>OX621236.1:13965000-23965000 GCA_951640165.1 Pseudoips prasinana | reverse complement strand
AATTTCAACATTAATAAAACAAAATTAAATCAATTTAGCTGCCATACTTTAAAAAAGAAATAAATGTAAAGTGTTCCCCTTTAATCTAGTTAACAGCTAGTAATTAATATAATTTACATCAAACAGAGGGCTTATATCCTTCATTACTTCCTTCAACTATTAATGTTTTTAAACTTTTGCCTTATCTACACCTTTTTAATACATTGTGTACACAAGTCTCGTCACAACAACAAAATTAGGCAAATTATAAATTATCTTTTGGTCTACTCAACATTTCTGTATAGATTGCACTAACCGTGGTCACAGGTAGACCAATATTGTTAACATTTCATTTACATACCTAACGCTGACGGCCATATTTATAGATTGATTTGTTTATAATCTGGACAAAAGCTGTTTATACAGACCCAGTTTTAGTCACCTATTTCTACTATGGTTGGTGATTAAAATTTTATTAGATATAAGCAATTTTAGTGAATAATTATTTAGTATATTACTCACTATCTGACTACAAAGATAAACTTGTTATCCCATATTACAAAAGAGAGTTTAAAGTTAGTCCATAGATGATTCACTTTGTGTTCAAAAATGAGCCAACAAGGTTACTTGGCTCATGGTTTAACCCTGATACTCTCTTTAGACTATGTTTTGTAATAAGGAGGTCTGTGTGCATATAATAACCATATCATGAGGTTATGAATGGCCCTTAAATGCTTATTATGTAACAATGATAAAACATTTATGCCTATGACTAACAAATTAAATAATGTATCTATAATTCCATCAAGAACGTATATCCACCATTTTTTATATACCCATTTTACAAGTTATACAAGAAAATAATACACTGAAACTTCCACATTACTTGTCAAGAAATTGAAAATAATAAGGATCTAAATAAAGGGTTGATGTTTTTTACAGAACTGTTGTTTTGCTGGGTTAGTTTGATATTCCATAATTGACCCCACCTGTGTTCAAACCTGTGTTCTCTGAGGCTCCGGGCGCTGGGGGCGCGGGCATCGCGATGGGGGGTGCCTGATCACCTTTGGGCCGGCCTTCCGGACCAGGCTGCACGGTCACCGCGTTGACGCCGTCTGAATCGTCGCGCTCCAAAGTGTGGTAGTCGCCGGACTCCTCGGGCGGGCGCGGCTTGCACTTGCCGCAGCAGCAGTTGCAACAACAGCACAAACAGCAGCAGCAGTAGCAACCGGTCAAGATGCCACAAACTATAACCAACGCCTTGCACCAAGTGCTTGTCACTACGAAATAGGCGTTGACGTTTTCTTCTCCGAATTGTTCGGCGATGTATAATCCAAGGGAGCCATAATTATCATATATATTTCGTTTCGTGGCATCACTCAGTATTGTATGTGCACGATTCACTTCTTTGAATTTATCTGCGGCTTCAGGGTTGTTAGGATTTTTATCAGGGTGATATTTTAACGCTAATTTTCGATAGCTTTTCTTGACATCGTCTGCGGTTGCAGTTTTCGGGACTTGTAATATTAGGTACAGGCTGTCCCCTGCCGTGGATAGTTTCCTTTTATCCATGTCTATATTTCGTTATATTACACAGTTTTGATTAGAACGAGCAGCAAACTTTGATGGTAGAACAAAACTTGGATAATCCCAAAAGAAAGAATTTACGATAATACGAACACGAACATTTCACTTATAACCAGTGCTGCTGCCTATAATTTTGATTTTCCGTTTTATTTTACCCAAATCCGTACAGTGTTGCCCAACCAGTCCACTAACATCATAATGTACCTACCTATACTAACTTTATGACTAACATAGAGACTTCATTTACAATATATCAAGCACAAACTATTATTCTTCAGGGAAAAACAGATTTGCTTTTACTCTTAGTGACACACATCAATCAGAGGTCAGAGTGGAATCACAAGAGCGGAACCTACGTACCAGATGGGTTACGTGAACTATCTACAATATGATTGCTATAATACTAACTTCAAAATGAATAGCTGTCTCAAAACGAATAATAAAATCATTTTGATTTTTTTTTTTCCTCTTACTAAAGATATTAAATCTAATATAATACACGCACGTTTATTGTTTCGGGAAATTTTGAAACGTTTGATTGACGCTTCCCGTGACCAGAGAGCTGGCTATTTTTTGGGTCAAAGAATCAGATGTCAGAGTCAGAAGGCACCCGATGATATCGCAGTGCCTCCCGAATGCAACTCCAGGGCAGGGTGTTGAAAGCGTTGGAGATGTCCAAGGACACCGCCAACATCACCCCACCCCGGGACACCGCTTCCTCCGCCAGGACTCTCACCCTCGACACAGCGTGAATGGTAGAGCGCCCATGCCGAAAGCCGAACTGGCTCTCGTCCAGGTCCGGCCCCTCTCCGCACAAGTGGCCGACAAGGCGGGCTGCGATTATCCGCTCGAGCAGCTTGCCCACCTCGTCCAGCAGCACTATGGGCCGGTACCCGGACGGCGAGTCTGCAGGGCGCCCCGCCTTTCTGAGCAGGACCAGACGACCAGATTTCCACAAGGTGGGAAACTGGCCCCGCTCAAGGCACGCTGTGTAGAGACCTCTCAGTTGGGGACCCAGCTCCTTCAGAGCGAGGGCTAACACGCAGCCGTGAATCCCGTCGGGCCCCGGAGCCACGTTTTTGGCCCGGAGCCGCATCACGGCCGCCCTCAACTCTTCTTGTGTCACCTCTGGGACGCTGATGACGTTCTCGTCTGTAGGCTCTGCGGCTGTGGGCAAAGCCATTGGCGGTGGCGTATGCTCCGCTCTTGCCGGGAAGAGGGCTGCCACTACTTCCTCCAGCAGCTCGGGTTGGAGACTCTCCGTGATTGGAGGCGCCGCGGCTCGAAGTTTCCCTCGAACCGCACGATAAGGGCGCCCCCACGGATCTCTGTCCAGAGTCTCCAACATCTCCTCCCTGGCTCGCGTCTTGGCCTCGCCAATGGCCAGCCACAGAGCCTCCTTCGCCGCGCGGTACACCTCATACAGCGCGGCCTCCTCGTCAGGGACCCGACGACGTCTCCTCCGGTATCGGGTGTACTGGCGCCTGACCGCCACGCACGCGACTCACAACTGCGCTATCTCGGCGGTCCACCAGTACACCTGGCGCCTTCCTGTCTGTGTGTGGACCCGGGGCATAGACGCGTCGCAGATTTGCGTCATCGCCCCGCGGAACCACAGCGCCTCCTCTTCGACGTCGACGGGTCCGTTCGTCGCCGACTCCCGGTGCCAGGCCTGGACAATGGCGGCCTCCTCGAGAAGTTCCCTGTCGATGCGCTTACGCGCCCAGCGCGGACCGTCCGTTCGCGGAGCCGGTGGGCCGCGGCCGCCAGTGGTCTGGGCGGAGACGTCGAAACGGATGTACCGATGATCCGACAACGTCTCCAGCTCCACGGCGACACGCCAGTCGCGGACACGGCTCGCAACAGCAGGGCTAGCGAACGAGACGTCCACTATTGAACCGCCCCGCTGCCGCACGCAAGTGTGGACCGACCCCCGATTTAGGACGGTCAGGCCAGTCGTGACCGCCCACTCCTCCAGCACCTCACCCCGGGCATCCGTTACCGGAGATCCCCATGCCGCAGACTTGGCGTTGAGATCACCGAGCAACAGCACGGGGCGAGGGTGGAGCCGGCCTACGACGGCACCCAACTCGACAAGGAAGTTCTCGAAGTCGGCGAGACTCTTGTTGGGCGAAAAATACGCCCCAATCGTACCAATTCCGTCCACGAGGGCTGCTACCCAGCCGTGCCCTCGGGACGGGTGGACCAGAGCCCCGCCAATGATGGCCACCAAGCCGTCCAAGTCTCCCAACCAGTTATCCCTGGGGGGGACAAAGTACGGCTCGGCGACCACCGCCACGCGAATCGACCACTCCGCCATGCTCTGGAGCAAGAGATCCTGAGCTCTGGCGCAGTGGTTGATGTTGCCCTGGAGGAAATGAAACAGCGCCATTAGGCCGTGTCCATTCCCTCCGCACCCCTCTCAGGCCGGGAGTCGGCCGAAGGGCAGCCAGGCTGTCGGGGGGGTAAAGAGCCCCCGGCAGCCTTGGCTCCCTTTTTCTTCTTCTTCTTGTTGGCGGTAGCGCCACAGGCCTTCCCGCCCGCTCTGTGCCCCGCGGGCCTCCCTGCAGCTGTACAGAGGCTGCAGTTTGGCGCCGCAGAGCACTGGGCCGCCTTGTGGCCGGGCTGGCCGCAGCGATAACATTCCTCGCTGCGGTCCGTTTCAGC
The DNA here is from genome assembly GCA_951640165.1 of Pseudoips prasinana. NCBI lineage: Eukaryota > Metazoa > Arthropoda > Insecta > Lepidoptera > Nolidae > Pseudoips > Pseudoips prasinana. The sequence continues at coordinate 23,960,767 of OX621236.1, read as the reverse complement.
AGTGCACCGCGCCCGGACATGCCCAATGTCCAGGCATCGGTAGCACCGCATAGCCCTGGGTTGCACCAGCTTGACCCTGGCTGCAACCCACCCCACCAACAGTCGCCCAGCACTGGCGACCTTATTCGCCGCCGCCACCGGACACCGCACCCAGATGAATCCGAGTCCGGAGGCGTCGGCGCGAATCTCGCCCGTCCGTACATCACCAGACGGACAACCACCGGTTCGGGCAACGGCCGCCACAACTTCAGCCGGAGTGGTCGAGTCGTCCAGGCCGTCGACGCGCAGCTCAGCGGTCTTCACCGGCCTGGACACCCGGACGTCCTCCGGGTTGAGGGCCTCCCTCAGCTTGGCGGCCAGGATGTCCGCCTTTGTCCCGCTGGAGTCACCCGACACCTCAAGCAGTCGCGCCCCCGTCACCGCCGACTTTATCCTGAAGCCGGACGGTGTGCCAAGTTCGGGGAACGCGACTTTGGCCTTTGCCTCGGTCAGGACCGCCTTATACGTGATGCCCCTTTCAATGGCTCCGGGCTGCAGTGTTATTACTACAGCCGCGGAGCGTGGGGCTCTGACCCTAGGCGGTCCCTGTGCCTTCTTGGGTGCCGGTGCTCCAGCAGGTGCTGGTGCTGGCGGCGCCGCCTTCTTCTTTTTGCGGCCCCTCTTGACGACTGTCGTCCAGGCCTCAGTTCTAGGCCCAGGCGCAGCCGCTGGAGGTGCCGCTGGAGGTCCCGCTGTCCGGGAGGTCGGCATTTGGGACGCGGGCTTTGAGGCCACTGTCCTTCCTGGTCGGCTCGGTTTAGCCGCCGCGGCCACCGCGGCTGCCGGGCCCCGTTCGTGGACAACCTCCCTCCTCCGCCCGTCCCCGGCGAGTGGAGGGCGGACGGACTCCGCCGGGAGGAGCCTCGCCTCTATGGCCTCGAAGCGGGCACCGACCATCTTACCGCACTGCATCATGCAGACGCGGACGATTTTTTCGACCTCCGCATCCACAAGTGCAGGGGTCGAGAAAGAGGCCGGCGATGGAGCCAGCGATGGGTTCACCACAGGAGAGGACCCGGCGACTGTGGGAGCTGTCCTTTGGGCGGCAACCTGCCGCTTGAGGTCCTCAAGCTCCGATCGGAGACGGTCGTTCTCCTCCCACAACTTCACCGTCTCCTCGGTGCCCGGTGCGATTGGCGAGGACCTCAACCGCCTCCCGGATGCCGTCAGCCGCCTCCTTCAGCTGCGGTAACATATAATGTTTTGAAGCCGGAACTGGAGAGGGAAATGCACGCAGATTTGAGATCCTGTCAAAATATTAGTACCCGTGCACCAGTGTATTCTTTGATAATAGATGAGAGTACGGACGTTTCATCAACGAAAATGCTTGCTATAGTAACGAAATACTATTCTGAAAAATCATTAGCATTAAAAACGAAATTTTTAACTATGGTAGTTTTAGAGGGAGAATCGGCACAAAATTTGTTTGACGCTCTTTCAAAAGCTTTACGTGATTCAAACCTTAATATAAAAGATGCAATAGGTTTCGGAGCCGACACTACCAATGTAATGTTTGGTGAGCAAGGTGGAATAATTGCTAAAATTAAGAATGTGAATCCGCATTGTTTATTTATCAAATGTGTCTGTCATTCCAGGCTTTATCCGTTAGTCACGCAAGCAAAGACACACTACCACGAGCTGTGAATCAAATAGTGAAGGAAGTTTATGGGTATTTTGCTCACAGTAGCAAAAGACAGAGGGAATTTTCGGAGTTCCAACAATTTGTTAATACAGATAAACACAAAATACTACAACATTATGATATTCGTTGGCTGTCACTCCACTCATGTGTGAACAGAATTCTTGAGCAATGGGATGCACTAAAACTTTATTTTCAAGGACAATATTTGCACGACAAAAATATATCTTCTCATTTTTTATACGAAAGCTTTAATAACAAAATATTTAAATTGTATTTTTACGCACTCGACTATATCCTGCCTATTGTCAATAAATTAAATACGGTTTTTCAAGGGGATTATGCGACTGTACACTTGGTTTATAAAGACGTGTCTGAAATGTTTATGACATTGTTAAGCAGCTACATAAAAGTCCGTTACGTAAAGAATACAGAGCCACTACTTTTAGATCCGACATCTAGCGTTAACCACCTACCTTTGAAGGATATGTATTTAGGTGTCAACGTCAGCAGAGAAATCACTTGTCTAGCAAGAGATATAAATCTGAAACCGGCGATACAAACGTTTCTTGAGCATATGCAATCATTTCTTATTCAACTTTCAAGTCAACTAAAAACACGTCTACCATTAAACACTCTTTTTAAGCAATTGCAGTTCTTAGATCCTCAAGACGTTGTGTACAAGGAGTTTTCTTCGATAGTAAATGTTATTACCCAATTTCCCAATCTTGTTGATGAACATACAATTCAAAAAATTGATGACGAATACAGACAATTAAAACTTGATAAAGATGTTAGTGATTTATTAGAATCTGGTGGAAGTAATGCAAAGCCAATTCTAAGTGTCAATAAATTTTGGGGTGCCGTTGGTAAAATCCGAAATTCAAATGGAAACTTAAAATATGTAAATGTTTCTAATTTTGTAAAAAGTTTGTTGTGTGTGCCAATGTCGAATGCTGCTTGTGAAAGGATATTCTCGCAAATCAACCTTATAAAAACAAAAACGCGGAATAGATTTATTAATAAGCATGTCGCCTCTATTTTGCATGTAAAACAGGGCATTAGTGAATATGGTGACTGCGTTTCATTCCAGCCAACTAAAGAAATGATTAAACAAATGACGAAAGCGATGTACAAAAAAAGTGATAAAGAAGAATACGATGCTAATACGAATGTATAATTTGATTTATTATTACTCTTATTTGATTATTTTAAATAAAAATATATAAAATTATGTGACTTTGTTTTTAATTTTAGAATTATATCGGCATTATTTCGGCATTTTGTGCAAAAAAGTTTGGCAGGTTTTGTCAGTTTTTTTGCCGAAGCAGGGCAGGATCTCTAATTTGAAGTTGGTCACACTATTGTTGAAGTGCGTTAGTGTGCGATCGCGTCCAGTTCAAAATATATATATGGAATTGTTAACAAATTTAAATAATTTAAAGTTGTACTGTGGCATCTTTAGGAAAAAGAGGGAAACCTTAACGAGGTCAGTCACGCCAAATTATCTACAATGTTTATAAATATTTGGTAACCGAAGCTAACAGATTTAAAAAAATTAAGATGAAAATGTAAGTTGTTATTTTAAGAAGGTTCAAGCGCGAGTTGCAAATGCCACTGGAATTTTTAAGAACTTTAAACAAAATTGTTCATTGTCACTAGTAGGTACCATTAACAGTTCCATGATGGAACTACTGATTGTGTTTGGAACGAAGTTCCTTATAGCGCGTTGCTAACGGAGGCTAGACGGAAAAAATTAAGATGAAAAGTTGTAACGACACTTTTTGCTTTTTGTTATTACTAAAATTGAGCCTACTGATTAAGTTTATATTTGTTAATAATAAAAAAATATAATAATAAAAAAAAACTAAAATTTTATTACAATTCCTACACTAATCAATCGAAACGAACTTCGTTCCATCCGGGTGTCATTTGACACAGTTTTTTTTTAGTATAAGTTCCATTTTAAAAGAATATGAAGTCGAAAGCGCGTAGGTATCATATTTTTGCAAAAATGTACTTTTTTTATGTAATATCATTTGGGTTAGGTTAGGTTAGAACTCTGACCATTTAGCCGCTAGAAAAACATTAACCATGAATAGACATGTGTAGTACTAGAAGGATATTTAAATCTCGTCTGAAATGGTGTCAAACACACCAAGAGCAGAAAAAATTGGATATTTTAGCATCACATCATTCAAACAAAGACTATCGCTCTTTTTGGAGGCGCACAGACAGGATGAGTAATAGGCCGGGCCTCCCTGTATCGTCGAACTTCACGTTCGGGTTCCAGAAAAAGGACTTCTGTTAACGAACATCCTGTCGATAAAGTGATTACGTACTTGAATACAAAAGCAGTTAAATTATCGTCGATTGAACATGTTATGCTTGGATATGCAAAAACAATTGACAGTTTTTCGGAGCGACGTAAAATTATAACAAAAATGAAAATAGCTCAAGTTATGATGGAAGCGGAATTGGAAGAAGAGCAAGAACGTAGTCTACAACGAGAAACAACACTGCGATCTTACTACACCACTGAGCCTAACACTAGCCAAAATGATCGTTGTATGTCTCAAAAATCATGTTATTCTCGTAGTGAGCCTAACACAAGCCAAAATGATCGTTGTATGTCTCAACAATCATGTTATTCTCGTAGTCCCCAGTCTACTAATGATTCTGAACTGCAGTCTGCTCTGCGTTGTATTCAAGATAATGCTCTATCACCTCTAGCACATTCACTGACTGGAGAAGGTCTCGATTACGAACACGAAATAGATTACGACCAACAGAAACACTCAGAAATCTAATAAGAAGGTTTTAGGTTAAGATAAAGAAGTAAAAAAAAATCAAGTCGTCGGGTGGCGTTCGTACGCACTGCACGCGTTGTGTTATTCGCGCCTCTTACGCCGCATGCGACGAGAATAAAATAAGTGCATACAAAAATTGTGTTTAAATCACTGTGATGGAGTGCCAAAAATGTAAAAAAGTACTTTCCAAGAAGGGGTCTCATTTTCTATGTCAAGGCCAGTGTCAGGGTACTTTTCATAGAAGCTGTGTAAAGGGACTGGCTGCTGACTTGAAAGCCGGTAACAACCGCATATATTGCAACAACTGCGAGGATGATGAGTCGGAGATTGAAGAACAGGAAGACGACCAAAGCGTCTCTGATAAGATCCTGAAAGATATTCAGAAAAACGTAAGGGCTATACCTGGATTAACGAAACAGCTGGAATCTATAAAACAGAGTATGAGCCTACTTTCGGAAAAATACGACTTACTTCTGGCTGAGCACAACAAATCTAAAGAAAAATTTCACAAACTTGAAAAGACGGTAGAAAACATAAATAACAAATGCATCTATATGGAGAAATGTAACGTTGCCTTCGAACAGAAATTGCACGATTACGAGCAATCTACACGCAAGCACAACATTGAGATTGTGGGTATTGAACAGATGCCGGATGAAAAGGTGAAAGAAATTGTTAATACAATTGCTGATAAAATTAATGTCAGCTGCCAGGACATCGATTGGGTAAGACGTAATCAACCACGTAAACAAGGCATTAAATCCTCGTCTATAATTGTTGGATTCAAGACCTCGGGTACTGAATCGCGCGATGCATGGCTTTCGGCTCGACGTAAACTGGTTGATATAACGAGTGATATGATAACCGGCGGTACCAAAACAAATAAAGTATACATCAACGAGGACTTAACGAAATCTACCCGAACTTTACTCTGGAATACCAAGAGGGAACTGCATAGCTTTTATAAGTACATATGGGTAACCAAAGGTAAAATACTTGTGAAGAAAAGCGACGGTGACACGGCAGTTTGGGTGAGATCAGAAGACGACATTAGTAAATTGATCAAATCGAAAGCTTAGTTTCCCTTTCTATACCTTTTCATTCATAATGAGTGGGTATATTTATAGTGATTAATTTAATAAATAAAATTCACGGTTGTAGATAATATTATAAGTATTACTGATGATGACACGATTAAAGCGAGCGAGGTTGGATGTTTGTACACGTGGTTATCATCACTAAAGACTAAATATGATTTTTGTATATACCATGTAAATATAAGATCTTTAAAAAAGAAGTTTAACGATTTGTTAGTAACTTTGGATAACAATTTGAAAGAAATTGATGTAATTGTATTAACCGAGCCTAACATTAATTATTCAATGGTTTAATTAATTCAATTCAATTATTCAATTTAATATCCACAGCTTCACACGCACTGAGCGAACCGGGGGAGGTGTACTAGTTTATACGCGCTCGACATGGACAGCTCGAGTTACCGAGACGGTGCATACACACGGTATGCGTTCGGCAGAGTGCGTTCCCATTGTGCTCGACGAGGGCGGGAGCGATCCAATTTATTTATTATCCATATATCGACCTCCAAGAATAAATAAAAAGAATAAAATAAAACAATTTTTCACAGAATTGCGTAACATTTTAGATAGCTTGCCAAAAGATATTAAAATACTTTACTGTGGAGATATAAACATAAATTTGTTAAAAAACCGAGATCCTGACGTAATTGAATACGAAAACTTATTAGCCGAATTTGGATTAATCAAATGTATAAATAAAATAACACGTAAAGAAATCGTCACGGGCAATATTATTGAATCATGTTTAGACCATATTTACATTCGAGCACCCCTTGCACAAATTAACTCAGCAGTAATTCAACATAAAATTTCGGACCACTTTCCCGTGTCGGCCGTAGTGCAATGGAACCGCGCAACGTCTAATAGTTCTGAGCGTACTATTATACCTACCGTGCGACGTCAAGTGCTTGATAACCGTTTAGTTAGAGAGAAACTATTACGCACCAATTTTAATACTCTAATGAATATTGAATGTCCATTAGAATTATACAATGCCCTCAGGCAAATATTTACTAACATTTACAATGATTCCTACAAGACTGTAATTGTTCGCTGCAGTTTAAGAAATAATAAAAATTGGATAACGAACAAGTTAAAATATATGTATGATAAAGGAGAGAGATAGACTATTTATGGTGTGGTGCAACGAACCCAAGAATATGGGCAAAAGGTTAGAATATACTAAATACAGGAATAAATGTTATAAAATTATATCTAAATGTAGAAATGAATATGATAGGCGGAGCATTATTAATTGTAATAAAAATATAAAGAAGATATGGGATAAGATAAATACATTATTAGGGAAAAATAAACAATCTTTAAACCAAGTGATACTATCTAATATGAGTACACAGGGAGGTACTCAACACATAGCTAATCGGTTCGCTTCTATTTTTAACGAGGAAATTCAACAAGTTAAACATGTGTGTAAGAGTAAATGGATGAGCAGGCAGGATTATGTACAAAATATAGATAGGTGTATGAGATGGCAACCGGTAAACGTTAATTACGTAAGCAAAGTCATTAAAAATATGAATTGTAGAAAATCACCTGGAAGCGATCTAATACGAATGTCGGATATTAAACTAATCAGCGACAGGATAAGCCCCGTGGTCTCCAAATTAATTAACTTATCTGTTGAACAGCATGCGTTTCCAGGTAAGCTCAAAGAAGCAATTACACGTCCTATTTATAAAAAAGGCGATCGTAAAGCATATTCGAACTATAGGCCAATAGCCATATTATCTAGCATGGACAAAATCATAGAAAAATGTATAGTCAATCAACTTGGACACTACTTAAGCGCAAATAACATAATAAATAATTCACAGCACGGTTTCCAAAAAGGAAAAAGTACTAACACATTAATGTCTAAATTTGCTGACGAGATCAACACTTACTTAAATGATAAAAAAATTATTGTTGCTGTATTTTTTGATTTTAAAAAGGCCTTCGAGACCTTAGAAACGAGCACATTATTGAATGCAATAGAGGAGTGTGGGGTGCGGGAGCCTTTGAATAAATGGTTTAGCGACTACCTCACATCACGGTCTTACCGAGTAAAGATTGGAGACAAGCTGAGTGTTGAGAAATCGGTTCGGTGGGGGGTACCGCAGGGATCAGGATGCGGCCCAACTTGCTACTTAATGCATGTAAACAGCCTATGTCAAGTGTTGCAATATTGTTCGGCGCATATGTTCGCGGACGACCTTTGCGCATTGCGCGCCGGTACTGATTTAGCGGAGACCTATCAGCTTGTTCAAAAAGACGTGGATGCTGTTGTGAGGTGGTCTCATGACAACGGCATAGTGCTAAACTCCGAAAAAACAAAACTTTTAATCATACATTCTCCATACTTAAAATTAAAAGAAACTCCTTGCTCATTATTCGCTCATTCATTTAAGTGTATTCACAATAACCTCGTTGACTGTAGTTGCAAACCGATACAAAGAGTAAATTGTGTAACTTACTTAGGTATGAAAATTGACGAACATTTCACTTGGTCAGAACATGTAGCTCTTATATGCAGTAAACTAAAGGTGATACTCGGTAAATTCTAACACTTAAGCTATCGGGTTCCTAGATGTACATTAAAACTGCTATATAAATCTCTAGTAGAACCTATTACAGATTATGCACTTGATTGCTATGGGCTCACATTTAAATCATACATCGACAAACTGGAAAATATACAAATCCGATTCTTAAAACTACTTGTAGATAAAAAAACAAAAAATAAATATAAAGAAAACTACTACCAGCTATTCAAAATTTGTAACATATTACCCGTAAAACTAAAACATAAATACCTTCTTGCAAGAAACAATCATGGCAAACAGGAGCATAATTCAATGCTTAGGAAAGTTAGTAACAAATATAATACAAGGTCAATGACCTCAGGGAAATTCATTGTTCCGAGAGTTACAAATGTTTATGGAGATAGAACTTTAAAAAAACGTATCCCGTACGTACTCAATAGTTTACCCAAAGACATCAGAGAAGAAATGAATAAATCTAAATTTAAAATAAAGTTGCACAAGTATCTATTAGGAACCATACATTGAACAAAATTAAATGTAAAGTGAGAAGTACTCCATAGACCTAAATACATTAACATCGCATAATAATGTAATAATTTTAGCATAATATTATTTTATCTTGATCCCACAGTCAAATAGTATATACTGTTTTGTGGGACACAGTTCTAGTTCTTAAGATTACCTTGTACTTTATAAATAAGTAAATAAAAAAAAAAAAAAAAAAAAAAAGGTTGTTATAATATTGTAAAAAAACAAAAGTTCCTTCCTAGTTATCTTAAATAAAGATTTTCGTCAATTAATATTCAAATTTGTTTTCCTTACCTCAACGTTATTGCTAAGCGTTCTTCAGGGCATATGGGTTCTCGATATTTAGTGAATGATTTCCTGATATTTTCCTTTATCATATTTAATATTTCATCGAAGTTCTCAGTCGTCATTCTGAATGCATTAAAAAACCGATCTTCATCCAATCTTAATCTTGGATATAAAGTGTGGAATTCCCCATGAATTCGGTGTTGTCTGTTGATGTCATGGATCCAAATTCTTCTCTTAACTGGTGAGTCAATTAAGGCTAATAAAATTTTTATGGGACCAAATGACAACTATTCCGCATCAAACTAAAAAAGAATCACGTAAATCGGATCATAAATCTCCGAGTAATCGGTGTACATACATAAAAAAATCCTTTGGAAGTCGGTTAAATATTACTGAACCCGAATCTAATAATGAAAATTCAACACAACGGTCAAATGCCCCCCCCCCCCCTGGTACTTCTAAAATAAGAGAACCATAAAAATAAAACAAATAGATGATGGACATTACCATGCAAACTTCCACCGAAAATTGGTTTGAAAGAGATCCAGTAAGTAGTTTTTTTAATGCGTTATAAATCGTAAACCGCAATTTACCTTCCATTCTATCAACTCAAATACTTGCTGCTACGGAAAGAAACATTGCGCCTTTCACGGGCGAGTCCGACTCATTATCTAATCAATGATAAATAAGACCTAGGCTATCAGCCCTCTGCTCAGTAGACTCGTTGGCTAATCGATCATTTATAAAACCTAGTCTTCATAGACTCATACCCTCTGTTCAGCAGACTAGATGGCTACATAAGATCATTCGATTCATAATAAGATCTAGTGTATAAGCCCTCAGCACACAGACTCGTTAGCTAGATGGTCATAAATACGGCCTAACCTATGCGCTTGCTGTTCAGGCTTTCATAAATCTTAGCTAGTCTAGACTCATACTGTGCAAATTTTCTTAGAGTGAACGTAATTTTATGTAATTTTTCTTACTTTACAAACGGCCTTTTAGATCATTCACTGTACCACAAGAACGTGAAAAAGAGTTTCGAACAACATTTTTTTCGGAAGATGTTTCTTTTTTCCGTTCTCGTTTGTTGGGATCTATAGTTTTAAGGCGCGCGGCCCCTTTCGAAGTCCTAACTATAGCTAGACACTAAAAAGTAACAAATAAAAAAACTTCGTTTAAAAAAACCGACTTCAAAAACTAAAAAGTATAAAAAAAATATCTTAATAAAGATTTAATTTAATACATCACTTATAATATAATATTAATGAAATAATATAATTTGTATGTGCTACCTATTGATAGGTTTGAAGTCGGTGCCAAGCCCTAAGCAAAATAAAAGTTAATATTACATAGAGCTTTCATACTTTGTGATGAAACTCCTACACTAAAGATTAACCTAAGTAAATAAACCTAAAGAACAATATGAATTAATATGAAACAGATGAAACTGTATCATAAAAATATATGACGACCGTCAACGACGTCTGCACGCTTGGGTTGTTTGTGTAGAAATACGAAGCTATCCCGCTGAAAGTTAAGCGCGGCGAGTGTGGTACCTACTATTACATTTGGCTTGGCACCGACTTCAAACCTATCAATAGGTAGCACATACAAATTATATTATTTCATTAATATTATATTATAAGTGATGTATTAAATTAAATCTTTATTAAGATATTTTTTTATACTTTTTAGGTTTTGAAGTCGGTTTTTTTAAACGAAGTTTTTTGGGTATCAGATACGCTTTCTTCTTCTCTTGCCATATTAGTATCAGTTGGAGCAAATCCTATGTGATCTTTTAAAAATTCCATTGAAGATGCCCACTGCCATTTGCTGTAACGACTGTAAGATTTAAACGCACTTTGGCCTATAGTGGTTTTTGTAGTTTTCAAATATTTATAAGTGTCACGTAGATTTTTCCATTTCGCTTTGGCTTCATCGCCTGTAAAAAATATTTTTTATTTATAATCTATTCAATTACTTTTATTAATTAGTTATACTTAGACTAGTTTAAAACCCTGAATTTGTTAAGGTTAGTAAGGTGATAAATACTGAGGAATCTTAGAAACCAAATTTATAGTAAAAATGGCTCAGGGCGTGGACCCATGTCTACGGTGCGGCGCCGTTTACCGTGCAACAGTACGGCATCGATCGAATCAAAATATCGACTGAAAGGGGCAATGGATGGCGCACCGTTCGCGGTACCGTGGTGCGGACGGCGCCGCGCCATCCGCCGGCGGCGGTGTCGTACCGTTGCACGCCAAACGGCGCCGCACCGTAGACATGGGTCCACGCCCTTAGACCTTGAGTAAAAAAGCTTATTAAATATTTTTTTTCAGATTTTTAGCAAGTGGAGATTCATTTCGCTGTATTGCAAACAGTTACAGAGTGGGTTGCTCAACTGTCGCAGAATTTTTTGATGAAGTTTGTGATGTTATTTGGACTACATTACAACCCATATACATGAAGCTTCCTACAAAAGAAATGTGGAACTTAACATCTGAAGAGTTTTATAATATGTGGCAATTCCCCAATTGCCTCGGCAGTATTGATGGAAAACATGTCACTATCGTTTGTCCGCCTAATTCAGGCAGCATTTATTTTTGCTAGGTACCTCAAAAAATTTTCTGTCGTCCTTATGGCAATAGTAGGACCACACTACAATTTTTTATGTATCGATGTTGGAGGTTTTGGAAAAAATAGCGACGGTGGAATTTTCGAAAATTCTGTCATGGGAAGGAGGTTGAATAATGGGACTATGAATTTTCCAAGGCCTAAACCATTGCCGAGAACTAATGACAACACACATCATGTGTTAATAGGAGATGAGGCATTTCGATTGCAAGCACATGTAATGAAACCATTCAATCAAAGAGTTTCTAGGGTTGATAGAAGAAAGGAAAAATACAATAAGCGCCTATGCCGAGCTAGACGCGTTGTTGAAAATGCATTTGGATTACTGGCTCATAAATGGCGAATATATTTCAAACCCATGCACCTAAAAGTGTCTAGAGCTAAAAAAGTCATAAAAGCAACATGCGTACTCCACAATTATTTACGCTCTAAAACTTGCAATACCCCGTACTTGCAAAATATGTATTTTACTACTCAACAAAATAATGCAATGAACAATGAATATCAAAATTTTGAAACTTTGCAACTTTCAGGCGATAGGGTACGTACACAATTTGTCAACTTCTTTAATGGCGGTAGTCGTATTTAGTACCCAATTGAAAGATAATATAATAATATATTAAAAAATAAAAACTTACCACTTATGTTACATTTATCTCCTATCTCATCCCATATTTTATTTTTCATAAATATATTTTTATAATCCGTAAGTGACATATCATATAAAACTGTATTGCACTTCACCAACTCAATAAATGAATCGTTATTCGTTCGTTTCGATGCAGCCATGTTGCAAACGCGTCCTTTCGCTAAGGAATATCGTGCGTACTGTTGTCATTTTAACCCCGCTTGCGGAGTGAGGGGCGGGATGCATGCCGCTGCTCCCGCGCGGTATGTACTTCTACCCACAGCGGCAGTGAATATCGCTCACGTCGCTCTAGCCGCGGTACTTGATACTAAAGACCTGAGCGAAACCCGCGCGGTATGTACTTCTACCCACAGCGGCAGTGAATATCGCTCAGGTCGCTCTAGCCGCGGTACTTGATACTAAAGACCTGAGCGAAACCCGCGCGGTATGTACTTCTACCCACAGCGGCAGTGAATATCGCTCAGGTTTGAATAGGCCTTTATGCGTTCAGGATATTGATGGGGTTGCCCCGCTTTTGTAGTGCATCAGGGATGTTTGCGGCTGCTCGCGTCGATTGTTTTTATACAAGTATGAGAAAACGGTGCGCTTTCCTGGTGCGCCGCGTACGGGTCCAACATTATCATGAGCTGTGTGGCCAGCAGACTCGATTGTCTTTATGTGAGTCGCTGCTGCAAGCTATTCACCTCAGTGTTGGGAGAGTGGCAGTGATTGTGTGTGGGTGTTGTAATAGGAATACCAATATAGGTGTAAGAATGATTGATACTAACAAATGTGAGTCATGTTACTTGAAATAAATAAATAATTATTATATATCCATAACCATGGGGTTCCGCGGGGTGGGGATGGTACAGGAGGGTAGCCCCCTCCACCCCCCATTCACTTAAGTTTGAAGACTAGTTGATTTGAGATATTTACCATTATTTATTGAAGGATTTAGAAAATGTGATGAAAACAGACCGCACGGAGCCTGGACCCTGGTTCCCGGATATTATTATTTATTACCCAAATGCTGAATACATTTCATTATATGCTCTCGGAATCTTATCGGTGTGGAAGAGTATTTAGTTTGTTATATTCTCTTTGGGTGTGTCAATTTATTTTGATTAGGTCTGGTACTTTAAAATTAGGTTCTTTGTTTATTTTTAACAAGAGCATGAATTGTTATTATAGTACAAATGAAATTTGCTATCTGATCTTGTTATCATTTGTTTATTATTGGCAAGGTGTATTGTAAACGTCGTTTGTCATATTTTCTCTTTTGCATATTGTTGAACAAAAACAAATAAAAATGAGGATTCGTAGTATATTTAAATTATATCAAGACCTGCTCATTCGAAGACCATACCTGGTCCAAGCAGTACAAACGGGTGCATTGATGGGAGCCGGTGACATGATTGCGCAGACATTGTTTGAGAAGAAATCCCTACATCATGTAGATTATGCAAGGACTTTAAAGTTTTCATCAATAGGGTTTTTTATTGGTGTAAGTTCTTGCCTTTAATGTATCAATGTGAACCGGTGAAGCATGAAACGCGTTTTGGCTAACTATAAAAGTAAAAACTTCAAAAATAAAAGCCTAATATTATATCATTTATTGCTTAGATACCTAAGTTACACTAATTTAATGCTTGAATTATCCAATTACTTCAAAAATTGTTCTTAATGTAACCATATGTTTAATCTATATATGTCATATGATTTCTTCAGTGTTTGAGAACTTGTTATTTTTTTTTGTTTTTATCAAAGGTAGGTATGTTAACTAGATGGTAACATAACATAGTAATTATAATTGAATTAGATAATAAAATTAGGCATTAACTAACAAAAAGCCCCAGTCTGAAAATCTTTTTTAAATCTTATTTTCTTTTTAGGGACCAGCTCTTCGTGTTTGGTATGGAATTTTAAGCAAGTACATAGGATCCAGTGGCACGACCGTAGCTCTGAAGAAAGTATTTGTGGATCAATTTTGTTTTGCACCATTGTTTTTGCTTCTGTTACTGGCACTAGTAGCAGCTACACAGGGAAAAGACTGGGACACAATTAAAAAAGATTTAGAAGCAAATTATTTTGATGTGCTGAAAACAAACTATAGTCTGTGGCCATTTGTACAGATAATTAATTTCTCCTTAGTACCCCTTCAGTATCAAGTATTATTAGTACAATTTGTTGCATTATTTTGGAATTCTTATTTGTCATGGAAAACAAATAAGCAAGCAACTTTATTACATAAGGAAATTTAAGAACTCAAGATATTTTATTATTACTCATTATCTCTAATATGTATGTAATAGTCTAGGTTAGGTACATAATAAAGAACAAACAGTAATGATGTGTTTTTATTTGCTGTGCAAGGCAACTTGACATAATCTGATAAATGTAAATTCAAATTAAATTGCTTGTGTGCTTTTATTTTTATTAATTAACTTATGTAGTTTCTAACGAAGTGAAAGATTATGGCCAAATCCCAAGATAATAGTTTTGTCATGGCTGGATGGCTGTCCTTTCCCAAAGTTTGATTTTATGTAGAAATAGTATATAATGATGTGGGACTGTTTTTGCAGCCCCACCAGAACAAGATGGAAGAATATAAGAATTTTTTAGGCCATCAATAAAAGTTATGAGGTAGTGAGGATGTAATGTACCTGAAAGGGCTCTTTATATCTCGGTACCTAACTAGAGTACAAATTAGTGATAAATTCAAGACGCAAAAAACTTCGCTAAGTCTTCTAGTTCTCGTAAAATAATTGTGGCTCTGCTAGAAAGAGGTCTTTTTGGAACAGCCAATACTCTAATTTAATTGAGTACTTACGTATTATTATTAAACGCATGAGGATGGTTTGCCATATTAGCATAGGATTTGCAGACAGGGGAAAACAATTTAGCTGTTTCCCCAATGAAATGCAAAAGCGATTTTTTTGCCACCCTAATAAAGGGTAAGATTTATTATAGGCAAAATGACTACCTGAGCAATAAAAAGCAAGATATATTTTCTTACCTACCTCTTATCTCCAGAGATCAGCATTTATCGGACATGTATCATACAAATGCTGTTAAGAACACTTCGGAGTGTTCATAACAGCATTTGTTTAGCTGAAAAAAAGGCTTTTAAGCTCCAAAAATTTTAAATTGGCTCTATAAATTAATGTGTTGGCATCAGTAGAGCCAGAGAATTTAATTTCTTCCAATCAGTTTCATAGAAGCATAGGTATATAAAATATATTTTTTAATAGAATGTTTTAATTTCGATGAATAGTATGTAGTACCGTCATAGCTGATATTATTTCTTGTTATATGAGTAGGTACGACAAATAGAGCTACATCGGTGTGTAAATAGGTACCTACTTGTTTCTTCATACAGAAATTGGACCTTGGGGACCTGAACCGCTAGGTGTTGCGGGTATAACTGGTATATTTTCAACAGTAGGTACCTATTAGGTGTTTCGTTTGTTGTATCACTTTCAGCACATCACACAGCACAGACAACCCGTATATATTCCTGACTCATTAGATACTGCATTACTGATCCTTATATCTTAAATAGAAAATGAAAAAATGTGAGAGAAAATAAACAACCGTACAATTTAAAGATTCCCGCGCTTTATTCAATACTTTTTCTTTCACCAATTGGCACCTTGCCGTTTGACACTTCAAGGTGCCAATTAGTTAAAAATTCCCTGATTTTTAGAAAATGGATGGATAGTTAAGAATCACGTTATTTAAAACAGCACATATAGGGGATGCGATATGTTATTCCTGCACTCTCTACAAAATTTTAATTTTATATAGATAGACCTACGCAAATTTTTATTAATAATAATTGTTGTACAGGATTTAGCCATATTATATAGAAGAAATGATTAAGATTTTAGAATGAGAATGATTTAGTCATAGGAAGAGGATGGATGAAAAAAGGTTAACAATACAAAAATAAAACGCAACCAAAATACAATATCAATATGCAGTGTTAATTCCGCCAATTGTCAGTTAAATCATGCAGAGATGCAATTTGCACCGCCACCCGCTCGCGGGAGGGCGACGCATATTTATTAAACCGATTGTTATGGATTTCAGCAAAGTAACCCCTGTTTCCATTACTTAATAAAAGGCAAGTGTAAGTAATTCAGCTGAAAGTGGAAACTAAATCACATGTTGTTATCACCCCGACCAATATGTAGATATTGTTAAAAGAGTCTGGAGCAGAATAGAAGTAACCCGAAACGAACGTGCATATATGAAGAAAAATAAGTATGCAAATGCAAGCATTGTATAATTGTTAAATCCGTCAATCTGTGCGTACCGCGGGCGTAAGATTCCATATGTATGATGATATCTGTTCACCATTATACTCAACGCAGCTCATCATTTTAATGCAATTCACACGCTTAGTAAGCATACCCATTGGCTCCAAACGCTAGCAAACCAATAGTTGTATAAAAGGCAGTTTTAGGTAAAAGAGCCTAATTCAACCTAAGCCAGAAGCTGCGGACAGACCAATGAAAAGCAAACGCCAAGGTTTACTTATTTTGTCTGTAAGTCTGTGCAGCTTTTCGATTGCTTCAGAATGCGAGGAAATGTACCTAACGAGGTTACCGAACGTACTTATTTTTTTGCTAATGTAATGGTTTAGTTGTCCTCATCCAACAATTTGGCCTACGATATCATTTGTTATTTTTTAGAGGTTTCCTTGTATTTATTAAAGAGACGATGGAACTATATAAGTAGTAATATTAGGACATGTTTTACATTACTTCCACATTAAGTAGTCTTTAAGCATCTACGAAGCATTCATATACGATTTAATAAGTTAAAAAATAGGGAACTCAGTCCGGAAAAGGTAGGAATCGGATGGGAATAGCAAAAACGACATTAACAACTCAAATTTTTGCGGATTGTCAATTTCGAAGTACTCTGACTGATCGACACATTTTTAATATTTCTTGATTTATTCGCGGCTATAGAATAAAACCAAAAAACTCCAGAAAGGTTAATATTGTTTCAACATTGCTAAATCAGGTACCTAATATATTAGAATTACCATACTGGTACGTCTTAGTATGTATAAAATGAGAATAAAATCAATAGATGTATTATCACATCATTACCAAATATTTCCGGTTTGGTCAAGGTCACCTACCTAAAGTTCATATTACTTTGCAATTTGTTATATATTTTTATTAGTGTGAGTAGCTAATATAACTTAGTCTGTTGTGACCAGATCGTTTTTACTCAGACTGGAGGATATTGGCTACCTATATTGTTTGCGACACGGTAGTAGTAAAATATTTGTAAAAATATTGTAAGACTGCAATAGTTGCACTCCCAACACATTCTCAATACTTAAAGAAAATCATAAACAGAACACCTTTATTTTTTTATTACTTAATATGTTTTCTATACCTCTCTATGTGCTTATTGTTTTAAATTAAACTTATAACAATTGTATAAAAATGTGCCCTTCATGCTACCCAGTATTGAACTCGAAGACTTTGTACATTTGAATGATTTTTTTTTTTGAAAAATGATTTTTTTTTAAAGATAATGTCAACACATTATCTTTAAAAAAAAAGTGTCAAATGTACTAATGAATCTAATACCTGTGTTGCTGGGTACTTTACAAACATGTAATAGATGGACACAGTTTACATCCAGACTCAGAACAACTATTTATGGGTCACATAAATAGTTGTCTGGCGCGGGATTTGAACCCGCGACACGAAGAGGCGAGGCAACTGTCTTAGCTCCTGCCCCCACAGACATGTATCGTTTGACTACATAAATTAGATATGTGGTAACAGTTCATAAGCAGGGCTATCTTTTATTGTTCCAGATTACCAATATGGATGGTTTAGAATTAGTATCTTCCAACAAGATCTTTGGGGGTTATCAGAAAGTATACTCCCATCAGTCTTCCGAGTTAAAATGTAAGATGAACTTCTCTATATACCTGCCCCCTCAGGCGGAGGGTGGTGATATCAAACTGCCTGTTGTTTTTTATCTATCTGGGCTTACATGCAGTGAACAAAACTTCATCACAAAATCAGGATTTCAAAGGTAATTTCTTGTATTGAATATATTTTTTTTGGATTGACTTGTACAGACTAAACCTTACCTGCTTCTCTGGCGATTATGGGGGGAGCCCTGAGAACGCGGGTATGCTGTTCCAGTGCCCCCCTTTTGTGCCATGTTCCAGATGGCACCTATATTTTTAATTTCATATTTTAAGTCTGATATTTAGACCTTTGGACCTATATTATTTTTATAACTTCCATCTTCTATTTCCAATTTGGGTTGGGAACAATAGCCATGGCAGGCAGTTGGACTTGTTCCCTTCAAGCAAGCTTAATTACAGAAGACCCAAACCAAAGCCTCTAGAGTTAATTGGTTTGTTTCATGTTTAATCCATCCAAAGGCATGCACTTAAGAAGAGGCAGTCTTTACGTGTTTACTTTGTTAGTTTACTAGATTAATTTATAAAATTCTGACCATTTATATTTGTTGAAAAAAAAAATATATATAAAGGGTCTGGATTTAATAAATATAAACTCAAGTTATTATTTATTTCATTTTAAATGCTTCAGCATTACTTATGGAACTATGTTTTGGATTGAAGCAGGCATTCAACAATGCCTCACTTAAACACAGTCTGCAAATAGCTATTAAAACAAAAATGTCACGGTGATAAACTATCAAACCTTAATATATTTAAGAATATTTTTATGTTCATATTTATTGCTATTTATGTAACTCACATAAATTTTATAAGTGATAATATTTTGATAACTTATGTGCTATCTATAAAAATATGGTTATTATCTAAGGAGACACTGTTATCACATAATATAGATACCTATAGGTGTTTGTAGATCAATAAATAAATGTTCTCTGTCCAAACCATACCTATATATACCATATTACATAACTGATTGTCTGGCAATTTAAATTGGATGTCAACTATATTAAGAACAGTATAGTTTATTTTTTGCCATGTTACAGAGATTATAATTGCTGATTGTGTTAATTCATAAATAACTGTTAAAACATCTTTACTGACCTGGATTTGTTATAATGGGTCGATTTTAGCAGCCCTGATTTGATATGATAGAAGTTATGAGAAGAGTAGATGACCCATTTTTGATAATGGATGTCAAATAGTAACTATGACATATGATAGTTAAAAATAAAAAAAAGGAGGACCCTGTTTGAAAAATAGGCAATTTAATTTTTCTTCAAGCTAGTATTTTTTTCATGACTCTTACAAGATGGGTAGGTTCAATTCAGGGTAATAAACCTTGATTATAAATTCTCCTTCTGATGACGAAAGTTGGCAGATGTTCTCAGTAGCTTCATCAACATCATGCACTGAATAGTATGTAAATGGAGAGAAAGTTGTATACGCACTTTTTATTGATTTTCACGTGCTTTTGACACTTTAGTTCATAACCAACTACACAGAAAATTAGAACAAAATGGGATACGAGGCCCTCTACTTAGATTGTGTAAAAAGTACCTTGACAATAGAAAAAATGTAGTTAAGGTAGGAGACAGCTCAAGGCTCTGTATTAGGACCCCTTTTTTTATGTCGTACGTAAATGACATGAGCACCTGTATCAGCCACTGCTCTTGTTACCAGTTTGCAGATGATACATGCTTAGTTATAAGCGAATAAAGACCCTCAGGAATCTTGTGATATGTTGCAATCTGATTTTAACATGCTCTCAAAATGGTGTCATGATGCTGGCTTGGTACTTAATTCAAATAAAACCAAATTGCTAATTATAAAATCGCCGCACCTTAAAGGTAATCTTCCAAATAAGCTACTTGCACACAGTCATAGCTGCTTGCATAGTAAATATAATGGGAAATGTAACTGCCCCAGTATAGAAGTTTTAGCATTTCGGTCTAGAAATTGATAATAAATTTAATTGGAGTAATCATGTTGAACATCTTTGTAATATATTGAGACGTTCCTAGCCAATATTGTAATATACAAAAACCGGATACCTGTCAAAATAAAACTTATGTTATAACTCCTTAGCTGAATCGCATATTCAATAACGGCTGAGTGGTTATGGTCGAACATTCAAAACTTAGCTCAATAAATATATAAATTGAAAATAAAAATTCTTAAAAATATCATATCAAAAAAAATCCAATTCCATAATCATGATCATCAACTATTTAAACACTGTAAAATATTACCCATCCATACACAATTTAAATATGATTTTTTTTTAAAAGAATAATTTTTTTATGAGAAATTAAAGGATAGAATTCAACATCCTGAATACACGCGTGCCGTCGCACAAAACCGGCTTCGCACAGTCTGGGCAAACAATACGTACGGTCAAAGCACACGGCTATTTAGTTCCTCGACTAATTAATGAGCTACCATCCAATCTGCGTGTTTAATAATTACTATTCATAATATTAAAGTAAGACTCAAGTCTTACTTCTTACAACTTTATCTTCTGACCAATCGGTGAAATGTACATGCCAAACTCCTGTAGATATCTAATCATTGTATCGGCGTAGATTACCTGTAGCAGTAAGTACAAACCTATGTGGTTTAAATATGCTATGTACACTAACAATTATCCTGTACTAGCGGCCCGGTACGTGCTTTGCTACGTAGGTATAAGGCATAACAATTAAAAAAAAAAAAATTAAGTTCATTTATTCAAACAAAAAAATATTTTAAATTGCTAATAGATGTTGATTTTAAACCTTCCCTGGACTTCCACGAATAATTCAAGACCAAAATTAGCCAAATCGGTAAAGGCGTTGTTGAGTTAATAACATTACAACGAAAAGGGGCATTGATTTTTATATAAAACATGTAACATAATTAACGCACACCCTCCAACACCCCAATTAGAATATTATGTTAATACATACACTGAATTTTTAATTTAACATATTTAACATGCATTATTATTTACTAAATTAGTTTCTTGGAATAAAGGTTATTTTTCTTTATTTTGTATTGAATGATGGAATTCGTGTGAATTCAAATAAAACTGCGATTTATAAGTCTTATTACTTTTACTTACTGTCCATTTCAATTGGTTTTGACTCTACAGGGTTGATATGACTATAATTTCCGTAGTTTTAATTATTTTGGAGAAAAAAAATGGCCTATATTAAAAATGATAAAAATCGATTCAGTAAAGGATTCTGAACAAACTATTTTCAGGAAGTGCGTTACATGTTGTATATAGATTTTAAATAAAAATAAGATATGTTGATGAAGAAAAAATTCGAATATTCATTCAATAAAAAATATGATAAGAACTAAGATTAATTTAGACTTGGCAATTAAATGCATACATCTGAATGACTACAACGCATGGAGTATGTTGAGATGAACAAAAAAATATTGATTGACTGATTGTAATTTATTTGTATCATCTGATTAGGTTTCCTTTTTTATTTTATTGAAATTATGTATGTTATATAGTTAATTATTATTTTAGTTTATGAACTTATATGAAGTAGATATTTTTATTTTTAAGACTGTTTAATATGACTGTTTGTAATTTAGTTTGTGATATCGGATTAGGTTTTCTTTCTAGGACTGTTTTAGAGACTATTTGTAACTAACTTTTGACATTTGACTTTTGAATGTCACATATTATAAAATGAATCAATAGTACTTACATTAAAAATAGTCCATATAACAGTCAATAAAAAATATAATAATACTTAAACAAATGTCAAAAAGTTAATTACACGGGTTCCTTGTGTACCTAATTGCAATAAATGAAATTCTATTCTATTCAATTGACTAAATTAGAATAAAAAAAAACCGGCCAAGTGCGAGTCGGACTCGCCCATGAAGGGTTCCGCAGCAGCAAGTATTTCAGTTGATTAAATGAAAGGTAAATTGCGGTTTACGATTTCGGACTCATTAAAAAAAACTACTTACTAGATCTCGTTCAAACCAATTTTCGTTGTAAGTTTACATGGTAATGTACATCATATATATATTTTTTTATCTTTATTATTCTCTTATTTTAGAAGTTACAGGAGGGGGACACTCATTTTTCCACTTTGGAAGTGTCTCTCGCGCAAACTATTCAGTTTAGAAAAAGTTATATTAGGAACCTCAATATCATTTTTGAAGACCTATCCATAGATACCCCACATGTATGAGTCCGATGAAATTTTTTTTTGAGATTCCGTTCAATGTATGGGGAACTCCCTAAATTATTATTCTTTTTCCATTTTTGTGTGAAAATCTTAATGCGGTTTACATAATACATCTACTTACAAAGTTTCAATAGTAAAAGTGGCTGTGACATACGGACGGACAGACTGACATGACGAATCTATAAGGGTTCCGTTTTTTGTCATTTGGCTACGGAACCCTAAAAAGAGTACTAAATATTTAACATTATTACTTTTTATAGGTATGCCTCAGAACATGGCATCATTGTTGTGGGCCCTGATACATCTCCCAGAGGCGTCAAGATCGAAGGGGATGATGAATCATGGGACTTTGGAGTTGCTGCTGGTTTTTACTTGGATGCCACAAATGAACCATGGGCAAAAAATTACAGAATGGGCAGTTACGTAAATAAGGAGCTGTATGATTTAATATTACAAGCATTTGCCAATGTGGTTGATAGTGACAGAATTGGAATCATGGGGCACAGGTAGCAATCATTCTTTTTATATACCCTATTTAGATAGAATAGAAATAACAGTGTCAATAGCATCTATTCATGAGATTAGTCTTGATAACACCGACTTTTGTAAATACATACTTATATAGATATTATACCCACATAATGGACAGACATGTTCATGTACACAAATATCTGCGGTTGGTGGGAATCAAACCTAATCTTATCTGTAAAATAAATGTAAGTGCAATGGAACTTGCAATCCACTGGGGAATCCAGTCCCATGTGTGTTAACCGCTTCATTATCACACCTGTCAGTCTGAACACTAGTTCAAACTCAAATTTATGCAAGCCATTTGATGCTCCATTACCTTAACGCAATAAAGATGTTAATAATATTTTTAGCATGGGTGGGCATGGTGCTTTAGTGTCAACATTAAGGAATCCAGGTTTATACAAGTCTGTGAGTGCATTTGCTCCTATTTGCAACCCTACCCAGTGCCCCTGGGGAGTGAAGGCATTCACTGGATACTTGGGAGAGGACAAGAGCAAATGGGTGGAGTGGGATGCCACTGAACTAGTCAAGAAATATGATGGTCCTCCACTCACATTGCTCATTGATCAGGTATAATATTATTTAATATGCTATTCTGCTCTCTAGGATTCTTGTATAACATACTAACCAAACAATTTATGGTTTGAATGAAATGTAGCCATGAAAAAATTTCAACATAACTCATCATCTTTTTCTTATACTACACTTACCAAGTCAGTTATTAACACAAGGCGCCTCTGATCGGAACATCTGGGGGTTCGCCAACCCTCTAAATACATAATCACTCTTTTTTTCCCATCCTGTAGTCTCTTGGGAAAACCATCAACCACCTCAGTCTCAGTGTATGTGGGAGGAAGTTTTGCTGAAACCGTACTATACGAGATCGTAAATGTTCTAGGGAGTTAGGATGAACTTTGTTGATGGCAGGAAGTGCGATAGTAGATCGTGGCCGTGGGAATCAGATCAGTACTTACGAATATAGCCCTATACATACAGGCGGCAGAATACAAAGGAGGCAAAGTCCCCACTGTGACTCCGAGTTCAATAAGCTTATGTCCATAAGATGGGAGTCCTCGAAAATTATCAGTTTGTCTTCTAATTAGTCAAGAGAGTCTCTTTCTTACCTTTTGCTATTCCTTCTGGGTTGGGCTCGCAATCTAAAGATACAGTCCTCTCTTTTGAAATGAAAAAATTGACTAAAATGAGAAAATAAATTTTATTTATCTAATAGCGACATGCATTTTATTTAAGTTTTTATTGACTTAAAATTGTTTTTTTTTTGCTTTATTCTAACAAAAATTAACTTAGTATAAATACCACCGTGGAAATTGTGTGTTTTCCTGTTAAATTAAAATCTTAATTTGATTTTGCATGGGATTTTCCAACGTCATAATTACGCCTACCACCCGAAATATACTATTCACATACGTTTTTTCATGTTTTAGGGCGCTGCAGACAATTTTTACATCCAGAAGCAGCTTCTTCCTGAGAATATCGTAGAAGCGTGTCGCTCGGTCGGCGTACCCGTAATACTAAATTTGCGCGAAGGCTACGACCACTCCTACTATTACATTTCTACGTACATCGGGGAACATTTGGATTTCCACGCTAAAATACTCAAGGCCTAACTTTTTTATCTTTGTTAAGTTGATAACTGTAAAAATGCATTTATACGTCTATTTTTCACAATAAATTGTTGGATATTGAACTTTGTGTTTATTGTTATCGCCTATTGAATGTGAAGTTTTAAGGACTTATATAGTTAAGTTTTAAGTACCTATAAGATACTGTATTAAAAAAACTTGAAATTAAATTAGACAGGCATGCATCATTCATAATTGGAATGCTGGAAAGTGTCTATGGCTAAAATCGGGTTTCAAAGACATAGAAACTTGAATTATGAATGGTTACTTTTTTGGCTGAAAATTGATTCAGTTGATGAAAACTATACTCCCGAATCAATATGAGACAAGGGGATGTAAAAATTAACGAGTTATAATTTTTTAAAGAAAAAAGTAGATATAAACAAAATGACAAGTGTTACCAACTTCCGGACCTGCGTACACTCAACCACATTAATAACAAATAATTATAACAACTTCCGCTTGTCAACTTCCGGAGCACTAATTATTAATTTAGGATAGTATTAATATTGATTGTTTGTTTTAATTAATAATAATGTTTATTGATACATCTTCAGCACAAATTGTAATAATTAATATACAACACTAAATATTTGATTGCATGACCGAGTGTACGACACGACGTTGTTGTCATGAAGTAACTGATTTGTCTATAAAAAGCAGATGTCTCACACAGGTGGACACAGTCGTTTTGTATCCGTCACCTAGCAAAGTAGTGAGGGGAACCTCTGCCCGATTGTATACCGATATTATATTGGATAAGGAGCAACTGGGGTTTTATTTTACTCGGACTATCCTGATTACCCACCTTTTTACACTTCAGAAGTGGGATTATGTCCGGCCCATATATTGACGGTATTGGTGCGAAGAAAAGGAGACGCTAAATTAAGATTTTTTTTCGTTGCCTTATCAAGAGGAGACCGATATAAGTGTTCGACGCAAAAGGCGACGTGTAACTCAAACCGATGCTGAGGTTATTCCAACGTTTCAACCAGATGAAAAATCGAGTAACGTCAAAGGGTGGTTGCACAAGATTGACCAATTAGGTGATGTGTACGATTGGGATAATAAAGATCGACAGTTCATCATGCAGATTCGTCTTCGAGGTTCCGCAAGAGACTGGTATGACGATTTAGATGACTATAATCTCACCTGGGAGCAGTGGAAAAATACATTAGAGACTGCCTTTCCACGTTCTACTGATTTTGTAGACCAACTGGAAGCTATGCACGCAAGGAAAAAAACTGACTCCGAGACAATGACCAAATATTTTCACGACAAAGTATCCTTGCTCAAGAAATGTAATATAAATGGTGAATCCGCGACTTCATGCATAATCAGGGGTTTACCAGGAGAAATAAGAGCAAACGCAAAGGCTTTTCAGTGTGAAACACCACAACAGCTTTATTACGGCTATTTATCTTCTTTGGAAAACTACAAACAAGTAGAAGCTAGCATCTCTAAGCGGCCGATGAATACCTGGACGAGAGGGGTTAATAGTGCTTTCAATTCAAAGGATGATTATTTAATGCCTAAGAAATGTTTTGCATGTAGAAGAGAAGGGCACGTGGCAAAGGAATGCAGGGTACCATGGTGCGAAGTGTGTCATCGCCCAGGTCATACCGCTGCAATCTGCTGGTATGCGGCCGGTTCTTCACGTCAGCAGCCACAGAAGGTTAGTAAAGTACTATTTAAAACATATAATATTTACTTGGATCTGTACAAGAAGCCAGTGTTAATTAATGGGCTCCGTCTTACTGCGTACGTTGATACGGGTAGTAAATTAAATATTTTAACAATTTCACAAGCTCACATTTTGAAATTGAAGATCATGCCATCGGTAATTACAATGAAAGGTTTTGGTGGAGCATATTCTAATTCATTAGGAACATCTTATATCAATGTACAGGTAGATAATATTATATTAAGTGGCTCCGTTGAACTGACTGACGCTGATCTCGCTGATATAGATTTAATAATAGGGCAGTCAATGATAAATCAGAAAAATATAAACTTAGTTACTTCAGAAAACTCAGTCAATTTTGTGTATAACTTTGAGTTTAATAGTTTGTTATGTGATATTCAATTGAATGATACAGATTTTGTTTCAAAATTCCCAGTCTATTTGGAATACGATACTACAATACCACAACGAAGTTGCGCTTATGTAAAAGTTTATGTTGATACTAATATCAACCATACACTTCTTACGAACACTGTAATATTTGAGTTAGGGACTATGTCTTATGTCATTATAGGGGGACTTATAAGGTCGAGTAATTCTTTTTTAAAAGTAGTTAATATTGGAGACGATAGTATTGAATGGCAAGCAAATAGACTCTTAGCACGCGCTGAACTCGTTAACGTTGAAAATAATAGCATGTGTAGACAGATTATGACAATCGACCAATCTAACTACAAGGAATTACAGTTATCAGATTTAGACGTAGGCGATTTAGACCCCGATGGTGGCAATAGATTACTATGTTTGTTAAATAAATACAAATACTTATTCGCGGAAAACACAAAAGATCTAGGGTGTACGGACGTGCTGGAAATGCATATTCAGACTACAACCGAGCAACCTGTCTATCGCAAACCGTATCGACTTTCTTACAAAGAAAATGAGATAGTTAACGGAAAAGTTCAGGATCTAATTGATGCAGGAGTTGTGAAGGAAGCTATGTCTGACTATGCGAGCCCAGTAGTTCTTGTTAAAAAAAAGGGGGGTGATTATAGATTATGCATAGATTACAGAGCGCTCAATGCACGGACAGTGAAAGATCGATATCCATTGCCTCATATTGACGATCAGGTAACACGTTTATCAGGAAAATCCGTGTTTACAACCCTTGATCTCGCACAAGGCTATTATCAGGTAAAAATGTCGGATAGTTCAGTTCATAAAACTGCATTTGTCACACCTTCAGGACAATATGTATGTTTGAAAATGCCATTTGGACTCGTCAACGCACCCGCGGTTTTCTCACGTGTCATCAAAATTGTGTTAGGTAAGCTAGGTAATGACGTGGCTACATATCTTGATGATGTCATGCTGCCAACAATATCGGTTGATGACGGGCTAAGGTTACTAGGCGACGTCTTACAACTTTTCTCAGAAGCTAAATTAAAATTGAATTTAAATAAATGTTCGTTTTTAAAGAAAAGTGTCAATTATTTAGGACATGAAATTACCGCGGGTACAATACGGCCAGGACAATCTAAAATTAATTGCGTAGCTGAATACAAAAAACCTACTAATGTACATGAAATCCGCCAATTTATTGGCTTAACATCGTATTTTAGGAAGTTTATTCGCGGATTTGCAAAAATAGCCAGACCAGACACAATTAACCAAAAAAGACGTAGAATGGAAGTGGAGTACTGCCCAAGAAACTGCATTTCAGACCTTAAAAGAACGTCTTATCGAACGACCAGTATTAGGCATTTACGATAGAAATGCTCGCACAGAACTGCATACCGACGCCAGTAAGCTCGGACTAGGTGGCATACTCTTGCAATACCAACCTGATGGGGTTTTAAAACCGATCGCATATTTCAGTAGGGTAACTACTAAAGAAGAACAGTTTTACCATAGCTACGAGCTAGAGACATTAGCGGTTGTAGAATCACTAAAACGGTTTCGAATATATCTCGTAGGCATTCCCGTGACTGTAGTGACGGACTGTGCTGCGTTACGGACCACTCTAGTTAAGAAAGATCTTATCCCCCGCATAGCTCGTTGGTGGCTTTCGATTCAAGACTATGATATATCTACAAATTGAATATCGACCTGGTGACCGTATGCAACATGTCGATGCGTTAAGTAGAAACCCGGTATCGAGTTCTATTCTTTTGATTGACGATTCCGACTGGCTAGTCACGTTACAGCTACAAGACGAAAACATTCAAAGTATCCTAACTCAATTACGAAATGGCACAGACAATCGTGATATTACTGCTAATTACACCATATCAAACAATCTTCTCTATAGAAAAACAGTTAATGGGGATCGTTTCGTTATACCCAAATTAGCAAAGTGGGGTTTATTGCAAAAATTTCATGATCAGATAGGACATGTTGGTTTTGATAAGTGCGAAATCAAAGCACAATTTTGGTTTGAGGGCATGACTAGGTTTATTCGAAAATATATCAACTCATGTCTGCGATGTGCTTACGGGAAAGGAGCACACGGTAAGTTGCAGGGAG
Organism: Pseudoips prasinana; assembly: GCA_951640165.1. NCBI lineage: Eukaryota > Metazoa > Arthropoda > Insecta > Lepidoptera > Nolidae > Pseudoips > Pseudoips prasinana. The sequence continues at coordinate 23,932,004 of OX621236.1, read as the reverse complement.
AACTATACCCTATTGAAAAGGCAGCTATACCAATGCACACTTTACATGTTGACCATTTAGGTCCGTTTGTTAAGACCCGAAAAGGTAACTCGTATATACTGGTTGTTATAGACTCGTTTACAAAATTTGTATTTTCAAAAGCTGTTAAAAACTGTAGTTCTATTGAAACTATAAAACATTTAAAAGATATTATTTTGCAGTTTGGGAATCCTAAGAGGATCATTACTGATAGGGGAAAGGCGCTCACGAGTAGGTATTTTAAAGAATTTTCAAGGGAAATGCAATTTAAACACGTTCTTAACGCAATTGCAAGTCCTAGATCAAATGGCCAAGTAGAACGCGTGAATCGAACTCTGATTAACGGGTTGAATACTATGTCTGATAGTGAGTGCACTTGGGATGACCACTTGAATGATATAGTTTGGGGTATTAATAACACCTCCCATGCAACTACTGGGTTTCCTCCCTTTAAGTTATTATTTGGACATTCTAATTCGCTTTTACCGGCTTATCCTACAGGAGAGCCTAATGACTTTGAAGGTCAAGCACGAGCATTGGAAGAAAGACGTGGTGTGGCTAAATTGCGTATTGATAAAAATATGACTCTCATGAAGGACAGATTTGATCGATCTCATAAAAAGTGCATTAAGTACTCTGTAGGACAATTAGTATTATGGAAAGGGGGGATTACAAGGGAAAACGCGAATATAACTAGGAAACTTAACGGTTTGTATACAGGGCCTTATAAAGTATGTAAAGCTGACCACTCACTAGATCGTTACACGATAGGTAGTATCAAAGGTATGAAAGGATATCGAAAATTCTCTGCAATAGTAGGCGGCGAGGTCCTCAGACCGTATAATTCGTCTGTACCTGATGAAAGTAGCAGCAGTGACCATGAAATTGATAGGGATGATTTAATAGACTTGTTAGAAAGTTAACTAAGTATTTAATTACCTACTCGTATAAATTAAACTATTTATAATAGTTGATATGAATAGCTATTAGATGTAGTTAATAAATAGCCTAAACATATGATTAACCTTATTAAAATACTTGTGAAATTGTAAGCTTGGATATTATTTATCATAAACATCTTTCCACTCCTCAATAAATAAAAGCTGTGTGATAATGAATACATGAAAGCTGTGTGGTATGGGATACATAAAACTGTGTGATTTAAACTGTGTGATATAGAATGAAGAATACATAATAGCTGTGTGACAAAGCATAATGCTAAAACGTCTTTCCACTCCTCAATATATAAAAGCTGTGTGATAATGGATACATAAAAGCTGTGTGATAGGAAATAAATAAAAGCTGTGTGATATACGTAATACTGCGTAGCAGTAAAACTGGATTTCTTTTAAGACTATATGATCGGTTGTACTGCTTCCTTTTTTTTTTTTTACTTTCAGATGCTGTATATGAGCAGCAAACCTGGTCAAGATGGTAATGCTGACCGCCGTGGGACACGGCAAACGCAGGATGGCCGAATGTTACCAACTTCCGGACCTGCGTACACTCAACCACATTAATAACAAATAATTATAACAACTTCCGCTTGTCAACTTCCGGAGCACTAATTATTAATTTAGGATAGTATTAATATTGATTGTTTGTTTTAATTAATAATAATGTTTATTGATACATCTTCAGCACAAATTGTAATAATTAATATACAACACTAAATATTTGATTGCATGACCGAGTGTACGACACGACGTTGTTGACATGAAGTAACTGATTTGTCTATAAAAAGCAGATGTCTCACACAGGTGGACACAGTCGTTTTGTATCCGTCACCTAGCAAAGTAGTGAGGGGAACCTCTGCCCGATTGTATACCGATATTATATTGGATAAGGAGCAACTGGGGTTTTATTTTACTCGGACTATCCTGATTACCCACCTTTTTACACAAGTGAGCAAGATGATTCAAGCATATTTATGACCTCTTTAGTTCCGCTAAAGTTGATAGCTGAAGAAGATACCATATGGACGAATCCGAAACCTTGTTCATCTACGTATTGTCGACCAGTGCGGTTCAGTTTATCGAAGGAAAACAAAGAACTTCTTACGAATGAGAAAACTAGAATGGATGATGAAATCCAGGCTTTGGTGCCTTCAAAATACCAAGGGAATGAAGTTAGTCATAAATTGATGATGACAATGATTGAAGGAAGTAGCTGTTTAGAATAACAAATAAATCTAAGTGTGTAATTATGCTTTCCATTATAAAAAATCAGTGTTAGAAGGATGTTAGCAGTAGAAATGGTCAAAACGAACTAAAGGTACCAGTTCGATATTTCACTAATTATTGTTATTGAGTAATGAGGGTTTTACTGTTTCACATTACGCTTATTAGGGTAAGGCACTAATTACTATATTAACGCTTAAGTTAATTATATCTTCCTTTTAACTGGATACTTGGTGATTAACTTTAATGGGCTCTTCAATATTAGGTATCTATCAATTAAGCACCTAACTAAGTTATTAGATATTTTAGGATATGTAAAACAGTTTTGGCCTATATTGTATATAAGATGGTTGACGATACTTGGTTTACACGTGCTAGAAGCTTTTAACTCTATATAAATGGGTAATTAAGGTAAAAAAAAAATTGAAAATTTAGACGATTTTTTTTTAAATATCGCAAGAGGTTCCGCAATATGAAGTATGTCAAAAAATCATAAATAAATAGCACTATAATAGTGTGACTAAACCGGAGACGTTCTCAAGAAAGGGCAGATCAGAAGTACCCTAAACGAGCGAGCATGTATGAAGAATATAATGACAGTAATCGAGGCAAAAGACGTGTGCAAAGATCGTGACAAATGGAAATCCGTTGTCTCTGCCTACCCCTCTGGGAAACAGGCGTGAGTCTATGTATGTATTTTTTTATTTATTTATTTATAACTTTATGCACATTAAATAGTAGGTACAAAGGCGGACTTAATGCCCAAGGCATTTTCTGCCAGTCAACCATAGGGTGGTGCAGAGATAGCATGGTAGGTGCACGGATCATACAATTAGGTATCAAAGAGTATGAAAGTAAACAAACACAATACTATCCTATACAATACTATAAATACTATATTATACAATACTATACTATATGATACTATACTATAAAATCCGATCATGAAACATATATTTAATTTATAACTAGGAGGTTTCTGCTAACAATTTGCGAAGTAAATGCTCACGAACTTTCTTTTTAATGAGATGCGACTCTTGACCATCCTGATTTCGAGAGGTAATGCATTCCACTGAAGAATTGACTGTACAAAGAAAGAAGAGTGAAGGAAGTCAGAGCGGTAAGATGGACATTGGAGGAGATGATTGTGTGAAGAGCGAAGATTTTTAGAATGGTTAGTAAAGAGATATTGAAAGTTATGAGATAAGTAAGATGGAGAAGAAGAAGAGTCTAGAATAGAATATAAGGTGGTTAGTGCTCGTAATGATCGTCGTTCGCGGATCGGTAACCATTGCAGTTGGGATCGATGGGAAGAGACATGGTCATACCTACGAAGATTGAAAATGAACCGAATGCAGTTATTCAGAAGTCTATCGAGTTTATTGAGGTGATCTGCATTCAGGTCAAAGTAGCAAATATCACCAGATAGTCGACTATAGGAAATATTAAGGCCTGCACAAGCATAACCTTAGTTTTTATTGGTAGAAAATTTTTAAGACGGTAGGGACACCGCAATACGCCTGTAACTCTTTGACTAACACTTGCTATTTGTTGTTGCCAGCTTAATGATGTATCAATATGTGAAAAACCTTGGACTAAACAAGGTTTTTCACATATTGGCTTATAGGTATACACCTATGATCAAAGATTATTGATGGCAGATCTCGAAATTCAACCTTTGATACTAATCGGGAGCTCCCGATTATGATGGCTTGGCACTTTGACGGGTTCACAGTTAGGCCAAACTTGTCAGACCAAATTTTTATCGCATCTAAGTCACTATTAATCTTTGAAATACCCTCAGCCAGTCCGTCAAATGTCGTTTGAACGTAAATCTGGAGATCATCGGCATACAGATGATACGTACACTGAAGGTTATAAGTTATGAGATTTATGAAGATCGAAAATAAAAGAGGGGAGAGTATACCGCCTTGTGGGACGCCAGTATCGAGGTCACGCCAGTTCGAAGAGGACTCACCGACGTAAACCGACTGTTGACGCCCCCGAAGATAGGAGGAAAACCATTCCAGAGCTTCATCAGACACCATAAGATGGGAGAGAATAGACAATAGGATAACGTGACTGACGGTATTAAAGGCATTTGAAAAGTCAATCAAAACCATAACGGTGATCATTGTATCCTCCATACCTGCCCTAATATCGCCAGTCACTTTAAGGAGAGCGGTGGTGGTACTATGGCCCGGTCTAAATCCAGATTGAAACGGACTTATCAGTTGGTTGACAAGAACATAACTGGAGAGTTGTTCGTGTACACAGGACTCAAGTACCTTGGAGAGGAAAGGAAGAATAGAAATAGGATGGTAATGAGCGGGAAGTGAGGGATTAGAGGACTTAGGGAGTGGAAGGACAAAAGCTTTACGCCATAAGGTGGGGAAACATCCAGTATCCAGGGAAAAATTAATTATGTGCGAAATGGCAGGAAGGACATGATCCAGGATAGGAATAATCATGCGGCGGCCGATCTTATCACAACCAACTGCATTGGATTTAATGGAAAGGATAATCTTTTTGATCTCGTCAGAAGAGACTGGAGAGAAGTGAAACTAAATAGTATTAGAGCGCGACAAACCATTTAAATAGTAGACAGTATCACATATTGTCCGGTGATCCATCGTAGAAGTGGTAGAGAAATGTCGATTTAGATCATCCAGACTGATAGAGCTAGGTGGGTTTGAACATTGCGACTTGCCGATACCTAGAGTTCCGAGGAATTTCCAGATACCAGCAGGAGAAGTAGAAGAAATATTGTCGAAAATATGCCGGCGTTTAGCGTTACGTACCATCTGATTACACCGATTTCTAGCCACTTTATAAAGAGTCCAATCCTCATCAGAACGACCATTCCTAAATTTACGAACCGCCCGGTCCCTACGTCTCGTAGCTATCTGAATTCCCCTAGACATCCAGGGTGCAGGTGGACGCTTCAGCTTCACTTTTTTTTATTGGTGCGTGAACATCGTACAGCTTTGTGACTTTTGCATTAAGGATCTCTACCTTTTTGTCTATGGCTTTTGCTTCCACCAAAGAAGTCCACTCAAGTTTAGCGGCATCCTTGCAAAGTAATTCTAAGTCCATCTTCGCGAAAGAACGCACGTGCAGAACCTTGGGTTTAGGTTTAGGAGGTTTCAGGATATAGGATAAATAAATAAGGTCATGGTTGGAAAATCCAGGAGCAGGATGTTGTCCGTGAGTGGAAACCAAGGAAGGATTAGAGGATAGGATTAAGTCGAGCCAAGTATCTTCACCTGAGGCATTATAGTGGGTGGCTTGAAGAGCAAGCAAAACGTGCAAAGTACTTGACTCGACAATATGTAAGAGTTTCCGGGTACGAGGAGAGTTTTGATTAAGGAGATTGGTATTTAAGTCGCCCATGATGATGTGGTGTACATACTCCGCCGAACCCAAAGATTCAAGTACCGACTCCAAGTCGGTGAAATAGTCAACATTAGGGGGACAATATACTGTGGCCATAACTATCTTGACACCTTTGATATAAACCTCAAGGAACAGAAACTCTGCGGAGGCTGAGTAGTTCGAGGAAGAGGAGGCCAATATCTTATATGGGAGATCACTCCTGAGATATATGGCGACTCCTCCTCCTCCTTTACCTAAACGGTCATTACGGACGAGCACAAAACCTGGGAGAGAATACATAGTAGAAAGCAAATGTGGTTTAAGCCAGCTCTCAGAAACCAGGACAGCGTGTACGTTACAGTCTGAAAAGGCATCGTACAGATCAGTAAAATGGCTCGGGACGCTTTGTGCATTTATATGGCAAATGTTCAGTAAGTTCTTACGAGATTTACTAAAATTGTTCCTTAGAAAATCTCCAAGCGAGTCATTTATAGAGCAGAAACTATCATCAGTTGCAGTCAATTCGTTGGCAGAATAATACGAATCATCATCAGATAAAATAGACATAAATAAAATTACTTATATAAAAATAAAATACTAAACTATAACAAAATTATACAAAAATAAGAACTAAATAAGTGGTGCAATAATTGACGGACCAATTAAACCCTGCACCACCCACCAGCGCACACTAGTACACTGTAGCTATACACATAGATATGTAAATAATAAAAAAAAGTACAAAATAGAAAAAAAATTATGTATGTATAATAGTGTGAAAGGATATAGCGACCAACATTGCAATTCCAGAGATATACTCATTTTTCATGTATTCGCCATACAAATTTCTTGAAAAAATGATAACTCGTAAATTTTTACATCCCCTTGTATCATATTGATTCGGGAGTATAGTTTTGATAAACTGATTTTTTTTGGGATATAGCCTAAGATCGTTATGTTTCTGATAAAGGAACCCTTAATTGATCTATCTGTGTAAAAGGACGACTCGAGTATTGCCGATTATATATATATATTTTTCTTCTTTCCCTCCGAAGTAACAAATAGAGACAAGCAACTTGTACCGAATCCATTATGAGACTGAGCAAAAACCACCGATTTTTCTATCGCAGTGCGTGCACTGTACTTTTTGCGATATTCTACAGCGCGATTCTAAAATCGTGTCGCAAGAAGTAAAATCGTGGTGCGCGCTTGGCCTAATATACACCCAAAAGCAAGAGCCGATTTCACCGTTAAAATTAAACACGATCAATTGACGCTAAACTCGGTTCCGCTTCCTGTAACTGAGTTTAGCGTCCATTGATCGCGTTTAATTTTAACGGTGAAATCGGCTCTAAGTGTAATAACGCAACAAATACTGACGCCGTGCAATATGAACGTAACATATCTTTGCTTAAATATCATTGATAAAAGCAAACCACATTGAATCCAATAGATTGTTACAACGCCTCAGAGACACGTCTGAAATAGAGTAATTAATCGATAGTGTGTAGAATGTATTCGAGAGGAAAATGCACAATAAAACAACCTTAACATTGGTAAATCGAAAACTCTATATTTGCCACATATATATATATATATATATATATATATATATATATATATATATATATATATATATATATATATATATATATATATATAGCCTTATCAGATTCGTCTAATAATTATAATTTAAAAAAATACTCTTTATAAATTGTAGAACATTGTTACCTGCCCGAGTCATTTTTTCTAATAGAATGGTAATACTGTAGAAATTTGTCTCTGTTGCCCCAAATTGCAGAACTGCCCCAAGCACACCACGCTCTGGAAGTAAGACAAAAACTAAATCATATCAGGTCGTCAGCGCAAAACTGTCACAAGCACAAAGAATTAAACCAAGAATATTTTTTTTTAATAATTTAAAAATAATTTATTATTTTGTAATATATTAATATATTTTTTTAATATAATAATTAATTATACTTAAACAAAACTGAACAAGTCAGACCCGCACACTGAGGATTCCCTGCAAATGTTTGTACCGTGTCAACACGGTAATCAAGTCTCGAAGATATTTCACGCTTATTTTTGTAATCATAATCATTATAGCAGCGGTAAGAATTTCACTGCTGGACAAAAGCCTCCCACAAGGATCATCTTGGTGGGATATGCCCCAATCAATACGCTTAGCAGACGGGTTGGCGATTGCAGTGAGATGGTCATAGTACACAGAAGGAAGCTGCTGCCCGTCCTCTGGTAGATATACCCTCAGGTCGACTTCTAGGCCCCCCACCACACGGAGATCCGAATTTCGGATATTTCTTAATTCTTTCTTTAAGACACTTAAAATTTCATGATTTTAGGACAACTTCCTGTTGTCCTAAAATCATGAAATCTCTCTCAACTCTCAGTTTTGAACCCTTTTGTGAGAATCATATTATTATATAAACCGTATGAGACATAAACGGTCATGTCTTTTGATTTCGTTGACTTAGAAGTATATTTTCGACAAATCAGCTTCAAGGGATGGCCTAAATATGGCATATTAATATTAAATGTCTCCACGCATTCTTCAGTTAAAGGGTGAAACAGACGGACAGACAACGAATTATTTTTATTATTTTGTTTTTAAAAAGACAACCCTCACTCTAGGAAAATAAATCCTTGTCTCGCAAACATATAATTGACGGATACAAATCACACCCATATACAGCACTATAATAATATCTATAATATCTAGGGACGATGTCACACAGATCAGCCACAAACTAAGCAAAGCTTGTACTATGGGTACCAGGCGACGATATACATACTTATATAGATAGATAAATACTTAAATACATAGAAAACATCCATGACCCAGAAACAAATATTCGTGCTCATCACACAAATACTTGCACTTACCGGGATTCGAACCCAGGACCACCAGCTTCGTAGGCAGGAGCACTACCAACTAGGCTACGGCGACCGTCAACTACTTATACTACTTATAGGTCACACAATTCGTTTTCCTGTGCGGGAATCGAACCCGAGACTTCAAGTGGCGAAACGACTATCTTAACCGCTGCGCCAGACGTGTAGTCAATAAATACGACGACTATCTTCATCATTAAGCAGAAACGGGCAAGTCTTAGAAGGTAAGAAGTCAGTAGCAGGTGCTCGACTGGTGTAATATCGCAGCCACCTTAAAGAATACGCTGTAGGTTTTCAGTTAGTAAATTGTGTTCCTCCACATAATTCAGGTCGCCAGAACTCATTATTTATTTATTTGATTAACCTACAATAATAATAATAATATCTAGGGACAATGTCACACAGATCTTCCTAGCCCCAAAGTAAGCGAAGCTTGTAGTATGGGTACCAGGCGACGATAAACATACTAACATGTTTGTAGTAATACTTATATAGATAGATAAATATTTAAATACATAGAAAACATCTATGACTCAGAAACAAATATTTGGGCTCATCCCACAAATATTTGCACTTACCGGGATTCGAACCCAGGACCACCAGCTTCGTAGGCAGGAGCACTACCAACTAGGCTACGGTGACCGTCGATCACAATTGATTACATTAATACTATTATGTGTTGACAAATAACAAACAAAGTAAATGTAACAATTACTTACTGGATAACACCACATGTAATTTTATAATAAACTCATCAGTGTAGTTACTAGCATGGCAACGAGGAGTTATATAATAATAATAGGCCTCCCGGCCAAATTTCGGCTTCGGCGGCCAGTCTCAATGGAGACTAACCAACTGCGACAGGACATTTTATAGTGCACAAGTATGTGCGGAAACACAGGGGCACTTTCTATTCCATCACTCTCATGATCCGATTGGACATCTAGCGTCACGACCGGAAATAGGTCAGGTACAGGGTCGACGGCTTCACGTGCTCTCCGAGGGGCAATTGTTCCACCAACTCTCAGACTACAGGCTGAGACAAAAATTTACTTTACGGAATAATCCCAAAATCACTTTTTGGCCCAACCTGGGATTTGAACCCAGGACTTCACTATCTGCGGTTGCACACGCTACCGCTAGCCCAACCAAAAATACCTTGGGACAATTAACACACAGCCATCCTAATGTACGCAGTGTAACTATGGCAACCAGATAAACATACTTTTATGTACAGTCAACAGCATAAGTAGATGATCAAAATCGGACCTGAGTTTTGAGTTTATCATGCTATCGGGCGGCAGATTTCACTAGTTAATATTTTTTACACTTAACACTCACGCACACCTTCAACTAGATACTCTTCACCACCACACTATTTTGTCGCAATTTATGATACTTAGTATTGAATATCCGACTTTGATCATCTACTTTTGCTGTTGACTGTACATAGATCTCTACAGCGTTTGACTAATGCCGATAAGTACTTGCAATAATAGTCTCATGTAATTTTCTGTGATTGTTCGACCCTATAGAGACACTAGTATTCGTCGCCGTGCGATTTACGTAGGAAAGTAAAAAATATGAGACTTACATTCCAAATATAGCACCGCCGAGATGAGCCGCGTGATCGAATAATTTCCATCCAAAAATAACACCCGCCATGTCAACACTCATTATGACTTTGATAGCCTGCAAAACGGAAAAATTGCATATTTCATACATTGTTTAAATATCCCTGGAATTCACGCCACGTAAACAAATCGCGCTATAAACCGATTTGACTCAAACGAAATTACTTATTATATTTTAGGAAACAAACAGTATATATATATATATATATATATATTTATTACGCACAAATGAAAGATACGAATAGACCTAACAGTTCCATAATTTAAATTAAAAGAAAAAATAAACTTTTGATTAGAGACAGATATTTAACCGTTTATTATTTACCTACATTAACCCTTTGATTTCGCCGCCATATTAGAGTTCCTGACATAATCAGGACGGAATTCGAAATGTCCCCTAATGTTCATATGAGCCTAGTACATTATTCATATTTTTTCTTAATTTACCAGTAGTCATACCGCGTGTGAAATTAAGTCATTTTTATTAGATATCAAATTTGTATGAATGATTAAAATATCGTTACAGGTAACCTTTAAAATTTAGAGCGGAAATAAACTTCGAATTCAGTTAAACCATGGAGCTATTACAAAGAGGAGACGTTGTAATTCGATTTTTCTATGAAACGACGCGTGACATTTTGCGGGGTGGAGAGGGTGTTAGGTCCCGCCTACTTCTTTGTTTACATCTACCGGTCAATAGGTAAACTATTCGCATGTTTTGTGGACTATAATTAGTAGTAACGTAACTTTTTTACACTAGATGTCACACAGTGCAGAATGCAACAGGGCCGGACTCATAACTTCGTACCAGGGAGTACCTACTGTTTTTTTATACTTTTGCGAACCATAATGATATCTTTTTTTATTGACAGTGATATTATTATAAAATAAATGTGAGAATAAAAAGGTCATTGATGAATGATGATGATGATTATGATGATGAAGATTATGGGATTTTGATTAAGACTTATTATTAATATTCCGAATTGTTATTCATGTTATATTGGAAATAAAATTAAATATTTTATGGGTAAAAAAATGCATTGTTACGAACCGATATATCCAGTTTTAAACAAGGTAAAGTTCCCTTCTTTAATTTTCTAAGGCCTTTTTTTGTTACTACGAAGTCTTCATCGTTAAAATGGCAAGAACAAATTTTTGTATATTTAGAAGGAGACCAGTCTTGTCTGTTAATTTTTGCTATCCATTTTTGTCTAAGGTTATCTTCAGATGGCAATCTATAACATTCATAATTTTAAAATTTGACTAAATAAACTAGGTAGGCTTAAAGTACTTAATTTAAATTAAGTAAACAACGAGCATACTAATGAAGGGAAGTAGGCACATTAATTAAATTACTGTACATAGAATATTTAATTTATAGGAGATTGTATTTTTTTTGTGCAGTGCATTCCATGTTTAAGTACTTTCTATTTATGATACAGCTGCGGGACATTAGGTAAAATAACTGGATCCTAATTACGGCCCTGTTTTTGTTATGTTCATATTTGTACGATAGATGGCGGTTCTTTTTTTAAAAATTATATTAAAAGCTACAAAAATGTATTTTGGCCATTAAAGGGGTTTTACGAATGAATGTAAAACAAATTTCAGTACATACGATTATTAGATTATGATAGTACTGAGCTCTGCGTACCTAAATATTTTTTATTCCCATGACCCCAAGTATCGCCATCTAATGTCGTGTAGAATTATGTTTCGAAACGCCGACGTTAAGGGAATTTTCTAGAACTATTTTGATAAAAAATCGAATAAAATTACTTACAAATGAAATTTGATGCCATCCATAGCATTAGAACGTCTGTCCGAGTAGTTTTTACAAGATAAAACACAACACTTCATTATTTTTATCTTCTAGCGCAAATATAGCTGTAAATTGTGAACGTGACGTAGTTGTGCACAGGACGAACGCCAACAATACATTGACTTAGGCCACGCCTACATGATGACGTTTAGACTCAGTTGAAAATCACAGTGCTCAGTTGCTTAGGCCGTCTCCTCTTTGTAATAGCTCCATGAGTTAAACATTTGATTGAATCTTAAAATAATCACGTGGAATAAATTATGTGACTGTTCAGAACTCTGGTTCTGAACAGTCACATAATTTATTCCATTATATTTATTGTTTATTCACATTATAGCTACAGAAATAATGACTTGCTCCTAGTACTTGTGGTCGCGGTAAGGTTCATGACCCTTGCAGCTGATTTTTGCTAGTGTTGTTCGTAATATCGGTAAACTTACTTCTTGATTTAGGTTGTCGCTACAAAAATAAATTCCTAGTGGAATAAAAAATGATTATTTCTGTTTGAAGTTTCGTCCATAGGTACTGTCGTCTGATCGTCCTGATACCCTACAACCCTCTTAAGTTAACACTTTCACACATTCTGTTACACGTTGTATAGATAAACCCAGAGTCAGGACAAACAGACATGTTCATGTACACAAATATCTGTGCTGGGTGGAAATCGAACCCAAAACCAAGCAAGCATTTGCAAACCACGCCAACAGGCCCATCAAATTTGCATTTGCACAGCGTTGCATTTACGAAATTCCGAAACCTCCCTACGTTTTAGTTTTTGTAAAGTCGTATTGTACAGACGCCAGCGCATCCAGCTATCCCAATCTGTCATATATCTTTTATAGATTTGCAACTTTATCCCGAAAGCATAAGGTTCACTTTCAATAGGAGAAATTTGACAGATTGGGGTAGCTTGATGTGCTGGTGTCTGTACTTGAGTTAGCCTTACCGATCCAGCGGCGAAGGTGAACATTGGCAGGAAAATTATGCTTAGTCTGGTGTCAGGATATTGAGTACAAACATATGACAACACTGACATTATAGCTCCCGACTGTAACAAACAAATACACAATTAAATCCAGCCCATATCTAACGGAGGAATAGGGAAAGCGTGGTTGATGCCCCGGGTATAACAAGCAACCACTCTATAGCAATAATAATATTATTATTTTTAACAACGCTCGCACTAAGATAGGTAGGGCATAGCGTTCATTCGCTCAAAGAGCAGCCCGACTGGGGAAGTACCTCCGCCTTACAGAAGACATTCCTTAATAATAACATTAATAATTTTAATATTGTGTTTCCGAGTGCGAGTAAGGTCGCCAGAGCTCATTGGGGTGGGGGGAAGGGTCAGCAACACTTGTTTGCTGACTTTTAAAGGCCGGCAACGCACCCGCGCCTCCTCTGGTGTTGCGAGTGTCCATGGGCGGCGGTGATCACTTACCATCAGGTGACCCACTTGCTCGTTTGTCGCCCTATGACATAAAAAAAACTAAGGCAAAGAATGCCTTGTGTCGCGGGGTTATCTTGTTTACACGCACTATGCTTTGTTTAAAGAGAAAGTAGGTAGGTACTAGGTACATAGCTTGCGGTAAAACAATGACATAAACCTAAATATTGAAAGTGTGAAGGTAAGTAATAATTTATTTGTAACTAGCTGTGCCCGCGACTTCGTTCGCGTGGATGTCGGAACTTAACAATGTATTTTTTAGTGTAAAGCGCTGTGGGAGGATACCGATACAATTTCTTTTTTAATTTAATTTAGTGCTTCTTTATTTTACCTGTGGAACCATCTGGAGCGTACACAAAAACGTTATTGGGGTCGTTTACGCGTGAAAGAGCTACGTATAGTTGACCATGGGAAAAGCATCCAATACTTAGGTCCATCCCCGCAACGGATAATGTCTAGCTTTATTAATCGTCATGGCATAACAGAGACTGACTGGGAATTGCACTGGTTTGAAAGAGAAAGGAAAGTTTTAAGGAATTATAGGTATCCTTGGAATAAAAACAATATAACCGGCACCGCAACCTGTTAATATTTCAGCTTCGATAATGTTTTGCTGCAGATTTGTGACTTTGAGCCGAGTGCCGTTACAAAGTTTGGGTGGACATGAATTTCTGAGGAGAATTATTGGTACACCGATTTTTAAAACTATTTTGTGGGCTGGAAGTCCGGGTGTGCTGAGGGAATCCAAAAATTCTACTGGGTAATGCGTGGCGTCATCTTCTTCCATACGTGTATTTATTGAGCTATATTCTTTACTATTCCCGGACGCATGAGTCAATATTTTGAAATTAATTGCCGCAGCTTGGTCATTGCGGGGAGTCAAAATAGCTCGCTGACATAGCCAAGAACCAGCTTGATTGCCAATGTTTGTGGTATCTCCGTACACAGAAGAAATTAGCTCCAGCTGTGATGTAACGTAAGAGCAGAGATTACCAATCAATATAACTTTTCCATATTCTTGTACGGGGTATGTGCCATCGCCTATTTTTTTACAATAAATTGGCAAACTCCTGTGCATTTTCGCAGCCTCTGACTGATCAGGTTCCCTCCTATACTTATAACTATCTCTTGAATAGCCAATAAGGACCTGTTGTGACAAATTTCACGTACCTTGTCAGGAATTTCTCCATCAGTATCTAGTTGTACATGTCTCATAAAATCTTCAGCAAACTTGTCATGGTATTTTTTCCATAACTGGTTAGCACCCGATAACGCACAAAAGGTCCATAAGATGGCAAACAAATGTCGCAAGCGATGTGGACTATCGCTCACGCATGCTTCCGCTAGAGCGTCATCCCGAATGGCGTGCTCGGCAAGCGGCCTGGTATGTGGGATGTTCAATATCATCCATTTTACGGAGCTCAGCTAAAGACGTAGGTCCTCGCACTACATGGACCAGACTGTGGGATGAACTCACGCGTGAGCACGCCACGTGAACCTGCCCGCCTTCCTTAAGTCAATTCCAGCTAACTTGAGAGTTGGACTTTGCGATTTGTTGATGGTTATCGCGACACACACTTTTATAGGGAACTACAGTATTTTAAACTGAAAAGGGAGATCATTCGGCACTAACGGAATACGTGACACGAACACTGTTTCTCCCTGGGCGGACCCAGGCATAATAGTAGCCTCTATAACACGATGCAAAGCTTTGACTTGAAGCCTAGTGCCGTTGCAAAGTTTAGGTGGCTTCAAATTCCTCAGAACCATTATAGATATACCCACACGCAACATACATAGGGGATGTATGTTGCGTGGGGGTATACCTATAATGGTTCTGAGGAATTTGAAATATTATTTGGAATATTATACGCCCTTAGGGGTGGAAATTCCTAAAATCCTGAAATACATATTTTTATTTTTAACAGAAAGGCCATACCAATTTTCATGCTTTTCACTTAAAAAATTACACACTTTTCATAAAAACTTACATCCCCTATTTTACGCCCTTTGGGTGGAATTTCCAAAACTTCTAAAATATTTATTTTTATTTTAGCTGAACTACTAAATATAAGTTTCAATGCCTTTAACTACAAAAAAGACGGATTTTCATACAATCTTTCATTCTCTATTTTACCCCCTTAGGGTTAGTATTACCAAAATCCCTTCCTTAGTGAATGCATACGTCATAAAAGTACCTACAGACGAAATTTAAAGTCTCTAACCCCAGCCGTTCAGGCTGTGCGTTGATATGTCAGTCAGTCAGTTCCCTCTTTTACATAGGTAGGTATATAGATTTGTGCTGAGAAAATTATGAGAGACAGGGTTAATTTACTACATTCAAATACATTCAATCGGACAGGCTTGATAAAATTCGAATCGTCTGTAGGTACATTCGCGTTACAAACGAAACGACAGCACAAACTTTCGATCGACTGACATTATAATTTAAAATTAAATTATAACAAATCCAACCTTCCACATAATTCAATTTGCCCAAAGAAAACAGATTTTTTTAATAACCAATTTTGGACAACAACATACTTCTAGGCAACCAAGACCTTATTTCGAAACAATTCAGTACATTCAAAACCCTACGTAATCATGCAATCAGCAAACACGGGCAAATAAATCCATGGGCAAATCTTAACACCGCGAGTCAAAATAAATGCACAACGACATCTATCGAAATAAAAATCAACTATCAACCTAGTTCATGCAGAAAAGAGATGTCATAATATGCACAATGACATCTATCGGACAGTTAGGTAGCTCAACTATAAACATTAGTTCATCTTGAAGTAATGAAATGTGTGTTATTTTTCTTCATGATTACTTTAAAATCTAATATCTTTTGATAGACTGAACCGATTGCAATAAAACAAAAACTAAATGTTACCTCAAGTTACGCTCAATCGTTGTGTATAAAAGTTATCTACATTGCTTTAGTATATTTTACGTGATACCCGAACATATAAACAGACAAACAGACACACAGACAAACAGACAAAAATTCTAAAAAGGCTGGAAATGGGTTCTATTGGTTGTTCTTTAATACCCTGGCTATTTTTTTTGGATTTTCTTTTGATGTACAAAAATTATTTTTCTACAGATTTATTATATGTATAGATAAAACAATCACGTAGGTAATATTACATCAAGTGTATACAACGTGTAACAGAAAGAGTGAACGTAACTTAAGGGGCATATACAGTCTCCTTAAGCCTACCTATACACAAAATCTCATACCGAAATACCATTATTTTAATCTTGATCGTAAAATAATATACCATTCAATATATCGACAAGTATTTTTATCGATATAACGAACATCCGTACTAACACAGCACAGCTGATTCTGATTTACGCTAGAAATTGTTTGACATACCTGTGTTTCTATGCACGCCTGGTAGTTTGATACCGATTGCACTCACTACACATATTTTGTTTTATTTTCGAGTTATGTTTTTATTTATAGCACTGCTGAATAGCTATTGGATACTTTACATCGTATAAGTACGTGATACACAAACACATTACGAGAATCTTTTTAAAGTTTAACTTCTAGTTGAAGTGGCTTTTAGTACTGATGAAAGAATTTCATTATTTCACGTTCACTAAAATCTGCACCGACACCGAAAGCTTAACTCTAAGACTTGCCAACTAACACGAGTCTCTCTCATGTACAACATATTCATAGAATCGTAAAGCTTTCATGTTTCTTAGTTATAAAGAGGCGTGGCCTCCATCGCGACACTGTACCCTTCACGACATAGGTTCCTCGTAATTAAACAGCCTTAAATTCTGTGACCTATGAATCCTCATCATCACAAAGTGCACGTCTGAGGCTATTCTTTCATAGATGAATGCACGACATTTTCAAAATTATTACGATCACTAAACGACATACTTAAGGATTTCGCGGAACACTTTACTCATTACTAAACGACATTTTAGACGATTTAGTAACTAAACACGACCTAAATAGACAGCAGTTTACGAACAACTGATGAATTTAATATTTTTATTAAATAAATGAAATTGCACAATATTTGATAAATTTGGCGGCTTTCTTCGAACGCGGCCCCTTTGGCGGCGTCTTTGAGTCCACTCAAAAGAGCCGCCTAGGTATCGACGACGCGCGCGGCTCGCTTTCATGAATATTAAAAGATATTTAACCGTTTATTATTTACCTACATCAACTCTTTGATTTTGCCGCCATATTAGTGTAACTTTGGATATAATCAGGACGGAATTTGAAATGTCCCTTACTGTTCATATGAGCCTAGTACATTATTCATATTTTATTATTTGTATGTATTGTATGAATGATTAATATGTCGTTACACCTTTAAAATTTAGAGTGTATCACTCTAAATTTTAAAGGTGGAATTGAAAGTGCCCCTGCACTTTCTATTCCATCACTCTCATGATCTGATGGGACTACTAGCGATACGACCGGAAAGAGGTCAGGCACAGGAACGACGGCTTTACGTGCTCTCCCAGACTTCGGGCTGATACTGAGAAATTTCTTTTTACGGACATCCCATAATCACTTTTTGGCCCGACCCGGGAATTGAACCGAGGACTTCATTATTCCCATAATCACTTTTTGGTCCGACCCGAGATTTGAACCCAGGACTTTATTATCTGCAGTTGAACACGCTACCGCTAGACCAATGAGTTCAAACACATTCAAATGGCGAGGCGCGCGCGCGCGGGGCCCGCTTTGATGAATATTAAAAAATATTTAACCATTTATTATTTACCTACATCAATCCTTTGTATTCGCCGCCGTATTAGAGTTCCTTGCGACAAAATCAGGACGGAATTCGAAATGTCCCCTAATGTTCATATGAGCCTAGTACATAATTCATATTTTTTCGTAATTTATCAGTAGTCGTACCGCGTGTGTTTATCTGGTTAGTTTGTATAGTTTGCATTCAAAATTCCTATTCGTTTCCGGCCAGATTAAATTCACATACTGAAAGAAAAATTTAATATTCTTACTATTTAACACACAAAAAAATATCTGCAGTTACACAAGTCAATTAAATTATTTATTTCTCCTAGATCCAATATCTTGCGAAATATCAATTTAAATTAAATTAAGTGATTTTTCCTAGTTATCAAATTTGTATGAATGATTAAAATTTCGTTACAGGGAACCTTTAAAAACTAGAGCAAAAATTCAGTTAAACATTTGATTGAATCTTAAAATAAACACGTGTAATAAATTATGTGACTGTACAGAACCACACTTTTTATTCACAGTCTAAGTAGTAGGTACCCAAAGAGTTCGCGGTAAGGTTCATTACCCTTGCGGCTGAGTTTTTAGTGTTGTTCATAATGTCGGTAATCTTACTTGTTGATTTAGGTTGTCGATAGAAAAATAAATTACTAGTTGATTAAAAAATGATTATTTCTGTTTGAAGTTTCGTCCATAGGTAGCCGTCCTGATACCCTATAACCCCCTTAAGTTACGTTCACACTTTCTGTTACACGTTGTATAAGTGTTACATTTTATTAATTGACGGTATGAACTGACATTTATGTAAAATGAACTAAAAATACTTGAAACTAATCTATACATATAATAAAATCGTAGGAAAGTCAAAACTGTACATTGATAATTTTTTTTAAAGGATACTTGGGGCGTGAATTACAATCGTTATCGAAGTCAAAAATATAGTTTTTAGAATTTTTGTCTGTGTGTCTGTATGTATGTCCAGGGTATACTCAAAAAGTACTGCATGGATTTACTTCAAATTTTGCATAAATATTACTTAGAGGTCGGGTCAACATATGGGCTACATATTATCACGCTATCGCCTAAGGGGGAGGAGCTGTGATAATTTATAAAAATTAACGCGGGTAAAACCGCGGGGCACATAGTTCATAATTTTATAAAGATGTTATTAAAAATCCACAGGTGCTTAATTTCTATAAAGTCATTTTGGATGCCGTATTTAATGGGTTAAAACTCAACTGAATTGGCAAATAAACTAGTTTACAGGTTGCTATTGCCATAATCTCTGCATCACCCCAAGGTTGACTGGCAGAGAATACCATTGGCATTAATTCCGCCTCTGTACATTGTTGTGCATAAAGTTTAAATAAATAAGTAAAGAAATCTATAGGCTATCAATCAAAGTTTTTTACTATAAATGGCCAGCCTGATCTGAGGCCGTTGATCAAAAAACTAAAACTAGATACTCTATACGTACGTATAACACAATTATTTCCCATAAAACCACTATTGTGGAAATTTGTTTATTATATATGTATATGATGCTGAAATTTACTTACAGCGCCAAGACTGAGGCCAGGCTGGTTGGAAACCACCTTGTACAGGAAGCTGGCGAAGCTACTTACTACACCAGAACTTAAGTACATGGCTGTGAACTGTTCCTTCCCTAATGAAGACACAGCAGCTGGAACATACGGTAGAAAATATACTCATTTCTTTATTATTGAAGTTATACTTCTTTTGGCGCGATGGAGAAAAATGATGAGAGTGAATTTTTACGATGCGCGCGCACACCGACACCAAAAACTTTAACAGCATGAAGTTAGTTCTAGGTGGTATGAGAGTGAATTTTTACGATGCGCGCGCACACCGACACCAAAAACTTTAACAGCATGAAGTTAGTTCTAGGTGGTATGAGAGTGAATTTTTACGATGCGCGCGCACACCGACACCAAAAACTTTAACAGCATGAAGTTAGTTCTAGGTGGTATGAGAGTGAATTTTTACGATGCGCGCGCACACCGACACCAAAAACTTTAACAGCATGAAGTTAGTTCTAGGTGGTATGAGAGTGAATTTTTACGATGCGCGCGCACACCGACACCAAAAACTTTAACAGCATGAAGTTAGTTCTAGGTGGTATGAGAGTGAATTTTTACGATGCGCGCGCATCGTAAAAATAACAGCATGACGTTAGTTCTAGGTGGTATGAAAATTGATAACTATGTTCAAGTTGTATATTAAGAAGTATAACTTCTAACGCGTGTACATAAGTATACACAAGTTTTTTTTATGTAGGAGAACAGGCAAACAGCTAAAACAACTGGTATACGCCTGTATCAGGTTGCTTCTCCACCTTTCTTTCTTCGGTCGTTAATTAGAAGATTTCTTGTGTTTCAAGTGTAGGTCAAGTCTGGTTTTAAATTGGTTGGTGTCCTTTGCTGCCACGACACTTTATTTACAGCAATTCTTTATGTGGATGTAATATTATATAAAAGGGAAGACCAAAGGAATGGTGTCATATGAATTCCATGCCTCTAGTAAATCTGATAATATTGGACAAATTATGAAAGAGCGACTATAACTTTTCTTTTTTAAAAGACAATGCACGCATTACGGCATTGAATCCCTGGGTACTTGCAAACATATAATTGACGGGCACAAAGTACATCCGGACTCAGAACTATTTATGGGTCTGTTACTATCCTGCATGGGAATCGAACCCGGGTCACTAAGTGGCGAGGCGACTAACCGCTACGCCACACGCGCAGTCAAACCACATTAAAATACTGTACATACCTGGCATGAAGCTGTAGAGCACATACATGTTAGCGGCTAAGTGCAGCGGCGAGTAGTGACTGAAGGTAGACAACACCATTGGGATACATCTTGCAGCTGCAAAAATAATTGCTTATTTTATTATATCAAAATAGGGTCTTATTACCATAACTACATTCTCTAGTTAATGGGGCTTGAGATATTATAAGATCATTAAAAATGATGGTAAATTAAACTAGGCAGCACAATCGCTGCCACGTCAGTGTATACACTTGTACGACAAAAGACACTCTTATTAGCAACGTAATAAGTCGTTCTTTTTTAGTAAGCTTTCATTCGGTTCAGTGAAACAAAAGAAGCGAGCCCCCCGATCGCTTCGCAAGCCGTCTAGCAAACGAGTAAACAAACGGACGAGCGGAAGCTGAAAACCGGCCAAGTGCGAGTCGGAACCCTTCATGGGCGATGAAGGGTTCCGTAGCAGCAAGTATTTCAGTTGATTAAATGAAAGGAAATTGCGGTTTACGATTTATGACGTATAAAAAAATACTATTTGCTAGATCTCGTTCAAACCAATTTTCGTTGTTAGTTTGTGTGGTAATGTACATCATATATTTTTTTAGTTTTATCATTCTCTTATTTTAGAAGTTACAGTTACACTCATTTTACCACTTTGTAAGTGTCTCTCACGCAAACTATTCAGTTTAGAAAAAAGTGATATTAGAAACCTCAATATCATTTTTGAAGACCTATCTATAGACACATGTATACCTATACAATTACAAATTTTATCGTACCTACGATAAATTATTTTTTTGTGAGTTCCAGTTGTATGTATGGGGACCCCTCGAAATTATTGTTCTTTTTCTATTGTTGTGTAAAAATCTTAATGCGGTTCACCGAATACATCTACTTACCAAGTTTCAACAGTACAGCTCTCAAAGTTTCGGAAAAAACTGGCTGTGACATACGGACGGACAGACAGACAGACATGACGAATCTATAAGGGTTCCGTGTTTTGCCATTTGGCTACGGAACCCTAAAAACGCTGAAACCTATCGCGAGACTTTCTAATATCTACGTAAGTGATACCGTCGTCCAGATTGTTCTTGGTATAACAGTGCTATATCGCAGAGGTGAAAAACATAAATGATCATTGTAGTAGATGTTTGTACCCAAGCCTATGGAAATTTTGTGATTGAGAATAAAATGTTGTAATTGGGATTACCAGTGGATCACAGGCGCCAGGGACACCACCCACAATAGTTTCCGAATAAATGTAGTAAAACAAAGTTAAGTTATCAACTACCTGAGTATGGTACTTACTGCCTGAAGGGTTTGAACAGAAGTACTTCACCATGGTGGGTTGGAAAGACCTCACTCTCCATGCTAAAAAGACCAGAACATTTGCAGCGAATATTGGATAGAACGTTTTCTCACTGTCCCTTAGTGAGTTCCACCATTTCTTTATTTCTGATGGTTCATTCTGTGGAAATAAAGTGATAAATAAATTTCTTTGTTTAATAAGTGCATTTTATATTTATACAGATCTTTATAATAGTGCTGAAAGGCATGGCACACACGGCCACATATCAAGCTATACATTCCAATATAAGCTGACCCCTCATTGTATCGAAGTCTTATACAACGCAAGATCAGCTTGTACTGGAAATGTATAGTTTGATAAGTAGCCATGTGTACATTAATTGCCTGCAAAAGTCCCAATTGTTAAATTTATTTAATTCTGATCACTACCGATACAAAATCTAAAGTTATTATCTATACATATAATAAAATCGTAGGAAAGTCAAAATTGTACATTGAATATTTTTTTAAAAGGATACTTGGGGCGTGATCTACAATCGATATCGAAGCCAAAAATATAGTTTTTAGAATTTTTGTCAGTGTGTCTGTTTGTCTGTATGTATGTCCGGGCTAAACTCAAAAAGTACTGCATGGATTTACTTGAAATTTTGCAAGGATATTACTAAGAGGTCGGGTCAACATATAGGCTACATATTATCACGCAATCACCAACGGGGGAGGAGCTGTGATAATTTATAAAATTTAACGCGCGTAGAACCGCGGGGCACAGCTAGTTACAGATAAAAATCCATTTAGTAACCAAAAAGGCACTATCATCATGTCAACGTAATAACGTCCACTGCTGAATAGAGGCCTTCTCAAAGATTTCCACAGTGGAGCTGTGTCCAAAATTTGGAGGGACATGCTTAATCGCTACGCTGGGCAGACGGGTTGCCGATCGCAGTACGATGGTCATAGTACACAGAGAGGCTACTGCCCGTTGTCTGTGAGATATATGACGGTCACCGTAGCCTAGTTGGTAGTGCTCCTGCCTACGAAGCTGGTGGTCCTGGGTTCGAATCCCGGTAAGTGCAAATATTTGTGTGATGAGCCCGAATATTTGTTTCGGAGTCATGTATGTTTTCTATGTATATAAGTATTTATCTATCTATATAAGTATGTATATCGTCGCCTGGTACCCATAGTACAAGATTTGCTTAGTTTGGGGCTAGGATGATTTGTGTGACATTGTCCCTAGATATTATTATTAATATTATATCCTCGGATCGACTTCTACGCCCCCGCGAGAAATGGGGTGTCAACATCCTATGCTGTTAGACACACAGCAGATAAAAATGTAGTTGTTACTAAAATGCTTTGGTTTTTAATAACAATATGAGGCTTATTTTAATTCTAGACTTAATTCTAATCACTATCATCATCATATCAGCCGAAAGACATCGACTACTGCACACAGGCTACCCCCAAAAATCTCCACAATTGCTAGTCTTTCGTTACCAGCATTCAGTGGCTTTTAGCGACCGTCCTAAGATTATCGATCCATCTTATAGGGGACCTTTCCACCCTGCGTCTTCCGGTTTGTGGTCGCCAATCGAGAATCTCTCTGCCTCATCAGCCGTCATTTCTACGAGTTATGTGAGCCGCCTACTACCACTTCAGCTTAGTCAATTCTACGGACTACGCCGGTTACTTCGCTTGCGGATTTCGACATTTCATTCTAACTCTGGGGGAAACTCTGAGCACAGCAAATTCTAATAATTTATTATAAACTAGCAGTGCCCCGCGGTTTTACCCGCGTTAAATTTTATAAATTATCACAGCTCCTCCCCCGTAAGTAATAGCGTGAAAATATGTAGCCTATATACAAGACCTCTTAGTAGTATTCATGAAAAATTTGAAGTAAACCCATACAGTACTTTTTGAGTTTAGCCCGGACATACATACAGACAAACGGACAAACAGATAAAAATTCTAAAAACTATATTTTTGGCTTCAATATCGATTGTAGATCACGCCCCTAAGTATCCTTTAAAAAAAATATTTAATGTAGTTTTGACTTTCCTACGATTTTATTATATGTATAGAGGATATTTTTGTACAAAGTGTTTAATTATATTATTAGTAATGTTTAAACCATATGAAATATAAATAAACTGACTCTTCACATGTGAGTTATTTCTTTTTCACCATTGCGAAAATTTATAGGAAAGGAAATGATTTTCAAACATTGTTAGTGATTTACATCACTTAACTATTTTGAAAGTCATTTCTTTCTATTATTGCTAGTATGAAAAGCTATACATGAACACTATAACTATAAAAACTACTTGTCTAGACACAACTACTAAAACAATTTGCCAATGGAATCTCCATACATGTGGGTGTAGGAAATACACACCAGAAAAATTGTTCTGGTTTTCCAGTTTGAATGACTATGCAGACAAGTTGCAGGCAGAAATTAAAGCAAAATTGTTTGTAATATTAGGTCTTTACCTATGAAATTGCCGTTCTGCAGTACTGGCCATTTCAAATCAAAATAATTTTTGTTTGGCTAAGAATTCTAATTTCAAATTAATTTTATTTTAAAAACATGGATTCTTTTTTCCAAAAGTAGTCATTTCTTTATTGATTAGTGTTACATTTTCATCGCATTTCAATCTTTTTCGTCATCATGGATACGTTAAAAATTCGAGTAATTATGGAATATGAGTACCGTCGTGGCAGCAACGCGGCACAAGCGGCACGCAACATCAACGACGTTTACGGAGCTAACACTACAAACCAACGCACCACCTGTTATTGGTTTGCTCGCTTCCGTTCTGGAAATTTCGACCTGAAAAATGAACCTCGCGGTCGTCCGAAGACTTTGGTCGACAATGACGAATTAAAGGCGGTTGCGGAAGCTGATGATACACAATCTACGGCTGAATTAGCAGCAGCTTTCGACGTTAGCGTCAAAACAATATTGGTCCATTTGCGTCAAATTGGCAAGGTAAAAAAGCTTGACAAATGGGTGCCCCACGAACTCAATGATCGCCAGCGCGAAGTACGCGTCGAGACGTGCCTTGCACTGCTCAACAGACACACAAATGAAAGAATTTTGAACCGCATTGTTACCTGCGATGAAAAATGGATTCTGTTTGATAACCGCAAGCGCTCAGCAAGTTGGTTGGATCCTGGTTCAGCACCTAAACAATGCCCTAAACGAAAACTTACCCCTAGAAAAGTGATGGTCACTGTTTGGTGGTCTAGCGCCGGTGTGATTCATCACAGCTTCTTACCAAACGGGGTGAGCATTACTGCAGATGTGTACTGTGAAGAACTGAGCACAATGATGGAGAAGCTGGCGCATCTCCAACCAGCATTGGTCAATCGCTCGTCTCCGCTGCTCCTGCACGACAACGCGCGACCTCATACTGCACAGCAGACGGTCTCCAAGTTGCAAGAACTGGGGTTGGAAGCTCTCCGTCATCCGCCCTACTCACCAGACCTTGCGCCTACAGACTACTACTTTTTCCAGAATTTGGATAACTTCTTGGCGGGAAAAAAATTCAATACCCGAGAGGCAGTACAAAATGCCTTTGAAGAATTTGTTGCCTCCCGTCCAGCTGATTTCTTTAAGAAGGGCATCAATAAACTGCCACTGCGATGGCAAAGATGCATTGATTGCATGGGTGATTACTTCGATTAATACAAATAAAAAAATTCGTTTAAATTTTTTCATACAAAACGGCAATTTCATAGGTAAAGACCTATTAGTTGACCATAGGACCAAGGCAACTGAATTTATAAATTTTTATATAGATATTATGAAAGGAATTGAGAATGTTGTAAGTACAGTGGAACCTCATTATATATATTATTAGGTTAAGCTGAAATATTTTCTTCACATCATTGTAATTCTGATGTATATGGTAAAATCATGTGTAGATCTACACCTGATTTTCCAATGTCAAGTAGGTATCAAGATTTAGAATAGTATAAAAATATGATAAAATACATGTTTTTTACAACACAACTATTCACAGCAGAACGTTGTTTTCATAACAAGATTTCATGAAAGATTTTCCTAATATAATATAATAATAATATCCTGTGTCATTTGTGTTATTCACACATGGCCATCTGATCCCAAACTAAGCAGAGCCTGTACTATGGAAACCAGATAACTGGTATACTACATATACCAGTTTACTTTTCTAAATACATATTTATATAGAGAACTAGCTATGCCCGTGGATTTACCCGCGTTAAACTTTTAGCTCCAGCTGTTTAGACATGAAGAAGTAATAAACATACACGCTCACACACTCACAAACTTTCGCCTTTATAATATTAGTGTGGTTACACCCAGACTCAAGACAAACAGACATGTTCATGCACACAAGAGTGCACCAATCAGACCAAAATCTATTTGAGACCATTTCTATAGCAATTAAGAAAACATAATAATCAACTTGATATCCGTTTTTGAAGTCAGTTAAAAATGGGGTCCTACTGTACTTACAAGATGTGATTGTAATCTCTTTTGATGAGCACTTAACCATGTGCCAGGTTTTTTGAGGAAGGAAGCAGCATGTGAGCGCACCCTCTCATATTCCCAGATCACACATCCAGCAAGACTTAATGTAGTAACCTGTAACAAAAACAGTATATATTATAATAATAAAATAAAATAAAACTCCACATTCCATGTCTTATACATTTCTATTGGTGTTTGCTCCCAGTCTAAATTAATGCTACTGTATATAAATATATTGTTTAAACAGACCAGCCAGTGCAAGTACCCAATAGTTAGCGATACAGGCTGCCAATTGCATTATTACTTAATTTCGTTATTAGTCTACATTGTTTTGTTTTATTTTATTGTAATAGTGTACTTCTTTTTTTTCGTCAAAAGATATTCCATTTTCAAACCATGAAATACGGTTATATTTTTTTCGCATTGTTTTAGAATGCAATGTCTTTTAATTACTTCCAATGGCCAGTTGTTATTGAAATATAATGTTTAATGTAAAATTTTGGCATGTCAGCCAAAACACATCTACTGCTGGAAAAAATCCTCACTAATGAAATTATGTACCAACCTCATTATGAAATTTTGCCCCAAAGTGATCTTTGTGATCACTTTGGGGCAAAATTTCATAATTGCAATATTAGGCAGATGGGTTTCTGATCTCAGTATGATGGTCATGTTACTCAAGAGAGTTGCTGCTGCCTGTGTTTAGAGACATATTACCGTGGGATGACTTCTACCATGTAATACAAGTAAATTAAATAAATAGATAGACAACAAATACACTGTGGGGCACATTGGATCCGGTGGTAGCACTAAAGTGCGACCGTCGTTTTAAACACAAGGTCCGTTATAATAATAATACTGAATACCTTAATATAGACAGAACCATTCAGACAATATGTAGTAAAATATAAATTTCAATCATTAAACCTAAACATAATCTCCTTGAGAATAACTTAATACAAGCTAGCTAAATATCACTACTATTATAAAATAAATTGTATAAATGTTTAAACATTCCATATACCTATATATCTGTAATGAGCATCTAGAAATAATAACTGTATTACTACAAACATGTTCTGACTATTTACAAGCGCTTTTTTCAAGTCTACGTGAATAAAAACCCTTTTTATTTATTTTTTTTATTTTTTACTGTCATCTGATCCTAAACTAGGCAGAGCTGTTCTATGGCAACCAGAAAATTGATAAACATAGTTATTATATATTTTTTAAGGCATACTAATATAGATAAATAACACCCAGACAGACTCAGAACAAATAATCATGCTCACAGATTTGTCCTGGGTGGGAATCAAACCCACAAGCCCCAATTTAGCAGTTAGTAAAGTAAACCCAAAACTATAAATACCAACTGAAATAACCATTTTGACATTGACAACCATTATTAATATTAATCATAATTTTATATGATCAAATATAAGTCACAACCTAATAATATATTTGTATTTCAAGCACTTTTATTAAATATATATGAATGAAAATGTATTTTTTTAACTGTTTATTTTATTTCATCAAGCATAACTAGTAAATTACTTACCCCAACAGTGAAGAACAATGGTTTCAGCAGTATTTTTGGATATAATGGTCCAGATTCTATGTGCAGATGTGTCATAGGATCGGGCTTACTCCTACGTGAGCCACGTAGGGAGTAGCGCGCCTGCATTCGCAAGCTGCTAGTGCCATCACGAGACTGTTGAAGAAGACCAGTTCTGCTGGAATGGGGTCAACACAAATAAAAGCTTAGCAGTTTAAAAAATTAAAAACCTGCCGGACTCGGTGTTAACTTGAAGAAGAAAATAGCATACATTGATATAAAATGATGATTTCATCATAATAAAAATACCCTATTGACCAATTTCACGTACCAAGTATTCGTTAACTCCGCAGCGCACCAAACATTTCTGAAGAACATTATATCGTTTTTTTGTGGTTATATTATTTTACATTATTGTTATATGCATAATAATGATATGCGATGCAAATTTATTACAAAATATTTTGGGAAAATTTCAAATCAAATAATAATGACAAATGATATATTTGAGAAAAAATGACAGCTGTCAGCAAGTAACTGCTGGCATTTGCGGGGCTGCCAACTATTGTTTTTTAATTCCTAGACCCAGAAAACAAAAAATACTAGATAACAGCAATATCACATTTGTGCTAATTTCAAATTAATGTATATATGTATCATCATCACCATCATCATATCAGCCGAAAGACGTCCACTTCTGGACAAAGGCCTCCCCCAAGGATCTCCACAATAGCCGGTCCTGCGCTGCCCGCATCCAGTGGCTTCCCGCGACCCGCACAAGACCGTCGGTCCACCGTGTAGGAGGCCTGCCCACGTATATATGTATATTATTTTAAAATTAATCTATATTACCATTTCCAATGAAATCTTCCGGACTCATCAACGTTTAGCTGAAAACCTAGGACCAGTTAAAATGGTTTCATTTACTACTCTTTTTATGTATATTATTATTAAAGAATATAATACAAAAAAATGATAATATATTCGCAATTTATTAACAACAGAGGCCTTATATTTATGCTTGATATACATAAATATATTTATTAGATACATTAGCATAAACATAAGTAATAATAGAATTTAATATGTTTAACTAAAGCCCTCTTCCTCTCTTCTATATCTGCTGTGCTCGACAGGGTCCATAATGATGCCATATATGTATTATTAAAACACCTAATTGACATTGTGGAATGCATGCATGCAATAAAACATTGAGTATTGAAATATAGTACTAAACAAATATTTGGAACGCGTTTCTTATTTTAATAACTGAGATCAATTTGCCGATATTTCACATTATCTATTTCGATGTTAGGGAAAAGTAAAATTATGTACTATCTTATAGCTTGTAGATAGCATTAAGGGTGTCATAATAGACTCGGTTATAAACTTCGACGGTAACGATATCAGTACAATATATAGAACTGTCTTATGCTGCCCACATCCAGCGGCTTATTTTAATAGCATAATAACTATCATCATCATATCAGCTGAAAGACGCCCACTGCTGGACAAAGGCCTCCCCCAATCCAGATCTCCACAAATGCCGGTCTTGCACTATATGATATAATACACGAAGAAATAGAAAAAGCTCAAATTCTTTTTCTTCTAACGAGTTGATCATTCTAAATGGAAAACACAGGATACCAAATATCAAACATCAAATTTTCAATTAAATCTTACAAATCTTACCAATAGACAACATTATCTGTAGTACTTCTACACGAAAATTGAGTTAAAAATAACATAAATAATTATAGACCTATAAGCCTATGTATGTATGTATGATCTTTAGTAGTGAACAGTTTTCATAGGATGGTACTTTAAAACTTGGTAGTCGCTGTATGTTTGTTGCTCGTGATTTCGACATATATTTTGTGCAATATAGGGCTACCGCTTTTTATCTGAAAAATATCTTGGTGGCTGCGTTCTTTATCAAATATATAAAGGTGGATAAACTTGTCAATGGTAGGAATTGTATAAATTTAAAATAATATTTATGTCGAACCTAAATTAAAAGACATTAGAATTGAATTTAGATTCCCGCTAGGGCTATGTCAAGTATCAAATTATATCTGACACCTGGTAATAGTTACACAGGAAATGCCCTATATCAATCTCTGCTTAAAGAGCAAAAAAAAACAGGTGCTGTTCTATATTGATGGTGTTATCAATAGAAAAACTCTCCTTACTGATAAAATTAAAGTACACTACATCAGACAACAAATACTTATGGTACATATAACAATTAATGAATATAAAAAAAAAAATATGGCGCTGATTGTGTCACCATTTGGTATTGTCAATAAATAGAGAGAAATAATCTGAACGAAAAAGATAGAATGTACTAAGTCAGAACAATGAAGTGGATATTAAAGGTGGTTTCGAAAAATGCTCATACATAT
The DNA here is from genome assembly GCA_951640165.1 of Pseudoips prasinana. Taxonomy (NCBI): domain Eukaryota; kingdom Metazoa; phylum Arthropoda; class Insecta; order Lepidoptera; family Nolidae; genus Pseudoips; species Pseudoips prasinana. Next base: position 23,901,279 of record OX621236.1, on the reverse strand, counting down.
TTGTATTTACTTCCATAGACTAAGAGAAATTGGTACTATTCCGGAACATTCTTTGTTACAATTATACCCCGGTGTTAAGCCAATCACACATGGTTTCCCGTCATTGGGATATTTTACACAGGCTGGCAACCTTCATTAGGTACCTGCAAAGATATTAAATTAGTATATCTTTGGGTACAAGTTAAACATATAGTTAGTAATGTTATTATACTTAAGGTATAGTAACTTTATGGTGTTAAATGAGTTCCCCTTTTACATTTTGATTTTACCCAAGAGTAGTTAGAATACCAAATATATACGGGATTTTGCAATGATTTTCTGCCATGGATCACTACTCTTTTACGGTTTCGTAAATTTTATATCAATGATATAAAGTAATGGCAAATACTGGTACAACAATATTTTATATTAGAAACCTTAATATAAAATATTTTTGTACCAGTGTTTGTCATTACTTTACACGGATCAGATTTTGCCATAAAACATTTTTTTGGCAACTTACTTTGTCGATTTGAAGTTGACTTTCTATGACCGAACGTTTCGTCTTTCTTGCCCTACACTTTATCATTAAAGTCAATATTGAATTGATCTTCCTTGTATGCATTTTGTAGGCTCAGAATGCGATGCCATAATATAGCCACGGTAGCCTACCGCGGAGGGCACGAGTACATACTTATTACCTAATTTAACTACCTACCGAAATATTGATAGTGCGATGCTGCAATTGTTATACCGAAGTAGTTTGTAATTCAGTAGGTACGTAAAAGTCAAAGGTAATATAAGAAGATGAAAGTTGGAATGTGATGGTATCCCGAATATAAGGTACGCACGGCTACATATCAAGCTATACATTTCCAAAATAAGCTGACCTGTCATTGTATTGAAATCTTTAACAATGCGAGATCAGCTTATATTGGAAATGTGTAGCTTGATGTGTAGCCGTGTGTACAATGGCCGGGACAAGATAGCGATTGTAAAACTAAAATTAAATATAAGAAAGCTTGTAAATATTGAAGAAGTCTACACAACACATTTTTTAGTTTTTACCTAGGTACGTACCGTCTCAGTATAAGAATGGACAGTATGGAAACTACCTACAAACGGTCGAAACGGCGCACTCACACAAACATGCGCATCGACAAGACCTCTAAGCGGTTCTTGCGGTGCTGTCTGTAGTGAGTGCCGCGTTAAAACGAGTGGGCGCGTAGAGTCTAGCTACGCAATCTTTTTAAAAATCATCGTGGATTTTTATACTTACGGCTTTTTGAATTCGGCTTCATCAAAACGGGAGCTTTCGTGTTTTAACCGTCCTGCTGATTATAAAACAAATATGTTTTAATAAAAAATAATGATAGGTATCTAGAACATTAAAAGTTACAACCCCACCGCTTCAACTAGGCTTCGTTACCTTACCGTCCATATTTATACTGTGGTACCGTGGCGTACGCTACGCTTCGTAGCAATATTTGTTTTGACTGAGTTTACTACGTCACGTAGTACGCTACATAATGCTACATTTTACTTTTCGTAGCATTGCCCTGTTTTCCCCGTAAGATTGTTGTAGTAGTGTAAGTATTCGTACTACAATAGGTACATAATTATTTAGCAGCCAGCGTTATTGTTTGCTGGTGATATATTGTTGGTGATGATATTGAATGCATTTAACTGTTTTTAATGCACTGTCTATAAAACTCTGATTTTAATATTAGATAAGTCTTAAAACTACAAAGATTTTTTTTACATAGACTTTCAAAAACGCATGTTTTTATAATTCTATTTATGTACGCATTTTACTGATTATATCATAACAAAACTTCTCAACGACGACCTCTGTGTTCAAGCTGTGGTGCTATTGAAGTGTGTGTCTTACGTGACCAAACGCGCGTGCGGTGCGGTGCGGAGCGGCGCGACATGAAGCGAACGCGATCAGTTGGCTTGATTTTCGCGCGAACATGATGCGGTGCCGTCGTGTTTTTGCGGCGTCGGTGGCGCCTTCGCGAGATGATTCGCGTGCACGTAGGACACCGCCACCGCGTCGCACCGCATCGTATTGAATTCGCGTGTCACCGCTTCATAATCGCGTTCGCTTTGAACCGCCTACGTAGGACGTAGCGTTAGTGTAAATAAAAATAGCACGTTAGTAAAATTTTCGGTACCAGATGCCATAAGAATGGCTATGAGAATCGTTACAAGTAATCTAGTAGAATGTGATTACCCTGTTGCAGCTAGCTACCAGAATTAAACAAGTGCCATTCAATATGCTTATCGCGAGGGTCGGTCGTCGATATCTTTAACCTAGGAACTCACATGTATCTAGAGTGCTTATTGTTTGAGAGAGCTAGAAGAAAGTAGCATTAATTTGTTGTGACTATCAAAGGCCTTAGATGTCGCGGTGAGAGCCGAATTAGCCGTAAAATTACAACCCTATGGTGTGGATGGTGACAATTCATAAGATCGTTTAAAAAATCATTCATCGATCTTATTTGTAGATCTAAAATTGTTGTGGGATGTGGTGGTACTGAGAAGTCAGCTCCTCGGGAGTCGGAGATGGGGGTGGCACAGGGCTCGTTTGCTCCAATATTCTGTTTTTCTTGCTACTAAATGATTTACCGAGTGCTGAAACTGAAGCTGAATTAAGTACGCTGATTACGTAGCAGCGGTAGTTACCGCAACTTTGGTGGATCAGCTGGCGAAGCGACTGAATATAACTACAAACCTCTTACCTAATTGGTTCTAGGAGAATGGACTTGTGCTTAACTTAAAAAAAAAACAAACTGTGTTCATCTTTTGACTTTTGTTTTGCCATAAAAAAATAAATAAAACTATCATTGTTATTGTTTTTGTCTGAGAATGGTGTGGGAATCGAGCAGGTGGACACAACCACCTTTCTAGGTTTTGAAGTCGACAGGTGAGTAGCGCATGCTTTGCATTGCAGTTCGTCGAATCGCTCGAGTCGTTCAGGAGAGAAGGTGCGATAATGCTATTTTGCGACGGTGCCGTCGTGCGTCGCAGCTACAGTATGGCACTGAGTTGTGGAGTTATTATACAGATTTGCATCACATGAAAACATGCCGTAGGTACGAGCCATTGTCCAAATACCGCAGTACCTATAAATCTGCTAGGCCAGATTTCAAAATGTTTGGGATCGTTAGCAGCAATAGCGAAAATATCAGGTAACGAATAAACCTGGAGCTGTATAGGAAGCAACTTCACTCGTACTACACTCGACGGAAGGATAAATTGGATTAGTGACTAACAAATCGACTCATGTTATGGACCCGGCAATTTATATTCAGCTGAGAGTATTAAATCTCGCGGGTTTCAAGTGTCAGTTAAACACTGGTTAGTTTAGGGAGTCCGGCGCTGGGAGGTAATCCCAGCGCGAGAGAGTATGCGGCGCCCGGCTGGCTTCTCCCCGGCTGGAAGCCGCTGCTCCTGGGATCGCTGGCGTTTGTCGGAGGGGACTCGTCCTGTACAAGCGGTCCCGGGATAAGATAACCTGTTGTAGCTTAGGTGGCCTAACACGCTTGTGCGTACTGAGGAGGGGGGGACACATTCGTGACCCCTCCCTTCCCCGGGTGAGAGCCTCGCGGAGGCTGCAGTGTACAGTTGGGGTACTGGCGTGATCGTTCACGAGGTCCCAGAGCCCCCGCTCTGGAGCATTGTGAGGCTGGCTACCGTGGTGGTTTTAGTGGGTCGGCCCTACATGACATGCGATTTGAGCATTTCCACAACGTAAAAAATAAGGTTAGTCGAGCGGGCGTTCTACACTACTACAAATAAAATAAAATAAAATACACTTTATTGTACACAAAAAATAAAACAACATTTAACAATGGAACATTAATTATAATGTACAATGCGGTCTTATCGCATAAAGCGATTTCTTCCAGACAAACGGCGTTTTTTAAGTCAATATATATGTATGTTATATTGTTTTCTACCATAATAGAGTGTACTTTATTCAATTCTACTACTTATCTCATTTTTTCATGTCGGTTAACAAAATAATATTATTTATATTTCCATCCATATAAAGTAGGTACCTATTTAAATTACTTATTTTGGGGTCTCGATCTTTATAAGTATGACATTTAGTATCTACTAATAAGCTTGACAAATGTCTTTCGCAAAATGTTCGCTTATATATTTAATGAATTTAAAGAGAGTAGTTTGACCTGCAATTGATATAAAACCCAATTATCTATCATTTCAATCACATGAAGCCGCGTTTAATAGCGCGTTTTTAATTTACTGAAATTGTATTAATTATTTCATTTATTGTCATCGTAATACTTATTTAATTTATTAACATTGAGTGATTGTACTTAGGTACTTATTTTTAGTGTGTAAACAGACATGGAAATTATATTAAATTAATTTTCTATAATGTGCAATTTATTGTATGTAAAGTTTTTGTATGCCAGCAGGTAACCTATGGCTGGACAACAACCACCTTGGAATTTACCCATACTTGCGAAATAAAATATCTTTATCTACATACCCAGGTAATTCAGACGTGTGGTTATTTTATTATTTATTAACGCCATCTAGTGACAGACGTAGACATCAAAATTAATTTCTTTACTGACGTACTTTTGTGACGTATTCGCCGAGGACTAGGAAACAGGACGAAAGGTACCTATCATTTGCTATTTGTTGGTCACCCACCAGTGCCCACCACCCATCATTAGTCCTCGCAATATCGCTTCCCATTATAAAATTACTTTTTAGCTTCAACTGCTTTTAATGATAATCCTATTTACTTGTTAGGTTTTTCTTTATCTATGAAAAGAATCCATAGATATTTATGGTTGTTTCGTACTAAATATTATGTATTTAACTTATATACATATTATAAACATATATAATTTTGTTCATTACGTAATATAAATTCAAAGGATCTTTTTTTATTACGCAATGCAAATACTTAGTCAAGTTAAAAGACATTCAATTAATACAACGGCTTCAGATCTGTATGATAAATGTTTTATAGTCATCCATTGACTTTATTAGCCGTGTTGCCTAGCTGGTACACAGTAAGTCTCGTTAAGGACTCTTATGCTATAGAACAAACATTTTTATTGTGTTTGCGTCTGAATAGGGGGGTTGTTAGAGTGGGGTGGTGCCCTCCGCGCATGCTCTATTCAGCCGGCGGCCCGGCGCGACCCTCGTCAACTTCAGTCTACAGCTGAAGAGCTCAAGGCGATCATCTCGTGTTTCTTCACGACAATTTGTTTTAGGACCGTAAAATCCTACTTTACTCAAAAGTAAGTGCTTCTGTGTTTTATAAGTGCACTTTATTAAGTGATGATATATTACTTTTCGGGAGGTGTTCTTTTAACTCAAATATTCGACCGAAGTGATGTTTAGGTACCGACACGTGTTATAGATAGCTGCGACATGTACTGTACACCTTAAAAATATACAATGATGATGGAAACTGAAGCAAAATGACGCAATGGTGTTCACTTGTGCCAAAGGGCTCTTTAATTAATAATCTAACAATACTAGAGTCATCGTTATTTAACCGCGATTTATTTAAATCAAATGGCGTCGAATCAATATATGCTTGACCATGTGATGTGTTTGTTGCGTTATAGATTTTATTGATAAGTACATATAATATTTCCTTATAAAACGATTAATTTATAGGAACTCAACTTAATTTATCTAAACGATCATTTTATTCAATAATATAAGAAAATTAACCGGTTCCTCATACAAATATGTCGCGTTATGCTTATGAATAATAAATACTACGTAGTCACTAATCATATTTACGCATATTATAATCTAATATTTCTCTTTTCAGAAATGATGAAGCCGAAATTAATAAGCCACCATTATCTCCTCGAAATACTATTTAAACACAAAACGTTGTGACGCACATCCATTTCATAAATTACGAATTCTCATTATTTCAAATAATTTAAATTTATTACTTACTTACGCTAAGTTATCGATTGCGTTTGAAGTCGTAATTAATATATGTACTTACGTATTTAGCTATTCATAATATTCTAGAGTTATTTTTCTAATAAAGGTATGAAAATTATTGAAAACTGAATGTTTGGAGTTAAGAAGGATTGTTTTAATGAATAAGTGTTAAGGAATATTACAAATATAGAGCCAAGCTTATTGTTATAGTTGCATTTGGGTAGGTGCTACTTCATAATGTTTGGTAAATGTCAAAATTGATTTGTGGAGCTACTTGAAGTTTTGAAAGCCGATAGAATGGAACCGTTTTCCGACGATTTACTATGGATAGTGATAAGCGGATTCGTAGTGGCGTTCTTGTTGGCCTTTGGTATTGGCGCGAACGATGTGGCCAATTCGTTCGGCACCAGTGTTGGATCAAAGGTGCTTACCCTCACGCAGGCTTGCATTCTGGCTACTATCTTCGAGATCGCTGGTTCAGTACTCATAGGTGAGTTTTTAAATGTTACATTTAATTTTGACTGCACGTGTGGCGCAGCGGCTAAGACAGTCGAATCGCGCGCGGGACAACTATTTGTGTGACCCATAAATAGTTGTTCTGAGTCTGGATTTACTTTGTGTCCGTCAATTATATGTTTATAAAGTGCCCCGCGACCCAGGGATTAAATTCCATAGTGCGGGCGTTGTCTTTTGAAAACTAAAAAATATAATTACAAACGTCTTCATAAATTCACATAGTACTCTGCCTGCTGTGTATTTACTTATTTAAGCACAGACAAGTGTCTGTGTACCTGTACGTTAGTCGGTCAGAGGCAGAATAGTTCTGAAACCATGTAATGGTTTCAATTAGGGTTGAAATAAAATAGTGTCAGTCCGTCCGTCTATTAAAGCGGTATTTTATCTCAGTATCTACTGATATTCGATCGTCGTATTTGAAATTCGGCATAGGTTTAGATATTCCTTTATCTTAATCCAAGCTACTCCAATCTGCCATATTTCCCCAATTGAATATCAACCTTATTATGCTTTTGTGATAAAGTTGAAAATCTATAAAAGATTTTTGACAGACTGGGGTAGCTGGATGTGCTGTCGTCTGTACATCTTACGGATACATTTGTAACAGATTTTTGTATATTTTTATCGGATGTTGTTTTCGACTTCGAATAGCGGACAAAATCGTCCATAAACAAACTTAACTATGCAGTGAGTTTTTAAAGATATACGTTGTGTCTCATTTAATAACTATTTATACGTCCAAGAATTAACATAACCCACGGAACTCGAATCCGATTCATACTTTTATGTATATATATGCACTTTAATCAAGATAAAATAAACAAATATATTTTTTTATACTAACCTATAATAGTGTCCCACTGTTGAGCAAAGGCCGCCCCCTTGGTTTTCCAGATTTCCCTTTCTTTTGTAATTGTATTAATTTTTAAATTACACTTAGAAAAATATAAATAGATACTCTTTTAATAAACTTTCCGTGGTCAGCACATGTCTTGTGGACGTTGTACAAAAAAATGGCCTGATACAGTACCTACGATGTTTTGAAATTGATCATTTGAAAGTACAGGCCTACAATATTTATTACAATAAGAATATGGACTTAATTAAAAAAAAAAGTATTAAATGTTTATTTATAGTTCAAGTCATCTATTAATTGATGTACAGACGCCAGTACATCAAGTTACCCCAATCTGTCAAATTTCCCCAATAGAAAGTGAACCTTATTCTTATGTGATAAAGTTGAAAATCTATAAAAGAAATTTGACAGATTGGGGCAGCTTGATGTGCTGACGTCTGTACCACTATTATGAAGTTTGAGGGTATTTTTAAGTCCAGTTTAAATAGTAAATCTCACGATACTACAATTAACTGTCATATAATACAATCATACTAATATTATAAACGTGAAAGTTTGTAAACAAGTATGGATGGATGTTTGTTACTCTTTCACGTAAAAACTACTGAATGGATTTTAATGAAACTTAACAATAATATAGCTTATAGCATCAGAATAACACAGGCTACAATTTATAAAGATATTGTGTCAATTGTTCAAAATATGACGATAAGTGTCAAGTAAGTAGGAAAACATCTACCATCTGCGAACTCTACCGGCGTGCACTGCCGAAACCGCTTGATTACACATCATACTAATATTATAAATGCGAAAGTTTGTGAGTATAGATGTATGGATGTATGTTTGTTACTATTTTACGCCAAAACCACTTTAATGCGGGTGAAACCGCGGGGCCTAGCTAGTACAATCATATGTTTATACTATGACAGTTACAAAATGGTGCTATACTATGATTTCTGGACATCAATATAATCCACCAAAACAGTTAAATTCTCTTGTACCTACTAGTTTGAGGTTTGTGATGGTTAAGTTATGTTGAAGAAACAGAATATCTGTTTTACTCTGCCTATAGATATTCAATTCAGATACTGCGTAATGTTAAATTGTATAACAATATTTTTTTTCTTCTTACGCAGGTTATAAAGTCTCGGATACGATGCGTAAAGGTATCCTGGATGTATCACTGTACGCTGACGGGGGCGAGAAGTTGCTGGCAGTAGGTTGCCTATCAGCTCTGATATCAGGTGCTATATGGCTGATTGTTGCCACAGCTCTGCGGTTGCCCGTCTCCGGCACTCATTCCATGGTGGGGGCTACAGTGGGGTTTACTCTGACGGCTAAAGGACCTATTGGAGTGCGCTGGTCGACGCTTGGAGCTATTGGTAAGTGCGGTGAAAGTTACATTCTATTGTAAATATTATATTATTATTATTTACTCTGATGGAGCACAAACGTTCCGAGTGGCGATCAGGAATCGGAAGACGCAACGTGGGCAGTCCCCCTACAAGATGGACCGATGATCTTTTCAGGGGCTTGGAAACCGCTGGATGCGGTTAGTGCAAGACCGGCATTTAGTGATGTTATTATTTTATATTTGATGAGATGATTTACTTTACTGCCTTGAATCTACCTTATAATACGAGTAGAATAGGATACTTTTTATTGCACTTACACCGCAGGAATACCTACATGTTGTGATATATAATATGCAAAAGTTGTACAATGGTCTTATCTCATAAGACGACATCTTCTAGACAAGCATAGGTGGATAGTAGCTGAACAGGTACGCTTTATGTGTGCAACAAGATGTATACGAAAGTTGTTTCCATTATTTGGTGGGATATGCCATAATAGCCACGCTTGAGACGGGTTGGCGATGGCAGTATCATGTTGATAGTACACGCTGCTTCTACGCCCCCCACGGGATGAGATGGGGTGACGATATTCTAAGCCGTCAGCTACACAGCATAGGTTAGGTTTTCTGAGGAAGTTGTTTCACAAAGGTACTCATGGTGTTCTTTAATAATAATTAATATAATAAAATAAGTTAACTATTATATATTTATGAATGTTAAAAATAAGTAATAATATTTAATAACGAAAACAGTAATCTATGTATTTAATTCAGACAAAATCCATAGTGTGTTAGTAAAAATTCCCTTAAAATATTGTTATTAAATATAAATAGATTACTGAAAATAAGTTCTAAAGTCGTGGCTGCTTTTAGGAAAGTTCAATGAAATAAAAAGGTATCATTGAAACATGACATCAAGTGGCAAGTAAAAAAGTTAACTAATAAATAGTTTGGTTTGGCGACTGTGACATATATTTTGAACATAAAATCGTCAGTTCGAGTTGCCAACACCGGCGTAGGTATTTTTAAGAGCTATTTTTTGCAGGTATATGGAGTGCCTAAATTACCTACATACCTAGGACTTTTAAGTAATTAGAGTGAACGCTCCAAATTGATTGTCTAGAATAGGTTTTATTTACGGAAAAAAATAATTAGAAACACAACCAACTTCAACATTTCTTTATAATATTTTGTCATATTTTTCCGTTATTAAAATGAACTACGATAAAATTAAATAATAAATTTAAAAAACCTATTAAAAGTGTACATATAAATAATAAATGTAACCTACAAATAAAAACAACGCTTGGGGGCAAGATGCCCAAAATGCTGGCAACATTGGGTACCTTGTTGTCATATCAACTAATTTGAAAATGTATATGGCTCCATCTTTACAGAATTAATCGGGTATAAAATAAAAGTATCAATATTGGTTTACTAATAACTAACATTGCGTAACATATATATACAAAACATAACGAACCTACCTACAGCTACAGTTATATAGCTTACCTCCACTCGTAGTACCTAAACATACGAAGACTTCGAGGTTTTGTATTAACTTAAAGTTTTGTTCAAGTTTGTTTGCGTCAGCATAACACAATTTTACAAGCAAAAGTGTATTTTTTATATGCATCTTGTGTTTGTCTTACTGTGGCCTACTATAATCATTCTTACAATCTTATTTAGAGGATGAGCATTGATTACCTAAACCCTATATATAGGCATTATGTGAGGCATTAGGGCGTCAACTACGCTGGCTTGGGGCCAAGAATGTAGGAACACAAGAATATATCTTGGATTTAGGGAACACAAAACAGTAGCCAATCACCATGTCATTATATTTTTAGTAGCTTTCTCAATTTTGTGTTGTTTTACATCAAAATCTAATTACATTCGTATATTCAACTGGATTGTTTTTAAATAGGCATTTTTTACAATTATTATTATGTTAACTGCTAACGTCAGTTTTCATAGCACATTAGGCGGCGAGAATTAAATTGAGTAGGTACTAAACGTCGGCACGCGGACGTTTAGAAAAACAACATCAAGAAATTCGATGGGAATATCGAATAACAAACCTTTTGCTGACAATTTGGCTCTTACCGTCTATTATTATCAAAATGATGAATACCAATAATTAATATATTATATATTGGTAACTATAACTTTTATCGAGTCGCATGACATATTCTGTAATTTCAGACGATCTAAATGACACAATTAATAGCTTTAAGTAATTTCTAATAACAATATAGACGTCGAATATTTTTATTTTAACATTGGTCTGTCATCAATCGCCAGTTAGATAAACTGACGAATGATGACAGACAGTATCGTGCATGACGTGATAGCTACATAAGAACACTGCTAAAATAACTTCATAGAAATTGTTATTTAAAATTATAGGAACCTTAACACCTAATAAGAAATCATTCACTTAAACGTGTTAATGTTTAAGATAATGACTTCCTATTAGTCCGGCAGTCGGACTCCTAACTAAAAACCAGTTCCATTTCACACCTGCGCCGGGGGTCGCGGGAACGTAGGTACGATACTTCCGCAACCCCCGGCTGAACTTAAGTAAAGCAAGGCCAACCATTGACCCGAACGACGTCTCGTTAGTTTTAAAATTATTCATATAGTAATTAAGTATTTACAATAGTAAGTATTTACAATAATAAGTTATCTGGAAGAGATCGCCGACTGCGATAAGACCTCCTATTGCACATGTTTGTATTGTAATTCTTTTGTATAGTGTACCTATGTAAATAAGGCGAGACCTAAATCGTGATCAGGGAGCTAGTTTCCTCCTTTGTTTCTTCTTAATGATATCCTGGCGTGGGCATATAGGTCAAGGACGCGAACTAGGGTACAACGTACTTAATCATCCAGAAGAGAGTTATTATTATGTTTGGTATAGTGTGGAGTATATACACTTATAGGCAGCCATTTGTGGGGTACCTATTCAACTGATTTGGCTTTTGGCCAAACTATATTACCTAACGACTAATCTATTAACGAGAGCTTTCCTGATGATAGGTCACGTTTTATGATAACTTTTTGTATGTATGGCAAAACCTTTAGTGTTTAAATTAGTCCACAGACGGGACATAATTAGTATATGACAGTTCATATACTAATTATGTCCACAGTAGTAGTTGTTTTAAAATTTGGATTTTTTACTAATTTAGTAAATATAAAAAAACAGTGTTCTGAAACAAAACTTCGACTATGAAACCAACTGAACCGAGTAAAATAATTTCAGCTACTAACTTATAACATTTCAACTTAGATCAGAAAATGAAACGAATATACCTTCGTAACATGCTGTGCCCTACGGTTTTACCCGCGTTAATCGTTACGCGTTAAACTTCAGATATTAATTATAACCTAACACCCTTATTTTAAAACAAAGTCTAAAGTTAAACAGCAGTTGAACTATGGATCAAGCAATCTCATTGGATGGTTTTCGACTAAACCAGGGATCAACTGCAGTTCAACTTTAGACTTCGTTTTTAAATAAAAGTGTAAGTGTTATTTCTCACAAAATTTCATCAAAATCCGTTCGGTAGTTTTTGCATGAAAGAATATTTTTTTTATTCTTATTCTTCTGGTGGGGGCTATTTCCAGTCCCCGGAGGTCCTGGTAACACTGCGTCCAGTGATGAACTATTGTGCTCGCCGCTCCAACTAAACTTCCTTGTCTAACCCTGCAACATAGATAAATTGCAGAATCTTTTTGGCAGGAGTATCGATAACATCGTCCTGGTGCAAGAAGTGTTGGCCCAGGACGGTGTTACGTTTATGCTGGCTCACAGTGGCAGAGCAGGTGCAGAGGTGTTTCGTCTGCGATATTGCAGAATCTGCACACTCTACAGTGTGAAAGAGTAATAAACATCTATTGGATACATCCATTCTCACATTCTTTCGCATTAATAATATTATTAGGATTATCGGCACCACAAATTCCCAAGAAAAGCATAATAAGTATATTAATGATGCCAGATATTTTGCAATATTTTTCTTTGTAAATCTGACGTACCTATATGGAAGACCTCGCAATCGTATATATTCGAATAAAAAATGATAATCTTAATCGGTACAAAAAACGCGGGATTAAATGGACATAGACGAAAGAATCTTTTTTTTAATCAGTTAAAACAGAACGTTTATAAACAGAATATTACTGACTGTAACCAATACCGGGAAACTGCAGAAGCGGATCCAATACGCTCCAATAGTGACTAAAACTGTCATACTATTTCACTTTGCATAGCTACAAATGTTAAAAGTGTATCGGATGTATTGTTATTTCCCCAATTTAAGCAACTGTCATTACAACAGTCATTAGACGTACGCACGGTTAATCTGCCTTGAATAGATGTATCGTTTCACTCCACCCTGACATTGGCGAAATTGTGGTTGCTTATCCACAAAAGCTATTATGGAAGAATTGAATTGATTTGTATCGTACTTGTTCTGAAGCAATTATGTTGTATTTTAGAAATACATACATATAAACTTCATGTTTTTGCGAAATTTACAAAAACCCAACGTCTAATTCAACTCAATTTATTAGTTCATTACAACATTTACAACATATATAGGTATTTGTGTATTCTATATTTTGATGTGAAACATCTATAGCCGCACGTAAAACAGATTTCTGGCGTGGCGACGCATGCCGTGGTTATTTTTGTTTTTTTTTTTAGTTCCTATCACAATATGTTCTTTTCGACTTCGACCTCGACTTCTACTTGGACTTCGATTTGACTTCGACTTTGACTTCGACTGCGACTACTAACCCTCGTCATCTCACACCCCCTCACGGAGGTGGAGGAGTCGGCGTCGGGGCTGCATTGCCCCCCGATCGAAGATTCCTACGCGTGCCGTGAATACGGCACGGTCCTTGTGTTTGTCACATTGACTATTGTTGTAGTCCCCGTCCTTACTGGATGGGGGGGAATTATTGGTGGCGTTGACTGTGGAGCAGTCGGTTCTTGTGGGGCTGTGGCGAGGGGGGGTGGCGGAGGCCTCCCTTCTTCACGCACCGGGCGATCGGTCCTACCGGGTGAGACGCTTAAAGCGAGGCCCAGCAGAGACCGGTCAGCGGCCGGTGCGACTCAAAGAGTATTCCCCTCGCTCTCAGCCCCAGTGTGGGGGTAGGGCTTTACCCTACTCGTTTATCACGTCTTCGTTTGTCAAGAGATCTCGCGGGAAGCGGCGGCGGTCGGGGGGACGGCTGTGGTAGGGGGCTATTCTCCTCAGGTGGTCCCAGGATGCGTTGTCGGCTCGGTCCAGCATTCGCTCGGCCAGGCGTCCGACAAAGTCAGCTATGCTCTCCATCTTGAGGTCCCTCTCGATGGTGGCGTTCCTCACGTAGCGAGGGGCTGCGAGGATGTGCCTAAGCGCTAAGTTTTGCTGCGCTTGGATGCGCTTTCTATTCCCCTCGCTAACGAGAGAGAACCAGGCTGGAGCTGCGTAGGTTAGGCGTGGACGGATGTAGAGTTTGTACACGCCTAATTTGGCTCTGAGAGGGAGTGTGGAGGAGAGCGCGACGACGTTGTCGACATGGGGGGTCATTGTCAACCTAAAGTCAATGATTACCCCCAGATACTTGGCATTATAGGACCACCTGATAGGTTCGCCCATCAGTGTGAGTGGTGGTGGGAGGTTGGAGTTCTTGTTGAGGCGTCCCACGGGCATCGCCTGGGTTTTACCCACGTTCACCGACATCCTCCATCTACGGAGCCATGGTGGGAGCTCCTCTAGGCAGCGCTGCATCTTGATGGCGGCGTGAGCAGTTCTTAACGACGAGGTGATGTACGCCGCGTCGTCTGCGTAGAGGGCTAGCTTGGCGTAAGCTGGTGCTGGGATGTCGTCGGTGTAACGTGAGTAGAAACTCGGAGAGAGGCAGCTGCCTTGTGGAACGCCTGCTTCTATTAGGCAAGCTCTTGATGTGGCTTGTTCCACCACCACTCTGAAGCTTCTCTTGTACAGGAAGCTGGAGATCACCTTTACAATGCGCCGAGGAGCCGGAGATTTGGAGAGCTTGTATAACAAGCTCTCGTGCCACACACGGTCGAACGCTTTCTCCATGTCGAGGAATACTGCGACGGCGTATTCCCGCTTGTTTACAGCCGCCGTTAGGTCGTGCAGTACCCTCGACAGTTGGAGCGTTGTGGAGTGTTCCGCCCTAAAGCCGAATTGCTCTGGCCTCGGGGGTATATAGGGTGCTAGTTGCTGCAGCAGGAGCGTCTCGAACACCTTAGAGATAGCCGGGAGGAGGGTGATGGGCCGATAGCTGGCCGCTTTCATAATGTTCTTCCCCTGTTTAGGGATCATAATCACGTGCCCCATCTTCCAGCAGTCCGGGAATCTGCCTGTCTGGAGGATGCCGTTGAACAATCGGGTGTAGGACACCAGGGTCTTATTTGGGATGTGGCGCAGGGCTTTGTTAGTAATGCCGTCTGCGCCTGGTGCCTTGTTCAATTTCTTCCCCCAGATGGCGCGTCGGACTGCGGTCGGGGTGAAGAAGATGGGGTCTTCCGGGGGGCTATCGGCTGGCTAAAGTAGTCTCAGGTGTTGCTCGACTGCCGCAGCGTGCTCCTGCTCCGAGTCGGCTAGAGGGTTAGGGCGGAACTGGCGCTCTAAGTGTGCGGCGAGTATCTCCGCGCGCTCCTCGGCGCGGTACCTCGGCGTCCCGTCGGCGTGGAGTAGCGGGCGAACTGGGGTGGGGGAGTTGTTAAGTTAGCGGCATAAGGCATGGATTGCCTGCCAACTTCCCTTTTGGGCCGTTCTGGCCAGGTGATTCTCCCAGCTCGTCGTCGCGTGGCGTCCTAGCTCGGCTTTGACGTCGTCGGTGAGCTTATTTAGTCGGCCTCTGAGTATGGGGCATCGGGTCTGCTGCGACCTCTTTCTGAGGTCCCTTTTCCTGTCTAGCATCCCCCTAATCTTTGCTGGTAGGGGGGTAGACGTCTTCTGTCGGGGGGAGGTCTCGCGGCGTCTTTCATGGCCTCTCCTATACTCAGGGCTAGCTCTTCCGCGAGGCTGTCGACGTCGTCGCCGCAGCTTATCGGTCGCGTCGTGGTGGCGGTCTCCAGCTTCCTTGCAAAAGTGTCCCAGTCCGGTCTTGGACGTGGCGCTGGCGGAGAGGATCGAGCGAGTGCGTGTGGGATGACGACCAGCACTGGTTGGTGGTCCGACTGGAGCCAGATCGCCCAGCAAGTGATAGACGTCACTTGCTGGGCGATCTGGCAGTGCGTCAAGCACGTCTGGTATTCCCCATTGGCCTGGATCTGGGTAGCGTGTTGGCGCTTCTGGGCCAGTCACCGTGAATTCGTGCTTGTCGGCAGCCTCGTAGAGTCGTCTCCCCGATGGATTTGTCGAGGACGAGTTCCACGCTGGGTGTTTGCAGTTAAGGTCGCCCGCGACAATTGTTGGCAGGGGTGATCTTAGTAGTGCCAGTATGTCGCGGGCGTCTAGCTCTTCTGTGGTGTTAGTCTTGGGAGGCCTGTATGCGGCGTATATTCTTATACGGTGGCCCCCTGCAAGTATTTCTACACCCAGCGCGTGCATCGCTCGGAGTGCGGGCTTCTCTAGGGGTTGGTGGACGACTCTTCTTCTTACAAGGACTGCCAGACCGCGTATGAGGCGTCCCTCGCTCGATTTCTCGTCCTGCCGGTAAACGAGAAAACCTGGGAACTTGACTTGGTCTGCAGGACCCAGGTGCGTCTCGCTTATCAGCGCCACGTCGATTCGTTGTTCTTGTAGTAGAGGTCGGAGGAGGGCGGCTTTTTTCCTTAGGCCGCGGGCGTTCCAGTGTACGATCCTAATTTCGCGGTCTATAGCCATAGTAGCTAGCTATAATACGGCCCAAGCCGCTCATTAGGATCGTAGTGGGATCCTGTCCTTCCCTTCGACTGCGACTTATACTTCGACTTCAACTGCGACTTATACTTCGACTTCGACTTCGACTGCGACTTATACTTCGACTTCGACTTCGTCTTCGAATTCGACATGACTTCGACTTTGACTTCGACTGCGACTTATACTTCAACTGCGACTAATACTTCGACTTCGATTTCGACTTCGACTTCGACTTCGACTTCGACTTCGACTGCGACTTATACTTCGACTTCGACTTCGTCTTCGAATTCGACATGACTTCGACTTTGACTTCGACTGCGACTTATACTTCAACTGCGACTAATACTTCGACTTCGATTTCGACTTCGACTTCGACTTCGACTTCGACTTCGACTTATACTTCGACTTCGACTTCTGCATATTACTTTTACAAAATAATGTCGATGTTTCACATCTGCCAGGCGTTCCGTGACGGCTCACATTTTTTTTTCATTTCTTTTCTTTCTCGCTGTCCTCATAGTAATAATATCTGGGGACAATGTAACACAGATCATCCTAGCCCCAAACTAAGCAAAGCTTGTACTATGGGTACAAGGCGACGATATACATACTTATATAGATAGATAAACACATAGAAAACATCCATGACTCAGAAACAAATATTCGTGCTCATCACACAAATATTTGCACTTACCGGGATTCGAACCCAGGACCACCAGCTTCGTAGGCAGGAGCACTACCAACTAGGCTATGGTGACCGTCGATAGTGCACCTGCCATGTTCTCTCTGCATCACCCCAAGGTTTATTGGCAGATAATGTCTTTGGCATAAGTCCGCCTCTGTACATTGTTGTGCATAACGTTTAAAAAAAGACATATCGCCTCTTCGCATTAAAAGTGTACAATTTCCAAAAATATTCGAAATTGAGTTAATATGCGGAAACGTTTGGTAACACCAGTATTTTTCTCTTGAATACTGACAAAATAGCTTTAAATTAGCTGAAGTGAGAACTTGTATCGCGCGAATACTGTATAATTTTAGTTACGTTCAAATGACCAAGCAGTTGTGTCTCTTCAAAAGTATACAAAAAAGAAAGTTTGACTCTAAGGTAAGCATTCTATTTCATTAGTATTATACAATCGCAAAATTATATACATGCCACAAATGTTTAGCAATGTTTGTATCAATTCTTCCTTTAACATTTTATAATTGTGTAATTGTACAGATTTTATGATAAAATATGAATAATACTGTCCTGATCTTTATCAAACTATGTTTTTTCCTACATTATATACAGTTTTAGATATTTTTGGTGAAAAGTTATGTTTTAATTTAAAATTGTCTATTTTTTATCACAAATCAGACGTGAGAAATAGTATAATCCCGAAAATGTTTGCTTTTTAATGAATAAAGGTAACATTTTTTTGACTTTCTTTAATATTATTAAATTGGTATTTATGATTTTACCGTGATTCTGAAACATATAGAGACTTGTTTCAACGCCTTTGGTTAGGTTTTAATTTATGGCACTGCGACGGATGATCGGGGGCGATTTGCCGCGCGTTCCTGCCTATACAAAACGAGATAGCTACGACAGCTAGCCGTCATGTTCGCCTGTCCATTGTAGTGTTGGCTCTAATTGTATGTTTTAAAATGTTTTCTTTATTTGTTCAGATTTAATTTAAGGCTTTTGAAATTACAATAATAATAAGTACACTTCTGTTGCGAGTGTCCATGGGCGGCGGTGATCACTTACCATCAGGTGACCCACTTGCTCGTTTGTCATCCTCTGATATAAAAAAATATGTAAAAAATCAAAACTGAGGTATACTTATTTTTTATTTTCAGGTACTATTAATTAGATGTTATTTTGGTACTTATTACACTTATAATTTTTTTTGACAGGTTTACAACACCATTTACAGGACACGACCGAAAATTTACAGGATTCGCACGTAAATCCCCTGGAGAGTTTACAAAAATTGAACGAAAATCCCTGGGAATTCAGGTTTACAACAACAAAGTTTGCACAAGAAATTAACGCTTCAGATAAGCAGTAACTTCAGAAAATTGATAAGATATCTATCAATATTTTTTTTTGTTTTTGCTGTAGTACTAAGTGTATTTAAGTCAGACATTTTATTTTAGATTCGTCAGATAGCAGTGACTTCGATTCTACAAGTTCTTCACCCAGCTCGTCATCCTCTGGAAAAGATTATTCTTCTGATGACAGATTAGCTCATCCCAATTTCAATATTAGGAATGATTTTAATTTATCACAAAGTACTTCTGATTCTGAGTCATCTCAAGCTGAAAATCCATCGGATCAATTAATCCAAACGGTTGAATCACAGAGTAAGTTTCACCAAAAAAGAAAGCACGTAAATGTCTAGCTAACCCAACAAAACGGAAAACAAATGAATTAAAATGATTGATGCATGCAGGTAAAAGCCACTCTACTAAAAATAAAGCTGTAATCGAAAAATCTATGAAGCCTCCTTGTGGAGAGAAATGCATGCAGAAATGTTCCATTCCACCGTGTAGGGGGCCTACTTAGTGATTAACAGGATTTAATCAACCACTTAATTTTATTTTATAATCATTTTATTTTTGTTTTACTTGTATTAGTTTTAGATCACATTTAGTATAATAATTTCATAATTTAGTATTGAAAGAAATAAATATTTCACAAAATATGATTGTTTTACTGCGAAATATATAATTTTTTCCTTAAATTTAATCGGATTTAATAAATTATGTATTCAATTTCAAGTTAAATCGTAAAAATTTAGCAACAATTTATCTAGAAAACTATTCAAACTCAAAACGAAGTTTTTTTTTACCTATGTTTCGACAACTATATAACAAAATTAATATATAATTTTATATTACTTTGAAAGACAGATAATGTAACTAGCAAAAAATTAAAAATAAATGAAGAAAAGATCATTTTTATTAAAAATATTACATGTTAAAACTTTAAAACGCTATCCTGTAAAATTTGTAATATTCGAGATTATACAGTTTTTATGTGAGAAGACGATATATATATTAGACTGTCTTAATTTGTCCAATTATACCGTTATTAGGCAATAGTAGCCCGCAGGATGATTACCTACGAAACAATCACATAACAGTAGTTAGACTCCGAAGAAAAATCTAATTAAGCCTCATGAAAATATAACTACTCCATCCCATTTGATGTCTTTATGGCGCCGATTCGTTTGATTACTCTACTTCGTTATGTCTCTTGTTTGCCCCGACTCGAGGTTTGAGCCCAAGGTTAAATGTTCCAAATGACTTGCGTGGAAACTTTTTATTATCATATCTTTGTGATAATAGCATTTCTGTTATGTTCGACGGATTTGTACTCGACCACAACTATTGAATCGATTTGGTAGCTAGAATATATGTTAATACTAAGGTACAGCAATTTGTTGTAGATTGTTTCAGTTCTAACCTGCAATTGTACATTTGGTTTATTTAATATTCTGTGCAGTTGCATTAGATTAGCCGCTAGCCGTATGATCATTGCATCTGCGGGGTCTCACCTCACAGAAGAATTTGAATGTTTTTAACCACTAATCACTACGATTGGGCTTGCTTAATCCATCCTTCTTCTAATTCTCTACTATGACGCTGCCGGCTATCTCGATTTGACTCAACAACAATTTGATAAGCTTAAAACTTGTATAAGATTCATATTTGGCTCCACAAGTATGATCACGTATCTCAATTTTGTACGAAACTCAAGTGTTTCCCCATACTCTTTCCCCGAAATGCCTACATTTTGCCTCTTTTATACAACATTATTTTAAGTTGGCGACTCCGTATTATCTTGAAGAACTTTAGAGAGATTTCACTTTCTCTGTGACACACATGCGAGATCATTGAGACCATCAGACTCATCTAAACCAACACATGCCACTTACATTTGTAGTCATGCTTTTACTGTTGAGCTGCCTTACTAGTAAAATATTTACTAGAAAAGTTAGCGTCGCTGGAATCTGTAGCTTTAATAATAATTAGGATTGCTCAATCCCTTGTTTCATTCCAAACACCAGTAATACACCACTTCTTGTCACTATGAGGACACTTTCATTATTATATTGGTTTGTATGAATTACTATTATTATTTTTATGTGATTAAGTACATATGTATTGTATGTAGTTTATTAATGAAATTATAGTATTACTATTACGTAAATGCCTTAATATTTTTTTTCTGCTTCTTGTCCATCCAAAGGAATGGATCGCTGACCGCCTGTCGTACAATTTACTTTTAATGTCTCCTCCTGTGTCTTCTCTGTAATTGGTGTCCAATAATTAGTATTTATTTTACCTCATAAAATACTCTATTATTTGTCATTGTTAATCACTCATTCATCATCATTGTCATTGTATCCGGAAAATTGAGCATTGAAATGCTCTTTTACGGGCTAATGTTATATACATCGTCATTATAAAGATAAAAAAAATATTCATAACAAACATTACCTACTGTGGAATTATTTAATTAGGACATATGATTTAAAACAGGAAATTCCAAACATTTGGGTGTTTCCGATTTTAAATAGCACATTAGTAATTTTCTATAATGGCAAAATGAATCACTATTAATTATGCTGTTTGAATTTTAGTGGTTTATCAGTAATTGAACAACTTTTTAAATATCTTATGAAGGTACGAAACCCTATGTGCGCGAGTTTGATGTATCCTTGGCTGGTTTATTTCATTTTTCTTACTGCGGTTTCCTATAAATTAAATGATATGATCTTTGGTACAGACGCCAGCACGTCAAGCTACCCTAATCTGTCAAATTTCCCCAATTGAAAGTGAACCTTATGCTCATGTGATAAAGTTGAAAATGTATAAAAGAAATTTGACAGATTGGGGTAGCTTGATGTGCTGGCGTCTGTACATCGCATAACAATGAACTGTTGTCATGTCACTTATTGGCGCCATTTGGTTCACTATATAATTCTGAAATCTCATCCGTCAAAAAAGCCCTCTTTAAACTGGCTGTGACCTTGAGTAAATAAATAAAAAAGAGCTTGTCAATAGTCAGAACATAATATTTGTAGTAATATAGTTAATGGTACCCACATAATTATTATTTATTTCTATTTGTAAGTTTAACAGCCTTAGCAAGAGAAAATAAAAACGTCAAATAACAGTTTTATTAATCAATAGCTGGTGCCCGCGACTTCATCCGCGAAAATTTTGAATGATGACCAATGTAACTACTTACTTCTAGCTTAAACTAAAAAATATAACTTTTAAAACAATCAAGGAACTAAGAAAGAAACTGAGGACTACTTTGTTACTATAATAGTAGCAAAAAAAAGGAAGAATACATAGCAATTGTACTTGTTGTCAGTAAGTAAAATAAGAATCAACGACGCATTAATCACAAAGGTAACTCCCATTAGATTAGGTTGTGACCACGGCATTGATGGGTCTAATATCACATTTTGTGAACGAAACCATAGCGCGATCTAAAACGATAATAACGCCATCTACTAACAAAACTATAAACTTGTAAAGCGGTAAAATTAAGATGTGTGCATATTTTTACGGTGAGATTTATTCGATCATCTATTGATTCAGTTTTGGACTACCTTTTATTTCAAGCATTTATTTATTATAACCGATATGCCAAATAAGTCCCGCGATTTGAAACGAATGAACGCCATCTAGTTACAAATTTGTCAACTTGTAGATCATTAAAAATAAGATGATATTTTTTGGGTGCGATCATCTCGACACCAACAAATTATACTACGCTAACTTTTACGTAAATTGGTTGTTTATCCCAATTTGATTAAAATATTGTTTTTTATTTTTGTTATGAAAATTATACAAAGAAAAGAAGTCAAATCTTATAAAACGCTAAGTTTTTATTTAGACGACGACGAGTACGGCATTTTAAGCAATTTGGCATAAAAAAACTAAATTATCTAAAATTTGAGTTGGCGTAAATTGTTGGTGTCGATCTATTGAATCAGTTTTGGATTACCTTTTTTGAACAACAAATTATTCCCTGAATTTTGGTTTAAAAACATATATTGCTTTATTTTTAACTGAAAGACCAAATACCAATTTTCATACGTTAACTCCAAAAAATTACAGATTTTCATACCAACTCACATCCCCTATTTTACGTCTTTACGGGTGAAATTTCCAAAAATCCTGAACCATATATTTATAAATTTTAACTGGAAGGCCAAATACAGATTTTCATGCGTTTACCTTTAAAATGCCACATTTTTCATTCAAACTTACATCCCCTATTTTAGGCCCTTGGGGGTGGAATTTAAAAAAAATCCGAAATATACTTGAATTTTTAACTGCAAGGACAAATACAAAGCCTTAACATCAAAAATGACGGAATCTCATAAAATCTTTCATCCCTTATTTTACTACCTTAGGGGTGGTATTTTCAAAAACCCTTCTTTAGTGGAGATGCTTACGTCATAAAAGCCGTTTAGGCTATGCCTTGATATGTCAGTCAGTCAGTATAAACTTACATCCCCTATTTTACGCCCGTGGGGGTGGAAATTCCAAAAATCCTGAAATAAATATTTAATATTTTTTTACAGAATAGCCAACTACTAATTTTCATGAGTTTAACTTCAAAAATATCGCATGTTTCATACAAACTTACATTCCCTATTTTGTGCCCTTCGGGGTGGAATTTTCAAAAATCCTGGTGTACCTATATATATATAAAATTTTTTACTGAAATTTCAAATATCAATTTTCATGCGTTTAACTTCAAGTCGCAGTTTACATAGAAACTTACATTCCCTATTTTACGCCCTTAGTGGAGGAATTCTCAAAAATTCTGAAAAATATATTGTTAATTTTCAACTGAAATACCAATATCATGCGCCTAACTTAAAAAGTGTCACATTTTTCATACAAACTTGCACCCCCTATTTTACGCTCTTGGGGCTGGAATTTCCAAAAATCCTGAAATACATATTTTTTATTTTAAACTAAAAGGCCAAATCCTAATTTTCATGCGTTTAACTTAAAAATTGTCACATTTTTCATAAAAACTTACATCCCCTATTTTTCGCCCTTGGGGGTGGAATTTCCAAAAATCCTGAAACACGTATTTTTTTATTTTTTACTGGAAAGCCAAATACTAATTTTCATGCCTTTAACTTCAAAAACGGCAAAGTTTCATACTAACTTTGCACCCCCATTTTACCCCCTTGGGGGTTGAATTTTAAAAAATCCTTCCTTATTGCTTGTCTACATTATAAAGAAAACATTTGTGCAAAATTTCAGCTTTCTAGGTCCAAGGGTTTGGGCTGGGCGTTGATGAGTCAGTCAATCAGTCAGGACTTCTCTTTTTATTTGTATAGATTTTGAGACGGAACCAAAAGTTCTGAAATTCGTAGAGTATGTAAGTGAGTTGTTAGGCTTTTAGTTTTTTTTAGCAAAACTAAATACATTCCTTTTCAAAATTACTATAATAAGATATTAGGTATGTATGAAGTAATCAGTCCGAACAAAGCCTATACATATAATTCAACCGAGTTAAACATTTTCGGGATAATTCTTCATAAACGTCATAAAACAAATTTTAAAGTAATGTTCAAAATTAATTAGGACGGTCTTCTAGTAAGTCGGGAACTTGAAGGTTATGGGTAACTAGAGGTACTTTATGTTTTATTGCCAAGTTATTTATAGAATCCCCTTCTCTAGTCAGTTTACTTTTTGTAACTTATTTCGCTAAGTTAAAAAATAACCTTCAAACAACGTAAATAAATGATCTTAAAATATTTTCTATTACAACCCATTTAGGTATATCTTTCACCAAATAGCGAGAAATATATGAAACTAGCTGTGCGCCGTGGTATTACCTGCGTTAAACTTTATAAATTATAAGTAGCTTTTGTGTTAATCCAGGGTGTCAGCTAATTCTATACCAAATCAATAAAAATCGCTCCAGCCATTTAGACGTGAAGAAGTAACAAACATACACACACTCACAAACTTTCGCCTTTATAATATTAGTGTGATGTAGTCGAAGTCAAAGATTTATTTGCGAGTAAATATGGTTTTAAAAGGTCTTACGTTTGTAGCGCAATAGTAGGTTAACATATCTACCTAATCATATAATAATGACATGCAAATTTGTGAAGACACGGTTACATATCAAGCTATTCAAATCCAATATAAGCTGACCTCTCATTGTAAGGAAATCAGTGAATTATGGTCCGGTACACTTATCGTTATTAATAAACCAACGTTGGTTACAAAAAAAACCAATCAACTTGAGAACCTCCTCCGTTTGAAGGCCGTTAATAACTAAGGATGCAAATATTGTTGGATTTCTTAAACTGTTTAAAATAATCACACGGAATAATAATAATATTCTGGGACATTATTTACACACGGCCATCTGATCCCAAACTAAGCAGAGCTTGTACTATGGAAACCAGATAACTAAACAGAATATTATACTACTTTTCTTATGTAAATACATACTTGTATAGACTCAGGACAAACAGACATGTTCATACACCCAAATATCGGTCCTGGGTGGGAATCGAACCCACAACCTCCGGCGTGAAAAGCAAGGATTTGCCAACCACGCCAACAGGCCCGTCATGAGGAATGAAGTGACTTTGTTGTGCCGCTCATCTATCCGATTAATTCCCCTTAACGAAGACCCAATTCTTAGCATACCATGGATTCATAAGCCTGGCATAACAGTCCTTACGCTACTATTTAAAAACACCGCCACGATAAGACTTCAGTTCTTTACACTAGATTAGAAGGTCGCACAACTTATAATGTTCCTGTAATCAGCGAAACAAACCGAGGAAGCAAATACCTATAAGTATATTGCTATGATGATGATGATGATGATCTCTTCCCGGCCGAATTACGGCCACAGCGGCCATTCTCAATGGAGATTAGCCAATTGCGCAGGACATGTTATAGTGCACAAGTGTGTGATCAAACACAGCGGCACTTTCTATTCTATCACTTACTTACTTTTACTTACATACTTTTTACGGAAAAATACCAAAAATCACTTTTTGGCCCGACCCGCGATTTGAACCCAGGACCTAATTTTCTGCGGTTGAACATGCTACCGCTAGACCAACGAAACAGTATTATATATTATAGCTGTGCCCCGCGGTTTTACCCGCGTTAAATTTTATAAATTATAATAGCTCCTCCCCCGTAGGTGATAGCGTGATAATATGTAGCCTATATGTTGACCCGACCTTTTAGTAATATTCATGCAAAATTTGAAGTAAATCCATGCAGTACTTTTTGAGTTTAGCCCGGACATACATACAGACAAACAGACACACAGACAAAATTCTAAAATCTATATTCTCGGCTTCGCTTTTGATTGTAGATCACGCCCCAAGTATCCTTTTAAAAAAATATTCATTGTACAGTTTTGACTTTCCTACGATTTTATTATATGTAACTATATAGATTATACGAATCCCTACTATTACAACGAATACTACCTAAGAATGGAACTTCGTATTTCTGCTAAAGATCTTTTACTTCTTGAACATCAACGTTAATTGTATATAATGATGCTGTCCTGGCAGACGTTGTCTTGGCCTACAAATGGAGAAATAACAGGGAATCTAATCATAGTGCCACTTAGCAGGTCTATTGTAAATCTGCTATAAAATTATTCAAGGTCTCGCTCAAACACTCTTAAAATAACTAAAGCCAGTTCAGTAGTAATACTATCCCGTAATAATAATATCCTGGGACATTATTCATACACGGCTATCGAATCAGAAACTAAGCAGAGCTTGTAGGTACTATGGAAACCAGATAACTATTATATTACATAATATACTCCTTTTTCTTTTGTAAATATGTACATACTTATAGATAGAGACAAACAGGCATGTTCTTGCACACAAATATCTGTCCTGGGTGGGAATCAAACCTACGACTTACGGCGTGAAAGGCAAGCATTTACCAACCACGACGACTGTCCTGTGTCATATTATGAACGATGTATATATACATTCAGTCAAAAAAGTATCGGGAATGGATGATTTGTTTGTGGTTCCATATTGTTGTTTGATTGGCACAACTGTTTTCCATTTTGGCGCGGAGTTTGAGTTGCATCCGTTATTTATATTAAATACAGTGCTGGTTTTAGTAATATCATATATAGTGTGTATTGCGAATTTCATAATGGACAAAAATATCGAACAAAGAGTTTGTCTTTTTTGCATCGCTAATGGAATTTCGTGTTCGGAGTCTCTGAAAATTTTACAGAAGGCTTACGGTGAATCGACTTTATTAAAAACTCGTGCTTATGAATGGTTCAAAGCGTTCAAAAGCGGTCGAGATGTGATGAAAGATTTGCCTCGCTCTACAGACGTTGATGGCCTATAAACGAATGCAACTGAAGTTAACATCGCAAAAGTGAAGGAAATAGTGACTGAAAATCCTCATTCAACTCTGAGAGAGATAGCCGCCGAACTTTCTGTATCTCACGAGTCGATTCGTACCATTTTAACTAATCATTTGGGAATGAAACATGTTGCCGCTCGGCTTGTCCCAAAAGATCTGAATTTTCTCCAAAAACTCAATCGCATGAAAGTCGCTGAGGACATAGTAGAACGAGTCAATTCCGACTCAACATTCATGAAACGCATTGGTACTGGTGGCGAGACGTGGGTTTAAGAGTTAGACATGCAAACTAGTCAACAAGTTTCGGAGTGGTTTCGGTTCAGTTGGAGACTGAACTGAAACCGAAAAACTACGCCAAAGTCGTTCAAAAGTCAAAGTCATGTTGACTGTTTTCTTTGACTATCGCAGTGTTGAGCATTCTTACGGGAAGGTCGAACGGTAAATAAAGAATATTATTTGAGCGTTATGCGGCGTTTAAGAGAGCAAATTCGACGAAAAAGGCCAGATTTGTGGAAAGAAAATTCTTGGATTTTGCACCACGATAATGCGGCCTTCGCACTAGGCCATCATTGTGAACGAATTTTTGACCAAACAATCAACAAATACCATCCAGCAACCACCATATTCATCAGATATGGCTCCAGCTGACTTCTTTCTTTTTCCGAATCTCAAGTTACCACTTCGTGGTACCCGTTTTCAATCGGTAGAAGACATAAACTGAGAACTGAACTCAATTCCGAAAGCAGCGTTTAAAAAATGTTTTGATGAATGGATTATTCGTTGGCGTAAGTGTATCGTTTCTGAAGGAGCATACTATGAAGGTGATAAAATAAATTTGGATGAATAACAAACATTTTGTATATTCTTGATCTTTTCCCGGTACTTTCTTGACAGAGTAGTATGATTATATAAATGATTTTGATGTATATATATGATTTTATTACTTTCCCTTTCTCCGTCATCGTTCTTCTGCATTTTTTTGGTTCGTAATGTTACTTTTATATACAAATAAGATCATTTATTTATTTTATTTTATTTATTTATTTACTCTCCACATTTACAACTATTTTTACAGGTACAACCCAATACAATAGTGTAGTAAAAAACTTATACAACCAAATTTCTATAACTAATTATATATAATGTTATCCTTGTGAATTGACTCAGTGTACAGGCAAAAATGTCTATATCCTCTGCTACCCTGTTTAGAGTGCGAAGTGCTTGGGTCAGGGGCGCCTTATTAAGGAGATTTGTGCGGCCACTAGGTACGGCCAGCAGCTGAGGCCGACGTCGCCGCCAGACATATCTGTTCGGAACATTCAGACATACTAAATTTAATATGTTGGCGTTATGCAATTTGCCTCTTATTATTTTAAATATATATAATACAAGAGCAAACTCACGCCTAACTCTCAGCTCGTTGTAACCAACCATGCCTAATATAAACAAGGTTGGATACATAAGCGGGTAAAAAGGATATACTCCATAGAGCTTCAAATATAAAAATCTAACAAATTTGTGTTGTATTCGCTCCAACATGACACTATATTTAGTCTCATGTGGATGCCAGATCACTGCATTACATTCTAATTTACTTCTCACCAAAGTGTTATATAAAGCGATAATCGCCGTGATATTTGTGAAACCACGAACAGTTCGCAATATAAACCCTAAATTCCTGTAGGCTTTTTTACAGCAATTGACGATGTGATTACGAAACCTCAGTCCTGTGTCAAGACTAACTCCTAAGTCCCTAACCTCTGTGACTCTTGCCATAGGAAACCCAACAATATTGTAATTATATACAATAGGACTACGTGCACGCGAGAAAGTAATAGTGACACATTTTTCGACGTTAAATTGTAGGTGATTTTCTTTGCTCCAAGTAACTATGCTATCTATTGCCTTCTGTAAGCGTATACAGTCATCATTACTCCTCACTGGCACAACTTTAGATCGTCTGCAAATAATAAACAATTTGCATCTTTTACGACTTTGGGCAAATCGTTTATCATAATTAAAAATTGCAGCGGTCCAAGGTTACTCCCTTGGCTCACACCAGACCACGTAAAGTACGGCTCTGACCTGAATCCCTCGTACTCTACGTATTTCTGCCTATCTCTCATGTAACTGGCGAAGAAATTAAGTAGGTGTGGTGTAAAACCAACAGCTGCTAACCTCTTGAGAAACACGTCATTAAGGACCAGTGCCTCTAGCACGAGTTCCTGCAGTTTACTTACTCGATCACACGTACAGTTTCGTCCCATACATTGAGCACCAGAGTTGTAGTTCTTAGTAGTTTCCGCTAGAGGCGCTGGTGCTCAATATATGGGAGGAAACTGTACGTGCGATCGAATAAGTAAACTGCAGGAACTCGTGCTAGAGGCTCAGGTCGAATGCTTTTTTAAGTCGAAATAAGCAGCGTCAGCCTGCACCCCACTATCCACAATCGGCAGCACATGAGATATGTAACTCAGCAAGTTACTGGTCTCTACCCTCATTGGTCGAAACCCATGTTGTGCATCCGAGAGCTGCGCCCTTACCTGCATATAGAACTGTTATGAATAGCGCACTCCAGCACTTTAGCCGGGGATGACAGTACTGCAATAGGCCTGTACCCACTAACATTGCCCTTACTTGTTCCTCCTTTCGGTACCGGCACAACACGAGTGGTTTTCCATCTGACGGGAAACACAGCCGCCTCCAGACACTTATTAAAAATATGGAGCAACGGTTCAGCCAGCCCAGATCTACAGTCCCTTAATATGTAAGGCGGAATACTGTCCGGTCCCGCGGACCTCTTCGGCTTAAGTTGATCAAGCGCACTTCGCACATCCTTCAACTGTAATTTCTGCAAGTGAATCCGCGCTGCTCCATTCTCACCACCCGCCCCTTCTATCGCTGCGGCAACGTTCAACTCGGCCTGGGTCGTGCTATAAACCGAGTGAAAATGTTGAGCAAACTCATTTACGCATTTCTCACCCGACAAGATCTCCCCGTTTTTTAAAATCCTTTGTGGATTCCGACTACCTCTTTTGGACTTAACGTGGTTCCAAAATGATTTCGGGTCTTTTTTTAGTTGATTTTGAACCCTGTTATTATATTGTTCTAATGCAAATTGAATCAACTGTTTTATTTTTGCCCTACACCTAGAAAACGCTTCGTAATAATCGTGGTTCTTACTTGCCTTGTACCGTTTGTGTAGAATAGCCTTATAACGTATGTTGCGAATTATTTCAACAGTGTAAAACTCGGGGTAAATATACTTCGAGCTTACATGACTTCGCTGTTTTCTGGGAACACAGTCATCTATTATGGCTTCAATTGTTTCATAAAAATAATTTAAACTCATTTCTAAATCGAGATAATACATATCAGTCCAATCTATTGTTGCTATTAATGAGTACAATGTCAAAAAATCTGCTTTATTAAAATTCCAACTTGTAGGCACAGTACTCGTCTCATATGGGGGGACAGGGAATGAACCTGAGACCCGGCGTGGCCTCAGTTCGACCAACACGTCAAGCGGCGGATGGTACGCGTCCACAGGCACGAGGGGCGCCCCCGCCCCGTGCACATTCACACACTCGCCCTTAGGAAACGTACTTAAAACTAAATCTAAATATCTACCATTACAGTTAACAATCGTGTTACACTGAGTAAATTCACAATAAGATAACAAGTATTCAAAATAATTACATACGTTTATCGAACTGGAACGCATGTTGAAGTCACCAATTACGACAATATCACTGTATTTATTACACAACTGTTCTATTATCCTAAACAATATCATGTAGTCATTCTCACTACTGTTTGGCGGAATGTAAACAACACACAATAAAAATAAAAGTCTACTTCGTATCATGTAATATCGATTCCATTTATTTATGAATTATCTAGCTGGTGCCCGCGACTTCGTCTGCGCAGGATTAGTATTTCGAGTAGCTTATATTAGAGTTGCGTAGAAAAGAACTAACATTATGACATTAAATTTACAGTCAGCGATGAGTGATTTCACGCCCGCCGAGTGTGGGACCGCCCACCCCGCCCCATTCGCCCGCCACATGACATTTCCATCATCTATATCTATCTATTATTATTATTACATATAATAAATCTGTAGAAAAATTAATTTTGTACAACAAACGATTGAGCGTAACTTGAGGTAACATTTAGTTTTTGTTTTATTGCAATTGGTTCAGTCTATCAAAAGATATTAGATTTTAAAGTAATCATGAAAAAATAACACACATTTCCTTACTTCAAGATGAACTAATGTTTATAGTTGAACTACCTAACTGTCCGATAGATGTCATTGTGCATATTATGACCAAAGATATTATAAATAATATCTTTGATTATGACATCTCTATTCTGAATGAACTAGGTTGATAGCTGATTTTTATTTCGATAGAAGATGTCGTTGTGCATTTCTTTTGACTCGCGGTGTTAAGATTTGCCCGTGTTTGCTGATTGCATGAGTTACGTAGGGTTTTGAATGTTCTGAATTGTTTCAAAATAAGGTCTTAGTTGCCTAGAAGTATGTCCAAAATTGGTTATTAAAAAAATCTGTTTTCTTTGGGCAAATTGAATTATGTAGATGGTTGGATTTGTTGTATTTCATTTAAAATTATTGATAGTTGATTTATTTCGATAGATGTCGTTGTGCTGGATAGTTAAATTTTATTTCGATAGATGTCGTTGTGCATTGCTTTTGATTCGCGGTGTTTAGATTAGGGCTTTGAATGTTCCGAATTGTTTCGAAATAAGGTCTTGGTTGCCTAGAAGTATGTCTTTGTCCAAAATTGGTTATTAAAATATTCTGTTTTCTTTGGGCAAATTTAATTACCTACTTATGTACAAGGTTGGATTTGTTATAATTTAATTTTAAATTATAATGTCAGTCGATCGAAAGTTTGTGCTGTCGATTCGTTTGTAACGCGAATTGAATGTAGTAAATAAACCCTGTCTCTCATAATTTTCTCAGCACAAATCTATATACCTACCTACGTAAAAGAGGAAACTGACTGACTGACATGTTAACGCACAGCCTGAACGGCTTTGGAACGGAAATTTTGCCGGTAGGTACTTTTTATGACGTATGAATTCACTAAGGAAGGGTTTTTGGAAATACTTGCCCTAAGGGGGTAAGATAGAGAATGAAAGATTGTATGAAAATCCGTCATTTTTGAAGTTAAAGGCATTGAAACTTATATTTAGTAGTTCAGCTAAAAATAAAAATTAATATTTTAGAATTTTTGGAAATTCCACCCCAAGGGCGTAAAATAGGGGATGTAAGTTTGTATGAGGTGTGCAATTTTTTAAGTGAAATGCATGAAAATTGGTATTTGGCCTTTCCGTTAAAAATAAAAATATGTATTTCAGGATTATAGGAATTTCCACCCCTAAGGGCGTATAATAGGGGATGTATGTTGCGTGTGGGTATACCTATAATGGTTCTGAGGAATTTAAAGCCACCTAAACTTTGCAAGGGCACTAGGCTTCAAGTCAAAACTTTGCATCGTGTTATAGAGGCTACTATTATGCCTGGATCCGCCCAGGGAGAAACAGTGTTCCGTTAGTGCCAAATGATTTTCAGTTTAAAATACTGTAGTTCTCTATAAAAGTGTGTGTCGCGATAACCATCAACAAATCGCAAAGTCCAACTCTCAAGTTAGCTGGAATTGACTTAAGGAAGGTTCACGTGGCGTGCTCACGTGTGAGTTAATCCCACAGTCTGGTCCATGTAGTGCGAGAACCTACGTCTTTTGCTGAGCTCCGTAAAGTGGATGATATTGAACATCCCACATACCAGGCCGCTTGCCGAGCACGCCATTTATTAGATGGAGGTCAGCATTGGGATGACGCTCTAGCGGAAGCATGCGTGAGCGATAGTCCACATCGCTTGCGACATTTGTTTGCCATCTTATTGACCTTTGTGCGTTATCGGGTGCTAACCAGTTATGGCAAAAGTACCATGAAAAGTTTGCTGAAGATTTTATGAGACATGTACAACTAAATACTGATGGAGAAATTCCTGACAGGGTACGTGAAATTTGTCACAACAGGTCCTTATTGGCTATTCAAGAGATAATTATATGTATAGGAGGGAGCCCGATCAGTCAGAGGCTGCGAAAATGCACAGGAGTTTGCCAATTTATTGTAACAAATAGGCGATGGCACATACCCCGTACAAGAAGATGGAAGTTACTTTGATTGGTAATCTCTGCTCTTACGTTATATCACAGCAGGAGCTAATTTCTTCTGTGTACGGTGATACCACAAACATGAGAAATAAAGCTGGTTCTTGGCTATGTCAGCGAGCTATTTTGACATGACCAAGCTGCGGCAATTAATTTCAAAATATTGACTCATGCGGCCGGGAATAGTAAAGAATATATCTCAATAAATACAGTTATGGAAGAAGATGACGCCACGCACTACTTGGTAGAATTTTTGGATTCCCTCAGCACACCCGGACTTCCAGCCCACAAAATAGTTTTAAAAATCGGTGTACCAAAAATTTTCCTCAGATTCCAAACTTTGTAACGGCACTCGGCTCAAAGTCACAAATCTGCAGCAAAACATTATCGAAGCTGAAATATTAACAGGTTGCGGCGCCGGTGATATTGTTTTTATTCCAAGGATACCAATAATTCCTAAAAACTTTCCTTTCTCTTTCAAACCAGTGCAATTCGCAGTCAGTCTCTGTTATGCCATGACGATTAATAAAGCTCAGGGCCAGACATTATCCGTTGCGGGGGTGGATGCTTTTCCCATGGTCAACTATACGTAGCTCTTTCACGCGTAAAGCCCAATAACGTTTTTGTGTACGCTCCAGATGGTTCCACAGGCAAAATAAAGAAGCAGCAAATTAAATAAAAAAAAAATTGTATCGGTATCCTCCCACAGCGCTTTACACTAAAAAATACATTGTTAAGTTCCGACATCCACGCGAACGAAGTCGTGGGCACAGCTAGTTGTATAATATATGTGTACCTACCTCTAGCGGTTTTGGCAGTGCACGCCGGAATAGCTCTCAGATGGTAGATTTTTTCCTACTTACTTAACACTCATCGTCATATTTTGGACAATTCACACAATATCTTTATAAATTGTAGCCTATGTGTTATTCTGATGTATAAGCTATTTATTGCAATGTTTCATTAAAATCCATTCAGTAGTTTTTACGTGAAAGAGTAACAAACATCCATCCATCCATCCGTAAAACTTTCCCGTTTATAATATTAATATTTGGATTGACCAATGTCAAACATGTCACTAATTCATTTTCAGTGATAATAGTTTTCAAAAAACCGGCCAAGTGCGAGTCGGACTTGCCCATGAAGGGTTCCGTAGCAGCAAGTATTTTAGTTGAACCGTAAAGCGGTTTACGGTTTATGACGTATTAAAAAAAAACTACTAGATCTCGTTCAAACCAATTTTCGTTGTTAGTTTACATGGTATCAAGCATGTACATCATATATATTTTTTAGTTTTATCATTCTCTTATTTTAGAAGTTACAGGGGGAGGGGGACACTCATTTTTCCACTTTGGAAGTGTCTCTCGCGCAAACTATTCAGTTTAGAAAAAGATGATATTAGAAACCTCACTATCATTTTTGAAGACCTATCCATGGATATGTATGGGTACGATGAAAAAAAAAATTTGAGTTTCAGTTCTATGTATGGGGACCCCCTAAAATTATTATTATTTTTCTATTTTTGTGTAGTAATCTTAATGCGGTTCACAGAATACATCTACTGACCAAGTTTCAACAGCTCTTATAGTTTTGGAAAAAAATGGC
Source organism: Pseudoips prasinana (assembly GCA_951640165.1). Classification (NCBI taxonomy): domain Eukaryota; kingdom Metazoa; phylum Arthropoda; class Insecta; order Lepidoptera; family Nolidae; genus Pseudoips; species Pseudoips prasinana. The sequence goes on along the minus strand of OX621236.1, from coordinate 23,866,506 downwards.
TGTGACATACGGACGGACACACAGACAGACAGACAGATAGACATGACGAATCTATAAGGGTTCCGTTTTTTGCCATTTGGCTACGGAACCCTAAAAAGAATATATGTAGATGTAGTGGGTTCGAGAGTTCCCGTATCTCTTTATTCGCGGGCGAGGGAACAAAACTTGTTAGGGCAGGGATACGGTGCTGATCCTAATCTGAATGCACGCCTGAGGTTTAGAAATAAAAACGCTTCTTGATCTGGAATCTTTTCTTTATTCGATGTTGCTTCGTTACAACAAACAAAAACAACATTGGTCAATCTCATTTAGGTACCTCACGCAAAGCCAAAGCAAGGGCCCTCGCCAATGGGAACCGGAACGCGTACATTCGTCTGGTCCCCTCCGCGCGACCCGCGAGCTCCCCCTCAATCGCGAGGGTGGAAGCCGTCCGCGCCCGCTCCCCAGCCGTCTGGGTCGAGCGATACGCGCGCGCCTCCTCTGGCCATGCCGGGGTCGAGTGCCGCCCGAACTTCTTCGCGCGCGCCTCCTCTGGTCCGACCAGAGTCGAGTGCCGCACATACCGCGTCTACCCACGATGCCCCCCGGGACAGCCCACTATCCCGCAACAACAAGGGACGAAGCGGAACTACCCGCCTCGCACCCGCTCCTACGCCGCCAACACCACGAGTAACCGCGACCCGCGCCGCCGTGCCTATCGGTACACACGCGACCGCGACCGCCCCAGCAAGGGAGTAGACGGGCGCCATATCGAAGGTACCTCCCACCAAAGGGATGAAGAATTGAGGCTCGCCCACTAGGACGGGGGGTCCATTGACCCCCGCCCGATCGACGCCGCCCGCGGCATTCACATTGCGGAGCTCACGGGGGAACAAATACAAGAAGGAGGAGAAGAACACCTCTTCACCCTCTCAATGCCACCGACGGACTCTCGCCCGTCAACCCCACTCAACTCCGCGCGTTCCAGCAGGCACTCGGTTTCGAACGAGTCCCTATCGGACGCGCGCACGTCCGATGACGGCGACGCAGACAGTTACGACGACTCGGACTTCGACGAAGCCGCCGCCCTCGACGAAGCCCTCGCCGAGATAGCCGCGATGGAGATAGACCACGCGGCCGGCGACAAACGGGAGCGCAGCCCGGGTGAGGAAGAGGAAGCAGCCAAACGCATACGCACCGCCGCGACCACCTCACCAGCCACTCCGAGTGCTTCCTCGTACGCGGCAGCAGCCGCAAGCAGCCCAGCCGCCAACATGCACATGTATACAGGGAATGCACACACGGGGCTGCCGGTACGAAACCTAAGAAGGTCAGTGTCCAACTACCCACAGTTGGACAAAATAATAAGAGTCCCAAATAACCCCCGTTGGTAGTAGAAAAGTTTCCAAACTGGGCTACCCACTTGAGGGCACTTAAAAACCAATTGGGGTACAACCCCAACGTACGCCCCTACCAACAGGGGATGAGATTTGTACCGGCGACCCCTGAGGAATACAGGGCAGTGCAGAGCTACCTCTGCAAATTGGAGAAAGAGGATCCGAGAGAAACCTAAAGGTGGCCATCAGGGGGCTGCCTGTCAACACCCCGGTTGAAGAAATCGAGGAAGCACTCCGAGAGCTCGACATCGAGCCAGAGTACGTGCGCCCCATCCGCGCCCGTCAGGGCAGGCCGGGGTGCATCTACCTTGCTATCATCGAAAGGAACCCTGACACGACGCCGGGTATATACCACATAAATGACTTTATGTGTATGCCCGGCGACGTCTTCGAAGCAAGGCGCGGCAAGAAAGGGCCGGCGCAATGCCATAGATGCCAGAAGTTCCGGCACTCCTCTCACCAGTGCCACCGCACGCAAGCCTGCGTACGTTGCGGAGGTGAGCACGCCGCGAGGGAGTGTCCGGTACCTAGAGACCAGCCGGCCCACTGCGCCAACTGTGGCGAGGCGCACCCGGCCAACTACCCAAAGTGCAAGATATACCGCATCGAAGCACGTAATAAGAAAACTGGTACGATCGCTCTCAGCGACCAATCTCGCTGAACGCTCGGGAGACATCAGCTAATCCCCACCCCTCAAGGTGAAGCCTCTTCGGGGTCTCTTATGGCAGCCGCCAACGACCCCAAACCTCGCGGAACAAACCCCGCAAGAGGAAGAAGAAAAAGAAGAAGAAGTTAACCAATCAAAAGCGGCAAGCAGGAGCCGCCCCCGACACCAACATTCCAACGACGTCGGCTAACCAAGCCAACACCTACCTCCTAGGCCACAACACGCGTGACCAGAGCCAAGAGAACAGCCCCTCCCCCGACACAGGCGGAGCAACCCACAGCCGCACCGACACTGTCGGTTCCGCTAAATATAGCGGAACTGATACGTCTCGGCTTGCGGCTGTTACAAGAAGCAAACGCAGCAGTACAAGCTGGACAAGACCCCCTCCCGGCCATTATGGGAGGACTCTTCCACCTTGTGGCCTCCCACATGGGCGGAGCGACTACCGCGCTAGCGCAGCCCATCACAAGCCACGGGCACCCTAGGGAATCGCCTGTAGCCGACTCTCGTCACCAAGCAACCCCTCCGTAGATCGGGGTAGCACAAACGCGTCCCTCTTGCCAAACGCCGTCGGTCGCTGGTCAGCCTCGCTGGGCCACACCTTAGGGCGTCTCACACAGTGTGGCTAGACCGCCCAATGGCAAGAAGAACAAGAAGGGATGCCAAAGAATTTACCTACCAGAGGACACGGCAATCGGCTATGGACGGCCCCCTTGGTGTCAAGGGGGCAACACTCTACAGCACTCATTCCCTAGGGTGCGCACACAACTGCCCACCCCGTTTGTTAACGGGGTGCGAATAGACACCTCCGGCAGGGGGCTAAAGCCCTGGAACGGAGTCCTCCGCCCTCGTTGAGGGGGTGCGAGAAGGCCAGGACGACGGTGTAAGCACAGTCCACTACGGAATTGTAACGAAGCAACATCGCATTTTCACAGCTAGGTAATACATTCTTTTAATATCTAATTACATGTTTTAATATCTATTTTCTATACAAATCTGATATTTTACAATTTAAATGTAGTTATATTTCCCGACGTAGCTAACAGTAGGTCATCACTTGCGAACAATATTTCGCAAAATAATCCAGTACATACATTCTTTATAGTCAATATTTACAGTTCTTTTTATTTAATTTCAATGCAATTACTTTCTTTATTTGAATATTGTTCATTTTTTTAAATAATTATATTAGTATAATTATTTAATTATATTATCCTATTCCGGGCGAAGATATACCCAAAAACACAAATATTATTTAAATTTATCCACCCGTTCTTTAGTTAGAAGTCATAACTTTCATTTATATATGTACATAATATACTAGCTGTTCCGGCACACGTCGTCCTGCCACACAAATAGAAATATAACTGGGAATCAGATCGCAGTGCCACTTAGCAGGTTTATTGTAAATCTACTATAAAATTATTCAGGGTTTCGATCGCGCTGCAACGCTAAAAAAATAACCTATATCGGTCCGGTTGATTAAACCTCATACATACGTAACGATTTATCGTAGCGATTTCAGACTGTGCAGATAAATCGAACGTTCCTAGTGCCTCCACATGCCTCCGATATAGATGTCGATCGGCCAGTTCTCCGCAGAAGCTTGCGCAAGATACATGTAAACAATGGAAGATTATGACGCACTTGCTATATTAGGCCTGGTTATGTGTTTAAAGAAAAAAAGAAGCGGAGTCTATGGTGTAAAGACTGGCTCATGAAAAGGAAGCAATTTTCTCATACCAACTTGTTATGTGAGTTGAAATTCGCTCCGCAAGATTGGCATAACTATTTAAGGATGAATGAAGAGGCATATTTAAATCTGCTGGCTTTAGTTTCTCCACTAATAAAGAAACAAGACACTGTAATGAGAGAAGCTATAAGTCCTCATGAAAGATTAACTGCTTCACTGCGATTTCTAGCTACAGGACGTTCCTACCAATGTATGAAGTTTTCTACAATAATATCACAACAGCTCTTAGCCAAATAATCTTTGAAACCTGTGATGCTCTGTACGAGATTCTACGGAAAGATTACTTAAAGGTAAGGAATGAAAAATACTGTATTAATCAACAAATTATTGTATGTTTTTTTGGTCTTGGGCCGAACACAACCCGAGATTGATGTAGCTCGTCCGCTGCCAGAACGGTTTGCCGGGGTCGGTGTGTCTGATTCGTTGTCGGAATAGGCCAGTGTTGGTGTGTCTCGATCGATCATCGAATGCCGGTGGTTGACTGCATCTGTAAAATAGAAGAACTTTTATATTCTTGAAATTACTATACTAATCATGTACTCATTTTGTTACAGTTTCCAAAAACAGAAGAAGAGTGGAGAATAAATGCTATTGATGGCAAGCACGTTGAAATCGTGCCCCCAAGTAATAGTGGCTCGTTGTATTATAACTATAAACATAGACACAGTATGGTATTACTAGCAATCGTTAATGCAAAATACAGATTCCTGTTAGTTGATTTTGGGACAAATGGAAGGGTTTCCGATGGTGGAGTATTGTTGAAAACAAAATTTTATGAAAAACTGGAAAATAAGGCGTTAAATATTCCTACAGAAGAAAGGTTACATAATAGTCCACGAATACTGCCATATGTATTTGTAGCTGATGACGCGTTTCCTCTAAGAAAGGACATGATGAAGCCATTTCGGCAAAATGACTTAGATAGTAGAATTAAGAAGATATATAATTATCGGATAGCGCGAGCACGCCATATAGTCGAAAACGCTTTTGGTATACTAGCGGCGTGGTTCAGAATTTACAGAACACAAATGAATATGTCGCCTGAAACTATTGGGTCAGTCGTAGGAGCAACCTGTGCTTTGCATAATTATTTGATGTCATCATCGCTTAATTCATACGCTCCTTCAGAATGTTTCGAAAGTGAACATTAACGTCAGGATTCACAACAAAGGACTCAATACTTGAACCATTACAAAGAACTACACAAGGCCGTACAACTCAAACAGCAAATCAGATAAGAAGTCAATTTATGACGTATTTTGTAACTGAAGGGAAAGTTCCTTTGCAAGACAATTTAGTTCATTAATGTCAAAATACAGGACTTGCATTCGAGTAATATAATTAAGTAATAAATATTTTTTCAGAAATAAAAACTTACCTCATTTTCGTCATCATCTATATTCGATGTAGATGGTCTCGGTACTCTTCTTGATCGTATAAAAAACTCAATACCTAACTCAAAGTACCATAAACGAGGTTTATAAATCTCGTCAGTCCCTGCTCCAGATTTACACGATTTTTTCATTTTATTGAGCTCTTTTTTATATGTAGTTCGAAGATTATTAATCTTCTTAACCACTGTATCCCTGGTGGCATTTGGATCTATGGGTTTGTATTTTTCAATTAGCCTGTCGTAGGCGGCATTTTTTGTTGTTGCGGTCGTGGTAATCCTTACATGTAGTCTTCCAAAGGCAAGTTTTGTTTCTGTAGCTTTCTATAAAATCTTGAAGTAGTTCGCGGTGTCCAACTCTTTCGTCTTCCGACATGTTTCTGTGAAAGCGATGTGCACGTGCGCACACTAGCAGTTCGTGAAGTACTTACTGCCTTTCATATATTCATAGTATATTGAAGTAGTTCGCGGTGTCCAACTCTTTCGTCTTCCGACATGTTTCTGTGAAAGCGGTGTGCACGTGCGCACACTAGCAGTTCGTGAAGTACTTACTGCCTTTCATATATTCATAGTATATTGAAGTAGTTCGCGGTGTCCAACTCTTTCGTCTTCCGACATGTTTCTGTGAAAGCGATGTGCACGTGCGCACACTAGCAGTTCGTGAAGTACTACTGCCTTTCATATATATACATAGTACTCTGTGGTACTGCCGAACTGAGCGATCGCCGTCCACACGCAACGATAAAACTGTGCAAATGTAATCGACAACGGTTTATCTGATAGGAATTGCAACTGCCACCGACGAACGATTTTTCATACACACGATCGATAAAACTGCGCAAACTGGTCTGCACAGATTTATCGCTACGATAAATCGTTACGTATGTATGAGGCTTTAGAAGGATGACTGCACTCCACACTGTCCTGTAACAGAAATAGTTCTCCTTCAGTGGATTGATTGGTAATTTTACTTTGATATACAAATAGATAATGTAATTTCGAATCCATTTATTTATGAATTAATTATCAATGTGCCTCCTCCACTTTTGGCTAGAGTCCGTTAAGACTTCATTATGTAGCCGTCCAAAGCGTTTTCGTACTGTATAGTATACCGTTCTGTATATCATACCGTTAAATTTTAGGTTACTTATACCATTTTCATTAATATTTAACGAGGTACTTTGTTCAATAGGTGTCCTCGAAATTGAAGGCACTCTGTCGAATATTTTTATTTTATTTATTCTTCTTAGGAAGAACAACAGCTTTCAGCGACATTTTGGCTTTATATGTTATACGTGACAGAGAACCATTAATAGGTCTACACGCATAAAACATTGCTTACGAATAATATAGGTATGTGGTATTCAAAAATTAAACACATATAATAACAATAAAATAAAATTACATTAAACACGTATTTAAGGCTAATTAAATTGACTATTATTATAATAAACTAACACATCTTTTGAAAAAATCTTGGCTAAGCACCCTTCTCACCGTCTCTGGTTTAGAGTTAATAGAGAATACGTCTATTTATTGGTTTGTTTGTTTAAGCTATTACTTGCTCGCCACAGGAACGCATTTTGGCGGTAGTTGGTTGACACTAAACGTAAATGAATAGGAACATGATGTTTCACCACGTTATTAGGAACATTGAACTGAATTTTCGAAAGAAGATCGGGACAATCGCGTCCCCCGCATAGAATTTTAAGTTAATGTCGGTGATTTCTCGCCGCATGCTTAGAGAATTCAACATCAGTAAGATAATTTGAAGGTTGTAATTGGAGCCACTTATATTACTTTTAACTGGGTCATACATTTTGAATTCGGAATTTGTTAACATCAATTATTTCTTAATCTTCAACATGAGTTGCATAGTACCATCTTGGCTTACTTGTGTAGAATGTGTATCTACTTTCTTTGTATAAAAACTCGGGAGGGTTGCCGGTGGCTCGCCTTAAGCAAAAAGACACCAATAAACAACATATAATTAAGGTTTACTTTAAACTATAGTCATTACATTAGGTAAATGGTTGTTAGTACTAGTATGTTAGTTGTATATAGAGATATTAAGACGTTACACACATTGTATGGGCAAAATAAGTATTTGTTTCGTAAAATATTCATATTTTCCGGCATTTATGCAACTGCTTACAACCTTCCTTATTGATCAATTTTTAAGTATAGACAAGGAACTAATCTTCGTAATACCTAGTGATGTTCCCATTCCAAAAATATTATTATCGAAACTATTGAGATATTTTGACAAATCTTAAGCTAGTTCCACAACATACTGCTATCTATAAGATGACATTTGATAATCAATCATAATACGAAATACTTAAAGTAACAGTTTAATATAGATATTTTGCAACGCGCCAGCCATAACATGGTACTTATTAACTGCGCGATGCATACTCGAATAATCTCAAAGTGACCAGTCTATTTTGTGAGACACAAGGATTACTTTTAAAAATAGAAATGGCTCTACGCCTCTTCCATATCACAGCAGCGTAATTTTATCGAAAAAATATCTTACTTAAGTCTCATTAAAAGCGTGGGATCTGTGGAACTCCTGGGAGTTTGATATTGTTAAGTAAACTGGTAGTTTTTGGCTAGTGTAGTGACAATATCTTTGATAACTTTTTGTAAGTTAAAGAAATATGAAGATGATAGTGACGGTGATGATGCTTAAGCTATAGTTCTAGTTGGTTCTCACGTTCTCAAGGCGGAATAAAATAAAATGTGATGGCGCCCGACATATGGGTGGTAAATCAAACAAACCATAAGATCTTATCTACCACCATTAGTCCAACAAGTACCTACGGCATCCCAGCTCTTAAATTCTTTGTTTTCTTTCCAGTATTGTCATGGTTTATTTCGCCAGTACTGAGTGGTACCGCTTCTGCTCTTCTGTTCTGGCTGGTTCGTCGGTTTATTCTACGATCGCCACAGCCGGTGAAGGCTGGTTTGACTGCGCTACCTTTCTTCTACGGAGCTACTGTAGCAGTCAATGTATTGAGTGTGGTACATGACGGACCGAAGTGTAAGTGGCTATTTTCTGGTTATATTAATTTACAGCAGTAGCATAAATAAAATAAAATGTGTTTATTGTGTCTCAATACAGTACAAATCAAAACAAATTATGGCAGCCCCATTAAGTGACTTAAAATTACTTGTGATCATTATTATAATGTGTATATAGTTAGTAAAATTAATTAATGCGAGAAGATTGTCTTTTAACCATCTCATAGTGACAGATAGACCCTGTTCAGCATTATGAAATACGACATTCCAAGTTTCTCCATAAATTACAACAACTGTGTCATCAGCGTATGAAAAGATCTTGCCACCACTAAGAACGTTGTCGGACCAAGCACACTTCCCTGAGGGACGTTTTCTTCTTTGTTATAGGATTTCCTGATTTTGACTTACCTCCTACCCCGTAATAATTGGTCTGAAAATTGGTGATGTTACATACTTGTGCCTTAGACTGCAAGTAAAGCTTTACGGTTGCTCAGTCCAAGAACTCGTTTTGTATTTCTCCTCACTGAAGGACCCCAAAGTTAATGGGTGCCTGTAGGCTTACTCTTAAGTGACTAAACTTCAGTGATTGAATGTCAACTTCATGTGCAGTATTGGCGATGGACAATATTCCGCTGTGGTGTGCGTTAGTGGGTTCGATGGCATTCGGTGCGCTGGTGGCAATCTGCGTCCGTGCATTCCTTGTGCCCTACTATAAACGCCGCCTCAAGGATCCACCCGTCAACTTCTCCGTAGGATTATCCAATGGTGAGCTTTAAATTACATTTTGATATAAAATGGAAATGCCAATACCTATAATTGATCTGCTAAAGTAAAATGGTATGTACTTTAATTATATGAGGCTGATTTTTTCTATAGTAAAGCAAACGTACCCCAAAAGAATAATCTGTATAACTATTATGGCGTAGCTTATCAGTTAATCTGAACACTACGCTGAAGCAGATTTTATTTTTAAAACGAAGTTCTATAAAATGTTTTAATTTGTACAGAAACGACGCCGGCTAATACTCCTACGCATTCCAATAAGAGTAGTATCCCGCAACGACCGACTTCACTGCTTTCTGAAGATGGAAAAGTTTTAGAAGCTATTGCTGAATGTGCTGAGATGGTTACTCTTAGTGACGCAGATAAGGCCTCCAATGGCATCAGGGAGATGAACGCAAGGAATAGAGCTCTCCTTGCCACTATGGATGACTGCAGTATTCTATCCAGAAGCTTAAGTCCACCTAACAAGTCTCGTCTACAACTTATAGATGCAGATCCTCAGATAAACACACTAAAGTACATAGATGAGACGTTAAGCTGTTGTAAGAGCTTAGATTCTGCACAAATGGCGGGCATGGGAGAAAGTTATGACTCTAGGAATGGATTTCTGGGTGATTCGTGCGATACAATAGCTCATGGGGAGTTTGATCGGCTGGCGGCGACAAGGGCGATACAGTGTGTCGAGTTTGAGACACCACCACCACGGCTTGAAAAGGTCAGTTAAAACAATTTGTGGCCTTAGCCCAGATGGCATTAGCCGTAAAAATAGCGATAAGGACTCAATTTGAGTCTTTTGACCACTTGCCTAAGGCATCACTTTCACACAGTTATGCCATAGTTCATTTTATGTCAGTGGTTAGGCTATGTTGGAAGCTTACTGTATGATTGTGGCTCTTTGTGAATGAGTTGTTCACGATGGGCCACAACCCCACACGAGAAAGGAAGAAATATCGATGATATCTTGCAAATGGCCAGTAGATAACTGCCATTGCGTGAACGATAGTATAATAATTATCAGATGAACGATGCTCAGTCTCAGCTCATGCTCAATCTTATGTTGAACATTTTCAACATAAATAAAGTTTACCTTCTATGACCATATACAGAAATCCAAGGGTAATTTATTAAGTTTTGTGATATTTATCTGAAATAGCTGGTGTATATTACGTATATCCGATACAGCACGATGACTACGTGCAAGGAGTTGGCGAGGGCAACGCGTGGAGCATATCTCGCAGCGAGGCTGTCCCGCGGCCAGGTCTCACGCCGAACTCGTCTGCAGCACCGCTGCTTCGTGCTCCGTCACCACCGCGCGCACCGCCCGCACCACCGCCTGACGCACTTCGGCTGTTTAGCTTTCTGCAAGTTCTTACGGCGACCTTCGGAGCTTTTGCTCATGGCGGCAATGACGTTAGGTACTTTTCTTACCCTATCTAATTTATAAAGCAAAAGAAACGCTTTTCAATTTTTCAGGAGAAATTGCATTGACAAATTTAGACATCGTCCTACAAAGATTATTACCGAGGCAAATGCGTGGCATAGGTATATACTCTCGCCTATATAACCGCATGTTAAGCGGTTGAGATGATGTTAAACAAACATTAAGGGCACCGTTGGATGTACTACGTGGTCTAAGCGTATACATTTACATTCTGGATTAAGTCATTTCAATTACATAGAGAAACCCTCACATAATGGTATGCAAGTATTTAATTTAGAGAGGTCAGGGATATATTTCCTGACCTTACCTTCTTCCATTTTACCGATGCGGAAATATTATGATCTTCCATAAATGCACTTTTGATCGCATAGATTCTTGTAAGTGCATTAAGCAGGGATATAGATAATTAGTGTCTATCCTCCAAATATCGAATAATATTTGGTTGGTTATCGTCAATTTTTTAACTAATTTATTACCTACCTAACCATGGGTATGCAGGGAGATACACTATCAATATTTTCAATGTGTTTAATACTATATTTTTATGCAGTAATGCCATCGGTCCTCTAGTAGCACTTTGGCTACTCTACTCGGAGGGCGAAGCTCAAACGCGGGCGGAGACACCTCTAGCCATCCTGATATTCGGCGGGGTGGGCATCGCGCTGGGTTTGTGGCTGTGGGGGCGCCGCGTTATCCGCACTGTGGGGGAGGACCTCACCAGTATAACACCCGATACGTGAGTCATATACAAAGATCTTGTGGAATGTCTAGTACACACGGCTACATATCATGCTATACAATTCCAGCATAAGCTGATCTCGCGTTCTATAGGATTTCCATACAATAAGAGGTCAGCTTATATTGGAAATGTATAGCTTGATAGGTAGCCGTGTGTACTATTAAATGGTTTTGCCCCGGTCCTTCAGACAATGGCCACATAAAAGCTATAACTATTTAACTTATATAAAGTTACATTTACATTGGATTTGCTGCATTGCTGTGTGGTGACGGCATAGAATATCATTACCCCATCTCATGCCGTGGAGGGCGCCTAAATCGCCGGAGGGAATACCTACCAAAGAACGGGCAGCAGCGTTTTTTTGTGAACTATGACTATCAAACTGCGATCGCCAACCCGTCTGCCAAGCGTGGCGATTATGGCATATCCCCCATTTATTGGAGATGCTTTGGTCCAACAGTGGACGTACTTTAGCTGTCATGATGACATTTACATAAAATCATTATGATTATTTTTATTCCTTATATATTTCTTTAACATGCCGAGCATGACAGAGCAATGCCAAAAACATACATAGAATCCTTTTTAAGAAATTTGCTTAAGCGTCGTTTTTATATATAAGTGTAGAATTAAAGACACACAGTGCCAATAAGTCAATAACCTATGTAATTGGCTACCAATCGGCACCTATATAATCCTCGCTACTGAATTAATCGCAGACCCCTGAGACGACCGCTATGACTCTGTTGGTAGTATACCTTCCTTTTCTTTTGTCTTCTGATCGAAAGGTTGCACGTTCGATTCTGGCACACGACAGTAAGGCTGATTTCAGAGTCGCGCGCGCGAGCGGCGCCGGCCAAACGCGCGCGCTTACAATTACACTAGATAGTAGTTGCGTTTCATAGTCACGCAGTTCACACGCGCCGCGTGTGACACGCGCGCCGTCGGCCAGAGCTGCCCGAGCTCCTCTACTGGCAGCTAGCGTTTCAGAGTGACGCATCTCGCACGCGGCTGTTGAGACGCGCTGGCCTCCGGCGCGTGCCGCTCGCGTCACTCTGAAATCAGCCTTATTTCTGATAATGAACATGTTTAGTTCACTTGTTCTTAGCGTTACTTGACTTGTTCTATGTCCCAGATATATTCAGTTCTATGTCAATCCATTACTTAATTTAAATCAACTATTAAAGCCAAATTTACCTAGTTGATATGGACTATAAACTAAGTCCACAATTCCTTAATAAAATTGGAAAGTTTTATATAGATAGAATCATATATACATTGCCCAGGCCCCATAAAAGAATTAATTAGCTAGTGGATTTTAGTAGTATCACAAGTTGTTATGACTGCTTCGCCCGAAATGATTGACACCAATTAAAACAAATTAATGTTAAATATTAACAATTAAAACTGTTTATTACTGTTATTTTGTTTATTCTGAGTTTATAACTGTTTATTCTGAGGCGCTTACAGCTAGATGCTCTCACCGGTCCGTAAGTGATTGGCGAGGTCAAGCAACTAGGCTCGCGGTCAGTCCATAGATGGGTCACCGCGAAAGTGGTTTAATTTCTGAGCGTCTCCGTGCTTCGGAGGGCACGTTAAGCTGTTGGTCCCGGTTGTAGCCATTAGGCAACATTCGTTAAGCCATGTCAGAGGCCTACTGGGCGGCTTGAACAACTCTGACACTAGGATAACCACTGTCCACACGATAAGTAAGTAAGACTGTTATTCTAAATTCAAACAGTTTCATATATGTATGATTATGTTATGGGTAACAGGGTCTGGTTTAGATTAGGTATTTAGTTGTGTACTAAAGTCTGAAACAGACCCTGTTCATAATGAAATACGTTTATCTAATCAGAAATGTTATCAAATCTATTTCCCAAATTTCAAATTCATATATGACCTACTAGCTGTTCCCTGAGGTCTTTATAAATTTACTACAAGTTTTATCAAAATCCTATATCCTAATTTTTTTGCGTGAAAGAGAAACAAATATCCATAGATCTATACTCACAAACTTTTGCATTTAATATATTAGTGGGATATGCTACCACATAATCACACTACTATTATAAATTTGTGAGTGTGACTGTGTACGTTTGTTACTTCTTTACGTTTAAACGACTGGGGCGATTTTAATAAAATTTGGTATGGAGATAGCTGACTACCTAGATTAACACATAGGTTATAATTTATAATGTTCAACGCTGGTAAAACCGCGGGGCACAGCTAGTAATACTATATATGGTGAATCACACTAATATTATAAAGGCGGAAATATGATTTCTAAAACAAAACTGTTTGTATTTAATTATTAAAAACATTGTTTTAATGTTGCAGGGGATTTACAATCGAGCTGGGTGCTGCGTTGACGGTACTGGTGGCTAGCAAAGCTGGTCTGCCAGTGTCCACGACGCACTGCAAGGTTGGCTCCGTGGTATGCATAGGCTACGTCTCAGAGAAGGGCGTCGACTGGAGCTTGTTTCGGTAGGTCCCCATTTCTATGTCTGTAGTTACCCCAGTCTGTCAAATTTCCCCAATTGGAAGTGAACCTTATGCTTATGTGATAAAGTTGAAAATCTATAAAAGAAATTTGACAGATTGGGGTAGCTGGATGTGCTGGCGTCTGTACATACGTAGTAACTGGTCATTTTCAGCAAATTTATTGCCAATTGAGGTTTTTTATATAAATTCGGGACTAGTCCCTCCCTCTTACCCACCACTGCAACTCCTGTAAGCCAGGATCAACAGTGGCACAAAATGAAATGACACTGAGCGGTGAAGCTGAGGCATGTCCCGGGGAATCGCTTTAACTATCTTGGATCCCGCAACGAGTTTAATCAGAAAGAGAAAAAGGAGGAGTTAGAAAATAAATAAATAAAATAAATATAAATAGTTTATTTTCAGTTTCTTACATTGTGGTTCATAGTAATGGTTGGGGCATTCTTTTTAAGTAATAAAATACCTGTGTTAGGATGCCCCGCTCTTCACATTATACTTACTCGTTAAACAAAAAGAGAAAATTTTAATAAACTAGGACATAATAAATAATATTCTAATTGAGATGTTATGAAATAAACTAATGAAGTGGGTTAATTTTGGGTGTATAGAATGTGGAAATGGAACGTGAGGGTCTTTGTGTGTGGTGTATGTGCGTACGTGCGTGCATGTATGTGTGTGTGCGTGCATGTTCATGTTTCTGGATGCGAAATCGTCTATTTTACAGTGCGCAGAGATAATTAGTTGTATTTATTGAATATATTTTATAGTAGATATTGAGGTATAAACGTAATAATTTATAGGTTTTTTATTTAATTAATGTTTTTAAGATTGAATGTGCAATAGTTGTTCAGTTTCAATATAACACAATTGCTTTAGCCAGGTCGTAAGTGTCTTTTTACAGTTATAGTATATTATAAATTTTGAATTTTTTATTTATTGTGTTATATAAATAGCACGGTTGTCTCTCGAACTGTCTTCTTGCAAATGTCGTTGCGACGGTGCAGATAGGTACAACGTTAGGGGTTCTTCTTTTTTCAGTTAAGATGGGATTAAAACATATTTTTTTATGTACCTTTAGAATAGTTTGTAAGATATATAGCTGTCTTACTGATAAAAGTTTAGAAAGTTGGTACAATTCCTTAGTGGGATATCGGTATGGTTTCGAATATATAATTTTTATTATAGAACGTTGCGCCCTCTCCACATTTATAAGTTTGCTTTTGATTGCTCCTCCCCATACTGGAATACAATATATTATCACAGATTGAACCAAAGAGATATATATTTTATGTAATATATCTGCAGATGCAACGTGGCGTAACGATTTAAAAACCCATTTTAATTTTCTAATCCTGTTTGTTTCTAAAAGACTATCATGGCTCGCCCATCTAGATTTATTAAATCTAGATGGGCGAGCCATGATAGTCTTTGGTCAATAATAATACCTAGATATTTGATACTTTCGACTTTAGTAATATATTCACAGTTGCAGCTATTGGATTGCCAATTGATGCAATTATGAATCCTAACCCCAAAGTCCTCTGATGGCTGAGATGATTTATATATAGAGAAACACATATAATTTGTTTTTGTGGTATTCAATGTCAGAAGATTATTTGATAGCCAGGCTGATACTTTAGCTAAACCATTTTCAGCAAGTTTGTGTACATCTCGCCATGAGTCTCCAGTGACTACGACAACGGTGTCATCTGCATATGAGAAAATGTTACCTGAATTAATTTCTAGATTACATAAATCATTGATGTAAATCAGGAATAATGTGGGACCAAGGACACTAATTCGCGGTACCCCGAATGTCACATTTTCTGATTAAAATGAATAGTTCCACTTCCCTCCAGAGCAAAGCGGGCGACAGAATGATGTAAAGAGGCTATAGCCTCATAAATGAGAATTACCAATCCAATTGAGGTGGGAGTTTGATGTAATTTTGGTAGTATCTTGATATTTATAATATGATGCGTGTGGCGGTTAAGACAGTTGCCTCACCACTTCGTGTCCTGGGTTCGATTCCCGCGCAGGACAACAATTTGTTTGACCCATAAATAGTCCATAAATAGTGACCCATATAGAGTACTGAGTCTGGATGTACTTTATGTCCGCCAATTTTATGTTTGTAAGTTATTCCGCGACACAGGGATTAATTTCCCTAGAGTGCGCGTACTCTTTAAAAAAAATAGGTATATTCAGTGAGTTTACAGAACCTAGATAAATTGAGTAGTTTGGTAATTGAAATAGGTTTACAATAGCTATTTATTTCAATTGTACACTTTTCCCAATTATACTAATTCTGGCACAATATACAGGAAGTAGTGAATTGCCTGTTTATTGTTTTCAGTTTTAGTAAGTCATGTTTATTTTTACTAATTATTGATTTTATCCTTATTTGTTTTATATTCCACACTAACACCAATAACTAATCTGTACTAATATTATAAAGAGTTTCTGAGTTTGTGACGTTGTAATCTGGATCTACTGAACCGATCTTCAAAATTATTTCACCAATAGAAAGCTACGTTATTGTGGGGTGTCATAGGCTACATCATATTTTCACTTCACAACATCATATTTTTTTTATTTATCCCGAAGTATTACGCGGGACAAACGGGCAGGGACAAAAATATTTACTTATAACGCGGAACGAAGTCCGCGCACTGCTAGTAGGTAATAAAAGGATTTTCATTTCCTTATACCGACCCTTAAACAAACAATATTTCGTTGTCATGCTCGCTTTGTGGTTTTTCCGTTATTAGTTAGTAGTTCCGTTACTAGACTACTACTACTATATTTTGAAGGCGACTATTCTAGTAACTAAAATGATTAATACATAGACTCACGCCTGTTTCCCAGAGGGGTAGGCAGAGACAACGGATTTCCATTTGTCACGCTCTTTGCATACTTCTTTTGCCTCGATTACTGTCATTATATTCTTCATACATGCTCGCCGGTTTAGGGTACTTCTGACCTGCCCTTTCTTGAGAACATCTCCAATTTGGTCAGAGAATGTTCGAATTAATATGATTAAAATTGTGGAAAATTAGGATTTTGGATTCGAAAAACAACAACAAGATTTTAGCATTAAAATTAAGCATAATAATTACGAGTTATGATGCTTACTTACTTATCGTATGGGCAGTGGTTACCCTGGTGTCAGAGTTGTACAAGCCGCCCATTAGGTCTCTGATACGGCTTAACGACTGTTGCCTAATGGTTACGACGACAGCTTAACGTGCCCTCCCAAATACGGAGACGCTCAGAAATTAATCAACTTTGACGGTCACCCATCTTTGGACTGACCGCGAGCCTAGTCGCTTAACCTCCAGTTATGATTAGGTACTATATATATAATTAACCATAACGCCCGCACTATGGAATCCAATCCCTGTGTCGCGGGGTACTTTATACAAATATAGAATTAGACAGACACAAATTACATCCAGACTCGTAACAACTATTTATTTAACTTTATTTATTAACCACACAATCAGATGCCCGGCGCGGGATTGGAACCCGGGACACGAAGCGGCGAGGCGACTGTCTTAGCCGCTACGCCACACGTGCAGTCAATTTATTTCTATTATTATGACTTACAAAGCACTTAAGTTACACATGTAATCAAGTTTTGTTTAATTATAAGGCTTGTTAATTATACGGTCAGTATTTTTCTAGCAAATGGGAAAATTAATAGACGACCTGTGCTTACCTTATGTACCTAACATTTTAGGGCGTGTGGGTGGAATTGATCTCCATAACAAAAACGCGTTTTACTGGGAGTAATAAGGATCTGGGTTCAAATTCGCGTGCGGGCCAAGGTGTTCTTAGTAAGAACTAGAAAGATAAAACTCTCAGTATCAGCATGGAGGGCGGAAAGTAGCGCTGTTAAGACTTCAAGCTTCGGAGAGCGATTAAAGTCTTCGAGCTTGCACTTGATCCAGTCTAGTCTGATTACTGTCGGTTTTTGACATGCTGTCTACTATTAGGCTACGAGTTCTAACTGCTTCGCCGGACACATAACTATTATAATAATATCCTGGGACATTATTCACATACGACCAGCTAATCCCAAACTAAGCAGAGCTTGTACTATGGAAACCACTGATATATTACATATACCTACTTTTCTTTTGTAAATACATATCCAGATATTGGGAGTAATCACACTAATATTATAACGGCGAAAGTTTGTGAGTGTGTATGTTTGTTACTTCTTCACGTCGAAACGGCTGGAGCGATTTTAATTAAATTTGGTAGGCTATAATTTAAAAAGTTTCACGCGGGTAAAACCGTGGGGTACAGCTAGTTATCTATATAAGATATTTACACCCAATATCTGTCCTGGATACACGTAATATAATATCCACGGCAACCGGCCTTTCAAAAGTATTATTACTTTTATGAACGAACAGTTGCTCTACGAAGACCGCCCATACTGCTTACGTTGTAAAGACGTGGTCATAGTGAGTCCACAGATGTAGTGTGACTGTACCTTATAATTAATAATATATTTTTGTTACAGGAACATAATATTCGCGTGGGTGGTAACGGTGCCGGTGGTGGCTGGTATAGCAGCGCTCGCCATGCTGGCTCTCGAAGCTTTCGTCGTATAATTAACGTACCACATAGAATACAATATCTGTCCTCAGTCTATAGAAACCTATACCTACCTATCCGATAGCAGAATAAAAGTAATCATCCTTATTTCTATCAATATAAGTCTCAGATTCCTCTAACGAAATATTACACCATCAAGCCACAAGTTAGCAGTTAAAGAACTGGGAACTAGTCTATTGAATAAGCTATAAATCAGTCAACATTAATAAGCGGGATCTATTCTATAAGGAATTATTAAAAAATATTGGGATACTTTTGTTTCGATAGAAAGATAATATGGAAAACTATGGAGATTATATAAGTAAGGAGGATAACTTAAGTTCTCCTTTTTTAAATAGAATGGCGATGCGTGACAGCTTCAATCACCTATTATTTGGGATACCACGATGACTTTGATTCACATTAGTTTTCAATTTGCACTCAAACTTCATTAATTTAATTACTTTCAATGACTATTTACATTCTATTTGAACGCAACGCGATATCCTCCATAATTTCCATAATATATCTTTATGTCACTACCATCACCATCATCATTATCATCATATCAGCTGAAAGTCTTTCTCAGCTGGACATAGGCCTCCCTAAAGATCTTTACATTGGCGGTCTTATGCTACCCGCATCGAGCGGCTTCCAGCGACCATCACAACGTCATTGGTCCATCTCTGTTTTTTCTTTATTTATTTATTGATTTATTCACAAAAAAATATAAATATTATAACAAAAAGTGACTTTATGTGCGTTTACTGCTTTATGTATATTAACCTAATAATTTTGTTTTGAATATGTAAATGTCTAGACAATTCCACGAACTCGATAAATTGCACTATTTATTCGTTATTTAATTAAATGTTCGATTGCACCAATTGTAGCTGGGCCAACGAGAGAGCTTTATTTAGAAGGTCGTAGAACTCATAGTGTCATTATTTGCGTGCTCTTCAGACTTCAGACTTTTTATCTCCTCCTAATTTTTTTATAAGCTTAACATCAAATTGTAAGTTTCAATTGAAAACAAAAAATACAATTCAATAATTCCCTCAAAAATTATAATATTTAAATTTGGAAGGTGACCAAAATCAACAAATATATCAGCGCAATCCACGCGCGAGCTTGGAAGCAACAAAATTGATACCGAATTTGGCTCTGTTCGTTGAGGGCATTGTCAGCTTCCAGGTTTAACTTTACCGCTTAATACATTTATTTTAAAGAGATATTTATTTAATGCCCGATATAAAAAGGCAAAATGCTGGGTCTGATCTACCAATCCAATTAATTAAATTGGAATATAGTCCCAATACAAGCCTTTATTTAATGAATTAAGCTATGTGAACGCTAACCGGATGAAATATAACTATCCTGCCAAACGAATGATCGTTTTATTTTTTTAATCCCGAGGAGTCCAGGTTTCATTACATATTATTTATAATTATTTAGTCAGGGACTTGAATTAGATTTAAAAGTAAACTAGATCTACTACAGTTTTACTATCTATGTATTTAGATTCATAATTCGTATTTATAAATCGAAATCAACTTTAAGCTGTGACTAATTTCACACAAGCCCAGATTACAGCGCGCATCCCTGCCAACCGTACATATTATAGATGTTAAAATAATAATATGCACTTTTTAATAATAGGGTTCGGCCGTATTGTAATGTTAAATATTCCATATTATTTATTTAATGGACAAATTTTCATTAAGAAAAGATTAGAGTAATATAAAAGTTCAAATTAACAATATCAGTTCAATATCAATATCAAGTTCATTTGAACTTGATATTAACTAGATATTAAAATTACTGTCAGCATTTACGTCGAATATGCATAGGCATAAAAAATGACCGATGCATATTCGTCGTAAATGCTGACAGTAATTTCTTATCCCATAGAAAATCTAAATGTGTATGCGAGATAGCTGCGGTGGTTCTTAAATATGATTGGTTAATCATGTATTTAAGGGCGGTGGGCGAATATCTGCAAAACGCAGTTCATCATCAGATCATTTGACAACTATTTTCTATCGTATAGATTTTGTTCAATGTTCCCGATTTACGAAAATAAAAACAAAATGTGTTTTACACTCATTTAGCCTCACGGCCTTTAACTTTGAAGTGAAGCTGGGAACTGAGTTGAGTTGTATTTAAAAATACGAACGTTAGACAAGAATATAGTAAAACATTTTCACTTAGACCAACGTTTAGTGTTGATCCTCTGATCGCTCTAAGTCAAACATGAGTAGTTGATTTGTAAAACTGATTGTATGAACGATTATGAAGATTATCAATATCTCATGTTTGAACTTTGATCTGAGTTTAACTTCTTCAAATAGACTTTAATCTGAATGTTTTAATTAATGATAAATACTGTACTTATGTCACAAGAGATACAATTTCCAATACTATTATGTTAATAATTCTCTCGTTTACTATAAGATTGAAGTAATTGTATAGTCCTAAGATTTCTTGGACTTCATCTATGCACATATGTACCTACCTAATACTATTAGATGAACTGTGATTTTTTAATAGAGTTTTATCGTTTTAATAGAAATGGAACTCAATTCCGATGCGCACTTTTTTGAGGAGCTGATTCGTAAACATGACTGGTTACTCAACACGTTTCCGATCTGAGCTTCAAATCTAATACGGGACTTAAGTACATTGCTTTCATAGACACAAATAATCCTGAGAAATGTTTTGTATTCATCAATCTTATGTCATCTTATATTCAAGCTAAAGAGACAAAATATTTTTAAAGATTATTAGTGTTTATAGAAAGCCAGAAAAAGTCAGTGTGTGCGAGGGCTTAAATCATAAGATAGTAGAGAGTTTTTCATAGCTATATATTTTGTACTATTTTTGCATGTTATGGATTAAACCCATAACAGAGGGCAAACATCTGTTTTAAAAGTAAATCTCAGTTTGGATCCGTGCTTAAATTCAAACGTGAGGAACGAAATGGATTAAAATAAAAATCATTTTCTCAAGTTTGAACTTAAACATTCGGATTGGAATTTGGTTTGTATGAACCTAATTTACAATGAGGCCGCATGTTTCCAAGTATGAAACAAACTCAGGTCAGAGGCGTACTTTAGGAGCTAAATATTCCATCTGATTGGTAAATAAGTGTAAGTGTGAATTAATTATGTCTCTGACATGAGTTTGGTTTAAAAATAGGAACCTATGTGGTGTATTCAATTATAGAACCGTAAATATAATAAGTACTATATTCCTTTATAATATGTTTTAAGTACTTCATAGTTCTCAAGCTTCGGTCTTAACAGCATAAATTAATGTTAATAAAACAGCTTCAAATATTATGTTGTTAGGCAATCCTTACATCCTTTAGTGACACACAGCACACTAGTTGGCATAGTTATCAATCAACTTGTATTGAAGGTCTAGGTCTGTGTTATTCGACCGTTCTTTTTAAAAAAAGGACGCTTTGGAAACTAAACTGTATTTTTAAACGATTAAAACTGAAATAAATTAAGAAAATGTAATGAACATTAAAAATACCACAAACAAAAACGGCAGAATAAAATTACTCTGTGATAAAGCGAAGTAAAGCCCTTTTGGGATTAGTAACTTCTGGAATAAGTATACTTAAATGGCAAATATATGTACCTACCTATATTGCTACCTACGTTCTCTTTTACAATATTTGGATTAAAATGATTAATTCACGCTGCAAAATAACGTTATTAATGTTGCAAACCAACGTCCCAACAGAGATCACCCTGGTAGTTGCCATACATCTACACTGCAGTTGTGCAGTCTAGGTGGATAGCAACCACCAGGGTGACCATCTAGACTGCAAAACTGCAGTTGTGCAGTCTAGGAAAACAGACTAAAGCTGTTTGCCTAGAAAGCACGGTTTTCCGAGTAATGTGAGTTTTCTATAAATTAGTGTTTTTATTAAAAAAAAAAACACTTATTTGTTCTTGGAAAGCACGGTTCAGTATTAAGGCGAGTTTTCTAGAAATAACGCTTTCCTAGCTAAACAAGCTAAGCGACACATTCAAATGCTATTTACTATTAGACTCCGATATTGAAAGTTCAATTTCATGAATAAAATTATATTACGTGCCCTAGTTTTTTAATTATAATATTTGAAGCTATATTTTTATATTTAATTTATGCTGTTATATGATTAAAATGTATAAAATAGCCTGCAACGAGAATAAATGTGTGTATGTTCAGATAGGCGACTGATAGAACGTGTGATAGATATAATGTATCTGCCAAGAGCTGTATTAATCCTGATGTTTCACTATCAAGTATCATTGTTTACATATTTTGCGCATAAACAGTTGTTCAAATGCACCGTAATAACATACCCCCATGGGTTGCACCCACCTACTATAAAACTCTAACACAATTTAGGTAACACCATAGATTTATTTAAAATGTATGTACACACTTATTAAATAAAACTATACTGATATAAATATTGGAAATAGATTAAAACTAGATATAAACTTAAACTCTTATTATAAACTTAAAATCAAAATACTAAATTACAAATAAAAGTGTAACTTATAGATAATAAAAAACCGCTTATAAGTCGCCATCTGCGGGTAAGGTGCCCAAAAAGCTAGCGACGTTACCTCTTTGGATCGCAAGGCTTATGCGTTGGCCGAGTTAAGTGCCAGAGATTTAATAAGATTAGATTCGCATGGATGCTTGAAGCTCGAAGTAATAAAACTGTGATAGGCTATACTTACTTATCGTATGGGCAGTGGTTAGAGTGTCAGAGTTGGTAAGGCCGCCCAGTAGGCCATTGACATGGCTTAATGACTATAGCCTAATGTCTACAACAGATTAACGTGCCCTCCGGAGCGCAGAAACGCTCAGAAATTAAACTACTTTGACGGTCGCCCATCTATGGAATAACCGCGAGCCTAGTTGCTTAACCTCGCCGATCACTTACTGTCCGGTTTGAACATCTAGCTATAAGCGTGATGGATATTAACTTTAACCAATCCATATAGAGTAAATCCATGTGTTAGTAACAGTTATACCCGCGATTTGGCAGTTTATTTCATATATTTCATATAAATCCGTTTTGTCGTGATTGAGGTACAAACATCGTAACATCCAACCATTTTATTTATAATATGAGTAAGAATATGCATTATTAACCTCCACAAAATATAAAAAAAATCAGTCAAGTTATATTCTCCTTTGTCGTTAACCGATTAAAACTATTTTTAACATAATCAACTAAATTTTTATAATGCTAATGTCATGCTGAACCTACTTTTCCATGTGCTACTACAGTTGTTGGAACCCCAATCTGTCAAAAATAATACGCTTCAGTTAATCAGTTTCATTCTTTTTCTTAGCAAGTTTATATTTAAACGAAATTTGGAACTGTGCCAATGTTATGTACTTTCCTAGTAAAACACCAAACTGTACTGTCAGTATGTATGCATCTTCATGTTTATGTATTGGGATACGAAAGAACGTTGGTAACATTGAGTTCCTTTTTAAGCGCATCCGAATTTAGTGATGCCAACATAACGCTGGAGTGATTTTATATTGCAATATAATTATGCATATGCAATTGGACATTGCATCCAAAATATCAGTAGAGTGTTGCTCTTCCTCATTGTACTAACTATTTTGGTGATATCTTTTAGCCAATAGGTTCATGTGATACGTGTTTCAATTAGAGGTACTATTTTACTTTTTTTCGCTTTGCTTTTAATTATTATTTAGATTAGATTTAAATTATACCTAACTAAGAATCATTCCGATGGTGGCGATATGCCGGGTTAGAACTAACTCCTGTCAGTCTTATTTCTCAAAAGGTTGTTGGACTATTATAATAATTAACATAGGTACTTTGCAGCATTCACGGGAGGAAACAGTTTTAACCAGATGAGTCATATATTTTGTAGGTGGATTTGTTTGCTTAAATATTTATGGCAATCCATTGGCAATCACGAGTCATATATTAATCGGATATTTATTTAAATATTTGGCCGGGCACACATACAATTAAATAAATATGTCAGAGACAATGTGGGTATTTTATTCAAACTAATGTTTCTAAAGTTTTTAAAGCTTCATAAGTAGGAATCCCATCTTATAATGTGTGTTTTACAAATGGCATAGACTTTTCGACACGAGGCCGCGAGGAGGTAAATTCAATTAATACTTAGTATTATTGTGGTACGTTTTGAACAACTGGTTGTGCAAAAGATCCATCTAATACTTCATGTAATTATTAATAGACGATATTATTGTTGAATAAATATAGTTAAAAATATTGTTTTATTTCTTTCTCCTCAGTATACCGTAGTGATTCAACGTTCCTGAGAGATCCGCGACGCATCTATTGGTTTAAAATGGAGTATTATCCCAAGTATGTATACCTATTTGAGTATTTTCTTCCATATTTATTTTGATTGTGCCAGCGACTTCGTCCGCGTGGTAGTCGAAATCAGACACCGAAGACGTTAAAACTAATAAATTAACATCATATTTATTTAAGTGGAAACTGAATAGCTGACTGTTTGATTCACGGACTGATAGATCAACGTACAACGTTCAATTATGGAATATTTAAAAACGATGAAACATGTGTTTAATTACAGCTTTTAAAGAATATGAAAGGTTATATATATTTAAATAAAAAAAAATCATGGTTCAAGACACAGCGGTTTCAGCTGTGCGGCCCGGTTCGTGCGTCGCTACGTATAAGGCATAGTAATAAAAAAATAACTTAATAATAATAATAATAATAAAAAAAAGACTTCAAACCTACCAATAAGTAGCACATACAAATTATAGTATTTCATTAATATTAAAGGTATTACGTTTGCATAAGAGATGTATTAAATTGAATCTTTATTAAGAATTTTTTTTTACTTTTTAAACTTTTTAGTTTTTGAAGTCGGTTTTTTAAACGAAGTTTTTTTATTTGTTACTTTTTAGTGTCTAGCTATGGGTAGCACTACGAAAGATGCCGCGCGCCAAAACTATAGGACCCAACAAACGAGAACGGAAAAGAAAAATATCCTCCGAAAAAATGTTGCTTGAAACTCTTTTTCACGTTCTTGTGAGACAGTGAAGGATCGAAAAAAACCGTTTGTAAAGTAAGAAAAACTACATAAAATTACGTTCACTCTAAGAAAACTTACACAGTACGAGTCTAGACTCGCTAAGATTCATGAAAGTCTGAACGGCAAGCGCATACGTTAGGCCGTATTTATAACCATCTAGCTAACGAGTCTGTGTGCTGAGGGCTTATAGACTAGGTCTTATTAATGATCGAATAGCCAACGAGTCTTCTGAGCAGAGGGCTCATAGCCTAGGTCTTATTTATGATTGATTAGCTAATGAGTCTGCTGGGCAGAGGGCTGTTAGACTAGGTCTTATTCATTAGCCATCGAGTGTACTGAGAAGAAGGCTCATAGACTAGGTCGTATTGATGATTAAGGCATTGAGAGAGTTCGAGTCGGACTCGCCCGTGAAAGGCGGAATGTTTTTTCCGTAGCAGCAAGTATTTGAGGTGATAGAATGGAAGGTAAATTGCGGTTTACGATTTATGACGCATTAAAAAAACTACTTACTAGATCTTGTCTTGAAGTCTTGAAGTCTGCATGGTAATGTACATCATATATTTTTTAGTTTTATTATTCTCTTATTTTAGAAGTTACAGGGGGGGTACGCCTTTGGAAGTGTCTCTCGCGCAAACTATCCAGTTAAGAAAAAATGTTTTTTGAAGACCTATGCATAGATACCCCACATAATATATGGGTTTGATGGGTATGATGATAAGAATGGGGAACCCCCAAAATTTATAATTTGTCTTTCCGTTTTTGTGTCAAAATTTTAATGCGGTTTACAGAATACATTTGCTTACCAAGTTTCAACAATATAGTTCTTATAGTTTCGGAAAAAAGTGGCTGTGAAATACAGACGGACAGACAGACAGACATGACGTTCCGTTTTTTGCCATTTGGTTACGGAACTCTAAAAATTGCAGCTATTCCGCATCAAACTAAAGAAGAATCACGTAAATCGGTTCATAAACCTCAGCGTAATCGGTGTACGTACATAAAAAATGCGCTTGTGCTAAAACGTGCGCCTACATGCTTTTCCAAAAACGAGCATATACGCGAGTATTAAACGCTAGTCGGCTGAAACTGTTCTTTATGTTCATGCCAAGAAACACTTGACCAGTATGAGTCTAGCTAGACTGGCTAAGTTTTAAAAACGTCTGTGCCAAAGACAATTACATCGTCCACATAAACAAACATTTTCATATAAAAATGTCAAACTAAAACTATATAATTTTTTTATGGGACCAAATGGCAACTATTCCGCATCAAACTAAAAAAGAATCACGTAAATCGAATCATAAATCGCCGAGAAATCGGTGTACATACATAAAAAAAAAATACCGGTGACCTTGAGAACCTCCTCGTTTTGAAGTCGGTTAAAAAAAAGAGTGAGCCACCGGTCGACTCGCCATATACAAAGTCCCCCGTGACACCTCAGTGATCTTGAAAATTCCCCATAATATATATAAAAGCAGAATAGCCAAGTTCAAGATACCTCTAAGTTCATTTTCTTAGATTACAGAAATGACGGCGGTAAAGTTTTATGAGCTTTTGAAACTATACCAAAATATATTCTCTTTAATTTGAACGTTGTAAAATATAAATTTAGTGAATACCAAGTATTAGAGTAAAACGGTATAAATGTTTGGCCTAAGTATCTTAGCTTTTGGACTTCGGAACTTGTAAGGTGAACTTAGGGTCTTAAAACTGTATTTGGGGATTTTAATATTTTTTTTACACAAAATACGAAATTACAGTTTTATTCTTTGAATTATCAGTCTTCAATCATCTCTAATAAAATCTTTAACTATTCCACTGTTGTCCTTACAAAATCGTTTAATTTTCTTATTATGTTCATTTACGTTATTTTTATTCTTACTCTGCTACCTATTCTTCTTTACAACAACGTCCTCAGCCGCATATTCTCATTATTCGTCATGATAATTAATTAATAACAATGTTCTAAAATTCTTTGGCTGCCAGTAGAATACAGTCTATGAGTTTTATTATCTCTCTGACCTTTGCTTCCTTTTTTTTATTAAAGGCAAAAAATAGCTTTCTTTGTGTCCCGACTGCCACGATTAACGTCTATCGGTAGCATGTTTAACCGCAGACTAAGAGAAGTTCCGGATTCTAATTCCGGGCCAATTTTCAAATGGATATAAAATTATTATTAATGTTTCTGGATGCAAGATTGACATTTATTTTCTTTTCAAAATTATTTAAATAGAGTAACTAATAATTTTATTTTATTTTTCAAATATATATTTACTGTATGGGAAAATTCTTCTCATTGGTTGATTAACTCAGAATTGTATAGGCAGGAAACATCACTTATTATTTATACCTATGTCTAATGGTATACTACCTACAGTCGAAATCAATAAATATGTTTATTTTCATTTAAAATTAGACATGGATTAATTTTTAAATATAAATAAATCATCTGATCTTATGTAAATGATCTTCTTCAGACTAGCTTTATACTTTTGTTTTCTAAGGGGGATTATTTATTTATTATTTTACTCATACCTGTTAAAAGTTGCCCATCCCTATTAAATCTTACAGCGAACGCTAATCCGTCTACCAAGCGTGGTAATTATGGTATAAAATACATACATAGACTCACGCCTGTTTCCCAGAGGGGTAGGCAGAGACAACGGATTTCCATTTGTCACGATCTT
This sequence comes from Pseudoips prasinana, assembly GCA_951640165.1. Lineage (NCBI taxonomy): Eukaryota > Metazoa > Arthropoda > Insecta > Lepidoptera > Nolidae > Pseudoips > Pseudoips prasinana. The sequence goes on along the minus strand of OX621236.1, from coordinate 23,838,439 downwards.
TGCATACTTCTTTTGCCTCGATTACTGTCATTATATTCTTCATACATGCTCGCCGATTTAGGGTACTTCTGACCTGCCCTTTCTTGAGAACATCTCCAATTTGGTCAGAGAATGTTCGACGTGGTCTTCCCCTTCCGGTTGTCCCATTCACACAGGCCAGGTATACTTCTTTTGTCAATCTTCTTTCATTCATCCTTTCTAAATGGCCAAACCATCTGAGCATGCCTTTTTCAATCTTTGTGACTACATCCTCTTTCACACCACAACGCTCTCTTACATCAGTATTTCGAATTCTGTCTCTCAAAGTCACACCACACATACTTTTCAGAGCTCTCATTTCCACTGCATTTATTTTACTTTCATTCTTTTTCTGCCATACCCAACTTTCACTTCCATACATTAAAGTTGGCACTAACACTCCATCGTGCACGGCTAGTCGAGCCTTCTTTGATACTTGCCGGCTACTCATAAAGGCGTGTAGTGCCCCATTCACTCTGTTCCCCGCATTTACTCTTCTAACAATATCTTTTTCATATTTTCCATCTCTCGTAAACAAAGTTCCCAAATATACAAACTCATTCACCTATTCGACTTTCTCTCCTCCAATCACAATATCACACGCTGTCGTGTATTCATCCCTCTCAAATACCATTACTTTCGTCTTACCTACATTCATTTTCATCCCTTTCCTTTCAAAAGATTCATGCATACTTGTTACCATCACCTGCAACTCGTCCGCCGAAACACAACTAAAACTTGATCATCAGCGTAAAGCAGACATTTGGTGAGTAACTCATTCATCCTTACACCGCATTCACTTTCTTTCAAATCTTTGGTATAAAATGGTCACAATTAAACCGCGGCCCTTGCCCTGCTATTCCCAGCCTTGGTAAAAGCTGTGGTAACGGCGACGCAGAGAGTAGGTACTAAGAATCCCCGGTAGATGCCGCGGTACCTACCCTATCGGACCACAAGTTCGTCGGTACTTGTGGTCCAACAGGGTCCCACGACAAGATAATCGAACTGCAGGAAGAACTGAGCAGTTAACATTGAGATATCGTAGGTTTGTCTGAAATCCGAAGAAGGGAGAACACTATAATCTTGAAATACCGAAACCTGCTCTATTTCAGCGTGACCAATTGTCCCAAGATGGTGTAGGGTTTATAGTCCACAAGTCCCTCGTGAAAATGGAGGGTGTGTTGACTAGGGTTGGGTACCTTATACTCATAATCACTAAGCGCCCATACGCGCCCATTTTGATATACTCCGATGATGCGGTTGAGGTCATGCATGAGGTTATTTCCAGAGCCATACATAGATACGTCGGACTTCGTGGAGGACTTCGACGTAAGACTGGGCACACAACAAATCGGTAATGCTGAAAATGAGGCAATTTAGAATTTAGTAGGCCTACTTCATGGAAAAAGAATGTCAGATAGCCGTTCCATCGGATTATGAGAGTCCATATTTGTTTCCGCATACACTCCTGTACTATAACGAGTCCTCCGTAGTTGGCTAGTCTCCGTTCAGATTGGCCGTCAAAGCCGAAATGCAACCAAGAGCACTATACAATGTTGTTAAAATTACATAGATCAACATGTTTCGCCGACCCAGCGGCATGCAAAGGGTAACAACAATTACATATTAATAAATTAGTGAAATTTGATTTTATTTTATCAATTAAATTATAAAAATTAAACTGAGTCAACTCTTATTAATTAAATAGTAACATTACATACAATTATTATCTATTAAAAACACTGTTTACATCTCAACTTCGATACTTCAGTTTTGATACAAGACCAAGACTAGACATATTTGGTGAAAACTTCATTAAGTGAAGAAAAACATTCCTGTAACAACCACTTAGGCAATTCGATACAAAACTTTTTAAACGGTAGGTAGGTCAGTAATCGTATTAGGTAACGCATTGTACATGTTTGAATTACTTGTAATTCAAATACGTAATTGAAATATAAATACGTATTTGGTATTTGTATTTCAATTACTTCCTTACAATGTAATTTGTATTACTAATACCTGACGACACGGTATTTTGTAGATAGTATTTCAAATACTTGAGACTTCAAAATAAATTTTAAAATTAAAATACACTTACCCAATCCTTGTTTAGTCTTTTCACGGAATAAATAAAGCTTTTGTTCTGTGTAGAATTCATTTTCTACAGAGAACGGCACGATGAGAGGCAAAGAATTCAAAATTTTGCCATTCATGCTTTAGAAATAAGTTACAAAAAAATATGAAATAATGCCTGAAACCAAAAAAAGAAAACCTTTAGTAAAAGATGATGATTTTATTATTTTTGAGAATCGAAACAGTGATCAACCACAGACATCTAAAATGGAGTTAGAGTTGGTCAGCTTCCTAAAGGATAATAAATAAAATAAATAATAAAAGCAAAGAAGAATTCTTGAGATCTATCCAAATATAAAAAAGCGGCCAAGGGCGAGTCGGAATCGCCCAAGTAGGGCTTCGTAATTAAAAAATTGAGCGTCAGTTCTAAGTATGGGGAATCCACAAAATTTATTGTATTTTTTCTATTGTTGTGTGAAAATCTTAATGCGGTTCACATAATACATCTACTTACAAAGTTTCAACAGTACAGCTCTTTTAGTTTCGGAAAATAGTGACTGTGACATACGGACGGACAGACAGACAGACATGAAGAATCTATTAGGGTTCCGTTTTTTGCCATTTGGCTATGGAACCCTAAAAATGTGTTGATACAATTTAACACAAGTTTGTGCTCATCGGGACCTGTATAAAGATTGTTTTCTTTAGCAGGCTTTATTCACTTTCCACCAAGAGGCTGTTTATCTAACAGTCCATTTAAGAATTTAGTGTCAATAAAAGCAAACTCTGGTTTACTGATTAATTAATCTTATTTTCCTTTAGTTTTCAGCCCGTGCTGGTCCTATTTGTAATTTGTATTTCAATCAAAATACTGTATTTTATATTTCAAATACCTAACTGAAAGATATTTTGTATTTCGTATTTTAATTACTTGCGATACAGTAGTTTTTAATTCGTATTTCAATTAAAACGAAGCATGTATTTTGCTCAGCGTCAGGGCTGATACTTTGTGTAAAACTAAAAGTATAATGATTAAAAACCATTCATATAGTAGTACACAGTTATAATGCCTAAAAAAATCTTGTGTGTACTTATGTACACGCGTTAGAAGTTATACTTCTTTGGCGTATGGAAAAAAAATAACTAAAATGCAATATTAAAATTAATCAAAAAGATTTTATTTAAATAAGAATACTAGAATATACAACTTGAACATAGTTATCAATTTTCATACCACCTAGAACTAACTTCATGCTGTTAAATTTAGGTGACGGTGTGCGCGCGCATCGTAAAAATTCACTCTCATCTAGAACTAACTTCATGCTGTTAAATTTAGGTGTCGGTGTGCGCGCGCATCGTAAAAATTCACTCTCATCATTTTTCTCCATCGCGCCAAAAGAAGTATAACTTCGATAACAAAACTAAGTTATACCAAACGGTGTTTTCTTTTTTTATAAGATTTTTGTTTTCTTTGCGGCGCGCTGTCGCCGGCGGCGTCGCGGCGGGTAAATGAGGCCGTTTATTTTCATTTTGTATACTTATTTAAATTTTTGGTGTCGCAAGTGTCCATGGGCGGCGTTGATCACTTACCATCAAGTCACCCACTTGTTCGTTTGCCATCCGTGATTAGACAAAAAATCTCAGACAGGCCTTTTTTAAAATGTTTATTTGGTCAATCTTATGTATAAAATAAATACGTTCTATTTAAAACTGAGTTATAAATTGACGGTCACCGTAGCCTAGTTGGTAGTGCTCCTGCCTACGAAGCTGGTGGTCCTGGGTTCGAATCCTGGTAAGTGCAAATATTTGTGTGATGAGCACAAATATTTGTTTCTGAGTCATGGATATTTTTTATGCAATAAGTATTTATCTATCGATATAAGTATGTATATCGTCGCCTGGTACCCATAGTACAAGCTTTGCTTAGTTTGCGGCTAGGATGATCTGTGTGACATTGTCCCTAGATATTATTATATTATTATTATAAATACAGCAAATAAACAACTTAGGTACACTTACTGTTTAAAATGATGTAAACGACATTCTTGCAACGTCACTTATTATTATGTGACAAAATATAATATAACATAGATAGGTTTGTTGTATGTGACAGATAAAACTATTTACGATTGATATGAATCTAAAATAATGTTATAAAGAGCTTGGATTTTCTGTATGATATTCTGTACTTTTTTAGCTGAATAAAAAAAGAATCACCTCCAGAAATCTTTATTATCAGCGAGTAACATGGGCTGTATTTTATATTAATAATACAAATAAATAAAATAGAAAATTACAATATTTAAAGTATACATTACTTTAAATATTGTAATTTTCGAAGGCATGGTATCAAAAAGTTGCCTATAAAAGTTATTGTACGGGCCGCGAATACTATTTATGATACACTAGCTGTGCCCCACGGTTTTATCCGCGTTAAACTTTATAAATCATAGCCATGTGTTAATCCAGGGTGTCATCTAACTCCATACCAAATTTTATAAAAATCGCTCCAGCCGTTTAGACGTGAAGAAGCAACATACACACTCAGACACTCACAAACTTTCGCCTTTATAATATTAGTGTGATAAATAATACTGTTTATAGTCCACCTACCCATCATTGCTACACGGATTTCTGTCTGTACTAGAATCTGTGAGATTGTATGTTTGATTATTGTGTTAAGTCACAATTACCGTGTTTTGTTTAGTTAATTCATCTTTTTGTCTATTTATCCATGCGATTGAGGCAGGGCGCAAGTACATTTATACCATAAAGTTAGTATAGGTATACTAACTTTATGATTTGTACCTAAAGGTAATTTTTGACATTACGCATATTAAGAAAACCAAATTGAATAGTTTATTGTCATCTACTTAATTTTGAATTACCTAAGTTGATTCAGTGGTGTCAGTAGACTTTTGCAAATCTAATCTAATGTATAAAATGATCGTGTCACAGTCACAGGGTTCTGAAACGGCTTGACCGATTCTTATGAAAATTTTTGTGCATCATTGGTAGGTCGTAAACTATTTTTAAAACCCTAGGTTATAAGGGTGGCCCACCCTTGATTATTTTTATCATGATTTTCCTAATCTATTGAATAATATAATTACCACCCTAAATTTCACCCTTCTACTATCAACCCATATTTCATTAATAGCAATTTTTTATTAAAATTATTTTTCGATGTTCAGATTCGACGTTGTTAATATGCGATATATTAATGCCCATTATATGCAACGGACATTCTAAAGGGTCACCGAGGAACTCAGTGCCTCGACCAGTCGACGGACAGTTTGCTGACTCGTTATATTTTGAGACCCTGTTGTGTGCCGATCGAGCTTAGGTATATCAACATTACCAACCAACCGAGACAAGTGACCGGCGACCGGAGACCGAATCAAACCAACAAAGCCCAAGCCATTCATTCGGCATTCATTCAGAGTCGGGGCGCCGCGCATTGCACACTCGCGATCAATAGTGATCCTGTCGCTTTCTTGTTTATCCGGTTTTTGTCTCCGATAGCAGTGTTGTAAATAAACATCTCACTTAATAAAATCAGGTCGCGTGAAATATTTAGAGGTAAGATATTTTTATAAACCACTACCACTTGTAATAGTTTCAACACGTTCTGAGTGATGTTCTTAAGAAATTAAATAACAGTCACAATTTAGCCATTTGGCCTTGATTTGTGATGTATACTTAAACTTGCCCCGTTAAAAGGACGCTGCGCTGATATAATCATCATTATTTTAAGAACACCATTCTCGTTTGCATAAGAAAATGGTTCGCTAGTAAAAACTTATTTTAAATATAATAAGCAATTTAAAACTTTGGCGTCTCATAGTATTTTTGTATAATAATATTTTTGGGTTAAGCTCTAGGGTAACACGACGAAAACCTAGTACCGGCCATATAAAATTCTTAAATTTTAGTATTTTAAAGGTAATAAATAGGTATATTTAATTTAAGTAGGTACGTATACTTTTAGTATACGTACCTACGAACGAATCTAAAACTACGAATCTAAAACTAATACTGATATTAATCTAACTGTGAAAATTTCTTAATTATAAATTTTATGAATAAGTCCAACAAATAATGAATTAGTAAAATGTGTGCCACGACATTAGTTTATTTATATTATTAAATTACTATATGCCGATACGATCAGTTATCTCGGCATTTTGTTGTCAAACCACTTGTTAGGTACCTACAATTTTGTTTGTATGTGGTGATCTTATAAGATTTCGTAAAAATTCTTACATCGACAGTCTACTGTTATTATGATCCGTCTAAAAGTCAATCTCGTTTTTAACTGATTCAATAATTAACTCCTGAGTGTGAAGTGGCTCCAACAAATAGGTACAAGTCTTAAAAGCAGAATCCCGAATTATTTGATCACATAAATGTCACATAATGTAATCCATAATAGAAAAGGCCCATGTAAAGGGAAATATGTTAAATCTGATATAATGCCAAATGACATATTGAAAATATTTTTTGATGCACATTCATATCAATAAACGGTTATAACCAATCAATTTTCATCATGCATGTCGTCCACCGAATGACAAGTGCCCCCTTCAAAAATTGGTTGATTTGCCATAATAGCCAAGCTTGGTAGACGGGTTGGCGATGGCGATCCACCAGGGGATGAAATGGGGTGATACTCTTTATTGTCAGCCACACAGAAGTCATTTTTACGAATCGATTACAGCGTCTAATTTAAAGAGGATTTTAGAACTGATATGTTTATAAATACTGCTCAAATTACAATTTAAACCCGATGGATACGGGACCATTCTATAGAGAGCACAAGCTTAACCAAAGCAGATATCTTGGAGTCCATATTGTCTGAATTATGTTACATAGAGCGACTTCAATGTGGGGACAAGTTGCTGTTCCCATATTGAAACTTAAATTAAACCTGTTGTTACTAGCAGAGATGTTATGGATATAAAACTTCGGATCTGGATACGGATACGGATTTAAGAATAATATTACACCAGTTTCGGATACGGTTACACGATTAAGCAATTATTTCAGATTATCTGTAAGTTTCGGATAATTTCGGTTACGGATAATCGATTTTAATGAGTTTTAAAAGTATAATGCAAATAAGTATCAATTATTTAACTAATTATATAACTAATCATTATATCGGTGCTATTTATAGGCTGGGCTATTTCTAGACTAATTTTACGAAGTTACAATTAGTCATAGGTACCTATTGATATTTTAGCCATCTCTTCAATTTTAAATATTATCTACAAAAAATGCAGAAACAGAAATTGTAATCATATTAATATATTAATTAATTATAATACACATTAATATTTTTCAGTTAAGTATATTAATATATTATTATTAATAATGTCTTTATAGTACCTAACTATTATTCATTATAACAAGTTATTCGTACTTCTCACTGTGTTTTGTTTTAAATTTAAGTTTCACGGAAGTAGTACCTACCATCTCCTTTCCGCGAAAAGTTTTATCACAATGTTTACATTTTACAGAATATGCATTAACTTTTAAAAAAATGACCAAATTAAACTAGGCCGCATTTTGACCAGATAAATCAAAAGAGTAGTTAATAGAACACTTTTCCTAGAATTTATCGAATTAAATACGCATAAATTTAAAATTGTAAGTACATAATATAATCCCCCAATTATTGAATTTGGAAACTATTGTAAACAAACATTTCATTTAGACTCCGCCCTTATCCGATATTTTTATTTCGGTTACATTTACGGAACTGCATAACATCCCTAGTATAATATACGAGTATATTATATTACGTAGCCCAAAGAATTGCCAAACTGAAGTGGCAGTGGACTGCTGATGGGGCAGAAAGGTTCTCGAATGGCGACCACGAACCGGAAGACGCAGCGTGGGCAGACCCCCTACACGGTGGACCGACGATCTTGTGCGGGTCGCGGGAAGCCGCTGAATGCGGGCAGCGCAGGACCGGCTATTATGGAGATCCTTAGGGGAGGCCTTTGTCCAGCAGTGGACGTCTTTCGGCTGATATTATGATGATGATATTATATTATACTAGGGATGTTACTATATAGTATGTTACTATTATATAGTATATACGAGTATAACATAGAGCGAGTTCAATATGGGGAATGATTGTCGCTTAGGTTCAGAATACTTAGATACTTAAGTTAACCTATTTGTTACTAGGGAATTTTATAAGAGACAGAAGACTAATTAAAGTAAAGCTTATACTAATATGGGGATATTACTATACCTAAGTTTGTCGCTTAAGTTTTAGTATTGATATTTGAGTTAACCCGTTTTTAATAGAGTATTTTGTAAGAGACATATATAAAATAGAGCTTATGCTGTCCGTATGTCTGGGTCAATGTGAGCGACAAGAGTCTCAATTTCCTTTGCCTTTTGTTGTTTAGCTAATGAATGATGCCGCTGACTAGTAATATTTTTAGTGAGCCGTTCCATGTAAGCCGATAAATATTTAAGCCCATATGTACATATCGCTGGCTTTCTAATTCCAATAAGCCATCGCGAGCCTCCCATTCGCTCATGTATTCATTAATAACATTTACCTTTAATTTACTTTTACTACCTCGTTATGAATTGTTATTTTTTAACCATGTTGTCGTTTATGTCCTTAAGCTTTAAAGCCCTTCTGTAGTTTAATGTATACATTTGTACGTACTGTAAGTAGGGACGTACTGACTCGTCTGTGGTCGTGATATAAAATGCACCCATTTTGTTTTATGACAACAACTGTTACAACCTTTGTATTGAGAGGCCGATGACACCTTAATTATGCCCGTAAAACATAACCAATGCAAGGACAAAATAAAGCAAACACAAATCTATCAAAACGCGTTAAAAACTAGCTAAATAGAACATAATAATTATTTATACAAACTCAAGTGTAGTGTGTAAACAAACTGATGAACATTAGTTATAGTTTATAAGTGATAACAATGTACATAGAAGATAGAGAAATCTATTTAATTTCCTTTTTATTAGAATATTTGATTGTTTGATAGTTTCTAATTAAAATTGGTTTTGTTATTTTATTATTTAACAATCTAACAGAGTTTTAGAACATACTAGAATATTACCTACCTATTAGTTATAGATGTATGTTATGTTTTGTTTTTTGTGTTTATTTTATTTTTCTTAGATAGAAATAAGTTAGTAGATTCTAAAAATATATAATTTAGTATATGTTTGTTAACAAAAACATAGGGAAAACCGCAAAAAATGTCACCCTGCTCTCGTTACGGTAAAGTTTCGTCGTAGTTAAGCTAATTGCGTCGAAAACCACCCGGAATTTGATTGGTTAAAATTCGTGTGCTCTGATTGGTCAGCCAATCAGAGGCCTTAGATTTTATTAAGGAAAATTATATAAATTACGGGCTGGTTTTCGATATAGTCAGTTAGCCAGCGACAACAGAAGAAGAAACACTAGAAGAAAAAGGAAGAATCAAGACTAGAAGAAAAAGGAAGAAACAAGACTGGAAGAAAAAGGAAGAAACAAGACTAGAAGAAATAGTAAGAACATGAAGAGAGAACTTTAGAAGATAGAAACACTGTAAAGAATAAATCTCAAGCCTTCAAGATAGTCGTTTTTATTTCCCCACCAATCCCAGCAATAGTTAAGTGTGCATCCTGCACATTTAATGGTCCTTCAAGAGTCGGATTTGTGGGGAATATTACTTGAAGATTGAAAATAGCGCTACAGTGAAGACATTCTGAAGAACGTACTTCGTGTTAGTACTTCGTGTCATCGACTTTGAAGATCAGCTGTCATCATGCCCGTTACGCGCTCCGAAGGAAAGGGCCGCAAACAGTCGAGTGAACAGAAACCGTCATCATCCAAGGCCACTACCTCTGCGACCGGTACCAGCACGGAAGCCACATCCGAATCGACACAGCAATCGGGGACGACTATCACGGAGAGTTCCGAACAGACCTACACCTCCGTGATGACTGATCCCACCACCGTGACTTCCGCCGCGACCACCTCGACTGTCACCGCCTCAGCCGCCAGCGCGCCCCCCGCGCCCGCAGCTACCGCGCCCCCCCCCTCGGCCGCCAACGTGCCTGCAGCCTCGCGCCCCGCCGCCGCCGACGTCGTCGTGCCTTCAGTTGCCCCCTCCGCCGCGACGACTCTCACCAAGGGTACGAGATTGAAACAGCTGATGAAGCCGCCCGCTGCTGTCACATCGAAAGAAAATCGCCGTGATACTGACGCCTCGACTGTGAAGCGAGTCGTCAGGGATGCGGCCGGTACGTCGAAACCAACCGGCCCACAGCTCCTCCGCCCCCCTAGCAAGAAGGGGGGAGGGGGGGGATCGACCTGCAGCAAAATGAAGATGCAGAAAATCGCCAAAGCAAAGGAAGAATTGCTCCGCCTCCAAGTGGAACTAGCTGCTGCACGCCTGGCAGCACTAGAAGCGGATGATACAGATAGGGAAGAAGAAGATGATGAAATAGAGGAAGAAGATGGAGTCTCCCTCTACTCAGAAGTCAACGCCCGTGTAGACAAATGGTTGGATAACCAGGAGACTCGCCCCGTTCTAGCCATCGCCAACGAGCCTCACCACCCCCAGCCAGAGCCGATAATCGCCCTCGAAGAACCGCCGAAGCAAGAAGAGGTTCATCGAACACCGGCGGGAGCACAAGGGGACATCGCACTCCTAGCTGAAGCCATCACTCGGGCTGTCAGCGCCGCCCAGCGACCCAAGTTCATCGAGTTGCCGTTCTTCAGCGGGTCGCATCAGGAGTGGCTACCCTTCCGCGCCGCCTACTACGAGTCCGAACCAACGTTCAGCGCCGTCGAGAATATCAACAGACTTCGAAGAAACTTGAAGGGGAAAGCCAGAGAAGCAGTTGAAGGGCTACTCATCACCAACGCGCACCCTTCAGAAGTGATGAAGACCTTGGAATCAAGATTCGGAAGACCAGAGTCAATCGCAATAATAGAAATGGAAACGCTTCGAGGTCTACCACGTCTCACCGAGTCGCCGAGGGACATCTGCATATTCGCCACGAAGATCTCCAACGTCGTAGCAACACTGAAGACATTGGGTTGTTACAACTACATGTATAACCCTGAACTTACAAAGACATTGGTGAGCAAGCTGACGCCAACGCTCCAGTACCGCTACTACGACTTCTCAGCAACGCAACCCAAAGAAGATCCCTGCCTCATCAAGATGGAGAGATTTTTCAAGAGGGAAGCAGAGTTGTGCGGACCCTTCGCGCTACCTGAACAGGTGGCAGCCACATCGACGGCCGCACCTCCGAAGAAGACTCAGCGGGTCACCAACGTCATAGAGAAGAGCAACACATTGAAGTGCTTCGTGTGCGGCGAGACAAGCCACACCAACGCGACAGATTGCGACGCATTTAAGAAGATGGAAGTCAATTCGAGATGGGATACTGCGAAGTCCAAACGCCTCTGCTTCAGATGCCTACGTTATAGGAGCAAGACTCACCACTGTACAGCGAAGCCGTGTGGTGTCAACGGATGCAAGTACACGCACCACAAGCTGCTTCATCATGAAAAGAAGATAGAACAGACAGAGAAGACAGAAAGTGACAAGAAAACAGAAGTCATCAATTTGACGTGGACAATAAAGAAGCAATCCTATCTGAAGATCCTGCCGGTCCAGGTGAAAGGACCTAAGGGTACAGTCAACACATTCGCATTGATGGACGACGGATCCACGGTCACACTCGTCGACGAAGACATCGCGGCGAGCATCGGAGCTACAGGACCAGTAGATCCACTGAAGATAGAAACCATCAATGAGTTGAAGACTGCGGAATCGGCATCAAGAAGAGTAACTGTCGGACTGAAAGGGCGCAACGAACATGAGGAGCAGATTCATGCAAGAACAGTGAAGAACTTACAAGTCTCCTCTCAACGGGTTCCACGCGAATCAGTGGAAGGTTGTCCACACCTATCGGACATCAAAGGACATCTTACATACTCCAATGCCAAGCCACGGATCCTCATCGGGCAAGACAACTGGCATCTACTACTGACCGAAGAGACCAGGAAAGGGGACAAGGACCATCCAGTGGCATCTCTCACGCCACTCGGATGGGTACTTCACGGAAGTCAAACTAACTCCTTTGGCCAGAAGATCGACTTCGTGTCAACAATGAAGGAAGCAGAAGATGACCTCGAGGACCTGGTGAAGAGATACTTTGAGATGGACACCCTCTGCATAAACCCGAAGAGACCAAAAACCGATCCAGAGGAGAAGGCACTTCGAATTCTCGAACAGAAGACCGAGAAGATCGACGAAACAAGATACCAGACCGGCCTCCTCTGGAAGAAGGAAGACGTCAAGTTCCCGGACAATTATGAAAACTCGCTGAAGAGGCTCTTAAATATTGAAAAGAAGATCGATCGTGACCCAGCCCTCAAGAAGAAATATGTCGAACAGATGGAAGCTCTTATAGAAAAAGGTTACGCCGAGCCCGCACCACCGCAGAAGACTCCTGAAAAGACTTGGTACCTGCCTCACTTCGCGGTCATAAACCCCATGAAGCCGGACAAGCTTCGTGTTGTGCATGACGCCGCCGCCAAGACCAGAGGGGTGGCTCTTAACGACATGCTCCTCAAAGGTCCGGATTTGCTTCAGTCGCTGCCAGGCGTCGTTATGCGCTTCCGACAGCATCTCATCGGGGTAACAGCGGACATCAAAGAAATGTTCATGCAGGTCAAACTGCGCACCGAAGACAGAGACGCACTGCGGTACTTGTGGCGCGGGGATCGCCGCGACAACCGACCTCCGGAAGAATATAGAATGACGTCGCTAATCTTCGGAGCATCAAGTTCGCCGTCTACAGCCATTTACATAAAGAACTTGAATGCCAAGCAGCACGAAGACAGTCATCCGGAAGCCGCAGCTGCCATAGTAAACAAGCACTACGTCGACGACTATTTAGACAGCTTCAGAAGCCTAGAAGACGCAGTGAAAGTGACGACGAGCGTGCGCGAGATACACAAGAAGGCCAGCTTCGAACTAAAACAATGGAAATCGAACTCAGCGTCACTCCTAGAAACACTGGGAGAGGAAAAACAAATAGAAGACCTAGAGCTATACAAGACAGAAGAGCAAACTGAACGAGTACTGGGTGTTATTTGGAAGATGAACTCGGACGAGCTAACATTCAACCTCAACCTGGCGAGAATACCTTCAACACTCATCGAAGGAAAGCAACCAACGAAGAGAGAAGCCTTGCGTATCGTCATGTCACTCTTCGACCCGTTGGGATTCGCCTCACCTGTCACTATCAGGGCGAAACAGCTACTGCAAGAAGTTTGGCGCCGAGGAACAGCATGGGACGACCGCATTGATGAAGACTTAGCGGAGCAATGGAAATCGTGGATGGGACACCTGAGAAGTCTCCACGACATAGTGATCCCGCGGCAGTATCTGCACTACAGTGACGCCGCCTCCCTCGAACTTCATGTCTTCAGCGACGCCAGTGAGTCGGCCTACTCGGCAGTCCTATTCTGGAGGGCAGTAACACCAGACGGTGAGGTGGGAGTGTCTCTCATCATGGCCAAGGCAAAGGTGGCTCCGCTCAAGCTGACAAGTATACCGAGGTTAGAACTACAAGCAGCAGTCATGGGCACCAGGCTCGCCGAAGCAGTCATCGAAGAACATGAGAGAAAACCCGACAAAAAGGTGTTTTGGACAGACAGCAAAACAGTGCTCACATGGATAAGGACCGGGTCACGTTCCTACAAACCATACGTGGCTCACCGTCTCGCAGCAATAGAAGAGAGCTCTAAGGTCAACGACTGGCGCTGGGTTCCGACGAAACAGAATGTCGCCGACGATGCGACACGAGATGTACCAACTGCCTTTGACAAGAATCACCGATGGTACAAAGGGCCAGATTTCCTTTACCTAACAGAAGACTCCTGGCCAATAGAACCTGTGAAGACCATAGAAGAAGAGCCTTCCGAAGAAGAGAAGACGCATCACATAATCAGTAAAAGAAGACTGAGGCTAGCAGAGGGTCTGCCTGATCCTGCAAAATTCTCCAGCTGGGACCGCCTCCGGTACGCGACAGCACGCGTTCTGCAGTTCATAGAATTCTGCAGAGCCACCAGACAGAAGGTCAACTACCGACGAACAAAGAGGAATAAAGAAGCGGATCCCACATGGAAGAAAAATAAACCTGCGACAGCGAAACCACAGGCACCCAAACAGAAGAAGAGATCGACACCCGACTTGCTTCCAGTCACAGCCGAGCTCCTAAGAAAAGCCGAAGAACTCCTGATGCGGTCTTCGCAAGAAGAGGCCTTCGCAGAAGAAATAGAGTGCCTTAACAGTGGGAAGCCGGTAACAAAGGAGAGCCGCCTTCACCAGCTCAGCGTCGAGTCAGTCAACGGCTCACTCCGACTTCGGAGCCGTATTCGAGCGGCCAAAGACATTGAAGAGAACGTCAAGAGCCCGCTAGTCGTCGACGGAGAACATCAGACGGTGAAGTTATGGATACAGGCAGTTCATCGGCAGCTCCATCACGCCGGCGTCGAGGCAACCGTAAATGAATGTCGCCAACAATACTGGGTACTAAGATTGCGCCCCATCACGCGAACGATCCTTCGACAATGTCTCTTTTGCCGCATGAAGACTCAAGCGCCGCCATACCCAAGAACCGGGGACCTGCCAGCGTGTCGCTTAGCGCATCACAAGCGACCCTTCACCTTCACCGGGGTCGACTATTTCGGGCCTCTCTCCGTGACCGTCGGACGCACCAGACAGAAGAGATACGTAGCCATCTTCACGTGTCTTACGACGCGAGCCATCCACTTGGAAGTCGCCGGCTCGCTCGGCGCCGATTCAGCTGTAATGGCGGTCAGACGCATGATCGCACGGCGGGGATGCCCGGCGGAAATCTGGTCGGACAACGGCACCAACCTGAAGGCTGCCGACAAAGAACTGCGACAAGCAATCGACGCGGCAACAGCAGAAGAAGCAGCGAAGAGGATTATCGCCTGGCGTTACATTCCGCCTGGAGCTCCGTTCATGGGCGGCGCCTGGGAGCGTATGGTGCGCTCCGTGAAGATCGCGCTTGCAGCAACATTGCACGAGCGCCACCCCACCGAAGAAGTCCTCGCCACTCTACTAGCTGAAGTAGAGTATACCGTCAACAGTCGCCCGCTGACCCACGTCTCCGTCAGCGCAGAAGATCCAGAGGCCCTGACTCCCAACCATTTCCTGCTGGGGGGTCCTGGGCGCGTGCCACAGCCAGGCACATTCTCCGAGCAAGACACCATTTCACGGTCCAGCTGGCGAGCTGCACAGAGGCTCGCTGACATCTTCTGGATCCGCTGGGTGAAGGAGTACCTTCCCGAGCTCCAACACCGGCGGGAGCCCCACGGACGAGGTCAAGAAGTCAAGGTGAATGACCTCGTGCAGATCGTCGATCATAACCTGCCCCGCAACATGTGGATACGAGGACGAGTCATCGCGGTGTATCCAGGCCCCGACGACATCGTGCGGACAGTGGACGTGCAGACCAAGGGAGGTGTCCTGCGCCGGCCAGTGAGGAAGCTCGTGATCCTGCCCCTGCCTACAGACGACGTGCCCGCACCAGAACGAGATGCGACGCGGTCGCACGGCGGGAGAGATGTGCGGGACAGTGTAGTGTTTATACAAACTCAAGTGTAGTGTGTAAACAAACTGATGAACATTAGTTATAGTTTATAAGTGATAACAATGTACATAGAAGATAGAGAAATCTATTTAATTTCCTTTTTATTAGAATATTTGATTGTTTGATAGTTTCTAATTAAAATTGGTTTTGTTATTTTATTATTTAACAATCTAACAGAGTTTTAGAACATACTAGAATATTACCTACCTATTAGTTATAGATGTATGTTATGTTTTGTTTTTTGTGTTTATTTTATTTTTCTTAGATAGAAATAAGTTAGTAGATTCTAAAAATATATAATTTAGTATATGTTTGTTAACAAAAACATAGGGAAAACCGCAAAAAATGTCACCCTGCTCTCGTTACGGTAAAGTTTCGTCGTAGTTAAGCTAATTGCGTCGAAAACCACCCGGAATTTGATTGGTTAAAATTCGTGTGCTCTGATTGGTCAGCCAATCAGAGGCCTTAGATTTTATTAAGGAAAATTATATAAATTACGGGCTGGTTTTCGATATAGTCAGTTAGCCAGCGACAACAGAAGAAGAAACACTAGAAGAAAAAGGAAGAATCAAGACTAGAAGAAAAAGGAAGAAACAAGACTGGAAGAAAAAGGAAGAAACAAGACTAGAAGAAATAGTAAGAACATGAAGAGAGAACTTTAGAAGATAGAAACACTGTAAAGAATAAATCTCAAGCCTTCAAGATAGTCGTTTTTATTTCCCCACCAATCCCAGCAATAGTTAAGTGTGCATCCTGCACAATTATTTTTGAACAAAGTACAAACTTTAAGCCATAGCTTTGAGATAAAGTTTTTATTTTTTGCTAAGGTACACTAAATATTAAGAATAAACTGTTTCTATTCTGTACTATTGGGATGTCATTTTATTTAGATTGTTTTGCTTAAAATATTCTGTATTTTCTTCGATTTTTACAATTATTTTTGGTTCAATCTAGTTTAAACTTGTTTTGAGATCAATTATATTTTTTAAAGTATAGGTATTTAAATTGAACATATTTTTTTAGCATGGTAAAGCTAAAAAAATATGTCTCTCTAAGTCAGACTCCGAATACTTAATTAATGTTGTTTCTCTGAATCATTAATTTAATGATTTTTATTTATGATTCGTTCAACATTTTTTCTTGAAAATTAAGTTATAAATTCTATGCACACCACGTTTTTTAAGCGCGCCGTTGGTTGACGCGCGTTTGTAGCGATACACACGCGCGTTAGCATCGCGTTTGTATCGATTCAATCAAACACCAAACTGCTCTGTAGGATAAAAGCGCGCTGTCGACGCGCGTTTCTAAAACGCTCGTCGACAGTGCGTTTAAAAAACGTGGTGTATATACCTTAAAATTTATACATATTATAAAATCGTAGGAAAGTCAAAACTGTACATTAAATATTTTTTAAAAGGATAACTGGGGCGTGTTCTACAATCGATATCGAAGCCAAAAATATAGTTTTTAGATTTTTTTTCTGTTTATCTGTTTGTCTGTATGTATGTCCGGGCTAAACTCAAAAGTACTGCATGGATTTACTTCAAATTTTGCATGAAAATTACGAAGAGGTCGGGTCAACATATAGGCTACATATTATCACGCTATCACCTACGGGGAAGGAGCTGTGATAATTTATAAAGGTTAATGCGGGTAAAACCGCGGGGCACAGCTAGTATCCAATATGACCCTTTTAATTTTTTTTTCGTTTGGTGTCTGGAAAATTATCAATATTGCCGTCATAGGATGACATTTCGTTGTAAGTAAGCCTTATTCTGTTCGTAGGTACTACAGTAGGTAAGTACTATATAAAAGATAGTTGTCATTATGCTCGCCGTATCTAAGTTAATTGCCAAAGGATTGGGAGCTTTACCTGAAAATTGTAATATCCTGTCGATACCCTAAATTTATTATGCTCGGAATTAAACTTTAAAATTTTTCAATATTGTATTAAAACTGATATACGCTACTGACTTCTTACGTCATTTGTCAGACTGTTTAAGTAGGTCCGATAAATAAAACGTTATTTCATAATCTTTTTTATTACCTTTAGCTATTCACACATAAACCATTAACATAAACAGTGTAGGATGCTCCTGGACAAATGAAAGAAAACCAGTTGTTGATACGAAAAAAAATGCTTAAGCTGATTGTCATTCTTGTATGAAGTTATGTATTTTATGTGAACTTTGCAATTTTATGTTATCTAGTTTATTTTATTTAAGTTGTTTAGTTTATCACTAAGACTATTTATGTTACACCTTGATCATGTACAGTACAACCAAGCAAGTGTGCAAAATATAGTCCTTGAGGGGTACCAAAAAATATAATTGAGACAGATTGCCTTGGGACACATGTTACATCATTCAACTGTAAAATGACATAATAATATAACAAAACCACAAAGTCTCTCTAGCCCTCCGAGCAATAATTCCTCCGAGCTCCAGCGTATGTCTATGTATATCTCAATTTTTAGGGTTCCGTAGCCAAATGTCAAAAAATGGAACCCTTATAGATTCGTCATGTCTGTCTGTCTGTCCGTCCGTATATCACAACCACATTTTCCGGAACTATAAGAGCTGTACTGTTGTTTGGTACGTAGATGTATTCTGCGAACCGCATTAGGAATTTTACACAAAAATAGAAAAAGAACAATAATTTTGGGGTAAGCCCCATACATACATAGATCTGAAAATAAAAAAAAAACACAACATCGTACCTACACATGTGTATACCCCACATGTGTAGGTACGATGTTTTGTTTTTTTTGGATAGGTCTTCAAAAATGATATTGAGGTTTCTAATATATTTTTTTTCGAAAATGAATAGTTTGCGCAAGAGACACTTCCAAAGTGGTAAAATGAGTGTCCCCGCTCCCTGTAACTTCTAAACTAAGAATATGATAAAACTAAAAAAATATATTATATACATTATCATGTAAACTAACAACGAAAATTGGTTTGAACGAGATCTATTTAGTAGTTTTTTTTAATACGTCATAAATCGTAAATCCAATTTAACTTTTATTTAATCAACTGAAATAATTGCTGCCACGGAACCGTTCCTGGGCGAGTCTGAGTCGCACTTGGCCAGTTTTTTTTTACTAAGGAAAGCAACTTCATTGCAGTAACAATTCCAAGACTTTTATTCATTGTCATTCCTTCAAAACGTTATGTATCAGGCCGTTGAAGTGGGCTCAAATTTGCCATTTTTTTTTCGTTTACTGCAGCTAAACGCACTCATGTACCTTACTACTTGATAAATGGACGATCTGTTCTGTTCTGTGTCCTGGTTTCAAATTGTTATTTATGTAAAACACGTGTGAGAAATGTGCTCCTTGCGGATACCAAAACGGCTAGCGTAAAACTATTTATATGGATTTCTTTGCTTTACCAATCGATAACGAACTCACAAATCTGTCGTCAACTTATATTACAATCTTACTTATAAAAAGCATGGAGAAAAAGATTAACTTGAACATATTTCACCGCGTTCACTTAAGTGAAGAAAGACACTTGACAAAGACCACGTCTCTCACGCTATAAAAAACACTATAAGACACGGTCTTAAAGTGTTTTTTTTATAAGTAAGGAGGTGTATTTATAATCAACTAGCTGTGCCTTCACGGTTTTATCCGCATCAAACTCTATAGATTATAGCCTATGTGTTAACCCTGGATTAACAGTCAGTTAACTCCTCACTCCTTTCCTCGGTTGTACGAAATTTCATTACATTACAAAATAGAGTTAACGGTGGTCGGCAACTGGAAATAACCCAATTTGTTTGAGGCTGCTCATGTGGACTCAAATTCAAATAAAACATTATTTCACAATAGTCTAATAGCCATAACGTGTGAGTTATGGCTATTAGACTATTGTACTATATACACATACAGACTATTGTGCTATATATACTGCTTACTACTCGCGCTGATAAATACAACACTGTTCACTGTAATGGTTTCAAATTCGTTATTTATACCACGTGTGCGGAATGTGCTCCTTGAGGGGTAACAAAAAGGTTGCGCTAACGCACGAAACGAGACAAATAAAAATAATTGAAGTAAACGATTTTCTCCTAACTTATATAAATATTGGAATGCTGATTGGCTTTGACGTTTTTCCATATTTACTCAACTTTAGAATGAAATCTCAATATTAATAACAATTATTATACAATAGTTAAATTCACGTGATATAACAGTAAAAAAAAGTCGTTACAGTAATTATAATTAATAAGGATATGATTTACCGTATTTCTGAACGTGTAACTATTATACTGAACAAATCCTTAGTCACATGCATGATTCAATTAAACGGGAAGATATATCCTACTAATCCTATCCGACGAATTATAAATGCGAAAGTTTGTGAATATGTATGGTAACTAAATCCTAAGAACACCGCATCATCTCAATCGTGTTTAAAATAAGCGCTTATCACCAAACTTTATATTAAGTTTATATTTAGCAAGCACATTCGTTTGAAACTGTATACCGTGCTACGGGAAGTTGATTGTATAGGGTAAACTCACGCAAATAAGTGATAGTCCGTTTCGAAGCTGATATTTAGTTAAGTGTGACGGATATTTAATATAAACATTAGGTTACAGTAATAAGTCTTATTTTCCTCTGAAAAGGTTCGGGTCGTGCGAGAGAGAAAGTAACAAACGACAGATTTATCCGCCCGAACTTAGTTTTACGCACCGCGCAGCCATAGAACTTTTATGTTTAAGTAAATAATTCGAAATAAATACTAAATATGCATAATTTGCAACAAAAATTACACAGTTTATAGTTGGACCAACGCTGATTACTGGCTTCGTTTTAGCAAAGGGTGATTTCTTATTTTGTCAACGCATAAAATTAACGAATTTTCAAGTTTTGATTTTGGGCAGTATCACGGATTTAGCGTATGCAAATGTGATGTACGTGTGAAACTAGGTTAAAATCTATTTATTTCATGATTTATTAAGTTAATGTAAATTGTTACATCAATTAAAGCCAAATAAATAAAATGATGATTTCATGAATACCTATAGAATAACTTTAAAAAATTAGTGCCTCGGAATTAAATGAGTCGCATTTTGGTATTGTTACATGAATTATGTTTTTACAGATATAATGGTAGTACAAGGTATTCAAAAAAAATTGACAAGACAATGAAGCGACGCTGAGAACCGTAGTCCAAAATGTATTAGAGAAAAAAACGGGCCAAGTGCGAGTCGGACTCGCACATGAAGGGTTCCGTAGCAGCAAGTATTTCAGTTGATTAAATAAAAGCAAATTGCGGTTTATGACGTATTAAAAGAAAACTACTTGCTCGATCTCGTTCAAACCAATTTTCGTTGTTAGTTTCTGTGGTAATGTACATCATATATTTTTTTTAGTTTTATCATTCTCTTATTTTAGAAGTTAGACCGGGGGGGGGGGGGGGGGAGGGCGACACTCTTTTTACCACTTTGGAAGTATCTCTCGCGCAAACTATTCAGTTTAGAAGAAAATGATATTAGGAACCTCAATATCATTTTTGAAGACCTATCCATAGACACCCCACATGTATGGGTACGATAAAAAAAATATTTTTACTTTCAGTTCTATGTATGGCGACTCCCCAAAATAATTGTCCTTTTTCTATTTTTGTGTAAAAATCTTAATGCGGTTCACAGAATACATCTACTTACCAAGTTTTAGTAGTACAGCTAAAAAGTGGCTGTGACATACGGACGGACAGACAGACAGACATGACGAATCTATAGGGTTCCGTTTTTTGCCATTTGGCTACGGAACCCTAAAAATGCCTATTTACCGCGATTTTTAAATTTCGCGATAAAATATAAAAATCTCGGGCAATTCCGCGATAACGTAATTAGCTGAGTATGTATAACGGACTTAAAGTGATTATCACGATATTGTCAAAGTCTACGAGGTTTCGATTATTAGCTATAAGTCTAAAATTGTCGTCCTAAGTAACTTTACAATCCTAATTATAGTAACTGAAAGACTGATTTATGTCCCTAATTAAAACTAAAACCAAGATTTTACGAATTTATCGAAGTTTTATTATATTATATTTTGTTTTATCATGAAATTGGATCAGTACACCCTACTTTAAATATGCCTACTTGCTACTTAAGCTTTTACAAAGCTTTTTTCCTGACATGATTAAGAACTAAATAAAGGTTATATAAATAAAGAAAATAATATCTATAAATAAAGGTAAAGAAAAGGTTTTTAATGTGCCCACATTAAAAACTTTTTCCTTCAACTACGTAGGTACCTAGTAATGTTATCATTAATCAATCACTACAAAACCGATCACAAAGAAGGCTTATTTTTTGCCATTTCATTTTTTGCACTGCTGTTTTATTTAGATATAAATTTACCACAGAGAATTAATGATTCCCATTAAGCCATTAAGTTTAAAATAAAATGTATAGATATGAAAAAATAAAACAAATAGGGCGCATTTTTTACCATTGTAAAACTTATCATTAACTTGAGATTTTTATTTTGAAGAGGCATATTTTAACACGATAAGAGAGAAAAGTAGATTAGCCTCCTTAACCTCATTGAGTAATTAATGCACTTGTGATAATTTTGTGTCCTAGCATGCGCTCCGGCCCACATGTCACCAACATAACACCAACAACTATCTATAATGCTTTAATAGAAGCACAGAAATAGATGTAAAAATCTGTGAGCCGTCAAACGACATTATTATCTGTTTTTAGTTTGTCTATCCGACCAGATACATCGGATCCGTTAATATGACAGCGCTGTTTTTAATCACTACTTTGTGTGTGTCCGTTCACGTCATATATCAAAGGGTCCAATTGGGCCCATTTATAAAAGCTTATTGTTAGATATAGTTACTCACATAATAATATGTTCTACTATTTGGGCTGATGAATGGACACTCTGTGTTCTGTTATGGTTTCAAATTGTTATTTATGTTATAAATAACACGTGTGCATAATGTGATTCTTGAGGGGTAACACAAAACGTTCATATCAGCATACAATGAATGCATGAATGCGAAATTATTATCAGCGTCCGTAGGTTTTAGCTATTGAAACAGAAAATCTTCTTGTAGAACTAAAAGGTGGAAGTACTTCCTCAGTCGAGCTGCTTATTATGCTCGTTTGAATGGGTCGTTTAACATTCAAGCGAGGTTTATATAGTTACTAGCTATGCCCCGCGATTTTACCCGCGTTAAACTTTATAAATTATCACAGCTCCTTCCCCGTAGGTGATAGTATGATAATATATAGCCCATATGTTGAGCCGACCTCTTACTAATAGTCATGCAAAATTTAAAGTAAATCCATGCAGTACTTTTTGAATTTAGCCCGGACATACATACAGACAAACCGACAAACAGAAAAAACTTCTACTATATTTTTGGCTTCGATATAGATTGCAGATCATGCCCCAAGTATCCTTTTTAAAAAATATTCAATGTACAGTTTTGACTTTGCTACGATTTTATTATATGTATAGAAAGGTAAAGATTATCCCGTCAATAATAGGTATGCGGGAAGGGAGATGGGTCGCAACACGTGAATGGCTCATGTGTTGCGGACCCATCTCCCGTATGTCTTATAAGAATAACTTACATATACCTATGCGACGGTAACGGTTTCCGACTGGTTTACTTTACCGAATTGGCCGTATAAAAAGAATGTTCACTTGAGTAAAAGTTCTCAGACTATAAATCTCTTATTAATGCAGATTGGACTATTCAGACTGGCCTGTTGGTTAAGTGGTTCGTGATCCTGATTGCTAAGCCAGTTTGTGAGTTAGTGCCCCACCCAGTACCTACGAATCTCTGTGTGATGAGCACGTTTACTTATTGTGTATGGGTGTAATTTATCTATAACCTAGCTGTGCCCCGCGGTTTTACCCGCGTTAAACTTTATAAATTAACACAGCTCCTACCCCGTAGGAGATAGCGTGGTAATATGTCGCCTATATGTTGACCCCACCTCTCAGTTATATTCATGAAAAATTTGAAGTACCCAAATCCATGCAGTGCTTTTTCAGTTTAGCCCGGATATACATACAGACAAACAGACATACAGGCAAAAATTCTAAAAACTATATTTTTGGTTTCGATATCGATTGTAGACCACGCCCCAAGTATCCTTTTTAAAAAATAGTCAATGTACAGTTTTGACTTTCCTACGATTTTATTATATGTATAGATAGATGTGTATGTAATTAGACAAGTACGTTTATCAGTTGCCTGTTTGCCATAGTATAGATTCTGCCTAGTTTGGCATCAGATGGCAGTGTGTTAGTTGTTCCAAGATAGTTATTTATGGAATGAAATATTAGTCCTCTGAATATATTGTAATGTAAAAACTTTATCTATCTATACATATAATAAAATCGTAGCAAAGTCAAAACTGTACATTGAATATTTTGTGATCTACTATCGATATCAAAGCCAAAAATATAGTTTTGAGAATTTTTGTCTGTTTATCTGTTTGTCTGTATGTATGTCCGGGCTAAACTCAAAAAGTAGTGCATGGATTTACTTCAAATTTTGCATGAATGTTACTAAGAGGTCGGGCCAACATATAGGCTACATATTATCACGCTATCACCTACGGGGGTGGAGCTGTGATAATTTATAAAGTTTAACGTGGGTAAAACTGCGGGGCACAGCTAGTTGGTTTATAAACTATTACTCGTTATTGAATTCTACGGGTGTAATTAATAAAAAAGAACCGTTTAAAACATTATTTAAATTACTTGCAAGAAAATAATAAAATACATACATACAAATGGTGTTTAATTAAAATAGTTTTCATTAATAGGTATCTACTGAAATACGCTATTGAACTCTTACATCATGCCTCAGACAGTTTAAATGGACTTAATAAATAGAACACAATTTCATAATCTTTTTTATTAGCTTTGGCTTCTCACTCACACATATGTACGTATACAATACTACTCGCTCTAGTGTATGCGCATTTCGTACCCGTAAAACAAACACGTCGTAAATATATATTTTCTTTATTGGGACTAAGGCAACAACAAATTTTTGAACAATAAGTCTGTCAAAAACTTGTTGATTATGTGGTTTAAAAATGTTGAACTGAGTATGGTCTGTATATTCAGTTGAACATTACCGTCTCTATACTATGAACACGGTAAAATCTTTAATTTGGTCTGTTAAGGTTAACGTTGTAATAATTTATGTTCAACACATGCGTGTAATGTAATCCTTAAGGGTACCGAATAAGTCTCGTAAATTTTTGACCGGACTTTCTTCATTTACCTACTCGATAAACCTATATCTATGCATGCATTGATATATAAAACACCGTTTTTTATATACCAATGACTCTATGCTTTAATAATTATCTTACTAATATTATAATTGCGAAAGATTGTGTGTGTATGTTTGTATAGACGTGTAGATATATGTATGTAAGAGTAACTTTTTCTCGCAAAAACTAACGAACGGATTTATATGAAACTTTCTAGTAATATAGCTTATATGTATAATAATAATAAAAATGGTTTATTTCATCTCCACAAATTACATTCTTAGGTATTACAAATACTGTTGACAAAAGGTTTGGCTTGTAATTTGTAACTTGTGGGAGATCTGGAGTCTAAGCTAAGCCTAGGCCTGAATTTTAGCACTCCAGGCCCCCCCAAAACTTAAAGTGATACATTATAAATATGATGTCAACGGGATAACAAACGGATGTGTGTGTGTGTGTGTGTGTGTGTGTGTGTGTGTGTGTGTGTGTGTGTGTATGTGTGTGTGTGGGGGTGTGTTTATGAGTGTTTGCGTATGTATGACAATGTATATATAATACAATGACTCATATACGAGATTATATATATATATATATATATATATATATATATATATATATATATATATATATATATATATATATATATATATCTGTTGGAACCTACAATAATGCTTTAAATAAATATGTACGGGTATATAATGTATATTAATATATATTCGCTATGTTGGCTGATCAAGTAGTTTTTCGGTTTCTACATAATTTAGTTCCGTAGCCACTTTTGAACCATTTTCTTACATCCAGATTTGCGACAGTTAACTATTGGTATTATTTTATTTATTTTATTGTATAGCATACTACCTCGGTATGGGAAAACCTTTTGCGCAAAAGAAGTATGCACAGCAGCAGGCTCACATACTGCGTAATTCCTTCTGGAAAGCGCAATGCGTTTCCTACTGTCGTCAGGTATGTTGGTATGCTTAAGGAGTACAGTTTGCATTACATATAATTGTCGCACAGTCAAAACCTGTGCTTCTTCATATAGTTTAGTGGTGGGGAATAAACGAGGTTTTGCTAGGCTCACTTTAAGGATCAT
This sequence comes from Pseudoips prasinana, assembly GCA_951640165.1. Taxonomy (NCBI): domain Eukaryota; kingdom Metazoa; phylum Arthropoda; class Insecta; order Lepidoptera; family Nolidae; genus Pseudoips; species Pseudoips prasinana. The sequence continues at coordinate 23,812,284 of OX621236.1, read as the reverse complement.
CCTCTGTGCTCGTTCAAGAGATATCATTTTGGATTTATTGGCACCTCCCCATGTGGTAACACAATATGTTATATTCGAATGAAACATATATTTCATTCGAAGGACACATTTATAAGGTAAGAGCGCGGGGCACAGCTAGTAATAAATAAAAACTTTGTGTCTACAACATATTGAGCACACAGTGCAATAATAGATATTGAACGGTATATCGATATACATAGATAGGGATACGGTAAAGTAGTTTTGGTATTTTCGGTGTTCTGGTTGGTAATTTTTATTCAAAAGTTTCGTAAAACTCTAGATCGGGTTATTGTTTTGATATTTTTATCAAAAAGTTTTACGCTTTTATTTAAATCTGTTATAATTAATACTCGTATACGTAAAAAGAAATCTATCTACAAAACATTGAACATGTGGTTAAAAATATTGAATGTAAAAACCGTAAATACGTTTTTACCTCTCTCTCTATGTTATGTTTGCAAATTGTGATAATTTATATACATACTTATAATAAAATCGCAGGAAAGTCGAAACTGTACATTGAATATTTTTTTAAAAGGATACTTTGGGCGTGATCTACTATCGATATTGAAGCCAAAAATATAGTTTTTAGAATTTTTGTCGGTGTGTCTGTTTGTCTGTATGTATGTCCGGGCTAAGCTCAAAAAATACTGCATGGATTCACTTAAAATTGTGCGTGAATATTACTAAGAGGTCGGGTCAACATATAGGCTACATATTATCACGTTTTCAACTACGGGGGAGAAGCTGTGTAAATTTATAAAATTTAACGCGGGTAAATCTGCGGGGCACAGCTAGTTTATAAACTAGTTTCGACTTTCCTACGATTTTATTATATGTATAGACGTGCGGAATGTGTTTCTCGCATACCATATAAGTTCGTAACTCTCTTCATTAGGTTACACAGTGTCGCTTTACCCGCAAAGCTTTTTTACGCTTCTATGTAAAATAATGATAAATATCCACAAATCATTTCCCGTCAAGACGTTTTAGGTTGTACTAAATCTGTCCAAGCACTGTGATATTGCAGACGTGCTTACAGTAGTAGTTTGATTGTATTTTTTGTTTTTAATTCAATGGTTGTATTGTTTAATGAATGCCTATGTTCATTTACGTATATGTAAATTGCAGTGCTTAAAATGAGTATAATTTCCTGGAATAAATGATTATACAATTTAATTTAAATTATGAACAGAAGAGGTACCATGAGATCAGCGTAAAACGTAATTCAATGAATTCAAAACAAAAAGTAAGTGTTAATGACGCCGTATTTTTGTGTCGTTTACAATATAATCTATTGAATATTGTGGTTTCCATGCTATCATCCGCAAGAGGATGGCGTCAATACTGCACCGGCCAGTAGTCACAGCAGCATTATGAGAACTATTTCAGAGCAGTGTGACAACCCCATATTATGCCACTGTGGTGGCAAAATCATAGGGGTTGAGTAATTTAATTTTATGAAGTTTTATACTACACTAGCTATACCCAACGGTTACACCCGCGTTAAAGTAGTTTTGGCGTAACAGAGTAACAAACATACATCTATACTCACAAACTTTCGCAGTTATAATATTAGTAGGATGTGTACCTCTAGCGGTTTTGGCAGTGCACGCCGAAATGACCTGCAGATGGTAGATTTTTCCCACTTACTTGACACTTATCGTCATATTTTGGACAATTCACACAATATCTTTCTAAATTGTAGGCTATGTGTCATTATTGATGCATAAGCTATATTATTGTAAAGTGTCATTAAAAACCATTCACTAGTTTTTACGTGAAAGGGTAACAAACATCCATCCATACTTACAAACTTTCGCGTTTATAATATTAGTAAGAAGGATAGTTCTTTAAGATTTATATACTTACAATATTATATTATGGCAACTCATATATAATATATTTATTTACAGAGAAATGGAGAGCGACGGTGTCATGTTGTATCCTGATACGCAGGTGCAGGTAAGGATCCTTTAGACGTTATAACTGACAGACAGTTGGCCTTACCTTTACGGAAATGATGTGCGACGTTAAGGCTAGTGCAGCTATCTTGTTCGTGCACTTAGATTTTTCATAGGATTTATTATTACTGTCAGCAGAAAACAGCTACGACTAATAGTAGCAGTATTAACGGGCCACTACGGCACCAACTATCACCTTCACAAACTGGGACTGTCGAATAGCCCTATCTGCAGGAGGTGTAGGGAAGAAAATGAAACAATGCTGCATATAATATGAATGGCCATCCTGGAGCTGGCATATCCAGAACCAGGAGACTACAAGGGTCTACCTCTAACAAGTGTACTGAATTATGTTCAAACCTCATTCAGGGGTCTAGGGATAGAGTAAAATCCAATGGGGGTTAGTACAAAATATCCTGAAGGGTCGAAGTGCTGTACGCTAGTACAGCCCAGCCAAGACAAGACAAGACTGTCACCGCTTTCGAAGTATATGCATTAGTAATTTAGTGAGGTTAATATTTCGAAATATTCAGAACTAGTTTACATTTTTATATGATTTTTACATACCAAAAGAAATAAGTAAAACTGTTTTCCCACATTCAGTGGTTATAACAAAAACAAAACAATATTAAAACTTGTTCCGAATATTTTGGAAATTTAGCCTCACAAAATGACTGAAGCACGTTTTTAAAAAATACCTGAGAACGTAAACTAGTTATGCAAAGCAAGGCATAAACCAGTAATGCTGCTTGCAAATATTGAGCGGAGTTTAGTTAAGAAGACGATCATACTTTTGCATTTATTTTAATGAGACATTTGTTCTATTCGTATATATGTGTTACATAGAATTATAGTTCACTTAACAATAAAAAATATATATTTAGTTTACTATTTATGTTACATCGTGTGTAAGCGTTTTACGCCCAGGTTTACCCTTTGTATGAATTAATAAATAAATATCCTAGTACATTATTCACAGACGGATCTGATCCGAAACTAAGCAGAGCTTGTACTATGTAAACCAGATAACTGATATAGGTATTACATATACTAACTTTCTTTTGTAAATACCTACATAATTACATACATTATATAGATAATTACACCCAGACTCAAGACAAACTGACATGTTCATGCACCCATAATCTGTCCTGGGTGGGAATCGACCCCATGATCTGCGGCGCAAAAGGCAAGCTTTTACCAACCACGACAACCGGCCCGTCGAATTATTGTTACTACATTGCACAGAATCATAGGTTCTTTAAAAAAATATTTTCAGTAGGAGTCCGGAGTCAAGGAGTGGGCGGTGTTACGTACGCCGTTTCTTGGAGAGCACGTAACTCCGTCGGTACTGTACCTGACCGCCCACGCCCTTCAGTTGTGTTTAAAGGAATAGAGAGTGCACCTGTTTTTGTGCACAAATTTGTATGTCCCGCATTGATGGGTAGTTCCCGTTAAAATTGGTCGCTATTGCTGTAGTTCAATGTGTGGACATTATAACATATTTTAATAAATATTTTGCCAACATAAATGATAGTGCTTTCGATGATATTCTTCGTTGAAATATCGGTCAAGGAACATAATAAAATGTTCTGATTTGAATGACACTAGTGTAACCATAGTTTATAGAATATACCGTTCTTGGCAGTGAACGCAAATAAACATGGAAGCATTCCTAGCTCGCGAAAATGACCCAACGCAGATTGTGCCGCGGTAGGCGGGGCTTAAAAATTGTGCCGCGGACCGAGTGGGACCGAGTTTGCGCACTACAGGCATCAATGGCGGTCGTCTCTCAGTTATTAGTTTCAGCGTGTTTAATTTCCAAAAATGCCTTCCTGTGCAGTGAAGTGGTGTATTAATAAATCTCATTTGCATAACAAGAGTGTTGGAATTAGTTATTATGAGTAAGTACCTACATCGCTATATATTTTAATTTTATTAAATATGAAGTCAATCAAATTGACACAAAATATATGGTGATGTTGTTATGCAAACGAATCAATTTATTTATCTACACAAAAATTATGACGATTTTTTTTATTTATTACAATTATTTTAATCTTAGATAAAATACTCAGCATCTTTAGGGTATGCAAAAAGATTGGTAATGGTGGTATTAAAACAGCTTGGTTTCTTCTAATTTCCACTCGATCTAAAGCGAAGAGAACTATGGACGAAAACGGTTCGTTTGGAAATGAATTCAATTCAATTTTATTGAAGTTATACTTCTTTTGGCGCGATGGAGAAAAATGATGAGAGTGAATTTTTACGATGCGCGCGCACACCGACACCAAAAAATTTAACAGCATGAAGTTAGTTCTAGGTGGTATGAAAATTGATAACTATGTTCAAGTTGTATATTAAGAAGTATAACTTCTGACACGTGTACATAAGTACACACAAGTTTTTTTTATATATTTACAGGGTAACTTGTAAAGCACCAATTACCTCACAGGACTAGATAGCTAAAACCATAAGCAACAACATTTATTTTACAACTTTTGATAATTTGTATTTATTTTTTTTTTGTAAAATGGCTGTATTAATAAATTTACCACTTGAATGTTTATAACTCTACGTGCATCTTAAATAATATGTAACCAGGCGGCTTGCGTAATCTTTGCGATGCCCGTAGAGTAAGTTGTTGCTTATGGTGTTAGCTTCCTAGTCCTGCGAGGTTGTTGGTATTTTACAAGTAACCCTGCATATGTAGATCACCTATAATTTCAAGTCGATTCGTCCACGCGTTTTCAAGATAAAGGGTATTGACAGACAGACGGACGGATGGATAAAGAAGTGAAGTGTGCCCTAAAAAGTAGTACTTAAGTGTTATGTATACCTACGGAAATTGTAAATAATAATTAGTGAATAATTGGTCACAAATTTGTTTTATTTACCTATTATCATAGCAAATAAACCCGTTACTCGCCAAATACTGCTCTATTTAAAGACCTTAGAAAACTCTTGCCGTAAAGTTCAAGATACTGTATATTTTATCATAATTCTTTATTATTTTAATAATATCAATGTCACGGTGAATTATTTTCGTTGCACTTTATAACATGAAACATCCCTCGGCGAATGTCATGAACATGGTAATTTAGACCCGAGCATGACGTCATAAAGTCTACTTTTAAAAGGTGTATCTGAGCGGTAATATTTTGGCCAATCAGAGACGGTATTCCGTTGTGTCAGTTTGATTGGGATATTGGGTCAAAATTTGCGCTTAGTTTCCTTGAAGTAATGCTTCCATGTTTATTTGCGTTCACTGGTTCTTGGTAATCTATATATATAAAAATCAATGCCACTTTTCGTTGTAATTTTATAACTCAACAACGTCTTTACCGATTTGGCTAATTTTGGTCTTGAATTATTCGTGGAAGTCCAGGGAAGGTTTGTACGTACAGAAAATTTAAAAATAGTCTTGAAAAAGTGTAAAATCATCTTTCTATACTCCCATATACAAACAATTTGTACTAATACTTAAAAGCGTAGCGAAGCACGTACCGGGCCGCTAGTTATTTATAATATCAATCGTACAAAAAATGAGAATATATTATTTTCAGTTCAAAAAGTTCAACAATGTGGCAACACCTAACGCTCCATCGCCTCAGGACCCAATTTTTGCACCACAGCAGGTAACTATTTTATATATTATATTATTTTATTCATGGATAAACAATATAGATATATAATGATAAATTATATCTATATAAATATAGGTACGTAAAAGTAAAAAGTATAAAGACTATTTATTTTTAATAAAGTATTTAATAAATAGTCAGGTCAGAAGTACCCTTAACCGTCGAGCATGTATAAAGAATATAATGACAGTAAATGAGGCGAGCAAGGATTGTGACAAATGGAAGTCCGTTGTCTCTGCCTACCCCTCTGCGAAACAAGCGTGAGTCTATGTATGTAATAAATAGTCTTTGTACTTTTTGACTATACATTCAGTCAAAAAAGTATCGGGAATGGATGATTTGTTTATGGTTCCAAATTCAAATTTTTGTTTTTTTTGTTGTTGTTTGATTGGCATTTTCCATTTTCCATTTTGGCGCGGAGTTTGAGTTGCATCCGTTATTTATATTAAATACAGTGCTGGTTTTAGTTTATCATATATAGTGTGTATTGCGAATTTCATAATGGACAAAAATATCGAACAAAGAGTTTGTCTTAAATTTTGCATCGCTAATGGAATTTCGTGTTCGGAGTCACTGAAAATGTAACAGAAGGCTTACGGTGAATCGATTTTATCAAAAACTCGTGCTTATGAGTGGTTCAAAGCGTTCAAAGACGGTCGAGATGTGATGAAAGATTTGCCTCGCTCAGGTAGGCTATCAACGTTTGCAACTGAAGTTAACATCGCAAAAGTGAAGGAAATAGTAACTGAAAATCCTCATTCAACTCTGAGAGAGATAGCCGCCGAACTTTCTGTATCTCACGAGTCGATTCGTACCATTTTAACTAATCATTTGGGTATGAAACATGTTGCCGCTCGGCTAGTCCCAAAAGATCTGAATTTTCTCCAAAAACTCAATCGCATGAAAGTCGCTGAGGACATGGTAGAACGAGTCAATTCCGACCCAACATTCATGAAACGCATTGTTACTGGTGACGAGACGTGGGTTTACGAGTTTGACATGCAAACTAGTCAACAAGCTTCGGAGTGGCGCCTTCCAACTGAACCGAAACCGAAAAAACCACGCCAAAGTCGATCAAAAGTCAAAGTCATGTTGACTGTTTTCTTTGACTATCGCGGTGTTGTGCACTCTGAATTCTTACCGTAAGGTCGAACGGTAAATAAAGGATATTATTTGAGCGTTATGCGGCGTTTAAGAGAGCAAATTCGACGAAAAAGGCCAGATTTGTGGAAAGAAAATTCTTGGATTTTGCACCACGATAATGCGCCTTCGCGCAAGGCCATCATTGTGAACGAATTTTTGACCAAACACTCAACAAATACCATCCAGCAATCACCATATTCACCAGATATGGCTCCAGCTGACTTCTTTCTTTTTCCTAAACTCAAATTACCACTTCGTGGTACCCGTTTTCAATCGGTAGAAGACATACCTAAAGGAGAATTCGCGGCGAGAACTGAACTCAATTCCGAAAGCAGCGTTTAAAAAATGTTTTGATGAATGGATTATTCGTTGGCGTAAGTGTATCGTTTCTGAAGGAGCATACTTTGAAGGTGATAAAATAAATTTGGATGAATAACAAACATTTTGTATATTATTGATCTTTTCCCGGTACTTTCTTGACAGAGTAGTATATCGGAGATTATAATTTTAAATGTCTTCAAGCTACTTAAAAATAAAATAGTAATAGGTATTTATGTAAAATTCGTCTATGTAGTACTCTAGAAGATTCTATATTTTGTTTTATATTTTTATCTTGTTTGTATCTACCTAGATAGCTTAGGCTTTGTAATATTCCTGTAAAATATTTGATTCCTGCAAGACAAGCCTGCGTGTTTAGTGCAGAAACCGTTGCAACCGTTGAAGTACATAACTTGTATAGAAAACAGCACGTCCAGCTACCTCAAATGTCTTTTATAGATTTTCAACTTTATCACAAAAGCATTTTCACTTTCAATTGGGGTAATTTGACAGATTGGGGTAGCTTGATGTGCTGGCACTTAACTCACTCTGTACAATAATATAATAATATCCAGGGACATTATTTACACACGGCTATCTGATCCCAAACTAAGCAGAGCTTGTACTATGGAAATAACAAGTGCAATTAAAAAATATTAAATTATAACTATATACTTACATGTTGCTTCGCTTGCAGAACCTGTTGGGCCCTGAGAACACCATAACGACGTGTCAGTTCTGCCGAGCCTCCATCAAAACGGCGGTAAAGCACACCACCACATCTCGCACGCACATAGCTGCAGCCATTTGTGGCCTCATGTGGTACGTATACCTTTTAATTTCTCTTAGGTTTAAAGTATTCCGAATCAGTTGAGAATTCACTCTTACTCAAATGGCCCATAGGCCATTACAAACATACACACCACGTTTTTTAAACGCGCGTCGACATCACGTTTTAAGTACGTTTTGTGCATAGGCCCTTATACACAAAATATCTTATTATACCCCTATTAGACCTCTTTATATTGTTACCTACTTAGATGGACAGATAATATATTGTACAGCAATAAAAATAAAATCCGTCGAATTTGGGCTCATTAAATTTATCTTAACGAGAGCTATTAATTTGATTACAAAAAAGGAGATTTTTCTTTTTTTAATGAAGTAATAAAGATACAATGATAAACAATTTTGATTATTTCTTTTTAAAGTTAGGACTTCCTATTCCTACTTTTTGTATGGTGCTCTTGATTTTTTATATGGTGGAGTGTTCCGGAGCGTTGTCGTGGCAAATGAGGCTACTGATTCTTGGACTTCTTAAATTTTCCTACGCAACATAACTGACATGCAATGATTTCCTTATACTTTTTGAATATTTTGCGACACTAATCCAATTGACAGCGTTTTTGAACTTGCGGCGTAGGGCAAAGCTTCTTGAAGCCTGTATTTTCGAGAAAGATGTTGTGTAACTAAGTTCTTACTTTAACTCGCACTATTGTATTACTCGTAATATGCCCTTTTATCAGATTATATCACAAACCTTGATAACACTCACATTATTTTTGGTGGTCACCGTAATAATTCTTCACGTAAATTCACAATGAGATTGCTTTGGCCACGTTTGAAATCATTGAACCGTGACACGGAACGGGTCTTTGTCATGAAATGCCAATAGAATCATAATCTTGTTGTTGAATAGGACCGCATTCAAAAAACTATTCAGTTACGGCACGTCAAATGTATACCTACTTCGAGCATTTAGACAAAATGCTCGAAGAATGTATAAGAAAAACATAAGCATAGTATGTATATATATAGGTACTAGTTGGTCTGCGATTTGTTTGTACCGAATTCGAAGTGTATTTTATGCTTAGACTAAAGGTATAATGGACCTGAAAAGGCAGGAATAAATACTGTCCAATAAGTCACGCTATATTATTACATAAGGCATGAGTTCTTGAGGGTATTGTCAAAGAAGATCACTACAGTTAAACTCTAAAGCCGTTACCTCAATTTACTATTTCTATATTTCCAGTTGCTGCTGCTGTATCCCGTATTTCTCGGAGTCTGCTAAGAACTCTGACCATTACTGCCCGAACTGCCACCGGTACCTCGGCACCTATGCCAAGTAGACACTAACAAACATCGGACTAATTTACTTAAATAATCGTGCTTGAGAACTATGACCTTATTTGTAAACCGTCGGATGGAATTTTTTATTGGATTGAAAGATTGAAGACATCAAATATATTGAAGATAATTAATTGCGCATCTAAGTTTTAAAGTAAAGAATTTTGGTATTGTGTAACTGACCGACTTTAATGAGGCGTAGTTTGACGATGTGGACATCGAGAATATGTTATAATTAGATTACATTTTATATTAGGTAATAGTTGTTAGTTTATAAGAGGATGTAAAAGGTACCACTGTACCATGGTCACCACCATTTAGCGTTGTTATCTTGTTTTCGATGCATGCTCAGTTTTACACTCAAAATTAAGGCAAGTAGATACTTCCTTAAAAGAGTTATCTATTTCAATGACGAAGGATGTATTCTTGTTGACAAGCAGTAAACCTAGCTTTATTTTTGGAATTATTGTTCATACGCCAGCACATCCAGCTACCACAATCTGTCAGTTTCTTTTATAGATTTTCAACTTTATCACAAAAGCACAAGGTCACTTTCAATTGGCGAAATTTGAGTTTGAGATAGCTTGATGTGCTGGCGTCTGTACCATTATTTACACACAACTATCTGATCCCAAAAAAAATATTATTTGTATAAATACGGGTACAGGATCGAGTCCGCAAATGAACTGATGGCAAATTGAATATGTAACCTCTTATTACAAATTTATACATTTTTATTCATTTTCTACTAATCCCTTTTTATTTTTAAGACGTTGTTTTAAGATCGTCAATATTTTATCGATGTGCCATGTCATTAAAAAAAAGGTCCAATTGAAATATTATATAAGTTCGATATACCGTAATGAGTCAGTAGCCGCTATTACTTTTTGACGGCCACGGTCGTGTATAGATGACAAACCTAATGTGCCCAGCATACAACGGTACGACTACATAGTCGTGACCGTGGCGTGCTAGGCACATTTTGCTTTGTCGTCTATAGCTGACTGTGGCGGTCAAAACGTAAGGCTTCCTACGCACTATGCGGTTAGCCGGAATGCGGTCAGCCGTCAGCAATCAATATTGTTGACCGGTTGCCGCATGACAGTGCGAATAAAAGCGACTTTCTCGTACAAATATCTGAGTACTGTAAGCCGCACGGCTGGCCGCGTTGCGGCTAGCCGCATAATGCGTAGCAGGCACGCTGTATTTTTACCATCTATGATTTATTATAACTTTTGTAACGCCCTGTCAAATGGACATAATTTTAGAGAGCTGACAGAAAAGTGGGTAGTAAAAAATTGGCGATAACAGAATTTCCTTTTTAGCATTTTCATGTAGGTAGGTACTACTATACAAAATGTTATGTACTTAAGTCAATCAAGACCAAAATTTACAAGTCAATCGTTTTATTAATGATTGTCTCCTAATTGACTAACATAAAGTTTATATAGTATTGATTGAATAAATACTATTTCTTTTTTCAAATAAACATATCCAAAATAAAATGCACTTTAAATGTGATAAAGATTTTCGAAGCTTATTTCTTTAATAAGGTGAAACGTAACAATTTAAGGTATTCAACTTTTATAACAATTTTATTTACATTGTTACACATAAGGTTCGCCGGATATATTAGGCTGTTTAAAATCTATCCTAAGTCATGTCCAGTTGAAAATATCACGACATTACAAGTCGTGACAACAGTCTCAATTTAGTCAACATTCTCCAATCTATACGAAAACATTTTCAAGATATAAATAAAACATAACATAGGTGTAATCTAGTCTGTTAGAGCCGCAGAATAAATTTCGAATTCATCAATTAGAAAATAGGTCTTTTGATCTGAATTCTCAGTTAAATATCTATGTACTCACTTTTAAATATATTGTTGTAACTGTTTTGTATCTTTATAAAATTATACTGTATTTATTAATGTTAACCATTCCAAAGCGTTTAACATAATCTTTGTCTTCCGAAACGATCGGTCTATGCAGGCGTAGGAACGCACGCACAGTATACTGTAAAATGTTATTATATACCCCTTATTTTTTTTTGATATGATATATTTTTTACATTAAGACGAAGTCAATTTATTTTTAAGAGTAATTGATACATATTTTTTAAGTTTAATAGAAATTATAAGTAAAATATATGGCGTACTAATCTTTTAATTTTATATGACTTATATATGCTCTCTAAATTGTATTTCACGTTTATGATAAAAAATAAATATTTGTAAGTCTATTTTTGAAAATAAAATGTCTATTTACCACAATAAACATCGCTTTACTAATTGTCTCGTGACTAGACAATTTTTCATTTCCATTTCAACATAAAATAAGAGTTAAAATTAATTTGAAAACAATGTACTCAATATTAAGTGGTATTACTAAATAATGAACGTTGCGTTGAAGCAGTTGTAGTGGGTTCTATTTGACCGAAAACTTGCTCTGCTAATGTAACTGGGTTACCCGTACTGCCGCGCAATTTATAAACGCAGTAAAGAAAATGTCGTTCACATGTTCTTTACTGCGTTTATAAATTGAGCGGCAGCGTAGTAAAGGCTGGTTCACTACTCATATTACACTTATGGGTAGTACCCATATTTGCTACATTGTCAGCTTAAAATCGTACATTGTTGGTCTTGTCCATAGGTCTCTCACAAACACACTTGCCAAGTTGCAGTGGCCGTTACTGCAACTTGGCAATTCACTTAAAGTAACTAAAACGACACATAGCTCGCAAAACAGACGGCCGCTGGGGCAGAGGTTCACTAGTGACGACCACGAACCAGAAGACACACCGTGGACAAGCCCCGTAAAAGATGGACCGATTAACTTGTGAGGGTCCAATAGTCTGGTGAAGCAGTAAAAGCCTCCAAAGCTAACTGTAAACGTCATGTTAAAGAAATGCGAGACAGAAGCCGCCTGCGAGAAGCGCAAAGAGAGAGGGCGAGGCGTTTGTCCAGTAGGGAACGTCTTTCGGCCGATACTATGATGATAATGAATTGACTTGCCAGTCTCAACGTGGAATATCCACCATTGTTAAGCGCAGTCCATGATGATTTAGGTACTAATTTGTTTAAAACCAGTATGTTCGTCAAACAGGTATGTAGGAGAAAATAACTATAAGAACACAAGATAATTTTACGACAATCGTATATTACACTTATCCGTATCACAAGTTTCGTACAAAATTAACATGTCAATCAAGCGACATACTGATTAGTGAGTGCTCGTAAGAGCCGTGCCCTCCGTATGGCCGCGGCCTCTCGTTGTATGTCCTCGCTGTTGTTGGCGTTGAGCTCGAGCGCGCCGGCCGCGCGGCCTGCGCGTGCGCGGCGCCCGCCCTCGCCCCGGCGCGTGTGCAGCGCTACCGATACCTCGAGCAGCGTGCCATCCCAGATGCAGCCGTAGTAGGCGTCCATGGCGTCTGATGCGTTGCCTGTCTGTGGATACAAAATTACATGTAAGTAAATATGTTGCGGGACTTTCTCACGCACAATGGCCCAATAAGGAGGCTAATAAAAATAATCGCCCCATGGTCTCGAGCTCAAATCCAAGTCGCGGACCACCGTCTTTTGCGACTTCGTGTGCGTATTAGAAATTAATTATCTCTTACTTAAAACGTTTAATGAAAACATCATATTACGGCTGAGAGCCAACGTATATATATATATACGACATACGTGATATAGGTAAAACTGAATCACCAAAATTTTTGTACGCTCATAACTTCCAAACGATGGCATAAATCTTTATTTATGTGTTAGTTACCATCAGGAGAAATATGTATAAAAAAATTGAATATATTTAAAAAATATATTAGAAAAGTGCGTGTGCGAATGAGACAGAAGACTGAGTCGTTTTTTCCTTTTTGGTCGATGTTTCTTCAGTAATATTAGTTTTCTCTCCGGAATAATAAATATTGTTACGTAAGAATGCATTAAGATAATTATTTAGACAGTATTAGCAGCAAAATAAATATGGCGGTACGAAGAACGCCGGAACAGCTAGTAATTTATAAAAATGTTCTCTCGTTGTTCATTACATCTCCTCAGGTATAGAATTAATTGTCTTGTAATTTTGATTGAGCTAGAGACATACACAAGACAAACAATATTAATCTGTTCTTAGTTTCGACATCCCTTCTCAGTTTGTCGATGTGTCGAAAGCATGGTGATGCTTTCTTAATGCCTATTATTTTATAAAATTAGCTTTCTGTACTCTTTCTCCATATGAAATTTAACTGTTCTGTGTTCATACTCTACCGTCCCGCGCGAGTTTCGTCATTTTAAAAACGATAGTGTTTGCTTCACGTATTAATATTATGATGATAACATCAAGAACTATGGATGGCCATAGCTGAATTCTGTTCCGACTTAATTTAGATCGCCATTCACCAGGTAAAATAATAATAATATCCACACTATTCACACACGGTCATCTTACTCCAGACTAAACAATCTTTACTACAGAACGCAGATTACTGATATATTTCATATACTGCTTTTCTTTTGTAAATACATACTAATATAGATAATTACACCAAGACTCAGGATAAACCGGCATGCCTCTATGTACAGTTTCACAAACATGACCCACCCAACATTTATTTCTGCGAGGGTGTTTTACTTTCTGTTAAATACTGGATATAAAGTAAGAAGAGAGTATAACCTACCTTTTCCGCGAGGCACTTGAAAGCATTAGTGTAATCAGGCTCATCAGGCAGCTGGCACAAGGCGGCGGCCTGCGTGGGCGCGTTGAGGGCCTGGCAGCAGCGCGCGGCGCGCCGGGCCAGGTTGCCCTCGTCGGGCACGCGCTTGGCGAAGTGCCACGAGCCTGCCGCCGCGCCGCACAGGTACCGGCGCAGCGCTGCGCCCCAACGACCTTCTACCATCTCCACGTCACCGTACAGCCGCAACCTGCAAACATAATATAATATTCTGGGACATTATTTACACACGGCCATCTGATCCCAAACTAAGCAGAGCTTGTACTATGGAAACCAGATAGCTGATTTACTACATGTACTACTGCTTTTTGTAAATACATACTTATATAGATAAATTACAACCAGACTCAAGACCAACAGACATGTTCATACACACAAATATCTGCCCTGGGTGGGAATCGAACCCACGACCTCCGACGTGAAAAGCAAGCATTTGCCAACCACGCCAACCACACATTGTACTATATTATATTGAACAACTTTGTGTGTAATCCACAAATTTGCACTGATTACTAAAACTAGCTTAATTCGTTCACATGACCATATAAATATATGTTTACAAGCGGCCGGTTGGTAAATGCTTTCTTGATATCAGTATTAGTATATATTAGTCTGACATCCTGAACTTCCTAACTTGCCACTTTTCTGATTTATAACTTTGTTCTATATTTATTATTAATAGTTATAGCAACAATAGAAATACATACTCTCTGAAGATTTCAACTATGGCTCACATACGGACAGCGGAGTTTTAGATGTGCGTTACCCAGGCAAAATGTTTTGCTTTAGAGAGATGAGACTTAAACAAATAATTAGTGTATCATGAGGAGCAATTTGTTTACTAATAGCAAAATTTGTTTGAATTGTAGTTTTTAAGTTATTTAAGAAAAACAAATTTTGCTGGAGTAACGTTTGAAACGTTACCCAGGCAAAATCGTCTTTCAAAAATTAGTTTCAGCACGGAACCAAATACATGAATAGATAGCTTTTGTTGAGTAGTAAATGTTTATAAATAGCAAAATTTGTGTGTGGTATAGTTCTTTAGTTATTTAAGATTTTGCTGCGGTAACGTTTTGGGATTTCCCAGATCTCGAAAACGGCTCAACGCAGAAGTTTGAAAAAAATACCAATAAAAGACCTCAATTTGTTTAAATTTGTTTAATCATTAGTTTTTGATTTGGTTGACGTAAACCAATGTAATTAAATGGTTTCAAAAATCAGAAGAAGCGGGTTTACATGTAAACCAATACACTTATAACCAAATAAACAGCTGTAAAAAATACCCGTGGTTCGACGCTTGTTTACAGCAGACATTTTAGATTTCATACTTTACACGTTAAGAAGATAAAAACAAATTTGATTTATTTTAGACTGGTCGTACTTTAGCGATCGAATACGCAGTTCCCATAACATTAAGAAATATGGCATACTTTAAACAAATTAAAATGATTCATGAAAATTCTTTCCTGTTAATTTCAGCCTTGAATTACGGCTCTAATGAAAGTTATCTCAAAAACAAGAATATGTCAGCAATTCTCTAATAAGCCGACCAAATTGAAAAGGTCACGTAAAAGCGACTGCACCGTACGTACGGGTAATCTTCGCAAATTAGCAGCTTGGTAACCGATGTTTTGTACAGTTAAGCAGAAAAACGTTATTCGTGAAGCCGATTTTTTAATATTTTTTAAGTGCAGTACCATATTACACAATTTTTACTAGTTAATAAAAGTGTAATATCATAGTGTATAATTTATAGTGTGATTTAAAACTATACAAACATATATACATGTAGCTATATTTTTAGTACTTAATTTGTTGTTTCTGTTAAACCAAATGTTTTATTTTGATACCACAACGCAAAGCCACGCTAAAAACGTTTTAACGTTCTTGATGCTAGTCAGAGCAGCGCGCATCGCTGTGTGCAATGCAACGCAACAGCTATATGCCTTGTCTTACTTACTCTTTAGCTGTGAGTAGTTGAGTACGCTCTATCTATGGGTACGCTAGCTCCGACCGAACCAATGAAACAATCAGTCGTGAACCAAGTGTTTTGGAGAGAAGTGCTTGTGGTTTATGTGTGTGTGTACGACGACGTCTTTGAACGATGTGAGTATTAAATGTTTTTATTTTACAGTACAGTTGTGTTTCAGTATAAAATAGTCATTCAGCGTATATTAATGTACGCTTTTTGGTGTGAATCAGAATAAAGAAAACTCGTCAAATGTGACCCAAAACACAATTAGCCCCGGCACAAAAAAAAACTTTGCCATTTTCTTCATTACAATTAGGAAAATATAGTATATAGTTTTTTTATCATTTCAATGGTTATCATGGAAATATTGAACCAGAATATCGCGCAAAATATGAAATATTATTGTTTTACGACAGACTCATCTCTTTATTGCTTAAAACTGTGTGTGTGATTATTGGCTAAAATAACAACGTGGCGGTCTCAGTGGTAGGCTTTAACTTTTAATTATTCTATACCTACGCCATGCTAGGCAATCGCGTTGTGATATTGCTCTTAGACTTAGCGTAAACAAAACAAAAAGGATACAGTTTTTATACGTTTAAGCTATACTGTCATAAAGTTTCAAGCGCTTTAACGAATCTAGTATCCCTTCTACCGGCACGCGTCCAATATTGGCCGCGTCAAAATCGTAGCGAGTCCGGCACGCGACCAAAATTGGCCGGAGCGGAATGACACACTTCAAAGAGCGATAGAAAAATCCAAAGCTATATTTATCCTGTTCTAAGACATACAAAGTGTAAAGGATGTGACAAGGGTGGTATACAATCATTCGTTATCTACTTAGCGCAGAACAGCGGCGCATTATTAAATGTTTTACGAGAGTTTTTGTCGATGACGGCCATAGTGCGAAAAAACGCCTTGCCGGTTGTGGCATAATATACTTTATCAGATATTATTTGTGAGTGTAGTGTTTCACTATCCAGGTTTATCCGACATGGGGTAAGTAATAAACCGTTTTTAAAACTTAGATTGTGTATTCGATAAAGATTTTAGACATTTCTTCGAATATTGTGCGCGTCGAGTCAACCGTCACTCTCGTTTCTAGTTTCTGTTTGTTTTGGTTAGCCGATACTGTTAAACTAAACACTTCTAAGAACTGAGACTCTGTCTGTGTTATCTAAGTGGACCAAACATTCATATAAATAACAATCCCAAGCCGTCAGGCGGAATGCGTTCTCAGAATTGAGTGGTAAACAGACCCGTTTTTTTGTTCGGAACGCCGCACGTGCGAATGACGTCATGTTATTTTTTGCTTGTGGGATGAAAAAATGTTAGACGGGGTGTGTTCTTTTGTTTGTTTTATGTGAAATACTCTGTACTTATGGAAGTAAAACAAAAACTTTTTGAAATAATGGTTTATTCTTTTAGTTATAATGATCTTTACACAAGAAACTGGGTAAAATTCCCTCACACTGAACAACACAGTACGATTACTAATACATTACAAGGCAAAACTATACTAATCCATACATATTCTGTTAGGTAATTTAATAACTATGCCAATAACATAACTTGTAGCGAGCTAGCTATCGTAACTTTAGAGATATAGTCGTTTTATTGAAACGCGGCGTAATCGCAGCGATTAGTCGACGGCGCGTGGCGGACGTTGGGCGGACCCGTTAAACCGCGCAAAAATCGCGCGAGAAGAAGGGGTATTATTCTCAATTATATTGAAGTGTGTTTGACAAGTCCGGTGAGTATTCGGTAATGATAGTTTATGAAACTTGTATAATGAGGGGTATTATACACGAGTGTTACAATACCTAGTTAGATATGTGCTGTTTCATACACGGTAATTTATATACACATTAATTGCAATCAGATCACACGAAATTCAGTATACGTACAACAAAGCGTAGGAATGGCGCCACGCCTAACAAAACCCAGCTCATCACTGCGCAAGCGCTTAAGCGGTTTATCTTTAGCCATCTTGGATTTTTTACGGCATTTATCGCATATTGGTAATTGGCGATCCCAACCTTAAAAACGACACCCTTTTTAATCTGCTAAAATGTCCTTTCGCGCAATATCTTGAGAAGACTGAAGGTACTGTACACCTACAGTCTTTTTACTGAAGTGTGCATTCGCAAATGTCTTTATGCGCAAGTATCCATTCGTGCGAATGTCTTTCTGCGCAAATGGCGAGACAAGTGTACTAGATTTTTAAAATGATAGGTAATGAAAATATTAATGTAAATGTGATGTGTGCCTTGCTTTTTTTTCAGGTAGTTGCACTTCATGGCTTCGGGAGCAGAATGTGCAAGCCTCAACTCACACCGTTGTTCATGTCAGTTCATTTTATATTCGGAAAATCACACATACCAGTGAAGTACCAGCAGGTACAATAAAATGGCAGGCCGAAAAGTAAAAGTGCCCCTTGACGACCTAAGAGTTGTGTTCTCCAAATATAAAGATATATTTAATGTTTCTATTCCCCCAATCTCAAATGAAGTTTATGACCACATACAACAAGAACTGCGTATTCAGTTTAATCACGAAGTCAGCAAAGCAGCCCTGCAAATATCTGCGAAGAGAAATAAAGTTTTATTTTTTAATTCTCGCGGAGATTGTGAAGATAATCGAACACAATTGCATGCAGCTGTAGAAGCTCCTTCTGATTTAACAGTTTCTTTTGAAATGAGTAAATATGACTACTATAAAATTGCGCCTATTGAATCCCACCATCTCGCACAAAATAAGTGGACCAACGAAATGCAAGATCATATATTTTTTAAAACCGATTTAGAATGCACATTCTCGTTTAAAAACAATTACGTGCCTACTGATCTCAAAAATAACGACATCACATGTACAGGAAGTTGTACGCAATGCAAAGCTAGTCTGTTCTTGACAATATCCCCCGAAACAGCTGATAATTCTTATAAAGTAACGCTTATTCTTACAAATTTGAAAAAAGGCTTTCGGCATGACCCTCGAATTAAAAATAAATTAACTTCACACCGGGTTAATCTGCACAAAGAAAAACTTAAAAACATTAAGGCTTTAAGGGTACGAAATTCAACGGCCGATGAAGTTATGAGCATGGATAATCCAAAAGAACCGCCAACTTTGCCTAAATTATTAAATTTGAGGAAATACCGGCATGAAGCTAGAAGCGCTCTTCAGTTTGATAAAAATATTATTTTATCACTGTATGCCATGACCTGTAGCCCACCGTATGACAGTTTCATAAAAAAAATGTCTCTTGTTCCATTTATATTGTATTTTTGGACTACTGAGCAAAGTATATATTACGATGACATCTTGGAAGACAAATATAAAATCCTGTCTATTGATGCCACTGGATCTTTATTTAAACCAATAAAGCCACCCGAAGCAAACGATTTTTTAAAATATAAAAATCCCAAACATGTTTTCTTATATGCCATCGTAGCATATACCTTGGGTGCTAGTGTTCCAATTTGTTATATGTGCTCTGACTCACACACAACAGAAACAATAGCCACATGGCTAAGCACATGGTTAAACAGAAGAGTCCTTCCAAATGAAATAATTTGTGATGATTCTTCTGCTTTAATAGCGGCCATAACGAAAACTTTTTTGAAAACGGACTTGAATAACTATTTAAGACAATGTTTTGCAATAGTTGAGGAAAAAAAAGGCAAGATACCTGCTTGTTACATCAGACTTGATAAGTCTCATTTTTTAAAAAAACTGTATACACAAAGTTGTTTTGACAAGACTTCTGAAACATGCAAATATTTTTATATCAATTGTATCAAATTGATACTACAATCACGAAGCTATGACGAAGTAAAACTAATTATTAAAGATGTAATC
Organism: Pseudoips prasinana; assembly: GCA_951640165.1. Lineage (NCBI taxonomy): Eukaryota > Metazoa > Arthropoda > Insecta > Lepidoptera > Nolidae > Pseudoips > Pseudoips prasinana. Next base: position 23,792,497 of record OX621236.1, on the reverse strand, counting down.
ACACTTTCTCTTCATGAATATATAAGTACCGATCTTGATTATACGGCATCGAAATGTGAACAAGCATTGAAACGATTGAGCGACCAAATAAAAACATATCTAAGACACACAGACGAAATTGAAAAGAATGAAAGAGAGGACAGTTCCGAAGAAATATATTTTGTAACAGAAGATGAAGAGAGTGAGCAACACGGTGGCCCTATGCCTTTGATAAAATATTATGATGACATTATGAATACAGAACTATTATATTTACAGTTAATTGAATCTACACCAATGAAAAATGCTTTTTTTTTGCCGGAAATTAACAACACTCTTAAAAGACTTTTGAAAAAATTACCTTTGTGGGGCAATATTATGACTGATTATTTTCCTGGAGCCAAAGACTATGCCAGCAGCTCAAATGTAGAAAATCATTTTAAGGACATCAAAACTATATATTTTGAGACCAAAGTTGAACGCGTCCGGTTAGACGAATTTCTTATACAACATTATAGTTTTATTAACGGAACCATAAAATTAAGCTCTAGTCAAATTTTACACGAGAATACTAAGAACAAAGAAGAACAGGCCTTAAAACTAAGAAACAAAAAGGAAAAACGCAAAACAAATTATGAGTATTTCTCACGAAAAATAGTAAAAATTAGAGACAAACACGAACAAAAACGAGATTCATTCTCAGCAGAGTTAATTATATCTGATTCTGCACCGAAGTCAGTTGAAAAAGAAGAAGAAGAAGAGAACCTAACTGATACGTCAGATTTTGATATTCAATCAATTTTTCAAAATAAACCTATAGAAGTTGAAAACTGGCGGGGACTTACCATACCCACTCCTAAATCAAAAAAAGCTACCTCCATATACATATTACAGAATGGTAACGTCGCATATTCTTATGTACACCAAAACAGGGTACTTATAACAAACACTTGTGCTTTTGATTCCCTCGCGCAAGCATTCGGTGTAGCTTATCAAGACAGGCCTGCTTTCAGAGAAAAGTTAAATAGTGCTAGCGATGGTTTAACAACATTCATAAAAGTATTATCTAATACGAGAAAAACTTGCAAAAGATTATATGAACTTCGTGACAAACTATTGATTGACCTTTTTGATAAAACAAAGTCACAGCAAAATATTATCAGTTGTGAATGTAATATAACAATGATTTTAGAACAGGTATTCATGAGCAACATATACTTTTCTGCCACCAGACAGAGATGTTGCTCAAATGACACATGCTCAAATGCATTACAACCAAAGAAAATTGATTGTAAATATATATCTTTAAATATAAATATTATAACACAAAAGGGTATTGACTTCTTGGAAGAATCTGCCACATCGTGTATTAATAATGATAATGTTTCACTGTGTCCTGTATGCGAGACAGGAAATGTATATTTTACATATGAATTAAAACCATTACTTTTCTTCGAACTACATGACATGTCTGTTAACCTGAATGATATACCCATTAATATAGAGTTAAATGGCCAACAGTATATGATTTTGGCAGTAATTGATTTTGGCCCACCATCAAGTTCCACATTGATTGGACATTACAGAGCATACTGTTACAGAACGAAAACTCAACAATATGAATGTTACGATGATCTGTACTGTAAACTACAGAAATGCAAAAACTCCATAATGCCACATTTGATTATATATTCATTAGTGTAGGTAATTAAAACGTTAGAGACTGGAAGCATAAAACACATAATTTTATACGGTCCCAAGGACCACACAAATTTTATTGAATTAGGTACGAATCTGTGATTATGAGTGATATTAGTAGTTATTAATGATAAAAACTGTACTGTTTCCTATATTTTTAAATAGGTACATAAGTGTAAAAGTTGTTTATTTTTTATATAATTGTTGGAAGATTTTTATTATATTGTTGTTTTCTCATTTAAAAGTTTTATGATTATATACATTTTTTATAGAATATGCTCGAAACCGTCCCTCATAAGGGCAAGAAATATAGGCAAGCCGATAATACATATTTTGTAAAAAAAAACATTAAATGTGCTTTGCACATTACACACACAACGCCGACTCAATTCCAACTCAAGTCACACTGTGGTATTGAAATATGAGCTTTATGTCGTGTTACTTAGAGTGGATATTTCAACATTAAGTTAAAAGAAGGTTACGACGCTTTGACAATGATTGGTTCACGGGTTATCCACCTGTGGCAGTCACATGTAATGTTAAAATATTCACTCTAAGTAACACGTAACAAAACTCATATTAAAATGCCATACTGTGAGTCGAGGTGAAATGGAGTCCACCTATCAACCTACGTTATTAGTACCTCCTAAGGAAAATTGTACAAACTATTAATGTATCCAAATATTAAAATTAAGTAAGTAGGTTATAACTTATCTGTGATTTTTCTCTAAAAATGTTGATGCTAAGGCAAAGCAATACATATAATTTGTATGAGACTGATTTTTTAAATAAAAATAATGAATCTTAACCATTTTATTATTTTAACTAACCTGACCAGAAAACTTTTGTATTCAACTGTACTAACAAAACATCTATATTATCCTGTTCATTTCAGATGGTTGCGCTTATGTATGGTGCAGTCGCTTTTATGTGACCTTTTCAATTTGGTCGGCTCATTAGAGAATTGCTGACATAATCTTGTTTTTGAGATAACTTTCATTAGAGCCGTAATTCAAAGCTGCAATTAACAGGAAGGAATTTTCAGGAATCATTTTAATTTGTTTAAAGTATGCCATGTTTCTTAATGTTATGGGAACTGCGTATTTGATCGCTAAAGTACGACCAGTCTAAAATAAATCAAATTTGTTTTTATCTTCTTAATGTGTAAAGTATGAAATCTAATATTTCTGATGTAAACAAGCGTCGAACCACGGGTATTTTTTACAGCTGTTTATTTGGTTATAAGTGTATTGGTTTACTTGCAAACCCGTTTCTTCTGATTTTTGAAACCATTTAATTACATTGGTTTACGTCAACCAAATCAAAAACTAATGATTAAACAAATTTGAACAAATTGAGGTCTTTTATTGGTATTTTTTTCAAACTTCTGCGTTGAGCCGTTTTCGAGATCTGGGAAATCCCAAAACGTTACCGCAGCAAAATCTTAAATAACTAAAGAACTATACCACACACAAATTTTGCTATTTATAAACATTTACTACGCAACAAAAGCTATCTATTCATGTATTTGGTTCCGTGCTGAAACTAATTTTTGAAAGACTATTTTGCCTGGGTAACGTTTCAAACGTTACTCCAGCAAAATTTGTTTTTCTCAAATAACTTAAAAACTACAATTCAAACAAATTTTGCTATTAGTAAACAAATTGCTCCTCATGATACACTAATTATTTGTTTAAGTCTCATCTCTCTAAAGCAAAACATTTTGCCTGGGTAACGCACATGAGTTTTAGTGATAGGGAGTTGGTTCCTGGAACCCTAAACATCAACAGGGTTATATAAGTCTCGTTCAGTATTTTATTTTAACTGCAGACGATATTCAACATCATCATTGAAGCTGAAAGAAGTCCACAGCTGGACAATACTCCCCCATCATTATCAGAATCATGTTGGGAGGATATGCCATAATCGCTACAATTGGCAGACGGGTTGGCGATCGCAGTAAAATGGTATATAATAGAATAGAATACTTACACACGACAAATTCATAGGACACTAATAACACAATCATGTACAATGGGCGGTCTTATCGCATCAACCTCTTCCAGACAACCTTTGGATGGATAGGAGCTGTAATTATTTTAAAAATAGTAGGTGTGCAACAAATCAGTGGATAAGTATAAAAACATGAATATATATATATATATATATATATATATATATATATATATATATATATATATATATATATATATATATATATATATATATATATATATATATATATATATATATAATAATACTATGTATAATAATATACAATACAGTGCATACTATACAACTTCAAAAAATAATTAAATATTATATTAGACAATAGGTGACTTTACAAACGTAGATAGTGCTCTTTAACTGCTTTATTGAACGTGGTCATAGTACTCAGAAGGAAGCTGCTGCCCATCCTCTAGTAGACATTCCCTTGGGTCGACTTCTAGGCCGCCGCTTCGCCGCCGTCACCACACAGCGATATTACATATTACGATAAAAATATTTGCAATCGAATACTTACCAAGCAGTATTATAAGGATACAGCCTCAAACTTCTTTCCAGCAGATCGGTGAGAGATTCCAGTACGAACTTCACATTGTAGTTGTTCATATTCGATATATTCGATGGCCATAAATTGATATAATCGACCACAAGCTCCAAAGAACTGTCGTCTAGTAGTAAATTGTGTATCCTTGCTAGTAGGGATAGCATAACGCTGACAGCTAACGGTTCTCGTAGCGTTGTTAAGAATGAGTTGAAAGCGTTCCGTGCTTCTACTGACGCTCCGGGTGCGTCGCGGGAATGCGTCGGGGCGCCACCGGCCGATCTCTTCACTGGTCCTGTTGAGCTGTTGGTGTACACTGATAGAGCTGAAAATGTAAAAAAAGCCCTAAATTAGTCCTTGAAATCGCTTATGGACTGTTGTCTAACGACTACCACAAGCTTAACATGCCCTCTGGAGCACGGAGATGCTCAGAAAATAAACCATTTTGGCGTCCATCCATCCACGTGATCACTTACGGATCGGTGGGAGCAACTAGCTGTGATTTCATGAATATTGATGAAATGCCTAGCAGAAAGGCCCTTAAAAACGGAGTCCCTCTTGCCGTAATCGCCTTCAGCCGAGATTATTATCCCGAAAATTGTGCATTGGGGGGATGAAACCGCGCGGCACAGCTAGTACGTAATAAGATAGAAATCGATGTTGTCTCGCATAGTACATGGATGAGTTAGGTTAAATACTCACCGAAATCCCACAAAGGTCTCGGGAACTTCCTGGTTGCTTTTCCCCGTTGAAGTTCAAAGCAAGCTGCGCATACAGCCGAGGCCAATTCGCCTGGACCTGTGGTTAAGCCGACACCGTCCCATTCGCACGAGTTTATTAAACATATCCAGCATGCTTCGAGTACCTGATGATGAAATAATAAAAACCATCATTCAATTTTATTTTCTTTCAGTTAAATTAAAGATGATCCACATAAAATATTAAACGAGTTTGAAATTAAATATTCGGCACCTGTATGTAACATACCATCTCATCGTTATAGATGTTTGCACAGTTAAAGTCTTCCCAGGGGCATTCTGTTTGCTATGGGGCAAACGAGAAAGGGATTGGTCTCATCCTTTTATCCACGACTGAAAGGCTAGTAGTAGGAGAAGGTGAGTGGTGAGGCTCTGGCACAGACCCGCAACGAGTTAATTCAAAATTAAAGAACGTAGGAGCTATAAAAAAGTAATTTCTTCACTTCTCTCTACAGACAAGCGCTAGCCAGAATTATAGCTGATATACATATAGAGGCTAGCTGAAAAAACAACAAGGATGTGGATCGTCCGTAGCTTAATTCTAGATCATTTGTCCTGGATTAACAGAAGAGATAGGTTCGATTACTGTTGGTTTCCCAGTTATAGAGTACATAAATTTTATATCAAAAAATAAGATTATTATAGTATTAAATATTTATCTCACCTGCGGTCTAGGAATTACGCTGTCACCAGAAGTAGCAGAACTGATACAAGCTTTGCATTTACTGGCTAAAGCGGATAGGTTCAGTCGATGATGTGGCCACTCGCTCAGCATTACGTTTATTTGTAACAATAACAATTCCCATGACAGATAACGGCACAGCCGGTACAATGTCGGATCGCTGCCACCACCAAGTTGACTGCGAACTTCGCCTTCTAGCACGGAGAGTAAAGACAATGCTGCCCGAGCGCAACCAGCCTCAGCTCTCGCTCGCGCCGCTCCCGACATCACATATCCAAAATCTTGCAAGAAACCTCTCGGTAGGGACACTAAAGCGCTGCTCAACTCTCCGGCTGGTTTCCAAGATGGACTCAACTTCCACAGCGGTGATTGCGGCGCCATCATCGCTAGCTTTACCAAACACATGCGCACGTCATCCGCCGTCGATGCCTCAATCAGACGCTTCTTGAGTCTACCCATCTCTAATTCTGGCACCGATTTGAATTCAAAGTCTGGCGTCTCCCAGTCATCTGTGAGCAACTCTCGTGGAATATCCATGTTCTCATCATCCATGTTGATAGGATCGTTGAGAATTGCATTTAATTGCTCATCAGAAATCAACTTCTTTCTAATAGCTTCTGAATTTTCTCCTACGTGCTTTTTTAAATATTCATCTATTCTGTCAATGGGTAACCTGATTTGCGAGGTAGCAAGATGGAGGAAGAATGTTCGCAAATTATCCCAGTCGGTTTCAGATAAACTGGACGTTAAAACAGGGGCAAGCGCCCAAAATAAAAGATCGAAGAACTTTATGCCGACTGTTTTGAACTTGTTCAAGAATTCTGGATGGGTAGATGGTAAGCCACCATCCAAGGCATATCGCACAGCATTTAAAGCCGAAACCCTATTGAGTAGATCTCGAGCAACAGTAAAGGCGCCACTCGAAGCAGAGCCTTGAATATCGAGTTCACAAACTTGTCTATGAATCATTGGAATCTCTCTTGTCAAGTTATCAGCTTGTAATACTGCTATGACTCCAGTGTAATGGTTAGCTATAGATTCCTGAAGCTTTTGTAGTAAAGAGGGCTCTTCATTTAATACCTCATAGCCTAAATTTAGCGCCCGTATGTAACCCACCATCTCATCTTTATCGATGCTTGCGTAGTTGAACTCTCCCCAGGGCATTGTTTTGTGAACTCCATAGCCGTAAATAGATATTTCTCTTTCGAGCAAATTTGAATTTTCTCTGGAATTAAGTATGTGGCTTTTGGCTAACTTATGATGGCCATAGAAGAAATAATGACAGCAAAGATCGAAATAGATTTGCATCGAGAGTTCGTACTGGCTAATGGTAACGTCACCGGCATTCCAGTTATGATTCATTTCACTTTGATCTTCAGTGAGGTGAACAAAAGCATCCATAACAGGGACTTTTATCTTTTCCGAGTCCTTACGTCTTGTATTAGTGGTAGGTATATAGCATGACGCCACTTGGTCTAAAAAGACTACGCTTTGGGAGCGCATGACTTCACACAGACGTAAAATTTTCTCAAAGTTTTGATTCATGGGGCTGTAGCCGCTGTCAACTTGCACGGCTGGCCTAAATTGAACAAATAATTCTTGATGAGTTAGAATATGATAAATACAATCAACAATAATTCAAATCACAACTTATAATATTCTTTCAGTACAGTTGCTTCAAATGCAGTAACCATTGAATGAAAATAACACATTTCACACTAAAGTGTAATAGTGTAATATGTATAAACAAACGAAACGAAAAATCTCATTGTTTCTATATTTACTAACAACTTGACAAGTACGAGTCGGAGTCGCATAGTATGGGTTATGTACCTTCCTTCAGAATATAAAGGCGAGCATGTATGAAGAAACGAGGCAAAAGAGATGAGCAAAGATCGTGACAAATGGAAATCTGTTTTCTCCTCCTACCCCTCTGGGTATCAAGCCAGAGTCTAAGTATGTATCTATCATACCATTGAACAGTCTAAAAAACTGGACTGCATAACGGAGTATTTGAGAATGAGTCATAAAAGATTTGGATAAATTTTCTTAGTACTGACCATGTAGTTGACATGATATGGTACATTGAGTGATATAAACTTGTGGATTACCACAGGTCACACTAAGGAGTAAGCAAGCATATTTTTTTTATATAACTGACATAGATACATATCTTTTTTTTGCCAAATTAAATTTAATAAACAACAATATAAACAGGCCGGGCCGGTTGGCATGATTGGTAATTACTTGCCTATAACGCTGCAGGTGGTGGTTTTCATTCGCAACATGAGCAGATATTTGTGTGCATGAATAGGTCTGTTTCTCCTGAGGTCAAGAGGTAATTATGTATATCAGTTGTCTGGTTTCCAAACTACAAGCTCTGTTAAGTTTGGGATCAGATGGCCGTGTGTGAATAATATCCCAGATTATTATAATTATTAATGTCATATTGCTCTAAAGCATACTTACATGATATAAGACATTTTGCTTGATTTGGCATGGAGTGCAGCTTTCACCGGAAATCGCAGCACCCATCTATGGAATAGTGTCAATGCAAACTGAACTTGTGGCTGCTGTACCAATTCTTCTGGTATTTCCTGTACAGGAAAAGATATGTCTATGGTTTAAGTATAGTCAAAGGCATGTGAATGTATACATTTAACCTTGATTGCTTTTTATTGCAGTCAGCACGGGTGGCATTCATAGTTCACGTGATACACAAGCCAGAGTACATTTGAAACCTATCTCTACCCCTGAATTTCCATGAATTATTGTTTTAAGAGAAAAGCCAGATATAACAGAGGAGGGAGAAGAGTTGATAAGGTGGTAATTTCACAGATTATAGGGAAGGGAGTAGAATCTGCAAGTTTATTTTGTCATCTTATACGATAAAAATATCAAACCAAGGATAATTCCTACAACAACCAAGGACCAACATGACAGAAAAATTATTAGAATTGAGCCTGCCAAACACCAAATTACCAAAACTATAACAGAAAAAGAAACTCAAGTCATTCCATGCAACACATCAATGACATATAGTGAAGCAACACAAGGTGAGGGAAAACGAAACTCAAAAAACTATAAACCAGTTGACGAAATAATGTCACAGCGAACATATCATAGTACAAGTACTGATGAAAGAACTAATGTCCCACAGAACAAAGACAATAAAAATGACCTAGAAATATTAATAAAATTACAAACAGAGAAAATTGACAAACTACTAGAACAAATGAGCACTCTAATGCATATTATCACAGTGCTGATTAGTAAGATTCCGTGATCTCAGGATAGCAATATGGAATATCAATGGTTTATTGCCAAATAAACATGATTTGGAAATTCTAATCAAAGAGAACAAAGTTGACATCGTCTTACTGTCTGAGACCCACATGACTGACCAAAAAAATTTTATACTTAAAGGCTATGATATCTACTGCTCAAATCATCCAGATGGAACCTCCCATGCAGGGACAGCAGTACTCATCAAAAACAATATTAAACATCATTTACATGAAAAATACAGACAAGATTACCTACAAGCCGTAACTATTACAGTAGAAGACCTAGCTGGTAACATAAACATAAGTGCAGTATATTGTCCTCCACGTCATAATATAAAGGAAGAAATGTTTACCAATTATTTTAATACACTTGGCAATAGATTCATAAGTGGAGGAGATTGGAATAGTAAGCACAAGCTATGGGGATCTAGGTTAATAACTACTCGAGGACGGGAACTAAAGAAGTGCATAGATACTTTCAAATTAACTACCTTCTCATCAGGAGAACCAACATATTGGCCAACTGACAAAGCAAAAGTGCCTGATTTATTAGACTTCTTTGTGACAAAAGGTATAGGTCAACATTATGTAAGAGCTGAATCCTGCCTTGATACCAGCTCCGACCACTCTGCTGTCATAGGAACATTCAGTACTAGCATCATTGAAAGAACTAATCCTCCTAGCTTATGTAATAAAAATACTGACTGGATCTCATTTCATGACTTTTTAGAGCAGGAGATAAACTTAAATGTCAAATTAAAAACACGTGATGATATTGACGAGGCTACATTCCTCATCATGAATAAAATACAGGAGGCTGCATGGCGTGCTACACCAACCCCTAAAGTTTCTCGAGAACGAGCCAACATCCCTTGGGAAATTCGATTGAAGCTGCAGGAAAAAAGAAAACTAAGACGCAGGTGGCAACTTAGTCGCCTCTCTGATGACAAAACTGCTTTTAACAGAGTGACAAGAGAGCTGAAAGAACTCATTAAAACTATTGAGAATGAGACACTCCACCAGAAATTGTCTAATTTATCAGGAACAAAGCAAGAAAATTACTCATTATGGAAAATGACAAAAAATCTTAAGAGACCCAAAGAACATATTCCTCCACTAAGGTGCACTGATGGTACTTGGTCCCGAAAACCCTGCGAAAAAGCGAACACATTTGCCCAGTACCTCAAGGAAGTCTTTACTCCAAATGAATCTTCTATGATTGAATTTGAAACTGAAGTAGACAATCTTATATTTAGTGATCAGCAGCTATTTCTTCCTCTCAAGCCAGCGAAGCCTAAAGAAATAATGATAATTATTAAAAACTTAAAGAATAATAAAGCACCAGGCTTCGATCTAATTACAAGTGAGATCTTAAAACAGCTACCCAGAAAAGCAGTGGTGTATCTCTGTGTATTGTTTAATGCAATCTTAAGAATTCATTATTACCCAAAATTGTGGAAGGTATCACAAATTAAAATGATTAATAAACCTGGCAAACCACCAACACTGCCAAGCTCATATAGACCAATAAGTCTACTACCCATTATGTCTAAAGTGTTTGAAAAAGTATTGATAAGTAGACTCAAGCCAATACTAGAAAATAACAAGTTAATCCCAGACCACCAGTTTGGCTTCCGACCTTTACACTCAACAATAGAACAGGCACATCGGGTTGTCCACAAAATTAGACAAACCTTAGAACAAAAGGAATACTGTTCAGCTGTATTTCTTGATATCCAAGCAGCCTTTGATAAGGTGTGGCACAAAGGACTGCTCTACAAATTGAAAACACTATTACCAAACACCTTCTACATGCTACTCAAATCATATCTGGAGGATCGTAAATTCCAGGTAAAATATGAAGAGGAACTATCACAGCTCTGTAACATAGAAGCATCAGTGCCGCAAGGTTCAGTCCTTGGACCTATCTTGTATTCTCTATATACAGCAGATCTACCTGTTACTGCAGGAGTGGAAATAGCAACATATGCTGATGATACTGCATACCTTGCAAGCGATAAAAATCCTGACATCGCGTCCTTTAAATTGCAGGAACAACTAAATAAAATAAACCAGTGGTTGCAAAAATGGCGGATTAAGACAAGTGCTTTGAAGTCCACGCACATAACATTTACTCTGCGTAAACAAGACTGTAAGGCTGTCACATTGGGTGGAGAAGTATTGCCACACAAAACAAATGTAAAATACCTGGGTCTACGGCTGGACAGGCGACTCACCTGGTGTGACCACATAAAAGCAAAGAGAGATGAAGCCAACATGCAATTTAAAAATCTATATTGGCTAATAGGACGCCACTCCTCATTAACACTTAAAAATAAATTGCTGGTGTATAAATGTATACTTAAGCCAATCTGGTCATATGGAATCGAACTGTGGGGCTCTGCAAGCAACTCCAATTTGGAAATACTGCAACGATTTCAAAATAAAGCTATTAGAGCAATTTCTAATGCACCATGGTTCATTCGTAACTCAGAAATCCACGAACATTTACAGATACTAACTGTTAAAGAGGAAGCTAAAATTTGTTGCACCAGATATAAAAAACGGTTACAAAGACACAAAAATGCCCTTGCAAGAGCCCTCATAGATAATAAAGCACAAAATTCCCGTCTAAAGAAATGCATTATACTAGACATTGACAAAAGACTATGACTGTCTTCATATATTTGGACCGCGCTGATTGAAGCGCAGGTCGTATCAACGAGATTCCAAAAAGAACACATCTGATTATGACTAATTAGTCGATTGCAGATATCACAGGAAAAAAAAAAAAAAAAAATCTTATACGTCTACCTGTGCTCAGTGGTTAAGATGATAGCTACACTACTATGTCAATGCTCTCATTTTTTGAGTATAATGACACACATGACAATTATTTGTGTGACCCATATATCATTGTTCTGAGTCCTTACAAATAATTTGCAATTCATGGACACCAACTACAGTGTCCATTAACGAGAGACTCACTGTATTTGGTGTCTATGAATTGCAAATTGTTTGTAATTCGGAATTATTTTTGAAAGTCTGTGAACAAGAATTGCTAACCCTTCCCTCCACCCCGATAAGCTCTGGTGACTTTACTAGTTATTAATCTTATTATTAGGGAATATCTTCTGTAAGAAGGAGGAACTTGCACTGTTAGGGTGCTGTTTGAGCGAAAGAACACTGTGCATTATCTCACTTAAATAAAAATAATATAAAATATAAAGAAAAATCTCGCGCGGAGCGATTGCCGACGGTCGTGTGACATTCGTTAAAAACCGGCTTATCGGTCAGTTACCTGCCCAGTGTTATTAAAACAAAATAAACTTTATACCTGTGACATTAAGTACAATATCGAGTGTCAAAGTGCTACGAAGATTATTTATTCGTGATTTTAATTCCTATCCATCATATAATAATGATGCCTTCTCCGAGTAGACCTTATTCCTCGAACCCCAACCTGTCAAGCTGTAGGGACACCCAGGAGCAAAAAGGAATTAAGAGAAAGGAACCTGATTGCAATTGTACTGCGGGTTTGTGTGCAGCACGGGCGATAACCGAGGCTTTGGAGGTATTCCGCGAGGAATTAAATACATCATTGTTCAATATGAAGCAGAACATTGTATCCACTATCAAAGATTTTAATTCAGTCAAATCAGAAATAAAGAAAGAAATCGCCGAACTGCGCCAGGCGCATACTACCTTCCAATCGCAAATGATTTCATTCGAAAATTCTCTCCAGTACCTAACTGACGACCATGATCTGCTCAAAAAACGTGTGGATGGGATTGACCAACGCACGCCATCAATGAGGTCAATGGAATGTGACATTAGTAATCTTGTACAGAAAATCGAAGCGCTCGAACAGCAGGCTAGACAGAACAACATTGAAATTTGTAACTTGCCCGAAAAACGTGACGAAAACCTGCTTACGTTATTGGAGTCCATAGGAACAACATTGAAATGCACCGTCACTCGTCAAGCTGTGACGTCGATTCATCGAGTACCCCACGCTCAAGAAAGTAGCCGCCCTAAGAATATCGTAGCCAAATTGAATTCACGGATACTTCGTGATAATTTGTTAAGCGCCTATCGCCTTGCCAAGAACCTACAATCTGACCAAATAGGTATCTCAGGAACATCTCATAAAATATATCTTAATGAGCATTTAACTTTGAAAAATAAGAACTTATTTCGAGAATGTCGTCAAATTGCTAATAAAAATAATTTTAAGTTCGTATGGATTAAAAATGCCACTATACTTGTCAAGCAATCCGAAAAATCAAAAACTTTTGCTATACGTAATCATGATGATATCCAAAAAATCTTTAATACTAAACCTAGTGAGTAGTAATCGTACATACGCCAAATTTTTGCCTAACGATACCTATGCCAAACTCACTTTAAGACTAGTTTATTCTGTAAACCTTAGTTATAAGTATGCTTCGATATACAAAGAAGACATAAATAATTCAACTTTATTTCAGCGTGCACTATTCCTAACTTATATCGTAACGGTGTCTCATCTCATTATGTATTATTGTGATTACGCTAAGTTGATTTTATTCTATTTATATGGTCCTAGTATAATAATATATACTATCATTATAGTTTCTAGGTATGGTTTAATTTTGTACAAATCCGACCTATATTTAAAACAACGTATATTAATATTTGTGCGATTTCGAATTTATATATTTAGTTTAACTATTAGCAAGTGGAAATCCGCCGGTTCTGCCCGCCCCGTGTGGCAGGTAGGCGCGGGTCTATGTATGGCATTGGCTACATGTAAGAATTGGATTGAGTACATTTTAAAACTCGGTCTATCGCTCCGGCTGCCGAACTTTAATAATATTATTGGTACGAGTTTAATAATAAGTTTATATTTAATGAGTTATTTATTACTATTACTTTATGTTTACATTTGTATAGGTTTTTATGGTTACTATAATGGATAATAGGACAAACAATATATCAATTTATTACCAAAACTGTAGAGGTACCTATTCGTACCAAATTGCACACTTTGTATATGAACGTTATGTCGTTCTCTTATGATGTAATCATACTTTCCGAAACATGGCTATCTTCTAAAATCATAGATCACGAGTTTATTGACGACCGATATTTAGTTTTCCGAGCTGTGATCGTGATCTTTCCGCAACTAAAAAGCGTGATGGCGGTGGGGTTCTGATTGCGGTACGGCGCGAGCTGCACCCGCAGCGAATGACGGCATGTCTGTCCCCCTCCGTCATCGAGCATGTTATAGTTGAGTTACCTGCGTCGAGCGCGAACAAAAGACACGTTATCAGTGCGGTTTACATACCACCTCGCACAGCGAATGAAATATATCTATCTCACATTGATACGTTATTTAATACGGTGACTGATTCTAGTACTGACTCATTTTACATCGTAGGGGATTACAACTTACCGGATATTAAATGGGTCGACTGTGATTATACCCATACTTTTGCTCAACCTAGTAACGCCGTAAGTCGTTGCTTAGTAAACATGATGTCCATTACCAACGCTTTACAACATAACAACATTTTAAACAAATCAGGCCGAATTCTGGATCTTTTTATATCTAATAATAACGACTGCGAACTACACTCTGGCGCAGCATTATTACACCCCGACGATTATCACCCCCCGTTTTCTGTATTAGTCACTTTAAAAACACACTATGTACCAATGAAGCGACATACTGTAATGAAGTACAAGTACCACAAAGCTGATTATGATAACATCAAATCCGAGCTGTCAAAAATCAACTGGGAAGACTTAATAGGCCACCTACCATCTGATCAAGCTACGGATATTTTTTATAACTGCATATATTTTATGCCCTTGCTCTCGGTCCAAGACCTCTCGGTTTCCTGTATGGTTTAGTGCGACTCTTATTAATATATTTAACAATAAGGAACGAGCATGGATCCGCTGGAAAAAGTTCGGTAATCTGTCTGATTACGAGTCTTTTTCTAATTACCGGAGACGATTTAAATCTCTAGCCCCGGATAACTTTAAAAAGTAAATCAGCTCTGTGGAAGAAAGCATTCCTCTTAATATTAAATACTTCTGGTCGTACATTACTAGTCGCAAGGGTAGGATTGGCCTTCCAGCTAACATGTACTTAAAACATACTACTGCCAACAGTCCATCAGTATTTTCAACCTTCTTCAATTCGGTCTATGAGACTTCAAGTTTCGACCCATTATGTTGGCAACTTCCTACTGAGTCGGACGATAATGCTACATGTCTGTCTCACATTTATCTCTCAAGAAAAAAGATACATAGGGCTTTAGATATGCTGGACCCAAGTAAAGGTCCCGGCCCGGATGGTATTCCACCTACATTTTTTAAACAAATTGCAACCATAATTACTACCCCGTTGCACATTTTATTTAATAAATGCTTGTCAGAAGGTGTTTTTCCAAAAGTGTGGAAACGGGCTAACATTACTCCTATATATAAAAGTGGTGATAAAGCAAACATTGAAAATTACCGCCCTATCTCAATTCTATCCACTTTGTCAAAGTTTTTTGAGGGTCTTGTACATAGCTCGATATTTCCATGTTTATCAAATCTCATAGTACCCGAACAGCATGGTTTTGTCAAAGCTCGGTCCACTACTACTAATCTTATATGTTTTACTAATTACTTATTTGAGAGCATGGACAGTGGTCTACAAGTGGATGCTGTGTACACGGACCTTCAAAAGGCGTCTGACAGGGTGGACCACAAACTGCTATGGACAAAATAGCCTTCAACGGAATAAGAGGTAGTTTGCTCCGATGGTTTTCATCATACATTCACAACAGGACACAGTCTGTTGTTGTCAATGGGTTTGAGTCAGAACACACTGTGGTTAATTCTGGTGTGCCCCAGGGCTCAGTTCTGGGGCCCCTTTTATTCCTATTATTCATTAATGACATCAAATCATGTTTTGTTAACTCCAACTTTCTACTTTACGCGGATGACGTCAAAATATATAGGGCTTGTAAAACTATGCGGGATTGTGAGTTACTACAAGAAGACCTTAACCGTCTTTCTCAATACTGTGACGATAACAAATTACTCCTCAGCCTACCTAAATGTAATTATATTACCTATACCCAAAACAAAAACATAGTTAATTTCACGTATAGCTTAAATGGCGTCGCCCTAAATAAAGTCGAGTCTATACGGGATCTTGGGGTCCAGCTTGACTCTAAATTACAACTCGATATTCACATAAATAATATTATTAGCAAAGCCTTTCGAATGTATGGTTTTATCATGAGAGCCACTAACGACTTCAAAAAACCTACGACATATTTATACCTCTACCAAACACTAATCCGTTCTCAGCTTGAATATGCTGTACAAATATGGAGTCCATATTACGATAAATACATAAAAAGCATTGAATTAGTTCAAAAGAATTTTTTGCGCTCTGTGCATTACAAATGTTTTCACTTTAAAATGCCATACATAGATCTATTAAAAAAGTTCAATATTTTAAGTTTGGAATCAAGACGTATTTTTCTTCAAGTCATGATGTTATACGGCATATGCAATATCAAATATGATTGTACTAGCCTATGTAATAAGTTATGTTATGTAGTACCTAGAACAGTAATACGGCGCGGAGTGCGCGCCCGCCGTGTTTTCTACACCCCCCGGTGCAGAACTAACGCCGGAAAGCGCGCACCCCTGCGCCGTCTTGTCGAAATTTATAACTCACACTTCGTCGATATTGACATCTTTGCACTTTCTCAATCAAAATTTAAAAAAATGTCTAAAAATTTGCTAGCTAACACTGCATCTAATATTTCGTAATACTTATCGCAATTTCCTTAATTTTATTTTGTTTTTTTTATCTACCAATTGTATTAACCTTCCGTCACGCTCCACCCAACATTAATTATTTAACACGTGGACAATAGTGTGGGTTATACGTTAAACAAATGTAATTATGTAAAACTGTAACTAATTGTAACGTGTAACTGTTTTTTGTCCCAAATAAAATAAATAAATAAAATAAAGTAGTTTTATTCACATAGACTTTAAAAAAGTGCTTGTAAATAGTCAGAACATGTTTGTAGTAATATATAATTCATTCATTCATTTATAATTATTTCTAGGTACATATACTTAGGTACACGGATTGTATGAAAAAAAAGAACTATAATATAGAAACAAATACTTACAAGTGGTGGAACAGAAAATGCTCCATTAGTGCTCATGTAGACAAGGTCCTGCATCAGTTGTTGTTGGATTGGAGGCTGTAGCTTTTCTTCAAATATATCTGTAATATATTCATCAATATTAAATAAAACCTAACATGTTGTCAGTGATACAAAATATTTGTAGCCTAAGTTCTATCACCTATTAATCAGTATTATCTATTAATCATTTTTGGGATCAAGAGTTTTGTTTCTATCTTTATAGGAAAAGTTAAATACACCATGTTTACTTTAAGAATATAAACAAAAACATAGTCTACAACTTTAGCTTGTGCAATATCTTTAGTTATGCAAAATTAAGCAACTTCTCAGGTTAATTATTTATTAGACCACATTATTATATCTACAATTATGTTGTAGCTTTTTGTTTGTGGGTCTCAAATTTAAATGTAATCACCATCAATGCCTATGCCCAATAAAATGGGTAGTTAGTTACTACATAAGTGCTATATTATTGATGTAATTTGTATTTTCCGATGATGTGTTAAATAAATATACATTTATTAATACAAGTGGAAAACAACAAAGCCTCTAACAAATGATTACTAGCATAAAACAATAATACTACTATGACATATACTATTTTAATTATTTATTTAACTTAGTAGTGGTGATTATAACAGTAGATGCTGGTGAATAAATATTGAATACCCAGAATGCCATTTATTTATTAAAGCTCAAGGGTAGTGAATTACACTTTTATAGAACTTCTTACCCAAGTTCCAGCGCAAACTGGCAGCCACCTTCAGAGCCAAGATCTTCAGTGCTAGTTGTTTGCGTGTGAGTGGTACAGGGCCAAGCATGGTTGGTGTACTGGCTGATGGTGGGCTTGCAGGAGCATCCACATCCACAACTTTCTCACTTGTAGGCTTAGAGTTGGCATTCTTAGTGTCTACTGATAGGAACTCCTCTATCAGTTCACAAGCAGTTGGCTCTGGAATTGTAAGTTTATAATAAATAATAATAATTATCTTGGAACATTATTTGCACACAGCCATCTGATCTCAAACTAAGCAGAGCTAGTATTATGGAAACCAGATAACTGATAAACTACATATTATTATACTACTTCAGTTATCTAAATACATACTTATATAGATAATTATACTCGGAGTCAGGACTTGGAATCAAACACACAACCTCCGGCATTAAAAGTAAGCATTTGCCAACCTTGCCAACAGGCCAGTCATTGTATTATAAGTTAATTTTTTTAAAGAATTATTTGGGTTTCAAAAATCTTATGACTGTTTATTGCATTTATTTACTTTTGTATTGTATGGGCTTGTTCTATTATGCCTAGTAGTCCTCTGTTGTGGCTTTACAACTATTGTCTAACAACTACACTGGAACTAACATAGAGACAGATAAAAATTAAATTGCTATAAAAGTACTGACTGCATGCCTAAGTGCTGAATGCACCCATCACTTATGGACAGGTAAGGGTAATTGGCAGAGAGCACCTGTTTATTTATTTCCTCGACAATTGGTCCATCCTGCGGATTAAATTGGCATAATAATCTACTAAAGAATACATTATATTCTTTTTCCATTTCAATTAGGGTCAGCTTCCAGTCCAACCTATTGTGATTAGCTACTAGAATTATATCAGTGACTGTAACAGTGTGAACCAGTAACTAAGATGGTTAGACTAAGTGTCAGATTCTATTTGGCTTCCAAATACCTTTGCAACAATGTACTATACAAGGAGACTTTACCAGACAGACACAAGAGGATAGATTATCATGTAACCTTAAACTTTTATATCTGTGACTGAGTAGAAGAACCATTCATTGAGTACCTACTTTTCAAGGAATCTCACAAGTTCATTCCTTGGACTGAGTAAAGTTTGGTTTGTTTTTAATACATGAAGGAGAAATAATAGTAAGGTTATAGAATTGTCTTCTTTACCTGGATTAGGTTTGCTGAGATGTTTTTTCAGAAGATTAGGATCCAATAGAAATTCAAACCACAATATAGTGTCAGGAGATAAGGGAACAGTCCCAGGCCGCAGCAGATCCACATCCATTTCGGTGTTGACACACGCAATGTTGATAAATTAGTTCAGGCCACCATTTTAACTTTTATGTATGAAGCTTATGGATTATAAAGACTGAAGAATAATCAAATTTGTAAGAGACAGGATAAACGCTGTGACTATGTTTATTTTTATACAAAATTGAGACGAACCAAGTCACCGATTTATACGAAATTATTATGTCAAAGTCAAACAAACCATAGATTATTTAGATCATTGAACAAATAACTAAGTTATTACTGTCAAAAATTACAATGAGATATTATTTTGTGCTTGCACTGTATGTACAAGATCCAACAGTTTTTATTTTCTATGTGTCTCGACCATAAAGTTAGTTAACTTTATGGTCTCGACACTACTCAGAAAAATATATTATTATAGCTTCTGCCCGCGACTTCGACCGCATGGAATTTAAACCTTGGGCAAATGCAAACTTACAGTTAGCAAAGTTATAATCTTCGCCACTTTGTTTGCGTAGAAGGTAAACATATGTTTCAATAACTTGGGCCACCTCCCTTTCCCCTCATGACTGCCCACCGGACTTACACATTATAATTTCTTACACATAATTTTTTTCTACTTGATACTTATCTTGATATTTTGGAAAATTCACATAATAATATATTTATAAATTATAGTCTGTGTTATTCTGATGCTTGTAATTGCTCGGAGAAAAGCTATATTATTGTACAGTTTCATTAAAACTATTTAGTATTTTTAGCGTGAAAGAAGTTTCTAAATATGGTTGTATGATTCACATCATACAACCATATTTAGAAACTTTCACATTTATTATAATCAGAATCAGAATCATTTATTTCACAAAAATAGGGTACATATAGGTCTTAATCTAGAAAGTGCATGCTGCCTATCTTGTCTATGGTAGAAGACATGTGAAGTTATTACACTTTTTTAATTTCAATATTACTGAACAAACAAAATACAATAAAACTTAACAAAATACTACTACAATAAACATTACGACATAAAATACAGTAATAAAGAATATATAAAATTAAATCTAAACAATGTCAAGAGATATAATAAATAAAATAAGGTTAAATGTCAATTTATCTTTCTTTGTCCATAAAAAATTCTTTTATTGTATAGTATGTTTTTTCTAAAAGCCATATTTTAAGTTTTTGTTTGAACTTATTTAGCGGCAGATTTTTTATAGGCTCCGGTAGAGCATTATAGACCTTGATACACATGGCATATGGACTTTTTAGGAACATAGTCGTATTGGGTACTCTATTAATAACTAGTCGGTCCCCTTTTCTAGTGTTTCTCGGAAACATCTCCTTTGCCGTCATAAACAAATCTTTGTTTGTTTTCACAAATATTCCTGTTTCAAAAATATACAAGCAAGGCAAGGTGAGAACTTTGAGTTTCCGGAATATAGGTCTGCATGATTCTTGCGGAGCTATACCTACGACTGCTCTTAAACATTTCTTTTGACATAGAAATGCTTTTTGTATAACAGTAGAATTCCCCCATAACAATAGACCATAACGTAAAAGAGATGCTACATATCCATAGTATGCAGTAAGCGCTGTTTGTTGTGATATGGTCATCCGCAGTCTGCCAAGGGCATATACATATCTATTTATTTTGGCGCATACTACATTCACATGTTCCTTCCAGTCACAATGTTTGTCAACCGTCAAACCTAAAAATTTTGTACTATTCTTCTCTTCAATTAAATGTCCATTATATATTATATTTAAATTATTATGCCTTTATTTTGGAACTGTATGTAGTTTGTTTTATTTAAGTTTGCAGTCAAATTATTTTTGAAGAGCCAGTCAATTACTGTGTTAATTAATTAAATTATATTCAATTCATAGTTTGCCAATTCATTGTCATCACAAGTCAGCACGATAGATATGTCATCGGCAAATAAGGTGCATCTATAGGTTGTAACATCAGGGAGGTCATTGATGTATAGGAGGAATAGAAGTGGGCCGAGGATACTACCTTGTGGAACCCCGCAGCTATTTATTTCGTACGCGGACATACAATGATTTACAACTGAATCCTTGTCAACGTTTGATATTTCAACACATTGTTTTCGTTCACTGAGGTAGGATTTAATAATTTCTAGACTGGGCCCTCTGATACCATAGTTGCGTAGCTTTTGTAAAAGTAATTTATGGGACACAAAGTCAAACGCTTTTGTCATGTCAAAGAAAACCACATTCGTAGGCTTTTTACCATCTATATTACTAATGACATGATTCATAAGATTAAAAGTAGCGAGCGTTGTTGATTTTCCTGCCTGAAAACCATTCTGTTCACTCTTTATTACACTAAATTTATTTAGGAAGCCAATAAATCTCTTGTATATAGCTTTTTCGAACACTTTTGATAAAACTGGTATAAGAGTTATCGGTCTATAGTTAATTATGTTCATTTTGTCTCCTTTCTTATGGATCGGCTTAACTATAGACTTCTTTAGTTTATCAGGGAATACTCCATTTTCAAAAGACAAGTTTATGAGGTGTGTCAGTACAGGAATAATAGACCCTACCTCTTTTAAAATTTTGGTATTCATTTCGTCATACCCAACTGAGTTAGTATTGTTTAGTGATAGTATTATATTTTTAACTTCGGAAATGCATATAGGATTTAAGAATATACTATTACTCAGATTTGTTTTGCAGGTATTATGGCAGGTATTATCTGTGTTTTCTATTAAATATTTATTAAATTCATTAGCTACATCTGTTGGTTCACTAATGATTCTATCATTTACTTTTATATTGTTTATAAAATCGAGATTGATGTAGTCTTCTTTGTCTTCATTTATTAGCTTCCAAGATGCTTTGCATTTGTTTTTGGCACTGCTGATATACTTGTGAGTATTTATTATTTTTGAGGTGTATATACATCTACGCAGAGTTTTTGAGTAAGTTTTGAAAATATTTTTATTTTCAGCAGTCTTTTGGGTATAGGAACGATACTGAAGAGTTCTCTTTGTTTTGCAACTACATCTTAAACCCCTAGTTATCCATTTAGCACATTTGTAGTTCATGTTGATAACCCGTTTAATTTTTGGAAAGCATAAATAATACAGAAGGCAAAAATCATCGTAAAAAATGTTGAACGCTTTATTACTATCTCTCTCGTTGTATACTTCTTGAAAAGATAACTTTTTAAGATATTCTGTAAATTTATTCCGGTTTTCCTCACAGTAATCTCGTTGTAATTTCCATATTTTTGATATTTTAGGTAATTTTAATTTGATTGGAATGCTGAATAATTGAGCTTTATCATGGTCAGAGAGTCCAAGGCTCAATAGTTCAGCTGAAGCCGATTTAATATTACTCATAACATGGTCTATACAAGAATTTAATCTTGTTGGTTCTTTAATGAAGAGACGCATATTATTATTATAGTTTCTTGCTGTGTCAATCAAATTATTTGTGGCTTTTGTTGGCTTTAGCGTAATTATATTAATGTCTCCTAGCAATACAATTTTTTTCTAGATTTAAATAATATTTTGAACAATTAGGTCTCCAAATATGCAAAGAATTTATCTATGTTAGACTGTGGTGTTCTGTAAAGGCAGATTACAACTAAATTACACTATTTAATTTCAATACCACAGCATTCAAATATTTCATTGCACGCATACTGTTTAAGAAAGGGCAAATCTTTATACGCTATTCCTTTCTTGATTAATATACACACACCCCCTCTGGATTTGCCCCTTGAGTAAATTGCTGCTAAGTTATAACCCGGCTCTTTTTTATCTTTATATAGATCAGTCAATGTAATTTCAATAACATCTTTTTTTGATAAAAATCCGGCTATATTTTGATGTAGGATACGTATGGAAGTACAGCTATTAGTATCGTTTTGGGGTTCGAAAAAATTTCATGTTAGAATTTATATTACATGTCAAGTTGTTTAGAGTGTTACTTGTCATACTAAGTTGTGGAGGTGTTGCCTTATGATTATTATTTCGTGTCAAAGTTTTAAAATAATAAGGAATTTTACCTTTTTCTAATTTAAGGGGAGTACTTCCGTTACATTCAAATGATTTTATGGATTTGACTTTGAGCTTTGGAAAGTAGTAGGGTATAGTTCCCTTATAAAACCTACGATCAGAATTTGGAACTTTCTTTTCACACAGTACAGTATCAACTCGCCTTGCGTGTACACTTTTTGTTTGTTGCATATTGTAATGCAAAAATGTTTGGTTATAATCATGTTGGTCTATAGCGCCATTTATTAATTGACATACATCATACATAGAGTCCATATAATAATATGAATTACAATGTGACAAGTCTACAAAAGTACAGTATTTAAACAGATTACAAACCAATTTAATAGAATTGTCCAACATTTGTACATTTAGATGCTTATTTCTATAAATACTTAACACAAATACTGCAACCTGACACTATTTTAGTTCTTTTAATAAAGCGTATAATTCCAGAGTTACTTTTGTAGGATTCATATCATGTTCTCCCACACACAGTACATTAGTAGGATGATTATTAGTAGGATGAAACAAATTGAATTTAGAATTTGGATATTTAATCCTAAAAGAAACATAAGGTTGGTAGGTAATGTTATGATTATTTTGTCCGTAATAGGTAGGTACATATTATTTCCATGGTATATTTACGTACCTATGTGTTGTGTAATAATTGTAACGATAAAATTTTTCGATTCGTTTTTGTTCGAAATTCTTTTTACAAAAAACTATTCTCGAGTCTTTTTGCCATATACGGTTACTTGTAAAACACCAACATCCTCACAGGACTAGACAGCTATCTAGTCAAACCATAGTCAACAACTTTTGTTCTACAACTTTCAGGATGTGGAAGGGGTGCAGCGCTCTAGCCTTTGAACTCAATCCGTCTCTCTAGTAGAGTCGCCAGGCGTCCGTGTAAAATCATATTTTTTTTTCACGTATTGAGTTATGTCCGAAGGTACTCGTAGAACAAAAGTTGTTAGGATAATATGTCATAGCTATTTAATTACCATGAATGTTCTGGAATATTACACTTCGAACAAATGTTATCACAACTAAATGTAATTTCGATAAAAAGATTTCCATCCAAATGATCGGATTAACGAAAAAATATATCTAATTTATATTTAATAGGTAAACTGATACAGCGGCAGATGTGAATTCGATGAAATGAGAAAATCGAAACGATAATAGGTGAAATCAACGTATGATTAGTAAACCGTAGTTCCTTATACTATGGTCATCAGTGTATTCGTTTATAAATGAAGGTTTCATCTTATTAATTATATCAATAAAACGGTTTTATTCACATAGACTTTAACAAGCGCTTGTAAATAGTCGGAACATAAATAGTAGGTATTACAATTTAACTAAAAATATTTAATTCTAGATACAAGTAGATTATTCGATAGTGACTTGTATTTGATCAAGTCAAATATAATTTAATTTAAGATAATAGTGCTTTAGTTAAATAGGTATTTCTTGAAGTTATTGTCTAATTGGTTATTTAAGGTTTTTGAATTGACACTACTTCTAGTTTTAGATTAATTAATGCAGTAGGTCACTTATCTGCGATGTAAACGACTATTTAGATTTTCCACTAAAGCCTTATTAGAAGATCTAAGCAGAATCGAGCTTATATATTTTTTAAACACCGAGTAATACTTACTCCTTTTATAAGACCTAATTGTAACTATGCAGGTGTTAATGTAATATATAATAAATAATACAGGTAGTGAGTCAAATATACCGGTCAATGAGGAAAAACAAATAATTATGCGAAAATATCCGACGGTGAATTAATTTTGTACACTGTAATAGACAAAGTTTCACCTGCATCGTGGTTTCATAAAAACTGCGAATCTCCATGAATTCCAGCCAGAACGGCAGTGACGAATACCAAAACTGCGATGGTACCTACCAGTGGCGAATCTATGTGATAAAACAATTAAGAAAGGAATGGTCATCGGAACATGCGAGGAGTTTGTTTGGTTAAGAAGCTGTTGAAGAGAAAAAGAAAGCAACTGAAGTTCGAGAAGAACTTGTCAACAAGCTTTTGATTGTTGAAAAGTAAGAAGCGACTTAGGGGAAGACCGGGCAAAGCGAATACCCCGGGCATAGCGAATAGTCCCCACTACGTCTAGACTATTCGTTTGACATCAACCACGGGCCCATAGAAACGTTCGGGCATCTTATCTTAGTGAGCGGCAAACACGTAAGCGAGAGGCGGCGTCGCGCGGTGGCTGCAGAACGGCAAATTGTGGTTACGTAACATTATTTTCGAAATTTAAGGTAATTGTAATGTACTATATTTTGCGTGTTATTTGCTTATCACCCTTGAGAGTACTTATGTTTCATTACGTGTCAAAGTGCGCTAATATATCTATTTAAAAGAGAATAATAAGCAATCGTTGTTGTGTAATTTGACTTAACTTTAGAAATGGCTGTATTGGGCAAAGTGAATAGGGCAAAGTGGATAATTGATAAGCTATTCACTTTGCCCGAGTTTATTTTTGAGTTACAGTATAACGAAGCTCATATTTTATTGCAGATGGTGAATAATTATAAAAAAAAAACTAATCAAGGCTCTTGAGAAGAACGCTTCATGCAGACCGCTATAAAGTCCGGAGAATCAGATAGCAAAGTGGTAATGTTACTGCAAAACTTGGCAGATTCCGACCTGTGTTTAGTGAGGTTACCTCAAGGATAAATTCTGTGTATTTTGGTTTGCAGTGAAATATATATTGAAGAAGATGAGCAGCCAGTTGAAAATTGGATTCGATGTGGTACCTGTCACAGCTGGTGTCACGAAACATGTACTGCTTTTGAAGGCATTGGTGATCATATTTCAAGTGACAACTGCCAGTAATAATCTTTAAGCTATTTCCTATAAACTAATGTTATGTTTCGTTAAGTTTATTATGTTTAATTAATAAGAATAACTTTAGTTTTGTGTGATTAGAAGGTATTTGTTCAGTTTGCCCAATTACCATATCCACTTTACCTGGGCATCAGGGCAAAGCGAATACTAGCACACCTTTTCGAATTCTTATTTTAGTTCCTAATTGCAAGACATTTAAGGTTATTTGATTGTAATATATGTAAAATCAATTAATAAAGACTGATTTGATACATTAATTTTGTTTCTATCACTTATACTTTTTATGATAAAGTCTTGAATATCTTAAGGTATCCACTTTGCCCGGTCTTCCCCTACTCTTCTTTGTTTTTCAAAACCTATGCAGATATTGGAAGGACAGACAGAATAATAATCTAAGAATTTCTCTGAGAGAACTACTTAAATTGTACTTGATTAAGATATTGATTTAACATAGTATAATAAACACCTTAATTCCTGATGTTATTGGCCATCCATGACGTATACCTACTGCTGGGCTAAAGCCTACGCCAAGAATGGGGGATATACTATAAGCGCCACGTTTGTGGGACACGGGTTGGCTATTGTAGTATGGTGGATATTATTCACAGGCAGACGAGACTACTCGTTCGCCGGCAAGAATTCTCTAAGATAGGTATATAAAATATTATTGTACCTAACTGGCCTGTCAGTCTAGCGGTTAGTATCCCAGAGGACAGCGGTCGTGTGTTCGATCCCGACCTAGGACAATTATTATGCGATAAGCACGGCTATTTTTACTGCGGTGTGATTTATCTTTAATATGTAAGTATTTATAATTATACTAGTATTTTTATCATTAGTCTGGTTGCCATTGAACATGCTCTGCCTAGTTTGGATCAGATTGTTAGTTGTCAATAGTCAGATTGGCAGTGTGTTGTGTTAGTTGTTCCAAGATACCTACCTATTTATTTATTATATTTATAGGGCGTTTCTTAAACAGAAGCGTTTACGCTGGTTGGGGCATGTGCACAGAATGGAACCTACTCGAATACCACGATGTGTTCTGTTGGGTGCGGTAGCTAATGCGAAGCGCGATGTCGGTAGACCTCTGCTTCGCTTTAAAAACTGCACCAAGCGGGTTATGGCCGCTTTTAAAATTGACCACTGTAGCTAGGAAAAGCTCCCT
The DNA here is from genome assembly GCA_951640165.1 of Pseudoips prasinana. Classification (NCBI taxonomy): domain Eukaryota; kingdom Metazoa; phylum Arthropoda; class Insecta; order Lepidoptera; family Nolidae; genus Pseudoips; species Pseudoips prasinana. The sequence goes on along the minus strand of OX621236.1, from coordinate 23,765,242 downwards.
GAAAATAGAGTTGAATGGCGCAATCGTGTAGTGGAGGGTCGTAAGATCTGCTGATAAGAGACAGAAGCGACATGAAAGCGGCTCGGCACCAACCACCGCAAACTTCTCTTGTCAGGCCTGCGGCAGGCTATGTCGCTCTCGCATCGGTTTGTTTAGCCACAATAAGAAATGTCTCTCAGACAATTCGCCGTAAATCGTCTGTAACAGACGCAAATACGCCATATATAGGTAACATGAAAATGTATTATTGAAAATCAGACATTGGTTCGAGTTTTTACCTTCAAGCGATGATCCACTAATCTGTTAGCACTTTGCATGGATAAACCCCACATGCGTAATACATACATAAGTAGGTACATGAATGTACATACTATACGTTATAAATAGTAGGTAAGCGTTATCTATATGATAACCAATAGATATAGGCATTTCTTGATAACGCGCTCTTCGATGCTTGTTTATATGCTTACCATTGGCAAGATAATACAAACACAGATTCTTCGGCTCAATCTATAGAAAATTATATATAATTACTTACCTACGGATTACTACGTCAACCTCTTCATCTGTGCCATTTCGTGCCTAGACACTAGTAGGTTACAATTGATTTGAAAACGATTTGTTTATCAGTGCTCGTGGTGCAACACTTGAACCTTATCGTGTATATAACTACAGCGAATTTTGTATACAAGTAAGTCTTTTTATTACCTACTTTTGGAACTAAAATTGTGTATCGCAACTTTAACCTGATATTATTAGATTCTTACTATAGATTTTTAAATAAAAAAATATTGCTCATACTAGTTTGGCGGCGATATCAGTCGTAAGAAAATTAAGCCATCTAAAATCCCGATCCAACTAGAAAAATATTGGAACTATTGAACAGATTTTTATAAGGCTACCTAGGTAGGAGCGCTAGGTATACTAACTTTATGGGTAGGAGGTACTTAGTTCAGGTCCTTCCATATTAAGCATTATATATATAATAGCATTCAGATTAAAAAATCACCGATGAAATTGGGTAGGTGGTTAAAGATATAACATTTCATTGAAGTCACATCTAGTAAGAAGACAAATCTGAAAATCTCGCATATGGCCGTCCCACCGAGTCTATACTTTAAATTTGAAGCCTAGGTCATGAATCTGATTGTGTATTTTTGTCGTGCTAGATAATTAACGGGTAGGAAATTGTTTTGATAAAAGATTTGTTTTTGGGCAGATATTCTAAAAACAAATTGTCTAAGAAAAATATGTTTTAATTATGCACCTAAGTTATATCAGAATTTGGAATTCATACCAATTTTTTATTGTTAAAAGTTATTCACAATATACCACTCAGTACAGTGCTTCAGTAATTAAAAAAAAATGTATTAACTAGGCTTAGCAAAAATTCATGACAATCAAACTATAAAACTTATATGTACAGTTAATTCCACTTTAATCGAACCGGGGATCATACTGGTGTATGTAATTTGCTAATTTATATTGTCCTATTGGTAAGTGTAGGTACCTATGCGCGTATTTTTAGCGGGACGGGAGTGCGGTGCAAATTCCGTCTTGGCTTGATAAAGCTGATAAATAATTAACGGAATTACCACTATATATTAATTGTCTATTTTGAAGGGCTTGTCTGTTGACTTGGTACAATAGCACTAAATTGAATTATTCTTCTATTTTACCTAAAAAAAAAACTTGTGTGTACTTATGTACACGCGTTAGAAGTTATACTTCTTAATATACAACTTGAACATAGTTATCAATTTTCATACCACCTAGAACTAACGTCATGCTTTATTTTTACGATGCGCGCGCACGATGCGCGCGCAACGTAAAAATTCACACTCATACCACCTAGAACTAACTTCATGCTGTTAAATTTTATGGTGTCGGTGTGCGCGCGCATCGTAAAAATTCACTCTCATCATTTTTCTCCATCGCGCCAAAAGAAGTATAACTTCAAAAATGGGAATAACATAAAATTATTGGTTTATAAACCCACCAAACTGCGCAACAGTTTGTCGGCAGGCTGTAATGTTTACTCATAAATTAAAGTGGTTTAATTTTTAAGCGACATTTTGAACAGCTCGTCGTGGGGTTGTTTCCGTTTATAGTCATCTAGCCAGGTCAAATACCTGGGTGGCTTGAACAACTCTGACACTACATGGGGTAACCCCATACGATATTTTGCTGAGATATACCGACCGCTGCGTTAGGCGACTGGAGTTATACCATTAGATGTGACTCTGTTTATCTACCTTTTTACTTTTTATGGACCAGGACCTCTCATAAGTTTTTAAAGACAAACAATTAATAAAATAGAAACCATTCATATCCGCCCGGGAATTCACGGTAATTTATGACTAATTGCATATTAGTAAGTAGGTATATTGACATAAATAACACAATAATTTTATCGTACTTATCTATGAATTTAATATATTAGTACGAGATACAACCCCACTATTTGTACGACCATTCATTTATTGGGCAAACAAAATATGTGTTCTGTTCCACGAATTACTGTACTAACCGTGTAAGACGGTATACATGAACGGCTCGCCGGTACCCAGATTAACCCTGTGAGGTTTTCGTGGTACGGTATGCATTACTGTAAATATAATATAAGTTTATTGAAAATAAAAAAAAAAACTTATGTGTACTTATGTACACGCGTTAGAAGTTATACTTCTTAATATACAACTTGAACATAGTTATCAATTTTCATACCACCTAGAACTAACGTCATGCTGTTATTTTTACGATGCGCGCGCACGATGCGCGCGCATCGTAAAAATTCACTCTCATACCACCTAGAACTAACTTCATGCTGTTAAATTTTTTGGTGTCGGTGTGCGCGCGCATCGTAAAAATTCACTCTCATCATTTTTCTCCATCGCGCCAAAAGAAGTATAACTTCAAAAACATAAAAATAATTGTAAGTAGGTATATTGACATAAGCACCACAACAATTTTATCGTGTCTTTAAATAACATAATAGTACGAGATCCAACCTCAAAAACTACACTTTTTTACACACTAACCTCACTTTTGTTGGGCAATCAAAACACATAATTACTCCTCAGATTAAAGTTATCGAAAAGTAACTTAATTAAAAACATTTATTGTTCGATAATTAAAATTCGAGGAATACGTATCTGGTTGTCAGTAAAATACGTACGTATTTTTTCATAGCTTAGATTTGAATAGAAGCCAAGAAATAAATTAAAACTAAAATAAATAAGCAAATAACATCATTATTATGTAGCCCGCAAGGGTTGTTATTATTGCAAGTGTGGTATCTATTGGTGTGTAGTAGATCGGATTTAAGTTTTATGTATAGGAAATGGTTGGATTATGGTTCCACAGTTAAAATATCTATAATTTAGGATATAGTATCCTAAAACAAACCAGTCCATTGAAACATTGGTCGCCAAGAACAAATAGTTAACGAACATGAGTATAGTTAGATATACAACACAAGATATAGATTTTTTTATCTTAATTTATTTAAAGGGGACTTTTACTCATAGCGTATGTCAGTCCCATCGTAACCTATCAATTGACATTTCACAAAACATGGGCATGAATACGAACAAACCCAACGCATCATCACTATTTGGTTGGGATAGAATTTTATGGAACATGCCCATATCGGTTTTGTTAAAATTCAGGGACCTTATTTAATTATTTCTGCTAGTCTCATATCGAATACATTCCATTAATAAATGTTGTGGCTTGATTTTGAGTTACTTTTCATTAAAATATATTCAGGCGTTCTAAAGTTATAAGTCTTTTTCTAGTTGAACTCGGGTACTTTCAGTGGCGGATTTGCCCTAAGGCCCAGTAGGCCCGGGCCTAGGGCGGCCAGAATTTGGGGAAATTCCTAACAAAAAATAGCAAGGACTCTAATGCAAAATACAATACATACATATAATTATTAAAAGGTATTGATTTGGTACGCAAGATATATCTCGTACTAAAGACCAGCGAATAAACCAGCTCACTTATGTCATCAGATATGTCCTACCTAATGGATCTCATGTAGAACGGTTCCTCCAGTTCATTCCGCTAGATTTGATGCTGCTGTTACTTTAACCGAATTGGGTATTGAGATTTTAAACTGCCGCGGGCAATCATATGACACCTCAGCTAATATGGCAGGCATATACAATGGCCTGCAAGCTGAAATAAAGGAAATTGCACCCCTTCCTTGTTCAGCACAATCGCTCAATTTAGTATGTGAATGCGTAGCTTAAATCAGCCAAGAGGCTTAATAGTTATTTTCTTTAAAACATTGGCAATAAAGAAAATACATACAAACACAAACATACTCTTATCTTCTTTATGAGATTTCTCATAAAGACTAGGTATATAATGAAATTATTCATTATTATATAGTACTAGCTGTGCCCCACGGTTATACCCGCGTTAAATTTTATAAATTACCACAGCTCCTCCCCCATAGGTGATAGCGTGATAATATGTAGCCTATATGTTGACCCGACCTCTTAGTAATATACATGCAAAATGTGAAGTAAATCCATGCAGTACTTTTTGAGTTTATCCCGGACATACATACAGACAAACAGACACATAGACAAAAATTATAAAAACTATATTTTTGGCTTCGAGATTGTTGAAGATCACGCCCCAAGTATCCTTTTAAAAAAATATTCTATGTACAATTTTGACTTTCCTACGATTTTATTATATGTATAGATAAGATATACTTTTTTTTGTGCTGAAAACGGGGCGGCACATGCCATGGGACCTAGAGCGGCCAAGACTGCAAGTTCGCCACTGGGTACTTTAGACAGGTTATGTTATAAAAAAGCTATAATTTGAAGTGAACTGTAGCCGTCGCGTGTGTTGCAGTGGATAGCAGCACGTATCGTCAGATCGCCCAGAGCACCGACAACTCGGTATGCATAGAGATGGACGTCCTGCAGGTCGGCTCGGAGCCCGTCGGGATGCGATGTCCTTACTGCCTGGAAGATGTCATGACAAAGGCCCACTACAAAAACTCAAAAATTACACATATCCTCGCCTTGGTACTAGGTTTCTTCTTTTGGTAAGTAGGATTTTTGTATAGCTTGAAAATTTTTTAAATTTAAAAATGAGGAAAATAAAAACGATTTATCACATATATTTTTTTAATATTTATTAATTTATAATATGATTAATCTATATAGATAAAAATCAATGCCACTTTTCGTTGTAATGTTATAACTCAACAGCGCCTTCACCGATTTGGCTAATTGGTCTTAAATCATTCGTGGAAGTCCAGTGAAGGTTTGTACGTAGAGAAAATTTTAAAAAAGTCTTGAAAAAGTGTAAAATCAACATCTTTTAGCAATTTAAAATATTTTTTTGTTTGAATAAATGAACATAATAATATTTTTTTTTATTCCTATGCCTTATACGTAGCGAAGCACGTACCGGGCCGCTAGTATTATATAAATTTGTATTCTTAAATTTGATTGACGTGTGAAAGTTTAAGCGGATCGCTATATAAAACCGTGAGGCGCTTTGCCGCAACAATTCTGATCTCTTATTAGAGAACCCTCTCCATGCGAGTTTTAATAACAATTATAATAACTAATTTAAAGTGTGACCACACTATCTTAATCTCTGTATTATCTATGTTTAGGTCAAGTTTAGACGTTAATATCTAACGTCTAACTAACACTTGCTAATTATTTTAACATGTATGTGCCAAGGATTGGGATATGTTTTCAGTTCACTTCGAAATCGTCTTGACGATATAGGTACCTATAAATTGAATTAGGAGGACTAGGTACAATAAACACCTGAATTATTAAAACATCTTAAGTTTAATTTAACGTGATCGTCCCTACACTTGCTATTTTAGTATCAACTAATTTACCCATTACATTTGGAGTAAGTTCCCATTTGTTCAGCTTAAAATTCCGTTTTTAAGGATGTCTCCATCCTAAAAAATGACAACATTAATTTAAGTTTAAATAGTTAACAATACTTACCACTTTTCTTTCAGCACCTAAAAATCATTTACTGTGACTACTGCTTATTCATCTTCTAATCGCTGTCTTCTCGGCAACTTCTTCAACCTTACAAAATATATAAAAGTCACTAGGTTTGGTGAACATTTTAAATACAGCATTTCAGATTGCAACTTGCGCAACGGTAAACTTGTAAGCTAGGCCTTATTTAACAAAAGAGACTATACGAGTTTACCTAATGGCTTTTTACGAATTTCATTACGCGATTTTTTATTAGCTGTATATATTACAGGCACTTTGCCTGTAATAGTCGGTACAATATCTAGGTATTCAATCATCACAATTCTCAAATACTGCCCAAAAGAGAGCATGTCATATTTTCTAAATCGTTTCAGGGTCGAAGTGGTGTATGTAGTTCTTATGACTAATGTATTTTAAAATAAAATGTCTAATGCATATTAAAATAAAAAGTATTAAAACTCTTCGTGATATATGTTAACTGTATATCTAGTTTTAGGTAATTACATCGGATCCAATATCTAAAAACATTAACATTTGTTTTAAACATCCTCGCTTGCCGCTGACGCATATGATTTATTTTTGTTATGTTTATCGTGATCTAAATGATTATGAACAAAAAATTTGGGCGGTAACTAATTACTTGATGCCCATTGTATTTTTTTGTTCTGTTATCTGACTACATTCCTTAGTTAGTGATAGAATCCCTGTAGAGGTATTCGAAATTGCGATTTTCCTTTTAATTTAAAATTAGCTTAGGACTATAAACCCAACGCTTATATTGTATTTGAGGCACTTAGACGGTGCGGTGAATCTAAATATGGTAGTCTGCTAATCTGGTTAAGATTTTAAGCGTCTGCATGTTACGGAGGGCATAAATAAAAAAAAATGAAATAAAATAGGTTTTTAATCACGTAGACTTTAAAAAAGCGCTTGTAAATAGTCAGAACATGTTCGTAGTAATATATAATTAGTTTATAATTATTTCTAGGTACATATAGATAAATAGGTGCACGGATTGTTGGAAATAATTAACAACAAGATTTATTTTATAATTGTAACGATATTTAGCTAACTTAAATTAAGTTATTGTCAAGGGTCATGTGTAGGTTTAATTATCTAAATTTTTAATTTTAGCTATATTTTTACTACATATTGTCTGAATGGTTCCGTCTATATCAAGGTACGAATTAAATGTTATTATTATGGCGGACCTTGTGGTTATAACGACGGTCGCGCTTTAATGCTACCACCGGATCCAATGCGCCCCAACTGAGAAGACCCAGCGAAACAAACTCAGATAGCAAAACATAATAAAATATGCCCATTAAATATCATGGTCGCGGCTGTAGTCATAATGCGAGAGTCCTTTATCCCATGTTAAATGGATACTGGCTGGGTTGAACAACTCTAATACAAGGGTAGGCACTGCCTACAAAATTGAATAAAAAACATTCTACATGACGAAGTACCGTTAATAGGACTAGGATAGGTATAAATGGACTACTGTTTATGTGCCTGTCGTACTAAGTCGTGACTTATTAAATATACTGTTTAATCTGCACACGCCCATCGGGACATTTATTAACAGCACGTAGTCGTAAGTGGTCGGTATATTAAAAATACCATAATTTCAAGTAGTTGACACTCATTATAATGCAGTATACGGGATGCTAAGGATGCTTCTTTTTAGACATTCGGGAACAGAAACCAAATATAAAGGTTTTTTTATAGACTAGATTAATATATTGGTCTAAACCATGTGTCGCGGGGTACTTTACAAACATGTAATAGACAGGACACAAATTACATCCAGACTCAGAATAACTATTTATGGGTAACACAAATAGTTGTAAGGCGCGGGACCCGAACCCGCCAAACGAAGCGGCGAGGCGGCTGTCTTAGCCGCTGCACCACCCGCGCATTTTTTTTGAGAATGAGCGTAGATTTATGTGCTAAAACGTGCTAAATTTTACCTACTTTTATACATCAAGTATACATATTTCACACAATTTTAATGTGGGTGCAAGTGTCTAACTGTTGCAACAACCAAGTGTTCAGCTTAGTATTTACCAGCCCAGTGGCTTGATACCGAAATTAAACTGGTTGTAATAGTACCGTGCCGTGTATGCCGCGACCAAAACGAATCATAAAAATTAAGATTACCTACTCATATAACATATTTGTGATAACGACGTAGTTCTGTACGAGTAAAAATAAAGGCTTCCCCGAAGGACTCCACATTGGCCGATCTTCCGCTATCTAGCAAAATTCTATTCGAGTATTATTGAGACCTCAAGAATAGAATATAATAAAGGGATATGTACAGTTTTCCCCCTGTATAAGAGGCTGAACCTGCCCGTTCTCAAGAAAGGGCAGGTCAGAAGTAGCCTAAACCGGCGAGCATGTATGAAGAATATAATGACAGTAATCAAGGCAAAAGACGTGTGTAAAGATCGTGACAAATGGAAATCCGTTGTCTCTGCCTACCCCTCTGGGAAACAGGCGTGAGTCTATGTATGTATGTATGTATAAGAGGCTGAAAGTAAAACTTCGCCTAATGTTCTGTTTCAGGTGGTTGTGTTGCTGCATAGTACCATACGTAGTAAAGAGGTGGAAGAATGTGGAACACTACTGCCCCAACTGTCGCCGGTATCTGGGAATGTACACCAAGACTACTTTATTGTGAGGTTGTAAGGTCGTTTTTGTTATAAACATTAAGAAACAAATGTGAGTACTAAACGTGTAATGTGGCAGATTTTATTTTCTACGTAGGGCTATTTAAAAAAAATATTACGTCTTGACACTTGAACCCATGTGGGATATAAAATTCAGTGCTTCTATTATACAAACAGAGTTCATATATAATATTGCTTCAAAACTAACCAAATCGGTGCGGTGTTGCGTGTCGAATGCAAGTGCGATCTCCTAAATGAGATTTGACTATCAAGTTGGAAGTTTAGAGAAAAGTGTAGCTAATGGATGAATGAAATGCCAACGAACCATGTAACATGATCTCTTATAGCGGGAGTTATTAAATATGTACCGAAAAACGAAGTGTTGTTAAATTATAATATTTTAAAGCGACGTAATTCAGCACAATATCTTTTAAGGTCTAGCTAGAAGCTCTCTCGCGCATTTGATGTTTTATCACATTACTAATTAAAAATTAAAATATTGTATTTATAAATTCGGTAGTTTTGGTGTGTTTGTGATGTATATTTGTTTTTATTGTTAGTATCTCATTGTCTCCCCCGACGGGATCGGAGTCCTTATATATCATGTTTACCATTATTATTAGTAACGTCCGGAACGGAGAACCCACGGTGCTTGGTCAGCATCTATGTTATTATATCAGTAAACTCAATATTCTTTATTATTTCATAGGTATCAACGGCGACTGTGACAAAAAAATAGTAGTTGCGGCTGTTACCCCTCATCCATACCTCCTGTTCCATTCATTAAGCGATTCCTTTTGGATATTTGAATTTGCTAGACTTTGTTCTTCTGAGGCTGTATCGCGATCAAAGATAAGTACAATGTCATCTAAGAATGCCTGACAGTAATCGCCTCTTGCCTCTGTGTCTTTAAGAAGTCTGACAAGGAGTAGGTTCCAGAGTACTGGTCCTCCTATGGAACCTTGAAACCACCCCATATTAGTGTGTATGCTATATACCCTCCGCCGCGCGCCGTATCTTATTTCTACTTTTCTATCGCGTAAGTAACTGACCATCACACGTTGTATGTTACCAGTGCATCATTCTTCTGCTAAGCGGACTAGCACCAAAGCCTCACTAGTCCAGTCACTATGTCCAGTGAAACCATGGTTATCAACTTTTTACACTTGAGTTTACTATGTATTTCATTACATCGTAGAGAGAGTCTTCGGTGCTCCTTGGTGGCTTGAAACCATATTAGCGAGCACTTATTTTGGGTAGTAAATGCTACTAGAGCCTACTTAGAACCATTTTTTCTAGTATTTTCCCTAAGACTGGTAAAAAGCCAATTGGTCTATAAGATTTGGGGCTAGTGTAATCTTACATTCCCGGTTTTTTAGAACCATCACTGCAGCTTATTTCGATATTCAAGTCAGCTCAGCAAAGCAATATGACAAACTTTGTTATTGTGCTGTCCCGCTTTTTAAATGACCTTCATGCCACTTCGAAGTTTTATCAATGGCCCTGTAAATACCCTCCCACACTCCTCCTTTATCTTGCTTTTGGCAAAACCCTTTCCAGCGTTCTAAGCGCTCTTTTTACCTTATTTTCCCAGTCCTCAATAAACCTAGCTCTTCGTACCGGCGCAGTACAGCAGAATCTTCTCCTTTTAGTAGTGCCCTTTTTTGTCATATGTGCTAATTCTTCCGTCTTTTGAGCTAAGATTTCCTATCTTAGCCGTCTTTTGTCCTTTTGGCTGAATTGAATAAGTTTATAAAGTAACCTTCCACTAAAGTTGAAGAAAATAATTATCCGCTTTTCACGTCAATGCACATACACAAACATGCACTAATGTTATTATAGTAAAGATACGCTAATATGCTTTCAGTCGGCGTAAAATTGGCCGCAGCATCAATTGTTGGCTACAAGCTGCAAGTTGGCTACAAGCGGGCTGACAAATGACTCGGCGTTGGGCTTAAACCGGTCCTTTGCATAGCACCTACGCAAAGGACCGATTTAAATCGGTTCTTCGTGTAGCACCTAAATGTGAAATGAATATAGAAACGAGTATTTTTAGGAAAATTTATTTAGGTATCTGTAAAATATTTTAACAGAAAAATAGCTACTACCATTTACTTAACTATTAATAAAATAGAAGGAATAAAAATATTATTTCGCAGAAAGACATTGCAATAGTATATCACAGAATTAAATTTACTTACTTAATTTTAAATAAAATACGATATCTATAATTGTATCTTATAGATAGGTGCCCCTATTTATATTTATGCTTAGGAATATAAACACATTTTAACTTAGACTTATGTAAGTACGTAAATATAAATTCGATATACCTTTTGGTCAACTTGAAACTTTTATATTATTAGAAATATATATTAATAAAACAAAATGACCTTATGAGTAAACAAAAAGAAACGTCTTATATCCCGTTATTTGTCTGGTCTCTAGAATCTATTAATTCTTCATTATAATATTATAAACATAAGGAATTTGGCAAACTCAGATTTGTAATGCTGATTTCTCTCGAAAAGTGAAAGTAAAATTTATACTAGTTTCATTAAATTGGCAAGGATATTTCAACATAACTTATAATAATTAGCAGTGAAGCATGAAATTGCACAATTCAGTAAATTTTTTTCAATTTTAAAATCTTCAAGTATCGTTTACATCGGTCACATTTTTAGTGGTATATAAATCACTTAAGATACGTTTAAAGAAGGCGCATAACACCACTGGTTATTTAGATACTTGGCTTTTTTCTTTTTAATGATTAACATTAAAAAAAAAGGTCGACGTTGAGTTAACCTCAGTGCTGGTGAAAAAAATGTCATAATGTCACAAATTACTACCCATTAGTAAGTGTTAAAAGAGTGATTACGTAAAACAAAACATTGATTTTAAAGTTGGAATATTTCTAAGAGTACCCATTTATTTTGCCGTTAGTCGACATACATTTTTTTTAGTTTTTGATTATAAAAAGATACCAAAAGTAATTACTGTATTAAAATTGAGTAAACATCTCTCGCGAATCTATGCAAAAGGAACAGATTTTTCCCCCAAGGATCTCCAAAATAGCCGATCTTGTGCTGTCCGCATTATTCATTTATATTTAGACATATTGACAATTTAGTGTTAAAATCATTCTAAAATTAACAAATTAGACCTTGAATCAATAATTAAACGAAAACGGAATTCTCATGCTTCGCTACACATATTGAGGCGTATGTTTACTGTAGCCGTTTAATTATTATAGATAAATAAACGTGTTTTCTTTATTAGGTTTATCATTATATACTGCCATATTAAAATAATAAGAAAAGAAGAATACAATTGTGGCAAAATTTGGTTCATCTAATAGTGTATTCCAAGTCTTTAAAGTAGATATGTTTTTTGAATGAATATTGTTGAAGAATTTAGTACCTCATGACTACATAAATACTATAGTAAAAAGGTACGTATCTAGAATACAATGGAATATTATTTTATCGCGAAAAACGAACAAAGTTCTACGACTTTCGAAAGTTGGGCGATATTGTACGTGTTTACCTCACCGAGATGTCTCGGCGAAATACATTTTTTTCGCCGTGACATCTCGGCGAAAGAAAATCTCCGATACCACTAACGCTAATGTAAGGAAGCCCAAATTAAAAATCGTGCAACATATTTGGACGACTTAAAAAGTACAGTTAAAATTTTATAGCATTAATGAGACATATTTGAGTCCGTTTGTAGATGAGATCGAATTAAGTTAAGTTACAATCAGGAAGGAGTGTATGCACCAATGAACGCCTTGCACTGCGGGCAATAGTGGTTGGCAGTCTTGCAGGATCTCATACAGTACGGCACGAAGCAACCGCAGCAGCAACTGAAATTGAAATCAAAGAAAGGTTGAATGTAGAAGTCTGGTAATACTTATATTCTATAAATATAAATAAGTAAAAATAAGTAATACTACAATCTCCCTGCGACTTTATCCGTGTTTACTTTAAAATATATTGAGTAAACTTTTTTATAACCCTGAATAATGTTCTAAATATGACACATCTATACCATATTCGTTTTTTGAAAACCTAATGTAATTTGATTATGACGTAACATTGTCCCGGAAAAAAGTATCCTATGTGTTTAGGTAACTATTATATATAACTACTAGCTGTGTCCCGCGGTTTTACCCGCGTTAAACTTTATAAATTATCACAGCTCCTCCCCCGTAGGTGATAGCGTGATAATATGTAGCCTATATGTTGACCCGACCTCTTAGTAATATTCATGCAAAATTTGAAGTAAATCGTTGCAGTAATTTTTGAGTTTAGCCCGGACATACATACAGACAAACAGACACACAGACAAAAATTCTAAAAACTATATTTTTGGCTTCAATATCGATTGTAGATCACGCCCCAAGTATCCTTTTTAAAAAATATTTAATGGACAGTTTTGACTCTTCTACGATTTTATTATATGTATAGATTTGTGCGTACGAAATTTCATACAAATCAGTTATGCCGTTTCTGCACGATTGAGTAAGAGTTCTTGGTACTATTGTATAATCATAGGCATAACATAAGAATAATGCTTAATTGCGTGATTATTTCTTCCATAGTTAGTTAGTTGGGCGATTGGTTTCCGCACTTTCCTCCCGTTTAAGGCATTGTGCGTGCGTGAACATATTTCTACCTTACGTTTAATAAATGTTTGTCTTTAGTTTTAATTAAGTTCTCATACATGTAACCTGCTTTAACACTCAGTGATTCTCTTTAAAATGTTGCTTAGTGATTTAGTGCGTCTAAATTAATACCTACATTTTATCATTATATTGGGCAATACAGGTTTTGGTTTTGTACAGACTCCAGCACATCCAGCTACCCAAATCTATCAAATTTCTCTTATAGATTTTCAACTTTATCACATAAGCATAAGGTTCACTTTCAATTGGGGAAATTTGACAGATTGTGGTAGCTTGATGTGCTGGCGTCTGTTCTTATTGTAATGCTGAAGTAACACTTACCCAGCTAAAACACAAAGTGCCGCTGAAACGATGTGGGTGCGATTATTCGGGACGTAGTCAACTGTCGTGACTATGGACTTGTTGCAAGTCGGGCAAGTAGTGCCTGTAGGTCCAGGGCCCATTTTGTCTGGGCGGGCTGCAGGTGGACGCGGCGGGGAGGTTATGACGGTTGTTCGTGGTGTAGCGCTTGGTGCGACGAACCCGGGCGGCGGTGGAGGGTTGTCGCCGAAGTAGGACGGTGGTGGAGCAGGATTAGGTCTCGTTTGCTCGTATGGAGGCGGGAGACCCATTTTGTTTTCCACTGGAATATACAAATTGATGTTTTGTAATGACTGTGTGTTTCATGTGTGCCTGTAATGCATCATTTTTTTTCAAAGACAATATAATATATAATAGACGGACATAAATTACATCCAGACTCAGAACAACTATTTATGGGTCACAAAAATAGTTGTCCGGCGCGGGACTCGAACCCGCGACACGAAGCGGCGAGGCGACTGTCTTAGCCGCTGCGCCACACGTGCAGTTAAGTTAGTTGATTGGTAGCGTATTCAACCGTACATACTAAAGTTTACATCCAGGCCGGACCAAAAGTGGAATTAGCATCTTTCTTATAAAAAATTACTCAGTAGCAGCTTAAAGTGTGTAGTTGGCAGTTGGCTTATAAAGGCTGTGTGACCCGAACCTTGAGGAATACCATACATACAAACTGTATCATATGCTGCATGGTTGGCTAGTTTCCGATGAAACTGGCCGCCGTAGCCGGAATTCGGCCAGGAGTGTTTACTATTAATATATATGTGCGTGGGACGATTCGGTGCGTGATGTGTTTACAAAACATCGTTCCGACTGAACAACAAGACAAACATAATCTTAAAGTATAATTTTGTATTATCAATTCGTTTATATTCTGTGCCATCTTCGTAGGTTTTTAAATAACTTAACAGGCATACCTAGTGTTTGTTAACTTATTTATCAATAGGAATTCCAGTGCTGTCTGCGCAAGAATTATATTGTGGACAATAGTTAGTATGACTTAGATTTTCTTTTTATTACATCATCGCATTAAATATGTTTTGCATATAATTTACATGTTGTATGTCATGTTTACTGAATGAGTCATAATTGACGTACATGAGTTTGTTTACAAAGGTCAAGATAAAAAACTGATGATAAAAAATCCACATTGTACCCACAATGTTAAGTATTATTTTTCGATGAACAAGATATCAAATTGTTTTGAGTCAGCATTAGTTTCTATCTCTATTGTTTAGCCATAGATATCTTAAAAATAGGTTTTTATCAAAAAGTAATTAACTAACAATGATGCCGATGCTATCTTTTTACACCACCATTTACTACAACTTGTTTAAATGTGTTTCTCTCTCTCTCATACAAAAGAACGGGTCATACATAGAACTGTCAAACTACTAAAACTGCTTACAATTACAGGGCACTTATATTAGATTATTTAGTTTAGTGGGATTGAAATGATTGACAACTCCAAATTTCGTATATGTATTTAAAAAACGGATTTCTAGGAAATTCTAGAATACGGGCCACTAATATTATTATTTAATTATCTTCAATATGTTTAATTATTTTTATATATTCTATCTAGTAAAATAATATTTTAGTTTATGGCCCGGTGGCAGACGCGAATGCGTAAACGGCTGCGTCGGCGAGGAATGCAGTTCGTTCGTGACGTTCAACGACAAACAACACGTGCGAGTGGTTGAGATAGTCTCTTCGTTATTACTTCGCTATCCGTTTTGGGTTTGATCCCCGCATTGACCCATACAAACAGGTGTACCGAGTCTGGATCTACTTTGTATCCGGAAATTCGTCTGTTAGAGCTCTTAATCTTATTTATCGTACTTAACTACTTAATTATCGTATATAATATTTAAATCTATTTTTTTTTTCTGAGCATCAAGTTAAGAATGAACCTCTGACACCAGTTTCGTTATACTGCCCCTTACAGCATGTTTTTGTTTTGAACATATATTTCGTAGCTTTGTGAGTGGGAAATACCCAAACTGGGAAATACCTAATATTGGTGTTACCAATATTTAGATATGAAACTCGGCTTGTACTGCTTAAGGGACTGATTCTTTATTTTGATTTGATAAACAACTACCAGATCAACATTGCTAAAACCACCACAAACAGTACACACATACAAACCTAGTAGGTATAAGGAGCAATATTAAATTATGTTTGGCAATTTCCGTTTGGACCTACGTGGTATAATTCACGTTGGACTGCGTGAAATATGAAGCGTGGGTATACCTATTTTTTGCATGAAACAATAATATGTATAATAGGCAACTAAAGTGGTAAACCAACAATGACTACAGCTAATTTATTGTAAGAGTCTATTTGTTTTAAAAATTGCTAACCACTCTACTGCCTCAGTGTGTGTTTAGATAGATGTATAGTACCTACATTTAGCTATTTTGTTAATATTTAAGAGCGTCTGAAAGGTACAGTACCTGGGGGTACTTTCATAATATATGCTCAATAGTCTTCACACACGTGAGGTAGGAAGCCAGAGCTGGGGATCTACAGGCTAAGTCACCGAACATCGTTTTCGTGAATGGCGTTCAAATGATTGATTAAGTAATTTTTAACGTTTATTTATTTGAACGCCATTCATGAAAACGATGTTCGGAGACGTAGCCGGTAGAGCCCCTGATTGGAAAAGATAGTTCAGTAACCGGGGGTTAATGTCTCTAATGTTGTAAGCGACCAACGGCAGCTGCTTCCAATCAGGCAGCAAGTATGAAAGTTTGCTAAATTGGTCGCATATACATAAAATGGTAGCAATCAATGGTAGTTTGATGGAACTTTTCTGCATTTTTAGATGGTCTATTCATCATGGGCCTTTAGTGCAACTGAAGGTGGGCAATACATGGATCATAGAAGAAATTGCGCGAATTATTTGGGGATGACTGATGGTCATGTTTATTTACGAAAAGAATAAGAAGAAAGACTAGCGCTAGTAGCGACGGATTTTTTTATCTTTACATTAACTTGTTTAAAGAGGCCGTCAAGGAGAATTACACACTCATACGTGGCTTATACAAAAGGTTATTAAAATAAGGCAAAATCTTCCATCTTTACGGAAATCCGTTAAAAATAAATATAGTCTGTAGTAATGTAACGGACGGCGTCACATTACTAAGATGGCACTAATGCAAACTAGCTAGCTTCTTTATACTATGGGAAAATATGGGTTTGTACAGGCGCCAGCACATCCAGCTACCCCAAAGTATCAAATTTCTTTTATAGATTTTCAACTTTATCACATAAGCATAAGGTTCACTTTTAATTGGGGAAATTTGGCAAATTGGGGTAGCTTGATGTGCTGGCGTCTGTACAAGCTTTTCCTTAGTTTGGTATTCATCGCAATATACTTATGCATTTGGACACCCAGCCTCGTTGAAGTCCATATTTTTTTATCAAGTATTCTTTTAATGCCGTTTGTTATTATCTAACCTACTTATTACAAAACGAAGTTTAAAGTGCCGAGGTCGAAGAGCCATGGAATAAGCAAACTCATTGATTGATTTTTATTAAAACAACTGCCTGTAAAACTTCATATTGTTTTATAAATCGTGAGAGTATAAGTGTTGTAATAACATCAAATGTGTTTATAAACAGTATGTTTTATTTTTATGCTTTTTTTAGAGTCTAAGTGCTGTGTTAATAAATTGCCAATTGATTAGAGTTAAGTGTACTTCTTCTTTTTTTATTGAATGTAAAAGCCGTAAGCCGCTTGCTTTTTGTATATAATTTTATCTGTGAATAATCTTATCTTTAAATCATTATTAATTTAGTCCAAATTACTACAGGTACATGTAGTAATTTGGACTAAAATAATAACTATTTCAACTTTAGATAGGTACATACTGTTGCATGCGAAGGTACTTGACTACAAATTGGTTATTTAACTTAAAATGAATTATAAGAATTATTAAAAAGTTAAATGTTAGCCAAAGTAGTTCGTGAAAAGGCCTTTTGATTTATAGTATCCTTGAAGGTTTCTGAAATAACATGTTGTACTAAATATTTAACAGACTATTAATACGCAAACATATACGAGGTTAACATGAATCGAAGATCTTTGTTTCTGTACAGACTGGCTTATTCTATTTCAAGTAGCCTTTGTGGACGGTAATGATGAAATTATAACTCGCGATATTCAGGGCATGACTACACAAGGTTTTACGAGAACGGAAAGTGTTAACACCGGTCGCCTCGAATTAAAAGCAAAAAACGTTGTACTTAGAAAACATTAGTTATAATTTTAACAGACTTTTATAAAATAATGAGCTGGAAAATGCTGATTAATGAATGCGAGAAGAATGGCGATTGTTAGATTAGTTGATAAACGCTATAAAGGGTTTTACGTAATTAGGGTCCATGCTATATATTGGTATTTAAAGAAATGGTTAATTCATAGCCGAGGAGAACATTAATTAATACCAATATGGTTAGAAGTCAGAAGACACATTGTGATTATAAACCATTTTACACGATCAGATACGTGTCGGTAAACATAATGAAATATGTTACGTTAAATCTTTAAAAAACGTCCATCAAGAGTTGGGAATATTGTACGTAAATAGATTCATGAGAGTTTATTCAGCTTGGAGAGACAGTTAGATAAGGTATGGAGAGGATGGACGTGTAGGTTGTCTTCGCTGTACGGTATATTTCTAAAACCAGTTTACTTACTAGTGGCGTCCATAGTGTGACGAAATGTAACCTTCGCTCGATTTCTTAATCCCTTATTAGAATTATTCTATAACACAACACTTTCAAACTTGAACAGTCGTAATACTAGTTACGTGTATGGAATGTTATAATAACTTTTGTATAACACGATAGAGGAAATAACTTAGTAGTAGAGTATCGTCTCTACGTTGTGATCTGGCGCTGTTTACTCTGTGAGTGAACTGTGAAGTGAATGCACTCCGAGAGTGCGCAAGCGCATTACGTCACGCGCGTGAGGGACAGAGACCTCCTGTGCGTGATGAGAGAGACAGATGATGTATCTTCACGTAACTTGTTGTTTACGTTGAATAATAACATTTTTACTTACTAGTTAGCTGGTTAATTACTCAAGCAATATTATTGATTATGGCGTTGAAACATGGCTTATGTTTCTCATTGTCATATACTACCAGATATAATAGAATTAGAAGTATATTACAATTGACACAGTAAAAAGGCACAAACATAGTCTAATATAGCGCCACCATTGTGATGCGCAATGTACCGCTCAGCGTATATGGATGCGCATGGGCATTCAATGCGAAACCAGCATAAGACCACCCAAGAAGGTAACATCTATTGTCGCTCTTAATTAACGTTTTAAATATCATTTAAAGTTGTGTAAGCGTGTCTGTTTATAAAACTATGATTTATACGAGTAGGTATAATATATTTTAGAAATAAATATTATTTATAAATTATATTTTACCTTTATTCGCTGCAGCTCCTAACATAATTATTATAACGTTGCTCACTTGTGCGTAAGTAAAGTTACGAAGTTAGAATTCTTCGGGAATGGAGGAAAGGACGAGAGTGATGCCGTATTTATTGCCAACGTGACACGTTACGGTTACCGCTTAGTGTCAGTCAAGCTACATGTTTTTGTCAACTGGGTAGTAAAAAAAAATGTTTTTATGTAAAATGGGCCAAGTGTAAAAGTTGAATTAGGTATGTAATTAATGGGGCCCGACCTTATAGTGCTTCAAATTATTTTATTATTATTATGCTTTATATTAGCGGCAAACGAGCAAGTGGGACACCTGATGGTAAGTGATCACCGCCGCCCATGTACACTCGCAACACCAGAGGAGTCGCTGGTGCGTTGCCTGCCTTTAAGAGTCAGCAAACTTTTAGTGTTGCTGACTCTTCCCCCCACCCCAATGAGCTCTGGCGATCTTACTCACACGCAGAAACACAACATTAAAATAAAAAAAACTTCGTTAGATATTTTATGATAGTTTCATATTAATTCATATTGTTCTTTAAGTTTATTTACTTAGGTTAATCTTTAGTGTAGGAGTTTCATCACAAAGTATGAAAGCTGTATGTAATATTAACTTTTATTTTGCTTAGGGCTTGGCACCGACTTCAAACCTATCAATAGGTAGCACATTCAAATTATATTATTTCATTAATATTACATTTATAAGTGATGTATTAAATTAAATCTTTATTAAGATATTTTTTTATACTTTTTAGTTTTTGAAGTCGGTTTTTTTAAACGAAGTTTTTTTTATTTGTTACTTTTTAGTGTCTAGCTATGGTTAGGACTTCGAAAGGTGCCGCGCGCCTCAAAACTATAGATCCCAACAAACGAGAACGGAAAAAAGAAACATCTTCCGAAAAAATGTTGTTCGAAACTCTTTTTCACGTTCTTGTGGGACAGTGAATGATCTAAAAGACCGTTTGTAAAGTAAGAAAAACTACATAAAATTACGTTCACTCTAAGAAAACTTGGACAGTACGAGTTTAGACTAGCTAAGATTTATGAAAGTCTGAACAGCAAGCGCATAGGTTAGGCCGTATTTATGACCACCTAGCTAACGAGTCTGTGTGCAGAGGGCTGATAGCCTAGGTCTTATTTATCATTGATTAGATAATGAGTCGGACTCGCCCGTGAAAGGTGGAATGTTTCTTTCCGTAGCAGCAAGTATTTGAGTTGATAGAATGGAAGTCAAATTGCGGTTTACGATTTATGACGCATTAAAAAAACTACTTACTAGATCTCTTTCAAACCAATTTGCGGTGGAAGTTTGCATGGTAATGTACATCATCTATTTGTTTTAGTTTTATGATTCTCTTATTTTAGAAGTTACAGGGGGGGTGGCATTTTAAGCCTTTGGAAGCGTCTCTCGCGCAAACTATACAGTTAAGAAAAAAATATATTATAAACCTCAATATCATTTTCGAAGTCCTATCCATAGATACCCCACATGTACAGTTTAGTGAATTTTTTTTTAATTCAGTTCTAAGTAAGTATAGGGAACCCCCAAATTTTATTGTTTGTTTCTCTATTTTTGTGTGAAAATCTTAATGCGGTTCACGGAATACATCTGCTGACCAAGATTCGACAGTATAGTTCTTATAGTTTCGGAAAAAAGTGGCTGTGACATACGGACGGGCCGACATACAGACATGACAAATCAAGAAGAACCTTTGTGAAAGACATTTGGCTACAGAACCCTAAAAATGGCATCTATTCCGCATCAAACTAAAAAAAACCACGTAAATCGGTTCATAAATCTCAGCGTAATCGGTGTACGTACATAAAAAAATACACTGGTGCTAAAAGTGCGCCTACATGCGCTTCCAAAAAAAAAGCTTATACGTGCGTAAACGCTTGTCGTCTGAATTTGTTGTTTATGTTCATGCCAAGACATACTTGAACAGGATGAGTCTAGCTTGACTAGCTAAGATTTACAAACGTCTGTGCATCATCGACATCGTCCACTTAAACAAAAAAATTCATACAAAAATGTCCATAAAATGAAAACTACTGGGTCAATCTATGTAAAATTTTTATGGGACCAAATGGCAACTATTCCGCATCAAACTAAAAAAGAATCACGTAATTCGGATTCTAAATCTCCGAGTAATCGGCGTACATACATAAAAAAAAAATACCGGTGAACTTGAGAACCTCCTCCTTTGGAAGTCGGTTAATGATTAATGTTATTATTAAAGAATGTCTTCTGTAAGGTGGAGGTACTTCCCCAGTCGGGCTGCTCTTTGAGCAATGAACGCTGTGCCCTCATCATATCATCATCATATCAGCTGAAAGACGTCCACTGCTGGACAAAGGCCGGTCTTGCGCTATTCGCATCCAGCAGTTTCGAGCGACCCGCACAAGATCATCGGTCCATCTTGTGGGAGGCCTGCCCACGCTGCGTCTTCCGGTTCGTGGTGGCCACTCGAGAACCTTTCTGACCCAACGGCCGTCGGTTCTACGAGCTATGTGGCCCACCCACTGCCACTTCAATTTTGCAATTCTTCGGGCTATGTCGGTGACTTTGGTTCGCCTCTCGGATGCCGGATTTCGACATTTATGATTCAATCTCGCAGGGAACGCTGTGCCCTACCTCTCTTGTATTCCTTGGCTTAAATGACGCCATGGTGGTATCTGTTCTAGTTTACTGAATAAATGTATTTTCTTCTTATTTCTTTCTTCAATCCTCAATCGCCAATATAACTTCCCGCGATAGTCATAGTCATATACATATATATTTTATTCAGAAAATTATTATTACAGTGAAAATATCCAGTAAATTATTATATTATAAATAAATAAATAATAATAAATAATAATGATTTATTGTGTGAACTTACAACAATGGATTACATTACATAATGGATAACGATGATAGCCGCAAAAGTAAAAACTGTAGCGCAGCTATCAACGCCCGCCTCCAGATACATTGATACATAGTTCTTTATTTAATACAATAATAATAATAATTTGCATGCGAATTTAGAATACAATTTATAAATTGACAAATTAAAGAGCTACAATCGATTTTAATAATAATAATACTTATAGACTAAACACAAAATGTTAGTATCATGGAAATGTGTGTGTGTGTGTGTGTGTGTGTGTGTGTGTGTGTGTGTGTGTGTGTGTATGTGTATGTGTGGTCGAGCGCTCGCGCGTGAGTGTGTGTACGTGTCCTGTTTATTTCATAACAAAATCTTCGGTGGCACCATAATCCAGTGTTTGTAGCCATTTTCGGATTTTTATTTTAAGTTCATTCTTTGTTAGGGGGTAAATATTTATGATTTTATTAATTTTATTATAGAGTTTGGCACTGATGAAACTAAAATGTTTACTCACCATTGTAGTCTTGCGAGGCTCTAATTTACAAACTCGATTCTCTTTCTCGTACAATAGCTTGGATCATATGTCAGTAGGCTGTGCTTACGTAATATCGTTTGGAAAATAAATAACTGCCTCACAGTAAGGACCCTGCACAGTGAATAGATACTAGCAGTAGGAAATCTAATTGGTTTCCTCGCAAGAACCTTTAAAACAGCTCTCTGTGCCCTTTCCATCCGAAGCATGGTTGTCTTAGGTGCTCCTCCCCAAACCGTTACACAATAACCAATTATAGATTGGGCTAACGCATAGTATATATTAATCATACATTTAAAGTCAACAACAGATCTTAGTTTTTTAAAAATGTTGATAAGTTTTCTTACTCGTGCTGATATTGAATTTATCTGCGTCTTCCAACTCATAAGGTTATCAATTACAACACCGAGATATTTGATACTATTTGAACGTTCGAGGAGGGTACAATCACATGAGGTGTTGTCATCTGAGATTGTACAGTTGTGAGCTCTGATTTGGAAGAATGATAGAGGCTGACCACGGGTGTTCGGGGAAAATGGGATGTACTTGCTCTTGCTGATGTTAAGGGTTAGCAGGTTTTCGGATAACCATTGCATGACTTCAGCCAGTGCTCTTTCTGCATACATTTGGGTTTCTGGCCAGCTGCGACCGTGGATAATAAGAGCTGTGTCATCAGCAAAGGAAACAATTTTTGTGTTAGTCAAATTAAGATTACACAGCTCATTTACGTAAATAAGAAAGAGTGTAGGTCCTAAAACACTGCCCTGAGGGATACCAAAAGTTATAGGCTCATTAGTACTTAAATGATCTCCCACCTTTACAACTTGACTCCGGTTTGTAAGATAGCTTCGGAACATGTCAAGCGCAATTCCACGTATTCCATAGTTTTCTAGCTTGGAAATTAGATTGGGGACAGAGACAGTGTCAAAAGCTTTAGATAAGTCTAGAAAAATACCTACTGTTTTATTATTCTGATTGATGTTTTGAGTTATTGTGTCAGTGAGGGTTAGAATAGCATCTTCAGTAGATATTCCTCTTCTGAACCCAAACTGGGTAGCGGCTAAAATGCTGTTTGTGGACAAATAGTTAAGAAGTCTAGAATTAATAACCTTTTCAAAAATTTTTGATAGAGTAGTTAGTACTGAAATAGGTCGGTAGTTTGCTACACTGTCTCTGTCCCCACTTTTAAAGATTGGATGCACTATGGCGGTTTTAAAACATTCCGGGAAAACACCTAAAGACAGGCACATATTAAAAATGTGTACAATGATGGGGACTATAATATGCCTAGATGCCTTGATAATTGAGGTCGGTATACCATCAATTCCAACTGCACATTTGTCTTTTAGGTGGAGAATAATATTATCCACCTCATTGTTATCCACGTAATATAAGGCCATTGATTCTAATGGAGAGGAATTACCCATTGGCTTTGGGTACCCTGGAGAATTTATACCTCCAGTGTTACTTGTACATGGATTGATTTTGGAGGCTAGGTCTTTACCCACACTTGAGAAATATTTATTAATCATATCAAGCGACTTTGAAGGAGTGTCATAGCTTTTCAGCAGCTCAGTACTGGCGGTTTTCGTGTGCTCTAAATCGGCTACTTGTTTAATAAGTTTCCAGGTAGCTTTCGGATTATTTTTGACTCTTTCAAACTCACGGCGCTCATAGTCTTGCTTAACTTTTTTTAAGAGATTATTACAGTAGTTGCGATAGCGGTTGAAAACAAGTTTATCGGTGTGATTATTTGGATTTTTTTTGTGTTTTTTATGTAGCTTGTCTCTATGACGAATGCATCTAAGAAGACCAGGAGTGATCCATGGTTTTATTATGCGTTTACGACTAGGGAGCATCGTTGTATGCGTGTGTATTTTTATAGGGTGTGACAAGAGTTTTACAAGGGTATCAGCAGCTGCGTTTGGATTATTTAAAAGTAAGATTTGTGAGAAGTCCGTGTTTTCTATGTCATTTAATACTTTAGGGATATCTACTTTTACAGAAAATTTTGTGGGAGGTTTTGATTTTATGTTAGGATTGCAAGAAAAGATAATTGGAGCATGGTCAGTAATGAAAGCGTCGAGAATTATTGTAGTGGCAATGTGAGGGCATCTGAGCAAGACATGGTCAAGACAGTTTGCTAACCTTGTTGGAAGCGTATGGGCGGGAAGTATTTCATGGGAGGCAGTGATGTTAAGATATTCATCAAGATTTGGATCTGTACTATTATCTGCAATATTCACATTAATATCGCCAACAAGAACGACCGTCTTGATTTCTTTAACCTGATGTAAGATATTGTCTAGGCTACTTAGGAAAGGTTTTAAGTCCTTATAGGAAGGAGAGCGATATATGACGATAAATGCAGCCTTATCAGCAAGTCGTATAATCAGGCTGTTTGCGTCCTCAATTTTAGGGTTTTCTACAGAGCATTTCAAATCATTCCTTGTATAAGCGACCACACCATCGTTTTGTTTCTTAAAACTAGAACAGTGGGCAATAAAACCAGGTAGATGTGGAATATTTGGACATTTGCTAAGCCAGCATTCAGTCAACAGAACAATGTCAAGAGTGACCTTGAGTCTACTAATCAACAGTAAAAGGCTATTGAAATTACAATTTATACTTCGAATATTGATATGCAATGTTTTCAAATTATATTCATTGTCTTTAATGAACATGTTACATTGTTCAGGTGAGCAATTGAAGTAGTTTGAGACAGTAACTTGTTCGACTTCAGTAGTAATTATATTTAGGTCATTCATTTTTTAGTTTCAGTGAGAACACAAACATATTGGGTACTGAGGGGAAGCCTGTGTAATTTCGTTTGTTTTGGGTTTCTAATTTGTTGCATTTCATGAATTCATTCTTTAATTTGGGCACGTAAGTAATATAAAGTAATTTTTTTGACTGGATGCCAGATGTATGAAAGTTGTGATGTTTATTTGTGGATGTGTTGCTGGCTATGTTAGGGTATATTATCGTTGTGTGTTGATTTATGTATGTGTAGGTTAGTTTCCACGTATCAAATATTTCTAATTTCCAGGATAAACTTACAAAGTATAATAAAGATAACGAAATTGTAGGAGAGTTTAACAAATGTAGTATGGTTAGAAGGCTTAGTCAGGTCGATTTAAAAATGGTGGAGAGGTCATCTTCATTTTTAACTATGAAGTATTTGTTCCCTTCCTTTTCGCGAAGGAAAATCTTGCCATGTTTGATCCAGCAAAACTTAAAGTTATTTGTCTTAGCGGCCTCTCGAGCTAAGTAGTACAAACGTTTGTTTTTTGCTGATAGGTTTTCTGATAAATATATAGGCACCGTGGGTCCACTTAATTTTAAATGTTCAGTCGTAATTTTAAATTTATCTCTATTGTGCTTTTGAAATTTGGTTAGAAACTCCTCTTTACGAAGAATCGTAGTGAATTCTACAATCATTGTTTTGTTGGCTGGGTTTTTAGATTTGATGCGAAAAATGTCTTTAATGTCGTATGGCTTCATATCAAAATTAATCAATTTTCCAGTACAGATTACAGTGTTCAGTAAGTTTGTTTTGTTCTCGTCTTTATTCACAGGGATATTTCGTAGTTCAAGACAAGTTGATCTAGAGCTTTGTTCCAAGTTGTCTAGTTTGGCTTCCAGTTTTAGTATGTATTCTTTGTTTTCTTTGCGCTCAGTCTCCAGATTAATAATTTTTTCATTGAGTCTATCAAATATTTTAGAGATTGCATCGACAGACTCACGCATTTCGTTGACTGTATTGCAAAGCAGCTTGTACTTCTCACTTTGCTGTTTTTTAAAATCGGCAAACATTTTTCTCATTTCATTCATGAAGGACGATAACGGATCAACATCTCCATCTAATCGCTTTCGTTTTGTTACTTGAAAAGAATCGCCGGGTGAGCCTTGTTTGTCAGAAGAGCTATGCGGGGTATAAACCATCGGTTGGGGAGTGCTAAACATTGTCGTCGGCGTCGTCGGTGGTGGCGGTGGAGACTGGGTTGTAGACATCGGGTAAGCTTACTGCAAAGTACTAGGCGAACAGCTATCCAAGGAAGTTATCGTTTGTAGACACGTAGGTGTGTGCGTTACATGCGGGGGGCTCAACGTAAACTGGGCGCAATCGAGAGAAAGGTTGTTTAGAGCTTTCCGTCTAGTGTAACTTGACCCCCGTTTATCCTTTTTCGGTGTATACGGGCGTCTCCTTCACCAGTGGCTTACTTGCATTACACACATCCAAATGGTCACGGCGCTTATTAATGGAGTGTAGATAATGAATGCAAAACGGGGCGGGGTCATTAAGTGTAATGAATGATTGACTCACGCGCTGGGGTAGTGAGGTGTGATTTCTGCGTACGCGCCGTGGTTTGATGTTTATGCACTAGTTCCTGTAGCTTTATGCACTCCTAATATTTTGCGGTAATTTAATATCTTATTTTATTAGTTTAATTCGTTTAAAACGTAATAAATAATAAATACAGTGACATAAAAGACGTCTGAACTGCTCAGAGATCCGGGGGGAGAGGAATATTAATGAATTATATAGTTATTCAATATAGACAAGATACAAATTTGAAGTTCTCAATGCAGGTTTAAAAAAAAAGCGTCAACCACCGTAACTTAAGATAATACAAACATACCACATAACATACAACTCTTAAGCTGAAACAATTGAGATGTGTAATAATATCTAGGGACAAATATCTAGGGACAATGTCACACAGATCATCCTAGCCCCGAACTAAGCAAAGCTTGTATTATGGGTACCAGGCGACGATATACATACTTATATAGATAGATAAATACTTATATACATAGAAAACATCCATGACTCAGAAACAAATATTTGCACTTACCGGGATTCGAACCTAGGACCACCAGCTTCGTAGGCAGGAGCACTGCCAACTAGGCTACGGTGACCGTCTGGAAATGTGTCCAACCCTTGCTCCACAGTGAGAAAATATGGTCCGTGACTGAGATTCAGAAGTCCAAGTTAAAGGTTTATTTAGCATCGAACTAATGTAGTGTATTTTAGGCAGAAAACCAATGGTAGAGTTAGAAACGGTACACTGCAATTCAGAATATGCATAGGAAATGTTGACAAAACTGCCGCAAGACTAGATTGTGACTTACAATGTATTACAACGAATAATAGGTTACCACACGTGATGATCTGGACCTATCACAAATTAAAATAAATGAACACTAAAAAAATAATGAAAATAAAATTACCTCCGAGAAGTACTAAATCAATATACTTAAATTAAAAAGAGGTCCCGAACAGAGCTTCGCCTTGGTATTCCGTACCTAGGCTCTGGACTCCGAAACCGAATAATTAACACTGTCTCAGGTCAAGACCTCGCGTTCGTGACTTTAAAACCGTACTTCCTTAATAATTCGAATAACTCTTACTTATAAAACTTCGACCTGCCTCCCCGTTCCCCTGGACCCATGACAAAGAAGCATTTGTTCTGCGATTAAGCACTATAGATTCCAAATAACCTTTGTATTTGTATATATTATCAAAATTAATACCGAAAACTACGTGGGTCTTACGATGTGACCGTACGATGTGTTCCACACAAATGTAATATTTTAACGGAATAAATGACTTTTGACTTTTGACGACTTAACAATTCTTAGACTGTTTTAATGTATCTCTCATATAATTAAATTCAATATTCCATCTTTAAATATTATACATTCTTCCGATGCTAACGATACTTTGTGAACTAAATTCTTCACAAATTTTCATGACATAATATAACTAAATAACGAAGCAAATATATATCTCATTTCATAAGTACTATAGAGTTATTTAGACACAGGGATGTGTACTATAGCCAAGTTTAAGATGAACAGAGACAATTAATAAATTTTGATACTTATAAAAAGTGCCCAAAATGGTTTGTTACAATAGGGGACATGCATTCCTGGGACCACTGGCGTTTGGAGGAGAAACTCCTCTCGTCTTGTATAAGCGGTCCCGGGAAGAGGTAGCCTGCTGCTGCAGCTCAGGTTGCCTAAACGCGCTTGTGCGTGCGGGGGGGGGGGGGGGGGAGATTCGGGCCCCTTTCAGCTTTTATAAAAGATCTGGTCTGGCCGTCGTGGGCTCTTGCTCTATAATAAGTTACAAAAGAGCGCTTTAACTACTCTATCTCTCAAAAAGTGATAAACCCGATGTATATTCTCATTTTAATTTTTTTTAAAGACCATGTCCGCACTAGGGCGTTTAATCCCTGTGTCGCGGGGTACTTTACAAACATATAATAGATGAACACAAAGGACATCCAGGGTCAAAACAACTATTTATGGGTCAAACAAATAATAGTCCGGGGCGGGACTCGAACCCGCGACATGAAGCGGCGAGGCGACTTTATATATCCTACTTGATATTTGACATAAAAAAAGTGTGTCAGGCTGTGGAAATCTCTTCCGCCTAACATTCGCGATTGTAATTTCATCTCCCTATTTAAAATCGGGTAAAAGAAGTTCCGAAAAATTGTAGTTACGAATATATTAGGTAAGTATAAAATATTGTTTCAAGATGTTCTACTTAAAAAGGTGTAACTACAATTGATTGAGAATAATCAAGAGAAGCAGCTTTAAAACATATTTCCAAACAGCATTTATGTCACAATAACGGAGATGTGAATATAGAAATTATACAGGGATTTATTTTATAAGAATGATAATTTTGCATTTTATAATAATCATAACGGTACTGGTATGTCAATAAAAGTAAAAAAAAATGCGGGCAGTCTTTGGGGACTGCCGATAGAAGTGAAAACTACTTTTTCAGTTCTCATACTCGGAAGGTAGTGTTTATTTAATCCGAGTAGCGAGTAGAATATGCTAATTCCCACCTTTGGGCGGTAAAGACTCATCATAATTGATTGCCTCCCTATGGGGGCATTGAAATTTAAAAATAGAACTCATTTTGGTCAGCTGTAATTGGTACGTGACCGTAACGGTAATGTGAGTATAAACGGCCAGTTTGAATTTCAAAAAAAAATTCCGTCTTACGAATACTCGATCAAGTCACGTGTCTTGACGCGAGTTTAACTTTTTTACCCATACCAGAACGTGCACAACGCCGCTAAGGAAGGCTTCACTTCAAAAAATATTATTTCTACAGTATACAGTCAATGGATTTGGGTTCCAGAGCCTGTTTTAGGGTTCCGTACCCAAAGGGTAAAACGGGACCCTATTACTAAGACTTTGTTGTCTGTCTGTCTGTCAGTCACCAGGCTGTGTCTCATGAACCGCGATATACATGTCATAACCGTGACAGTTAAAATTTTCACAGATGATGGATTTCTGTTGCAACTAAAAAATAAAATAGAATAAATATTTAAGGGGGCTCCCATACAACAAACGAGAATTTTTTGCTCGTTTTTATAGATAATGGTACGGAACCCTTCGTGCGCGAGTCCGACTCGCACTTGGTCGGTTATTTTTAAATGCTGCCAAGTGTCAAAATATCCAAAAACCCTAGTAAAAATCCCCAAAAAGCCGTAGTCCCCCAAGTAGTTAACATCAGCTGATGTTTTGAAGTCAGTTATTTCTATCACTACCAATAGGGATGCCTTGGCCTGGATGCAGTTGAACGGATTCTCCTGTGTTAGTGTAATGCTGCCAACGACGACAAAATTATGCTTCTATTGCGTCTCATTACCGAGACACTAGGGAATAATTTCTTAACTAGTTTACCATCCCTACAGTACCTACTTTATGTATATTAAAACCGTTCAAATGAGCGCAAAATTGCGTAAAAATGCTTCCATCATCAACTTATCAGCCGAAAGACGTCCACTGCTGTCTAGTTTGTTTTTGTTTGTCAGTTAGTTAAACTTTTGGTTTTCATGATATGATATGTGTTGCTTTGACTTTAATAATGTGTGTATTTCGAGAAGAAATCTACTTGTCATGACAGAGAACGACGCACTGTATGTAATTTAGAATTTACGATTTTACTGCAACACTCAAAAGTAGTTGCTTGGCTGTATCTTTTGTAAAATAATCGCGACCCTGCAATAGTCATAAAAAGGACAGAAGATAAAAAGTGCTGCAAGCTGAAGGCCCACGAATATCAATTATTTCCATGGTATCTTTGGATATGAATGGATATCGTCTAGGTGCCTGTAGATGGGAATAAGACATCTTTATTTTGAAAATAAAATACTTCTTACCCTATATCTAACGCCATCTGTGCAGAAGTGGTTTCAAAATTTCCTAAGACTACTCAGTTGTTCAGTATTGGGTGGGCGGAAAATCTACGTTGGCCGCGAGAGGGCTCGTCTAGGGCGGGCGGGCGCAAGGGTTGCGCGCGCAACGTTACATAACCGGCTCCGGCAGAGGCTTCGCGGACGCGCGCAGCGACGGGTGCGGGTCGCGGGGTGCGGGACGATCGATGGCGCCCGGGGGGAGTCAGTCGAGCGGCGTACAACATGGCGACGCGCCCACTCCGCGCGGCGGCCCCGCGGCCCGGGTCGCGCGAGTAGGTCGCCATGCGTCATGCGGTATGAGACAACGCCGCGCCCGGCGGGCCGGCCCCCGCTAGCGGCGCCGCCCCCGCCATGCGAGCGCCGCCGCTGCTCCTGCTGCTGCTGATGGCGGCCACGGGCTCGGCCGTGAGTCCGCTCGCGCGCCTCAACCCCTGGCTGAGCGCGTGCGACCTGGAGGAGGAGGGCGCGAGCAGCGTGCGCGAGTGCGGTGGCGCGACGTGCGGCGGTGGCGGCGGCGAGCTGGCGGCGCGCGACGTGCCGCCGC
The DNA here is from genome assembly GCA_951640165.1 of Pseudoips prasinana. Classification (NCBI taxonomy): domain Eukaryota; kingdom Metazoa; phylum Arthropoda; class Insecta; order Lepidoptera; family Nolidae; genus Pseudoips; species Pseudoips prasinana. Next base: position 23,733,874 of record OX621236.1, on the reverse strand, counting down.
TGTGCGCGCTCAACAAGGGGGCTCGCGCGCGGCGCCTCGCTGAGCTGCGGTTGCGCGCGTGCTGCGAGCGCTCGCCCGCCTCGGCGCTGGACCGCGGCGCGCGCGCCGACGTGCTGGCCGGCGGCGAGCGCTGCGAGCGCGCGCTGCACCACCTCCTCGGTCTAGACGCTATGGTTTCGCGCGTGCACTGCGATTTCGTCGACATCCTCAGTCGCTACGACTGCGACCAACCCTTCTCCGTACACACGTGTTACGAGTGCCAGGTGAGTGTCACCATCCAACAACACCATGCGTTTACAAACCTACCTACTGCTGCCTATCGGAGCCTCTACTATTTTCACGTGTATTAAACGTTTATAGTGATCGCTGCGACACCTATATCGATCTCACTCCGTTTGAAAACGAAGTTATGTATCAAACCTGGCTCGAGTGTTTGTGGTCAAATGAGACGTGACAATACATTCATAATATAAATCCAGCTTTATCTGTTCTATTCTAGATGACAGAAAACATTATTTATAAGGTTTCACTGAAACAGTGCCAGGATGACTTGACCAGTTTTCATCCTGATGCCAAAGAAAATGACGAGCATGTAATGTGAGGCCGCTACAGCTAGGTTTTTATACGCGTGTATCGATCGAGTTGGCAAGACACGTTTCTTAAGCTAAGTATAGTGAGTCGGTGGGTCGGAGGCGAGTGGTGGCGTGGAGGCTGGCGTGGTGTCAGCGGGTGATGGATCCACCGCCCGACCATTTGTCAGCGCCTCGTGTGGCCGACAGCCGGCCGCAGTCACGCCATTACGCGGTGTGTCTACCGCTTGAAACTAGCTCGTCGATAACGACTCTGTATTGACGACTAAAAGCATCATTAATTGAATGGTTTGAATGGAGGGTCATCTATTAGAGTGATAAACAAATGATAACAGCATAGTGATATGAGTCTGAAAATCGATACTATTCGTTTCATGTGTGTATTATATTAAATGTACTTAGATAGGAGTTGTCAGCTTATCTGTAACATGGCTATGTCCTGTTAATGCAGGCTTGGTGCGGACAGTATCCCCGCCCCTATGTTCGTAGTGCTCCAGAAAGGGTCCCGGCTCGCGGGTGAACTGGTTAATCCCTTTTCCGCGATAACAGATCGGCAAGCCCGATACTGTCTCACAAAACCGTCCAATTAAATCTAGGGAAACGTGAATGATTGCTGTCATAAATGTTCTGATTTTCCGATAATGATTATCTTACCTTGTAGGTATGTACTTAATGTTCTGAAGGATATTCGTAATGTTATTGTTCCAATACAATCCTTGAAGAATTATGTTTAATTTTTTAATAGCCATGTGGTGCATATTCCATACTAGTGCCACACATTAGGTAGGTATTCAAATTAATGTGGAAGAAGAAATCATATTTTTATTTAATCAGAATAATATTGTTATTAGTTGAACAGTGAAGCTCAAATAAAATAATTATATGGGGCAAATAGCACAATGCCAATTTATCCCAACCTAGACAGAGCCCGTATGGCAACCAGGCAATAAATAGCCGATAAACATACTTATATATTATTATGGTAGAAAATACCTTTAGCATTAAGTTCGCGTCTGTACATTTATGTGCAAGGAGTTTTTAAATAAATAAATGCATCAATACTATACATATATTACATTCAGACACTTATAACAAATAATCTTGCTCATCACATAAAGATTTGTCCTGCGTGGGTATCGAACCCCCGAGTGACCCTGAGTAATAAGCCAGAGGCTTAGCAATCAGGGTCATTAACCACTAAAACGGGCCAGTTAATTAAACTGTTAACTAAGAACAAAGATACATGAAAATATTATTGTCTTCTCACTAAGTTATAGCATTTTACCAATAACTTAGTAATGCGTGCTAGTTTTGAATACTTCCTCCTTCAAAACGTGGAAAATTATCTAGTTGTGTATTGTATACAATTACTCACAAAAAAACAAATGCATTAGAAGATGATTCTTTAATTTTGTATCCTGTTAAAATATATGTCTTTGTAAGCCGGGCCCTGTACAGCAATGGGATTTTTAAATTAAATTTTAGCCTTAGGCAGCTACTAACCTAACCTATTCTTTAATATGTATATGCACCCTACCTGCATATATCAAAGAATACATGGTAAGTGTGTTAATTATAAAATATCAACTACTTAATAACATTTCAATTAAAACAAAAATAAACGTAGATATTTTATCGATATGTTGCTCAGTTACACACACCAGCGTCACCTTATCAGAACCAGTCCTGAGTCCTGGGTCGAAGCCCAATAAAGGTGCCCTCTTCCACGGGTTCACACTTCGTAGTTATTTAGCTAGATGACATGAACCCACGCTCGCCCATATCGTCTCGTGAAGCAGTGTAACCCTCCTACGCTAACGATACGTAACATAAAACTATAATACTTTTCTTGGCAACACGCTATATACAAAAGAAATTGTGCATTAACTTTTCAAATTTCATCAGATTTTTACGAATTATAATCTTATTGATAGCGGCAGATATGACGAGAGAGGGTTGTGGGCAGTGTGCCAAACTCAAGACGGATTAAACAGCACGAATTCGCTGAATGCATCTGGAGGGGTAGGTTAGGGTTCACAACTTAACATATATTATCTATTAAAGATTATTGGCTGTTATATGGCTTATCTGCATTCATATTTATGGGCTTGGGTACCTTAGTGGCAGAGTGGTTCATGCCAACAAGGGCCACCGACACGGCTTAACGACTTGGTTGTCTATTGACTACAATGACCGTTTATCGTGCTCAGAAATTTGGCCGCTCTTGTGGTCTCCACCTATAGAATAACTGCACGCCTGGATGCTTAACATCATTATACACTGGGCACTTACGGACTGGGGACGGCAAATTCCTAATAATAACACGATGTCTGTGAAATATGTCAAAATGTCGTGGTGCATTTTCATAAACAATTTCTTTTTGAATTTTATCCAGCTAAAGTAAATCGAATAAAAAAATTGCAGTGATAATATAGATATTTTTCAGGGACGGTATTCCGAAGGTCTGTATAGGGAACCCTATTATTTTTTTTTATTATTTTAAATAGAGACTACAAAATAAATAGGTAAGTATGTTGTTTTAATCACCATTCATATTCGGTGATACATACATATACAAATAATTTACATTTGGTGAGAGTCCGTGAGAGCTGAAGAATGTATGCTTTCACGACCCTTTTCTTAGGAACGCATGTAGGATAAAAATTATAATTATCGTACTGTTAAAAAAATTGGAACCTACCAACATTTTTGTATGACAATCGGTTTGAACAAAATTTATATGAAGAAAAAAAATTATATAAGATAACTTTTTATTGTACACCAAAACATTACAATTATCATGTATATTACAGATAATAGTTATTTGTTATACAAGAGAGCAAAGTTGCTTTTAACCGCGTGCTCAATTTTGATGACCGAGCAAGTGAAGGATTCAAAAATTAGATTCCTGAGCGTTAGCGAGGGAATCAGAAGACCACGAGGTGAAAAATCTTTGCAATCGAGTGCAACACGTAACTGGTCATCCCACCTCAGCCAGTAAATTACTAAATACAAAAAAACATTTACAATCACAAGATACTTTTATTTCAGTTACATTATGATAGGTAAGTATTACATAATAATCTTTAAATTATGACAAATAATACTTAAGTATAATTCAGATTTTTTTTTAAGTATAATTGCTAATTTACTCGTTCATTGTAATGTTGTGCAAAGCGAATTAAAAAATAAGTACACCACGAAGGTGCCGAGTCTGAGGTTTTAACAAATAAAAAAAAAGGCTGTAAAAAATCTAAAATAATTAAGAAAAAAATGCTAAGGTCATGTGAGTGTATAAACGGCCAGTGGAAATTAAAAAAAAGACCCTCCGTCTTACGAACATTCGAACAGGTCATGTGTCAGACTTTTACACTTTTACCCACCCCGGAAAAGTAAACAACGCCGCTAAAGAAGTTTCCACTTCAAAAAGTTCATTTCCTTGAAATTTGCCAAAACCGCTAACCGTTGTTTATGGGTTTTTGTACATATATTACTTTCCAATTGGTTGTTTTTTAATAATAGTTTATCCGTCTAATATAATTAATTATAGTTATTACTCAAGAAAAGGTAAGTAATGTGATGAAAGGATAGTCAGGATTATTACTTGGTAGCGTGATTAGTTACCACTATTGTGGATTTATCAGTTTGAAGTCACTAACAAAAGGAAATCCAATAACACTACACTCAAATGAATTGAATATTTGCAATACATCAACTTTCTTTTCATTCTAAATTTCACTTAACGTATTTAATAAACTTCGTTGTATTGCATACACAAAAATTTAATCTTAACTGTCAACCTAGGAGAAAATAATTAAACAGCTAACACATTTTGCTAGATGTAGTATACTACGAAAGAAGTGATGCTTGGTATGTCAGATTTGATAACTAATTAAATAATCTTTTTTTTTCTTTTAAAAAGACAACGGCCGCACTAGGTAAATTAATCCTTGAGTCGCGGGGTGCATTACAAACAAATAATAGACGGACACAAATTACATCCAGACTCAGAACAACTATTAATGGATCACATAAAAAATTGTTGTCCGGCGCGGGACTCAAACCCACGACACGAAGCGGCGAGGCTCCTCTTAGCCGCTGCGCCATGGTGGTGACCATCATGAATCAGTCAAACAAGTAGTTGTATATGTGCAGATTGACTGCACGTAAATTTCATGGAATTTAGACAGAATATTTGCTTTCAGAACTATCTGTATTAAGGATTTACTTGTGTCATAGCCAATATACTGTCATAAATTTTGGTAGTAGCAGTTATCGTTATAGAAGTTATACAAAGGTTAAACTACACGTGGAAGAAGTGTAGACACTACTCTAGCAGTTCTAAAGATATTAGTGATTTGCCACTCATATGATGTCAAAATAATTAGATGTTTGACACAAACGGATATCTCGAAGTGATGAACATCTCCAAAGCTGGCAATATTTTGCTGAAATCATTTACATCAATGCATAATTCTACCTCCTACCTCATGATGGGTGCTTACTTCCCTAAATGGATATAATAGATAATATTGGACGAGACGAGAAAGCAATTCTTTATTTAAACTTATAATAAGGGCTAAAATTTTCCATTCATCGGGGTTTGAGGACATGACCTCGGTAAGTGGACCGGTGAGCCACGCCAAATCGACCACCGAGGGTTCAGATATCAAAAGTGAATCTCGCGTTCACATCCAAGCACATCTAAGGCGGCAATTTGTTACACTTACCGGTTATTTGACCCTGCGAGAGTTTTTATTGGGTAAATTAATAAATTTCCTCATCGGGTTTTGACAACACAATAATAACATTAATGTGTAATATAATAAATCACTTTTTACTTGAAAACTTTCTTTTTACATTAAAAGGAGGCGACGCTGCGTTTCAAAGGTTTCCTAAATTAATCCCTGTTTCTTAAGTTATTTATTTTTCAAGTATAAACGGTAATGTATAAAATAATTGTACAAGTATTTTCCTTTATTAATGATTATTTCATACATCATTTCGATGTGAGATTTCGCTGAGAGAACTTCAGAAGGATAGCGAACCTCTAGTTTCTGTTATTGGTAGGCACTACTTTATGCTACCTGTATACGTGTAGAATAGTAGTACAGATGAAGAAGGCTTTCGTAATCCATATATCTACACAGTCTATGCTAATATTATAAAACTGAAAGTATCTTTGCGCATCTCTCTTTTATGGGGCAATGTATAAGATTCTATAACAAACTTCCCAGTGATATCCGAGAAATGTCTATGAATAAGTTTAAAAGAATTATAGAAGCCAAATTGTATAGCAGGGCTTACTACAAAACTTCTGATTATTTAAGTGACAAAACAGCTTGGGATTGAGTCGCTCTAAATTAACACATTTAAATACAATGTAATTTTATGTAAGAAATAAATATTTTAAAAAAGGATTCCTACTGAGTTTTCTGGCAGTGTTTCTCAGTATCTGCCACGTCATGCACTGCACGGTAGGGTAAAAAATATTGACGATTCCACACAAATGTAATATTTAAACGGAATAAATGACATTTTTTTTTATTTCATCAGTTTGTTTATTATAAAACTAAGTAAGACAATAATAATAATATCCTGGGACATTATTTACACATGGCCATCTGATACCAAACTAAGCAGCTTGCACTATGGAAACCAGATAACTGATACATATACTACTTTTCTTTTGTTAATACATACTTATATAGATAATAACACCCAGACACAGGATAAACATACATGTTCATGCACACAAATATTTGTCCTGGGTGGGAATCGAACCCACGAACTCCGGCGTGAATAGCAAGCATTTGCCAACCACGCCAACAGGCCCGTCTTAAACTTATTTCACGTCATATACTTTATTGCAGGTGGGAAAGAGCCCCCTGCTCTTTCCCACCTGCAATAAAGTAATATATATAAAATGATGAAATGAATATGAATAAATAGTATATATATAAAATGATTAAAGACTATTTGTATGTTTATTTATAGTATTGTACAAAGGCACATTATTTCTTGTGCATTACGTTTCTTACGAGAGGTTGTCAGGTTCGCGTGAAGGTGGCATGTCGGCAGCCATTTCCCGTCCAACGTCACCTGCAATTGAAACATTTGAAAGCTTTCAACCGTTTGCCACTCCGTTAACCTCACCCATTTTTATTTTAACGTAATAATACCCATAGCGAAGTATCTAGAGGACTGTCTACTCTACAAATGTATTTTTTAAATATAATGTTATTAATTATGAGGTCTACCTAGTCCATAATGGATACTTAAAATGATTGAAGTAAAAAGTACGTATATTTCTTGTATTTTCAATGTAATAAATTAAATTATTGTAATAATTTAATTTCGACGGTCACCGTAGCCTAGTTGGTTGTGCTCCTGCCTACGAAGCTGGTGGTCCTGGGTTCGAATCCCGGTAAGTGCAAATATTTGTGTGATGAGCACGAATATTTGTTGCTGAGTCATGGATGTTTTCTATGTATATAAGTATTTATCTATCTATATAAGTATGTATATCGTCGCCTGGTACCCATAGTACAAGCTTTGCTTAGTTTGGGGCTAGGTTGATCTGTGTAACATTGTCCCTAGATATGATTATACTAAAAAAAAAAATTGGTAGTATCGATACTTAGGATTCCTCCAAAGTTTCGATCACTAATTTAATGCAACCCTGTAATTAAATCAAAGAAAATAGTACATATTATAGAGTAATACCTAGTACTATATAATAAGTCGCTGAGAAGAAGTGGCAAAAACGGTGAAATATTTTTAAGATTATTTGTCTATCGGAAACTTGTGCAACCGAGATAATGTGATCCAAATCCAAGTCGGGCCAAGAACAAATAGTTTTAGAAGGAGATCGTCTCAATTTATTCCCGGAATCATAGATGGCCATGTTTTAATTTCAAAATAATAAGTCAGGAAAAGAGCTTACGACCAACCCATTTTTTACAGATGTTTCATCAATATTTTTATTTTGGTACCACTAAGTCATAGCGCCTCGATTTCAGTGAAACGAAGAGGGATCGAAACTCTGCCCGGCTTTTCTGTCAAGTAAAGCTTTTAGAGCAGCCCAGTCTGTAAGATTCCGATGTTACTATGCTCAGGAAGCAAGTTAAACTTCCTGCATCCTTGCCCCGTGCCCTTTTGCTGTTCATCATGTTCAGAATCCCATATATCCCATCGAAATTTGATTTAAGGGAATAAATCAATCAATAAGAGTGCAGCGGTGGTTGGAGACTCGTATTCTATTGATATAATATAAACACAATATTTATTATATATGCTTTAAATGTGCTTAAGTGCATTTGAATTTGGACGCCATAGATGAAATTCGGCCAGGAGCAAGAAACCTTCTGGCTTAATATTTACAATTAAACATAACTAATTGTTAAATACGAGGAAACGAGCCAATCTTGTGGGTGTCGTAAAAGGCTACTAAGAGATACACCAGGTAGTCTGGCAGCAGCGCCTCCTGTGTCCTAGCTACCACCTAACTGCAGTCGTTAACTCTCTCTCTCTCTCTATGCTAAGTACGATGGCTATGGCAACCTTATAGAAACTTTTGAGGGATGCCTATATCCAGCTATCATCAGGTTGATGATGTTGTTCTAATAACTCTCAGCTGAATTTGAGATGACCAGAATAGAAATAAGTTAAGTTCATATTGGTTCTACAAAGCATGTATTCAGTACGTACCCTGAGGTTGTCATGGGTATCATGGTGTCCTTAAAAAGCGCAAAGGGAAAGTGTTACGAATCGAACCTTTTTTGGAACACTTTATGTTCAAAATTCTTGTGCTATTGTAAATTTTATAATACATCTATGTCAGTTCACAGTCTTGGCCATTTAAATAAACCATAGTTTGTTCTTTTACCAGCGAATTGTTTAATTTCCTTCCGATATTTCACAGGAAGGCCTGACGTCATAGCTGTTCCAAGCGTCGATACACCCGGGAACAGTTTATTATTATATACACCGACTAAATTTGTGTAATAAATTCTTTGCACTTTAATAGCTGCCGATGTTCTTCCACACAGAGAAGTAAATAATTTCACTCTCTTACATTAAACAAATATTTTTCTACAAAGGGAGCGAATTTTCCGCCTTCCATTTACTCGGTGAATCGGTTTTTAAACTACGTACAATAAATATTGTAATAAATTATGTTTTTCCGACGTTTCTATTGAGTTTAAATTTCTTGTAACCAGCCTTTATCTGGTACGTTAATGGAAATTCAGAATGAACATTAAGTATTCAGAAATAAGATTGGTTATACAATTGCGTTGACCTTGAAAGCAAGGAAAGTGAAGGAAAACCTGGTGAACTATAGGTACAAACTCTGTCCCGCATTATTTATTGCTTTGAGGTTATGTTTAGGCGTGGTGAAAATCTGTTACTAAACAGGCGAAAAGGGGGACATTTAAATTTTTAATTGTATCTATATAATGGTGTTGACAGACGTCTAGCGTCTGTATGTGACATCTTAGTTACAATAATTAAGTATTAAAGTCATTATTTGTACTGCTCTGCAAAAACTATCGATGGCATAATGTGTATAATACTAATTATTGCTAGTCACTTCGTTATAGTTAAGTCAGAATAACCGTTCCTTTTTCAAGAGTCAATCAAAACACGTATAAAAGTTGTAGCTACTACATAAGCTTTTGTCCACTTTGGGTAGCCATTTCTATTCTGTAGAATTTTTATTCGGCTTTATTTCTAGGCTATATTAAGAACTAGCTGTGCCCGCGACTTCGTTCGCGTGGATGTCGGAACTTAACAATGTATTTTTTAGTGTAAAGCGCTGTGAGAGGATACCGATACAATTTCCTTTTTAATTTAATTTAGTGCTTCTTTATTTTACCTGTGGAACCATCTGGAGCGTACACAAAAACGTTATTGGGGTTGTTTACGCGTGAAAGAGCTACGCATAGTTGACCATGGGAAAAGCATCCAATACTTAGGTCCATCCCCGCAACGGATAATGTCTAGCTTTATTAATCGTCATGGCATAACAGAGACTGACTGGGAATTGTACTGGTTTGAAAGAGAAAGGAAAGTTTTAAGGAATTATAGGTATCCTTGGAATAAAAACAATATCACCGGCGCCGCAACCTGTTAATATTTCAGCTTCGATAATGTTTTGCTGCAGATTTGTGACTTTGAGCCGAGTGCCGTTACAAAGTATGGGGGGGACATCAATTTCTGAGGAGAATTATTGGTACACCGATTTTTTTAAATATTTGTGGGCTGGAAGTCCGGTTGTGCTGAGGAAATCCAAAAATTCTACCGGGTAGTGCGTGGCGTCATCTTCTTCCATACCTGTATTTATTGAGCTATATTCCTTACTATTCCCGGACGCATGAGTCAATATTTTGAAATTAATTGCCGCAGCTTGGTCATTGCGGGGAGTCAAAATAGCTCGCTGACATAGCCAAGAACCAGCTTGATTGCCAATGTTTGTGTTATCTCCGTACACAGAAGAAATTAGCTCCTGCTGTGATGTAAAGTAAGAGCAGAGATTACCAATCAATATAACTTTTCCATCTTCTTGTACGGGGTATCTGCCATCGCCTATTTTTTTACAATAAATTGGCAAACTCCTGTGCATTTTCGCAGCCTCTGACTAATCAGGTTCCCTCCTATACTTATAACTATCTCTTGAATAGCCAATAAGGACCTGTTGTGACAAATTTCACGTACCTTGTCAGGAATTTCTCCATCAGTATTTAGTTGTACATGTCTCATAAAATCTTCAGCAAACTTGTCATGGTACTTTTGCCATAACTGGTTAGCACCCGATAACGCACAAAAGGTCAATAAGATGGCAAACAAATGTCGCAAGCGATTTGGACTATCGCTCACGCATCCTTCCGCTAGAGCGTCATCCCAATGCTGACCTCCATCTAATAAATGGCGTGCTCGGCAAGCGGCCTGGTATGTGGGATGTTCAATATCATCCATTTTACGGAGCTCAGCTAAAGACATAGGTCCTCGCACTACATGGACCAGACTGTGGGATGAACTCACACGTGAGCATGCCACGTGAACCTGCCCGCCTTCCTTAAGTCAATTCCAGCTAACTTGAGAGTTGGACTTTGCGATTTGTTGATGGTTATCGCGACACACACTTTTATAGGGAACTACAGTATTTTAAACTGAAAAAGGAGATCATTTGGCACTAACGGAATACGTGACACGAACACTGTTTCTCCCTGGGCGGATCCAGGCATAATACCTAGTAGCCTCTATAACACGATGCAAAGCTTTGACTTGAAGCAAAGTGCCGTTGCAAAGTTTAGGTGGCTTCAAATTCCTCAGAACCATTATAGGTATACCCACACGCAACATACATAGGGGATGTATGTTGCGTGTGGGTATACCTATAATGGTTCTGAGGAATTTGAAATATTATTTGGAATATTATACGCCCTTAGGGGTGGAAATTCCTAAAATCCTGAAATACATATTTTTATTTTTAACGGAAACCCCATACCAATTTTCATGCTTTTCACTTAAAAAATTACACACTTTTCATGCAAACTTACATCCCCTATTTTACGCCCTTGGGGTGGAATTTCCAAAAATTCGAAAATATTTATTTTTATTTTTAGCTGAACTACTAAATATAAGTTTCAATGCCTTTAACTACAAAAATGACGGATTTTCATACAATCTTTCATTCTCTATTTTACCCCCTTAGGGTTAGTATTTCCAAAAACCCTTCCCTAGTGAATGCATACGTCATAAAAGTACCTACCTACCGGCAAAATTTCAAGTCTCTAACCCCAGCCGTTCAGGCTGTGCGTTGATATGTCAGTCAGTCAGTTTCCTCTTTTACATAGGTAGGTATATAGATTTGTGCTGAGAAAATTATGAGAGACAGGGTTAATTTACTGCATTCAAATACATTCAATCGAACAGGCTCAATAAAATTCGAATCTTCTGTACATTCGCGTTACAAACGAATCGACAGCACAAACTTTCGATCGACTGACATTATAATTTAAAATTAAATTATAACAAATCCAACCTTGTACATAATTCAATTTGCCCAAAGAAAACAGAATATTTTAATAATCAACAACAACAACGACAACGACATACTTCTAGCCAACCAAGACCTTATTTCGAAAATATTCGGAACATTCCAAGCCCTAATCTTAACACCGCGAATCAAAAGCAATGCACAACGACTTTTATCGAAACAAAATTCAACTATCAAGCACAACGATATCACTCGAAATAAAAATCAACTATCAATAATTTAAAATTAAATAATCCAACCTTCTACATAATTCAATTTGCCCAAAGAAAAAAGATTTTTTTAATAACCAATTTTGCACAACGACATACTTCTATGCAACCAAGACCATAGTTAGAAACAATTCAGTACATTCAAAACCCTACGTAATCATGCAATCAGCACACACGGGCAAATCTTAACACCGCGAGTCAAAAGAAATGCACAACGACATCTATCGAAATAAAAATCAACTATCAACCTAGTTCATTCGAAAAGAGATGTCATAATATGCACAATGACATCTATCGGACAGTTAGGTAGCTCAACTATAATCATTAGTTCATCTTGAAGTAATGAAATGTGTGTTATTTTTCTTCATGATTACTTTAAAATCTAATATCTTTTGATAGACTGAACCGATTGCAATAAAACAAAAACTAAATGTTACCTCAAGTTACGCTCAATCGTTGTGTATAAAAGTTATATACATTGCTTTAGTATATTTTACGTGATACCCGAACATATAAACAGACAAACAGACACACAGACAAACAGACAAAAATTCTAAAAAGGCTGGAAATGGGTTCTATTGGTTGTTCTTTAATACCCTGGCTATTTTTTTTGGATTTTCTTTTGATGTACAAAAAATATTTTTCTACAGATTTATTATATGTATAGATAAAGAAAAAGGAAACTTATGTGCAATATTTCTAGGTTCTAATAATTGGGCAGAATATTGAGCCAAACCTTTCCTTTAAAATAACTTGGACAATTTTTTAAAAATAAAAACCAAAGAATTTTTATTTTTATTAATAAAAACCTAAGTATTTATAATATGGTTCTCTTTATACAGTACAAAATATTTATTTATTTCTATCGGCATCTATTTATTTTACTCAATGAAATGATGTCTATTTACGGTTGATTAGTATAGTTGATTTAAACAATGCTATCTTTAAGCTACAAGATAGAGCGTGCGGAGCGCTTGCATAAGTTTGGTGCGACCCGTGCTTCCAACAGCAGTCTTGACCGCCGTCGATGCCACGCGTACCACCACAGACTTACCCGTCACGTGTAACTATCCTAGAATATCTGCATCATATAACTTTCTTCTCAGTATTTTATAAAAATATGACGTGATCACAAATTCTGTATTGTATATAGCTTCAATGTTGCCTTTCATAAAATAAACATTGTTGAATACTTTAAAGGCTCAAATAGACAAATTGCAGCATATAAATACATAATATCCTGGGATATTATTTACACCTGGCCATCTGATCCCAAACTAAGCAGAGCTTGTACTATGGAAACCAGATAACTGTAATGCTACGTATAATTCTTTTCTTTTGTAAATACATACCTATATAGATAATATCACCCAGACACAGGACAAAAAGACTTGTTCATGCACACAGATATTTTTCCTGGGTGTGAATCGAACCCACGACCTCGCCACCCTAGTTAGAAAGGCAAGTATTTAGCAACCACGCCAACCGGCCCCCCGAACCGAACCCGTAGGTACTTATTTTCATGCGGAACGCAGTTGACTGCATTACCTTATAGTTGACTTTTTCATTATATATCCGTGTACTACATAGTTTACGACAGTAACGTACAAACACCTAGGACTTATTTGTAGGTGGTCTTTAAATTATGACAACTTTGTACGTGACATGCTAGCTGATGGTGTATTTATGGTATACTTATGATAATGATAATATTGGTATTCCATTTAGATAAATACCTACTCTTATATACGTCGGTAACTGTCCAATTTTATACTTCTAACACCTGGACGAAAAAGCTCCGCTCTATGGGTTCGTAATTTGTTTCCGAAACGGTCATGAATGTTGTTTTATTTTACATTTAATATAGAATGCTGTAGTATCAATTTTTTCAAGCCACCAATCAAACGTGATGTCCTACAACTATCAGTGCTTTTAATTCAACTTTCACACTAAAACTGTTAGTAACTTCCGTTATAAGTAAGATGTAAGCCAACACTAAACATAATCTCCATTCAAGAGTTCTACATTGAGATTGCAAAAATAATTTGCATGTCATTAGTCTCTTTTTATTATAGGTCATATGAACAGGACAGGGTATTTTTAGTATTCGTTTCCGGAACTGCCATAAATGTTTTTAGTTTATAATATAGAATGCTGTAATTTCATACAATTTGTTCAAGCCAAAATACAGCCATGATGGCTTGTAATCAATACTTTCAATTCCACTTATCGCACTAAAACTGTTTAAAACTTCCGTTGTAAGTAATAAATATTTTTGATGTGAAACATCTATAGCCGGCCGCACGTAAAAAAGATTTCTGAGGGAGCGACGCGTCGCCGCGTCGCCACGTTTTTTTTTATGTGAAATAAAACCATCGACTGTGCGATTATTAATCGTAATATTTTATTTTATCATTATGACATATTTAGTTCATATCAAAATATGTTCTTTTGTGCATATTAATTTTAAAAAATAATGTCGATGTTTCACATCTGCCAGGCGTCCCGTGACGGCTCAAATTTTTTTTTATCTATAACTTTATGCACATAAAATAGTACAAAGGCGGACTTAAAGCCCAAGGAATTTTCTGCCAGTCAACCTTGGGGTGGTGCAAGGATAGCATGGTAGGTGCACGGATCATACCATTATCAAAAAGTAAGAATGTAGGCGCTATACTAAGCGACTTCTAATATAGTAAGAACTGCACAACACAATACTATACTATACTATACAATAGTATACTGTATAATACTATACTATATAATACTATACTATATGGTACTATACCTACAAAAATTTCAGTCATGAACGAAAAGCGAACACTAAACATTATCTCCATTCATAATGGTAGTGAGAATAATGTGAATGTCATGGGTCTCTTTTTATCATACGTCAAATGAACAGGACAAGGTATTTTTAATATTATCAAACTGGTTAAATTGCTTATCTGGAGCGCATGGCGGGTTACAACATGACGCATATAACCCTACTAACATCCAAACACACTCTGGTTGTGAACAACGTAATTCTAATTTTAACGTGGATTGTTGTCTAGACAGTATTTCTATAGGTGTATATAGGGGATAGTAAATATTGACAAAATACACGTGTATCGTCACAGCTATTCAAGGCAGAATAGATGATTATACCTATATGACATTTGTCGTAATTTTGTATTACATTTACTTGTTTATTTTGGTGCTGTGTTTATTCGGTAACTGTAACAATATTTTAAAATAAATTAATATTAAAAATTATTCTAGGAAATATAGCCATTTAGTTATATTGATGCATGCAAAAATAACCAATAAGAATTATGTCAGCTTTTTAACACATCCTTCCGTACCGGTACTTGCACTCCTCCAATACTGTGAGTGCAGGCACCTACAGGTTAAGGTGAATTTAATTAATAATTTCTGTTGAAACATTGACGTGAAAGAAGAAGGAGAGCACATCCTTGCATTTATATGAATGCAAGGATTTAAAATTCAATCAGTTTTTCAGTTCAGTAAGAATTCGGTAAATGAAATAAATGAGAATGAGAATTAGGTGACTATATTTATGATATAAAGTTAAAATTGTACTTTTGACGCGTGTTCCGCCATTATGACCACGGTAAACTTAATGTCAATACAAGCTGAGCCTGAACTAATATGAATTAATATTTACGACGCAAAATGAGGGTTAAGTTAATATACTAACAAGTAACTTAACTAGGGGTTAAAATGACTATAAATGTAAATATTAGTATGCTTATCTAAATTATAAGCTTCAAAGGTTATATTTCTAGCACATGGAGAAAATAGAAAATAATCTGTATTTCAGTGACTACTAGAGGATTCATTTTAGTCGTACGTGCATGCTAAATAAATGTTTATTGTATAATTATGTACCACTTCTACCATCCCACCTTTCGCTATCAACAACGAATGCATCTCACCTTTACAATCTCCTGCAATAAGATTTCAGGGAAACTTCCTCTCACGTACGCTGAGGCTGTGGAATAAGCTCCCGGGATGCTATAGTTGTTCCCGAGAGACTAAAGTAAGGGGCCATTCAAAACAAGAGTAATCATATTTCTGAAGAGTCAGCAATGCGCAAATGATGCCCAAAGTATTATAAGCGCCTATAGGTTTAACGGACACAAATCATACAAACAAATCCCATAAAATATTGTCACGCCCGTAGCAATTGTTTGTGCGGGATTCGGACCTATACCACGAGGGTGTTGATGTACTCATGAGGCAACATCATAAAACGTGTGGTCGAAATAACTACCTGAATAGAAACGACAAACGATTTACATGGTTGCTAAAACAACTCTTATAAAACTAATACAAATGTTATGTAAAAGTACACAGGTTGTTATCTTATACAAAAAACGAAACAAATAAAATTACAATACACTACTCTTTGTTTTACTCTAAATAAATTACAAATGCAAAAGGATAGTAGCATAATAATTTATAAGAGCGGACTTATCGCTAATTGCGCTTTCTTACATACCACATTAGGATGGACGAGAGCTGTAAAAAAATAAAAATGTATAAAAATTGGTACACCACTCATTTAGTCAAAGTTGTGTGAACTTGACAGATGTTATTTGTGCATTTTCACACTATTCACAAAATTCTATCAAAATCGATAACACCCATTTTTCAGAACACGATAATTCATACATATAAATGTTTCTAGTTTAATAGTATAAAACATATCAGTCCCAGCTGGTCGTTTCATTGTTATTTTTATACACATCTTATAATCTAGGATTAAAATGTAAATCCCTGTTATAACTCAAGTACAATAATCCCCTGTTCTCATAATTCATTGCTGTTTGTTCGTCAATGTGTGAAAGTGCAGGTGCTATCCATGAATTAATTCAAACGGATGTAAGGGAAAACCTAACACATAAAAATTTCATGAATTCAGTAACGATAACGAATTAGTACCGCTATCTTTTGCATTCAATGGGAATACTCTATGGACTGTACAAAACTTTGCAACACCGTATCAATTTCTGAAATAAGGCCCAGAGGAAGTATCATAAGTTGAGTTATGTTAGTAAGTAAATTAATAGCTCGTGATAACGAACACACTGCCATCTGATCCCAAACTAGGCACAGAATACACTATAGCAACCAGACAACTGATAAACATACTTATATATCCTAAATACATACATATCGCACTAATATTATAAAGGCGAAAGTTTGTGAGTGTGTATGTTTGTTACTTCTTCACGTCTAAACGGCTGGAGCGATTTTAATAAATATTGGTATGGAGATAGCTGTCACACTGGATTAACACATAAGCAATAATTTATAAAGTTTAACGCGGGTAAAACCGCGGGGCACAGCTATTTATAGATAAATTACACCCAGACACAGGTCATAATTATCACTTCCAAGGTAAAAGTTTGTTCAATTTCACCAAATTTTCAATAATTTTTTGATATAATTGTTGTTTGTTTAAAGGTTTAAAACATTTCTATTCCCAAAAAAATACTATATATAAATTGAATTAGTTAGCGGACTAACGTACACAAATTACATTATATAAATAAAAACACAAGTTACAAGAATAATGAATAAGATCTTAATCAAAATTCGTACATTAGCGGTGTTTAAAGTATTGATTGTTTTTGTGGATTATTAACAACTAGCTGTGCCCCGCAGTTTTACCCGCGTGAAACTTTATAAATTAAAACCTATGTGTTAATCCTGGGTGTCAGCTAACTCCATACCAAATTTTATTGAAATCACTCCAGCCGTTTAGATGTGAAGAAGTAACAAACTTACACACCCACACACTCACAAACTTTCGTTTTTATAATATTTGAGTGATTTTTTCTCTTAAAAAACCCATATATCATATCACTCGATTTTGATAACCAGATGACTAAGATCTGATTCTTTTTTGTATTTTTTATGCCACAGTACATTTAAACAATCGAGCCTTATGATGACGGCCACCTGCTTTAATGTCCTGAATGGGGTCACCAGTTTCAAATTTATTAATTAATTTGTTCACAGTGGGTTGAGATGTAACTAAATAATGACCGGAAAATGTACCTTATGTATTATATAAGTTTAATATCTAAAAGGAGCCTTGACCAAATATTCAAAGTCAAGTTGAAACAAGTTGAATAAATAGATTTATTATAAGTACCTTGCGTATGTGTTACCCAGCTTCGCAAAACAGGAATAAGTAAGGCATTTTACAAAAATATTATTTTTATCATTGAGCTCTTGGGAACAAGGCATAATATATTTCAGCGTTTTCAAAATGCTGTAACTCGCTATCTTTCGTTAATTATTTGGAAAAATCTTACGAGCAGCAGTGAAATCAAAAATATTATTTTTTACACTGGTTAATATTCCATGTGTAATTATCTATATAAGTATGTATTTACAAAAGAAAAGTATCATATGTGATATATCAGTTATGGGAAACCATAACTGATATATTACATATGATACTTTTCTTTTGTAAATACATACTTATATAGATAATAATAATATCTAGAATATATAGAAATATTCTATAGAAATATAATAATATTTCTATAGAAATATAGTACAAGCTCTGCTTATTTTGGGATCAGATGGCCGTGTGTGATTAATCTGCCAGTATATTATTATTATTTATTACATGAAGGTAATACATTAGGCTCAAAGCTGCTACAACAAGGCTCCACCTAAGTATCTAATGCCTGTTGTAGCTCAGTAACTGTATATTTTATTTTACAACTATAAGTGCTTAAAAATAATTATATGCGGTCCTCTTTATGTTTTTTTTTAATGCAAAATGGGTTTTCGCTTGACCACGATCTCACCTGATGGTAAGTGAAGATGTGGTCGAAGGTGGACCGCGGGTACCCATAAGATGCCTGTTCACTCTAACCTTGAATAAACCCATGTTATATGAGTTTGGAAACACGTCGTTTGGGAGGTTGTTCCACAGCTTAGCCGTGCGTATGATGAAAGAGGAAGCAAAAGGCTTCATACGGCATAATGGGATGTCAACGACATAGCGGTGGAGAGCCTCCCGACGCCTTGTAGTCCGATGAAGGGAGATGGAGGGATAAGTTCATGGAGGTCTTGAGCACATTCTCCATGAAACAGCCTGTAGAAAACCGATAAGCTTGCAACCTGACGCCGATGATCCAAGTTTTGCAGCTTGTTAGGTCTCTATCGTCGATTATCCTGCGAGCGCGTCTGTCTATTGAGTCCAAAGAGTCTAGCTGATACTTTGCGGAGCCGTCCCAAAGGTGAGAGCAGTACTCCATGCAGGGTCGGACTTGAGCTTTGTATAGATTTAAAAGCTGTTCCCTCGTGAAGTACCGTCTTACCTTATTAAGTATACCAAGCTTTTTGGCAGAGACCTTAGCTTTGGACTCGATGGACTGGCCGAAGTTCAGGTCGCAAGATATATTGAGACTCAATAAGTCTAGGTGATTAGATATCGGTACAGTCACATCACGGAATATAGGTGTCCGATAGAACGGGGTCTTCTTGGCGGAAAAAAGACACGCCTGTGTTTTGGTGGCGTTGAAAATTTTGTCATCGAAACCCCAAATTATACTATGAGTAGTCCGTGCCTTTGTTCTTATATTCAGCTTTTTTAGTTTCCTGACCTTATTAAATTTGAATGACACGCTTAATTTAATTAAATGACGATCAGGTTGCCGTAGTTGGTAGATACTTGCCTTTCACCCGGCTGGTGGGTTCGATACCCACCCAGGACAGATATTTGTGTTCATAAACATGTCTGATTGTCCTCAATCTGGGTGTAATTATCTATATAACTATGTATTTACAAAACAAAAGTAGTATATCAGTTATCTGGTTTCCATAGCACAAGCTCTGAGAGGGCGGGATCAGATATGATTAATATCCCAGGATATTATTATTACCATGTTATTTAATAAATAACTATATATATATTAATAATTTCTAAGCAAAATCCAATTATGAAAAACGCTGCCTTGCATTAATTTGAAATTGAACATTTTATTAAAGTCATACAAACGTGAGACCTGTTTTGCTTCCAAAAGTAAAATTGAAAAATAAATAAATATACAATGAAAAATACAAATCGCACCGATTTGCAGTCACAACGTACACAATTTTTTTTTGCATAACAGTATTTTCTACCGGAAATTAAGTCCCATTTTAAAATAATAACACTTTTCTACAAAGGTCGCCATAAACACGTCCGTGTTATAACCCGTAAAGATTAACATAAATAATTAATTTATTATCCACTGTTTTCACCGGATCAAGTCCGTTATCCGTGGAAAAACTGGCTTAAAAACTCCGTTTTCATGGGTTCAGTAAAATGTACTCGTTAGGCTGTCGGTTACCCCACGTATGTCATGTGGGGATCCGGCGATGTAATCACGAAGAAAGTGTATCCCCCATGTTCCATTGTTTTGACACTAATGATTTACTGAGAGTGCTAAGTTTCTCGCTTTATTTGTTCCGTATGCTTGTGTAGGCACCTTGACATTTTTGTTATTTTTATTAGGATGCGAAACGTAATTAATTGTGCTTTCATTTCTATTAAACTCTTTGGGTGTGTCATGGACAATCTGACGCGAATTTTCTTGTATTACGGAGTCGTGCCTAGACTGTAATAAATATTTATCAAAGTATCACTTTCTAACCCAGTGAATGTGGTCTATTAAGTAGCACTTGTCGAACTATTTAGAAATTTTTCTAATGCAACCGCAGATCTACCATTTTTAATCAATTTCAAAAAAAGAAGGAGGTTTTTGTAATCGAGTCTAGTCCTTCCCTCTTATCCTCCACTGCAACTCCTGTAAGCTAGTGTCAACAGTGGAGCACAATGGAATACACTTAGCGGTGGGGATCAGGCATCTCCCGAGGAATCGCTTTCGTTTTGGATTTAAAATTTAAATAAAAAGAGGAGGTTCTCAATTCTACTATATGTTTTAAGTAAGCGTGGTTAGTTTGCTCGCTGCATGGGTGGTGCGACGCTTAAGACAGTGGCTTCAAGACCTTGTGCCTCGGTTTCGGTACAAGACGACACGTACAAGACGACTATTCCTGTGATGTTGTGTTCTAGTGTGAGTAGTTGTTTTGTGTCTTGGTTTGCTTTGTGTCCATTAATTATATTTTTGTTAAGTATCTCGCGAAACGTGAATTTATTTCCCGAGTGCTGACGCGGCCTTTAAAAAAGAAAAATACAGATAAATTTACAATATTTTAATATTGATGAATTCTAATAAAAATTTTAGGTAGTATACAACATGTAACGTAATTAACGCACACCCTCAAACACCCCAATTAGAATATTATGTTGTTATCATAATACATACACTGAATTTTTTATTTAACATGTAGGTATATGCATTGTTATTTATTAAATTAGTTTCTTTGAATAAAGTTTATTTTTCTTTATTTTCTATTGAATGATGGAATTTGTATGAATACAAATAAAACTGCGATTTAAAAGTCTTATTACTTTGACTTACGGTCCATTTCAATTTGTTTTGACTGTACAGGGTTAATATGACAATAATTTACGTACTTTTAATAATTTGAAATAAAAAATGAGCCAAATTAAAAAGTATATAAATCAATTCAGTAAACGATTCTGAACAAACTATTTTCAGGATGTGCGTTAATTAAGTTACATATTGTATATTTCATCACAAATAAATCATGTAGGCCTTTAGTGACCAACACAGATCAAGTTGTGTAATGGCATTCTCCCATTGGTGGTAATAATAAAAATATCCAGGGACATTTTTCATATCCGCTCATCTAATCCCAAAGTAAGCAGAGCTTGTA
The DNA here is from genome assembly GCA_951640165.1 of Pseudoips prasinana. Classification (NCBI taxonomy): domain Eukaryota; kingdom Metazoa; phylum Arthropoda; class Insecta; order Lepidoptera; family Nolidae; genus Pseudoips; species Pseudoips prasinana. Next base: position 23,712,194 of record OX621236.1, on the reverse strand, counting down.
CTATGGAAACCAGATAACTGATATACTACATATTCTACTGTATTCTTTTGTAAATATATAATTATATAGGTAGTTAAATTATATTTGAATGACAATGACCAAATATGTGTCAGGTTTGCGTTTATAAGTATGGGCCTTAAGATCTTTTCAGGTATTATTTTATTCATTTTTGCTCAAAGTTATCTCAAGCGACTAGAAACATTAAAAACGGACATTACCAATTTTGTCGATAATTATCGTTTGAACTAAATATTAATTTTATTGGTAAGAAAAATATGAATGCATATATCTTTCTATAAGGCTATTTCTAAACCTAATCTAATTTTGCAAGTTATTAAATGTGATTAATTGACATCTAAATCTAGGATATTCTACTCTTGGAAGGTGGATGTTTAGACAATAAATAACTATGTATCTTTTGTTAAACGAAAATTTATTTTTTAAATATCTATTTTACAGTTCTCCGTAGTTTCTCAACATGTATTAGTATAAACCGATCCGATATCATGGTTATCATGGATGATTGTTATGGTTAATAGTAATCGAACTTGATAGAATAGCAAAAAATAACAACAAACAATAATTTGTAAAGGAAACTTCGTAACAGTTTGTTTATATATGTGTATCTAGGTAGGATGATCTTGTTTGTTACATAAAATCGACAAGTATCTTTTTATAATGTTACATTGATATTTTTCACTCGATCCGAGAACTGGTTTAATTGGCTTTTACACGTCTATACGGCACGGCATATGATCATAGGACAGAAATGAACATACTTAACTTCTTGTCAGGCAGTAAACGACTCATGACGATGCATTTAAGAGCTTCACCAACGGGAGCATGCTTGATCTCGAGTGGATCCAAGTAAATCTGATTCAGCGTCACCTACACGAGCATGACAGTTCACTGCCGTACCGGTGGCTAGGACCAATCTACTGGCAAAAACCTCACTCACCCGAGCAATTAGGTTAACTAATGAAGTACACGAAAAAGTGGATATAATATTCTCATGTAATTTGAGTGAATTCGTAAGGATCCTTTTAAAGGTAGTTAGTTGCATGAATAATTAGTTCAAAAAAATAAAATAGTTCAATAAGTTGTTTATAATGTTAATACCAACACTATCGCATTAGGTCAAGACCTGTAATGATAGGTGTTAAGCAGAGAAATAAATAAATAAATAAATAAATACTTTCACTCATCAGAAAAAAAGAACATAACAAGTTTTTCCTTAAATTATAATTATATTATATTATATATTTAAGTTGCTAAGTTTAATATAAATTTACATTAAATGGCTGAAATAAATCCTCCTCTCTCCTACTTTGCTGTGCCCGACAGGGTCCATAATGAACTTTTCACCTGTACCTATCACCTAGACATACATTGTGGAATGAAATAAAGAATTGAGTATTTAGTAAATATTTAAAGTTGAAATACATAAAAATTACTTTTGCTTCATTGAAATAACCGATTGGAATAAAATTTATTTGAGGACATTCTAAAATAATATTTATCTGATTACTTGAAAAAAACCAAGACCACACGTTCATACCAAGTTACTATACAAATGCGGCCCACGCACGTGACAGTCCTGCTAGGCTATAATAATAATACCTATAGGCTATAATAATAATGTTCAGGGAATTATTCATACACGGCCATCTGATTCTAAATTATACAAAAATTGTACTATGGAAATCAGATACCTGATATACTACACTTACTACTTTCCTTTTGTAAATACAATACTTATAAAGACAGTTATACCCAGACACAGGACAGACAGACATGTTCATGCACACAAATATCAAGCATTTACCTCGGCCAACTGGCCCGTTGTATGTACAGACGCCAACACATCAAGCTACTCCAATCTGTCAAATCTCCCCAATTGAAAGTGAACCTCATGCTTTTGTGATAAAGTTGAAAATCTATAAAAGAAATTTGACAGATTGGGATAGCTGGATGTGCTGGAGTCTGTACGATGCTTGCACTCATGAAATCCCAAGAACATTTACACATAATGTGCCTGTAGCTTATTCTATAAGGTACTTCACCATTCGAACGGTTCAGAGAGCAAAAAATCGCTATACTGTTCCATTCCCAAATGTATTGCACGGTAAAATTTTTGAATCATTTGATTATTGTGTTGTAGTTGAAACCTGTCATACGTCGGCGGGTGGTTTGGAAACGGTAGTAGTTTGGAAGCGGTAGTAGTTTGTCGCTGTAGGTGGCGGAAACCCTTTGTACTACGATGTCGCACTCTATTCAATTCAGTCCTCGTACACTATTCTACGGAGAGTTTGGTTTGAAAATCGTTGGGTTTTAAATATTCCGAAGTCATTTAAACCTAAACATAACTACATTTGATCTGATCTATATAAACACAAGCCGGCACTTCTAACGGAACAGAAAAGAAGGCTAAATAGGTATAAAAGAATAAAGATTATGTCTAATAAACATAAACATAAACATAAGTTATTTTTATTGATTAATCTGACTGGTACGTCGATAAATAAATATTATACTATTGACTCCAAACCATAGATAATTTAATTTGACGTTAAGTGTAAACGTCAAATTAAATTATCTATGGTTTGGAGTCAATAGTATATTTATTATAACTAGGAAAATTTCATGACTTCACCTAACAATATGATTTATTTTGGTATGAAAATAGTGAGCTGTCACATACTGCATATTATAAATTGTGGTAATAATATTTTTATTCGTATCCGAATTTATGTATAATATTTCGTTTGAATGGGATTTTGGAGGGTTATTTTTAGTGTGTGTGAAAGTTTCTATAGTTATTTTAATTACGTACAAGTTTTAATTAGGACTTATATCGATAATTCAAGGATTAATAAAATATGTAAACTTAATTGTTTCCTGGGACATTATTCACACACGGCCATCTGATCCCAAACTAAGCATACTTATATATTTCTAAATACATAGGTTAAAAATAATAATAATAAAAATTTATATGCATATATAGCGTTGGAGCGTTGTGGTGTGAAAGAGGATGTAGTCACAAAGATTGAAAAAGGCATGCTGAGATGGTTTGGCCATTTAGAAAGGATGAATGAAAGAAGATTGACAAAAGAAGTATACCTGGCCTGTGTGAATGGGACAACCGGAAGGGGAAGACCACGTCGAACATTCTCTGACCAAATTGGAGATGTTCTCAAGAAAGGGCAGGTCAGAAGTACCCTAAACCGGCGAGCATGTATGAAGAATGTAATGACAGTGATCGAGGCAAAAGAAATATGCAAAGATCGTGACAAATGGAAATCCGTTGTCTCTGCCTACCCCTCTGGGAAACAGGCGTGAGTCTATGTAAGTATGTATGTATTATATGCAAAAAACAAAAATACACCAGAACTTACTATGGAAACCCGATAACTGTTATACTATATATACTACTTCTCTTTTTTTGTAAATACATAATTATATATATAATTACACCCAGTCTTAGGGCAAACAGACATGTTCATGCACACAAATATCTGTCCTGGGTGGGAATCGAACCCATGACCTCCGACGTCAAAAGCAAGCATTTGCCAACTACGCCAACATGCCCGTCAAAATGATAAACAGATGATAAAATATATTTCTCGAAAAAAGACCTCAAAATATAATTTAGGTGACTTGTTTCAGCTAAATATCGATGCTCATACGAGTACTTTATGTGACACCCATCAGTGAGGGCTTAGCAGCTGTTGTCACCGGTCAGTATCTGTGCGATAAGTCTGCAAAAGATTCCCGAGGTTAATGTATAAAACAATATATTTTTTGAACACCGAGGATTACTTAATAAAGATAAGCTAAAGGATGAAATAATACTGTGGAAATTCCAGGTTAAAACTTTGAAAGATACTTTGTATGTATTAACGCTAAAATTTTAGTGTCATGGCAATTTTATGTACAAATTTAAAAGCCGATCTAATGAAATAGCGAATCTAATGCTCCAATAAAACAGCCAATTTTTTTTTATTCTTTAAATATTGTCCAATTTCGACAGAACTCAAAAAATGTATCAATAACGTGAAATATGTTAGGTTTTTCAAGGCATTTTTTCTAATATTCAGAGCCCTCATAATTCTAACAGTACTAATAGCTGCTTGTAGATAAATAACATCCCCATTTTCTCCTCAGTTTTAATACTATTGTACTGATCTTTTGAATAAGCTTATTTTTGTAGTAGTTATAACGCTTATACAATTAATTAAAAATATTTTCATAAGTTAATTTCTTTTAGGGGATTACTTAACAGCTAAAACGCATTTGTCACATGAACCAAAACCAAAATCCGTTAGCATATATTTGTTAATTAATATAGGATTCTGATTTTGTATTGTTTTCTTTTTAAAAATATGACTTCTCTTAAACGAACTATATAATTATTTGTATTGTACGTAAATCACCGTTCTCAGATGAATGACACCCCTAAAATATAGAGAAGGTTGACTCATAGTGACTGTTATTGAAAACAGAATTAGCTGTTTCTGTCACTAGGAAATCTTGTTTGCACAAGACATTTCTTGTATTGTATTAGTTCCTTTAACTACACTCTTATTAAATATAAGTACACAATTAAAAACCCTGACAGTTGATATTGAATTTGTCTCGGCCGACTTGATACTTATGTTCTAGACGTACCTACCTACGTTCTAAGGTTAGATAAGTCGCCTCGAGTGCCGAAATCACCTAAAAGCAAAGTACGGTCGCGGGGACCGGTTCCAAATGAAGTTTCATTCAAAAACATGCCTCGGATTGAGGTTAAGTGTTAGTGCGCAAGCGCGGAGTTCGCGCAAGCGTCCTGAGACGCCACTCCGCAATGATTTCACCCACCTTCCGGACTCCGGACCATTTTGAATTTTACATATGTTCGCTCTTGTCACAGATATCACCAATTTATTTTTAATATAGTCTTGTATTCTGTGACGCTATATAGAAACTATAAGCTGGTAATATACTTTTACAGCAAGGGAAATGAGCACACTCATGGATAAAGTTACGTGGTTATGTAGTATTTTATGTGTTTAATATTGCTACATGTTCGCGTAGGCTTGATTATTGTTCGTTATACCGCGTTATTACTTGTTACGTAAGTTTAAGCTTTTAAAATCTCCTTAATGATAATAGAATATCAAGAATGGTATATTAAAACAGTAGGCACCTAAGTATATATAAGATTTATAGGCTGCAATAAATTGATTTAACCAATATTTAATTAATTTAAATCAGGATTACGTAAAAAACCGAAAACATTAGTCGTCGTCTTAGCTAAGATTTCTGTGTACTGCGCTTGAGACAAAGGGAACAAAAGGCAGTGGAATTACGGTTTCAAGCCTTTCGGGGTGTTCTTGTGAACGTTCATTAAAATCTGCGCTTATGTAATTAGATATATGTACTTACTTGTCACGTTTTCCTCACGCGAATTAGCTGAAACGTTTTACTTTAACGCAAGTTTTGATGTCAGTACTAATATGGAAATGTATACAACATCAGGTAAGATCTTGTATTACATTTCATAATAAAGAATTTAGACAGGCTCGCGGTACCGTATTCAACTGCAGATTTTCCGACTGGCCTATTGGTATACCTAGTGGTTACTGTGGTTAATGACCAAGTATTGTTATTTTTACATTAATGATTGTAGATAGTTCCTATTTTATACATAGACATAACTATTGCTTAATACTTCTAATAATTTTGCTAGGTAAGTCTTATAAATATGTGTCTTATGTAAAACTTACAATTATTTTCATACTAAGTTTATTTTGTTATAGTCAGGTAAACAATACTTATCTTTTTCTTCCTAAATTAGTTATAATAATTTAATGTCTCAGCATCTCCGTAGTGTACTTTAAGCTGCCGCTCCCAGCTATCTTTATGAGACAATAGTTGTTAAGTAATGCTAGAAGCCTCTAGGCGGCTTGAACAAATTTAACACTTACCATATCCTATTATACCTTATTCGACATTGTTTTTGCAAAGAAAAATCTAAATAATAAGAGCCCGACTACAATTTATGTGTATCAGCACAATTCCAAGCTGTCACCCATCTTCAGACTGACCGCATGCCTAAGGGCTTAACCTTACAGATCATTTACAGGCCGATGAGACTTTAAGATGCCACAACGCGATGCAGAATGTTTAAGACAAGATATATATTCGGTGTTACGTAAGTTCAGACTACCTAAATCTCGAAGGGTGAAATTAAAGCCTTAAGGGAATTGCGGGGAAACTTTTAATATCTGGTGCTACCAGCTGACAAAGGAAATACAACTGTCGTAGTCAATACATTGGATTATCAAAGTAAAATGCTACTTTAAGGCAGTGGTACAGGAATATTAAAAAGCTAAATTAGAAATCAACGTAACTGGTAACCTCATCTTTAGACAAAACTTCTACGAATACTGCCCAACAAGGGGGTGAGTAAATAGCTATGCCTTATAAATCCCACTATTAATTATGAATTACCTAAAATACACAAAGCTAACTGGCCACTAAGACCTATTATTATCCAGATAGACTCGCTAACAGCAAAAAAGCTTAAAGCAGCCCAATTTACAGCTATTAACGGGAAAAACATCGATGTAGCTATCTCTCAGATCTCCTACAGTCCTGGTGGTGGCAAATTTCTGCATGGAATGGTTCAAAGAAGTAGTCCTTAGTAATACTCCTTACAATCCAAAACATTGGAGGCGATACGCAGATGATAGTAGATAGTGACAGTGTGGCACCCCCGTTAGGCTATGGGAACTCCATCCATTCGTGTATTTCTTTCACGACTGAACAAGAACAGGATGGGGCACTGACATTCTTGGATATCCTAGTCGGGCGTGAATCTAACGAACACCTGATAACAGACCCACGCAGTGTACCGTAAAAGATCACCGGGCTGGGTGATGCCTTACTTATCCTCTGTAGTAAAAACGCTTACAGACTGACCATTGTGACTTTGTAATCCGCAACGGGTGGACGCGGAGTTAGCATATGTGATACAAGTGCTAGAAGCCAACGGCTACGGTTGGAAACAGAGCATACGGTCTAGCTTAAACGAGAGCGCACTTACAATTTGGTAGACTGGGTCCCGCTTTTTCTACCATACTTAAAAGGGGTAACGGATAAAATTGGACAATTGATGTCTGACTCTGCGTCTTCCTGAACTAGATGACAGTGACAATAACGATTCGCAGATACATACAGAAACTGCCTGCAGCCCTATATCACAACGAATCCTTGCAAGCAGTGCGAGTCGAGTCACGACGTCGTGCGGGTCGCATTCGCCCTGAAGATGATCTCCCGAAGAGGTCGAAACTGTTGGCCATGTCCCACACATAATTAATTACGTGAGTTACCGTAAACGTACGACATTATTAACTTTCAAGGATTTGTAAGTTTTCTAGATTAGAAAAAATTTACAGTAGTGAGAGTAATTTTGACAGAAATACTTAGGTACGGTGATCAGTTTTAGTAGCCCAAATGTTTGTTTACTGATTTGCTAATATAAAAATGATACCCTTAGAATACGTTAGTTATCCTTAAAAACTAATTATTCAATCTATCGCTGTTGCTATGGTAAGTAATTAACGGAAGGAGGGTGGGTTTACCACAATTATTCAGCCAAAATGGCTCACTTTCGAATATTTGATCGGTATTCAGCACTTTAAGTGCTTGTGTGCTTATCGCAACAATTATCGAGACTGCAATAAAAACAACATGAAAAGATTACACGCCTTTCCGTTTGGAGTGCAAATTGTAGGCCCCTGAGTCCCAGAAGTGTGGAAATTAATCACGGAGATCTCTTATCGAGACACCTCATCGGATTGTCACGTAATCAAAGTACTAGTTAACGCGTGTCTACCTTGATCAACATATTAATTGCCTAGCTAAAGTAACTTTGCTAGCTCTTTGGCCATCTTACCAGCAGACGGTGGTTTATTACAGTTATTTATTTGGGTTTCGTGTAGTTTTTATTTTCGTTCCAAATTAATAGTTTTGATAGTTATTATAATTATGATTAAATCTTATTAAGAAAATTACTAAGAAAATAATGATTTCCACTTTTTTACGTGGCTGCCTTGAAGAAAATTATAAATTATATTCCCCATATATCAGTGTTTCGAACAAAACCTATAATTCCGTTTTCAAACTATTTATATCTTTGGGATCTAGGAATGGTTCTGAATTATTTGTTTATGAGGGGATCATTAGCGAATATTTAAAGGGAATAAGACTTGATTAAAAGTATCATATTTACCTCAATTAATTCACTTTGGAGCTATGGTACAACATACATACAAATATGTAGATACAAACTTTAGAACCCTCTTTTTATAAATAACAATGCACCTTCAAAATAATTTCATATGTCGTGAAAACGCTAATTGAAATTGTTCTAAGTCAGCACAAAACATCGCCTTGAGTGATATCGCTCGGAATATTCAGTCGCTATCTCTCTGCTGGAAATCTCTCTTTGCGAACACTCGGTTACTGATTAGATTACTAATCAGACTATCTTGATGAATCTAGTTTTTCAAAAATATGACGCGGTCTGCTTCTTGCGGATTTTATTATTTTAATGAAGTAGCTGCTAGAGGAATTATGGTACGCGAGCATCTTTCTTGTAGTAGCTAATGGCGTAGAAATTACTTACATACGAGCAGGACCCAAGACAGTTATAATGATTCCTCGGGACGTGGCTGAGTCTCACCGCTCAGTGTCATTTCATTGTGTGCCTCTGTTCATCCTGGCTTACAGGTGTTGCAGTGGTAAGAGGAGGGACTAGTCCCGATTACATACGAACTATTTTGATACTTTAAATAAATGGATTTGATTCTATTAAATGTAATCTTGTAAATTCACTTAACTTTCAAATAAGCTACATCAAATATAAGATTGCGAACAGCGCGGATTAAATGAATACTCTCCATAGAAACTTGACGATATATGAAATTAAAATTTGTATGAAGAAGAATTAAAAGAATGTTGCGTTTGTATTATAGTAATAAACAATTAGATATCCACAATAAATCTTATTTTCAGGGCCCATTTGAAGCATAAATAATAAATATCTTGGGACAACTAACACATTGCCATCTGATCCAACACTAGGCAAAGCCTGTACCTACTATGGCAACCAATGAATATTGAACTTATATATTTCTAAAAAGATACATACTATAGATAAATTATACCATTCTATATGTGGAAGCTTGTAATTAGCAATCTGTCAATATATTTGTAATATTTAGTTGATTATTAGTCTGTAAAAATAAATAAATAAATCACACAAAGATTTGTCCCGGGTGGGAATCAAACCCAAGACCTCTGGCTTAGCAGTCAAGGTCACTAACCACTAGACCCACAGGCTTTGATAGAATCCCTTCACAGAATGCTTTGTGGTACGAACAGATATCTACGTAGCAACTTTGCGCGTAGCATCTCGTATTTTACATTCAAATAGGCTACAATAGCATGTATGTCGTAGAAAGAAGTTTTCGTAGCAGGCATTCTCAAACCAAACGTGCGTAGCTAACATGCACAGCTAACATCCGTAGTATAGAGGTAAACTAAGGAATTATATTTTTCCAACATTTTACATTATTTATGACATTTACATTGCAAACACGCTCGTAGATTGTTCAAGTATATTTTTTTAATATAATATTTGCCACGCATGCAAACACATCTATACCAAACATCAACAAATGTGCACAAAAGTAATATTCACGTTGCATACATTTCCGTTACTAATAAACATTTAACGCAACTATTACCCATGCGTTGCATAAAGCCAGGCTGGATAATAGCACCTATGGCCATACATGCTTATATTAGTATATCATTTTGGATATTATACAGTAATACACGATATATTTGTAATATTGTTTTGTTCGCCTCTTCCCGCCATGGGAAGGGTTGTTATCTATGTTTTTACAAAGTCATGGTACTTAGCTTTACTTATCTAATTAATGTAGTTATAGGAAGATTTCTATTACTTTAATCCGTCCACACACAAGTACGCTTGACATGAAATTTATCATTACATTCGCGTGCATCTTATGTCATACATATATAATAATAATTCTTTATTTGCAATAAAAAGTGTCTATACTATAATAAATTAGTTTCTACTGCATAGTGGTACAACCGTAAGTCAGAGAGAACAAACACCTCTCTCCCGAGCTAGGAATTATACTTTGCTTTATTTCCTATTTTTTTAAATTTGTGGATAGTGACAACAACCTTCAAAGTTGGTGGTGGGGAAAATGTTGTTCCAGCTGCCCATTATACATATAATATAATAATGTAATATATAATAATATCCTGGGACATTATTTACACACGGCCGCCTGATCCAAAACTAAGCCTAGCTTGTGATATGGAGACCAGATAACTGATATGCTACATTTTTATTACATATTTATATAGATAATTACACCCAGACGCTGCAGGTCGTGGGTTCGATTCCCACCCAGGACAGATTATGTGCATGAACATATCTCTTTCTCCCGTGTCTGGGTGTAATTATCTATATAAGTACGTATTTACAAAAGAAAAGTAGTATATTTATATTTATATATTTATTATTTATATATTTGTATGTCAGTTATCTGGTTTCTAAAGTACAAGCTCTGCTTAATTTGGTATCAGATGTGTGAATAATGCCCCTGGATATTATTATTATTATATATTTATTTTTAATTCTTTTTCAATTCCGGTTGCAGGGAATATACCTGTCATTGGATTTCTTTTATATACTTTTTGAATACTTCTTATTCTGTGCAAAATGTTCTTGTTAGCAAAGTGTGATGAAGTCGGGCCGGCGCGGCCCGTCTGGGGGCTCCGCCGAGCGCCGCCCTGACCTACTTGCATTGCGCCCCATATTTACACACATTTGGGAATTTTAATATTACTTGTCACCATTAATTGCCGAATGACAGTCATATTATAGCAATAATGTGGAACAACTAGCTTGCTATGGATATGGATGGATAGTTTCGTTATGCTATATTTATGTACAGATTAATTAATCTGTACATAAAATGTTAGGTATATATTTTAGTTAACTTCCCCGTATAATAGTCCCGTAGTCCCCCAGTTATTTGTCAGCTTTCAAATTTAAATAATCTTTGGGAACAATAATAAGTCGCGTGTTTTATCACTTGGTACAAAAATTGAGATCTATGTTACGTAATATATTTTTTAATGATTTGGAAAAAAACGTAAATAATTGTCAAAAAATAAAATTATTAGATAAATATTTCTCTTTAGCAATAACGTGTATAAAATGACATATTTTTGTATTTTGTTAAGTTGCAGCATACAATAATTACTAATATATCATTTATTGATTAATGAGTATGAATATAAATATTTGATGCCATTATTGATCTTTAATAATAAATTTTATGTTATCCGCCGTTATTTATATTAAAATGATCACTAAATTAATGAAATAATATCTTGTGCTTAACCTTTTTAAATTACCAAGAATTATTTTAGTGACAAAAACTTCTTCATCTTCATATCAGCCTAAAGATAGAGCTGCACAAAGGCCTCCACAAAAGATATCCAGGTCGGTCTTACGCTATCCGCATTCAGCTAAAAACTTGAAATTAATTAATTGATGGAATAATGGTTTTGTGAAGCTCTATTTGATGGCCGATTTTATGTTATGTAATAAAAAATATCATAATGAAAAAACACGTGACATAATTATAACGTTATCCATTAATATTTACGACGATGTTAATTATCTAGACATACAGAACACCCTGTTCACCGCTGCATTGGAAGACGTCTTTAAGCTTCTGGACTGGAAAGGCTTTGGCATCAATGTCAATGGCGAGTACATCACTCACCTTCGATTTGCCGATGATATCGTAGTCATGGCTGAGACCATGGAAGACCTCGGTACAATGCTCGATGACCTCAGCAGAGTCTCTCAACAAGTGGGTCTGAAAATGAACATGGATAAGACGAAAATCATGTCAAACGTCCATGTTGCACCCACTCAATTGAAAGTTGGTGACTCTGCACTCGAAGTTGTAGAGAACTATATTTACCTAGGACAGACCATCCAACTAGGTAGGTCCAACTTCGAGAAGGAGGTCAATCGTAGAATCCAACTCGGATGGGCAGCGTTCGGGAAGCTACGTAACATCTTCTCGTCCAAAATATCCGTTTCGTATTTTGGACGAGAAGATCGAAGAGAAAGTCTTCGACCAGTGTGTGTTGCCAGTGATGACATACGGAACAGAGACGTGGTCGCTCACTATGGGCCTTATTAGAAGGCTCAAGGTCACCCAAAGAGCAATGGAGAGGGCTATGCTCGGAGTTTCCCTGCGGGATCGCATCAGAAATGTCGAAATTCGCAGGCGAACCAAAGTCACCGACATAGCCCGAAGAATTGCCAAGCTGAAGTGGCAGTGGGCAGGGCACATAGCTCGTAGAGCCGACGGCCGTTGGGGCAGAAAGGTTCTCGAGTGGCGACCACGAACCGGAAGACGCAGCGTGGGCAGGCCCCCTACAAGATGGACCGATGATCTTGTGCGGGTCGCTGGAAATCGCTGGATGCGGATAGCGCGGGACCGGCAATTGTGGAGATCTTTGGGGGAGGCCTTTGTCCAGCAGTGGACGTCTTTCGGCTGATATGATGATGATGATGATGACAGTTCTGTCATCATCATAATAATCGCATCTCAATACAGGGTGTTCACCCTGTATTGAGATGCGATTATTATATTATAAGAAACTAAGTAGCTTAATTTAAGGAAATTTTCAAACGTCAGATTTATGTATCTAACTTATATGGTAAATAATTTCCTTAAATACGTTTTATTTAAGGAAATATATTAAAAGCCAGAAATTAAAACTATATTTTCTTCAAAATTACTCAGAAATTTCTGCTGAAATATTTTATTAATTACTTGATAATACTACAAGTTACACAGAAGGCGCAAATTGTAAAGTAGCTTGTCTCGTACGAGAAGTGAAGTGTCACTCTGAGCTTGTTTGCATATGCGAGAATAAGGCTTCTCGACAATTTAGTGTTCTTGTAACCGTTAGGGTTAAAATATTAACTCCATACTCCTAACGTAGATACACACGCGCGCACCTATCTAAGCACCTAACATTACTAGTGCAAATACTTTAAGCAAATATGAGATGTAACGCGCGGATAGTAGAAAGACTTTTATCACATTTATTGACAGTAGTTCAACTCGAAGTGAAATGTTCTATCATTTTCGTACCCTTACCTGACATTAAACTCAATCTTCGCGGTTACAACGGAGCGTTTGTAAACTGGCGAGTGGTGTCTTTGTAATTTAATAATGCTTTTAGGGTGCAGTTGGGATGGTTTTCATGCCATTATGCGCAAGAAAGCTGCATCCTTACTAGAACGCCTGCATAGTAGTAATCAACAGCATTCTATGATCGCTGTCGTGGATATTGGAGGGAGACAGTACTAGGTCTATATTAATCATTATTGTCTGTCTATTTACATAACCACCATTCTTACTAACACCAAAATACTAACAAAATTATGGACTTAGTCGGAAATAAAGTCTTATTATTATTATTTGTGTGTTCTACTTACAAATTTGAGCCTTACTGTGTGGACTCCGCCCGCACGCCACTGTAGCTGAATACTCAGTGTTTATACTTATAGATTAAGTACTGTGTTGTCCTTATACCTAAATGCTTTTTTCTCTTATCTTTGGCAAGGATTCTTTGGCAAACACGAGTTGGATTTCCCCAAAAATGAATTCCCAATTCCCTACTTGACACATTATTTTATTTTAGAGCTTCGAATTTCAAATATGGTGTCATATTTTGCATAACTATACAAGTGGTTTATTACCGAATATTGAGCCGAGTAAATAATCCAAGCATTGTGATTGAGTGATGTAGCCTACAGAGCGATGACGGACTGCGGCAGCGTCAACGCGTTTACATAGTCATGTTTTATTAATGCGATGCATAAATTACTTTGTGCAACGCTCGTTTAGTGGGGAAATTACCTAGCCTTAGTCTTAGTGGAATACTTTGGAAGGTTTCCATATTGTGATGAAACCTCTTTGGTTGTTAATTTAAACTGCTAGGGTTTCGTACATGGGATGGGTTTAGAGGCTATAATAGAGTTATTGTTCTCATTACTCAGGTTAACGGTGTATTAAATAAATTATTTGTATACGTTAATGTGTTGTCAAGTGTGATAAAGTAATCCTTGAGTCTAGGACCCCGTATTTCTGTAAAAATGTGTTTCGGAGTTTTTGTGATGAGTGTGATGACACACAGCAGTATTAATTATATAAATCACATGAAAACGATGTCATTTATACGTGCCAATTAAAGGTACGCAACACATTTAATTACACCAACAAATAATACAAATAGAAAGGTAAACTTAACAAATCATGTACGAATTTAATGACTTCTATACTAGTATACTGGTATACATCTGGTATATCTACGGATAGGTCTTCAAAAATGATATTGAGGCTTCTAATATATATTTTTTTAACCGAAATAGTTTGCGCGAGAGAGACTTCCGAAATGGTAAAATATGTGCCCCCACCTGTAACTTTTAAAATAAGAGAATGATAAAACTAAAAAAAAATATGATGTACGTTACTATGCAAACTTCCACCGAAAATTAGTTTGATCGAGATCTAGTAAGTAGTTTTGTTTAATACGTCATAAATCATAAACCGCAATTTACCTTTCATTCAATCAACTACTATAAGAACTTTAATATTATGTTACCTGCTACTAAGGAACCCTTCATCGGCGAGTCCGACTCGCCTCTTTTTCTAGATAATTTTATTTGTGGCTTTTTTGATGTTTTAAGAAGAAGTCTTGATTAATCAATGAGGATAAATCAATACATCATCGAAACACAAATAACGTGAAGAACTTGCACTAATGAGTGTGAATGTAAATGCAACATGGTCAGCTGAAGGGAGCTTAGGCGCCGCCATATTGATATGCGATAGATGAACGAAAAATAATGCACTTTATAACCTACAGATATTTTCTAGTCTAAATGGAAGCTTCAATCACAATTTATAGAACAAATGTACTTATTGAGGAAATGCACTTTTTTATATTTCTTTTTGTAAAACATGAAAAGTCTTGTGCAATAAATCTTATTAAGAATCTCGTATTGAGTAGAGGGTTAAATAAACCATTTTGCTGGTAACTGTTTTACTTCTGGTGGTTTTGATCTTACTCACAACTTAATCTGACAGAAAATATAGATGTGGTTTGGAATAGCCCGCGGTTACCTATAGAATACGTATATGATAGGCCAGAGTAGAAAGTCATTAATAAGCTCACGTTATAAGTTTTACCATATCTGGGTAATTGGTCGTCAAGACTGAGTTCCACCGCTTAGTCAAAAAGAACAAGTAAAACACTTAGTGCGGCAGAGTGGAATGTCGACAACGAAGCGGTGAATAATTTGCGTATTCGTAAGTTACGGGTAGGATCTTTACTGCCAGATTAAGTATTGGAGGTTTACAAAAAAAGTGATAGAAAATGCACATCTTATCCAATGCATATTTTTTAACCAAGAGTGAACATACATTTTGGGATATTTTTATGTACAGACGCCAGCACATCCAGCTACCCCAATCTGTCAAATTTCTTTTATAGATTTTCAACTTTATCACAAAAGCATAAGGTTCACTTTCAATTGGGGAAATTTGACAGATTGGGGTAGCTTGATGTGCTGGCGTCTGTACATGAAAACAATCAACAATCACATGGAAACGAATGTGGTTCTATCTGATAAAGATATTTGGCGATGCAAATTGTACAGCAGCGTAAGTGTTATTTTTGTCGGGAGCTGATTATAAAAGAAAATGACATAAAATTCGTGGGAATCAAAACTTTAATGTATACAGGTTGGTCTTAAATTACAGTACCGTTGGTTTACGTCGTATAATGTTTGTTTGGAATTTAATTAGATTTGTTTGGAATCACAATATGTATTAAATGATATTTTTCGTAGGCGTTCACCCTATTGGAATTGTATAGATATAGGGAAGCTGACTGTACAAAAGGAAGATAATTTAAACTTCAATAACAGATAATATAAACTTGATAAAATAGCTTGTAAAGCCATCAGAATTGAATCAATTTGACAACTAACACAATGACATCTGATCCGAAATAGGCAGAGCCTGTACCATGGCAACTAGACAACTGATAAACATACTTATATATTTCAAAATACATATCTATATATGTATTTTGAATTTATTAAAACGTGTAATTGATCGATATATAAATATAGAACAAATAATCGTGCTCATCACACAAAGATTTGTCCTGGGTGGGGATCGAATCCACAACCTCTGGTTTAGCAGTCAGAGTCACAAACCCCTAGACTAACAAGCCAGACGAATTCATTAGCCACTACCAGATTTTGAAATTACTACGATCGAAGATTATGATCATTATTACGATTTATTTTAGGTTATGTAGTAGTGGTTGCTCTGAGCGTTTACATGCTTCTGAGGATACATGCAACTGTCTGTCCCGGGCGTAGTAAAAAAAAACGGTCAATAAGCTATGTGTAAATCCTACTGAGCGGCTTGAACAACATAAACACCAACCATACGATTGCATGAATCGAATATTTAAAAAGAATAATATGGGGAGGTAGGAACCATTTTATGTAGACCCTACACCTTATGCGGCTTTTCTAATGATGATTCCCATCATAAGAAAAGCCCTCTCATGGATATGAAGGGTGGGTGGAGAGTAAGTTCAACTAATCAGTTACGTCGTTTTCAAATCATTGTCTAGTATGGATTGGATGCTAAGCGCCTTCATGGCAATCGCGACCATGTGCCTTAGCTGTTATGACCTTGTTGTTCTGACAATAGAGGTCCTGAAACTGACACGTGACATACCCAAGTAAACATATTTATAATATCACTACCCTACCGATTTATGGTACGCTAGTTTTCGTGGAGGTACAATAGGCAGTTATATCGTATATCTACGCGCTTTGGCGGGTGGTTTCACGGACAGTTTTGACTTAAGCGTTTTTAATTAAATAAAATATCGTCCACCAATTTTGCACGAAATTACAATTGATTCGGATTTTGCTGCTATCAATTTTAATAGCGCATAGGTTCTCTTGTTTCAGTTCGTAGCTAAATATATCAATATCGTCTTTATTTGTCTATTGTGTCTGGAATAAGTGTCTGCCCACTATAATCTAAATACTATCCTGCGAGGCTGCCAGCGGTCAGGAACGTTGCTTATAAATATAAAAGTTTAGATTAATTAAATAATAAAAATATTTGTAGCCCTCATTTACAAGGCATAAATATAAATTGATATTCATTATAATATAATATACAATATTCAAACCAATTTATAAATTATTTTGCAAGAAAATTCAACTCATTTGTGTAACCGCAACCTTTATAACAAACAATTCTTCGCGAGTTTAAGTTTCTGACGTTTCCAATGATTAAATATGTATTTTAAAGCAACGGTGAATATGTCGACCTACTTCTCTCATTTAAAATAACAGATATTTTTCATTTGCTTTCGTAAAGGCAAATGAAAAATATCTGTTACATCCATGCTCGTCAACAGGAAATGAAAATCCTCAACGAACAAAACAGCACAGCATATTTTTACAACTACCTATATATTCATTACATTAAGAAGTAACATAGAAAATTTTGCGGGATTTTCATTTATTAACTTCTTTTGATTTCCCTATTAGGAATTTGATTTTTGAGTACATGTCTTCGAGCTAAATGCTCGGAGCTATATGTATCATTACTACTTATATGTTTTTGTAACACCAAAACGGAAATCTTACAATTTCTCAATAAAAAGATATTGTGATAAAACGGTTCTAATTACTTCCATGTTTCGTTATGGCACAATATTTTACGAAATCGTTGTATATCTAACGTTGACTAATTTATTATTTGTATTCATTACTTCGTATATACATCTATATATATAAAAATGAAACCCGTTTTCCGTTGTCACGACATCACGCGTGAACGGCTGGGCCGATTTCACTATTTCTTTTTTATTGTGTTTGTTATTGTCAGGAGAAGGTTCTTATGTAAAAAAAAGAATTTAAAATTGCGCGGAAAATAAGAAAATTTAAGAATACTTCACAACCAA
This sequence comes from Pseudoips prasinana, assembly GCA_951640165.1. Classification (NCBI taxonomy): domain Eukaryota; kingdom Metazoa; phylum Arthropoda; class Insecta; order Lepidoptera; family Nolidae; genus Pseudoips; species Pseudoips prasinana. The sequence goes on along the minus strand of OX621236.1, from coordinate 23,693,996 downwards.
ATATTATTTCTAATCTAACCATAGCGCTTAGGACAATATAACCTTTTTTAATGTAACTTTTTTTTATTTAACATAGTATTGACAGATAGCGTGCGTTAATAGTCATCGTTAAGACAGGACCTGGTCTCTCGGGTCAGCTGGTATTTTATAAATAACATGTTGTTTTTGGAAATTTGCGTATACGGGCATTTTATAGTCATCCCACTCATAATTATATTATATTAACTCGCTCAAATTGCACGCGAATACTTTTGTGGTAAGTCCATAAGGTAAATTCAACCAACACACAGTTATTGCTTCGTAGTAACCGACATTAAAATATGTTAATTGGTACTAATAAGTTTGAATCAATATTTCAGCTTCGGTTCATTTATAATTTTATAAATATGGACTCTGTGCGACTAACTTAAATACCGTTTTGTTATGCAAACTTTCACCGTACAGAATAAAATGCAGGTAATAGCATTATTATGTTAATTTTGTGGCTCTCACCGCGTGATTATGTTTGCTAGAGTTCATCGGGCAAGTGGGAAGGGTCAGTATCATGTGAGTGATGAGATTTGTGTCCCAAGCGTTACAAGCTACGCTAACCGCTCCATCTGAGGTCATAATGATATTTTATTGTACATTAAAACCTCTTTCCGGTCGTGTTAGCTTTCCGTACCCTCAGATTATGTGAATGACGGGATACATAGTGCACTTGTGTTCTCGCAAGCTTTTATGCATTGGTATAATATGTCCCGCGCAGATGGGAAGTCTTCATTAAGACTTTAACCGAAATTTGACCAGGAGGACATTATTATGTTATACATATACAATAAAGTAAATAAGACCATTTAGGAGCCCTTGACTCCAATTTGCTAATTTTTGTCTGTTTACGTACTTATTTATTCAACCAGTATGCAACCACAGTTAATTAAAATATTTTTTAAGGTTTTCCTATTGCCAACGAAGCATAGTACTGTTTAGTTTTAAAGTTTTAATTTTTATTACTAAAAATCTTAAATAATAATATCCTGGAACATTATCATCTGATCCAAAACTAAGGAGTTCTTGTACTATGGAAACCAGATAACTGATATATTACAAATACTATTTTCTTTTGTAAATACATACTTTTATAGACAATTTACACCCAGACTCAGGACAAACAGACATGTTCATGCACACACACAAATATCTGTCCCGAGTGGGAAAATTCTAAATCATAGAAATGGCGAAATATAATACATATTTGTTTAATAAATTCTTAAGTTCATATTGTGCAGTGTTACCTACTGCTGAGTCTGATAACACTTTCTATAGTTGGTTATATATACGCTTGTAACTAATATAAAATGTAAACAACTTGTAACAGCGAAAGGTGTTTGTCAAGTACGTTATTATCATCTATTTGAGTATATTCTATAATATATTGAGGAGTTTCTCATTACTCTATATTCTCAGTGGAAACGAGCTGCATTCATGTTAATGTAGCATTTTGATGTAAAGCATTAGATATATTAACCTATATTTATTGTGTTGACAATAATACATTGAGCCTATATTTTACACTCTATTGACTTATTATAAAGTTCAAAATTAATCAACTAGAAACATACCTTATGCCTTATAAAAGGTCAATAATAGTGCTCCCAGCCGAATTTGGCTTCTGTAGGCAGGCTGGCAGTATCAGTGTAGTGCACGAATTATAGTGCTCTGTTGTATGTGCAAACACAGGTGCTCTCTCATAATCCTGTAAAGTCTTTCATGTTAAGTTACCAATAAGGATCAGGACTGACAGTTTTACGTGCTGTCTGAGGCGCGGGGGTGTCACACTGCCAACTTTGTAGTAATATGTATGTAGATATCTGCAATGCGTCCATTTGTAGCAGTAATAAATGTTCTTATTTTTTATGTTATGTTTTTTATGTATGCAGGTTGACGGATCTCACTCGTTAAAAATCCGCCCGTATTCCTTACCGCTGCTTTATATGGCACCTACTACAAACAATCTGATATATGTATAGTGCCTACTCGACTGCGAGGTTAGGACGGAAACGCTACCATCACCAATGCCTTCCTTGACCCTTGGAAGAAGACGTACACTTTATGGCAAAAAAGTAAAACAAAAGAATTGATACAATAAGAAAAAATAACTTATTTTAATGCAATTGGCGGCTTTATAAAAGCGATCTCTTCTAGCGTTGGATAGATCAGGGGACCTACTGCCTAAGTCTCCAATCATCGTGATAGAGATCGGCGTCCCATCAAGATTAAAAATTACTAAATCATTCGTTGGTTAGAAACATTAATAGATCACGTTGAACAAAAAGCATTTACAGTTGCAATTATAGAAAGGTCCACAATAAACCTCAGGTTTGATATCTTTAGTGAACTTTGTAATAAAAAATATCTTGGGGCCAATAATACATCTGATCAGAACTAGGCATAACTGTATCGCACCGGAGCAGCATACCCGCGTTCCCGGGGCTCCCCGTATCAGGCGCCAGAAGAAGTCCACGGCAGGTTAGGTTTAGTCGGTGCGAGTCCGACGTACCCACCCGCAGACACTTTTTGCGGGTGGCATGCATTAGCGTTCCCCCTGCCTTATCAAAAAAAAAGGCATTACTGTATCAACTATAGCAACCAGACAGCTGACAAACATACTTATATATTTCAAAAAACATTTGTGTCCGTCTATTATATGTTTATAAAGTACCTACACTACTAAGTAGCGACACAGGGATTACTTTCCCTAATGCGAGCGTAGTCTTTTTTAAAAACAAAAAAATAAACAAATAATCGCGGTCATCACATAAAAATTGTCCTGGGTGGGGAACGAACCCAGGATCTCTGGCTTGGCAGCCAGTGTCACTAACCATTAGACCAACTGTCAGTCAGTGACTTGTTATAGAAGATTCAACGTGTGTTCGTAAAAGTGTCTATGGCAACTTTGCTAATGTAAAAAGTCTTGTAAATTGTTATGAAGGCATTTCTTTTTATGCTTTTAGTAATGTGATCCTTAGTTATGTATATGGGCAGTAGTTACCCTGTTGTTAGATCTGATCATGCCGCTTAAACACACTTATATTATAAAGGCGAAAGCTTGTGAGTATGTTTGTTACTCTTTCACGCATAAACTATCGAACGGATTTGGATGAAACTCTGCAGTAATATAGTTTATATATCCGAGCAACACATAGGCTATAATTTATACACTTTAACGCGGGTGAAACCGCGGGGCAAAGTTAGTAACTGATATGGCAGATATGACTACTAAGACCGACAGCTCTGCATTTCATCCAACGACCAAAAATTTAAACCACTTATGAAGAACCCATCTATTAAATGACCGCGTGCTTAGATGCTTGTTAAGCAATTAAGGACTCGGTTACTTAGTAGATGGGTCTCTAGAATGGTCTCATCGCTATAGTTCTAGTTCACTGAACAACTAATTTGGAGAATGATATTAAGCATATTATTATATGCTTTAGAAAACCAAATTCCAAAACCTAAAATTCAAATAAAATGACTTTTAAAAAGTTTATAAGTTACATTGGTTTGTTTTATATAATATATAATCCTCCAATTTGAATGAACCAATAAATAGACAATTTATTTCGCGATCTCTTTGAAATGATGTATCAATGATTTCATTCACTAGATAAAATTGTTTGTACAATATTTGACCACAAACTTCCAGGATTGTTTTAAATTGGAACCGTTCCATTTATTTTCGCGGGATCTAGAGGCCACTCGTATATTATGGTATCTCGTTAAAGAGGAGGCGACAGAGTGTGACAGGGGGAGCGGGATAGCTGTAACAAAAGCCTTTAAAATATTGTCTACTCTTTTTCATAATACAAGCTTTGTTTAGTTCTGCCTAGATGGCGCTGTATTATATGTCCCGATTGTTGTTTAATATTTTTAATATCGAGACCGCTGCATGCGGGCAGCGTAGCACCGGCTATTATGGAGATCCTTGGGGGAGGCCTTTGTCCAGCCATGGACGTCTTTCGGCTGATATGATGATGATGATGAATTCCGAGACCAGATTTCGAGTATTATTAAACTCCGTCATAAAATACTTTAGTAAATTATTTGCTCTTGTTTCGTTCGGCTCATAAAGTTTCTTGAAAATTAAATAGCATCCTAATTAGTGACACTCCTCTTTTTCTATACCCACTTCAGAGTACGAAACGTCGAAGGCCCAAGTACTACTTGCTCTTGGCTGAATTTTCTTTGTAGGTACTTGTATCAAACAAAAGCAGAATAATAATATACTATGCCTCGTTCCTAGCACTAATCTCGTAATTGAGGCTTACCTACTTTAGGTTTGAGGTATTTTATTTATAACACGGTATTATAGCTATTTATTTACAATCTTCTAGGACTCAAATGTGTTTTTATAGATTACGTTAAACATATTCTTGTTTCTTTGTCTATTTAAATGACAAAAATGATTGGGATTGTGTCACTCTATGTTAAAACATTTAAGCAAATCTATAAAATCGTAGGAAAGTCAAAACAGTAAATTGAATATTTTTTTTAAAAGGATACTTGGGGCGTGATCTACAATCGATATAGTAGCCAAAAATATATTTTTTAGAATTTTTGTCTGTTTGTTTGTATGTATGTCCGGGCTAAACTCAAAAAGTACTGCATGGCTTTACTTCAAATTTTGCATTAATATTACTAAGAGGTCGGGTCAACGTATAGGCTACATATTATCACGCTATCACCTACGGGGGAGGAGTTGTGATAATTTATACAATTTTACGCGGGTATAACCGTGGGGCACAGATAGTAAATTAAAATTTTGTAAATAAATAAACTATAAATTATTCAAACGATATTGTCGTTTGAATAATTTTCCAAGATAGAGTAGGTATAATAGAATATGCTCGTATTTTATGCTGTAGTAGTTCTTACATATTAACTAAAAATTAATTCATCAATTCCTTCTATTTTGTTTAACTACATAGAGTCTCCTAAAACTTAATTCAAGATGGAAGGTCTTAAAGTCACAACGATGTATTTTTATCTACTAGTCTAGTTCATATACAAAATAAAAGTACTATGTATAATATATCAGTTATCTGGCTTCCATAGTATAAGCTCTGCTTAGTTTAGGATCAGATGACCGTGTGTGACTCGTATTGTCCTAAGATAATAGGTCTTTACCTATGAAATTGCCGTTTTGTATGAAAAAATTTAAACGAATTTTTTTCATGAATTTTTTTATTTGTATTAATCGAAGTAATCACCCATGCAATCAATGCATCTTTGCCATCGCAGTGGCAGTTTATTGATGCCCTTCTTAAAGAAATCAGCTGGACGGGAGGCAACAAATTCTTCAAAGGCATTTTGTACTGCCTCTCGGGTATTGAATTTTTTTCCCGCCAAGAAGTTATCCAAATTCTGGAAAAAGTAGTAGTCTGTAGGCGCAAGGTCTGGTGAGTAGGGCGGATGACGGAGAGCTTCCAACCCCAGTTCTTGCAACTTGGAGACCGTCTGCTGTGCAGTATGAGGTCGCGCGTTGTCGTGCAGGAGCAGCGGAGACGAGCGATTGACCAATGCTGGTTGGAGATGCGCCAGCTTCTCCATCATTGTGCTCAGTTCTTCACAGTACACATCTGCAGTAATGCTCACCCCGTTTGGTAAGAAGCTGTGATGAATCACACCGGCGCTAGACCACCAAACAGTGACCATCACTTTTCTAGGGGTAAGTTTTCGTTTAGGGCATTGTTTAGGTGCTGAACCAGGATCCAACCAACTTGCTGAGCGCTTGCGGTTATCAAACAGAATCCATTTTTCATCGCAGGTAACAATGCGGTTCAAAATTCCTTCATTTGTGTGTCTGTTGAGCAGTGCAAGGCACGTCTCGACGCGTACTTCGCGCTGGCGATCATTGAGTTCGTGGGGCACCCATTTGTCAAGCTTTTTTACCTTGCCAATTTGACGCAAATGGACCAATATTGTTTTGACGCTAACGTCGAAAGCTGCTGCTAATTCAGCCGTAGATTGTGTATCATCAGCTTCCACAACCGCCTTTAATTCGTCATTGTCGACCAAAGTCTTCGGACGACCGCGAGGTTCATTTTTCAGGTCGAAATTTCCAGAACGGAAGCGAGCAAACCAATAACAGGTGGTGCGTTGGTTTGTAGTGTTAGCTCCGTAAACGTCGTTGATGTTGCGTGCCGCTTGTGCCGCGTTGCTGCCACGACGGTACTCCTATTCCATAATTACTCGAATTTTTAACGTATCCATGATGACGAAAAAGATTGAAATGCGATGAAAATGTAACACTAATCAATAAAGAAATGACTACTTTTGGAAAAAAGAATCCATGTTTTTAAAATAAAATTAATTTGAAATTAGAATTCTTAGCCAAACAAAAATTATTTTGATTTGAAATGGCCAGTACTGCAGAACGGCAATTTCATAGGTAAAGACCTAATATTATTATTATTATACTGCCAAGTCTGTACACAAGTATACGGCCCACATGATGGTAACTAGCAGTTACCATAGTCTATTACGTTGGCGACACGCATTCATGCGTGTGCTACGCTTCCGCCCGTCATAATAAACTATTTCGACCTTAATTACACCCAATAGTGCAATTAATTGGAGTGTATTATGCAGAGTTGCTGGAGCGCTCATAGAACAGAAAGCGCTATGTTCTCGCTCACTTTTTTTTCTTAAAAAGACCACGCTCGCTCTAGGGAATCTAATTCCTGTATCGCGGGGTACTTAACAAACATATAATAGACGGAGACAAATTACATCCAGACTCAGAACAACCATTTATGGGTCTCACAAATAGTTGTCCGGCGCGGGGCTCGAACCCGCGACACCAAGCGGCGAACCGATTGTCTTAGCCTTTGCGCCACACGAGCAGTCTCTTAAAAGTTACTATCGTTTAACTAGGAATCCAATGTGTTATCGGAGCACAATATGCGGTAGAGTCTTCACAAATGGCTCTAAATTCACTGAATTTGGTAAATTAAGTAGTTAGTACTAGATGGGCTTCGCGGGTTTACCCGCGTTAAACTTTATAAATTCATACATTCGATTTTTTGTAAGCAAATGCTACTTTTATTAGTTTCATATAGATTGAATGCATAAGGACATGTAATTTAAAAATAAAAAGATTGGCTAAAATATTTTTTAAATATAACTGAGACGGCATTGGCACGAATTAAGAAATGAATGAATGCAACTGAAAGTTTGTTGTTTTAACGTTGTTGTAGAAATAAAAGCAGATTGTGAACCGTGATTAAAACGACGTCTTGCTGCACTCGGGATTTTAGGGGCCGAGCTACATACTATGCAACTACTATAGTTATGCACTCCATAGCCTTGTCATCAGGTTCATATGCCATCTACACAACTCACTCAAAGTCACTTTGTTTCTGGTAAAATTTCGGTAAAGAGAGATAAGTAAAAAGAGGATTGAGGAATGTCTATTTATCCATATCAATGATACGTTAAGGGACATTGCATTATACCACTTTTACATGAAAAAGTACTAAAGACCTACTTAAAGTGTACTTTGACATTTTTAGTGCGTTTCAATTGACCATGTGCTAACGAAATAATAATAAAGTTTAGACTTTTTATGCTGGCCATATTACAATGCACAAGTATGTATATACACAAACAGAAGGCACACTACTATCTTTCTCAAAACCCAATAAAACAAGCAAGGCGACAATGTTGGAGAGAGGTGCAAGACTACAACATGGCAAGGCAGGACAAGACTACCCATACTCTCCGAGATAAGACATAACTACGGGCAGCTAGGAGAGGTAGGGCATAGCGTTCATTCGCTCAAAGAGTAGCCCGACTTGGGAAGTACCTCCACCTTACAGAAGACACTCCTTAATAATAGCCTTAATAATTTTAATGTTATGTTTCCGAGTGTGAGTAAGGTCGCCAGAGCTCATTGGGGTGGGGGGAAGGGTCAGAAACACTTGTTTGCTAACTTATAAAGGTCTGCAACGCACCCGCGACACCTCTGGTGTTGCGAGTGTCTATGGGCGGCGGTGATCACTTACCATCAGGTGACCTACTTGCTCGTTTGTCGCTCTCTGCTATATAAAAAAAAAAGAAAAAAAAAATTCTTAAAGTTATTTTTTTTCCTTGCCACAGAACTTCCAATAAAAATATTTGGCTATTCAATCCGGTAATTCAACGTAGAACGTACTATTTGCGGTTGCACTCACTACCGCTCAATACAGCTAAACAAACGATTCAGTCATACAATGTAAGAGTGTTACGAAATACTATTCTATAAGTCTGACTACCTACAACCTAGTTTGTGCGCTTTTAACATTGTATTTCAATCGTTTTTACGAAAAGTTTCAGAGCACGTATCATTATTGTGAGATAGCTGCTGAAGAGCTGTGTGGGTTGAGCAAAGACTACAATACAATGTAGTGATAACGTAGCAGTATTTCGTAGCCAGCACAACAAGCTACCTCAATCTGTCAAATTTCCCCAATTGCAAGTGAACCTTATGCGCTTTTGTAATAAAGTTGAAAATCTATCAAAGAAATTTGACAGATTGGGATAGGTGGATGTGCTGGCGTCAGTACATAATTATACACTAAAGTCACGGCATCTATAGCTTTATTATATTCCCAATTACTCTAAAATAGTTAAAGCCAAAGAACGAAGTGTTTTAATTTAAATAACAATTCATCATCATCATCATCATCCATATCAGCCGACAGACGTCCACTTCTGGACAAAGGCCTCCCCCAAAGATCTCCACAATTGCCGGTCTTGCGCTATCCGCATCCAGCGATTTCCAGCGACCCGCACAAGATCATCGGTCCATCTTGTAGGGGGCCTTATAACAATTAACTCAAAGTTATTTGTAGTTGAATTGTGTTAACGAGGCATTGGCATGATACTGGTAATATACAATTACTTTATATTTTTCGAAAAGCGATACGTGAAAATTGGTAGTTGTATCCCGGTTGGGGTAAAAACGATGCAATTATGTAACGACGTTGGCGAATTAGTGTTCGAGTTGGAAGCGAGCCAACATGCAGTGCAGGCCGGCCCCACCAGCTACGCCACCGGGTCACCGTGCTGATCAAATAAAGATTTGATACTCTACCATTTATGTATTATGATAATGTATATGCAATACTTATAATATTTTAGTTAGTGGTTATTAAAATTATGAAACCCCCTCACTGATGTACAGACGCCAGCACATCAAGCTACCCCAACCTGTCAAATTTCCCCAATTTATATAAAATATAATATAATATCTAGGGACAATGTCACACAGATCATCCTAGCCCCAAACTAAGCAAAGCTTGTACTATGGGTACCAGGCGACGATATACATACTTATATAGATAGATAAATACTTAAATACATAGTAAATATCCATGACTCAGAAACAAATATTCGTGCTCATCACACAAATATTTGCACTTACCGGGATTCGAACCCAGGACCACCAGCTTCGTAGGCAGGAGCACTACCAACTAGGCTACGTGACCGTCATTGAAAGTGAACCTTATGCTTATATAAAATCTATGAAAAAGATTGACAGAGTGGGGTAAATGAATGTGCTGGCGTCTGTATTTTTTAAAATTAATCTGTCTGCATTATAGAAATAGAATATTTGATACCAGCAGGTCTTAAAGTTATCTTAATGCAATCGGGATAGCATTTTCGACGCTCAATAGTCGCATAAGTCACAGTTATTTTATTAATATATGGACAATCCATTTTTGAATTGGACTACAGCGTACACAGTGAGATAGAGCAATACAAAGTCCTTTCCTTCAATGCTTTATTTAATATAAATCAAGGGTATTAGTACCAATTAACAAGATATTAGTAGTATAAGTACACCGAAACCTGACCCCCTTAAATAATCTCTATATGGAGACATCACATGTTAGTTATAAGGACGCCAATTGTTGACTGACCGGTTGGTGATTGGTAAATACTTGCCTTTCACGCCGCAGGTCGTGCGTTCAATTCCCACCCAGGACAGATATTTGTGTGCATGAACAAGTCTGTTTGAGTCTGGGTGTAATTATCTATATAGGTAGGTATATTAGTTATATGGTTTCCATAGTACAAGCTCTACTTAGATTGGGATCAGACGGTCGTGTATAAATAATGATCCGGGTTATATCTAATAATTGAATATTTATATATAAACTAGCTGGGGCACAGCTAGTTTATATAAGCGGTTTTACCCGCGTTAAATGTTATTAATTATCACAGCTCCTGCTCCTCTCCCGTAGGCGATAGCATGATAATATGTAGCCTATATGTTGACCCGACCTCTTAGCAATATTCAAGCAAAATTTGAAGTAAGTCCATGGAGTACTTTTAACGTTTAGCCACTTAAAAGCTCAGGGCCAGTGCTAACCCGGACATACATACAGGCAAACAGACACACAGATAAAAAATTCTAAAAATATATTTTTGGCTTCGATGTCGATTATAGAACACGCCCCAAGTATCGTTTTAAAAAAATATTCAATGTACAGTTTTGACTTTCCTACAATTTTATTATATGTATAGATATCAACTATATATGATGTTTCTATTGGCGTACAATAAAGATTTTATTTATTTGGCAACGATTTTACGTATGAGTGTGGTTGCTAGATTAGATCCAGACTATTGAATTGATTATGATGATTGATGATGATGATGATGTCACCCCTGTGCCTCGGAAAGCTCATAAAACCATCGGTCATGGCTCTCTTTCTGGTAGTATCGAGTATCAGCGTGCTCGCGTATTGGATCATGAGGGTGCGGGGATTCACACAGTATACACACTCAGTATAATATGTCCGCCACTTAGGCCAGTCCCCATTGCCGAAATCCAGCTGCTAGAAAAACGTTTTTACCAGACCCAGATCCACCATTCTAGAGACGGTCGTTGGTAACAAGCGCTTTTTAGGGCGTATTATATTTTATCCCATTCTAACACGGGCACGTAGTAACAGACTTAGTTATAAGAGCTACACTTATTTCGCTGATTCTAAATGCGACTGGTCGATCCACGACACAAAAAAATCAGTAAAACATATGACAAATGAGCAGCATAGAGCTTGAGTTAACCGAATTGAGGCATCAGGTACGACAGCTAAGCTACACCTATCATCCTTAATCACACTAATATAAGAAAGGCAAAAGTTTGCAAGTGTGTGAAATTGTACCAAATTTTATTAAAATCACTTTAACAAACATACACACGTTTATAACTTCTTCACGTCTAAACGGCTAAAGCAATTTGAATAAAATTTTGCATCGAATTAGCTAACACCCTGGATTAACACGTAAGCTTATTTATATATAAACTTTATAATTTATAAAGTTTAACGCGGGTAAACCCGCGAAGCCCAGCTAGTACTAACTACTCAATTTACCAAATTCAGTGAATTTAGAGCCATTTGTGAAGACTCTACCGCATATTGTGCTCCGATAACACATTGGATTCCTAGTTAAACGATAGTAACTTTTAAGAGACTGCTCGTGTGGCGCAAAGGCTAAGACAATCGGTTCGCCGCTTGGTGTCGCGGGTTCGAGCCCCGCGCCGGACAACTATTTGTGAGACCCATAAATGGTTGTTCTGAGTCTGGATGTAATTTGTCTCCGTCTATTATATGTTTGTTAAGTACCCCGCGATACAGGAATTAGATTCCCTAGAGCGAGCGTGGTCTTTTTAAGAAAAAAAAGTGAGCGAGAACATAGCGCTTTCTGTTCTATGAGCGCTCCAGCAACTCTGCATAATACACTCCAATTAATTGCACTATTGGGTGTAATTAAGGTCGAAATAGTTTATTATGACGGGCGGAAGCGTAGCACACGCATGAATGCGTGTCGCCAACGTAATAGACTATGGTAACTGCTAGTTACCATCATGTGGGCCGTATACTTGTGTACAGACTTGGCAGTATAATAATAATAATATCTTAGGACAATACGAGTCACACACGGTCATCTGATCCTAAACTAAGCAGAGCTTATACTATGGAAGCCAGATAACTGATATATTATACATAGTACTTTTATTTTGTATATGAACTAGACTAGTAGATAAAAATACATCGTTGTGACTTTAAGACCTTCCATCTTGAATTAAGTTTTAGGAGACTCTATGTAGTTAAATAAAATAGAAGGAATTGATGAATTAATTTTTAGTTAATATGTAAGAACTACTACAGCATAAAATACGAGCATATTCTATTATACCTACTCTATCTTGGAAAATTATTCAAACGACAATATCGTTTTAATAATTTATAGTTTATTTATTTACAAAATTTTAATTTACTATCTGTGCCCCACGGTTATACCCGCGTAAAATTGTATAAATTATCTCAACTCCTCCCCCGTAGGTGATAGCGCTCAAAGCAGTAGTAAGTAGGACATACTTTGAGGCTAAAAAAAGTACAAAAACGACATGATCACATTCATAAAAGTGGCAATATTCCGCGGCCGTGCCACCGAGTTAATGAAACACAACTGTAGTCACCCGTTGTAATAGAGGGCGCTGTGGGGCTGAGTTCGGCCGTCCTCGCCACAAAAAGAGAGGGTATTAATTTTCGCGACCTCCTCTAATTATAACGAGCAACTTTCGGCAACTTAGCTCAAGTTACATACAGCTCTGTTACTCTTTGTTTTTAACGTAAAGTTTTAGGGTTCTACATAATTGATTGGTGTTCCGTCACATTATACTTAATTCTAAAAACACTAATGGACATTTTTGTGTCACAAATATCGTGCTGATGCATCTTTGGGTACACAGCAATAATTTTTTAGGAGCTCTCTACCATATTAGTCAAAATTAAAGACGCAGCGTGAGTAAGCCGTCTATAAGGTGAATCGACGATCTTGCAAGGGTTGCGGGAAGCCGCTGGATGCGGGTGGCACAAAACAGGCCATTGTGTAGATCTTTACGGGAGGCTTTCTTTCTTTTATCTTTATCTTCATTAATGTTTTTAAACTTTCGCGATTTGTACACATTTTTATATACTGTGGACACGGGTCTCATCGCGATAAATATTTAGGTAAATCATTACCTTGTTTACCCGACGTTTCGGCATGGATTGCACCAGCCGTGGTCACGGGTCGACTGGTGTGGCTCGGCAGCGTCGTCTCCGTGAAGCTCGGGTTTCGGTATCTACCCTCGCATGGTCTTGATATTTTTCATTTTCCTTTACGAAACTGTCGGTACACACGACACTAATGACATCAGCGCCCGGGCGCACTACGTTGGTTACGCGACGATGGCACTTTTATCTTCTTTCTTTTATCTTTATTTCTTTTTATCTTTATCTTTAGGATCTTTATCTTTATCTTTGCCCAGCTGTGGACGAAGAACCATTATTTCGCGACACAATCCGTCCGTTCGTCTGTCACAACAACGATTATCTCTTGTACCAGGAACAACTTCCTTAAATTTAAACGCTATTACCATACCTACTATTTTATTTCTTTAAAGGACAACACCCGGTATTTATAAATAAATCTATGTGTTACAGGGGTCTTTACAAATATTCCATATATATATATGGCATATTTGGACATATTAAAAAAGTAAATAAGTATTTATATCCGTGGTCTCGTATCCATAGTACAAGATTTGTTTAGCTTGGGCTAGATGATGCTGTGTGATATGTACCGGAAATTTATTTATTTATTTAAAATAATTATTTATTTATTTTCCAGATTTCAGCTCAATAACTTTATAGTGTTTACGGTACGACGGTTATGACGATAATAATGTATGATGAACACAATAATATAATAATAATAATATCCACGGCCATCTGATCCCACACATAGCAGAGCTTGTACTATGGAAACCAGATAACTGATATACTACATATACTACTTTTCTTTTCTAAATACATACTTATATAGATAATTAGGTACACCCAGACTCAGGACAAACAGATATGTTCATGCACACAAATATCTGTCCTGGGTGGGAATCGAACCACGACCTCCGGCGTGAAATGCAAGGTTTTACCAACCACGCTAACAGGCCAGTCAAAATATAGAAACTATAATAAAGATAGATACCTAGTCATACTACGGTCCCTCGACTTTTGTTCTTTCGTTATTGTATTTATTTCATAGTAGAAGGATAGCATATGAAACAACATTATTATCCTAAACAACGTGATGCAACGTACATTGCAGATTGGCTACTAATAACCTCCCATTCAATCTGACTGGTATTAATTATGAAAACGTCCCCTAGCGATTGTTTTATACCTGCCTGGTAAAATGAAACCCACTCCGGCTTCATACAATAGTGAGAACTAACAAGCTACGTGCAACAACTTACATTTGTATGTAGCTGTGAGCATAATAATTAACCTGTATTTAACTTTTTTTTATTGCTTTTGGAGGCAGACGAGCTAGCGGCCCATCTGATGGTAAGTGGTAACCGCCACTCATAGACAGTTGCAATGCCAGGGGCACAGCAAACCACTGCCTACCCTGAGATCAATACTCTTATTAACCGTTGGACTGCCGCGATAAAAAATAAAATAAAAAGAAAGGCTTTTATTCACGTAGATTTTAAAAAAGCGCTTGTAAATAGTCAGAACATGTTTGTAGTAATACAGTTATTATTTCTAGTTACTTATTATAGATATTTAACATTTATAAAATTTATTTTGTAATAGTAGTGATATTTAGCTAGCTTGTATTAAGTTATTGTCAAGGAGATTTTTTCTGAATTCTGTCTATATCAAGGTACGAATTCAGTATTATTATTATGACGGACCTTGTGTTTAAAATGACGGTCACGCTTTGGCATAACAATATATTTTTAATTGTTTGAAATTCGCGCGGAGTCCGGTGGCAGTCAAAGGGTTAAACCTCGTTTAAAGAAGGACATGTCGTAGTACTGAGGAAACAATAATTAAAATTGAAATCTATAAATTTATGACAATGACAATAGAAAATCTTAAATTCCGTGTAGTTTTCTTAAAATCATTTGTGGAATTATTGCCAAGCAAAAGTGAATTTTGTTTCGGTTACAAGTTCATATGACGTATAAGCGATACGTAAGACGAATTTGTAATTGAAGAGCAATTATTGCGCAAATCGGTTTGACTTTTGCATGATGTGTAGTCAAGTAAAGTAGGTAGTCAAGGGGTCGAGCTTATAAGGTCGGACCTTATGTAAGAATTTTAGTTTTCTTAAAAAAAGACAACTCCCGCATTAGGGAGTCTAATCCCTGTGTCGCGGGGTACTTTACAAACATATAACTGAAGGACACAAATTACATCCAGACTCAGAACAACAATTTGTGGGTCACACAAATAGTTGTCCGGCGCGGGACTCGAACGCGCGACACGAAGTGGCGAGGTGACAGTCTTAGCGTATTAATACATAATATCATAATCCTACATTCACCTTTGTTTGATTTATTCCATTTCCGTTACCACTCATTAATTAATATAAAGATCATGTACAAACGCCAGCACATCAAGCTACCCCAATCCGTCAAATTTCTCCAAATGAAAGTGAACCTTATGCTTATGTGATAAAGCAGAAAATCAACAATATAAATTTGACAGATTTGGTTAGCTGGATGTGCTGGCGTCTGTACTAATCTCTTACGCACGCGTAATTATAAAAAATAACAGTTCATATTTTTCCACGTGTCGAGAACACGGGACAATATTAATTGTAAAAATATTAGACTTAAACTAGATAATTAAACATAATCTCTTGACAATAACTTGATACGAGCTAGCTAAATATCATTTCTGTAATAAAATAAATTTTATAAATGTTTTCATACAAGATGTGCCTAAATATCTATGTTACTAGAAATAATATCTAATGTATACAACTATATTACTACAAACATGTTCTGACTATTTACAAGCGCTTTTTTAAAGTCTACGTGAATAAAAACCTTTTTTATTTTATTTTATTTTATTTATTTTGTTATTTTCTCATTATTATTAGAGTTATATTATTTGCATCTCAACATGTACAGGAAACGATTCGTATTGACTGTGCTATGATTGACGGTCACCGTAGCCTAGTTGGTAGTGCTCCTGCCTACGAAGCTGGTGGTCCTGGGTTCGAATCCCGTTAAGTGCAAATATTTGTCTGATGAGCACGAATATTTGTTTCTGAGTCATGGATGTTTTCTATGCATATAAGTATTTATCTATCTATATAAGTATGTATATCGTCGCCTGGTACCCATAGTATAAGCTTTGCTTAGTTTGGGGCTAGGATGATCTGTGTGACATTGTCCCTAGATATTGTTCCTACATATTATGATCGCAAAAACATCAGCTACGATACACATTGGTGGATAGTAGTGCGACAAAAGCGCCATAGAGTGTTCAATTTTTTTTTTTTTTTTTTTTTTTTTTTAAATAGAGCCCACTACCCGTTGTCATGACATCCTTGTAAGAGACCTACTTCTCTATTGACATAGTAGTAGTGGTAAACAGTTTTGCTTTTAACCAACGTATTAAATATATTTTTTACGAAAATGATTTTCATTACAGTATCGGTTTAAATTTTAGGAATCCGTAGTCTCTTAGGCGATTTCTTTTACTCATTACCATCATTCTTAAACTTGCTCCTACATAATTATGTACTAGCTGTGCCCCGCGGTTTTACCCGCGTTAAATTTTATAAATTATCTCAGCTCCTCCCCCGTAGGCGATAGCGTGATAATATGTAGCCTATATGTTGACCCGACCTCTTAGTAATATTCACGCAAAATTTTAAGTAAATCCATGCAGTACTTTTTCAATTTAGCCCGGACATACATACAGACTAAAATTCTAACAACTATATTTTTGGGTTCGCTATCTACTGAAGAGCACGCCCCAAGTATCCTTTTAAAAAAATATTCAATGCACAGTTTGGACTTTCCTACGATTTTATTATATGTATATAGATATTTTTTACGAAAATGATTTTCATT
Source organism: Pseudoips prasinana (assembly GCA_951640165.1). Classification (NCBI taxonomy): domain Eukaryota; kingdom Metazoa; phylum Arthropoda; class Insecta; order Lepidoptera; family Nolidae; genus Pseudoips; species Pseudoips prasinana. The sequence goes on along the minus strand of OX621236.1, from coordinate 23,677,039 downwards.
ACAGTATCGTTTTAAATTTTAGGAATATGTAGTCTCTTAGGCGATTTCTTTTACTCATTACCTTCATTCTCCAACGTGCTCCTTATTCTGTATAAGTAAGACTCATACAGAATAATTTTGTGATTCAATATAATTATATTGAATCACAAAATATATATAATTTTGTGCCATCATTGAAAGATGCCTCCCGGCTATAATTGTCGTAGGGGAATTTTCAGGAAATCCAAACAAGATCGGTCACCACGCATGCTCCTAATATATCTTATAATAAGGCTTAAAGATATTTGTGGACAGAAGTACTGTTTGTCAGAGAGAGATGCTACAATTTTTTATTATTTACAGCATGACATTCAACTAATTTTCGTGGAATTTTGGGTCGGTACAATAACGTATAAGAGTTTGCCCTCAGTATACAGAAACGATATTAGACGGTAAGATTAAGACTGTTTATCATTGTATGATTTAAATGGTTGAATTCCATAACATACATTGTTGTAGTTCTATGATATAAGTATGATAAATTATATTGAGTCCATTAGAACTTGTTTTGGTGCCTGAACTTCCATGTACTGTTATTGTTTGCCGGTAGATGGACAGATATTAGGCGAATATGTTTGGTTTTCTGCGAAAGAAAGTATGCAAGGATGTCCAGTAATTTGTATTGAAATTTATATGTAACCCTAAAAATAAGTAATGTAATTGTTTCTATGTTAATTAATGTAATTGGTTATTGACCGTTTTATTTAACTATAAATAAATAAATGTTCAAAAAAAAATCTTGATAACATTAGTTAAGTTTATATATAATAATAATAATAAATCTTTATTTCAAACAAAGTTCATACATAGAATTACATAAACTATGAATAAAATAGAAAACAAGTCACTATCTTATTTGAGCGCGAATATACGCTTTTAAGATATTGGAATCCTGTTTGTCTGCAATGACTTTCAGGATGCTGTTAGAGCTGCCTCGTATCCTGTATGTTTATTAACTGTGGTGTATATATATATATTTCCTTCTTAAAGAGAGACTTGAATATTACGAGCGTGGGACCGGCGGCCATTGGTCCGTCGGACTCGTGCCTCCGCGCTCGCCCCTACGAGCACGCGCCACTTCACAACGTAAAAAGAAACACTTCAAATTCGTCTACGCCGCTCACTCGTCTACTTTTCTTTAGGCCGTTCAATTTAGAGCCAAGCCAAGTCAGTCACGTTTCGACTTTCCTTAGCTTAGCGATATACCGGTGTCATTTATTCACTTGTTTGCAGGGAAATGATCGTAGCTCTAGTTGTAAGGCGAAATCTTGCGAAGTTCATAATATCCTGTAGACGGTAGAAAGGCTTTTGCTTCAACTAGTACCCACCTTACTCAATTACTGACCAGACTCCACTTTAATAATAACAATAACAATGACCTCCCGACGGAATTTCGGCCACGGCGGTCACTCTCAATAGAGACTAACCAATTGCGCAGGACATATTATAGTGCACAAGTGCGTGCGCAAACACAGGGGCCCTTTTTATTCCATCCCTCTCATGGTCTAGCGACACGGCCGGAAAGAGTTCAGGTACAGGACCAACGGCTTTACGTGCTCTCCGAGGCACGGGGGTGTAATACCCCTAACTTCCAGACTTCGAGCTGATACTGAATTTCATTTTACGGAAAAATCCCAAAATCTATTTTTCCCGACCCGGGATTTGAACGCGGGACTTCATTATCAGCGGCTGAACACGATACCGCTAGACCAACGAGAAAACATCGAATTATTATGTATGCTCCAAAATTTTATCAAAATATCTTTTACCAAATTATGTTAAACCTATTAATGCTTATATATTTCTGAAAGCAATCATTCCAACAAATTGATCATAATGAACGTTCATCAATGTTTTATATTTGCTTTTGTATTGTTTGCATACTCAGACAGTGAAGTAGTGAAAGCTTCCTGGGGTTTACAGTCAGTAAACTTCATGTGTAAAACAATAATTGCATTACATATTGCGGTTACCTTCGGAATTTTCAAAGTAAAGTATTTATTTTACCCCCAGAGTAAACATGCAATAAAGTCTACTATAAATAACAAATATAGAGTCTAATAAATGTGCATTTGTATGTGTAAAAATGATATTCGATGCGAAATGAAATGATTATATGATTTCAGTAACTATTGCCCGACAGTATATCAGTGATTTCAGTTACTCTTTATAATTTTACAGATAAACTAGCTGTGCCCCGCGGTTTTGCCCGTGTTAAATTATATAAATTATCACAGCTCCTCCCCCGTAGGTGATAGCGTGATAATATGTTAGCCTATATATTGACCCGACCTCTTAGTAATATTTATGCAAAATTTGAAGTAAATCCATGCTGTACTTTTTGAGTTTAGCTCGGACATACATACAGACGAACAGACAAACATTCTATAAACTATATTTTTGGCTTCGATATCTATTGTAGATCACACCTCAAGTACCCTTGTTAATAAATATTCAATGTACAGTTTTGACTTTCCTACGATTTCATTATTTTTGCAGGTAAATAATAAAGATTTCCGCTATTCTCGCTAGGTACTAAAAATGAGAGAATCTAGTGTTAAATTGTCTGTTTAAGTTATTATTTTAATTTGTATTTATATTCATTGTAATATAAATAATAAAGCTGTGCCCCGCAGTGCTACCTGGCATACTTTAATTCAGCGTATAGCATACCCCCATTACTAAATTCTTCCGATTCCGTACAGCCCTTTCTGCGTGTTCGAGTATCAGACTTACAAACTTTCACTTTAATAATATTAGAAGTAATAGTAGGATAAGTTTCAGGATATAAATATGATATGGAGCCTTAAATAAGAAAAAATAATGAAAGACGACGTAAAACTTTGACTCGCCTATTGGTGTAGTTATTACTGAAACTGCCTGCTGAAAAGGCCGTAGGTTCTATCCTCATCCTGGACAAATCTTTGTACGGTGAGCATGATTATTTGTTCTTCATATGTGTAATTTATTTATATTATGTATGTAAGTATTTAGAAATATATAAGTATGTTTATAAGTTGTTTCGTTGCCATAGTTTGGGATCAAATTGCAGTTTATATATAAAACCTTTATTGTAGAGTGACAGTATTGAGTATTTACAAGTATGTTAGTTGTCCCAACATTATAAAGAAATTAAAAGTGAGTTTTATGCAACTTCTGCGATATAAGCTGGGTAGTAATAGTAATGCATTGTGCATTACTATTACTACCCCTACTATTTATAATACATTACCTACTATTTTATACCATAGGGCCCAATTATATGAAGTTACCACATATCCACCTTATTCAATACCTATGTTGCTGATTAACTATCTGGTAAATTTCAAAGTCACTGTTGTTATTCTTCATAAAACTCATAAAAAAAAACGTTTGATATGAGTTTAAACATATATCAATTAATAAAAATATAAATTAATACAGAAGAAAATAATTACAATTATGTTATACTGTTAAAACTAACAATATGAGTGTGTGTGCTATTTATAGTTGAGCAGTCCTTTTAGCGGAAGTAGCGTTGTGTCACTTCCGGTTTGTTTCACGTCGTCTTTCATTATTTTATTCTCAAAAGGAAATTCTATTAATTATTGGATTTTCTAATAAAAACACAACTGAAAAAATATATTTGTAGCAAAAGAAAACCTTACGTGTATTTAAACCATATCATACATAGGCGTTCAATGCGGCTTCAATAACTCTGATAATAGGGTAACCGGGACATTATTTCATTCGTATGGGCCCATTGGATAGAATGAATGAATAGTGTCCTGCAGTTAAATTGTATGTATTATAAATAAAAGCAGGAACTGACAGGCTGATCGATCAACGCACAGCTGAAACCGCTGTGTCTAGAACCATGAAATTTTGCACAAATATTCCTTAAGTGACGTAATTGTGCACTATCAAAGAATTATGAAAATTCAACCTCTAAAGGGGAGAAAATGGGTTTGCAAAGTTGGTACTAAACACGTACTTTATTGGTCTGATCAACTTCAAACTTGGCATTTATATTCTACTAGCTGTGCCCCACGGTTTTACCCGCATTCAACTTTATTAATTATAGCCTATGTGTTAGTCCAAGGTGTCAGCTTTACTTTATTGGTCTGATCAACTTCAAACTTGGCATTTATATTCTACTAGCTGTGTCCCGCGGTTTTACCCGCATTCAACTTTATAAATTATAGCCTATGTGTTAATCCAAGGTGTCAGCTAACTACATACCAAATTTTATTAAAATCGCTGCAGCCGTTTAGACGTGAACAAGTAACAAACATACACCTTCACACACTCACAAACTTTCGCCTTTATATTTATATCCTACTAATATTAGTAGGATAAAAGATTTAATGAAACACGTGTTTCATCGTTTTTTAATATTCAGCCCCTAAAGTGTTAAAAAAATGTTGATCTATCAGTCAGTGAATTAAACAGTCAGCCAGTCTGTCTGCCCTTGTGAATATGATCCTGATTTATTCGGTTTAACGTCTTCGATGTCTGATTTCGACTACCACACGGATGAAATCGCGGGCAAAATGTATATAAGTCACCTAAATGTCATGTACGTGAAAAAACCTTTTTAGAACTCATATATACTTTAGTAACTGTTAACTTAATCCATAATCTAAAAATAAACCATTATTAGTAATTACAGTACTAGTTAATAGTTAATGTTTACTAAAAGCGGCTTCTTCAGAATTCTTTTAGAGAACCGATTGGAACGAAATTTATATGTGGCCATTCCAAAAGTATCTCCTATCGAATAAAAAAAGAGTTACTAAAATCGGTTCACAATTAAGGGAGAAACCAGGTAACATACATACAAAAACAAAAATAAAGTCGAATTGCTAACGTCCTTCTTCTAATCTCTTTAACCGACTTCAAATTCCTTTTATAACAACCAATTTAAACAAAATTTTAATGTGATTATTTCAAAAGTTTTCTTTATGGAATGAATTATTGTTTTTTGTAATATTACACTATTACAGTACAATATTACACTGCTGGACAAAGACCTTCACAAAAGATTTCCACAATGGAGTTTTGTCCATCATTTAGAGGAATGTACCATAATCGCTACGTTTGGCAGACGGGTTCGAATCGCAGTAGATGGTCATAGTACTCAGAGACGCTGCTGCCCGTTCTCTGGGAGATATTCCTTCTGAACAACTTCTACGCCCTCCACGGGATGAGGTGGGGTTGCGATATTCTGTGCCATCAAACATATGATGTCCCCCGACCGAATTTTGGCCACGGCGGCTAGTCTTAATGGAGACTAGCCAATTGCGCAGGACATATTATAGTGCACAAGTGTGTGCGCAAACACAAGGGCACTTTCTATTCCATCACTCTCATGATCCTATGGGACGCCTAGCGACACGACCGGAAAGAGTTCAGGTACAGGACCGACAGCTTTACGTGCTCTCCGAGGCACGGGGGTGTAATACCGCCAACTTTCAGACTTCTGGCTGATACTGAGAAATTTCTTTTTAACGGAAAAATCCCAAAATCACTTTTTTGGCCCGACCCGGGTTTGAACCCAGGACCTCATTATCTGCGGATGAACACGCTACCGCTAGACCAACGAGGCAGATATCAGCATCAAACATATAGCAAATACTTAAATACTTTTAAAATTTGATTCATAAGCAATGGAGCGACCGCGGAACTTAGGTACAAACAAATAAAACAGATACAATTTTATAACCCGATAATTGTAAATTCATATGATTTTCGTTTGTTTCTGGTAAGTGAAATCGTCTTAATAATACGCAGAATACTAATAATACAATTATTCAACAATAAAACAAACGTTATATTGTATTCCCTTTCCAGCCACGTGACCAAACTGGCGGGTAAAATGACACAAATAATATGAAAGAATAATAATAGTACATCATAAGTAAAATTGGGCTGGTTTCCAAAATTCTGGAGGTTGTAGTAAGTATTCGTTTCTTATTACAGTTCGGGATATTTATTCAGGAAGCTCTTAGTACCCGCTCATCCGAGGTCGGTTAGCAGTTGCTATATTTTACCGTGGGAATTCCGAAAAGGGTCCATAATTATATCTAATTCTACCTGATTGTCGAAAATAGCTCCGATCCGTTGCGGAGTAACTAACTGTAACACAATCCCAGTTTAGTGTTATAGATTAGCCAATTTATTATTGGCGGTGGGAACACGTTTATCGGCCTTTCCCCTCATCAAATAGAGTTGGGTATTAGGTATGCAATCGGACATTATATGTGCGTTTCCACCGTTTCGCACTTTACCGGTAACATTAAATAGGCCATCGTTCTGTTTGAGTTGAAATCATAAAAGTTGTTCTCGTCTATTAATCCGTGGTGCGGGGATGGGAACAGGTCGGGGGAGGGTGGCGCCGATCAAACAGGCCGGGGAATCAATATGGCCGCCGCCCAGCTGATCCGTGACCTCCGCATCCCTCCCGCGCCTCACTCCCACCCTCAGCCCGCAAGCTAACTTGACGCTTCTCTTCGCAAGTTTTCTCATGACGATCTCGATGTTCCTCACTGACTATGCTTATACCGCACTTATTATTTCCCCAAATCCGGGAAATTAATTACGTTCGTATTTATGTATGCCTTATTTGGCCTGGCAACCATGTCACGTGTCGTAACCGAACTAACCAGATGTTTCGACTCGGACCATAACAAACAATAAATTACGTATTAAACAATGCGACGAACGGTTATTATTTGTTAACATCGTTTTGTTAGATTTCGCTTTCAATTGTTTTTTTAAGGCAATGTAATTTGCAAGTACCGGCACTAGGGAAAGAAAGTAACCCGTTGCCTTTAAAAATAACCCTTTGTCGCGGGGTACTTTCTAAACATATAATTGACGGACAGAAAGTGCATCCAGACAACTATTGATGGGTCACACAAATAGTTGTCCTGCGCGGATATTGAACACTGGATACGAGGTGGCGAGGCGACTGTCTTAGCAACCTTTTGTACTACAGATAGATTTCTAGTCATTTTAAGCATGACATGTGTACGTGATAGTGACTTCCTTATCTAACGCACTTTGTTTGATTTGGTGTTAGCTCGATAGAACATCCATTATAGCCTGTTCCGACGAAAGCTACTCTCAGATTTTACGAGTAGTAATTATGAATGAGTTGAAGCGTAAGACGATTAACAAGGTTAGTTTAGAAGTGCGGTTAATTAAAAGTTAGAACCAACACGGACTGGGGCTGCATCTAAACATCCTCTGTCTAATGAAACTTGATCTTCGCAGAAACGACATTGTGAGGAATGTGGCTACATACATACTTGTACGATAACTGCTATGCGAGTAACTTAGTTATTAAAATTTGAGACTTTATATATCCTCGGATTGACTTTACCTATAATTGAATTGTAACTTTTCTATCGCATTAGGTTCCCTGTTATGGTAGAATTAAGTTGAGTCCAATAAATAAATAAAAAAAACTTGTGTGTACTTATGTACACGCGTTAGAAGTTATACTTCTTAATATACAACTTGAACATAGTTATCAATTTTCATACCACCTAGAACTAACGTCATGCTGTTATTGTTACGATGCGCGCGCATCGTAAAAATTCACTCTCATACATTTTCATACCACCTAGAACTAACTTCATGCTGTTAAATTTTTTGGTGTCGGTGTGCGCGCGCATCGTAAAAATTCACTCTCATCATGTTTCTCCATCGCGCCAAAAGAAGTATAACTTCAATAAATAATTACCGTAGATAATGAGGTCCTAGATTCAAATCCCAGGTTGGGCCAAAAAGTGATTTTGGAGAATTTTTCAGTTTCAACCTAAAAGTCCGGGAATTGGCGGTATTACACCCCCGTGCCTCGGAGAGCACGTAAAGCCGTCGGACCACTTTCCGGTCGTGTCGCTAGTCGACCCACCTGCCAGTGTTCGCGCAGAAATTTGTCCTGCGCAGATGGCTATTCTCCATAGAGACTGGGCGCCGTGGCTGAAAAATTAATAATCTCGTATTTAAAACGGTTAAGGATAGCTTCGTACGACAACCAGCGCGCTTGAGAGTTTACCAAATCTTTCTTTTTAGCGTGGTCGACTATTGCCTATCCCCTCTCCCCTTATAGTAAAATGGGCTGCATTATTATATATGTGCATATATTCATTGAATTGTTTTTAAATGACCTCACTATAATTATGGTGAATTGAATAAACCTGTGCTATATAATAAGAAATCACAATTTACATTACAAGCAGACAAATAATATCAAGGAACAAAATAAAGGCCAAAGAAGACGAATAAAGAAAGCCCCGATTCTTTTAAATGACTTTCTGCTCCGAGTCGTCCACCAGCTAGAGGAAGTTGCAGTTTGTTAGTATAGGATCCGGCGCGGCGAGGACTTTTTTGCCTGAATGAAGGATTCTTGTACATGTACAGGACTATATTAAATACGTGAGTGGAAATACGAAAATCAACTTATGCATAACAATTAATAATATTTTGTACCTATTTGCTTGGATTTTTTAAATCTTCGAGTTTTCACTAACTAATTTTCATAATTTCTTTTTTGATGATTATTATTATATATATATAATGCATTTCGGTTCGATTCCCACCCAGGACAGATATTTGTGTGCATGAAAATGACTGTTTGTCCTGAGTCTGGGTGTAATTATCTAAATAAGTATGTATGATGACATAATGACGACTGCCTCGTTGGTCTAGCGGAAGCGTGTTCACCCGCAGATAACGAGGTCCTGGGTTAAAATCCCGGGTCGGGCCAAAGGTGATTTTGGGACTTTTCAGTAAAAAGAAAAATTTCTTAGATTCAGCCCGAAGTCTGGGAGCTGGCGGTATTATACCCCCGTGCCTCGGAGAGCACGTAAAGCCGTCGGTCCTGTGCCTGACCTCTTTCCGGTCGTGTCGCTAGGCGTTCCATCGGATCATGAGAGTGATGGAATAGAAAGTGCTCCTGTGTTTGCGCCCACACTTGAGCACTATAATATGTCCCGCGCAGATGGCTAAACTCTGTTGAGACTAGCCGCCGTGGCCGAAATTCGGCTAGGAGGACATTTTTATTTATTAAGTATGTATTTACAAAGGAAAAGTATTATATATAGTATATCAGTTATATGGTTTCCATAGTACAAGTTATGCTTGGTTTTGGATCAGATGGCCGTGTGTTAATAATGTCCCAGAATATTATTATTTAGGGTGCTGTTGCGGCTGCCTCGATTTAGTTGCACCTCCGGAATGTTTGCGGACGCTCGTGTAGACTGCTTTTATGCAATGAGGAAACGTGGCAAGTCACTTGTGCAAAGGGTTAAAACTAGTAACAACAGCATCCTAAAATTTTGCCATCAGACTTAACTGTATATACGTGAACCACTGCTGCATGATGCATATATAAAAGGCGAGGTAGGTTCGAGAGGTAGGGCACAGCGTTCATTCGCTCAAAGAGCAGCTCGACAAGGGGACTTAAATACAGAAGACATGCATTAATAATAACATTTGTAATTTAATGTTGTGATTCTGGGTGTGAGTAAGGTCGCCAGAGCTCATTGAGGTGGGGGGAAGGGTCAGCAACACTTGTCTGCTGACTCTAAAACTCACTCTAACACTCGTGACTCCTCTGGTGTTGTGAATGTACATGGGCGGCGGTGATCACTTACCATCAAGTGATCCACTTGTTCGTTTCTCGTCCTCTGATAAAAAAAAAACATGCGTCAGGAGGCATTGGTACAGTTTTAATAATTATTTTGTTGTGTCACTGTGAGTGTGTAATATCTTCAATTGTATTTATAAATTTTAAGTTAAAATTTGTTACCAACAAGTGGGCCTTGTTGCCTGTAAATAAATAAATAATTATTATTATATAAACTTAAATAATACTAGGTATGAGTATCATTCGTGCCATATGAAAGATTATTCTCTTGTGCTTGGATTTTATATTACATCTTTAAGTAATCTTCATCCGTCTAAAATTAACCACAGTTTTACTATAAAAGATAAAATTTGATAAAAAGGTCATATCACACAGCAAATTTTAATAAATTTAATAATTTTATGATACTAAAATGAACTTATTTCTAAAATTTTAAGACTCTTTTCTGTTTAACGTTTCCGAACGGCACAAAATAGTCTTTTTAGTTTATTTAATTTTTCATCTTAACTTCCGTACTGCTATTTCTTTTAACCACTATAAATTAAATTAGTGTCCTGTTGATTAACCGTTAAAAAATTCGGGGAGTGCAGCTAATATACCATCCCATATTAAAAACTGAAGTAGGTAAATAAATCTTGACCCACTACTAAACAGTTTCGTTATTCAAGCTGCGGACAGTTTCAAATAGTAAAGAATGTTTGTCTATAGAACATAATCACACTAATATTATAAAGCCGAAAGTTTATGAGTGTGTGACTGTGTGAGTATGTATTTTTGTTACTTCTTCACGTATAAACGGCTGGAGCGATTTTAATAAAATTTAGTATGGAGTTAGCTGACAACCTGGATTAACACATAGGCTAAAATTTATAAAGTTCAACGACGGTAAAACCGCACAGCTAGTTATTCCTAAATCCTACCAATGGTTGATGAAACGAAAAGCTCACTGAAAATAGGAACTGGCTAATCGAGTACAAACTTCAGAGTCAAATGCATTTGAGTTAGGACGAGCATAGTCATATTTCGGTCTAAAATCGATTTGACTGTGTGTTAGTAACAGCACCTTATAGCTTAGCACTGAAATGTTCATATTTTATAGAACTGGGCTTGAGTTAGGTCGCCAGAGCACATTAATATTTAACTACTGCCCGGCCGGTAGAGGTAACTGCAAACAATCAGGAAAATATTTAACCAAAGCAAAGTTCAATTCAAAAGTGAAAGAAAACAGTGCACAGTTGTTCCGAAAAATAACAAAAGATTTGTTCAGGCTTTTCAACATCGAATGGAAGTATTTCGAAATAGTTAATATAATTTTCAGAGGTGTGCGGTCAGTTTATCACAGGCCGTTTGGCATGGCTAGTAGATACTTGCCTTTCACGCCGCAGGTCGTGGGTGCAATTCCCACTGAAGACAGATATTTGTGTCCATGAATATGACAGTTTCTCCTGAGTCAGGGTGTAATTATTTATATAAATATGTATTCACAAAAGAAAAGTAGTAGGCATATCAGTTATCTGGTTTCCATAGTCTCTGCTTAGTTTGGGATCAGATGGCCGTGTGTAAATGTCCCAGGATATTACTATTATTACATGTCACTAGACAATATTCTTGACCGAACTGCTACTTTAATTACTGGCTGCACTAACTGAGATTGGGATTTACACGAATTCATTACCTGACTTGGACTTAATATATATTTTTATATATATCAGAGGACGACAAACAACCAAGTGGGTCACCTGATGGTAAGTAATCACCGCCACCCATGGACACTCCAGACACACACCAGAGAAGTCGCGAATGCGTTGCCGGCCTTTAAGAGTCAGCAAACAAGTGTTGCGGACCCTTCCCCCCACCCTTATGAGCTCTGGCGACCTTACTCACTTGCAGAAACACAACATTAAAATTATTAATGTTAATATTAAGGAATGTCTTCTGTAAGGTGGAGGTATTTCCCCAGTCGGGCTGCTGTTTGAGCAATGAACGTTATACCCCTAATAGTTGCTTGAATGAATGTTGTAGATATGGGTATATAGTTTTAGGATGAATTGATAGTATAAACATGTTACGTAATTAACGCACACTCTCAAACACCCCAATTAGAATATTATGTTGTAGTCATCATACATACACTGAATTTTTGATTTAACATATATATGCATTATTATGTACTAAATTAGTTTCTTGAAATAAAGTTTATTTTGTATTAAATAATGGAATTTGTATGAATAAAAATAAAACTGCGATTTATAAGTCTTATTCAATTGGATTGACTCTACAGGGTTGATATGACAATAATTTCCGTAGTTTAAATTATTTTGGAATAAAAAATTACCTTTATTAAAAATTATATAAATCGATTCAGTAAAGGATTCTGAACAAACTATTTTCAGGAAGTGCGTAAATTACGTTATATGTAGTATTTATTGGGCTAGCAAACACACCGGTTGTAAATCACACATCTATGTCGACGGTTCATCGACGTGCCGCCGTGCCGTAGGTAAACTTCAAAGTGAGTCCGACAATTTACTACCAATGATTAAGACTTTAGCTTCTTATCACAGTCACTATAAACCGGATGTTTTTAGTTAACGACTTTAGTTTTAAAACGGGTATTGAAGAGAAATAAAATTGTTTAATGACTTTAAAACATAGCGTGCTCATCAATGAGCAACTTGACTGAGGAAGTTCCTCCGTTCACCTTAAAAATACAGTCAGCATTATTGTGTGGGTCCTAGGTAGCGGTCTACAGAGCGTCATTGTGAAGTGTGTGGTGGGAAGGGTTTGCCCTTTTTTTGCTTGTTTGCCGATGTGGTAGTTTAAAAAAAAACAGTGTTTTTGCGGAAACAAATATATTTTGATTATTATTTTTTACTATATGGCCCTCATGTTCTATTTACATGCATACATACATAGACTCACGCCTGTTTCCCAGAGGGGTATGCAGAGACAACGGATTTCCATTTGTCACGATCTTTGCACACCTCTTTTGCCTCGATTACTGTCATTACATTCTTCATACATGCGCGCCGGTTAGGATACTTCTGTTGTGATGTTCTACTTGTACATGTAAAATCCACGCATAAAGGTATTTTTTAATAAGTATTTATCGGAATGAAAGATGAAAAGGACACTCGACACGTTCATGTGAGATGACTCAATGGATTGAATTACACGGGATTGTGGGTAATCGATATGATATTTATTAGCGTGATTACGTGTGTGCGTGTCTGTGTTTGGTTGGTGAGCGGGAAACGCAACATAATCACGCTCCCTGGAGATATTTCCGGCTCGATTGCTTTATTACACGACTCTCAACGTCGTTTCGCTGTAAGATCTGTTTATGGCCCTAATCTATGTTTTAGTTTTTTCATTATGGCAATGATATTAAAGATCTTTTCAGTGGATGAGGCTTGGTTAATTTAGTTCTATATACTTTTTCTTTGTCTAAAAAATTATTTCAGCTTTATCTCTCCACGCAATCCTTAGAAAAATGGTCTTGACAGACAGATCGGGAAAATGGCTACAAAGCTGTATAAATTCGAAGTATCAGTACCAAGGTGCAGTAGTGGAGCTGTTAACGCACATGAGGCCGGATACCCCGTGGTCGTGGGTTCGATTCCCACCAGCGCTAAAATTTATACAATTAATTTTAAAGAAGTCTGAAAAAAAAATACAGACTCAACTAGTAGCTTAACTTAAGCGACATATTCCTAAGCGGAACCTTATGGGGTTCGGGCCGCAGATCATGGAGCCGCTGAAGTATAAAGATGGAATCCTACAAATATATCAGGGTAGACAGCTAGATCAACGACAGAATTATATTGTAGGTGTAAATCGTGAGTATAATAATATTTTATTTTCTAATTTCGATCAATAATAAATTCAAAAATTTATTTCTAACTGCAAAGAATTGTGACCTTTATTTGTCGGGCCTGTTGGCGTGGTTGGCAAATGCTTGCTTTTCACGCCGGAGGTCGTGGATTCGATTCCCACCCAGGACAGATATTTGTGTGCATAAACACGTCTGTTTTTCCTGAGTCTGTGTGTAATTAGCTATAGGTATAAGTATGTATTTACAAAAGAAAAGTAAAGTAGTAGTATATGTAGTATATCAGTTATCTGGTTTCCATAGTACAAGCTCTGCTTAGTTAAGGATCAGATGGCCGTGTGTAAATAATGTCCGAAAATATTATTATTATTATTAACGTAAGCGACAAATTTCTGAGCGCAACCTTATGGGGTTCGGGCCGCAGATTAGTAATAGTAGCTGCAGTAAAAATACGGAATCCTACAAAGAGGTGTGATCACTGGCACAGATCGGGGTAGACAGCTAGATAACGATACAATTACATTGTAGGTGTAAATAATAATAATATCTAGGGACAATGTCACACAGATCATCCTAGCCCCAAACTAAGCAAAGCTTGTACTATGGGTAGCAGGCGACGATATACATACTTATATAGATAGATAAATACTTATATACATAGAAAACATCCATAACTCAGAGACAAATATTCGTGCTCATCACTCAAATTCGACAACCAGCTTCGTAGGCAGGAGCACTACCAACTAGGCTACAGTGACCGTCAATCGAATATTTTTTTTTTTTCTAATTTCGATCCACAATTAACTCTAACTTCAAAGAATTATGACCTTTATTTCATCTAGTACATAGTTTATCGGCTATTCTCAATTGTGGCACAGTGATTGCTACAATAATGTCGATTTTAACACAAGGACCGTCATAATAATAATAATACCTTAATGTAGACAGAACCATTGACAATATGTAGTAAAAATATTAGACTTAAACTATATAATTAAACATAATCTCTTGACAATAACTTTACACGAGCTAGCTAAATATCTATAATAAAATAAATTTTATAAATGTTTTCATACAATGTGTACCTAAATATCTATGTTAATAGAAATAACAATGTATACAACTATATTACTACAAACATGTTCTGACTATTTACAAGCGCTTTTTTAAAGTCTACGTGAATAAAAACCTTTTTTATTTTATTTATATTTTTATTTAATACACCAATCGATTGCATGTAGCTAAAGCTGCGTTGTCCCCTTCATGGCTTGAGAGCCGTTAAGCTGCCTCCGTTGTCATGTGAACAGGTGACAGCTATCGCTACGGCCAGTTAGTCACCAACAATTACTGTTTTCGTGGCTGTTTTAGAAGATAAAAGCTTTGTGTACTTTACGTAAGCGAGTTGTTTTATTACTTAGACTGGTTGAAAGTTACCTTTAGTTAATTTTACGAGATTCAACCTCATTTTGGTAGAGATTCATTTGATATCGGGATATTATATGTAATTATAGTAGTAATTATATATATGTATGTATGTATTTATATATGTATAGTAGTAATTATAACTTGCTTAATGCATGGTTTTGTGGTGTTCGCAAAGCTTCACTAAGTGCGATTGTGCACCGAACACCATTTCTGGAAACGGGTATTACAGATTACCGAAATGCGTCCAGATACCATTTAATATTTGGGAACAAGGTCACACAGATCATCCTAGCCCCAAACTAAGCAAAGCTTGTACTATGGGTACCAGGCGACGATATACATACTTATATAGATAGATAAATACTTATATACATATAAAACATCCATGACTCAGAAACAAATATTCGTGCTCATCACACAAATGTTTGCACTTACCGGGATTCGAACCCAGGACCACCAGCTTCGTAGGCAGGAGCACTACCAACTAGGCTACGGTGACCGTCTCTAAATATCAATTATGAAGGTAATCGGTCCAATAACAAATGAAGGTAGAATTCCATTAATTTCCTAATATATATCTGATTGTGATCTAATAACGATTCATTGACTAAAATTAGATCACCGTGCTATCAAATTACGAGACCGTGGGAATAGAGAGTGCGCGTTCACCTGCACCTGCATAGTTGGCTAGTCTTTGTTCTTAAATTTACCACTGCAGTCAAAATTCGGGCAGGAACACTATATTATATATGACGATTCTAAAGAACTCTTTTGGAAGATGCACAATACTTATAAAAGTCTGTATTTCGATTTGGAATTCTTATATTTTAATACGATACTGGAGTTATTGCACTTGTCCTTGTAAATATGGTCTGTAATAACAATAATAATTGATATTTTACCTCTGTCATGAACATAACGAAATCTTGTCGTAAACTTATGATTCCCTTTTGGATTGTAGTAAATAAATCCGTGATATACCACACAGCGCCATCTAGCCTAAACTAAGCAAAGCTTATATGCCATGGATGCTATGCTAGCTATGGATGCTAAACAACCGGTAGATACATATATTTATTTACTTTCCATTTGCATTTGCACTTTCCATTTGCCCAGAAAACACCCAGACCAAGACAAATAGACATGTCCATGAACACAAATATTGTTCTCGTGCAAGGGTCGAACCCACAACCTTTCGATCAGAAGGCAGGCTCACTACGAACTGAGTCACGTCTGTCGTCCGCAATTACCCTTGACCTCACTAGCCATTACCCTTGCTGTCACACTGCACTCTAACGGCATATACCGACGATGGCCTTTTACTTATACAGGGTAACTCAAAAATCGACCTGAAACTTGCCGAAGTATGGGGTAAAAGATATTGCCTTATAATCCTTGTTATTTGGGAATAGTTTTTACAAAAAAATTTTTCGTTTATAAAACACATTAAATCAGTTGGTAAAAAAGCTAAGCCAAACTTTTTTGTACATTTTTTTGGACTTGTACTTACAAGAATATCAACGGCAACGTGGAGACTTTCTTTATACTCTTAGAATAATTTATGAGGCCACCTATCTTGTATGTATTTACTACAACAGTACAGGCGTGTGTACTTCCGGGTGATATTCAAGTAAAAATACCATTTCTTATCAGACTGGATCGAGATCATATGTTTACCAGATTAAAAGGTAAACGTTAATTTTCTCAACCATAAAAGTTCTATAGGCGACACTACTAAAGAATATTTTAGAGTTAAGACTTCGTTTGAACCCTGCATAAATATGTATGTAACACGAATAATACACATTCAAAAATACACTTGATTTTAAGCTAAATGAAAACAGAGAACTATATACTTAATTAGTTCAACCTCTGATTCAATATTAAGATAATACCTCACGACACAAAAGACTACTACTAGTATCATTCTGCAGACCCTTGTTTGCTCTAACGTCTATTAAATGCTTAATTAAACAAGATTCGTATTAAAAACCTTGTTTCAAAATAAGAGGGTTATAAAAGGAACTTTTTTTTTATATCGGAGGGCGACAAACGAGCAAATGGGTCACCTGATGGTAAGTGATCACCGCCGCCCATGGACACTCACAACACCAGAGGAGTCGCGGGTGCGTTGCCGGCCTTTTAGAGTCAGCAAATAAGTGTTGCTGACCCTTCCCCTCCACCCCAATGAGCTCTGGCGACCTTACTCACACTAGGAAACACAACATTAAAATTATTAATGTTATTATTAAGGAATGTCTTCTGTAAGGTACTTCCCCAGGCGGGCTTCTCTTTGAGCGAATGAACGCTATGCCCTACCTCTCTTGTAAATATCTAATTGTAATCTTATTTGCATTTATACCGTTTGGTCTTCCAGGATGTCACGATACAATTAGAGGGCGCGTCACAAATCATGCTTGCATGAATTTATTACAGTATGTATTACAGTATGTGGTACAGTTAATCAAGAGCAAATAAAATGCTTTTGTGTATATTTATAACTGAAACACTAACAAATATAAATAACGATTTGAATCGATATCTTAAACACAGTTTAATTAGATTAGCAGTATCTCAATTCATTCCAATAAAAAATTTGCTCGCCTGTTGTAAGCGAGCAAATTTTTTACATACAAAACGAATAGTATAAGCTCTGTGTTAGTTCGTTTCTGTCCCTCACTCTAGTAAAAAGCGGGTATTACTGTGTGTACAATAAGCGAACACCTATTCACTCACTGAGCTCACTCTAAGGTAGGTACTAGCCTAAGTTACAAATAGTATAAGTTCTGTTTTCGTTAGGACTCTGTTCCTTACTCTAGTAAAAAGCGGGTTAAGTGTTTATTATAAGCGAGCTATACAAATATATATATACACACATATTAGATAGTTTGCTGTCCATTATAAAGTCTAATTGTTAAATATAAATGTTGCAATTTGAATGGAAATATGTAATTTCAAAAATTATTTTGTTTTAGTGGGAAAGAAGAAAAAAAGACTGCACGTGTGGCGCAGCGGCTAGGACAGTCGCCTCGCAGCTGTCGCGGGTTCGAGTCCCGCGCCGGACAACTATTTGTGTGACCCATAAATAGTTGTTCGGAGTCTGGATGTAATTTGTGTCCGTCTATTATATGTTTGTAAAGTACCACGTGACACAGGGATTATATTTCCTAATGCGAGCGTTGTCTTTAAAAAAAAGATTAGTGAATTCAAACACCATCCTGAAGAAGTAATTAATTTGAGGATGCCAATAAATGCATACAGATAGTAAAAATAGTTAAGATGAATAATAATATTGAACGGTTTTCCGAAATGTGTCAGGCGTCAGTTAGTAGGTCCTCGTGGTTCGTAATAGCCGTGAAGCTCACTCGAGGCGCACAATACTCCGGATTACTTGTATAACAACTCGAGATGTTGGAATTCATAAAAACTCACCTTTTTGATACCAACTCGAGAGGCTGTCGCAACACCGCCTGCCTCTCGTTCTCCCCTATCAGATTGATTCCACCCTTGTTTCCTACTTATCGCGATTTCACAATTGCATGCTGAAACATTAATAGCAGTTGTATTTATATTATACCTATATTTCATATTCGTACATAATGTACTTACTAGGAGATTTATATTAGTGGGTAGAGAATATAATAAAATAAAAATAAAATAAAAGAGGTTTTTATTTACGTAAACTTTGAAAAAGCGCTTGTAAATAGTTAGAACATGTTTGTAGTAATATAGTTAAGTATACATAATTATTTCTAGTTACATTTATGTAGATATTTAGGTACACGGATTGTTAAAACATTTATAAATTTTATTTTATAACAGTAATGATATTTAGCTAGCTTGTATTAAGTATATATAATAATAATAATAATCTACATTACATATGCCGCGTTTGTCAATGTATGTGTTAAATGCAGGGAATCACGCTCGTCTACTGTTTTATAATTGGAAGAGTATATTTTCATTGACAAAAACCGTAAACTTTAAAATCACGTCATAACTTGACATTGGCCTCAACATATTTAGCAAAACATTTTAGTGAAAATCGTATACACATATTTGATATCTAAAATATACTAAATCATTTAACAATTCGCAAATTTCATGTCACTGGATAGTGGAGAAAGATTCTCACCTTAAATTTCGTGTGGTTAGATAGGACAGCATTAAGTCTCATAAAAAAGTAACTATAAAACTAAAATTAATCGGAGCTAGGGTCTCTCTATTTCTGTCTATGTAAACCACTCTGGCGGGCACTTACACGCCTGGCCATTAATTAAGGCATCTAGTAATGGTCTAACGGCTCATCAATAATGTCGATATATTTCATTCTACTAAGAATTAGAAATTCAAAATTATGCTACAGTCTTTATATTCCTTTATACCAGTGTTTTTCAACCTGTGGGTCGCGACCCCCAGGGGGGTCGCGAAGCCTCTATAGGGGGGTCGTGAAACTTCTATAGGGAAGCTAGTCATAGGGTCGTAAATGAATTTTAAGTATTATGATTAGCCCTCCTGCACATACATTAAAAGTTTAGCGTTAAGTTCCAAAACTCTGGCTAGTACTTTGTCTCTTGACAACCACCTCACCTCTGAATTATAAAGTAAATTTTGGTGGAGTGTGGTGAAATTTTGGATTAAATTTGTGTCAAAATAAAAAAAAACGGGTAGGGGGGTCGCGTGATGAAAAAGGTTGAAAAACACTGCTTTATACAAATCAGTTGACCATTTTTTCTCCTTCGCTGTCCGATTTTCGTTGGATATCGCTGTTTTTGTAATCATGGCAAAATCGGAGGTGCGCTTTAGTTTTGAATGAGAGTTACGTCGAACTATCAATGTAGTACATTCTTAATTTTAATATATATTGTACTAGCTGTGCCCCGCTGTTATACCCGCGTTAAATTTTATAAATTATAGCCTATGTGTTAATCCGGGGTGTCAGCTAACTCCATACCAAATTTTATTAAAATCTCTCTAGCCGTTTGGACGTGAATAAGTAACAAATATATACTAACAAGAACACAGTCACACACTGACAACTTTCACCTTTATAATATTAGTGTGATTCTAGAAATGTTATTCTCAACAATGAGTCCTGTAGCGGTCCGGATATGAAAGTCGATAACGATGAAATAAAAGCCGTTATGTAATTAGAAGCAGCTTTTTACGTAAGTGACTAAAAGATACCGAATTATTATAAAATTTTTGATAAATCATCTAATCATCAATTACTGGTTGTAATCATAATTTTCGTCTTGGATGAATTGCTTTTCACAAGAAACATTTTACCGCGTACTACCATCCAGTGGAATCAATTAACTGCGCAGGTATTTTCGATCCGGAATGACATGGCAACCTTTAAGACATAAGCATATTTTTTTCTTTAAGGCGCGGTACGAGAGTGTCCGTGGGCGGGCTATCACTCATCATCAGGTGACCCGCTAGCTCGTTTGCCATGCTATTATAAAAAAATAAAAGAGAATATGCTCGAAAAGTAGGTACCCTAAAAACTCATGGAACAAAGTCATTTGTATCAAAGCTAGTTTTAATTTGTTCAAGAGTCATACAAATGAATGGATTCTCAATCGAATGGTCCTATGTCGTGTTACATGAGTTCTGTATAACCATTATCTGTTAAATTCAAACAGACAGTCTAATAAGGACATAGGTTTAAATACACATTTATTATAAACCTAAAATGATTCAATAGAAGCTGTTTGTAAGTATGGGGTATATCAGTATTGGTACTATTTAATACAGTTTATTTCAACCTGGTACGAAAATTAGTACCGATGAGTACTATGAATAATTTTATATGATGATGGAAAAGTTAGCATTCCAAAAAAAGAGACTTGTCCATTGTTCACAGCGCACAGCGTACGGTCTGTAAATTATAGGAGTTCCTACTTACCTACTACTTCTTACCTAGCAGATATCGTTCCTAGTGATTTCCATTTTTATCTGAAATCTATTGAAATAAATGTCGGCCGTAACTATGGATGCACTTTTGCCATTTAATGAAAATTCACCGATGCTTCCGCTTGATAAATCTTAGGGGCGGAATCCAAAAGAAAAGAACGACGGATTTCACGCCATAATTGTATTTGCCATTTTTCACTATTAAAAAGAGGTAAAATGTTTTGTTATTTTCTGTATAAAGTGGTGATTTTATAGGTATATTTATAATAAAGGAAATTATATTAACAACAGGGTTCAAACGTTGAAATTTATTCGATAAAGCAAGCAGTTTAACTGATATTTCCACAATTGGTTCATTTTTTTATATGAATTCCATTATATAACGTACAGAATTCGATAAAGAGAATCCAACTCACCCAAGGCTACGTAACATCTTTTCGTCCCAAATACCACACTGTCTCAAATTGAAAGTTTTGGACCAATGTGTTTTGTTAATGACGAATTACGGAACAAAGACGTGGTTGGTTATTATGGGCCTTAAAACTATTGGACTGAAGAATGAAGAAGAAGATGAATCCACAGAGAAATGGAGTAGCGCAAGATCAGCCATTGTAGAGATCCTAGAGGGTGGCCTTTGTCTAGGAATGGACGTCTTTCGGGTGAAGATGATGTATAGAATATAATTTCAGTCAAATGGCCGCCGCCGTAGCTCCGTTGTAGGTAGTGCATCATAGCAGACCAAATTTAGATGGCATCTTTGCATAAATGGGGTTCCATTTGATGAAGAACGTATATTATGTTAGCTTTCAGGGTGGCAATCACATGTGGTTTGTCTTCATATATTAGAAATTTTTCATAAAAGAAATTTTCATTCAGAAATAGTAGTGATAAGTTACATGATATCGGTAGCCAGTGAGTAGCAGCCACGCTAGATGTTGCTCCGGGAAATATTGTCAAATAAATTCAACCTGTGCAGTATTATGCAATATTCTGAAAGAACGACTCAATTAATTAGATGTAGTTCGGCGAGATTCAAATGTAGGCTCAAAATCTAACCAGAATAACCAGATTCAGGGTAATAAAACTCCTTTTCTACTAACCAGTAGAAAAGCAGTTTTATTACTCTGAATCTGTATGTTTGAAGCGGCCTATGACTTAGTTTAGGTGACTAAAAGTCTAATAAAACATTGTATAGTCATTGATAGACATTGATACTTGATCATTGTATAGTCACTGAATCAGCTCGGGAGACCATTGTAAGTGTACAAGTTCTTGAGGACGTCCTGTGGTCCGATCATTTTCCTCTCCAGATTGAAATATTGTTAGATAAAATCAAACCTAAATTTCATGATAATTGTATGCAATATAACGATGTGCGCTGGGGTTATAGAAACTCTGAACAATGTGACATGTATAGTAATTTATGTAATAATAATTTAAAATTGATTGACTTTCCAATTGAAATGACCGATTGTTGTGATTATGTATGTAATAATGTGGATCATAGACTTGTTATTGACAATATGTACGACAGAATAATACAAATATTATGTCGAGCAGCTTCCGATAGTCGTTCGTCAAGTGTTCCCAGATACAAGAAGTCGGTTCTCGGTTGGAACAGGCACGTAAGTGATGCTCACAGGGCGGCCAGGGAAAAGTTTGAGTTGTGGGTTTTGTACGGCAAGCCGGCAGAGGGTCGCGTGTGGAATGACATGCAGACAACTCGTAAGATTTTTAAATCACGTTTACGCTGGTGTCAGAATCATACTGAGCAAATAAAAATGGAGATCCTTGCGTCACATCATTCCAGGAACGACTTCCGAAGTTTTTGGAAGTCTACAAACAAACTTAATAGTAAACCAGGTCTACCTGCGAGTGTCAATGGTGCTTGTAACCTGTCGAGAATAGCAGACCTATTTAGAGAGCACTTTACCGTTAAGTCACCTTTGGCATCGTCACAGTCCACGAGCGATGAGGGTTGCAGTGGTCGGGGAGTCAGCGTCCAGTTTACGGCCAAAGATGTGCGGCGGGCCATTAAATCTATGTCACGGGGCAAGTCTCCAGGCCATGACGACCTGAGCATTGAACATCTAAGGTACGCGGGATATCATATACCCAGAGTGCTGGCGATGTTCTACACCTTCTGTGTAGGACATTCCTACTTACCTGCGCCGATGATGAAGACTGTGGTGGTGCCAATTGTCAAAAACAAAACCGGTGATATTGGTGATAAATGTAATTATCGACCGATTTCCTTAGCGACTATAGTCGCAAAGGTGCTTGACAGTTTGCTGAACGCTCAGCTTGATAAACATTTACATATACACGATAACCAATTTGGTTTCAAGTCAGGTCTCTCTACAGAAACGGCTATATTGTGTCTGAAGCAAACTGTCAAGTACTACACGGATAAAAATACGCCCATTTTTGCGTGTTTTCTTGATTTATCGAAAGCGTTTGATCTGGTTTCTTACGATATTCTATGGCAAAAATTACACCAAACAACGATGCCCGAGGAACTAATCCGTATTTTCAAATATTGGTATGGGAACCAGATCAACGTTGTTCGGTGGTCAGGGGCATATTCAACGCCATACAGGTTGGAGTGCGGCGTGAGACAGGGGGGGCTGTCATCGCCGAAACTTTTTAACCTGTATATAAACGCGCTTGTAGAGGAGCTCAGCGGCACACATGTCGGCTGTCATATTGATGGAGTCTGCCTTAATAATATTAGCTTCGCAGACGACATGGTGTTGCTCAGTGCTTCTATAGGTGGACTGACGCAGCTGCTCGACATTTGCGCTTAATATGCTGGACAACATGGGTTGGTGTACAACGTAAAGAAGAGTGAGTGGATGGTCTTTCAGGTCCGGGGAAGGTCCCTAAGTCAAACGCCTAAACTTAGAATGAATGGTCAGCCCCTGAGTAGGGTAGAACAGTTTAAATACCTTGGGCACTTGCTAACCCCGGATCTGAAAGACGATAATGACATAGAAAGGGAGCGTAGAGCGTTGTCTGTTCGTGCAAATATGATAGCACGCAGATTTGCTCGCTGTTCAAGAGACGTCAAGATCACCCTGTTCAGGGCATTTTGCACGTCCTTCTACGCTAGCGGTCTGTGGGTGAATTATACGCAAAAGCAGTACGGCGCTCTACGCGTCCAATACAATAATGCATTCAGTGTGTTGTTGGGGCTGCCTCGCTTCTGTAGCGCTTCAGGGATGTTCGCCGAAGCGCGCGTGGATTGTTTTTATACAACAATGCGCAAGCGGTGCACATCCCTGGTGAGCAGGGTGCGGGTCAGCCGGAACAGTATCCTGAGCGCCTTCGCCCAGCGATTCGACTGCCAATACATGTATCACTGTGACATGGTACATGTACGGGATGATGTCGAAATATTGTTGTATTGTATTGTAATGTAATTGTTCTGTATGTTATTTTAAGTATTGTATTGTATTAGTGTATTTTTATAATTGGTCCTTGTTGGCCTTTAATTGAATAAATAATAAAAAATAAAAAAACAATTATTCGACGTTTTGTAGTAGTAGTTAGTATATAATTAAGTATTAATTCATGCTTAGACATTTACTAAACAACATGTAACGTAATTAACGCACACCCTCAAACACCCCAATTAGAATAGTATGTTGTAATCATAATACATACACTGAATTTTTTACTTAACATGTATATGCATTGTTATTTACTAAGTTATTAATTTTGTATTGAATGATAGAATTTGTATGAATACAAATAAAACTGCGATTTTAAAAGTCTTATCTTTGACTTACGGTTCAGGTCAATTTGTTTTGACTGTACAGGGTTAATTTGACAACAATTTCCGTAGTTTTAATTATTTTGGAATAAAAAAATACCCATATTAAAATTGATATAAATCGATTCAGTAAACGATTCTGAACAAACTATTATCAGGATGTGCGTTAATTAAGTTACATGTTGTATATATTATTGTCATCTACTAATAACACATATTATTCGTTTATACCCAATGACCGGGTCTTTATAACCAATAAATACATTGTATTCTTGATGGAACCAGATAATAAGTTACTGAAATCCACATGATATATCCTAGGTCGTAAAAAGTTGGTTATCGGCATCAATTATCGGTAAATTTTGCCAGTGAACGCGACTGAATGCGCATCATTCGTATGGAGAACATGCTATTAATGAGTGTTGTTATATTAATCATGACGATCAATTTTGCAATTTTACGACGTCTAAAAAAACATACGATGAATCTACGTTGAATTTTCGTCAATCCAAATCCGGAATTTTACTTACTTCAGATACAACATTTTCACATGGGACGTTTGGAGAACAGAGCTGATATAAACAATTGCTAAATTGCTTAGCGTTTCATGGTTAATGTTAAGAATCATTAAGTGTT
Organism: Pseudoips prasinana; assembly: GCA_951640165.1. NCBI lineage: Eukaryota > Metazoa > Arthropoda > Insecta > Lepidoptera > Nolidae > Pseudoips > Pseudoips prasinana. The sequence continues at coordinate 23,651,776 of OX621236.1, read as the reverse complement.
GCCGCCAAATTTAATAGCTGTCACAATGGCCGTTATTTGAGTAGGTACAATGTCAAATATCGAGTGCTTTTATTGAAATATTAGAATGATTAATATTATATTATGTTTGCCCGGTAAAATGGTTTACAGGGTGTTGGTATAAAACAGAACATGTTGGTATAAAACAGCTTGGTCGCTGCAATAGCATACAAATAGATCGTCTTCTAATACACGTATCACTTGAATCATTCAATCATTTGTAAATAATTACATAATATTTAATACAATCATTCGGTTTATAAAAAACTTAATACAAAATTATATTAGTTGAATGGATCCACTCACAACGCAGACTGGCAATCTGCAGGTGCATGTCACCTGCAGATATATTTCACAAGTGCAGCCTGCAAAGACATTATTATTAAAAAAAAAGCTTTAGGTATTTGGCGATCTTACTAAAAATTATATAATTATTGATTTAAAACATATGTTACATTAGCTTATCCCAAAGCAGTCTACAATAGATGTAGACTGTCCCTGTTTTGACATTCTTGGGCATTCTATATAGATGCAACGCCTATATGATGCTAAGCCTAATATGTCTGCGCTCAGAAAAATAAAACAATTTAACAATAAAAAAATACCAATTCCTTATACTTTAATTTACGTCTTAACGTTTTACTTTAATAAAATGTATACTGCAAGAGTTCCCCATTTTGTCGTATAAATAAAATTCTTAAGTAAGAATTATTATAATTACACTGACAATACCAATTTTTTCCATATCAGGTCGTGTATCTCATGTCAGATAACTACAAACGAAGCAGCGTGACACGCTCTCGTTATTAAATAATAAATTAATCATCATCCCAGATTAATTGCAAAAACATCGTTAGCAAATAATTTATTATTTTATGTGAACCCGTTGAACCTTATTTGAATGAGTCCTATGAATAATAAAATTGGTCTTTGTGTTACTAAAAACTTGAGTTCAGAGAAAAGAGACGACGAAAAGTATGACTTCAATTCGTAGATTTAAATGTCGCCTGACTGAATTCATTTGGTGGCTAGTTTGTAATTGTAAATAATAAAATCAAAGTAAAATATTATATGTCTATAAACTAGAACGCAGCTGCTGCCCGTCTTCTGGTAGATATTCCATCCCGTGGGGGGCGTAGAAGCCGACCCGAGGGAATATCTAGCAGAGGACGGGCAACAGCTACCTTATGGGTGCTATGATCATTTTACTGCGAGGGCCACCCCGTCTACCAAGCGTGGCATGCATGACATATCTCCTAAAGATGATTCTAGGGAGAGGGTTGTCTTGCAGTGAAATTCTTTCAGCGGTAATGATGATGATGAATCCCAGGTCGGAGAACCTGAGAGTTTGTAACTATTTTACGCGATTATAATAGGATTGTAGTAGTAGGACTGACTTTGACTTTTTTACTTTGATTCTACTATAAATCTGGTTTCACAGATAGATTGACGAATATACGATAACTATACTCCGCCGTATTACGCTTGAATTAGCAATTTATTTATATCCTATCTACATTCTAAATAACAAACTAAGCATACAAACATTCACATTTATATAATTAGTAGGATTTTAAGTTCATACTTCACCGTTCAGATTTTTCCTAAACTTTAATGAAACAGGTTGGCGTTTTGGACCTTAGGACACAAGTGTTGACGTTTTTTTACATAGATAATCTTAACTGAAATAGAAATAAACTTTATTGATTTAATCTTTGTTTTCCATCTTAATTTTTTATTGTCTATATAATTTCCCGGAATCTCGGTGTGATGTCCATATTAACATTACATTTGAAGATATTGGTACAAAGTAGCACTACCTGAAAAATTTGGAAGCGAGGGAGGCTAGCTACTCACAATATTCCTAACATTAGCAATGTTAAAAACAATCAAATTTACACATCTTAAAAAAAGTTAAGTAAGACTTCTAACAAGTATATTTCGTAATATGAGCTATAAAAAGCTGACAAGATCCAATTTTATCGTTTCACGTCACTACTACCAGGATTATAATAGATAGAAGATTTAAAACCGGTGAAAGACAGGGTGTAATTGAACAAAATCATTTTTTGCGGGAAGAATAGAGACTACATTACAAATCTAGGGCTACTTAATTTTTCTTCCTACTAAAATGAATAAAAAAAAGCAATGTTGTTTAATTCATAAATTAAAAAAAAAAATTGTGGAAACCTTGCTGTTGTTAGCCCTTTTATTTAGGTATATCACAACCCATTAACATAGCAGTCTCTATGTCTTTACTTTAAAATGAATTTCGTAATTTCTCTTCTGTGCAATAAAACACTATACCTTTACTTGAGTTCGTCACATTATTTTTTAAAAATAATTATATTAATCTCATAATTTAAGTAAACAATTTTTTTTAACTTAATTTTAAAGTATTGGCACTTATTTACTACAACGGCATATACAATGCCGGTTACATATAGAAAGAAGCTTTTAATTTCGTTTCGTATTTTAAATCTGTATTTACTACAATTTCAATCAGTGTTCAGGATACCAAACCACTCAAAGCTTTAAGACTGACGATACGTAAAGCCACATTCACAACATGCTGCATCCAATAAATTGGTGGCTACGAGAGGCGATCCGTAAAGCAGCAACACCGGTCACAACCCGCTTGACCCAAAAAGCGGTGAGTGGCGCGGCGAACGATCGCGCCGATAGCGCGCGCTCGCTCGGCTCTCCCGTGCCAATGCTGCCATCGTCTGACTGAACTACTTCACAATCGCCACACGTACTTGTTTTAAGAGCTTAATACAAATTGCTTAAAAATACGTGCACATAAATCAACATCTCGCCAGTGTTTGTAGAGTAATTATTTACTAATAACTGTTTTATTACGACCCACTCAAACTAAACCATTTTGACTCGGGATTTAATTTGTGTCCGTCTATTATAAGTAAGTACCCCGCGACATAGGGATTAGATTACCAGGTGCGGGCATTGACTTTTTACAAAAAAGAAAGGAATTGCAATCATCTCGGATACATACCTTTATGCAAAACAAAAAAAATAGTAGAAGCAGTTCACGCACATCGTAACTCACATAGACATGTATACAAAAAAACATACGGTCTCATTGAGAACTTGCTTCTTTTAGAAGTCGGTTTTATTTAAGAACTTGTAACTTAATTTATCATTTTCATCATCATAATTTTAATTATAACATGTCCAAAAGGATATTCTTAACATTTGCCAAACGGTTTTGGTGAAGGTAGTTTGATTTAAATATATTTTTATGGATCTGTATAAAACCTTATTATTTGTCCAAAGATTACTAAAAATCTAACCAACTACTTTATTCAGTATATTGAATAATGTATAGCAAAGTTTCATGGCATTGCTACATTAAAAATAGTTTTTTTTATTACAATATATATCTAACATTTATAATATTAAAACTCCATATTTTAAATTTAACGATATACAAATTTTAGTTTTATAGCATTAGCATTATAGCATGATTTAGCTTAATTCTAGTCCGCAGATATTTAAATTACCTAATAATGAATATTTTTTTAATTCTTGATTCGCATTTTGTGTTAAATAATGAGAATTTCACCATATTCATGTAGGTATTTTTCTTGTTTTGTGAGTTGCTATAATGCGCAACTCACAAAACAAGAAAAATACTGGTGCAATACTGGTGATGAAATACATACAACGTGTAAAAATATTAATGTCAAATATTTTCCAAGACAGATAATTAGTCTATACTGATAATAGGACAAAAATACGAATGAACAAATTATATAGGACAGCCAAAAAAACATGTTTTAGATCAGCTTTACTAAACTATGAACTGTTGAGAAATTATTGTTTTGTTCATCTTCTAAACAACAATTTCTCAACAGTTACTACATCGTTTAGTAAGGCTGACCTAAAACATAATTTGTTAGCTCTTGTAAAATTTGGTGAAACATAGCTAGTAGTGACTAGCTTTTGAAATTGGAAAGTCGATTATGGTCGAATATTGGACACAAACATTGTTACACTTTAAATATACCTACTAGTATGACTCCCTCTTTTTTACAAGCAATGAAATTATTTCGCAAGGAATTTTGCGTAAAAGGCTTCGACGGAAACCTAAAAAATGTGTTGCAAAAATTCTACGACTGGATAGCTACAGAAGTTTATAGGCAAAAATTACGTTCTTTCTCAATTTAAATGTTTTTGTTAAAAATTAATATTTAGTCACGTTTCCAAGTCCAATATGAGTTTAACAAGCAATAGCTTCGGATCCTGTAAAAGCTTGTTATTATTAAGACTCTATGTGATATAGGAAAATACCACTGTGAAAAGTAGATTAAATATTATTTGTAATTACAACAGGGTATTTCAGGTAAGTTTCTATATTTTTGTATCATAATAATTCGTTATTTTTTATTATTGTTGAATATTAGTACTGATAATGACATATCTAAAATGAAAGTTAAAATTCTTTACTTTTTGTGATTTGAGAGTAAAAGCAGTGAGTAATAACAGTTGCTTAAATTTGACCCTTAAATGTCTCATTTTAGTATAAAAATGCTTTAGAATTGTCTGAATTCCTACACTGACCTCACTGAAAGTTAATAAAGGTGAAGTATATTTCTTACAAGGATGTATTAGAATCTCAGAATTTATTGAAGTAGATTGATTTTATGAAGCTTATTCTTCGAAATATATTTTTAAATAAGCATATATTCGAGAAATGGAGTATTCCATTGATTTTACCAAAATCTATCTACGTAGGCGTTCAGCTATAGATGGGTCAGCAGAAACTGATTTAATTCTTCAGTTGATAAGCAAAGACAGGATTTAAAAGTTTACTAGGTGATTTTAAAAATGCTGATACTAGGATAACCTGTTATGTAGTTTTTTAAATCTGAACTTAAGACTATAAAATAAAATAAAAAAGGTCTTTATTCACGTAGACTTTAAATAAGCGCTTGTAAATAGTCAGAACATGTTTGTAGTAATATAGATATTTTGATACATATAGATATTTAGGTACACGGTTTGTATGAAAAAAATTACAATAAGATTTATTTTTTATACTATATATTCAGCATTGCAATGTTCTATTGAGAAAAGTAGAATAAAATAAACTTGACTAGTAATTGAAGCTTACCAGTCAATATTAATCCCATCCATTCAATTTCTCTGTGCGTGTCTCTCTATACAAAACTATTCGGGCGAGTATTCGTAGGAACAACGTATACATATAATGTTTTATTAAATGTTAACATACTTCGGTAGTTATCAAAATGTTACAACATATAAACTCAATTTTCAGCTTACGCAAGTAATAAAATGTAAATCGTTTAAAGATCAGATTCAATAGGTTCAATTCTGTATTAGAAAATAATGTTACACGTCAAGACACAATTATAAGTCATAAAATTAAATAACAAAGAATTACAACGAATTAACAAAAAGTTAAACAGTGTGAGTATCTAATAATAATCCATTTTAAACATTGATAAATTAAATAATACAAAATGAAAAATAATTCAGTTCAATTACAAAAAATAAAATTAATTAATGTACATTCTATGTCAATGGCAGTTTCATTAAATCGTCATATGAATAAAATGTCTGTTCAACAAACCACTTTTTAGTATTGTATTTAAACGCATTTCTAAGTTATCTAATATATTATTACAAACCTAACTGTTAAAAGCTTTTTAACAGCTATTTTGAGCCAGTCTGCCTAATTTGCCGCTAACAAGACCTTAACCCGTTGACACCGGGTACTGAGTTGTGTGCCTATTTACATATGTATATATCCGGAATATTGGTGACACTTTCTACAAAGAAAATAATGACTTTTATGCACGCTGAATATCGCAACAAGATTTTAATTGCAACGAAGCCGAAGGTTAATTAAGAGAAGTAAGGGGGAAAGGGAACAAGTTCAAGTGATCAGTCTAAGTAAACAGTATATAGTGAGAAGTGTGTCGTATGGTTACTCTCGCACAGTACAGTCGCAGGGACTCTGTAGGTGTGTCTCGTTTGTACCTTCACGCAGTGCTTATCGCCGGGCTTCTAAGTGCGTTTTGTGATCTTAGTGTGGCACCGACTGTCACTATCAAATTTAATAAGGGCTCTCTTTGTAAACATTAGTTTTTTTTCAATCCCCTGACCCACTGCAGTATATTAATTTTTATATTTAAACTTCACAACAACTATTTTCCTTATATTTAAACACATCATGTGATAACTTTAGGGTCAGCGGTACGATATTCTATTGAGTTGTTTTATTATCACTGAACGGTTGTTCTTAACCTTAACATGGCAATAGATATGACATATATTCCGTTTCAAACACGGTTTTTACAAAGAAAACTGTATTAAAATAGTAAGAAATTAATAGTAGAGGAAAGTCAAAACTATCACATAAATGATCAGCATTGAAATCCATACAACAATCATATATAATATATATATATAATATAAACCTTAATCTGAACAAAGGCAAACAGTAAAATAATTGACGAAAACCGCATAATTCATGTTTATACAAACATAATTTGATCATAATGACATAAGATACTGCCGCGAAACAATTTTATGACATGCATTATTAAATTGCGTCGCTTCAGTTAAACATCGAGCAGAAATTTTAATAACCTTACCCAAGGGAAGTTTTGTTAGTGTACTTTGTTAAGCATTTGGGATAGTGTCATTATATCCGTTTGGGTGATTATCGGTTTGACCTAAACAGCGGCCTAGGTTATGTAATCAAAAATCGTCATCACACTTATTGTTTTGCATTACAAGGTAATATTGATTGGTTATTGGCGACGCAGTCTGTAAGTAGACTAACAAAGTTCTCAATCAAAGTCAACGTCCGAAATCATTTATTCCGTAAAAAAATTTTATTCATGTTAAAACGTCATTTTTGATATTTTTTTTACCCTACCGTGCATTGCATGACGTGGCAGCTACTGAGAAACACTGCCAACTCAAGAAGCCACTGAGAAAAGCGCAGTCCCAAGCACTTTTGTCACTTAAATAATCAGAAAAGTCCCCGATAAAAACCCCCATTCTTGGCTTAATAGGGTCTTAACAAAAACGCAGTAGTCACTTCTATATATTACGATACGACATAGCACTATGTTACAAACTGTAGCAGTTAGTATGCAACGGTGCAGTAACAGTATAAGAATATGAGTTTGATGTAAAACATCGTAGTCTAGCTTTTAGTAATATGATATAAAACATTGAAGAATAACGCAGCATGTTCAAATTTCATGTAGCGATTTTCGATATTCGCGAACGGCTTGTTGGCTAGAATGTGATTGAATTGTTCATTCATGCTATTTTTTTGTGGGCAGCATAAACTTTGTAACATATACAATAAAGGGATTATATTTTATATTTATTTATTGCACGTGTGGCGCAGCGGCTAAGATAGTCGCCTCGCCGCTTCGTGTCCCATAAATAGTTGTTCGGAGTCTGGATGTAATTTGTGTCCGTCTATTATATGTTTGTAAAGTACCCCGGAACATAGGGATTATTTCCCTAATGCGGGCCTTGTCTTTAAAAAAACATATATATTTGAATTAATTTTTTATCCAAATCAAAATTGTTGCTGGATTAAGGTCTTGATCGATGCTGTTACGAATAATATCTTTTCATCCCATTATAATGTCGCTCACATCATTGCCTAACAAAGTTAAGATGCGTTTTGAACAGTAAAGAGGAAAAGACTTTATTTTTTTCAGTTATACCAATTTTGAAGAGGGCTAAATCCAAAAGTCCTAATACTAACGTTTATAACAAGCATAATTATAGATGTTTTTAACCTATATATATAGTGGTAAAAGCAGCGTGGACGTGGAGGCGGAATTTTTTTTTGGTATTTAGGAAATTGAAGGTAGAACAAGAAGAAAACTTGGCTAAATACAAAAGTCACATTCCTTTATGGAAACTGAAGGATAGGATTGAAGAATTTACTTTCGAACTTTTATATTTAAATTATGTGCCTGACAAATCTTATTTCTTCTTAGCCAGTTTTCTGACCTATTTTGCTAGAAATAACTTATCTCTACCACCTGACACTCATAAGTAGCAAAAGCCTACAATAACAATTATAGCAGGACTGTAATGACGTCCCATATTATCCAATTTCATGTTTGGTACGCGGTTTCGAGAGTACCTTTCTCGTTTTGTAAAGCCAACGCCCGGACTAAGGAAATTAATATCTGTGTTGTAGGAGACTTTACGAACACACACAGCACACCTAGACTCAGGACAACTATAAATGGGGCACACAAACAGTTGTTATGGACACCGAGATAGTTGTGAGGCGAATTGACCGCTGTACCAAAAGTGCAGTTAAACTAAATAATGTCATTATAGTCATATAAGGTTTAATTTTAAGGGACTCAAAATAGAATCTTGATTTTTTTCGGCGCATATCTCTACCCGTATATATGCATATGGTATTAAATTCTGGACTCTTAGGTTTTTAGTGAAACAAAACAAAAGAACAACCGTTCAAAATATATTTATATGTAAAAAGTAAAAACAGTTAGTTCTAATAATTCTTAAAGGTCCATTTTTACAAAAATAAAACATATGTACCCCTCAGATTAACCTCATAACTATAGAGAAATAGAAAGATAAAATATTGCATAATCTTTTAATGATGCAGACGCTTAGCCCTAGTCGATTGTTGAAAAAATGTGTTGAATGAAAACGGGGAATTATATTTGTCATACAAATATTTTGTTTTAGAAGGTATTTAGGATTACTGTGTTATGTAGGAGATAACATATAGCTTGACCATTAAGTAATGTACAACGTCGTTTTAGCTAACTAAATGGCGAGGTATCCTCGTCTCTGTAATTTTTAAACAGCAGTTGACACCTCTACTAATACCTACAGAGGTGTTTCACTGAGTTTCCTTGCTAGTGTATAATTAATTCAGTGGATTTCAGCTTAGAAGAAGCGCCGCCGGGCAAAAGTACGGTTTAACTTATTTATTCAATGAGTATACATATTTCAGAGCCTGTGCTTAGTGTACTCGTCAAGAATTAACTTAATGTCTTAATGATGACGACGGTTGAATCTACTTAATTTAATGCAATTAATCTGGAATGATATGTTATTTTTTTAGACTTCTATACTTAGTAATATATAATATTAGGTAGTCCATAAGCTAGGTGGTCTATCTGGTGGAGCATATATAGACGAGCATAGAGATGGTAAGCGGTTACAGTAGTCTCTGACACTTGCAATACACATAATAAGATATCCAAATGGATATCGGTTACAGTAGGTAGACAAAGGGTATCTTTACTTTGCTAGTGTGGGCGTTGCCTTTAAAAAGCATATATAGACGAGCATAGAGAGTACTTTCAATACACATAATAAGATATCCAAATGGATATCTTATTATGTGTATTGCAAGTGCCAGAGACTACTGTAACCGCTTACCATCTCTATGCTCGTCTATATATGCTTTTTAAAGGCAACGCCCACACTAGCAAAGTTAAGATACCCTTTGTCTTTACAAAGATATAATTGATGGGCACAAAGTAGGTACCCAGACTCAGAACAACTACTCCTGACTCATACAAAAAGTATTTTGAGGGGGATTCGAACCCGGGGCACGTAGTGGCGAGGCATCTGTCTTGACCACTACGACACACGTGCAGTCAGTCAACCTGGTGTTAAGCTAGAGGGCTTGGGTTAGCACAAATCTTTGTGTGATGAATTATTTGTTTTGTCTGAGTGTGTATTTACAAAAGAAAAGTAGTATATGTAATACTAGCTGTGCCCCGCGGTTTTACCCGCGTTAAATTATATAAATTATCACAGTTCCTCCCCCGTAGGTGATAGCGTGATAATATATAGCCTATATGTTGACCCGTCCTCTTAGTAATATTTATGCAAAATTGGAAGTAAATCCATGCAGTACTTTTTGAGTTCAGCCCGGACATACATACAGACAAACAGATACACAGACAAAAATTCTAAAAACTATATTTTTAACTTCGATATCGATAGTAGATCACGCCCTAAGTTTCCTTTTTTAAAAATATTCAATGTACAGTTTTGACTTGCCTACGATTTTATTATATGTATAGATATTAGTGATCTGCTTTCAATAGTACAAACTCTGCTTAGTTTGGGATCAGATCGCCGTGTGTAAATAATTTCCCAGGATATGATTATATTATTATTATAGAAATAAATAAGTATGTTTATCAATTGTCTGGGTGCAATATTAAAGGCTCTGACTAGTTTGGGATCAGATGGTAGTGCGCAGTTCGCTATTATCTTCATATTTAATATCACGACTTCCTTTGTCGAACTCTCTCTCTTCTCTTGAGGTGCTGTTATAAGTAATTCCCAATAACATAATAAATAACACAAACTATTTTCAAGAGTTAACTTTATAAAGAATATATTATAATAAAACAAGGAGTGGCGAACGCTGCAACATGTTTGGAATATTAAATTATGGTAGCTTTTATTTTTCTAATCGTGTAAGATGTGCAATATAAAGCGATAGCCGAGCTAGATTCGACAGCAATAAGAAAAAAGTGCCTCAGTATGCGAGCTATGTATATTATTAAAAACCATTCACTATTATTTTATTAAGAATAGGACCGAAGCAAGACAAGACCGAGAAACGACCACTTTCACAATAATATTATTTCTTCCGAACTCATTAGGGAACCCTAAAATCACTACCAAATTACATCTGTCTGCGAAATAGCCATTTTTACTAAATCGTCAGAAATAAAATATCGTTGGGTCGTACAAAAGGAAACTAAATGTGAATTCGATTTGCTCGAGGATTGCATCTATCTTGTAAAAAAGGCAGTAACAGTTTGGTTGGTGGAGTTAACAAATTGTTACAAATCGTAGTAGGGTGTACGGGTCGGGTGGAACCGGGCACAAAGACATCTGCCTGCAACGGTGGCCGCCGCGCAGATGCGGATGTCGCCACGCCACGCCGGATTCCTGTGCGTTGTGCCTCGCACTTTGCCCGCGTTTCTCGTAGCACTGCCACTGACTACGCCGTAGTATTTTTTTTAAACAAACGCCTTCGGTACGGTTTGAGTGTTAAAAATAATGACTTCCTCGAATGCAGTAACGCCATTACAGCTGATGCTTAGGGCTAAATAAAAATTAACAATGGGATTCAATAATACTGTGGATACCAAAGAAGTCTAATGTTTTTTATTTGAAATGACAACGCCCGCAATAGGGAATGTAATCCCTGTGTCGCGGAGTACTTTACAAACATATAATAGACGATGACAACGACACAAATTACACCCAGACCCAGAAAAAATATTTATGGGCCACACAAATAGTTGTCCGGCGCGGGACTCGAACCCGCAACACGAGGCGGCGAGGCGACTGTCTTAGCCGCTGCGCCTGCACAAATGAAGTGGAATTCAAGAATTCCACTCCATTTGTGTCCAGATAGGTTCTGTATCAACAACGGTACGGCTTTGTGACAGAACGTTTTTTCTATTGCTGTCTTGTCTAAATTATTATTAAAAGTTGAATAAAGATGATGTTATTAAAATTTGACATCTTACTAACTTATCGTATGGGCATATGACCCTAACAATACGGTAACCACTGTCCATACGATAAGTAACTAAGTATTAGTTGATCGCGATAAATCGGAATGCTAGAAAAGTTGTATCTAAACGTTGCCGCGGAGCGATAAAAGACGGTTACAAATACATGTTTTGTTTTAAACGGCTTATCGTAGTGGCGCGCAGGTAACGGAAACGCCTGATCAACCGTCGCCGGGATAACATGATAAGCGGATTACTCCCTCTGTTTGTTTTCTGCCTGTTTATTTTGTTAATTTTGCTCTTTATTCTGAATTATTCCGCTATTATTTTGCCTCTAATGTACTCATTTTATTGTTAGTAGTCCTTCCAATTCTCATTTTGTGAAGTTGAAGATTGAGTCAATAGCTTTCTGTTCCTAATTTCAGCGTAGTGTTTGAAGAATTCATATAAACTGAAAAATTTTCATCATCAGCCTGATATCATCCACTGCTGGACATAGGCCTCCCTCCAAGGATTGTATAACGTTGCCATTTGGAGCTTGACCGCGCTTGGCTTGTGAGTTGGCGACTGCAGTTAGGTGGTAGCTATAATACACAGGTGGCGCTGCTGACCGACTACCTGCAGCTTTATCCCTTAGTCGCATTTTTTCGACACCCACGGCGATATTATTTCTGGTTCGGAAACCACACAGCACACTCAGCTAAATATATAAACATATTTTTTTATATTTTTTTTATATTTAGCTGAGTAGTGATTTTTTGACGGTCACCGTAGCCTAGTTGGTAGTGCTCCTGCCTACGAAGCTGGTGGTCCTGGGTTCGAATCCCGGTAAGTGCAAATATTTATGTGATGAGCACGAATATTTGTTTCTGAGTCATGGATGTTTTCTATGTATATAAGTATGTATCTATCTATATATCATCGCCTGGTACCCATAGTACAAGCGATTGAACGCTCGAAGCTTTGCTTAGTTTGGGCTCTTTATTCTGTGGTTTGGGGCTAGGATGATCTGTGTGACATTGTCTCTAGATGTTATTATTATTATTATTATACTAGTTTGCGTGTTTCATTTCTAATGAATTACTAAAATCATATCAACGATTAATATTTCTATTATTATTATATAGATTACATATTCGTATTCAAGCATTCCTTTTACCATTTTTAAGTTACGTAAATGTCAATAAGAAAAGATGAGGTCTTACCTCATCTTTTTCACAATTGTTTATTTCACCACAATAATATAAAACAATAATAATAGGTGCGTACAGTTAAATGCAACATATTGCTCACAAGATGAAGTACCTAGGCGTGAACCAGTGAGTAGATGGGTTACCACTAAGTACTGTAATTTTACGGAGTAACTCTATAACAACAGGAAGGTAAAAGTAATAACAGAAACGAATAAATAATTCATAATTAGTGTCGTCACAGAATGGAAAAATATTTAATAATAATTAAGTAGATCACTTTCTTTAATTGGGAATGGCCAAAAAACTTGTTGGAATACTAAGGAAAAAAACAAAAGGATCTTAACCACTTGGGAATATTTTGAAAGAAGAAAGGTATCGCTTGAAAATAAGGGTCGGGGAGCAATCGCTCACTATCACTCGACCCATTACCAAATGTTCTATGGCTGATCTTGGTAAATGGCTGGGATAACTGTAAGCTGAAAAAGTAATCGCTTTTCGCCAATGTACGTCGGGTTTTAACGATAGAACAGCCACAGTATATCTTCTTGGGACAACGAACACACTGCCATCTGATTGTCTAGTTTGACATAGCCCGTACTATGACAACCTGAAAACTGATAAACATATTTATATATTTCTTTACATATTACTTTCACATTACACCCATACAGAGAAAAATTTATCGTGCTCAACACACAAAGATTCGTTTTGGATGTGGATTGACCATCTCTAGCATAGAGGTCAGTGTCACTACCCATTAGACCAACAGGTCAGTCATAAACTTTATATAAATTGGTATATAAACTCATTTCAAAGTACTGTACTTTGAAATGAGTTTATATACCAGCACATCCAGCTACCCCAAACTGTCAAATTTATTTTATAGATTTTCATCTTTATCTCAAAAGCATAAGGTTTACTTTTAATTGGGAAAATTTGACAGATTGGGGTAGCTTGATGTGCTGGCGCCTGTTCTATATAGCTTAAATTAATAATAGCGCCCGTTCCTCAAATTTTTAGGAATCTATTTTAGCCTATATATTAATTCAGTTAACCTTTCAAATATAGTATGATTAAAGAGTTAAGAAACACGCCTATGTAGCCAAATACTCTATCAAAGATTTAACTTATTAAGGTTCTACATCAAATACTAAAGACGGCAATCGTCAGTAGTTTGTACTGATTGGCCAATTTATACGATTTTATAGAAGGATCGCTCAAATGTACGGAACTCTAATAGAGCGACACTACTCGTTCTTGGCTGAATTCTATCACACCTTTAAGGCGTGAGGCGTAAAGCTTTGATTTGATTTAATAATATTGATAAATCGTTTATTGCCAGAAATTTTTACATTATTGGTTATGCTCTAGTTCCTACACTAGGATTCCCTGTGTTGTAGGACCTAGGCTCTGCGATCCGTTTACAAAAACTTAATTCTAGAACTTAAAGCCTAAACTAGAACAATCAGCATAATTTGAGTATGTGTGTGTGTATGGTGTGTGCGTGTGTGTGGAGTGTGTGTGTGATGTGGTGTGTGTGCTGTTAAGTGTATGTCTGTGTGTGTGTGTGTGTTTGTGAGCGTGTCTGCATTACTTACTCTAGAATTTTGATAAATTCTTCGGTTTGGTTATAATTCAGCGTAAGGAGCCAGTGAGTCACTAATTTTTTGCATTTATTTTTGGTTTCTTTTATGATATTGTGTAGGTTATTTATTTTCCCATATATGTATGATCCCATAAAACCAGAAGATTTCCTACCTATAGATTCATAACACCTAATTCTGTCCCAACTTACTTTCCGATGAGAGTGAGTTTGAGTACAGCGGTTTAGCGAGGTTTTATGGAACCGTAGAGTAATAGTAAGTATGTATAGCTGTCTAACTCTGAGCACCGATACATCAGAGTAAAGTTGGTCAGTGGGGTATCGGAATGGTCGCCTGTATGCCACTTTTAGCAAAGCACGTTGCGCCCTTTCCACATTCATAAGATAAGTTTTCCCAGATATGCCCCACGATGGAATACAATATTGGACAACAGACTGACACAGGGTGAAGTACACCATTTTTACAGTTGAATCATCAGCGGTCTTGCCAAGTCTCTTAAAGATGAATAATAGCTTCCTTATTCTACTGCTCAGGTAATTCAGATGTGTCAACCAGTTCAGTCTGTTGTCCAAATGAACACCGAGGTATTTAAGGCAATCTGTCTGATCAAGATTTGGAATTTATTAAAACAGAGTAAGACGTAATTAACAATTGGCATGATGAAATGTAGGACTAATATGCTTAATTTCAATATTCACTGCATCAGGGTTAGTATGAGAGTACTCAAGTATTTCTACGGAATTGGAAGCGAAACAAAATGATATCACGAAATAATATCAGATAAACAATGTTCTGCAATTT
This sequence comes from Pseudoips prasinana, assembly GCA_951640165.1. Classification (NCBI taxonomy): domain Eukaryota; kingdom Metazoa; phylum Arthropoda; class Insecta; order Lepidoptera; family Nolidae; genus Pseudoips; species Pseudoips prasinana. The sequence continues at coordinate 23,636,602 of OX621236.1, read as the reverse complement.
CATTGGTCGAGTACATTAGTGACTTATATCTATAATATCATACTATTGGAGCAGTTAGATAAAGAAACTTGTGCTATAACAATATCCGCCAGTAACGTTAAATTTCAAGCATTCTGTAGCTTTAGCTTCCACAGATTTTCTACTTCGAAAAGAGGATGGGGTGCAAAAAGAATTCCTGAACAAAACCTTCTGAATCGATTTATATCATTTTTAATACAGGTAATTTTTTATTCCAAAATAAATAAAACTACGGAAATTATTGTGATTTTAACCCTGTACAGTCCAAAAAGAAGAAATGGACCGTAAGTCAAAGTAATAAGACTTTTACAATAGCAGTTATACAATATTCAGACAAATTCCATTATTCAATACAAAATTAAGAAAAATGAACTTTATTCCAAGATACTAATTTAGTAAATAACAATGCATATACAAGTTTAATTTAAATACATATATTATGATTACAACATAATACTCTAATTGGGGTGTTTGAGGGTATGCGTTAATTACGTTACATGTTGTATAGGTAACCTACAATTATTATGCAAGTAAATTTTATAATTTAAAATATAGATTTGCTGTAGAAATCAACAGCAAATTTGCACCGACATGAGCTCTTAGTAACTACATGTCCTACATTTCCTTCAGTGTTGCTAGCTAAGATATTTGGCACGTTAATGGCAACACATTATGAGGGAGGCTCTCGCTTGATTTGATCACCGTGAGTCGACACTTGTCCAGCGGCCTCATCCATCAACCACGTCGTGTCTATAGTAATTCCTACTAATACATTACACCTATCTTATAAACGAATTAGGTGCCTATATGTAAGAGTTAATCAAGTGAGAATTGATTACCTAGCGACACCAAAAAGGGGCTTAGTTTTTATCATACTAGTAACAGAACTCATCATGATCGTATCAGTTTCAGGATTCCGCAGTATTAAAATAATTGTTAAAAGTTTTACTATGTCTGTGTGTTATTTGTTATCTTTGTATGGGTGTACTTACGCACAACACTTCGATCCTTCAGGATATTTTGGGCCATCCCCAATTTTTTTATTCTATCCCTAGAGCCCTGAGTGCAGTCTGCACATACTTCAGTACTCTTCTTAGGGGTAGATCCTTGTAATGTCCTGGTTCTGGATATGCCAGCCCGATATCAGCTGAAAATGGATATTTGTTATTACAACTAAATTATACAGCCATTTTATTAATACTACTAAAATTATAGAGCTGAAAAGTGATTCACATATAGATATTTTCTTGCTAGTATGTGTTAGTGTATTTTAAAACCCATTGTTTTAATCTTATTTAACTTTACATCTTTTCTCATTTTATATTTTTAAAGTTAGTCATAATTGAATATTATCTAACACCCGCGACTTCAGCCGCGTAAACTGTTCGGCTGTCTTAAAGCTATTTTGAAATCCCTCGGGAACAGTATGTTTTTCTTTTCTGTACCCCTATCAAAGTGTTCATGATAGTAGACAAATATAATGTGATTAGTAAGGCTAGAAACTATATCGAAAAAACTCCCATTTACAATTGGAAATACCTGGGATTTGTTGGTGTATTCCGCAATTACCCTAGAGTTATTCATGTCACTTATCGACTGTTATCTATCGACAGGCAGCTGAACAGACTAAGTAAAATCACTAAGCGACACTAACACTAAGCTATTGTGGAAAGTCTACCTATATGTCCCCACATATAGGTAGTCTTTCCGCAAACCCGCTTAACGAAAATGATCATATATCCCCAGTGGATGGAACTGATATTTAATTTATTAAAAATAGCAAACTTAATAAGAAGTAGGCACAAGTATAATAAAGAAAGTAAACAGTATTTAAAATCAGTTGATTTTATTTTTCAGATATATTTAATATTAGTTGATATTATTTGTATTCTTGGCGAGAATAAAATGAGGATGCTCTATCCCTTTTTCTCAAATTGTTAGTACGGAGCTTCTATGACTTAACTGTGTTACGTCATATATATATAGCTTTACATTCTTTACCTAATATGATTTTAAAATACTTATAACTTATAGGTGTTAATGTGATTTGAAATTTACGATTACTGTTTGGTTTTATTTGTGGTAATATTGACAAATAAAAAAGTTAGTCCGCATTCTTATTGGTCCATTATCAAGTGTTATTTATAAAAATGCTAAGAGAAATATCTGAAAATTTATTTAGAAATAATAACTATTTTATTCAACTCTCGCGCTAGGAAATTAAGTCTATGAGTCGCGGGAAAATTTACGACCATACAAGATACATAGACTCAGAAAAACTGTACCTATATGGTTTCGATAAATAATTTTCCTGTAAGGGGAACGAACTCAAACTTTAACCACTGCACCACCTTGCTTTTATATTGGGCCAGCATATAGAAAAGGGATGTTTGTTACATTAAAATGTAATATTTTAAAATTAACTACAAGTTCTCGAACATATTTAACCACTACTTGTCATAAATAACTTGTAATATAACTGAGTAACTTCTAGAATATTCGATTGCAGACTATATAAACAATGATGTTCCAAATACAAAAACATTGAAAAAAGTATGACATAGTAGTGTCCATGCTTATTTTATGTCAGAAAATCCTTATTTAGGTTTGCACAATGTTTAACATTACCAGAGGACGTTTCTCAAGGAGATTAATATACATTATGAAAACTGTAACACATCGACATCCAAACTACACAAACAAAAGATTAGCGTAATATTCATTTGCATTTTGCACAGGGATGCGAAAATATTTTTCGTATTTCACAAACTGGTTATCTTTAATTTGTTATTTCATGGGTACATGGCGTTCCTGTACATTCTTTCACTATTTATTTCTGATACACCTCGTATAGACTTTTAAGTGCATACAACCAATACATCAATGTGACCGTTACTCGAGTTCTATACATAATTTATGGGACACCCTGTATATTTATTGTTCATTGGGTCGTGCGGTTATCGGCCCGGTGACCTCATTAAGATTAATAGCAACACATCAACAAGACAAAATCTACACATCAATGACAAAACCTATTTTCCGTTAAGTTTTTTAATACCTGCCTGACTTCTCAGATCCTACTAATATTATAAACGCAAAAGTTTCTAAGTATGGATGGATGGATGGATGTTTCTTTCTCTTTCACGTAAACTCCTGAATGGATTGTAATGAAACTTTACAATGATATAGCTTATACATCCGAATAATACATAGGCTATCATTTATAAAGTTTAACGCGGGTAAGACCACGGGGCACAGCTAGTATTTAATAAAAATGCGTTTATAAATTATATATTATATTATAAATTACAAAGGCGTGGCGCGGCGTGAATCAGTTGTAAATTGGATGTTGTCAGTCTCTTGATGTAGCTAAGAGTAATTACTAAACCTTGATTTTTTGTTATATTGTATGCTACGAATTATAAAATCCCGAATGTCGGAAAATATAGTAAACTGTTACGCACTCGTAGGTTCTGCACATTAAAACTCCGAGATATTTTCCACACACAATATTTAATCGAACAGAGTAACGTTCTTATCTACCGTCGTACAAAGAATCCCTCCTTAATAATTCTCCTACCCTATTTATACTTTTATGAGTGACAACCATTTGAAACTATAATATCGATTATTAATAGTTTTAAGATGTAAAATTATTATAGAATTATTATAGTAAAATGATAATCACTAATCAAATAAATAGTCATAGTATTATAACATAGCAGCTACGTCATAACCGTTGCGCGGCTATTGAGTACTTTATAACAAAACGGAAAGCTATAAAACTAACGTCTTACGTTTTAACTATCAGTCGATATATTTGGGTTTTATACCCGTAGCTTAATGCTATATTATGTGTAGCATCTTAATCGTATCTAATATAATTAGTTCGTTTTATCTAACACTGGTTGTATTGCGATGGATCATAGCTATGTTTCATGAATAAAATAACTCATATTCTAATCGGAGTTGGTGAATTTTTCCAAATAGGTTATTTCCTAATAGTCAGTATAATACTTTATTTATTTATTATCGACACACCAACAGTATACATACACAACATTTAAATACTTAGCTCACTATATAATTCAATCCTTATATGTACACCTATTAAAGTCAAGTGTATGTTGAATTTAATACGTAAAACATAGACAAAGTCGTCATACATACAAGTTATTTGAAATTAAAAACAAACAGAAACATTATAACTAACATATATTAAAATGTATTAAAAACAATTAAGAAAGTTCTTATTGGAGTAACAAAAAAAAGGGTCACTATGTTAACGCTTCCAATATTTTTCGCTTGAATACATAAAATGCATCGGAAGAAATATCCAACTAGTCGATTTTTTATTAAATCCATTGTATTCATTATACGCTCGCACCAAATACATTATATTGTTTCACCATGAGTAAAAGCTAATAGGGGTAGAACCGTTCTTACGTGCGTACTTACGTAACCTTGAACATAACATTGCCATTATTCACCATTCGTCATGATTGTATGCTCTATTGTGATATTCCACAAATAAATACAGATATTTTTGGTTATAGATCACATTGGTGTTTCAGAATTAACGATAAATATTAAATTAATAAAATAGAAAGGTCGATAAGAAAATAACACGGGCAATGTTTGGGGGATGCCGTTGGATGTGAAAACTATTTTTTCATTTCTTATACTCGGAGAGTAGTGTTTATTTGATCCGAGTAGCAAGTGGAAGATGCTACTTCCCACTTTTAAGCGGTAAAGTCTCATAGTAATTACTTCCGTCCTTATGGTGGGAATAAATTTAAAAATAGAACTATATTTGGTCAGGCATTTGGCAGTACAAAATCTAACGTAATTAAGAAACAATGCTGAGTCCATGTGAGTCTATAAATGGCCAGTGTGAATTAGAAAAAGGGTGTCTCCATCTTACGAATACACGAGATTATAACATGTCCTGGCGGGAGTTTAACATTTTTACCCATCCCAAAAAGTGCACAGCACCGCTAAAGAAGCTTTCATTTCAAAAATTTGGTAAGTACAAATTTTTGAAGTAAAAACATCACCTAGTTATCTATATCGTGCATAAGAATTTTACCAAATAAGACATCTAGCCGTTTCCATTTTACCTTCTGAAAGGATCTTGTAAGTTACATCGAAATCGTTAGCCGTTTTCCAGTACATTAAACAAAAACTACCCACTATCCAATTATCTTTATTGTATAGTGTGCATTTGACAGTTCCTAACAATAGAATTATTGTGAATGTGGGTGGAACTATGTTTACATTAATAGTCTGGTTACTTAAGATTTTTTGCACTATGTAGATATTATATTCTCAATGTAAAATCACACTCAAATATCATATTAACAATAAAAGTTAATAAACAGTAGTTATAAACTGTGTTCTCCGAATATGGATGTGGTTATCGAGCGACACATCGCGCCCACTCTATGATTGATTGGGTATAGGGCTGACGGCGCCCCCCCTCTCCCCACGATAGACCCTCAGCTGGGGCTGGCAGCCCGTTGAGACAACGTTGCTTGACATGATGTTCATTTGTTCTGATTTGTTAGACACTAGACCGCACTGCGCGCCTCTACCAAACATTATGTGATTAGAAAATATTATTACGATGTATTGTGTTATGCCACTCGGGATACACGCGTAACTGTACGCATCGTAGCTATACAACGTGTGATATAAATGGTTTGGCATAATTATTAGTTTATTACTGGTTTTGTTTACGAGTTTAGGTCTATAAAAACCTGCCAAGTGCGAGTCGGACCCACCCATGGAGGGTTCCGTAGCAGCAAGTATTTCAGTTGATTAAATGAAAGGTAAATTGAGGTTTACAATTTATGACGTATTAAAAAAACTACTTACTAGATATCGTTCAAAAGTTCAAACCAATTTTCGTTGTTAGTTTGCATGGGAATGTACATCATATATTTTTATTAGTTTTATTTTTCTCTTCTTTTAGAAGTTACAGGGGGTGGGGACACTCATTTTACCACTTTGGAAGTGTCTTTCGCGCAAACTATTCAACTTAGAAAAACAAAATGATATTATAAACCTCTTTACCACTTTGGAAGTGTCTTTCGCGCAAACTATTCAACTTAGAAAAACAAAATGATATTATAAACCTCATATCATTTTTGGAGACCTATCAATAGATACACCATATGTATGAGCACGATGAAAAAAAAAATTGACTTTCAGTTCTATGTATGGGGAAACCCCAAAATTATTGTTCTTTTTCAATTTTTGTGTGAAAATCTTAATGCGGTTCACAGAATACATCTATTTACCAAGTTTCAACAGTACAGCTCTTATAGTTTCGGAAAAAAGTGGCTGTGACATACAGACGGACAGACAGACATGACGAATCTATAAGGGTTCCGTTTTTTGCCATTTATAAATATATATATAGGATACCTTGGTAAATGGTATTTTAATTTTCAACATAGGCATCATTTAGTATAACTTAAAGTATCTTTTATCTAAACTTGTGAATCCCGTCCAAAGAACTCTTTATCGCCAAACATTAATAATAATTATTATAATATCCTGGGAAATTATTCACACACGGATCTGATCCGAAACTAAACAGAGCTTGGACTATGGAAACCAGATAACTGATATATCTCATATACTACTTTTACTTTTCTAAATACATATTATACTTATGTAGGTATATAGATAATTAGACCCAGAATCAGGAAAAACAGACATGCTCATGCACCCATGATCTGTCCTAGGTGGCAATCGAACCCACGACCTGCGGCTTGAAAGAAAAATATCAACCACACCAACCGGCCCGTCTAATAACTGTATTGCGGTTTTCTTAGCTACTTCTTAGGAATAAATCAGATTTATTTTTATCTACTATATAAAAATCAGGTTTTCCTTCCTGACGCTACAACTCCAGAACCCACGAACCGATTTCCACGGTTTTGCATTCGTTGGAAAGGTCTCGGGCTCCGTGAGGTTTATAGCAAAGTAAATTTATAAAATTTAACGCGGGTAACACCGCGGGGCACAGCTAGTAACTTGATAAATACAGAAGAAAATACGAGATAATAAAATCTTATGGAAACTAGATCTAAAATTAAATTAAATAAGAAATTTTAACTATAATGCTATAAACTAAACTAAAATAAACTAACTAAAGGCAATTCATTAAGCGCTCCGCATCGGCATCAAAGGGTATCGTGCCCAGAAGGCTGGCAGCATTGCCACGTTGTATGGCAATGCTTCTTTAATTTTGAAAATAGATACAAACCACTATATACATCACATATCATCTCACAACTTCAACCAAGGCGAAGTTGTGAGATGGAGCGTTATCTTTGTAAGTTTACTTCGCAATTTTTCATGAATTTCGTTATTCTTTGCAAATAACGTGCCCGTAGCAGTGGTACCATGATCCTGGTGCTCAATAATTATTACCTTTTTCTTAAATATTGCAAAAAGGACGGCGAAAGAATCACGTTGAATTTTGTTAAGAAGTTGGTGATGATTGGAGTGAAGTTGGTCTTATTCATTCATTTAGTAAATATTAAATTTGAATTTTATAGCATTCTTCGCAATGCAAATCCTTAATCTAAACTCAACAATGCGAAATTATAAATTCAACGTCAGCGGGTCTCGAACCAGCACCATCTACCAATCCGTTGTAGGCGCTCTGCGTTAAGCTACGAACGATATGCACTGGCAGATAAATTTAGGATTCCCCTGCTAACACCCTTCCGGAGAATGTAGGTATTATACATAGGCTTCGTTTTCTATAAATATAGCCTGATATGTTCACAGTTGCATGTGAAAGATCATATCATTCCACCGTAGTTTATAGAAGCTTCATAACTCGGATTTTCACAGGACGAATCCAAGATTTCCAATTTGTTCAAATTCATTTGTATTATTATATAATATAATAATATCGAAGGACAATGTCACACAGATCATACTAGCCCCAAACTAAGCAAAGCTTGTGCTATGGGTACCAGGCGACGATATACATACTTATATAGATAGATAAATACTTATATACATAGAAAACATCCATGACTCTGAAACAAATATTCGTGCTCATCACACAAATATTTGCACTTACCGGGATTCGAACCCAGGACCACCAGCTTCGAAGGCAGGAGCACTAACAACTAGGCTGCGGTGACCGTCAAATATTATAGGTCACACAAATATTCAACTATTTGTGGGACCCATAAGGAGTTGTTCTGAGTCTGGATGTACTTTGTGTCCATCAATTATATATTTGCAAAGTTCCTCGTGATACAAAGATTCATTTTCCTAATGCGGGCGTGGTTTTTCAATATAAAACCTGATTGTATCTACTGGTACGCTGATTGTATCTATTAGCAAGTGAGTTATGAAGCATATTACTTACTTATTCACACAAATATGATACCATTAATGTGTGGTAGAGTTTAATTGTAATGTCCATCATTGGCTTTGCTATAGATATTTTACAATACTATATATTATACAATTCTTTAATAAATCACTTCTAATTAATTTAAACATTTCATCAAAACAGGGTATTCATTTTACCAAGCGCTTAATTAGCTAGATCACAGGTAAAATAGAGTTAATTTGTTGTTAGTGATAATGTTATAACCATTGGTATATCAACAAGCTATTAGATAAACGAATGGCCATTTAAGGGCATTGTATTCGATATTAACCGATCGACGGGGTGTTAATTGGGACAACCCCTACAAACGCGACGTCCATTATGCGATGTAAGATGTTATAGCTTTGTTATAGGTACATCTACTACAATATTTGTAAACATTATAGCGTTTAAGTGTTATAATAAATATATTCACAATTTAATTAAAAATGCTTAAGCTTATAATATGATCTTTTAAATTCATCTTTTAAATGGACGTTGAAATTGGCATCATCTATACATATAATAAAATCGTAGGAAAGTCAAAAAGGTACATCGAATATTTTTTTTAAAGGATACATGGGACGTGATCTGCTAACGATATCGAAGCCAAAAATATAGTTTTTAGAATTTTTGTCTGTGTATCTGTTTGTCTGGTATGTATGTCCGGGCTAAACTCAAAAAGTGCTGCATGGATTTACTTCAAATTTTGCATGAATATTACTAAGAGGTCGGGTCAACATATAGGCTACATAGTATCACGCTATCACCTACGGGGGAGGAGCTGTGATAATTTATAAAATTTAACGCGGGTAAAACCGCGGGGCACTGCTAGTCATATTTAAAAATAAACATGCGGGGCAGTCTTTGGGGACTAGATGGGAATAAATTTTAAAATTAGAACTTAATTAAGTTAGGCAGTCTGCTGTAAAAAGACTAACACAATAAAAAAAAAGTGCACAACGCCTCTATAGAAGTTTTCACTTAAACACTAGTAACATATACAGTACAATATGAATAAAACAATTATATGCAACTCGCGGCCTTATCTCTAAAAGCGATCTCTTTCAGGGAACCGATTCGCGTTGAATGGACCAGAATTTATTATAAATGGATAATGGTAATTTCTGATGACCGCAAAAATCCCGAATGATTGTGAAAATAAAATTCAATCTTTCTTTGAGATAAAGATTTAGATAATTAGATAAAGATTTATTGTACAGAAGTGTGACAATATGAGTAAACCAACGAAAACGTATTGGTAGACACTTTAGTTAATTGCGAAGTTTTGAGACCTGACCATATTTGCGTAAACCAAATATCAAACGTATTCAAAAGTTTTGAAGTTTATCAAGTTGTTCCTCCGTAATATCAAGATGGCGTTAGCATAGTCGAAGATAGGGAGAAGAAGGCAATGAGCAAGTGTAATTTTGGTAGTAGTAGGCAGAAAGTTTCGCAGACGTCGTAAGTAAATTGCAGATGCAAACAACTTCTTGAATTTGAAAGCCTATTTTATTGGTAATACCTTATCGTGTAAGGTATTCCTGAGTCTTTCCGTGAATATATTAGTGTCATCCAACAATATTTTTTTAATAATCTCTACAAATATTACTTGTGACTTCGAAGGATTCGATTTTATTTCGTATGTCTTACTCCACTAAATGATTGGTCCCAAATCCGCATTGGTCAACTCAATGACTTCCGATTACTTTTCGAGAGATGCTTTGAAGTAATTTTGTAGATCTGCATAAAACTGGGAGGAAATGAGTTGATCAGAAATAGCATTAATAATCTGCGTAAAGGTGATAAAACATCGCCCTGCGGTACACCAGTACTAGTTTTACATTAGGAAGACAAATTATCTTCTATACTAACACGTTGTTGGTGACCAAACAAGTAACCACAAAACCAGTCGATTACCGTTAGATATATGTTAAACGAACGTAAAATAGCTAGTAGAATATCAAAATCGACAGAGCTGAATGCATTGCTGAAGTCCAACAATGCAGGCACTGAAGATTTCCATTTTCCAGTAGATTACGGGTACTAGATATAATATTATTGTTTCTAAAAACTCATTTTTAAATAGTCAACATTGTCCATTTAAAACATTATTGGCACTATAACACTGTTAGGCTGTCTATGAAAATTGTGGTAGTTCAATATTAAAAAGAGTTTGTAGTTCATTAGTGAATTAACAAAATATTTAAATTTTATATCGTACTGTACATGTAACTCTAATTGTTTTCTTTGTTATTCTCAAATGTAATACCGGTTGTAAAAAAATATTCTTGAAAGCATTAAAAATACAGATGTACTGTGGTCTTCATTTGTTCAAAACTTCTGGCCAATAAGGTGTTAATTTTGGTTTGGAAATAGAAATCCAAGTTGGCAAATAAGGAAAATAAACCAGTTCTCACTCTTATACTATCAGCAATTCACAACCCAAATCAGGAATTGTATTAGTTCTTGTTATAGGTACAATAATATAACACAATTTATTTTAATATACGCAAAAAGCGTGCAATAGTATACTCGTTTATTGTTGAATACCACGCTGAGTACATTAAAAAATTATCACATCATCTAACTAGCCGAAAAATTGCACCAAATTTTTGTGGTGGGCTTATCTATATTTTGTTGTGTATGAAACATTGGTTTGACCCTGGAGTTTAGTGGTGAACCCAGATCTCATCTAATGTCACAAACCTAACAAGACGCGAGAAAATGTGGGTCGAATTTGTTTCTACTCTAGTGAAAGAATCTGGGATTTAGAAAATCCGAGTTCGTTGACAATTACGTGTTGTGTTCGTTCATATGAGATGCCTATAGTTTGTGCAATTTCTCTGATATTCAATCTACGGTCTTACAATATGAAATCACATACTTTTCCGATTTCTTCTTCATTCGAAACCGTAACAGACTCGCTGGAACGAAGCTCATCTTCGATGTTTCCCCGTCCACATTTCAATTCTACAACTTATTCTTTACAATATTTTAGTTATGACGGGCTGTTTTACACCAATAGAATTACATGCAATTGATTGAATCGACGATTTGGAACAATTTGGACTTTTAAAACAACTGTAATTATGTATATACGTAATTACAGTTGTTGTGAAAGTACAAATTACAGTTACTGTAAAGAGTAAGTTGTAGAATAAACCGTAATTATGCATATAAATACATAATAACTAATTACATCTGTTTTAACATTTCATTAGATATTAGATTATTTAGATTTTACGGCTTAATATATAATAGAAACATTTATGCTATTTTCAAGAATAGACATGGCAAATCCATGACACCTTATTTTTTTCGAGACACGAATAATATTTTTAAGCTTTACGTCACTGGGTGACTCACTTAACGTCGTAAATAGGTGTTCTATAACGAACATGATCACGTTCTGACTAAAAGTGCTTTTGATTTACGATGCCTATTTGTCGGCGGAACAGCGGAGGTGTTTTTACCTAAAAACAGCGACGCGTACGTAGGTACGTCCGCGCGTGCATACCCGCCACCGCTGGGTGATAATAATTAATCACTAACACAGAGCACGCTGTCGTTTCCTCGATTCAAATATGCTGAGTAACGATAAAAGTGAGAAGGGTTAGCCATTGCTGTTACCAACCAGATACCCTGTAGACCTTTGCGACCTGAATTCAGGAGAGAATGGAGGCGTTTTTGCGGCCCACTATTATAAAACACTTTGCGAGCGCCGCCGGCCGGCTATTCTATTGAACTTGAGGCAAGTAATCTCAGTTCTAATTCACCGGTTAAAACTATCCACTAACTACAATTTACTTTAATTTATACTTTAATTTATTTGATCGATCGCAATTCTATCACTAGGGGGTAAAGAGATACGCGAGATTGGGTTACAAAAACAAAAGCATGCCGGCTAGAGCAGTTTAGAGCACCCAGTAAAAAAAAAAACTTGTGTGTACTTATGTACACGCGTTAGAAGTTATACTTCTTAATATACAACTTGAACATAGTTATCAATTTTCATACCACCTAGAACTAACGTCATGCTGTTAAATTATTTGGTGTCGGTGTGCGCGCGCATCGTAAAAATTCACTCTCATCATTTTTCTCCATCGCGCCAAAAGATAAAATATTTTTATATAAGAACGATAAAATATTTTTGAAGTTATACTAACTTCAAAAATATTTTATCGAAAAAAAGTTAATGTTTTTGGTATTTTTTTGTATTGTATTTTGAGTACTACTAAGAGAAAAGCTCAATACATTGAGCTCTTTATATTAGATATCATTGAACTGTACAGTTCTCGTATATAATAAGATGATACAGCGCATTGCTATCCCACTGCAGGGCAGGAAGACATAATGAGAGCGCATCAGCCACAGTCCACCACGCTGGCCTAGAGCGGATTAGCAGACTTCTCGTGCCAACAAAAACATTTTTGAGGACTTTCAGACATGCAGCGTATAAAAAAATTATTATCTCACACTTAAAATGGTGAAGGAAATGTGTGTTTTCCTTTGTTGGAATGACTTCGAAAAGTGTCCACAGTTCATGGCTATGGATGGTTGAACTCCTGAACGGTTCAACCACTAGGCTTTAGATATAATATAATAGTATAAGTATATTATATAATACTAGCGGCCCGGTACGTGCTTCGCTATGTATAAGGCATAGTATTAAAAAAAATATTATTAAGTTCATTTATTCAAACAAAAAAATATTTTAAATTGCTAAAAGATGTTGATTTTACACTTTTTCAAGATTTTTTTTTAATTTTGCTCTACGTACAAACCTTCCCTTGACTTCCACGAATAATTCAAGCCCAAAATTTACCAAATCGGTAAAGGCGTTGTTGAGTTATAACATTACAACGAAAAGTGGCATTGATTTTTATATAGGTATATAGATTGTAGATATAGAGGTAATATGATCACGAATAAAATCTACGCCTTATACTGGCAACGTTTATTTAGAGCCCATGAAATGAAGTTTTAAGAGACAGTACGAGTATATTTATTTATTTATTTAGGAAGACCAACAGCATTTATCAACACAATGTTTATGATATATTCATAGGCAGCAGAAAGCCATTAACAGGTCTCCACGAGTAAAATCCTGATTACTTAATTAATATTAATCCTTAAGGTGAGTTCTGTAAAGGATAACTGACTGAAGTTGTAATGTTTCGATTCCAGGAGACGTATCGTCGTTGGGCGTGCAGTACAATGGTGCCCTTGTGGGTGGAGGAGGGTGCGGAGGAGGGCGGCGAGGAGGGAGGCAGGGCGCGGCGCGCGGCCGCGGAGCACGGCGCGCGCTGGCACGCGCGGCACCTGGAGCGCGTGGGCCACCTGGACCGGCGGCGCGGCACTACGGGCGTCGTCGGGCGCTGGGTGCGTGCCGCCGCCGCCGGGCCCGGCCGGCCCATCGTTAGGCTCAAGCCCTGCCTTTCTGTCTGCCAGCTCGTCGAGCAACACTGCCCTTACTTCCTACCAGCAGATCGCGCCCCCGCAACCCCTACACAGTACGCCGGAGAACCCACGTTCCTATGTCTCGGTAAGCTTTACAGTTATATTTGAATATCAAATCAGTAAACTTAGTTGTTTGCATAGACTCAGTCCTGCTATAAATATGACTTGTCACTGCGTGTCAAGTTTTGATACAATAACAACAACCAATAACAGACTAAAGGCAATAGTATGAGATTTTTTTTAAACATTTCTGCTTATGAAAAGTACTCTATATAATAATATATTGACGTCCCAGTGGATTTCGAACCCACATCCTCTGCCTGTACGTAGTAGCACAACATACCATGTTGACGTATAATCAACTACCAGCAGTGAAATGTACGTCTCCATGATATATTGGAGTCAATCCAGAATCTACAGAGCCGCTGCTGCAGTAGAGTATAGTTAAAGTAATAGTAATAAAATACAAGTTCAATATACCTACTTAGCGCTCATAAAACTAATAACATTGCCACTTATTATCGAAAATGAAATTTACAAATATCGATTCTTATTGACGGTCACCGTAGGCTAGTTGGTAGTGCTCTTGCCTACGAAGCTGATGGTCCTGGGTTCAAATCCCGGTAAGTGCAAATATCGTGATGAGCACGAATATTTGTTTCTCAGTCATGGATGTTTTCTATGTATTTAAGTATTTATCTATCTATATAAGTCTGTATATCGTCGCCTGGTACCCATAGTACAAGCTTTGCTAGGATGATCTGTGTGTCATTGTCCCTAGATATTATTATTATTATCATAAAAGCAATGAATTTTAGGCAATTTTCATCTTGAATTTGCTAACTTTTAAAGATAATTTATCATTTCCGTGCAGGGTGGTAGTATCGAAATCTTTCAAATCTTTTATAAGACTCAATTTGCACCTGTGGAAATAAATCTAAAATAACGATGTAGCTGCTTTATAAATATCTTGAGCAATATGCTCCCCACAGAGAGACGGACGGGTTTTAGATTAGGCACAATTAGCCTTCCGCTATAGCTTGGCTGCTTTGGCTCCAGTTCAAAACGAGGGAGGGCGAAACAAATAGCGATTCTGGCGAGATGCACACTGTTTTATTTTTCTTTATTTTCCTTTGTCTTTGACCAATTGTTGCTCCGCACTTTTGTATTATCGTCTCATCCAGGGATAAGCTAACTTTTACTGCTATAGAACTTACGTTGATGTCAACAATGGTTCAAGATCAATAACTATCTAAGTGGTTTCATTTCTGAGCATTCTTATGGTACATTAATCTGCCGGTCCTAACTGTAATCCTGCCCCGTCCAACTATAGTCATTATACGAGGTCATAGGCTTTCTGGGCTGTCTGAACAACTCATAAACGAAGGCAACATGTGAAAAATACACAAATAAAAAGATTTTCCAATTTATAAGTTAATTGACATCTTGGAGACAGCAACTCAGCGACTGGAACTCTTTAAAGGCTTAGCCTTTAAAGTTGAAGCCACACAAGCGAAGCAAGCTGATTTTGGTGAGACCTGATTGTATTTTATGGCCACCAAATTTGGACTACCCATAATATTGTTTTTTTTTATGTTTGCGCCCGCAAATAATTATTTCCTATAATTATTTCCCTATAAAATATAATCATTTCCTATATCGCGGGGGACAAACATGCAATTAACGAACACAAAGTACACTCAGAGTCAGGACAATTATTTATTAGTCACTCAAGTTCACCACAACTCCACGTGTATACAATACAATTAAGCTGGACCTACAACGCTGCCACACAGAGCTTTTGAACTGGAATTTATAAGTGGCTACCTTAGCTTATGATGCTTGTACGGACGCCAGCACATCCAGCAACCCAAATCTGTCAAATTTCTTTTATAGATTTTCAACTTTATCACAAAAGCATAAGGTTCACTTTCAATTGGGGGAATTTGACAGATTGGGGTAGCTTGATGTGCTGGCGTCAATATCAAATCCATTCTGATGCTGGTATGTCATAATAGAATGTATGTATCCTCGCTCGCAATACACTCGCGTCCGTTTCCCAGGTTGTTTGCAGACAGAGACAACGGAAAAAGGAAAGGATTATGTAAGGCAATAAATAACCGGCCGAAAGTGAATTGGGGTCGCGCATTTAGGCATCCATATTAGTTTAGTAAGTGTTCGTGTGGAACCCGTATAGTCAAATAGTCATTTATTGGTAATGGTTTTACAAAGAATAAAAATATTTCTAACACAAACTACTCACTTAAACTTAAAAAATTCGTCATGCGAGTAAAACGATTTCTCGATAAGCCACCTCTTCAATCGAACTTTAAAACTCTGTAATGAAGAGACCGGGAGTTTGTTATAAACTGTGCAACCCATAACATAAGTGATCTTAGATGATTTCGTAACTCGTACTATAGACCAAATTTATTTATTTAACTCCATATATCCCACTAATATTATAAATGCGAAAGTTTGTGAATATGAATGTATGGATGTTTGTTACTCTTTCACGCATAAGCTGAACGGATTTTGATGAAACTTTGTAGTAATATTGCTCATATATTAGAATAACAAATACGCTATAATTTATAAAGTTTAACGCGGGTAATACCGCAGGGCGAAGCTAGTTTCTGTTATAAATTACAAAATGATAAGATCACCGGATATATGTGATCTTCACTATACATAATATTACAGCTGCAGTATTATTTCTCCAAATTAAATATGAGTAGTCCATACTTTATTAGAAAAACTAGCAGTGCCTGTGACTTCGTTCCGAGTTATAAATATTTTTGTCCTTGCCCGTTTGTCCTACGTAATACATCGGGTTAAAAGTTCGGGATAAATAAAAATTATTGTGATAAATCATAGCCTATGACACTTCACAATAACGTAGCTTTCTATTGGTGAAATCATTTTGAAAATCGGTTCAGTAGATCCAGAGATTACCCCTTACAACGTCACAAACTCACAAAAGTTACCTCTTTATAATATTAGTATAGATAATACTATTCACGCAGACAGAAAACGTTTCTTGTGTATTAATAAAAAGCGACATCTATTAAAATTTTAAGTGGCCAAGTACGAGTCGAAACTTGTAGGCATGTACTATACACACATATCATCATCATCATCATCATATCAGCCGAAAGACGTTCACTGCTGGACAAAGGCCTCCCCCAAGGATCTCCACAATGGCCGGTCTTGCGCTATCCGCATCCAGCGATTTCCAGCGACCCGCACAAGATCAACGGTCCATCTTGTAGGGGGCCTGCCCTCGTTGCGTCTTCCGGTTCGTGGTCGCCACTCGAGAACTCTTCTGCCCCAGCGGCCGTCGGCTCTACGAGCTATGTGCCCTGTCCACAGCCACTTCATCTTGGCAATACTTACGGCTATGTCGGTTACTTTGGTTCGCCTGCGGATCTCAACATTTCTGATTCGATATCGCAGGGAATCTCCAAGCACACATATTTTGATTATTATTTTTATGATGTAACAACAAATTTACAGTTTTCGGATATATCCCTTTACGTGGTCTATAAGACCTTGCTTGCTTCATGATTCATGATAATAATGCAAAATAGTTACTCTATAGCTTTTAACTCTCTTGAGAGTCAAAGTCAAAGTCAAAAATCATTTATTCCGTAGAAATTTTACATTTATGTGGAATCGTCATTTTTTTACCCTACCGTGCAGTACATGACGTGGCAGCTACTGAGAAACACTGCCGGAAAACTGAGTAGGCATTCTTTTTTAAAATAAAATATACTTAAGATTAATTACAATCATGTGTGTTGACTCAGAACAACTTAATGTCAAGCACTTTTTTCTCTTAAATAATTAGAAATTTTGTAATATGCTACACAATTTGGCTTTAATAATTCTTTTAAACTTATTCGTAGACAATTCTCTTATAACATAATATTTACGGTATAAGCCGTTTCTTTTAATAGCGTTTGATTTTTCACAGCTCCAAGGGATATCTAATCTGAGTATGTAATATTAGTCTTAACTTGATAATTTGATGCTTTCCTCAAAAAAGCTTCATGACAGAAGCCATCGTTAGATGTCTGAGC
Organism: Pseudoips prasinana; assembly: GCA_951640165.1. Classification (NCBI taxonomy): domain Eukaryota; kingdom Metazoa; phylum Arthropoda; class Insecta; order Lepidoptera; family Nolidae; genus Pseudoips; species Pseudoips prasinana. Next base: position 23,618,632 of record OX621236.1, on the reverse strand, counting down.
GCCTTATTTTTTTTTTATTAAGTTAATATTACTTTCATCTTGGTACCTCCACGCAATCGTGAGAAAAAGGGTCTTCACAGACAAACAGACGTCGCTATACGTTTGTCTGGTAAGACCCTTGTTCTCTTTATAATATAAATGTACTAATTAAAACTATAAAACGAGGCCGTGGGGTGGAGTCTTTTTTATCGTACTTATTCATACTCGTTGTTCAACACATAATAAGGTCCTGGGTTTGTAACGCGAGCCGAACAAAAATTACTTTTGTCTTCTGACAAAACTAAAACTGTTAGAGCAGCTTGGTGCCTTGGGCCTTCTCTGAGGCACGTAATTTCTTTCGGTCCTGGGCCTGATCTCCAGTTAAGTATGCGAAAGGCCTACCGCACAAATTAAGGAAACTGGTAAACAATAAAATTGTCTAGCATACTTGGTAAGAAGGCAGAAACTTGAATTCTATTTGTATATATTATGAACTTATTGATGATTGCTGTCGTATTCCAGATCCGCGCATCCCTGAAACGGGTGCGCAGGCGAACAAGTCCAACTATGGGAGGGACGAGTGCTGCTACTGGTACTGCGAGGGCGGGCTGTGCTACCGCTGCGAGGCGCGGCTGAGCGAGGCGCCGCGGCCCGACGCCGAGCACTGCCCGCCCGTGGAGGAGCGCGTGGCGGTGTGCTCGGTGCCGTATCAAGCGGCGGCCGCGGCTCCTCGCCCGCGGGCCGTTTTGCTGGTGCTGCTGCTGCTCCTCGTCGGACACGCACGGACCCACTGGACCGCCCTAGTGAATGTGCGCGATTCGCGGTTATAGTTTTACGTTAACGTGCGTCGCACCCGCGCGTCTGGCGATCGCCGTCCTGCGATCGGAACCTCTGTTAGTGAACTTATGATAATAAATACGCACGAGTCTCTACGAGCTGCGCGCGTCGCGGCGACGGGCGCACGGCTCCCGCGCCGCGATCGCGTCGCCTTTATAGACTGTAAGTTAATATTTGTGTCTGAATCGATACACCCGAAACATGAAAACACCAAATGTTTGCATATGAGTTACTCGTGCATTTATCTCGTAAGCGCTGTTCGCCGATGTTCCGGCCAATATGTTAGTATTTTTGCCACGAATCGTTAACGTCGAAACACAAGAAGTTTTGCTTTAAGTAAAGATGTTGAGTATATTTTAGTGGTTTACAGTTACACTGTTCATGGGGCACGACGGTTTGAGTTATATACACTGGTAAATTAATACTTATTTTTGATTATCCTTCATGCATAAAAGCAATAATTATGAAACGGATAAGATGCAAAACTCTCTGTGACGATCGTTACATTTCTCTATCGATGTACATAGATGCATGCACGAAGCATACTTTTATTAGGAATCGTGTGATAATACGTTTGTACTGCATTCATATAGACACTGACACCTCGGGCTGCCAGTCATGTACATGTCACAATAAATAATAATTAAAGATTTCGATTCACATCTCTCAATGTCCCTGCGTGTATAAAGAATAGAGGCCTTTATAAGAATATAAGTAAAAAAATAATTGAATAGTATATTTCCCAATTATTACTGTATATAATTAAATTGATGATGAAGTATCAACCTCGGATTCCTCTACTTTCAAAATCCAAAATTAAAATATTTGGAATAGTAAATAACAGAATACCGAGTAAATCCTATATAAGGATATAAATCTCGCCAATTAATATCGTGAGTTTTAAAGAAAATCCGGGTCTCATGTTTGCTGTGAATTTCCCAGGATATTATTTTATTTATGCACCATAGAACATATTATGTACATCTCATGTAAGATCTCTACTCTTTATAGCATGCAAGTAACGGTATAACGTTTCTTAGAGAGTTATTCATGTAACAATGCACGTGCGGGGCGCGTGGCGTTGCGAGGGATCTCCGGGAGAATATCGGCGAGTCGTAAGACTGCCGCGCTACCGGCCCACGCCACTTCGGAAGGACGCTTCAATAGTCGCCCTGCGGCGCTGAAGCTGGCGCCGCGCCCAACCGTCCACGCGCCGCCTGCGCCCCGCCGCCCGCCGGAGCCTAAATACTATGGTTTCTAAATATGTATAAATTAACACTAATCTAGGGTTAATAACGTAGTTGTTGTTTTGTAAGAAGTAAAATATGACTACTACATATAATGAGAATTATATGTAATATATCCGTCTTATGAACTATTGTCAAGTCACCAAATCGTTAAAAATGATTTTTATATAAATTGATTTTTAAATATATATATATTATATTGTATATGTATATATCGTATCGAGTACTGACAAGGTTAACAACCTTCACGTGGTATTGTCAATCTCAAATTTTTAGAAGTGTTTGTTATTTTTGTTTAATTTTGGAAGAATATTAAATTATAGAGATCTCGTTAAATATTATGTGATGATGACAAGATATTAATGGTTATTAAGACTTTATTGAATGGACATTTGTTGAAAATATTGTCCTCGGTCGGGGATGTAGTTGTTGTATTCAAATGATATGATAATAATATTAAGTAAGTTATTTTTTACGTTTTTATCGTGTGTACATAATAATTGTCAAAGAACGGTTTGTTGTTTCCAGTTCCATTCTTAATCGTCGTCACCGAAGGTGCTAAAGGTCTATTAATGCTTCTTAAGGCTTGGTTTGTAACAACTCAACCTGATCTGTTCGTCTGTCTGTGTACCGCTGAAGGGGTACATTGCGTAGTCATTCTGCTTCTAAATTCATATCGCACATCGTCTGTTTTAACTGGGTGTCCAGAACTTCTAAACGTTTTCAAATTAAAGCTTTCCTTCAGTTTTAGAGTTCCCCATCTAGTAGGTAGACATCGGAACATAGCCGTGACGATAGATCAGTGTGTCGTTATTGTTTCAATCGAGTATCTAATTCGCTCGTGATCCTCAGTGCCTTCACTTTGGTGGAAGTGAAAGCGTTCGCGACCGTGCTACACACTCGCGATACCAAATGTCCTAAGTTCCCGTCGTAGTCGGACGTTTCCGTACCGTCACCGAGCGCATTGTTTGCCCCGCGCATCGATTCTGTAAGTTCATCGAATAATGTATCACCATCTCGTTAACGCTGCGACTGATGGAAGAGGTAGTGTTAGTAGTTCTCCATTATTGCACATACGTCATTACATTTCGTAAACGCAGTTGAGTAAAATGTTGAAAATCATATAGTGATAGTCTCTTGAAGAGAGTTTATAGTAGGTATAGAGTTCGAGGGCTATTAACAATAAAAAGTTTGAGACCGATCGTTTGCAGTTCAATAACTACACTTATTGTAACAATAAATTTGAATTCCTGTCAAAACTTCATATTGTTTGACAAAATTTCACTATTGATAATTATATTTCTTTCATACGTAATCTAAGAAACTAATTAGAATACTAAATAGGTCAAGTTTCAGGTAAACTCGTTTCAATGAGTAAGGTCTTTATGCACATTTTATAAATAACGGCAAACTTTTGCTAGTCGAATCGTCGCCCTACTACGTAGAGGCTCTTTCACGAAATCTACGTGTATCTATGTATATTAAATTATCGAGATGTCTAAAATTTAGTAATAGAAAATGAATTACTAGAACATAATTAATTGGAACAATTTTGAGCACTCGTTAAAACTTACACATTGACCGCGCATTTCTTCTTGTGAGTGTTGTCACTCTACACTATCAAAATCTTCACTCGTTCACTTTGTTAGAGTAGATAGTCAAAGACCAAAGGAGAGGAGTTCGGTTCGGATGCTAAGTGCGATTAGCGTTATAATTTGTCACATGTTCCATAACAAAGTAGTGTAATATGACCACAAGCCTAATGAACCAACAATATACCTCATTGTCATCTGTGACCGCTTATTTGCGAGAACGTTTCCGTAGAGACGCGGAATTAGCAATAATTCGTAGTATATCAGAAAACTGTCCGTGGCGACGACCGCTCACACTACACGTGCCCTTCTCTCTAGGTTTAGTGTAACGGGTGTATTTTAATATTTCGTTAAATGTTCGGTGATAGTGTATACATTATATGTTTGTTTTTAATATACGTATGTTTTGATGTACATAAATAAAGTGTAAATGTTTAACGCACAAATAATATGACGAATATTGCTATATAAAGCAGTGTACGAAACTTATGTATTTAGCTGTAAATGTTACTGGGAAGTAATCGATTAGGCGTTTTGAAAGTAGTCGTCACTTCTGCGCTCCGTCTGTTGCCGAAATGTGGTCCGTTTATCTGTGACTGGTCGTTATTTTGTTCGTTCGTTAGTTGTACCTGTATACACCCGTGCTCATCCCACACTGCACGCTAACATGGGCGTAGCTAAGGAGAACGATGAGTGGGCTAGTAAAAATCGTCAATCACTACTTAAAAAAATTACTGAATATAATGCATTAATTATACAAGTTTATTTTTATAATATGCTTAATTAATTCAGAAATCTATTCATTCTACTAAAAATATTATCTTTGCGCTTGCCCATTGACTCACCGGCTGCCCTCCGTAGGGAATCTCCATAGCTACGCCAATATACGCTACACCTCATATCGACATTCCACTGTAAATGTTTCAATACTTACTCAGGAATTAACTAGTTATACTGTTCGATACTTTAAGTCCCTTACGTTAGGTTGCGCGGCCACTCATTTGACTGTCACACACACGCACAAAACAGAGTGTGCTTTCGGGGTCGTCCATCGATGAGTAAGTGAAATAAATATGTATTTCGTATGTTATTATTCTCCAACTACATATAGTGATGTAAGCGAAACACCAAATCGTAGCCTTTACACAGCCATATTATGAAGTACCAAGTTATAGTAAGTAATAAACAAACCGGGCGTATATTGTGTATTTTTCAACCGATGCAATATGGAATAGCGCGTAGGTATATTTGTTTTGTCAGTCGATAAAACGTGTCCGTGATATTTATGAGTGTTATACATTTTAATGTTTGTTTTGACGACTGCCAATAGGAGACACTATGCTTAGAAATAAAAGTTAAGGCGTGGTTCAGCTGTGGTATTAAAACTATTTAGAGTACGATAATAGTCGGTTATAGTAACTTGTACTTGCTGATTTGTAAGCGATCTACGATCCTTTAATCTAGAGCTGGGTAAACATTTAAGTTGTTTAATTGCTAAGCATTTCCATGCTTTGGATAACACGTCAACTTCTATCAGCTGTCATTGGACAAGTGTTTAAGTCAAGCCAGAAGATTATTGGGTGGGTTGGACCAGTTTGGTTGAAAAATAAGCAGTGAAGCAGAAAAGAATAGGATGTGTATTGAGAATTGATCGAAAAATGTTGTAATAAGACGACTCGCGTGGACAACAAGGAATATATACATGGACTTTTAATACCACATTGGACCTTATATAACAACGAATAGGATTCATTACATATTTTGTAATTGCATTGTTTTTCTTGATATTGGTACAGTGTAGTGATGCAAAGAACATACAGACAAGGAGGTATCCGTTTTTAAGGCAGTGTGTGGTTTTAAGCCAGGCATAATGTGTCGGAGTACAAAGACGGATCAATTCAGATGCAAGCCAAAATGTTCACTTTAGTGTGATACTGTTAGTTATGGATGTATTGCCTGATGCTTATTTATTTGTGATCGGACTCGAGTAAACAGCAAATAGATACCTGCATGTATTGAACGATATGGCCTTCGACTTACTTAGGAAGGAGTTAAGTAAATTAGATCACAATTAATAATATGTATCAAAAGTCTTATGATGTATTACAAAATACATATTATGAATAGATTTAAAGATTTGTACGTTACTTTGAGATGATTGTGAGTAAGCAATCCATTCTACCCCGAAAGTTTCTCTTAGAATACTTTTACGAGATTGTCGATTCAAACAATTATTATTAATTCATATTATCATGATGACTTTTTTTGTTAATGTACAAATATGTAGATAAATCTAAGCCTTCAAAATTGCAAAAGGACATTTTGTTTTAATAGATAATATTGTGCTACTACTCTTAAAAGTAGCTCTACAAGTTATTAAGCATTGAATTGGATTTAAATCAAAGCCAAATATAATGTTGATTCCGTTAAGTTCCAACAAGTAAGTCATTGTGGCTAAATAAGATGTATTCCTGTTTTAAAACTTAAATAACGAGGAAATGCGAATCTTCGTAAGCAATAAATAGAATATTATTCTGTTTTGTGAGCTTTCTTAGTATATCTAGACTGGCGAATTACCTGTGATACATAATAATCAATATTTTGTTTGTGATGAGTATGGTCAATTCAGAAAGAAGGAAAAGGTCGGGAACACCTAGGTCATGCTTTGTGTTAGGCGGGTCTTATTAATTTTTGCGTGATACACGTGGCCAAAATCCTAATTCGTGTCGATGCAACACGTATTTATTTTATTTGTTTTTTTTTTATAATATATAATATAATTTACTCCAGTTTTATTTAAAAACATATATATTAGAGATAGTATTGAAACAAAGCCAGTTTTGTGACAACGGTAACAAAACGATGTTTTAATGGGATTTTTGTTTAGTGAAACTTATATATGAAATTAAAACGCATTAAATGCATTTAATGAAATATATTATTTTGCTGCAGTGATGTGTAGTACTTTTTTGTAATATATATCTACATGAGCAGTACAAACCGAATGATACAAAAGTACGAGATTATATTAAGGAATTGAAATGATGAATTCAGTCAAATGAGAAACATGCATTACTATGAGAAATATGCATTAATGAACGGGAACTACAATGAGCTTTGATAGAACTCTGTTTGATTTGGGTATATTTATTTGTCACATTTCTTTTAAAATGGGTGGATCGGGAACGCGTGAGACATGGTTGTAATATTACAAGTCATCAAGATAACTGTTTACTATTAGGAGAAACACGTGCTAGTTTCTATTAAAAATTATATTTTACACCATCGTTTAGAACCACTGTTGGTATAAATAATTTTAAAGAGAATAAATGTAGCTATTTTATGTAACACCAACTTTATTTGAGACCTGTTCTTCAGAGAAATATATATTTTTTTGTTTTAACTACTGGTTACTTAACTTAATTGTACGCCATCTAAGCTTACCGATAGAAATGACTATGAACACTATAAAAAGTACTTACTCGCTAAAAAGTGAAAAGCTTCGATCTATCTACATATTTGTTACATTTAAATGTCGGTTCATGAATTAGTATAAATATAATCTATGTAATTAGAGTTATTTCCATTTAAAAATAAATGTTTTGTGTTTTTGATAGCGCTACGTTGGCTGTAGGATGGAGTTGTAGCCGATCATCGTACTGTTTAGTTACCAGTAAGAATACTTCCACATTTTGTACTGATCACTGTGAACGTGAGAATGCGTGTTCGTATTAAGTTCTAAAAGTAATGTGTACAAAATCGCATCGGTCTCATTTATTACTAATGAGTTCTAGATCATATAAATATATGTATGTATGATTATGAGGACTTTAAAGGCACTTTATCTGAAGTTGAATTTTCTTATGTTTGTAATAATTTTGATAAAATATGTAGTTAGGATTGCACTGTTGGAGAAACTTATATTAAAATAAATCGATCTGTCCTCAGGACTGCTTGAACATAATTTTAATCTCTATAAATAATATCATTAAAAATGCCTAATTCATAGTGAGAGAGGTAGCTTAGAATAAAATCTTACTCATAATGTGAGGGGGGAGGGGATAGACCGGCGCGGCGCGGCGGGTCGCAACGCCGGCGCACTCTGTTGCCACACACGCGGGCCGATATATTGATATGATCTAGGATGTGTCGTAGGTGTTTCTCGAGTAGTGTCGTGTAATAAGTCTTGTGTTACGCCTTCTATAAACTGTTAGTGTGCGGCGAGGGCTCGCGGCTCCACGGCGCCCGGCTGCTACGCCGCGCCCGCCGCTACGCCTTCCACGCCGTAGCGGCGTAGCGTCGCCGCGCGCCGGCACTCTTAACGCCGCGCCACCGTCGCATGTAGACATCGTTCGACACTCGAAATAAGATTAATCACGTTCGAATAATCGTAGACAGATTTTGAAATTTAATATTATTTGCATTTTCCTAAGAGTTAGAACGATTGAGACAGTAGGTCGCACGACCGTGTTATGATGAATTGTGAAATGTTTATTAAAAAAATACGTTTATGAAAAGCGAAAAATATTGTCATATAAACTTGTAATTACTAACTTAAGAGGAATTATTGGAGAAAAACAGAAAAGACGTTAAATAAACCGATTAAAAATACAGACGCGTGTATTATTTTCTCCCAAGTGGTTGTAGTCAAAATATGTCAGAATCACATAGCAGCATTTTAAAATTTCAGAAAATAATATCCATATTTAGGACGTTTCATACCAACTATACTTACATGAAATTGACTGGCTAGTATTGGATATTTTCATACTCCATGTTTTAAGACACAAAACAGGTATATATAGTAGTCCGTTTTAGTCATATATGAACATGCAAAGAGACAGTTCATTAGAGTTCAACGATAAAACATGAATAATTATGTAAATGTAATTTGTGTCCGTTTATTATATGTTTGTAAAGTACCCCGCGACACAGGGATTAAAAATAAATAAATATTGGAATATATATATGAGAGTTGTCTTGTCTTGTATTTCTTTGGATGAAAAGGCATTTTAAATCATCTGCTTAACGGTAGTGTAGTAAGTGATAAACCTACGTTATTACTTATGATATTTATTATTTGTGCCTGTCAAAATAAATAAGACAAGATTAAGACATGTATAAGATATTCCATAGTATCTTTTAGCTTTAATATAACCGGACAGTGACCCACTCAGTTGCACTCAAGCTTTAGAACGAACATAGAAGACTTTAAGCACATTTTCTCCTAAGCCTACATACAAGATGGATTCGAAAAAGCTGGCAACAGTAAGTATATTTGGTACTAGCTGTGCCTCGCGGTTTTATCCGCGTTAAATTATATAAATTATAGCCTATGTGTTAATCCAGGGTGTCAGCTAACTCTGTACCAAATTTTATTAAAATGGCTCCAGCCGTTAAGACGTGAAGAAGTAACAAACATACACACTGTGTGAGTGTGTATATTTGTTACTTCTACACGTCACAAACTTTCGCCTTAATAATTTTAGTGTGCTTTTTTGGCAGATACTATAAGGTTCAGGAAGTTGTATCATAACTATAATCAGTTCATCGACGATGAGCAAGGTTTAACACCTTGGGGAAGGGATGGTCTATGGAAGGGTGGCCGCCTAAATAGTTTGACTTGTGAGCATTGCTATGCTTTGGATGGCACGTTAAGCTGTACTCAACAGATAACAGTTAATTCGTATCAGTGGCATGGCGCGCGGCTGAAACTTGCTTTCATTCACAGATATCTAAAAAAGGTAGTATTTAATGCTCTGAGCTTTCATTCCTTGCCAATACTGCATTGATGTCTTTATTTAGGTACTAGCTGTGCCCCGCGGTTTTACCCGCGTTAAATTTTATAAAGTATCACAGCTCCTCCCCATAGGTGATAGCGTGATAATATGTAGCCTATATGTTGACCCGACCTCTTCGTAATATTCATGCAAAATTTGAACTAAATCCATGCAGTACTTTTTGAGTTTAGCCCGGACATACATACAGACAAACAGATAAACAGACAAAAATTCTAAAAACTATATTTTTGGCTTCGATATCGATTGTAGATCACGCCCCAACTATCCTTTAAAAAAAATATTAAATGTACAGTTTCGACTTTCCTACGATTTTATTATATGTATAGACATGCTCGCCGGGTTTGGGTACTTCTGACCTGCCCTTTCTTGAGAACGTCTCCTCTTGCTTTCATTCCTTACCAATACTGCATCGCTGTCTTTATTTACGCATAATGTAGTAATAAACACATTTATAATGTGTCGAAGGACAGCGACGAAGCAGTTCTTTGTTGACACTGTTACTAATGAATACATAGCAATACTGTTAAATTTATTATATTTTGTCTGTTGGTCTGGTGGTTAGCGACCTTGCCTGCTAAGCCAGACGTCCTGGGTTCGATCCCCACCCAAAAGAAATCTTTATGTGATGGATGTGTAAGATTATTTGTTCAGTGCCTGGGTGTTATTTATCTGTAGTAAGTATGTATGTATTTACAATTATATTAATATGTTTATCAGATTTCTGGTTGCCATGGTACGGGCTCAGCTTAGTTTGGAATCAGATGGCAGTATGTTGGGACAATGTCACTAAGATCATCCTAGCCCCGAACTAAGCAAAGCTTGTACTATGGGTACCAGGCGACGATATACATACTTATATAGATAGATAAATACTTAAATACATAGTTAGTTGTTAGTTGTCCCAAGATTTATTTATATGCTTAAATAAGAAATACTATCGTATAAATGAGTTCGTATCGTTTAATTAAAAAGGAAACCAGACTATGAAATAAAACAACCAAAAATTGGTCACTTTAAATATTTTAATATAAAAATCGTCACTTACGTCCAATATCACACTCGAGCTTACATCATCTATTTATATTAAGTATAAAAACTATGACTTCACATTAAATTATTGTTCTCACAACAGTATAAAAAAGGCGCACTCGTCATCACAGCAGGGCGTTCGCTATACACAATATAGAGAACGCGAACAGGCACACAGCACACGATCACAGTCAGTGTCGCGGTCCGAGCGGCGCCGCGGGGTCCAGGGGGCGCAGGGCGCGCAGGCTTGCAGGGCTAGGCTCGCAGCGCCAGCAGTGCTGCTGCCAAAAGCGCGAGCGCGACTCGCGCGCTGCCTGCGCCACTGCGACCACTGCCCTCGTCCGTTTCCGACCCGTCTGCACACACAACATGTTATCACAACGTGAACAGTGCATACACAAGAGTGCTCGTGAGTGCCACTTGCGAATACTGTGATTTACAGATACATATACTGACAAAAAAATTACAAGTGCAACACCACATTAAACACACAACAATATGAAAGATGCGATTTGAAACCGTGAACTTTACTAATGCCATACAAAGATCTCCTAAAACAATTATGAAAAACTAAGAATGAATGCTTAGATCCAAGATTTTACGTAGGTAAATAATGGTATGTAGGACATCAAGTAAAGCTTACGGTACATAAAACATAATGAAATTAAAAGAAACCTACAGATGCGGATGATTGATGTCGCGGCGGAGGTCTTGCCTCCTATTAAAGAAGCGGCCCGGGGCCACGTGTAAACATCGTGTTATAGTCTGGCTCCCCCAGACTGAACGTTGACCACTGAAACATCAACTGCCTTTAGCAAGGTCACTTTAGTTTACCGCAACCGTACCCCTGTGCAACTACGCTACTACAATTCACACTAACGTGTAACAGAAATTCTTAGTTGTAGTGTAACATGGACTTAATACTTAAATTAAGAAGCTTAGTTTGCACTCAAAATATTACTTTACTTGGGCTGTAAATAAATTCATACAAACATTGTAACCCCTTAGTATGATCTACACATCCAATGGATTTTCCAATTTGTAAGATATATATTCCGGATGATTGTGACCTGATAGGTCACTGCGTTTCGTTGCTAAACGCAAAATTTTAATAAAACAAACCTTTTTTCATTATTTTCGTTAGAAAGTTATTTCGAATATATTTTTAAATTACAAAACGAAGACTGTCGTCAGAAAATTTATCCATATTATATATCGAAAGTGATACTTGTACAATGAAATAATCCAGAGATGATATAGATATTCAACTAGTTTGACTATTAATGCCGAAAAAGAAACACTTAAGAAGACTGGGTTCACTAGCAAGCTGTAAAGCTAATCTGCCAGATTTAATTTAGTTATTATTTTGTTTTGTTGCAAGTTACAAGGTTTTGTAGCCTTATGGTCGTGTCAGCTATCAGACCCATAAGTCCATGAGAATGAAGGAATGAAAAGTGCGCCTGTGTTTTCGCACACATGTGTATCCCAAACGTATGGCTAGTCTGAATTGAGACTTACCGCCCTTATGGCTTAATACAACCAGGAGGACGTTAATGATTTATAATGATTAGGTATTATTAATTTCTGTTACACGCTGGAAAATTTACAGTTTTGTTTATACTCTACGTCAATGCTTATATACATGCATTATTTTATACTACGTTTAAGGTCGCTATGAATTTGTCCAATAAAAAATTATGTTTAACTCATAAAGCTAGAGAAAATTCGGAGAGGTAACTTAGAATAACTTATTTTAAGTGACGTATATAGGAAAATACTTTTTATTAAATGACCCTCTAAAGTCTAAATATATTCCTATTTTTATAATATATTTACTGTCACAAGCCAGGATTAAGACACAGTTGTTTTAATATTCTATGTGTTCAATATAAATAATATAAACCTTCCAGGTAGTTTACAACGAATGCCCGTTTAAGTAGTATCCTGCATTCCCTTGTCGGAAAGCAAGAGATGAAGATAAATAAATTTTGTTGGGCAAGTCCAAAACAAATGTACTCAATTCTAACATACGAGACCAGGGGCTCTGCTGATAAAAAGCATAAGAAAACAGTAGTGATATTTCACTGGTATCTGGAATATAATCTTGGCATTTCACTGGCTATTCTTAAGTTTACTCTCAGTTTCTCCGACTTTCTTAACTTATATTGAGGTAAAATGAATAGTGATGTTAAATCCTTTGAAACAGTAAAATCAGTTTCATGCGTCACACTTTGTTAGTTACAAAACTTATGTAGGTAATGTATTCTTAAACATTAAAACATTGAAATCAATATCATCACATTTTTTTACATGCATTAACAATATATACCTGATTCTTTATTAATTCATGCTTGTAATAAATTTTGCAATAGTCAGAAATATTTTTGTTGTAATTTATGGACTACACATTAATAGCAAATGTGTGATATAATATTTTATTGGTGGTAGTATTATACCAGCAATTACTTTCATTCTGTATCAATTGTAACTATACTTAAAATGTTCCAATTTTAAATTATTACTGAACCATACCGAGCACTTCTTTACTTGACTTCATAACAGTACAGTGCAGACAAACAAACCAAATGTGCTTAAATCTGTTTATTTATTGTTCAAAAAGTTTATCTTACGCTGCGCTGATATTGGTCTTCAAGTATCTTACGACTAACGCTGACTGATTATTTACTGTTTAACACGATTAGTAATTTATGCTTCAACATCCCTGAAAACCGCATTAATGTCAGAAACTAATTCTTAAACTATTCTACTGCCTTCAACCGATACGTAGTAAAATACTCTACATACAAGTTTAAATATTTCTATATCAATAAGCTATACCCGATACCAGAAAGATAGTGAGACCTACTCATAGTGTTTTAAAGACCAAAGGAACCATTACCAAAGTGCTTAGTAAAATGTATAAGATTAAATCAGAAAGCAAAGCATTAGAATAAAACTAAGCCGCCAACACCTACTGGGAGCGTTTTGCTACCAGAAGCCGTAAACTGCATACTGCATTTTATATGAAAATTTACTATGGAAATATATATTGGTACCATAGAACTCATAGGTATATATTGAAATACCAATAGTATTGCCAAAGTAAATATTCATATGAAACACAATAAACTAAAGTCTAACATGCAAACGTGAAATTTAATAAAACGTACAGGCAACCCGTGACAAGCTCGCCGGTACTAAAATCACCGCTTATGTTCTATAATCTCACTGGTATTCTTATATTGTATAACTAACTGAGTCTTTGTTCTTTATGTTATTTTTCTATGTACAATATTCAGGAACACTCCACCGAGGCTATTTCCTGAACCAGAAGAACGATCGGGGAGCGGATGATTTTACACCTAGAAAAAAAAGACGCACACACACATCGAAACGTGAACAATTGCCCAGACACCGGTATCTTAATTTATTTAACACCGTGACTGATTTGGGTGGGAAAAACTGAGTGATTAACACATATTACGGTTTATAAAAATGTGCAAACATAAAACAAACAGTGAAAACCAACACAACTTTTAATTAATTGGGAATTGTGTATGCTAAACCGATTAAAACAGATCTTTAGTCTATGGTCCTTTAAAGTTATCAAATGATTTTCCTAAAGAAAATCAAATTTATAGTTTCATATTAAGAACCTAGTTCGATTTAGCAAACAGTGTCCGTATAACATTACTATTAAAACTTTAATTAGTTTTAAGTACTGATTTGTGCCGGTGCCAAACAAATGTGCTTGCATTGCAAGTGATTTCAAACTTTAAAAATTGTTACACAATTCGATTCCATTGTTAAAACTGTGGCAAAGAAGATAAAGTAATAGATTCAATCATTTAGTTTTTAATAATTTTTCTAATTTTTGTTGCCATTAGTTTTAACAACCGCAGGTAGGTTCTGAGGCGCCTAGAAGCCGCAAGTCGTCAGGTCACAAGACCAGCCACCGTCTGCCACTGCACTCATTCAAGCAACACACCTTAGCACGCAATAACGTTATAATATCGTCCAATAAATAACGTCACAAGCAACACCGTTATTAATGCGATTGGTTAATGAGCGAATTTGTTAGTTGCTGCAGCAGAGATCATTTTAAACAATTTAGCTGTTAATTAAGCTGAAAATGGGTTAGTTACAAGAACTGATTAGTAAATTAAAATCTAGTTTAGGTTACTTGAAGAGTTAGGTACATGAAAATCAAAGAAAATTAGATGAATAATCAGAAGTATCACTCAGGGAAACACAATAAAAGCTAGATTAACAATCAGTTTGCAGTAAGACAATACATAAAGGACAATTAAATGGATCAACGAGAAAAGTAGACATACAACTAAAAGAAACATTAAAATAGACACAGAGAGCGTACACATATCAGTGGAGGCGATAGGTGCTGAAGTCACCATCGTTTAATTTCGAGAACCATCTATTAATTATATCAACTCATAGTATTGTACAGACACCACGATATCATTATATATTTTTATATTATCTTCCGAAGTTTCCATTTAAATAAATAAGTAGTTTCTTATCATGTTTCAGAGACTTTTTAGTCTACATGATGTCAAAAAATTCAATTTATTGTCTAAAAGTCTTTTTACGTTTACGTTTTTTTGTTATATACATATTATTATTATGGATATAATATAAAAATCCATATTTTGTCTTCCTTTATAATCATATTGTATTTTAAAGGACTATTTATGAGCATCAATGTGATTCAATATCAATTTATAATAAAAAAGTGGACTTTTAATATGAGCAGTTTTTCTCTCAACTTTCCTTAATACTTTAATATTTAAATCCGTTCGTCATCGGCATCATAAAGTCAGTCCAGTCAATGGGAAGTCAGTCGGTCGTCGCGAGCTGGGACCTCGCCTACCTGCGTCGAACTGTATGTCTCCGACATCGTCATTGTCGGGCTGGTAGGGCGCCGACAGTCGCGCGTTACCTCCCACAGTTCCGCGCGGTGCTGACGAACATCCGAGCCACCAGAACGCAGTGGATCGTGGGAACGCTGGGTTATCTGAGTCCACCTGTATCAACAAAAAGTTCATAGTGAAAAAGCTACACCAAAATAATAATAAGAATATAGTAAAAAGTATTTTATCTAGTTCAACTTACACTGAACGTTCTATCATTAAACCGCCAGTAGGACCCGCCCTTGAAGAAGTACGTGTAACCGTTAGTGTACTGTAATGCAGCGTCAATATTGTCTGAAATGCCCTCCCAGTTAGATAAGGGTTTGGGATATGTGGACTTGACAGGCGGCCTCTGAGCAGGGTCAAACCGCCAGAACTTGGAGCCCTTATAGAAGTAGATCTTGCCATTGCCGGACCAGACTAGTGCAGCGTCAATGTTGTCGGGAATACCGGTAAAGCCTGAAAAACCATAGTTTAAAAATGTATCATAGTTCAATAAATCATGAACATGATTAATGACAGAATACTGAGAACACAGTAGTGCAATCACAGGTAAATAAAACGTTTTTAATTCATCTCAAATGGTAGTAGCATAAGTATTTCATAAGTAACAAGCACGCTTTAAGTTGAAGCCCTTTTAATGTCCTTCAATATCACGGGCTCGTAGATGCGTCATCAACTTTTTCCACCATGTTGATGCAGCCACATCTCAGAAGAGTAATTTGCTTGCATTTGTACTAGATTTCAATTGAAAATTTACACAGATATATAACAAAGTATTTGATACCTTCGCTTATCTCCTTGGGGTACTCTCCGTCAACCTTCTGTCCGTTATACCTCCAGTACTTAGAGCCCTTAAAGAAGTATGTCTTTCCATTTTTGTAGGTAAAGGCGGCGTCGATGTTGCCGGGTAGGCCGGGCCAAGCGCGAGAGATCAGGCGCGGGTAGCCAGCAGCTACGCCGTCTTCAGTCAACCGCCAGTAGTGTTCTCCTATTTATTGTAATGATAATATGTTTTAGTAAAATCACTGTACGATATTTATACAAATAAGTCTAGGTTAGTTTAGGAATTATGAACGAATTAATAGTAGATCACAAAAATATTACACACAGAAGATCAGTCCTCGCTATTTTTGTATACATTAAATATATTTATTAATAACAACAACTTATAATTATTTATAATTATCATTTGTACAACATTTGTCTCTCAGAAATTTTAAACAAGTCAAACTGTTATTTCTGAATGTAAATTTAATTATATTTCAGAAGCACCGAGATCCGCGATGTAATCTGCAATGTCAATCGTTGGATACGACTGTAGTTTGTTGAGTAGGCACAGTATTCGTTCGTTATGTAATAGTTTAAGTATAACATTTTAATTACCTTTGAATACAAAAGTGCCGCCATCAGCGGAATTAAAGATGGTGTCAAACTTAGGGTCACCACAGAGTGCGGGGTCTTCAGCCGAGGGTTGCTGCGTCGTTGCGCGAGGAATAGAAGGCGCTGCTGGTGCAAGACCCCCAATATCAGTCTGGCTCTTGTGACCGTACAGAGCCTGGGAAGAAAAAATAATTATAATTTAATATCACATACGTGGTAATCCATTCTACTCTTTTTTTTTATAATAATATCTGGGGACAATGTCACACAGATCATCCTAGCCCCAAACTAAGCAAAGCTTGTACTATGGGTACCAGGCGACGATATACATACTTTTATAGATAAATAAATACTTATATACATACAAAACATCCATGACTCAGAAACAAATATTCGTGCTCATCACACAAATATTTGCACTTACCGGGATTCGAACCCAGGACCACCAGCTTCGTAGGCAGGAGCACTACCAACTAGGCTACGGTGACCGTCATTCTATTTCTATCCATTCTAATTCTACTAGCAACCATTTATAATTATAACTTCTAATTGCGATAAATTATATTTAATTATATACTATACTACAATATTGGTATATATTATTACCATCCTTTGCTTACTGCCTCGGAATCTGCTAAGCCTCATTCTCGATACGCTCTCTACGGAAAAATATGCGTATTCGCACTTTCGCTATCGAGAAGGCTTCAACGACTTGAACACATTCGTTTCAGACTTTCAGTTACTGAGAATTCACCTACTGCCTTGACTATTAATTTTTTTTCTTCATATTTACTTTCACTATTACTAAACAAATTTATTTATGTAATCCTACTAATATTGTAAATGCGAAAGTTTAAATAAAAGTATGGATGGATGGATGTTTGTTACTCTTTCACGTAAAAACTACTGAATGGATTTTAATGAAACTTTACAATAATATAGCTTATACATCAGAATAACACAAAGGCTACAATTTATAAAGTTAAACGCGGGTGAAACCGCGGGGCAAAGCTAATATTTTTATATAAGTAAATTTGATGCATTGCTGAACGATTTAAACTTTCCCACGGTTTCTCATTATCCTTTTCTTCGTGTTCCACTATCTGAAATAAGGCCAACAAACTCACATAGGAAGTTTTGTTTGTGGTTTTCCATTTTCGAAACATTTTACCGGAAATCTTGATTGAGGAAAATCATAGTTCGCATCGTTACTTCCTCGTGCTGCGGTTTGCACTTTGATTGATTTGTAGTCGGCCTTATGTAAATCAGATATTATAATATTATTTACCTGTATTCCTTGAATGTCGTCCTGGTCGAGCTGGAAAGCAGGATCGTAACCTCTGTAGAAAGGAGCCATAAGAGCCGACCTCACATCACTGTGGGACAACCCTAGTGAGTGACCAAATTCATGCGCCGCTACCTGTGAACGTTATTGAATCCATTGAACCCATTCGTTCCATTTTGAAAGAGTATATTCAATCTGTTCAATTCATTCAATCAAACAGGAAAGGATCGAGTTATACACTATTTTAGTACAATGATTATTATATAGAATTCAAGATAGCATTAACAATATCATCAAATGTAATAAAGCCTTAGGCAATATTTGTCAAGACAAATGGCTTATTAGATTATCGCCCATCTAATCTTCATGTTAAATACTAATA
Organism: Pseudoips prasinana; assembly: GCA_951640165.1. Taxonomy (NCBI): domain Eukaryota; kingdom Metazoa; phylum Arthropoda; class Insecta; order Lepidoptera; family Nolidae; genus Pseudoips; species Pseudoips prasinana. The sequence goes on along the minus strand of OX621236.1, from coordinate 23,600,169 downwards.
GCAAATTATATTGCGCAAAGAATATGTTGGAATAATGCCATAAAGATAAGAGAGCAACAGATGCGACATAATTACCTGGAAGAGATTGGTGCCCCTCCTCGAGTTAATGGACCACATCTCGGCGTCATCAAAATGAGCATCACCTCCGTATACCTAAGTAAAATTAAATTGTTAAATAATCTTAATAACATCAATAGAATAGGCGTCATTTCTTTGTTTGGGGGTCAAGATACTATGTCTGTTTGTGTCTGTGTAATCTGTAACCGTTTTTAACCGACTTCCAAAGGAGGAGGTTCTCAAGTTCACCGGTATTTTTTTTTTTATGTATGTACACCGATTACTCGGAGATTTATGATCCGATTTACGTGATTCTTTTTTAGTTTGATGCGAAATAGTTGCCTTTTGGTCTCATAAAAATTTTATAAAGTTTGGTCCAGTAGTTTTAATTTTATGGTCATTTTTAATCATTATGTAGTTCGACTCATATTATTTAGTGTTTATTTGTTTTATTGAATAAACTATCTTACCGCAGTTGAGTTACGGAAATGAATAAAATAGAATTACTGTATGTCTACAATAGATACCTCTCATATATTCGGAGCAAATTAAATTTTCTGAAGATAAGTTTCAATCTATTAGTACATATTATCTATCTATTAATGCAATGTGTTTGCCAACTGAATCATTTATTTACGTGGATTAAGGAAAATGACAATTATTGAATGAATCAATACCTATCATTGTTACATTGTTAACCCTTGCTGACAGCACGTAGTTCTACGTAACTAATTAAGATGATGGTTTTTGCAACAGCTCATTTGAATTTTGTTAGTAGCTATTGAAAAGAATTTATGAGAAAATATACATTTTTTAAACTTGATACCACTGCTTGTTGAAATACGGGTTATAAAACCTAGCTCAATAATATATAAATCTATTAGTTACCTCCTGTACATCTGATGGAAATAATGTTATGACAAACTACTTGTCTAATTACGATTTTTACTTAATGTCTTTATTCGTCAAGACATTGTCGCGTTAGTAAAGTTGCGTCCAAAGATATTATGAATACACATACATTTTTTTTGTATCAATACCGTGTCCTGAAAAAGAATTCTGTGAAACCAATCGGAGTCGTGACCTAAAGCTCTATATACTAATTGTAAACCCAAGACGGCATAATATTTTGTAAACAGAACGTTTGCAACTTTGTCGTCAACTGCAACAACAAATGTTGTTCAAATACGTAACCAAACTTTTTATACGTATTTTACAAAAACTTATGCTTCGCAACTTCTGATATTACCAATACTGCAATTACAGATAGTTGAGTATTGTAAAAGTAAACTTTTATTAAATTATATAAACAGTTATTTGATAAACATAATTTAACAATATAAGTAGTGGGATTTGAATAAATAGTCTGGCAGGTCATGAGTGTGAGAAGTTGTGTCTATAAGGAAAAGTCACGTTCCGCAAATCCAACATTTAACAGGCTTCAAGTATAATAGAGCAATACTATTACAGTTAGTACATATTGTACTAAACGGAACAAATATAATAATTTGTTTCACACAATAAAACGTTTTATTATCGCATTACTAACACAAACCAAACTTTCACTATTTAGGAGACAAACTGTGACATCCGTTAGTTCTGTTTGTGACAACATAATGGCAAGCGTACAATGTTTTGTCATAAGTAAAAACAACGCGCTTGTATTGTGATAGTTCTCTAGTCCTAATTCTCAGTTAAAAGCGAAACTTAAGTAGGCGAATGAGCAAAATTGTTTACGAGACCAATTTTCCCCATATTCGCCCTTTAGCTCCCACTTACTTTAAGACGATTCATCAGCTATCGAAACACCTTAAGATCTACGATTCATCAGGTATAAAATACCTGATGAATCGTTGATCTTAAAGTGGGAGCTAAAGGGCGCATATGGGGAAATTTTTCCTCATTCACCTACTTAAGTGCTTTTTTCAGGTATCTAAATACCTGATGAGTCTTTGAGTCCAGTGGTGCCTTTTACGTAGACAGGAACAAAACGTATTTTAAAAACTATATCAACAACATATTTAAATGTACAAGGGTTTTCCCTTAGTTTAACTTTGGGAGTCTCGCTGAATCTACCCGAAGTCTGCGTGTTTTGTTTATTTATTTAACTAATTGATCGAAGTAGAGTTTGCGGCTGCCAAACTGCTAAACTTGTTAAACTAAAACTGTTATACTTTTTTTTAATATCTCTAAGATTTAGTTTTGACTGAAATTGAATGTTTTGCACCTAAGCTCAAAAGACTTAGCCTAACCCGTATAAGTGCGTCAAATTACTGACACTCAAACACATCAAACAAAGTAAATTTCAGGAAAAATATAGAGGCATTTAAAGCTTCAACCTTCTTCGGTATTAAGAGGTAGGTAGATACTGTACACATTATCTTAGCATAATATCGGAACAAAAAATGTTTTACGGTTATGAAGACCATAAAACAATGGTTTGATCAATGTTATGGCTATAACCAACGCTAGGCAGCTTATTATAATTCAGACCTTACGTCTGATTGTTAAGCCCATTGTTACTCACTCGACTAGCATAGTAAACGCTACTTTAAGTGTAGTTACGGGAAACAAAAACATTTATACATAATGCAATTTATATTGTTCAAAAGCCATAAACCACATGACGAAGTGGATAATTTATATTTTTTTTTATAGCAGCGGGCGACAAACAAGCAAGTGGGTCACTTGATGGTAAGTGATCACCGCCGCCCATGGACAGTCACAACATCAGAGGTGTCGCGGGTGCGTTGCCGGCCTTTAAAAGTCAGCAAACAAGTTTTGCTGACCCTTCCCCCCCCCCAATGGGCTCTGGCGACCTTATAGCCTCTACATCAATTCTCTACAGAATTTTGACAACGGTGGTCAATCTCAATGGGTAGTAGCTAACAACACAAGACATATATTATGGGTAGATTTAGTAAACGTATATTTGCTATCCGCCATGACCAGTGGGATGTCAGGCGACCGACCAGCAGCTTTACATGCTATCCAGGGCACTGCACGGTGGGTTCTTCTTTATAGAAAAATCTCGATAACACTTTTTGGCCCAACCCAGAATTTTTACCCAGGATCTCTTGAACTGAAGTTAATGGTATTCTTATTTTATTGCATATAAAGACTTACAGGGAAATATGCGTGGGCGAGAGTGCCTCCAGGCCCATCAAACGGATCGCCGTCACCGTGCTCTCCCTTCTCAAACCTAAAAAGAAATATATAATTATAATGACATTTTAAATGGCTTTTTTCTACGAGGTATTATAATTATAGTCATGTAGAAGGTCCTACCTTCTCACTAGCGACCAAAATAATAATTATATACATATGTACAGACGCCAGCACATCAAGCTACCCCAATCTGTCAAATTGCAATTGAAAGTGAACCTTATGCTTATGTGATAAATTGAAAATCGATAAAAGAAATTTGACAGACTGCGGTAGGTGGATGTACTGCCGTCTATACAATCGCCCTTTCTCACTAGTAAGAAATATTTTAATAAAGGGAAATAATAAAACGTAATAAAACAAATGCGTTTTTTGTTGTGATTGTTTTTTTCAGTACGTAAAGATAATAACTTCATTATACTTTTCAGTTTAGTTATTAGAAGGACAAATATAAATTGTCTCTTACTTAATACAAATTGTGGTCAATGGCGCTCAATGACAACTATTCACGTCGTTACGCAACAAAGATTATTCGTGGATTGTGACCCAAACCGTATTATTAAGTACTGATTCAAATAACCCTACACAATACGTGCTGCCGTGATTATGTACGTCACTATCTATCTACAGATCTAAACGACGATCGTAAACAGAACCCACTTACCACGAAACTCTATAATCTATTCCGTCTTGCACGAACAACTATTCTAATTCTTGTATTAACTTTCAATTAAATTTGGTATTACATTGTTATACTTAAACACAGCCTAAAGTGGATTTCAAAAGTTTTCATTTTGCAATATTTTTATTCTTAATTTAACAACTTAACAAGTTTCACTGTTGAAATTGTGGTTTCATATGTCTTTATTATTCGTGAAAAATACTATAGATACTTAAGTATACAAAAGTGTTTGCCAATTTCTTTCTATTGCCTACTTACAAAACGTTGTTGCGATTTACCTATAAAGAAAAGAGTAAGACGAGATTGGTTGAACTTCGAATAATAATGGTTTTTTATTGATGCAACTATGTATAGTTTTCGGAAAAAATAAATTAACAACTGAGTGCAATATGTACAATATTTTCAATCATATACAATAAAGTATGTGTGTTTTGTAACCACTATTTCTATCATGTTTACACAAAAAAAAGTTTACAGTCCATTTTCTGTAGTAGATCACATAATTTAAAAGACAATACGTGTGGCGCATTGGCTATTACTTAGGTGCCCTCGAGTTATATCATCATTATTTTAATACGAGATAAGTCTAAAAAACAACCATCATTTAACACTTTTTAATTCATGTACAGAAATATGTGTAGTATTTATATATTTACATATTATGTTTTATTGCTGCAATACGCATTATTATCCCAAATTCTGATGAATTATTATAAATCTTCTCTTTTAAAAAGTATCATAATTAAAGGATAACTTTTAAAAGAGAATATAGATAATGGACTGTAAATATATTAAATATAAAAATAGAGATTAAATCTTTAATTTATATTCATATATATACTGGATAAAAGAACTTCTTAGACACCTTGTTCGGCTCTCGGTATAATAAATGGTGAGAATCTTACCTGACTTCGATGTGGACTTGTCCGGATCGCTTCTGCGTAAAGGTGAGATCTGTGTAGTCGGACCACACGGAGAAGGCTTTGGCGAGTTCGGCGTCCACCTCGGCGCGGTTCAGTTTCGATGGGTATTTGGAGATCTTGTATGTAAGGTTCTTTACACGCCACCTTGAGCCTAATAAATAAAATTAAGATTAGATTCATCTTTGCTAATTACCAACTATCTTTAGTTGACTATAGACTATGATCATTATTATTATCAGCCTGATATCGTCCACTGTTGGACATAGACCTTCTCCAAAGGTTTCTATAACGTTGCCATTTGGAAGGGATTGCCGTACTCACCGCGCTTGGCATAGGAGTTGGTGACCGCAGTTTGGTGGTAGTTAGTACACAGAAGGCATACCTATTTTAAAGTTGTTTTCGTGTATAGATTTCTTTTGGGCGACCTAATCAGAATATGTTTTGGATGCCCGTGACAATTGTTGTGTGTACACTAAGTTAAGAAAGCTATCAAGCCCATTGATTACAGGAATATCTTGAAATGGTTTCAGGTGATCAGAAGTTCAATAAAATCTGATACCTGTTTTAACTGTTTAAGTATTTCCTATAATAAAACTGTAAAAAATAAATTTTGTATTTACTTGCAGTTATGTAATACTTGTGAAAAGTTTAGCTTTTATAATAGTTCTGTTAGATATTTTTTTTTTATAAATTAACTTATTCATTTTTTTATTCATGAGAACTCTATATTAAATAATACAAAAACAACAAGTAAAATTAGGATTTAAGTTACCATCTGCGGGTAGCATGCTCAAATAACTGGCGACGTAAGCTCGTTGTATAGCCAAGCTAATACGCTGGTCGAGGTAAACGCCAGGCTTTGAGACAACCAAAATTTCGGTACATTGATAACAAATATATGTTGAATAGAAGGTGCTTACCCTGAAGTGCGTATCGTTTAGCACGGCTCTCCCCGAAGCCTACTTTGTCTCGCACACCACACCTGGGCAGTGACATAATTTTTGTTGTCTCTTCATCTAGTTCACCTGCAAATATATAAACAAATTATGGTTATTATTGACATTCCAAATATACAATTCAAATTACATGATATTAACATGAAACAAATAAAGTTGACAAAATGTATGAAGTTGCAACTTGTGGGAAATCTGGAGTCCAAAATAAGGCACTCCAGGCCCCCCCGAAACCTAGTACATTATATTAATTTGTCAGCAAGATACTTTTATATTATTTATTTAGCTATATTATATATAAGTAAATAAGCTTATATAAGCGTGTGTTGTGTATATGCGCTGGTTCATAAAACTCAACCTCTATAATTTTCAGTAATCACAAAATTATGCGATGCTTATAACTTTTCCGTATATCAACATCGGATTTCAGTGATTATCTAATTTGCCTACAAAACTGATTGACAAATGACTGAAGCACATTTTTTATTATGAGGAAGTAATTACACAAACACACCGACCAAAACCGCACGCGGAAAACTTTGAGTAAATAATATAATCAGGAACTACGGACTGGCCGCATCAGCTGGTGACTTGTAATTCATCAGCGTTCGATACAGATGTACAGACGCCAGCACATCAAGCTACCCAAATCTATCAAATTTCCCCAATTGAAAGTGAACCTTATGCTTCTGTGATAAAGTTGATAATCTATAAAAGAAATTTGACAGATTGGGGTAGCTGGATGTGCTGGCGTCTGTACAGTTACGGGGAATAACAAAGCCATAGTAAAATTCAGATGCTGTAACATAAGGAAAATTACTACATATTCTAATATGCATATTATAGGAAGAAGATTTTATAGTGACCGTCGATAATATCAGCATAGATTTGCATATAAAATCTTTAACTTTTATAGCTCGCTGTTATGATAACTGTCGTTAAATGTCAGTGAGACCAATTTTAACTTACTATAACCAAACTACTTCATTGATTGTATTTATTTTGACGTTTACAGTAAATCTAAGAGGCTAACACTGCTTCACTGGACAAAAAAGGTGGGTCGGCTCAAGCCGACTGTTCTTCCGTTTATTATTAAGGGAAAACAAACGTAGTAATTACGAGTATATACGACAGACAAGCTATTCGACTGCAAGTGTGGCGGTGTGGTTAAGGTTGATGTGTCGCTTAGACAGAAGTTTAGAACATACTAAAGTTACTCTATACTATATTACAAACTTATAAAAACAGATCTAGTGACAGTTTAGTTGTGTTTAAGACAGAATTGCCACCACTATCAAAGGTTTAAACGAATCATAAAACATCGCTTGAAACAGTCTCATCCGAACTCGTGCAGTGACCGATAATGAATTATGTATTTATGTGCCGTCTGTGCGTTATTTGCTTACATAATAACAATGGCTTCAGTCATAGTCAAGACCAATAAACTACTTCTCGTATCAAGGCACGTACGAGTACGAAGACGGGTCGAGTTCAGCCCACATAATTCTACCGTGTTTAAATAGCTGTGATCGCGTACACTTCTAAATTGCTCCATAGACATGAGTGATTCTAATAAGTGTGATGAGAATGAACCAAGGTTGCCGACATTAGATAAATAACGATTATCTGATAGACCGTTTCAGGGTTAAATATAAAAAAATATCAACGATAGAAGTGTAAAAAAATTCATTTCTCATACTCGGAAAGTAGTGCTTATTTGATCCGAGTAGCGAGTGGAATATGCTACTTCCCATCTTTGGGCGGTAAACACTCATAGTAATTGCTTCCATCCCTGTGGTGGGAATAAATAAAATGAATAGAACTAAATTTGGTTAGGCAGTCGGCTGTAAAAAATCTAACATAATTAAGAAAAAAATGTTGCAGTCATGTGAGTGTGTTATAAACGGCCAGTGTGAATTAAAAAGACCCTCTGTATTACGAATATTCGATCAGGTTACGTGTCCAGGCGCGAATTTTACATTTTTTAGCCAACCTAAAAAAGTGCTAGTTAAAATCAGATATTCAAAGCATATCGTAACCAATAATCGAAACTAAGCTACCATTTGCTGCGACCATAATGAAATAATGAGAGGGTATTGTGAGATCAATCTGAACTGGCTATATGCCAACTGCCAACCCTGATCAAATAACAGACTAAATACAGCTTAAGTAGATATTATATCCAAGGTCAAGGTAGCCCGGATATGGGTTAACATGGTATCAATTACGTCAACTTCAGTAATCCAAGAAATGCACGGTCACTACTCATCGATGGCGTTTGTCATTTACCTATACTGCATAAACGGAAAACATTATTGCAGTTTGTATTGGGAATCAATTAGTTATACGACTATAATTATAATAATAAAGAGGCAAAAGACATGTGCAAAGCTGGAATGGAATTCCGTTGTCTCTGCCTACCCCTGTGGGAAACAGGCGTGGGTCTATGTATAATTATGTTAATAAATGAAACAGATCCTTAACGCGGCTTGTGGTAAGAGTTAACTGGTAGAAATCGTCACGTAAAGAAAAAGCGTAATACGTACTCCATGCGTCTTCCTATTTTCGTCTCTTTCTATTATATAACAGATTTAAGTCCACAACTGGTTGTCTAACCTCCAAAATGTTGCGTGGAAATTTCATTAAAATTCTTGTTTTTTTTAAATTTATTTAGATTCATACGTGAGTTTTAAAACAATCAAATCATATTCAGAATTTAAGAAAAGCTCGAGGGAATTCGGTCCTGACGGGATTCTACTTGCTTACGGGATTGTATATCCATTTGGATGTAATATGTGTCCGTCTATTATATGTTTGTAAAATACCCCGCGACACAGGGATTAGATACCCAAGTGCGAGGGTAGTCTTTAAAAAAAATTAAGAACATAATCATTAAAACCAAGTTATCCAAAAAAAAACTTGGGCTATAAATATCTTCATTGAAATATATATTTTTGTACTACTTAAGAGGGTTGTCTAAACTGGATATGATTTAAATATGTATGTTGTTAAAAATAAAAAATTGTATGTTTATATATGTAATTGTAAATAGGTTATTGGATTCAGTTTCTCCTTCCGCGAAATCGATTAAATTGAACCGCAACAGAATAAGAACTGAATCGGATATAACTTTAATTTAATCAAAGTATCTAGAGGTAACTATCTCTTGCACAATTTTTCATTACAATATTTCAACAAATAAAATTACAGCAACTTTCACAAGCCAATTGATTGTCTTCAAAGTTAAATGGCCCGTGAACTTTTGAGGACGCGGCGACAACACCTTCGCATACTATTTACACAAAACTAAAACATTTGTTTTATGTTTAACATTTCCATTATTATTCCACCATAATCACGTCAGTAATAAGTTTCACTTGAATTGGCGTCATTCCATAAATAAATGAATCCTATTTATTATTAAAAAATAATTATTGTTATGTTCATTCAATATATGTCATATTGAATAAACATAACAATAATTATTTAGGTTCATTGACGAAACCCGGCATAGGAAAGTAAAAAATAAAATTATAATAACATTATAATAATATTTAGGGACAATTTCACACAGATCATCCTAGCCCCAAACTAAGCAAACTTGTACTATGGGTACCAGACGACGATATACATACTTATATAGATAGATAAATACTTATATACATAGAAAACATCCATGGCTCAGAAACAAATATTCGTGCTCATCACACAAATATTTGCACTTACCGGGATTCGAACCCAGGACCACCAGCTTCGTAGGCAGGAGCACTACCAACTAGGCTACTGTGATCGTCGCCAATACAATTAATAATATACTAACTAAAATATATATAAAAACTAAAAATACTTTACTTTACACACTTTAGCATAATTTGTGGGACTTTGCACATACAAAGAACTACTTAAAGCAACTAAAATTGGGTCACATAAATAACATAGGGGATATCGAACTCAAAACACCTAACAATAAGGAGTGCGTCACAAGTAAATACAACCATAAATCGTTACTATCTTTAAGTTATCATGATCTAATAATATTACAAGTCAGGTAGCTGGTAAATGACAGTAAATTTCAAGATAACGAAACCATTCGACTAATCAAGTTGTAATAACATGGGTACAGACCTGTCGCGTTAAGTCCAGCAAAACTCTGGAACTCTGAGATGGCGCGCTTCCACGAACCCTCGTCCATCAGGTGACTGCTCGATGGATTCCTCACAGAGGGACTGAGGTACCCGTACTGCGCCAAATACATCTGGAAGTACACATCCCCATCAGGCTGCCGTATCCACAAAGGGAATAGGGCTCTGTTCTCAGACGAAAGACGTCTAACTACAATGTGCTCTCAGTGTCAAGCAAATATCGATTGATTCAGTGCTAAAGCAGATATTACGTGCAATTTTAAACTTCAATCGACTGAAAACAGAGTTTAATATATGCTGCAAAGCGGATCGTAACAACTGGACTGGACGTTATAATAGAATTCTCCAATAATATACATGAAAAAAAATATATACCCTATATAATTTATACATTTATAATTGCCGTTATTAAAAACTAAGTATCGTATAGTATCTTTGATGTTAATTTGCAGAGCTCTAGTTTATCTCATGGTACTTAGGAGTTATAATATTATATCGCATCATCGCAAGGTTACCCACCCATTGTTTATTGACAACGCGTTTGATAACACGAAACACGTTATACGGCAGACACACGGATCACTTGATAATTTCTTATCCTCGTTATGATTAATTTGCAAGGCGTGCCAATAGAAAACTAATAAACAAACTTTTGATTTCTTTTTTTGAAGTGAGTTGATCGAATATTCGTAAGACGGACGGTCTTTTTTTAATTATCGCATTTTTTTACAGCCGACTGCCTAAGCAAATTTATTTCTATTTTTAAATTTATTCCTATCATAGGGGGAGAGCGAATACAATGAGTTTTTACCGCCCGAATCTTCCAGTCGCTACTCGGATCAAATAAACATTTCTTTCAGAGTATAAAAATACCGAAACCGAAATAAAAAATTGTTTTCACTTCTATCGGGAATCCCCAAACACTGCCCCGCATGTTATTTTGTTTTTAATAAAGGAAAGTTTGTAAATATAAGATGGTAGAGGAAGACTTTGGCGACCTTGAACAGTGGCAGCGACGTCGCTCGCGTGCGATGCATGGCAATGCACATGTTCATTATAATATCTCCGACTGGCACCGAGGCTCTTTGTTCACTCTCACACTGGGGAATACTCAGTACAATATGACTGGCGATCCTTCCAGTCAATACCCCCAAAAGCCCATGTTTACTATTGTCTGACTAATGCCAAGAGAACGTTTATACAAAGATTTCTTCTATTTGTTAAGTAAATAAAAGTACGCCTTACAAATATCATCGTAGTGTTAATAGGTACTTAGTTATAGCCACATATTATTTACTGTTAATTATTTGTATTGTCTTTAGAAATATATTATAGGAATTGATCAGATAAAGTCATGTGTGTCTCACGATCCTGGTAGTGAGTATTCAACTCGTCGAATATTTTGAATGCAAATAAATCAATGTTGATGTGGATGACTAACCGCGGTAGAATCGGTCAGATTTTGGGCGCGTTTGTTGAGCCCGGCCATTGACACCCGCGGACACAAAGTTGAGGGCCATTGTTTGAAATGCAGCACTTGGACAATATGCTAATACGTATAGCTACTATTCATGCAGTCTACATGTCGGTCTACTGTGTGCCTGACGGCATGGAATATCACCGCCCCATCTCCTTCCGTGGGGGGCGTAGAAGTCAAGTCGGGGGAATATCTACCAGAGAACGGGCAGCAGCGTCCCTTTGTGTACCATACTACAATCACTAACCCGTCAGCCAGACGTGGCGATTATGGGATATCCCTCCATTCCTTGAGGAGGCTCTTGTCCAGCAGTGAACGGCATTCGTCACCTTCTACTAATTAAATAAAATCCTTTGTAATGGAATTAAATCTCAATTGCGTAGTGCTCGCTTTGTGGAGACGGGGACAGTTCTTCTTACATTTCCTCGCAACACTCAATGTAAACATGACAGAAAGTGACGATACATCGCAAAAAGTAACAAGTCTGAAGTGTTAGCTATATTTGAATAAGTTTTTTGAGGCGAAAGGAAATAAGAAAGCTCCGTAATACAGATAAACAAGTAGGATTATTGATGGAGGCGTTTAAATAATGGATTCGCATGAGCATATCGAGGTCAGTGTGTCCTCATGAGTAACGGGTACTGTCGGAAACTGCGCGGGCGCCGATCTCGTGGCGCAGCCTGCGGCGGTGCTCCACAGACCTACTTAGCCTGTGCAAATTCACACCGCCACGAGGGACATCTGAAGGCATGTACCACGCGTCATTGCTATGCAAGTGACTACGCTAATTGGAAAAAATATCTGACTGCATCCAATATTTTTGCAAGCATTTTGCACGTGGTCTGGTGATGGATGCATTTTCATACTGTAATCCTTATGATGAAACAATATTTTGTGAATGAAAATAGTTTCCTTAATAACCTAACTTTTAGTATTTTAAGTGAAGTAAAGAAAATCTTTATTTTTCTCTTAACTTAGGTCGATTGGGGAAATATCCCCACCGCACAGAATACACAGCTATATTGTCGTCCTGGATATGAGTAAGGTTCAGAGGTCATCGGGATGGATGGGTAACATTTGTGTCGCAAGCATTGTATAAATCAAACATAGACAAACATTTTTCCGATTTCGTTGTATCCAAAAAACGCATTTAAAAGTTTAATACTCATAAGTTTTATTTTTAACGGACTTCATAAAGAGGTACCAAATCAATTCAATTGTAGTTTTTTTAATACAGCTACAGTTCTTTTATAAATATATTCATCGGAGTCTAATTTCACCGCTCCACAAAAAGACATACGATAAAATACTTGTCAAACCCATCTCTTTGGCAACTGGTTTTAATGTAATTATACGCAATTATATGTTGGGTTCCGACGTAGGTACGAAACAAATTATTATAAATAGCGGTTTATTGTAAAATAATCAATAATACATTTGAATTGGCTTTCTATAACCTAACTCTAACGCTCACCTGATGGTAAGTGATTACCGTAGGCTATGACGCTTACGACACACAAGACATCATTCATACGATGACAACCCTCCCCGTCCCCAATGAGCGCTGGCAACGTTATTCACACCCAGGGCTACAAAATGAACAGCAAAATGCTAGTACCTGGAGTGTATTCTGTACGGTTGAGTTGCTAGATAACATTCTAATTATTAAACGGTTCTTCTCAACTTAATCGTACCATATGACGTTTCAAATGTTATTGATTCTGTCAGTCATTTCTCATGAAGTACATAACGGTATTCGATTAACGGAAATTTATTTGAATAGAAAGGATTACGTGTCGAGCGAATTAAAATATCCAAAAGCACGTGCTACTGAGTCATTACATAGCGGCTTTGTAGTAACCTTCACCCTGCAAGTTTTGGCGCGCGCTTAAACTTAACATTCAATTGTTTTAGTCAATTGTTTCCAAACAAACTAATCTATAGAAAAACAGTTGAGTGGATAACTCTAACACTCATATCCGTTGATGAGTAGTTTTAGCAGACGCAACGCAATGGGTACACTTGCGTTACAAATACCGCCCTTATTGCCTAGATAATAATGACGCTGTCATAATCCACGTAAGTGGTGCGAGTATCTTAGCATTGACTTGTCCCAATAAAAAATACTTAGTTATCTAGTAGTTAAAGTTAATCTTACTCATTCTTTGTTTAGCGTCTAATGCATGGTTCCGGTCGAACCTACCTCTTGTTTAATCTGTGTGTCATCGTATTTGTATTGTATACGTACCCAACGAGTAATATCTACTCGTACTAGTGAAGAAGTGTGTGTAAAGGTCACCGTAATACAAGCTTCAAGTCACACATTTGATTCCATAAAAGGAGTTTTACCTGTTCATATGTTTTATGTTCAATATTAATATGTATTCCTATGTGATGTTTGTAGGCACAAACATCGCATAGGAATACTGTATTTAACAAGTAGAGTAGAGATAAAAACTCGAAATTACACCAGTTTTTGAGAATGAAACATAGCCTCGATGCGCCCTTTTCCGCGTTGGCGCCCAAACTCACTCTTTTTTTAATAACAATGCGCGCACTAGGGAATTTAATCCCTGTGTCTAAAGACAATGCCCGCACTATATAATTTAATCCATGTGTCGCGGGGTACTTTACAAACATATAATTGACGGACACAAAGTACATCCAGACTCAGAACAACTATTTATGGGTCACACAAATAGCTGTCCTGCGCGGGATTCGAACCCTAATTAATTAATTAGTAGGTAACTTTTGTTATTTTTTAATAGCAACCTGCCGTGCCTCTACATGAATAATGCAAGCCTCTAAATACTGACAAAATGGATGAATGTAACGACAGGTTGCCATTAAAAATATAAAAAAAAAACAAAAGCTATCCCATCAATAACTTCTTCTTCTTATCGTGTCGATGGTAAGAATTACATTCTATCTTCCCAAAATTGGGCAACGCTGACCCCTTTGGCTGAAGCGTCATACAAGTCCTGAAGGGAACAAGAGACTGGACAGGAGGGACAAACGAATAAATGGGCCATACTTTGGGGTGACACGCCGCACTCGCAGATGTTTTGTGATGTGGGAATGTAACCCCATTTCCACATGTTATCTTTTGATCTACCAACCTGGGTACGAAGTCTATTAAGAGTCCTCCAGGTTGGCCATGGCAAATTATGTCCCGGAGGTAGTTTTTTCTTTGGCGGGACAAAGAAATTCTCAATCAATAACTCAAATGCAACAATTAAATTTGCATACATAGGTACGTTACGTAACATTAATGATTCTATACGACGATTATGTATTCTGAGGCATGACAAAAAAGGCGCAATAAGTTCACATGTGTAGATCGACGTGATTATCTATAGTTATGCGATTACAATGTAAACCATGCGGGTATTTAATGACACCTATGTATGATTGCGTAGTACATCATTGTTGGATAATCGCTGACATTGGCTCTACTTTACGTCGGACCAACATTTAATAACCCCTCCAGCATTATGCTAAAATTGAGACCTGACTATGATGTATTGTGGTATTATGCAACTATAAATCACTACAATTGCGGTTATTTAGAAGATTAGTTTTGCGTGAATCGGAGACATATAGGTAATTTTCGATTTGTCTACTAACTTACTTATTGTGCGTTTTAGTAAAGTCAGCTTTTATAACTGTTCAAATTATTGCCAAATTTGTCGTACAATCCAGTTTATTCGTCATTTGTTCTCCTTAGAAATGATAAACATTCATGCGTGGTGATCGTCTTGCTCCCCGCATCTTTGTATTAGCACATATAAGTCGATTCTATGAATCCCACTATTTCGTAAGGTTTAACATTATTTTATATTAGCTAAACGTGTAAAAGCTAATCCCAGCTGTCTTATTCTACACATACTATTCGATTAAACAATATTTCAAGACCACGTATTGGAGAAGGCGATCATATAGTTGGAATTATGGAGAATTTTTTACTTAAATATTGACTGGTCTGTTGGTCTAGTGGTTAGTGACCCAGACTGCTAAGCTTAAAGTTCGACCCCCACCCAGGACAAATCTTTGCGTTTTCAACAGGATTATTTGTTCTGTGTCTGATTGTAATTTATCTATTTGCCCAATTTTGCCCGCGTTAAACTTTATAAATTATAGCCTATGTGTTAATCCAGAGGGACAGCTAACTCCATACCAAGTATTATCAAAATCGCTACAGCCGTTGAGACGTGAAGAAGTAACAAACATACAAGGTAAACATAATGCATATGTATGTATTATGTTGATCAGTTCTCTGATAGCTATAGTACAGGCTCTACCTAATTTGGGATGATTTTAGTTATTCCAAGATATTTATTTATTTATATATATTTTATCACGCATATCTATGTATAAATACAAATACAACAGGTTCCACCTACATCTCTCAATTTGCTTATCACATGTGTTATAATTGTTATATTAGAATGTCACGCAACATTATTCCAGGAAGCTAGAACTTCTGATCAGATAGGCCATACCGGGAACATACCACGTGCAAATATTCGTAAACACTGCGAAATGATTTTGCCCTGTCCTAGTTTGAACTCTGTCAAATGATACGTAATGTACCAACACATGAATATATTTTACGGTCAAATAAAGTAACAATTCGCGGAATTAAAACAACATATTAATATTGTATTTAGACCGTCATGGGTTTCGCAAATTAATACCTGATGACCTGATTCCTTTACGTATATTCTACGGTTTTCTGTGGCACTAAGTTTTGCATCCATCTTCGTAATTATTTGTTAGAAATTGTCATAGCAAACATAGAACAAAATAATAAAACATAGAAATAATGAAAAATATTTATATTGGTTTATTTAAAAAAATATGATATCAAGGAATTGATACATGTTTAATTTTTTATAATATAACATAATATATGTTTAACAATCCAAAAAGATTGCAGAGTATTGTTTGATGCTCAGGTAGAGAGCGCTTATGCTTTTCACAATATAGAATCCCAAAGGAATTAATGATGATAGTTTTAAATTAAATTGGTCCTATATTTATTAACAAGCCGTGCCCCGTGGTTTTAGCCTATATGTTGACCCGACCTTTTAGTAATATTCATGCAAAATTTGAAGTAAATCCATGCAGTACTTTTTGAGTTTAGCCCGTGCATACATACAAACAAACGGACAAAATTCT
This sequence comes from Pseudoips prasinana, assembly GCA_951640165.1. Taxonomy (NCBI): domain Eukaryota; kingdom Metazoa; phylum Arthropoda; class Insecta; order Lepidoptera; family Nolidae; genus Pseudoips; species Pseudoips prasinana. The sequence continues at coordinate 23,583,589 of OX621236.1, read as the reverse complement.
AAAAACTATATTTTTGGTTTCTATATCGATTGTAGATTACACCCCAAGTATCCTTTAAAAAAAATATTCAATGTACAGTTTTGACTTTCCTACGATTTAATTGTATGTATACATACCCGTAACAGAACTTGTATAATGTAGGCAAGAAATGAGGTCAAAATTCTACATACACAAATAAAGTCCAGAAAACTATTCCTAATCGAACTATTGAAAAAAATAGAGTCGCATTCTCCATAAATTATGAATTAATAATATTAATCCGCAAAGAATTAATAAATTTCGAGACATGTTCATGAATACAAATAATTTTCTTTTCAAAGATCAAACCATCGAACCTTTGCATCAGAAGGCAGATTCACTAATAAGAAAAGATGGTCGTCAAATTGGATATTTATCTCAACATAATTACAATTACAAATTATCTATATAAGTATATATTTACAAAAGGAAAGTAGTATATGTCCATAGAACAATCTCTGCTTAGTTTGGGTTCAGATGGCAGTGTGTAAATAATGTCCCAGGATATTATTATAATTACGAAAGAAATAACATTTGCAACGTAACCGTTTTCGCACACTTGTTGACCGCATCTTGTTTTGTCATCACACAATGTGGACTCTAATTAAATTAACGAATGTATAATATATAAGATATCTGTATCACGCAATTGCATAAATCTGTACAAATTATTTTGTCGACACGTTTCTTCTATAGGTACTTCACATACCTATAGGGTGACCTTATTTCGCCGCTGCGCCAACAACACTCGTGGTATTTATTATTTTTCATTATAGACAGAACAACATTAGAGTGCGCGTTATACTTAATTATAATACCCTATATTATTCTCCATACTGCGCACATACAATTTTTCTTATATTATTCATAAAACGTGTAGTAATATAAATATAAATCTTTACAAAACAGCGTGTAAAAGAAGTAAATGACCTATATCAATTATAATTACAAAAGCTAGTTAATTATTTCACAAGGTTGACAATAACAGTGACACTATATAGGTAAGTGCATAAGGGAAATTGATTTCTTGCACTAGTACGTAAGTTTCTACTCAGTACAAATCTTTCATCATCTGTTTACGACATTTTTTCCTCTAGAGTATCATGTTAAATACGTTTTTTTTATTCCATTAATTCAATATCTGGCGGTTCGCATTATACACGTGTCATCTCCACAATAATTACTATAATATATTTACCTTAGAACTTGAGACGTTTCAGGAATGTTGATATAAATACGACACAAACAAATACAAATAAACATCCATATAAAAATACTCAAGATGAAGATAAATTACCTACAAACATTAAATGAATATTTAATTTATACGGACGTGGTTACATAAGAATAACAACATGTTTGTTTGTCCATCCTTCTCATCGATTTATGTTGATAGAATAATTCTTTGCAAAATATTTCTATACGCACATAGAAATATTACGCGGAAAATGATCACGCTTAAGACTTTTTAAAAACCTTATTACTCCTTTTTTGAAGAATACCATGCTGTGTTGCATTATAATAAAGATAAGGCAATATTACTTATCGTTAAATTTTGAATAATATAAATCTCCTATTATCACTGAGTTTTTTTGTATCCTACCTTGGCTATAAATCCACCCGAGGAGGTCTTTCAATTTTTAATTTTGAAAACAATAGTCGTTTCTTTATCATAAAAGATACATCCTTATTAAATAGGTCTAGAATTTCGGTAATGCTTTGATAAGTTAGTTGATATTTCTTTACATGTCTTTCAAACATTTATTTATGCTAAAAATGGACGCTGTAGCCTGTCTATAAAGCCTGTAACTGCAATTAAATATATAGAGCCTGCGTCCACATCATTCATCCGCACGAGCGAAGGATAGATAATTGCCTCATCATTACATTCAATTACATAGCGATTGTCAAAAGGTTAAAATAGAATTTATCGCGTGTGAAACAGCACTTTTCCGTAGTAGAATGTAGAAAATGTTTTTTGCAGTAAAGCCAGCTGGCCCTTTGTCTCCACTCACGTTTGTCACGTGAAGACACACACTTTGTCTTGATTTCAGATATAATAGACTTGGATCCGATGATTGCTTGCCAATCATCTGTGCTCTGCACGTGTAACGAGTAATTCTCTTTAACTGCCTCAGGTCAATATAGGTATACTGAGTCATCTATACATATAATAAAATCGTAGGAAAGTCAAAACTGTACAATGAATATTTTTTCAAAAGGATACTTGGAGCGAGATCTACAATGGATATCGAAGCCAAAAATATAGTTTTTAGAATTTTTGTCTGTTTGTCTGTATGTATGTCCAGGCTAAACTCAAAAAGTACTGCATGGATTTACTTCAAATTTTGGATGAATATTACTAAGAGGTCGGGTCCAACATATAGGCTATATATTATCACGCTATCATCTACGGGGGAGGAGCTGTGATAATTTATAAAGTTTAACGCGGGTAAAACCGCGGGGCACAGCTATATCTAATAATAACAAAAAAAGCGCTTTGTATCGAGTTCAAAAGAAATCTAATGAACTCTCCCTTAAGAGTTTCGTCAAGGCTGTATTAGGAGCCATTGAGGACTCACCATCTGGCCTGAAGATTAATTCTAATTGTACTACTGGCGTTCCTAAAAGAGGAATCACTGACTCTGATAGCACAGTTAACCTAAATTCAGATTCAGGGACCCATTAACTTTGTGGAAACTTTCCGGTCAAATCCGTACATACTGATGATTATTATTATTATAAATTATCTATACATAGTCTTTAGCGCTAGTATCCCCTGGATAAGCTTATTATATATAATACGGATTACGGCTTGGAAAGTATCAAAGAAATATGTTTAAGACTTCCACGTTAGATGTAATTAGCGACACGTGAAGCTCATAAAAGAGTCTTAAAAATGTTTGTATTTTAATTTTTAGTTTATCTAAACAATTGAAAGATATAATAAGTGTTAAATTTGAATGAAAAATATATTTTGCAAATAATATAATATTATTATTTGGAAATGAATAAGTAATATGTAATTCTGGCTAATATTTAATGGATTATATGAGGCTATTTTTATAGATATCAGCTATAATTAATTATTTAAGACGGTTCACCACGAAGGATTAATCTTCTTCTTCCTTGCTTTTCCCATATCTTTTGGGGTCAGGTCCCAATCTAACCCGTCGCCTCAAAATCTATGCCCTCGAAATTTCTAACAAATAACCAAGATGGTTAGACCATGTATCAGATTTATATAAGGCTCCCGACTACCTGTAAACATTCTAATAAAACACAACATCTGTTTGGTCGGTAAAAAATCAAACACATGTATTTTAGAAAGACAACGTTTGTGCTCTTGCGATTAAACCTTGTACCGCAGGGATTTTATAAGGGCGCTATTTACGGACAAAAACTCAGACAAAGAATAACTATATATGGACCACACAAATAGATGTCCTGGGCCGAGATCGAACCCAAAATATGAAGGTGTCGAGCTTGTAGCGCGACAAGTACCTTAACCTCTGTACTACACGTCGTTACGTATTTTAAGCAGTTTTCCGAAATAATAAATATTACGAAACTAAGCTACAAAATCAAAAGTCGCCAAATTTAATGAACATGCTGAAATGTAAACCTAATCTAACGGATTATATCGATGCGGAGATACGGTGTAATAGCGTGATGGGATCAAACGAGTAGCAACAAATGTAACAATCAGATGTCAGTGACGACGTGGTGAACAATAAGCAGTTGCGATCAGAGGACGGTGGCCGTGGCGCGCGTGGTGAAGGTCGCCGCGCGCTTCCTGCGTGCGTGAGGCGCATGCGCGCCGACTCACCACACCGCAACCACCCACCACACTCGTAACACCACGACAAGACCACTAAACCACGCTTCCCAAACGGCCAAATGCAGCCACTGCACCACAAACAATGTATACATTCCGTTATCTAAGTCCTTTCAGATTACGGTAACACTGAGGTGACCGGGTCTCTTTTTGTCTCCGCCTGACGCTACGAGCTATTGTCCGAGTATTTGGACTCATAATTTGTCTAATTTGTGTCATCGGCACGCTTACTGAGTGTAACTTACAAACATGCATCATATGTATCTTTTCAGATAATTTTATCTGCTACTGACAGTATCAGATGTCAACCATCATAGAAAAATAGGCTAGTTCCTATCTTCTGTCACATCTGATGGCATCTCAACAATTCATCGTCAGATATTTTTGTAATAATTTTCTGCGAATAACAAAAAAAAATATTTGTTTCCCAGGATCGTGAGTCGTGACTAGGGTTATAATATTTGAGGTCGGTGGCATTAAAAATATTTTGTTTTTCATCACGTTCATCTCGTGGGTATGAAAGCTGCACGGTGGCAGATTCAAGTGTGTGATCGCGATATGCAGATACGCATTTCCTGAAACCCATAGCAAGGAGGTGGTTAAAATTTTGTTTACTAACTGTTAACAAAGTGTCGACCGCCTCCTTGCTATGCGGTCGACCTTTTGTTTACAGTTAGTCTTAGCGCATGCAAGCCACTATGTATGTGAATAATTACGACCGGATGTAACAAACATGAGGCTTTAGAACAAGATTTACTCCTGTTGTTTCTGAATAAATATTTAAATGAATATTAAAAAGTCATCTATCTGATCACGACGCCGACGGTAATGTACCACCGGTTCATTGTTCTAAACGGCTAAAGAAAATGTTCTGAGAGATGTCCCGTAGTCAAGCGACACGCTTTGAATTTTTATATCGCATTAATCGAGTCGGGTAAGAATGATAAAAACAAAGAACATCGCAGGTTCTTGGCACTTTCTGCGAGGGCTATTGTTCTCACTGAAGCGCCCGAAGGAGAATGACCCTCTTTATAAGGTAACGTTTATCATAACAGTACCTGTTTAAAATGGCAGGAAATGCCTTGCCCATGACAATGCGCGGACCATAACATCTCAGCTTTATCACTCGTCTGAGGTACAATGACCTATAAAATCGTAACAAAATTTGCCTGCATAATATAATAATATGTAACAATAACAGAATATCGTGACTGAATTCAATGTAAACGCTCGTCATTCGTTTAGGGCGGCGGGCCGTATCCTAGGAACGGGGTCTGAATTTCAATATTTTGTGATTCGCTCGTTACAACCTGAACGTTCCTGCATTATTTATTTGGTAATGTTTAATACTGAAGTTTTGTACAGAAATGTATTAAACTTCTAGTTTAACGGTTAAACAAAGTAACTTGTTTTAGCCGTTCTTCATTAGTTTTTTTATCGTCAATCCTGTAAATCCTAAATCGTAAACACATCTGGTTTCTATTTCACTGCTTAGTTCGGCCAAAGATAATGAACTATATATTAATTGGTTTCTGTTGTTTTCAATTAACAAATTGAATAAATAAATCGTATGAAATATAGAATTTTCTTACGACCAAATCCGGAACAAGCTCACCGACAAGTCTGATGTGTGGCTAATATAGCCAGGTCTTATAATCATAAAGCGCTCTGCTCCTCATCCTTCTCAGACATAGGCTGGCTGATTAAGTGATTATACACGACGGCAAACAAAAAAAACTGTTACTAACAATTAATAAGTGGTATTTATCAGCTGAACCTATCACCAAGCTTATTGTAGGTATTTGTAATAAGCTATTCTCGACTACCACCGATATTCACGCGGAACCCACATATGGCCAACTATCTTATCACAATATTACCTTTCTGTAATAATTGAATGCAGACTAAATTACTTTGCAGTATAATTGATGGGATTTCCATGTTGTGAAGTGTCATCATAAGTCAATTACAACTTAGCTCAGTACCTAATCATATGACTTGAACCGGTCTTCAAAGAAACGAAGTTCAAGTATGAATAATAATCTTCGACTGTTGGGATGACGTACATTTGTTAATTAAAACAAATTGATTTAAGAATACCTCAGTAAATTATACGTAAAATAGAGACGTAGCCTGTTCGTTAATGCCTAATGCTTGCGTTTCATGCCGGAGGTCGTGATCTATTCCCACCCAAGAGAGATATTTGTGTGCATGAACATGTCTGTTTGTCCTGAGTCTGGGTGTAATTATCTATATAAGTATGTATTTACCAAATAAAAGTAGTATAGTATTCCATAGTACAAGCCAAGTACAAGTTTGGGATCAGATGGCCGTGTGTAAATAATGTGAAATTGTAACTATGTTTAAGATGCTATGTACCTAAAATGAGAGAAATAAATGTTCTATTATAATGTCCCAGGATATTATTATTATTAGTAAAAATATCTGTGTAACGAAAGTATTACGAATTATTATAATAATTTTTATATAATTGATTAATGTTGACTGACATAATGGAACGGATGCAAACACTTGAAGAATATTAGTCACAGTCTTTGTCATAGTAAAGTCACTATAGTACAGTCAGTAACGAGAAATTTCACCGATACTCAACTGCTGCCTTATTATGGCAATAGAGGTGAGCGGGGGCTTAAGCCAGTTAGCAAATAAGACAACAAACTAAGTAAAAAGCATCAGAGAGCATTCCTTTTGGGCGAGCGTAAATGCGAACATGGACTCGCGTAGGTCTTATTGGGCTAAATGTGCATTGTGATCTACACCAGTGTTAATTTGCACCTTGATGGCAAGGGACACATTTTACTGCGCACATTCAGAAGACGGGGAAATCAACTAAGGAGTAATGTTAGCTTCTTAAATAGTACTTCTGAGTTACATTTACAAATGTAACTGTTAATAAAATAAAATATAAACTATTTAAAATTATTATAATACAAAAACATTTAAAAAGAACAAGTAGTGAGAGAAAGAACATTTTATTGTATTTATCGCCGCTCTTGGTAGACAAGATAATAATTGTAAATTACCGTGTAAATATTTATTTTGACCAAGAAACAATCAGTAAAATGTGGTTTAAAAGAATACATATAATATATAGGTCTTCTACAATTAGTCCCCAAATATAGAGTGCGAAAATAGTGTAGTCGCGTATTTTTCTGTTGACTGTACAAACGATGGTGGAATCGTATTTCATAATTCACTATCTATGAATTGCTTCGTTCGAAAGATAATGCAATCTGTTCCCGGTTCTTTCACAAATAGTAACCTTAAGTACTTTTATAATAGCTTTACGTTACGTCAGCTTCACGTGTATTGTAATTATTACTTATAAATAGGCATCAAACATTTTAACTTACTTTTAACTGACGTTTCGATTTCACTGTGACACGGAGTATTTAACAAACATATTATTATAATTGACGGATTGAAAGTACATCCAGACTCAGATAAACTAGTTATGGATCACACAAATAGTTGCACGTATCGAACCCGGGTTACGATGTGGCGAGGCGACTGTCTAAACCGCTGCGCCGCACGTGCAGTTAAAATTTAGATCACGATACATACAAAACCCATCACTTAGTGTGGTGACAAAACCCCCTTAATTTTTTCTCTTAAATGTTAGCCCATTCATTAGTCCTATTAAGCGCTACAATAAGGCTACCAGCTGTATAATGCTTGTGAAAAGTATTATATCATACATATATCTCTTTTTAAGCATGTTTTCAGTTAGTCTACGAGACTTTCACTGCTTTACAGGTCAATAATGTATTACTAGTGTACAATATGTACCAATTGTCCATGGGTGGCACGCTGAGCGCGGTTGTTGGTCGTCCTACGTACATTACAATGATCAGTGATTCTTCGTGCTCAGTTTAGCCAGGAATTATTATAATATTGTTTCTTTCCATCCCTGGACACCGTGGACAGGTTCAAGTATTATTTCTGGATCATGTTTATTGTAAGCAATGTTTTGTGATGAGATAATAAATAAATAAATAAAAATAAATAATAAATAAATATAAATTTCTTCTTTACTTATTTATCATGAAAAGATGATAGTGGCACTCTTGAATAGCCGATAGGAGATATCACGATCTTGGACTAGTTAGATTCAAGTTCTAAAACAGTAATTTTCGTTTTAAAAACAAATAAAGCGTATTTTGTTTTGTATTCTACTGATGTATTTTATTATAGTTAAATTTGAAATTGAATTAGATTTCTAGTGCGAATCAATGAGATTAGGTGAGCTAGGTTTTTAGCTGAAGGTTGATTACATAAAAGTTGGAGGCTTTTACCCTCACGCCTATTACTTTCGCTTACTTTCTCTGCTACATACGCTTAACCCACTTAGGGCAGGTAAAGCAAGTTAGAGGTCACCTGTAACAGGTATTTAATTAAAGCAGTTTAAGTAATAGAAACAGGCATTACTTTGCGGCAATCCATTACATTAAAAAGACAAAATTAGTACATAGTGAGGCGCTCATAGCTAGATGCTCTCACCGGTCCGTAAGTGATCGGCGAGGTTAAGCAACTAGGCTCGCGGTCAGTCCATAGATGGGTGACCATCAAAGTGGTTTAATTCCCGAGCGTCTCCGTGCTTCGGAGGGCACGTTAAGCTGTCGGCCCCGGTTGTAGTCATTAGGCAACAGTCGTTAAGCCATGTCAGAGGCCTACAGGGCGGCTTGAACAACTCTGACACTAGGGTAACCACTGTCTATACGATAAGTAGTGATAATTCCGGTAATTGTAATTAACACTAGAGCTGTTTATTTTGTACTAGCTATAACCGCTAAATTGAACTTCACACTTTCATAGAATATGGCTCCACCCCCATAACAATAAGCGTTATAGATAATATACAATCTAATTTAATGTTTGTAGTAGTTGTCAAGTACCCTAGTATATATCCCCTACCATGTTATCTCAGCACCACCCTATGGTTGATAAGCAGAAAATGCCTCTAACATTGATGGTTCAGTCAGTTTATCGTTTTTAAATTTTGATGTCCATATGGTTATAACAATACAAAAATATTCCGCTTGTTATGATATAATATTTGAGTTGCTCACTTTGTACATATAGCTTAACCCGCTTTTTACTAAGCAGTTTATATGGGACAACAAACTAACTAAAACAGACCTCATTCTGTCCTTATTGTCTGGATTGTGTATATATTTGAGTTGCTCACTTTGTACACATAGCTTAACCCGCTTTTTACTAAGGCAGTTTATAAGGGACAACAAACTAACTAAAACAGATCTCATTCTGTCCTTATTGTCTGGATTGTGTATATATTTGAGTTGCTCACTTGGTACACATAGCTAAACCCGCTTTTTACTAAGGCAGTTTATAAGGGACAACAAACTAACTAAAACAGATCTCATTATGTCCTTATAGTCTGGATTGTGTATATTTGAGTTGCTCACTTTGTACATATAGCTAAACCCGCTTTTTACTAAGGCAGTTTATAAGGGACAAAAACTAACTAAAACAGATCTCATTCTGTCCTTATTGTCTGGATTGTGTATATATTTGAGTTGCTCACTTGGTACACATAGCTAAACCCGCTTTTTACTAAGGCAGTTTATAAGGGACAACAAACTAACTAAAACAGATCTCATTCTGTCCTTATTGTCTGGATTGTGTATATATTTGAGTTGCTCACTTGGTACACATAGCTAAACCCGCTTTTTACTAAGGCAGTTTATAAGGGACAACAAACTAACTAAAACAGACCTCATTCTGTCGTTATAGTCTGGATTGTGCAATATACAGCGAGCTCGATATGAAAACAGATTGTTACTCCCTTTATACTTTTAACTTAACCCGCTTTTTACTTAAGTAATCTATAAGGAAAGCAGATTTACCAAAGCAAAGCTCCGTCCGTAATGAATGGAATAATAAAAAATTATATACAGTACTCAATCTTTGTAAATATATTAATTTTGGACTACGTAGCTACTTTTTATTACATAAATTTAACTAATATTGCCATATAAAACTATGTTAATAGGACACTTCGACCTTGACATCAACTGAACAATTAACTCGGTAACTTGATGTTATCAAAATTAATCGATTAGATTAAAGTAAGTAAATTGATCTATCGATGAAATTTTATGTTGTAAGTAGTACACGTACTATACGTTTAAATTAAGTAAAATAAAATTAAACCCATTTAAAATAAACTTTCAAGGTTCCAAGGTAAATTTGTAGGCCAGTTATGAGTAATAGGTACTTTTATTTCTTATTTTTATATTATGAGTGTCCGTATCACCATCTATTGATGATTTAAAGTCCGCTAAACTTTGTATCACGGAATTAGTTGTTGAACAGAAGTCAGTCGGAATTTAATTTAAATAGACAACAAATTACTCATTCTTAATACTTTAAAAAATAAAAGAAACTTGTTGAAAGAGTACGTACTCTTTGAGGACCATAATACATATACTAACATTCTCTTTTAAAATTCAACGGAAAATGTGAATGAAAAAAGAAGTTCAGTTGGTTAACTTAAACCAACTGAACTTTTTTTTTAAATATATCTTTTAAAAACCATATGTATTAAAAAAAAACAAATATTTTACATATACATTTTAGTCATACATTAAAACGATGTATCTTGATGGACACGCATATTAAATAAATTGGATGATTTTACAACTTTATTAATTATGACAAGACCAATAAAAAATTATGACAATCACAGATATTTATTGAATAAGGGTTATAATAAGCCCTATTAATATAGCTGGAGGTCTCTTGCTTTATATAGTAATATCTACATACGACTATAATTACGAGGCAAGTATAAAATATGTAATGTTATGTAGGTATATTATGGTTGACTTGTGGCTTTTATTACTAAATTATTGGCATTGAAAAACTAGTCTACAAACCTAACAATTTAGTAGATTCCTGAAATATTTGGAATCTAATCATTTGAGGCAACATTTTATTCGATATTTTCATTAATTACGGAGCAACTTTGCATCGGTATCCGTTCAAACTGTCACGCACCGATTTGTTAGTTAATATGAATATCGAACAAACAAACCAATAATCAGTTTATAGCTATACATGTTTACGTATATATATATATATATATATATATATATATATATATATATATATATATATATAGGTGTGTGACTTGCATTAGCATGCGGTTAGTGGTCGGTGATCTACGACCTACAACTTGTGAGGAACAACTGGTTACGAGTAGGTACTTATGAGTCAGCGCGGATACTGAGAAACGTTCAGATTTTAATATTTGAGTTGTCTTTAGAACCGAGAGTCGTGGGTTACATATTAAAATGACTCACAGTGAGATTAAGAGCAGTTCCTATGCACCACTTTTGGATAGTTGTCGGTGGATGCATTTATAAAGGAGTAATGAGACATTGCTACTTTACCAAAAAATCCTAAATGGTTTGACTTATTTGGCAGTTTAATATCATTCCAAACTATTGGAATCACAAGTTTAAAATGACAATATGTTTCTATTATAATTAATTATTTGCAATTGTAGAAAAGTCTGACAAGGCCTTAAAATCCTGAAGTCTTATAAACCTGTATGAAGACGATCTTATATACGATTAGTATCGTTTTTCTATATAACTAATCATTAGACAAGCGTACGGCCCACCTGATGGTGAGTGGTTACTATAGACAAGAAAGATCGCAATAAACAAATCTCTCACGTTGCTGACCCTAGCGACCTTACTTCCGCGTAACATCACTATTACACCCATTTTATTCTTTAAAATAGTTAGACATCCTGACAGGCCGCAAAAGGCCTTATTTTAGAATTCTTCTTACTGTGGACATATAATATTGGCCATATATGAAGAGACTCATACGACAGCACATTATATTTACTTATATTTATTTATTTAATCTAATTATTTTATACGCCCAGGAACTACAAATACGAAAGTATCACAAATGAGGGAACAGATTATATATGTACTTTATGAATTAATAGAATATTAAAAACACAAGAAAACTATAACATCAGTCGCTTAATAAAATAATTTCTCTATACAGTGAACATCTCCGTATTCAAAATTGGTTTTCTAATATTTGTTAGTTATTTAGTTTTTAAGCGGTTTTCGCAAAGCACAACTGAACAAAACTGTAATTCTAATCAGTATTAAAAGATAAATTTCACGATCCGATAAGTCCACGATCGCAGATCAAATTTAGATATATCTGTTCTAACATTCTTAGAGAGGTCTAAGTGCCACAAATCAATCTTGTCATCTAAAATAGCTAAAACCATATTAAATCATAATTGATAACTAATTCGAAATTAAATAGTTTTACCTTACTTAGGAGTCTTCTCAATGTAAGACGTAAATTTAAACTAAGAAATATTTCCAATCAGAATTCCAACTACTATGATGACTGTAGCTACAAAATCATTAGTATCTAGGTAAGTATAGTCAAGCTGACATCAGTAGAAACATTATTATTGGAAAAAGGTATTTATTGTTGAGGATTAAACTTACAATTTATGTAACACGGTGTCATTAAAAGATTGTTCATGTCGTTAAACATTGCTTAGTTAAGAGCATCCTGCCATTAAGATAAATTAAAGGAAGAAACTGCTTAAAAACAAGAAATTATCCCTTACATTGACATACTCAAAAATGTGTCAGTAGGTATGTATCTAATACGTGCTCATTCCAATTGTCTTTCTTCTATTCAACAATCGATAACTTCTTAAAGACACTTTCACTTGTGGAATAGCATGAAATTAGCGTGTAAGTTGCCACTCAATCACTGCCAACAATAGAAGTGTCGGCCTGGTCAGCCTATTGTCACATTCGACAACTTGTTCTTAATATTTACAGAACAAATCTAAATCACACAGAATTTATCTTAAAATTCGTCACGAACATATTTACCTGCTAGCTTATTAGTCTATTAAAAACTCTTCAAAATTACGTAGAATTCTTATTTCAATTTTTATCCGTCTTACATATTCTTTCCTTATTTTTTGGTCAACATCATTTTTGTTGATCGACCCGTCTTTTGTAAAGAATTGCTGACAAGCAATAACCAGCAACAAGCAAGATATATTTCATATTTCTTATACTCGAGCTATCAAAAAAGAGAGGAAACTTCCAAGACAGTCATGACTATTCCAAACCCATTTTGTACTTGTATTGTATGGTATTGTACTCAAAAATAGAATTATGCTGGTAAATTAACTTGAAAAGGTAAATAAAGCATTCATAATTATAGGTAGCTGATAGATAAACGCAACAAATTCAAATTTAAAAGTATGTTTGTTCCGTCTTTAATTATGAGCTTACAAATAAAAATATTCATATTATTGACATCCCGGAGGAGTGGAGGCCTGCCAACAAAGGTATAAAATGAATTTGGAAAATCAATATATGCAGGTAAATATACCTAAAATATATTGATTTTACAAATCCGTTCCTTGAAAAGTTGGGTAAATAACGCAATTATAAGTATAGGTAGAACCTGAACCATCTCAACGAGGATCTCAGTTCCGTCATTACTTTATGGCCATTGATTCATCACAACTTAGCGTATTTTGCGAATACTACACGAATGACGTAACGCCCATTGAAAAAGTATAATGACCAATATATCGCTACACCTATACACACATGTAGATTGTATAGTAAGAATGACTCATATTCTGAGATACACCGCCGAGGTGAGGAGACAAACAAAGTGTTATCTATCTTAACTAAAGGATACCTTTTTATCTCGGTTGGATATACTTTGTTTTATGAATGAATGGTATACTACAAGCACCCACGAGTGCGCTATGATACAGGGGACTGTTTAGATTGGCTCCGAGGGCGCCCGGTGCGCATTCTCAGAAGTGTTGAGTCAGCGGCAGTGTTACGCATGGCCTACACTTCCGATCTTTTTATCGATTAAAGATTACAAAAAGGAAATCTTAACATGAGTAAGGAATTGCTTTGTCCTTACTGTCATCTGTGTTTTCGAAATATAAGTAATCGTAAAACATTTTATTTATTTATTTATTTATTTATTTATTTATTTAAAGGCTTACCAACTAAATACATACACAACATTAAACAACAATCTTTGATACAATTTTAAATCTAGCATGCACCTAAATTAAAGGAAAGCACGGCATTCTTAAGTTTACGAAAGTACATCATTAAAACTAAGTAGGTGTTTTAAGATTTATCATCCAAGATAACAAATTGTAAAAAAGAAAAAAAAAAAATGTTTTTATGTTTGTTTTGTTTTGGAACAAATTTGGAACTTTGTTAGTTAAATAATGCTATTATACATTATTATTAAATATTTTTTTCTTAAATAAATATAATTTACTAGCGAAAATATCAAGGTCGCAACTGTGAAATAATTCATTGCATCTTCTGAGGATATAAGAAATAGGTGCATTGTAACCGTAATTGTTTCGACTGTATTTGATTGAAAAAGGTTTATAATTATGAATTCTAGCGGAGGGTCTGGGCACATTTATATCCAGGTGACCCACCAAATCTGGACAATCTACCCCTTGCGTAACTATCTTATGTAAAAAAGTTAAACCTAAGTAGTCTCTGCGCCACTGTAATGATTTCATTTCGAAATGGCCTAGTCTCTCATCATAGTGTTTAATCGATCTTCGAACACCAGCTATAGCCGAAAGCCTTCTTAAAAATCGTTTTTGTACATTTTCTAGACGCTGAATATTGTATTGATAAGTAGGATACCAAAGGATTGAGCAGTATTCAATATGGCTGCGTACAAATGCAAAATAGAGGGATTTTAATGCAGGCAACGACCAAAACTTTTTTGTATTGCGATTAATAAATGACAGCATCCTTAAGGATTTATTGATAGTATTATCAACGTGTTTATTGAATCGTAGTTCAGAGTCGACCAAGACACCCAAGTCTCTAACCTCAGTTACAGTATTCAGCTTTGTTTTATTTATTGAATAGGTTGTACAGAATTTATGTTTTTTACGGGAGAATTTAATGTGGTAGCACTTACTGATATTTAGTTCCATGGAGTTGCTTTCACACCAATTAAACAGGTTATCAACATCCTCTTGCAGAAGCTGTTGATCTGTGTCTGAGTTTACTATTCTAGATAATTTCAAATCATCAGCATAAATTTCAAAGTGAGAATTGCGTATAGAATATTTAATATCATCTATAAACATTATAAATAGGACCGGACCCACATGCGACCCCTGAGGTACTCCGGATGTCGGAGTAAAAACATCAGAGGAATATCCGTTTAGGACTACTCTAGCCCTGCGTTGGGTCAAATAGGACTTGAACCAGTTTAAAAGAGGTCCTTGAATGCCGTATACAGCATTTAGCTTCTGCAAGAGTAGTCTGTGATCTACTTTTTCAAATGCTTTGCTACAATCGCTGTACACGGCGTCAACTTCATTACCTCTACTAATGTCAGTAATAGTTCTATCCAAAAAGCTGATAAGGTTAGTAGTTGTAGACCTATTTTTAACGAAGCCATGTTGATGAGTTGTGACGATTTGTTTGATATGCCAGTTTATAAATGGACATAAGAGTGCTTCAAATACATTAGCAATGACGGGTAAAATACTGATGGGTCTATAATTGCTGATATTGGACCTATCGCCAGCTTTTGGGATAGGAATAACAATTGATTCCTTCCAGAGTTCTGGAAATTGGCCCTCCGACAGAGATCTATTATATAGAAATTCAAGTGGCTCGGATAAGTAACAGGCGCATTCCTTGAAAAATATAGGTGGTATTCTATCATGGCCAGCTCCTTTTGAGATATCTAGATTTTTTAATTGTTTTTCGATATTGCTTTTCGAAAGGTAAATATTATTCATATTGTGACAATTATTTATGGCGTTAGCAGCAGATCTGTAAGAGTTGTATTGGGATGTATGATTATACACAGACGCGAAAGTTGTTGCGAATAGGTTGGTGATACTTTTACCATCACTCGCGCTTACACCGTTATGTTTCATAGTTTTAGGAATTGAGCTCGAATTACGTTTGCCATTTATGTAAGACCAGAAGTATTTTGGGTTTTTAGTAACATTTAGCTGTACATTTTTAATATAATTTTGATATGAGGACTTTATAATTTTGTTTGTTCTTTCTTTTAATATCAAGTATTCATATTCATCACGTTTATTATTATACTGTTTCATTTTTCTCCGGCATTTCTCTTTTTCTCGCAATATTTTTATTAATTTTTTACTGTACCACTTTGGATACGTACTTTTATTTGTAGTCTGTAACGGAATTACGTCACAGATAATTTGTTTTATAATTGTATAAAACATAGTAACCGCGCCATCTACCGTTGCAATTGATTGAAAGGCCTCCTTCCATTTTATTTCAGCTAATCTTTTTCGTACTTCGTGATAATCAGCTTTATAATATTTATAAATTGGTCTAGCTTTCACCTTGAGAGTTGGTGGAAGCTTGAGATGAAGAGTTATATCTATTGGTGGATGAAATTCATCATGTAAATAATTTCATTTTTATCGCAGTTTAAATCTTTGGCAATGTAAGTAACTAATTAAAATTACGACTGGGCGATGTAAATAAACATAAAATATAGGGAAATCCATGCATCCAGTATCCGTATAGTAGTAGGTTGCAAATTAAGAAACCCTCATCTATTTCATACCCCAACACATTTTTTTTTGTAAGTTTAAAGCATACATCGGTAATCATCAAAACGGATACATCGGTTTTTATTACTTTTATTTATAACATTAGTAGTTTGATCGGAATTATTCTATTCGGAATATTGTTCATATTATATTATCGGAATTATTATATTAATAGTCCAGCCAGTCATTCGTTTTTGCTATTTAGATTTAAACATATACGTATACCCCAAGCATTGTAAGATTTTGATTCAATATTGTTCTTTAGACTAAAATGATAAATTTCAACTCACCATAGCTTTATCCGTTCCACCGAAGGTTGGAGCAGCGCTACTCCTGGTCAGAAACACCAAGGCTACCGTCGCTGTCCATAATATCCTCAGACTACTTCTCAAACTAACAAACGCCATCTTCCCTGTTGATATTCTTAATCTACTAGATATGCTCATTGGTTACTCTCTAAATATTTTTATAAAAAATATCTAAAGGACGGAATAATTGTCATACTAAATATATCGTTTCTTAGTCTTGCTGGTTATATTTATAAGTCGTTTTGTTCGAGCACCACGACGATATGTTATCTGGAACAAAAACAATTATGACGGTTAATTTGATACTTGCACTTCATGGAAAGATAATTCAGGATGGATATCTATAAAATTACAATTTGTTGTGGGAATATTTCGTATATTATTATGCACAGCAAAATAGATACCTCAAAATATTATGATCTTAGCAACAATTGAAGGTCGTTCGTGTGTAAATTTATTTGTGGCCGCAGGTCTAACCTAACCTACTTTTCTAGAAGCTAAATACATTTTTAGTTACGCCCAGGTAAATTTGATGAGCAATCAGTAATATTTGATATAAAAATTATTTAATTGATGAATATAAATTAATATGTGATAAGTTTCAAAATAGCCTTGTCATTATTGCGCGTGATTTCAGAATAATCTTATTGGTTTTAAAAATATGAATAATATAGAACGATCAGTAATAGTTGGTATAATTAAACTTAACCGAAACATTGCAAGTACAACACCATAGTGTTAACTTAGTCTCAGAATAATTAATCATTTAGAGTAATTTAACATGTTAAGAGGCTTTAGCGATATCAATAATATGTTTGTAAAGTGCCCTGTAACACAAATTAATTTACCTAATGCGAGCAACTTACGTCTTAAAAAAAATAAAAACATTTTAAATTATTTTAAATCCGAAGGAAAAATATTTAAACGTAAACGCGGAGTCAAATCATGGCTTTCTAAAAAATCCAAGATTACCAAGATTTTATAGTGAAATTTTGCGTAATCTAAAGCAATTTTTTTATGTATCGAATATTTTTAATCATTAATAGCAGTGTTAAAGTAATCACAAAGCATCATTTTACATATTTAATCGTCATAGGAGTATCCAATTATCTGCTGTAGTCAAAACAACCTGCTGAATAATTCAATCTTGATAAAAACATTTCATAAAGAAAGTCAAATATACTAAATACGTAGTTTCAATCTAAAGACACTGTGTAGAGTCGTAGAGGTCATAATCTGGACACGTCATAACAGCGGTATCTTTACTGTGAGTCATGAGCAACAGATGATTGGATGTTATATACATTTCTGGATTAAATAAATACTTATCTATAGTGGTCGTAACTCTTAAAAACCTAACCTAACTAAATTTGGTCATTTCATCATATTTTTACGACATATTAAAAATATAGTCAGGCGGATATATTTGCGGATATATTTGCGGATGTCCATGATATTTTTTTTTAATTAAAGACAACACCTTCAGTCTACGGTAATTTGTTCTTGCTGGGAGTTCACAAACATAACATTACCTGACGCAAAGCAGACCCAGTCTCGTAAAAACTATTACGGGTTCAACAAATAGTCATCTTGAGTTTGAACTGTAAACACTTAGGCATGGGCTTCACATTAGAATTATTACATTGTACGTGTTTTTATTATATGTATTTTTAATTCATATCAAGAAAGCATATTTCTTTTAAGAAAATATATTCAGTGTAGTGCCATTAAAAATGTAAAATTATAAATAAATATTTTTAATTCAACTCTCTGGCAGAACACGGGAACAACCGAACAACATTCCATTTCCATTTCACACACCGATTCAAAATATAATTACAATTAAATTAATTTACATCTCTGAAATATAAATTATTAAAATACAATTAATAATAAATGTTTAGGTAGTTCCAGTGGTTAAATAGTTAAAGGAATAAGGAAGAAAACAAATTTTGTGGTTAAACAGCAATTATTAAACATCTCAAAAGTTTCCTGAAGTTTCCAGTGCGAGGTAACATCCTGTTGATTGTTGTATCTGGGTAATATGTACCAGAGAGGTCAATATGAGGATTGGTCACTGCTCATTAGAATGATAGGTTAACCCTCTTCTACTACAAATATTATAAAGAACAGAATGAAGGCCAGCTAGAGTTTACATGGTAATGATCATCATACCTAGGTCATTTAGTAGAGAGCTCAATGTGAGGATGGGTCTTTACTCATCACAAACACTTGACCTAACACGCTTGCTACTACTGCAGATTATAAAAGCCAGTAGAAAATTTAGAGGTTACGTCCTGATCCTGATGATTGTAATATAGTGATATAAATTTTTAGTTATTTATGTATGTCATCACAAAACATTGCTTACGATAAATGATAAACAAAACATGAACCTATCCACGGACGGCAAAAAACCGCACACGCGGCCATCTCATCCCAAACTAAGTAGACCTTGTACTATGGAAACCAGATAACTGATATAATACATTAGTATAATACTTTTCTTTTGTAAATACATACTTATATAGATAACTAGCGGCCCGGTACGTGCTTCGCTACGTATAAGGCATAGTAATAAATAAAAATGGATGAATATATATCCAAATGATTATGTATAATACATGATTATTAAGTTCATTTATTCAAATAAAAAATATTTTAAATTGCTAAAAGATGTTGATTTTACACTTTTTCAAGACTTTTTTTAAATTTTCTCTACGTACAAACCTTCCCTGGACTTCCACGAATAATTCAAGACCAAAATTAGCCAAATCGGTAAAGGCGTTGTTGAGTTATAACATTACAACGAAAAGTGGTATTGATTTATATATATATAGAAGATTACACCCAGACTCAGGACAGACAGTCATGTTTATGCACACAAATATCTGTCCCGGGTGGGAATCGAACCCACGACCTGCGGCGTGAAATACAAGAATTTACGAATCACGCCAGCCGTCAAAGTAAATGGTTATATTCTGATAATCCTTGTACCTGGGTTAACCGTCCACATTTTTCTTGTATGAGTTACCGAGGGCTTGTCGACAATCACTATTATCGTAGTGAATGATAAATTGTTTGTGTACAGATGCCAGCACATCAAGCTACCCCAATCTATCAAATTTCTTTTATAGATTTTCAACTTTACCACATTAGCTAAAGGTTCACTTTCAATTGGGGAAATTTGACAGATTGGGGTAGCTTGATGTGCTAGCGTCTGTACATAAATAGCCAGCACAAACTATACACCCAACGATATAGGAACTGATTAGATATTCAGCTGTTACCACATTACGTGTGCTCTAGGGATTTGCGTCGCTGGACAGACTTATAATGTAGTAAGCAAAACAAATTCTGACCGATCAAAATGATTTTTAAATTATTTTCATACATAAGACAAAATATGAAGTCTTCCCCTTCTTTTAGCACGTAATTTCTATTGTAATAAATGTGATATTCAAGATTTACTGAACTGTTTTTATTAGATCTTAAATATTATTTTATAATAATATGAATGCGCTCCAAATTAAAAAACACGTAAAACCGTTGGTCCCGCTCTAGACCAGTCATGACAGCTTACTTGTCTCATTGGATCACGATCATTTAAACTGTGTTTGAGAACTTGTTCAGGTACGCATGAATACCCATTGCCGAATTTCAACCAGGGGCTCTACCGGCTAAGACGCCGAACATCGATTCCTTAAATGGCGTTCAAATAAATAAAGGTTAAAAATTACTTCATCAATCGTTAAATCGGCTTCAACGTAGACAATCGATTCCGGACCATTTATGACGTCACATGTGCTCATGAAAGCGATTTAACGATTGATTAAGTCATTTTTAACCTTTATTTATTTGAACGCCATTTAAGAAATCGATGTTCGGCGTCTTAGCCGGTGGAGCCCCAGAAGGACAAAGATTACGAGTAGTTGGGATTCTTTATATTTTACACGCACCCATATCTTGACAGTTGGACAATGATATGATAATATGTCCGCCTTCTAGAATTTAAATATCGTTTCTGTAACACCCAGTTTTAAAAGAGTACATATATATTCTTAGCCGACCTGCCTTTATATGATAATGCTCGCAATATTGAAATGTATTGGGGTTTTGTGTCTATCAATTGTTTGTTTGTCATAGGTACTTTACGTGACTTATGGCTCACACAAACAGTTGTACTATACGGGGATCGAACCTGAGGCAAGAAATTAACCACTGTGCCATACATGCAGTCAAAATATGTATAATGATCTATATTATACTAGCGGCCCGTTACGTGCTTCGCTTTGCTTTTAAGTACAAATTGTTTGTATATGAGAGTATATAAAGATGTTGATTTTACACTTTTTGAAGACTTTTTTTAAATTTTCTCTACGTACAAACCTTCCCTGGACTTCCACGAATAATTCAAGACCAAAATTAGCCAAATCGGTAAAGGCGTTGTTGAGTTATAACATTACAACGAAAAGTGGCATTGATTTTTATACATATAGATATAGATCACGAAGAAATAGAAGGAGTAATTTTTAATCATTGTATTCATATTATTACAGATCAATACAGTAGCTGTATTTCTTGTGACAGGTGTGTTTTAGTCATATAGCTTAAAATGAGGACTGATAAGATAAATCTCACGCCCCAAAATTGAAACCGAAAGCGCAAATCAAACAGAAGTGTCGCCAGCAATGTTCCGCTCGCCGGAGCGTGACGGTGGAGGTGACACGACACCAGTTTCACCGACATTGGACTCGCCTCTCTTACCTAACATCATCTACCACATTTTTTCTATACCACTTTACCTTATTTTAATCAGAAATCGAAACTTTATCAGTTATCGTTTGTGAAACTGATTAAATTTAATTAAATTCTAATCGATCTGACCCCGAAGTTCTAATTGCAATCTTCCACTGTTTAACTATAAACATGGCATTTAACCTTATGACATTAGCCGCGCCTTTACATGTAGGTATAAATAAATGTTATTTGATAAAGGTCTGTTGGTAGGTCAGTGGTTGTTCAAATATGTATGGGTTAGGAAGCATGTGGCTTGTAACAGGTTATCACGTACTTAAATCTTCAAATAAAGTAAGTAAATACGGTCTATTAACAAAGAGTCGGCCAATCTTAAATTATTTTTTAACAATAGTCTAATTACTTAAAATAAATGAATAAAATAAAAAAAGGTTTTTATTCACGTAGACTTTAAAAAAGCGCTCGTAAATAGTTTAAACACGTTTGTAGTGATATAGTTTAGTATACATAATTATTTCTAGGTACATATAGATATTTAAGTATAGATACCACTAGTATGAAAACACAACGACGATTTTTTTTAAATATTAGGAAATAATATTTTATTTATCATAGTAATGATTTAGTTATTTAGCTAGCTTTCGTTAAGTTATTGTCAAATAGATTATGTTTAGGTTTAATTATCGAAATGTTTAGATCTATATAATTCAATACATCATGCCTGAATGGTTCTATCTATATTAAGGTAAGAATTAAATATTATTATTATGGCTACTTAAAAACGTAAACTCAATTATACGGTCTGGCATTTTGTTGTAAAAGCATGATTAATCCTATTAATATTATAAAATTTGTATTTATGGATGTAATTTGTGTCCGTCTATTACATGTTTGTAAAGTACCCCGCGACACAGGGATTAGTTGATTAGTTCCCCTAGTGCGGGATTTGCCATAGAAAACAAATAAAAAAAATTTAAGCAAAAATGGAATTTGCTTAAAGTTTGAAATAAAGATAAGTTATACCCCAAGAAAACACTTAAATACAATAAAATGCTGAATCACGAGTGGAACCGTAACTTAATAAACGTCTATGGTTGATACAGGATGGTCAGCTAGCACAGTTTTTTTTTAATAAATGACAGTTTTGTATAAATATAACCGTAATTGCTTAAGGTTATATAACGCTAATCTAAATTAGAATATGAAACAAGGCAGCTTAAAAGCATAGCTGCACGGCAACGGTTTTTATAGCTTGAGTCTTTATGCATCCATAAAATTAATAAATAATTTGATGACTGTTGTACTTTTAAGTAAGCTGGTACGACTGTCATCTCATTGTAGATGCGTAGTGTCATGACAGTGCGATAATCTGTGGTGCATCTCAATGAGTGTGCAGTGTAGTCCTGACGTGTGTCTGATTCGCAATGATACGGCCGTGGAGCACGCTTCCTGCTTCCGGATCCTCGCGGGCAATACTAATAAGTTAATAACTTATAATTATCAAGATCTCTCATTGCAAGATGTGGATACTTGATACTTTACTTCAATAAAAGGTTTGAATAATAACATTGCTAAAGGCAACTCATTTGTAACTTTAATTTGAGTTCTCCACTTTTGTAGTGTCCGAAATGATTAACCTATTCAAACGTGATGAAACATACCGTCACTAATTTATCGGCCATTTTTAGAACGGACTTTTTCGCTAGAAGTAAAACTAAATAGTCAGTGCAGTCCAAGGGCTCTAATTGTCAAAATACGAGTCTCTCTTATGCCTATATACTCTTAACGCCGATGGTTCCACTTTATAATATTAGGGCGTCAACAATGGCAACTATACACATATTTTTTTCTTATTTGAAAATTCCGACCCAGTAAAAAGAGATGACCCTTTTTATTAGGGTTCTGTACCCAAAGGGTGAAACGGGACCCTATTACTAAGACTTCGCTGTCTGTCTGTAGTCTGTCACCAGGCTGTATCTCATCAACCGTAGTAGTTAGACAGTTGAAATTTTCACAGATTATGTATTTTCTGTTGCCGCTGTAACAACAAATACTAAAAACTAAAATAAAATAAATATTCAATGGCGCTCCCATACAACAAACGTGATTTTTTTTCGATACTAAAATTTTGTTTTTATAGATAGATAATGGTACGGACCCTTCCTGCGCGAGTCCGGCTCGCACTTGGCCGGTTTTTATTTTATTAATATGAAGGTAAGTTGACTAGAATTTATTTTTAATAACTTTTACTAATAAACTATTCCATATTTCCATTATTTTACTGCTGATTTCCTCCTTAAGGTGGAAACTGCCGTCGTTCTATGAGTCAAGAATTGTTTTGGTTGAATAATTTCAGGGCCATTAAACATACGTCAATTCTTGAGAAAATACAAACAAGTTTATGACGGCTTAGATCTTCGCATAAAATCAACCTGCGGTTTAGTTACATTGCTTGTTATATAAGGTTATAAAAAGCCTTCCCTGTTATTAAGTTGACATAAAATACAATTGTATATAATAGATATAATAACGTAATGTATTAATCACTATGTAAATAAGGCCATAAAACCTATCGATGTATTAAGTTTGAGTCATAGCTTTGTAATAAAGTTACATGTATTTTTTTATATATTTATCCTTTGATGAGTTGATAACCATATTTTTTTAGGTTACCTATTTATTATACAAAAGATAGTTTTAATTAAGCTAATCGTAGGTACTTAATACAATTACTATAATTGTACATAAAAATAGAGTAACGTCATTCAACGTAAATGTATGTTTCTTTTTACCGGTGCGCTTGTATGTTCTGGTTTTGGGTCGCGCACAGAACAACTATTTGTGTGACACATAAATTGTTCTTCAGAGTCTAGGTGTGCTATGTGTCAGTAATTGTATGTTTGTAAAGTCCCATATCGCAATACAGGGATTGTATGTATATTGTATAGTATCCATAGTACAAGTTTTTTAGTATGGGCTAGATGGCGTATGATACGCTTCGGATATTTATTTCGTTTTTTTTTAATGATGAATGGCAATGTCACTGCTTTACGCTAATAAATTTAGTGTACTTTCAATAATCAATTAATTTAATACAAAAAGATTATATAAATAGTTTTCAACACTTTCCATCTTGGCAACTACAAATACTCTATTATGATGTAGTACCTATGAGTATTACCTACTACCGAATCAATATACGCCATTTATCAAATAAACTTAGTCAAATTAATCTTTGTCATTACTCATTACCTACTGTGCCATATTTGCTTACAACGGTTTAGTGAACCGCAGCAGAGAGTTTGAGTAGCCGATGTATGCATGTATAATTTATACCTTCATATTTTGACGCTAAAATGGTGTAGACACTTTCCATCTTGACAACTTCTATCTATTTACTCTATTATTATGTAGTACCTATGAGTATTACTACCGAATCAATATACGCCATTTATTAAATAAACTTAGTCAAATAAATCTTTGTCATTACTCATTACCTACTGTGCCATATTTGCTTACAACGGTTTAGTGAACCGCAGCAGAGAGTTTGAGTAGCCGATGTTTGCATGTATAATTTATACCTTTATATTTTGACGCCTAAATGGTGTAGACACTTTCCATCTTGACAACTTCTATCTATATGATGTAGTACTTCTATCTATATGATACAGCTGTAGTACCTATAAGTATTACTACCGAATCAATATGCGCCATTTATTAAACAAACTTAGTCAAATAAATCTTTGTCATTACCTACTGTGTCATATTTGCTTACAACGGTTTAGTGAACCGCAGCAGAGAGTTTGAGTAGCCGATGTATGCATGTATAATTTATACCTTCATATTTTGACGCTAAAATGGTGTAGTCTTTGAGTCCCATGATGTGACTCACTGTGGTTCGATCGAGTACACAGCGGACCGATGTTTATTTACAATAATATTTAGAGTACCCTTGCTCTAAGGTATATAGAGGCTCTAATTGGACTCCATGTGTTTGTTGTCAGAGTACATATAATAAAACATGTAAGTACATGTAAATAAAGAAATAATTACATATCTTAGGACAACTACATGCTGCTATCTGATCAAAGCTTAGCACAACTTGTACTAAGGTAACCAAACAACTTATAGATCAATTACACATAGACCAAATGCTGATCAGACAAAGATTTGTCCTGCGTGAGAATCGAACCCACGACCTCTGGCTTAGCAGACTAACCGGCCAGTCAATGCGCTCATATTATAGTTTGTCAATGTAATGAGGTATCATGCCTAAATACTCGAAAGAGGTATTATGATTGAACTACGTCATAGTTTTAAAATAATAGGGTTAGAAAACAACCTACTTTTATTTTAATTTTCATGATACGAATAAAATATATAACAGATAATAAAGTCATTGATCTCTTGATATGTACTTAACATATTTACGAGTAAGGCAAATATACTATGTTAACAATCAAATAAGAGCATTTCCGTGTGTTTTACTGTGATCCGTTGATCACATATTAAACAAAATTGTTCACCAAAGAAATTTTATGAAAAGAGTATCAATCAAGGACATCTGTCATACAAAGGATTCTATTTTAGCTTTATGGCCAAGCAACCATGACGTACACAAATTTGCTTTTTGTTAATAAATTATACGTATGAAAGAAATAAAAGCCAGACTTTTGATTGTTATAGAATACTAATATTCTATAACAATCAAAAGTCTGGCTTTTATTTGCTACTATTTTTATATAACACACAAAAAAAAATCAATTTTATGGTAGGTATACTTTTTTCGATTGGTAATGTCAGTTTTTTTTTTAATTTATACAATTGGTAACGCAAATTTTTTTTTTTAATATGTACTGTTAACAATACCTGCCAGTAACTAAGTTAACAGCAACAATTATCTATTTTAACGACGTCCCCAATACTTATCAAACAAAATAATAAACTAAAGGAATTCTCAAAGAATGAGTTCATACTGATCTTACTGTTATCAGCAGATAGCGTTACGGCCTTATCCGCCTAATTTATCTGATAAGGATAGCGATACGCACGCGTCGCTTCTTTCTTTCGAGTACCATTCTTTATCACTTTTGTACTTTTCAAACATTGACTAAACATACTGTAGGCTTTATTAAATTACTTTCTTTTTCATTAGAGGACATCTTAGCTCTCTGTCTCATAATTATGGTATCATTGTGAAGTAACTATAAGTACAGTACGTCAAGGGTGGGTAGTGTACCGTAGCTGGTTACAACAATGTCACTCTGGCCTGACCGTGACACCAAACTAGCAATCCCAATCAGATTTCAGTTATTGCAAAATTATCGTAAAAATACAGGCATGGGTATAAGGGAAGTGTAAGATTATCAGTATGTTTAAAATAATACAGAATTGAAAAAGCAACGAAGAATAAACTGTATACACTTCTTCGTAAAATAGTCGGTTGGAATAGTTGTTATCAATATCGTTTAATTTATATCTTGATCGATGATTTTGAACAAACAATTTGGAGCATTTATACTAATAACCTAAAAAGCTGTATATTATTTTCTTTACTTATTACTCTAAAAATTAAAACGGTGATACGTTTCAATGTTATAATGATAAAATGATATTTTAGAAATAATCTCTAGTTTACATTTGAAGAATGGCAAGAAATTATAGGTAATTAGTATTTATACCAGATAAATGATAGTAATCATTGTTGATTGCTGTATGCAATAAAATTATTATACAGGTATGACGTGTAGGAGTCGATTTATCAAGCGATCTGTCCTTTGTCCGGATGATCACTCGTGTGGTAAATAACACGGATATTGGAACTAACCTGTTAGACTGGTCCAGTGCGAAGTTCGGTAATCCTCACTACTTGAAACGTCTTCGTTCCACTAGTGCGATCACGTCCCAGCTCTATCGCTACCGAAATTTGGACAATATCGATAAAAAATAGAGTTTGTAAAAAAAGAACAATCACAACGCACTTTCAAGTCACCGAATGTCCCGCTTTGTTCACTTTTTTCTTTGCAATTGCACGAAATTTCAAAGAAAATGTTGTGTGTTCGTGTGGCGGGAACGGCTGCGATCGTTGCGCCACCGCGTGACACGACCTACCGCAGTCCGAGCGTTTAGCGGAGTGTGCGGCGCGCCGAACCTCCACGCTTATGTACGCTTGAACCAGCGCCTGGGCGGCCGCGGTGGGGGTCCGCCCGCCCCATACCTAAACTTTACAGGAAAACTTTATGCGCTTTCGTTGAACACACTTAATTTTATCGTGCACGAGTTTCCTTAAATTTAAAATTATGTGATTGCACTGTGAAGATTTGTTTCTGGAATTTATGATTAAGTATATATCTGATATCATCTTTAAAACTAAGTTACTTACGTTTAATAATAAGCAGAAATTATCTACAATAAAAATATTTGAGTTTACTTCTGGAAAATAGAATAACGTCATTCTCCTCACGTACTATATACATATAATAAATTTTCCACATTACAAAAATTAACAACGCTCATCACATTAAATGTGCTTAACTTATACTTATTTAAAAACGAATACTAACTTACAAATATAATTAAATCGTTAAAATAAAAGTATTCAAAATTTCCTCGCGTTGGTAACATTCCCTTCGGTAAGTTCATTTTATTAAAGTCCATTTTATTATATTTTGAATCTGTTTATGTGAATGAACTCTCTAACCCTCACAAGAATTATACTGTCAACAATTATTGAATCATAAATATAAATACAAAGTGTAAAACAAATAGTGAACTTAGCTTAATTTGCTTATAAACCTAAACAATCTAATTTTGTGTATTTTGCATGTAAAATACGAAAAAAAAGTACAACTTCTTTCTTTGAATAGCCCAACCATCTGATGGTTTTGGAGGGGCCAAATAATATTTCTCATATTTCACAAAATGGGTTTCTTTCACATTACTTTCAATATTTATATTAAACTATATCTAGACATAGTAACCAAGTCCAAGTCCAAGTGTTCTGAGTGGGAATCGAACCCACGACCTCCGGCGTGAAAAGCAACCATTTGCCAACCACGCCAACAGCCCTATTATATATCTAATCATTACTATGAATGAGTTTAGTGATTAATCTTCCCTAAAATATCAGAGGTGCTTGGTTATAGCCAGTTTCCCTCACCGGTTCGAGAACGATGGCTAAGCACCTAGGTGCTCGGTCAGACTGTAAATAGGTGACCACAAATGGTTTAATTTCTAAGTCTGTCAGTCGTAGTCGTTTAGCCATATCGGACTCCATCTACCACAGAGGTATTTCTGGTTTGGACCATTCTTAAATATGCATAAATAATTAATAATAATGTCATATTGTAATTATTGTACCATACGTACGAAACATAAATCAATAAAAAAATAAAAAAAGGTGTTTATTCAAGTAGGCATTAAAAAAGCGCTTGTAAATAGTGAGAACATATTTATATTAATATAATTAAGTATACATAATTATTTCTAGTTACATAGATATTTAGGAACACGGAATGTATGAAAACATTATAAATACAGTCGAATTGATAAGCTCCTTCTTCTGAATTCGTAAATAATATTCATTAGCGCTGCTGTGAGGCTTTAAGCAAAGAATATCACTCCCCATCTCATACCGTAGCGGGATCCTGTAGAAGTCGTCTCGAGAGAACATCTCCTAGAAAACGGTTAGCGGCGTCTCTTTATATAATATGACATCTGCCAAGTATGGTCATTATGGCACAACCATTGAACACTTGAATGGTAAACACATGAATGGATAACTCCATTGTGGAGATCTTTTCGGGAGACGTCGGTCTAGGCAGTGGACGTCATTCGGCTGAGATGATCACGATGATAAATATTAGTGCTTCATATCCACATCTGTCACGTGCCTGGAATAATAGTATAACTTTGTTTAAAGTAATCATACAAGATACCAATAAACTTAACTATTCCTATCAAGAATATCCACCTGTGAGTGAAAGATAGTATATATAGTCTGTTCTGTTAATATCAAACAAGTTTGATATCCTGCAGCGTTTGTCACATGTTCTAATAACACGCATGATTTTATCCGTACACCTGATTCCTGCCTACATCACCATAACACGTGACATACTATCCCAAAATGGGAGACGAGGAGTGATAAAGACTTTTCTGTAGTCTTACTCGATAACGTGACCACACGTGCTAACCTTTAGTCATAACTATGATACGTATACAGGGATTTAGGTAATTAGGTCCATCCTTTTTAGACGCCGACACATATGGTAGCGAGATTCAAGTGACGGAAGCAATTTTTTCGTCTACGAGATGTTGTATAAATAATAAACAAAACTAAAAAAGCTTCATTTACCAATAAAATGTAGTTATAGAGCAGATTTGCGCAATATATGAAGTAGAAGAAAAATAATCCTTACAATTTAAAAGTGTCAGTTAGGTGACGCATTTTGAATGGGGATTTATTTTTGTTATTTAACACTATCTCATCTATGAATACCATAGCTCAATGTTCTACATATGGGCAATGAATTTTCAATGATACATATTTTCAATTCACCAGTAGATAGGATAAAAAAAACCCTTTAATTTGGTTAAATAACTAAATATCTTAGGACCACTAACAGAATGCCACTGGAACGCAAACTAGGCAAATGATAAACATACTTATATATTCCTAAATAGGTACATACATACATATATTATAGATAAATTACAGCCAACACAGCTTAGCTATGTCTCAATTTTCAATATATTCAATCAATTTTCCATAAAATGTATATGTAACACCAACACGCCAGTCAATCTATGCTCTTTCTGAATATTTCATGTACCTACTCCCCTTTTAGGGTTCCGAAGCCAAATGGCAAAAAACGGAACCCTTATAGATTCGTCATGCCGTCGCATGTCCGTCCGTATGTCACAGCCACTTTTTTCCGAAACTATAAGAGCTGTACTGTTGAAACTTGGTAAGTAGATGTATTCTGTGAACCGCATTAAGATTTTCACACAAAAATAGAAAAAGAATAATAATTTTGGGAGTTCCCCATACATAGAACTGAAACTCAACATTTTTTTTCATCGTACCCAAACATGTGGGGTGTCTATGGATAGGTCTTCAATCAAATGATATTGAGGTTCCTAATATCATTTTATTCTAAACTGAATAGTTTGCGCGAGAGGCACTTCCAAAGTGGAAAAAAGAGTGTCCCCCCCCCCTGTAACTTCTAAAATAAGAGAGTAAAAAAGCTAAAAAAAATATATGACGTACATTACCCTGTAAACTAACAACGAACATTGGTTTGAACGAGATCTAGTAAGTAGTTTTTTTTTATGCGTCATAAATCGTAAACCGCAATTTACCTTTCATTTAATCAACTGAAATACTTGCTGCTGCGGAACCCTTCATGGGCGAGCCCGACTCGCACTTGGCCGGTTTTTTCTAAGAAATGTATTTGAAATTATAATTTCTTTACTGACATTATTTTTAAAATTGTTGGTGAATATAAAAATGACCTGAACCTATTTTCGATTTTGAGATCCGTTTGCAAAATAATAAGCTTTAAAACGGTAGTTTTAGTAAGAGTAACGTGTTTATATTGTGCCAGCAAACAAGTTTTTCTTCAGGTATGCCTTCCCCGCCCCATCGTACGAATATCCGTGAGTGATCGTTGAGGTATAGCACCTAAGCACTCGCTCAGTCTGTACATGATGACAGCCAAAGTGTATACATTTCTGAGTGTCTCAGTGCTTCTGAGAGCACATTAAGTCATCGGCCCCTATTTTAGTGATTAAACAACAGTCCTTACAACTAACACAACAACTCTGACTTTTGGGTAACCATCCGATAAAGTAATCTCTCCATATAACTCGTTTATTTTATTACCTGTCTTTTAAAATTGACCAGTATTTTTCTGCTATTGAAAAATGCAAGAAAACCAATCAAATTATAATTCAATTATCACCTAATTGAAAACAATGGACGGCGTAAAATTGCTACTCTAATTACATATGTACATAGTTAGGTACATGCTACGCAGGAGAGGAGGAAAATCACTAGTGGATAACTGGCATCAATTACATAAGCATTATATTGGTACTTACCTATTATACTCGTGTTTCTCGTGCCTCGTTGGTCTAGCGGTAGCGTGTTCAAATACAGATAATGAGGTTCTGGGTTCAAATCCTGGGTCGAGGAAAAGTGATTTTAGGATTTTTCTGTTAAGAAAATTTCTCAGCACCAACTCGAAATTTAGGAGTTGGCGGTATTACACCCCCCTGCCTAGGAGAGCACGTAAATCTTTCGGTCCTGTAGGTGATCTCTTTCCGGTCATGTCGCTAGTCATCCCATCGGATCATGAGAGTGATGGAATAGAAAGTGCCCCTGTGTTTGCGCAGACACTTATCCACTATAATATGTCCAACTCAAGTGGCTAGTCTCCAAAGAGACTGGCCGCCGTGGCTGAAATTCGGCTACGAGCTCATTATTATTATATGTAAATTTTTGCATTCCTTGGTTGGAAGTTTTACAGAAGCTCCGTCCGCCATTTCATCCACGGTATCTTGTTGACATCTTTGCATATATATTCATACGATTATAATATATCTTATCGATATAACACAGCAATTAGTTTACTACCTACTGTGTGTAACTACCCGCAAATTCGCGTTCCTGGAAATTTTCTGAGGTAATTCTTATCTTATAAAAATAAGTTACTCCGGAATAACATGTCCCTTTGTTCTCCTTTTCCAGGCTTATATGTTCAGTAGTTGAAATGTAAACAAACTTACAAAAAGACACTTATAGAATCATAATATTATTGTGGATAATCTGATCCAATTCTTGATCAATCTTTTTGCCATATCATCAGTATATCATCGTCAGCAACCGCTTCAATCGAGACTTTCAGAAATTCAGAAAGCAAGAACCCAGAAAGCAAAAAGGGGGTTTCTTCTGGCGCAGGGAATCTAATTTGTAGTTTAATAAATTTTCCAAGGCTTGATCTCGCTGGCCTTTATTGTCCGGTGAAGCAATGACAGCTTCATAGGCTCACCAATACTTCATGATAAAAATATAAAAGACATATAATCTAGTTTTATTGGCGTGAAGGCTAAATATACAACCAGACATACACAGAAGATTACTAAATCCATTAATCAATTGATTTAATTAATAATTCTTAAACGATTTTCATCAAATATTACCATGCACGCAATAATTTTTAGGGAAATAAGTTATGTGCACCTTTACTTACGGGAAGTCGCGTCGCGAAGAGTATACTTTTCATACAAGCTGTATTAAAGAGAGACAAGGGCCACTCCAAAAGATTTCCAAAATGGAGTTGTGTCCATCATTTGGAGGGATATCCCATAATCGACACGCTTTGCAAACAGGTTGGCGATCGCAGTATGATGCTCATAATCATACTGCGATCGCCAACCTGGGGCTCTACCGGCTAAGTCGCCGAACTTCGATTTCTTAAATGGCGTTTAAATATATAAAGGTTAAAAATGACTTAATCAATCGTTAAATCGGCTTCAACGTTGACAATCGATTCCGGACCATTTATGACGTCACATGTGCTCATGGAAGCCGATTGACCGATTGATTAACTCATTTTTAACCTTTATTTATTTGAACGCCATTTAAGAAATTGATGTTCGGCGACTTAGCCGGTAGAGTCCCTGTTTGCCAAGATTGGCGTACACAGAGAGACGCTGCTGCCATTTTCTGGAAGATCTTCCCTCGGGTCAAGTTCTGGACCCACCACTGGCTGACACGGGATGTTTATATTCTTTGCCGGCATACACTCAACATAGTGAATAAAGGAAAGGAAGCTAAGTACATAAATAAAGGAAATAAATCAAAGATGATTAACTTACTAACAATAAATTATTGCATATTATTTGCAGCAATATATAAATTCAATCAAAATGTATAAATTGCTGAATTAAGTGTTGTGTAACCGCAGGACTGTAATATTTAGACATTAACACGTTTAGCTCAGCTCTTATGTGGCTTTTTGTGGTTTATTTGCTGTATTTTAAGAAACTATAAAATTATTTTTAATAAAACTATTTAATGCACAATTTTTCCTTCCTTACGATTTTTTTAATATATAGATAAAGTAACTTGGAAACTTTGAAGTTGCACTTTTTCCTTGTATGTTCCCAACATGTAGAACGTCTTGAGTTTCCCATTACAATGCCTTCCAATAATATGTCAAATAAATTAAAACACTCAGTGTCTTTATATATTGTATATTCAAATAATTGCATCTATTACGAAAGATCATATAATACTAACGTACTATTAGTGATGAATGTACTGGTGGAATGGTTGTTTCTCAGTAACAATCAACATTTGATTAGTTCCTATGATACAATTTTAATGGTAAAATACCCATAATATACCACTAGTGGTTTACACGCTGATACAGGCATTCCGTGAACACATTTTCTGGTGATATGAGTAATATTTTATATGGGTACCGAGTTAACACTATCATCATCATCATCATCATATCAGCCGAAAGACGTCCACTGCTGGACAAAGGCCTCCCCCAAAGATCTCCACAATTGCTGGTCTTGTGCTATTCGCATCCAGCAGTTTCCAGCGACCCGCACAAGATCATCGGTCCATCTTGTAGGGGGCCTGCCCACGCTGCGTCTTTCGGTTCGTGGTCGCCACTCGAGAACCTTTCTGCCCCAATGGCCGTCGGCTCTACGAGCTATGTGCCCTGCCCACTGCCACTTCAGCTTGGCAATTCTTCGGGCTATGTCGGTGACTTTGGTTCGCCTGCGGATTTCGACATTTCTGATGCGATCCCGCAGGGAAACTCCGAGCATAGCCCTCTCCATTGCTCTTTGGGTGACCTTGAGCTTTCTAATAAGGCCCATAGTGAGCGACCACGTCTCTGTTCCGTATGTCATCACTGGCAACACACACTGGTCGAAGACTTTCGACTTGAGACACTGCGGTATTTTGGACGAGAAGATGTTACGTAGCTTCCCGAACGCTGCCCATCCGAGTTGGATTCTACGATTGACCACCTTCTCGAAGTTGGACCTACCTAGTTGGATGGTCTGTCCTAGGTAAATATAGTTCTCTACAACTTCGAGTGCAGAGTCACCAACTTTCAATTGAGTGGATGCAACATGGATGTTTGACATGATTTTCGTCTTATCCATGTTCATTTTCAGACCCACTTGTTGAGAGACTCTGCTGAGGTCATCGAGCATTGTACCGAGGTCTTCCATGGTCTCAGCCATGACTACGATATCATCGGCAAATCGAAGGTGAGTGATGTACTCGCCATTGACATTGATGCCAAAACCTTTCCAGTCCAGAAGCTTGAAGACGTCTTCCAATGCAGCGGTGAACAGTTTCGGAGATATAACATCTCCCTGTCTCACGCCTCGCTGCAAGTGGATAGGTTTCGAGATCTGGTCCTGGAGTCGCACTGACATAGTGGCGTTTTCATACAAACACTTTATCACCTCGATATACCGGTAGTCAATTTGGCACCTTATGAGAGACCTCAGCACGGCCCATGTTTCGATAGAATCGAAGGCTTTCTCATAGTCCACAAACGCTAAGCACAGTGGCTTGTTATATTATATTCTTAGGCCGTCACCACACAGCAGTTAACACTATATTATGTTTTTAATCGGTAATGCATATGGTCATTCTATAGAATTGAAATGAAAGGTTAAGGTAGCTGCTACCTTGGCGCCCTCGTATTAGGTTCGATTCCCGCTCAGTACAACTATCTATGTAGCCGATGGATTGTTGTTCTAAGTCAAATTGATTGAATTCGACCGTAGGATTATTTTATAAGATTTCTCCGTTTTAATATATTTTTTTTTATTAGATGGGTTGCTTTGGGAGTTATCCCATATACATTTTGTTTAAATTGGTCTAATAAAGTTAAGTCAAAGTCGGTTATATTGATCTACTATTATTTAAGTATTCCCACTGCCTTATCAAAAAAAGCCTTACAGCAGTTTCAATACCAGTGCTGCAGCAATTCTTGCCGTAGCCAATGCTGAAGTTGACACCCATTTCTGTTACGCAGCTAATTCCATTAATAAAAGTTTTAAGTACTATAATTGGAAAAAGTATTTCTTTCTTCTCTTCATTTATGTCGCGACAGCCTTGCGAGGCAAGCTCAATAAAAGAATTAAACCCTTTCTTAGCATTGTTTTTATAAAATTTAACAAAATATAATATGATAAGGGTTCTATTCTCGTGTCGAGTTTGCCTTGTAAGTACAACACGGCATGCCACTTCAGACTTACGTTTCTTTAATCAACTTCTACCGATTATTTATGGCTTAGTTGTATAGATAAATACCAAGTCAACATGTCTTGGTGGGTCAGAGTTGTATGTACCACTTGCAATATACATGGCATACATTGTACAGACGCCAGCACATCAAGCTAACCCCAGTCTGTCTAATTTCCCCAATTGAAAGTGAACCTTATGCATATGTGATAAAGTTGAAAATCTATAAAAGAAATTTGACAGATTGGGGTAGCTGGATGTGCTGGCGTCTGTACATTATAGAGCTTGATATTATGTTAAATAAGTAGTATGTGTGGGGGGTACCTGTTGGTCTAGTGGTCAGTGACCCTGAATACTAAGCTAGAGGTCGTGGGTTATATTCCCACCCGGGACAAATTTTTGTATGAAGAACTCGATTATTAGTCGATTATAAATATGATTATCAGTAGGTAGTCTGCTTGTCACAGTGCAAGCAGCCCAAGATATTTATTATTTATTTATTCATAGATATAAATTCTAAACATTTGTTAAAAACGATGTAATAAAACCATTTATATAATAATCAAAAGTTTCAAATAGTCCAAGTAAACTTTCAGAAATTGATCCTTGCATCTGAGCATACAAAAAAATGGGAGCAGTAAGTCTAAAGTACCTACAAAATGTTCTCGTGGATTTACTCATGATGTGCGGCACTTGCGGCACTTGGCTTGCGCACAGAGCTAGATGACATACCGGGTGGACCCCAACATATTTATTTATGATATGCGTTTGTCTTGCTATTCAAATCCACTTAAACAACACTGTGGCGATACCCGAAATTCTTATCTGGGACCCAGGAATCGAACTCTGGACCACTAAACCAACGAAACAGTCATGGTACCAATAACGCGAATCTTCTCCTCTCCCTGATGACCTCCAGTGGCCTTAGTCAAGCAGAAGTACAAATTATAATATATATTTACGATAATAATGCTATTTCGCAGCTAATTCTTTAAAGAGAACGTAATTGTCAAATTGTAGTACTTAAAGGAAACACACGTTTATCGTTGAAAAAAAAAAACATAAGTTACAGTACCTATAGAGAGACCCGGGAAAAGAAAATTCGATGTGAACCTTGTATTAAAACGTGATGGTGCTTGATTGTAGTTTTAAAACTTTCCGTTTATACGGATCTGCAGCCAGATAGCTTTGTAAAAAAATAAAATAGTTGAAATGAAATGTTTATTCAAGCATAAATCAACATTGTCGTACTCGTAACTGTTGAAGTAGCGTTATCTGCTTCCTCGTTTTATCGTAGCTATGAAACCTTGTCATGGTAAAGTTTAATACTACCTTGAAGCTTTTAGTCTAGCAGTAACACCACAATAGGTATCTATATTTACTTTCCTTTAAATTTTCCTTTATTCAAATTATCATTACCATGAGGGTTTTACAGTTTTGTGATTCAGTATGTAGCTACTACAGTCGGTATACCTACGTGTATTTCTGAATCATAAAAGGTAAAGCTCTTTCATGAATATAAGGCCCAGATTTCATTGCAGAGCTATCTAGCTCGCACAATCAGATTTTTGACATCATCATTTTAGTCCTCTACTGGACAAAGGCCTCCCCCACAGATCTCCACAATTGCCGGTCTTGCGCTATCCGCATCTAGCGGATTCCAGCGGCCCGCACAAGATCATCGGTCCATCTTGTAGGGGGCCTGCCCATGCTGCGTCTTCCGTTCCGTGGCCGCCCCTCGAGAACCTTTATGCCCCAACGGCCATCGGTTCTACGAGCTATGTGCTCCGCCCACTGCCATTTCAGCTTTGCAATTTTTGACATGTTATATAATAATTGTTAAACATTCTAAAAGATACTGCGGTCGTTTATTTTAGGCTTTTAAGTAAGGAAAATAGGCTCGCTTCTTTCGGTTGTTAACTCATAGTTTATCTTATTGACTTAGTATAATAAAACTTATATAAAAGTAAAAAAATATTGTCATATATAGTTATATATAACAATAATGTTTATAAATATGTTTTGGAATATTAATCTTTCAACATGACCGATGCACATTAATAGAAAATATTGACATTAACCTTGTATCGTATAGATAGAACATCTAAAATACGAGATAGCTGCGCGCTGAATTCTGGGCCTTAATTACTTACACAGTAACACAACTTTCCACGTACCGATATATTTTTTATCAATAATATTGTCTCGTATAGAACATCAAAATGCGCGAGATAGCTGCGCGTTAAATTCTGGGCCTTAATTACTTACACAGTAACACAACTTTCCACGTACCGATATATTTTTTTATCAATAATATTGTCTCGTATAGAACATCAAAATGCGCGAGATAGCTGCGCGTTAAATTCTGGGCCTTAATTACTTACACAGTAACACAACTTTCCACGTACCGATATATTTTTTTTTATCAATAATATTGTCTCGTTCCCGGTAATCGGGCATATCGACAATTTGACTAACAAGGTACCGTTGCCGGCATTATTAATTCATTGGGACATGAACAATGCTGACCTTGGAAAGACCCTTTGGTGATGACGCAGCTATTGTTTGCGGTGACTAAAGCTCAGGGTGGTGGAAGCTTCCCTTAGCCGTGGTGAGTAGTCGACGAGGTGAAGGTCAAACTAACAGCATTGTGGTGACAGTGTTACCTGACTTCACATTATGTTGTGATGTATATTTGAGTTTTGAATACTATTATTTTTGTTAGCTAAAGTAATCTTTAGGAAAAGATATAAAACTAGCCTTCGAATTAGTGGTATCAATTTACGTAAAGACGCCAGCACATCCAGCTACCCCAATCTGTCAAATTTCTTTTATAGATTTTCAACTTTATCACAAAAGCTTAAGGTTCATTTTCAATTGGGGAAATTTGACAGATTGGGGTAGCTTGATGTGCTGGCGTCTGTACAATTGTTATTTTTTATACACACTGGGGAAATAAATCCCTGTTTCGCGGGGCAGTTCACAACATGATTGGCGGACACAAAGTACATCCAAACTCAGAACAATCACTTATGGGTCACACAAATATTTGTCTGTGTGGGAATCGAACCAGGGAATCGAAGTGGTGAGGCGACTATGCGCACCAAGTACAGTCACCATAGAATATAGACCACAGACCAAGTTGGGAAACCAACGGCCCATCTAACAAAAATGGCACGGTTTCATTAAGCGCGCCTTTCAGCAATACTTACTTTTCTTGCACCCTGGAATTGTTGAAAATAACTTAAATATATTTTGGCTGTGTCTATAAGTTTTCATTGGGTTTTCCATATTTTACCTGGTAACACTGGTCGCAGTAGGCGTCTCGTACTACTGTACTACTCGACCAAGTGTGGTGTGTGTTCCACGCCACCACGCGTCGCCTTTGATGTCGTGCCAACTTTCTTTGTTACTCGTTCAGCGTCTCTTTATTGTTTATTGTTTCACCTAGCTTTGCGAAGGTTTCATCTATTTACATATTTTATATCCTTGTGGTATGCTTGAATATATTATACAACTTAATTCATTCTTCTAAGTCAAGCTTTGTTTGGAAAGAAAATTAAATACCCGTCGTATACCTACTGGACGTAATTTTCGTAAAAACTACTTAATTAATAGGGCTCCCAATTAAATTTCCATTCGTATCGATAAAATACCCTGTGCCGAGGATTATTTTCTACAAGGTTCAAAGACAAAGTCAAAGGTACTTTATTCCGTAAAAAATTTACATTTATGTGTAATCGTCATATTTTTACCACACCGTGCAGTGCATGACGTGACAGCTACTGAGAAACACTGCCAGAAAACTCAGTAGGAATCCTTTTTTAAAATAAAATATACTTAAGATTAATGACAATCATGTGTGTTGACTCAGAACAACTCAATCCCAAGCACTTTTATCACTTAAATAATCAGAAATTTGGTAATATGCCCTGCTACACAATTTGGCTATAATAATTCTTTTAAACTTATTCGTAGACCATTCTCTATATCATTGGGAAGTTTGTTATAGAATCTTATACATTGCCCCATAAAAGAGTTACTTATTTTGTGGAGACGGGTAGTATGCAATATGAGATTATTCTTATATCTAGTATTTACATTATGTGTATCGCTCCTTTTACAGAAGGAATCGATATTTTTATGCACATATAGTAAGTTTTCATATATATACTGAGATGGTACAGTTAGAATGTTGACCTCTTTGAACTTTTCTCTTAGAGACACTCTCGGGCCAAGTTCGAGCCTCTGCTCGCCT
The DNA here is from genome assembly GCA_951640165.1 of Pseudoips prasinana. Taxonomy (NCBI): domain Eukaryota; kingdom Metazoa; phylum Arthropoda; class Insecta; order Lepidoptera; family Nolidae; genus Pseudoips; species Pseudoips prasinana. The sequence continues at coordinate 23,543,449 of OX621236.1, read as the reverse complement.
ATATTGTCTGTTGAAGCAGTTCACTGTGCCTGCTTCCTCTAAACTATAGATAAAAATGAATAGCCAAGATTCAGCTACGGTGGCCAATTGAAACTAGACAGTTGAGCAGGAAGTCTTCGACGATCACCGCAGCCTAGTTGGTAGTGCTCCTGCCTACGAAGCTGGTGGTCCTGGGTTCGAATCCCGGTAAGTGCAAATATTTGTGTGATGAGCACGAATATTTGTTTCTGAGTCATGGATGTTTTCTATGTATTTAAGTATTTATCTATCTATATAAGTATGTATATCGTCGCCTGGTACCCATAGTACAAGCTTTGCTTAGTTTGGGGCTAGGATGATCAGTGTGACATTGTCCCTATAAAAAAAAAAAAAAAAAAAAAAAAAAAAAAAAAAAAAAAAGTATTATTTTACAGAAGTGCCAGTACCAACACGACCGGGCGGACCAACAGCTTTACGTTTTTCTGTAGTTGCGGGCGTCACGTCACCAGTTTCTAAACTCTAGACTGCTATTAAGTGCTTCTCTAGCCAGAAAAATCCCTAAAACACTCTGTGGCCCTACCCGATTATCTATGGTTTTCAGAATTTCTGCTTTAGTGAATGCAGTGATATGGTGAATGGAATTATTTTAAACATTTTTACCAATAAGTGTATATCTGCTGTTTAAAACTAAATAAGACCTAGTTTCGGAATCATTAATAGATAAATAAAATTGATACTAAGAAGTAATCGTCCTTTGAATTTCCACCCTTCTCACAGCTAAGGGATATTTTTTTACTATTTGTTACGGAATCGTAAAACGGAGATACAATACCTTCGATGATCGAATAAACACTTTAATTATTTACAATGAATTTGGAATCGAATAAGCAGAAATGCAAATTTATTATTAAATGCTTCAACGTAGAGCTTTCCTTACTTACTTGACGACTAATGAGTTCTAAGATTCAGTTCGGGCCAAATATTCAAATTTCTGTGAAAAACCTTGACGTTTCTCAAGGTAACCCGAATAAAATAGCTTCTAGGAAACTAGAGCCGAACAACCAAATAAATCAGGGTTTGATCGAGCCGATTACTGCAGAGGTCGTACACGTACCCTGGGAGGGCTATGGATTGCCCTCCCGTATTGCCAACTCCTGCCAGTCCGAAACAGCGACTGCGCCACAAACAGATCGCTGTCTTCCCGGAGCTGCTTTCACGTGGTGGCAGTAGAGGACACTTCTCATACTGCCACCGCAGCCCCGAGGAGATTGGGCTACCGGCTGCCGCCGCCGCCCCGACGCCTCCTCCGTCTGCGAGCGGGATCGGCTCGCTCCCGATCCCGCTCGGTGGCCTCCTTCTGGAGCATGACTGCCTCACAGAAGGAAACCACGGCGTCCCATTTGGTGGAGTCGCCAGCCAGCATCGCATACACGACTGCTGGCGGCGAAAGATCCCGTCCGATCCCAGCGACCAGGACTCGTCTCTCGGCCACCCAGGCCGGGCACTCCTCCAGCGTATGCTGGGCAGAATCAAGGTCGCTTTCGCAATGGTGACAGTGTGTTGTCGCTTCTCGGCCGATCCGACTCAGATACTCACCGAAACACCCGTGTCCGGTGAGTATCTGGGTCAGTCTGTAGGTGACGCAACCACTCCTTCTTCCCACCCAGGCCTCGAGGTGAGGCAGGATGGCACCGACGGCACGCTGGCGCGCGTTTAGGCGTAACTCTAGCTGCGCGCGCCACTGCACTAGTACCTGCCGGTGGGCATCCCGTCTATACTCAATGAGCGTCTGTTCTGGCGCACCCCCATTCTCCTGGCGAACGCGGATTTCAGTGAAAACTGCCGCGTCTACAGCCGCTAGGTGATCAAATGGCGGGAGGCGCGCTAGAAGGGTCGCCGCCTCGAAAGATACCGTACGGTATCCTCGATCGCCACCACACGCTGCAGCCTATTTAGAATAGCTCTGCAGCGGGAGGCACCCGTCAAGCGTTCATACCAGACAGGTGCCCCATAAAGGGCCATAGATCGCACGACACCTCCGTAGAGGCGGCGAACTTCTTCCTGTGGACCCCCAAGGTTCGGCAAAAGCCGGTGAAACGCGCCAGTAACCCGGCGTACTCGGGGGGCCAGACGCTCAAAGTGTTCCTCGAAGCCCCATCGACTGTCTAGGGTGAGGCCCAGGTACTTCATGCACCGCCCCACCCTGACCTCTGCGTCACCTACGTGCAACGTCGTACTGGGTGGTTCCTGCCTACGGCGTAAACCGTGGAACCATAACGCCTCGGTCTTGTCAGGCGCTACCCGAAGGCCCAGTCTCCTTATGGCCGCGACGACAAACGCAACACCAATTTCAGCGAGCCGTACCGCCTGCTGGAAGCTCACCTCCCGGGCTATGACGAGCGTGTCGTCCGCATAGCAGACGACGCTCACTCCGGGAGGGAGGCTTATCCGCAGGACCGCATCATACGCGAGGCTCCATAGCAGAGGTCCCAACACGGACCCCTGAGGAACCCCGCAGGAGAGCTCCCTCTGGATCTCAATCCCGTTCCGACCGACGAATTTTATCGTCCTGTCGCGCAAATATGCCCCGACTATACCACGGAGATAGGTAGGCACGTTATGATGGACCAGTGCCTCCCGTATCGCCCACCAGGGGACGGAGTTGAAGGCGTTGACGATGTCTAAGCTCACCGCCAACGCCACCCCCTCCGCCCGAACGGCGGGCTCCGACAGGGCGCGGACGCAGTTGATCGCGTCCAGCGTCGAACGTCCCTGTCGGAAGCCGAACTGATTGTCCGAGAAGTCGGGGCCAACGCGCGACAGATGCTCGCTGAGACGGGCGGCAATGACACGCTCAAAGAGCTTGCCCGCCTCGTCCAGCAAGCAGATTGGTCGGAACGCCGAGGGAGAATCGGCGGTCCTGCCCGGCTTGTGCAACAGCACTAGCCTGGCCTCTTTCCAGCAGGTGGGGAATACGGTACTACGGAGGCAACTGGTGAACAGTTGCCTCACCCGGTCCCCCAAGACTACTAGAGCGTAAACCCACGCCCTGCCCGGTATCCCATCCGGGCCAGGGGCGGTGTTTCGGGCTGAAAGTCGCCTTACTGCTGGGTCCAACTCTCCCTCCGTCACCGCAAACTGGTCATCCCAATCAAGGTGCGACGGCGACGGAGAGTCCGAGGGACTGTCCTGGACCCTAGGAAAGAGGGTGTCTATCACTCTATCCAGAAAATTTGGGTCCAGGGTACACGTTAACGGAGGGACCCACGGTCTGAGCTTGCCCAGTACCATTTTGTACGGGCGCCCCCATGGATCCCTATTCAGTCCCTCGATGAGCTCGTTCCAGGACCGAGCTTTGGCTTCCGCAATCGCGATTGACAACGCCTTGACAGCGACTTTATACGCCCAGTGCGCTCCGGCAGCCTCTTCGGCATTGACTCGCCTCCTGCGACGGGCCCGCTGGTGTCGGCGACGCGCTGCGACATACTCCGATCGGAGTCGCGCGATTCGGCCGACCACCAATATTGCGAGCCTCGTCTGTCACCCGGACGGATCCGAGGCATCGACTTGTCGCAGATGCGAGACATGATGCCCCGGAACCAGTCCGCTTGTGAATTGGGATCGGACGGGATCCTTTCTCCACCTTCGCTGGCGCTCCAATCGATGGCAACGACGGCAGCTATCAGTATGTCGTGATCCATGCGACGCAGGGACCAGCGCCGTGGCGGGACAAATCTACTGCGGTCAGATTAAGGATATGTCTATGATCCTACAGCTTGGCCACTTCCTCCGCAATTCTCCACCCCGAGACCAGGTGCATGGCCGAGGGAGTCGCCCACGTCAAGTCGACGATAGACTCCCCCTGCCACCGCACACAGGTGCTGACTGAACCTCGGTTCACAAGCCGGAGGTCCAGTCCGGTGGCCCATTCTAGCAGCACCTCCCCTCGTACGTCGTCCCGGGCATCACCCCAAACACCTGAGTGGGCGTTAAAATCGCCCAGGACGAGTACCGGACGGGACTGATAACCAGTAATGTGGTTCGTGAGCCCGACCAAGTACGCCTCAAAATTTGCGAGGCCGCAATTTGGGGAGGTGTAGCAGCCCACCACGACTACTTGTCCCCACTCCACAATTACGAATCCGGGCCCTTCGACCAGGAGTGTACAGTGGGGATCGCGTTCCCCCCCAGCCCAGTATATGGTGACGAGGCCTCCGTGTGTTCTGAACCACCTAGGGTGATCGGGAACAGAGTAAGGCTCCGCCACTATCGCAAGGGCAACTGAACGCTCCGCAATCGTCTGCGCCAGAAGAGCTTGCGCAGCGATGCAGTGGTTCAGATTGCCCTGCAAGACTACTTGGGGGGGAAAGAATTTTATTCTACCATTGACACCCCGACAGGGCCCGAGCCCGGTTCATTGGACCGCGACGAAATGGTTATGGGAGGGTCAGACGCGGCAGGACGTCTCGCTCCCTTCCTACTTTTAGGTGGTGTGCACCTTCCGCTACCCAGACGATGGTTGGCTGGCCTGCCAAGGTCAGTGCACACGATGCATTTTGGGGTGTGCACCGTGCAATCCTTCGCTTTGTGGCCATTTTGGCCACAAACGAAGCACGATGCGCTTCTATCAGCCCCGGTGCACTGAGCCTTGACGTGGCCCTTCTCTAGGCAACGAAAGCATTGAAGTGCTCGGGGTGGTAGTGGTTCCACCCGGACAGCTGTCGCCAATTTACGAGCGGCCACTAGTGGGCATCGAAACCACACCGTACCCAGGCCGGATTGGGAGAATCTAATTTCGCCGACCTTCACCTCGGCGATGGTGCAGTCTCCCGCTTCGGCAATTGCTTTAGCGACGTCGGCAGGGTCCACGGAGTCGTCTAAGTCCCTAATTCGGAGCTCCCCCATAGCAACAGGGCGTGCCACCACTGCACCTGTCTCGGCTAATGCCTCCCGTAGTCGGGTGGTTAAGGCCTCTGCCTTCACACAACCCTCCGGACCCGGTATCCTTAAAACAAGACCCCCGGTTAAGGCCCTCCTCGGGCGGAGACCCCCCTCTAAACCTAGGTCCTTTAACTGGACTTTGGCCCTCGCCATTTTCATTATTTCAGCCATGGTAATGGCCGAGTTTGGCGGCAGGTTCACCGTCACCGCCGAAGTTGGTGGCGGTCGTGGAAGCGTCATGGGTTTTTGAGGCAGTGACGCTCGACCAGCAGTCTTTGCTTTGGCCTTGCGGCCAACAACTTGGGCCCATGTTCCGTCAAATGACTGTGGCACCGTGTTGGTATTAGGCTCTGGCGTTGCCGCCAACATCACGGGAGTGGGCCATGTGGTGACGTTAGTCTGATTTCTCCTACCGCCCCCCTTTCTCCTCGTTTTGGGCGCAGAGGCTAGCACAGTCTCTGACCGTGCTTTGCTCCGGCTTAGCGGTGGGCGTATAGCCTTCCCGGGAAAGATCTCCATCATTAAATCCTGGCGCATCTGGACCAGACGTTGGTCCCAGATGCGCCCCATCTCCTTTATTTTACGGTCCAATAAGACCGCAATCTTATGCTCAGGAGTAGTGGGACTCTCCCGGGCTTGGGCAGGGGCCGATGAATGGGTCTTGGTCCGTGCTGTGGGCCTCACTGGTTCCGGAGCCGCTTGCGGTGCTCTTTCCCATGCCGCTTGCGGCGCTCTTTCCGGTGCCTGTTGTGACGACACTTGTACCGGCAGTAGTTGCGGCGGTGGCAGCGGTTGGACTGGTATATGATAAAGCCGGGAATAAATCTGCATTACGGCGTCGAAGATCAGCCAGCTCAGCCGACATGGCACTCATGCGCGACTCAAGAGAGGCCAACTGAGATCGGAGCTGCTGATTTCCCTGTTCTAGCCGCTCCCCATCAGTTCTTCCATGCAGTTCCAAGGCAGCCGCCAGAGCTTTCCTCGCCGCAACTTTAATGGCATGGGCATATTCGCCCTTCAAGTTGCGGGACTTGTCAGCCACCCTCTCAACCGTTACCAGAGAGTCCTGAATTACGGCACCTAAGTCAGCCGTCGGTTGCTGGCGTAAATCTCTTGCCAGTTCTTCAACTTGGGGCAGTGCGCTCTTCTTAGATTTGGTACTAACACTAGCCTGTGAATGGTCTAGGAAAGATACCAAGTTGTCACTGCCGTCGTCTAATTTTGCACGAACTACTCGCTCGCCATCCTTCTTGGAAGCTGCGACTCGCTTGCGCGGCCAAACTGGCCTGACCGTGCCCTCTATGGACGCTGCGGACAAGAGGGAGCTGTCACTCTCCACGTCTTCCACAGCCCGATCACGTGAGCTACCTGAAATTGGGGAAGCCAGCGTTTGCGGCGAAAAAATGGTCCGCAAACGCTGGCGAATGGTACAAGCCGTCCATCGTCGCCGTTACCTGGCGATGACCGAAGTTCGAGGAAGACTGGGGGAGCATTTGTCCGCTCGGCTTCCCCAATTTCAGGTAGCGCAGCCCAAGTTGAAGAACTGGCAAGAGATTCACGCCAGCAACCGACGGCTGACTTAGGTGCCGTAATTCAGGACTCTCTGGTAACGGTTGAGAGGGTGGCTGACAAGTCCCGCAACTTGAAGGGCGAATATGCCCATGCCATTAAAGTTGCGGCGAGGAAAGCTCTGGCGGCTGCCTTGGAACTGCATGGAAGAACTGATGGGGAGCGGCTAGAACAGGAAAATCAGCAGCTCCGATCTCAGTTGGCCTCTCTTGAGTCGCGCATGAGTGCCATGTCGGCTGAGCTGGCTGATCTTCGACGCCGTAATGCAGATTTATTCCCGGCTTTATCACCACCAGTCCAACCGCTGCCACCGCCGCAACTACCGCCGGTACAAGTGTCGTCACAACAGGCACCGGAAAGAGCGCCGCAAGCGGCATGGGAAAGAGCACCGCAAGCGGCTCCGGAACCAGTGAGGCCCACAGCACGGACCAAGACCCATTCATCGGCCCCTGCCCAAGCCCGGGAGAGTCCCACTACTCCTGAGCATAAGATTGCGGTCTTATTGGACCGTAAAATAAAGGAGATGGGGCGCATCTGGGACCAACGTCTGGTCCAGATGCGCCAGGATTTAATGATGGAGATCTTTCCCGGGAAGGCTATACGCCCACCGCTAAGCCGGAGCAAAGCACGGTCAGAGACTGTGCTAGCCTCTGCGCCCAAAACGAGGAGAAAGGGGGGCGGTAGGAGAAATCAGACTAACGTCACCACATGGCCCACTCCCGTGATGTTGGCGGCAACGCCAGAGCCTAATACCAACACGGTGCCACAGTCATTTGACGGAACATGGGCCCAAGTTGTTGGCCGCAAGGCCAAAGCAAAGACTGCTGGTCGAGCGTCACTGCCTCAAAAACCCATGACGCTTCCACGACCGCCACCAACTTCGGCGGTGACGGTGAACCTGCCGCCAAACTCGGCCATTACCATGGCTGAAATAATGAAAATGGCGAGGGCCAAAGTCCAGTTAAAGGACCTAGGTTTAGAGGGGGGTCTCCGCCCGAGGAGGGCCTTAACCGGGGGTCTTGTTTTAAGGATACCGGGTCCGGAGGGTTGTGTGAAGGCAGAGGCCTTAACCACCCGACTACGGGAGGCATTAGCCGAGACAGGTGCAGTGGTGGCACGCCCTGTTGCTATGGGGGAGCTCCGAATTAGGGACTTAGACGACTCCGTGGACCCTGCCGACGTCGCTAAAGCAATTGCCGAAGCGGGAGACTGCACCATCGCCGAGGTGAAGGTCGGCGAAATTAGATTCTCCCAATCCGGCCTGGGTACGGTGTGGTTTCGATGCCCCCTCTCCACGTCTTCCACAGCCCGATCACGTGAGCTACCTGAAATTGGGGAAGCCGAGCGGACAAATGCTCCCCCAGTCTTCCTCGAACTTCGGTCATCGCCAGGTAACGGCGACGATGGACGGCTTGTACCATTCGCCAGCGTTTGCGGCGAAAAAATGGTGGAATCACCAATACGAGGGCCGGAGCCCTCGAGGTAGACGTTGCCCCCCCCCCCCCCAGATACGGTGGGGCTGACGGCCGAAGCCGTGAGGGATTCTCCCGTACGGGTACCCTCCTGGGGAATTGTGTTATTAAGGCCTGCCATTGTTTATTTGCCCGAATATTTGCCACGAGCAACAATCTCTCTCCGGGAGACGAATCTCATTACGAAGAGAGAGACTGCCGCTCGTGCCCAGGGTACACCGCGAGGAGGTTTTCCGGGCTAGTACCCCTTTACTGTTAGCCTAGGATTTCATTGTTCCATTGTAGGCGATAGGATGTCAAGTCAAGTAGCTAATAAGAATTAAGGGATTAATGATGTTTTTCAAATTGTAATTAAGTTTGGCGTGTATTCAACAAGATGAACCTCGTTGTATTGGCTAAAAAATTGGCTGATGTCACCGCCTTGAATCTAAATTGTACATCAGACTTTTAAACAATTAACCTAAGTAACAGCAAAGTAGACTCAACCACCACGTTTCGAATAATAATATCCTGAGACATATTTACACACGGCCATCTGATCCCAAACTAAGCAGAGCTTGCACCATGGAAACCAGATAACTGATATACTACATATACTACTTTTGTATATTCATACTTATACAGATAATTACACCCAGACTCAGGACAAACAGACATGTTCATGCACACAAATATCTGTCCTGGGTGGGAATCGAACCCACCGTAAAAAGCAAGCATTTGCTAACAACGCCAATAGGCCCTTCAAAAAAACTATCAAAAGAAATGCCGTAGGTAATATAAACTAATAATAGAAGTACAATAATTGATAGATGATAATAATATTGTTTATTTACTAGCAATTATGACTTCAATAAATGGCTTTAATTACATAGTTCCTGAGTTACACAAGCGATCGCATGTCGTGTAACCAGTTGACAGAGTCCTCAGACACAGATTATCCGTTTATATTGACAGGTAATAAATTTATCCATCCTAACGGTTTTCCAATACCTAGGTATATTCAATTACTTAATCTAGTGCAGCGGTTCCCAAGAGGTATTTTTACTTCCGATAGTCATAGACTTTATTTACACTACCATCGAAACTGTTGGCAGTGACAGAGAGTTAAATAAACCTTTAAAATCTCATAAGGTACGGTCAATTTGAGATAGCGTAGTGGTTAGACAGCTGGCCTTTGGAGTCCGTGGTCCCGAGTTCAAACCAAAGGCTCGCAGTTAAGTTATGGAATTCATGAATCCTCATGGCCAGCGGTCTCACCACTACGTAAGTTAACCGTACCTTATAAGATTTTAAAGGTTTATTTAACTCTCTGTTAGATATTAAGTACCTCGTACCGTGAAGAAGAGCATCATGAGGACACCTGCATACCTGGTTATTCTCTAAGAAGTCTGTAAACGCGGTGCTAGTGCAACCGTACCAGGCCACCGTGGTCGACTATAGCCTATGCCTTTTTATTGTGAGAGGAGGCCCTTGCACTTCAGTATGGCAGTAATGGGCTGCATCATCGAGGCACAGATTCAGCAATACTTCCTACCACGAAGCTGAGAATGTGGGAGGGAGTTCAATGACAGCCTCAGCATTCGTGGTCGGTTTCGCGGGAGACAACTGCATGGAATCCTTCAAAAAGGGAGTCATAATGTTTCCAAAGGATTAAAAGTAACGGGCAAGTTATGCTCTGCTTCTTTTTCATTTTATTTTCACATACCAAAGATCCGATTTTTACCCCTTAACACAGTGACAAGTTTTAGTACCTAATAATTTTGTTGAGTCATCAAAATTCTTGTGGATGACCTATGTATGTACAACGTATAGCAGCTGGTTAGGTAGCAGTTTCATGAGGTCATTACATATTAGTAAGCTTTGCCCTTATTTGTTTATTTGCTTTCATCACGTAAGCAATAATGAAATACCTAACTCGGCTAAATCTAATTAGTCAACAAAACTTCATACAAAACTAAGCATCAGAAATATATGAAATAATAATTACTGTTTAAAAAAGATAAATTGATACCAACTTTTGTAGATAATCGATTAGATCAAAATATATATCAGACAACTCTGAAACCATACTTTATCGATTAAACCTCAAGAGTAAGGGTTTTTTATTCGCTTCATAGAAAGAAGAATCGAATATATGTTTGTTGTAATTTTGTTTTGTTTACTAAGAAGTTTTCAGGGAATGCTTTAAAGATGCTTTTATAAATATTTTGTGAAAAGGAATATCACCATATGTTCAAATTTGTTCCACTCGTATGTTTTTATACTAGTGCATTAAACCTCTCTTTCCTAGCACTTCCCAGTGTCCGACTAAAAATCCCGAATGGTCTTTTGAATGCATTCAAGAAGCCACATTTTTACAGCTCCAACGGTTCCAATTATGTTATATCTATATATATAAAATCAATGCCACTTTTCGTTGTAATGTTATAACTCAACAACGCCTTTACGGATTTGGCTAATTTTGGTCTTGAATTATTCGTGGAAGTCCAGGGAAGGTGTGTACGTAGAGAAAATTTAAAAAGAGTCTTGAAAAAGTGTAAAATCGTAGTTTTTACTAGCTATCAATTTAAAATATTTTTTTGTTTGAATAAATGAACTTAATTTTTTTTATTACTATTACATGATATTGGTACGTGCTTCGCTACGTATAAGGATACGTAGTGAAGCAGCTACGTATAAGGATACGTAGTGAAGCACGTACCGGGCCGCTAGTTAATTATAACTTCATCTACTCAAGTTCGGGAGGGAGACTCTGCACTTGTAGTTGTAGACTTACATATTGACTTACTTATTTACCTAGGACCATTCAACTATACCTCTTTCTCGAAGTAGGACTTACCAGTTCTACTTCGAGAAAGAGGTCAATCGTAGAATCCAACCCGGCTAGTCAGCGTTCGGGAAGCAACGTAATATCTTCTCGTTCCAAATACCGCAGTGTCTTATGTCGAAAGTCTTCGACCAGAGTGTGTGAGTGATGACTTATGGAACAGAGAGGTGGCCGCCTCATAAGTAGGCTCCAGGTCACCCAACGAGCAATGGTGAGGGCTATGCTCGGAGTATCCCTGCGCGATCGAATAAAAAACTTCGAAATCCGCAGGTGAACCAATGTAGCCAACATAGCTCAAGAATTGCCAAACTGAAGGGGCAGTGGGCGGGGCACATAGCTCGTAGAACCGATGGCCGCAGGGGCAGAAATGTTCTTGAATGGCGACCACGCACCGGAAGACGCATCGAGGGCAGGCCCCCTACAAGTTGAACCGACGATCTTACAAGGTTCACGGGAAGCCGCTGGATGCGGGCAGCATAGGACCGGCCATTGTGGAGATCCTTGGGGGAAGTCTTTGTCTAGCAGTGGACATCTTTCGGCTGATATGATGATCTCTGCACAATACTGAGAAAAAGGGTCGTCAGATAGTCAACGAATACCGAACCGTACCATAAAAATAGAAAAGGTTTAATATAATAATCAATATTAATTGCAGGTTATTACAGGCACATTATTATTATTATTCAATATTTGTCTGAACTCACGCCAATTGACTATTGACTGAATACTTATTTCCATTCGTAAATGTTGTGCATGTCTATAATTGGGATACGCACCTATTTAAGGATATCTAGGATCACGAATGTATATGGAGATAGGACCCCAAATAAATGTATCCCCTACATACTTAACAGTATACCAGAGGACATCAGAAAGGAATGAAATAAACATAATTTTAAAATTAAGTTAAAAAATACCTCCTAGATAATCTTCCATAGAAAATCTTAATGTACCTACATATATAACAGCGCTAATTAATATTGTAAATAATTTCGATCTCACAGTCAAACTGTTTGTACAGTTTTGTGAGACTTTGTTTAATTCATAAGGTCAACACTGTATATAATAATCACAATAAAAAAAAAAAAAAAATCACATGTGTTTAACTCTGTAATATATGTGTTTCTTTTTTTTATTTATGATAGCAAGGTAAATGAGCAAGTGGATCACCTGATGGTAAGTGATCACCGCTGCCCATGGATACTCGCTACACCAGAGGAACCGCAAGTACGTTGTCGGCCTATAAGAAAGGAATAGGCTCGCTTCTTGAAGGTTGTTATGTCATACCGGATCGGAAATATCTCCGCAGTTAATTGATTCCACAGAGTGGTAGTGTGCGGTAAAAATTTTCTTGTGAAACGCACGGCGGTAGATAACCATTTATCCAGGTGATAAGGATGCAATTTGGACTCTTGACGAGATTTCTGGCGGAATTTGGCGGCAGGAACTCGAACAATTCCTCTAAACACTCCCCGTGATAGAAATAAATAGATAGCAAAGCAAAGATTTGACCTGTATGCAGTTTCGTTTGTCAATTTTACGATCAAACGTAATAGTTTTTCAGATTATTTAAATCGTTCATTATTTTTTTGCCTTGATCTAATTACGATTCTAAACAACCAATTTAGCAACGCAGGTTAGTTGCACTACGAAAATCTTTCTTACTGCTATCGTCATAAAGTCGCTGTCACGGTCAAAGTGTATCCAATACTGTGGTGTCGACTGTACTATCTTCGCGGCTTTGTTAGGCACTAACTACTTAGCGAATTTGGCAATAGATCGCGTGGCTGTTTGGTACCGCTGTGGTCGGAACTGATGCGATTCACCCTGTTTCGTGACGCTAGCGAACGACCTTCCGGATACCGGAGTCGATGAACTGTGCCTTCAATGCAACAAGACAGTATTTGACTATTATAATTAGATATGCCCGATGTCCACAATAAATAGGTCTTCTTGTTTTACTTGACGTTTACAGTTAGGCCAGGAGGCTTTTACTACTTCATTAAGCAATAGAGCGGACGCGGTTCAAGCCGTCTTCCAAGTAAGACTACAAACTATGTAAACACGCCAGTGGCCACCCTTTGATCCTCTAATGTGACGTTGACTAAACATTTTTATTGAAATGTGTATTAGTATACATTATATATATACAGTATATCTCAATTTGAAGTGACAACTATTATATCGTAGATTATTTAGATTAGAAGTGTAAAAAGAAGTTTTCACTTCTATCCACAGTCCCGAGACTGCACCGCATGTTTTTTTTTTAATTTAGTACTCTCTTAGTCATTTGTATAGACTATTACAGACGATTTCTTAGTCTGTGCAGTGTAAGCCCATACGTAGTAAAACAATTGCACCCTCATACGAGGTCATGATTCGATTTTAGCATCGAAGAATCTTGGTATAAATTGAAGAAGAATTCAAGAGCTTCGTGGTCAATGTTATTAATTAATTACTTTTAAACTTTATCTTACGTATTTCTAAGTACTGCCAAAGTTATTGTTATTTATTGATGAACCAGTAGAGGAAGTCAACACTTCCTTTACTGGTTGAACTATGGACTACGATGAATTCAGTTGTACTTCATTCAATTTCTATAAAATAAAACAAGAGTAAATATTTTCTTATAATGTTAGTAGAATGTTACAAACATTCCTTTCATTTTTCAAATGTCAGTGTAACTCAGTATAATGTTCGGTAGTAAGGTGCGCCTGCGGCGCGGCAATAAACCGAACGTCGCTAGTATATGCAACAGCGACGATTCGAATTCAAATCGGCGTGTGCCGTGAATGCTTGAAACACAATGCTTTACAAGTCGAAAAATATATTAAATTGTTATCACAAAGCCAGTAAATCCAAACATCCAATAAAATAAATCGCGTAACTTACTTGTAGGCTCATAAAATAGACAAAATACCAGATAAGCTGATACATATTTATTTATTTACTAAATTCCTGGGATATTTTTTCCTTGAACGTTGCGAACTGCCACTTAGAATATAAAATGGTGCACATAGAATGATACGATTTACGGGATAGGTACGTGCCACACATGTAGGGAATTTTTTAGGGTTCCGTACTAAAACGGACCAAACACAAACTTAGCCTAATACAGTCAAGCTCTCAGTAATATTTTATTTGGATTTTTATAATTATTATTGAATTGACGGCATATAATATCGCCACCCCATTTTATCCCATGGGGAGCGTAAAAGTATATTTCTAGGGGGTATATTTCCGAGAGAACGGGCAGCAGCGCCTCTCTATGTGCCATTATAATGCGATCGCCAACTCGTCTGCCAAACTTGGCGATTATTGCATATCTATGCCCTCAAATTATGGACACAAATCATTGGACGTCAATCAGTGCACGTCATTAGGCTGACATGATGATTGATTTCCTGTATCGTAGGGGACTTACGACAATCTAATACCCGATTCCCGGAAAAAAGGACATCTACACTCAGTACATCTAAAAATTAATACTTACTTATCGTATGGGCAGTGGTTACCCTCGTGTTAAAGTTGTTCAAGCCGCCCAGTAGGCCTCTGAATGGCTTAAAGACTGTTGTCTAATGGCTGCAACCGGGACGAACAGCTTAACGTGCCCTCCGAAGCACGGAGACGCTCAGAAATTAAACAGAAGCCGAACGAGTATAGTTGCTTAACTTCGCCGATAGCTTACGGACCGGAGAGAGGGCCGAGTTAGTCACCTACGACTATTTTAAACTCGGCACCACATGTGATGTCAATAGCTAGTTGGCTAAATACGAGTAGAGCCAATGGTTATACTCGTAATCACTTCTTATTTGCAAATTAATAAGAAATGATTACCAGACTGCAATTATCGCCTACACCCAGAAAACTGACTCGAGTCTTTAACGTTCTCTAGACTGTACAAAGGAACACTGTGTCGCAGTAATTACTAATAATTTGAAATTAGAGTAATACTTTGTTTAAAATTTCAAAAAAAAGGACAAAATATATTAAAACTATACAGAGCTCATCGGGGTGGAGGGGGGGGGGGGGGGTCAGAAACACTTGTTTTCTGACTCTTAAAGGCCGGCAACGCACCCGCGTCTCCTCTGGTGTTGCGAGTGTCCATGGGCGGCGGTGATCACTTACTATCAGGTGACCCACTTGCTCGATTGTCGAGCTCTGCCATAAAAAAAAAAAAAAAAATTTCTTCACTGTGCAAATGTACAGGAATAAATTTTGAAATCAAGCGGGTAGTCATATGAAGAGGTTTCATTTGCATAGGCTAAAATATTTTTTTTATGCTGCGTAATTTCAGAGTACGTCAAAAAATTTGAAACCTTCATTTCTTGGATCTGATTCGCACTTGTCTGCAATTCAGTGAGATAGTGAATATTTATCAAGCTAAACGTTGTATCGCGTGCGTACTATTCCGTTCAAGCAATCAAAGGTTTTCCATTGTAATTATTAAATTAGTACAAATTGTTTACGACGCAATTAGATGTGACTTTTTTAAATCATTCGGATGATATTGTTATTAAAACGAAGGAACTAATAATAACCAACACAGACTTTCAATATTATTTCTGATTTTATTACAGAAAATATTTGTTGATAATTTATTCATAGCACTATGAAAGTTATTTTAAAAATGTCTATATTCACGTGATTCAGACGTATATTTTCATCTTAATTGTACAATTTATCAACTGCCAATTACGGAAAAGGATAATATCAGTATCAGAGATTTATTCACAACATCACATTCTGCCTACTACATAGCACACAGAATGTGACTTAAGCTCTCCGCATCAGTAACCGCGCTGAATCGAGATTTAAACCAAAGAAAGGAAAACCCAAAGGATACTAGTACGGGTTGAACCCCCGCTCTCCTAATTTGTCAGGTGATGCAGTGATAGCCTTCCAAACTTACTGTAAACGTCAAGAAAAAGAAGATAAGCAGCTACAACGAACATAGAGTAAAGAAACTTTCGAAATTATATACAGAAAACGAATGGTGCCAATAAACTATGTGACTCAATTCAGTATGCGATGTGTTAGAGCTGTAATATAAAATCCGATGCAAAGCTGTTCTAAAGGTACTCTAAGGTAGCTTGTAATACTGCATTTAACTGGCTTCGCTGACCGGGACCACTTTGGCTCTTTGTCCATGATCTGTGATCTTGTGCTAGCAATAACAAACCATGAATGGTCCAATCTGTCCTTTCACTTACGCCCGGTTCCTATATTCCAAAACCGAATCGTTTCTACTACGAATAGTTAGAATTTCTACCAGCCGTAACGCAAAACCGTTCCTAAAAAATACTAGTCGTTATCCAAATAACCAACGTCTGGTTACTAACGGATGGGAGGACGTTAGTAAGCTTATTGTATGGAGATGCGTTCGAAAGTGTTCCTATAAATATTTTCTACTGTCACGGAACTGTCAAAATAACGAGGCGTTACTGCTTTGATTACTAGTCGAATTCGGTCGGTTTACCAGTCGTTTGTATTTTATTTTGGTAGTTAACATAGTGTTTGAGGAGATTTCCGTGATGTCTAGCTCTAAAACTGATAGAGAATTCATGGCTTTGTTTTCCGTTAGAAAGGGTTGATTATTTTTCTATCTTCTAAGATTTCATAACCACAAACCTTAGATTAAATACTCAATTTAAAAACTTATTTAGAAACCATGAAATACTCCTGGACAGACGTCAGACGACAGACGCATGCGCCACGCGCTTTCATGTTACGCGTTTTGTTCACACCATGCACTCGTAACATCAAATTTTCAATACTAATGATTTATAAATATTTTAAACCTAAAACGCAAATTAAATTATTACTGTAACTATAAGTACAGTAATTTGTACTATTACTCACATAATATTACAGAATAATAAATGATTTTAGTTGCATAATTGACGTAGACGTTTTGTTATAACTAATCGTGAAGAGGAGCGAGAGGTTCATCGCCGAACGAGTCGTAGGTGGTTTAAACTACGGATGTTCGTCGCAGGTAGGGCATTGTGGAACACTAGTTTTGCATCGGTATCGGTAGCTGAATTACGGATGGTAACGTTGGTCCAATGACGGATCGTAAAATAAAGGAACCGGGCATTAGCGGCACCACAGAGTCATTAGCCTAACCATAAGGGTGCCCTAAGGCATGTGAATCATATATAACTGCTCATAAAAGCTGCTGATTGGGAACCTTGTGCTTTTCTACTAGGGGGTTGTTCTCTCAGTATTTTTATATTAGTTATATTTTAATATATAATTATATGTATTTTAATTATGTTATCTACCTATTTATTTGTTTGATTTAAGTCTGATGGCGACTCTTTTCCATATGTTGCCATTTAAAAATGATGACGAATAAAATTAAATATAGTTTTTGTTTATAAATGATACACCATCGACAGTTCACAATGCAACTTAACAATATTTATCTACAAATAACGTAGAGATATACCTAATAATATCAAATTATTTGAATATACATTTATATATAACTCGATACAAAAATAAAAAAAAAATTAAAAGAAAATGCAAAGAATAAACTTAACTTAGCGATATATACAAAAATAAAATATAATTTATCAGCAATAGCATCATCATTATTTTTATATATAATATAAAGATATAGAGATAGTGGATCAAGCTTTTATCCTGAATTAATTGGAGTTCAATCTTTAACTTAATTTCTCACCATTTTTAAATGACAAGCAAGATATGAAAAAGGGTCGCCATGGGATTCATTCATTTCTAATTAATTTTACACTTTTATGACGTTGCGTATTGAAAAATTTTAACGGCTACCTCCGTTAAAATTTCTAAACATTTTTCACAAGAAGTCGTTAATTCCGGCCATATCAAACGCCACTCAGTACGATGCAGTTAGCACCATTGATCTAATGCTGTATACTACCAATACTTTCCTACATCATTGTGTACAGTCCAAAAGTATGTAGTCCACGGATAATCCAGACTAACCAAAACAGAAATGGCCTCGAAAGCCGCACAATGAGGTTTGTAATGGGTTTGTATAGCCGTTTCAGTAGGTAGCATGTTTGCTTGAAACAAAGGAGCTGAACGTATTACGCTTAGTGTAACTGTATTTTTTATAACAGTCTCGTTACATGAGGAGGTGAATTATGTTGCTCTTTGGTACAAACATGAATCACGCGGCGCCGTTATTGATGTTTCTCATAAGAACTATAAACTTATTAATTGTATAAACATGACGAATCACATCGCCGTTCTATTCATAACACTATTTATGGTTTAAGCTTTTTTTTATTTTGGGATCTTTTTTTTATAGACAAATCTCCATGAAGAAAAATCCAAAACCCTTTTTTACAAATTAATGTAATAAGCATTTGAGCTGCTTCTGATGATGTTCTATTCTTCTTCTCTAATTTAAGTGTTGTGCACTTGTCGGTGTAGCAGTTTCCAGCCTTCTCTATCGTAAGCCTTCTCTATCGTAAGCCTTCTCTTTGACTTCCTTGTAAGCCTCCAATTTCACAATTTCCTTCACCTGGTCCATATATGTACGTCTCGGTCTGCCTCACTTTCTTCTTATCGCCATTTGGCCTTCTATGATGTTGGTGATGAACTGGTCGTGTCGAATTACATGTCCAATAATCTTTAGAATTTGCCGTTTTTGTTGCAATATATTTAAGATTACGTCATTTATCACTTTTTCAGAATACTCAGAATATCCAGCAATCTTACCCGAATCGAACCCATAATCTCCGGCGTGGAAAGCAAGCATTTGCCAACAACGTCAACAAGCCCGTCCGTCCGTCGATCTATATCAAGATCAATATACTTACTAGCTTATAACCGCATCTTCCATTATATCTTTCAAGGTAGGTAACTTCATCATTATCGTATTTCTAATTAAAATGTACACACCATTTTAGACGGAGGATTAATATTTGAAAAGTTAAGTTAAAGCGATCTACAACTAGGTATGTAGTTGGTTTTGAGAGGCTACTTTAGACTTTCTTCTTTCAAACTTTAATAATTATTAAGAAGGTACACTTCACTGTTTATTTGAAAGTGTACACTTTAGATACGTAACCCACTTTAATGAGAAAAACAGGGAGAAACTGTAGGGACAAGAATTTAGATTTACTTGGTCGTAGAAATCATACATCTAACTTTTTATAAATAAGTACTACTTTTGAAATTATAAATATTAAATAATATGCTGAACCTAGGTCACGATACCATTAAAAATATTACATGTGAAATATCATTCTTAAAATGTTGGTCGATAGGTGGGACTCTCCGATCTTGGGAAAATCTGGGAAATTTCTACTTGACTGCTTGCAGTCGTATCCACCTTATACGACTGCACGCAGTCAAGTAGACATTTCCCAGGGTCGGCGGGGTCGACCACGATGCTCAAATAGCAAGAAATAATTTTTAGCAACACTAGTTTATAAGTTGTCAATGTAACTAACACATATGGAATTTATTATGAAATAAATTATTATTATTATTATTATCAAATACATGTACATATCTACTATTAGCGGACACTTTATTGTAAGCGAAAGCATTAGAAGATGATTATAGCAAAAGGTCCTGTATAGCTGATTGAGGACTCAAGCTATAGCATTCATATCAATGAATGCCCTCTACGGTCCGCAATCGTACGAGGGACCCGCGTATTTACGTTGAGACACAGTCGTACCAAATGTCCCTACTTTTTTTTATATCAAAGGGCGACAACCGACCAAGTGGCTCACCTGATGGTAAGTGATCACCGCCGCCTATGGACACTCGCAACACCAGAGGAGTCGCGGGTGCGTTGCCGGCCTTTCAAAGTCAGCAAACAAGTGTTGCTGACCCTTCCCCCCACCCTAATGAGCTCTGGCATCCTTACTCACACTCGGAAACACAAAATTAAAATGATTCATTTTATTATTAAGGAATGTCTTCTGCAAGGTGGAAGTACTACCCCAGTCGGGCTGCTCTTTGAGCGAATGAACGCTATGCCCTACCTTCATTAATACTTACCGGACATTTCCTGTATCTGCATGTAACTAACGACCGCACCTCCACTACTCCCAGTTCTTACCTCAGAGGTACGAAAATCAATGGGGGTACCCTCTAACGCCTCATTGAGATTCGTACCTCCGCTCAGTGTCACGCGGTTTATTGTTTTATTACGTATTATCCGGTGAGACACTGAAAGCTATTAACTACACTATAGCTGCCTAGGCTAAAAAACAAGCTAATAAACGGCGTTAATAGTATCGGTAGGTTTCTCCGGTTAGATATCATCCAAGGCCAACCATTCGTCATCTTAATACTAAGTTATTCAGGAAAATTATTGATTTAAAAGTTTTGAGTCAATATAATATATTATATGTATTACATACCTGACTGGAGTAATCAATTTTCTATGATTATTTATTATAACTATAAAATAAGTAAGATAATTTGTGTTAACAATATACTTGTGTACTGTCTTGCCTATAAAGATCCCCATTGTCCATACCGCGCTGATTACAACACAAGATTACAATATTTCAAAATGGATACTTTGGAAGCACGACGTAAAACCAACGATATGTTAACACTACACAGATTGCTACATGGGGGGCTACTATCCCCAGAGACGCTTATGCATATAAATTTGACTGTTCCTCATACTATACCTAGACATCCAATAACTAGATCTTTCCAGCCAAATAATAGCCGAACCCACTTAGGACTCAATGCTCCTACGAACAGAATAATGCGTACTTACAACGAAATGTTATCCTACGACGGTAGTATTGACATTTTTCAAACGACCAACATAAAAAAGTTTAAAAGGGTAATACTGTATATTCTTAGTCAGACTACAAATAATTAGTTTCTCTGAATATATTTTTTATTTTAATGTTTTTTTTATACATATACAATGTGGAGCAGGACGATTGACATTCCTCTAAACCACGCAAAGAATGGCATGCTCTTAACCCGTATACAAAAAATCAATCAAATTCAATGAATACTTTAGCCACAGGAAATTATTTTTCACTTTCATAATTTTCAACATGATGTAGATCGGAGTCCGTAATAATAGGTAAACGGCCGCCGCCCGCTGCACGCCGCACCACGCCGCGCACTGGGTCAGTGACTTTTCGTAGATAAAGCGTGTTTACTTTTTATGCAGTTGATTCTGCTATTTATTTTGTTTGAAAATTGCAATTTTTAAATTTTCCATTAACTACTAATCTTCGTGTCTTAAAATGTTTTGATGGTCTAGTACTGTGCTCGTTTTAATTTAATGTCGTAGTTCCAGATCCACATTGTATAACACTGATCTAACTTCCTTTATTCGTTTTAATTTCTATCTTTAATTTAAAACCAAATTTTAGGTAATATAGTTGTTAAGTTTTTGTTTTGTTATAAAATTGTAAATGTTGTATACACCTGTAATGGCAAATCACACAGTACTTGTGTTTATACATAAAAACAATTTTAAGTTGCATTGTGAATTGTCGATGGTGTGTCATTTATAAATAAATAAATAAAAATACTTAACAAACTTAATACTACTCACTGACCCTTCACTACAGGTCGGCCCACAGTCTATATTAAAATTAGGTACTCTCACCTTTCTTATTCTACTAAGTAGACTAATATTACATCTTCTATTACTAACAAATATGCCTTACAAACGTAATAATCAATTTACGTACACGCAAAATAATTGAAGATTAAAGTCATTTCCGTTAAATGTAATATTTCGACGGTCCCTACGTAAATAAAGACATGTCAAAAATTGAATTTTTTTTTTATTGCACAATTGGCTTTAGATTTTCCATAAGCACATACCTGTTAAATATTATTTTTTTATATTACGTATTTAACGTCATTTACAAATCGTATATGAGAACAAGTATTATATTTACAACGAATAAGTGTCGTAGATGCGGATATCTATACGTATCATTTTGTACGGTGCAGCGGTGTTTTAAAATGCGCGCCACTCGATGCAAACGCGGTCTTGTCTGACATAACGTCATTCACGGCGGGAGTTCCCCAATAGTCGTGTCGGTGCTCGTTCGCGTGGTGAAATATTAATGTTTTGATACAGATTAGATTTAGTGGTGTGTTTTTTAGTTATAAGTGATAAATATTACCTGCAATAATACTGTAAAACATGAATAACAGTAGAGCAAAGTTATTGGTGGATATTGCAAACTCCAGAAATGATATTTTATGCGTTTCTGAAGCACAAGATTTAATTAATTACATCGATGAAGCTAATGAGGGTAAGTAGTAATTCAAATAAGTATACGTTAAACGCTCAATGATATACAAAACCGATATAAATATTTTTGTTGTTTTTCTAACCTAGAACAGTAGAATATCAGTGTAAAAGCAGTCATATCAGACATATCCGCTTATACTATGATATAGTCATTAAAATATCATTATTTCACAAATAATTATAATGTTGCATGCTTCTTTAAAATATGAATTCCTAAATAATTATTACAAAGAAAACAAAGTTTTTATTGTTATCGAAGTATATGAAGTCATGTCCTATATGTTTGTTTATACGTGTAACTATTAAATTTAATTATGGATTTGTTTTCATTTACGTTTACTAGGTACACTGTTTATTTTTTTTTTATTTTTTTCTTTTTAGCGTCCCGTGTTTGTACCGAAAAAGATACTTCAATGGATCTTGAGGATTGGCCTTTGGATGTTTCTAACGACGAAAGACAAGTTGCCGAAGCACATAGTGATGGAGAACAAAATCATACATCAGCTAATATACTATCGCAAAGTGATTTAAATTATATAATTGATACGGTAGGGGAAATTTCGAATGATGGAATTGACCTTAACATGCCCATTTGTGAAAATGAAACACCACAACCAATACCTGAAAATGATATTAATGAAGAATCTTTGATTTCAACACCAATGCCAAGTCCATGCATGACCTTCGGGAACATTGTAAATGAATGTAACTATCTGAGCGAAAGTTCTGTTATCCTATCTGATGAAACCTTAAGATCAAGCCCGGTCGGATCCAGTGAAATGTCTGGTTCATCAACACCGCACCAACGAAAAAAAAAGCGTCAGTATGAAAAAAAAGCTATAACAAGGAACAGAATTACTAACAAATCTAACTGGCTAGACGAAAAAAGGAAAGTGCTTGTCAATTTAGGCGAAGCTCATAAATCTCGATCCGGAAAACAACAAATGGCAAAACAAATAAAGGGTCCATGTCCATCTAAATGTCGACTAAAATGTTTTGAAAAGTTTGATGTGGTAGCTCGCCAAAATATATTCAAAACCTTTTGGAATCTAGGTGACCATTCTCATCAGTGGTCTTTTATTGCGTCACACGTGAAAGAAATAAGAAAAAAACAATGGACACAGGATTCCAAGAGGTTAAATGTTTATAAGTTTTTTTTGCCGCATTTGTCTGGTATTGGCAGTAAAGAGAAGATTATGGTATGCAAAACCATGTTTAAAAATACATTTTCAATAAGTAACACTTTTATACAATCTGCCATCGACAAGCATGATAAAAATATGGGTATTTGTACTAAAGACATGAGGGGCTTCCATCCAAATCATCCAACTATTATAAATACGGCAATGAAAGAAAATGTAATTCAACATGTAAAATGTTTTGCGCCCATAGAAAGTCATTATACGCGTAAAGACTCAAATAAACAGTATTTAGATAGTGAATTGACGTTTAAAAAAATGTACGACTTGTATACTGTATGGTGTAAAGAGCTGAACATAACTGAAAATATAGCTACTTCTGTAAGAAAATACAAAGATATTGTTAACAAAGAACTAAACATAGCTTTTCACATACCTAAAAAAGACCAATGCGACCTGTGTCACGCAATGAAAAACAACACCTCGCCTACCAATGATGATAAACTAAAGCATAAGTCACACATGGATAACAAAAAACTTGCCAGGGAATTGAAAAACGTTGATAAAATTGAAGCTCAATCGAATCCTTCTGATATTTGCACAGCGATGTTTGACTTCCAAAAAATAAATAACACTCCACATGGCGAAATTAGTGTGCTGTATTACAAAAGGAAACTATCAGTATATAATTTTACAGTTTTCGATGCTGGGTTAAAGGAGGCTTCTTGTTACATGTGGGATGAAACAGTTGCTAAACGTGGCGCCAATGAAGTGGCTAGTTGTTTGTTTTCTTTTGTTAACAACAAGGTTAAAGCTGGCGTTAAAGATTTTAGATTCTGGTCGGACAACTGTGCCGGTCAGAATCGCAATCGCATTGTTTTTTTTATGTACTTGTATGTAAGCAATAAATTTAAGGTAGATGTGTGCCATAGATTCTTGGAAAAAGGCCATACTCAAAACGAGGCAGATAGCGTTCACGCATTAATAGAGCGTACTTCAAAAAATAAATTTATTTACACCCAGATGAATGATACACACTAGTTCGCTGGGCAAAACAGAATAGTCCACCTTATACAGTCGTAGAAGTGAACCAAGACTTAGTTTTGGACTTCAAAGCGTGGCTACATATTAAAAACTGGACAAAAGATACAAATTCAGAGAAAATTTCTTGGAATAAGATAAGAGAAGTAAAAGTGCAAAGGAATAATCCAGACATTATTGAATTTAAGTATGATTTTTTTGAAGAAAATTATAGAAAACTGAACTGTGGCAATAATTTGAAACTGACTAGAGGGAGAAAAAAGCAGGAGAAAGAACTAATACTAGGGAAGGTGTACAATAATCCTATTCCTATCACTGAAGTGAAATATAGAGACTTAATTAGTTTATGCGATACGATGATTATCCCAAAAAAGTATCATACATTCTATAATAACCTTAAGCATAGTAAAGAAGAACAAGGTAATGACGAAGAAGATTGTTAATTTTTTATACCGTCTTTTTTTTTCTATAAATTTTATTTTTTTATTTAACTATTAAGAAAACTTTAATAGTAATAAGATGAATGAGTCTGAATAAAGCTGTGATGATTATTAAATATTACCAATTACGTAGATAGATGAGACACATACGTAAATAATGCTGTGATGATTATTAAATATTACTAATTAGTTAGATACCTACATAATTAAACTGAGGCTCATGCTTAAATAAAAATTGTTAATTATTAATCAAAACTGTGATTTTAAATGTTTAGTTCCTGCTTCAATGAGGCTACAAGTACCTATTGTTTAGATGCTAAGAAGATTGTTGGTAAACAATAAATAATTTTCAATTATAAACCCTGTTTAATTAATAAAACACAATCCTGATAATTTTATTTAAGGACATGTCTTTATTTACATTACAAGAAATATAGTCCTACCCTGAATGAATGAAACCGCGTATAAAGCGATATGTCTTAATTGATGTATTGTTTATATCCATGGGTGGCGATTTTAGGATGTTTAACATATTCGTTGGAAAACAATAACATAATTCTATGTTTTCGTCAAACATTTTATTTAAATTCTATTGTATAAACTGTTTTCTTCTTTCCTGCGTATAAAAAGGTATCATAGACATGTCTGACATGCTTTTATTTTAATATCAGCGTAGAAACAGTCATCTATCAGTTTTTCTAAGAAAAAAAAAAAAGATAATATGTATAAATACCATCCTATAGTTCCTAAAGCTAATAAAACATTATAGAAAAATATATTTATAATTGCACATAGAATTATTTCTAGAGCGGTTTGAACATAAATAACGCTCTCCTGTAAACCTCGCTTTTTGACATGTCTTTATGTACGTAGGGACCGTCGATTTTTGTGGATTCATCTCCAATTTTATTTCTCTACCGTGAAGAGCCCGACGCGATAGTAAAAAACTAAATAAAAATCTTTTTTTTAAGTATTCTTAAGATTTAATTACTTTTTTATATGATTGTGTTGACATAGAGCGATTCAATCCCGAGGATTTGTCATTCAAATAGAAATATTGTTATGGTAGACAATTTGGCCTTAAATGCTTAGTAAGTTCTTATAGACTATTCTCTGATATGATTAGATTGTTTGTTATAGAATCTTATAAAAGAGTTTCCTAGTTAAATACTACTCTGTCAAGAAAGTACCGGGAAAAGATCAATAATATACAAAATGTTTGTTATTCATCCAAATTTATTTTATCACCTTCAAAGTATGCTCTTTCAGAAACGATACACTTACGCCAACGAATAATCCATTCATCAAAACATTTTTTAAACGCTGCTTTCGGAATTGAGTTCAGTTCTCACCGCAAATTCTCCTTTATGTCTTCTACCGATTGGAAACGGGTACCACGAAGTGGTAATTTGAGTTTAGGAAAAAGAAAGAAGTCAGCTGGAGCCATATCTGGTGAATATGGTGGGTGCTGGATGGTATTTGTTGAGTGTTTGGTCAAAAATTCGTTAACAATGATGGCGTTGTGCGAAGGCGCATTATCGTGGTGCAAAATCCAAGAATTTTCTTTCCACAAATCTGGCCTTTTTCGTCGAATTAGTTCTCTTAAACGCCGCATAACGCTCAAATAATATTCTTAATTTATCGTTCGACCTTCCGGTAAGAATTCAGAGTGCACAACACCGCGATAGTCAAAGAAAACAGTCAACATGACTGTGACTTTTGATCGACTTTGGCGTGGTTTTTTCGGTTTCGGTTCTGTTGGAAGGCGCCACTCCGAAGCTTGTTGACTAGTTTGCATGTCAAACTCGTAAACCCACGTCTCGTCACCAGTAACAATGCGTTTCATGAATGTTGAGTCGGAATTGACTCGTTCTACCATGTCCCCAGCGACTTTCATGCGATTGAGTTTTTGGAGAAAATTCAGATCTTTTGGGACAAGCCGAGCGGCAACATGTTTCATACCCAAATGATTAGTTAAAATGGTACGAATCGACTCGTGAGATACTGAAAGTTCGGCGGCTATCTCTCTCGGAGTTGAATGAGGATTTTCAGTCACTATTTCCTTCACTTTTGCGATGTTAACTTCAGTTGCAGCCGTTGATGGCCTACCAGAGCGAGGCAAATCTTTCATCACATCTCCACCGCTTTTGAAGGCTTTGAACCACTCATAAGCACGAGTTTTTGATGTGAAGCCGATTCACTGTAAGCCTTCTGTAACATTTTCAGTGACTCCGAACACGAAATTCCATTAGCGATGCAAAATTTAAGACAAACTCTTTGTTCGATGTTTTTCTCCATTATGAAATTCGCAATACACACTATATATGATATTACTAACACCAGCACTGTAGTTAATATAAATAACAGATGCAACTCAAACACCGCGCCAAAATGGAAAACAGTTGTGCCAATCAAACAACAACAAAAAAAAAATTTGAACCATAAACAAATCATCCATTTCCGATACTTTTTTGACTGGGTTATTGTGTATTAAACATGATTTTTTCAGAGGTATTTAGATGTGATATGATTATTTCATCATATCAGCAGAAAGACGTCCACTGCTTGACAAAGGCCTCTCCCAAGGATCTCCACAATAGCCGATCCGGCGCTGCCCGCATCCAGCGGCTTCCGGTGACCCGCACAATATCGTTGGTCCACCGTGTAGGGGGCCTGCCCACGCTGCGTCTTCCGGTTCGTGGTTGCCACTCGAGAACCTTTCTGCCCCATCAGCCGTCAGTTCTACGAGCTATGTGCCCTGCCCACTGCCACTTCAGCTTGGCAATTCTTTGGGCTATGTCGGTTACTTTGGTTCGCCTGCGGATCTCAGCA
Source organism: Pseudoips prasinana (assembly GCA_951640165.1). NCBI lineage: Eukaryota > Metazoa > Arthropoda > Insecta > Lepidoptera > Nolidae > Pseudoips > Pseudoips prasinana. Next base: position 23,515,946 of record OX621236.1, on the reverse strand, counting down.
TTTCTGATTCGATCTCGCAGGGAAACTCCGATCATAGCCCTTTCCATTGCTCTTTGGGTGACCTTGAGCCGCCTGATAGAGCCCATAGTCTGCGACCACGTCTCTGTTCCGTAACTCATCACTGGCAACACACACTGGTCGAAAACATTCGACTTGAGACACTGTGGTATTTGGGACGAGAAGATATTACGTAGCTTCCCGAACGCTGCCCAGCCGAGTTGGATTCTACGATTGACCTCCTTTTCGAAGATGGACCTACCTAGTTGGATGGTCTGTCCTAGTTAAATATAGTTCTCTACAACTTCGAGTGCAGAGTCTCCAACCTTAACTAGAGTGGGTGCATGTGATTATTTACGTTTACCAAATTTCAATTTCAATTTTCAAGTTATATATCAATATTTAAAATTAAACTTTAAAATATTTGGGAGATAGCATTCATATATTATTATGTCTTAGTAAATTACATTAGAGTGTTTGTGTTAGATTTTTAGGACTATATAAGAAAATTCATGTACTTCCTTTAATATCGTCCCCGTAGTTGGAAAATTAAATAACTCCGATTTTGGCGAAATTGACTTTATCCTATTTTCAAAACACCTAAAACCTGCCGCATATTTGAGCCTTACAGGCGTTTTCGTATCTTATTCCGTTCCAAAGATATAGCCATTTTTGTCAAACAGGTCATGACAGATGGAATAATAAATATCTTTAGACAAACACAATTTTTTTAATGCAAAACTAAATAACTCAGTAAATAAATCAATAACTGTGGTCAATGACAAGATGAATGTCAAATAAATTAAATAACTTGAGTTGTTGAATTTTTCCTCAACTTATAAATTCTTTCACAAAACTAACTCAGTTCTAGGAAAACTAAGTAACTCTATTTATTTAATTCTGCGATTCAGAATTCTGATATAACGTACCTAATTTATAAATACTTGATGTTATTTATTTCTTCTTCAACTAGATAATGATTAATTATAAGATGATAGGCAAATAAAATTAAATAAATTAAGTTGTCATCAAAGGTAATCAGAGGGTCATGTCTCATTTCAGGTATCGAACCAATGCCGCCTTTTACAAATGAAGAACCTTTTTCTGATTCTGGATCTACATGGAATCCGGACACAAAAGAAGAAAATAAAATAAAAAAGAAACTTAGTTCTTTAATAGACATCAATATTTCACTGGCTAAGAAGAAAAAAAGAGTTAAGAGATTTGAACGAATAAACCCGATTTTGTCGAGAGATTCTAAAGATGACACAAGTAATATTATAACAAATTGAGCTTTTATTGAAATTCCTATTGACCAGTCTCACCCTGATAGAAGAATTATGGAACACAATATCACAATCGCTGAGATAACAGATTCAGGAATAGAAACAGGAAATAAGGAAAAAGAAACCGGGGTGCTAAAAATCCCCGGCAGACGCCGTGTTACCAAAACCGACAACGTCTGGCCCTGGCAACATATAACACTCACACACAGTGGACCTACGAGAATATCATTGAACTGGAGAAGGAACTAGGATATCATAGGTTTGTCTGAAGTCCAAAGAAAGTTAACCCGACATCACCTTGGAATAGTTGGTCGCCCTCGCGGAAATATAGCAGGTTCCCGGATTTTAGGATTATCGTGGGGAGGACACGATATTCCTAAAATCCGGGAACCTGCTATATTTCCGCGAGGGCGACCAACTATTCCAAGGTGATGTCGGGTTCATAGTTCAAAAGTCCCTCGTCCACAAGGAACGTAGTGAAACTCGAGAGTGTGTCGACTAGGGCGGCATACCTTATAACGGAACTTATAACGTATTCGTTGAAGGTCATACAGGTTTACGCGCCGACTTCAACGCACTCCGACGATGAGGTTGAGGTCATGTATGAGGATATTTCTAGAGCCATACATACCTCTAACACTTATTTCACTGTGGTCATGGGGGACTTTAACGCGAAGCTGGGTAAACGTGGGGCATTTTGGAACTAGAGAGACCGGAACCCACGGGGCCAAATGTTGGCCGACATGGAGAAGGAGGGACTCTTTATGATGAATTCCTTCTTCAGGAAGCTGGATCACCGCAAATGGACCTGGGTGAGCCCCGATGGCAAAAACAAAAATGAGATAGACTTTATCTTGTCGACGAGACGACAGACGTTTAATGACGTCTCTGTGATCAATGCGGTTAAAACCAGGAGCGATCACAGACTGGTGAGAGGCACATTGAATCTAATGTCAAGCTCCAGAGGTCCAGACTGATAAAGTCTACGCGCCGACCTTTACATATCCACATCCAAAACCCACCATTTCAGCTCGAACTGCGAAACCGTTTCGAATGCCTAGCAGACTGCGAGGAAGTGGACTCATACTACGACAGGCTCATAGAAGCTGTCCATACGGCTGAGTTTAAGGTCTTCAAGGCCCAGCGTACAAACAGACTTTGCCCTGCAACTTATGGAACTAATACGGAAACTGGTTCTGGCATCCTCAGATGATGCTACTATATACCGGCTGCTCAACAGACAGATCTCAAAGTCTTTGACTAGCGACACGCGTCAATTTAATACAAGTAGTATTAAAGAAGCCATCGAGCGGAACAAAGGCTCTAAAGTGTTCATAAGAGATCTGTCTGTTGGACAAACCCAAGTGACGAAGCTGAAGACTGAGGATGCACGGCAATCGTCACGTCTAAATCGGAGTTGCTGTGAGAGATTGAGAATTCTATGGACAGTTATATACGACAACGCAGTCACCTGCCAAAAGTCATGTCTTGGATGGAGAACGACCAACCCGACGTTACACTGAAGACACCCGGACGTCAGCCTGTACGGGACTAAAATGGCTCTCAGACAACTTAAGAACAACAAGGCTCTTGGCGATGGTGGAGTTTCAGCAGAGCTTCTGAAGGTGGATGGTACACCAATCCTACGGGCCTTTCAGAAGTTATTTAACTCCGTCATACTAGATAATCAAACACCACAAGCATTGCACAGAAGTGTGGTAGTGCTCTCCTTCAAAAAGGGCGACAAAACCCTATTGAAGAATTATTGACCCATTTGACTGCTGAGCCTTTTGATGATTTCCAGCCTCCCGAACAAGCCGGTATCCGAAAAGTCTTTAGCACCATAGACCATATACATACGCTGCGGCAAGTTATACATAAGAAGTCGAAGAGTATAACAAGCCACTGTGCTTAGCGTTTGTGGACTATGAGAAAGCCTTAGATTATCGAAACCTGGGCTGTGGTCTCTCCTAAGGTGCCAAATCTACTACCGGTAAATCGAATTACCGGTAATAGATTTGTCACCTTAGGAGAGACCACAGCCCAGGTTTCGATAATCTTTAACCTGGGCTGTGGTCTCTCCTAAGGTGCCAAATCTACTCCCGGTAAATCGAATTACCGGTAGTAGATTTGTCACCTTAGGAGAGACCACAGCCCAGGTTAAAGTATTTGTATGAAAACGCCACAATGTTAGTGCGACTCCAGGACCAAAACTCGAAAGCTATCCACTTGCAGCGAGGTGTGAGACAGGAAGATGTTACATCTCCGAAAATGTTCGTCGCTGCATTGGAAGATGTCTTCAAGCTTCCGGTCAATGGCGAGTATATCACTCATTTATGATTTGCCGATGATATAGTAGTCATGGCTGATACCTTGGAAGATTTCGGTACAATGCTCTATGACCTCAGTAGAGTTTCTCAACAAGTGGGCCTGAAAAGGAACATGGATAAGACGAAAATCATGTCAAATCTCCAACCCCACTCAATTGAAGGTTGGAGACTCTGCACGCGAAGTTGTTGTAAACTAAATTTACCTAGGACAGACCATCAAATTAGGTCGTTCTAACTTCCAGAAGGTGGTCCATCGTAGAATCCAACTCGGCTGGGCAGCGTTCGGGAAACTACGTATCATCTTCTCGTCCAAAATACCGCAGTGTCTCAAGTTGAAAGTCTTCAACCAGTGTGTGTTGCCAGTGATGACTTGATGACAGACCAGATACGTGGTCGCTCACTATGAGCCTTATTAGAAGGCCCATGGTCACCCAAAGAGCAATGGAGAGGGCTATGCTCGGAGTTTTCTTGCGATATCGAATCAGAAATGTCCGAATATGCAGGCGAACCAAAGCCACCGACATAGCCCAAAGAATTGTAAAACTTAAGTGGCAGTGGGCGGGCACATAGAACGTAGAACCCACGGCCGTTAGAGCAGAAAGGTTCTCGAGTGGTAACCACGAACTGGCAGACGCAGCGTGGGCAGGTCCCTACAAGATGGACCCATGATCTTGTGCGGGTTGCTGGAAACTGTTGGATGCGAATAGCGCAAGGCCTTTGTCCAGCTGTGGACCTTTTGGCTGATATGATGATGATGATGTTTATTTTTTAAGTTTGTGGCAAGATAAGTACACTCTTTCTAAATTTTAGTTTACTTTTCTATTTATTCCTTAATATAACTTTAATAATATCATAATACAGCTTTTATTTCATATGAGACCAATAAATATCAAAGTAATAATAACGTACAAAACCACTAAGATTTCCATTTAAAAATATTTCGTGCTTGATAAATTCAATAACTCCATTTATTTCACCAAAATTTACTCTACCAAATGTATTTAGTTGTAGGAAAACTAAATAAATAGCCGAAATAAGTAGCTAATTGTTGTTACGTTATAAAAACAGTTGTGGCAAAATTAAACAACTTGATTTTTTATTTAGTTATAGTTAAAGATAGTGTTCAGTTTGTTAAAGCATAATGTAAAAGGTTATCAGGCCCACAAAATATAAAAACAGCGACAGTAAAGTTGTCTAACATTTTCTTACAAATGTACATTAACTAAAAAAAAAACACTAAATCGCGTTTATCTCAGAACTACAAAATCCCAGTTATTTAATTTTCCCTCTACGGGGACGATATATTCAATTCAATTAGAATTGGAAATTCTTACTAAGAATATTTACATTTCAGAAAGTTACATGCTATCGTTGTTAGCCTCTTTCACTCTTTTAAAGGGAAGTTACCAAAAATCTTTTCTCATCAGAAATTAATTCATTAGGACCGATTTCTACGAAATAAAACAGATGGAAGCTGTCAAGCCGTGTATATCTTCATACTTCATGAAAAGCTGATTCATTAATTTGATCGGAAGTACCGCTTTAAACCAAGTTGCACTGTTAAATACGGGACATAGATATCTTCTATGCCAAATTTATAGTTTCTTAGTTTTTTTTTTATAAGTACCTTAGAAGTAGTTCTCTTTTATAAATACTACCGAGAAATATATGGCTATTTACAATTTTATATGTTTTTTTTACCATAAATTATACCTATATTCACATATAATATTAAAATAAGATATATAGTAGGGACATACATTCATGTTCGGCCTCCATACAAAATAATACCAGGCATATCACACTACCACACCAAATAGGTACCTAATTATTAAATTAGGTTTTTATTAATTATGGGTGCTATGTTCAATAACGTATTTATTTATAAATATTTTTAATGTACAGATATTACTCGTTAATTATTAAAGTACAATAAATTTTTATAGCATTATTTGTAATGCAAAGCGTTAATCTAATCATAATTTTGGTCGTTCGGAATTTCTCAAACCAGCATCCTCTACCAATCCGGGGTAGGCGCTCTGCGTGAAGTTACGAACGATTCACTACACAGGACAACTAATTAATCAAGTTCATTGGCCATGGCAATCACTTCAACATATTGCCAGCAACTGACTAAACTGAGGTCAAAGAGCAAGAACAATCTTTTCCTATAGTAAATCTCGCAAGTAAATAAAACTTGTGCCAATGTATTGGTTTTGAAGAAATTTATTTATTAAAATTATTTTAGTGCATTTTCCTGTTGTAGTTTCGATATTTTATTTAAAGTATATCCAGAGGAAAGGGAAAATCTGAATAGGTTGCAGGATAATTATTTCAGCCATAAATTGCTATTCCGATTCTCAGCATGTTTTATGTGCGTGAATTGTATGTTTGTAAAGTCCCCGAAATATAGAGATTTAATTCCCTGGCGCAACGTCCGCATTAACCGAAGTGAATTTTCCTGTTGTAGTTTTTGTATAATTTATATTAAAATTATCAGGAGGAAATTTTCCTGTTGTAGTTTTTGTTTAATTTATATTAAAATTATCAGGAGGAAAATATCTGAATAGATTACAGTAAATTTTCAGCTATTTATTTAAAAAAGCAGAACAAAATTTCCTATCACTATACCTCCACATAAAATATCGCAATATCACCTCTAAAATAGTTAGCAAAAAGTTTTGTTGTTTTTATTTGAGTATTTTATGATTTGAAAATCTTTGATGTCGTACATTTCTTATGAAATTTGAGTGCAGTTCATAATTTTATTTATCCTCTGTTGGCCTTGCGGTTACTTCTGCAGCACGTATTTTCCATTTTTTTCCTGCCTGTGCTTAAATGTTAAGGGGCTGACAAACATCCACATTTGCCTTTTTCTAAGGAACTGAGTGACACATATTTATAACGGCGCGGCGCGAGCCTCGTTACTACGTTGGCTCCGTGCGCTCTGGCTTTGGCTTCAACCATTTTTGTTCTGTGCTTCAAGTCCCACGCAGAAAACTTATTTGTGACCATAAATTGTTGTTCTGAGTCTGAGTGTGCTTTATGTGCTTGAAGTGCATGTTTGTAAAGCCCCCCTGAAATATAAAAATTTTATATCATGTTGCAACGTCCGCACTAATCAAACTGTCTGTTAAAAAGTTACAAAAAACTTAAATAGACTTGCATCATAAAAGGTGAAATTTTGTACAGGTACCTTTTGTTATAAAGAAGGAGCATGATCATGCAGCCCATTATTGTCAGTGGGACAATAATGTGCTGCATTTTGTCACAATGAGAGGGCATAGGCCATAGTCTACCACGTGTCCTAGAGCGGGTTGGCAGACTTTACATGTCATCGCATGTAAAGTCTGCCGACTCACACTAGGCCAGGCTAAAGAACATTTTTTGGAGAACTTTTAGGTGCGCAGACTTCCTCACGATGTATTCCTTCACCGTTTTAAGTACGAGATAATTCATTTCTAATACGCACATGAATTCGTTTCTTTGTTAATATTATTACCTCTTCATATAGTTTTTGTAGAATTCATCTTGAGTTAATATTGCCGCGTTACGGCAATACTGACCGGCCACGGACCTATTATCTGTGTGATGATCACGATTATTTCTTCGATGTCTGCGTATAATTTATTTTTAATATGTATTTAGAAGAGAACATATAAGCGTGTGTGTAAGTGGCGACCACGAACCGTAAGACGCAGGCCCCCTACAAGTTGGACCGATGATCATCTGACGGTCGCTAGAAGTCGCTGGATGCGGATAGCGCAAGAACTGCAAAAGAGGCCTTTGTCCAGCAATGGGCGTCTTTCGGCTAATATGATGATGATATAAGTATGTCATATGTATATCAGTTGTCTGGTTGCCATAGTAAAGGCTCTGTCTAGTTTGGGAGCAGATGACATACATCTAACTTTAATTTTTAGGTGCATTTTGACTACCTAATTTAAGATTAAGAGCTACTATCAAATATTAGAAGGCTTCATTGCCTATTTTTTAAATATTTATATCTGCATAATTTTGCTGTATCCAAAGGAACTCTTTTATGAGACCTCGCACTAATATCTACAAATAAGTTCAAAAGAACTAGAAATGATTAATTGCATAGCTATTAAGAGAGATTTTGTGATAAGCCATATTACAAACCTTCTGATTATTTGTGTGAAAAAAGGGCTTAAGATTGAGTAGTTCTAAGTTGAGACATATAAAAACTGTGTTACTCATATTAGCACCAAATATTTTGTGTGTTATTCAGAAGCTTCCACGCCATGTAACGCTATGTGCATTCCACATAAATGTAACTGAAAATATAATTGAATTTCAATACTTAAAAGAAATGTATATATAGCCATGAATGACCTTTCTGACTGCACCCCTTCAAGTATGGTGTATTGTTAATATAACAATTCTCACACTTCGTCTAAAACCTACTTCTTCAATTCTAAGTGTAATAGTTCGATAGTCAAGATTTTAAGTCTTTAAATAAAGCCTAGAGTATGTCTAAAGAAGAACTCCAAAGATAAGAACGATCTAGCGTGTATCTTAGTAGATATACTCCCTGCAACACGAACTTTTGTAAATTTACTGATGATTCAGTCATTAGTTTCAATTAAAAATGCATATTTCTAAATTTTAATAATGAAGGACTTCCATAAAAACCTTTACCCTCTAATTTTCCGTCTAGTAGTATAACTACAGCAAAACTAGGAAAAATGGTTATAAATTTCACGGTCCATGTCACATATTTAACGCTTAACGTATCTTTATTCTTTACTAGCTGTGCCCCGTGGGTTTACCCGCATTAAACTTTATAAATAATAGCCTATGTGTTAATCCAGGGTGTCAACTAACTCCATACCCAATTTTAATAAAATTGCTCCAGCCGTTTAGAGGTGAAGAAGTAACAAACATACACACACACACACATAATAGAAGGATTGCACACAGACATACATACATATTTATATAACAGATTAGATATATCATGTACACAGGCGAGCTTAACTCAACTATGAGTTCTCTTCCAGCAAACCTTTGTCAGAGTTTCGGTCGTAAATGAAAAGTTATTTGTACAATTTCAATATAAATATTGTTTTAAATACCAAAAGACGGACTTCAAAGCTATCTGAAAAGTATTAATTTATTTCACCTGTACATTAAATTATAACATTTTAAATTGGTGCCAACTTGAATAGGGAACGAATTTATGTACAGACGCCAGCACATGCAGCTACCCCAATCTGTCAAATTTCTTTTATAGGTTTTCAACTTTATCACAAAAGCATAAGATTCACTTTCAATTCGGGAAATTTGACAGAACGGGGTAGCTTGATGTGCTGGCGTCTGTACATAATTATGGGCACCAACTCCAAACTCTTTAACATTTTACCCTAAGTGCTTGAATTTAAAAAAACCGGCCAAGTGGGAGTCGGATTCGCCCATGAAGGGTTCCGCAGCAGCAAGTATTTCATTTGATTAAATGAAAGGTAAATTGCGGTTTACGATTTATGACGCATTAAAAAAAAACTACTTACTAGATTTCGTTCAAACCAATTTTCGTTGTTAGTTTACATGGTAATTAGTACATCATATATTTTTTTTAGTTTTATCATTCTCTTATTTTAGAAGTTACAGGGGGGGGACACTCATTTTTCCACTTTGCTACTGCGCTACTGCGATATGGTCTCGTAATGTGGGGTAATGGTACCAATATGGATAGAGCATTCATCGCACAAAAAAAGTGCATCAGAGCAATAAGTGGTATTAAACCTGATGACTCATGTAGACCAATGTTCAAGAGGTTTGGTCTGCTACCTCTACCATGTCTGTATATATATGAGGTATGTATATTTGTAGTTAACAACAAACATTTATTTAAATCAGCAAATGATGTAAATCCCAGAAACAGACGAGATCCTCATAAACTGGTATTAAGTGATTTGCCAAGACTTGCGAAATACAACAAAAATTGCCTTGCAATGTGCGTACGTATTTATAACAAAATACCGAGTCGTTTTAAAATATTGAACTCGAGAAAATTTAAGATAGAATTACACAAGTGGCTTATTGAATGTAATTTTTACAGTTTAAAAGATTTTATGGATGTGAGATGTTGATTCCTTTTGTCAAAATATAAATTTTTGCATGCTATGTTATATCTTAGCGAAACATGTTGAGCTACTGTAATAATATTAACATCAATGTATACCATGTTTTACGCAAATAAATAATTTACTTACTTACTTACTTACTTTGGAAGTGTCTCTCGCGCAAACTATTCAGTTTAGAAAAAAATGATATTAAGAACCTCAATATCATTTTTGAAGACCTATCCATAAATACCCCACATGTATGGGTACGATGAAAAAAATTATTTTGAGTTTCAGTTTTATGTATGGGGAACCCTCAAAATTATTATTATTTTTCTATTTTTGTGTAAAAATCTTAATGCGGTTCACAGAATCTACATCTACTTACCAAGGTTCAACAGTACAGCTCTTATAGTTTCGGAAAACAATGTCTGTGACATACGGACGGACAGACAGACAGATAGACATGACGAATCTATAAGGGTTCCGTTTGGCTACGGAGCCCTAAAAAGAATGTTTCCTGATTGTATATATCATTACGGATACCAACTTACTATAAAAATGCGTGTCTCTGGCTCCTTCAATATCGGGATTAAATATAATGACCACCATAAAATGCTTTGATACCCTCCGTTTTTTAACCAAAAATAGAAACTTAACACCAGAAAAATAAAGTCTAAAAATACAATAGTACTTGCAATTTAAGTCACGACTGCACTTCAAAGTGTATTCGAACACCAAATGTAGTAAATGATCACCAAATCTTAGCGAGCAAATTAATGTGTTATTTCTGCCTAAATAAACCTCTGTGATTGCCACAAAATGTAGGCTTATTACCAAAAAAGTATTATGATGCCATATTGAGTCATGTGTCCGGTTTGCAATACCCTCCCTTTGTTATTAATTAGAAGAGGACTTACTTTTTAATGTTTGTTTGAATAATTTAAAAAAAGATGATTAAAAATTTTTTGTGACTTTTTTCTTTAATTTTGTGACAGAAACGAATCGCTGCAAAACCGACTTCACGTAGTCGTGTTTGCCCTACCCCTAGAGTGTAATGTAAGCCCGCGTAGGCGCGGAGGGGTGGGGCGGCCCGCGAGCTGCAGGAGTAGGTGGTGAGCGTTAAAACCATCTGCGACGATAAGCTCGCGTGGGGCCGCCCAAACCCCGCAGCGCCGGAGCCGTGACAGAAACAATGCTTGCTGCATAATAATTATCTTTATATTTAAGTTCTAATTTGATTTAGTTAGTGTGCATAATTAGTGTGCAAGTCAGTATTTTTGATATAACTTTGAAATATTTTGTTAGAAAAAAGGGAATATACAGATATCGATTTAAATACATGCCTTATTATTTACATAAATCGGATAACGTGATATTATTTTTTGCATGTCATTTTAAATTGAAATGTGTTTAATAATTTGGTGTTCATTAACAATTTTTGGGTTAACCATGATTTTTTTGGAGTCAGTTTGCTTAAACAGAATAGCAAGATGTAAATACTTTGGTTATAATTTTACATTAAAATGCTGGTTTAATTTTGGTGATCATTTATTACTTATGGGTTAACAATGATTAATTTGGAGTCATTTTGCTTAAATAGGATAGCAAAATGGTGAAACTTTGGTTATAATTTTACATTAAAATGCGGGTTTCATTTTGGTGATCAATTACTATTTTTGTCTGTTATATTTTACTATATTTGGTGGTAAGTTAAACATAAGCCCTTCAATATCTGGCTTCGTTTTAAGCACTTTCTTCTTTATAATATTAGTAGACGTAAGTAAATTGCTTTGATATATCGTCTCAACTTCTCCGTAGATACACATAATCACCGGCATTTGTGGAGATCTTTGGGGGAGGCATTTGTCCGGCAGTGGACGCCTTTGGCTGATATTATGATCATTATGATGAGGATGATGAAAGCATTCACCAAATATATTTTTTTAGATCAGGACATCTCAATGTGTAAGCCGTATTTAAAATATTAATGCACATACTAAATTGCCCTTTAAAAATATCTAAATGTATTAGTACTTTTTCTAATGACGATACCGATTATTAAATTGTTTCGATCTTTTGTATATGTATGTTGCTAAGTTCAAACTTCAAGCGAATACTGGCCATATAGTTATCATTTGCAAACATTGACACTCATAGCCATGGAGGCGCTCCTACCAGTCCGTAAGGGTTCGGGAAGCATAGGCGCCTAGGCACGCAGTTTGTCTATTATGGGCGTAGACAAAGAAACTAATAGACCAAATGACAATTCCTTTCTCTTTCACTCAAGAACGAGAGCTATAATCGCGATACGAATGTGATAGACAGAGACACAACTATGATATCTTCTGTCCCGTATCGTGTAACCAGTTTTTTCAAGGTCAGCAACTTTAATTGCGAAACAAACTTTGACAGTTCGTGTAGCATCTTGTTTATGTTATATTATTCTGTTGATTTTACATTATAAAACGATTGGTTTACAGTTAAATTACTCGTAAATGATGCTAAACCATATTTAGGCTAATAAAATGGTGCGTTGTCGTGTTATTTCATGCGATAGTGACAGTGAGAAGAAAATTCCCGGTGTGTCTTTTCACTCGTAAGTACGGCGGTGTTTTATTATTAGTCGTCCTTAAATATAGTTTCTTAGTGATAATTACTTGAAACATAGCATTTAGTAACGATAATACTCGTTAAATATAAGGATTTAGTCAAGTTTTCTTATTATAACCTTTAATTTTTGTGTGGTATTTGTTGCAAACTTCAAATGTAAAATTCCCCAATTTTAAAATTCCCAAATTCATCAACTCCAAATAAGTTTCCTATAATGGTTTTAAATAAATATTGCAATTGAACCTTAAGTGATCGAAATTTAATATTTTAATTTTAAACAAATTAATTTCTAAGACTCATTTATACATCTACCTAAATGGAGACTCCTTTAGGTAACTTGGAATTAACCCCCTCCAATTCGCAACTTAGTAAAATGTTTCTATCTTTGAGAGGTTTTTCCATGTAGCCCCATATCTTATACAAACTTATCTGACACATTTGCTTTAAATGTAGTAGAAGTACAGCTGGGTATAAATGTGTTAGCTTACAAATTTATTTAAAGCATCTTTTAATTTGTGATGAACATCAGATTTTTGATAGAATGAATATTGATTATAAAAGTCAGTTATCTTTACTTTTCCAGGTGACTCAAGATTATGCAGAAAATGGATTGAAGCGACTGGAAGAAAATACTGGACCCCCACAAAATACTATGAAATATGTAGTAATCACTTTCTGGAAACTTATTTGATAAAAAAGAAGAAAACTGTTTTGTATCCTGATGGAGTACCAACCACAGTAAATATTATATTTATATTACTCTTATTTAATTTATAAGTATATTGCAAAATACAGTTAATAATTTTATATTTACCTTGCAGATAAGAGCTGTTAAATTTGGAAGTTCTGATGAATCGCCAGTATCAGATGCATTATCATTATTACAAAACAAGAAAAAGACTATCAAGGTATATATTCTCCGTCATCATCATAATAATACTGAATCCAAATAAGTATGTTAAATACAGAGATCATTTAATATAGATTAATTAATTACAATAGTTAAGAAAATACTACAGTAAATACATAAAAGTAAACAAGACAGGGTGGCCTTAGTTGCTAGTTCTACATAGTAATATGACAACATTATTTGCCATCATAATCTGTGTGCTTTTATTTATTTTTCTTTAATGTTTTAGATTGTGGCGACACAAGACGTAGATGATCCATTGCCTTCCACATCATTAAGTGCCGTCTTGCAAGACGACGTTAACATAAAAAGTATCTCGAGAAGAAAATTGCTAATGCCTGCAGATGAAGATACACTAAGAAAGAAAAAACTTAAAGTGAATTTAAAGAAAAAAAATGAGGGTCTTATTAATCTCAGAAAAAGATACGTGCTGTCCGTCAAACAATTAGGCGTTTGTTGAAACGAAATGCTCATTTATCAGATATTATTTCGGAACTTAAAATCAAATCCTTAATATCATTTGAAGATGCTGACATATTAAGCACTATAGATAGCGGAAACAAAGATTTCCTTAACGTTTTTTGGGTGTAGTTGGGAAAACAAAGAACATGAAAAAAACATGTTTTTGAATCTCTTTTTAGTTTTTTGGTCATATTATTTAGTAATCTTATCTTATGGGCACCTTGTTTTATGCCATCTATTTCTTTGTCTCCTTTTTTCAATAAAGAGCTTTGTAATAGGTAAAGGATACATTTTTCCCTTATATTTTCTTGGGGCAACTGGAGTACGTTTACGTGATACATTTTTAAAAGTCATCAATAAAGTGGTTTTTATACATTGGTATCCTCTGTTTTTTTTATATATTAAAAATAAAAAAATATTAAATTTCTATAGTTTTATTGTTACTTTATTCCATTTTATAAGATCCAAAATGAATTTCCCGGTTACCTATCATAAGTTCGAAAAATATTTGACCGAATTTTAACATGAAACTTTTCAAGTATTACCTTTTTTTTACTTTATTGAACTGAAGTCTGTCACTGTATCAGTTGACCTATAATCAAAGCGATTGTTTTCGTTCGGTACTCAAATGTTTCCTTTGGATGAAAATCTTTACCAAGTACCATCTTCATCATCATAATATTATCAGCCGGAAGACTCTCAGAGCTGGACAAAGGCCTCCCCCAAAGATATCCACAATTGCCGGTCTTGCACAAAATGTTGTTTCATTGTGGTTAAAATATTACAATAAAACATTTGGCAAATGAAAAAAGTTCAAAAGATGCTGCGCCAATAGCAAAAAGTTATTTTCTAAATCTACGAAACATAGTTCAATTAAATAATACCTATAACATCATGCGTTATAGGTATTATTTAATTGAACTATGTTTCGTAGATTTAGAAAATAACTTCGACGACCTATAAATTTGCTTCAAATGATGCTAATAACAAAAAAGACATTGGTCAATCGTTTTCGGTAAAATTAATCTGACAAAAAAAATGCGATTGATCGATTCCCGAATTCCCCCCCCAAAACAGGGAGTGCTATTATTTTGGCAACATTACACGCACACATTGACAAACTATCTCTGTTTCAGTCGCGGCTTCACGGTGCCTTTGTCTATTGGTTTCTCTGTCTACGATTATGGGTGACCACCAAAGTAGTTATCCTCCGTGCTATGTAGGGCATTTTAAGGTGCCAGTGCCGGTTTTAATCCGTTACCAACAGCGTGTCAGATTTGAGATAATAATAAAAAAAAACAAAAATTTTTTTTATATCGAAAGAAATTTTACGAAACTTTTTTATTTTCTGTATAACCAATTTATTTCCTATGAAAAGGATGTAGGTACAATTTCTTTTACACATACTGACGCTACGTGATTTTAATAAACGAGTTTATTTTAAACATATTCTAAAGAGGTATTTTACTAGTTACGTGCTTAAATCGCAACCGGTTCCTAAGATTGAATGACTCACGCGACAACATTGTTCTACATATCTGTTGACAAATCTGGACTTATTAAATTATAAGGCGAAGTTTTTTTCATTACAAAACCCAATCATAAGTTGATGGACATAAGGCGCTAATTATTTATTGCGAATATTTGTAAAAATAATAATCTAACTGACAACAAACCCGAAGTCCAATTAGAAAACAAAATTTTTGTCATTAACGGCTAATGACTAAAATTTTGTTTATATAATATTTAATCTTGTTGTCTGGAAGAAATCACAGTAGCGATTAGACCGCCCATTGCATCTAATTTACTTACCTCAGTTTAAATTCTAAGTAATGGTGTAAAATAGAGAGTATTTCAGTTACTTTAAAAAACCTAATTGTTAATAAATTGACAAATATTACAAAAAAATGCGGGGCGAAAATGTCGAAGACTGCCGATAGAAGTGCAAACAATTTTTTATCTATAATATAATAGTTGACACTTCACATTAAGATATAATCTTTGTATATATATATATATATACCCCTGCTTTGGCAACACACTATGACGGGTAGAGGCCCGATATTTGGCTGGAGAGGAATGTTTTTTGGTTGTCATGGGAACAGTCGAGACGTGAGTCATTTCTGTTAACTTTATTCTGTTTTTCTGTTAATCTTTTCTTATGTTTACTCGTGAATTATTTGTTGTCCGTTTGTTATTAGTGATTACATTCATTGTTCTCTGATTGGTTTTCTGATTGTAATAATAATATTAGAGATAAATACAGTTAGGCCATCTCGTGTAGTGTTTTTTATTGTTTTTGTTATTTAAATTTCACTTCTAGTTCCCAAAAATATATATAATGTATACTAATAACGCACGTATACATGTAGCTCATGGGAAGCGTGCGGTGACGATGATTTTTGTTCACCCAAAAAGTGCTCAACAGGGTTATAGAGATTTTTACTTAAAAAAATTGACACAAAACCCCGAGTCCGATTAGAAAAAAAATCTGTTACTTATTACCGGCTCCATGGCTTGCCTTGTGCTGGAAATTTAGATAGTCATAACCGAGTGAAGGAGATATTTTAGTTTTTCACATGCGTAAACTCATCCGGTTCCTTATATTAGATGACTCACGCGACCACATTGTTCTAAAATACAGTTGACAGATCTGCACTTATTTAATGATACCTACATAACACAGATGGGACAAAGTACGTTTAAGAAATCCCACCATTAGCTGATTAATGCATACTTATTAGAAATAGCACGCTAATTATGTATGACGAATGATTAAAAGTAATAATCTGCATATAAAAATAACCCGAATTTAATCGGAAAAAGAGATAACTTATTAACGATTCCACGGCTTGTCTTAAATCATAGCTAGGAACAATCACAAATATCCTTTTAAATAAAAACCGTAATGAAATTAGTGCATATGCCTACAAGTTACAATGGCACATAATATACTCTTTAACGACCACGAACCGGAAGAGGCACCGTGGGCAGGCCCCCTACAAGATGGACCGATGATCATGAGAGGGTTGCTGGAAGTCACTGAATGCGGCTTTGTGCCAGCCACGGCAATGCGGCAATTGAATAAAAAAAAAGATATTTGGAGGAGGCCTTTTTCCAGCTGTGGGCATCTTCCGGCGGATATGATGATGATGTCGTTTGACCCACTTCAAAAGAAGGAGTTTATCATGTCGACTGTATACTTTTTGCGATTTCTCTGTTTGTGAACCGATTATATTATTTTTATTTTGCGATATGTAAAGCTTGGGGAATAAACCTATTACCCCAAATAAAATTAGTTCCATTGTCTTAAAGAAGTCGGTTTTATGTTATTATACATTCGTTATTGTGTCATATATAACTCGTAATCATACATGTTTTTATTCTGTGAAACATTTATGACTTTGTCTATGGATTAAAGTGCAACTAACCTACTTCAAAAGAAAAAAGTCTTCACTTCAAATGATTTTTATCAATTTTAACATATTTTATTTTTGTATGTTACGCGATGTCATGATCGAAAAACCGCACTTTTGCAGGATAATATAAATTCTAAATGAAATTCTTAAAATATGTTAGGGTAGGAGCTACGATGACTGACAAATTTAATAAATAAACATAGATAGAGGCTTGAACTTGTAACAACAAATTCTTGTTATGCTGGTAATAAATGACATTTAACCTCATATGTTGGAAAACCCCAGAAAACTTCTAGTGTAACCTTAGTTTTGCGGTTCTTATTTCAGATGTCATACTAACTAATTTGCGCAGGCGCCAATGAGTCATCACGATTTACGTGTCTAAAAGTAATTGAATAGAATTGTTCTCTCAATTCACGCACAGTGATGCATCATCACTCGACTAGGGATATGTTAAAAGTATCTCAGGAAGTAAACAATGACTCTCTCCTACCGAACTTATAGAGTCATAATGTCATACGCGGCATGTCTTTCGTCTTAGTGTAAGATGATGATGATAATACCAAATCATTATGATGAGGATAATAGTGTACTAAGACTAAAGACGTCCATTGCTAAACAAAGGAATCCCCAAATTGCCGGTCTTGGATCAAGCGAAGGATCCACATCTTGCACCGTCGCTAGAAGTGATCTAACGACGTTGTCGGAGACAAAAATAGATATAGGTGTTTTTTCTCCACTTTGATGCAGAGGAAAGTGGAAAATATTCATTAAGTCAAACTCACCTATTGAGCAAAGAATAGATAATACGGTCTAAGAGCACGCAGCCTCGTCACCTGCAAAAAAATCTTCAAGAAAATCTTGTTATGTAATATGTAACTCCGCGTCGCATTTCGTATACGTAGTCTTTGCTTCATTAGCCTAAAAGAAACTGAATAACACATGGTGTTTTTTCAACGTACGAGGGAGCATTGACTGTCCATTCTCTCAAGTCTAATCATTAATTACATTGATAAAGAATTTACCTGACTTACTTAACCACTGTAATCATTCATTTCGCTTAGTAAGCATATGTATATTTAATTATTAAATTACGCCCACCTCTTCTTCGCTTTAGGAGAATAGTGATTCAAGAGTTTGTCGCCATCTTTAAACCTATAAATCATTTGATTTTAAACCGATTTACATACATAATGTGGCCTTAAATCAACAACCTGAGCATCTAAAACCCCCGGTTTCAACCAGAGAAGTGGATACATCTCATGATATAAGAATGCTGGACAGTTTTTTTACGTAGCTCAATCGAAACAGTTCTACAGAGAGCTCGACTAAATGGCAATAACAGAAGGCTCTCAACCAGTAACTCCATCGATATCCTATCTATACAGTTAAAGTAACAAATCCATGGGAAGCCCTGAAAGTTAACTGTATATCCCCATATTCCAAATAATACAGAATTTACAAAACAACAAACTTTCGGGAACCATTTATGACCACATCAATTAACCTGTATTGATAATAATTCTAAGTTAAATAATTAATACGGTAATTTCCTTCCTACACCCATAAAATTCATTTTTAGTTTATGGGAATCGTAGTCGGACTTTATTGATAACATAAGGATGACTGGATTGTCCTATACAATCAAAAGCACGTGGCAGATATTAATTTAAGTGGAATTCGTGCGTCAATGCAACCTAAAAAGTCCAAATGTTCACTTCCGGCAACCATTTGTGAACACATGAATTTTCCTGTATTGATAAAAGTCTAGTAGATATAATCAATACGGTAATTTCCTTCCTCCACCCATACAATTCATTTTTAGTTTATGGGAATCGTAGTCGGACTTTATTGATAACATAAGGATGACTGGATTGTCCTATACAATCAAAAGCACGTGGCAGATATTAATTAAAGTGGACTTCGTGCGTCAATGCAACCTAAAAAGTCCAAATGTTCACTTCCGGCAACCATTTGTGAACACATGAATTTTCCTGTAATGATAAAAGTCTAGTAGATATAATTAATACGGTAATTTCCTTCCTACACCCATACAACAAATTTTTAGTTTATGGGAATTGTAGTCAGACTTTATTAAGAACCTGACGGTGACTGCATTGTCCTATAAAATCTGTCCGATATTAATTGAAGTAGACTTCGTGCGTCAATGCAACCTAAAAAGTTCAAATGATTCACTCAATTGAACTCATGAATCATTAAGTTGACCCAGTTAAAGCAAGCTTTTGTGTATTTTACGGGATTTTCACAAAACGCATGCCTAATATTATGATTTAGCAAAGATTTAATTTACTACACTTTCATTGTGAGTAATTGGCATACCCAGGTAGGTACAGTAGACACCACGTCACAAGCCATCTAGCAAAATAAAACTACCAACAAAGTAAGCTGCTCTCTCGTAATTGCTCATACGGTTGAGGATCTGGAATGGAAAACTACCAACTAAGCAACTTGCTCTCTCCTGCCTCCTTATTCGTTTAAGAATTGGGAATGATGGAGCGTTAACTGTAAACTATTATACTACACTTTCATTATGATTAATTGGCATACCTAGGTACAGTAGACACCACGTCACAAGCCATATAGCAAAACAAAACTACAAACAAAGTAATCTCCTCTAAATAAAAATTTAAATTAGCGCTTGTAAATAGACAGAACATGTTTGTAGTAATACAGTTATTATTTCTAGTTACTTATTACAGATATTTAGGTACACGGAATATTAAAACATTTATATAATTTATTTTATAATGGTAGTGACATTTAGCTAGCTTGTATTAAGTTATTGTCAAGGAGATTATGTTAAGTTGAAGTTTTTAATATCATGTATTTAAATTTTACTACATATTGTCTGAATGGTTCTGTCTATATTAAGGTATGAATTCAGTATTATATTTATAACGGACCTTGTGTTTAAAACTACGGTCGCGCTTTAATGCTACCACCGGATCCAATGCGCCCCAACTGAGAAGACCCAGCGAAACAAACTCAGCAGGTTCATCTACTACCGATTTCAACACGGCCCAGTTGAGACGGTCCGGCGAAACATACTCAAGCGGGCATGAACACGGGATTTGGTCCACTTAAAGTGATTATTTAGTAGGCAAACACAATATCTGCTCGATCGGTAGTCTGAATTATTATTATTTAAACAAAATTAAACAAAAGAAAAACATCGAAACAATAACATTATTCATTTTGAGACAGACTCAATAAATTTAAATTTAGTATATGTTAGCAATCATATTACAGATAGTCACAGATAGTTCACATAACTCAACAAATTAGTCATGTCTCTATGGCTACAAGATCTCCAGCGAGCAATGTGCAGGTAGGTGGTGAGCGCCAGGCGTCTTTGTCATCGATGTACTCTTTAGTGGTATAATAACCCCTAGCCATAAGTACACGTTTAATATGTGTCTTGAAACTTGTGTCCGGCAGATCAGTAATATGAGTAGGAAAGCTTGTTATAAAACCTAATACAATTACCTAAAAATGATTTATTCGTTTTGCTGACTCTAAAGCCCGGTATTGCAAGTTTTTCTTTATTCCTAGTATTTATGTTATGCAGTTCACTTTTTTTCTATAGTTATTAATATTTTTTCTAACATACAATATATTTTGATATATACTCAGATGGCACCGTTAGTATATTTACTTCTTTAAACAAAGTTCGCAAAGATTCGCGACTACCTAACCCATAAATGGCTCTGACTGCTCTTTTTTGTAAAATGAAAATAGTACTTATGTCAGCTGCCGAACCCCACAGCAGAATGCCATAGGACATAATACGTACGCTCCTCTTACGTTTGAGGATCGGGAATAGAAAACTACCAACTAAGAAACCTGCTCTCTCCTGCCTCCTCGTCCATTTAAGGATTGGGAATGAAGGGGCGTTAGCTGTACAATAAGAAAGATTTACAGTGTATACGTTTTGGAGTGATTTACTATATGAGTCTTTGTATGTAGGCATTATATTCACCCCATCAGATAAGGGCACGAGACAACATTATCTGTAGAATTAATAAGGATGACGCATAATGTCGAATCCATACATTGATTATTTATTATGAGATACGTACCTATGTCGCAGAACAAAGCTTGGAAACCTTCGTGCATTGCCAAGGGCGTTTGCTTACTACCACTGGATGTACATACATGTACATTATAATAATTAACGACACTTCCTTAGCTCCTAGCCAGAATTATTTACCTACTTATATGTTTAATGACAAATGTGTTGGCTTAACTTGAGTTTATTCAATATGCCTTATTATCCTCATAGAGTAAATCCTGCATGAGAACGCAAATGTAGTTAAAGGAAATCTTTCAGATTTTTTGGGTCTCACAAAATGATATACAATGAACACCTTATATGTAACTTACTTACCGAGACTTAAAAAAAGCGCTATCAACCAATCATCGTCATATTCATTAAATCAGCCGAAAAACTAATGATGACCGCCCTCTGCTGGACAAAGGCCTTCCCCAAAGATCTCCACAGTAACAACCAATGAAACGGCGCCAGCATTGTGTGAAATACGAGAAATATTTTTAGCTCTCCGTATATAATGCATTTTCGGGATTGGATCTTTTATTTGGGTATTTTGCATGTTAATATGCTACACGTTCAGTTTCATAGGAAAATTAAACCCCTTATGTAACGTCCACTACTTATATTTCACCTTGTATATACATAAAATGTTATCCTGTATACACACAGGAAACTCTTTACCGCAATATTTTTTAGTGTACTATTCTACTTGAGAATTTAATTTCACAATTTAATCATTAAGTCCGTAGTAACTCAACATTTTAGTTCTGAAAAAAAGCATCCAGTATATGTATCATTTTTCATCGTAGAGACAAATTGATATGATTGCCATGCCTACAGATCATATTCAGCCATGAGAGCGGGTTTTGTTTACTTTCTAATAGTAGAATGACGAGATATATTTTCCATCCTAGTACTTTAAATAACCCAATATTTCACCTACATCTAAAAAAAGCAATGACAATGGAATTCTATGCAATAATAACGTCACTGATTTTAATAACATTCCATTTCTTGCTAATTTAGTTTTTATGCAAAGACAACTTCTTTTAGGAATCGAGGAACGCATATTGTCAAGTAGCCTAATTATATAACACGTAGGTATCGGATAAACAGGTTAGATACGGATGTAAGAATAAAAGTCATTCAGTAACTCGGAGCAGTGAGTCACCGCAACAAACATAGGAGTAACGGTGAAATGGACCGGTTCCTCGCTGAGATCACGGACTATCAAATATTCTGGGAACCTCCTTGATAAAAATAACACGGATTAGTACGTCGAAAGATAGGCCTAATGCGAGTACACATACCAGGAATTTATAGCACAGCACTATAGGTTAACGTATCTTGTGAGCTGTTTGAATACGAAAGTATTTTAGTTCAGATAAGTAGGTTCAACCTAGTCAATAAATTGCTTGTATAAAATCTATTGAACACGTGAATATACTGTCTATTGATTGTTGCTGGATCGTGGCCAGTTAACAACGCTCGGACTCTCTAGGCAAACCTCCAACGCTTCCTCGTTAATACACATTGCTGTTACCTTCAAATGTTTACTGAATACCTAGTGGCTTAATACAAGGAGTTTGTTACATTAGCCTAACACTTTGGCCATACAACTCCTCTATTCCGCAAATTAGTCAGAGCCAATGACCTAAGACGCAGCAACACGACAATCACAACCTGTGTCAAAGTACAATGCACAAGGAAAACTTGCTCCACGTACTTTAATTGGAGTTATAAATCATCAGCTCATTACAAAATTTCCGCTATATCATCCAAAACTGGGTGGAATATAAACATGGTAATTACAAATCACTTAAGATTCATGTATTCGCTGACTTTGTACGATTAGATGTAGATATAAAGGAGGAAGCAATAGACCATGGTACGGTATAGGACGCGACACGCACGCTACATTAAAAACTGGCTGATCATGAACCAACGCTCCCTCAGCGGTAATACGTTGTGCCAATGAAATTTGGTTTAATACTCTGTTATATACGATTTGTATATTTTAAGGTAGAGGTAACGTTGCAGTACCTTCCGTTGCAGTCGATTGGCTCGGAGGGCAAGGTCGTTGTCTCTGAGCTCGGACCCTGCTCTCGGACATACCGCGCTAATTCCGCGCGCTCACACTGAATCACTAATGACCGACAAGCGGCACACCATCAGTATTCTGATAGCACCACAGCGCTCCGTACGCTAGCAAATCGCTAAAAATACAAGACAAGGACACTTCATGGTCGAATGACCTTACCTGAATCACATAGAAGAACAAGATGGGCACCCATCTCACTTCCTGAAGTATTGCTTGTAGAGCAAAGTACAAATATATAAATTATAATTTATAAAACTTGTTTATTTTCATTTGTTTTCTACACAGATTAGTTACCTCAAAAATTTTGTTTTTTCTACTTATTAAAAAGTTTAGTATTTATGTTAAAAACATCAACATTGTAACTTAGAAATCTAAACAAAACATAGATTGCAACAAAGGTATAATATAATAATTCTAATCTAAAAATAAAAGCGCGTCTGTTCCTTTTAATGTATTTAAAACTTAAGATCTGGATGTTGAATTACAACTTAAACTTTTACGATAATTATTCATACTAAAATGGAGTTAATAATTGTTTTGTTAAAATAATCTAGAAATAACATTTTAATACGATATACGCGTTTATTTTAAGACTAGACAAGCAGTATATCTAAAATTTTTTTCATTTAATAAACTTTACACGTGATAACAAATTAATATGAGGCACTCAACATTTAGGAAGACATTTCATTGTATTCAATAAATTTTATTAATACTGTTTAAACCTTCTGAAAAAAGCAGTTTCTCACAATTACTAGGGATGTTACGAGTACTTTATAATACATTGTAATACAAATTTAAATAATTCTAGATATAAGTAAAGCTTTTATTTTAATGTCGCATCGTAACAATCAGGCGTATCTATACATATATACTAATCCAGCAAATACTCTAATTCTTGGCTTAGTATTTTTTTGGCGACATAATTAACTTCGCACTGAAGCAGGTGATTAACCAATCAGATTTACGTATCAGATAAACCACGGCTCCTAAGTTCCATTTTTAAATACAGTCTAATTATCATAAAAGCAAAGTTCATTCATTACAATTATAATCGGGGGAAGATAAAAGTTATAAGTTCAATAAATAAAGGAAGTTTTTATAATATTACTGCCAACATGGTTAATTAACTTGTAAAAGTACTAAGTTTTCAATTTAAGTTACGTTATCATGTCACATCACCACTAAACTAATACCTCACAATTATATGAAATAACATAGCATTCCCAAACAACTAAAAGCGCGATATTAGTTGTCTGGGAAATTCAACGCTCATCGGGTTTATCAACAAGCCCTATCGAGTCACTTAATATTACTCAGTATTTCGCGCCAAAACTAAAATGTCACAACTAAAGATACTCTATAGTTTTAGTATAGATTATCTATAGGTTAGTTTGTATTTTTAGAATTAGTGTAGTTCTTATGAAATAAGAACTTGCTACTATTTAAGAAAATGCAATGATATTTAAGTAAGTTTCGTTGATATTAGGTGGATTCGGAGGCAATATGGACGCGCTGAAAGAACACGCGCCAAACTTAGTACGACTTAAATTGAATACTTAGTACTTTAAAAGTTATTTATTTATAGTTGCAGTAATATTTTATATTTTTACTAATGACACATTTTTTTAAATAATTGGTAGGATCTGTGTAATGAATAAACTTATCTTCAGCATAGATACGCGGGGCAAAATATATACCTACTTCATGGAACTTAAGTCTTCGTGGCCTCAATCTAACTCCCCTTTGTTAAGTTCTTTTATTTTATTACCTATCAGGATCTCAAGTTGGACACAAACCATGATTCTATCTTACACTTATACTTATTTGTATATAATAAAATACTTCGGTAATTAATATTTTTTTTCATTGCACTATATTAGAAACAGTTTGGCACGCGTTATTAGAGTGTAAATGAAACCGACCTAGGCTCAACTCAACTATACTCAACCAGGAAAATATTTATTTTTAAAATTTATATATAACTAAAGAAAAATAATCACGTTTATTGTATGGGAGCACCCTTAAGTATTCATTTTATTCTGTTTTTTAGTATTTGTTATAATAGCGACAACTGCATCATCTGTGAAAAACTCAACTGCCCAAATATCACGGTTATGGTACCTCTTAAATATTTGTTTAATATGGTTTTTACGGTGACAGAAATATAAAAAAATTTCAACTACGTAACTATCACGGTCTGAGATACAGCCTAATAACAATCGGACAGACAGACAGACAGCGGAGTCTTAGTAATAAGATCCCGTTTTATGCTTTGTGAATGGAACCCTAAAAACGTGTCTGTCATGTTTCTAGTCGTCAAATGGCACCTCCATCCCACGTAAGGGTGTTAGCAAGGGAATAATGAATTTATTTGATTGGTGTATAAATTGAAAATTCTCCATTTTAAGTTTAGATTTATGCTTTACATAGAGAATGTTAAATAGATAATTATACCTGACACATAATTACAATGTCAGTCATTAACACAAACAAACCACTGATCATGTTACCATATTACTATTCACTGCTGAACTAGCGTGACAAACTGATCAGTTACAGCATAACAAAACAACCTAAGTACATACGTATTGTGCCAAAGCGCCATAGAGACTTGGCAGTTCTGCAATACAGGAATACTTTGTTACCTCCTAACTGCTGTTAGACTTCATTAAAGACAATACACAATTCAATATCTTTTCATAAATAATTATTATGCTTCGTAATAACTTGATATTTCACATACTTTAACACCTTTCAACTGGCGACATGGAAGGCCGACATTATTGTTTAACTATTGGGTCTGGAGTCTGGAATTAGTATGATAGTTTGGAAGGTGACAAAAAAGTTACCCGTAAGTTGCCTTTGCATTATCGTCATTTTTCGATTGTGTGTTTCAATTTGGTTTAGATTCTTCGTCAGCTTTCATAAGGTACGTTACAAAAAAAAGTAGCTTATGGGGTTTCCGAACAGTCTCTATGCTTCGTACGGTAGACAATAATGTCTTTAAGATTAATTTTAAGGTTTTATGAAGCTAACCCAATTTTTTTATGAGATCTTATCCCATGAATAATACCAAACGATTGTTCTGAGTAGGGGTAGTAGTGCGGGTCCAATGCCCTCACAGATTACAAATTATTTATATTACTGTAGATATTATAGTCTTTTTAAGTTTTCATTGAAATGAGTTCATAAAACATGTTGGATCTATGTATAGATATTTGTTAGTGGCAAAGAGCCATATTTCCTACGTGAGGGGAAATGCCATCTTGTACATTTCTCATCTTGTCATCCAATAAATGTAAAAGTTTGAATCCATCTATGGTTCGGGTGTTCGAATGTTTGTTACTCAATACTGATTTGACGGATTGGATAATGAAGATAAATTAGGATATATTGCTAAATCAAGTCTAACACCGTGGTACACACCTAATGAATGATAAAATCAAAGAACTTAGAATATATGGACCCCTTGCCATTAGTTGAAGATCTATTTTCTGTGGTATAGTTTTCGTAAGGAATTTAATACCCTAAGCACAAGTGACAGTTCTAAAGCCTGGTACATCGAGTATTCCTCGCTGGAAGACTTGCAGATCATCATTGTCGCGCATGCGCTCTGCGAGGTACTTCTCGTGCGCCAGCGGGTGCCAGGCGCCGAATGTGCACGCCGTGTCGTCGCGCGACGCGTAGTAGTGGCACCGGCGCGACGCGCGCGCAGAAGACACGTATTCCATAATGCGCACGCGACCGCAGCGATGAAGAGCGAACCAGAGTCCTGAAAATAGCATTACACACTAAAGAATCCATTTTATTAAAGTATCTGCACTAGCGATAAAAACTGAATTTACATGTAATGTTTTTAAGTACATACAACTATTTATTAATCGGTTCATTTATTTCGGGTTCAGGATACCACATATATTCTTATATAAAGACGCATAGACACAGGCTTTAGACTCAAAATTTATAAAACTACTTCTTTTGTTGGGGTAAATATATAACTTATTGATATTAAGCCCGAACAAATAAGGGAATGTTATAAATTTAACATTTGTAAGTTATAACAATCATTATGTTGGAAAAGAGACATGTTAAGTTATCTTAACCCTGAGGAACAGAGGTCTTTTTATGCAAGAAGTTCAATTCAAGACATTAATGCCATAAAAATCCTACATTTATGTGGTCGTCAATATTTTTTTCTATTTTAAATTGCCTTTTAAAAGGAACTTTTACTGCCGAGGCTGACTGCTGATCACCACACAAATGTGCAAAAAAGATAACAACATTAAAATCCACAACAACGAGATTTGGTATTCACTGGGATTCTCTTGGTATTCAGTTAATCAGCAAATAAAATAAAATACATATGTAATTCTACTAGTATTCTAAAAGCGAATATTTCTGAGGGTGGATGTATCGATGTTTGTTACTCTTTCACGAAAAAACTACGGAACGGATATTTATGAAAATCTGTATTAATATAGCTTATATAACCGAATAACACCTTCATTCTCACGGCAGTTTTGAATAGGCTTTATACAGATTTTGGAGTTTCATCACTTCTACAAATAATATCAATACATGAAAAGAATCGGGCGGGCATTTTCATGATACTTAAGTCTTAAAATCCAGGGAGGAAAATGAGAATTTGTATTGAAAAATAACCTTTTAAATCAACCATTTGCCTGTACCATAGCGGTAAAGTAAATGGGAATGATTAAAGCCATAGTCACGTTAAGAATACAATGAACTGGACTGTTTTTATAAATATATAATACAATAAAAAAACACAATAAGAACTATTACCACATACCTAAAGTATACCTTGTTGTATAATCAACCCATCTCCATAGAATTAGTAAATATTTTATGAGACAGTGAATACGCGTCTACAATAAACTTCGCAATGATATCAGACAATATTGTCAGTAAACAAATTTAAAACAATTACTAAAGCCAAATTGCGTTGCAGGACGTATTATAAAGTTTCTGATTATGTAAATTACATCGCACTGGGGATTGAGCCGCTACATGTCGATGCAACTAAATACGAAATCGTAATTAAACAACACATGTTAAGAATATAAAATGATGGAAATCGTCCGCCCGAGTTATAAAACTCCAAGAAATTTTACATCTTATTTTACAAACAGCTATTTTATAAAATTTATTTTCATTCTCATCTTTACAGTTTGGTACCCTTCCTTACACTTCACCAAGTCTGTATATTTTACAATTTTACTCAGAAAATCTTGGTACTAAAGCAGTAATTTAAAATATTAATGAACATCACGCCTTTAAAATGGTGACTTAAAATCTTGTAAAGCAAATTTTGGGTACACATAAATCGGGAATATTTTTTTCTCTTATTCATTGTACGAGATACCGAAGAATATATAAGATTGCCGATGCGCGATGAACTAATATCGATTAAGTTTGGTAATTGATGATAAAATATGTAAACCCCCCAACTAAGTAACATTACGACGGTCAACTACGGGATCGGGTCCGAATCATATATGACCAATTTTGTTTTAAAGGAATCGTAGAGTTTTTGACCGTGTTTCTTAGTAGCTGTTGTTTGTATTAAATTTCAATAATTTAATACAAACAACAATTTAATTTAATGTTTCAATAATTTAATTATCAGGTCTCGACGTCTTCCATGTTGAACAGTTGTGTTTTTTATTTGGGAATCAAACAGCCGCCTGGTCTCTGTGATCAACAGACTGTCGTCATGGCAACAAAAGGTAACTGTATATACATAAACACAAAGAACTCTTTCATTCTTTAGCGATGATTCTTAGGCTTTAACATTTTTTTTACAAATACTAAAAACAAGTCAATTCTGAGTTAGGCCAGTTTATTACTAACACGCAAGATGCATACACAAATAAAAATTTCCATAATCCATACTGTTATTATAATGTCGAAAGTGTGTCTGTTTGTATGTGAGTTTCTTTGTTTGTTATATTTTCTCACTCTAACTACTGCAACAAGCTTTGGGAACTTTAGAAAGAAGGAAAATCTTAGTCCAGCTTAAAACATCGAATAGCAATCATCCCGGAAAATTTCAACGTTTTAAGCCTTAATCGGTCGTAGCATATGCTTATATATAATTGATTTTATTTCGTATTACAACACAATAAAGTTTAAAATGAGGTTGGAACTATTATACCATTCTCCGATTAAGAGGCAGAAATTAATAATATGCTGGGACATTATTCACACTCGGCCATCTGATCCCAAACTAAGCAGAGCTTGTACTATGGAAACCAGATAACTGATATATTACATATACTACTTTTGTTACTACATATGAAAACTATTTCATAATTCTAAAGGTCTTCTGGAATAAAGCGATCCTTTCAAGAGAACCGGACGTTGGATGGACCAAAACACTGAGAAAAAAATGCTGTTGTTGGCAGTACATTCTACTTTTATTATAAAAGAAGCAAAAGCTGCGAGCGAAAGATAGTGCAATATACATGGGGTCATAACATTTATTGTATTTAAATTAAACTTACCGATAAAACCTGATGATGGCGGGTTTCTGCGAAGGCGATAAGGCGATGAGTCTTGAAGTACCGCCCAAAGTGCCCATAATACTTGAGGGTTAAGTAAGTGGACGTCTGCGTTCTTCCTCTGTTCTAACAATCTGAAGATATGGCACTGCCTTTAGTTAATATTAACAACATATAACATATATTGGTTAAAGAATGAAATACTTTTATTCATACACAAGAATACATAACAGATATAGTAGGTGCTAAAAACAAAGTATTTTGTTGCGTAACATAAATGGGTGCCAACTTCATTAGCTACAGCAAAAAACCTGCCAAAGTAACCATAACCCAAACTCCATATTCGCAGGTTGTTCTTACCCGTATAAGGGACATGCACAGAAAAACTTTCAGCATTTATAAAATAACGAAGGCACGGCTGTCCCACGACCATTTTGTAATAATCCAAGAGCCCACGCTCTTACAAAACTTAAAAAGAAATTAGATATTACTTTTATATAATAATATAAACAAGAATTCTTAGATTCAAAAATCCTAAATGGATAGCTAACATACAATTACATCTTAATTGGGTAAATGTATCAGTAATAAAATAAAAAATAGAAACGAAAATTAAATTAAACGAAAAGTATTGGAATTGAGAAAATTACATTTAAGAATATACCTAAAGTGATTCGCAAATGAAATTACCGACAATACATCGTTAATATTGTTAGGTATAGGTCTTGCATAGAAATTATCAATTTGGAAAATTATTTTCAATTTTCGCGTTATTAGCCAGCTGATTGAGGATCCACGTTAGTGTGTTTAATCGAATATCAAAAAGTTTTGGGTTCAAATCCCGGGTTAAGTAAAAAGTTACACCAAATACCTAGAGAGCATGTAAAGGTTGTGTACTTAGGTCATGTCAGCTGGTTTCTTTACGTACACTCTTTTCCGCTATAATTTGTCTGTTGGGACTAGACTCTACAACTGATATACTTACAGAAGAGCATTTTAATGCTTCATAGGAGGCAATTTGTACAGTATTTGTACAGTACAGCATGCGATAGGAATTTATCAACTTAATTTAGACTTCCTCATCAGCCTGATATTGTCCACCAAAGATTTACACAACGTTGCCATTTGGAGAGGTTGGTGTTGTAGGCACCACGCTTGGCATGCGAGTTGGCGACCGCAGTTAAGTGGTATCTAGTACACGGGTGCCGCTGCTATACGCCTACCTACTGTACCTATCACTTAGGCACCTTTACCAACACCCACGAGATGGTATGGGGTAACCCTGTTATTCTCTCTGGGCCGGGATCTAGTTACACTCATCATCATCATCATCATTACAACTAAATAAGTCCACTGCTGGACAAGCCTCCCTCAAGAATCGTCTTGGGGGGATATGCCATAATCGCCACGCTTGGCAGGCGGGTTGGCGATCGCAGAAATATGGTCATAGTACTCAGAGAGACGCTGCTGCCCGTCCTCTGGAAGATATTCCCTCGGGTCGACTTCTACGCCAACCACGGGATGAAATGGGGTGATGATATTCTGATTCTGATATTTGTCGCCGTCACCACACAGCTGAATTCGCTAATTTTGAAATTAGCGAAAGATGTAAAACATATGTTTTCAAGAAATTTACCGTAGGGCCAGGGTTTTTCAACGCATCCGCATGCAACATATATGTGTAAATTCGTGTTTATTACGGGTTTACCTCTATCTCTACCGAATGTGCAATGGCGCGTGTTAGGAGAGGCTTATGTCCAGCAGTGGACTGCGATAGGCTGATTGACTACTACCGAATACGAAAAACAGAACTGACACGCAACGAAAAGCATATGTTTTCAAGAAATTTGTAATATTTCGAGTAGGGCCAGGGTTGTTCACTATATCCGCATGCGACATTTTGGTGCAAATACGTGTTTACTACATGTTTACCGAGATCGATCGAGGTAAAATCCAAAATAATCTTTAAAACGTTTGTGCCTCATTTATACCAGTAGTATCTGTTAGTTGTGTTAAACCGTACATAACGAGGTCATGGATTCAATCTCGGGTCGTGCCAAAAAACAATAACTTTTTCTACCAGTAAAAAGTCTAGCCAAAACAGCAAGCCGTGTTCAAAGCCGTGTCTTGAAGAACGCGTAGAATCGTTCCTTCGGATAAATAAAAGTATGTCGGTCTATAGAGTACCCCTGAGTTCCAATATAGACTTGCTAATATATGAAATGCTGGTGAATATTATAGTTAATATGTCTTACGCAGGTGTCCAGGTTATAGACTATTAGACTGTCGAATTTCGATATTCAATATGTACATTGTTAATAAGTAATAAATAACCCTTACCCTTACCTAGCCGATCGACGAGCTTCCAAATCTAGGTTCAAAATCTATATATGGGTGACAGCCAAAGTAGTTAAATTTCCACGCGTTTTCGTGCTTTAGAGGGAACGTTAAGGTATCGGTTTCACTTGAAGTCATTAGACAATGGTCATTAAGCCATGTCAGAGTATATTTCTGACTCATGCACGTGGCTTGAAAACTCTGTTTCAACCATAACGATGGCAAGACTGTGAACCCACTGCAACTGACAAAATAAAGTACGGTAATATTTAATGATAAATTAATTACTTTTTGTAAACGGGGAAAAGTGGATAGTCCGGATGATGGTACCAGGCTTCTAACGTGGACGAGTAGTTCGCCGGATCCCATATAAGAATTGACACCTGCTGATACAAGGGGTCCTCCAAAAACTTGAACTCAGGTTTAGCTACCACCTGAAACAGATTTTGGCAATGTATTTGTAACCTTTGCACATAGTTGTATTTTTATGTATTCTTCTGTGTGTTGTACCCCTATTACTTAATTTATACTGATGTACCTTGTGTCTAATAAATATATTTTCTTCTTCTAATTAGGATTCAATATCAGAAGACGTCAGAATTTCATATATTTTATTGAAACATGAACGATCTCCAGAAAATAGTTTTCATTAGTTACATTCGTACGTAACTAACTGCGTAGCAGTAGACGAAGCCACTAACGGCCGCTAGTCATCAAAATCATCTTAACAGCCGTAAGAAGTCCACTGCTGGAAAAAAGCCTCCAGCAATAATCGCCACGCTTGGTAGACGGATTGGTGAACGCAGTATGATTATGGTCATAGTGCTCAGAAAGAAGCTGTTGCCCATCCTCTGGTAGATATTCTCTCGGGTCGACTTCTACGCCCCTCACGGGATGAGATGGGGTGATGATATTCTGATATTCGCCGCCGTCACCACACTACAACCACTAGTATTACTATATAAAAGCCTCGAATTTTAACTTGACCGCCACTTTAGTCTAGTAGTAGGGTGATCAACCAGTAATAATGAAGTACTAGGTTCTAAAAATTAAAAATCCTAGTAGCCGCCTGAAGCCCTTAAATTGACGGTGATAAACGTACATGCCTCACAGAAGCTGTCGGTCCTCGTCTGGCCCGTCGGATACCTCTTCCAGAAAATTTGAGAATGAGCGAATAGAGAGTGCAGCTGTATTTATGACCAGTGTAGTCATAAACAACGTGCCCTACAATATGAGCTACGTAGTTGGCTACTTTCCATTGAAATTGGCCGCCGTAGCTGAAATCGGCCAGCAGCACTTATTTAAATGTTGTTTAAATCTGGTAGCGGACTTAAACCTTCAACATCGGAGCAATCTTAGCATTGAGGTAAATGCGTATAATGTGTACCAGCCTAGTAGTTTATGCCGGAAGTAGAAGTCCGAAAGCACACAAAGTATCAAGTTCACTGTATTTACCTGTGAATTGAGCACCCGGAAAGTGGTTTTAGAGCCAACGTCTTCTGTATAATTTTCTGTGGGTGCGTTGTTGAATCTCAATACCATGTCATGAGAATCTAGAACAGAAAAAAGCAAATCTATAATATTCTATTTACGATGAAACCTATCTAGGGCTCTACCGGCTAAGTCGCCGAACATCGATTTCTTAAATGGCGTTGAAATAAATAAAGGTTAAAAATGACATAATCAATAATTAAATCGGCTTCCATGAGCACATGTGACGTCATAAATGGTCCGGAATGGATTGTCAACATTGAAGCCAATTTAACGATTGATTAAGTAATTTGAACCTTTATTTATTTGAACGCCATTTAAGAAATCGATGTTCGGCGGTTAGCCAGTAGAGCCCCTGGACTGAACTTCCGTATTTAGTTCTTATAATTCTCAAGTTTAGACGTAGGCCTCCCCCAAAGGTTTCCACAACGTTGCAATTGAAGGGATTTGCCATAGTCGCCGCGCTTGCCTTGTGAGTTGGCGTCCGCAGATAGGTGGTGGTAAGTTGTGTACTTACCTCCAGTTACCGCTGCTGGCCGACTACCTGGTGTATCCTTTAGTCGCTTTTTACATCCCCACCTCACTACGGGATGTAATGGGGTAGACCTGATATTCTTTCTGGGCCGGTAACCACGCAGCTAGATGGAATTTACAAATATGCCATTGATGGAGAGGATAGCACGCTCCGACTCAGAACTACTACATAAGGTATAACATAACTATATAACTTTTATAATTTTAATACCAACACTATCGCATTAGGTCATGACATGTAATGATAGATGTTAAGGGGAGAGATAAATAAATAATAAATAGTGGAGGAAATTCAAGGAGCGTAAATAAAACCAGTCTAAGCTCTCTAAGCTCCTCATAAATCCAATCGCCTTTTTTAAACTTAAAAGCATAACTTGATTTTTGGGTATTTTTCAGGTTGATATCTTTTTACAAGTTTTTGAAGTTATACTTCTTTTGGCGCGATGGAGAAAAATGATGAGAGTGAATTTTTACGATGTGCGCGCACACCGACACCAAAAAATTTAACAGCATGAAGTTAGTTCTAGGTGGTATGACAGTGAATTTTTACGATGCGCGCGCATCGTGCGCACGCATCGTAAAAATAACAGCATGAAGTTAGTTCTAGGTGGTATGAAAATGTATGAGAGTGAATTTTTACGATGCGCGCGCATCGTAAAAATAACAGCATGACGTTAGTTCTAGGTGGTATGAAAATTGATAACTATGTTCAAGTTGTATATTAAGAAGTATAACTTCTAACGCGTGTACATAAGTACACACAAGTATTTTTTTTCTATTATGATGTTTACAGTTACTCCTTACCGGACAATCGAGGCGAGCGGGCGTCAATCTGTCTAGCAAATAAGACTATAGAGTAATCCGCACCGGAAACCTTTGCGGTTTGAACCTCGGTTCAGACGGCACTATAAATGTTATGCCTGTATATGCTATGTTAAGGGTCAAACGTTACAACCGACCCCGTAGGCTTTAGCTTCAATTACCAGGTACCAGATTTTATATTATATGTAGTGAATTTCAGTTTTGGTAACATACACCCTCTGTGACAATTGTAGACATACCTATATTGCTGGCAATTCGGTCATTAACCCCTCTGGACATAATTATGTTTAGAGGAGTTTATGAAAGAATCGCCATCTAAATCGATGTCTTTACACCTCTCTAATTTAGTTGTTGGCCTGTTGGCGCGGTTGGCAAATGCTTGCTTTTCACAATTTGACAGATCCTAACATGTCGCTTATTTTCTCACATTAATATAATAATAATACAGGACATCATTTACACACGTCCATCTAATCCCAAACTAGTCTGAGTGTTGTTTGTTGTACTCTTGAAACCAGATAACTGATATATTACAGATACTACTTGTCTTTTATAAATACAGACTTATACAGAATATAAATTACACTCGGGACAAACAGAAATGTTCATGCACACAAATGTCTGTCCTGCGTGGGAATCGAACACACGACCACCGGCGAGAAATCAAGCATTTGCCTACCACGCCAAAACTAAATAGACACAACTGAACATACACGGTCCTTTTCATATAAACTATGTTACAAGGAAATACAATAGTAATATAATTAGTTTAGCTGGTATTGTTTAGAATCGGGGACATTGCCGCTATAACAAATAAAAATATAATAAATTAAAAATTAACGTTTCTTGGTAGGCCCCCGGTATAAGAAACGTAACCGTAAAATTATTACATCCATCTCTAATATTTTTATTGCCACTATTGAACCATTGCTGCATTGTCATAAATGTTTTAATTCGTACAAGGCCCCCGACTCTCGTGACCCTTACAATAGATAGATAACAATTGCATTGATTCTTAACATTTAATGCGTTATCAACAACCTTGTGAACTTTTGTTTCCGCTCCATTTCAGGAATTTTGAAATTGTTTTGTGGAATACAACTTACGTTGCCTTAATTCTTAAACAATCAACCAACCAGTACGGTGTTGTTTAAAATTCGAACGTATTGTTATACTAATAGGATTCAGTCATCAAATTAGTTGGAATGTTCTATACGATGGCGGTACCGGTACCGATGACAGATATTTTTATGGTTCCGTACCCAAAGGCTAAAACGGGACCCTATTACGTGTGTGTAAGGCTGTCTGTCTGTCCGTCTGTCACCAGGCTGTATCTCATGAACCATTATAGTTAGACAGTTGAAATTGTCACAGATTATGTATTTCTGTTGGCGCTATAACAACAAATATTAAAAAACAAAATAAAATAAATATTTAAGGGGGCTCCCATACAACAAACGTGAATTTTTTGCTCGTTTTTATAGATAATGGTACGGAATCCTTCGTGCGCGAGTCCAAATCGCACTTGTCCGGTATTTTATAAGCGTTTTCAAGTGCACCATCATAACAGCGCATAATATTGCCGCAAGTCGGTAACCGGGAAAAAAACACACGAATTCTTTAGAAGTTAATCTTACAATCGGTGACTAATCCAAATAACTCCCGTCAGAATTTACAATGTTTGTGTATATGAGCGATTACTTTTTCAAATTAGAAAAAAATTATGTGAAAGGCTCATTGAAGTTTCAGCTTTTTACGTGTCAAATATGCAAGATTAACCGTTCAGAAGTAGTGTATTAGAAACATTAGATTATTAATTAAATTTCCACCGTATCCGTTACAAAAAAAATCCGATAAGGCCGCCTTTTCCATTAACAATACTATTGTCTCGAAGTCTGGGAGTAGGCGGTATTATAACCCCGTGCCTCGGAGAGCACGTAAAACCGTCGGTCCTACACCTGACCTCCGATCGTGTCGCTAGGCGTCCCATCGGATCATGAGAGTAATTGAATAAAAAGTGCTCCTGTGGTTGCGCAAACCCTTGTGCACTATTATATGTCCCGCGCAGATAGCTAATCTCTATTGAAACTGGTCACCGTGGTCGAAATTCGGCTAGGAGGACATTATACCCCGTGGTTGTCATAGGCACAGATATGGTATATTATATAGCTTAGTAAACACCAATAAGCATGAACTATATCTATTTAAAGGGCTATGTTAGTTTTTCTGATGAATAGTTACATAGGAAGGTATCTAATAAGTCCCACGGGTCTATTAAACTGTACCAAACCTTTAAAGATTGTCCTGAATTAGAGAGACAGCCGACTCACCTACATTCGACAAGGTCGAATATAAAATAACCAAGTATTTCGTAAAGGTTAATTAACTCCGTTAAATACATTACCATAAGCGTTGCGTACAACCAATGACAGTTTTCCATTGGAAAAACCAGAAAACTACAAAATGGACTGTAGTTGTATTATTTCATATAAAGGGCAAGTTACAACAGGGCCCTATAAGAGCCTATAGAAAAAACGATTCGATAGGAACAAACCTTTACATTGCTTTCCAGAAAAACCCACTGCATATAAAGCTTGGTCAGTGAAGCTATTGACAATTGTAAAAACTTAAATCGCATCTTTAGGATTTATTGACTGATAAACTTAATCTTTATGTATCGCAAATAGGTTTCAGTCAAGAATATGCACAGTGGTAGTATGAGTGACATCGCTGTAATGCCTACACGGAGAACTTAGAATGAGGCTAGAGTGATTTGAAAAGTCTATTCCCCCAGTATTTTTTTAGTTCATATGCGACCATAGTATGATTAGATTTGCAATAGAGCAGTGCCAGACTATTATAGATAAAGTTGATAACTAACATAATATGAAGTATCTGATTATAAAATGTAAGTGACTGTGAATAAGCACACTAGTAATGAACTCCGCGGGGGCGCCAAAGTTCACCTATTTTCAACTCCGATAATTGGAAATCCGAAAATGTTCTTCCAAACATTTTTCACCCTGCCAATCACAATTCCGCATATCATTATATGTATTATTATATATACTTAGGAGAAATTACTACTGATACTATTTCGCTTGCCACGCATACGTGTGAAAAAGAAAACAATATTATTAGCTTCAAAACAAGGTTTCCAATGCTCATCCTTACTTCAAATTAAAAGATTTTAACACAAGGTTTTGTCAAATCCCGTTCTGTCAATACTAAACTTATAAACGTTAACGTGAAGGACGCACAAATAGATGTGAATATGCACGTGCACGTGTGGCGCAGCGGCTAAGACAGTCACATCGCCACTTCGTGTCCCGGGTTCAATTCCTGTACAGGGCAACTATTTGTGTGACCCTTATATAGTTGTACTCAGTCTGGATGTGCTTTTTGTCCGTGAATTATATGTTTGTAAAGTGAGAGCCTCGTCATTACAATAAATTATATATCCTAGGTTTTTGACACAGTATTTTTTCTCTATTATAATTTCTAAATGAATTGATATAGGAATAAAGGAGAAACAACTGCAATTTTTGGAATCATACTTAGGCTGATTTCAGAGTGACGCGCGCGGCACGCACCGGAGGCCAGCGCGTCTCAACAGCCATATTAAGTGTACGCAACGGCGCGTGCGAGACGCGTCACTCTGAAACGCTAGCTGCCAGTAGAGGCGCTCGGGCAGCGCTGGCCGACGGCGCGCGTGTCACCGGCGGCGGCGCGTTTGAACTGCGTGACTATGAAACGCAACTACTATCTAGTGTAATAATTGTAAGCGCGCGCGTTTGGACGGCGCCGCTCGCCGGCGCGACTCTGAAATCAGCCTTACTTGACAAATAGGCCCCAAACTGTAGTTTCGGACGGTAACAGATAATACTTTGTAGACGTCACTTCAGGCGTGCCCCAAAGTATTTGAATATGTATTTTCCAATAAAACTTTTTGGTGTACTAAATTATTTTCAAAACCCCAAGCATTTGTATGCATACGACAAAATAAATTCGTAGAATATATAGCATTGCGGAAAAAAGTGAACACTGACGAATACCAAACTAAAAATTTAAAAGGAAAAAAGCATAAAATTTGACCACCGCATGTAATATGGAATATTCGCAAAACGTCACAAGTAAGAGATTGTTGCCAGTTTAATTTATGTTTGTACTAGCTGCGAGGTTTTCCCTGAAAGAGTATCAAACATCCACACATACTCCCAAAATTTCACATTTATAATTATATTAGTAAGATTTATTTCAGTGCACATATCATCCAAAGCACCACTAAAGTTTATAAAACAGTACGGTTTGTGATAACTAATAGCTAACCATTCAGACGTGCATTCTCTTTCAGCTGCTATATTTCAGCTACGTAAGAAGTGTATTGAATTTTCGAAGTTTAATCTAGAGATCTACAGAATGCTCACAGAGCTACACAACCAACTCAAACGCAACTCATTTTTTTATATGTATATATATATATAAAAAAATGAGTATTTATAAATGCTATTTGTTTAGGAGTAAACAAAAATCACTTAATTGGTATAAGGTTTGGTCCGTAA
Source organism: Pseudoips prasinana (assembly GCA_951640165.1). NCBI lineage: Eukaryota > Metazoa > Arthropoda > Insecta > Lepidoptera > Nolidae > Pseudoips > Pseudoips prasinana. The sequence continues at coordinate 23,476,400 of OX621236.1, read as the reverse complement.
GTAAATATTAATTAATTGCCAGCCGTTCACAATGACTGAATTAATAAATATTTTTTTCTGAGTTAGACAGCGTTTATATCTCTTTTCACCACAGGCTACTGCAGTTTATTTAAATTTTATTTTTTAAACTAATTTTTACTCAAATATGATCTACTAATCGTCAACATTTGGGTGGTGCAGAGAGACTATGGTAGGTGCACTTAAATTAACCATTATAATTAATCGTTGGTTATGTACAGTTAGTTGCTTGAAATGAAACTGCCTGTAACTTATCAGTAATGTAGTCAACAATATTCTTTCTAAACTTTTATCTATCCTGTTTGTGTAGTCTCGGATGGAAGCGCCTTCCAGAATAGAATAGATTGGACTAAAAAAGAAGAATTAAATATAATACTTAAATTATGATTAAAGCAGTCACCAATTTCACATCGGCAGCTCACGACCAAACCACTCCTTAGGTAATTAATTCAATAATCTGTGGTTCTAGTGCCTACTTATGTGCTATCGTGACACTAAACATTAAAGTTTCACAAAAAGTCACAATACACAGAACAAGTTTAAATCGGACGTGACTCCATAAAATGGTAGTTAAATCTTCATTTCCATTTGGAATTCCTTAACGTCTAGATAACATATACACAATTATCAGAAGATATGTATGGTGATCAGAAGGGCTAGTCACGTGCAAAAACAAGAGAAAATACCGAGCGACACAATTTAATGGTAAATAAAACTGCTCAATAATGTATGTGGCACAAAGTGGTACACCGCCCAGTGCTATTGTTTACAAGCACAAGTGTTACAATAAGGGCATTTGTGCGCCAATAGCGATTACTATTCTTGACGACTCGACGCTACCATCACTACATAATGAGAATTTAGTTGTCAGTGACAGGCTCACAACGATCCTTAAAATAGTACTAATGTCATTTTGTCGTTATCGGTTGTCATTGGGTACACAAAGTCCTAAGAGGCATTACTATCTGCCATTTTCGCGGCATATTTCCATATTTCGTCCTGAATTTTAAGCCTAGACTTAATGTAGTGACGCAATATAAGTATCTGCCATAACGAACTCAAACACCGTTTCGTTTTTGTACAGACACCAACACATCAAGCTACCCCAATCTGTCACTTTCAAATCTTGTCTTTGAAAGTGAACCTTTTTCTTTTAAGTTGAAAATATATAAAAGAAATTTGACAGTTTGGGGAAGCTGGATGTGCTGGCGTCTGTACATGAATAAAGAGGCTTATAAAACGACCGAAAACAAACGACGGGTAAATTTTCATGATTAGATACTAAAACATAAGACGGACGAGAATAGTCTACAGTAGTGCAGTATATTCGCTTGTCGTTCGATTACTGAATAAAAAGTGAAATCAGAATAGTATACTCTTTATTGTACACACTCAAACAGGATAAATAAATTGGACAAAAATAAGACAATCTTAAACAATGGGCGTTCTAATTGCATCCAGCGATTTCTTCTCGAAAACTTTGGAATTAATAGCAGCTGCAAGTATTTTAAAAAGTAGATGTTGAACAAATGAAGAAGTGGATAAAAAGTTTATAATAATGTAAAGGGCATACTAAAAACAAGGTATGTCTGCAAATACGATAAATATATTCATTAAAATAATATTTATATAAACGTAATATATTATACACTGTATTGTATTTATAATATATAAATATAATGTGTTAAAGGGTAAGGAAATTCAAAATCGCAGGTCTTTAACACCTTTATTAAACGTGGCAAGAGTTTGGGCACGTCCTATATCAATTGGCAAGGCGTTCCATAATCGTACTGCTTGAAGTGATTTATTCATAAATACTGTGGAATGCATAGGAGTATGCAGCTTTAAGTCATGTGATAATCTTAGGAATCTGGAATTGTCACAGAGTTTTTGCAGGGTTGCAGGGTTAAATAGTGAGGCATGTTATCTTAAAGTTTTAGAAATCTCATTTCCAATAATATCAACAATTTATAAAAATGTGTATGAAATACCTGTTGTATATCAATCAAATATATTTTCATCGGACAGGAACGCATATTACACCCACAAGGTTTGTTTAGGATAAAGGCTTTTGGATTAATCATTTAAACAACACAAAAACGACAAGTGATGTTAGTAAAATAAACTTACGTACAGATCAGTTTGACATTTTCAATATTTCGTGTTCGATGAAATGAAAAGAAATTGATCGAGCCTTACTGCAGTTGCATGTGTAACATTTGACATGTTATCATTCCGTATAATAAAATTGAGACGAAAAATATGTGGAGCCAATTCATTCATAATGTGATTGGTTGAATATATCATCGCATACTTGGCCGACAGGGCGTCGCTCCTAATTGTCCGGTGAAGCAGTGAAAGCTTATCTGTAAACTTAAAAATGAAATTCGTAGTAGTACCAACTTTGCGCTAAATTGGCTTCACATTCATTTCATCTCAATTTTATTTTACGGAATGATAACATGTCGCATGATTGGCTACTACTGTAAGGCTCGCTTAATTTTTTGACATTACTGTTAGTAGGCTTTCACTGTTTCAAATTTCAAATTCAAAATTCATTTATTGAGAGTAAAGGCGAGCCGGGCTTCAAATCTTCATAAAGGTTGATAACACATTATTAATTTAAGTGCAATGAAGTGTATTAAAAAAGTTATTAGTAAGCGCATTGTGTAAGCAGTTAATATGTTAAGTGAGGTATGCAAGTGCAACCAAAGTAAAACTTACCTTGGAATTATTATTATATATAGGTTTACTATTTTATTTTGCATTTTGCTTGAAATTGGATATAAATAAAAAATAAATAGCGATAATTAAAGAAAACATATTAAATAGTCGGTCTATTTTTTTTTTGATTAAATTGATTAATTTAAACTTACCACTCACCGCACAGCCACACGCACACACACACACACGCACACACACACACACACATACACACACACACACACACACACACACACACACACACACACATACATATATATATATATATATATATATATATATATATATATATATATATATATATATATATATATATATATATATATATGTATGTATGTATATATTATATATATATTACTATATTTACTATATTCAAATGTAATCGTGATCAGAGATATATTTCTATTCTAAAAAAAATGTTTTGTTTGTTTATTTATCTACTTTTAATTGTGTTTTATATCACGTCTGTATATTGTATCACAACTTTGACTGAGCACTGTCTCCCAAGATACAGGCTCCTGCCTAGTTTGGGAACCAGGACCAGTACCTCTTGTAAATTGCATATATCATTCATGGTAAAGAATCCAAATTTTGTAATTTATGTTTTTGTGGCAAATAAACATTTTTATTATTATTATTATTTTCATTTGTATTTATGCATTACTACTAGCTGTGCCCCGCGGATTTACCCGCGTTAAACTTTATAAATTATAGCCTATGTGTTTATCTAAGGTGTCAGCTATCTTTATACCAAATTTTATTAAAACCGCTCCAGCCGTTTAGATGTGAAGAAGTAACAAACATACATACTCACAAAGTCACACTCTCACAAACTTTCGCCTTTATAATATTAGTGTAATTATGACGGTCTTGTCAATTATGAATGATTTTTTTTTTCTTCCATAGACAAATTTAGTATTATTATCATCATCATATCAGCCTAAAGAGGCCCACTGCTGGACAAGGGCCATCTTTGTATACTTTGACGTCGCTTAATAAGCCACGTAAAATCAAACATGGCGCATATTAGAAATCAATTATGTATTTGCTACATATTTTATAACTACACAAGGAGGTTATAGTTTGTAGCTTGGCGCCAGAGCACCTTTTTTAGGGTTCCGTAGCAAAATGGCAAAAAACGGAACCCTTATAGATTCGTCATGTCTGTCTGTCTGTCTGTCCGTCCGTATGTCACAGCCACTTTTTCCGAAACTATAAGAGCTGTACTTTTGAAACTTGGTAAGTAGATGTATTCGGTGAACCGCATTAAGATTTTTACACAAAAAAGAAAAAAACAATAATTTTGGGAGGTCCCCATACATAGAACTGTAATTAAAATATTTTTTTTCATCTTACCCATACTATATATTTGCGGTGTCTATGGATAGGTCTTCAAAAATGATATTGAGGTTTTTAAGATCATTTTTTTCGAAACTGAATATTTTGCGCGAGAGACACTTCTGAAGTGGTAAAATGAGTGCCCCCCCCTCCCACCTGTATCTTCTAAAATAAAAGAATGATAAAACTAAAAAAGTATATGATGTACATTATCATGCAAACTAATAACGAAACTTGGTTTGAACGAGATCTAGCAAGTAATTTTTTTTAGTACGTCATAAATCGTAAACCGCAATTTGCTTTCATTTAATCAACTGAAATACTTGCTGCTACGGAACCCTTCATGATCGAGTCCGATTCGTACCTGGCCGGTTTTTTTTATATGGTAGGGGGAATGCCTACGCTTCCCACCCGCAAAAAGTGTATGTGGATGGGTATGTCGCACCGACTAAACCTAATGGGGGATGGGGGAGCCCCCGGGAACGCGGGTATAGTGCTCCGATGCCCCCCTTTTGCACCGTGTCCCAGATGGTCGGGACACGCACTCTGGGAGGGCTCTGCGTTGCCCTCCCCAATTGCCGACTACTGCCAGTCTGGCACAGCTACTGCGCCACATACAGATCGCTGTCTTCCCGGAGCTGCTTGCGTGGTGGTAGAGGACACTTCTCTTACTGCCATCGCAGTCCCGAGGGGAGTTGGGCTACCGGACCCTACCCCGGATTGGTAGGGGGTCATGGTTCGAGACCCACCGGACGATTATATTTATGATATCCCATTTTTGAGTTAAAATCTAAGCTTTGCATTGCGTATTATTAAAACTGACGTGAAGAGCTAACATAATGAAAGATAATAAACGGGTAGGTACGTGAGTTACCCGTTACTATCTTTCATCATCTTTGCATTGCGAATAATATAACTAAAAACTACATAATGTATTGTTAAATATAATTATTCACTAAAATTATGTATGCATGTAAATAATATCCTAGAGAACTACGTACCACGGATACTTCCACTTACAATGCACCGGACAGGAAGTAAAGTAAAGTTGGCTGTATTTCAATAAACATCATTGTATTTAATATATAAATATTAATAAATAATGTTTGCATTAATACTAAATTCATGGCTAGAACAGTAAAAGTAACTGATTGTAGGTACATAACTACGTTATGTTATGAAGGAGAAACTAATAATCTTATTCGGAGTTTTAAGTTTAGTTTAAGGTACCGATTTTTCGTAGTCAGCCAAATTTTTTGCCAGGTGCTTTATGTGCTCTCTAAGATACTGGGCTGACACACCGCAATCTTCTAAACACCGGACTGCTAGGGGAAATTTTCTTGCCAGAAAATTACATTAACACTTTGTGGTCTGATCCGCCAAAAATTAAATCCTGGCCTCAACTCCTACGGTTGAATACGCTGCTAATTGCTAGCGTTACCTTCTCACCTTATTTCTTGCGACAGATGTGCAATTGAGCTGGCATCGCGACTAAGACTCGTATATTATTAAGAGAGGTAGGGTATAGCGTTATTTCGCTCAAATAGCAGGTCGACTGGGGAAGTACATCCATCTCACAGAAGACATTCCTTAATAATAATAATTTTAATGTTGTGTTTCTGCGTGTGAGTAAGGTCGCCAGAGCTCATTGGGGTGGGGGGAAGGGCCAGCAACACTTGTTTGCTGATTCTTAAAGGCTGGCAACGCACTCGCGACTTCCCTGGTGTTGTGAGTGTCCGTCGGCGGTGGTGATCACTTACCATCAGGTGACCCACTTGCTCGTTTGTCACCCTCTCATATAAAAATATATATATGTCTACAGCTTTCGACCTTATCTTGATGCTTGCAATCATAGACTGGGGTATATTTCAGTTATTTCATTGGCTGTAGAGCCATGATTCTTCGTCGTCATACTAGCTATGTAAATATACTACTTACTCATAATATCTTTTAATACACTTAAAAGAGCAATGAGCCACCAAAATACAGTTAGGCCACGTCTGCCAATACTTTGTATCCATACAAATAATCGAGTAGCTCGGTACTCCGTTTATTGTTGTGATCGGTATGTTAGCGCAGCACAATGGTGCAGCATGAATTATGCACGCCCGTTGCACGCGCAGGTTGATGACACGCTCCGAACAATACTACACGTATCCTGGGCTCCTCTTACTAATGGCACATAAAGAAATACTTGGATACTTACTTATTACTTAAGAGAACGCTTCAGTATCCATAAAAATAATCGGTATTCGTAAACGACACGCATTAAGAGCTTTGACCAATTTATATCAATTTATTGACTCTCTTTCTGCTACTTTCTACCACATTATTCCCAATATGTGCCCCGGATATTCTACATTGCGCGCTGCAGAGGTAACGCCGGCGCACGGACGCCTCCCCGCTGCCTAGTAGAAACGTAACACACACTTCGTAGATTTGGATATTTTTACAATTTCCAAGTGAAAATCTAAGAGAATGGCCATTGATTTATTAAAATAATAATCAAAATTACCTTATCACGTACCTCATTATCATCTAGGCTGTTCTTCTGTGGAATGCGCTACCTCACAAAATAATTTAGAAAACTCCCAAGAAAATGCTACTAGTCCTACTAGAATTACAAATGTGACAGATATATATAGATTTTAATGATTTTTGGATTTGTTGCAACTGTATCTACCCCAAATAACTGCATATAATTTATATGCAACGGCTTGACTGTTTAATTATTATCTCGCAAACCAATCGACTGATATCGTATCAATGCATTTTTTTCTCGCGCATTGGTAAAGTAACAAAATTATAATAAAATTAAATCCGTTTACAACGCCGTCTGTAACATGATTTATTTAACTTAAAAACCCGACCACTTTTGATGTATTTTTTGTTCCAGTTTAGGTGGATCCCTGGATAATTTTGATTTAATTGGACATGATACATTAGGCTGTGACCAGATTACAGGTATTTTTTTTTGAGGAAGACAGCTCATAATCATCTTTATCATCATCATCATCATATCAGGACGTCCACTGCGGAGAAAGGCCTCCCCCAAAGATCTCCACAATTGCCGGTCTTGCGCTATCCGCATGCAGCGATTTCCAGCGACCCTCACAAGATCATCGGTCCATCTTGTAGGGGGCCTGCCAAGGCTGCGTCTTGCGGTTCGTGGTCGCCACTCGAGAACCTTTCTGCCCCAGCGGCCGTTGGCTCTACGAGCTATGTGCCCTGCCCACTGCCACTTCAGCGTGGCAATTCTTACGACTGTGTCGGTTACTTTGGTTCGCCTGACAGCTGGCTTGCTCAAAAGAGCAGCTTGGGAAAACTAATATACATCTAAAATCGAAAGCTCACTTATTCATTTACTGACTACCAACGAAATTCTTGATCGAACAAACTGAAATATGGCAACGCATGGAGGAATGGAGGAATAACATACATACACACATACATAGACTCACGCCTGTTTCCCAGAGGGGTAGGCAGAGACAACGGATTTCCATTTGTCACGATCTTTGCATACTTCTTTTGCCTCGATTACATGTTGTCATTATATTCTTCATACATGCTCGCCGGTTTAGGGTACTTCTGACCTGCCCTTTCTTGAGAACATCTCCAATTTGGTCAGAGAATGTTCGACGTGGTCTTCTCCTTCCAGTTGTCCCATTCACACAGGCCAGGTATACTTCTTTTGTCAATCTTCTTTCATTCATCCTTTCTAAATGGCCAAACCATCTCAGCATGCCTTTTTCAATCTTTGTGACTACATCCTCTTTCACACCACAACGCTCTCTTACATCAGTATTTCGAATTCTGTCTCTCAAAGTCACACCACACATACTTCTCAGAGCTCTCATTTCCACTGCATTTATTTTACTTTCATTCTTTTTCTGCCATACCCAACTTTCACTTCCATACATTAAAGTTGACACTAACACTCCATCGTGCACGGCTAGTCGAGCCTTCTTTGATACTTGCCGGCTACTCATAAAGGCGTGTAGTGCCCCATTCACTCTGTTCCCTGCATTTACTCTTCTAACAATATATTTTTCATATTTCCCATCTCTCGTAAACAAAGTTCCCAAATATACAAACTCATTCACCTGTTCGACTTTCTCTCCTCCAATCACAATATCACACGCTGTCGTGTATTCATCCCTCTCAAATACCATTACTTTCGTCTTACCTACATTCATTTTCATCCCTTTCCTTTCAAAAGATTCATGCATACTTGTTACCATCACCTGCAACTCGTCCGCCGATGATGCAAGTAAAAGTTGATCATCAGCGTAAAGCAGACATTTGATGAGTAACTCATTCATCCTTACACCGCATTCACTTTCTTTCAAATCATTTAAACAGCTATCCATGAATAGGTTAAACAACCACGGTGACGCTACACATCCCTGTCTAACACCCTTTTGGATGCTAAACCACTCGGTGTATGACCCGTTAATCCTCACGCAAGCTCTGGAATCCCTATAAAGAGATTTCAGTGCTTGAACAAGGTTGTCTTTCAACCCATACATGGACAGTACCGACCATAGTTCACTCCTCAACACTCTATCGTAGGCCTTTTCTAAGTCTACGAAGGCACAGTAAACCTTTTGGTTTTTGCCCAAAAACTTCTCTACTATGCTTCGCAGAGAAAAGACCTGATCCGTGCATCCCATTCCTTTCCGAAAACCCGCCTGTGCATCCCATATTTTCGCATCGGTTTTTTTCACAACTCTTTCAACCAATACTTTTGCATACAACTTACCAACGACGCTGAGCAGACTAATGCCCCTATAGTTTTTACAGTCTTGTCGTGAGCCTTTCCCTTTGTAAAGAGGTACGATGACAGCCTTGCACCAATCACTTGGCACTTGGCCGGTGGTATAACATAAATTGAAAAGGCTGCACAGCTGACTCGCTATGACGCCATGTCCAGCCTTCAGCATCTCGGAAGTTATCCTGTCATACCCTGGTGACTTACCTGATTTCATACCCTTGATAGCTTTCACAATCTCATCCATACCAATGTCATCTTTACATTTGTTCTTGTCTATACTTAGTGAACTACGTTCACTCTCTGTTACACCTCTTTCATACAAACTTTCAAAATGCTCCTTCCAACGTTTTAACACGCATTCTTCCCCTTTCACTATATTTCCATCTTGGTCTCGTATGGATTTCAGTTCTGAGGTTTGAGTTATGCCTCTTACTGATCTAACGGATTTCCAGAAAAACTTAATGTTCGTCTGAAAATCCTTAGACAACCTTCTATCAAAATTATCCTTTTGTTCATTTTTCTTTTCGTTCACCACATCCTTTACAATTCCTTTCATTTTCCTGTAATCATTCCAGGCCCTTTCTATATACTCATTCGTCGCCTTATGCATTCGTTCGTTTGCTCTGGTGGCTAGCTAGTCTAACCACGCTTTCTTCTTTTCACATACAACTTTTTGTACACTTTTATCCCACCAAATATTCTTCATCTTTCTTCCTCTTCTTCTCTTTATTATACCACATACTTCACCAGCTACACTCACCACACCTTTTTTGACTACCTTCCATAGCTCTTCTACTTCTCTTATGTCTTCAGATCCCTCAAACTTCTCAACCAACTTACTTTTGTACTCATCTGCCACTTCTTCCTCTTGCAGTTCCTCTACTTTTATTCTCTCTAGTACACTTTTAGTCTCATGGATTCGGTGGCGCCATCCTTTGAATAGACCACTTATTCGGCTCATTACCAGAAAGTGGTCTGTATGGATTGCGGTCCCACGATAGACTCTTGTGTCTAGAACATTGGCCTCTTACTTATACAGGGTGACTCCAGGAGAGAGTTGGAAAATCTGGCTCAAACTTGCTTAAGTATGATAAGTGAATGGGGTAAAAGAAATCGCCTTACATTTGCTCCCCATAAAACCTACCAATTCCTTCTGAAGGGTGAACTAAAATCTCCCCCGAGCGTAAAACTGAATAATGTTACTGTTAAACGTAAGATATCCACGTGTTATTTGGGTTTAGTTTTATAGAACATATTAAATCAGTTGGAGAAAAGGCTAAGCGAAACTTTTTTGCACTTACAAGGATATCAACGGCAACCTGGGGCCTCTCTTTCAATACTCTTAGAATCATCTACGGAGCCACTTATCTTGGGTGTATATGCTACGGCTCGCCTGTGTGGGCTGATAGGGCTACCATCGGAGCTGCTCGCCGTAAATTACTACAAAGCCAAAGGTTGGCGTTGATATTTTTGTGTAAAGCCTATAGAACAGTAAGCACAGAGGCCCTACCTGTACTAGCGGGTGTACTTCCGGTTGATCTTGAGGTTCAAAGACGAGCAGCGATGTATTATTCTACGCGAGAAAATTTAAATAATGATTTCTTATCATTACGCGACCGTGCTAAAATATCCAGGCTATTTATGCCAATTGCTAACTTAAATGACGAACTGCTAAATGAATGGCAATGTAGATGGAATACCTCAAACCAAGGGTCGCCATCTGCACCAGTTCTTTGCGGACATACGCGAACGGTTAAATAAAACTTGGCTAATCATAGACCATTGTGTTGCACAATTTCTTACCGGACACGGCAATTTTAAAAGTAAATTGTTTAGTTTCAAATTAGTATCTTCACCAATCTGTCTGTGCTCAACTTCCTGTAACGAATATGAACAAACCGCTCACCACATACTTTGGGAATGTGATCTCTGGCAAAATCAGCGTGATATTATGTTAAATAGCTTGCAACCAATATCTGGAGTAGTTTATTATACGGATCTTGTAGCAACAAGGAACAACTTCCGTGCGTTTAAGCGCTTTTGCCATACCTACTATTGGAATCAAATATAACAGCTCACTTAGGACCCTTAAATTAATCCTTGGTGCTCTTGCAGCTGGCTTCTCTAGTTGCAATTCTCTCGTTTAATGAGGCTATAGCCTCTTTATATCATTCTGTCTCCCGCTTTGCTCTGGAGGGAAGTGGAACTATTCATTTCTAACTCCTCCTTTTCTTCTTTCTGATTAAATTCGTTGCGGGATCCAAGACAGTTAAAGCCATTCCCCGGGACATGCCTGAGCCTCACCGCTCAGTGTCATTTCATTGTGTGCCACTGTTGATCCTGGCTTACAGGAGTTGCAGTGGTGGGTAAGAGGGAGGGACTAGTCCCATAAAAAAAAATAGAACATTGTTTCTCAGTCTTTCATCTACAATCACGAAGTCAATCATACTCTTTCTCACATTTTTCCTCTCTCGTGTAAACGTATGGATTCTTTTATGTTCAAACATAGTATTTGTAACACAAAGACCCCATTCCAAACATATCTCAAGCAGACTATACCCATTCTCATTCTCACTCTCGTCACCGAATTGACCTAGTACTCTTTCAAAACCATCACGTTTTACCCCAACCCATCCATTAAAATCATCTAACATTATTACTCTTTCATTATACTGACTTAACCGCAACACATCTCTCAGGGTCTCCCAGAATGCCTTTCTTTCCTCTTGTTCTCGCTGTATTACAACTGCACCCATATCTACAGGAGCGTACACTCCTACTAGGAAGATACGGGTCACACCAACTTTCATTCTCAACCACATTACTCTTGCATTCACGCATTCGAACTCAGTCACACACTCAGACATACTTGTGGAAAGAATGAGACCCACACCTTGGCAAGCTTGGGTGGTGTTCGGTACTCCAGACCAATACGCCGTGTATAGTCCGTGTTTTGTAGTATCACACCCTTTCCGATTCGTCTCATTCACACACAACACATCGATCCGCTTTTCACTCATCAGCTGACATACTTCGTCCATCTTACCTTCTGTTCCTCCTCCAACATTCAACGTAGCAAAACGGCTCTCCGTTGACCACTTTTCGCCTCTCTGGGAAACGAGACGTGACGGGTGGCGGACCACGTCGCCGCCTTTTAAAGGATTAAAAGTAATTGTAACCATTGCGTTCCCACGAGTATTAGGGACTAAACGGTCCACCCTCGAAGAGCCCTATACGGGGGTAAGGCGGATCCATGCTGTGTCCTATGACCGCCAACATAGACACCCTCCGTTATCGACCAGAATACCCTCTGGCCAAGGATCCCTCAGCACGGGTCGGATAACACTTTGGATCGGGGTTTTGTTTCAGGTATGCTCCCTCGGACTAAATAGCTCACTTGTGCACGTCCCCTGAGTCTCGGTGAGCGTACAGTAAGCCAGCTAACTCGGCCTGTGAGCACCGCCGTTGGTATGCATAATTATGCCTACTCTTCCGCCGCCGCTCTAAGTTACTATCCTGTACTGATAGTAGCCATGCTATCGTAGGCCTCTGATGAATCCTGAGATTCTAGAGCCCCCGATAGAGGCAGTTTAAGGTCATACCTGGGACCCGGGAGGAATAAAATCGTAGAAAAACATACATGCCTTTGATTGCGACCAGATCAGTGTTGGCAGTGTATCGCCGCCGTTGCCTTGCGGCTTGCTCTTTGCGCCTTGATACGTAAGTAGATAGTTTGTTAGTGAGAAGAGAGGAAAATGAATATTGCTATAGGCTCAAAACGTTACCGTTAGTTTATAATGTACTGGTAGACGTGTTAAATAACTAAGATTTTTGCACAGAGACAGATGAGGCATGGCAAGATAAGTACAAATAGCTTTTAACTATCCAAACAAGTTAAAAAACAAATTGTAGAAAATTAAATCTTGTTGACAAACCAACAATGGAACAAAAGAGAACAAGGTTTTTCCTAATCTTAAATGTACAAGTTAAATTTTAGACGTTGTCTTGTTTCAAGTGTGTTTTTCATAGAAACTCAACTTAGACATAACAAGGTAAATCTAGTAGTACCGACCCAGTCAGACACAGATACAAATATATGTATGTCAACATTATAACGACCTTATCATTATGCAAGGGTTTATAAAATATTCATACAATTACTTGGTGATTCTTGGATTCGCACACGGAATAGAAATAAAAGTTTTTCTGAAAAGCGATTCATCTCACTCATATCATTCTTCCGACATCTTTGCATATTATTTGCAGACAACATAAGGACTTTTATTCTGTCCCCATAATAATCATCTAAAAAAGTAATGCACATCTTGCCGTAAGAACTTAGATGATTTCAACTAAGCGGAAATCTTGAATTTATTCAATTTCAGTTGAAATAGAAATACATTTATTCAACACGAGAAATTAGTAATTACAAGGTATCAAGCATAATACAAACACAAAAAATTATAAATATCGAAAAAATAATCAACAAAATAAAGAAAGTACAATAGTCCTGTATGTTCCGTCGAAAGGTCACCATCTCAGCAAAAGCTAGGTGAGGTGCACCTAGCACTGGTTTTCAGTTGGCAACCCTGTGAGGGACTCACGGACGTTGAAAATTGAATGCAGATATATTATCGTCTATACGTATATTTAGTATAAAAAATACTCTTATATCTGGACAAAATAAATTTATTTTCTCTTCACAATAGTTATTATGTGGTATTACACTTGATATATATATATATATATATATATATATATATATATATATATATATATATATATATATACTATGAGACATAACATGGTGAGAGATTAGAGCCTGTTCGTAGGTTTACAAATAAACCCGAATTACAGGTCTCTGGGACCCTCCGGAGCTTGAAGACAAAGTTATATCGAGCGGTATGTTACATAAGAGCGGGTAAACAAACATTTAAATTTAGGTTAAAAAAAAAACAAAGTAAAATTAATAATAATACATATTTGCTAGAGTGTATAAATAAAATGTAAAAGAAGTATAATATAAAAAATTACTGTGTACTGATTGTTGCGTGAGAGTTGAGTGTAATTGTGTGTCGCTAAAAATTCATAGAATGAAAGTATTAATAATAAGTTACGACAGTACCAGGAATAATTGTATAATTATTCCTGGAAACACTTAATTATGAAGATCATATGCTCAGTTTCTTCATAATTAAGTGTTTTCAGGTAGTTTATAATAGCAAGCTTACACTTGAAATATGTAAGAGAATAAATTTTTAAGATGGCTGGAATTTCGACTACAGATTTCACAGCAGAACTTATTTCGTCGCGAAGTATGCTTCGTAGAATGGGATTCTTTTTTTGTTAAATAAAGAATCCCATTCTACTCTTGACGTTTTCAGTTCGAGTTTATAGAGGCGAACGGGGGGAAACCAACTAATCAGCGCCATAGGGTACCCCCTATGCCCCACTATAAGTATTTCTCTATGGTACCTCCTTTGGGGTTCGAAACTCGACTAATGGCGATAACTGACGCGGAGATAAAATGTGAGAAGGTCGGTTTTGTGCAACTGCCACTTTACGTATGCGAAGGCGCGGGCCGCTTATCCGATTGAAAATCGGAGGAGGTATCCACCGATACGATGGATTGGTTATCGATACGATCTCGTTGTATGAAAACATACGTAACAAAACTATACAAACTGGAACTGTGACAACTTCTCATGCTTCAGGTCGAAATATGATTAAATATAAGCAATGTCCTTAGATTTATTAACGTACTTCAAATGTCTCCCTCTTTTGAAGATGCTTCTCTATTGGACTGTATATATTTTTGAATAAATCCTCCTTCCTATCGAATAAATAAAAGTAATTTTATTTATAAAAGTAATTTTATTTATTCGACGGGGATGCTTGCGGAAGGACCCATATAATTTTGTCCGTATCGGTCGTTGGTAAAAAATTTAGAAATCAGTTACATATTTTTGAAAACTTTATATATGATGAATAATTCGATTCGTGTAATTAACAAACTTTCAGTGACTAATTCTAAGTCAAAAGCGGATAAGTCGAGCTGTTAAGCAAAATTTAGATATTTAATTATTTTTTCTAAGTGATATTTGTCGAGACTAGCATTTTATTGATTTATATTCGAGTGTATTGCAGTCTCGCCTCTGATTTTTGGGTATAAGTAGGTGTCTAGAATACTGACTTATAATTGCAAAGTGTAGAAATTATGTCAAGGGGCCCCATTGATTACAAGCCGGCATTATGGTATCGACCTTTAACTTACTGCGATGTTTGTAAGCCTAGGTGAAGAAAATATAGCTAGCCCCTTCATGTGATATACAATTTCACCTGATGTGTGTATTGAAAAAAAATGAGTTTAAGCTAAGAAGTTTTACCAGATCTCGTAGAAGGAAAACATGAATTACAAAACTGTACTAGCTTATGAGAGTAGTTTTATAAATAACATATACGTTTCATTCTCTATTTACATGCAACATACACATGTTACTATACTCGTATTTCTGCCATAAGTGGGTGATCGAGTATAATAACTTATTATTGCAAAATGTAGAACTTATGCAAAAATTACCCAGCTGTTTACATGCGGGCATTATGTTATCGACCTTCAAAATACTGCGTTGTTTGTGCACCTAGGTAAAGGAAAACGCAATTTTTATTCAATAAACAATAAGTAAGATGTCCTTACGGGTATCACTCACTCGGAAGTGTGTGTCATTGTCTGTACAACGTCTGGGCTATAAACTTATCAGTTTTCGAGAAAGGACAAAGCCATGTGGTTACAATGACTAACATAATTGTAATAAAATAATAATAATAATACTAAGTGTTATTAGTTACAAGTCTGAATCACACAATGGGGCTTTTACCTTTGGCATTTTGTTTTAGGTATTGAAACATAAGGCGCAGGCGCAAAATAAACTAACAGGTGAATCAATATCCGAATTAGTCAATGAATATCGTTTTATGAAACGCCAAAGTTAGCGACATATTTGCCCCTTTTTAACTAACAACAAAAAGACAATGACAAGACTTTCTTAATTTATTTGTAGGTTTTTATATAACAAATCACCGGTTTTCGTGAACCAATTTCGATAATTTCTTGAACCATCTCCGAAGCATACTCTGATTCACAGGTGACTTCACATTCCTATATTATGTCTTCGCAATATACGCAACTTTTTAATCTACCTGGTAAATCCAAGCATCTCCTTTATGACTTTCTTTAATTTCCATAAATATCGTGATGCGAGTTTTGGTCTTAAAACAGTATCTCTGGACGTCATCTCTTGTTCCATTTACCAATTTAAGAGCTGAGGGCTACGATGGTATGTAATTGGACAGTAAACCACTAGGTTTAGGTTTTTATGCAAAGTTCTCACTGAGGCTACTTTCTGTACTGTTCTAGAACTAGACGATAGCACTACGAGAACTTTATACTTTCTTTCTTTGAACAGAGGTGTGCCTCAGAGTTCTATTCTGGGTCCTATTCCATTTATCATGTATTGTGCCGATATTACAAAGCGCCTCCGAAACTGCTGATACCACGTATTTCATATATGCTGACTTTCACCCTATTCGGTATAATGAGGGGTTTAAATATCATGTTTTTTTTTTTCATCTTTCAATTAATACTAAATTTCCATAGTGTAAACTTCCAAAATAAAACATATTTCACACGATTACTATAAAATTCTAAATAAAATAAAAAAAGTATAATATGTGATTGTTTCAACAGCTTTTTGATACCGATTTTAAAGTAATTATGGATACATCGCAAACTAGAGTAGTTTTTCAAAACAGGTTCCAATTTTGATCTATAGCAGCAGAAACAGCTGTTTTTAAAGAGCTTGGGGCAAATTAACGCACTGTATGAATTTCGCTTTCGTAGTGGAAGCTTCTACTAAAGTATGACTCCCAAGGAAAACCAGCAAATAAAGTAATAGGAATTGAAAGTGATTGTGGAAATAAAAGGCTATCATAAATTTTCATCTGCAAAAGTAGAAGTAATTTCTTCTCCCATTTTTTTTTTAATTAATTTTAAATTATTTCAGACATATCTGTATACGGATAGATACCATGCATATTTTCTTATGAAGTTAATTGTAAGAATTGATAGTAGATAGTACACAAAATCAAGTAGAATAAAGTTTGTTATAAA
Source organism: Pseudoips prasinana (assembly GCA_951640165.1). Lineage (NCBI taxonomy): Eukaryota > Metazoa > Arthropoda > Insecta > Lepidoptera > Nolidae > Pseudoips > Pseudoips prasinana. The sequence continues at coordinate 23,459,376 of OX621236.1, read as the reverse complement.
AAATATTTTTTTGAAATCTAACCTACTACATAGATAGATAGATTACACTTTATTGTAACAAATCGAGGCATAACATTGTCACATCAATTAACTTATATTATAAGGTACAAACGGTGGTCTTATCGCTAATATAGCAATCGTTTCTTATAGGTATCTAGTGACCTAAAATCTCTTGTATTCCCTTGAAATAACGCGTTGGTTTTAACATAGTAGCGGCATATGTTCTGGCGCCAATGGAAATTTCCTACAGCAATCAATTCAGCATATCAAACCAAGTGTTTCTGTGATACACGTAGATAACACCCAACATGAATAAATCAAAGCGTGATATTGGATTGTATACGTTGTATAAGAGCTTAACAATTATTACCGACTGACTTGACCGATGAGAGCCTAACAATGATCTGGAAATTTCTGATCATCGCATTCGTAAAAATACTAACTTTACTATTAACTTAGCAATATTTGTATTATAAGTAAACAGGGTTACTATACGTTTCGAATTGGATGTACAAAATTAACAAACAAAAAAATTGTAAATATGAAAATGAAGACAAGGTTTCTAAAGCTTTACGAATACTTGGTCTACCGGAAATCTCAAGTCAAACCAAATAAGTGTTATTAAGATCTTTCTGAAAATAAAGGGACGCGACGACATGCGGGTCACATTCTACCTGAAAATTATCTCCTGGAAAGAATGAAACTGTTAGCTGCCTAAAAAGATTAAATAAAAAATAAAATACGTTATAATTTTTCACTATGAAATAATTACTGGTTTAAAAACCATACAACCAACTTAAATATATATTTATTTATTTTATTTTTTTTATGTCAGAGGTCGACCAACGAGCAAGTGGGTCACCTGATGGTAAGTGATCACCACCGCCCATGGAACTCGCAACACCAGAGGAGTCGCGGGTGCGTTGCCGGCCTTTAAGAGTCTGCAAACAAGTGTTGCTGACCCTTCCCCCCACCCCGATGAGCTCTGGCGACCTTACTCACACTCAGAAACACAACATTAAATTATTAATGTTATTATTAAGGAATGTCTTCTGTAAGGTGGAGGTACTTCCACAGTCGGGCTGCTCTTCAAGCGAATGAACGCTGTGCCCTACCTCTCTTAATAATATATATGGTACCATCTGGAAAGCATTCCTTAATGAATAAAAAAAAAAGAAAAGAAAAAAAAAGATAAACAATTGTAACTGGTTCACAAAACACTGAGAAAGTACATACGTAACATACATACAAAAAAAACCACACAGTCGAATTGATAACAATAAACACACAGTTATTTAATTTGTCACAACAATCGGAATGAGTGGTGCCCCGTGGAGTCGAGTAAGGAATAATTCTTATAATTCGCATACGATTTCGGCCGTTCGGCGAAGAGGGCAGCCTGCGCATGTCAATGCGATCCACAAAGTAGAGATCCGATGCGATAACTGACACAATACTCGGTCGATCACCTACACATCGTGACTATAAACGTTAAAATATGGTGCAATGTAAGTCATTTGTACTAAGTATATTAAATCGACGGAATATTGTCGCTACCGCCAACGCTAATTTGTAGTTTTCAGCTATCAAAGGATGAAAAGCTCCCAATGAACAAAAAAAGAGTTTGGTGATTCACCTTATATACGTTCTAGTAAAAGTAGTAGAAACATCGAAGACGAAAAAGAAAAATATTTAATAATGGTAGGTTTCATTATCATCATCATCAGCCTGATATCGTCCATTGCTCCATTGCCATTTGGTGAGGGGTTGGCCGTAGTCACCGGCTTAGCATGGGAGTTGGGGACGGCAGTTATGTGGTAGTTAGTTCGTAGGAGGCGCTGTTGCCTTGGCGTATCCCTTAGTCGCCTTTTACGACACCTCTGGGATGGTATGGGGTGGCCCTGTTATTCTTTCTGGGTCGGGAACCACACGGTATATACGATATGTATATAGTAGATTCACTTTATTATAATCGCTATATAAATTTATAAAAAAGAAGATACGTTACACTATCCTTTATACCGGTAAGATGAACCAGCTGATAGGATTACGAAATGGTGAAGTGATGGACCGACGATATTTCGGATTTGACGTTATTTCTGACAAGCTGCTATTGAGAGTTTTTAGTCGGACCTTAGAAGTTGGGCTTAGGACCTCATTATTTACATTGAACAATGCGCTATTAAATCAACAAAGTCAAAGCCTCAGATTGCCTAACATACAGGTGTAGGAAAAAGAGAGCATTTCAATAATTGATATATTCAAATATTCAGCTTTAGATCCAGTTCTTTTGGGTTAAATAACAGAGTAAGAGAGATTTGAGACTGCTAGGAAGGTTAAGAATAAGACAAATAGAAAATTAAGATTGTGTTTATGGAATTTTTTTATAAACTTAAAAACATAAATTCACCATTTATTTTTATCCTAAGAATAGTTACGGTTGAAACCCTGATGGTTGTCAAAATTTAAAGACCGCGCCGTCACGATATGAACTGTATTTTTGCTTCATGTCGAAATCTGACATTCACTCTTCTATACAACAAATAATACAACCGAGTCGAATCGAATAATACAGCCTTTGAATCATCTTTATTTAATCTTAACAAGACTAGACACTTCATTATTAGTAAAAGGTATAAGCGATGTGGTGGTGCAGAGTTCATATAAGTCGATTGTTTCTAATTATATCAAGGATATCAAAACCATATCTAATGTCGGTATAACCTGATCTCAAACCCCATCTTTTTCTTCATGACTAAAGCCGTTTTACATTCCGTTTCGTTTCCAAATGGAAGCTTCATTTATTGTATAAATCATCCCTAATCACTGGTAGATATCACATGCTATACTGCATTTAAACTTATGAACCCTGTACAAGTTGGATCAGCATGATATTGTGCTTATTATCATATTGAAGTTTCGATTCAGTAATGCCTTGTACGTTGAACCAACTATGTTACATTATTTACATACACACACGAATACGTAAGAAAGATATATTTTGTTTTACACTTGTAGGAAGACCAAAGTTATTCATAAATTTATAAATGTTCCAGGTTATTTTAATCCGGTAAAGTATAGGTTAATAGGTTTTACTATTTAGAAGTAAAATAACTGACTAATAACTGATACGCAATACATATTACCTCTTTACGCAAACCATACCATAAAAGACTTTTACCATACCAGTAAAATTACAAATTGTGAAAACCATTTATAAGACATACATAGGAATATCTTCTATCAAAAATTAGGGATCTTCCCTGCTTTAAAACAAGACCTCACAAAATCAAGAAGACCAAACTTACTTTACTTAAATTAGATACTTTTAGGATGTGACGACTTCATTCATTTTCTATAACAGCATTTTCTTGAGAATTGAAAAATGTATCACTAAAACAAAAGTATCAAATGATAACTATCCCATAATGTTCTCTAAAAATTTAATCAAATTACTCGTAAGAGTTCACTCTAGGTATAGATTACAAATATTACGATATAAACCTACTTATGCGATTAATTTCATGGTAATAAACAAGCTGGCTCGATTGATACAGTCTTTTCTAAAGCTTTTGAGTTTGTAGGCTTGCTTGTTTGAACGGCCTTGCATTAACGATCTGTGTATTCTGCATAAAATTATAAACGGTCCTATGGATAATCCTTTCATTAGCCAGTTAAACTGCTGCAACTGTGGGCTACGCACGGATATAGTTAGGATAGGAACTCGGTGCCCGGCCTGGGCTACGCGCCTTCCTTGTAATCCTATAGACAAACAGGGAGCCCACCGGGGTCGTTGGTGTATGAAGTGGGGACCCCCGGGAAGGTAGCAGAGCGTGGTGGCCACGTACTGTTGTAGGCCACGAGGGTTGAGGAGACAATATAGTTTCCTACCGGGACGAACTTCAGCATAGAACTGCAAGGATCCCGGTGTCTTCCACTGGAGATGCCGGAGTCCCTCTATTATATGCTGAGGGTGGCCACAATGGGGTTTTAGCCGATATTAGTCCGGCATACCCGTCCGCTCACCCCAGGGTGGAGGAAGTCTATGAGAATTTCCCCACGATTAGTGTAGTTGAATAAGGTTGCTGTTGTAGGCGTTGGGGTTGAGGAGACAATATAGTTACCTACCGGGACGAGCTTCAGCATAAAACTGGAGGGATCCCGGTGTCTTCCACTGGAGATGCCGGAATCCTTCTATTATGTGCTGAGGGTGGCCACCGTGAGGTTTTAGCCGGTATGAGCCCGGAATGCAACTCCACCCATCCCAGGACGGAAAATGTGCATGAGGATTTCCCCTTGATAAAAAAGGTTAGTGCTGATTAAAATTACAAAAAGTCTTTTATATTTCCTTGTATGAATTGTATTCAATGAATCTATACAAATAAATTAAATTGGAGTGTCTGTTTGTAATATTGAAATAACCGGTTTTTACTACATTAATATGAATTTATATACGGTACATACACCAAAATAACATTTTTTACAATTTTTGTCCGTCTGTTTGTTCCGGCTAATCTCTGAAATGGCTGGACCGATTTTGACGGGACTTTTATTGGCAGGTAGCTGATGTAATAAGGAGTAACTAAGGCTACTTTTATTTTACAAAAAAAAACGAAATAACTAATTAACACGCGGACAAAGTCGCGGGCACAGCTAGTGTGTCATAAAATATATGGTTCGGGACAGCTATTTGACTGCACCTGGAAACCTATGAAAACCGCAAATCGACTTATATTATATGTTGTGACGCCATAATATTTATGTATAAGTCATATGCTTATTCATAGCGCCTTGAAGCGATACATTTTAATAAAAAAACCATAATAGTGCAAAAACCCTTATTGAATGCGGGTTCTAATATCAATAAACCGCAGCACTTTGTCATAACTACCTGATGTGAACCTGACCTGCTAATGAGCTCATTATAGGTCATTGTCCTGCTAAAGGCGGCTAAATGAGTAAAACTAATAATACAACAAAAAGCACATTTGGGCCGATAACTGTTAAGTGTAAACATAGTAACAAGGTAGCCTCTAAAGCAATAGAACGTGTTAGTGTCGAGTCATTTGCACTATGATCCGTGATTCACCATTGAAACGTATTTCAGAAGAGATATTAATTAACATATAATAGGGAACGTACCCATACTAAGTGACTCATTTTATTTCAATTTTTTTCTTTCTCCCTTGTGACCGTAGTATAAGATGTTATTGTAAGACCTCCCCCCCCCCTCCTTCAGTAGTTTTCAAGTAGTCATTTATAAATAGGGTTTTCTGCAACGGTTATTTTTTATTCGCCCTCTTTGGGCAGGCTAAGATCTGTGACCATACCGCCTCGTCTTCAGTTGTAATATTTATATTTCACAGTCAGTCAGTCATGTCCGTCACGTCCGTCACAGTCAAGTCATAGTCCTACCCCAGTAAAGCAGTGGAGACTTTACTAGAGGCTTCTATGAAGTTTTGGTTTCACCACGGAAAATCACAATTCACGGCAATATCGCACTTTCCTCCAGTTGTGTACGTTGTCGAAGATGTTATGTCTAAAAATCCACCATATTTACACATAAAAACTAGAAATTTCACCAGTTTTTGAAAATAAAACATAGACTCGATGCGTCCTTTTCCGCGTTGGCGCCAAAACTCCCCCTGCAACGGTTAGCTATCAATCAGCTGACGTCCAGCGGTATACGTGCGTTAGTGTTACCACACGTGTATTTTGAAGGTAGTTGTAGGTAGAGAATATGGACTACATGACAACAACCCTGAGCCTTTGCTGTGGCTTAGCATGGTATACCTGCCGCCCCCCTGATCGGATCATAGTAGTATGGGTCATAGGTACCGTACGTTTCCATACCTCCTTTACAAAATCTCCTATTTTTAATACAGATTAGTAAGAAGATTGATAAAATTTATTCTACTTAGAATTCCAAATTCAAATAAATTATTATAATATAATGTTTTTTTCAAAGATCTCTTTATTATTTAGTTTTACACCATTCTATATTAATTTGATATTGATATTGTTTCAGTCATGGTCACAAAACAACCGAAATTGTGCATTTTCAAACAAGAGTTCCATTATAATGTTACTGGCCTGTATTACGATCCCTGAACACAGGTTGATTTCTAACAGAGATATTAACCTTGCGCACACACACACTTTTACACATTATTTCTTCATAAAATATTCAATCGCAAAATTTGTTAATGCATACAGACCATAACAACTAGCTTGGAGTGTTGATACTTTACTCTATCCTATGATCAGTGGTTACCAGTGCTTTTCCAAGCCGGCCAGTAGATATTTATCAGCTTGACAGCGTTGACAGGTTAACGTATCCTACGAACGAAGACGCTCAGATAAAGCAAAAATAAATTCATCATTTAGTTATATTCTCTTTGTTAAGCAATATCTATAGGTTCCAACTACTTTAAAAACAATTACTTATTAACCTGCCAACTGTACTCTAAGTGTATGTGTAAGTGTGAACCTAAAGTGAAGTTAAGTTGCGATCTACCTAGATCGCAACTGAACTTCACTATAGGTTCACTCGTGTAGTGACATCGGTCCAGCCAGTGTATATGCCCGTTGGTAGTGACAGACGTCTGTCACTACCAATGGGCACATACACTGGACCGATTCAGTTGTAATTTAGTACATATAATTATGAATTTCGGCTTCAAAACACTTTTTCAGAAAAATTACAAGAAACATATAAGAGTTTCAGTAGTTCCAGCTGTAGGTGACCAGTTGTGTAACATTCAATTTTATCGTATCACACAATCGAAATGATAATAAAATAGAATATAGTCTCGTCTAGTAGTATAGTCATAAAGTGCACTACATATCATAAATCAAATTTATTTATGCAATAGGTACTATTTCGAGATTATTTTATTTTAAGCATATTTTAGAGGTGACTGTGTTTTTCTTTCGGGTAAAAGTAATTGTATCGTGTACTAGCTGTGCCCCGCGGTTTTACCCGCGTTAAACTTTATAAATTATCACAGCTCCTCCTCCGTAGGTCATAGCGTGATAATATGTAGCCTATATGTTGACCCGACCTCTAAGTAAAATTCATGCAAAATTTGAAGTAAATCCATGCAGTACTTTTTGAGTTTAGCCCGGACATACATACAGACAAACAGATAAACAGACAAAAATTCTAGAAACTTTATTTTAGGCTTCGATATCGATTGTAGATCACGCCCCAAGTATCCTTTAAAAAAATATTCAATGTACAGTTTTGACTTTCCCACGATTTTATTATTTGTATAGATTAGGATCAACAACGTCATTCATCATCAAATTCGGCGTATATATGTTTTACAACAGGATGAATGTCGTAGTCTTTCCTTGAATGTCTTGGGAAAAACATCATTTTAGCTGATAACAACATATAAACTGCAAAATATACCTACAATAAGAAGTAAAGTTTGAGCCACGCAACACGTGCAATGTTCTCAGTAGGTATTTGTTGGTGAATCAATTTTACTGTAAGTAATAATCGAACTATCTTACGTAGTCAGTATCTAATAACCTAGGATATTTCTGTTGTCTAAAACGATCACCAAGCCGTGGCATGCTTGTAGGTACTATGTCAGGAAATATTCATGCGTAAATATAGGAATAGAGTGGATCAGTCAGATGAAACCATGTAGATTGTTAGTACCTATACGCATACCTACCGAATTGAATATGCTGGGTAAAATCTCGAACATTTATTATCAAACGGTTAAAGTTTTAGATGTCAGACCTACCTCAGGACCTGAAACATAAAGACATAAGTAATTGACTCACCTATAAAATCTCCAAGTCGTGATCCAAGCAGAGCTCCAGCGCTAGTGACGACAGCACAAGTATTATACAGCTGTCCGTCCTGCAGAGGTGCTCCGGGGATCTTGTACCCGAGACGTCGAAACGGCTCGTCTTCCACTGTCACTGTGCGCAACTCCACTCTCTTCAAGCCACACATCACTTCTTCTTTACTGCTCCCCTTTCTATGTCTACTATCGTATTTAACATCGTAAGTATTGTGAGCATCTAAACCAGACTTGAAAACTTTGCTCTCCCCCATAAGGACCCTATGAAATTCTTTCACCAACAACTCCTTAAATTCAGCAGTTCGCGCCTCACAATCCGGAGATGACAGATCATCACAAATGTACTTATCGGTATCGAACTCCAACAATGGTTGGTGTATGTTTGGGAATCTGGGACTGCCGTAACTCTTCCTAACAATGTTATTGGACGGATTAATGTACGCACCGGTCGATCTGTTGGACGTCTGTATCACCACACCGACCGCAGACCTCCGTGTTTTCCGAATAGAATCAATTCTCGTCGAATTGAATGGTGATTTTGATTGATATTTATTCGGTAAGTACGGTTCCTGATAGGTTAAACCGGCTGTTTTCTGCGGCCCTCCGGGCTCCTTGCTGAACAATCTTTGCTTTTCTATGTACATCCAGTATTGGGACCAAATTAAGTATAGGTAACCACACATTCCAAAGAATAGGAGGTTTATGAAAACCCAAACTGACATCGCGGCAGCTTTCATTATTACGCCACGGCCGTGTTGGAATAGTTCTCACGATACACTTGCTGAGTTTAGTATCAACTTATTTTAATATAAAAATCACAACCGTAGTCAACAAGAGAGCAATTTCGAGCGAATCTGTAATGGGGAGGGTGGGGTGCGATCAGCTGATACCAGGCGTAGCGCGCCTGCGTACTATAAGCTGCAAAGCGGCAGCGCCCTTTGTCTCACGAGCCTGCCATTGTCCGCCGACAAACAGCGAAGTAAACACGTGTATGTGATAATTTTACCTTGGAACAATGAAAAACATGCATTATGCGACTATTGTTTCTTTAATGGCACTGCAATAGATAACTGGAATATCAGATATTTTTTCCGTTTTTTAATTATTTGCGAATCTGTATGAACGTTTGTTGGTATTTGGCATTATTTCAGTATAGTGTTGTATGGTAATCTTACCACAGAAAACTCTTATGTTTAACATGTTAAAAAGATCTGGTATTTTTTGGAACAGTATCTTAAGATGCCAAAAATAACAGACCTTATTAACATGTTAAACATAAATGTAGGCTTGCTCTTTCTTAGCCAGTCTTTTTTGATACACTAGCAGTGTATCTTTAATTAATTTATTATTATAAATTGATAATTGATACCAGTCATTCTTATTAGAAGAATGCTAATAGTTCTGTATTCCCTGCAACATACAAATCAAGTACAAAGCGGGCCCCATATTTCGTACGTCTACGAGAAAAATATCCGAAACTGGTGCTTAAGGTATCTACTATTATTGATCGAAGGCTCAAGGTGACATATTGCGAATAAGCCACATGGCGCTCTTTTTGAATTTCGAAAATCATAAAAACCCACTCTTTAAATGATAGCAAGTGCGGTTCGTCTATCTGGCATAGTTGTATGCCTCATCTTCCACTGATGCTAAAGAGTTAAAACTTTGAATAGGTTTAGATATAGCATGCTTTAATGTAATGAAAGTGTAAAAAATAAGAAAGGCTGAAGTGGAAGTTCATAATATGATGATGTAATTCTACAGAAATTACTTTCATTTGCTAAATCGAAAATCGATATATAAATATAATACAATAATAAATAACTTATGATAGAAAGTATATACCCGAGCGTATCTATAAAGTTTATGATGCATTAAAAATCTTACTTATACAAATTTGCCATGCGATCCAGTGTTTAGAGGTTGTTTCTTTTTACTTGGCTTAGGGATGCCACCAAACCCTCTCGGTGCGGTATCTGACTTCCACTTCACGGGTTCGTTTTGGGGTAGAAGTGGTCTTATAAATTAATATTTGAGATCCTATATATTCTCAGGTCCTAGGTCCTTACCTACGTATGAAATTGCGGTTATCTATTTTTATTAAATGTAGGTATATCTTCATTTAAACGAAACAAATCTCGTAGAACAGTCGTCCGCTGGGGTACAAAGGACGCAACTTGGAAAGGGCCGCATCATGATGGACTGATGATCTTATGAGGCTATCTGGAAGCCGCTGGATGCGGATAACGCAAAACCGGTAATCGCGGAGATCTTCGAGGAAGGGCAGGTCCAGCAGTGGACGTCTTTCGGCTGATATGATTATGATGATATTCGGCCATTATTGTCGAAGTACATACACTTGCCATTTTAATATAAGTTGATTGATACGAAGGCAATACCCAAAATCGTTGAAGGGTATATCCACTGTCTATGACAACGGATTCGAATAAATATTTTTAGATACTTATACTTACAAAAATGTAAGCTAGGTATAATGCTAGGCGTGTGGCGCATCGGTTAAGTCAGTCGCCTCGCTGCTTCGTATCGCGGGTTCGAGTCCCGCGCTGGACTACTATTTGTGTGACCCATAAATAGTTGTTCTGAGTCTGGATGTAATTTGTGTCCGTCTATGACATGTTTGTATAGTATCCCGCGACACAGGGATTAAATTCCGAATGGCGGGCGTTAAAAATGCTAGGTCAACCGGAGTCTATTTTACTCAGTTTGCGTTTGGGACATGGCTTGACTATCCCCCGTGTCTCACCAATACGGCGGACGTTTTTGATTGACATACATCTTCATATAAACATTTTTTATCATAAGTGACAATACGATTCATATTCTAGAAGAATCTTCTTACACTACAGCTTTCGATTCATTTCATTTAGATCAAAAAGCAGAAAAACATCAAAAATCCGCCGTGCGTTAACTTACGATCATCGTTTACCTGCTGGCAATGTAAGAAATCGAACGGCAACGGTGAAGTAAACATGTTAATGTCGTTCGATTTATGTAGTATGTTTTGAAGAAAATTGTAATAAGCTTGAAATGAAATTTGTAAACGACGTACCAAATTATTGATATTTTTGGATTTAGCATAGGTACAAAGAAATAAAAGATTACACAGGTCTGCATTATTTTCCCCTTTTGGATTTGATTGCTGATCTTGAGGTATTTTGGTGCGCTGATTACGAATATGTACTTGGATTTGTCCTATCACCCTCAATTTTTTTGAAAAATCCTTTTATGTGAAATCGGAAAAAAAGGCCAACTTTACAAAGTTTTTTTTTATTACAATGAAGTAACAATTATATTACTAAACTTAAAACATTAAAAATACATTGAAGGGACAGTAATAAATAAATTAAAAATATTAAATACTTTTATGGTATCTTGCTTTTTTTTCACCGAAGCTCCGATTGTGAGATTTTCGCTTGAAATTCCGACTTGGATCATCACGCTTTAATAGCCAACAGTAGTCTGCCATCATTACTTTATTCCACTTTCCCTGATAGCGACGTTCCATCTCCTTCAAGTCCTGGTGAAATCTTTCGCCTTGCTCTTCACTTACAGCTCCCAAGTTATCAGGAAAGTAGTCCAAATGCGAATTAAGGAAGTGAAGATTAATGCTCATCGAACATCCCATTTTGCCGAAATTTTCAATCATTTTCTTTACAATTTCCTCATAATTTGGACTTTTATGGTTTCCTAGAAAATGCCTCACTACTTCCTTAAAAGATTTCCAGGCTTCTAATTCAATTTCACTCAATTTTTCATCGAAATCTATATCTTTCATCAATTTTCTTATGTCCGGGCCAACGAAAATACCTTCTTTCAGTTTATCTTCAGATATAGATGGAAAAATCTGGTGTAGATATATAAAACCTTCTCCTTCTTTATTATAATGTAGCAAAAATTGTCCGGAGAGTTTAAACACTTTCGCGATGACATTTTTCAAGTAAGCGTTACGAATTGCACAGAAGTACTGACTTTTTAAAAATAGTGATGGTGCTATTTATACAAAATAATATTAATCTACCCTCATTAACTGTCTTCTAACGATTTAAGTTAATTTCTATAAAAAAAAGCATTTAGCCTACAAGAAATGAGGTCTTTAGCAAATGACCTAAAAATCCACTAGTTTTTTTGATAATAAGGGTATATCACATACTCAATTAAAAGTTATGTTTAACTACATTTATGAGAACTCATTCATGAATGTCTACTTCAACCATTTAGTGTGTTTTTTGTTCAATAAGATACGATTAAAATAAAATAATTAATAAATTACTAGGAAGGCTTAAGTAATTTAAAGAAAGAAAGAAAAACATTTATTCAGAATAATGCACAGACAACAAAAATATAAAATAACATAATGACAAATAAAAAAAAAATTAAAATTTAAATATTTTTCCCGTAATCAGTGCCCCAAAATCTATCCAAATCGCTCATCAAAACTGAAAGGGGAAAACCATTGCAGACCTGTGTTATTGTTATAAATATCAGATATCATTATTTGTTATCTTTATCGTGCATTCAATTCAAAATTTACGCCCAAAATAGTTATATACCCTAATATTGATGGGTATGGAAGACATTTTGAACACGTTTATATTATAACTCAGTTCCAAGAAGCGGCCTCGTCATTACGTATCTTGCAGGAGTCAAGCAGCGCCAATTGGTACGACCTATGTATGATATATTTATGTGTCTGTATATATAATAATTTGCAAATATTGGAGCAAACTGCTGAAAGATACGCTATAACCGTGCCATGTTTAACATTATTTATTTGACGAGACTGACTCAAGGGTAACAAAAAGCAAGGCATATTAGAAAAAGAATTAAAAGCTTCATCAGAGGGGGTTTATTTCAAAATAGTATAAAGTAACTTCTATATATACAGATCATTCACAACCACAGGGTATTTTATAGCTATAGGTTTACTACTAAACGAGGTAGAAATTTATTAACACATCCCTTCTGTTGCGATCAGGGCAACAACAGACGAACGCCAATAGGTGCCCCTTAACATATTAGTTTAAATTACAGTGGTTAAATGGCACAAAATGATTTTTTAAATTATTTATTTACATATAGCGTTAGGTAATTGTAATGCCGATCGGCTTCAGAAATGAGTCGTCTTTTTTATTTTTATTTTATTAACTTTTGTAAGTCCACGCTCTATCGTTCAGAATCATTATTTCACGATAACAATGGTAATAAATATTCATAAGCTCGGATACCATCGGATCATGAGAGTGATCGAATAGAAAGTGTCCCTGTGTTAGCGCACACACTTGTGCACTATAACTTGTGCCTGCGCAATTGGCTAGTCTCCATTAAGACTGGCCGCCGTGGCCGAAATTCGGTCGGGAGGACATCATCAATATCGTGAAATAACGATTCTAAAGATTTACATTACGACATTTGATTGATGATGAATTACAAATATAAAACTAACAGCCATTCTGAATAACCATTTACAAGCATCGACACTAATTACGTATTAGTACCTACATATATTATTTATCTAATATCAAGAGTAAACACTTTTATTCACTTAAATAATTGGTTCTTCAGAAATCTAATATATAATAATGATATGGCAACTGTTACAAATACCAATTTTTTAATACATAATTATTATTTGGATAAACAGAGTACAATTAATAAAACTTGTATTTGAAGTAGCCTTTTAGGCAAGTGATGCCTGTATACTCCGCTCTTTCGTAAAATAATATAAAAGTATAGAATAAGATTTAATTTTATACATAGACACTAAAAAGTAAAGCATATTACATGGGTCTATTTTGTATTTATGTATTTGTCTGAGTACTGTTTAGTTATCTTAGAGTCCGTACACACCACGTTTTTAAACGCGCCGTCGACGGGCCCTTTTATTCTACAGAGCTGCGTATGACTTACGAGCGTATCGCGTCTGTATCGCTATAAACGCGCGTCAACGGCGTGTTAGGGTAGGTTCAGATGACAAGCGCTCAACGCGCGTTTTGATAACGCGCCTTTACAACTACATACATTTTATTCAGGCCGTACACATGCTAACGCGCGTTTTAGTAACGCGCGCGTTCAACTCTGCGCTAGCGCTCGACTGTTGTCAGCGCGCGTCAACGCGCGCTTTGAGATCATTGGTTTTCTATGTTTCCGTTCAGTTGAGCGCGCGCTTTCGACGCGGATAGACGTATTTTAGGGTTCGTCAAGTTCGTCCGAAAATCGTCCGAAATGGAAACCGAAGCTTTTAATACGGAATTATTAATTGATGAAATAGAGAAACGTCCTGCGATATGGGACATGACAAGTAGCGATTATTCAGATAAGAATTTGAGAAGACGGGCTTGGGAAGAACTCGTCCTTATATTTTGTGAAGGACATGACAATGAAGTAAAGAAGAAAATATTATGTGAGTTATATATTTATTTACATTTACAATCGGTTTGTGTTACAAGTTAAATATAACGATCCTGCCAATCTACTTTTCCTTCATTAATGAAATAGTTTGTTAAATGTACTCGAACATTATCCGCCTGTCGCACAGCACGTCCGGTATAATGTGAGGCTAGATTTTCCAGGGGTGGCGTATAAAGTGTGTCTTCAAAATTGTAGCCATCCCTGATTCTGACATAATTATTTAGTGTACATATCGCTTTTACGATCTTTTCTGCAAAACCGATGTTAACATCTAACGGCCTGTGTAAAATGCGCCATTTATTGCACATTATGCCAAAAGTACATTCAACATACCGGCGTGCTAATGTCAAACGGTAATTAAATATTTTTTTAGCATAAGTTAGTGACCTTCCCCCATATGGACGCATTAAATTCTCCATCATGCCAAAAGCTTCATCAGCCACTATCACATATGGCAACGTTGTCGGTCTATTTTGTATTAACAATGCCTTTGGCTCAGGTAGATGTAATGACCTTTTCTGTCAGCTTTTTGTACAATGAAGAATTCTTGAATATACCTGAGTCACTGTTTTTACCGTAGGCACCTATGTCAACCCACACAAAACAATAGTTTGCATCCGCTAGCGCCAATAAAACTAGCGAAAAATATTTTTTATAGTTATAATACATAGAACCCGTGTGTTCAGGCTGGATTAACCGTATATGTTTCCCGTCCAAGGCTCCCAAACAATTGGGAAACTTTGAGTTCTTTTCAAATATCGTGGATATTTCACACCACTTTTCTTTCGTTGGTTCACTCATAACAACGGGCCTTAATTTTTTCCAAATAGTTTCACATACATGTGGTATTATAGTAGCCACAGTAGATTTGCCAATTCTATAGTCGTAGCTTAATGTCCCAAATGAACATCCAATGGCCAAATATCTGGAAACAAACAAACTATTACTAAATACTGTTTTTTTTTCAGCGTCATCCCTGCAAAAAAAGTGGAAGAGTTTACGGGATAATTATATGAGAGAGGTGAAGAAAATAAAGACTGTCAAATCTGGATCAGGAGCTTCCAAAACTTCGACATATATTCATTATAATAGACTACGATTTCTACAGGCATCAATTGCCAACAAAGATACAGAAAGTAGTTTCGATGCAGATAATGCATCAACTTCGTCAGAGGTTGCTGAAGTAGAAATAAGTTCTGGCTTTAAGAGTCCTAAATCTACTTCAAGAAAAAAACAAAAATTAAATCCTGCTGATGAAAGATTTGCAAACATATTAGAGCAGAGTTTAGCACAGAAAAATGTGTCTCATCCAAAAGAAGATGACGATGAAGACAAGCTGTTTTGTTTGTCACTCGTTAAAGAGATTAAAAAAATTCCGGAATATAGGCGACTTCAAACTAAAATTGCCATTTATAATTTAATTTTGCAAAACCAAAATGAATTTCAAGGACCACAACAACAGACATATGAAAATCAAAATTACCCGGTATCACAACGAAGAAATTATTTATCACAAGAGCAGCGTCATCAGTCATCAGCTTCTGTTGAAGGCTTTCGTTATCATGATTATAGATCACAGCAGTCTAGTGTGTCAAATAATTTTGCACATTATGGTTATACTACAGCAATGGGGTCTCCATCGCCAGTAACACCTACTCCATCGCCAGCACCAACTAATGTCAGCAATAAATCAGAGTTAGAGTTATTCTGCGAGTAACAAAATGTTATTTTTTCTTTAAAAAAATTGTTCCTAAACAAGTTGATTTGATTTATTTGATTTATAGATTATGTTGATTATTAAAAAACTTACCTCAATGTAATTATGAGTTTTTCTTCCGGTGAAATGCTATATCGCACAGCGTTTTTATCTGCTACGAGTTCATCGTTTATGAGAGTCAGTAAGTCATCAAATGACTTGATGGACATTCTGAAGTAGTTAAAGAATTTGGGCTCAAATTGCCTTAACTTAGGATATAAAATAATGTACTGACTTTCAGTCAGCCTGGTTGACAAAATTGGGTGAACCCAATATCTCCGTCTTCTGTTGTGTCGTTTCTGCCGTCTGTATAAAATCACCGATAAAACTGTTTCTACGTCCATCTTCGACAAATGTAGAACTCAAACTGGCCGCAACAACGCGCGTTTAACGCCTGACAAGCGCGCACCATGTGAACACTATACAAAAATTCAACGCGCGTTCAACGCGCGCTGAGCGCTTGTCATCTGAACCTACCCTTAGCAAAACGCGGTGCGCATAGGCCCTTATGTGTTTAAGAAGTGACTCAGTATCTTTAACTCATCAGGCGCCAGAAGAAGGCCACGGCAGATTAGGTTTAGTCGGTGCAAGTCCGACTTACCCGCCTACAAACACGTTTTGTGGGAGGCATGCATAGGCATTCCCCGTGCCTTATCAAAAAGAAAAGGTTCGGGACTGTTTATCCAATGAAATTCGTTTTCGTAGGAACACTCGCATATTGTGTCTCCTTTTTAATATCCTTCATAATCCTCAATCCCCTTCCTATCTGCTGAGCGCTTCTCCTATAAATCTGCACCTCCCTTCTTAATTGTTCATGTGGTTAGGCTGTGGAACTCTCATCCGCCAAATATTCAGAACTGCAATTCTATCAATTCTTTTAAAAGACAAGTCAAAAATCATTACCTATCTATTTCATCCAGTTAGAATGTACATTAGTATTAGTATTTAGTGTATTTTAAATTTAACATTGAGTATGATACAGGTATATATTCGTATTTAATTATTAGTATGTAAGTTTATTAGTGACCTACACACAATATTAACTATCTTTAATTTGTTTTTCCTGTCGCGGGACTGCTGGAAGAAATTTCTTACGAAATAAGCAGATCCTATGTATTCTTTGTTTCCTTATTGTTTTATTTTGTATAATTTTTGTGTGTACTTCATTCATGTACACACAAAAATTATACAGGTACAAATTATACATATAAATAAATAAAAAAAATAAAAACATTTATGCAAATTATTATCTATTCAGCATTTTTGTGAGATTCCGCTCACAAATTTGATTTAAGCTTACATAGTCTTTACCTATGAAATTGCCGTTCTGCAGTACTGGCCATTTCAAATCAAAATAATTTTTGTTTGGCTAAGAATTCTAATTTCAAATTAATTTTATTTAAAAAACATGGATTCTTTTTTCCAAAAGTAGTCATTTCTTTATTGATTAGTGTTACATTTTCATCGCATTTCAATCTTTTTCGTCATCATGGATACGTTAAAAATTCGAGTAATTATGGAATATGAGTACCGTCGTGGCAGCAACGCGGCACAAGCGGCACGCAACATCAACGACGTTTACGGAGCTAACACTACAAACCAACGCACCACCTGTTATTGGTTTGCTCGCTTCCGTTCTGGAAATTTCGACCTGAAAAATGAACCTCGCGGTCGTCCGAAGACTTTGGTCGACAATGACGAATTAAAGGCGGTTGTGGAAGCTGATGATACACAATCTACGGCTGAATTAGCAGCAGCTTTCGATGTTAGCGTCAAAACAATATTGGTCCATTTGCGTCAAATTGGCAAGGTAAAAAAGCTTGACAAATGGGTGCCCCACGAACTCAATGATCGCCAGCGCGAAGTACGCGTCGAGACGTGCCTTGCACTGCTCAACAGACACACAAATGAAGGAATTTTGAACCGCATTGTTACCTGCGATGAAAAATGGATTCTGTTTGATAACCGCAAGCGCTCAGCAAGTTGGTTGGATCCTGGTTCAGCACCTAAACAATGCCCTAAACGAAAACTTACCCCTAGAAAAGTGATGGTCACTGTTTGGTGGTCTAGCGCCGGTGTGATTCATCACAGCTTCTTACCAAACGGGGTGAGCATTACTGCAGATGTGTACTGTGAAGAACTGAGCACAATGATGGAGAAGCTGGCGCATCTCCAACCAGCATTGGTCAATCGCTCGTCTCCGCTGCTCCTGCACGACAACGCGCGACCTCATACTGCACAGCAGACGGTCTCCAAGTTGCAAGAACTGGGGTTGGAAGCTCTCCATCATCCGCCCTACTCACCAGACCTTGCGCCTACAGACTACTACTTTTTCCAGAATTTGGATAACTTCTTGGCGGGAAAAAAATTCAATACCCGAGAGGCAGTACAAAATGCCTTTGAAGAATTTGTTGCCTCCCGTCCAGCTGATTTCTTTAAGAAGGGCATCAATAAACTGCCACTGCGATGGCAAAGATGCATTGATTGCATGGGTGATTACTTCGATTAATACAAATAAAAAAAATCATGAAAAAAATTCGTTTAAATTTTTTCATACAAAACGGCAATTTCATAGGTAAAGACCTATTATTATTTACAACTATTATATACTTACATTGTTTTTTTGAACATGTTCATATTCATAGATATCATATTAATTTATTGGTAACAGAAAATTATAATGCAGTATTTAATCATTATGACGTTTAAGTCAAGTTATAATTATAATAAAATGAAATAACAAAGAAATAAACTGTATGAATAATTAGATTAAAAATACCACAATTTTATATATTTACGTCCTTTTCAGCAGGGTCAAAATCAAGGCGAATAAGAGAATGGTGAACCAAAGCTAGATATAAAACATGGCTCGGCATTTTGTTTTCAAATAAATTTGTTTTAAAATAAAAGTTGAACTAACCATGTTTTAGATTTAGCTTTATAAATAACCTTTTGATCGACACAGCTATGCATAGATGACAAACCAAAATGTGCCCAGCACAGTACGGCTCGACTTAATAGTCACAACTTATTTTTAGGATCATCAACTATTACTTACACTAAATAATATCACCACTTTCATGCAAAAAAATTGCGTAGCAATTACTTATATGTAAACACCGCAAATAAAATAACAAGACAATAATGTGTTAGTAAGCTAAAATATCATGTTTAAATACTAAATATTAGAATAAAGATTAAGTACATAAAACAAAATATACCTAGTTATTGCAACATGTGTACAATTTAATTACTTGTTTTAAAATGTTAAGTACAAATATTAATTTAAAAAATATTTTATTTGACCAAATGCAGTCTATTAATACAATTGTTTACCTACATTCTAAAACAAATTAGTAATTTGTTTCTTACGATTTTTACAAAGTTACAAAAGTTCTATATTCATTGCAAGCTATGTTACAAAAACAAGTATTCTAAACCCGTTAAGTTTTTTTTTACCATGATGTTTACAATTACCATAGAAGGCTTTTACTGCTTTACCTGATACCAGAGGCAGTGGGGGTAAACCCGAGTATCTGCAGAACACTCTCTTCGTTGAGTTATTACACGAGAGCCTGCTTCGTATACTTGATGTAAAAAGCACGAGACCGTTGCATATAGCTATAGTTTGAAGTTTGCAATTTAAAAGATATAGAACAATATACGATAGATATGAGTCCTCCTCTCCCTGGGATCAAAACAGTATTTTCCTTTAGCAAACTAATAAACTAATAACTAAAGAAATTATCTATGGGAACGAAAAAATGATGATGATGTTTTGTGACAAATGCTTTATTTTATTAGTATTTTTTATTAAATATTTATTTAATAAAATATTTATTTATATATGACTATGTAATATTGTAATGATAATTAATTAGCCGTGGGACTCAAAGGACTGGAACAAGGACTATTTTATATTGCAGGCTTTCCCACTATGTATTAATTTGATTATATAATATAATATAATATATATTCGTCCTGGTAATTGATAAATGCTTGTTCTCAGAACTTGATTAGCGAATACATAATTAATAATCGCATTGGACAATAAATGTTACATACAGATTTATTCTCCATACTGGAGAATCTCAAAACAAGCGTCAGCAGCGTTGCATCAATCGATAGTTTAGTAACTTGAGAATCGAGAGTGCGGACAGTAAGAATAGAAGCGGGCAGATATCAGTATAAACATAAAATGGTGGACAAACCCCCGCCTCAAACAAAAATAAGAGGCAGGTGTAACCATTGTACAATATTACGAGTTTTTATGAAACATAGCTAAGTACCACCGGTTTCCTTTGACGGGCCGGTTGGCGTGGTTGGTAGATTTTCACGCTGCAGGTTGTAAGTTCGTTTCCCACCCAGGACAGATATTTGTGTGCATGAACATGTCTGTTTGTCCTGAGTCTGGCTGTAATCTATATATATAAAAATCAATGCCACTTTTCGTTGTAATGTTATAACTCAACAATGCCTTTACCGATTTGGCTAATTTTGGTCTTGAATTATTTGTGGAAGTCCAGGGAAGGTTTGTACTTAGAGAAAATTTAAAAAAATGTGAGCCGTCACAGGACGCCTGGCAGATGTGAAAAATCGACATTATTTTGTAAAAGTAATATGCAGAAAAGAACATATTGTGATAGGAACTAAATACGTTATAATGATAAAATAAAAAGTCAATTGCGCATGCGCCACGGCATGCGTCGCCACGCCAGAAATCTGTTTTACATGCGGCTATAGATGTTTCACATCAAAAAAAAGTCTTGAAAAGTGTAAAATCAGCATTTTTTAGCAATTTAAAATATTTGTTTGAATAAATGAACTTAATAATCATTTTTTTATTACTATGCTTTATACGTAGCGAAGCACGTACCGGGCCGCTAGTTATCTATATAAGTATGTATTTACACACGAAAAGTAGTATATGTAGTATATTAGTTATCTGGTTTCCATACCTCATGATCTGATTAGTTTGGGATCAGATGGCTGTGGGAATAATGTCACAGGATATGATTATTATTAAAACTGGCTTTTAGATAAAAAAATACTTCCAGCTCCTAGATAGGTGAAGTATATCATTTTTTTTGTCGTCCGTCACAAAAGAGAGTTTAAACTTACAATTTAACGTGTGTATGTTTGTATGTAGACAGCCAAACAGCCGTACTTCATGTTCTCAATATAACAATGATACTGGTCCATATTTAATGCATTATTCTACGATTTTCTGCGACATACCGCCAGTCCATACTTTCTCAGCAATACTCCAAAATGAACCCGCGCAGGGACCCAATTTGGGACCGTAGTAGTTCAATGTGGGTTGTTGTCCCATCGGTTGTAGGGCGGAGTTTCGTCGGCATTGTTCCGCCGTCCCATTAACGTGGAGTAGTGCAGGAGCGGCAGCAGGGCGCCACCGAGCACCAGCGCGCCGAACGATGGCTTGTGCAACATCCTACGTACAACAATAATTCCAACATAAGAGAAATGAAGAGGACTATACTTGAACACTATCTCAAAATATGGGAAATCATAAATTTAAACCTCCAGCGGGTCTCGAACCATCACAGTCTCTTGGCGTGGTTGGCAAATGCTTCATTTTCACGCCAGAGGTCGTGGGTTCGATTCCCACCTGGGACAGATATTTGTGTGCATGAACATGTCTGTTTGTCCCGAGTCTGGGTGTAAAATATCTATATAAGTATAAAATAAAATAAAAAAGGTTTTTATTCACATAGACTTCAAAAAAGCGCTTGTAAATAGTCAGAACATGTTTGTAGTATTATAGTTGTATACATTATTATTTCTAGTAACATAGATATTTAGATACACATGTATTGATAGAATTCAAAAAAAAAAAATGCTATCACCGGATCCAATGCGCCCCAACTGAGAAGACCCAGCGAAACAAACTCAGCGGGTGTCTCTACTACCGGTTTGAATATGTATGTATTTACAAAAAACAAATGTATATGTAGTACTAGCCGTGCCCCGCGGTTTTACCCACATTAAACTTTATAAATTATAGCCTATGTGATAATCCAGGGGGTCAGCTAACTCCATACTAAATTTTAATAAAATCGCTCCAGCCGTTTAGACGTGAAGAAGTAACAAACATAGGTACTCACACAGTCACACACTCACAAACTTTCGCCTTTATAATATTAGTAGGATATCAGTTATCTGGTTACCATAGGCCATAGTACTAGGCTCTGCTTAGTTTGGGATCATATGGCCGTATGTGAATAATGTCCCAGGATAGTACTACCGCCATCTACCAATCCGGGGTAGACGCTCTGCGTTAAGCTACAAATGATACACACTGGCAGATCAAATTTAGGATTCCCTTACTAACATGGAGGATGTATGTGTTAACCATCGGCTTTATTTTCTACAAATCCGGTCCGAGACCCGCCGGACGATAACATTTATGATTTCCTGGTTTTGAGATTAGATTACGCTTTGCATTACGAATAATGCTATAATAATCAGAAAATTAATTATTGAACACATTTAATGGACAATAGTGATGATGAATATTGTGTGGTGACGGGCAGCTAATATCAGAAAATCATCACCCCATCTCATACCGTGGCTGACGTAGAACTCTACCCGAGGGAATATCTACCAGAGGACGGGCAGCAGCTTCATTCTGACTACTATGACCATCATACTACGATCGCCAACCCGTCTGCAGAGCGTAGCGATTCCAATCCCCCAAGATGATCATTGGGGGAGGCTTTTGTCCAGCAGTGGACTTTTTACAACTGTTATGATGATGATGAGGGATAAACATTGCAGTATACAAAATTACCATATTAAACTTAGCTTCATCTTCCACACCGAAAGCAACTCTTTGTGTGATAAGCGCACTAGGGAATGTAGTCCCTGTGTCACTTTACAAACATATAATAGACGGACACAAATTACATCCAGACTCAGAACACCTATTTGTGGGTCACACAAATAGTTGTCCGGCACAGGACTCGAACCCGCGACACGAAGCGGCGAGGCGACCGTCTTAGCCGCTGCGCCACACGTGCGTGTTCTATGTCTGGGTGTAATTTATCCTTAAAAGGTATTTATATGTACATAGAAATATATAAATATGTATATCAGTTGTCTGGTTGCCGTAGTACAAGTTCTGCCTTGTTTGGGATCAGACGGCAGTATGTTGGTTTTCCCAAGAACTTTATTAATTTTATTTGACTGAAGTATTTCAAAGGTTTCTAATACTACTAATAGGTTACCATTTGGAGGGGTTTGCCTTAGTCCCTGCGCTTGGCATGCGAGTTGGCGAACGCAGTTAGTTTGTAGCCAGTACACAGGTGGCGCTGCTGTCATACTAACTGGTGTATAGTTTATAGTTACCAACTGGTATGGGGTGGCCCTGTTATTCTTTTAACCACGCGGCTAAGATACGCGTTAATTATCAAGGCCTTTATCTTCCCGGACATTATTTTATCTCTACAAATATAATTGTATCACGGTTACAACTATCTTTTTTTTTTCGGGACTATGCCCTCCCTCTTACCCACCACTGCAACTCCTGTAAGCCAGAATCAACAGTGGCACACAATGAAATGACACTGAGCGGTGAGGCTCAGGCATGTCCCGGGGAATCGCTTTAACTGTCTTGGATCCCGCAACGAATTTAATCAGAAAGAGAAAAAAGGAGGAGTTACAACTATCTTACTGTGAGACGAAAATAAAGAAGTAGGTACTTACCAAGGAACAGAAATGACAAGCATCGTGTAAGAAAACGACAGCACTAAGTTGACCCAAAAACGTGAACACCGACGCAAGTTGCTTGATATCCACTGGCATTGTAAAACTGAAAAAAAAATACATTACTTTCATATGAGAACATCAGAGGATCTCATCAGTCCGTAAGCAATCGGCAAAGTTAAACTATCAATCCCCGCTGACGTCATCAGGCAAGAATCGTTAAGGGGCCTATTCAAAGTCAAAGTCAAAAATCATGTATTCGGTAAAAATTTTACATTTATGTGGAATCGTCATTTTTTTACCCAACGTGCAGTGCATGACGTGGCAGCTACTGGGAAACACTGCCGGGAAGTAAGAATCCTTTTTTAAAATAAAATATACTTACTTAACATTAATTACAATCATGCGTGTTGACTCAGAACAACTCAATACCAAGCACTTTTGGCACTTAAATAATCAGAAATTTTGTAAAATGGCCTGCTACACAATTTGGCTTTAATAATTTTAAACTTATTCGTAGACAATTCTCTAATATCATTGGGAAGTTTGTTAAGGAATCTTATACTAAATAATATTCAATTTGTTTCGTGATATTTGCGATAAGTAAATAGTCAAATTTAACTTTGTTGAACTGAAAAGTTCGATAACTTCCACTTATTGAGTAATGGAGGATATTTATTATTATAGTTTGTAGCGGCCTCGATTTTCACGATTTTGTCTTGTATATGAGGCTATCAGCGCAGAAGTGGTGTAAGCCACTATTTGTGTTGGTTGCAATTTTGGTGTAAACTACATTCCTTAGATTATCAACTTTGAATACAAAAGTGGAGTAAGCCACCTTTTGTTATCAAAACAACAGATGGCGCTAAAAGATAGTTTTTGCACAGAACGTAATCTATCATATTATTAGAGCAAAACTGGTGTAAGCTGGATACACCACTTTTGCTCTATGGCAAAACAGGTTTATCTGTGGCTTACGTCTAACGTCATTCGTCAGTGTCAAATGCAAAACGTCAGTGTCAAATGCAAAACGTTAAAATTGAGACAAAACAAACTGAATTTCATTGTATCTTACTGAATAACAATATTTTTGTAATTAACCATGGACGGAGAAGATGATATTACTTCAGGTAAGTTATAAAAATAGTCTGATTGACTGCAAATTATAAGTAAACTTGTCACGTTGTATTTTTCATATCTGGTTCTGAATATCTCCCATCACCTACGCCTTCATCAGGCAATGACGACTCGGAAGAAGCCCAACAGCGTAGTACTAGTTCAACCATAACAAGTTTACCACAGCCCTCGCGAACCACATCTGGGTCGATACCAACAGCAGAGCTTCAATTAAGCTTGTCTGAACAAGTATCAGCTGAAACCACCAATGAAACCCCTGTCCTCAAAAGCAAGAAACGTGTTAAAAAGCCTGAGATTTGGCAGCGAAATGTGCTTAAATTAAAACGAGCAAAAGGCGAAGAATACGAAAATCACAAAAAGAACGTTATTCCTGCGAAGACACCCAAAATAGGGGAATGTCTATGTCCAAAAAAATGTCATCTAAAGATAAATGAAGAACGCCAGCTGCAAATATTCCAAACCTTTTATGCATTAGCTAATTTCGATATACAAAATGCATTACTGTTCTCGTTAGTTAGAGTGACAAATAAATGCAGAAGCTACACAGGAAGAGAGGAGTCAAGAAGACAGAAAACATATATCTATCATTTACTGAATAAAGATGGTGTTGAAGTTCTGGTGTGTAAAAATTTTTTCCTGAGAACTTTTCAAGTTTCTGACGGACATGTAACCAGGGTAATGAAGCGAAAAAGTATACACAATGTCCTACCTATTCATCAGAGAGGTCGACAAAGCTCTGTAAACAAAACACCAGATAATAAGATAGCAGAATTAAAGGAATTCATTGCCAAGTTTCCTGCTTATGAGTCTCATTACACCAGACATAAAAGTGAGAATAGGAGATTTCTATCACCAGATCTAAGTCTTGGACGCATGTATACTCTCTATAAAGAAAGTGTACTCGAACCTTTATCATCCTTCATGTTCAGTAAAATATTTAATGAATGTTTTAACCTACGTTTCCATGCACCCATCAGTGATTCTTGTAAAAGATGTGATCTTTTCCATAACAAAATTAAATGCGCTGAGAGTGAACAGCTAAAACAAGAGTTACAATGTGAACAAGAATTACATCAGAGGAAAGCAGACAGTGCCAGACAAGGGCTACAGAATGATACGGCTTTAGCAAAATCATCTACTGACATTACTGTTATCACCTTTGATTTAATGAAAACCCTACCTACGCCTGTGCTGACAACTGGAATAGTGTATTACAAGAGGCAGCTTTGGACTTTTTGCTTTGGTATTCACAACATGGGGACAGATGATGCCTACATGTTTGTTTGGGATGAGGCTGATGCTTCGCGAGGACCTCAAGAAATTGGTTCTTGCCTGCTTAATTTTTTTAAACATTATGTGAAAACTAAAAAAGTTGTCATGTATTCTGACCAATGTGGTGGACAGAATAGAAACATAAAAATGTCATTGTTCTGTCAGTATATTGTATCTCATCCGGATTTTACTATTGAAGAAATAGACCATAAATTTTTAGTCAGTGGGCATTCATATTTGCCATGTGACCAAGATTTTGGTCTAATAGAAAAAAATAAAAAATTCTACAAAGAGATTTACATACCAGATAACTGGCTCGAAGTAATTAAAACGGCACGAAAAAGGCAAGCTTTCAAGATTGTAAGAATGACAGCAAGTGATTTTGTATCAAGTAAATCTTTGGAAAAAAATATAACAAACAGAAAAATATCAGTGAGCAGCAGCAAGGTGGAGTGGCTAAAAATTCAATGGCTAAAATTCCATAAACTCCACCCTTTTTCAATTTTTTACAAATATTCCAACAATGAAGAAATCCTCTTTGATGAAGTCAGCGTTAAAAAAAGGCAGTCAGTAACCATAACACAACTAGATGCATTGGCAATTATTTCAGAAAAAAAGAAAAAAGACCTTCTTGAACTTTTGCAGTTTATCCCACCAGTTCATCACACTTTTTATAATTCTCTAAAAAGTTCCAACACTGTCCTGGATGAAGCTTATTATGATGAAACAGATGAAGATTAACCCATTACAGTTGTTATCTTTAATAAACTTGCTCTGAAATGGTGTAACCTGTTTATTATTTTTAATTTTACCAGAACATCTAAATGCAGAAGTGGTGTAACCCACATTTTTTTCATAATTATAAGTTTAATTAATACAAAAATATACTACAATTATAGATTTAGAAGTTCTTTTTATAAATTAGAAAGAAGACAATAAAAAAAAATAAAAATAAAAAAATATATATCTTAGCAAATTTTAATTCCTTCTATTTTTTCTAAGTGCAGTGTCGGGGGTTACACCGCTTTTGCGCTGATAGCCTCATATATAACCCAAAATTTCGAAACATGTCTTTTATAAAATTTGCAACTGCAACTTTTCTAACTTATGGATTAAACTACTGTACATAAGCAAATAAAATGAAAAATATGTAAATGAGAATATGCTTGGATCAGAGGCATGGCTTCATATTTTTACGTTTAAAATTGTCAGATTCTGGTAACAGTTGCAGTTTGCAGAATTAATCAAAGAGATGGACAGCAACATGTCAATGTTGTCAATGTGCATAGGGTTAAGGTAATCTCTTATCATGACATGTGCATATACTTCTTCATCGTCTTGGTGGTAGAAAAAAAAATTATGTTCAAAGCGCTCCTTAATTTACGTACACATCTTATGAAAATACAAATTCAAGTAAACCAGATACAGAGAAATACAAAAAAATATATGCATAATGCTGATCGAATTTTTGGAAGGGGTAAGAAGTTCATTTTGTATTAGTTCCTATTTCGCAAATTTATGTGCAGTGAGTGGTTCTGTTTCATAAGCAAATTAAGTTCCATACACATCCAACTTACACAGTGTTACCCAATCAGGATGCAAAGTCATAGCCGAAGCGAAAACTTGGACGAAGCCCAACAATCTATATTTCCAAGTGTGAAGATTGGCATCTCTTCTCTCCAAGTCGTGCAGCTGCTTCAGACTGTAAGAACCTTTACGAAGGAGACAAATGGGGTCCGCGGTAGGGAACCTTGTTGCACTATACCCCTGGAGAGCTCCACTTTCCACAACACCTACTGCTGTATACTGAAAATTAAACAACAATTACATTAGGGAGTGAAAACTTTGATCACAAAACAAACTTTAAGATAAATAAAACCGGCCAACTGCAAGTCGATCTCGCACACGAAGGATTCATACCATCTATTAAAACGGCAAAAAAATCACGTTAGTTGTATCCCCTTAAATATTTATTCTATTCTGTATTTTTAAGTATTATATTATTTGTTGTTATAGTGGCAGGCTGAGGTGTAGTAATATGTATGTGTGTATCTTAGTATCTATCTAGTAGTATGTGTGTGTAATAGATCTAATATAAAACTATGTTATTCATTCCTAAGGAGAGTAATAAATCATAATTAATCGAATGCAGTTGTTTCAATAACACTAAATCCCCTCATGGCGACCCGTGCCATATTTGGGGCTCGCGACGCGAATACGGTATCGGTATAGTGTTACGGCTCCAAATGAATCGAACAATGAATCAAGAAAGTGAAGTTAATTTCGGATGCGGCATGTAAAATAAGTGTAAACTATGAACAGTATATATTATATATTTTATTTAACATATATTTTTGTTAAATAGTGCGCGAATTAAAATCATCGTATAAAATGTGCCGTTCAAACTATGAAAAAGAGCAGATATTTTTGAACCAGAATGCTGCGGGTTCAAACAATGCAGATGTGGAGCAGTTTAAGCTGCATATGTCAAGTATCAGCATTGTCCTCATAATCATCGCTACTCTGTTGGGTCTTGGTGCATTATACTTCGTATGGAAACAGTATAGGAAATGCCACCATACTTGGATCAGAGACCAAATAATGCAGAATAATTTTCGGCGATCATTTAACCGGTCCAGAGATGTACGTGGAGAGGAGCGCGAGCGCGACCTACGTATCCTGATGAGAGACATACCTAAGTAAATAGTATTTCGTGCGGCAGCCAAAATTAGTTGAATTAAGTGCGTCAAATTACTATAAAAGTGCGATAAAGTGCGGTTTAATGTATAGTATTAATGCGTCATTTTTTATTTTAAAATTAACCTCAAGAATAATGGACATCCAAATAATTATTCTATAGACTCTAAGTTTAAAGTAATACCAAATCAATTTATTGTAATTGCTCATTAATCATCTCAATGTATCGTGGATCGACTTACACTCTACAACACCTACTACGGTAACTCACTGTGACTTAGTGAGATTGTGGTATGTATTCTTTAAGTAATTATGTATTTATTGTAAGGTAATGGAAGATGATTTACTTGAATGTTTAAAAGAACTTAAGAGTATAAGAAAATATTTAATTAAGAAAGGAAAATTAAGATTTAAAGGAAATGTTATTAAAAATAGATTAGAAGAGACTAAGGAAATTTATAATAGAAGTCAGGAAATAATTCAATTTTTGTCTTCAGAACAAGGCTCAAAATCAAAAATTTTGGAATCTTTAATTTTAATACAAAATGGGATAAAATCTTATTATTTACAAATTATTGATTTATGTTCCGAAAATAAAGTAGTTTCTGATATCGACAGTAGTGGAAGTGATTTTTGTGAAACTAGCTCAAACCCAGATTTAATCATGGAGTTCGATTTAAAAACGGCCTGTAGTTTGATTCCGATTATGAACAGTAATGAAAGTAACATCAAAAGTATCATTGACTCGGTAGAAATGTATGCCGATATGTTATCGGAATCGGGAAAATTATTACTGATTAAATTCGTTTTAAAAAGTAGACTGTCCGAAAAAGCAAAATTACGCATGTGTGATGATTACAAGTCGGTAACAGAGTTGATTAAGCAATTAAAAGACACTTTATTACCTAAAAAATCGTTCACTGCTATACAATCACGGTTACAGAGTACAACTCAGGGTTGGCGTACAATAGATCAGTTTGGTACCGAATTAGAAAAAACTATTCACCAATTTAACCATAGCTCAGGCAAATGGCAATTCTGAAAATTATGGTGTATTAAAACCGTTAAATGAGAAAATGGCCATTAAACGATTTGCAGATGGGTTAAGTAATTCCCGGCTCAGCACAATAATCGCAGCGCGTAATTACGACAGCTTGAAAGACGCGATTCAGGCCGCCAAGGATGAAGAGTTGACATCGGCATCATCTTCGACGGGTGAAAATGTCATGCAGTTTTCTCATCGTGGACGAGGTAAGTCTCAATTTAATAGTTTCCAGCAAGGCCAATTCTTCGGTCAACAGTCTCGTGGACAACGAGGACGATATAATTATCGTCAGAATTCAAATAATTTTAATACTTTCAGAAGAGGTAACGTTAGAGGTAATTTTAACAATTTTGCCAGAGGAAATTTTCGCGGTAATAATTCATATTATCATGCCCGTACTAATGGTACAAGTTCGTACAATAACACACAGCGAGGACGAGTTCATCAAACGTCGAGTGAAAATCGATCGAGGTTCGAGAATCGTGGTAAGGGTAATACACATCGAGTGTTTTATTCAAATCAGTCTAGCAATAATGAGTCTGTAAGTTCCAATACGAATCCAATGCAGTTTTTTCGATCTGAAACATAACATTTTAGCGCTAAGTGGTAAAGCGAAATTTTTGACTTTGTATAATGGTAATAGAAGATACTTTTGGTTGGTTGATACCGGAGCATCATTATCCGTCATAAAGAAAGATGCTGTACCTAGCAACAGTTGCATCATTCGAGACGAAACTATCATAAATGGTATTGGGGGTCAGATTCAGTCATCAGGATTTATTAATCTCACATTGACTCATCGTGATGACCAACACTGTGTTGATTTTGATATCAAACTTCATGTATTTGATACCATACCTTTAAAGGCGGATGGAATATTAGGTTTAGATTTTCTGTGTCATTACATGACGAATATTAATTTGGAAAGAAATATAATAACGTTTTCTAAATATGGAATGGAATATTCTTTATTACTTCGTGATACGGTCGATTATTCGAATGAAGTTTTACATATTCCTGCACGGAGTGAATCAATTCACTATTTACTTTTAAATAATGCTTTAGCTAATAATGATTGTGTTATCCCTAGCAAGCAGTTGGCAGAAAATGTGTTTTTAGCTGGATGTATTAGTAGAATAAAAAACAATAGAGTACCGGTAAAAATTTTAAACAGCAATGAACATAGTATATCTTTACCAATGTTTCAACCAGAGATGCATTCAATTCAGGATTATCATATTTGCAATTTCAAATCAAATCAAAATAATTTAAAGCGAGCAAAAATATTATTAGATATTTTAAAATTAAATCATTTAAATGTAGAAGAGCGCATTTCTATTCAACAATTATGCTCTAAGTATTCAGATGTGTTCTTTTTACCCGGTGATAAGTTAACGACTACGAACGTTTATGAGCAATCGATTACTTTAAAACCAAACATAAGTCCGGTTTATGTGAAACAGTATCGTTTGCCACACTCATTAAAAAATGAGGTGGATAAGGAAATTCAAAAAATGATTGACAATGATATTATAGAAGAGGCGAAAAGCGAATGGTCTAGTCCTATTTTGCTGGTGCCAAAGAAAAGCGATAACGAAAAGAAATGGCGTTTAGTTGTCGATTACAGGAAATTAAATGACTGTATTGTAGACGACAAATTCCCATTGCCGAACATTACAGAGATTTTAGATTCTCTTTCGGGTTCTATCTATTTCTCACATTTAGACCTTAATCAAGGATATTACCAAGTAGCTTTAGATAAAGAAAGTAGAGAGTTTACTGCGTTTACTACAAACACTGGCCAGTACAAGATGAAGAGATTACCTATGGGTCTCAAGACCAGTTCCAGCGCGTTCAGTAGAGTAATGTCAGTAGCCATGTCTGGACTCACTCATGATAGATGTTTCATATACTTAGATGATCTAGTAGTTTTCGGTAGAAATTTAGATATTCATAACAAAAATTTGACAGACGTGTTAGAAAGGTTAAGAAAAACTAACTTAAAATTGAATCCAGATAAATGTAGCTTTTTGAAGAAAGAAATTCTTTATTTAGGCCATCTTGTATCTGAAAATGGAGTTTTACCCGATCCATCAAAAGTTAAAGTCTTACAAAATTACCCAGTTCCAACTAACACAGATGAAGTGAAAAGATTTGTAGCATTTTGTAACTATTATAGGAAATTTATTAAAAATTTTGCAGACATAACGTGCCCATTAAATAAGTTAACTCGTAAATTTGAACCATTTGTTTGGACTAACGATTGTCAAAAATCATTTGAAAAATTAAAAAATAAGTTAATGACACCACCAATTTTAGATTTTCCAGATTTTTCTGATGATAATGAATTTGTTATACAAACTGACGCTTCTGGCACAGCCATTGGCGCAGTGTTATGCAATAAAAATATGAAACCAGTTGCATACGCAAGTAGACCACTCAATAAAGCTGAACTTAACTACCCCACCATTCAGAAGGAATTAGTTGCCATTGTGTGGGCAGTGAAATATTTTAGGCCTTACGTTTATGGTAAATTATTTACAATTATGACTGACCACAGACCTTTAGTATATTTATTTTCAATGAAAGATCCATCAAGTAGACTTTTAAAATTCAGATTAGCATTAGAAGAGTATAATTTTAAAATTTTATATATAAGGGGCAAAGACAACAGCGTTGCTGATGCGTTATCTAGAATAATTATAACATCAGATAGTTTAAAACAAATGAATGACGAAATCATACTAGTAATGACAAGAACGGAAAAAAGGCGTTTAGAATTTGACAACCAAACTATAAAAGCTAGTTGTAGCAAGCCCAATGAGGCGTGGCCTGATCAACCACGAGTAGTTGAGGTGCTAAAAATACCTAGTAATACTGTGGAAATGACTTTTATAGGATGTGACGAATTGGAAAAATTAAGAGCTCAAAATAATATAAATGAAGAAAAGGAATGCTTTATTTACAATAAGAATAAGAAAATATTGTTTATTAATCTCAACTTTAGAGCACAATTTACGCGAGACGAATTTGTGACTAAGTTAGATGATTTTTGAAAATATATAAATATAAATGAACTATGCATAGTAAGAAATAAAGAATATGAAGACTTTATAAAAGATTTATTAAGAGGAATTAAAGATAATAATAATTGGACCGGTCCCCGAATTTTTGTATTAAGAGGAGTTAGGAGAATTGATAATAAGGAGGAAAGAAACAATATTTTACAAGATTTTCATTTACTACCCACAGCGGGACATGCAGGTGTGCGTAGAATGACCAATAATATAAAAAGAAAATTTTATTGGCCTGGTTTAGACATTGATGTACAAGAATTTGTAGCTAAATGCGTTAAATGTCAAAAAATGAAGCATTGTAGGTATATCAAGGCGCCCATGGAGATAACTACAACGGCTTCATATGCTTTTGAAAAGATCTATCTTGACGTCGTAGGTCCTTTTGAGAAAGACATTGAAGGTAACGTATATATTTTAACAATACAATGCGAATTAACCAAGTTTATTGAAGCTTATCCTTTAAAAAATAAGGAAACCGTAAGTATAGCAAAAGCTTTAGTTGATAATTTTATTTTAAGATTTGGAATACCAAATGCCATGGCGACAGATCGTGGAACCGAATTTGTTTCTTCAGTAATGGAACAGGTATGTAAAATTTTAGAAATAAATAAATTGACTTCTACAGCATATCATCACCAATCTATCGGTGCACTTGAAAATACACATAAAAATTTAGGAGCATTTTTGCGAATACATTGTAATGGTCAAAAAGATACATGGAGTCATTGGTTACCATTTTGGTGCTATAGTTTTAATAATACGGTTCATACGGAAACAAAATATACGCCCTTTGAATTGGTTTTTGGTAGGCCTAGTGTAATACCATCTAGAGTAAGTCAATGCATAGAACCTTTATATAACCCAGAAAGCTATCCTTTAGACCTTAAATATAAGTTGCAAGTAGCACAACAAGATGCTCGTAATAACCTAATATTAAGTAAGCAGAATCGTAAGTCTTCTTATGACAAATATGTCAATAATGTAACATATAATAATGGACAATTAATATTAATTAAAAATGAAACAGCAAGTAAGTTAGATATTAAATGGCTTGGACCATTTGTTGTTTTGGAGGATTTAGGTGTTAATGTTAAAATTATGAAAAATAATAAACCTTATGTAATCCATAAAAATAAAACAAAACCATATATAACATAACAATAATAAAACTTTTATATACAATAATAAAATTTATACAAAAAAAAATATTGTTACAACATTTTTTTTTTTTTTCTTTTCACCCCCGAGGTGAGGTGTAGTAATATGTATGTGTGTATCTTAGTATCTATCTAGTAGTATGTGTGTGTAATAGATCTAATATAAAACTATGTTATTCATTCCTAAGGAGAGTATTACACCAAACTTAGGGACTTATTATTTTTAATGTACTATGATTTAGTAGAAAGAAAATTGTAAAAAAATTGTCATAAAAGGCTTTATTATTATTATGCTATAGTGACAGAATAAATACATCGTAAATATTTTATTTAGTTTAATATTTTTAATGAATTTTGAAACGAAAAACAATCCAACAATAAATTTTACCAGTAAGTTTTTTGTTTTGTTACCCAAATTTTTTCCGTCCATTTTGTTATAAAGAAAAGTTTAACTTGGTGGATTTTTTTTTTAATTACACGAATTATTCATGTCCACCTCATACCCTGTTTCGCAAATATATTTGAGTTTTGCATACTTACAATATCATCTTCACGTCCAGCATAAGAGAAATGTACGCGCATGTCTCCGACCTCATGCTCCAGAGCACTTTCCCCATGGTAGTAGAAACCTGAGTGGAGCTTAATATCAGACCGCTCTGGCCTAGAGTCCGACCAAATTTCGTAGTAGTCATTGACTTTACGCTTTACATCAATACCTGGAAATGTGATTGCATATGTTTAAACTTAAGCAATTCATTCCTGACATATTGCCTCTCCAACAAATTACATATTATTATTATTCCATTAATTCCATTCTATTCGCTTGATGTCAATAGCGCAAGACCGGCAATTGTGGAGATCTTTGGGAGACGCCATTGTCCAGCAATGGACGTCTTTCGGCTGATATGGTGATGATGATGAACAAATTACATGTGATTGTCTCTCCAAAAATTGGTAACTTGTTTTTTTTATTTTATACTATAGCTAGCCACTACAACCCCTTTAACCCCTTACAACCCTATTTCCGAATTAAAAATTAGCCTATTAAATATATATAATATTCTTAGGCTGTAGACTATCTGTTTAGAAATTTCATTTAAATTGGTTCAGTTTTTTTGGAGTGTAAGCGCGTCAAACAGACAATGAGTTACTTTCACATTTACCTGTACAAAATTAGTAAGGATAAATAAATCTTAAGACAACTAACACAGCTTTATCTGTTCCCAAAACAGGCAGAGCCACTGCTATTGCAAACAAACAACAGATAAACATACATTTTTTAATACAAACATATTACCACAAAATTACACACCAAACAAATTATTGTATTTATCACACAAAGCTTAATTCTAGGTCGAGATAGAACTCACAACCTACACACACTTAGCAGTCAGCACCACTAAACTAAACCAACAGGCCAGTATTATTAGACTAAACTTATTATGTATTTATATGTCTTACCTAAATACAACCAGCCAATTTTTACATTCTCTGCAATATGTGTTTCACTGAACAGTGGCATTGACATTGGGTTCTGATGACCAGGTCTGATATAAAATAGGTTAGAGTCAACAATGTAGTCTCTCCAGTCTTTGTGGTACCAGTATGTCTTGCGACTCTCCTCCGCTGGCTCACTCAGAAATGTTTCTTGTTCACTGGAAAATTATACAATTAGGTACTTAGTTTAAATATTTCAGGATTTACACACAATTGCCTAAACAACCACACAACTAACTACGTATATTCCTAGTTTAACCCTTCTAATATGGTCAGTCATGCTACAATATAACATTGTTTAACTATGGTGTCTGTAAAATCTTACTTTTCTATTTTTATTACAAAAGGTAATGCTCTAGAAAATAAACCCTGTTTTATGGAGGACTTTACAACAATGAATTTTACAGTCTCAAAGCACACATAGACTCAAAACAAATGTATATGGGTGACACAAATAGTACTAATCAAGCAAACAACTAAACCAGTCCTAATCAAATCAAGTCAAATCAGTGATGCTTATTTTTATTGTACCAGGAGGCAGTTTATTTTAATCTTGGGTGCATGCAAATGTTCTAAACCATTGAGTACACTTAGGTTCAAAAGCAGCATGTACTGAAGCTGTGTACATGGAAGAGCTAACACCTTGAGTGCGCTCATTGTTAAAAGATCCTCTAGCATTTGCATTGCAAATTAAAAAGGGGAAGAAAATGTGTACACCAAGATCTTAGTTCAATCACAAGTCTAAAACACTTAGGTTCAATAGCAGCAGGTACTAAAACACTTAGGTTCAAAAGCAGCAGGTACTAAAACACTTAGGTTCAAGAACAGCACATACTAAAGCTGGGTACATGCAAGAGCTAACCCTTTGAGTACACTCATTATTAAAATATTCTCCAGCATTTGTATTGTAAATAGAAAAGGGAATGAAAAAGTGTACACCATGATCTTAGTTCAATCACAAGTCTAAAACACTTAGGTTCAATAGCAGCAGGTACTAAAACACTTAGGTTCTAGAGCACCAGGTATTAAAGCTGGGTGCATGCAAGAACTAATTCCTTGAGTACACTCCTCTTTAAAATATCCTTCAGCATCTGCATTATAAATAGACAAAGGAATGAAAATGTGTTTACCGGGATCTTAGTTCAATTGCAAGTTTAAAACACTTAGGTTCACAAGCAGCAGATACTAAAGCTGTGTAGCACTATTAGTAAGTAGTCCAGACTTACGTGGTCTCTTCAATCCACTGGTACATCTGCACTCTCTTCCTCAACTTCACGGCTTGTACTTGGATATTGTAGTCTGGTTCTGAGATAGGTTCCAGAATACGTAAAGGACCAATTATATGTACCACACGTCCTTCATATGGTGTTGTCTCATCAACTGTGTGTACATCTACACTCTCTGCTACTGATACCAACTCTTCTAACATCATATTGCTCTGGATTGTTTGGCTCTGAAAACATCAATCATATGATAGGCTTTATATTAGCTTTATTGGAATCATTCCACTCTATTCTTTGAAGTGCAAGTTTGACTGCAACATTCATTGCATAAAGTGCAATGTTCATTGGCTAGAGTGGCACACAGTTCGTGGACTATGTTATATCATATATGCACTGACTGGTCTATAACAGGGTTCATGTAAAACTTAGTTTATAACAACATTCATAAAGAAGAAATATCAACAATTTGTCTTTAAATAAAATAATTTGAGTTTTAAAATAGAAACATAATTATGTTAGTATAGTGTAAACAGAATGTTTATTATTACCTCAGCCCAAACCAGAAAATAAGTAACACCTGAAAAGAAGGCGAGACTCAACAATGTAGTCAACCAGGTCTGCTTGAAATGATTCCATACTGTTCTCCACTCCATCTACGAACAAGAGGTATAAACATGCTATAGGTGCAGATATTAGTGCACCAAAAATTTATTTATTATTAAAAAATCTGCAATACAATGCACTGTTTCATACAGTGTTCATTTTACATTAGAAATCACAGAAATTAATTGGTAAATCTTTAGCACTGTTCTATGTTTTATAGTTTTCTTTTTGTCATAAGTTTTTACATAATTTATGCTTACATGCGCCGGTTGTTTATTATTCATAAAATGCAAATATCGTAAAAATATAGCGAAATAAAAATTAATAAATTTGACAGTTGTCACTGTCAGTAAAAGTAGTACATATACTCTTCGTCATCTTCTTTTCGTAAATGGCAATTCCCAGATTATTTGTATAGTCTTTAAAAATTAAATTATGCACTATTTAAGCTATCTATTGGTAGATATGCAATACACTCTCACAGATGCTGCGCATCGTCAGATGCCGTATGCCGATAAGAGCTAGTTTTATATTTGTTAGACTTCGTTTGTTAGGATATTATGTAAGCGTCATATATTTAATGCTATAACTAGACTAGGTGCGGTAAACCACAGGCGTATCCATAATTTGCATAAGTGGAAAATTCATTGCCTATGTAGCTATTTACGGGTAGATTTGGTTGAATAAAACAAGTGGGTCTCATAAGAGTTACTGGTCCACGTAACACGTAAGGTGCTCGTACGTTCTACAGAATAACGATAAAAGTAAATCCAGAGATATAGACATACAGTTCAGAAATTTTAATATCCTTAAAATGTATCCTTAAAGTCTACGTAATGCGCCAGAGTATACCTATATGAGATCTGCATTTTATTAAAACCTAAAAGATTTAAGAAGTAATTTCTTATATTCTCATTGGTTATAATTACATACTCTCAGATCCAATCAAAATCATGTTCATAGTTTCATAGTTTGTTATATACTCTTTGATCATGTTTGTTGTTTTGAATTACATTTGTAACTAGCGGCCCGGTACGTGCTTCGCTACGTATAAGGCATAGTAATAAAAAAACGATTATTAAGTTCATTTATACAAACAAAAAAATATTTTAAATTGCTAAAAGATGTTGATTTTACACTTTGTCAAGACTTTTTTTTAATTTTCTCTACGTACAAACCTTCCCTGGACTTCCACGAATAATTCAAGACCAAAATTAGCCAAATCGGTAAAGGCGTTGTTGAGTTATAACCTTACAACGAAAAGTGGCATTGATTTTTATATATATAGATAATTTAGTTGTATTATAATTGCTCAATACTTCTAAATCCAAAAGTAGATAACATGCGGGCTTATACCAGAAGTCTAGGATTGATTCGAGGAAGCTATATTAATCTATCTTATGTCCCAAAATTATGGAAAAGACAAAACCATAGTATACCGTTTTTGGACTTTTATAAGAAGACTACAGGTAAAATGTAATATTGTATAATGTTAAATCAAAGATATTATAATATAACAAGATTGCGCACTCCAAGATTTAGTTCAAAGTAAAATGAACTCAAAGTCTTTAAGATACAGTCCATTTCTCTTTGTAGTGTACCAATAGGAAAAAACGGACCACTTGAGAGGCTCTCGTTTTGGAATCTGTCCCTGTCTAACAGATGGCCAGCCTAAAAATAACTTACTTGACGTATAAAATAGTAGAATTTTTGGTCAAACACCTAGGATTATGTTTTCATATAACTATAATTAAATAATTTTTATTTATTTAAGACGTACACAACGTTTTTTTAAACTATGTCTTATTCTTTGATAGCTTTTTAAATACATTTAATTTGGGTTTAGTAAATTCAATAGCAGTATTTATAAGAAATGACGTTTACCACACTCAATTTGTAAACAAATATGGCGAATGTTTGTTTTGAAATTATTTATCGTATTGTGCTCCAATCCAGTTCCAATTTGGTTAAAAATGGTTTTAACTTGTTGCGTAAAAGGGTGTAAAAGTGAGGGTCATCTGGGGAGTGGTATATCTTTTCACAAGTAATTGTTATCTTGTAATGTTTCTATATTTTGGCTAAGTTCAGCAACAGGGTAACCATTCGTTACGTATTTAATGGATCGTTTTTCTAGATTTCCCAAAAACGAGGAATTGAAACAAAAATGGATGAATATTGTTCCCGGTAAATAATAATCTGATATAGCAATTAACTGTTTTATTACAAATAACATTCATATTTGTTTTAGAGTTTTTGCACATTGACACAAAATACTATTCCCCACTACCAGCCACTAAGCATACCTACTCGAGATTGTTGCCTCTTACAACAAACGATTTTTCCAACCTGTCGTAATGTATATTAGGTATTTTATACCTACGTAATAATTGTCTGCTGTGTGGTGACGGCGACAAATATCAGAATCAGAATATCATCACCCCATCTCATCCCGTGGGGGGCGTAGAAGTCGACCCGAGGGAATATCTACCAGAGGACGGGAAGCAGCTTCCTTCTGAGTACTACGACCATCATACTGCGATCGCCAACCCGCCTGCCAAGCGTGGCGATTATGGCATATCCCCTCAAGATGATTCTTGAGGGAGGCTTGTCCAGCAGTGGACTTATTTAAGCTGTAATGATGATGATGATGATGATGATGATGAATAATTGTCTATTTCACTATATCTAACACTAAAACGAGGCTACTGTTTCCTCGTGTCAGTGTTTGTTATGAGTAAATAGGTAAGAAATAGACAATTGCTACACTCTTATGAATAACAAAAGATATAAAATTATCTCATTTGTTTAGATTAAGCCACTTAGAAGATATTTTCAATTAAGGTAGTGAGTATAGTACTATCCGTGGAATAAATTTAAATTACGGGCCTGTAGTCTATTAGTGATACCTAATTTTCACAATCTAATCTATATTGAATATATGTATTACAATAATTATCCTAGAATACTATAGCCAACTGACACAAAACACTTGTTGCGAAAAAGAATATAAGTAAATAAAACATATAATATACTTAAAAACTATTTGGATACATTACATATACATATATATATATATATAGACTCACGCCTGTTTCCCAGAGGGGTAGGCAGAGACAACGGATTTCCATTTGTCACGATCTTTGCATACTTCTTTTGCCTTACTGTCATTATATTCTTCATACATGCTCGCCGGTTTAGGGTACTTCTGACCTGCCCTTTCTTCAGAACATCTCCAATTTGGTCAGAGAATGTTCGACGTGGTCTTCCTCTTCCGGTTGTCCCATTCACACAGGCCAGGTATACTTCTTTTGTCAATCTTCTTTCATTAATCCTTTCTAAATGGCCAAACCATCTCAGCATGCCTTTTTCAATCTTTGTGACTACATCCTCCTTCACACCACAACGCTCTCTTACATCAGTATTTCGAATTCTGTCTCTCAAAGTCACACCACACATACTTCTCAGAGCTCTCATTTCCACTGCATTTATTTTACTTTCATTCTTTTTCTGCCATACCCAACTTTCACTTCCATACATTAAAGTTGGCACTAACACTCCATCGTGCACGGCTAGTCGAGCCTTCTTTGATACTTGCCGGCTACTCATAAAGGCGTGTAGTGCCCCATTCACTCTGTTCCCCGCATTTACTCTTCTAACAATATCTTTTTCATATTTCCCATCTCTCGTAAACAAAGTTCCCAAATATACAAACTCATTCACCTGTTCGACTTTCTCTCCTCCAATCACAATGTCACACGTTGTCGTGTATTCATCCCTCTCAAATACCATTACTTTCGTCTTACCTACATTCATTTTCAACCCTTTCCTTTCAAAAGATTCATGCATACTTGTTACCATCACCTGCAACTCGTCCGCCGATGATGCAAGTAAAACTTGATCATCAGCGTAAAGCAGACATTTGATGAGTAACTCATTCATCCTTACACCGCATTCACTTTCTTTCAAGTCTTTTAAACAGCTATCCATGAATAGGTTAAACAACCACGGTGACGCTACACATCCCTGTCTAACACCCTTTTGGATGCTAAACCACTCGGTGTATGACCCGTTAATCCTCACGCAAGCTCTGGAATCCCTATAAAGAGATTTTAGTGCTTGAACAAGGTTGTCGTTCAACCCATACATGGACAGTACCGACCATAGTTCACTCCTCAACACTCTATCGTAGGCCTTTTCTAAGTCTACGAAGGCACAGTAAACCTTTTGGTTTTTGCCCAAAAACTTCTCTACTATGCTTCGCAGAGAAAAGACCTGATCCGTGCATCCCATTCCTTTCCGAAAACCTGCCTGTGCATCCCATATTTTCGCATCGGTTTCTTTCACAACTCTTTCAACCAATACTTTTGCATACAACTTACCAACGACGCTGAGTAGACTAATGCCCCTATAGTTTTTACAGTCTTGCCGTGAGCCTTTCCCTTTGTAAAGAGGTACGATAACAGCCTTGCACCAATCACTTGGCACTTGGCCGGTGGTATAGCATAAATTGAATAGGCTGCACAGCTGACTCGCTATGACGCCATGTCCAGCCTTCAGCATCTCGGAAGTTATCCTGTCATACCCTGGTGACTTACCTGATTTCATACCCTTAATAGCTTTCACAATCTCATCCATACCAATGTCATCTTTACATTTGTTCTTGTCTATACTTAGTGAACTACGTTCACTCTCTGTTACACCTCTTTCATACAAACTTTCAAAATACTCCTTCCAACGTTTTAACACGCATTCTTCCCCTTTCACTATATTTCCATCTTGGTCTCGTATGGATTTCAGTTCTGAGGTTTGAGTTATGCCTCTTACTGATCTAACGGATTTCCAGAAAAACTTAATGTTCGTCTGAAAATCCTTAGACAACCTTCTATCAAAATTATCCTTTTGTTCATTTTTCTTTTCATTCACCACATCCTTTACAATTCCTTTCATTTTCCTATAATCATTCCAGGCCCTTTCTATATCCTCATTCGTCGCCTTATGCATTCGTTCGTTTGCTCTGGTGGCTAGCCAGTCTAACCACGCTTTCTTCTTTTCACATACAACTTTTTGTACACTTTTACACTCTTTGTTTTTACAATCTTTGTTTTCCCATAAAAAGAATAAAAATAGTGCCGAAAACTAAACCAAAATGGATGTCAAAGGGTATTAAACGATGTAGTAAAATCAAGAGAGACTTGTTATGGAAGTATAGACACTCTCCTACATCACGTAACAAAACAGCATTCAAAAAATATTCGAGTAGATACAAAAACATTATTAAACTAACTCAAAAAGCTCAAAACAACTATCATACAAAAACAGCCAAATGTAAAGCTAGAGCTACTTGGAACATTATAAAAGAATGTTCTAAAAACGAGCCCAGTGAAACCGTGTCAAGAATTTTACATGATGGTAGGAATATTACTGACCCCAATGAAATAGCCAATTTATTCAATAATTATTTTTCTGACATTGCCAATACCAATAACAATAATTGTGACACTAACGTAATACATGACAAATCTAACTCTCTATTTTTGACACCTACAACACCTTTTGACATTTTGAAAATCTTGACATCTCTTAAAAATACCAATAGTGTTGGTTATGACGATATTTCAACTAAAATTGTTAAAGACAATGCATTACTGATTGCACCAATAATAAGCCATATTGTTAATTTATGTTTAGAACAAGGAATATACCCAGAACAATTAAAAATTTCCATTATAAGACCTTTATTCAAAAAAGGTGACCCACAAGATGTGGGAAATTATCGACCCATAGCATTGTTACCAGTGTTATCAAAAGTTTTCGAAAAGGTCATATATACTAAACTATATAATTATTTTGAAAAGTATAATATATTCATAGAAAATCAATATGGTTTCAGGAAAGGAAAAACTATCAATATGGCAATCTACAATTTTCTGCTCAAAGTAACTACAGCTATAGACAGACGAAAAAATGCCATAGCTTTGTTTATGGATATAAGCA
Organism: Pseudoips prasinana; assembly: GCA_951640165.1. NCBI lineage: Eukaryota > Metazoa > Arthropoda > Insecta > Lepidoptera > Nolidae > Pseudoips > Pseudoips prasinana. Next base: position 23,415,941 of record OX621236.1, on the reverse strand, counting down.
AAGCATTCGATCGCGTTAATCACGATATATTGTTAAAAAAACTTTACAGCTACGGAGTAAGAGGGAATGCATACAAATTGTTACAGTCGTATTTAAATAAAAGAATACACATAACACAAATAAAAAAACTTTGTCCTACAACATTGTTAGAAACTATATATACTATATATAACTATATATATATATATAGTCCCTCAAGGTAGTGTGTTAGGACCTTTATTATTTTTAATATATATTAATGACCTCCCCATTGGAATCAATCATAACATGACATTATTTGCAGATGATAGTACAATTTTATTCATTAATAATTATAACACTGACATTTTAGAATCTGAAATAATCAATACCTTGACTTGCATCAATAATTGGTTGACTAATAATAATTTAATACTAAACATATCTAAAACGCATATAATTAACTTTAAACAAAGACCCACCACAAACAGCATGGACATTAACTTCTCGAGCTCAAGTATATCTGAAGTCTCCACGACGAAATTCTTGGGAGTAACAATTGACAATACACTTAAATGGAAACCACATTTAGAAAGTTTATGTAAAAAGTTATATAAATTCTCATTTATCTTTTATAAACTAGGACAAGTAGTTAATTTAACAGCAGTGTTAACTGCTTATTACGGATATGTAGCCCCAATCCTCAGATATGGAATCATATTTTGGGGCAACTCAACAAACAAGGATCAAGTTTTTAAGGCTCAGAAACGATGCTTGCGTTCATTCCTTCGACTAAATAGGAGGGATTCCTGTAAAGAGCATTTTGTTGAATTGGGCATATTAACAGTGCCATCACTTTATATTAGTGAAGTGGCAATATTTGTTAAAAGCAATGAGAACCTTTTTGAAACCTACCCAGCTGGAAGCCGTCGTGAAAACACGATTCGTCATTTAGCATGCAAAACGCAACTGCTCCGGGCCAGTATATTCTGCATGGCACCTATAATCTTTAACAAAATACCGCAGAAGATAAGATCAATTTCCAACGTAAATATTTTTAAAAATAAACTGAATGCACTCCTTTCTCAAAAAGCTTACTATTCAGTCAATGATTTTTTGAAAGATAACTGGACTTTTAGTATTTAAATGGTATTGTGTTTTGTATTAATTTTAATAATTTGTAAAATTGACATTGTACTCAATTTATATTCCTCAATTTTTGACATTTTTTATTTTAATTGTGGCTTTTATTTCTATTTTATAATTAATTTGTAATGTTAAATTTGCATGCCTAACCGGTAAAATATGGCAGAACATCAATAAATTGTAACACCTTATATGTATACCTATATTTGCAAATAAATTATATTGTATTGTATTGTATTTTATCCCACCAAATATTCTTCATCTTTCTTCCTCTTCGTCTCTTTATTACACCACATACTTCACCAGCTACACTCACCACACCTTCTTTGACTACCTTCCATAGCTCTTCTACTTCTCTTATGTCTTCAGATCCCTCAAACTTCTCAACCAACTTACTTTTGTACTCATCTGCCACTTCTTCCTCTTGCAGTTCCTCTACTTTTATTCTCTCTAGTACACTTTTAGTCTCAGGGATTCGGTGGCGCGATCCTTTGAATAGACCACTTATTCGGCTCATTACCAGAAAGTGGTCTGTATGGATTGCGGTCCCACGATAGACTCTTGTGTCTAGAACATTCTTTCTCAGTCTTTCATCTACAATCACGAAGTCAATCATACTCTTTCTCACATTTTTCCTCTCTCGTGTAAACGTATGGATTCTTTTATGTTCAAACATAGTATTTGTAACACAAAGACCCCATTCCAAACATATCTCAAGCAGACTGTACCCATTCTCATTCTCACTCTCGTCACCGAATTGACCTAGTACTCTTTCAAAACCATCACGTTTTACCCCAACCCATCCATTAAAATCACCTAACATTATTACTCTTTCATTATACTGACTTAACCGCAACACATCTCTCAGGGTCTCCCAGAATGCCTTTCTTTCTTCTTGTTCTCGCTGTATTACAACTGCACCCATATCTACAGGAGCGTACACTCCTACTAGGAAGATACGGGTCATACCAACTTTCATTCTCAACCACATTACTCTTGCATTCACGCATTCGAACTCAGTCACACACTCAGACATACTTGTGGAAAGAATGAGACCCACACCTTGGCAACCTCTGGTGGTGTTCGGTACTCCAGACCAATACGCCGTGTATTCTCCGTGTGTTGTAGTATCACACCCTTTCCGCTTCGTCTCATTCACACACAACACATCGATCCGCTTTTCACTCATCAGCTGACATACTTCGTCCATCTTACCTTCTATTCCTCCTCCCACATTCAACGTAGCAAAACGGCTCTCCGTTGGCCACTTTTCGCCTCTCCGGGAAACGAGACGTGACGGGTGGCGGACCACGTCGCCGCCATTTGAAGGATTAAAATGAATTATATCCATTGCGTTCCCACGAGTATTAGGGACTAAACGGTCCACCCTCGCAGAGCCCTATACGGGGGTAAGGCGGATCCATGCTGTGTCCTATGACCGCCAACATAGACACCCTCCGTTATCGACCAGAATACCCTCTGGCCAAGGATCCCTCAGCACGGGTCGGATAACACCTTGGATCGGGGTTTTGTTTCAGGTATGCTCCCTCGGACTAAATAGCTCACTTGTGCTCGTCCCCTGCGTCTCGGTGAGCGTACAGTAAGCCAGCTAACTCGGCCTGTGAGCGCCGCCGTTGGTATGCATAATTATGCCTACTCTTCCGCCGCCGCTCTAAGTTACTATCCTGTACTGATAGTAACTATGCTATCATAGGCCTCTGATGAATCCTAAGATTCTAGAGCCCCCAATAGAGGCAGTTTAAGGTCATACCCGGGACCACGAATTTGTATTGGATCAATATTGGATAATTGGTAATTGGATACATTACGAATATATAATATTTGGATAGTCTATTGCCTTTGTCCAAAATATCTACCACTACTCACACTTACATTAGGCGGGAATTGTACTATAAATAATTATATAATTTCTAAACGTTTAAAAAATCTACAAATAATCTTGGTATAATTTAATTTATATTGCTTGCAGAGAGGCATACAAAATAAAGAAAGTATAAGTAACGAAAACATCTCGAATACGTATACCTAGGTATGCAGTGGGGCGAACAGTAACTTTAAAAGCACTGCACAGGTAGTATGATTATACTTCAAATGTAAGTTTATTCATTCTCATAAAAACAAAATTTTAAATTTGGCGCGTTAAAACATTCGCATAATTCCACGACGCATGGTCACTCTATTAGGAGGAGATGCCATCCAAAACAGCTACTTCTTGCTCGGGCCGTTTTTGCTCCCTCAGTGCGCAATCTTGTTATATTATAATATCTTTGTGTTAAATATCTTGTAATACATAGCCAATAATCATATACAGCCTGGACAACGTAGTTAGAATGTATATCAACTAGGTTATTTTTATAGGTTCTTATAGACTGGATTTTTTAAATATAGTTATTACCAGCTGTGCCCCGCGATTTTACCCGCGTTAAAATTTATAAATTATCACAGCTCCTCCCCCATAGGTGATAGCGTGATAATATGTAGCCTCCATGTTGACCCGATCTCTTAGTAATAATAACAATAATAATAATAGCCTTTATTCAGACAGTATTTCATTTACATATCTTATATATTAAAGTCTTAACTACTGAGCATCGATAACCCTGTCTGTATGCCATTTATTAACAAAGGCGGCCTCCTCCAACCTTTTCCATTCTTCTCTGTTTTTGGCAGTTCTTGTCCATAAGCCTCCTGCTACAGCTTTTATATCATCCACCCATCTCCTGGATGGTCTACCTCTTTTCCTCTTCATGTGACTGGTGAACCAATTCATTATTGATTTTGACCATTTGTCTTTGCCTCTAACTATATGACCCGACCATCTCCACTTTAGCTTTTTTATTGTTGTTGTGACATGTTTTGTTTTTGTGTATTTCTTTATAGTATCCATTCTTATTCTGTCAGATAGTCTTTTCCCCATCATACTTCTTTCCATGGAGTTTTGGCAAGTTTCCAGCTTTTTAATATTTGCTTTGGTGAGTGCCCAAGTTTGACAGCCATATGTGAGTACAGGGAGTATGCTGACATCAAAAAGTTTCCGTTTGATGCCTATACTGATACCACCATTCTTCATGACCTCCTTCAAGCTCCAAAACTGTTTCCAGGCATTTCCCACGCGCCTGTCTATCTCTTTTGTGGTCTGATCAACCAGAGCAACTACCTGGCCTAAATATATGTACTCCTTGACATATTCTAGTGGATTGTTATTCACCAGTATAGGTTCTTCCTTGCCATTGGTCATAACCTTGGTCTTTAATGTATTCATGACCAATCCCACCTTGCCACTTTCTCTTACTAGATCATCTAGCATCTCCTGTAGCCCATTACTTGATGATGAGAGGATTATTAGATCATCAGCAAATCTGAGATGTGATACATTTTCACCGTTAATGGATAGTCCACAGGTCGCCCAATCTAAATGTCGAAAGACGTCTTCCAAAACTGCAGTGAAGAGTTTTGGTGATAGGGGATCGCCCTGGCGTACGCCTCTTTCCATTTTGATCTCTTTGCCTTCTTTTTCCAATTTTATTTTCGCCTTACTGTTTGAGTAGATATTTTTAAGGATCCTGATATATTTATGTTCAACCCCTTGGTTTTTGAGTGCATTCCAGATTTTTTCGTGTTCGATTGAATCAAATGCTTTACTGTAGTCCACAAAACTACAGTAGAAGATTAAGCTATGTTCTTTACCTTTTTCAAGCAATTGTTTGATGACATGAATATGGTCTAAGGTTGAATAGCCACTCCTGAAACCCGCCTGTTCCCTGGGTTGATTTTCATCCAAAGTATTAGTTATTCTACTGAGTATTACTTTTGCAAAGATTTTATATATATTTGACATTAGACTTATAGGCCTATAATTATTGATGTTGCTTTTGTCTCCTTTTTTATGTAAAAGTACTATGGATGATGTTGTCCACTGGTAAGGAATCGTTTCGGTTTGTAAGATTTGGTTGAAAAGATGTTTGAGAATTGGAATTAGGTGATTTTTATTGAGAATTAGGAACTCATTACTTATGCCATCTGACCCTGGAGCTTTATCAGGTTTTTGAGTTCTTACAGCCTTTTCTATTTCTTCGTGCATTATATCTTAGTAATATACATGCAAAATTTGAAGTAAATCCATGCAGTATGTATCCATGTACTACTAGTACCGACAAATTTCTAAAAACTATATTTTTGGCTTCGATATCTATTGTAGATCACGCCAAAGTAAGCAGAGCTTGTACTATGAAAACCAGATAACTGATATACTACATATAATACTTTTCTTTTGTAAATACATACTTATATAGATAATTACACCCCGACTCAGGACAAACAGATATGGTCAAAACCAACACCCAGATCAGGTCAAAACACATAACAAACGAGAGTATTCATGCACACAAATATCTGTCCTGGGTGGGAATGGAACCCACAACCTTTTGGTGTGAAAAGCAAGCATTTGCCAACCATGGCAACAGGCCCGTCAATTAATAATATTTTCCCCCAAAACGTATGCAAAATCATATTTCAGGTAATACAATACAAGAGGAATATTTTGAAATATTGAAGAAAAAACATCCACATATTCATGAGTTGAGTCATGACCGATTGCAATGTACCCTACAAATACTAGCCAAGTTTCATATCACACCTCAAGAAGCATGTAGACATTTATACATCTTGTCCATGAACCCAATCACTATGGATAATTATGGAGAAATACTTAGAGAATGTGGATTTGTGACTATATCTGCTGACCACATCATAAAGTAAGTCAAAATGTCATGTAAGGTCAAATTCCACATCCTTAGGTGGTTGAGACACAAATACAGCAAAATGTCATCTGCCATAACTAAGTCACCTATTCGTACAACAATAATATACTAATAAATCTATCATCTGCATAGTAATGCTTATTGTGGTGTCGGAGCAAGAACCAGCTCCTACGACTTAGATGATCTGACTGTCCAACAAGCTGATGATCCAATTGCAGATCTCGGGGATTCCATTATATATAAGCCAGTAGTTCGTAAGGCCCGACGAATCACCTTTGGGAATAAGGTAGATATTGGCACGAAAGTGGAAGCATTTTAGTTTTGTAAGAGAGACGGTATAGGGGAGCATATCTTTAGCACCACTGCAGGGATGCCATCTGGCCCGCTCAACTTGTGGACGTCTAGGAGCTTAAGCTCCCGCCTAACCGCACTATTTTAATATCCTTAAAATGTATCCTTAAAGTCTACGTAATGCGCCAGAGTATACCTATATGAGATCTGCATTTTATTAAAACCTAAAAGATTTAAGAAGTAATTTCTTATATTCTCATTGGTTATAATTACATACTCTCAGATCCAATCAAAATCATGTTCATAGTTTCATAGTTTGTTATATACTCTTTGATCATGTTTGTTGTTTTGAATTATATTTGTAATAATTTAGTTGTATTATAATTGCTCAATACTTCTAAATCCAAAAGTAGATAACATGCGGGCTTATACCAGAAGTCTAGGATTGATTCGAGGAAGCTATATTAATCTATCTTATGTCCCAAAATTATGGAAAAGACAAAACCATAGTATACCGTTTTTGGACTTTTATAAGAAGACTACAGGTAAAATGTAATATTGTATAATGTTAAATATCTTGTAATACATAGCCAATAATCATATACAGCCTGGACAACGTAGTTAGAATGTATATCAACTAGGTTATTTTTATAGGTTCTTATAGACTGGATTTTTTAAATATAGTTATTACTAGTTGTGCCCCGCGATTTTACCCGCGTTAAAATTTATAAATTATCACAGCTCCTCCCCCATAGGTGATAGCGTGATAATATGTAGCCTCCATGTTGACCCGATCTCTTAGTAATAATAATAATAATAATAATAATAGCCTTTATTCAGACAGTATTTCATTTACATATCTTATATATTAAAGTCTTAACTACTGAGCATCGATAACCCTGTCTGTATGCCATTTATTGACAAAGGCCTCCTCCAACCTTTTCCATTCTTCTCTGTTTTTGGCAGTTCTTGTCCATAAGCCTCCTGCTACAGCTTTTATATCATCCACCCATCTCCTGGATGGTCTACCTCTTTTCCTCTTCATGTGACTGGTGAACCAATTCATTATTGATTTTGACCATTTGTCTTTGCCTCTAACTATATGACCCGACCATCTCCACTTTAGCTTTTTTATTGTTGTTGTGACATGTTTTGTTTTTGTGTATTTCTTTATAGTATCCATTCTTATTCTGTCAGATAGTCTTTTCCCCATCATACTTCTTTCCATGGAGTTTTGGCAAGTTTCCAGCTTTTTAATATTTGCTTTGGTGAGTGCCCAAGTTTGACAGCCATATGTGAGTACAGGGAGTATGCTGACATCAAAAAGTTTCCGTTTGATGCCTATACTGATACCACCATTCTTCATGACCTCCTTCAAGCTCCAAAACTGTTTCCAGGCATTTCCCACGCGCCTGTCTATCTCTTTTGTGGTCTGATCAACCAGAGCAACTACCTGGCCTAAATATATGTACTCCTTGACATATTCTAGTGGATTGTTATTCACCAGTATAGGTTCTTCCTTGCCATTGGTCATAACCTTGGTCTTTAATGTATTCATGACCAATCCCACCTTGCCACTTTCTCTTACTAGATCATCTAGCATCTCCTGTAGCCCATTACTTGATGATGAGAGGATTATTAGATCATCAGCAAATCTGAGATGTGATACATTTTCACCGTTAATGGATAGTCCACAGGTCGCCCAATCTAAATGTCGAAAGACGTCTTCCAAAACTGCAGTGAAGAGTTTTGGTGATAGGGGATCGCCCTGGCGTACGCCTCTTTCCATTTTGATCTCTTTGCCTTCTTTTTCCAATTTTATTTTCGCCTTACTGTTTGAGTAGATATTTTTAAGGATCCTGATATATTTATGTTCAACCCCTTGGTTTTTGAGTGCATTCCAGATTTTTTCGTGTTCGATTGAATCAAATGCTTTACTGTAGTCCACAAAACTACAGTAGAAGATTAAGCTATGTTCTTTACCTTTTTCAAGCAATTGTTTGATGACATGAATATGGTCTAAGGTTGAATAGCCACTCCTGAAACCCGCCTGTTCCCTGGGTTGATTTTCATCCAAAGTATTAGTTATTCTACTGAGTATTACTTTTGCAAAGATTTTATATATATTTGACATTAGACTTATAGGCCTATAATTATTGATGTTGCTTTTGTCTCCTTTTTTATGTAAAAGTACTATGGATGATGTTGTCCACTGGTAAGGAATCGTTTCGGTTTGTAAGATTTGGTTGAAAAGATGTTTGAGAATTGGAATTAGGTGATTTTTATTGAGAATTAGGAACTCATTACTTATGCCATCTGACCCTGGAGCTTTATCAGGTTTTTGAGTTCTTACAGCCTTTTCTATTTCTTCGTGCATTATATCTTAGTAATATACATGCAAAATTTGAAGTAAATCCATGCAGTATGTATCCATGTACTACTAGTACCGACAAATTTCTAAAAACTATATTTTTGGCTTCGATATCTATTGTAGATCACGCCAAAGTAAGCAGAGCTTGTACTATGAAAACCAGATAACTGATATACTACATATAATACTTTTCTTTTGTAAATACATACTTATATAGATAATTACACCCCGACTCAGGACAAACAGATATGGTCAAAACCAACACCCAGATCAGGTCAAAACACATAACAAACGAGAGTATTCATGCACACAAATATCTGTCCTGGGTGGGAATGGAACCCACAACCTTTTGGTGTGAAAAGCAAGCATTTGCCAACCATGGCAACAGGCCCGTCAATTAATAATATTTTCCCCCAAAACGTATGCAAAATCATATTTCAGGTAATACAATACAAGAGGAATATTTTGAAATATTGAAGAAAAAACATCCACATATTCATGAGTTGAGTCATGACCGATTGCAATGTACCCTACAAATACTGGCCAAGTTTCATATCACACCTCAAGAAGCATGTAGACATCTACACATCTTGTCCATGAACCCAATCACTATGGATAATTATGGAGAAATACTTAGAGAATGTGGATTTGTGACTATATCTGCTGACCACATCATAAAGTAAGTCAAAATGTCATGTAAGGTCAAATTCCACATCCTTAGGTGGTTGAGACACAAATACAGCAAGATGTCATCTGCCATAACTAAGTCACCTATTCGTACAACAATAATATACTAATAAATCTATCATCTGCATAGTAATGCTTATTGTGGTGTCGGAGCAAGAACCAGCTCCTACGACTTAGATGATCTGACTGTCCAACAAGCTGATGATCCAATTGCAGATCTCGGGGATTCCATTATATATAAGCCAGTAGTTCGTAAGGCCCGACGAATCACCTTTGGGAATAAGGTAGATATTGGCACGAAAGTGGAAGCATTTTAGTTTTGTAAGAGAGACGGTATACCCACCACTGCAGGGATGCCATCTGGCCCGCTCAACTTGTGGACGTCTAGGAGCTTAAGCTCCCGCCTAACCGCACGTTGCGTAATGCGGATTACGGGCAGAGAGCAATGATACCATGGTGAGGTAGTAGGTTGTGGCACCTCTATGTACCAACGTCGAGTTTGAGGCAAAGTAGATCTGCTTCTCTTTTGCACTATAGGCCACACTGCCATCTTGTTTGTGCAATAGTGGAGGATTGGACTGCAGTTGCGTTGAGCATCTTTGGTGAACGCCCATGAACTGCAAGAGATTCTTATCTAGTCGCTCGCCAACTTTAGGGTCTCATACATCTCCACATCACTAAATTTTTGAGCTGAAGATCGATCCTCAAATGCGAGCATTTAACCCAGAGGATTACTTAGTTTGTATCTTATTTGCTCTAGCACCTTAAGAGCCCTGCTCACCTCTACTTGCCAAAGTATTTTTAAAATTATATTTTTTAAGATACCATACACTTGTGAGGTCAAGAACAATAAGTCATTTAAAACAAGAAGGTTTACTTCCTCACAATACAATTTTAGAACAAAATATTTTGGATAAATTAACTGATCTACCAGAAATCTTGAAGAACTTACATAATTTTCCTGATGCCAATACTACAATATGTAAGTTACATCTTCAACTTTTTATTTATATTTTAAGTACTACAATGTATAAAGACGCTACTCCCAGCCTAACTCTTCCTGGTGATTCCCTGCAATACACAGGGAACAGATTATAGGAACTACTTGATACAATTTTCTAACGATGACCGGGACTGACGGCATTACGTGTTCTACGAAGCAGGGAGAGTTGTCACTCACTCAATTAGAGGCTATATTTATTTATATACAGATTTTTGTTTTCGGCCTCAAAATCTTGATCATGCTTTATGCCACTAGAACACAGAGGTCGCCTCTATATACCGCTTATTTCTCAACAATTTCTCTAAATATATTCTGTTATTTCTATCATATTTGCAAAATATGTTGTGTTAATTAAACCAATTATTTTATTTCCAGTACAAGTGCGTATTAATGTTCTAGAGAGATACCTATCCTGGAAACTATCAGTGACACCTGATGAGTTTAAAAAGTATTGCACACACTACTTAACGCTCAAACACAAACCAATGTCGGATATCCAAGAAGCCTTGGATATCGCCCAGAATGATATCAAATTCGACAATGCAGGAATAAGAAGAAATGGTTTCATTATATCCACTGACCCTCTGCACACTAAACTTATTTTAGATAATGTACGAACAATAGCCAACATGGATATTCGAGATGTGATCAGAACTGAACCTGCTCTCTTGAAGAATAATTATAATTCTATATTAGAAATACGTAATATTTTAGAGGTAAATGTTCCTTCAAGTCATACTCTCTTAAACAAGATCATAAAGCAGTGACTAAGAACCTTGGCTATATTTGGGGTATCGACTTAGTGCAAATATCGAGCGAAAAACGCGTTAGTAAAAAATGTATCGCTTTGTCAGAAGCGGTACATTTTTTACTAACGTGTTCCGACATGACTACTAATTTCAGGGGACTTGCTATTTATCATATCAGCCGAAAGACGCCGCCCACTGCTAGACAAAGGCCTCCCCCAAAAGATATGCACAATTGCTGGGCTTGCGCTACCCGCATCCAACGGCTTCCAGTGACCCTCACAAGATCATCGGTCCATCTTTTAGCGTGGGAAGGCCCCCTTCCCATGCTGCATCTTTCGGTTTGTGGGCGAGATTCGAGAACCTTTATGCCCCAGCGGCCTTCGGTTCTACGAGCTATGTACCCTACCCACTGCCACTTCAGGTTGGCAATACTTTCACTTGCTATTTGCGCGGGAGTACATACTGACAACGCCTTCATGTTTTCTCCGATGTAGAATATTATCTTCGCAGAGTAATCGCAATAACACGTTGGCTGAATATAACCCATGACTTTTAAACACGAGACGCAAACAAATAAGTAACTAATATTAAATTCATGAAATATTCACGCGTGGTCGGGAAGTCGGTAATGGCGTCATCCAGGTACCTCGTGAAGTTTTGTCCCATTATTAATCTTCTACTACTGTATTAATTGTGTAAATACGCTATTTGCATGTTCAACCGCAAACAGTGTGATAAAAGGTCAGGACAAAATTATTTTGTGAGATTGTGACACTTTGGAGTCAGGGGCATTGGTGAGGTGGAACAAATTGGATGATGAAGTCTTTATTTTTTTAGGAATTCAGAATATCAGAAGAAGCTCAAAGGCATTGTTTGAAAGTTTATTGCATGTCCCCAGACACTGTACGACAAAGACTAGAAGAGCTTAGAAATGTGAAAGAATACGAAATATTATTCTCGAATCCTAGGGTAAGAAACATCAAACGTTATAGAATTAAGATATTACTTAACGTACACTATGCCCAGTTATATAAATAACGACTCTCGCTATGTCGCGCAACCTAAGTAAGGTTGCGCGGGCGCTCTCTACCAATAATTTATAAAGTATACCAAATCATTAAGTAAGTACAGTCGACGCGACGCCTTCTCAGTGACCACCCTTACTGCCTAGGTAATAAAGGTGAATATCAAAGTTTATCTATTGACGGAGCATCGACTGCGCCACAGCTTATCTTACTCTTAACTATTGTAAAATTATTCTGTCTCGCTTTGAAGAGTCAGTCGAGGTGGAGTTGAAGGTCTTGTAGCTTAATACATTAGTGCAATCAGCACCAGGCCTACCGATAAATGTTTGTAATGGTATATGCATGATGGCAGCAGAAGGAATAAACGCTTTGCTGGGATCATGTCGACGTAAGGCAAACGCCAATGCAGATTTATTTTTAATTTGTCTGTAGGGTGTATCGCCTGATCTTACGTGTCTTTTTCCAGGTTTTGCATTTAGTTGTGCATAAGAAAAAGATGTTGCATCGTCTTTCTAAAATTGCAACAGCAAAGAAGCAATGCTACAGTTTAAATCACCTCATCTCATCTAGGAAAGTATTTAACCTGTAAGTACTAGTAGTTACTTTGTACAATGCAATGTGTTTGGGCGCTTTAAACTTTAAATGTTTAAGGGTCTGTTTCACAATGTCCAGATAAAGTCCCGAATAAGCTACTTGCAACTTACCTATCGAATAAAGACATCGTTTGCGTTTCATAATCCATAAATAGTACTAACTGGCAAATAAACTGCAAATTAAACAATTGGCCAGATCAAGCTTCAGATAGCAAAGTTAACTGATGGATAAGATATCTGACAGGTGTCATTCGATGCTTATTTCGGTGGTGTTTATTGTTAGACGTGTGTTTTGTTGCGAATAATTTAATAAAATGGTAATATTTGATACTATTGAAGACGAAATTGATGAATTATTTGATCGTGTAACGGAACCGCGCATAAATCCGACACCGCTAAGAAAAACACCACCGAAACACCGCAACAAACAAAATGCATTTGTTGATATTAACATTTGACTTTTATTTATTTGATTTTCGTACGTTTAATTTCACGCAAAAAAACAATTTATGTATGTATTTTTATTTGATAAAATAATAGTTAGAAGATAAATTTGATAATATTTATGCAAACCTGAACATGCTAATCATAAAAAATGAGTAAAAAGATATTTTTAGGTGTGTTTATCATAAGAAATGTATTTATAGGTTGTCTGTTACGTAAGACGGAACGACGAAATGCGACGTTGCTAAACCTACTAATTAGTAACTGCCGAATAGCTATCTGGCAAATAAATTTACCGGGAAGGTGATGGTGAAACGCAATGTGTTTTATCCAGAACTTATATCTGTCAGTTTATTTGTTAGTTAGCTATCCGACACTTTATTCGTACATTGTGAAACAGACCCTTAAGCTCCCAGCTTCTCTCATTAAATATTAAAACATCAAAGTTTGAAGCTTGAACTATTTATTTAGCTTTAGAATTTGTTTTTGGCCAGTTACACTTCATGTTAAATCTAAATTCAACTTTATAACAATTTTCTATATAAGTTTGTATTTATACAAGAAAAGTAGTATATCTGTTATCTGGTTTCAATAGTTTATGTTCTACTTAGTTTGGGATCAGATGGCCATATTTGAATAATATCCCAGGATATTAAATTCATGAAGTGGCCACGTCATATTATAAATTGTTTAAAATGGCAGTCCTTATATTTGTCGTAAGTTTAATCTGTTCCCTTATTCAACTATAGGTTCTTAACACCTACACTCATTTAAACACCTTATATGACACTCACACTAACACAAACACACACTACACTACAAAAGCATTATCTGTTTCTACCAATAACTTCTTTGTAATGATACATGTTCATAAAAATAAATAAATATCTTTGGACTAAGTACTAACATTCTGCCATCAGATTCAAAACTAGGCAGAGCCTGTATTATGGGTACAAGACAGCTGATAAACATAATTATTATTTCTAAATACATACATACATATTTAAAATAAATTACACTCCATACGCCGAACGAAAATAATCGTGCTCACCACACAAAGATTTGTCCTGGCTGGTGATCGAACCTACGACCTCTGGCTTACCAGTCAAGGACACTAACCACTAGACCAATTTGCCAGTAAATGATAATGCTAAAGGAAAAATGAAATGAAAGACTTTGTTGTTTAACCGATTCAATGCGGATGGCGCCAGAGGGGCGCCATGGAAATCTTTTACGTGTGGTTTTTACATTCAATATCGGGTCACAACCGAACTTAAAAGACGTGGCAAGATAACGCAGCAAGTTACAATTCTTAGGGGATGGCGCTTTAGGGTCGCCTTCTTTCCCTGGTGCTTGACTCCTCAAGGGCGCCACGAAATATTTAGTTAGCTCACTGAATCGGTTAAAGTAAAATCATTAATTTTGTTTACAGTTATATCAGCAGTTTTGGCGACAAAGTATGCAGCAGAGATTTAGCAGTATTAATTAGTTCATCTCTTAGTAACTTGAAGTCTTCAGATACAAAGAACAGTGAAATAAAGGCTGCCATATTGAACCGTCTGAGGCGGCATAAGTATTGGTTGCACGCCGCCTTACACGTGGTCGATACAAACATAAAATTCCTGAGAAAGATCTTTAGCGACGAACTTATATTCAACAACTGTCAAATACTACTGTATCCAATGTAAGTTGTTCTTTGTTTAGATATGTTCTACTAACTTTTTTATTATTATTAATTCAGTTTTACGGCTTCTTCGGCCCTTTCAATATTTTTTTTCATTAATTTTCGTCATTAAGTCAATATCGAGTAAAGTCCGACACAGTCAAGTCATAGTCCTTGTCCTAAGTAAAGCAGTCCCAGTAAAGCAGTGGAGACTTTACTAGAGGCTTATATGGAGTTTTAGATTCACCACAGAAAATCGCAATTCACGGCAATATGACACTTTCCTCCACTTTTGTATGTTGTCGAAGATGTTATGTCTAAAAATCCCCCATATTTACATATTAAAACTCGAATTCACACCAGTTTTTGAAAATGAAGCAATGCCCCGATGCGTCCTTTTCCGCGTTGGCGCTAAAGACTCCCTTCTACTAACTAACCCCGTAGTGTTTCCCGCGTTTACGCCATTTATTATACCCTCTGTGTACCTACTAGCTGTGCCCCGCGGTTTTACCCGGATTAAACTTTATAAATTATAGCCTATGACTTAATCCAGGGTGTCAGCTAACTCCATACTAAATTTTATTAAAATCTCTCCAGGCGTTTAGACGTGAAGAAGTACAAACTCGCACACTCACAAACTTTCGCCTTTATAATATTAGTAGGATAGCCATTCCAAATTTCATACTAATGGAAATCTATCGAAACTAGTAAAAATAAACAAAAAAAGTTAATAGGGTATCAGAGCGGCTACCGCCTAATTAGAGAAGACCGGCGTCTTCGTGATCGTAATCGGCGTTCAAATAGATGAAGGTTAAAGATGTCTTAATCATTATCTCAATATATATAACTCAAAGGTGACTGACTGACTGACATAGTGATCTATCAACGCACAGCCCAAACCACTGGACGGATCGGACTGAAATTTGGCATACAGGTAGATGTTATGACGTAGGCATCCTCTAAAAAAGGATTTTGATTAATTCTACCCCCAAGGGGATAACATAGGGGATGAAAGTTGGGATAAAACTTTGTCTTGTAATTAATAATAATACTTCTTAACGCGAGTGAAGCCGCGGGCAAAACCTAGTTATATTATTGTGATTTTCGATATAAAGTCTATATTCCCGTGCTTTTGTTTGCAGATCAGAAGTGGAAAGCTACATAAACCTCCTTATTGACATGCGCAAAGGAAACGAAAGAAGCGAGCTATTCAGAAACGATATCAATTACAATAACCTAAAGTTCGATGCCCTCTCAGACGAACAAATTCTCAGTCTAGTGTTATATGAGATCGAAAAGAAATACCATTTCAGTGGGGACGGTATTTGGGCGCGCCAAGATGGAGTCAAGATTGACTCACAGTCTTGCTGACAGAGGTGAATGTGGCGATAGAATCGACCACGTCTTAGAAAACAGCTGCTAACT
Source organism: Pseudoips prasinana (assembly GCA_951640165.1). Lineage (NCBI taxonomy): Eukaryota > Metazoa > Arthropoda > Insecta > Lepidoptera > Nolidae > Pseudoips > Pseudoips prasinana. The sequence continues at coordinate 23,399,805 of OX621236.1, read as the reverse complement.
TGGCAATGTAATAGCTTTAAATATTTGATGTATGAAAAGAATTAAGTACATAAAATATTCATACCTTGTATGGCATGGCGGATGATAAAGATATGTATGTACTTATATATTTTTTTAAAGACCACGCCCGCACTAGTGAATCTAATCTCTGTGTCGCGGAGTACTTTACAAATATATAATAGACGGACATCTGGATGTAATCTCATCCTGACACAGAACAACTATTTATGGGTCACACAATAAGTTGTCCGGCGCGGGACTCGAACCCGCGACACGAAGCGACGAGGCAACTGCCTAAGCCGCTGCGCCACACGTGCAGTCGCATACGTATATAGTCGCACACGTACAGTAATATTTATTGATGTAAAACATCTATAGCCGCACGTTTAACAGATTTCTGGCGTGGCGACGCATGCCGTGACGCATGCGCAATCGACTTTTTATTTTATCATTATGACATATTTAGTTCCTATCACAATATGTTCTTTTCTGCATATTACTTTTACAAAATAATGTCGATGTTTCGCATCTGACGGCTCACATTTTTTATTTATTTTATTATTTATTAGGTAGAGAAAAAGTTGATAATACCACAGGGTTGGAAGCAATATATCAAGACCATGATTTCTGTTGGAAAAACATATAGAATTTTCTGTATGACAACTGATATGAACAAAATTTATATGGGAAGCTACAACTACAGAAAGCCCATCGATTAAAAAGAGGATTGTCAAAATCGGCTCTTAAACAATGATGAAATCATTTAACGTACAAAAGAAAATGCAGTCGAATTGATAACCTCTTTCTTTTAAAGTCTGTTTTTTAACAGGCTTTAAAAGAAAGATATGGTATGCTTTTCTTACCAGTTTAAACTTGTGACTATGATTGAGAATTATACAATGTGGAGAAATTGGATACTTTTTATTTTTGAAGTTATACTTCTTTTGGCGCGATGGAGAAAAATGATGAGAGTGAATTTTTACGATGCGCGCGCACACCGACACCAAAAAATTTAACAGCATGAAGTTAGTTCTAGGTGGTATGACAGTGAATTTTAACGATGCGCGCGCATCGTAAAAATAACAGCATGAAGTTGGTTCTAGGTGGTATGAAAATTGATAACTATGTTCAAGTTGTATATTAAGAAGTATAACTTCTAACGCGTGTACATAAGTACACACAAGTTTTTTTTAATGAAGTAAATTCCTATGTAGCGTTCGTCTATTTTGCTAGATCATGTAGTTTCGGGGACTGTATTGTGCTCTCACTTATAAGATCAGTTATATGTAGGTATGTCTCATTTGGTAGCACGTAAAATTGAATTGAATAACAAAGACAAAACGTTATTAAAGAGGCATTGGCCGTATTATTTGTAAAAGGTTAATTCTGAATATATTTATGTAGTTGCTTCATTTTTAGAGAATTCGTCTGCAATTTTCGAAAATTATACTCAATCGTGCTTTTGAAGAGATGTTGATTGTCCAGTTATTTATTTAAACTAATCAAAATCTCAATTTTAGGGTTCCGTAAAAAAACGGAATCCTTATAGATTCGGCATGTCTGTCTATCTGTCTGTCTGTCCGGCCGTATGTCACAGCCACTTTTTTTCGAAACTATGAGGATTATACTGTTGAAACAAATTTTGGGGGTTCCCCATACTTAGAACTGAAACTCAATTTTTTTTCATCATACCAATTCATGTGGGGTATCTATGGATAGGTCTTCAAAAATGATATGGAGGTTCCTAATATCATCTTTTTTCTAAACTGATAAGTTTGCGCGAGAGGTACTTCCAAAGTGGTAAAAAGTGTATCCCCCCCTGTATATTCTAAAATAAGAGAGTGATAAAACTAAAAAAATATATGATATATGACTTCCACCGAAAATTGGTTTGAACGAGATTTTTTTTTAATACGTCATAAATTATAAACCGCAATTTCCCTTTCATTCAATCAACTACTACAAGAAGTTTTATATTATTACTTTTATGTTGTTAATTGCAGCTACGGAACCCTTCATGGGCAAACACCCTTCTGAATTGATTGCTGAATTTGAAAATAGTTTAGAGAACTTACAACTTCACATTGAAATCTGATTCGTAATTTGGATTTTATTTAAAACGATACATATCTGAACGTACCTACTTCGTATCGCTGATTGATTGTTTGAGAGGAAATATCACACATATTTATGTTATACGTTATATACTAATAATTTATGTTTTAAGTACATAAAGCCACTATTGTATGTACCCAGATATTGACTCTCGATTACAGTACCGTAACAAATTGATTGATCTCTACAACAAACTGTTCTAAATCGCTGCAGGTAGGAGAGGGTCTAGAAATTTTTCACACAGGTTTCGAGCCTATTACAGACTCGAGCTTTCTCAAAGATTAAAAAATAATGTTAGTTTTTATTGTACCTAAGCTGAGAAATAAATTATTTTACTAATATTATTAAAAACGAATAAAATTTGAGTGATATTTTATTACCGTACGTTTCGCTTATTTTAATCAATATATGGCGCCATATCTAAAATTACCTAACTCTCTCGATAAAGATGTCTCGATCATTTCGTAACTATGTTAGAAAGAAATGTATAGGATTGGGGACAATACCAGCTTCTTAATGAATCTAAAATTAATAAATAATAATATCTTGGGATATTATGTTCGGTGTTAAGTTCGGTGTGATCACTGGTCTAAACAACACGTATTTCGCAATTTATCTATTTTAGAGATCGTCAACCTTTGGTTGTTTCGTTTTTCTATTTTTCGTAACCTTTATTAAAATGCAGTGTGATTTGTGCAACAACCATTTTACCGAGGGTGCTCAGTGTAGTGCTTGTGGAAAGATTCTGGACTTTGGCTGTGCTTAGATAGGTGAAGCTGGTTGAAAAAAACTGGGAAGCGAGAGAAGATCCAATTGGAAATGCCCTAAATGCAGAAGCCCATCCCCTGCAACGCCATCGGCTAAGGTACCAGTTACTCTTGAATCCATCATGTCTGAGTTGCTATCTATTATCTATTAAACTTCAGTTGGTTGGGTTGCCCAAAATAACTGAAGATATCAAGACCATCAAAGCCGAGCTTATAAGTCTTACTAATTCATGTGAGTTTGCCACGAAGAAGATTGATGAATTTGATATTAGACTAACCAAGACTGAAACAAAGATAGCTAATTTCGAACCGCTAAATGTTGAACTGCAATCAAGTATCAGTGCATTAAAATTAGAACAATCCAAAATAGACCAACGATCGCGTTTAAACAACGTCGAAATTAAAGGGGTACCGTTGAAAAAGGACGAAAACCTATTTAAAATACTTGATAAAATTTCTACTACGATCGATTACGAAGTCCCGAAAACCCAAGTAAATTACATATCAAGAATCCCATCGCAAAACTCAAAAGATAAATCTATAGTCGTTGACTTTCTCAACCGCTACGTGAAAGAAGATTTTATAGCCGCAGCCCGTAAATTTAAGAACTTAACAGCTAAAGACCTGGGCTATCCAGACAACCAGCAAAAAGTATACGTCAACGATCACTTGAGCGGTGAATCAAAACAGTTGTTGAATAATACTAAAGAAGCTGCTAGGAATGCCAACTATAACTACATCTGGGTCAAGTATGGGAAGATTCATGTCCCTAAGAACGATACCTCTCGTACAATTGTAATTAATAAGACGCTAGATTTAAACAAAATATCCTAATCTTTTGTTTAAGTTATTGTATATATTACCTACATATTAGTGTTATTGTATGTTCCATAAACAGCATACTATTAGTTAATACACTTAAAATCTTTTCCTTGTTTATTACAAATATATTGTTATGTTATTATATTGTAAAAGGTTGAAGACACCCGTCTCACTGATAAGAACATTCCACCGCTTATGCACATGCATCCATCGGCCCGTTCACAACTCAATAAAAAATGCACTTCATATTTTTATCTCGCTCGCACCACAGTATGTCTCATTGGATCGTTTGAATTTGGATACGCGTGAAGTCAACGCGCGTCTTATTGCATAGTAAATTAATATTTTACTTCTACTCGTTACCTACACCGTCTTTGCAAATTTATCGACGTAAATTATTGTTTGTCTTAGTCTGTTATTGTGTAATATTATCCATTGCATGTTATCATGCAATGGATAATATTAATAAAAATAACTTAAAAATCTACTATCAGAATGCGCGCGGCCTTCGTACGAAAACACAAATATTTTATTGTCAAATCTGTCTAAATTCATACGATATCATCGTGCTTACAGAAACATGGTTGTCGGATGATTTTTCGAGCTCAGAGTTATTTGACAGTAGAAATATTGTATGGCGACGAGACCGAGACTACCGCCTGACCGGGCAGTCGCGCGGCGGCGGTGTACTGATAGCTGTACGGAAAGATATACCGGTTACAACCCAACCTCTATTCCACTCAACTGCGGAAGATCTATGGTTAAATATACGGATTAAAAAAGCAAACTGTAATAATTACAGTAATTTATACCTCTGTGTAGTTTACTTGTGCAAACAAAATCTAGGACTTTCATTCTCGTCGCAGCTTAATAACTTTTTGGGGAAACTAAGTGATGCCATGTTAAATAACTCATCTGACAGTTTTATCATTTTGGGCGACTTTAATATGAGCTGCATAGCATGGAATTCTGATGGCAGTAACACTTGTTTCCCAACAAATAACACAATCGGGGATGAATTTATGTTTATTAATGAACTCTCGTTGCTAAATCTTTGTCAATATAATAAATCATTAAATAAATATGGCAAGATATTAGATTTAGTCGTATGTAATCAACCTGTGACAGTTACAGATTGCTCCGGCACATCACTAGTACCTATAGACCCTTATCACCCAGCTTTGCACATAAGCACTGACTTTGACGATGTAAAAACATTAAACTATGCCCCACGCAAAATTTATTTATATGACAAAGGTAAATACGACCAAATCAACCATGAATTATCTTCTATTAATTGGCAGCCCATTTTCTCTCAAAGTTCAATGGAAGAGTCCGTCGACTTCTTTTACAAAACTTTAAATGACTTGCACTACAAGTACATACCTACAAAACGTTGTAAACCTGATTTATATCCTGTTTGGTATAGTAAACCTTTAGTAAAACTTATAAAAGAGAAGTATAAATATTTAAATAAAATTAAAACGTATGGCAACAAGTCAGACCAAATTACATTTAAATTACTGCGAGACCGAGTGAAAGTTGTCGAATCAGATTGCTATAATTGGACTGAATTATCAATAAAAAAAGATCCAAAAAAGTTCTGGTCTTTTGTAAAAAATAGGTTCAAATCTAATGTCATACCCAGTGCCTTAAAGTACAACGGTACCGTCCTAGACTCTGGGGTATCTATTTGTAATGCTTTTTCCTCTTACTTTCACTCTACCTTTCTTACTAAGAGTTCCGCGGATAACAATCAACCTAATACTAATTTTACTGTTACAACCGTAGACAGTCCATCAGCCATATTCCAAATTCACTTATGTCAGAATGAGATTATGTCACACATACGTAAACTAGACCTGACTAAATCTGCCGGACCTGATGGCATATCACCTAAATTTTTGAAATCTTGCGCGGCCTCCATTGCTTCACCAATATTTTTACTATTTAAAAAATCTTCGTCTGCTTATACTATGCCTCAAATTTGGAAATCTGCCTTTATCACACCTATCCATAAAAAAGGATCTAAAACTGATGTATTAAATATATCTAAACTCTGCATTATATCAAAAATCTTAGAACGAATTGTCTACAACCAAGTCTACTCAGCACTCAAACATTCTTTTAGCCCTTCCCACACGGTTTTCTAAGGGGTCGGTCAACAGTTTCAAATCTTGTCCTTTTAAATGACTATATTTCTAATGCTATGGACCAGGGTAATCAGGTTGATGTAATTTACACCGACTATAGTAAGGCCTTTGATCGTATAGACCACGCCATCCTCCTGCAGAAACCTAAAGCGATTGGAATAAATGGAGACCTTCTAAGATGGTTCACGTCTTATATAGATAATAGGTCGCAAGCTGTAGTCTTAAACAATTACATGTCGAGCTGGGTTCACATCCCCAGTGGAATTCCACAAGGGTCTTTACTCGGACCTCTACTCTTTATTATTTATGTAAATGACATCAACTATTATCTTAGGTCTTCTAATTTGCTGTGCTTTGCGGACGATATGAAAATCTACCACACAATTTCTACTCCTTCTGATACTGCGTTACTCCAAGCTGACTTACAGCGCCTTGAATTATACTGTCAAGCCAATAAACTAGACCTAAACGCATCGAAATGTTCAGTAATTAGCTTTACCCGCAAGAGACATGTTGTACACTCAATCTATTCATTGAATAATCAAGCTTTTCCTAGGAGCGATGACATAAAGGATCTAGGTGTACACCATGACTCTAAACTATTATTTGACGCTCACATAGACAAAATTGTATCCAAAGCATCAAGATCCCTAGGCTTCATCATGAGAATATCAAACTGCTTTAATTAAATTCAGACTTTAAAAATATTATACTGCGCATTTGTAAGGAGTAATTTGGAGTACGCGTCTTCTGTTTGGAATCCCAACTATAATTTATATATTGATCAAATCGAAGCCATACAGAAGCGATTTGTGAAATATTTGTGTTTTCGTGCAAAGGTAAGATATAGTTCGGAGAATTATCTCGAGCTTTGTAAAAAGTTTCACTTTCTGCCTCTTAAAATACGTCGCGATACATCTGATAGTTTATATTTATTAAACATTATGTCTAGTAAAATGGACGTTCCCGAACTAGTCAGTAAGTTGTATTTTAATGTTCCAAGTGTAACCCGTTTCAATCCCCCCTTGTTTATTCCCAGAGTTTCAACTAACTATCGTCAAAATTCCTTCCTGATAAGAGCGAGCAAAAATGTTAATAAGTTATGTAAAAAGCATAACCTAGATCCATACACACTTACGAATAGTGCAGCAAAGCGGTGTCTAAGCCTTGATTTCTTTGTAAGTGATATGTAGTACATATATGCGATATATCATTAGCATTAAGAAACCTAAATATGGGATTTACACCTTTTAACTGTATAATCAATTACTATTAGTGAAAACCTGTAATTGGCTTTCTGTTTTGTATTGTAATGTCTCAAAATGTGTAAAATAGCTGTTGGTTTTCCGATAAATAAATAAATAAATTATTCACACACCGCCACCTGATCCCAAACTAAGCAGAGCTTTATTCACACACCGCCACCTGATCCCAAACTAAGCAGAGCTTGTACTGTGGAAATCAGATACCTGATACATATTCTACTTTTGTTTTGTAAAAAAAACAAACAGACATGTTCATGCACCCAAATATCTGCCCTGGGTGGGAAACCCACCACCTGCGGTCCGGCCCGTAATGGCCCGTCAAATCTATATACCTAATATCTATTTTAGTTAATGTTAGGTAAAATATACATCTTATTATAAATGTAAATTATGAAACGTTTAATTATAGGTACTTACAATTAGAAAGCAATTCTTACAATTAGTAAGCGGACAGAGGAGTATTGTAAATAAAAAACTCAATAAGCACATTGGTATTATAATTTCTCCTTTTTCTTACTACATATTAAATTTTACAAAATATCCAGCTTATTGCTCTCAAACTTAATATAAATACTCTAACTAAATTATGCGTACATGCAGCGACGATAAGTAACCTTATATTATGTACCCTGCTGCATAAATTTAAATAACTTCAGATTTAGCGGTTAATTTTTGGTGTAAGCATTGGTCCCTTTTACAATACAATATTTTATTTATCTATTGGTACTTCAGAGATCAAAAAGTGTTATTCGTATTTAGTTATTTATTATTGTAACTAGGTAAATCGAAATATTTAGAACTTAATATTTAATAAATATGTTACTCGGTATTCCACTACTGAGTGGTTACTTAGTAAAACAAGGAAATGGAACAAATCTAATGTAATATAAAAATAAATATCTGATAAACATATTCAAATCTAAGTCTACGATAACTACATTGTTAATAGGGTTGCCAACTATTCTGTTTTGAACTGTATTATACCGTTCTTCTAAATTATACTTTTTACTGTTGAACACAAATGAAGTATACAAAATACTGTTTACATTTATTTAATCAGAGGCCATTCACTGCTCAGTGCAGCGCAATCACAAAGATTGTAAATTAAGTAGTAAGTTGTGAGATAAGCTCTAAAAATATGTATTTAAAACAATAAATAAATAAAATAGTGCTCATTTTTCTAAAATACTATTTAACATTCTTCATAGACCTGAATATACTTTATTTCTAGTAAAAATATGTTGGCAACCCTAATTGTTAACTATTAAGCACCGAATGGATGCTTGCGCCCAACTAACAAAAGGGGCCTAATATACTTAACTATCTTTGGCACAAGCTGTTCACGTTTTCAAAATTTATTTACAAAACTATTACTTAAGAAAACCTTATTGAATACACTTCCCTAAATAACTAAGTGTAGTATTACTACCTACATAACTATAAGTATAATGTAGTATAACAGAGTAACTATTTTTGACAGGCACTGTCGAGATAAGGCACAAGGAATGCACGAGAAGCGAAGTCTACAGAGTATTTCACTCGATTAAATGTAATATATACTATTCTACAAGTTATAAGAGTTAAAAAGGTTCCATTGGATATTTCAAACGCTACTAAATATACCCAAAAGGTTATAAAAGCTTCGCTTATAAGTAATATTGGTTCTGCGCGAATGATTGATGTAGTTCTACATTGGGTTTGGTTTGTCTGTGAAACAGAAGCAATGGAACCTCTAAGACTTAAATGAAAAAATAACTTTTATAGTCTAACTAAATCAATCAAGCGAGCAAAAGCTCCAGAGACACGATGAATATCGATTACTAAATCTTTGAGACTAATAAAGAGAGATTTGTCTTAACTATCATGCTATTAATAAATGTCGATATATATCCCTATAACCTTGTGAAGTTTTGCTGGCTAATTTGATTTAATAAATTATAGTTAACAATTAATTGAGTAATATTAAATTTAATAAAAAAAGCTAATCCCACACTCGTAATAGTAGTTTATAATAATTATTATCTCAAAGTAAAAAATATTTACATTTATTGCAATACTTTTAAAACGGCTATAAAATAATACAAATATTTAACTATAAAAATATAAAATTCAATCTATCTAGATAGTACTACAAACTACTTCATATATAGTATGGGGTAGTTATAGACCTCCTGGGGGTGTTACCCTATTTTTTTGGCTTAGAATGTAATTGAACTAATTCGTATTCAAATGTCGATAACTACAGCTATTTTGGTATAAACTAAGGTGTTTGATAACACTCAAGTTTCAATCCTAATTATAGGTCGCTTATCAGAATAGTTTTTCATGGAATATTTTCAATGTAGGTGTACAATTAATGACATCTAGACCATTTATATCTCTGTTTACTCTTGTCTTAAATAATATTATTTTCGCATCTTGAATATTCTTTACAAACTGCCTAATACTCCCTTTCGAAATTACTGTAACTAGAGTAACCCAAAGCTAGGATAATTTCGAAAAGGAGTATTTCAATTCAAAAAAGGGGGCAGCGTGGTGTATGCCTGTCCAGTGCTGGGTTCCATTTTTACAACAACCGGTTGCGTAAGATCAGAGTGGCGATCCATCTCGTAGTGTTTGTCATGGGACACCATCGCGCACTTGTCGTACTCATCGGGTGGCGCGGAGTACCTCGGCGGCTCCTCCTGCAGTGCGCACGCTGAGTACTTGTCTTCGTGCTCGTGACTGCGGTACTCGAGCTTCTCGTCGTGCCCGTGCGCTTCCATTTGCGGTGAATGTGCCGCCATCATTGGGTAGTCGCGAACTCCCAGTGGAGGCGGACTACCTTCTCCATATTCGTAAGAATGACGTGGAGCGAACATCTGACCGTCATGCCCGTTAAGCACTGTCGTATAAGAGTAAGCAGCCGGCTGAGCGTTGAATCCGGGGTATCCGCCGCTGCCGGAAGACAGTAAGTGGTGCGAGGAGAGTTCGTACGAGTGCTGATAGGACCAAGAGTCTGCGGGAGCAGGGAGGCCGTTTTGTGGGAATGCGGGTAGGTTCCCGCCGATGCCTGAAAATCCGCCGCCTAATGTTGTGGAACTTGGTGAACTGGACCCGATGTAGCCAGTTTTTCGCGGAGGTTCTCGTTTGCGCCATTTTGCTCTTCGGTTTTGGAACCATACCTGTCAAGGTAAGAATAATTAGAAACTTATTGAAAGTTTCATTATCATGGTGCACAAAACGTCGCAAGGTGTTACAATATTATAAGCATTTGTTTATCATATGATGTACCCACCTGAACACGTGATTCAGACAAGTTAAGCTTCATAGCCAGTTCCTCCCTCGCGAACACATCGGGGTAAGGTGCTCGTTCAAACGCGCGCTCCAGCTCTTCCAGTTGATATGCCGTAAAAGTGGTTCTGCGGACAAACAACATGTTTATTTAACAACACAACGGAGGAAATCATACAGGAAAAATGGGCTGGTTGGTAGATAGTTGCCTTTCACGCCTTTCTTCTGGTTCCATGTTCCAGGATACTCAATTATCTATATTTTATGTAGCTATTAACTACTATCACCCTATCTATCATGTTACCCGTGATTTAGTAATTTCCTTATTTCTATTCTCTACTTCCATTCAAATCTATTCACTTTCTTAGACCTCTACCCTTAAAAAATTATCTACATATGAAACTTAACAACTTGTAGAACATAATGTCTGCAAAATACGAAAATTTTATTTTTCATATTCCTTATAAGCAAGCTATCAGGAAGTTTAAATGAAGGTTTACTGAATCCAAAACTCAATTCGTTGCGGTGGAGTACTCTTTATTCTGTGGCGGTGGCTAAGTTTTTTTATTATTTTATTGTAAAGGAAATTACTCGCACGAAGAAAATAACCCTGTATCCAGGCAGACTTTCATCATCATCATCATCATCATATCAGCCGAAAGACGTCCACTGCTGGACAAAGGCCTCCCCCAAAGATCTCCACAATTGCCGACTTTACTAACATGCAATTAACGGACACAGCATACCCAGAATCATTTATGGGCCACAGAAACAGTAATGTAACTCGAAAGACGAGGGTGCCGAGGTAGCTGTGAAGCGACTACCTTTACAACTGCGCCACACGTATAAGATGAAGATCATATTCATAAATCTATTGGTTTATCGGATACCCACACAAGTTGTAACTGAAGAAGGGATTAACTGCGGATTTGTGAAGGGATTATCCTACCTAAATACGGCCATACATATGTACTAGTCTACATCTACACTACTACATATCTATGGCCGCATTGGATGATAATGATGATAAGTAATGTAGTACCTACCCCAATTCAAAATCAACTTGTCCGAATTACATATTCACAAATAAATGTATTCTTATCATTCCGCTGCGCATCTACCATCTGACGTGCAATATGGCTGCGGGCTGCGCACGCGCACAAATTGATTGAGCGTGAAACGAAATTCACCCCCGTTGCGCGCGACCACTTCTAATTGCCTGCCAATTGACTTTAAACTTATAGTGGCATTGTTATTAATTGTTATACCATATTTTTATGTGTATCATACAACACGTTTTTTACCGCCTCTCATAATAACGTAGGCTATTTAGGTATAGGATCTGATGCATTTAAAGAATATTTAATTATTTCTTATGAAGATACTTTTGGGCACCTCTTTCGTGAGGCTAAGCCTCAAAACAAAATGTACCGTTGTACCATAAAGTCCATAATAAATAAATAAAATGAAAATAAAAAAGCCTTTTATTCCATGCACATATTTAAAAAATCATTTAGTTACACAATTAGTATTTATAGTTTGACATTCATATATATATCTATACAAATAAATAAAATTGGAGTGTCTGTTTGTAATATTGAAATAACCGGTTCTCACTACTTAAATATGAATATATATACGGTACTTACACCAAAATAACATTTTTTAAAATTTTTGTCTGTCTGTCTGTCTGTTTGTTCCGACTAATCTTTGAAACGGCTGGACCGATTTTGACGGGACTTTTATTGGCAGGTAGCTGATGTAATAAGGAGTAACTTAGGCTACTTTTATTTTAGAAAAAGTCATTTATTTTACTAAAAAACAAAATAAACTAATTAACACGCGGACGAAGTCGCGGGCACAGCTAGTTAGAAATAAATACCGTAATGTCCATAACGCCCCAATACCTATTGATGTATTTCAAGTAAGTAATGTAAAATTGAGTAAATCAATAAATCAGAAAAGTGAATCTTGTGAATACCTTGCAAAATATTATTTCATATTTACGACAATAATTACACATGCTGTATAATAATATATAATAGTGAACTAGACAAGTTAATATTAAGTGGCTATGACTAGAGGGTTGCTGTCGTTCTACTGCCTGTATGTGTTTCTATCCGAACACGGGTCTTTGTCACGGGTCTCTATCTCACAAACAAAATAAGTTGTATACCTTCTTACGTAAGATTTAGATTGTAATAAAGTTGATCCAAAATCTAATGTTCTAACTAAAATTTAACTATCATAATTGTTTTGCATTTACAAATTACCGGTCTGTGACATTGCGACTAAAAGATATCAGAACAACTAATAATGCTCAAATTTACCTATTGCAAAAGCACCCCTACTAAGCAGATGACCTTTTTCATCCTGGCATATTTGGTTTCCTTTTAGGGGACCATAGTAAAACAAGGAACCCTTATAGTTGTGATAGGTCCTTATCTGTCCGCGATTAAAATAAACTGACACTAGAAATCTCTAATTTTGGCATGGTATTCATTTTAACTGCAAAGTTATATATTATATATAATCTTGATATATTTTATTTAGGTTTCTCTCTTACACGTAAAGAGGGTAGGATTATTTCTCTCTCATATTCTCCTTAGGTTTTCTTGGTTAGTAGTGGTAGTTATAAAAACCTATTTTATAACTGTGCTACTAGTTCTTTATAATGAATTTAACTTATTAGGATTGTGACATAAATGTAGATTGTGCATCATGTCATACAAAGAAAATTGTAACTAAGATTTCCGATTCATTTTATAGGTCACCAAAACAATCAATTTTGGTGCCAGAGATTGTTGCGAACTCTAATAGAATGAGACCCGACTCGCACTTTACCAGTTTAATTGATACTTAAAATACTCCGTCCGAATAAGTGCAACGCCATTTTAATTATCAATTTAAAAATAAACTACATAATCGTTCCCGTACTCTATCTAAAGTGCGATCATTGTGTTGGTGCAACTACATTCATTAAAAGTATGCCATTCAAGAGGCGACTGGTGGTACGACCCACGAGATGGTGAGATAAGCGATTGACCCCCGCGGGTATACGGGTAATTAATCTGAACATATAATCGTCTTCATGATATTACTAGCAGGCGCCTGCATCAAGTGTTTAGTTACCAAGGGTCAAAGTGTGACCCCCTCGAATTTTCTTTGCTTACTTTTGTTAGGGGTGTTGGGTTGTTAAGAAATTGTACACTTCCTGATGTATATCTTAGATTATCATAACTTATTTATTGCTTTTTATAAAATATTGATTTCTTTGAGATAGGGGTTTAATTTTATTATTACAGTGTTATTCTAAAATGACCGTTATATTACTGTTGAAATGCTGCGTTTATAGAGGTGGTCGTACCAAGATGCCATCATCATCAAATCGAGGTTATGCTGTACCGAAACTAATGGACTAATCGCTTCAGTGGTTTAATTTCTGAGTGTTTCTAACTGCACGTGGAGCTCATGATCGCGGCTATCGTCGTCTAACAACATTCCGATTATAGGGAAACTTTTAATATTAGACTTAGACTAAATAGTGAAGATGTTTACGCTTTGCGATGACTATTGGTATATAGACTGCGTTAAATCTCTGTTGGTTTAATTAGTTTAAAAATTTTGCTTGATTGTAAATAAGATATACCAAATTTTTCTCTCCTAACCATTACCGTACAAAAAAACGGATAATAAATTATAACCACCAGCAGCCATATGTGTGGTATCGCGTTTTAAAAATCATCGTATTAGTTATGCAAACAATAAACGATATAAGTGGGGTGGCGACACGATACAATTAATGTTAGGGTGCGGGCACCTGTGACGCGTGCCGACAGTCCACACACAGGGATGCTTCAGGCACGTGGGGTTAATTATGCAATAATACATGTTAATAGAGTACAGATATCAGATTTTTATACCATGCAATGAGTTATATACAGTATTACCTTACCTCAAACATGAAATAATGCGTGCACCTTTAATTCGCATAGCAAGCAAACGACTTCGTAGCACTATCGTAGAATGTGCGTAACGCGTAGCTACGAAGACGCACATCTTCGTAGCAGTGCGTTACATAATTATATGCCCGTCTTCTAAGAGATGCTACATTTTGCGCTAATGACACTGACTTTATTTTAGTCAACTTAAAAGACATAAAATTATGTCTTATTAACTATCGTTCTTAACTGTTTTCCTTCCTTCAAGGCGTGTCTAGCTATAATAGGCGGTGATTACCTAGGAGATATTATAGAAGGTATACACATTGGAACTAACCTCGTTTTCTTCTTCTTGATTCCATTATTGTCGTTCTTCTTTTTTTCACTCTTCTTGGTAGTGGTGGGTGGTGGTGGTGCGTGTTGCGGTTGTGCAGAATCCACGGGCTGCAGCAGCAGTGGCTCTTCCTTGCGTTTCTGGTCGGTGGTAGAGAAAACGGGCAGGTCGTCGCGGTACTGCAGGTCGCCGACCTCACCCACTACCACCTGCACGTGGCGATCCTTGCCGAACTCTCCAAACATATGCTCCTCGAAGCCAGGCTGGTCCATGGGCGGGCCGGGTTCGAAGGCGCACTCGTAGCGCGCCGGCCCGGCGTCGCCGCACACGTACATGTAGCCGTCGGCGGCGGGCGGGTGTCCCGCTACCTCGGCACGCACCTCGCTCGGCTCCGTCGCGCCGCTGTGCCTCAGCTGCCGAGCCTCGACCTCGTCGAGACCGACTCAAGGAAAACAACTCCGATATTAAACAATTTGATTCATTTAGCCGAACCCTCGGGATCGACGAACGCTCGCGCCGTTCGTATCCTCGTGTCCGTCCCGGTTAAATGGCTTTAATCAACTTTAACGAACTAACCGAATTTGGTCTACGGTTGGTCAATTTATATTACAATAATACATCGCTCAACGAAGGTTTAGAACCAATGAGTGCTGCGTCCGAAACTGTTGCTGGCGTGCGTGCAAATGCTATTATAGCGCGTAGTGTGTGGCCGGAGGGGAGTGTTTTGTGTACGCTTAGCCGGCGCTTATGACACTAGCATGATGGCGCTCGGGAACCAATAGCGAAGCAGTGTAGCTCCTCCCTCGCTGCTTTTCTCGCGCCGGCTGCGGGCTGCTACGGATCTGCACGCTGTCGTCGTCCGCGCACTATGCGGGATTCCCACAGACTCTCTTGATATTTGTTTGTATTCGAACTATTGTAGGGTGCAACCGCCCACATCATTATTTTGAAAGTCCATAATACTTTATTGTAAATCCATATCAACACCACTCATATGTCTCTTATATGATTTATAGCCGTGGGAACTCGGAATTCATCACATTCTAAATTAAAGCTGACTAAAATCTATTTGGAACAGGTTTCATATGACATCATCAAACGTTACTCCTATCTCTATAATACATAATTTCCAGGTAACACTTTAGCTACCAAAACTTTCTTATTCTGTATAAAATCGTTCTTTCATAGAGTTATTTTTAATATGTTAAAACACACGTCAAACGGAAGGAGTAACGTTAAACCAGCTCGAGCTCCGCACAGAACAGGGCACCGAGATGCAGCTGATCAGCGCGCGCTGCGTCGGGAGAGCGACGCACGCGCACTGATGCCGATCGACTCCTCCATCGCTTAATTATTAATTAACAGTTATTGCTGGCTATTATTAATAAAACATTCGCCCTGACTATTGGCACTTAGATTAGCGTCGAGGGAGTAATGGCGCATTTCAACAATTTCGGTTGTTATTTAATTGAAGTCAATTTAGATGATCAGAGTCTATTTAGGTTGGTGCTGGCGCTCGCCAACGGGATCTCTGCTTCATTGGGCTTATTGGTGACTTTCAGACAACACGAATTGCACTCGCTGATGCACTTCGTCGTGTTTGCAGTTTGTGTAACTCGTTAAAGTGGGTCATGGTCGTGATCTATCATTGGCAAGACGTGTGCCGAAAGATTTCCATACTTAGCTATTCGTAGGCTGATTGACTTTTGGTAGGAGTCATACTTTGTGCAAAATTTGGAGACCATTGTGAAGTGCTATAAAATAAGAGTGTGGAAGTGTTTAATACGTAACAGTTGCGTGATGGGGACCTGGACTGTGTCCGCCCGGTGGACCATATCGTGATGCCCGAAATTATCCGTCCTCGGTCACGCACTAGGCCTAGAGCGAGATCCTGTCTTAGGAACTGATATAAGTTTTATTTGCCGTTAACAGGTATGTTTTATGGTCTTGTGTTACGTAGTAAACAGTTAGCTTTTAACAGTGTATATTTTTAGCAAAAGTATATCAGATGGAATCTAAGACCTTAAATATAAAATCCTTTCATGTTGTACTGTTAGGTCTATTTCAATAAAGAATTTGGTTCTATATTTCAAGTTATTTTCTTTTTGTTATTTCCATATGGCATATAAAATAAACTTTAATATCTACGTTCAAGGCACTTTGATATATAGGTAATCATATGATAATTTGCCTGTATGTTTTATGTTCTCTAGTAAAAATCTTCTTTATGTATCCATTACTATCAATATACCTACTTTCTGGCTGATTTAAAATTAAGTAAGTGTGTGACTAACATAATTCAAAATCAGCCAAAACCAGATACATTAAAAAACCTACAAATATCAAGCGATGCTGAACCCTAGAGTGGAGCATCACTTGCGTACATAAAATATCTAGTCATTCTAGATTTAGGGCCCAGACCTGATCTCTGTAGCAATAGGAAAACGCAGTGGCTTAATTTTAATACTAATATAAAATATTGATTCATTCCTTCCTACATCAATGCAATCAACCCTACTAGGTGTTGCAAATTCTTGTACTAAGCCATTTTAATTGTTTATACTGCTTTGGAATTAGGCGCTCCTCATTCCAGTCACAGTAATATGTTTAAGTAAGTATAGTATTCGAAATATTGAAAGAATAGAATTACTAAGTACTAATTATACCTTCGTGACACTCGGACGGAGTACAACTATCAGGGTTCGTTTTTTATATTTTTAGTACAGATCTCTTCAAATAACCTTAAACCTTTTATATATTTTTAATTTTTCTATCACTTTTAAAAATGGAACTGAAGTCTGCAAAACGGAAGAACGCAAGGGCAGGACCCGACGGCTTTATAAATACTCCGGGGTATGAGGGTGTACGACCTTCTGTCTGTAGGCTACTTAAAATATTCTCTGACACTGGTTGAACTCGCTGCAGGTAGACCACCGAGACAACTCATCTTTTCAATTCATTCAATGAGTTATTGTCTGGCCCGTTTTTCTGGTGGTTAGTGACTCTGACTACTAAGCCAGCGGTCGTGGGTTCGATTCCCACCCGGGACAAATCTTTGTGTGATGAATACGCTCGTTTGTTTTGTGTCTTAAGTGTAATTTGTATGTATTTAGAAATAATATATTTATCAGCTATCTTGTAAATTGTGCTATAGTACAGGCTCTGTCTAGTTTAGGATCAGATGACAGTGTATTAGTTGTCCCAAGGTACAAGATACAAGATACATATGCATTAAAAAAAGGACAACCCAATGCAACAAAGTTAACAAAATTATTTTGATGAGTTGAAAACATGTGCCTAGTAATTCGGATATTATAGGTTAATGTTGATCCAAAATTTTATGTTAAAAATTCAAGATAATTATTTATTTATATTCTCTTTGGATACGGGACCCTAAAATACTGGGTTAAATTGAATATTCTGGGAATCTTTGTAGAAATATTGAATATAGATAAAATAATTACACAGAGAAAAGTAAACATAAATAGAGGATTATTTCTTTAATGTTATGGTTCTAATATAGTGTTGTTACCTAGTACCACTATTAATTTAATCTATCCTTATACATGCAACCTATGGCTGTAATATATAGGTACCTACATAATGTCGTTATGACAGAATAGTATAAAGTCACATAAATTTTATACCTTTGGGTACATCCCAATGGTATAAAATTGAAACATAATAATAATATATATTATTCAAGAAAAAATATGTACAAAATAATATCTATTTGTATAAAAGCATAAGTATTACCAAGCCAAGGTAATAGGTCTTTACCTATGAAATTGCCGTTTTGTATGAAAAAATTTAAACGAATTTTTTTCATGAATTTTTTTATTTGTATTAATCGAAGTAATCACCCATGCAATCAATGCATCTTTGCCATCGCAGTGGCAGTTTATTGATGCCCTTCTTAAAGAAATCAGCTGGACGGGAGGCAACAAATTCTTCAAAGGCATTTTGTACTGCCTCTCGGGTATTGAATTTTTTTCCCGCCAAGAAGTTATCCAAATTCTGGAAAAAGTAGTAGTCTGTAGGCGCAAGGTCTGGTGAGTAGGGCGGATGACGGAGAGCTTCCAACCCCAGTTCTTGCAACTTGGAGACCGTCTGCTGTGCAGTATGAGGTCGCGCGTTGTCGTGCAGGAGCAGCGGAGACGAGCGATTGACCAATGCTGGTTGGAGATGCGCCAGCTTCTCCATCATTGTGCTCAGTTCTTCACAGTACACATCTGCAGTAATGCTCACCCCGTTTGGTAAGAAGCTGTGATGAATCACACCGGCGCTAGACCACCAAACAGTGACCATCACTTTTCTAGGGGTAAGTTTTCGTTTAGGGCATTGTTTAGGTGCTGAACCAGGATCCAACCAACTTGCTGAGCGCTTGCGGTTATCAAACAGAATCCATTTTTCATCGCAGGTAACAATGCGGTTCAAAATTCCTTCATTTGTGTGTCTGTTGAGCAGTGCAAGGCACGTCTCGACGCGTACTTCGCGCTGGCGATCATTGAGTTCGTGGGGCACCCATTTGTCAAGCTTTTTTACCTTGCCAATTTGACGCAAATGGACCAATATTGTTTTGACGCTAACGTCGAAAGCTGCTGCTAATTCAGCCGTAGATTGTGTATCATCAGCTTCCACAACCGCCTTTAATTCGTCATTGTCGACCAAAGTCTTCGGACGACCGCGAGGTTCATTTTTCAGGTCGAAATTTCCAGAACGGAAGCGAGCAAACCAATAACAGGTGGTGCGTTGGTTTGTAGTGTTAGCTCCGTAAACGTCGTTGATGTTGCGTGCCGCTTGTGCCGCGTTGCTGCCACGACGGTACTCATATTCCATAATTACTCGAATTTTTAACGTATCCATGATGACGAAAAAGATTGAAATGCGATGAAAATGTAACACTAATCAATAAAGAAATGACTACTTTTGGAAAAAAGAATCCATGTTTTTAAAATAAAATTAATTTGAAATTAGAATTCTTAGCCAAACAAAAATTATTTTGATTTGAAATGGCCAGTACTGCAGAACGGCAATTTCATAGGTAAAGACCTAATATATACAGTTGGTGCCTGTACTAGGTTAAACACGTGCCGCAGGCGTTCTAATGGCTTAAAAAGTATACTTATCTATTTTAAATGATTAGAACAATATTTAATTGTACATTTGTTTAATAATAAAATATACAGTTAAAAATAACGTATTATTTAGAATACCTTTAGGTCTCAGTTTCATCTACCTTTTGTAAGAAATTACAAACTATTATTTTACAATTTATATAGTTAAGGTTACACATAGATAATGTCTTAATTATTTTCTTTTAAAGATAAGGCCCTAGAAAAAGGTATAACTTATTTGTAAAAATAAACTTTGATTTGGATGTACAAGTGCAGATAATCACACTAATATTATAAAGGTGAAATTATAAAGGTGAAAGTTTGTGAGTGTTTATGTTTGTTACTTCTCCAGGACTAAACGGCTTGAGGTATTTAAAAAAAATGGTATGGAGTTAGCAGACACCCTAGATTAACACAGGTTATTATTTATAAAGTTAAACGCGGGTAAAACCGCGGGGCACAGCTAGTATATAATAATTAACACTATGGTATAGTATAATGGGTAACAAGTATTTTCTTTGACCTTACATTTCCCGTTTATGTTGTATTATCGAAATTCCTATTATATGTAGTTTTTTAAGGTTAAGTTCTTATTAGAAATCCTAATAAAAACTTAACCGACTATATATCGTCTTTAACCAATTTTATATTGTATGTTTTTATTACCTACCAATTCTTATTGCATTTTCGTTGAAAACTTTATGCTAATGAAATGAAATCATATTTTTGTATAAAAAGATTACCCATGTGAAGGTAATGCTTTCTAAATGTATTTTTTCATTTGAACTAGCAAGATAGAATACATTACTTATGACTAACAATGGCTTAAAATGTTTCTGAGTTGATATAAATGCTGATCCTGATTTTACAACGCTACTACTAAAACGATAATATAATCGTGTGGATGATATATGGTGCTCATTACCCATCAAACTGAATAATTCACATAACATATTTTCCAATCATACATGCTTATTAACTGGCAACCTCTGTGTCCAAGCAATACTCGATGCAGGAATCGGAACGAAAAGAGCATACATTTGGTTAGTGTGTCACGCTTGGTTGTGGCTTCGGTTCTTGCATCCAGTCTATGTGTAAAAAACATTGTTCTACTGCTTCCGACCGATTGGTTTCGGGGAGTGTTTGGTTCAAATACTTCTCCATACCTGAACTAGCACAATGGGCGTGTGTTCCCGGTTATGATAAGAACATCTATCACAATCATATGAAGATTCAAAAGCTTTAATAGAATCCGACACCTGGTCTAATAATTTTAGTTACTGGTTCCATATTAGGTTACGAAGTCAGATGGCGGTCGTTCTATTAAGTCTAGTAGTTATATTATAATAATATTCAGGGACATTATTTACACACGGCCATGTGATCCCAAACTAAGCAGACCTTGTGCTATGGAAACCAGATAACAGATATACTACTTTTCTTTTGTAAATACATACTTATACAGATAAATTACACCCAGACTCAGGACAAACAGACATGTTCATGCACACAAATATCTGTCCTGAGTGAACAACAAGCATGTGCCAACCACGTCAACAGGCCCCATGAAAGTTAGCTTGCCACTACGAGTTACAATAGGATCTAACCTTAAAACAAATGAGAAAAGGCAAGAAAGAAGAAGATTTTATGCCCCTGATAACATGTGTGCAAAATTTCATGATGATTGTTGACTAGTCGAAGCGTGAAAGCATACCTAACAAACAAACTTAGTGTTGTGTTGTGCCACTTCAAGTAGGTATTAGACCCCTATTACTTTCGGTGTACCACAAGGCTCTATCTTAGGCCCGACACTTTTCTTGACCTATCTTAACTCTCTTTGTAAACTTTCTTTAACAAACTGTTCGATAGATACCTATGCTGATGACACGGCCTTGGTTATCTATAGTCGTGACTGGAAAACCACTTTTACCCAGGCGGAACAAGCCCTATACCACGTCATGTCTTGGCTCTCAGAAAACCTTCTAACGCTCAACTTAACGAAGACAACCTACCTGACATTTTCTATAATAACCCCCTACCAACCTTCACTAGACAACTTTCACCTGCGAGCTCACTCCTGCGTGGGAGCTTTTGATACTTCCCCATGTAATTGCCAAATATTATCTAGATCTAATGACATCAAATATCTAGGAGTATACATTGATAACCAACTTAATTGGAAATGTCACGTGCACAAACGAATGCTCGTGTACGGAAACTTATATGTATTTTTAAAAGATTACGCTACTCCAGTGATGTCGGCACTCTTAAAATGGTGTATTTTGCCCTATGCCAGTCTGTTTTGGGTTACTGCATCACGGTGTGGGGTGGTGCTGCAAAGACTCACTTTTTGGAACTAGAACGCTATTTAAAAGCTATAATTTATGTGTAAATTGTTCACTTTTTGTGGGAAGTAAATTATTATTATTAGATTTATGAGCGAAATAAGCTCTTGCCTCTTGTTTGTAACGTGCAGCCTGATTCTAACGTCTTTGATTGAAATCAAATTATAGTTTTAATACTTAATCATTTTTCTATTCTTCTATCATAAGAAATGTATTTCTGATGTTTTAAGAATTTGAAATAACAGATAAAAAGCACTATTTTAGACCCATAAATAGAAATCTGCAGATTATCTCTCTGGACACACATTTTAGGAATGCGCACCATTATAGCCTTACTTTGGAATTTCCTTACTTATACCAGTAATGTAAACATGGTGTTTGGAATATGATGTACTTATTTATAAAAAAATACCTATTTTCGATTAACTAAGGGTTGCTGAAGTTGAAAACTGAATTTTATCTCGATATATGCGGACCTTAAAAGTTTGTGAGCAGCTGTAATCGTAAACAAGCGAAGATCGAGATCAAAATCGAGACGTATATCTCAGTATCTAATAAAAATTAATGGAGTGTACCATTGTAGTATGAATTCTTTGCTATATTCATGAAGATTTACATTATGTCATCAGCAAAACGTTTGAAAGATGTTATATTATGATTAGAGTTGGCGTGATCGTCAACTGACCGAACACTATAGAATCGCACCCCCATACGAAGATGTTGTGGAATTTTTAGATCTACAAACTATTTAAAATAGTTTTTAATTTTAATCACACTAACATTTACTAGTTTAAGATGCAATGAATATTGGTAGTTAGTTGCTTTTAGGTCTAACTGGTACAATACAACGTTATATCGTCATCCTGTCTCAACGGAAACTAGCCATACTCATATCTACTAGTGTTCAACTAACCGCTTAAACGCAGGTGATTTCTCTTAACGGGCCTATCACAAACGATATGCATATTTAGCTGACAGGAACTGAGACAGATTGGGTGCAGGGGTGGCTTTAGGTGGTCTCCTAGACAAAGGAGTACAATACCGCTAACTTCACCTTTCCGGGCTGCTACTGAAAAATTAAATAAAATTTTTGGGTCCCGAGTAAAGCCCAGGATTTCAATATTAACGCTCGACGTCATCAACGATCCAATCGGACGTTTCTAAATCAGTTCATATTAAAATAACAAGGTCTCAAATGATGCCACGTTTATGTAGGCACTAAAAAGATTTTATTTCTTAATACTCTATATTTAAAAAAGAGTTCTATAAATCTATAATAACTACGTAAAAATGCTGCATGTGCACCCTTTGAGGGTAAACAATTGATCCTAGCTTTTAGTGAGATTAAAAGCGTCTTGAGACATATTCTAATATTTGCAAAATCTTGTTCATGTATGGTGGTAGGCTCAGATCTCTGAGGTGGTAGGTAAGAAAATACTCTTTCGTTTTGTCTTTGTTCTAGTTCAGTCCTAGTTCGTCGTCCTAGTTCCTAGTTCAAAAATAAAAATCTAAGCAATGTTTCTTCATCAGCCATTCTTTCTTATGTATTCATTAGTTTTTAATACATACTTACGTACAACAATTGTTTTAATTTAATAACATTGCAACCCAACATTTAAATATATTATATTTATGAGTTATTAATAAATAAATAACTTGAGATAACTAACACACTACAATCTGATCCCAAACTACCTAGGCAGAGCCCGTAGGTACTATTACAACCAAACCACTGCCAAATTTATATATTTTTAAATACATGCATATTAAGTTCAGATAAATTACTCCCAGTCAGTTCTTTCTCATCACACAGATATTACATTTATTTATTTTATTTTAAATGAGAAGTCTTAAGCGAATAAAATAAAATAAAAAAGGTTTTAATTCACGTAGACTTTAAAAAAGCGCTTGTAAATAGGCAGAACAGAATATTATTCCAAATAGCTATAGCAATAGTGGGTTTATGTATAGTCCACGCTCCAAATTCGTAATTCAGAATCGTTAAAATATGAGCAACTAATTTGGCCCCGACCTATTTATTTGTTAAAAAATAGAAATGTTAACAAAAATAGCAGGTGTCTCCGTTAGTAAGACTATCAAGTTGACAAGTTTTAGTAAACAATTGCCTCTTGGTATACGGTCACCGTAGCCTAGTTGGTAGTGCTCCTGCCTACGAAGCTGGTAGTCCTGGGTTCGAATCCCGGTAAGTGCAAATATTTGTGCGATGAGCACGAATATTTGTTTCTGAGTCATGGATGTTTTCTATGTATTTAAGTATTTATCTATCTATATAAGTATGTATAGCGTCGCCTGGTACCCATAGTACAAGCTTTGCTTAGTTTGGGGCTAGGATGATCCGTGTGGCATTGTCCCTATATATATTATATTATATATTATAATTATCAATTGTCTGGCTACCACAGTAGTAGTGTGTTATCTGTTACATAGAAAAAAACATCCGGGGCAGTCTTTGGAGAAGTGAAAACAATTTTATTTTACACTTCTAACCTAAACAATCTACAATATAATAGTTAAAACTTTACATTGAAATATAGGTACTTACTCATTGTATTTATTTTTACTGTTCATTTTTGTAAACATAGGTATAAGGTACAATAGATGATAATAAATAGAATATACATGTTCGCTATGTTTTACCAATAAAAAGCGTACAACATAATTTAAGCTTTATATATATAACTAGTGGCCCGGTACGTGCTTTGCTACGTATAAGGCATAGTAATAAAAAAAATGATTATTAAGTTCATTTATTCAAACAAAAAACATTTTAAATTGCTAAAAGATGTTGATTTTACACGTTTTTCAAGACTTTTTTTAAATTATCTCTACGTACAAACCTTCCCTGGACTTCCACGAATAATTCAAGACCAAAATATGCCAAATCGGTAAAGGCGTTGTTGAGTTATAACATTACAACGAAAAGTGGCATTGATTTTTATATATATAGATGTATACTAATAATACACGGAGGTATGTTTAGCTAATTTCTGATTTGTTCAAGATTCAAATGGTAGGCGTATGTTATGAAACAAATAAAAATACATGCGGGGCAGTTTTTGGGGATTACCGATAGAAGTGAAAACATTTTTTTCATTTATCATGCTTTGAAAGTAGGTAGTGTTTATTTGATCCGAGTAGTGTGTGGAAGATACTACCCCACTTTTGGGCGGTAAAGACTCATAGTAATTGCTTCCTTCACTATGGTGGCAATACATTTTAAAAATAGAACTAAATTTCGTTAGCAATCGGCTATAAAAAATCTAACATAATCAAGAATGCTGCGGTCACGTGAGTGAATAAACGCCCAGTGTGCATTAAAAAAAAAGACCCGTTTGTAAGCCAATATACGATCAGGTCACGTGTCTTGACGCGTTAAACATTTTTTATATATCCCAGAAAAGTAGTTTTCACTTGAATAATACATAATACCAGGGACATAGGTATCACACAGAGTTATCTTACTCAAACTAAACAAAACTTGGTGTATGGATACTAGACAACGAATAGAAATACTTATAAAGGTATATACGATACTCATAAGACACCCAGACCAAAACAAATAGACATGTTCATGAACACAAATATTTGTCTTGTGCGAGGATCGAACCCGTAACCTTTGGATCAGATGACAGATTTACTAACAACTGCCTACTTACTAGCTACCTAATATTGACTACCTGTTGAGGTACTCATAGCCAGATGCTCTCAGCGATCCGTAAGTGATTGGCAAGGTTAAGCAACTAGGCTCGCGGTCAGTATAGATGGGTTACTGTCAAAGTGTATTAATTTCTGGGCATCTCTGTGTTTCGGAGGGCACGTTAAGGTCACGGTTATAGCCATTAGGCATCAGTCGTTGAACAGCTCTGACACAAGGGTAACCACTACCCATACAATAAGTAAGTAAATAACCCAGAAATAGGGAGTGGTGCCTTGTTTGTTAGTCTAGCGTGTTCAGCCGTAGATTATGAGGTCCTGGGTTCAAATCCCGGATCGGACCAAAAAGTGTTTTTGGGAATTTTCCGTAAAAAGAAATTTCTCAGTGTCAGTCCGAAGTTGGCGGTATTACACCCGCGTGTCTCGGAGGGCACGTAAAGCCGTCGTTCCTGTACCTGACCTCTTTCCGGTCGTTTCGCTAGTCGTCCCATCGGACCATAAGAGTGATGGAAAAGAATGTGCCCATGTGTTTGCGCACACACTTGTGCACTATAATATATCCTGCGCACCTGGCTAGTCTCCATTGAGACTGGCCCTCGTGTTCGAAATTCGGCCTGCAGGACATTATCATTATTATTAACTGAGTATTCGTTTCAAAATATTCCATCCCCAATGTACATAACACTTACATGGCGACACAACGGTAGGTACTGTGTGAGTCATGTGACGCTAACGCTAGTGTAGGCGCTTCACATAAAATCTCTCTGGCGACGGGCGCGCGACGCAGAATCTCAATTGAGCTCAATTGCTTTAATTGATTTCAATTGAAATGACCTCGCGCACCGACTCCCGACTCCCGCTCCTAGCCTGACACTTTTACATCTATCTTTTTTGGAGCTGACATAAAAGCTCTAAGATAAATTTCATTGCCCCCAATAAAACTAGCCATTCGTTTGTAACTGCAGTATCCTGTACCTACGTTTAATGTTTTCTACGTATCATACACAATTTATTGTGTATGTACTCGATCTTCATGAACTCGAATTACCTATATCTACATAAACATCTAGGTATGTATGTAGACTAGGTAGTTTCGACTGCCACGTTCATCTAGCGGTAACATGTTTAGCCGTAGGTCCTGGGTTAAAATCCTGGGTGGGGAAAAAAATATTTTGAGATATTTCTGTTAAAAATTTCTCAGTACCAGCCCTAAGTCTGGAAATTGGCGGTATCACACACCCGTGCCTTGGAGAGCACATAAAGGCGTCGGTCCTGTTCCTGACCTCTTTCCAGTCGGGTCGCAAGTCGTTCCGTTGCTACATGATAGTGAAGGAATAGAATATGTTAGAAACATTACGAAGATTTTGCAAAGATGGAATATGAATTAGAAAATTGATATTATTTTTGCATATTTTCAGTATTTTATTTTATATATGGATACGTCTGAATTAACTTAATAATAATAAGAATTATAAACTTTGTCCAGAAGAATATTCCAAGTTGGTTTTATTATGTGTTTGATTACCGTTTTATAATATACAACTAACTTAACATTATAAGGGACCATTTGGAAAGCATTCTATTAAATAAAAAAATAAGTGTTTAGTAAACTGAGAAATTGCGTAACATACATAATGTACAAAAAGCGGCCAAGTGCAAGTCGGACTCGTCCATGAAGGGATCCGTAGCAGCAAGTAACATAATATGTTTTTCCTTATTTATTTTTATATTAGAGAAAAGTAAATTGCGGTTTACCATTTATTAAAAAATATATTAAAAAAACTATTCTTACCAATTTTCGCTAGAAGTTTGCATGGTAATGTATATAATATTTTTTTTTTAGTTTTATTATATATTTTATTATATTTATTTTAGAAGTTACAGGGGGGGACACTAATTTTAGCACTATAGAAGTGTCTCTCGCGCAAACTGTTCAGTTTAGAAAAAAAATATGATAGAAACATCAATATCATTTTTGAAGATCTATCCATTGATAGCCCCAATGTTTGGATTGAAGAAAAAAAAATTGTGTTTCAATTGTAAGTATGGGGAATCCTGAAATTTTTTTTTTTAATAGTTATTAGTGAAAATATTAATCGATGTTCACAGAATACATCTACTTACCAAGTTTCAACAGTATAGTTCGAATAGTTTCGTAAAAAAGTAGCTGTGACATACGGACGTACAGACAGACATGACGTATCTATAAGGAGTCCGTTTTTACCGGAACCTTAAAACATTTATCATTGAATTCATAATCTCCTTCTTTTTGTAGTCGGTAAGGAACTAGTTTTATGTTTATTTAAAAAACCACGAAACTTAAACTTTAATGTTTCTTTATAACAATTATTAATTTAATTTAATTTAAATTTGTACAAATTTATTCGGCGCTACATCATCACCATTCCATATCTAACAAAAAATCTAAATTGGCATTATAAGCAACCCTTTATAATTACTTACTTTTTGTAAAATCCAAATGCAGAATTATGGATTTTTCTCGATAAAATACTCTAAATCTAGGAACATTTAGAGCCCACGTTCACGAAATTAGGTAGGTAGGTGCTTATGCCATCGCTTACAGACTGGTAAGGGCACCTGGCTATGTCCGAGCAATCAATGACACCACAAATATCTAAATCAGTGCCAGCTAGAAAAGCTCCGTACCATACTCCGTATCTATAAAAACGCAAAAAAATCACGTTTGTTGTATGGGACCCCCCTTAAATATTTATTCTGTACTGTTTTTTACCATTTGTTGTGATAGAGCAACAAAAATAGATCATCTGTGAAAATTTCAACTGTCACGGTTCATGAGATACAGCCTGGTGACAGACGGACAGACAGCGGAATCTTGGTAATTGGGTCCCGTTTTACCCTTTAGGTATCGAACTCTGAAAATGGGGGATGAATACTACTGCGTCCGTCTAGTTGTGCTTTAAAAATCACTAGCAGTAAACGTAATCTTTGGGTAGTACAGACGCCAGCACATCAAGCTACCCCAATCTTCCAAATATCCCCAATTGAAAGTGAACCTTATGCTTATGTGATAAAATTGAAAATAAATAACAGAAATTTGACAGTTTGGGGTTGGTGGATGTGCTGGCGTCTGTACATCATACATTTATTTACATACATTTGTTTTAGCTGTAATAGTAATATAACGTAAATATTTATAAATGAGACTAACAGTTGATAGACACTGGGATCGAACCCGAAATACAAGGCGGAAATATAAATAGCACATTGGTTAAGGAAGTCGCCTAGGTACCCCACCTAGGCGACTACCTTATATAACCAATGTCCCAGTCGTATAGTTAATGCATTGGCATTCAATATTAAATTAAAACTTAAGTTAAAAATGCCTTTAGTTCATAAAACGAGAGAATTAGAACTAGAGAAGCCAAGTGCACAATGGGTTTATCAGGTGAGTTGCTAATATTAATCTAAATAGTAGGTGTGTATGGCAAGAGCACTTAAACGAATGGAAGTTGTTCCTTGTTGCTATAGGAGCTGTATAAAAAAAAAACTATTCCAGATATTGGTTGCAATCACATAACATAACATCACTTGGAGTAAAATGAGAAACCGGGTGGATCGCTAATATATAATATACAAGAAAAAAAGAATACAAGAACAATAATTAAAAAATCTTATGATAATTCAGTTAATCACCCATACTAAAATAACTAATGCGATATGTACCATGATACTTCAATTATCTGCGTAAGCTCATCGTAGCTAATAGGTACAAATCATAATAATAGTATAATACGAAATAAAAACAATAGCCATACATGCCGTGTAAACGATGACGGAATGCCATTAAAAAGACATCATACATTTTGGCACGTGTTCTATCCGGTACACAATTGAACTTAATTAGGAAATGGCGGCGCGGGCGCAGACGCCGTTGTAGCGACCGTCTTTAACCGACACAAACACACATACTCAAATAAAAATGTTATTTAGGTATTCTTTGAACTGTTTATTAAACTTTACATGAATATCTGGTCTTCAATCTTAAAGATATGTACCTAAAGTAAGCCCACCTAAACGCACACTTAATGTTATATGTAACTACACACAAGTAAAACGTAACTAACTAACCATAAACTAACTTAAATGTTTTTATTTTATTATATAGCATTTCCCGCTAACAAAGAGGATAAGGTGAAATTTTGATTCTCACTGGACCACAAAATTTTTGCCCTATTATATTTTATGTCCTATCAAAGTTTTTACTTAGTAGTCTTCTTTTTTACCTTTTTGGTTTTATTTTTGTTCCAGAAATAAGATTTCGATTCCTTGCTTGTAGGTATTCCACCTGGCTCTTCAGATTCCTCTATAGACTCCATTTCTCCCAAATTAACAGTTTTATTGGGGCCAAAAACAACACTCCTTCGTCGTGGTATAACATCATCAGTTACTGTGTCTGTACTCATTCTTGTCGAGAGCTTTTCTTCGACAAATCTCAATTGTTTCTTGGCTTGATTTTGTCTATCTACTTTCACTGGTTCACTGTGAACCATAACTTCACGAGGATCAAGCTGCTTAACATTAGTACCCCTTCCCGTACTGAATTCATGCACTTGAATTATTTCTTCTTCTGGGTGTGAAACATTTTGGTTACTTATTTTAAAACCATAAGTTGGCATTTGCATCGACTCAGATCTCTGTCTTCTGGCAAATCTCAATATACTTAACTCACTTAAATGTTGACTCAGAGACAAATCCAAGCTCGTTTCATCTTGTAGTGATAATACATTTTCCTCGGCCGTTGAATCTTTGACACTTTCTTCTAGGTTAGGTTCTTTACGAATGCTTAACGTAAGTGGTTCTTGCATTTCTAAACTCGATCCTGTCTGGATGGCCGTATCACAGACAGATAGTCTTAAGTCACCTATCACCTTTGAATACGAGTGTATTGCATAAAGATCGTCGTCTATTATATCACTTGAATCAGAAACTTTTTCGCCGCTTTTCCATCGGAAAAAACATAACAATACTTTCAAATATTTGCAATACCTTTTGGAATGTCGATGTTTATTAATTTCGGCGAACATTCTCAGGTCTTCCATGCCTGGACCCCGATAAAATTTTCCATCTCCACTGTCTAAAGGAGAGCGCATAATAGTATCCAAATTCAATCTGGGAACAAATACAATAAATATATATTCTTGTTATATACTTTATACTTATAGCCAGTTGGACTCACCGGTTTGTAAATGATTGGCAGGTTATATAAGGCCGTCATTTTGTTTTTTTTTTTTCAAATATATTTTGCCTGAATTTTTGAATTAACAACGGATTGACAATTATTATTAAACTAACTGAATTATCAACTAAAGAAACGTAAAACTAAGTACTAAAAATATATACTTATATTTAAATTTAAATATATACATATTATTATACAAAGGTCTCATCTTTGGGCGTCAAAAAAAACTTCGGTATCGCTGCCTTTGAGCATCGTGCCCAGAATGCTGGCCGCATTGCCACGCTGGATGGCAATGCTTAAACGCTATCCAAAATATTGGCCAGCCCTCTGGTCGCATGTAGCGTCCACCAAGCGTTTGGATAATTCGCGGAAAAAATCCGCGCTCTCGGACCCCATGGCCCAAGCGTCTCCACTCCAAACGGCTTCACCCAGAGCCAGCAGACGGGCCCGCTCTGCCGGATGTTTTGACGTATTTAACAAAAAAAATTGTAATAATGCAGAGTGGCCGGTCCCACTGCCTCTGGGAGGATGGGTCAGTCGGCAATCTTCCAAACGTTAATGCCGTCGGTAAAACACATCACCTCAGAACTATCCAGCGTGTTAGAGAGTTAGCTCTTTAGTGCTATGGACCGAGGACAGGAATGCGAGGAAAAGTCTAACACTGGAAATTTTGCGGATGCCAAGAACTCCTACACGTATAGGTAGTGTCATTTGAAGCCATGCTCGGTCATCCAGGTCCAAATTAAGAAGAGAAGTTGGGGTTTCTCGAAGAATTTGATCAACCTTTTCCAGAAGTTCGACGTGTTTCCAAGTGTGACAGGAGCAAAGAAAGTAAGTAAATATAGGGACAAAAAAGCAATACCGAACTATAGTATAAGCCGAATGCATATTAATTTTGAAAAGATTGTCAGAAGTGACACGAATTTTTTTAATCTTTTCTTCAATGAAAGGCGCAAAGGATTCATCGAAGATATGCGGCCCAAGGAGGCGAAGAGAATGTAATCATGGGAGATTCCTTAGAACGTTTTTAACCTTTTGGACGCTATTGTCTCAAATACGTGACTAGAGAAAACTTACCCTGTATGATAACGTCACAAATATGTCACAAATGACTCAAAATAAATATACGATAGAAGTATTGCAATCGCTATTGACGTTTTACCTATTTTAACTGAATTAATGGCTTGGCGCGAGGGGTACGGCGATGTGTTTTCCTCTGGCGATCATAACACAGACTATAGTAACACGGATTATGTTATGTATTGACCTCATTCACATGGCGCCTGAAGAATTGTAAATCCAACTCAATCAAGACTTAACTTGACATTTTTTTATAATTATAAATTCTATCGCTGAATCCGCAACCCAATCAACCCAACCAAGTAATGTAAAAATAGAGTGACAGATATTGGTTTTAATTATTTACAAACTTTAAAAGAAGTTCTTTCTTCATTTTTCAGAAAAGAGTGAATTAAGAAATTGTTCCATTTTCTATACCATAACTTTTCCCGTTACTCATCCAGATATTATCAATTTATAGCGAACAACAATAATCTAGCGTATGTGATATTGGACATTGAGGAGTTAAAATTTAGGATCAAAATTAATGAATTCTGTGATATTTTGGCGAAAAATTGTTTAAGTGTTACAAACCAAAGCGAAATAAAAAATAAGGAAAATGGTTTGATTGCTTATCCTTCATATCATACATATCTACACAGATGATACAAATTCTAAAGTGTGCCTATTTGCAAAAAAAAATATCTGAAATTATCTAAAAATATAAGAAGTAACGTATCAAATAATTCATCCAGAAAAGTAAATTGTTTCCTATCTAAAATTTCCACGCTTTTGTACTTGAGCATAGAAGCTAGAAGAAAATATTCCTGAAGAAATAATATATTATGAAGTAAACATACACATTATCAGAAGTGTCTTTAAATACAAAGAAAGCGTCGGAGACTTTGGGCACGCAGCGTCTCAGCCAGTAATGCACGGTGTAGAAGCAGGTAAGCACCAGTATGAGCACCGTGAGGGCGGCCAGGTACACGTTGCGTTGAGATCCTAACGCTACTCCACACATTAGACGATCCTCGTCGTAAATTTCTGAAATAAGCGGTAATATTATACAAGGTGTTAAGTAAACGTACATACGAATATATGTACTTTACAATTGCGAACTATATAATACCTACCTAGATGTTGTGAATTGTAATGTTAAGTACCTTAGATAAGAATATAAGTCGAACCTAGCTATTAAGTATGTTTGTCAGCTACACAACGGACTACAAAAGTAGCACGCACAAGCCCAAGAGGTTTTTGTGTTACTATTATTATTTTTATTTATAATATGTATCTTTAGTGTTTGGTAAATAAATTAAAAATAAAAAAAAGTGGAGGATAGTTAAGCACCACAATATACCCATGAGACTGAACAAATGAAATAAAACCAGTTAGTGCAATTCAAAAATAATATCTATATTTAATTCCCCATACAAAATACGATAATCTTTCTTATGTTTGTGTTGTTTAGTTTCTTAGACCTACAAAGTTCCTTAATTTTCGTCCACTTTAAAATGAGAAAAAAATTAAAAGACGAGGCATTACTGCGAACCGTTCTAGGAAAGTTAGCCATTAGTTTTCAAGCAATGTTCACTTATAGTACACGAGTTTGTGTGCTATTTAATAATAATAATATAATATCCTAGGACATTTCACACACAGTCATCTGATCCCAAACTAAGCAGAGCTTGTACTGTGACACCACACACATACTACTTACTTACCTATTTTTCTTTTGTAAATATAATAATATTACGGTACATTATTATATTTACAAAAGAAAATGTTGTAAATATGCACATGATTATAAGATTACGCCATTACACCCAGACTCAGGACAAAGAGACATATTCATGCACACAGATATCTGTCCTGGGTGGGAATCGGACCCACGTCCTGCGGCGTGAATGGCAAGCATTTACCAACCACGCCAACATTTGTCCCGCTGAAGTGGCAGTGCACATGAGTCGTAGCACCGACGGCCGCTGGGGTGGATAGGTTCTCTAATGGAGAACACAAATCAGAAGACGCAGCGGGGACAGATCCCCTACAAGATGGGCTGATGATCTTGCGAAGGTCTCTAGGTATCAGTATTGAACCAAAAGATTTTTAGTCTGCATTCTAGTAAATTAAATTTATTTATTTAACTATTATAAACAGTTCTTGTGTTAACAATCTCAATATTCTTATTTTAGTATTTCTTTTTTCAACATTTAATTTCAGCTTTAGTGGTTTATTTCTGAGCATCTCCGTGTTTTGTATCCCGGTTGCAGTCGTTAGAAATCAATCAAAAAAGACATCTCAGAGGCTTACTGGGCCACTGCCCATACGATGAAGTTAAGTGAACGTTAAAAAAATTATCGATATAACTTTATATTACATCAGCTAGAATACAATGTGTGACAATCGGAAAAATGCTTATAACTAAAATTTAAAACTCCTAGGTAAATCATAAGTAAAGTTAAAGGCCCGGCTAAGTTTACACCCCTTTTTTATTTGTAGTATAAATATATTTCCCTCCAGCCACTACATCGGCAAAACAATGACATTCATTGGAAAAATATGACACCCTATTTTATAGTTTTTTGCAGAAGAAAACAAACAGATATAGTATAATGAAAGCAAAGAAACATAAATCTCATGGGATATATTATATAACCAACAGAATTGTTACCTACATCACAGAACGATCGGATTTAATAAAATGGCTTTTTTATCGGGTCACAAGTAATGTATGTATACCGTAAGAGCCACAGTTAGGTATCCCGTCACAGGCGCCCAGGGAATCAATGCAGACCCTCGCACCAGACACCTGGCACTCGAGTTCATCGTTGCTGCAGTGTGCATCCGGACGCGTTAAGATGTTCGCCGGAGTCACCACCACCCTCAGACGTGTCATCTGAACGAGTAAGTATGGCGTTAACAGTTTCAAAACACTGAAACTAAGAGACCAAGCGTTTCGAAATAAATAGTCATCGATATCTCTTCTGACAATAAAAAAATAAAAACAGTCAAACAGCCCGTTATTATTTTTTTTTATTGGCACCCAAACAGAATTCTATCAATACAAGAAGGTGAGGTATACATTATGGATTAGTAGTCGACAATATTCCTTAACATATTTACACAGCATGACAATTTGAGTAGAAGTATAAGGTACGCAGGACAGTAAGTAAAATGATCTAATAACACAGATTAGAGATTTTATCCACCGTTAATGTGGATATAAAGTAACTAGCAACTATATAGCAACTATGAAATAAAACAGGCCTAGGTAAGCCTAGATGTTTTACCAAGTGCAGATCACAGTAGTATTATTTACTGAACAAAATTTAAAATGTAATATTTATCCATTATTCTGTGTGGTTTAAAACTTACAGTGAAGTTGGCGATAGCAAACACGAGCCTGGAGGAGTTAAACATGTAGACGTGTCGTGTGGTGGGCTCGACGAAGTTGCAGATGTTGAACAGCAGGGACCCCGTGTACAGTGCTAGGTACCGTGGCGGGTCCCGCTCGTGAATCTGACCACAAATTAAAAATAATAATAATAATATCCTGGGATATTATTCACACACGGCCATCTTATCCCAAACTAAACAGAGCTTGTACTATCGAAACCAGGTAACTGATATACTACACATAACTACTACTTTCTTTTGTAAATACATACTTATATAGATAATTACACCCAGACTCAGGACAAATAGATATGTTCATGCACACAAATATCTGACCTGGGTGGGAATCGAACCCACAGTCTGCGGCGTGAAAGGCAAGCATTTACCAGCTGGCCCGTCAAATTATTATCATCATTAGTCTGATGTCCTCCACTGTTGAACATAGGCTTCCCCAAAGGTTTCCACAACGATGCCTTTTGGAGTGGTGTGCCGTAGCCACCGCGTTTGGCATGCGTGGCACTGCTGTGTGTTGACGGCATAGAATATCATCACCCCATCTCATCCTGTGGGGGGCGTAGAAATCGTCCGAGAACGGGCAGCAGCGTTTTTCTGTTAACTATGACTATCCAACTGCGATCGCCAACGTATCTGCTAAGCGTGGCGATTATGGCATATCCCCCCATTCTTTGGGGAGGCTTTTGTCCAGCAGTGGACGTACTTTGGCTGACATGAAACACAGGTGGAGCTGCTGGTATTTCCCTTAGTCGCCTAGAACGACATATCTCTACACCGTTTGTTTCAAAAGCAGCTATAAGACATTATTTCAAATATTCTATGTAATGTAACAAAAATATCTATATTTTTTTAGTATAAATTATGATCTTCGTTTAGCTGAAATCTATACTACGCCTAGGGTCTAACCTATAATAATTTAATTAAAATTTATTGTTTACTGTCCTTTTCCTAAATATGTTACAAATATTATTACCACAATTTATTATTTATTTTTTATCCAGTTTACTGGTTTATATAATTATTTATCGAACACAAATATCTATGTCACTGTAATCATACATGTACCTACTCATGTCATAGTAACGTATATCACACGCCACCGTCCGTGAGTAACTTAAAGGGTTGCCAACTGAAAACCTGCATCTCACCTGGCATTTGCTAAGATGGTGGACATTTCGACGGAACATACAGGAACTATTGTACTTTCTTTATTTTGTTGATTTTTTGTATTTAATATTTTTTGTGTTCGTATTATTCGTGTTGAATAAATGTAGGTATTTCTATTCTATTCTATATTTTGGGCCTAACCATACATTGCCGTTTGACGCCTGAGGCTAATTAGCTATTTATTATTTAGAGACGAATTCATTGATCATCATTTATACATGATTGGTTGTGGCAAGGATTATAACGATATTATCTGGCTGTTATACTTTACCCCATCATCTTCCAATTCAATTATATGTCGAAACTGTTCCGCTTCTGAAACCCAGTCGTGCGTAGTAACGGAAGCAGTGACATCAGGCTTTATAGCCATGTGATGGGGTTTCGCGACCTCTATGGGAATAGCCTTTATGGAACGTTTCTTGCGTTTCCGCGTACTGAAGATCATAAAATTTGTTCACTGTCGATTAGAGTTCATTGTCGAAAATCCTATATGAATGTTGAATTACATTATAAGTCGTTAACATAATCATGTTTCAGAAACATTATTTTTATTAATAGCAAGACAACACAGAACAACACTTCTTCCTCTTGGTACCAAGATTAAGACCGCGAACGATATCGCATATCGCCATCCAATGGGAAGATGAGAGTGAGGGAATAATGTCCTCCCGGCCTAATTTCGGCCACGGGGGCCAGTCTCAATGGGGATTAGCCAACTGCGCAGGACATATTATAGTGCACAAGTGTGTGCGCAAAGACTAGGGTACTTTCTATTCCATCACTCTCTTGATTCGATGGGACGACTAGCGTCACGACCGGAAAGAGGTCAGGTACGTGACCGACTGGGGGTGTAATACCACCAACTCCCATATTTACTTCGGGCTGATACTGAGAAATTTATTTTTACAGAAAAATTCCAAAATCTCTTTTTGGCCCCACCCGGTATTTAAACCCAGTACTTCATTATCTGCGGTTGAACACGCTACCGCTAGACTATCGAGTGACTATAGATTGGGTGTTGTAGCTTTAATTCGGCAAATACGTAGGTATAATTATCATACACAGGTCTCATCTCTGTTGGATCGTCTACTTTATTGCTTCCGTTTACTTGATAATCTGGAGTAGTTTGGTTCAAAGCAACTGCCATCACCGACGCGGACTGGACTATGTTTTCCCATGATTCGTGGTCAACCAGCGACATAGGTAAAGGATTCCCCCTGCAAGAATAAAAATCACATAAGACTACGAGCAATATACCTAAACTTATCACAGTACGAATTAGAACCTAATGGTATTTACTGAACCCATCACGAGGTAGAGGATATATATACTCGTACAAGCTTGCAACCAAGGCGTAACAATGAAAAATGCAAAGGTAAGTGTGGAAGGTTAACATCTGAAATTGATGCCAACAATTACGTAATTTTGTTACGTATTCATGTAGGCATTAATTTCTTTTTTCTTTATTTTTTGAAGTGGGCTTGTTCCCATTACGTAAACATGTCGCCCCCGTAATGATACATGAAATACTTATTCTATTCAAATAATCAGACTCTTTTCTAATGCCAGACTGCGCAACTTTGTACAGCATCCTAGCCTCCGCGGACAAAGGGAAAGCTAAAACGCTGTTACACCAACCGACATCAAGAATATTGAACCTTAAACTACTGTGAAACAATTCACTTCTTAACAATTCATTCCGAACACACTCCACTAGAATATGAACTATCAATCAAATATGAACAATCACTTTTTTTCATCATAAATGCAAACATATTCAAAGTAATGTGTCCGATGCGAAGTCTAAGGCTTGTCACAATATCTTGCCTTCCTATGTTGACTCCCTCAAACCATGGAACTCTAAGCAGCGTAGATTGAATGCTTTTATACCAAATTCCTTTACTTAAGATAGTTTTATGGTCGGAATATTTTGATGAAAGATCCTTAAATCTTTCATCAAAATATTCCGACCATAAATCTAAACACATTTTTTAACAGGCATTAATTTTAAATTATTTAATGATTTTGACGTTAATGTTTTGTTTTTTTTTAATACAATTATTTTGCCTACTGTAATGCTTATTTAATACGTAATTAACTAGATCTACATTGAAATTTGGTAATAATAGGGTAATAAATCAAGCGTTGGGTGCGGTTGATTCTGCTCATAATCTGATCTGAACAAATTTAAATATGGAACCATCTCTATATTTATGTATAAACTAATAATATTCAAAATGAAAATAAGTTCCATAAGGTCCTAAATGCCGGATCCATAGATATATATACATAAAAAGAAGCCAGAATGTATAACCTTTTTGAGTCCGTCTTAAAAGTCATGAAATCACAATTACGCTTAGTGGCATTATTCGCGAATAAAGCTAAGCTGCTTGCAAACAGAATCGGATTTTTGGATCATGTCTTCTGATTTAGATCGTTCGCAATATTTTGCATCATTTCAAGGCGGATGTCGCAGTAGAATAATATTTCTTTTTTAAACTTTGTCTACAATTTTTGATAAAGAGTGAAATTCTTGAACAGCAAAATTACATAATATTACTGCTTATATCTCTAAAGTAACTTGAAGTATATTCAATAACTACTGTTGCAAAACATAGATAGAACCTTCTTCAAACCATAAAATATTTTTTAAATTCTTTCTAGTAACTATTTACAACTAGTAAAGTATGTTTTTTTTTACAGTGTTTTGATGAATTAATTTCTAATAAACAGGAATCCCGCGTACTTCTTACCGTCTCGTGGTGAAACTGGAATTTGCAGTAGCACTGATTGGTGGTGTAAATTGGCTGTTCTTGATGTCCATACTTGAACGAATCATAACTAAAAAGTAATATTTTTATTAGAACATGAGCCTCTACAATAAAAATAAATATTATATTTAAAGATTAAGAGTTTACTCCATAGGTACAAATTGCACAAAAGAAAGAAAATACAGTTACACAACACAAAATTACACGAAACATAAACAATACAAATATAAATAATAAAACCTTAAAAACCAAGTCTTTCCCAAAAGTTATGCCTCTGATTTTTTTTTTGTTTATGTTATACCAAATGTTAATGAGTTACAAAAAGTCGGTCTAGCGGTGGCGTCATAATTAGGAGCTGGGCTCAAATTTCGGGTTAGGCTCAAAAAACTTATAGGGATATTTCTATATAGAAAAATGCTCAGTAGCAGACGAGAGCCTGCAAGTTGGCGGTGTTAGACGCACAGTCAGACTACTACGGTCAGATTATGAGGGAATAAAGAATCTGGGTTTACGCACACACTTCACTACTAAATATTTTCTGCGTAGCTGGCTAGTCTCCTTGTGACTAGACTAGTTAGTTCCGTTTCCGCGGAAATTCCGCAGGAGCAGGATATTATATGTATATTTATTTGTAATAATTACAAGCCATCGCATGAACCTGGATTTGCAAGAAATAAATCTGGTAGATACGTATGAAATAAAATATTTGCTACGATTTTGAGTATATCCCGCGTAGAAGGCGTTACAAGCACTGTATAGACCACGGCTACGGCGTAGAAGGCGTAAGGCGTAGTAAAATCTTGCAGACACGAGCTCTACGATTATGCACGCATATTTCAAATACCTGCTTGGAGTAGGAGAATTTGTATACTTTTTTATTTACGTAAGTATATAGTTCTCGATATAAATCTATAATACCGTCAACGATGCCTCTGTCTACGTCGAGCTCGGTAGGTAGGAGTGAGACTGAATTGGTTGCGTTTTCAGTTTTAATTTTTACGTAATTATTCTGCATAGTACTTGAAGTGAAATGAGAATATTGTGGCGAATTATTTGTTGTTTCCTTTTCGTCGTAAAGAAAATCGTTCATTCTGGAAATACGGTTACAAAGATTAGTATTTCTTAATAAATGTAACTACATATATATAGCTGTATAAATAACCTATTTAACTGTAAAATTGACTTCAACTTCATATTGTAAGTATCGGCCAACTTTGCCTCCGCGGTAACTGACATTACTATACAAAATCACATTACTATATAGAATTAAAACATTTTGAAATTTAAGAAAAACCTAATTAATTCATCTTGGGAACTACGATGCCAAATAGACAAAGTCACATATCTTCTTCTCTTCTGTATATATAAAAACCGGCCAAGTGCGAGTCGGACTCGCACATGAAGGGTTCCATAGCAGCAAGTATTTCAGTTGATTAAATGAATGCAAATTGCGGTTTATGACGTATTAAAAAAAAACTACTTGCTAGATCTCGTTCAAACCAATTTTCGTTGTTAGTTTCTATGGTAATGTACATCACATATTTTTTTTAGTTTTATCATTGTCTTATTTTAGAAGTTAGAGGGGGGGGACACCCATTTTACCACTTTGGAAGTGTCTCTCGCGCAAACTATTCAGTTGATAAAAAAATGATATTAGGAACCTCAATATCATTTTTGAAGACCTATCCATAGACACCCCACATGGATAGGTACAATGAAAAAATTTTTTTTGAGTGTCAGTTCTATGTATGGCGACCAAAATAATTGTTTTTTTTTCTATTTTTGTGTAAAAATCTTAATGCGGTTCACAGAATACATCTATTTACCAAGTTTCAGTAGTACAGCTCTTATAGTTTCGGAAAAAAGTAGCTGTGACATACGGACGGACAGACAGAAACGAATCTATAAGGGTTCCGTTTTTTGCCATTTGGCTACGGAACCCTAAAAATCAATGCCACTTTTCGTTGTAATTTTATAACTCAAGAACGGGCTCACCTATCTAAACCAAATGTTTAGGCTTTGTTCGGACTATTTAGTAGATGGTTTATGTGAAGTTTGCACAAAATCGGTAGAGCGGTTCTACATTTATCATATTTCATTCACATTCAGGTATACAAAATGAAAGGTCATTGGGCGAAATCTGACCCAGTTAACGATAGTTTTCCTACAAAAACCAAAATAGTTTTAAATTGTTAAGTATTAACCTACATTAAAATTTAGATAGTTATTTTTTTTTTAAACCATGGGAATAAAATGTTTAAGATTAATAAAAAATAGGTAATATAGGTATAGTCCGGTCATTTTAGACAATTGAAATAAAGAAAATTCCGACAGAGCCAGATCTTCGTAGAGACCTTAGGTTTACCACAAGGAATAAAGTGTCAAAAGTCCCCATCAGTCCCATGTGAGCTTAGGGACTTATTCGGGGCCCAAGGTCAAAATGTACTACTAAACGAACTTTGCCCTTCTTATGATCACGTAGTCTTGATGGGCGACTTTAACACTTGCCTGATCAAAAATGATCATCGCACTCGTAATCTTCAATCTATTCTGTCCTCCATTAACCTTCATATACTTCCCCTCTCTGCAACACACCATTTTCCTAATTGTTCACCGTCTTTATTAGATCTAATGGTTGTCTCCTCTCCTGAACATGCTGTCTCTCACGGGCAACTAGCTGCTTCTTTTTCATACCATGATCTGATTTACTTGTCCTACAACATTCGTCCTCCCAAACGTAAACCACAATACGCCTTTCTTCGTAATTTCAAGGGTATGAACCTAGAGGCATTGCAAAATGATGCATGTAGTATAAACTGGACTGATTTAATGAAAGCTTCAAGTGCTGATGAAAAAGTTGAAATGTTTACCACATCCATAACCAAACTTTATGATCGCCATGCTCCATTACGACGCGTCAAAATTATAAGGAACCCAGCACCTTGGATTACCCCAGTTTTAAAAGAATTTATGGGTCGCCGAGACAAAGCCAAAAGAAGGTACATAAAAAACCCTACAGATAGTAACCTTAATCGTTATAAAACCCTTCGGAACCGCTGCAACCATTTGTATAGAGATGCCAAACGATGCCATTTCCATAATTCCCTTGACAAAAATCGTAACTCTTCTCTAATTTGGAAATTTCTT
Source organism: Pseudoips prasinana (assembly GCA_951640165.1). Classification (NCBI taxonomy): domain Eukaryota; kingdom Metazoa; phylum Arthropoda; class Insecta; order Lepidoptera; family Nolidae; genus Pseudoips; species Pseudoips prasinana. The sequence continues at coordinate 23,357,216 of OX621236.1, read as the reverse complement.
AAATCCCAGGGCATCGGTAAATCTCTAGATATTTCTCCTACTAATATCGACTTGAATGCTCTCAACAAGCATTTCGCATCTCCTCCTATTACCTTGGCTTCTCATGTCAAGGACACTACCTTATTGGAACTTTCTATGCAGCCGATGCCTCAGTGTAGACCTTTTGAACTGTCTTCAGTATCCGAGGAGGATGTCAAGAAATCAATCCTTTCTATTTCCTCTGCCGCTGTTGGTTATGATAAACTCTGCTCCAAAATGATTATTCCTATCCTTTCCACTATTACCCCTATTTTAACACATATTTTTAATTTTTCTTTATTCTCTTCCTGTTTTCCTCAGGTTTGGAAACAAGCCTATATTATTCCACTACCCAAGAATACCAATCCCACTTTGCTATCTCACTTTCGGCCTATCTCTATTCTTCCATTTCTCTCAAAATCTCTCGAACATATTGTACATAGACAGCTATCTTTCTTTCTCTCTCACAACAATCTTCTAAGCCCCTATCAATCGGGTTTCCGTGCTGGACACAGTACGGTTACGGCACTCCTCAAAGTGACCGAAGACATACGATGGGCTATGGAGAACCAATCCTTAACTATCCTTGTCCTCCTTGACTTTAGCAGCGCATTTAACTCAGTTGATTTTGACATCTTACTCGGAATCCTTAAATCTATTAACTTCTCTTCTAAAGCTGTATCTTGGTTTGATTCTTATCTTCGGGGGCGCTCACAGTGTGTCCAGCAAGATGATTGTATATCTGATTGGTGTAGACTTACTGCGGGAGTACCTCAAGGTGGCGTCCTGTCTCCTTTATTATTTTCTATTTTTATTAACTCTGTTATTAGTGTAATTTCATCTAACTTCCATCTTTATGCAGTTGATTTGCAGCTTTACCGCCATTTTACTAGAGACAATATCTTTGAGTCAATTTCCGCTATGAATCGAGATCTTCACTTAATTAATCTCTGGGCTGGGTCTTATGGCTTGCACATTAACCCTACAAAATCGCAGGCTATCATAATTGGCGGCCGTCAAATACGTAGCACCCTAGATTTTAACTCTTTTCCTACGATACACCTCGGCAATACGCCTATCCCTTACACGGATACCGTCTGCAATCTAGGTATTATTTTAGATAGCAACTTGACTTGGAAAGCTCAGGTGAATAGTGTTAGTCAGAAGATACATTTCTCTTTCCATACACTAAAATGTCTCCAGTACTTCCTGCCCTTGGAAACGAAAATATCTCTTTCCCAAACTCTTATTCAGCCCATTCTAGACTACGCTGACGCCTGCTATTTGGACGCTAATGAGGAGCTCTTAGATAAACTTGAGCGGCTGCAGAATTTGTGCATTCGTTTTATATTTGGGTTAAAAAAATATGACCACGTTTCTCAATATCGCAAAGAACTCAAGTGGCTCCCAATCCGCCTTCGCAGGAATACTCGGATATTATGTCTCCTGTTTAATATCCTGCATAATCCTTTATTCCCGTCCTACCTACATGAGCGTTTCTCCTATACTCACTCACCAAACAAGCCATGTAGGTCGCACCTATTATCCCTCCTAAAATTCCCATCACATAGAACTGAATTCTACTCCCAATCCTTTACTGTCCGCGCGGTCAGGTTATGGAACTCACTTCCTCCTAACATAAGAAACTGTGACACTCTATCGTTATTTAAAAAACGAGTGAAATTACATTTTCTCTCTCTATGTTAATATATATTTATTTATTGTATTGGTTGTATGTTTAGAACTATTTATGTATTTATATATGTATTTATTTAAGTATTTGTATGTAAGTTTGTTTATATTCTTCTGACTAATGAGTTTTTATTTAATATTTAGACTAACCTACACACACTTCCTCTTTCATACTATATCTCCTCTCGCGGGCCTGTTGGAAGAGATTTCATTAGAAATAAGCAGTGCCTATGTACTTTTTTATTTTATATACTTGTTTTTATTAATTTTTACTGTGTGTACATAAAAAAAATTAAAAAAAAAAAAAAAAAATTTAGGTTTTTTAGATTTTTCTCGAAAACTGTAAGTTTTATAGAAAAAGTACCTCCGAGCAAAGTTGTAGATCTTAAAATTCTCTATAAAAATGGTTTCAATGATTTTTTCTCTAAGACCCACTATTTCACAGATATTGCGCTTGTAAGAATCATGTTCTACATAGTATGCACACATATGCCACGTATATACATATTTAGGTACTCAAGCAAGCAAAAATGCCTACTCGTGTCTCTGTTATGTATACATTATACTATTCTAAGAAAATTTACTCTAAAATGACCGCCGGTCCTTTACCGAATCCCCTCTGGATTCGGTAAAGGACCAGCGGTGACTTGTGACTTGAATAACATCTAAGTTTATCAGCTTATCCAAAATGCCAAAACTTTATTTTATTTTTACATGCCATAACCGGATGCAATACTACGGCAGCAATGTTTAGAAGGGGCAGAAATTCAGTATTAAAATTATTTGAAAAAAAATATTTGATTGACTGCGCAAAAGTATTTACAGAAATTAATTCTTCACCTCAAATACTAATTACTAAAGGAATTCGGTTTCTTCTTGCGGTTTATGGAGTTCCTACAAAAAATTTATTGCATAGATACGTACAGATATTTAACATTTGTACAAAATACACGAAACAAAAAGCAAGTACAGCTATCTTGTCTTCCTCCAACATCGGCATCTGCTACTCAACATTTGTTTCGAGTATACTATCAAGTTCAGACATGGCAAGGCAATGATCTGAACCCTGAAGACTGGGCTTGGAAATTGATAAATAATACTTTGGAACCGCTTCGAACTATACTGCCCCCTGCTCCAGAAAACTTCTTAACACTATTTTTTGCAATTGCAAGAAAGGTTGTAGCGCCAAATGTGGCTGTAAAAAAGTAGGGTTGCAGTGTTCTCCAGCGTGTACCAATTGCCAAGGTGTCTCTTGCTCAAATGTTCAATTAAATACAAGAGAGGAAGATTCATCTTCATTTGTACAATTTCTAAGCTTTCATCAACAGGAAGGAGAAGAAGAAGAACAAGAAGAAATTGAAGATAACATGATAGTTGAAGTTGCATATGAAGAGTATGAGTCAGATTAAACTAATAAAAAAAAGTTAGAACGACAGTTAAACTCAGTAACCCATATCAATAATCTTCATACTATTAAATAATTATTGTTCCTGAAAATAACGTCATAAAGGTTCGTGGAATAGGCCTACCGGGGATACCACGTTAAAAAAAACGCGCTGAGTACACTACCTCACACGTGGTGTGGAAATGTGTGCATATTATGTAGAACGTGATTCTTACAAGCGCAATATCTGGGAAATAGTGGGTCTTAGAGAAAAAATTATAGTGACCATTTTTATAGAGAATTTTAGGATCTACAACTTTGCTCAGAGGTACTTTTCGATAAAACTTACCGTTTTCGAGGAAAATCTAAAAAACCTAAAATTTTGACCTTGGGCCTCAAATAAGTCCCTAAGCTCACATGGGACTGATGGGGACTTTTGACATCATTTATTTATTTATTGACAAAATATAAGCTTACAGTTAACACCAAAGCGCTTATAATTTATACTTAACAACTAAAGATTATGATTACGATACATTAAAATTCTATAACTATATGTCAAATGAAATATGAAATCAAACAACAATAATAAAGACAAACACAAACACACAAAAAGCTACATTGATTTTAAGATTTGGCGCTATTTAAATACTCAATTACATTTCTAAATGTTGTACTAACTGCGTCAAAAAATATGTCTGCATGTGGATTTGATTGCAGGAAACCGTTTATAAGCTTAATGGCTCTAGCCGTTGGACAGTTCTCTCTTTGTTGAGGGCGCCATGTTGGCGGACAGGAGAGGAGTCTATGTTGGCGCCTGCCACTGCCACGAATGTATTGACTAGGTGCAAAGAGATAAATACATTCACGTACCGCGGGGTTGTCAACTTTATTTGAGAGCAACATAAAATAATGTATTATGTGCGTTAGCTCACGCCTGAGTCGTAGAGTATCAAGCCCGACCATTCCAGATACAAACATGGACGGATATAAAAATGGATAGTACCCATATTCACGCTTATAGAGATATCGAGCGAATTTCCTTTGTATCTTCTCGACCATAAGGGTATATAGCGTTTCATGGGGATACCAAATTATCGCGTTGTACTCCAGTTTGCTACGAACATAGGCTATATAGAGAAGCTTGATTACTCTAGTATTTTTAAATTGTGAAGATGTCCTCATTATAAATCCCAAGCACTTACTAGCGTCTTTACATGTTCGGATAATATGTTCATGGAATGTCAATTTACTATCCATGACGACGCCAAGATCACGAATAGAGAAAACATGTTCTAGAGCTGCGTCTGCTATTGTGTATGCAAATGTGATTGGAGCTTTGGACCGAGAAAAAGTAATGGATTTGCACTTAGAATAATTAAGCAACAATTTGTTACTTATACTCCATTCGACCACAGCGTCAATATCACGCTGTAGTGCAGTGCAATCTGCAAAATTGGACACTGCGAGGAACAATTTTAAGTCGTCCGCAAACATGAGGGACTCTGCATTTGATACTACTCTGGGTAAGTCGTTTATCATTATTAAGAATTGTGTAGGACCAAGGATGCTGCCTTGACTTACTCCAGAGCGAGTATAATACTCTTGAGACCTATATCCTGCCACCTTCACAAACTGTGTACGATCTCTCAGATAATCTGACATGAACTTTAGAAGTGGTGTGGAAAACCCGAAAGCAGCAAGCTTGATTAAAAGAATGTCATTATCTACCAGGTCAAAAGCTTTCTTGAAATCAAAGTATGCGGCGTCGACCTGGCAGCCTGACTTAACTTTTGCATTCAAATAATCCACGAAGCTAATGTGGTTAGTTAATGTGGAGCGTCCGGGACGAAATCCATGCTGACAATTATCAAGTTGTCCCTTAATCTGGTTGCAGATAGATCTGTTTATAACAGTTTCAAAAATCTTCCCAAGCACTGACAAGATGGCAATGGGCCTAAAGTTGGTTATATCAGTGGATGTTCCGACTTTAGGTACTGGAACTACCCTAGATACTTTTGACACCTTATTCCTTGTGGTAAACCTAAGGTCTCTGCGAAGATTTGGCTCTGTCGGAATTTTCTTTATTTGATCACTATTTTTATGTCTAAAATGACCGGACTAATAAATGTATTGATAAAACAATTCCAGTATATTTTTTATAGTATATATTATATATATAGTATATATTCCAGTATATTATTATAGTATATTTTTTGTCTTGGGCCCGACATCAAAATCAAATTGATGCGCCTGCGGCGTTTTTAAACGATACAATTATTCTTGTAGACATTGATCATGTCGAACAAAATTTAAAAACTCTTCTATACTTGTTTTATTTTACTTATTTTATTTTTAAAATCATGTTTACTATCAATAAACCCATAAAAATGTACTAAGCCTTGTTATTATAAACCTTATTATTGTATTTTTATTTTTTAGATTTATGTTTTTTCCCGTTGTTTGTGTTAATGCGACATATATATTCGTAAACTAGAGACGTTTATCTAAACATGCTACCTATTTTATTTTCTGTAGGCCGTGGGTATAGGTTGCATACTTAGTTGCCCAATGACCTTTAATAGAGCAAGTATAACTCATATGTACCCTATTATCAGTTCTATGTCACCCACAGATGTTATGATGACACGACAATGGTATGGAAGGGCGGAGTCTCATAATACAAGCAACTATTTGCTTAAAATGAGGCTCCAAACACAATTTAATATTTTTTTTATAAACGCTATATGTGACAGTAAACTATTTTGTATTTGTATTTTGTATATCCAAAAGTTTTGGATTAAGTTTTAAAATAGCTAGCATATAATATATTTTTTTTGTTTGTATAAATGAATTTGATATTCTAATTATTTTTCTTTCATTTCACTTTATACGTAGCGGAGCACGTACCGGGCCGCTAGTATACCTATATAGGTAACTTATAAAACTTCTATTACCACGAGAATCTGCACTTTATCCTTCCTTGATGTTGTTGTCATTTACACCATGTATAGTTTGTATCTAGACACGTTGTGAACGACAACCAAAAGTAAAAGGCTATCGGGGGCTTAGTATATATATTATTATGCTTATAGCAGCTGAAAATCAAATTGAATTATGTTACCACTGAGAGAAAACAGTCTCCTAGGACTCTTAAAAACATCCTTAATGCATAAATATACATTATGCCTTTAATTCTAACATCATCACTCCAAACTCTGTATAAATTCCTACTTATAAAATAGAAGCACGTAACAATATAATTATAATATCCTGGGACATTATTCGCAGACGGCCATCTGATCCCAAACTAAGCAAAGCTCGTACCTACTATGGAAACCAGATAACTGATATAATACATATACAAATTTTCTTTTGTAAATACATACTTATATAGATAATTACACCCAGACTCAGGACAAACAGACATATTCATGCACACGTATATCTGTCCTGGTGCTCTACCGGCTAAGTCGCCGAACAATACGGCTTCTACCATTGTCGAACGTTGAAGCTGATTTAACGATAGATTAAGTAATTTTTAACCTTTATTTATTTGAACGCCATTTAAGAAATCGATGTTCGGCGACTTAGCCAGTAGAGGCCCTGGTGAGGAATCGGACCCATGACTTGCGGCGTGAAAGGCAAGTATCTACCAACCACGCCAACCGCCCCGAAAATGAAATATTAAAAATAATAACAGGACTAAAGGGGAATAACTGTTACAAGTGTTAGCTATATTTAAAAGTTACTTATATTAAGAGGTTACCTGTATTATAATGTTACCTGTATGTGGCCGACGGTGGTCTCCAAGTAATGGAACCCGTTTTGTAAACGCCAGGAAAAGATATTGGTAATGTCGTAGGCTTCTTGCTGGACAATACGGAGGTACCTTTAGTGTTCACTGAGCTAGCTGCAATTTTATCTGGGAGAAGCAAATCAACATTAAAAATCCTTACTTTCCCTTTAAAATAAAATTATAGCAAAACTAGGTTCCTGTGTAATTTTACGAACATACAATCCATGAACATGAAGTACATCAGCTTCATAACATCTACACATGGGTCACATAAATAGTTGGTCCTGTCCGGGGAAGCCGAAAGACGAGCGCCTAGTACATCATATCAGCTGAAAGACGTCCACTGGACAATGACCTCCCCAAGCATCTCCACAATGGCCGGTGTTGTGCTGCCCGCATCCAGCGGCTTACCGCAACCCTCACAAGAGGCGCCGATGAGCGAAGATGAGCAGGTGACCGGTTGATGTCATACGGCACACATACAGTGGATTTGTTAAACTATCTCTACTATTATTTTTATCTACTGACACGTAACCACTTTGTTTCTCGACGAAACATCAATTAGATGTATCCAATGTAAGGATAACATCATTCTTTCTTCATGCACTGAATATTACGGCAGCCTCAAAACGATGACTAAGTGTGAGTTGTGGTCATTTAATCCTAATTCTTTAGTCTGATGCGGGTGTACCCTCGACGGCAATAATTTACATTTCAGCCTAGGTCTGTAATGGCCAACAAATTAGCGGAGATTACCTATATTCACTACATCGATCCAATCGAAATAAAATGTAAGTACAAAATAGACAATAAAGTTAAATATAACATGTAAAAATAAAAACTGTATACACGGCTACATATCAAGCTATACATTTTCAGTATAAGCTGATTTCGCGTTGTATAGGATTTCCATACAATGAGAGGTCAGCTTATATTGGAAATGTATAGCTTGATATGTAGATAGCTGTGTGTACTAGATAAATATTTTTTTGTCGTCGCAACCGTCAATTTGCTGGAACGGATCTCTAATTCAAAATGCAACTCTTTCATAGACAGACGGTTAGATAGCTGAGTGACAACAAAATCTAAACAGGAAGTGGAAGAGCTATGTCTATGTGCACAATTTGTGCAATATAACTAAATAGCGAACCTTGCTGTTATGCAATAAAGTTCAGTCTAGCTCGCGACGGCGCTGTATGCTTTTGATTCTACCCCTCTGAAGTGCGCTTTGTTATATACCAATCATCCAGGAGAGGTTCCTTTGCTGATATAATTGTAGGATCCGTCTGTAATTTTCAGTCGGTAAAGTAATACCTATTATTATTAGTGCCGAAGTATTTGTAGCCCCCAATACAATTGTAAGATGCGTCAGGCGAGCATTTAGGAAATCAATTCACATGTAAGCAAAGCAGACCCTACAGGAGGTGAGCAAAGAAATATTGATTGATTGCAGACTTGAGAGCAGACCATCATTATTGACAGATATTGAGAGTCACCAACTACGCCGGAACGTAGCGGTAAATTGAAGCATAGGAAATATGTAATGTCCATACTTCTACATATTTTAAAGTAGCTCGCCTCCTCCGCTTGTTTATTTTTTTTAATGGTCGCCGCAGATGCCTTGTTCTAAAACCCGGGTTGGTCCTAAAGTATTATTAGGCTTTTTTTCTCCTAGGAAAAGCTCCCAGTTGTCTATTCTTAAAATTGACGGTTTTACATACTCATAAGACTGTAGACTACTGCGCTCGAAATGCCCCGATCGTGTCGGATTGCCTACCATAGTTTTGCACACTTTTTATACTATACACTATATCCTGCATAGATATGGTGTCAGCCGTAGTTAAACTCGGTCATTAAAGCAAATTTCGTGAATTTTGTGCCATATACATACTGGCAAGTTTCATAGACATTCAAGATGTCTAATTTCGTCCACTATTTATGTGTCACCATGTATAAAAAATGAATAGTTCCCACCTCATTTTAAACTTTGTTGTACCGTAATAAGAGCTAAAACATATACTTTATGAACATGTTATTACCAATTAAGGGTTAAATTAAAAGTAGAATCTGGTCAGATTTACCTATACTGACCACTTTTAGTATAGTTTGTTTTAGCAAGACCTCGCAGGAGATTCGATAAGTTATTGTCAACTTCGTCCACCCGATATCTGCTGTTAGTGATATTTTTCATAATATCATCGATTGCCTCCCAAGAGTAAGGATTCGATGACGACGATTTGATGAACCCGTAATTTCTTGTCACTATTTCACTTGACCTCATTTTATACGGCGTATGGCGACTGTAGGTTGTCATTTTTCTATAAAAACATTATATCAAATCAATTTAATCTTAAATCAGGCATAGCTACATACAAGTCTTGTCGTGATATGTGATAAAGATGAATGGTACAAATATTTGGCTTCGCATCGTCATCGTAAGCTCGATTCTATATCAGCTGATGTTGTAGAATCATATTATGTACTAGATGTGCCCCGTGATTTTACCCGCGTTAAAATTTATAAATTATCACAGCTCCTCTCCCGTAGTTGATAGCGTCATATTATGTAGCCTATATGTTGACCCGGCCTCTTAGTAATATTCATGCAAAATTTGAAGTAAATCCATGCAGTACTTTTTGAGTTTAGCCTGGACATACATACAGACAAACAGACAAAAATTCTAAAAACTATATTTATGGCTTCGATATCGATTGTAGATCACGCCTCAAGTTACCTTTTTCAAAAATACTCAATGTACAGTTTTAACTTTCCTACAATTTTATTGTATGTATATATAGATATGTGTATGTATGGGTGAATAGCTGTGGGTAGCAACTTTTTAAAGATCTAACAGTCATCAGTACATAGTACTTATTAATAATTTAATTGTTATTTATTTCTTATTGTATAAGTTATTCTTAAATATGATTTCGAATTAAAATTTTATTAAAAAGTACGCTCAAATCGGTTTTCAAACAACGGAGTAATCGGGTAACTTAGGTACATACAAAAAAAATATACATAGGTACAAATTAACTTGAAGTTCTCTTTTTGAAGTCGGTTACGAACATAAAAACTTACTCCTTTCTCGTGGCAGTTGTCATAGCTGAGAATAAATGCTTATTTTTGCCAAAATTTAATCGTCTATTATTATTCCTCCAATATTTATTCCTCTTTGAACTTGTTGGCTTCTGCGTTGGGTGAGTTAATCTGAAAAATTAATATCTCGTGTATCATATAATTACTGTTTAAAAAAATATAGAACTGACATTAAATTTATTTAGGAAAGTAAGAAGTACTTTCCTTAATAAATTTATTATCGAATAAAAAAAATTATCAAAATCGGTTTTCAGATTATAAAGAAACCGCGTAGCATACATATAAAAAGTAGACAGTCATTATTGGTAACCTCTTTTTATGTCAGTTTTTTTTGTTTTATTCAATTTTAATAAGGGGTTTTTTATCACACATAAACGTCAACCCCATTGTACAGACGCCAGCACATCCAGCTACCCCAATCTGTCAAATTTATTTTATAGATTAACAACTTTATCACAGAAGCTTAAGGTTCACTTTCAATTGGGGAAATTTGATAGATTGGTGTAGTTTGATGTGCGGGCGTCTGTACCTTATGCTCTGTATATACACAACTATACGTATTAATTATAAAAGAGAAACACCGCCTAGACTTCTGAATTAAACCACAAATTAAACGTTTAGTCTTTTTTTGATTTAGGGTATGCTAAAATATTTTTGTATAAGAGAGAGTTAAGTACAGTAATGTATTTCTTGCTTTATTTTGAAAGTCCGCTAAAAAAAGAAGTATTCCATCAGTATTTTTATTAATGTCTGTCTATTATCTAAATCTAATCCAAAATAAGAGGAACAAATTTCAACAAATAAAAGAAAGAAACAAATTTCTTATATAATGGCTAATTTCATTAAGATGGTCTTAGTTCAGCTTCATAAGAATCCGTTAAAACGACTCGAAAAGTTAGCTAGGTACCCTTGTATGGGCGCTTTCCATGGCTAGGTTATGAAGTTAATCTTTATACCACGCCTTAACTTGAGAATGTTTTTTTTTTAAAGACAACGCACAAGGGAATCTAACCCCTGTATCGTGGGGTACTTTATAAACATATAATAGACGGACACAAATTACATCCAGACTCAGAACAACTATTTATGGGTCACACAGTTATCCGGCGCGGGGCTCGAACCCGCGACACGAAGCGGCGAGGCGACTGTCTCAGCCGCTGCGCTACACGTGCAGTCAAAGTTATGGTAATGTGTTAGTTTCATGATATCTATTTCGAAGAAAATAGAGATCGTGAAGGATCCGGGACCCGGAGCTCGTCGTACGTTGCCCCGTCATATAGCGTCGGCTCGGCTAAATTTCGTCGTCAACACAACTGCGCACCAGGTTCCATCGGCATCGTGATTTTTGTTTAAATAATGCCTCATTCTTAGTATTTACATACTTGGGTATGGCAATGGTCAGTTAGGTTATAGATCTTCACTTAGGAAGTTCAGAAAATTACGTAGATGTTTATTTACGTATGTATTAAGTACATATTAAAATAGGATTTTTTTTATACCGTTGATCTGGAGTATAGACGATATCAGATCTCAGTATGTTCTCGTTGCTATTTTGTGAAAATTCCACCAAGGGAATGACTTCCGTTCTATACTCGACGCCCGGCCTGAAAAAACAATAATTTAATTTTTCTGTCGCAAAACATAATTATTAAATTTGTGCCTTTTTTTTACTACTTACTGATCATATGGGCAGTGGTTGCTCTAGTGTCAGAGTTGTTCAAGCCGCCCAATAGGCCTCTGTCATGGCTTAACGACTGTTACCTAATGACTACAACCGGGACCGACAGCTTAAACTCCGTAGCACAGAGACGCTAAGAAATTAAACCACTTTGGTGGTCACCCATCTATGGTTCAACCACGAGCCTAGTTGCTTAACCTTACCAATCGCTTACGGACCGGTGAAAGACCTATGAGCTTTTTTATTAATGTGTCGGCGTAACTTATTGAAAGCGAGCAACTGCTAGCTCATCGCTCGGCCAGTTTATGAAATGTATGACTTGTTACATATTTATTAACGGTTCCAAATTGCACAGAGTTGACTTGTTTGATAGGAATACTAGGTAAACAAATGTTTGTGCATATTATCTAGACAAATAAGAAGAAAGAAGATAGACGCACTTGGGCCTGACGTCATACTGCACATCGAAAAGGTCATCAATATCAAATAAGACGTGTTCAGGTAACTCGCCTTCCACTAAGCGCCCCGACACGTTCAACAAGGGGACCTCTATTGTCAGATACTCCGTCTTCTTTTGATCCTCTTCTGGTTTCAGTCCCACGCCTTTAATTCTTGGTGTTTCTGTAGTGAATCTATAGAGAACAAGCTTACATAAGTATATTAAGTTTATTGGATAACACAATTAGCTAATATGATTTGTTAGTGCAAAAACATAGTGTTTATTTATATGAGTAAAACCGTTGAACAATTTTGTTTGACCAAAATTTGTAGTTTACTCTTTGTTTATAGTTTAAACAACTTGATAAAGATCCTAAATTATTAAGTTTTTGAAGTGAAAACTTCTTTAGCGGCATTTTGCACTTTTTTGTGATGGGAAAAATATTATTACCGTAGACAGAGAAACCAAGTTAGTTTCTCTGTCTACGTGTTAAACTGACCTGTGTGTGTGTGTGTGTGACCTGATCGAATATTCGTTAAACGGAGGTTCTTTTTTTTTTATTCACTGGCCGTTTATACACTCATATGACCGCAGAATTTTTGAATAGAGAACTCCTTTAGCAGCGTTGTGCACTTTTTTTTTCTATATATGTTAGATTTTTACAGCCGACTGCCTAACCGAATTTAGTTCTATTTTTTAAATTTATTCCCACCATAGAGAGGCAAGCAAGTCTTTACCGCCCAAATGTGAAAAACAGCATCTACCACTCGCTACTCGGATCAAATAAACACTAATTTACGGGTATGAGAAATCAAAAAATTGTTTTCACTTCTATCGGCAGTCCCCAAAGACTGTTTATTTTTTTCTTATAGTAATATCCCGCCTTCCGCTACCTAGTTTTACGCGATTTAGGAGATATGCGGTTTTTCTTTTCGATGGCAGCGCGCATCATCTCTACCACTCCGCCATGTTAATCTTCTACTATATAAAAATAAGTCGAGTCTTCCTTCCTGACGCTATAACTCCAGAACGCATGAACCGATTTCCACGGTTTTGCATTCGATGGATAGGTCTCGGGCTCCGTGAGGTTTATAGCACAGAAAATTCAGGAAAAAATTCAACAGAAAAGCGGGAAAATGTTCTTTAACGCGATTGAAACCGCGGGGCATAGCTAGTGTTCTATATTTTTATTTATTAATAATAAATAAAAATAATTACCTAATTAAAAAAAAATACAAATGATTCCAAATTGAACAAGCCCACGTGGAATACGTTCGAACCTGTCGTAAATATATAGAACAAATTCTTTATTGCGAACATATCTAGGTACCTATGTTCGCAATGAAGAATTTTTGATTTGATTTGAATTGTTTTACGTACGCACTGCGTAAAAAGAGACCTTTAGGAACAATATACTTTAATGAAGAGCGGCTTTCTTCTACAAAACGGGGGATTAAAAGTTACTGACATGCTACAAGGAAATTTTGCGTGAGAAGATGAAAAATTTAACACTTCAGGCGACATTGTTAGCATATTAACCCTTCAACATCAAAATATCTTAGGTGTTTAATAACAATGTAATTGTTTTTAATTACCTGCCATTTTATTTTATTTTTTCTTTAAAGTCTGAAATGTAATAGTCTCGATTAAACATACTTTATATGTAGATATTTACTCAATACTCAATAGTTTCTTGCATTCCTGTAGCGGCACGGCAACATAGTTGATAGGAGAGAGGAAGACGGTTTATTCTCATTTAGTTATTACTTTAGATTATAATTTATTGATTATATAAATATAGAATATTGAATTGTACTGTATTATGTTTAAGTAATTATTATATTATTTATATATAAAAGCTCATATTTACTATGTTGATATATGTGATTGAATAGGTAATAACTTAACGATAGGAAATATAAATAAATTCTAAAATATTACACGTCATTTATATAGGTACAAAGTTGTACCCCGACTTTCGATTCACAATTATGGCTCAGTCCCACCTATCGCCTAAGTCCGTCGGGGCATTAATGACTTACAGTATATGGAACCTATACTTTACCTAGGGTCTAGAGTCCGTAGAGTTCTGCGTACAGTTTCCCGAGTGGTTTTCAAGGTGTATGAATTACGATAGCGATCTCCTTCCTCTTTCTCCGTTGTATCAGGGAGGGCGCCCCAGTAGCCGCCGAAAGTCTCACCCATTTCGTACACTAGAAACTGGTTACTGTGATGCTCGTTAGCACATGAACTTTTCAGATTTGCCTCCGACTGAATTTCCATCACTACTATAATGTTACTGCCAACCTCGGCCCTGAAAACAGTTCCCATAAGTTTCACATTAGGTACCTTATAGACAGGTCACTCAAAGCGAAGGGGCGCTCATAGCCGGATGCTCTCACCGGTCCATAAGTGATTGGCGAGGTCAAGCAACTAAGATCGCGGTCAGCCCAAAGATGGGTGACCGCCAAAGTGGTTTAATTTCTTAGCGTGTCTGTGCTTTGGAGTGCACGTTAAGCTGTCGGTCCCGGTTGCAGCCATTAGGCAACAGTCGTTAAGCCATGTCAGAGGCCTAATGGGCGGCTTGAACAACTCTGACACTAGGGTAACCACTGCCCACACGCTAAGTAAGTCAAATCGAAGTTGCTAGTAAACAAAGTATGTACCTAGTTAGTAAGCGAGTAAGTAAGTTCGCTAGTAGTAAATGCCGTAGTAGTAGGTTTATAACATAATATTAAATACCGCAAAATCTTGAAATTGGTTGATCACCAAACTTTATTAAAAAAATAAAACCAGAAAGTTTATGAGCTTTTCTCATGTTTATTATTCGAGTAGCTCGCGTGATTTCATCGATTTTGTAAACATTAAGTTTTTTCTACACTTTGGTTTGTTTTATGTTCAATGTGTTGGACAACAATTTAGAACGGTAAATTTTTGGTTTTGCAATATTTAAATGACATGTTGTATACGTAAATCAATTCGGTAATACTAGCTGTCCCCCGCGGACTTACCCGCGCTAATCTTTATAAATTATAGCCTATGTATTATTCGGCTGTATAAGCTATATTACTACAAATTCATCAAAATTCATTCGGTAGTTTTTGCGTGAACGAGTAACCAACATCCATACTCACAAACTTTCGCATTTATAATATTACTAGCTGCGCCCCGCGGTTTTACCCGCATTAAACTTTATAAATTATAGCTTATGTGTTAATCCAGGGTGTCAGCTAACTCAATACCAAATTTTACTAAAATCACTCCAGCCGTTTGGACGTGAAGAAGTAACAAACATACACACTCACACAGTCAAACACTCATAAACTTTTATACTATTAGTAGGACTAGGAGGACTAGGATCATGATAAAAGTGCTTGGGATTGAATTGTTCTGAGTCAACACACATGATTGTAATTAACCTTAAGTATATATTATTTTAAAAAAGGATTCCTACTGAGTTTTCTGGCAGTGTTTCTCAGTAGCTGCCACGTCATGCACTGCACGGTAGGGTAAAAAAATATGACGATTCCACATAAGTGTAAAAAATTTACGGATTAAATGATTTTGACTTTGACTTGATGAGTATGTATAAAGCGTAGTACACCAACCTGACACTAATATAGCAACTATAAGGTACTTCCAAGCGCGAGAAATGTAGGATTTGTGAAAAGGTACCAACAACCTGCCGTGCCATAATCACTGAAGGTATCACTCGTCGGCGGCAGTATTCCGACCAGTCTTTTTGGTAAACGAACTTACGATCTAACACAGCCAACTCCGTCTGCTGATTTAAACACAGAGAAAGCCAAAATAGTCTCCAAATAAACGACATTGTCCTTCAAATAGCTACTTATTTTGCTATGACACACACGCCATAGCCGTACTGTTTTCATTTCAGATGCATAAATTATATATATTTTGTGACATTAGCATGCCACATATGTCACAAAATAAAGTTATTGTAGTGGTACCTTCTGAAGAATTAATTCGTCAAGGCAGGCACTTAATAAATAGCAACACGTGTGGCGTAGCGGTTAAGATAGTCGCCTCGCCGTTTCGTGTCCCGGGTTCGATTCTCGCGCAGGACAACTATTTGTGTTACCCATTAAAGGCGTTAAGAAATATCGAATGGATTGTATAAATTGGTGCGGTGGCGGAGCGGTTAACGCACATGGGGCCGGATACCCCGTGGTCGTGGGTTCGATTCCCACCCGCATTTAAATTTATACAATGCATTTTAAAGATGTCTAAAAAATGAAATAGTTTTTCTGAGTCTAGAGTAGAGGTACCTACTTTGTGACATGGTAAATTATTTCACTAGTGCGGGCGTTGATTTAAAAAATCTCACATTTTGTATTAGAAAGATCAAACTCGAATCTTAAAAGTATATTCGAGTTTTCCTGATTTAGCATCATTCATATAAGCAGCGTGACTCAATTGCGTTCACTACCCAGAAAATGTGTGCTTCTAAGTATGAGCGAAAGTGCGTCATCACGCTCATGTCACTGTATCAGGCATACCCGGTACTAGCCGAGTTTAAAGTGGAACTTCAAGTCGATTAGAGATGAGCTATCGTGTCCAAAGTATTAGGTATAGATACACACTATTTAAAGTAGAACGCATTCGTATATTACCCACTAGCTGTGCCCCGCGGTTTTACCCGCGTTAAACTTTATAAATTAACACAGCTCCTCCCCCTTAAGTGATAGCGTGATAATATGTAGCCTATATGTTGAACTGACCTCTAAGTAATATTCATGCAAAATTTGAAGTAAATCCATGCAGTACTTTTTGAGTTTAGCCCGGACATACATACAGACAAACAGATAAACAGACAAAATTTCAAAAAACTATATTTTTGGCTTCGATATCGATTGTAGATCACGCTCCAAGTATCCTTTTAAAAAAATATTCTATGTACAGTTTTGACTTTTCTACGATTTTATTATATGTATATAGATATTTAGAGCTCTTTCTTAGTTCAGAGCTATACTTATTTTCTGTGGAGTTGATTAAGCAATCAGTATTACGAATCATCTTATAAAGTGTGAAGGCAAACACGGTCATAAACTGTGTTTCCTCTCTGAATACGCAAGAAAGGAACATAATTCACCTCTAATAGGTTTTTAAATTAACTAAGTGGTTCGTGTTAGAAATCAACTGTACGGAAAAATCTAACTAAATTTGTGCTCGAAATTTACTCACATAAAAGTCATAAATAATATCCTGGAACATTATACACACACGGCCATTTCATCCCAAATTAAGCAGAGCTTGTACTATGGAAATCATATAACTGATGAACTACATATATTACTTTTCTTTTATAAATACATGCTTATATAGATAATTACACCCAGACACAGGACAAACAGACATGTTCATGCACATAGAAATCTGTTGGTTGGTTGGCTGTTTGCTGGGTGGGAATCGAACCAACAACCTGCGGCGTGAAAGGCAATCAATTACCAACCACGCCAACTGGCCCGTCCGTCAAATAATGTTGCTTCTGGCTGTATTTTCACTACGGCGGCCCATTTCCACGGAGACTATTCAAGTATGTATGTAGTAATTATTATTAGTGCAAACGTTTTTATAATTTTTTGGGTCAGCGATCCGACACAAATGGGAGAAACCACTACCCTTTAGGCTATGGGCTGCTACTAAGAGTTTTCCTTATCACAATCCAAATGTACCTAATTTAGTATTCCCTGTCCCATAATATTGAATCTAGGGTCTAATATATAATAATAATAATAATAATAATCATTTATTATCAGGCATCTAATGGCCCATAGATATATACCTTACAGACTAACATATATAAAATATATACAAAAAGTGTTAGTATATAGGGCTTAAGACTATGTTAGTAACACTTCACTTTGCACTTATTGTCTTTGTGCTGTCCTGTGGCACTTGTCCGCGGAAGCGACGGAACACCACGTCCTGCGGCCAAAAGTCCTCATCCATGACGCGGGGCAGAAAGCAATTCGGTACTCGCACCACGAACGCCTTAAAGTTGACGTTCCGGCGCGACTCCAGTAACTGCACCCTCGGCGTGTACTTGATCTTCTGGCGCACGTACTCCACGATGTCCTCCGCCTTCGTGGTGTAGTGCAGGCGGGAGATATACACCGGTGTATTCGGCTTGGCGGCACGCAGACTCGTGTTGGGCTCCGTAGGAGCGTTGCCGCAGCGGTTCTTGTTGGTTCGCATTCGGCGCTTCCTCCTTTGCACCGTCACGAACCCATCATCATCATCAGCCTTCTTCGTTGCCTTATATGGCCCAGGCTTCAAACTGGCAGCGCTAGGGACGCTCGCAGTGACAGTAGCAAAATCCTTTTGGAATGGTTTTGCTGTGGCTGCAAGTACTGGCAGCGGGGCGGGGCGAGGGGCTCGAGCGGCGGTGCGTGGAGGAGCCGCGGCAACAGGCACAGAGCTGCGGGGCGCGCGGGAGGGGCACTTCGCAGGCTCAGCAATCGGTGGGTGCGCTGGCGACGAAACTGCTGACGCGGAACTCGATGACGACATGTCGAGCGCAGCTCCGCGACGCGTGTTTACGTTTGACGCATCGACTGGTGACCTAGTTACCGCCACGGTCTTGCGCAACTCGTCAACTTCCTTGCGCAAATCGGCGACGGTGTTCTGGGATGTGTCTAATTTCACCTGCACATCCACGAGTCTGGCCTTCAAAAAGACAATGTCCTTCAAAAGGCTCGTGACATCGACGTGGTCGAAAGTGACGGGGGGAAGCTTGTGAAGCTCCTTCGCCACAAACGTCGGCGTCGGTCTCCTTGAACAGCTTGATGATGTCTTCCAAGCTCTTCTTAGTCCCGTCACGCCGGCGGGACACCATCTGATCGCGCTTGTTCAGCACGTCGTACAGCATCAGCTTGGCAGCAGCTATGTCGTCCTCGCTGAAGTTCGTTGCGCAGATCTGGATAGCGGACACCTCGTCCATCACATCCAGCTTCTGCTGCAAGAACGCCAGCAGCTCATTTGCCACAAGTACAGTACTCATGGCGAGTAATTACGAGCGACAGCTCGCGCCGCGCTAATCAACACGGATTACGTAAAACGCGTCCGCACCGAAACGCTGCACAAGCGAGACTGATATAATATATAATGTCCTCCTAGCCGAATTCGGCCACGGCGGCCAGTCTCAACAGAGATTGGCCATCTGCGCGGGACATATTATAGTGCTCAAGTGTGTGCGCAAACACAGGAGCACTTTCTATTCCATCACTCTCATGATCCGATGGGACGCCTTAGCGACACGACCGGAAAGAGGTCAGGCACAGAACCGCCAGCTTTACGTGCTCTCCGAGGCACGGGGGTATAATACCGCCAACTCCCAGACTTCGGGCTGATGTTGAGAAATTTTTCTTTTTACAGAAAAGTCCCAAAATCACTTTTGGCCCGACCCAGGATTTGAACCCAGGACCTCATTAACCGCGGGTGAACACGTTACCGCTAGACCAACGAGGCAGTCAAAGTCTAATATATAATCTGGGGGTGATAATAATGACACTGGATGCAATGCTACCGTTTGACCAAATGGCATTAATATACAGAGTATTTACTGACAAAAGCTTGAAACCACGTGATCTAGTTCAAACTGGTATTGAATAACCGTGCATAAGAATTACCACCAAGCCAACAGGCCAGTCAAATTCGATACTAGCTTCAATGTAGGTATATAAGCCACATTTATTTTTATATAATCATACAAATTCTATCCAGCTGCAGTAGATCACATTATTCGAAAATTTTGAACCCAGAATTGATACCTAATAAATTAAATCAAATAATCCGGAATAGTTTAATTTGCGTACTGAACAAACATGATAAGAAATTTGTTTGTTTGTTTTGTTTATATAGGGACAATGTCACACAGATCATCCTAGCCCCAAAATAAGCAAAGCTTGTACTATGGGTACCAGCGACGATATACATACTTATATGGGCGACGATATACATACTTATATAGATAGATACATACTTAAATACATAGAAAACATCCATGACTCAGTAACAAATATTTGTGCTCATCACACAAATATTTGCACTTACCGGGATTCGAACCCAGGACCACCAGCTTCGTAGGCAGGAGCACCACCAACTAGGCTAGAAATCTATATAATCTAAGTATATGTTTTGTCTAGGTATCGGGATCTACCGGGATATGAACGGTTAAGAATCCTAAAGACTTGACGAGAACTTTGACTACTCGTGTTGAGCAGTGGTTAAGGTGGTAGCCTCGGTACTATCTCGGTGCTCTCGTGTTTTTAAAATCGTACAGGACAACTTAAGTTGTTCTGAGTCAAGGTATACTTATTTCGTATCCGTGAATTGCATGTTTGTAAAATTCCCTCCGATACAGGAATTGAATTCCATAGAAACAAGCGGTGTCTTTAACAAATAACAAATGAAAACGTGTCCAACACGCCACGTCGGCTAATGCCGGTAAAGAAAAACCATTTTTTAAGTACAAAATAAATAAAATAAATTAAGTTTTCTGTGTTTTTAATATTGTAAAATATAATAAATATTGTAAATTTTTATTTAATATTGTAAAAAGGCACAAACAAGGTCAAAAGGTAAAAAAAAAAATTCTATTTAATTTTGTGACGACTTTATAAATAAATATGAGTATTATTCATATAGGTATAACAGTTTTCATATAGTATTATTAGTTGATGAAGTTGCGGGATCTAAAACGCTCCCCAGTTACTTTACAATGCGCTGATATGATGTGGTGCGGGTCACGCGACCCCTATCATTGTACAGACGACACGCTACTCTTGTTTTTTATTCCGAAATATGAGTGGGGGTAATCTGTAAGTTATGCTACAAATTAAAGCCATTGCCTAAGTTGTATTTAGGATACAAATAACCTTCATATAAAATACCTACGTCGCACAAATTATTCCTAAAGTTGTGGTAATTAAACTGACTTCTATTTAAAAGCATTATAAAATCTACATGGTCCTCTGAATTAATAATAATAAATAATGTCCTCCTAGCCGAATTTATGCCACGGCGTGCGGCCAGTACACAGGAGCACTTTCTATTCCATCACTATCATGATCCGATGGGACGCCTAGCGCACGAACGAAAATAGGTCAGGTTCAGGATCGACGGCTTTACGTGCTCTCCGAGGCACGGGGGTATAATACTAGCCAACTAGACTTCGGGCTGATGCTGAGAGATTTTTCTTTTCACAGAAAAGTCCCAAAATCACTTTTGGCCCAACTCGGGATTTGAAACCAGGACCTCATTCTCTGCGGGTGAAAACGCTACCGCTAGCCCAACGAGGCAGTCCTCTAAATTACTAAGTTAGCCACAATATATTAATTATTATGTATGTTCGATGCAAGCTGCAAATACATCTTAGCATGGAAATTATAATCAGCATCTACATTTGTTACATATAGGTACTCAAGCATTACCTAAACTTATACAATATTTATATAAGTATTACAAAACTAAAGAAATTAAGAAAATTGTTGTGGACATTGTTCGTGTGTTATATGGTCGCAGTTTGAACCTAACCTAACCTATTATTTCCTAAATAATAATTTTACTGTTTTATTAGTTCGTTAAATAAATTAGCAGACCGATGTTGAGTCTTAAAATGTATAAAGTAGGCCATTCACGACATTAGTCGCTGACGCCTTAGGTATCAATACAGAAGAACCATATTAAAATCAACTTTCTATTCATCGGTTTGAATTCGTGTGTGATACACATTTTAGGTATTTTAGATGATCAGAAAAATTAACTTGACCCTACATACCCGGGATATGTAGTATGTTGTTAGTTGCACTCTACAGATTTTTATTATTTTTTTGCTCCGCTATGGAATTTACTTTCTTACCTTTCAAAATTTCGTTAAAAAGTTACTTTTTTTGGCTTTAAATATCTTTATCATTTCTCTTTCTATCTCTTAACTTCTTTTCGTCATATCTCTCATTCTTCATATCTCCTTAATTAAACAAATATATAATATTATGCTGCGTGGCTAATGGCATAGAATTTCTCATCCGATGGGAAGCGTAGGTACAAGTTGCCCCCAGGTAATATCTACCAGTGAACCGGCATGCGGCAGCAGCGTCTCTGTCTACTATTTTCTTTTTTGATATGGCAAAAAGTGTCTGCGGATGGGTATGTCGGACTCACACCGACTAAACCTACCTGCCGTGGACTTCTCGTGGCACCTGCCCCGGGAACGCGGCGATGCTGCTCCGGTGCCCCCCTTTTGCGCCGTATCCCAGATGTTCGGGACTCACCCTGGGAGGGCTCTGAGTGTATTTGATTTGATTTGATCCTAATTGATAGACAGAACTCCATTTTGGAAATGTTTTGGGGAGGCCTTTGTCCAGCAATGGACGTCATCCTGCTGACATTATGATAGTATTTAAACAAATAAAAGTAGGTACATATTTATGTAAATTGTACATAGGTAAGTACGTACACAACTTTAAACTTTTCACAGACACTAGGTATAGTACACTTACAACTACCTCCGCTAATTTTCTATCTTATTTTTTCCATGTCCACCCAACTGTTGCCTGGAAGGGAGCGCTACAAAGCGATAAGACCATTGAGATATTGTACAGACGCCAGCACATCCAGCTCCCCCAATCTGTCAAATTTCTTTTATAGATTTTCAACTTTATCACTTAAGTATAAGGTTCACTTTCAATCGGGCAAATTTGACAGATTGGGGTAGCATATTTATCTCAATTGAGACGACCGCGAATGGATATTTGATTATTTTGTAATTATGTATTTTGTTTTTTTTTGTGTCATTAAGTGTACTCTACTCTGTTGGAATTTTTGAGTTCTTTTGTTTCAAAAAGACAACGCTTGCACTAGGGAATTGTATCCCTGCGTCGCGGGGTACTTTACAAACATATTATAGACGGACACAAAGTACATCCAGACTCAGGATAACTATTTATGGGTCACACAAATAGTTGTCCGGCGTGGGACTCGAACCCGTGACATGAATCAGCGAGGCGACTGTCTTAGTAAGTTTATCTATTAGAAAAACTATCATACATACAAAAATCTAATACTTTCTCTTCATAATACCCATGGAGCTATTTAATACCTATATATTTAATTTTTACTGCTGTGTAGCGGGGTACCGTACAAAACACACCCGGGCTCGGCACAACTACTTATGGGTCATACTTACCTAACTATGTCCTCTGCGGTGCGGTAATCGAACCCGAGACACGAAGTGACGAGTCGCCTGTCTAAAACGCTGTGCTAAAATATACAAGAGGCGCTTGCTTGATTTTACAAAAAATTAATAAAAAATGAGTTGCTGGTCGAATGAGGAGAGTCTTTCGTTTCTGGAACATTACCAAATGGAACCATGCATCTGGAATCCGAAAGATGCAAATCATAAAGATAAGAAGAAACAAGCAGATGCATGGATTCGTCTTGCTGAACTTACTGGAAGGCCAGTAAATGTGGGTGTCCCACCCCTTCTTCGCCTGCGGAGCGGCGGCGCGAGAGGATCATCCTCCCGCGCGCGCTCCGCCGCCTCCTTTTGCGACATGACATCCTCGCAAAAGGAGGCAACCGCCGCCCAAGCCTCCTCACTCCCCAGCATGGAGTTCACCACACTGGGAAGTGAGAGGTCCTGCTCGACTACATCAGTCAGGGCACGGCGCAGCTCAGACAAAAGAAAAGAGTCTCGTTTGGACAGTCGACGCGCACGGACACGTTCGTGCGCTCCTGCCTTTACCCGACTATTTCCGACCATACGTGCTCGTGTACGTTCGTCAGTCGAGATAAATCGATCGTTAGATTGGTTGAATCTCGGCAAACCTTCACACTATTAATTGGTGTAGTGGCGTCTTTTTCAAGACAGCGCTACCCCAATATAGTGTGTGTTTCTTAGTACTTCTTGCCCCTTCAGGGAAAATCCACTTTTCTAGTGGTACTTGGTGGAAACGTAACCGTGCCAACTAAGCCAAGTTAGTGTAGACCCAAGCACTAGGCCTTGCTCCTTCAGAGCAACGCCAGTTAATTGGAAGCGGTTTGGAATCATTGGCCTTGGGGGCTACCCTAGTCAACTCCAAATCGGAATCCCACCTCCTTACCCTACCTTCCCATTCTCTCTTGTTGTTTGGGTGCTGACGGCTTCGGCCCATATCGCCCTCTGCATTAGAGCTGCTAGGAACCCTTTCGCACAATAAGACTGGCGAGAGGGATACAAGCTTAGGGCTCACCATAGGTACACATACCTCCTCGTCTAACCCGGCGAGGAGGGTGATACACACACCAACATACCCTCGGGCCCGTCCAACCCGAGGTGATAGGTGTTAGGGACATTCAACTGTTAGAGCGACTGCTGAGAAGTTTCTTGTTGGTTCTTCTTCTCGGAACGCTCCGGGAGCGAACCAACGTAAAATTTCGGTAGCTGTTAGGCTTTTAAAACCATCACAAGATGGCCGCCCCCGTACCCGCCTCTGTGGCTGACGTCACTAAAGACCCCCGCTTTATTGAGGCGGTCTTTAAATACCTCAAGTCCGACCCAGTTGCCTGGACTAACCTGATGGAGACCGTCAAGGTCCGCATCATGTTAGAGGAACCTCTATCCCTCCCTTGCTCCGGCGCAACAGCGCAGGAACAACTTAGTCTCTCCGTCCCCTCCTCTTCTGCCCCGTTCACTCAGACGGACAGGCAGTCACCACTCCCCCGCAACCGCACCCCCTCTCCACCTCAGCCTCTAGCCATAGAGGAAGAGATGGACGTCGTACAGTTAGACAGCGACGACGATGCCCACAACGAGTGGACAACTGTCAAGCGCGGGAAAGCTGACAAGCGGACCCGCGCCGACAAGTCGTCATCGTCTTCATCTGGCAGCTCTTCGGGCTCCGATTCTGAGGCTTCAACTCAGGAGAAGAGCAAGAAGAGCGCCAAGACGAAGAAGTTGCGCACGGAGAGACCCTCCGTCACAAACTCTGTCCCCTCTTCCCCCACTACTAGCGCCCCCGCCTTTCAGGCAAAGGCCAAACCCTCTGGCTTCACGGCCAAGATCACCAAGCCCCCTCCTATCATGCTACTCAGCATCGATAAGTGGGAAGACTTGTCTACCGCGTTAAAGTCAAAAGGAGTAGTCGCACTTAGCACTACATACATCCTTAAAGAGCAGATGTATAAAATACAACTGCAGACCCCCACCGAGTACAGGACAACGACGGCCCTCTTTGATGCACGTAAGGTAGACTACTACACTTACGGCACCGCTGACGACAAAACACTCCGCGTGGTTATCCGCCGAGTCTGCCGTCACCTTCCTATCGACTCCATCAAGGAGGACCTTATCACCCAGGGGTACCCCGTGAGAGAAGTGCATCGGATGCGCCGATCAAACGGTGGCGAGCCCTTCGACATGGTGCTGGTCCACCTTGACCACTCGAAAGAAGGACAGAAGATCCTTACTGTCCTTAAAACAGTTTGCGGCGTCGGCGGCATTCACGTCGAACCGCCGCGGCGAGGGACCGTACAAGGGCAGTGCCACAACTGCCAACTGTACGGGCACTCGTCAAAGAACTGTCACGTCGCCCCGAGGTGTGTTAAATGCCTGACCCCAGGTCATCACACCTCCGAATTCCCCAGACCTAAGGATCGTAGCGAATGCTCCGAGCCACCTGGTTGTGTCAACTGCCAGTCCTTGGGACACCCCGCGAACTATCGCGGCTGTCCCAAGGCACCGGTGAGGAGACCCGCCAGGAGGCCTCGCAGTAAGCGCAACGCTCGTAAGCCTCAGGCGCAGACTAGCTCCGCCAAGTTCCAAGCAAGCCCTCCCCCGCTAATGTCCTTGGATGTCCAAAAGACATCCCTGCGACCAGCGAGACCACACTGGCCTCTGCCAGATTACGTCCCCTCGACCGCACCCAAGGCTGCGGGTGAGGCGGTCGCCCCTAAGGCTGTGCCAGTCCCAGCTAAAGAGGCGTCCCCCAAACCCTCAACCAGCGCGTCCCCTCCCGCCCCAGTCCAATCGGGCTGGGCTTACAACCCGCTGACTAAGAAGTCACAGGTTCCAAAGGCCCCGGCCAAAGGAGCCCAGACTCCAAAGTCATCAGCCCCAGCGCCCAAAACCCGGGAGCCCCAAGCGAATAGCAAAAGGCGCGCCTCAGGTTTTGCCGAGCGCATCATGACTCAGGGCTGGGAGTTGTTCGATCAGTTTGAGGACCTCACCCAGAGGGCCGAAGCTGATCCGACCAACATCCAGTTGGCCATCGACGCGGCACGCGTATACCACCGCTTTATTAAATCAATACAACCGTAATGGCTGTACACCCGCTAATGACTCCCCAATTCACTTGCAGGCTAAAACCCAGATCTCTAAAGATCGGGTTTTACAATGCAGACGGATTAGCGAGACAACGCGATGAAGTCGCAGAATTCCTCTGCGATCATCAAATTGATCTCTTCCTCGTTCAAGAGACATTCCTCAAACCGAGCAAACGAAGGAGTCCTACAGTTGCCAACTATCGTATAGTTCGCAACGATAGGACCCACTCCGTCAAAGGGGGCACGCTGATTTACTTTAAGAAATCACTGCATTGCGTACCTTTGGACCCTCCCGTGCTGAAGAACATTGAGGTCTCTGTCTGTCGAATAGGCATGACAGGCCATCAGCCAATCACGATAGTCTCGGCCTACCTCCCCCCAGACAAGGAGATGCTACTTAGCGATCTCCAAGCACTGTATGACTTAGATGGCTCTGTCATAGTGGCAGGCGATCTAAACTCCAAGCATGAGCAATGGAGCTGCCGTACGAGCAACTCGAACGGCCGCGCACTTGCTAATCACTTGGCAATCATACCGTTCGACCCTATAGTCCCTCTCGAACCGACCCACTTCCCCAGAATTGACAGTCACCGACCCGACATACTCGACATAGCGCTCCTTAAGAATACAAACCTACGTTTGGCTTCTATAGAAGTGCTACACGAGTTAGACTCTGACCATAGACCGGTCGTCCTTAGCCTTGCCTCCCGCACTAGCCACTCTGGCGCGGATAGCAACCTCCCACCCAGATATGTAACCGACTGGCAGAAACTTGAGGGCAAACTCAAGTCAGCCACGTCGGAGCACTTAGGTTCGATACCGTCCCTCATAGAGACCCCCGAGCAAACGCTCGCAGCTATCGGCTCTTTCACGACTCACGTCCAAATCCAAGTGAACGAATGTTCCCGGGAGGTCCCAGCGGCTGACGCGTTCAGACGGCGGAAACTCCCGGAGGATTTGCGTGAGTTAGTGACTGAGAAGAACGCGGCCATCAGAGTCTTCGACTCCTATAACACCTTGGAAAACCGCACTCGAATGCGTGAACTACAGCGTACTGTACGTGAACGCATGACCGAGAGGCGGGATTCCGGGTGGGATAGGACGTTAGCCGAGATTCAACCCTCGCGGAAGGCATTTTGGAATCTCTGCAAGCGACTCAAGACAGACACCGACTGGACCATCCCCCCGCTGACGCGGCCGAATCAACGCCCCGCGTTCGATGACGACGAAAAAGCCGAATGCATGGCCGACAATCTAGAGTCCCAATGTTCTCCCAGCAACCTACCAGTAGACCCGGAGCACCTCAATGAGGTTGACTCTGAGGTAGAACGTAGGCTCGCCATCCCTCTCCCTCCGACCCCAACTGCCCCCTCCCGGGAGGATGCAGACGTCGACGACGACGACGATCCCCTGAGCCCATTGACCATCGAAGAGGTTAAAACTCTGATCATGAAACTCCACCCTCGTAAAGCCCCCGGTTATGACGGACTCACCAATCGCGTTTTCAAGCACCTCCCATTGCTTCTACTTAGCCTGATGGTCGCGATTTTCAACGCGGCCTTTTACAACAACATCTTTCCACACCAGTGGAAACAGGCGAACGTGATTGGTATCCCGAAGCCGTTTAAATCCAAATCCGATCCGGCGAATTACCGCCCCATTAGCCTTCTCTGCGCCATGGGGAAACTCTACGAGCGCATCATCCACGCCCGTTTGTCGTCGTTCAGTCACGCAAACGATATTCTCCCAGACGAGCAGTTTGGCTTTCGAGCCAGACACTCCAGTGTCCATCAGGTGCATCGCATCGTTGAACACATCCTGGTAAAAGCCGCCCGAACCCGTAGCCATACTGGAGCAATCTTCTTCGACGTGGCCAAAGCGTTCGACAAGGTCTGGCACAACGGCTTATTATATAAGCTGATTAAACTCAAAGTGCCTGACCGTCTCGTGCACATCCTACGAGACTTCCTTACGGATCGAACGTTTCGCTACCGCGTCGAGGGAAATTACTCCTCCCTCCGACCGATACGTGCAGGAGTTCCCCAAGGCTCAGTCCTTGCCCCGCTCCTGTTCTCGCTGTACACCAGCGACATCCCCAGACCCAAGAAGGCTCATCTAGCCCTCTTCGCTGACGACACAGCTCTCTACTACTCCAGTAGGGACCCGTCAGCCATTCACCGAGAACTCCAATCCTCAGCCGATGCCCTCGGCAAATGGTTCAGGAAATGGAGGATCGAAGTCAATCCGACCAAGAGCGCAGCCGTGCTCTTCTCTAGGGTAAACCCCGCGCCCACCACAGATCCCGTCCGAATGTTTGGTAAACCGATCCCCTGGGAGAGAAAAACCAAATACTTGGGAGTGATCCTCGATCAGAAGTTAAACTTCAAGGACCATCTGAGATACGCTCGCAACCGTGCCTCATTTGCCCTTTATCGATTACACAGCCTCCTGAGTGCACGCAGTAAAATGTCCCTTGAAAACAAGGTGAGAATTTACAAGACGTGCATTCGACCCATGATGACCTATGCGAGCCCGGTCTTCGCGCACGCTAAGGAACATCTCATCCACCTCCTCCAGGTAGTCCAGAACAAGTTTATGCGACGAGCCGTGGGCGCACCATGGTTCGTCCGTAACAAAAGCCTCCATGCCGATCTCCAATTGCCTACCATCAGGCATTGGATGAAGCAAACGTCCAAAAGGTATTTTGACTCTGCCACTCACCATCCAAGTAAATTGGTGGTACAGGCGGTCAATTACACTCCCCTCCGACTCACAATTAAGCACCGTCGTCCGAAGCACGTCCTAGACAAACCGGACGACGAGACCACCGTTTACCTTGAGCACATCAAATCGATTAGAGACTCTCGCAACACTGCACAACCGATATTTCGTACTCACCGGACGCGAGTACGACCGCGAACGCGTCGCGACCACCAGCGTCCTCCATGACCCTTAGTTTGCATTCGATCCGATGAATGCCCGCTCCGGACCTAAACCGGTAGCGAGGCCCGCGTCGCGCATTAACGTAGAGCGACAGTTGCACAAAATCCCCTAAAACCACGATATCTTGCCCTCTCCACGTCAGTATCCGCCCAGAGCCGAGGTTCGAGCCCCACAGGGGGCGCCCTCCGGCGCGGGTACTTAGCTTGTAGTTTTGAATTTTGCTAGGCGGTTAGAGCCCACGCTCACCCCTACTGTCCGGTGAAGCAGTAAAAGCAAAAAGGCTAACTGCAAGCGTCACGTTAAAAAAAAAAAAAAAAAAAAAAAAAAGCAGCTCAGACCAGGCTGAGCACACCTCGAGGAGGTGCTGCGCCGTGTCCTCACCCTTTTCGTTAAAAGGGCTCTAATTTTGTAAAACAAAATATTAAAATCAACCTATTACCATTATTTTTATTTTCTTAGACAATTAGTTTTAGAGTCAGGGATTTGCTGAATTATATGCCAGTTTATAGTTTGGTGAGCAATTCAGCAAATAACTGACTCTAAATACTGTCTGGACTGTGACACGCACTTTATTGAGTTCTTTTAGAACGATCCGTAGACGTGTAACACAATTTATTGAATTATTTATTTTGCCAAATCTTGATTATTATTATTTTATTAATTATTTTATTAATTATTTCACAAAAAATAATTTAAATAGTTACACTTTTAGTCCCACAAAACCGTGTTTACGGTTTGACTGTGAGATCTAGTCTCCGTACATTAAACAATAATAATGTGTATCTATATCATACTACTTACTAGCTCATACCGGTTTTAACAATTCTCCAGGTAGTAATTCCTTAACTTACGTTTAAAAATTATTTTGTTATTTTCGTGCCTGATGTCCTCTGGTAAAGTGTTTAATAAATATGGTAGCCTTTTTTTAATGTTCTGTCTCCGTAATAATTATAATATATTCGAGGTACAATGCATTTGCCAGAGGTCATCGAACGGGTATTATGATTATTAGTTACACAAGTTATATACTGCTGACGATTGCCATGGTTGTTTACCGCTAGTAGATATTTATGTTTTACAGTGATAGGTAGTATTTTACATATTTTAAATAATTTTGTGTAGTCATTTTTACACTGTTCTTTTGTTTTATTACTAACTAATAGTTTTAGAAATCTTATTTGAATTGATTCAAGTTTACTAATATAAGTTTTGAATGTAAGTCCGTAACAATCGAGAGCATAGCTGAGGATAGAATCTACTAAGGACATGTATACACACCTCAATGTGCCAATGGGAACTTTGAAACTTAAGTGATAAAACTTTCCTAATAATATTCTAAGTTTGTCAGAAATATAACTGATATGATGGATCCATGAGAAGTTTTTATCAATTTTCATTCCGAGATATGTCACACAATTAACTTTTTCGATAGGTTTACATTTACAATGTAATAACTTATTATGAAAGCATGTAAAATCATGTGCATACAATAATGGTTCCGTAAGTGGTTGTAAGTAGGGAGAATGTATAACTAGTAGTTTTGTCTGGGTTTATGACAATTCCGTTGTCATGCGACCACTTAATAACCGCATCTATATCTTGCTGCACTAGTTGACAAGTATTTGACATATCTGTCCCAGCGCGTAGTAAACACAAGTCATCAGCGAACATATGAGCCGTGCAGAAATTCAGCACATTGCACAAGCTATTAACATGCATCAGGTAGCTTGTAGGTCCACATCCCGATCCCTGTTGAACGCCGTACTGCACGTTTATCTCGTCACTAAGTGTGTCACCCACCTTAACGCGGTACGAGCGGGTCGTTAGATAGTCACGGAACCATTGGTTTAAGGGTTCACCCACACCGCACTCTCCCAACGCGCCAAGAAGGGTTTCAGTTTCTAAAGTGTGAAATGCTTTTTTATTATCAAAAAATATTGCTACAACGAATTTTTTAAGCTCGAGGTAATTATTGATCTCATCAGTAAATTTAGACAACAATGTAGCTGTACTTCTCCCTCTTACAAAACCATGTTGGCAGTTATTTAAAATTTTATGTTCCTGTAAGTAATTGCTTAGTTGATTTACAATACATTTTTCAATTACTTTATCTACACTTGACAAAATGGCTATTGGCCTGTAATTAGACATATTTTTGCGATCGCCTTTTTTATGTATAGGACGGACTATTGCTTGTTTTAATTGAATAGGGAATTTTTTAAGCTTAACAGATAAATTAACAAGTCTTGCCAGTACAGGACTGACCTCATTTACAATTAATTTTAAGTCGGACATACGTATCAGGTCGCAGCCAGGTGATTTGTTTGCATCCATCTTAGTAATTATATTTTTTATATCCGTGCTGGTGACCGGCTGCCACCTCATGCACACGTCGACAGGTTTTACATATAAATCTCTTTTTAACAGTTTTTCGTTACAGAAGTGTTTTATATCATTAATTTCTTTTAAAAAATTATTCGCAAAACCATCACAAATGCTTTTAATACTACGTTGTCTATCCATGTTATACATAATTGTATTATCTAGAGATTCTTTCGTATTTCCTAACATATTATTAATTTTTTCCCATATTTTTTTCATATTATTCTTACATTGTAATATACTTTCTTTGTCGAATTTATTTTTACTTTTGTTTATACCTTTTTGGCATTTATTTCTGTACTTGGTATAATTGAGACGCTTCAACATATTCTTAGGTTCATTTGTATAAATTTCAAATAATTTATCTCGTATACTAATCATTTTTTTTAAATTGTTATTAATCCAAACTTTGTTATTTCTATTACTAATGTTTACTCTCTTTATTGTATAACATTCGTTGTAAATCGAAATAAACATCTGACTGAAAACATTAAACAACTCAATCGGGCAATTTATAGTCAACATGTTATCAAAATCTATTTGTGATAATTTTTCCCTTATCTTGTAATTGTCCAGCACACGTTTAGTGTTATGGCCAGTTTTAGGCGGGTGGGGCGTACGCATCGCGTTCAAAGATCTTGGATGTGTGTTTATCTGCGTAGTTTGTGTCCATTGCACAACAGCTGATACTAGGTAATGGTCAGAGATTTTATGTTTTATTATAGCTGAGTCAATGGATACGCCACTTATTCTAACATAGATATGATCCAAGCAAGATGTTACCAGTTTACCTGCTAAAATTTCTTTCCTTGTTACACCGTTAATACATTGTATGAAACCGTACTCTGATAATAAATTTTTGTAGGAAAGTACATGTTTATCATATTGATTTAACAGATTAATATTTAAGTCCCCACACAGTATAACTTTTGTATTCAGAGGCAGACTTTCTAATAAATTACGAAGTTCCGTGAGAAACTGCGTTATGTGGTTTTTTTTATTAATTCTTGGCGGTCTATATAAGGAAATTAAATAAATTAACTCGTTGCTGTAACTTAGTGCAATGGAAACACACTCAACCAATTGCATTCTCGCAGTTGTCGTCGCTTGGCTTACCTGCGCACATAACTCCTTGCGATAATAAACCAATACTCCACCACCGCTGCGACCGGTTCGTGTAAATGTATGTGTGTTATACCCGCTTATTTCGTATAAAGATAATAATGAATAATTGATGTTAGGTTCGGTGATGACTATGACATCTAGATTTTTCAGACTACTGTGTAAGGCAACTAGTAATTGATTAAAATGCTTTTTTAGCGAACGAATGTTTACATGTAATAAACTGAGACACTTTTTGTTTACGTATGCGTTTAACCAGCTATCTAAATCATAGGTGCAGTGTTCGTTAACCGAGTCAGATACGAAGTCGATATTATTTAAATCTGCGAATTTGTTGTCTGCGTACTACAATTAAACAATAGGTGATTGCTTATTTGGATTTTAGTAAATCACTCAGGTCGTTTTCATTTCTTATCCAGATAGTTTGTCCACCCTCGGTTTTCTTCGCTAAAACTTTGCCGTTCGTTACCCACACAAATTGATATATGCCATGTAGTTGTTTTTTTGCGTTCCATATCAGATTTCTGGTGGTCTTAGGTAGGTCTTCATTTATGTAGATTCGGTGGGTGTTTGTACCCCCGGTGAGAATATCACTCGTGAAGTCGGCGAGTGCGCGACGCTTGGACAGCCAGCTATTCCTTGCCTCCATTCCTGCTGTTTTAAATCCTACGATGATGGCCGGTGTTTTGGTATTCTGCTTTGCTGAGTGACTGCGTCTAGTCCATTCGATGTCTTCACAATTAACATTCAATTTTTGGCCAATCCTGTTTACCAGCTCCTTTACGTTTTCGCCTGGTAATTGTTCAACACCAACAATTTCTAGGTTATTTTTACGGGACGACTGCTCAAAATCATTAACTTTCTGTTCTAGTGCGAGGTTGCATTTTTCCAAGTAAATACACTTGTTACTTATACTGACAACCATTTTTTCCAGTTTTATTATTTTATCTTTAGCTTGTTCCTGATCAGATATTAGCAAATCGTACTTATCGGAAAGAACACTTAAACTTTGTTGTATGGTATCTAAGTGTTTTTTGAGGGCAGGTAAGGCACTAACCTTTTTTTGTATATCCTTCAATATTTGTTCAAGGCCTTGCACTTCCTCTTCAGTTTCCTCTAATTCTGACCCCTCGTCCTCACAGTTATTGCAATAAATCCGATTTTTCCCTGCTTTCATATCAGCGGTAAGTCCTCTTACACAACTTCTATGGAAAGTTCCTTGACATGATTCTTGACACAGGAAATGTGAGCCCTTCTTAGGCAGAACTTTTTTACACTTTTGACATTCCATAACGACGAAAAGTCTAATCACTGCACAATCGGTAAGTAGGTACGTGCACACCAGTTGACGCTGCTTCAGTTATCTATCCCACCGATGTATGAGAATTGGTCAACAGACTAGTTCTGATATTAATAAAGTGGTAATGGTATTCTACAGAGCAGCATTTTGGGAACTACCTTGTTCTTGATAGTGCAGCTTGAACTTTTCCAACTACACAGAACATAGTAAGGTGCAAGCACAACATATTCAACAGAGTGAACATGTTTTAGTAGGTACACACACCGGAACACTCCCTGTTCCCTCAGTCACATAATCCGGTGAGATGACAATCAGATATGACAGGCGAGATATTATATGCAAGACTAAAGACGGAATTATGAGAGCTCTACCAGACACGCTGTGTAACGGTATTTAAACTCAGAATCTAATTAGGCAACTATCTATATCACTATCATACCACTATATATATCTTAAATGCGGAAAGCATATGATTCTCGTATTTTCGAGAACCATACGCTATCCGTATTTAAGATTGACTTTTCTCTGTCCCAATTACATTTACCTTGGTAGGTAACGAATATTTCAATAGTTTGTACACTTTTTGCTATGAAAAGATCATCGCGGCCGATAATGGTGCGATTTATTTGGAGTTAAACGATTTATCTTAAAATCTAACAGCAGCTTTCACACTAATTTTCTGGTACATAATTAGAGTCTAAAAGTACTGTTTGAATTCGACTACTTACCCACCACATAACGTATCATCATGTCAGCCAAACTACGTGCACTGCTGGACAAAACTCCCCAAAGAATGGGGGGATATGCCATAAGATTGGCAGACTGGTTGGCGATCGCAGTTTGATAGTCATAGTTCATAGAAAAACGCTGCTGTCTGGTAGGTATTCCCTCGGACGATTTCGACGCCGCCCCTCACGGGATGAGATAGGGTGATAATATTCTATGCCGTCACTACACAGCAAACACAAATACAGGAAACCACATAGCATATACAATAAGCTTTTTAGGAAGCTTATTCCGAAATATTATTTACTAAAGCAACATTTTAAAAAACAGCTGGTTAGCTGTCATATGTCAATGTCAAAGAGCAGGATTGTCATATTGTCATTGTCTGCAGAAAAATATAAGAAAATTTTGCTAGCTGAACGATCTTGTGATTTTATTTTTTCATTAATTTTAATGTATTAAATATATACCAGGAATCATGACGATAGCTGAATATGTATCGTCTTTATCAGATAATCCATATTTTGGTGCCGGATTTGGTTTATTTGGTATCGGTGCCGGTGCAGCAATATTAAGAAAGGGACTGCAAACTTCTACGATGCTGTTTCGAAGGCATTGTATGATTACTTTGGAAGTTCCCTGTAGAGATAAGTCATATCAGTGGCTATTGCAATGGATTACTCAGAAGGGTGCCCGACAGACGCAGCATTTAAGTGTCGAAACATCGTTTCTACAAAAGGACACTGGACAGATAAAAACGAAATACGATTTTATTCCCAGTGTTGGCCAGCATTTTTTTAGGTTAGATTATCTCCAGAACTATAACATTTCACTCCTCAAATGTAACATTATAAACACTCAATTATACACTTTATAATTTTCAGATATCGTGGCGCATGGATAAAGGTTGACCGTGTAAGAGAGCAACATACATTGGATCTTCATATGGGTGTACCGTGGGAAACTGTAACACTAACATCTTTTGGCAGAAATAAACAGTT
Source organism: Pseudoips prasinana (assembly GCA_951640165.1). Lineage (NCBI taxonomy): Eukaryota > Metazoa > Arthropoda > Insecta > Lepidoptera > Nolidae > Pseudoips > Pseudoips prasinana. Next base: position 23,321,308 of record OX621236.1, on the reverse strand, counting down.
GTATTACAATATTTTAGAAGAAGGTAACATTTCATAACATACTGGTTTTATTACATAATACAACAATAAAAAAAACATTATTTTCAATGCATTATTTGATGGAATTTTTAAAATCAGAGTATGCCGGCCACATAGATTACTGAAAAAAATATGATTTATAGTAAGTATACTGATACAACAACTCTAGTACCTGGGTTTTAGTATTTTGATAATACAATAGTCAATATTCATCTAATATTTATTAGTATAAAGGACACAGGTTTTAGGTAGTTTGAGAGTAAGTGATCACCCAAGCCTGCTACTTGTACACCCATAGCCATAGCAATGTTTTATAATTGTTGTACTATTTTGTTGATGTCTTTTATTAATTTTTTGGCTGAATAAATGAATACAATATTATTTTAAAAAAATCCAAGTCACCAACTCTATCAACATCTAACAGCTTTGCTGGAAACACTTATTCATATATTTGGGGATCCAGGTTCACTCTACTGCAAGAACGGGAATTCAATATGTCAAAGCTAAAAAGAGAGAGGAGTTGAGTTTGAGATCAGGAGTTTTCTTTTGGTCTGTAGGCCATACAGACCTAAATAAAACTCCTGATATCATGACTTTGGTTTCCATTTAAATAATGCTTATTTCTTATACAGAACACTTAAGCGTCACTTACATAAGATCAATAAAAGTATAAATTTATAAAGTTACTTATTTTACTATCTATATATGTGGGTACACTCACTTCCCTATTAACTCTATAGTAGATCCAAGCTCAATATATCAGTTATCTGGTTTCCATAGTACAAGCTCTGCTTAGTTTGGGATCAGATGGCCGTGTATCAATAATTTCCCAGGATATTATTATTATAATACAACTATTTCAAAATAAAATGCTAAGGTTAAAAACAAATGCCCTATGGTTCATCACCAAAGGGCTGCTACATTATGATTTGAACATACATACAGTCTAAGAAGAAATAACCATACATTCAAAGGCATACAAAGACAGAATTGAAACCACAATATACTAGCCCAAAAATGGAATGGAATGGAAGGACAACCGTCCAAATGCAGACTCAAGCACGAAATGTGCTTATATATAGTGACAGATTGGTGTAACAGAATATATAAAAAAATGATTACTCTGTGTGCCATAAATATATGCTTACTTTTCAGCTAGAACAATGGCTCTGAAACAGCATGAAGGCATGACTGTAATGTACACTGCAATGGGATCTGAGTGGAGGCCATTTGGGCATCCACGAAGGAGGAGACCTCTTCATAGTGTAGTGCTGCGATCTGGCCTTGCAGAGCGAATCTTATCAGACTGTGAGGACTTCATCACTAGCCCTCAGTGGTACACAGACCGTGGAATCCCATACAGAAGAGGTATTATAATATGTTTGTATCTATGATATAATAAAGATAAAATCAAATAATTAAATTTACTCCTTTGGTATTGGCACTTGAACAACATACAAATCAACTAGCTACAAAAGTCATGAATAATATAAATAAATAATAAAATAAAAGGATGCAACTAGCTTCTATCTGAACACTATGTAGTAAAGAAAATAAGAGACGACGTCATAGGATGTACACTCACAAGTTTTACATGTCGACAACAAATCTGATTAAAGCCATGGGGCTGAATGAAAAAAAAACTTTGGTATTTACATACGTGTCAATAACAAAATTAAATAGTCTAATACAATATTAAGCTTACAATAATAGAAACTAAACTTAATCCAATTTGACATTAATTAGGTATATATTTTTTTAGTCAAATTCTGTATATCAATTTGAAGTCACCAAGCTACTGGTGATCGCAGAAAGCCCTCAGTCAGTAGTTAGTTAATTAAAGTGACAAACACCTGAGGTCCTTGGGAAACCTATCTACCACTGGGACAATTGAGCCACACTCTACATAATATGCAATTGAAAATATTGCCTGGAGGCAGTTAACCCAGATATTACGGATATCATGAGTTCTTATCTAGTCTGCTGTCTTTCAGTCTCATATAAAGTATGTGTCTAGTATCAAGAAGGTTAAAAACTCAATAGCTCTTATTTATTTCAGGTTACTTGTTATATGGACCTCCAGGCTGCGGGAAATCATCTTTTATAATGGCTCTAGCTGGTGAATTGGAATACAACATTTGTGTGCTGAACTTATCTGAGAGAGGTCTTACAGATGATAGACTAAACCACCTACTCAGGTTTGTCATTCTCAATTCAAACTTATATATTAAGTATAAGATTCCTACTCCAATGTATCTGAACGAATCCACATTGCTTATGCATAATTATTATGCCAATGTCAAGTAAACAATTGACATTGGCATAATAATTATGCATAATCAATGTGGATTGCTATTAAACATATTACAATTAGAAGATAAATTTGACAGCTGCCAGCTTCATAACTGTATATGTATCATCACAAAATGTTGCTGTAGTCTTTTACAATGGGTCTGTGGCCTTTTACAAACTTGGGATTGAGTACATCATTTGGGCATATGCCGTAATATGTAGCGATTACGGCATATGCCCAAATTATGTACTCAATCCCATTTTGTTTAAAGATTTTGCACCTTGGGTTTCATTACCGTAGTTTCGGTAGAGATAATTACTTTAATTCAATTAACAATAAAGTATTTTACTCAGTGATAATGTGTTTTTGAGTATATTTACAAAAATAAAAATCTCACGTTTGTAATATTAGATATAAATTGTGTTCATTTTTCTGGGAAACATTTCACCATATGTCCGTGAGCTACTGAAAATTACTAAAACACAATAAGTTTAGGGCAAACAATAGGCGCCGAAACCAAATTATTCATAATATTATCATGACTGGTTAAACAAACTACTCAATTCACGTAAATTAAATGTTTACGTAATTACCTCAATACGCAGCACCGAGAAGATATTCTGTTTGCCATTCTTATTGTTCAATAAGATCGCAAACAAAAGAGTTGGTAGGCGCTCTTGAAAAAAAAAACATTTTATTGAACTTGGTAAATAAAATATAATTGAATTGAGTAGTATCTTCCTAATTTTTGAAGTCGCTAACTAAAGGGCTTAGAATTGAGTTGCCCTAAGTTAACACACATAAAATATAAGTAATTCATATAAAAAAGGATTGCTACTGAGTTTTCTGGCAGTCTTATCAGTAATTGCAAGCACGCTCCTAGCAATGCACTGCACGATGGTTTTTTTACGACTTGACATATATGTCAAGTCGTAAACAAACAAAAGTCGTAACACTTAGCTGAGCCCCACGATTTTACCCACGTTAACTTCATAAAGTATAGCCATAAGTATATTTTATTCGGATATATAGGTAAGCTATATTAAATTTTAACTACAAAGTTTAACCATAATCCATTCGGCAGTTTTTGCGTGAAAGAGTAAGAAAAATACACACTCACACACTAACCAACTTTCGCCTTTATAACATTAGTGTGATTTTATCGGAATAAATTAATTTATCAAAAGAAGCTCTCGCACGAACCTAGTCCGAGATTTTCTTTTGTCCTGACCATTGTAAAAAAATCGTTTTCTCTGTGTATCACTCGCTAAAACAATACGGGCCTGTTTGAACCGACCAATCCTTTTAATGTACTCGCATGGTCGTATTTTACGTGTAGAGTGATACATACCTGCGAAAACCCTGTCTACCAAGCAATAATCATTTAAATACTATTGACGTTTTATCTTGCAGTGTTGCACCACAGCAATCGATAATTTTATTAGAAGACGTGGACGCTGCGTTTGCTTCCCGAGAAGATACTCCAAGTCAGAAGTCTGCCTACGAGGGCTTGAATAGAGTCACTTTTAGTGGACTCTTGAACTGCCTCGACGGTGTTGCCTCAACAGAAGCTAGGATAGTTTTTATGACCACAAATTATTTAGAAAGGTACCTATTACATAATGGATTATCGATGTACACATTTATTCCTCAATTCCAAAACCCCTGCTGTTGAGTATAGGAATCCATATTACAGGAAAATGTTTATGCTTGTATTAGGATTTCCACTAAATAAATACTTTAAGGCGTTGCACAAACGCAGACACTTTTTGTTGCCGACACGGCACGACACGACACTATCAAAAGGAACCGTGACTGCGGACACAGTCGCCCGTTGCTATTACTAGTCACTGTTAACCGTAGATGCTGTGACAAAGTCACCGGTCGCTACTTCTGACCACAATTAGTTGCTTGCCGCGCCCGTGCCCCTGTGTCACCCGCGCTCGTGCGCCACCCGTTCAGTGTGCGTGGCTTGTGTCGCATACAGGAGACGGACAACAAATGCAACTTCTCAGTTTGCGCAGTTCTATTCAATTGTAAGGAAATTGTCTTCAACTGACTACTTTTAGTTTCCAGTTACCGACACCGAACACTTTTTGACACTAAGACACAAAAATATCCACGTTTGCGCCCTGCCTTAACCCATAGATTGCACAAACATAACTTGCTGAATTCCGTAGAAATCTACTCTAATCATCTAATCAGTCATCACTCTGCGTATATAGTTAGGAATCTCAATTTGTAATGTAAATCGTTTCGAAATCGTATTTCTTCATTAACCTTGAAGAAAAGGAAAAACCCTTGTTATATATTCAATAAATTTTACAGATTGGACCCGGCATTGATTAGACCTGGCAGGGTCGATATGAAAGAGTTTGTTGGCTATTGTGATCAGGAACAAGTAGAACTCATGTTCCTAAGATTTTATAAAGGAGAACAAGCTGCGGAACATTCAAGGATATTTGCTACTAAGTAAGTATTACAATACAACGATTGGCGTACGAAGATAAAATACTTCCCCGTAGGTACTGTATGTTATTACAAACGAAAAGTAGCCTTAAAGACAGTATACGTTATATTGTACAAGTATGCATATACATACATATATATACCCCACTACTTCGCCCCCAGTTAACGAACTCTTGACATAACCCACCTATGTACCGAAAGTGCTTCTAAGCACATGGGTGCAGCCTTGTCAACTTAACAGTTCTACGCTCAGCAGTTTCCTTGACATAAACATTTAAAAATACCCCGACATTTGTCATTGTTAGCCGCCATTTTGTGGCGGCGGCCATCTTGGACCGATTATCATCAAATATTGGTTCACCCGTTTGAGAGCTACGATGCCACAGACACACACACACTTTTCAAACTTAAAGCACCCCTCTTTTTACGTCGGGGGTTAAAAAAGCAAGAGATCCAACATTATAGATAGTGGCATATAATTACTCAGCGGCTCCGTTCGGGGGGCTCTGCTATCGCTGCTGGTAATAATGATTAACTGTAATGTAATACCCTCCCAAGATGGACCGATAATCTTGGGATGGTGCTGGAAGTCGCTGGATGCGGATAGCGCAAGACCGGAAATTGTGGAGATCTTTGGGGGAGGCCTTTGTCGTGAGCGTCAGAATGGCTGGTTGCCTATGGTAGGCGGTTCCGAAAGTATAATGAAGAATTGCTATCCAATTGCCTATATTTGCTGGCATAGCCATTCTGACGTTCACCCTTTGTCCAGTAGTGGGCGTCTTTAGGCTGATATGATGATGATGAATGTAATATTGACAACTTTTCTTGAGTCACGTCAGAGGCGTACTGGGCGCCTCAAAACACCACTCATGACAGTTATTTTAGATTAAATTGGTTGCGGGGTCGAACCTCAACGCTCAGTGTCATTTAGTTGTTCACAGAAGTTGCAATGGTAGGTAAGAGTTTATTTTGTTAAGGGACTATTGGCACCCGCACTTTCCCTGAACAAAATAAAGTCTGACGGTAACCAGTGAATGAATGCTTATATCCGTCTTTCAGAGTAATGGAAAAGAAGAAACCAGTGAGTCCAGCGCAAATCCAAGGTTATTTTATGTTCCACAAACATTCACCGACAGAAGAAGTACTAAAAGACGTGGAGTCTATTTGGACACTTGGATAACGTTACGAGTTTTGTGATAGTGTAGTTTTAGGATTGAAAATACCATTAAATGTTGTTGTGTTATGTAATTAATATAATTTTATTGATACATCTCGTTATTCGTCTACATTCTTCCTTTAAGTCATTTCCTTCAAGCTCTGACACTATACATAATTACAGTTTAAAAAACATATATGTAACAGACTTCAACTTGTCTTTATACAAACCAATTGGAATGAGATTTATATGGGATCATTTCAAAAGCATTCTGTAACGAATAAAAATAATATACTACATCGGTTAACAAACAACAGAGAAATGGCATAACATAATATATGCATACAAAAAATAACAAAAAATAGTCCAATTGACAACCTACTTCTTGTTTTAGTAGGTTAAAAATTACAAACTTATTTGCGAACTATAGTCAAAGGTAATGAATTTGTATATGGTGATGGTTGATATAATTAAGCTTATTTTATAATATGGACCGTTCCAAAACATTTGTAATAATTTACTGGTTTAAATAACACCACAAAAAAGAAACAAATTGTGATGGGGAAACATGGAATTAAAAAATAATTTTCAAAATCGGTACAAATATTAGAGAAATCTCGTAACATCATTACCAATTCTTTTGAAGACTATTTATTAATAGTTAATTGAAGATAAATCGGGTATTATTATGTAATAATATCGATCTACTGAAATAATATAATAATATATAATATCCTGGGACATTATTCACACACGGTCATCTGATCCCAAACTAAGCAGAGCTTGTACTATGGAAACCAGATAACTGATATACTACATATACTATTTTTCTTTTGTAAATACATACTTATATAGATAATTTACACCCAGACTCAGGACAAACAGACATGTTCATGCACACAAATATTTGTCCCGGGTGGGAATCGAACCCACGACCTCCGGCGTGAAAGGCAGCGTATCTACCAACCACGCCAACAGGCCCGCCAATATAAAAATATTCTTGACAGTATTAAAAAAATCTATAAAGATGACTTCCATCGTTATATATATATCTTATACTAGCTGTGCCCCGCGTTAAACTTTATAAATTATCACAGCTCATCCCCCGTACGTGATAGCGTGATAATATGTAGCCTATATGTTTTGCAACTTATGGCATCAAAATAGCCTAGCGCTATCGGTCTACGGGCTAAACTCAAAAAGTACTGCATGGATTTACTTCAAATTTTTCATGAATATTACTAAGAGGTCGGGTCAACATATAGGCTAAATATTATCACGCTATCACCTACGGGGGAGGGGCTATGATAATTTATAACATTTAACGCGGGTAAAACCGCGGGGCACAGCTAGTCTATTATATGTTTGTAAAGTACCCCGCGACACAGGGATTAGATTCCCAAGTGTGGGTGATGTCTTTTTAAAATGAAAAGAAAAATAAAATAATTTAAGATGTGCTCGGTTAATAGGCAGTAATGTAACAATTATGAACTCAAAGTTACGTGTGATGATTTTAGAACTCACTCGAACGGAGGCATAGCAATTCTATTTATTTTCATTTCCAGAGAAAATTTATATTTCGAATTATGTAGGTACATTTCTAGCATTACTAACCCACGAAAATTTTACTCCTTATTTGAAATACATATTAAATTAGCAACCAAATGTGGGACGTTGAATTGTAATCGCGTTATATTTCGTATAATTTCTGACCGTAAAAACATTATACATCACCATGTCAGCCAAATTACATCCGCTGTTGGACTAAATCCTCCGCAAAGTTCACAGAAAAACGCTGCTGCCCGTTCTCTGGTAGGTTTTTCTTTAGGACGATTTCTAGGCCCCCCACGGGATGAGATGGGGTAATGATATTATACGCCGTCACCACACAGCGAATTCGTAATAATTATACTTACTTTATCGATTTTACGTAAATGGTCGAAACTACAGCTCAAGAAATACTGTTGCCATTACCATTACTGTTTCATTGATAAAATTTTAACTCGTCAATACATAACAAACCATAAGAGTCGTTTGAAAAACTGAAAAAGGAAAGTGCATTAAACTCTTTTATTTTAGCCAATTCTTCATCAATTATTCCTAACAGGTACATATTCGTCTAGTACAGCAAAAGATATCCCCATATTTAACAGAAATTATGGTCACTCTACTAGAACATTATAAGAGATATCATCATTTTTGAGATTACACACGTAGAAAATTGTCCTGAGGGTAAAACGCTATGTCAATGTGATTAGGTTAATATTACGAATAAATGGATGTTAACACCGAAATCTTAACAATTATAGATAATGAGATATCAGCGTTCAAAGTAACGTTACGATTGCGCGGCCACGTAACTTTTGTTTTGCCTTGATTTCGTCAGTTTAAACACACATTGGTTGCATTAAATGCTTTCGGTACTTTGGACATATTAAAACTTTTCTTCTAGTAACAGTTTTACTGCACGAAATCATAAGTTTTGAAGAAATAATCGAGATTAAAGAAACATCAAGTGCACGATTGCGCGGCCATAACTTCCAAGGTGAATATTTCGTGAAATATTGATCTTAGTCTTAGAATTCTTTTTTTGACAATTGTTGACAAATGAAATGTTCAATTAACAAAAAGATTTAGATCTCTATCCCAATTAGTAATTGAGATCTCCATGGCCGCGCAATCGTGCACGTTACGTTCGCGCGGCCAACTTAAAACCCCTGTAACTTCTTTATTTCTGCTTTGACAAAGTTTTGGTTTGTTTCTTTCGATTTTGACTAATTTTGACAAAAAATATAGCGATTTCTTTTTCTGTTTGGATAACGTGGCGGAGCAATCGTGACGCACACTAAAAACCTAACATCACTGGTTTGCTTCAACAGCATGTGTCAGCTGGCAAATCATTTCAGTTCCATCCAGAAGTCCAAGCGACCTCGAAACCTTGGCTTGAGTGCTTCCTGCAATATCTTCGGATCATTTAGGAACTTTGCCCGTTGGCTGGCAACGCTATTGCAATGTAGCAATACGTGTGCTGATGTTTCTTCATATTCATATTCTCTGCACGAGGGGCTGTCTGTGACGCCAATCTTGAAGAGGCGTTAGTTTAGAGTGCAGTATCCGGTGATTGTACCTAGTGTTCTGTTCAGATATAATAGACTGCGCGATAAGCGTTTATTTAGAGATGGTAGATTCTTCATGCTTTGCATATCGACTGTTTCCGATGCCAAGGCCTACAGCTCAAAGTGCCCTCTAAAGCACGCTCAGCAATTAAACCACTATTGGGGTAACCTTTAGGAACTTAACCTAGCTGATGTTAACGGACGCGGACCGGAGAGAGCAACAAATAACTAATGTTGCCCTTGCCATAAATTCTGTCCCAATGTATTTTGCTTAACCATTTGAGCACCACAATATATTTTAGTTTGTTCTAATTATTAAATTTAAAAGATTGGAGTCAACTTATGTCCAGTTTTGAATCCCATTAGATAGCCCAGGCAAATCAAAACAGTACAAACAGTCTTAAATGTTGTATATTTACATTCTTAGTTTCTACATAAATACTTTAAACTGACAATGACCACATGAGTCCTATGTTCACATGCAAAATTATAAATACGTCAACCAAATAAATCAACCAATAACTGTCATATAAAAAACAAATGAGTAGGTATTAGGGTTACATTTATGAGCCTAAATGTTCAAACTATTCCATCATCCTATTAATAAACTTAGCCCCACTTCATTTAATAAAGTAGTAAATTTAACAGTAAATACTCCAAGTTACTAGACTTTTAAATTTGACTTAGGTACAGAAATTGCAGAATAAAAATTTAGTAATCGAACATGTTTGAAAATTGTTGCATTTGTTGGTGAAGTTAATTCTTCTACCTTCATTTTACGCAAACACCTTTTTATTGGACTGTTTTATTTCTTTTAATATGATTCTAAAAAAGAAAACAATTTGATTTTGACGCCTAATTAACTTAACCTAAATTTCTTCATCATTGTCAGAGCAATCAATGTGCTGAGCGTTGTCGTCCTGCTCACTCTCTTTGGTCTGTGCCAGTAACATTGCATTAAATTTCATTAATCTTATTTTCAATGGCTAACGCTGAATAATTTCAACGGTTTATGAGAAATAATGATACACAGCTAGTTACGAAGCGATTTTATAGCTAAATTCTTATAAAGTTTACAAAGGCAGCACATTTCATTACATATTTCAAAATGTTGTGAAATTAGTATAACTAAATTAAATTTGAAGTTATAAAGTTATTAAGGTTCTACTGTCAATGACTACCTCTATGGTTATGTTTGACATTCGGTAAAAATATAAACATCAAAGACCAATAATGCTCCATATAAACTTCAACCACACCACATTTCATACTTCTCTGTCTACGTATTTTTCGTAAATATGGGTCCGATCGAGTTAGTTAACTTTATTAATAGATTTGAGCAAACATAACATCGTGTAAGCGTACGAATGTGTTTCCTGACACACCTTTTTAGCATTTTTTAATACTTGTTCAACAACATCTTCTTTCCTATACGTTTGTATTATTTCCCATTGCCAATTTGCAGATAGTTGGTCTATATCGATAATATCTTGGTTCTTATTTCTCACATTGATACAAAATGTATTCTTCAAACAAAACAAAGTTAAACAAAGGACCACAGGTTCGTTGCAAACGGGTTGACTTTGATGAAATGAAACCTTAAACTTAGCAAGACAAACATAGTCTCGTGATAAAGATTCGACTCGACTTTTGAAGACCAAGTTATGTATCTGTAAGAGATTTTTAATATATCTAAACGGTGTATTTGTTCTTGTGTTTGGAAGTTCAACAGTGTGCAATATTATAGGTTCATTTGAAGACCGAGCTATCGGCGTACTCGGTACGACTTGATATGGTGAAGTAAGGTTACGGACAGCTGGCCCGCTGTGAGCTGGTACCGCTGGCGGTACGGTAACGTACACACGCACTGTGTTCTGAACTGGCCATGCATTTTGTACTTGTTCCCGGTGGGTAGTGGTGGCACCGGTGGGTCGTTCTCCAGTCATTAGCCGATAGAGTGCGTTATCAGACATCAATTCAGAAGCTGGTTTTACTTTAATCCTTGGTACTTGTGGTTCGGAGTTAGTATTGATCTCTACCGGAACTTGGTCGCCCTGATCAACAGTTTCCTCGTTATTAATATTTGCCAGTGAAGTAGTAGATGTGATGATTGGCATACATAGATTATCTTCCATATTATCTTGAACCATACCTTTATTAAGTGTTAACTTTTTAGGTAGCTGTTTCGGATTTGCTACAGGGTTAGCATTGAGAAGCTTATTTTTAGAATCTAAATTATTCCCTGTAAAGTATAAGACTGCACTATCTGCATCTACTTCGATGTTAGGTTCTTCATCCACCTGCATCTCTTGGTTAAGTTCAATGTTTTCTGGTGCGTTATTGACTGGCTTTGTTACTGCTTTTTTGGCAAGAGTAGGGACTTCATTAACAAAGACCCAGCTTTTACTGTCATCTGTTGTGTTATTTCCACGCAGTTTTGGCAAAATACGTATATAATTATTTTCTTTATTGGCTTGAAGATCTGGCTTTGTCATCCATATAATTTCAAGGTTTTTGTGTTCCATGTATCTCAAGAGCCCTGTACAATTAAAACCCTGTTTGTTAATGATTTTTCTCCCAATACTCAACAGCTTATGTTTAAGTTGAGATTCAGTGCTAACTTGTAGTTTCTCTGTTTTTTTACTTTGTATATGAGATTCTGATAAATCATTTTTCTCTTGATGGAATTTTACGCACATAGTTATAATGCCTTGTATCAATTTGTAATCATTCAGTTTAGCCTCTGTTTGTTTTGTACTCGAATTTAGATCAACATTACTGTTTTCATCATCATTGTCAGACGAATCAATACTAATGCACTGAGTGTTATCGTGCTGCGTACTCTCATTCTGGTCAGTGCTTTCAACATTAGCTTCAGTCTTATTACTTTTACTTTCAATGACTACTGTATCATTAGAACTGCGGGATAAGAACCGTCTTTTTCTCGATTTAACGGGCTGTACATCGTCATCAGATGAGCTTTGAACGCTCTTAAGGTAACTGGTCGAGTGTGTGGTTGAATCATCATGCTCAATTTGGAAAATATTTTCAGGATTTTTGGTATAAACAATGTAGTAATATGGCCCACCCCTTTCTACAATTTTATTTGCATCGTGAACAACTTTGTTCCTTTGTCCTGTGAGATTAGGTTGGTTATCTGTTTTTCTTAACTTTACTAAACAATCTTTCTTATATATGAAATTATAAGACTTATAGACACTATGCGAACGTATATGATTCATTAAAGATGATTTCGTTGACCAACAACCATTACATATTTTGCACACAAGTTGCTTCTTGTAATTAGCCTTCCATTCTGTAGAACTAGTATGATCAATATTATTTTTCTTGGAAGACTTGTGACGAATCTGCGATATTAAAGAGTCATCTTCACTGGATGAAGAATAATTTAATTTCTTAGTCTTTTTTGACTTATTTTTCTTCGTTTTTAGACTGCTATCAGATAATTGTGGACTTAAATTTGCATTATTTTGCCGAGGTGGCAAACTTGCAGTGTTCTGTTTCGTTGCTATACTTAAAGAAAGTTCCTGAAAGATAATATAACTTTCTTTCATTATTAAATTTCAAACAATATAGGTAGGTAATAGATGTAAATAGATGATATAAATTAGAAATGCATACGATACAGCAGACGGATAAAAATCTTATTCGTTTTAAACAAAGATTTATATAAAAAAATTACAATCAGGTATGGGTAATCAGCGTGCGGCCGCGGCGGGCTTAAAACTTCAAACTCCATACGGGCGACGATCACTTATTAAAGACTAGCTGTGCCCCGCGGTTTTACCCGCATTAAATTTTATAAATTATCACAGCTCCTCCCCCTTAAGTGATAGCGTGATAATATGTAGCCTATATGTTGACCCGACCTCTTAGTAATATTCATGCAAAGTTTGAAGTAAATCGATGCAGTACTTTTTGAGTTTAGCCCGGACATACATACAGACCAACAGACAAAAATTCTAAAAACTATATTTTTGGCTTCGATATCGATTGAAGATCACGCCCCAAATATCCTTTAAAAAAATTCAATGTTCAGTTTTGACTTTCCTACGATTTTATTATATGTATAGATCACAGCTCCTCCCCCTTAGGTGATAGCGTGATAATATGTAGCCTATATGTTGACCCGACCCCTTAGTAATATTCATGCAAAATTTGAAGTAAATCCATGCAGTACTTTTTGAGTTTAGCCCGGACATACATACAGACAAAAATTATAGAAACTGTATTTTTGGCTTCGATATTGATTGTAGATCACGCCCCAAGTATCCTTTAATAAAATATTCAATGTACAGTTTTGACTGTACTACGATTTTATTAGATGTATAGATATACCGTCGTCAATCGACGACCAGGAGGGCTACCGGCTAAGTCGCCGAACATCGGGATAGTGATCGGCGTTCAAATAAATAAAGGTTAAAAATGACTTAATCAATCGTTAAATCGGCTACCATTTATGATCTCACATGTGAGATCATAAATGGTCCGGAATCGATTGTCATCGTCGAAGCCGATTTAACGATTGATTAAGTCATTTTTAACCCCCCTGGTCTTTTTAACGGCCCTATATAGGCAAAATAGCAAAGAAGATGAAAGAGATGTTAAGGTTAGCAAAGACGATTTTATATGAAAGGCGTAACGTAGCTAGTTAAACTTAAGCGGAGTTTTGGGTTTGTGGATTGAGTTTGAGGGCACCCTTTTGGGCTTCGGGCAATAGATCAAGGGGCCACTGAAGTAAAAAGACGTAATTCTACAAAGAGGGTGTCATCACAGGCACGGACTTCAGGTACGGGATCTCAGATCAAGGGTTCATAGGCCAACGCGATCCTCTAAGCGCGCGAGTACCCTATCCTAGCTAACCTGCGGCTTTCCCCAGCTACATAGGTAGACGACCCGGAGAAGAAAGCCATAAAGAAACTCCGAGCTTACTTTTACTTGTCTTGGCTTTTTTGTATTTTATTTTTTGTTTTTGTCTTTTTGTGTTTGCTTACATTGTAATTGGTTCATTAAAATAATTGTAAGGTAATAAACAATAATATTAATTTCACTCAAGCATTTAGAATAACCTCTTGGAATACGACCAAACGTTGGATGCCATATAAACAAGTCACACAAAGTCTACCAGAGGCGATGACTGTATGAGAAAAAATAATTAAGTGAGTAACCCAACAGCAAGTGGACCAGATACCGCAAGTAACACCCTTTCACGTGTATGACGTGTGGGTTAGCCATCGTTTCCCTCGCTATATCAGAGGGAAGGAAATGACCCACACAATAGGTACAGTCGTTAACAGCCTTCGGCTGAACAACAGCGTTTGACATGTTCAAGATAAAATATGTATGTTTTATAATAAGCACATGCATCACATATTTGTGGCAATGGCGTCCAAATGGTTCAACAGATACATTTTATGACACAGTAAACAAGTATATGCAGACGGGTTGGTGTGGTTGGAAATGCTTGCTTTTCACGCCGGAGGTCGTGAGTTCGATTCCCACCCAGGACAGATATTTGTGTGCATGAACATGTCTGAGTTCGGGTATAATTATCTATATAAGTATTATATATTTACAAAAGAAAAGTAATATTGTATTATATCAGTTATCTGGTTTCCATAGTACAAGCTCTGCTTAGTTTGGGATCAGATAGCCGTGTGTAAATAATGTCCAAAGATATTATTATTATATCAATAGGTTACCTGATCATTTTCCTGGTCCTCCTTTTTTAATACTCTTAGTTTTAAATTGTCCTGCTTCTCACAGAAAGATTGTTTAATAGAGTGAAAATTTGATAAAATGTTTTTACATGTGGCACAGATTAGTTGTGGAAGGCCATCAAAAGGTTCCACCTGAAAATAAGAAAAATATACATAAATAAATCATACTTTATGTAGGCCTGTGTGATATCATGTAAAGTAAAAGTAAAATACTTTTTATTGTACACAAGAAAAGGAAAATATTAATTACAACTAGATGTAAAAATACAATGGGTGGCTGCTGCGATTTCTTCCAGTCAACATGGTATGGAATATCAATTGAAACCCAGAAAAGGGTAGCAACAGTGACCCAATGGAATTAAATGTAACTATATTTTTATACAAATTTATAAACTAAAATCATTTCGATATATCTTATCAAAATAAAAAAAATTAAAAAAAAATGTATTAATATTAATACACACTATAGCTATATTAACAATAATACGTATTCTATGTACATACACATATAATTAAATTTGTCCAACATATATACCAAATAAAGAAAAGAAAATACAGATAATATTGAACATATAACTCATTCAGCAGTTGATGATGACAGGTAATGCTTCTTTAATTAATTTTTAATGAGTCTAAAGTTTGAGCGCGTCTTATTTTTAGAGGTAATGCATTCCAAAGGCGTACCACTTGGGCATAAAAGATTTGCTGTAGAAATTGGTGGAATGAACTGTTCTCTGATGACCGCAAGTATTTAGAACGTGTGTCATTTAAGGATTTAAACCGTTATTGAAGATAAAATGGAGAGGTAGGATTAAACAAAATATTGTAAAGGACAAGATGTGTGTATTACGGCGAAGGCGATTAGGAATATTTACGTAAACCAAATATTAACCTTTTACAGAAATTTGCAAGCCACTCAAGTTTATCTAATTGTGCTTCGTTTTATTCAGGATAGAAGGTATCGGCATAGTCAAGGATTGGAAGAAGAAGAGACTGTGTAAGTGTAATTCTAGTAGTTATCGGAAGAAAGTTACGGAGTCTACGTAAAGATCCACCAGTAACAAACAATTTGCGACTAATTACTGAGCTGAGGGTCCCCGGTTAAGATTCTGTCAATATAAATTTTAAATCTTTCACGGAATCACTAAAGGGAATGGTAGTAACTTCGAACAAGACAAGCGCAATTAGTGACCAATAAATCTTAGGAATCATCTTGGGGCTACCAACGACAATAATTTTAGTTTTCGTGGGGTTCACTTTAAGTCCATAAGCTCGGCTCCACTCTGATATTGTACTTGTTAATTTCGTTAACAGCCTCAGGTAAGCCTTTCAATGTGGCTGATCTATAAATTTGGAGATCATCTGCATACAGGTGGTAAAAGGAATTAATTTTATTGGAAATTGTATTGATAAACAATGCGAAAAGTAGTGGAGAAAGAACGCCACCTGAGGCCCACCAACCGTCTTATTGCACCATGATAAGACAGAATCCATAATACTGATACGTTGTCGGTGGCCAAACAGGTAATTACGAAACCAATCAATTGCTGTTGGATATGTTAAGAGATAGAGAGTTGGATATGCTCAAGGTCACCCAAAGAGCAATGGAAAGGGCTATGCTTGGAGTTTCCCTGCGAGATCGAATCAGAAATGATGAGATCCGCAGGCGAACCAAAGTCACCGACATAGCCCTAAGAATTGCCAAGCTGAAGTGGCAGTGGGCAGGGCACATAGCTCGTAGAGCCGACGGCCGCTGGGGCAGAAAGGTTCTCGAGTGGCGACCACGAACCGGAAGACGCAGCGTGGGCAGGCCCCCTACAAGATGGACCGATGATCTTGTGCGGGTCGCTGGAAAACGCTGGATGCGGATAGCGCAAGACCGGCAATTTTGGAGATCTTTGAGGGAGGCCTTTGTCCAGCAGTGGACGTCTTTCGGCTGATATGATGATGATGATGATGATGTTAAGAGACCGAAGAATCCCAAGGAGGATTTCGAATTCCACTGTGTTGCAGGCATTATTAAAATCGAGTAGAGTAACTGTGTAGATACTGTGTAATTACCCTTATCCATGCCTAGCCTTATATCGTCGGTAATTTTTACCAACGCAGTAGCCGTACTATGACCAGGACGGAAACCGGATTGTAGAGGATAAAGGAAAGAGTTGCTACACAGCAATGGGCTAAGTTGATTAGCAACCAATCGCTCAAGGACTTAGGATAAGAATGGAAGAATAGAAATGGGGCGATATTCGGAGAAGAAGGGAGGATTGGGTTTTTAGATTAAGGGATAATAGTGCAACAGCACCATTCCATCTGCGTGGAAGGATGCTCAAATTATCCCTTAACCTAAAAACCCAATCCTCCCATCCCTTTCCATATCCAACAGGATATGGAAAAATTTAACAAGCAGCATATAACGAAAAGGACGTCATCAAGGATGAGAATTATCATATTACTGCTAATGCAATCGCTCATGACTGCCCTTGTGCGTATCGACATTATGGTCTTTTTAACATCACACGCAGCGAAATGATTAAAAAAAACGGGAAATAATCGTGATTTGGAAGTGATGAAAGATGACGTAAGGTGTTATTAATAGTTTTCCTAACACAGTTGGACGAAGGCGTGGAATGCTGATTAAGTGCATTTAAATCTTAATTAGAAGGGAGATTTTGTCGAGAAGGAGTAGAGTATGGCAAATGGTGTGTAGAATTAAGAGGAAGTATGGATAAGTTAGTGGAATTAGCAACAGATCGTAAGGAATACTAGCGAGAATCATTTTTGAGGAGACAGATATTAGAATCACCCATGGTGATAGTTTGACTGTAAGAGACGAGTAGTGTTCTTTCACAAGATTCTGAAACTGTTGAAGTGATTGTGCTTGACGTACTACTAATGGCAGTGCATTCCACAGATGGGCACCTTGCACAGCAAACGATTTGTTAAAAAATATTGAGTAATACTCTGGCATTTTTAATAAAAGATTATGCGCTGATTTTAATAACGTCGAATATGACTCATTAACGAAAGAAAAGCGATCTTACGATAAGAGGGAGTAGAAGGAGTAAACAAAACATTGTATAGAAGTGACGGAATATGAGCATTCCGGCGCAAGCGAATGGGCAGGCACTTGAGCTTGTTCCGAAATTCAGTGACATGATCATATTTACGTAGGCCAAATATGAATCTTATACAGACGTTCTGGAGACGCTCAAGTTTATCAAGCTGGGCCTCGGTAAGATCAAGATAGCCGACATCTGAGAAGTAGGGATTGAGCAAGCGCAATATTGGTGTTAGTTGGGAATAAGATTTAAATCTTCGCAAGGATTCAATCGACGCAAATATTTTGTGACTCACGTATTATGTATTAGGGGCGGCATTAAAATTTTTGAATCCAAGAACTTTTATAATAAAAGAAAATAAAGTAATCTATATAAATTGGTGCGAGGTTGACAAAGTCAACTCTGCTGATCATCCAGGAACTTCTTAATATTGTGGCTTGCATTTTAAAGGGTTTACAATAAGACCGAAGCCATCAGATCAACCTTTTATCAATGTCAATTCACTATAAATTTGGTCGATCTCTGCGAAGATGTTCTCCAAGCTTGCTTGAGCATAAAGTTGAGGGTCAGCTGCGTAAAGATGGTACGCACTCTGAAGGTTGTGCCTGAGACGATTTATAAACAAAGAAAATAGTAGAGGAGAGAGAATACCGCCTTGAGGTACACCTGAGTCTCTGTTACACTAATGTTATGTAGATTCACCTATTTGAACCGACTGCATGCGATCTGGAAGGTAGGAGGAAACCCACTCTAGTGCTTCGTCAGAAACCATAAGATGGCATAGTATGGCTAAAAGGATATCGTGACTGACGGTATTAAAGGCATTAGAGAAATCGGCCAGATTCAAGAGTGATCTTGGTATCCTCCATATCAGCTCTAATATCGCGAGCCACTTTAAGAAGTGCGGTAATGGTACTGTGACCAGGTCTGAACCTTAATTTTATAGGACTTATGAGGTTGTTAATGAGAACGAAACGGGAAAGTTGTTTATGAATGCACGACTCAACTACTTTGGAGAGGAAAGGAAGAATGGATTGATCTGGATTTAATGAATGGAAAAGTAAGCTCCAATCGGATATCTCCAGACTTTTGGTGAGCCTCCATTTGACACAGAGCTATGACTGCGTTAGCGTTGAGTATTCCTACACACTTAATACCGTGTTTCCTGACCGAGTTATAAGTACATTTGTTGGCTTTTTTCAGAAGGATCATATTTGTTTCGCGACTCTGCTATTGTCTTCTTATCGATAAATTTTATAATGACTTGAGTAAGCCTTGGTGCAGATAGGTGTTTTAATTTAACGCTTTTAATGGGCGCGTGAATGCCGTACAGTTGAATAAGGAAAGTTTTAAACTAATACCTCTTATTAGAGACCGAATTGGAAGAAATAAGTGTACTCCAGTCAACAGCACTAGGGTCTTTCCGAAGATTACCAGTGTTGTTGCCACTACAATTGCATTGCAGAAGAATTTTTGGTTGGTAGACAAATTTTATACGGCATGAAAAGAAGTTCATGATAAGAAAAATGTCTGCAAAGCATCGGCCATAATGACATGTGGCCCCTTTGAAGAAACAATTACTAAGTCTAGAGATGGTGTACAGTTAGGAAAATTATGCGTAGCATTAAGAGGTAATAGAGAAAGATTGTATGACTGAATCATAGCCTGAAGTGAAAAATTTACGTGAATTGTTTTTAAGTAGGCAAGTGTTGAAGTCACCCATGACTCTAACCGTACCTCTAGTTCTAGGAGAAGGTGCTCGCTGGTGTTTGATGGGGTATACTGTAGTTAGATATTAATAGCATTATAAGGAATATGCGATTGAAGAAATCACATATTCCAATCATATTAAAGTTCGCCATGAACATCCCTGATTAGATGGAAACTACTAATGGCCTGGAATTTCTTACAGTCAAAACTGGCCAGCATACCAGAATAATGCTGGAATATTTTGGGCATTGATGTGAATAACACTAAAGTTCTTGGGATAATCAGAAAAATAAGAATCTAGAGTTTCTATCAAAGAGGGTATACCAACCTAAACTTGTTTCATCACTAGTCAATGAAAAAAAGTCAACATGGAGATTGTCTTATAGACAATTAATATTATCTTTCCTTCTTTTGATTTCAATGTAAATATTCACTAATAATTATAATTTGCATGTTGTTTTCTTGCAAAATTCATATAAGATTTGATGAAGGAACTAAATATGAGGTATCAAATTAAAGATTGCAGACTAAAACTAATATAAAAAATAGTGCAACTTACACATATATCAAAACAATATTTAATTTTTTCTTGAACACTAGGAATAATTTGAAACTGCCCCAGCTCACTAACACACAGGCGACATGTAACAAACAGCTTTGGATCCACTTCTATATCCATCATATCTGAAAAAAAGGTTGTGCATTGAAATGATAATAATAATAATAACCTGGGACATTATTTACACACAGTCATCTGATCCCAAACTAAGCAGAGCTTATACTAAAATAATGCCATCCTGTTTAAATTATATGTAGCTATTAATATGTATAGCTACATATGCGTAGTGCACAGGTAAGTAAGCATATGAGGTGCACTCTTCAGTCACTTTGTCTCATGATCTGATGATCACAATCACCAACTTCCTGGCTCCGGGGTGTAACTGAGACCAGGACCCTGTTCTGTGGTTGAACACACCGTGTCTGGATTCTACAACCAATGAGGAGAGGAACATATGATGTAAGCAGCTCAAAAGAACTATTATTAATATAATAAACATACAGCATACGACTATCGTTGTTCTATTTCAAAGTAGAAGAACACTCAAAGGTAGTACCCATTTCATACTTATTTAGGTGAATCTAGGAACTTAATTCCATACGATCAGTCGTGCCGGCAAGTACGTATCCCGGCGGTGTCAGTGCAGCCTTGAGAAGGGTAACCTGACCTAAGAATACCAACAGGGTGCAAGTGACACTTGTGCTTTTACACGTTTCATTCGGATTTCCCGCGTAAGTAAACTAAATTTATACGTACCAAAAATATAATATACCTGTCAAACTCACAACTTTCACAAAATTTAACTTGAAATAAATAACTTGTTTTGCATGTCTCTTCCAGTTTGGTTAAAAGAAGCTTGTAGGTAGCTTAGACCAGAGAATATGATTTGGAACAAGAGTTATTGAACTACAATTATTATACAATGAGATTCCTTATTTAGGTACCTTTTTAGATAAAGAAGATGTTAGAGCTTTAGCAATGTTTAAGTTATTAAAGAAATCACTCAATCATCTTACAATTACAAAATTATAGGTTAAATGACAAATTTACGTCAAAGAAATCTATTGTAAATAGTGCCATCTGTTGTCCAGTAGATAGCAAACTAAACTTCAAATAAAGTATACACAGTTGCCATCTGTTAGAAATTCATGAAAAGCCATTAGCGCCATCTCACGTATCATAGTAGAATTATATACCTTCTAAAAATATACTGCTTTATCAACACTGATGGCCGTAATAAAAGGACGTAAGTTAAGTTTTCAAACCATTCATATTGAGACATATATTTAAAGAAATATAGCCGTATTGACAACAATAGCCTTAATGGAGCTATTATTACTATAGGCTAAAGATAATTGACACTGGTTTTTTCTTTCATTGATGACGATTGACATAGATTATAATTTGTAAGTGATTCTCTTCTGCTCGATTTGGAATGCTGTACAACAGCATCCAGCGATATTTAGAAAATCACTGACTCTCAATCTAATTGCTTGTTTACCTTCAAGGTTACAGACATTAAAAATAGCACATACGCTGAATACAATATGATTATAGAATTATAGGGACTCAGAAGGAGTGTATGTGTCTGTGGTGGTGGCAGAATTATACTGTACAGGAATAAAATGCACATCGGGACTTCTAGACTAAAGTGTAGTGCTAAAGTGTACAGATAATACAAAAGAGAAAGTGAAGAGGGATTAGACAATCCCCTAACTGGAGAAAAAGTAATAGATTTTTCCTAATACCAATTCTCTGTCTACCAGCCGATGATGATTTTTTAAGTGACCCTCAACCCTCACAAGATTATCGGTCCATCTTGTAGGGGGCGTGCCCAAAATGTGTCTTCCGTTTCGTGGTCGCCACTCGAGAACCTTTCGGCCCCAGCAGCCGTCGGTTCTACGAGCTATGTGCCTTGCAAAATTGTTTCTCAAAATCTATATAGCGGTGCATGGCATGATGATAATGATGGGTTTTATTTGTATTCCTCTGCAGTATTTAAAATATTTCATTCTAATGAAAAAACTACCTTTACTCTCCATTAGGGGACAAGAAGGACGGGACAGCCTTTAGAGTTTTATTCATCGTGGGAAATGAACAACTCAGAAGGATATAATATGCATCATAAAAGTAATTGAGGACAAGAGGAGCTCTATATTAAGTCTAAAAAGAAAGAAAAGGTTCATCTACTCAGTCAATTCCCCACTCAATCATCAGAATTCCCTTGTGCGATCTCTCTCTGTCTCGCTTAGTACTCCCATCGTAGCCTTATCACCTGTTGTATAACTGCGAACGCCATCGTCCTCCAATCCGTTCCCTATTATAGTTTGCATCCGTATCGATAAAATGCTCCAGTCTTCAATCAGATGAGCGGATTCAGCCATTCTCATATTAACGTAGAGGAACAGTTGCACAAAGTGACTCTGAAATTCGTACCTTTCAGTAACGACCCTGAGTCGAGGTTCATACTCGAGGTTCACTTAGTCAATAGTTTCATTTTATGTTTGCTAGATTGCTAGGCTCTTTGCCCGCTGAAGTAGCAAAAACAATCTTGGTCAAACGTCGATGCCCTCATTGTCCTCTACATCGAGAACCTCCTGTCCTCTACGCCGCGATCCTCCTGTTCTCTATTTTTATTTAGGGTGCATATATACCTTTGAAAGAGATTTTGAAAGATAAAATCTTCATATGAATATCAAATGCAAACTATTTAACTCTTGCATACTACCAGTTCTCACATACTTACGGCAGCCAAACATGGGCCTTATCACAAAACACGACTACCAAACTTGCATCATGTCAATAGGCAATGGAAAGGAGCATGATGAAAGTGTTAAAGTAAGACAGACTGAGAAACAGTGCCATAGGTAGCAAAACAAAGGTTGTAGATGTAATGTGCAAAATTAGACGGCTTAAATAGCGATGGGCGGGGCATATGGTAAGAGGTAAAGATAAATGGAGCAAAATTGTGACACGATGGTATCCTAGAGAAGGTAAACGGAAAAGAAGTAGACCGCAAAAAAGATGGGATGCCGATATAAGACAAGTGGCAGGCTTCAAATGGAACAGAGTGGTTTAAGAAAGACGAATGGAAAAGGTTGGAGGAGGCTTTGTCGACAGATCCACAGAAAATATGTAAAATTCAAATAAGAGACTAGGTTAGGTTTACCTACATTAAATTTAAGTTTTCTATGTATTTTAATCATATTATTGTAATATGGATTTGAATAAAAGGCTATATTATTATATATATACCTTTTAAGTTATTTCTATCCCACGATGACTAAAACTCTAAAGACGCCGTCTCCATCCTTCTTGTAGAAGAGTGAAGATGAAGAGTAAAGATAGTTTATAATTCGAGTAAAATTAATGAAATATTTATGATAATACAGAGCAATACAAATAAAACCCATTATCATCAAGCCCTAGATTTTAAGTAACAATTTTCCTATGTCATTCAATATAACTCAAGTATTTATGTTAAATAACTTGTCAAAGTGGTTTCAGTATAACTTCTCATTTAAGTTCATTGAAATTCCAAAAAGGAAGGCAGGCCCGCCGCTGCCGAAATGATCTATATGTTCCCACGCTAGAATGAAATGGAGCGATGACTGAAATGGACGGAACTGAAGAAACTATAGTGCTCAATGATTCGTTGTTAATTATTCTGCGCGCGCTCTCTATATAGGTAAAATAAAGGGCTTCCAGCGTGGCAGCGACTGCGTGAGATGGAATGAGCTTTATTTTGTTGAAACGACAGTCGATATTTAGTTAGTGATGAAACGACCTTAATTCTATGACGAAGTCAACATAATAAAGAAATACAAAAGCTTATACCTCTAAAAAATATAACAATTTATTTATCGGACTTACATTTTATTCTGCCATTACTTAATTTTATCTGATTAGCATAATTTTCGTAATATAACTTTATGCACTCCTTGAAGTTTTATCTATACGTTTCTATTGACAGCATGTACAAAAGCAACTGTACACATTTATCGTCAAATGCCGTATACAATCTTGACAGTCAAGAATTACTAACGTCATCACGACGCTTTGGTTATTCTAGAAATTTCGGTGAAATGTCATATAGACATCTAACGGCGAATAGCAGAAACTTTGAAGTTATGGTTGGGTTGGTTGTCAATAGAGGTCACTTTGCTCTTTTCAATGTGACATCAGTAATAGCTAATCTATTAAGTCTAACTCAAAATCTATCTTTTGTTGATTAAAATAAATCAACAAAAGTTAGATTTTGAGTTCTAAATTAAAACTACCTAAATTAAATTGATATTAAATGTCAAAAATCATGGCTAAAAAAAAAATATAGACGGCTATTTAATGCTATAGCTCTTACAAAATCAACTAAATGTCTTGTCCTAGTAGCTTATTTTTTCTGGTGGTGTCTGAGGGGTTTAACCCAGAATTCTTTAAATTTTATGATCTTTTGTATACCTGCTCTTCAATATTTTTTTTCTAGTTTCTTGTTGCCAATTAAGGAATTCCACCTGCGATGCCATGCCTCCACACTATTCTGGGTTAATATATTATGTATGTATAAGTTTTAAACAAGTGGTGATGGGCACTGACGGGTTTGATTTATATAGATAATATTTCAGCGTGGTACGCTGGGGCGAAAAGTTAATGAAGCGAAACACAGGAAGTCGAATGCCACCGCAGCGAAATCCATTTTGGCGAATAAAGTTTGTAATAACATATATGCTAGTTTGAAACAAAAAGAAAGAAAGCACAGAAAGTTTAAGTTTCATTTAAAACAACAAACGACTTCCTGTGTTTCGCTTCAATAAGTTTTCGCCCCAGCGTACCACGCTGAAATATTTTCGCCACAACGTGTGTCGCTAAAGCAACATTCGAAACTACGTACCGGACCCCTCAACACAGCCCACATCTTCCTGTTAAATAGGCTCTTGTGAAACTTTTAATGTTGCATCAACCACCAGAGCCGACGCCAATTTTAGGGGTGGCCTAAGCCTTTGTATTAGCGGCGATTCATAATACCTACTGGCGTCGATGGTTCCGCTAGTAGGTATATTAACGGGTGAAAAGTTTATCCAACGAACAGCTTGCCTAAAACGGTATACGGGGCCTTCTAGGCCAACAGAGGCGTTAACAACATTCGACTATACAAAGATGATTTCATCGCAAAGCTAAGATTGATCTCTTACACGCACCTAAGTAGGTAGGTACCTACACCGCAACTATAAATTGGCGTCTGTTCGTCGAAATGAATACTAGCGTGAATTTGCTAACTTTTAATACTACATATAATACTTACTCTTTATTGTACACCTCAAGAAACAATACAAACTGGGAACATATACAAATAATTTCACTTCAAATGGCGGCCTTATCACAAGGTATGATCTCTTCCAGGCAACCTAGGTAGTGAATGAAGGAGTTACAGACACATTACATGGGGGTAGTTGCGAGTGTACATAACAAATTTCATAAAAGGTACTGGATGAGCAATAATTAGGTATACATACCTATTAACTTATTTATCATCGGGGTACTTTCAAGCTAAGCTGTAAGAAGTGATCTTTGACAAGTTGTGGGAATCCACTAAGTGTTTGTGCACGCCTGATAGATAACAACGCATTCCACAAACGAATACCTTGTACAACAAAAGATTTATTAAGAAAATTTGTGGAATGCGCTGTTAGTAGCTTGAATTAGTTTATATTGCTATAAAGCGGGCATTTATCATCCAAAGCTATGAGTGGTGCGGAACGAAAGATGACGAAATTCTCGTTTTTGCTTTTTGTTTGGATTTACTGTTAGTTCGTCAAGGTCATCATAAACATATACGTGTGTGCGTGTGTTACCATAGGCGCATAGAACTAGCACCTTTGTAAGGGGAGAAGCCCCGTTAAACTTCTATAATTTTGTACTGATAAATGAATTGAATGCATCTATTTTGTTACTGTAATTTTTTTTATCGTGATATTAACAGCTAGCCTTGATAACTTTCAGTGCTTCACCGACTGTCCGGGGAAGCGGTGAAAATTATATGACAAACTTGTTTTATTTAGTTTGTGAAAAAGGGGATGTCCCCCGTATTGACCACATCTGAAACATTAATGGTCATGCAGGCTGTTTGTTGATCTGCTGTAGTAATACTCCTTAATTTACTAACTTTGGCGTATGTGTCCTTATTGCCATCTGTTATTTCCTGATTATTTTTCGATTGTATAACGCTGATCAGAACACAGAGAGACCTAAGCAGAGCACATTACCTATGTTATAGAGATTTATGGGAGAAAATCAGACATAAAATTCTACACCCAAAAATATATTATAGATACAAATAACACTTAACAATTATTTCATAGAATTATAAAGGTGCATCCATTGCTAGTTGGCTTCTAGCACTTATAAAGTTGGAGTTAACTCCAACAGAAATCTCTTACGGATTGTTTATTTTAAGTAGTTTTAGCAGTGTTTTAAGTTATTTTTAATTAACTAATTATAATAATGTTAAACGATAATGTTTAGGAACGAATTCTGAACAATAAAGTTTGTAACACAAACGTTAAACACGACTAAAATTATTTAAAATAAACGATCCATAAGAGATTTCTGCTGGAGTAAACTCCAAGATACATAAGTATATCCTCTTCACAACCGAGACCGACGATTTAATGTTGTCGATAGATTTGTTTATTTTTTCAGGGAAGTGTCGAACCCTGACTTCTGGACGTAAAGACCTGACCGGACCGATGTACCATTACCGGACATAGACGTCGTTACTGATTTATCTTTTTTGTTTATTCTATTTTAGTTTAGATATAAGGTCACTATTTCACAGAGTGATTTCGGTCGCGCCAACAGTCAAGCCAAGGTATTTTTAACCCCATATGCGGATTCCAGGAGATGTTATCATCATAGAGCTGTATAGATTTTGTTGGTAGCAAGCATAGGGTTGCCATGTACGTCGCGGCACAGTAGGATATGTCCTGGTTAGGAGCTTTGTGTCTCGGTGACCCGGTTAGATAATAATTTGTGTTCGCTGTGTAATAAACTGTCGCAACATTAGAAAGGACGTTTAGTTCTCTCTATCAAATCTATTTCTCTCTACCAAAACTTCAGGCATACCGACTAGATTATATCTACTTTCTCTATTCTCGTTTTAAAGTTCCAATACTAATCTGTATAAATAAAAATGAATCACCGAAATGTTTGCACGCCTATTATAACTTCCAAACGACTGCATCAGATTGGATAAATTTTCCTTTTATGTGATCGTTATTGTAAAACAAAAAAAAAGCAATAATAATAGCAAATATTTAAAAATATCCGAAAAGTGAGTGTGCGAATGAGAGAGAAGACAATGCTTTTCTTTTTTGGTGGAATAAGTATGGCAGTATGATGTTCGCCGGAACTGCTAGTATTTTTTTTTTATTATTTATTTGTAAGTATATATTAAACAAGTAAAGAGGCACGAGGCATGTATCCCTTCTAAAACATATAGATAAGGCTTCATAGAATGAGTGAAAGAAACAAAAACAAAATGTTTTACTTACATTTTATATTTATAACTAAATATCTGTCAAGTTCAACAGTTCTCATAATAATTAAACAATTATAAGTTGCTACAACAAAATCATGATTACATACAGGATTAAAACAAGCACATTAAATTTGTCAGTTTCTATATAACACTATTGAAATTGATATCCTTAAAATATCATTGTCAAAAAATTCACAAAATGCATTTCATTATTTGAAATTGACTAATTAACAATTTACTCTACATTATGTATCCATGTAACCACATAATACTCTGGGGATAATTCAATTAATGAAAATATTTAAGTAGTTTATCATCTATTGCATCAACTTGCAATAGACTATCACAGCACTTGTAAATATTGCAGTTACTTTGTCAATAGACGAAATATTTACACACAACATGGAGAAATGTACAATGGATAGCCCCAGAGAAGAATTATGAGACTCAAAGAGCAGTCAATTTTATAACATTCACCATTAATAATAAACTTATTATTTCGGTCACTAATTCATTATTATTAATATCTAGCTAAACAAATATATTGCTTTTATCTGCGATAACGTGGCTTCCTCTTCTTATTACGCGAATTTCCATTCTGAGGAATGCCATTTGATGGACCACTAGAGGCTTGCGGTGCCAAGAGCGGCGGTAAAGGAGGCGGACCCACGGGCTGCACGACCGCCAGCCCGTTCATCATCATGAAGCGAGACGGCACGGAGCCATAGATACGCGGGACGGCGGACGGTGGAACCGGGGGCGGCCGAGGGGCGCCTACAGGCAACATACGCGGGGCACCCATAGGCAAAGGCGGTCGCGGGGCGCCCACGGGCGGAGCTGGTCGCGGGGCACCCACTTGCAGAGGCGGTCGCGGGGCACTTACAGCCTGCGGCGGATGTGGGACGCCCACCGACGGAGGCGGCCGCGGAGTGTACTGGTTAACAGACCTCGGAGCTGGCACGGGGGGCGGAGTTACAGTCGCAGGCGGAGGTTGCACTCCATTGAGTGCGGCTCTTAAACGATTCCGCATGCGCCTACGCGCACTGCGAGATAGACCTTCCATATTTTCAGGTTGGTCGCTTTGTGTGGTAGATTCGGATTCATCTTCGGTAGAAGTGCTCGTGGGTTCGTTTGAATCAGAGTGAATTCGATTACCAACCATTACACGAATTTCAGCTTCGGAACGCACTAACGCGTTCGCTTCTCGTCCGAGCGTAGCAAAAGCTCGGGAGAGCCTGGCCACGTCGTTCTGCAAGTCTTGTAAGAAGGGCTCCAATTCGTGTGCGGCTTGTGTTCGCGGCGCCTCGCGACTGCTGCCTCGGGTGGCGACACGTAGCACTGCACGCGGCTGTGTCTGCTGCGTGAGCTGGTCGGGAGGCGTGCGACGCACAGATAGTTTAACACTTATAGCCAACGGTGTGATCAGCGCCACGGCATCTCCACCCGTCACCGATAAACAATGTCCACGTTTCTTTAGAGAGCCTTCGCATGATCTTACAGACCACACCTGAAATGAAGAAAATACATCTGTTGTACCATGTGCCAATACAAGATTTGTTAAACCAATATCTGCTTACAACTGTATAAACTTACACAATCTGAGAAAATTGCTTCACGATCGTTTCCAGAAATAGTGAGGGTGTAACTAAATTCATGCGCCACCCAAGGCGACGAAGCCATGGATAACCATGCATACACACATTCATCTGAAAATTACAAAAATGTATTAATTTATAGGAATTATTTCATCAGTCAGTTGAGAAGCATTTATTTACAAACTAGGTGTGCCCTCCAGTTTAACCCGCGTTAAACATTATAGATAATAGCCTATATGTTAATCCAGGTGTCAGCTATCTCCATGCCAAATTTTATTAAAATCGCTCCAGCTCCACTCACAAACTTTCGCCTTTATAATATTAGTTTGATGCGGAGCCTTATCATCAATCGTATATTTACACATTGTGTTGGTGTGGTTGGTAAATGCTTGCTGTTCACGCAGCATGTCGTGGTTTCGATTCCCACCCTGGACAAATATTGTCCTGAGTCTGGGTGTTATTATCTTATATAGATAATAACACCCAGACTCAGGACAAAATTATGGATTTACAAAAGTAGTATATGTAGTATATCAGTTATCTGGTTTCCATAGTACAAGCTCAGCCTAGATTGGGATCAGATGGCTGTGTGTAATGTCCCAGGATATTACTATTATTTGACGGTCACTGTAGCCTAGTTGGTAGTGCTCCTGCCTACGAAGCTGGTGGTCCTGGATTCGAATCCCGGTAAGTGCAAATACTTGTGTGATGAGCACGAATATTTGTTTCTGAGTCATGGATGTTTTCTATGTATATAAGTATTTATCTATCTATATAAGTATGTATATCGTCGCCTGGTACCCATAGTACAAGCTTTGCTTAGTTTGGTGCTAGGATGATCTGTGTGACATTGTCCCTATATATTATTATTATAATTTTATAAAACGATTTTGAAAAAGTGCCAAAGATAGTCTAGTCTTTGACACTTTTTCAAAATATAATTATTAATTGTTATATTATACTTATAATTTATTTGCGCAGCCAAGCCATAAACAAAAAATGTTACCTATAATATATAACAACCCAACAGTCGATTCGCGCGATGACTACGTAACTCTACGCACGACCAGAGTGAGTCCTTGACCATTGGAGTACCCTTATGATCAAGCACTAGCTAGTCGAGTACACAAAGTCACGCCCACCACCCACCAGACTAGTACACACGGCTACATATCTAGCTAAACATTTCCAATATAAGCTGACCTCTACAACGCGAGATCAGCTTATACAGGAAATGTATAGCTAGACATGTAGCCGTGTGTACAAGTGAAAAATATTTATCTTAACATAAATTATATTATCCTAAAGCGTATGCTTTAGGATAATATAATATATTATCTTATTTATTAGCTTACGTATTACATATGTATGTGGAAACCTAAAATATAAATTATGTAACATTTTATATGGTAGAGGTAGATATTATTCTTGTAAGATCATTAGAAAACGATATAATAAGACGATTGTTTTTAGGCAATATTGAACAGAGATGACATTGAACAAAATATGTCGGCTTGTTTCTTTAGCCTTCATAGTGCACTCAATGAGGACGTGCCGACGTGCTTTAATTTAGCTATTTTCCGTTTCAGATTTAATATCTTCGTAAGACAATCTCGACAAGAACGAATCGTAGTTATCACACTAATATTATAAAGACGAATGTTTGTGAGTGTGTATCTATGTTTGTTACTCTTTCACGAAAAAACTACCGGACGGGTTTTGATTTTGTAGTAATATAGCTTATATATAGGAATAACACATAGGCTATAATTTATAAAGTTTAACGAGGGTAAAACCGCGGGGCCCAGCTTACTAGCTGTGCCCTATCCACTAAAATTATCAAACCCGGTATGATTTACTAAAAATACCGTTAAGTTAAGCTCGCGTGGATAGGGTTGGGCACGATTAATATGTACTTGGGGCTAGAGACATGACTGTGGTTTCTTATTCCCAATTACCTCAATATTAAATTAAAACCAACAGTGAGTTCCAGTTTCCAGAATAAGGAAAAAGTACCCTTGATTGGTTAAAAATGGCAATCAGCGCCAATATGACAAATACTTCGATTTCGAAACATGCAGTTTAAAAAATTATACAAAAACACCTTAATATCTAGACCCTATTCTCCGCGGTGTTATAAAAGTCATTCAAAAATTACTCACGGCTAATTTCGATTATTAAGAAGAAGATGCCCATGTCAGCCACTCGTACTGCAGTAACAAGTCGTCCTGGCGAAGTAGCAAACTGCCAGGCTTGCAAATATTCACCATTTTCTGATTTGCCCTATAACAAACAACATATATTAAGGTTAATTTTAATGTGGGAATATTAAGGTTAATTTTAATGTGGGAATATTCAGAACCAAGTAGCAAACTGCCAGGCTTGCAAATATTCACCATTTCCTGATTTTCCCTATAACAAACAACATATATTAGGGTGAATTTTAATGTGGGAATATTCAGAACCCATCAATTCTATCATACAAATAACCGCACCCTGTAATATATACACAATAATGTTGCAAAATTGCGTGCAAAAGACCTATGAAAAGACATTTAAGACATAAAATATTAAAAATATGTTAATGGTGAAATGAAGCATATAGAGAAAGTACACATCACTTTTTATATGGTAGTATTGTTTTTCTTCGAAGGTATTGATAGTGTTTTCAAAATTCCCAAAACAATCTTCACCAACAACAGGGGGTATCTAGCGCTCGGCGGCCGCTGCCGCATTAGGCTTTCTTTAGTATGATGGAGAGCAATATAAGGGTTTATCCAAAAGCATTCTGGTCATATGTTAAAGCAAAAAGGACCCAGGCTTCTGCAATACCATCAGAGGTCAAACTGAAAAATTTCACCGCAACTACAGGAGAAGACACTTGCAATCTTTTCGCTAAGCATTTCTCTTCAACGTTCACAACCTGTCAAAATAATGCCCATGTTGGAACCTCTCATAACTTCCCACAGCTTACCTTAAGCAGAATTTATCTTTATAAAAGAGAAATATTAAAGTCACTGCAAAATATAAACGTAAGTAAAGGAGCCGGACCAGATGGGATACCTCCGATTTTCAGAGAGATTATGTTTACTCGAAAAAAAAAACAATTCTAAAAACTTACTCTCTAGCGGGAATTACTCTTCAGAAAGTAAATGTAGTCCGTGATTTAGGTATTTCTTTTAGCAATAATCTATCATTTAATGTTCACATGGACAACGTTATTGCCAAAGCAGCTGGACTTATAGGATTTATTAAGAGACTATGCTGGGAATTTAAAAAGACACTTCCTTTAAAAATTCTTTACAACAGCCTCGTGCGAAGCCCACTCGAATATGCGTCTCCTATCTGGAATCCAATTTACAACATTCACAGTGATAGAATAGAGCGGATTCAGAAAAATTTCACACGTTATTTACGTTTCAAGGATTGTGGCTGTCCTCATAGAGCAGATTATCAACAGCGCTTGCTACATTTCCAAATGGCTTCCCTGAAAGAAAGAAGAGCTCATGCTGACCTAATGCTTCTATATAAAATTATGAACGGCGTTACCTGCACACCTGACTTACTAAAACAAATACGTTTAAACGTACCCCGAAGTGGCTTAGTGAAATCTCAAAAAAAATTTAAAACATTTGTACCTGTACGCTGTCGCACCAACTTAGGTAAATCAGCCCCTCTAAATAGAATGATGAACACGTTTAACGAGGTGACCAATAAATGTGAGAATCTTGATATTTTCCGAAATTCTATCTCTCAATATAAAACAAAACTTAAAAATATTGATCCGCAGTCGGCGCTAAACCAAAACTTAAACTCAAGCCACTGAGTCCACTTTTAATAATATTTTTTTAAGTTTAAGGTTTTGCGATATACTATTTTAACTCTTTGAATTGTATTCGTTTAATTAATTTTATCGTAAATGTATTTTATTTGAATTTTAATTGATTAATATATGTTGTTTTATATAATGTATTGCATAAATTTATGTACAAATTGTTTGATATGTGTTTTCTATTTGTTATGTATAAATCTTGTTATCTGTCAATTATTTAATTTACTAATACTGGTCAAGGTAATGTAAAGTACTCGTCTGCGAACGTTGTGCATACCTGTAAGTGACCTACTCACACTGGATTAATCTCTCTGTGTTAGATTCTTACAAACAAATTGTGAATAGGTTGTTGGTGTGCCTTATCAATAAAAATAAAAAAACAAAGTAGACATAACAGGAACAAGATACGCACTCTCAACTGTGAGACGTAAGTACATGCAATGAATGACAACTGTTGTACATTAGCACTTAGCAACATACATACTCATTCAAGTAAAACGTTCAGTTATCGGAAATGCTTTTTATGTAAATACGACAACAAAATACATAAACAATTTTAAAATAAAATAAATAACCTCTTGTTATTTTATTTTCTGTACGTACAACGAAGTGGAACATTATCTGTGGCATATGACAGTAAATAGACGTGAAATACCTTAAAAAAAATCGTAGCGTTACGATTTTATTCCTCCAAAACGATTGCTCTACGTGATTCTGTGCTTTTATCTACATGTAAAAAAAATATGACGCCTCAAATAGAAGGGACCTATGTTGTTCAGTGGGGCTAAAAGAGGGAAATAGAAGGTGTAATGATTCTATTTGAAAAATAAACCTGTAATATAACACAAACTCTTAAAATTGCTGTGTGTATTATCTTGTATTAAGTTTAAAACATAGTATGTAGAGTCGCAATTTTTTGATGTTTACTTTTATATTATTGCTCCCACGAGTATAGGACAAAAATTGTTCATCCCCTCAGATCACATCCCCAAATATCTTACCTCAATAAGTTCAGGAGAATGAAAGTAACGTAGATGATTCAGCAAACGGGCCGCAGGAAGTCGTATACTATTGCCAGTCTTGCAAGCCAGGCAACGAAATACTCCTTTGCATGATTGAGGAGCCCTCAGTGTAGATTGCTGTAACATTATTTGAAAATTAACTTCTAGTACATTCGACACCACATCAAAATTAGTTATATATTAAACAGCATAAATCAAATTGTGCCTACACGGCAGTATACACGACCGGCGGTAGCAACCGATCGCCTCCAATCTCTACGTCCCAGATTCGCCTATCGGCCTCAAAGGCCGGGAATTAAGCGAGTGTGCTTGGCAGAGGCCAGATCACTACTGCAGTGGTGACAGTGTGTCGTCACTTGACCTATCTGGCTCATAATAATATAGTTACCGAAATATCCCTGTCCAGAGAGTATCAGAGTCAGTCTATAGGTAATTCAACCACCCCTCCTTCCCACCCAGGCCACAAGGTGAGACAGGTTGCCACCAACTGCATGCTAGCGCAGGTTCAGGCGTAATTACGCTCAGTCTACAACCATATTTAGCCTTCAATGGAATGATACTTACAGTGGATGGAACATCACTTCCATTACCCTCCACACTCTCTGCTTGAGTTACTTCAGCTGGGGTCTCTTGAGGTGTCGAACTATTTTCTGCAAGTGTATCTGTAGTCACTTTTCCACCAAGTTTCTGTAAAGACAATACAATGACTTAAATTCTCAATATTGTTAAAATATGTTATATGAACTAATTTAAATTAAGTTTTTTAAATTATAAAATTAATAAACATTTGCCAGGTACCACTGCTGCATATTTTACATTAAATTTGTCTTGACAGGTACAGAATGATAAATATACCAGCAGGTCGTCACAAAACAATAAAGGTTAGATAAAATAGTACTTACAAACGCTCTTAATTTCCTAACATTAGCTATGAGTTCCTCCATAGCATAATTGCGTGTTCCGAAAAATAGAGCTCTGCAGACGGGGCACACATCAAGACGCATCTTGCAACGCCCACACACATGGTGACCCTCATTGCATTGGAAGATTTGCCCAGAAGGTATTTCATAACAAACTGGACATTGTAGTAGGTCATCTAAATCGGGCAGTGCTTCAGGCTGCAACATACGAACAATCTTAAGGTTAAAAATTTATATACACAACATATATTTATCATAGTAAATTATACATATATATATAATTTATAATATTGGTAAAATAAGGTTGCACACATATGTCTATATGTTTTTGGTTAGCCTAGAGCTAGGCCTTGTTGAATATACACAACTATTATTTATTTAATATATATACTTGATATATTAATTTCAATTAAATACATTTTTCATTATAATATAAATTCCTTCCTGTTTCAGGACTACACTTTTGTTGTGATTACACCTTCGAAATTCTTAAGGTATATAAGTTATATTATGAACAGTTAGGTATATGGTGATCAATTGTGCAAGACTTCTCCCCTATTGTAACATATATCATTGATTACCTTACATAAATATAAACATAGAGCATATTTATTTTATATAGAAAGCCCAGGCAAGCAATTTTACATACACTATATATCCATACAAAAACAAATATGGAATATGTAGCTGATGCCTGTCATCAAGATTATGTTTACCGAATCTCAATATCCTGTCTTATTCTAAGTTATCTAAGTGTCAATTCATATTCTAGATCAGGGTTATTCAAACTTTTTGGTGGTCACGGACCACTTTCACAATTTACACAATCCCACTGACCCCTGTCAAAGAATATTATAGCAGAAGTAATATATTAAAAAAAAATCATTGGCATTTTAAACTTTTGCGATCTGTCACACTATCATATATTATGGACACGGGTCATGATCGCAATAACAATTTAAGGCAAATCATTACATTTTGGTTTACCTGACTTTTCGGCATGAATTGCACAAGCCGTTACCAAATTTTCTAAATTAGTAGCCTTTATGGGAAAGCTGTATTTAGTACACAATTAACTAATAAATATGTTAAGAACTGTGAACCACTGATACCCATGCTAAAGACCCCACTTCAAGACACCCTGATTTAGATGGTATTTTTACAATACAAAAAAATAAATGTGGATTACAATGCATTTATTCACAGCCAAATATTCAGTTTCCGGTCAGAGTCAGCTATGTCAAATATAACTCTAAGATCCATTTATTTTGACATATAATGTACATCAATTACTTATTAACTGCTAATGCACAGTTAATAACTACAACCATTGTTTTTGTTTAGTTTTTATTTTTAATTCTGTTTTTTTTAGGTTTTTTTTAATAAATACATTCATATCAGTCCTATCCCATTTTGTTAGGGGAAAGTAGCCTAATAGAATCTGGCATCTGATCTATCTTGGTTGGACCTTTATGGGTTTGGAGATTAGATCGCAATTAACTCTGGTAGCTAGGGACACCAGTAACCGGGTTGGATCTCAAATCGAGTCGCCTGAATTTGAGATAAGTGTGTATATGGGGGGGTTAAGGGGGTTTGTACTAAGTGATAAAACGCATTTTTTTCTGCCGGAGACGCGCCAATTTTTTTTTATGAATTTTTTAAAATCATAGGACTTCATACAAATGCACAAAACAGAACGCAATTTTGAACATTTCCTAGCGATTTCGATACCTACAGCGTTGTAAAACAATGTAAAAACATTGCTTTCGTGTTTAGAAGTTATATTAATTTTTTTTATAATTATCCTAAAAATACCCAAAACTGAATTGTTCATTGTAACTATCATGATATTTTTGCAAAAATGCACTTTAATGAAATAATTTGGGTTAGGTTAGGTTAGAACGGTGACCATTTGGCGCGCGAAGGCGAGCGAGCGCAGCGAGCGTGCCGCGGTAGCGGCCGCCGAGCGCTAGAAAAACATTAAACATGGATATCTCCATAACCCTGGGGTTCCGCGGGTTGGGGATGGTAGAGGAGGGTAGCCCCCTCCCCCCTCAATTTACTTACATTTGAAGGCGACTTGATTTGAGATATTAACCCAGTAACCCCCAATAGAAATGGCAAAAGACTAAGAACAAAGAAGCTATGAATTGTTTTTAATCCTGCTAAGTTTGTGAGTATCAATGTATGTTACTCTTTCACAGATAAACAACTGAATAGATTTTTATGTAAATATTTAGTAATGTAGCTTATATATCTGAATAACACATATGCTGTAATTTATAAAGTTTATCATGGCAGGTAAAACCACATAGCAAAACTAGTATAAAAAAAATATTTATACTGCAATTATTAAATATTATGGGATATTCTTTCATTAGATGGGGACATCAAGGACCGTTTTATGTGACATTTTGAGAGAGTCGTTGGACACTACTAAAATATCCTATTCCAAGTTAACAACATAATTCTATATATTGTCTATTTAAATATCTTTTGTTATCTTGACTAATAACCAGAAAACTATTGGTTAAGTACCACACACTTTTGGACTTGTGTGTAACAAATATATTTTTATATCTGTATTCTCTATTAAGTAGTTAAAATGCTAAATAAATCCATCACACAAGGTAGGATGAAAGCCTTGACCAAGTATGGCATTAGTGTTATCCAGCCAGTAGCTAACCATTATGAATATATATTTATTTTTTTAATTACTACCCAGTTATTCAAAGAAGATAAAGAAGTGCCTATGGTATAGAAGTTATTATTATAATATTGTAATACATTGTCAATTCATACGTATTTTGTAGGTATTCGTAAAATAACGCCATCATTGTGATAGAAATTTGCAACGATAAAATACTTTACCTCCTTTGTTTTAAACAGAATGATACCAATTTAACATAGATCTATGATCAAAATGCAATGGAACATTTTTTTTACGTTTGTAAGCACGCAATCGTTGCAAAAATCACACGTGTAACTTTTTTTAAAAGTTTTTATGCATTACTACAACAACACCAAAACTACTTGTGGACCTAGATAATTTCATTACAAACGCGTTGCCAACTTACATCTACATATTACCAAATTCCTACAAATGATGTAGAATTGCGAAACTTAAAATGGTGGAGCAATTTTTATTTCTACTGCCTACCATGTATTAATAAATAATGCACATTAGACCTGCAGTATAAAAGTAAAACCAGGCTATGATCTATAAATAATAGAAAGATAGAAAATTTTATTCTCATATATGTAGCTACTCGGTGGATATATAAATAAGTTTTGTAAAAAATATTGACCAACGGACAAGGTTGAACAATGAAGTTTATATATTGTCCAAGAATGCATGTTATTCATCGAATTGTACATACCTTGACCCCCGTCTGTTCCGACATAATCTATGTTTCCTTTACTGATAAATAAACTAAGAAAATAAAACTTAAAAAACGGCAGAAGTTAACGTTATGAACAATGAAATAGTTTTAATCCGAAACACAGCTGTCGTTTCACAAATGGCGTCTATTAAATCCCAAGACTAGTGTTGCCAAATGCAAATCATATACCAGAAAGAAGCGTAAAAGACAAAATCATAAGTAAGGGGTTTAAAGCAACACTATTTTCGTTTGGATCCTCAATAAACAATTGTTAAAAATACTTATTTTTACTAAATTAAGTATTTATTTAATATTAAAAACCTAAATTAACAAGTTTTAGTGCTGGGAGTCTTTGCTGATGGAGTTGACGGCTCTAATCAACCTAATGCTCTGCGGCAATGTGAACGAGGCATTCATTGATGTCTTGTACGGGGCGAATTTATACGCCCTGAAAAAGAAGGATGGTGGCATTCGGCCCATTGCCGTGGAGTGTACGTACAGATGCATGGCAGCCAAAATTTACTGTAAATTCTATAAAAAAATACTGACTGATTTTTTCCAGCCCCTCCAGCTAGGATTTGGTTCCACAGGGGGCTGTGAGGCTGCCGTGCACGCTGAATCAGCATATTTGGGTGGCGCTGTAGGTGAGGTAGTCGTAAAAGTAGATATACGAAATTCTTTTAATTCTGTCAATAGGGACGCTTTGTTGGCGGAAGCAAAAAAAGAAATACCCTTTATAGATTTACTACTAATGATAGGTTGGATTGCTAAATTGAAGAAGACTGGCCCAAGAGGGTCACCTTGTTGACAACTAACAGCTGATTCCAATAAATGGGCCTTATAAAGTAACTTAGCACTGCTACTACCGAAAGCCCTCTAAATTAATTTATAAGGACCGTTTATTGGAATCAGCTGTTGGTTGTCAACAAGTTGACCCTCTTGGGCCAGTCTTCTTCAGTTTAGCAATCCAACACATCATTAGTCGCCTAAATTCAAAATTTAATTTATGGTATTTAGACGATGGGACTCTTGGAGGCGATATAGAAACCGTTTTGGACGATCTCTACTCATTCAAAATGAATTTAAAACCATTGGCTTGACCTTAAATTCTGCCAAATGTGAATTTTTTCTTTCAAATCAAAAAAAACAAAATTGATAGTCTTAGAAAATTTAATGCGATAACCCCGAACATAAAAGTAATAGATAAGGATTCTCTTCGCCTCCCTGGGTCGCCTATCTTCGATGAATCCTTTGCGCCTTTCATTGTAAAAAAAAAATTCGTAATACTTCTGACAATGTTTTCAAAATTAATATGTATTCAGCTTATACTATAGTTCGGTACTGCTTATTTGTCCCTAAATTTACTTACTTTCTTCGCTCCTGTCACATTTGGAAACACGTCGAACTTTTGGAAAAGATTAACCAAATTCTTCGAGAAACCCTAACTTCTCTTCTTAATTTGGACCTGGACGACCGAAATGGCTACAAACACTACAACACTGCCTATTCGTCTAGGTGGTCTTGGCATCCGCAAAATTTCCAGTGTTCGTCTTCCCGCATTCCTGTCCTCGGTCCATAGCACAGAAGAGCTAACCAGTAAAATTCTCACTAACACGCAGGTCAGTTCTGGTGGAGGTGATGTGTTTTACCGACGACATTAACGCTTGGAAGATCGCTTGCTCAAGTGATGACTTGCCAACTGACCCATCCTCCCAGAGGCAGTGGGACCGGCTGCTCTGCATATTAGCACAAAAAAAATGTTTAATACGTCAAAGAATCCTGCAGGGCGGGCCCGTCTGCTGGCTCTGGGTGAATGGGAGTAGGCTCTTTGGCTCCAGGCAACTCCATCTTTTAATATCAGTACGATGTTGGATGACGGCACTTTCCGTATTGCTGCATGTCTTCGTTTGGGTGTCCTGAGCGTTGTTCCGCATCGTTTCCTTTGTGGCACTAGCGTCGACCGACTCGGACACCATGGCTTATCGTGCAGCAGAAGTGCAGGTAGGATTCGACGCCATTCAAGCATTAACGACATCATCCGTCGGGCTCTTGTCATCGCCTGCGTCCCAGCTAGGTTAGAACCAAATGGCCTGGCACGAGACGACGGTAAGAGACCTGATGGTATGACTTTGCTCCCTTGGAAGTTGGGTAGGCCTTTGGTACATGCGTCGGCACCCTTGCGTTATCTCACCTTCCAAGGACAATGGCATGCGCTGGCTCTGCTGCTGCATCAGTTGAGGCTAGTAAGTGGCTCAATTATAAAGATAATAATAATTGAAAGAGATTATATATTTGAGCCGTTTGGAGTGGAGACGCTTGGGCCATGGGGTCCGAGAGCGCGGGTTTTTTTACGCGAATTAGCCAAACGCTTGATCGACGCTACATGCGACCAGAGGGCTGGCCAATATTTTGGATAGCGTTTAAGCATTGCCATCCAGCGTGGCAATGCGGCAAGCATTCTGGGCACGATGCTCAAAGGCAGCGACACCGAAGCTTTTTTCGACGCCCAAGGATGAGACCTTTATATAAAATACGTATACATTTAATTTTAATTTAAATGTAAATTTATACATATTTTTAGTGCTTAGTTTATTTTACGTATCTTTAGTTGATAATTTAAGTTATTTTAATACTAATTACCAATCCTTTGTAGATTCAAAAATTCTGTCAAATAAATATATTACCCATTCACCAAAAAAATATTTAATTAACAAGTAACGTTACTAATATTACGTGATTTGGAGTTTGCATACTTTTAAAAACCCCTTCCTATTCTTGACATATTGATAATTCCAATTTCAATAAACTTGATTTTAGAAACTTTGCATACTAACACTGTCCCTGCATTAATATACTAGAAACATTTAAACCTATCCATTTATGTCTAATTTTTCACCCCTTTAATGGATAATCAAACAGCTAATTTGCGCATTACGATTTCATAACAAAATAAGTAAAAAACAGTCAATTTAAAGTCAACATCTATAGTGATAGGTATTGATAAGTCGAAATTAATAGATGGCGTGACGCGGCGCGCTGTTGCCTTTACTTACATACTAAGTTCATGGTAATTATATAAGTTATATAATAACCATGAGTGTACCTTGAATGAAATGAAGTACCTTAGTCTGGTGAAGCATATTTACCGCTCCATAGTTGAGCAAACTATAGCTAGACACAAAGATAGGCAAACATTAATGAGTGAAACTTATGCCAACCGATATATTAACTTCCGAATGGGCAGTGGTTACCCTAGTGTCAGAGTTGTTCAAGCCTCTCATTAGGCCTCTGACATGGCTTTACGCTTGTTGCCTACTGGTTACAACCGGGATCGGCAGCTTAACGGGACCTCCGAAGCACGGAGACACTCAGAAATTAAACAACTTTGGCGGTCTCCCATGTATGGACTGACCGGGAGCCTAATATCTCAACTTCGCCAATCTTTTAGACGCCGTAAAAGGCTAAAAACATGCACAAAATATTTCAATTGCGTAGACGATAAAAGGGGTGTAAATTAAAAAAAAATACATGTTGGGGCAATTTACTTGCACCCAGAATGAAGAAGGCAAACAAGGAGAAGAAGAAGACTAAGACTAAGATCAAGGAGAAGAGGAAGCAGAAGATTCTGATAATTTAGACTATGGTGGATGATTTTCTTATTTTTTTCAATTTACACCCCTTTATCATTTTCTACCGTTGCCAATACCTATAGTCATTCAATAGCTCCAAATTAAACAGAATCACAACAGATCAGTGGACTAGGCCTACTGGTGAAATCCATAGATTTATATTAACTTCGTTAAACTGGATGGTGTACTTCTATTCTATTTGATTACAAATTTGAACTCTAAGCCAATACAATATGGTTTCTTTTTCCCTGCCAGTTGTAAAAGTAGAAAAACGAGCCAGGCGAGACAACTGAAATAGTAGTGCGTCCTTGTCTAGCAAGTATGTCAGTGTAAAATAAAATCTGCTTTGGTAGTGAGTGACCATAACTACGACATTCTTGACATTTGTAATTTTTCATCGTTTACAACATTCATCGGTCTTAAGTCTTAAGTATGCTTCTAGAATAGTGTTCAATATTGTAAAATTCACTGAAAAAATATTTGTTACCTTATCCCACCAATGTGATGAACGTCATCATACATCAATTTTATCCTCGCTTAAACGATATTTCTCATCCAGTACAGAGATTGTACTGGATGAGAAATATCGTACCACTGAATCAAGGCATGAATTAGAACTAATTAAATGTATCGCGAACAGATATTTAAGCATAAGAATGAAAACGTACGCGAAAGAGGAGACCCTTAAAATAATGGGAAATCGCATTTCGATGCGACAACGGCTGCATAAAACAATTTTATTTAGCAATGTTTGAATTTCTAATAAATTACTGTTATTAATTTCTTGTTTTATTTCTATTACCAATCACATCACTTGCTTTGATTTGGCTCCAAATGACTTACTTACTTACTTATCGAGTGGGCAGTGGTTACCCTAGTGTCAGAGTTGTTCAAGCCGCCCATTAGGCCTCTGACATGGCTTAACGACTGTTGCCTAATGGCTACAACCGGGACCAACAGCTTAACGTGCCCTCCGAAGCACGGAGACGCTCAGAAATTAAACCACTTTCGTGGTCACCCATCTATGGACTGACCGCGAGCCTAATTGCTTGATCTCGCCATCACTTACGGACCGGTGAGAGCATCTAGCTCTCTCTATCTATCTAATAATTAAAGTAGGTATAGTCATTGGCAGTATCGGTACCTTCAATTTAATCTACCCAGTCACACTAATTACCTACTCTAATTCACAGTAATAAAGAGCATACCCTAATTCAACAAAAATTAAAAGCATGGGCTGGCAGGTGAATAGATGTAGATTCTAATAATCCGTTTCAGATAGTTTTTAATCCAGTCAGTACTTATCAATCCAGAAAGACTTATCCGAGAAAATAACATTTTATGGACACCCTATTAGAAAAGGAAGCACATCTACTTTAGAACCTCTCTTTCGGCTCGTTTTTCTTTAGATACTGCGAAGTCCAGTTTGAGTACAGGTTCGTGGTGAAATCACATAAAAAAAACGCGCTAAGTACCTCAAAGGTGGCGTGGAAACGTGTGCATATTATGACGATTACAACTTTTTCAACTTTTTGCATCGTTATATCTAATAAACGGTGGCTCTTAGGAAAAAAAGTATTGAGACATTTTAATAGATAATTAATAATTACCTAATCTACAATTTTGTTAAAGCTAATTTTATGATAAAACTTACAGTTTTATTGAAAATCACGAAAAACCCGTTTTGTGACCTTTGACCCCGAGTAAATTATTTTCCACGTGTCGGATCAATGAAGACTTTTCACATTTCCTTTATAATAGTGTTATGAACGATCCTACCAATTTTCAGCCTAATAGGAATTATTGTAACCTTTGATGTCTAAATTGACCGGACTATAAGATCATTTATATAACCCCCATTTTTAGGGTTAGGTGTTGTACGCTATACAGGCTGGCCGAGGAGTTGACGTTCATACGCACAATTTAGATACTTTATAATGAGGAGTATTCGTATCACCCCCATGTATGTTTTATAAATTTCGCCTAACAGTTTTCGATGTTTTTCTCGTTCTGTTGAACATTTCTGGTTAAGTTTTTTTTGTGATAACTAATTAGTAAAGTTTAACCTAACAGCCCAAAAAGTATGGTTTATCTAATAATTGCAGAACTGAGCAAAGTTCAAAATTAGGGTTTGAGCTCAGGACTCATACATTTTCAAAGTATCTAAAAACAAAAAAAAATCTTAGAATATACATGGGGTTGATTCTAAAACTCATCATAAAGTATCTAAATTTTGCGTTTGAACGTCAACTCCTCGGCCACCCGGTATATTTTGGCGAAATCATTAAAATATTTTTCTTCTTAGCTTAAGAGATCTTGAACAGGTTTCATGAATGCAAAATGTCTTTAAAATTCAGAATAATGCTATTTTGTACTTGCATTTAGATATTTCTTTAAAAAAAATGTGTTTATACAAGTGATTCTTTATCGTCAATACTAGCAGAAAGTAGAAATGAAATGAAATGAAATTTTTATTCAGCACTTGGGTATTAACATACACTTGTACTTGTCAAGGTCACAATGCAGTACATTAACATAGTGGATAGTAAAAACTTACAAAAAGAAAGTATTTGTCAGTCCGTGCGGTTTGTTTTATCGCATATATTTTCTGAAATCCTTAAACAATTTACTAATCTATTATTTTGAA
This sequence comes from Pseudoips prasinana, assembly GCA_951640165.1. Classification (NCBI taxonomy): domain Eukaryota; kingdom Metazoa; phylum Arthropoda; class Insecta; order Lepidoptera; family Nolidae; genus Pseudoips; species Pseudoips prasinana. Next base: position 23,276,622 of record OX621236.1, on the reverse strand, counting down.
ATTTAGTTCTACTATAATAAAATTAAAGAATTGAAGACTAAAGCAAAAGACGAAATTCTAAAAGAGGGTGTGATCACATGCACGGGATCACCGATCACGCGTTAATGGGCCAAAGCGATCCTCGCCGCTGAAGAACCTACCCTAGCTAGCCTGCGGCTTTCTCTAGCTACCTAGGTGGACGACCCGGAGAAGAAAGCCACAAAGAAACTCCGGGCTTGCTTTTTTCGTCTTCTTTTGCTTTCAGTTTACGATTTCTTTTTAAATGTCATGTATTTTACTTACATTGTGATTGGTTGTTATGTAGGCTAATGCACGCACAGAACCGTTGTCATTCAGTGAATCATAATAAAATAAATAAGCAATAGCATTCAATTTCACTCAAGCACTTAGAATATCCTCTTGCTAGACGAAAAAACGGTGGGTGCATCCGCGTACATTTACAAAATTAACAAGTCACACAAAGTGTACCAGAGGCGAAAAAAAAAAGAGTACTCCAACAGCAGTTCGACCAGTTACCGCAAGCAGCACCCGTTCACGAGTATGACGTGTGGGCCAGCCATCGCCTCCCTCGCCATATTAGAGGGAAGGAAACGACCCGACCCACAACGCCACCGCAAGCATTAACAGACAATGGGAGCATGACGAGCTTACAAAGGGGAGTTCATATTGAAGTCGTTAACAGCCTTCGGTCGAACAGCGTTTGACATGTTCAAGATAATACACATTTGTTTTAATAATAGGTCTAAAAATCTATAAAGTTAAATTATTACAGCATTATTTCTATACTCGATTGAGAAATATATAAATGTATCTCCTTAACATAACACTAAGATGTTGCTCTTAACCAAGCGACCAAGCGTTTTTGTCGCTTAAATAATCATTTAGAGTGTAATAGGCCTTTTTCATTAAAATATTCTTGATCTCTGATTTAAATTTAGCATAGGACAGTTCCTGAAGATTTGTGGGTATTTTGTTATAAATTCGGATACTCAGTCCGACAAAAGAACAATGAACCTTTTGTAAACGATGGGATTCTGCACACAATTTGTGTTTATTTCTAGTGTTTATCGTGTGTGTGTCACTTCTCTTTTGAAACAAATTCAAATTTTGCCGCACATAAATTATATTAGCATAAATATATTGCGAAGATACCGTTAATAAATTTATCTCCTTGAAAAACTCTTTTAAGGAGAATCTCGCACCTAGCTGATAAATAGCTCGTACTGCTCGTTTTTGTAGAATAAAGATACTGTGGATGACAGCCGCCTTACCCCACAGTAGTATACCGTAAGACATAATACTGTGGAAGTAGCTAAAATAAACCAGGCGCGCAGTATCTATGTTAGTAAGTTGTCTAACTTTTCTAACAGCATAAGCAGCAGAGCTTAATTTTCCAGCCAAGCCGGATATGTGAGTACCCCATTGAAGTTTTCTGTCTAAAGTTATGCCCAGAAATGTAGTAGATTGAACAGATTCCAACACTTCATTGTTCATTACCAGATCTGGACCAACATTACTCACATTAGGTGTGGTGAATTTAACGCACTTCGTTTTTTTGGCATTGAGAACTAAGTTATTAACCGTAAACCATTCGGTAATCAGTGTGAGAGCACTATTTATTTCATCAAGGTTGTACGGGCATAAGATAATTTGTAGGGTCAAATTAACCAACGCTCGCACGTAACCTACTCCTTACTGTGTACCACTCGTAATAGTCCTACCACCCTAGCCTAACCATATGTACTGATAACATATAATTATATAGATAGGTACGGGAAGCCTGTTGCCAGGAGACCTAAGGCAACAGACGGAAACTATGAAGGGAGCAGGGGTGTGTACGTAGTGCAATGTACACAGGAGAGAGGGTTTTCACACTGCCGGTCAAGCAGGCTCACAAGACCGATCGTACTGACGGCTAAAGGTGTCTTGGCCGCAGTGAGAGGTGGTGACAGGGTAATGAGCCAAAGTCGGATTCAACGTAATGACTGGTTTTATTTACAATATTAAAATCTTATATACTAATCTTAAACTAAATACACATTCACGCCTATTCACTTGTGTGCCATCCGTGTGTTGCGTCGACGCTGCAGTCTTCAATATTTCGGTCAGTTGTATGCTGACGCTGAGCTGTACTTTGTCCCAAGATGCGTCGATGTAGTAAATTTGTCATTGATTGCTGTGTTGATATAAATTAATTAGGGTTCCTTGAAGTAAATATTATGGTTCACATGTGAACATTCTGCCGCCTCTCGGGAATAGGCTTCAGTTCATATAGTTCAGTTGTCCCGCTGGTGATGGTCGGTATCTCATTGGTTGAGTTTTTCGTTGACGTGAAGTTCTTTGTCGACTGTCGATTCGGTTGGCTGTAAATAGTATCGTCTGCGCTGCCTGGTCTCGTTGTTGGTTGTTTGGCACATGGTTCCTTGGGATGCCTGGTGTTGCGCTGTATTGCCGTTCTAATACAGTTTATCATTTTTGGACCATAACGTACGATTACTATCGCTAATATTAACATGAGTAGTGACGATATAAAACTAACTACATAAGTATGGGAATAAATTTGTTTCCAAATGGTATTATTTAGTTCTAATTTTAAACTATTTTCATTGTTAACTAAATTTAGAAAAAAATCTCGTGAGTTACCTGTTACTTCCTCTTTAGACATATTTACAATTTTATTACTAGTGGACACGTATGTATCTATAGTGAAATTTATCTGTTTTGAATATGATGATGCTATTTGTGCTGACACTGATCTTTGAGCGGCAAGTATGCTGTTGGTTGATTTAATGATACAAGTGTCGGAGATTTTTATTACACCGACATTTTGAAGCACTACTTCCTCTCGTTGTCCATCACAAACTATTGATGCAGTGGTACTGTCCTTAGCTAAAAACATCCAAGTGTTCTGCATGCATAGTTGTTTCCACATTATGCTACTTGGTATGTCAAAACTTTTTACAGGGCATTTCGTTCGTGTCTCATTTTTGAAGAGTTGGTCAATAATGCAATTTTTATTTAATTGCATATTTTTCACCGCCCCAGGAAAACAAATAAAATGGTGATCTCTCTGCAGACAACTCTTGTATTCGTCATGATTTAACTCAAAATATAGCTCATTGTTATAGTCTAATGCTATGTAAGGTTTTGAAATTTCTATGCTTTGAAATGACTTATGAGCATCCTTCTTTGGAATCGGTGTGGTGTGAATCAACGTATACTTGTTAATATCTTGAATAGGAAAGTATGCATGAACTAGTATGTGGCTAATGTTTTCAAATATTTTGGTTTCTAGTAAGTGTTGTTGAATGATTTTCAAATTAGATGGAAGTTTTTTATTTGCTGACAATATCAAATCGCTAACATTTTTTGGTGACAACACGCTATATACCGTTGTTTTACTTAGATAGATATCTAGTAATCCATTATAATAATCTATGATTTCCGTAATGTAGTTATTTGCAAGTTGGTACGTCTGCATTATTTGAATTTTTATTCTGTTGTGGTCGATCGTAGTATACCAGTGGTTGTAGTTATTTATGTATTCTATTACATGATTAATTTTTGTTTGAAAACCTTCCAGTTTTTTTCTTATTCTCTCCTCAGTACTGTTAACTTGTGAAATAGTTGAGATCATGAATTTAGTTTGATGGTTAGCTGCTTTAATTAATTTTTCTTGATTCATATTCAGTGAGTTTATATCTTTGTAGACTTCATCATTTACGCCAAAAATTTACGTTAGAAATTGCCCTAATAGTCCTCTCTTCTTCCTGGTTTGATTAACTTCTGTTAAGTATTCTTTGATTCGCTCATATTTTGTTTCTTGTTCAATTAAGTGGTGATATAGTTGTTTGCAGTGAGTTTCTGTTGTTACGACTTCTGTATTACTGCAGAGTATATTGAATTTGGATGTTACTGTTTTTATTCTCATGTAGTCTTGTTGTAGGCGTTGTCTTTCAAAATGTTTTTCTATCCTAAACATTCCTCTGTCGATGCTTGCTGTTCCTATTTGCTCAACGTATATTCCTGGTGATAAACTTTTTATAAAATATGTGGTTGTTGATGTTACTGTACTGAACATTTGTATAATTATTAATAAGTATATGAACCATTTTGAACAGTTACTGGCTGTTTTGGTTTGGTTTCCATTACTATTTCTTGTATAAGTTTTTGTCATATTCGTATGTACAGTGTTTGATGCAACATTGTTACAACTGTGATCGTCCTTATTTGATTTTATAGGTAATGGAATTAGGGTATGAATTGATCTTTTTAGCGTGGAGCCCGACGGTTTTAGAAGTGTCACAACTCTAGTTAAACCATCCTTTCCAACGTGTACTTCTTTAACTTTTGCAAGTGGCCATTTGCTAGGATTAATATTTTCATCTTTTATAATTACTACGGATCCAATATCTAAATTTTCTTGATTTTTCTTCCATTTGTATCTTTGTTGTAATTGTTGTAGATAGTCATTAGTCCAACTTTTCCAGAAATCTTTTTTCATTCTTTGAATATGTTTCCATCTATTCACAAGGTCGGTGTTGATGTTCGATAGCGGATCCGGTACGCCGACCGCTTCTCTACCAATAAGGAAATGACTCGGTGTTAATACTACGTTGTCGTTTATATCTTCACTCTGTGCACATAATGGTCTTGAATTCAGGCATGCTTCCGTTTGATGCAGAAATGTAGTTAACTCTTCATATGTTAGAGTCTGCTCTCCTATTACTCTGCGCAAATGATGCTTCATTGACTTGACTCCTGCTTCCCATATACCTCCGAAATGGGGTGATGACGGTGGAATAAAATGCCAGTGTGTTCCAATGTTTGCCATGGTGTTTTGAAAGTCATTTGATTGAGTTATTATCAACAGTTCTCTATATAAGAAGTTGGCCGCACCCACAAAATTTGTTGCGTTGTCACTATAAATATGTGCCACTGGACCTCTGCGTGCCATGAATCTCCTTAACGCGGCGATGAATGATTCTGTTGACAAATCACCCACTAATTCTAAATGTATGGCTTTAGTTGATAAACAGACAAATATTGCAATGTATCCTTTGTACGATTTATGACCCCGACCTTTCATTGCTCTAACCTGGACTGGACCTGCATAGTCTATGCCTGTGTGGCTAAATGGATATGATTCCGTTACTCTGGCTTTTGGTAATGCCCCCATTTTCTGTGACATTGTAGCTGACTTATATCGTATGCATTTCACACACTTTCTTATATGGCCTTTTACTAAACGTTTTCCTCCAAGTATCCAATACTTCTGTCGTATATACGCCAAGGTTAAACGATTGCCTCCGTGTAATGTGTTTATGTGAGCGTCGTGTACTAAGATTGCAACTATGTGGTGGTGGTGGGGTAATAGAATTGGATGCTTTTGGTCGTATGGAAGATTTGAGTTTTGAAGTCTTCCTCCCACTCGTAATAATCCATCTGGATCAATAAACGGATCCAAACATGCAATTTTATTGTTTTTGAGTAGTAATCCACTTTTGATAGTTTTGTATTCTTCCAAAAATTCGACTTGCTGAACAAGTAGTATAATTTGGACAGTTGTTCTATTAATTTCCGTACGAGTTAATGGTTTAATGTTTCTTTGTTTGTCTCTGAACCTGTAACAATAAGATAATACTCGTACCATTTTTTGAAAACTCGCAAATCTTTCCCAAATAGTGTCCTGTTGTTGAACATTATTCGTTATGTGGTAACAACGCTTAATTTCTTCACATATTTCTGGTATAGTCTTTGTACTAGGGATGTAGCCGGTTTTTAACCAATCTGGTCCATTCCACCACAAATCAAAATTTTTAAGTTTGTTCGGGACAACCCCCCTTGTAATGACGTCAGCAGGATTTTGAGATGTATTTATGTAGTACCACTTTCCTTGAGGTAACTTTTTTTGTATTTCGGAAACCCTGTTTGCCACGAACGTTTTCCATTTGTCTGCCTCTCCTTTAATCCAACCAAGGGTGATCATAGAGTCTGACCAACAATATATGTTTGTAATCGGAATTTTCATTTCGTTTACAATCTTCTGCATTAATTTCGCGAGTAAAACGGCTGCACATAACTCTAATTTAGGTAACGTAGTTTTTTGTTTCTTTGGTGCCACCTTAGATTTTGCTTGTAGTAAGGTGACATCATATGTGTTATTTCCTTTATATATTCGACAGTATACTACTGCACCGTACGCTTTTTCTGATGCATCACTGAATCCATGTAATTCCGCTTGTGAATCAGTTGTAAATTTGCACCATCTTGGAATAGAAATGTTCTCAAGTGCTTTTAATTGATCTTGTATATCTACCCATCTACTTTTGATAGCGTTATCTACAGGTTGATCCCATTCTGTACCATTTGTCCATAGTTCCTGGATTATAAGTTTCATATTTATTAGAACGGGTGCCAGCCAGCCGAGTGGGTCAAACAATTTTGCAATTTCTGATAAAATAAACCGTTTTGTTGGTATTTCCATTTTATTGACTGTAACCGAGAATGAAAAACTGTCTTTTAGTGGTGACCAATATCCCTAGTGATTTTCTAGTTTCAATCAATTTTCATCATTTGGTTATCCTGATTTTCATTGGGTATATTCCGTAATAACTCAACGTTATTGGATGACCATTTCCTTAAGTTGAATCCACCTGCTTGTAGCATATGTATTAGATCTGTTTGCAATATTTTTGCTGACTCAACGTCATTTTCTCCTGATAACATGTCATCTACAAAAAAATCTTGAAGCGCTACTTGACTGGCTTTGGGGTACTTCTTTTTTTCACTCATAGCTAGTTGTTGTAATGTTCTGATTGCTAAGTAAGGTGCAGATGAGGTTCCGTATGTTACAGTGGTCAATTCATATTCATCCATTGGTTGTTTCGGGGAATCTCTCCAAAGTATTCTTTGAAATGTCCAATCTTCTTTACCAATTTTTATAAATCTATACATCTTCTCTATGTCAGCCATAAACACTATTTTGTGCTTACGCCAGCGTAATAAGATCGATGCTAAATCTTGCTGTAATCTTGGGCCCACATACACATTGTCATTTAAGCTTATCTGGGAGCTTGATTTACTTGACGCATCAAACACTACTCGTAACTTCGTGGTCAATGAATCTTCTTTAATCACGGGTTGATGAGGGATGTAGTATTTTCCTTGATAATAATCGGATTTCGGCACTTTTGTCATGTGACCCATCTCTAAGTATTCGGTAAGGAAGTCTTGGTATTTGATTTGTAAGCTTTTATCTTTGGCAAACTTTCTTTCTAATTGTAAAAGCCTTGCAGCGGCTTTTTGGCGAGAATTCCCGTAACTTACATTATATTGTTTGAAAGGAAGCCTTACAGTGTATGTTCCATCTGGATTTCTCACAGTAGTTTCTTGGTAAAAATTTTCACACATACGGTCATTATTGGACAATTGATACTTTTCAGGTACTTCTTCTATTTCCCAAAACTTGCTTATTTGTTGGATTTCGGTAGTACGGGTTGTCATACTAATTATTTTAATATTTGTAATAGTGTTACAGGAAATTCCGGATAAAATCCACCCAAACTCGGTATCTTGTGCGATAATTCCATCTTGTATTTTTTGTAACCCTTTTAGCAATAGTTTGCTATATTCTTGAGCTCCTAGTATTATATCTATTGGGCCTTGTTTGTAATAGGTAGGATCTGCTATTAGTTTGTTTTCTAAATAGTTTGTATGTAGTTGTGGTATAGTTCTCTTCGGTAGGGAACCAGTTAGCTTCGGTAGTACAATAAGTGTGACAGGTAATTTATATTTGCTAGTGAATCTTGGTTGTAGTACAACGTTAATACAATAGTTCGACGTTTTAGGTTTGTCGTCAGCAATACCGATTATTTCAGTTTGTATTTTGCTGCGCGGATATGATAATATTTGTGCTGTTTCTTCCGTGCAAAAGGATGCCTCGGACCCTTGATCATACAATACTCTTAACAAGTGTGGTGTTCCATCTATGGCGTTTGCTCGTACGAGGGCTGTCGCCAACAACGTTGTTTTTTGTATGTCAGGTTTGGTAGTGGTAGATATGTTTGACAAAGTTTTTGTCTCATTTTTACTAGTGAACGGGATCACTGAGTTACGACTTTCCGACCCCCTAGGGTTTTCATGTCTCGGGCTTGAAGTGGTGAATTGTTTAGAATGTTGATAATTTACATGTAAAAAAGAGTGATGACCTTTTTTTCCACAATACACGCAAGTTTTAAAACTATGACACTTTTCTGATGAGTCATGCGATAAACAATTTCTGCACATATGTTTTTTATTTACTTCCATACTACGACTTTGTACTGACATCGCTTTAAATTCCGTGCACTGGTATATAGTGTGTTCTTGACTGTCACAGAACCAACAAAATTGATACTCCTTCTCTCTACTCTCTACTATTTGTTTGTTTGATGCCAGTGGTGATTCATACGAGTAATTAGGTTTACTGGAGGGTTCTTCTTTGAAATAGCTGTTTGTTTCCAGACATTTAAACCGTTTTTCTAAGAACTGCATCATTTCCGCAAATACTTGGGGCTTGTTTGGTTCTTCTAGTTGATGTTCATACTTTTCATCAGTTTCGGAATCCCATATTCTACTCAGTATTCTTGTCATAATAGGGTCCCATGTCGAAGTGTTTACGTTTTGATTTTTTAATGCTTCCAGGTTTTCATTGATGGTGTCGTGCAATTCTCTTAAATTTACTGCATTGCCTTTCTTTATTTTTGGAATATTCAGCATATTGTCAATATGTTTAGTAATTATTATTCTCTCATTTTTATATCGTTTAATCAGTAGGTTCCACGCAGTTACGTAATTAATGTCGCAAACTGTTAAATGCTTAATCAGCTTAGCGGCGTCACCCCGTACCTGTGTTTTAAAATATTGCATTTTTTCTGTGGCGGTCAATGATTTGTCTTCATGTATTATTTTCAGAAATAAATCATAAAAAGAGCTCCATGACTCATAACTCCCGGTGAATACTGGAATGACTATTTTCGGTAATTTAACCGATGAAGCATGTTTCTCATTGGTTGATTGTACTTTGTCGCATACTTGATTTGTTATACGATCATAATCCACTCTTAATGTTTCGAATATACCGTCTTGAAAATAACTGTGATCCATTGTGTTTTCTTCGTCCAATATGTCAAAATGAGTTTCCTCTACTTTCTGCCATTGTTTTTGCAAAGTTTCCAGTAACGTAGTAAAATGCGACATAGGCTTATTTTGCTCCAGAGATTGGGCTGCGTTTTGTAGATTAAGTTTTATGTGGTTAATGCGATATAGTTGCAAATTCATTTTTGCTGAATTAACAACTTCTGGTTGCGGCTCCACGCCTTCTGGTTCATATAATTGACAAAGTGTTTGAACTTTCTTCTCACACTTTCCTAGGTATTCCATGGCTTCTGTATATAGCTCTTTAATGGACCCGAAATAGTCAGAAGTGACGTATTTATGGTTTAACAGTATTTCTTGGTCCTCTAAACATACATGATTGTCCGAAGTTCTGGTGAAGATATCTGTTAATCGAGATCTCCTTTCCGTAATGTATTTCAACGTTTTCCTTGAAGCTGAGTCTTTTTTGATGTTGGTGAATATTTGGTTTATTTCCTTGTAGTTCGCTTCTTGGTTTCTTATGATCTCATTTATTTCTTGTACCTCCATCGTTTTCTTGCCGCCCTACCCTATCTACTAACAGATATAATATATATGATAAACAACACTTAGTTGCGTTCTTTGTCCTCGATACGGTATAATGCGACTTCTCAAATACCGGGGCGACCCGCTGGTGGGAGACCGGTACCCGATCCGCTACCGCACGATCGCAACTAAGTTAGTCAGTCTTAACATACAACAACCTAGCGCTAATTGGGTACGCTAACCTGGGTATGTAAGGGTGTCAGTCAGTCAGCCTACGGAAAAAAAAACAGTAAAATATAATAAGTATTATTTCACAAATTTTAAGGGACTGATTCAAATTAATTCTCGAAGGACCAAATGTACGGGCATAAGATAATTTGTAGGGTCAAATTAACCAACGCTCGCACGTAACCTACTCCTTACTGTGTACCACTCGTAATAGTCCTACCACCCTAGCCTAACCATATGTACTGATAACATATAATTATATAGATAGGTACGGGAAGCCTGTTGCCAGGAGACCTAAGGCAACAGACGGAAACTATGAAGGAAGCAGGGGTGTGTACGTAGTGCAATGTACACAGGACACAGGAGAGAGGGTTTTCTCACTGCCGGTCAAGCAGGCTCACAAGACCGATCGTACTGACGGCTAAAGGTGTCTTGGCCGCAGTGAGAGGTGGTGACAGGGTAATGAGCCAAAGTCGGATTCAACGTAATGACTGGTTTTATTTACAATATTAAAATCTTATATACTAATCTTAAACTAAATACACATTCACGCCTATTCACTTGTGTGCCATCCGTGTGTTGCGTCGACGCTGCAGTCTTCAATATTTCGGTCAGTTGTATGCTGACGCTGAGCTGTACTTTGTCCCAAGATGCGTCGATGTAGTAAATTTGTCATTGATTGCTGTGTTGATATAAATTAATTAGGGTTCCTTGAAGTAAATATTATGGTTCACATGTGAACAAAGGTTATCTCTGTTTCGATCTACTTTAAAGATAAGAGAAGTGTCATCCGCAAAAAGTACTACATCACAGAAGTTTTTTAAATAATGTAGTAAATCATTAATATACACTAAAAACAAAAAGGGACCATGAATGGACCCTTGCGGCACGCCTAAAGTGACAGGTAGATCATTTGACTTAACTCCACCTACGTCGACACACTGAACTCTCTGATTAAGGTAAGAGGATAAAACGTCAAGCGCAACTTCCCTTACGCCATAGTGTCGTAATTTCAGTAATAGCGTGTCGTGGTGAACGCAATCAAACGCTTTTGAAAGGTCACAAAAAACTCCAAAAGCATTCTGTTACTTCTCCCATGCATCAAATATATGTTTTATTAGTGCAATCCCTGCATCTGTTGTAGATCGCCCTTTAGTAAAGCCAAACTGGTTCTGGTGCAAGAGGTTGTTTACATTAAAATGCTTGAGTAACTGCTTGAGTATGAGTTTTTCAAATATTTTACTGAATGCTGGTAAAATGGAGATGGGGCGATAATTAGAGGGATCGTCTTTAGAGCCTGATTTAAACAATGGTATGATTTTACTACATTTCATTAGGTCGGGGAAAGTACCTGTATCTATACACTGATTATAAATAACCATTAAGTAAGGCGCTATTACATCAATTATGGTTTTTAAAATCCTTACGGATATACCCCATAAGTCACCTGTATTTTTTTGCTCAAGCGTCTTAACAATATCATATATATCAGATACCGTAACATGTTCAAAATTAAAAATTACATTGCATTCTGGCACGCTATTACGTAGCAGCAGTTCGGCGCCAATTTCGGAGGAGTTTAAGGAGCGAGTGGTGGTTACAGGTATGGCGGCAAAAAAGTTATTTAACTCATGAGCCACGTCAGCTTTATCACTAATAACTGTATTATCTATTTTTAATTCCAAATAATTATCACGTCTTATATTCTTACCCCTTTCTTTATTAATGATGTTCCAAGTGGTCTTTATTTTATTATCTGCTTTTTGTATTTTTCGACTTATATAATTAGATTTAGCCATAATGGATATTTTTTTGAACGTATTTGAATAATTTTTGACATATTGTAAAAAATCTGAGTCAAATCTGTATTTTTTCATACCGTATAACTCGTACAATTTCGCTCGACTTTTATGTATACCAGGAGTAGCCCATTCATTAAATTTACTATTGGAAATCTTAAGTTTTTTAGTTTTAAATGTACTCTGAAACTCAGTTTTAATGACACTAAAAACGGATGTGTAATTACTATCTGGATTGTTATTTTCTAGCAGAGCGGGATTCAGCTTAGATAGAATACTGTCTTTGAAACTATGTAACCGATAACTAGTGATTGGTTGGCAGGTTACATGAGATGTTTTTATCTTTTTATAATTTTCAAATACTGCTAACTGACCACAGTGATCCGATGTCAGATAACTTATTATTTTAGGATTGCGAGACGAGTTGCGTAACATACCCAAACTGGAATCAGAAACAAAGGAGAGTCTAGTCGAATTAACAAAAAATATTGGCACTATCATCAAAACACCAATAAATGATTCTGATATCCGCGATGTGTACCGAATGAAAATAAAAGACAAGACAAATGGCCCCATTATAGTAGACTTTAACTCAACTTGCATCAAAGAAAATCTAATAAAATCGACTATAACGTACAATAAAGAAAAGCCCGCAGATCAACGGCTGAATACGACTTCTCTAAAAATGCGTGGGCCTGCTTCACCAATTTATATTGCCGAATCTTTAACTAAGAAAGCTAAACGACTTCATTACTTGGCCAGAGTATTTGCAAAGGGAAACAACTATGACAGCTGCTGGACATCTTATGGAAAAGTATACCTCAGACGAAACAAAACTGATCAACGAGTATGCATTGACAGTGAAGAAGCCCTGGAAAATCTCAAAAGTCGTTTCTGACTAGTTAAGTTTTGTTTTACACCATTTTTAGCTTCCTTTGCATGTCTAAATAATTACTCTTGTAACTGTCTTCGTTACCTTAATAGTCTTTTTAAAATATTTAACTTTAAGAAATACATTAACGTGTTTGTTGCTACGCCTCGCACACCAAACAAACTCACTCGCACATCATTCTTCTCACTACTCCACAAACGAAATTACATCAGCACTGACATATATACTATAAACACACACACAATTAATATAAAATATATACCGCGTTATTCTTTAAGTCTACTAATAGGTTTTACGAATTCAATAAGTATCATAAATCTGGAAAGTAACCATCTGCATCTAGCTATCGTTTTGTTTAAAATTGTATTACCTCGCTTATTGGGTCCTTCTGATAAATACAAGTTTTATAATTCAATGAGTTAAATCAGATTCAAAATGACATTGATTCTTTTAATATAGCTGAATCTGCCGTCTGTGATGTAGAAGCTTGTCAAACAATGATTCCAGACTCAAACAAAGGCTTTAAATTACTTCAACAGAATATTAGGAGTATAAAACATAACATTGCCGGACTGCTTCCCTTAATCGTCCGTAGTGGCGTGAGTTGGGATTGTATTGTATTAACTGAGTGCTGGTTGCCATCCAATCCAAATGTACCAAGCATAAACGGTTATAATCATTCGGCTACCACTATTAACCTTACACAAAACGAAGGTGTTGTGGTGTACTTCAAGAGCGAGTTACTTATATCGATTGAAGAAGCACAATTATCGGAGGCAAATTGCCTAGCCATTAAACTTGACAACAATACAGTAGCGTTGGCCATTTATCGGCCTCCTGGATACAAAAATGTTAATAACTTTATTCAGTCGTTAAATAGCTTGTTAATGAGGTACTCTAGTCTGCAAAATATCATAGTACTGGGAGACATAAATATTGATATTTCCGAAAATAATACAGACTCAGACTCGTCCACATATCTGAACATGTTAGCATTTCATGGGATCCTACCGGCACATACACTCCCAACCCACAGTAAAACCTGCCTTGATCACGTGGTGCTGAAAACCAAATTATCAGCTCAGAGTCTAGTACTCCATTCCACAGTTACAGATCATAACAGTGTTGCTTTCTGCATTAAACCTAGACTCAGGCATAACCAGTAAGGGTAATCAATCGAATAAACTACTCAAGTTTATCTAAAGACTTAGTAGCCGTGGATTTTAGTCATTTATACACGATAACAGATGCTAACGCGGCAACAAACTTTTTTATTGATACACTTAGAACATTAATTATTCTTAATACTCAAGAAATTAAAACCTCATCACGAAAAAGAATTCTAAAGCCATGGATAACATCTGGTATATTAAAATGTTTAAAAAACCGAGATAATTTACATAAAAAAATTAAAAGAGAGCCTAACAACGATACACTAAAAATTACTTATAAGAGATATAGAAATTTTTGCTCCTCCCTATTAAAAAAACTAAAACAAAACTATGAAAAACTACAGCTAGAAAATGCAAATAAAGACAACAAGAAATTATGAAAAGCCATAAAAGAGATTACATATACCGTGAAACCAAAATATACCCCATCTGAACTAATAAACACAATCAATCCTATAAAATCTATTAACAATATCAACAAATACTTTGCAAGTGTTGGTAAATCATTAGCTGAAAAGATATTAAGCACAAATATTCAAGGACAACGAAAAATTACAAAATCATGCCTTCACTCATTCGCTTTTCTACCTACTGATGAAAATGAGATTGGTGGATTAATAACTAATTTAAAAAGCGACAGCGCAGTCGGGCTGTAATTGATTTCCGCAGGAATTATAAAAGAAAATAAAGAGATCTTAATAAAACCGATAACCTTCATCTGTAATCTGTCGGTTTCGACTGGAGTGTTCCCTATAGCACTTAAACAATCTAGAATTCATCCGATACACAAGAGTGGTGATAGAGACTGTGTCGAAAACTATAGACCAATTTCCATTCTCCCAACAATATCAAAAATCGTGGAGCGCGTTATGAATAAGAGGCTAGTTTCTTATCTTGAAAGTAACAAACTATTGTCTCCAGCACAGTTCGGTTTTAGATCTAAAAAGTCAACATCCGATGCAGTTCATGAAGTAATAAATTTTATAGTAACTAATCTTGATAGAAAAAAGAAAACTCTTGCAGTATTTCTAGATCTCGCCAAAGCATTCGACACAGTCTCTATTCCAATCTTACTTAAAAAACTTGAGTGTCTGGGAATTCGGGACCTTCAGTTGAAATTGTTCGAAAGTTATTTGACAGAAAGAACTCAGTGTGTAAAAATCGAAAACTATCAAAGTGATGATGAATCAATTCATTTCGGAGTGCCACAGGGAAGCATTCTGGGCCCGACCCTTTTTCTCGCCTATATCAATGATCTTTGTCAATTAGACCTTCACAAAGGCAAAATCGTAACTTTCGCTGATGACACAGTATTACTCTTCAGCGGGGATACATGGGGGGAAGTGTTCTCAAATGCACAAACGGGCTTTAATACGGTAACAGAGTGGTTGAGTGACAACATACTCACTCTTAACGTGGGTAAGACAAAATATGTTCCATTCTCTTTGAGAAATGCTGAGACTGACATTACCCAACATAAAATAATATCACATAAATGTGCCGATTACAATGATTCCATCTGTTTGTGTTCTTGTATTGAAAGGACAGATAAAATTAAGTATTTAGGTATCATAATTGATAAAAGATTAAGTTTCCAGGAACATATTGCTCAGTTAACAGCAAGAACACGCAAACTAATATATATTTTTAAAAATTTACGACAAGTGGCTAAAAAGGATTTAATAAAAACGGTTTACCTAGCTCTTGGACAGTCACAACCTAGTTACTGCATTTCAGCCTGGGGTGGAGCAGCAAAAACCACTATGCTGAAAATTGAAAGAGCTCAGAGAGCTGTTTTAAAAGTAAGTCTCTTTCTACCGTTTTACCATCCTACCATTGATGTATATAAGCAGAGCAAAGTCCTAACCGTACGTCAACTTTATATTCTGCAAACTGTTACCAAACAACATTCCTTACTTTCATTTGAACCCAAGTTGATTGAAAAAAGGCGTAGAAAAGACATAGTCTGTACTAAACCATCGTTTAAATCCAGTTTTGCACATCGTTTCTTCTACTACCAAGGTTGTAATCTGTACTATAAAATTAACAGGCGCTTGTCAATTTACCCTCAACCAAAAACCAAATGTAAGACTGTAGTTAGAGAATGGTTGCAAAACTTGGACTATAGTTCCACGGAAGACCTTCTTCAATAATATTGACTAAAATAATTATATAAAAATAGACTCACAAACACCCACACTACAGTCACGCACACATCCAACACACAGCCTCACACTACACACCACACCACACTTCTAACATACTAACCTTCGCGCTAAGAGGCGAATTAGCGTTAAGATACTAAATTAATATCTTGTACCAACTAAATTCTAATAGAAGTGTCCCTATTTAAGTTTCTTTGCTAAGTTTTACCGGATTTCGTGGGGGTGAGGACCTGGTGATCTGTAATACAGGTTTATACCTATAATAGACACCAGCTCCGCACATACACTAGACTGAAATTGTTTTTGTTATGTTATTTAATTTTTATCGTATAAGTCTTGTAACTGTGGGAGAAATAAAGATTCATTGCTTCACAGTTAGAAAAAATGTTGTCAAGACAAGTGGATGAATGTGATGTGATCCTAGTGGGTTCATAAAATATATGTTTTAAATTAAATGATTTAAAAAGGTTTAAAAGACTGTCCGTTGTAGGGGTGGCCTGAAGAATATTTACATTGAAATCCCCACACACAATCAGCCCATTCCTGGTACAACATTTTTTGTAAGGGCATCTTCCATAACAGTCTTCAATCTTCGTCAAATCTTCCATAGATTATTAATTTCTTAAAACCGACTATACATTGAGGTCTCTATAAAATTAATACGAACGGACTTTAGAATGTAAGTCATACAAGTTAACCTACACACATTTTGCGACAGCTTGAGTTCTGAGAACTGCTAGTCATTTAACTGAGCGTCGAATTCTAGGAAGGCCAAACTTTTTTAACGGCCATCCATAAATTGATAATTGGATCTTGCTATACTGACTAATAGGTACTGACTGAGAGTTTTGGCGCCAACGCGGAAAATGATGCATCGAGGCTATGTTTTATTTTCAAAAACTGGTATTAATTCGAGTTTTTATGTGTAAATATAGTGGATTTTTAGACATAACATCTTTGACAACGTACACAAGTGGAGGAAAGTGCGATATTGCCGTGAATTGTGATTTTCCGTGTTGTAACCAAAACTCCATAAAAGCCTCTAGTAAAGTCTCCACTATGGTCTCCACTGCTTTATTGGGGTTGGACAAGGACTATGTATGACTTGACTGTGACGGACTTTACTTGACAATGACGGAAATAAATGATATAAAAATATATTTACTGAAGGCTCATAAGGCCAAAGAAGCCAGAGCCGTAGAACGAAATAAAAAAAAAAGGTACTGACTGACAGTGCTAAAGACTGCGTCAAAATAGTTTTTTGTAATTGGTATTGCTTCAACCAAAGATATTATAATAATATCTTTGGCTTCAACTCACTCTGACTACCTACTCATATTTGTTTGGGTGTCACACGATAATATAGTCGTTTTATTTTCTATAAAACATAAACTACATTTTTACATACATTTGCCACAAAGTTATGACCATAACATGGCATCTCATATATTAAGGAGTTTATTATTAATATCTAGTTTCTGTACATGTAAGTTCCTTGTTCCACTAACGTTATGTTTATTTCTATACACTGTAAATGGATATTTATGTGGGGATTGTTAATTTCAAACTCACGTCGCTGCACCGCATTTCTTGTAGAATGATTTGCACCGTAAATGAAGGGGTATACTACCTTGGTCAGTCTGTTATTTCAAGTTTTGGTAGTAGAATAATTTATATTTTCTCTGTATAGTAAGGAATAAAATTAATGTTCCTCCTCAATACCTCCTGGCCCGCACGATTCCAGCTTTTGTGTTGTGGAATTGCATGCCTTAGTGTAAAAAAAAATTGTAAACAGTATTTCATGTGTAAGCTTTGACAGTGAGAAAAAACATGTGTAATTGCTATGAATGATTCATAATGATAATTATGTGTATTACCTAAAATGGCAGAAGTTTTCACATTAACAATTTTGAAAACTGAAATTTGAAATTACTATTTAATAATAAAATTATTTGTATCCAGATGTTAAAGCACAATAAAAACATTCCACTGATATGAGAATTTGTACTTGTATCACATTCATATACCTGAAATGGTACATCAGCAGTTGTGTTTTTTTAACTGAAATTTTATAGATTTTTTAGATATATTGCTATTTGACACAAAATATTAAAAAAAAAATTTAACTGATTAACAAAAGTATCAATTCACTTTACTCTTATCTATTGATTTTAGGTGCATATTCTGAAAGGCTTCATGAACAGATATACTCATCAATTGAAGGAGGTGCAGCATGTTTCAGACGGTTAAATGGAACTCATCAAACCGGTTGCTCATGTAAGTTTTAACAGAAACTTACTTTTCCTGTCTGTAGATGGTATAGAATATTTACAACACTTTATTGCCTGCTTCATTAGTTGCCGTTGTATAGTGTTTAACTGCAGATAATATGGCTCTAGAAAACCAGTGAGCAATAATTCGTCCATTTTATTATGATCGGGGAAGTTGCCTAATCTCCATAGTGATTGGCCAAAATAGCCAGGGGTTTATAATTTAAATTCAGGTTGAAACCAAACAAGAGAGCACCAAGGTGCAAGTGAGGTCACTTAACTACTAAGCTAAATGTGCAGCTTAGCTGACAGAGGATAAGGTAACTCTTTATTGTACACCAAGTAAAATAAAATACAAGAAACAAAATTTTATAATAAGCGGCCTTATCACTAAATGCGATCTCTTCCAGGCAACTTAGAATCATATTTTGCTACAGAATGATTTTACAGTGCTACTTTATGAAAACATGAGAGTCAGTGCCAGTAAGGGCATTATACTTGAATTTGTATGGTTTTCCTATGTTTACTATCAAGGAATACTATAATCCAACTCACGTACAATGGTCCACATCGGGACTAAGTGCGGAAACCACACCCACTAGCATATTAGTGGGGACAAATGATGATGATGATGATACTATAATCCAATGAATCAAGTGAACATTTAAAGGAAACATAATTATCAAAATGTCACAATATTAACTTCCAGCTTACTTCCAAATTGAGATTGGGAGTGGGAAAAAAGATTGTGTAATATAATATTATCTCCTTATTACACACTTTGTATTAGCTTCACTTGTAGTTTTGTAACTGACTCCTTTAGACATGATTTTGACCCACTTTAAAGGGTCAGGTTTCATTCAAACTTTGTAGATTTATCAAGGACAGATGAAAATACACTAATTTGATAAGATTACTCCATTATGCAATTTGCAAAATAAGATTTTTGCCAATTTATATAATTTTTATCTCTAGTCCATAAGGCAGGAATTGATGTTAAAGTATTTAATAGTTTAAATAAACTAAAAAATATGCTTATATAGAAAAATTAACTAAAAAATGAAAAGTAAATAATAGTTTTAAAAACTTAAAAACATACTTGATATAAAATTCAACTATAAATAGAAAATAAATTTTAATAAATTTAAATTGGAAATAGTGTAATAAAAATATTTTTTATTGTAAAAAAGCATGCATTTCTGTCAGAAAAATATTTATAACTTTTGACACCATGGATGGGGTCCATGGTGTCAAAAGTTATAAATATTTTTTTACAATGAAATATATTTTTTATTATACTATTTTCAATTTAAATTTATTTTCTATTTTTTTGTTGAATTTTATATAAAGCATGTTTTTTAGATTTTTTAAACTTTTATTTATAGTTCATATATTTTTGCTTTGCTTGGTGATAGTAGACATAAATTTGCTAGGAGAACCTTGAAATAGACATTTCGGATATCATGTAGTAAAATATATCTTAAACTATATAAAAAAAAATAAAAAAATTTTAAACTTATAAATAACCACTTTGACTATGTCTTAAATAAGCTAGCTAAGTAACTTAAACATTACTAAAATAAATTACGGCGACAAACTGCCATGCAGTTTGGCAAAAATGTCAATAAAGTTGTAAATATGTACTTTTTTTAATAAATACAATATTCTTGAACATAATTATTTCCATCATTTCCTATGACACTCCTCAATAACGTATCTTTCTATTGGTGAAATAATTGTGAAAATCGGTTCAGTAGATCCAGAGCTTTTCCCTTACAACATCACAAACTCACAAACATTACCTCTTTAAAATATTAGTATAGATTAAAAATATTACTACAACCATGTTCTGACTATTTACAAGAACTTTTTAAAAGCCTACTTGAATAACTTTTTTTATTGTTCAATTTAGAACTATTACTTATGCTGATATCATGAATCCAAACTAATCCAAATCCAAACTAATATTATAAATGCGAAAGTAACTCTGTCTGTCTTTCTGTCTGTCTGTCTGTCTTTGCTTCACGCCTAAACTACTGAACCGATTTGTGTGAAATTTGGTACAGACATAGTTTGGAACTTGAGAAAGGACATAGGATAGTTTTTATTACAATAAATAAAATAAAAAATAAAATAGCGCCATCTATTGGTCAAGAGTCGGCATCAATTCAGTACTGAAAATTCATCGGAAAAATGTAAATAAATAGTAAAAAGGTATGAAAATATAATATAATACAACTTTTAGTACAAAGAAAATGCTCTAACGGAGTATAGATAAACTAGCTTTTGCCCGCGACTTCGTTCGCGTGGAATAGTGACTTCCGGCAGATTTTTGGTTTTACCTACATAGTTCCCGATCTCGCGGGATCTCTTCAAAAATGAAATGTGGAAAATATTCTAGGGAACTCTTCAAAAATCAACATAATGAGCTCTGCGTTTGAATTGAAGATATGTATACTCACTTAGGGCATTAAAGCCGTTATTGCCGGAAGTCACTATTCCACGCGAATGAAGTCGCGGGCAAAAGCTAGTGCTTATATGTTTTATTATTTTCAGCTAAAGACAATGGGGCTGTTGGTGTGGTACACATGATACAAGATGTGACAGATGCCCAATGGGTAGTACAAAATGCGACAGCTGGACCTTACATGGCAGTTGTAAGCACAGCACAGTTTCATGATGTTATTGAACTGTTCATGGAACAACCTGGTAATATCGCAGGGATATTACTTTATGATAATGCTACAAACAGGTAATATTGTGAATAGATTACTTACATTTAAATTACAGTTTATAGTCATGATAAGATCGATTTTAACAATTTAAGTGGTAGTAGGTAATTTTCTAATTGATTGATTTTGATTCTTATCACAAACTAAGAGAGTTCAAAATATGGTGGCAACTATATTGCCACTAACAGTTAACGGGTTAAGTTAACCATTCAGGTCTGATCCTGTTGCAATGAAGCAACATGTTTACCTTAACATGTTATATAGTTATATTTTTTTTTATTTATTATTAATTTATTTAATTTAGAAACAAACAGTCATGTTAATAAAATAAATTCATAGATTGTAGACAAATAGTTTCCTTAATTATTCCTAAATATATTATAGATCATTTTTTTAAAGATCTGAGTAATCATGCTTGGTTGGAAGTTTTAAGTGGAATAAAGTTTAGTTTAAAGTTATTGTGATGCACTAAACTTTGTTTGTAAAAAAGTTATTCAATATTATTTAATACTAATGGTAGATATGTGCTCTTTTTTAAAACAACGACCGCACTAGGAAGTCTAATCTCTGTGTCGCGGGGTTCCACGGTTGTCCGGCGCGGGACTCGAACCCGCGATACGAAGCGGCGAGGCGACTGTCTTAGCCGCTGCGCCACATGAGCAGTCATTAATATAGACATATTTGAATATTGTGTTAATATTTTTAGTGCGACATCATTCTCACAAGAATCTAGATGTCCCAACCAGTATTCATCAGATCCAGAGAGCACTTGTTCCTCTTCAGTAGTAAAGTGGAATGAGAAGGGTACTGGACTTTTACAGCGGGACATTCCTTTTCCCATATTTTATCTGCCTAAATCAAAGTATGATGAAATTGAAAAAATCGAGAAATGTTATCAACAGTAAGTAATTCTTTTTGTTTTTTGTTTGTTTGTTGATCATGCGATTGACTCTGGAGCCATTAGCAGATTGCTTGTGAGATTTTTTGGCAGGTGAGGTTCATTTTTCCAATGAAGAATCTTTCTCTTTACTTATAGTAGCATATCATGCTAAATCCCATTGGTAGTGACTTTTTATATGTGGCATAAAATAAAACTGGTATAAGTTTGCAGATCATACATCCTAAATGCATGGACCATTTGTAATTCAGTTTTTTTATACAATTTAATGAAGGTTGTGATAAGAAAACACGTTATTCAGCAACCATATACGTATATTCAACTCATCAGGATTGCACCATTACAACACTTAGCAATATTAACTAAATTAAATCACTTCTGTAGAATAATAATGCAAGATACAAACAATATACAACACTTGTTAACAACCTTCGGTTCGAGCGCTCGGTAAGGACTGCCGAATTAGGCGAGCATACTCAATGGCATGAACGGGAATAAACTGAATGCATCGGCCATTCCGCTCATTCATCGCTTTTAGGCAGATTATATCCTTTTAATAAATATTAAATTAAATACAAAGCAAAATCATACCTTTTTAAGTAAACAAATCACCAAAAATGTTACCAATTATTTGGAAATCATAACATTCGGCCATCCGACCCTGTGTTGCCTCCTGGCACACACAATACATAAACATAAGTTACATATACCTTTCAAAAAAACATCAGCAAATCTTAACATTCAAATAAAATGAAAATAATAATAATATAATAATAATATATTTATTTCAGATAATAATTAATCCATAGTAATTTGTTAGTAATGGCTTAGAAATATGTTAGTACTACACTAATAAATCTATCTTACATTAAAAATGGGAGCCCTGGAACCCATGTGAACACTGTTCCAGTGGCTCACTATTGGGCAATCAATTTTGTGCAATATGGTATTTAGGAGGCTGCTGGTACTGTCTCGCACACGACGCATCAGGGAGGCAGTTCTTTTTCTTAAAATTGCCTTGAAGCAATCAGTCCTTGCTTCTGCAAACATACCTGATGCGCTGCACCAGTGGGACAGCCCCATCAGCATCCTAAAACCATTATTGTATTGTACACGTAGTGTTTCGAGTGACCTGCGACGATAACTGACCCATAAGCTGCAGGTGTACAGAGTTTGGCAGTAAGATTTAAAAAGTGCTATTTTCACTTCTCTTGTACACCGTGCAAACCTACGAGCCAGCATGTTACACCTCACTGCCAAGGCCCTTCGTTCACGCTCTATGTCTAAGTTATCTGAAAGGTCCTCAGTAATCCAGTGGCCCAAGTATTTAATTTTTGTAACCCGACTTAAAGAGATCCCATTAAGTCGCACTGGAGGGACAAATTTAGGTACTTTGTTACCAGACTTAAACACCAACAGCTGACTTTTCACCGGGTTATACCTAAGCCCGTGAGCCTCTGCGTACCTCTCACAAATGACAATTAATTGCTCTAGGGCCTTATGTGATGGAGAAACCAATACTGAATCGTCCGCGTATACTATATTATTGACAATTTTTCCATCAATAGAGCATCCGATGTCAGTGCTGATTAACTCCCCTATCAGTTTATTTATATACAGATTGAAGAGACGGGGAGAAGACAGACCACCCTGTCTCACTCCGCACTCCAATCTATACTCTTGTGAGCAAGAGTCCCCCCACTTAACATAATTACACTGGTTATTGTACCAATACCGCAGTATATTTATAAGCTCACCAGGAGTACTAGTGTCCATCAGGAGCTTATCCCATAGTACATCGTACGAAACCAGGTCGAATGCCTTCGACAAGTCCAAGAAACATGCATAGATTGGTGTGCTTCTAGTCACATAGTACTGGACAGTATGCTTGAGCCTCAAAATGGCTGTTTCAGTTGAGAGCCCAGGTCTGAAACCGAACTGAGATTCATTAAGCTTTATGTGTTTGTCTAGTTGGTTGTCAAGCAAACCATCCAGCACCTTCGCCACCACTGTGGCCAGTGAAATCGGTCTATAATTGTTCTTGTCGGAAGCATCCCCTGTCTTGTCTTTCACAATTGGTATAACCATAGTTTTCATAAGCTCCCGAGGTAAATACTCATGAGTTACACACAGATTAAATAACATACTTAGCACCCTTGGTAAATGTACTCCCGCGTGCTGCAAGTGCTCGATACTAAGATCGTCGTGACCCGGTGATTTCCCCCGCTTCATACCCTTAATGGTGTCTGCTACTTCTTTAGCGGTAAACCTAATAAGTGGGCCACTTGGCTTCTCAGAATCGAGCACCCGCGCCGATTTAACTAACGTGGAACTCACTTTAAAGTGTTCCTGAAAGAGTCCAGCTATCTGACTAGGTTCAGATAGGCCATTAATGCATGTAGGTAAACTCGTCCTAGCCTCCAGCTTCTTGGTGTGTTTCCAGAAGCTCTTAAAGTCTTTCGTTTTATGGTGAGTAGCTAGTATATCCATTTTAATTTTGTCTTCATTGTCCTGACACCATTTTAACTTAGACTTAAAAAGCCTCCTTGTATCACGCATTTTTATATAGGAGTCACCCATCATGGGCCTACCCTGAAGTGACCATAACTGGAAACTAAGTCGAGCATCCTGATGAGCTTTTCTTACATGCTGGTTCCATCCAGTTATTTGTCTACGCTTTTTATAAGTCCTATTGACTGAACAAGATTCAGCGGCCTCCCTTAATATACTAATTACATTATTATATAAGTTATCTATTACTATTTTATGTGCTATATTATTACATAGATTGTCAGCACATTCCATGAACTCCGGTGGAAAGTCTATGTTTCTTAATTTAATAGTACACCTATCGCTAAAGTTATTTATCATTTCGGCGTCCCTTTCGCCCCACCGTACATTATTCCGCCTACTATTTGGGCAATACACTTTACTTGGCAAGTTGTCAATCTTATAACTTATTTCCAATGGAAAATGATCTGACCAAAACACATCTAAACGTACCTTAACGTCCGTTATACATCGCCATGCTACCTCAGTTGTAATACAGTGATCCAGCCACCTTTTGCAACTCTCTTGACTCTCACTCAGAAAGGTATAGGTACCTGAGGACGCCGTTAGATAAGCCACATCCGCACACTGCCACTTTACTTCCTCGCAAAAAGTCACAAGTTCAGTATAAAATAGTTGTCCCGGATGCGCATTGAAGTCGCCTAGTATAACTGACGACTCCACCTCACTGCTTTCAATCACTGCATTTATTTCACTAAGAACTTCCGTAAATTCGGTTAGATTGACTATATTGTCCGTTGGCATATACACGGAAAAAAATAACGTACACCTACTTGCTACACGCACTATCACGGCCGTTAATCTAGCACTCGTACATGGCACCACTACAACCGAGGAGAATATACCCTTACGCCACATTATCCCGACTCCACCATAAGGACGACCTCGTAGTATACCCGCTGATATGTCGACGGCTGACTTACTGGTGTACTCGAATTTTGAGTCGATTTCTCCAATATAGGTAGTTTCATTTGGGAGAAGCCATGTTTCTTGAAGCGCAATGACGTCCGCTGTTTTGCATAGCTCACGTATCCCTTCTACAGATCTCTTGACCGATTTACAATTAAAACTAATGAGTTTAATTTCACGATATTTTTCAGTGTCCATATTAATATTATTTCGGTTCTATTGGAATTCTAGGTAATTCAGCATTAGAATTATTTCTATCACTCCTCCCAATGACATACCGTCGGAATGAAATACCTTCTGGCCATAATTTTTCATCTAAAAATATATCTATCTTTTGTTTTGGCACAAATAATTTGTAAGCTTTGTAATCTCTTTGTCTCTTCATTTTTATTTCATATAAACGCACTATGACATTTGTTTTATCAAAAACATAGTCCGTAATATCTTTAATTGATGCCTCCTTATCCACGTAACTAATAAACAACGGGATTTGTAGATCTGCAGCTTTAAATTTACCTGCCAGATCTTTACATTGCCCTCGAGTACCAGTAAATTTGTTTTGATATCGCCGTTTCTGCATCAAAATCCAGTCTTCACCCTGTTTATAAGAGGTGAATTTACCACCTTGCGCTACTTGCGAAAACATACGTTTATTACTATTAGGTATTTCTGTAGCGTCGCGGTCGGTCATTAAACATGTAAACGAAGCAAGTGACATTGCATCCGCCTCTGCGACAGTCGATGCGTTAGGTATCGAAACCGCGGTAGCGGCCTCCACGCGCTGTGCCCCTCCTGGGTTATCTACCGTGACCGGTTGTGCGACTAAGATAGAAGGTTCGTCGCAGGCTATGCGCAAAAAGGATGGGGAGAGTATCTGTTCCTGACCTACGCAACGCGCCGGCGCAGCTCGATCGTTATCAACGATTTTTTTTACTACCTGCTCTGGTAATAATGACCCACTTATTTTTTCTATTGTTCTTCCAATACGTTCCTCGGAATTTTGCTCATTACTGTTAGTATTTACGTAACTTGTTGATTGTGAGTCTTCATTTAATATTGTTTTTAATGATTGGCATCCTTCCAATTTTATTACTCCTATCCTTCACTTGGTTTAAAGTTACGTACTCACTCATCACGACCTGCATCTGGTGTTTAAGGATGTTGATATCATTAAGTAATCTTGAACAGTCTATGTGTTCATAAGACACAGGGGGTAGCTTTCGAAGTTCTCGAGCTACAAATATCGGTACGTCTTCTGCAGGTGTACATTTAATCAGGGAAATTATATCAGCTATGTTTCTTTGTATCTGTACATCAGCTTTCCCCTTCCTCGTCACTTTCTTCTCGGATGTTTTTACCGATTGAAACAGCAAGTCCTTGGCCGCAACCACATCCTTGTTAGAATATGTACTTTCGCACAGGCGAACAATACTTTCTTCATTCATTACATCCACTTCATTTTGAATAAATGCAAGAACCTCATTGATAACAATATTGCAACTATTACACTTCACGACATTAGCCATAATTACTTTACTGCGGTGGAACGCACTTAATTACGGCGCACAGTAACGCGTGCACGTCGGGTCATTGACCGCGCGGTACTGATAATAGCGCGGTAATATATAATATATAATACAATGCGGTAATATATAATACAAAAGTTTTGAATACAACCATAAAATACATTTTGTGAATAACACATTATTACAAAACAAAAACAAAGTGAAAATAAAAAGTACCACTATAACAATGACGATGTATCGACAAAAATAGACCCTCTAAGCCATGTCCTGAACATTGGATTAGCTTCAGATATTTGCCTAGACAAACTAATAAAACCTCTCTTTAAAAATAGAAAAACGATATGTAGAATTCTATAAGCCTAGAGCTCTCTGGTCGGTATTCTCTACAATCATCAAGTATATATACGCCCAAATTTATTCTTACTTCGAAAAGAAAAGAGGAATATGTTTGTTGCAGAACTAAAAGGTTGTCGAAAGTATAAGACAAAAACAGGGCCATTTACGATTTCTTAAATATTAATGTATCAAGAATTGAGGTCAATGTCACGATTTGCTCACGATAACACTGCTATAATTGAATGTAATTAATACTTCAATGTAAAAATTATATTAACGAATGTTTGACATTACATAATAGAATGGATGCGAGGTAATAATAATAAATTTGAAAAAACCAACATAATTCAATTTAGATAATGAATTACTCCACCGACACTTAATATTCACTATCATGACAACCAAATAAAATTATTTTCTAGGCTTAATTATTGACTACAAAATTGACTGGAAAGCTGATATACATAATAATAATAATAATAAATACGTTTATTTTCCTTTCACAAATTGGAACTTAAGGCTAGGCTAACTTAATACATGGTTTGAGCACTAATATTTAAACTTCCCTCGATAAGAAACCGAGATGCATTACTGCCTATGACAATCAGAATTTCATCCATGATACGGTACTACTTATTGGGTGAGTTTCCCCACAAACAGTAATGCAGCTTTTAATGCTCAAAACAATGCATTAGGGCTATGACTAAATTAAAAATTCTAGATAAAAGGGACCATTTTATGTGTAAAACTTGGTTTTGTATTCTGTTAGTCTGTTTTAAATTTGTTATGTACAATTTTATTTTGTGATTTTAGTTTAGGTATGAACTAATTCAATTGATTTATGACTTTTTTATATGTAAATCTTATTTTTGCATTATGTAGCAATCAAGATGAACATTTTCATGCATTTAGATAGAACATAGAATACTATTATTTTAATATAACATCCATATATCTGTAACTTTGTTCAGAAAATAAATGATTGATTGATACGTGACTACATTAAAATTATCAATAAAACAGCAAATAAAATACTTTTGTGTAGAGTTAATCAGAACCATGTTTCTGGATTATTATGATTTTGAGCTCATATCAGATTCAATTTCATCAACCTTAGCTAATACATGTCTTTTATGCAGTGGCAAAACTGCTGATTGTCCAAAACCCTTAACTACTGGAACTTATTAAAACTTTTACCCAAATTAAGTAGCTCGGCATCGGTTTTGCGCGAAGGTCTACAATCACTATCAAATTCAATGTAAGCATTTATTATTTATGACAGGTGATTTAAAATATTCAAGGAAAATTTCCCGATGCACTTAAAATATCCCTTGTTAAATCGATCCATAAGAAAAGGGACACACATACGCCTAACAAGTACAAGCCATAAACCTTTTACCTACCTTCTCGAAAGTATTTGAAAAGGCAATATTATGCAACCGATTAAACCAGTTTCTTGAAAAAAATTGAAATACTGGACGATAATCAAAACAGTTTTTGAAAGTCAAAATCGACTACATTAATAGTGTATAAATACGTTCAAACATCCTTACAATATGTGAATGACAGAAAAAATGTTATAGAATTATTACTGGACATGATGAAAGCGTATAAGGTTTAATATATATAAGGTTTTGTGCCACAACTACTCAAAAACTATAAGGCTCCAGAATCCGAGGATCTGCTTAAAATTGGTTTCAATAATACCTAGAAAACAGATATCCAAATAGTACAAATTGATCACCACGACATGGTCACAATTAAAATAAAGCACATACGATCTGACATTAGACAATTAACTAGTTTGATTCCCCAAGGAAGTGTATTAGGTTGCATACTGTTTCTAACGTACATAACCTTTCAAAAATACTAAATAGCGAATTACTGTTCCGGATCTCTTCGCGCATGATATCTCAATTCTTATAAAATGTGAGAATAATTATGATCCTGTCCAACCAATATATGAAACATTGGATTTTGAAACAACTTGGTTACAAGACCATAAATTAAAAATAAATTACGGTAAAATAAAAATTATACAATTCAGATCCCACAAGAAACCACTCTTAAATACAAATATTATATACCAAAAACATATTTAGAAACCGTGGAAACATTTAACTTACTTGAAATTCATATAGATACACATGTAACTTGGAAACCACATATAGGACAAATAAAAGCGAAACTATTAAGATTCTTCTAACAAAACTATCAAGAACTTCCAAATTAATCAAAGCTCTAACACAAGCACCTTTCTATCTGCCTACTATGCATATGCATATTCGTAGCTAAAATATGGTATAATATGTGGGGACATAGAGAAAAGCAAATAAGTTGTTTATCATACAAAAAAAATGTGTCAGAATTATAGCCCACATAGACAACACTTGAACCTGTAAGCCTTATTATATCGAATACGAGCTCTTGACTCTGCCTTCAATATACATCTATGACATTTCTTTATACAAAACCCGTACAAACATTTACTAGAGTTATAGAAACATACACCTTAAATACATGACACAAAAAGGATTATACATCCCGCCATCTCGGACTAAAATGCTCAACGAAAGCCCATACTACATGGCAGTAAAAATACATAATAAATTACCATTAGACATTAAAAATGAAACTCATACCCTGGTATTTAATAAAAAGCTAAAGAAACTCTTAGTAAAAAAAATATTACTACTTAATTAAAGAATATTTAGAAGAACGATTAGGTGAATTGCCTAATCTCAAGTAATCTCTTTAATACGGTGACTAAAGACACTTCTTTATTAAAATCACAATTCAGCCAATCTAACCACAATCTTGACAAATTCCTAATCCTGTATGTTACCCTTCATATAATGCAATATGAACCAGTAATCAAAAATACAAACGATATTTTTATCAATTATCCAGTAAGTCAAATCCAAGTTTATATAAACTTATTTTAAGATTATGTTTCAATAATTATTTACATATTTAAGTATTTATTTAGGTTAAATAGTGTTGTTTTTATTCCAATTGTTTTATATAATTATTGATATATTATTAAAGGTTGTAAAATAATATATTATAATTATAATTATAGTGGCAACGCCTGTAAAAGGCCACTAACTCCAATTTGTACCTAATTAAGATCTGTACAAATCTTAGTTGCAAATTAACTTGGAACTTTGAACATTTAAAATAGGGATGGTTATATCAACAACAGCTTAACATGTAAGAGAACAGGTAGTAAGTCCATCAAACTTGTACCAGTACCACACAAGCTTGATTTTTTTTCTTTGAGCGTATCACTATGCTCGCCAAATTTACTATTAAGTAGTGGTTGAGGGTTTTGGGAAGTAAGAAAGAAAAGTAAATCTTACGACTCAGAACTATTCTGCGCCTGTACCCTATTTCTCACTGAAGTATCATTAATACTGTATACACTATTATTAGACAGCCATTCTACCACAAATTTTACTATAATAATGGGGTTTAATAATAATAAATTTAACATAACATAATTTAGCATAAAATATTAACGAAGACTTTCATCATCACGTGAAATAAGATTTAACATTTCTTCTTAAAGTCTACCGTAATTCTATTCACTGGGAAAAGCCTTCATGAGTTTAACTTGCCACTCACCTGTACTAAAAACAACTGTTAGCGAAGCTCCTAACAATCTCTTTGTTAAACCAGCTAACTTTAACCATGTACAGAAAATCTTTAGATACCACTTCTTCACTTGAACTATTTCACGATGGACTTCGTAGTTTAACCATACTTTTCTGAGATCTCCGAGGTGTATCAGGAGGAGCACCTGCTTCATCATCAGTCGTCATCAACATCTCACTGAAACATATACATTCTCCGCGACATAATCCATTCATAATCATGTTACAATAAATAAATTTGTTAAAATCCAGTAAATCATAACAGATGTACAGAATCATTCTGTTCAAAACATAGACAAAATCAACACAGCCTTTAAAATTAACCCCAGCATAATCCATTCATAATCATGTTACAATGAATAAATTAGTTAAATTCCAGTAAATCATAATAGATCGACAGAATCATCCTACTAAAAACATAGAAAAATAAACACAGTCTTAAAACTTAACCCCGGTATAATCCATTCATAATCATGTTACAATGAATAAATGAGTTAAAATCCAGTAAATCATAATAGATCGACGGAACCATTCTACTAAAAGCATAGAAAAATCAACACCGTCTTAAAACATAACCCCGGCATAATCCATTCATAATCATGTTACAATGAATAAATGAGTTAAAATCCAGTAAATCATCACAGATGTACAGAATCATTGTACTAAAAACATAGAAAAATCAACACAGTCATAAACTTAACCCCGACATAATCCATTCATAATCATGTAACAATGAATATATGAGTTCAAATCCAGTAAATCATAACAGATGTACTGTATCATTCTACTCAAAACAAAGAAAAACCAACACAGTCTTTCAGTTCTTTCTTTTCAGTTCTCAACACAGTAAAAGTCTTCTAAACGTTTCATATGTAACAACAAAAATAAATAAAACTGGCTAAATTTTATCGAGTAAACTATTCATTGATCAGATCACTTGTTTTGATTAGCATAGACTGTTGCAAGCATTCATAGAACACTTTATTTGACAACTAATCACACACTCAATTACCAGCAATAACCATAACTATCCAAAACTCCAGTGTATCCATATAGTAAACCCACTAAGTAACTTTATCCGACGACTAGCGACCCACTCAACATCCAGTGAGACACCTACTCACTCATCTAACCAGCGCAGTCACATAGTACGCCCGCTAACTAACATTTTCCGACGACTAGCGACCCGCTTATCATCCAGTGAGATACCTACTCACGCAATTAACCAGCGAAGGCACATAGTACGTTTCCAAACTAACTTTATCCGATGACTATTAACCCTTCCATCATCCAGTGAGATACCTACTCAGTCAATTAACCAGCAAGGGCACATAGTACGCCCCCAAACTAACTTTGTCCGATGACTAGCATCCCGTCCACCATCCAGTGAGATACCTACTCACTCAATTAACCAGCGAGGTCACATAGTACGCCCCCTAACTAACTTTATCCAACGCCTAGTATCCCGCTCAACATCCAGTGAGATACCTACTCACTTAATTAACCATCAAAGTTACATAGTACGCCCCAAACAAAACTGGTCAAAATTATCACTGTATTTGTCCACTAGCAGTACCCGCAGACATCGTTCCGCATTATAAGTATTTTTGTCCCTGCCCGTTTGTCCCGCGTAATACTTCAAGATTAATAAAAATTATGATGATGAGTCATTTTCTATGACACTCCACAACAACGTAGCTTTCTATTGGTGAAATAATTTTAAGAACCGGTTCAGTAGATCCAGAGATTATCCCTTACAACGATACCATCTCACAAACTCACCAACGTTTCCTCTTTATAATATTAGTATAGATAAAACAAATAATCATAGCAGTAATTTAAGTAACCAACAATATAAAATCTACATAATGGTGCTTGTAATTTAATCATTCCATCAAATAAATATATTCAACGATTTCCATTTAAATATTCCAAGAAGTTTATGGATGTAGTCATAAAGGTATCAAAATTGAATTTTATCCATCTCGAACGCACACAATACGTACCCCCAGCCACGTACCCGCGCCCACGGTTATATAACACAGTTTACACAGCATAATTTATTATCAGAGAGTAGCCCCGGCGCGGCCACGTACCCGCGCCCACGGTTATATAACACAGTTTACACTGCATAATCCATTATCAGAGAGTTGCCCTGACCGTATGGGTAATGCTACGCAATTAACATTTATTTGGATATAAAACAAAGCCTTGAATCCATAAAATTGCTTTATGCCTACACACAAACCCTTGAACGTGGTGATTATTTAACAATTATTTTCAAGTATGACCAATTACAAGCGGTTTAATCATATTATATCTTTGTTTTATTTTTAAATATGGTCGACATACCTTTTTCCTGGGTAATTTCCACTTCTGAGATGATAAGAAAACACGTTATTCAGCAACCATATACGTATATTCAACTCATCAGGATTGCACCATTACAACACTTAGCAATATTAACTAAATTAAATCACTTCTGTAGAATAATAATGCAAGATACAAACAATATACAACACTTGTTAACAACCTTCGTTTCGAGCGCTCGGTAAGGACTGCCGAATTAGGCGAGCATGCTCAATGGCATGAACGGAAATGAACTGAATGCATCGGCCATTCCGCTCATTCATCGCTTTTAGGCAGATTATATCCTTTTAATAAATATTAAATTAAATACAAAGCAAAATCATACCTTTTTAAGTAAACAAATCACCAAAAATGTTACCAATTGTTTGGAAATCATAACAGTTGTTCTACACATACTATTAGTCTTTTTTAAATAGTTACAACGCCTATAATGGTACATGATTGAAGATTTTATTTAAAATGAAAAGTGTGGATTGTTTTGTACTATATAAATAAATATATTCTGATTAACACGAGTAGTGGTCAAAGGTAAATTCCGCATTACAAAAAGTAGCACAGAAAGAAACAGCTTACTTCCTTGTCACAACAGATCAACAGCAATCGTTACTTTATTTTATATTTTAAAGGTTTTTAAAGTTTTCCATTGACCACTCCCACTATTATTCATAAGGTTCGCTATCCTGTTCCTCCTTAGTGTTATATAACTGGTACTCCCAGAACCTGCTGATTTGGCAGCTAGAGTGTTGCTATGCATTGTTAGTTTTGGTTACACGCAGTGATTTCTGCTTTAACAGTATTGTGTCTCAGATTATATTTGCAAATAATATATTTGTTAATTATATTTTTTGCAAATATATTTTGGGATTTTAAACATTTTTCAAATAATATTTTAATTTGGCTTTATATTATTACTCTCTGTACATGTTTCAGATACAATACAGACAAGGCTAATCAAAAGGGCAATCCCTTATGTTCATTGCAATTGCATTCTTTTATGTATGCTGCGGTCAACAGTGAAGTTTGTATAAGAAGGTAAGTGTACTACATGTTTTGCAACTAATTATAATGTCACTGAGACTGGCGATATTTCTTGTCCTATGCATTTATAATTTATTCAAACTTTTTAGTGATTATCTGTCTGTGCTAAAATGACTGGTGCCTGTGGGCTACAAATTGTCATGACTTATGGCAGTCCCAATTTGATATGTGACAACAGATAAAGATATTATTTATTTGCTGAAACATACATGTACAAGTTATTATAAGGTTTTATAAAAGAGCAAAATATCCTGTCAATATTAGGCGTACAAAATCTAATTATGGAATTAAACTATTGGAGCATAAAATAATACACTGTAAATCTAAATTCCTTTATTTTATTACTTAATATTTATGAAATAATAAGCTTCTAACAATATTATTTACATTAAAAATAACAAAGTTAAGATCATATAAAAATCAAGTTAGACAGACATGCACAATTATTTTGTGATGTCATAAGATACTTGCTAAGATGATGGAGATAATAGAAAAGTATTTTGAATAAGCAATTATGTATCAAATCAGGTGACCCATTCAAAACTTACATACTTTTTAAAAGTTGTTTTATATTGTTATATCCAACGTTGGACATAAGAGGAGCTACCGGCTAAGTCGCCGATCATCGTGATAGTGATCGACGTTCAAATAAATAAAGGTTAAAAATGATTTAATCAATCGTTAAATCGGTTGCGACGTTGCTAATCGATTCCGGACCATTTATGACGTCACATATGTTCATGGAAGCCGATTTAACGATTGATTAAATCCTTTTTAACCTTTATTTATGTGAACGCTGATCACTATCCCGCTGTTCGGCGCCTTAGCCGGTATCCCCCCAGCTTAGCCAAAGTTGCAACGGACACTTATGTTTTTAAGTGCCCGGAAATTAATAGAACTTCATTTAATTTTATTATTTGGTTTACAGATCAGCTTCATCAGCTCTTTTTACAGGTTCCAAAGTATGTGATCCCCTGGGTGACAACAACGTGTACTACCCTCTGTTCCCTCATGCAAAGGTTTTTATGGCATAATAACATTATAATCTTCTATAATTTATTGATAAGTAGCTTGACGACCCCGCTCTGAGCGGCGTGAATAATAAATCAATCTAGCCCAAACAAAGCAAACTTGTACTATGGAGACTAGTCAACAGATAGTGATATTTATGTACTTTTTATTGTAAACTAGTTGTGTAACGCAGTTTTACCTGCGTTAAACTTTATGAATTATAGCCTATGTGTTAATCCAGGGTATCAGCTACCAAATTATATTAAAATCGCTCCAGCCATTTAGACGTGGTGAAGAATTAACAAACATATACACTCACAAACTTTCGCCTTTATACTATTAGTGTGATATATACATACAATACACAGAAAATAACCAGACCAAGATGATAAAAATAATCGTTTAAACGCAACGATTTGTCTCGGGGTCTTGATTGTTTGGGGGACTACCGTTCTTGCGGTAACGCATCTATAGACGCGATCGCTATAGATGTGTCACCGTCAAAAGTGGTTTAATTTTCTCCGTGCTTCAGATAACATGTTAAACCGTCGATCTCGGTTGTTATATCACCCTTTACCTACAGGTAGTCGGAAGCCAACTAGCATCGGAGACCGGTTTAAGTATCTTAGTTTACTGTTTCCCTACAGGTTTTGAAGTCAGATGCCAGTCGCATGTATAATTTTAGTAGTTAGCCAGACAGGTTCACCGCGGAACCCAAACCAATACAAAAAAGTGGCAAGATGGAAGAACAATAATATATCTTATAAAAATAAGGAAATTATTTTCAAATTAGCAATAAGAAAATTTCCTTTACAAACAGATTCTGCCAAAAAAATCAGGCATCCAGCAAAGACGCAGATAGCAGTCCACTTGCGCATACGCATACGTAGAGCTAGCTGTAAATGACGAAATGAATATAACTAATTATTTTTAATATTTCCAGGATACATTAAAAAAACCAGTAATTTTAGTGACTGCAAGAATCGATTCGGCTTCTCTATTTGATGGTAAGATAAACATTCTTGTCATTTTCTGTAATTATGACATCTATAAATCTATCCACCGTATACCTGCACCTAACATCTCTTTGGCATAGTGGCTTTTCGCATATTATATACTGTATAAGCGTCGTAACGCTGTATACACCGTTATATACACCTTATCCGGAATTTTCTCCATTCATATTCTTTCGTCTAGATTTTCAAATAAGTGGCGTAAACGAAACATCAGCTTAAATACTATAATATTAATTTGTACAATTTGACAGAACTTTAATTAATAGTATTGGACCACAATGGCGCATGGGTCTAGAGGACGAGAGATTAACATGTGGAACTGCTTAAAATTTTTACGGAGGATAATTGTTATTCTCACCGGTCCATAGGTGATCGGCGAGGTTAAGCAATTGGTCACTCCACAGATGGGTGACCAGCAAAGTGGTTTAATTTTTGAGCGTCTCCGCGCTTCGGACAGCACGTTAAGCGGTCCCGGTCCCGGTTTTATTCATTAGACAATAGTCATTGAAACATGTCAGACGCCTACTGGGTGACTTAAACAACTCTGAAACTCGGGTAACCACTGCTCATACGATAAGTACTGTAATGATATTACCCGGCGCCTCCACCATGTAAGAATCGCAGCAGCAAGGGTACTCTGACTAACTGTGATCTAGGGGAGATCTTCATAATGATAACACACGTATAAAACACCAATCACGTATTTTATTGAATAATAATAAAATAAATAAAAGTTTTTGGTGTTTCATACTATATATATATACTAAGTAACTCTAATACTTACTTACTAAGTAAGTATTAGAGTTCGCATGCTCGTTCGGATTATTAGATTTAGTTACATTTAGCTTAACTTAAGAACTAGAAATAATCGTGGAATACTATTTGCCTTTGAGAAATATTATGTAATTTTTATATCGAACAGGTGTATCTCCTGGAGCGGCTAGTTCTGTGGCGGGAATGGTGACGTTACTGACCGCAGCCACTTTGCTGTCACAAATAATCCCTGACAAGAATGGAGCAAGCTATGGTAAGTCTCCATTCTAATATAGTTTGCCTAGATTGGAACTAGGGCTGGCACTAGGGTTGCCAACTTCTTTTTACTAGAAATAAAGTATATTCAGGTCTATGAAGAATATTAAACAGTATTTTAGAAAAATGTTTCGTGTCTGTGTTTTCTTTTTTTAGGGTTCCGTAGCCAAATGGCAAAAAACGGAACCCTTATAGATTCGTCATGTCTGTCTGTCTGTCTGTCCGTCCGTCCGTCCGTATGTCACAGCCACTTTTTTCCGAAACTATAAGAGCTGTACTGTTGAAACTTGTTACGTAGATGTATTCTGTGAACCGCATTAAGATTTTCACACAAAAATAGAAAAAGAATAATAATTTTGGGGGTTCCCATACATAGAACAGAAACTCAAAAAAAAAAAATCATCGTACACATACATGTGGGGTATCTATGGATAAATAATAAAACTAAAAAAAAATATGCTGTACATTACCATGTAAACTAACAACGAAAATTGGTTTGAACGAGATCTAGTAAGTAGTTTATTTTTAATGCGTCATAAATCGTAAACCGCAATTTACCTCTCATTTAATCAACTGAAATACTTGCTGCTGCGGAACCCTTCATGGGCGAGTCCGACTCGCACTTGGCCGGTATTGTTTTATTTAGAAAACGACGCCCGCACTAGGTTATTTAATCCCTGGGTACTTTACAAACATATAATTGACGGACACAAATAACATCCAGACTCAGAACAACTATTTCTGGGTCCCACAAATAGCTGTCCTGCGCGGGACTCGAATCCGCGACACGAAGCGGTGACGCGACTGTCTTAGCCGCTGCGCCACACGTGCAGTCAAATTTTTTTATTTATTATTGTTTTAAATACATATTTTTTAGAGCTTCTCGCATAACTTACTAATTTACAATCTTTGTGGCTGCAGTGCAGCACTGAGCAGTGAACGCCCTCTGACTAAATCAATGTAAACAGTATTTTGTAGGTCTACTTTATTTTTGTTCATCAGTAAAAAGTATAATTTAGTGAAAAACAGTATAATACTGTTCAAAACAGTATAGTTGGCGACCCTAGTTGGAACACATGGCGGCATTGGTCTCAAAGCCATTTTGTATAAATTGGCCCTCTTCGTGAGACATACTGTATAATAGACACTTTGAACAGAAATGTGTGCAATAAGGCCCACTGTCCACGGAAGCGTAGCGTCATACACGCGTATTCTACATTACACGCCTAGAGTACGCCTGCTTGCAGCTTACATACAAAACTGTGCTGATGAGGTCCTGGGTTCAAATCCCAGGTCGGGCCAAAAGTGATTTTGGGACTTTTCTGTAAAAAGAAAAATTTCCCAGCATCAGCCCGAAGTCTGGGAGTTGGCGGTATTACACTCGGAGAGACTTTACCTCTTTCCGGTCGTTTCGCTAGCCGTCTCATCGGATCATCAGAGTGATGGAATACACACGTGTGCACTATAATGGGTCCCGCGCAGATGGCTAATCTCTATTGAGACTGGCCGCCGTGTTTGAAATTTGGCTAGGAGGACATTATTATTATACTCCGTCGACGGAGCGGCAACGTCGCGCTCGCGTCGCTGCGTGCAGGCGTCTCATGACGCCGGCCGTAATGCATGTCATACGACTTGGCACTTTATATGTAATTGAAAATGCAATAATGAACACTTACTTGATAGGAATCTGTGAATTGTGATTATATAACATACACCGCGTTTCATTTTCAGACAAAAACGTTCTATGGACATTATTCAATGGTGAATCTTTTGATTACATCGGATCGCAGAGGGTGGCGTATGATCTTAAGAACGTTGCGTGGCCCCCGGCTGCGCCATTGTCACCGAAAGATATCTTATTGCACGTAGAAGTGGGACAGATTGGTGGTTCCCTTGCCAAATCAAGTGATGCCACTTGGCCTTTCAACGCTTTTGTACCTATTAGCGATCAGAACAAAACCGAGGTAACTTATCTATACACGTATACTTTATATTATCATCATTATAGCTGGAAGAATTCCACTGCTGGACAAGCCTCCCCCACGAATCATCTTCGGGAGATATGCCATAATCGCTACGCTTGACAAACGGGTTGGCAATCGCAGTAACATGGTCATAGTACTCAAAAGGAAGCTGCTGCCCGTCCTCTGGTATATATTCCGCTGGTAGATATTCCATCGGGTCGACTTCTACACCCCATACACCTTCACCTTCACCACACAAACTTAAACCACGCCGTACTTTAACAATGGCATCTAAAATAGCCATGTTAGTCCGCTACGCGCCGCTAAATATTTCTGTTGGCAGCTATACCAATGACAGGTGTAATGACGATTACTCACAGCTATTCTGCCGTGATAGTAGTTGATTTTTTTTTGTTTTTTAATATCTGGGAACAATGTCACACAGATCATCCTAGCCCCAAAATAAGCAAAGCTTGTACTATGGGTACCAGGCGACGATATACATACTTATATAGATAGATAAATACTTAAATACATAGAAAACATCCATGACTCAGAAACAAATATTCGTGCTCATCACACAAATATTTGCACTTACCGGGATTCGAACCCAGGACCAACAGCTTTGTAGGCAGGGGCACTACCAACTAGGCTATGGTGATTCATAATCCACATCTATTGTTTCGATATTTACTATCCCAATTTTATAAAACATATTTCTTGGCAGATGCGCACTTGTCATTGGGAATATTAATGACATCTGTCATTACTTTTTATATATCCGGCGATGTTTAGAAAGCTTTGTGGTGTGAAAGTGTATGTAGTCACAAAGATTGAAAGAAGTATGCTAAAATGGTTCAGGCACTTGAAAGGATGAATGAAAGAAGATTGACAAAAGAAGTATACACAGCCTATGTGAATGGTACAACCGGAAGAGGAAGACCTCGTAAAACATTATCTGACCAAATCGGAGACGTTCTCAAGAAAGGCCAGGTCAGAAGTACTCTTAATCGACGATCATGTATGACGAATATAATGACAAAAGAGGTGTGCAAAGATTGTGACAAATGGAAATCCGTTGTCTCTGCCTACGTCTCTGGCAAACAGGCGTGAGTCTATGTATGAATGTATGTATTTAGCGCCTCATAGCGAAATATTCCTCCTTTAGCAATACATTTGGAGCAGCATTGTTGTGCTCCTGCCTACGAAGCTGGTGGTCCTGGGTTCGAATCCCGGTAGGGGCAAATATTTGTGTGATGAGCACGAATATTTGTTTCTGAGTCATGGATGTTTTCTATGTATATAAACATTTATCTATCTATATAAGTATGTATATCGTCGCCTGGCACCCATAGTACAAGCTTTGCTTAGTTTGGGACTAGGATGATCTGTGTAACATTGTCCCGAGATATTATGGTACAGATTAGTTGCTGATAACCAAGTTCTGGCCCAGATGAAAATATAATCCTGTATTAGGATGTAATTTGCTGGCTATATTTATACTGGATGTCTATATTTTTTGGCGTGTGGTTTACGGGCTATAAAGAATGCAAGGCCACCCCATACCGTCCCCTAGGTGTCGTAAAAGGCGACTAAGGGCCGGGACACATAAACACGATACGACGTCGTGTCGTACCACGATGCGGCGTACATATATGGCGTATCGTGTTTATGCGTCCCGGCCCTAAGGGATACGTCAGGTATCGGGCAGCGGCACCACCTGTGTACTATGGCTAGCACCTAACTGCGGTCGCCAACTCGCATGCTAAGCGCGGTGTCCTAA
Organism: Pseudoips prasinana; assembly: GCA_951640165.1. Taxonomy (NCBI): domain Eukaryota; kingdom Metazoa; phylum Arthropoda; class Insecta; order Lepidoptera; family Nolidae; genus Pseudoips; species Pseudoips prasinana. The sequence continues at coordinate 23,235,594 of OX621236.1, read as the reverse complement.
CCCCTCCAAATGGCAAGGTTACAGTTAACTTTGGGGGAGGCCCAAGTCCAGCAGTGGACGTTACCAGGCTGATGGTGATGATGATGATATTGTCTATATTTTCAGCTGGAAGATTTCATGAAAACAATGAAAACTAATGTTAATCAATACAATATGTCCATCAGTTCTGAATTCACTAACAATTTGCCGCCATCTTCTATCCATTCGTTCCGCCGAATTCTTAAGAATTTAACAGAGTTTGGTGAAGTCGTTATAACCGATCACAGCGAAACATTCACCAACATGTTTTACCAGTCAGCGTTGGATGAATACTATAGCATCAATTTCAACTATCGGAACATTACTGTTGATAGTAATGGTACATGTAAGTATATTACTTTTATAGATTAATATTTAAGGTTTCATATATACAAATAAATAAAATTGGAGTGTCTGTTTGTATTATTGAAATAACCGGTTTTTACAACATAAATATGAATATATATACGGTACATACACCAAAATATATTTTTTTACAATTTTTGTCTGTCTGTCTGTTTGTTCCGGCTAATCACTGAAATGGCTGGACCGATTTTGACGGGACTTTTATTGGCAGGTAGCTGATGTAATAAGGAGTAACTAAGGCTACCTTTATTTTAGAAAATGTTTTTTATTTTACTAACGACATAAAAAACGAAATAAACTAATTAACACGCGGACGAAGTCGCGGGCACAGCTAGTTTAAAATACGGTACATGCATACAAGATATATTGTTTGTCTGTCTATTCATAAGATTTGAATTTTAAATAAAACAATGCGTTGCTTTTTTCTAAAAGAAACGACATTTCACGTTTATTATTAAAAATGCGATTTTTTCTATTTTAATATTTTTTTTCAGATTACTGTAAAATTTTACATGACATGATAAATAAAGAAAAGAAAATAATGTATTTTCTTTATCTATGCTATACCTATTAACCTAAAGTATTAAAGAAATATTCTTTCTTTACATGCATAGTCACAGTTCTAACCTACCCCAAATAATTTCCTATTTTTAGTAAATTAGGTGGCAATGTATAAAGAAGAAGGACAAGTTAAGATAATTGTTGATCTTTACTTGATGCTTCGTATAGAATATTTAGTTAACGTTGTAAAAAGACTAATTACTATATTAGAGGCTACTTCATTTTCCCGTTGATTAGTTATAAAATGTGAAGTTTGATCACGTGGCTAATAAAGAAATCTGTGGCTTAACTTATAATTTCTCATTAAATATCAGTTAAACATAGGCCGTGTTTATTTTTTCATAGTTTTATCTACTGACTTCCTCTTGGCGAATGGAACGATGGCAGAAAGCGACCCGCAAGTGAAAATAGCGCGATTCGCGACAGCATTGACTAAAACTTTGTATGAAAAAGTTGTTGGGGCACCTTACACTGGCGATTTGTCTGCATCAGCTCACTTGGTAAGCTTTTAATGGTATATAAAAAATCTTTTGCCTACACTTCTGGGAGTGTTATAGGTGGATTTCATTTGCTTATTATTGAGTGAATAGACTTGATCACGGGCCGGTTGGCGTGTTTGGTAAATACTTGCCTATTACGCCGCAGCTGCGCCGGTCGTGGGTTCGACTCCCGTCCAAGGCAAATTTGTGTTCATGAACCTGTTCATGGTTTGTCCTGAATCTGGGTGTAATTATCTATATAAGTATGTATTAAAAAAAGTAGTATATGGCCGTGTGTGAATAATGTCCCAGAGTATTATTATTATAGAATATTATTATATTATATGTTATTTCATTTACTTAGTTAATAGTTACTGGAAAAATTCCTTTTGTCACTTCAGACTAGAGCCTCTTTACTACGTTCTACTTAAGCACTTGTTGTATCGCGTGATCAAAGAAAGAATTGCGTCTAATGTTGCGGCGCACAGTGTCCGGCGTAGAACAAGCCAATTGGACAAAAATATTTTTTCATGGTTTTGGAACTATATCTATAAATTAAGTATTTATATACCTATATTAATATTATAAAACTAACAACTCTGTTTGTTTGTTCGTTTGAACGCACTAATCTCAGGAAGTACTTTGCCGATTTAAAAAAATATTTCAATGTTAGATAGGCTATTTATGGTGGAAGGCTATAGGCTATATATCATCACGCTGCGACCCACGAGAGTGGAGCAGTAACCAAAGATGCGGGGGACAGCTAGTAGTACCATAATATTTTATTTAAAGAAAATGCATAGAGATGGTGTATAAATATATTATTTCGTGATGACACGATTACAATACAGAAAAAAAAATAATAAAATTATCTCAATCGCTGCAAATATCAACGCTAATTCTATTAAATACAAAAAAAAATAAATGTAAATATGTATACAAATGTAAATATACAACCTTAGACTAACATATTAAATACAAAAAATTCTAAACCTAAATATATAAATATACAACCTTAGACTAACATTAAAAAAATACAAAAAATCGAAATCTAACACTAGACTAATCTATTTACAATAAAACTAATTCTCAATATCAGAATCATCAGATTCAGAATCCGATGAATCCAATTGAAAATAGTCTTCCTGAGTTTGTGGAGGTCTTGGTTGCAACTGGAGTCGAGGCTCTATAGTGGGAGCTACGATGAGCTTTAGGACCTCCGCGCACAATTTATTACTCTTTTTTTTCGGTATTTCCCGAAGGCTATTGATCAGAGGATCAGACGTTAAAATCAACATATTGAGCAAGTCTCTATTCGTGGCGAGACGAGGGCACTTTCTGGTGTTGTGCTCTCTAAACCTCCGGCAATCTTTGTTTCTTGATTCTTGGGCTTCCTCTGAAAGTTGCCCTATTGGAACTATTGCCGTCTTAATCACTTCTGTACTGTGAATAAGCAATTTATGCACAGTAGCAGGCATGTAGCACCACGAGTAAAGGCTTAAATAAAGTCTTTTGGTCTCGTCACAAAGCTTTTTAAATTCAACAAGATTTATCTCGAAGCCACAAGATAATGTCCTTAACAATACATCAAAGTGTTTGATGATTGTAACATCCAATCCTGTGATCTGAGCACTCAGTTCGGGATTCCCGAAAAAACGTCGAGCTGTGTTTCCATCATTTGTGGAACCAAATCCTGGCTTTGGCTTGTCCACAATTAGTCCCATTTCATGCTTGAATCGTTGTTTGATTTCGTCTGATCTTTGTTTTACACTTGCTTTTTCCTCTGAAGACCTAGCTTGCCATTTCTTAATGTCTAACTTATAACTAATGTGTAATAAGCACTCAAACGAACGAATCCAAGCATGTAATGTTGACAAACCAAAGCCAAAATTATCCTGATTGCTATCAAAATGCTGTCCTTCATCATTCATCATTCTGGGAGTAGCCCCACAAATATAGCATTTCTGCGATGAATGTGTCTCAGTCAAAGCGTTGCACACTTTTCCATCAGTCATAGTAAGAAGAAGCTTGTGTTTAATAGAAATTTTAGAACCACCAAGATCACAAGATGTAGCCTCCAAGTTGTGTATTTGTTCCAAAACCTTATTTGTCTCGATTTTCGTCAATTCCGGGGTTTCTTTGGCAAAAATAAATTTAATTGGACGACAATACATTGTCGATGATGGACGAGGATTTTGCCAGATAATGTTGTTACCCTCGTCAATTAATCTTAAAGGAACGAACGAATAAACAAAAAGGAACTCATCAGTGTCTTCGCTGTTCTCAAATCTCTGTTTGTAAGCACTATGACCCGAACTTCCGTCACATCCCCATTTACTTATAAGAGTAAACGATGTATTGGGAAGCACACTTGTGATAACTTCTCTCTGAGCTTCGACCAAACGCTCTGCTGTTTTATTCAAAATGGCTTGTAGCTCAATATCTGCTCGAGATTGTGTAACATCAATGTGCTCCTCTAAAGGATAACACAGTTTTTTGATTTTTCAATGCAATCATATGATGGAAATACGTGATGCCCAACTTTCATAGTCCACTTCCTAGTTTGTTTATATGAGTGGGTTGTTGATTTTGAATCAATATAATACGCTAATGCCTCGTCACTACTTAGCGGTCTATCAGTTTGCACAGCACTTGGTTGTTGAAGGCATGTACTGGCAGAAGATGGATTTTCGCCAATGTCCTTTATTACTGGCAACGTTTTTATATCCAGTGGACCGTGCAGCTACCTCTGCAGCAGTCATTAATTCTCCAACACTCCGCGATTCAACTAGATCAGCAACTTTACGTTTCTTAGTTTTAAAAGACGAATCTTCGAAAACTCTTTTAAGTCTTCCGGGTCGACAAAAATCAGCAGATGAAGTAGAAGGTTGTGGTTGAGTCGATCGTAAGCAGAATTCTATATTTTCGCCTTTCAGCCACAACTTATTCTTATTCAGGAAACGCTCTTTTGATTTTGCTGAAGACACCCACTTGGTTGCAATTTTCGAAGAAATGCTGGCTAATTTCATCTTAATTTCCCTTTGACATTCTTCAGTGATATCGGAGAAATCACACTTAGACAAAATAAATTGAAATAGACGATCATTTCTTTCGTCTTTTTCGTGCTTAAGCCACTCTTCGAAAAACTCTATTTTACTAAAAGAGTAAGCCATTTCTACAAAAAAAGAAAAAAAAATGTTGTACTCAAGTGTGCTACATAAAATAGGTCACATAATAGTCTATAGGCATGTAGTTAGAACATATCAAAAATTCAGAGTGGATACAAGAGGATACATGGCTTTTCTAAGCCTGATAAGTTCGAAAACAAAGAAAAACATGGTAATTTTTTAAGTATTCAGAGATAGTCTACTTTATGAATGTTTATAACGCATTAAAAGATTCTAATAAGAAAATAATATTTAACATACCTTCAGAAATAAAATCCATCACTAAAACTTTTCACAAAATTAGAACTACCACCATGAGATGTTAGTGTAAGTGTCGCTTAAATGCAACTGACCTATTTATTTAACTGCACTTACCTAATTACCTTACTTTGATAAACGATGACTCACCCATATGGAATGTTAGACGTAAACAATTCTTGGAATCAGAGGTTTAAGGGTGTTGTTTACAGGTAGAAAGTACAAATTTCTGGGAATTTGATAATGACTTTTGTCCACCTGGCTTGTTCTACGCCGGATACTGTGCGGCGTGGAGCTATTGGAGGTCGTTGTAATTGGGTTTTGAAATGAATAGACTCGAATGTCTGGACTAGCCGATTTACTTTTACTGAAGGTACATATACAGAACAGATAAGAGTAACGTGTGCCGGCTGGCGATGATAGCGAACGAGTGAGGTGCGCGTCGCCGTTAGCCCCACTCGCGCCCATGAATAGACACGGACAGGTGTGAAGTTGCCGAGGAGACAATTGCGTCGACATGCCGCCCCTCATTGAAGCTCTGTCTATATATGCTAGGCTCCTAATTCATTAAACAGCGGACAAGAAATTTTCTCTATTACTATTAAATGTTTTTTATTTAATACAATTTCCACAATAAGGGTATTAATCCCTACGTCGCGGGGTACTTTATAAACATATAATTGTCGACCACAATGGACATCTAGTGGACTCAGACAACAGACGTATGTATATTTTACTGTCAGGACTGTCTTTACCTCTGCGCCATACATGCACTCTGCTTTTATTTACTCCAGAACCTTAAAATTATTTGACCTATAGCCAGGCTTTAGTATTTTTACATTTTTCTAGGACCTTATTTCAAACTAATATAATTATATGAATATAGTTATATATATAACTAGATATATAGAATATATATATGATTATATGAATATATAATTATATTGAAATTTATGTGTTTTCGTAAAGTACTGTTTATGGGTTAATGTGAGTTTATTAATTTATTCATATTTATGTAGGTGGACGAGATGCTGTACTGCTTCCTCCAGAGCCAGGCGTGTCGATTAATAATGGCCGCAGACTACGCGAATTCTGGAGGGGAGGAGAAACCACCGGCTAAGGCCGCACCTACATACGTAGGCGTAGCGGCTTGGGCGGGTACGACGCCTATATTCGCTGGCCACCTACTGGCTTTACTTACTGGCAAGCATCTACCCGACAACCGCACCACCTGCGACACTAAAATCACGCCGGTAAGTAACTTAGTTGCTCTTTATTGTTAGGCGTTTGTGCCACATACGTAGGCGTAGCGGCTTGGGCGGGCACGACGCCTATATTCGCTGGCCACCTACTGGCTTTACTTACTGGCACGCATCTACCCGACAACCGCACCACCTGCGACACTAAAATCACGCCGGTAAGTAACTTAGTTACTCTTTATTGTTAGGCGTTTGTGCCACATACGTAGGCGTAGCGGCTTGGGCGGGCACGACGCCTATATTCGCTGGCCACCTACTGGCTTTACTTACTGGCACGCATCTACCCGACAACCGCACCACCTGCGACACTAAAATCACACCGGTAAGTAACTTAGTTGGTCTTTATTGTTAGGCGTTTGTGCCACATACGTAGGCGTAGCGGCTTGGGCGGGCACGACGCCTATATTCGCTGGCCACCTACTGGCTTTACTTACTGGCACGCATCTACCCGACAACCGCACCACCTGCGACACTAAAATCACGCCGGTAAGTAACTTAGTTGGTCTTTATTGTTAGGCGTTTGTGCCACATACGTAGGCGTAGCGGCTTGGGCGGGCACGACGCCTATATTCGCTGGCCACCTACTGGTTTTACTTACTGGCACACATCTACCCGACAACCGCACCACCTGCGACACGAAAATCACGTCGGTATGTAACTTAGTTGGTCTCTATTGTTAGGCGTTTGTACCACATACGTAGGCGTAGCGGCTTGGGCGGGCACGACGCCTATATTCGCTGGACACCTACTGGCTTTACTTACTGGCACGCATCTACCCGACAACCGCACCACCTGCGACACTAAAATCACGCCGGTGAGTAACTTAGTTGGTCTTTATTGTAAGGCGTTTGTGCCACATACGTAGGCGTAGCGGCTTGGGCGGACACGACGCCTATATACGCTGGCCACCTACTGGCTTTACTTACTGGCACGCATCTACCCGACAACCGCAACACCTGCGACACGAAAATCACGTCGGTATGTAACTTAGTTGGTCTCTATTGTTAGGTGTTTGTGCCACATACGTAGGCGTAGCGGCTTGGGCCGGCACGTCGCCTATATTCGCTGGCCACTTACTAGCACGCATCTACCCGACAACCGCACCACCTGCGACACTAAAATCACGCCGGTGAGTAACTTAGTTGGTCTTTATTGTAAGGCGTTTGTGCCACATACGTAGGCGTAGCGGCTTGGGCGGACACGACGCCTATATACGCTGGCCACCTACTGGCTTTACTTACTGGCACGCATCTACCCGACAACCGCACCACCTGCGACACGAAAATCACGTCGGTATGTAACTTAGTTGGTCTCTATTGTTAGGCGTTTGTGCCACATACGTAGGCGTAGCGGCTTGGGCCGGCACGTCGCCTATATTCGCTGGCCACTTACTAGCACGCATCTACCCGACAACCGCACCACCTGCGACACTAAAATCACGCCGGTAAGTAACTTAGTTGGTCTTTATTGTTAGGCGTTTCTGCCACAGTACAAATATGGACAGTATGGTGACTAAGCCTGCTCGCAGACGGAGGAGGCGGCAGCCGGTAGCCCAACTCCCCTCGGGGCTGCGGTGGCAGTATGAGATTTGTCGTCTACTGCCACCACGTAAAAGCAGCTTCGGAAAGACAGCGACCTGTTTGTGGCGCAGTCACTGTGCTGGACTGGCAGATGTCGGCAATAGGGGAGGGCCAATCCAGGGCCCTCCCAGGGTTCGTGTCCCGACCATCTCGGACATGGCGCGAAAGGGAAGCACCGGAGCAGCATGCCCGCGTTCCCGGGGCTCCCCCTATCAGGCGCCAAGAGAAGTCCACGGCAGGTTAGGTTTAGTCGGTGCGAGTCCGACATACCCACCCGCATACACTTTTTGCGGGTGGCATGCGTAGGCATTCCTCCTGCCTTATCAAAAAAAAAATGGTAACTAAGCTCTATTGAAGCTGTAGGGTTGTAACTTTTAATTTGTTTGGTACCTATTATTATTTTTTATGTGTGTGAATAATATCCCAGGATATTATTATTTTCAAGACCTGTCGGCGCTTAATATCTACACTTCACTTCAATTGAGTAATAACATTTGTACAACAACAGTGCTATATACTATAGTGATCTTCTAATTTTATTAATAAGCTCAATAGCACAGCATTCAAATATACCAGGGCTCGATAATTTAGATATTTTAGACAGCCCCTTCCATTACAATCCATGTTTAACTAAAATATTTGCTCCACTCCTTTTTTCTCCTGTCTATAGTAATATGCATCTAAAGTCATTCAGTACATATAATTGATCCTCATATCCAGCCATAATAGAGTGCTCAGCTCAGCCATAATCTATAGTCTGTAAGGCCTGGGTCTGTAAGGCCAGAGTCACAATGGAAAGTAAGATACTCGCGCCTCACCGGTTAGTAACCGTTATATGCAATGGCATGGCAAGTACCCATGTGTGCAGGCCGTGTTTTGTCGTCGCGAATCGAATAAACAAAGTACTTCGCTTATTACACTTGTTTATGTGAGACTCTTGATTGACCTTAAAATAATAAATTAAAAAAATGATAAAAATCCTTCCTTTTCGAGGCGGTTAGCACACCTCGAAAAGGAAGGATTTTTATATTTTTTTATTTATTTATTTTTTAAGGTGCGTGCGTTTTTAAGATTTAATTTTTTACGTTTTTTAAAACGATAAAGGCTAATTTAAGGTTCTAAAACCGGGCATAGAGCATCAAAACTAGCACTATTTTAAAACATTGTTTCTTATTGCATAAATGATCTTTAAAAAACAACGCCCGCACTAGGGAATCTCAATCCCTGTGTCGCGGTGTACTTTACAAACATATAATAGACGGACACAAATTACATCCAAACTCAGAGCAACTATCTATGGGTCACCCAAATAGTTGTCCGGCGCGGGACTCGAACCCGCGACACGAAGCGGCGAGGCTGTTTTAGCCGCCGCGCCACGCATGCAGTCTTTAATTATTCAATGTATGTATTCGTTTCAGGGTTTAACTTATTATTGGCTGCGTGGTTGGAACCACAGCGGGGTGTGCATCGGTACGACGATGAACATCAGTGCTGCTGTCAGCCCTGCCTTCATTATTCCAGGTTAAAACATATATAATATAATATCGGTGATATTAAAAACTCCCCTCCCACATACATAATTATAACTTATTACAGATACATACATAATAGGTTGGGGAAAAAGGTTATTCGCATTTTTTAAGAATATTCTAAACATTTTTTAATATAGTTTATTGACATTTAACTAAGGTATGTAGGTACCACTTTGTTTGGTAGGGACATGATCCCATTGCTATAGAAATTTTGAGACTTCTGATCAAAATACCGCGACAAGTGGTTTTAGCAGTCCTCTCGTGATGTTAACCTGACACTGCCTAAAGAATTCTGGAGAGACCGAGACAAGTGGAAATCTGAAGGTGCAAGGTCAGGACTATACGGCGGATGCATTAACACATCCCAGCCAAACTCTCTTAATTTTTTGCTGAGTGGCTAAAGATGTGTGAGGTCTATCTCGCGTTATAATGATGAAAAACCAGACCCCTTCTGTTAATTAATTCCGGCCGCTTTCTCTCAACTTCTTGCTTTAATTTCATCAATTGTTCGTAGTAGAGTTCAGAATCGATGGTCCTGCCTGGTGGTAACAGCTCATAATGAAGAATGCCCTTCCAAATACTTCCAATCCCATCACACACACAGCATCACCGTGTTGCGAGTTAACCCGGTTTTCGCCACAGTCTGTAAAGCCTGACCGGCCTTTGACCACAACATTTTTCGTACGTTCTTGTCGAACGTGATCCACCTTTCATCACCAGTTATCAGCTTCTTCAAAAATGGTTCGGTTTCATTACGTCGTAATAAAGAATCACAAATGAGTACACGGTTGATTAGGTTTCTTTCAGTGAGCTCGTGGGGTACCCAAATATAGTTTTTTTTTTGTGTACCCAGTTTTTTTCAAATGCGCCGAAACTGTTTTGTGGTCAATTCCCAGCTCTTCAGCTACTTCGTAACTACTGAAATGCCGATCTTGCTCAACTTTGTCTATCCGTAATAGGGCGACCAGAGCGACGTGCATCTTTGACATCAAAATTTCCAGATTGAAAACGCTTAAACCAAATTTGTGCTACTCTCACAGATACCAGGTTCATAAATATCGCAAATTATTTCGCGGTTTGCGTTGCATTTTTCCTTTTTTGTAGTAAAATTTTAAAATGTATTCTTCATTATATTCACTCATCTTGACAGTAGGAAAAACGAATGAAAATCACACATTTTCCTAAACTGAATTTGGAATTATGTTCTTTAAAATTTAAACTTTCAATGATACCTAAACCACCCAGCTATAAATAGTATAGCCAAAGAGATTTTATGACAAATTCATACATACTATAATGCGAAAATACTTTTTCCTCAACCTAATATATCTTGCGGTTAGATTTGTAAAATGATTTTCCTTCATTCTGTGTCTTCTCAGTTGAGTCGCATTGAATCCAGTAGTAGAATTAAAAGCACAATCGTCCTTATAATTTCCGTGACTTCTGTTCTGCTTTGCCATGGATGTAACGAAAGTAGACGCGATACAAAAAAAGTAGTTAACTTGAAAATCCATCTAATTGAATCAGATGCTTGATTAAAAGAACTGAACTATTTAATCTAAATCACATGCTTGATTAGAGCTGGTTCACATTAGGTCGGCCCGACAGTTTTACCGGCCCGACAAACGTGTCGTATCCATATTGGCGTATGTATCTCAATAGCGCCGTTCACATTAGGGCGACCCGACCAAACTGTCGGAGCCGACACTTTTACCGTACGTCCAGCCACGATTTCTGCCCGATCGAACACAATATTGGCGTACTAGCAAGTATGGCGCCGTTCACATTTGTCGGCGCGAAGCGGCGGCGACACCCGCCTGCCATACTCCCACCCGCCCTCCCGCTCTCATACCCCGCTCTCGGCACTCGTGCAAGCAGTTTCGTCGACGTGTATGCAGAGAAGACACGTTTCAATATGGAGGATTTCTTAATTCGCTTATTAAGTTTGAAAAGTTCCAACTTCATTTCGCTCGGCAATTATTGGATGCACCCAATATTTCCTTTTTCTTTTTTTCTGCCTTTTATTTAAGTACCACATTGCAATGAATAGGTCGTCGTCATCCATCCTATACGAAAACCAACTCACAACTGTTTTGTGACGACCCAGGCCGGGCAGTAAAACGACCGTACCGACAGTTATATTCACATTAGGTCGGGTCGGCGGCGTCTAGTGTGAACAGCAACACCCGGCAGTCGGTGAACGGCAAACTGTCGGCCCGACCTAATGTGAACCAGCTCTTAGGCGACCTGAATACGTACTACATACGTAACAAAATTATTAATATCCATATAGATAACAAAAAAGGACTAATCTATGAATTCAAGTGAAACCCCACCCGGGGATCGGGGACATCTGGAGTAAAATAGGACAGTTCTTGAACGAAGGAAATAAATGTCTTATCTCGGGATACCAATAATCTACAAACGTGTAGTGATCACGTTTGTAGATTATTGTTATCCCGAGACAGAAAACAAAGCACATTCAAAGGCAGGACAAGAAACATAAGTAAAAGTTATTACGTCGCATCCGAAAGACGTAGGAGCTGAGATAGTTACGAGGTGATTATTATAAAAATTGCGCCACTTATGCCTTAAATAGGGCCTATTTAAATAAAGACCTCATATCATAATCATATAAACTAAGTAATCAACACATTATAGTGTTAGATAACCCGTCAAGCGTTGATTACTTAATTTATAATTATAGTATTAGTATAATAGTTTATACTTTTAATTTACTAGACTGCTATAGCTCGCCCCATCTCTATTGTCCGCTGATGCAATAAAGGCATCGAGGCCAAGTCATCATATCATCATCATAACTGCTGTAAGAAGTCCATTGCTGGACAAAATCCTCCCCGAGAATCATCTTGAGGAGATATGCCATAATCGCCACGTTTGGCAAACGGGTTGGCGATCGCAGTAAGATGCACTATGACCATTCATAGTAGTCAGAAAGAAGCTGCTGCCCGTCTTTTGTTAGATATTCCCTCGGGTCGACTTCTACGCCCCCCACGGGATGAGATGGGGTGATGATATTCTGATATGCGTCGTCGTCAACACACAGCATATAGCTTGGTCAACTATTATAGGTCATAAAAATAAATTCTATCGTCTTTTCAGATTACGACCTAAAATCGGGAGTGTACTCATCGTGGACGGAGTCTGTATGGCAGACGATGTGGGCGCGTGTGTTCGTTAGCGCGGGCGGGGGAGGCGCTCGGGCCGCAGCGGGGGCGGGGGCCGTGTCCACCGTGCTGGCGGGACTGCTCACGTACTGGCTGCACAAGCACGCCCAGCAAGTGTTCGCGGTACCCGCTGCGTTCATAGTCAATGATGACGCTGCGTCTGGGTAAGTGTACTGGACATTTTTTTGAAGTGTAACTACTTGAGGAGCCTTTTACCTAGCGGATGGAAGCGAACCGTCATGCTCGGACCGGAGACGCTGAATCTAGTCTACTCGGCTCCACTGGACATCATGTCCGCTCGGGTTGGTGACACTCAAACATGTCTACTTGGCTTTAGTCGTCATCGGCCTAGGTTCGTGTTCGACAAGAGGTTAGAAGTTCCACTTCTATAGTGTAGTCATAAGCTCACTCGTATTTTTTTACCGAATCAAAGTTTTGTCAGTCTTTTCTTATTTACATTAGGCACGGTTTGAGTGCATTGGTGATACACAAATAATTATCAGAGAATTTGACACTACAGGTCAACAAAATATTTAACAGATATTTTTGATAACTTTCCTGGTTCGACAGGAGACTCGGCTTTGGAATTCTCTTCTTATACAAATAACGCATGTATAAACCTTAAATGCATTCAAAGCTATACTTAAAAGCACTACTGGGCCAATGCCAAAACTATGTTTCATACCAGACGCCTAATCAAATTGACAAATATTTCCTTTTCTCTTCCAGTATACTGCGAACCGTAAATTGTTGAGACGAGAACAATTTTCTAGAGAAGAGTGAATCAAAGAAGCGGTTGACGATCATGACATTGTGATACCAGTATTTTGTTTGTGATGTGTGGACCTATGATTTTTATAATATAGTTACATTCCACGTATATGTAATACGATACTTAATTAATTTCATATGCTTGTTCCTTTAATATGATTAAGTGTAGATAAAACGTCAGCTTATTAGGAAAGTGTATTTATTTCTCATCTTGTTAATATGAAATACATAATATTCAATAATAGAGTAATACAATTAAATCTGACAACTAAATATTTCCATTTCATTGCAATAATTTCTTCAGTACACTCATGGCGTCATTTTTAATATCATGTATTTTTAGGTTTTTAATTATCACAAAAGAATTAAAATTGTTAATAAAAATATAATGCTTTTATTTATACGTATATACTGTAAATTATCTGTATCAAAGAAAGCCCAAGACATCTGAAGAAGCCTGTGCAAAGTCTGTGACTCAACAATTTTTGAACATAATTACTAGCAGTTTTTACATATGAATCGACATATAACGAAGTAAACATAGTTTCATTCATGTAGTCACGCTTTGCTTCGAACGGATTGAAATAATATATCATTGGTTTTGAACTTCTAAGACTTGTAGGCCACAGAGAACACATATCAATATTCCTTTTTTGCATCACATAAAAATTAGTATTTAGTAAATCGTGTGTAGATACCATTACTGAGGTAGTGTTATTTTTTTTACATGGAATATTCATTGGTATGTATATGTATAATGATTCTGTAGTCGTGTAAACAGTTCCCCGAGATCTTGAGTTAACTTGCGTCTGTGTATGTACATCATGAAGAACATTTGATAAATACTCCTCTATTTTATCACACGACTCGAACTCCTTGTCTTGCATTTTCTTTGCGATAGATTCTATAGGAACCTGTTTCTTTATGTCGTTCAAAATATCAAGATGTTTCATGCTCCACGTCATTGGTAGTATAGTAGATAATACAGAGTTACCGGAAGATAATTCGTAGACCGCATATATACTATGTTTCGATTTACAATGCTTTTCAATATTAAGGTTTGGAGTGTTGTGAGGGATTAAAACAAAATGGTTTTTCCTTATGAAATAAAGGGTGTTGATGTTGATCCTTCTTAAAATTATATGAAATATATAACCAAGAGTTACATTCTGAAAATACCAGGTTCGGAAACAAAGTTTAAGTGCCGAATCAAGCGGATGTTTGGTAGTGTTTCGTATATAAAATAATACTTTTACGAGACTGGTCAATTCGGACTCTGTCAAGCTTTTGATTCTTGCCTGGTCTTCTATTTTATTACATGGCACAAAAATTGTACTCGTATTGTTGATTGTTTGTTGGATTTGCAAATGGGGTCTACGTTCTTCAATACTAATTGTCATACTGTTCGTATAGATATGCTTTTTCAATCTTTTCAAATCAATTTCTAATACTAAAGCCGTTGCCTCTGGGGGCCTAACAATTCTGGAATTCTTCGATTCATTTAACAACTGTTGTAAGGTACAGAATATACTTATTACGAAATGAAACAATCGAAACAAATCAGCACTGGAAAGTGTTTTGGAATGTTGATTGAACAAATTATTGAAATCAGTATCAATATACGAATGGTGAACTCTTTGACATTGGGATGATTTATCTGTTGTAATATCTTGACCTTCATGTTTTATGGAATATTCCATTATGTTATTATAGGCATATTCCCTTTTCGGGGATGGAACAATACTGGTCTCCTCCATTGAGACAATTTTCTTGATCCTTGAGTTTATTATAATTGTAACAGTTTACTATGCAGAATTAATTCACTGCTTCATTTGTCTTTATATTATGTTCCATAAAAAAAATCTCTGGAAATTGTGAATTTAAAGTTCCATAGATCATTCCAAATAGAGACTTCAGAATCCTCTACTTACAATGAATTGCAGATCTCTCGGCATTTTACAACAGTTTGTTATTGTTCTGAAATAGAATAGAATATTGAGTGTTTTAATTTATAAATTGTCAGTCTTTTCAACTACGGCAAGTAAATGCTCCGAAAACCAAATTAGAATCCCAAAGTGTGTTAAGTAAAGCAAGATGGGTACTTTATTATTAGAGTAATGTTCTAAACATGTGTTCTTCGGGAGATACATTATGATACTGTATGCTGTTTTCACCAGCGGATACTTGAAGGCTTGAAAATTGTGTAGTGGCTTTGCGTTCACTGGTAGTGGCCCTTAGTATACACGCTTTCGCGGAGCTCGGATTTCTATTCGTCACATATGCAATGCTCCACGGTATTTGTGTTTTAATCAGTGTATGTTGATATAAATCTTTTCACTCGATCGTGATGGACAACGAGACAGCTGCATGCTGACAGCATGAGTCAAATAAATCGATCAAAGAGGGAAAAACCAAGAATAATACGAAAATATCTGACAATGAGTTAATTTTACGCCGTAAGAGACAAAGTTTCACTAGCATCTTGGTTTCATAAAACCACAACGAGCATACATACGGCCCACCTGATGATAAGCAGTTAGTCTATCCTACGACATTTGTGACGTATGTAGCTGACGAGCTCTGAAGACTTTACTCACGCCGAGGACCACAACAACATAGTGTATTCTGTGAGGTGGAGTTATTTCCCAAGCCGAGTTGCCGATAGACTGAGACAACGCTATGCTATAGCTTATTTATATGTTATACCACATTTTAGCACTACCTAGGGGTTAGGTACGTGTTACTAAAGCCAAATCCTACAGACGTGGTGGTAACATTCAGATCGTTAAATTGCCTAAAGTTCTGTTAGATTGGGAGCTGGCCTGTCTGTTAGAAATGGGTAGACGATGTCTGCATCGAATTGCTTTCATTATTTAAATTTTTCTTCGCGGTCCTTGATGTTAATGTCCTACTAACCAAGAATTTATAAATACTGGAGGAGTTCTTCTTGTGTGCCTACTTATTTATGTTTGCATGAATTTAATTATGCTTTAGGTACTAAATAAAGCATCGTTAGTTTTTAGGTTTTCCTTATTATTTTAATGTCTTGTGATCACAACATGGTGATAGATTTTCTACTTAAGTTATCGTATCGGGTCAATGACGTGAATTTACACATTATTTTATGACAGCATACCTTACCAGAAACAATAAGATACACCACCAAAGAGAATCTAACAAACTACGCTTGTAAACCAATTTCAATTAACACAGCGGTTGTTCATGTTATGTGAACTTGGATGAGAATTCATTCATTCACTCATGGAGTAGGTACATACATATCAAAAGTTAAATTATCTACAAATCAGTAATACTTACATATTATACAGATATCACGTAAAAGCTATTATAAGTTGTAGCATTGGTATTGGCAAAATTTGTATAAAGAAATCTAGATTTTATTTTCAATACTAATTTATTTATAAACAAGCTGTTCATAGACTAGCTAGATCAACATTAGAAGTGCGTTAAACAAAGATTTGTAACTACTAACAAACTAAGGTTCTCCAGAACGATGCTTTAACGCGTTTAGTTTGAAAATTATCTGTAAGGAGGCACGTACCTTCTTGAATATGTTTCCATGGAAACTTGTTATTAGGTTGTCATTGCCTTGTCGTGTTTTTCTATGGCTTAATTAAATATTAAAATTTGTCTCAACCAGTGAACGCACTGGTCTCAACTCAAATCATCGGGGAGTGTCCATCTTGGTGACAAATTTCGTCAAAAATTTTAAATAACGGCTGATTGTGGGTCATGATGAAAATTTTGCTTCCGATTTGCCGCAAGAAGACTAAAATCTATTCTCGCCACAGTGTGTCATTGGTAAACACGTGTGTCTAGGAATTTTAGCAATTTTCGCGTTTTTGTGTCAATTATTCACGTCTATTTGTGTTTTTTGTGACTTGTTATTGTTCTCTGATTGTCTGTACGTGTGGTTTGTAACGTACGTGTCTTTATTGTAGTATTTTGAGCTTATCCGTATTCATCACGGAGTGATGGATACGGATAAACTTCCCGATCCCGGAATCTCTCCCGATATTCCAGTCACTCCTAATTATGAACCATTCCTCCCCAACGGCCCTACATTCCCTCTCAGCCCTCTGTCCCAACTCGCTGTTGCGGCATGTTCCCTTGGTTCACAAGAAAGAATTGTAACTTAGGCTAGTTTTAAACGTCCCCTAAATCTACCTCCCAGCGGCCCAACAAATGTATCAAAAAGCCTAATAGGAAGAAGTGAGTACTCAGTGAGTGATAAAGCTCCTTTCTTTGTTCATGTGTCTCGCATGGAAGCTCAACCGTATCTTTTGGCCTCTTTTTGTTTAATAACAATATTAGCAATGTTGTGTCTGGTGGTGTAAAGAAAGTGGACAGAAACCGTGTTTCGGTAGAGTTTGCATCATCAGAAGATGCCAACTCATTTTTAATTAAGCCTCTACTCTCAAGTCACAAATATGTTGCAGTCCTGACAACATTCAACATCACACGCATGGGAGTTGTATCAGGAGTACCAAATGATATGACAGAAGATGAGGCCAAATTGTATCTGAAAGTACCCGTAGGTTGTGGTGCAATTTTAAAAGTTCGGCGGATCAATAGAAAAGTTTATCGGGATGGGGTAACTGAGTGGAAGCCTACCGAAACATGTGTACAACCTTTGATGGCCAAGTTCTCCCCAAAGGGTATTTTATTGCTACACATCGCTTCCAGTTGAGCAATATCAATACCCAACAATTCAGTGCCATAAATGCTGTCGTTTTCGGCATGTTGAATCTGTGTGCAGGCCCAACGACCGTTGTATTAAATGTGGGCATGCGGAGAGATAGTTGTAATATTTCTGAAAGTGAGACTTTCTGCGTTTTGTGCAATGGCAATCATTTTGCAATTAGCAAAGATTACCCGGAGTTCAAAAGGAAGAGGGCTATTAAGACAACCATGGCTGAAAATTCAATTTCGTATGCTAAAGCCATTAAAGTCATAACGGTAGTAAACTCCTATTATGCAAATGCTGTCAAATCTACACCCTCACAGAAAACAATATCATATCGGAGAACTTACTTTAAGCAGCCCAAGGCCCGTAATCCTCTTTCTCCTTCATATGACAAAAGTGCTCATAACCAGATTACTAGCTCCCCTCCACCTTCGCAGCCTAATGGCTGTGCTATCAATAGTTACAACAACAATATTAACCAGCCTAATTTAGAATCTGTAAAAAAATCATCTTTTCTTATTAATTTAATAGTTAAAATTCTCTCTAGTAATTTATCACCGTTCCACGTTGCAGACACACTTATCCCTATTCTTTTAGATTTAAAAAATGGCTCCACACCAAGTATTTCTCCAGTGGAATGTGAGGAGTGTTTTTCATAAAAAACATGACCTCATTTTGCTCTTAAACAAATACAAGCCTTTGGCTTGTTCCATTGCTGAGACTTGTTAACCGCAAGTCTTAACTTTCATATGCCACTATAAATCATCCTCAGGTGCGATAGGTCTGATGGCTATGGTGGGTCAGCTCTGCTCCTAAACAACCGTATCCCATTTAGGTCTCTCCCTATGTCGGTATTGAATAGGGATATGAGTATGGCTGCAGGCTGTGTGGAGCGCATCAATGTCTTCTCAGTCTACATAGCTCACCCCCAGCAGAATCATTATCAATGCTAAGAAATGTGTTCCAAAGTATTAACGGACCACTTCTGGTTATGGGTGACTTTAATTGTCATCATTTTAGATGGAGATCGGAACGTTGTGATTCCTTTGGGGTAGGTTTGGTGGAGATTTTGGATGACCTTGAATCTCTGTATTCTTAATGATGGTTGTTTTACTCGTAGAACACTTCCAGGACAGCATAAAAGCTGTGATGACCTAACATTCTGCTTAATGAATATTGCAGTTTCAGCTCACTGGCAATGCACCAGTCTGACATATGGCAGTGATCACTTCCCCATTGTTATTTCTTTGGCTGATAAAACGTATTTAAAAATAACATCCCCTCCACTTTTGAAGTATAACTTATCCAATCCTGATTGGGCAGGATTCTCTTCATTATTGGATGACCATATTGATACCCTTCTAAATTTAAATTCAACAATTTTAATTTCATCTGATCACTGTTATGTGGAAAGTCGCTATAATTTGCTGATTTCTGCGATGATTTCAAGTGCTGATTCGTCATTCACTATCAAAAATAGTGCCCGCGACAAAATTCCATCACCATCAGGAAAGGAAGAAAGCAGAATTAAACTATAAATCCGAGATGAACATCTATAATCTAGAAAAAAAATTTGAAGCGGCTTATGACATTTGGACGCTACTCGACGAGATTTACAACAGTAAGGGACCTGCTAGAAAAGCGACTCTCCTTAAACAACTGATACTGTCCAAAATGCAAGATGGTCATATAAGAGATCACTTAAATAAATTCATGGACACGGTTGACAAATTAAAAGACTTGCAAATTGAAATCCATGATGATCTGTTGACTGTAATGATGCTCTACAGTCTTCCTAGAGAATACGATAATTTCCGGGTTGCAATAGAATCGAGAGACATCTTACCAAAACCCGATGACTTAAAAATCTAAATTCTAGAAGAATGTCAAGCAAGATTAGCTAGCAAAAGTCTTGTAGACTATGAGAAAGAAATAGTAGAAGAGTCGTATTTGGCCAAATTGTGCAAATTTTGCAAGAAAAAAGGGCATAATATTAAAGAATGCAGAAAAATAAAGCATAGAGAGAACATAACAACTAACAAGGTAAAAAAGCAAGAACCTAGAAATTCGTATGCTGTCTGAATGTTTTCAAAAATAAAGATTTTCATTTTCAAGATGAGAAACATGAATGGATCCTTGATCAATCCAATTCACAGACACTTAAGTTGGCATCCAAAGAAGCTACAGCTGAAATTAAAGGAAAGCGCCCACTGATTCTAACAGTAAATGCAAATGATAATGGTAGAACTGGAGAAGTCACTCTAAATGACACGCTTTATGTGGCAAGCTTATGTACAAACCTAATATCTATCGGAAAAGCGAAATAGAATCGGGGTGTTCTGTACTATTTACTAATAAAAAGGCTACATCACACATCACACAAACATCCTGAAGCTGGGATTGTACTTAATGGTAGCAAAAGCAAAAGATGGTTTATACTACGTAACATGAAAATAAAAAATGGCATAAATATTTAGGCCACATGAACGAAGATGATATGAAGTTGGCACTGAAAAGCCAGACTCTTATTGGTGTAGACTTCAAGGCATTTGAAATACTTGGCGCTTGTGAAATATGTATACAAGACTGCCTAGAAAACCAAATACTACTCCACGTACAACAAAACCACTTGTAATGTACAGACGCCAGCACATCAAGCTACCCCAATCTGTCAAATTTTCGCAATTGAAAGTGAACCTTATGCTTATGTGATAAAGTTTAAAATCTATAAAAGAAATTTGACAGATTGGGATAGATAGATGTGCCGGCGTCTGTACATAGTGATGTTTGCGGTCCAATGAAGTTTGAAACTCACTGTAGAAATAAAGTTTTTGTAAGTTTCATTGACGACTATACCAGATACAGCCGCGTGTACTGCGTAAAGAACAAAGTGAAGTATCTGAGAAATTCAAAATATATACTTAAGGCAGAAATGGTAAATTTTACTGGCCACAAAATAATCTGTCTACAACCAGATAATGACCTAGAATATTTTAATAAAGAGATTGACAACTTTTTAAAGATAATGGTATAACTAGACACCTGACAGCACCATATACATCTCACCAGAATGGTGTAGCAGAACGAATAATCGTACGCTGCTGGAAAAGGCTAGAAGTATGATGCTCGAATCAAAAGCACCTCAAAATCAGTAGGGCGAAGCAACACAAACAGCTAACCACCTTTCAAATAAAAGCATCAACAAAACTCTTTCTTCACAGTTGGGTACTGTTACAACACCGTTCGAAAAATGGGTTCATAGAAAACCCTGTGTATTACATTTACGTCATTTTGGAACAAAAGCCTTCATTCTTTTAAAAAACGGGAATCATAATTAATTTGAGTCAAAAGCCATACCTGGGATGTTCGTAGGCTACTAAGAAACATCAAAGCTTACAGGATTTGGGTACCTAAGAAACAAAAAAATATGATTCCGAAAGATGTCCGATTTACCAACAAACTTTTCTATACTGAAACTCGAAAGTCAGCGTTACACACAGCAGAAACATCAAAGGAAAATCACGATGAAACCAAATTTGTTGATACAGCCTTCTTTGATGGGGCTGATGAAAATGATGATGAGTCAATTGAAGGTGATGACGATGATAATATTGAACATGTTTCGATCTCAGACATCAGTGACGAGGACACTGAGGAAACCCACAGAGAAAATGAAAGAGAAGCTCCAACAGAACATCGAGTACTTCGTAACCGAAGCTGCCTTAGAAAACCTGAAAGATTTGACGATTTTGTAAATACTGCAGCAGAAGCTTTCAAAGAAAACTACGAAATACCTGAAACTTATAATGAGGCTCTAAAAACAATGATAAAGATAAGTGGTTGGAAGCAATGTTGAGTGAAATCAATTCTTTGAATGAAAATCAGACATGGGAACTCGTTCCTTTACCAAAGAATAGAAAAGCTTTACCGTGCAAATGGGTATTCAAAGTAAAGACCAATCCAGATGGCACTGTGGAAAGATACAAAGCAAGATTGGTAGTTAAAGGGTTTTCACTGACACCAGGGATAGATTACGGCTATGGATATAAAGCTTTTAGCCCTGTAGCGCGACTTACCACCGTCCGTGCCCTTTTAACAGTAGCAGAAAAGAAAAACGATCCCTCTGTCAGTTTTATGAGTCGACAGCCTTCCTAAATAGCCATGTTGAGGAAGAAATATTCATGAGACAACGAGAAGGATATAGCGATGGTACAGTACAAACAGAGTGTGAGTGTGCCGTTTTAAAAAAAAGTCTCTATGGTCTCATACATGAATTTCTTGTGAGTTCAAGATTCAGTCAGAGTACTTCAGATCCCTGCCTGTCAACTTTAGAAATAAGTATTGACATTGAGATTGTATAATGGGGATTGACTTCTATAATTGACATTATTTAACTCTGTATTGTGTATTCTAATTGTTATAACGTGTTTGTCTGCGATTCTATTAGATTGTGTTAATTAGTGGAATATGTATTAAAAATTATGTATGATTAAATCAATTTGCATACCGAAGTATCGGTGAAACATGCTGGACCTATTGTAAAATGTAATTTGTACCATCTTTGTAACCATGTTTCTAGCAAATAAACTATTCTATTCTATTCTTGTATATCAGAGATAATGGAACCTCTAAGGTTTTGATTGCACTATACGTTGATGACGGGCTAGTTGCCTCGTCCTCGGAGAGTGGAGGAAAGAAATTTATTACCGAGCTCCAAATCGCGCCAGCCGTTTAGATGTGACAAAGTAACAAACATACACAGTCACACACTCACAAATTTTCGCCTTTATATTATTAATGTGATGAAGAACATTTAAAAAACTTTATTAAGGAGCATGAACCACTTTCACCAAGTAAGATTTTTAAAGATATTATTAAAAATCTCTCCAGTAGAATGGCACACAAAGCCGTTTACTTAAAGGCCCACTTCACACCTTTTCGCAGATGATACAAAAATAATGAAGCCAATATCTACCACATCAGATACTATACTACTGCAAATCGATCTCCACAGAATGTTGGATTGGTGCATACAAAATAAAATGTTATTACATACAGTACACTTGAAATAAATTGTCACAACCTAACACATACAGTTTCTAGAAACTATGTTCTTCATCAGATGATGGCGTGATAGTGTCGTTATAATTTTTTTCAGAAGAAGAGTTGCTACTTTCATCATTAGTCACAGTAGTTGTATGAAATTAGTATTTGAAAGGTAATGGCCCATTTAGTGTGAAAAATATACCTAGGTTATATTATACTTTTCAATGGTAAGTGGCGCATTACTAAGGCTGATGGGGACCATGAAATAATAATAATAATATCCTGGGCCAAACTAAGCAGAGCTTGTACTTTGGAAACCAGATAACTGATATCAGTTATCTGGTTTCCAAAGTACATATACTACTTTCTTTTGTTAATACATATTTAAGTATATAGATAAATACACCCAAACTCAGGACAAACAGACATGTTCATGCACACAAATATCTGTCCTGGATGGGAATCGAACCTACGACCTCCGGCGTGAAAAGCAAACATTCACCGACCACGCCAACAGGCCCAATAAAAAAAAGTAGTAGGTATACCTAGTATGAAAACTTAACTTATAACTTGTGGTTTTAGACAGAGACAGAAATATACGTGTTATTACCAAAGATATTATAATATAACTTAATATCTTTGGTTATTACCTGACCGAAAGAGTTTGCTTTATGTGTGTGATGATGATATTTTTATTTAACAAAACAACGGCGAAGTGAATTCGATTGTTACATTTTCAAGTCTATACCACTGAACCGATTGTGATTAAATTACCGTAAAGAGATATACATATTATATTTGGAGACGGAAATAATATACTTTTTATTTATTTATTTATTCCATGTTGCCATGGAATAAAATAATTTACAGACGGGCGAGACCACTGGTGCAGCTAATTATTATCCAATTTTTATTGGTCTACTGCAAGATCTCTCCATTGAATTATTTTTTTCTTTTTACATATAATGAAAAGTGCTAAGTATGCCTGTATTATTTGCCATCATTTTCTTTTTTGTAAAAATACATTTTTAAACAAAATAAAGAACAAAAAATGAACATTTATTTGGTTTATATTTTGGAACATTCTGAGCATCTTACCAGAAAATATAGGTACACTTGGCCGGGCTGCAACGTATACGGTACAGCCCGGCCACAAAGAAATGCTATTTTAACGAGATATATTTGTGGTACATTTAATCTATTCATTGGTACTGCAAGAACAATTTAAGAACATTTAATTGATACGTCTATGAATTACGATATATATATATATATATATATATATACTATGGCCGGGTTGCGTCGCAACACACTATAGATACTACCATCTATATTTTGTTTTTTGAATCACTACGGTCAGTAACTTGTATTTCAGTCGAGCTATTCGACCATAGATGGCGCTTTCCTAGAAAAAGATTAAGAACTGCCATTCTTTAGTTCTAGATGGCGTTACTATGTGTCATTAGGTCATTACACGCTTTATATTAGCTTCACACTTGTAATAGTCTCCTTTAGATGCGATTTTTGACCCACTTTAAACGGTCAGATTTCATTCAAACTTTGTAGATTTATCGATGACCGATGACAATACAATAATTTGATAAGATTATTCCATTATTCAATTTGCAAGATAACATTTTTGCCAATTTATATAATTTTTATCTATAGTCGATAAGGCAGGAATTGATGTTAAAGGAATTAATAGTTTTAAAAAACTGAAAAATTCGAAAAAATATTAAATCCGGTCACGTACTATTCGGACTCGGGCACGAAGGGTTCCGTACCATTATCTATAAAAACGAGCAAAAATTTCACGCTTATTGTGTGGGAGCCCCCTTAAATATTTATTTTATTTTGTTTTTTTAGTATTTGTTGTTATAGCGGCAACATCATCTGTGAAAGTATCTAACTATCACGGTTCATGACATACAGGCTGGTGACAGACAGACAGACAGCGAAGTCTTAGTAATAGGGTCCAGTTTTATCCTTTTGGAACGGAACCCTAAAAACGCGCTTTATATAAAATACAACTAAAAAATAGAAAACAAATTTTAATAAATTTAAATTGATAGTAGTGTAAAAATATATATATTTTATTGTAAAAAAGCGTGTGGGTGTTTTTAAAGATATTATTTAAATAATAATTCTTCTACTCATTTCTGTCAGAAAAATATTTGTAACTATTGACACATGTATTTTTTACAATAAAATATATTTTTTTACACTATTCAATTCAAATTTATTAAAATTTGTTTTCTATATTTTTGTTGAATTTTGTATAAAGTGTGTTTTTTTAGTTTTTTTAACTATTATTTATTATAATTGACATGTCTCTTGACATGACAATGATATAAAGAAAGAAATGAGTTCAAAATAAGAAAGAAGGTTTGTAACATTCTTCCGTCGTACGCTAAGATATTATGTTATATTATAATATCTTTGGTCGTACGCGTCACGTGTGTACCTAAAATAATCTTCGAGCATTTATGACAGCTAAATGCTCGAAGAAAATACAGTGGGACAAGAATCTTTATGAACGTGACTGAAATTTGTGGGAGGGCGACACTATGACGGCAAGGGTTGCTTTTAGAAAATTTCCCTAATATAATGGGAACATTGTACAATGGCAATAGACTGTATACAATCCATTGTATTTCGTATCAATTGTATAACTTTAACGGGCCAGTTGGCTTAGTTCGATTTTTTTTATTCCCGCGTCTGGGTGTTTATCTATAAGTATATATTTACAGAAGTAGTATATGTAGTATATCAGCCATCTGATTTTCATAGTCCACACGGCTACATATCAAGCTATACATTTCCAAATAAAGCTCACTTCTCATTGTATGGAAATCCTATACACCGTGAGGTTACACTTACCAGCTTATACTGTAAATGTTTAGCTTGATGTGTGGCCGTGTGTACTTTACTTAGTTTGGGATCAAGATGGCCGTGTGAGAATAATGTCCCAGGAATATCTAACTCCAAAAGTTTATTGAGTACCCGGTATATTATTGATTTTTTGTTATAAATAATTTGACAGCACAAGGGAAGAAAACAGTCATTTTATCTTTATAAATAAATTTATTTCTAAATTAATACTACACTTTTATTGACTAATAAAAATAAAAAGAAATACTTAATACTACATTAATGTAAAAAAATCAAACAAATAATTAATACACGGGTGCGACTTAAAAATCAAGCATGGTCACATTTACCTATCGCGGCGGCAAATCGTTCGTTAACTACTGTAGGTTAAATACTCTTTGGTTAACTCTTCAAATGGAATTATCGAGCCTTACTTGTGTTTTTCTTTCATGAAAAGCTCCTTAACTTTTAGGAATATTTCCCCGGCACCACTTTTGGCATATTGCTAGTGTTTTAAACCATATAATACAATAATAAACATAGGAACAACAGTCAGTAAAGCAAGCTGTAGTATAACTGTCAAAGAGACACTTTACAAGATGGCGGCGTTAGTTCCACTTTCAGCCACGTTCATAAATATCCTTGTCGCACTATACTCGAAGTTGACAACAGACTGACATGATAATTATATAAAGAAATAAATGTGTTGAAAATAATAAAGAAGGTTTGGGACAAACACTAACCCCTAGATTAACAAAGATCTCAATATTACAACAATCACAAGTATTCTCTACCGAAACCGGTCAGTTAACGATCTCTGTGATATCTGATAGTGAGCATCTAGGTCGCAGTCAATTTTACGAGTGATCGGCTAGGTTTTTATTTCTGATCTTAAATCATCCATATTACTCTTTAGAGGCACTTTAAGCTCTTGCTCTGAACAGTTTAATAATCCCATGCTAAAGCATGTCAATATGAATAGTATGACAAATAACGTGCACCTAATGTTATTATAACATTTAGTTGTTAAATATTTTGGTCCCTCTAAAAATATTCGATGGTACATGTAGTAAACTATGCAACTGTTATGTTTTTTCGACGATTCATTTCACGTAAAAGTCACTGTCTAGTTGACAGCTGTCACTACTGTCAGCTGACTGTCACGTAACTGCGAACATCATGACTTCGTTTTTGATTCGAGCAGCGATTAACATTTGTACCAATAAAAAGTTGCCGGCGGCAAGAGCGTCGTCAGTATCTAATTATTATTTCAACCGTTATTCTTATTCCATAACTCCACAAAAAGTTCCTATTAAAATGGCAAATAAAATGCTGCCTCAGATCTTTAAGTACGTGGACGAGAATGTAGATTCTTACAAGAATCTTTTAAAAGAGGCGGTTGCTATTCCTTCTGTGTCGAGCGATGCGAAGTATCGGGGTGAATGCGTACGTATGGTGGAGTGGACGGAGGTGAAACTGAAGGAGGTTGGGGCCACCACAGAGCTAAGGGATGTAGGTTATCAGACTATTGATGGACAACAAGTGAAACTGCCCCCCGTTTTGGTGGGCGTCCTGGGAACAGTAAGTAAAAAGTATAGTTTGCCTCAATTAGTATAATGTCTTTTTTATTTTTCTTTATCTGGCACTGAGGCTTATTGAACTTGATAATCTTGTCTTTTTACATAGTACAATATTGTTCATCTCCCATAACAAACCTAGAAAAGTTAAATCTTTTTAACCATAGCTGGAGTGTGTGCTGCTTAACATATAAGTAAAAATAACTTAAAACAATACTACTACTATGTGCAATTTATATTTCAATAGCTGTGCCCTGTGGTTTTACCCGTGTTAAACTTTATACATATATTAATTTAGCATATAAATGTTATTCGGATATATAAGCTATATTACTACAAAGTATCATCAAAATCCGTTTGGTAGTTTTTGTGTGAAAGAATAACAAACTTTTGCCTTTATTATATTAGTGTGATTAAAGTTTTATACTATAGTAGTTGAATATACAAAACAGAGAACTTCTTAACATAGGTCTAAATTTATATATAGTTTGTGTTGCTGTTTTACACAAAAGTACCTTACACACACTAGTAACTCAATGATCTGTCAGGTGCTTATTACATAAACTGGAATTTGGCAAGAAATTAGGCTTATATAAATATTTTCCTTATGCACATTTGCAACTAATGGAAAGATTTAACTATGTAAAGAAATTCAGGGAAAAACAGAGAATTCAAACAATGTACATGTCAGCCTTAAACTTATGTGAAACAGCAACATAAAATACTTAAAATTTGTATGAATTCATTATGTGATAATTCTTAGCTTGGAGAATCAAATTACACACAAAAATTGAACTTTGCCTAATGATAAGAGTCCCAGCAAACCATCTGCTGGAGCATGCATATTCATATTACCAATGGTTGTTGTCCATAATAGAGATATATGATATGTTATTGTTATTTAAAGAAATTATCCTCATTAATAACTTATATGGAGATACTAGCAGATCTAATAGCTATTTTGGAGGGCCTCACCTTGTGAGTACTAAAGGGGCTCAAATATATGATTCCGGGGAGTCCTGGCTTGTTTGTACATAAGAATTTTATGGTTTATAGAAAGCACCTTGATAACTCATGTGCAGGGTAAAAAAATAATAAGTTTTAGCAGTCGTTAATTAGATCTATCACAACATGATTTGAAAAGATAGATGACTTTAGCTGTCAGTGAAGTATTTCTTATAGTAAATGTATATGTAGTGTTGTTAACTAAAACACCTTAAAACCAGTGAAAAAGAAAATTATGTTACAATTGTATAGGTACTGAATGCAAACTGTGTAAATAATGATCTTTTATATTCTTTTAATAAAAAAATGCATGGAACACTCTATAAACCAGTATAAAACAAGGTTTTTTGTAGTAAAAAGCCTGAAGATTTCCATAATCCTTGCTATTAGACCTGGTTTCCTTATAAAATTAATACTAGTCTATTAGTAGTATAATTATATATAGTACACCATAAAAATTACATACTATTTAAGAACAAAAGAATTGTCTCTGAACAAGAAACCTAATAAAACTGTTGTTGTAAACAATAACAAGTATATTTAATTAATTCAACATTGCCTTGATTTTAATCTATTGCTTTATTATTATATATTTTATAATTTTTTTAATAGTAAAAAGATAAGTAGTATCTTACTATGACACTAACCATTCTTTAAGGTAACAATAGATATAAACATGCATCTAAAAAGTATGCTACTCATTTATCATGTTGAGGACGAAATTCAGTTTATTATTGCATAGCACTGTAGCACATATTTTTATTTATGCGGTATTGGACTATTACTGATAATATCATGTTCAGCTGTATGTGTCATAGTTTATATGGGTAATATTGTTACCACTCTCATCGTGAATTACTTAGATTCAATTATTATGCTTCATATATATTTTTGTTGTTCTAGGATCCCAAGAAAAACACGATATGCTTATATGGTCATTTAGATGTGCAGCCTGCCCTGAAATCTGATGGTTGGGAGACTGAACCATTTGAGTTAGTGGAACGTAATGAAAAGCTGTATGGACGAGGCTCTACTGATGACAAAGGACCAGTGCTGGGATGGATTCATGCAATCAATGCATACAAAGCCATTGGTGAAGAGGTATGAATAATAGCTTTCACTCTATGGTCTATCTGTCTGTCTGTGAAGACTTTTTTTTTTATGCTCCATGTCTTAACACTCACAAGGAAGTCAAAAGTGCACTTTCTGTACTGGAATCAAGAAATTTGACAAGATGCAATGACAATTGTGTCATTGCATCTTGAAACAAAATCTGGAAACTGTAAATTTGTCTCCCATAAAAAGCAAGTAATATATTCTAGACCTGATTCCTAGGATGGATACCTACAAGATTGTAGGGACCCTCACACTTGGCCAGTACTTTTTTGTATTTAACCTTTAACACTTTTTAGCTTCCGGTCAATTTGAAATTTGTCTTTGAATGCATGGAAGAGTCTGGGTCAGAAGGTCTAGATGACCTGTTGATGCTAAAATTAAAACCAGAGGGTTTCTTTGACAATGTGGACTATGTGTGTATATCAGACAACTACTGGTTGGGTACCACAAAGCCTTGTATCACATATGGTTTGCGTGGCATCAGCTACTATTTCTTGGAGATTGAGTGTGCTAAGATGGATTTACACAGTGGAGTCTATGGTGGAACAGTACATGAAGGTAAGATTTTTATAACTATTTATCTTTATTAAACATGGTAATTTACCTTTACAATGGTGCTTTATGCAGAATGTAGGCTATTTTTTTTTATTTTTTTATTTTATTTTATTGGCACACCAAACAGAATATCATCAATACATGACAGAAAAGTATACATTAAGGTTTAGCTCTAGACAGTATTCCTAAACAAGTGTACACAGCATGACAATTTGAGTGGAACTAATAGTGACGCATGACATAAAGTAAAATTATATAATAAAACAAATAGATTTGAAGTTCACCGAAGCACGATCCGTAACACCATGATCCAATCGAGTCGCACCTAGGTGAACATGCACCTTAAAACTAATTATATATTAGAGTGTATGTTTCATTTGTACATGTTACAATGTCTATACATATTTTTAATTTACCTATAAAATTCGTTGTCAATATTCTCTTTGAAGAAACTAATGAATGTAGAGTCACAAACGACCTTGTCACACCCTATATCTATATATATAAAAAGCAATTGTTGTTTGTTAGTGTCGCTAAAACTCGAGAACGGCTGAACGGATTTATCTTTTCTTGGTCTTAAAATGTCCGTGAAGGTCTAGGGAAGGTTTAAAAGGTGAGAAAAATTCGAATAATTGTCGGGAAAACCCTAAAAACAGCCCTTTTCTTTTTATCATATAAACATTCTCTAAAACAAAAGTTTAGGTATTTTATTTATCGATTAAGGCAGTACGAAGTCTGCCGGTTCATCTAGTAGTAGATATAGTTAACTTTGAACTTAGTGTGGATCCAACTATTACAACTATCCAAAAATGTATAAAAGAAAAGTAGTATATGTAGTAAATCAGTTATTTGCTGTCCATGGTACAAGCCCTGCTTAGTTTAGGATCAGATGGCCGTTTGTAAATAATATCCCAGGATATATTATTAAAAAAGAATTATGACATTGTGGAAGAGAGCTCAGGGTAAATGACGTGACAATTCCCATCGCTCCTATTATCTTAAGATTCACCTGCCTGGCGCGTTCAAATTAATTTGTGTACTTGCAATAAATCTGTGTTACCATAAAGCTTCTATTGATTACTCTATTTTGTACGTGTAACATTTAAATTACTAAAGAGGATTGAGAATAAATTATATATTCACCAAAGGTAATTATTTGAATCACAGTCAAAGTTGTATAAAGAGTAGATTCTTGTTACAGTTCAAGAGATTTTATAGTATAAAATTGGATGGTCCCAAGCAAAGTCAATAATGCCCTAATGTATTGCCTCTGATTTCAATTATATTACATTAGTAGGTATTTAATCATTTTTAAATATTCTTGTTAGACTTACTTACCTACTGGATTTATATTACATACGCAAATAATTATGCTGTATCTCGCTGATAAAGTTAATAATTCTTTCATAAGTAGTATATTTATCATTAGTGTTCATTTATTACGAAAGGTGTTACTAAGTTAGTGGCATTATCAATGTATGCTTTTACAATCTCTATTATTTGATTAATGTTGATTTCAAAATGAAAATATGTAGTTAAGAATGTGTTCTTACTTACGTATTTGATACCTATATTGACGTTCTAGTCACGGGCTAGACAAGAAGTTGTAGTGTAATTTTTTCTGGCAGGATAATTCTCGCGTTTTTAATATAATGTTTGCCCGAAAGACACAATGCTGTGCCTCCAAATTTATTTTTATTTATTTATTTATTTCACAAAAAAAAAACGTACATGTTACTTTTAGCAATGATCTCTGCACTAAGCACGCAGGCTTGTCTTGCAGGAACCAATTGTTTTACATTTATAAAGAATTGGTACATAAAACTCTTAAATGACTAGGTACGAACAAGATAAAATTTAAAAAAAAATATATAATTAGAGACAATACAACAGAATATAGAAACTTCTTGAAAAAAAAAATCTTTAATATTACATAGATATAGAAATAGATGTTTATCTAATATTAAAAATATATATGTTAATAATAATAGTAAAAGACAATATAATTAAATAATGAATGGAAAAAGTTCGTGCTTGTGTGTGTCTGTGTGTATGTGTGTGTGTGTGTATGGGTGGGTGTTTGTGTAGAGTGTGTCAGTAGTTAGTTGATCCTACTGTTGATATTAATATCCTATTTACCCGATTGCCAAAAGGGATGGTATGGACTTTTTATGGATACCTTTTTATGGTCCTAGAGATCGTACACGTGTTCACGTTGATAGTTGGATTGTTTTGAGATTAAAGATTATATTACCTAGTGCAATTGATTCCTGTGTCGCGAGGTAATATAACGGACATTCTAATTCAGATGAACAATTAATGGGTCATAGCAATAGTAGTCCTGTGCGGGAATTAAACCCGTAACACGAAGTGGCGAGGCAATGAGGGCTACCGTTTTTGTGCTCACCAGTTGGCGCCACTGTCGCGGAAGGTCCACTATAGCTGATCAAAATCATTGTTATTGTGGACGCGACGAATGTTTTCACGAAAAATATTTAAAATCCTGTTAAAGTGTTTCATAAATAGCATGCCGCAGTGTTGTGCAGTCCCCGCACAACACTGCGGCATGCTTTTTATGAAACACTTTAACAGGATTTTAAATATATTTTCAAATATTTATTACAGTCATCGAGCTGTTACTCATTTTGTAATTTATTTAGTTTTAAACCAAAATGTTTAGTTATAATCGCAGTTTTTATTAATAAACAGCGTAACCCGAACAAAAACAGTGTATTTTGACGTTTCGTAGACCTGCCGCGATGCTAGCGCCTCTAGCGGCAAATTGATACGCGGTAGCCCTCATTGACTTAAGCCCTGAGTTACATGTTATCAAAGTCTTTAGACTACATATTGGTACACAGGTTTTTGACTTGTCCTAAAGTTTTTATAATATGATCAATTATAATATGATAAGCAATTATATCTAAGCCCATCAGGAATTAGTAGGTAATCACTAATCAATCAATGACATCGCTATCGTCATGTAAACTTTATCGTTGCTATTGTCAGTATATTTATTATATATGTTATGTTTAAATAAATATTTTCGGACAACTAACACACTGCCATCTGATCCTATACTAAGCAGAACTTGAATCTGGCAACCAGATAAGTGATGGACCTTCTTATGTATATTCATCTTCAAATATATGCATATCACAAATAAAAATGGTTTGTATTCACTTAAACTTTAAAAAGCGCGATAAATTTCACCCAAACACAGAGCAAATAATCGTGCTCATCATTCTAAAAAAACCGGCCAAGTGCGAGTCGGACTGAACCATGAAGGGTTTCGTAGCAGCAAGTATTCCAGTTGATTAAATGAAAGCAAATTGCGGTTTACGATTTATGACGCATTAAAAAAAAACACTTGCTAGATTTCGTACAAACCGATTGTCGTTGTTAGTTTGCATGGTAAAGTACATCATCCATAGACACCCCACATGTATGGGTACGATGAAAATATATTTTTTGTGTTTCCGTTCTATGTATGGGACCTCCCAAAATTATTGTTCTTTTTCTATTTTTGTGTAAAAATCTTAATACGGTTCACCGAATACATCTACTTACCAAGTTTCAATAGTACAGCTCTTATAGTTTGTGAAAAAAGTGGCTGTGACATACGGACGGACAGACAGACATGACGAATCTATAAGGGTTCAGTTTTTTGCCATTTGGCTACGGAACCCTAAAATATCCTGGTTAGCACTCACGATCTTTGGCTTAGCAGTTAGGTTTAGAAATATTATTATGTAGTTATAGTTGGTAGTGAATAAATAGAATTATGTAGTTAGAAATTTAAAAACTGACGGGACATGGTGGCTGGTTGGACGAGTGGTAACAAAAGTCCAGTCACGTCGGAGTTTTTAAATTTCGAACTACATTCTTAATTGTTAAGAAATAGAGAGACTGCAATAAAACAAAAGAAATAATATATTTTGTGGTATATATTATTTTTCAGTAATTATTAAAATCTACCTGCTCTACGCGGTGCTACCCGCGTTTAATCAAATTATTGTTGCCTATGTGTTAATCTTACGTAGGGTAATTTAATTCAAATTGGTTCTTCAGTTTTAACGTGAAGGAGTAACAAATAAAACAGGAGTAATCAATTCTAAAGTGTGTGTGTCTGATAAGTCCCGTCATATATACATGTCACACACACACACACACACACTTTCGAATTTATAACAGTAGTATATTCAATTATCTATTTAACTCAATAAAATACTCTGTCTTGTATCTGTTTAATTGCATTACGTGAGCCAATATAAAATTTTATATTAATTACAGCGATGTCGGATTTGATTCATTTGATGAACACCCTTGTGGACAAAGATGGCAAGATATTGATCACGGATATCTACAAGTCGGTGGCGCCTTTGACTGATACTGAGAAGAGACTTTACACCTCCATCGACTTTGACACCGAGGCGTACAGGTATCATGTAATCAACCCCCTAAATTCTAGCACATAGCTCAAAAATTAGGTTTTTTAATTTGACACATCTGTTGGCGTGTTTTGGGGACAAGACTGGCTGTATGCTATGACAGCAAACAGAATGCCCATTTTTTTTAAAATATGACGTTTGCAGTTATTTTAGGATGCTTTCACTGCTTCACCAAACAGTAGAGGTGAGCGTTGGCGCGTTGTCTACAGATTACAAACTAAATAACCTCGGCTCATACCGATTACTGACGAGGCGATGCATGAGAGGGACGTGCGGGATATAATATCCTGGGATATTATTTACACACGGCCATCTGGTGCTAAACTAAGCAGAGCTTGTACTACGGAAACCAGTTAACTGATATACTACTTTTCTTTTGTAAATACATACTTATATAGATTACTAGCCCGGGGTTTTACCCGCGTTAAATTTTATAAATTATAAGTAAAGTAAAATACCCTTTATTGTACACCATAACTTAAAATTAAAATGAGCATACATACATTAAGTACAGGGCAGGTCTAATCGCTACTGCGATTTCTTCCAGACAACCAATTATGGAGTGGATAGACATAAGGAAAGGGAAAACAGGGTAGGTAGGTGTAACAATAGGTCAACTTAATGTAAACTTAAACTAATGCGAAATAATAATAAAAGTAAAAAAAAAGAAATTCATAGAATAATTAAAAAAAGTCAAATAAAACAGGAATGCGCGAAATAAAACCAAAGGCGACAGCGGTAAATAAATATGCTTAGTAATCTAGGCAGATAAATAAATATTATAACATTATTTTTAAAAATATTTAACGATTGCACTTGTCTTATTGTTAAGGGCAGTGCGTTCCACAGGCCATCATTTACAGCCTGCACTGTAAATGATTTGCCGTAATAGTCGGTGGAATGACTTGGCATTTTCAGTTTAAGGTTCTCTGATGACCTCAAGCATCTTGAATGTGTGTCATCTAGGAACTCGAAACGTTCTTTAAGATAAGATGATGATGAAGGATTAGTATATTATAAAGAAGGGCTAAAATATGAGTGTTCCGGCGAAGGCGAATAGGAAGCCACTTGAGCTGACGGCGATAATCAGAAACATGGTCATATTTGCGTAATCCAAATATAAACCTTATGCAGACATTTTGAAGCCGCTCAAGTTTGTCAAGTTGTGCTTCTGTGAGATATATGTATGTGTTATTCGGATACATAAGCTATATTACTACAAAGTTTATTCAAAATCCGTTCGGTACCTAGCTTTTGCGTGAAGAAGTAACAAACATACACTCACAAACTGTCGCCTTTATAATATAAGTGTGATTAAACCCAGACTCAGGGCAAACAGACATGTTCGTGCACACAAATATCTGTCCCGGGTGGGAATCGAACCCACGACCTCCGCCGTGAAAAGCAAGCATTTTCCTACCACGCCAACATGTCCGTTAGATCTGCAGAAATCCTCGATATTTTATATGTAATTTTCATTGCTCATAAAGAAGAGTCTGGTTTTGTTTTGTATAATGATTTCCCGCCGACAAATTTTCAAAAGCTGAAATTTACAAAAATAACGGAACATTCTATACCTTTCTACCTGCAACGCTCCATACTTCCAAAATAATATAAAGCCAGTCCTTGGAAGGGATTCACGTTCAAGATTAACCTTCTAACTAGAGAAAAGACGATAGGGACGAGTTTGTGCTACATAGGTAGGTATACTGAGTTGAGTAGCAAACATAAATATTTGAACAGTTAAGGTGTACAATTATCCATGAACCAGTTGTAGAGAATTGGTTTGTAATAAGAAAACCAATGTTAAGGCAAGTTCTTCTCCTACATCCTATTATGTTGCATGTTGTATATTTGTGATGTGATTCCCCTATATCCCAAATGATCAGGTTTGTTTTTGTGGTTTTTGAGTTCTATTTTTACACTTAGATAACACCTTTTTTAAGTTATAAACATTAGCCGTCGAAAATCCACATTATGTACGTAATAATGAAACTAATTGATGAATGCAATGAAAAACAAAATAATACTTTAGTTATGAGCAGAACGAGTGGAGCTATGTATATCGGTAAGGTAGGTACAGTAATGAAATACCTACCTACCATTATTTAGGCATATTTATATACCGGTTGATTAGCTGCCAACTCTGAAATATTTAACATGTTGTCTTGGAATGTTTTAAAGTCTAGTTTAGAAAACAATAAAAGAATTAACAACACCATTGTTCGCTGACTAGTTTTGTAAATATATATATATTTTAAATAAATAACATTATTATCGTCAAGCAGGATGAGTCAATAAATTATATCACGCCGTTCCGTTACTGAGGCCTTTAGTGGCCGTGAGTCATTAAATGTTTATTTTTATACCTTCGGACATACGTTATTTAGGTATTTTCTTTTACTGGATGTTACGTGATTAAAAGTAATAAAACTAAAACCTAAGCACCAAAAAGCCACAATTTCAATTGATGTTTGTAATCATTGATTGGTTTTTTTTATTAGTAAAGTGATAATTTAATAAGAAAACGGGCGTTGTACATTGTTCAGAAATCATCTCACGTAGTGTTATATTATTTAATTTATCTCGTTTATGTACATATAAAAAACTAAGATTTTAATTCATACTTATAAAAGAAATATGTTTGACTATTTAAAAAATTTCGACGTTGAAGTAACTTAGACTGTAATTCTACATTAGGTACAAGACGCCAGCACACCAATCTGTCAAATTTCCCAATTTGTAAGTGAACCTTATGATTTTGTGATAAAGTTGAAAATCTATAAAACAAATTTGACAATTAAGTAGCTGGATATGCTGCCGTCGGTACGTTGTATATTTTTGTTTGTGAAGTAAAACATTGAAGGCTCAATTGGCAACGAATGTTATCGGATTCACTTTTAGAGGATTTCGGAGGATCGGATTTACTTTTGTTTCCATCGTCATCAGCACTAGTCTTTTAGAATAAATTAAAACTTAAAGTTCAGCCTAAAATCTAAAAATAATTTTGATTTTATAAGTGTTATCTTATGTTGTTTACCCAAGAAGTAAGACCACTTATTTTTATTACCTACACGTTGAATAATATCAAACAAAGAACAGATGCTTTTATCTGAATTTGTGACATAAAAGGTTATGCGTTGTTTTATTGCGAGTATGAGTCATGTGACCAAACTGGAAATCGTCTATAAATACATATCTTGGCGCAACTAAAAGACTGCCATCTTATCCCAAACGAGGCAAAACCTGTTCTATGGTAACCGGACTACTGATTTACATAATGTACTTATATATTTCTAAATACATAATTAAATAGATAATTTACAAGTAGACACAGAACAAATAATCGTGTCCAACATACAAACTACTGGCTACTAAAGTCATGGCCAATAGAGCAACAGGCCATTCAGTGTTTGCAGTAAATGTGCCTAGCTGCATAATTAATTCAAATATTTAGTAAGTAAGTACGAGCGTACGCGTTCTCCGAGTTTCCTATCAACAGGAGGCTTTAGCAAGGCTGCGCTTGTCTAATGAATGCGGTGTACAATATATCTACCGGGTGGCATTAACCGTATCGTTAGACGCTAATATTAGGTCTTTACCTATGAAATTGCCGTTCTGCAGTACTGGCCATTTCAAATCAAAATAATTTTTGTTTGGCTAAGAATTCTAATTTCAAATTAATTTTATTTTAAAAACATGGATTCTTTTTTCCAATAGTAGTCATTTCTTTATTGATTAGTGTTACATTTTCATCGCATTTCAATCTTTTTCGTCATCATGGATACGTTAAAAATTCGAGTAATTATGGAATATGAGTACCGTCGTGGCAGCAACGCGGCACAAGCGGCACGCAACATCAACGACGTTTACGGAGCTAACACTACAAACCAACGCACCACCTGTTATTGGTTTGCTCGCTTCCGTTCTGGAAATTTCGACCTGAAAAATGAACCTCGCGGTCGTCCGAAGACTTTGGTCGACAATGACGAATTAAAGGCGGTTGTGGAAGCTGATGATACACAATCTACGGCTGAATTAGCAGCAGCTTTCGACGTTAGCGTCAAAACAATATTGGTCCATTTGCGTCAAATTGGCAAGGTAAAAAAGCTTGACAAATGGGTGCCCCACGAACTCAATGATCGCCAGCGCGAAGTACGCGTCGAGACGTGCCTTGCACTGCTCAACAGACACACAAATGAAGGAATTTTGAACCGCATTGTTACCTGCGATGAAAAATGGATTCTGTTTGATAACCGCAAGCGCTCAGCAAGTTGGTTGGATCCTGGTTCAGCACCTAAACAATGCCCTAAACGAAAACTTACCCCTAGAAAAGTGATGGTCACTGTTTGGTGGTCTAGCGCCGGTGTGATTCATCACAGCTTCTTACCAAACGGGGTGAGCATTACTGCAGATGTGTACTGTGAAGAACTGAGCACAATGATGGAGAAGCTGGCGCATCTCCAACCAGCATTGGTCAATCGCTCGTCTCCGCTGCTCCTGCACGACAACGCGCGACCTCATACTGCACAGCAGACGGTCTCCAAGTTGCAAGAACTGGGGTTGGAAGCTCTCCGTCATCCGCCCTACTCACCAGACCTTGCGCCTACAGACTACTACTTTTTCCAGAATTTGGATAACTTCTTGGCGGGAAAAAAATTCAATACCCGAGAGGCAGTACAAAATGCCTTTGAAGAATTTGTTGCCTCCCGTCCAGCTGATTTCTTTAAGAAGGGCATCAATAAACTGCCACTGCGATGGCAAAGATGCATTGATTGCATGGGTGATTACTTCGATTAATACAAATAAAAAAATTCATGAAAAAAATTCGTTTAAATTTTTTCATACAAAACGGCAATTTCATAGGTAAAGACCTATTATAATAATAATGTTTATTGACACCAATATTATTACATTTCAGTACAATGTTTAGCGCCTTATAGGTACTTAATTATTACAAAAGTTTTCGAAAAGGCTAATTGGCCTGTATGTTGGGAAAATATGTAGTTGTTTGTATATTTTGCCATTGACAACTCTACACTTTTAATGTGTAACCTATAACTTATATGTTTGGTCTAACCGTTAATGTAAGTTGGTTAATAAATAAAATAAATAAATTTTTGTTACTTTATAATTTAGCCACATAAGCACCACTCTGCGTTTTCGTTAAAATCGTATGGCCTGTTCGGTTTGTTCAGTATCATTACATTAGCGAGGGAGAGAAGAACACCGCAAGATGTTTGCTCTTGCAGCATCTAACCGAATGCTAAATCTGGGATTGACATTCACTAAACGAATGACACGCTCATTTAATTGACCGCCGTGACTCAGTTGGGAATAGACCTGCCTCCTAATCCATAGGTTGCGGGTTTGATCCTCGCACGAGGGGAATTTACAGGCCAGGCCGGTTGGGGTGGTTGGTAGATACTTCGATTTCACGCCGGATGGCGTGGATTAGATTCCTAGGAAGGAATGACAGATATTTGTGTGCTTGAACATGTCTTTGTCCTGAGTCTGGGTGTAACCATCTATATAAGTGTGTATTTATCAAAGAAAAGTAGTACAGATGCCAGCACATTAAGTTACCACAAACTGTCAAATTTGCCCAATTGAAAGTGAACCTTATGCTCATCTGATAAAATTGAAAATCTCCAAAAGAAATTTGACATATTAGGGTAGCTGGATGTGCTGGCGTCTGTACTACTTTTCTTTGGTAAATACACACTTATATAGATGGTTACACCCAGACAAAGACATGTTCATGCACACAAATATCTGTCATTCCTTCCTAGGAATCTAACCCACGCCATGTATATCAGGTATCTGATTTCCATAGTACATGTCTGTTTAGTTTGGGATTAGAATGCCGTGTGTGTATAAGGTCCCAGGATATTATTATGATTATTATTTGTGTTCATGAACAGAACATGTCTATCTGTCCTTGCTCTGGGTCAAATCCGTGTATTCTATGTATAAATCTACTAACAAGAAAAAAATATATATTTCTATGCGTTTTCTAGTATCTATACTACACACGGCTACATATCAAGCTATACTTTCCAATATAAACTGACCTCTCATTGTAGGGAAATTATATACAACGGGAGATCAGCTTATATTGGAAATTTGTTACTTGATTTATAACCGTGTGTAACTTTTGTTTGATTGGGGTAGATGGCACTATGCGATGTGTTCCGGATTTTTTTCGGATTTATTACAATAACAATATAGAATCCGCGAATACTTTTTTTTTGAAATCTTAATTATCGGTTGTTTTACCGATTTTAATCTTAATTTGTAAGTCACGAATATATTTGGATTGACTACTAATTACACAATCTGTTTCAGACAATCGATAGCAGCCCCTAAATTGGCTCACAACGGGGATAAGGAACAGATACTGATGCACAGATGGAGATACCCTAGTCTTTCACTCCACGGCATTGAAGGTGAGTTAACTTTTGTTGTAAGTTGATTATGCATCATAACTGATTACTCATATTATTATTTAAACGACGCAAGTTATTCTGCTAACTATTTTGAAAGACCTTACCCATGTTCTGTAGATAATTGGTAACATAATCGTAGTAACATTTTGAGGTTGTCATAATGTTAAATTTAAACTAATCTTTAAAGATGTCTGAAAATTAATCTAATTTGTTAATATGATATGTTTAAGATTTGTGGTGTTATAAATAATTAACGCACTGGGCGTAAACCTGTAATGTTGATAAATAAATAAATAAAAAGAAAATCTATCTAATAAAGTAAAAAAAAAACGTTTTCGTTGGAACATTTTCAAATAAATACTTATAAATAAAGTATTTTAATATCAGCGATATTTCATATTATAACCGTTGCTTTAATACTGTCCGAAATATGTATGTAGTTACCAAGCCTTTTCTTACACATAGTTGATACTACTTATTTAACGTATGGGCACTAGTTACTCTAGTGTCAGAGTTGTAGCCGCTATGGAAATTATAGGTCATTCGCTGATATATTTTTTAAATTATTTTTCAAAATAATCAATTGAAATTTTGCACCGACATAGAACATACTGTATATTATTAATTAAGTTTACATAAAAATTTATCGCGTACTAGGGTTTGCACGCGGTTTAACTCGCGTTTCAATTTGCGATTCTGTCAAAATGTCGTACTTATGTTTTAGTTTCACTTGAAT
Source organism: Pseudoips prasinana (assembly GCA_951640165.1). NCBI lineage: Eukaryota > Metazoa > Arthropoda > Insecta > Lepidoptera > Nolidae > Pseudoips > Pseudoips prasinana. Next base: position 23,193,901 of record OX621236.1, on the reverse strand, counting down.
GTAGTTGTTTTCTCGTATTCCCATAGATCCCTAAATTACTAAGTACGAATACTAACACACTAAAGTACTTACTCATAAATGTGCAGGTGGAACTTGAAGAAGTGTGAGTCAATACTTGAGGCACTTTCTCATCTATCATTGTTAGGAAATGTTGATGTTTCACCATGACTATTGATTAATGATGGGTTTAAATTGTTAATTTCGTTTTGAAGATTATTCACTAAAGCTCTTGTTTTACCAATAGTTTCTTTTGAAAACTCGATCGAAACAGGCCGACAAAACCTGACTGATTTTGCCAGACTGGTGCTAATTGCTTCATCAACGAATTTTTTAGGGGCAAAAGAAACATGTTCAGACTCCTCTAGAAGTTTTCAATTTCTTCACTCTCTGACGTAGTCCTTGCAAATATGCTTCATAAATGCGCTGAAATCCGTATTCACTGAGTAATGTAGTATTTTTACGCCCTATACTTCAAACAGAAGTCCCCATAAGGCTAATGTCTTCCTAGCTTCTAGTGGGAAGTCGAAGGCATGTAGAGGGATAATCCGTCTTCCGTTGTTGAACCAGCTGGAGTTACAGAATATTCTGTGTCAAGCAAACTGCTATTGGTTTTAAGAAATTTATTCTTTTTGCGTGAATTTTGAGACCCACGGTTATAGAATTGTGGTAATAATTTCTTTTGAAAATCATTTCTTCTATGTTATGTTCTGAAATTTGGTAATTTTCACGTAAAAATGTTGATCGGAGTGAAACATGTTTACCGTTCTCAATATATGTATTAATTGATATTCATATTCATTTATTCGCATAATACAGGTTAGGTACATAGAGTTGGTTACATGATATAATTATAAGTACGCTGTATGGTATATGTAACTAATTTGCATACCACACAAGGTATGCAAATTAGTTTATAATTCTAATAGTCTAATTACAGTTTTTGTTTAATTGATAATACATGTAGAAAAATGTCATCATAAGTAGAGATATGTCTAAAAGCAAAAATGTCAAAACGTCAAAAATGAATAAAAAGATGTCTGTATGAATAATAAATGTTAAATATAATCAAAATTCAAACTAATATTACAATTTATCTGTTAACAAATCCCTGACACTGTAATAACACTTTTCAACAAGCAACTTTCTTAATTTAGTCTTAAATATGGCCATTTCTGTCTCCTTAAGAGTTTTCGGCAGTTTATTGTAAATTTTCGGAGCCATACAGAAAATACTGTTATGTATTAGAGCTGTCCTTGCCTTATGTGTACATAGACGACTTTTATCTCTTTGCTCTCGAATGGAAACTGCAGAAGCTAGCTTAAATAAATTTAAATTAGATTTTACGAAAATCGCTGTTTCAAATATATAGAGAGAAGGCAGAGTTAAAATACTATGTTTTTTAAAATAGCGCAAACATTGCGCGTATACATCGTTTTTGCGCCTTAAAGATATTCATTTTATCTGTTGAGTTACCCCAAAAAATTAGCCCATACCTTAGGACCGACGCAACCAAGCCATGGTAAGCCGTCAAAAGAGCATTTACAGTCACTACTTGCGACAATTCATATAATACAAATACAGATTTACTAACCTTTTTGCATAGTTGTTCTATATGGGGCTTCCAAGTTAATTTTTTATCTATAATTAATCCTAAAAATTTTGTAAATTCTATTTCTTTTATGTGTTGACCACTAATCATAGCATTTAAATGATCAATTGTTTGAATGCGTTGGCTTAAATGCATTATGTGCGTCTTTTTAGTATTTATCTTAAGATTATTTGCATTTAACCATTCAACAATAGAGTTAAGTGTACTATTTATGTCAGACTCATAGGTATGTTTATCTTCTAATTTAATTGTTACTGTGCTATCGTCTGCAAAAAGAGATATTGGATTTTTAGTTGCTTTAGGTAAATCATTTATGTATAGTATGAACAGGAGTGGCCCAAGTACACTACCTTGGGGAACTCCGTACAGTATTTCACGTGCCCCCGATTGATATATTTCTTCTTTTTTTGTTATAAAATTTATTCTAGTCACCTCCGTATATTGTTTACGGTTTTTTAGATAGGATTCTATTAATTTTAAGACATTGCCACGCATTCCATATGAATTAAGCTTTGACAGAAGCGTATCGTGGTCTACATAATCAAAGGCTTGAGTCATATCCATGTATATAGAACAGACAGGTACTCTATTGTCAACATTATTCATTATAACTTCTAAGAAGTCATAAATGGCCATACTGATTGTCTTATTACATCTAAAACCCTTTTGTTCTTTTGCCAAAATACAATTTTTTTCGATATAATCGTTGATCTCGTTATAAAGATGTTTTTCAAATATTTTTGAGATAATAGGTACTAAGGCTATAGGCCTATAGTTAGCCATATTGTCTCTACACTCTTTTTTATACAAAGGTTTTATAATCGCTATTTTTAATTGGTCAGGAAAAGCTCCCATTTCTATACTTAGATTTATCAGGTGACTGATGGGTTGACAAATGTAACTAGCCACAAATTTTATCACCTTAGTAGATATTTCATCATGCCCTACGCTATTTGTATTCTTGAGTCTCCTGATAATTTGCAATACATTTAGGGGCGAGCAGGGTTTCATAAATATCGATTTTGTACAAGACTTCATATGTGATGAATACTGGGTTTTATTAAGAGTATTAATAGGGACTATGGCATCGATAAAATAATTGTTGAAAGCGTTACATATGTTTTGAGGCTCAGTAACGATTTCACCTTGTATTTTGAGACAACTTATTGATTCACGTGGTGTATTTTGCTTTGAATGATTAATAATACCCCATGCAGTTTTCGCTTTATTTTGTGACATATTTATAGCACAAGTATTTTGAGCTAGCTGCGTCAATTTTATTATTTTCTTAAAAGTTCTAGAATATTTTATAAAAACATCTTTATTGGTCGCATTTGGATTTTTCCGATACTGCCACAAGATTTTTCTTTTATTTATGCTGCATGTCTTTATCCCACGTGATATCCATCTAGGTTTTCTGTGTGCATGTATTTTTATAAGTTTAAAGGGAAAACATAGATTATAAAACAGCTTAAATTGATCAAAAAAAATATTATATGCCGTATTTGGGTCTTCAGGAATATACATATCGGAAAAACTTAGTTTTTCCATACAGTGTCTAAATTTTAAAAGATTTTCTTTACAGTAGTCCCTGCGCATGATTTTCCACTGCTTAATGAGACATATTTTTTTAACAGGGCATTTGAATAATTGGGCAGTGTGGTCAGATAACGCTAAATCTATTACACTCGCTTTACATTTATGTTTAATATTATGTGCAAAATTGTCAATACAAGTTCCACTACTCTTTCTGGTTGGTTCCTTTAATTCTAATCTGATGTTATAATTTAGCAATAGACATTCAAATTCACATGTAATATTGTTATTAATTAATACATTTATATTATAATCTCCCGCTATTATAATTTTATGTTTTTTGTAATGTTTATTTAAATTGCGTAGTAGCTTATCGAGTCCATCAAAGAAAATATTAAGATTACCAGCTTGAGGAACTCTATATAAACACACAACAACAATACTAAGCATGGGTAATTCAATAGCACAGCACTCAAAACTAGAGGAAATGGGTATCGTTATTGATTCAGGTATCGTTTTCCATTTGTGTCCTTTCTTGACAAATATGCACGAGCCTCCTCTGTTAGAAAGTTGTCTACTGAAATATGCGGCTAAATAAAAATTTGGGATTGTGCAGATGTCTTCCTGGCCGGATCTCATAAAATGTTCTGTCACGCAAATGATGTCTATATCGGCTTTCTTCTCAGTCAGTTCCTGTAAACATACGGAAAGTTCCTCGGTTTTGCTTCTCAGACCAGCAATATTCTGGTGCAATATATTTATATATTTATGGCCGAAAAAACTGCAGACACTCGATGTTATCTATATTATTTGTTTCCTTTGTTGTTCGATGTATGTGTTTAACATCGGTATTTGAGCTTGAGATCGTTTGACCGATTTCAACGTTGAGATCACCTTTGGAGCAGAATATTTCGTAGTCTAGCTTAATTTTAGACATAATTTGTGAATAAATGTTTTTCCATCCGTATTTGTTTATTTTCCCTGTATTGTGGGAAAACATGTCATGCGTAAGAGTGTCGTTACTGTCAAAAAAGTATGCATATTTGTTACTATGTATGTCTGTAGAGAGAAGGTTATTGAATACTTCAACTTTACAATTGTAGATCAGAGCACCTTTTATATACGTCGGAGCACATAAGACTATATTTGTGTGAATAAGGTTTTTCAACGATTTATTTAAATTTTCTAGCATATAAATATAATCACCATTTTTGAGATCATTTTCTCCAATAAATACTGCAATCACTGCTTATAATACTTAATTTATTTTTTGGTTTTGATGTAATGCCTGATGATTTTTTGGTAGCAATTGTACAGTGATGTATATTTGTTTTATTTTGTCTCTTAGGTGACAATTTGTTAATAGACATATTGGGGGTTTGTGTTTCCTTATGTAGAAGGTTTATTTTTGCCTTTTTCTGGAAGTTGTCCAAAATCCTCGAGTCATTGCTGTAGGTGATTGGTGAGGAATTATGGTGACTCCGTATCTTTTTACGGGAGGATCTTGGTGTGTTATTTTTCTTATCTGGCGTCGAACATATTGTTTTATAAGTTTCAATTGTTTTTAAAGAGGTTTCTAGGTTTGAGGTTAATCGAGAGTTCTCACTATTTAAGTTTTCAATTTCTTGATGGGCGCTCATTAATTGAATTTTCAATGTTTTTATTTGACCATTCAAATCGTTAATAATATAAATCTCACTGTTGTTATGTAGGCTGTCGGGTATGCTTAACATTGAAGTATCAAATAAAGTTTTTTCATCAGTTAAGTCAGTTAGGGAACTCGTTTTGCGTAGTTTTAATGGCTTCCGATTAGTAATATTACTACTATCAATATCCATTTTTCGTAACAGATTTGTTTTCTACAAACTATTTATTATGGCTTCCTAATATTATTGTGTATTGGTCTGTTTCTTATTCATTTCACATTATTAATATTATTAACATTTCACATCTAGATCAATAAAAAAAACTCATTATAAATGTTATAAGTAGGTACTTTGTATTGTAATTTATAATATAATATACGTACAATAACAATTGTGATAAAGTGTGTTCTATGGCCAACCTTTTGATAGGAAAATCAAATATGGGTGGTGTGCATCATACAATTCGCTCTTATGCGATAAGACCGCCAATCACACTAATATTATAAAGGCGAAAGTTTGTGAGTGTCTATGTTTGTTACTTTTTCACGTCCAAACGGCTGGAGTTATTTTAATAAAATTTGGTATGGAGTTAGCTCACACCCCGGATTAACAAATAGGCTATAATTTATAAAGTTTAACGCGAGTAAAACCGCGGGGTATACATAAATTGGAACTATGTCTATATATCTTCATTTTTATTCTGTGATGTGGAATAAAGTATCTATCTATCATTCGTATCTTAAACGACTTTATTGTCCAATAACACGTATGCAAAACTAAAACAATACCTAGAATATACCTAAAACCGCAAATTTTTACCACAAAAGCGATATACAATAGTTATGTATTCTATTTCCATGATAATGAATTTCGGACGTTTTATCAGATGTGCACACTTAAAACCGCTTTTAGGTATATTAGGTGGATACTTTGCGCATAAAATAAGTTGAAATTTAGAACTTAGACAACTATTAAAAGAATCGTTGCACTAGAAACAATTTCGTTTTCTTCAACATTTTACGTAAATAATAATGAGAGTTATATTAAATCTCTTATTATAATTTAAATAACTGTCCCATAATCTGTATAAAATATCCTTTCTAAATATATAACACACTAAGTGGTTATTTTTAACCAGTGTAAATCAATCATTATTCAAATCAAAAATCAATCAATCAAAATCTAACAGTGTAAATATGTAATTTGCAAGTTACAATTGGTAGAATTTATTTACTGTCGAGTTCTAATGTATTTTTTTTTATGTCTAATGAATTTAATGTATATAAAACGAATTAATATAATAGTATGACTTTACTGTAATATTAAAAATGAAATAAGACCAAAAGCATGAGATTTTTGCAACATTTTCAAAAAGCTTTTATGATCGGCTCTTCTTCTACGATATTCCATAGTGCGCCCATTAAATGCCTAATGCCCTAATATGGCTGAACGATACAACTAGGATTTACAGCTTAATGTGCTTTCCGAAGCGTGAAGACTGTTACAAATTAAACCACTTTGGCGGTCACCGATATCTAGACTGACTGCCAGCCTAGTTGCTTATAAATAAAATAATTTGGGCGCGCTTTAATGCTACCACCGGATCCAATGCGCCCCAACTGAGAAGACCCAGCGAAACAAACTCAGCGGGTGTCTCTACTACCGGTTTCAACACGGCCCAGTTGAGACGCTCGCCAATCACTTCTACACAGGAAATAGATAACTATTTTTGTAAAAGAAGTAATTTTAGTTAATGATAAAAACTATAATTTAATAAATATACAAAATAGAATAATTTAAAAAGCGCCATCTGTTGGAATTGTCCGATCCAAATATTGGCACACCAGCAGTTGTTAGCCTGTAGGGTTCGGTAAGATGGCGTTAAAGCGCCTTAAATGTGTTAAGAAATATCGAATGGATTGTATAAATTCGAAGTGTCAGCACTACGGTGAAGTTATCGCACGTGGGACCGGAAAGCCCGTGGTCGTGGGTTCGACTCCCACCCGCACTTAAATTTATACAATTCATTTTAAAGATGTCCGAAAAATTTGAGTAATTTTTGCAAAGTTTTGTGCATTTTGTGTTTTATCACACAATTTACGGAAAATTTCTCAAACTCAAACTCAAACTCAAATATTTTATTTGCTTAAATATGGGTTATAAAAGATCTTAAAAATAATACAGCGTACAATCCATATTAGCCTTTCGGCGTGCAAATATTGTCATATAGGTATTTACCAATTTCATAACTAATCAAATTTAATAAATTATTTAATTTGCCCATTTTATTAATACACTTATATAATTACACATTATTCATTTGTTTACATTTTATATTTTACAATTATGGATTCCTACTTAATAATGTCATCTTAATCATAACTTATCATTTAAATATTCATCAACTGTATAGTAGGCTTTATTAATAAAAAAATCATACAGATTTTTCTTAAATATTTTTGAGTCTTGGATACCTGTTATATTTCTTGGAATCTTATTATAAATCCTGGGCGCCATACAGAAAACACTCTTATTAAAAAGAGCTGTCTTATGTAATGGCATGCACACTTTATTTTCATGTCTTTTACTCTTTAAAGAAATAAATAGTTCCTTGTTTGTATTGACGAAAAGAACTGTTTCATACATATACAAACAAGGAAAAGTCAAAATCTTATATTTAATAAAATGCGGTTTGCAGGAATCTGTTTGCTGCATATGAAATACTGCCCTGACACATTTCTTCTGGGCCCTGAAAGCTCTATCTTTCTCGGTTTTGTTTCCCCAGAACATTACCCCGTACCTAAGAACAGAAGTGACATATGCATGATAAGAAGTAAGGACAGCGTCTTGATTCACAACCTTGGATAACATAAAAAGGGCATACGAAAACCTACTCAATTTATTACATATGTAGTCAATGTGTGATTTCCAATTAATATTTTGATCTATTATTAATCCTAGAAATTTGTTTTCATGTTTAGTCATAATAGGCTTATTTTTGTGTTTTATGTCAATATCATAAGTTTTACTCTGCGTCCTATAATTATTTTTAAATGTCATAATATATGTCTTGTCAATGTTTAGAATTAAATTATTTAATGTCAACCATTCTATTATTTTTATTAAGCCATTATTTATATCTACTTGCAAATTAGATTCATTTTTTTGAGAAAATAAATCTAATTTGAAATTCTCAATACAGAACTACTAAGTTGGAGGTGTTATCCCCTCAGAGATCCATGTGAACCGTTTCCTCAGCTCATGATGCCTCCCTTGTAGTGCTGTCGGATTATTTTATAAATTAATTACAGTAAGCCTAGGGTCTTTCACAGCCTCACCGAACGATAGAAGCGAGTGGAGGTTCAAGATGTCTACCAAACTTGTCTAGTCGACTGCACGTGTGTCGAAGCGGTTATAAACAGTCTCCTCCTATTTGTATAACCCTTAAATTGTTCTGACTCTGGGTGTATGTGTCCGCCAATGATATGTTTATAAAGTACCCCGTGATACAGGGGATTTATTTTAGTAAATAATACTAAGTAACGGCGTACGTTACTTAGTATAGGCAAAGAATAGAGAGTCTATCTACGAATACGAATCAACTTTAATACACCTTGTGTGGTTCAGTTTTATTGTCGCTGTAGTCGATATTTGGTCATCATCATCATCATCATGTCAGCCGAATGACGTCCACTGCTGGACTCACCGTCACCAAAAGTCTCCCCCAAGAATGGTTAGGGGGTGTGGGGGGGGGGGATATGCCATAATCGCCACGCTCTGCAAACGGTTACGGTCACCGTAGCCTAGTTGGTAGTGCTCCTGCCTACGAAACTGGTGGTCCTGGGTTCGAATCCCGTGAAATGCAAATATTTGTGTGATGAGCACGAATATTTGTTTCTGAGTCATGGATGTTTCCTATGTATATACGTATTTATCTATCTATATAAGTATGTATATCCTCGCCTGGTACCCATAGTGCAAGGTTTGCTTAGTTTGGGGCTAGGATGATCTGTGTGACATTGTCCCGAGATATTATTATTATATTGCATCGGGACGACTTCTACGTCCCCCTACGGGATGAGATGGGGTGGCGATATTCTTTTTAGCCGCCAGCCACACTACACGACATTTGGTCAGCCATTATAATTAGGTATTTGTAATTATAATTAGGTGTTTCATAATATTTAATTATGTATTTTCAGGGGCCGCTTTCCAGCCGGGCGCGAAAACGGTGATTCCTGGAAAAGTGATTGGAAAGTTCTCGATAAGAATTGTGCCAAACCAAGAGCCGGAAGAAGTGGAGAAACTTGTCTTTGATTATGTTAACAAGAAGGTGGGGTACAACATTTCTGCAATAATAGTGCTTTATAACGGCTGTATTTAATAACATTAATTATGTCATATGTTAGTCAAATGTCATCAATATGTAAAAATCTAGATAATAGCTATCACAACATCAAATGTGATATAGTGACTATATTGCGTTTGATGTTGCCAAATACTTGCTTTTCACGCCGGAGGTCGTGGATTCGATTCCCACCCAGGACAGATATTAGTGTGCATGAACATGTCTGTTTGTCCTGAGTCCGAGTATAATTATGTGATTACAGAAGAAAAGTAGTATATGTAGTATATCAATTATCTGGTTTCCATACTACAAGCTCTGCTTAGTTTGGGATCGGATGGCCGTGTGTAAATAATGTAGGTACCAGTATATTATTATTATTACCTCAGGTGAGGTGATATCTGGGGCAAATATTTGTAAATCGAAGAAGATCGTTGGTTTAGAGAGAGAACAAATAAAATCGGAACAAATAATCGTACTCACGAAAATATTTGTTCTGGGTGGGAATCGAACCCTCGACCTTTGGCTTAGCAGTCAACGTCACTAGTGGCTTTATTCGGTGTTTGGGAACCAATTTTGATAATAATATTTATATACGACAGGAAATGCTCTCATATACATTTTATATATTATAAATGTATAATTGTAATATCAACTTGGTTGTCATAATCTTTTTTTGAACAGTAGTTATATACATAAATTTTGTTTTAGAACTTAAAAAATTTGATACAGCCCTTTATTAGATTTTATTCTATATAAATAGTGGAAGAAAAGGTTTAATGTTTTAACAGGACTAAGTGACCATCTGATTGATATTTGTTGATATCAGATGACAACCTCTGGCCTTGCGTATTTAAAGCTCGGGGAGAATCGTAGTCAATACAATCGATTTTCATTATTATTTATTTGTTGCGCAACCGTCTATTGTTATCTCAGTTGAAAGACTCACAATGTAAGTACTTGTCAAGGACACCAATTAAGACATCAGCGGATAAAGGCTATATTTATTTCGTTGCCCATTTTTATACTAGGTACTAGCTGGGAGTTCCGTGATAAATTATAACACCAATTAATAATTTATAAATGTTGACTGTGGTTGGCAAATGCTTGCTTTTTCACGCCGGAGGTCGTGTGATCGATTACCACCCATGACAGATATTTGTGTGCATGAACATGTCTGTTTGTCCTGAGTCTGAGTGTAATTAGGTAAAGATATTTCGCAAGTATGGGTACAAAGTTCACGTTATTGAATAAAAATAAAAGTCCAGCCATACTTTACCTGCTGGCATGCAAAAAGCTATATAAGTATGTATTTACAAAAGAAAAAAATAGTATATGGAGTACATCAGTTATCCGGTTTCCATAGTACAAGCTTTGCTTAGTTTGGGATCAGATGGCCGCGTGTTAATAATGTCCCAGGATATTAAAAACTAAACTTTAATCAAATAACCAAATTTGTTACTGAAAAAGCACTTATAATAATAAATGTATTTAATCAATCATACGGTTGCCATCCGTCCGGGTTTCCCCGGATTTGTCTTGGTTTAGATGGCGTCCTGGGAACGTCTTGACCGGGTTTCATTTGTAGTCCGGGTTCAAAACGTTCAAACAGACGAGCCGACACTGGTACTGGTGCTGGTTCTTGGCTCCAAAATCCAGGGTTTTCACGCATCTTGTCCTAGTGGCTAAATAAATAAATAAAATAAAACTAAATAAAAAAAGTTTTTATTCACGTAGACTTTAAAAAAGCGCTTGTAAATAGTCAGAACATGTTTGTAGTAATATAGTTGTATACATTATTATTTCTAGTAACATAGATATTTGCTAAATTTAAAAGATGGCAACCCATTCAATCAATACATATAAATAGTTGAAGTTACTTTTTCTCGTATCCGAACTCGCGTTGAAATTCTGGATTTTAATTCGGAGCTGTATGGTCTCTGCTTACAATTCGACGCATCAACACTCGATCACCTCTTATCTTTCGTCTTATCTTTAAAGAATATTCTAGAACACGTCTCTGTGCTTTTAAATTATGGTGCTATGTATTGTTAAGTAATGGCGGTAGTTAGTGATAATAATAATAAATAATTATAATAGTACCCTGTGACATCATTGATTTTAATCAACTGATTCCAAACTAAACAGAGTTTGTACTATGGAAACCAGATAACTGACATACTACATACACTACTTTTCCTTTTGTAAATACATACTTATATAGATAACTAGCTGTGCTCCGCGGTTTTACCCGCGTTAAACTTTGTAAATTATCACAGCTCCACCCCCGTAGGTGATAGCGTGATAATATGTACCCTATATGTTAACCCGACCTCTAAGTAATATTCATGCAAAATTTGAAGTAAATCCATTTAGTACTTTTTGAGTTCAGCCCGGACAAACAGACAAAAATTCTAAAAACTATATTTTTGGCTTCCATATCCATTGTAGATCACGCCCCAAGTATCCTTCTTAAAAAATAATCAATGTACAGACTATCTTACGATTTTTTTATATGTATAGATTACACCCAGACACAGGACAAATAGAAATGTTCATGTACACAAATGTGTTTGTGAAAGACAAGTATCTACCAACCACGCCAACCGCGTACGTGCCGCGATGAAGATGAAGACTCGTTGCAAAAAACTCAAGCAGAAAAGTTTACGTCGTGCATTATCCTATAGATACTCCTTTTACTTGCGAACGTTGTGAAAAAGAAATACCGCGCGGCCATAGGTCTCTATAGCCATATGCGACAATGCGGCAACCCGTAGTTTAAATTCAAATTCATGCACTAGCGCTGCAACAAACAGCTACATGCAGTTAATGAGGTCTTTTTGCCAAATCCTGGACATGGAACCTGTAACCTTAGGCCCAGAAGGCTGACTCACTATCAACTGAGTCCTGGCGGTCTACAAATAACTATAATAACGTTAATTACAGTGGGCAGAACGTGGATCACCGAACAAAATGCGCATCACAGCACAGAGCGGTCGCGCGTGGACTGAGAACCCCGACCACCCGCACTACCAGGCCGCCGCGCGCGCCACCAGACTCATCTACCAGGTAACTATTGAGAACGTCTATACATTCTCAGACCGTTCTATGAACGGGTCGCCGAAATGTAGTTTACATCCTCTTAAACAATTACGTAAAAAATGTTTAGTTATAATGCAGGAAGACGTTTTTATGTCCATATTTATTTTTGAGTTATTAGGTATTATGGAATATATTATTAATTTTCAATCATTTTTGATGTCATATTTCCTTATACTGTACTAAGCGATAAAAAACACATGTTTTGTTTATGTCTATGGCCCAAAGATATATAATACTAGCTTCTGCTCGCGACTTCGTTTGTGTGGAATAGGTACTTTGGGCTATGGCTAACTTTAACCCGTGTCTTTGTATACGTAGAAGGTGAAATAATTTTTACATGATGCCTGCCGGCCTTGCACATCATAAATGCGCGCGCAGTACTTGATAATATGATGATGTTATTTTAAAACTGCGATATCTTCTAACTAAGATATGCATTGAAATCGAATGTTGTAAATGGTACTTTGTTTTTAATTAAATAGTTTTGATGAGTAATATTTATAAAAGCACCTTCGCAAATATATATAACAAATTTCTAACAGTGTTAGATAACAACTCTTCAGCTTTATATATTAGTATAGGTTATAGCGAGCCAACATTAATAGATATATATAGAATACATAAGTATATCGCGGACTTCTTTTTGAACCTTTAAAGGTGAACAATTCCGTCATACAAGATTTTTTTGCATAATTTTAGCCGTTTACGCAGCGGAAGCTCTTAAAAAGAAAAATATCCGCCAATTTTGAAACACTTGTCATCGATGTTCTGCTCCTATTCGTCTTTGAGTGGTGCCTCTATAAATGGGTTATCTAAGTCTGTAAGAATTTTTCAAATCGGACAACCTGAGTTTAACGCTTTTAACTCTTCAGCTTTATATATTAGTATAGATATCGATTAAAAAATTAAGTTTAATAATTAATCTATTTGTATGTAGTAGATAGTTAGCATTGAAAATGTTATATTATTTAATTATAATATATTATTATATTATATTTAGACGGAGCCCGACATGTCCCGTGAAGGCGGTTCGATTCCCGTGACAATCACATTGCAAGAGGCGAGCGGACGCAATGTCCTGCTGCTCCCCATGGGTGCTGGTGACGACATGGCGCACTCGCAGAACGAGAAGTTAAACGTTCGAAACTACATTGAAGGCGTAAGTGACTTGTAAACTATTCTTCTTCTTTTTATCATGATGACGTTTACAGTTTTCACTGCTCCACCGTACAAAAGAATCGAGCAGAGTCGCCAGCCGTCTAGCAAATACGACTACCAATAAGTAACCCGTGCCAGAGGGCATGTTATTACATTCCCAAGCTCGGCACATGGTGGTTACTCAGGTGGTCGGTATACCGTCGTTCTACGTTAATAAGCGAGGACGCGGGGTGATTGTCCTATTTTGTGCAACTGCCGCTCTACGTCAAAACGCGAAGACGTGGGCGGGTCGACCGATTTAGGACATTTCATGGAGGTCGATGTTGACAACCCGGTGGGTGTTACAGTCCACATTTGTCGAAACCTTAGTAGTATATTTAATTCAACGGTGGCAACGAATTACTGCTTTCTATTTAATATAATCTATTTTGTATTTTGTTTGAATATATTGCGACAGTGACGTTGTAATAGTCCTCTCGCTTCGGAACCCTTATGATCACCAAGTTGTCCAGTTTGGTCGCTATGAGAAAATTAATAATTCAAGAATATTATAGAGCATGATACATATTTAATCTGATAAAAATCCATGGAGGTCCACCTTCGAAGTAAGTATATAGACAATCATACGCGGAAAATGATTATGAAGCAAATATTTTCATATTAAATCCTTAATTTATCACGTGATAAATAGTTTATAAATGTTACCTTGAAGACAAAGTGGGCAAATACCACGCCGGTGTGTAATTCTAATACTATAATATTTTGTTGAACTTTGTTGAGGAAAAGGGTCTTAAGGTTTTTTTTCATTTCTAGCAATTATCAGTGATAAAGTTTGTAATCGGCTTTGGTAATGAAAAACGTTACTTGGTACAATTTAAAGATAGGAGCTCCAAAATTACGAAACGAACAGACAGTCGACAGCTTGTGTATTGTGTTAAAATGGCTCTGTTCATATCCCATTGATTGAGCGTTTCCTTTTTCCCATTCGTGATAACATGAAAGCATACAATGTAAAATTACACAATCCACTCATAATACTAGCTAACCTTGCAGTTTGCAAAATACAATTGGTAATAAATTAAAGAATAATGTTGGGTCTTTATACAATTGCTATTTGTTTTGTTATTATTGCGTGTTGTTTGCGATCACAACAGAAACCAAGTGATCATTTAGTTTTGAGTGCGTATGAATGCTTGTATTGTGAAGAATACTTCACAAGTGACAACACACAAGAAAGCATTAGTATTTAAACTACTCTGACTTTTAAAAATTGCTCTAAAATTTGTATATATTCCTTATTTGAATGATTTCACTGTTGTTCTTGTTCTTACTAAGTTTAGTGATTAATATTTAACAGTAGCTAGAAGTAAGGCACTTTATGAACCTTACTTAAAGCGACTACTTTTTCATTCGATGCAACAATATAATATTCTTTTGATAACTCTAAAAACCTACCCAGAACGATTTATCACCTTTTAATTCAGCCACCAATGGTCTTATCGAGTTTTCGTCAAACTATTTCCCAATGGCGTGAATTCAGTATTGAACACCTAGCATAAGAGTACTGGGTTACTTGTTAAACACCGACAACCTTCGCAGGACTAGATAGTTAAAACTGTAAGCAACAACTTTTGTTCTACAACTCAAGACCTCCATGAACTTATCCCTCCTTCCCCCTTTTTCATCGGACTGCCAGGCGTCGGAAGGGTCTCCACCGCTTTGTTGTTGAAACCCCATTATGCCGTACGAAGCGCTTTGCTTCCTCCATCATATCATATCATACGCACGGCTAAGCACCCTCCCGAACGAAGTGTTTCCAGACTCATACAACATGGGTTATTCAAGGCTAGAGAGAAGAGGCATCTTATGGGTACGCGCGGTCCACCTTCGACCACATCTTCATTTACCATCAGGTGAGATCGTGGTCAAGCGCAAACCCATCCAGCATAAAAAACCTAATAATTTGTTAGATCTTATTTTCGTATCAAAATAAGTATTCATTTAATTTTCCGCTTGAATGTGTATAACTCTACGCGCACCACAAAAATGACGTAAATATACCCTTGCGAGGGCGCGGAGAAGGGGCGCAGCGCTATTGCCTTTGAACTTAACCATTTTTAGGGTTCCGTAGCCAAATTGCAAAAAACGGAACCCTTATAGATTCGTCATGTCTGTCTGTCTGTCTGTCCGTCCGTCCGTCCGTCCGTATGTCACAGCCACTTTTTTCCGAAACTATAAGAGCTGTACTACTGAAACTTGGTAAGTAGATGTATTCTGTGAACCGCATTAAGATTATTACACAAAAATAGAAAAAGAACAATTATTTTTTCATCGTACCCATACATGTGGGGTGTCTATGGATAGGTCTTCAAAAATGATATTGAGGTTCCTAATATCATTTTTTTCTAAACTGAATAGTTTGCGCGAGAGACACTTCCAAAGTGGTAAAATGGGTGCCCCCCCCCCTCTAACTTCTAAAATAAGAGAATGATAAAACTAAAAAAAATATATGATGTATATTACCATGTAAACTAACAACGAAAATTGGTTTGAACGAGATCTAGCTAGTAGTTTTTTTTTTAATACGTCATAAACCGCAATTTGCATTCATTTAATCAACTGATATACTTGCTGCTATGGAACCCTTCAAGTGCGAGTCCGACTCGCACTTGGCCGGTTTTTCTAATCGCCAGTCGTCCGGATAAAATCATTTTATTTCCTGTATTATGTTCAAACTCCTGGAACAAAAGTTGTTGCTTATATGGTGTTAGCTATCTAGCCCTGTGAAGTTGTTGGTGTCTTACAAGTAATGATAATGAAATAATGAAATTTATTCAGCACTTGAGTATTAACATACACTTGTAGTTGTCAAGCTCACAATACAGTACATAAACAAAATCGAATACAGTATAAAAGTTAATAAAATTAAATTTAATTAGTCCGTCCGTGCGGTCTGTTTTCTCACATATATTTTCTTATATAAATAACAAGTTACTAATCCCTGTATATATTTAGAAAAGCTGCTGTGTTTGGTATGTGTCTTAACGAGCCGTGTTATCGTAATCACGTTATTACGTATACGAGTTGTTAATCTAGAAACTAATGAACCGAAGAAGAGCTGGTACTAAATACAATTGCATGACGGATGTAAGTAGCGTACCGTGGGAATGATAGTATACCGATATTGTTAGTACACACGGCTACATATCAAGCTATACATTTCCAATATAAGCTGACCTCTCGTTGTACGGAAATTCTATAAAACGCGAGATCAGCTTATACTGGAAATGTATAGCTTGATAGGTAGCCGTGTGTACAACGGAGAGACATCATTTTTAAAAGAGTAGCCATGGAAGGGTAATCTTGTTATTTGGTCCCTTTGCCACTATTAGTTATTGCTATATATAAACGTAGTTCCAAGTTTAAAACTAGTTTATTATGATGTATGCCGTAAGAAAAATTGTATATAGCTGGCAACTTTGACAGCCTCCGGTTTCCTAAAAAAAAATAAGTTTATCTCTCTAAAAATGTATGAGACTCTAAAATCTTGTAACGGGCGACTCACGTAATTAATTTGAAGTTGGTTTCGAAAGTGTGGTGATTGTGGTATATATCCCTATTCTCGGGGAGGTTCTTGTCAAGCAGTGGACGTTATTCGGATAAAATGATAATGAACGAAACGCTTTGTATGGGTATATATATGTATAGAGGTCGTTCGGGTCCACCGAAATGGCTCTAACGAACTTATTAAATTGAAAGAATAGGGGGTAAAAATCAAGCTGGCTTTCTCACGTCTGATTAATCTTGTTTGATGAGTTATGAACAAAATGATTGAACGCAGATTCAATCATTTTGTTTATAACTCATGAAACAAGATTACTTATGTATATATATGTCTGGCCTAGATTGGTATCAGATAGCATTGTGTTAGTTAGTACCATGATAGTAATTTATTTACTTATGCTAATATATTTTGTTCCAGATTAAATTGTTCGCTGCATACTTTTATGAAGTTGGAAAGCTTGCAAAGTAAAACTTGCACAACAGAGGTATCAAGCAATAATCCACATCTACCAGTGTACGGTTCTTAAAGGGATTATCTACATTTCTAATAAGTGCAGTATACTTTGCATAATCGATTTAAAATTCAATTAATTTCTATCAATAATGTTGTCAGAATTCAGCATAATAGATGGTAATGGTGCCTTACTTGATCTTAACTGAATATAAGTATATTACTTACATACGAGTATCTATTGGTATGTGTGACACATACATGCATATACAGATATCATATTTTTATAACAGTCTTAAGAGTAGACTGGATTGAATGACATTAGTTAGTAAATTTCGCAGTAATGCTTGTTATGGAGAAAATTTACTTTAAATACCAACTACAAAAGTAAAAGCATTAATATTTTTAGTTTGGTTCGACGCTGAATACATTTTTTTATGTGATAGATAGTATAAAAAAAAAATTGTGGCAATCTTACGAAGTTTCGTTCAGTAATTAAAAATAATTGCGTTACCTGTATAAGCGCGCTCAATATAAGCATAAAATTTAAATTGGAGTCATTGCTCGGCCGCTTCTAACTTCAAATATGGAATGCTGACGTGAATAGGGTGAGCTCCCTACTCTCATCGGTTTAAATTTGTAAACGAGTTGGTTTTTCTTGTAATCTATAATTTTTAAGGAGCATTACAGCGAAATCTCGTCGATGCATTTGTTTAATCCGCATACTATTAAAACTACAAACATAACTGCTGCTCACTGTTCTGTTTTATATGGTATACAAGTATTTGTTCTAAGTTTATATTAAGTGAATTTTGTGACATTTTTTATTTTGGTAAATAAATATTATTTTTATTTTGTAATGGCCTTTTATATTATTACTTCATTTCTGTTACATTTAGCTTAGGAGGCTTTCGCTGCTTCGCTGAACAATAGAGGTGTACGAAAGACTAGCTATCTAGCAAATAAAACTACAAATAAGTTGCCCGTGCCGGAGAGAACCCTCATTGGTTCGAACCTCGGCTCAATGTAGCAACAGATGTGGTTGTGATGCCTGATGCCTAAGCGGGTCGATTTTTAGGGACTTTTTTGGGCAACTGTCGTTCTACGTGAATATGCGAAGTCATTTCGAGCGAGAGAGAAAGAGAAATCATTTTATCGATACATGCATTCGTATCTCAAGCTAGTCTAGGATTACTTTTATTAATAGAAAATCATCTTATATATCTACCTATAGAGTTGGTGCGTGATCGGATTGTTGAATTGTATGCACAGATCAGTGTTACTTGTCTGCGATTGTATGTAAATTGGTTGAGTTGATTACAATAGTTTGATTCTGTCGTAGCGGAGATTGTAATGTCGTAAATAGGCTAAGTGCTTGTCGGCATAATATTTACTATAAACAGCTGTTGTGAGACATATTTAGGTATACCTACCTAAATATTCGCGGAAACGCGAATTTACTCTTTTATAAAAAATATATAATATTGTATTTATAAAAGACTAGCGGCCCTGAACGTGCTTCGCTACGTATAAGGCATAGTAATAAAAAAATAATCATTAAGTTCATTTATTCAAACAAATATTTATAATTGCTAAAAGATGTTGATTTTACACTTTTTCAAAACTTTTTTAAATTTTCTCTACGTACAAACCTTCCCTGGACTTCCACGAATAATTCAAGACCAAAATTAGCCAAATCGGTAAAGGCGTTGTTGAGTTATAACGTTACAACGAAAAGTGGCATTGATTTTTATATATATAGATAATGAATTACTAAAATTTTACATATTATTCGGCTAATTCATTAGTAACAATATCACGATGACAAGGAAAAAAGGCAGATAATAATTGTTATAGGATCTAGCGCAATAATCAGATATAGCGAAACATTTTCTCCCTACTCCTCTTTGTGCTGAACATGTTGATAAATTAATACTCGTGGTCGCCAATTGTTCGAACTATGAAAATGATGAATATACTATCAGAAAAAAAGGATGAGAAAGCGATCGGTCTTCCTATCAGCAGCACGTAGGTCCATGCACTTTTGTACAATTGTTTTTAGTGCCTGCGCTGCGTTAAGCGGGCGCACGGCGCGTGCGTCCGCTCCGCGTGCTTGATTCATGTCTTTTCAAGAGTAGCGCTGCGTGCGGCGGACACCCGTCGCGTACGACGGGCCACGCGTCGTGTACGTGCAGCGGAGCACGCGAGCGAATCTGTTTCAACAAAATCATTGAGCGCCGCTACGTTATCCGTGTCGCACGCGCCGTGCGTACAGTCTTTGCAATGAGTTGATAACTATGAGTTTTATTGATACGGAACGTGTTATTTTAGAAGTACAGTGTCGCCCTGGTATATGAGATATGTCTAATGACTTATAGATACAAAGACAGGGATGCGCGGCAAGCTGCATGGCTTGGAATTTGTAAGGAGTTAATAGGAGAAAATTTTTAGTTCCTCAGTGACACAGAAAAAAAATTATATAACTGATACTCTGAGTACTTTCACCGTATTAGAACTACGTTTTAAATATGTTTCAAGTTTGGAAAACAGTTTGAAAAATCAAGGTGACATTTTAAAATAACTAAAAAAATGTTTCCCATTTTCTCTTAATAACGAATACTTGGTACAAAATCTCCACACAACAATCTAGACGTGACATATGGGCTGATTGGCTCACGCCTTTGTTCACATCGTCGTCTTTTGGCTTAGTAATATAACAATATATAATCCATAGTTATCGACTGTACACCTACGCGATCGAAATTATACTGGCATCGCTGAGTAAAGCGGGTGCCCGTCGCGGACGCCCGCGACGGAACAGGCGGGCACCCGCTTAACGCAGCGATGGCCCTTATATTATCCTCGGATTATGATGGATCGTTCAATTTTGTTTTTGTGTCTGTCAGCTTTACTAATAGTAAATCATCGGAGCGATTGTCGACATCATCAAGAGTTTTTTTTTAATGTTCATTGCCACGATAAGCTACATGTACAGACGCCAGCACATCAAGCTACCCCAATCTGTCAAATTTCTTTTATAGATTTTCAACTTTATCACATAAGGATAAGGTTCACTTTCAATTGGGGAAATTTGACAGATTGGAATGAATGAATGAAAACCAAATGTGAATAAGACAAGTATCTATCGAAGTACAGTTTACAATGAAATGCGCAGTTTAAAACCCTATGGTTATACTGTACTAATCCGCCATTTACATACTCGTAGTTACTTTTACGGCAAAAAAGACTGTGGGATGCCTTATTAAGGAAACTCCACGTTAATTACTGCGAACACTTTGGATTTTTTGGGTTTAAATCCATCAGATATCCTCTTCAGATACGCTATTAATTTCGATTATGTGTTTACGTCGTTATTGTAACTGACTGTTGATTTTTGCATCTAGTAGGTACCCCAAAGAGTGGAAGGTTGTTTAGTTTTGTCCATTTTTTTGGCTAAGTACTGAAAGTAGGCCAAAAACATGGATTCTGAAAAATTCTAGGCGCATCTTGTATTTTTCTTTTAAATAAAATTACCATAGGCTTACATATATTTCCCCCTCGATTTTGTGGGTAATAGATTATCCATCACATTTCTTGCGTCGGTTCTAATACTTTCAGTGAAGTGAGTTTATGAAAACGCAGGCTGTATAGTTCGCGCGTTTTTAATTTGATTTATTTTTTTTATTCATCCGGCGCGGCGCCGCGGCGGTGACGTGACTATGGGCTGTACCAGACAGCCTTTATTCAAACAATATTAGCGTTCATTTCTTTGGAGCTGAACACTAAGATGCTCCAAATTCAAAAAATATGCGGAATAGATAATTGCGGCTCACTTAGAAAGAGAATTAAACATTCATTACTGCCCGCTAAATAATTCTTATTAAAAACACCACCTTTAGGTCTTCGAGCAAATGCTCGAAGCCTTTGGGTGCACTTATATGCGAATCAAGTAATTTAAAATAATTTCTGTCAAGTGACTACTGCTGCAGCACGGCGAGCCTGGGTTGATAAATTTAACGTTACAGAGGCTATTTTATACCCAGTAAGTATTATTATTATTAATACCCTACCATAAAGAATTATATAATACACCACTATACTGATATGTATGTATGGTGTGGATTGGTACCTATAAAAGTACTGACAATTTGTATTTGTAAAAAATTACAACTCTTCATTAGTGGCACGTGTGACGCAGTGTTTAAAGTCGTCGGTTCGTGGCTTCATCGGGGCCCTCGACTTTTGGATTTGATCCCCCACGGGAAAACTATTTGCGTCACTTATATATAGTCGTTCTGAGTCGGTATTTCTTTTGTGCCTGTTATTTCCATATTTGTAAATTCAAAATGAACAAATTCGTCATTGCCGTAAATAATATTTGATAGCTTTTGTTTTCCAAGAATTTAATTCTTTAGCGAGTTGCCTATACAAATAATTGGATGTGGAAACTACTTTGTTACTGGGTACCTACTGTATATTTCTAGAAATCAGTATTAAAAGTATCTGTAAATGATTGCTATCATATACTTAATTTAAAATTATTGACTCTGTCTCAAAATGAATAATGTTATTGTTTCGAAGTTTTTGTTTTGTATACCTAAATATAATCTAAAATAATAAGCATTCAGACAACCGATCGAGCATATATTGTGTTTGCCAACCAAATAATTACTTACTCTAATTGGACCAAATCCCGTGTTCATGCCCGCTTGAGTATGTTTCGCCGGACCGTCTCAACTGGGTCGTGTTGAAACCGGTAGTAGATGAACCCACTGAGTTTGTTTCGCTGGGTCTTCTCAGTTGGGGCGCATTGGATCCGGTGGTAGCATTAAAGCGCGACCGTCGTTATTAACACAAGGTCCGTCATAATAATAATACCTTGATATAGACAGAACCATTGACAATATGTAGTAAAAATATTAGACTTAAACTAGATAATTAAACATAATCTCTTGACAATAACTTGATACGAGCTAGCTAAATATCAATGCTATAATAAAATAAATTTTATAAATGTTTTCATACAATGTGTAGGTACCTAAATATCTATGTCACTAGAAATAATAATGTATACAACTATATTACTACAAACATGCTCTGACTATTTACAAGCGCTTTTTTAAAGTCTACGTGATTAAAAACCTTTTTTATTTTATTTAAAAAAGTAAAATAATTCTGTTCAAACAGTCCTATTGCAAACTTTGCTTAATGACTCTATTTTAAATACCTTTTAATATCAAAGCAGGTGCTGAAATTCGTTAAATAAATACACAGGGTTGTAATTATTAGTATTGGTTATTCAGAACTGTTATTATATAACGAAACTAGTAAATAAATAATAATAATGTCCTGGGACAATATTTCTTAAATCTCGATTATTTCTTCAAAACTTAAGATTTCATGCTGTAAAACTGTTACTAGAAGAAAGGTTTTAATATGTCCAAAGTACTGAAAGCATTTAATTCCACCAAAGTTTATGCAATCAAACGAAATCAACCCAAAAAGAAGTTACGTGGCCGCGCAGTCGTAACGTTACTTTGAACGCTAATATCTTATTATCTATAATTGTTAAGATTTCGGTGTGAACATCCATTTATTCTTTACTAGGTGATAGCGTGATAATATATAGCCTACCTATATGTTGATCCGACCTCTTAGTAATATTCATGCAAAATTTGAATTAAATCCATGCGGTACTTTTTGAGTTTAGCCCGGACATACATACAGACAAACAGACACACAGACAAAAATTCTAAATACTATATTTTTGGCTTCGATATCGATAGTAGATCATGCCCCAAGTATCCTTTAAAAAAAATACTCAATGTACAGTTTTGACTTTCCTACGATTTTATTATATGTATAGATATTAACCTCATCAGATTGACATATCGTTTTAGCCTCAAAACAGTTTTCTACGCGTGTAATCTCAAAAATGATGTTTTCTCTTACAATGTTCGAACAGAGTGACCATAATTTCGGTTTAATATGGGAATATATTTTGCTCTACTAGATGAAAATGTACCTATTACGAATAATTGTTGTAGAATTGGGTATGATAAAACATTTCAATACACTATTCTTTTCTTCTATACACATGCTCAAATCATGCCATACAAAAATATGCCAAAAAATAGAACTTAGTTCTGGCACCACATGACGCGACGTTGCTGCTTGTACTCCAGTAATTTAAAATGTGAAATTTCCAAGGTGAATATTTCGTGAAATTATCGTCTTAGTCTTATACTTGTTTTTTCGACAATTGTTGACAAAAGAAATATTCAATTAACAAAAAGAATTAGATCTCTATCCCAAGTAGTTGCTGAGATCTCCATAGCCGCGCAATCGTCCACGTTACGTTCGCGCGGCCAACTTAAAACCCCTGTAACTTCTTTATTTCTGCTTTGACAAAGTTTTGGTTTGTTTCCTTCGATTTTGACTAACTTCGACAAAAAATTTAGCGATGTCTTCTTCTGTTTGGATAACGCGGCGGAGCACTCGTGACGCACACAGCAGAGCTTGTACTATGGAAAACAGATAACTGATGTACTACTTTTATTTGTAAATATATACGTACTTATATAGATAATTACTCCCAGACTCACGACGAACACACATGTTCATGCACACAAATATCTGTCCTGGGTAGGAATCGAACCCAATCGAAAATCAAGTATTTGCCAACCACGCCAACATGCACGTAAATAACATTAAGTTATAAATTTATGTGGGTTATAAGTAAAGAAATGGAATCAAATTGATCTACGACATTATGCGCATTGGTTGAGGCGCGTGACCTTGCAAAATCACTGGCTAACGTATCCCATTTAATGCATTCAGAATATTTCCGACTCACGAGTTGAATTGAGAATCTACTTCTTTTTGAATCGATTAAATGCAAAAACAGTTCTAATTTGACCCTATGATCTTGAGCTGTAGTTACGGTTCCATTCTTTGGCGATAGTCTTATTCTCATCAAAAGATGCCCCACAGTACGGTGCCGTCTGCGCCATTCAATTTTCTATTGTATGAGGCATAAAATATTTGAGACTTTTTAGTATTAATTCTTTCTACCACAGAAGATATTTGCAATAAACAATCGTTTAGAAAGTTCCCACCAATTTGACATTTTGTCCATCATTCTATTGTTGTCCAATCCGTCTGCAGGAGGCGGGGATGACCATTTAACTGTAGCTTTTACATTACATTATTCTATTCTAGTAGGTTAATGGAACATTCTCACCAAGTGATAACGCAAACTTTTAGTAGGTTGAACTTCTTAAATATCATCATTTTAATTTGGCATTAAAAATAATAATATAGATTTTATTATACCTAATTAATAAATAAACACACGGCTCCCAAACTAAGCAGAGCTTGTATAATGGAAACCAGATAACTGATATACTACATATTATAATAGTTTTCTTTTGTAAATACATACTTATATAGATACATTACACCCAGACTCAGGACAAACAGCCATGTTCATCCACACAAATATCTGTCCTGGGTGGGAATCGAACCCACGACCTCTGGTGTGAAAAGCAACCATTTGCCAACCACGCCAACAGGCCCGTCATGTGTCATATTGTCGTTCCTTGAAAATTAGTTGACTTGTTTAGGTAAATGAAGCCAGAAGAAGAAAGTGGAGGTATGTTTAAATTAGTATAATACTATCTATACGATAATAAACTTATTTATTATAAACTATGTTCATATTATCGTATGGGTAGTATACGATACCTAGATATTACTGACGTGAATCCAGTATCAGATTTATTATTGTGGCGACTTTGACGTTTATAATCGCACCGAAATATAACAGGTTACCAAGTGATTGAGCACCCTCAGAAACCTTATGCTGCGGTCTATTTACAAATCCAGGACGGCCCAATTGATTTCATTTGTGTTCACTGACGTTTTATAATGACAAGAGACTCTTAACCAGGGTAGATTGTATGGAACTCTTAAAGAAGGGTAGATTGGTAGGAAAAAGATGACCGAAGGCAGTCAGAATCGTAAAAAGAAACTGAAGTTGACGATTATGGGAAGAACGAAGAAATTTACTGTGTTTAGCACTAAGGTATTGTCAAAGTCAAAGTAACTTTATTCCGTAAAAAATTTACATTTATGTGGAATCGTCATATTTTTTACCCTACTGTGCAGTGCATGACGTGGCAGCTACTGAGAAACACTGCCAGAAAACTCAGTAGGAATCCTTTTTTAAAATAAAATATACTTAAGATTAATTACAAACATGTGTGTTGACTCAGAACAACTCCATCCCAAGCACTTTTATCACTTAAATAATCAGAAATTTTGTAATATGCCCTGCTACACAATTTAGCTTTAATAATTCTTTTAAACTTATTCGTAGACAATTCTCTAATATATTTGGGAATTTTGTTATAAAATCTTATACATTGCCCCATAAAAGAGTTACTTATTTTGTGGAGACGGGTAGTATGCAGTATGAGATTATTCTTATATCTAGTATTTACATGATGTGTATCGCTCCTTTTACAGAAGGAATCGATATTTTTATGCACATATAGTAAGTTTTCATATATATACTGAGATGGTACAGTTAGAATGTTGACCTCTTTGAATTTTTCTCTTAGAGACACTCTCGGGCCAAGATTATAGATAGCTCTTACAGCTCGTTTTTGCAATATAAATATGGTGTTAATGTCAGCAGAGCTACCCCAGAGAAGAATTCCATTGAATTGAAAATGAGACATTAAAAAAGAAGGAGAAGACTAAGTCAAGCAAAGAAAATGACATAGTCAGTAGTTTAAGGTTCTGCTACGTCGGATAGGTGGCCGATGCAACTGAGTTTGCAACAGTCATATTTTCGAAGTATGAATATGACCTACATTCATTTATTTACGAGATGTGTTTATTCAAATTATGGGAATGCAGGTCAAAGTAGCATATATTGCCATTATGGGCATCAACGGAGACAGAACACATAAACGTAGTGCTTTTATCCTGTCTGGGACACATATAAATAAATAAAATAAAAAGGTTTTATTCACGTAGACTTTAAAAAAGCGCTAGTAAATAGTGAGAACATGTTTGTAGAAATATATAATAAATTTATAATTATTTCTAGGTACATATATGTAGATATTTATGTACACGGATTGTAGGAAATAATTTACAATAAGATTTATTTTATAATAGTAACAATATTTCGCTAACTTAAATTAAGTTATTGTCAAGGATCATATGTGTAGGTTTAATTATCGAAATTCTAAATTTTAGCTATATTTTTACTACATATTGTCTGAATGGTTCTGTCTATATTAAGGTACGAATTAAATGTTATTATTATGGCAGACCTTGTGTTTATAACGACGGTCGTGCTTTAATGCTACCACTGGATCCAATGCGCCCCATTTGAGAAGACCCAGCGAAACAAACTCAGCGGGAGTCTCTACTACCGGTTTCAACACGGCCCAGTTGAGACGCTCCTTTGAAACATACTCAAGTACAAGTAGGTATACGCGTAACCATAGAGTAAAATGTAGGTGTTTCTGCTGCCCTGCTTCTGATTTCCCTGCTCACGTAACTCATAGTTCAATTGGACAGTAGGTATTGCGGCGCCCTCGGTAAATGCCGAGCACGGGCATCTAACATCGCGAACTTCCTGAGTTAAACAGCGCGATCGTCAAGGTCTCGTCGTAACTTACTAATTCTTGATTCTCAATATATCTATTTGATATAGTGAACCAAATATTATATTTGCACTAAATTTATAAAAAAACAGACAAAACAAAGTAAACAATACACATATTTATTTAAACTCACAATGAAGTGTACGAACTGGCTTTCTTGAAATTGGATGGTAAAGTTTTTAGCATATATGAAAGTTTGAGTGACTATGGCACCTGCGATTTCCGTCATCACTGTCATCAGAAGCTTCTTCTTATCATCAATGAGACGTGTAAAAAATTTGTCCTGTGCTTTTGATTCCACAGCCCGGCTTTATGAGCATTATGTTTGTGGCTGCTGAGATCAATCCAGCGACTAAGGCTTGATGCAGTTGAATTCTGTTTTAGCATTATTTCGCTCCTTAGTAAATGGGATAAGAATGTGGCTTCAGCATTCTGCTGTGCTGTTGAATGCTACTAGAGTAGTGAACAGTATTGACCTTCAAATATTACAGTTATGTGACCAAATACACTTCTTTATAGAGTGTAAGGGACAGCCGAACAAAAACGCATATAATGGATCCGGTGTGTTGTCCTGAAAATAAATGATAAAGCCGCGCCCGTGGATTCCCTATATCCCTGCGTCCTAAGTGTGAACAGAAGTAAACGTTTCACAGATCAGTACAAAATTCTGGCCACCTCAGTTATCAGAATTAGTTATTAATAAAGTTGATATAACGATTAAGATATCTTATAGTTTCAGTGAAAACTACAATTTGAAGTCTATTATAAATCTAAAAAATAGTGCCGTAGTTATCTACGGCACTATTTTTTAGATTTTAGAGACATTTTCTCTTAAGAATTTTACATTCACTTACAGAGAAATAGTATTGACATAATATAAAATGCCAAGCGTGGCTACTTACCTATCTACTACAAAAACTCATTTACTGATTCATAATAATCATCATCATGACATCCGAATGTCCGAATAGCCTTCCCCAAGAATGGGAGGATATGCCATAATCGCCACGCTTGGAAGACAGGTTGACGATCGGAGTATGGTGGTTATAGTACCTACATAGAGATACGTTGCTGCCCTTTCTCTGGTAGATATTCGGGTCGAGTTCTACGCCGGTCTTCTACCTCGGGACGAGATGGGGTAGTTATATTCTTTGCCGTCAGACACACAGCAACAAAACTCATTGATTAACATCTCGTATAAGTCATTATATACAATTTGTTCAGAATCGTTATCAAACAGATAATAAAAATAAACAATCTGGATATGTCTTAAAAGGGTTATACAGATTGTTAACCAATGATGGCGCGCATAAAAATAATAATAAAAGAAAAAAAAACACTATATACAAGGTATAACATAATTTGCAAATGAATATGAAAACCGATGCCATACGCTTCACAAAAAATAGATTAACTTTCCATACAAGAATAACAATCAGATATCTATTATGTTTGATAAATATATTTTTTGGTACTTCGCGATTTGGTCTTTATTTGTCCAATTTCATAGGTAGATTGCATGACTTAGTTTCGGTTATATAAACAGAAGAGCTATTCATGTTAAGAATTCATGTACGGAACCGCTAGTATCAAATGTTGGTACGCTGTTCATTCCAATCCGTGTAACGGTTACACGCAACGATTAATTTAGGAGAATAAATCTCATTTAGTACGGTTTGATCCCATGCGTATTGTGTGGGCGCTTAAATAAAGAGGTATACTTATTACTTATTCTCTTACCTCCCGTTGACATCGCAAGCGCATACCAGTTTCAATATTACTAACATAAAAGAGAATAGCGGCCGGTCCTCATTCACTCAGTGTGTCCCCGAGCCTCGGTCCAGTGCAACGTTACGCTCCGCACCATACAAATCGACCGTGCATAAAACTAATACTTTTTCTATAGAAAACTACATTAAATTACTGACGTGAAAAGTCACAGTAACCGTTTTAAGTAAACCTGATTAAAGAAGATTTTCTTTGTGTATTAAGGACATTGTTCGGTGAGTTATTTGTTTTTATAATTTTTTTGTTTGTAGGTACCTGTTATTGAGGTCTGTGGAAGCTACCGCCAAAAGTCCATTAAAAACTTTTAACAATGTGATTACTCTGACTTTTCCCCTTTAGTAATAATATGTTTTAAATGGCAATTGTTTAAGCAGTCATTATTTGGAGGCATTTCGATTCCCACAGAATATTGCCTATTGTGTAACAGACCAGTGCGGATCGTATTGTTGTATCAACAGAGTCCGTCACCGCTGGGCAGATTATCATACACGCTTTCTAATTTACTATGACGAATTTTCGCAACACTAAACGTACGTAAAACGGCCGCATTAATTCGATGCACATTGACGACACATTACAAACACTGATAGATTGACGAGGCTTGAGCAAAATGGTTTGCTGTCTATTCAGACTTTTACTTTTCTTTGACTTTTTAGGGTATATACCTACTCATCCACAAAATTGGTACCCATCTACACATACTCTTTATGTTTTAGGAGCTCGTTTATTTTTTAAAGAGCCTACTTATCATGTTTATTTATAGAAACCTGCTCAGCAAAAGCTATTATTATAATATTATTATTGTCTGGGTGTAATTTATCTATAATATGGATGTATTTAGAAATATATAAGTAGGTATGTTTATCAGTTGTCTGGTCCCCATAGTACAAGCTGTGCATAGTTTGGGATCAGATGGCAGTGTGTTAGTTGTCCCAAGATATTAATTAATTCATTATTGTTATTTAAATTTACTTAGCTAACAAGAGTACCTATTATTATTTTAACGCCATATTTATTTATCTATGGTATTAAAATACAATGTCGAGCTTAGCCGTTATAATTTAAGTTTTCAAACATTTTTTGGATACCAAACTTCACCATACATGTTTATTTAAAACTGTCAGAAATTTAAATGTCGAAACAAATGTGACGACATCAAATAAAAAAAAACGTAAAATGCGTTGCCGATTTCCTTGCTGTTGGCTTGGTTACTGAGATTTGTTGGATTTTAGTATTGTATTGTCCTTCACACACATGCACGAAGAGAAAGAATAAATTCCACCGCGGCATAATTTTAATTGGCAACAAATACAGCACTTTAACTTTTTTTCTTTTTACTACGCATTTTTTTATTGGTATATTCGTTAACAATTATAAATTTTGCACTACAATTATTAATGTAAACTTCTTGATAAACACGTTTTTCGGTAATGGACTAATCTCTCGTTCTGGCAATTTTTGCTTTTGTCGTTACTGTACCGTATTCTATACGTGACTATGTCTGAAACTACCTTGGACAAAGTATTAGATCAATAAATTGGCGAAAACATGTGATTGGTCATGCACCAATCAATAATCACCAGTTTTTTAATAAGTGTACCTATGTAATACGTAATGGTAATGTATTTTGACTGACCTGTTTGCCAGAGGTCGTCTGTCCCCATCCAGGATATTTTTTGTGCGAAGACCCGGATAATTTGTCCTGTGTAAGGATACCATCTCTAATATTTGGAAATCAGGACAAGACGCGTGAAAACCCCGATATGTTAAGAGACATAAACGTCCCGCGACTCAGTGCCAGTGTCGGTTCGTTGGTTTGAACTATTTGAACCCGGACAACAAATGAAACCCCGTCCGGACGCTCCCCGGACGCCCTCTAAACTAGGAAAAATCCGGGAAAACCCGGACGGATGACAACCCTAGTCTTGTGTAATATGTAATATTTAAAAATATTAGTATCTTTTTCAGTTACCGGGTTGCCCTAGTACAGGCCTGCCTAATTTGAGATCAGATAGATGTGTGTTACTTGTACCAAAGAAGAAAGCAGATAGTAGGTGTCCCAGAATCCAGAATCTTCATGACTAATACTTGGTTACGAATATTGGTGTAATATTTGGTTTGCGAGTTGAGATTGTGTGAACTTATTATAAATAATGGTTTAACTGGATAAAGAATAAACGTGTTTTTGGTTTCTATGGCTAAGTAAGCTTCTTAGTTGTGATTATGGACCTATTCTCCCTGGTCCCCTTGGTTAATTCGTGGCAAATCCCTGGTTCTGGGAAGTATCTATTTATGGAATATTTCTTTATCCTTAAAGTATGTTTGTTCCTGTTCAACGGCTACCCAAAAATGATTAACACTCATCTGTTTATAGTATTTACTTCAGTGTATTTGAGCGTTCCTTTATACCACAGGCAGTAATGAACAGTGAATTTTCATTACTGCCTTCCTTGTTTGTGATATGTGGTATCGTTAGGTAATCATAATCTGAGTGACATAGGATAGGTTATACGAGTATATAAGTTTTTAGAAAATTATTTTTGTGGCATGTGTTTTTGCGAATATATTTCATTGTTTTCACAATAACGAATATGATCAAATAATTTGAATTGCGAAAATAGTAAATCCGATAAGAAAACAAGTATTGTGCGGTTTAACGGAAATTTATAAAGAGATAAATATGCCGAATACAATTTTGGCATCTATAAAATGAATTCGCAAATACCTCCATGAAGATAAGTTCTTGCGTCCAAAATGATTTTCAGCGACGACTTGGCAATTTTATTGACTCAAATTGGGTGTAAAAACAAAATATTGGCATCGTCAAATATGTTAAGTTATTACTAACCTTGTTTCATTAAAAATAATATCTTGCTCGAGCTTGTATTCTAAATATTGTGATTGTCGTCGTTATAAGTGAAACGAAAATATTTAAAACAAAACAAAAGCACAAGCACGATATTAAGTTAAATGATAATATTAAAAGCGAAATAAAACTTAGGTAAATTTGTGTTTTCATTATTGACTGTTATGTTTCATCAGCAAGTGTGTCACTGACTTATTCCTTGTCATCAACAAGATAATGTTATCAAGTCGATGATAACATAATAGTGGTGAGAGCTTTGTTAACAAATAGATCGATATCAGACTGGCCATTTAGGTATCTGTCAAGTTTCCCCAATTGAAAATGAACCTTACGCTTATGTGATAAAGTTGAAAACCTTTGAAAGAAATTTGACAGATTAGGGTAGCTGGATGTGCTGGCGTCTGTACTACTGTTTAGACGTTAGTACTCATATATTATTGGCTTTATAAATAATTATTAATCATCGACCTTCATTGTAAATATGCAACATAATATATTACTTATAACTAATGTTTAACTACTAACTGGAAATAGCTTCAAACTGGTCGATTATGGAATGTAGGTTCAATAATTACCTACTTGTTTCTTAGAAGTAATAAAATTATATTTCAAAGAATTTATTTATTACGTGTAACATAAATAATGTGGGGTCGTAATGATGTTTAATCAATCCGTAGAACTAGAGTAACAATTTATATAATACGCAAAAAATATTACGTCGCAATTTTATTTATACATACTGATCAGCTGACGCAAACTGACTATAGTCTAGGAAACGAAGCTGAGTAAATCCTCAGACGATGAAAGTTTACTATATGATAAAGTATCATTATATTTTATGATAATAAAACAAATGATGGAAGGTATGGATTTCCATCTTGCTGCTTTTTAAATAGAATATTGTCATATTCTATTTGAAAAGCAGTGTTATGTTTTGCTTTGTAATATTTGATAGTGATGAGTGGTCCTCCTGGTGTCCTGGTTTAGTAAATTCCCCTTCGAATAAAATTATAGATTTTTATCAACTATCAAAGACTTATGTTAACTAGTTATGGTTACTAAATCATTTGAAATAATAAGGTATTCGTAATTTTATAGAAAAGCATCCCTAAATTGTTTTAGCTCTACATTACAAACCAACAAAGAATTGTCGATGGTTGCGATTTCTTTCGAGGTCTTCATACAAAAATACCTCTGAGTTCCCTAGACGAGTATCTAACGACCTGTTTTCTGTCTTGGGATTGAACTCTTTTCACAATTTCCCCCATATTATATCACTTACAGCTACTCCAATATGTGTCTGTTTCTGACAATGTCTTATGAAATGAAATAATTTTATTGTGGTAAGTACATAGGTGTTATAGATGTTACAGAATGAGTTTGTTTTATGCAAACCTGATAACTGTTATACTACATATACTACTTTTGAAAAAACATACTTACATAAATTACACCCAGACAAACAAAATATAGAGTGTTAAACATCTAATACTCTTGGACCATCCCGATTAAATTAGTTTTCCGATATAAATCGGTTTATCATTTTAGAACTCAAAAACACCTTTCTGTTAGTCAAAATAGGTATCTTCAAAATTATTCCATATTCAAATGACTGTTCTTTCTTGAAAGTGAATAGAAAGTTATACATATGCACAATGCGATTCTGTAGTCAATTTTAATGATCTTCTTTTAAAGATTTTCCTTTCAAAATTCTTTTAGTATTGTCTAATTACTTTAAAATATTTGCCTATGAGTGTTTACGTAGGTATCTAGTAGTTTCAAGCATTTTGCCGTTATGATACTACTTATCCTATAAGTAACTAAGTAATATTATTTTAATTATTTATTTTATTAACTACTATAATTTTTTATTATTTACTTTTACTTCATTTTATCTTTCTTTCTCGTGTGTGTGTGCAGTGGTTGACCCATGTCAGAGTTGTGCCCGGAAGGCCTATTGTTTAATGAATGTTGCTACAAACGGGACCGACTGTTTACGGTTTACGTGCCCTCTGAAATTTGAAGACTCACTAAACTTAAACCACTTAGGCGGTTACTCATCCATAGAATGACCGCCCACCTAGGTGCTTAACCTCGCTAATCGCTTACGGATTGCTAAGAGTACCTGTCCATGAGTGATTTATTTTATCGTTTGGGCAATGTTTACCCTTGTGAGTGTCGCCCGGACCTCTGACGTGTTTCACGACTTTTCTCTCGACTACAATTAATAAGACCAACACCTTAACATGTCCTCCGAAGCACGGAGCGATAATATTATATTACAAACAATATTTGTATACTACGATAAACCTAATTTGGGATGGAAACTTCGTAGGAATGTTCAGTATTGATTACAGACTGCACTCGTCTCAAGTGTTTATTTTTGCGTAGCAAAATGAGCCGAGATTGGTCGCTCGCTCGCCGAGATTTGTTCAAGAAAAACGCCTACTGTATGGCTATTAAATTATATAACGATGTGCCAAAAGACATTAAGAACAATTTAGAAATAAACAATTTGACTTCCTTCTGAATAAAATTATTATAATACTTAGAAGACAGGACATTTCAAATATAATCTTAATAATGTAAATGTTTTATTGTTATGTGTTAATGTATTATTACTAAATTTGCACGCCCTAAGCGGCAGAATGTGTTGGATTTTATATTTTGTGTATTACCACCTGCTATTATTACCACATTCTAGCAAATAAACGATTGATTGATTGCAAAATCAAGAATTTTCACATATAAGACCTGAACGAAGTGGAAAGTTTTATAAATATAGTGATGTCATAAATATATTAACAGCCAAGAGCAGCCTGTGCCTGTCTAAGCGCGCCGGGCATAATTTGGGAGGCGTAATCAATATTATAGGATTTTTCAAATGTTACTGTGAATATATCAGTAGATTGTGTTTCTAGAAACAAATGAAATCGATAACACCTAGATCCTCCGCAAGGGAACACTCATATGGGGAATACCTTCTTAATAAGCAAGTTCGTAGCTCAACCGCATAAAGCCCCTACTCAGGATTTATAGGGTGCAGGTTCGTTCCTTGTTGGATGATTAAATACATGATTTCTAAGTTTAGATTTACGTTTATCATTGTGGTGTATGCTTTGTTGTCGAAATTTTTGTTATACTTATAAAATATAACTTAATATTCTAGGACCTGGGAAACAGAGATCAACTTACTTTGTTTAGTCTCGCAAAGTTTGGTATTCCCAGACGAGCGAAGGACATATGTATTCATCGAAAAACGTAAAAAGAATACTAAAAGTAGCTGCACGTACGTCGTACATACATAGCTAGTAACAGTTAGGAATTTGGATCGTTTATTTTTTTACAAAGTGATGTGTATATTTTTTGGAAATTGATCTGTAAAAAAGAGATCAGTGGATAACCTGAGCAATCGTTCCGTGATATATCATTTCTTCGGCCAGTTATCGAACGGGAAATGGTTTTCTCGGTCGGCAGTTAATCGCCCAGTTGCATTTGGATGTCCATTACGGGACTGCAATAATGTCAATATTTGGGTTCGCGTCAGTAGTTTTCCAATAAATTTGTTTCTTTTGAAGTGAATAGTCACTTGAAGAATCAGTCTTATGAACAGGCTGAACTTACAGTTATTATCGATGCCTGCAGTTATTAAATAATTTACGTCGATAAGCTAATTGTTATTCAGTTGGCGTGCCTCCAAGCGAGGATCTTATGCAAACGTTACGTGTCTGCGACCTCAATGCTTCCGAAAAATGGACCAAACCAACCGAGGTCGAAGAAACGCTGTAATATCCAAAAGGTAAACCTTTAGAGGTTGAAGTTTATAACAAGTGTGCTCAATCCATATGGCAAGGGACTGATATTTTGTGAGTTACATGGTCTTGTGTTTATTTTTATTAAACCTTCATCGTACGGTATTTGTGCAACGAACGATGACACAACATTAATTACCGTTCAAAAAACATAAAACCGACTTCAACCTTTCTTTTTGACAACTGATTGGAACAAGATTTAGAGACTAGCTATGCCCCGCGGTTTCACCTGCGTTAAAGTAGTTTTGGCGTGAAAGAGAAAAAACATACATCTATACTCTCAAATTATCGGGTTTATAATATTAGTAGGATGTGTCCCTCTAGCGGTTTTGGCTGTGCACGCCGGTAGAGCTCGCATATGGTAGATTTTTTCCTACCTTTTTGACACGTATATAAATTGTAGCCTATGTGTTATTCTGATGTATACGCTATATTATTGTAAAGCTTCATTAAAATCCATTCAGTACTTTTTACGTAAAAGAGTAACCATCCAACCAACAATCCATCCATCTATACTTACAAACTTTCACGTTTATAATATTAGTAGGAGTATGCCGAAAGCATTCAACTTCTCTTTTTGATAACCAATTGGAATGAAATTTTATGTAAGTAAGTAGAGTAAAAAAATTACGAATTACGACAAAAATACTATAAATACATTATAACATTATTGTACATTACACTGTGACATTACTGTCGACGTCATCGATTTCATTGTGTGGATTGTAGGTGAAGGGTGAGTATAGCTGTTACCATTGCATTCCAAGAAGTTACAGTCCAATTTAATCCACTTTTCTTTCACCCACAAAATACTCCGCATCCTGTTTTGCATGTGAAAAAAACAGTTTTAATAAGGTTTCTGTAGCTGGTCGCTGCGTCATTGTTTACGGTATTAGTATTCCGTATTCATATTTCAAACCTCTTTCTTCTCTTGATATTTCTCTTCCGAGCCATGTTTGCAGATATATATTCAGTCAAAAAAGTATCGGGAATGGATGATTTGTTTATGGTTCCAAATTAAAATTTTTGTAATTAATTTTTTTGTTGTTGTTAGATTGGCACAACTGTTTTCTATTTTGGCGCGGAGTTTGAGTTGCATCTGTTCTTTATATTAAATACAGTGCTGGTTTTAGTAATATCATATATAGTGTGTATTGCGGATTTCATAATGGACAAAAATATCGAACAAAGAGTTTGTCTTAAATTTTGCATCGCCAATGGAATTTCGTGTTCGGAGTCACTGAAAATGTTACAGAAGGCTTACGGTGAATCGACTTTATCAAAAACTCGTGCTTATGAGTGGTTCACAGCGTTCAAAAGCGGTCGAG
Source organism: Pseudoips prasinana (assembly GCA_951640165.1). Lineage (NCBI taxonomy): Eukaryota > Metazoa > Arthropoda > Insecta > Lepidoptera > Nolidae > Pseudoips > Pseudoips prasinana. The sequence goes on along the minus strand of OX621236.1, from coordinate 23,157,013 downwards.
ATGTGATGAAAGACTTGCCTCGCTCTGGTAGGCCATCAACGTCTGCAACTGAAGTTAACATCGCAAAAGTGAAGGAAATAGTGACTGAAAATCCTCATTCAACTCTGAGAGAGATAGCCGCCGAAATTTCTGTATCCCACGAGTCGATTCGTACCATTTTAACTAATCGTTTGGGTATGAAATATGTTGCCGCTCGGCTAGTCCCAAAAGATCTGAATTTTCTCCAAAAACTCAATCGCATGAAAGTCGCTGAGGATATGGTAGAACGAGTCAATTCCGACCCAACATTCATGAAACTCATTGTTACTGGTGACGAGACGTGGGTTTACGAGTTTGACATGCAAACTAGTCAACAAGCTTCGGAGTGGCGCCTTCCAACTGAACCGAAACCGAAAAAAACCGGCCAAGTGCGAGTCGGACTCGCCCATGAAGGGTTCCGCAGCAGCAAATATTTCAGTTGATTAAATGAAAGGTAAATTGCGGTTTACGATCTATGACGTATTAAAAAAAAACTACTAACTAGATTTCGTTCAAACTAATTTTCGTTGTTAGTTTACATGATATTTACATGATAATATGTTACATGATAATGTACATCATATATTTTTTTTAGATTTATCATTCTCTTATTTTAGAAGTTACAGGGGGGGGGGACACTCATTTTTCCACTTTGGAAGTGTCTCTCGCGGAAACTATTCAGTTTAGAAAAAAATATATTAGAAACCTCAATATCATTTTTGAAGACCTATCCATAGATACCCCACATGTATGGGTACGATGAAAAAAAAATTTTTGAATTTCAGTTCTATGTATCGGGAACCCCCAAAATTATTATTATTTTTCTATTGTTGTGTTAAAATCTTAATGCGGTTCACAGAATACATCTACTTACCAAGTTTCAACAGTACAGCTCTTATAGTTTCGGAAAAAAATGGCTGTGACATACGGACGGACAGACAGACAGACAGGCATGACGAATCTATAAGGGTTCCGTTTTTTGCCATTTGGCTACGGAACCTTATAAACCACGCCAAAGTCGATCAAAATTCGAAGTCATGTTTCTTTGACTATCGCGGTGTTGTGTACTCTGAATTCTTACCGGAAGGTCGAACGGTAAATAAAGAATATTATTTGAGCGTTATGCGGCGTTTAAGAGAGCAAATTCGACGAAAAAGGCCAGATTTGTGGAAAGAAAATTCTTGGATTTTGCACCACGATAATGCGCCTTCGCACAAGGCCATCATGTGAACGAATTTTTGATCAAACACTCAACAAATACCATCCAGCAACCACCATATTCACCAGATATGGCTCCAGCTGACTTCTTTCTTTTTCCTAAACTCAAATTACCACTTCGTGGTACCCGTTTTCAATCGGTAGAAGACATAAAGGAGAATTCGCTGCGAGAACTGAACTCAATTCCGAAAGCAGCGTATATAAAAAGTTTTGATGAATGGATTATTCGTTGGCGTAAGTGTATCGTTTCTGAAGGAGCATACTTTGAAGGTGATAAAATAAATTTGGATGAATAACAAACATTTTGTATATTATTGATCTTTTCCCGGTACTTTCTACTGTAGTACTCTTTTGAAATGTTCAAAATGCATTGCAAAAGGCATCTGCAGTAGGTGGTAAAGACTGAAGATTAACGCAGTTAATTTTAGCAGTTTCATTAAGAAAAGAGTTATATTAACTAATATATTTAGAGTTGACCTTTTATTTTTTGAGTGTCAAATAGTGCCGAAATTGTCACTTGCAATGGTGTAGTAACATCCATAGTATAGGAAACTTTTTGTGCATCGTTTACATCCACCGACACTTCTGGGAATAGGTCATAAAATGTAGATTTAGTGGTTTTTCGTATCTCACCATCTTCAAAAAGCGTAAGAGGATAAGGTGCTAATTCATAAGCCATTTTTTTATCACGCAAATACGCTGAAACAGCAGGATTAGCTCAATTGGAATAACATCATCATCCACTTTGATTTTTAGTCCTGTTGGTGCTAATGGTTTTCATGAAATTTTCCAAATACAAACTATAAGTATTTGGCGATCCAAATACATACCGTTTGTATTTGTATTTTTTTTGTTTGGTGGCAAATACAGGTTACATATAAGCGGAACGCATAACGTCGCCCGCATGGACGAAGTTCATTTACACTTTTTTATCCGCATTAGGGACTTTACAAGTATTCAATTCATGGTGACACGAAGCACATCCGAAATATATCAGAAATACTATATATGCCCTTTACAGTGAAAGCCTCCTAAGCTAACTGCGCACGTCTTGTAAAACGAAACCTAATATGTAGTTGTCCTATGTGCAAATTGAACCGGAACACGAGGGTGTCCAGAGGTGTATAGGCAACTGCAGTTAAACCAAGTTAATCTTTTGTTAAGTACCCCCTTTTGACTATTTCCGCACCATTGCAACTCCTGTATACCTACCAAGATCAACAGTGGAACTAATTCCGAAATTTATCTAAAGAGCCCCGAGGCTTGCTAAGTCCGAGGATAAAGATACATACTTTAGGTTCCACAAAGAATAATTAGAAAAATAGACTGTAAATTGTGGATGTAACTTAAGAATCTTAATTTGACTTCGGAACTGAAAGACGTGTAGCTCATAAACATGCAAAATACACAAATAAAGATGTAACTTACTTCCCATACAAGAACTTCAAATCAGCTGAAGCATTTTATATGCAAGAATTTTTACACAAAATAGGTAGTAAAAATATACCGGTAGACTATATGAAAACCACTTACCGTGCTGTACCCCTTGCAACATCCTGTAACTAATGCACACGTTGGTGACTAATAGCTGTTATGGGACTCGCAGACTAAAGTCAAATGACCTAGTGCTGAACTTAATATGAAGTGACAACTTGATCATACTGACAAGCGTGGTAGGTATTGTTGACTTACAAAAGGTGTGTAGCTGTGATCAAGTTTTAAATTCACTCTCGTCCTAACGTGGTAATTATTTATCCGTAGTGAATTGACATAGTTTGGCGGTCCATTGTTTACGTAACAAATGTGTGCTGATGACGTGTGGTCGACTTTCGCTGCAGCATTGATTTCAAAGGGAAATCCGAACATTGTGCTGCGCGTGACCTACTCGCGAGAGGTGGGATTCCCTGTGACGAACGTCGCAGTGCAACATAATTGAAATTATGTTCGTCATCCGCAATAAAGGCGTTATTTATTATTGCCGGTCAAATTTCCCTGATGTTATCTTTATTGAAATACGAGTCTCCGCCATAGCGTCGCCCGCGGTTAATTTATTCCGTTTGCTATTTCTTTCCCTCGGGAACGGTACTCTTTTTGGTGAAAGGTACATCTGTCCTTTTCTGTACCGGTGACATTGTGGGCAAGAAATATGATGTTTCACACGCGTCTCTTATCGTGCCATAACTACTCAACCGATCACTGTTGAGTAATTAAGGCATGAAAGCGTAACAAACAAACAAATTCACATTTGCATTTATTACATTAGTTAGCATTAACAACACATGTTGTGATGCGCCCTATGGAAACCTGTTACCTGCTTTGTCGTCGATTCATCGGAGGTTAAACTTAGACATTAACAGTCTCCTTATTACGTAGGCAGTAAAGGTGGTTTTCGTAGTTCAAATATATGACACTGTAATTGTTACTTTAGTCAGAATCAAGTAACACGCGCGTGTCTAAGGGGACAAATCTACTTTTTATGTTTTAATGGATCTTGTTTAATGTTATTAAACCTTTCTCGCAAACTTTTCCATAATCCAGACTCAGAACAACTACATATGGGTCACATAAATAGTTGTCCTGTGCGGAATTCGAACTCAAAACATGAAGTAGCAAGGCGACTATCTTAACCGCTGTACCTTACTACCACTGCTGAATTATTAATAATATATAGAGGTATACAATATCAAGTAAACTACAAGTACATGACATATCGAAATTCGTTGAAAAATTTGTGTGATTGGTAGAATCGTTAATTTCGCACGCAAGATCATCGGGGCCTAAGAGATGAATCGATGATCTTGCGTGCTCTTGCTGGAAGCTACTGGACGCGGAGATCTCATCGGGGGTAAAAGAAGGATTTGTAATGTTATATGTGTTGCAAGGGTCTTATGCTAAATTAACCACTTAACATCAGTTGGATGACATGCACGTTTACTGTCTTGTAGGATTCAAAATAGAACCTATTTTTTTAAAGTAATTGTAAGAATAATTAAATCTGCGGTCCTTAACTCCAGGCCACATTCCCGCTTTTTCTGTTTTAGTTTATTTTTGTCGTTTATACATTACGTAACGTCTGAGTTTCAAGAAGCGGCTTTTTATATTGACTTAAAAAATACAGGAAAAGTTAGAAATAATCCTCCACGTTTGACGACGCATTCAGAAGACAGAAATAATTATAAATGTAACGTTTAGGGAAATCCCTGATTCGTGGGGGATTCTACATATTGTAGTATTTATGAACACAATTTCACGGAATTCACGGTATCCGTATAATTCACAGGATAACATTGAGGTTAATTATACATCTATAGGTCCATATAATTACCATTAGGTACAAGCACCTCATAGTTTGGCGATAGATTCTGTTTATAATATAATAATAATAATATCTAGGGACAATGTCACACAGATCATCCTAGCCCCAAACTAAGCAAAGCTTGTACTATGGGTACCAGGTGACGATATACATACTTATATAGATAGATAAATACTTAAATACATAGAAAATATACAAGACTCAGAAACAAATATTCGTGCTCATCACACAAATATTTGCACTTACCGGGATTCAAACCCAGGACCACCAGCTTCGTAGGCAGGAGCACTAACAAATAGGCTACGGTGACCGTTTATTTCTTACTAGCTGTGCCCGCGACTTCGTCCGCGTGTTAATTAGTTTATTTAGTTTTTTAGTAAAATAAAATACTTTTTCTAAAATAAAAGTAGCCTAAGTTACTCCTTATTACATCAGCTACCTGCCAATAAAAGTCCCGTCAAAATCGGTCCAGCCATTTCAGAGATTAGCCGGAACAAACAGACAGACAGACAGACAAAAATTTTAAAAAATGTTATTTTGGTCTATGTAGCGTATATATATACATATTTATGTAGTAAAAACCGGCTATTTCAATATTACAAACAGACACTCCAATTTTATTTATTTGTATAGATATCTTACAACTGATAAGTCTGTTTAGGATGGTACTTGAAACACGATAGCCGTTTATGACGAACTAAAGTTAATAGAATGTGTGGCTAACGGTAAAGAATATCACCACACAAACGCATCTCGTCGGAGGCGTAGAAGTCATCCCGAGGGAATATCTTCCACAGAATGGGCAGCAGCGCCTCTCTGTGTACACACGGTTACACATCAAGCTATACATTTCCAGTATAAGCTGATCTCGCGTTGTATAGGATTTACATACAATGAGAGGTCAGCTTATATTGGAAACTAGCTGTGCCCCGCGGTTAAATTTTATAAATTACCACAGCTCTTCCCCCGTATGTGATAGCGTGATAATATGTTGCCTATATGTTGACCCGACCTCTTATGTTACTAAGAGGTCGGGTCAACATATAGGCATGCAAAATTTGAAGTTAAACCATGCTGTACTTTTAGTTCAGCCCGGACATACATACAGACAAAAAATCTAAAAACTATATTTTCGGCTTCGATATCTATTGTAGATCACGCCCCAAGTATCCCTTTTAAAAAGTATGCAATGTACAGTTTTGATTTTCCTACGATTTTATTATATGTATAGATGTATAGCTTGATGTGTAGCCATGTGTACTATGACCATCATACTGTCATCGCTGACCCGTCTGCCAAGCGTGACGATTATGTCATGTCTCTCCAAATGATGAACATAATTTCAGTGTGGAAATCTTTTGGGGTCCTTTGTACAGCATTCGGTTGACTGGACGAAAGCTAATATATGTTTGTAAAGTCATAACATGCGTTATATTCTTGCGTAAAAGAAACTTGTTATATTATATTACTAGCGTTTTCCCGCGACTTCATCCGTAAGCGTAGTTAAACTCAGACATCAAAGAGGTTAAACGAACCCTGTGTTATAGTTTAACGGTCACCGTAGCCTGGTTGGTAGTGCTCCTGGCTACGAAGCTGGTGGTCCTGGGTTCGAATCCCGGTAAGTGCAAATATTTGTGTGATCACCACGAATATTTGTTTCTGATTCATGGATGTTTTCTATGTATTTAAGTATTTATCTATCTATATAAGTATGTACATCGTCGCCTGGTACCCATTGTACAAGCTTTGCTTAGATTGGGGCTAGGATGATCTGTGTGATGTGTCCCTAGATATTATTATTATTATATTATAGTTATAATGAAGGCTAGTAACAAGTAACTCACGAAATTAATTTTATGTTGGATTGGACCAACAGTTTCGACTTAAAAACGACTAATTACGTGAGTTATCCGTTACTGTCTTTCGTTATGTTAGCTCCTCACGTCTGTTTTAATAATAAAACTATTCTGTGTTGCCTATGGTTAGAGACTTCCCCCTATTGTCCGAAACAATCATATACATGTTTAGGGTTCCGTAGCCAAATGGCAAAAAAGGAACCCTTATAGATTCGTCATGTCTGTCTGTCTGTCCGTCCGTATGTCACAGCCACTTTTTCCGAAACTATAAGAGCTGTACTGCTGAAACTTGGTAAGTAGGTGTATTCTGTGAACCGCATTAAGATTTTTACACAAAAATAGAAAAAGAAACAATATTTTTGGGGGGTCGCCATACATAGAAATGAAACTTTAAAAAAATTTTTTCATCGTACCCTGTGGGGTGCCTGGGGTGGGGTGTCTATGGATAGGCCTTCAAAAATCATATTGAGGTTCCTAATATCATTTTTGTCTAAACTGAATAGTTTGCGCGAGAGACACTTCCAAAGTGGTCAAATGAGTGTCACCCCGCCCTGTATCTTCTAAAATAAGGGAATGAGAAAACTAAAAAAATATATATGATGTACATTACCATAGAAACTAACAACGAAAATTGGTTTGAACGAGATCTAGCAAGTAGGTTTTTTTTTAATACGTTATAAACCGCAATTTGTTTTCATTTAATCAACTGAAATACTTGCTGCTACGGAACCCTTCATGTGCGAGGCCGACTCGCACTTGGCCGGTTTTTTTATATTTGAATAATTTATTACGTGTATTTTATTCAAATATGTCAAAATCCAATGTTAATAATCCTGATAAAATATGATTGCACTAAGGAGTTTTAGTACCAATTTCGATATGATAAAAAGGGTTGCATTTTTATCATATTTATTAATCTGATAAAAATGCAACCCTTTTTATCATGTAAGAAGTTGAATATTAAAAAGCGATGATAAATGTTTAGTTAAATCTTTTAAAGAATATAAATGCCAAGTTCGAAGTTGATCGGACCATGAAAACACTTTGTTTTTCCCCTATTCATACTTTTAGGGGTTGAATTTCCAAAAATCCTCTCATAGTGCACGTGTAGGTCACTTTAGGAATATTTGTGCTAAATTTCATGGTTCTAGACCCAGCGGTTTCAGCTGTGCGTTGATCGATCAGTCAGTCAGTGTATGTTAAAAATCGCAATTGCATCATTAAAGTTAAAGGCCACCAAGAATATTATGTACGAATTGAAATAACAAGTTTTTATTGTTACTTCAATACATTACAATAACTAGCCTTGCAGGTAAAAACGCTCACAAATCACATTTATGGTCACGTCTGATCTACAAATATTATTGTATATCTATGGTACAAAAATTTCATTTAAAAAAAGGATATTGCAAGAAAGATATTATCTATATATTAAATTATTTCTAACATTAACGTGTTCAATTAATGTTGCGCTGGGTACAATTCCCGGGTCGGGTTAAGAAGTGATATTGGGATTTTTTTGTTAAGAGAAGTTCTCAGTATCAGCCTGGAGTCTGGAAGTGGTCGGTGTTACACTCCCGTGCCTCGAAGAGCACTTAAAACCGTCGTTCCTGTACTCTTTCCGGTCGCGCCCGCTAACCATACCATCACACAGTGGGAAGGAGGGAATAGAAAGTGCACCTGTGTTTGTGCGCCTTCATTGTGCAAGTGTAAGTCTTCATTGAAACTGACTGCCATAGACAAAAATCGTCTTGAACCATATTAAATTATTGTTGACTAGGTGTGCCCCGCGGTTTTCCCCACATAAAACTTTATTAATTATAGCATTTGTGTTATTCGGATATATAAGCTATATTATTACAAAGTTTCATCAAAATCCCTTGATAGTTCTGGCGTCAAAGAGTAACAAACATCCATACTCTCACAGTAGGATTAGTACGATAAATATTTATGTACCAGTAATCAGGAACTGAACTAGTAGCTTGTATTATTATCTGACGGTAGTAGTAATTTATATCTTATTCCAGTGATTCCAACTTAACTTAAAAGTATTTGTTTCTTATTCAAATTTCTGGTTAACCGGCTGACATACTCCTTTAAACAATACGCTTCGGTCTTCTGAGGGTACGTAAGTATTGCCGACTCAACACAGTGTCGTTATGGACTTTTTTAAAAACGCGCGGCCGTCCCACTTTTTATTTACGTAAGATAGTGTTAAACATTTAACTTGACGTATCGACATCCTTATAAGTATGAGTCAGACTAAAGATTTGGAGGTTAAATTTTGCATTATAACAATGCAAACAGGATACTTAGTTATTGCAGAGGTAAACATGAAACTAGCTTTAGTTTATTACCTAATCATTTCTGCAATGTCAAGTAGGTACCTAACTGTTGTCTACTTTGACATGACATAGCGGAGGAAGCGCGCCTAAGTTACATCATTGACTACTGGGGACTTACTGGGTTTTTACTTGTTAATTCGTATGACCAGTGGTCAGAGATGTCGCTGCTGGTTATCATGGTTTATCCACTCTAATGTTTTACTATGTATTTGACTGTCTCGTTGATGTAGCGGTAGCGTGTTCAACCGCAAATAATGAGGTCCTGGGTTCAAATCCCGGGTCGGGCCAAAAAGTGATTTTGGGATTTTCCGTAAAAAGAAATTTCTCAGTATCAGCCCGAAGTCTGGAATTTGGTGGTATTACACCCCCGTTCCTCGGAAAGCACGTAAAGCCGTCGGTCCTGTACCTGAACTCTATCCGGTCGTGTCGCGAGGCGTCCCATCGGATCATGAGAGTGATGGAATAGAAAGTGCCCCTGTCTTTGCGCACACTTGTGCACTATAATATGTCCTACGCAATTGGCTAGTCACCATTGAGAATGGCCGCCGTGGCCGAAATTCGGTCGGGTGGACATGATTATTATGTATTACTAGAAGTGTGATCAATAGCTTACGTGCAACCCAAAGCGCAGAGACGTTTAGGAATTATGTAATTTTGACGGTCACCCGTCTACAGACAGATCGCGCATCCAAGTATTTAACCTCGCTTGTCGTTTACGGGTCATTGCGAGCTACTTGCTATGTATTTCTATGTAATTATTTACTTTATTACTTGCTGGTAGTCATCGTCATCATGAGATAGGGTTTTTCAATTTAGAATACTATTGCGAATGTAAAAAATATTTTTCCAATGATTATTTAAGTATCTAATATTTGATTTTGTTGAATAATCTATTTTTTGAAGTTATGACCCTCTAAAAGTGGTAAGCTTAATTTAAACTTAACAAATTTGACTATTAGTAAACATTCAATTCAATTGGACTTTAATTAAAGAAATTTCAAAGTGGTTCAGCATAGCCTATGTTCACGTTGATTACTTTAAAATAAAAGTATGGTGTTCTTATAACTTAAAGGACAGCTACTCTTTAAGACATACTTATGATCAATGGTATAAGAACTCTTGTAATAACTAAGGAAAAGGGGCTTTCGCAGCTGAGGCCCCATGTAAAGAATTGCATTTAAAACAAAACGAATTAACGAATCGCCTTTTAAATTTACATTACCTATGTTACATCATTTTTAAAATAAGTTGAATACTCAACAATATCGTAATCGTGTAATTAAAATGAAACATTCATATCTTCTAACTAATAAAATTTAATTTATTATGTAGGTATGTCGTTGAATGTTGTGTAGTGTCAGTTATCGGGTCAAACAATAATAAGCATTACATGTTGGTACTTCCAGTGGGGTTTTCCCATCCGAGTAATCAATGCAACATTACATACAGCATACAGCCGCACGACAACAAGCCTTGACTGAGACTCGATCATATTCGAGGTCACTCATCAATCATACCTTGCGTTTAGTTCAGCAGATATGATTGAGTGGATAACAGACGTGACCCTAATTTTTACACCTAGATCTTTAAATTGAGTGATGAGATTGAACTCGCGATAATGAGATCATATGAAAGCCAATTAACCACCTTGAGTGTCCGGTAGATAAATTACGACCTCTATCGACATATTTTCTACGCTAATTAGCTTTTTAGTTTGTTAATACAGATAAGACAACTAGGTAGACTAAGTTTTTATATTATCTAGCTTTATCAATTCATGAACCAAACCACAAAACGAACTGATCAATAATAATAATAATGATCTACACACACTCAGGACAAACAGACATGTTTATGAACACAAACATCTGCCCTGGGTGGACATCGAACCTACGACCTGCGCTGTGAGAGGAAGCATTTACCAACCACGCCATTGACACAAAAATTCTCGCGGTAATATTTTCATTGATATCATTCATTTCTTTTGCCTAAAGAAAAGAATGATATCAATTATATAATATAACTAGCTGTGCCCCGCGGTTTTACCCGCGTTAAATTTTATAAATTATCACAGCTCCTCCCCCGTAGGTGATAGCGTGATAATATGTATCCTATATGTTGACCCGGCCTCTTAGTAATATTCATGCAAAATTTGAAGTGAATCCATGCAGTACTTTTTGAGTTTAGCCCGGACATACATACAGACAAACAGACACACAGACAAAAAATCTAAAAAGTATATTTTTGGCTTCGATATCGATTGTAGATCGCGCTCCAAGTATCCTTTTTAAAAAATATTCAATGTACAGTTTTGACTTTCCTACGATTTTATTATATGTATAGATATAGAATAAGCCACCAAAAGACTTTTGGTGGCTTATTCGGCATTTATGGAAGAGTACTGGTATCTTATTTGAGCATGCCAGTGTTTCATTTATGTGACACTGTATCGTAGCGATGGAATACTTTTGCCACTAGTATCCTAAAAATGCAGCTTATCAACTCGGCCCCCTTGAGTTCACTAAATATGGTCGCGACAATTCCGCTCTCGACCTCTAAATAACCTCTATCAAGTTCATGATTGTTTTAGAAATAAGTGATGTTTGATCAATTCTATAGATTTTTAGGTATATTACCGAACAATTATTACCTGATGAAGTAGGAAAGCCTTAGAGGCAAACTGTAAACGTCATGATAAAAATATGTCGGCTGATCATTAATTTTATTTTGTTATATTAGGGTTTGTTTTAACTGCCTGCTATTTGACTTTATTTTAGCTGGCTTAGTTGTTTCTAGAGATTGGCAATATGAAAAGGAGTGTCAGTTGGCAGAACGCCCCTCTCATAGTATGTAGTAGTAAAATATCTTGTTACTTATTTAACGATAACGCAACATATATGATAAGAAGATCACAAGGACGGACTGGGTCATCAGCTTAAATCTAGATATTTTTATAATGTTAGATTAATTCTGTACAAGACTGTTTTTTTTTGTGAGCTTGTCAAGTACTTATAGTTACTTATAGTATACTTAAGTGTTAGATATATTTCATTGTTTCATTAATATTAATGTTGTTGGTCATACAAGTAGATGTAAAGTCCAAGTCAAACAGAAAGTCCAAGGTTTGTAAGATATAGTTTAAGAGCAAAGTGTGAAAGAATTCTGCTTTGAAGATATAATCATAGATATAATACCTTACTATAAAATGTATATGCCACCATACAGAAACCATTTCCCATAGAGTAGGAATACCGATCAAAATCAGAGACGAACGGATAAATCACATATCATGCAAAAGAAATATACAGTCGAATCAACAACCTCCTTCTTCTAAAGTTGGTTAAAAAGCAAAACAACGATGAAGTTGTATAAGTTGCAATTTTATCTTTTAACGTTCAGTGGGTGGTCGGCCGGCCGCCGCCCCTCCCCCGGCGGCGGAGAAAGCGCGGTGAAATGCCGAGGCAGCTGATGAGTCTGTCTGGCTTAGCTCTGGGTTTTTATTACCAACAAATTCAGTGAACTCTTAAAAAATAAATTGCATCGAGGTCATCACGAATAGTTTTTTATGCTTTATTATTAAGTGTTGATTGGATCTTACTTGTCTTATTTTAAGGTATTTTTATACGTTAATGATGTTATGGAGTGCGTTACAAATTAAGGCTAGCTACATATTAAAATATACGCTGATAAACTATAATACTATGGTGTCCGAGCTCCCCACTTTTTTTCTTTAACTCGTTCATTTCATCCACTGCCACTCACGTTTACTTAAACCTGATTAAGTAGGTAATAATTCGTTATTCAAAGTTATTTTTAGCTGTTTATTGTTTAATCGATATCAAAAAGTAGGTAAACATAGAGATTTTTTATTTCTTCGTTAACTCCTGGATCTCAACTTTGCTAGTGTAAGCGCACCTGAAATGTACTCGTAGTATGGAGTTTTCCATTGTTAATTTTATTTTCTGAACAATCGATTTGGTATGTGTAAACCTTCGATAGGATCATTGCTATCGGAGTTACAAGGAAAGGTGCTGGTACCTTATGTGGAAAATGCTGGTATCTTATGTGAAACGTGCTGGTATCTTATGTGGTACATGCTGGTATCTTATGTGGAACATGCTGGTATCGGTGCCGGTGCTTATCGTAGCTGCTCTGCGATCGAATACACCCCTGAAAAAAGGAACTTTTGATAACCAGTCGTAACTTTTAAATATCCTATACTTCAAAATATTAAGGATTTACTTTTGAAACTTTATATCCATGCATACTTCTTATGATTGTACTTAGATAATGGAGGTAGGCAAGAATTATTTGTATTTTCTTTTTCAACATTTTCATGGTAGATCAGTAAATTACACCTACACCACAACCATTACATAAATGGATTCTTATCTACATAATGATCACTTATAGAAATACCAGATAACTTATTCTTGCATAGTAATTGGTCCAAAATTGCTGCAATTTAAATAGATACGAAAGTACTGGGATACTTAATATTTTTCTTTTTCGTTTATTACATAGTAATACCTTTAATATAGACAGAACCATTGACAATATGTAGTAAAAATATTAGACTTAAACTAGTTAATTAAACATAATCTCTTGACAATAACTTGATACGAGCTAGCTAAATATCATTTCTGTAATAAAACAAATTTTATAAATGTTTTCATACAAGATGTACCTAAATATCTATGTTACTAGAAATAATATCTAATGTATACAACTATATTACTACAAACATGTTCTGACTATTTACAAGCGCTTTTTTAAATTCTACGAAAAAAAAAAAAAAAAAAAAATTGTTGGTATCTTCTATAAATAAATATCTTGGAGTAGCTAACATACTGTCACCTGATCTTAAACGAGGTAGAGCCAGACAACTGGTAAACATCACACTAATATTATAAAGGCGAAAGTTTGTGAGTGTTTTTGTGTATATGTGTATGCATGTTTGTTACTTCTTCACGTCTAAACGGCTAGAGCGATTTTAATAGAATTTGGTTTAACGCGGGTAAAATCGCGGGCCACAGCTAGTACTTACATATTAATAATAATAATAATAATATCTAGGGACAAAGTCACACAGATCATCCTAGCCCCAAACTAAGCAAAGCTTGTACTATGGGTACCAGGCGACGATATACATACTTATATAGATAGATAAATACTTATATATATAGAAAACATCCATGACTCAGAAACAAATATTCGTGCTCATCACACAAATATTTGCACTTACCGGGATTCGAACCCAGGACCACCAGCTTCGTTACTACCTACGCTACCATCACCAACTAGGCTACGGTGACCGTCGTATTTCTAAATACATACATATTGCATTACAACCAGACACGGAACAAATAATCGTGCTCATCACATAAAGATATGCCCTGGCTGGGGATGGAACCCACAACCTCTGCCTTAATAGTCAGTAAGCACTAAACCAACAGGCCAGTAAATTCTATAATTTGTATTACTTTGAATTTATATCATTTTATGTATAAAATATTTGCACGCCATGGTAAGCATGTCTGATCAATTAGGCTATGTAACCTTTTCTATGCAATTCAATTCTTTTTTATATATACACATGTTTATGCAAATAAATGACTTGCGGACTTATTTGCTAAATAAATATATAAACCACCGGCTAAGTGCAAGTCGGACTCGCGCACGAAGGGTTCCGTACCAATATCTATAAAAGCAAAAAAATCGCGTTTGTTGTGCGGGAGCCCTCTTAAATATAATATTTATTTAGTTTTTTTGTTTTTGTTTTTATAGCGGCAATAGAAATACATCATCTGTGAAAATTACAACTGTCTAACTATGACGGTTCATGAGATACAGCCTGGTGCCAGACGGACAGACAGACGGCGAAGTCTTAGTAATAGGGTCCCATTTGAGCCTTTGGTTACAGAACCCTAAAAAGAACTAAAAGGACTATGTGGTACAAGTATGAATGATTTATTTCTTTGTTTCAGAACCAATATGCTAAAAGTCTGTGCAACGGTGTTGCTGGTCGTCTCCGCGGTCAGCAGCCAGTGCTTCTACAAAGATGACTCTTCGAAGAAGTTAGACCCTGAAGCTCGCACGTTACTATACAAAGGACAGCTAGAATTCACTTTGAATCTATTCAATGTGATCAATAAGGCTGTTCCTGATGACAATATTTTCTTTTCTCCCTTCTCCGTATATCACGCTCTTCTCTTAACCTACTTCTCTGCGGGTGGAAATACTGAAAAATCTTTGAAAGAGTCTTTGAGGATTTCTGATAATCTGGTACGTTACTTTTTGTATCACTTTGTGCTTCATAGGTTAAGTTCGTAACGGCCATGATTGAACTGGAGTCTTCTACTGATCCAGGGTAGGATTGATGGATCTGTCGGTGTATATCGTTTGTAGCTTTATGGTAAAGTGCATACTCTGAGCTAGTAACGGTGCAGGTTCGATTCCCGTCCAGCGGAAAAATTTATGATTTCCTCAATATTGGATTTTAAAGATTCAATTCTATGCTATTCCACATGTATTCATAGCCTAGTGGTAGCGTTTTCAACCGTAGATAATTAGGTCCTGGGTTCAAATCACGGGTCGGGCCAAAAAGTGGATTGAGATTTGGAATAAAAATTTTCTCAGTATCATCTCGAAGTCTGGGAGTTGGCGGTATTGAATCACCGTGCCTCAGAAAGCCCTTAAAGCTATCAGCCTATACCTGACCTCTTTCCGGTCGTATCGCTGGTCACCCTATGGATGTGATGGAATAGAAATGGCGCACACAATTGTGCGCTATTATATGTCCCGCGCACTTGGCTTGTCTCCATTGAGACTGGCCGCCGTGGTCGAAATTCGGCTAGGAGGACATTAGATATTATTATTGTTGTTAATCTTAGACAGATAATTAAACCATTTTTATTAATATTTTAAACAATTTGCAAAGGTCATCGCATTAATTTACCAGAATTAGGTTGTTTCAATAAATTTGTCGACGAATGCCCCATATGTTATATTTATTTTCGTATTTCTACGTTCCAGGATAAAATCAACCTGATGACGGCATACAAAGTGGACAGACGGACGCGCGCCACGAATAACAATAGCGAAAGCTACGAGTTCAACAGCGCTAACAAACTGTTTGTAGACAAAGAGCTGCAGGTGCGTCAGTGTCTGCTCGACCTGTTCAACGAGGAGCTCGAGAGACTGGTGAGACATCTTTACTACACGATAGCTATAATACTCCAGTAATAACAAACTGTTTGGAGACAACAAGGTCCTGCTGCGGTAGTACTTGCTCTATCTGTTAAATGAGGACCTCGATAAACTGGTGAGATATCTTTAGTACAAGATAGCTATAATACTCCAGTAATAACAAATTGTTTGGAGACAACAAGGTCCTGCTGCGGTATATCCTGCTCTATCTGTTAAATGAGGAGCTCGAGAGACTGGTGAGACATCTTTAGTACACGATAGCTATAATACTTCAGTAATAACAAACTGTTTGGAGACAACAAGGGCCTGCTGCGGTATATCCTGCTCTATCTGTTAAATGAGGAGCTCAAGAAACTGGTGAGACATCTTTAGTACACGATAGCTATAATACTCCAGTAATAACAGTTGTTCGGACACAACAAAGTCCTAGTGCCGTAGTTCCTGCTCTATCTGTTAAATGATGAGCTCGAGAAACTGGTGAGATATCTTTAGTACACGATAGCTATAATACTCCAGTAATAACAGTTGTTCGGACACAACAAAGTCCTAGTGCCGTAGTTCCTGCTCTATCTGTTAAATGACGAGCTCGAGAAACTGGTGATACATCTTTAGTACACGATAGCTATAATACTTCAGTAATAACGAACTGTTTGGAGACAACAAGGGCCTGGTGCGGTAGTTCTTACTCTATCTGGTAAATGAGGAGCTCGAGAGACTGGTGAGACATCTTTAGTAACTACACGATAGCTATAATACTTCAGTAATAACAAATTGTTTGGAGACAACAAGGGCCTGGAGCGGTAGTTCTTGCCCTCATCTGTTAAATGAGGAGCTCGAGAAACTGGTGAGACATCTTTAGTACCTACACGATAGCTATAATACTTCAGTAATAACAAACTGTTTGGAGACAACAAGGGCCTGGAGCGGTAGTTCTTGCTCTATCTGTTAAATGAGAAGCTCGAGAAACTGGTGAGACATCTTTAGTACCTACACGATAGCTATAATACTTCAGTAATAACAAACTGTTTGGAGACAACAAGGGCCTGGAGCGGTAGTTCCTGCTCTATCTGTTAAATGAGGAGCTCGAGAAACTGGTGAGACATCTTTAGTACACGATAGCTATAATAATCCAGTAATAACAAATTGTTTGGAGACAACAAGGGCCTGGTGCGGTAGTTCTTGCTCTATCTGTTAAATGAGGAGCTCGATAAACTGGTGAGACATCTTTAGTACACGATAGCTATTATACTTCAGTAATAACAAACTGTTTGGAGACAACAAGGGCCTGCTGCGGTATATCCTGCTCTATCTGTTAAATGAGGAGCTCGAAAGACTGGTGTGACATCTTTAGTATACGATAGCTATAATACTTCAGTAATAACAAACTGTTTGGAGACAACAAGGGCCTGATGCGGTAGTTCTTGCTCTATCTGTTAAATGAGGAGCTCGAGAAACTGGTGAGACATCTTTTTCTTTGACTACAAACTGTTTGTAGACAAAGAGCTGCAGGTGCGTCAGTGTCTGTTCGACCTGTTCAATGAGGAGCTCGAAAGACATCTTTAGTACACGATAGCTTAACTTCAGTAATAACGAACTGTTTGGAGACAGCAAGGGCCTGGCGCGGTAGTTCTTACTCTATCTGTTAAATGAGGAGCTCGAGAGCCTGGTGATACATCTTTAGTACACGATAGCTATAATACTCCAGTAATAACAGTTGTTCGGACACAACAAAGTCCTAGTGCCGTAGTTCCTGCTCTATCTGTTAAATGAGGAGCTCGATAAACTGGTGAGACATCTTTAGTACACGATAGCTATTATACTTCAGTAATAACAAACTGTTTGGAGACAACAAGGGCCTGCTGCGGTATATCCTGCTCTATCTGTTAAATGAGGAGCTCGAAAGACTGGTGTGACATCTTTAGTATACGATAGCTATAATACTTCAGTAATAACAAACTGTTTGGAGACAACAAGGGCCTGATGCGGTAGTTCTTGCTCTATCTGTTAAATGAGGAGCTCGAGAAACTGGTGAGACATCTTTAGTACACGATAGCTATAAATACTCCAGTAATAACAAACTGTTTGGAGACAACAAGATCCTGTTGCGGTAGTTCTTGCTCTATCTGTTAAATGAGGAGCTCGAGAAACTGGTGAGACATCTTTAGTACACGATAGCTATAAATACTCCAGTAATAACAAACTGTTTGGAGACAACAAGGTCCTGTTGCGGTAGTTCTTGCTCTATCTGTTAAATGAGGAGCTCGAGAACCTGGTGAGACATCTTTTTCTTTGACTACAAACTGTTTGTAGACAAAGAGCTGCAGGTGCGTCAGTGTCTGTTCGACCTGTTCAATGAGGAGCTCGAAAGACATCTTTAGTACACGATAGCTTAACTTCAGTAATAACGAACTGTTTGGAGACAGCAAGGGCCTGGCGCGGTAGTTCTTACTCTATCTGTTAAATGAGGAGCTCGAGAGCCTGGTGATACATCTTTAGTACACGATAGCTATAATACTCCAGTAATAACAGTTGTTCGGACACAACAAAGTCCTAGTGCCGTAGTTCCTGCTCTCTGTTAAATGAGGAGCTCGAGAAACTGGTGAGACATCTTTAGTACACGATAGCTTAACTTCAGTAATAACGAACTGTTTGGAGACAGCAAGGGCCTGGTGCGGTAGATCTTACTCTATCTGTTAAATGAGGAGCTCGAGAGCCTGGTGATACATCTTTAGTACACGATAGCTATAATACTCCAGTAATAACAGTTGTTCGGACACAACAAAGTCCTAGTGCCGTAGTTCCTGCTCTATCTGTTAAATGATGAGCTCGAGAAACTGGTGAGATATCTTAAGTACACGATAGTTAGAATACTCCAGTAATAACAGTTGTTCGGACACAACAAAGTCCTAGTGCCGTAGTTCCTGCTCTATCTGTTAAATGATGAGCTCGAGAAACTGGTGAGATATCTTAAGTACACGATAGTTAGAATACTCCAGTAATAACAGTTGTTCGGACACAACAAAGTCCTAGTGCCGTAGTTCCTGCTCTATCTGTTAAATGATGAGCTCGAGAAACTGGTGATACATCTTTAGTACACGATAGCTGTAATACTCCAGTAATAACAGTTGTTCGGACACAACAAAGTCCTAGTGCCGTAGTTTCTGCTCTATCTGTTAAATGATGAGCTCGAGAAACTGGTGATACATCTTTAGTACACGATAGCTATAATACTCCAGTAATAACAGTTGTTCGGACACAACAAAGTCCTAGTGCCGTAGTTCCTGCTCTATCTGTTAAATGATGAGCTCGAGAAACTGGTGAGATATCTTTAGTACACGATAGTTAGAACACTCCGGCAATAACAAACTGTTCGGAGACAATATAATAAAGTCATGTTGCGGTAATAATTATAATGATAATAATAAGTACATTTTATTGCTTCAAATATTTTTGGAATTCATTAAAATAAACAAAAGTAATGTTACTGCAATAGGCGGCCTTATCGCTAAAAGCGATCTCTCCCAGACAAGTTCCTTTTCTATCTGTTTAGTGAGAAGCTCGAGAAATTTGTAAGATATGTTCAGTTCACTGTAACTAGATTTCGCCAGCAATAACAAACAGTGCGTTGACAAATAAATGCACCAGTGGCATCCTATTTAACCAGTTAACAGAGTGCACGAGATCATATTAATCTTCATTTATCTTGAACCTTTGGCAATGATGGTGTTGAAAATCTTATCAGGTTTCAATTCAAGCGCAGCGTCGAAGCATTTGATGTCGTTGAAAATAGAATTCCTAAAACGCAAGTTACTAGTGGTTAATAGGAACGGATAATCACTAGACCACGTAGGTGGGGAGCTTGACGGAATGTCCAAACGCAGCACATCCAGCTACGCCAATCTGTCAAACTTCTTTTATAGATTTTCAACTTTATCACTTAAGCATAAGGTTCACTTTAAATTGGGGAAATTTGACGGATGTGCTGGCGTCTGTACAAAACAATTTAAACCGTCTCAATTTATAAAAAAAATATGATTTTGTTTTCCAGAACTTCCGAGAAAATCCAGAAGCAGCCCTAGATAGTATCAACAACTGGGTTAAGACCGCCACTAAGAACAACATCGAGACCTTGCTGCCTCCTGATGCCATTACTCCGAACACTAAATTGGTTCTCGCGAACGCAGCTTACTTCAAAGGAGTTTGGGCTTCTCAGTTTGCAAAGGAGAGGACAAAGAAGGAGGCCTTCTTTGTGTCCGAGACCCGCCAAACACTCGTACCGTTCATGAAGCAAAAGGGAACTTTCCATTATAGTGAGTTCTTTACATTGATTCTTTTGATTTCTATAAATCCTGTTTTTAAACTCGACACTACATAAACAACTATAGGTTTGTAACAGTTTTTATTCACGTAGACTTTAAAAAAACGCTTGTAAATTATTATTATATTATATATTATTTCTAGTTACTTATTACAGATATAATAATAATAATATTTTATTAATCAAAGATTAACGTTAGAATCCTACAATAATGAATCGTTTTGAATACTAGCCTAATTATGTAGTTCATTTTGAGGCACTCTTGCCAACTTTAAGGTATGCTTAATGTTAGCAAAACAGCCCCGCGTAAACTAGAAAAATACTTAAAATATCACGATTTCTTAATCAAATAAAAATATAAGCTTAATTTTTTGCCTAAGTTAAAGTTAGCGTTTTATCTGAACTTTAGTTAGAGCTGTCCTTCAGACAAACGCGGTATCATGCTTTTAAATAATGGTTATGTAAAGTTTCTGAGCATTGGTAAAAATATGTACATTTAATTAATAGTTTTAAAAAGACAACGCCCATATTAGGGAATCTAATCCCTGTGTTGCGGGGTACTTGAAAAACATATAATAGATGGACACAAATTACATCCAGACTCAGAACAACTATTAATGCGTCATACAAATAGTTGTCCGGCGCGGGACTTGAACCCGCGACACCAAGCGGCGAAGCGACTTGCTGCGCCCCACGTGCTGTCGAATTATATGTATTGATAAAGAATGTAATGTAGATAAGCTATGATAGAAGTAAATTAAAAGCAAATGAGAGTTAATTATTAGTAGGGTGACGCAAATTGTGCGTTATTTAGGTCATTTTAAAAATCTTGAGCAAATCTTCCGTGTCAGCGTAATTGAGTGTACTTAGAAATTCCGTTATTATAGTATTGCATTTTTTGTAGCAGTTTATCAATTTGTATTATATTATTGAGTTTGTTATACAAAAAATGTTAAAACGGTTAGCAAATGAATGATTATTCTGATATATTATTAAAGTATGATGTGTTGTATAAATAATTGACGAATTATTAGAATCATCTTTTATATAAAGCTGATTCGTTGAAAAAATTAAAGGGTAAACTTTTATTGCACTTTGAGATGGTTCTGACAGGAGTAGGATAGTTTTAGCTGCATCTTCCCAGACTCTAATGCAAAATGATTCCAAAGATGAAAATAATTTAAAAGTAAAGGGGTAGTTCTTACTGTTTAGTGACTTTACTTTCTAGTAAATCGATTATAACGTAAATTTTGCATCCCAAATTAGCAGTATGGGTGGTTGAAGTAGAAGTTAAGTCAAATAAAGTAAAGGCATAAATATATTTGATAATATTATATAATGATTAGTATTATGTCATGGCACTTCAAAAAGGCTTAAAAATATCTATACATATAATGAAATCGTAGAAAAGTCAAAACTGTACATTGAATAGTTTTTAAAAAGGATACTTGGGGCGTGATCTACAATCGATATCGAAGCCAAAAATATAGTTTTTAGAATTTTTGTCTGTTTATCTGTTTGTCTGTATGTATGTCCGGGCTAAACTCAAAAAATACTGCATGAATTTACTTTAAATTTTGCATGAATATTACTAAGAGGTCGGGTCAACATATAGGATATATATTATCACGCTATCACCTACGGGGGAGGAGCTGTGATAATTTATAAAGTTTAATGCGGGTAAATCCGCGGGGCACAGCTAGTAATTAATATCATTGTATCCTGTTTTTCGGCAGTTTGTAGGAAATGGCTTTTGGTTACACTATTGTATCAAAACATTTGGGTCAACAAATCAAGGAATGGTGTTTTTTGGGGACAAGGGTTAGGATAATAGGTATTTCCTATGTGCTTTATAAACTTCTGCGAACTTTCATATATCCACATAAACTTAAGGTTTAAATGATGATTCCAGTGGTGAACGACGACCTTGGTGCTCAGATCTTGGAGCTGCCTTACAAAGGCAATGACATCAGCATGTATATCCTGTTGCCCCCCTACTCCATGAAGGAAGGTAAGTCTCTCTGTTCTAATTATTACTGCTTATTAGGTCTACCCTAATAAGCAGTAATAACTAGAGTCCGGACCAGCTCTAACACTGTCCTAATGATGATAGTAGATCGATTGGATTGCCCCTATACCCAGCACTGCTCTCAGAGGCAAGTAATTAAATGTGGGATACTGCGTTATTTCTGTCTTTCTAAATATAGCGTTACTTAATTATATGTATATTTATTGATTAATCAATTATTATCGGTGTTATTATTTATATTATGTTATTTTTTAATCATTAATTTTGTTTATTTTTTATTTTATCGTATCTGTAAATTCTGTCTATGGGTCTCAATTAGTTATCCGAAATAAACATATTGAATTTCTGAAATATATTTATTAAGTAACTTATCGTATGGGCAGTGGTTACTCTAGTGTCAGACTCGTTGAAGCCGGCCAGTAAGCCTCTGACAAGGCTTAACGACTGTTGCCTAATGACTACAACCAGGACCGACAGCTTAAGGAGCCTTCCGAAGCACGGAAATTACGGCTCAGAAATTAAACCACTTTGGCAGGCACCCATCTATGGACTGTCCGCGAGATTAGCCTTAGCTTAGCCTTGCCGATCACTTACGGATCCATGAGAGCATGTGGCTATGAACACCTCTTACGCTTCTTAATATTAAATCTTGTCTATAAAGTTCGAAAATATTCAGCTTTTCTTAGAAAGTCCCACTGAAGCCAAATAGCTAAAGAAGAATTGTTAGTATACCAATCTTGAGCGCTTTCTGTTTGCTTGCACTAAACGCTTGCCAAGCAGGTGCTGTACTTCTTTTAAGAATCGTTGTAAGTAGTGAATAAAGTTCTTATCTTATCTTATCTTTTGTCGTGGTTAATCACACTACAAAAGACCCACCCAGAACAGAGATTTGTATGAAAATGTCCGTTTGCTCTGTGTCTTGGTGTAAATATATCTATATAGGTATGTATTTAAAAAAGAAAAGTAGTATATATAGTATATCATCTATCTGATTTCTAGAGGTATAGTACAAGCTCTGTTTAGTTTAGGATCAGATGTCCCAGGATAATATTGTAATTAAACTAGGGTTCCAATCGTGCGTGCCTGTGCCAGTGATCACAAACTCTCAATGACTTCACTTTAGCCTTCACTTTAGCGGTGCTCTGACGCTTGATTCTTACCTCATAAGGGAATTAAAGCCAGCTGTGCATGTCCATGGTGTACATTACGATTCTGACAAGTACAAGTGCATGTAAGTTCCCAAGTGCTAATATTAATTACAATTCATTTGTTTTCGACAGGAGTGACAAATATCATCGCAAACTTGACGCCGGAGCGACTGTTCAGCGTGGTGGATGAAGGCTACATGGGCCGAGAGGTCGTCGTGGAGATCCCCAAATTCACCATGGAGAAAGAGCTCGGCATTAGACCTGTGAGTATCTTTAGATTTACATTTAGATACATGGTGTATGTAATCTTTCCAACACACATTCCCTCCGATAAAAGGGGTGTTAATTACGACTGCTTTGTTAGTCAAGCGATCTTCATGGGTACTAATCGTGGAACGAAAAAAGTGTAAGGTAAATATTTAAAGGTAGAAAAATATCATTTTTTTAGGTTTATGCGCTAAGCCCAGGTTGCGATCAACAATTACACAAACAAATTTATAAAAACATGTTTACCGTGAATAATAACTGAATAACAAATTTGTGTGTTGAATTTCTGACGAAGTTATCAAGACAAGGAACTACCGGAAGCACATCTTTAAGGATGGTACCATTGACATTTGTCGGGCGTGTCACCGTCCCGGAGAGTCCATCATACACATTGTTTCCGGTTGTTCCTATCTTGCCTACGGCGAGTACTTGCACAGGCATAACCAAGTTGCCAGGATTATCCACCAGCAGCTTGCTCTTCGGTATGGTCTTGTAGACTCCGAAGTGCCGTATTATATGTACGTACCGGAACCAGTCCTCGTAAGTGGTTGTGCCAAACTCTACTGGGACCGGTCTATCATTACGGACAGGACTATTCTTGCCAATAAGCCTGAAAGACAAGCATCTACCAATCAAGCCAACCGTTCCGTCGCAATATTAATGGTTACCTTCTGCTTAATCATATTATTTTTATCTGTCAAGGCAGTCTATATGTAGCATAGTCAACTGCAAATAGTGAATATTTGGATTGAAAGTTTTGACTAAAAACAAAAACAGATATCGGAAATACACTCCCAAGAAAAAAATTCCGAGTATCAGCCCTGAGTATGGAAGTTAGCAGTGTTACAACCGCGTGCCTCGGAGAGCTCGTGAAGCCGTCGATCCTATAATTGTTTTTTTTCCGATGGTGTCATCTAGCTGTCCCATCAGATCAAGCGTGTGGGGAATAGAAGGTGCACCGGTGTTTGTGCATACACTAATGCACTATATACTACATAATAAAAACTCCAATCGTTTCATTTAAAACTTGCCTTCTGTGACAGGTCTAAGATATGATTTAAATAATTATAACTATATTATATACGACACTATGTGATAAAAATAAATATGACTTTCTGACCGAATTCAAATTCAAACTATCAATGTATGTCTTTTTGTATACGACTTTGTCGTTTGTGAACCAACTTTGATAATTATTTTTATGGATAGGCAATGGCTTTGGTATGGTCCCATTGAGATTATGTTGCAAAAAATGTAATCGTTAAAAATTGTCTAGCTGAAGTGGCAGTGGGCAGGGAACATAGCTCGTAGAGCTGACGGCCGCTGGGGCAGAAAGGTTCTCGAGTATCGACCACGGACCGGAAGACGCAGCGTGGGCAGGCCCCCTACAACACGGACCGATAATCTTGTGAGGGTCGCTAGAAGTCGCTGGATGCGGATAGTGCATGACCGGCAATTGTGGAGGTCTTTGGGGAATGCTTTGTCCAGGAGTGGACGTCTTTTATCTGATATGACGATGATAATTATTAAAATTAGCCTAGTAGGTTTAGGCATTATAGGGTTGATACAGGGTTTTTATTATATTAAGTATAGTAAAATATCAATAGGTACTAACATTACCCATCTGTTTCTCAGATACTGGAATCTCTCGGAGTGGGTGACTTATTCAACGTGTCTGCTGACTTCACAACTCTGACAGATCAGCACGTATTACTGGACGACGCGATCCACAAAGCAAAGATTCAGGTCGACGAAGAAGGTACGTAACCACAAAATAATAACCCATGTGAATTAGCAAGTCATTACAGTCATAACGACCATTCTATCATCATTATAGTCATTGTATTGACTAGTCATGTATTTATGAATCATGGTCGGAATTAGAACTTTCTCTATTTTGTGAAATGTTTTTAAGATAAGGAAATTGTGGCGCGTGTATAACAAGCGGCGTAGGGAAGCTGTAAGCTGGTTTAACGGCAGCCATTCATTTATTAGTTTAATAAGAATGTTAATTTAGGAAAAGGTTTTTATTTCTTTCAGAAGACTTTTGTAACAAGATGTTACGGCATTCCAGTCGTTGTTAGCCGGGTAGGTTTCGATAAGATGGCGTTAAAATATCGAATGGATTGTATACATAAATTCGAATCTCAGAACCATGGAAGCGGAGCGCTTAACGCACATAGGGCCGGATACCCCGTGGTGGTGGGTTCGATTCCCACCTGCACCTAAATTTATACAATTCATTTTAAAGTTGTCTGAATAACATATATAGATCTTTACCGTTAACATACAATTAATTTAAGCGCTATTTAACAGGCACATAATATTAAAACGTTTCTGTGGAAATTAAATATCGAAATGTGGTCTCGCCTACCGCGGTTATCTTATATTAAATACACATTTCAAATTCTTAAACGAATATTTGTTACTTTATTGATATAATAACAGATTTTCAAAATCCTAAGTTCTTTTGAAGGCATTTTACACTACTGGTCGAATATGTATTGTTAGATGCCTTTAAAATATATTTATTTAAGGGCAGCTCTTATGTGATTCGACGCCTACATGATTTGTTTTTTTATAACCAGGTACGACAGCGGCTGCTGCAACAGCGATCTTCGGCTTTAGGTCATCTCGTCCGGCGGAGCCAAGTCGCTTCATTGCCAACTTCCCCTTCGTCTACCTCATCTACGAGCGCCCCACAAACTCCGTACTCTTCATGGGAGTATACAGAGACCCCAAGAAGTAAATGAGCTATTCATATAAGTAGTGTAGTTCCACAGTTTTGTTCAGTAAAAATCATTTTTATGTTAACGAAACACATCTACCTAACTTTTAAGTATTAAAAACTTAGTCATAAATCAAGACATAAAAATGCTAGGTTACTTTCGTTAACGAAATACTGGAAAGGAAACTGTAAAGTCTGTTGGGATTTGAACGGAATTTTATCTTATTCTCGCAAAATGATTAATGGTTTAAGTGTGAAATAATAAAATTAATAATTAATTCTGAGTGTCTGTTCAACGTACGTAGGTAAACTCTATGTACACTGATGGATAATTTTTTCTACATAAAGTTATTTCTAAAAATGACATTCATGAGGATTCGTTAGGTGGATACAAACTTACAGCTTTATCTTTTGAGGAAGTGTGACCAGTTACTAAAAAAATCAATTTGATTTACTATTTTGTTCAACTTTGTGGTTTTAAAATCTTTTAAAGAATGACTGTGTATATATTTTTGTATAGTTGTATGTATGTTATAAAATTAGATTTATGGAAATTTATATCACAATACATGACATGAATATCGTAATCTCTATGCTAAGTTAGATTTTTACTTATGTTTTGTATAAGAATCTATATTTAAATTTAAGATTTAAAAAGGATGAAAAAAAAGTATTATAAATTTCTCCGTACTCAGAAAATAGTACCAATATGCTGTGACGTATATGTTTCGTAGAGTAAGTACGATCAGCAACAAATACTAAAGATTTATTCGTCTCCTATTCATTTGTGCCGTAGGCTAACGAAATCCTTGCACTTTTCACCGATAGTCTATTATAGACGAAAAGTGCAAGGATTTAGTTGTCCTCAAAAAATATTATATGTCTCAAATTAGTTACATGTATTGCTGATGTATGATCTAAAAATTTCATCAATTTAATGTAGTACTACTCAAATAATACAGGCTGATCTATTCCTATCAGGAGTCCGGGGGTTAAAAATAAAGTCAAAGCATAATGAAAAAACAATCCCATGAATTAAATAATAGTTTTCCTGACATCTTATGATAAAATATATTTGTATTATAAATAAAATACAATTTACTGTCCTTACACTAGATTTGATTGAAAAAATCATTAATCAAGCGGCTGTGAGTTGAATTTTATTTATAAATTAAACCCTAAAATATCACTTTAGAAATATTCTACCGCATAACTTTCCAATCAATCAAGTATACCTATCTATAGTTGTTTAGCATAGAAGTCCTCTATTGTGAAAAGATGTCCTATTTATTTATTATTTAACTAATTAAGCTATTTTTATACTAGATATCATGTTAAGTTAATTTAAGAACACAATTGAGTGTACTTAGTTAGGTATAATTTCATAAGACTATTGTAAACATTTGTTTTATAATAAAGTGACGTATGCCTTTTATGACAAAACGTGTTTTGTTTTATGCTGCTGCCATAGTGCCATCATGTGATGTGATACTTAGCACTGCATCTCTTCGTGGTACTAAATAGTGTGCAAATTGTTAATTAACGGCTCATTGGTGCCCAGATAGACCCTGAGAGGTCTTCGTGGTACTAGTTTGAAGTTCTCTTTGTATATACCGTAGCCTAGTTGGTAGTGCTCCTGCCTACGAAGCTGGTGGTCCTGGGTTCGAATCCCGGTAAGTGCAAATATTTGTGTGATGAGCACGAATATTTGTTTCTGAGTCATGGATGTTTTCTATGTATTTAAGTATTTATCTATCTATATAAGTATGTATATCGTCGCCTGGTACCCATAGTACAAGCTTTGCTTAGTTTGGGGCTAGGATGATCCGTGTGACATTGTTCCTAGATATTATTATTATATGAGTATAACGAAAACATAAAAAAAGTTTTTCAGCCATTCCGGGAAAAACATAATATTCATTTGGGAACAATAAATATAAGAAAGCATTATTTAGGGCATAAATCTTAAGATTTTCAAAAGAAATAATGTAAAATCCAGATGAGTGTTGTAGGTAATAATTGAGATTCAAGCGCTGCAAACGTCTGCGTGAGTTGATGAGACATCACATTCCACTCGATACGCGACTTGAATCGACAAACCTTTTTCGTATAATTTATTAATAACACCGAAAAAACATTTACGTACATGTTTTTATTCTAAATGTTAAAAATTAAGCTGGTTTTAAAGTATCTTTCAATAATGGGGAGATAATATATAAATATTCGAACGGTTAAATTTTCTGAAATTATACAATTTTCCTCGGTCTACCCGAAATAATGAAATATACAAAATAAATAAATATATAAATATAAAATATATGTAACGTTTCTGCTAAGTTTCACTTACAATTTAATATATCTAGGTAAACATGCATTCATTCCTTTGCATAAGCAGTGACCCTGCTGACACTGCTATTTCAGAGTTATTCAAACCAGAGCCCTCTAATTGGGTTTAACGACTGTTGCCAAGTAACTACAGTCAAAGACGGACTGGAGACGATTAGAAATGAAACCCCTCCTGTGATCACTTGTCTATAAGCCGACCGCACGTTTAATGATTAATTAAAATTATTTTTTGCTAAGTCTTATTGTATCGAGCATTTTCAGGCCAGGAAGAGCAACTATGAGTGCTTCTCACTACTACAAAAGGTACTTTAAATATTAAAAAACAATGGTATTTTCACCATATATACATAACAAATACCCAACTACTTTTTCTCAATCCTGGTCCATTCAACGGTTGCCTAAAAGATAACGCACCAAGCAATAAGGCCGTCATTTGTAAAATCTTAAAAATATACAATAAAATGTGTTGGTGTACAATAAAGAGGTACTTACTTAAATTAGCTTTGACTGTCGACACCAGAATTGCATCAAACATGTACTTCCTATATTTCTGAATGCCCAGAAGTATAATAAAAATTCTAAACACGAGTTTATGCGAATCAACGCGATTCGCTTCACATACGGTACGATATGACTATCTGGATTAATGAGTCAACGTGGACTACGAATGACTAATTTGTCATAAATAATTCTCTAAAAAAGTACACGTCTAGACGACAAAGTATCACCTTGAAAAAACTAAATTACCGTTTGCATTAAAAGCTTTAAACATAAAACGCAGTTCCATTATAATCTGAACTGTGCTCAGAATATAAAACCGTTTCTGAATTACCATTATTTTTGGCAATTGCATCAACTTTGACATACCTACCTAATAAGATATGCTTGTCATAAGTGCCTGAGGCACACAATTCGCCAGTGCGTACAGCAATTAATAAGTGGCGCACTAGGAAACAGTATTCATAATTAAAATGTTAACTTAAACAAGTCCGTAATGATGTTGCTTAGGTTTTTTATACAAAATATCAAAGCAAATAAACGTAGAACCACGACAGTGACAGCTAAGACCAGCCGTGACAGTCCTAACGGTTACCCTCAGGTATTTTCGCTTAAATTAAACTACTGGTTGAGAGCCTTCTAAGTTCGCCAGTTGCTTGGTGACTTCAATTTATAATAATGTAACTACCTTAAAAATATGTAGTAGTAAACTTTACTTGTTATTTATTTAAGGATTGTGATAAGAGTGACCGTACAGACGGTTAAGGCCTAAAATTTAGTTTTATTAATTTTTTATTAGTCTATGTAAGGTATTAATATTTTATTAGACTATACTGCTGCATTATAAGCTTGACAAGTATAAGTTTAGGTTAATACCCAGGTGGTGAATAAATCTCATTATTCAATTAAGGCCGCTTGAAATATCGATAGCATCACTCAAACGTTGCTGCCTCATACACTTCCAACCCATTCTAGCCTTAGTCACCTTATTCATACACAGGAACAACATTATAATAATGTAATTATGTCTTCTGTAAGGTAGAAATACGCTATCATCTACATATTTTTAGGTTTTTGACCATGCAAATGTTGGGAGGTGCTACTGAGTACGGTATCAGTATTTAGATATGTATTGTCAAAGTCCATTTGGAGATCGAATGCAATTGAGCACTCCTTGATAACTCAGTACGACACACGTACACACATTTACACGTGCTACTGGGTGGTGTTAAAAATACAAAGACATTGAGTTAAGATATATATTTTATCCACTTAAAGTGATATCTGACTGTGTTTCGAATAATTGATGGTTTGTGCCTCAGCGTGAGATAGCCACAGCTCTTCAGAGGGATTGTCATTAAGCAAGCGATGCCCCGGGCATTATAAGCTACCATAGGCTAGGAGTAACCACTTACTATAAGTGGAGAATTATGTTTTTTTTTTGCTGACCTGATTGAGATAAATATAGCTTTAGATACAGTCTAACTGTCAAAAAGACAACAATACTTGATGTTGCGCTTGCGCAGGACTTTGCCCCATTTACTTAACATCATGGATTCCAATCAAACATATAAAATAACGATAGTTTTGTATGTTAAACAAGGTGAGTTAAACGAAATTTATAAAAATAAAATATTTAAATCATTCTTCTGACTCACAGTAACACGCTGAACACAAAAAATTATCATAAAAGTTGTTCCATTACTGAGGAGACCTGTGGAAAATTATTTTTATTTACGAAGCTAAAACGTAAAAATAATTGTGGTTGCTTACAGTGTCAGTGCTAAAATGAAATATGTGAGTATTTTTTGAACCAATCCGTTTACAATTCGGTTTATCCCAAACTGGTGACCACGATAGGTATGATGGTCGACTGCTGATATTTTATATAAAAAAAAACTGTTTCTTATTTCCTGCCATACTAATTTCCTAGGATTTGTATTTTCCCCAGTCGGTCAGCTGATCAGTGCTAGATGTATTAATTTTCTCAAAAAATAATTTGTAAACATGTTTGTTAACAGTTTTTTCATTGTCATACATCATTGTTAGGGATGCAAAACCAATATGTTCTATCTGCAAACTCACTGATCTCACTGACTTAGGGAAACGGGGCACCCTGCATATGTATACATTATATACATAGGATTTCTATTCCAAAATTGCCGTATCGTACAACAATAGTACAAGATACAGCGTGCAGAATGACAACTTCTTGCTCTTAGCTTTCTCAAAGATTGATCGATCATTATTCTGGCCATTGAACTACTCGTTTTACCTCTTAACGACGATATTGCTGCCATGCGTTTGATTAATCGTGGGAAACCCTTTAACGCCAAATTATACTTCTAAAAGTAGCTTAACCAAAACATGAACCGAATTACTTTGTATGTGATGGTTGCGTGTTTCTTTCTTTCTTTACTCTGACAATATTTAGGGAGTCATATTTAGATGTTGATTGCCCGCTTGAGTATGTTTCACCGGACCGTCTCAACTGGGTCGTGTTGAAACCGGTAGTAGATGAACCCACTGAGTTTGTTTCGCTGGGTCTTCTCAGTTGGGGCGCATTGGATCCGGTGGTAGCATTAAAGCGCGACCGTCGTTATTAACACAAGGTCCGTCATAATAATAATACCTTAATATAGACAGAACCATTGACAATATGTAGTAAAAATATTAGACTTAAACTACATAATTAAACATAATTTCTTGACAATAACTTGATACGAGCTAGCTAAATATCATTGCTATTAAAATAAATTTTATAAATGTTTTCATACAATATGTACCTAAATATCTATGTTACTAGAAATAATAATGTATACAACTATATTACTACAAACATGTTCTGACTATTTACAAGCGCTTTTTTAAAGTCTACGTGAATAAAAACCTTTTTTATTTATTTATTTATTTTATTGTAACTAATCAAAAGAGCTCGGTATTCACAAGACAAATGACTCATCACAATAGGTTAAAATAATCATAATAGCATAGGTCTATGGAATAGTATCATGAAAATTAAATGGGTCACGTTACGGGATCTTCGTAGCATGTATCGTAGCGCCATCGTAGCACAGTCGTAGCACTGTTAACAAATTCGTAGGAGAATACACAACTTGTTTTACTGACTTAAGTATTTGTTGAACACGCCCCTAATTTAATATTTTATACTTTGAGACATAGTGATAAACGTGCCTTTAGAGCTTTTGACAATGATAAATCCCTCAATTAGTAAGTACTTATGAAACATACTAAGTGCAAATCCAATGGCACTGTAGGGCGGGGCTAGAACTTGCATCTCGCGGTTACTTGTAATTTTAAGATATCGCTTTAAATGAGGACTGTCTTCGTTGATCTAGGTTTATATTTTTAAAACTTTTGCGGTATACTATGGATTAACGTCATCGTTTGTTATATTTCTTTCAAACTCCCTACAATTAATTCACAGGATTTCCTGCGTAGCTAGCATGGCGACGACGACTTATGTCTCACTACAGCACGTTTGACCATTTCCATGCTCACAGTCATTATCAGACTCGTGTTTTTCTGTGATCGAGTTGGACGAACGTATATACCATAGTTGTTCGTTTAAGATTGAACTCCTTATTTATAACAAGCTATTAATAATTCATGTTGAACATTGACACTAAGGGCTTTAGATATATGTAGAAGACAATTTGAATAAAATACCTGTTCATCATAACGGCTGTAAGGAGTCCACCGCTGTTGGACAAAAGCCTCCCCCCAAGAATCATCTTGTGGGGTTTGCCATAATCGCCATGTTTTGCAGACGTGGCGACGATCGCAGTAAGATGGTCATATTACTCAGAAGGAAGCTGCTGCCGTTCCTCCGGTAGATATTCCCTCAGGTCGCCTTCTAAGCCTCCCCACAGGATGAGATGACACATACCGAATACCTAATACTTTTTGCCAAACAGGATAGTAAACTAATGCTATATTATAAGACCGTGATTTCGGGCCGAGAAGATAGCGATACAGATTCTTATCGACTTCCTTGGCTACTTGGCTAAAATCCTCAAATATAATTATTTATAGCTTAGAACCATTTAATTATTGATTACAAGATATAATACTGTCAACTTTAATAAAGACTTCCTTCTCAATACAAGTCGCAAATATTAACGGGTCCACGGAACTACGCTTAAACTACGAAGCATTATATCGTGAATAGAGCTTTCTTATCTTTTACATAACGTGATTATTTTAGAACTTTTCTGTTAACATATATTTTCGTTATTACTACAATTAACCTACAACCACTACAATCGCAATTTCATTACAATGCGACAAAGTTTAGTGTTCGTGAGTCGCCTTAGAGAAGAGTGAGTAATAAATTAGTTTAGTTATGGACCTCACTCGGTTCGATGTTATCTGCACTACACTATCTATATCTCAACTTCGTGTTATTTCCGTGTTAGTTGTGTTGTAGAAAGTGCGCTAATGAAAGGTTCATTTTGGTAGACTTTTTTTAACAAGTTATCGTTGGAAAATTTCTAATCGCTATGAATAGGTTAACCCTTTGAATGGAGATGACGTGAGGCGTAGATCTTTAATATTTTGATGATGACAGCATGAGATGTGGATTATAATCCCATAAAATTGTGATTTGTGTTTAAAAGTCACAGCAATGGCGATGAGTGACATATATAATAGTTAAAGCTGGCACGGAGCCGCTTAATTTTTATGTATAAACAAGTACATTATATTTAATGCGATCTTGACTTACAGAAGAAGCATGATTGAGAGCATGTGATTACTATAGAGAAGAAGGTGAATCTAAGTTGATAGTTTAGTTTATTAGTATTTAGCATGTTTTTATAATAGGAAATTTTGTACACCCTATATGACTGCCCTACACTTTTTTGTTCACAATTATGAAACATTTGGTTTTTTTAAGTATTTTTTTCACCATTTTTCATAATTTGTTTTTTTAAGCATGTGTGTACCTACTAATGATGTCAATAAAATAGCTGCAGTGAAACCCAATTTTACGAGTTATCACGTACAAAGCAAAAAGACCTTGGCCACTCAGGGACTTCAAAACCTCTCGGCTGATATTGTCATATACAATTTTTTTAAAAATTCGTTGGCCTTTCATTTTTACCAAATAAACGTAAAAAAAAAATCTTCAAAAATTGTGACATGGAAAAAAAAAACAAACGCCGATTATTTGTTTTGATTAATCAATTATATAATAAACATTATGCAATAAGAGGTATTACTATTAATTAAATTGTTAATTAATAAATCGTCATTGCTTGTTTACTTTGTTTGTATGGGAGTCAATAGTTATTTAATAATAATTTAATATGAAAATTACGAGTTCCGATATTTTTAAGAAATAAGAAGAAAATTAGGCTAGGTTTTTATACTTATTTACTAGGATGTCACAAATGACAATGGAACTTTCTAATACAACTTTCCAATATTATAATGTATTTCAAATATAAGGTATTTTGTTATCAACTTATTCAAAAATAAGATTATTTATGAGGAAAATAAGACAAATGTACGAAAATAGTGACGTAATTCGGTAGAATTCAATAAATTTCTATCCGGGATCGCATTAGTTCTAGCATCGGTGTGCTGTGATTATAGACAATAATTTAGTGCTGGCGTCAAAACATGATGGCGTCGCCTTCCCTTGTGCGACTGAGAAAATATTGTCTACGGACATATTAGGTACGATCAGCAACAGAAGTATCATCTATGTACAGACGCCAGCCTATCAAATTTCTCCAATTGAAAGTGAACCTTATGCATATGCGATAAAGTTGAAAATCTATAAAAGAAATTTGACAGATTGGGGAAGCCGGATGTGCTGGCGTCTGAACACTATCATCATCGTCCTTACCTTAGTTTTATCTCTTTTGCTATCAGCTCCCGATTCAATAGCGACCAGGATATATTGAGCGACGGCCATCGGACCTTGAAACCATAAGTAACAAGAAAGAATCTGACACCTTGTCTGCCCATGGTGGATTAGACAAGGTGTTAGATTCTGTGATTATAGTAACGATTGTCATAGAAGTTCTCATGGCAACTGGTCTTGGGGTAAACTTCTCTTAATTTGAGATTCTTTATCACTTTTGTGGCTGACTGTATTAGGTACAAGCTATTTTATGTGACTCCAGTATCCTCAACGTACGTAGGTAGGTACAGTTGAAAATGCAGAATGCTCGGTTTTCACTTATAATGTACGATTTCCTGTAAGCGCGCACTTAATGACGTCTGGTTACGTAGCACAGTTCGTCTTTGTTTTCACTCTGCCTATCATTTATCATTTCTTTACTTTCGTCTATTTCCGGCAAAGTGCTTTCAATATTACATTTTGGAAATAATAGTAATTATTATTCTATTGCTTTTACCTTGGTTTAAAGAACGCATTACAAGCGCGAAGTAACATCTATTACTTATTACCGATATTTGCGGTATGTCGTGTGTATGAGGTTTTTATGTAGCCACGAATCATTTTATTTAATTAGTTTATTAGTAATACTGGATTGTACCAGTTTTCTTCGATATTTTGTTGCCTATAGGCAAGTCGACTTGTAACTACAATGCCAGGATTACCGTAATGTTAGGAAAAGCGTCAGTCAGGCTTATTTATAAAAAGTAAACCCATTGATTAGTTTCGCTTTATACAAATTGTGTAGATTATTTTTTTGTATGTCAAGTCTGTGTATCTAAATATAAATTATTTCATTAGTATAGTATACTTGTCGAAGCGTACGTCCAAGTGAAGTTAAGTGTAAATTTATATTAAAGTGATAACTGGAAAATCGTCTCTAATTTATGATGATTGACGGCCCATCACAAGGAGAAAGTTGAAGTGCCTCACAATATTCACAAGTCTGTTTACATTAAGTATGCTACAAGTATTTGTATGTTTTCTTTACATATGCAAGATTCCATACATGTAGAATTTATTGAGTGAACTTTTATAAGTATAGGTTGTACGTACTCGTGGCTACTGGGAAGGCAGTACGTAAACAGATAGTTATGTTTATATGAGGAAGGTCGTCTGCTATACTTCCGTTTTACTGCTCGCTTTCTTGAGCTCATAGCTTAGTTATTTCGAATTCGTACGGTCGCTCTGTTTACTTTATACGGAGTGTAGTAAGCCCTTATACGATGCTTTTCCCTGTTGCTGTTCTTTACAGTTCAAGTTTTTTTATGTCGCGTATTTTCTGTATATAAATAGGCGAGCTGTTTATCTTCCCGTCCATCTCATCTTAATTTATGCGTTTTATTGCCTTTACAGTGAGTAAGAGATAGCGTAACGATAAGTTGGGTTATCGGTTATCGGTCTTATTTCAAGTCTATGAAACTTTCAGAAATTACCTGAAAGTTTCAGTTGAAGAGTTTAAATAACTCTGATTTTATTTCTGTTGTATTGGATTAAAATACCCTCAAACTGTTTCCAGAAAATGCTACGGGGTGAAGAAGTTTAGCAACTCAATTCATGAGTTATTAATCTAACTGATAAAATAATACTGTGTGGACTAAAATGCTAATGTCATAAACAGTTATTATAACAGTATATTTGTAATAATTTTAGACGACCTCAGATGTAATTTAAAAATATATAATGTTGGACGGGCATGTTGGCGTAGTTGGTAAATGCATGCTTTTCAAGTCGGAGGTCGTGGGTTCAATTTCCACCCAGGACAGATATTTGTGTGCATGAACGTGTCTGTTTGTCCTGAATTTGGGTCTAATTATCTATATAAATATTTATTTACAAAAGAAAAGCAATATATTTAGTATACCAGATAACTGGTTTCCATAGTACAAGCTTAGTTTGGGATCAGATGACCGTGTGTAAATAATGTCCGAGGATATTATTATTATAAATGTATTATGTCAAAATTAAAGAGAATGTTTACATGTATCTCAAATTAAAAGTCACTTTATATCGGAACTGAATAATACGAACCCTAGTTCCGATATATCAGCATTGAAGTGAATAGGCCTGTGTTCGCTGAATGAAGTTCCAGAACCATTGGTCGAATGCATTAGAGATACTTAAGCCTTTACTGCACTGATATAGGGACTGGTCTGATCTTACGTTGTGCATCACGCTTTAAGTGTAGAAAACCTTATATCACAGCTATTTCCAGATAAACACATACAGCAAATTTTAAAGTCAATCGTGTCTAGCAATTTAATATTGAATTATTGCATGCTTGTAACCGTGCACTCGTTCAATTAATTGATATACGGATAGTATCTTCAGTGCTTTAAAAACTATGTTATCTCGCTTACTACTGATATAGAGTATCGTGTAGGTATTATCAGAGTTTTCGAAGCCAGTTATACTGTTCTCAGAAGCATGGGGAGACTCAGAAATCATCTGACATAAGCGGTGACCCGTCTGACACGGTCAGGGTGATCGCACGTCAATTGGGTTTACATCAACCAACTAACTAGACGCCCGGCCCTACTAAGCAAGGGTGGCTTGAACAAGTCTGACACGATTAGATAGTAATATTAACTATTAATATATATTAACTATTAATATATATTAACTATTAATTACGTTTAATTAAATACAAGGCTAGTAAATTTTACGCTTATGATAGTATCAAAGTCATTATTAACAAATTAATATTTTATTTAAAAAAAACATTAAGACACTTATGAACTCAAAAAAGTATCTGGAGTTAATTACTTTTAGAAAATGTATGGTAGATTCTTTTGTTTTGTTTTTTTACTACCTAATTTGCAAACAACCGTATAGTCTACATGATAATAAACTATCACTGTAAGTAAACTACTTGTAAATGTGAAACTATCACTGTAAGTAAACTACTTGTAAATGTGATACTATCACTGTAAGTAAACTACTTGTAAAAACTGGACTGCTAATAAATTATATATATATATATATATATATATATATATATATATATATATATATATATATATATATATATATATATATATATATATATATATATATATATATATATATATTTTAATAAGGGGGTATAACCTATGTATGACCATCAAGACACCCACTCAGGTTGCAAACCATTGCCGTGGAAGAAATATCTCCCCGACTAACTCTGACTATCTGATTCTCAGCTATATCAAATAACTTAACCAACTGTAATCTGATTAATCGGATTGTGTAGAGAGTCACGAGAGTTCCTAAATTTTTTATCTTGTTCTAAGTTAGTCATCCAGATTCCCCCAGATCAGGAATCTGAACGACTAGTAAGATCGGGCTGTATTTGACTATCGCGACTACCGAAGCGTTGACTTTTTTTTTGCACGTACACAATTGTTTCTTTAATTATTTAGCAAATTTATTGGATACTGATTGTAGTTCATGGAAACGAAGATTTATAATTATAACTCTATTGTAGATTTATTATTATACCAGTATTGAGATATAATTCTGTGTTACCTCCGAGTATAGCCGCGGGCCGCGAAGTCAATTAATAAAGACCACTTGTAAACAATGAGTGGAAAGCAGGTACGTAAATCCATCGGAAGTATTTGTGGCGTCGATAGGATCAGTTTGTCCACAATGGAACTAATTACCGGCTGTAGTCTGCGTGTGCGCCGGAACCGCGGAGAACAATGCCCGCGGACGACCGCCAACAACTATTGATATACCTTATGCCTTTTGTTAACTACTCTAATGTTATCACAATAGCTTCGCCGAGGTTCCGAAGATGGTACGATGTTTGGAATTAGCACTACATCCATGTCATTACTTGTTACTTATACAACGTGTGACATAAGTAGTATGGGATAAATAAACTTGTGTGTACTTATGTACACGCGTTAGAAGTTATACTTCTTAATATACAACTTGAACATAGTTATCAATTTTCATACCACCTAGAACTAACGTCATGCTGTTATTTTTACAATGCGCGCGCAAGATGCGCGCGCACGGTGCGCGCGCATCGTAAAAATTCACTCTCATACATTTTCATACCACCTAGAACTAACGTCATGCTGTTATTTTTACAATGCGCGCGCACGATGCGCGCGCATCGTAAAAATTCACTCTCATACATTTTCATACCACCTAGAACTAACGTCATGCTGTTATTTTTACAATGCGCGCGCACGATGCGCGCGCATCGTACAAAATCACTCTCATACCACCTAGAACTAACTTCATGCTGTTAAATTTTTTGGTGTCGGTGTGCGCGCGCATCGTAAAACTTCACTCTCATCATTTTTCTCCATCGCGCCAAAAGAAGTATAACTTCAATAAAATATAATGAAGCATATTAATTATACATAGGCCAATTATGGATAAGCACTATCAAAATTATGAATGATGAAATTTGAATTTTATAGCATTACTAGCTGTGCCCCGCAGTTTTACCCGCATTTGTCGTGAAGCCGTTTTTGACGTGAAGAAGTAACAAACATACACACTCACACGTTCACAAACTTTCGCCTTTATAATATTAGTAGGATTCCTCACTGCCTCGTTGGTCTAGCGGTAGGGTGTTCACCCACAGAGAACGAGGTCCTGGGTTCAAATCTCGGGTCGGGCCAAAAGCGATTTTGGGACTATTCTGTAAAAAGAAAAAACTCTCAGCATCAGCCCGAAGTCTGAGAGTTGGCGGTATTATACCCCCGTGCCTCGGAGAGCACGTAAAGCTGTCGGTCCTGTACCTGACCTCTTTCCGGTCGTGTCGCGTGGCGTCCCATCGGATCATGAAAGTGATGGAATAGAAAGTGCTCCTGTGTTTGCGCACACACTTGAGCACTATAATATGTCCCGCGCAGATGGCTAATCTCTCTTGAGACTGGCCACCGTGGCCGCAACTCGGCTAGGGGACATTATTATTATTAGTAGGATTCTCAATGCAAAGCGTTAATCTAATCTCATAAATGGGAAATACCTAACCCGGATTGGTAGATGGTGCGGGTCCGAGACCCGCCGGACGATTAAATTTATGACTTCCCATTTTTAAGATTAGATTAAAGCTTTGCATTGCGAATAATGCTATTAAATTCAAATTTAATAATTTGGAATGTGTTATCAATATGATATGACCATTCACATGCAACTGTGAACCTATCAGTCGGCCATATTTCGAGAAAAAAAAGCCGATGGATAATGCCTACATCCTCCGGAAGGGTGGTAGCTAGGGAATCCTAAATTTAATCTGCCAGTGTGTATCGTTCGTAGCTTAAAGCAGAGCACCTACCCCGGTTTGGCTGTCGATCCCGGTTGTAGCCATTAGGCAACATTCGTTAAGCCATGTCAAAGGCCTACTGAGCGTCTTGAATAACTCGGACACTATGGTAACCACTACCTATACGATAAGTAAGTAAGTACTCTGTTGAGGCATTGTTTAATAAATAGCAGTAGCAATAAATAGCAGCATAGCAAGAAGCTCAATCTAGCTATGAACTCAACAGCTTGTAGTATACCAGTAGTGTTTAGTATTGCCATACTAAATCTTATCTCTATGGTTTCGCTCCTCGAGCAAGCCGCACGTTCTCTCGATCTTATATCTAATTCATTCATTTCAAAAACAGTGTAACCTAAATATAAAGTGGAAAATAAACAATTATATCTCATTTGGTGTTGTGATTGATTAGGAGATGCTGAAATAATAAACAAGTAGGTCTGAAATAAGAACTTCCTATTAGGAGTATGTACATTTCCTTAGGTTATTGTAAATATCTTCTTTATTGTAAATAGACATTGACAATTCGATTGAGTATACTTTATAGATGGTCGTGCATAAATGTTAATCAAATCGGATAAAAACCTTATTAGTCTAAAGTTGAGTAAAAAACGAGACAGAAAATTATATACTATATAAATATTACAACTACTTTGTAGTAGGTATGTATTATGTTTAATGAAACTTGAGTTAAACTTCCGGAAAATAAAGTAAAACTTACTCGCATAAAGGAAGCATACGCCTGATAGTACGAAATCATAAAATACCATGACGCGCATATCAAGCAGCAATCTGAATAAATAATACGGAAAAAATATTACTAAGCAATACTTAAATAAATATTGTTTTAAACTGTAGTTTATTTACACTAATGCGGTACCTTAAAAGTATCTCAAGTAACTACACTCTAAAATAAGATATCTAGATAACGTGTGCTTAATTATAAGTCCATAATTTATTGCTTTTTCTGTTTGAAATCAAGTCATGTTTATTTTAATAACCATTTATTTTAAGTTTATCTGCAGGAAAACTATCGCAAAAGTAATTTATCTTATGACATTTTGTTAAAATAATAAACAGCTTGAATAATTCGGACAAAAAACCTATACCAACACATTCATGTATGTATAAAATAATCCGCTAAGTAGTGTCTCTTAATTTCTGAGAGTGGTTTATATTCATTTAACTAAATATCG
Source organism: Pseudoips prasinana (assembly GCA_951640165.1). Lineage (NCBI taxonomy): Eukaryota > Metazoa > Arthropoda > Insecta > Lepidoptera > Nolidae > Pseudoips > Pseudoips prasinana. Next base: position 23,115,326 of record OX621236.1, on the reverse strand, counting down.
ACCTTATTAAAAGGTTAAGGCTTAGGCGGCCCCCATGAGAGGTTTTCCATTAATAGCCGTGTGGGTTAAGACGCACATGCGCGTTGGTATAAATTTGCTTATAATGTAAAGCGACTACGACGTGCGTATACACGTCCTTTTATTTTTAACGGTGTTTTTACACCGTCAAGTCGACGCGTGGTTGGGATGGGCGAGAATTTAAATTTGTATGGCGAAATTTCTTTCCACGGCCTGCCCATCTATGATCTGGATGCACGAGAATCGAAATATTCGTGAGTACAATTTTGAACTTTATTGTCTATTCAATAGAGTGTTTTATTACTTTGTAAACTGGATACACAAATTTCGCACCATCCATCGAGGACCCGCACGGTCTCTGCCCGACAATTGCTGACTCGCGATTTCTCTGGATGGTTCGCCCTGCCACGCTTTGGCATGCTCCGGCTCGCTCCAACCATCGTGAGACACCACTACATCCATTTATACAAAACTGAAATATAAGTGTAAGATAATTGGAACGAAGTTCCTTATCGCGCGTTGTGAAAGGGGGCTAGACGGAAAAAATTCTTACGAAAAGTTGCCACGACACTTTTTGCAGCAGTGCGGCGTGCGCATGTTTCTCTGTCTGTCTCTCTCTCTCTTATAGAAAGCAAGCCAGATATTTTCATTTCCATTTCGCATGGAACAGTGTGGTGTCGCGACGATTATTTTTGTTGAGTGTATACAGGTTTTTTATACATATCTATTAAATAATAAGAAATAACTTCGTTCCATCCGGGTGTCCCTTGACACCTCCCAAGTTTTTTTTCTTCCAGTTCTTCTTCCTCCATTAACGTATTTAATAAGTAATGAATGACAACAAATGGTACAAGATAAACCGCTGTACGTTGATCGAACTATACGAACGGGATAGCACTAGCTCTTTCTCCTCAAATCGTAGTTGGCGCGCCTGTCACGGCTGGCTGGGTGGCGCGTGACAGCGCGAGCCAGTGCAAGATAGCATTGGCCGGCGCGTGACATCCCGAGCCGGTGCGCGGCATATGACACCGCTGGAAATATTGAGACGGCGTGGTGTAGCGATGGCCATTGCGAGATGCGAGACAGGTGTGGTATAGCGATAGACATGTTACGGTGTAAAACGGTGAGCAAGATTTAAATTTTCACCTATACCATCCACGCCTCACCTCCCCGTTGAAAAACCAGCTTAACGGCTAATCGAAACCTGCTGTGTGAAAAACGTACAATTTTCAATAAACAATACAGTTCTTATCCGATGCATAACAAGTGATTATGAATATACGTGTAATACTATTACCATAATCACTTGAAGACAGTTTTTTTCGCTATTATTTATGGTATTTCGGACTAAGACTTACTTACCTTCTTTCCAAAATTCATGTAGATTATCGGTTCATCACTTGAAGGGTGAAGAGGTAAAAAACATCCAATTTATCACTATAGTATTAAATTATATTATACTATGGATAATGTTACTTCCCAAAATATGTTTAAGAAGGTCGATAACGACCGTATTTTTCCAAGATGAAAAAAATATCAAGGAAAAGGATGAACCGTATTAAAATAATTTTAAATAGGTACTGCCTCCTATTTGAAATTTAATAATCTTAACTGACCCATCGAAATTGATTAGTGAATTGAAATAACCCGGAAATACCGGTCTCCATTTCTCTGAAAATGTATGTGTAGTGTAAAATAAAATGTTTTCTTTTTTTGAAAAAAAAAATGATTTAATTGCTAGACTCGCCCTTGCGTGTTGAACTTATAATATTTCCTAATCTTCAACACAAATTAACATTATGACATTATGGATAGCCGGTTTTGGAAGAATTTTGAAGAACTTGAAAACCTTTTCACGTCTCGTATCGAAAACGAAGAAAACCTGCTTCGAGTTCAAACTGAACCTGCTCGACTTGTCATAATCTCCACCTTAACAAGTGAGTTTTGTGACTTCAAAGTATTTAGTATAACTCGGAACAATTAACACATAGCCATATGATCCCAAACTAGACAATAGATAAATATATTTGTATATTTCTTAATATATACATATTTAAGATACATGCAGACACAGAACAGATAATTGTGTTCATCACACAAAGATTTGTCGTGGATGGGGATCGAACCCACGACCTCTGGCTTAGTAGGTTCAACCACTAGGCCAAAATGTAACTCTTACTTAAAAATATACGTATTTATAAAAAAATACTAAAATTAATATGCCTTTAAAAATTAAAAGTGATATTAATTTAGTATTTCTTAAGTGTATTTTGCAAGTGTAAAGGAAAAACAAACAAAGTTTCATATTATATAAAAAAAAACATTTTATTAGCAAACTAACATAGGAAAGTAAAAATATAAGAAATTCATTATAAAACTGTAAATGTTGTAAAAAAATTATGGTAGCTACATTTACTATATTACACATACCTTACGGCGTGATACTGATTTAACGTGACCAGATTAATTCTGACATTACGTCGGACACTAAGCTTCCACATAAAATACTGCTGCATTTTACCTCTGAGAATCATTGTGAAGAACCAAAGAAGTCTGTACGAAAAAACACGGATGAACTCAGTATTCAGATTTGTACAATGTAGAAATGTATTGATGAACTATGAGACATTTAAAATCGGCCAATTTTGAATTGATAATATTCCGGATTTTAAGATATAACTGTATTTCTTTAGTACCGACAATTGTCATGCTAATGTATTTCATTATTCAGTCATCCGTAGTTAACACTCGTTGATTACATTTTTATAAACTTGTCTACTACCTAACCTACCTTATAGAACCTGTATTTGGTCAAGAATACATATCACGACAAAATACAGGTTCTATAACAACGTGGCTTATTCTTACAAAATCCAAAATAGCCACGCGGTTGCGTGGACGCGGTGTGATTTTGTGTCAATGGAAGCAAGGCGACACAGCAGTATCATATGTGTTACATAGAGATTGGAAGACATCAGTGGTTGAACGAGTGGGTACCGCCACTGCAGCACGGTGCTAGGCACAGCACCCTGCACTGACGCTGTCTAATAGATATACAGATAAGCAAAAAATCACAGCTCCGGTTAATCAAAATACAATTATATTTTTGTTTTCATATTTTCTTCACCTTAAAATATAATTCTAAAAATAAATAATGAAGTATTGTACAGGACAGCGCAGTTTGAGGGAGATGTGGATGAACGATAATTTCAAGAAATCAGTTCTAAACTCTGAAGTGCGTATAAGGATAGCGTTAAGAAATGAAAACAAGTTCTATTGACAAAGATGTACATATTAAATTAATTTAAATGAAAGAAGAAGAGCAGACGGTGACGCGCTCGTGAATAGAGAAGTGACCTCAAATAAATAAGAAGTATTTACAAAGCTTCGACCGCTTACAAATATTCGATGTCGAGTCACACACATCTCCCTTACGTTAATTCTGACACTACATAAAATTAAATTATTCATGCAATAATTATTACTCATAGAACCTTATAAACGAGACATAATTATTAATAAAATCTAATATTCAACTCAGGAACAAATGCAATATAAATCGATCAATATAATTCAGTTTCAATAATAAAACCTTTTCAAAATATGTACTCAAAAACCAACATAATTGAATATATTACATGAATATATTAACAACCATTTCTGCACACACATCATTTATGAAGGTAGCCATAGTATCTTAAAGTTATATGGTAAATCTCTCAGTGTTTCTTATTTATTTAGGTACTTATTAAAACTATAAATTCGCTAGTAATTCAAATACCATCTAATGAGATACAAGTGGTAGAGTATAAATTTTACTTCAAAAGTCAACTTTCTATAAAAAAATATTAATGATACATATTTACAAGATAATGAGTATTGTTAAAGAGTTTCCTCTGGCTTTATAACATAAAGTGTGCAAATATTTACGGCAATCTCAATTAAAGTTTTATAGTAAACATACAAAATCCTGACTCTTCATTCAAAGTTATTTTGTAACTATAAAGCATTTATTTGAAATTATTGTAAACATAAACCGATATACTTAAAGGTATGAGACTGGACAATATACTTAACATGATAGAGTGACATACAAACATGTCTCGTGTCTCACATGACACACAGCGTCGAGAGGCAGTGATCGTTTACAAATAAATAAGCAGTGAACAGTATTGCTACTGGCAAGATGCATAATTCATGCTGACAGCATGGTGGTACAGTAATAGGCTGAGATGATTAGATACTAGCAGTTTCTAAGCAAGATAGAAATGTCATCAATTATATTGAAATGATTATTAATGACGTTGATTATTTTGCAATTTTGCGGCCACAAATCGGAATAAAATTTCAATAAATTAACAATTACAATTTACATTATTATTTTATAGTATAATTGACATTTAAAAATGATATTGTGGAAATTTTATTTCTGTTTTTCACATACATAATTATATCAGAATATAAATTCGATATTTTTTTTTAGCTTGGTTCGGTATTTTGTAGGTAGATATTTAAGACTTTTACGGTCCAGTGGGAGAAGAATACTGGGTTATATAGAATAAGTACATCCGCAAGAGTACTGACTGTGATATATGCGCGAAAATATAAGAGCGGTTGGATACCAACTTATATTGTAGTGCAATTAAGATAGCCAACTAGAATTTCTTTGATCATGACTTTATTATTCAAGAACTTTGATATTTAAAATTATTTCTAAGATCAACATCTAATAGACTTTTAATAGAAAAAATGGCTAGGTCGTGCCGCAATGACATTGTGTGTGATACCGCACTTGACGTGCGGAGGCCGAAATATTATTATAACTTGACCTTAATTCCGGTGGTATAATTGAACTATTGTAATAGACACTGCATGATTGTGCCTATTAACGTACATATTGATTGTAATGATTTGATCTCAATTGGTAGTCCAAGAACTAGCTAGGACATGAGCAATGTTAATGAAACAATTTTGACTTTTGGTCAAAATTGGTTGCTGATTCAAATAGGTATAATTAAGATGGGACGCAATAAAATCAATGGGCAAGCTTTCTAATTGTAAATGCATACATAATATCATGTTTTTATTTTTAATTTCGAAAAAAATATTCAAATTGTTATGATTATAGTTTGAAAACTACGATAATATCCATTAAAGAACCACATGTATAACCACTTTTAATTTCTGAATAATGTATATACTTTTGATGAATATTTTCGAACGTTCTGCACAAAGTACCTTATCATGAACTCGGTTGACCAACGTCATTAAATTATAAATCATCTTTGAGCATATTGGCTCGTCAAGTAACAATGTTCCGTACAAATGATGGTGCTTAGTGCTGCAGAATAATAAAGGCTATTTTAATTTATGTGGGTGGAGCGATCTACAAAAGCGCTTTATTAAATCTTTGCTCGCTCTATTCACTTCTGAAAGAGCCTGTAATCTTAATCGAAAATAAAATTAATGTTAATATAGAAAGAGAACCAGATTGCCCGAGCGGAGATTATCGAATTAAATAAACTAGGGAAATTGTCAGCAATCTGGTAATAGTACCCACATATAAAGCCATGTGTCCAAAATTGTGAATGCAACGGATTAGTTTGTTATTAGGTAATTACTTTCACTAAGTGGTACGTAGGTACACGGTACGGGCATGGCGTACTTTCATACACTTTCATCTTCCAGATTACTGTTTTATGCTTAATAACTGGCAAGTACTGGGAAGACATAAAATCGCTCAAGTGTCCGTTGGTAAACAATGTCTAAGAAACTATCTAGGTATAAAATAATGACAGGGCGAGGCCAGTGTTATAAACACACGGACGGAACAAAGAAAGGCCAATTTGTTAGACGAGAAAGGGAGCACAATTTTAAAGACCGCGATTGAAACCTCACTTGTATTTCTAATTTATAGCAATCTTACGGCAATCAGGCCTCTCCCAGTATGAGGCGAAAGATTTAATATCGGGAATGAGAGACCGTTCACTGCGACGCGTCCGATGTGGGTACTCCAATAATAATGCCCGGTCTTGAACGAGCTATTATAGCCAGACATTCTAACTAGCATTTACAAATAACAATATAGATATATGATGGTAAAAATTAAAAAAAAAATCTAACGCCTGTTCCCAAAGTGGAAATGGCCGAATACGACGGTCCGTCATACTAGGAAAAAAAAACATCGTGTCCGAACTAAGAGAAGCGCAATGTAGAGATGCGATAGTTGAACAGTGAAAGATGGTGGGTTCTGAATACCCGTTCTTTTACTCTTTTATTTTTTTCATTTTTAGAAAGTTCAGTCGGCCGCACAGCGGGAGAAATTACTGCGGCGCCGACGTCGGCCCGATCAGTAATACCAGCACTGCACATCACGCTCCGTTGTTTAGCTGATGTTAGACGCGACACGTTGTTGTGTTCATCTAACACCGGCTAAACTCCGAGGCATATGAATGGTTTGTGCCACCATTGTGATTGATGTATATGTTAAGGAACTATAAGATATCTACCTACTTATACCAAAATGCTTAAAACGATGTGTAAGCAATTACATGACTTCTAAAGTAAACTATTAGATGAACCTATTTATGACTAATAAATTAATATGGAATGTATGTCGATTTTATAATCTTGTAAAACACTTAAAAGTATAATGTTCTTAGCTAAAGCTAAAATGTATACGGTAACGGGCGGAATTACATACAAATTAACAAATAAGATAAACGGCCGAGAACCTTCACATATATTTTTCGTAACTGTCTTATTTCTCTATAAATATTACTTTATTAGCACCTTACCAAATTCATCTGTGATATTTTCAGCCTTTAAGTATAGATTAATAGAAAATATATTTGTTATCATATCACCATGATAAAGTTCAATTGACTATCAATAGAGTGCGTGCGGAGGGTGCGGGGCGCACGGTTACCTCTGCTTGTTGGGCTTAACGGTGCCGTTGGCGGCAGCCTTCTGCGCGATGTGTGTCTGGTAATGCTTTGCCAGGTGCGCCTTCTGCCGGAAGCTTTTCCCGCACAAGGAGCACGTAAATGGCTTCTCGCCTGTATGCGTCCGTACGTGCACGTTCACCGAGTACTTGTCTTTAAACCCCTTCGAGCAAATGGAACAGTAGTGGAGTGATCTCTCTTTTCTTACACCATTTGACGTGGAGGTAGCCTGCTGGATGGCCGTCCCTGACTGCGCTAGCGCCATTGGAGCTGGATTCTTGTTTGGCGGTTTCTTATTCCGTCTGTTTCCTGGCTTTGTGCTCGTGACGGTCGGTGATGCCGTCACTATTTGCAAGTGTTGGTTGAGCTGTACTTCTCCAGCAGGGATCATCGTCACTAGCTCACCGTTAACGTGATGTATGTTATAAACATTACGCGTAGGATCGATATGTTCGACGGTGCAATAAGATGGCATTGATTCTCCAAGTTCATTAGCTATGCTTTTCAACTTTTCGTAGTCTGCTGGATAGTTAGTGTCAAGTCGGGACAGTATAATGTCGTCTACGCTTTGCGTTGAGGAAGGATTTTCTAAAATAGCAGTGCTGGGATCTTCAAAGAGTATTGAAATATTTAAACGATTGTGGGGCGGTAATTCCATCAAAAGATTTGAATCAGTCTCTTTATTGTCTTGATACATAGAAGGTACGTCAGGCTTATTATTATTCGTTGTGATGATTGTTTTAATTTCTGTGGAAGCATCTATTTTTGCGATGGATGTTTTTTGTATAGTATTATATCTAATAAAAGCTTTTCCCTGTAATGCACTTCTAAGCAAAGAGTCTTGCGATTCTGTATTTTGATCAGTAGTTTTCCAATCATTATTGTTGTTATTAAATTCTAATTGACTTTCTAATAAGTTTGATGTTGTTAGCAAAGAGGGACTATGTGAGTCATCTTTTTTTATTTCGCCATTCGAAAATTCATTTTCATCATAACTGTAAGGTTCTACTTTCACCAATTCACTCGTGCTCAAATCAGGATTTTGACTTTCTGATTCCGTATCGTCGTAGGTGAAATCTTCTACTTTTGGTAAATCTTGGGGGAACTCGTTGGGAAATCCGTTCATATTCAATATTGATTCGAGATCTAATGAAGGGTGGGTCAGAGATCCATCGGTTGGACTCGACATGGACGCGTCCTCCTCTTTTCCCCAGTATCTATTCGAGCTGGTTTCAGTCATATCGTGATTTAGCACAGTCAGTGTGTATATTTGTCCATCCGTATTATTAATTAGTTTGTTCGAAATAGCCGTGTCCGCGCAAGGATTTGTGCCATTAATTTCGTTTTGTTGGTTCCAGTAATACTTGTTGAGATCCTCTAACATGGCATTATCCAAGCGATCACGGTCACGATCCACGTTCCATATAGAGTCAAAGCTCTGCAGAGTGGTGGAGGTGGTGGCAGTGGCAGCGACCGGCACACTCAGGAGACTGTTATTGTTTTGTTCCTTGGGCTCCTCCGATAGCAAAGGATTCGACCTTGAGTCAGGTGATTCCATGAACACATTGACGGAACGCATCTGTTGCTTATACTGCGCATCGGTCACCTCGCTAGATGTCACGAAATCAAAGAAATCTGACTTCGACAGTTCTGGAGCAGTGGCCGTCATGACTACCGTTTCATTAACAACCGAGGACGTCGACTCGGTGAGTTTTCCACTCGATGCTACTTCATCGAGATCTCTCGTTAGGTATGTTCAGTTTATCTTTGTACTACAATAAATATATCTAAATTTAAATAAGTGAATAACCCGGAATGACTTGTACTTTATTGGCAGTCGCTTGAGCGTCGGTAACTGGTAGTGCTGGCGTAGGGGTGGGGTGGTGCTACTCGCACGCGCCCAACGTTCGCGAGTCAGTCGGAGGACCAATCGAGTGTGCGAACTTGATCCGTACGTTGCTTTTTCCCATTATTCACCCCAACCCTATACTTTGCTGGTTGAGATCTTAAGCCAGGCTTTCAACAGGAACAATAAGTCCAATTATATTTGCCATGATTTTTGAAGATACTTGAAGTCAGGAATGCAGTTAATCTGAAAAAAAAGAAAAAGGCGGTTATTTTTTAATACTAAACTACACGTATACACGTTAAACTTTTAAGTCCTAATAATTCTGCCGATTTTTTTTATTATTAGCGGCCGAGTCGCTTCTTGCTTTTCCCGCAATACAATTTGTACGAAACTGAAATTTAAAATCAAAATATCCGGGTCATCCAGCCTAAGCTAAGCAAGGTTTGTACTATGGATACTTGACAAAGGATATAAATACTTATTTCCTTATTTGTAAATATATACATACAATACATAGAACACGAATCTTGCGCGAGGATTAAACCCTATTAAGAAAATTGTTACGGTGGTTTGTTTCGACTTTCGGTTGTCGGGGACTGCCCAAGATGCCTCTCTCTCCCATTTGGCTATTGTAAAGGATACAAAAACAAATATATTTTAACGCCTGATTTCATTAATTATCTCAAAGTGGATACATATCCACTTTGACATAATGAAATCAGGCGTTACTTAGCGGACATCCATGAAAATTAAATTTAATACGTAATATTCCACTAATCGTCAGTTCAGTAAAGCCGGCATGAAATTTGCCTGCAAATACATACCTACATATTCAAAAATGACAATATAAGCAAGCAAATTGTATGATATGCAACACGTGTATCAGTCTTCAAGTCAATGCAAGTGATCGCTCATTGCTTCGTGTTCTAGAATGACATGTTTGAAAACTTCCCCGCAATGTAGGCATTTTTTCACGAGTGCGGGCGTCGATGTTTAATGAAATTCTATCCTTTAAACTGTCAAAAAAAACTAGGTACCATTGTTTAACTCTGTAATGTGTGCGGCTATATGAAAGATTGATTATAGCTCAACAATTTAAATCTCTCAATGTATATTGTGGGTATACACCGAATGGTAAGAAACGTAATATCTCTGTATCTGAATGTTTAATTAATAAGCTCGCTCGCTTGCTCCGAGGCTTAAGATCCTGTACGAAACCAGGGCGAGCGAGTCACGAGTCGTGCCTATCAGCATCACGTAGCACCCGCGCCCGCGACACCTCTACACCGTAGCTTTAAGCATAAACATGAAAATAAGTAAATTCTAAGTATTCATAGATAAATAAAAAGTCACTGTACGTATTTGGAGTTGGTGGATTTGTTGTTATTGTTGGCAGACTAACAAAATGACTCTTCTATAAAACATATTCTATACGTAATTCATGTTATACATTGTTTGGGTAATGTGTATATATTTGAGAAATTTGATACACTCACAGAAATTAAGTATATGTTCATTTGAAGTTAAGTTAAACCCTAGGAGAAAACAGAAGAACAAATTTAAAAGCAAGTAAAAGTAATCAAAATCATCATCATAATCTAATATTCACCATACTGTAAACATATTAATACCGCTATGATGTCGTCACCAATTTTGCCATTCAAATTGTCCTAAATATATATTTTTTTAATACCTAAATAATATTTTGTTACTTTCTACATTATCATAAAACAAGTACATATCCTTTATTAAGCCTAATTAAAACATTATATTTTCCGGCGGCCGGTGTTGTATGTACTACATGTTCGATATACATGTCGTAAAATGAGAAAGGTCTGTCAAACAGTACGGTGAATTGGAGCAAGTGCGAGGGACCGAAACACAAGATAATGTTTCATTGACAGCTGATACAATGGTAACTCGTTCATATTTGACGAAATATCATTTACTTGCTGTATAGTTTACATAGAACTGATATCCAATAAGTTGGTATTTTATAATAATAATAAGAGTGCTCCTGGCCGAATTTCGGCTACGTTAGAGATGATGATACGAGCAGTTTGGCCTCTCAACGGAGCACAGACCGTAGGTCTATTCTCTATTCCCACACACTTATAATATGAAGGGACGGCTATACAATACGGCTAGAGAGAGATAATTAGAGTTGATTGAGAGAAAGATTTGAGAGTAGCACCTACAGCTCTATGAGCTCCCCAAGGCGCGGCCGTTTAACAATGACAACTTTTACCGACTTCGGTCTACTACTAGGTGTATTTCTTCCAAAAAAGTCCCAATAATACTTCTTCACCCTATCCGGGACTTAAAAACCAGTACCACATTACCTGTAATTGCAGGCGTGGAAATATATATAAAACCTTTGAACTATTTTAGTTTAGTCAATATGATACTAGATAGTATTTCCTAAAATGGAAAAAATGTCATAGAATTTTATTTATCTCAATAGAGACATAGTAGGGCTTGGATTTGTCCGTTTTTTATTGCTAAGACGATATGATGAACTAGTTGTTAGTTAAAAACATAGCATAGCTATGCTATGTTTATACATATATATATATATATATATATATATATATATATATATATATATATATATATTACTAGATAACTTGTATAGTCGTTCAAAGTTATATAGTTGCTCTTTATATTGTTGGGTTTCGATGTGTAGGTTAAACATTAACTTTGTTTTGTAATTCATGTAGACTCGCACTAAAAGCCATATTTTATTTTATAATAGGTGTATAGAACAATTGTTTCATCTTTAGAAGCCGACATTGCACATGCAGTGTGAATAAGCAGTACTTAGGCTATCTAGCTAAGCTCGTGTCATATGTGTGAAAACGATTAAGTCAAAGCATGGTACAGAATTCTGAATTTCCGAAGCTTTTTTGCAAAACCAAACAACCATAACGACCAACGATAACGGTGACAGGTAATTAGTGTATTCCACCAATTCTACCAATAAACTTAAAACAAAATGGAATAAACATTGTTACGATGAGAATATGATCTCAAATTCGATGACGCCCGAAAGCTTGTTTTTTGCTCAAAGCCTTAAATGTAAAACATTAAAGGTTTACGTCTGATGAACCAATTTGAACGGCGAACACTGAATACATATTAACAAATATCTCTCGTTTCATAGTATTAGATATATAACTTATTACCTACTTAATTACTTCACCGTACTTCGTGGAATTAATTGATATAATTTTCCCTTTTATTGATTTACAGAGCAATAAATATTGCATTTATTTATCAACACCGCAATGTTTATCTGAAGTTATGAGTTGCTTTAGATCGTTTTAGAGCCGATGGTTTGCTACAAGACTACAACCTCAGAAAATGAAACATGCTCGTTTAGTGATCATCATAAAATTCATTTATTACAAGCGGCTCGTAAAATTCCAAATTTAATACTGTGTGCCATTACCTAACATATATATTTTAAACTGTACCAAATCGTCAAACACTAAGTTAACATGCGAAATTGTTTTGCAATGATTTCAATAAAAAATAGTGATTTTGTCATTACTTACTTATGTTGTAAGAACGGAGTGACAGAAATGCTGGTTTAGGTTAAGATGATTATAAGAAACATCATTGATGGTTCAACCCAGACATCTCGCCACTTGTGATTTTATAATAGTTTATATTATAAAGAACTCGCTGATCACTACTGGACTCATGGGCCATTTATAGAATTGATGTAAGTCTGACTTATTGCTACTTCTATTCGCGAAAATGGCATTCACGGTTACACGGGTTTCAACAAAATTGCAACGTTTAAATTATAAATAATAATTAAACAAAACTGGTCCAACTCAAAACGGCATAAAATAAATAATATGTTTATCGGAATTAATCAACCGATATATTCAGCTATTGTATTCTATGCACATTGTATGGAATAACATTAAACAAGGTCTTTGTATATTGGAACAATAATATCGAGTAGAGTTGTATATCATGTCAGCCGAACGTCGTCTACAACTAGACATAGGCTTCCCCAAAAGATTTGGTGGGTTATGCCATAATCGCCACGCTTGGCAGACGGGTTGGCGATCGCACTTTGATGGTCAGGGTACACAGAGAGACGCTGCTGTCCGTTCTCTGGGAGATATTCACTCGGGTGTCGATATTCTTTGCCGTCACCCTCACAGCGTGACTTAATTTGCATAAAAAGTTCAAATTCCAGATTTAAAAAAGAGCTTTCACAATTTGTTTGGCAGATAAAAAGCATTGCAATGTTGCAATTTCAATCTTGAAAACTTTATGTTTTCAAATTTTAACATTCTTATGCAGTTCTATTTTTATATTTAATATACACGATAAAATTAATTGGACGAAGGTGCGGATATCAGTTTGTCTAATACAAAACTAAATTATTGAAATTTCCGTAGTGAGTAATCCCAGCTTACGTTGGTAGGTCGGTAGAGTCGTAGGTAACCATTACAACCGCCTGCGCTGCGGTAAGGTCGCCGCAGTCGTTTTCTGAGAATCTGGTCTTGTAATAGCTTTGTAAGCTATTAACTTAACCGATTCGCGTCGATTATTGCAATTGGTTCGGGTGTGTATTGGCAACAAACGAGACAAAGTAGTAGTTGTATCTGTAGTTACGCGGGACATTGAAAACATGTTATAATGAACGTGCGCATTCCTAAGTTACATATAGGCACCTTACAATTTGGCAAGCAGAGTAAATTCTGATAAAATAAATAAATAATGTCCTCCCAGCCGAATTTCGGCCACGGCGGCCAGTCTCAGTATTATAGTGTATACAAATGTGTGCGCAAACGCATGAACACATTCTATTCCATCACTATAATATATAATGATCCGATGGGACGACCAACAACAAATGGATCAGATGCAGGACCGACGGTTTTAGGCGCTCGCCAAGGCACGGGGGTATAATATCGCCAACTCCCAGACTTCATGTTGATACTGAGAATATTTTTCTTTTTACAGAAAAATCCCCATATCACTTTTAGCAATACCCATTTAAACCCAAGACCTCTTATTTTACATATTTTTTATTTATTGAGTTTTACTTATTTTTCACACATTTTAATGTATCTATTTATGGGAACTAATATTATTATATTCTTAAAATAAAATAACATATATTTTTCTTAAGAATAGTTCTGAGTCAGCCGACATCAGTTTCAAAACTGATTTCACCATTTAAAATACAACTGAGACACAAGGAAGAAAAAAACCAAACGCCGTGACTCAGTTTTCAGAGCGAACTCGCAACCTTCAGATCAGAAGGCAGGATTCTTCTGATCCAAAGGTTGCGAGTTTAATCGTCACATATGACAAACATTTGTGTTCATGAAGATGTCCAATGGACCTGGTCTGGATGTTTAAATGTACACAAGTATTTCTATTCGTTGTTTAGTATCCATAGCTTTGCTTAGTTTGTGCTAGATGGCGCTGTGTGATATGTCCAAGATATTTATTACTAGCTGTGCCACGCGGTATTACCCGCGTTAAGCTTTGTAAATTATAGCCTTTGTGTTAATCCAAGGTGTGAGCTAATTCCATACCAAATTTTATTAAAATCGCACCAGCCGTTTAGACGTGAAGAAGTATCAAACAAACACACTCACGCACGCACAAACTTTCGCCTTTATACGTACATACATACATAGACTCACGCCTGTTTCCCAGAGGGGAGGTAGAGACAACGGATTTCCATTTGTCACGATCTTTGCATACTTCTTTTGCCTCGATTACTGTCATTATATTCTTCATGCATGCTCGCCGGTTTAGGGTACTTCTGACCTGCCCTTTCTTGAGAACATCTCCAATTTGGTCAGAGAATGTTCTACGTGGTCTTCCTCTTCCTTCCTTTTCGCCTTTATAATATTAGTGGAATAGTGTGATTTTATAATCCAAAAGAGCTCGGCGCAGAAAATTCTATTCATAATGTACAAACTGATTAAATTAATAGGTAGAGCTTTGTTGTTCATGTAACTGGTTAATTATTTGCTAGTAATATCAATCAATGAGTAAGGCAAAGGTATTAATTTGATGAGCACTGTTGTGTGGCCGCATGTGGGTTAACGAGCGCGGTTGCGCCACGGCCCGGCTCGCGGCGTCTGCGCACCGGAGTCGCCATCGCTACCGACACTCCGCCTTCGAATACCAACTTGCTACACAACCTGTGTCTAATAGGTATCTGACGCTTAGTAGAAAGATGAGTGTTTTGTGTAAGTAGTTATGTCTCTTTACGGTATAGTTCATACGGAAGGACTAATAAGACATCATACTGGGTATTTTATTGAGAAGAATGTCCCCACGATTACGGGTTTATAAAATTGCACGTATACTATTATAAGTATTATAATTTATTGTTTCAGACAAAGACAACGCCCACACTCACTACTACTACTACTCCCGCAAATGTTTCTAACTTTGCCATTTGGAGGGATTTCCCGTAGTCACCGCGCTTGGCATGCGAGTTGGCGACTGCAGAGCAGTTAGCTGATAGTTAGTCACACACTCGGGCAGCATCTCCTCCTGTGTGTGCTGCCCGACTGCCTGGTGTATCCCTTAGTCGCCTTTTAACGGGGCCACCCCATACGGGGCCACCCCATACGGGGCCACCCCATACGGGGCCACCCCATACCATACCGAGGGTGTCGCCCACGGTATGGTATGGGGTGGTCCCGTTATTCTTTAAAAAACAACATTAACTAGTAATAATTAATTGTATGTATAATAAATAATTTATTTCCGAGTAATCAATAATATGAGACAAGCCAGATCATTCCATTTACGTTACTTGACTAATATGGCACCTGCAGAGAAAACTAAAGTACTTAGAACTATAATACTTGAACTGTGTGTGACTAATAAGTACTACATAACCTATAACTAATTTATTACCTATTGGTATAAGCCAGAAAGCTTTCTCGTCTTATTCATTCTTCTTAGGTATTATGAAGATTTGATTCATAAATTGTGTCTCAACTGGTAATTTAACTTAGATGGCAAACAACATAGACTTTTTAATAAAATATCGAGTCTTATAGGTCTGTCATTCATATTCCACCGTAATTGGAATACGGGGATGGGCCAAACTTCTTATCTATGATTTTTCTGGCAAGAATAATTACCGCGGCCAGGAGTTCATATAAATCCGGTCCTGATCGTAGTCGATAAACATTGTTAAATAGAGAGTGCAACTGGGTTTGAGCACACCCGCATATACCTATTATGTTATCGTGAATATGGATGTGGCAAGTCTCAGTCTAGATTAATATAGGTATTTTAGGTGAACTGAATAAGATGGAGATAATTTAATATAAATAAAATACATTAGTAAGTATAATTGCTTATACCTACAAAATACTCCGTTCCGGGTAACGACACTGTAAATTTAGTTCGGTATAATTAACACGGAATAATCGGCCTCGATATCGTAACTACAATGGCCGACTTTATCTTTGAGCGCTATCGAACGATGTCTACAAATTGCGTCGTATTTACAACAAAAATAAGTGGACAATTAACTGTATAGTCCCGATGTGACGATAATACCAGCCCGGGGAGGCCGCAGCATGAGGTGGCCCCGCGCCCGTGCGTCGAGCGGGGACCGCGACCGACTCAGATCCGGATAGCGATATGTCACAACCACAATGTGAGAGCTTTTAATTGGCCGTTTTACATAGAATTGATTCGGAATAAACCTGGATAAGCTGCTGTTTTCCATTTACAAATCAAGGCAACGGTACCAATAAGAGAAGGTTCATCAAATTTATACGGGATTTTACGAAATAAGTCTCTGTCTGTAAATTTGCCGACGATTTTCGTTAATGGATCACAAAAGCAGAATAGACATTTAGCTAGAAATATTATCTTTTTTAACAAAACATATATTTATAATTACCGATTTCCTATGTAATAAAAATATCGAATTATAAAAATCTGTTCACAAACAATTGAGAAATCGCGTAACGTAATACATACATACCAATATAGTACAAACCGTAGAATTAACATATTTATAATGAATCTCAAAATGAAGAGTGCAGAAATTAGTTCAGGTTTCTCTGCATTAAGAAGGTTATGTCTACTGATAAATAAACAAACCAGTTAACAAAAAATAAGAAATACGTGAGCATATATTTTTTTTCACGCCTCGATATTTTTGGCCGTTTAGTATATAGGTAATTTTACCATTGTTTGTATATAGTAAGCACTCGAATAACAACCTGTAATCTTCTCAAAATAGTTCTCGCTCTCAAACAGTTACGCTCACCGGTCCGTTTGTGATCGGCGAGGTAAAGCACGTATACACGCGGTCAGTCTAAAGATGAGTGACCGTTAAAAGGGTTTAAATCTCAGCGTCTCCGTACTTAGGAAGGCACGTTAAGCTGGTTGTTGTCGTAAGTTAAGCCATGTAAGGCCTACTAGGCGGCTTGAACAACTCTGACACCAGTGTAACCACTGCTCATACGATATAGCATCATCTAAAATTAAGTGATCAAAATATTGAAAACCTCAAATGAGTTACATCTAGATTTTTCTGCACCAGACCTGATCCAGTATTATTGTCTTAAAATGCACATAGCACAGCCATTCACTATTCCTCAAGGAGCTTATGTTTAAAATGTAACTTTACAATGTACCTACCTACCTAATTTGTTAAGTATGATGGTCCGACTATGGTGATAATGATCTAGTCTAAGTTGAAATCATGTTTAATTATTATTAATATTAAATGCAATTTCTTTCCGTATTGTTACTTCAAAAGTATAAACTGTTAGTGCTACTTTATTACAAGAAGCTAGCTAAAGAAACTACTATATTATTACGTTTTAGGTAACTAAACCTAGCCGTTTGGTTTCCGGCTCAAAGAGATTAACAGGACCATGCTATGCGATCCGTGGGTGTCGTAAAAGGCGAGTAAGGGATGCACTAAGTAGTGGGCAACAGCGCCATCTGTGTACTACCTACCTCTTCACTGCGGTCGCCACCTCGGAATCCTAGCGCGGTGATTACAATAAAGCTCTCTAAATGGCAACAGTTTAGAAACCTTTGGGAGAGGCCTATGTGTAATAGTGGAGGACTCCAGGCCGATGATGAGGTACCTAAATGATCTTGATATTACAATAACTTGATACGAGTTAGCTAAATATCATTTCTGTAATAAAATAAATTTTACAAATGTTTTCATACAAGATGTACCTAAATATCTATGTAACTAGAAATAATATCTAATGTATACAACTATATTACTACAAACATGTTCTAACTACTTACAAGCGCTTTTTTAAAGTCTACGTGAATAAAAACCTTTTTTATTTATTTATTTTATTATTTATTTAATTAGAGTTACCTAAAAAAATTATATGCACAATTTATATGCAATCATGTAAACGATTTAGCAGTCAGAATGTGATTTGGTTTAGATAAATTCATTTGAAAAAATAAAATTAATTACTTCAAATTACAAAATTTGCGCTTCCATTAATAAGTAAGCGCAAATTTATAACCTTATTCTGTTAAATGTACAATTTTTATCAAGGCGAAGTATGTAGAATGATATTTGCAATATAATATTTACAAAAAATTAAAACAAATTACGGTTTGTATCTATACTCAAAGCAAATAAAGATATTCTATTCATATAATACATTGATTTACTTCATGTAATTGGAATTAGCATGTTAATCGTAAATGGAAGCTCGTTGCGGTGTTCTCGCATACCAGAGCGCGCGCGCGTCGTCAGCCGCGACCTTCGACATTTGAACAGAAAAGTAGAAGATGACCGCTTTACAACATTTGATATCTCACACTATTGCAATTTTATGCCACATTATTATAACAAGTTTGATAGCAGTAAAAGTGAAAATATCATAACGTGCGGTGCGGTATATGTTGGCGGGCGTTCCTATAAACTCGAATGACACGCGGTTAATTGCGGTTAATGCAATTAAAGGGCTCGGCCTGCAGAACGTTTCTAAGTTCCGAAGATTCTCCACTCACGTCTGAATTTATAGATTCTCATGTAATTTTTACCATTAACTTTTTAGCAAGTTTTCTAGTAGAGTTTTCACGTTGACCAGTATTATATTCAGTGTTTAACACACTTAAAAATATTTTTCAGGAGATTACGCTCATTTATTAATAATTTTACTGTCGTGAGTTACGTGAATTTTATCTAAATTTAACATAGAAATATAGTATGCACAGAATATTAATTCTCAATTGACATTGGCAATATCTATCATACGTGGATAACGTAAAAATAATAGAATTCGATTAATTATGCCGGGTATTTATATAAGTAGACCAGGTACTTTATTTGTGTTTATACTCCAAAAGAGGTGTTCAGAACCGTTATTATATTGAAGATACAAATCATAAAATGAAATCTCGTTGTTTTTTACATAAAAGCGTCGATCGCTAAATTGTTAACATGGTCGAACCTGAAATATGTTGACGAGTTTTCTATTTTTCGTTGTATGTGTAATGTGATCTAATGATGATTTTGAGTATGTAATATATGTAGATATAAATTATCTTGTTGAAGTCAATTTTATAACACACACATCATAATGACATATGTAATAAGATTATTATTATATATTTATTTATTTTACAGAGATTAATTTGCATATTAACAATAACCAAAACTTACATACTATAATATTTAATACCTATAAATAAAGAACTGAATTTAAATTGTTGCCTGCGGGCAAGGTGCCCAGAAAGCTGGCCACATCGTAATAAGATTAACACTATTTATTTTTTTAAATTCACTTACATTGTTGACAAAATATACTCCAAATTTAATCGGAATAATTAATTTGATGGATCATAGAAGCGACAGAAGTACCTATCCACTAATCTAAAGCAGTTACAAATGTCAATAAAGGTCGATTGCAGTTTACATGGTGATTTATCGCCACTGGGGGACCGGTGGCTACGCAAGGATGCACAATCTAGTCGTGACATTAATGGCGGAGATTACTTGCTCGCTCGCAACTAGAGTGCGTCGAATCCTGACGTAAAATATAGTTAGTATTTACATTGGATAGTGGTCGCTCGAGTTCCCACGCGACATCACAGCTCCCGCGACAACATTGCCGTCGCAGTAAATGTTCGAAACATGTAAATTTTGTGCAGTAAATGTTTTATTATCCCTATAGGAATCAATGCCATTACTTTTACTTCTACAAAACTCTTATGGCCTCTCCATATACGGGCGGTAGTTGTAAATATAAACTGTATATCGTGCTTGATTATAAACTTAAGCTGGAGCTCCCAGGTTGATTTTGAGCTTAATTTCAATCTGAGTTGAATCTCTAAAGAAAAAATATATTATTAGATAACAGTAATAATGTTTTTTAGAAAGACATACATTTTATACATTGTTCAAACCGAAGATGCAGAAGCCAGAATTACATAGTAAGAAAACCTATAAATGCTAAGTGTACTTATCAATTATAATGATGTATTAAACCATTAACTTAACACAAATCAGGTTCACGAACTAAGCAACAGAGATGTTTAATTAAGTAGATAATATAGCGGATAAAAAACACCCGAATTAATGCTATCAATAAATGAATCATAATTAATCTGAGCGACTAGTTTATACAGAATGCCATTAGACCACTATAAAAAAAAAACAGAGAAAGTGTTTTTATATTCAATGGAGTTGCGCTTGACCACAATTACAGTTGATGGTGGGCGAAGATGTGGTATAAGGTGGGGCTTATGTGCCCTTATAATCAGGGCTTGAATAAATTCTTCTTATTTGTGTCTAGAAACATGTTATTTGGTTAGGATTTAATTATTGACCATGAGCATAAGTGTTCAGGAAGCCTTACGGCGCATGAAAATACATTTTAATTTTTTTTTTCCCGAAATTAACGTATGTTTTATTTTATATATTTTTGGTTTTCTTATTTTACTTACTTTATTGAAGGGAAGAATGTGGTCGAAGAGAGAATGCAGGTTCGCTTTGGATTCCAGTTCCATCTGGCATTGGATAAAACTATGTTATTGAAGTCTCGAAACGTGATGTTTCAGTGGGAATTTCACTGCGTGATCGTGAGTATAAGTGAATAGGAAAACAAACGCTTGGTTCGGAAAGCTACGAATCAACATTAAAGCAGTAGCGAACCTCCCAGCACTTATAAACATTTTCATGGTTTTCGTAAATTTTACCTTGATGTGGTTTTCAAAGTGATTAATTGAATTATGTATGCCTTTTATGGTTATTTATGGAAGTATGAGATATTTTTATAAGAATACAATGATTCCGCCGCATTCCTCTCTTTCTATTTGATATCTCGTTTGTGTAGTCAAGCAGGAGATGTTTATAGAGCTTTATAAGGTATGTAAGTTAATAATGAATTGGACGGTTAGATTCTGCATTTCTATGAGCGGGTGTGCCGACCTGTCGTTCAGGTTTAGCTCTATTAGGTACCAAAATTATACTGTAATGACCGTTTTGTCCGACGAATAGCTCAGATCACGCTAATTGGACGCATCATTAGTTAAGATTACGTAACGTAGCAGACTTCGTGAATTCTATTCACGAACTTATTAGCCCATCAAGTTTTAGGTCGTTAAATATATGGCTCTGCAGATAATCTATAAAATAATATTATGCATTCCTTGAATAAAATGTGCAATAAATTTGATAAATAATTGATTTGTTTTCTGAAATTATAATTCCATTTTAAATTTATTCTACGGTCATAAGAACTTTTACAAAACAAAATAAATATAAAGCGCAAATTAGCTGACATTAGTGAATACTTGTCAAAACAAATACAAACAGTTTTAATCATTTTGGATTTATTTAAGTAGATATTTTAGTTACTGTACGTACTGTTGTAAAATATGATAAGTTCTACGAATTATAATTTAAACGAACCTACCTGTATTTTGATAAAACTGGACTTGGCGAATCTAGAATAAGTCAGTCACGATTTTATATCAAATTAAGCCTTGATCGGTGTACAACGCCGGCACAAATACCTACACAAAAAAGAGAAATTGCAGCACTGTGGCGTACGAAAGAAAATCTTATTATCGACGTAAGGGGGCGATATTCGAGACGACCGCGGCCGTCTGCTCCAGTTACAGAAAACGCTCCCTCAGATTTGGATCCGGTTTGATCTGGTTTCGTGTGAATGTACCTTCACTCTCTTATGGTGTTTTAATCACTGTTATTTATAAAGTAGCCCGCGTAAGTTCCCGGACATTATCAAGACAAAAATCGATATTGTTGAGTAAATAAAAGCAACCGTTTCCGTTCAATTTAAGCTTCCTCTTCACGTTTCGCTCTGGAATGCATCAAGTCTATAGCACAGATACGCAATTACACACTACATACAACTCGAAAAGGCCGGCGTTCACACAGTAAAAATAAAAATTGGCTTTTATAAAATCGTTACGTGGCAATACTAATCGTATAAATAGCTGACTGATTTATTCTCGCAATTAGTTTAGGTAGCTATTGAAACTTGGTTGTCCAAATAAGTGTATGGCATATTTTGATCCGAGGCCTATTGATAAATCAATACAGCTGTATTGTAAGAATTCCCAATGAATAGATCGAATTAAAACAATTTTGACGCAACGGTATTTGATGTGCAGACAAAACTCATTCAGCTTTTGACAGACGTAGCATCGCTTTTGCTAGTGAAAATAAATGAAGATATTGACTAATTGGCAACTAACATGCACGTTCGATTATGTGCAAAGCGTGCTAATATAATACAGAGGCAAATTGGCGTTAAACTTTTGACAGCGAGTCAATAATTTGTATATCGAAAGTTGCACCTGGCTTTGTTATTTTTACCGGATAGTTTTACCAAGATTGAATTACCCGGGCGGGCTTGGATGTCACGGTTCACTTTTGTACTTTTTGCACGGCAGTGGGTTTCCATGGGTTTTTTTTTATTAAATAAAATTACTTATGTCCATATTGAGGTCACTTTTATGTATTGTAAGCACGCGAAGTAGTTAGTGTAAGAAAGTTATAAATACCGCTAAACCGGATTTCAACCGGACTTCTATGTCTAATTATTCGATTATTTTCTTAGTTCTAGGAAGTGGTACTAAGACTTGGGTATAAATATATAATCTATATACTTAGCCACAAACATGTAGCTCAGGCATGTGGTTAGGCGTAACATTAAATTTATGAATGTAACGACTATATGATAATGTTTAATAGTTTATCTGTACAGCGCTGACATATAACCTTTTAAAAATATTAAAATAAAGGTCGAATCTCACTTAAGCTAATGTGGACAATTTTTGAAACACCTATAGTGTTTCAAAATACACCGTCCTCCCAGAACGTCTTAGACGATCTTCAACAAATCAAGGTTATTAGAAACTTTCGTGACACTGTTATCAATGCAGCATTAGTATCGAAGACTTGACTCCTCGCCCACATTAGAGTAACGGTACGACCACAACACGTGTCTTGAACCCGACCTTCTTATGACTCTCCACGTCATTAACCATCCTGAGCAGAGGTTCAAGCCACGAAGGAGTTACTTAGTTTATAGTCTTAATTACTAGAAGGTTTAAGCCCTTGCGCTCCTCTATTGTATCGTGAAGCAGTGAAACCCTCCTAGACTAACTGTAACGTCCAATTTAAAAATACTATTGAGCGAATTTTATTGGCGTGGTTGGTAAATGCTTGCCCTTCACGCCGCAGGTCGTTGGTTCGATTCCCACCCAGGACAGATATTTCTGTGCATGGACATGACTGTTTGTCCTGAGTTTGGGTGTAATTATCTATATAGGTAAGTATTTACAGTAGTATTTTAGTAGGTTTCAAATAAATAAAATAAAATAGTAGAAGCTCTGCTTAGTTTGGAATCAGATGGCCGTGTGTAAATAATGTCTCAGGATTTTATTACTACTTGCAGAACCCATAATTCAATATGAAAATTTTTGAAATTTGGATTCAAAAGTAAGAAAGTGCAGTAAATTAAATATGAAGACTGATTTATCATGGTAAATGTTTTGTAAGTTTTGTTAAGACAAAATAACTAAGAGCAAAAGTCAACGTAATTATTCGTTCACGTATTGATCTCGGTACAAATAAACGAGTTGTTGCAACTTGTAAGTTGCCATTCGGGAAGTAGAATTATAGCGTGCATAAACGATAATGTTTATACGAACTATCTTACATACAATTTCAATGTATAATGGTGAGCTGCATATCTCTATAAACAATAGTAAGGGCAGTACAGCCAAATTCCCTAAAAATCCCCAGAACTTTTTTGATTTTTTTAAACCCCTGCACACACAAAAGCAGAAGCTTGATATGGTTGAATGCCTATGTATGTGTATGTCTGGCACCGTAACTTCTAATCATAAATCTTATTGTCAAAGATTTATGATTAGAAGTTACGGTGTTTATAGGGTTCTTTAACTAATAAAAAAAAGAACCATTGAGTCGGCCTGTCCGTCTGTCCAGACCATTTTTCTCCAGAACGCATGGAGGTACTAAGTTAAAACTGATTTCTGCCAACTGATATTTGCAATGCCTTGAGTTGTGAAGAAATCAAACTTTTAAGTCAACGCAATCGAAGAAAACGGTCGTTTATTACACATACTTTAATACTCGCAAGGCAGTCGAAAACTTAAAAGTACTTTTCCATGTCCTAAAATCATGAAATTTGATGCGAACCGTTAAATACTTTAACCTAGATATTTCTTAGACAGGTTATATCAAATTCCTTTCTGACATTAAAAAGTTACGAATCTTTATCTTGTCGGAAGTTTATTACAAAAAGATTATTTTGATAACATTACCTATGAAAACGGCTTGATGAAGATAATCATTATGATTTTATGTAGATAACACCTTGTATTGATTTTAATTTGTGTTCTCTTACACGATTTTGGGTAATAAGTAACCCAATCGATGGTCATAATCTTTATTATTATCGATATATATATATACATATATAAAAGTAATATCGCCGATCGCATATTTGGTAACGCGTGAAAGCGTTTTTTTTTTCATCTTTTATTTAATTTTTATGCTAAGTAGACAATAGACGAGTACCGCTTCAGGATAGGCTATTGTGTACTTGCAGTGTTTTATAAGTATGATAAAGAATATCTACTTTCAAGACAAAAAATATTTTTTTCTGCATACTGAAACAGTTATTTGAGAGTCTTTCTGTTGTTGTACAGACGCCAGCACATCAAGCTACCCCAATCTGTCAAATTTCCCCAATTGAAAGTGAACCTCATACTTATGTGAAAAAGTTGAAAATGTATTAAAGAAATTTGACAGATAAGGGTAGCTGGATGTGTTGGCGTCTGTACGAATCGTCAGTGATATCCACCATTACCAGCGTGGCGTTGCCAGCGTAACATTATCGTGATAAAAATATAGCTTTAGATTGAACCTAAACCCGTCTGATGGAATCATGTCAATTATATTTATTTTCCTGTTATCTTTAAAAGAAGATCGTTTCGATTAAACTTCTTCATTCATTTTGACAAAATTTTACTTATAAATAATAATATAATATCCTGCTGAGAGTCTTCATCTTGTCTGATTAACATCTCCACTTTCCGTATGTTAATGGGGTAATCACTAGAGGTGTTTAAATTAACTAGTATAGGTAGGTAGGTAGGCTTTTGAACTTAAGCCGTCTAGCAATTAAAACTAATAACTAAGTTTCCTAACTTAACTTAAACTGAAGAAGTAGGTGCCCGCCTAGTTTCAGATTCGACTTAGTGCGGTATCTGGCGTGGTTCATGACAGGGTGGGATTTTAGAGACATTTTGTACAACTGCCAATCTACACGGGCCGCTCGTCGCATCGATCAATAGAGGGGGCATCTCGTTGGTACACATGCAAACTAAAAGGTCATGTATGTATGTCTATGGTGGTACAAGCTGGTGTCCATTGTTCTAATAAACATAATGGAAAATAACCAATATTTAACAATTAAGTCTACGTAGTCCACGATATCTATTCAGAAATTTTGGTAATTAAATTTATCGGTTAAAATAAGTTGTCTTTTGGAGCGTTGACACTAAAAACCAATAACTCTGTAAGGGTATCGCTTATTAAGTGAAATCTAAATCTTAATATACTACCACAACTTTTCGCATTACGTTTTAATTAGATACAAACATGAATTAATATATTTATATGTAAGGTGTAGAATTACTTTCCTTTTCTTAAACCTGTTCTTTGCTTAGTTTTACCAAAGTATTATAATTATAATATTTACTGCCTCGTTGGTCTATCGGTAGCGTGTTCACCCGCAGTTAATGAGGTCCTGGGTTCAAATCCTGGGTCGGGCCAAAAGTGATTTTAGGACTTTTCTGTAAAAAGAAAAATTTCTCAGCATCAGCCCGAAGTCTGGAAGTTGGCGGTATTATACCCCGTGCCTCGGAGAGCACGTAAAGCCGTCGGTCCTGTGCCTGACCTCTTTCCGGTCGTGTCGCTAAGGCGTTCCATCGGATCATGAGAGTGAAGGAATAGAAAGTGCTCCTGTGTTTGCGCACACACTTGAGCACTATAATATGTCCCGCGCAGATGGCCAATCTCTGTTGAGACTGGCCGCCGTGGCCAAATTCGGCTAGGAGGACATTATTATTTATTATAATATTCTTCTCAGATTAGGTTAATTATTACTCAAACGCGTTGTATTTTTTTGGGTTACCTAGCTGTTGCTGTGCTGATGTTACCTAGCACCCGCTTATGCAATTTGGGGGAGCTTATTATTATGAAAATATAATCTGCCTGCTTTATTTGTCTAACTGTAGTATATTTAAAGCACAGATAATGTAGGCCTGGGTTCTTCACTACAGTGTGTCATCCCCGTGCTTCAGAGAACACATTAAATAAATAAAAATAAAATAAATAAAAAAGGTTTTTATTCACGTAGACATTAAAAAAGCGCTTGTAAATAGTCAGAACATGTTTGTAGTAATATAGTTGTATACATTATTGTATACATTATTTCTAGTAACATAGATATTTAGGTACACATTGTATTGATTGTATGAAAACATTTATAATATTTTTTTATTATAGCAATGATATTTAGCTAGCTCGTATCAAGTTATTGTCAAGAGATTATGTTTAATTATCTCGTTTAAGTCTAATATTTTTACTACATATTGTCAATGGTTCTTTCTATATTAAGGTATTATTATTATGACATTGAAGCGTCAGTCCCGATATCCTGCACTTGATAGCTGTCTGAGTGAGTTTAGCGTGCACCGCCACGAATATAAGCATAAGCACACACTTCTGTGCCTCTAGCACGAGTTCCTGCAGTTTACTTACTCGATCACACGTACAGTTTCGTCCCATACATTGAGTACCAGAGTTTTAGTTCTTAATAGTGTCCGCGAGAGGCGCTGGTGCTCAATGTATGGGAGGAAACTGCACTGCACTTATTATAACACTATAATATGTCCCATGTCTACAAAGGGACTAGTTGTTGGAGCGGAATAAATGCTGAGTGGAAATTCTACAAAAAAGAGAAAATAAGAACGTATGCTTGAAGGCGAAGATGTAGGTTCCTATAAATTGATTCGATTAAATATTAGCGGTAGCGTGTC
The DNA here is from genome assembly GCA_951640165.1 of Pseudoips prasinana. Taxonomy (NCBI): domain Eukaryota; kingdom Metazoa; phylum Arthropoda; class Insecta; order Lepidoptera; family Nolidae; genus Pseudoips; species Pseudoips prasinana. The sequence goes on along the minus strand of OX621236.1, from coordinate 23,087,900 downwards.
TACCCGCAGAGAACGAAGTCCTGGGTTCAAATCCCGGGTCGGGCCAAAAAGTGATTTTGAGACTTTTCTGTAAAAAGAAAAATTCCAGTAGTCTGGGAGTTGGCGGTATTATATACCCCCGTGCCTCGGAGAGCATGTAAAGCCGTCGGTCCTGTACCTGACCTCTTTCCGGTCGTGTCGCTAGGCGTCCCATCGGATCATGAGAGTGATGGAAAAGAAAGTACTCCTGTGTTAATTTCGGAGCACTGCACCAATTGTGTTCAAATCATTCGTTATAATAAAAAGTTGACGTAGGTTATATGTTACATTACAATTCTAAGGTAGGATCAACATTATATAACTTAACTGAATGCTTATAAACGATATATTTCCAGCTATTAAACGAGCACAAGTCCTGTAAAAATGTGTTGTAATCTTGGTACGCAATAATTAATGAATAGTAATATCTCAGAACGCGCCCGGCAATATGTCTGACACGAATATGGTAATGAAGCTCATCTATACTAATGCAACTGCAAAAGCGGAGAGCGTTATTCCAACCAAAAATAACTCTACTATGTAATAATGCTATATATGTATTAGTGAAACTAGAATAGTATTTCTTTGTTAGAAAGTTGTTTATACAGGCTCGTTAACAAATAATGTAAAATTCATAATGAAAATGAGGATGGCGACCTAGCGCAAAAATACACATAGGACATATTTCTACGTATAAAGTTGTCCATTTTATAAATTAGCTAAAGAACCCATTTGTACGACTTTCTAGATTATTATTATTAGTTAAATAACCCATAGTAAGCTCATTTGTTGATGAAGATGCTTCGTTTCAACTCATTCGTATGTTATGGCGAAGGTTAAACGGTGAAAATGCATTGGAATAGTCTCATTGAAGCATTTTGTTTCGTTTTATAGTTTTGTAAATCTGGTAAGTTCAAATTCAAGGCGTGCACCACCGCCTCTCCCTATTCATGCGCGTAACAAAAATTAATTATGTCCTACCTAAAATACTGAAGAAAAACGACGTGAAGAATTTTGCATATCTGAGTCTTCTCCAAAAACCTTTTTGAGGGCTTGTAAAGTCTGTCCTATTCACTTTTATTGTAAAGAAAGGCCCTTATCCTTATTATTAAATATTGGTCAAATGTAATTGCACGTGTGGTGGGGTGGTTTAGGCAGCTTAGCTGCTGATTCTACACGTTATGTTTCGGTTGTAGTTCGTAAGAGTCTCGATGAACTTAGTCTCTGTAATAGCATGCTTGTATTGACCCCCGCGACTTGGAGCCGATTTCACCGCTAAAATTAAACGCGATCGATTGACGCTAAACTCAGTTCTGCGTCACTCAGTCCATTGATCGCGTTTAGTTTTAACGGTGAAATCGGCGCTTAGGCATTTACTTCACAAATGAGTGTGTTTAAAAAATTGCAACAATAAAACTCATTACATGAATACTAAAATGGAATCTTAATATGAATATTTACAATATCTTTAATCTTTTCTAACTAGCACCCGGGATTGGAAACCCTAACCCTAAATAAAATAGCAATTAATTTAGTACATATACAATGTTAAGGTCCATGATCCAATCAAAAGTTAATTATTTTTAAACGATTCTTGGATGGTTGCCAATCAATTATAAAATTAAATATTTTTCATTGAAAAGCATCGTGATCAAAACAATAGCGGAAGAACATCGCTTAATTTGGTGACGCAAACATAGAAGTATCTAAAATTAAATATACATATTTGGGCGTTGTTTTATAACTAGTTTCCACACAACAATACAAAATGATTGTCATAAAATATACATATTCGATTAAATTAAACAAGGCTTAATTTATGGCACAGTCAAATGCTAGAGGTAAAGAATAGAAACTTGCTGCAAAAATCAATAAAAATATTAATAGATAGATTTTGTTATTATCGAGGAAGTTTTACAAACACGACTTACATACAGAGTGAAAATATGTACTCGTAATATAAAAGTATGAAAATTCGTAATGAACATTTTCATTCATTTCAATCAAATTCTTATTTATTGGTTTTGTATACCCGACTAGAACACTTAATTGTTGTGTGTAAGCTTAATGGAATTATTGAGTGAAACTGAGACATGCGGACATTGGTCACTAGGCGGTGTAGATACATCGATGACAAAGTAAACTAAAAATATGACAATTTTGTCTGGGTAAACTCAGAATTATCCTTAATCAACATAAATAAATAAGTATAAATAATATTAACATTAACTCGATGATCCCAGCATTCCTCGTAAGACAAAACATCTGGTGAATCGATAGAGAACCATATAACTTGCAGCTTACAACTTCATCTAGGTGTATAAACACACTACGAAGAGCATACTAAATACAGATCGCTTTCCACGGTGCAAATGACTCCAAGTTAATAATTTTCAAATCGTGATCTCACATCAATTTATTTCACCATTAATAGTTTGTCCTTATTTATAGGTATTATCAGGTCTATCGGCCGAGCGGTGGCGGTGTCGAAACGTTGCAGTTTAACATCATTTGCATACACCGCGGCGATGTCTGTGGCACCCGTGTTCTACACCGAACTACAAATAATTATAATTCTCAGGCTTTCTGCACTTTGAATGATCCAGTTTTAGACTTCGATAGATTAATGATCATGGTATTTTAGAATATATTGCGAGCATTTCGTAATATACTTTACTTGTAAGATTCTTACTAATATTCTTCTTAAGGTACATATACAGATTCACCAAATAATATATATAGACTATTAAACTAATAGTAGGTACTTACACAAGATTTAACATATATAATGGACGTCACTTAAGAACAATGTGTAAAACTTCAACTTGCGAAATACATAAAAACGCCATTAACTTCCCATACAAACATATTAATCAACTGATGTATTATGTATGAGGTGCCAAATTTTATTTCTTGGAAACTGGTTATCTTCAAGTTATTCTGTTTAATGGATAGATTGCGCTCCTTAAATTTCTTCCACTATTAATGTATTACCTTTTGGGAGATAGAGGTAGTTCTTTAATAGATTCCGTTATCCTAAATGTTTGGTCATAGTATTGCGCAGGCGGGTGAGCGAGCGTGCAACCGCGTGGCAACGCCTCAAACTTGTACAGACGCCAGCACATCCAGCTACCCCAATCTGTCAAATTTCTTTTAGGGATTTTCAACTTTATCACATAAGCATGAGGTTCACTTTCAATTGGGAAAATTTGACAGATTGGGGTAGCTTGATATGCTTGTGTCTGTACACCGAATAAATGAAGAACAATTCGTGTTTTATAAAATTTGGTGGTTTTCCGCGTGGTACCGGCTATAAATTAACCTTTCAAAGCCACCTTATCTTTTTGATATAAACCTTTTAGTTAAATAAATACAACTCAAATACGAAAATGCATCATTCCATAAGTAAGCTGTAAGCGTTTCGGCTACGGCAGCTGAATGGCAATATATTCATACGGAGCTGATATTAAAGGGAACCAGTATGTGCGAAAACACTGTATTTGAGATTACAACTACTAAATCATCTTTGGAATTTATCTATAATATATATGTATTTTACCGGAAGACGCAGCGTGGGCAGGCCCCCTACAAGATGGACCGATGATCTTGTGCGGGTCGCTGGAAAAAGCTGGATGCGGATAGCGCAAGACCGGCAATTGTGGAGATCTTTGAGGGAGGCCTTTGTCCAGCAGTGGACGTCTTTCGGCTGATATGATGATGATGATGATGATGATATATGTATTTTTAGAAATATATAATAATATAATATAGGGTATTATTTACACACGGCCATCTGATCCTAAAGTAAGCAGAGCTTGTACTATGGAAACCAGATAACTGATATACTACATATACAATTTTTTTTGTAAATACATACTTATATAAGTAGATAATTACATCCAGACTCAGGACATACAATGTTCATGTACACAATATCTCTCCTGGATGGGAATCGAACCCACGACCACCGGCGTGAAAAGCAAGCATTTGCCAACCACGCCAACAGGCCCGAATACGACTATCAAGTTTATTTCGAACTAGCTGTGCCCGCGACTTCGTCCGCGTGTTAATTAGTTTATTTTGTTTTATTTTTGTTTTTGTTTATAAATAAACTATTTTTCATAAATAAAAGAAGCCTAAGTTACTCCTTATTACATCAGCTACCTGCCAATAAAAGTCCCGTCAAAATCGCTCCAGCCATTTCAGCGATTAGCCGGAACAAACAGACAGACAGACAGACAAAAATTGTAAAAAATTTTATTTTGGTGTATGTATCGTATATATATTCATATACATGTAGCAAAAAACGGTTATTTTAATATTACAAACAGACACTTCAATTTTATTTATTTGTATAGATTGTAGTCGAGCACTTTCAGCAAGTGAGTTAATTTGATAGTTTGACACACTTTGTCCGAAGTGCTCGACTACAGACAGTTCTCCTAAATTATATGTATAGAAGTTATTTAGTAGCATTGTCTTTAACCATTGCTGTGTCTATTACCATATTTTTTTGAACACGGAACTGCGGCAAATCATCATCAAGATGATCTTTAGAAATTCTAGATTAAGAAAGTTATTACAGACCTAACTATAATATCTGTTGAAGTTTAATTATTGTAGCTGATAATATATTATATTACCTATAATTCAAAATACCATTAGACTTCATTTAATCAAAACAGTAAACCAACATAAGGACGCTGAGGGAGTTTAGACACGTATCATTTTGAATTACAGAAAAGGAAATTGAATTTTAATCAGACATGATTCCTACGCACTGGTCAATAAATTTATACGTAGCAATAGTTGTAATTATAGCAGTCAGCATATCGATTGCAAATGATCTTAACTGGTGGTCGTGCTATTGCGCCGAGTTGTGTCGAGCGTTGCGCGTAGGCACGGCTCGCGGATCTCGGGATGATCCAGATTCACGAGGATTCCTTTCACCGAGTTCAACCTTGAGCGCACCGTGTCCCAGGACTGACCATTACCGACGCACTGTTGTTAATGTCCTATCGATTAACATAGATTGGTACTAAAAGATTTAGTGCGCTCCGACTATCACCGTTTATATGCTACTATTGTATAGGATTTGTCGAGTTTACAATGTTTACAGCTGCTAGTGAATTAAGTAAGCAAATGTTAGGCCGGTCTCAGGCCATCTGAGCGATGACGAAAAATACCGGACATGTCCCCCAATTAAGCTTGGTCCGTGAAGAGCAAACGAAGTGCGCACCGCCGCCCGCGCACTGTCACATGACGCGAACTTTTGCAATTTAAATCAATGTGCTGATGATCGTTATTTTCCTTGTTAATGGGTTGTTTAATTGGTTTCGTGCTGTTATCGGATTATTCTGAGAAGTATAGGCCTAATAGCAGAGGTCAATTGGGGCCCACGACATTTATATTCAAAGTGAGAGAAAGCGCAAGTTAACAATGGACGCATCACATTATAATACCTACTCGTAGATATTTCTATTCGGATTCGGTCCACTGGTGTATAATTTGAAGTTATTATATTGCTCTTTATGATCTCAATATAATGTTCTAATAAAAAGTAGGTTACCAAGTCGAATCATAATGATATCGCAATAATTTACTGCTTCATTAAGTGTCTTATGTTTCTGTAAAGATATTATTTGTATCTAAGTAACTAAGTTTTTAAGCAGATATTTGTTTGATTTAAATATGTATATGTTTTAATAGTATATTGTTCAGAATGAAGAAGTTTTGCATTTCATGATAATTTTCCAATATGTATAGTCCAATTACCGGTAAAAGAATATTTATTTGATTTGGCGATCACCTTTAAGCTTTATTCTTGTAGGCAAAACACAGTTTCTTAAAATATTTAATACTATCTAAGTGGCTATAAACAATATTTAAGTGGCTTCTTTATTTTATATCATATTAATTCAACAAACAATGTGCTATCGTATTTTCAAAGATTTATTTTTCTATGAACACTGTTCCACAGCAGGCCTTCAAACGGGTAGCAAATCGTCAACTGAATTTATAAAAAACTACGACAAAATAGCTTTCCATATGAATGTAACATTAGTTATTTGATCAAGTAATAAAAGGTTCTTTTCTTATTTTAAAAATACCAAATCAAAATACGCGATATTTCTAGGGCAGAATAAAAATTACCTTGAATTCAGCACTCATCTGCACGGACGAGACTTCAGCTCAGCTGATAACTTGTACAACAAGTCCAGCGGCTCGACAAACCTGAATTGTACTTTTAATTGAAGGGTCCATGCTTTAGTGCTGTTTATCAAGGTAATTGCGGCAGGTTTTAAGTGAAAACATATTTTATTATTTCTTTAAAGTGCTCTACATATTGACATTTTGTTTAAGAAACTTATGTCAAAATGTTCAATAATTTACAACCTGATTTGCAACTCTTACCCAGCTTTTTTCATCAATCTTACTAAGTAGGTGCTATTATTTATTTCCAGATATCTAAGTAGAATCATGGTTAAAAGACGAGTGGAGAACAATTATAAAATATCTAGTTGTAAAGAAAACCTATCAGATATCAATTATTTCATTATTCGATTTCAGCAACTGAACGTCTGCAATTCTGCATTAATTAATGATCAGAAGCCAACAATATCTATAAACCCCTATATCTCCTGAGGCCGCGGGGATTGTCGGCCAAAGGAATACATAAAGAAAGATCTGTACGCCTTGTTGAGACGACACGTTCTCGAAATGATAGCATATATTTTGCCCAAAAATTAAGCATTGCCATACAGTGTAGCAATGCTGCTAATACTAGTTCTAGCTAGTACTCTGGAAACGTTACTGACACTACAAAATTGTGTCTATGTTTTGTTTCATACACCTTGTTATCCTGGAATATGAAGTTCCTAGCTCTCTTCATATTTTTATTTCATAACTTTAGAGATATATTTTTCAGCGAGCCCGAATAAAAGGGTGATTTTTCGTAAAAGACTGTGAAATAGTATATATATTAATTACATAATAATCTTATCTATTTGAAAAACAATCTCCCCGCGATGTAATAATAACTAATATCAAAGACCTACGTTGCATTATCTTTAAACTACATCAGTGGCTAAAAATTACAGACACCATATTTAAAGACACATCCCTTCACACAATTTTAAAAAAAATATATTAATGCTAACCGGACGGTCACGAGAGTGATCTTAAAATGCTCGCATTTTACGATACTGGTACGGAAATTAAAAATGAATAATTAAATTTCTTTTCATATATTTATGTTTATGCCAGTACTTAAATTCGCGGTTTAGTACTGAGGGTTTTATGGAAAGGCCTTGAAGTTCTTTGTTCCTCATATCTCTCGGCGAGAAATATTTGGATTATGTTAACACTTCCTGTTTACCTAGAGACTTTAAAATAACAGCAAAATACTCCTTTCAGATTTAAGCTTGAGGTTTTTCCTTCTGTATGTTAAATAAACTTATAATTGTTACTAATTATTATTTTATTACTTAAAAATACCTGTACCAATTCGACTTTTGTTTACTTCGGAAGTAATTTCAAAATACTTCAATGTTTTTAGTAGGTAGTATTGTAAAACCCTGAAATTAACCAGAATGCGTTGTTTAAGTTAGGTACCTTTTTTACAAAATTTTTTATTTATCATTTTCATTCAAGTCCATGAGATCCGGTATGAAAAGATCATAAATATATATGGGCCCTCACAAGATCATCGGCCCACCTTGTAGGCCACACCGCGTCTTGCAGACCGTGGTCGCCTCTCGAGAACATTTTGCTCCAGCGTCAGTTCTACGAACTATATGGCCTACCCACTGCTACTTGAACTTCTTCTTGTGAGTCGCTGTCGCTGGAAGCCGCTGGATACGGACGGCGCAAGACAAGTAGAACTTTGGGGGACGCCTTTGTCCAGTAGTGGACGTCTTCCGGCTGATATGATGACTATGATGATACCAGTCCTTAAGTGAGCAGAAAGTTAAAGATTCAAGTGTGTTAATTACTGAAACACTCCTTGCTTAAAATATCATGTTAAGCTTTTGATCTAAGATTTGTGGGTATTATACGGATTGAACAATTCTGACGCTGGGTTATTACTGCCCATACGATAAATTAAGTAAATAATATATCGGTATGTTATGAGATTACGATGCTGGTATATTCATAAGCTTTGAGCTTTTATATTTAATATAATAATTAATTGCGGACGGATACTCGTTTTACTACAAATTTACTTTAATATTAATATTTTTTGTATTACAAAGTCGGGAAATTACGTATAAAATATCGAATTACAATAATCATACTTTGGCTAGGAATTCTATGTACAGTCCATTATTGTAATTTGATTGTCAGAGAATTTACGCGATCGATTAATTATTATAATGTGCACTCTCACTTAACTAGCGCAGTTTGCGGCGCGGCGTGCCAGGTCGGGGCGTACGCCGCTCGACTAGTGTGTACCAACGTTCCAGGGAAAATATTTGCAGCCGAAACGACGCACTACACGGATAACGGCTAGATTTATTATAACACTACACAGATTTATTATAGCACCTTCACTTTTGCTGGAATATGACAACATTGACTGCAAATGATTTATTGTAATTTGCGATAAACGAAGCATAGTAGATCGAATGCTAAACTGAACTGTAAATTCAAGAAAAACAAAAACATTTTATAGTTTGATAACAGGGTATGCAATATTTGTATTCTTTTTGACGTTAATATTTTTAAACTCGTATAGATTTGTTTAACCTAAACGTGGGTGAGTGTTATTTATTTTATATAATAAGCATATGACCGAGCTGTCGGTAGCCAGTTACCATCAGGCATCCATAGGGACACTTGCACTACATGAGCATCACACAGTCGTTACTGACTCATCTATTTTTATCAGTCCAACCTTACACACACGAACAAGTTAATTTGACTGCATGTCGTAATTTCTTAATCTGGCAGCACTTTATGGTAAAAAGTTTAACAAAATAAACTATTTTGGCTACCACATTTATGGTTACACCTATTTTAATATTTATAAATAAAATTCATTGCGATGACGGTACAATAACAGGATAGCAGCCCAAAAGCCGGATAGCGTAACTCATGGATTGCAATTTAAGTTTGATGTAGAGATCAGCTTTATCTAAACACATTTTTTTTTAAATAACCGATTATTTGATGCGATCTAAATATGTTAAATCTTTATTTTTAACCGATCATAATTGTAATCGAATTTGTAAAATCTTCTCTTGTAAGACGCCTATATGAATACCCAATAAGGCCATTTGGTACATTAACTGAAATAATTCCATTCATTACTAATAATTCAAAGGCTTAAAAGCCGAGAAGTTCCGGAAAATCTTCTCTATAATTTAGATTTTAACCGCTAAAGATGTATTATGCACATGGTACCTATTCAATAACAGGTGCGACCAGTCACACGCAACTTCTACTTCAAATAAAATAAATCTTTATTATTCATTTGGTACGCCATTTTCTTGATCCTCACGTTTAGAAATCGTAAAAATTTAAATCACAAATTTACGGCAATATCTACGGCGTCCACGAGACATAATTCAGTGGAAAGCGGGAACCTATCTGTATTATTTATGTGGCAGGATTGACATCTGCAACCTAATGGCGTACGATTCACACACAGAGATCCTGCCGGCTGCGCCAGTCGCACTGATGTGCATTTCTGATAAATTAGATACGCCACACTTGAGAACCAATCTAGGCAGTTTATAATCAGTTTTGCGAAATGCTCGTTTCCTCGTAAATTGTTCATGGGTTAAACTTCAATATATTGCTGTGAGGTTGATGATAAACGACCAGCGATGAATAAAACCTTTTAAGGGTAAAAAATTGTCAAAAACGCTTCTGATCACACATAATAAGCAACATTATAAACAAATATATTTAAAAAATGGTTAAAAAGTCAACATTCATTTTGTCTAATATCTTTATAACCGCACAAAATACAAATCTCAAATATGATAGACTCCCTAGTATTTAACCAGTTATGCACTATTTTTAAACTAGATTGTATCGCTCCTTCCTCCACTTCAAAAAAAAAATATAAGTGCGTTCTTTGCTAAAAGTCTTCCATACAAAGTTTACCAACTCATTTCACGCTTGTTATTGCCCCTTTGGATCACAAAATGGCTTATTATCTTACAAATAAGTGGTCTTCGGGTAGTTCAGCTATATTTCTGGGACACAGTAGCCAATACCTACCTAATATGTTACCATATTAGAAAGCAAAATATAACTCAAAATTAATTTGGTTATGATATTATATCCTGACGCCTTGGAGCTAAACTGGTATAGATATAAAAGTAGGTAGATATTACAGGTTGATAAACTTGTACCAAAGATTTTTATCGGTTAATTAGTTTGAACAACTAAATGGTAAGTTTTCTAGCGACTGGTTAAATATCAATTAGTACTTTACGGGGTACTGTACTTTAGGTAATTAATTAGTCACACCCTCCAAATTAATTATTAGTCATGGTAAACACGAAGAAAAAATATATATCATTATAAAAACGACAATTGATTACATTGATTTCGTCAAACATAAAATATGCAAAAATAAGATATATTTTGTTATCATTCAATGATGGCCACCAAACACAGCGAAAAGCATTTTTTAATGTTTTATGTATAATTTTAGTTATATTTTAGCCAAGTTAGGAACATATTTTTTCTCATGCATTAGCAATTCGCATGAACAAGCAAGCGCAACTCAAACATCAGGTTATTAATTTCTAGTATATATTATTGTCATTCATTATGTGTGCACGCGTGTGCTCCTCATCTTCATCATTATACTGTGATGAAGATGAGGAGCAAACCACCTTTTTGTACACGATTACTCTATATTGGAAATAGTAAAAATTTTGTGTGAACAACTATTGATATGATTCTACAGGTATTTGAAACCCGTTTTTGGAACATAAGCATTCGATAACGTAACGTAGCGTAACTAAATTAATACAATAATTTATAGATTTTATAGAAACCTGAGCGTTGGATATGGTCTTATTATTCAACTTGTTATTTTGATGCATTTATTTATAGCCAAATAAAAACGGATTGAATCACCAGATAATCAACCGCAAATTAGACTGTAAAAGCAATTTCACTTATGATTAATTATGCCATAATGCCATAATGACAAAGATTGAGCACCGTGACTCGACGCTCTCTATAAATACCTACCCTGTTGTTGCTTGTTTATTTGCGCTAGTAGCAATTGTGTGAAAATGCCCATTTTTAAAACCATATCCCTAGCAAACGTACATACTCGTAATATCCTTAAGTACAGCTGTAAGCGTCATAGACATCGGCTACCGTTTGCCGTATCTTTCTTTAGTTGCCGACTTGATAGTATAAATATCATTTTTTTTATATAGATTTCAATTATACCACTTATTGTTAAACTCACTGTATAGATAATGTATTTAGAAATAAGCAATATATATATGCTCGTATATATTTTGTAATCTGCAACAGAGATCAATGGGTTTTGATTATAACTCGCAAAAACGAGTTTTTCCAAAGATGAGATCTACCTGGAGCGACTATATCGTATTATTTCGAGCTTGATTAACTTCACTACTAAATAGGTAAAAATGTTTAACTGAATTTAAGAATTGTAAAGCTGAAGTGGCAGTGGGCAGGGTACATAGCGGGTAGAGCCGACGGCCGCTGGGGCAGAAAGGTTCTCGAGTGGTAACTACGAACCGGAAGGCACAGCGTGGGCAGGCCCCCTACAAGATGGACCGATGATCTTGTGAGGTTCGCTGGAAGTCGCCGGATGCGGATATCGTAAGATCGGAAATTGTAGAGATCTTTGGAGGAGGCATTTGCCCAACAGAGGGCGTCTTTCAGCTGATTGCTTATTTGTTTAGAACACAATTTATATAGTACAACATTTTTAGAAAGCATACATCAAGATGTGTGGATAAGTGTAATAAATAAAATCCCTCTTCACTGTGTATCCCGTGGAAATAAAATTCGTGCTAATTCCTCCTCCGTTTCATAGACGGCACCTCTGTGCAGAAGTTTAAGATCTTTAATCTATTACTAGATTTACAAACCGAACATTTGGGCTGGGTGTTATGACTCATCAATGAGTGACTCAGAACATTGTATTATCATTCACTATACTAACGTATCACTTCTTTTCCATTAAATGCCTAAAGTTCTAACGTGTCACTTTAATTTATAATTAATACCTAATTTTATTACTAGCATCTATGTATAGCTCGTTGTATTATATAGCTTTGATTTGTAGGGAAAACCCATTCATGAACGGAGACAAAAAATATGTACCAAAGTTTTACTATTCCTAGAAAAATGTCATTGTATTCTATACAAAAAATGTACGGTAATGTCCCTCTATAAGTGAGTAGTTCCTAGTTTCCTGTTCCTTTTTAATTAATTGGAATCCTATAAAATAAGTAGAGTATTTATATATTTTTTACGGTTTGTTGGGTATATTTTTTATGTATTATCATTTAATTAGAAATACCTATGACGTTTTATAAATAAGTGAATTGATAAAATAAACCTATTGCTTGGTCGTCAAAGAGATGTCAAGGAACTCAAATATGTACCAATTTTAATGTCTATTATGTAAGTTCAGCTTATTTTCTAAGGTCTATATCCCATAGGCATGGGATCTTTGTTATTTCATTCAATGGTGCATTAGGATGGGGCGGTACCATAAGTTTCCTTAAAAAATACCTCTTAAAAATGTTTTAGTTCATTATATAAAGGTAACTTTAGGTGAAAGACCTAACTTAAGTGAATACTTCAGTATATATAAGTTATTGCTCAAAAGACTACCTACCAAAGATTCGTCATCTACAATGCAATGAGGGGGTTTTTCACAGAAACTATGCCCTTCCTTTTCCTAGATCCGTAATAGAAACGAAAAAAACGGTTGAAATTGATTATTAAATAGCTTTGGAAGCTCCTGATTCTTGAGGCCGGAACCTAATTTCGCACTATCAGTCTGGGCAATTAAGGACATTGTTTTTCTGAAAAGCGGCATTGTTTCTTAATCTATAAAAATTTGCTAGTTGTTTGGTCATGAAAGAAAACATACTTCCAAATTAGGTATTTTTACCTGAAAGTTTATGTAATCAACATTTTTAGAGTGAAATTATTGTACTAAGTTGATTTTTATGGAACTATATTAAACTTTGAACATGTTTTTGAAACCAAGTAGCAAGTTTTCACTGTCTGACTCCTAACATTTTCCTTGTTTGATCACGTAACTGTCGCCCATTCAACAAAGAGTAGGTATTGGTTTTGTATAAAAACATAAAACACCAATACAATGTCTTTTTGCATCAATTTGGTTCACTGAGTAGTTAAGTGCTCAAATAAAAACAAATCAGCAGAACGATTTGGCATTTAGTTAACATCGTGCAACTGATCAACTGACCTCGACCCCTGAGATATGAGAAATTGAAAACATGGCCCACTTGAATACCAAGTCGATCAAAGAATACAATTCTAGTTAAGATATATAGGAGTGTTTATTGTTCATATAGATGTACTAGATTATTTATATTAAATCAATAATATATCTGACCTCATTTACTTCTTAGGATGGATAATAAATAAATAAATATCTTGGGACAACATTGCCACCTGGTTCCAAACTAGGCCTAGTACCATGGCCACCAGACAACTGAAACAAATACTTATATATTTCTAAAAACATACATATTAAAGATAAATTACACCCATACCCAATTTGACGGGCCGGTTGGCGTGGTTGGTAAATACTTGCCTTTACGCCGCAGGTCGTGAGTTCGATCCTGACCCAGGACAGATATTTATGTGCATGAACATGCCTGTCTGTCCTGAGTCATCTTTATAAGTATGTATTATATCAGTTCACTGGTATTGGATTATAATTACTATCGTGCTCCTCACACAAAGTTTTGCCCTGGGTGGAGATCGAACTCACCATCTCTGGCTTAGCAGTTAAGGACACTAACCACTTGACCAATAGGCGAGTCAAAGATATACGCAAAATATTATGCTTACTTAGGGGGTTATAAGTTTCAACCTTACATCTGTGTGTATGTGAATGTTTACTTGTCGCTCATAAACTTCATTACACTCACACGCTCTTTATCTGATAGATATTTTTAGGCATTTTTGGAGGAAATATAAAATTACACCTTTCTTACTAATTAGGGCATGCATTTTTCACAATTACGTTATGTATTCGTATTCAATTTTGTAATCATTTGAAGGGGAACAAATATAAATTATTTTTATATGTTTTAATAGTAATTTGCTATCTACCTATTTAATAACCTATACAGTAGCTATTAGTATCTTTTACGACGATATTATTATGACAAACGTCTGAGGTGAAGGTATTTATTTACAAGCTATAAGCTTTCTCGTTATCTTATACACAATGCAAAACATATACATAAAAGTATATATTCATAATTGCTGGGGGCTTGCGAAAGGCACTTAATATCCCTTTATACTACGTTAAGTTATATCTATTTTATACATACATACAGTAAATACTGTATTGTAATCCTAGTCTCATTGAAAGATAAGTCATTTTAAGTTTAATGTATGGACGATTATTGTATGTAAAATGTCGTCCATACGTATAATAATCATTTATACATTAAATTTAATGTACGGACCATATTTGTATGTATGGCCGACCAAGGTTCACTTATTTTACACATGACACATTTTTTATGTTTCATAACAGAGGGGGGTTAATCGTCTAACCAATAAGACTTCTAACCAATAAGACTACAAACTAAGTTACCTACTTTGTATCCTAAGCTGAGTCGAGGTTTCAGTCCCCAAGGGGGCCACGATCGGGACTCAGAGCGTTTACTGGCGTAAAGATGGATTAGAGGATCAGTTTTTTAGGACGTTTTGTGCGACTGTGGCTCTACGTAAATACTCAAAGACGGCCCTTCGTGCGATTAAGGATGGGAGAATATATTTTATCGTCATGAATTCAAAAAAAATGTAAAGGGCAATGCACTTTATATTTTTTTAGTAGTCGCGGCCGGCTGGCAAGTACCTCAGTTTCTTTACTCGAGGTCTCTTTTCTTTCTATCTGAAGGAAAAATGCTGAAGAAAGAAGAAAAATGTAGTACACATACAACCCTTGATACAACAGTAGCAACGCTTAAAGATGGCAGAGCACAGCGTGTTTTCGTTCTATAAGCAGCTTGACAGGAGAAATACCTCCACAATTTTTAGAATACACCGGAGTTATACCATACTAGCTGTACCCCGCGTCTTCGCCCGCGCTAAACTTACTTAATAAATGTCATTTCATACTAACTTACATCCCCTTTTTTACGTATTACTTTCTTTTGTAACTTTTATACTATCCACTATGTTTATGTACTGAATTACAAGTGTATGTTAATACCCAAGTGCTGAATAAATTTCATTTCATAAAAGGAACCCCTGTGCAAGTTTTCTAGTTTCTAACCCCTATAGTTTAGGCCCTGCGTTGATATGTCAGTCAGTCAGTCAGCTTCTCCTTTTATATATATAGATCACAAGCGTAACCGTTTACCATCAGGACGGTGGGCCGTATGCTTATCTGCCGACTTGGTAAAATACAGAAAACCCGTTACCCGTTACAAATTTATAATGTTAACTCCTCACGTGAGATTTAATCATAATAATTTAATATGGTGTTTTAATAATGGTATGTTTTTTTACACGTGACCGCAGCGTACCATTTTAATATTCTAATGAGATTCCTTATTATAATTTATTCAGTACAAAGAGTTTTAATGAATATACGAAGGTATTTATTTTGTAACGATAGTTTGAAGTTAAAAAGAAATGACCTACAAATACAGACATGGGTTTTCCTTGTAGGCACTTGTGAAAAAATGTACTTGTTAACGTCGAGTCAATATAGCGTTAGTAATTAAAGAGACGTGGGTAGAATAGAATGATTCGTAGTTCCATTTGAACACACAATACTTTTTGCTCACATTTTGTAAAGAAGATAAGATTACTTATTTCATGCAGATATAATAATAAGACTATATTCACAAAAATTTCTAATATTAAAAGAAAGATATCAACTAATTTAATGACTACTGTAACATGGCTACAGAGCCTCGAAAAGTTCCTCCGCATCGAACGATGGTAAAGGGCATTGCCACCGCATTTCCACCCTGTAAAAAAAGGCAAGCTATCTGGTCACGGGAAGCGTTGACCAAACAATTCGCAATTTCACGAAACAATAACCGCGTGTTAGGATTCCACAAGGTTGGCGCCATCTGAGGATTTTAGCTGATGCAGCAGCACCCGCAGATTCGTGTAGGAAAGATGAGAAGGTGCAAAAGTGTTAACCGTTTTGTATTATTTTCAAATCTTCCAAATAATTGTGCTTTGCTTAGCAATGTACAATAATGTGCATAATCAATGTTAATGTAGTCAAATTAGGTAGTAGATAGGTAGGTCAGTTGGTGGCCAAATAAAGACGTTTTAGAAGCGCGGTTTTTTCCACTTGGGTCATATTCTAAACATTTACGTATTTAGAGTCAAATAATAGATAACAATTATTCTGGTACTAATTTCTGGTTTTACATAAAAATAGATTCTGGCACTCTCTGGCCGCTTCCCGGGCACACTCGCTTCGCTCACTCGGCCCGTGGGTTGTTCATGCCAATCTAACATACTCGTCTTCCTTTTATACCTCAATAATAATATTGTAACTTTATAAAAGTAGTATAATAACTTTATAAAGTTAGTGCTAATAAGCTTAAGGAATAAGTTTACGTAGTTATTGGCATCAACTTCAAATGTTATAATTTAGTGTATAATGAAATTATTGGATTTCTTTTAGTTGGATTTGTAATCGATGTTTAATAAAGACGGTTTTAGTTTTGCTCTTTTTAGTGACTATTTATTATAGTAGTATTTATTGTAGTATATCTAACTTTTCAGCTCCTGACAAAAATAGGGGATTGTTATTTGAAACCTTTGATTGTGTATCTGCAGGTATGTGGCATCGTAACTCCAAAACAGAAGTTAGATATTTTATATCTTTGCAGAATTTTTAACTGATAACTAGTTTTGTCGAGTTGGTTGGTTGTTTCATGTCAATTTCTTCAACCGTCAAAAAGTAAAGTTCGTAATACGATGTTACGTTTTTTGCTGTGTATGTCTTTTGCAATATCTCTAGTGTTTGTGAAATAATTTAATGTATATTTATAGCAAAGGTTCCCATGGAAATTATGCTCAAATTAGATAATAATCTAAGGATTTATAAGGACATTAAAAGTTGACAAACGTTGAGGTCCGTATCATGTGTTTAAACAGTAATTATTTCGTTGAAGTCTTTAATGGTTTAGATATTGAGGTGAGATATCAATAGTTTATTTTCTAGTTTTAATGTTACGCATGAAATTACTTTATATATTTCCCTTCTGTACATGTACCTAGTTCATTAGTCTCCACTACATAAACTTAGTTATTGACCATAAAATGAAAATACATTGATTAGCTAGAGACTTTAAAAGTGAAAGTGCTAAAGCTGTAATACCTAAGTTTCTAAATCTGTGACTATATGTATTCAGGGAAAGATACTAAAAATCTAATTATATATAATACCTGTATCAAATTGACCTGTACTGTGTAGTACCGAGTTAGTGTTCAGCGCCCGAATTGGTTCTCATTAGAATTGTGATTAGTCAGATCTCGATAGTTTGACATTTACCTACGAGTATACAACAATAACTAAGTAACACAAATTGTTATTCCCCATTTTGCATGTATCTGAAATGTGATTATATTGACAGACCTAATACTAGATTGCGCTTTTTATAAGAACTACATTAGAAAAAACAATCTGTGATATTCAATTAGTTTAGTTGGAGTTGTTTAGAATCGAGGCCAATGTCTATTAATTTGGATTGGTTGTAGAACTGAGCAAGCAATCGACTTGCGTGCACGTCACTTTCATTTGGTCTCGTGATCTGCTGATTGTGTTGATAACGGACAATTCAGAAGTCAATCAATTAACTGCAGCTGCTTACCCCTACTCATTAAAATATGAATAGTTAGCTACTGCACGCGACTACGTCCGCGTGGACTTTAGAAGTCCATCCAGAGATTAATGAAATATGTGTGAGTAACAAAAACAACATACTGTAATCCATTTCCCTCGTGTAAAAAAATCTTTCCATTGATTCCGTTAATTAACTATATTTGTGCCTAATTTCTTCTAAACGCGTTGACTTTTTTGTGTGATTAAGTAACAACTATTAAAATATCTAAATGCATACATATATTTTACATATAACATTTTAAATAAGGTACTTACTTGTAGTATTATTCAAATGATGTTTTACCTAGTGTTATTTATTTTCGCATTTATATCTAGTAACTAGGTACTATATTATATAAATTATTTTATTTGGATTCTAAGATAATATTAAAGAATATATAAAGTGTGCAATAAAGCTGTGTAATATTGCTAGCAGTATTTGAATTCATAGAATTACAGATATGAGATATGTTCAGTACTTATGAAGACTTATATACCGTGTTAATATTTATATCATATTTGTAATGTTCATTTTGGAAACAATTTAGTTCTGTTGCACCTATATAGCTTTACATATGTAAAATGTATGTACATTGTGTGTCTCGTTCTACTGTATATGATATTGCATGTGTCAAACTCTAAAGTCTATTGACCTCTAAATAAGTTTATGATATTCGTTTAGAAATCAATTCGTTTCAACTACGTTTAGCTATATTCAATTCATGGATACATAAAATAAATATACATTTTAATATTTAAAACCGTTATGTTAGTTTTATTTATATTTAAGTAGTAGTGGTATAGTTTATATTGCAGACTATGGCGATTACTATTATTAGGTCCAGAAATTGTTGTATGAAATGTGAATTTGCGTTTAAGATTGTTGATCATAAGACACGTCGTGGCATATAGAATCCAGGTAATTCGGATTCAATACGTTCAATCACTCTGAGTCTGCTTATTTCCGCCTTTGGGAAATTGACTGCTTCCATTCAAGTTGCCAAAGGCGGAAATAAGCTTTTGGGTAATTATAATAAAAATATAATAATTGCGCGTTGTTGTTGTTCAATCCATCCACCCAGTGGCTTCATGTGTTCGCATTTTACCGTAGAGTGACAATTACTAGGAACGTCTCTAAAAACCAACCCATACATCGACCCGTCAGTAATCACCCTGAGTCGAGGTCGATGTTTGAACGGCAAAAGGCCTTTCCTCACCTTTATTTTCTGGTGAAGTATAGAAAACTCCATAGGGTGACTGTAAAAGTTATGTAAAAATGTTTATTGAAATTCTATCCAAGTAAGTAACTCATCACTGTAGAATTATGCTATGAATATCGACTAAAACTCTACGACTACGATACTAGAACATTGAAGAAATGGAAAACAGGAACCAATGTAGAAGTTTGTTTATGAACCCCGAAAGCTTTATTGTTCATTACAGTTTTAAATTAAATTTCTTACAAAAATACTTGTTAATATAAACTGCCTGATGTTGAGAATACAATCGCGTCCAATTAACAAAATACACATTGAATACATCAACACAAAATAAAACAACACGTGGCATCAATGAAGTTTATTATCTATTCGACGCCGCGTATTGTAGTAGGTATGGCGGTCAAACCAGTAGGTCAACTAGCAAAAAAGTGAACAGGATTTTATAATCCGAGACGTGATTAATGCGGAAAAATGTCAATGACAACGGGAGACGTAGGCCTCGGAGCTACACGTGTAAAAAGTGGAACTTAGTACGTCGTCGCGTCGTCAGTCGCCGGCGCTTGCCGAATATTAATCTCATGCATAATAATTTGATGGGTCATTTTGTGCGCAAAATAGGAGGCAATTGCCAACATATTTCAGTTCCACATTCAAATCAATAACCTTACAGCTTATAATAATGTACTTATGCTAACATCGTAAGTGTTTGTTAATGAGTCACTCTGAGGCCTGGATTCCAACAAAACAGACATGTGCATAATCAACCAATGCATTGGGGCATAGGAATAAAATGAACAAAATTAAAAAAAAAGCATTGATTCATCGCACACTTGTACTATTGAAACTTTTTTTTCAATTATGTACAGGTTTTATTGAGCTATATTTTTCTCTTGCTGCTAGGTCATGTACTGTATTGTAGTACATATAGTATAAGAAAACTGTTAATTCAATCATTTAATGGAGCATAAGAAAGGAAATATTATAGTGCGTAGGTACTTTAACTACAAAATCTGTTAAATAGTAATACTTAATTTGTCTTATCGCTATCATCAAGAGTTTTGTAAAAAATTTTTGAATACTATCATTGCATCCAAAGTGGTAATTTAACTGTTTTTGTGTTTATTCGCTGCCTACCTATGCGCATAATTTTCGAATAACAATGAGCACTGCAGTGCGTTGATGTCTTTTGTACCGCACAGTGTATGTGTCCGCGCCCTTGTGTTCACATGACACAGATGTAGTAACCTAATTTATTTGTGCAATTATTTAGTAGTCTACCTGTGTGTATTCTGATACAATAATGATATATTGGTAAACAACTATCATTGTTAAATATTATATTTAGAGTAAAACGAATATATCAGTACTCTTTCGTAGTTGGTGGTACATACATATGTACATAAATCTATCGGTGCTCTAGATAGATAAAATTAAAACGATACCTGGAAACACGCTTTAGCTGAAGGTAGTTCCGTGTCTGTTGACGTCCGGCAAACCTTCGACATTTCCGAACAAACACAGTTGAATCACCGGCTCGGGGCACGGTGCGGTGAGGTGGGGGCGGCCGCGGGGGCGCGGGGCGGTGCGGCCGCAGCGTGCGAACATGCACCGCGAGGTCGGTGTCTTTTTACTCATATTACCTCCTGACATTCGATCTTAATGGAGTTGCCTTATTGAAATTTAAGCAGAACGACTACCGACGTAATGGAATAAAATTAGGTTATCGTAACGAGAAAACGGTCTTCGAGTGGCCATCTTTAAGCTCTCTGCGGCCCAATAGGAATTCGAAACATTTAGCAAAAGCCGTATGGTGCGGAACGCTAGTCGTCTCACTTGCAATGCGCTCGAGGCGCGTGCGTCAGACAAGAATAGATATAGGAACGTGCTCCTATCGAACAGTCATTGTTCTTGGCCGTAATGGAACAAAATAAAGCCAGAACAGCGGTTTTCGTGACTGTGAGACGCAGCTATCAATATTGACGAGGGGGAGCAAGAAAGAAAATAAGGTTTTTAGGGTCGATGGCCGAGCGAAGGAACTTAAAATTGGATTTTCTTAAGAAATATGCTTCATTTAGGACATATCTATCATAATCTTGTAATTTCAGTCATGTGTAGTTGTCATTATGTGCATAGTAGATTAGTTCTAATAAAGCTTTAATATTTGAACAGTATTGCATTTGATTGATTAGATAATAAAGCAAAACAAATGATCAGATTGATTTCTAGATAAATTAAATTAGTTATTAAGGCACTGTTATTAACTTAATACATTTGATTCCATTAAAATTCTAAACAAAAGCGCTCATGGCCTACAAACAACTTATGATTATATCATGAAGAGGTTTATGGAATGAGGTTAAGATTCCCGGGCATCCCGATGACGCGTGAGGCACTGTAGCGGGACTAAGACCCCGCGCCCCGGCCCGCCCCGCACGGACCGTTACGCCGGCGTCCTTGGCTGAGTTCTTTCTTGCGCGGGCGCAGCAGGTCGGTCTGAACTCGTTCCACGCGGCGGCACCACTGCGCACGTGTGCCCCCTCCCGCACTACTATGTGTGCACTATCGGCATACATGTGTGAGTGCATTAGATTAGTCTTAACGGATATTACGGAATTTGTTTGATAAATGCCTCAAATATGAAGTAGCTCGATTGGGAGCTATTAACACATACACCAAGTACGGCAATATATATTTATTTTTAGCACTGGAAAAATGTGGTGTTACCGAGTACGGTTTTTTCTGTTTAAATAATTCCAATATGAATCTTGTTAGAAGTTGTTGCTATTTTGTTATACAACTTGCAATAGATGTGTTATACGGTTTTTTCTGTTTTAATAATTCCAATATGAATCTTGTTAGAAGTTGTTGCTATTTTGTTATACAACTTGCAATAAGGCAGTCAGCCCTTGGTTTTATTTGGCTGTTTTCTTTTGTAAATTCTGACTTAAAAATAGAAAGAGGTTATCAATTTAACTGCTGAATTGTTTTTGTATAAATGCTATGCGAATCCTCCGGGGATTATAGTCATAGTTTTTTAACCGATATTCATTCGAAATGGTCCCGTATAAATTTTGTTTTATTCGGAATATAAATTTAAATGGTTTTTATTGTGTATTACAGTTATATTTCAGTTATTTAATCGAACCTGAGACACGAATTGGGAAGGCGACTGTATTAACTACTGCGCTAAACGTGCATTCAAAGGCTTTCATTTGGTAATCAGAGCCAATCTAGTTCTTGTAATTATGGTCTCCGACTTCATCTCCAAATTTCTACTCTCACTAATGTTTCTTTTACTTTTTTATTTATTATTGTTACTCGTATTTATTATTGTTACTTACCTAATTTATATAAAGACTATTATTATATATAAATTACATTAATATCAATATCCAGTATAAAAATTAGGCAGCTATCTATTTTTTTATTCTTTAACTACATGCAAGGTTATTTTAATGACTAAATAATTAAATTGATCCGTGATCTCGGCGACCCGTGCGCCCGCGCCGCGGTCCTCGTCCTAGCATTGTGAACAGATTACAATCAGTTTTATCTCGTCACTAATGACATTTATCAATAAATAGCATTGTGTGAGTTACGCAACCAATTGTTGTTCACTCACTACTAACATAGTGCAATGAACATGGGTGCAATTTTAATCTTTAGAAAAATTCTCTTTTTTTTTTTAACTTTTTATATATTTGAAAATGATTAGATATTTTATCCTGGTAACAGCAATTTTGTATTGACATACCTACGTTCGTTTAACCTAGTGTGTACGGTAGCCATAACATTTACAGAACCCTAATAAACTTGATGGTTTTTTTCATTGAGCTTGTTTCCTGACTACAGCATATACGACCTAGTTTCTACCTTTATACAATAAATACAAGAAGAATAGAGATTCCAACGAAAGGTAACAATGGTCACGGTCATAATGGATTTTTATATTGGAAAAGAGTATTTTTAACGTTGCGTTGCATTATTGTTGGTTTTAATGGTTTCTGATGGCTCTGCACCAATCAATATAAGATGAAAGTGTACGTTAAGTGGCTACTCATTATTAAGGTTTTATTTTATTTTGCATAACGGACCTACTAAGTGTAATGGAATAAAGTATTAGATTCTACAATAAATCAAGTGCTTTATAAATGTAAAATATAAAAAGAAAACCAAAATGGATAACCGTTTCGCAGATAAGTTTAAAACGTTTAAAATATATGTGGGGGAAATACCCAATGCTATGTATGTAACATTAATCTGACAGTGCTCTTTTTAGATAGTGACAGAATTAAAAAAAAACGAATGTAACTATGTAGGCTCTCAACGTCCCCATCACGATGAAGTGAATACATTTTTAACGTTTGCAATTGAAAAATCGGATTGCCCCCTGTTCTTGTTTCCTCCCAAAAAATTTTTCGTGGGGAATCGATAGTTAATATATGTATGTAGTTATAAAATATCGTTTTAGTAACTTTCGGGGGGAAACAAGAACGGGGGGAATCAGCACTAACCCGACAAATCAATTCTTATTGGGTCAACTTATCACGAATTTTACAGCAGGCAAGCGATCAGCTGATTGCTGTGTGGTGACGTCAGGGAATATCAGAATATCATCACCCCATCTCATCCCATGAGGGGCGTAGAAGTCGACCCAAGGGAATGTCTGCCAGAGGACGGGCAGTAACTTCTTTTAAGTATCTTATTGCGATCGCCAACCCGTCTGCCAAGCGTGGTGATTATGACATCCCCCCAAGGTGATTCTTGGGGGAAGCTTTTGTCGAGCAGTGGACTTCTTACAGCTGTTATGATGAAGCAATCAGCGAAATATTATGCAAATTTGCAATTGTAGAGCAATTATAGCGCAAATGTTGACATTCCATGGGTTCTGTAACATATGTACAATGGGTGCTCAACTTCAGACTTTAGAAACGTTTTATGTCTAATCATATCTAAGAATCAGCTTCTGATTTTTTTTCATAATGTCAATTACTGTGGAATACATGTCACTTGGAAAAAATACTTGAGACGCTGTCAAACAAAAATGTCTTTTTACAATATCGGACGATATTGACCCCGTTTCTACCGAAATCAATTAAACTCATTTTAACATAATTTCATTTCTCTCAAATAAAGCTTTTTGGATACAGTGGCCTCATAAATATACATTTTGTTCTGTTCATTTCATTTAATCGCTTATTACGGAAAAAAAGTAAACATACTTATCCAACAAGGCAAAATAGTATGCTCGACCCACGACATCAGATTATACTGGGAAGTTGGGGGCTTAAATTCCTCAGTACTAAATATTTTGTCTAGGTGTCAGTTGTTATGACTTCTACTACAACACTTGGTAATAGATCCTGAAACCTGATTGTCTGAGTTACTGATTCCCTATGGATTTAAAAGACGGAAGTCGTTTATAAAATTCTTGTAACTAGCTGTTGAAGTTATCTGCGAGCCAGCTCCAATACAAACGGAGTGGTAACTACAATCCGAATACCTACGTTAAAAATGTATTTACTAAAGATTAGGTACGGTCAGATCACCACTTGCTGGGTGTCTCAAAATTTATAATATAGTATTAAATTGAAAAATAAGTATGTAGTAGTAAATACCTTATATTTATTTAAGAATTTCAAAACAATTATATGATAAGACCGATAGTACGGATGGACTACTACGGATGGACTAGTTACGACCATTCGTTAAAATTTAAGTTTCTTATAATGCTTTTTTATAAGACTATACTTAATGTAGGTAATTATGCGCTCTGAATAAACAACCGTCTAACGAACAACATTTTTCATTCCGAACTCCACAAATCCTCATATCTCAACTTGACATGTTCAGGATGTATACATATGTTAATATCCAAGAGCTGAATAATTTTAAATGTTTTCAAAATATATATTTAAAAGGAACTTGAGAACATACAGATATCTATTGTTATAATATACCAATTACGAAATCCCAGTCAATAAGGCCGCAATAAAAACTAGTGATATTCAGTTTAATGCGAGCACTTAACACAAAAATAAGCATCTTTAATTACTTGCGTTGTTATTACAGATTTTATTTGGAAAGCTTTTAATACGATGAGGCTGAATAGCTGCACTTATTGGTTGGGCAATGAGCAAGGACGATCACGCGGCGGTAACACGCGGCCCGGGCGGTGCGGTGCGGTGGCGCAACCAAAGCTTTGCTGTACCGACATATCTCTAGCTCTGCGCTCTGACGTGCAACATCGAAGCACTGCTATTCCGTACTATGTAATACAATTAAGTACACACGGCTACATTTCAAGCGAAACATTTCCACTATATGCTGATCTCGCGTTGTATAGGATTTCCATACAATGAGAGGTCACCTTAAATTGGAAATGTAGAGCTTGATAAGTAGTCGTGTGTATTAGTAACATCAGCAGTTCTTTTGAATGGCCTCCTCTTTATTTTTGCATTCATTTGTATATTTTACCAATCTGACGGATGTACTATTGGGGGCATTTACGGTGGCAACAGCTAATAAACGAGATATCGTTAGAATGGTATTAATAGATCAAAACAAACGAAACCTGCTTTATCAATTTCTTGCAGCCGTTTAGGTTAGAGTGTTTGTTGTTATAAATGAGTGGTTATGCACCGCAAATGTCACCAATACTACGTAAACAAAAGGTGGTATGTGTTAACAACATAATCGAATAAAGTGATACCCAGACCAAACGACCTTGACGTCCCCTCTATACATTTTTGTCTCTCCTCGTGTCCATAAAGATCGCATATTATTCAGGTATATTGTCACACGTTTTAAAATTGCCAAAAAACCATTTAGAACTCACAATATTAAGGTAATAAATTCAACATAGATTAGTTTAAGTTTCATACTAAACTCGCTTATATCTAAGAGGAGATGCATAAAATTACTAATTTATATTTGTGGAATCGTTTTACGCTTATTGTATGTGTGTTAAGACATATAAAAAGTCTTAATACACAATTTATAAAAAGATAACACCTTTTTCAACTTTAATACAGTCACAACAAAAACTGTCCCTTTCTTTCGAGCGGACGTCCTTTTATTCATCTTACTAAGTAAACACTCGACAACATGTATCTGAATAATTAAACTTAACTTTTCTTTTTAAATCAAATGATATATCCATTTATAGTATACATTTATTATAATAAAAAGAAATACATAAATGAAATGTTAAATTAAAAGTATTCTAAATTTTTCGTATTGGTAATGTTCCCAGAATACTGGCAAAAAAAATATTTTATCCTATGTAAACATAAAATTAATACAGATTCTTTGTGGGACCATCTTTGCAAAATGCATCCAGATTACGCACTGTTTTTTTTTTAATTCGAACTCTAAAAGTAAGTATTTAATTATTTACGCATAGCCCTATTTAGGTCAGCCTTCAGTCTAACCTGATACCGGAATCACACGAGCGTCAACCATCTGACCTCGCGATCACAACTTACACGCATGTGCTCTTACGGTCCAATTAACCAGGAACGACGTGTTATTTTTATTGACGAAGCTGAAAATTAATTCATATATAGACTTGAAAGATAGTGCGCTAATATGCACTCATACATTTTATCTATTATATTAATTTATGAAGTAGCGTCAATCCAATAAACACACCGTCATCGATCCTAAACAAAGCAGAGCTTAGACTATGGAAACCAGATGACTGATATATTACATATACTACTTTTCTTTTGTAAATACATTCTTATATAGATAATTACACCCAGACTCAGGACTGAAATAGATGTCTGTCCTGGGTGGGAATAAAACCCACGACCTGCGGCATAAAAGGCAAGCATTTACCAACCACGCCAATCCGCCAATTTATTACAGTAATTACCTAAACTTCCATATAAAATTCTTTCACTTTCTCAATAGCCTGTAGATATCGAGCTACGTATTAACGTAGCGTGATATACACACAACGTCCCTAAACCCCGACCCTCTAATAAATACATAGCTCAGTGACTGCCCAGAGCCGAAGTGCCCTCTGGCACAAGTTACTAAATTTGTAGACCTTTTTGTTAGACGACTTGTGCTCTCGTTTACCCCTATTGTCCTTTGAAGTGAAAGCTTCCAGGATAACTGTAAAAGTCTTAATAAAAAAACTGAACCACTGTAACCTTAATAAAAAATGCTATTGTTCTATAGTCAACACATAAACACTTCATATTCAACTACTAAATCATATCAATACCAATGAATACAGTAACTACGGAAGTAAGTACTAAAACATGAACATCAGTCGTAAAATAGTAATGATAAGCCTCTTGTACGCTGATATAATATTAATAACAGTGATTAATTTAGCTCCCTTAAGTTAGAAACAGTAACTTAGATAAATAAACGTGAAAGTACAGACAGCAAAAGGATCAGCATAAGATTTAGAGCAGTTATCTCAAATTTATAGCTTCGTACACAACTATTAGATTCCAAAGAGACCGGCAAACTGGTCTATACAAAATATTAGCTATTAATAGAAAAAAACAAATTTTTATAATATAATTTTACTGAAATATAATTTAGTTGCGTAACACAATTTTTGCATCCTTATGGTAGATAAAGCTCTACGTGGGAAATACTGGATGATATTGGAAACATAGGGTGCTTCTTCCATATAATACAATTTTGTACAACTTATATATATACATACCAGCTGTGCCCCGCGTTAAACTTTATAAATTATAGCCTATGTATTAATCCAGGGTATAGCTAACTCCATACTAGTTTTTATTAAAATCGCTCCAGCCATTTAGACGTGAAGAAGTAACAAACATACACACTCACAAACTTTCACCTTTATATTTTTAGTGTCAACGTCAAAGTAGTGTGATATACAAATGCTCCGATTTTGTCACTAAACCATTGCTTAACTTTTGTTGATTACCTTTTAAATCCAACATTATATTCTTGAATCTATTGATATCTCTTTACATTTTATAAACAAGCGTTATTTTTTAATTGAATTGCTTAATTTTTAATCCTAGTTTAGTATATCCATATCAACATTTGATTTTTACTACTCATTATTTCAGTTTCAAAGACACTAGCATGTTCGTTTTTTATGTCCTAATTAATTCAGAATCATTGAAATTGATAAAATTGAACGCTAAATAGTTTGTTGATAAACTTAATTCTGATTAAATATATATTTCATTGTTTCAAATTCCATTAATTTCGTACGTAGTATGTTAAAACGAATTAAGTGTTATCGCTCTCAATTAATTTGAATCTTTCCAGTGTCGAAGAGTGACATACTTTTTAAGTAAAGCCGGTGTAGAACGTCCGCGGCCTGATTACGTTCAGTACATTAAATCTAATATAATCCTGACTGACAGAGGTTACAAGTGACCGCATATCATGATTAAGTATAAGGAAAGTGGATGCTCAATATAAAGCGACAGAATACTTTTATATATTGCTAATATTATTTATTGCTAGTAAGTTATTAGCAGTGTGGTTCCGGCCCAGAAAGAATAACAGGGCCACCCCCTACCGTTGCGTGGGTGTCGTAAAAGGTGACTAAGGCTCTAGACAGACGGACCGCCTTTCAACTGCAATTCAAGCAGTTCAAGTGCAGTTTGAATGCAGTTGCCACGACTGCAAAACCAAACGCGCTGTCCGATTGCAGTTCAATTGCAGTCGGCGTGCAGTTGCAGCTGAAATGCAGTCCGTCTGTCTAGAGCCTAAGGGGTACAATAGGTAGTCGGGCAGCAGCGGCACTTGTGTACTAGCTACCACCTAACTGCGGCCGCCAACTCGCATGCCAAGCGCGACGACTACGGCAAACCCCTTCAAAAGGCAAAGTTATAGAGACCTTTGGAGTGGCATGTATCCAGCACTGTGGACCATATCAGGAAGACGATGTTAAGTTGTAAACATGAACCTCCTTTATTGGATAACATGACATTTCATTTGTGTGATAAAGACATAAGATTTTCTGTCCTTTTTTAATAAGGTGTGAATTTCTTTAAAAAAATAACACCGAGAGGAATCGGGTTATCGTTGTATGTACGTTGGTCTAGTCGTAGCGGGCTCAACAACAGTTAACGAGATCCTGGCAAATCCCGGGTTCAACAAAAAAGTATTATTGACATTTTCCAGGCACAAAAATACCCACTAGAAGCCTGGAATCTTGGTTTATTTATTACACCTAGTTGTCTGTCCTGAGGACAGAGGATTGTAAATATGAAGATAGAATACGCTGCGTAGTTGGCTCGTCTTCATCGAGAATGGCCGCTGTAATGGAAATTTTCGCAAAGGCACTATTATTATTACTTTTAATGCGCATGCTGGTTTAAATTCATGTCTATGTATGTTATATGTATATGTAGGTATGTGTTAGATGTGCTAAGTCATGTTAGACTTAGCACATCTAAGTTTTGACTATCGTTTAATGTCTCATATTAACAAAGGTCGAAAATAGAAAATATTTCGTGTTACTTTTTATGCCGACTATACAAAAACTCAGGAATATATATCAAGTTTATATATATACACTAGTATTAGCCGTTACCTTCTAATAGAACCAGAAATAGAAATAATACTACACATTTCACACAATAGATTAAATAGAACAAATTTTATAACTTTTATTATGTGTTTTTTGCAATAAAAGGATTTCGAGTCAGCTTGGAGTCAGGAAGGCGGCGCGGCTGTCTTACAACCCTTTGTCTCGCAGACCACGTAAAGAATTCGTTTTTGCGCTTTATGTACACTGTATTTTGTGTCATTTATAGAGATTAGATTATGGAAGTAAGACGGAAGATAGCCGAGCGCTCTCACGTGCACTTATGTAGTGATAAACGATTATTTATAGGGGGATTTACCTCATCTTACATGTAAAATCATAATATCGCGTAACTTATTTCTCGATATACATTAACCTGGCATAGATTTATTAATAAAACATATAGATAATACTAACACCATCAACAAGTGAGTATGTTCCTCATTACTGATGCATTTGTAACAACTTCATCAGTATTCCACAGATCATGAGAGAATTTGTTTTCTGTGAAACTAAATCGATACAGAGCGCTCATGGTACTATTGTAATTTATGCCTTATGTTTATAGACATAAATTAGAAAATAATAAAATTCTAAGTATACTGCTAAAACATCATGCGCCTTACGTACCAATCGCGCCATGAATCAGATTAAAGTACTGACACACGTTTGTATTAGATGCACACAGACACACTGTGCCGTGTCTGTACAGTGTGGTAATCTATGTTGTATGAGGAGTGGTGGCGCGTGTGTGCGTGCACACACAGGCACTCGCGGGAGGTTCAACGTACCAGTCGCACTATGAGAGTTCCTTGTTCCACTTTACCACTGACACTATATTATTATTGTTCCAATGGAGTTTCCGATTGGAGCCAAGTATTTTGGAGATCCTTCCATTTTATCATTCATATTAGTCTGTAAAATTAAACCGATATATATATCCTACAATAAAAACCGATATGAACTAATTGGTCCTGAAGATTTAAGCAGATCTTATAATTATATTTTCCCACGACTCCGTCCGCGTTGAAGTTAACTATACTAGATAACTTAACGTATTTTATTAAGATCTTATACATAATCCTGTAGAATTAAAAGAAACGAGCTTTTTTTGTCCATGGTACGTTTGCAATTAGATTCTCTAAATTCTCTAGATTCTCAAGATTGTCTTGATTCTTTCTTTCTGATTAAACTCCCCAAAGGATTCAAGCACCAGTAACGCACATAGCCTGTACGTTTATCAAGGCTTACATAAGTTTCAGAGGTCGGTAAACTAGTACCTACAATATTATCTATGTCCTAAATTGTGAAGGACACTTATTGTTCTAAACAATAACTGCTAAACATCCGTTATCAAAATTTTATTAGTCTTTGGTATTACCTAAACATTTATATATTCATAAAGTTACCACTAGTCGTTTAAATGAAAACATTCCACGTTAATTGGTCCTGCATACCGGCTCCCAATCAGCAAAGAATTCGATTTCCAACTTATAATAACACGACCTACGAGTAGTACACATACAGTTTTGATTTCCCTGTACCTGATAGCCTTCGTTTGCAACGAGATAAATTATGTCTTGATCTAACCGACAAAACCCCGACTACAACAATAAAAATGAGATGGGACTTTATGGCTATAGTGGCTCAGCGTACTTTCTTAAAATATAGCTATTAACCATGAATTTATACTTTATATAAAAATCCCGCATTTAAATTTGTATACATCCTTTAGGAAGCTAAGATACCATACATGAGTCATAGGGTTAAAAATATAAAATAACTCGCAAAATATAAGCACACAAATACTTCTTACGTCACTGGCCCTTAACAAAATGAAATGTCGAATAAACTAAAATTAGGTAAGTTATTTTGAAAACATGTAATTGTGTAAGCAATTACCTACTATGAGTATAAAAGTTTATTAGTGTAATAAGTGTTGGAGTTGCAGCGATAGGTACCTATATAATACAAATGTTATTAAAATAAATGTCAGTTAACGAGGCACACAGTACGAATGCATATAGAAGTTTTAATTGCTACGAAGTTCTATTACGCTGTACAATGCAAAAGACATCAACGCGCTCGGAGTGTCTCTATGCCTTAGGAGACATAAACCCTATATTAAACAAGTCATATTTATATAATATGATATTAAACAAGCAATATTTGTGTAATATGTTATTAAGTAAGCAATACTTTTAAATCTTTTTGAATTTCAATATAATTAATATTTCTCATAACTCGATAATGGAACAGATACTAAACGTCAAAGGGAGCGTAACAAAATAAACAAATTTCGTTTTTTTTTTTTGTTTTTTTTTCTTTTTATACTGAAGGAATTTATCTTTCGTTTATTTATTTTGAACCAATAAACTGAAAAAAAAAATTTACTGATGTAAAAAACAAGTATATATAAACTGCATTATCAGCGAGTAAGTAGGTATTGGGCTTTGGTTTATAATCAAAAATGTAGAACCCCAAGTAAGAAAATTGCAATAGCGTCGAATTACATTATTATTTAGCCTTATTTATCTTGCTATCTATCTACCCGTGCGAAGCCGACTACTCACACGTCTATTATAAGAGTTCGTATGAAATTTATCTAACTAATTTAAACTGAAACAGAAATCTAACATCAGCTGACCGTGTAGCATTTACATTCTCACTCATTTGTGCACACATGCTTCTCAGTATTTGTGTTTTGATCAGTGTATCGATATAAATGTTGTTGTTCACTTGATCGTGATGGGGTACTGACTCAAAAAAACCGGTGAACGAGGTAAAACCAAGAATAATGCATAAATATCCGACAGTGAATTAATCTTAAGACGCAAGAGATAAATCTCAGTGACTTATCTCTTGCGTCTTAATAATAATTCATTATGGTATCGTGGTATCATAAATCCACAAAATTTTATTTTTAATCTGATTTTAAGACTCAAGTAAGATAAATGGTTTAAAAAAAATTCAGTACCGTGTAAGGATAATTTAACATATATTTCACATGTCTTTGGCTAATATTTATGAATTACCACTTTAATCGAACAAAACATTGGGGTGGGTGGTCCATGTAATAGGAATTCCACGTAACTTTCCCAAAAGGAATACTCACATATTAAAATCATATAAAATTAAGTGTTTTTTCAATATTATAGACGACTAAGTAAACACCTTGTCATATAATCTCAACATAAATATACAAGGTGCTCAAAAATTTCATATATTACAGGAAATATGCAATTTACACATTGACGTCATAACTACAAATAAAAACGGGCAACATAATGTAACACATTTGAGTTGGTATAAAATTACGCTCTCTCGTTTTTGAACGAGTTTCCATTATTTTAAACGATATTTTTTTACAGTTTTGCCTCTTTTAAATAGACATCTCGCAAACGTAGTTTTTATAATATCTTTATTTATTTAATTGGAGTCTTTACCCCAATGGATACGCCAACCCCATCTTATACTAAGTCTTATACATACTACTACCAAAAATGCCTTAAAGTTAATTTAAAAGGAGAATTCTAATCTATATGGTACACCAACGCGCAAATTTTTTGCGCCACATCTGTCTTTAACAAACGCAGATAAAAATACCCATTTCTTAAACTATTTCTTAAATAAATTTTGATGAATTTCTTATTTGCAAACATTAAACATTAAAAGGAAATTGGGATACAAAGATCACCATTAAAATCAGCTTTAACGATCACTCTTAATTCGTTTATAACGTGCTCTAGATTTCACGGATATTAAAAATCATAACTGTTCAATTTAGGGCTTTGTCCGAACGATATTTCGCGAACTACATAACATACATATAAATATACTACCTGTGCGCAATACTACCACACATACAATTTTTTAAACAGGTTTTGCAACATGCCAACTCTTGTTTTTTAGCCAGATACATAAGTTTTATTTCTTTTTTATTAACGTTATTAATAGGTGTACTAAACGCATGGCTCCGGACTAATAATACTTACCTTACGACACTGAATTTAATTATAATGGAATAATGTATGATGGAGATATCGTTAGACAAATACATTACTGAGTTGTAAGATTGAAGGCTATAGGATAAGGGGGTCAGATATATGGAGCAATAGTGTTAGATGCAATATAAGAAACTGTTTCACGGACTTTCTTATGTAAGTTTGTAATTTATAATTTTGGTTGCACTGTAAAAAATATGCACGTCATCATGACATGCGCATGACAAGTTAAGATATATTTTTGGGTAAGCAACCTAAAAATATATCTATTATCTGTATATTTTAATCATCATCATCATATCAGCCGAAAGACGTCCACTGCTGGACAAAGGCCTCTCCCAAGGATCTCCACAATAGCCGGTCCTGCGCTGCCCGCATCCAGCAGCTTCCCGCGACCCGCACAAGATCGTCGGTCCACCGTGTAGAGGAATATAATATAGAATATAATTTTAATATAGAATATATAATCTTTTATAGCCCTAACCATTAAACATATTATTAGTACAATAACAATTCGCCAAATAAAACATTATTTTAGCATTTATTTTTATTCATTTAGCTTAATTAAATTTTAATAGAATATTAGAATGCACAAATTGAATAATAGATACTTAATCATGATACTGTATATACCTGGTAAGGTACACAGCCGCTTATAAGAACATGATCGATGGCTCTCGAGTTATGTCACATGTTAACCTCACATCATTCAATTAGTAATTAAACGAATATTTGTTTACTTTTACATTACTCAAGAGGCCCCAAAAGGTTATAAGGATTTATCTAATAATTAATCTCAGGCAAGCTTCTGTGTTAAAATAAGCTGAGATTAAAAAATACGCAGTCGGTAGAAAGTAGGTCAGTTCTTGATTGTTATACTATCCTCTCTAGAAATAAAACCTTGTTATTAATTGAATTTGAAGTCCTACACCTACATCTTTATTGCATAGTAATTTTGTAGAAATAATCAATTTCTTAAAATATCAATTTTCTTAATTTATTGACTACTCTGATCCAAGTTTTATTTTTAATATATGTGCAATAATTGCGAATAATTGGATTGCATGTTAAATGTTTATAAAAATAATAATTAAATCGTTTCATGATAAATGAACAAATAAACTCACCATTTATATTTTTGAGCCAAAGAGGATATGAAACATCATCATCATTAAGACCGAAATGAGTTTTTTAAATAAAATAGCGATCGAATTCTGAATCTTATTTCTATTTCGATAAGGTTAGAAATAAAACCCACTATATCTACTAAAGCGAAAGCAAGCTTCTATTAATGAAAGCAAACGTGTTTTGTTGCTTCTACGGTTTGTAAAATTGTTTTATATGTACACATACGTAGTAAGATAGATCTCTTACAGGTGACTCTTGCTTATATCTGAGAATATTATGTTTGTAAATTATTCCTTACAGACTTCAACCTTTCAGAATCTTCCTAGGACCAAGTGATCGGAATTTTATTCGTCCGTAAATCTTTTCGTACACATTTTAACCGACTTAAAAAGGAGGAGGTTCTCATATCGACTGTATTTTTTTATATTTTTTACCATGGTACTGAAGTTATATCCTTCAGCGTAACTAAAAAGTTTAGAAAATTCTATACAAAATCTTGAGTACAACAGTACCTAACTATTGATTAAAAAATAGCTGAATCCATATGAATTTAGCTAGATTTTAATCAATAGTTCAACTGTTTAACAAAACATGCAACCGACTTCAACTTTTCTTAACAACGAGAATAATTCAAATGAGTTCACAAACAACGGAGAAATCGTGTAATATACATAAAAAAAAACTCATTTGAATCAACAACCAGATAATTGGATAACCCTACTTCTATTGAAGCCGATACATTCCATCATATTTCGCTGAATTTCTGTGATTTCTAGATCCTTGCATCTACTCATATCCCCAAAAGACTTTGGGAATAAATACACGGAAGCACACCTGAAAATATCGAAACTTAAGTAACTTTTTACTACTTAAGTTATAGGAATACAAATAATAATTTTGTTACCCTTATATTGACAGGCTTGTTGACGTGGTTGGTAAATGCTTGCTTTCCATGCAGCAGGTCGTGGGTTCGATTCCCAACCAGGACAAATATTCGTGTGCATGAACATGTCTGTTTGTCCTGACTCTGGGTGTAATTATCTATATAAGTATGCGTTTACAAAATAAAAGTAGTATAATATGTATTATATCAGTTATCTGGTTTCCATGGTCCAAGCTCTGCTTAGTTTGGGCACAGATAGCCGTGTGTGAATAATATCCCAGGATATTATTATATTATATTACACGGAAACATTTAGTTCTCAAACCTGTTTTTCATGCGACCGTATATCATTCCACATACCGACTGCGGTGTAAATAAATATATGTGGCAAATATGCCTTAATAATCAATTAAAATATGGAAGAACCGGAATAAATAAATTATTGCATACCAAAAAATGATAATTTCAATTGATAATTTATGCAGCACTATTGATGAAAAAAATATGAATTAATTTTAGAGCCTACTTTAAAGCCTTAAAATATGCTGTCATTTTATTTAAGTTCAAGGATTCAAACGATGGATGTTTAATTAAGTAAATTTTATGCCGGTTTAAATAGAATTATTTAGTGAACAAAATTATAAATGGGACCGAATGAAATATTTTATCCCGCAAGAACTTTAAAAGTTTATATCTAAAAATATTACTAGCCGGTTTTAATATATTCTTGCAAATTAATTTATATTTGTGTATGTTTTCGTTAAGTCTGCTATCTTTAATAAATTAATCATCAGTCCGATTCAGTATTGTTCATAAATTACTTTAAAACTACTATTAAATCAATTAATATATAATATTATAAAGTTAAAGATTATTAACGAGACAAATATTTTTGAGATTGCGTCGCTCTAGAAGAAACGACGATTCCACATTAATGTACAATTTGAAAAGAATAAATGCTTTCAATGCTAGGAACAATTATTTCAGAATGAATTTTGTTCAAAATTATATATGCCTTTTAAAAACAATGTGGATGTGAATTATTTGTGACGTGATCGTCTCTGTTGTTGTCTGCAGAGCTATATGATTTAGCGGACCGTCCGGTGCCCTGCCCTTGACTTTTGCCCTACTGTAACGGCACGAAATCATGGCGGCCTTAACGCCTTAATCATCTTTCAACGCGTTGCGGTTACACTCCCTCCAGACGTCTGTTCACAGAAACATAATATTTTGGCAGTCTCATTATTACCACAATAATATGTAGCACAAAGACCGGTGTATCTTATTATTAACCGGTGTAGTAACTCTGTGAGTTAAAAATAAAAATGTTTGGTTTGGAGGTGAAGTGACGTGGAATGGACTGCCGTAAATCAACCCATTTTATCTCGTTTTTTATTATAAACCGCGAAGCCATAATAAATCTCGTCCAAGCCATACTTGACCAAAAGCATTGTAGCCGAAGTGTAGACGGTCAAATTGCTGTGTAGATTATCATGTTACTAAAGCATAAGGTCGAAATATGACAACCGGAAACCAATTTCTGTGTGATTTTAATGTTGTAGTAAGAGCACTATTGTGACATCCATAACACTCATTTAAAAAATAAAATAATTTGTATATTGACATTAAACTTAATAACTAGTTAGATGAATAGCTATAACAAAATTGCATATTTATCTATTGCGGCATAATGGGTTACTAAAAAAGTATGTAAACAATTCCTAAAAAGTTTTCGTTAAAATTTTATTTACCCCAAAAAATATTTTAACTTTATTCGGTTTTTTTTTTTAAGATGTGCAAGGCTGAAAATCCTTTTAGTATGTTTTCTGTATTGTCCTCATTTGTGTACATCTCGAGTTTCAATTCGCACAAAAGGAAGTAAAACGGGCACATTTTTAATATTAACTCAATCAATATCAAAACAAAAATCAAAGATGGCTGCCGTGTGTTTGACGGAACTGTAAATTATATTCCAGTCGAAATTGACTGTCAAAATTGATGACATTAATTAGTATAGAAATTTGTTTTGCAGTTGTCATGCTTGTATTATAATTCATTCGGTTAGCTGCACCCGTAGAGGTGCATACAGACAAGATGACTCGCGATTGACTTTCACCTTCGTTGTAGAACCATGCAATACGTCATTTGCTACTTCTTATTATTGAGACTAGACATTAAAGAACGCAAACGATTTTTGACTATTAATTTCAGCTATGTAACTAAATCCAGCCCTTATTTAAATATTTATCATATAGTAAATATGGTAGATTTACTATATAAATACTACTACTATTCAAAATCAAATTTACTAGTAAATTTATTATATTTTATAGACAATCATCAATTTATTTAGGACAGGTTTTAGACATATAGATGTCTTAAACCTATACTAAATAAATTAATGATATTCTTCGACGTTTTACTATATTTGATGCTCACCTTTTATTCTGACGCCACACTCGGTAATTTTATATCTGCAACAAATAGAACACTTTAATTTAAATTGTAAATAAAGATTAATCTATAATCAAATATAAACATGTTATGACATTTTCAATTTTATACAATACATTCGAAGTGCTTAAGCTTTTTTAGGCTCTGTACTAATATGCTAGAAAATAACCCATATAATGCGACTCCATATATCTGTCTGATCGCTACAGCAACTTTAACATAGCATTATGCCCGGAAATGTATCCTTCTCATTAAAAGAATACATAGCGCGCCCACCTAGAAGCGCTGATGTAATTGTGCTTCGCATCAACTATGTCGGGTGAATCAGTTCTAATCCGGCATAATGTTAAGTTAAGCTAACGAACAGTTAGACTCAACTTGAGTTTATTTTTATTGTTTTCTATCAACTTGAGTTTTCAAAAATATAAAATTTATATGTCATTAAAACCACGATATTTAATGGTTTTATTGACATAAAAACTTTATCGGATACCTGCAGGTACTTTCTAGAAAGTCCATTTCCAGCCAATGTCCACA
Source organism: Pseudoips prasinana (assembly GCA_951640165.1). Classification (NCBI taxonomy): domain Eukaryota; kingdom Metazoa; phylum Arthropoda; class Insecta; order Lepidoptera; family Nolidae; genus Pseudoips; species Pseudoips prasinana. The sequence goes on along the minus strand of OX621236.1, from coordinate 23,049,022 downwards.
AAATTTATATCCCACAGATTACAAACTTATTTTTTATAATTAGGTACTAAATGGAGGTAAATTCGTATTCTAAGACTTGTCTATACATCCCCACACATTCAGATCTGTACGAAACTCATTTATTTATGTACTCACAAATAAAATTATGGTAACGTACGTTTATTTTTTTCTGTTATCCTACTAATATTATAAATGCGAAAGTTTGTGAGTATGGAGGTATGGATGTTTGTTATTCTGTCACGCAAAAACTACGGAACGGACTTCAATGAAACTTTGTAGTAATATAACTTATACGTCCGAATAACAGTAAGGTTATAATTTATAAAGTTTAATGCGGATCAAACCACAGGGTACAGCTAGTAACCGATATACACACAATAACAGTCACCGTATCTGCCTATTTATACGAAAAATGGCAAGGAAATGTAACCCAAGTCATGTTTATAAATAAAAAAACATTATATTGAAACACCTAGAGACATTTCGAATTGTTAATAATAAAAAACAAGTCATATTACAGTGAAGCTCGAGATTATTGTTTAAATTGGTATATAAAGGAACTTGAAGGTTTTGGACGGCATAAAACGTTGAAAAAATCGGTTTTTATTATACAAAAATATCAATGTGATGAGTTTTACGGGGAGTAAACAGTGTCAACACAATCTTGTTTTCCAATATTGGCACACATATACTTGCTCCATTTGATGAAATATCAGCATACTTACAAAAGCGATTCGGATGAGTGATACCAAAAATTTACAATAATAAAAAAACAGTTCTATTTTCATAAATTGAAAGGCGTGTAATAGCAGTTGAGCTCGTATAAATTGTCAAAAAACTATTACAATAAATTTGGCCGACGGGGCAGTAAGGTTCTCGAGTGGCTACCACGAACCGGAAGATGCAGCGTGGGCAGGCTCCCTACAAGGTATGCCGCAGGATGTGGACAGCACGGGCTAATGTAGAGATCCTTGGGGGAGGCCTTTGTCCAGCAGTGGACGTCTTTTGGCTGATATAATAATAATAATAAAATATTTATTTCAGCTCATAAAGGTATGTACAGTCTTGGTTAAATCTAGAATACAAAATATTCTTGACATTGAGGTAAGGGGTCCAGCAAACGCCCAGACATGCCCACCAAACACTGGGTCATGGAGAAAAGTTTTGGATTTACGAGTATAGAGTGTTTTTTTTTTCATACAGATCAACCTAGCCCAAACTAAGCAAAGCTTGTACTATGGGTACCAGGCGACGATATACATACTTATATAGATAGATAAATACTTATATACATAGAAAACATCCATGACTCAGAAACAAATATTCGTGCTCATCACACAAATATTTGCACTTACCGGGATTCGAACCCAGGACCACCAGCTTCGTAGGCAGGAGCACTACCAACTAGGCTACGGCGACCAATATATATATAACCAAGATGCAACATTGGACTGGCCAGTCTGATCGTCAGCCTTACCGATATGATGATGAATGACCTTTTAGAATCAAACCTGCGAATTGACGTATACGATGTGGTACGTGACGTGGTACGTCTGCGTTACTTTTTGCTATATTTATAAATAATGTTATTTCTTCTATAACGTTTTTATCTTTAAGTAGACGATCGTTTCATTCCAATCTATTCCTTTACACCGCTTGCGAAAATACCAGACGCCATATGCCTACGGTCAATGACGAACTGGTTCAAATAAGAGAGTTTAGTCACGCGAATGGACTCAAAAACAATGCTCAAATGGTTACTAGAGTGGACTGTTTACAACTTCCCCAAGTTGTTTTTGATAGAACCAACATTCCTTTAACGGACAGCGTCAAGAACTTAGAGATAATTGTCGCTGACACATTATCTGGGGTCCAAAAATTAAAACAGTCAGTTGAAGACTGTTCGCATCAGCAGGTTCCCTGAGGCGCCTTCGTAACTTCCTCCCTATTACCGTTAAAACTACGCTTGTACATCACTTCTCCCTATTCTCGACTACGATACGATGAAGTATAGTAAAAAGATCATGGTTGGTTGTAAGTTGAAAATTATGATGCTCCATAAGATATCTAGAAGTAAATTGGTTTACGGCTTTTAGAAGACTAAAGAAACACTACATAAATGAAAATCGAGGTAAGATTCGAAACAACCGTTTCGATATAGTTCCATTGAACCCAAATTATACCCGGAAAGATTGGAGCCGTGTTTAACTTGACAGATAAATCGGAGTTAATTCGACGCCGGCGACGCGACGGTGGAAATTACCTACTCATACATCATAGGTAAACAGCAGGTAGTTCATATGAACTTAATGTGCAATTGTGCTTACGTGCATGAACGGGTTCATTGAATGTTAAAAGGTTGTTTGTTTAGTTGGAAACTGGTGCAAAACAAAAGTGGTACAAACCGCAAACCAGTCCCACGACAGGAAGCGGCCTCGAGGCGCCCCCCGCACGCCGCGCACCCCCTCACCTGCCGCGCGACCACCTGATCCAGACAAAGCGTGTCCTTCGCGTAGTGACGCATACAAGTGCATTGCACTAATAATACTGAACGAGTCCTTTCCACGTCCGGTAGGCAACAGGCTCTCGAGCGTACGAGTACCCAGTCATATGATACACACGAGATCTTGCATAAACCCGTATCGATGGTAAACTCCATTACATAATGACCTGACCCGCCGTTGTCCGAGTACTCCTAACTCTACATTTCCTTATTTGGTTTGGAAATCATAATGTTTCAATTACTGATAAACCATTTAAGGAAACATGTCAAACTTCAGTCCGACTCTCTTGAAAACCACGATAGCAGAACAAGACTGGACATTTTATTAACCTATTCCAAACATAACAAGTTTTGTGATAATTAGGTCACCATAGTATGATTTTAAAATGACAAATTAAATTCGTATTATCGCCGCGCTGCTATAGCTAGAGAATTATTTAATTACCTATGAATGCGGAGGCTGACTGTCTCGGTTCATAGATCAGTTACCGGTTCCTATAATACTTAAATAGCTGCTACTGCTTACGGACCCCCGTCATTTAGAAACATAATGAATCGGCGAAAAATAGTAAAAACCTGTCATCATCATGTCACCTAAAGTACGTCCACAGCTGGGAAAAAGCCTCAGCGAAGTATGGGGGGATATGCCATAATTATCACGATTGGCAGACGGGTTGGCGATCTCCATCTGATGGTCATAGTTCACAGAAAAAAACGCTGCTGCCGTTCTCTAGTAGATTTTCCCGCGGACAATTTCTATGCCCCCCACGGGATGAGATGGGGTGATGATATTCTATGCCGTCACCACATAGCAAAGAGTAAAACCCTGTGTATATACTAGTGTTCCTGACTGAATTACAACGGCCAATCTGAAGAGAGACTAGCCAACTACGCAGGATATATACGCGATAATAAAGGGACACTCTTATTCCCATAGTCCATTGGGATAGCTATCCGATTTTTACTACAATTTCCAGGCACGGGCCTGCTTCTGAATGTATTTCTTGCTAGAGATTATCCTAAATGCAATTTTCGGTTCGAGCCAGGAGAACCCAGGCACTCATTGTTTGAAATTGAACACGCTACCGCTAGATAAACGAGGCTAGTTTTAGCGAACGAGTCTATGATATACCATGGCATCGGATGGACTTCTATTGACCGGGTGGATAGTGAGAGGAACGAAAAACTAATGCATATAGCTATAACGCGAAGCAACTAGACTTCATCGACTGGATATAACAATTATCATCTTAGGGATTCGTACTTAGTGTGAAAGTCTAAAAACAAAACTGTAATAATTGTATTGCTCTACTTAACAATTTTCCGTTAAGTAAATGTATAAATTGAGTCTTCCCAATTTTACTTGCGCGTGCCTCAAATAATATGGTTCTTAAATAATATAAATAATTATTAGTAGTAAGAAAGTACAAAACAGTTACCAAAGGTACAAATTAAAGTAAACTTATGCTTTTGTGATAACGTTGAAAATCTATAAAATAAATCTGACAGATTGTGGTAGCTGGATGTGCTGGCGTCTGTACTTACTAATAAAAATGTATCAAAAATACTTTCCATAAAACTTTTCATCCTGATATAGAATTTGTGTTACTAGGTATCTTTGTGTATTCAGGAAGTTTTTAGCATCAATTTAAGGTTTGAGTTGGTACCACGTAGTATGTTGGTAATTCTAGCACAAAGGCGGATGCTGGCAGTCACGCATGGGCGGTGTCTTATTCATATAGTAGTTAAACATTGTGAAGACTCGCGGTGACACCGAGCTGTCAATGTCTTTATGTAGTGAAAAGATGATTCATGAATAGAATAAAGGATTCAATGTTTCCATAAACAAATAGAAACTCTCTGAGGTTGGATGGTCATAGTTAGTCGTTGGATAGTTTGTGGCACACAAAGTATTTGTCTGTTTTTTTATTACCTACTAAAGCTACTGTGTTCAGGAGCTTCTGATCTGTCACGCGAATATGTGTTGTATATGAGCTTAATAAGAAAAAAATAACACATCCATTGCATATCAAATATACAGGAAAATATTTACAATTCTTTTTAGTATTATATTTTAGGTCAAAAATACGCTGTGTTAGTATTCTGAATTGAAATATTAACCAATCCTCGGCCTAAACCCTATATCAGCCGCATGAAGTAGAAACTCGCCTATATTGCTTCATTTTGTTAGTTCTATTCTTATTACATGCACAGGTCGATAATAATATCTAAAAGTATTTAGTATCAACAAATCGATGAACCAAATAATGTATGTAAATATATCCAACCAGGAACATTTATGGTCTAAGACCTACATACATAGTTAGATAAATACTTACATATTACTTACCTATAGCCCGACCAGCTGGCATTTTCTGACAAAGAAATCGGTAACTACCTATAAAAGTCGTGACTGAACCGTATCTCTAAATAGATTTGTTATTGTATAGAGAGTAAAAGAACAATGTAGTAGATGCGGCATTAGGCGCGCGGCGCGGCAGCTCGGCGGCGCAGTGCACGCGAGCCGCGCGGCACAAAGTGCCTCTGCGTAACCGCCGCAGAGTCTCATCGGACCGCCCAAAGAAACGATCTCATAGAAAGTAGAGCAACTCATTTATTTATTCAGTGCAGCAGCGGGTGCGAGCGAGACGATGCCGCGAAACTGGCTCATTAAAATAAAAATCAGATTTTTGAGTGCAACTTGCGCGACGTGAAATAAAAGTTTCCGACGAATTTGCTCGAGTTATTCCAAAAAAGGTGCGCGAAACGCCTCTGCACCGAGATCACGAGAAACAAGTGCGAGGTGAAACCGGCCGTGATAGCCTCCGACATACGCGCGTTGCACACCCTCGCACCGCGTTTACTTTCATGGCACGAATTGAGCACTGCACTATTCTACTTCACTAATACACTTATAGTACATAACCGTATCTGATCGCTGAAAACACCCTTTTTGTCGAAAGACATTATGCATTTCTTTTCCGCATTAATATAGTCGTTTTCACTCTAGAGTCGAGCCATTGTGCGAACATTACGCAGCCCGGGGTTGCATTAAGTGCACGATATAATGCAGCACTATAATCACAGTCACGAGTCACGTTATCTGCACCCGCATTTACTATGTAAATAATACCATACACGACATTCCGACATCTGACTAAATATAAATCGTTTCTCAATCTCAAACTATCGATGAAAGCGAGTTTTAGTGTAATTAACTAAAATCTCAGATTGCCTTGCAACTGAGAGACGCGTACATGTGTGTGTGGGTTAGTACTCTGGTTCTACATTCCCCAAAGGAGCTTGAGTTGCGATGTGCTTCGTGGCTACTAATGTCAAGAAGCAGTACAATTTACACAAAGACAAAAATCATTTTTGGATATTGACATTAGATTGAAAATAACGTAACATATTTGACAATGCTCATTCGTTTTGTGGCTTGCTTTAAATAGTACAAAATATATAAATTCCATAAAAAGTTGCAAAAATGCCTCCATGCCTCCACCTAAAATAAAAATAACGTAAAAATATGTATTTACATTATAGTTTTGGACCTATTTTATAGAGTCGTTTACATATTCATTGAACAGATACTATACCATTATACAAATTTGTATTCGTTTATTTCCCTCCTTTATGTACTTTTATTTCCGCATTATTTTTTTAAGCTCTTCAATAATTTCCGGTAAATCAGACTCGTGTTTCCAAATGTAGTCTCATACCCCGTCGGCGTGTCAATGGTTTTATCTCGAGCAATTTTCTTCACGTATGTAGGTTGTGCCTGCCTCGAGCGTATTGTCGCCCTTCCCGCTAACCGTCCTAACCAGCAATTTGTGTTTTTTCAGGGCAACTGTTTTGCGGTTTGGTGCAACACTCATGTTACTATTGTTTCGTTAGTTTTGGCCTTATTAAGTAATTTATTTATTTGTTATAATGGTCGTACCGTACTCTGAAGGTACTAATAATCCTAAAGTGATAAGGTATAAATATATGTATTTATAGTAATTTGAAGCAGATATGTCACGCTTTTAGAACTTTGTTTTACTCCTTATATCTGTGTGTATAAATCGTATAAAAATATAAAATAAAACACTGTAATATAATTTTATGTACCTTTTGTAATTATTTGAAGGTTTCTGTTACTTTAATATCATAAATACTGTATTTAAGTAATCTTTCTTTAACCCAGCTTTAACAATTATTTTTATTTATTGAACATATTAACTAGAATAATATTAATAGTTACTACTTATAGAGGTAGATGACGTCTTTTAGAAGAAAATATAAGTATATAAAATAACAACAACTCGGTCGTAAAATAATCATAAAGCAACAGAAACCGAAAACAGTAATTAAAAAAAGTGACGTATAAAATGCCACATGTTGTTAATGATATTTAGTCATTATATTTTTTCATTTTCAATCCTGGCCTTGGTTTATACGGTGCCTCATAAAGGGATCGAATCCTGTAGTGCCTCATCTTTCATTCTTTTGAAATATTTTTCATTCTTCTGTAATATGCATAAAATTTACAGCATGCTCTTTATTAAATAATTTATAATCTGTAGAGCTCAGTGGCAATAATTCAACATTGTGTTAACAATACAAATTATTAGTGAAATAATCCCAGCCCATAAGTATACTTAAAGCAATTACGGCAAGAGATAAATACTTAAGAACGCCATTACATAACTTCGATATGTCTAATAAATATATTAATATCATTTGCTCTATTTGAAGTAAATGAAAGAAAAAGTATATTATAAATAAAAATTGAGACAAAATTCTACTTCGGTCGTTTTGAAACGTGAAGAAAATAAAGAACATCTTGCTAACTATTGTATTTAAAATTTACATTTAGCAGTACAAAATAAAAGACCGGAAACGTAGGTAATAATAGTGCAGATAGGTCGGTTAGTGGCGAGTGTCCCTTCAAGGATACCCGTGAAATAAATAATAAAAAAACAAAATACGTGATTGTGAAAGTGCAGGCAAATCCTAGCGTTTAAAGTATGAATAAAGTTTATGATATAATGGATTTGCGATCACTTTATGATCAATAAAAATGATTTCGGAGACTCAACTCATTTGTGTCAATTAAATTTAAGAAACTTTTTTTATGGGTAATATAAAGCAATCAACGATAATAATTATGAGAGTACTTTATGTTGGTCCTTAACGTGACCTATTTGTGGTCTTGTAATAAATATAATCCCATGGCTTGTTGGCACAAGAATTAACATATTGCAGAACTTTGAACTCGTGCAGCTTTCGCAAACCGTCGGCTCTTAATTGTGGGACATTTAGTTTGTAACTTATTTTATCACCACTTATTAGTGTCCGCATATTATAATATTAATGTTTTCAATTTGCCATCTTCCTGCAGTTATACGTGCAAACAGTGCCGCCGGCCACACGCCTCCGGCAATATCACGTTCTAGTATTTTGTGACAATTATTATAGCCTGAATTTAATAGGTAATTCATTCCTCAGCGGTAATAAATCTTAGTTGGGACCTATACAATTTACTACAAATTTAAAATAACTTTTAGTTTATGATATATTTGGCACTGATTTAAGATAAAGCTGTTATTAAGAGTAGTATTCTGCAGATAATAATATAAATTACCTCCAAAAATGTTTAGAAAAGTTTTAAATCTTACTTGACAAAAAAATACTATGTCGCACCTTCAAGTTTTTAAAAACCATAGCAATTTCAATAGGCTGATAACACAACATGTTATTCTAATCTGAAGGAAATACACAGGAGGCATAGATTGAACACACACATTAAGTGGAAAAACAATACAGAAATTCTAAAAAAGTATTTAACAAATCCAAAAAGAAGGAAAGGTAAGTTTAAAGTTACTTCTGTGTTTTACATCATCCGACTAGTTTTCTATACATGCATTAAATTATTATTTAAGATAACCAAAACATAAAATTGTTATTTAAAGATCGTCAAGGTTTGCCCGGTGGCCACCGCATCAAGTTGTCACGTCAATCAAGCGGAGAAACCGACCAGCACTCGACTTACTTTTTAATTTACACTTTACTTTGGAATATATCATTCCATTTCTTTACCATCGACATGTACTTATTATGTATGTACATAAGTATGGATATTTGGCGTTCATTTAAATATGTACGCAATCTCTCTCATTTATTTAAAGAATAATTCAGTTTCAATTTGGTAGTTAGCTTTATTTTTGTTAATGTTATTTTATAAGTTACACCCCTTTGACACGTGGAGTGAGATACTTACTACAATTCTGACCCAAACCAACTAACTAGTTAATTGAAACATAGGGGCACCGGAGCGCTACCGGAGCAGCATACCCGCGTTCCCGGGACTCCACCATCAGGCGCCAAGAGAAGTCCACGTCAGGTAGGTTTAGTCGGTGCAAATCCGACATACCCACCCGCAGACACTTTTTGCGGGTGGCATGCGAAAAGGTATTCCCCCTGCCTTGTCAAAAAAAAAAGAGGTTCCGGAGCAGCGTACGCGCTTTTTCGGGGCTCCCCCATTAGGCGCCTAGAGAGTCCACAGCAAGTAGGTTTAGTCGGTGCAAGTCCGACATACCCACTCGCACACACACACACACTTTTTGCGGGTGGCATGTGAAAGCATACCCCCTGCATAATAAAAAAAAAAGTTTTTATGAAGCTACAATTACATATACTTAACTGTATGTACGTACGTCACAGTTGGTACCTACGAAGTTTCTTTGTTTAGTAGCAAAGAAACTGTGTAGGCATCTATCTACTGTACCGTACGGGACAAACCCAGTACACAACGGTTATGGACGGATACGGATATAACAACAAACCCAATACAGAACGACGCTGAGGACTACCTCAGGGTCGTTCTGCTTTGGGTTTGTCCCCGCATAGGGTGATCATTTGTATATTACGTAGTACGAGAAGTAATTGTTTGATTTTTGTATGGTTAATGAAATTAAATTAGTTTAATCGCATCCGTATTACCTGATAATAAATAATATAGGCTATAAACCTCTGCATGCGCTCTGTACGCGTCATTTAACTATGAGATTTAAATAGCTTTATCGTTTTCAATCGAGCTTAAATAGTAAATCATGTAATGATACTTTATAAAGTTAGAGTAGAGTACTGAAGTACTCTACTCTAACTTTATAAAATATCATTATATACCGAAATTATTATATATTATGAACCGAAAAGATAACAATAATGAAATAAATTTCAGACAAACATTACATAGACCATATTACTTTTTATATAAGTGTGTTTTAACTTACTTAATCCTATTACAACGCTGTTACATAACGACTTGTTTATTTTTTGTTGTTTTAAAATGGCTTAACCGCGGGAGGGTCCTGGTGACCTGTAATACAGGTTTTGTTAAAAACCTAAATCAGGCACCAGTCCCTCACAAAGTTGAACTAATTAATCTCTACATTAAGTTAAATATGATAATATTGTAACATTCATCTTGTGAGGGGAGAATAAATACTTTTTATTATTATTATTATTATTATTACTGAACTCAGTACCCGGTCCCATCTTTTATTATATTATATACCTGAGTCCAGTAATTGTTTGGTGGTATATCTTCTGTAATATTGCAATGTTTAATTTGTATTATTATTATTATATATTTATTTATATATAACTGGAATACCACTGTAAGAATGTAAATAACATAACCGGTTCGCCGACCCTATCCGTTAGCTGTCATAACCTTATTGATCAGGCATTAGAGATCATCTAGGCACGCGGTAGCGAGTCAAGACAAGTTCAAGCTAACACTGACGAGCATTACCGTGCGTAATTAAATAATAAATAAATATTATACGAACTATTTGAATATGTACAGACGCCAGCACATCAAGCTACCCCAATCTGTAAAATTTTCCCATCATTTAAATATTATTTTTTAAGTTAAAGCCCGCACTGGTGAACTTGGTCCCTGTTTCGTGGGGTACTTTATAAATATATAATTGACGGGCACAAAGTTAATCCAGACTCACATGGAGAGATCACACAAATAGTTGTCCTACGCGGGAATCCAACTTGAGCCGCCGCGCTCATAACCGTTTATATGCTATTACTACTTACAAATCACAAGGCTCTAAGTCAGACCTTAGGCTTCAATATATTATTATAAGTTATGAGAGAAAATATATTTATAGTGATTATAAAATATTTCATGTTGTTATAAAAAAATTTCAGGACTGAAAATTAAACTTGGCTCCCATTTAGATCTCACTTCTATTGTCGTTGAAGTCAAAAACCAAAGCATATATCATAATAATATTGAACTTGGCTCTAATTTCCCATTTGTGTTTTTGATGGGATATTAATTTAACACATAGTATCTGTAAAGGCATATATTAGTATCATTTAAGAATACGGCCGTAAGCATATATTTGTCAAGCAAATATTTAGCTTCACTTTAGTAAACGAGCAATCTTGTACACAATGGGGAAGTTCTGAGTATTATTATGGCAAATATTAGAGGTTGTGCACGTGTAACCTACGGTTGATATAACAGGAATCCTTTCAGCTTGTCTTTCGGTGACTACTAGTATGTATGTGTTACTAGAAAGAGCTGGTATAGGCTTCCAGCTTGAGTTGACTTTCTTCATACCTTTTTATAGCCCGTATATCTCTGCCCTAATAAAATTAGATTTAATGTACTTGCTTCCTCATGTAATGCCTTGGCTAAATTATGCTGGCTGCCAGTTTTATAGAGACTAACCTTAGCGTAGAATATGTTTTAGAGCTCAAGGACAATGCATGGATTTAGCTGTACTCATTACACTCTCGTACGAGAGTGTTAAATTTTTAGTGTTGTATATAAGCACCGGATATAAATGACATAAACGGTATGCTATCCAGGAACTCATCACCGGATATAAAATTCAAAACTTGCATACCGGATTATGACATGCCAGATTTAGACACAAGTGTTTAACAAGTTGTTTCTTATATCCGGTGATTAGGTACTGGATAGCGTACCCATGATTTTATCACCATTTACCACCAGACCCACCCATGATTTTACCACCAGAACACGATAAGAAGAAATCAAACCTACTTAAACTAAGGCAGACCTACTTAAATACCTATATATCCAAACTTATAATAAATCAAACCCTTGGCACTGGTTTTATTAAGCGCTATCAAACATCACACAAATCACATTCTAGAACTCTTCCTCTTAAATACAAACTACTACAAAAGTAAAACTACTATTTATACGGTTGATATAATTGTTCTTAAAACTAGCACGTTATATGTTTTCTCGATACTCATATTAACATCAAGCGACTTATTTGACGTTAGTGAACGGTAGCTAGGCAAATATTTACCGATGGTACACCGCGGTACACGTGTGGTCGCTGTGCCGAATCATCGCGCCCGAGTCGAGCCTAGTACTCGCACATTGTTGTTTACACAGAGCGTCGCCGCGAGGCGCATTAACGTATTTTCTACTCTTGCTGTACCTATGTGTTAATTTAGCTTTTTATTTCATGCGGTAAAGTGATTAGTAGCACCATAAACACTTTATGTTTTCATCGACGTGACACTAAATCCTTATTCACATTGAAGCGATGAATTTATCCGACAGTAACGATAGCAATTCTATCTTGAGTATGAAACTAAATTGTCATTATATTTCTTTCAATTATATGTCATAAGAAATGGACCCGTCAAACTAGTGCACCAACTTTGGTCGACACCGCTATGGACCATTGAACTCCCTTGGAGTTCGCGGCAATCATATACACCCCGATATTCCCCTCTTGTAACCAGCGTCGTCCCAGGAACGTCTTAGGCAACCTAGTGACCTATCCAGAATAAGTTAAGGTTAACTCTCACGACACTGTATACAATCCGAAATCAGAGAGAGGCCTGCGTGTTCGCGTATCAACATATAGCAACGGTTGTATAAAACATCTCTAAAACAACTGACTCTCATGCATCCCTCACGCCAGTAACCGCCCAGTGTCGAGGTACGAACATCAAAGGGGCACCCCCTTTAGTACGGATACTTAATTTGTAGTTATTTGGCTAGACAAAATGGTAAAATAAAAAAAAATGCTTAGGAATGCTTAAGAATTATATACGAAAAACTATACTTGGAATCGCTTAGTTAGTGTTGCGGACCTTGAAAGATTTTTCTTGGAAGGCTAGAATGCAAACGATATCAATAAAGACTTGTGCATGGTGGTCGCGCCTTGTGGCAGGTTGATGGCTACGAAAGAGAAACGTTTCGCATGTTAATATCGCGATAATATGCGTGTTATGTTGCATATAATAACATTGCGTAACAAGGCCGTCTGCAACAATGTGTAGAAATTTATAATACACAGTTAATTAAAGAATATATTAGCATCTTATCGTTGGCTAATAAACATCTAATTAATAATCTAAATTATTGACCACATATTTTACTTACATTTCTTTTTTGGCGCCAATGGAAATACCAGATCCGGTTTCAAGAGGTAAAGTTTGAACGTAGCAGATAATCTCGTATTCTACTCGAGTACTCATCTTGTTTACAAAATTCTTTCAACTTTTAAATAGCTCATTCATCAAATGGTCATTATACTGCAAGTACAACACCGGACTAAATCGGGGCGAGTCGCTTAACTGTTCGACATGTATCGAAAGTTAATGACAAGTATAAAATGATATTATTTTTACTAGGCAAAACCAAAATGCACTTAGCATTATAATATATAAATAAAAAAGGTTTTTATTCACGTAGATTTTAAAAAAGCGCTTGTAACTAGTCAGAACATGTTCGCAGTAATATATAATTAACTAGCTGTGCCTCGCGGTTTTACCCGCGTTAAACTTTATAAATTATCTCCACAGCTCCTCCTCTGTAGGTGATAGCGTGATAATATATAGCTTATATGTTGACAAATACCAATTTCCATGGGTTTAACTTCAAAAATGTCGCATTTCTCATACACACTTACATCCCCTATATGACTCCCTAAGGGGTGAAATTCTCAAAAATCCTAAAAATATATATTTTTAACTGAATGGCCAAATACCAATTTTCACGCGTTTAACTTCAAGTCACATTTTTTCACACAAACTGACATCACCTATTTTTTGCCCTTGGGGGTGGAAATTCCAAAAATCCTGATTTATATATTTTTTATTTTTAACTGCAAGGCCACATAGAAATTTTCATGCCTCTAACTTCAAAAACGGCAAAGTTTCATACTAACTTTGCACCCCCATTTTACCCCCTTAGGGGTTGAATTTCGAAAAATCCTTTCTTATTCTTTGTCTACATTATAAAGAAAACATCTGTGCAAAATGTCAGCTTTCTAGATCTAAGGGTTTGGGCTGGGCGTTGATGAGTCAGTCAGTCAGTCAGGACTTCTCTTTTTATTTATATAGATTTATAATTATTTCTAGGTACATATAGATATTTAGGTACACGGATTGTAGGAAATAATTTACAATAAGATTTATTTTATAACAGTAACGATATTTAGCTAACTAAAATTAAGTTATTGTCAAGGATCATGTGTAGGTTTAATTATCTAAATTTTAACTATATTTTTACTACATATTGTCTGAATGGTTCTGTCTATATTAAGGTACGAATTAAATGTTATCATTATGGCGGACCTTGTGTTTATAACGACGGTCGCGCTTTAATGCTACCACCGGATCCAATTATTCCTATACAAATATGCTCCCTAATTTAAAGAATACTGTAATACGAGTAGCTTTTTACTCAGTATGAGAGCATATGTAGAACTTGACTGTCGAACTTGAGTTCAAAAACTAAAAGTGCCCTCCGAAGCATGAAAACGATTTAAAATATAATGATTTGGACCTAACCCAACTGCTATTATTGCCTAGGTGCTTAACTTTATCTATTATTTACACTTTTATATGAGTATACTACACTGTGTAAGTACATAAATTGACTGAATTACATATTATAATGTCATTTCAAGAATGCAATTAGCAATTAACCTTATTGCCATAATTCTTATGATAATAAAAATTACATATAGACTGATAGGATATAAATGCAGGCGTAGTTTTATTCGTAAGCTGTAAGTACTAATTAATTTTTAATAATAAAAAAATAATAATTCAAATATGCCTGTGAACTATCAACCTTGTGTTCGAATTACGACTGAAATAATTAGTATAAAGTAGTATAAATGAAAATTTTCTTTAGCCTAATAGAAGTTAACTTTATATGTAACTAGCCGTGCCCCGCGATATAACCCGCGTTAAAATTTATAAATTATAGCCTATGTGTTATTCGGATGTATAGGCTATATTACTACAACGTTTCATCAAAATCCATTAGGTAGTTTTTGCGTAAAAGAGTTACAAACATCCATAGATCCACCCATACTCACAAACTTTCGCATTTATAATATTAGTAGAATAATAAGATTATTCCGTATGTAGTTATTCTAGGTATGATATTAAATACATCCGTAGATGTCATGACTTTACTAGGTAATTTTTCCATGTATCTATGACGTATTGCTAATGCTAGTCACACACGCATCATATGGCGGGTCGGTTGGCTATGATGACTACCCATTAGCCCCGCCGATGCCGCTAGCTGATGTCTTCTTAATACTCTGCACTATATAATTCCCAGAGTTATCACTACTCTTGCATACTTCCTAATGTTTCGACTAGTGGATCTAGCGATATAATGAGTTTATTAGCATCCCGAAGTTTAGAAGTTGGCGCTGCTGTACGCCCGTACCTCAAAGAGTACGTAAAGCTGTTGATCCTGTTCTCATCCGGTCGGATTAGATATAAGGAGGTAGAGAGTGATTGACTGGCCTGATTGTCTAGTGGCTAGTGACCCTGACCGCTAAGCCCTCTGGTCAGGGTCACTAATATCGGGGTCACAGGGTCGTGGGTTCGATTCCCATCCGGAACAAATCTTTGTCCCGTGTTGTGATGAGCACGATTATTTGTTATGTGTCTGGGTGTAATTTATCATTTATATAAAATGTATATATTATGTAGAAGTTAATAATAATAATAATATCCTGGGACATTATTTACACACTGATCCCAAACTAAGCAGAGCTTGTACTATGGGAACCAGATAACTGATATACTATATATATACTACTTTTCATTTGTAAATACATACTTATATAGATAAATTACACCCAGACTCAGGACAAACAGACATGTTCATGCACACAAATATTTGTCCTGGGTGGGAATCGAACCCACGTCCTCCGGCGTGAAAAGCAAGCATTTGCCAACCACGCCAACAGGTCCGCCAGAGGTATATATAAGTATGTTTATCAGTTGTGTGGTTGCCATAGGACAGGCTCTGTCTAGTTTGGGAGCAGATGGCGTTAGTTGTCCCAAGATATTTATTTATATTTTAGTGAGCCCGAGTTTTCGCCTACACTCCTGCACTATAATATGTACTGCGTAGCTGGTGATGCTCCGTTGAAAAAGGCCATCGTAGCCGAAATTCGACCGCTATACTATTAATGTTTACACAATAGTAATAATAAGTTTTGATACGATCTAACAGTAAATACCGACTATAAACACTTATATTTTTATATCATGACATTGCAGAAACATCCGCGATCGTTCGCAATCAGGATCGGGTTAGTCACGAAGCGCTGACTGATATAGATATATAGTAATGCACTTAACATTGTGTTGTGTCCGGCTAGTTGCATAATCGTAGCGGTAGCTAGGTAGTACCTGTCACAGTACCGGAGTTACATCGCGGCGTCGCTAGTTACCGCACCACTACCGTAATATCAAACAATAATTACTGCTAAAAGGTCAGGAGACCGCAAGCAGAGCGTTCTCTCTATTAAACGTGTAATGAACGTTATAGAGCATTTAGTTTAGGGCTCTATTAAATTTTATACTGATTAAATCTCTTGCATACTAAAATTTTATATGTTATAAGAATACAATATAACTATTGCATAAAAAATATGATGTTGTTGGGACTCTGAATTTATTAATAATAATAGTAAAACACAAAGACCTAATATTAACTTTTTTAAAGGTACCTCTTGAAATAGGGAAGTGTATCCCTGTGTCATGGGATTGGGATAGTTTACAAACATATATTTGACTAGATAGAACAACTATTTATGGGTTACACAAATATTTGTCCTGTGCCGGAACACGGAGTGGCGAAGCCACTGTCGTAAACACTGCGCCTAGTCAAGTATTAGTTTTTATTGTTAAGTAATTCATGAATGAACTAAATTATATTATTGTTGATCTTCCAACTTACATTGGAAGTAAGTTGGAAGATCAAATCAAATCAAATCAGGACAGGTTTGTTTCGTATTTCTATCTCATTCATTCACTAAAGAAATTATGAAGTTTGTAGTCATATCCGGTTTTTGTGCTTTAGTATAATCCATCTCTTATCTTTATTGAACCTCACTCAGACTCATATAAATTCATCTAATGACTTACGAGTACCTATTTGGTTTAATGTTATAAAAGATCGATCTCTTGCGAACTAAAACGGAACAATGAGAAGTTCATTGGGGCATAAAATGGGTGGATTGACATAGAATAGAAGACTTTTAATGATACCGTATTCTTTTAATGAAAAACTATACATACAGCTTTTCATAAAAATGTAGAATCTGTAAACCGTGATAAGAGGTTGATACGATTTTAAGGGAAGTTTCTACATTACTACATCTATTTAATTTACGTGATACGACTCTATTTTTACGATACATGAAAAATCATGGTTCATAATTAAATAGATGAAAACTATTAAATCGTATTGAAACAACCTACAAAAAGGATTATAAATCTGAGAGAAAGTATGTAACTTAAGACGTTAAAAAACTACTTTAATTCGTCGATCCAATTCACTTGATCTCTAAGAAATAATTACGGCAATTCAGTATTCATAAGTAGTAAAAATAGTTATAGTAATATGTGTATCCAAATGGTTATATGTTCTACCTGATATTTTTATCTTTTCCCAGGAAAGGTCACAGTAAAAATAACAGGAATAACTATTATATTCCTTATATAGAATATATATAGAATATCGTTTCATCGTGTATGGACTCAACTAGTTTCTACGATATGTAGTCCAAATTATCAAATATTAATGATTTTTCGCAATTTAAAGTATAAATCTAAGCTAAATCTGGGAAATCATGAATTTCATTATTGAGCAGGGAACCGGCACACTCTAGATGCTTTGGCGTTTAGCAACATACGATTCACACGGGCAGATTAAATAAAAGATTCCCTAGCAAACAAACTTGTGGAGAATCCAGTTTTTATTTCTAACATGGTCGACTAATTTAATCCAAATCGTTATAATTGCATTAACAACAAAACTGTTATTTAGTTACGAACTTGCAGAAAAAACAAATTATTATTGTTGTCAGCCTCTTGAATCGTTAATCTATAAATCGAATCCGGAATCATAACGGTACTATGAGAAACGGCTGCCAATATTTTTACACTATACTTGTAAGAGTTTTTATATCACGATTCACAAATCACGATCTCCGATCTACGTACAAGGCATCGAGTTGCCGCCGCGCGCCGTGGGCGGCTGGCTGCTCTGCTTCTGCATAATATCTAGGTGGATGGTAATGGCAAATTCCATGATAAGTGAGAGTGCCTCATTTTAGATTAGATTATAGAATTTACTGGAGTTATGACGTTAATGTAGGAATATAGACTTGTATTCATTTCGATTATTTATGGACCAACCAACGTCTCGAGGTGCAGTGGATTGATATAAAAGTATATCATATTTAAGTGCTTTGGAAAATTTATTTAAATTTTTACTAACAATTTCTGTAAAATTATTACAAATGACAGAAATGAATAAAAAAACTAAGTTTGATAAAATACAAATGATTTTCTCGTAAAGGGACATTATTATGCTAAAATGTTACTTAACTAAGCCTTATGTAAATCTCTCGTTTTCTATTGATAAAGTAAATATTTCTGACGTCAGTATGCAGTAATCATCAGTATCAGTATGAGTGTTTTTTTCTATACGCTACTTAAATAATATTTGTATATCTACGCTACATTGAAAAATAATCTTCACGTCTGAAAAAAGCATTAATTTATTGGTCAGTTAACCAAAGAATATTAAATCAAGATTAGTTTTCACCATAAAAATACATTTTAATCTATGCACGTCAAAAATAACATAGTATTATTTGCATAATTATAGGTTTCTGCTAAATGTAAATGTCAGATATTCGTATTTTATGTTCGAATCTTCTGAGGGCATTATTTAGTACTCTGAATAATCTCCATTACTTCCGTACATAATGACACAGTAAGTATCACCTATAAACAATAAAAAGGATGGCACCGCGCGCCATACCGCGTGCCTTTCCGCATGTGTGGGTTTTATGATGATGATAGTATACGAGAATATAAGTACTTATTATTAATTTGAATCATCGTCGATTTGTTCCTAATCCTCAGACGGTTTTGACAGCACATGACTCGAAATTCAATAACGTTTTTGTAATGACGATTGTTAAGTCTTTAACCTTTGACTTACGATTTGCAAAGCTTAAACAACAACAAGGAAATACGTAATTTCACTTTCTGTAAGTGAAACATGTAGGCATAAATTAGGCACCTATCTCGTATTCGATATTGTGTTTGAGAAAAGTTTTCTATTTTTATTTATTGCTAATATTTTATGGATAGATTCACAGCGGGGTGTTGAGCGAGGTGATTTGGGGAGTGAAATGTGCATCGGTGTGAAGTACAATAAACCAATGTATTAATGCACAAAGTGCCGGTGACCCCAACGCTGCTCGCGATTCTCAACGCGCCGCCCAACACCCTGTTACACGAGTCATTCACAGCGATACTTAACGGCATTTTTTCGTTTTTAATTTAATTTTTGTTTAATTTATCGGATCTGTATACCCGTACTGGAAATCTGCTAACAGTATACCGTTAAAGTGATGAATTGAAATCCAGTAGTAAAGATAGTCAGGAACAATCAACAAAAAAACAACAACAATTTTACTTATGTATGGATAGTGTACCCACCTCTAATTATTCCGGGATATTTATTCATCCCGTTTTACAGTCATGAATTTTATGAATTCAAGATGGCACGGCCACAACACATTTGTGCGAAACTCATATTAAACCAAAATCTTTTTAATTTGAACTTTTAAGACAATGAAAAAAAATATTTATATTATCTCTATTTATGGATTTTATATTTTTTTAGATTTTATACTCGTATATAAATCATAGAATTATTATTCACATCAATTAAAAATAAATCGTATATAAGTAATAAGAAGGAAGTGCATTACATAGAAATATTATTATATTGCCTTTAAAGCAATTTTGTAAAGCACAGTAGTACATCAACGACTGTGCTTTACAAAATTGCTTTAAATCTATACATATAATAAAATCGTAGGAAAGTCAAAACTGTACATTGAATAATATTTAAAAAGGATACTTGGGGTGTGATCTACAATCGATATCGAAGTCAAAAATATAGTTTTTAGAATTTTTGTCTGTTTGTCTGTATGTATGTATGTATGTCCGGGCAAAACTCAAAAAGTACTGCATGGATTTACTTCAAATTTTGCATGAATATTACTAAGAGGTCGGGTCAACATATAGGCTACATATTATCACGCTATCACCTACGGACGAGGAGCTGTGATAATTTATAAAGCTTAACGCGGGTAAAACCGCGGGGCACAGCTATATCCAATAAACGGAAACACGCCTGCACTGTCCTGAGTTTGTATAATTTAATCATTTGTTTTTACATTTCATTTCGAATTCAAAGTGGTTTTGCATTTAATAGTTTTTATTTTATTATGTTATATGATTAAATAGTTATTTATAAAGAACATAGTTTTTGGCGCAGCAGTTACAGTCCTCCCGCGCCATTTTACTCAGAATCAGTCGCAGGGCTGTCAAAATCACACCAATGATTCTGTTATTTTCGTATCCGGTTTATATTCTCGTTAGCAAAACAAACGCAATGCCAGTTATAACTAGTTCTATCAGGTAACCGGGTATTAAATGTTAAATTTAATCAGATTACAATTTAATCTATACCTACCTATGTTTTGTACTAATTCATGGAAAAAGAATTACTGAACTGAGCGAGACTAGCCGATTTACTTTGTTTCAACCGCACTAAGAAGCATATATTTTCCGTGTATTCACCGCAGAATAAACCTGAATATGCTTCAACTTTGCAATATCAACCTACACTTCGATGAACTAAATTACATATTGTAATTTGCATGACCGATTTTTTAACCAACTTCAAAAGAAGGAGGTTATCATTGACTGAGAGACTGTATATATTTATTCTTCTTAATATAAGCCATGCGATTTATCCGTTGTATGTGAACCGATTTTGAAAATTATATATATATTTTTTAATAGATTATTAAACATGAAGTCTTTTCTACCTTGCTTTCTCAGTGAATCTAAGCGAAAAATTTAAACATAACACAATATACTAAACTTAGCAAATCGCTCGCGTATCTCATGCATACAATAGTAAAAATACCACCAAAACCTTTTGTTTACATTCAAAATTCAATTATCTCTTCAGTAGGTCAAATGATAATTTTAAGATTGGTTTGATTAGACTACGTTCACATCTAAACTAATATTATAAAAAGAAGAGATTTGTTTTTTCGAATGTTTGTTTGTAATGAATAAAGTTACTATGATTATTTATTTTTTTAGCTTTATCCATTACTATTTCATCATTTTATCATATATATAAAAATATATATATAATTTTCTATTCCAGTGATATTGGATAGGTAATATTTCGAAAATAATATAACTCAATAGTAATAGCGGTTACAAATTTCAATCAGACGAAACACTGTCGTACATTTAAGGGTGCTCTCATGAGTTCACGACACTTGTTCACAACATTTTACGTGAAATTTTCTCAAATCTGAAAATGTTACGTCAAATATCAGTCTGCAATATTTTACGTCAGAATCATACAATTATGATTTCAAATTTCTTTTATTTTCTTATTGAAACTCAACATTTACGAAAATCGTATTGTGACCGTGATCAAATGTGTTAATACTTATTTTTTGTCAGGGATCTGAAATTATTGTACTCCATATAGAGAAAGGGAGATCTAGGTGATATTCAATGGTTTCAGATTTCAAGCCGGTCGCAACGTATTAGTAGGGTAACAAGTGTCCCTGTGTGGTGTGCGCATATCGAGGTCACACATGGATTTTATAAGTCAAACACTTAACATGTTTTTGTCAAGACAATTCATTATATCTTGATTAGCATAGCATACACAACATAGTAGAACTTTCGTCTCTCTAAAACGGATTTCATTATTCATGCTAATTGGAATAATCATGCATTTAAAATTACCTGAACTGAGAATAAAAAATCTTCAATAAAGTTAGTTAATGGCTTATTAATTTGTTTATTATATGTCATTCGATTATTCACTTGCATAATTTATTTTAGTATGGTGAATCGCTCCCATGTAATTACCTATTGCCATGTACGGACTATCGAGAATCTTCGTTGAGGGTATGAGGCTCGTTTAAGCCCTTAAGGCCCATCCTTCAGCGCGCAGCCTTCTCGCTAACACATTTATATGTTCTACATGCTGTAAAATAATTGGTAACACTTTTGAAACATGCGCTTCACCTATCCATTTAGAATAATATTCAATAATATTTATTGAACAAATTTTCATTTTGATATTTTTTCTACCCAGCAAAATAAAGGATAAAAAAGGTTGCACCTACTTATTTCGATGAGTAAAAACATAACAGTTAATCTCGCAAAATGACTGAACATTTCGGAAAGTGTCTACAATTATTTTATAGCATGGAAAAAAAAGTTTAAATGTGCGAGCTAGATGGCTGCGTGCAGAAGGATGGATCTTAAAGTGTGTTCGTAAATCACCACCCTTGGTTATTTTAGTGTTTAGCTCGTAAATTCATCGGTTATTCAATTACTATTTGAATACGACAGGACACGGTAGCATATACGTTCAATATATTGGCCTGCTTTAATATTTTTATGAACTATTTAATTAAAATAGACCAATATATTGCACCGGATTAGCATACCCGCATTCCCTGTGTTGCTCCCATCTGGCGCCAATAGTCGGTGCGAGTCCGACATACCTAACGAATGCGTAGGCATTCATCCTGTCTAATCAAAAAAAGAAAAGGCCAATAAGTATATTATTATTCTTGAGATCTCCTGTATTTTTGTGAATGTGTATGCCTAAGACTTCTATTGGCTGAGATAGATTATCAAGGCGTGATAATTGTAATAAATATTTTTACTTTATAGAATAAATGACTGTTACGTAAACCCTTCTGCTGTAATCATTCCGACGTTATGCAGACGCTATTCTGTCTATTTCGGTATTATTCAATATTGTCATTTTATTTAATTTTTACTTCAATGTACAGACGCCAGCACACCAAGCTTCCCCAATTTGTCAAATTTCTTCAATTGAAAGTGAACCTTATACATATGTGATAGCGTTGAAAATCGATAAAAGACAGATTTTTTGATTTGACAGATTTGGGTAGCTGGATGTGCTGGACAGATTTGGGTAGCTGTACTTTAATTTATGGTAAATATAACGATAGGCACTAAATTAGATGTTATTACCTTACTTATACTTAATTTCTAAATAAACACTCTTGCAAAACGCAAACGGGGAGTTTTGATTTATCTATCGGTTTGACAACATCTAGTAGTCTTAATTTTATTATACATCCATATAACAATATCCATTTTAACACGGCTCTTTGTTTACATTGACTAAAACACCTATTCCAGGATTTAAGTGATAAAAACCATATTCTCATTGATTATAAGAAATTTCTAGTAATTTATGCTAATGAGGTGCTAAAAATATTAATATTATGCATAGAAAAGCCAATGACTGTAAGGTGCTCGTTTTCTTTGCAAATAAGTGTATATTATATAGAATGTCTTTTATAACATAGTGCACATCAAAAAAGACCGTAATACCGTAGTTTTCCTAGTATTCTCCAAAAGAAACTTAAGTTTTAATATATAATTTCTTCTATCGTATATCGCAATACTGCTAATTAAAGTTTTAATGTTATAATAGGTCTTTACCTATGAAATTGCCGTTTTGTATGAAAAAATTTAAACGAATTTTTTTCATGAATTTTTTTATTTGTATTAATCGAAGTAATCACCCATGCAATCAATGCATCTTTGCCATCGCAGTGGCAGTTTATTGATGCCCTTCTTAAAGAAATCAGCTGGACGGGAGGCAACAAATTCTTCAAAGGCATTTTGTACTGCCTCTCGGGTATTGAATTTTTTTCCCGCCAAGAAGTTATCCAAATTCTGGAAAAAGTAGTAGTCTGTAGGCGCAAGGTCTGGTGAGTAGGGCGGATGACGGAGAGCTTCCAACCCCAGTTCTTGCAACTTGGAGACCGTCTGCTGTGCAGTATGAGGTCGCGCGTTGTCGTGCAGGAGCAGCGGAGACGAGCGATTGACCAATGCTGGTTGGAGATGCGCCAGCTTCTCCATCATTATGCTCAGTTCTTCACAGTACACATCTGCAGTAATGCTCACCCCGTTTGGTAAGAAGCTGTGATGAATCACACCGGCGCTAGACCACCAAACAGTGACCATCACTTTTCTAGGGGTAAGTTTTCGTTTAGGGCATTGTTTAGGTGCTGAACCAGGATCCAACCAACTTGCTGAGCGCTTGCGGTTATCAAACAGAATCCATTTTTCATCGCAGGTAACAATGCGGTTCAAAATTCCTTCATTTGTGTGTCTGTTGAGCAGTGCAAGGCACGTCTCGACGCGTACTTCGCGCTGGCGATCATTGAGTTCGTGGGGCACCCATTTGTCAAGCTTTTTTACCTTGCCAATTTGACGCAAATGGACCAATATTGTTTTGACGCTAACGTCGAAAGCTGCTGCTAATTCAGCCGTAGATTGTGTATCATCAGCTTCCACAACCGCCTTTAATTCGTCATTGTCGACCAAAGTCTTCGGACGACCGCGAGGTTCATTTTTCAGGTCGAAATTTCCAGAACGGAAGCGAGCAAACCAATAACAGGTGGTGCGTTGGTTTGTAGTGTTAGCTCCGTAAACGTCGTTGATGTTGCGTGCCGCTTGTGCCGCGTTGCTGCCACGACGGTACTCATATTCCATAATTACTCGAATTTTTAACGTATCCATGATGACGAAAAAGATTGAAATGCGATGAAAATGTAACACTAATCAATAAAGAAATGACTACTTTTGGAAAAAAGAATCCATGTTTTTAAAATAAAATTAATTTGAAATTAGAATTCTTAGCCAAACAAAAATTATTTTGATTTGAAATGGCCAGTACTGCAGAACGGCAATTTCATAGGTAAAGACCTAATATTATTTTAATAATGTGTGCGCAAACATGTTTAGTAGATGCAATGATTAAGCTCTAATCAAATAGTGTGTCACCGAACACCAGCTTCACATACTTGCGGCATGTAATTACACGTGTTGTTGTACACCGCAGGCCGCGGTGCGCCTGCGCCGTCCGTAACCGGATGTTCTTCGCCAAATGCACAATCACACTAACACAAACTCTCACGAATTTTTCTCCCAACGCTTTCACGTCTTCCACTAATTATTATCCACTTTATCGGGCATCTCTTCAATTTGATTTACGTCTAGTTCTTACACAGCTCAATTGGTACACTTTTTCTTTTTGGCAAATAATTTAAGTGTACGTTAGACGCGGTGCCGAAACTGAAGGAAGAGCAATCTGCGAAGCGGCGCTTGCGGCCTCCTTCTACATTGAACACTCTTGTACAAAATGTTGGTTAATTAGTTACCGCCAGTTCCAACCATTAAGTCATTATATACAACCTAATGGAATTTTTTGACTTAATTGCACTAGTTTAAAGCTGTTAGTATATTAATCGATGGTTCAAAATGAAGATTTGCACCTAGAAAGTTATTTCTAACATTTATCTACAAAGTTTATGGGTACTGGTTCATTACCTTTGCTCTCATCTTAATGAAGTTGTTTATAGACATGCTAAAAGTTCTAGTTTTGCCAATTTAAGTATACAGGATGGAATTATAAACCCGTGGCTGTAGTATTTTTTCTATAAAAACAACTTTTACTATATCAAAAATAACATAACAAATGCAATCAAATATTTTTATTGATGCTATAATCCAACTAGTATACTAAAGAAAATAAAATCTGGCTTTATACCGATTTGAAGAATAAATCAGAAATGCTCTTTAAATAGAAAACCAAAACAAAGTAGTATCACCGTAAAACCATAAATTTAAACTTGATATTAGAAAATTTAAGTTTTCTGTCTTTTAGTCTTTTATATTAATGGTTTTAGGATGAATAGGCGGTTAAATATGACGCTTGCAACATATGTGATACCAACCCCGCATTTCCAACCGATTCCACTCTTACTCATACACAGGACCATAACATTATCATAATAATACTATCACTTGCAGCATATTCTGTTATATGGAGGTAATTTCTCAATGACTCACTACAGCTTTTTTTTTGCTCTATGGGCAGCTCCTATAGAGCCAAAAAAAATTCGTATCGATATGGCCTGACCAATCCTCTTCGCATCTTCGCGTATTAACGATGAGTTATTATCCCTACTATGCATCTGTCAACCAGTAACTGTAGTGAGTCAAGGTTCCAGTCTCAAAGACAGCAGGTTACCTACTGTGAAGTTTTTTTTATTGTTGGACGCTTTCAACACTCGCTCACGGCTATTGCACTAATCTAAGAAAAAATACATAGAAGTGAGTAAAACTATATTTTCTTAAACTTATCCTTCCTTAGAATTCTACTAGCACTATCAGTATACCTACTTAAAATATCAACAGCATATAATAAATCGTTCAACAGTCAACACAATACTAGTAACTTGCATATAATCCACACCGGCCACTTCTAAGCAGAAGCAAAGAACATTGAACAGTGTGACAGCTCTCAACTGATAGATATGATCTATACGGTCAGTCTTCTAAACTGAATGAATCGGATTTATAAACCACAGATCTCATGCAGCTGGATCTAAATCACTGACAGAATTCACGAAGCTGAATCTAAATCACTTTTATCTTCGTAATAAGGTATAGTTTATATACATAATCTGATCGAAATGGTTGCCATCAAATTTTATTTCCTGGTTCTATGTTTTTAAAACTTTTGACTTTCATTATGACAATCGATGTAAACAAAATCCGCAAGTATTCTCTAAAGAATCATCAAAATCGGTTTACAAACAACGGGAACATCCGTACAAAATATAGTCGATTTGATTACTTCTTTCTTTATATCGGTTAAAACTTTACACACTTCTATCAAATCAACGGTAAACTAGTTACAGTATACACATATAATGATATATCAGCAGTATACATACATGGCATGTTCTAATCACAGCAATAAATAAATTTGAAGTTTCAGTGACTATCCGTGTGGCGCAGTGGTTAAAGTCGTCTTAGTTATCTTTGTCTGTAATTTATGCGACATGTTTATTTATATAGAATGTGCGAGCTTTGTCGTTAAAAGAATGTTTGTCTGTCAATATGATATAGATATTGACACACAAACACGTTTAAAGACACTAAACAGATGCTAATACTATACAGATGGGCCAATACAAAGAGTTTATGTTTCATCGTGGCGGTTTATATTTAAAATGGCCAATTTGTACTGAATGCTAAATCTATGGGCTACACCATAGATGTAGCTTTCAGTACCAATCACCCATTCAAAAGTTAATGGCTATTTTTCTATTTAAAAGCTTTTGCAAAACTCATAAACTCATTTCTTTAGCAATATTGTATAATACTGAAAGAGCAATGAGTTTTTAGTACAGGAATGAAGAAGAAAACTAATTAAATTAAAGAAAAACTTACTTAAAGCATTAATTTCTATGCACTTTTCAAAACAAAACAAAGTTTTCATAAAGAATCAAACTATACATTTGCATATTTCTGTTAATAATCAAAACAAAAAGTGTTTCACAACGCATTCCTTAATTACATATAGGTACACATATATAACTACATATTTCAACAGTCATTTCAATTGACAATCAATAGCCATGACAGAGGCCATGTTTGTATGCACAGGCTGAAGGTAGTAAACACTAGTTAGGAACTACACAAAGGCAACGCCTCCGAGGATAATACATAATGCATTTAACTTTCTTCGTGAATGAAATACGGATAATAATGTAAAACGTTGTTAATCTCTTTTGTAGTTAAGTTTATAAACTTCACTTTAATTATTAATGCAAACGTGATGCTAATGGAAGGTTCTCATCATGACTTTCCTCAGTTGTCTCTTTCGGCGTCATCGTCCGGGCTGCGTGTGATGCAAGCTAGAATTAACCGTAACACGAAGTATTGTATGCACACGCACTGCTCCGCGTGCCACCGCGCCACGCCATCTCCTCATCGGTTCTGACTCATTATAGATGCCACTGCCACTGGCGTGAGAAATGTATGAAATAAATCGTGATTTGACCAGATAATGCCTACTTTTATTTAACATGAAATTCTGTCGTCACGCAGTTATTGTAGTGAAGTCATTACGGAATTTCATTTTTCAGATGCCCGCTAAACTAAATGCTCAATTTTTGTGAAGGAACTGATAAAAGTCATTTAGGTCTAACAATTTTTTTTATATTTTTCTTTGAAATTCAGTATTAAGCTTGATAATAATTAAAAAACTTATAAGAACTTCTTGGAAGGATTAATTGAATTTTTATACAAATCTTGGAATAACATTTAAGACTGTTAAAGGAATCTAGAACAAGTTAAGCAATTTGAGAACTCTGTCTCGAACGGAAAAGAAGCCTATGTCAATATTTAAAATAAATAAAGATGAAACCTGGGTATTCATGAGCGGATTATTAAGTAGGTTAGTGTTATAACACCATGTCATTCATGAATATTATTTAAATACTGCTTGGAATTTTCTTTTATTAATTGTTCAAAAGTCAAAATAATATGGTAACAACCCTGCTACAAACTAAAGGAGCAAGCTCCAGTTCTTGTGCTTTACTTTAACAGTAATATAAAACTGCGATTCATTTATGTTATTATTAGTCAGAAATTATCGCATTCGGAATATCTTAAGGTAAATAGAAATAATTCCTACAAATAGGTATTCTGAATATATCTTTACTTTTTTGGCTTACCTCTGTAATCAATACAAAAAAACGCTTTGTTTTAATCAGAACCAAAAAAATACTACTCATTGGCTCAATTACCTAATAAGTAGGTAATTGAGCAAATTAGTAAATTTTTTTTATTCTGATTAGGACAATTGCAGAGCTTTACGTTTATTTGCGTTACAAAACGCTTCCGAGTAATTTAGATTTGATATTCTGAGTCCGATCTTTTAAAAGTTGATTCAAAATGCGTTTAACTTAAAGCACATAAGTTTTGTTGCTTATACAAAACCTAACTCTTGTAAATTTAACGCATTTTGATGACCCACCCATCCATGTTGTTTAAATCCAATTGAACTACAAAATATGGTTAGTAGGAATCATTTTGGAAAGAATATCCCGGTTGGTGACTGCATAATCTGTATTGTATTTATTTAAGGAAAACTCATCACAAAACAGGCCCCGCCTAGTGTGGTGAGGTGTTTTTGAAACTATAAGAGGTGATTTCACCGTTAAAATTGAACGCGATCAATGGACGCTAAACTCAGTTACAGGAAGCGAATCCGAGTTTAGCGCGCATTGATCGCGTTTATTTTTAACGGTGAAATCGGCTCTAAATGGTGTAAATGTTTTTCTTTGAATAAATAATAATTATTATTATTATAGTAATGAATTTAAATAACAGCTGATTTATGTATATATCTATAGATTACAATATAATATTTTATGTATATCTATACCAAACGTACTATTGTAACAAAACGCTACCTCTTACACCCCGTTCAGTCCGCAATAGAAAGTATTGCGCTTTTAGTAGTTAGGTGTTTATTTCATAAATTGATAAAACATATAAGATTTCACAGATTGTTGACTACACATAATGCATTTCAAGAATTCCCCGCGGATACTTCCGTGTCTACTCAATTGTCAGTTCTGATAGCCGATTGTGTATAAATAAGCTATCTGCTTATAAGAAATTTCAGCTAAACTTAAACTCTTGTACCTAGAATAAACTCTTGATAATAGGCGTCCTTCGCTTCTGCGACGTCGTTGTTATAGAAATTAAAAGCATTAAAACATCTAAATTAAATCAAATTGTTTACATACGTTTTTGTATTATATAAACAAAGGCGTTTTTCTCTTCTCACTTACTGAGCGAGCCCCTGATTTCTATGACACTAAATTCTCTCAGAGATTCAATATATTCGAACAAATAAGTTCAGGAATGTTGTATCATAGTTTGACCATAATTATAGTAATCGCCTTATTTTTGTGAATACGCATATTTTTTACTAACAATCACGGACATTGACTCGGTAACGTGTTAATGTCTGTGATTGCTAAATAAGAAAAAATCGTAACACTTGTAAAACAGGTACAAGTATTTGCTACTATGTTACCTGCTATTTATATTCATAGTACACAATAAAGAGTATCTTAATCATTAATTTAATTATTAATATGATTGTTTGAACATTTCACGGAATATTTATTGTAGTGAATTCTACAGTTATTCACTTATAAACCACAAGTCACAGCTAGTTTATACAGAAAGTCCGAAAATAGATGCTTGACCGATATTCGGTTGATATAGTGCTTTTTTGCTATTTAAGTATTCAAATCTTAGTCACTAGGTACTCACCTAACACTTTGAACTCAAGTTTATTTATCGTTCATTACCAATTTAATGAACGTTGTGAAAATATGATCCTATAACTATCAAAAGCTTCATACGCATTCAGTGTACAATAACACTACCATAGCGCGGTTGTAAGTACAAAGAATCCGTTTTCTTAAGCTGTCGCATTCATTTCACTTTTCGATATAACCTCGTAGCTTTATTCTTTGCTGTATAGTTACTCTTAGAACACATCCAAATTTATTTCCACGTATTAAAGGGTTGCAATGCTGATATAGGAAGGAAACAATATAATAATTGTTCAAAGTATAGAATGATCAGTTTCGAGTGATAATAGAGCAAAACAAGGCGTGGGTAGCGGCGCGGCGGCGTGGTGGTGGTTCGCGAACCGGATCTAAGCTCGCGATAAATCATGCAGCAGGCCGCGAGCCTCGCACACCGCGAGTCGGCAACTCCGCACGCCCCTCGACAAGTCTGCGGCTCTTTCAAAGTTCATGTCAAGCAAACTTCCTAAACAAAAACTTATCAATACTCTGAGTTTCCCTTGATATATCCAGCAGACACCTCACCTTTTACTTGATGAACCTTTAATAGAAATTAATTATTTGCTTTGCGTAATCTCACTTGTCCGGTATATTTGAAAGGTGCTAAATAATCAGCTTTTTATAGTTAATATCTACAAATAAATTGAATAGTTTCTCAGTAGAGATTATGGTGACAATAGTTATAACTATAAACGTCATTTAATTATGTTTTTACTATTTTGTACCATAAATATTTTAAATAGAATTAATTAATTCCTGTTCAATAATAACTCATCAAAAGAAAGAACGTCCTTTTCACATCGATAATAAAAATAAATAATTAAACCTACGCAATAAATTTGTCCTATTCAAAAAGTTTACGTAGTTTATTAGATAAAAGTTATTATAAATACACTTGAATGCTTAATCAGGTTTCATTTCGCAATGTTCATATTTCCTTAAAATTAAACTCAATAAAATTAAACTCAATTTAGGTTTAGGCGAATAAGTTCAGTTTAACAAGTTAAGTAGTTGCCATCTTCAGGTAGTTAATTGCCTACTATAACAGATTTTCGACGCGCGTTGAGTAATTTACAATACTACTATACAATACTAATATACAATATACTAGTATACTTGTGAGATACGAGTGAACCCACACTAATTATTATATGTCCACTGGGACTGGTATTACATACTCTCTTGAAACCAAGTACCTTCCTATTCCATGTTGATCTGTCCAAGGAATATAATTATAATCACTGATATAAGACCCTTGTACACGTATTTTCTGTTAACTTATAACAATATTAGTATCTCTTCTCTATAATATTGTAAATTTGAATGTGACTTTGTTTATGGTGCTGGTTCGAGACCCACCGGACAAATAACTTTAAGAATTCCCATTTTTGAAAAATACTGATTTGCCATCTTCCAATTTATTTATAGCCATTAAGTATTCTTGTAAGATCCAAAGTTTTTGAAAAACATTTGTATATTTGTGTTTTTAAAACTAAACATTACAAGTATCCAGACAATGAACAAAATAACCATCCCCATAATAAGACATTGAATGGATAAAATTCGTCGTGATTTGGTTGTAAAAATATAATAAGACTAATAATAACTAAGACTACACACATATCACTCACACTAACATATAATAAGTAAAACTGCTAATTACCTGAAATAAATGATTCACCATTCCATTTTACGTAATAACTTTGTAATATTATGATATTTTAATATTTTAGTATCAAAGGAAAAAAACCACGTGTTTTATTTTTTTTTCTCAAAGAATATTTAACTTTATATCTTTAGGTATTTCAAAGAAGGCTGAGGCGTTTCTATTCAAAAATCAAATTCCTGGAGTTAGTTTTAACTCAACTTTTTACCAGAGCCTAAAAACAGATTCAAAATAATTTAAAAAATAGTAAAAGTCGAAAATGGAATACTCGTATTCTGAATATACTTATAAAGATTATACGATTAACAGTTATGGAGTGATATTTTTTTTAAGTTGAAAACTGTTTTTGAACATAGTTTTTATGCCATCAATTTCTTCAACGATTTTCTACAAATAAATGGAGTCTTGGCTTGTTCAGACAGCAACAAAAGTAACAAAACTAAAGTATTATAACCGCTATTCTTGCAGGTCATGAGACTCTCTAAGTGTGTGCGGCGGCGGCGGCGTTGGTTCGGGTAATTGTGCCCTTTAGGGCGGTTTTTTGTAATAGAAGATAATCGACGGTCACCTTATGGTAAGTGATCATCGCCGCCCGAGGACAAAATCCTTGAGAGGTCCGAAGTACGTGGCCGGCCTTTAAGAAAATAATAGACTCCATTCATGAACGGGTCGCGGGAAGCCGCTGGATGCGGGCAGCGCAGGACCGGCTATTGTGGAGATCCTTGGGGGAGGCCTTTGTCCAGCAGTGGACGTCTTTCGGTTGATATGATGATGATGATGATGATGAACGGTTTGTAAATAATAGGTTCAATTCAACAACAAAACCACAAAAGATACCAATGGGATACGCTCCGTCATAACTTCTTTGCAATTAAGCTCCTTTGCTCCTTTGCTCCCTTGCAGTATTTGACAATCCCGTTTGCTGGTAAAGCCTATCCCATTGGTCTCTTGTCTGAGCTAGGCCCTTAATCACTGTGTTCAACATGACCCACTTTTTCTTATTTCTGAACTTGTGTAGTTGTGGGTTTTAGGTAATAAGTAAACTTCGTCAATATTAGCTTAGTATCATTTTGGATTACAGTAAACAAAGAACAACGGTATTATTTTCATTATAGCGTTAGCAGTCTGCCTAGGAGGTATTCATTGCTTTACCTGACAAGAAAGAAAAACAAGAGTTCATGCCGTCTATTAAATAAGGCTACAAATCAAGTCACCCGCGCCAGAGGCTAAGGCTTTGGAGTTCGAATCTAGTTTCAGGGTGGTTACTGACTACAGGGATGCATGAGAACCTATCTCCACATAAACCCAAAACAGACGTGCCCACTACGGCGCGGCGCATTGAACTCTTTTCAAAAAGATCAATGAAAACTAAAAAAACGGTGTCTAATAATAATGAATATTAATAATTCAGTATGATGATGCATTTATTCATTTCATAAAAATAAGTCTTTAAAAATATACGTTATGTTAGCGGGCTTCCTTTACTTCCTTTTATATTTATAAATCAATATTACAATTTATTAGATTCCACGAATACAATAATGATTTAATTTATATACAAAAGCATATTTCTTTATATTGCCGATTTTGACATTGTCAAAAGACGTGTGCAACGATCGTGACAAATGGAAATCCGTTGTCTCTGCCTACCCCTCTGGGAGTACGGCGCGATGACTGATGGTGGATAAGAATAGTATCTGCCAGGAGGTCATGTTAATAAAGATGTGTGCCGGGAAGACTAATAGTATCAAAATAATGTTCGGACAACATCGTCAATTTCATGGAATTACACCGGACCAGCAACTATAAGGAGCGGGGCATTGGACGAATATAATTAAAAAGACTTCATATAAGAATTATGTTATTACAAATTTCATATCCATAAAATTAACTAACGTATTTTAGATATTTTATTTAACAGAATACAATACTATACGAACGTATTTGATTAAAATTATTACAATTAAATGAACACTGGGACATTGACATATGTACGTATAGTTTTTTTTAAATTCCAACCAAGGAAAAAATAGGAATCATTTAATTAACCTAATTGTTAATTTATTCATAAAAATGCAATAGGTGTAAAAGATTTCATGCATACACGTGTAATTAACACACTTTGTTCGAAATAATATTCAGTAATTTCATTTATTCTTTTACGAGGCGTTGCGGCAAAATAAAGTAAAAATCATAATTTAAGGCCCAGAATTCCAGGTGCAACTCACTCGTACACGTGCAATTTATTAAAATAAGCTTCATATATCTTGGAACATTGGTATTAAAAGATAATAATAAATATATTTTTATATTTGTTATTATCCCTAAATATTGGCACAAATAACCGCAACGCATTATTTTATTGCAAGTACATACAAAATTTTTACAACGTTTAAGATTTTATAAAAATATAACCTCATATGCTATAATGTTAAAATGTTGCTTGCGAATTTGTTACGCTAAGTATTCCGGGCCTTAATAGCCGCATTTCGCACATTTCACATAACATAAAAAATATTCACAAAGTTGATTTTGGTTATTAACGTTTTCCATTGCCCACATTTGGTGATTTAATATCAACATTATGGGACATTTATTGATCATTCTATAGCTCTTCCTACGCAGAAAATATTTTTATAAATTACTAACTCAAAAGCTAACAGTAACAGCCATAGAATTAATAATTAAAAAAACACTATGTCTTCCGTAGAACATTTTACTGTAGTGTTCAACAGTAATATTTTCAACAAAATAGATAGTGTTATTAATTTCCTAATTAGACAATAGTATAAAGAAAATTATTGTGATTTTGATGATATTTACATGAATAATAAATATGCAAAGTGGGGCTAAGAAGAAACAGCGGAGAGCGCGTACATTGGCAGTGGCCGCGCGTCATGAAGCCGCCCGCACCGCTGCACCGCCTGCCGCCCGCAGCGGCCACTGCACTCGCTTCGATTTCACTTTTATTAGCAATCCACTTAATTGGATACCACAGTTGCGGTTTTATTCATTTTGCAGATTCATCTGGGACGCATTTTTAGTATTGTAATAATGACAAAGCCCGAGGAAACCTCAGTTCCCACTGCGGTAAAGAACATTATGTAGGCAGATGTTTTGCTCCCGTAATAGTTATTTAAGAACAACTATAAAGTGTGTACCTTATAATCTTCACTTACATTTTAACGCTAAAGCATAATACGAATGTTAACATTTAAATCGTGCTGGCCCTGGCTAATATTCAGCTATAGCGGCCAATTTCAACAGAGACTAGGCAACTATGCAAAACATATTATGAGGCAGAAGTGTGTGTGCAAAGACAAGAACACCGATGATATTCATATTTCATATTCATTCATAATCTTTATTTGTGAACACAGGTACATAAAAGGTCTTAAATATACAATATTATTGTAGACGAACTCTATGCTCTACCAATGAAATTGGTGTACAAATAGTAGGTGTTTAGGTTTAATTAAATTATAAAGTTTAGTCAATATCTAGATATAATATTACAGGAATTGTCATAACTTATCATTTAAAAAATCCTCAATATGGTAATATGTCTTATCAGCTAGAAACAAAAACAATTTACCTTTAAATTTGTGGACACTATCTTCACTTCTTATGCATTTCGGTAATTTATTATATATCCTGGGAGCCATTGCAAAAATACTGTTCCTATAAAGTGTAGTTTTAGACCCAACTGTTTGTAACCGGTCACAACGGCGCTGACTACTTACTCGAGCAAATTTGTGCAGATTATTTTTGACAAACATAGAAGTTTCAAATATGTATAACGAGGGCATTGTTAAAATTTTCGTATTTTTAAAATATGGTTTGCAACTATCTGTTGTTTTTACGTTATAAATGGCTCTTATGCATCTTTTTTGGCACTTAAATACTGTATCTTTACCCGTTGCATTGCCCCAAAATATAATACTGTATCTTAATGTTGAGGCCACTAGCCCATGATATGCTGTTAATACTGTTGCTCGATTGGCAGTTTTACTTAACATATGCAAGGCATAGGAGTATTGGTTGAGTTTACAACAAACTTTGTCAATATGCGAATTCCACTTTAATGTACTTTCTATGTTTAACCCAAGAAATTTTGTCACATTTGTTTCATTAATTACTTTGTCATTATATCTAATATCTAAGTTCAAGTTACGATTTGTTCTTTGTTGAAATGTCATTATTACGGTTTTGTCTAGATTTATAATCAAATTATTATGTCGCAGCCAATTTACAACCGAGTTTAAAGCAGAATTAATATCAGCCTCTAATGTATTTACTTCGTCATTATTGAAAAGTAAAGTGCTGTCATCTGCAAACATTGTCATAGGATACTTTGATGCTGTCGGAAAATCATTAATATAGATAGTAAATAAAAGTGGTCCGAGTACGCTACCTTGTGGTACCCCGTAAATTACAGTTCTCTGGCTAGATTCATATGTGTGTTCAGTATTTTTATTAATTCTACTAATAGTCGTTAATTGCTTTCTATTGGATAGATAAGATTCTATTAAATTTAGTATATTTATTTGAGATGGCTATACGACACGATGGGTGGATACTTTGCGTAAGACTGACAGCTTTACACCATTTCTGGGGTTTTGAGTTTATGACACCGCGAACTGCAACTGCCAGACTCTGGTATACTACTGAGTGTTTATCTTGCGAAATAAATGCCAATACAACTTTATGGCCCGCCCCTAAATTTTAGTCCAGGCCCTAAAAAACGCTACTGCTAGACCATCAAGGCAGTCATTTATATAACTAGGAAATAGATATCATGGTACAAATTGTCAATTAAGTAGCTATAGTCAGTGAATCACGCAAACAATTACGCATTATTAAGATAATGACTTTATTAGCCGTTATCAACCTAACCTATCTAATTAGTAGAATGTTCAATGATAAGGCCACCATTCCAACTTTATTTAATCAGAGTTGATACTGAAATATGATTTGTTATATTTATGGAAGATCAGAAACATTGAAGCCATGATATAGACATACACTTAGATTGCAGACCTGCTTGAGCTCCTTCCATCATTTGCTTAAAAAGGCAATAAAAAATTTAAGAAAGGTTAGTCAACATTTTTCAAAATGTTTAAGTACGTTTATGAACGTACCATTTCTAAGTTTTAGTTCTAAATAAGAAACTTGTCATAGCAGTCTGACAGTAGGTAAGTATATACTCAACCAGTCGATGTAAAGTAAGGCACAATTTCCAAAAAAAAATATGATTTCATTTAATTTCCTTGACTAATACTCCGGATTTATCTCAAAGCTGAAGGTCAGGCGAACTCTGGAAAAGTACAATGCGAATTAAATTTTAATTTATACGTAAAACTACGCCCGTAATCCCACGCTCGAGAGCTCGATTAAATGACATTAATGGAGTTTTTGTTCCGTCGCGGCAGCGCACTGGTGAAACAGTCGTACTCACATGCAGTAGCAACTAGTAGGTACTTATTAAACCCCACGGTTGCCATTGATTCCAAACTCTGTGCACACCGCACATATATGATGCAAATTCCATTATTTCGATCTATTACAACTAATATAGGGACATCTAATAAAGAAGAAATATAGTTACTTGTAACTCTGTAGCAATTTCTGAGTATAAATCCCGAGGAAGCTCGAAATCCAGCAATACGAGCGCGTAGTGGCGGATTCTAAGTTCAAAAAATACCAAAGAATCTTACTAATATTATAAATGAGAAAGTTTGTTAGTATGTATGGATGGTATGGATTTTTGTTTCTCTTCCACGCAACAACTGCCGAACGGATTTTGATGAAAATTTGCAGTAATATAGCTTATATATCTGAATAACACATAGGCTATATATAATCTATAAAGTTAAACGCGGGTAAAACCGCGGGGCACAGCTAGTATAGACTAAATTAAATAAAACGTTATAATGGACGGAGTTTTAAAATTCACAGCGTTCTAAATTCAAGATACTTTGTCATGAATGAACAAAATTGACTATTGCTCTATGGTGTTTAGTAAAAAAGCCTCAGATTTGGTTAAAATCTATTTTCTTCTGTTTTCACTTTATAAAAACATAAAAATACGTTTTTGATATTTGTCACATCATTTATTTGATTTCTTTAAGCCTGTGTATTATTTATTCGGCTGTATGCCACACTCTGCAGTTTTGAACTCATGCGTGTCTACCACAGACAACAATACCATCGTACACAAAGTACGTGACTACATTGCATATACAATTAACATTCATAAAGTTCCTCAACACGTGTATTTTTGCGAGATTTCGTACATATTTAGGTAAAATTATTATACAGGAAGTAAACCGCAAGGACGTCTGAGATGCTGCTTGCATGATTTAATCATGTATTTCCTAATTCCGAATTCAGGTCACGTACATACTAAAGCTAAGCCCCTAAAAATAAACGCTAGCTAGAATAACCTAAGTTAACTGTCATCATTATTCGATCAAAATAGTTACAATAATTTCTAAGACATTGAGATGTCCAGATAAAATCAGATCATCCGTCATTATGCTATAAAAAGCCTATTGAAATCTCGTCATACGCTTAAGAGTTACGTTACCACAGATACACATATATAGCCATAGATTTTATACCTCATTATTTTTTATTGTGTCAAAGATTATCAAAAATAATCCTGCACATATGTTCGCGGCAAGTAAATAACAAATTGGATTAGGACAATTTTGTGTTATTCAATAGTACAATACGCAATGCCGACAGCTACAATGTTCTATTGTAAAGTGTTGATTCGATTTTGAACTGAATGTAGGTAGTAATTTAGCTGTTTAATTTCCGCATCTAAGTGTCACTGAAGGACGTTTGAAATGTCATTATCACAATCAACGCGAGCTTTTGTATTCTTATTATTATCATTTCTTGCTAGATCGATTTGTAGCACGATTGATGAATCATTGTATTTTTAATTTATTCATTAACTTTTGATAAATTTATATTTCTTATTCAATCTATAAAGGTAACTTACTGTATTTAAATATACGAGAGTACTCCTGACCGAGGTTTAGCTAGTACAGCTAATTACAACGGAGATCTGTATAATACAGATAAGGAACTTGTCATTTATGCACTCTTAATTTTATCATATCTTTTATCTTACTACTACTTACTAATCGTATTGGTAGTGGTTACCCTAGTATCAGAGTTGTTCAAGCCGCCCATTGGTCGAACAAAGCAATCACTTATGGACCGGTGAGAGCATTCAGCTGTATATTTTTTTTATAATATGTAAGTTTGATTGTTCATCTATATATATAAAAATCAATGCCACTTTTCGTTGTAATGTTATAACTCAACAACGCCTTTACCGATTTGGCTAATTTTGGTCTTGAATTATTCGTGGAAGTCCAGGGAAGGTTTGTCCGTAGTATTTAAAAAAAGTCTTGGAAAAAGTGTAAATTCAACGTCTTTTATCAATCTTTTAGCGATTTTTTTTTTGTTTGAATAAATGAACTTAATAATATTTTTTTTTATTACTATCCGGGCCGCTAGTAAATTTATATAAGTATATTTACTTGTAATGAGAATGTTAGCCTAAATTCTTTAAAATGAAAATTTGGCATAATTCAAAGTAATGAAGCTTCAGAATGTAAGAGGACTGCTCCCAACAAGATAAAGAATACCACGAATATTGTTTTCTAAAAAATGTAACAAATAGATATCTAATAGTTTTGGGTGTATTTATTTCTAGCTTGTGTATTTGATTATCCACAAAAGTACTATATTTTATGTCATGTGAAATAGCTAAAAAAATAAGTATTAATTGAATTGGTATTCATAATCATCATCATCATATCAGCCGAAAGTTGTCCTGTGCTGGAGAAACGTCTCCCCCTAAGATTCCATAATTGCCGCCTTAAACTACAAAATGGACGGATGATCTAGTGAGGCACTAGATCATCCGTCCATTTTGTAGGGGGTTTGCCTACGGTGCGTCTTCTGGTTTGTGGTCGCCACTCAAGAACCTGTCCTTTCTTACAAATTAGTATTACTACTAGTATTGTCATCTTTAGATAATACATATTGGATTAATAAATATACGTTTAGATTATTATTTTTACTTATTACTTAAATATTGATATGTTTTCTTAAAATAGTAAAGATTTACAATTTAATTAATTTCTGTATAAAATTACGTATAAATATCAGGGTGTAATTCAATGATTAAAATACATATATTGTTCTTGTACCATCTGCTATTATTATATTACAATAAATAGTAATAATTTAATACCCGGGATACGTACCCGGTGTCAACGGGTTGACAATTATGTGTTGGTGTGTATGTTTAATGTGTATGGCATAAGAAAAACTGGTTCAAAATGACGTCTAAAAACCGTATTATAACAGTATTATTAATAATATTCCATTAACATAATTATTGACATTTAAGATTCATTTTTAAATTGAATCTAAGCATTTAAGATAACAAGACTATTACTTGGATAAGGAAAACTAAAACGGCGCATAACATACCTATTACTATCAACTTTGACATTTTGAAAAATGCAGCTTCTATGTCCTGGACCAATTACGAACAAAGAATTATTAATAATGGTAATGTTGAAAAAAAATGGTGGTTACTAATTTTCGCTGTCTATATTCAGTCCGGTCTTTTGAGTTTACATATTTTGTTCGATGGCGGTTTCATATTACAGGCCTTTTATATTGAGTTGGTTGCCAAAATCATCTTTGTTTCATGTTATAACATAGTCCATCAAATAGCTAATTAGTAATAAAACATTACAATTACTGATATGTATGGTGTTCTTGACTTTCACTTGCAGTCTATCATCGAATATTCTACGGCAAACCGGTTTTTAATTTTGAAACCATTAAATTTTAGCAAGCGCTATACAATTTTTACACTGCATATTATAATATTATAATTTATTCAGCGTGCGACTTAACTAATAGCATTCTATTTTAATTCAGGTTTTAATATAATAATAAACAGGTTTGAAATATATTAGGATTCAGAAAATCGAAATAGTAAATTAATTGCTGTACCTATTTAAAATGCAAAGGAGATGTACAAAAATAGAAGCAAGTGGGCATTACCGTGTATTCCTACTCAAGCCGCACCAAACATAAGAACACGTGTTGGGTTATTCCATATTTATTAAAGTTACAACGTAAAATAGGTAATATTCGTGAGACCATTAAATCTTTGTCTTACAATTCCTTCAAAGCAGGACCCGCCTCAAGCCCGTAAATTAAAATTAATTAATGGAAAATAAAACCCGGTACACACGTAATAATAATTAATAGATTGCCTAATTCAAACATTAACTCAAAATCAATGTTAAATATGTGTAGTAGGAATAGTTGAGCAAAACTAGAAGAGTCAAGATGACAACAGACATGTACACACGGCTACACCTCAAGCTATACATTTCCAGTATAAGCTGTTCTCGCGTTATATAGGATTTCCATACAATGAGATTTCAGCTTATATTGGAAGTGTATAGCTTGATATGTAGCCGTGTGTACAATAAAAATATTTAAAAAACAACATGAGGTATAGGTACTGAGAGCTAAATCTATAGACTCGTACTAAAATAAATCTGTTTAAAAAATATTAAACCTACTTGTTTTACTATTAGACCTTTGCTTGGAACAAAATCGATATGGATCAATTCCATTCAAAATTCCCTATAGTTTAAAAAAGAATCATCGAAATCTGTTCCCTAACAACAGAGATATCGCGTTACTTGCAACAAAAGATACACTTTATAACAGAACAGAAGACGAAAAAGACAATTAGTAAGGAATTTGAACTTATTTATAAATATAAAATTTGGGCTCAATTATTAGGTCCCGGCTACTCTTGTTACCTTTATATATTGAAGAGATTCTATAAACAAATTAAGAATAGTGTGTGAACGGCGCGGTTACACGTGTATGCCCTCCTTATAATCTAATATGAATCCCACTTACAAATGGCCAAACAAACAAAAGTACGCTAGTGCAAAACGGACCGGCCTCATTCTCGAAAAACGAAGCCTGCTTTATTGTTGACACACATACACACGAGAATAAAGGCTTCCATATACTAACTTATATCGATTATCACTACCTTGTTGGT
Source organism: Pseudoips prasinana (assembly GCA_951640165.1). Classification (NCBI taxonomy): domain Eukaryota; kingdom Metazoa; phylum Arthropoda; class Insecta; order Lepidoptera; family Nolidae; genus Pseudoips; species Pseudoips prasinana. Next base: position 23,006,807 of record OX621236.1, on the reverse strand, counting down.
CCAGCACTAGCGTATTCAACAGACAGATAATAAGGCCGTGGATTCAAATCCTGGTTCACACTTAAAATTGTTATTAGGACTTTATTTGCAAAATAAAAATCCAGTACCACCCTCGTTTTAAACGGTAGCAGTACTATAGCGCTATGGTTCGATGAATAAATATGTTAAGCTGTCAGTCCTGTGCCTGATCTCGACCCGATCGCTTCGGATGACTATGCAGACGTTTGACAAGAATAAATCGGTGTTTGCGCACACACTTGTCATCTATTATATAATTTGCATAATTGGCTAGTTTCCGTTGAGATCGGCCACTGTAGCTGAAATTCTACCAGGAACTTACATTTTTAGTACTTAAAATAAGTAGGTTGCATTTTAGTTCCGCCTAAGAATTATTATAAGAATATTTTCCACGTGTGGTGCGAAAGAAGCATAGAGTAAAATTACTGAGTATAAAATGTAGACGTACCGAATACATGTTAATTTGTTGCGGAATCCGAGAGCAATAACCGACAGCACTGCTAGCGGTATTCGGCGGTTTCTTCGACTCTAATTTTCGACAAAAACAACCGTGCAATGTGTATGTGTGTGTTTATGCACTACTACGAAAATCTTCTCATGTACATTATGTTTGATTTGAGTGTATTTCGACATATTAAGCTTAATGCGAAGATTAGTCACGCTACGGCCTTTAAGAGACGCGAGTCCGCGTATCTAAGGAAAATAACTTAATAATAAATCCTATCTCAGCGATGTCCGTAGATTTTGATAAAATCATGTGTATTTCAATTGCTAATTAATTCGTTGTAAAAAAGTTAGGTACAGTGTGATAGTTTTAATCGATATTTTCATGATTACGCAAACTGATTAAAATATTCACACGACACATATAACCTTAATATCTATTAATAATAATTTGGTAGGTACTTCTTTCTTATTTTTAAAGTGAGGCTATTATTGGTACAGCATGCCTGCGTGTGCGTGACTAATACACAGATGCAAGAGATACGTGATTAAGAAATGCTTACTTTTATTTTGCAAACACTGTGCAGCAATATTAGTTACATCAAAATATATAAAAATGAGTATCATAAACAAAACGTAATTAATAACTGCTTGATAAATTGAATACACATCAGTAGGTCGATTAATTTATCATAGTATTAATCTTCTTGAATTAAATCACTATATTTAATAATTCACTATCACCATATTTTGAAAATAAATATTTTCGATTTTGAACGAGATCATTTATTTCCTTCGAAAAGATGAACGTAAAGACTAAGAGTAGGTCGGCATTTACGAAAATGATGCCTAAAATGTGTGAAGCCGGGTCAGCTAGACGCAAAAAAAAATTACATTCGAGTTCCACATTATGACAGCATCACATAATATTATACACTTCCAAAATAATTAACAACTTTTTAAAATAAATAGTTGTTTTTTTTCGAATTCCCCGTATTTGCAAATACCCATCAAAAAATTAGTTATCCTAGATCATACGCATAGCATGTCGCAAATCATAACCATTTCCCATTTTCCAGAAAAAATTAAACATCAACGATACAACTACAGCTCATTAAACACTAGAAATATGATATTATCACCACTTACTTACCTATGAGGAAAGGCTTGCGAAGAAATTCCAAAACGACGAACAACTAACAATTTCGTAGTGGCAACCGAAAAAGATCAATTATAAAGATAGTGGATACCAAGCCACTTTCTTCATGAATAGGAGTTAGACAGAACTCAAAACATAACAAAAAAAAACATTCAGATACCGTCTGCGTCTCTCCGCAAATGCTCTTTTATAAAAGTTCACTATTTGAAATATTTGTTATGTTTATTTAACTTTCTAAAGATATTTTACTCGTATTGCTAAAAATGTGCTTTAATAGCATTTTGGTTAGTTATATTTTTAGTACGTATCACAGCGCTTTAAACAAAAGTTGACTCATTGAGTATATCAGATTTAATCACTTTATCAGAGCAAAATAAAGAGTAGATACGTATAATAGAGAGGTTATAGTAAGTATTTGTGTTGCTGGGAGAAAGAGATGAGGCTATATTGCAGTGAAGCAAGCACGCGGCAAATCGAAGTAAAGATTGAGACAAGATTATAGAGTAGGTATAGATACAAATAATTAAGTTTCATGACTTTTAGCGAGAATCGTCTTTAGTGAAAGTTAATGAAGAATTGAATGAAGATCTTTACAACGCGTAAATTAGCCGAATGAAATTTTTGCTTGTAAAATGGGAACGGCGTGGCGGTACCTACTCATATTTATCCTTGAGACCACCAACCACATAATTCAGTATAGTCATACAATTTTAAGTTATTATTTCATGTGTCTTAATAGCATTACTCTTGTCTGCATGGAGATCATTACTTTCTTGTTTTATTTAATACTAGCTGTGCCCGCGACTTCGTCCGCGTGTTAATTAGTTTATTTCGTTTTTTGTTGTAAAATAAAAAACTTTTTCTAAAATAAAAGTAGCCTAAGTTACTCCTTATTACATCAGCTACCTGCCAAGAAAAGTCCCGTCAAAATCGGTCCAGCCATTTCAGAGATTAGCCGGAACAAACAGACAGACAGACAGACAAAAAAAAATTGTAAAAAATGTTATTTTGGTGTATGTACCGTGTACATATTCATATTAATGTAGTAAAAACCGGTTATTTCAATATTACAAACAGACACTCCAATTTTATTTATTTGTATAGATGTATCGTAAGAATTTGGAGTTTGGCAATTAGATAAAAGTAGACTAATTTGATCTAATCACTACTCAAAAACAGAAATAGGTTCCCATAGCATAGATTTAGCGATTGTTTACATCTACAGATTAATTTAGCTTTTATTATAATATCTAACATAACCTGAATCCTGTTTGTGGATATCGTACCCTTTAAGTACAGACGCCAGCACATCAAGCTACCCCAATCTATCAAATTTCCCCGATTGAAAGTGAACCTTATGGTTTTGTGATAAAGTTGAAAATCTATAAAAGAAATTTGACAGATTGGGGTAACTGGATGTGCTGGCGTCTGTACATTAAACAGCAGATTTTTGAATTAAATGATTTATCTCTAATTCAGTAAAATCGTAAGCACTATTAATTTAACTATGAGAAAATATTTAGTCGTTAACTTATTTGTCATGTTGTATGTCATGCAACCTTGTTTTTAAATCATAAAATCATAGACCACATTAGTTCTTTATTATTGCATCAATGAGTGTACTGGGAACTGCACTGGCAAATTATTATCATTTTGTTTTGTGTTTTTTTGGGACTAATAATTTGAACTTAAGTGGATCTTAATGTGCAACCTCCATAATCATGTCGTAAGTATTAAAGTTTGATCGATAGAATTACCTAACCAGTAACTGGGCATCGTAGAATGGCTCTATGTAACGTGTAAAGTAGAGGTAACTTATAAAAACATTCATTGATAATCATTGTGGCTTGTGCCATATAGTTTGAGTGTTATATATAATAAGATGACTAACGAGCTATCACTTGATTTGACATGCAATATTTTTATATGCGTTCAATTTTTATACAAATAATGTAGATTTGATTTGTTTGAGAATATATTGAATCAACTAGGTGTGCTACAGTTTTATTATATACATAATTATGGCCCCCCATCACCACGGCCGTAACTAAAAAAACTAATTTCGACTCCAAAAACCAAAAATATATCAATTATCTGTTCAATTTACTATTTCCATTTAAATATCGCTTAGCTTATACTTCCTAATACAAAAATACAAAAACAGTAAGGCATTTTTAAGTCAATCACGCTTTTATTGGCATGTAACGTTTTCCTCATTGCGTGGTTAATGTTATCGATTAGTTAGACCTAATCGTGTGTTTTTGTTTCAGGGGCAGAGGTTAGACGTAATAGCCGGCAACCCGACAAGGACAAACACTTTCTGCGCACTCCTGCGCCTGCGCCTGCGTCGCGCTCGACCGCGCACCTACCTTCCGCCTCACGCTGTACTTCACGCGACAGGTCAAGGTGCCTCAATGCGTTTGCTCCAATTTACACAACCATTTTTGTTTAAATTTATATTTTAATTACTTTTCTGCATATTATTTTCGCTTATGCATTTCAAGGCACTATAAACAGTTTGTCAACGTAGTACTAAGAGTATCATTTTACCTCGAATCAAGGGAAGTATAAACTTAGTAAATATTACGTCCGTATTCTTAAACTATGCTGATTGTATGCAATTTCTTGGGTCGCGTGTCAGTTATATGATCTCTTTTGACAGCGCAATAAGGTTATGCTGACTCATATGGGTCATAAATTGTGTGAGACCTGTTCTAGACTACCAGTGAATTCTATCTTTCATTACTTGCGTATGTGTTACATCGATCTTAATCACACCTTATTAAGCAGGCAGAGAGGAAGGAGGTAAAAGCGATTTTAAAAAATTGCTGTTATTATACCACGGTGTAGAAATAAAAACCGGCCAAGTGCGAGTCGGACTCGCCCATGAAGGGTTCCGCAGCAGCAAGTATTTAAGTTGATTAAATGAGAGGTAAATTGCGGTTTATGATTTATGATGCATTAAAAAAAACTACTTACTAGATCTTGTTCAAACCAATTTTCGTTGTTAGTTTACATGGTAATGTACATAATATATATTTTTTAGTTTTATCATTCTCTTATTTTAGAAGTTACAGGGGGGGGGGACACTCATTTTTCCACTTTGGAAGGGTCCCTCGCGCAAACTATTCAGTTTAGAAAAAAAATATATTAGGAACCTCAATATCATTTTTGAAGACCTATCCATAAATACCCCACATGGATGGGTACGAAGAAAAAATTTTTTTTGAGTTTCATTTCTATGTATGGGGAACCCCCAAAATTATTATTATTTTTCAATTTTTGTGTGAAAATCTTAATGCGGTTCACAGAATACATCTACTTACCAAGTTTCAACAGTACAGCTCTTATAGTTTCGGAAAAAAGTGGCTGTGACATACGGACGGACAGACAGACAGACAGACATGACGAATCTATAAGGGTTCCGTTTTTTGCCTTTTGGCTACGGAACCCTAAAAATAGACAAAAAGTTAGTTCTTAGAATTGTTACCAATGCGAACAAACTACAATTTGGTTTGTTATTTTTCTATCATGAACTAATAACGGTTCTGAACGGCCTATAGTGATCGTGCCTACCAAGATGACGACTTATTGATAAAAACCAAGTATTATCCAAGATTTTACAAAATTATTTTAAATGTAAAATGCATCTAAATAAAAGCAGATTTATAAGTAAAGAAAGTCAGTCAAAAAAATTAAAGGAAGTCAGAAATTGTTGTTATTTTTAACATCAAATTCAGTAACAATAATTTTCTCTATTGACTACGTGATTGAATAGGGTATTCAAATAAGGCACATACTTCATTCGATAATGACCAAAGCGTGGGTGTGCCCCACGGTGTACGACAATTATCGATCTCACATCAATCTTATAACAATAAACATTTTTAAGAAAAGTTCGTGTATTTTAATTATTAAATACTTATACCTACACATTGTGAGAAATTTGTACGCCGCCATTACGGCACTTTCTCCGAAAATTATAACAGGCGATAGTGAATTTAAAACTGAGAATTTCACACCTTCGAATCACGAGAAGGTGTAATAAGTTGATCAAAGTCCATAAGTAAGAAATTACAGTCATATTGCGGACGAACAATAAAACATAATTTCACATAATTTGCACAGATGATGGGACTAAATATATTTTAAAAAGTATTGTTCCTAATTATCGTGCGGTATAAATAATGTTAGAAAAATATTATTTTACCCTTATTCCATATAGCTTGCCCAGGCTCAGAGTTTTAATATTTCCAACATATTGTATTACTTTTTAGAAATTTAAATAGCAATAGATTTTATGCACATGTAAGAAGGTCAATATATATATATATATATATATATAAGCAAATTGCATAAACATATTAACTGTATTAAATCATCATGCCTTGTAGCATGTGCAAAATTTTTGTAGGTTTAAAGCGGTGTAAATTCCATCCCGGCCTGATTAAACTAGCAATTAGCGGAATTAACACTGCGTTTTATTATGCAGTGTTATTTGTAGATTAATATTGTATTTTGTGTTTACATAAGATTCGCAAACAGTACGAGTATATGGTCAATAACAACATTAAAACATGAAGATAAAAAATACCAAAATGCCAAAAGCTCTATTTGATGTTGTTTTGTTACAGTTAAGTTACATAGATTTATTCCATTCTTGAAATGTTTGCCCATGTAACGTAGGTACTTAAGATTTCCAGCTGACGATATCAGCATTACGTTAGTCTGACTTATTCCACAGAAAGGTTACCGTTTTCACATTACGTGGTACACCGCTTTAAGAATGCTATTGTTTCCCAGACAGTAGCCTGAGCAGTGTAAGTATTTTCATTCGCTAAGCTCTTTAATTAATCAATTACCATGTGCACAAATAGTTAGTGACTAGATAATTCCTTCATTTACGTAAAAGTACACGACAAATGCAATAGACTACGCCCAGAGTCACAACTTAATCGTTTTATGGCACTCAATTATGTTTCAAACAAATTGTATATTTCTAATATTTTAATACAAACGTATATTTTAATGGTATTATTGGCTAAGGCCTGAAATATTTTGATCTTGTGAGCATTGATTCTTTGTCCAATGGCACTATAGTTGCTGGCAGGTAGTGGCCATGAAATATAAAGTGTATACCGCGTACTTACCTGTTCTTATCGCACTTTGTTGTCAGACTGAAAGTAACTACCTCTACGACGACTTTAACTCTGAATACGTTTATAATACATGCTTTGTGTCACATATAATGAAAATTTATAAAATGCAGGTTACCTTAAATTCGGAATTAGGCTTGGTCTATTAAAGGAAGCCTTGTTGATCGAGGTTGTTGCATTCTTATCTGAATTAAAGATAAGTGATCACTTGGGACGATACGACTGCCCATTGCAATCTCAAAAATGATTTAAGGTGTTTCACCGAAGATGTCAACTGAGTACTATAACTTATGTGACAGTTCTGTATTAAGGTGTTCTGAAAATTAAACCCAGTCAAAGACAGCTCGTATAAATTATTAAATGGTTCAAAAAAATCTAATTACTAAGTACCTATAACCTATAAGGGCTTATATAAATCATTCTTATTGAAAACCACCAACTTATTATGTCAGTATAAGAAAATGTTTAACTGCCTTGTTAAGTAATTTAATGATCCATTAGTATTAGTATTGTTAGGCAATAGCTAGGTGTTAGAGACAATGCGTGTATACTATTGTCTAGTTAAAAGTTGACATTTTGGTTTGAGACGAGTCACCGACCAGTTGTCAGTGAGTTGTCGATTGGTGGGCAACTAACGTAATCGTAATAAATACTAGTTGATCCAAATTGCTCGTCTACGTCCACGTTACGTCGGGGGGGTAATACGCTATCGCCCAGGTAGGCAAATAGAAGTCCTACGGTACCTAGCACACGATTTTGTTCGTGACTTGATATAAAACTAGATGCAGAAATGTAAGGTATTTAAAAATATAACACTGCTTCATAATATTACGGTTCAATGTAACTAATAAAGTTTCTTACGGCAATTGAAATTTAATAATAATGCCTACTTAGATAAAATTACAGATTTATTTTAATACGTAAATATAGGAATTTACCGTCGACCCCACCTTGGTGGGTGCACTTTGTCTTTATTGCGTAGGCAGAAAGGTTGCTTATCGTAGAACTAGTGTCCTCTGAAGTGATGTACACTGTACATACTGGATTTGAGTGAGACATTGATTGACAAATGTTAGATAGACTATGGAGACGGCTACTGGCGATGAATCGCGACCCGCATCAAAACGTACTTCTTATGAAAACAAAAGTGTCGTACGGTAATATTTTACATAGGACAATAGTATTGACAAAACAAGTAGACATTTACTTATACTTGTGGGCACTCATTGCTTTTCCAAACTTTCGTAAATAAAGACAACGTTGCGTTGTCAGTTTGATAATATCTTGAGACATAATTTATTAGCTTACAGTATGTGTGTATTAGAATATAAGTGGTACGGTAAGCGGAACTCCAAGCGCAACTAGCATCATGGGGAGTACCAACCATTAATTAAACAAGTCTATACATGGTTACATAAAATAATCATACACTAAGCTTACTCGTATTTTACGGTTACAATTCTAGATGATCAAATTAATGTAGCATCAGACGGCAACCAAGAACTTAAGAGACACGCTATACAGTACGATAGGCTGTCTAAAGATTAAAATTAAAGCTATTTATAATATTAAATATAAAAAATGCTTACTTAGTCGTTTAGGAGCCTTTAACGATGTGATCAATACCTACTTACATAGAATAGCTTAGTAACGTTTTTGTTTTTTTAAAGACAATATTTTGTTTATTGGTGATTGTCAGTATACCCAGTACGCCTGGTTGCAGGATCTTATCAGTTTTTTGTATTCCATCATGTATGCTAGAGATATCACCTAAACGCTAGATAGGTCTTTTGGTTTTCGAACACCCCAATTGAGGGACCCACTCAGGGTCGCAGCCATCTTATAGAATGTAGTGTCTCTTATTGTGAACAAGGTTACAAGGGCCCATCAGAGAGGGAAAATTGGTGATCAACGCGTGAGTAAAGCCATATCTGCGGATCGCCTGGGTGGACCAACTATGAATGGGTTTGTAAATCCTTAATTGGTCACTCATTATCACACATTATGTCCATAATTTATTCGTTTTAGCTCATATTACAAAAACCGTTTAAAATGAGGTTAAGCTAAATGTCCTTAATTGACATGCTTGACAAACGAAGATGAGTCAGTGCCTGCTTTTTATTTAGTGTATATCTATAAATTCATTGAAATAGCCACTAGGCTCATTTAAAACGGTTTTTGCAATAATATAGTAATAATATGAGCAGAGCAGTGGTATAACCACTAGGTTATACATTGGACTGTGGAGTCCGTGTTCTCCAGTTCAAACCCAACCGTGCATCACCGACTTTGAGAATTCAAGTGCATATTAGATATTAATTATCTTGTGCTTATAACTATGAAGGAAAACAGTGTGTGGAAACCTGCATGCCTGAGAGAAAGTTCTCCAAATTCGCTCTTGATATCATGTGAAGTCTACCAACGCGCCGTGCAGTGGGGCAGTAATAGGCTGCATCATCTTAAATTGTTCAGTTATTTTTTAATTAATGTGCAGTACTTACAAGATATGAACCATATGTAAGTAAGTAAGGTCTTGACAATAACTTGATACGAGCTAGCTAAATATCATTTCTGTAATAAAATAAATTTTATAAATGTTTTCATACAAGATGTACCTAAATTTACCTACTATATATATACTACACTACCTATTATTTCTAGTAACATAGATAATGTTACTAGAAATAATATCTAATGTATACAACTATATTACTACAAACATGTTCTGACTATTTACAAGCGCTTTTTTTTTATATTTATTTAAAATTTTTGTTTCTTATACTATAAATAGAAGAACCCAAGATGATTCGGGCAATAGTCATTAAGCGAGTATAGGGATAACTGTTGTACTCGCTTCGCTTGGCCACGTACGATTGGCAGGTACCTACAATAATTTATGTTGCGCATCCTAGCTACCTCCTAACCTCGTAACGTTCTAAGATGAGAAATGTATTTCGTTTACTAAATGACGTCGGCTAGACACGCCGATTTGATACGTCTGGAATTGGAACACAATTAAAAGGACAAATCGTGACGCATTATAAGGTATAGTTGAGAATATTTGTTGCGGCGCAATGGCGGCGTGTGGAGCATTTGGATTGCGTAATACGATCACGGTGCACCGACGACGAGCTACGACAGCGCTCATGTACACTCAGCAATATCTGTTCAATTCTCTGATGCTTCCCGAATCTGCCTTGCGCAACTCCGCTTCCCATCTCCTAAATCCAATCCCAAGTCATTCATAACAAGTTCTGATTTCACTTCCTAAGTATTTTATACAATTGAATTCTGTCTTATCGTTCGTTTGGAATCAGATCCGGAATAAGCAAACTGGAGCTAAGAATGAGAAAACATTAGTTTCGCTTTTTGCATTAAGCTTTTTTATATATTATATCTACATTTTTAAACCCGATACACTAAAAGTGTCTGTCTGCGGCATCGTACAAATGGTGTCACCGATTTCAACGCATTTTTTCATATGATAAATTTAATAAAAAAATGTATTGGAATAGTTCTTACAATGTTTAATTGAATTGGTTCTTATCTATTTTTTATGAAAAATGTACAGCCGTTAAAAAGCTCTTTTTATTGTAGTTGGGAGTTTTTGAGGTGCACAATATTCTCTTTATTCTGCTGTAAAATTGAGTTTGAAGTTGTCGTGTTCGACTGTACCTGAATGTCTTGCGATTGCATTATCTAGGTTACTTTTGATAATAGGTACATACGGTAAGTTAGTTTCTGCACTAGGCACTACATTTTCGTGAATAATGGAATTGTTTTTAATCCGTTAGGGTCTCATTGTAACTAAGTAGGTACGTAAGTAGGTAGGAGATACTTTGGCTAGAAAGATGTTGAAGTTTTCAATTGATAAACGTGTACATATATAACATTTATATTATATAGATCCTAGGCAACCTAGCTCCACCTGTTTTATGGTAAATTTATAAGATATTTTGGGGTCCATTCCAAAATAGTAAAAAGGAAACTTTGTGATGCGTTTCAATGCGTCTATCCGTCTACCACAGCTATATATCACAGCAACTAATAATGTCACCGGCTTGAAATTTATCATAAGTATAGGTGTTGCTTAACAAAACCCTTTATTCATCCCTTCCTTGTAAATTTCATTGAAATTCTGACAGCAATTTTAAGAACGTGATTATCTTGGCGACCAAAATAGGCACGTGCTCGTGAAATCGTTTATCCCAGATATAAGTTGCAACTAGATTTATTCTACAAAACCGAAAACCCCTACCCTGTAAATTACATTGAAATATTTGTTACATTATGCAAGACCTGTTTAATGTTTATTTATAGTATATGCACGAATATGTCCAAAATGACTCTTGAAAACAATGAAAACTCTTGAGTTTGAGAAGAGGTTGTAGTTTACTAACTACTAACTTCTCAACTTTATAGCACACAGAAGAGACTAAGCTATTTGGTTCCAAAAGCACGGGAACAATATTTTATATAAATCATATGGAAGGAAAAATACATATAATAATGAAATTACAATAACCAAGATGCAATGGCTGTGCTTTGTAGTACTAGTCTAATTTTTTCTTTCAAATTTTTAAGTTGTGATCTAGAAAGTTGAAATAAACTAACAACTTTCCTTTGATTGAATATAGCTATCATAAAAAATACTATAGATTAATAGCTTTTCAATTTCAGACTTAGCTATAGGTAAGTAATAATAATACCTATCCGGGCAATATATTTTTACTAAACTTTAAGTAGGTTCTAATAGCTTTTAAAAACGTACAAAATGTAAGTAAAAAAATAATAATTTCTATTGTAACAGTTTTTACTTGCAATTCTAATAAAGCCTAAAATTGAACGCCTAAAATACCGTCGGGCCAAATAATTGCATAGTAAGAACAATACACGATCCCCTTGGCTAACAAGCTCCATCACCTTCGTACCATCTCATTGTGCTATCGCGGGCTAATTCTTATTGTGACGTCGATAATCCTTTGTCCAATTTAACACTCAAGGTGAACGCAACCCGCTAAAATTGTTAACAATTAAATGTGGCGATATAAAATGGTATTGAGTGAATTTACGATATTAAACAATCATATTCTACGGGTGTAGAACGTGATGAGTGCACTTTTGTACTCGTCATATTACAAAGGTAAGTTTGTTTGTTACGCTTTCACGTCTCAAATACCGAACCGATCATCATGAGATTATGCACAGACGTTTTAAGGGTACATAAAACGACATAAGATATCTTTCATCCATAAAAAGGTCCTGACCCCAAGGGTTAATGTGAGTGAAGCTACGAGTGGAAAGCTTTTATTTTAGTCTAGAAACTGGCCCTATTATGTAGTGATAAAATTAGGATGCCTAAATGGAATATAATGAACCAAACTCAAAAGATACGAAAGTGGCCATTCAGTATTACTATTATCCACCTACTGACCCCATGTCTATCAAATCAGCTCGATGGTAACTACCTTCAAAACGATTATATTACAAGTGCAGATAAGCAGGATAACATAATCAGGTAAAAATATAATTAAACTAGCAGTGCCCGCGGACTTCGATACGCGTTATAAATATTTTTGTCCCTGCCCGTTTGTCCCGCGTATTACTTCGGGTTAAAGTTCCGGATAAATTTTGAGCCTATGACACTCCACAATAACGGAGCTTTCTATTGGTGAAATAATTTTGCAAATCGGTTCAGTCGATCCAGATTACCCCTTACAACGTCACAAAATCACAAACGCTACCTATTTATAATATTAGTATAGATAAACATTTCATTCATTTTGAACTATGACTTGATAATGAACATTTTACTTTGCTCTTATAGAATTTATGAAAAATTAATTATTATTACATATATTAATTTCAATGTAAATAAAAAATTGCAAATTGATATGACATGTGAAACTATGGAAATGAAACACATTTTTTTTCTTTAATTTAATAATATCAAATGCAAGTACAGCAATTAGTAATTTACTAACACTCATTTCGAAAATCCTGACTGAGAAATATTACTAATTATAACAAGTATGTAGGATTTTATTTAACGCATTATTTTTTGCCACCATAAATAGATACAGATGAATATTCATAACAAATATCTCTCATTTTTCAATGTTTTACCTGTTTAAATATGCATGTTATGTAGGCATATAACAAGTATTTATTACAATCTGCAGCAATAGCCTATAAAGAATGTAAACCGGATATCAAACATTAATGTTTATGAAACAAGAGTAGTTAAATAGATACCTACTTACTTGCCTAACTCAAGTCCTGTTTTTATAAGATATAGTCTAGTTTTTCTTTCATCTATACTTTACTTGTTTTGATTTATTACCTATGTGAGTATACTTAAGCATTTATCTTGAATCAAGAAGTTTAGTTCAATCGAGGTTCAATTGAATATATATATAACACGATACGCCCCGCGGTTTCACCCGCGTTATAGTAGTTTAGGCGTTAAAGAGTAACAAACATACATACAAACATCTATTCTCACAAACTTTTAAATAAATAAATTATAAAATATAATATAATATAATTTTAAATAATATAATTTTAAAAAAATAAATTTATAATATTAGTAGAATGTGTACCTCTAGCGGTTTTGGCAGTGCACGCCGGAATAGCTCGCAAATGGTAGATTTTTTCCTACTTACTTGACACTTATTGTCATATTTTGGCCAATTCACACAATATCTTTATAAATTGTAGCCTATGTGTTATTCTGATGTATAAACTATACTATTGTAAAGTTTCATTAAAATCTATTCAGTAGTTTTTACGTGAAAGAGCAACAAACATCCATCCATACTTACAAACTTTCGCGTTTATAATATTAGTAGGATTTGTATTGAGTAATTAATATGCTACAAATTTACCTATTTATTGTATTTATTTTGAACATAAAACAAGGTATTTAGTTTTCTTACTTTATGTTTCTTTAAATTTACATATATATTTTTATATCGTAAATAATTGTCATAAAAATTGTGAATACAAATATCATGGGATGATGGTATCGGGTCTTATAATGATTTTCAATCCATCAAAATTATTGCAAATGTTGAAAACATGTTTAAATTTTGATCACGATAGTCAAGTACAACATATATATTAATTCAGCTTTTTTTCCGATACTAATAACTTTATGTTTCAAAAAAGCAATTCTAAGAAACTAAGTTGTAGCATAACACTGGTTACCTAAACCTGTAGTTATCGTAAAGTCTACATAACCCAATTAATCTGCAAAATATCTTCCTATATTCGTTAATATTACTACACTATATGCGTGTATGTTTGTTGACTGAAATAATATATTGTTACTTTTCATTTCTCAACTATTAGAACCATCTGAATCAAACCATCAAATATGATGAACGGTAAATTTTGGTAGGTCATAAAAGAATAGTAATTATAACACTTAGATTATGCTCGCGATGAAGCTCCGGGAAGGTAGTAATTAAATAAATAATAATAAATAAATATCTAGGGACAATTAACTCATTGCCATTCGATCCCAAACTCGGCAGTCTGTACTGATAACTAGTAAATATTCTTATACATTTGTAAATACCTACATATTACATATAAATTACATGGACTGCCTCGTTGGTCTAGCGGTAGCATGTTCACCCGCAGAGAACGAGGTCCTGGGTTCAAATTCCGGGTCGGGCTAAAAAGTGATTTTTGGGACTTTTCTGTAAAAAGAAAAAATTCTCAGCATCAGCCCGAAGTCTGGGAGTTGGCGGTATTATACCCCCGTGCCTCGGAGAGCACGTAAAGCCGTCGGTCCTGTACCTGACCTCTTTCCGGTCGTGTCGCATAGGTGTCCCATCGGATCATGAGAGTGATGGAATAGAAAGTGCTCCTGTGTTTGCGCACACACTTGAGCACTATAATATGTCCCGCGCAGATGGCTGATCTCTGTTGAGACTGGCCGCCGTGGCCGAAATTCGGCTAGGAGGAGATTATTATATATAAATTACACCCAGACACAGAATCAATATCGTGCTCATCCCACAAAGATTTGTCCCGGGTGAGAATGAAACCCACGACCACTGGCTTAGTAGTCACGGTCAGGGGGTACGCTAGACCAACAGGCTAGTCAAATATAATTGTTATTCCATATTTAAAGTCTTCATGTGCAACAAGTTCTTTACTTTATCACTATGAATGAGTTGTGTTTCGCTATCTGGCTAATATTGGGATATGTTCCTCTGGCTTGTTATTATGTATTTAATGATTGAATAGCGAATTAAATTATTTGCGTATTGCAATTACGTACTTGCTTTGATTTCTAATTAAAACATGTAATAAAATGTATGTTTGCAATAATGAATTTTTGGTGCGCTTTATCAGTATTCGTGATGCATATATTATATTTCTAATACCTTTGAAACCATGAACGCAATTAAAATTTTAATACAGACTTAGTATTCTGGACCTCGGCGACCAATCGGTTTATGTGAGGACTTGAATAATATTTACTTCAAGAAAATAACAACCGATACAAACATTATACCTCAATTTAACATCGCTATAGAAACATCCACATTAATTAACTAAGAATAATGCTGCACATGAAATTAAAGGCACTGCGATGCGAAATTTTGTACTTTAAGAAGTCGGATTTCTCAATCTGCGGCTTACCTGGGTAAGATGCGCAGGAACGAAATATGTTGCCATAAAAACATAGAATTGGTGACAACGTAATTTGAAATTGATTATTCCTAACAAATCTAGGGCATAGATAAAAAATACATCTTTTTCAGAGCTCGGCACCAGCGTAAAACAAATGATTGATAACAATTGATTAATTTTATTTTTAAAATCCTGCATTACAATATGCAAGCTTTTTCTTATTCTTATCAGCTCCTGGCAAATGTTTTTTCCCGCCGAACTTAGGTACCGTCTTTTATGTGTCTCTTATATTCGGTATGGTCCATCTTGAGAAAAATATTGTAATTCTACCTTAAACATTACTTGTATTATATTATAGTTCTTCTATTAATATACACGGTGCAAGGTTCACACGAAATCAATAGCACAGCAATTCTGGCGCGCGTTGATATCTTTTCCACGCAAAACTGGGTGGCGTGTGGTGGCCGCGCCGCGCTGCCGCCCGCGCCTTTTATATTACTAGTGTGACCAGCATAATATTTACAATATATTGTCATGCTACCTTTTCTGTGTATCAAATACTATTCCATTTAATAACTTCTTTTGTAGGTCTATCAATAGTTGCTTTTCTTCATAATTTACCCATTAAGTGAGCATTACTCCTCATCATAATGTACCGTTAAAGTGAACAACTTAGAAAAATAATTAAAAACACGGAGCGTTCTAAGAGTTGTGTGTTTTTTATATATATTATAATGCTGACTTCGATTAATTTAGTGTAGATAAGTTTACTACACGTGATTTGAGTATACCTTTAATTAATGTAAAAAAAACCAATGGACACATTTATAAGTGATATCATTTGTACAGCATAGTAGGTCACTATTTCAGTTACATATGCATACATGGTAACCAAGAAAATAATTATACCTATAAGTAATCGAACGGCGCATATAAGGTTAACTATAACAATTTCCCCAACGCCCACCGCCTTACTTATCTCTCATACTAAATGTATTATTACAAAAAAGCAACATGAATATTGCTCAGCGCGTTCCTAAAATTATGTCAATAATTTTTATTTACCAATACTTTATTGAAACCATATGAATGAATTAAATCTTAAAATAATGGCAACTTATTGATCTAAATAATCTTGGAAAATTATGCAAATAATTTTAGAAAATTGCAGCAATAAACCACTAGTCACAAGACTTCTAAATGTCATATAAAAATGCTTAAAATTTAAAGACTAAAGTATGTATGTGAGTTTGTATTCGCGGCTATTGTGAAGTGTCCATTGGAGGGATATTTTCTTCCTATTTCAAACGTCACTGAAAGGTTAGTGGATCATAATATACATGTGGAGGAAACAGTAGTAGGACAATAGGCCAGTAGTAATAGAGTTAGGATACATTATGGATTGAAAAATAGCTATTTGTTTAATTAAAATAGCATCTCCATCCCCTCAGGAATAGTAAAATGACGTGATAGCAGCTATCATGACATTCTGGATCCCATTTGGTTGTCTGATATCAACAATACGGTATTTGATAATATTGAAAACCAGTTCTTTTAGTGCTATATTTGAACTTGATGACGTGGCGCCTAATAAAACTTCCACTGGGTAGACCGCACTGGGCTTACACATACAATTAACACTTACGGGGGGCTTGAGGAAGGACTGGAAATAGACCTTAACCATAGGGCTAAGGTACATTATCAGCTCAGTATGACCCATGCATCATGAATCGAACGACGAAATTCATTACGATACCTCTGATGATTACATTTCATAACTTATAAATATCAACCCCAATTAACAAGAGTTTGTTTGCATATTTTGAAATTCTAACAATTTGCAATGTACCAGCAAGTTAAATGTTAAGTTGATACGGTTCTTGAGATCAATGCTTATGACATAGGAATCAAAAAACAATTAATAGCTAAGTAAGCAAACAAAAGTCTTATTGGAAAAGTATAAGTATTTTAATAAACTAAACTAATACTATAGTACGGAACCATAAATATTGTATGCAAACTCACCTTCGACTATGATGAAGCGATCCAATAAATATTCAGAAATCGGATTAACACTCCAGTGAAATAAGCACGAGTTGTAACACTTAGTCAGTTATTATGAACAGGACGAGTGTCGAAGTTCATGAACACCCGTCGGACAGCACAGGGGTGGTAAGTTCGTAAGGAAGTCCCGGTACAGTCCAGGTTGCAGGGTGCGCTTGGTCAGCGGAGAGCTTCGGGGTGCCGGCGGCGCGCGGGTGGCGGTCCAGCGTCCGGCCGCACTACGCGCCTCGCAACGGTAAACTGGCTGGCAGTGCCGACACAGCCTCTCCCTCGCTTGTACGAGTGCCTCCAACCTCCCTCCCGAACAAATAGTACCGTACACCGCGCGCTCTGTCTCGCTAACATTTATTATACTTTTATTAGTGTGGCTGTCGCATGCAAGTGTGCGAGCCACCGACACGATGCCGGTGCGCGCGTGTGGGTGTTGGAGTAGGTAAAGTAAGTACCTATGCGTGCTTTGATCTTACGATTCGGTATGCACGGCCGCGCGGCCGCACGTAGCACCGCGGCTATACTTTACTTCTATAATATCTAGTCAATAATTTTAGTTTGGGTTTGTGCAACACCACACGTCGTGTCGAGCCAACTATCTAGGCTAGTAACCGGTACACTCAACCATACGTACCTATCTTCACTTTGGAAATAGTATTTTTTGCGTAATGCTTACGAACCCGTAACCTATCGACGCCAAATTATATTCTACCTTCATTTCTTCTCTTTTCGATGGTAAGATTAATGACGTCCGTGTCGAAGGATTTTTATTTGTTAGCCAATACTTAGATATTTTTTGTGGTAAGCCATGCGGATACTCGTTTCGTGTCTGGTTAACTAAATGGATATAGAGCAAGACAAGGTGTTGGACCTATTGTTATGAAAATATCTTAACTTAATCAACAACAACCAACAAAACTAAACTTACAAGTTTTCTTTAGTACCAGTATTAGGCATTACTTAGTTCCAAAGAGGCCTTGGAACTCTAATGCCTTGGACTGGAAGAGTTTACTAATGTGTAAAGGTAGAGAGGATTTACTTCACAGGTTGGTCTAATAATACGTGTATGGAACCCTTATAGTGCTAAGCACAACACGCACTTAGTTGATTTTACTTACATCATGTCTACTATATACCATAGATAATGACTAAGAGGAACTACTTACTTGTTTACTTTGTAAAGAAATAGATTTGATATACAATCACTAGAAATATAATCATTAGATGATAAGTCCTCTAGGTCGAGTTTGGGCACATATTACAGTGCAAAACTGTGTGAGTAACCACAGGCGCTCTCTCTATCCCCTCACTGAGAGTGAAGGGACGAAGAAGTTAGTTCCGGTAAAAAGAAAGGTTTATTAATAAAGAAATAAGAGTGCCACTATCAATAGTGTGGCTCTTTTGTTTCATAATTCATTTACACATGCAACTGAATGTCGCTTCTGTTTATTTTTTTACACTCGAGAATGAAGTCCCTGTATTGCGGTGGTTTTCAAAAACAATTCAATTAATGAGCAATACGCCCACCCACATTCAGAACAATAATTTATGGGTCACACAAACAACTGTCCTGTGCAGGGAACGAGCTCGAAACACGAGGGCTCCGAGGTAGTAGCGAGGCGACCACCTTAACCACTGCGCCGGTTTTATGTTATTTAATCTAATCCAGAATACTTAGCTTTGCCATGTGATTTCCGGTCTAGAAAGAAGAAAAATGTCCTCTTAGCCGAATTTCGGCCACGGCGGCCAGTCTCGATAGAGATAAGTCATCTGCGCGGGACATATTATCCGTCTTTGTACCTATATGTGCATAAAGTTTAAATAAATAAAAATATTATAGTGCACAAGTGTGTGCGCAAACACAGGAGCACTTTCTATTCCATCACTCTCACGATCCCTCGACTGACATGACTGCCTCGTTGGTCTAGCGGTAACGTGTTCACCCGCAGAGAACGAGGTCCTGGGTTTAAATCCTGGGTCGTTCCTAAAGTGCTTCTGGGACTTTTCTGTAAAAAGAAAACGTTCTCAGCATAAGCCCGAAGTCTGGGATTTGGCGGTATTATACCCCCGTGCCTAGTAGAGCACGTAAAGCTGTCGGTCCTGTACCTGACCTCTTTCCGGTCGTGTCGCTAGGCGTCCCATCAGAAAGAATAACAGGGCCACAACGTACGATCCCGTTTGTGTCGTAAAAGGCGACTAAGTGATACATCAGTTAGCCGCAGCGCCACCTGTATACTATAGTTGTCACCTAGCTGCGGTCGCGAAATCGCATGCCAAGCGCGAGGATTACGGCAAACCCCTCCAAATGGCAACATTAAAAACCTTTTAGGGGGGGCCTATGTTCAGCAGTGGGCGATATCAGGCTGATGATGTAATGCAATCCTCTTTACGAAATTGCTTCTTATTTTTCTGTATCAATGTCGGAAAGAAAGTATTACTGTATTCATATTATTATCTTATAAATCACAGATTTACATCCTCTCCGAAGTAAAGATGTAAACTTCTACACACAAGACTAACATTGAGATTGAGACCTGACTTTGAATTTGAACCAAGACTCCATTATCTGCATTTGATCATGCTACCGCTAGCCCCGTGAGGCAATCACATAATCACATAATACTGGTCTAGGAAAACTTTACAGGAACGCCAACTAGTGGTAATAAATTGCTTAATTCAAATAATATGCATTTATTTTATGTATTTGACCCATAGAAAATAAAAATATATAAATATATTCTTGTTTTTATATCCATGTGGATAAAAACCCCTTTTTAATGAATAAGGGGTTTTTATCCACATGGATACGTCAACCCCATTGTACCTTATGCTCTATTAACACACAACTGTAAATATATTATTTGAATTTTGAATAAAACGGTATTTTTGTGTCCTATTATTATAAGTGTTAAGTTTTTGAGTTTGGACGTGAGGATGTTTGTTAGCCAATCATACAATAACAGTGGTCACAGATAATTCCAGATAAGTTCTAAGACGGGTGCATATCCCAAATACACAATATTTACAAATATAAATGTGTCCTTAGTCAAAATAATAGCTAGAATTCTGGTAAATATTAAGAAAACCATAAACGCCAAAAAAATTAAAGGTAGGTATCCTGAATTATTTGCGGGTAATACCACAAAATTAAAAAATTTGTTTTAATATATTGTTACTCAAATAATAGCTATAATTCTGACAAACTTTGGATAACATATCCATTATGAGTAATTTAAAGGTTCTGTTAGGTACATATAATAAAATCGTAGGTAAATCAAAACCGTACATTGAATATTTTTAAAAGAATATTTTTTTAAAATATCGAAGCCTAAAATATAGTTTATAGAATTTTTGTCTATTTTTCTGTATGTATTTCCGGGCTAAACTCAAACTCAAAAACTACTGCATGCATTTACTTCAAATTTTGAATGAATACCTATTACTAAGAGGTCCGGTCAATACATAAGCTCCATATTATCACGCTATCACCTACGGGGGAGGTGCTGTAATAATTTATAAAATTTAACGCGGGTAAAACCGCTGGGCACAGCTAGTTCTGAATAAATGGCGCGCAACGCCGCGCGGCGTGGCGTGCTTAAAATAGAGGTTTTTGTTTTATATTCTGGATGTAAGCTTTTATTATATATAAGCACCTACCACTAATTAAGTACGTATAAGCAAAATTTCTAATCAAGTGTAAGCGTGGGCACTAGTGACCTGTAATACAGGTTTTTACAAACCCACAATAGGCTTTACCTCTCACAAAGTGGATATAGTTTAGTTAGTTGTGTACATATTTATTACTGCTATAGCTAATTCTACACTTAAACTTTGAACAATTGTATTTATTTATACAATGCGTAAAAACATGAATGAACCAGAACTACTGTAAGGATTCGCCCAAACATTTGTGCAATCAAATATTTTTTTATCTGAGGGTTTCAATATTTCATAAGGCGCAGAATTCATCGCACAGCAGCTGGCGCTCATAGCCAGATGCTTGCACCGGGCCGCAAGTGATTGGCAAGGTTAAGCAACTAGGCTCGCGGTCAGTCCATAGATGGGTGATCGCCAAAGAGTTTTAATTTCGGAGCGTCTCCTTGCTTCGGAGGGCACGTTGGTCCCGGTTGTTGCCATTAGGTTACAGTCGTTAAGCCATGTCAGAGGCCTAATGGGCGGCTTCAACAACTCTGACACTAGGGTAACCACTGCCCATACGATAAGTAAGTAAGTATAGCAAAGCTATCCCGCTCACGCCTTGAAATTTTCGAATTCTTCCAAAATTTATTTTTCTTTATACAATAAACCACGTCACCCATCTATGGACCTAGGCTTGCGGTCAGTGCTTTACCTAGCCGTTCACATACGGAACAGCGAGTGTAACTTGCTGTAAGTACCTCACTATTAAAACATCGAAAATCAATTCCGTACCATTGACATACTATTTTTTATTTTAGTCATTATTTTATTTTTAACCGACTTCAAAAGGAGGAGATTGTCAATTCGACTTAATGATTTTTAGGGTTCCGTAGCCAAATGGCAAAAAACGGAAACCTTAGAGATTCGTCATCTCTGTCTGTCCGTCCGTATGTCACAGCCACTTTTTTCCGAAACTATAAAGCTATACCGTTGAAACTTGGTAAGTAGATGTATTCTGTGAACCGCATTAAGATTTTCATACAAAAATAGAAAAAGAACAATAATTTTGGGGGTTCCCCATAGGTACATAGAAGTGAAACTCAAAAAAAATTGTCATCGTACCCATACATGTGGGGTATCTATTGATAGGTCTTCAAAAAAATATTGAGGTTTTTAATATTTTTTTTTCTAAACTGAATAGTTTGCGCGAGAGTCACTTCCAAAGTGGTAAAATGGGTCGCCCCCCTCCTGTAACTTCTAAAATAACAGAATGATAAAACTAAAAAAATATATGATGTACATTACCATACAAACTAACAACGAAAATTGGTTTGAACGAGATTTAATACGTCATAATCAACTGAAATACTTGCTGCTACGGAACCCTTCATGGGCGAGTCCGACTCGCACTTGACCGGTTTTACTTGGGTATGTTAGGCGATTTATCCGTTGTTTGTGTAATGTATTTTCTTTTTCGACAGGGAATACTTGCAAAAACGTTCCGGTCAAAAACCAAATAAAGTTTTTATTCACGTAGACTTTAAAAAAGCGCTTTGTAAATAGTCAGAGCTGTTTGTAACAATATATAATTAATTTATTAATTTATCATTATTTCTAGGTACATATAGATCATTAGGTACACAGATTGTATGAAAAAAATTATAATAAGATTTATTTTATAATAATAATGATAATTAGCTAGCTTATATTAAGTTATTGTCAAGGATATCAAGACCAAAAAGTCACTAATGTTTTTTAAACAGTAAATATTTATTATTTTTTGTTAGCACAAATATAACATTTTAACTGTTTATCTATTACGGTTCATGAGATACATCCCGCCTTCAGACAGGCAGATACACACACAGACGGACAACGGAGCGGAGACTTTATAATAGGGTACCTTTGGTACCCCTTGCGTACAGAACCCTAAACCATTTCAAAACAATACGTCAATTATGTCGAGTCCTTCTTAACAACTGAACTGATTTTGATGTTTTTTTTGTATGCCGGTTCCTGAATATATATTTTTTTAAAGACAACGCCCACACTAGGGAATCTAATCCCTGTGTCGCGGGGTACTTTACAAACATATAATAAACGGAGACAAATTACATCCAGACTTAGAACAACTATTTATGGGTCACACAAATAGTAGTCCGGCGCGGACCCGTGGCACGAAGAGACAAGGCGACTGTCTTAGCCGTTGCGCCACACGTGCAGTCAAATTCGGCTAGGAGGACATTATTTATTTATTATGTTTGTACATATAACACACAAAGCACACCCAGACTCAGAACAGCTACTTATTGGTCAGACAAATAGTTGTCCTGCGCCGGAATCAAACCTGGGACACGAAATGGACTGTCTTAACAGCTGCGCCACTCGTTGTCCCGATAGGTGGCGTTGCGATCAGATTCCAACTTCTTTTTCTATTTTCAGAGTAGGACAATGTCTGCTGGGACTGCTAGTACAAATATATGAAGTAGGTAGTGCAAACTCCAAATTGATAACATTGCGTATCGAAGAGTTCATCTCATATCACTTATTATCCTTAATCACTCTTGACTTTCATCGGGTCAGAGCCACAATTCCAGTTCCTTAGTAAGTTAAAAGTAAATTTGAATATACCTACTAAGTTTCAAGTATAATTCGTTAAGTACCGAAGAATTGTCTGATTTATAATCTTTCTTCACTCCAACAACAGTATTAATGAGTCTGGTAGAAAGTTGATGCCTCATACATTAAAGAGTTTCCTTGTTTTTTTTTTACTATATCATCAGATTGTATCTTTACTTTATTACTGAAATTGAAAGTGTTTACAATGTTTCAATCTGCACTATGCCGTTAAGCACAGAAGAGTAACCACATCTGATGTCGCTCCTGACTCCTAATGATCAAGTCAGGAGTGACTCCAATTGTGGTCATGATCAAAATGTTGTTCTGGGTCCCTATTGGCCCACCTAAAGTTCTTTACCTGAAATTGTTCTTCCTAATGATTTGTAATCCGAATGATCACTCTTCCTAAAATTTTTCATCCTAAAGTTTTCATTCATGCTATTTGTAGTGCTACGGCGATGTTCATAACACTCATGTTTCCGAAACTTGTCATTAATAATATCATTTATGTAAATATATTTAAACTCCTACTGTTTTTTATCATAACTTATTTATCCCTAAACATAATTACCATAATATTTTCACTCATACACAGAAAGAAACATTTACCAAGTGCAATAAAAAATATAGGTATGTGGGTAGAAGATGGCAGCATCTAACGCTCGGCGGCCGCTGCCGGGATTATAATTATTATGTTGAAGTGTCAAGAAGGAATAGTAATACCAAAAATAGACACAACATAGGAAGGCTAGATAAGCAATTAAATAAAAATAATAAAATTCCTTGTCCCCGCCTTAGTGACAGAATGGAACTCTTATAGCGGTGGGACACACCCCACCCTTACATCCTGGAATCTGGCTATATTTCAGCAAATACTAATGCTAACGACTTTACGTTTAGAATAGTTTTAGATATTCCACACGTCACTTTATTGTGAAATTTAAAATAATCATTTTCTTCACAAATTGGAAGACGAACTTATAATTTCAAAGTACAGGTTGACTTCCCCTGACCGTTCACCTGACGGCGGTGTTCTGAAGCTTCGTAGCTTAAAAATGGCGAGTCTTAAAGTAAACTCAAACTCAAAAGTCATTTATTCCGTTAAAATATTACATTTGTGTGGAATCTTTATTTTTTTACCCTACCGTGCAGTGCATGACGTGGCCGCATATGATGTGAAACAGCTGACATGTTATAACTCCTTACAATAAAATTGAGATATAATATATTATGTATGTGAAGTCACACATTACATAGATATGTATTTTTATCGCATACACTATGTTGGCCGACATAACGTCGTTGTACCAACCTCACGCAAAATGCGTTGGCACCATGTTGGCACCATCTCACAGCCATCAACGTCACCGCGCGCGTTCTTTGGTCGAATCAAATAGCGCGCAATTGTGTTTCCTGTAACACAATTCGATCCCTTTTCCAAAATCACTCCCACCAAAAATATGTGCAACCGTGAGGAAAGATTTTACATATCAAAATCTACAATAATAGTACTATTTGATGGGTGTTTATGTAAAATTCCCTTGTGGTGACGGTGAATATACTATGACACATCTCATACCATGCGGAATGTAGAAGTTGTCTTCCCGGAGCTGCTTGTACTATATACTGCTACCGCACACCCGAGGGTAGCGAGGCTACCGGCTGCCTCCGCCACCTCGACGCGACGCCTCCGCCATCTACGAGTGAAATCGGCTCGCTCCCTTCTTCTGGAGCATAATTACCTCACAGAAGGAAACCACGGCTTCCCAAGTGGTATAGTGATATAGTGGTATAGTAAATGGACCTGGGTATACCCCGATGCCAAAACCAGAAACGAGATAGCCATCGCATCATCTCACATCTCATCATAAGAAGACAAATAATTTCCTTAGAGACGAGTCAATACGGTCATAACCTGTAGTAATGACGGACTAGGCAGAAGCTCATTAAATCTGTATGTCAAACTGCAGAGATCCTGACTGATGGAAAGTCGCTTATTTTCTTCTATTTATAAAACAATCGTATAGAGTTAAAAAATACAATTACTTATCTAATAGAATCTTTTGACTCCTTCGGTAAACTCCTTTGGAACATTAAATGTAGTGATTTCATACCCATTGATAAGCATTCTGCAAAGCAAAAACTTTATACCGCTAGAAAAATAATTAAACTTTTAACGTTCCCGCCAAGTTCCACCATGGTAGGTACCTATAACTTTAGAATCATAAACTGCTAATAGATGTCACTAAATTTGGTATGATTCCTTTTTTTCCTTAAATTGTATTTATTAAATCAAATGAATGCTTTAAATATATTAATGAGTTAAATAATAGATTACTAGCAGGCATTTATTTGTATTTCTAAAATTATTATATTTTATACGTTGCAACATTTTTGTTTACAAGACACATTGTTTTATTCTAATCTGTGCGCGTTTTATTAATCTGGCATCCCTCGCCGGGTGTGTGAGCGACATACGATTTGTGTATCTGTAATTTAGTTAATTTTAAGTGTAAACAATGAATATTAAAAATTGCACAGTTTTTCGAAATTGAAAATCTTCTAATCTTATTGCCAATGTCATAACTTAAGTGTTTTATAATCTTTTTATATTGATGTGAGTTCTCGTGCTTTGTCTTCGTGTGTGACAATCAAAATGGCGCATCAACTGGCACCGTCTGTAAATTGTTCATTAGACGACATTGACCTCAGCGCACTAAAGGTAAGCTTGAAATAACAAATATTAGTATCGATAATTCATACTGCATATCGTCAAGGCATGATTTCCCTCAATTGACAGAAAAAAAAGTAATTAAAGGGCAATGATCTCACAGGGCGTGAATCATAAGTGAAGGTTTACCAGAGTATATTACTCTTTCTAGACGTTATCATCAAATAAGTCTTCCTTTCAGGATCCCGCTGGTATATTTGAACTGATAGAAGTAGTCGGAAATGGTACATATGGACAAGTTTACAAGGTACGTGCAACATTATGGATTCAATAATAAACTATACCTAAATGTATATCAACTATCAGTAATTAAATTGATCGCTCATTCTGTTTCAATTCTCTCACTCTATGAACACAGCAATGCACATAGTACTCTTAATACAAATTAACTTAATAGGCTCCAATGAAAGCATTACAATTAAAGTGTAGTCTATTAATGTCAATGAACTTCATTAGATTCAACAGTAGCTTTCAATATCATAAAAGTATTTTAGACAAGTACCTACCTACATTATGTTTGTTATGGAAACCTAATGGTGCTATAATAGTATTTGTAGTATTATAATAAACTTTTGAGTTTAATTTAAAATGTAGTTATAGGCCACCAGTAAATATGTTTTGGGTGTCTTTGTTTCTAGAGAAATGTCAGTTCATGATTCAGAGCACTGTGAACAAAAACTTTTGCCTGAATCATGGAATGTTATCTGCTGAATACTCCAGAAACAAAAGTAAAGAAGTCACAAACCATTCTACAGCTTTCTTTCATTTTAGGGCAGCAATTAGAGTACTAGAAATAAAATTATACAAAAATCATGGTTTGCATTCATTGTCAACCAGAGCTATCTTATTTAAACTATTAATGTCGAGCAAACAATTCTTTGTCAGTTTTGCAATTCAAAATCAATATAGTGCACATGTCATTAAATGATATTTATATTTAAATGGTAATAGGATGATACAAATTGTTAATCAGATGCAGATGTAAAAGAGCAAGGATTGTTTTAACTTTGAATATCAGAGGTTTAAAATATCAATAAAGCATACCAGTATTAACAATGATATGCAAGAAACTTATCTCTAAATGAGTGAGTAACCCCCGCATATAGTCAATAGATTACTAAATTCATGTTAAAGGACTCAATTATAACTGTTGATAACAATGTTATGCCTGTATTGTTTTTAGTTTTTTAATTGTGAATGAATAAGCTTTTATAACTGATGGACCAGAATACTCAGACTAACATTATGAACATTTATTGAAATAAAATGATCAGAGAAAACACTTTTAAATTTTTGATTTTATAGATTTGATAATTGTATACTCATACTACTAATTAATGTCTATAAAATTTTATTTTGACATCTTGCTTCGCAATTGAATGGGATTATTATTTCTAAATTCTCAATTTTCATTGTATGGAATCCTGTAAATAAGTTTAGCACACACAATAAAATTCTATTGTATTGTTGTTTATTTGTATTAATAATATATTCAACCTGTTTATTACTATAGTACTTTATGGACCGGTTTCATGGAATTATTGAAAAGGAAATAAAGATTAAGTCTAGGTCAAAAATTAAATATACCTACTGATAAAAATATACTAGAGTTGTTGTAGGCAGGCTTAAATAATAATATAATTCACACCTATGAAAATATATTGAACCAAATAATAGAAGTGTTATTAATAATGGTGTGGCATACATCATTCTTAATCATACCTATTTTTTTTATATTATCCTCAACAATAAATACTTCTAAACATATACTGTTAAAAGGAAATATTTGTATAAACTTGTTGAGGATAATTTGGATATTAATTGTCTTCATTGTAACCTATATTTTACTTTAGGTAATAATTTAATAGTATTAACAAACAAAACTTCTGAGTCTAATTGACATACAAGACTACCCTCAGCCTCTATGAATAAAAGAACATGTATAGTGGTTGGCCCCTTTTAGTAGTATTTAGAGACAAAACTTATTCAGAATCTTATTGGTTAGTGAATTTAAGAAAACTAAAAAGATTTCTATTCAAATATACTTGAAAAAAAATGCTTATAAATAGTCAGAACATGATTGTAGTAATATAGTTAAATTTACATAATTATTTCTAGGTATGGATAGATATTTGGATATGCAGCTTGTACAAACACAAGTAGAAATAACATTAAATTTATGACAATAATGATTTAGTTACTTACCTAGCTTATTTAAGTTATTGTCAAGAAGATTATTTATAGTTCTAATTATAAAAATTTATTGTTTTAGATCTATTGAACTACATCTAGATCTTCACATGTTCTTTACAGCTTTTATAAATTGCATGGTAGTGTTCTTTACTGTGTTTTTAAATTGTGCGGCTGATCTTGTCTCAATGGTTGTCTGTCTAAAACTGTCTAATACCATGTTAAGCTGTTCATGCCTGTTATCCAGAGTGTATCTGTGACAATAACTGTTGGTGTTGGTAAATACTTGCCTTTCACATTGGTCGTGGGTTTGACTCCCACCCTGATCCCATCTTGTTTGTCCTGAGTCCAGGTGTAATTATCTATATAAGCATGTACAAAAAAAAGTAGTACATCAGTTACCTGGTTTCCATAGTACAAGCTAAATAATGTCCCAGGATATTATTATTGTAATATTTTTTATGGGACTACAGTAAGCCAGGATCAACAGTGGCACACAATGAAATGACACTAAGTGGTGAGGCTCAGGCATGTCCTGAAGATTCACTTGTAACTGTCTTGGATACCACATTTAGTTTATTCTGAAAAAAGAGGAGTTAGCCTGATTGCTAAGCCAGAAGTTGTGGGTTCAATCACCACTCAGGACAAATCTTTGTGTTATAAGCAAGATTATTTGTTTGTGTCAAATTTTTCTATATTCTAGTTAGTTCATCATTTACCTGGTTGTATTAGAAAAAGTCAAGAAAGATAATAATTGTATATGTAAAATATGTTTTAGGGGCGTCACACAAAAACAGGACAGCTTGCTGCCATCAAAGTTATGGATGTCACACAAGATGAGGAGGAAGAGATAAAGCTCGAGATAAATGTACTAAAAAAGTACTCTAATCATCGCAATATTGCCACATACTATGGTGCATTTATAAAAAAGAGCCCTCCAGGGAAGGATGACCAGCTGTGGTTGGTCATGGAGTACTGTGGTGCAGGTGTGTCATTTATACACCAATACCTATTATTATATGACTCATCTGTTGTCTTCAAACACTTGATTTTATTTGACACAATTCTTCATTTAAAGCAAATAAATTCATGTTTTTTATTATAATTAGCTTCTGAATATTATTTGAAAGTAAGTAATAAGCTAGGCTAAGGTGGAACATGAAAATTGGAGTAGTGGCTATTTAAAGCCCTAGTTCACACATTCACAACAGAAAACATCTTGGTGCTAGAATTATTCATCCTAACAATATGTGACTAAGAACCATTATATGTTATCATTATATGTGTTTCATTTTGAAAATTCTGTGGCAAAGGGTACCAATGAAACCCTATTACTAAGCTTTTGCTGTCATCTGTTTGTCAGCTGCCTGTATCTTATTAACCTTATAATTATACAGTTAAAATTTTACAAAAGTGTATTTCTATTACTGCTAGAACAACTAATTATAAATATAGATTTTGGTTTTATTCAATGCTATAAAAGTAATATAGTAGCTAAACTTATTTAATACATTACTGTACAGTGTCACATTTGTGATTTCATACTACAAATGGATTGCAGGCACATTCTCTTAATTAAATTATAAGTTCTTTATTACGATATAATTTTATTTTACATTGAGAATACAAGATGGACTGATGATCTTGTGAGGGTCGCTGGAAGTCAGTGGATGCGGATAGGGCAAGACTGGCAATTGTAGAGATCTTTGGGGGAGGCCTTTGTCCAGCAATGGGCGTCTTTCGGCTGATATGAAGATGATGATGATGATGTTGAGAATAAGCATATTACAAAATTAATTCCTAAAGCTAATGACAATATTATTTGTCTTTTTACAATGTTTAATGTTCTTCAGTTTTCTTTTGTAAAGAAAGAAATGAAATAAAATTAGACCTTTCTTAAAACATAGAAATATTGATTCCTTCTGTAAAAGGAGCGATACACATAATGTAAATACTAGATATAAGAATAATCTCATACTGCATACTACCCGTCTCCACAAAATAAGTAACTCTTTTATGGGGCAATGTATAAGATTCTATAACAAACTTCCCAATGATATTAGAGAATTGTCTACGAATAAGTTTAAAAGAATTATTAAAGCCAAATTGTGTAGCAGGGCATATTACAAAATTTCTGATTATTTAAGTGATAAAAGTGCTTGGGATGGAGTTGTTCTGAGTCAACACACATGATTGTAATTAATCTTAAGTATATTTTATTTTAAAAAAGGATTCCTACTGAGTTTTCTGGCAGTGTTTCTCAGTAGCTGCCACGTCATGCACTGCACGGTAGGGTAAAAAAAATATGACGATTCCACATAAATGTAAAATTTTTACGGAATAAAATTACTTTGACTTTGACTTTGACTTTGACTTTCTTTTGGTTTTTCTTTTCAAGTATATGTATATAAGTAGATAAAGAGTGTATTGATAGTAATTTGAAATATATTATTTTTTTAGGATCAGTGACGGATTTAGTAAAGTCTACTAAAGGCCAATCATTGAAAGAAGAATGGATTTCTTACATTTGTAGGGAAATTCTGAGAGGTCTCAGCTATTTACACTCCAATAAAGTAATTCATCGTGACATCAAAGGACAAAATGTCTTACTTACAGACAATGCTGAAGTCAAACTAGGTATGTATGCAAACAAAGTGTGATGAGATAACATTTGTTTTATATGTATTTACATTTCTCTGTGTCATAATGGAGACTATTTATCATTGTATTTCATTTAATATGAGATATTACAAATGTATGACCCAATTACCACAAGGATATGATTTTGATTTACTTTGTATTTTGTTATTAGTGGACTTTGGAGTGTCAGCACAGCTGGACAGGACTATAGGTAGGAGAAACACATTCATCGGTACTCCATATTGGATGGCACCTGAAGTGATTGCTTGTGACGAGAATCCCGACGCTACCTACGATAATCGTTCCGATCTATGGTCACTGGGTATCACTGCTCTAGAGATGGCGGAGAGTCAACCACCCCTATGTGATCTACATCCCATGAGAGCACTCTTCCTTATCCCAAGGTAGATATTAAACATTTATATCGTTATCTAGTATAGTAAGCATCAGAAATAAATTTATTTATGAATAAACTAGCTGTGCCCCGCGGTGTTACTCGCGTTAAATTTTATAAATTTTCTTTGCTATAAACCTCACGGAGCCCGAGACCTTTCCAACGAATGCAAAACCGTGGAAATCGGTTCGTGCGTTCTGGAGTTACAGCGTCAGGAAGGAAAACCCGACTTATTTTTCTATAGTAGATAGATGGCCAGCATAAGCATCATTTCCGCCAAATTCAAGTTTAATAAATAACATAGTTATGTTCCATATGGACTATGTGGTTGATTTTGTACAGTTTTAACAGTATTCATTGATTAGATGTATAGTTATATAGCTTGTATATAATGACCAAGCTTATAGAAATCGATATAAAATAAGCCTTATGACTTACGCCAACCTTCCCTGCTGAGTTCTCTTACTGAAGAAACCGAAAACTTGAGTTGTGAAGAAAACTAATGCTTGCACTGTTCTTTTCTTCAGAAACCCACCACCCCGCCTAAAGTCGAAGAAATGGGCTAAAAAATTCCATAGTTTTATTGAGACTGTATTAGTTAAAGATTATCATCAACGGCCTTACACAGAACAACTCCTCAAACATGCATTTATCAGGTAAGAGTATATTGTCATATTTAATCATCTTTAGATTTACTATATCATGCATCAGCACATATTTTTAAATTTGTAGTATTTCGATTTTAAATAGACTAATTCTTAATCATTATGTATGGTCCTGGCATAAACAGGATTTTTATAGCATGTGCTTTTATAACATATTTCAAATAGTGGTACAGTAATAGTGACCTAATGTGTTAAGGAAAATAGATTTTGTTGTAGTAAAATTTGCTGTTAGACTACTCTGTAAATATCCATTGCAAGTAACTGCCTTACTTGTTACCTAACCAGTTGAACCTGGAGGTTAGAACGTATCATCTTTGTTTATATTACGAGTGCATGCAAATATTCTAGAATAGAAATTTGATGTATTACTGCTGTTCAGCAGTCACGAAATCACCATAATTTTGCAACTTGTTAATGTTCACAGAGACCAGCCTACAGAGAGACAAGTTAGAATACAACTCAAAGATCACATAGATAGGTGTAAGAAACGGAAGCAGGATAACTCTGTGCGCGAAGACTATAAGTACTCAGGGTCGGAAGGAGAAGAGGAGGAGAATGCTGTCGCCGGGGAACCGTCCTCTATCGTGCACAACGCCGCCGCACACCAGGGTGGCGACACGCTGCGACGTAACTTCCAGCTGATACAAGAGGGACCCAGGTATGCAAATTGTCTTATTGTGATGCCTAGTACTTACACTATATTTAACATTTCTAAAAATTTTCACACATTTTTGAAAGCAATAAATTTAAACATTTCCGAACATATATACATGATGCGACGGCTCTTTTTACACCTTATTAAAAGACACCTTTAAATATCATCATCTCGTTGGTTGAATGTACCGTAATAGCACAGATGAAGTATACAAACATAAGAAGATGTGGAACTTAAGGAGCTTAAGTTGCCCATAAGATTAATTTGCCATGTAACAGATTTAGTTGTTCGAGTATACGAGTCATTAGTTAACACCTTCCAATCCCTGTATGCGAAATGCTAATGAGAATCTGTCTTTCAAGATCTATGTCTGGAAAATCTCAATGACAGTTTTGGGCCTGAACCGGAGTTTGAACCCAATACCAGTGTTTCACTAGACAATATTAAGGAGGCAATCACTATTGTCATGTGATGTTAAAATTACGTATATGTATGTTCAGACAATTATTCCCCATCCACTATTGAATCTATTGCTAGCAAAAATGTGGAAAATATTATTGACATTTGCGTCTTAAATCAGACTTACGGAACCACCTCCGCCTCAACCTCAGCCTCAGCCTCCGCCGAAGCGCAGCAGCAAACGTGAAGAACGCGAAGAAATACCAGGTAACATAACATCCTAACTTACAGTGCTGTGTTTTATGATAACTAAGTGCCGTACATTAACACTTGTGTTCGTTGGTACCCCAGAGCCCGGCCCGCCGTCGAGGCCCTGCATTCCACATAGACTGATCGTTGTTCCGGATCCGCAGGCACAACAGCACAATAGATATAGGTATTTATTTTTCTTTTAATGTGCTTAATCAAGCTTTACTACTAGCACTTACAACAGGTAAAAATAGCGTGTGTTATGGACTCAATATATTCATGAAACTGAACACATACACATCATATCATCAAACTCATACCGTCCGATCCTAGACTATAGGCCTATAACCTGTGGGGGAGCCCAAAGGTTTCCATTACGTTGCCCTTTGGACGGGCTTACCGTAGTCACCGCGCTTGGTATGCGACTTGGTGGCCGCAATTAGTTGGCAGCTAGTACACAGGTAGCGCTGCAGTCGATTACCTGATCTATCCCTTAGTCGCCTTTTACGACACCCATGGGATGGTAAGGAAACATGTCGATCTTACAAAACTTTCTGCGAATATTTTTTTACTAGCTAGATCTTCTTTATAGTAAGACACAGAATTTATTGTAACATACAAGAACCATGGTGTCAAAGGTAAACTCCCCATATTATATAGATTAAACCCCAGGAGTTGTATGCTCCCAGAAACTTCTTATTATATTGAATTTGAAAACTCCAAAGAGGGGCAGGTATTTTTTAGCAATTGCGATAGAGAAGGAGAGCCTTGATGCATCACAAGGGGCCCCTTAAACCTACGTCTGAGTCGTAATTCTCAGGCTCTGCCGAGTGTTCCCTCCTCTAACACGCTATGGACCCGGTTTCCGCACGGTGAATCCATGGAATGGTAAGAATTAGGTCTACTAGACAGC
The DNA here is from genome assembly GCA_951640165.1 of Pseudoips prasinana. Classification (NCBI taxonomy): domain Eukaryota; kingdom Metazoa; phylum Arthropoda; class Insecta; order Lepidoptera; family Nolidae; genus Pseudoips; species Pseudoips prasinana. Next base: position 22,972,232 of record OX621236.1, on the reverse strand, counting down.
TTGAACCCCCGCTCGCCTCTATGGTCTGGTTAAACTAAAGGCAAACTGTAAATGTCATGTTAAAAAAAGGAGATACATGAATGTGTTGAAGTGTCTGGTTAAAAAAATATATATTTTGCTTTGTTGGGGCGTGATGTCTTAGCGGCATCTTGCTACTCCGACCATTACTGATCTATTGTAGCAGAGCTCCTTAACTGTGTTATATATAGTTGGCTACTGAGTCTTATAGCTTCAAAAAACTTCCAAATTGTTTGAGCAGTGTTTGTATCTCCTCCGGATGCATGATATGATGTCCTAGGTGGATACTTCTACAACGCCCGCACGAGAAAAGAATATGCATTGGTGTTTTCTCTTCTTGGCAGAATCTGCAGATTGTGCTGTCGGCCAGCTTTAGGTTGAAAATATGCTTATTTAGCTTGCAATTTCCATTGAGGATCTGGTTGACTGCATATGCTTTGTAGCGTTCGAATTCTAGTAATTCCTTTCGACAATCTTTTGTTGTAGCCCAGGGGCTGTGATCAGGATCACATCCTTTGAGTGTAGAGCTCCAGGTGAAGATTTCCACATTTCTTTGCATCACTAATGCCACAAAATGGTATAGGTCCGTTTTAAGGGTATGCCATAGTATTCTGCGACGTCTATATTAAAGGCATTTGTGCAATGTCAAAGTCAAAAATCATTTATTCCGTAAACAAATTACATTTATGTGGACGTCACTTGTGGGACGGAATACTTGTCAAAAATAACAAAGCTGGCTGGATACGCACCGCTATTCTGCCGCGAATAGTTGTATTGTTGTGTTATATTATACCCTCCAGATCACAGCTCACTTCACATCGTGGAATCCTACATCCTAGACTTGCTGGTATAATAGTAAAATGGTGAAAAACACCCATTTTACATTCTATTTTTGTGCAAAAGTTCTATTAACTCGAACATCCGTCTGAGCTGTTTATGTCTAATCGTGTTTATATAATGTCAATGAACAGTATTAATATGAAATTTTCAGGCCTCTTCCCCCGACGCCGAAGTCGTCAGGGTCGTCGAACAGTTCGGGCTCCAACAACGGCACGCCGCCGGCAAGCGGGCCGCAGCCCCCGCAGCGAAGCTCGCAACACTTGTTCAAACCTATGGTATGTGCTCATCGTTACGATTACCTCGCGGTCGTACACTTTTTTCAACATTCATGCGGTATGCAAATCAATCGGAAGCTGCTTTTTATTTTATTTTTTATTTTCGAGAGGTGTAGTCTAATCACCGTATTTAGCTAAAAAAATCAGCACGGCTGTTCTTGATTTGAGACTTTGAGATGATTATTAGTAATTCTGATTGATCAGTCTACTCCTGAAGTTAAACCCTAATTCGTCACCCGGCTGACCATCATCTCTAAATATAGGCTTATTCATCTCCAAATACAGGCTTATAAATCAAAAAATTAACTGTTACACAATGATACAGTCACTATGTTAGCTAGAAAAAGAAGACAAGTTCGGCTTATGACTAATAACTCTCAATAATAAATAAACTGTTGTTCAAATGACCTGTATAGCTAAATATATTGTGAGATGGACTGTGTTTTTCTGCATATAGGACTTTATTATGGTCATTGTTTCTGTATCATTTACATTACTTTTTATGCTAAGCTAAGCCCTATCACAAAATCATACTATTTACGAGATCAATTTAAGTAAAAAATACATCTTCCATATAAAAACATTCCAATGCATAACTTCGAATGGTCAACTTGTCAAGTTCCAATAAATGTCTGTTTGTCAGCCATCTCTCTCCATTCTGTAAGAACTCCTATCTGTTATTGCTATTAAGAAATAGCAAATTCTTGTATACAAGAGTAAACAAGAAGTAAAATTCTTCACAGCATATTAATTAATGATTTTGCCCTTAGTTCTACATAAGAAAAAAAAAAGATTTTCGAGCAGATGCGAAAGTGCTTAATTTTACCAGATTGTGGTGTTTATGTCTTTAATTATGTGTACTTATAATAGAAGTGCTGATTTATTTGGACCGAATCATTACGTATGAGATTTTAGCTCTATCGCAAAATATTTCTGTCCCCCTTTCGGTAGCTAAGTTTTGAGGAGTGTTGAGTTACATACTTTCAGTTTTATTACGTAAACCACATCCAATATCGAAGATATCTTGAATTCATAAATATTTGTGTAATATGATTGCTAACATATACTAAATTTAAATTTATTGACTCTGTCTCAAAATGAATAATGTTATTGTTTAGATGTTTTTTCTTTTGTTTCCTAAATATAATCTAAATTAATATTCATTCAGACAACCGATCGAGCAGATATTGTGTTTGCCTACTAAATAATTACTTTAAGTGGATCAAATCCCGTGTTCATGCCCGCTTGAGTATGTTTCGCCGGACCGTCTCAACTGGGCCGTGTTGAAACCGGTAGTAGATGAACCTGCTGAGTTTGTTTCGCTGGGTCTTCTCAGTTGGGGCGCATTGGATCCGGTGGTAGCATTAAAGCGCGACCGTCGTTTTAAACACAAGGTCCGTTATAATAATAATACTGAATTCATTACTTAATATAGACAGAAACATTCAGACAATATGTAGTAAAATATAAATTTCAATCATTAAACCTAAACATAATCTCCTTGACAATAACTTTATACAAGCTAGCTAATTATCACTACTATTATAAAATAAATTGTATAAATGTTTTAACATTCCGTGTACCTAAATATCTGTAATATGCAACTAGAAATAATAACTGTATTACTACAAACATGTTCTGACTATTTACAAGCGCTTTTTTAAAGTCTACATGAATAAAAACCTTTTTATTTATTATTTATTTATTGCATTACTACCCACTTTTTAAAGATTTCAATTTCTAACATTAGATTTGTTGCATATTGGTTGTTATAGAGTATATTATACTCTTACGTTCCGTATACATAGGTATCCCATCTATCCACACCATTATCTTATAATATCTATGTGTTTTGTTACTTTAATTTTATTGGCTTTTTTGTTTTTATTTTCATGTCACGCTGTTAACTTTGTTTGCACATCCGATATAAACTGCAACATCAGATTCCACCGAGGAAGCCAGAGGTAGGTGTATGTTTTGCGCTTGTCTTTAGTTAGTTATTGACACAGATATTATTACATCAAATTGACGAGTTCATGCAGCTGGCTGGTTTGCCAACAAAGTAAAATAATTTACAGAAAACAAAATTTGAACGAGTTTGAGCACTCAATTGGAATACAGCAGTATGGATGGTTGTTGCTTATATCCCGTCATTCAATAACTCTTTGTTTGTATGGAAAGCTCAAACTATTGATGGAAACGCAGTGCTAGAATTGGTTTTGTCTTAATGCTGAATTACGTTTCGCGCATCATAATGCGATTTGGTTTACTCTTAGTAACTCGTTAACATGTTTTGATTTTTTTACACTCATATTAAGGAAGAAGGTATTTTAATTATAAGCTTTAAACGTCAATGAATGGAATCTATTATAGAATTAACTTGCTTATTCCAGGACTTGGACAAGTTGGCTCAGCAGCTGAACGAACTCGGCGTTTTGTCAGGAAACGAACCCCCGCACCGACCTCCGCGCGCACCCACCAACGGTCAAGGTAACTACACGAATAGGATGCAAATTTTTATTTTCATGTTCTTTCAAACAGAATGAATGACAACATCGTTGCTTTTACTTACAAAATAAATACTGCCCAAAAAATATTGAACTGACCTAAATTTTTCTTAATGACATAAGTTTTACAATGTCTATATCAAAACTTTGAGAAGCATTCTCTATAGAATAAAATATCAATTATCAAAATCGGTTCTCAAATAACGCAGAAATTGCGAAACGTACATAATATAAATGCCAAGTGCTTGCATTTCTTTTTTCTTGAATTGATTTTTATTTCACAAGCTAATCTCACATTAATTAGGCTATATGACGGGCTGGTTGACGTGGTTGGTAAATTATTGATTTCCACGCCGCAAGTCGTAAGTTAGATTCCCACCCAGGACAGATATTTGTGTGAATGAACATGTCTGTTTGGAGACAAGGCACGAAAACATACATGCGACGGACGTGCTTTTGACTCAATATTTTCCTGTATATCCTACTTTTCGTAGGAGGCAAATTTGTTCAAAGTTTTTTATTAAATTCTTAAGACTTGGTTTAAGAAATTAAATCTTTAGTATAATTATTGTATTTTGTAATATTACCATATCAGGCCCACCAGTAGAGAGAAACCCACCCGAGCCGGCATTTGACGACAGTGACAGTGACTCTGATGCGGAGGAGAGCGGCGGCCGCGTGCGCAATGACGGCACTCTGCTGGCCAGCGACCCGCCCAAGCCGCTGTGAGTACCCGCATCATCTACACAATCACCGCCATCTAGTGAGCATTACTCTTTCATCGGGATGGACTGGAATATATAGAGTGTTACAGAAAGAGTAGACGTAACTTAGGAGTTGCAGGGTATCATCATGGCTACCTATGGACGTAACTTCAAACAGAAATAATAATATTTTATTCAACTAAAAAATTATGTTCGTATCTGCAACCTAAATCAAGATATAAGTTTGTCGATATTATTAACAAAAGAGAACGGAGATGTTACCCTAACCGGCGAGCATGTAAGAAGAACATAATGACAGTAAGCGAGGCAAAAGAGCTGTGAAAAGATCGTGACAACGGGAAAACTGTTGTCTCTAACTACCACTCTGGGAAACAGCCGTGAGTCTATGTATGTATGAAGAAAATAGTCAAATAATGTATAGTTGAATTAATGAAACGTACTATTGTTTTTGCGACAGTCATCAGCTGTATTACCTACGTTTGCGGTTACGGGCGACCGCAAATCTTTCAGCTACTTGTGATATACGTTGTATCGATAAAAATACTTGTCGATTTATTAAATGGTATATTATCGACAGAATTAAAATGATGATATTCCGGTATGGGTTTGTGTATACATAGGCTTAAAGAGACCCTAAGCACTCCTTAAGTTACGTCCACTATTTCTGTTACACTCTAAGTAACTTATTTCCACAAGGTTTCAACATCAAGAATCCTCTTCTTTATTTAAGACTGCGGATGGATGCGTCTTCTAAGAGCTAGTCGAGTTTACGTAAATTTGCGTTTTTCATTTTTATCTTAATCATTATAGCAATTGTAGACTGAGTATTACCCAATAACAGTACTTCCATACCATGTGGTGGGTTCAACAAAATACTCGTTAAGTATATTAATGCCACCAGAAAATCTGATACTGTTTGAGAAAAGTGTGAACCATTTATTCTCTGAATAAAATGTATTGACGTTGAAAGTTTTAGAGTATATATGACATCATAAACAAGCTATGGTTATTTTTCTTTCTTAAATGCTAATGTCAAATGTTATCTAAACCTAACCTTGGTGAATTTTTGTTCAACGAGGAGGATAATTAATGAGCTGCCAGACTATATTGCCACCATTCTCATAGCTTTTCCAGTGGTCTTTTTATCACAAACAACCCGAAAAATATAATTCTAGTTGAAAACCTATAGGACACTTGAAGAATTGTTTGAAATGAATCAGCCTGCTTTCAATTTCAATAATGACTATAGAATTTAACGATGCCAATTTACATTTTATGAATGTCACTAATCATTACGGTTTTGTTTTGATTTATTTTGCATTTCATTTTTGGTTCATCCCATTTATCATTTCGCCTTCCCATCCCTCAATATGATTTGGCTTGTCAGTCCCGAGTTCTGTTACAGGCCAGGTCTGAGCGCGGTGTCGGAGGACACAGCGGGCGCGGGCGGCGCCCCCACGCGCCCGCTGCCGCCTACGCCCGACGACGATGACACACACGCTGATCGCACCCTCGTCATGAAAAGGGTAAGCTACCTCCAAACCTTGTTAATATGCCTATGCTGAATACTACCACCACAGTTAAATGACAGAGAGTGGACGCTATTAGAATTTTGCTGTCTGCCATAACGTTTAACGCACGCGGCTACCTGGTTTTTTCCCTTTCCAATTCCCTTTCATTGCTACAACGTGAATAGTCCCATCAGAAGGAAAACCGTGGAACATGCTCTGAATTTATATAGTTGAATTCGTGCACGAAGCGATGGTATTAACGTAAAGTGCCCGGGTTAAAAATAGAAGTGAAGTTGTATTAGTACGTCTCGTAGGTGATCGGCGAGGTTAAGCAACTGGGCTTGCGGGTCAGTCCATAGAGGGGTAACCACCAAAGTGGTTTAATTTCTGAGCGCCTCCGTGCTTCGGAGGGCACGTTAAGCTGTCGGTCCCGGTTGTAGTTATTAGACAACAATCATTCATCCATGTCAGATTCCCACTGGGCAGCTTGAACAACTCTGACACTAATTGGCCACCCATACGATAAATAAATTAGTACGTCAAGAAACTGGTAATACAAAAATATACTTGCGGAAAATCATCCCGTGGAAGTAAAAAATACGGGATACAATAGCTTGAACACGAACCTATCAAAACGAGTTAAAAAACGTTGAAATGGAACAAAACCGTTTTTATGAGTGGTATTTTTGATCATTTTTAGGGGTGACTTAGCGATTCCTTCCTATCAAGAAAAAGTTGTTCAATCGTGTTTTTCGATTAGTTACATTCTTTAAAATATAGTTACATTTAATTTTATTTGGATTAACACGGTGAACATAAAAAAATCAAAAATACCAAATTTGCTGTTTTTAGCGCTTTTGTGTGACAGAATTCTTCAGCCGTGAAGCAAAAATAATTCCACTGTAGATATATTTGGAATTAAGGGACCATTAGCGATTTATGAAGAATTTTATTGTTTTTTTTTTTTTACTATTTACTTTATCGTATGGGCAGTGCCAACGTATAGCCCAGTAGGCATCTGAGATGGCTTATCGATTGTTCTCTAAAGACTACAACTGGCCGTCCGGCCTCCAACGTGCGCTGCGAAGCACGGACACGGTCAGAAATTAAACCACTTTAGCGGTTACCTATCTTAGACAGGACGATTAGACCAACTACATATATAACTATATATATATATATATAAATGAACGTACTTTTTAACATTGACAATTGAAGCACATTTTATTTAACGCTGAAAAGGGTTATCGGCGATAGTAAATGAAGGTACTAATTCTAAATCTAATCTGCAATTTGAATTATTTATAGCTTAAGAGGCCTATTACAGTCCACTAGCGCCGCCAATCGGAAAAATGTCATAACTCGTAAATAGAATCAAAAATACAAAATATGTTCTATTATTACTGTGGAAAAGGCAATAACGTAATTGTATAACACCTTATCAACACTTGAAATATAGCTGTTTAGCTAAATCGTGCATTCAAAACATAAACGGCCGTTTTGTTACAAATGCACGATTTAGCTAAACAGCTATATTTCAAGTGTTGACAATGTGTTATAAAATTACGTTATTGCCTTTTCTACAGTAATAATAGACCACATTTTGTATTTTTGATTCTATTTACGAGTTATGACATTTTTTCGATTGGCGGCGCTAGTGGACTGTAAAAGGCCCCTTAATGTTTGATGAATTTGGTTTCGCAAATGAATAAAATTGCTTACTGCTAATGTAGTAGTTTTATATTCTTATGTACCTAGCGCTAATGCCAAAATAATATTACGAACCCACCAATTCCAACAGGGTAATGAAACCGCTGACACTGGTACGTTCGGTACCATCGTTTTGTGTCGTTTAGCATTATTTTTTCATATCTACTTCAAGCCCAAAAAATAAGTTGGTACTGAAGCGAATTGTTGTTAAATGGAATCAGGAGTTTGTTCCAGGTTTCTTTTATGAGGAGTTTTTAATATCCTACTACCAAAATAGCCGAGTACTAAATCCGGTGTTCCCCATATTCATGTTGTACTTACATACATACACATATATTTACCACTCAAAATCCATTCACATATTGCTATGAAAGGTTTTACCTACACCAAGCCATTGTCGTATAATTCTGTCATTACCATTAGCTGTTTTAAATTGTCTAGAAATGTTCGTATTATTTTATGTGGCTTTATCAATTACTGCAAACTTACAGAGGACATAATAAATATACAGTGTATACTAAGTTAATCCTGCTTTCGACAATTATATGACTGGTTTTTACTTTCACGCCAAAGTAAGATTAGTGAGCAAAAATGCTACTCTTTTAATTTAATATATTTTTTTATATTCCTATTATTTATATGTACTTTTTGTATCGGACATGTTTGACAAACATCAGAAAGAAAATGCCGAATCCGATAAAAGGCAATCCGACGTTGACGAAGCAGTGTTACTGAAGGACTGGGACTTTGCACGATTTTTCCCTTCCAAGAAAGCTGAAGCCAAAGAAGAAAAGCAAGATACGCCGAAAAATATAGACCCTAAGCGAGCGCAGTTACAACGCCAGTCTCGTTTGGAAATGGAAGACGCATGGTCCAAATACAAGGCTATCGCCACCCCGCCCTCTCGCCACAAACAGTTGTTCCAAAAACCTAACGAAAAAACCACGCAAGACAAGTTGTCAGACATCCTAAAATACAACAAAAAGGAAACAGAGCCAGATTCCAATCCTCCAAACCGCTTCTTCCGCGGATTTAGAAGAGAAAATTCTGATCTGTTCCCACTGCCAAGCACTCGTCATTCCGCTATATACTTTCCGAAGCACGAAACTCCCGTAGCGGTAAATAAACCGCTTCGATCGAGTGGTATTTTTAATAATTCTCGCAAGCAATTAATCAAACCCACTTCCGGGGAGCCGATTCTTACAGACTTTATTAAAACTAACGATAGCCTAAAAATGTCAGCTCAAGGAGACGGCAGAAAAAGTGAGAAGAGAATGTCCGACCGAAAGGTGGCTCCCAACAATCCCATAGATGCTCTGAAAACGGTCGCTGCGCTTATCAGACAAGACAACGAAAGCAACGGGCCGAGCCGGCAGAGCAGTGTCAATAGCGACTCGCCTGCGACCAGTATCTGCTTCACAAGTAGCACGTCTTTCGAAAAAGCCGGCACGCCCGACTTGACTGCCGATACACTCGAAAACAAACCGATCTCCGATAACGTAAACGAACTCAACATGGTGAAACCTCGCAGAGAAAAGACTGAATCGGATATAGTATTCCGGAGAAACTCACAATATAATCGGCATTCAGAGGTTTCAACAAGTTGTGGGCAGGAAGCGGTACTCGCTCAGGATCAGGTAAATGCTCCCTGCTCAGGATAGTTTGATAATATTTTATACTTACATTGGTATGAGGGTTTGGTTTTCTAACATGGTTTTAACTAACATCTACGTATCTATTATGGAAGCTTTATAAAAGATTTGTATGTTTTGTATTTAGTCTGTAGTGGTTTTGGTTCATCAATAACAATCTAAATGTATGGGAATGGTTTACCGCTCGATCGTTATACTAAAATTACTGTTACGAAGTAGGTAGGTATATAATATCATGTAAGGATGTTAAAAGTATCTATTATAATTGGTTTTAGTTATTGCTCACACGTCTTACATTTTGGCGTGATAATTATTGTTTCTTAGTTATTTATTAGAATTATAGTCTTATTTAGTATTATTATAGTATATTTATGGAAGACGAAAGGTACAAATAAGTAGTGGGTGAAACTATTAATTAACGAAGTAGTCAAACTTTGTAGATATTACAATCTCTTAACAGCTTCATCACCTAACACTTCTTTCACTGCAACTCATTAATAATCTAAACTAACCAATTATGTAAGTATATTTCCGTGCGCGATTACCGTCTTCCTGCCAAGAAATCAACAAATACAAAGTTATCGAATCCACTTACGCCATCAACACTTGAAAAATTAACCATATAGGAATGCTGCCTAACGAAATGTCACAGAAGCTGGCAGGAACAATCATCAACTTGTGAATGTGTTTTACTACTGCATGTTTTGGCTGCCGTGTATGTCGAGCTGTTGTTATCGAACCATTAATACTGCTATTAAAAGTTTGTCCAAGTTTGGAACACGATACTGGCCCTAATTCCACCAAACACCAACTAATTATAATATTGTTTTTATTTCTTTATATCAAAGTTCTTATGAAATGTACAAACTACTTTTCAAAATCTATCAATTATATTTACCTCCGTAGTACACACGGCTACACATTAAGCTAAACATTTCCAGTATAAGCTGATCTCGCGTTGTATAGGATTTCCATACAATGGCATACAATCCAGCTTATATTGGAAATGTATAGATTCATATGTAGCCGTGTGTACGTGGTAGGTTTGTTAAAGGACGTTCAAAGGCTTTACACAAAATGCGTCATGTGTACATCCTTTCAAAAGTCTAGCATCTAAGGATCATTTACGTAGAAAATACAATCAAGTATAAGTAATTATTGTTCAGATAAATACTCATAGTAAAAGATCGACGTTACCGATACCGCGCTCCGGATAAGCAATTATATAAGCTGCTCTATTACCAGTTCTTATGTGTACTGTTCTTGTCCCTTTCATAAGAACTATCATATACACAGCGTTTTCTTAGTCATGTAAAGTCTTGAAACAATGTGTTCAAGTACTGATACGGAATAGACCAATGAACTTGTTCCTTTCTATGAAAATGAGAAATAAATCATTTTCGGGCATTGTATGCCAACGATACAGTGCGCGGGTAACATGCCTACGCAGGTTAACACTGTCAGTCGTAATTCATATGGATGAAGGCTTTTACACGACTAAGGAACAGCCTCTAGAGACATCACATATTTCATTAATCAATTTGTATTTCAGAATTAGGGCCAATAATAACATAGGTTTAGATTGACCATATATTTGTATTGTTATGTAATTTTATAATTTTTATAAATATATAAAGTGTATTATGAAAGTTAAATCAGAATTGTAGATCAATCTTGATTAAAATATGCATTTTGTATTTTTTACTTTGTGACGTTATAAGTACGTGAGAATTAATTGACAACCGATTATAGGGTCGATCGAGCGGTGCTAACGAGGGTAGTGGATCTCGCACAAGCTCGGTGCTACCCGACCTGTTGAGTCAGGCCGGCCAACCCACCACACCGCCGAGACTCGACAAGTCCACCAGTGAAGAGGTAACTTTATACACAGTATCAACGACATTAACTCTATACACCTACCATTACCTGCAAACATTGGACAGCAGTGGCGACGGGTGCTCTATTGCATAAAGGAAGCCAATATGAAATCCTATGCACCTCAACTACATTGGATTTCACATCGGACCGTAACCGAGAATAAGTGAACGAATAGCGAGCTTGGGTAATTAAAGTATTGTGTTGAATCAAACTACACAGAACTATTTTATTTTTTTCTGTGGTCATCGACTAACGCAACACAAATAGATTTTTTTTAATACCTTTATATTTTTACTGTATCGATTAGGTCAACCTATCCAACCCTAATTAGATTTATTCCAGTATACCGGTATGATTCAAGGTCATCATGAACTTGATATGTTTTATAAAAAGTAAGACAATAATAATCATACTCGATAAACCCTTCGCCACTGCACAATATCATGTCCAATTTGATTCATGCCACTACATATTATCCTGCTAAAATAAAAGTAGCCCCCGTTTGCTTTTAGTATTTATCACACAGGTGGCTAATGTCATTAGGTACATAATATATTTACTCATCACGTCATAGTACTATGTGAATTTAATTATCAACGTGTCATATTCATCGTACACGTGCTTTTACAAGGGGCAGTAAAAAATGGGAACTCTTTGGGAGCAACATGCTGATGTTTTAATAATAAAATGAGAGGTGCTTCCAACGCAAACTGCTTGGTAATATTATATTGTAATAATGCTATACTATTAAGTACCGTAAGTGTTCAAAAGTACAATAGCACGCTAAAAATCATATTTATCATGAATTCTTGATCAATCTAAGTTATGGGTTAAATAAAATCAGTTTGTTAACTAATTTCATTTAACTATGCTATTTTGTTACGTATCTGTTATAAATTTCATACGAAATGCCAAAAACAAAATATCATGTACATAAGAAAACATTTTGACACATTGCTCGCAATCTATCCTAGAAGTAAATATAAACGTGTATATTCAATTTTAATGGGATTTGGATTTAAACGTAATCGATACTTAGCAGTCTTGCAAAGTTGCTTACTTATATTATTAGTTTAATCCAATATAAGAACGACTAGATGTAAACTATTGAGAAAGTTATAGAATCTGAAATATATTGATGTTAAATTACATCATGAAACGGCTACTGGACTTTTGAACGCTACTGTGCCTAATTATAAGCTCATTTTTAATTTGCTAAATGTCTAAAGCCATTATTACATCTCAGGTAAACCATTTAAAAGCATAAAAGCTGCAATAATGATGATTATGCTGGACGTTGGAGGTTCCTTTTCGGATCATGAGTGTGTCTCAAGCTTTTGGTTTATCGTATTAATGTGATAATGGTTGTCAATCATGCAAACGTCCTGGAGGCACTGCGCGACCGGTTTGCAGATACCTGTGAACACTGCGTAAGTATCCACCGAATTGATGCTAGAGGAAATGCTTTAAGGTTCTCATAGATTGTTGTTTGTTGAAAGTAAGAACTATATCTCACTTCTTCTTTGTATTTTATGCATTCTCTAGATACGCTTTCATTATGTACAAAAATGTTTGATTGATCATCGAATGCGGATCGATAACTGTTATCAAGCTTTCTAAAGTAGAGTGTAGGTTGTATTAGGGCAGCTTAATAACCGTTGTAACTAGAGCTGTGGCCTTATGGGTAATTAACGATACTCTACACGTCTATAGGCTCGATGCGTCGGGTTATCATTGATTCACCATTAACTATGGGATTTATTGCGTACTACCTACGAGAGGTATACAATAACAAAATTCGTTATGTTAGGCATATTCAAACACACTGAAAAATGTAAGACGAATCTTTTTAATATTTTCCTTTTGAAACGATTAATTGTTAATCATTTTAAATAGATTTTTTTATACAATATGAATTGGTACATTCATATAATATTCCGCATATTATCGGCTGGGTAAATATTCGTAAATGATCAAAGTAGGTAATTAAGACACCCTATCGGCCTGTAATAGAGATCTCCTATCTGTGTTAACCCATTTGGACCCAAATATAAACCAGTAGTAAATTTTTGGAAAAACCTTTATTAATGTGACTATTAGAGGCTAGAAAGGCAATTTATAAAAAAAACCTGCAAAAAAAAAACTTTCTTATGTATTAAAAAACACCGTCCTCAAATGGGGCCAATGGGCTCATGTATGATATTTTTCATAACATTTTTTACATTCCCAACGTGCTTTCATGTGACATTCGTGGCATCGTAACTGGCTAGGCAGTTTCTGGGGGAAGTGTCCAACACCATCTTGACTCACACTTGGCACCGCAGAAGAAGGTTTACGACGCCTTCCATCGGGTCTTTCAGTACCTACACTCCTCAAATAAGTCTAGTTTCTCTTCAGCGGTCATAACATGGAGACGCCAAGCATTAGCTACTGCCAAGTCCAGCATGTATGTAAACAGAACCCACCACCATTTTTTGCCTCGTATAGCTGTTCTGTATACTGTAATAGACTGGTCAGCTTGATCGACTCCGCCCATGCCTTTATTGTAGTTCTGGAAGACATATGGAATATTCACATCGACCTTTCTTCCTTCTTCAGAGCCCCATCTTTTTACTTTACCAAGAGGGTAAACGAAGTCGTAGTTTGTACCCATGGTACAAACACTGTTGTCAAGCCATCGCACGAACAAAATTTGATTGGCTGTATCGAACCGGTAATCAAATTCTGCTCGGTTCTTCTTTTTCATGTCCTTGACAGATACTAGTGGGCATTTCTTCGTTCTATTTTCTCTCACAGTACCAGTTGCCCGATAACCAGCGTAACGCAGATCTCGTAGCAATGCATGACTGGTGAAAAAATTGTCAAAATACACGATATGCTCACGTGACACGCAGTTTATTTTTTCCAATAGACCATTCACCACCTTTGATCCCAAAGGGTCATTACTGGATCCCCCTGCAGATTTACCGCAGTATACATCAAAGGCATAACAATAACCATCAGCACTTACAATCATCCAGTTTTAATAGCCAAATCGTATGGGCTTGCCCCTTATAAACTGCTTGGCTGGATGACGTCCAAAATATTTCACCATTGATTCATCAACCGATAGATGCTCGTGTACTACACCCCACTGAAGGAATTTCTTGATCAGCAAATCAGCAAGTGGTCGTACTTTGAACATCTTATCGGTGGACGTAGCAGCAGCTTCGTTGTCGCAAAAATGCAAGATTTTTTTTATTTCCATGAATCTGTTTTGAGACATTGCTTTTGAAACAATGGTAACATTGCAGTCCTCATCTAAAGACCAGTACAACCGTTATCGTGGAAGTGAGTGATATCCAGTCAAGAGAAGAATGCCAAAAAATAATTTGAGGTCATCAACAGTTATTTGAAAGTCATGTTTGTTATGTTGTGCGGCATATAACTTCGTGTTTATAAGGATCATATCAAATACCTCCACATCAAATAACTTTTCAAATATGTTGACTGACGCATGGTCTTTGAGCTTGTTTACAAGGTCTTCCTTTCGTTTCTGAACATTATGTATCGCTGAAGGCATGTCGACATAGGAACCATCACATTTACGCCAATGAGGTTCCTGGATTTCTACTCTCCTGTGTCGTTGTAACGGTTCGTCATCGCTGCTATCCCATTGATCGTCGTTCCTGGACTCAAACACTTCAACTCTACCTGGGATATCACGCGGAAGAATGTTTTGTTGGACATCGTCCTCATCGCCTTCTTCTTCATCCGTCAGAACACTCGGGTCTGGAGGAATGGCCACTATGTCGTACGTAATATCTTGATCATCCTCTTCATTCAAAATGTTTTCTATAGCCTCATCAAGTCCTCGATAGTCATTTGAAACGTCAAACGATCGCTTAGTCATTGTTCACGCCGAAACTAAGCCTGCCGAATAAAAATAAAAAATACAGCAATCAGCCCATTGGACCCATTTGGGGACACCTACTAAAATATCTCCCTTTACCGTGAAATCTTGTAAAATACTTGACATAATTGCATTATTTACTAGTACAAAGTATGGCAAAGTGAGAAATACAAAAATAGATAGATAAATACTATTGTAAATATAAAAAGTATGACTTACCTTTGATCAATTACCTATTTGTTCAATGAAGTAAATAAATTAAGTTATTCCAACCAATAAATCCAATAAATTACAAAATTTTACAATTGTTCCACAAAGTTACACTCCTTGGCACTCAAAATTTGCCTGCCAACTAAAGTTGTTCGTATAATTTAGAAAATGTGGGTACTTAAAGAAGTGGCCCCAAATGGGGACAGCGGGCTTAAATGGGTTAATAAATGTTTGTAAACATATCGGATACTCTGTAACTGTTTCTTAATAGCACAATAAAACTTTTCTAAAAACTTAAAAATTTCTTATGAATTACTGGAGGTTTTAATTAGTGTCCGAAACCAATTAGGTTGATCCATAATATTATTTGAACACGTTATACACATTTAATTGGGTTTAACATAGAAAGGCAGGAGAAAAATTATATTATTATTGAAAGAGGAATTCTCGGTAGCAACGCGGTGTCGGGAGTGTTGGTGGTATTGCACTCTCAGAGAGCAGGCAGAGTAGATGGTCTCGCCACCATCGATTAAATAAAAGTAAAGGACTTTTTTATGCTGGGAAAAAGCCTTAATTAAATAAAACAGATTTTATATTTAGTATGATCTATTTACGCTTCAGATCAAGCAAATTGCGATGGTGAATTATTATTGCTAAAATCCTTTTAAACGTCAAAAATATATTCATTTTGGGTGTAACAGCCGTTTATGTCGCGTAATGCTAACGCGACATAAATGGCAGTTTACGCGTTTAAAAATCAACTAATTAATATTGTGTTGTGCCCCTTTTCCTAACTTCACTACGGTCTGTTTTACTTTACGAACAACGAACAAGAATGAGACAAAATTTTCCATTTATGAATGACACATATCGGACACCTTGATTGTTTTCCTTCGCTAATTGCGTTAGTACTTTATCTACATACATAGGCTCAAAGACGCCAGGCTGTAGGTTCCACAAGGAACACAAACTTACCTCTGTACATTTACAAATTCATGCCTGCTACCGTCAGTTCACCTTCCATTATCACAGTCACATTATGGTCATGAATGTAGATAATAGCCATCCAGCTAATAATTTTCCGTTTATATTTGAAATGATAACTAATCTATGGGAGATGGAATTTTGACTAACCGATCACCTATTAATTCACATGGTTGATGATGCGGCTAATTGTCCTGCAAATTATATGAATTTATAGAATGTTATTGATTAAAAAGCTATGTATGAAATGTGTAACAATATTAATGTCTTATATTTAAGGAGTTTAAATTTTCTCATTAAACCGACAAAATTCTAGAACATCAGTTGGTAAACTTACTTCTATACATCCGTGCCGATCAAGTGATACACGCAGAATGTTACAGTTTCCGAAAAGAAATAATGTCAAAGAATGAAAAAATGACAAAGTCAAACAAAATCGCTTAGTTTCCAGACTCATGTTTTTCAATAACAATTCTGTGGTGCTCTATTTTACGTTTAAATAAGAATTCCTTAATTGTCTCACACTATTTATGTTACACATTGTAAATGATGCAACAATATTTAAGAAGTTAATTCTTCCCATTGCAACAACGATGATTACAACGAAGATTGTTTTGAATGGATAGTTTAAGTTCCTTAAAAGATTTATCTTAATATCGTTACACCGTGTACAGAATTTTAGGTGTCCACGCTTCAAATTGTTCATTCAGAATCGTTGCAATAAAATAAATACGTTTGTTCGTAAAATCACTCGCAGTTTTGCTGGTTATTAATTCTGAAAAAGCAATTATGAACGTTGACACTAACTTCCTACCTGTGTACTGAAACCATAATATTTTCTTTTTGCAGTATAGGCAAGCGATCGCCGGTGGCACACCCCTCTCCCACCACCACCACCCTCCCCCGTCCTCGGTGCAGTCGACGCCCTCCAAGTCGTTTGTCTCCGGCGCGTCTCCTCACCCGCTCCAACACTCCCCGTCCAACTCTTCGGTGGGGTCGCACCAACAATTCCTCCCCTTGCAACAGAAGCAGCGCTCGTTTCTCACGTTTGGGTTCGGCGCGGGCTCGGCGGGCACGGGCGGCTCGGGCGGGAACGCGTCGCGCCGCGAGAGCCACGTCAATGTCAACGTCACGCCGACGGGACACGACCTCTCCTCCGATACGCCAGAGATACGGAAGTATAAGAAGAGGTTTAATTCCGAAATTCTCTGTGCAGCGTTATGGGGTAAGCTATTTTTTTAAAGGACTTTCTGGCTACATTTGTCTCTAATAGTAGGTGAAGATTTGGTCTAAAGTAGACCGTGCATGCGTATTAGCTCCGCCTCGAATGTACATATGTCTGGAAACAGACAAATACAAATACCACCAAGATAGTATTATCGTATGGGCATTGGTTACCCTAGTGTCAAGAGTTGTTCAAGCCGCCCAGTAGGCATCTGACAAGGCTTAACGACTGTTGTTAATGACTAAATGCACGACCGACAGCTTTACGTGCGTTCCACTTTGGTGGTCAACCATGGACTGACCGCGAGCCTAGTTGCTTAACCTCGCCGTTTACTTACGGACCGGTGAGAACATCAAGCTATGAGCGCCTCAATAGTATAGTAGTCAATAGTACCGTTACACGTTTGAAGGTTTTCTGTGAAACTGTCAAATCGATAATTTTATTTTAACCCAGATATTACGGACAGACAGAAAGAACTCTGCTTCACTGGTCTGCTGTATCTTATAAAGTGCCCTAGTAATGAGCGGGTTAAGTGTCTATATCCAACGCGAACCTATCCTCATACATGCAGTTAAATGTGCCCATGAGAGTATAAAGCTCTCCACGATACATAAGCCAGACATTACATACAGCATAAGATCTGGTTTACATTGTCTGCTGTCTTTTATAAATTACTCTAGTATCTTCAATGTGTACTTGTGGGTTATATATATTTCATTGATAAGGTCCATATGATCAAGTCTGCAACTGTGGCCCTGGTTTTCACGTATACAGGAATAACACAGTAAAACTTATTGACACTGCAGCTGCACTAATTGATCCCTATTCCAAACTAAGCAGAGCTTGTACTATGGAAACCAGATAACTGATATACTACATATAGGTACTACTTTTTCTGTTCCAAATACATACTTATATCGATAATTACACCCAGACTCAGAACAAACAGACATGTTCTTGCACACAAATATCTGTCCTGGTGGCAATCAAACCCTCGACCTCTGGCCTGAAAGTCTAGTGTTGAGTAATATTTTGTAAACAAGTGTCGTTTTCTTTTAGGAGTTAATTTGCTGATTGGTACTGAAAATGGCTTGATGTTACTTGACCGTTCCGGACAAGGGAAAGTTTATCAACTGATCTCACGACGTCGCTTCCAACAGATGGAAGTATTAGAAGGACAAAATATCCTTGTGACAGTCTCGGGTAAAAAGAATCGTGTTCGTGTATACTACCTTAGCTGGCTTAAGTCCAAAATACTTCGTACTGACGGACTTAGTGACGTAAGTATAGTCGACTTCAATAATTATTTTTATTATTTCAGACTTAGGAACAATTTTTGAAATACATATATTTTCGAACTATATTCTTAAGAACAGTGACGTGGATTACAGTTCTTAAGAATAGGAGTAAAATTGATAGAAATGTAGTTTAAGAAAATTACTTTAGACTAAGTTTTAAAACTGATGTATTGTAACTAATATGAAAATAATGTATTTCAAGATTGTCTTACCTTGTTAGGTTTACAACTTCCCTAGTCCAGGTTAAAAAATTCGAGAAAAATAAACCCGAAAGGAAGAAAATCTTGATAGGTTTGTATCACCTATATACGTATACGTGGGCCACTTGAAATATTTCTAGAAACTAAATGAAAATAGGGTAAATTATTTTTTGTTTTTTTATTAACACTTATTTTTTCGTCAGCCAATAATAGCATATTAGGAATTCGCTTAAATTCACTACACCAGTGGTAAACGCCCTTATCCGAAAAATTCTTCTATTGAAAGATGCTTCCGGTTTTTTTATATCATAGAGAATTATGGCGCGAAAAAGTTCTCGGAGGTTCCATTTTCTATATGAGACATGATTTCGCAAATGAAATTAAGTAAATTGTCCTACTCGACTATGTAATTCTTTATTGTTTCTGTACAATGTCTTAAAGAAATATAGTGTAGGATAGCTCAATCTAACCATGAAACAGAATAACTTCTAGAACACTGTCTACTGAGCTTACAAAGATATTTGCTACTTCAAACTGTGTTTCTGTAGAAGGTACACATTTTCTTCGCATAACATATACATGGAAATTAAATGTTTTATAAGTAATTCCATTTACATGGTATAGTCACAGAATAAAAAGTACTTACGTACAGAAGCGGCTCTTCGCGGAACAATTTATAGAAATAGCGACTCCTGCTACTAAGCAACTAAGTGTAATTCAGCTTGCATACGCGCTCAGTGCCTACCACGATATTCACCTAAACGCTGCCGCTCTCTTCTAACGCATTACTGTGTCGCTGTAGGACACGGGAGTGTCCTGGCGTAGGGTTGCCGGCTTACCGCTGTTACTGTGATACCTGTTCATCGTCTGTCTACTTATTAAGCACATAATCTATCTTATGTTTGATGCGTATGATTACACGGTAAATTTTTACAAATGTGATATTTTTGTTAGGTTATTTAAGCTGGCTCGACGAACTTTACTATACTAATTCATAAATATCTCCTAAACTCGTGGACCGATTGACATGACTCAAACGGAAAAAATGGTTTTAGACCTAGATCTTTCATTTGACACCAAAATCGTTAAGATATCTCAACAAACAAAAAATCACATTTTCAAGTTGCTCTTGTAATTATCTTACATGTATGAAACTCATACCAATTCTTTTAAAAACTATCTTGGCCAACAAAAACGTTAAAACTAGAGTCTATACGACTGAAAACACATTATTTGGAATCTAATTATAAATAATCAACACCTACAAAATCCCTACTTTGGTATTTAAAATAATAATTTGAACTAACCTTTCCGCAACTGTAGGTAATGTAAAAACTGCTAAAACCTTTTCCCCTTTTTTCGACAAACATCCAAATGAACAATACCTAGCACCAGATTTATGATGATGAGACATTTTTGTTGTTCAATATTTATAGTATTAAGTAGAGATCTGCCACTACTTTTTAATCCGTGGCGCTGCGCGCGAGCGGTCGTCGACAGCCCTCTGGGGTATCCCAGAGGGCTGTCGCCGACCGCTCGCGCCGCCTTGCAGTGGCGTATGCCACTGCCAAGGCGCGCGAAAGTGTAGGTAATTATCACCGTAGGTATGACCGAGTGAAGGGGCCCTGGTATAGTGAGCTGCTTATCTATACTATTCTCCTATGTTTCGTGAGCCCATTAAAAATACTACATGAAAATAAATGAAATATGATTTATTATTATTACAGCAAGCCGAAAGAAGAAACGGTTGGATAAATGTAGGTGAACTACAAGGTGCTGTACATTTTCGTATTGTGAAATACGAAAGGATCAAATTTTTAGTAATCGCACTCAAAGACTCTATAGAGATATATGCATGGGCTCCTAAACCATATCACAAATTCATGGCCTTCAAAAACTTTGGAGAACTACAACATAGGTGTGTATTTTTTTTATTACCTTATATACTTGTGTACTTAAATTATTTTGACAATATGCGGACTGTCATTTGGTGTATCTGAATCCTACTTTAAGTTGTCGTCACCATAGCATATCCTAGCACTTATTTTATATTAAAAGGTGCCATAAACCTTATTAATGTTGGCGTCGCCCGATGAATGTAAATAATAAATAAATAAATATCCTGGGACATTATTCACACACGGTCATCTGATCCCAAACTAAGCAGAGCTTGTACCTACTATGGAAACCAGATAACTGATATACTACATATACTATTTTTCTTTTGTAAATACATACTTATATAGATCATTTACACCCAGACTCAGGACAAACAGACATGTTCATGCACACAAATATTTGTCCCGGGTGGGAATCGAACCCACGACCTGCGGCGTGAAAGGCAGCGTATCTACCAACCACGCCATCAGGCCCGTCAAACGAATAAGTGTTCAGTGACTAAAGTCTGGCATGTGCTGCCAAATACAGTATTACGTTTATTTTTATTGTTGAAGTGAAACTTCTTACCCGGCGATTTATCGATTCGACAAATGGATGAGATTGAGAGTAAAATTTTAAGGACATAATATCATGTTTAGGTACATTTTGGTTAAATGAGAGAAAATAAATATTAGGTCTTTACCTATGAAATTGCCGTTCTGCAGTACTGGCCATTTCAAATCAAAATAATTTTTGTTTGGCTAAGAATTCTAATTTCAAATTAATTTTATTTTAAAAACATGGATTCTTTTTTCCAAAAGTAGTCATTTCTTTATTGATTAGTGTTACATTTTCATCGCATTTCAATCTTTTTCGTCATCATGGATACGTTAAAAATTCGAGTAATTATGGAATATGAGTACCGTCGTGGCAGCAACGCGGCACAAGCGGCACGCAACATCAACGACGTTTACGGAGCTAACACTACAAACCAACGCACCACCTGTTATTGGTTTGCTCGCTTCCGTTCTGGAAATTTCGACCTGAAAAATGAACCTCGCGGTCGTCCGAAGACTTTGGTCGACAATGACGAATTAAAGGCGGTTGTGGAAGCTGATGATACACAATCTACGGCTGAATTAGCAGCAGCTTTCGACGTTAGCGTCAAAACAATATTGGTCCATTTGCGTCAAATTGGCAAGGTAAAAAAGCTTGACAAATGGGTGCCCCACGAACTCAATGATCGCCAGCGCGAAGTACGCGTCGAGACGTGCCTTGCACTGCTCAACAGACACACAAATGAAGGAATTTTGAACCGCATTGTTACCTGCGATGAAAAATGGATTCTGTTTGATAACCGCAAGCGCTCAGCAAGTTGGTTGGATCTTGGTTCAGCACCTAAACAATGCCCTAAACGAAAACTTACCCCTAGAAAAGTGATGGTCACTGTTTGGTGGTCTAGCGCCGGTGTGATTCATCACAGCTTCTTACCAAACGGGGTGAGCATTACTGCAGATGTGTACTGTGAAGAACTGAGCACAATGATGGAGAAGCTGGCGCATCTCCAACCAGCATTGGTCAATCGCTCGTCTCCGCTGCTCCTGCACGACAACGCGCGACCTCATACTGCACAGCAGACGGTCTCCAAGTTGCAAGAACTGGGGTTGGAAGCTCTCCGTCATCCGCCCTACTCACCAGACCTTGCGCCTACAGACTACTACTTTTTCCAGAATTTGGATAACTTCTTGGCGGGAAAAAAATTCAATACCCGAGAGGCAGTACAAAATGCCTTTGAAGAATTTGTTGCCTCCCGTCCAGCTGATTTCTTTAAGAAGGGCATCAATAAACTGCCACTGCGATGGCAAAGATGCATTGATTGCATGGGTGATTACTTCGATTAATACAAATAAAAAAATTCATGAAAAAAATTCGTTTAAATTTTTTCATACAAAACGGCAATTTCATAGGTAAAGACCTATTATATGTATATAAATATTGTGATGACACTAAGGTGGAGCAAGAGACTCATCCAAAGTGATATAATAAAATAATGCTGCGCATGCGCGCTCTATAGTTATACGCCTCAGATGCTAGATATGAACAGCACAGGTACACACGGCTACATATTAAGCTATACATTTCCAGTATAAGCTGACCTCTCATTGTATGGAAATCCTATACAACGCGAGAGCTTATACTGGACATGTATAGCATGATATGTAGCCGTGTGTACGTACACGCATAGTCTGTGTTATATTATTCAAAGTAAATTTAGCGATTTTCAGTTTCTGATAATTCTTAATCTCCTACTCAAGATTTTACCTTAGCTGAGCTGACTGAATTTAATATGAATGCGCTATACAAACACGTACAAATCTCGCTAGAGCCAAACTTTACGCAACAATTGAACTAATTTTAATTAGGATTTGGTTGATCTGTGTTGAGTAAAGCGCCCTTATACTATATACCATTTTATGTGTTTGATTTGAATTTTCAGGCCTTTGTTAGTTGATTTGACTATTGAAGAAAGCACAAGACTGAAAGTAATTTACGGATCAGCAGACGGTTTCCACGCCGTTGACTTGGACACTGCCACTGTTTATGATATTTATATTCCAAAGCATGTAAGTAAAAGAAAAGAAAATATATTTATTCCGTAAACAAGCACAGATAATAATAATACATAGGTACACATAAAGTAGTTCTTAATTGCTATCTGTGCGAGTCCGAATTGGTCCCATCTCAGCACTAGCTGCAACATTACTGTTGCAGCGCTGGTTTTCTGATGGAACCAGGTAAAAATAACAATCGGACAATTCATGTGTCAGTACAGCTTGCATTTCAATTTTAAAAGTATCTGAACGCTAATAATTTTACTTACAACTAATTAAAATACTAAATATGTGGATATGGAGACTTAAAAACAATAATATATATAATTTAACACTTATTTACAAGTACGAGTCCTACTATTATGTATACAGTCACTTTAACAAATTCTGTTTTTTTTTCTATAATTGCTTGACATTCAATTACTTGTACATATTGAAAAACTAATCAGCTTGAAAAATATTTCATTGTCAAACTTTGACCTAGTTTATGTGGAAGAAATAATATATTTCAAATGATACCTTTTAAGAACAAAAATTACAAAAGGCGTTCATCTGTATTCCGAAATTTATACGATGTGTCTTCCTGTATGTATAGGGTCTAACGGTATCCGCGTTGGTCTAGCGGTAGCGTGTGCAACCGCTGATAGAGGTCCTGGGTTCAAAAAAGGTATTTTGGGATATTTCTGTCAAGAAAATTTCTCAATTAAAATGGAGGAGTTTCCGACCGACTAACAAAGTTCAGTGTGACCATCCTTAAAGACACAAAACAATGTATAAACATTGCCACATTCAACAATTATTTTAATTTTAAAGAGTCCTAAAACCTCGGTCAGTGTATGATCATGAAAATTAAAAATACCGATTTGGAAATACTTAACAAAACCGATTTATTTCCCAAAGATAAAATCTATTCCACTTTATAAACCTATTTTATGCGTCTTCAAATAATTCATTCAAAAATGCAACACATCCTTACCATCCTTACCTCCTTAGATTTTTTATAGTTTTTATTCCCCCCTTTAGATTTTCCCCAAGTGGATAATGAATCCTAAAAATTTATCGGATAATATCACCATCTGTTACAACTAAACTTACCCAAGTACTTTATAGCAATGAGTTCAATGAAATTAAACGTGTTTTCTTACGTCCACAGACTCAAGGAGCGATTGTCCCACACTGTATTGTCCCCCTGCCTAACTCCAATGGAGTTCAGTTGTTGTTGTGTTATGATAATGAAGGAGTATATGTCAACACTTACGGACGCGTGAGCAAGAATATAGTTCTCCAGGTTTGTACAAATCAAATTTTTCTGTATGCCCGCAAGTTATCCTTTAGACTTGTATATTTAAAATCACCTTTATTATACGTAAATGTGGAAGGTACGTTATGTTTTGGGCTCTCTGTTTTCATTGAGGAATACACAGATTCCAGAATTTAATTGTTTAACTATATTCTCATTGATAATAAGAAATTTCTAGTCATGTAAATTCTAATGATATACTAAAATATTAATATCAAAACCCTATGTGAGGTGCCAGTTGGTTCTTTTGCAAAGGAATGTATTTAATGAAAGGATGACTTTTATTTACATAATAAATAATCTAAAATACTCATCCCAGTTTTACTATGTTGTTCAATCATCATATTTGTCAGAGTTGTTTTGAGGAATGAGTCCGTAACCTATAAAACACATGATTTAACCTTTGGTCAAAACAAAAACCTGCTCATAGTTATATCACATGTTGGTCCATTTGAATATTGACTAAGTGTTAATTTTGTTTCAGTGGGGTGAAATGCCTACGTCAGTCGCGTACATCGGTACGGGTCAAATAATGGGATGGGGCAACAAAGCAATTGAAATTCGTTCAGTAGAGACTGGCCATCTCGATGGCGTGTTTATGCACAAGAAAGCACAACGACTTAAGTTTTTATGTGAGCGCAATGATAAAGTGTTCTTTTCGTCCGCCAAAGGTGGTTCTTCCTGTCAGATATACTTCATGACGCTCAACAAGCCCGGCATGGCCAACTGGTAGTGGCCGCTCATCTGTGATCGCACGGCGTCCCTTGCTCGGTGCATGCCAGAACTGTACAACATAATGCCAGTAGATTAGTCAATAATACAAAATTCATGCGCTTTTTGGCCACTCGAAATTCAAAGACTTGTGATAGTGACAGAGTTAGTACCTATATGTGCTCAAAAGACAATCCACAAATATTATTACATTCAAGTATTCGAGGACTCTCTTAGTAAATGTGGCATTTTGTACTGATGAATATAATTTTCATGGCAAGCTAATAAGGACTATATGTTAAGCAATAACCTCTAGGATAAATGTTTTGATATTGACAATTATGCATAAGTAAGTTAATGTGCTTAGGTTTTATATTATGTTGCAATTGATAATTTCTAAAAGAAAATGTAATTGAATTCAACTATTAATTCATATATGCCATATTGTTTATAATGTTAAGCTAGTTGGGTGATGATTATTATTAATTGGTTACATAATTATTTTTTATGATATTAACAAAGAACAATGCCATGTTTGACAGGTTATAAATAATTATTGACAAACAAACACAATTAGAGATAATGTAAAATTATTATTCAATAATTTATACTATAAGATTCATTCACTTAACAAATTGGCATTTAGTCAAGTCACTTTGTATCATAATTATCACACCAAACTACATTTTTATTAATGGATTAATCCTAAAAATTTGGTAATATTTATTATTTATTTGTTATGTACATTATTTACATGTATAAAGATATAACTGTGCATATTGAAATTATATATTTGACGACTTTTTATTTGAAATACCTTAGTCCAATAAAAATTAAAAAATATGTATGTCCTTTTTCTTCTCTAGTTTCAAATAGGTTAAATCAGATGAACTAATCTCAATAAATTATCAAGGACGCACGCGTATCCAAATCCACGAATATAAAAATTATTATAATATAAAATATTCATCATTTTGAAGTATATTCAAGTTAGTTTTGTCAAGCTCAAATAAACATTTTGACAAAATCAAAAATATTGATGTACATCAGAACTTTCACCATTTCGAGGTAGGGTAGCTAGTTGCTACCCAGGCGGATTGGGAAGAGATGACACCAAGTAATTTGTGACAGTCTAGTTCCTAAGATACATTTATGTGTGTTAGAGCATGTCGCAAGCCTGAATCTCCTTAACTAAAGACCTAAGAGAAACTGTTAATGACTAAATATTTAGTGACGAAATTGTGACGAGTAACCACTGCTTTACTTTAACTTTTAATGCAACTGGTTAAACGTAAATTTAAGTAAGTTCTAGGAATATCAATATGTTTGGTCAATGCGATCTTCATGATTGAGGACCCGAGAGAAATAGTTATAACATAAAGATTTAGAGACGACAGTGAAACGATGTGTTATTGCATTAGTTTGATTTGGGACTGCCCCATTAGATAGTAAATTGGAAATCAAAGATTTAACTTCAAAATGTTGGGATTAACAATTCTTCTACAACAAAGAAGCCTAAAACACCAAAATTGTTGCAGTCGTCAAGAACTAACAACATAATTGATGTTTAAGCAATGTAGTGTTGATTTTGGGATATTATATGTTGATTTACGGATGCTAATTATTATGTACGTAATAAAAGGATACGAAAATCATCGTTTTACCTACCTAACTTAAAAAATTCCCTTTGCATCTTTGCTTCGACGTTACTGAAAATTTGCAAATAAAATATTGCAAAGCACTCTAAATTAAGAGTAATTGACAACTGATGAGTAAAATATATTTAATTAGTGACAATGAACAGAAAATCCGGTTTGCATATAATGTCCTCTAGGCCGAAATACGGACACGGTGGCCCAGTTTATACTGCACAAGTGTGTCCACAAACACGGCCACTTCCGATTCTATCACTCTCAGATGGGATGACGACTGACGCCACCGGAAAGAGGTTATGTACAGGACCAACGGCTTTACGTGCCCGAGACACGGCAGTGTAGGTAATACCGCCAACTGCCAGTACTCTGACTGATTCTGAGAAATTTACATTACGGAAAAAGCTCTTTGGACTTACCCGGGATTTGAACCCAAGACCACATTATCTGAAGTTGAACATGCTATACCGACGAGGCAGTCAAGTACATAATTAATCCAATCTTAAATGGTATAAACATGAACATTACTTGTGTTGGTTTAATTTGTGAGCGTCAGAATGGCTGGTTGCCTATAACAGGCTCTGAAAGTATATTGAAGAATTGCTGTCCAGTTGCTTACATTTGCTTCGTTTCTTCAATAATTGCTAGATATGATACATTCAGAGAAAAAATAATATTTTTTGACCAGCCATTCTGACTTCAAGATTGATGGTGGCCGCCGCTTTCAGCGTGAGAAGCAAAATTTCAAATAAAATTGTTGCATTCACCAATTAAGTTTGAGCTTCGTACATACATTTAGAGATGGGTGGTGGGTATTTACCGGGTAAATACCCAATTTGGCTAGTTACCGGATATTTACCCGGTAAATACCCAAAACCAGGGGTAAAAACAATAAGAACGTTATATTTAGTCGTTTTTGACTAGTTTATTTGTATGTTTTGTTAATAAATGAATAATAAACTTGGAGGAGGCTTATGCTCAGCAGTGGTTATCGTATGACTGATATGATGATGATGAAATGAATAATATGATTGTGATTCAACTAGTAAGATGATTTTCATCTCAACGTAATTAAATAAAAGCCATGTAAGTAATCACGTCATTTATGTAACAAAAATAATCATTGCCTACGCTAGTAAAAGAAAAATAGACAATTATTATTAACAAATGACATGGTATAATCAAATCATATAAATAGACCAAAAATAAAAATTATAAACTGTCTTATTCATAAAAATAATAAACGGTCTAATACTATTTAGGTCGTCATCAGTGTGAATCACTGTGTTCGCCCAGTGTCGCTGTTACGTCGTAAAAGTCAAATTCAGGTTCCTGTGATGTTGAAGGTTCTGGACTATTTCTGGAGTTACTGAAGGATAATGGGCTAATTCTTTTATTCGGGACCAGTCCCTCCCTCTTACCCACCACTGCAACTCCTATAAGCCAGGATGGAAATGACACTGTGCGGTGAGGCTCAGGCATGTCCCGGGGAGTCGCTTTAACTGTCTTGATCCCGCAAAGAATTTAATCAGAAAGAAAAAAGGAGGAGTTAGAAAATTAATAGTTCCACTTCCCTCCAGAGCAGAGCGGAAGACATAATGAAGTAAGTAGGCTATAGCCTCATAAAACGAGAGAATTGCAACCAGAGACGCCAGCTGCAAAAGCACCGAGGATCAATTTAAGGGTCCTAAGTGAGCTGTTATATTTGATTCCAATAGTAGGTATGGCAAAAGCGCTTAAACGCACGGAAGTTGTTCCTTGCTGCTACAAGATCCGTATAATAAACTACTCCAGATATTGGTTGTAAGCTGTTTTACATAATATCACGCTGATTTTGCCAGAGATCACACTCCCAAAGTATGTGGTGAGCAGTTTGTTCATATTCGTCACAGGAAGTTGAGCACAGACAGGTTGGTGAAGATACTAATTTGAAACGAAACAATTTACTTTTAAAATTGCGGTGTCCGGCTTTAGTTTAAATGATACAAATTTTTTTTGACATTACGACATATTTTTATAAATACCTACGTTTTGAGTACCTATTTACCCAGGTAAATACCCAGACTTTGGGTATTTACCTGGTATAAACCCATCTCTACATAAATTAGGTGAAGAAAAAATATAGCTTTTATGTTACATATAATCTGGAAACATGCTTTTGTGCTACAGCGTCTTGTTCAAATCTTGCAGGCGTTTACAATTACAAATATTAATAGAAGCTATATTTTTTGGGTTAGTCCCGCTATGGTATGGTCCCAGTATGGCACCCTCTTAAAATACCTACCAAAAAGTTCCGCTATGGTACCCATCTTTTAGATCCACGTCAACCAATAGAAGGTACACCTGAAAAGAAAAGTGCACCTATAATTTTGTCACTACCTTATTACTTTTTAGGAGTGTATAAATAAAACGACTGATTGCGATATTAAGTCAGTCTTTTATTCATTTTAAAATATTTATAAAAAATGATCAACTAGTGGACAAAAATATAGCTTCTATTAATATTTGTAATTGTAAACGCCTGCAAGATTTGAACAAGATGCTGTAGCTTCGCTGATGATATTGTTCTTTTCTCTACCACAGCCACAGGACTAGAACATATGTTGCAAGACCTCAGCGATGCAAGCCTCGAGGTTGGACTGAAGATGAACATGTCGAAGACCAAAATCATGACTAACAGCTCCAAAAGGAGCATACTACATGTATGCTCCTTTTGGAGCTGTTAGTCATGATTTTGGTCTTCGAGGGCGGGGAGAAAATACAATATGTCCAAGACTATATCTACTTGGGCCAAGTAATCTCTTTCCAGGCAAGACAAGACAAAGAGATCGCAAGACGAACTGAAAATGCCTGGGAGAGTTACTGGTCCATGAAGGAACTTTTCAAGGGCACTCTGCCCATGTCTCTAAAGAAGAAATTAATGGACATGTGTATTCTCCCCATCTTGACCTACGGCGCACAAACTTGGTCTTTGACAAACATCCAAAAGTCCAAACTCAAGGTTTGCCAACGTGCAATGGAGCGCATTATCTTAGGTGTTAAATTAACAGATCACGTTCGAAACACTACACTGCGCTCTAGAACACAAATTATTGACGTGGCTCAAAAGGCTGCTCAGCTTAAATGGGACTGGGCAGGACATGTCTGTCGCATGCCGGACGAGCTGTGGGCACGCAAAGCTCATGATTGGTGCCCTGAAACAGTGACACGGGGTCGCGGCAGACCACGAAGGAGATGGCGGGACGAACTGGATGTCTTCCTTGAGAATTGGAAAAAGATGGCACACAGTCGTGAACGTTGGAAAGAATGGAGGGAGGCCTTTGCCCAGCAGTGGGACAATCAAAGATATTACAATACAGGCTAATAAAAAAAAAAAAAGGTATTATGCGAGCGCACAGTGTGTCCCCGTGAACAAGCCAGGTGGACAAAATTATTTTTCTGTTTTTCGTAATTGTATGTATAGATAACAATTAGTGTTTATAATAATAAAAACGCAAAATAAAAAATAAAAACTTTATTACATGAATGCATAGTATAAATTTACAGAAAATCAATTATTCACCCAACTACAATCACAAACAACAATATACAACAAATATTACAATATCTAAGACAAGAAAAAAATAGAGAGCCTGATGTTTACGAAATGTAAAATTTCGTTTATATAATAAAATAAACTATACAAATACAACTAATGATCCATATCGGAATCATCAGAAGTTTCCGATAAAAGATAATCGTCTTGTTCGGACACCTGTCTCTATTGCACAGGTCGAGACTCAATTATAGGAGCTACAATAAGCTTTAAAACCTCTGCGCATAAATTGTCAGATTTTTTATTGGGTACTTCCCGAAGACTTGATTGATTTCAGCACTGGAGTCAGTTATACCAATAAATTCTTCAGGAGGATAACACGCACGCTTCGACTTTTGTAAGCACTTATACGATGGAAACACATGATGTCCTACTTTCATTGTCCATTTCCTTGTTTGTTTGTAGGTGTGTGGTGGATTTTGAATCTATATAATATGCCAAAGCTTCGTCTCTGTTCAATGGTCTATCAACTTGCCTAGAAGCGGATTTTTTAGTTGTTAGACAAACATTAGTAGACTCTGGAGATTCACTTATGTCTTTTAATACTTTGGCGACATTTCGTTTTCCAGGTGAGCGCGCTACTAGTTCAGCAGCAGTTATTAGTTCACTTGCACTACGCGATTGTAAGAGATATTCAACTTTCCGTTTTTTGGTCTTAAATGAAGAAGCTTTTCTAGGGCCTTCCAGCTGAGGAAGACGGTTGCGGTTCAGTATTATGAACGCGAATAACGTGAAACTCAACGTCCGTGCCCTCATCCACGTCTTATTCCTTTTCAAAAAGTCCTCCTTTGATTTTCCTGACATAACCCATTTTGAGGCAACTTTTGAGGAAAAGGTCGCTATAGTCATTTTAATTCTTCTTCTAGATTCTTCAGTTATATCACCAAAATTAAATTTAGAAGATATGAAGTCAAAAAGACGATCGTTCCTTACAACTTTGCGGTGTTTAAGCCACTCGTCAAATAACTCCATTTTTGTAATAGAGTTCACGATATCTGAAAGGATAAAAATATCAGTGTTCGACTCGACTCTGCTGAGAATACCTAGTATCATTCTAATAAGAGAAGGTGTAGCTACAATATATAGAAAGTACAGCGAGGGTACATGAGTGTACATTACTTTTTCAAGCTTTCAACAACATAAAAGATACAAATATATGCAAAAAAATTATGCATGTTTTCAAACACATATTATATTAACTATAAAACGATGCAGAAAGTTTATAGTTTTAATAAAATGAAATACATACCTTCGTTAATAAAATCCATCACTTAAACTTTTCACTTTAAAATAAACAACCACAGGAGATGTTTTCGTATTTGTCACAAAAATGCAACTGACTACTCTATTGCAGTTAACTAATTACCTACCATTGAGACCCTATGACTCATTGATCTGGAATGTGGTATGTAAATAATTCCTGGAATTGGGGGTGAGGGGGTGTTGTTTACTGAAAACTGTCGTTAAATACCAGGAAATTGATAATGAATTTTGTCCACCTGGCTTGTTTACGGGGACACACTGTGGAGCGGGACTAACTCTATTTTATAACCTAATAGTTGTACGAAGCTCACACTTAAATTGGTGAATGAAGCAATTAGTCAGCAATTATTTGTACAACTAGGTCGTCCACCTAGGTAGCTAGAGAAAACCGCAGGTTAGCTAGGGTAGGCTCCTCAGCGGCGAGGGCGAGGATCGCTTTGGCCCCTTAACACGTCATCGGTGATCCCGTGCAACTGATCACTGATTGTATAGTAGTCTTTGCTGATCACACCCTCTCTTAGAATTCTGTCCTTTTGCTTCAGCGGCCCCCTGAGCTGTGGCCCGAACTCCAAAAGGGTGGCCTCGGGTATTAATCGTTTAATTTAAGCTACTGGTTAAGAGCCTTCTGCGCTAGCCAAATGCTCATTGCCTTCAATTCTTTAATTTTAATATTGTACAACTAAATTTCAATTTTTTTTTTTTTTGTATACTACTATCTGCAATCAGTACATTGTACTATAAGCAGGTGAGTGGAAAAGAGGGAGACATGCAGAGGTCTTCGTCCAGTGATGAAGACTCTTTAAATTAATAGGCTATAGATTAGATTATTAATCTAGCTCTAATATCCGTGATCGTTTAAGTCGTTTGGGTTGATTTGTGGTTAGTAGCTCTTGTGCGAGCTTGTTTGGATGGGCCTCTAGTCGAGATCTATATTTTGTGGATGTTATTGTTACTTCTTGTTTCACTAGAGGTATATGTGCGAACTGGTGAACCTCATCATTGGTTATGAACCAAAGTGCCATTAGGATGGTTTTTAAGATAGCATTTTGGGATCTTTGCAAAATTTCAACATTGGAGCGGCTGGCTGTTCCCCCAAGTTGGATGCCATATGTCCAGATGGGCTTAATGGCTACTTTGTATACAAGGAGTTTGTTTTCCAGAGAAACTGGAGAGTTCCTTCCAATTAGCTCCGGAATTTAAGGTTCATTTCGTCTCGCTTGGCTCTAATGTGATTTTTCCAAGTTAGGCGACGGTGGATGCCCAAATATCTGAGTCCACATGTGCAAGTGGTTCATTACCCAGGGTAAATTTCAAAATAATAGATAATTTTTTTTAGACTCATTATATTTTTGTAATTTTTATACTGTATTCAACTATGCTTATGTACTGCATTGTGAACTTGACAAGTACAAGTGTATGTTAATACCCAAGTGCTGAATAAATTTCATTATTTCATTATAACCAACTTTTAGAAATTCTGTGTCTTTCACGCTGAACATGGAGGCCACCATCCATCCTGACATCAGAATGTCTGGTCAAAAACAAATCATAGTTCTCTGAATGTACCATATGTAGCAATTATTGAAGAAACGAAACAAATATAAGCAATTCTTCAATATACTTTCAGAGCCGCCTGCCATGGGCAACCAGCCATTCTGATGCTCACTTTAATTTTAGGATTAAACCAAAACTATTCTCGTGACTAGTCTTCAATAAATAAGTAAGTATGATGGTAGTTAGGAAAATAGTTTAACAAGCATGTGACAATAATCATTTAGTTTGGAATTTTGATTGAGTACTATTTGGTGGTATTATTTAATGGTTAAAAATCTGAAATGCACAAAATGAGTTTCAGTGTATCTTGAAGAACAAAACGCTGTGCTTCAGTATCCAGGATTATAAGCAATTATTTCAGTGTTAATAAGTTGCTTTTGAGTGAAAGTAGTATTTACAAAGAGATAAGAAGAGAGAAAAGAATTCTAACAACAGGTACTGATACAGACAAACAGGATGAAAAGAGTCCAAGTGACAGAACCAGTAAAAATGTCAACATTGGAAAGCTTGAAATTTACTAGGTCAATTCTTTCTGTATAAATTTAGTGCTCAAAATAAAACAATAATAATAATAAAAAAAACGATTTATTTTTTTCACAACAAAAGGGTTTTTGAGCTTATAATTAAAAATATCAATAACAATTTAGTAGCAAGTTGAAACCCAACATTGTGAGAGACTGGTGCCTGATGTAGGTTTTATTATGTATTACAGGTCACCAGGGCCTCCCACACCATTTAGGTTAACAATTTTATGATGTTTATTATTTATACATATTAGAAGAATGAATAAATCATGATGATAGCAAATTTGCACTGGAAAGCCCTTCTGTCTCTTTCTGTGACATGGGTACTAACATCAGCCCAGGGACAGGCGGTTGCATTTCCAGATCCCTTAGGTTGTTAACTTTGACTCTAAGGTCACTTCGTAGTTTATTTATACTTATATTTAACTCCTTTTGGTCAGCTTCTAAAAGCGATTTACTAGCATCTGTATTATGTTTAATTAGGACAGATCCTACGGTAAGCCAACATTTTTGTTGTTTTGAATTTGAAAGATCTCTAAGTGCTTCCCTGTTGCAATTTCTTCTCTTATCCATAAGAATAATTTCACGCTTATCCGACAATATTTCTTCAGCCAATTTTTCTACTGAAATTAAATATTTTAAAACACTTTCTTGGCCTTGCATTGTTTCTAATATATTACGCACCAATTGATATTGACATATATATAGTTCAAATGTTTGACTTTCAATGGTTTTTAAAATCGAACCAAACAAAGATATTAAAATAAATCTATAGAAGGAAATTGTAAGCTACAAATAAGTCGATTCTGCTTATGACAGTGTGAGTGACATGACAGCACAGCGTATGTTACCAATTCCGAATACTCATTTAGACCAGTCATCCCATTTAAAATTTATGACTTACGGTTCAGAGATTTTACTTAGGGTTTTAAAATGTTCTTATTTACGATACTTCTTTTACTTTATTGGTATCGTTGAACTTGTTGCTTTAGCCGTTGGTGGTGGCAAAATTTTAGTCATGGATATTCGGTCCTCTAAGACCCAATTTTAAGTTAAAAAGCATAGACCTAAAAATTGTACAATCTGAATTTAACCAACGGTAACTAAATAGTTTTCATATTAATACAGACTGCTTAAAGCAGTTAGTTGTACCCTATGATGAAATATAAGTCTTCACATTTTTCGGGCTTAACATAGTACCCCACATTACTCCCATATTTCATATCACGGTACCTAGGTGACCAACATAGTATTTGGAATATGGATCCATATTTTACAAACAATTTTAGAAATTTTCTGGCCTCAAAGCATTAAATACTAGAGAGAGGACGAACTAACGCGTATTAGCTGTCTACAGTGTGCTCAGCAGGCTTACACTGTCATCAGTTCGCCACTTTTGCGCCCAAGTGAATACTGAAGTCTGTGCTTCTGACACAAATATTGAGTTTTATCCGAAATGCCGTACTGTGCAATCGTTACATGCAAACATCGTAGTGAAACTGTTTACTAATTTACACACCGATGGGATCACTTTTCACAGGTAAATACAGTTAATTTTTATAAAAACATCATATTTAATGTAGTATTCCGACTTTTAATCAAAAAATGGTGGTGGTGAATTTAAATTTATTAGTTTGAATTGTGCTGTATACATTGCTGCTTTTCATACCTAAATGTGTCAATGTATAGTTCTTACGCTACATTGAATAATGCAGAAAACGATATGATCGCTAACGTGTTTTTGCGCAGTACGCATATATGCTGCTCATATTCTTAGTGCGAGCCATGCTGTCTGAGACGTAGTGATTGCCTTCGTCACTGTACTCGAACACGTATATCGATTGCTCTCATGGTTTTGTCATTGTCATTAGATAATGCTGGAAATGGAAAATATTTAAAATATTAAAAGCTGACTTTTAAAATAGTTTGTATTCTAATGTTATAAAATTATACGGATTTTTGAAGTTATACTTCTTTTGGCGCGATGGAGAAAAATGATGAGAGTGAATTTTTACGATGCGCGCGCACACTGACACCAAAAAATTTAACAGCATGACGTTAGTTCTAGGTGGTATGAAAATTGATAACTATGTTCAAGTTGTATATTAAGAAGTATAACTTCTAACTGTTAGAGTTCGTATACTCATTGGTGTGAAGCTATGGTTAGAGCTGGCCGGTTGCCAACACCAAAAGTGTAACTTGTCAGTATGTTTTCAAATAAAACAATTGATATTTTTCATTGACTGAATAAACTATAATATCTTACGAATTTTACCTTTTATTCATAATAATCGGTAGCAAACGTTATAAAACGTTAACATGGTAGCATAGTGAAAGACGTTTTGAGCAGAACGTATTGCAAAACGTAAGAATTGTGAGATTCAGAAGAAGTTCCTTCGAAGTCGAAGTTTAAGGAAGAGAAGACATTTTTTGTCTGCAAGATGGAGCAAGCTATCTTAGAAGCAACAAAAATAAAGGTTGGTCTCTTAAACGATTCGAATTGGTCGACATGGAAATACAAAATTACAGCAGCCATGAGAGGACTGGGACTTCTGGACATAGTTGAAGGAAAGGTCAGTAAACCTCAACTGTCGGATCCAGAAAATTGTGAAAAATATGATTCAGAGTTGAAAAACTATCAGAGAATCAATAGCGCAGCTCTATTATTAATTACCACAAATCTTACAAATCTTCAAAAAGTTATGAGATTTAACGAAGCAAGAGAGATATGGGCGGAATTGACCCGAATCTATTCAGGTGTATCACAAGACAGAGCATATGACCTTTGCATGAAGTTCTTTGGCTACAAGAAAGAGTCCGACAATGACATGTCAACTCATTTGTCAAAAATGAAGAATATTTGGTCAGAACTAGAACAAGAGATGAAGAAAACTGAAAATAAAGGTGAGCTACCGGAGATCTTCTTGATTTGCAAAATTTTAGACACCTTACCAGAAAAATACTTCTCTTTTAAATCTAGTTGGCTATTGATAACAAAGTCAGAAAGGACAGTAGAAAACTTGACGAGCCAACTTTGTACATATGAGCGATCACTATTAAGCAAAGATGAAGATAAAGAAATAGAGGTCCTAAATGTTCAAAAGAAGAAGGGAAAACAAAAGATCACGAGAGATAAATGCCATTATTGTGGTAAGATTGGACATAGAGTGAAACAATGCGAAAAATGGATGTCTGATGGACGACCACCAAAACTGTCAACGACAAAGAGCGTTCCAAATACAAATGTGAACATGAGTCTTATGGCAGTTAACAGTAAGATGGATGAAGACCATGATAACTGGTTCATAGATAATGGGGCCACAAGTCATGTAACAAATAGAGATGATTTGTTTGAGTCATTCCACTACTTTGACGACTCATACACAGTAACCACTGCGAATGGAGAAGCCATTCAGGCGCTTGGAAAAGGAACACTAATAGTTGAAGCTGACGTAGGAAGAGGTTGCAAACAACTGATCACGCTAAACGATGTTTGGTACGTACCCAGCGTGAAGAAAAATCTATTCTCGGTTTTATCAGCACAAGATAGACTCTCAAACAGTACTTTTATGTCAACAGCAACAGAATGTAAATTATCAGTCAAAGGAACAGTCATGCTTATTGGAAACAGGCAGATACAAGGAGGTCTGTACAAACTACGTTTGACAAACAGAAGGCCTTTAAAACCTGTAGAAATAAACACGATAGACTCAAAGAATTTACTTCAGCTATACCATGAATGATTAGGACATCAAAGTAAGACTCATGTGAAAAGAGTCATTGAGAGGGAGCTTGGGATTAAACTGAAACTTGATAGCGAAATTTGCGAAGGCTGCATTTATGGCAAGGCGCACAGGCAAAAGTTTGGTACGAGAGAGAGGGCGACAGAAGCAGGAGCATTGATACATGCTGATGTATGTGGACCTTTCCCGTACTCAATGAGCAAATGCAGATACTTTGTACTATTCAAAGATGATTTGTCGAAATTTCGATTTGTGTATTTTCTAAAACAGAAGTCGGAAGTAAGTCAAAAGCTGAAGCAAGTGTTAGCCGAGATAAAAGTTATGGGACACAACGTGAAAGAGCTTCTGAGTGACAATGGAGGAGAATTCGACAATGCGGAGGTACGAAAAATACTTCAAGAAAATGGTGTCATGCAAAGACTTACGATGCCATACACCCCAGAACAAAACGGATGTGTAGAAAGAGACAATAGGACAGTTGTCGAAGCTGCAAGAGCTATAATGCATTCAAGAGGGCTACCTAAAGGCTTATGGGCAGAATTAGTTTATGCCACAATATATATTCTGAATCGGACTGGACCAACACCATTTGATAAAAGTCCATATGAGATTTGGTGTAAGAAAAAGCCAAGAATCCGGCATTTAAGAATATTAGGAAGCACTTGTTATGCACATGTACCAAAAGTAACTAGGAAGAAATTGGACAAGAAAGCAAAGAGAGGTATACTTATTGGATATGATAATGATGAAGGGTATAGGATATGGATCAAGGAAACAAACAAACTAGTACGATCTAGAGACGTTATCTTTGAAGAGAAGACCCTAGAATCAACAAATCAAGATCCAATACCTATAGAAAATGGTTCAATGAGTTTTGATGCTCCAATTCCTTTACACTTCGACATACCTATTTCTTCAAGTAGTGTTATACCCCAGACTGACACTTGGATTCAGGTATCATTACCATTGAATGAAAACACCGAATCAACGACGGTGAATATAGATGAACCTGTGATTGAGACCGAAACACAATCTGCAGAAGATATAGAAGCAGAACAAACTATAGAAGAGTTATTTACAGAACCAGAGAATGAAGCATTCAGAGAAGATACTCATATTGATCGATCTCTAGAAGATGTTCAGAGTGAACGAAATCTAGAAACAACATCACACAGAATGACTTTGCGAGATCGTTGTAATATAAAACCATCTAAAAGATTTGAGACTTTGTTCTTAACTGCGTTGAAAAGGTTTATGGTCATGAAGAGGAACCAAAGACTTTCAAAGATGCTATGAAGTCTATTGAGAAAGATCAATGGTGCAAAGCCATGGATGAAGAAATAAGATCCTTGGAAGAGAACCAAACATGGGACTTAGTGCCATTGCCCAAGGGACGCAAAGCCATATCTAGCAAATGGATTTACAAGATTAAGCGAAACTCAAATGGGTCTATAGATAAATACAAAGCCAGACTTGTTGCGGTTGGCTATTCTCAAAAGAAAGGCGTGGATTTTGAGAAGACTTTCAGTCCAGTAGCAAAAATGAGCACAATCAGAATACTATTGAGTATTGCCGCTCGAGACAATATGGTCTAAGCTCAATTTGACGTTTCCACCGCATTCCTTTATGGAAGCTTAAATGAGGAAATCTATGTCAAACAGCCTGATGGATATAATAATGGGACTAACGAAGTATGCAGATTGAAACGAAGTTTATATGGGCTAAAGCAAGCGCCATTATGCTGGAACAATTGCATTAAAGACTTTCTTCAAGAACAAGGGTTCCTACCTGGAGAAGATCCTTGTTTCTTCTCGATGAAGAGGGGAGAAGGTAGACTATTACTAGCCCTATATGTTGACGATGGTATGATTGCTGGTACCTCACAGGTACTAATTGATGAGTTCCTCGAGAAGCTTGAGAAGCGATTTAAAATAAAGGCCCAACGTAACAAGAAATCTTATTATTTTCTAGGACTTGAGATACAAAGAAAGAAAGATTGTATCAAAATACATCAAGGTGCCTACACTAAAAAGGTGCTTGAGAGATTTGGTATGGAAAATTGCAAGGCTGTTGCTACACCAATAGTAAAGGACTCTGAATTGAGAGAAGAAGCTAAAGGAGAACATGGCTTTCCATACAGAGAGGCCGTTGGAGCCCTTGCA
This sequence comes from Pseudoips prasinana, assembly GCA_951640165.1. Lineage (NCBI taxonomy): Eukaryota > Metazoa > Arthropoda > Insecta > Lepidoptera > Nolidae > Pseudoips > Pseudoips prasinana. Next base: position 22,932,313 of record OX621236.1, on the reverse strand, counting down.
TACCTGATGGTGGGAACAAGACCCGACATAGCTTACGCCGTTGGTGTTGCATCCAGACACCTAGAAGCTCCTACAAAAACAGATATAGCAAAAGTGAAGCGAATATTACGATATTTAAATGGTACGCGAGAATTTTGTCTTACCTATAGGAAAGGCACTAAGAAAGAACTGGTCTGTTACAGTGATGCTGACCATGGTGGAGATCCCAACACTGGAAGATCAACTTCAGGTCTAGTATGTGTCTATGGAGGACTGATATCATGGAGAAGTCAACTGCAGACATCAGTTGCTATTTCAAGCACTGAAGCAGAAATTGTAGCTGCCAGTGAAGGAGCCAGAGAAATCATATGGCTCAAGCGATTTATTGAAAATGTAGAACAATTAACGAGGATTCCTGTTATATATGTGGATAACGAATCAGCTATCAAATTGGCTCAGAATCCGCCGTATGAGTTCCACAATAGAACTAAGCACATCAAGTTGCGGCATTTCTTTATTAGAGAAGCTGTAGCTGATGGTAATATGAGTACTGCAAAGATTGGAACTGAAAACCAAATTGCAGATATGTTAACAAAGCCACTGTACAAACCAAGATTGGTACAACTATGCCGACAGATTGGGCTGGAAGCATGACACAAAATGTTGTGCTGTTGTACTCTGGGCACCATAAGCTTCAAGAGAAGATGTTAGAGTTCGTATACTCATTGGTGTGAAGCTATGGTTAGAGCTGGCCGGTTGCCAACACCAAAAGTGTAACTTGTCAGTATGTTTTCAAATAAAACAATTGATATTTTTCATTGACTGAATAAACTATAATATCTTACGAATTTTACCTTTTATTCATAATAATCGGTAGCAAACGTTATAAAACGTTAACACTAACGCGTGTACATAAGTACACACAATTTTTTTGATAGTACATAGTTTAGGTATATAATTTTAGGAGGGAATATAATAAATAAGATTTATTAAATTTACCTCTTACTCGAAATTATAATAAAATTGATAAATCAAATATTTTTTTACAATTGGCCAAGATTTAGGTAAGCCTTAGGTTATTTTATACATTTTTTGGAGTCAACATAACTTCGATTTACGAAGTTTGATTTACATGAGTTCCACTGTAATACAAATCTGATCATTTTTAGATTCCATCCAATCCATATGTCAAGCAAAAATGGATAACTGCAACAAGTGAAGGTACATTTCACTGGAGAGTGATAAAACAAATCAAAGAAATAATTTGATTTGTGTTATTGTGTTCAAATTAAACCAATTAATAAGTTTGTTTGTCTTGTGATTTCACGTCATCGAATACTTAAATTACCACATATCGATAACATTCTATCGACTACCCGTTGAACTCACTAAGCCTGTACTGCCTTTGTGTGAGTGCATGCTGACGCGATTTGCACGTTGTATGTATTAACAAACACATAAATCCTTTTTGAATGTGTTACCCAATGGGAGCGAAGATCTCCAAGAGTGCGTAAATGCTATGTGTGCGTTTCTTTGTATTTATTCAGCGAGTCATTGTGTGCGTAAATTAATTTGGTGACACTTGGACTGCATAGGATATTAGTGGGACGGACTATCTCCTATTTTAGATATCTGTATTCTGGCTATAGAAATGTTATCTGTGAGAAGTTCTCAGATATATTTCTTATTTAATATTCATATAAATATTTTCTTAAAAATTAACTAATAATAACTGTTTAATTCGCATAAACCTATCAATGGTTTATATTAAAATAATTGTTTAGCATTAAGAACTAACTGGAAGTAGTATAAGTACAATTGTACTTATTAGTTACATCTGGCAACACCCTGATCAATAATTTTGTCAAATATGTAGTGCTGCCAACTTAACCAAAAAACAATGGGGGGGATACCATGTTGTAATGCTTCATCACACTAATAGAATCTGTTGCAGATATTAAGCAGAACAAAAATAAAATGTGTCTAAATTATAATTATATCGTATTCACTTAAAATAAAACTTTAATGTTGTAATCCGTTAAATATTATAATCGACACCACAAATTGACTATAAACATGGATTTGATGTTGAGATTTTGGTGGATTTCATTGTTTTCTCATGAAAACAATCAAATCCACTCAAAGTTGTTTCCCGGTGTATCTAGTGGTTATATTTAATTTGTCTACTTAATCCCATATTTATTTAATGGAGAAATTCTTCGAGCATTTGTCTAAATGATCGAAGGGAGAAATTATATTATTTTTAATATTATTAAGAGCTCACTTACATGTTAGCTGCGATAATTTTACCTTTATAATATCTTGTTCAGAACAAATTGAGCAGACTTTTTTTTTCACATCATTTTATGGATCAAAACATTGCCGTACTTACACCATATACGCTACAAAATTGCGCTAGCACACTCACTCCTTCTGCCAATTCTTGACTATCCCTGTTCAGATCTGAAGCACAACTAGATAAACTTGAGCGACTTCATAATTTCTGCTCAATTTGGGCTACCCAGTCGCGTGCTCCTAAGTGACTTTTGTCCCTTTTTTCGTTTTACCGTTGAGTGCTCTCAAGTGACAAATGTCCCTTTTTTAGTTCTGATTTTGTTAGTTATGATGCATCGGAGCAATCTACGTATTTCTTTCTATCGCGTTACGTTTCTTATCTTTTTCTCTTTTCTACTCGAATCTTAATACATTCCTTCATGCAAGAAATAAGACAAAAGTTCCACAATAGTTCATTCGGCTTGAATAAAAAATGTCAAATGTCAGTCGTTGATTCTCGCGCGTAAGTGAGGTTAATCTTACGCCTGTAAATTAATAGTTTTGTAGTAAGAAGTATGTTTTTATGAAGAATGTTTTTTTTTATGGTGTGTAAATAGAGCCATTCCACCATTAAAAGTCATAAAATATACATGTTATCGATTTACTTTTTAAAATAATCGTATTTCAAAATCAACATTTTTTTTTTTTTTCAACTTTTGTCAATGTTTGGCCCTAAGTATAATAAATTAGAAACGAAATATCAACAAACATTCATTTCGACTTGAAAGAGTCATTCATAAGCATGAATAAAAACAACACTTGTGTCGACCCATGTCGACCAAACCTCAACAAAAAATTGTTTATTGAGCGCGCCCATTTAGCGCACGGCGGGTCGCCATTTAATCCTGACCTAGGAGCACTTGACCCGTTTTTTAATCGGCGCCTTGACACTCGAGCGGCTACGCAAGTATCATCATGTGTCCCAATTTCGTGCTAAATTCTAGTGTTTACCCATCCGCCTCCGTCGAGATACTAATATGTTAACTCTCCTATACATGTATATATGTGTTGTTCAATCCTACCACCCCACTTATCTCAAAGAACGTTTGGAGTGATGACACATATTCTAGATCCTTGAGATCATCGGAGAACTTAAGACTAAAAGTCCCTTGCCATTCCACAATTTTTTACGGAAAATCATTCACTACACAAGCAGTGCGTTTGTGGAATGCGTTACATTTATTGGTAAGACGCGCCCAATCGGTATTCACATTTAAAAGGGTAGTAAAAGAGCACTATTTATCTCAACAATTTAATGATTAACAGCATCAGGATTGTTACTATATATAATATCTCTCCCTATGCATATTTATTTATGTAATTATATTTTATAGCATGTATATTTATATGTACCTATTGCGTGCGAAATACATAATAGTATGTATAACTTTATAATAGGTATTTGTATTTCTACCTACATATTGTAAGTGCTTCTTCACTTTCATACGCACTACATTATAATTTTTTTGTTAATTCATATTTTTGTATCCTTTTTATTCATTTACTATAATTTGTTACAACTTTATAGTACCCATTTCTCATTAGTTTTGTCCATCCCAAGTTTGTTTGGAATAAATTGGAACTAGCAATAAGACCGCCATACATATGTAGTTAAATAGTCTTTTTAGTTCGTGTTTTAGTAGGTAGGCGATGGTAGAAGTCAGACTATCCTATATGTTTTCTTTATTTGTGCAGATGGGTATATAACATTAGATTGTGCTTATATCTAGTATTTAAATTATGAGTGTCACCGATTTTACAGCAGTAATCTATATTCTTATGCACATAGCGTAGATTTTCATATTATTCACATTTATAGATATTAATATTATAAAGGCGAAAGTTTGTGAGTGTGTATTGTTGTTACTTCTTCACGGCTTAACGGCTTAGCGTAGAATTTTGTAAAATTTGGTATAGAGTTAGCTGACACCCTGGATCAACACATTGGCTATCATTTATTAAGTTTAACGCGGGTAAAACCGTGGGGCACAGCTAGTGATATATATATATCACTAGCTGTGCCCCACGGTTTTACCTCTATTGGGAAAATTAAAAAGATGTGACAAAACATTTTAAGGTATTGGTTCTGTACCTGACATTCTTTTTAAATTTATTTAAAAACTATGTTTAATTACAGACTTTACTTTGGTGAAGCTTATCGTAATAATATAATAGGCATTACTCGCCAGGAAGGAAATAATAATAGGAAGTTAACTTGTCGATGGTTAGTAAGTAAATAGTAATGTGAACAGTTGGCAGCCCTGTATACTTGACGCCTAGTCTTTTGCCGCCATCGGCCATTTTGATTCTCTCTTTCTCAGAAATTGCTAATGGCCGGTCGGTGATAAAGACGCTGAAGTGTTGTTTGTGCTTAAATTTAATGCGAATTGAGGCTTAATTCTATCAGTATTATCTGGATTGTTTGTAGTAAGAATTAGAACTATTTTGGCAACATATTTGTTACCTTAATTTTAAATAGAACGAGAACTTAACCTTCACTACTATGGACGGCGGACCACCAAGCCGTGGCTTCCGTGGTGGCGGACGTGGTGGTCCACCAGGCCTAAATAGAGGAAGAGGAGGATTTGAAATGCGTGGACGGTAAGTTAGTCAAATTTTCGGATATTTATTGTGGTTATTTTACACATAATTGACTTACATTTAGGTTATGTAGGTTAGCGTCCCGTTACTTCGCCATTTTTATTCAAATGAAATGGGTCAGCGTGTCCTTTCGTTTGCAATGCAAGGATGCTTATACTAACTACTTAATTTTGTTTATTTAGTGGTGGTCCCGGTATGCGTGGTCGAGGCCCTCCACGCGGTGGTTTACCGTTTCGGGGTGGGCCACGAGGATTCCGTGGCGGTCCAATGAGAGGAGGCGGCGGCGGTGACCGAGGAGGTCGTAGTTTCCCACCGGGCCCTCAAGGCCCTGGACCACATCCCGTGCCTACTATTGAATCACGTGGAGCACCACCGCAACGTGAGCTATTTCTAGTTATCTATGTTTCATTTTCCTGTACCGATACTTTTAAACTACGTACTTGTTATAGTAAATTCTTAATATGACAGAAAAAGGCAATTGTTTCCTCCATTTCGACTATTTTACTGGAAGTTCTGACACTGGGGTTTTATAATTGCTCCAGTTGCTTCTTGACTCTGGTTATGTGTGTTGGAGCAATTGGAATTTTAAAACTTAGTAATATCAATTTAAAATTCTTGAATGTTCAAACAAATTTAGTTTCACCTCCTTTGTTATGTATATTTGGTAGTACTTCATAATAAATGTCAGTTTGACGGTTGTATATAAAGGAGCATTTGGTGCGTTAACATCCCTAACGACTAACACATCCATGGGTACATATTGCCCCGCGACAGGTAGACGGTACTACGTCCCAGGGACTAAAGTCCCCGCGCATTCAATAGTTGAAATGAATGCCATTCTGTGGCAAATTATGGCATTAATTGGTATGAATCGAAACACCATGGTCAGGAGGATAGAGTAAAGAATTAAAAAAAATAAGTGGGGCCGCCAAAATGGAATGTCAAACAACTAAAATATTTGTAAAGTGCGTCTTCCAGTGATGGCTCTTTGAAATGGACATATTTCGCGAAGAGTTATAGATTTCTTTTGAATGTTTCTTTGTAATTATGTATGAGATTTATAGATATTAATTATCATTTAAAAGGGTATTTAATCTAGTTTTTTGTTATGTACGTTATTATGTTTCAATTAGAAGTTTTTTTTCACAATATAATCAAGGCAGGATATAATTTGCACCACCCTCCTCTGCCTGCAATACAAAACATCTATATGGTTGTAAACCAACGTCTCAACAGAGGTCACTTTATCGACTAACACGTCCACGGGTACATGTTGCCCCGCGACAGGTAACGTTCCTACCTCCCGGGGACTAAAGTCCCCGCACATTCAATAGTTGAAATAAATGCCATCCTGTGGCAAATTACAGCATTAATTGGTATGAATCGTGTTTCGATTCATACCAATTAATGCCTTGATTATATTGTCAATTAGCAGAATGAACCCTACATTTAAAATTTGTATTTTGAAACATATTTAAAGTAAAGAGATAATTTAAACTGCTTCTAAAACAGACTTGACAAATTTTCCAAATTGCAAACAAAAACACACTCATCAGCTTACTAGCTGCTAGTGTGATAAACACTTAATAATAAAAAATAATAAAAAATAATAAAATCTTATATTGTGATGTACGAGTTAAGAGTGGTTTTAATGGAAATTAACTGGGTTGAAGCCTCTATTCCCAAAAAAAAGGAAAAAATATAATTATACATCATTGATATGGTCTTTCAAATAAAAATAATATAAAAATTGTATGTTTTGTTTGGTTTATATCTATCTATCACCCAGCAAAGAGTCTTCTTAACTCTGATTCCGTAAGCCTCAGTTTAATCTGCTAATTACCTAGATATAAGTATAATTCCTCCAGATAATCTGTCTGGTGAAATCTTCAGGTTATATCCAATTAAATCTTCCAACCAGCTACAAATGCACCCATCAAATGAAACCAAACCAAAAAGATTTCAATTATTAGGGAGGCCTTTGTGCAGTAGTGGACTTCTTTAGGCTGATGTGATGATATTCTCATACAGGTGGTGGATTCAACAACAGAGGGGGTCCTGGCGGTATGAGAGGAAGAGGAGGTAGAGGCAGAGGAGACTTTGGACAGAGAGGTGATAGAGGAGCTGGAAGAGGTGGCATGCCTATGAGAGGTAACCATAAATTTCGTTTATGGTACTAATACTCCTTGTTTTTGATTTTGCCATATATATTCATTATATTTCATGATTCTATTTGAGATGCAATGTTATAGAGGTAAACATAAGCCATTCAATTGAAATCTTAAAATTTGAGGGTAGTTATTCTCATGGATTTAAGAGTTTTATTGCCCGAGGAGCCCAACTATGTTTCTAAAATCCATGCATTAAGTACTACTTATTTTGAAAATTCAATGAAGTCTTTATTCAGTATCTTCAATATTGAAACAAATATAACTTTACTTAGGGATGGGAGATGCCACAGCATACATTTTTATTTACTTCCATTCTCCTTCCGGTATAAGCAGTGTAGAATAGCAGAAAAAGTTGTTAATACAATTTGCCATAAATCTAGTGAATTAAAGTAGGAGTTTAGGTTAATCATACTCCATTCATTAATATTGTTTTATGTTTAATATTTATAAAGAATTTTCCTGTATTTTAATAGAAATCCTTTTTGAATGAATTATTTAATTGTTTTGCAAAATTAATGAGCTATTTTATTGCAATTAGGGCGAGGCGGTCGTGGCGGACATGGTGGACCGCCGGGTGGACATGGTGGGCCACCAGGCGGTCATGGTGGACCCCCAGGTGGGCCAGATGGTGTGCCACCTGGGCCTGCACCCGTGCAAACCGCACCACCCTTCAAGCGCAGTGCTGGGCCCCCAATGCACAGCGCGGGTGGACTGCCAAAACGTCCCAGGTGACTACCCCTTTTACCTGAAGTATTCATTTAATATGGCATATTAACACAACCACAATAAACATGATTTTGTGTCACATTTTGTAATGTTTGTGTTCTACTTGGATTCCACCACCACCACGGATACAATATTTATGGAAACCATATTGTATTAAAAATTTGAAATCTCCTAAGTGCATAAGTTCTCTTTTGTGTACATTGAGCACATAGGATGTTTTAATGTACAGATGCCAGCACATAATGCGACCCCAATCAGGATCTGAAATTTCGCCAATTGAAAGTGAACCTTATAGATGATAGTGATAGTATATTCTTATTTTTTATTAATGCCAATCTGAAAATCTATGAAAGAAATTGGACAGATTGTGGTAGCTGGATGTGCTGGTTTCTGTACAATAGAAGGCAGACTGTCACTAAGGATTTCTTTTAATTGATGCATTCTATGATGAAACACTTAAGATTTGTTTTTGTTAATCATCTATATTCAAAATAACTTAAACTATAAATATGAAAACCTCGATGATATACAATATCTACTTGGAGATTAGATTAAATCTTTACATTGTGCTGTAGAAGTATTGTAATAAGGGTACTTGAACCTTTTGACCACCATGATCATGTTTAGATAACATACCAAAATGTGCCCAGCTCTCCATGGTAGTGGCTTGAAAGGACCCAGTAGTAGATAATCAGTTTCTTTTTACCAATGAGATCAAACTAATATCATCTTTAGTTTGATGATCTATGGGTTTCGAGGAATCTTGAGGACGAAAATCATAAATTATCAAGATACATATATAGCAATTGCTATTTTAAAAGCACAACAATACTTAAAATCACCAATTATGCCTAAAGCTGACACTGAATAATTTGTCTCTAGATTCGATGGTCCGCGCGGTGGCGGGCGCCCGCCGCCGCCCGGCCCCTACCAGCAGGCGCCGCCCCCGCACAACGCGCCGCCCTCCAATGGCTATGGCCCAACGTAAGTATTTCTCATTCATTCATTCATGCCCTGTATAAAATACTTGTTCCTATTAATGATGATCCAGAAAACGATAGGAATGTGCCGTCTGAAACACAAATGACGATTTTCTTTATCTGAATTAGCAAGTCAGATGCTTTATCAATTAAGTTCCATCTTTTGTTACTTAATTGAGACAAATATTTCCAGACATACGGGATACCAGCCATATGAGGCGCCTGCCGCGGATCCTTACGGCCAACCTGCTTACAACACTCCTGGGTAAGAACCTGTTCCTCTGTTTTAATGTACCTAAACTTTATTCATCTAGAAGCTATGCAATGATGATCACAATCTATCAGATAGGAATTGCCGTCTTATACATATATGCAGATAGTATAGATACTGAGAAAAATTAATAACTGTAATAACCTAATCTCCTGTTAACAATTGTAGTTATAAGATAATGAATTTACCAGGTCATATCAAGGCAACAATTACTCAACGCCGCCAGCACCCGCACAGCCCAGCTCTTATAATTCCGGCGGTTATGGAGCAGGCTATGGGTATTCAACAGGCAACCAAGGGGGCTATGAAAATGAAGGATATAGGTTAGTATCAATTATTAATAACACATAACATCACTCATGTTTGGAAAATATAATTATGTAGTGATAGTAGGTTAATAGTAGATCAGAATATGGTTCTCATATTGATGCATGGAACATGTTTAAATTTTTGATGTTTAGTTTGGCGGATTACCTGTCCTTCTAACTAAAGGATTTTTTTAAATAATTTTTGCCCAGATTTTTAACTACAATAATGATATCCATGGCCATCAGATCCCAAACTAAGCAGAGCTTGTAGTATAGAAATAATATAACTGATATATTACTTTACTTTTTTAAATTCATACTTAAATAGATAATTACACCCAGACTCAGGACAAACAGACATGTTCATGCACACAAATATATGCCTTGGGTGGGAATCGAACCCACGACCTCCGGTGTGAAAAGCAAGCATTTGCCAACCACGCCAGCAGGCCCGTCAAATAGGATAGGATTTTAGGTATTTTTAACACTCATGAGTGGAAAATATTAGGACTATAATGTTTTGACTGATACTTATCCAAGCGTTTTGCACAAATTATGGCAGTTAAGTCCATTTTAAAAATAATATAATTATTTGTGAATAGCGGCAGCGGGGCGGGTGGCGCGGGCGACGCGGGCTATGGCGCGAGCGAAGCGTATGGCGCCGCGCCCGCATACGACTCGTATTCGCAACCCGCCTACAACTCCTACCAGCCGCCGCAGCCGCAGTACAACAACAACTATGGTAAGTATCGAAACTACTAACCTGGCAAAGAAAACTTCCTGTATTCTTAATACTCCGAGCTTAATAAGGCTGATCTCACTATATGACTTCTGGCAACTTGTGGGAAGTTGCAGTCTCTGAACTTTGGTGGCGAAATACTTAATGTAGTTGGTTACATTCTGTGATGATTCTAGTTTTAGTTTACCAAAGATATATTACATAGTATATTTTATGCAACAAAATTCTGAGAACTTAACTTCCTGGTATTTTCAGTAGGCTTATTAGTAGACGACATAAAAAGAAACATACAAACAAACTCGCGCTCACAATGATAATGAAGTATTTTGTTTGCACAATTTATCATGCTATCACACTAGGTAACCAATCACAGTTCTTTAAGTCCGTAGAGCGTGTCGAACTTGTTTGTTTGTTTTGTTTATCATATGAAAAAGCAAATTCAGGCAAAATCAAAACATTATTTCTTTAATCCCTGAACATTTAAATTAAGTGACTCAAATCACATATCTGTTATCTAATGTGAAATCAGGTTAATGAAATACATATGTTGAAACTTCCCTCACATTTCTATTGTAAGAAATCACTGACACTTGAATAATGGTGTGTCTAATAGGAAAGGAACAAGTTTGTTGTAGAGCTATGATTATTATAGTATTTTAGGTCATATTAATTTATTATAGAATTAGATAAATTACAGATATTTAGTAAAATTTTAGTACCTTTATCGGAAATCACAATGATTATTGAAATATGTATACTGCAAATTCCGACAATGTTCGCGGATATTTATTAGTGTGCAAATTTGATTTATTCATAATCAATGTACAAAGTTATTACAAGGCGAGAAAATATACAAGTATTCAGTAAGGAGTTTTTATGTGCAGTAGGAGGGATTTAAAATATAATAAACTAGACTAAGCCATTCAATGTTCTAGTGGCACTGAGCAATTATATAAAATATCAAATAAAAGTTTATTTTATATTGGTTCAGAAAACATGATATTGTTCATTAAGGAAGGAAATCCCTTCTATAAAAATATGGGTTTGGCTGTACAAACACATTCTGTGGCGTTAATTCATTGCTGAAGAGTAGTAACATAAATTTTGATAGTAAATATTCTATTACCTAAATCATTCTGTAACTACTAAAACAAAAATGATTAATAATAAATATATGAATAACTTATAGCATAAGTATAAATATTATGGTAATAATTGATGATATTTACACAGTTATTAATGTAATATGAATTCACTGTGACCAAGTTTGGATGTCTCAAGTGTATTTATAATTGTTTGCATTACAGGCAGTTGGTGATCTGTTTGACTATACAGAATATCATTTACGTCTTTATGGTACACATTCGAAATAAAGTATCTGGATCAAATTAATGAAGCTAATGGAAATGCAAAGAAGTTGAGATTTATACGTCACATATTTTGTTAGGTGAGATTATGGAGTGAATGATTAATTATGTAAATGACTGGATGAGACCACTGAGAAGTGAAAATAATTAGTTCATTGGGAGTTTTCTGATGTGATAAGTTAACCATATGTAAATAAATTTATGTTTGTACCAATGAAATCTCTTAAAGTATTATTATAATGACACTTAGTTGTTTCACAACCAATATACAATATTTGACTATTGTAATACCTTCTACTTTGGCTCATATCTTGTAAGAATGGTATAGGTAGGTACCATGTTTTAGTTTTAAGGACTTCAATTCACAATAAAAGTATAAAATATAATATAATGTGTATGCTTTATTTCAATTTGATCCATGCAATAGCCACAAAATATATAAAAAAAAAGAATATTTTAAAAGGTTGGTAAGGTTCATAGGTTTCAAAAGAAGTGGTAGTAGGTAAGGAATATTTACAACTAGGTATAAGTGAATAGTAGTAAACTATGGAAGCATTTCTCCTAAATATATTAGCGTGAATTATGGCCCAATAATGCGAATGAATATTTTTTGTTAATTGTACATTATTGCACTGAAGTAGTCGTTTTTACTTTAATATACACTCACCGGCACGGAATCTTGGCCAAGCGCGTATTTCGCGATAACAAGAGCTTTAAGTGTTTCCTATGAGTATTTATTATGAAGGTTGGTCTAGAAAATGTTTACCTTTAGTTCAAGAGGGTAATTTATCATGTTTGAGTGCAATATGACGTTATTTTTAAGTTTTAGTTGAACCCGGACATCTGAGCGACTAAGTTGCTGTTTTAAATTTGTGTTTTGTGAAAGTTTATTGTTAGGTTGTTCAATTATTGTGATATCGTACTGTTACTTCAATAACTAAAGGTGATTTAATTCCAATAAAAATGCCATTAACACCATCACAGGTTGCACAAGCTGTAGCATTGATCGAACAAGGGCTGACACAGCGAGAAGTTGCTGTTATACTGAATGTACCACGTTCATCGATGCAGTATGCGCTGAAACGATACCAGGAGACAGGCCGCTACTCCCGCAGACCAGGCAGCGGAGGCGTCAGATGCACATCAGCCCGGGATGACCGCTTTATTGTCCTGGAAATTTTGAGAAACCGCTACCTCACCGCTGTTGAGATACGCCAGCGACTCCAGTTCACAAGAGGTGTCAATGTTAGTGAACGTACAGTGAGAAGACGAATGGAGGAAGTGAATTTACAAGCTCGTAGACCAGCACGCAGCCCAGAACTTCTCAGAAGTCACCGAGTAGCTCGACTTCGATTCGCACGAGAACACGCCAACTGGACCCATGAGCAGTGGGCTCGAGTACTGTTCACAGATGAGTGTCGAATCGCTTTACGAGCTCCAGATGGTCGGGAGCGAGTGTGGAGAAGAAGAGGAGAGCGGTTTTTACCCATTACCACCACACAAACTGTTAGTTTTCATGGAGGCTCTATAATGGTTTGGGGAGGAATAAGTTCCGATGCACGTACGGAGTTAGTTATCGTCGATAACCGATTAACGGCAACACGATACATCGAGGAGATTCTTCAGGAACACGTGTTACCATATTCAGGGTTTATTGGATTTGACGAATTCCTCCTAATCCACGATAACGCGCGCCCACACGTTGCACATTGCGTGGAGGAATACCTTACAGAGGTTGGTATTCAAAAATTGCAGTGGCCAGCTCGTAGTCCAGACTTAAATCCAATAGAGCATATCTGGGACAAGCTTAAAAGAAAAATAAAGTCCTCCTCCAACCCGCCTGAAACTCTGAATCAGCTTCAAAATGCAGCACTGACCGCTTGGGAAAGCATACCACAAGTTGAGATCAGAAACATCATCCAAAGTATGCCAGAACGAATGCAAGCTGTTATCGGGGCTAGGGGAGGAAACACCCGATATTAAAATGCAAACACAACGAAGACTTTTTGGTTATTTTTCATCTTGTGTTCTTTTTAAATTGACAGTGTTAAAACCAATATTTTTGTGAAACTGCTTATTTTTTTAAAGATTACTGCTGGTGCATCATTTTTTCAATAACTGAGTTACAAAACCATAAAAAAACCCTAATTTAGTGCATAAACCCATAATATAGTGAAAATTAAATATTTAAATAGAAATTATCGGCAAGTTATTGGTGGCCAAGTTTCCGTGCCGGTGAGTGTAGTAACAATTTTAGACGAACAGACCACATAACAATTATTTTCTTAAAAATATTGCAGGAGACAAGATGGCCTTAAAGAGCCAAATTGAAATATTTTTAAGAACTAAATATTCAGATAAGACCTTTATATAACAAGATTTGTGTTGTAGCGTTCTAAGAAGAAATTGTGTTTATACACCTCACAACTACTAAGAAAACCAATGAATTATAAACATGTACTATGTCCGATTAAGGCTTAAAATCTGGTCTTAGACAGATGCATATTATTATTAATGTGTGAGTTAATTAGGGGATATACTTGCACTACGAAAATCACTTGTATTCCCTACTTTATTTCGTAGTCAGTACAAGTAGTTCTCTCTTTCTCGAAAAATGTTCCCAGTTTGCGACGACAGACTGACGCAAGTGGCGTTAAAAAGAGGTTTTTAATCAACTTATTCAGATAACTGATAGAATAAGAAGTTAAATTTCTCAAATACAATTTAGGAAATGGTTAAGCAATCTACATTAAATAAGTTAATTTAATGGAACTTTATAATTCAGCCATATGTCTATATCTTTTATTTACACGTTTTATAAACGAGGTACTATAACCATTACAAATATTGCTATCTACTCTCTACATCTACAATTCTGTATCATGTCAGTCTGGTAAGAATGGTATTCATACCATGAATATTTATTTAATGGCAAGTATAACAAGCATTCTAATATGGTATAAAGATTTTAGAGATAACTGCATTGCTAATTATGCAGATAATGTGTTTGAAATAGTATGAGAATGGTGGCAGAACACTTCAGCTTCAACCTTGCTAAGTATGGTTACGCCTAGCAGTGAATTACTAGAAAATATTTCATGGCAACAATAGGGTGATTGGTAATATTAAAACCTGGAAAGAGTGCCATAATAATACAGTAATATATGAGAAACATGAAATTAGTAGTTATGTTTAAGAAAAATGGAAATAAAAATAGTTATCTATTTCAGTGTTTCAAGGATACCTATCACCCTTTAATAAGTTCTAGGTGCTGTTATTGCAATTATACATTCTTAAATTACAGATTTACAGAAGCTGAAATATCGTTACTTAAAACAAGCACTGAAATATAAAAAGTAATGGGTTTATCAATATTATAAATGCTAAGTATACATTAAATGTATGAAAACAAAGACTAGGATTTTTTGTTGTGCCCGTTCTGAAAAGACCCTGTTATGTTGTTATACAAGTATTGTATTTTTTTTTAATCTACCTCCATTCCAGATAGCTTACCAAAAGATACCACGACTTATGTAAAATGTCGCTAAACATATTGCGGTCATTTCAGACAGGATACAACATGGCGCAGGAAATCTTAAGTTCTTAAGCGCTAATACTTCGACATACAATTTGAGGGCATTGTCCAGGTGGCCCTCATTAAGTGTGTGAAGAGTATAGGAGATATTAAAATCTTGGAAACTGGTTACAATAGTTTCTAGTCATGTTATAACGTATAACGTATTGCCTCAGTAGATAGCTTCAGTATTTATGTTAATATGATTATTGAGAATAATAGCATTCATTTTAATATCAGATTCGAATATCTATTGGCTGGAACATTTATTTAAATAAATGTTATCAGGAAAATTTGTAGAAAAGAAGAAAAGGCAAAACATTATGTGTAATATCCACTTATTGTAATGATACTTTTATTGCAGAACAATATTTAATGGCCAAATACAGGTATGGAAACAAATGGTAATATGAGATTAATCAATAACTATAAGATTTAGTTAGGAACATCCATATACAAGGTATCTGTCTTACAACTTCAGAGAGACTTAGACATAACTACTAAGTACAGTTGTCTGATTAGAAGATATATTTTATTATGTGCGAAATGTTACATAAACAGGTAATCTTTTTTTTATTAATAATTTTAATATTATAGATACCTTACAAAATTATGCTTGTTAGTTAATGACTTTATTAAGAACAATGGCTTGAGCTGTTGATTGGAAGAGTATGTAGGCTAGGATACCAAGAGCAACGTTGGTAGTAGGAAGGTAAACCTGCTTGTTACTAGATCAATTTATAAAAACCAAGTGCTGAAGTCGTCAATTGATGATGTTAATGAAGTTTTTCGGAATTCTTCAAAATGCTTACTTGTATTTGAAGAGAGACCAAAACTTAGTATACAAATTAAGTTCTCAAAAAGGGTAATTAAATACATGCCTAAAATACTGCATATAGTAACTAGAAATGGACGCAAACTGGAAAATGACTTAGATTGTAAGAAATTAAAAATCCTAAACTAAAAACAAGTTATTTCATTCTTCGTAGAATATGAAGGGTGGTATTTAATTGTATTTCAAAAAATCTACATTTGTATTAGAAAAATGACGTTATTTTTTTAAGAAAAAAAATAATACAGATTGCACAGCTAAAGTTTTGTTAAAGTATTATAATCTTAACGGAAGTTCTGCCCTGGTAAATTTGATGTGCAATTAGTATATTTCAAATGAGAATTCATTTTGATGTAAATTAATTACTGTGTGATAAGTTCTTTGATGTGCATTTAAATATACCTGGAATATTAACAAGATCAAAAGCTTCAACGAAACTAAATCATGTATTCTATTAGATAATATAATCATTAGATGATTGCCTAAGTCCCATTCGACTATGGTATTATTTTTAGGTATTGTAGATTTCAGCCTAAGCTTCTGCATTCATGTTTTATTTAACAAGTTTTTGGTTTTCAGGAATTGGATGATTGAAAACCCATTCGAGTGATATGATCATCTGAAAAATGTGTAACAAAGAATGGTTCAAGATGCGCGTTCTTTGAAGAGAAAGGTATAGTTATTTTTTTTTGCATATGATTTCTCTACCTACTACTTTTATATGTTGCAGTTATAATACGAACTGGCTAACTGTTATTGAAATTAACTAATTAACGTTGAGAATACTTGTGATTTTTTTTTATGTATCTACACAATACAAGAATGGAATTAGTGATTAATATAATAGTGAGAGTCTCACATGCTGACGCGATCTTCCTAAGCTAACCACTACACTATTACTCAGTCAGCCTTGTGTGGAATTGTGTAGTACATATTGTCTTTTAGACAAAGACCAGAGTAAAATATATTATGTACTCAAGAGAAGGTGACTGAAATCAGACATGATCACTACTATTCTTTTCTACTGTATGAGACTGTTGTAAAGCGCAGAGTAAATTTTTCAAGATATTATTCTTCTATTTTATTTTAGTATGTAATAACTGGAGTCATTATACAAAGGAGTTCACGTTCGTAATGTGTCGAAAACTATTATGCGCGGGACGTGAGAAGTATAAAAGTCAGCCATTGAGCGAACAAGCTAGTTATGCACATCGTTGCATAAATGGCGTGAGGGAAACTCATAGTGCGAGTGCTCCCTAAAGGCACACTAAATTTATATGCACCGTCTACGTAATTTCGCACTTCGCCCTGTAAACAATATCCTACAGGGCAGTTGTTTAATATTATCACAATACCTTACGATTAAATGCAATACCCGTAGATTCTGCCTACCCCTCTGGGAAACACGCGTGAGTCTTTGTATGTATGTAAATGCAATATATTTGTATCATTTTTAATACTGACATTCTTTGTTACAGATATAGGTGCGAGATCTATCTGAATATTGCCATTATGTCGATCACTGTGGAAAATTGCAATAAAAATTTTGAAATAATCTGTTACTTTTATTATTCCTTTTAAAATTTTGACTATAGATGCATGATGATAAGTGACGTTTTGCAAAATTATTTGTGAGCGTCAGAATGGCGTGTGCGTCACGATTGCTCCGCCACGTTATCCACACAGAAAAAAAAATCGCTTTATTTTTTGTCAAAATTAGTCTAAATCGAAAGGAACAAACCAAAACTTTGTCAAAGCAGAAATAAAGAAGTTACAGGGGTTTTAAGTTGGCCGCGCGAACGTAACGTGCACGATTGGCGCGGCCATGCAGATCTCAGTAACTACTTGGGATAGAGATCTAAATCTTTTTGTTAACCCTTATTCAAACGCGAGCCTGTGGAGGAGGCATTGAGTTAAATAACTAGAGAAGCAAACCTCATTATAGCGAGTCGCAAAAAGTGTAACCACTAGTCAACATTGACGATGTAGCTTTGAAACCACTAGACATTTTAAAGTAAACATATATCTATCTTACTTACACCGATCGCAATGACAATACCGTCGCTTGGATTAGACAAAGACAAACGCAAAATAGGCATCGGCCGGTTGGGGTTGCTTACCATATAAAAATTCCCCAAAAAAATATATTTTAAATCAAGATTATTTTAAAGCTAATTTGTAATAAAATAAATTATTTAAAGTATGTATTTTTTATTAAATGAAGTAAGCATGACTTATACAATAAAAAACAGGTTTTGTTTCAATATTTTTTTATTAATACAAAAAAATCGAATGTTGGATTATAATTACAAATCTCAAACTCCAGTATGAAGTGTCAGCTTTGTATACAGTTGCCTCTTGGACTCCTTTTTGTAAGTTTGGGTGAATAATTTGCTTTCGTGATACAATCTTATTTTAAAGTATTTATAAATAATGGCATTAATTAATAAAAGGGAATGATCAACTTGTACTGATGATAAGTGATTCCCTGGGTGAATAGCAAATTCTTTTAATATCTTGTTCCCTTGAAGCTTTTCTAGTGTTTTTGTAGTTAATACCATTAGACCAAATGTGGGAGACAAGGATCTGGAGTCCGAAAGTGCTATGGCTTGTCTTATAATACTTTCACAACACATACATAGTTCATGCACATGCTCCGATGGGTAACATAATCCTCCTTTGTCTTTTATAGCAATTAGCTTGTGAAACCACTCGTATTCTGTTGCTAGTAAAGCTTTAATGCATATGTCACATTTAAGGTCTTGACCAACTTTATTAACAACATAGCCCGCAATATATCCAACGACTGTTTTTGTTATGTTTGTAAAAAGGTTATCGCACGCTTGTTTCACAACCCATTCCTTATCTAAATCTGTTTCATTTTCACTATTCAGGTTAGTTCGTGGTTGTTCGGAGTCAATATTATCCTGAAGATTAAAGGAAGACTTGTTGATTACTTTGATATGGTCCCTGTTACTTGTAGAGCACAAGACATTAATTTTTTCAAGGCCCACACAGTTACCTCTAAAACTGTTTTTTAATTCAAGGTGGTTTAATAATTTTTTGTAGGCTGATTTAAACTGCACTCATCATCATCATATCAGCCGAAAGACGTCCACTGCTGGACAAAGGCCTCCCCCAAAGATCTCCACAATTGCCGGTCTTGTGCTATTCGCATCCAGCATTTTCCAGCGACCCGCACAAGATCATCGGTCCATCTTGTAGGGGGCCTGCCCACGCTGCGTCTACCGGTTCGTGGTCGCCACTCGAGAACCTTTCTGCCCCAACGGCCGTCGGCTCTACGAGCTATGTGCCCTGCCCACTGCCACTTCAACTTGGCAATTCTTCGGGCTATGTCGGTGACTTTGGTTCGCCTGCGGATTTCGACATTTCTGATGCGATCCCGCAGGGAAACTCCGAGCATAGCCCTCTCCATTGCTCTTTGGGTGACCTTGAGCCTTCTAATAAGGCCTATAGTGAGCGACCACGTCTCTGTTCCGTATGTCATCACTGGCAACACACACTGGTCGAAGTCTTTCGACTTGAGACACTGCGGTATTTTGGACGAGAAGATGTTACGTAGCTTCCCGAACGCTGCCCAGCCGAGTTGGATTCTACGATTGACCTCCTTCTCGAAGTTGGACCTACCTAGTTGGATGGTCTGTCCTAGGTAAATATAGTTCTCTACAACTTCGAGTGCAGAGTCACCAACTTTCAATTGAGTGGGTGCAACATGGACGTTTGACATGATTTTCGTCTTATCCATGTTCATTTTCAGACCCACTTGTTGAGAGACTCTGCTGAGGTCATCGAGCATTGTACCGAGGTCTTCCATGGTCTCAGCCATGACTACGATATCATCGGCAAATCGAAGATGAGTGATGTACTCGCCATTGACATTGATGCCAAAGCCTTTCCAGTCCAGAAGCTTGAAGACGTCTTCCAATGCAGCGGTGAACAGTTTCGGAGATATAACATCTCCCTGTCTCACGCCTCGCTGCAAGTGGATAGGTTTCGAGATCTGGTCCTGGAGTCGCACTGACATAGTGGCGTTTTCATACAAACACTTTATCACCTCGATATACCGGTAGTCAATTTGGCACCTTATGAGAGACCTCAGCACAGCCCATGTTTCGATAGAATCAAAGGCTTTCTCATAGTCCACAAACGCTAAGCACAGTGGCTTGTTATACTCTTCGGTCTTCTGTATAACTTGCCGCAGCGTATGTATGTGGTCTATGGTGCTAAAGCCTTTTCGGAAACCGGCTTGTTCGGGAGGCTGGAAGTCGTCAAACCTGCGCGCGAGACGGTTCGTAACGACCCTCGAAAACAGCTTGTAAACATGGCTCAGCAGTGTGATGGGTCTATAATTCTTCAATAGGGTCTTGTCGCCCTTTTTGAAGAAGAGCACCACCACACTTCTGTGCCATGCTTGTGGCGTTTGACCATCTAGTATGACGGAGTTAAATAACTTCTGAAGGGCCCGTAGGATTGGTGTACCACCCGCCTTCAGAAGCTCTGCTGTAACTCCATCATCACCAGGCGCCTTGTTGTTCTTGAGTTGTTTGAGAGCCATTCTAATCTCGTACAGGCTGACGTCCGGGATGTCTTCGGTGTAATGTCGGGTTAGTCGTGCTCTGGGATCTGAGGCATGACTTTTGACAGGTGGCTGTGTTGTCGTATATAACTGTCCGTAGAACTTCTCGATCTCTCCCAGCAACTCAGGTTTAGACGTGACGATTCTACCTAAGTCAGAGATCTTTTTAGTTCTGTTTGTACGACGGGCCTTGAAGACCTTAGACCCAGCCGTATGGACAGCTTCTACGAGCCTGTCATAGTATGAGTCCACTTCCTCGCAGTCTGCTAGGCATTCGAAACGGTTTTGCAGTTCGAGCTGAAATGGTTCGGGGTTTTGGACGTGGATAGGTAAAGGTCGGAGCGTAGACTTTATCAGTCGGGACCTCTGGAGTTTGACATTCAGGTTCAATGAGCCTCTGACCAGTCTGTGATCGCTCCCGGTTTTAACCGCATTGATCACGGAGACATCATTGAACATCTGTCGTCTCGTCGACAAGATAAAGTCTATCTCATTTTTAGTTTTACCATCGGGGCTCACCCAGGTCCATTTGCGGTGATCCGGCTTCCTGAAGAAGGAATTCATCATAAAGAGTCCCTCCTTCTCCATGAAGTCGGCCAACATTTGGCCCCGGGGGTTCCTGTCTCCAGTTCCAAATTGCCCCACTCTCAGCTCATTACCGAATCGTTTGACCAGCTTCGCGTTAAAGTCCCCATGACCACAGTGAAATAGGAGTTAGAGGTATGTATGGCTCTGGATATGTCCTCATACATAACCTCTACTTCATCGTCGGAGTGTGTAGAAGTGGGTGCGTATACCTGTATAACCTTCAACGAATACCGCTTGGTGATTCTGAGTATAAGGTACGCAACCCTCGTCGACACACTCTCGATTTTCACTAGGTTGTTCACGAGGGACTTGTGGACTATGAACCCGACACCACCTTGGGATATTTGGTCACCCTCCCGGTAATAGAGCAGGTTTCCGGATTTCAGTATTATCGAGTCCTCCCCCTCTCTTCGGACTTCAGATAATCCTACAATATCCCAATGTAACCTGCTCAATTCTGCCTCCAGTTCGGTTATCTTCTCGTCGGACCGCAGTGTACGTGTGTTATATGTTGCCAGGGCCAGAGGTCGTCGGTGTTGGTAACGCGGAATCTGCCGGGGATTCTTAGCACCCCCTGCCCTGCCGTAACCACGGCTGTTACCACGGCTGGGAATAGCAGGGCTGCCGGGGACTGGGGGCCGCGGTTTGGTTGTGTCCATCATTTGAGGGGATTTGCCATAATCGCCACGCTTGGCAGACGGGTTGGCGATCGCAGTAAGGTGGATGTGGTACTCAGGAGAACGCTGCTGCCCGTTCTCTGGTATATATTCCCTCGGGACGACTTTTACGTCCCCCCACGGGATGAGAGGGGGTGGTGATATTCTTAGGCCGTCACCACACAGCATGCACTGCAACTGCACTACATTAGGATTATTATTGTAACCACCTTTTTGCCGGATACACCCAAAAAATAATTCAAGATGGTCTTGTGAAAGTCTATATGTAGCGATGTATTTCATTACGTTAGTCCCAATCAGCCTTGAAAACAATACTTTTAAACTTTCCAAACAAATAAGAAAGCCCAAAAATCCCGTTTTAAATTTACAATCTAGCACCTTCTTTACGTTTTGTTTTACAATTATCTTGTGTATCTGTCCTTTTCGTTTAATCGTTCTCTTTGTTGTCACTTGTACACTTAAATCAAGAATGTACTCTTTGTATTTTTCAATTAGTATGTATATATCATCTTTCGTTTCGGGTTTTAGAGTTTTCTTAAAACCGTAAGCTTTGGGGTCCCCTTTAGAATTTAAGACATCAAAAATATCGTTATGTATTTTAATAAATTCTGCAGTGGGTTCACTTTCTGAAAATTCAGACGACAAGTCCTTGGCTAGATGAAGCGACTGAGCTACACTATTACTTAGCAACTGTGATGCTAACTTGACTTTCATAATTTGATTGCGAAAATTAATATGGCGGTTGGTCAATTTGTTCCCTATTCTAAGCCCCTCACTTTCTTGAATATTTTGTAAACAGCTTATATACTTCCATTCTACCTTGTCATTATTTTTATTCAAAAATATTATCTTTGCTTCGAAACTGTTTCTCACTAGTTTGAGCATGTGACAAGCATCTAGGAATACCACCACATCGCGTCCTGTTGTAGGATGTTTAAAAGTAGTTTTTAAGTTCTTTGGATCGTTCATTTTGCATCCCAAAACCCGCAATGCAGCTATGTTAGTCTGACTGCCATCACATGTTACTGACACTACTTCGACATTGATTGCGCCGCATTTTGTCAGCGCCAAATTCATTATATTGGCAAGTTTGGCTGAAGATAACCCATGTGTAAAAAAGTAGCCAATAGGTATCTTCCATGTTTGATTCAAACATGTGAGAAGAAGAACCAACGCGGAGGATGCTAGATTTTGTGTATTGTCCATGTCATCCAATCCAAAATCAATATATCCGTGGTGCTTCTTTCCATCGAAAATTTTCTGCTGACGGATAGCCATCTCATCAATAACTAAATTACAGATGATCTTGGACTCAGAATTTTCGCTTTTGACCTTGAGAACGTTAAAAGCCTCTGACGTAAAGCCTGGATCACCGTTTATTTTGCTATACCAATTAACTAGTGTTCTTGGATGTGGTAATGAGTTATTTAATGAAGATCGAACATATTTATAGGCAGCTGGGGAGTAAAAGTTTAATGTTAAAGCAAATTTCTTTAGGATATAGGGAAATTGTTTAAAAGTCCTTTTCTTCCTAAAGGATTTTTTAAATTCTTCCATTAATTGCACTGTTTCTGTATTTAAATTTAGCTGCATTTCTTCTTCTTCGCTTAACATACGTTTCTTTTTTAGTTCTTCTATAATATCTGTTAATTTTTTATTTTTTACTTGTAGTCGTCTATTTTTCTGTGCTATGTTTTTTAGTTTTTTTAGTCTACTTGCGGATAAAACTTTCAAATTATGAATAATTTTTCGCATTTTGTGCTTTCGCGGTGTTTCAATTATTTCATCTATCTCTTCATCGGTTTCCATGACATCTATATCCATATGTTTTTATGGTAGTGAGGCGTGTGGTAACTTAGTGGTATCCCGGGAGTGATAAATAAGACACCAAAACTCACGGTTTCCAGCTATGTATTGTCCAACACACTATATCACCAAGTACATTACATATACAAGTTTAGAAGGCACAATGATAGGAAGCACAAGCACTAGTATAGTAGAAAGTTCACAAGAGAGGAAATGAAATATAGTTCTTAGGTATAATAGATAGTACGTAAGCGCGTAACATAAAATAAGCGAGTGGCGCGAGTCTATATGGCATAGAAAGGCAGCGTGCGTTCCGCGTGGGATCTAGTCTGTGACTGAGTTGACCTCCGCGCGTGCGCCGGCCGGTGGCCGAGTACATAAGGCGTTATGTACAGCGCAGCGCTAGTGATGGGCGCAGGTCGATGAGTTATGCGGGAATTAACGGGATGTGTAGACATCGACCAACTGATATAAATATTGTGTATTGTGTAAATAGTGTAAATATTATTATGTGTAAATGAACTGTAGGTAATAATGTGTAAATGAATTTATGTGTAACAATAATATAAATGTATACAGTGTAAATATATAATGTGCAAAGGAGTAGCCTACACCACCCCCCACCAGAGCCCGTCAAGGGCGATAATATTCTGGAAACTTCACATGACGGCCAGAACGAGTCACACGGTTTGGTGGAACTTCGGATGAGGGTTCGTCTATTTGAACAGATAGTGTAAAGGCGGGCTTGAGTCGATCTATGGACACGGTCGTCTCTTTATTTTTAACCATAATCTTAAAGACTTTATCTCCTCTGGCAAGCACCTTATGCGGCCCGGAGTAAGCTGCAGTAAGAGAACCACGTGTTGTGTCGTCGCGCAGGAAGACATGATCACAGGTCTTGAGTTCTTTATAAATAAATACTCTGGGCTTACTATGGCGCGAAGTAGGAATAGGTCGCAACTTCCCGGCAAAATTTTTAAGTCTGGCGGAAAATTCGGATACATCCGTCGTACCGCCAATTGAAGGCTCGAAGAACTCGCCAGGAAGTCTCAGTGACAGGTACTCCCAGTTCTTCAATCCGTGACAAAGTATCGGCAACGATATTATCTTTGCCGGATATGTGGCGGATGTCTGTAGTGAACTGGGATATGAAGTCAAGGTGTCTATACTGCCTTGGCGAACAGTTGTTTTTCCTTTCATGGAATGAAAAACTGATTGGCTTATGGTCAGTATAGACAATAAAGTGACGAGCCTCGAGCATATGCCTAAAATATTTTATGGCCTCGTATATCGCCAACAATTCCCTGTCATAGGGCGAGTACTTGGTCTGTGAGGGGCTGAGTTTACGGGAGAAGAATGCCAAAGGTTCCCATGCGTCATCCTTGAACTGCTGAAGAACCGCTCCGATGGCCTTATCCGACGCATCGGTAACGACAGCAAGCTTGGCTGCGCAATCTGGATGAGCCAACAAAGCTGCGTGTGCTAAGCTATCCTTGCAGGCCTGGAAAGCCTCTAAAGTATCACCCGTTAGCTGGATTGGCTGCGTTCCTTTCAACGAACCTGTCAAAAGCGCATGCAGTGGGGCTTGGATTTGGGCTGCTCGCGGAAGAAATCTCCTGTAAAAATTCAGCATCCCTAAGAAGCCTCGTAGCTGCCGCACGTTTGTGGGAGGAGGAAAATCTTTTATAGCCAGCACCTTGGTGTCCAGGGGTCTGCATCCACTTTCCGAGATCAGATACCCTAGAAATTGCACCTCTGGTGCCCCAAAGACACATTTTGACGTGTTAATCAACATGCCGTACTCTTTTAATCTATTAAAGACTGCCCGCAAATGCTCCTCGTGCTCTGTCTCGCTCCTAGAGTATATTAAAAAATCGTCTAAGTACGAGTAAACAAAATCTAGCCCTCTGGTAAGCCCGTCCACAAATCGCTGAAAGGTCTGCCCCGCGTTACGAAGGCCGAAACTCATGAACGGGAATTCGAACATGCCGAATGGCGTGGTGATCGCAGTCTTAGGTATATCCTCAGGGCTGACAGGTATCTGATTATATGCTTTCTCCAAATCCAGTGTGCTAAAAATTTTACAACCAGCGATACTGTGAGTAAAGTCGTGGATATGCCTAATCGGATATCTGTCAGGGACCGTGGTGGCGTTAAGACTGCGATAATCGCCACAGGGGCGCCATCCGTTATTTTTCTTTGAAGCCATGTGTAATGGCGAAGACCAGGGACTCTCTGAGGGTCTAGCTGTACCACAGGCCAGCATAGACTGAAATTCGGCTTTAGCGATCTTGAGCTTATCTGGAGGTAACCGGCGCGGCGGGAGGGAGACCGGGGGGCCTGGGGTCGTGCGGATATGGTGGACTGTGTTGTGTGGTGTAACGTGGTGTCTACCAGCTGGTCGTGTTATTTCAGGAAACTCGTCTAAAATTTTATGAAACGGAGTCTCACCAGTCACGACTTTTACTGAGGACACGTTATCTTTACGGTTCACTAAAGTGGCAATAGCCGTTACAGAAGTTAAGCTATCTCTTAAACGCTTATGGCGACAGTCAACAACAAGGCTGTAATAATTTAAAAAATCTACGCCTATAATTGGTTTTGTTACGTCTGCAACAACAAAACGCCATATAAATGATCTGCGTAAGCCAAAATCTAAATTTAAGTTTATATAACCGTAGGTAGCAATGTTAGAACCGTTAGCAGCACATAAGTTATATTCAGTCCGAGAACGACGATCCCGAAGCGCCGATCGTGGGTAGACACAGAGGTCGCTACCAGTGTCGACCAGGAATTGTGTCTTCGAAGAACGATCGGTGACGAACAGGCGACCCGAAGACGGTGAGAGGCAATCGTCAGTCGCCATTATCGACTGCCCCTGGAGTTTTCCGAGTTGAAGTCACACGGGCGGATGCACTTGTTCGCCTTCTCGCCAAACTTGCCGTGGTACCAACACAAAGGAAACTTCCTATAGTTGGATTGAGATCGCCGCCTCGAACCACTTCGAGTGTTTCGGTTGTTGGTTGAGCGAGATTTGGATCTGCTATTCCTGTTTGACGATGCCAACTTTTGAAACTGCTTCCTGAGCTCAGCTACTTCTTTGGTGAGCTCACTGATGAGGGAGCCAGCTTCTGTATTGCTCATGGCAGCGACGCTCGGTGACGAAGAAGCAAGGTCGTTCACTCGATCAGCTAAATCAGCCAGGTCCTCTAGAGAAGCTGTGGCTGGCTGTCCTGCCAGCACCGTCTGGATGCCATGAGGCAGGCGGCTAGTCCAGATAGTTTTCAAAAAATCATTTGGAACTCCCGTACCTGCGAGTCCTTTAAGGTGTCGGAGAAACTGAGAAGGCTTGCGGTCTCCAAGCTCTTCATGCATGAGAAGTTGCTTAATCTTCTTCTCGTTGGATGCACTAAGCCTCTTGATAAGCTCAGTTTTAAGCTTCTCGTACTTCTCCGTGGGGGGAGGGCTGACAATGAGGTCTTTGACTTCCCTGCAGTGCTGATTGTCGAGATGTGCGATCACGTAATTAAATTTCGTGACGTCACTCGTAATCCCGGACATCGCGAACTGTCCCTCGATTTGAGCAAACCATATCTCCGGTTCTTCCGCCCAAAATGGTGGCACTCTTACTCCGACTCTAAAAACATCGCTCTGATTTATCGACATTGTCCCCTCACTAGTGGCGGCCGGCGATGACGTGCTCGGGCCAAGTGCGTCCTTATATTCTTTATCCATGCTCTTAAACGGGGTCACCAGTATGGTAGTGAGGCGTGTGGTAACTTAGTGGTATCCCGGGAGTGATAAATAAGACACCAAAACTCACGGTTTCCAGCTATGTATTGTCCAACACACTATATCACCAAGTACATTACATATACAAGTTTAGAAGGCACAATGATAGGAAGCACAAGCACTAGTATAGTAGAAAGTTCACAAGAGAGGAAATGAAATATAGTTCTTAGGTATAATAGATAGTACGTAAGCGCGTAACATAAAATAAGCGAGTGGCGCGAGTCTATATGGCATAGAAAGGCAGCGTGCGTTCCGCGTGGGATCTAGTCTGTGACTGAGTTGACCTCTGCGCGTGCGCCGGCCGGTGGCCGAGTACATAAGGCGTTATGTACAGCGCAGCGCTAGTGATGGGCGCAGGTCGATGAGTTATGCGGGAATTAACGGGATGTGTAGACATCGACCAACTGATATAAATATTGTGTATTGTGTAAATAGTGTAAATATTATTATGTGTAAATGAACTGTAGGTAATAATGTGTAAATGAATTTATGTGTAACAATAATATAAATGTATACAGTGTAAATATATAATGTGCAAAGGAGTAGCCTACATTTTTCTAAAAGTGCCGCTGGCTCTTCGGAATGAGAGTCGTCCTGAAAAATATCATTATTTTGTAGTCAGAAGAACAGTTGAAATAGCTTAAGACCTGAATAAGTTGAAAAAAAAAAACGCCACGTGCTACACTATTTAGTTTGAGTTGTATTAAAGCAGTTTGTGGCTGTGGGAATTTTATAAGAAGTTTACTTACAACAAGCATTGGAATTGCTTCGTTAGACAAATAAACACGGCCACAATCGCTTTTAGGTCCTAGTTTGTCTTGATCGCGGAAGTGCGAACAAATAACAGACGATTTACTCGGTTACCAATCAGTCTGTTTTCTCAGCAATCTAATAATTTCCACCCACTTCTCACCGCGTGATGCATCTTTTGGTATACTGCAATTATAATATATTGGTTATAAAAAAATACTAGACAATTGATTATTACCCAGTTAAATTAATTATTTATAATTAATTAAAAAACAACGTTACGTATTCCATCAATTACAAATTCCCCCAATATTGTGGGAAAATTAACCAATGTTTTAGTGGTAACACTGAACCTTAAATAGAATATTTAATGTTTTAATTCAATTTTGGCGTCATTTACGTTAATATCAATACATAAACAATTAACTTACGTGTGGAAAGTAATTCCGCTTGATTTGTGATGTTTTTGCGACCTTGAATCGCAGTCTTTAACTACGCATTTGCCCATTTTTGTCTCGGTTGAACACGGTTAGCGTCTCACTAAGCACTGAACTGACATTAGCTGCACATAGGGTGTGGCCTTATGTGGAGTGGTTACGCATTGGCGCGGTAATTGCTAATCTAGTAGTTTATATCAATGGGAGGAGGTATCAAAAAAGTAAGATACGTCCCTAGGTAATTTTGGGTCGTAGATTTCAAAAAATCACACACAAAATAGGGGTTACCCTTTTTTAGGTGGGAAGTATATATCCCGTCGTCTGTTCTCTATTGTAAAAAAGTTGGAAAGGTGGGAACTATAGCTCCCAGTGTCCAGTATGACATCAATATTTTATAACACTAGCTAGTTGCCTTGGCTCCACTTGTGAATTAAATTTTAACGTAAAAATTACATAGATCGTGTTATGACTTGTTATAAAATCACTGTAAACTAAATCATCATCGGAATCATTCTCGGACCAATCATCCTCTTCTAAAATGCTTTCTATCAACTTTTCAGTTAGGTAGGTACCTATCTTTTAAGGTGGCATTTTTCTAAAACAAAATAATAACATTAAATTCTTATATATTCATATTAATTATCTGATCATGAAATAATGAATATATAACTAATAAGTTGCATATACCAAGTTTTTGTAGACACAGATTTTATATATAGAATTTCCGAATGTAGTATGCAGTGACGAACACTGGGATGATATCTTCCCACTTTGATACTCAATTTCAATCATCTGTACCAAGGTATAAACGAAAGATTCTGGGCATACTTTACGTTTCACGCAACCGTAATAATTGTCAAGTTTACATAGCTAAAACTCAAAACTGCAAACCTAATTTTTTTTAAGCACTTCACATAAAATTAATAAATAAATAACCTGGGACATTAATTCACACACGGTCATCTGGTCCCAAACTAAGCAGAGCTTGTACTATGGAAACCAGATAACTGATATACTACATATACTATTTTTCTTTTGTAAATACATACTTATATAGATAATTTATAGACCAGGGTCGATAATTTTTGAAACCAAAAAAAATAATAGTAGGATGAAACCCATTAGAAAAGGAGGGGAATATTATAAAAATGAAAGGAAAAATAATTTACGGGCGATCTGAGTTCGGGAAGGGTATGGGGGTGAGTTTTTAAGGGTAAAACACGGTTTTTCTCGATTTCCGGCAAAACTAAAAGTCCTATCGAAAAAAATCAAATGGCAAAGTTGTAGGTAATAAAAAGATCTAAAACTTTTGTATTTACACTTTTTTCACATAACCTAAAATTTATGTGAAAACTTCAAAAAACCAAGTTTTTGGTTTTTTACTTTTATCTTTTACATAAATTTTTCTTTTTTAACGAAATTTGGTGAAAAGTTACCTTATTATGTCCCAAATACGCTGTAATTTATTTGCTTAAAAATATTTATTTTTTCACCTTATTTTGAATTAATATCGAAAAAACACCCTAATTTTCAATCGAAAAGTCACCCGTCAAAATATCAGCTTTTTTCAAAAAGTTGGTATGTTTTCTGTTCGTTGAAATCTCTACTTTCCGATGGTGTTAAAAAAAATATATGTACCTATAGTAAATCTTCTCAGAAAATGCAAAAATATCGAATTCTGTTTTTAATTACATCTAAAATTTTGAGCTATTTATTAAAATTAACACTTTAATTACTCAAAAAACATTAGATTACATGTAACATTGATAAAAAAATTGAAAATAAAAATATACTACTATAATTAACAAACAAATAAGTTAATCAAATTAATATTTAATAAGACATCTACAATATTTGGAGTAAGTTGTCGAATCTTCTTTAAATTATATGCGTAGATGTCTATTTATATTTTAAGATAAATTATATACCTGAGTGACCTACGAAAAATAGTAGCCCATCAAAAGGTATTTCATGGAGAAGTGGGGAAGGGGCTAGGCGGGTCTGGGTCTTACTACATACATACTAATAATAATCTCCTTAATTTTGCACAAACAAAGTTAACCCCATAAAAAAATAGTATTTCAAAATACATAAAAATATATTAAAAATCTATATAAAATATATATCGTAAATATATTTTTAATAACAAAGTTTGGCCGATTTTCAAATATATTTTATACATTTCAAATATATTACAGATATATTCAAAATATATGAAATATACATAAAAATCAGCCAAAAGCTAGTTATTAAACATATATTTACTATACATATTTTTTATATATTTATACATTTTAAATAGATTTTTAATATATTTATAATATATTTTTTATACATTTTGACATTTATATATATATAATATTTTGTTGTTTAAAAATATTGTAATGAATAACGTAATCAGAATAAAGTATCTACATTTAATTGTACGATTTACATTTATATTTATATATAATGAGATTTTCTATGACATAAATGTAATAAGCATTAAATAAATCAACTTTTTTATTGAAACAAATTGCAGCAATCCATTTTTAGATGATTTGTGTCATAATAAATAAAAAAAAAATCGAATTAGAGTTATTTTCGATTTTTTGCATTTTCTGAGAAAATTTACTACAGTCATATATATTTTTTATCACCATCAGAAAGAAGAGATTTCATCGAACAGAAAACATACCAACTTTTTGAAAAAAGCTGATATTTTGACGGGTGACTTTTCGATTGAAAATTAGGGTGTTTTTTCGATATTAATTCAAAATAAGGTGAAAAAATAAATATTTTTAATCAAATAAATTACAGCGTATTTGGGACATAATAAGGTAACTTTTCACCAAATTTCGTTAAAAAAGAAAAATTTATGTAAAAGATAAAAATAAAAAACCAAAAACTTGGTTTTTTGAAGTTTTCACATAAATTTTAGGTTATGTGAAAAAAGTGTAAATACAAAAGTTTTAGATCTTTTTATTACCTACAACTTTGCCATTTGATTTTTTTCGACAGGACTTTTAGTTTTGCCGGAAATCGAGAAAAACCGTTTTTTACCCTTAAAAACTCACTCCCATACCCTTCCCGAACTCAGATCGCCCGTAAATTATTTTTCCTTTCATTTTTATAATATTCCTCTCCTTTTCTAATGGGTTTCATCCTACTATTATTATTTTTTCACTTTTTATTAATTTTAAACGCTTCTACCCTGGTCTATTACATCCAGACTCAGGACAAACAGACATGTTCATGCACACAAATATTTGTCCCGGGTGGGAATCGAACCCACGACCTCCGGCGTGAAAGGCAGCGTATCTACCAACCACGGCAACAGGCCCGTCTGCACTAAAACTAAAAAATAACGGTCGTTATCGGCGGTAAAATAACGTCAACTGACTTTGACGTTTGTTTACCATGACATGAAATAAAATTCTGAAACATGTGCCATTAAAAAAAAATCTCCGAAATGTTAAGATTGCGTAGATAAATATTTCATTGCATTAAGTTTAAGCATATAAAAATAAAACTCGATTTACTTCAATCTGAGATGTGGGAAGTATAGCTCCCAGCGTTTTAATAAGGGTTAATTGAACATTTCATTTGTCGACAATTGTCAAAAAAAGAATAAGACTAAGATCAATATTTCACGAAATATTCACCTTGGAAGTTATGGCCGCGCAATCGTGCACTTGATGTTTCTTTAATCTCGATTATTTCTTCAAAACTTAAGATATCATGCAGTAAAACTGTTACTAGAAGAAAGGTTTTAATATGTCCAAAGTACCGAAAGCATTTAATGCCACCAAAGTTTATTTAAACGGACGAAATCAAGGCAAAACAAAAGTTACGTGGCCGCGCAATCGTAACGTTACTTAGAAAGCTGATATCTCATTATCTATAATTGTTAAGATTTCGGTGTTAACATCCATTTATTCGTAATATTAACCTAATCAGATTGTGTGCGTCACGAATGCTCCGCCACGTTATCCAAACAGAAAAAGAAATCGCTATATTTTTTGTCAAAATTAGTCAAAATCGAAAGGAATAAACCAAAACTTTGTCAAAGCAGAAATAAAGAAGTTACAGGGGTTTTAAGTTGGCCGCGCGAACGTAACGTGCACGATTGCGCGGCCATGGAGATCTCAGTAAGTACTTGGGATAGAGATCTAAATCTTTTTGTTAATGGAACATTTCATTTGTCAACAATTGTCAAAAAAGAATTATAAGACTAAGATCAATATTTCACGAAATATTCACCTTGGAAGTTATGGCCGCGCAATCGTGCACTTGATGTTTCTTTAAGCTCGATTATTTCTTCAAAACTTAAGATATCATGCAGTAAAACTGTTACTAGAAGAAAGGTTTTAATATGTCAAAAGTACCGAAAGCATTTCATGCCACCAAAGTTTATTTAAACTGACGAAATCAAGGCAAAACAAAAGTTTCGTGGCCGCGCAATCGTAACGTTACTTTGAACGCTGATATCTCTATAATTGTTAAGATTTCGGTGTTAACATCCATTTATTCGTAATATTAACCTAATCAGATTGACATAACGTTTTACCCTCAGGACAATTTTCTACGCGTGTAATCTCAAAAATAATGATATCTCTTATAATGTTCGAGTAGAGTGACCATAAATTCTGTTAAATATGGGGATATCTTTTGCTCTACTAGATGAAAATGTACCTGTTAGGAATAATTGTTGGAGAATTGGCTAAAATAAAAGAGTGTAATACACTTTCCTTTTTCCGTTTGTCAAACGACTTTAATGTTTTGTTATGTATTGACGAGTTATAATTTTATCGATGAAACAGTAATGGTAATGGCAACAGTATTTTTTGAGCTGGAGTTTCGACCATTTACGTAAAATCGATAAAGTAAGTATAATTATTACGAATTCTTTGTGTGGTGACGGCGTAGAATATCATCACCCCATCTCATCCTGTGGGGGGCCTAGAAATCGTCCTGAAGAAAAACCTAGCAGAGAACTGGTAGCAGCGTTTTAATGTGAACTTTGCGGAGGATTTTGTCCAACTGTGGACGTAATTTGGCTGACATGGTGAAGTATAATGTTTTTACGGTCATAAATTATACGAAATATAACGCGATTGGTTCCCACATTTGGTTCCTAGTTTAATATGTATTTCAAATTAGGAGTCAAATTTTCGTGGGTTAGTAATACTAGAAATATAAAATAGAAATGTACAGACTCCAGCAAATCAAGTTACCCCAATCTGTCAAATTTCCCCAATTGAAAGTGAACCTTATGCTTTTGTGATAAAGTTGAAAATCTATAAAAGAAATGTGACAGATTGGGGTAGCTAGATGTGCTGGCGTCTGTACATAATTCGAAATATAAATTTTCTCTCAGAATGAAAATAAATAGAATTGCTATTCCGCAGGTAGAGTCCCTCCGTTCGAGTCAGTTCTAAAATCATCACACGTAGCTTTGAGTTCATAATTGTTTACTGCCTATTAACCGAGCACATTTTAAATTCTTTTCTTTTCGTTTTAAAAAGACAACGCCCAAACTTGGGAATTTAATCCCTGTGTCGCGGGGTACTTGACTAGCTGTGCCCCGTGGTTTTACCCGCCTTAAAATTTATAAATTATCACAGCTCCTCTCCCGTAGACTCTGTGCAAAATTTGAAGTAAATCCATGCAGTACTTTTTGAGTTTAGCCCGGACAAACAGATAAACAGACGAAATTTCTAAAAACTATTTTTTTGGCTTCGATGTCGATTGTAGATCACGCCCCAAGTATCCTTTTTAAATAACATTAAATGTACAGTTTTAACATTCCTACGATTTTATTATATGTATAGATATAGATAAATTACTGGAGTACAAGCAGCAATGTCGCGTCATGTCATCATGTGGTGAAAAGAGAACTAAGTTCCATTTTTTGGCCTTGTTTTGTATGGCATGATTTGAACATGTGTATAGAAGAAAAGAATGTTGTATTGAACTGTCTTATCTTAGCCAATTCTACAATAATTATTCCTAACAGGTACATTTTCGTCTAGTAGAGCAAAAGATATGCCCATATTTAACAGAAATTATGGTCACTCTACTCGAACATTATAAGAGATATCATCATTTTTGAGATTACACGCGTAGAAAATTGTCTTGAGGTTAAAACGCTATGTCAATCTGATTAGGTTAATATAACGAATAAATGGATGTTAACACCGAAATCTTAACAATTATAGATAATGAGATATCAGCGTTCTGAGTAACGTTACGATTGCGCGGCCACGTTACTTTTGTTTTGCCTTGATTTCGTCAGTTTAAATAAACTTTGGTGGCATTAAATGCTTTCGGTACTTTGGACATATTAAAACCTTTCTTCTAGTAACAGTTTTACTGCATGATATCTTAAGTTTTGAAGAAATAATCGAGATTAAAGAAACATCAAGTGCACGATTGCGCGGCCATAACTTCCAAGGTGAATATTTCGTGAAATATTGATCTTAGTCTTATAATTCTTTTTTTGACAATTATTGACAAATGAAATGTTCAATTAACAAAAAGATTAAGAGAGGCGGCTCTGAAAGTAGGTATATTGAAGATTTGCTATCCAATTGCTTATATTTGCTTCATTTCTTCAATAATTGCTACATATGATACATTCAGAGAAATATGAATAATTTTTTTCCAGCCATTCTGACGTCTATATGGATGATGGCCGCCGTTTTCAGCGTGAAATCCTCAAAATTTATAAAATTTTGTTGTATCAATAATTGCTTCATTCACCAATTTAAGTTAGAACTTCGTACCTACATACATTAGGTAAAAATTATAGCTTTTATTAATATTTATACGAAGCAGTGCCTGATAATTTGGAAAGGCAACAGATTTTTATTGTGCTCTAGCGTCTCGTTCAAATTTTGCAGGTGTTTACTATTCCAAATATTAATAAAAGCTATATTTTTTAACCTATTCCTGGCCTGTGACGCACCTAGCGCGTCATAAAGAAACCTTCAGGGACGCCCATGACGCGACAAGCGCGTCATTAGAAAATTGTTATAATTCTAGTTTTTATTTTATTTAAACCAAAAATCCTTTTATTTTTTATGAAATATAACACATTAGAGACAATAATATCAGAGGCCACTAGATTATTTTGTAAAGTTAAATTGTCAGGGGTCGTCAACCCCCACACACACCAAAATATAGAAAAATGTCTAAAATGCCATCTAACCGAGCTCTTTATAGTACAGATTTATTTTGATTACAAATGTATAAAGAATTTGTGACAATAATAATTAATAATCGCATGCAAAAAGGATCGCCCATTGTTACTGGCCGGTCCGATGAATAGTCCAGGAAGTCTTTTGTCTCATTAGTAGAGGAAAGTGACCAAATATGGAATAGTATCCATAATATGGAATACCCCCATTTTTCTCAAATGCAAACTCACACACGCAATAAACAGTGATTTTCTGTCTCTTTCTACTCCCATTTGCGCGTACAAGTTGTAGCATGTCAGTCGAGCCAGCCCTTTCGTCGTAGTGACAGTGTTTTGTTTTATCGCTGCCGCATAACTTTCTAAGGTACGTAAAAAATAATTATTTTTTGTACATATAGTGCACACAGTATTGTTTTTATAACTTTTAGAGACCCTTTAGATGTTGTTTAGTATGTTTTAGCGGTATTAGATAGTATTACTTTCTGAAATATAAATATGTGAATATCAGTTTGAAATAGTTGGAAAATCCAAATATGGACGGATCACAGCGTCCAATTATGGACTATTCCATAATTCGACACTGTGACGTATCAGCTGACTTAATGATTTTGTTAATTATATTTGTTTTCGGATTTTATCAGAATGGCGGGCGTCAATCGGAAAACTAAGCGCAAAGAATGGAATTCAGAGCATATGGCAGAAGCTATAAAATTAGTACGATAAAAAAAAAAGGTTATTTGAAAGCTGCAAAACACTTTGATGTGCCAAGATCTACCTTGTTTCGTTTATGTCAGAAAAACGAATTTTCTCCAGATGAAGCCGCAGCTACTACATTTGGAAGGAAAACTGTCTTAGGGACAACCCTTTAAAATCTTTTGGTAGACTACATTTTGACGATGGAGATCAAATTTCATGGCTTGACGAGAAATGATGTTCGAAGAATGGCGTACATGTTAGCAAGTCGTAATCAGTTGAAAAATCCATTTGGTGCGACTGGTATGGCTGGAAAAAAATGGCTTAAATTATTTCTGAAACGCCATAAGGACAAGCTATCAGTGAGAAGACCAACTGGCACGTCTTTTGCTCGAGCTTTTGGATTTAGTAAAGAAAAAGTAGACTCATTCTTTGATCTCCTCGAAGACGTCTATGCTCAAGGAAACTATGGTCCAAGTCGCATATACAACGTAGATGAATCAGGGCTTAGCGTAGTACAGAGCAAGATACCCCAAGTGATTGGACATAAAGGAAAACGGCAGATGCCTTCTCTTACCTCAGCGGAAAGGGGTTCATTAGTAACGATTGTTGTTGCTATGAACGCCACTGGTCATTTTGTACCTCCTTTTATTATATTATTGTACAATGCTTTAGTGAGGAGTAATCTCGAAGGCAATGCAGTTATCTGGGCTCCGCATGAAGCTAAATATAGCCTTATGTTGGAGAGAATTCAAAACAAATTTATACGCTACTTGTATTTGAGATTTTATGGAATATATCCATTTTACCCCTTAATGTATCCAAATTTATTTGTATTAGGCATGGTAGGATATAACGAGCTGCGTGTACGGCGAGAGCTGTACCTAGTTTCCTACATTTTTAAAGTAATGAGGGGACAAATAAGTAACGCTTGCATTTTAAGAATTGTAGATTTTTGCACCCCTGAAAGATATGTGTGGTGACGCCGTCAGCCACCACTGTTGGCCGTGCCAAAAGGGCGCACCAACTTACTACGCAAGGCGCCGCTCACACGAGCACTACGCACCCTTAACCAGGTAGCGGAAAAAAATGACTTGTTTTCATGTTCTCTGAATGAATTCACGAAGATAGCGTTATTTGTAATAAGCCACAATCAATAGATAGTTACACTATTGCATTAGGTTAACACCTGTAAAAATAGTTGTAAGAGAAGAGAAATAAATAAATAAATAAATATTCCCGCGCAAGAATATGAGTGATCAGCTAATGAGAGGTAGTCCCCCAGGTGCTGTTGGCATTGTGCATCCATCAGGATGGATACAAATGAACATATTCACTGACTGGTTCAAACATTTCATCAAACATACAAACCCTACTCCGGAATCGAAAGTATTATTGATCTTAGATGGCCATTTTTCTCACACTCGTAACATCGATGTGATAGAGCTTGCTAGGCAAAATAACGTAGAAATTGTCTCTTTACCTCCCCATACAACTCACAAGCTCCAGCCACTGGACAAAACGTTTATGGGACCACTAAAAACCTATTACAGTGAAGAAATACGCATGTGGATTAGAGACAATAATCGACCACTAAGCCCTTATGATGTTGTCGAGCTGTTTGGCAGAGCTTATTTGAAAGTGCAAACTGGTGAGATTTCAGCAAATGGCTTTCGTGTGACTGGCTTATGGCCATTGAATAAAAATATTTTCACTGCGGTCGACTATCTTGCTGCGCAACAAGATGCAGTTAAAGATGGTTGCACAGTCAACGTTACATCAATGGCATCAGGTCACCAACCTGAAGTACCATCGATGGCCAGTTTAAGAACACCTGATAATTGTATGCCTTTAATTGAAGCTGTCACACCCAGACAAGATACGAATATTGAACCTGTACCCTCAACTTCCGGACTATCTCGCAGTGATTTAGGAATAGTATCTCCGTATGACATCAGTCCCGTACCAAACAAGAAAAGGAAACCTTCTAATAGAGGAAGAAAAGCATCTGTTGCAGCAGTCATCACGTCGTCACCGTACAAGAATGACCTTACAGACTAAAACAGGAAAAAAGAAGAAAAAGAAAATAAATTAGCAAAAAACAAGAATAAAAAACAGAAAGAGAAGAGATCAAAAGGAAAAAAACCAAAAGAAAAGACTAAGCCTATGTCTGATTCAGATGATGAGGAGGTGATGCTGTTTGATACAGACAGCGAACCCGATGCCTTGATAGGATGTACAGCTCCAGACTCTGAAGATTCAGAGTGTATTTTCTGTGGTATGCTGTTTTAGAATGACACTCATGGCGAAACATGGATCAAGTGCCTCATGTGTGGGCTCTGGGCACATAATGATTGCGCTGGGCCTGAATTTGATACCTGGATTTGCGATTTTTGTAAATAATTTGTGTTCATTTCTTTATTATACCAAAGTTTTCAAAGAGTCTCTTATAAGTTAAGGTTAATTTTTTATAGTGATTACTGATTATAGTATTCCATATTTGGGGTACCTATTCCATATATAGGTACCTTTATCGTTATTTAGTTTTTGAAAAGTTTTCTTACCTCAAACTGAACAAAATAATCTAAAATTGTTACAAACTTAAGTGCAAATATATGATTGTTAATAATTACCACAAAAAGTATTTTATTTATAATATTTGTGAAAGTTATGCCTGAAAAACAAAACGGTATTCCATATTTGGTCACTTTCCTCTACCGTATATTCTTCCGTATAAAAAGGATAAACCACCATGCGCCGGAGCACAAATGTTTTTGTCGCGTCTTTTTACTCTAAATTAAACCTTATTTTAGCGTAAAAAGACGCGACAAAAACATTTGTGTTCCGGCGCATGGTGATTTATCCTTTTGAGAACACTTCTGTTGTGCTATCTTTAGACATCAGACGTGCCCTCTTGCTACTTTTGACCATACCGTCGACATGCGCTTGCGTGTACATACCTGGACTCCCGTGATTATGTATTAGTGATAAATAACATTGTGGCTTGTGATACTGGAGTCCGATTTTACGTTTGTGTTGACCGCTTGGCTTTAGTTACTTGAATCCGAATTTGAATCAATCTACTTGCCGCTTTTTATTAACTAGACAGCAGTAGCGGTGGGTGGTATATCATTTTTATTTTGTAAAACGGAATTGTTAATAAGCAGTTCCTTTTTTAACCGACTTCCAAAGGAGGAGGTTCTCAAGTTCACCGGTATTTTTTTTTTTTTTTATGTATGTACACCGATTACTCGGAGATTTATGATCCGATTTACGTGATTATTTTTTAGTTTGATGCGGAATAGTTGCCATTTGGTCCCATAAAAATTTTATATAGATTGGCCCAGTAGTTTTCATTTTATGGACATTTTTGTATGATTTTTTTTGTTTAAGTGGACGATGTCGATGATGCACAGACGTTTGTAAATCTTAGCTAGTCAAGCTAGACTCATCCTGTTCAAGTGTGTCTTGGCATGAACATAAACAACAATTTCAGACGACTAGCGTTTAATACGCACGTATACGCTTTTTTTTTAAGCGCATGTAGGCGCACCTTTTAGCACCAGCGTATTTTTTATGTACGTACACCGATTACGCTGAGATTTATGAACCGATTTACGTGATTCTTCTTTAGTTTGATGCGGAATAGCTGCCACTTTTAGGGTTCTGTAGCCAAATGTCTTTCACAAAGGCTCTTCTTGATTTGTCATGTCTGTATGTCTGCCCGTCCGTATGTCACAGCCACTTTTTCCCGAAACTATAAGAACTATACTGTCGAATATTGGTCAGCAGATGTATTCCGTGAACCGCATCAAGATTTTCACAAAAAAATAGAAAAACAAACAATAAAATTTGGGGGTATAATATATATAAAATACTTACTTAGAACTGAATTTAAAAAAAAATCATACACTATACATGTGGGGTATCTATGGATAGGACTTCGAAAATGATATTGAGGTTTATAATATATTTTTTTCTTAACTGTATAGTTTGCGCGAGAGACACTTCCAAAGGCGTAAAATGCTCCCCCCCCCGCCCTGTAATTTCTAAAATAAGAGAACCATAAAAATAAAACAAATAGATGATGCACATTACCATGCAAACTTCCACCGAAAAATTGGTTTGAAAGAGATCCAGTAAGTAGTTTTTTTAATGCGTCATAAATCGTAAACCGCAATTTACCTTCTATTCTATCAACTCAAATACTTGCTGCTACGGAAAGAAACATTGCGCCTTTCACGGGCGAGTCTGACTCATTATCTAATCAATGATAAATAAGACCTAGGCTATCAGCCCTCTGCTCAGTAGACTCGTTGGCTAATCGATCATTAATAAGACCTAGTCTTCATAGACTCATACCCTCTGTTCAGCAGACTAGATGGCTATTCGATCATAAGATCATTCGATTCATAATAAGATCTAGTGTATAAGCCCTCAGCACACAGACTCGTTAGCTAGATGGTCATAAATACGGCCTAACCTATGCGCTTGCTGTTCAGACTTTCATAAATCTTAGCTAGTCTAGACTCGTACTGTGCAAGTTTTCTTAGAGTGAACGTAATTTTATGTAGTTTTTCTTACTTTACAAACGGTCTTTTAGATCATTCACTGTCCCACAAGAACGTGAAAAAGAGTTTCGAACAACATTTTTTCGGAAGATGTTTCTTTTTTCCGTTCTCGTTTGTTGGGATCTATAGTTTTGAGGCGCGCGGCCCCTTTCGAAGTCCTAACTATAGCTAGACACTAAAAAGTAACAAATAAAAAAACTTCGTTTAAAAAAACCGACTTCAAAAACTAAAAAGTATAAAAAAAATATATTAATAAAGATTTAATTTAATACATCACTTATAATATAATATTAATGAAATAATATAATTTGTATGTGCTACCTATTGATAGGTTTGAAGTCGGTGCCAAGCCCTAAGCAAAATAAAAGTTAATATTACATACAGCTTTCATACTTTGTGATGAAACTCCTACACTAAAGATTAACTTAAGTAAATAAACTTAAAGAACAATATGAATTAATATGAAACAGATGAAACTATATCATAAAAATATATGACGACCGTCAACGACGTCCGCACGCTTGGGTTGTTTGTGTAGAAATACGAAGCTATCCCGCTGAAAGTAAAGCGCGGCGATTTTGGTACCTACTATTACATTTAGCTTGGCACCGACTTCAAACCTATCAATAGGTAGCACATACAAATTATATTATTTCATTAATATTATATTATAAGTGATGTATTAAATTAAATCTTTATTAATATATTTTTTTTATACTTTTTAGTTTTTGAAGTCGGTTTTTTTAAACGAAGTTTTTTTATTGAAGGATTCGGTTTACCTATATGGCCCCACGGTCGCTACTAGAAAGTGATTAAAACTTACTTTGGGTATACAATGTTGACAAATTATGATGTTGGATCGCTCGTTTCCATACATTTACTAAGCTGTACAATTAATTTAAAAAAAATCGTTTAAAAGACCGACTTCAAAAACTTTAAGCAAATATCTTAATTAAGATTTAATTTAATACATCTCTTATGCAAACCTAGTTAATACGTTTAATATTAATGAAATACTATAATTTGTATTTGTAGTCGGTGCCAAGCCCTAAGCAAAATAAAATAGATTTTTTGATTTTCGATCCAAATGTTTACAACTCATGGTGAAAATTAGTAACTTACCTTCTATTTCCTATTAGACACGTAGATAGTCACTTAAAAGCAACCTAAACTAATCAATAAAACATAACACACGTGCGCGTATTAAAATTTTATATAGGGCCGGGGCGAATTGGTTTAAAAAATTAAGGTGGGAAGGAATCGGTTAACCTAATGTATGTACGAAGCTCAAACTTAAGGTGAATGAAGCAATTATTGATGCAACAAATTTCACGCTGAAAACGGCGGCCACCATCCAACCTGACGTCAGAATGGCTGGTCAATACAATTTTCATAATTATGTAGCAATTATTGAAGAAATTAAGCAAATATAAGCAATTGAATAGCAATTCTTCAATATACTTTCAGAGCGGCCTGCCATAGGCGACCAGCCATTCTGACTGACAATAATTTGATTCATGTAATTAGTCTTTGTAAACTGTCCATTTTTCCATTAAATAAGAATGACTTGCAGCAGTACAGGAAAACATTAAAGCGCCAATTAACGATGCTTCCTATTTCATTTCATTTATTTTTTCATGTTTTTTTCATGTTATCTTACAATACTATGCGAGTATAGTGTGCGTCTTATTGCTGTACTATTCGCACTTGTACTTGTAAAGAATCTGACGTCATCGGGTGAACAATTATTCCGCTATTCTGTTTCTATTTCTATGCCAGTTTTAGTATTTGATTACGGCTGCGGTTTCACTGGCGGAGAAGCGGTGTTCAGCTGTGAAAAGAGGTAGGTGTTTCACGTAGAGTGGAGAAGAGATGTGGATTTCAAGCCATGTGATCGCGGCACAGCTCATCTCTGCTCCGCCTCAGTGGAACCCCAGCCTAAGCCTTGCGATACTTTTGAATACAACGCAGCCCCCCTCCGTACGCTGCTACCCACTTTGTAACATCGGAGGTGTGTCTCTTTGACGCTTTATAAACCATATTTAACTTTGGTTGGTACCGCAAAATGTATATTATTATTTCAGAAATAAACCGGATTGAACTGCGATATAAAAGAAGTCGTCACTAAGATCTAAAATTCATTACAATTATCTATACACTTCTCATAAAAAATCGAAAGTAAAAGAAAAATAGGTACATTAGGGTAAGGTGTCGCGCAACGAATTAAAGTTTCAAATTAACCCTTAACCCCCTGACATACGTCTCTCAGACGGAAGGAAATTAAAATATTTAGGCGCGCAAAACACATCAATTTGCACGTCCCTGTACCTTCCCGCCGCATCCCTAAGTGCTGCCCAAGCGCTCCTCGTGAAAAATAAAGTAAAAATGTATTTATTTTCCACATATTTTTTTTTATTAAAATAATAATAATAAACTTTATTTCTTAAAATAGTTGCTGTAGTACAATACAAATGGCATATTAAGGTAACAAACACATAAAAATACTACACTTAATTGGTTAGGGTACTGTCCTCTTAGATAGGCTACAGGATAGCCCGTAAAAAATGGTCGTGTTCCGTCTGTGACTTATTGTGGTTGCGTGACTTTTTGGAAATTGTGGTTTTATTTTGTTTAAGTTTAAAATGGCTTCTAGTGACAGTATTATTGAGCGTGTATTCTTACCAGCCCGTTACCGACTTGTTGATTCAATGATATTTGGGTCTACAAAAGATCAAAAGCAGTGATCACCGTTTCAAGTATGTATTATATGCCAGACGTAGACGAAGTTACCAAGAAACCGAATATCACACTTTTCTACAATCGTACCAAGATCGAAGTGGAACTGTGCCTCTAGCTTGAGTTCCTGCAGTTTACTTACTCGATCACACGTACAGTTTCGTCCCATACAGAAATTTAGTTCTTAATAGTTTCCGCGAGAGGCGCTGGTGGTCAATGTATGGGAGGAAACTACGTGTGATCGAGTAAGTAAACTGCAGGAACTCTTGCTAGAGGCTCTGCTCAACCAAAGATGTTCCAATTATACCATAGGTCGTCGAACGCGTACGTGTCCATTGGCAGTATTTAATAGGATACTACGTCAACAGTTTATCTGCTCAAGCCGATTGAGAGCCCAGATCTCAGTCAGTCATCAGACCCGACCCCACCAGCTCTACCGGGTGGAAGCAGTTCCGAAGATTGATTGGCTTCCCGAAAAAACTGCTCAACCCGACCCTATAAAACACAATACATACGTTTCGAGTGTAAAAAGCCGAAGCCCCCAAAAAATATGCATTCACTGTCGGAAAAATCTGTAAAATCTTTGCCCTGCAATTTTGCAAAAGATATGATTATAATGAGAAAGTTTTGATTTTATATTACTTGCTGATTATTATATTTGTATAAACAGAAAGAAATACGTTCCTCCTATGTCTTGTAATTATTTTTGTAGCCCTCGTTTTGTGAATATGAAAATTTGTACGTTAGAATTAAGAGTTGTTCCAAACTAATTAATGCCATATTTGCTTTAATAAGGACTTTGATATGTATTTTAATTGATTTTAATTAAAACAAACCTTTCACTCTTACATACTTTACGTTTTCCATGCTTTTTACTCACCCGCCTGTGA
This sequence comes from Pseudoips prasinana, assembly GCA_951640165.1. Taxonomy (NCBI): domain Eukaryota; kingdom Metazoa; phylum Arthropoda; class Insecta; order Lepidoptera; family Nolidae; genus Pseudoips; species Pseudoips prasinana. The sequence continues at coordinate 22,887,714 of OX621236.1, read as the reverse complement.
GACGTATGGTAGGTGGTTGTGTACCAAGATTAGGTGGTAGATGGTTAAAATTAAATTTCTTTACATATCGTGCTTGTTCAACAGCAATGTTTTTACCCTTACAGAATTTGTAAAATATTAGTAACAAACCGCCGGTTCTACGACTTATGTGCTCTGCCCACTACCATTTCAGCTTCCCAATTCTTCATAAACGTCATAATGGCGGGACCAACTCTTGTAATTGTAAAATTCTCTCACGTATATTTAGCACCCATTTAGTACTATTTTGTACCTGTCCTGAAATTTTTGTACCTTACACGGCATAAACCATGCCCGTACTCCAAACTACAACGAATTACATCATCCAGATCAAACCAGTATTTAGAACCTGATTTAGTACCTCCGATAATCTTAAGTGAGAGACGGAGAACTCGGTAGCTTTTTTATAAAAGATTTTTTGACATTTTATGTGCCTGCATAATTTAACGAGCAAAAATACTTCAAGTAAAAAATTGCAGCTACTTTTCATGCAGGCGCTTTATTGTTTATCGTTTTCAAGAAGGAAACTTATATAAAAATTACGGTCTTTTACATACTTTATAAATAAATAATCAGCACGTGAGTGTCAGTCTGCAACATAAATCCATATAGATACAGACGAATCGCTAAATGCGTTCTAATCGCAAAAATCAAAAATACGTGGCGCCCGGCTGGCTTCTCCCCTATTGGGCGCCGCCCCTGGGACCACTGGCGTTTGGAGGGGGGAACGAGTGGAATTCTTTTCTCCGAGCGCCAGCGGGAAGGGATTATATAATAAAATCATAGGAAAGTCAAAACTGTACAATAAATATTTTTTAAAGGATACTTGGAGCGTGATCTACGATCGATATCGAAGCCAAAAATATAATTTTCAGATTTTTTGTCTGTATGTATGTCAGGGCAAACTCAGAAAGTACTGCATGGATTTACTTCAAATTTTGCACGGATACTAAGAGGTCGGGTCAACATTAGGCTACATATTATCACGCCTTCACCTACGGGGGAGGAGCTGTGATAATTTATAAAGTTTAACGCGGGTGAAACCGCGGCGCGCAGCTAGTACTTTATAAATAAATAATCTGCACATCGTACGATTATTTATTCGTAATAGTATATTAAAGACCGTATTATTTATATAAGTTTCCTGCTTCGCCTAACCGATATTATTTAATATCATATTGTTATAAAATGATGTAAATAACATATTAACAATAAATAATAAAGCGCCTGCTAAAAGTAGCTGCAACTTTTAACTTCAAGGAGTTTTGCTCATTAAATTATTCAGGCGTATAAAATGTCAAAACTGAAAAAAAAATTTATAAATAAACTACAGAGTTCCGTCTTTCACTAAAGATTATCGGAGTTACTAAATACTGCTTTGATCTGGATGATGTAATTTCGTTGTAGTTTTGGAGTACGGGCATGGTCTCGCCATTATGACGCATCATAATGGCGGGACCAGTGTTTTCGTGAAATTCCGTTACAGGAACAGTTAAGGTACAAAAATTTCAGGACAGGTACAAAAAGAACTAAATGGGTGCTAAATATACGTGAGAGAATTTTTCAATTACAAGAGTTGGTCCCGCCATTATGACGTTTATAATTCTTCGGGCTATGTCGGCGACTGATTCGCCTGTGGATTTCGACATTTGATTCGATCTCGCAGGGAAACTGAGCATAGCCCTCTCCATTGTTCTTTTGGGTGACCCTGAGCCGAAGGCCTATAGTGAGCGTTCCGCAAGTCATCACCACGGGCAAAACACATTGGTCGAAGACAGAACTTCTCGAAGTTGGATGGTCTGTCCTAGGTAAATATTGTGATGTGGTCATCGAACTTTGTACAGAGGTCAGACTATACCATCGGCAACCCGAAGCTGACATGTACACACATCAACACAATCTAGGGATATTGAACATTTCATTGATTATCTAGAAAACTATAAACATTTTGTTATGACTGTAAATGGAAGAATAAAGATAATTTCATGGCCGATATTTAAACATTAACAACACGATGCGATTTTGTTTTTCTAATTAATAAAAGTCTTAAATTAATTAAGCCATAGAAAATTACTGAGTGAACAAAAACATTTTATTCTTATAAAATTATTCAATCGAATTAAATGAATAAAAATCTTACCAAATCTGATAATCAGTAATCGGTATTTCCTCCTCTAACATTAATCACACAGCGGCAACGATTTTCCATACTTAAAATTAAGGTGTCAATGTCTTGCTGGGGTATGCAGTCCCAAGTTCTTTTTAAATGTTCGAAAAGTTGTTCTTCTGTTGTCAAGTTGGGCGGAAAATCCCTCAATGCTCTTCGCTGTAACATGTCCCAGGCGTGTTCAATTGGGTTTAAGTCTGGCGACTGTGGAGGCCAATCTAATACCTGAACATCGTGTTCTCGAAGGGCGGCCCTCACCAGCCGCGCTGTATGGGAAGGTGCATTGTCATGCATGAGCTGAAATTCTTGCCCCGTTAGGGCCCTGAGCGGGACAATGACACGTTCTACTACCTCCTCACGGTATCTATGGGCAGTCATGCTGCCCTGAATCCAAATGAGTTGGGTTCGTCCGCCGATTCGTATTCCTGCCCACACCATAATTGTCCCGCCTTGGTAAGAGTGGACCTCCTGTGGATGTCGGAGACGGCTGACCCTGCCTGGAGTTCTCCAAACGCGTGTTCGTCTCGAATCTGGATGAAATCCATAGCGGGACTCATCAGTGAACAGCACCAATGACCATTGTTGATCACTCCATGTCAAATGTTCTTGAGCCCATAAAAGTCGCCTACCGCGATTGCCACGTCGCAGCGCTGGGACTCGTAGCAGTCTGCGAGCATGAAGACCAACTTCATGCAGCCTCCTTCGCACGGTTTGGTCGCTCACCAGCAGCTGCTGACCCTCCTGGAGCCTTTGCACTAGTTGCATCGCTGTGATATTGGGTAGTCTTCTGGCGGTCATTTGGAGAAATCGATCCTGTCTCTGAGTGGTAACACGATATCTACCTGTGTGCCGTTCTGCCACATCTCCAGTAGCGCGATAACGTGACCACAGCCTGGATACCACATTTTGGCTTGTGCCCAGAGACTCAGCAACGACGCGTTGAATAGCACCGTTTTGTAACATGCCAACTGCCCGTAACATTTCATCTCGACTCAAATGATGGCGTGGCATGACGCTAAAAAGCTTACACAACCAATTGAGAAAAGAAAATAAAACAATTTATCAGGTTTTCTTCAATTAACACGCAAAAAAAATTTTAATGCAACTTCTTGAAATTAGATACAACTCAAGATTGCGCTGTGCTTTGCGTGTTTTCATTTGTTTCTCATTTTAATTTTTAAATTTTGAATAAAGAATAGACAAGGTTTAAATCTGTAAATAAACTTTTTAAGGAAACTAAATAGGTTTTAAACAATAAAGCCATGTTTGATTTCAAAATAACGTATCCCTAGACTTTGTTGATGTGTGTACTCGCAATTATACCCAAAGCTTTTCTGTCCATAAACTTAAAACATCTTCAGCTGGGTATCCATTTGACGAGCTGCCTCATCCTGAGCGTGCCGCGGGCTGCGGAAAGTACATGCGTCTCCACTTGAGCACACATAATATCGTATCGAGCGGCAAGCCTCAACCCGAGCCACGATTTTCTCAATTCCTCATTAACCACCATGGTTGACGCACGTAAAGTCGCCGCAGCATTAGTAATAATTAGTCACTACAAAAGGAAGCAACATAAGACACGGAAACATCGATGGTGGACTAAGGAAATATATCGTCAGCGAAATGTTCATGCAATAAAATTATTGTCAGATATGACCTTTGAAGGCGTAGAAGAAACTATTAAAATTTTTACCAGAATGAACTCTGAAACCTTTGAAGATCTATGTATCAAGCTTGAACCAATAATTGGAAAAAAAGATACATCGTTTCGCAAAGCACTCACAACAAAAGAACGACTGGCCATTACCCTGAGGTTTTTAGCAAGTGGTGATTCGTTTTTTAGTTTGCAATACCTTTATAGAGTGTCAAAGCAATCTATTTCAAAAATTGTTCGCGAAACATGTGATGCCTTGGTAAAAGTGCTCAAAGAATATGTTCAGGTATGTTAAAAATGCTTTATTAATCAAAATTTTAGTAAAGTAATAAGTTACAATAATGACAGAGTAGTAAATTGTTCAGTATTTCCAGTAGAATCTTGTGAGTTCACAGAAGTTTGCCCATATTGTTGGGAATTTTGTGAGTTCGCAGAAGTTTGGCCGTATTGTTGCGTGTAGTATCCTTGTTGTCGTGTACCTGGTAACATCCCGGTATCAGCTTGAAATAAGATATCCATCATAGCTCTTTTAACGTGTGCTAAAGTAATTGGATCATTATTTCTAAGTTCTGCAGTAATATGTTTACCAAACGTATCATAACTATCATCTGTATAATTTAACACTTCCATAGCTTTATCTAGAGCTATATTATCTTCACAAGCATCAGGCATTTTTCTTTTATTTGATCTTGAAGTTTCGGGCTGCGTCTGTTGTTGATCATCGCGGGGCAAAGATGATCGCTCGGAAGAAGCAGTTTCACGCATCGATTCATTTTCTTCGAATAATTCTTCATTCTGTAAATTAAAGTAGATAAAATCATCAAATAATGTTTTAGCAGTACGATAGCCTAATAGTAAAATTTGTGACATAATTTTCAGATACCATCATCAGAAGAAGAATGGTTAAAAGTAGCACAAGATTTTGAAAACCAGTGGCATTTTCCTCATTGTGTGGGGGCCCTCGATAGCAAACATATTATTGTTCAATCACCAATTAATAGTCACGGAGAGTAAATTATAAAATTTTTCCCAGCATCGTATTGCTTGGCTTGGTGGATGCTAATTATAATTTTATGTTTGTAGACGTTGGATGTCAAGGACGCATATCCGATGGTGGAGTCTTTAAAAACAGTGCATTGTATAAATCATTGGAAAATAATGAATTAAAGTTACCAGCACCCTGTATACTACAGACTTTTTTTTTTTTTTATAGGGACTAGTCCCTCCCTTTTACCCACCACTGCAACTCCTGTAAGCCAGGATCAACAGTGGCACACAATGAAATGACACTGAGCGGTGAGGCTCAGACATGTCCCGGGGAATGGCTTTAACTGTCTTGGATCCCGCAACGAATTTAATCAGAAAGAAGAAAAGGAGGAGTTAGAAATGAATAGTTCCACTTCCCTCCAGAGCAAAGCGGGAGACAGAATGATATAAAGAGGCTATAGCCCATTAAACGAGAGAATTGCAACTAGAGAAGCCAGCTGCAAGAGCACCAAGGATTAATTTAAGGGTCCTAAGTGAGCTGTTATATTTGATTCCAATAGTAGGTATGGCAAAAGCGCTTAAAAGCACGGAAGTTGTTCCTTGTTGCTACAAGATCCGTATGATAAACTACTCCAGATATTGGTTGCAAGCTATTTAACATAATATCACGCTGATTTTGCCAGAGATCACATTCCCAAAGTATGTGGTGAGCGGTTTGTTCATATTCGTTACAGGAAGTTGAGCACAGACAGATTGGTGAAGATACTAATTTGAAACTAAACAATTTACTTTTAAAATTGCCGTGTCCGGTAAGAAATTGTGCAACACAATGGTCTATGACTAGCCAAGTTTTATTTAGCCGTTCGCGTATGTCCGGAAAGAACTGGTGCAGATGGCGACCCTTGGTTGAGGTATTCCATCTACATTGCCATTCATTTAGCAGTTCGTCATTTAAGTTAGCAATTGGCATAAATAGCCTGGATATTTTAGCACGGTCGCGTAATGATAAGAAATCATTATTTAAATTTTCTCGCGTAGAATAATACATCGCTGCTCGTCTTTGAACCTCAAGCTCAACCGGAAGTACACCCGCTAGTACAGGTAGGGCCTCTGTGCTTACTGTTCTATAGGTTTTACACAAAAATATCAACGCCAACCTTTGGCTTCGTAGTAATTTACGGCGAGCAGCTCCGATGGTAGCCCTATCAGCCCACACAGGCGAGCCGTAGCATATACACCCAAGATAAGTAGCTCCGTAAATGATTCTAAGAGTATTGAAAGGGAGGCCCCTGGTTGCCGTTGATATCCTTGTTAGTGCAAAAAAGTTTCGCTTAGCCTATAAACGAGAAGTTCTTTTCTAAAACTAAACCCAAATAACACGTGGATATCTTACGTTTCACAGTAACATTATTCAGTTTTACGCTCGGGGGAGATTTTAGTTCACCCTTCAGAAGGAGTTGGTAGGTTTTATGGGGAGCAAATGTAAGGCGATTTCTTTTACCCCATTCACTTATCATACTTAAACAAGTTTGAGCCAGATTTTCCAACTCTCTCCTGGAGTCACCCTGTATAAGTAAGAGGCCATCGTCGGCATATGCCGTAAGAGAGCAGCGTGATGGCAAGGGCAATGTCAAGAAATCATCAAAACCCAAGTTCCAAAGATACGGCGCGAGCACGGAGCCCTGGGGGCAACCCATGGTTAACGATTTAGTAACTCTGTAGTGACCAAGCTTAAGAGTTGCAGAGCCATGTATAAAATAAGATGTGATTATCAAATATATATTACTGTAGCAACCGCGTAACTTCAGTTTTTGTAACAAAATTGGCCACCACGTGTTATCAAAAGCCCCTGAAATATCTAGGAATATGGCCAAAACGTATTTACATTCGGACGAGTTTACAGTTTTCCTCACCGAGATAGCTGCGTCTACTGTCGATTTACCCGCAGTAAAACCAAATTGATTACCATGAAATTTTGGTCCTCCTGGTAGCAATCGCGGTACGATAAGTCGTTCTAGAAGCTTGCCTAAGGAAGGCAGTAACGTTATTGGTCGATATGACTTAGGGTCCTCAGGCAGTTTATCACCATTTTTCGGTATAATACGAATACCTAAAACCGTTGCGCCAGGTACGCGGAAAAGTCCCTTCAGATATGCAACGATTAAAAACTTTTAATATTAATTGACCGGATTGTTTCGTGGCTTCTATTATCATTTTGTTGGATATTTTATCTTCACCTGACGCTTTTTAACAGGTAGCGATTTCACAGTATTTATAAACTCATTAATAGTAGGAAGACTCGTCATATACGTAGCGGGTGAATCATTTGCCCACTGCCTAATCTGCTTGTGGTAGTCATTATCGTTCAAGGAACTATCATCAGGTATGAGCGAATTAAGTAGGGATTCCGTGGTCTCCTCTATGCCACTGGTGTAGGTATTATTAATTTTTAAGTTTTGAATATAAGCTAGATCTATAGACCTATTTGCTTTGAACTCATGGTATAGGGGTGACCACGGGCCTTCTTTTTCTAATTTATCGACTATTTTTCTAATAAGATTGCCTTTGGATTTCTCTATTGACGAGCGGTAACGTGAACGAGCAATTTTGAGATTAATATACGCACTATTTAAAACATCGCCTACGATTTTACGTTTTTTTAGTTTATTATATTTTTTACGTGCTCTCCGAAATTCACAGCGAACTTTAATTCAGTAGTTATTCCACCAATCGCATCTTCGAATATTAGTGATAGGGACGCGGCCTATTGCAATATCGGCACTGTAGGTAAAAGTATCCGACATAATTACGGCACATTCTTCTGTTGTTAGTTCATCCCGGGTGAAATCCCTGGCATGCGCGGCAAAAAGAGCTCTGAAAAAATCCCAATCGGCCCCTTTGAGCCGATATCTATAATTACCGTGAGTAGCCGTAGGTCTTTGTACCAACCGAGGAACATACTCGTACACGATTAAGCGGTGATCACTGGATGAAGCGTCAGGCAAAACACGCCATCCATCTACACGGACGTCTGAGCTTGAAAAAGTGACGTCAATAAAAGATTCGCCAGTAGGGCTACAATAAGTAGGCGGTGCATCAGGGGTGTTATGTATTGATAGATTCATCTCAGCGACGAAATCATCTACGGCATTACGCCGTTCTGTATCGCTTGAACGGTATTTGCCATACCATAACGTAGAGGATGCGTTAACATCTGCACCAATAATGATTTTGTATCCATTGAGGGACATCAAAACAGTGCGCAAGTGATGTAAATGGGGACCAACAAGATCTGAATACTGAAAATAACAGCTCACTACGTAAACTTTCCAGGATGGGGATGATATTTCAGCGACAGCACAGTGTGACGTCATGAGGTTTCGCATAGCGCTTACCGTAAAATTAGTAGGCGTGACGTAAATAGCAGCCCGTGATCTGTTGTCTAGCTGCACCAATTTATTTTTTAAACGCGCATATTGATATTGATCTTGTACGAGCACTATATCTAAGTTGTATTCATTGACTTAAGTTTCCAACTCTGATGTCGCAACCCTATCATTGTGAAGGTTTAGCTGCCCTATTTTTAAGTTAGCCATATTACGATTTGGTATTTAGGACTAACTGCTCAAGTTTATGCTTAAATGTGGGGCAGTTTTCCGAGCCGCATTTGTGGTCATGAGATTTTTTATATGCTTTACACGATGCACAAACTGGTTTAAATTCTGGGTCATCATGATGACTACAGGATTTTGTTGGATGTGCTTCTGCGCATAAGGCACAGGTAGGTGATTTATTATTGCAGTACTTGAAAACATGCCCATATTGCTGGCAGTTTAAACACCGAACTACCTCTAAATCATCAATGAAGTGGCATCTAGCCCAGTCGATAAAAAGTTTTTCTTTAGTGTTGACTAAATGTTTTCGTATTTCCGGTTCGAGCTCAATTCCCACCCACTTGCGCCCATTAGCTACGTTACGCTTTTGCACAATTTTGGTCTTAGATGTAAAATCGTCTTCGCTGACCTTAATATTTTTCTCATCTTTGATATTTTGCCTATATAAAGCCGTTAAGAAGACCTGGTCGTCCATTGATGATGGTACATCTTTAATAAGTATTCGCGGTCGTCGCCCGGAGGGAGTTTGAAGTTTTAAGCCCACCGAACGAATGGCCTCGACAGATCGTATTTTATTAAGTTGGCTTCCATTTGCCACTCGAAGTACAACGCCAGAATTGGAAGTTTTTTTAACGCCTACTATTTGAAAACCATCGTCCGCGGGTTTTATGGCCTTCATAAGCGCTTCCTTAGTCACCGACGAAGTCGCGTTCTCCGCCGATCGTTCAGCGGTGGGATATGCGATAATTGAGGGAATGCGGTTTTTGCGTTTGCGCTATGGGGGCGGTGGTTTTTTTTGGTAAACGCAGTTTTAATTGTTCCGCGTACGTAGGAGTCTCAAAATTAGTTTTATTTACGCAAAGGTCTAACTGTCGTTCTGCGTTCGCCAATTTCGTTTCATTACGTGAAGATTTAAGCGCAAGTAATGAGATAATACTTGTAAGGCGCTGCGTAAAATCCATCACCGATAACTTATTCGCTATATTCATACCCGAGTTGGAATCACTGACTAACTCGTTAATCTTTGACAAATAAACTGAAGCTTGTGTCACAAGATCGCAATAGTTCTCACTGTTTGTATCGCAATTTATTAAAGTAGACGGATATTCGGATTGAGATCCCCGAAAACGTTTTATATCCGATTCCGGTTGACGGTCGGGAGTATAAAACGTCGGTGACGCATCGCCTATCACGCGTTTGTTTAAGCCTGAAGGGGGCGTTCTCGGCGTTCGTTTACTTTTGGTAAAACCTTCTCGGCCTCTATCGGGTGGGACATCGTTTATTTTTGACATAGTTATTTACAAAAAATAAGCAAGCGCTTTAATGTAAACACAGATATTAAGCGCGATAAAAAGCGACTGTTACTTTGTACGCGGTACCCTCACAAGAATAAAAGTTAAACTTACTCACCGAACGATAATTTAGTGAAAAATCCAGATATTACTAACTTATCAAAACACTTACAGATTGTAAATAATTAATATATAATTAATAAATAATAAATATATAATTGTGATTGTATTCAACACTAACACAAAGCTAGAAACAGAGCACAGGTCACAAAACAATCACGAAATAGCAAAACAAATAATATAATTGCACAGCGAACCTCCGACACACTGATCCGTGGCAGAGCGGGGAGGGAAGAGAGTTAATCAAATATGGTGACTGTATACCTACTACAGACACCATATTTGATTAAAGTGCCCAGTGTTATATTAGCTGACAAGGCATTTGCTTTAAACAATTATACTATGAAACCGTTTGAAGGAACCCCAGACAATGGTTCTCCGGAAAGAATATTCAATTACCGTCTATCTAAAGCACGAAAGGTAGTAGAAAATGCTTTTGGCATCATGAGTTCTGTATTTAGAGTGTTAAGAAAACCAATGTTATTGGAACCAGAAATTGCTACGAAAGTGGTACTGGCTACTGTTTATTTGCATAACTTTTTACGAAAAACAAGGGCAAATATTTATACACCACCAGGAAGTTTGGACTCTGAAATCGATGGAAATTTCGTACAAGGGTCGTGGAGGAATGAACCAGATTCGACTTCTTTTGTGCCTTTACGTGCAATTCCTCGAAGTTCTGCAAATGACGCAAAAGCAATTCGGTCACACTTCGTTACAAATGGACAAATAACATGGCAACATAGATATTAAATATAAAATATAATTAGCATTAATCACCATCCGAATCAGAAAACATTATGTAGGTACGTGTAAACACTGCGAGGTTCTGTTCAGAAATGAAAGAAATAACGCCAGAGCACGCATCGACACGTAACGCCTCGCCCGCCGCCGATCCCCGTGGCCAAGCCGTAAATATGTTTCCGCCTTTAGCCCAAAGCTTACTGACCCCAGATACTTACAGAAGGCGACGGTTCTGAATTTGTTGTGTCTCTTGCTGCAGAAGGCGACGATGGGTCGATAGACATTTGAGTTTTGAGTCTCACGGGGAGAGAACTTGTCAGCCAAAAAGTAAAAGTGCTCATAAGCGAACCATTTCGATATATACACCTCATTACGACCTAGAATAAAATATTTTTAGAGGTTTTTTGTATACACTACACACGAGAGTAAAATGAGTACCGTAAAACCTTACAAGATTGCCCAACTAATCTAACTTTGCCCAGCAGGGTACATTTCAGAAAATGTTTGAAAAAACGGCAACATTTTTAGTTGCGTTTATTATTCAATCTATGATGTAAATTTGATTACATCTCTGGCATCACTGTGTAGCTGATTTTGCTCAGTGTCCCCTGAATTGGCTGTAAAACTGTGTCGAAGTTGGTGGTGTATTTTGCGGGCCAAAATTTGTGTGAAAAACTTTTTTTAAAACTCGAACTGTAATAACAACAGGTAAGTAAGAATTTTACCACTATTACTACGTAATAAATACACAAGAAAGATCGAATATCCCACGCAGAATCGCTCTTAATTTCGAAAACATGGTGGGCAATGTCAAATTTGATTTCTTAGAGCAGTTGTAACAACTTTGCCCACCAAAATATATCCTATAGGGTTGTGACTTCGATGTTAAATTAGATCTAGCAAGTACTTTGTTTAACAGTAGTTGCAGAACTACCTAAGTAATGTTAAATAATAATAGGATTATTTAATATTTAACTTTGTCGCAAAAAGTACATTACATGTATTTGCAAAACAGTTTAAAGTGGCTAAAAATGAACAACAAAGTTAGTTTCTATATATTTTTAGATTGTTTATTTCTATTTTTTTTCGTCCTTATATTTTGAAACTGGTTTTAGTCTTACTAAGAAACATCTGCAATTAGTAAATCTTAAAGGTACCGAGTTGTATTAAGACCTCGTATCGATATTTATTTTTGATGCTATTAAACGTAAAAAAATTCATATATACATTTTTTGCGTGGTTTCTTAGGAGCTCAAGAACTTTATTTTGCTTAAATTGATAAAACATTTTTTTCGTACTTATTTCAGGATTAATAATACTAAGCCTAAAAACATCAGAAAAAATTGATAAATAATAGGTCTTTACCTATGAAATTGCCGTTTTGTATGAAAAAATTTAAACGAATTTTTTTCATGAATTTTTTTATTTGTATTAATCGAAGTAATCACCCATGCAATCAATGCATCTTTGCCATCGCAGTGGCAGTTTATTGATGCCCTTCTTAAAGAAATCAGCTGGACGGGAGGCAACAAATTCTTCAAAGGCATTTTGTACTGCCTCTCGGGTATTGAATTTTTTTCCCGCCAAGAAGTTATCCAAATTCTGGAAAAAGTAGTAGTCTGTAGGCGCAAGGTCTGGTGAGTAGGGCGGATGACGGAGAGCTTCCAACCCCAGTTCTTGCAACTTGGAGACCGTCTGCTGTGCAGTATGAGGTCGCGCGTTGTCGTGCAGGAGCAGCGGAGACGAGCGATTGACCAATGCTGGTTGGAGATGCGCCAGCTTCTCCATCATTGTGCTCAGTTCTTCACAGTACACATCTGCAGTAATGCTCACCCCGTTTGGTAAGAAGCTGTGATGAATCACACCGGCGCTAGACCACCAAACAGTGACCATCACTTTTCTAGGGGTAAGTTTTCGTTTAGGGCATTGTTTAGGTGCTGAACCAGGATCCAACCAACTTGCTGAGCGCTTGCGGTTATCAAACAGAATCCATTTTTCATCGCAGGTAACAATGCGGTTCAAAATTCCTTCATTTGTGTGTCTGTTGAGCAGTGCAAGGCACGTCTCGACGCGTACTTCGCGCTGGCGATCATTGAGTTCGTGGGGCACCCATTTGTCAAGCTTTTTTACCTTGCCAATTTGACGCAAATGGACCAATATTGTTTTGACGCTAACGTCGAAAGCTGCTGCTAATTCAGCCGTAGATTGTGTATCATCAGCTTCCACAACCGCCTTTAATTCGTCATTGTCGACCAAAGTCTTCGGACGACCGCGAGGTTCATTTTTCAGGTCGAAATTTCCAGAACGGAAGCGAGCAAACCAATAACAGGTGGTGCGTTGGTTTGTAGTGTTAGCTCCGTAAACGTCGTTGATGTTGCGTGCCGCTTGTGCCGCGTTGCTGCCACGACGGTACTCATATTCCATAATTACTCGAATTTTTAACGTATCCATGATGACGAAAAAGATTGAAATGCGATGAAAATGTAACACTAATCAATAAAGAAATGACTACTTTTGGAAAAAAGAATCCATGTTTTTAAAATAAAATTAATTTGAAATTAGAATTCTTAGCCAAACAAAAATTATTTTGATTTGAAATGGCCAGTACTGCAGAACGGCAATTTCATAGGTAAAGACCTAATATTAGGATGTATGCTCTAGGCATACAGAAATTATTCAGAGGAAATGTTGGAGTTAACAGTGGACGTGGTAGAAAATAAGAGGATGTCAAGTCGGGAGGACTTTATATTGAATTTATCTAAAGGAATCGCCAACAAGCGAAGCGAATCTAACTACAATTATTTGATCTCAGAAAATAGTATTCCATTTTTGTTTCACAATAATAATAACCTTTAGAAGTACCACGATAATTATTGTTGATATTCATAAGTTTGTTTTTGAAAGCTTTGTCTTGAATTTAGATACACTTGTATGAGTAGGTATTTGTAGTCAATGTTCCTATTATCTTATTAATAGTATCTATATTAAGATATTGTTTAAAGCTCATGTGCATTTGCTTTAAAATATTGATAGTTTTTTATTGTTCAAATATTTATAGATAAATGATTGTAACGCACTTACGTACACCGTACTGATTAACAATAAAAAGTGACAACCCTAATTCATAGTATAATTTGTATGAAAAGTTACAAAAAAAGTGTTGCGACTTTGCCCACTCTAATTTGACAGGTAATATGAAGATTTAAACGGTTAGTACCTATGTAGGTCCTATGATAGATTGACTATTTTTCTAAAATGATCCCAAAACCTTATGTTCTTTAAGTAGAAAATACTGAAGTTACGGAGATTTCTGCAAAATGGGCAAACTTGTAAAAAGCACTATGTATTTGGCCCGCTGTATATATTGGTTTTAGGCAAATATTGGTTTTAGCACGTTGTATGTCATTATTTATCAATAATGTTAATGTTACATGGTATTTATCAATAATGTAGGACTATCACAACTTGAAAAGAACATTATTAAAAAATATATTTAAAGTTGAATCAAAAATCGCAAGAAATCTGGCCAAAGTTGTACGGTTTTACGGTATAAAATGAATGACAAGCAATATAGGTACAACTAATTTTCAAAAACCAATGAATTTTTACCCGATCCCGAGTTATATCGTCATAACACAAGGACTAACAATAACCTTAGTGTTAATTAGACGATAAGGAATCACTGGCCGTACTTCCTTATCTCCACCACCAAATAACAGGAAACATTAAATATAAGAATGGTCCTTTGTTTGTAAAGTAGATTAAGTCTTTATATAATATATCTGATAATAAAATCGTCAGTCTTGTTCAGCTCTCTAAGCTGGTAACACCTGCATTTGTCTTTTTAAAAACCCTATTGCTGCCGCCCACAACTTAACTGGCGCAGTCGGTATCTCGCGTTCTGACGTCTCAAAAATAGTAATTAAATTACACCACGAGTTCGCGGCGCGAGTAAAACAACCTACGAGGGGGAGAGCAGTAGAGAAAAGCAGCAGCCAGCGACGAAGAAGCAGCAGACTCACCAATTCTTCAAGCCTCAATTTGGCAATGCTCGTGGGGTAAGCATATACTCTGATTACTCCCGAGATTTTCCTATACTATCCTTACCTGTGTGTGCAACTTTGTGTATTCCTAGGGTACAGGACAATTATAACATTATCATTTTTTGATAAATTATTTTCTTTTGTTTAAGCCACTTTTCATTTCTTAATCGTTTAGCATTCAAAATGGCTACCGATAAGATTGTTAGTGACGAAAAACCTTTGCAAACTCCAATCGACTACGGTACATTAACAAAGATGTTACCGAGTTTCGATGGAGACAAGAAATCCTTAACTTTCTTTATCGAAGGTGTGGACAATGCTTTAGATATACTAGTAAATAAAAACGAAGCAATTATAGCTTGTTTAATAAGAAATAAAATAACAGGCAAAGCCAAGCAAGCCATTGCACAAAGTAACAGTTCAAAGACGTGGGAGGAAATAAAAGAAACCCTCAAGACAAAATTCGGTGAATTTCGCACGGAAATTCAATTAGTCCATCAGTTAACCCACATAACCAGAGACAATAACTCGTTAGATGTATTTGGAGAAAAAATTAATGATTTGTTAAGCGCGCTAATAGAAGTAGAGCCTTTGAGACAATCTTACTACCAACAAATGGCGTTAACTACGTTTTTAAGAAACTTAAACCCAATAACAGCCCTTCAGGTCCAACAAAATAAATCGAAAACCTAGAACAAGCCATCACCATAGCCAAACAAGAGGAGCTATACTTAAAAATAAGACGCGATCAAATAAACAAAAACAGCCCACCAAAACCGTCAACGAGTAAACAACAAAAATTCGTGCCCTTTCAAAAGAAAGAGCAACTCACAAAAAAATCCAACGAAGGAAATGTAGAACCCTTTAAAAAAAAGATACACTATCAAAGTGAAATACAGGATGACGATGAAGAAGAATCATCATCAGATTCCGAAACCGATACCAACCTCTCAGGAGAAGCACAAGAGATAAATTTTCTAATGGACATATTAGATCAAACAATAATATAGTTTTCATGAATAATATCCAAAACTATAGTCGCTTACCATATATATATATAAGTGAACTGGGTGGCAGATTCCTACTGGACACAGGCGCATCCCAATCACTAATTAGCCCTAAAATATTTGAGATAAGAGACCAGATTAATTGCAAAGTAAAAAACGAAACACACTTCATAAAAACGGCACACGGAACCTCAAAACACAAACAAGTAGCTTTTATAACCTTTCCAAAAAAACTCTTTAATATGAATATTACACATAAATTCCTCATTTTTAACTTTGATTCAGACTTCTCAGGATTATTAGGACTAGACCTCCTAATCCCACTAAATTGTAAAATCGATATTAAAAATATGATGTTACGGACAGACGAAACTAACATACCTATAAGAGACGATATAAAGTCCTATAGCATATTAAAACCCAAAACAGAACAAGTAATTAACTTACTCTGCAATTATAGAGAAGGAGATTACTTTCAGGGAGAAAGAACCTCAAAATAGGGACTGATATTTCCAGAAGCAATAGTTACAGTAAAAAACGGAAACATGCTCACAACCGTTATAAACAGATCAAATAAAACGATAAAATTGAAAAACTGCTGTGACCTACGTTTACAACATTTAAATTACAGTAAAAAAGAAAAACCAACAGATTTCCATAACTCAATATACACATGTAAAAATACCGATCAGCTATTAAAAAAGAATTTAGATAGACTCAGAACAGAGCATATGAACCCCGAAGAAAATCGTGAAATAAAGAAACTTTGTTACAACTACCGTGATATATTTCATTGTGAAGAAATACCACTTACTTTCACACATAAAATTAAGCATCAACTAAGATTAACAGACGATAAACCCGTTTATGTGCGCAATTATAGACAGGCCCCAAAACAAAAAGAGGAAATAAAACAACAAATCAATAAACTTTTAAAACAAAAAATAATCCAAGAAAGTAGTTCCCCATGGTCGTGCCCAGTACATATTGTTCCAAAAAAAATTGATAATACTGGAGAACGAACATATAGACTAGTGATAGACTATAGGAAACTAAATGATAAAACTATAGAAGATAAATACCCACTACCCAATATAGATGATATACTGGATAAACTAGGACGTGCGCAATATTTTACCACAATAGACTTAGCATCGGGATACCATCAAGTAGAAATGCATCCTGATGATATAGAGAAAACGGCGTTTACTATAGATAGAGGACATTACGAATTTCTCAGAATGCCATTCGGTCTGAAGAATGCACCAAATACATTCCAAAGACTAATGGACGCAGTTTTACGCGGAATAGATAACGTACTCACATACTTAGACGACGTCATAATATACTCAACCTCTCTTCAAGAACACCTAGAAAAATGTAAACAAGTATTTGAAAGATTCCGTACACACAATTTGAAAATACAATTAAATAAGTCGGAATTCCTACAAAAACAAGTTAAATTTTTAGGTCACACTATAACAGATAAAGGCCTTCAGCCTAACGAAGATAAAATAGCTGCAGTAAAAAAATTTCCCTTACCTAAAACCCAAAAAGAAATAAAATCATTCTTAGGTTTAATAGGATATTACAGAAAATTCATCCAAGATTTCGCCAAATTGACAAAACCTCTGACAAAATGCTTAAAGAAAGGTAGCAAAATTACAATGACACCAGAATACATACAGGCATTTGAAAAATGCAAAGATGTATTAATCAACGCACCTATTTTGCAATACCCAGATTTTAACAAGAGATTTATCCTCACAACGGATGCATCCGATGTAGCCTTAGGCGCAGTTTTATCACAAGGTGACATAGGTTCAGATAAACCGATAGCTTACGCCTCACGTACACTATCAGACACGGAACAAAGATACTCTACCATAGAAAAAGAATTACTTGGTATAGTATGGGCAATAAAATACTGCCGGCCGTATCTTTATGGTAAAAAGTTCACAATTTATACAGACCACCGTCCCTTAACATGGATAATGTCCATCAAGGACCCTAGCTCAAAACTCACCCGTTGGCGTTTGAGATTAGGAGAATACAACTATGACATTGAATATAAAAAAGGAAAAGCAAATACAAACGCAGACGCACTATCTAGAGTACAAATATTGCATCATTTTGAAACGAATCCACAACCTAGTACTTCAAACCAAGATTCTGGCCTAATAAACTTAGACCTAAACACAATAGAATTACCAAACATACCTCTAAGCAACACCGACCTTAGAGCGATCCTAGGTCCACCTACAACACCCGACACCGTTAATCATACATTAGAAGATAATCCGATTACAGTAGACAGTCAACCGGAAAACCTAACACAAACACCTAGTATCTCGCAATCCCAATTGAATAGAATAACAGATAAAATACCTGAAATAGATGACGCAATAGATAGACAATTAAAACAATTTCACATTAGGAAATCACCAGGCGAAACTTACAGGATAGACGATAGGTCTAAAGGGAAAACGATTATAAAGGACGTTTGGATACCTATTAACGATACAAAACAGGCAATTATCCAATTTCTGAAAGAACACACTATCCCCGATAGAACATTCCATTGTTATTTTCATCACGAGGAATTCTATCCACTTTTCTGCGAAGTTTATAAAACCATATTTAACAATCGCGGTCCGAAATTAATCAAATGTAATACTAGAGTTACCCTAATCGATAATATTTCCGAACAAAACGACTTAATAAGGAAATATCATGAAGGAAAAACTATACATAGAGGAATTCAGGAAACATACAAACACTTGCATAGGAATTATCATTGGCCCAATATGCTTCCTAGTATTCAAAAGTTCAATGAAATATGCACACTACATAATATTAAAATACATTTCACCACCCCTTATAACCCGAACTCTAATTCACCAATAGAAAGAGTACACTCAACATTAGCTGAACTAATAAGAATTCAAAGGATCACAGATAAAGATGACCCGGTAAATTTAATTAATACGCAATCATAGCTTACAATAACACTATTCATTCGTCAACAGGATTTACACCGTTCGAATTACTCTATGGACATACAAATAGTAGAAATCCACTAGAATTACATTTTCCGAAAGAATTCTACCAAGAATACGTACTAAAACACAAGCAAATAATGAATAACGTACACGATCTACTAAGTAAAAAACTATGCGATAACAAACAACAAGTTATAGAGAAAGCTAACAAAAATACGGAACCAGCACCTTTTAAAGTAGGGGACAAAGTTTACAAACAAGTTGCAAAAACAGCACGTAGTAACAAACTGGAACCAAGATATTTAGGTCCATACACTATCGTTCATATACACCCCGAACAAATAGCAGAAATAGTTGGAAAACATGTGAACGCCAAATCTATCCGAGTTCACTTCCGCTTACTAAGGCGCCCTGAAAATGTTTCAGGAACACCATCGCCCTCATCGCAATGCTCCGGTTCTGCAGTCTTACAGCCAATAGACAACCACAATGGGATATTAATCCTAACGGAAGCAAAAGCTCAGTACCAAATAAATACATACCATTTAGCAGTATTATAATAGGTCTTTACCTATGAAATTGCCGTTTTGTATGAAAAAATTTAAACGAATTTTTTTAATGAATTTTTTTATTTGTATTAATCGAAGTAATCACCCATGCAATCAATGCATCTTTGCCATCGCAGTGGCAGTTTATTGATGCCCTTCTTAAAGAAATCAGCTGGACGGGAGGCAACAAATTCTTCAAAGGCATTTTGTACTGCCTCTCGGGTATTGAATTTTTTTCCCGCCAAGAAGTTATCCAAATTCTGGAAAAAGTAGTAGTCTGTAGGCGCAAGGTCTGGTGAGTAGGGCGGATGACGGAGAGCTTCCAACCCCAGTTCTTGCAACTTGGAGACCGTCTGCTGTGCAGTATGAGGTCGCGCGTTGTCGTGCAGGAGCAGCGGAGACGAGCGATTGACCAATGCTGGTTGGAGATGCGCCAGCTTCTCCATCATTGTGCTCAGTTCTTCACAGTACACATCTGCAGTAATGCTCACCCCGTTTGGTAAGAAGCTGTGATGAATCACACCGGCGCTAGACCACCAAACAGTGACCATCACTTTTCTAGGGGTAAGTTTTCGTTTAGGGCATTGTTTAGGTGCTGAACCAAGATCCAACCAACTTGCTGAGCGCTTGCGGTTATCAAACAGAATCCATTTTTCATCGCAGGTAACAATGCGGTTCAAAATTCCTTCATTTGTGTGTCTGTTGAGCAGTGCAAGGCACGTCTCGACGCGTACTTCGCGCTGGCGATCATTGAGTTCGTGGGGCACCCATTTGTCAAGCTTTTTTACCTTGCCAATTTGACGCAAATGGACCAATATTGTTTTGACGCTAACGTCGAAAGCTGCTGCTAATTCAGCCGTAGATTGTGTATCATCAGCTTCCACAACCGCCTTTAATTCGTCATTGTCGACCAAAGTCTTCGGACGACCGCGAGGTTCATTTTTCAGGTCGAAATTTCCAGAACGGAAGCGAGCAAACCAATAACAGGTGGTGCGTTGGTTTGTAGTGTTAGCTCCGTAAACGTCGTTGATGTTGCGTGCCGCTTGTGCCGCGTTGCTGCCACGACGGTACTCATATTCCATAATTACTCGAATTTTTAACGTATCCATGATGACGAAAAAGATTGAAATGCGATGAAAATGTAACACTAATCAATAAAGAAATGACTACTTTTGGAAAAAAGAATCCATGTTTTTAAAATAAAATTAATTTGAAATTAGAATTCTTAGCCAAACAAAAATTATTTTGATTTGAAATGGCCAGTACTGCAGAACGGCAATTTCATAGGTAAAGACCTAATATAACACCTCTAACTTTAGGGAAATATTTTTAGAAATATGTAGCAATTATTATACGTTTAAGTTAAAACATAACAATTCAATTAACACATTAACTGTTACTAAACAAATAGATTATATGATAGACACTATTGAAAGTAGACTACTCTACTTAGGATTAGAAACAGTAGGAGTTAAATCTAGTTATAGGAACAAACGAGGTTTAATTAACGGACTAGGCACAATCGTCAAGTCAATCACCGGTAATCTAGACCAAGACGACGCTATCAGAATAGATAATGAAATCAAAGAAATACAATCTTCATTTAATAATAACGCATTTAAACAAAAGCAAACATTAAGCGTCATTAAAACATTTATGCAAGATTATGAAAAAAGTTTACAAAGTCTAAAACGTAACCAAAAAGAAATCTATCGAGTTATTGACAGATACTCTCAACAGAAATCGACTCTGGAAACAAATGTTTTAACAACCAACATATTTAACGAAATAGAGAGATCCTTCCAACAACTATATGACAAGCTAGAAACGCTGGAAACTGCTATCACATTTTCACACCTCGGTAAAATGCATCCGAGTATAATTGACCCAAATTATCTAATAGAAGAACTAAACTACATCCAAAATACAGAAGACGGTCACCTAGCATTTTCCCCCAACATAAAAAATATACACTTGTGGGAAAAAGCCATTACAGTAAAAGCATACAGTACAAACAATTCGCTAAATTTTATCCTAGAGGTACCACTAGTTGCAAACCAACCCTACAACCTCCTACACCTGTATTCCATCCCTAACGACAACAATGTCATCCTTATACCCAAAAATCCTACCCTAATCTTGGGAAATGACGAGTTCGCCTATCCTCGCGAGCCCTGCAATAAAGTCGTAGACAACGATGTAATCTGCAAACACCTTCAGTGGCAAAATCTAAGAAACTCCAACGACTGCATAGCACAGCTTTTACAACACCAAGAACCACACAACTGTACATATGTAACTGCAACATATGATAACAACATAATACAGCAAATAAAAGATAACAGCTGGATTATTGTCATGAAAAACGAAGAAGTCGTGAAAACTACATGCGGCAACGACGTCCAATATCAAAGAAGTAAAGGTGTCTTTTTGGTCACAATAGACAATAACTGCAAGGTCCAAATAATGGACAAAACACTAACAACACACCAAAAATACATTAATGTAAGGGAAACCATACCCCTTCCACGTGCTCACCAGACACCCAGGACATCCCCAACAAACATAAAACTAGAAAATGTTGAACTGGATAACTTAAAAGATACCCTAAAACAACTGGATAAACTTGAGTTTTCACAGATGGAAAAAGAAATAATTTCAACCACACCCAGCTGGTCATCAATACTATTGTATATCATCATCATCCTGACGGGATCCGGAGTAGCTTTTTACAAGTTCATATGGAGACCTCGATCGACCCAAGCCTCAGTGCTGCTCACGAAATCCAAAGAACAGCAGCCTGCGCAGCCATCGGCGGGCCTCCTTCTTAAGGGGGGAGGAGTTATATCGTCATAACACAAGGACTAACAATAACCTTAGTGTTAATTAGACGATAAGGAATCACTGGCCGTACTTCCTTATCTCCACCACCAAATAACAGGAAACATTAAATATAAGAATGGTCCTTTGTTTGTAAAGTAGATTAAGTCTTTATATAATATATCTGATAATAAAATCGTCAGTCTTGTTCAGCTCTCTAAGCTGGTAACACCTGCATTTGTCTTTTTAAAAACCCTATTGCTGCCGCCCACAACTCCCGTGACGAGACTTTTTTTATGCGGAGATTTTTCCCTCCGAAAAGATCCACAAAGCGAAGTAATTTTTTTTTTTTACTTGGGAAATGGGTAGTTTCATTTCCTTGCTTATTATTTTCCAAGAATCTTCTTTCAATTGTTTATTATAATGATGCGGTGAAGTTGGATCCCACAAATGTCGGTGGTTTTCATATAACTTAATTAATTCGATACATTTCTCATTATCAATTTTGCTGCATGCCGAGCACACGTACGTCCGTCTCCACTGAACGCACGCCTCACACTGAGGCGTCTTTGAGCATGGCCATTTACAGACACGATTTGGCTCGCTGCGCGGCCGCCTCGTTTGGTTCAAGTCGCGGCAAGCCTCGACTCGCGGCACGGTCTCCACTAGATCTGCCTCGGGTCGAGGCAACCGCTCGGCCGAAGGCTGCCTCAAATGGATACCCAGCTTTCCAGTGCAGCGGTGGACCGTTTCGGAAATATTATAAATCTACAGTCTCACTGCATTAGATAGGTTTCGAGTTCTGCTCCTGGTGTCTGACTGACTGACACAGTCAGCAAAAAATAATTCCAACTGGTTCTCTACCAGAGACAAAAATGTCAGCAGCATGTTCATAAGCAATTAGTTATTTAGAGTATTTACAGATATGAAAAGTGATTTTATAATCGTAGATATATATTGCTGTGTGGTGACGGCGACAAATATCAGAATCAGAATATCATCACCCCATCTCATCCCGTGGGGGGCGTAGAAGTCGACCCGAGGGAATATCTACCTGAGGAAGGGCAGCAGCTTCCTTCTGATTACTATGACTATCTTACTGCGATCGCCAACCCGCCTGCCAAGCGTGGCGGCGATTATGGCATATCCCCTCAAGACGATTCTTGAGGGAGGCTTGTCCAGCAGTGGACTTATTTAGCTGTAATGATGATGATGATGAGATATATATTGGTTCGTTTGAATGTACTAAACAAAAGGAAATAAGACACATTCATATACTTTTAAACTATATTAAGATAAATCTACGCCTGTGCTTCTGGCAAAGTGGTGATGATATCAGAATCGCCAGGGTCAGTGATGGCAAGTGTGCACACCCTGTAGTATTTTCCACAGGCTGTACCCAGCTCAATGTTGTTGCCACTGTAGTGGTGGACTCCAGTCTTCGCCAGGAGAGCATAGTATTCAATCTCTGATTTCCTGCGAAAAAATAAAATTTAAACGTATTAGATAAAATTTAAAATGTTTCATCAAAAACCATTGCATTTATCTTTGGAATTTCATAAAAGGTAACCTGACAGTACAGGCTACTCAGAATATTTCCAGTTTGAACAAATCTGTAGGAGTAAGATCAGGCAAGATAAAAATAAAACCTCCATATATGTTCCTGTATATACCTGTATGTCTAAATACAAAAACCATTTTATAATATCTTATTTAGTATATTTATATTTTGTTATGTAGAATTAATGCCACGGATTTCCGTTTACACTATGAAAGAAGCTTGTACTGCCTACAGGGTTGCAAGGCTAACTAACATATACCACCACTGAAGTGATTGACTGTTCCTTAAAATCAAAATGATAACCACTATCTTGTAAAGTGTATTGTGCATTTCTCATAATATTTTCGTGATTGTTATCATCTCAACAAAATAATCTTATGTTACTATTAACTAGGTTTTAGGGCTCAGTACTCATTTAAACTGAACGAGTTCTCGAATTGATCTCCAATATCCATAACCATATCTTTCTACTCAGTTATGGGTAAGCTCTCATCAAAACTACAAAATTGGGATCTCAATAAACATACTAATCAATTATGAGAATACAGTCTTGATGGTCGTTTCCAGGTAGTCAGTCCTGTGGTTAAAT
The DNA here is from genome assembly GCA_951640165.1 of Pseudoips prasinana. NCBI lineage: Eukaryota > Metazoa > Arthropoda > Insecta > Lepidoptera > Nolidae > Pseudoips > Pseudoips prasinana. The sequence continues at coordinate 22,863,548 of OX621236.1, read as the reverse complement.
AAAAATGAGTTCAAACGAATGCAAAAGTTTATATATACACTTTCCAATGTAGTAATAGATAGATTTACATGGCTCCTGTCATTTTAGCAAGACAATTTTAAACTACTGCTCAAAAACAGAACATTTAATTTTGCAAATTAGACTAAATTTTCTGAAAGTGCTTTAGTAGTTTCATCCAAAATCATTTCAGCATTGATTCAAATGAACATATAATTATTTAAGAATTATGGATTGAAATAGAATATAGCAATGTGAATTCATTTAATGAATTACTCACCTGTCAAAGTTCAGCAATGGATTTAAGACTACTCCATAGGTTTCCCATGTGAATCATAAAACAGTCAAGTTTTTATATCCTAGTAAGTCAAAATATGGGTCACCTGACGGTAAATGATCACTGTTGCCCATATACACTCACAGCACCAGAGGGGTTCCTAGTGCATTGCAGTATTATTTAAACCTCTTGTTCTTGCTGTTTATAAGTGTAAATGTATCTATCTGTGGTGTTCCTAATTAGAATACTAAATCTTGTTTTCAAGCAGATATTAGTATAACAATGTTCTAAGAACATAAATTTATAAAAATTTGTCAAAACAACAGGCACCTACCCAACTTCCTACTGCTGATTTCAGACAGCATTTGAAAAGTTTGCAAAATAGAGCAATAATACTGATTGAGTTCTATTCAACAGAGTACTGAAAATCAAACAGACAGCATATGTCTAAGGGTTGTCTGGATGAGTTCATAGATTACACCAACATTGTGCAATTTACATTTTGTATGCTAAACCTACTGGATAATTGGAGTGTATTAAAATACTTAAGTTATGTTGTTAACTGTTTCATGACCACTTTGGTGGGAATCCATACTTCTTAGTCCTGTGACTCCATATGCTTCCCTTTAACATAATATTGGGAAACTCTACTTCTCAGTAGTCTCACCTTAGAGGAGGAGCATTCTTGGCAATAATGACCAATTTGGCTTTGCCTTGACGTAGAGTTTTCAGGGTCTGCTTGTAGCCGAGGCAGTATTTGCCAGATTTCATTACAAGCGCCAAACGGCTGTTGATAGACTCAATGGTCTTTTTCTGTAAGAAAATTTATGGAAATTAATATTATATTAAACCAAGTAGAAATCTTAATAAATCGTAAATTATAATATGGCAAATCAATTCTAATTTAATAAATGATAACAGGATTAAAAATAACATCCAATGAATAGTAATATATTGAAATTTCCGCCAGACTACCCAACTTTTGTCTTTGGGAGATAATGTCAACGTTTAATAGCTGCGGCCCTTTAAAAATTGAGGAAAGGCTTCTAATAATTTATTGTAGAGTGAGTTCCTAACCCAAATTACATTCTGGCGAGCGAATTTCAAGGGAACTCATTAAACAAGTATTTTCGACTGTCTTAGAATACCCTAAGATACATTTTTGCATGTACAACATCTGTACGTAGCTAAATTTTAAATGCTTCAATAGGTGGTCAAATCGGTAAAAAACGTGGCGATGTAGAACATAACCTAAAACACAATTGTACGACACTTTCTCAACCTCACAAATTAAAGAATATGTAAGCCTATCTTGTATCAGTTGATATTGGACTTAATTGAAGATTATTCAAGTAAATATTGAATAACCAAGTGTTTAATAAGTCCCGGTTAAAGTAATTGCACGTGTTGAGCAATCTTACCTGTTTCTTGGCCGCAACCATTTTGTTATTTGGTTTTACCACGTATCACTGAAAAACAATCACAAAAATTAGTCTTACTGTAATATTAGCAGTTGATTAATATAAAAATCATCAATTTGTATTCAATCTACAAAATTACACACCTCACGTACAAACGCGTACAACGAAAAGAATTTTTCAGTGTTGCCTTAAATAATCTTGTTTCCCACTTTTAGTATCATGTTATCTGGGGAAATTATTGTCAAGCAATACCTTTTGACTATGATATATTGATCATTGGAATTATATATCATAAAGAAAATAAAAATATTTATTTGATGAAATATGGTTAACAGGTGGTGTTTAATATTATTCTTTCAATTCACATATTTAATCAGCGACCTCATATTGCATATTGTGATTATGTAGTTTATTGTTATTTAAAACTATTAAAAGTTTCTATAGGTACCTATTTCACTTTGCAGTATAAACTAACATTACAATTATTACAAAAAGATGTGTGAATAATTTACATTTGCCCCACACTGTTTATTTTCTCCGTCTGGGTGCAATGGGGTCAATCAGACAACCGATCGAACAAATATTGTATTCGCCTGCTAAATAGTTTCAGTTAGAGAACCAAGTCTCGTGTATAGAGTGTGTTTGTGGTAGTAGAGAAACCCATTGAGTTTGTTTCGATGGGCTATGTCAGTTGGGGCGATTTGGCATCCGGTGGTAGCATTAAAGCTCGACCGTCGTTATAAACACAAGGTCCACCATAATAATAATATTGAATTATTACCTTAAGTATAAACATTCAGACAAAATGATTAAAATATTTAAATTTTATGTTATTATTATTTTCATACAAGCCATAATTATATTCAAATATCTATGAACCTATATGAACTTAGAAATAATCAACTAGGTATGTATAATAAACTATATTACCATAAACATGTTCTGACTGACTAAATTAAAGCGCTCTTTTGAAATCTACGTGAATAAAACATTTTTTTTCATTTTATTCTAATATCAGGGTTATTAGATGCATCAAGTTTTACTAATTAATGGAATAGTTAGATTATGTAAACTGGTTTTAAAAACATCCGATAGTCTTGCGCTTGACTATCAAGTATAATCTGGATGGACATTGTAAGACTAGCAGCGCTACGGCAGCCCCATAAGATGCTTGGTTACTCTAGGCTTGATTAAACCCATATTACATGCGTCTGCAAATACGTATTGCAGGAGGGCATTCCACAGCTTGGCTGCACGCATTATGAAAGAGATAGCAAAGGGCTTCTCCATTTTCAGATTATACTTGATAACCATATATAATCCCCATTGCATATCAGTTACAGAATATTGACATAAACCGTGTCGATGTTAATCTAGAAATATATTGAAAGGTCCCTTTAGTTTTGTGAGAGTGGGAGATTTCATTTTATTTATTAAGGAATATCAACATTACATACACAGAGATATTTATGACAGTAAGTTATTTAAATATACATTCCTTGTGTTGTAACAATTACAGATATCCACAGCATTTAGATATTAAGTTTTACAAACAAGTTTATGGATACGTAGAATAAGAAGAAAAAACTTGAGAGGTGTCAAGGGACACCCGGATGGAACGAAGTTATTTCTTATTATTTATTATGTACAAAAAACCTGTATACACTCAACAAAATAATCGTCGCGTGTCACCGTTCAATGCGAAATAGAAATGAAAATATCTGGCTTGCTTTCTATAAGAGAAAGAGAGAGAGAGACAGACAGAGAAACATGCGCACGCCGCACAGCTGCAAAAAGTGTCGTGACAACTTTTCGTAAGATTTTTTTCCGTCTAGCCCCCTTTCACAACGCGCGATAAGGAACTTCGTTCCAATAGTAAAAAAAAACTGACTGTAATTTAAAACATTACTGGACACATAATCTCTTTATATTTAGTTTAAAGTAAAGTCAAGAGTTACAATAGTATCATTTCAAATGTGGGTAGGTATATTGTTACAGAGCAAGTAAGTAGTAGACATGAACATCGAAACAATTGAATATAAATAAGGTTAAAATTAAATTAAATTTAGTCAACATCACATGCAAAATACGAACGGTATTATCATAAGAGCATTGATAAAAGCTAAATATAGAATTGAATTAAAAATCAGTATTATAATAGAGAATAAGTAAAAAAAAAGACAGGAAATACCATAGCTGTGACAAATATTGATTTTAAATCATATTATAAAAATAAATTAACTGAAATTAAACTAAAATAAATTATATTCAACAAAAAATCTTGTGTGTACTTATGTACACGCGTTCGAAGTTATACTTCTTAATATACAACTTGAACATAGTTATCAATTTTCATACCACCTAGAACTAATGTCATGCTGTTATTTTTACGATGCGCGCGCATAGTAAAAATTCACTCTCATACCACCTAGAACTAACTTCATGCTGTTAAATTTTTTGGTGTCGGTGTGCGCGCGCATCGTAAAAATTCACTCTCATCATTTTTCTCCATCGCGCCAAAAGAAGTATAACTTCAAAAATAAATTACATTAAATAAATTTCATGGTATAAAAGCCACTAATTGATTGTAAATTGTTACCTGTAGGTCATACGCCCACATAAACTATATATTACTCAGAGCGTAATACGAAGTGTGGTTTACGGTCGTATCAATCAATCCTAGTGTTTGAGAAACAGATTTTAAGAGTTGCGCATGGAGGTGTTTTTGGGAAAATTCTGAACATACAAAACAATTTTATTTTCAAAAACTAATGTTTCTTTTTTATATACTTAATTAATTAACAGTAAAACCACTCGTAGTATGGACCATTGAATATTCTTACATAGGATTTTACAAATTTAACTAATTAATCCGGCAACACTAAACAGAATTGACAGTTTATGACAATTACTACTATAGTGCTACAAACTTATCTGGCCCGGTGGCCAAAAGTAGAACTAACGACGCCAGTTTGAATGTCAATCGGCCTGTTATTCCATGACATTCCTGCCATTGATTGTTTGTTGCGCTTATTTATATTTCTTTTTGTGGTTTTCAATTGTGAAAAACGCCGAAAGCTTTAAAAAGTGACGCGAGGAACGTTATATTACAAGTATTGAATTATATTAAGGAAGAAAAACGCCTTCAGGCACCAATTATACCCTTCAATAAGTTGTATGAACGCGTAGCTGCTGCTACAGGTTAGTGTTGTCAGCTTCTGAAAAAATACAAAACTCCCCCTCGCACTTTAAATTAAAATACATATTTTAAAATATTCATTATTTATTTAATTTTTGCTGTTTCCTTTGTAGGTGTCCGGGAGTGATGTGTAAGAAAACTTGTGAAAGAAAAAGAGCATGGTAGATAGAATTCTGAAATCCTATCATTCATTGCAGAAGCTTTTGATAAAATAACAGTCAATGAATGGCAAAAGCATTGCAACCATGTAAAAAAATATTGAAAATGTGTATCGAAAAAGGGATGGATACTTAGACGAGCCTTTCATCATTCATTTAGGTAGAGATTGTGAAAGCAGTGATTACGATAATGATGATGATGAAATGACTTCTGAATTAAACCATTCCGGTGACATAATAATACCTGGAGTATCTCCGTTAGAGAACACTCAGCATACATTTTATGTAAATGATCATAATTATTGTATCAAAATATAAAGATTAGTAATGACAGTATTTGTTTGCTTTTTAGTTAAAGAACATTTACGTTACAATGTGCATATTATTTTTACCCACTTTATTGCAAAAAATAGTTACTAGCAACACTAAATGCGATAACAGCGACGCTGCCACCGGGTTAGATAAGTTTTCGGAACTGTAACTTATTTTAACGTAATCAAAATTCCGGATGAAATCAACCTAGCAGTTCGTTAGTCGCTAGCGTAGTTTGTAATAATCATTTTAGTCGCTATCGGTACCATAGAGTACATGTTATAAACGGAAAGTCGCTACCAAAGAGTATTTAACCTACAGTAGTCGCTACCAAAGAGTAGATTAATATATACGGGAAAAGAGAACCCACTCAACGATTTTGATGTCATACGAAAGTCACTTTTGAAACTACGCCATCTGTTGACAACCCTATTTATTAAAGGCGTTCTATACGTATATAGTTACGTACCTATCTATCTATAGATTACAAAAGCACACAAGGGAGATACACTTGTATGTAAAATCACTATAAAATCAAAGTATTATTAATCAATTTGCAATGAAGTTACTTCAATCACAGTACTTATAGTGATAATACTTTGAAATTAGTATGATTTTACATACAATTAAGATGAAGCTTGAAAAAAAACGAAACAGTAGTTACAATTAGTTTTTATTTTTGAGTTTTTAAATGCTTATGTTTAGTATAATACATTTGGGCCATAACTTTTAATTCGTCCGTAACATCAGAATTTGTTATTTTACCAGACAGAATCCTATTTATATTTCTGCACCAACTGTAAATCAAAATATTTAAGGAAGTCTCTATAAAATAATCATTTAAAACTTCTTTGTGTATCACACACCTGAAAGGGTGTCTTATAAAGATACTAATATAAAATTTTATATTTCTTTTAATGTCACTATGCACATCACCCTTCAAATGTGAAACACAGAGATTTTGGATTTCTTTAAAATAGTTTGTTAGTGCCATAGAAGGATAACAAAGCCACTTCTTATTAAAGAAATATTCTTTTGCATTTATAAAGGCGTTTTCTTCATTGTCTTCATTAGACAGTATGTCATTGCGACATGTTTTACATTTTTTTACAATTTTCTCTAGACACTTTTTAAGAACCCAGCCGCACACATAATTTCCTTGACCATGGTCCCTTCTATCTATTTCGATTTCATTTATTATGTCTTCTCTTAAATTTATATATTTTTCCTCGGCAACATATGAAGAAGACTGTGATCCTTCGGTGATAAAGAATTTTAAATTTTGTAATAATGTATTATTGTCTTGTTCGCAATTTGAGTTGGTTGAGTGGGGTGAGTTATAATTATTGAGCAGTAATGATTTATAGGCTCCTTCGAAACATACACTGTTAGGAGCCACATTTCTCACCCCATAACTTCTTATATTGCCGAAGAAATTTTCAATTGGGTCCTGATTCACATTTCGAGTTAAGAAATAGTCAAAAGAATATTTTTGTGACAAGATTTTCCAAAGAGCCTGAAATCCTTCTATGGTTTTTATAAAGTTTTTTACAGATGGTGGTATAGTTTCTGTTGTACCTTTGACAAATTTCACAGTCTTTAACATTTTTGTGGCATTGTCCCACAATTTGTGATGCACGGAATTCCTCCGCACAGCTCCTGTATAGATTTTACCATTCGACTCCTTTACACATGATACATTTAAGGAGTCGAATAGTTGGTCTATTATTAATACAAAATGTATTAAACTTCTATTTTCTTGAGGTATTACACCTCTGGCTGACAAATGTTCGGTGGCTACTGCTACACTATGACTAAATAACTGAGTGGCTGTCTTGACACGCATCTTTTTTATTTTGTCTGGATCAACATGCTCTTCTGTTATTTTTTGCAAACATCTTAGCTCCCCGAACGATTTGTCAGCCAGATAAAGCTGCTGGAAGAATTCCCATTTTATAACTTTTTCTGTCTTTTCTTCAAAATCAAAGTATATTAAATGTTTTGTTAACAAATTGTTCCTTATACCTTTTATAAGATGAGGTGTATCATAGATTGGTATTATTTTTTTTGAATTTACCAAGAAATAATCCCCTTCCATTTCAATTCCTTTCCTTAATAATGTTCTCTTTGAGTCATTTATTAAGTCATTTATGGAACTGACGTTTATAGTGCTTTGGTCACATACAGTGCATACTATAATAAGGCCGGTCTCATTTACCTTAGTAATTACTTCAATAATTAATTGTTTTAAGTCCAACTTATTCAGGCTATTTGTGAAGTGGTATGCCACAGGCTGTTTGAATGGCTTTCTTAAGCCCTTAACCATAAAAACTAAAGCATGGTTAGCAATATTTTTTTTCCCATGTGTGACAAGCCCCTTAATTTCATCTTTTGACGAATCAAATTGGATATTTGGCGTTATGGACATTTCATCAAAAATTAAGGAACATACACGATTATCTGTATTCAAGTCATTAACTTGAGCTTTTAAATTCTCATATAATATTGAGTTATTTGTCCCAGGATTTATTTTCACACTTATAAGTAATCTTTTTAAAGACTTGCTAGAAGGCAAAGTAAACAATTTTGCCATAAGAGCATAACATTTCGGACTTTTTTTATATAATGATAGTGACAGAATTTTTTCATCCAAGGTAAATCGTCGCCCTTTCTTGTTTTTTTTAGTTTGTTTAAACTGCATCATTGTGAAGGTTTTAGCAGCTGCAGTCATTTTTTTAACAACTTCATTTAAATCTGGCTTAAGAAGTAGTCGTTTTGCATTGTCCAAACGCCTTTTGAACACATGTTGGTGCTCCTTCCGCAGCCGGTATACTTCCCGACGAAGATTTTTGATTGCCATTCGGTAGCCAGTGACTGAGGTAGTTGGGTTCGACACTGAAAATAATTAAAGTTTGGAAATATAATATCTATAAATATTTACAGGCGATCAAGTATCACATGGACATATGTATACATGAAACATTAATGGGCCTATTATTGATGTGTATACAAGATAAGTTTCACTGTATTATACGTCGAATTTTTTGTAGAACTCTGACGTTGAAATATGAGGTTGCTCTTTTGGTATTTAAACCCTGGGCGTTCTTGATTAGAAGGCCTGTCAGATATCAATTTTAATGTTTCAATTGTTCTAATAGAGCAATCGCAATACAATTAAAAATGACTTTCTTTTTCTAACTACGAAAAATAAATAATATTTTATGCCCACAGGTTAAGGTTACGTTGTTGAAATTTGATGAAGTGTCAAATGTGATCCATTAAATTGGCCTAACTATATCCTTTCAAACCTAAACACAGTATAGTTTGCTCACCATTGATTCGAGAAATTTGTATAGATATTTACAACATTTTCAGTGGATAGAACGCCAATCTTGTTATACAAGGGGTGCTGGTTCAAATCCCGCCTCGCACTTGATGATTTGCACATATTAGTATGTAGATATCAAAAACAAAATATCAATAAAAATTTTAATATCTTTTGTGTGATCATTACTTGTTTACGGTGAAGGAAAATATCATTAGAAACATCAAGTTTAGAATACATGTGTAATTTGGCAAGCCATGTGGACTACGGCTTGCACCCCCCTCATTCTGAGTGAAGGCCCTTGACCTTCATTAAGGATGTTAAAATTGCTGATATCATTATTTATTATTCACTACATTCATCAGGAAAAGAAAAATTAATTTTAGGAACTACAAATAAAAGATAGCTTACCTCTTTTTTTTCTACTAGTTTGGTTCTTGGCGTTAAGAGAATAATTATGTTCTAAAGACACTGCATAATCTACTGGAGTTGTGGTATTGAGTACTGGAACAGTAGCTTGTGTAAAAGAACACCCTGCCTTTCGAGATTCAGCTTTTGATCCTCTTGGTGTGTAACAAGCAGAGTTATCTAAAACAAAAAGAAAAACATTTTAAATAATGATGATTAACATTCATCAGACAAAGTGAAATAGTTTTAGGAACTACAAATAAATAAATAATATCTTGGGACAATGTCACACAGATCATCCTAGCCCCAAACTAAGCAAAGCTTGTACTATGGGTACCAGGCGACGATATACATACTTATATAGATAGATAAATACTTAAATACATAGAAAACATCCATGACTCAGAAACAAATATTCGTGCTCATCACACAAATAATAATAATATCTGGGGACAATGTCACACAGATCACCCTAGCCCCAAACTAAGCAAAGCTTGCACTTTGGGTACCAGGCGACGATATACATACTTATATAGATAGATAAATACTTATATACATAGAAAACATCCATGACTCAGAAACAAATATTCATGCTCATCACACAAATATTTGCACTTACCGGGATTCAAACCCAGGACCACCAGCTTCGTAGGCAGGATCACTACCAACTAGGCTACGGTGACCGTCAATAAACAAATATTTGCACTTACCGGGATTCGAACCCAGGACCACCAGCTTCGTAGGCAGGAGCACTACCAACTAGGCTACTGTGACAATCCGTTATAAAAAATATCTTACCTCTAGTTTGTCTACTAGTTTCATTCTTGGTGTTAAGAGAATAATTATCTTCCATAGACACTGCATACACTACTGGAGTTGTGGTATTCAATACTGGAACAGTAGCTTGTGTTAAAGAACATCCTGGCTTTGGAGATTCAGCTCTTGATTCTTCTGGTGTGTAACAAGAAGAGTTATCTAAAACAAAAAAAACATTATAAATAATGATGATTAACATAGTGTTAAATATGGGTAGTAAAGTGAGTCCAAAAATTGGATTTGAATTGTAACTTGGCAGAAAACAGATGATGTTGCCATTATCCTACCGCTGCAAATGGAAATCTGACGAGAACCCTGGAAATTTTAGCATAAATAGTTTTTATAATTATGTTTTTTTATTTGTAAACGACATTATTTGCTTTTAACCTTTCTCCGATGAAAGGGCTTAAGTAAATATTATTTTGCAATTGTAATTGAACTTCATGTTCAATTGTTAAAGATTGAAACAAACGGAAGTTGTCAATATTATTAAACCTTGTTCTAAGAAATATAGATGTTTACGTGTGTGCAGACGTGGCCACTTGGGCGAATGAATTTTGTTCTTGATCCATAATCAAGTACTATTATTGATCGAAGGCTATTGGATTAGGGTAATTAAACCAACAATGCCCTACTATATCGATAAGACACTACTATAAAAATTACAAACAATTTATTCAGGCACTAAGTGCCATTTCGAATGTACAGACGCTAGCACATCAAGCTACCCCAATCTGTCAAATTTCCCCCCAATTCAAAGTGAACCTTATACTTTTGTGATAAAGTTGAAAATCTATAAAATAATTTGACAGATTAGGGTAGCTGGATGTGCTGGCGTCTGTACATATGGAATCTGACAAAAATGGAGGATGCCATGTTGACAACTAAAAATCGAGAAATAATTATATAAAATATAATATCCTACACACGGCCATCTGATATCAAACTAAGAGCTTCTACACACAACTTCATATCAAGCTATAAATGTCCAGTATAACCTGATCTCGTGTTGTATAGGATTTTCATACAATGAAAGGTCAGCTTATATTGGAAATATATAGCTTGATATATGGCCGTGTGTACTATGGAAACCAGATAACTGATTATATTACATAATATGCTACACTTTCTTTTGTAAATACTTACTTATATAAATTACTCCCAGACTCAGAACAAACAGACATGTTCATGCAAACAAATATTGGGTGGGCATTGGACCCATGACCTGCGTATGAAAAGCAAGCATTTACCAAACGCACCAACCTAAAAGATCTGTGCCATACAATATTAGTGTATGTTTACATGATATAGTGATGTTATTTGATGTATTTTGAAGAAATATAACAAATAAAATTATTTGATTTTTTTTTCATTCCATGACCCAAAACTAATATTTTCAAATTGTTGATTGCTAATACTTCCTTATTTATTAATTGTATAATATGTTAAAATCAAAGCTACCCGATGACATGCTAAAGCTAATTTGTCTGTTAAGCCACTGCCGCATAAAAATTTAAAACCTTTAAAAACTACAATGGTCACTGTCCTGAGACTATCTGCAATGTCTCACTATCCATTAAATATAGGGTCTATTTAATGGAGAATATCTGCAATGTCTCACCATCCATTAAATAAAAGGTGTATTTATAAATAGTTCACAAAATTATTTTATCATTCCTCGAAAAAAAATTATATTTTCAACTTGTTGATTGCTAATACTTCCTTATTTATACATTGTGTAATATATTAAAAATGTTAAAATCAAAGCTACCCATTGACATGCTAAAGTTAATTTGTCTGTTAAGCTATTGCTGCATAAAAATATAAAATCTTTATAATCTTGAAAGATCACTGTTATTATGCGACAATAGCTTAACAGACAAAATAGGTTTAGCATGTCAACGGGTACGTTTGATTATAACAAATAATGGTTATGGTAAATAAACTACTGTTTTAAAGAAATTAAGTTAAACAATGTTACTTTTAAATTTCTTTAACATAATACTTAATTCTCCTGGGAATTCAAAGTATGTGCAATTTCATGACAACCAGTTTGGATAGAAGTAGGTAGTTGAAACAAGTAAGAAAGTAAAAAAGGAAGCAATTCATAGATTGAGAATTAGTTTTTTAGTTAATTAGTTTTTGAATTAATTGAGAAATATTCATAAGTTTACTTACCAGACAAAAATAAAGATGGTACTGCTAAGTCATTTAGACGTCTGCTGCAAGTCCTATCAGCATCAGTGAAATGTTTGCCACATATTCTATATTTTCTGTAATCCAATTCTGAATCATTTTCATTGCCAAATACTATCTGAATCCAAGCTCTATGTTTTTCTGGATATTTGACCGGGTCTGGGAAGGCATAAAGTGATTGACCTGAAAATAAAATAAAGCTACTATAAAAACATGTCAAATATACCTTTAGTTGCAGTTTAAATGCACACTATTTCAAGCATGAGAAAATGATATTATGATTTATTTCAAAGGAATACGGAATTACGTAATTTGTATTTATTTTTAAAATTCATAGCTGAAAGCATAGCAGTATATATATTTTTTTTTTTTTTTTTTTTAACGGGCCTAGTCCCTCCCTCTTACCCACCACTGCAACTCCTGTAAGCCAGGATCAACAGTGGCACACAATGAAATGACACTGAGCGGTGAAGCTCAGGCATGTCCCGGGGAATCGCTTTAACTGTCTTGGATCCCGCAACGAATTTAATCAGAAACAGAAAAAAGGAGGAGTTAGAAAATGAATAGTTCCACTTCCCTCCAGAGCAAAGCGGGAGACAGAATGATGCAAAGAGGCTATAGCCTCATAAAATGAGAGATTTGCAACTAGAGAAGCCAGCTGCAAAAGCACAGAGGATCAATTTAAGGGTCCTAAGTGAGCTGTTATATTTGATTCCAATAATAGGTATGGCAAAAGCGCTTAAACGCACGGAAGTTGTTCCTTGAGACAACAAGATCCGTATAATAAACTACTCCAGATATTGGTTGCAAGCTGTTTAACATAATATCACGCTGATTTAGCAGTATATAATATTGTATTCCTTAAAACTGAGATGTTATTAATATAATCTGGTATTGATGGATCAAACTGGGCCATTTTATTATACATGTAGGTACCCTACACATCAAGCTACACTTTAAAAGTGTAATCTGGACTCGCTAGTAAAGGTTATGGTACAGCGTTGGGTAGAATAACTGGATATTTTAGATTGATTTGAAATCAGGTGCACAGAATAATATTTTCCTGCCGTGTGTAAATAAAATAGGTTTCTCAATAATCATCATGTCGAGATTAACTTTCATAAAAATACATACGTAATATGTATTTGAACCAATGTAAAAAATATATTTTGTTAAGAAGGTACTTACATGTCTTCGAGGGACATCCAAATACGCAACGCCTCGGCATCGTGTTCCCAATAAAACAGCACAATCAGCACATACAGTTTTTCCTTTCACCAAAATGGCAAAGCGTCTTTTCGCAAATATTGGAGTACACAATAATAAAGTTACAGAAATACGGAGGAGGGCAAAACCTACGACTCAACGCACTCGTAACACGAAAAAAACACAATTAAATTTACAAAATACCGAACTCAAAAAGCATGCGTATGCACACGTAAAGTAACCGATACCTGTATTTCAAAATTAATTGTTTATGTCATTGTCATTTGTCACTTGTCAAAATCAAGTGTCAAATTTAATCTTTCGGAAGGTCGCAAGATAGAGCTACTTTGCGCCCGAATACGTTCAAGTATTAGACTGTCCGGCCCCTGGTCGCTACGAAGCAGTTTGGAAAGCGACACTGTGGTGCACGCACTGTGACTTTAATATTTTTAATTATACACTAAAATAAAGTTAAAAAGTTTGAATATAATAATTTAATTATGGTTGAAAAAAGTGTAAAAAAAGTCAGAAGTGGACCTTCTACCGTAGGGAAAATTTATCTTTTAGCTTATAATGGAATTTTAACCGTGGGGTAAGGCAAACCTTTTCATTCTAGTTATATAAACTACCTTATTCATTAAACGATATATTTGTTTTAAACATGTCCAAAAAATATTTAAATAGGTAATGAACTACTACTTAGTATTTTAACAAAAGTTTTATTTTAAGTAAAATTGTTTATTTTAAGTACTTATTATTTCCATAATATACTAACAGATTAACGTAAAAGGGTAAGCGCGCCTAAGTAATTTATAGCTTTGCTTGTTTATTACCTAAGTGATCTCTCGCCTTTGAAAATACTCATACAACAATTTATTAAAATGATTTTTACTTTTTTATAACATGACATTTATAGTTCGTTCAGAAGGGTTTTACTTTCACTGGAATAAATTCATTCATGGTTAATGGTAATCTAATTAAATTTACAGTTTTAATTTAAATAACTGTATATGAATATTATTTAAAAAGAACCAGTACTTGAACTAATCATAATCTGAAATGTTTATGGTTTATGGTAGTCCTGCTACTAAGGAATTAATTATTAAATTACAATCAATCAATATTTTATTATCGTTTAGTTTTTCATATATGTCATTAGCATATGAATTGCACCTTTAAGAAAGCTACCAACATATAAAACAATAGATTATTATAAAGCTTATGATTTCAAATCAAATCAGCCATAGTACTGGCATATCATGGTCTGTGTACTGACTAAAAGCTAGTGCTCTCAATAGGGCCATGAAAAGTACAAATAAAAGGGCCATTTGTATCAATCAGCCTTATTGTTATGGTTAAATATCAAAAAGAAATTAAACATATAACAATAATGTGCTGGTAAAGGGGGAAATTATGGTTTATTATATTATTTTGTAATGGGCAAAACTGTGAACTGACAATGTCACCATATAAAATTTACAATAGCAAAGAATTTTGAATATTAAGTGTTTCAAAAAAGGTTTGATTCGTAACAGTTATATCTTCCCACTTCTACTTAGTAGTAGCTCTATGAAGTGGTGCAATTAGATAGATGTTTTATTTTTTAATATTAAATAGGTCAATAAAAAAACACATGACAAACTGAGGTATACATGATGTAACATGAATAGTAGGGGAAATTTAATTAGCACAATCTACATATGAAACTAAACAAAAAGATTTAGGCTCCACATAGTTAATGCTTCAGCTGATAGACATATTAATATGGAGAGTTAATTTGTTTTTGTTTTTTTGGCTAGTTGGTGTTTTATTATATTTTATTTTATTAGGACATAAAACAGTTACACATTATTTATGGTTAAATTATTACAATATTAATTTTAAGAATAGGTAAATATCTTGCAGACATGATGTTGGTTACACGGTACACCCAAATCTATGTCTGCGAGATAATGTTAAAAATAGATAATTATATATAGCAGAGAAGTATGTAGGTACTAGTGAGTATCAACTTTAACTATTTTAGTACTTCAATAGCCATTGTTTTGAACTTAATGTGTGAAAGATTAAAAATCGAAGAAGTCCAAATCAAGGAAGTGGGTGTTATGTTTCCATAACATGTCTGAGAGTGAATGTGTGTTGTACACATTGTTAAGTTTCACAGGCAAATTAACAGCTCCTGAGTTGGTCCACTATTTATGTTTTGAGATTATTGATGAATATGTTGTATCTCATTAGGCCGGTTGGTCTAGTGCCTATTGCTAAGCCAGAAATTGTGGGTTTGATTCCCACCTGTGTCAGCAGAAGTAATTTTTTATTGTATATGTTTAGCTCCTACCACATGCTGACCGAAATGGTCTGATAGTTAAAGAAATAAGGCTTATTGCTGAAGTTTTGTAGACTGATCTGCGAAATTATTACTGGAGCCTACTGATGGGTTATGCTATGTGTTATGAGTTGGAGCTTATTATTTATCATAATGAGGGTTACTAACACATGCGAATATTGCACTCAAACTACTTAACAATAAAGATTAAATTACGTATGTTATATTAGTCTATAATTCACATAAATATATGCAGTATTACGAAAGTTATGACTGTGAGAAGTTTTGAGCACTTTTAATTTTCTAAGATATCGCGTGCTTGGTGCGTGACGTCAGCGGTCCGGTCGCTCCGTGCGCTCGTGCCGCGCGCCATATGAAACACATTGAAGTGACAACTTGCGCGCGCGCTGTACTTGTATCATTGCTTTGTTTATTAATTTGTTATTATTGTATTAAATCAACCTGTTAAATACCTTGTGAGTTACATACATCTGCGCCCTGGAAGAGCATTACACGGGAGCTACCAGTTTATTATTTACTCTTTGCACGGGAGGTAGGTTTGCTGACACGACTGACAAACTTTGATTGACAGTAGCATGCGACGTTAAGAATCCAAAGTTTCATAATCTAACAATAATTCTAACTTATTTTTTTTTGTTTCCAGTACCTTTTTAATTTTATCTAGTAAAGAACGAACTAATAAAAATAAAAGTACATTTTTATATAGTTCCCATTCCCATTATAATGCCATTATAAGACGACCAAAATAAGACCAAACGGCAGAGGATAAACTCACTCTATGAGTGAATTTTCAAAAGTGTTAACAATATGTCTAGTATTTTAGGATAAAATGAAGGCCGGTACTATTATATTTCTACCAAAATGTTTGTAAAATTTTGTATACCATCTCTTAAGTATACTTACGTACGCAGGTAAGTACTATACTCAGCAGCCCGCTAACAGCTGTAGATTAATACCACTGTCATTTTAAGGGTTTTTTCAAATACAATGTTTTATATAATACTTTACAAACATATAATAGACGGACACAAATTACATCCAGACTCTGAACAACTATTTATGGGTCACACAAATAGTTGTCCGGCGCGGGAATCAACCTCGGACACGCAGCGGCGACTGCCTTAGCGGCTGCGCCACACTTGCTGTTAATCTTATTTCACTTATATTCAACATACCTATTGTTACTTATTAAGTATTAGTGGCTAAAAGACAAAGGTAGATAATAATCACGAAGTATTGTATAAGTAGGTACAATATTTCGTGGTTATTATATATTTTTTTTTCAAATATCCCATGTTTAATCTAGGTCAGTATTCCTATTCTCATAAAAAAATACGACATGGTTGGTTTCCATTACAGAAAGCATTATAACTTCCTGATGTCAAGGTTCCTGGTTGATAATAACAATATTAATATCTCTTATTTATATATATTATATATTTTTCATAAGATTAAAATTTAAAATCCTTAAATGACGAAGGTAGGTAAACTCAAAAATTTATCCACCTTTGTCAGAAGTTGATTATAAAATGCACCAATAGATAACGTAGTGCTTCATAAGAAAATTATAAATATAATAGTTATTTACTTACATAAAAATAATATTTATAAAAAAATGCAATAGTTTTCAGTCCTATTGAATTCTGTCTGCGTATTGCGGTCATCCATTTCTTCCTTATCGTAGGATTTTTAGGTAGGGTGAGTGGTCCAGCTATGAACTACGTAAATTTCAAAGTCATATAACTTTTTTGTTTTGCAATCTTGCTTATGCATTTAGCTAAGGCATTTATATGGGTTTTTATTGGCTTTTAAGGTTTTTTGATATGTTCAATATTATATATTCAATTAAAACCGATTTATAAAAAAATGAGAATTGGTTCATAGTGGACCAATGGTTGTACACATTGAACCAGGCAAAATTTTACAATGAACCACTTTTATAAACGTATGCAAAATATAGTTAGATATTAACGTAATAAAATAAAATAATGTGTCAAAAAATTAAATGATTTTATTCAAAATAATCTGTAATAACAAATAGGAACATGGTAAAAATTAAATAACAGCTTTTTATCAAGTCTTATTTGTATTATTAACTTAAAACTAAGTATATGTAATAGTCTCTTTGGATCCAATATTTTAACTTTGTTTATTATCTTCTTTTTCCCCACTCTTAGTTTTTCTTCATTACGATTTTTATTCAACTTTTCTTGTATATTTTGTTTATTTTACTAAAGTATTAAGTTTTATAGATTCATAAATGTTACAACTAATAAAAAATCCTATGAAATCAAACATTATATCTGAAACGAAACTAGGTGTGTTTTAGTATCACACTAAATATTATAAAGGAGAAAGTTTGTGAGTGTGTGTGTTTGTTACTTCTTAACGTCTAAACGGCTGGAGGAATTTTAATCAATTGGTATGGAGTTAGCTGACACCCTGGATTAACACATAGGCTAACGGTTACAAATAGGTTTAACGCGGATAAAACCGCGGGGCACAGCTAGATTAAATGGTTTTAATTTTTAACGTAAGTAGATGAATTTTAGGTGCAACACGAACTGGGAAGATGTAAGTGGAGATACGACGTTTAGTCTCAGTGACTTTAGGAGGAGATCCTTTCTGTGCGTTTTTTTGTTCAGGTGTAAAATCTTTGTTACTGTCGTAATTCGGCGACAATCTTGTGTCAATAAATTTTTCCGCTGCAATGTTTGTTTTTACAAACCTAACGACGAGTAGGATAAGCTAATTTGCACTCTTCCACCGCCTTTCGTATACATCAGCCATTTCGGCGCAAACGCAGGGCTTTTAGCATATTAGCGGTATTTTTTTCTAGACTCTCCTTTTGGTCTTCCCACTCTAAAAAAAGATAAGTGCAATTGTATATTTATAAACAATTAAAATGTAGGTATTTCATTCCATTTATGACTAAATATAAATAAATTGGTTGGTTGTCTACTATGAGACTTGTATGGGAATATGGAACATTCGGTAGTACACAATGAACCATGGTTCACTGTAGGACATACCGAAATGGTTCAAAGAAGGACACACCACAATTTTTAAACTAATTTCATAATATAACCTATAAAATAAAGTCGTAGGATACTAAACAATTATTAATTAAATGAAGATATTCATGTTTATTATAGTGTGACTACGTTAAAACCGTAAAAATAAGTAAAAAAATTATAATTAAAGATCAAAACCAACGAAAAATACTTACGTTTTGCGGTTGTAATTGGAAATTTCCCCGCCACGCGTGTATCATCCACAGCAAGTAGGAACCAACCAGGGGGCTGGGGAGGGCTACATAAGCGTCTCTTTTGGTATGGTAGGTGAAGAGTAGAAACGTTTTTAAAATATGGCGGTGGTTCATTGAATCT
Source organism: Pseudoips prasinana (assembly GCA_951640165.1). Lineage (NCBI taxonomy): Eukaryota > Metazoa > Arthropoda > Insecta > Lepidoptera > Nolidae > Pseudoips > Pseudoips prasinana. Next base: position 22,844,497 of record OX621236.1, on the reverse strand, counting down.
GCCTGGTTCAGAGTAGGACAAGTGACCCTATACTATAAACACTTTTTGGGTGTGTTTTTTAATTAAAACTCTTGGGCACTGCACAGCATTTTCTATTAATTTTCTCGTAATAAAATCGCAAGTACGAGCCACCAGCAGCGGTGATTAAATGAATAGTACCTATATTTTATGCCCGCAAACTAGCCGGCGCGCTGCATGACGGGACACGTGACGTCACAGCACGATCAAACGCCGCGCGCCGCGTGCGGTTTAAAATAATATCGCGTGAAAATGCGTACTTTGATTGCTATTATCTCAGCTGTCTTTGGGAATATAAAGAAAGTAAAAATGCAGATGTTCTTGTATTTTCTTCTTGATTACTTTCGCATATCTAGAATAAAACATTGGCCAGGCTCATTGAAGAAAATCTACCAATTTGTGGACTGTAATCCAGAGTGTGTTTACAAGTAACAATACAGTCATGATTAAAGTTCTTTGAGAATGACAGTATGATTTTATTTGTTATCTTTAACATTTCATATATGATATATCTTATATAAATGTTACTACTAATACTGATATTCTATGTATCTGTATAACATATGCATGATTTCTATGTTTTGTCATAGTCCATTAATGTTCTATGTCATTCTGGTAATATTGAGATCTAAAATAAAAAGGGCTCCTTTTCATAGAGACTAATTTGTATTTTTTAACCGGTTCAGTGCGGTAGGCTACCAAATATTTCGTGGCGCCTTTGAGGAGCCAAGTGCCGGGGAAGGTGATGGCGCCCCTAAAGCGTGCTACTTGCTATGTTTTCTTCACTGGCCACGTTTTTTAAGTTCAGTTGCGACCCAATATTGAATGTAAAACATACGCCACACGCAAAAGATTTCCATGGCACCTTTCCGGCGCCATCTGTATTTAATGGGTTAACTAATTTTGTGATGATATCCTGTCAGTAGATATGTATATTATTTGAAGAATTTAACTGTACACCTATTATGATTAATGAGAAATAGCCCACTTATAGAAAGATGGATAGGTGAGCCTTTGGGTTGGTTGGAGTGGGGACTCCGGCCGCCCTTGTCCTTAAGGAGGTGAGCCTGGGAAGAGGCGATTTGTGGCAGCTGCAAGTCGCCTATGCATAAAATATGCAACGGGGGCTTTACGCCCCGGGAGGAGTCTATTTTGAGACGCATAGGTGCAACAGTGGTGGTTCCGGATGGCAATCTTTTCGAGTTCCCGGAGCCATCACTTTAAGCATCTAAGGCTAGGTTGCCGTGGTGGTTTTAGTGGGTAACTCTGTGGACTCCCACATACCCCGTCGTCTCCCCCAAACGGCGGGGACCTACAAAAGGTTTCCACCAAGAAAAAAAAAAAAAAAAAAAAAAAAAAAGTAGAGCCTTTGGGTAGTGTATCTGAAAAAGTTAGTGAAAATACATATTTATTTGATTTCATTATAGAAGATTACTAAAGTTTTTCAGTCTTGAATTTAATGCAAATGATACTTACAATTTATCTTATCTGATAATGTTATTTTATTGTATGTAAGTATAAACAAGATTATCGATATATCTATCTATTCAGCTGATAACTTACTGCTGCATACACCAATTTATTTTGATATGTTATACACTGTGGGAATAGCAAGTTTGAGCACAGGTTAAGTAGATTTTGCACTAGGCGCAGCAGCTAAGACAACCGCCTCGCCGCTTCGTGTCGTGGGTTAGAGTCCCGCGCCGGACAACTATTTGTGTGACCCATAAATAGTGTCTGGATGTAAATTGTGTCCGTCTATTATATGTTTGTAAAGAACCCCGCGACACAGGGATTGGGTTCCCTAGTGCGGGAAGTCATCTTCTAAACCTATGGTTTAATGTTTAAGATAGTATAATGTTTAAGGAAGATTATAAAATACTTCCAGAAGTAAGTTTTCATGTGTTTTACTGATTGCTGTGGTTTTTATGAGCCAATTCTGATGGAGGTAATAGTAGTTGGCACTAAATCAGGCTTTTAAATTCGTGAATTCTTGAGCCCATTCAAGTCGAGACTTGTTGCTTTTTGCTACTTGTTTGTTTGCCTGTATGTCATGTGTATTTTTAGCACATAAAGGAGTTGAGTGGGGGCTTTTAGGTAGAATCTTGACTTAAGACAGTTACTGACGTGTAGATGCATAAAAAGGTCGATTTTAACAACTATCGGTCTACGTAAATACGCGTCGACGCGCGTCTTGGGGGCGATTATTACTATTTTGGTTCTCTTTCATTATAGTATGGGCAGCGGCCGTCCGATATACGGATACGCTACAGAAATTAAACCACTTTCGACGGTCACAGACCGCGCGCCGAGGTAGGCACCTCGCCGACCGCTTACGGACCAGGACCAGAGAGCTGGCTATTTATGTTAAAGATTCATGTCGACCGAAAGCCAAAATTCATTTGAAGGGATAACCCATAATCGCCAAGGGCATATGAGTTTATTTTTATTTATAAGGAATAGCCCACCCTCAAGTAAATACCATTACAACTCCTGTAAGCTAGTATCAACAGTGACAGAAAGTGATGTTCATAGTACTCAGAGAGAATCTGCTGCCCGTTCTCTGGCAGAAATTCCTTCGGGACGGCTTCTACGGCCCCCCACGTGATGAGGTGGGGTGGTTAATATTGTCGCCGTCACCATGTTTACCAACAGCTTTACCTTTATAAAAACACTATCTGTGCCCCGCGGTTTTACCGGCGTTAAACTTTATATGCCTATGTGTTAATCCAGGGTCTCAGCTAAATCCATACAAAATTTTATTAATATCGCTCCAGCCGTTTAGACGTAAAGAAGTAACAAACATACACATTCACACACTCACAAATTTTCGCCTTTATAATAGTAGTGTGATGTAACTCATAGTGTGAAAAAGGCTAAGTTAATTATTGAGAAGTGTGTCATTTTTGTTGCAGATGGTCATATCTCCTATTACAATCGTTGTCTCATTTCCTGAACCGTGGCACGTTAGATACGTTCTGGCCGGTCATCAAAACAACTTTATTTATATTCCAAAATGCTGCTGTACTTGAGGTAAGTACACATTTATAATAAAAAAGTTTCGAATTAAAATAATACATTTGGTGGTATACTATAATACATTATTTTAATATAATTGTAAATATATATACTACTATTTTGTGTTTGATCACCACTTATAACCGAGATTACAATTAATTAATGTAACCAAAATGATTATCATGATTTTTTTTTATTTTTCACGCTTTCTTTAAAGAGGTGTAATTATTTTGTTCCATACTAGATGCTGACTAGGTTGATTAGGACTGTTTTTTTTTTTGTAGGTATACCGATTTTTCGGACGTTTATGATTTACGAATCATTCTGAGTTTATCTTATCATTTGAATGGGTGTGATGGATTGATCCCATATGTGATAAGTTAAAAATAGCACAAATTACTTAACCCTTCATCGGACAAACACTATGGCCGATCCAAGATTAATACATACGATTTCGAATTAGCACATGCAGAGGCTTGTATATGTACTTTGCTCCACAAAATGGGACCCCGCCGTGGTGCCATTCTGTGAGGCAGCCATGCTCCAGAAGGAGGACACCGAGCGGGATTCGGAACAAGCCGATCCCGCACGCAGACGGAGGAGGCGGATGGGGCAGTCGGTCGGTTGCCCCATTCCCCTCGGGGCTGCGGTGGCAGTAAGAGAAGTGACTATGAAACAAACATAATTGAGAACATTACTTTTTATAAAAGAAAAAGTAAAGTACGAAACGTTTTTTAACGTTGAACTGATCTAATGACTTGTAAATTTCGATTTTGAATTGACGGTGTGGTGGCGAAGCGTTTAACGCATATGCGTTCAGATAACCCTGATGAGTTCGATTCGCACCCACATTCATTATAAAAATCGCATTTTACTTTTGTCTAAGTTTTAAGTTTGCTAACAGCCAAAAGACGGCAACTGCTGGACATAAGCTTCCCCAAAGATCTTTACAATTGCTGTTTCCGCCTTCAACAGCTTCCAATGACACTCAAAAGATCATCGAACCATCTTGTTAGGATCCTTCCCACACTGTGTCTGCCGGTTCGTGGTCGTCACTCGAGAACCTTTCTGCCCCAGCGCTGCAGCGGCAGTCGATTTTACGAGCTACATATGTGGCATGCCCATTGCCACTACAGCTTGGCAATTCTTGATTCTTGAGTTTATTATTTCAAATAAAATAAATGATCATATTAAAATCACCTGAAAGCCTTAATTCATAATGACGTAGTCTTTTATCATACTTGAGACGGCACTCGGTCCAGACACAATAGAAAAGAAAGAGTGGAATATCATAATTATATTGGAACTACGCTCGTAAAATACTTTTTACAATTTTTTTTTATAAGAACGTCTGCACTAGGGATTCGCGCGCTTTAAATTTATGTATACGCACTCGATATAGCCATCTAACTTACAGTATCCAGCTCAAATTACATGGGCGGACTTTACTCTTCATTTTAACACAATTAAGTTTAGGTATGTCCATTAAAAGAACAGGTCTAGACTGAATAGTTAATCATTAGTGTATGACATAAAACACTATAATTATACGAAGTAACCGTTAATGTAAGTTACGTAAGATTTACACGGTGCTACATTGTCATCGACACTGTCTTCGCGTTATTTACACATGGTGCTACATTGACATTGTCTTTTTTAGATAGGCAGTATTAATGGAATTCGTAGTATAAGTGAATAACTTGAAGTGACGTAGACGTACGTGTATATTTTATACTAGCTGTGCCCCGCGGTTTTACCCCCGTTAAATTTTATACATTATTACAGCTCCTCTCCCGTAGGCGATAGCGTGATAATATGTAGTCTGTATGTTGACCCGACCTCTTAGTAATATTCATGCAAAATTTGAAGTCAATCCATGCAGTACTTTTTGAGTTTAGCCCGGACATACGTACAGACAAACAGACACACAGGCAAAAATGCTGAAATCTATATTTTTGGCTTCGATGTCGATATTAGATCACGCCGCAAGTGTCCTTTGTAAAAAAATATTCAATGTATAGTTTTGACTTTACTAAGATTTTATTATATGTAAGATAGCGCGTTATAAATGTTTTTGTCCCTGCCCGTTTGTCCTACGTAATACTTCGGGTTAAAAGTTCAAGATATATTTTTTTTCATAGCCTATGACACTCCACAATAACGTAGCTTTCTATTGGTGAAATAATTTTGAACATTGGTTCAATAGATCCAGAGATTACCCCTTACAACGTCACAAACTCACAAACGTTACCTCTTTATAATATTAGTATAGACTAACTCGATTGTTACTAGAGGTCACTCCATAATGCAAAGCAGACTAGTAAAAGTCTGTATCTTACAATCTTACAAGGCAGTAGGCCTTCTAATAAGTTAAAACTTTTCATAGACAAAATCAATATCGGTTGGCGTCGTTGGTAGATTTTCCTTTCACGCCGCTGATTGTGGGTTCGATTCCCACAAAGAAGGACAGATACAAGGACAGATTCTTTTCTGTGTAATAATAACATACTTATATAGATAATTCCACCCAAACTTAGGACAAAGAGACATGTTCATGCACACAAATATCTGATATTTGTGTGCATGAACATGTCTCTTTGTCCTAAGTTTGGGTGGAATTATCTATATAAGTATGTTATTACACAGAAAAGAAGTATATGTAGTATATCAGTTATCTGGTTTCCATAGTACAATTTCTGTTCAGTTTGGAATGAGATGGCCGTGTGTGAATAATGTCCCAGGATATTAAATTATAGAAAAATTTGTATCAAAATTTTGGCGTAATCTAGGGTGAATGTATCATTTTTGTTTAATATGTACACAACGCCCGCACTAAGGCAAGGAGTCCTAATAACGCGGGGGACTTTTCAAACAGCCATTAACGGAGTACAACCAAACTCAGAATAACCATTTACGAGCCATACAAATATTTTTCCTGGGGCACTACTGGCTAAGTCGCCGAACATCGATTTTTTTAAATGGCGTTTAAATAAATATAAGTTAAAAATTACTCAATCAATCGTTATATCGGCTTCAACGTTGACAATCGATTCCGGACCATTAATAATAATAATAATAATAATATAATAATAACTTTATTTCCAGAAAGTACAATTTCACTTAAGACTAAATCCATACATTAGGTTATTTCTAATCTGTAAAAATTGTACACTACGCAGGTTGTGATCCTCTGACACCCAAGCTAAGATTAAACTTGTGTTATGGGTGCCAGGGCTCTCTCTTAATCCAATTTCCTAATGAATACAATTATTATTAATTGAGTGTCTGCGAATTTAGGAATAATCAATTAGTTATGAGTGTATTTAGAAGAAGTGAAATTAATATTAATATTAATAAATTGATTAATTGATTTATGACGTCACATGTGGTCATGGAAGCCGATTTAACGATTGATAAGTCATTGTAAACCTTTCGGTAAACTGTGCGGGCTTCGAGCCGGAAACATGTAGGCGCCGAGGTAGTAGCGTCACTATAAGATTTATGTCATAAAGCTTACCTACTTTATAAGGGAAAATAGACTGCCTTAAGGAGAGCACATTATGGACAGTACGAGTTCTAGTCATTTAGATAACCAGTTCCCACCTATTTGAGTTAAACTTGTGCCATTGATTATAATCAGGTTTCTCTAGTGATAAGTCAATGACCAGACGTCTGTATAGTGCGTGTGGTTACTGCGTGTACAGTTAATACTTTCTCCGACTTTTTAGTTTAAACAAGCCTTTATACTGGGTTAAAGTAAATGTGTGCGTAATATTTCGTACGAATTTTACGCATAGATAATATCAAGTTACATATAAATTTAAAAAATAACTTTTGATTTCGAAATTTAATAATTAATGTACGAAAACTACATATACGAGGTATTGATATAGATAGATGTATTTTATAAGGGTTACTCGTACTTACTAAATAGGACAGCGTAATACTAGTCATTTTTTTTTGGTAGGGTTTCACACACACCGTGATTCGAAAAGTAATTTATCCAGTTGCAATACGCAGTACCTATAACAAATTTATTTATTCGTCTTTTATAGACTTCTTTTTGTTACCTTGGGTTAAATTGTAATTCGCGCAGGGATTCACGTAGAGTATCTAATTCTATTTTGAATGAAATACAGCTCATGTTGTACGCTGATCGCCGCTTTGTACAGGGGAAATTTCTTAAAATGTATTCGTTTTTAAGGTTACCCCTTACAAAGAAACGTACACAAATTGATTTAATTTTACTAACAAATATATTGACAAGGACCTCCGCCATTGTCAAGCAGTAGACGCCTTTCGGCTGATGTGATGCTGATACACTGATGCGGTGTCACTAACGTCTTTATTATGCAGCCCAATTACTTTACTTTATCATAAGAGAAGTGGTTACCCAAATGTCATAGTTCTTCAAGCCCACCACTAGGCCTCTGACATAGGTTATCGATTGTTGTCTAACGTCAACAACTGGGTCAGCTTTAACAAGCCCTCCGAAGCACGGATACGTTCAGAAATTCATCTATGGATCATCACCCATCTATGGACTAAACCTCACTTACGGGCCGGTGAGAGCCTCTGTGAGCGCTCTCAACTGGCACTTCGCTGTGAGCGCAAGAAATTGTAGTACATTACAAGTATGATGTCTCGACTGTACATAATTGACGACTTTATGATATAGAGTAACAATTTATATAATTTTATCTGAGCTCGCATGTATTCTGTAAGGGACATAATATATCCCTGCCTGACTGCTATGCGAGTCAAAAAATTTAAGCCCTATCTCTCGTATTTTATTTTGTGCATAGTTTGCGAACTGTGTTTCATAAGGTTTTCAGATCATTATGAATCTGACACGTATGCACATAAATCTGAGTATAAAACAATGAACTGGTCGCTTTGTATAAATAAAGTGTTAACTTACACATATTAAGTAGATAGGTATTCACACTGTTTACCTACTTCGGACAATTTTTCAATGCCAAGCGGTCAAAGGTCTGTTTTATACAAACCTAGCGTGTAAGTATTATCGCTTTGATTTGCATCGGAATGGGAATAGTTCAGTTACGTAAGTGAATGACGAGAAACAATGCACAGCGCGTGATTTGACAAGAATTTCTATCTGTTACGAACCATATAGAAATTCATGTCAACTCACGCACTGCATATTGGTTTTGTCATTGGGGTTTTTTTAGGGTTTCGGATCGACTTTGTCAGCTAAAACTTATTGGAAACTTTAGTTAGGTTTAGAAATTGCTTAGCCGACCATATTGCAAATAGAAAATAAATTATAATAATTTTCTTCGATAAAACGCCGGAGTACAGAGAAGGTCATTTGCAGTATTATGAACAAAATACATTTTGTTTAATAAATTACTTATAATTATTTTACATCATTACACAAACTTTTCCTTGTGTGCCACTGTTTGTTTTTGTTATTTATTATTTACAATGAATATGTCTACATTATAATTTCCAAAAAACTACTAAGGTTCAAACCTGTAAGTACTATAATGAGCCTAATAAATATAACTTACTAAGTACATAATACACACAAGGTTTACAAAAGAGTATGTAAAGATGTACAAACACTTTTATTTTTCAATATTTTAATTAATATTAGACAGCAATCACAGTCGTGTACCACCGCGGCCATCGAGAGATACCCCCCACGACGTTTTTTCAGCCGCAAGCCCGACGTCACCGCACCCGAGCGCTTCCGACCGTTGGCGATTACTCCCGATTAAGATAGCGGCGCGTAACATCGGCCATCCTGCAAAGTGAATACCGATGAGGTATTCACAAAGAATTTATGAGGAATGATACTAGTAACTTGGACATCTACCTAAAACTGGATTGTCTTTACTCAGAACTTACTTGCAGTTTCAGTTGGATTAACTTTCCAATAAATCAATCAAATCTTGCGTATCCACGACATCTTTATCACTGTCTACAGAATCAGTATCATAATTGACAGAGCTTTTGTAAGGCCGCAATGCATCAGCAGGTACCATTGCAACAAACTTCTTATAACCTTTCATTCCCTTTATACTGCGAATTTTATAGCGGTCGTTAGAACAGACTTGCACTATTTTGTAGGGACCTGCATATAATTTATCAATCTTGCGATTGACTCCAGTCTCACAACTTGTATAGGCATTATTCCACAGTACCAGAGCGCCTTTCAGATATTTTCGTGCTTCTTTTCTATTTTCGTTACATTTTATGGACATATACTTTTGTTTCCTTCTGATGTTTTCGTTAGCCTTTTTACGCCTTTCCTTGCAGTCAACTACTAAATTTTTCCCCATCAAATCTGGTACTACACTCTTTTTATGGGAAAACATAAGTTCGTAAGGGCTAAATTTTGTTGTATCCTGCACTGTGTGATTTATTCCCATGACGATTTCTGGAATTGCATCATCCCATGTGGAATGTTCCTTGTTAGCTGTCCTCAAAGCATTTAATAATGTCCGGTTTACTCTTTCCACTTGTCCATTAGCTCGTGGTACAGCTATAGCGTTCAAAGTATGGTGAATCTTATGATTTGTACAAAACTCCTTGAAATAACGACTGGTAAAAGATAATCCCCTATCTGAGACGATTCGGTTTGGGTAGCCAAGTATAGAAAATATCTCTCGCAGAATAGAAACTGTCTCGGTGGAACGAAGACTTTTGGCAGATCGAACTGCAACGAACTTGGTAAAGGAGTCTATAATCACCAATACATATTGATTTCCTTTCCTAGATTTTGGAAATGGACCCATATGGTCTATGTGTACTGTATGCATTGGTTCATCTGGTTTATTTATAGGATAAATTTTTCCAGCTACTTTACCGTAGTTACCCTTTTTAAATAGACAATCCAAACAAGCCTCCACATATTTCCTTATAAATCGAGTCATACGTGAAAACCAGTAATCAGCTTTTATTGCTTCATCGCATTTCTTTAAACCTACATGACCGATATCATCATGAAACATTTTCATGATACGCCATCGAGCAGCTTTGGGAACTACCAAGCGCTCACCATGAATCGTTTTACGATAAATGCGATTGTTTGAAATACAAAAATTGATTTTGACGTCATTGTTAGGATTTCCGCTTTTGAGTTGTTTGTAAATCGATTGGAGCTGTTCATCTTGAAGTTGCGCTGTAAGAAACCAGTCATTCACTTCTTCAACATTCATTATCGCAGAAACTGGATTTCGGCTCAACGCATCTACGTGCCGCATATTAGCTCCCGGTCGATATACGACTTCCATATCGAAATCTTGAATTTGAAGCCACCAACGGGCAATCCTAGGAACTAGATCTTTCTTAGTGAATGTGCTTCTTACCGCTGAGCAATCAGTGACGACCTTAAAATGAATACCCGTTATGTAAATCTTAAAACGCTTTAAGGATTCAACTACGGCTAACGTCTCTAATTCATAACTATGGTAATTCATTTCTTCTTTGGTTGTCACTCTACTAAAATAAATTACGGGTTTAAGGTCATTATCTGGTTGCTTCTGAAGAAGAATACCCGCTATACCCATTTTTGAGGCGTCTGCATGTATTTCTGTTTCATATTCGCGATTGTGAAGTGCTAAAACTGGTTTGTTAACAAGTAATGACTTTAATTTTAAAAATGCTTCATTTTGAATTTCCTGCCATATCCAAGGCACGCAACTCTTAGTTAATTCAGTGAGAGGTCTTGCAATTATGGCAAAATTGTTGATAAATTTACGAAAGTAGGAACATAATCCTATGAACTGGCGAACTTGATGAACATTTACCGGTGTGGGGAAATTATTTACGGCATCTAATTTCCTATCACCTGGCCGAATCCCATCAGGTGTCACAACATGTCCCAAATAATTAACTTCTGATTTTAGGAATGCACATTTCCTTAGATTTAGCTTTAGATTAGCTTGTCTGAGAAGTGTAAATACTTTCTCCAAAATGATAAGTCCACTATCGACATCAGAAGACGGAAGTAACAGATCGTCCATGAATGTCAATACTTCCTCGTAACGTAAAGACCCAAGAAGTTTATAAATAGTACGCTGAAAAACCGCAGGCGCATTGGCAAGTCCAAATGGGACTCGTTTGTATTCCCATTGTCCATCTGGTGTTATAAATGCTGTGTATTTGGTAGCATCAGCAGAAAGCGGTATTTGATGATACCCTTGTGCCAAATCTAGGCTAGTGTAAAGGCATTTTCCCGCTAATTTGTTGAGCTGGTCATCAATGTGTGGCAAAGGAAACCTATCTTTGATTGTAATGGCATTTAAGGCCCTATAGTCTACACAGAGCCTACTATCTCCATTCTTCTTCTTAACCAGAATAACAGGTGAGGCATAATTAGATTCCGATTCCTTTATTATGCCCGCATCTAACAGGTCCTTTACCTTTGACCGAACAATTTCTAATTCTTTCGGAGCTAGTCTGTATGGTTTATGAAAGACAGGAATATTTGATGTCAACTGAATCGTCATTTCAGACAATGTTGTTTGCCCAAGGTCATTGGTGTCACTAGCAAAACAATCTTTATATTTTAGTAATAATTCAAAAAGCTTGGCTTTACCATACGGCAATAATTCTCCTATATCTATATTTGATAGTGGTATATCTCCAATTTTACAGGTACATAAATAATGTAGTGTTTGCTCTGGTGCAAGTTCTAAGATACTCTTCACTTGTAATATTGTATAAGGTTGAGTACGAAGTTGAATAAGTTCAGGCCTCTGTGGAAACGCGAAACAGAAAACATTTTGGAGCTAGGTGAACACTGTGAGCAATTTTCGGCAAGCAATCCAGTTTTAAGACGTCCTAATAAAACTTAAAATAATAATTTTAAATAGAACATACATGTATATACTTAAATAATAATAGAATTATCTTTGATATCTAAATTTAAAATGGTAATAAATAAACATATTAATAAATATTCACAAGAAATTTAATGATAGAGTAATAAAACATAATCTAAAGAAATCGTTACAGTAAACTGTTCAGAATCAGCGTATGGTGTACCAGTATAATATATAATTAGCAGATACAGACAATTCTAAATGATACAGACAGAATCCAGCAACCTTTGTTTGCGGAATAATCAGAACTTCAGAATCTGTAGGCGTTTGGTCAGATAACAGAACAGAAACAGACAGATAACAGAAACAGACAGAACAGAGGGGGGGACACTCAGTGTCACATCTGAAATAAAACAGAAGGCGCAAGGCCCCAGACAGATTAATTAAACAAGAAAAATAACGCACCTTTGTTTTGTCGGCCTGAAGCGATTCGCCATCATTGTTCTTCAGATTGGTTGAATTAGTCTCCATGGATTCACATAGTACCGCACGGGTGATGAGATTATCTTTCTTCCAAAATAACTGTTCTTGACTCATGTTGTAGATACGGATATATCCTTTTTTCCCAGTTAGTAAAGCAGCAGGTATAGCGAAATTTTTACCGTTGAAGTTATGGAATCGTGGTGATGTACAGACGTCATTTTCGAGGGCATTCCCTACAATATTCACTTCGACAAAAGCAGAAGCTTGTGGTGGTAACTGAACATCCGAAGAGCTCGTAATCGCAAATTTCCCATCCAATAAATCATTGCGCAACACAGTTTCATCCTTTAATATAGCAGAATCCTGGGTAGTAATTAATGAAATTCCTTTAGCGTTTATAATAGGTTGTCCAATAAGTATGTCAACATTAGCAGGCAATTCCAAGTGGGTAACCACTGCAATCGTATCAAAAGTTAGTCCATCAATTGACATTACTAGATTCACTTGACCCATAGCTGGTACTGAATATCCAGTAAATCCTTTCAGAAAGGCTTCTGTTTCTCTTACAATATAACCTAGTTCCTTTACCATTTTCAGTGAAACAACGTTCAGTTGTGCTCCAGTATCTAAATATCCGGAAAATGATTTTTTACCGACACAAACATCTTTTTTATAAATGTCATTCAAATTCTGAACGATATTGATAGGTGCTGCTCCGCCTTTTGAGTTTTGCAACAGGTTTTCTATTTTGGGACAACGGTTTATATTGTGTCCAACTTCAGAACAAAATTTACAAATTCTTTTATCAGGGACGGGGCAGTTTTTTACCACGTGTTCAGTGGAATTACACCTAAAACAATTCATCCGACGAAATGTTGGAGTTGTAGTAATACGGGAAGTTGAAGGCACACTCGTAGGTAAAGTAACAGGAATACACCTCTTCTCAGGTTCAAACCTGGATGTCCGCGGGTAACTCGGGTTGATATTTTTCATTTCGGTTTTATGGCGGTAACTTTCAAATGTAAACAAATATCCACTGTAAAATTCTTCGGGAGTATCGCATTTAAACGCTTTTGCATTATTTTGTAAATCCAGTGGTAGGCCTTTAATTAAACAAGAGAGGGCAGCAGCATCATCTAAACGACAGCGGCGACACATAGCCAGCTTATCATGATAATAATGAGTTACAGTTTCATTGTTTAACTTCTTTCGGGTTACTAGTTCTTCTAACATATCTGCGTACTCAAAACTTCTTGGAAAAGCACTAATAAGTAACGATTTCCACTGTTCCCAAGAGTAATTGTACTCATCTAAACGACTAAACCATAATTGTGCTTGACCAACGAGGCGAGTTTGCATTATGACGATCTTTGTATAGTCATTCCACTTATGTACCAATCCCAGTTGGTCTATTTTAGCCAACCAGTTTTTCACATTTGTTTCGTGATTATCGGGATCAAAAGCGGGTATGATTTTCTCACCTGAAATATTTCTAATCGATCGTGATTGATCACAAAACTTCTCAACCATTCCTTCCAATTTGGTAGACAGTAATCTTTCAAGTAGCACGTTCGGATGTATATCTTCGTCGTCCATATTAACTTGAACTTGGTCAACACTAAAGTTTCCCGTACTCGTAACGGATTCGGAAGGTTTTGATTTTTTTAACATTATCCGATTTTTCTTTCGCGCAGATCTCTTCATTTTCTGGGTTCGATATATAGAAATATATATAAAATGCCACTTCTGAATGTAAAGATGTACAAACACTTTTATTTTTCAATATTTTAATTAATATTAGACAGCAATCACAGTCGTGTACCACCGCGGCCATCGAGAGATACCCCCCACGACGTTTTTTCAGCCGCAAGCCCGACGTCACCGCACCCGAGCGCTTCCGACCGTTGGCGATTACTCCCGATTAAGATAGCGGCGCGTAACAAGTAATTGAAAAAATACATACCAATGTTTTCATTTAAATAAGTACTCACGCGATGGAAGCTAGTAAAAATATTTTTTTTAATTTACCTTTAATATTCGTAGTTGTTTATACTACGAAGGTCTGCAAGATGTGTCGTGATATGCGACGAAACCGGATTTGCGTTCTCCGTAGATTTAATTGGCGCGCTAAGTACGAAGCCGGCTATTATACCTCAATATGGCCCCGACTTATTGTGTTTATCAAGTGATAGTAAACTATAGGTCGTATCTGAAAGAAGATAAAGATAAGATAATATAACATTTCTTTGTCAAAACATGTTCTCTAATAATACATGAATGATGCATATTGGAAACCGATTATAAACATTTTAATTAACATTGTTTAGCGTGACCGGTATACAAATATAATATATGTAATTGGTACAGTAGAGGAATAACAAATCCTAGAATTACACAATATAAGACATGACTTAGTAGATAAATTACTTATTTGAAATGTGGATTAAATTTCGATTAAATTTTATAACTACTTTCTTATACAATGAAAAACATTATTCTATTTTATTAAATAATAATATGCATAAAGTAAATCAAATTATACATACTTTACTTTTGACACACACGCACACACACACACGCACACACACACACACACACACACTTGCACACACGCATAAACACACCCACACACACATACACACACACCTGCAATTTTATTTGGATTACGTACAACTTAATTTAGTATATCTTAAATGTTTACTATGTTACGAAAAATGTACTACCTATTTGTAAAACATATATGTATGTGTTCTTTTGATATATAAATTACACACTTATAAAATGACGGAACGGCGTCTTCTGGTACAGGCATCTATACCTATGCCTAAAAGGAGACGCCAACAAATTTGTTGTATAACATTTGTGTAATTATGCAATAAACATTTTTGTATTTTGTATTTATTTCTATTTATACAATTTTGATTACTAATATCATTTTTCAATTAGTTAATGATTTTTATGTATTCTTAAATAACTATTAAACTGACGGTATCGAATTGCTTAATAGCATTATAGTATATTTTATTATAGATAAATGGAGCCCGACATATTTTTATGCAAAAGTCTTAGTGTAGTTATAGCGCATGGAACAAAAACGTCGCAAGTGAAATATTATTTTCAAAATTTTGGGGGAAAACCAAGTTTATGGCCTATAATTTTGAAAGTAACAGGACTAAAGTTTAGAAATTATGGCTCGTGTCTGTTGCAATCATAATATGTTATTTGATATTTAAAAGAAAACTGTAACTTATACCGTTACAGTATTCGCCATGTGTTAGCCCGTGTTACGTGTCCCCAGCTTACACATACTTATTGCGTCGTAGCTAAAAAACTATTCGAGCTAAGGTTTTGAAACATTTGGAGCCCAATGCTGCAATTTCACTGATAATTTTGAAGTATAGTACATAATCGTAGCTTAAATAATTACGAAGATACAGTTGGGACTCGCACATGGTTTTATGATCGTATTTCAACAATTTTCAGTGTGATGAGTTTTTTTGGCTCTCATTGCTGCATTAATGAGTAAAATTTTTAACTATAGTGTAATTAAATTCATTCACTGACAGCGACATGTGTCAGCTGGACACATTTGTCCAGCTTACACACAAAAAAGAACTCATGTTAACGAAGTTGTGATTGCTCCAACTTTATGACTGAAAAGTTTGATTGCTCCAATTATGCTTTAAAATATGGTATACTTAGAATTTAGATTATAAAAATTAGGAAACTGGAGACACATATTTGAGCCTATGGGTTATACACGGTGATCGCTCTGTTTCGTGGGTAAGGCCTCCTACGTACTACGCGGTTAGCCGCAATGCGGTCAGCCGTCAGCAGTCAGCAATATTGCTGACCGGCTGCCGCATCACAATGCGAGTAAAAACCACTTTCTCGTACAAATATCTGAGTACCGTCTGCCGCACGGCTGGCCGCATTGCGGCTAACCGCATAGAGCGTATGAGGCCTTAAATTGATCTTTGATGTACTTCTAGCTTTAAATCTTAAATGCGAAACGTGTCAGACATGTCAATTCTTAACATCTTTACCGAAAACTAACTTCATTTCTATCTATTTATTTTATATTTTGTTTTTGACGTTACAGATACTACACTCCTTAATCGGTCTGGTGCCTTCTGGTATTATGGTGGTGCTGCCGCAAGTGTTCTCTCGAGTGTTCCTCGTCTGTGGATGTCTACTGGCCACTGAATCAGCCACTGTCAGCCCGGGCTTGCCGCTCTGTGTCCTGGCGTGGTCTATCACAGAAATAATAAGATATGCATACTACGCGCTCAATCTCATCAACATTGTACCGCAACCTCTTTTATTCCTAAGGTATATTTTACTTCTAATAAGTCCATTGGAAGAAAGCCCATCTGGCTTTTTCAGCATACGACTCCTGCATTTTCTTACTCGGGCATCATTAGAATGCCATCCACTGTCTCCAGACATGTTCATGTACACAAATATTTGTCCCGGGTGGGAATCGAACCCACGACCTGCGCCGTGAAAGGCAGCGTATTTACCAACCACGCCAACAGGCCCGTCCTATACCTATAACCTATATTTACATTTGAGACCAATATATTTATCCTGTTTAACTGTATTAAAGTTTATGTTTGTTATATACTATATTTTCCTTGTTACAGATATTCAACGTTCCTAATTCTATATCCGATCGGTATAACGGGAGAGCTTCTGTGCATGTACCACTCGTTGGATGAAGTAAATGAAAAGCAAATCCTGACGGTGTCTATGCCTAACGCGTGGAATGTGGCATTCAACTACTATTACTTCCTCATCGTCTACATGTTCCTATACATCCCCATCTTTCCCTTCCTTTACGGCCACATGTTGTCGCAGAGACGGAAAATGCTCAGCAAAGACTTGAAGAAATCAAAATAAAGAGTGTTAAGAAGTCATTTACTACCTCACTTATCATATTGATGAGTCTTATATTTATACGGAATCTCTTTTTTACTTTAAAGAGCAATAAAAATCTTGCAATAATAACTTAGCTAATATTGTATAGGTAACTTAATATGCTTGTTATATCGAATGTGTTGCGGATTTTATTGAACGTTGAAACGGCCGGCTTCAAATTTGGGGTTACCTCAAATCTACGTTTTATGAATGTTCAATATTATAAATTTAACAGGCAGAAATCGAACCTGCGTCCTCTGTATATCGATCTAAGGCAGGTGGTTTAGCCGCTAAGTTACGAACCATCCTTACTAGCCTATCAATATTACCAGGTCAATTTGATATGCTTAAAGTTCAAAACATAAATGATAGAACATGTTATCTCTCCTGGATTTACTGAAAATACTTGTACAATACTCACTGGACAATTAAGTTTATGATATCCTACTTTAAGAGCACGATCGCATAGACAGGCGGCTTGCTTAGCGCCTAAAGCCTAGTGAGTCACCTAGCGAGTAGCTTAGTAAAACGAACGTTCTAGAATGATCGCACTGCGCGCTTGGCGTCTAGCTAGTCGCTTAGCGTGTATCGAAGTAAACAAACGTGTTGGTTTTTCTGTTACGAGGCGCGAAGCATTTTAAAAGAATGAAGTGGAGTTTTCAAAAGAGAACCACCATGCTAACCAGTGCGGATCCTAGCAAGTAGCTAGAGCGCAAGCAACTAGGCTCTAGTCGCTAAGCAAGCCGCTTGTCTGTGCGGACGTAGCCTTAGTGTGGGTTGCCTTATTAGTGTGCACCCTTATTAAAACCCTAGTGTAATTTTAGTACATACGGCAGCACATCCAGCTATCCCAATCTGTCAAATTTCTTTTATAGATTTTCAACTTTATCACATAAGCATAAGGTTCACTTTCATTTGGGGAAATTTGACAGATTGGGGTAGTTAGATGTGCTGGCGTCTGTACTAAATATAGTCCTCATATTAATTTAGTCGCTGATCCACGATTGAAGAATGTACTGTACCTACAATAGGTGTGATTTGGATAGTCATTTCCTTATGCTAGTTAAGTAATCCCGTTTTATATAAATACTGGAATGTTTGTTACCCCCCACAATTGTTTACAGCTAATATTGTAACATTACTTTCTCGCACAAGCATGTAAGTAGTGGTTCCGAAATAGGTGGTAATTTGTATTATTTATAACGCGGTGCACTGGTATATTGTTATTTTATTTATACAATGTTTGGGTAATGGGCAATGATATAGAAATAAATAATTTATATTTTGACATTCTAAGTGTCTTATGTCGTTTTATTTTCATCGATTTTAATTGGCAAATTCATCAATTTTATGTGGCCCTGCTTAAGGGAACTCCTTCTATGATGGTCGCTTTACCACACGGTGTAACACAGTAGGTACAGACGCCAGCACATCCAGCTACCCCAATCTGACACATTTGGTTTATAGATTTTCAACTTTATCACATAAGTTTAAGGTCCACTTTCAATTGGGGAAATTTGACAGATTGGGGTAGCTTGATGTGTTGGCGTCTGTACATATCCTTTTTTCTTTACCAAAGGCCTGCGTGACTAATATATGTATATCAATAGCAAGTTACATATACTTACATAATAATACACTTAATTTTCAATATATTATTATTATTATTTTTGACAAATGTATATTCTCCTCTTTGAGGGTAAATGACAGAAACTTATATGCGGGCCAGGGCCAAGCATATAAGATTGAAAATTATATAGAAAATGCTGAGGAAATAGTAGACGATGTAAGAAATTTACGTGTAATGCGACATGTGTTCAATATAGCCGCTTTTTGAAGTAAGTGTAATGTGTAAGTAGGCATTTGTAATGTATTTAGACTCTGTGTAAGAGATATTGGTATAATTCCAGTAGTCGATAATACAATAGGGACAATGTGTACAGTTTGAGCTTTCCACTGTGTTTTTATTTCTATAGCTAGATCCTGGTACTTACTTAGTTTTTCGGAAATTGTAGTTTGAATATTATGTGAGTTGGGAATGGCTATATCAACGAGGAAAACGATCTGATTTATTTTATCATGTACTGTTATATCGGGCCTATTAAAGTGAACAGTTTGGTCCGTTAGTATGGTCCTGTCACAATATAATTTTAAATTATTAGTTTCTAAAACAGAATCTGGTTTATATTTATAATATGTAGTCATTTTCTGTATAAAATTATATTTATATGCTAGATGTTGATGAACTATCGCAGCAACTTGATCATGCCGATGTTTATAGTCACTTTGTACGAGTGATTTACAAGCTCTAGTGATATGCTGGATAGTTTCGGGAGCAGATTTACAATGCCTACATAGGTCATTTGATTGATTCGGATCTTTTAATATATGTTTCCGATAATTTCGCGTAACTATAACCTCATCTTGAATTGCAACCATGAACCCTTCAGTCTCTGGGAAAAGCTCCCCACGTATTAGCCATTCGTTCGACTTAAGTTTGTCGACGTGACATTGACTCAGGTGGGTCTGGTGCCTTCCATGAAGAGATTTTTGGTTCCATGCTACGATTTTTTGTTGATGGCTTATAGTTTGCTCATTTATTTGTGTGGTTTTGTCCCGTAAGTTAAGCGGTGTGAGCTGTTTGTCTGTATGTGTGATACATGCATGTAGAAGTGAATGTTCGGATTTATTATGGAAATAAGATCTAAGGGTTTTTATTTGTTTGTTGTGAAGGTTCTGTATATCTACAATCCCTCGTCCCCCCTCGCGTCGTGGCAAAGTAAGTCTTTGAATGCATGCCTTTGGGTGATGTTTTCTATGTTTCGTTAAGTTTGTATTGATCTTACGCTGTAAATTAATAATATCTGTTTTTGTCCAATGTATGATTCCAAAGGAGTACGTTAATTTAGGTATGGCGTACGTATTGATGGCTTTTATTATGTTTCTAGAGTTAAGATTAGTTTATAAAATGAGATTAAGTCGGCGAGTAAAACTGGAGGTAAGTTCTTGTTTGATGGTTTTATGGTGTATTTTCGTTGATTGTTTGAATCCTAAATATTTATATGTGTCTAGTTCATCCATGGCTTCAATCAACTCTCCGGTTTCAAGAGGGTAATTAATATATTGTGGTTTTCCCTTAGTCACGGCCATGATCTTACACTTATCGACTCCTAATTTCATATGAATGTCTTGTGAAAACTGTTGGACTGTATCGGCTAATTCAAACAAGTTCTCTGTATTATTTGCGAATAGCTTTATGTCATCCATGTACATTAAGTGAGATATGTTGATTTGTGTTTCGTTTGTAGCTAACGTATATCCTATATCCATTTTATTTAGTAGTTCCGATAGCGGGTTAAGTGACAAACAAAACCATAATGGGCTCAATGCGTCTCCTTGAAATATGCCACGTTGGATACGGATTGGTTCGGTAGTTATGGGTTCAGATGCATTATGCCTTAGAATAAGTTTTGTTTGCCAAGTTTTCATAAGTACCCGGAGGAAATATGTAATTTTTGGATGTATTTTGTATCGATCTAGGACAAATGTCAGCCAGCTATGTGGAACTGAATCGTATGCCTTCTGATAATCTACAAACATAGTATGAATATCGCGTTTGTTTTTATAAGCCGTGTTCATGATAACTGCATCCATAGTTAATTGCTCCTTACACCCTTGGCTAAACTTTCGACATCCTTTTTGTTGCTCTGTTAAAATATTGTGATTAGACAAGTGTTTATAAATGACTTCACTAATACATGCTGTAAGAATTTTATATAAAGTTTGCAAACAAGTGATTGGACGGTATTTAGCTGGATTTTTGGAGTCATTTATATCTTTGGGTAACATATATGTAACGCCTTGTGTTAAATAAAGTGGAATTGTGTGTGGCGCTTGAATAAATAGGTTGAGGTGTTTGTGAATATAAGGTTGCACTGTGGTGAGCTTTTTATACCAGTAGTTATGTATATGGTCAGTTCCAGGCGATTTCCAGTTGTGCGTGCGTTTTATAACATCTAAAAATGTCTCTACTGGTACATGCTCAAATTCCATTTCGGAAATTTGTTGTGTAGCCTCTGTAGTTTGATGAATCCAGTTAGCTGTATGGTTGTGTTGTATTGGATTATCCCAAATGTTAGACCAAAAGGATTGAAGCGATTGAGCTGTAGGTACTTCAATTGAACTACCAATATTGCGTGTTAAGGAAAGGGGTAAATTAAGATTCCTATAAAAATTCTTTTCGTTATTAATGAAATTGGAATTTTGGTATTTTCTTAACGTACATGTATTATATCGTTTAAGCCTAGTAGATGTTATATTCAACTTTTGTTTTAGAGTGTCAAGGAAATGTTCATCGCGGGTGTTTAAGTTTTCATATTGAGCATGAGTCTGGTATTTTATTCTAATCGCTTCTACTGCTGTTATAATGTTCCTATTTCTGTTTCCGTTTAGATACTGAATCAATTTACCTATATTTGCTCTTAATTCTTTTACTCTATTTTCAAGCCCTCTTTCCCAAGCGGGTTTGTTACGTTCTCGTTTGGTTTGTGTGACGTTTACATACTGAATAGTTTTAACAATTTTGGCTCCATTACATTTAGCTGCGGTCCAAGCTGCACAGTAGATACAATTTTGTAGTTTTGTAAAGTTTGTATCAGTGTTGAGAGGTTTTGGTAATATAACAGTATTAATATAATTAACTATATTAGCAAATTTTCTGGATGTTTTTTGTTTCGGGATGTGTGGTCTATGACCTGGATCAGTATCACTAAATTGTTGTAGAGCTAGTTGAAAATAATTTTCTATTTCTTGATTTACGTCTAATGTTGCCTCATTTGGTAATGGTGTATTAGATATTATTGACTCTTCATTATCAAAAGAATGACTAACATTATTCTGTGAAAGAGTGATTGAATTCGGTACGCTATTATTAATTATACTGTCAGTAACATTTAATGTGTGGTGACGGCCTAAGAATATCACCACCCCCTCTCATCCCGTGGGGGGACGTAAAAGTCGTCCCGAGGGAATATATACCAGAGAACGGGCAGCAGCGTTCTCCTGAGTACCATATCCACCTTACTGCGATCGCCAACCCGTCTGCCAAGCGTGGCGATTATGGCAAATCCCCTCAAATGATGGACACAACCAAACCGCGGCCCCCAGTCCCCGGCAGCCCTGCTATTCCCAGCCGTGGTAACAGCCGTGGTTACGGCAGGGCAGGGGGTGCTAAGAATCCCCGGCAGATTCCGCGTTACCAACACCGACGACCTCTGGCCCTGGCAACATATAACACACGTACACTGCGGTCCGACGAGAAGATAACCGAACTAGAGGAAGAATTGAGCAGGTTACATTGGGATATTGTAGGATTATCTGAAGTCCGAAGAGAGGGGGAGGACTCGATAATACTGAAATCCGGAAACCTGCTCTATTACCGGAGGGTGACCAAATATCCCAAGGTGGTGTCGGGTTCATAGTCCACAAGTCCCTCGTGAACAACCTAGTGAAAATCGAGAGTGTGTCGACGAGGGTTGCGTACCTTATACTCAGAATCACCAAGCGGTATTCGTTGAAGGTTATACAGGTATACGCACCCACTTCGACACACTCCGACGATGAAGTAGAGGTTATGTATGAGGACATATCCAGAGCCATACATACCTCTAACTCCTATTTCACTGTGGTCATGGGGGACTTTAACGCGAAGCTGGGCAAACGATTCGGTAATGAGCTGAGAGTGGGGCAATTTGGAACTGGAGACCGGAACCCCCGGGGCCAAGTGTTGGCCGACTTCATGGAGAAGGAGGGACTCTTTATGATGAATTCCTTCTTCAGGAAGCCGGATCACCGCAAATGGACCTGGGTGAGCCCCGATGGTAAAACTAAAAATGAGATAGACTTTATCTTGTCGACGAGACGACAGATGTTCAATGATGTCTCCGTGATCAATGCGGTTAAAACCGGGAGCGATCACAGACTGGTCAGAGGCTCATTGAACCTGAATGTCAAACTCCAGAGGTCCCGACTGATAAAGTCTACGCTCCGACCTTTACCTATCCACGTCCAAAACCCCGAATCATTTCAGCTCGAACTGCAAAACCGTTTCGAATGCCTAGCAGACTGCGAGGAAGTGGACTCATACTATGACAGGCTCGTAGAAGCTGTCCATACGGCTGGGTCTAAGGTCTTCAAGGCCCGTCGTACAAACAGAACTAAAAAGATCTCTGACTTTACCCTGCAACTTATGGAAGATAGACGGAAAATGGTTCTGACATCCTCAGATGATGCTACCAGATATCGGCAGCTCAACAGACAGATCTCAAAGTCTTTGACTGGCGACACGCGGCAATTTAATACAATTAGTATTAAAGAGGCTATCGAGCGGAACAAAGGCTCTAAAGTGTTCGCAAGAGCTCTGTCTGTTGGACAGAGCCAACTGACGAAGCTGAAGACTGAGGATGGTAGAATCGTCACGTCTAAACCTGAGTTGCTGGGAGAGATCGAGAAGTTCTACGGACAGTTATATACGACAACACAACCACCTGTCAAAAGTCATGCCTCAGATCCCAGAGCACGACTAACCCGACACTACACCGAAGACATCCCGGACATCAGCCTGTACGAGATTAGAATGGCTCTCAAACAACTCAAGAACAATAAGGCGCCTGGTGATGATGGAGTTACAGCAGAGCTTCTGAAGGCGGGTGGTACACCAACCCTACGGGCCCTTCAGAAGTTATTTAACTCCGTCATACTAGATGGTCAAACGCCACAAGCATGGCACAGAAGTGTGGTGATGCTCTTCTTCAAAAAGGGCGACAAGACCCTATTGAAGAATTATAGACCCATCACACTGCTGAGCCATGTTTACAAGTTGTTTTCGAGGGTCGTTACGAACCGTCTCGCTCGCAGGTTTGACGACTTCCAGCCTCCCGAACAAGCCGGTTTCCGAAAAGGCTTTAGCGCCATAGACCACATACATACGCTGCGGCAAGTTATACAGAAGACCGAAGAGTATAACAAGCCACTGTGCTTAGCGTTTGTGGACTATAAGAAAGCCTTTGATTCTATCGAAACATGGGCCGTACTGAGGTCTCTCATAAGGTGCCAAATTGACTACCGGTATATCGAGGTGATAAAGTGTTTGTATGAAAACGCCACTATGTCAGTGCGACTCCAGGACCAGATCTCGAAACCTATCCGCTTGCAGCGAGGCGTGAGACAGGGAGATGTTATATCTCCGAAACTGTTCACCGCTGCATTGGAAGACGTCTTCAAGCTTCTGGACTGGAAAGGCTTTGGCATCAATGTCAATGGCGAGTACATCACTCACCTTCGATTTGCCGATGATATCGTAGTCATGGCTGAGACCATGAAAGACCTCGGTACAATGCTCGATGACCTCAGCAGAGTCTCTCAACAAGTGGGTCTGAAAATGAACATGGATAAGACGAAAATCATGTCAAACGTCCATGTTGCACCCACTCAATTGAAAGTTGGTGACTCTACACTCGAAGTTGTAGAGAACTATATTTACCTAGGACAGACCATCCAACTAGGTAGGTCCAACTTCGAGAAGGAGGTCAATCGTAGAATCCAACTCGGCTGGGCAGCGTTCGGGAAGCTACGTAACATCTTCTCGTCCAAAATACCGCAGTGTCTCAAGTCGAAAGTCTTCGACCAGTGTGTGTTGCCAGTGATGACATACGGAACAGAGACGTGGTCGCTCACTATGGGCCTTATTAGAAGGCTCAAGGTCACCCAAAGAGCAATGGAGAGGGCTATGCTCGGAGTTTCCCTGCGGGATCGCATCAGAAATGTCGAAATCCGCAGGCGAACCAAAGTCACCGACATAGCCCGAAGAATTGCCAAGTTGAAGTGGCAGTGGGCAGGGCACATAGCTCGTAGAGCCGACGGCCGTTGGGGCAGAAAGGTTCTCGAGTGGCGACCACGAACCGGAAGACGCAGCGTGGGCAGGCCCCCTACAAGATGGACCGATGATCTTGTGCGGGTCGCTGGAAAATGCTGGATGCGAATAGCACAAGACCGGCAATTGTGGAGATCTTTGGGGGAGGCCTTTGTCCAGCAGTGGACGTCTTTCGGCTGATATGATGATGATGAACATTTAATGTAACACTAACTTCATTTACATCAGTTAAGCTTTGGGTATTCTGTTGATTGTCCGCATGTAATTTATTCTTAACTTCTTCTTTTATAGCTTTTAATGTGTCTGACGAGAGTAGTTTATTGTTAATTATCGATCTTCTTTGATCTGATAGCCTTTGTTCCGTAATGTTTGTTAGATTTGGTAGGAGTTCTAAAAATTTTGAATACATCTTTTTTCGATAAACTGTCATGTTTCGTTCTAATTCAGTAGCCTCATAATAGCATCTCATAACATTTTCATTAAGACTACCATCCCATTTCATTCTGCTCCTTACGATACGTGATATTGTTTGCGAATTTCCTATTATATTTGGGGTACAGAGTTGTGTGTCTATTTCTTGTATGCTAGAATCAGATGTTCCTAACTCTAAACCTATTTCAGTTTTATTTGTTGTATTTTTTGTGTAGTAATCAAATTATTGTAAATTATTGATCTTCTTTGATCAGCTATTCTTTGTTCGGTAACGTGACTTAAATGTGGAAAAGTAGAAATGAATTGCTCATGCAATGGTTTTCTATAGTTGGTAACATTAGCAGTTTCTAATGGATTCGTTTAATTCATTATTCCATTTCATCCGAGTCCTTTTTATTTTCGTGGTGGGCGCAAGATTATTGGCACCAAATGCCTCCTGCGAAACATCCATCGAAAGATTACTGATTACTGAGATGATGTTTGAAAAGATTGAGGTGATGAAACGGGTGAGGAAGAAAGATAATGATTTGACGTAGGAGATGAAGAAAATTGATTACGCTTAATACCTTGTTGAGGAATGTCATCGAGTCTTGTTGTGTAAGTGGCCAATGACATTGGCTGGTTATGCACCGTCGCGTCGTAAACTTCGAGCATTTTAAATGCTGGTAATTTGCATATAAATAAATAAAAAGTACCTATTACTATATATCCGACGGGAATTGGTTCGTAACAATGCATCGTTTGCAGTTTGATTCGTCGATGAGCTACAGTTTTCAATTTTTGTTCTGATTTAAATTCAGTATTTAAATGTCGACGTGTGTAAATAAAGTCTCAGGATATTTTTATTATTAAGTGCACGACGACATTTTGAACGTATTTTTGCAGAACCGCGGTTGGGGGCCGACCTGGCTCCGCCTCAACTTTAAAACCGGGGAGGTTTTAAAGTTCGGAAGGAGGTCGTAAATAAATAATAATAATATCCTGGGACATTATTTACACGGTCATCTGATCCCAAACTAAGCAGAGCTTGTACCGTGAAAACCAGATAACTGATATATTACATATAATACTTTTATTTTGTAAATACATATACTTATATAGATAATTACACCCAGACTCAGGACAAACAGACATGTTAATGCAAACAAATATTTGTCCTGGGTGGGAATCGAACCCACGGCTTCGGCGTGAAAAGCAAGCATTTGCCAACTACGCCAACAGGCCCGTCACTTGATCTACGTTCCACCAAGTTCTAGTACTATAATTAAAATTGTGACAATAGAACATTTATAGCTCCAAAGGCACGTGAAAAGTCAAGCAGAACGAGTATCTATGCACATTTCCTCGTACAATGCAGAGATTATGTTTTTCGTAATTTCCAATATGCAGTGCGGTGCGGTGCCACGTTGTTTTTGAAATTCAAACTGAAGTACAGATATATTTCATTCTACTCTAGGTACCTCCTAACTAGTAAATACGATGCTAAGACTAGGTGAGGGCTACCGCGTATCAATTTGCCGCTAGAGGCGCTAGCATCGCGGCAGGTTTACGAAACGTCAAAATACACTGTTTTTGTTCGGGTTACGCTGTTTATTAATAAAAACTGCGATTATAACTAAACATTTTGGTTTAAAACTAAATAAATTACAAAATGAATAGTGAGCTCGATGAATGTAATAAATATTTGAAAAAATATTTAAAATCCTGTTAAAGTGTTTCATAAATAGCATGCCGCAGTGTTGTGCGGGGACTGCACACCACTGCGGCATACTATTTATGAAACACTTTAACAGGATTTTAAATATTTTTCGTAAAAACATTCGTCGCATCCACAATAACAATGATTTTGATCAGCTATAGTGGACCTTCCGCGACAGTGGCGCCGACTAGTGAGCACAAAAACGGTAGCCCTCATTAGGCTGTTCCGCTTGTCAGAATATTATTCTAGAGTACCTATAATAAAATGAAAAATAGGCATTTGGGATTTTAGTAATAATAATAAGTTTATTTTACATTTAGAAATACATAAAAATTCGCTTACTTTTTCTAAATAAAAATACAACAATGAATTTTATTTAAGCTAGAGACTTCGTTGACTACTGTACTAGTATAAAATGTCTCAATAGGCAGCGTCTTCCCGCTAAAATTGTCCCAACTCAATAACCAAATTACAAAAACTAAGTGTTAAAACTCAAAATAAAGAAACTATTAACCAAGATTTATGCTAAGTAGGTACACACGGCTAAATATCAAGCTATACATTTCCAATATAAGCTGACCTCTCATTGTTAGGAAATCCTATACAGCGTGAGATCAGCTTATACTGGAATAATATAGCTAGATATGTAGCCGTGTCAAAAGTCAAAGGTACTTAATTCCGTAAAAAATTTACATTTATGTGGAATCGTCATATTTTTTTTACCCTACCGTGCAGTGCATGACGTGGCAGCTACTGAGAAACACTGCCAGAAAACTCAGTAGGAATCCTTTTTTAAAATAAAATATACTTAAGATTAATTACAATCATGTGTGTTGACTCAGAACAACTCAATCCCAAGCACTTTTATCACTTAAATAATCAGAAATTTTGTAATATGCCTGCTACACAATTTGGCTTTAATAATTCTTTTAAACTTATTCGTAGACAATTCTCTAATGTCATTGGGAAGTTTGTTATAACATCTTATACATTGCCCCATAAAAGAGTTACTTATTTTGTGGAGACGGGTAGTATGCAATATGAGATTATTCTTATATCTAGTATTTACATTATGTGTATCGCTCCTTTTACAGAAGGAATCGATATTTTTATGCACATATAGTAAGTTTTCATATATATACTGAGATGGTACAGTTAGAATGTTGACCTCTTTGAACTTTTCTCTTAGAGATACTCTCGGGCCAAGATTATAGATAGCTCTTACAGCTCTTTTTTGCAATATAAATATGGTGTTAATGTCAGCAGAGCTACCCCAGAGAAGAATTCCATAGGACATTACACTATGAAAATAACTGAAATAAACCATTCTAGCTGTGTCAACATCAGTCAGCCGTCTAATAGTTTTCACTGCATATGCTGCAGAACTTAATTTGCCGGACAGTTTTTCTATTTGTGGGCTCCATTGTAGCTTTGAGTCAATAGTGATACCCAAGAACACAGTTGATTCAACAGGGTCCAACCTAGCTCCATTAAGTTGTACATTGGTTGTCGCCTGTTTCACATTCGGTGTAGTGAATTTAATGACTTTAGTTTTCTTATCATTAAGCACAAGATTATTGGCATTAAACCAATGAATAACTTTAGAGATTGCATCATTAACATCGTCAAAAATGCTTAATTGGCGGTTTATTTTGAACGTCAGGGAAGTATCATCTGCAAACAACACAATCTCATGCTTATCCCTTACATAGTAAGGTAAGTCATTTATATAAATTAAAAACAAAAATGGACCATGAATTGACCCCTGTGGGACGCCCATTACCACTGGAGATCCCGGAGATATTTTACCGTTTATTTCGACCTTCTGAATTCTATTGCCCAAGTAAGAAGTCAGAAGTTCTAATACCGTAGTGGTGTAATTTTCTGACCAGAGTATCATGATGAACGCAATCGAACGCTTTGGACAAATCGCAAAAGATACCTAATGCATCCTGCGAGTCTTCCCACGCCGCGAATATACTTTTTAATAAGTTGACCCCTGCATCTATGGTTGAACAACCCTTTGTGAATCCAAACTGTTTCCGGTGTAGTAAATTATGTATATTAAAGTGTCTGAGCAGCTGGCTAAGCATAAGCTTTTCAAATATTTTACTAAGAGTGGGCAGCACGGAAACAGGTCGAAAATTTGAAGTGTGTACATAAAACAAAAATACTTAATGTACTAAGGTAAGGTAACAATGAATTATCTCAAATACACTGTGTCTGTGTGTGTGGACGTGTGTGTCTGTGTGTTTAAGCATTTACCTAGGTACATTTTTTTCGGTGTCGATATAATTGAAGCTTAAGAGCCATTCTCGTAACACAAAAAGAAAGCGTGTAGATACCTACTATTTACCATATTTGCGGCGTTGTACAATTTGTTACTAATTATATAGTTTGGTAGAACATATTCTCGTTTTGTTTCTTTTTTTATTTGTTTAAACCCAATAGCTTTATGTTTATGGAGAACAGCAACAAGTATAAATAAACCGGCCAAGTGCGATTCGGACTCGCCCATGAAGGGTTCCGCAGCAGCAAGTATTTCAGTTGATTAAATGAAACGTAAATTGCGGTTTACGATTTATGATGTATTCAAAAAACTACTTACTAGATCTCATTCAAACCAATTTTCGTTGTTAGTTTACATGATAATATATATCATATATTTTTTTAGTTTTATCATTCTCTTATTTTAGAAGTTACAGGGGGGGACACTCATTTTTCTACTTTGGAAGTGTCTCTCGCGCAAACTATTCAGTTTAGAAAAAAAAGATATTAGGAACCTCAATATCATTTTTGAACACCTATCCATAGACACACCACATGTATGAGTACGATGAAAAAAAAATTTTGAGTTTCAGTTCTATGTATGGGGAACCTCCAAAATTATTATTATTTTTCTATTTTTGTATGAAAATCTTAATGCAGTTCACATAATACATCTACTTACCAAGTTTCAACAGTACAGCTCTTATAGTTTCGGAAAAAAAGGCTGTGACATACGGACAGACAGACATAACGAATCTATAAGGGTTCCGTTTTTTGCCATTTGGGTACGGAACCCTAAAAAGCTGTCTGACGGTCAGTTTTTTGTATCAAGTAACTTTCTTATTGTTTATATTGAACGTAGGTATAAACAATAAGAAAGTTACTTGATACAAAAAACTGACTGG
Source organism: Pseudoips prasinana (assembly GCA_951640165.1). Taxonomy (NCBI): domain Eukaryota; kingdom Metazoa; phylum Arthropoda; class Insecta; order Lepidoptera; family Nolidae; genus Pseudoips; species Pseudoips prasinana. The sequence continues at coordinate 22,814,029 of OX621236.1, read as the reverse complement.
CTTAATTTGCATATGAATTAATATGTGTCGCGGTATGTCAGTTAATAAAGTACATAAGTAAATGGCCTGTCATGGGCCAAAGACAAAATCATTTCCTAGCAGTTTGTGAGCCAAAGTATGTATTACTTAATCGCGCTTATTATGAGGAATTTATGCACCATAACTAAGGAGACTGTAGAGTGTGTAGGTTTTGCAATAACGCGGACGAAACACCTCTACACCTGCTCTGTCACTGTGAACCACTGATGCATAAACGTAACACCGTCCTGGGCCAAAAATTCTTGCACCAGGACGATGTAATCGATACTCCTGCCAAAAAGATTCTGCATTTTATTTATGTTGCAGGGTTAGACAGGGAAGTTTAGTTGGAGCAGCGAGCACAATAGTTCATCACTGGCGCAGTGTTACCAGGACCTCCGGGGACTGGAAATAGCCGCCACCAGAATAATAAGAATGTATTAGTTAAGTTTATTTTTGTTTATACGTCTAGAGTGGTTAGCTAATGGCCTGCTGTTGATCCAGTGGTAAATGGCCCTGACTGCCAAGCAAGAGGAATGAGTTCGACAAGGTTTCGTTCAGGACAAATCTTTGTGTAATTGGCGCAATAATTTTTTGTGTTTAATTTTTTTTTAATAAAATAGGATGGCAAACTTGTAATTGGGTCACTTGATGGTAAGTGATCACCGCCGACCATGGACACTCGCAACACCAGACGAGCCACAAGTGCGTTGCTGGCCTTTAAGAATCTAATAGGCTCGCTTCTTGAAGGTTGCTATGTCATACCGGATCGGAAATACCTCCGCATCTAATTGATTCCACAGAGTGGTATAGCGCAGCAAAAAATAAGTAGTAGTATATTTATCAGTGCTCATAGTACAGGCTCTGTCTATTTTGGGATCAGATGGCAATGTGTCATTTGTTAAACAGGTATTTGCGATTTGTTTTCAAGTAATTTGCATATGAATATTACATAATACATATGCAAATCTATTGAAGTGTTGCGGTAGGTCAATTTTTAAACCTGTAATTGGCTGAAGACATAATTATATTATACCTTAGCGTAAAGCAAATTGAAACAGGTGTTTGGGGTTTACGTTTCATATTAGGTAGTTAACTTTATTATTGGTTATACATTTTGAGGGGACAGTTAATAGTTTAGGTAGGTCGGGGATAGACTGGTTGATTGAAGACAGCGATCTGTTTGTGGCGCAGTCGCTATGTCGGACTAGAAGGAGTCGGCAATATGGGAGGGCAATTCAGAGCCCTACCATTAGGCGGCAAGAGAAGTCCACGACAGGTAGGTTTATTCGGTGCGAGTCCGACATACCCACCCGTAGACACTATTTGCTGGTGGCATGCGTAGGCATTGCCCCTGCCTAGTTGAAAAGACTAGTTGATTACATTTGTGGGACCGCAATTGATATATTTGAAAAATGTAGAGCAGGGATCACTTATTAGTTCCACTTGCGGTTCGTTTTTTAAATAATTAAACCATAGCGAAACGTTTTTTTACAGAGTTTATAGAAAGAACAAAAGTCCCAAGCTTTTTACATGTCATTGTGAAACAGACCTACTTAGAGTAGTTTGTAGCGATACAGACGCGCGTTTGTATCGCGTTAGCATCGCGTTAGTTGTAGTTTGTATCGATACAAATACGCGACACCGGCGTGTCTGTATCAATACATACGCGCGTTAGCATCGCTTTTGTATCGATACAAACGCGCGACACCGGCGCGTCTCTATCGACACACACGCGGGTTAGTATCGCGTCTGTATCGCGCCCTTAGGCCATTGTCGAATTGACGCCAGCAGTGACGCAGCGATGATGGGTACATTTTACAAACTCAGTGAAAATGAGCTTTTTATGGTTATATATGGTATAGCTAGTAAAGAGTAAAACGGGATCCTATTACTAAGACTTCGCTATCTGTCTGTCTGTCACCAGGCAGCTGTATCTCATGAACCCTGATAGTTAGGCAGTTGAAAATTTCACAGATGATGTATTTCTTTTGCCGCTATAACAACGAATACTAAAAACAAATTAAGGGGGCTCCCATACAACAAACGTGAAATTTTTGCTCGTTTTTATAGATAATGGTACGGAACCCGCCGTGCGCGAGTCCGACTCGCACTTGGCCGGAGTTTAAATAATAAAACCATAGCGAAACGTTCTTTTTTACAGAGTTTATAGAAAGAAAAAGTCCCATGCTTTTTACATGTCATTGTGAAACAGACCTACTTATGCCATTGTCGAATAAAAGCGATGGGTACATTTTATTAAATTACAAACTCAGTGATAATAGCTTGTTTTAACTGAGCTCCTCACAAAATACCTACAGAATACGACGCGTGAACAATACCTACAGGTTAGCAGCAGTCTGGATCTGGACCGTGGACCGCCATGTGACGCTCCCGCTGCAGAGCTTAAAACATCATTGAGTTAAAGGTAGCCTAGAATACTATCTAAAATAGACAAAAATGGTGATACAATATTTTTTTAAGATAACTTCAATACTTTGAATTATAAGGTTCACAATATGGTAAAAAGGGACAAAATGCTTTAATTTTTGGTTACGTCTGATATGGATTGAAATCCGATCTATTTATAATATATGTAACTTTGTTTAGTACTGCTTTAACTTATTTTTCTTGTATATTCTTATGTAGATATACGACTCCATGGCATATCACACTCACCGGCTATGAAACAGGGTCGCGTCCACTATCGCCATTCATGGCTCCTAGTCTGCATTCGTATTGATGATATACCCATCCGATCCTTTTGTGTGCAGCCAGTCTAGGACGGTCGGTACTGTTTTAATTATTTTTGACTCATGTGATATCTGCCTAGCGCCATTGGGCACTATTACCGATTGGTCATCCGCGAAGAGGACACTTTTGTATTCTATGTTATCAGGTAGATCGTTCATATATCATCAAACAAAAGAGGCCCCAAGATGCTGCCCTGTGGAACACTGTAATTGACTCTATACGCTTGTGTGTATTGACAAGATTTTTATTTAGGCGTGTAACCTCAACACACTGTTGTCGGTGGTTATATAACTTGATGGTCCCTAAAAACCTACCCCGTAGGTACCTTATGCATCTCCCCGCTATTAGCCCTAGAGTTTAGAGGTTCTTAACCAAAGGGGATGCCCTCCCACGTGGGTTAGGTACAAACGCCAGCACATCCAACTACCTCAATCTGTCAATTTTCTTTTATAGATATTCAACTTTATCACAAAAGCATAAGGTTCACTTTCAATTGGGGAACTTTGACAGATTGGGGTAGATTGGGGTATTCTTATTTATTAACGGTTTGAGGGCCCCTTTACCTCCATTGTGTAGTGAAACATTCAAAACCTTCTTTGCTAACTGTAAACATCAAATTAAATAAAGGAGATAAATATTATGTATGACCACGTGGTACCAGGGCCATATTCTACTATCAATTGGTAGCTATCAATAATTTAGTTAAGCAACTATTGAGGATTAAATATGGATTATTATCATTAGGCAATTGTTTAACAGTACAGACTGTCCTATCCTTAACTCCTACAGATAAAATTAAACGATGTCGCAGATTAGTAAACTGATTATTTACGTAAACCTCATTCATTATGATTTTTATCTGTAAACAAGTAGGTAGTTAATACTGTGTGTAAAGCTATGAAACATCAAGTGTGTACATAATCGTGATCATAAACTAAACACGTTTAATCGGAATGTATTTTTTCTTGATACCCTTGATATGTCGTCTTATGGTGGCGATACATTACTAAAACACTCGGATATCCTTGTCTTTTATACTGTAGCGTCACCTGAGATACAGCAAAAGGAAAAACACACGCCATAAAACTTCTGCCTAATTGACATCAGTTAACATTACTCTAGTCCACTCGGACTGATATAATTCCGACGAGTGACCGCTCCCGACGACCGCCTCTCAAACAGTGTCTCGAGATCACGTCGCCGCCTGGCGCGTCGTCACCGTAGCACCTCTTTGTGTCAGCGCCACCAATACGAGAATATAGTACTGATGACCAATATGCCGATATATTTAATTAAATAAATACAAATTGAAACTTTCCTCGTTAAATAATATGTGTACTACTCGTATGTCGATAAAAACTAACAGCTTGTATATACATTCAATTCAGAGGAATCTTAAGTATACCTATATCCGACTAACAAACATCCCCCGCTGGCACAAAATATATTTTGATACCACTACATCACTAGATTCTTTAGATCTGGAGTGGCGACCACGAACCGGAAGACGCAGATGAACTGATAATCTTGTGAGGTTCGCTGGATGCCTGTTTTACCCACAGGCTAATTAGCCTTGAGCCTAAGGCGCAAAAACCGTGCGGGGGCACTGCGAATTAATTGATTAATAGTGTTTTTGTTTAAAATTCTACCCCAGCGTTTCTACTGGCCACTTTAAATATTAAACACAAATAAAAAATTGTATTCAATATTACCATTGCTTTTAAACAAATAATTACTACGATAAATCTTTGGGTAAGAAGCACGGTCGCGATTTGAGCAGAGCTCAGCTCAAGGATTAACTACCACATACGTGTTATACTATGGTATTGTTATCTATAATATTCTTACGAGATTCCTATGGGGTTCAATAGAAATCATAGTGTTGCAGTATCTACTGTTGTACTGAGTCGTGTTTTAAAGAAGAGTCATGTTAAAGAAATACGCAGCTTTATTCATTGCGTTTTTGCTTGTAGCTGCTGAAGCCAATATAATCGTCTCCAAAAGTCGGCCAACATCGAAGTTGTTAGAATATAGGTAATTATTATTTGCCTATTTTAAAATCTCAACGTCGGCCACTTCATAGTATAGGTAGGTATATCAGTTTTTTGTATGTACCGTAGCACGTCGACAAAAAACAGTTTAAATAGAAAAAATAATAAGTACCTATCTAAGACAATCGCAGCGGGTTATGGTGTTAATATCAGTATAAAAACAATTTGTTTAAATTCTTCTGTTCACACTTTCAGCCGTGATTTTGGTAATCTTGGGTTGTCTGCGACGGTCAACGACTATGTAGACGATACCATTGCCATGATCGTGCCTTTCATCGAAAAGCATGGCCTCGATCCCATGGAATTACCTGAGGTTATCGAGGGCTTTGAGGTTGTAAGTATTAGAGATATTAATTTTACTCTGCAATTGTATGCGTCAATTAGCACCCATCTATATTATGTCCTTACCAGTGTTCAATAGGTTCTCAATGCAGCCTGTTATTCTCCAAACGTGTATAGGTGAAAAATGGAACATTACTTAGTTTGATTCGTACCTACTTCAAAAATGTTTTAGAGTAAAGTGCCTTCAGTTGTCTATACAACGGTTGACTTCTACATTCAACTAAAAATACAGCTGCTAGTATGCATCGTAGTCACATTACGCATGTCTATAATTTCTATTACGCAGACAATTGGCCCTCCTCCTACCTCAATCTCATATCATTGGGTTTATTTGACCATTGAGTTATTATTCTTTGTATGATGAGACGTGACCCTTTAAAACCTTTTATTTTAAAATATACAATTTGTACACATTGTGGAAATAAATCACTGTATCTATTACTCAGAGTACTTTACAGGCATGAATTTCATGAATATAAAGCTCACCCAGACTTTCAACTATATAGATGGGTCACACAAATAATTGTTCTGTGCGGAAATCGAAGTAACAAGGTGCAGATATGTCTTATTACATTGTCATTGACAGAGACCCCTGCTGATCACATACAGTGCGTGGTTGAAGATCTACGATGGTTACATGACTGGTCTGGTGAACGTATCTCGCTTAGGCGACCAAAAGGCTCACTACTTCGCAAAGATGATGCGTGTGCGCGTGGAACTGCAGTTTACTGATCTTCAGGTATTTTTAGAATTCCATAACCGACACAAAATACTTAGCCCTATCACTCTGCTGTCTTTCTCCGTCTCTATGTCATGGGCTCTCAAATCTCGCTCATAAGAGTACCTATGTAGTATTTTCCAGGAATGTTTTTTATCCCGGCGTATATTTTCTAACGCTCATTCATCGTTACACTTTGATTATAAGTTCTTTAAAGTACTTATTTGCAATATATATTTAAATACGATTGTTTAATTTACCGGTTAGCTACTGGATATTTTATGGAAGTGATTTTAGAAAAGGGACTGAAATGTGTCACAGGAAATAGTTAGTTGCAGAACCTATTTATTTAGATTAATTACCTACCCCGCAAGAAGAGTTGTGTAGTAAATAGATAATTTTCTATCACTTCAACAAAGTTCTATAATTTTATTATTATAATAATAGGCACGATTCGAAGGGATACGTATTTTGTTTTAGCTAGGATCAACAATAATGGCTCAGAGTTGTGAGGCCCAAACCCATTCTGGGAAATCACTAGAAGTGTTGAGATCCTACAAAAAGTTTATTCGTAAAGAAAGAAGAGGGACGTAGATAAAGAGGGGATTTTTGACACTGCCATGTTAATTTAAATCCTTTGCTGCATTGATTTGTGTTGCACCAAGAATAAAGCAAAGGTTGAATTGAAAGCGGCATTATATATTTATGTACGAGGATTATATAACCTTTTTACCGGCTTAAAAAATTCTAGGTGGTTTTCATGTACATACCTAACTGAAATTAAAATGTAAAAACATGACAAAATACAGTATAAATACTGCTTCAATTGAATAACCGTAAACTACCGTGTGCCAATAGAATTTAAAATAAAACAATTCATCCATTAGTCCAGAACCAAAATTACATTGCCAAACTTTACTTGTTTCGTATTTGTTGTTTTGGAAAATTGACTGTTTTGTTTTTTTTTACTTAGTTATCACTTTTATCGTTATCAATTTTATTATAGGTTTCGCTTTCGTTTACAAGGCTAGATTTGTGTATATAAATTTCAGATCAACTACAAGTTTTTGGTGCAAGCGATGAACATAGGGCCAACAGGGGGTATTATAGCATCACTGAACCGCTTCGTTGTCATTATAGACCTACTTTTCGACTTCAATAATGACGAGTTACAGCTGCAGGAGTTTAGGCTCACCGATGTTGGGTAGGTGTATATTTCAATTTTTTCAAGGTAATAAGCAATGTTTTTCATAAGGGTCTTTCACGCAGAGTTGAAACAATAATTATTCTTATTTAGATATTATCTTAAGTTATTCTGCATGAGTTATATTTATCTAATTTTCTTTGACGTCTATGACACCTATGAAGTCTAATATGAAGGTTTAATTTACTCTTACATGGGTGATCAAGATAACATAACAAACAATAGGTAATAATATCCTGGGACATTATTTACACACGGCCATCTGATCCCAAATTAAGTAGAGCTTGTACTATGGAAACCAGATAACTGATATACTACATACTACTTTTCTTTTGTAAATACACACTTATATAGATAATTACCTACACCCAGACTTGGGACAAACAGAAATGTTCATGCAATCAAATATTTGTCCTCGGTGGCAATCGAACCCACGACCTGACGTCTGACGAATAAGATCAGACTTATTTTAGGGTAGATTATGCTTTTACACATTACTTCTTTATTACAGTCGTCTTCGCGTCCGCTTCACAGGCAACATATTGACCGACTGGTTATTAAACCCGGTGCTCAACGTGTTCCTCCGCATCTTTGACAACGTCATTATAAAGGTGGTGGATGTGAACATTCGCAGCAGTATCCAAGATGGAATAGATTACATTAATACTAATGTCAAGAATATTATAAACGACCTCGAATCTTATAATAAATAACATTTAATATTACATGTACCAATAGCCAAAAAACTTCTTTTATTTATTTAGAATTTATGCTAGATAGGTCCTTGCTTGACAAACTATAATGAGCCAGTTGCTCACCGTTGCAGACTGTAAATGTACGTCGCGGTAAAACACAATTTCAATTTCAATTTATTTATTTATTGCTTTCATGGGTTTTACATAGGTATTTTAGATAATAATACAGTACCAAACATGAACCCTGTAAGGGCACTGCAACAATACAATATACAAACAAATATTATTTTTTGTCATAACTTTACATGTTAAACTTAAATTAAAATGAATACAATAAAATAGCACTGTGAATATCTGTAAAGTGTCTTTTATATGATTTTTCTTTATTGAATAGGCAGCGATGTAATAATGTTATTAAAAAATATATATATTATTATGAAGGGAATTATAAATTAGTGTTTATATTATTTATGTCAATTTTTTTGTGAGTTTTAACTAGACAGATTTTATAAATAGTTAATAAATTTAATAAATATTTATTACATGGTTTTATCATTTAAATACTCATTTATTGAATAAAAACTTTTATTTATGAGGAACAATTTTAACTTTTTTATAAATTTGAAATGTTTTTGTTCATTTTTTATACAGTCCGGTAGTTTATTATATAGCTTTACCGACATAGCTAGGGGGCTGCAAGAGTGCATTTTTATTCGTGACACCGGCAGGTTTAGTCTATTCTTATGTCGAAGTGAGTATTTTATTGGTAGATCTTCACGTTTATTAAATAATTCTGAGTGTTTACGGACGAATTTACATATTTCGAGGATGTATATACTAGGTAGAGTAAGAATTTTGAGGTTTTGGAAGTGAGGCTTGCAGCTATCGGTCTGATCTATATTTGTTAAAATTCTAATAAGTTTTTTTTGCTGTGTAAAAAGATTTGCTGCGTCAGTACTATTTCCCCACATGATTATGCCATAGCTAAGCCATGCAAAAGCATATGCGTAATAGGTTGTGAGCGCAGTTTTAAAGTCCGTTGTTTTCTTTATCTCTCGGAGGGCATACGTGAATTTAGAGAGTTTTGCCGTAATTTTTTGTATGTGTTGTTTCCAAGTAATGTGTTTGTCTATTATTAAACCAAGTAACGTGAATTTATCGACAGCCTCTAATTTAAAGTTATTATATATAAAATTTACATTAAGGGGTGTTTTTTGGTAAGGATAGAATGTCATAATTTTCGTCTTGTCAAAATTAATTTCTAAGTTATGTTCGTGCATCCAGGTCATAATTGTATTAAAAATGTAAGTCAATTTATTATTTATATTAATGTCAGTTCGGCATGAGGCTAGAAGAGAAATGTCATCAGCAAATAAAACGCATTGTCCCTCTACGAATTTTGGAAGATCGTTTATGTATATAAGAAATAAGAGGCATCCAATTACACTTCCTTGAGGTATTGATGCCGTAATATTTTTCCTATCGGAGCGAACGACTGTAATTTTTTTTGATATTTCGTTGAAGTATTCGACTTCTACTTGTTGTTCCCTATTATGCAAGTAAGATCTAAACCAATCGTAGGCCTTTCCACGGATTCCGATGTTATATAATTTCTGAAGTAGTACATCAAATTGTACTTTGTCATAAGCTTTCGTCATGTCTAATAAAATACCTATAGCATAGTGTTTATTGTTAATTATATTTAATGCCTCTTGCATGTATTTGTATATTGCTAAAACTGTTGAACGTCCCTTTCGAAAACCGTTTTGACAATCATTGAATAGATTATATTTTTCACAGAAATTGTACACGCGGTCACACATGGCCTTTTCGAAAATTTTCGAAGCTGTCGGCAAGAGTGCTATTGGGCGATAGTTGTTGGGATCTAATTTAGAGCTTTTTTTATGAATTGGTTTAATTACCGCTTTTTTTAAGTCGTCGGGGAAGACGCCTTCATCGAACGACTGATTTATTAAAACGTAGAAAGGTAGAGTGAGTTCATCGGCGCACTTCTTTAGGAGGATGGGAGGCAGCTCATCAATGCCGTAGCTCATTTTGCTTTTTAAGTTTTTTATTATAGTGTTAATTTCACGTGGATCTGTTGGACTGAGATACATGGTGTTTGTAGTATGGTGGAGTGCACCAGAGCTATTTAGAACGGTGCAAGATGGTCGGACAGTTTTATCACCAATATGTGTAAAGAAGTTACTAAAGGTATTAGCTACAGTTTTCGGTTCGGTTATTATGTCATTGTTTATTTATAAAGTAATATTGTTTCTACTGGTTTTTTGTTTTTTATTTGTTTGTTCATTTATTACTTGCCACATAGTTTTCACTTTATTGTTAGATTTTTTCATTTGTTTATGTATTGTAGTTTTTTAGCAGTTGCTACTGTAACTTTTAATATTTTTTCGTAGGTTTTATAGTGTTTTTTGAGAATATTATTACTAGTTTTCAAGGCAAGTATTTTTAGTAATCGTTTATTTTGGCATGATATTTTTATACCTTTAGTCAACCATCGTTTTTTGTATTTTGATTTTAGTTTTATTCTACGTTTAGGTATGCAGGTATTCAGTGTGTTTAGTAATATGTTTTGGAATGCCTTGTAGTTTTCATTTATGTTGTTACTAGGTACTAGAATACTGCGCCAATTAATTGAGCTTAAGGCTGTTTTAAATGTTTGCATGCACTCTTCATTATAAAATCTTTTTGTTGTGTACCAGTTAGTTGTTTCATTTCCCTGTAGTATATCTAGCTCTAAGTGTATTATTGTTCCGCTATGATCAGAGAAGCCAAACTCTTCTACAGTCGTATACATTCTATTATTGTTAAAATTTGTGAATATCAAATCTAAGCAGGAAGAATTAGTTGGTGACACTCGTGTGGGGGTTGTTATGTGTTGCGTAAATTTGTATTCCAACATGAGATTTAAGAGTTGATTCGTTTTTACGTTTTTATCAAGGATATTTATATTAAAGTCGCCTCCAATAATTATATTTTGTTTAGTGTATTTAGTGTTTACATATGTCAATATTAAGTGTAGTTGTCTGATAAATACTTCTTCCTCTCTTCTATTCCAGTACAAAGTGATTAGTAATAGATTTTCAATAGGCAGTTCTGTAGCGCATACTTCTATAATATAATCTATAGACATGTCAGAGATTTCAGGTTTTTCAATATATTTTATATTATCTTGTACCAATATGCAGACACCGCCACCTGCTCGATTTTTCCGACTGTAATTTGCTGCATATTTGTATCCACTGAGTTGAGCTGTATCCATTTTCTCTGGGGATAACCATGTTTCCGAAATACATATGGCTTGATATATTTTAGTATCTTCCATGAAAGCCTCCAGTATATGTCTTTTATTGTAAAGGCTTTGTAGATTTTGGAATAAGGCTTTGAATGGTAAGCACTTATTCACGAAAAGTATGGTTCGTCGATATTCTATTCGCATTTGTAGTATGTGAGCGGATTGTGTTGCTTTTCTCTTCTATAGATGTGCTGTTGGATTCGCCTCTACGCGAAAGGTTTTGATTCTGGTATAGGTATGTCTTTTCTGGTGTGGGTACTGTCGAGACGGGAGCATCAATATATTTCATTCCATCGACAATTAATGTGTTGTTCCTTATTACAGCGTGGTGTCCAGTTTCCCTCGCCTTGATTAATTTTTCTCTGAGTTTTCTTCGAAGTTGTAACGCTTGGTCATCTAGGTATAAGTCTATAGTTAAACCTGTATTTCTAAAGAACCTTTTGCTCTCGAGAATATATTTTGTCATTCTTTTAGATAGAAGTTCAATCACTAGGGGTCTTTTTTGTCCTTTCTTTCCAATTCTTGATAAGTCCTCAATACTCAACACGGTCAGCCTTAGATGGGTCTTAGTTTATGTAATTAAGTACCTATTTTTTTGTTAAGGCATAGGGAATGCCTACGCATGCCACCCGCAAAAAGTGTATGTGGGTGGGTATGTCGGACTCGCACCGACTAAACCTAAGCTACCGACTTCTCTTGGCGCCTAATGGGGGGAGCCCCGGGAATGCTGGTATGCTGGTCCGGTGCCCCCCTTTTGCGCAATGTCACAGATGGTCGGGACACGTACCCTAGGAGGGTTCGAGACAGTCCTTCCTATTATTGCCAACTCCTGCCAGTCCGGCACAGCGACTGTGCCACAAACAGATCGCTGTCTGCCCGGAGCTGCTTGTACGTGGCGGCAGTGGAGGACACCTGTCACACTGCCACCGCAGCCCCATATAATTAAGTACCTATGTATTGTATGTCTTCCATTACCATTTCATCCAGCTGCTCAACTAGAATTCGTTGCTTTTCTGTAGACATTTTATAATATCTCTGACGAAATATTAAAGCGTCTCCAGTGTCAATAGACGAGGTACGGCCAAGACCACAACTTTCATATGATATAAAAAAAAAAAACAACGCCCGCACTAGTAAATCTAATCCCTGTGACGCGGGGTACTTTAAAAACATATAATAGACTGGCACAAATAACATCCAGACTCAGAACAACTATTTATGGATCACACAAATAGTTATCCGGCGCGGGACTCGAACCCGCGACACGAAGAGGCGAGGCGACTGTCTTAGCCGTTGCGCCACACGTGCAGTCACGTATTTTTGATATTGTGGAATAAGACCAACATAAAAAATCTGCTCAGAATAAATTCAACATACTTTCAATGAAACCTACCTATATGAAATGTTAAAATTTTGGTAAAGCACTCGGCACTTTTTTATTCCTGAGACTGATACTTATATGAAAGCAATAGGTGTTAAGTAACAAACATATTATTAAGCTAGTAATATCGGCGCATAGTGTTTAGGAAATAGATCAAACTGTACGAAAAATCTATAACCATACTTAATTCATTTTGAATAACTGGTGCTACATACGCTAGAGATAGGTATCAATACCAATAGGATATTTTTTTTCGCCAGCAGCTGCAGTTAATCTTTAGATACTAAATAATAAATAATAAAAATCAATAATTAATAGATTCCGGATTTCAATTGCACAATTGCAATACTATTGCAATAATAAAATCCAGAACCTATAAATGGTAGTTATATTTAACGCTAAAATTTAGCCAGTTTCTCCATTCAGTCTCATCGAAATTGTAAATTAGAGCTCGTATGAATTATGGCATCACAATCTAAACTTCCTAGTTATTTGACATACGTAGGTATCCCCCCTGCCTTATCAGAAAAAAAGGTAAGAGGTCCAACTTCGAATAGGAGATAACTTGTAGAATCTAACTTGGCTGGGCAGCGTTCGGAAAGCTACGTAACATCTAGTCCCAAATAACAATCAAAAGTCTTCGATTAGTATGTGTTGCCCGTAATGAATTAGGGAACCGAGACGTGGCCGCTCACTACGGGGCTTATAAGATGGCTCAGGGTCACCCAAAGAGCTATGGAGGGCACCATGCTCGAAGTTTCCCTCCGAGATCAAATCACAAATCTCAAGATCCAACCAAGAGACGCAAATCAAAATAACCGACATAGCTTGAATAATTGCCGAGCAAAAGTGGCGGTGGGCAGGGCAAGTAGCTCGCAGAATATACGGCCGCTGAGGCAGAAATTTTCTCAAGTGGTGACCATGAACCGAAAAACGCAGCGTGGGCCCCCAACAAGATGCACCGATGATCTTGCGAGGGTGTCAGCCGCTGAATGCGGGTAACGCAGGATCTGCAATTGTGGACGTCTAGCAATGGACTTTGCCCAGCTGTGGACGTACTTCAGCTGATATGATGATAATGATGATGCCTCTACTCAATAACGGTGTACGCCACCACGCCTCCACGGTTTTATTTTAACAGAGAGTAAATTAAATACTTTGTTATAATATGATTCTGTCCTCCTAGCCGAATTTCGGCCACAGCGGCCAGTCTCAATGGAGGCTGGCCATCTGAGCTGGACATACCACAAGTGTGTGCAAACACAGGGACACTATCTATTCCATTACTCTAATTATCCGATGGGATGACTAGCAACACGACCAGAAAGAGGTCAGGTACTTATCTTATCTTATCTTTGATGGGGTGTACTTGCGTACAGCACTTCGACCCTTCAGGATCTTTTGTACTGTCCCCCACTGGTTTTATTCTATCCCTAAAGCCCTGAATGAAGTCTTCACATAATCCAGTACACTTCTTAGGGGTAGATCCTTGCAGTCTCCTGGTTCTGGATATGCCAGCCCCAGGATGGCCATTCTGTGTCTTGCCAATGCATCGCATTTGCATATTATATGCAGCATTGTTTCCTGTTCTTCCCTACAGGTCCTGCAGATCGGGCTATTCGACAGTCCCAATTTGTGTAGGTGATAGTTGGTGTCATAGTGGCCCGTGAATACTGCTACTATCAGTCGTAGCTGGTTTCTGCTGTACTTCCAAAGTTTTTGGACCAGCTTTTGTCTATTCCTTTAATGAGTTGCTTTGAGTGTTTTAATTCCTTGATTTTGGTCCACATTTGATTGTGTTTAGCTGTGGATTCATTTTTAAGGATTGCTGCTATTACATTTGGAGGAATCCCTACGCACGGTTCTGGTCCACAGAACTGACTTTCAGATCCCTTCCTAGCTAGTGCATCTGCTTTTTCGTTGCCTCCTGCCTGCCGTCAGGTACAGGATCGACGGTTTTACGTGCTCTCCGAGGCACGAGGCTATAATACCGCCAACTCCCAGACTTCCGACTGACACTAAGAAATTTTTCTTTTTACAGATAAATCTCATAGACAAGTTTGGCCGGACCCGGGATTTGAACCCAGGACCTGTTTATCTACGGTTGAACACGCTACCACTAGAACAACCAAGTACTTAAACAAAAGAACTGCTAAATTGCTTTTACTTAATTGCGTATTTCCTTCCTACCGAGTTCCAAATTAAAAGAAATGATGGCAATAAACAAAAACAAACACGAAAAATTAAATATTACAGTTTATTACAATGTTTAGTGACAAGCAAAATTGAACTTTAAAATCATAAATACAAAATTATTATGTTGGTTATACAATTTCGATGCAAAAGAGTGCATATTTACAATGTCTGGGGTTGGAATGGCTTACCCTGTTACAGTGTTAACTTTCGGAAGCGGTTCATTACACCCGTTCGAAGGTGTAACTTGTATCATAGGGTTTATTTTTTAAGCGCTTCAAAAACCCCTTAAAGAACCCGTTCAACGAGTATCCCTGGTTAAATAAATACAATGCGGATAATCATCATCGCCCATTGCATGTCCTAGCGAGACCAAATATATGACGAAAGGACTAGCTGGACTTAAATGAAAACAGTGTACTGTAGTATACTTTTGTATAATAAATTAATTAACGATAGAACTATAAGGAAATATGAAACGCCACAATGAGTGTACGAGCGTTAGCTGGCAAGGCCGTTGCGCGGCGGTGGTGACGGCACGAGCGTACACCCGCCCCCCTGCCGTCCCCTCTCAGGCCTGGTGTGATGTGTCACGAACATGCTCCCCCTGTTGAAAAACTTGGTATAATTCATAAAGATGAGTGAGCCGGGGCTTGCCTCGCCGCCGCTAAAATAAAATGGTATGAATAGTGTTTTCGGTGAAACTTGTAGCGACAAGACTGTAGGCCAAGGTCTTGTTTGAACTCCTGTTGTCGAGACACAAATATCAGTGGACTTGCTATATAAATAGGGCAAAAGGGATTTTGAGATAAGTTATCGAAAAATGTATTTGAGTTTGATGGTCGAGGTTTAGAATCACCTCGACTTGAAGTTCACAGTCAATGAATCGGCTGCACATTTCAAAACCTAGTATCTAACAAATTTAAAAAATATAGTTTTTTTGCATCTTTTGACCTTTTAGACCACTCTCAACATACTGGAATAGCAAAAACTCCCAAAAATTAGTCAAAAACTAAGTTACACTAAGTCGGAAACCTAGTATCTACAGTGAATGTTTTCAAAATGCAACAATTACAAGATTAAAACATAGTATCTAACATCAACCATTTTAAAAACCTTGTAAGTGCTTGTAGTTAATTGGTTATAAAATGGTTCATGTAGATACTAAGTCAATGAAATGGTTGAAACAAACGTCAAAACTCCCGCGTAACTTTAGTAAGTGAGAAGAAGTCGTTCCACGTGCGTGTTTTTGTCTATAAAATGAGTAAAAATCTGATATATATGTCGAAATTGATCTTGAGTGCTTTAAAAGAACAAATGTAAGTACGCTTCAGTGTATAATATTGTCAAGTTTGTTTGTTTGCCAAGGTTTTTTATGAATAAAAGGCCTAACCCACAAAATAATGACACAAGCATGTAAGATTTGGTGGTAACTGTTGAGATTTGTTTTGTGCCTTGTTTTGTTTTAATGAACATGTGATTGCATGGTATTAACAGGTTCGTTTTTTTCGATAACTCAAGTTTAAGGATACCGAGAAGAAAAATAACTGTATCCATTCAAATACAATATTGTTTATTATATTATTTATTGAATGTTTAGAAACTGGGTACCTATTACATCTTGCTTAAGCACAAATATACTTTATTTCAATTCATTTTGCACAAAACTTTGTTATAGCTATGTTATGTACCTTAATCTGCTACCTATGGTTTCATACGTTTTTTGCAGCACGAAGGTAGTTATTAAATCACAGTTACTGCAACTTACTAGGGCACATATTAACACATTATTATGCGCTCACGGCTATTATCCCCGAGGGGGTGGTCACTATTGTGATTTCCTCTTTACTCTGGTATTATACAGGTTGATTCAGAAGTGCGTGGTTATATTTAAAGATTGTGTTGGGTAGCTGATTAGAGAAATAATATTGACTTTTTCTAAATATTCTGGAATTTTTAAAAAATACCACCAAAACACTTAAATCTGACCACGCACTTCTAAAACACCCTGTGGATACCTAGTGCTACAAAGAACATTCTGTAAAGTTATCTCTATTTTCTCTGATTTTTGTTGCCTACACTCTAGCAATGTTTTTTAGTGATGGCATGGCTTTAAAAACATTTTATTTTAGATTAAATGAAAATACATTAAGTTTGCCTTCATCAGTTAGCAATAATCAAATACAAGAAAAAAATGATGCTTACCAAATATCAAGAAGATGCCTGTATAGACAATACTTCCTCTGTGAGATACTATTCGTTGGATTTCCAAAAAGTTATGTTGTTACCCGACATGCCTAAAGTCAAAGAATCCTTTTTCTCTCTCCGTTTGACTTTGAAATACCTAACTAAAGCGCACACACATATGTGAGCTGATGGAGTTCATGGTAACATAGAGAGGCAGATTTAAAAAAAGCTGTGAATGATTTTAAACTTTATTAATTAATTTTAAAGACTTTATAGATATTATGATAGTAATTTTGGGTTGAAGAATGAATATTGAAGTTATCCAAGTCCAAAAATCGTATGAGTGGGTGAAAAAGAAACACATACTGCGATGCAATGATGATTGATCTCATGAATATTTTTTTGCTAAGTTCTTTGAAGTTTGAAGTAAAATTTGTAACAATTATTTTGAATCTCCGTATTTCGAATTGGATTGTCTTATTCAAAAATACAATCCCTGGACCATGCTAACCTTAAAAAATATTACAAGAAGCATTAAATAAAGTAAGGAAGGCATAGTAAAAACTTAATTACAGCTTATGCCAATGAACAGAAGGAAGTTTTGGCAAAGTTTACCGATAAATAATAATGCAGATAATTTAATTTCTGGTGGACAATTATTAATAAGCGAATAATTTATTTTTGTTTGACTGTTTTCAAATATTTTGAGTGATTATTTTATGATATTTTACTGTAAGCAAATAGTGTTTGGTTTCCGATTATCTGTTTTTTTTTTTCATTAAAACTGCTTTATACTGGCCAATTGTTTCTGTTGTTTCTTACTAGGTTTATAAAATGCATTTAGTAACTACTCAGTAAATTCAGACCCTAATGAAAACAAAGCAAGTGATTTAACTAGGTCTATTAATTTGCGTTTAGTCTCCACTCAGTATATTTTAAAACTAGATGAAAACAAAGCAAGTGATCTTACTAGGTTTTGAAATTGTCAGACTCAAAAAGTTTGGTCTAAGAAAACAATGTTTTTATTAGTAACTGCTTCTCTACGTACATTATTTATGATAGACGCAATAAAACCACTTTTTTATAAAGCCTGTTATATACCTCAAATTTTGGAATCACTCGCAAGAAGGTACGGCTAATATTGTTGAAATGGCACGCTGTCAAAGATATGAAATCGTTTTTCGGCTCTCCTGTAAAATTTAGTTTTATGCAGATACTGGGTTTTGACATTTCACAGCCGAAATGTATTGACCTGTTTGCCCAATTCTATGGGAAAGCAACATAGACTAGCAGAACAGTTGTCAGTGCTAGTTATTACTTTTATGATTATTACGTTAAACTCACACAAAAAAGTAAAATCCTCTCAAAAGTATTTAGTTCATTTTAAAATCTGTGTTTGATTTGGAGATCATGTCATTATATTCTCCCAAGACGTCTTTAATTAATTTTATTAAATAATTAACATTATACACCTACCTATTAACTATTATAACCAATACCTTAGTCGAAAGAAAAATTATAAAATGTAGAATGAGACCTTTTTATTGTAATTTTTTAAGAACAAATGTATGCGAATACTCAAATGCTGAATAAATATTACATTTGTGGATTTCTTTTATCCGTATTCTATGAGTGTGGACGACGCCTAACAACTTAATGACAATTCTGTCAATGTCAATTGTAATTCTCTTTGCTGTCAAAGTCCACATGTTTACTTATTAAATGGTTAGATATTTTGTGAATTTATTAAATTTCTTTTTTGTTTAATTGTATCTAGCAAAATGGGTAAAGCTAAAAAGTTTAAGCCCTCACAAATGGGCAAAAATTTAGCTTTAGCGGATCAGATTGAGGCAGTTAATACCGTGAAAAATAAAAATAGAACCAAAGAAAGAAATAGACACGACGATGATGAAGAAGTAAGTATTAGTAGTATTTATAATGATTTCTCTTTCAATTAGAGCACTACATTAACTTTGTGTATACTATTTTCCAGCAAGTTATTGCTAGGCAATTGCTAGTGATTTTCGATTGTGCTCGTTTACTCATTCGTGAATAATTGTTTCGTAAGCCGCGTGTATTATGTATTTTCTTATTATTATTTATCCTACAATGTATAAATTTTCATGATGACTTACCATTAATACAAATTTCTTGATTATCTGTATTTTTTGTTTTTATTCTAGTTTGTAAATGCAAACTTGTCCAAAAAAATTCTTAAAGCTGCTCGAAGACAACAAGCAGAACTAGGAGATGATGAAGAAGGCCCATCACCTGCAAAACACGTCACTCTTCCACCATCATTTAAAGGTACTTTCAGGAGCATTAGGCAAAGCTATGAGTGACAATATGTTAGTAATATATTATTATCTTTGGCAGAAGCTAGTTTTTTACATTTCTCTCTATGTTTTAGATGCTGATTCAGATGATGATACAAGCTCGGATAAGGATGAAGATGATTTGGAGCCTGACACATTTTATGATAATATAGAAATTAACGAAGAAGATGAAGAGGCTTTAAGGATGTTTATGTCAGCCAAACCAGAGAGGACTCGTACCCTTGCAGACATAATAAAAGACAAGATTACAGACAAACATACTGAATTGCAGACTCAATTTTCAGATGTGGAAACACTGAAGTTACAAAACATTGATCCCAGGTATATAATTATCATCTAAAAATTTATTTATTTGCTAAGAATCCTCATCCAGGTGCTTAAAAACATTGGTCATAATAAAGGAATAAATCCAACTGAGCACAAATTTGATATATGCATTACATTATGCAGTCGCTTTTTCTGTTTAATGCTAGACTAGGAAATAAATTCTGTAATGCCTTCAGTAGATGACCCTGTAAGTCTCATCCCTGTACAGTCAACTGATTATATGGACAGTATGTGAGTTATGGTCTACTACTCAGCTGGCCCTCATATAAACTGCTCTAGTAACAAGCAGGTTAAGTGTCCATAGATAAAGATAATCTAACATCATATTGATCTTGCCCCATGTAACCCAGATACTGCAGACAGCATGAGCCCTTTAGCTAGCCTATAAAGATTTTTCTGTTTTAAGACTTAACTTGCTAGAACAAAAGCAGTTAGAATTGGGTAAAATTAAAAAATACATGAAAACGAAATGGACATGTTTCAAATTTGAATTATTAATTTTATGTAAGTGTTTGATATATTTTTCAGAATCAAAACAATGTATGAAGGAGTCAGAGATGTTCTAAAGAAATACAGATCTGGTAAATTACCAAAAGCATTTAAAATGGTGCCACATTTGCAGAATTGGGAACAGATATTATACATCACTGAACCCACAACCTGGTCTGCTGCTGCTATGTATCAGGTAATGTATTAAACTATATATTTTAATATTATCATGATTATTAAAGTATTAGTAATTTCAAGAACAATTAATATTTTCAGGCTACCAGAATATTTGCTTCAAATCTGAAAGAGAAGATGGCGCAGCGGTTCTATAATTTAGTTCTACTACCTAGAGTTAGGGATGATCTGGCAGAATACAAACGATTGAACTTCCATTTGTATCAAGCATTACGGAAATCACTGTTCAAGCCTGGTGCTTTCATGAAGGGTATTTTGTTGCCTTTATTAGAGGTAAAGTACCTAGAGAATAAGCAACCAAGCTCTATTTATTATGTTTGTGATGAGTTCCAACCTGAAATCCCACTACAAATATATATTTTTTTAAATTGTATTTAACTAAATGTAAGTCAGCTGAACAAAGTGGACAACCCATAAAATAATTTATATTATGAGAAATATGTGTAAACATGCTTGAGCTCTTATGATGATAAAGTGCATGGTGATACAGACATGTTATAAAGAAAAGTGAACATGTATTCATATAATTAACAAGCTGATGTGCTAGATTTTGATCATATTAATGGGTTGATTGATCTCCTTGTACATTATGCTTGTATGTATGCATTAATATCTTAATAATTGTAATTTTTTGTTAATATTTTAGGCAGGGGACTGTACGCTACGGGAGGCCATTATAGTAGGTTCGGTGTTGGCACGCAACTCTGTCCCAGTATTACATTCAAGTGCTGCAATGTTAAAGATTGCAGAGATGGATTACACTGGGGCCAACTCAATATTTTTAAGAATACTGTTTGACAAGAAGTATGCACTGCCTTACAGAGTTGTGGATTCTGTTGTGTTTCACTTCATCAGGTGAGATGTAATATTATGAAAGATAAACTAAAACCAGATAAAAACATTATATCATTATATTTTAGATTTTTTTTATATTTAAGTAACTGCCAATCCTAATATCATTGCCAATCAAGATTTTTGTATTCACTCTTCCATGCCTTACAACTTTAATTAGTAGTACTAAATCTATTTGTATATGTATTAGCTGTGTCGCAAATGTCAGCATATCATCACCCCATATCATTCCGTGGGGGGTGTAGGAGTCAATCTGAGGTAATATCTACCAGAAGACGGGCAGCAGCTTCTTTTTGAGTACTATGACCATGTTACTGAGATCGGGTTGGCGATCTGCCAACATAGCGATTATGGTACATCCCGCCAAGATGATTCTTGAGGGAGGATTTTGTCCAGCAGTGGACTTCATACAACCGTTATGATGATGACTATATCTATTTTAGCTCTGTGAATGAAGAAGTGGACAGTGAAGCACAGTATACAAATTGTTTATGGTTAGCCTCTCCTCATCATTACAGCTTAAATAAGTCCACTGCTGGACAAGCCTCCCTCAAGAATCATCTTGATGGGATATGCCATAATCGCCACGCTTGGCAGGTGGGTTGCCGATCGCAGTATGATGGTCGTAGTACTCAGAAGGAAGCTGCTTCCCGTCCTCTGGTAGATATTCCCTCGGGTCGACTTCTACGCCCCCCACGGGATGAGATGGGGTGATGATATTCTGATTCTGATATTTGTCGCCGTCACCACACAGCAGCGATACAGCCACACAGTAGTTAGATTAGAATTGTCAATGTTAATATATTTGAGAGTATAAAAACTCTAGTCATAGGTTGACAGATTCTGTATGATAGCAATTGTATTGTTTGGTTATAGATTCCAAAGTGAGTCCCGTTATTTGCCTGTGCTGTGGCATCAGTCACTGTTGACATTTGTTCAGCGCTACAAAGCAGATATATCAACAGAGCAGAGAGATGCTCTACTGGAGTTACTCAGGAAGCAGTCCCATCCAACTATCACTCCTGAGGTTTGTTATGATGGCATTAATGCAAATACACATTGTCATTTGATTGCATTCTCTATTCATAGAATTTAAGCAAATTAAAATACATAATATAACTAAAACATAATAACAAAGAAAAAGATAAGCTAATCAGTGTACTAACAGCAATAACTGTTGTTTCAACTGCCTGCGTGATTAGTAATAATAATAATAATAAAATAGTTATAATATTTATCAAAAAGTTATCTATTCCATATTATATTGTAAAGATTTAAATTGCAGTCACATCACCATGATGACGGGCTGGTTTATATGGTCGGTAACTGCTTGCCTATCACGCCACAGGTTGTGAGTTTGATTCCCAACCAGGACAGATATTTGTCTGAATGAACATGTCTTAGTTCTGAGTTCTAAATATGTATTTACAAAAGAAAATGAGCATATGTAATATATTGGTTATCTGGTTTCCATATTACAACCTCTGCATAGTTTGGGATCACCTGTTATTCACACATGGCCTGGACTATAATAATATTCTGGTACATTATACCCTAGAATATTATTATATTAAATGATGATTATGATGAGACATGGATAAATTTAAATCTTTTTAGACAGATAAATTTCTCAGTTGCATGTAGATCATATCATATTGAAAACACCTTGCATACTATTAAATTTTAAGTTTTATAGCATTATTTGCTGTGAGAAGTGTAAATCTGATCTAAGCAACACCTTGAACCAGCACCCTTTGCTAATCGGGGGTAGACACTGTGTTAAGTTACTAATGATACATACTGGCAGATGAAATTTTATCATGGTTCTCTAACAACTTGTTTTTCTTTTCAGATTCGAAGGGAATTGCAAGCAGCTTCGTGTAGAGATGTTGAAATAAATGAGTCTGTATCAGGTGCAATGGTACTTGAATAAATTGTATAATTATATTATAAAATAAAAACGAAATGTATATAAGAAAATCTTTTATTTTATATTTAAACATACTTATTTTATATGGTAAATTATTATTGGTCTATCAACTTGACTTGTTACTAAATGGATTGGGGGGAGAACTGACAGCCCACATTCACATTTTCTTCCTGAGACATAATCAAAGGAACCAATTCTGTTGTGACATTTTTCACAATGTAGTTTGCCTCTAGTCCATTGTTCTTCTTCAATCTTGGTTTTAATCCAGGGTGGTGCCCTATCTTCAATAATGTAAATAAACTTATTTATATTGTAACTTTCGCATTTCACAGGATCACATGTTTGAGAATTATCTATTATACACGTATCTTGAAGTAATATATGACGGCATTTGTGGCATTTAATTGGCCGCGAAGTCATGTCTACATAACTACTTGGATATATAGGTTATGTATTGAATTATGCAAACTAATGTTAGATCGATGTGCCCCAGATATATTAATAATTACTGGCAGTTCACTGATTATTGGTAATTGGTCAAATAAATTTATTTTTATATTACCTAACCTATAAAATAATGTTATTCCACTTGACCAAATATTCTATTTGATAATTGATTATAATTATTTATAATCTGTGGCAAAAACCTACGACAAAGAGAATATAACAAACTACAGCCTTCGAAAGTGGCTTCGGTTTCTTCAGCCTTTTGACCCTTTCCAGTCTAGTATGGACATTATAAGAAAGACCTAACACATGGGCGGTGCGGTTAGCTCAAAATAGGTAAGTGAGATGAGTTAGCCTGCTAGAAGTTGTTAATGAATAAGGAAACAAGTTACTTATTGGTAGGTAAGTGGTCGCAAATACAACATGCAATATTTTCTATAACCTTTACACTCCATACATGGATTCTATGATGACTTCAAGTGTTATTTATTCGTTCGTTTGTTTTTCCAAATTGATAGTTACATCAATTTGTTTTTGTATGCTTTATGGCAATCTGCGAATGTTTTCAGCAATTTCTGCCAGTGTCACGTGTTTGTTGCTCATGGGAAATTAAAAATGCCAATTAACTAGTATTTGGACTTTATTGTCCGACTTGAGCAATATATTTATTGCTTTGTTTATTACTGTCGGTACCATTCTCAATTGTTTTTGGAAACCTATTAATTTTTATCTCGCCCTTTGACTTGTTGAATAAGGCGACTCATCATCTTGTGTTTCACGGTGACCCGCGTCGATCGTATAGGTATATCAAAATACGATATACGTGGGCGTACGTAACGGGCTATATATAAATACATGTAATTAATGTGCATATCTTTTCAAGGTTACACAAGTTTGGTACCTACATAAGTTTTCAGGAGAATATGCTCATAAAGCTCGCAGCTAATTAGATACGTTAATATTCACCAAAAGAACACACATTTAACTCTAAGTAATATTTTCGATTAGCCTATAAAAATACAATGTATGAGCGAGCGTGTTATACACTCGGGACCACAACGGGATATACCTACACTCGTGGCCAAATTTAGAGGAACATCTATATCATGGATATTTGTTCATTGTGGTAACAGTTCAGTTAATAAATTTAGTTTTTGCTTATTATTCGTACATTTGGAATTGGAAAGGTCGGGGTCTTTCATTTATGTAGCGTGCCGCTGTTAGTGACCCATTCTTAATATCGCGGAGTTCCGTACGTGCCCCCATACAAACCTGTTTTCCAATAATGTTCCACTGAGGGTACCTCTCTCCAGGGAGTCTCCACACTTTCATCAGGCTAGACTCATTTGGGAATAAAACTTGACTCTAAGATTCGTCATTCCAGTGGTCAAGATTGCGAGCTAAATTTAATCGAGCTACTCGAAGCCTTGTGGGGATAAGGAGGCTCCTGGCAGGCAAGTGGTAATTTTATACCAGTCGATTTCAGCTTCTTACAGTTTTCGTACTCTTCTTACAGTTCTTGTAACCTCTTGGAGCTTCGTTCTCACCTCACAAAAAGTTAAGGTTCGGTTTCTAAGCACACTGGTAATGATGAACCGGTCATCTCTGGCCACAGTTTTCATTTTCCGTCCTTGTCCTGCGAGTACCGTATACTGTCCGGTTTGTCGTTACTTTTTGACAACTCGGAGACTTTGACAAACATTAGGAGTGTCAAAATTTATGGTACAATAGATTTTGATACTCCTAATGTTTGGGCCACATGTTGGTAGGTGGGCTCAGTTTTAATTAAAGTAATAGCTCTAACAAATTGGGTGGCGTTTAGATCTGGCATTCTGAGTTTATTTGAAGTAACAACACATATTTAAAACAATAAACAAAACTTAATAAGGCAACAAATAAAACAAAACCTAAATTTCACTTAAAATTAAAAGTTAGAAACCATTTTCTTAGTATGAAAAAACACTTAATGCTTGTTTATCGTATGGAAAGTGTTCACCAATAATGTGCTCTGTGGTGGTTACCCTAATGACAGAGTTGTTTAAGCCGCCCAGTAGTTCGCTGACATGGCTTAAGGACTGTAGCCTAATGACTACAACCGGGATGAGACAGCTTAGCGAAGCACGGAGACGCTCAGAAATTATACCACTTTGGCGGTCATCCATCTATAGACTGACCGCGAGACTAGTTACTTAACCTCGCCGATCGCTTACGGACTAGTGAGAGTATCTAGCTATGAGCGCCTCAAAGCTTAATAAGCAATAATTACGGTAAAACCAAATTAAACTCGAAAACAAAATAAACTCTAAAACATTAGATTTTTAAATAAGATTTAATAATACATACCTACCTACTTACTTATTTGTGCCCAGTATGTACGATTATTACAACAGGAAATATTAAACCTCTTTTTGCGTTCCTCTAAATTTGTCCACAAGTGTATATACTGCTGACAAAAATATGTAGTAAATGTGCATATCTTATCAAGATTCCACATGTTTTCTACATAAGTTTTCATGAGAATATGACTCATAATTAGGTCGTAGCTATTTACGTTAAAGCAATTGACTCACATTAAATCCCGATTTAACTTTAGTTACGTTTATATTTACCGTAATAACAAACAAACTATTAACACTAAGTTATGAGTTCGACTTACCTGGTATGTTAACGTCTTCCAACGTATTCAACGGTCGTCGTATTCTGCCGCAAGCGGTGCACCATTTACAAAGTGTTAATTCACCGCATCAACTGCGTCAGTCAAATCAAATTTATACCCATCAGGCTTCCTCAGTGTTTCGATGTAATCGTGATATCTTCTATGCCTACAAATTTCCTTGTTTACAACTTCCCACATACCTACATTTCATTACATTATCAGACTTGACAATAATGATCGTATAGAATGTAAGGCTTGTGTGAGAATTGACTCCTTATCCGAAATATAAAAAATATAATATAATAAATTATCTTATAAAGAAAATCATAGGCAAGCCTTTTTACTTCAATTGCATTTTTGCTACAACGAGGCTATGTAATAAATCTTTACCGAGGGATCAGTTTTTTATCAAGAGAGCTTGATAAAAAGCTGATCCCTCGGTCAGAAATTATAAATGCTGGCGAACCAAATACAAGCAAAAAGGTTGTCAACTTTGTTTTTACTGAAGTTATATTGAGTTTATGCAAACCTACAAAATTAATTTATAATTGTCAAGATATATTTAGTTTGCCTCGAGCTGGGTAACAATTCAACATGAAATTGATGGATATACCTAACTGCATGAATCTAGATTTTTTTCGATACAAATAGGACACGCAGCTATAACGTGTGAAGCCGATTCCCGGCTTCAGAATTTGTTTGGCAGAACATCAATCAACATTCATAAAAATTACAAAAGTTGGATTAATTACATTTTTCTGAATAAAACGGTAAATTTATAGTTAAGGATATACCCACTGAGGGTAGAAAAAAGGGGATGAGAGTTTGTAAAAAAAACTTTAAAATTTGAAGTAAAGTTTTTTGAAATTTAAAATAAGAAAATTCTTGGAATTGACTATTAATTGGGGAAGTAAATCACCTAGGACTTTTAATAGAAGTGTAGAAAATGTTCTTTCTTCGCTAGGAATCTCTATTTTTGAAGATAGCTGACTTTCGTGCCACGATAAAGAAACAGTTAAAAAAACTTTTACTTCTTTAATACGCTAATTTTTTTTAAGTAAAACATAAAACAAACGTAAACCAAGTTTTCAATTGGACAAGAAAGTGGAGAATAGAGCTGAATGACTCAAAGTCCATACAGGTAGACTTTACCAACAAAAAACCGCATACGTTTTCGGTATATATCAACAACCAACAAGTTCCATACGCAGATACTGCTAAATATCTGGGTATGACACTCGACGCCAAATGACGCTGGAAAGCGCACGTCAAAAAGAAAAGAAAAGAGTTGGATTTGCGATATAAAAATATGTACATAATAAACTTTTGTTATACAGACAAATTTTAATGCCCGTATGGACTTATGGCATACAATTGTGGGGTTGTGCCAAAAAAAGCAAGATTAATATCATCCAAAGATTCCAGAATAAAGTGTTACGAGATATCGTAAATGCACCATGGTATATAAGAAAAGACGATTTACACCAGGATCTAAAGATGGACTCCGTTGCAGAGACCATTCGAAAATACGTTACAGCTCATGAACATAGGCTTCTACATCATGTGAACATCGAGGCCATCCAGCTCCTCGACACTACAGAGCTAGTGAGACGTTTAAAGAGAACAAAACCCTATGAACTAGTGTCGTGATTAGTGTATTTAGTGATTAGTGATAGCAATAATGTAATTATAAAGAACACATGAACAAAGTGTCTTCCCCTTAACAAATATGACTAAGGAAAGTCGGTGGACTGATTCTTAGAATTAATTATGTTTATGTAGAAGTTTAGGTTTATATAAAATTACTTATTAGTCTCTAGACTAGATTGTAATAGGCATAAAGTACTATACCTGGTACTTTATTAAATAATATAAAAAAAAATATGAATACGATGTAGGTAAGTGTGTAATCTTCGGGTCTTTGGCGGATACTCTTCGTCATTTCCGAGTTTTGTATAGTTTATTATTTAACTTAAGTCATAGTAAGCACTACTTACTTTTACCTTAGTTATAACCCAAAATTACCGTAAGTTTGTTATATAATAATAATAATAGCCTTTATTCAGACAGTATTTCGTTTACATATCTTATATATTAAAGTCTTAACTATTTAGCATCGATAACCCCGTCTGTATGCCATTTATTGACAAAGGCCTCCTCCAACATTTTCCATTCTTCTCTGTTTTTGCCAGTTCTTGTCCATAAACCTCCTGCTACGGCTTTTATATCATCCACCCATCTCCTGGATGGTCTACCTCTTTTCCTCTTCATATGACTTGTGAACCAATTGATTATTGATTTTGACCATTTGTCTTTGCCTCTAACTATATGACCCGACCATCTCCACTTTAGCTTTTTTATTGTTGTTGTGACATGTTTTGTTTTGTTTTTAAAAACAAAACATGTGACATGTTTTGTTTTTAAAAACATTTGTTATACTAATTGTTTTTAAAAACATTTGTTATACTAATTAGTTTGTTATACTAATTATTAAAGAATTAAATAAAACAACATTTCGCATGTGCGTGATATTTTATTTCACTGAACTTATTCCACGAGAATTTTGCGCTGTTCAATGAATGCATACTTCTGATTAACTATGTGACTAATGTGCTCTGTTTATAATGTTCTAAGTATGTACATGTATTTTACATGCACCATTTACGCATAATTATTATAATAACAATAATGAACAAACGTTCAATAATTTGTATAAAAAGTATACCTAAAGCAAAAATTTGTGGCTTACAAATTAACTGTCATAATATCGTTCCAGTCAGTGCTTACAACAACGTAGTTTAAAATAAATATCGATTGTCCATAAACTATAGTTACCTTCTTCAAAAGTAATAACTAGCAAGTAGGTATAGGAGGGAAAATGGTTGCAAAGCTAGAGGTCGCGATGGTAGAGGCTTTTTACAATGAAATTTTTGTATCGAGGATGAGCCATCAGAACAGAGCCAAGATTCAGTGTGAATACAAAAAAAATAGACTTTAATAAGGCAGCGATTAAGATGACCTTAGATGGCTTTATTTGTATTTTTAATAAAATTGGATGATATAATTCAAACGGTCCTTGTTTATTATTGACATTTACACGCCATAATAGCTATTTTTTATATAAATAGTAATTTATTTTATTAACTTTTTGCATATGCTTTTTAATATAAAATGTCATTAGCGTTATAGTTACGAACACTCTGTAACTGTAAGCAAATTAGTCAATAGGGTTTGGCTAGTTGTTAGGATTGTAATTATTTATATCAAACACGTGTTGGATTTCTAGCAAGATTCATGAACCCTATTGAATTTTGATATTAACAATAGAATTTTAAACGTGTCATGTAGGTACATTGTTGAAATTCTATAATTTATATCAGCCGTTCATAATATAGAAATGTGTAGGTAACAAGCTGATTTTATTATATTTATTTTATAATCAGGTAGGTATAATAGTAGGTAACGAATCTTATTAACCTAGGTAGCTAGAGTAAATAGTTCCTCAATATACCATCCAAACTCTTCAAAAACCAATGATCGCTGAGCTTTTTCTGTTCTTCTTATTTTATTACCAAATACTTTAACTAATGCACTGTTTTGAGAAAAACATGAGGACTTGTATGAAAACATTGATACTGAAACTTAAGGAGTCACAAAAAGAATTTAATTGTCAGTGCAAGCACGTAGCTAAATATAGTCCACCTTAATATGAAAATAAATTTACAGTTAGTATATAGCTGATAAGAGAAGATCCTCGTTATCGTTCAACTCCAGCTAAATGAGGATACTTGATTAACTGTAGTACCAAATTTAGATTTCGTTTCATAATAATGGGGATTCATATGGTTCTTATGTGTGTTTTAATACAGTATAAAAAAAACAGATAAATTATTGCAAACTATAAGGTGATTAGGTGCGATGCGTCAAAGTTGAAGATCTATCTATACAGTGAAAAGGAATCGTAGGAAAATCGTATTTTACTTTATAATAATTAATGCAGCGGGTTAGAAGTGGGAAGATTCGTTACACGTGAAACATCAGGCTCTGCTATTTTGAACTTCGTCCACTCAAAAAATCAAAGGCTGGTTAGAACTTCTTGTTCCAACGTTTCTTCCGATCTGTTCACATCTGCTTACGTTAAGGGCACGACATATATACTAACGACAATCTCACGAATTAAACTATCATTTAAACCAGGAACTTTGAATGTAAAATTATGATGTGGTCTTAACATAACGTAATTCACAGAATCAAAAATAATGGTTTTTATGACTGTGATAAGGTGTCATTAATTTCTGATGGAACATAATTGCCATTGGTAGATATTATTCAACAAGTTTACACATTCGTTCATTCGCAATATAGTTAACAACAAATAGGTACCTATATAAGCTTTAAACAGATGCCACGATAACACGCAACATGCTTTAGAATAATTTGTTTTGTAAACACAACTTGTCCATAACAAAACATTTTTATATGTAATGTTACATTGAATCAGTAAGCGAAACTTTGCAGGGAACTTAGTATGGCATATATATAAAAAAATGCAGGTAAACAAATATCGAAATAAGATAATTATACACGGGAAAGAAAAGTGTTTTTGTTTTTTTTTTCTAACATTTTTATATAATTTTCAATCTATTTTTACTCATTCTTGCAAAGATCCACTCACTAATTTAATATAACTCAGTATTTTACGGGTCATTATTATATGAGAAACTAGTTTAGCATAGCTTGGTTAAGACAAATTTGATATTTCAAATGAGCTTATGTATTGGCTTGATGGTGTGTTACACCTCGGGATTTCTACTACCGAGTTCATTATTTAAAGACACTTATTGAACTTAATATATTTTTATAGCAAATTTTTCCTACCATCTAAATAATTTTCTGCAGTTAGCACGAGAAATATTTAAGAATGCAGCAGGAAAATTCAACCATGAAAACGAGACTAGGTTCATTAGTGTCCTTTTGATCCCATTAATGGAAACATACATATATATAGTCTAAATACTCATGCTCAAGTCTAGCTAAACTAATTTGTCCTCATATTGTGTCTAAGATAAACTAGTTCGCCTGGGAAATAGTTTATCCCAAAATTGGCTTTGGCCGGTAATATACATATAATGTATAATAATTAATGAGATATTCATGTAATGTTAAGGTAATTATTTGAAAATGTAGTAGATAATTTACACGATTTCCTATTTGTATTTGCTTATATATTCTGTAATGCTATGATGACGAGCTATAAAGAGTGCACTTCGATGTTTCTATTGCCACTTTGATATGTTTTCTTTAGTTAAAATGAATTTTCTGTTACTAAAGGAATATCTTTGTGCCAGGTTAGTTGTAAAGAAATGGCTTGTAGTATTTTATCACACGAATATTATAAAGGTGAAACTTTGTGAATATTTGAGTGTGTAATTTATAAACCCAGGGGTACAGCTAGTAATAGATGTTTTTACTGTAAGAATTTTCCATGTCTTATCAACTCTAAGTTTCCATGGGAGTAATAAGTACTATCCTTCATGATCCTTCTAAGAGATTTTGTTTGATATATGTCTTTGTTCTTGTCTTAAAGAGCTTTCTTAGTCCTAAACACCAATTTCTTGTAATTATTGAACTTTCATTCGGCAGAATGATTAATCTATTTTTTTCATCAAGTTCATGATTTATGTTCATAAAATTCTTAAACAATTAGCCCATTTTTCCAACACCTAGGCGTTCCCATTTAGGGTAGCATCGCTGCCAGTATTCTGGGCACGTTACTTACTGGCTTGGTTATAGATTATTTTAAAATTTATTTTATGCTTTTAATTTATGTATTTTGATATTGTGTGATAAGACCAATATTAAAAATCAGATCAGAATAAATACAACATACATTTTCAATAAAATCTACTTATATGAAATGTTATAATTTTGGTAAGACACTCGGCACAAATTTATTCCTTTGATTAATACTTATATAAGAGAAATGGGTATAAAGTAACAAACATATTAAGGTAGTAATAGCGGCGTCGATATACGCATTGGGGTTTATATGTAATGCCACTATACATATGAAGGCAGGGAGTTTTATTGTCGACGTTTTCGTCTCTATGCAATTGTGTAGAGATTAAGGATTTATAATTTAAATATTATGCATTATTTCTGAAAGTTATTAAATATAGTAATTTTATCTTAAACATGGAGGTATCAATATTATTTATTATTATTATCAATTATTAATACGTGATATCTTATTGGGTATATGAGAAACCTTATTGTCAAAGTGTATTAACTCTCGGGTTGTTAATCGTATTTAGTTTGCTTTGCTTTACTTTGATGCAATAGTTTTGTTTTTAAATGAGCGAAATGCAAGTCTATTTACCATCATATAGTTGACAGATGGAGACTCTCAGATAGGTATATCATTTTATTTCATACATTTTATGAGTACTACTACTTTATAATTTGACTTGCTGCATTAGGAGTTTTAATTAACATTAAAATGGAAAGTTTCCTCTTTGTGTCGATGAATTAAAATTAAAAGATATTTATTTTAATGGTATTCTTTCTGGTTCTTATCTATATATTTATCCATCTAATTTAAGAGTGATGTTCTTGTCAATTGATCTTCTGTCCTTCGGCCGGCGATTTGACTTCTTCTATTTATACATACCCTTTAATTTGAAAAAGATGTAAGCAATCGTTGGTCTTTCCCGAGTTCACCTTCCCTCTACTTTTCTTTCCATGATTTCTCTTATGGAAGTGTCATACCACATGAGTGTCAATAAGGATATAAAGACGAGTATTAGTGTAAGGTTGCAAAGGTCGTAGACGCTAGTTATGCGGATGATGCCGAAGCACGGACTTATTTTAAACCCTGAGTAGGATATCGAATCCTTCCAGTACAGACGAAATTATGTAACTGTAATAGCATGACAGAATGTATAAAGCAATACGGTTAGCATTTTAAAATAATCATACGTGCGCTTATTTTTCAGCTTAACAATATAAAATTTCGATCACAGACAAAATTACATAATACAATGCACGCGTTAACTTTGCGCTTATGTTGTTGAAATATAAAATACTTAACTTATTATTACGATATTTCTAATATAATTGTGAGATTATTCAAAGCCGAAACAACCAGTTTTATGTGACTAAAATATTTCAAGGCAACAATTTTCAAATTATTAAGCGAACAACTTTTCGCAAGGTGGCGGCTTATTAAACTACACTTATAAACTAAGTAATTCTGAAGGGCGTTTTCAGCTAAAATCTCGACACCTACATACTATTTTATACAATTCATTTTATTACGTATAGTACAGAATATGGCTCCAAATTGCTTTCCATTCCCTTATTACATTAAAAATAAAGTCGACAGGCAGCGATGGAATGTATTCCTCAGTCGAATAGGTCGTGAAGCATAAAGATGCTACTAGTTTCGCGTTCGTAGGCACGTACGATTGCTAAGTGGTAGTCGAATCATAGAATAAGTGGTTAAATAGACGCAAATAGTCAGTTCTGTATGTATATCGGTACCGATATTTTGTTATTACAAAAAAAAGTATTCCTCTATTGACATTATCTGTAAGGTAGATATGACAAGGCATGTTTGTAATTTGATAAACATGGGCCTTCACGTTGTTTCGTTTAATGATCATAAGAGATTACCTAATCCTATCATATGAAAAAATGTAGCGGACTTAAATAAATAGCAAGTTCTAACAGATGTGGTGGAGTTCTTTATGACATAATGCCCGGTGTAATTTACGAATTAGACTAAAATATTACACAAGTATCCCGTTTAATTATAGATAAAATAGAGTCAGTGCACAAGTGCAGGCAAACATACTAAGCATTCAAAATTCTACGTTAAGTAAACATTTATATACAGACAGTAGATACCTACGATGAACTTTATCGATGGTAAGTAATATTATTATTTTATTATTTAGTATCTTACGTTAACATTATGTCTTAAGTATAAACAAAAGTACACCCTGTGCTTAAGCGCTATGAGTTAAACCACTAAATCAAACTAGCGTGTCTGGAATGTACTTTACACGTTATCGTGATAGCCTCGAGCCCAGAACGAATAACAATTTGCATTGATGCTGCACTCAACTTTGGGTGGCGTGTAAAATATAACCGTATTGTGAAAAAAGATGTAACACTTGGCATAAAGTGCTTCAATAGAATGTACATACATGTAGCAGAAATCAGTAAATAACATTCGTTGTTTGAACATTTTTGACTGGCTTATATTTCTACAGGTATGGTAGTTGATAGGGGCCTATAATTTTAAATGATTGGTTTAGTATGGTCTTAATCTACAAAGGTTATTATGAATAGGAATATTAGTAGATTTATACTATATAAATCAAATTTAAATGGTTAATGCGCTTAGAAGATCTAATTAAGCATTCTGATTTAAGAATCAGCGCCTCATTTGTGAAGTTAGTTTCGGCTCCGGTTTAAATTTGGTTTACGAGTGTGAAGAGTGAAGAGATTTTAAATTAACTTTCAATATAATAGAAATAATAACTGAGTCAATTAAGCCTGATAAGTATTGCAGTCTCGGTTGACAGTTAGTTGGGCGGTTGGGTCATTGTGCGTGACCTTATTTGACTCGAACAGTTTCGTTCATTTCGGTGTACGTAATTGTTTTATGAACTATATGGTAGCAAGTGATAATTTTTTAAATTTATAGTGAGAGTAGTTTATATTTTATTTTTTATCATTGCGGTGTTTATATATGTTTTTGCGGGTTGCTAACTCGTTCGGGAATTAGACTATTGGAAACATAATTGAGTATATAATCATTTTGGGTATGACTGTCAAAGACTGGATTCAAATGGAAATACAATGTTCAAAACAGTCAAAATAGTAATTGAACTTTTAAAAAGTTAAATTCTGTCAGAGATCCTAGTTTTTTTTCGCATGGTTCCATTTTTTATGTTCAGTGTTCATTGTAAAACGTGTGTTTATAATATTAGAATGTAATGTAGATGTCGGCTATATCCGACATTGATTCTTTCGAAGTCCTATATCTACAAAAGCAAATAACAATGCTTAAATGTATATCTAGAAGGCGTGGCATATGATAGTAATTTAAAGCAAAGCTATTAATTTTCATAAACTAGATAGATTGGAGAATAAGTATATTTGGGAATTGACCAATTTACAAACCTAAAG
The DNA here is from genome assembly GCA_951640165.1 of Pseudoips prasinana. NCBI lineage: Eukaryota > Metazoa > Arthropoda > Insecta > Lepidoptera > Nolidae > Pseudoips > Pseudoips prasinana. Next base: position 22,778,740 of record OX621236.1, on the reverse strand, counting down.
CTACATTATCTAAAATATTTACATTATGTCTCTACATATCGCATAAATCAATTTAAGGACTGTGTGCGATTAAAATGGTTTTGTTAATGTTTTGGTGTGTTATGATTACGTCGGTTATCGATATTTAATTCGTTTTAGTTATGACATAAAGTGAATTTTATACTACGTTATAACGTTCTTAAACACCGTTTGGAGTTTAATGAATTAAAATTATACTGTCGGAAATTTCGAGTACAATATCGCCGAGATTATTTTTTAATTGTAAAATAATTTAAGTAAGTATGATTGTTGGTGTTTGTATGTTAAATTTACCTATGTACATACGTAGGTACATTATAATAGTCTGATAATATTGTTTATGTGGACAAATACAAATAATAATTTAAAATTGGATGTAAACTATGTTATGCTGGAATGCTATTAGCTGGAAGTTATTGTCTATCTTATCAAAAATCGGGGTTGCAAAATAGGTATTAAAAAGTAATCTGATATATTTTTATGTACTATAAATGAATGATCTTTTGACTTCACCTGGAATTGTAATTTGAAATTTAAATTTTATATTGGAGCACATATCTATATCACCTCTTAGTAGTTCATTCATTTTAAATATTTGTAAGTCATTTAAACAATGTATTTTTACGTCTTCTATTAGTAGGTTGAAAACCAAGTAGTTAGTAGAGTAGGCGATAAAGAATGTACAAGAAAACATTAATTAGGAAGGAACAACTTGGTTGTTTAAATTTCATTTATGTATTAAACGGTTGCTAATCTAAATCGGACGAGTGCCTTCGACAATAAATGATCCATAACATTCAATATACAAAAAAATAATTAACTTTTTTAATTTCTTCCAAATTACATGCATATAATTTGCATATTTATATATCGTCCATCTTGCATGTGCATATTTTTGCGGGCGGGAGGGCGGTGCATATTGCATAACGGCTTGATTAAACTGACAATTTGCGGTATAACTCTACATATTAATTTGTATTCTAAAATATAAAGGATTTAAAAATATTGTAGAATTAATTTCGCATCGTCTTTCTCTTGTCTGTTCCGACAAAGAGATCTGTAAATTCTAAGTTCAGCAAAGAGTCACTGTATACGTAAGTATCCTGGTTTGTATCTTTAAGGGATATGTAAAAGTATCTCATTCACATGTACCGCAAGTACTAATTGCTGAGGATATTTTTTAACGTTGTTTACAGTTAGCCTGAGGCTTTCACTGTTTCACCGGACTATTGCTGGGGACAAGAGTGATGTCCTTTTATATGTAGCAGGACAGTAATAAATGACCTTAATTATTTGTTTTATTAGGAATTGTGGCATTCCTACGACTATGACTAAGCAGTATACGGGCTCGACTATTTCATTAGCAACCGCTTATTATAACTGAATTTGATTCATAATTATTATTCATCCTTTTTAATCAATGTGTCTCATTCGTAAATAACGTTAGAAATAATGGAAGAAAAACGTAATATGATGAATTTTATCCTTCCAAATAATTATGTTTACTAACTTATATTATCGTGAACTGGGGAAGTGTTAAGGTGGTAAATCGTTGGGCCATTGTTTGTTTCATTCAGTGATGATGATGCAATTAAATGCAGTAAAGCTAGGGTATTAACACAACCGAATCTACACAGCGGGGCCGAAATATCATCACTGAATGTAATTTCAAGAACGTTGATCTATCTACATTTTTAATCAATATATACGAATATCTAACACATATTATAACTCGAACATTAAAGAAAGTTGTATTTATACGAATAAATATTTCATAAAGTAACATACCAAATAACTAACAATTCATTAAAATTATTACAACGTTGTATATTAATCTGAGTGATTAATGATATGCTACTGTACGATATGACGACCATATGAACAACTGAGTTAAGTAGAAAGTAGCCCCAAAAACTACGCCCCTAATTACGAAACTAACTCTAACGTTAGTACTAGATGTAATGCTTGGTTTTAACTATGGATCACAAACATCATTGATTGGTCCATGATTGCTTTATTCATTATCAGAAGTACTAATTTTAGACTGTTTTGTATTAAGGGTGAAACTGTAAGCACTATGTGACACATTTACAGTTTTCGATGGATGTCAACATCCACTTACGTAATAATCACGATGTAGATCCCTAACATTATATTATGATGGGCGTTTTTATTGCTTATAATGATATATTGGCGAAATCTCTTACTTCGTAACTAGGATACACTTTACAACATAAAGTTAGTAACTTGAGCCACAATTATAGTAATTACGTAAAGTAAAGTGAGAGGGGAGACGAAGTTATAATATTAAGTATGCGTGACAAATGTACTGTTAGTAAAACCATCGGCAGACTGCGATATAATTTTACGTCTGTATATGTTTATTCATAAATACTTTAGTAAACGAATATAAGAAATCGAAAAAAAGTTTAATAAAATATTTATGTAACTATGCATCATTGAAGACAATGTGACAAATGTGTGTAAACGTGTGTCGATTGAATCTCATAAACGCACTTCCACAAGGAGCAGTACATAATGTTGTTCATAGTAGTGGACACATTACCTAGCTACTATGTAAAGGCAAGGAGCAAGGACGGGTAGAAAGCGTTTATCGTTAGGTACTCACTTCTGGAAATACAGTTCACGGTATTACGTAGTCTCTCAGTCTTATAAGCCTCATTCTGAATCAGCTGAATTCTACTAAGTATACGATAATTAGGTAGATACAATAATAAATAGTTAATTGGGAATATATGTTCGGGTCAGTGAACTTAAACATGTTAGACAGAAGGATTGAGAAACAATACGGTCAGTAAGTGCTATTGTACACATACCCATACATATTACACACTGTAAAAATTCACTTCTCTTATAAGCCTGTAAATTACATAAAATTAAAGCACCCAATATATCCACCACTTATTGCATCTCTAACCACTCGTGTAGCCGTACATTACCTTTAACAATGTGAAACGTCTTGTGTCCTTCCACCAAACCGTTCGAGTCCGGCTCGCTGGACAAACTTACGAATCTTACTAAAGCGAAAATTATTGAAATTTCATATTAATTACAAATGGACTCGGCACGGGCGGGACGGCCCGCCCGCTCGCGAGATCGCGAGGACGTGTTTATTTAGGCGTTAACGGAAGTACAAAATTGGTCCATGCATGTGGTGAGGGCCGCGTCACAGGAAGGTCCAGGCGTCGTCGTGCCGAGAGCGCGCGATGCGCCGGCAGAAGTGGAAGCGCGCGCGCGGCGCGAGCGGGCGCGTGGTGCCGGCCGCCGCCTCCGCCGGCCAGCCGCCCGCCAGCGAGCCGCACGACGCCGACTCGGCGAGCGAGCGCGTCGACGGCCGGGAGCGGGGAGCGCTCGTCTCGCCCGCCTCACACTACCTGTAGAACGAGTGCGAGTGCGGTGGCGGCGGCAGAGCAGGTGGCACAGGGGCGTGTGGCTCCGACGCCGACCGTTGCACGCCTGGCGTGCCACGCGCTGCTCGCCCGCCGCCGCGCTCGTGATCTCGATCACCATTCCAGTTCCACTCCCACTGGTAGTCAAACATATACATGGGTCAATTAACAAATCAACATCTTCATACCCTTAGTATAAGGACGTTTAAAACAATCAAACAGTGCTAGGTTGGCGCTGCTGTCTCACCTCGTTCGTCTGTGGCACCGAGAGGGAGGCCTTCGGTAACACTTGTGAGGGTGTATGCACTGGCTGCGCGTTGTGGTGTATTGTGCCTTCACGTCCCTGTAGCAGCTGCAGGATACGACGCACGTCTGCAGTAAGACCCGTTTCTAGTACGGCTACTCGACGACTTAATTCTTCTAATCTAGTCAGTACAGTCGCTACAGACGCTGCTGTAGCAGCGGATCCCACGTTTTGGTATTGCGGGGAGACACTATCCTGAAATTGTTAAAGATAATATTTTAGTAAAATATCTATATAAATAATTTGACTTCCATTGTATATCGAGAACAGTACAGTAGATAATTGATTCGGTAATATAATGAGTTTGAATGTCTGATGGCGACTGTTTAGTAGTAACTCAGTATTAGTCACATAATAAACTAACCTGTGTCGCCGACGCGTTTTGTGCTTTTTCGTGGGACAGGGTGAGTGCTGCGGGACGGCCGGTTTGGTGCAGGTTGACGGCGGAGTGCGGAGCAGAGCGGCAGGACGGCGTGCGCGCGGCGGCAGGGTGCGCAGGCGGCGCCAAGATGTCGTCGCAGGACACGTGCTGGTGCCCGGGTGCGCCGGCCGGCGGCGACGGCGACGCGTTCGTGTAGTACGAGCTGGGGTTGGTACTGAGGCTGGACACGGGTAGAGTGGCGCTGTGTGCCGGCGTGCTGACGGCCGCCTCTCCCGCCGCCGGGCATCCTGTCAGTGGCGATGTGTCGTTCAACGGGCCCACCGACGATTGCCGCCGCACACCGGCACGACTTCTGTACGTCTGTGGTGTCGATTGCGCTGAAACCGATGCACGGCAACCATTTAAGATGCTTGGTCAATTTGCAAGCATATTCAGACACATTTGATGTAATTTGGCTGCATGTAGAGTGAGGTAGGAATGGGATCACACATAATGGATGAATATACATTTTATGTTATGTATTGGTATTAAGTATTATTTATCTTGTAAATATTCCAATTTAATACAGGTGTGAGAACTTCCGACAGAAACTAAGGTGATCCATATTATACAGATGAGTAAATTTGGAAGAAACCGCTCAACCAATGCTTTAGATTTACTAATCATATCGAATTCTTATTTCATTTCTTGATACATGCACTACAGGATATTAGGTACTTAATATAAAGTATGCAAATACTTACAGTACTTGTTGTGCAGTGGCTGATGTGTTTTATGATGGTAGAGGTCGGGGAAGCTCCGTTTAAGTTGCGCTAGCATGCCTGCACACAAGGGCCGCGCTCAGAGCGGGCGGGCGGTGCGGGGGTGCGGGGTGGTGCCTCGCGACCTACGCGCACTACACGTGCTCCGTACAACATACACGTGGCGAACACGAACGCGACTTTTAACGGTCACACCGCCGCGCATCCCCTCCCACGTCACCAGTAAATAGGAATATAAATAAATAAGGAAACAAGCGAATCACATGCTGCCTTAAATCAAACCAAATTTATTATAGTAACTTTGTAAATAAATGATTATTTTGCATAATTTTTCTAATTTAAATGATTTATAAAAATTTTGCAAAAACTTACACATTAAACCGATAAATCCATATGTTCGAATATTAATTTATTACGAAGTTAATAAACAAACTTTAGTCAAAATATCAATATGATGATCGAAATTATTAAAATTCTTCGCACATAAGTTACCTCACCTACCGATATTAAACGAGAAGTCGTAAGAGATCTTTGGGTATAATAGTAAAGAAGAGATTTAAGTAAATATGGAAGAGGGAAATGCATATCGTTCCATTCATTTGCTATGTGTAGGTCATCTAGTCTATGAATAGAGAGGAAGTTCTACCACAACATGCCACCCGTGTTCATTTGTGATCGAATGTAACAATATTGCACACGGGCGTATGTGGTGTACGGTCATAGAAAATAAAATAAACGGAACATTCCAGCGTCAGCGGAACGTTCGTTATCTTACCGGTGATGGAGTTGAGCGTGGTGGAGCGTTGCTTGCTGAAGTTAAAATTGAGAGGGGTGACATCCTGTCCCGCTTTATCAGCCGAGAACTCCAGAATGCCACGACTGGCCGGTGACTCCGTTTCATCATCGCTGCACTGAGAATCCTATAAACATTGTGAACGTTATATAATCGCCAGTAACCTTGTATTTCTAACCTACGATGTGCGCAAAGCTATTATTTTTAGACTCTGTTTTACATGCATATATTGTATTGTGTTACTGACTAGTAGGTGCTCAAACTGTAATAGAAAAGTTAATTAGTTTGTCATAGAAAACTCACACCTAAAAATTCTGTTTAAAAATGTGCGTGCTAAAATAACTACACTATATTTTTTTTTTCCTTGAGTGCGTATACTCTGTATGAGAAAGTACAAATAAGTCTATTATAAGTCTTTACAGAGTATAAAAACATGTTAGTGCATCATAAATGTTAAAATATTAAAAAAAAGGAGGACGTTTAGTGAATATTTTGAGTTAGGTAGGTATAGCGAAATTTTGGAATGTTTTAGTATGAATATTTAATGTGCCAATGTGTTATTAGGTAAGGGTGGAGGTAACATGTATGGTGCACGTATAAGGCGCGGGCACGCACCACCTTGTCTGCAAATGTCTCCGCGTGTGGGCGCCGCGTCGTTCGCGCGTAAGCTTCGCGCAACAGCCGTGCCTCCCTAGGGTTCTCGTACCGCATTCGCCGACGTGGCTCAATACCCCCTAGTTCTTCCTGGGCATACAAATATAACACGTCACGTCACTACAAATAAATAAAGTGTACAGTTGAGTTGATAATCTGGACGGCAGAAAATATACTATAATCTTGTTACGAAACTGTAATACAATTTTCATAACAATTTAACATATCAAAACTAATACCTATGTAAGAATTAGTAAGATTTCCAATATTTAATTAAATAGTTATGATAACGTGGAGTCTCATATACGGAACAGAGAACGACGTGGCCGTTACATAAGAATTGTAATTTTGTTACATGTCTGCGGTGCTATGCTCGTTGTTCGACTAAAGTATTATTCGATTTTATGATCAGCTACGAAGCGTAGCATGAACGACTACGTAACCACGCTGAGCTGAGGCGTAGCACTACGAACTACGTCGTGAATATGAAGCTTTTACTGAACATGATTAATATGCATATTTTTACATTTTCTTCTTGTCTTAGTCGAAGTATGAAGTAAAATTATACCATTTATAAACGCGTAAACGCGTGTTGATTTACCTAATACTATTAGTTATCAATACAAAATGAACAGCAGCATACAACTCGTAAAAAAATGATTTGATACAATAAAGAGTTATGCACACAAATTGAGTAAACTTTACTCAGTAAAGTATTGTTTTCAATGCCATGTCAATTTCCAAATAAATTAATGTTGGAAGATAATAGAAATCATTTAGTAATGATAAGTTTAAGTTAACAATTTATACTAACGTCTCTCATATTGTAAGTGATCTCGAGGTTGTTGACGAAGGAGGACCGAAACTCGGGGTAGAAGTCGAGCACGTCGAGCAGGTCGTCGCGGTGCACGCGGTGCAGGTCACAGTAGGTGAGAGCGCGCACGCGGCAGTTGCTACGCCCCACCGTAGAGTGCACGCACGGGTTTTCCCCAAATATATCATCTTTACCTGTGTAACGAAAATTTGATTAGTTATTGTAATCACACTAATATTATAAAGGCGAAAGTTTGTGAGTATGTGACTGTATGAGTGTGTATGTTTGTTACGTCTTCACGTTTAAACGGCTAGAGCGATTTTAATAAAATTTGGTATGGAGTTAGCTGACACCCTGGATGAACACATAGGCTATAATTTATAAAGTTTAACGCGGGTAAAACCGCGGGGCACAGCTAGTCATTGATAAAGGGCTATTAATGAAATATTTAATAAGTACTAAAAAATACTAAGGTGGATACATTAATCACATATTAATAAATTTGTATTACAAGGCGCATAATATATGGGCCTTGTAATACAAATGGGCCTGTTGGCGTGGTTGGCAAATGCTTGCTTTCTTCGCCGGTGGTCGTGGGTTCGATTCCCATCCAGTAAAAATATTTGTGTGCTTGAACATGTCTAATATATGTATGTATTTACAAAAGAAAAGTAGTATATGTACTATATCAGTTATCTGGTTTCCATAGTACAAGCTCTGCTTAGATTGGGATCAGGTGGCCGTGTGAAAAAAAATGTATATATAAGCGTCTTCGTCATTAATTCATATTTTAACCATTTTTTCCCGTTGTTTTTGCCCATGATTTTTGTCGGTATAACAGTAACACATACGTGTTTAGTTTAATTGATAATATTGCAAAATATGTGGTCTATTTGGTAATTTGCGGTGCGTAAGTAGTTTTGACACCATATCTCTGTAACAGCGTGCTTAAACTATATAAACATTAAAAAGTCAGTCGTCATGGTATTTGACGCCAGGGGTAAAACAGTAGAGAAAGTACCACCTTTAACACTTAACAGCTCACCTCTACAGATAGTACGTGAATTTAAATACCTTGGTCATGTATTGACCCCTAACCTCAAAGACAATGGTGACATTGAGCGTTGCCGGTCAGAGCGAATATGCTAGCCCGGAGGTTTGCGCGCTGTTCACTTGGTGTCAAAATAACGCTCTTACGAGCCTACTGTACTTTTAGTAACTTTTACACCTGCAGCTTGTAGGCTGGATATATTCAACGATCCTACAACGTCTACGCGTACAATACAACGATGCGTTTAGGGTGCTGGTAGGGCTGCCCCGTTTCTGTAGTGCGTCGGGAATGTTCGCAGATGCACATGTAGATTGTTTTTATACAACAATGCGTAAAAGATGCGGTTCTCTGGTGCATAGGGTGCGGACCAGCTCTAACAGTATCCTAAACATGATTGCAAGTAGGTTGGACTGCGCCTACATGCGCCTCTCCCATGGCTTGTCGCGGGAATGATGGTTGCAAGGTTATAATAATGTATGTTACTAACATAGCTGTAAGTCCTACTAACATATATGAGTCATAGCTACTTGAAAAATAAAATTTCTATTCTATTCTATAAATGATAAGAAGGATGATTTATTCTACAATCGATCCCTCTTAGTATCATTTATGTTAGAGTTAGATGTGCGTCCCTAACTCTAACATTGTTTGTTCCAAAGCTGCATAGATTGAGTTAAGCAATACCTATATGTGGCATAATTTCTAAAATAAGTCTAAATTTCTTAATTAGCGGTGATCGGCTCTTGATTCAAATACCAAGGTATCTAAGATAATAATAATACTCTAAAACGGTACTGATAAATATAGTATTACAATTATATTCCATGCATTTGTAGGCAGCTCGCTCCCCGTTGATAACCGTAAAACCGTTGATACTACCTCATACTTAAGCAGGATTTTATCACCTGAATTGAGTGCTTTGGTTTAAGTCAATGATTTAAGTAGTGTTATCAAAACTCACCTAGTATAGCCATAACGATGTCGTCCTTAAGAATCTCTATAGAACCTCTTGAGATGAAATATAGAGACGTGAGGACATCCCCGCGGTGCACCAGCGTCTCGCCAGGTGGCGCATGCGTTGTCTTGAATCTCAATGATAGCGCTCTGAAAAACGCAATAATAATAAAATTTTGCAGATTTTATTATTCATGTGAATGTGTATGTAGTCATTCTTAACGTGTCGTTCCAAGTAAAATTAACCCTTAGGATAAGTTATTTTTGTAACTAATCATATGGACTAAAAATGGTCTGTAGTAAATGATTAATAATAATAGAGGCGTCGAGAAATTAAAGTAATTAGGTAGTTAGCCATCGAAGCTAAATGAAGAGCCTGACTTAATCTGTAACTGAGGAGGACATTCGGCTGTAAAGCAGTTCTTAACCCTTCCATGTATCTGTGAGGGTTAGTAGTTAGCTCCATCGTTGAAACCATATATACAGACGCTAGCTACCCCAATCTGTCAAATGTCTTTTATAGATTTTCAACTTTATCATATAAGCACAAGGTTCCCTTTCAATTGGGGAAATTTCACAGATTGGGGTAGCTTGATGTGCTGGCGTCTGTACATATCAATTTAGTTGATTGTACAAGAAAGATATTTGGTTAATTAAACTTACTCTTAATTCAGCACGTAGTCTTAAGTATGCATATTTTTGGACGTTTCTTAGCCTATTTCATAGCTTGTTACAAATAAATAATACAATGATTGTTGTTATTAAAATCTTACCTTAGACAACCAGGACTTGCACCATCAAAAGCTGAACAACTTGCGAGCAGATTGCGGTTCAAGTGCAGGCAGATGTCAGCTTGTAAACATTCTGGGAAGCCTTTGAGTAGACTAGATGTATCAATCCCATTAGTATAACTCCAAGCATGCTGGAAGTATTCCTCCAGCCTTTGTCGCAGAGGATTAGCTATCTGTTATCGAAACAAAATGAAAATATATTTTGAAAGAGATCACAATTAAATCACACTAATATTATAAAGATGAAAGTTTATGAGTGTGTGAGTATGTATGTTTGTTACTTCTTCACGTCTAAACGGCTGGATCGATTTAAATACATTTTGGTATGGAGTTAGCTGACACCCTGGATTAACACATAGGCTATAATTTATAAACGTGGGTAAAACCGCGGGGCACAGCTAGCAATAAATAAAGAAGGAAAAATACATACCTGATGAAAACGGATAAATTCTCGCACTCTTAGAATTTGTGTATGATAACGAGCCGTTCCCGAATATAATCTTTGAATTATAGCCGAAACGTTTCCAAAGATACTGGCATACATGAGAGCTGAAAAGAAGTTAGGATTGTTAAAATATCAGTCACGTATGTTGCACTCAGTAAGTACAGACGCCAGCACATCCAGCTACCCCAATCTATCAAATTTCTTTTATAGACTTTCAACTTTATCACATAAGAATAAGGTTCACTTTCAATTGGGGAAATTTGACAGATTGGGGTAGCTTGGCGTGCTGGCTTCTGTACGCGTAAATTATACATACAGCCGACGAGCATTACAACTATCGTGAAGCTTTTTTCCATGTCCGTGTTTGGCGCAACGTTTCCAAACCCGACGCTTGTTAGCGACGTGCAAGTGAAGTATAAAGCTGTGATATATCTAGACCTGTAAAGAAAGAGTATTACAATTGGACTGGCCTGTTGGTGTACCTAGTGGTTAAAGTATTGGTCGTCTCAACGAATTTCAATATTTAATTATGAGCGATATATGTTTTATGTAGGAAAATAAGATATTGTATTTTATGCTACTGCGCGTACTATTTCACTGCTTCCAGCGATAGTGTTTTCAAGTGTAGATTTTTAGAGTACCATATTTGTTTTCTGAGTCGGGCCAGACTGTTATTGAGCATTTTCTACAAAAATATTAGTACTGGTTTAGAGGCAAGAATTTGGTGATCTCGGTCATGAGCCTGACACCTTTGGAGTTATATCATAGAGTTGTGTCTGTCAATCCGAACTATAAAAGTGAAGGCATAGAAAGTGCAGTACTGTTATATGTTTGCCTTCAAAATTCAGGCAAAAACAGAGACACAGAGAGAAGACATTATATGCTACCTCAAGGAAGGACCCGTCGTGTTGTCGTAAGAAGCTTGAACATCATTAGCGAGCGCATCTAACCACCCGATCGGAGCGTGAAGCTGTGGCCGCTCCCAACTGCCGATAGCATACCTGAACAGAACAATGCAACAGATAATTTTCGTCTACACAAATCATTCAATAAGGTTATTATTGTTAAGTGCCCGCGATCAGTACGAACACCAACGGCGGCGTTAAATATATAAGAGCACATGATAATACAGGTTTAATGAATACATTTAAATAGTACAGATAATTCCAATGAGTGGCCGTTGAGGTGGGTGGGTGGTTTTCTTCTTTGTCATTAGATAATTCATGACAGAGGACTGGACAACTCTAACATATATATGTAAAACACACTCAAATTCACTTTATGTATTGCATAGTTATAAAGACTATTTACCGTATGCGTAGTTGTGGAACTCACCAAATGCAAGCCAACCAATGAGCGAAAAGGACAAAGGTGGCCATGAGAAGGAGAAGAACGGCGGTTCCATATTCGGAGTATCTGTCGATTTTGCGGGCGACGCGCACGAGCCGCAGCAGGCGTGCCGTTTTCAGCAAACCGATGAGGGTAGTAGTCTGCAACCAGCACAACCACAGCTCAGAACGTTCCGCCGACGCTGGTGCAACGCAACTTAGCCGCAAACCCAACTCAAGCGTTATATGAAACGTTCGCTTAAAACTAAATAGCATCAACGAGGCCTCGCAGCGAAAACCACGCTAACTAAGCAAAAACTTGCCTATGAATGCTGTTGAGCTCAAACTTAGATATAGTTTGCAGAATTAAAAGCGATTATTTCAAACTATAAAATTAGCTGGCTTCGTACATAATGCGGTGCATAATACTGTTAGATTACTGTTTTCATCTTTCTGTTGAAATGTAGTCCTTCTACGGAAACTGACCACGGTGACTAACACCGATATGAAATTTAATGTGAACGTATAAGATGGTCTGTGTGAATTTAAAGTTTAATCATAATAAATTAGTATAATATAATATTTACAAGTCTAAATAATTAATTTTCACCAAACTTTGTGCATAGAAAATTGTTGAAAATCCTTTGCATTTGTTTATTTAATTTCTGAAGAAGGTTTGACAACTTACCTAAATATTTTTACTTAGCTTGATGACACTATTACCTTATATATAAGACTCGGCGTGCCTAAAATTATCACATGAAATTACTTTCTTCAACATAATATTAATAATGATGTCGTGAACTCGAAATACTTCTATCACAGCGTCAATTGGGTATGTACGAGTAGATTGTGTAAATTATGAATTGATCAGTAACTATTTCCTTCATTTTGAAAAATTGACCTACCTAATTCTATGCTTGGTGGCAAGATAAAAGAACACACAAATATACTTAAACAATTATAACGATTTGAATTAATAGAATTATATTACACACACGAGTGTCATTATGTGCTGTATGAGAAGCGTTGCTTGTGAAGCTGTTTTTTAGGTGTTTATCGATGCTTTCGTTTTGATGAGTGGCTAAAATATTAAATGTATTTAACACTATAGACATACCGCCCCATTTTTAATGGAGTATTGGTTTAATCGGTGCACAATTAATATATTAATTAATTGGATTCGTTTTATTAGGTTTGGATTCGGAAAAAAGGAAAAACAAAAATAAATAAAATATTTCAAATAAATTTATTTTGATTTAAGAATAAATGAAATCGTCCTTATATATGCATTAAATAAATACAATGTAGATGTCAATTTAAAACCAATTCATAAATATTAACAAACACAAATCACCATGAGTAAATAAACGGAAGTAAGTAATAGAGTAGACTGGCGGCTAGAGTATCGTCAGTACATCAATATATCATTAATTGTTATTAGTTGAGATGTAAGGTGGGTGCTTTTCGTACTTATGTAAGTTCAGAACTGACGCTATCACTTGGTGCTATATAACGCCGTGAATAAATGCGATTCATAGATCAGTACAAAAAGGTACGTCTGGGAAGTGTGAGCGTAATTACTACCAAGCTCTGTGCATTTCGTGACTCTTGTATTTTTACTAAGTAAAGCCAATGAAAAATGCTTCATCTTTATATTTTATATCTATACATAATCATATTCGTAAGACAGTTGTATTATATATTATGACAATTTCTAACTAAGTTACCTACTTGATGCTTTCTATCATATGTTTTTTTCTATTTAAGTAATTCTAGTCGTTCATTCTAAATAAGTATTTAATGAGGCTCTCAACTATATATGCCAGTAATACAGTCAGTTGTTATGCAAGAATACTGATCGTTACAAATCTATATTTTGTTGCATGTATGTGCTAGAAAAAGCTAAAAAATGTTATAATCAAATGTAAATTAAGATTGAAGCTCTTTAGTATTTACTGTTTTAACAAGACACATCTATCTCGATCATTCATTATATCATATTTGGTCACGTAACGCTACTAAACCTTGACCTTTTACCATCCCGTCAAAAGGTGCATACTCGGAAACTATATTATCTTAGTTTTTGAAAATGAAACGTAGGCAGACCGTGGTCGAGCTGGCCCTACTGGTAACTATAGATACTGGTAACGGCCTCGCAGTCCGTAGTAAGACGGTAGTTGCCGGCGCCAAGCTCGTGCTACAGCTAGTGAGCTTGAAGATGTCAGGCACGGTGACAACTTGGAAATGATTGACAATTTGCTCATGGGAAGCGTCCTTATCTTCCATTAACGCATTCACTTAGTGGATTCAAAATGGCTAGTGGAAATTAATGAATAAAACATGTCAACTAAAAATATAATAAAATTGAGTGGCAGCAACATAAAAATAGTTCACAAAGATGGTATACCTCATCACTTTCCAGCCCCTGCTGTAACAAGAAATGGTAATACAAATTCAATACGCACCCACCTTCGGGCATTCTCCATAACTTGACTATTTGATAATTAATGAAAAAATAAATTACGATCGTTTACTAATAATATCAACAAAAGCAAAGGGTAATAATTACTTGTCTTAAATGAAAAGAAAATCACAAATCAACTTTGCTTACGAACAAAACATACTGAATGATATGATTTTTAGGTTTTACATATTTTGGTATTTTTTTAAAACATAATTTACAAAATAGCTTATTGATTCGATATAAAGTGGAATCTCGAAGTGATCGGCTGTGGTAGTCGATTGTGATAGTTGCATTGACTTCATTCCACAACTACGTGACTCGCTAGATAATAACCAGATCTTCATTTGTCCGAAAGAACCGTTAATCCCGAACTGTGTTGCAATACTAAAATTTATTTAAAGATGACCCAGTGTATTTGTATCGTCTTGAAACGCTTATCATGAAACCCTGACTTGACCTAGTTCGCTTTTATATTCTTATGACCTATTTTACCCTTCACTATGCGGAATATATCGTGCTTCGCCACCCTAATCTTATTGTACTGTATGGCCTCCATTTGTGACCACTGTATTGTTTTTATAAGGCGAGTTCTAACTGTGTAATTTTGAACAGTCAATGTATATTCTAAGTTCGGGATCTGTAGAGATGTGACACCGTTTCGGACAACTGATCGTCTGGATATCCACCGTGAATAGCAAACTTACTTATTTCACGCTCCAAAAAACGTTAGGATCGATTCTCGCTATTTGGCGAGTGAGCCGTTGGTGATAAATCGATACGAGTTTGCGAATCACAGTAAGCCCGCTCGTGTTTTAGTCTTCTATTCAGCCATTCCGTTTTGTTGTCTAATTCTAGTTTTGTGTAAGTATCGGATGTGAGATGAAACCAAATGTGGTGTATGTTTGGAGGGAAAGGCAGCTCACTTCGTCGGTTTCGGTTCCGAAGAGCAGAAGGTCAAAGGGGATGGCGGCGACGAGATCGATAAGAAACCAGCCACGCAAGTAGTGGAGGGCGATTTTGGCGGGGTCTGATTCCACTTCGTCCGCAGCATTCACATACGTGGTTCGGAAGTTTATCAGGATATCTATAATGAATGTCACGTCCACTGCAAATAAAACATTAATAGTTAAATTAACGATAAGTCAAAAAAAATTAAAACACGAGTGATCGTATAGGAATCTTAATTACACTTTGTGTATATGCTATAAGTTACTTGCAAGATGATGGAGCATGTTTTTATGACAGTTTGATTCCTCATTTTCATTAATTTATCTTCTAACGGAAGAAAACCCGCTCAACTTTGAATTGTTGAGACGTCTATTTAATGTACTTATACACACATTAAAAAAATAAGTATGATGTGAATGAACTGCCATATTATTATATTATAGACACTAACATGAGAATTTATTACAAACGGTTGCGTGACTATTACAGATAATTTATTAAAAAGGCATAAGGATATTAGTTTAAGTAAAAATATATATTACCTATCATATCGATGACAACAATGGGGTCCTCTCCGAAGGCACGAGATCTTTTATCAAAGTCTGGCTCATTAAGTTGGAAGGCGGCCACATATGGTGTGAATATCGCTGTGTAGATCACCAGTATTAGAATCAACCAATCCCAAGCGGCCTGCAACACCACAGTGTGACTCTCATCGATTTCTCAACGTGATTTGAATACATATTTAACGGCAACAAGGCAAGAACGTTTGAAATTGTAGCGTGTTGCGTGTCATGTTACAGCGAGGTCATTGCGACAAGTATAATTTATATTTTTAATGTGTTGAACATACTTTTGAATATAAAATGTTACAATAATATAATAATTTTAAAGGATTGCATATCCTATACAGTTTTAGGCTCCACAACGAAATGGGCTGTTCAGAATCGTTGTATTTCACGTTAAATATATATAAAGAAAGGGTGGCATATTTCTTAAAAGTTTACTATCGACTGATCGAAAAAGTAAAACTGTCGACAATTTTAAATGTTGCATATAACAATTAGTACCTGACATTTGTACTTCTAACACAATAAAATCATTAAAGCCAGCATTATACCCTTAGCCTAAAATATTTACGATGGTAAGGTTTATATATCGATGTGGTCGATATAAGATTAAACAAGGGGGAGTCGAATCTATATAAATATTAGCACGATATTATATCAGTTTAAGTTTTCGCAAATTAAATATCAGCTACGATAGTAGTTGAAGTGCATAAAACACTTTTAATCAGCATAATAAACTTAACTATATTTACGTATATTAAAATAATATTACGTATATATATTTACGGAAATGAAAAGTGTTTTACCTTATAAGGAGAATGGTGGAGGATAGTGCAGGGGTGAGAGGGTTGCGTGGTTCCCTTATGGCCACCCGTCGCTCCCAGAGACAGCACCTGCGAACAATGTTGTTATGAGTATTTGTGTGTAATACCTACCTACTACACAAATAGCTTAAACAACCTGTTTATTTCGTCGTGTAAAAGGTCAAAACATCGACATCTACAGCGTTAACCAGCATAGCATTTTTTTATTTTGAAAATCAATAAAGGTCCAATTTATGTATTGAAATAGACAAATATTATGAAAAACTTATTAATTGATAATTCCCACTACTCCGTAACAATCTTGCGAATTAAGTATTTTACGTCACTAAGTACTCTGTATGGAGTTTTAAATGAAAATATTAAGTAATACAATTCCAGTTCATTCTATAATAACTAGTAATATGTCCCAATAAATTAAAGTATTTATAAATAATTATTATATTTTAACGGTGCTAAAAACGATTTGCAATTTGGTCTACATTATTAGTTCATACTCTAGGACATGACAATTGAAACAGTCAGCTTGACAATTACGCAACGTGCTTTAAAGTTAACTTTAAGATAAATGGGATGCAAAATGAGCATTCACGATGGGAAGTTAATTATGGAGCCAATTTTGAAACAAAATACATTCACTAATATACTTCTTATTTATTGTATGAGATAATGGATGAACCAGGAATGTGTATAATGCTAAAAACTAAATGAAAACTGTATATAAAATAGTTCATTAATTAATTTGTAAAAAAATAATATTATTTGAGGTAATATAAACCGTAAAATGTTCCGAGATATATTGACAAACATATTTCATATATGAAGTAGAAAATATATTATAGTACTTTAAATGTGGTATTCGGACTTTATACAAAATGTTATATTGGAGGAATACATATTTTTACACTTATCACGATTGGGACGAAAACCTGCGGTGCTACTCGGGTCGCAAAGGTGTGAGAATAAGTTAATAATTCATCCGCCATTTCATTCGCTTTGCGCTGTTAGTATTTATTATTTAATAGCTCTCCACCCCGTGTTTGTTGCGGTACTTCTATTTAATGTAACTACTACACAAGTAAAGGCCGTATGTTTTAGCATATTTTAACATTTGATTTTAAATATTTCAAAAACTTTTCTTGTAATACTTATATGGGTTGCATATGCGGGCAAGCAAATGCAATTTTTTTGCAAAAGTTTATGAAATAAAATAATTCTTCTCACAATTTCACAATATCTGGCAAAGAGATAAGTGAATTACCTCCTTGCCGATGGCGGGCAACCCGTTGAGGCCATTACAGGGCGGTTCGAGTCGTACGACGCTTTTGCGTGAGCCGCGGAAGGTGGTGTCGCGCACACGCACGGAGGAGCGCCACGTGGACGGAGGCGCTTCGTCGCGCGAACCGCGCGCGGAAGCGGTGCGCCGTGAGGTGGTGAGCGCGCCGCCACCGGCGCATGGCGGGGTCACGATCAACGGCACGTCGGGTGGCCCTCTTTCCTCCATGCCGCTGCCGCGCCAACGCTCTCACCGGAACCCGCCGTGCTCCGACGCCTCCAGATGCTCACATTCCAGGACGGCCCGTTCGAAAGCCGTCGCCGACTCGAAGAGTGCTATAGCCGTGTTTTGCATAGATGCTCACTTTAATCCCGCTTACGGTCCTGACTCTTCGGATTCTTCAAATCCGATAATCGTATTTACGAATTAGTATGATATTTCTGCAGATTCTGTTTGGTAGAAATGGCGAAATATTTACGATGGTATGGTTTATATAGCTATATGGTCGGTATTAAACAAGGGGATTCGATTCTACGTAAAATACATCGTATAATTATTAACAAGCATCAGCTCAAGTTTCCGCAAATCTCGGCTAAGACAGTAGTTGAAGTGCATAGAGCACGTTTAATAAGCATAGAGGTACGAGCGGCTGAAAGGGGAGAACGAGGCCGGGCCTCATTCAACATACTGTACTGTGTCAATGGATAGTCGGTTCTTTTCATCTTTTTGTGCACATGTTCATTGTGCGCAAGACGTTTCCCTCCGTAGTTGGAGCGCGTGCATAATAACAGAGTCAGGGAAAGTGACATTGAGTGCCTAAAGACAGAAATATATTGGGCGAAACCAGTCTTAGATTAGGCCTAATTAGAATACTCTTAGAGATAAAAGTATCGTATTCAATTAACTTAACATAGATATGTTCGAGTTATTGACTGCAAACAGAATGCAAAGCATTCAAGCATGATTGGTGACAAAATGTTAAAACAACGTTGAAACTAGAATACTTTACTGAAGCCAGCGAAAAATGCTTAAGAAATTTTTAGGAAGCTATTTAATAAATTGTAATTACGAAGCTTTTTTTTAACCCTAAAACTGAGAATGCTTTAAAATTACGGATTTTTATGGTTATCATTTTGTCGAATGAATTGAATCGATTTTAACATTAATCATAAATGTATTTAATGTGTCAGTATATTTAGCGAGCGAAACACTAATGTATCAGATTCTATCAGACGGTCTGCATAAATTTTTAGTTAGGTACGATCATTGACTTCACATTCAATGAACGTCATGACTCTCAATACTTACTACCTATAATTAGTAATGAGGTTCTACTTCATTTTAAATCAAATATACAGTCACACTGTAAAAGGTGTTTATTTGGTAGTCTAAAAGCTTTAGATCACATGTTCTAGAAGTTACATTGATATCATTTTTTTATTTTTTTTAAGGAGAATATGTATATTCCAATATTTTGTATGTAGAATTTCTTAAACAAGAGAATTAGAAGATGAGAAGGAGAATGTAATTACGCTATTGTACTGATTTTCAGTCTACGTTAAAGTACGTACTTTTAAGTGGGTATAAAACATGAAATTTAGAAAAGATATGTATCTGTAACAGTTGCACTGCAATATGTAAAAATATGTTGTGTCATACCCAAAGTCTACGTCAAACCCGTGTTACATGAGACAGCGGGACCACATAATCTTCCGAATGGAACCTTTAAAGTAAGATTTTTCTGGGTATTCTACATAATCACTAAAGTTGTGGTTTAACGCTTACTTAAAATCAATAATACGTTGCACTTACGGAAACATTAAAAGAAATATACGGGCAGTGAACATTTATATTATTTTTTCCCTAAGTACAAATAAGTACTAAGAAAAGGGGGAGACTTAAAAGTTGTGTCTGTAATGTGTATTATTTAGCCACAAAGTCAGACGAACCACCTTGCGAGAGACTTCATAGCCTCGATGAACACAATACATATAAATGAATTATCTATGGATTACACATATGGTTCACCCGAGTATTGAACCCGCACATGAGTCCAAAGGTTGTATTCTTTTAATTAATGGACTCACTGCTATGTTAAAAATTAGCCCCTAAACGTCAAAATGGATTATAAGATTAGATTATTATCATTAGGTGGATTCAGGGGAATGCACCTAAATTAGATTTGATTATTTTTAACGGTTGTTTTGATTTTCATATAATATAATTCGATATTTGATCTAATTTTTAGATGAAAAATAGAGTTTTTATTATTATTATATATATATATATATATATATATATATATATATATATATATATATATATATATATATTATATTATTTGAGTACCCCGATACGTAAAAGTTTTGCATGTGACACCCATCTTTTTGTGTGAATTGAAAAACAAACTATAAAACATTATTTTTAAATTATTTTAGAGTATGTTTACAGACGCGACGGTCGGACTTTGGCAAATCATATCATGATTACTTAATTCTCAGCTAAAATTAAGTTCAAATTGTGACAAAATTTATGAATATCAGCGTTTATGACGATTTAGGGAACTCACCCAAGTGGCTAAACAATCCGAACAGTATCTATCGAAATCTTTTCGATGAAACGAATCCCTTGCCAGTTATCTATGGGCTATGAACAAATAATTATAAGATTTCCTATACTCTAGAATGGTTTGTCTTTATACGAAATAAACTATATTTTTGTTAAATACTTTAGCCGGATAAAGATTATAAGTCCATCGCGATAAACTGCCCAAGGCTAAGCTGTAAAGCTTAGCAAATGTAATCATTAAAACATTTAATAATGTATCAATGGATATGAAGTATGTATTGTATTTGTATATTTATATATATATTATGTACAAATTTTGATTCTAATTGCACTTTATTTTCTGTAATAATGGTATTTAAAGTGATACCGTTTTTTACAGTGCATAAAATGTTTTGGTATATCTATTGCATGTCATAATATGGTGGCTCCCATGGCTCGCATCAGTGAACCATGGAGTATTTATATTCTCACTCACTTGTGCAAGTGGTATTTGTGTTTTGATCAGTGTATGGGTATCAATTTTGATGTTCACTTGATATTGGAGAACAGTACAGCTAGTGAATCAAATAAACCGGTTAAGAAAATTCAAGAATAATAGGAATATATCAGACGGTGAAGTTTTAAGCCGTAAATGGGAAAGGGTCACTTGCATCGCGGTTTCATAAATTTTTATTTCTACACTTTTAAAAATTTCTACTGTATGGATTTTGTTAGTTAACTTAATAAATTGAATTACATTAGTTATCTTTAACTAATGTCTTTTAGTTATATCATATCAATCATAATCAATAAATACTTCAGGTAAAAATTATATTTAAAAAAAATGCTCTGAAACGTTGTTTCTTTTTACGTTGCTTAGAACGCCTTTAAACAAAATATTCGTAATAAATTATAGGAATAGTTTATTTCATATTTACAAAGATCTTTGGAATACTAATTTTAGTTTAAAAATATTCATATAAATTTCAATACAAAATATTCTGAATAGGCTAGCTTGTGTATAATGATTTTAAAGTGCTTTTTTCTAATGGTTAACAACTGACGTGTTCGTTTAACAATGGCGTTATTTTTCTTTTGTTTGTCGATGACATATGAGATGACCAGAAAATTGGCAGTTAAATGAGTGTGTCAGATCATCAACAAAGATATGCGTACATAACGTTATGTAATAGTGTCCAGTAGCAAAACGAACAGATGTAGCTACAATGAGTGAAGCTGTGCGTTACGCCAACAATGCGCGCTCTGATGGATATTGTACGTAGCGCAATTGAAACCTACGGATCCGACGGACTCCTTCCAGAATATAAAGAAAAGGGAGGGGCTGCATGCTCTGCATAGTTTTTACAATAGAACGTCACGTCGCCAAACTATTAAATGTAAAGATAGATACAATAAAGCGTCTGTAACTTGCGTTACAATGAAGCTTCCAAAGCGAGAAGCATGGCTTTATTATAGAAATACGATGTAAACGACTAATAAAATACGAAAAACACTAGTTAATGTCTAGATAACTACTGCTCAGTCAGTACCAACAAACCCTACAAGAGATTATGAAAGACGAGTGAGCAATGTGCTTTCATAAAATATTGTAACATTCGTTAATTCTAATATAAGCGTCGATCAAATGTTGTAATGTACGTGAACTACCTTCCTTTACTAAGAAGAAAAAGTAAATAAATAACGTAGACAAAGGAAACCATACCATGGTAGTCATAACTCCAAGCATGGATCGCGTTTTTTTCCACAAGAATATCAAAACAAAGCCAAAACCAATCTAAACTTCATAAGATGCTAAGCTCGCAACGAAACGAGGGAGAATAACACCTCTGGACAACTGACGCACTGTTCACTCAGCGAACTAAGCACAGGACAGCACCACACTCAATATAATTGACTAGTCAATAAGCCTAAGCAAAATTAGACCACTTTTATATGTAGGTATATTTGTATAAACGAAACTATAAACACCTATCACAGCGCAACAAAATCCGCAAAGGTCGACTGCAAAACGAAAATAATATTTTTTACTTTTTAATGCAGTCGATCGATTAAAAGCGACTCGTTTACGGTACGACGACCCGTTTTATCGAACATGCGTTAAATTAAGTTTTTTGTGTCGTGTTGCGTATTACGTTTTAGCAAAGAATCGCGGTGGCGTTCTCTAAAGGCGAGTCGCCTAGGAACGATATTAAGATAACAATTGGATGGCAGTGTGAGAAGCGGCAGAGTTCGCAGCGTGCTCGCTGGACGTAAACTCGTTGGGGCACTGTATCGGCGCACGCAAGAGGTCGCTGTGCGCGCGTCGAGTCCGCGCGGTCCCGAACGGCGGCGGACACCGCCGGAGACGGCCGAGCGCAGGCGTGACCTCGCACAACCTCCCCTTCTACCATCGAATATTTCAGCTGAAACGCACGGTGTCGCCTTGCCGTGTTGGGGAATGTTCGTGCCGCCGCCACCGTGTCGCTCGCGATATCGTGACGTGCCAATATTAAGGCTTTCACAGCCGTCAGGGCACCCACAAATTATTCATTTGTATTACAATGGATAACAATGAGTTACTTATTGATTAGAATTTTTTGTCATTATTATTGTATTTTAATGTTGGTTAACTTAACATAATTCTGAGGTTTTGTTGTATCTAACAACAAGCACTAAGATTTATATTCAATCCATATTATTACATTCATTTAATAACATTCAATTACGATTACTACAGAGCTATTCGTAAACTCTACTCTATTAAGTATAATTATTTTTGTTTCTTATCTAGAGGCACTATAATATGATTGAATCAATTTATACATAATAAACATACGAAAGGAGGTAACAACAGTACATTTAATATTTTTGTAAAAAGGCTCCTTTTCTAGGAGTAGGTACCGTCGATGCCAGATATAAAGTTTATGAAATGGGACCATACTAGAGCTGCAGCCAATTCTTGTAGTAGCTTATGGTATACAGATTAAAACAATGTTCATTTATATAATCATTGAATTTTATTATGATTGTCTATTAGATGTATTTTTCATAATAATGTTGTCTAGCTGATTGTATGTTTGAACACGGCAATGGTAGGAAACACAATAGTTGCAATCACGCTATTTAAAATAAGGTATGAACAATACAGTATCATTTAAATACGTATTTTTCACAGTTTCATTTTTAGCCAGATATCGTCCATTGCTGGACACAGGCCCACAAAAAGTTGGAAAAGTTGAGATGTGACCATGACTGTTATTATCATTGTTCTAACGAATAAAAATATTTGGATAAAACTAGCAAATCAATGACCTCGGGGAAAGTCATTGTCCCGGACATTGGTCATTGTCTCAGAGAAGAACAACAAGCTATAACAAGCTTTGCTTAGTTTGGGGCTAGAATGATCTGTGTGACATTGTCCCTATATATATTATTATATCTCACATGTTTATTACCAATATTATTTACAAGATATCATACAAGGGTATTTTAACACAAATACAACTTATACAATATTCGGGCTACATGGAGAGAAATTTCCGCACAATCCTGGCATTCGCCAGCAGAACCGCCTTCTGCATGTAACTCTCCAGCCAGATATCAAGCCCTAAACTTGCAAGGTTGATTTTCAGGGATTTAGGAATAACTCCATTTGTGGATATAACAATAGGTATGATCGCAGGTCTTTCGGTTATTATTATTATTATCATTTAAACAGAGCCTGACGATTTTCGTTCCAAGTTTAGTTAAAGTACTACTACATAGAAATTAAAAGTAAACTAGCCAGAGCCTCTACTATAGTAACCAGACAACTGATAAACATAGGTAGTTATACGTTTGTAAATACATACACATTATAGACCAATTACACCCCGATATAGAAATGATCGTGGCCATCTCACAAAGATTTATCGTGGGTGGGGATCGAACCTACGACCACTGGCTTAGCAGTCAGGTCCACTATCCACTACTTCAACAGGTAACATACGTGATAAAGTAGAGAATAGTATAGTAGGTGATAAATAATAATAAATGACTGTCGAAGATGAAGAACACACATACTTGCTACCGAGTTACAATCTCATATACATCTTTAATAATAATAAATACTTTTATATCAGACGTTGGTCCATAAATTTGTTAGTAACAGTGTTCATAACCTAGTGTTAGCAAAAATACAGAACACGAGTAGTTAGTAACAATGTTCTTAGCCTAATGTTAGTAAAGGGTAGGCTTAAGCAATCGCTATTATACACAAATTTAAAAAATATGTCTATGTTACCGGGAAACATAAATATTGGCCCGTAAGAAGCAAAGGTCTTCTGAGTTGGGGCGCATTGGATCCGGTGGTAGCATTTTTAAGATCATCAGAAAACCTTAAATTGCACATTCCAGCGCACTCTTCCATCTTTATGGACAAATCATTTGCTGTCCAAGCAGTTCGTTTGTGGAATGAGTTACCTTTTACTATTAAATGTTCTCAGAATATAGTAAGCTTCAAAAAACTTTTGAAAGACCACTATCTGTCTCTATTATAATAATTATTAATTTATGTTAGATGAATATAGTATTTTAATATAGTATTATTTTTATAGTATAGTATAATATAGTATTTTATTTACGTAAATGTATGTGTAATAATAATATGATCATTAACATTTTTTAGTATACCTTTTTAATTATCTCTTTTGTTCTTTTTTTTTTTTTACCTATGTACCACACTTTGTTGCACCATCCCCGGCATTTTTACACATTTAAATCCTATCCATCCAAAGGTTGTCTGGAAGAAATCGCTTTATGCGATAAGACCACCCATTGTACATTATAATTAATTTCCATTGTTAAATGTTCTTTTATTTTTTTGTGTACAATAAAGTGTATTTTAATTTATTTTATTAAAGCGCGACCGTCGTTACAAACACAAGGTCCGCCAGAATAATAACATTTAATTCGTACCTTAATATAGACATAACCATTCAGACAATATGTAGTAAAAATATAGCTAAAACTTAAAATTTTGATAATTAAACCTACACATGATCCTTGACAATAACTTAATTTAAGTTAGTTAAATATCGTTACTGTTATAAAGTAAATCTTATTGTAAATTATTTCCTACAATTCGTGTACCTAAATATCTATATGTACCTAGAAATAATTATAAATTAATTATATATTACTATGAACATGTTCTGACTATTTAGAAGCGCCTTTTTAAAGTCTACGTGAATAAAAACCTTTTTTATTTTATTATTATATTTTATAAAAAAACTAATTTTGCAAATTGCAAAGAAACAACCATGACCAAGAGGAGCATAATTCATCGCTAAGTAACAAATATAATACAAGGTCAATGACCTCGGGGAAAGTCATTGTCCCGAGAGTTCCTAATTTACTTACTCAATAGTTTACATAACATCAAGATATCAGAGGAGAGTTGAATAAATCTTAATTTAAAATTAAGTTAAAAATATATATTAGGAATTTTATACATGAGAACTACTCCAAAGAGCTAAATACATTAATAATATCCTGGGACATTATTTATACACGGCCATCTGAACCCAAACTAAATAGAGCTTGTACTATGGAAACCCGATTACTGACATATACTACTTTTCTATTGTAAATACATATACTTGTAGAGATAATTACACCCAGACTCAGGACAAACTAAACATCTTCATCCACTCAAACATCTGTCCTGGGTGGGAATTGAATCCACGACCTCCGGCGTGAAAAGCAAGCATTTGCCAACCACGCCAACAGGCCCGCGTTAACATAGTTAGATAATGTAATCATTCTTAGCATTAGATTAATTTATTTTGAACTCACAGTTTAATAGTTTATACTGTTTTGTGGGACACTGTTCTAGTTCATAAGATTAGCTGGAAACTTAAATAATAATATGTTTCTTATATTTTAAGGGAGCCAATAGTTCTAATAAAAACATACTTTTTAATATATAGTCTCTTAAATCAAGAGTCTCTTGTTGATTTAACTTACCATTTTTCTCAGCTAAGCTTCGCGAATACGACAAAGCCTTGTTTGGCGTGTATTATCATATTTAAGCTGACACTGAGAATACTTATGACTTCTTTTGATGATATTTTGCGCCCTTTCTCAAATACCACCCAAAGGTATTTTTGATTTAATAAGGAGTGTAAAACTTTAAAGTATAACGAGTTATTATCCTCAAACTGTCGTGAAAACTTAGATGGGAATTTTTAAGTCTCTTATAATCTGTAAATTATACCATCGAATAGTGCTAAAATGAAACCAGGTAAGATCGAGTCGAGATCATATCGTTTGATTAATTTATCAATGAACTACCACCGTAGCCTAGTTGGTAGTGCTCCTGCCTACGAAGCTGGTGGTCCTGGGTTCGAATCCCGGTAAGTGCAAATATTTGTGTGATGAGCACAAATATTTGTTTCTGAGCCATGGATGTTTTCTATGTATATAAGTATTTATCTATCTATATAAGTATGTATATCGTCGCCTGGCACCCATAGTACAAGCTTTGCTAAGTTTGGGGCTAGGATGATCTGTGTGACATTGTCCCTATATAGATATATATATATATATAATATATATATAAAAAAAAATTGCCATTTGGTTTCCGGCCCAGAATAATAACAGTGCCACCCCATTCCATCCCGTGTATGTCGTTAAAGGCGACTCTTTTATGGGTCAATGTATAAGATTCTATAACAAACTTCCCAACGATATTAGAGAATTGTCTACGAATAAGTTTAAAAGAATTATTAAAGCCAAATTGTCTAGTAGGGCATATTACAAAATATCTGATTATTTAAGTGACAGTGCTTGGTATTGAGTTGTTCTGAGTCAACACACATGATTGTAATTAATCTTAAGTATACCGGAAGGGGAAGACCACGTCGAACATTCTCTGACCAAATTGGAGATGTTCTCAAGAAAGGGCAGGTCAGAAGTACCCTAAACCGGCGAGCATGTATGAAGAATATAATGTCAGTAATCGAGGCAAAAGAAGTATGCAAAGATCGTGACAAATGGAAATCCGTTGTCTCTGCCTACCCCTCTGGGAAACAGGCGTGAGTCTATGTATGTATGTATGTTAAGTATGTTTTATTTTAAAAAAGGATTCCTTCTGTGTTTTCTGGCAGTGTTTTTCAGAAGCTGCCACGTCATGCACTGCACGGTAGGGTAAAAAAACACGATTCCATATAAATGTAATTTTTTTACGAAATAAATGATTTTTGACTTTGATTTTGGCTAAAGGATTCAGCAGGTAGTCGGGCAGTAACGCCTCCTATGTAGTAGCTACCATCCAAATGCGGTTGCCAACGCGCATGCCAAGTGCGGGGACTACGGCAAACCGCTCTAAATGGCAACGTTATAAAAACTTTTGAAGAGGACTATCTCCAACAGTGGATATTATCAGGCTGATGACGATCACTGAAATCGGTGTACGAAACCCTAATTTTTTCAGTAAATATACGACGTTCAATATTTTTTAGTAAAAAACCGTGTAAATTTACACGTATTTGTATTCCTAAGAGGTAGTTGTTTCAAACACGAAACATACCTAATATATTTTAATTAAAACTTTTTGTTATGAACGAAACACATTCCCTGTTTTAATACAAATTCCTGTTCTACATAGTTTTTAAGAAAAAGGAAAGTGATTCTGTTGTTGTTTAGTTTTTTCTGATGTGGAAAGGATAGTGTGTTCGATCAGAACAGTGGCTCGCGTCTTAACGTAGAGCGGCAATTGCACAAAGCTTCCCCATTCATGCGCTTCACGTCAGTAACAACCATATACCAAGGTCAGAACGCTAAAGCCAACTGCCATATTACTTAGATTGCAGTTTAATTTGCTAGCGTACATTATCCGTTGAAGAAGTGAAAGTGTCCTTGGCTAACTGTAATATAATAATAATAATATCTCGGGACATTATTTACGCAGTCTGCACTATGGAAACCAGATAACTGATATATCTCCTACTTTTCTTTTGTAAATACAAACTTATATAGATAATTATAACCAGACTCACGACAAACAGACATGTTCATGCTCACCAATATCTGTCCTGGGTGGGAATCGAACCCACGACCTCCGGCGTGACAAGCAAGCATTTGCCAATCACGCCATTAGGCCCGTCAAATTGTAAAGGTCATGTGGAAAAAATAGATTGTTCTGAAATATGAAGTAAGTTAAGCCCACTCTTCAGACCTTTCGCAATTATGCAAAGTGCAGGTTTTTCACGGTGTCTTTATCGACACAAGGTTCACACAAGTAGAAATTACAATGGTCCCTATTGTAAAACCAGAATTTGAAATGGCATAGCGCCAAACTAAATTCGAGCCGAGCCATTCCTAGTATTATTAACATACAAGTTGTTACTATTGTATACTATGTATTTTATTCATTGGTACAGAACCATATTACAGATTATTTGGAGTTTTACATATTTTCTGTTGTAAGCAAATTTTAAACCTGTAGTCCAATTAATAATAACACAAATATAATCGTTTATTTCTCTCAAAAAGGTACAAATAAAAGTACAAAGTAAGATTTAGAGTACCAAAACTAACATACTACATGTAGTCCAATTATAACTGTACTTAGATTATTACACCTTCATATATATTTTTAATATACGAGGTAATTGGTAAAATTAGAATACACTGACTATATTTCGCATTTGGAATTAACAGTTGAAATTGCTAATAGGTTAATTAGGTTTTAAATGTAGGTTTTTCTTTTTTTAATATTTTTTTTAACTGTTCAATTTGTAATGAAATATGTCAAATTCAGAGAATATATGTAGAAATGTAGAGTCTAGTTCTCAGTTAGCTTTATTCTCATCGGTCCGTAAGTAATCGGCTAGGCTGGATCAACTAGGCTGGCGGCCAGTCCATAGATGGGTTATCCCGAAGTAGTTGAATTTCTGAGCGTCACCGTGCGTCGGAGGGCACGTTAAGTTGTCGTTCCCGATTGTAGTCATTAGAGAACAGTCGTTAAGCCATGTCAGACGCCTACTGGCTGGCTTGAAGAATTCTGACACTAGAGTAACCACTGCTCATACGATAAATAAGCTGAGCGGAGTCTTTAGGTATATACCTTCTATGTTTTTTAAACATTTATGACATAATTTTATAATATTATTAATTAACCACTATCCAACAAACTGCACAACAGTTTGTTGGCAGAAAGATCACTCCCTTATTAACTAGATGGTTATTATGACACTTTACATATATTTAAGCCTAAAGGCTGAAGTTCGTTTCACGAAATAGACGTGATATCAGTAAGTTATGTTTGAACCCCGGCTAGGTCTGCACTTATGCGCAAAAGTGTTCTTTGCATGGCTCCAGTCATATTTAATAAAATACCAAAAGATTGAAAAGACCTCACAATCACTTTATTTAAACGAAAAGTTAAATCCCATTTAGTCGAAAAAGCCTACTATAATAAATCAGATTTTCTAGTTGATAAGTTCTAACCTGACATTTAATCAACTTTTTATAATTTTTTGACATTTATTTTAATTGTTATTTTATTTCTGACATATTATTTTAAATTTTATGATATATGTATTATTGGATTGATTTTTTGTGAAATGTTTTTTTTTTAGATTTTCCGAATAATAGTTCTTAAATTGAAAACTTTTTAATTTATTATTATAAAACATTTGCACGCATCTTGCATGCAATAATATTTTTTGTATGTGTACACATGTTTATGCAAATAAATGCTTACTTACTTACGTTGGAGCTTACCATATAGTATCGGCGAATGGGTAGTTTAAAAGCCCAGTAGGTTTGACATTTCGCCAACATTGTATAGTCAGTTACCAAGTAATAGCGGCCGATCAAATTGCCACTATAGTTGACATAGCACTCGGTGGTACGTACTGCCTTAGTCGCAATGCGCATTTCACTTGTGTAGACCGTAAATTCTCGCTTGAAGAAATAGTGGTGATTCTTGGACGTCACTTTGGCGCCTATTTGCTTTTTTAAGAACAATTAATTACTTTTCTTATAAATTGAATTCTATTTTTATAAAGAACGGCTATGGAACTTTATATCTGTTTATCGAAAACTGGTACCTTTAACGACGTTTGTACCGAACTTGACCCCTTTTTATACTTAATTTAATCGTTCTGCAACGGTACAGGCGACAAACTATGCATTTAACATTTGTAAAAACAAGTAGTTAAAAAGATAATCCTCAGGGTACAGACGCCAGCAAATCCAGCTACCCCAATCTGTCAAAGTTCTTTTATAGGTTTTCAACTTTATTACAAAAACATAAGGTTTACTTTCAATTGGAGAAATTTGACAGATTGGGGTAGCTTGATGTGCTGGCCCTGAGGATTATCTTTTAAACTACTTGGTTTTACAAATGTTAAATGCAATGTTTGCTGTGTGGTGACGGCATCATCACCCCATCTCATCCCGTGGGGGGGGGGGGGGGGGGGTAGAAGTACACCTAAGGGAATATCTGCCAGAGGACGACCATCTTACCGCAATCGCCAACCCGTCTGCCAAGCGTTGCGAATATGGCTTATCCCCCCAACAGGGAGGTCTTTGGTTCGAGCTTCACCTGAGTGAAAAATTATTATTTTCGATTATGATTTAATACAATGCTCCTTCTTCGATATTTATACTAAGACTAATTTAGTTGAATTTGAATCTGCCAAGTCGTTAATTCAAGATCATTTTAAAGAACGAATTACATATATACATACACCGATTTCTATGGGCCACCATCCTTGCATCCTTTTGTAAAGTTATATCCTTTTGGATATAACTTTACAAAAGGTGCAAGGATCGATTTTAATCATCATAACTGCTATGGCACTTGCCACCCGTACACATGTCAACTTTCGGGTGGTTTATCAGCATCTCTAATGTCGTTTGTGACAAACATGACCTCTTTTTTAAATTTATTTTATTGATTTATTTGTATAATTTGCTAAGGAAACCTACATATAACACTAAACTGTG
The DNA here is from genome assembly GCA_951640165.1 of Pseudoips prasinana. NCBI lineage: Eukaryota > Metazoa > Arthropoda > Insecta > Lepidoptera > Nolidae > Pseudoips > Pseudoips prasinana. The sequence goes on along the minus strand of OX621236.1, from coordinate 22,747,409 downwards.
TTTTAAGTTGGGTTTTGACTAGACTACAAACTACATGCAAGCATTTCATTAGCTATATAACACGTATATAAACGTATAAAGCTCCCAAAATGTAACTCTTACTGGGAAAACGTATATTCCTGAAACGGTGAACCCTGGGCTACAGATTTTCTTGCCACACAGCTCGTAGTTTAACCTCATTGATAACCGTCTTGGTAACTGAAAAAAAACCTTTTAACCCATTGCATTTGGTGAAGTTAATATATTTGCTAAACAATTACATAAATTCAAAAACGGAAGGAGAATACAATTATGTTACTGATTAGTCTGTGTACTAAGATGACTAAGTGTATCAAGTATGGTTACCTATTTGTGATACACGTTGCATATCAGTGATGTTACCCACATAGTTGTGGGACTGTTACACGATTTGGTGGTGAAGCAATTTCATTCTAATTATTTTTTGTAATCTTGAGATTACAAAAAGTTGTCAATTAATTAAAGTAAAAAATTACTAATACATATAGACATAACAGTCACAATGCTTGGAATAAGACGATACCTACAATACAGGTAATTCCAACATTTTAGGCTTTACATTGTAACACCGAAAATAAGATTTTGTGCCATCATTGGCAACCAATGAAAAAATTTTTAGGAATAGGTAAGCCGACAGGAAACGTCTCAAATGAACGCATCGACACTACTGAGTTCAAGCAACGTCAGTTTGTATTTGATAATATAACCTATAAAAAGCTCTAAGTCCTAGAGAAAGTGTTTCAACAAATCTACGAAGATATATCTAACGTATAGCACGATTGCTACGTCACACTCAAGATGGGAGGGTTAGATTGGCGAGGGCTGGTGAACTGGCCTCGCAGGCGATTAGCACGCGATAGTTCAAGGACTCGCCGATACTCTGATAGGCACATATAGATAAACTCCTTCACACTATTGCGTAACTAACCTTTCTGATTTACTTAATACTGAGGGTTGAGAGGCAGACTGAGAGTTGTGGTTTCCGTGATTATTTATTTTGCGTTTCACACATTTGCTCTTTGTGCTGACGATTGGTGGGCACAGGATATATTATTGTACACAAGTGTGTATACAATCTCTGCTTCCTTATTCTTATATTCCGAATGGCGGATATATAGGTACATCTTGAACCGAATTAATAAATAACGTCTAAATGCTGTTATAAGTTTTTCTGAAGGCTTATAGTATTTGTCAAGCTTGTTCATATGAGGTCAAATAAACAATAGCCTTCCAAAAATTCAAGAAAAGCGGCGTCGGGAAATCCGACCATTTTCTAAAATTTTATTAAGTTGTAATTAAACTAAATCAAACTTGTTAAAATTTTCACAGATAATCGGTCGAGGTTTGTATTATATACAATTTCGTTATTTATTTGGTATATTAATATTTCAATAACGTTTATAAGATATTGTTCTAATAAGTAATAATTATATTTTGTACAGATAAGGCGGAAAATTCCAAATAACTAAAGATACAGTTATATAAAAACAGCACAGAACACAGAAATCACGTATCATAATAATATATTCTATCAAAAAACAACGACAGTGATATCTTAGAACTTCCAAATATACAGTGGAATAATAGAACTTGTTAATTTTTGAGCTCAAAAAATATAATAGAAATCGAATTTTATGTTTTTCGAGTAGTAAGTATATCAAATGATTTTATATTCTACTTTTTATTCCGCGTGACTCCTTCCACGTGTGTTTTATCAATTTTATTTATTTCTTGTCTACCTTCGTGCAAAATAATATTTTTTTTCTCGTGTTTCAGTAAAGCTGGACCTTTCTTCTTAGATATTAAGTTATAACATTTTGTTTTAACATTAACTAGTTTAGTTGTAATATTTTTATATATCACAGATTCTCTGGATATGTTAAATTATACTAGTACAGTTTTATGCCGATAGACTTTGCATTCTGATTATCTTGTGCACTTGGCGGCTACCGCGCTACCTTGTGACATATGGCGCGACGTTCTTTTCGTCCAAATTTCGTGACTTTTTCGTAAATATTACGAAACCCAAAAAATGTAGATTTCATGGCATAAAATGCACTATCTACTTCATAGATCAGTAAGGGAACATCTCAAACTGTTGACGATAGATAATTTTGTTCGTACACTGTCAACTGACACAGAATTTAGGTGGTCTATCCTTTACGGATGTGCCAAGAAGCAAAATTTTGAATGTTGGAATAAAAAGCATGTCAGTTAACGGGATTTTATCCATTTTAAAATAATATTTCTATAGAACTACTCGATATAATAGATAGAGCTCGTCCTATAAGTAAACTCACACCTAACACTAGCTATAGCACCAGTTAATATAACGGCACATCCAATCAATGATATCATCATTATCATCACGCTTCCAAGATCTATGAGATCATAAGTCCACCTTGGGGCTTTGCTGACGCTGCGTCTTCCCGGTCGTGGTCGCCACTCGACTACTTCCTTACTGGCACATGAATTTGCAAATTCTTTGGGCCAAGTTGGTTACTTTGGTTCGCTTGCGGATTTTGACATCTCAGCCTAGCTGCTTGGGAGACTTTGAGACTTTTTATGAGGCCCGTAGTACCACGTCTCTATTTGCCGATATTTTGAACTTAAAAAAACCTACGTTCAAGAAGATACGTAGATAGAACTTAGCACTTTTTTTTTACATGAAGAGCATCTTAATTGGGTAAGTATGTCCACATAAAAGAATATTTGCAATTAAAATAAGTTCTGTTACCAATGCTGATCGGGGAGACGCCTGTATCGCATATCGCAGGGAAAAATTAAAACAAGCATTTCACGGACAAGAAGCATATGAAGACTCCGGACAGCCATAATATTATCTACTTTAGACTATAGAATGCCATGAAAAAGGTACTTGTCTAAAATCAATACGGCCCGTAAATTCACTAAATAGATTCAAATCAATACTGGCAATCTTAAGTACCCGTAGATTACATAAGTATTCTAGGATTGTTACATAAATAAGATACACTAATGGTTGTAGTTGAGTTAAACTATTTAAATGTATAGCTTCGGTATAGACCAATCATTTGCCTCTTTGGTTCAGCGATGAGTCGGAGTGCCATTCCATTGATTGAATTATAAGAGCGATGAAATAGTGAATGTATATGTCAAGCATAGCCTTCTTCTTATCGTGTCGGTGGTAAGAATTATATTTTATCTTCCCAAAATTGAGCAACACTGATTGCTTTGGCAGAAGCGTTATACAAGTCCTGATGGGAACAAGACTGGATATATAACATAGTTACGAGTATTTAGACTGTGATCGCAGGTTGGGCGTTGTAGACGAAATATGCCTCGTAGCACTGTAACCATTTCTATTACTATGCTAAATTGATTGCTTATTGATGACGTGGATAAAAATTTAGTTGAACCGATTGTATAAAGCCATGCTGGAGTTAAAAGTTAAGGAGGCGGTTTACTAATCAGATGTGCGAATCAGCTCCTTAGACAAGTTTAAACTCATGGATTTCTCTATAGTTTGTTACTGTCTTGGTGCGGAAAATCTATTACAGTATTTTTAGAGGTTATTGCACACGAACATATAACATTGTCTTCAAATCGGTTATGGGATCTAATATATCTTTAGGAACAATTATTTATTGTAATGTTATTTGTAAACATAATTAGTTATATTAAAAGAAAATATTAAAGTTAACGGATGTAACATGAAAATTATATTTTTAGTTAATTATAAAACGATCCATATATATCTCTGTCATGAATAATTATATGTTTACGGCATATTACAGTCAATGTTTCCAATAAGGTGACTTAGTTTAACTTATAAATTAGTGCATAAGCGAAGTCGTACCCCTCGATTGGACAGCAGCTCTGTGATTCGTTTTTGCTTTAAGAGCGGCATACGTTTCGCCAATCATAACTATTAATTCTTAGATAAACTGAAAAAAAGTCGTTCAAATCGTAAGTTTCACTTTTAGCCAACCTCAAAGCCTACAACTATTAACTACGCGGGTGGTTTGAAAAGTTTGCGGCCTAGTCGACAAACGAAATAAAAAATCGTGATAAATTATTTTGATTTCTCGATGTAATCTCATTTAACTTTGTGGACTTTTTCCGGTTTCAAAGGTTCTATACGGGATAGTGTAAGAATGCCCTATTAGTTCGTAGCGTCCTTGCTGTAACATTAAATATTTAAGAAGTTACAGAACCACATGCGCCTAAGAAAAAATGTGCAAACATTTTGCTTGCACAATAAAATAATCGACTTTGGAAGAACTTTTTGCAGGTAGACAAGTCTGTTTTGTTTTCGTTCGACTGTGACGATAACCGTTAACGCTAATATGCTATAGTTGAAAGGAGCAACTATACGGTTTGGAATTTTTGCAGCCCAAACGTACTTAGAACACGAAGAGATATAGAACTGTATTTATGTGACGAAGTAGGGTACAGTCGAGAAAAGAAACACATAAACGCAAAAACCAAAATGGTGCTACTGGTAGATCCAATTATCTAAGTTCACGTACAGGAAACCAATACGGGGAATCTGGAACATCCTGTTTAAATATCCAGTGTTTATGACTCTAGTTTTACTCGTTGAGTTGGTACATTTACCAGAGTGCACAATGACTACTCTCGAAAGTTAAAACAACGAATCTACAGTTGGTTAGCCAAAGTATTAAGACAAATGTAACATAATAACGTTTAACGATAAAGGTTTAACAAAGATAATGTGGAAGTGGTCGCAGTCAATTCAATTTTGATGAGATGCGATATGTCTGAATGTAACCTTAAAGGCGATCCAGCTGACTCGCAAATCACCCAAATTATAACCACATAGAGACACGATGAGTTCGTCCATACTTAGTTACGAGGCCATATATTATATATACAGTGAGCACTGCCGGTCGTTTTTTTGCAAGCTATGGCCAAGCGCAACAGAAAGCTGTTGAATGCAACTATTTATTAGTCTACTATTAGTCAAGTAAATCTTCTAATATTAAATAAAAACGAAAGATTTTAGACTATTTGCAGATAAAATTAGCCTAACATTTAGGAACGCTTATCTGACGCTAATTATACTAACGATCCAGTACGCGCTGTTCAGCCACTGGCTATATATTTCTAAAAATAGGAGTTGTCATGATATAGATCAGTCAATAGCATTTTGACTGGCCTGTTGGTCTAGTGGCTAGAGACTCTGAATGCTAACACAAGACTAATCTTTGTGTGATGACCACGATTATTTGTTCTGTGTCTGGGTATAATTTAAAAATATATAAGTATGTTTAAGTTGTGTGGTTACCATGTTACTGGCTCTGCGTATTAAGAGACCAGATGGAAGTGTGTTGTGTCCTCTACTGCCGCTACATGCAAGTAGATCCAGGAAGACAGCGATTTGTTTGTGGCGCAGTCGCTGAGCCGAACTGGCAGGAGTCGGCAATAGGGGAGGGCAATCCAGAGCCCTCCCAGGGTTCGTGTCCCGACCATCTGGGAAATGGCGCAAAAGGGGGCACCGGAGCAGCATACCCGCGTTTCAGGAGCTTCCCCCATCAGGTGCCAAGAGAAGTCCACGACAGGTTAGGTTTAGTCCGTGCGAGTCCGACATACCCTCCCGCAGATACTTTTTGCGGGTGTCATGCGAAGGCATTCTCGAAGGCCTACCATAACAAAAAAATCATAATAAATAAGATGGCAGGGTATTAGTTGTCCCAAGATATTTAATTTATATATTTATTAGAAACTAACAGGCAGAAATTATATCCTTTTTTTATGTATCGGAGAATATTATCAAAATAGTTATTACGCGGAATATTAATAACGAAAGGACAATATGCCTAATTAAATACACTGATTATCACAAGAGATACAAAACTATTGATGTCAAGTATAATCTAGTGAAGGTGAAATATACATAAACATATCCCAAACACGGTCGCGGTCTAGAAATGTTTATCAGTTTTAAAACTAGATTATTTATGACACTATATGCATTAAAATCTTAAATGCTATGTATGTGCTTAAAAGTATTGACAGGCCTGATGGTCTAGCGGTTAGTGACGTGACTGCTAAGCCAGAGATTGTGGGTCTGATCCCCAAACAGGACAAATCTTTGTGTGATAAGCAAGATTATTTGCCTCTCAAGATCTGGGTGTAATTTATCTATACTATGTAAGTATTTATATGTAGGCAGGAACGGCGCCCAGTACACTTTGCACGTTGGTGACACAGAGGTCCTTGGCCTCATCCTAGACAGTCAATGGGGCTTTGACTTCTCGACACTTTGAGCGTCTGGCTCTCCGAGTGCGCCACGTAACCGGCGCGCGGTAGAAGATGTTCGCCGTCGCTACGGTGGCGTTGTGCGATCTATGACCCTCAGGTGTTCAGACAAAAAGGCGTTATGTTGCACGCGGTAGGATGAAACCTTTTATCGCCCGTAATAATTAATCTTGTAGAATACATTTAACTTATGGGGTGAATGATCCACAACAATGTCGGAGTACTAACTTACTCAACCTGTAAGATTTATATTTTTTTAAATTCCTTGTGAGTGAATAAACAATATGGTTATTAAAAAATGTTTTGTAAGTAATATAAGCTGTAAGCAATTTGGGACCGGATAATTTATAAGTTATCTTTATTTCCTTTATAATCAATCTGTGGTATATAAGCAACAAAAAAAAAAAAAAATTGATATCCTTTTTTCAGACATCTTTAAAATGAATTCTATAAATTTAAGGGAACCGAACCCACGACCACGGGGTATCCATCTCCATGTGCGTTAACCGCTCCGCCACCGCACCGTGTTTCTGAGACTCGAATTTATACAATCCATTTGATATTTCTTAACGCATTTAAGACGCTTTTACATATATAACACATATTATGACATATCTTACGAACTTTAAAAAATAGGATACTCAATAACTAATAAGACACATCCACTGTGAAATACCTCTATTAAGGTTTTTAAAAACCTGTTTGATATAATTTAAAATCTCTCATTAGAATTTTTCTAGGTAAAATTAATGTTGGAACCTAGACCGCACAGTCGGTGGGCTGATGATATTATCCAAATCGCTGGGAAAGACTGGGCGACCTCAGGATCAGATAGAGATTTGTGGAAAAGGATGGAGGAGGCCTTTACCCAAAAAGGGATCCATATCTCATAATTAAGAAGAAACCCTAAATACTAACAATTAGATAATAAAACTTGTAAACACAAATACTAACACTTCTATTACTAACTATGCTATTAAATGTACCTAATATTTAAGAGAGATATGGAAATAAAAATGAATTAATTATTATTAGACGTCGCCCATCTATAGACTGAAAAGGTGGCAAGATGCATCGGTAAGAGAAAGCGCTTATGTGTGGGGACACAAATAAGCTAAGCTTTTGACTATCTTAAAGTGTAGTCAATTTTATTTCCAATATTATTATTGGGAGAAAGTCAATCATTCAATTGGAAAGAAGTTATTGCCCGAAAGCTACAAAAGCAGTCCAGCATGCCTACATTGTGGGTGAGTGACTTATTAGTGCGATTAATAATACTAGATTGGTACCATAGAAAGGTAATTAATTTTAAATAGGTTTGAATGGCAAGGCAGCGCTTATTTGTGGATACACACTTGTGTACTCGATCACTATAATATGACCTGCGCAGTTGACAAGTGTCTGTTAAGAGTGGTAGTCAAAGGCAAAATTTGACAAGTAGTACCATTATCTACGTAAATTGTTTCGATTTCTCTAATATTTTCAATTTGCTCTACATGTATATTTACTCTAAACCTAAATTTTGTTTTTAATAAGATTACTAATTGTAAACTCATTAAACTTGCGACTGTACAATTAATAAATGAAGATATCATAAACAAAAAGAAAAAAGTAATTATTTGCCGGGTCGAGTTTTTAATTACCTAGGAGGCGCTCACAGCCAGGTGCTCACACCAGTCCGTAAGTGATCGGCGAGTGAAAGCACCTAGGTTCGTGGTCAGTCTATAGATGGGTGACCGCCAAAGTGGTTTAATTTCTGCGCATCTCCGTGCTTCGGAGAGCATGTTAACCTGTCAGTTCCGGTTGGTGTCGTAAAGCAATTTTGGAGTAGGTACTAATCTTATTGTACATAAAGTTTTATATTACTGACGGAAGCTAAACTTAACCAAAATGAAATTTTCACCTTCTTTTATTAATCACTAGCAGAGCAACGCGACTTCACACGCGTTGGACTTAAAAAAATATTGCCTATATGTTATTCGGATATATAAGCTATATTTAAGTTCGTACTTAAGTTTATTATTTTGTTATGTTTATACTAAATTCATTATCATATCAGCCGGAATACGTCCACCGCTGGACAAAGGCCTGCCGAAAGTTCGAATACAATTGCCCGTACTGCGCTACCCGCATCCACCGTCTTCCAGCGACCCGGACCCAGACAAGATCATTGGTTTATCTTGTAGGGTGCCTACTCACGGGTACCACATGATAACCAAACATGGTATGGATAGTTTCGATGTCAAAATTAAATTCCAGTTATGCGCTCTGTGATTCTATAGTGACATGGTATACGATTCACACGATATGGAATCAACAGTTGGATATTTTCTCAATTTACAAGCCTATCCAATCTGCATCTTGATGTGACAAGATGGAATATGTCGCACACGAGTACGATGCAAGCCTCGTGCAATCAGTGTTTCTGTCACGTCTGTCAAAGGAATCGAGTAATATTTGTCACCGCAACATGGTGTAATTTAGCTAGCAGCGTTACGTGTATTTGAATTAATAGATCTGGCGACAAATATTTATCTATTATGTATTATTTTTTGTCTAAATTCATAGAAATACTTCACATTGTGATAGAGATTTGAATATATAGGAATGATTTCATTCTACCATAAGACGGATGAATGAAACTAATTGTGTAACAAAATGTGAAAATTTTATTTTTAACCCGCGACGCAAAACGGGGAATATAATAAATTAAAATTAAGGTCTGTGTGTATGTGTCATCACTTGTCCGATATGTTAATAGATTGATCAGCTAAACGCTGGTTCTATTATAATATCAAACATTTGATGATCTGTTTATATCATAAATAAATGATATAAGTCGAACTTTTTGGATATTGGACTTAGTATATTTAATTACACTTATATTTTCACTATCATAAAGTGTAGTCAATTTTATTTCCGGTATTATTATTATTGGGAGAAACTCACTCATTCAATTGGCAAGATGTTATTGCCCGAAAGCGACCAAACGCAGTCCCGCATGCCTATTATATTGTGGGTGAGTTACTTATAAGTGCGATTATTAATACTAGATTGGTACCAAAGAACGATGATTAATTTTAATGGTAAATCAATGTTTACATATGAAAATTCAGCTCGGTTTACGCGTACCAAACGTGCATAATGCTCAAATGAAAACGTTGATTTGTGTTTGATTGTGTAGCTATGAACAACACGACTGTTGTATGTAGACTTGCTTTTAGCTTTTTGGTAGTCATGCTTTAGTTTAATTACAAAATACATATAATTATAGTACTTGGATACATTAAAAGATTATATATGAATTTAATGATTTCACAAGTAGTTTTCTAGGTATTCCCCTCATATCCATTATCATACTAAAGCACTGCAGACACCATACATGGTGTATATTTACACTTTAACCTTGACAACTTCTTTACTTATATACTGACGTTGCGTCTAATACACGTACTATTAATATATTATTGTACTTCCATTTCATTCTTATCATAGTCCAGGTGATAGTATTTATTGTCGTCGCAATTGCAGTAACCCAGATATTTCGGTCTGCACTAACTCAAGCTGTTGATTGTAAAGTACTATAATATCTAGCAGGTTAAGCTAATCTATCCCCACATTGACTTAACTCTATGTTACATAACCGAAATATTTTGGACTGCACGAATAGTACTCAAGCTAGTCCGCTGTCTGTTATAAAGTACTAGTGATAAAGTGGGTTGGTTAACACGCACATTTTATATAATTTAGATTTAGCAATATAAATTAGCAAGATAAATTACCTGCAACTAAAAAATTACTAAACAATTTAACAAAAAACAGCGATCCTACTGATTTAAAGAAAAACCTAACTTAAAAGGGCTCATCAATTACGGCGAACGATGTCACTAAAAAATAGACTTCGAAGCAGCTCTCTCTCTCTCTCTTTATGTGGTAAGTAAATAAGCATGACAAAGCAACTTTAATCTAGGACTCTTGCAGATTAATTATAAGACACATCAGCAAGTAACAAAGCCTGCAAGAGTCAGTAAGATGCTTATAACATCTATTCATACAAGTATACGTTCCTAATAACATTAAGTCTTATATAGGTACCAGAGACACATCGAACACGTGCTATACGTGCATTGAGTTTACAACTTGACGTTGTCTGTAAACCCGACTTAGTGGAATTTAATTTATGTTACACTTAGAAATTGTAGGTGTTTCTTCGCTACTCCTATTAACAACGAAAAGGTTAACGCTGAAGTGCCTAGTTCGGAGCTCGCATCCACATATTGAATTAATTTTACATTTATTTTTGGCCATTGTCGGAAGATAATTAATTACTAGAACCTTATTGTTATCTTTTTATTACTTAATTTAAAAATCATCATCATCATCAAATCCGCTGAAAGACTGCCGAACAAAAGCCCACATTTTTTTTTATAATAGAGGGCGACAAACGATCAAGTGGGTCACCTGATGGTAAGTGATCACCGCCGCCCATGGACACTCGCAAAACCAGAGGAGTTGCGGGTGCGTTGTCTTTAAGAGTCAGCAAACAAGCGTTGCTGATTTGGGACGAGAAGATATTACGTAGCTTCCCGAACGCTGCCCAGCCGAGTTGGATTCTACGATTGACCTGCTTTTCGAAGTTGGACCTAGCTAGATGGTCTGTAAATATAGTTCTCTACAACTTCGAGTGCAGAGTCTCCAACCTTAACTACCTGATAAATTACGTTAACGAGACCTAGTAGGACACTTAAAAGAATTAAAAATAGTTTAAATAACAAAATATAAATACCTCACAACCATTTAAAATAAAAATATGTGATTTGATATTGTGTTGGCGTGGTTGGTGGATTTAACGCCACGGGTCGTGGCTTCGCCTCCCACCCAGGACAGATATTTGTAAATTGTGGTAATTATCTAAGTATGTATTTACAAAAGAAAAGTAGCATATATATTATATTTGTTATCTGATTTCCATAGTACAAGCTCTGCTTAATTCGTGGGTGAATAATGTTCCAGGTTATTATTATTATGAAATGAGAGGACATTACTTTTAATACAATTTTTTTCATTGTGTGTCTGCATTATCTGAGTTTCTTTCTCATTTACCAATGCTGCCTATGCCGAAATTATGTCATTGATAGTGCTGGTTTGCAACGGAAGTAACTCGTTAGCATGGTGGGTAGTTGTTGTCGTGTCGGTGAGGGAGTATAACTTAAATCTCGTTGTTTAGTGACAAATGAGAAAAAGACTCTACATTTTCTCAAAACTTAAAACTCAATAATTACTCTCAGTAGTACAGTCTGTAGTAGTACAAAATAATCAACCGATAATTGGTTAATTTGATAATTTAATTGACTTTGCATGTGACGTAGTGGTACAATGTTCTTTTTACTCAACTCCTACACAAAATCTTTCTTGATAAGTCGTTTGATTTTCATGGTGCTCGTCTGTGGAATGCGCTGCCATTAACAGTACGGTAGGTACAATCATTAGGAAAGTTGCAGTCTTGTAAAAAATCACTATTTGCATTACAAATATAAATATTAAGATTGTTTCATGGATACTAAATTATGATCATAAAACAAATCTTAGAAGCTGTTACTTCTAAGATTTGTTTTATGATCGTAATTTTATGTATGTATTTATTTATTTATGAACTTTTATTATATACGGGAATATATACATATGCTCGTATATAATAAAAGTTTATAAGTAGGTAAATATATAAATAAATATGTATGTATGTTATTTACTATGACGTAGAAAACTTCATAGATCCAGCGCGTACCGTTTCTTAAATAGGAGCCGCTAATTGAAATTCGGCACAGACCTCTTAATTTGCCACTGATCCCTTAACTTACAAAATCCCCAGATAAAGTGCACACTAAAATTCAAATTAACGTTTACCATATGGGTACTTAAGCAAATACATTTAAGATAAGATTAGGTTGAAGTATAGCGTGCTTACTTAGTTTATAATTAGTCTTAAACCTTGTGTTTTCTACTGATATTGAGTTACATTACAGGATTACTCAATATAGGTAGTGTAGACTACAAACATTGGCTGTGTGGCTGACGGCCAAGAAGAAAATCGCCATCCCATCTCATCCCGTGGGGGGCGTAAAAGTCGTCCCGAGGATCTAGGACGACAGGTAGTATTTACATCTACCAGAGAACGAGCAGCAGCGGCAGTTGGGTTCTTCTGAGTACTATGATAATCTTACTGCGACCTGCCAATCTGTCTGCCAAGCGCGGCGATTATGGCATATCCCCTCAAATGGCAGACGGTCACCATAGCCTAGTTGGTAGTGCTCCTGCCTATGAAGCTGGTGGTCCTGGGTTCGAATCCCGGTAAGTGCAAATATTTGTGTGATGAGCACGAATATTTGTTTCTCAGTCATGGATGTTTTCTATGTATATAAGTATTTATCTATCTATATAAGTATGTATATCGTCGCCTGGTACCCATAGTACAAGCTTTGCTTAGTTTGGGGCTAGGATGATCTGTGTGACATTGTCCCCAGATATTATATTATTACAACCAACCCCTAAAATCCGACAGCCCTGCTATTCTAAGCCTTGGTAATAGCTGTCGTAACAGCTGTGGTTATAAAGCGGGTGTTCGTGGACTACCAGGAGCATAATCGATAATCTAGTGAGGGTCGCTGGAAGCCGCTGGAAGCGGGTAGCGCAAGACCGGCAATTATGGAAATCTTTTAAAATATAACCTTTGTCCAGCAGTGGGCGTCTTTTGGTTGATATGATGATAATAGAGTACAATAATCTAATAGGATAGCATTAATAATAAAATACGAAGAAGAAATTATAGAATGAAAAGAAAAGAAGATGCATTTTCCATCAAAGATATATATTTTCCAGATATTGAAGTTAAAATTTGATCTGCAGAATCCATATCTATAGTATAAAAATTTGTTATATAAAATACAGCAATAAAATGATGTATAAGATTTAAAAAGCTTTTGGTAAATAGAAATAAATAGACTATGTTTGTTGTATTACAAGTCAACTAACTACGCATAATTAATGCTAGGTATATAATAGGTCTTTACCTATGAAATTGCCGTTTTGTATGAAAAAATTTAAACGAATTTTTTTCATGAATTTTTTTATTTGTATTAATCGAAGTAATCACCCATGCAATCAATGCATCTTTGCCATCGCAGTGGCAGTTTATTGATGCCCTTCTTAAAGAAATCAGCTGGACGGGAGGCAACAAATTCTTCAAAGGCATTTTGTACTGCCTCTCGGGTATTGAATTTTTTTCCCGCCAAGAAGTTATCCAAATTCTGGAAAAAGTAGTAGTCTGTAGGCGCAAGGTCTGGTGAGTAGGGCGGATGACGGAGAGCTTCCAACCCCAGTTCTTGCAACTTGGAGACCGTCTGCTGTGCAGTATGAGGTCGCGCGTTGTCGTGCAGGAGCAGCGGAGACGAGCGATTGACCAATGCTGGTTGGAGATGCGCCAGCTTCTCCATCATTGTGCTCAGTTCTTCACAGTACACATCTGCAGTAATGCTCACCCCGTTTGGTAAGAAGCTGTGATGAATCACACCGGCGCTAGACCACCAAACAGTGACCATCACTTTTCTAGGGGTAAGTTTTCGTTTAGGGCATTGTTTAGGTGCTGAACCAGGATCCAACCAACTTGCTGAGCGCTTGCGGTTATCAAACAGAATCCATTTTTCATCGCAGGTAACAATGCGGTTCAAAATTCCTTCATTTGTGTGTCTGTTGAGCAGTGCAAGGCACGTCTCGACGCGTACTTCGCGCTGGCGATCATTGAGTTCGTGGGGCACCCATTTGTCAAGCTTTTTTACCTTGCCAATTTGACGCAAATGGACCAATATTGTTTTGACGCTAACGTCGAAAGCTGCTGCTAATTCAGCCGTAGATTGTGTATCATCAGCTTCCACAACCGCCTTTAATTCGTCATTGTCGACCAAAGTCTTCGGACGACCGCGAGGTTCATTTTTCAGGTCGAAATTTCCAGAACGGAAGCGAGCAAACCAATAACAGGTGGTGCGTTGGTTTGTAGTGTTAGCTCTGTAAACGTCGTTGATGTTGCGTGCCGCTTGTGCCGCGTTGCTGCCACGACGGTACTCATATTCCATAATTACTCGAATTTTTAACGTATCCATGATGACGAAAAAGATTGAAATGCGATAAAAATGTAACACTAATCAATAAAGAAATGACTACTTTTGGAAAAAAGAATCCATGTTTTTAAAATAAAATTAATTTGAAATTAGAATTCTTAGCCAAACAAAAATTATTTTGATTTGAAATGGCCAGTACTGCAGAACGGCAATTTCATAGGTAAAGACCTAATATTATTTTGCATACGTTACATAATTGTTCAGGTATTCTTTAAACATGTTATTATCTCTACATAATACCACATTTAAAGAAACAACATGTGTAGTTTAATTAAAAGAGGATTTAGCTTAATTGTCTAGATTAAAACTAATAGCGAATAAAACTTTGCAGTAAGGTTTATCTATCTTTGGATGGTGTAAGGGCATCGATAATATATTAAACGGCGTCAATTAAGTCCCTTTAAGGCTATTCGACCAGCTGTGATACAGTGAGTGTGATCAGTGTAAACGAAACTGCAAAGGAATTTACAGCTTTGAAAAGTAAATTCTTGAAATAATAAGTTTTAGTATAGTTTGTAACTATACTCTCTGTATTCAAACAACAAAAGATTTTTTTACACCTCTTTTTATTTTATAAACATCTGTACATTCTAAGTTCGAAAAAATATGATGTTTCACCGAGATAGCTAGAACAAATTAGGTACAAATTTTGTAATTTTGGTAAATACCAGAGTATTCCGGAGCGGAATGTGTTATTTTTTTATTTATTTTGGACAACCTGACAGGATACTCCATCACTTAGGTTGACGAAGCATTGGAGGCTTTAGCGCAAAAACAAAGAGGGTTTGTTTTTAACTTTAAATAAATAAAAAAATAACACATTCCGCTCCGGAATACTCTGGTATTTACCAAAATTACAAAATTTGTACCTAATTTGTTCTAGCTATCTCGGCGAAACATCATATTTTTTCGAAATAAGCATGTACAGTCGGCCACATCAAGCTACCCCAATCTGTCAAATTTCCCCAATTGAAAGTGAACCTTATGCTTATGTGATAAAGTTGAAATCGATAAAAGAAATTTGACAGATTGGGGTAGCTGGATGTGCTGGCGTCTGTACAAAAAATGGTTGGTAGAAATTCGGACCATCATCTATCTTACCAACCCATGTTAGTAAATATGAACATTTACAAATGAAACAAATTTAACTAATATACCAGATTTTAATTAGGGTATATAAAATTACCGATATATGTATATCATTAGGTATATAAACCGCGCGAATTATATCGTTATGTACTTACATATGTGTTGAAGTTCTGTCTTATTATGTTATCAGAAGTAACGTATGTTAGGAAAACTTACTGGCAACTTCCATCACGAGTTTTATATCTTGCTTGATTACTTTGCAAGTTAGTTCTACTTCTTATTCCCTGCTGATCTTAACTCGGCTATATACTTCATCAATACCAACCGTATGTGTATTTATTGTCTATTTATCATGAAGAAGGTTTTAATGCGGTAACTTGTGGTTGTCTGAGCCTTTCAGAAGGGACTGAAAATGCGGCACGCTTGAATGACGTGAATCCTACATACCAGTTACTCCGAAACGTCATAGGCTGTAGTAAGTTATGATCTACAAGAATATTTTGGGAAAAAATATATTTAGTTTTAGTTAATTTAAGTTTTTAAGCCGCATTGTTGCGACTTGTATTGCATATCCGATTTGGGTAGACTGTGAATCTTAACCTAGAAATAAGACCTAACATGTACACTGTTTGGCAATAAATAAATCTTTATCTTTATCTTTATCTAACCTCTTATGGTGGTTTGCGGAATTAATAATAATAAATGTGTGACATATAGCCTTAGTAGTTTGTATCTTTTAATCATCATTTACCTAAAAACTCTTTAAAGACATTGCAACATTAGGGACGGGCCTGTTGGCGTGCTTGCTTTTCACGCCGGAGGTCGTGGGTTCGATTCGCAGATATTTGTGTGCATGAAGATGTCAGTTTGTCCTGAGTTTGGGTGTAATTATCTATATACTTAAGTAGGTATTTACAAAACAAAAGTAGTATATGTAGTATATCAGTTATCTGGTTTCCATAGTACAAGCTCTGCTCAGTTTGGAATTAGATGGCCGTGTGTAAATAATGTCCCAGGATATTATTATTATATAGTATGACCGCTACCAACCTTCTTAAATTCTTGGGTTTTTATGTCCTTATAACATAAATTGTTGTTATTGCCGCCATATAATGCAATTTGAAGAAGAGCAAGCTTATAGTTAAGTTTCACATCGATTTGAGAGCAAAATGTTTACCGCCAGTGCTATTAAAATCACTAAATGTTGAATGAACTGTCTATAACGCCGCGGCAGCTTATATGAGCTTGGTGTGAGAATAGAAAAGAAATATGTATTAAAAGCAATTTACTGCATGAAATGCATGTAGAAAAGCAACTTGAGTTACGGTTATGATCCTATATCAAAAGAAAATATAAGAGACTAGAGGTGAATAACGTCACCTGCATGTAAAGTGCAATTGAATTTCTTTGTTTCTGAGTCACCTTGTCCTTCATAAAGGTCATAAATGAGTATAAAGAATTTTACATTAATAATTGTACGCAACGTGTTATTAAAGTAAGGATAATGGGTCATATAATTATTGGATCACGACAAATTAAATCAATATTATTCACTAACTAGCTGTGCCCCGCGGTTTTACCCGCGTTAAATTTTATAAATCATTACAGCTCCTCCCCCGTAGGTGATAGCGTTATAATATGTAGCCTATATGTTGACCCGACCTCTTAGTAATATTCATGCAAAATTTGAAGTAAATCCATGCAGTACTTTTTGAGTTTAGCCCGGACATACATACAGACAAACAGACACACAGACAAAAAAACCAAAAACTATATTTTTGGCTTCGACTTCGATTGTAGATCACGCCCCAAATCCTTATCCTTTTTTTTAAATATTCAATGTACAGTTTTGATTTTCCTACGATTTTATTATATGTATCTATAGATAAGACGCTAGAACAGCCACAAAACCAATATGTGGAGCTCTCACCACTAATAAAGTACTGTCAACCAGATTTGAATTGAGGGGTGAAAGTTTATTTCCACAGAAGTTTGTTAATCTGATGCGCCAAATCCACTAGGGCATGTATGCTTACGTAAGATTTTGTAACGATGTCGGTAAAAAGCGGTGTCAAGCAAGGTTGTGTCATGGTATTAACATTCTTTGCTATCTTCTTCTCAACGGTCATTAAGGATGCCATAAGTGTATAGGACAATAGGATAGCCCTTAAACTTCACATGGACGGAAGCTTATTCAATATGTCATGTTTCAGAGCAAAACGCAAAGTCACTACAATTCCCTTCGTCAAAGTATGCCAACAATATTTGCTTTATGTTTGGTCCAACAAACTTAAGAAGAGATAGGAACCTTTTGGTAGCCTCGTACGCAGTCGTCTTACATCTGAGATATTCACAAGAATCGCTAAGTTGTTGTGCTATTGTTAATTGGATACCTCGTCGACATATTGACACTTTTCCATCTCAAATTTGTAAGATGAATACACCACAAAAGCTGGCAAGATCAGGTAACCAACATCGAGATTCTACGTCGGATCGGTTTGTCAGGTATATAGAAAGCCCCATAATGAACGGTGTGCTGCGCTGATCTTGTACGTATAGACGCCAGCACATCAAGCTACCCCAATCTGGAAAATTTACCCAATTGAGAGTGAACCTTGTGCTTATATGATAAAGTTGAAACTCTATAAAAGAAATTTGACAGATTGGGGTAGCTGGAGGTGCTGGCGTCTGTACAGACATAGGTGGTCCTAAAGACTAGCAAAAATTGTATTTTACTAGAAGATGAGTTCTGACAAAAGGCGTTCTGGAGGCCAGTACGAGTATCTATACTGTAAGGATGAAAATAAAACCCCATTTAACAGCAAATAATTGGGGAGACTCGTGAGAGCAGTTTGCCGTTAAAAATCTGGAATGACAAAAAGGTGAATCAAGGCATACGATCATTTGAACAGTTGTTTGTATATCTTGACGCTAAACACGTACACCGGAAAACATGTCCCAAATCCTACTTCAATTACACTTTAAATGCGCAAGGGGAGCTTTACTGCGCTAGTTGTAACCACATTTTCAAATATACCTATATTCAGCCCAACAAGAAACAACAGAATTTACAGTGTCGCCGTTGACGGATGTTGAGGACGAAGACTTGGAAGACATCATCAAATAAATACGCATACTGCTTACTGAAATATTTTGATGCGTTAATGAAATTTTGTGTCCTATCATTAAACTGACATTATCGCTTCTTATCAGGAGAGTAACATACGAATTAAATAACTAGTATAAAAATACAGGGTGCTATTTAAACAGTGAATAAGTTCGAGTGCTGTCCAGCATACATATTAGACATAAATATATATTCTCATTAAGAACTTTGACCGCGGCATTGTTTCATCTGAAATCTGTTTCACAGTTTCCTTAAGTACAAATGTGATATACAGAATTCCACTCCCTCGTCTATACAAAAGGGTCAATCTGTTTATTCGGAGTGGCCGTTCAGAAACAATAGTCCTTAGAAAAACTGACGAAACTGAAGGCGTTAACTGAGTTAGTGAAGTAAAACATTAGTTTCCTTGGCACAAATCACCTTCTATTCAAAACATATGGCATCATTACGGTGAAAGGGAACAACCAAACAAAAGAAAGCATCCTCCACTGTATTTTCATTGCAACGGTATAATTTATTCCGACAATGTGGTGAAGGTTTGAGTCTGTCAGCCTCGAAAGTTAAGGTTCCGAAAAATGACAAGCAAGCCTATGAAAGAGCGTGATACGTAGTAATAATACAGATGATGTTCCTGCCATCAGCTACTAAATAATAACGTCCCAATGACGCGCTATCAAATCTATGGTGCTTAAAACCCGGATAAGTATACGATTTGCGAACATCCAGCTGTATTTTATTATCGACAAATTGTTTTTATGGTTGAGCGATAATTTATCATCGGGACTCGCACTCGCAATCATGTCGTAAATAGAATCCTCGTTACAATTCGGTAATACCTATTTTTCTTTATCAAAGACTTGTTATTATCACAATAATGTTAGATGGGTAAAGGATTAATACTAATAAAATACTATAACATTGATTGTTACATCATATTTTATTTATATAGTGTTCAAATCAATTTTATTATAATATTTATCCTAAAACCTAATTATTTCTAGAAAACTGAATATAAAATAAAACTATAATAAACTAACTAACTAAAGGCAATCCAATAGGCGCTCCGCATCAGCATCGAGGGGTATTGTTCCCAGAAGACTGGCAGCATTGCCACGTTGTATGGCAATGTTTATTATCTGTGCAAAAAAAGACCAGTCCTCTGGTCGCGGGTGGCGTCGTAAAATTGATTATATTTATTTCATAACCTTGATGCATTAAAATTAAAGAGATTAGGTACGAAGCGCTTTGCTTCCTCTTCATCATACGTACGGTTAAGCTGTGGAACACCCTCCCGAATGACGTGTTTCTAGACTCATATAACATGGGTTTATTCGAAGCTGGCATCTTAAGTGTACGCGTGGTCCACCTTGACCACATCTTCACTTAGTATTAGGTGAGATCGTGGACAAGCGCAACCCATTCGGCATAAAAAAAGAAGTGACCAAAGTTTTTTTTTGTAATTAAGCTTTATTTTCAGCTAGGTCTATTTTAGGTTTATATTATATTATTAGGACTCTACAACTATTGCCTCTTCTTTTACCAAAACGGCAATATCGCAAGGTTCTTTGAACCTGCCTCTACTAACGTCTGTTGCCTTATTGGTGATACCGCTTACCGCGTCATTACTATCACCCATATAATATAAGCAGCTATTGGTGTTATATCAGGTGGTTGGCTGCAGTACTGTATTTGAAGTCATGAGATGTATGATTTTTACTAAATAACTAATCACTAAAAGGTACTTTCATTATCTAAATTCTAAATATTAAATAAATCGTAGCCTATTTCAATCTTATTTCAACCTCAATCACCAAAAGTCATATTTTAAGATATTATATTGTGCTCTAAGACCTGCAAAAATTAAGTTGTATTTATTATGTGTGTGTGTGAACTGGCAATATAAAGCGTGTACAGTCAACTACATTAAATAATTTCTTGGGACGTTTTCACATAAGACCATCTATTTAAGCTAAGCACTACATACTACTGTACTATGGAAACCAGATAACTGATATACTACTTTTCTTTTGTAAATAATGTTAGAAGAAAACTTAACAAAATGCTATTTATATTTGTATAGCTCTTCAATTTACTGTTGTGTCTGTAATAAGTGCCGAATAACGACATACTTAAGTGCTGCTTGTCACACAACATATGGTTACTAACCGACATCGAATTGCGTTTAAATCAACAGTGACATAATGTGACTAAGCAATTTCAGTAATTGTGACCAGACCTTGTCTGTGGCGATGGATATTTGGATCGAATAAATATTCCGGAAACAAGGCTTCCCGGATGCGACGCAAAGCTAGAACATGGTTTTTTAAATCCACGATTTGAATTTTATGGTTTTCCGATTATAATATATGATTTTTTTTAAATGGAGTCCTCATTTCGTATTTAGAATTTACATCAGGCATTTCCACCTAATCAAAACATTTTGAGCCGTCGTTTAGTATTTGGGTCTAATATAATTTATGTAATTTTTGTTATAAGATCAATAATACATAAATATTTAATGTCTGGATCTGTCAAATCTTAAAAACCTTATTACCATATTAGACATGAGTGCGTCCGGGACTTCCTTTTTATGGTTAAATTTTGCTGCTAAACTTTACATTTATTGCTTTTTACTAAAAACTAATCGCTAAAAATTACCTTCATTAACTCAATTTAAAATCTTTAGAGCTGTCGTTTAGGAAGGGGACTATGCTATGATACTTTGTACACATCAGTGCAGCTGACTTTAACGATGATTTAATCATCATAAAATTAAAATTTGGTAAATAACGATTCTATAAATATTGACAAAAATTATAATCATCGCTGTTGATAAGGTTGTGATATTGCTAGGTTAAGGGTGGTAACACTTTTCTAATGAAAAATCGTTTCCAATAAGGCTATTTTAAGTTAATAAATACTACTTTTAATGGTTATCCATGTATGATTTTACCAATGCACAGTGAGAATTGATATTATGGATGGTATCCATCATCATCATCATCATAACAGCTGTAAGAAGTCCACTGCTAGACAAAAGCCTCCCACAAGAATCATCTTGGGGATATGCCATAATCGCCACGCTTGGCAGACAGTTTAGCGATTGCAGTATGATAGTACTCAGAAAGAAGCTGCTGCTTGTCCTCTGGTAGATATTCCTTCGAGTCGACTTCTACGACCCCCACGGAATAAGATGGGGTGATGATATTCTGATATTCGCTGCCGTCACCACACAGCAATGGATGGGGATTTTTGGTATTATTATACATGTTTTCTATAGTAAATATACGTTAAACTTGTGGATAAACACACATTCGCGATAAAACAAATATCTCATGCAGTTGATATTGCAACTCGTTTCTTCTCTTTCGGTCATAAGGCAAAATAAATATTGGTATTGCTTGTAACGGTTAGGATTAGGTATTAGTTATGCTAAATTATTTGAAGAGTTTAAACTGACTTTAAATTATGATATTGAGGATTGCGTTCCGTCTAGACACTGCAGCGCTTCATTTGCAAGATAATAAGAGATACAAATTATTCAGACGTTGGCGAACGTTGACAAGCCATCGACAATAATGTTTTCTGAAGTTTCTTATCGCTGTGAACTGAGATTATATCTTCCAGACGAACAAAAATATGTTGTTATTGTGATGTATTTTTTTTAAAGACCAAGGATAACACCGATTTTAGGTGAATTGCTTATATTCAATCAACATTACACTAATAATGAAAATTTGTCATGGTCAATAAATGCTTATAGCCAACTTTAAAACAAAGAGAGATAATCAAAGATCATTTTCGTAGGTATGTATGGTACACATGGCTACATATCAAGCTATATTTTACAGTATAATCTGATCCCCTCTTGTATAGGAATTCCATACATTGTGAGGTCAGCTTATATTGGAAATGTATAGCCTCCCGAACAAGCCGGTTTTCGTAAAGGCTTTAGTACCATAGACCACATAAATACGCTGCGGCAGGTTATACGGAATACCGAAGAGTATAACCAGCCATTATGCTTAGCGTTTGTGGACTATGAGAAAGCCTTTGATTCGATCGAAACTTGGGCCGTACTGAGGTCTCTCCAAAGGTGCCAAATCGACTACCGGTATATCGAGGTGTTAAAGTGTTTGTATGAAAACGCCACTATGTCAATGCGACTCCAGGACCAGAACTCGAAACCTATCCACTTGCAGCGAGGTGTGAGACAGGGAGATGTTATATCTCCGAAACTGTGCCAACCGGCCCGTCTATGGTTAATATGGGATGAACTACTTTACAAGTTGTTAAGTACTTGTTAATCTTATTTCTTATAATATCTTTTATTTTCTTACATAGAATATATGCAATGTGTGTAGAGTAAATAAATAAACTGTTTTCTCTGCCTCATTTTAGGGTCAGTTATGCTTAGTTTATTTGTTTTTAATATGTATGGTATTTATTGTAATGTATCTTAGGTTTACATGTTCTTTAAAATAAGGTATAAATATAATAATGTTATTTTTATCCGTACTTATACCGGTTTTCCTTTCTTATTGGTTCTTAGAGTGAAGTTAGAAGATTTTGGGCTTCGGTACAAAAATGTAGATAAGTCTAGATAAGTCGTTCTGATCGTTTGTCTGTCGCAGATTTATCTCAGATACTAATAATTTTAGCAGTTTGAAATTTAATATGGTTTTAGATGTCACAAACTTCATCCTAAACAAATTTTGTATAATATTTTTATATTATTTGGCAAGGGAAACGACGATATCGAACATTTAAAAAGATTGGCATCCACTCCCTTTATTGTTAAGTTAATAGTTATTAAAATAAAATGAAATTATCTCAATGGAAATACGTATGTACAGAGGCCAGCTCGTCCAACTACCCCAATCTGTTAAATTTCTTTTATAGATTTTCAACCTTATCACAAAAGCATAAGGTTTACATTAGGGGAAATTTGACAGATTGGGGTAGCTTGATGTGCTGGCGTCGGTACATTTACAAAATATTACAGGAGAATATAAAGATGTTTTTAACTATCATATACAGCTTTTCAAAATCATCAAGAACTCTTTACGGACAAACCCTTTACTAATAATTAAGTAGTCATATACAACTTATGACTATTTAACACACAAAGGAAATAAATCTCTGCGAGGGACTTTATGAATATGTAATTTCCGGACAAATTTAGATGTGCTAATATGGGTCTCATGGTCGCCGAGGCAGAATCAAGGTTACCTGAAAACATTAAGGGGCTAAATCAAAAATTTTCGTTCGTTTCTATTTAAAATATGTATATCTTGAAATTATTGCTTGCAAGATCGTCGCGTCGGTCCATCTTGTATATTTATTTGTATTATATGTAAGTAACCATACTTATTAAAATGATATAACTTTAAATATCACTCCCTGATAAATACATTTTGAGTAAATTTTAAATTTGTAAAGAACCTATATTTTAGTTAATTGCCTCCTGGTTATACCTACATAATGAATTCTCACATGTACAAATTGTAATACACTAACTTACAAAAGTTAAGCATTTATATGCACTATGATTTAATCATACCCGCTATAATGTAAGTTTTATTAGTTAATGCTCCGCCGTAGACATAAGCCAATATTAAGAACAGCATATTCCGAAAAAATACATAGGATTTTACAGTTTCGTCCCGTCATAAAACTATCTCGATAAGTTTTATGATGGGATACTCGTGTCTTGAGTGATTGAGAGCTTCAATAAGAGAACAAACGCACGGGATGAAGAAATTGCTAAGAAAAGATCCCATTGGAATAAAATTCACTGGAGATAACGCTCGAAAAAATATCTTACCCATTGACAACAATGACAAAGCCGAAAATATATTCAGAGATTTTATAGGTTTTACCCCAAGTGAAATAGGACGAGGCACGAAGAAAGACGTATCTTCTACTATATAAAAATAAGTCGGGTTTTCCTTCCTGACGCTATAACTCCAGAACGCACGAACCGATTTCCACGGTTTTGCATTCGTTGGAAAGGTCTCGGGCTCCGTGAGGTTTATACCAAAGAAAATTTATAAAATTTAACGCGAGTAACACCGCGGGGCACAGCTAGTATGTTTATAAAAGTTATTTGTATCTTTGGTTGGACTTGGTTTTTTATTGTGTAGGACTTGCCGTCGATTCAATTAATAAGTTATTGGTAGTATTTAAACGAATGACTGTAAATAAAAGTTTTAAGTGAAAAGATAATGAATTTACGTTATGTTAGTACTAAGTAAGCGACTGACAGCGAGTGACGAGAAATCAACAGAACAGCAACTAACAAATATTAATTTGAGTTACTTAAAATACAAAATGAGAAAAGTGCGGCGGACTTTAAGCGCTATTGTATTTGTTTAGTTTTGCATTGTATGTCTCTTGAAAAATTCACAAACCTCCAAAAATGGGATTTTTCAAAACTTTGCACCAATCTTCACCAACAATAGTGTATCTAGAAGTATGTGTCGCTAGATGGTCACAGTTCTAACCTAACCAAACCCAAATAAATTCCGGAAAAATCGTCTCTATCTTAATATGGAAGTTGCCATCTCTGTATTTCTAGTCGCCCACTTAGTAATTTAGTCGCACTCACACACACAATCAATATTCGTCGTTAGTTTCGTTAATTTTTCGCTTACTCAAATTAATGCCGCTCAAGTTATTGAAACAGTATATCATCATCAGTCGCTAAGTTTTTTTGTATTCGATCGTTTTATAATTCCCCATAAATAATTGCTAGATTTACAAATTGCTTCAATTTTCACCTAGCAATGCTTGAATGCCTAAAATAAATGTTATAGACTAACATCTAGCTATATAAGACTAGAAATACCTACTTAGCTACACGGAATCCCATTTCAAGTTTTACTTAACCTTCTAAAGCTGTGCAAACGCTAATGAGCTCATATATACTTACCTAATATGTGTATATAGTCACGCCGTTAGGTTATCTTCGTGCCGCATGTGCTATAAATATGGCTTATGTAAAGGAAGTGCAGTAAGTACTTATTTTTACTCGGTTGTAGAGTTGCAGTAGAAAACAAGACCGTAAATTAAATAAGTTTGAAGTTTTTTAGTCTATATGTTCCATGTTACATCCTACACAGATGGCCCAAGTTAAGGAGAGCTTTTTATTTGTAAGGTAGTTTAATTTGACAGGCCCGACAAATTTGGAATGCAGTGGTATCATGAAGTTTTAGTCACTAACTAATCCACTTCTATTCCCAAAAACATGACACACACGTATATATATATATATATATAAAATGATATATGATACATTAACTGTGCCCCGCGGTTTTACCCGCGTTAACCTTAATTAATTATACCCGATCCAGGGTGTCAGCTAACTACATACCATATTTTATTAAAATCGCTCCAGCCGTTTAGACGTGACGAAGTAACAAACATACTTCATAATATTAAATGTATAGAATGTGTTTTGATGAAATGATTGACTGGGTGATGGTTATATGACATCTCTTGCTGGCAACTCGTGTCTCTACTATAAGGTTATTGCTTTATTTTATTTAACCCAAATACAATCGGGTCGGGTAGCGGATAGAAGCAAGTTTGTATTGAATAGGATCGACAGATTACCTGATTTAATTAGACAGAAAATAAGGGATATAAAGGTTTATTGAGATCCATGTATATTTCTAGCCAAAATATTGATAATCAAAAATATTTCTATGAAAATCTTAGTTATTACGGTTTAAACTCCTGTACATCAATGGAAGGGACGAATTCTTTTCAGTATTTTAACCAACCAGTTACGAACAGTTAACCATAGATAAGAACCATATATTAATATACCTAAGATCTATCTATTAATGTAGACAAAGACAATACATTTTGATAAATAAGAACTATTTATTAAAACTAGAGATAAATAAAAAAAACTTTTATTTTAAATTTAACTTTACACTTTTTGAATTATCGTGAGGGCATTATCACAATAAAATAACCATAATCATGAGTAACTGTGTAGCCTAATGGTTCGCATAAACACAGTGATGTTTTTTAGAAGTTTGACGTTGACTTCGCTAAGTGGATACTCTATAAATAGGTGATAAATCTTTTTTTGTGGGAATAAAGTAACGGGTCCTATATTTCTAAATTGTATTATGTTTGCTTTTCGTAATCATTTATATTGTTAAGTCTTAAACTGAACTTCTTTGATGAATTAAGTTAGTAGACAATCGTACGCAATGGTTTCATAAACACATCAAGCTTATATTGTCTAGTGAAGCACTGAAAACCTCTTAGGCTAATTACTGTAAAAGGCATGTTAGAAGAAGCAAGCTTGTTTTATATAAGCGACACGTTGATTTATACTTAAATGCCCAAACACTTTGATTGATTTCCCTGTGTATTGCTGCTTTATATTTTCTAGATTCTTAAACTTAGAAATGTCATTTCGAGGCTGAAATGAAACGATTTCAAGGCTCTTGAAATGTTACATTTCCGGTTATTATAGTGTTTGCTGTTCATAGCCTTTTTATGCGCCCTTCAACTGCGAATTCTTGGCGATCGCAGTAGAGTACCTACAATCAAAAAGTTAGTAGGCAATCCTGACTGATGGTTTAATAAACACAGCAATATTTTTTATAGCTAGACATTTTCTTTGTTAATAAGTCTTAAACCTGATAGCCGCTCCACTGAGGGAGTGACAACAAAATGTCATCTTTTAGGCACAGCCACAATGCGCTCGTTACAGGGATATTAAACATTCTCCCTGCGGCAGATTATTGTACTGAAGAACAAGTGAAGATTAAGGTTTTGGTTAAAAAACAATCAAGGAATTCTGTAACAATGAAATGTTTGTTAAGTATATCAGAACAAATAAAATAAATTAAACACTCGTGGTATAACTTATTGCAATTGGAGACCTATAGTGTGATAAAGTAGTAGCAGCATAAAGTCAATAACAATGATTCTCAAGTATCAAAGACTATATAAACACATGTGCCGAGTGAAAGCTAACGCATACGGTGACTGGTGTCAAATATTGTCAAACTTAATAGACACAGCATTATGCTTCTCGTTTTGCCATCATTAAGGTTTAAAGTTGGCGTTGGTGTGGTGTAAGTCTAAGATTGTATTAATTTGGAAAAAAAACTTGTGTGTACTTATGTACACGCGTTAGAAGTTATACTTCTTAATATACAACTTGAACATAGTTATCAATTTTCATACCACCTAGAACTAACGTCATGCTGTTATTTTTACGATGCGCGCGCATCGTAAAAATTCACTCTCATACATTTTCATACCACCTAGAACTAACTTCATGCTGTTAATTTTTTTGGTGTCGGTGTGCGCGCGCATCGTAAAAATTCTCACTCACATCATTTTTCTCCATCGCGCCAAAAGAAGTACAACTTCAAAAAATACATTTTAAACTATTATATATAGTTAATTTATGAAAAGTTTAATATCTCTCTCAATTTTAATAATATATTGAATGATTCTTTTTTTATTAATAAATAAATAATGAATAATTGAATATAACTAATACACTAACACACAAACTAATAACTAGATATATACTTTGTCTCAAAAATTGGAAATTATAGTTTGGAGAAATCATGTTTTACAACTTATAAAGGCCCATGACTAGATCAAACACTTCAAATTGTGGTATTAGTATTTTTATTAACTCTTATTACATGACGGAAATATATTAAAAAAATACTTAAAAAATCTTAGTTACTTATAGTTATAAATAGACAGCCCAAATAAATAAGATATAAACAATAACTAAGCCACCACTTAAAAAGTACAATTTACGCACGGAACTGAGTAACTTGTAAAACAATGAGTATTACTTATTTATACATACTGCGTAAAGATATGCATACTACTAACTACTAACATACTCAGGGACATACACATTAGTGAAACATTAAATACCTGTCTGTACAAAATACATAAAAATACAAATATCTCTATGTAAAGTGTTATCACTTGTAAAGCATGAAATAAACTAAAATCTACGCGTAGTGGGTATAAATAGATATTTAGTTTATTTCATGATTTACAAGTTATAAAGGCCGATGACTATATTGAACATTTTAAGTAGTGGTATATGTAGTTCCACGCATTCCGCATAAATCATTATTTAGTATTTTCAAGTTATAAAGTTCCATTGGTAGATTAGAACTCTTTACATAGTGATATTTGCATTTTATGTATGTTGTACAGGCAGGTATGGTGTTTAATGTTTCACTAATTTGTATGTTCCCTGAGTATATTAGACTATTTAAGTAGCGATAGGTATGCATAATTTTTCGTAGTAAGTATAAGTAAGTATTTGAATTAAGTGGGCCGAAGCAAAGAAAACATGTCTAGGTGGAACTGTCGAGCAACCCCAAAATGGACTGTATTTGCGGAGCATCGGTCCAATCCATGGCCCAACAGCTTGCCCATCTTGCTTGCTTCATCCCACGTGTTCATGGCAGGATCATAGAAACGCCACAAGCAGGGCTAGCAGTGTGGCCACGTTCTGGTCCACAAAAAATTAACGAGTTTGCCATCGAAACGCTAAGAAGAAGAAGTATTATGAATATTTATATATGTATAATCTTATACATATATATGTATAAGATTCTATAACAAACTTCCTTATGATATTAGAGAATAGTCTACGAATAAGTTTAAAATAATTACTAAAGCCAAATTGTGTAGCAGGGCAGCATATTACAAAATTTCTGATTATTTAAGTGACAAAAGTGCTTGGGATTGAGTTGTTCTGAGTCACCACACATGATTGTAATTAATCATAAGTATATTTTATTTAAAAAAAGGATTCCTACTGAGTTTTCTGGCAATGTTTCTCAGTAGCTGCCACGTCATGCACTGACGGTAGGGTAAAAAAATGACGATTCCACATAAATGTAATTTTTTTACGGAATAAATGAATTTTGATTTTATTCATTGTTTTACAAGATTCTGAGTTCCGTGGGTAGTTTGAACATTTTAAGTGGTGGCTTAATTATTAAGTATTGTGTGTAATAGTATCTCAAAGAAAAATAACATTTATCTTAATAACTTTCAATAAAATTTCCTTAACGTTATTGAAAATAAACAATGTTTTAAAATAGTTTGAGTTCAAACGAAAGGGGAGTCGTAAAATATCAACAGACTAAAATGAAAACATGGAAAGTTTTTGTTAAGTAAGTATATCTCTTTTGTTGACAATTCGCTCGTGTTTTCTCTTACAAGTTTATCATAGCAGCCACGTTTCCATTTTCAAGTATAGTTTTATTATCTCTAATATCTATTTTATAAGTTAGACGACGAGGGAAATCTTGTGCGGATAAATAAATAGCATTGCCTCAAGGGTTAGATTCACTTCGAATTACTACACATTTCTAATTTAAATTTAGAATTTGATAGGTTCAAGTTTACAATATGGTTTCTGTGATTATATTATATGGTTTCTATGATATTTCAGAGATAAAACTGAGTTAAAACCGTTATTTTTGTATTGGAAGAGTTGATTATCAAATTTAAAGCTGTCTGCCTCGACTAAAGTCATGAAAAGTTAGGCAATGTCAGAGGCCCGTTGCCCGGTTTGAATAATTATGGCACTTTAAAGCCCGACTCTGAACTGAGGTCTAACTCAAGAGGACTAAAAAAATCTGTTTTCTCAAGATTTTCGAATCTAGGGATATCTAGGGACAATATCACACAGATCATCCTAGCCCCAAACTAAGCAAAGCTTGTACTATGGGTACCAGGCGACGATATACATACTTATATAGATAGATAAATACTTATATACATAGAAAACATCCATGACTCAGAAACAAATATTCGTGCTCATCACACAAATATTTGCACTTACCGGGATTCGAACCCAGGACCACCAGCTTCGTAGGCAGGAGCACTACCAACTAGGCTACGGTGACCGTACCGACCGGACCGTTCTAATATTGACATTCAATTTCGAATTTTGTTATTTACTTACTCTTCTTTCTTACTCATAACTTACTTCTGTGCGTGCATTAGCCTACATAACGCCCATCACAATGTAAGAAAATACATGATTTTAAAAAAGAACGAAAACAAAAAGCAAAAGAAGACGAAAAAAGCAAGCCCGGGGTTTCTTTGTGGCTTTCTTCTCCGGGTCGTCCACCTAGGTAGCTAGAGAAAGCCGCAGGTTAGCTAGGGTAGGCTCCTCAGCGGCGAGGATCGCTTTGGCCCCTTAACACGTCATCGGTGATCCCGTGCAACTGATCACACCTTCTCTTAGAATTCTGTCCTTTTGCTTCAGCGGCCCCCTGAGCTGTGGCCCGAACCCGAAAAGGGTGGCCTCGGGTATTAATCGTTTAGTTTAAGCTACTGGTTAAGAGCCTTCTGCGCTAGCCAAATGCTCATTGCCTTCAATTCTTTAATTTTAATATTGTACAACTAAATTTCAAAATAATAGATTAATTTTTTTAGACTAATTATATTTTTGTAATTTTTATACTGTATTCGTCTATGATTATGTACTGCATTGTGAACTTGACAAGTACAAGTGTATGTTAATACCCAAGTGCTGAATAAATTCCATTATTTCATTTCATTTCATTATTTCACATACTCATCAACAATTGTTTTCTTTAATTCTTTTTACATGATCCCTTATATGTAGAAAATACTTAAAACATGGTAAAGTTACGTATAGTTACAAATAGGCAACACAAATCTAGATAAATTTGCTTTAATAACTTAACAATATTTAATGATTACCTGATTTGTTTACATCTTAAATGATGCAATATTTACACATACAATCCTTAACCATACAAATATTGTATCATTTAAGTTTTTACGCAAGAGAAAACATACCAAAGTATAAAATTCTACATTTATAGGAACGTTCCTATTTTGAGATATTATTAGAGAATGCAAGATGCTAAACACAGCGCTATTGGATCTATTCAAGGCGGAATTAGTGGATCAGTTGTGTGGACTCTAGATAAGAAAAATGAAGAAAGTAAAACAGAAAAACTCTGTGTCGTGTATCTACTGCACACAGTTGACTGATAACTTTTATTTATTAATTCCCATCGAAATATAGATTTTCTTCATATGTACGCTACATAAGATATGTATTTTGTCTTTAGTATCTGTAAATTATGCTAAATATTATACTCCAAGTTTTGAAAACAATGTTAGAGGTCTGTAGCTGTTATAAATAGCATACAGCTTTTATTATATCGGATATAATAATATATATTGTATTAATTAAAAAACATATGTCGGGTTTCACTGCGCAACAGCAACCTTTGATCCTAAACGACAGTATACCGGCGTAATGGTTAATAAAAGGCAGGCCGAGACGAATGCTGATTTATTAACACTACACCACTGAAGGAAGTATCACCGTTGGTAGTAACTAAATGAGTAAATTTTGTATAAAAAATAATGTATATAATATACGTTTGTTTTCTATGGTTCACAACCCTATTTATATGGAAGTTATAGGAGTAAACTAGTGGGAATCTCAATTGAAAACCAAGAAAAGGTACAGACGCCAGCACATCCATCTACCCCAATCTGTCAAATTTCTTTTATAGATTTTCAACTTTATCACATAAGCATAAAGTTCAGTCTCAATTGGGGAAATTTCGGTAGCTTGATGTGCTGGCGTCTGTACATGGTAGTTAACTGGTACTCATTAGAGTAGTAACATATTTAAAATTTTCTTCACTCATAACCTCAGTTACTATTAGTGATATAGTTTTTTTTTATAGAATAACGACGCAAATGAGCAAGCGGAGCACCATGGTAAGTGATCACCGCCGCCCATCGACACACCACAGGGACCGCAAGTGCATTGCTGACCTTTAAGAAAGGAATGGGCTCCCTTTGCTGAAGGTTACCATGGCGTACAGGCTCGCAACTACCTCCGCAGTTAATAAATGATAATAATATCCTGGGACATTATTCACACACGGCCATCTGATCCCAAAGTAAGCAGAAACTAAGAATTGGAAAACAGATTACCGATATACTGAATACATAATGCTTTTCTTTTGTAAATACATACTTGTAAAGATAATTACATCCAGACTAAGGACAAACAGACATGTTCTTGCACACAAATATCTGTTCTGGGTAGGAACCGACACCCATGACCTGCGGCGTGAAAGGCAAGCAATTACCAACCGGCCACAGAGGAGTAGTTTGCGGCAAAGGTTTTTTTGTGAAACGCACGGTGGTAAAAGGCCATTCATCCAGGTGATATACATACAATTTCCACTTCTGGCGAGAGGATCTGTGGTGGAACTTGGTGGCTATAAGTTCAAACAATTCCTCAGAATAGTCCTCCTCTGCTTTATTTCTAAAATGACGGCACTTTCGGCGGCAATGAGTGCAATATTTTCTCAATATAGGTTATATTGTCAGGACGGCCGCGTCGAAAGAATGACGAATGTGCTGGGTTGAAATCTATACTGTAATCTAAATGAGTTGAAATGATGATACAAATAAAATTATGGTGTAAATTATGTATTTAATGAGTTACAATGTATGTAAAAGATTATGACGGGCCTGTTGGCGTGGCTGGCAAATGCTTTTCGAACCGGAAGTTCTGGGTTTCATTCCCACCCAGGACATATATTTGTGTCTATGAACATGTTTGTTTGTCTTGAGTCTGGGTGTAATTATCTATATAAATATGTATTTACGAAAATAAAGTAGTATAATATGTAGTATATCAGTTATCTGGTTTCCATAGTACAAGCTCTGCTTAGTTTGGGCCTAGGATGATCTGATCTTTGTAATGATTGAATAACGAAAAATATATACCTGGAAAGGAATCCTGGAGATTATGTAAATAATCTAGTATCTTGTAGTTATTTTACAAATTATCCCCAAAGAGGACCCATTGAACAATGTGAGACTTAATGGTGGGAAACTCACTAGTAATATTTTTTATCTTATTTGCATTATTTTGAAAGGAAATAATATAAATAATTTAGTAGACGCTGTTTTTTTAAATTCCTTGTTGTTTACAAGGTATCAAAAAATATACAACGTATAACATAGATTGTGGCAATAAATTAAGGAGTTATTTTTGTATATTCTGACTTACTTATCGTATGGGCAGTGGTTACCCTAGTGTCATTGTTGTCCAAACCACCCAGTAGGCCTCTGACATGGCTTAAGGACTGTTGTCTAATGACTACAACCGGGACCGACAGCTTAACGTGCCCTCCAAAGCACAGAGACGTTCCGTAATTAAACGACTTTGGCGGTCACCCATCTAGGGATTTACCACGAGCCTGGTTACTTAACCTCGCCGATTGCTTATGGACCGGTGAGAGCGACTAGCTATGCGCAAGTTTTTTGTCTGTTAAACTGAACAGCGTGTAGCACATCGACATGCAAACTACCCGAAAATAGATTAACTCTTCATAGAAGGATTTCTCCCCAAGATAATTCTTGGAAGAGGCTTGTCCAGCAATGGACTTCTTTCAGCTTTATTGAAGATGATGACAAGCATAACGATCAGCTGATGCATATTGTATGGGAAGCCAATTTTTTTCAGAATTCACAAACTGTTTTTCATAGATAACACGGATAGATAGGTAGATAAGTTCATGGATAACACTCCTAAATTTAAGTCCACTACTTATATTACCACTTTTATATAATGAGAGGCTTTACACCAAAATGAGGTTTGGATACCGGAAGACGCAGCGTGGGCAGGCCCCCTAGAAGATGGACCGATGAACTTGTGAGGGTCGCTGGAAGTCGCTGGATGTGGATAGCGCAAGGCAGCCAATTGCAGAGATCTTTGGAGGAGACCTTTGTTCAGCAAGTGGGCGTCTTTCGGCTGATATGATGATGATGAGGTTTGGATACATGAAACAGTGCACGTCTGCACGTCTACCTATATCAATAATCTTAATTCCTTTTTAAACGTTGTTATAAACCTATTAAATTAAGAAAAACTTTACCTTATTGGTGGTCAGATAATTATTGTTAACTACGTGTCTAGACTATGATTTATTCGTATTATTGAACATAATGATATGATCATTCACTCTTTCGTGCGCATTAAGTCGACACCTAAGTAAATATTTTTCTAAATTACACATGGTCTATACATACATAATTAATTTGAGTATTTTACTAATATAAATACTAAAATGTGAAAAAACTATGGTTATCGAATCTGTAATCATATCCTCATCATTGCTGTTCAATTTAGGGCTTGAAGGTGTGTTTAGACGTAACTCGATTTAGAGGGCAAATATTCCGCCCTAAAAGGGAACCGGTATTTAACGACGTATACTTACTTATAAGGCAAGTCTGAAAAGAGAGTATTATCTATGTTTTATTTATATATATTAGCTTGATGTCATCCACTGTTAGACATAGGACTTCCCCAACGTTGTCATATGGCGGAGTTTACTGTAGTCACGGCCCTTGGCATGTGAGTAGGCGGTAGTTAGGTGGTAGGTAATACATCGCTGGAACTCTGCGAGGTGTCATGTTTTATTAAATAAATACCAACGGTTTTAAACGGACCTTATTCCCATTTCGGACTTGCCAAGTAAGAACACTCGGCACACCGCTGCCGGAGATATTCCACTTAAGTTTAGACTACAGAAACTCAGGTGGAGACAACAAAATTAAAGGATTTAGTCATGTTAAAATGATACACCAATACAAGAAAACAGCTTTCATTCTAACCCTATGCGGCGTGCCACCAATACGTGCAACTGTCCTTTGAACTCAAAGCTTGCTACAGTTAGCTCCGCTGGTAGATTCTGACGACCCGTAACACTTTTTGTAGACGCTTTTTTGCGGACGAAAGACTTCATTTTCTGTTTGAGCGACAGAGGATAGTGTCTCAATCAGCAAGACCTCAGTAAAAATCTTCATTTTAAGTCTTGATCAAACCGTGGCATTACTACAGGTAGGTTGTGCAGAGCGTGCGTGGACACCGAGGAAACGGTCGCGCTTGTATTTCTCGAATACACAGGCTTCACGAAAATCCGGAAAGAAACCCTGGGCTCACCAAGGACTCCCACGGATGCCCTGAAGAACTTGAGAAACCTAATATGCTTCTGGGAAGAGGAGGATGGAATGACGGCCTCCATGGCACAAGTACAATGGTCCATATGAGGGACTAAGTGTGGAAACCACTAGCATAGTAGTGGAAAACAATGATGATGATAATACTACGAGTAGGTGGCTCACACCATTCTGATAGTTGAATATAACTGGTGGGAAAGGGATAGATAGAGCTCAGTGGCTTTACACGACCTAGTAAAGTATAGTGAATATATTGTCTAGGATAAACAGAGCAACCAAACTATGGATGTACAAAACCGTCATTGCATTGATTTTGATGTATGGCTGTGATGGACACTATTGTAATAAGAAGAGAATAAAGTCATCAAAATCGAAGTATTTAGGCTATTTGCTGAAGGAGCTTTATATTGATTTGAATCGCCGTGAAGGCGAGACTTTGATCTCTTTGATATTGAAAGGATAGAAGACAATCATGCCGTTAAAAGCTCGTATGTGGTACGGATGTAGGTAAAAAATAACAGTTGAACGCCTCAAAAAGCGATAGAAGACGGAGTCTACAAATATCTAAACGCTATCAAAATAAATTACTGGCGAGAAGCAAGAAAGGGATTAGTATCGGATTATTATTTCTGTGGACAAAATTCTTTTTCGCTCATTGAATTTGGTTAGTATTAGTAAATATACGGTAGTGGATTGATGGCGCTGCGCTATTATAATTGTAATGCAGTAAGCTATCAAAAAATCTTGCGGCAACTGTCCATAGTATGTCCGTAGTCCAGTAGTCGGGTGGAGATCATGAATGCTTCTAAAAGTGATGCTAACGAAGTACTCACCACCTTCTCCTCGACGATATCATTGTTGTTGTTGTTGCTCCCATATTTTAAGGCACCGTTTT
The DNA here is from genome assembly GCA_951640165.1 of Pseudoips prasinana. Classification (NCBI taxonomy): domain Eukaryota; kingdom Metazoa; phylum Arthropoda; class Insecta; order Lepidoptera; family Nolidae; genus Pseudoips; species Pseudoips prasinana. The sequence goes on along the minus strand of OX621236.1, from coordinate 22,710,784 downwards.
CCATGACCACAACTGATCGTCGTGTTCTTAACAATACTTTTATCACTATTTGTCCTCATTTAATATACACGTTAACTTGAAGATATATGTTCAATGATATTTAAATAGTGCAATGTCCTTATAATACTAACATTGCTTATTATTAATGAGATACGTTTTATTGAATATCTGATATATAATTACGGCTATCTGCTAATTTTTGTAAACTGTCACCGGACCTGTAAACATTTTTATTTTCTGTAGATATGAACAATTAAAGTAAAATGACTGTCATATATGTTTTAAGGTGAATTAATTAATGTATAATTTTAGTCAACACAATAAAATTGAGTTAGCTTATTACATCTAGTATTCAAATAAATATTACTGTATTTTTATATAGCCTTGCAATTAGCAAATTATTTTATTACTTGTTTAGGTCTGATTGTTTAAAGCACAAAATTTTACATTTAATATATTATTTATGACAAATTTTTTGTGATAAATTTCAGTGAGTTATTGTTTGTTATATTAACTTGTTTAGTTCTGATTATTTAAAGCACAATAGCTGACATTTAATATATTATTCATGACAAGGCTAGTTCTAATTTATAATCAATTTTAGTGAGTTTTTGTTTGTTTGTTTTATATTGTTGTGCTTATTTATACGCATTACGTGAATTGATTTTGATGATCCCTTTTTTTTACCCATATACGAGACTGTTTATTTCCAAATAAAGTAGGTGCCAGTTTTTAGCTATCCGATTACTAAACAAAACATTTACAAAAGGACGATAACCTTGGCAACAATTTGCTACATTAAAACGTTAAATTATATTTTGGGCGTAGCGCATAAGTAGGTGTCAAATGGTATATTATATTCATTTTATTTTACTTTATGAATGGATTGTCACGAACTATTAATAAAACATCTTAATTATGAATTAATAATAGTATTGTAATAAATTTATAATTCAAAGTCTACTTTAGGATCGTCGATCAATCTTTAGAGGTATCTAAGTTTTTTATTAATGATTAATTTGTAATAATGGTTTAATAGAACTTTAATACATAAATTTACTTAATAGTTACATAATTGTGCTGATATTAATATGACATCCGTTGCTATGCTACTTTTCTTTGTAAACACATTTCTTTGTTCGTCAAGTCGCTTCAAGCCATAGAAAAAAATGATTTATTTGCTTTGTACGAACTTTCAATTATCGAGTTTATAAAAAATTGATTATTCTTTCGAACTCCACTGTCAAAATTCACTTATCTAAATTTTTCATATCGGTTTGTATATGAAAATTACCTAACGGTATTTGGTTTTACATTTAAAGGCACGATTGCTTCAGTATACATGATATATGGTTATTAGTAAATGCAGTTGGTGAAGATCGTGGGGTGCAGCGCGTCCGGCGGCAGCGCGGCGCGGCGGGCTGGGCGCACTCGTGCTTGGGCGCGGGTGGGCGACTCGCGGGCCGCGTCATACTGCGGCGCGTGGCGCGCGCGGGGCCCCGCCGCGCCGCATGCCCGCACTCTGTTCCTCGCCATCGCTATACACCATACCTCTGATACGCACCATCGTTTATTATTGACAGATGACCTTGCTCCACATAATTTTTTCTCTACTAAAAGGATTTAATAGGTCAATGATGGACGGATGTTGTACATTTGTGTTAAATGGAAAACAATGACTGGCTCTATTGACCCCTCCTAAAATAAGTAGGTACTTATCTTCCAATAATAATTTCACACTTTATTTTTATTGATATTTCCTTGACGTTATTTCCCCTGAAATACTGAATGAAGAAGATGGAATACTTGATGTTTATTCTAAGTACTAGCAAAAGTTAGAGATGGATAAAAGTGTAAAGAGCAATTTGGCAGAAAAGGAAGCTTCTAGTGTACCTACTACTTACTAATGATAATGCGGAATTAATTTAAACATAGTCGTGTTCATCTCTTAATCCTTGTAATACTGCTATTGCTTAAAATATATAATCTTATACTGATAATAAAATTACACTTAAGACATTGTAAATTTATGAAAACAACGCTTACGACTTCTAATTCGACCCACTAGTCAGTCATCCATTATTCAGATAAACAAAGTTGGAATCTTTAAAACTTTTGTGATGCTAAGGGACTCATGTAGTTTTCCTTGCTTTTACTTCTCATGTGCAGAATAACAGTGGAGTTCATACAACCATATACAATAATAGTTTTTGTTATTTTGTTAATTCAGCTACTGGGATTATAATAGGTCTTTACCTATGAAATTGCCGTTTTGTATGAAAAAATTTAAACGAATTTTTTTCATGAATTTTTTTATTTGTATTAATCGAAGTAATCACCCATGCAATCAATGCATCTTTGCCATCGCAGTGGCAGTTTATTGATGCCCTTCTTAAAGAAATCAGCTGGACGGGAGGCAACAAATTCTTCAAAGGCATTTTGTACTGCCTCTCGGGTATTGAATTTTTTTCCCGCCAAGAAGTTATCCAAATTCTGGAAAAAGTAGTAGTCTGTAGGCGCAAGGTCTGGTGAGTAGGGCGGATGACGGAGAGCTTCCAACCCCAGTTCTTGCAACTTAGAGACCGTCTGCTGTGCAGTATGAGGTCGCGCGTTGTCGTGCAGGAGCAGCGGAGACGAGCGATTGACCAATGCTGGTTGGAGATGCGCCAGCTTCTCCATCATTGTGCTCAGTTCTTCACAGTACACATCTGCAGTAATGCTCACCCCGTTTGGTAAGAAGCTGTGATGAATCACACCGGCGCTAGACCACCAAACAGTGACCATCACTTTTCTAGGGGTAAGTTTTCGTTTAGGGCATTGTTTAGGTGCTGAACCAGGATCCAACCAACTTGCTGAGCGCTTGCGGTTATCAAACAGAATCCATTTTTCATCGCAGGTAACAATGCGGTTCAAAATTCCTTCATTTGTGTGTCTGTTGAGCAGTGCAAGGCACGTCTCGACGCGTACTTCGCGCTGGCGATCATTGAGTTCGTGGGGCACCCATTTGTCAAGCTTTTTTACCTTGCCAATTTGACGCAAATGGACCAATATTGTTTTGACGCTAACGTCGAAAGCTGCTGCTAATTCAGCCGTAGATTGTGTATCATCAGCTTCCACAACCGCCTTTAATTCGTCATTGTCGACCAAAGTCTTCGGACGACCGCGAGGTTCATTTTTCAGGTCGAAATTTCCAGAACGGAAGCGAGCAAACCAATAACAGGTGGTGCGTTGGTTTGTAGTGTTAGCTCCGTAAACGTCGTTGATGTTGCGTGCCGCTTGTGCCGCGTTGCTGCCACGACGGTACTCATATTCCATAATTACTCGAATTTTTAACGTATCCATGATGACGAAAAAGATTGAAATGCGATGAAAATGTAACACTAATCAATAAAGAAATGACTACTTTTGGAAAAAAGAATCCATGTTTTTAAAATAAAATTAATTTGAAATTAGAATTCTTAGCCAAACAAAAATTATTTTGATTTGAAATGGCCAGTACTGCAGAACGGCAATTTCATAGGTAAAGACCTAATATTAAACCTCAAATGCGTACGTCTACTGATTCGTCAACAGCTCTTTAAGTGTTCCTTACATTTATTTTATATTCTCTCACTGAGAGTTTTTCAAAAGAAACTTCAACAATGTCTATTTGACAAGTATTTCAATAAAATAAAATAAATATATAATTTCAGTTATTAAGACAACATACGAGTACATGCATTTTTTTATTAGTATTAGTGACATTTAATTAGTGAATTGTTTTATGAAAATGTAGTATTTTATGCTAGTTATCATTATTATAATTTATGACAAGTATTTAGTTAAGTTAATACCTAATATAATTTATGGATAATGTTGTATTATAAAAACTAAATTAATGTAGATAATTTAATATTATAAGGGTGAATAATTTTCATGCTAGCGTGAAACATGCTGTAGGTTCTTTAATTTTATTTAAACAGTATAAATTTATTGCAATTATAACTAAACACCTGGTGACAACGTTAGTTAACACTTCCTTCTGATCCTAAACCGGGCAGATCCATTATCATGGCAACCGGACAAACGTTTGACGTACTTATATATGTCTAAATTAGTAGACACATATTGACACAGAACAAGTAATCGTGCTTATCAAACAAAGATTTGTGCTGTGTGGGGTCGAAATAAGACCTTTGGCTTAGCAGTCTGGGTTACGAATCACTAGACCACCAGGCAACTTGCACCAATTTTTATTTGAAATGTCCAATATCAAATGTTTACTTTGGCTTGGAATGCCATGAACTAAATTAGAATTAGCTTTTACTACTGGATTACAAATTATCTTTTTCTTAATATCAATCTATACATATAATAAAATCGTAGGAAAGTCAAAACTGTACATCGAATATTTTTTAAAAAGGATACTTGGGACGTGATCTACAATCGACATCGAAACCAAAAATATAGTTTTTAGAATTTTTGTCTGTTTATCTGTTTGTCTGTATGTATGTCCGGGCTAAACTCAAAAAGTACTGTATGGATTTACTTCAAATTTTGCATGAATATTGCTAAGAGGTCGGGTCAACATATAGGCTACATATTATCACGCTATCACCTACGGGGGAGGAACTGTGATAATTTATATGGTTTAACGCGGGTAAAACCGCGGGGCACAGCTAGTAATCAAATAAAACTAATTAGTTTGCCATCAAACTAATTAGTTTTATTTGGCCCACAACGTGACCACACTGCTTGTGGCTAAAAATATTACAAACTAGCTGAGGCCCGCGGTTTTATCTGCGTTAAACTTTATAAATTGTAGCCTATGTGTTAATCCAGGGTGTCAGCTAACTCCATACCAAATATTATTAAAATCGCTCCAGCCGTTTAAACGTGAAGAAGTAACAAACATACACACTCACTAACTTTCGCCGTTATAATATTAGTGTGATAAGTAAAGTATAAAGTTTAAAATTTAACTAATAATTGAACAAGAGTAATTATGTAATAGCCTAATTTAAATTAAAAGAAATCTAAATGACAGTAAAAAAATAGTTATCAAGTTATAATCCATATATGAAGGCAAAGTAAAATTATGAACTTAATAGTAATACATACATAATTATCATCAAAGTATTAGATAATCATAACAAACTTCATGCGATAGACATAAACTACAGAAGGAACCATTAGACCAATATATTTATGTGTCCTATACATTTGTAGAACCTATATCTACCTGTGTGTTTGTGGTTTGAAACGAGGGCTTCGGTTTTAATTCAGATATGTATTTGGTAGTATGTTTACTTACTTCCACCTAACTGTGGTCGCCAACTCAAGCGCGTTGACTAAGGCAAACCTCTCTAATTGGCAACGTTATAGTATCCTTTGGATATCAGGCTGATGGTGATGATGAATATATTTATTACCTTTCTCGAGCCTTCTGAGTAGCGGTAAACAATAACAATATTTAAGTATAATAATAATAATAATATTGTCCTCCTAGCCGAATTTCGGCCACGGTGGCGGCCAGTCTCAACAGAGATAAGCCATCTGCGCGGGACATATTATAGTGCTCAAGTGTGTGCGCAAACACAGAAGCACTTTTTATTCCATCACTCTCATGATCCGATGGGACGCCTAGCGACACGACCGGAACGAGGTCTCAGGTACAGGACCGACGGCTTTACGTGCTCTCTGAGGCACGGGGGTATAATACCGCCAACTCCCAGACTTCGGGCTGATGCTGAGAAATTTTTCTTTTTACAGAATAGTCCCAAATTCACTTTTGGACCGACCCGGGATTTGAACCCAGGACCTCGTTCTCTGCGGGTAAACACTCTACCGCTAGACCAACGAGGCAGTCACTAGTGTACCGGCTGGGTAGTTAAAAACAAATGCTACTTAAATTTATATTTCATGAAAATACGTCTAAGCATTTAAAAGTAACACTCCTATTTCTGGTTGAAATAGCCATTTTCGTGTTTAAGTAGTTCGTTAAAGTATAGGACACTGTGCAAATTGCCGTGAGGATGTGATTTTGTTTATTTTTTTTAATTTACGATGAAATGAGCTATCAGATAAGACCGCAATTGTTTCGGATATATAATATAATCGAAATTTCAATTCTATATTTAAGATAAGATTAGGTTATGTAAAAATGTAAATAGAAAATTGGCATACTAGGTAAAAGTTGGAGTTTTGTATAAAAGAGAAAATAGAGTGTATTGAAGAGAGAACAATACATTTTATTGCATCAAAAGCTAATTCAAAACGTAACAATAGCTTCGATTATTTATCAAAATAAAATAAATAAAAAAGCAGTGACGTTTAACAGATAGACCAACCGAATTGAGCGCGCTTCAAGTTCGTCTTATCCAAGTATGGTGTAGCTAGGTAGTATTTATTGTACTTGACTATATAAATCTTATAGTGTTATACTAAATATCTCAATCTTAGCTGTGTATATATCATAACGAACAAATAACAGGTTTAATTTCTTCCAGACAACTACGATTTACAAGATTTCATGCAATGAGAATACAATTTACATATGGATGGTTGAAAAGGGCGCATTGTACTCTAGTATATTTTCACAATGTAGCTATGCAAGCTACATTGCGATTATGTAACAGAACAGCAATATATCTTACTTTTGGCCTGAGCATGATAAACACTATTTTTAAAGACTTTTCGTATAATGCAAATATTGACGCCTTTAGAGAGTGAGAATGGTGGAGTGCGTCAGGACCCGAGCTGCTAGAGAGGCGCTGATGAATACCTTCAAAATTAATTTGATAGATGTTGGTTTTGTTCAAAGCATATTATCAGAGCCTGTCTCGAATGCAGCTATCTTACTTTATAAAATAGTACCTACATAAGGTATTAAATTTCGAATAGTGTAAAGCTTTTATTGTATTAGGTTATGATGAGGCAGGCATGGTCGTATTATGACCAAAAGCCCCTAAATTTATAATAGATAATAAAAAAAATAAATAAAGAGGGTGAGAAAAATGATCAACATAACTGATAATGTTTGATACAGAATAAACGCATAATATCTATTTATCCGTAGTATTTAGACGGGCCTGTTGGTGTGGTTGGCAAATGCTTGCTTTTCACGCCAGAGGCCGTGGGTTCGATTCCCACCCAGAACAGATATGTATTTGTGTGCATGAACATGTGTGATTGTCCTGAGTCTGGGTGTAACTATCTATGTAAGTATATATTTACAAAAAAAACGTGGTATATGTAGTATGTCAGTTATCGGGTTTCCATAGTACAAGCTCTGCTTAATTTGGAATTAGATGGTCATATGTGAGTAAAATAATGTCCCAGGATATTTTTATATTATTATCTTGTATGAAAGTAACAAGGAAAATACCAATACTTACCACTTGTCTCCCTGCAGTGCTTTGGTTCACCCACGGTTGTCTGGAAGAGATTGCTACATTAGCGATAAGACCGCCGTTTGTACCTTACAGTTTTAAGAAAATTCATGTTACGATGTGATATTTTGATTTGGTGCAATAAAGTGTATCTATCTATCTATCTTGTATAATGGAAGTATGCGACGGTAATTACATCAATTCACCTCATAGATACGTTTACAGCTAGATAGCTCAACTAATGACACCATGTAAGGTTACGAGAACTATAAGAATTTGTAATGTGAACATTACAAATTCTTATAGTTCTCGTAACATGTAATTATAATAATAATATAATATAATAATATCTAGGGACAGTGTCACACAGATCATACTAGCCCCAAACTAAGCCAAGCTTGTGCTATGGGTACCAGGCGACGATATACATACTTATATAGATAGATAAATACTTAAATACATAGAAAACATCCATGACTCAAAATCAAATTTTCGTGCTCATCACACAAATATTTGCATTTACCGGGATTTGAACCCAGGACCACCAGCTTCGTAGATAGGAGCTACCAACTAGGCTACGGTGACCGTCAAAAAAGAACGTTAGTTTGCTGTGTGGCGTCACCCCATCTCATCCCGTGGGGGCGCAGAAGTCGCCCCGAGCGAATATCTATCAGAACGAGCAGCAACATCTCTCTGTATACTACGAGTATGACCATCATTCCGCGATTGCCAGCCCGTCTTTTTTTTATATCAGAGGGCGACAAACGAGCAAGTGGGTCACCTGATGGTAAGTGATCACCGCCGCCCATGGACACTCGCAACACCAGAGGTGTCGCGGGTGCGTTGCCGGCCTCTTAAAGTCAAAAAACAAGTGTTGCTGATCCTTCCCCCCACCCCAATGAGCTCTGGCGACCTTACTCACACTCGGAAACACAACATTAAAATGATTAATCTTATTATTAAGGAATGTCTTCTGTAAGGTGGAGGTGCTTCCCCAGGTGGACTGCTCTTTGAGCGAATGAACGCTATGCCCTACCTCTCTAGAACGTCTCGTCTGCCACGCGTGGCGATTATAGCATATTCCTTCAAATGATGGATACAACTTCGTTGTGGAAATCTTTTGGGGAGGCCTTTGTCCAGCAGTGGACGTAATTCAAGTTTTCTCATATTTGTCACCAATGCCTCATAATATCACTAAAAATTAATCATGTCACCAATTATATTTTTATTATATTTTCCGAATGAATATTATATTGTCAGATGAATAAACTGCTAGATTAGTGTATTTCGCGTACTTTCATAGCATTATGTCGTATGGAATTCTGCTGTGGGGTTCGGCGGCTGACATAGGTACTATTTTTGTATTGCAGAAAAGAGCAGTCAGAGCCATTCATGGTTTAGGCAGTCGCGATTCTTTGCGAAAGTTTAAAGAAATAAATATACTTACTGTGCCATCGGAATATATATATATATATATATATCAGAATATAATGTTTGTTAGAAAAAATATTCATAAATATAAAAAGAAAAGTGAACTGCATAATATAAATACTAGGAATAAAAACAAACTAGCCATGCCAGGCAGTAGAGTAAGCAAAACTAATAAATCATTTTTAGGAAATTGTATGAGGTTTGATAACAAGCTTCCTACTCAAATTACTGATCTGCGTGACACAAGTTTTAAAACACACATTAAACGTGTACTTATGGCTAGGGGTTATTACACCACTAAAGAGTACATCGATGACAAAGACGTCTGGCTCTCACTACCTACCTGCACATTGCTCGCTGGAGATCTTGTAGCCATAAATACATGACTGATCTGCTGAGTTACGTGAACTATTTGTAAATGATTGCTATCATATACTTAATTTAAAATTATTGACTCAGTCTCAAAATGAATAATGTTATTGTTTCGAAGTTTATCTTTTGTGTACCTACCTAAATATTAGGTCTTTACCTATGAAATTGCCGTTCTGCAGTACTGGCCATTTCAAATCAAAATAATTTTTGTTTGGCTAAGAATTCTAATTTCAAATTAATTTTATTTTAAAAACATGGATTCTTTTTTCCAAAAGTAGTCATTTCTTTATTGATTAGTGTTACATTTTCATCGCATTTCAATCTTTTTCGTCATCATGGATACGTTAAAAATTCGAGTAATTATGGAATATGAGTACCGTCGTGGCAGCAACGCGGCACAAGCGGCACGCAACATCAACGACGTTTACGGAGCTAACACTACAAACCAACGCACCACCTGTTATTGGTTTGCTCGCTTCCGTTCTGGAAATTTCGACCTGAAAAATGAACCTCGCGGTCGTCCGAAGACTTTGGTCGACAATGACGAATTAAAGGCGGTTGTGGAAGCTGATGATACACAATCTACGGCTGAATTAGCAGCAGCTTTCGACGTTAGCGTCAAAACAATATTGGTCCATTTGCGTCAAATTGGCAAGGTAAAAAAGCTTGACAAATGGGTGCCCCACGAACTCAATGATCGCCAGCGCGAAGTACGCGTCGAGACGTGCCTTGCACTGCTCAACAGACACACAAATGAAGGAATTTTGAACCGCATTGTTACCTGCGATGAAAAATGGATTCTGTTTGATAACCGCAAGCGCTCAGCAAGTTGGTTGGATCCTGGTTCAGCACCTAAACAATGCCCTAAACGAAAACTTACCCCTAGAAAAGTGATGGTCACTGTTTGGTGGTCTAGCGCCGGTGTGATTCATCACAGCTTCTTACCAAACGGGGTGAGCATTACTGCAGATGTGTACTGTGAAGAACTGAGCACAATGATGGAGAAGCTGGCGCATCTCCAACCAGCATTGGTCAATCGCTCGTCTCCGCTGCTCCTGCACGACAACGCGCGACCTCATACTGCACAGCAGACGGTCTCCAAGTTGCAAGAACTGGGGTTGGAAGCTCTCCGTCATCCGCCCTACTCACCAGACCTTGCGCCTACAGACTACTACTTTTTCCAGAATTTGGATAACTTCTTGGCGGGAAAAAAATTCAATACCCGAGAGGCAGTACAAAATGCCTTTGAAGAATTTGTTGCCTCCCGTCCAGCTGATTTCTTTAAGAAGGGCATCAATAAACTGCCACTGCGATGGCAAAGATGCATTGATTGCATGGGTGATTACTTCGATTAATACAAATAAAAAAATTCATGAAAAAAATTCGTTTAAATTTTTTCATACAAAACGGCAATTTCATAGGTAAAGACCTATTATAATCTAAAATAATAAGCTTTCAGACAACCGTTCGAGCATATATTGTGTTTGCCTACTATATAATTACTCTAATTGGACCGTCGTTACGCCGGACAAATTAGAGACCGTTTCGCCGGACCGTCTCAACTGGATCGTGTTGAAGCCGGTAGTAGATGAACCCACTGAGTTTGTTTCGCTTGGTCTTCTCAGTTGGGGCGCATTGGATCCGGTAGTAGCATTAAAGCGCGACCGTCGTTATTAACACAAGGTCCGTCATAATAATAATACCTTAATATAGACCGAAGCATTGACAATATGTAGTAAAAATATTAGAATTAAACTAGATAATTAAACATAATCTCTTGACAATAAATTGATACGAGCTAGCTAAATATCATTGCTATAATAAAATAAATTTTATAAATGTTTTCATACCATTAATACAATGTGTACCTAAATATATATCTATGTTACTAGAAATAATAATGTATACAACTATATTACTACAGACATGTTCTGACTATTTACAAGCGCTTTTTTAAAGTCTACGTGAATAAAAACCTTTTTTAATTAATTAATTTATTTTATAAAAAAAAAATATAGTTGACTACATACCAAATATACGTGGAATCTAGTAACAAGTACTTTAAAGATAATGATAACGTATATTACCAACGACAGCGAAGCTGAAAGAAAAACTCTGTTAGACCTTGACTCCAGAACCGTACAATTATAGTTTATACTAGTACTAGCTGTGCCCTGCGGTTTTACCCGCGTTAAACTTTATAAATTATCACTGCTCCTCCCCCGTACGTGATAGCGTGATAATATGTATGATGACCCGACCTCTTAGTAATATTCATGCGAAATTTGAAGTAAATCCATGCAGTACTTTTTGAATTTAGCCCGGACATACATACAGACAAACAGACACACAGACAAAAATTCTAAAAACTATATTTTTGGCTTCGATATCGATTGTAGTTCACGCCCCAAAAATCCTTTAAAAAAAGTATTCAATGTACAGTTTTGACTTTCCTACGATTTTATTATATGTATAGATAATCAAGAGTATAATCAACAGCAGGGGTTAGATTTACAAACAAATTATATCATGTCGCGTTCGATAAACCTAGTTATATTTAGTATATAGTATAAACCTAGGACTTGCATGATTGCATATTTTTACAGTAATCATTACATAGTTTACTCGTAAAGTATGGTAGCTTATATTATTAAAGTTTCCAATCACTACTTTACAGGATTGGAATATAAAGGAAACACCTAAAAAAAGTTTCAGTCCGTATCGTCACGAAACAATAATAAATAGGATTATTATTTCTAGTCGTCCATCTGCATACGTAAATTACAACATACAATTTTAACCAAACGCAAAATAGGTCAAATCACTATTAGTAAGTAGGTAGTAAGTTAATTTGTTGTTACGCACAACGCATTCCATTTCATACAAATTCTTGCTAATCTACGTCATTGCTCAGTTGCGCTACGGCTCGCTTTGCTACGTTACCCGATGACGTCACATTGCTGCTACGCGCGCACGCTACGCCAAACCTCTATGCACAACGAGCTTTGTTTTTCTTCTAGCGCAGGATCCAGTTGACTCGTACGAACACTTGTTGTGATTGTTTTATATGTATATCATTTTAAATAAATAATTTTAAATTTATTAATTTATTGTCAACGATATATAACATATAAATATAGCGGAAGCCCATAAGCGAAGGAAATATATATCAATCGGTGGAGGATATATCTTTCTTCCCTTTGGGGTGGAAACAATGGATCCCTGGGGTCCATCAGCACGTGTTTTAGTTAGGGAGCTGTCCATGCGTCCAATCAATTCGTCAGGTGACCAGAGAGCTGGCTCGTACTTAAAACATCGTATTAGCCTCGCTATTCAACGGGGTAATGTGGCCAGCTTTCTGGGCACCTTGCCCGCAGGCAACGATTTAAATTCAGTTTTTTATTTATAGGTATTAGATATTATAGACTGTAAGTTTTGGTTATATGTCAATATGCAAATTAAACTACCAATTAAAATATACAAGAGATTTTCAGTTTTGATAGTATACAATTTCTAACAATAAATTTCAACGTACGAGTTTGCCTACGTACGTCATCACGGAATATAAAAAAGGAACAGAAAAGTATGTATGAAATTATAAAAAGATTTTTTCGCAAGTAGGAAAATGTACCTTCTGTCACGCTTAGCTACACCTACAAAAAATATAGCTGCAGTGCATATCACGCATTGTATTGTTGACTAAAATCCTTTTATTATTGGCTAAAATCCTTTTTGAATTTTGAAATAAGTTAGAAGGCACATTATTATCACGTAGTAAACAATGCAGCAAAATCAATCTTTTTACTGCTAAATGTTAAATGAAATATAGTTAGGTTCGACCTCGTGGAGTAAAATGTGTTTCTTGGCACAAATATTGACTCTAAATTAGAATGCTTTGCTTCATTTGGACGTACCGTATAATAAAGTGTAAAGAAAGGAATAAAATAGAGAGTAGCACTATTCCTCGAAAATTATAGATTCCGATATGTGTATACGGCGTTTGTTACAAAAATATACTTCCTGAGAACTGAAATAGGACTCAATATTAATATAATATTGTCTCTAAAGTATGTTAGAAATAATATTGGCTGATCACGTCCGGGCCGATATGTGTGCAATAATATCTATTATGGCACTCTTAACTCTGAAGAAATAGATATATTTTATAAGTGAAAAGGTTTATGGCTGTGCAGGGTGCTAATAAAATAACCATGTTTTGGTAATTCTTTCAATTGTCAAATCTAATGTAGGGTTTTAATTAGATACATGATTAGTCACGAATTATTATTATTGTGGTCTTTGAGGGAGGCCTTTGTCCAGCAGTGGACGTCTTTCGGCTGATATGATGATGATGATGATGATGTTTCAAAGTAAAGGTATGCTTGGGTTTATTTAGTTTAAGTCTGTAAGACCTTTCAATAATCGTTTTGCACCATCATCGGAACCTACATTCACATTTAACAACAGCGATAAATCAGAACGGTGGCTGTTTTGCTTCTTTAAAGAAGAAAGAACAGATATTATTGATGTTTTTAGAACCACTATAACTTCAATAATATGTAAAGAACAAAACTGCTATCAAAGTTTTAGAGTGACATTGTATTGATTGATTTGTGCCCCTGTTTTAGAAGATGGGCTCTAACCTTCTTCATGATTTTTGTAAGTTCTCCTGGTGAACACAAAGGGCCCATATGATATGACGGTAAACTGATACATACATTCCTAGAATTTACGATCAGATTGCAATACAGGCGCTAATAAATAGACTCTTTGGCGTCAATCGTTTCTAAAAACCCCCTTTGGTGAATTAGTTTGGCTGCAGTTCTATGATCCTTCATTTTAATAATTGTATTTAAAGATTTTAAATTCATATTAACCACTTACATTCCTTAAGTTTAGGCGCTAAAATACTTTTGAAATGTAATAATCATGAGACGGACAGCAAGTGATATGGCCCCTAAATCTAATATTATTTTGCAACGTGAATATCTAAAGAATCATCGTAAGTCAGATGAGAAGACGGTAAAACAGGTTAAGTCACCTTGGTTCATAATGGTATAGAAAACCATATTCTCTCCATGATAACACTACAGTATTCTTGGCTATATATATAAATGTTTATTCGGCCTGCGGCCGCCGGTGCATCACTGACAGTCTTCTCTGACCTTCAATCCCCTGTTGAACCAATAACGAAGAGGTCCCGACTGGTTTCTCTGGAAGGTAGGATGAGCGAGTGACGGTTGAGAAATATTGTTGTTGGGTTTTTCGATGGCCTTACTGGTTTTGTTAGTCTTTTTTAAATTGAATGTGAAGAAAGTTAATTTCCAGACTCAGTGTAATTTTTTTATTTAAAAGACAACAACCGCACTAGGGAATTTAATCCCTGTGTCGCGGGATACATATAATTGACGGACACAAAGTACATCCAGACTCCGAAAAACTATTTATGGGTCACACAAATAGTTGTCCTGCGCGGGATTCAAACCCGGGACACGAAGTAGCGAGGCGACTGTCTTAGCCGCTGCGCCACACGTGATTTAATTTTATTAAACTTGATTTATAATTAGTGGTGTAAATCGACAACCATCACGGTGTTATATGGCAAGGCCTTTATTGTCCGACTTAAGCAAAATATTCATGGCTTTGTTAATTGCTGCGGGACCATTCCCAATTGTTGTTGGAAATCTGTTAATATTTAAATCTCGCCCTCTGACCTGCTCCGCATCATTCGGAAAAATACGATATATAAGAGGGCGTGTAACTGGTTATATATCATCATTACAGCCAAATAAGTCCACAGCTGGACAAGCCTCCCTCAAGAATCGTCTTGGGGGGATATGCCATAATCGCCACGCTTGGCAGGCGGGTTGGCGATCGCAGTAAGATGGTCATAGTCGTCAGAAGGAAGCTGCTGCCCATCCTCTGGTAGATATTCCCTCGGGTCGACTTCTACGCCCCCCACGGGATGAGATGGGGTGATGATATTCTGATTCTGATATATGTCGCCGTCACCACACAGCTTAGGGTTATATATACCGCTAGCAAAATATGTAGTTAATATGGATATCTTATCATGATTACACATGTTTTCTACATAAGTTTTCATGAGAAAATTACTCATAAATTGCTCGCAGCTAATAACGTTATCGCAACTGAATCGCAGTCAATCCAGATTTAAATTCAGTTGCGTTAATATTTACCGTTATAATACACTTTTAAACGTAGCAATAAGTTCGATTAACTTATAAAATTACGATATATGAGTGGCCGTATAACGCTGATAAAAATATGTAGGTAATGTGCACTTGGTGAGATTACACAGGTTTTCTATAAAAGTTTCTATGACACATGACTCATAATTAGCTCGCAGCTAATTACGTTATCCAATTGAATTTGGTCCTTTAAGCAATAGACCTTTTAGACTGGCCGAAAATATACCACAGTTGCACTCAAACGTGTAGACGCCCGGTGTTTGAATAGGAATAACATCCTTTGGTGTACGCAGATGGTTAAAGACTTTGGAGATTGCACAGTCTTGATGGAGTATTTCTTTAGTACTGATCCAACTTTATCCGTTACTCCTTTCACGTAAGGTAAAAACGCTGGTGCTCCGCATACTTCCGGCTGCTTCTTTTTGATACGTTTTATAGCCCTACTGTAGCCGTTATGCCTAAATACCTCCTGAACGTGTGTTTGCTCATTTTCTACGCATTCAGGGTTGCATATATAATACGCTCTGTTAGTGAACGAGGCAACTACGCTTAACAGGTGTCGTGGATGGTGATGATACTCGGTCTCTAAATACCTATCTGTGTGTGTGGGCTTTCTGTAAACTGTGTGTGCTAGAAACGGCAACGATCTCTCTACCTCAATTTCATAACTAAACTTAAAGTCAGGGTATGTGAAGTTCAAGGTAATTGTTCTACTACTGATTTGTTACCTTCTCCACGTGGACCAAATGTTGTGCAATCATATTTTTGTAATTTTTGAAATGTTCAGATGTTGGCCATTACCCCTGGTATAGAAAGGAATTACATTTTAGGCAGGGTTGTTCATTAGAGCTAGGTATATAGAACTTGGTATGTTGTTAGCCGCGAGTTTCCTCTCGATGACTTCAAGGCAGTCATTAATGGGAAATTTGGTAAAAAGTGACTGAACATAAAAACTCACCATCATCACGTCTGGTTGCACTTTCATACCTTTGATGATGTCAACAAATGGCGAGAGTCCGTCTCAAGCGAAGTGATGTGTTTCGCTAGATCGTAAGTGGGCAACTGATTTGACTTACGATCGGGCGCAGTGGTACATTTTCTTTATGAACTTTTGGTAAACCGTATAGTTTCGATGACTGACCGCATTTAGCTCTGAAGAGACGTTCGAACACATCATGCGTCAAGAGCTCTTCGTGGTCGTTAACTGGTGCACCCATGCATTTCGTGACACTTGTAATAGAATTATACGACACTGGTTTATAAACAGCGTATCTTTGAGCAGACTCCGTATTTTGCCATCGTAGTTACTAGAACTTATTAATACGTTTCGGCATTTTTGCCATTGGCGCGTGTGTTTGTTGCCTCGCACGAAATAGGAATGACTAAATGTTAAGCGAATGGTCTTAGGAAAGATACTATGGGCATTAAAAAAATATTGAAACTCTCTAAAATAGTGCGATGTTGCCTAAAGGGACCTTGTAAATAAATTATAACTGAAGTATGGAGTGACGGATGTATAAGAAAGAGTATTTGTTATATAATATATTTTATTCTAAAGCATGTCACGCTGTTCGATTTATGATCAAAAATACCACTCCTGCAATGCGAAAAATTTAATTCCAGTTTATATATGTTTACGTGATTACTAGAAAACGATACGAGGTTTTATTGTGTAACCGCATAATTAAAATATTACCTGCAGGGTAACAAGTGCGTGGGAGGGGAGTGATATATGGGTGTTTCAGGGAGGTGAGCGGGGTCGCGCGGTGGTGCATCGTGTAACACCAGTGGTGAATGCAGTACACAGTGACCTATCTGAACAAGTCGAGCTGCTCATCAAATAAATGCTATGCTGTACCCAACTTAAATGTTGCTAATGTGTACGTTAACCAGTGTCAAAGCTGACGGAGCCAGTAGAAATTAACCCCCACAAATTCTAAATTAAAAACGAAATAAAACTATACACTGTCTAGGAAGCCTACGGAGCCCTGAATGTTGAATTCCATCTCGCACTAGTTTTTAAGAGCCTCGTAGTAAAATACCGAAATATAAGATTAAGCGTTTTGACTTCTTGATACGACTCTACTTACTACTTCTCTTTGATTTGATCGATGTATCCTCGGTCTGCCCCAACTTCTCCTTGCCTCTATTTCACCATGATGTTCCATAGTAAGACAAGGAATCCTAATAGTTTACCCTGTCCACCTGTCTTCCGTCTAGCGGACTTAAGATACTTAGGAGGCTTTAGCTATAATTTGGCAATATGAATATATGAATTAAAAGTATGTAGTATAGCTAAAATGCTATCTGGTTTGGGTTGTAAAGCACGTATAGTTCGTATTTTTATAAGAGAAGCAAAAATTTATAATATTTTGTTTTCCTTTTTGAGAAAATGTCATGCATGAACTTACTGAGTTCTATTCATTTTTTTTTATAGTCGTTCCTGTATATCAGAAATAATACTCATCTTAAAATGTACCCGCCGCATTATATATTGGCATTGACTAGTATATTCTTTATTTTATTTCACATTGAAAGTAATACATATTTAATCATTATAACGTATAGAAATACATGTAGCAACCAACGCTAATAATAAATCGCACTATAAATTGATCCATTATATGGGGTATAATTAACAGTATTATATTGTATAACAAGTTTCTTAGCTAAAACATATCTCGACATTTATCTTTTACCTTAAGTTAGTTAGCTATCTATATGTTTAGTTTAGGAGCAAGCACAAGATAAATATATTTTTTTAATTATTTATGTACATAAAAAAATACAAACAAAAGGGCATTTACACAATATGAGGTAGAGGTACAAGGGTGCTACTTATTTATAATGAAATCTCTTCCAGCAGACCCGGGAGAGCAAAGATACAAAAGAAAGTATTAAAGTGTGTAGCTATATACAAGAGAAATGGAACTGACTACTAAATTTTAATTTACATTATTCGTCTGTTGTACTTCATAGCTTTAAATATTTTATACTAAAACTAGCTGTGTCCCGCGGTTTTTTTATCACAGCTTCGATATCTGTTCTAGATGACGCCCCAAGTATCCTTTTAAACCTTCCTACGATTTTATTACATGTATGTATAGATACTCCTTGCCATTAATTAATGGATTATAATTTATCTATGAAATTGAAGCCAAATTGCATTTTGGACTTTCCTAATTGCTTGGCTTTATTATCCATTGATTCGGGTAAACAAACCAGTAAATCATTTCGCTACTGAAATAATTTCTCTCCTTTCGATTGCCAATGGTGTAACCAGAAGCTTCATGTTCCTAAGTAAGTAGATACTGTTCACACACATTTTTATGCGGTGAACTGCGCTGTTAAATATAAGAAATATAAGTAATGAGCAGGCGGATCCATTAATATTAAAGTTTTGCCGATCACTGCAAATGAGTACAGATATTACATATGAATTTAGTATAAAGATTAACTATATAGAATCGACAACAATCCTTTCAATCGAAGTAGGACAAAATAAAATAAAATAAAATAAAATAAAATAAAATAAAATAAAATAAAATAAAATAAAATAAAATAAAATAAAATAAAATAAAATAAAATAAAATAAAATAAAATAAAATAAAATAAAATAAAATAAAATAAAATAAAATAAAATAAAATAAAATAAAATAAAATAAAATAAAATAAAATAAAATAAAATAAAATAAAATAAAATAAAATAAAATAAAATAAAATAAAATAAAATAAAATAAAATAAAATAAAATAAAATAAAATAAAATAAAATAAAATAAAATAAAATAAAATAAAATAAAATAAAATAAAATAAAATAAAATAAAATAAAATAAAATAAAATAAAATAAAATAAAATAAAATAAAATAAAATAAAATAAAATAAAATAAAATAAAATAAAATAAAATAAAATAAAATAAAATAAAATAAAATAAAATAAAATAAAATAAAATAAAATAAAATAAAATAAAATAAAATAAAATAAAATAAAATAAAATAAAATAAAATAAAATAAAATAAAATAAAATAAAATAAAATAAAATAAAATAAAATAAAATAAAATAAAATAAAATAAAATAAAATAAAATAAAATAAAATAAAATAAAATAAAATAAAATAAAATAAAATAAAATAAAATAAAATAAAATAAAATAAAATAAAATAAAATAAAATAAAATAAAATAAAATAAAATAAAATAAAATAAAATAAAATAAAATAAAATAAAATAAAATAAAATAAAATAAAATAAAATAAAATAAAATAAAATAAAATAAAATAAAATAAAATAAAATAAAATAAAATAAAATAAAATAAAATAAAATAAAATAAAAATAATAAAATAAAATAAAATAAAGTAACATAACATAAAATAAAATAAAGTAACATAACATAACATAACATAACATAACATAACATAACATAACATAACATAACATAACATAACATATAACATAACATAACATAACATAACATAACATAACATAACTAACATAACATAACATAACATAACATAACATAACATAACATAACATAACATAACATAACATAACATAACATAACATAACATAACATAACATAACATAAAATAAACGAAACGAAATAAAATAATTCGCCTTAGATCCGACACGTGGTACCTACTTACCAAAAACCTCACCGTCACTGGTCACGGGTCTACTAGGAGTATCGGCTTGTACATTGGCCTTACCTGGGGTATACTCGATACGCAAATCAAAAGCTTGCAGCTTCATTGCCCAGCGAACCAACCTACCGCTTGGGGACTTCAGGGAAAACAGCCACTTCAGAGGTGGGTGTTCAGTCATGGCATGCTCAAAGTGGTTTTTGTTTGGAACACATCATACTTAAACTTACACAAATTTACACGTAGTTATCGTATTTATCGTATGGGCAGTGGTTACCCTAGCTAGGACTAGGTCGAGCCTGTCAGATAAGTTCAAGCCGACCAGTAGTTGTCTAATACTCGTAACTAAAACCGGGACCGACAGCTTCATGTACCCTCCGAAGCACGGAAACATTCAGTGTACTGGTCACCAATCTATGGACTGACCGCGAGCATAGTTGCTTAAGCTCGCCGATCACTTACGAACCGATGAGAGCATCTAGCTATGAGCGCCGATTGTTATATGATCTTTAATAACTAATCATAATTCTGCCCTTTAAGAAAGTATTACTTACGAAATTTCAAATGAAATAACCACAACTTTAAAATAATATGCGTAACATTGAGTTTGGTTAGTTTTTAATTCGTAAAACTAACAGTATGTTATATTTAATAGAAAAGAGAAGTTGCGTGCTATTAAAAAAAAGGCACAATGTATTGTTGAGTGAAAAACATTTTAATCTAACGCCATGCACGTTTGACCAGATTCATCGTATAAAATATAGAGATAAGTTACTTGTAAAATTTAAATCAATTCCAGATAACTATGTACATATATGCAATAATCGTACGAAAGCTATCGAATTTTTGCAATGACCACTTAAGAAAAGTACAAATATTTATAATTAAATTAAACTATCTACTATTTGCTATCAATCTTGAACTGAGAGTGCGAACCCAGTCGTCTTGAGCGATCATTCAAGAGCTGCTGACAATATCCTGGGTTTTGGCAGGATGGTGATCCCGTGCATGTAATCACACCCTCATTTCTTAGTGTGACTTGTTAATTTTGTAAATGTGCGCGGATGCACCCACCGTTTATTCATCTTGCAAGAGGTTATTTTAATTGCTTATGTGAAATGGAATGTTATTGTTTATTACCTCACAATTATTTTGATTAACTAGATGTCATCGGTTCTGTGCGTGCATTAGCCCACATAACAGCCAACGTAAAAACAAAATACAATGTTAAAAAATAAGATATGAAAAAAAATCGAAAACAAAAAGCAAAAGAAGAGGAAATAGGCAAGCCCTGAGTTTCTTTGTGGCTGTCTTCGCCGGGTCCACCTAGGTAACTAGAGAAAGCCGCAGGCTAGCTAGGGTAGGATCCTCAGCGGTGAGGATCGCGTTGCCCCCTTAACACGTGATCGTTAATCCCGTGCAAGTGATCTGACCCCCATTTCGAATTCCATCTTTTTATTTCAGCGGCCGCCTGAGCTGTGGCCCGAACCCCATAAGGGTGCCCTCAGGTATCAGTCGCTTAAATTAAGCTACTGGTTGAGAGCCTTTTGCGCTAGCCAACTGCTCGTTGCTTTCAATTCTTTAATTTTAATATACAATTGCTAAATGTAACAATAATAGCTTAGTAACTTGCTATTTATTATTTACTTAAGGATATTAAAAATATATGTGACGAAACAGACCGCACGGACGGACTAATTCAAAATATTTTGTTGCTTTAATTACTGTTTTCATGTAATACATGTGTATGTATGTATGTAAATGCTGAATAAATTTCATTATTTCATTTAGAATTTCGTCTTTTTGCTTTAGCACCCCCCTGAGCTGTAGCCCAAACCCCAAAAGGGTGCAGTCAGGTATTAGTCGCTTAAATTAAGCTATTGGTTAAGAACCTTCTGCGCTAGCTTGCCTCCCATTCTTTAATTTTAATATACATAGTATAGCTAAATGTCAAAATAATAGATTAGTAACTTGTTATTTATATAAGGATTTCAGAAAATAATGCGATAACAAAACAAGCCCGGACGGACGGACTAATTAATTTTTTTTGTAACTTCACTACTGTCCACTAGACAGTATAAAAGTCCTTGTTTATGTACTGCTTTGTGAGCTTGACAATTACAAGAGTATGTTAATACCCAAGTGCTGAATAAATTTCATTTCATTTCATACCATTTTTTAAAACTTTATTTAAAAAAAATTAACACGTTGCAGGATTTTTTTGATAATAGGGGATACTAATTATTATAATCATTAATTTATTTGTCTTTGAAGAATCCTAAACGTATGTACTCTGAACTGTCGTGGGTGTTCTTATTGTTTAATATTTATATACCCTTAGTAATTGGGGTATTTTAATAAACACTTTGACACACACGCACTTATAGGTTTTATGATGAAGTGTTTTACCCTTAGACATCACTAGTTTTGTAGGATCCCTTATACTAAACAGACAATTTTCATTAGCTTTTGAAAGAGATGCGGGTGTTTCCTTACAAAAAGTCCGATAACAAGAATGTGTTGTAGAGTTAACGTTAATAGTTTTTTTTGAAAAGGGATCTATATGATCAAGAGGATCAGCATTACATATAGTTCTAGGCATTTAGGAAAATAATAATAGATAAACTTCAACTTAATTAATTTGAAGAAATCTTACATTCTGTTTATATACAATGTATGTATTTTAATTAGCCAAATATCAATAGCATAAGATCTATCTAGCCTTGCAATTGAGGCACTGTATGAGAAAAAAAAAGAAATCTCATATTTCCAGTTTTTAATAATAATATTATTTAAAGGTCATGGCCCATAATCCGACCCGGTTCAAAAATGTTTTTGTACAAAAACGAAAATGGTGGTAAATAATGCAAGCATAACCCACTTTTCATTATATGTAAAAAGAAAAAAATAATTCGTTGGAGAAATCTTGCAGCAGACCAATAAAAATTGGATAATAATTAGCGGTTTCGCCTGTCTGTAAATTATTTTATCCATGGAAACATGTCACTTGGGTAAAAAGTATACTATGTCCGACTCCAAATCAAAAAATATATCTATACATGGCAATTTAATCAAAATCGGTTCAGTGGTTTAGACTTGAAAATGAAACAAACAAACTTATTTTGCCATTGTTTTATTAAATAAAAATATCATCACACATAAAGCAAACTCGTTCGGTCAGGTAATATAATACACGTATATTGCTGTCTCTGTCTTACCCGAGTTGATAACCAGCTTTGTTGCGCTCACGCAATAATATAATGCACACATCCACAGCAGGTAATAAAACATCGGCGGCGCCTCTCTGACCTCGCCCTTTGCAGTCCTTCGTCATTCGTCGTTGTGATCTGTGCTTTCTCTGTGTTTCTATATTATTCCAATACAATTAACTACTTTGGCGTGTTTACTTGAGTGATTGTTTGCTTCTCGATTTGGATTTTGTTGACATGGAAAGACTTAATAGCTGTGTAACGTGTAACCGATCGGTGTTTCGTCGCAAAAATCACCCTCTTACTGGAATTTTTCTCGAAACACATCGGGAACACGCCGTGCTATTACTACAAGAAATAATACCACACGAGGTAAGTTTCTGCGCTTTAAACTATTATTTTTATTCTCTTTGTTACAAACTGCACACAGTATTTTAGAATAATAAGTATCTTTTACGGTGTTCAGATTTCTTTTTAAATGAGAGTGCTGTTAGAAGGGTACCTATCTACTTTTTCCTAAAAGTCTTGTAAGAATTGTCTGGATTTTAAAATGAATTTAGGCATTTTCAGACCAGTATGCTCCACCATTTTTCGTGTTGTACTTAATATTTTTCCTCGGTGATTAATGTTAATTATTAT
The DNA here is from genome assembly GCA_951640165.1 of Pseudoips prasinana. NCBI lineage: Eukaryota > Metazoa > Arthropoda > Insecta > Lepidoptera > Nolidae > Pseudoips > Pseudoips prasinana. The sequence continues at coordinate 22,686,911 of OX621236.1, read as the reverse complement.
TTCGACTTTTTCAGGTTCCATTTGATGGCTCAAGATCAATTTGCCATGCATGCTGGGTCAGACTGAGTCGTGATGTGCACCGTCAGCGAGATCAACAGGTTCAAGATCAACTACCCGAACAACCTGAAGACCAGCCAAACCAACAAGATCATGATCAAGGTCCATCAAACCAGCAAGGAGAACAGGAAGTATACAACGACGGCCAAGACGTAAGACCTGGCTTCATGTCCTTACAAGGATATTCACGTGCCTCCAATACCGCAAGAAGGTGTATATTTAACGGCTGCAGGAATACGCCTAGTCATCTAGTGCCCACGTATATAAGGTTCCACTTGCTTAATACGAATAAATATTATATACCTCAACTTGCTCGCGTTTGTCACCCGCACCTGGTGCGAAATGATTGGGAGGAGTTAAGTGCTCAGACGCCATTGCTGGATTTTAATAATGTTCATGTATTAGACATGTTCGAATTGTTTAAATGGGGGTTAGAACGAAGTCATCAATTAGATTTCGAACATATTGAAGAGATCGATGACGGTGAACTGCATTTTTGGACTGGAGTTACGAAAGTTCAGTTCAACTTGGTTTTAAGTCTAACTCCATCTCTACGTACCAGAACGGATAAGCCTGCAACCGCTTTAGGCATATACTTGACTAAAATAAGAACTGGTGAACCGGACAGACGATTAGCTACAAAATTCAAAATATCGAAAAGTACGTTAGAGAGAAAATTCATATAGCTAGAACATGTTTAACTGATGACTTTGTTCCACATTTTCTTGGCATAGATCACATAACTCGAGAAGAGTTTGTTTCCAGAAACCTTACCATTCCAGCTCATATTTTTGGAGGCAACCATGACGCCGGAATTCTTGTATTTGACGGCACATATCTTCATGTGCAAAAGAGCGCTAACTTTTTATTTCAGAGAATAACATATAGTCTACATAAATTCCGGAATTTAGTCAAACCATTTTTGATAGTGTGCACAGATGGCTATATAGTTGATGTCATAGGCCCATATGCAGCAACAACCTCAGATGCTACAATAATGCGCAGTATCATGCAAGAAAACTCAGATTGGCATTAGTTTCTAAGGTCTAATGATGTATTTATATTGGACCGCGGATTTCGGGATTCTATTTCAACAATCGAAGGTTGTGGTTATAATCCACACATGCCACCTAGCAGACCCAGAGGAGAACAATTATCAACGGCCGAAGCCAACAAATCGAGATTGATAACAATGGTCCGATGGCCAGTAGAGACCATAAATGGCCGATTTAAAAAAGATTTTAAAATATTTCGGCATACGTATTTTAATCTTGCATTGCCTAATATGATGACGGACTTTAGGATTACTGCTGCACTAATTAATGCAACCCGACGTCCTTACGAAGATAGCGTGTACGTAGAGCAATTTATAAATATTATAAATGAGAATATAAATAGAGAGAATGAATTGGCACAATATGTACAAGAAAATAATATGAATAGGCAAAGAGTAGCCTTCGTGCCTATTGATGGTAATGATCCATCTTTCGGTGATTTTCTTCAACTTACATATGAAGAATTGACTTTGTTTACATTGGGGAGTTATCACTTGAGATTAGCCAGATCTTACTGCCACGAGCACATGCGACCAAATGGTCTGTACACATTAGAAGTATACAGACACCGCACGTTGGTTGACAACAAAATATTAATTAGAGGGAGAATACAGTCTCGACATGTCAGGAGTAAACAATATTATACTTATGTTTTGGTGAATGCAACACGACATGGTCATGAGAGTATCGAGGGATACTACTGCTCATGCATTCACGGCCGCCGCACTATAGGAAGTTGTGCCCATATTGTGAGCATAGTGTACTTTTATCCTGGGCCAGACATCAAGAAAATATTGAAACACCTGCGGCTTTCTTGGACAATGTTTTAGACATTGATGGGGCTGAATAAACATTAAAAAAAAAATGTATTTTCTTTTCTCCTCCCTAAAACCACAATGTATAAGTTAAGTTTTCATACTAGGTAGATTACATTTTTTTATTATTATTTCATGATCCCCATGAGCCACAGCAATGCGCCACTTATCATTGAAAAGTATAATCATTTGTCTTTGATTCCCGCCATATTTTATTTCTGTACGCCGTGGGTATATTTTTCACACTAAATGGGCCATTACCTTTTGAGGATATATGTGTATATAATACATATATCCTTAAAATCTCTGTCTTATTCCGTATAAGTAATGAACATTTTTATTAAAATTATTGGCCTGCAAGTTTAGTTTTATGGTATGATTCATGTACCATGTTATCTAATTAGATATTAAGGCGGCTTATAATATTAAATTCAAACACAACATCCGATTGTTGACGCAAAAGTTAGATATAAAATCAGCGGTGTATAAACGCTACCCTCCAGTTTCCTTTCCACAAACATTTCCCGTTGCCGTTAACTTCCCAATTGTGTAAACAGTATTTACTTCGCTTATTTACTCTCCCGAATGTACCCGGCACAACGAACGATTAAACCTTTAATTAAAATGCACAAAACATTCGGTTTTATCTTTATACTTATTGTGTTGAGTCGGGTTATTGTGCGCGTTTCATAAATGTGTATGACTTTCCTGTACGGTTGTTATTTTTTCATAATTTAGGAGCCTAAAGTACGTTGACATTTGTTGACCGGTGCTCGCTGTAAACATATACTTGTACCTTACAAATAACGTAAAATGGAATTAACTTTTTACAGCGCAGAACGATGAAAGACATCACAAATTGTTGACGTTTTTAGGACAAAACGAATTTATTTATAATGTAATACAGAATCTAATTACGTTATAGGTTGCCTGGAAGAGATTTCTTATTCATAGACCACAAAAACCTGTAATATTTACGAAAACATCAATTGATTGTACAATCACTTACATACTGTATTAAATATATTGTTGTAGGCTGAGGTAATCAGCCTTATGTTGCCCCACCACCGTATTAACTGCTTCCTTTTGATCGCATTCAACGTGGCGTTGGCGATAAAAGATAGCTAACTTCTATTATATTGACAATCTGTAGCTTTTATGAGGTAGGTATGCAAACAATAATAAAATAGTTTTAGATATCTAATCTCTGTGGGTATAAGATGTGCAGTTAGAGTGTGTATGGAAATAACCCAATTTCAAACATTTTACCATAACATAACTTGCTTAGTTTTCCGATAGAAACATACCTAATTGATTAAGCATTATGTTGTGGCAAAATATAGAGAGACCTACTAACCCTATTCTGTAACAACATTATGTACTGACCTATATTGCAAATAAAATAATTTGATTTGATTTGATTTGTAATCTCAGGAATTATTGAAATACTCCCGTTAATTCCTAATTGATTCAGATAAAGAAAATGACCGTTTCATAGAATACGAGCCTATCTGTTTGTCTGAGAAGATGGCTGATAGGATTGCAGAGATTTTCTATAATGGCTTCCTTAATGAGGAACATGTCTCTGTTAAATATGTCGTCAAGTTTACTAAAAGTCCTCTTAATGGTAATAATGAGTAAATCTATACGTATAATCAAACTGTACACCTAACGTATCATAGATATCGAAAAAATTGCGAGAGGGTTCATGTGTGATCAAATTGGGATGCAATACAGTAGGTGTTCAGACCGAACAGTGCTCCTCCACCGTCCAAAATTAATTGAAATACTTTTGTACATTTCTTCTCATATCTCTTTCTTTTTTATCAGGACATTCGCACACTCTCTTTTTTTTCTTTCATAATTAAAACCATCGAATGAAAATTTTACATTAATAATTTTCTGTCTTTTCATCAGATATCCTTTTTCTTTTGTTCTTGTAACTATAACAAGCTCAAAATATCACAAAAGCGACCAAAACGTTGACCTTTTCTCTTCCGTGAGTCGATGCAAAACCTTAGCAATATTAGGAAATCCTTTGACGAATCGGCGATAGTAAGAACATAGACCCAGAAAAGCTCGGACTGGCTTGCCTTTTAAATAATAATAATAATATCTAGGGACAATGTCACACAGATCAACCTAGCCCCAAACTAAGCAAAGCTTATACTATTGGTACCTGGCGATGATATACATACTTATATAGATAGATAAATACTTATATACATAGAAAACATCCATGACTCAGAAACAAATATTCGTGCTCATCACATAAATATTTGCACTTACCGGGATTCGAACCCAGGACCACCAGCTTCGTAGGCAGGAGCACTACCAACTAGGTTACGGTGACCGTCGAAATCAATAAATAGTCTGAGTAAGTATTATCAAAATTGAGGTAAGGAGCTAAAATATTGTAAATTGTAACGGAGAAATCGTGCGGGTCGCGTTCGCTATGAAGAAATACATTATTATTCAATTTAGTATTAAATTGAATCAATCATCGCTGAATATTAAGCCTAGAAATTTAATGAGAATCTAGAATAAAGCGCTCATCAGCAAAGAGTAACATGGTGTTTTGACGCCCCAATGAATATATCTAACGGGTTTACATGCATTAAATCACACCTGTGTAAAAGCGTTGCATCTAGTATTAATGATATCTATACTTATCCACTTTAATGTGTTTAATATGTAATTATGTGCCGTCACGCTCCCCTTCTCGGCTTAGTCCAAGAACCCGCTAGCAACAATAAATATTGTGTTATTAAATACATTTTCTAGTCACGTCCGAATAACGTAGGTAAGTTATACGCTTACAGCACCATTGAGCGTTATCTCAGGTTACTAGGAAAATAGAATCTAGATTTTTACTTCCTCTTCTTTCTTCTTCATCATTACTTAATTTGGATATCTATATCTCCCCATTACTTACGTGTATCCCGATAATAGACAAGACTACTTTTACCAATATCTGCCAATAATATAATTATAACAATTGACATCAAGCACCCCACACTTTATAAAATAATATATTTTTCAATACACATTTTTGCGGCCTGTTGAACATTTATAAATTCTTACGAACTCGGCTAAATTATCACATTCAATAATATAACCTCTTCCCTCGTCCTTTTATTAGCACCTTCATTAACACGAATAAGTGTCAGTAAAGTATTTTTTATTATAACGCATTATTCCAAACGATCAACCTTCTCATAGTAGTATACCTGCACTACTTTGCATTTGTTCGCCTACAGCCAACGCTCTGGATCTGCTCTGTATTTTTCGGATTCTGAGGCTTGATAATCGGTTATGTTCCGCTGTAAGCGTGTTTTCGTATAGCTTCGCCTTTTCTTCTTAATCTCTCTTATTACTTATCTTAAGAATTTTGATGATTTTCTATTAATTTTCGATTTTCTTATTCATACTTCTTTTACGTTGTAGTTTCATGTCCAATTGTGGTACAGATAATGTGTACGTTGTAGTTTCATGTCGAATTGTAATACAGATAATGGACAGATAAACGGTCATCCCTCCCAGAGGTCCGTTAGGAGGGTATGATCCCTAACAGTTTGAGCCCATATCCCTAAAGTTGACTGATTTGCACAAGTAAGTGTCAAATTTTTATTCCAAGCGATTGACCTGTTCATATACCGCGTTTGCTCGGTGGCAGCTAACGAGGGAGTATCTGCCCTTTATTCTTTGGATTCTGAGGCTTGATACTCGGCCATGGTCTGCCGCATTTGCTGTAAGCATAAAGCTTCGCCTTTTGTTCTTAATTTCTCTTAATACTTTGCTCGAGACTTGTGATGATTTTCTATTAGCTTTGTTTTTTTTCTTAATATCCTTTTTTGACGCACAGATGATGAATAGTTAAATGGTCATCCCTCCCCGATGTTCCATACAAAGGTATGGCTCTTATTCAACAGGGTCAGACCATATCCCTGAGGTTGATGCTAGCGTCAACTGTTTGCGACTAAATATGTCATATCACTAGTGACATGACATATTTAGTCACCCTCTTGCCATTCAACCCTCGGCACGTTTCTTTTATATATATATGTAGGTGTTCTCAGCGTCAGGGCTGTTTGTACGAACAATAACTCTATTGTGTCATAAAGAATTACTTGCAACCAACAAATATGAGGAGATGGTTAGGAAACGTGGCTTTAGCGTCCCAAATGTACCGGTCAAAACAACGTTCGCAAAAAGATACTGCGCCTACCTAAAACCGTCCATTTATAACAAAGTTAATAAATCCATCAAACTGCACACCTTGAGCTTCTGTGATGCTAGAATATTTTTAAATAAAGAACTGATTACTTGGACCTACGAAGATACCGAAGCCCTATTAAAAATAATAAATTAGCGAATTTCCTTATACTGCTGGTACTGTCTGATTCAAAGCTCAAACCATTTCCATTTTACTTCTTTTGTGTAATATTACTTTCCTTTTAATTTATTTTTAATTTAAGTTTATACGTCCAATTACTAAAAATAAATAGGGAAAAGAAACTCCCTGCAGGACAGGCCTAGCCTAGTGCGGGGAGTTTCGATATTAAATCGGACATTATATGTAATTACGTATAAAAATTCTAACAAAAATATTGTTCGAGATTCATTGTACTTTTTTTTTTTTTTTTTTTGGCAAAAAATATAAAACTATTATTATTATATTGTTCAAGTTTCTTAAGTGAAACTTGAGTGCTCTGCAAGTAAGCACGTGGTGTATATGACTGTTACATCCCGTCGAGTATTTAGTTATTAGTGCTGATAGTAGTGGTGGCGCTTGAATGGTACCAATTCACTTCAGACGATAATGCAATTTTTTATCAGTGATAGTAAAGATAGTAAAGACGACCGCTATTACTCATTTGTTAGTGATTACATGACTTCACATTTCGCCTTCGATCCTCGCACAAGATAAAAATTTGTGTTCTAGAACACGAGTCTTGATTTCTATGGTTTGAGTGTTTTATGATTACAAAGCCAAAGGTCGTGGGTTCGATCCCCACTCATTATTTTATTTTTGGTCCCTGACTGCTAAGCCTGAGGTTTGATTTCCACTCAAGGAGAAATCTTTGTGTGATGAGCACAATTTTGTTGGATGGATGTAATTTATCTACAATATTAGAAATATATGAGTATGTAAATAAATAAATATGTAAGGGTATGGTTGCCATAGTACAGGCTCTGCCTAGTGTGGGATCAAATGGATTGCCGTTTTAAATGTCCCAAATAAATAAGTATTTCTATCCGTTGTCTAGTATCGATAAAAAAAATCGCTAACCTTGAAGATCCTAGTAAGGAAAGTAAGATAATTGTTAAATATTTGCATTATCATCGGTGTTTGATATACATATGTGCATCGTTTCAAATTCATCCTACATTTTAAAGGGGGTGAAAATCACGTTTCAAAATTTAGATAAATAGAAATATTTATTGTCAGAAAGTGTGGTCCATACAGTTATCTACAATATTAGAAATATATGAGTATGTAAATAAATAAATATGTAAGGGTATGGTTGCCATAGTACAGGCTCTGCCTAGTGTGGGATCAAATGGATTGCCGCTTTAGATGTCCCAAATAAATAAGTATTTCTATCCGTTGTCTAGTATCGATAAAAAAAATCGCTAACCTTGAAGATCCTAGTAAGGAAAGTAAGATAATTGTTAAATATTTGCATTATCATCGGTGTTTGATATACATATGTGCATCGTTTCAAATTCATCCTACATTTTAAAGGGGGTGAAAATCACGTTTCAAAATCTATATAAATAGAAATATTTATTGTCAGAAAGTGTGGTACATACAGATGTTATGGTTACATTACAAATACCTAATCAGAGACAATTATCGATAGTACCTACAAGGTTTGTAATTTAGCCGCCCCCATACAACATAGTAAATTAATATTACATCATGTTATTTTTTTATTTTTATTTTTTTTTTATTTATTTATAGTTAAATAAAACGGTTAATAACCAATTACATTAATTAACTTAGAAACAATTACATTACTTATTTTTAGGGTTACATATAAATTTCAATACAAAATACTGGACATCCTTGCATACTTTCTTTCGCAGAAAACCAAACATATTCGCCTAATGTCTGTCCATCTACCGGCAAACACATCGCATTCAGGATAGGCAATCAGGAGGGCGTTTAGCGTATCTAGGGTTCGACATACTGGAGACTTGGCTCTAGCGACAGTATGATGCAGCGGCTTCGCAAATAATTCACGCTGGTGGCGGCACTGATGATGCCTACGACCAGGCACATATAACCGACAGAATAAATTAAGGAGCTCAGGACAGTCGATTTCTCCACGAAAGGTTTTAAAGGCTACCATAAGCTGATCAAAGCCTCTTCTCACCTCCAAAGAATTAAAACCTAACATTCCTAAAAGATAGTTAGTAGGGTACATATAAGGATAGTAGTTGTATATCCTTTTAAATAGAAATCTAAGGAAGGTTTTTTGCACCTTTTTGATAATCAATATTTGGGTCGCTGTATGAGGGTTCCAGACACAGACACTAGCCTCGAGTTTGCTTCGAACCAGACAATTGTAAAGAAGGCTGATGACTTGTGGGTTCTCAAAGTCACGGACATTACGCAAAACAAAACCCAACCGCCTAAATGATTCCTTGGCAACACCGGAAACATGATCACTAAATGTGAGACAACGATCGAAGGTCACTCCCAAGTCCTTTATGTTGTTGACACGAGTAATTGGTTGACCACCTATAGTATAATTAAAAAGAACTGGTCGCCGCCCGCGACCGTAGGTCATGATATAGCACTTACTAGTGTTGAAGAGCAGCTTGTTTTCAATGCTCCAGTGCCAAATGGCGTTTATATCTTTTTGTAGCTGTTCACATTCTTTCTCGTTTTTTATTTCCATTATTAGTTTTAGGTCATCGGCATATAATAGGCATTTAGCAAATTTAACTTTATTTACAAGGTCATTGATCATTACTAGGAATAGAAGTGGACCCAAAACAGATCCTTGACTAACACTTGAGCGTGTATTATAGGGCCCGGACTCAAAGCAACCATGTTTGACGAACTGTGTGCGATCGCGCAAGTAGTCAGCAAAGAAGTTGAGAAAACCTTGACAGAAACCAATGGCAGCCAACTTAGTTAAGAGCACATCATTGTCGACCCTGTCAAAAGCTTTGCAGAAATCGAAGTAGAGGACATCAACTTGCCTTCCTTTGTCTAGGCTTCTAGAAATTAAGTCCACCTTAACTATAAGATTTGAGTTAACGGAGCGACCGGACCGAAAGCCATGCTGCGCATCTGATAGATAAGCATTTATACTAATGTAAATAAATGTATGAAGTATATGCTCAAAAACTTTTGCTATCGTTGGAAGGACAGCAATAGGCCTGTGTTTATCCACTGAGGATCTATCACTGGTTTTAGGAATAGGCGTAACTCGCGATATTTTCCATTGTTTGGGGTATACACCTGATTGGAAGGCCAGGTTGAAAATATGACATAAGGGAGGTAATAGACTTTCTTTGCATCCCTTAAGAATGTAGGCGGGAATATTGTCAGGACCGATCGAGCTAGAAGGTCTAATTTTATCAATTCCCTTCTCTACATCCCGAATTGTCAGAGAAGGAAGAGGTACATCACCTCCCTCAGAGCTTAGGTTCAATATATTTGGGTCCAATCTAGGTACATCAGGCAAAAACACACTGGAGAAATACTGAGCAAATGCCTCGGCCGCCTTTACACCTGAACAAAGCTCTCCGTTATATGCTACTTGTGGTTCAAAGCCACCCTTTGATCTTAAGCTGGATATGTGTTGCCAGAAATCTTTTGGATTCTTTTTTAAGCTCTTCTCCCCATTTCGGGAGTATGACTTATAGGCTTTCTCAGTTCTAGCTCTAAGTTCTGATCGTAAAGCACTAAACTCTGCGTAGGTATGCTCACAATGTGTTTGTTTCCATCTTTTGTGTAGTTTGATTTTCTTATTTATATCGTTTACCATATGGTAAACGATATAAATAAGAAAATCAAAGAAAAATATAAATAAGATATCTCTAGTGAACCACACTGGATACCTTTTACAACTATAAGTGTGTCTCTTCTTTTTAGGGATGGAGGTGTCAAATAGATCGTACATTATGTGTACAACTTATCGGTAGCCAAGCACGGGTTGTTACAGCTAATAACTTCATGCCACGAAGCTGAACCTATTTGGTCATAAAGAAGTTTATAATCTCCTTTGGCAAAGTTCCAGTCCCTACTTCGATCTATGTTGCTGGGGTCTAGCTTTTCATAAACTTTATGCATTATTAGAGACACTACGATGTCTAGGGGTGGGTGATAGAGATCAATTGGAACCAACTCCAAGCCTTCAACATACTCGCACACTACTCCAGTGCCCTCACGAACCAACACTACGTCTAACTTACTCCCACGCATATTCATCACTCCATTCATATCAGCCAGATTACAAAAATTTATAAAATAACCATAATAGTTGTTAATATTTACAGATGCGCTCTTTAAATTTAGGTCTCCTAAAACTAATACAATCCCATTCAAATTGAGGATGAAGCTCTCAACCTTGCAAAACCACGACATATAATCATCATCAGTTGCAGTGGGTTTAACATACACAACACATACAAACACATTTAGGCTATTTATTTTGAAATGAGCCCAGATATCTTCGCCACAGTCCGTTTCGAATTCCCTTCGCCTTGTCAAAGTAAAACCTGGTCGTGCAGCTATCAACACGCCGCCACCCGCCGTCCCTCTATCTCTGCGAAGAACTTTCCAGCCTCCAATTGACATTTCAGAGTCCTCTACTGAATTGTCCAGATTCGTTTCCATCACGGCTACCAAATCATGCTCGGTAAGTATCAAACTTGATCTCCTTGTCAATAATTTGGTTTTAAGGCCACGCACATTCTGGTACAATAATTGCAGGTCGACAATGCGTTCACTATGGAGAGATGCAGTCGGAAGTTTAGGGGGTTTAATGGCTTTCATCGTTTTTGGCACGAAAATTACGGTGCCAGGGTTTTATACAGAAGTCTTCGGCCCAGTTCTGAGGCAACATAACTTGCTCTGCAAATCTATATGGTACCTCCAACTTGAAGGATGCGTAACTACCACGAGCTTTGAGACCTTCTACAGTACAGACATCACTTTCACAAATAGTATTTAGATGCTCACGTACCTGACCATCAGTAGTGCCTTGTTTCACATAGTAGAGGTGTAGCAGTCTAAGTCTTTCTGACGCCTCCAATTTAGTGGTACCAGGTGCCGCAGTACCACGCAGAACAGAACTGAAAGAAGATCGTTGGTGCCGGTGTCGAACCTCATTCCAGCCATCTTGAAAGCCTTTCGCTACCGATGCAAGAGGCAAAGAGTCACGGGGTTTGCCTTCTTTTAGCTGGGACGTAGGGTTAGGCTGTCGAGTGTGTTGCGCTGCATTGATTGTAATGGATGAGGGAAGCGGTGGCGTTCCTTTTTGTGTGACATCCGTTACCGTGATCTTGGTCGGCGGGATGCGTCGTTTCTGTGGTGGCGCTGGAGTAGCAGTCGTCGCCAGGGCTGGCATGTCACTAGAAGATGAGGTGTGATGATTGCCCTCGACCTGTAGTACTGCGCATTTTTCGGTGGTTGAAGATGACCGAGTTGACGAGGCACTTAATTTCGTAGATTCTTCTGCCACCGTCAATAATTATGTTATATACGAGTATAAACCATAGCATAATAGCTATCATACACAACATCGAAACGTGGTGGAGTCATAAATTTAACATTATAATATCAATTCTATCGCGTTTTTTATCATTTTATCTACAAATTGACATTGTATACGTAGACTTGATACTAAAATCCGCATGTTTTTATTTAACGCATCTAGTTAATTATATTAAAATTTAAAGAAATTATTTCCTAGAATTACGCAGGGAGATCTAGTTTTGATAACAATTGAACTAACAAATAATAAAAATATGATTTTCTGTAATTCTTTATATGATTATTGTAGGCACCGCATGCTTTAATGTACGCTATATCTACATGAAAACTCATTAATAAGTAATAAGTTATTATAATAATATCTTGGGACATTGTTTACACACGGCCATCTGATTCCAAACTAAGCAGAGCTTGTACAGACACCAGCATATCCAGCTACCCCAATCTGTCAAATTTCTTTTATAGATTTTCAACTTAATCACAAAAGCATTCCCTTTCAATTGGGGAACTTGACAAATTGGGGTAGCTTGATGTGCTGGCGTCTGTATTATGGAAACCAGATAACCGATATATTACATATACTACTTTTCTTTTGTAAATACATACTTATGTATATAATTACACCCAGACTCAGGACAAACAGACGTGTTCATGCACACAAATATCTGTCTGGGTTGGAATCGAACCCACGACCTCCGGCGTGAAAAGCAAGCATTTGCCAACCACAACAACAGACCCGTCAATAATAAATAACAATATTATATATATTTCGAATAAAGATATATATATTAAGGAGAATAGGCATCTAAAACACAGTCACAGCGATGTTGTTACAGGAAAACATCTTCAGAAAGCTGACATCATTAATAGGCTGACGTCTTATTTATGGCGTAACATGAAGACTAAATGCTGCGATTATTCTATAAAAAGTCTAAACTTAAGTACGTATGTTGAATTTCGTACAAGCTTAACCGATTAGTAGTCTCTGCTGTTGCTGCAGCAGCATATGCTTATCCCGCTGCGTTCAAATGATGGGCTGTGGAAAAAATTGCGCTAGATACTTTTCCGATTCGAGGTTTACCCATCGTCTAAGGCAAAACCTGCATTAGGAGTCTTACCGCCGCGCCGATGAGTACCATGCAGTCATTGGGATTTTGATGGTGGAAAGAGCGTGACAAATAATATATAAGGCGCACTAAACCTTTTTAGGTACCTACTGACAAGTTCAATATAATATAATTCTCAAAAAAAAATATTTGATACGTTATTCAAACGACGTAATTATTTTGAACATTTTTGGGTATAAAACGCCGATTATTTCATCTATCTGTTTTAACGTTTTGACACATAGCATGTTTAAGTCACTAAACGATGAAACTATATTTATTATATTCAGGGGGGTGACAGTCAATTCATTCAATTATCTCTTTTATTGTACTTACTATAAAAATATACTACATACACCAAATAAATGACCCCTTACGATATAGATGGCGCTGCAAGAAAATCGGTGTGTATTTTCATTTTTTTTATTTATTAAAATAATTAAATAAAGTAGCCACTGGCAGCTTAAGTACATTTATATAACATGTTTCTTCTATAATCTATATATAATAATAATTAAAGATTTATAGGAAAATAACTAATATAATAACAAAGAACCTAATATTTTTTATTTTTTCTATAATCTTAATTTAATTTATTTAGCAATCAATAATAAATTTTGTCTTAGTAAATGAAAATATCGGTGACAGTTTGAATAATTCCTCTATGGTTTGTAAAAATCATAAGCATAAGTTTGGGTTTTGAAACTTATGGTTTGATATTTGGTTGTTTTTTGTTGTTTTCATGTGTTTTGAGGGCTTTCCCGGCTAGCTTGGAATTGAAAGATGTGTTTTCTTTTAAGTTTTAATGAACGAATAGATAAACCTAATGTGTAGGTATATATTAAATATACTGTTTTGTAATCGGCGATTTGTATTATGTGCCGTTTTCCATTATTGTATTATATTATCTAGTTAGCTTATGGTTGTTCTGTTATTGTATCCAGATAACACAATAAGATAGAACAAAGGAACTCAATAACTGGAAACAACAAACACAATTGATTCAAAATCTACTAGAAGTACCTACAATCAGATTTAGTTCTAGTTAAGAAATCTAGATGGCACTTATATACGATTGCATTAAAACCTCTCTAAGACTATACAAATACAAAACGAAAGACAAATACTGTTATCCCCTTCCCAGTTTATTATTACTAGCGTTTCGCCTACGGCTTCATCCACACGGACTTTTTTTTAATGACGACGCTCGCACTATTGAGTCTAATCCCTGTGTCACGGAGTACTTTACAAACATATAATAGACAGACACAAATTACATCCAGACACAGAACAACTATTTACTTTCACATAAATAGTTGTCCGGCGCGGGATTCTAACCCGCGACACGAAGAGGCGAGGCGACTGTCTTAGCCGCTGCGCCACACGTGCAGCGGCTAAGGTTAGATTAGGTATATATCAATATCAGGGGCTCTACCGGCTAAGTCGCCGAACATCGATTTCTTAAATGGCATTCAAATAAATAAAGGTTAAAAATGACTTAATCAATCGTTAAATCGGCTTCCATGAGCACATGTGACGTCATAAATGGTCCGGAATAAATTGTCAACGTTGAAGCCGATGTAACGATTGATTAAGTCATTTTTAAGTTTTATTTATTTGAACACCATTTAAGAAATCGATGTTCGGCGACTTAGCCGGTAGAGGCCCAGATGTGGGAGTTAAAAGTAACATGTCGCTTGCCGAGTTTAATTTAAATCCTGCCATTGGTTTAGTATTGCAAAGGTTTTAGACACAATTACCTACATTCGTATTTATAATGTTAAGTACATAATATATAAATGTTTCATCATAATATAATGCCTAAATTATTAGGTAGATCCAGATAGGTGTCTGAAGGTGAAACGTGATCTGATAAAAACAATTATGATAGATAGGAACTTTTATATACTTTTAACTTATTTATTTGCCTTATGGGTACGTTTACCTATATATGCATGATAACAAACAATATTGCTGTACTTATATTATTTACACGTCAATTTCTAGACTTTGATTTTAATAAATACCTAGGCAGTGAGGGCGGTGAGCGTAGTGAAAGCGTTTTAACAAAATAGATATAGTTATATATAATAAATAAATTGTATATTTATTGAATTTATTTATTATCTATAAATGAACAGTTTCATATCAATAAATACTTGTGTGATGAGCACGAATATTTGTTTCTGAGTCATGGATGTTTTCTATGTATTTCAGTATTTATCTATCTATATAAGTATGTATATCGTCGCCTGGTACCCATAGTACAAGCTTTGTTTAGTTTGGGGCTAGGATGATCTGTGTGACATTATCAAAAAAAAAACTTAACATTAACAAACATTATTCTACTTATAATAAAGGAAATAACCCAAGAATTAACTTAACTATACAAACCTTATATAAGGATCGAAAATATAAACATTACCAATAAAAGACAATATATATGTATCAAAAA
The DNA here is from genome assembly GCA_951640165.1 of Pseudoips prasinana. Classification (NCBI taxonomy): domain Eukaryota; kingdom Metazoa; phylum Arthropoda; class Insecta; order Lepidoptera; family Nolidae; genus Pseudoips; species Pseudoips prasinana. The sequence continues at coordinate 22,671,684 of OX621236.1, read as the reverse complement.
CTACCAGACAATCAATATAATGGGAAGAAATGAGGCAAAAGAGGTGTGTAAGGCCGTGACAAATGGAAATCCGATGTCTCTGCCTACCCCTCTGGGAAACAGGCGTGAGTCTGTGTATGTGTGTACCTAACTATGAGCTTAGGTGTCAAAAACTCCAAGACGTTGCTGTCAACAGGCAAAATTCCCAGAAGGCTGGCAGCATTGCCATGGTGAATGGAAATGCCCATTGGCCTAAATATAGGCCAGTTTTCTTATCACGTGAAGCTTATAGAATTCACTATAATTATATGCTTGTGCTAAAACATTTTTTATTAAGCGGTGTAACACCCTCCCGAACGACGTGTTTCCAGACACATACAACATGACTTTATTCAAGGCCAGAATGAACAGGCATCTTATGGGTACGCGCGGTCCATCTTCCACCGCACCTTCACTTAGCAACAGGTGAGATCGTGGTCAAGCGCAAACCCATTCAGCATAAAAAAAGATATTAATAATGTATTAAAATATGTATCTACACATCTCTGTATATAAAATAAATGTCTCCCATAAAATTTAATTCACAGGTTTGTTTATAGTGATGTAAAACCAACAAAAACATAAATGTGAAAAAGGTGCCAAATACGGTAGATACGATGTTCGGGGTGGTCGGAGTTGCCGAAAACTGATTTGGGATGTAACGAGTGCCAAGTTTTGTTGCGGTCCATTTAATGGCTATAGGAATTTACAACGTATCCAAATTGATTTAAAATATATTTTTGTTCGGTAAATATTTCATTATCACCATAAACTCCCTTCTTTTAATATTTCTACAATTCAATTCTTCATTGCAATGGTACGGTATAATTTTATTAACGTATGATGTAATAATATACCAATTATATTATGATCAAGATTATAGCGCTGTTACATTTATGATTAAAGTAGAACAGTGTGTTAAATACGTGATACAGACAGTCGGACCTAATCGCGTATAACGTACGGTGCGCAAGAGCAGCCGACGCTCCATAACTTATTGAATAGCACTATGTGAAACAGTTTGGTCAATATTAACATCGATTGCAGTATAATAAAAATAAAGAGTGATAGTAACAAAAATGGGTACAAAAAAGGAAGCAAAAAATATGACCAAAGCGCCGAAGACGAAGACCGCATCGTCACCGAAATCTTTTGAAGTGCCGAATTGGTTTTCAAGACTGTTTTTCTGTTGGATATGCCAATTATTTTATTACGGAAATAAAAGAGATCTGGAAGAAGATGACCTATCGCCAACTAAGAGTCTTTATAATTCCAAAACTGTTGGAGATATATTGGAAAGGTAAAGTTAAACTTATTATTCATATTTATAATTTACTAGCTGTGCCCCGCGGTTTTACCCGCATTAAACTTTATAAATTATAGCCTACGTGTTAATCCAGGGTTTCAGCGTACTCCATACCAAGTTTAATTAAAATCGCTCCAGTCGTTTAGACGTGACGAAGTAACAAACATACACACTCACACAGTCACAAACTTTCGCATTTATAATATTAGTAGGAAGGATAAGTACGTTCATACAGTTAAAACATATTACTGTCGCAACTAGTATCTTAGAAACTAACATGCTATTGTCAGTTTTTGATTAGTGTATAATTTGTTTTCGTTGGCTTTCACTACATTTCAATTAATTAGTGACTTTTATATCAAGTACAATTAATTGCGATATTTTAGGTACACCGGAATATTGTATTGGCGTCGGAATGCTAGTTCAACTTTTAATGTCTATGGGATGAAGTTTGTTATATTTATCAAGTCCTAGCAGTGCCCCGCAGTTTTGCCCACGTTAAACTTTGTAAATTATAGTCTATGTGTTATTCTACACATCAGAATAACACATAGGCTATAATTTACAAATTTTAACGTGGGCAAAACTGCGGGGCACTGCTAGTACTTGATAAATATACCAAACTTCATATATTATTATTGTAAAGTTTCATTAAAACCCATTCGGTAGTTTTTACGTGACAGAGTAAGAAACATCCATCCAACCATCCATACTTACAAACTTTCGCGTTTATAATATTAGTGGGATTATCATGATAATTACATTGCTATTATGTTCATACTTACACATTGCCTTCAGATTCTATGGATTATAACTTGTTAACAATTATTTTCATTGTAATGAACATCCTCTTCTTTAATTCAGATTAAGCTATTATGGAATTAGTCTAACCAACAGACTTATTTTTAATACAGTATCATAACCTAACCCTAATTTACTTCATGGCATTCAAAGTCTATACTACTTTTGATATTGCACATTTCAAGTAACAAATTGTGCCAGTGGCAATCTCCATCCAAGACAAATCTTTTTTTTTTTTGAAAAAATATAGGTACGGGGTTGTTAGGTACATTATAAACTTATCTAACTATATTTGACATAGATATGTCGTGCAATAATTTTAAACAATATCAACTATAATATTAATAAATTAAAACAAATAAAATGTCAAACACAAAAGACGATACAAAATAATAAAGTAAAAACCTTAAAAGAGTATTAAATAAAAACATTACATTAAAAATAAACAGATTACAAGCATGTCAAATTTTAAAACTTATATTTAAGAAATTCATCTGTTGAATGAAAACATCTGTCACTTAACCAATTGTACAGGGTCCTATTAAATTCCATGTCGTTTAGATTTCTTACGCTTTCCGGAAGTTTGTTATAAGTATATTATTATGGCCATATTGTAACAATTTTTATCACTAAGCCTAAGTCTATTTCTTGGTTTGACTAATGGTTTTTTGACAATTTTTCTTTTGAATGGAGCAGTTTTATCCATTTCAAAAAGAGTAATATTTTTTCTCACATTTCAAAAATGTATAAGGAGGCAAGCGTAAGCAGCTTTTCTTTAACAAATATTGGTCTGCATGAATCCGTCCACTTTAAATTGAATATCGACCTAATACACTTTTTTTGTGCTATAAACGCCCGTTGAGAATCAGTTGAATTTGCCCATATAATAATCCCATATCGGATCATCATTTGGATCATGAGTGCGATTATTATTTCTTTTTCTGAGTGTAATCTTGTATTAAGAAATATATTAGTATCTTATTGAGTTTTCTGGTTACCATAGTACAGGCTCTGTCTAGTTTGGTTGGTGTCTGTCTAGTTCAGATGGCAGTGTGTTAGTAGTCCCAAGATAGTTACCATTATTTTTATTCATGTTGATATTTCAATAAATATTTTGGACAGTAAGTATATTTAAGAGAAGTTATACCTGACACAACTATGCTCCATAGAGAGCCTGAGTGTAATCCGATCTTAACATGAGACTGACACCTGATATGTTAAGTAAATCCAGATATTTTATTCTATGCTACATACAGCTTCTTAACATTGCCAAATTGGTTGCATTAGTTCCTATTTCGTACAGTGGGGTTTAATTAAATTTGAAATTCGAAAGCCTGCAGGACTGCAAGATATCGATAATATAGGAAAAAAAATACAATACAAGTAAACAAGGTACAAGTTGGGTGCGTGATATAATTATAAAAATATATATTGTTCGATATTATAATTATTCTGTTTTACTAATTATATCACCTATTTGAGCAAAATTGTAATGTTATAAAGAGGTAATCTGTCCCGGAGTATATATTGCGTAACATTATGTTAGAGTGAAACTTGGCGCAAATGCTAATCGATTACAGATTAGATTAAAAGTAGTAACACAATAAAACCGTATTTATTTTGTTCCACTTTCTGTGACGGTCACCCAACATAATAAAACTAATGTACATATATTTTATTTAATCTGTAATCACACACTTATTAAATTTAATCTTATAGTACTTTGAATTGAATTAGTGATAGAGCTATAAAAAATAGAAGAAGTATTGATTTTGTTACTTCATATGGCATACGTCACGTGGCGAGGTTATTATTTTTGTACTTTATCGAATCTATTATACATTTAACGTTTTTGCAAATTGTATAACATTATACAGAATCGAACATAAATATTTCTTTATCCACATGAATGAAATATAAAAGTAATGAACTGTAATAAAAAAATACAATTTGTTCGAAAGCTATTGTTTATTATTTTTATTGTTTAATAGAACGATATATGCCATGATCTGTGAAGAACTAATTTAAAAATGATTGTATTTTAAATGCCGTGTAAAAGGATAGCGCAAGACCGGCAATTGTGGAGATCTTTGGGGGAGGCCTTTGTCCAGCAGTGTACGTCTTTCGGCTGATATGATGATGATGATGATAAATATCTTACGAAGTTTGACAATAAGGTATTGCATAATTATATTTCAAGACGTCAAACTAATTTAAATGTTATATTAAAGTTTTTTTTTATTTTTATTTATTTTACTGGATTTTCTTACATGAAATGACGATGCCAATCCCATCGTACTTAATACTAAGCTAACTCTAAAACAACACTATACAACGCCAATGACTAACCCACCGAGAACATAAACGAGTAATTATTTTAAAGAAATATTGCATTCTAGCTCTAACCGAGTATGGTTCAGTTAAAATGCTATTAAACACACCAACATCTCTTAAATGTATATTAAACTAAGTTGAACTTATATAGTAAACAAAATTGTTACCATGGACTGCAAGACTAGGAAAACAGTAGTCCGTTTTATTTAATTCATAGCAAGTATATATCATTGAGAATGATTGAGCAAAATCCATTCGTAATCTATATATTATTATTTCATTGTTTATTGCAACAACATTCTTTTTTATTGAAACAAATAACTGCCACACCCTTAATTTGAAATAATTACTCACAATTATTTACAAATAATGTTGTTATCAGCAATAATATAATTTATTACGAAAAGATATTTTAACTTATTAGAATGATAGCGAGATATTTTACCAATAAGAGTTCAGTTTGTTTTTAATCCCCGACCTAAGATGGGTTTAAATATAAGTTTCTGAGAATGATTTTAGTCTATCGAAATGTAAAATTTTTTGGGCTTCGCTTGCATTTGACAGGGGACGTAATTATATTTTTTTAGTTATCAAGGGTGGGTCAGTTTAAAGTGTTAAAACAAGTTTTTAATCACTTCTTCAATAGACTACCTTGTTATTTTTATTTATTCAGTACTTAAATCAATTTAACATTAAAAAAAATAATATATAAGCTAAACTAACTACTATAACTAACCCATAGGGGGTCGAAAAATTCCTCCGCATTGACGCGAGGTAAAGTGCCCAGAAGACTGTTAAAGTTTATAGTTAAATACAAGTTTGTGGACTTGCATCCCTTGGATCATATAAAAAGGGGTTCAATTGGTTTTATAGTGTATTTGACGTACACAAAAAAATTTAGTATCACAAAAAATTGTTAACATTTTTGTTACCTATAAGATTTTAAACTTTTTAAAGTATTTTTTTGTCGTAGAACCACGGAGACGCTTATATAATATTTTGGCGGTAACCTACCTATAGATTGGCAATGTCTAGGCATTGCGGCCAGTGGTAATGCAATTTTTTAGAAACATGCTTTGACCTATAGGTATCAAGATTAGGTTCAGCTGATATTCTAATCAGAGTTGGATCATGACAGTTGCGTTCAGGTATTTAAAAAATATGCACTTCCTTATTGAGCCGGTTTTCGTTTCTTATCGTCAAACTCATACCTATGTATACCATAACAGTAGTTTTATTGTAGTCATAAAATTCCCTTTAGCCCGTGTAGAGCTAATTACGTAATACTTCCTCAATCACACAAAGATAGTATGTTCACCTATTCATACATACGTAGACGTCAGTCTACGTATGTATGAATAGGTATACATACTGTTTCCCAGAGAAGTACTAGTAGGTAGAGACAACGGATTTCCATATGTCATGATCCTTGCACACCTCTTTTACCTTGTTTACTCTCAAAAACAACCTCAACCTATTTCAAAATACGTAGCTATTTGTAAAGCTAAGTACGTTTGTAAGTAGATGTTATTTGAAGATTTTCTACAAATGAAACTGCTTGTCCGTATTACCTCTGTGCTTTATACTTTAGGTATCTTTATTTCCCTATTGGTCTCTTCGTTATCAAAAGCATTCTCAACCAGATTGATTATAAGTTGGGGTTGTAAGAACTTATATTTTTTTAGTACGCCGTTGCATAAGATTTGTCGTGTGACGGCGATGAATTCACCTCTCATACCATGGGGAACGTAGTATTGAAACTACGTAGATAGTTTAGATATACTACTTTACTACTTTATCCCCGAGTGTACTTCGACCCTAAGTGTGTCCCTGTACTTCATCACCTTTGTTCCTTTATTTCCAATGATACTCAGACTCAAATTATTTTACAAGTTAGAGCTGTAAGAGTTTGTATTTTTCTAGTTTCGAGTATGACGTTTCGAGATATCCTTTTAAAGTTCATAATAGCTGAGAACTAGCCACGTGTGAAGTAAGTTCTATTACTTATTATCCTCAGTCACTTAAGTATGATCTGTACACTCATATGACTCATTGACTGCTCGTGTGGCGCAGCGGCTGAGACAGTCGCCTCGCCACTTCGTTTCGCGGGTTTGAGTCCCGCACCGGACAACTATTTGTCTGACCCATACATAGTTGTTCTGAGTCTGGATGTAATTTGTGTTCGTCTATTATATGTTTGTAAAGTACCCCGCGACACAGGGATTAGATTCCCTATTGCGGGCGTTGTCTTTTTAAAAGGAAGGAAAGGAAAGGATATTAACCGTTCAACTGGCGAAGTGCTGTCATTGACTACCCTGTTGGTCTAGTAAGCTAAGCCAGAGCACTGACTGCTAAGGCAGATTTTGTCAGTTTGACCTCTCTAAGGACAAATCCCTGTGTGATGAGCACGAAATTTTATTCTGTGTCTGGGTGTAATTTATGTACTTATTATTATCATATAACTCGAAAGACGTCCTTCGCTGGACAAAGGCCTACCCCAAGGATCTCCACAATATATCAATTTTTTATAACATGTCTGTATTTAGAAATACATACGTATGATTATTGTCTGGTTACCATAGTCTGTCTAGTTTACGATCAGATAGCAGTGTGTTATCTATCGCAAGATATTTATTCCCATGTCAATGTCCTATAACATTATTACAGTGAGGGAATAGACACTGCATCTGTGTTTACGCAGACATTTGTGTAAGTTTATGTCCCATATAGCTAGTTTTTTTTTTAAATAATCTATTGAGATTGGCCAGCTTAGTCAAAATTTAGACAGAGACAATTAAGGCAGAATCCATGGATTGACGGCTGTTAAGTTTTAAAGTTTTAAGATCCATGGATAGATCGAGCTTCTTAAGCATTAATTATAATAGAGCGTCTGGCTAAATTTTGACTTAGTTGGCCAATCTAAATAGATTTTTTTTTTGTTTTAATTAAAAAAATCTTTTATCATACCACCGTAGCCTAGTTGGTAGTGCTCCTGCCTACGAAGCTGGTGGTCCTGGGTTCGAATCCCGGTAAGTGCAAATATTTGTGTGATGAGCATGAATATTTGTTTCTGAGTCATGGATGTTTTCTATGTATATAAGTATTTATCTATCTGTGTAAGTATGTATATCGTCGCCTGGTACCCATAGTACAAGGGCTAGTATGATCTGTGTGACATTGTCCCTAGAGATATTATTATTATTATTATATTATATATATAATAGTATATATCTACAATAATTCTTAAGAAGCTCGATCTATTCATGGATCTTAAAACTTTTTGCAGCCGAGTTTACTAGACACGTGAAACAATATTGGCTCGTCATGCTGTGGGCCAGCAGTTTATCGATTGAGCTTTAAATATTTATTTATATTTAAATATTCTTGATTTTAGATAACTCTTAATTACCACCTTTAATTTTGGAAAGTTGACGTGTCCATATGTGGTAATTCAGGTAGGAACCACTTTGGGTCTTAATAAGCTCATGTTATCTATGTCTTTGACCACGGTTATCGCGAGACAGTTCCTCCGCATGAGAAAACCAAAACTCGCGTAGTACAGCAGGGATGAATGTCGACGACAAATAAGTAGGCCTACTTCTACTAAAATAATAAATGCCAGAGTTTACGTAATCATTTAAAAAATAACTATGTATATCATTATGTATTGACCTATGACTTATGAGGTCACCCATACTTCTATTTACCTACTTCGTGCCCTGAAATCTAGTCCACATAACCTTGGTACATATTTATAAAGTTTGCTTTCAAATTACTGGTTTGCAGAGTTATGAAAGTAATGCCCATTCTTACATCTTCTGCGATGTAGTTTGTGGTATGCTATTTTTTTTTCAACTCATTAACATTCTGTATGAATACCGAACGATTACTTATCGGATTTAAGGTAATTTAGATAAATTTTCTTAAACAGGATGGAAAAAAGCACATAACGTAATAAAAATAAGGTATGTCCATATTTGGCACTACCCTCAGCATATCACGTCATTACAATGATAGCTGTATCAAATAAAGACAGAAATACAGCAAGTAACCACCAAAACTATACGCATATATACAAAATATTTTATTGATATATAATATAAGTATTCATTAACTGTTTTAATCTTTTATTTTTTTTTTGTTTCAATTATTATTAAAAATAATATTATTATTATATTAAATTGCCTAATATTATATTTTAAAAATATATATTAAAACTAGAAAAATTAATAAAGTATTGTAAATTCTTCTAGTTAGAAAATGTTTCTAGTTAGAATATATTTTAAAATAAAAATCTACTAAAAATAAAAAAAATATAAAAATTTAGAAGGCTGACCGCAACCCAAGAATAGGCCTACTGGGGATTATTCGATGCCTATTATGGTAAATAGGGTTTCTGTAGTTTTTTCTAATTTTTAGCTTATAATTGAATTTTATTTAATTAGTAGATTATAATTTTAAAATATATTCTAAGTAGAAACATTTTCTAACTAGAAGAATTTGCAATACTTTATTAATTTTTAGCCCTCTGATCATGGGAATTATCAATTAATCAATCATTTAAAATGTAATAGTTTGTATGAAATTTTATTCAGCAAATCAATTTAACATTTAAAAGAAAATGATAATATTTCCGCTATTTTAACTACAATACGTAACTAATATAACTAACTTATAGGGCGCTACAAAATTCCTCCGCATCGTTGGGAGGTACGGTGCCCAGAAGGCTGGCTGCAGTGCCACGCTGTATGGCAGTGCTGATTTTTTGACCCGAAAAAAGTCAGCTCTGTGATTTGAATATAAATCTCGGCGTAATGATTATTTATAAATTTGTACACTGCACCAGTAAAGATATTTGCCGCAAATAACCTAAAGCCCTTGAATTCCTTGGGCTTCCAATAATTACGACTAATTTGGTATATTAGCTGAGCTAAATATATTTAGTTTGAATGAGTATATGTAAATATTCAGTGCTTATAGTTTGGAAGTTAATGTCTATCTTTCATAGCATTTTAAGCAAAAACTTCGATTAATCAGTTTTTTCCTAAAACGAAATATTATATCATTCAAAATGCGTGTTTTCCGATAGCAGTATGGTATGCGATAATATAATACCTAATCGCGTTACAAAAGGCACGATATATTACAGACAAAATAAGTATTTAACAATAAACGTATAATGAATTATTATTCTCTCATTAATACAAATATAACATATAACAGAAAAAAATACATGATTAAAAGGCCTGGACTTCCATTACTATAACCATTTTTATGAAACAAAATGTAACTACTAGTTTAAACTGACAGTAAATCCAGAGTATGTATTTTTCTATGAAAATATTCAATACTAGCTGTGCCCTGCGGTTTTACCCGCATTAAACTTTATAACTTATAGCCTATGTGTTAATCCAGGGTGTCAGCTAACGCCATACCAAATTTTATTAAAATCGCTCTAGCCGTTTAGACGTGAAGAAGTAACAAACATACACACTCAAGTACTCACACACTCAGAAACTTTCGCCTTTATAATATTGGTGTGATGAGACCATAACCACGCATGATTGTCAAATGTGTTGGTAGCTAAACTGTACGATATATGTGCAATTTCATTATACTGTCACTTTGCACATTAAAGTATAGACAAAAACACACTAAGAGTTTAAATTTTACTAATTGCATCACTGCCTGCCATAATTCAGGGCTTTTATATTTTATTTTTCTTTGGCTTGATAGTACAAAACCTAAATGTTTGGTTATGTACAGACGCCAGCACATCAAGCTACCCCAATCTGTCAAATTTCCCCAATTTAAAGTGAAACTTATGTTATAAAGTTGAAAATCTATAAAAGAAATTTGGCAGATTGGGGTAGCTGGATGTGCTGGCGTCTGTACTTCATAACCAAAACAGTATTTTTACCTAATTTATAAGGAAAGTGAATATATTTTAATTCTATCAATTATTTTTATCAAAATGAATACTGATTTTATACCTCCTACCTTATTTCAAAGTGTATTAAACATATGAGGTAAGTGCACACGGAGGCCCAAAGGTTTTTGAAAACTCCTGACTATGTAAACTAGACTTATTGGTAAGTGTAATTTGAATGTTATAAGTCTTCGGCCGTACTATCATCAGTTATTTATTTTATGGCACAACAATTAAGTTCAAAGTAGGTACATACAAAAATGTGTATTTCTCAGATTAAGTCTTGCATACATAACCGCAAGTGACACAGTAACCACTGAACATGATACTCGGTCAGAAAAGCAATCACATTAAATTAAAATTCCACATAAAACATGATGATATCAATAGTCAGGATTTCTCAGTGGGCAGGGCACATAGTTCGTAGAATCGAGCAGAAAGGTTCTTGAGACGACGACGAAGACCTGAAGACCCAACGTGGGCACGCCCCCTACTAGATGAACCGATGATGAGATGAGAGTTCACGGTGTCTGCAATATTTAGGTTAAGAAATTATTCCTTTCACTGATTACTACAATCACAATGCGTATAAGATATACCGATTATAAAATTTGATGTTACTATACAATAGCGGACAATCAGTCCATCTTGTAGGGCAGACCATTTTAAAGGGGTATAAGATGGATCGATAACCTGAATTCGGCTGCCAGTGACCCGGCATCCGTATGCAGATAGCGCCAGGCCGGCAAGTGTGGGGACCTTTGGGGAGGTTTTTGTCCAGCAGTGGACGTCTTTCGGCTGATATGATGATAATTCCTCTAGCTAGAAAAACTCTAAGAATGGTGAAGTTAGTAGTGGCACGAATATACTATGGCTTTGGTGAGCACGTATAGCAGTACTCCCTGCTCGTGATCTAGATCCTCTCTCGTTACGGATTGCCAATGTCATCGTTACCCGTAGGTAGTACAGACGCCAACACATCCAGCTACCCCAATCTGTCAAATTTCTTTTAAAGATTTTCAACTTTATCACATAAGCATAAGGTTCACTTTCAAGAGGGGAAATTTTACAGATTGGGGTAGCTTGATGTGATGACGTCTGTACACAGTTTTTGTAATATGGTCTTTAACCCGCTCCAATCCCAAAGTTATTTAGTTATGAACATAGTTATTGTATATGAAACAAGATTATGTGAATGTGAAAATATGAACTCAGAATTAATTGAAAAGTAAATTCGAAAGAACTACGATCTTAAGGATTTTGATTGTCTGTAAGTTTTTAAAGGTTGTGTATTGGATCAGTAATTAGTTTAATAATATCGGAAAACTGCTTGGTCTGGCGGATGAGAATAGCTTAGTGTGATAACAGAACAGAATGTCCTTCTTCCTTCTACATTCTTCTATTAGACGACTAATCATGGTCTCCACCGCTTTGTCGTTGACTTTCAATCTTGTAGCAGCGAACGTTCAGCTTCCTATTTTTCATGTAAACAACCATTTTAACTCGGTAACTATGTTTCAACACACTTATAAATGAAGTAATATTCATACCCATTACTATATCTGTCATCATTGTTATTCTACTAAACTGGTTAACCAATTTTAATAAAAGTTTTAGTTCTCCATCTAGTTAAATTCGAGTTTTGGAATTAGGTGCAATTCATAATACCTAGACGACAACGTTCTAATCCTTTCCGTAATTACTCTTAAAACGAAATTTAGACATAAGACTGCTTGACTACCAAACAACCCGCTTTTCGTACAAGAAATACTCTTTACGGAAAGCCATCATATTTTAGTCTTGGGGCGGGAACGTGATATTAGGTCTTTACCTATGAAATTGCCGTTCTGCAGTACTGGCCATTTCAAATCAAAATAATTTTTGTTTGGCTAAGAATTCTAATTTCAAATTAATTTTATTTTAAAAACATGGATTCTTTTTTCCAAAAGTAGTCATTTCTTTATTGATTAGTGTTACATTTTCATCGCATTTCAATCTTTTTCGTCATCATGGATACGTTAAAAATTCGAGTAATTATGGAATATGAGTACCGTCGTGGCAGCAACGCGGCACAAGCGGCACGCAACATCAACGACGTTTACGGAGCTAACACTACAAACCAACGCACCACCTGTTATTGGTTTGCTCGCTTCCGTTCTGGAAATTTCGACCTGAAAAATGAACCTCGCGGTCGTCCGAAGACTTTGGTCGACAATGACGAATTAAAGGCGGTTGTGGAAGCTGATGATACACAATCTACGGCTGAATTAGCAGCAGCTTTCGACGTTAGCGTCAAAACAATATTGGTCCATTTGCGTCAAATTGGCAAGGTAAAAAAGCTTGACAAATGGGTGCCCCACGAACTCAATGATCGCCAGCGCGAAGTACGCGTCGAGACGTGCCTTGCACTGCTCAACAGACACACAAATGAAGGAATTTTGAACCGCATTGTTACCTGCGATGAAAAATGGATTCTGTTTGATAACCGCAAGCGCTCAGCAAGTTGGTTGGATCCTGGTTCAGCACCTAAACAATGCCCTAAACGAAAACTTACCCCTAGAAAAGTGATGGTCACTGTTTGGTGGTCTAGCGCCGGTGTGATTCATCACAGCTTCTTACCAAACGGGGTGAGCATTACTGCAGATGTGTACTGTGAAGAACTGAGCACAATGATGGAGAAGCTGGCGCATCTCCAACCAGCATTGGTCAATCGCTCGTCTCCGCTGCTCCTGCACGACAACGCGCGACCTCATACTGCACAGCAGACGGTCTCCAAGTTGCAAGAACTGGGGTTGGAAGCTCTCCGTCATCCGCCCTACTCACCAGACCTTGCGCCTACAGACTACTACTTTTTCCAGAATTTGGATAACTTCTTGGCGGGAAAAAAATTCAATACCCGAGAGGCAGTACAAAATGCCTTTGAAGAATTTGTTGCCTCCCGTCCAGCTGATTTCTTTAAGAAGGGCATCAATAAACTGCCACTTCGATGGCAAAGATGCATTGATTGCATGGGTGATTACTTCGATTAATACAAATAAAAAAATTCATGAAAAAAATTCGTTTAAATTTTTTCATACAAAACGGCAATTTCATAGGTAAAGACCTATTATTAATGACTGGAATTGACCTCTCTGGCACGTCTGTTGCCAAGACATTGTACAAATCTTGTTTTTAAACCCTCCTTGCCTCAGTTCCTTGCCCAACCCATATCTAGCCAAGATATAAGCAACTTAAATTTGTCTCTCTGAAATCATTCAAGATAATTATTAGTATCAAGCGAAGAGAAATTTATTGGCCAACTTAAAACGTTTGCCTTTTGTATGTTTATTTATCGATAGGATTTTTTGTTAAGGAATCTCAGAAAAATTACAGAAATTTATTGTAATATTTTGATGATAAATTGATGTATAACCTATAAATCAATTTGAATAGTAAATGGAGGTCTATTTTAAGGGATGACACATAAATTTTCACGCACAGAAGACTTCCGTTAGATATCTTATCTTTAATAATATGACTTTATTAGTAGCCCGTTTTGTTTAAATTATCAGAACTAGAGGCTTAATAGCGAGTGCAAATTCACTCGTCGGGCAGATTATTCTTAAATATTTCGTTTATGGAGCTTAGTGATTAAAGGATGGTAAATTACTTTATTCGTAATTTCGGCGGCCCCTGACTCCCTCTATTCTATTGTCGTAAAGAGATAGCATGTTGGGGCCGCCAAACATATATGAAAATAAAACATAATTTTACTCAGAACAACTCCTCCGTCTTTTCTGTTCTTTGCGGGGATCAAGCCCGAAATTATTTATGCTTAATCACTGCGCCCGTTGAAGTCAGTCCATACGGTCGATGTGGTATAGTTTTCAGAAAAACCTCGTGGATTGTCTTTTTTATGCTTTTTTTTAAAATTTTCTATTGTTATATTCTCTTGTGATATTATCATCTGTATCATAAATGTTGTAAATATTGGAATTTTCCAAACACTCAAACTAAGTCCTTAACGAATAGACCTAGAAGTGTAATCTTTACTCAAAACCGTACCAACTCGACCATGCTATCTGCTACTTTATCATGTTTGTTTACCTCTCCCTTGTGAACTCTGGAAACCTAATTCACGCAGGTCCATAATATTATTATAAATGCACTTCAATAGTTGAACTACTCATAGGCAAAAACAGCTGGTGTGATTGCCAAACTGAGTATGGACCATCTACTATTGTAATGTATTTTTTATATAATCTTAATTCATCATCATTACAGCTGGAATAAGTCCACCGCTGGACAAGCCTCCCACAAAAATATACTTGGGGGTAAGCCATAATCGCCACGCTTCTCAGGCGGGTTGGCGATCACAGTAAGATGGTCATAGTACTCAGAAGGAAGCTGCGCGAGCGTTCCCATTGAGGGACCACATCTGAATCTTGAGCTTTATAAAGCGTCAGCCGTTAGTAAAAGTTCTCAAACAATTGTAAATTTAGCCACTAGTTTGTTAAAGAAGCCATACAAAAGTTACAATCTATCAAAGGTGGTCCCTCAATTGAAACGCTTATCACAGGAAAACTACAATTTACTTAGCATACGGAAATTAAATTGACCAATGATACAGTCTATCCTTTAGTAGTAGATTTTTACTAATGATTATATAACAGTATCAAAATACATACAGTTTGGTTTCAAATAATAATCTAATTCCTGTAAAGAATTATTGAGATTGAGGTGACCACGCAACAGGATTTCGCAATAGGCCAATGTCTCAATACATTTTTTCACTATACGTACCTACTCTTTTCTTTTTTATAACTATAGGTAATATACCCCAACAAGATGAAAATCTTTTTCGGAGAAAGGAGGTTGGAGAAAGACATGCTAACTGCACTTGTTTTTTATTTCGAGTACTACCTCAAAGGTGGCGTGGAAACGTCTGCATATTATGACGATTACAACTCTTTCAACTTTTTGAATCGTTATATCTAAGAAACCGGCCAAGTGCGAGTCGGATTTGCCCATGAAGGGTTTCGTAGCAGCAACGTCTTTCAGTTGATTAAATGAAAGCAAATTGCGGTTTACGATTTATGACGTATTAAAAAATAACTACTTGCGTTCAAACCAAGTTTCGTTGTTAGTTTGCATGGTAATGTACCTATATCATATATTTTTTTTTAGTTTTATCATTCTCTTATTTTAGGGGGGGGGGGGGGACACTCATTTTACCACTTTGGAAGTGTCTCGCGCAAACTATTCAGTTTAGAAAAAAAATTATATTAGAAACCTCAATATCATTTTTGAAGACCTATCCATAGATACTCCACATGTATGGGTACGTGGATAATTTTTTTTTGAGTTGCAGTTCTATGTATGGGGACCCCCCAAAATTATTGTTCTTTTTCTATTTTTGTGTGAAAATCTTAATGCGGTTCACCGAATACATCTATTTACCAAGTTTCAACAGTACAGCAGTATAGTTTCGGAAAAAGTGGCTATGACAAACGGACGGACAGACAGACATGACGAATCTATAAGGGTTCCGTTTTTTGACATTTGGATACGGAACCCTAAAAACGGTGGCTCATAGGAAAAAAAGTATTGAGACATTTTTTATAGATAATTATCTAATCTACAATTTTGTCGCAGTTAATTTTATGATAAAGCTTACCGTTTTGCTGAAAGGAGCGATAATCCCGTTTTTGTAACCTTTTGACCACGAATATTTTTTTTTCCACGTGCCGGATCGATAAGAACTTTTCTCATTTTCTTTTTAATAGTGTAATGAACGATCCTACCAATTTTCAGCTTAATGGGAATTATTGTAACCTTGGATTTCTAAATTGACCGGACTAGGACTAGTAATGCAGTGATCCACAAATGTGTTAATAATACAATCAGATAGGTCATCCTACACAGGTCATTTATACAACATGTATCGTAATTAACGCACACCCTCAAACACCCAAATTAAAATATTATGTTGTAATCATAATACATGCACTGAATTTTTTATTTAACATGTATATGCATGGTATTTACTAAATTAATTTCTTGGAATAAAGTTTATTTTTCTCTATGTTGTATTGAATGATGGTATTTATATGAATACAAAAAAAACTGCGATTTTAAAAGTCTTATTACATTGACTTACGGTCCATTTCAATTTGTTTTGACTGTACAGTACATAAAAATAATTTCCTTAGTTTTAATTATTTTCGGATTAAAAATTACCAATATTGAAAATGATATAAATCGATTCAGTAAACGATTCTGAAGAAACTATTTTCAGGATGTGCGTTAATTACGTTACATGTTTTATACTTGAAACTGGGCCCACCAGTTTACTTTCTGAGAGACGCCGTAGGATGTGAATTCCTCATCACTTAGGTAAGTAGCTATCGTGATATATAAAGCTGTTTGCGATTGCTAAGGTAACTCTAAAATATTTTCTGAGTAAAAGCCCGTACAAAAAAAAACCATTAGTATTCACTGAAATCCTGTTGCGTGGTCACCTCAATCTCAATAATTCTTCATAGGAATTAGATTATTATTTGAAACCAAACTGTATGTATTTTGATACTGTTTAGTAATATAATCATTAGTAAAAATCAACTACTAAAGATAGACTGTATCATTGGTCAATTTAACTTCCGTATGCTAAGTAAATTGTAGTTTTCCTGTGATAAGCGTTTCAATTGAGGGACCACCTTTGATAGATTGTAACTTTTGTATGGCTTCTTTTACAAACTAAGGGTTGAATTTACAATCGTTCAAATACTCTTTACTAACGCTAAAACCATCCAAAAATTCCAAATTCCATTATGGTTTCCACACAAACTGAACTTGTGGTGATCGCTTGAGGGACCATCTTCTGCATGCTAGTTCTTTTTATACAGGAAACGGGAAAGGTCGATATTTAATATGATTAGTTTTGCAAATGTTTTACTAAGCGTAGTCATTCATAGCAGTTGTAAATTGTAACTATGTTATGAGTTATGGATGCCTCTCAGTCACGTCTGGCGGACCACCTTTGACCGATTATAACTTTTGAGTGGCTACTTTTACAAACTAGTGGCTAAATTTACAATTGTTTGAGAACTTTTACTAACGGCTGACGCTCTATAAAGCTCAAGATTCATATGTGGTCCCTCAATGGGAACGCTCGCGGAAGCTGCTGCCCGTCCTCTGGTAGATATTCCCTCGGGTCGACTTCTACGCCCCCTACGGGATGAGATGGGGTGATGATATTCCGATTATAATATTCGTCGCCGTCACCACACAGCAACTTAATTGACTTATAGGAATTTATTAATGCGGATAAAGTGGCGATAATAACTTACACTATAGTTTTCCTTCATACCTGCGTAATTTGCTTACTCATTGCATGTAGACAGCTTATAGATAAATTGCGTCATGTTAAAAAAACTGCCTTAATTAGTATTGTATACCTACATTAATACTGCTGTGTGGCTGCCGGAAACAAATATCACCATCTTAATTCATCCCTTGGGGGGCGTAGAAGTCGTCCTGGGGGAACAGCTCTCAAAGAACGGACAGCAGTGTCTCTCTATGTACTATGGCATATCTCTCCAAATGTTAGACATAATCCATTGAGGTGGTCTTTTAGGCAGGCCTTTGTACAGCAGTAGACGTCATTTAGTTGTCATAATGGTACCTACATACGTCTAGGATCTTGTTTGGATGATCGATATGCTGTCAAATTCTATTTTACCTATTTTAAACGATTTCTAAAAGAAGGAGGTGATCAATTTGTCTGTATATTTTTTGGGAACATATATTTATTTTTTAGGTGGTTATAAACACATTGAAGTTGGTTGTTTTTTAAAAATAAACTTATACATAATGAAATATATATTCATGGCGTTTTATTCTTCACGAATTTATTTATTAAAAAATAAATATGTTATATTATAGGTACTCGTATTGTAAAAATGCGACAAGTTCTTTTCTGAGCACTAAGGTTTGCACTTGGACCGTTTTTCAATGTGGAACAATTTTTGTGTAAAAACAAAGCTTGTTTTCAGGTTCTGATTTGCTAAGAAACTCTGTGCATTGGAAAGCACGCTATACCATCGCTCTAAGGTGTCATGATACATCTACATGTAGTCAGAAGTTGAAAGAATCCGTCACTTGGCTTCCGTTCTAAGTTACTGGTGCCTTACATGTTTCAAGGTCAGATAGTGGACACTAAAATATTTCTAGTAGACAACAAGTTACACTGGGAACGAAGCCCAATAAAAATATAAAAAGGCAAGTCAAAAGTTACATAAATGTAAAAAACCATTAAAAAACAAAGTAGATTAAAGTGCAGTGATTTCGCTAGTTACATTGTCTATCTCCGGGTTGCTGTTAATAAATTGTACGTTTATTCCAGTCCAGTATCCGGAAATTGGCAATGTTAACCCCCAGTAGTTCTTGAAGTGCTCTGCTTGTATCTTGCATGACAGATCATCCAACGCATTTCACTATCAGACCAAGGGCATGCACTATTAATTAATTATTGACTTGATTTATTCCTCATAATTGTTAGTACACATGATATATATAGGACATTAAATATAGGACATTAAAACGAATATGATTACGTAGTGCATTAGAGAGTTAGCTACAGTATTAATATTGACTTATACTGACACAGTAGAAGAGAACAAAGGTTTGATATTGCAATAAAGAGGTATTTTCCTTTGTATTTACTACTTTCTGTTATCGTTCAAATCCAATGACAAGACCTTAGATAAGATATTATAAATGTACGTATTACTATCAACAACGAATAAGTATACAGGGCTTTTGGTAATTGACTTTCACAATCTGAATCGGTTTTTCAGATCCTTATAAAATAATAAATAAAATAGTAATCGGAAAAAAAAATATAAGTATTAGCAATTAACAATTTTACTAAGGGACATTAATTAAAAACCATGCAACCGCCACCGCTAATCATCGTTCCATTTGTATTTTAACATGAATCCTAGACAATATATAAAATCGAATTCCAAATTTATTCTAACAGCTGGATGACCGTTTCTAAATAATGTTATATCTACTGTGATTCATTAACGATTCATAAAAACCCATTTGTGAACACCAATTCCCTAAAACCCTGTATTGTTATTTGCGTAGGATTTTTTTACAGATATAATAATCAAATGGTATATCAAATAAATTATCAACCAATTGTTAAGCAATAAGGTTTAATTCACGATTCGTTCTTGTTGATACATTGATAGGACTCATTTTTAAAGTAAATTGGAATGTTAGTTGATTGCTTGCCTGGTTTTTTATCTGATAATTATTATATAGGAATTACCTAGTGCAGCATGACTAATAAAAAAAAATAGAAATGGTTTTTATTCACGTAGACTTTAAAAAAGTGCTTGTAAATAGTCAGAACATGTTTGTAGTAATATAGTTGTATACATTATTATTTCTAGTTACGTAGATATTTAGGTACACGGATTGTATGAAAACATTTATTAAACTTATTTTATAATAGCAATGATATTTAGCTAGCTTGTATTAAGTTATTGTCAAAGAGATTATGTTTAAGTTTAATTATCAAAATTTATAGTTTTAGCTATATTTTTACTGCATATTGTCTGAATGGTTCTATCTATAGTAAAGTATTATTATTATGGCGGACCTTGTGTTAATAACGAAGTGATTAAGGACAAGTTGAGTAGATATGTGTAGTTGTTAATCTAATGTGACGGATTTTAGATCTTTTAGGTGTATGGTATCTGTTTTAGAGGTGTGAATTACGATGTACAATGGGCTACATATCAAGCTATAATTTTCCAGTATATATTCCAGTATATATTTCCTCTCGTTGTATAGAATTTCCATACAATGAGAGGGCAGCTTATATTGGAATTGGATAGCTTGATATGTAGCCATGTGAACTGTCCATCCTTAGCATTTTAGTTAATTTGACTTCTTTTGTATGTTATCTGGCGCGGTTTCTCTGTCGTTTATGACAATATTTTTTCATAAACGACATATATAGCTTTTTGTATAAATCGGTTGTTTGTTAAAGAAAAGCTGACAACAAAACATACGACTTATTAATACAAGCAACTTGCTTTATTAAACTATTCGTCGTAAAACCTATACAAGAAAGGCAATAAAAATAACGTATAAATCTATTTCTCAACTACTTACTACTTTTATTATTAGGAAAGGTAATAATGTACCTTTTCGTGTACCTTAAACAATACTTGTAACTAAAAAAACTAGTAGCTAACGAATAGAGGATGACGAAATCAATTTCTACCCTTCATATTTCTCATTTTGCAAGATAAAATATTTTTTCCTATTTGATTTAATATGAGTTACAAGTAATAAATTTATTCTATTGAATTGAAATGATATTTCCATCATTTAAACTAAAATTCAATTTTGACACACGCAAATAGAATATTGAAAACAGACCAGATTTCTTTATATGTACAATGACATCAGCAAATACACAGCCCATCTGATAGCAAGTGATTGACGTAGCTTATGAACACTTGCAACACCCGAAATGACTCGGGTGTTGCACTTGCACGTTGGTGACCCATTAGGAACATAATACCTCTTTTTTCTCTCTCTTCTTTTCTAGTTTCATGGGAAACAAATCAAAGGCATTCCACAACCTACGGGAACGTGGGTGTCGGTTTTGCTAAAGTTGTCGTATCATATAAGTGGTCCATGCTCGAAAACATTCTGAGTACGTAAATATTAAATAAAAATGATCTGTTATGTGCGTTCTGTGATACGCTTCGATTTATATTAGTATTACTTTAAAACAATTTTATGGTACAATTATAATACATACATATAAAAGTGTAATAAATTGTACATTATAAATGTATAATTTATTTGGTTTCGATTATTTCTACGCCAAAAAGGGGCAGATCATCATGAGCCGCTTCGGATATATTTTTATCAGCTCTATAGCTTAACGTATGCACATGTTATTGAAGTTAGATTGTAATTCTTTTATAGTATGCTTAAAGCAAATAAAGACTTATCTATCTTATCCATAAATATTGCTTGTATAATATTGTATTAGATATAAATTAACTCTTATATTTATTATAGAGGCCACACTTCAATTTATTCGTTTATTAATAAGAGGATGTAATATTTTTAGGTGTCAAATTGTTAGCGCTAAATTGATATATCATAAAATAAAAGTAGTATATATAGATTTATTATTACGTCTAATAAAAGGTAGTTTTACGATTTAATGTTTCGTACCTCAAACGGAACCCTTATAGGATCATTTCGATGTCCGCTGTTTGTTTATCAAGACACATTTTCTCGGAAACACAAGAAGGTACCAGGTTGAAATTAATATGACATACTAAAATCGGGAATCCCTTAGAGCTATGGAAATAACCAAATGTATTAGTTTAGGCAATCAAAACAAACGACCTTTTCTGCCTTTGACATGCACAAAGGAATAATTTGCCATTCTCCTATAACCTAGAATGAAATAGGTCAAGAAGCATGTCTTCTAACACAAGTAAAGGGAAATCAAGTTTGTTTAATAATCTTCCTTGAGCGATACACCCTAAATTACTCTGTAGCTCAAGGAAAAATAATTAACACCACCATCTTTGATTCAACTCCATTTTCCATTTAATTTTGGTGTAAATATTTTCATGCCGATTTGAATTTGAGTCTGGAATATGACATTACAAGTATTTAAAGAATAAAGTTGGTGCAAGAACTATCGTTATGAAAATTAATATCATAAATAAAATGATTATAACAACAGGGTCGTTTTTTTTTTGAAATTTGAGAATGATAGGTAGCAACGCTACCAATACGCTGGTGGTATAGATGTGTAGCTCAATACATTAATTAATTGTACATTACAGAAAGTGGTTGGCAGAAGAAAGAGCAGCAAAGTCGGAGGGAAGAAAGCCGAATTTTTCCAAAATTATTTTCACATCATTCCTGTGGTCATATATGCCTGGAGGTTTATTGCAGTTTACTTCAATAGCTTTACGGTAAGTTAGTACATAGACAAATACTTATTTTTCATTTCATATATTTGCACTAATTATAAAATAATAATAATAATAAATACTTAGATTTGGTACACGAGGTTACCGCCATGTGGGGTGTGGACTCAACAATAATTGTCCCGATAGTCGTCTCCGTAAACGGTCTCATAGCGTAGAGCCTCGACCAACATCTTAAGAGGCTTTCGCTAGATCACTGGGTCAAGGGTCGGATACAAAAGGCGGCAATAATGGAAACGGCACGCATTGTAAGGAGGTTCCTTACTCTGTCGCCCTGACCGGCGGCGGCCTAGGGCGTCAAACCTCGCTGCTGGAGGACCTCTATTTTTTTCATATTTATTTATATATTATTGTTTTCTTTTTTGTTTCAATTTTATAGATATAAATATGTTAAAAATAAGAACTATAAATAAATAATTTGGAATAATAATAATGTATTTAATAGTTGTAGAGTCTGCGATTTTAGCACAATAAGAATAATATAGTCTAGTTATTTAAAGAGTTGTACTCGTTATGTTGGATAGGTATAATCTAGTTAGTATTTATAAATAAAGGTTTATTATAAATTTCTGGTAAATTGTTTACCCGTCCCAGTTACCGCTAGATTAGGCTGTTTATTGTGTACTGTACTAATTCCCTAACTGATTAACATGTAAACTAGAAAACTATGATATTGAAATTTAACAAGTAGCCAATTATATGTAGGATACCTTTGCTAAGAAATTCAGTAGACTTTAGTATAGGGCCGAATTAAGGGGGCCTAAGTGCTATCGTATATGCAGGTGGAACTGCGGTGCAACCTAGTAGCAATTAAAATATTTTGTCTTCACTGGGCGGCGCCCAACCAAGACTGGAAACAAAATGTCTGTGTCTGGCACAGACTAGCCAACTATACGCGATATATATGTTTCCTTTATATGTACCTATATATTATAATATATATTTTCTTCTTCTTCTTCATATATTATTGAGCCAGTTTGTGTGCACATACTCAGGTGCACTCTACTCCCACACTCTCATAATACTTAAGTGCTATCGTCTGTTTATATGCGGGTAAAACTACAGTGCAAGCTAACTAGTAGCAATTAAAATAATTTCCCTTCACTGGCTGGCCAGAGAGACCAAGACTGGAAACAAAATGTTTGGCTTGCCAACTACTGCGATATGGAACTGGCATGACAGTTGTCAAAAGTTCCGAAAAAAAATTAAGTTTGAAAAAAAAAACTACTGCGATATATAGAGCAAGAGTGTGTGCAAACACAGGTGCACTCTTTACTCCCACACTCTCATAATCCGATGAGAGGATTATCCGACTCGATCAGACGCTGGACCGACAATATTACGATTTTTCACGGGCTTCTAGCACCGCCAACTTCCAGACTGCGGACTTCCGGACTGCGTTTATTTTGCCAGAAAATCCCAATAACTCATTGCGGCCTGACCCGGGATTTGACCCTAGGACCTATCTGCAGTTTAACATGCTACTGCTAGAGCAACGTATTATATCACTATATGTTGGTATAGATAGGTGATCAGTTTATTGAATGTGCTAGTCCATCCACGTTTTAACTTTAGTTGGACTGGAGCCAAACATCTTTCAAACATTCAGTTATCTACTTATGAACTGAACTCACAGCAAAGGGGCTCGATTCACTAATAATGAACTTGTCTTTAACTTTCAATAAGCTCAAGCAAACTCAAATGAACTCTTAAAATACGAATAGGACGTCGTTCCAAAACAAACTTATTAAATCCGCGTTTCATTTTAAGGTAAAAAATAGTAATAAGGATATAATCATTAAATTGTTTATATATATTTTAATTTAATTTGTTTAAAAAAAATGTGTAAAAATTTGTTATTATTGTTTAATCTCTAATTTAATAATATTTAAACGTCGACATATCGACAGAGTAGACAGTTAACACCTTTATGTAGGTATACATATAAAATTGTGTTAAATAAATATATTTTTATATAATTGTAACACCACCTAAATTGTACTCAGACATTTACTCGTGGAGACCTATAATTGGCCTACTGTTTAATATTTAAATTATTTTCAATATGTTTTTAAGTGCTGTTGGTCTTCCAAATAAGATGAAATAAAATAAAATACACTCATATTCAGTAAATAAATGATTGATTTTTGATTCTTGGGTTACAAAATTATAACCATCCCTTGATTTAACCCCGTGCCCCGGGTTTGATTACCGCGCGTGGCAGCTATTTGTATGACCCATAAATAGTTGTTCTGAGTCTGGATGTACTTAGTGTCCGTCAATTATATGTTTGGAAACTACCCCGCGACACAGGGATTAATTCCCTAATGCGGACGTTGTCTTTTAAAAATTATGTTCAGCGAAGTTATACATTTCAACAAAAAATCGATCCTTTTAAGTTGTCCCTAATTTTGTTTTTCCCAACAGGCGTTACAAAAAACTGGGCCAACCTTATGAAGGATCGATTTTTTGTTGAACCTTTAATTTTACAATACCAAATTATTGAGTCCTGTCCGATCAATCATAATCGGTCGTATGAGGAAGAATTTTGTCTACATTTATGCCTTTTAAATGCTGGAAACCTATTAAAAAACACTCTTAATGAACTTGCGAAACGTATATGTTCACAGTACTGCAAGTCCATTACTATTCAGTCAACTGCTGGATTATTGGTCGGTTAACTCGACGATGAGCCGCGAGACCGCTTTGATCTACGGCATGAGTATGATTCTAGCCAACTGGGTGTCCGCGTACTGCAACCACCATGGTGTACTGTACTGTCAACAATTTGGCATGAAACTTAGGGTTGCTACCAGTTCTTTAATGTTTAGAAAGGTAAGATTTTTTTTTATTTTGATTGTGATTATTAAATACAGTTTTGGCCTTATGAATTAAAGCAAGTCTCACAAAACTGTACATACAGTTTGACTGCGAGATCAAAATTCTAACTGACAGTTTATCCGTCTGTCACTGTAGCGTAATTAAGCAAGTTGGGGTTATATATTCCCGATTACACACAACAACATTGCAAATGATAAAAGTTTTCTAAGCTGCAAAATAATAAAAAAATATTATAGAAAACAATGCCATGCGAAATTAAATACTATCATGGTAAATACTCATCAATTATTATTACTCATAGAATGCGAGATCACAATTATTAACAATCTTTAGTAGCGCTGTTATGTATTTAGATTTTCTATGAAAGATTATCTATGAGCTATTTTAATAACCTAATTTTTAACCTCTGTTTATTACATTATCTTCTGATGTCCTCTGGTATACTTTCAAATTTATAGGGAATACGTTTATTTAGGGTATTCATTCGTGATTCTAGGGACAAAAAATTTACCGGAGGTCATTGCTTTTGTGTTTTATTTATTATCAATGTTCTGGATCGTTGTCTTATGCTCTTGAACGCCATAGTAGTTAATTACAAGAAGATGTTTATGTACTTTTTAATTATACTAGTATTGGTTAGTTAACCTAACTATAAGCTGCGAAAAAAATGTGCTTCCAAGGCCGTGGGCGTTTTGCTTATGGTGTCAAGGAGATCATCAAAGGCTCTCGAAGAAGACTTAATTTAATTTGGTGTTGCAAAAGGACCGCATTATTTCTAGTTTTATGCGCGGTGGGTTCAATTTATGTCATGGTGTTACCTAATAATTACTTATTTTTTTAGCTTATGCGCATGAGCAATGGTTCGCTTGGGGAGACGACTGCAGGTAAACTGGTGAACTTGCTTTCTAACGACATGATGAGATTCGACCTAGCGTTCAGTTTTCTGCACTTTGTATGGATTATACCACTTCAAATCATTGCAGTAATTTATCTTGGTTATTTGCAAGCTGGAATTGCAGCTTATGTTGGATTCGCTGCTCTAGTTGCTATTGCGCTGCCATTACAAGGTAATATTGCATTTTTTTAAGTTTAATGGTTTTTTTTAATATTTTTTATATATAGGCTAGTTACTTTAGTATTAGTATAGCCTATTCATACAGGTTATTTACACAATTCGCGTAAATGATTTTTTCCTGACATAAAACTAGGTTTTAGTTAATTCTCATTGCTCACATGCTTCTCATCATCAATTTCAGCTTTCTTTCAGTTATCAAATCTCCGATATGTACGGTCTATAAATACTTAGTAATATACCTAAAACATCAATATTATTTTATACGGTTTATTGTACATACAAATAGAGGTTTAGTTGATAAGTCACAATGCTACACATGATTACTGAAAACGGTTATGTTAAATTTATAATAAATAAAAATATGTTTGGTACGGAGAATTCAAATTATTCTTTACTTTGTTCGCACAAACTCTGATCGAAATTTTGTTACTACTATCAATTCTGTTTTTTTTTGTTATTTAGATTGATTAATTTTTCTTACTACCTTAACTTACTCGATGAATCTAAAAAAATATATTGTATTTGTTAAATGTAACCAAGTGTGTTTCAGGTGGTTTGGGACAGTTAATTGGAAGAGTTCGCGTAAAAAACGCTGAGAAAACCGACGAGAGGATTAAAATAATGAGTGAGGTTATTAATGGTATCCAGGTATGTCAAGAAGATAAACAATATACCTATATTACTCCCACAGTCAATAAGTCATACACGTTTTACCTACAGTAGTTTCTATTGTCCTAATTTCGGTCACCGTAGCCTAGTTGGTAGTGCTCCTGCCTACAAAGCTGGTGGTCCTGGGTTCGAATCCCGGTAAGTGCAAATATTTGTGTGATGAGCGCGAATATTTGTTCCTGAGTCATGGATGTTTTCTACGTATATAAGTATTTATCTATCTATATAAGTATGTATAGCGTCACCTGGTACCCATAGTACAAGCTTTGCTTAGTTTGGGGCTAGGATGATATGTGTGACATTGTCCCTAGATATTATTATTATTATATTATTAATATGATATTTCTATGAAAGGAGGTTTTAAAGAAGCGTCTTTGTAGACATTTGTTGTCGGCCACAATATTACTAGCACCTATACAAGAAGCTATGAGTATTATTATAATTTTAGGTTATCAAAATGTACGCATGGGAAATACCGTTCCAAAAAGTCGTAGGACAGAAACGAGCAGACGAACTGAAGGAGGTGAGGAAAGCAACCATTCTGAGGACAGTGTTCCTCGGGTTCATGGTGTTTACGGAGAGGACGGCGCTCTTCCTCACAATTCTAGCATTCATATTGTTCGGAAATGCGATGTCAGCCAGTGCGGTGAGTGTTCCTTTTTTTGGCAGTATACGCGTGTTAGTGAAGGTACAGACGCCAGCCCATCAAGCTACCTCAATCTGACAAATTTCCCGATTGAAAGTGAACCTTATGCTAATGTGATAAAGTGAAAAGTCTATAAAAGAAACGTGACAGATTGGGGTAGCTGCATCTGCTGGCGTCTGTACCTTATGGTATGAATATATGGATCTATGTATGATTGCTATTTGAAGTTGGAAAAAAACAATTTATATAATATCTTTATTTAAAGGTAAACGGCAAGAATGTATGGCACTTTTGTACCGCTAGTAAAATTTCGTGTTACGGGATATTTTATGTTTTAATTGGTGGTTAATGTGATAGAAAAGCCATTTTTTATTTCTTAGATTTTTTGAACTTGCGATATAAAAGTTATAGCCAGTTTTATTTTAAGGTTACGTTTGGTAATCTGTGGGTCCCCATGACCGTGGATACATTGCAGTTCGAAAATCACTCTTACTGCCTAAGTAATAAAGATACTGTAAATATCAAAGTGTGTCTACCGATGTGGCAATGAAATGCTAGTGTTAACTAGTGTACTAATGAAGATTGTTACATATTATATTTACATAAACATTGTTATGGTGATAAAGTAAATGTTGTAGCTCTTTTTATAGTCTTTTACATGGATTTATTCCGAACCTGCCCCGAAAACCCTAACCGGCTCGCAAGTTAGGTTAGGAAGATGCAAAAAACTACTTTGTTTGTTTGTTT
Source organism: Pseudoips prasinana (assembly GCA_951640165.1). Lineage (NCBI taxonomy): Eukaryota > Metazoa > Arthropoda > Insecta > Lepidoptera > Nolidae > Pseudoips > Pseudoips prasinana. The sequence continues at coordinate 22,643,292 of OX621236.1, read as the reverse complement.
GTAAAACAGTATTTGTAGAGGGTAGGAAATTGGTTCAGTTTAATTAGGTAGACACGCTATGATTTAGTATAATTCAAAATAAAAAAAGTTTTATCATTATAATGGTTATAACTAAATAACTTTTATACGCACAGACGCCAGCACATCAAGCTACCCCTGTGAAATCTAATCTGTGAAATTTCCCCAATTGAAAGTGAACCTTATGATTTTGTGATAAAGTTGATAATCTATAAAAGAAATTTGACAGATTGGGGTAGCTGGTTGTGCTGGCGTCTGAACTTTAATATCGAAAGATGTCAACATTTTTAAGTTATGTTTATACCGGTTGATGTGTAGGCCACCGTTCTATATGATATAGTATGAAGTCGTCGTGAAAAATTAATAGAAGAGTTTAATTTTTAGTTACCAAGATACTTCGGAAAAATTATTTAAATAATGAAAATTTGGTATTCCTTTGTTTTTATTGAATTTTCAATGATCCTTAATGCCTTGTTATATAAAAATAAACTTTAAGCGACTGAAATATTAAAATTAATACACATGAAAAATTTACACCCAAATTTTTATATTATTTTTCAGATTTACCCGCTCCAACAGTTTATGAACGCCGCGCAAGCGAATATCACGTTGATGTTGCCTTTGGTGTTAGCCTTTACCGCAGAATTATTCGTATCAATTAGGCGCATTCAGGAATTCCTCTCATTAGGTAAGCTGGATGACTGAATGAATTTTAGTACCTAGTCTTGTTTGAATTCCTTGTTTGAATTACATACTTTTTTAGGATTTCGCACAAAAATAGTAAATTAACCCGTATTGTGTGTGTCACTGAAAGGCATAATATAGGTTAGCCTAGAGATTTAAAATTTTGAAATGTTGTAAACATTGCCTTTTCAATCGTAATGCAAAGTTAATATGATTTGAATTAACACCGCGGCTTCTGGACTTATCATCAGTAATGTTAAACATAATTCTTTCCACCCACACTCTGTTATCTGTAAATTCAGTAATTTTAATGAAAAACATATAATAATTTTTTTCTCGTTGTAAAGGGGAATGTTAACTTCCCAATTTTCATTTCTAAGTAGTTTTGGCCATACCAAGGTTGTCTGGGAGAATTTGCAGTTAGCGATAAGATCGCCCATTGTACGTGATTTTAATCTACTTAGTAATTATTTTATGTTAGTTATGAAACAAAGTAAATAAATAAAGTTTATTGTGTGTAAATATACTTAGTTATATCTCTAATATCTCAGGTAACTAAATCCTACTATTATTATACATGCGAGAGTTTGTGAGTATGGCTGTTTGTTACTCTTCCATGCAAAATCTACTGAACAGATTTTGATTTAGCTTATATAGTCGAATAACACATAGGCTAATAATTTATAAAGTTATAGTTATAGTTAAGCGCGGATAAAATCGCAGAGCACGGGTAATAAATATATAAAAAAATAAGGAGTTCGTTTTGCACCGGACCAGATTTTCTGTATGTATTAAATTCCAGTACCACCATGCAATTACATGTACCAACAAAATTTTTGAATCCACAGAGGACAGAGCTGATTTCGCGGAGCTCATACAAGGGCCGTCCAATTTATTCCGCAATATGTCGGCCACAAGTGTTGTGAAGGCGGACAATTCGATCCGGCCGCTCTCTTATCATCAAAAATCAGACTTTGAAAGCAATGGTAAGAGTTATTACGTTATTATGTTTTTATGTTAGAAACATTTTCATGTTTATCTTAAATCTGAAATCTGTACGACGTTTAAGTGTTGGTGCCGGTGAAGTAGTAGTAGAGTTACTGTAAGCGTTTTTCGTGTCGTCCTGTCAGCTATTTTTGCAGTCCAGGGGGGAAAATATCGTTATTTTTATTTTTATTATTGTTGTTGATGGCATCTTGCTACCTCGACCATTGCTGATTTATTGTAGCAGAGCTCCTTGACTTTGTCAAAGTTCTCTGCTTAAAATATCGTTAACTTATCGATTCCCGACGCGGCCGCGGACTCATAAATAAAAGTGATGATGTTGCAGTTAACATCATAAAAAAATCTAATAATTGTCTTGGGTGACACTGCCATCAAACCGATGTGGATTTGATTGACAGTTGAAGACCCTACCGCTAGACCATCGAGGCAATTAATATGTATAAACCTCTCTGTCAGGCGGCTGGCTACTATATTTATCAAGTAGACAATATCATTATGTATTTGAATTAACTTCTTACTTTTAACCGATGCCTTACATACATAGATTACATATGTTTATTCGATCATTAACTCACTTTAAATTTTCTAAGTTTCCTATTGCACGATACTGTTGGAAAACATTAATTATTAAACAATCTACTCTACTGGTATGAATGAATACAAACCCGTGTTGTATCTAAACCTAATAGGAACAGTGCTATACGACTGGCAATGTAAAATACAAGTGGCGACCTCATTTTTAGCTATGTTATTCGGCCCAAATATCAGAACACATTTCGCGCTTTATACAAATATTCACGTATGTAAGAATATACGTGTAGATATTGTGTAGGTATACTTGTAGACACTAGGGCTAGAACTGTTAGTTCTGATGGTAAAGGTAAGAGATAGTTTAATCCAAACGAAATTAGGTATGTGTTTAAAATTATAACTAAGAAATCGGTCACCGTAGCCTAGTTGGTAGTGCTCCTGCCTACGAAACTGGTGGTCCAGGGTTCGAATCCCGGCAAGTGCAAATATTTGTGTGATGAGCACGAATATTTGTTTCTGAGTCATGGATGTTTTCTATGTATATAAGTATTTATCTATCTATATAAGTATGTATATCGTCGCCTGGTACCCATAGTACAAGCTTTGCTTAGTTTGGGGCTAGGCTAATCTGTGTGACATTGTCCCTATATATTATTATTATAAATATATTTTTTCAAAGAAGAAATGTGTTATCAATACGCCGGTTAGAAGTTTTTGCGAAACTGACACTATAAGCCAATTAAATAGAAAAATGCCATAAGTGACGATGATATTTTTAAAAGTATTTTACGAGATTTTAATATATATATTTTTTTGTTAAAAAGTATAATATCTAGGGACAATGTCACACAACATTGTCCCTAGATATTATTATTATTATAAATTAAAGTTTGAGTTCTCTTGTCTCCACTTTTTAACAAAAATGTTATAGTTTGGATTGCCGTGTCGTTTCCGGCCTAAAAAGAACAGGTCCATACCATTCCGTGGCTGTTGTAAAAGGCCACTAAGGGCCAGCGCAGACAGAGAGGAGCGCAGCGGAGACGATTTTATTAAGGCACTAGAAAATCAACATTAAAATTATTTAAATAAAGTGCATGTATGCTTGAACATTATAATGCGCGAGACTGCGCGAGAATTTTGTCAGGTTCAAGCATATATGCACTTTATTCCTATAGCTCTAAAGTTGATTTTCTAGTCCCTTTATAAAATGCTCTCCGCTGCGCTAACCCTAAGGGATACAGCAAGTAGTTAGGCAGCAGCGCTTGCTGTGTACTATAGCTACCACCTAAACCACCTAACTGCGGTCGCCAAATTTATAGAAGCCTTTGGAGGAGGCCTATGTCCCGCAGTGGACGATATCAGGTTGATGATGAGGACGATGTTGGATCTGGTTTTCATTAAAATCTGCCAATCAGTAACGTAAATAAGTAAGAGAGGAGCTTACAGTTTTTGCTGTCAACTATAAGAATTTCTTCATCATCATCATATTAGCTGAAAGACGTTCACTGCTGCACAAAGGCCTCCCCCAAAGATCTCCACGATTGCGAGTCTTGCGCTATTCACATCCAGCGGTTTCCAGTGACAGGCGCAAGATCATCGGTCTTATTTGTAGGGGGCCTGCCTACGTAGCGTCTTCCGGTTCGTGATCGCCACTCGAGAATCTTTCTGCCCCAGCGGCCGTCGGTTCTATGAGCTATGTGCGCCGCCCACTGCCACTTCAGCTTTGCCATAAGAATTACTTCAGATATAACAATTAACTCTTTAATGACAATACTTTATAATATAAATTAGCACCAGGTCTTCTAAAGAGTGACTTATTGACATGTTTAATGTTATAGATGTCATAGTGGAAAGAAAATCGCCCAAACTCTTGCGGAGCATGTCATACATGGATGACACGGCGTTAGTTTTGAACGATGTTTGTGCAAGCTGGGTGGGCGATCCTAACCAAATGGCGCTTAAAAACATATCCATGCGTCTGCGCAGTGGCACACTGTGCGCCATTATTGGCGCTGTTGGCTCTGGAAAGGTAAGTTCAAAGTTCCCAAACTTGCTGTTAAGTTAGTAAAATATGAGATGTCTCGAAAGGTGGTGGGTAAAACAAAGTATACTTCTAACCAATCAACCATAGTATGTTGCGTACCGTAGTGTTGATTATACATTTATGTTCAGAAATACATAATTTAACCTAATAAGATATGCGCGGCAATGCTTTTAAGAGTGCATTGCGGCGTGTGCGTGTGCGCGTGGCGCCTGTCAGTACATGAAAGCATTCTTATAGCAGTCGAACTCGTTCAAAACCTAATAATAAAATAATTGAGACCACAAACATAACAAAATCCAAAATATTAATAGTTTGTAACTATTTTTCAAATTGATGCTAAGTTTCATGGGTAAATTGAGACCCATAAGTGTTTAATACTATTTATGTTACATTTTGTACAATGGCTTATGTTTGGGAAAGTCCCGAATTTGCATAATCACATAGCATCACGTTGCGTGGCTTCGACTGTTACGTAATCCCTAAGTTAATTGAGATTCTACATCCCCTTTTAATACATTCATTAACTTACAGTTCAAACTAGTTCAGCATATCGTAGTTTCCATACCAAAATGACTATGTGGCTGTTTTGAAATTATAGCATTGTGACTATTACTGTTAGTTCACTAATTATAACAAAATAAACAATAATTTTTCAAAGTAATAAGTGTTAGTTGTAAAATATGTTTGTGTGTGATATTATTAATTGAAATTTAAATTCCAATTAATAATATCGTTCACTTTTATTTTTCTTTTGATGTTGTACTCTGTTTTACCCTTCATCTACCAATCTCCCTCTGTCAATGGTTTGCTGGAAGAAAACTCATCAATGAGTTACGCTCGCCTTTGTACATCAATTTACAAATACACATGTATAAAATGTATATTTTCTGTGTACAATAAAGAATAAGAATCGCTCATCTATAACAAATTCTAAATGCTTATAAACACTTAATGGCAACCTATTAATAGTTTGGAAGCCAGTAATGTTTATATGCAATTTCAGCATTACCCATATATATATATATATAAATATGAGATTACTGACCCCCAGAGTAATCCGTTTGAACGCGGGATGTATAAAACCATATTAACTGGATATTACATCCATGTAAAAGCTAGCAAATACACTACAAGTTATTCATTTGGTATATTTTCCATCCTCAGTCGTCGATTTTGCAACTTCTACTGAAAGAGTTGCCTGCGGCATCTGGCACAGTTTCAATATACGGCAAGACCTCATACGCTTGCCAAGAGGCGTGGCTGTTACCTTCCACCGTCCGGGAAAATATACTTTTCGGTTTGCCCTACGACGCTGAAAAATATAAGAAGGTACGTAAATAAATCAACATTTACATACAACTGTGTTTTCGATCTGGATTTAATATTTACCTGTAAAGATAGGCAGGTTGTGTAATCGACAGTCTTACAAAACAAATTAGATTGTTCTACATAGATTACGAAATCTAATTAGCAAGTATATTTTTCATGCGAGGTGTTGAGCAGATGCGTAATTTTAATCAGTCACTATCAGTATATCAGTACGTATCTGAAGGCCTAGCCAAATGGCAAGCAATACTATTGATCGTACAAATAATGAACGAACTTGTTTTTTAATGTTTTTAATGAAATTCACACAAAAACTGTAATTTTGAGCGACCTATATCATACCATACATCAAATGTGATGCATTAAACTGATTGAGTTGAAGCATTTCTGGCTTTCTGATACTGAATTATCCGTGACTGTCGGCGTAGGATTTTTTTCTGACTCAAAGTATATGTCTTACACACTTTATTGTGTATTGACTTGTATCTGCTATCCTTCTCTCAAAAAATTGTGTAAAATATCGGGTTAGGTTGGCAAGAATTAGAAATACCTGTTACTACAGTTGTTGGGTCGAAATATAGTGGAATATTGTTTTTTTATTTTATCAAGTATGCAGTTACCGTAGCCTATGGCGCTAACGATACATATGGTATCTCTCTCGCCGACCCGTTGTACTTTTCCTTTACACTAGCTATGCCCCGCGGTTTCCCACACGTTAAAGTAATTTTGGCGTAAAAGAGTAAAATACATACATCATCGTTCATCATCATCGTTTTGGCAGTGCACGCCGGAATAGCTCGCAGATGCTAGATTTTTTTCTTACTTCCTTGACAATTATCGTCATATTTTAGACAATTCACACAGTATCTTTACAAATTGTAACCTATGTGTTATTCTGATGTCTAAGCTATATTATTGTAAAGTTTAATTAAAATCCATTCAGTAGTTTCTACGTGAAAGAGTAACAAACAACCATCCATCCATCCTTACTTACAAAATTTCACGTTTATAATATTAGCAGGATACAAACAACGCGGATAAAATATAAAATGGGTAGGATAATTAAAATATTTTTAGTATCAATTGAACTGATAGTTTAATTAAGAAAATATTCGTTTCCATAATTATTGGTATAAAGAAATACAGCACCGATTCCAACTTTTATTAAAGCAACCGATTTAATCAAAATGTTAATGAGATCATTCCAAAAGCATTCTCTGTCAAATAACAAATCTTTTCATCGCCAATCGTGTAACGAAGTACTGAGAAAACGCGTTACATACATACAAAGAGTACAGTTAAATTGATAACCTCCTTATTTTGAAATCGGTTTAAATACATAGAAAACAATATTAACGCTTCATACAAGGCCCGCCATCTGGGAATTGAGACATGTTTTAATAATGGTGCACTCTGGGTCGAATTTCCCAATGGTGATCCATTTCAACGGAGAGCCTTTTGCGCGGGCCATATTATTGTACCCAAGCGTATCTGCAAACACAAGTGGACTCCCTTATTCCATCACTCTTATCTTCCGGTAGTACGGGCCAGCCGGTAGCACTGGAGAAACGCCAGGTGCATGACTGATTACTGTAGGTGGTCTCCGAGACACGGGGTTGCAACTCCTTAACGCATCTTACCACTGTATTTTTTCTGACAAAATAAATGCTCAGTACAACTTTTTTACCTGATATAGGAAGTCTGATATCATGAAACTTCTGTCATATTAATATTCCTATTCCATCCAAACAATAAATAGTTCGAGTCCCACGCCGGGCAACTATTTGTGTGACTCATAAATAGTTGTTCTGAATCTGGATGCAATTTGTGTCCGTCTATTATATGTTTGTAAAGTACCCCGCGACACAGGGTTAAAATCCCTAGTGCGCGCGGTGTCTTTTTTAAAATACAAAAATACGCCGTAAGTACTAACTACTCGTTCTACTTATGTAACAGTTATACTGTAAAGGTTAAATATTTGTAAGAAAAAAAATTAAAAAAGGATAGACTAAAAATGTAAATTTTTAGACTACCCTTTTTTAATAGATAGTGTATAAGCTTGTGAATTAAATGTAGGTAATGGTTAAGTATATATTTAAGTATACGGAGACGATTCACTATCGCAAAACAGAACATTTATGAAACTTTTATCAGCCTTCACTTTCCCGTTTCCTTTTTTATTCAATTACGGTCCATGTTTTTGTGATATTAAGCTTGAAATGAAAATTCGGGCGCTGTTTGTGCTTCCGGAAGTATGTTTACAATCTCGTGCATATTATGTGGGTCATGTCCGGCGCTTTCAGTATTTCCCCTCTTAACTACAAACTCGCACAGGCTTGTTGATTTTTCGGTGGTTTGTTTGTCTGTTGGTTCAGAAGTCCCGTGCTTGATTCCCGGGTAATAAAAAGTTTTGATGGAGATTGTTTTAATCCTTCTTAAATGACTAAAATATGAATCTCGATTTGGGCCTATTACGATGTTATGCTAAACCAATAGCTACTTACTGCATATGTTTTGGGCGTAATTTCGGACTGCTCAGAATATGCTATAGAACGTTAACGCGTGTCCACTCTCAATTGTAGAGTGCAGGTGTGTAAAAGAGATATGTTGACGTGGTTACGGCTTTATATCGTTCTTCAGTAAACGGGGCTGTAGCGGCGCTTACTTTTATTTAAAAATGCTACTGAAAAAAAAATCCAATAACTTTACAGCCGAAACTGGGACCTCATTATCTGTGTTTGAACACGTTTCCGTTACACTAACAAGAAGGGGGCTCTTCTTACTATAAATAAGTTAAAACATTTTGCTCACAGTATTTTGGTAACTGGTCTAAAGGGTATATTTTTCTTAAAAACGTTGCATATCTAGATTATATCTGCGGATTGCGTAAACATTGTTGGCTGTTGTGTTACCATTGATTACTATTTGTCTATCTAGGTATTATGCGAAAAACATAACAGTCGCGCTATCCTATATTTTATGTATACTAGCCCTTGGCTAACTACTTATATTGCTTCTACTGAGAATAGTCTTCTTGACATTTACCAATTCAGTAATATTTTTAATGAAAATGACATGTTAATTTATTCTGTGAAATCACATAATTTAAATTAAATATACGTGACGCATAGAGAATGTGAAAAAAGAGTGAGCGGGCGGGGCAAACGGAAGTTGAGAGGGTGTGAACCCACATTTTATTTTACTCATTCTCTCATTGGCTATGATTGCTTTTGTTTCGTATATCTAAGTTTTACTTTACTAGTATGGTCTAAAACACACTCGGTTTTTTTGGCAGCGTTTCTCATTAGCTGCCACGCCAGGTACTGAAAGGGTAAAAACGAGCGACGATTAAAAAAACTGTATTTACTGTATTAAATATATGTATGTATATGACTATGACTATATTCCTACATTTGCAAATTCAACCTATTTCATGTGTAATTATGTTTTCATGTAGGTTTGCAGAGCGTGTGCTTTGGAGAAGGACTTTAGGCAATTCCCTTATGGAGACCAGACTCTCGTCGGGGAGCGCGGCGTCTCCCTCTCGGGCGGCCAACGAGCTCGAATCAATTTGGCGCGCGCTGTCTACAGAGAGGTAAATTAATTTCTATTTCAAACGACTCCTATTGACCTCGCCACTGAGGAAATGAAACATTTCGACGTTCCCTTTATTTTTCGAGACTTTCTGCCGAAATTAAAGTGTAAATAAATAATAGGTGGTGAAATATTTTAAATTAACTTCTAGATTTATTACATGCTTTGGTGGATGTTGCTATAGGTTCTAAATGGCGGGGGGCTAAACACATAAATGTAAATTAGGTCTGGCCCGAGACTCTACGCCATAAATGATCTCTAAATGACAGCTATTGTTTGTTCGTTTGTTACATCATCAGTTTGTTACATTTCGAGTGGATATTCGATGAAAGTACGTTATGCGTTGTCTAAGAGGAGAAGGACGGGTATCCCAAATTTTAATAGTTTATAAATATATGTTGAAATATGTTGAATTTTGGTATTAACCAAAAATAAACACAAAGTTTATGTTAAAAGGGTTTTTCAACAAAAACTTTGTTTTGTAAATGAACATTAAATTTAAATAATAATAATTCAAATATTTATTGTATTAATAAAATGAATGAAAATATCTGATAAATGTCCACCGCAACCATGGTTACAGATGTTAATTAATCAGTGTTTTTAATCACTTAAAAATAGTTGGTCTATTTCGTTAATCACTACACGAATTATGAGTTGCAATTTATTTGCTTGGCTTCGTATAGTCAAACTCCACATAAAAAATCCATAGGTTTTTAATGCTGGCCACTTAAAAATGCTGAAAAACAAAAATGCTCAAATACCGAAACTATGTGATCGGGAATTTTGGTTTGCAATTAATTCATTGTTTTAGCGGCTGTGTGTCTTATGTCTTGTTGAAACCACATGTTAGTGTTATCCATATCATCTATAATAGGCCAAATTGTTGATGACATCTATCGATAGCGTAATCTATTGACCATAAACACATTGTCAGCCAAATTTTCGTAAAAAAGAACTGTTTAATTACACCTCCATACCGCGAGAATGATTATTTCAGAACAATCAACGCTTTTGATTGTTTGCAACGCGGATGAATTGAGCGAAACTACAGCAATGTGAAAGATCGGCTGGCTTCAATTGTTACTGAAGTTGCACTTTGTAAGGTTTTAAAGCCAAATTCTTATGCAGACTTTGCTATGTGGTTGTTGTAGATAATCTCCATTGTTGATAATGTCAAGGAATTGACAAATTCCTTGACACTATCCTTCTGCAATGTACTCACTTGAACGCCACGATCGAACATGCGTTGGCTAGGTTTAACTAGCCTGTCGACGCAAATGTATTGACTTTATTCTTAATAGCGCTATTAGAAGGACGCTTATGCTAAAGTCGAAAATATCCCGAATTTTACGAAATTTAACCTTAAAGATCCATATGATAACGACAACACAAAACAAATTTTGAAGACATATCTCCACCACAAAATTTATGTTAGCAAAAAAGCGCATTGAACGGATGTAATAATTCTATTTTATTTTATGTTGCATTCTGCAGATCTATTTGTCTGTTGGTGCCACAAACTTACTATATCACTAAATAAATGTAGCACACTTGTTCGCGTGAAAATTATTTATCTTTGTGTTACTTTTTACTTCCCTTTTTACGTCTTTCCTGTTCCAAGATTGTATTATTAAGTTTAAATTCGCGTGTTTTGAAACAACTTTTACACGGCCGTTTTAAAAATTTATTGGAAAACGTAGAATCGTTCGCGTTTCGTATCATTTCATTTCCCTCAGTCGGCTTTAATGATTCGCGTTGAAAATGAGCAGAAGAACCCTGTTTCCCTTTTTATTGCGGGTACAGGTCGGCAATAAATGTGGACCAGCTTTATTATTCCTAGTAGGTACCCATAGTATATTTAATAGAATAACGCCTTAGCATATGTATAGCTGCCTATATGGTATTGTATATATATTTGTTAATGTAACGTAGGTAATAGTCAAAATTGAAAGCTGACTGATCATCTGTGTGTTTTAGCCATTTGATTAGTTTATTTGTTACAGTTACAGCTAGGTTTCATTGAAAACTATTTCAATGAAACCTAGCTGTAAGCTATGTTTCATTGTTCGTCTATTGTTCCTCTCTCAACCAATCATACCTCGAAATTTATCTTCGTCTGTTCGAGCGCGAAGCTTAATGTAGTCTAATCTTTAATTATCTATATTAGTATGTAGTAACTTAATTCCGTGTTTTACAGGTATCAATACACCCTATAGATATTTATTTAAGCTAAAATATGGGCTGTCAACCTACTATGGTACTTCATATAAATTGACTTGTGATGACTCTTTGCCAGGCGGATATCTACCTGCTGGATGACCCTCTGTCAGCAGTAGATGCTAATGTGGGCCGGCAGCTGTTTGAGGGCTGTATCGGTGGATACCTGCGCAGACGAACTAGGATCCTCGTGACTCATCAAATCCACTTCCTCAAAGCTGCCGACTTCATCGTTGTGTTGAATGAGGTTTGTACTACATTTTTTAACTACCGAAAATTAACGTTTCCAATAAACGTTAATTTTCGTTTCGTTTTCTATGTATATATGTATTTATCTATCTATATAAGTATGTATATCGTCGCCTGGTACCCATAGTACAAGCTTTGCTTAGTTTGGGGCTAGGATGATCTGTGTGACATTGTCCCCAGATATTATTTATTTATTATTTATTATCTGGAAAAGTAAAAATCTTACTAAATAAAATGTTTAAATAAACGGTAGGTCTGAGTCTAGGTGTGTTTGTGTTTCTTAAATTCGTGTTTTTATAGTTCCCCGCGATACAGGATTTGTGTAGTTAGTTCTCGTAGTCGTTTTCAAAACGTTATGTTAAATAATAATAATAATATCTAGGGACAGTGTCACACAAATCTTCCTAGCCCCAAACTAAGCAAAGCTTGTACTATGGGTACCAGGCGACGATATACATACTTATATAGAAATATAAATACTTAAATACATACAAAAACATCCATGACTCAGAAACAAATACTCGTGCTCATCACACAAATATTTGCACTTACCGGGATTCAAACCCAGGACCACCAGCTTCGTAGGCAGGAGCACTACCAACTAGGCTAAGGTGACCGTAAATAGAAGTAGGATATAACCATACATCTATTGACGGGCTGTTGGTGTGGTTGGTAGATAGGTACTTGCTTTTCACGCCCCAGGTCGCGGTTTCGATTCCCACCCAGGACAGATATTTGTATGCGTGACATGTCTGTTTGTCCTGAGTCTTGGTGTAATTATCTATATAAGTAAGTATATACAAAAAAAGTTGTGGATGTACTATATCAGTTATCTGGTTCCACAAAAAAGCGTGTACAACATAACTACTTCAGTAAAAAATGAAACATATCTAAGCAACAAGATTGTACTTCCACTCCTTGCCAAATATTTATTTGGGTCAGATTCAAGTCATTGACCAAGCTATTTCCAGCAGCCCGTAAAATCGATTTGGCTCTAAAATGTTACGCTTATTTGTGACGTGTTTTGTTTTCCACAGGGTTCCATTGAGAGTATGGGGACTTTCGATGAGCTGGTATCTTCGGGCAAAGAGTTCTCTAAGCTCTTGTCTTCGCTACAAGAAGGAAAAGATAAAGACGTAGACAATACTGACTCTAGGGTATGTACAAGCAAAAATGTATATTTGGACCCATTTAGTTATACCTGACCAGGAACAGCTTCCTTGGGCACCTTTAGCTGCTCGGTGTTGTAGTCTTGAGACAGTTTTTAAGTCAGGCCTTGAATAACTCTTGCACTTATGCCATAACCTCTGCCCATTGGAACACAAATGTAACTCGATTACTTAACTGAAAGTTATGAATTACTATGTTATTGAAATGATAGCCATATTCACAACTAGCTGTGCCCCGCGGTTTTACCCGCGTTAAATTTTATAAATTATCGTAGCTCCTCCCCCGTAGGTGATAGCGTGATAATATGTAGCCTATATGTTGACCCGGCCTCTTAGTAATATTCATGAAAAATTTGAAGTAAATCCATGCAGTACTTTTTGAGTTTAGCCCGGACATACATACAGACAAACAGACACACAGACAAAAATTCTAAAATCTATATTTTTGGCTTCAATATCGATTGTAGATCACGCCCCAAGTATCCTTTTAAAAAAATATTCAATGTACAGTTTTGACTTTCCTACCATTTTATTATATGTATAGATTTAGGTCCCCGAAGGGATTTGAAACTTCATTTTGCAAGTTAAAGCCCCAATGGTTTGCTGTCTCAAACATCTAAATCGATTATTCTCTATCCAAAATAATTCACGGGAAATGTTAGCGCCATCTATCGGTATTGGTTTGTAATAATTTATTTATAATACCTATTTTTTTTGTAAGTAGCTATGTTTCTTTATTCCCTTTAACGCCTAAGTATTAAACCAAAAGACGTGTTACTTGCACGTGTTACTTGACGTAATGCTATCCATAATATCGCAGATTTTATAAATAAATTAAAAAATGTAGACATATCATGTGTATTGTATGTACTATTTTCATGTTTAATTGATACGGAGGTGTTCGTGAAATGATTTTGTGTATTGTGATTTCTTGGATTTTCAAGTACTACATAGTTCCATATTGGTGGGCGCTAACAGCTACGATACGACACAGTTTTTCCTAACTAATGTAGCTGCTAACGTACACATAATATTGTATTTTATCTGTTTTTGGTTCCAATAAATATTTGTATTTGTAAATTTGTAATCACATAAATAGGATTTAGGCTGCGAGAGAATGATCTCAATACAATGCTATCACGTGCCTGCGTGGGGTTTTTTTGCATTAAAATTCGTTGGTTAATTATTTATTTAACACATTTGTGCAAATTGAAAACATTGATTCTAATTATATTAAATATTATAATATGTAAATATATGAAATGTATCTAATATTTTGGATTAAAATTTAAAATATTAAACAAATAACAAAAATCGACGGTCACCGTAGCCTAGTTGGTAGTGCTCCTGCCTACGAAGCTGGTGGTCCTGGGTTCGAATCCCGGTAAGTGCAAATATTTGTGTGATTAGCACGAATATTTGTTTCGAAGTCATGGATGTTTTCTATGTATTTAAGTATTTATCTATCTATTTAAGTATGTATATCGTCGCCTGGTACCCATAGTACAAGCTTTGTTTAGTTTGGGGATAGGATGATCTGTGTGACATTGTCCCTAGATATTATATTATTATTATTATATAGTTCCGACTTCACCGTGAAATTGAACAAACCTACAAATTATGATATTATCATAAATGTGAATGCCACTATATTTATTACTCAAGCACACCGTAATACCTTAATACATCATTTAAAATAACACATGAAGTACATTTTATACCGAACGTACCCCGCACGGGTATGAGATCGCAAATATTTACAAATGCAAAAAAAGTGTAGGTCACGCAGTCACACTTAAATATTTAAACGTCATACAGATAGTAGCCTGAAGTAATGTACAGGACATTAATGTTCAGGATTTTTTTTGAAGATTTTTCGATATGAAATTATAGTATGGTTTATTGAATGGCCTGGAGGTCTTGTGGCCACTAACCCTGACTCCTAGACCAGAAGTCGTTAGTTCGACTCCCACTCATGCGATGAGCACACACATATATATATATATATATATATATATATATATATATATATATATATATATATATATATATATATATAATCAGAAATCAGAAATATTTATTGCACTTAGGAACACATGGTACACTTATGCACGTCAATAATTAAAATTATAGGTACACAATACAGCAAATAAATTAAAACTTAAAATAGAAGATAGGTAGGTAGATAACATAATATATATATACAGAATATCACAAATATATGCAATAAAATTTAAAAACATCCATTAAAAACGTCCAAGTAATTTACTATAATAAATATTAATATTAAATGTCACAAAATGTCAATATTATAATTTTGTTATATTCGGCTTGGTAAACACCAAGCGTCGTTATCATTCAAATAATCATTAACGGAGTAGTAAGCCTTTTTTGTTAAAATATGCTTGATAGTCAGTTTAAATTTATCATACGGCAAGTTAAGCAGGTCGATGGGTATTTTATTATAAAAGCGTACACCTAGCCCCACAAAGGATCCGTGCACCCTGTTTAGACGGTGAGAATTTGAACACAGTTTGTGCTTATTGCGTGTGTTCTTTTGGTGCACATAACTTCTCTTTTCGAACAAGTGCAAGCTTTTTTGAACTTGCAATATATTGGCATAGATGTATTGTGATGCGACAGTTAAGATGTCTATGTCCTTGAAAATTTCCCTAAGAGAGGTCCGAGTGCCGAGTTTATATATAGCTCGAACTGCTCTCTTCTGGAGGATGAATATCGTTTGTACATCAGCAGCTTTCCCCCACAAAAGTATACCGTATGACATAAGACTATGAAAATAGCTAAAATACACTAATCTGGAGGTCTCAACATCCGTGAGTTGCCTAACTTTCCTCACGGCATAGGCTGCGGAGCTTAATTTACTAGCCAGACAAGCAATATGAGCACCCCACTGTAACTTCTTGTCCAAGGTAATACCGAGAAATACAGTAGATTCTACAGTGTGTAATATTTCACTGTTGATGACAATATTTGGACCCAAATTTCTAACATTTGGCGTGGTAAATTTCAGACATTTTGTTTTGTTAGAATTCAAAACGAGATTATTTACTGTGAACCATTTTGTAGCTAAAGTAAGCGCATTATTTATATCGTCGAAGTTATCTTTATTTCTGTCCACTTTAAATATTAAAGACGTATCGTCTGCGAATAAAACGACGTCGCATATATTTTCCAAATAGTATGGCAAGTCATTTATGTAGACAAGGAATAAGAAAGGGCCCAGTATAGAACCTTGTGGCACACCCATTTTCACAAAAACATTCGGAGATCTTTCGCCACCTACGTCCACGCATTGCTGTCGACTGTTTAGGTAGGAACATAGTATATGAAGAGCCTCACTGCGTACTCCATAGTGATGAAGTTTTACCAAAAGTGTTTCGTGGTCTACGCAATCGAACGCCTTGGAGAGGTCACAGAAAACCCCAATAGCGTTCTGTGATCTCTCCCAGGCATCAAATATGTGATTTATTAAAGCGACTCCAGCATCAGGGTTGATCGCCCTTTTGTAAATCCGAACTGATCCGCATGCAGAAGGTTATGCAATTTGAAATATCTTATCAATTGATTTAGCATAATTTTCTCAAAAATGTTACTAAATGCTGGTAATATCGAAATGGGTCTATAATTACCAATGTTACTTTTACTACCGGCTTTGAATAAAGGTATAATTTTGCTATACTTCATTAAATTAGGAAAAGTACCGGTGTCAATACACTTATTGAAAACAATTGTTAGGTATGGAGCTACTAATTCTATTATATTATCCAACAGTTTCAAGGGGATTCCCCAAAGGTCACCAGTAGATTTTGTCTTGCTAGCTAAAGTTTTAAATACGCGAACTATGTCATCCGGAGTAATATGTTCAAAATTAAATAACGATTGACACTCCGGGACACTTGATTCTAGTATTTTTTTTGACTCACCAGATGAGGAATCAAGGGATTGGGTTAAGGTTGAGGGAATATCAGCAAAAAAACTATTAAATAATTGGGCAACTTTAGCGTCATCGCATATTAAATTGCCTTCGTTGATTATTTCAAATTTAGCGTCACGCTGAGCAACGTTTCCTGTTTCTTTATTGATAATTTCCCAGGTGGTTTTTATTTTATTGGGAGAATTTCTAATTTTATTAGTAAGATATTTTGATTTGGCCGTGTTACAAACTAATTTAAATATTTTGGAATAATTTCTTACGTAATCTAGAAAAACAGGATCAAGTCTTATATTTTTCATACCATACAGTTCATATAGGGTGGATCTACTCCTGTATATGCCCGGAGTAGCCCAATCATTAAAAGTAAGATTATTTTTACGATAAAAAACTTTCTCTTTAAAGCTCTTCTGGAATTCAAAATTAATAATATTAAATAAGCTTTCATAACAAGCATTGGGATTCTCATGTAGTACTAATGAAAAATCCAATTTAGTCAGTAGTATACTTTTGAATGTATTAATACGACCATCTGTAATGGGTCTGCTATTTATTTTCGCACTTTTATTCATCTTTACCCCGTAATCGAATTCGGCGACTTGACCACAATGATCGGAAGTTAGATCACTAATGATACTTTTTCTTGTTGCATCACTATTGTTACAGAAAATGTTATCAAGACAAGTCGAGGAGTGGGCTGATATTCTGGTAGGCTCACAGAACAAGTTAGTAAGGTTGAACGATTTAAATAAGTTTAATAGCCTAGTACTTGTTGTCGACGCTTCCAGAATGTTTACATTAAAATCGCCGCACACAATTATCTTCTTTTTGCTACTGATGACTTTCGATAGTGCATCTTCCATAATGGCCATAAATAGATCAAAATTTCCCAGGGGGGGCCGATATACACTGATAACAATAAATTGCTGAAGCTCCACACAGGCCAACTCGGCAGTACGTTCAATAGAAAGGCTTACTACGTCAGTTCGATTATGCCATTTTATGTTACATATACCAATTATTAACGATCCACCATGTATAGCCTGCCTTCTAGTGAAGGCACTACATATTTTGTAATGCTCATTAAAATAACATTTTATTTCAAAGTTTTTCAACCAGTGTTCAGTTAAACATAGAATATGCACATTATATTTTTCTAAAAACAAATTTATTTCTAATTCCTTGCCGGACAAGCTTTGGATATTTTGGTGTACTACAATTAGATGCTGTTGCTTGTCCTTTGTCCAATATTCTCGTTTAAATATTTATCTGGCGTAACAGAAATAATGTTGGTAGTCAAACTATCATCCTGCGTTCTTGGTAAATTGCCAGTATCTATCTTAGAACTTAACTTAAAACAGTTGCTATTGGTCAAGTCCAAATACACTGTATATTGAGAAGTACTGGTTTTGTTATTACATGTATGATCCGATTTACTATCTATAAAATATGCTAGCAGTTTAGCGAATTTCTTCTTTTGGATTGATGAGAGATACATAGAGTTAAAATTTAACTTAAACTTACTTATTATATTATTTGTATCAAAATATGATACTAAATTACTGTGTGAGCAAATTGTATACATGAATAGATTTATATCATAAATATATTTATTATATTCTTTGGATAGGTTGCTACAGTATGGCAAGGCACACATAACAAACTTTCTGTTTATGTTAGCATTATTTTGAAGGTTTTTCATTACATTAAAACAATACAATATGTCTTGTTTGCTTACGGAAGAGCTATCACCAAATAAAATTATTATTGTTGAGTATGCATTATTTTCAGAGATAGATTTTACTTCTCTAATTACAGAACCGTACCTGGCTCCGGGCCTACATATATTATTGATTTGGTAGTCAGAATACTGATTTATCAAAGTACTAAACCCTTTTCCGAGCTCATCCGAAACAATTAGAGCCTTTTTATATATATATATTTTTTATATATATTATATATATATATATATATATATATATATATATATATATATATATATATATATATGCACTATATATTATTAGAATATATAGTGCATATATATATATATATATATATATATATATATGCACTATATATTCTAAGCAATTTCCACAAAAATCGTAGAATTCTTAAAAATTGCGTAATAAGCGTTTAAATTGTAGCTTTATTTTACAGGAAATCTCGGTCTTTGTTTACACACCCGTTTCTTTTCTTCTCTTCTTTCTAATTGCGTAGAAACCAGGCCTAAATATTGCGTGTATTTAAGCATTGTATGGTCAATTGTGCTTTAACATTAAAATATAATAATTGATTGCTATGAAGCTGATTCACATATTAAGGATTCAAATACAAGAATTTGTTAAGTCTTGAGCGTAACTTCTACTTGTGGCTTCTGCTGTACCTATAACAAAAGTCAAAGTCTGGAGTAGAAGTAAACCCTCTCTATACTAGATCAGTTTATAAAGGCCATAAAGATTTCTAAAGTTTAGCTCATAGTATCTATAATATCATGTTATGTAACATAGCGCGAGTTCTATTTGAGGACAGCTGACTAGCTCTGATCAAGCAATTATATATTTTTTTTAATTTTCAATTATATTCTATAATAGGCGGTCGCCTCAATATAAATCCTTTACTGCTCATATAAGATAATTGCATAATGAAGAGGAGGGACAGAGGGAAAGAGGAGGAAAATAAATATAAATCTTCTATAAATAAAAATGTCCTATATAGATATATAGTATTTCCTCTACACAAGTATTGTACATGACTTAATAAAGAGTAAAAAAATATATATATTCTCCTCATGGATTTCCAAACGGTCCACCGGTTTTGGAATCCAAGAGCTCGTCCATCTAGCAGATGTCAAGTGATGGCAAAAATTGCTCTTCTATTGCAAATGTCTATTACGTGTCGCTGTTATAACGCATGTTTATATACACTTTAGGAGCGATTGTCGCGCGAATTACACTTTCACAAGGCTTCTGACAGACACGTAATAATCTCCCACTTATCACCTATTAAATATATAGCAGATGGACGATTAAATAGAGTTCACGGTGTCTACAATATCTAGGTTAAGAACTTATTTATTGCACTGGTTACTGCAATTACAATGCGTATAAGGTAAACCGATTATACAATTTAATGTTAGTAAACAATAGTGGTTATTCGGTCCATCTTGTAGGGCAGGCCATTTTATAGGGGTTTAAGATGGACCGATGACCTTGTGAGGGTCGCTAGAAGCGGCTGGATGTGGGTAGAGCAAGATGATGACCGGCAATTGTGGAGATCTTTGGGGGAGCCTTGACCAACAGTGGGTATATTTCGGGTGATATGATGATGATCAAACAATAGTGAAACTAAAATAAGTTGACTAATACTGGTCATCGTGGCCAGCTAGTTTATTATACGGATCTTGTAGCAACAAGGAACAACTTCCGTGCGTTTAAGCGCTTTTGCCAAACCTACCTACTATTGAAATCAAATAATATATAACAGCTCACTTAGGACCCTTAAATTGATCCTCGGTGCTTTTGCAGCTGGCTTCTCTAGTTTGCAATTCTCTCGTTCAATGAGGTTATAGCCTCTTTATATCATTCTGTCTCCCGCTTTGCTCTGGAGGGAAGTGGAACTATTCATTTCTAACTCCTCTTTTTTTTTCTTTCTGTATAAATTCGTTGCGGGATCCAAGACAGTTAAAGCCATTCCCCGGGACATGCCTGAGCCTCACCGCTCAGTGTCATTTCATTGTGTGCCACTGTTGATTATGGCTTACAGGGGTTGCAGTGGTGGGTAGAGGGAGGGACTAGTCCCGAATTAAAAAAAAAAAATGGTCGTCGTTGCCAGTACAATTCGTCCAGGTACTCTATTGTATTAGTTCTGATATTCTGATGTGACATACTGACCCGATAAGTGATATAGTATCAGCTCATAGGTAGATGCTCTCACTGGTCCGTAAGTGATCGGCGAGGTTAAGCAGGCTGACGGTCAGTCCATAGATGTTTGAACGCCAAAGTGGTTTAATTTCTGAGCGCCTCCGTGCTTCAGAGGGCACGTTAAGCTGTCGGTCCCGGTTGTTGCCTTTAGGCAACAGCCGTTAAGCCTGCTCAGAGGCCTGCTGGGCGGCTTGAACAACTCTGACACCAGGGTTACCACTGCCCATACGATAAGTAAGTGATATAGTTCTATTAAAAATAATTTGTTGTATTTTTACATGATTTTTAAAGGTATAAACAGTTAAGCGGTTAATCCTTTGATTATTCTTATAAGTACGTCAATAAATCTCTTTGAAATGTTTCACGCAGTAACTTAAGCCTTAAACAGCGGCAAAGTACCACTTAGAACCCCGTATGTATGTTTATGTCTTCATCTTTTATGACCATCTTACCCGCAGCACTCCGTAAAAATACAAGTTATTCTCAAAAGGTTCTTTCAGAAAATCCTTTTATAGGCCACTGTGTTAAAATATGCAAAAAGGTTACCTACCTGTATGTTTATAAATGCTATTTATTATTTTTATAACAAACTAGCTGCGTCCTGCGGTGTTACCCGCGATTTAGGAATTGTAATATTTATAAAATATTGTATCGTTAAAATATTGTTATTAATTTACATATTTCTTTGTAATTTATTTTTCTTTAATGCTAACCTAAACTACTAAATCAGAAATGTTTTAAATACTCCCTTAATTAATTAGTGTTCACTATAAAAATCAAAGCGAACCAAAGTAACCAACATAGCCGTAAGAATTTCCAAGCTGAATTGGCATTGGGCAGGGCACATAGCTCGTAGAGCCGACGGCCGCTGGGGCAGAAAGGTTCTCGAGTGGCGACCACGAACCGGAAGACGCAGCGTGGGCAGGCCCCCTACAAGATGGACTAATGATCTTATGTCGGTCGCTGGAAATCACTGGATGCGGATAGCGCAAGACCGACTATTGTGGAGATCTTTGGGGGAGGCCTTTGTCCAGCAGTGGAAGTCTTCCGGCTGATACAAATCAATTAATCGGGTTGGTTATTTAAAAAGCAAATTTATCATAATGATAACGTAACTGTATAGTCGTGTCCTGCTCCTCTAATTTTGATTCATACTTTTAAAATGATCCTTTTTTAAAATGTAATGTAAATACATCCCCTTATTGCAATTTCCCCTATTGATACTTCAATCTCTATAAAACTATTTTACCCACTATCTATATTACATATAATAAAATCGTAGGAAAGTCAAAACTGTACATTGAATATTTTTGTAAAAGGATACTTTGGGCGTGATCTACAATCGATATCCAAGCCAAAAATATAGTTTTTAGAATTTTTGTCTGTTTTTCTGTATGTATGTCCGGGCTAAACTCAATGCATGGATTTACTTCAAATTTTGTATGAATATTACTAAGAGGTTGGGTCAACATATAGGCTACATATTATCACCTACGGGGGAGGAGCTGTGACAATTTATGAAGTTTAACGCGGGTAAAACCGCGGGGCACAGCTAGTACTTAATATTTTCCGGTGTTAGACAGCACAACTTTTTGACTATAGTAAGAAAACTATATAGAATTTATAAACCAGTAAATTTAAGTTAAAGTAAAATGAGTAAATTTTGATTGTCTAAGATACGTATCCTATTCGTACGCACGGCTACACATCAAGCTACACATTTCCAATATAAGCGGACCTCTCATAATGGAAATCCCATACAACGCGAGATCAGCTTATACTGGAAACGTATAGCTTGATCTGTAGCCGTGTGTACTTACAGGATCAAATTTATGAAAATGTAGAAGCACTGGAAACCATTTGAAAATCAAACAAAATATTTGTAACTACTAAGATTTTAGAGAGGTAGGGCACAGCGTTTATTCACTCGACGAGCAGCCCGACTAGGGAAGTACCTCCACCTTACAGAAGACATTCCTTAATAAAAAGTAGTAATTTAATGTTGTGTTTCTGAGTGTGAGTACGGTCGCCAGGGCTCATCGTGGTGGGGGGAGGGTCAACAATACTTGTTTGCTGACTCTTAAAGGCCGGCAACGCACCCGCGACTCCTCTGGTGTTGCGAGTGTCCATGGGCGGCGGTGATCACTTACCATCAGGTGACCCACTTGCTCGTTTGTCAACCTCTGAAATAAAAATAAAAAAAAAGATGAAGGAGATAGTTTAATTACTTCTAACTTGTATTATATAGTACAGTCATCTTCGCGTCAGTAGGTTGTTTTTTCTCGGAAAATAGCCCTTATCATTGAAGTTTAAGTAGTGACTATATATATCCACCCATATGAGGCTAGCTTTACTTACTTAACTAAATAAATTATGATTCTATATTTATATATTAAAATTTCCTTTTACTGTGAATTTAACGAGTAGAGCGCATTTAGTTTTGAATATAGTTTTCAACATTGTTTACGGTGGGAGCATAGACATTTCAATTTTCATTCGACACACGTAGGGTACAGCCGGTTTTCTCATATTATATAGGTCTTTATTCTTGTTTAGCAGTCTAGTTCTTGAACTCTGTTTCATATTACATACTCTCATACTAGATAAAGTTAAAAGCAAAGGTGCCGTTGTATCTATTACAGTTTTTTATTTTATTTTATTACTTAAGGAAAATTTACAGCTAGAATACAAATGACACACAGAATAAAAGATGAAGGCCAATTAAAAGTTTTCACAGATACACACAGGTTTAGGAAGAAAAAGTAAAAGTAGGTAGTATTTGTCTACCTACTTTTACTTTTTCTTCCTAAACCTGTGTATATCTGACATGGAAAATAAATAATAACATAATAAAAGAGAATAAGTAAAATAAAAGTAACATAAATCTAATTTATTATATTAACAATAATTAATATAATAAAATAGAATGAGAATAATATAATAATAAATAGTAGGTACGGCTTATATTGCGCTTAAAAAATAATCCGCTATTTGTTTTTTTAAATGGAATGTATCTTTATGAAACAGGTCAACATCTATTTTCTGACACACCATGTTGAATGTCCTACTTGCCCTTACCATGTAACTGTTCTGTCTATGGTTAGTGTGAACTATCGGTACGTAGAGAAGCCTATGATTGCTTAACATAGCGTATGGAACTCGTAGCCCTACCTTCTCCACTAACTCAGAAGAGTCAATGGTGTCGTTTGCCAGCTGGTGTAGAAACGCCTAGTCTGTTTTTTTTCTACGTTCATTAATTAACACAAACCTTTCCTTATATTGACGTGCACGCTGGCGTGGTTGGTAAATACATTGCCTTTCACGCCGCAAGTAGTGGGTTACAGTACAATTAGTATGTATTCACAAAAGAAAAGTAATATATGTATGTAATATATCAGTTATCTGGATTCCATAGTACAAGCTAGGCTTTGTTTGGGATCAGACGGCCATGTGTAAATAAATCCTTCAACATTATTATCATTATATCATAACCATATATTATGTTATAATCTATGGTTTCCTAGTAGTGATCTAAATTTACTCTTTAACAACATATGTGACCAGAGTTGACAGACAACAGTTCGCTTACCATTAGGTTAGATTGTGGACAAGTGAAAGCCTAAAAATATCAGCAAACAAGTATACATCGTCATCTTGCCAGCTGGTGACAAAAAATATGGAATTAAATACCCAGGACTACGATGATTATGCTTGTTTCCTTAATAAAAATAAAATGTTTTTCTCAGGTCTCAACTAATGAAGATAAAGATAACGTCAACGAAAACGAAGAATTACCTGAATTTGAAGCTCAGAAAATGAAAGATGAGGAGAGGCAATCAGGAAACCTGAAATGGGAGGTGATAGCTGCGTATTTCCGGTCAGGAGGGAGCATATTTTTCATTCTGTTTACGTTGCTTATCTTAGCGTTAACCACCTCAAGTGCAGCAGCCACAGACTACTGGGTCAGTTTTTGGTACGTAAATTCAGAAATATGAGAAAATAAAATTGGTCTCCATAGACGAAGTCTAAAACCTTAAATCCGATTTATAATATGTTTTTTGTTAAAGGGCCAATCAAATGGCGGTCTACGAGGAGAGCTTGGGAGGTGCTGATATGGGTATGTATTTAGAGTTAATTATATTAAAGGAATCACATTTATATAAGGAACATTGTATAGAGTAGTGTGTAGTTACGCCGAGTAATGGAAATTCTAACGCAAGTGATAGACAATAGGTATTCAGTAGATGCTTGTATGAGCCAAATACAAGAGTTCTGCCAGAATCTAAATTAGTCTAATCTCTTAACTAGTCAAAGAACGTCGGGTTGGCTTAAGAGCGAAGACCTTTAATGTAGCAAAAAGAAACGTAAATTCTAAACGGATCACCAAGTTTGAGCTCTCTGCGGGCATACTAGGCATGAATTTTAAGTTCTGTCGTTTCCATATTTCCCGACAATTTTGAATTTGGAACTGTCCTATATTCGAATGTGTTTAAATTTTGAATCCCAAAACAGTTCAAAGTATTAGGATTAATGCTATTGTTTAGATACAGCGTCGACGTTTGAGCGAATGTAAAAGTGTACGTGGTGAATAGTTTGAAAAACAATAAATAGTACTTTAAGGTTCTAGTTGGGTTTTTTTATTCAAACGACAAAACTTAAAAGGCATGCTTCATACAGCGCTATGATTGGTTACTGCCGTGACGACGTTAAGAGATTTGCCAACCACAATGCTTCGTCCATATCGTTAGCTCGAATTTGTTCATACGTTTGTGACCGTAGACTTGTAAACTTGTGCGTTTACTAAGGCTACTTAAAAGTACTAAAAGACTTGTAAACTTAAAGTTGTAGTTAACTACAACTAACATTCAATTATAATGAATTGAAATTTTATATGCATTTTTTCTAATGCCATGCTAGGCCATTAAACAATAATCGAAACAAACTTGTACCCTTCTGTGTGTGTAGTCCAAAAAAAGGTAAGATGATTGTTATGCTTTTAATTGTATATTAATATATGTTAAATAATTATATTACTGTTGACAAATGCCAGCCCAAATTGAATTTATATCAACCGCGTATCTCGAATAGTATATTAATTCGTGAGAAGGGCTGCTGCGACATGAATAACTGCTGATCTTCTTCATGCTATGCTTTAGTACTTAACGGTACTGTTTCTTATGTATGAGAAAGATGGGTGTTATATCTTACGTTCGTCATGGTAACAATCTAATTAGTGGTTGCAGTTTAGTCCGTGCGGAATTAAAAAAATCCATTTTAATGTTATCCTGGAGTCGATATTCTTTTTTTTTATGACCCGGTACTTTTATGAAAATACGACTCTCAATGTTTAGTACTGACTTTGAACTTTACTTTAAAGGGTCCATGGGCAACGGATGCTTATTTACTTATTTAATATTTATTGTTTAAATAGTAAGCCAACAACTCTCATATATTAATAACAAAAAAATGTATTCTCAATTGTGCTCATGAAATTTTGGTATTTTCCGTAAGAAAATAGGGCATGCGATTACATAATGTATGCTCCAGATAAGATATTTTTTCTTTTATGGGGGATGGCACAGCTCCAAGTGATTCCAATAATAGATGCGATGGTACTTATATTTTGAACCCATATAAAATAAAACACAGACGTTTTATAAAAAACATACACGTACCTACCATCAAATTAGTAAAGTAAATTTGTTGCCAAAAAGCCAATTTGCAATTAAAATTGCATGGAATGTTCTCTACACAATGATGATGATCCAGCTTAAGAGCTATACTTATATTGGTGGAGCTCCTGCCATTCCTGCATTTACTTTGAGTTCTTGATAAGACCAGATTTTTACTTTTACTTTTATTTGATCTATGTAAGTTCTTATTGATATCAACAACGCATTCATTCCCATAGTAACAATCTAGCGATAACTCTCAATGGCCCACTTCGTACTAGGAGATTGAAGCGATATCACATTTGGCAAACCAATAAGAGGTTAATTCTTCACAGGAAGAACATGCCTCACACGCCCTTTACCGCACTCAACGAATCTGCTAAAAGCCAAACAGCTGATTGCAATATAAAAAATAATAATAATAAAAAAGTTTTTATTGGTCTGCCCTAACTTCTTCTAATTCTACGTTTTCTATAAAAAAAATCTTGAACTTGCTATTTAAATGCTGTGGATATTTGTAATTATTACAACACAAGAAATGGTTATTTTTAATAACATATTATCATTATTAATATCTCAGTGTATGTAATTCCTAGATAAATAAAAAACTTCACCAACCTCCAGCAGTATTGTGCCTACTAAAAATATATATAAATGCGAAAGTTTATGAATATGGATGTATATATGTATAGATGTATGGGTATATGGATGTTTGTTACTCTTTCACGCAAAGACTACCAAACGGATTTTAATGAAACTTTATAGTAATATTGATTGTATATCCGAATAACACATAGGCGTTTTATAAAGTTTAACGCGGGTAAAGCCGCGGGGCATAGCTAGTTTCTTATAAAAGTGTTATGTCATATCAAGAGTCCCAAAATGTGTTTGCTCTTCTATTATGAGATTTTAGCATATTACACAATTATACTAGCTATCTACGTGACATCTCCCACTATCATTATCTAATGGAGTAAGGAAACTCGGATAGAGGTCTGGTACCGAACCGACAGTTTCACGTGTTTTCTGATGTTTGGAACCTAACTTACATAACGTACCTATTTCCGGAACGCGGGCTGTTACTGAGAATTTTTCTTCTGAAATCTTTTTGATGAGCCAAACCTGGCCCAGCTTGTGCTCCTGTGTCGGGAGCTCATTATTTGCAATTGAAAGAATAAGGCAATCAAGATAACAATGTAATTTTTGCTGGCTTGATCTAATCATACAACAAGCAGAGTTTTGGTACACAAACTCAATTAAAGTTTGTTTACCAAAATGTAATCAGGATTAATCCGTTAATTCATTTTTACTTAAATTAATGAATATTTATTTACGCAAGGCGTATATTTAGCACTCGGTATAATTGTATTACCATGGTATTTAGTCCCATGATGTATAAAGTTCACAAGTAGTTTTTGTAACAAATTTATTTTAGCCTTCTTTTTTAGTTCTGAAATCGAATATAAATATCAAGACGTGATTCAAAGTACTTTTATGTTTTGTTAAGTTATGATATATTACGCCTTTAGATATACAATTTGAATTGCTATGACTATATTATAAAGTAATCTGAGCCCACAATTTTTCATAAACTGTACCTACACGTATCTTCTGGCGTGGGTTACTTAATTTAGCAAATAAAAAATATTTTTTTGCAACGCGGCTTCCACCCACTCCTTAAACCCTCCGAAGCTATCTGTTAATGGCATGTTAAAATATATTACCATTTTAAGAACATCTATGAAGCAACTATCTACACCCCGCGGTATTAAAAATATTGTAGCCTATTTGGTTATCCAGGGAATTATCGCAAATTTCTAAAAATCATCAATCAATTGAGTCGTTTTTGAGAGATCTTATAATGATGATGATTGGTCCGACTGATTTCTGTCATAGCGAGCAATTCAGTTGGTACGGCGTTGGTGCGCCCGAAGATGCCAGCCCTGAGAGTCTTGCACACAAAGTTTTAGTTCTGTGTGAAAAAAGATCTAAGTACTAACATTTTGTATTATTTGCCGTAGATCCTGGATTGGACGTTCAAGTTGGTGTGTTCACAACTGCGCAATTCTTAATCATCCATGGGTCTCTGGTGGCCATGTGCATCCTGCTGACTACTATACGTGTGTTCCCGTTCGCACATCTCTGTGTCTCCGCCTCGAATAACCTACACAACAACATGTTCTCTTCCATGCTGAAGGGTATCATGAGATTCTTCGACACTAGCTCATCAGGTACGTGAACCAGTTATTATCCACCGAAGCATTATCTATGCGAACAGGAGAATATTTTTCTAGTTGATAGAGTACTATGTATAATACGTTTTTGTATTACAGTCAGGCCTAGAGCCTAATAAGTAATTTTATATTAAGAAGCTGACAACATCTCGTCTTGCCCATGTTGGGTACCAATTGCGGATTAACATAGAGTGAACAGAAAAATATCAAAACACTTAAAATGCAGTGATTATAGCATCATCATTAATTCTGAGAAAAATATATCTTATAATAAATGTATATCTTTGTAACATATCTTAAACAACAAAGGAAGCAATACCTTTGTTGTTTAAGATATGTTACAAAGATATACATTTATTATAATCATACATTTCACTACATGTTTTAATAAAAAATCAATTTAGCTGATGATGGTGCCTTAATCTAATGATCTAATAATAAAAGTCGATAGAGAAATCCTTAAATATTATTTATTAAATGTTGATGATACTTCTTTTATTATTGACATCATTCAAATTAAATCATTACATATCACACATACATACAATACACAATGTGCCCGTTTTCGACTATCTACAAAACTCAATAACTGAAACTCAAACATCTTGTCTATATTTTTCTTACATATTTAAACCTACTCAATTATATTTTTATCACATAGGAAATGATGTTTCAAGTTCCACAATATAGCATTTGTTTGAATTTCAGGTCGCATTCTGAACCGATTCACCAAAGACATGGGCGCTCTCGATGAAATCTTGCCAAGAACATTGCTAGATGTATTCCAGATCTACGGAACATTATTTGCTATTCTCGTATTGAATGCCATTGCTCTGTATTGGACACTTATAGCTTCGGCAGCGCTATTGATTATCTTTACCTTCATGGTTAGGATATATTTGAAGACATCGCAGAGTGTAAAACGGATGGAGGGCACAAGTGAGTATGTGAAGCTATAACGTTTAAAAATAGGTAAATATAATTATAATTACAATTACCTCGGTTGAAATATGACATGCCCATCCGCGCCATCGTCAATAACCTCGTAAAAAGAATACGTTTTTAAGGAATTATTAGCGACGGTTTCCAAGGGCCCGAAACTATAGTCGGACGTATTGAATTTTATATATTTTTAAATTTGAAAATATGTAGTGTTCAATTGAGTCGCGCCTTTATATTTTTTAATTCTTCATTTTATCATAGTATCGGTATCTGAAGTGGAATAGATTATTTTATACCTATTTCTATTTATAAATGAACATATATTTAAAACAATTTCATGTTGTGCTGTACAAAAATATTTGTAGAGATTGGCTCTAATAAACTGAGGTACTTGTAATACATTCTTTTGCGTTCATGTTACTTATTTATACGTTTATAATCCTTGGACTTTAATTTACTCGTTGCTTGGTGTCTTCTTGCTGTTAGCTATTCGTTTATATTTTTTTCTGTAAACGATTATAACGAACGTAAACGATTTTACTATTATTTATTTTAGGCAAAAGTCCGGTGTTCGGCATGGTGACGTCTTCACTTAATGGAATATCTACAATTAGATCTTCAGATGCTCAACAAAGACTTATTGATGATTTTGACGCTATACAGGTACTATAATTCTAAATACGATACTATATTATAATAATTAGATTAAAATATACCTATTTTAGAAAAACGGTGAATATATTATTAAAAATCGAAGTGTTACCATTTAGGCTATATTTTAATTGATCTTTAACTTAAGTTTTCTTCAGTACATGACATAGGTTTGCTTGTTATTATATAGGGTGTCCCAACTAGAACGCAATTTTTAAATTTGGCGCCATTCGAAGTGTCATTGTTTGACATTTGAACAATTGTTACTGTTTGCTAGTAGAAGGTACGAGGTTAGTAAAAATGGAGCGCTACACGAATGAACAACGCATTCTCATTGTGAAATTGTTTTACCAAAATGGTGAAAGTTTTGCGGCTACAGTTCGCAAATTGCGATCAATTTGGGGTCACAATAATGCTCCAAAAGAGTCAACTGTAAAGAGATTAATGAATAAATTTGCCGAAACTGGGTCTGTTAGTGATGTAAAGACAACAACGCGCCTTCGACCAGGTCGATCGATCGAAAATGTCGCAGCTGTACGTAATGATGTCGCTCAAAATCCATCCACCTCAATTCGACACCGAGCTCAGCAAATTGGTGTCTCCAAATCCACTATGCAGCGAATTTTGACGAAAGATTTGCATCTTCATGCATACAAAGTTCAATTGACACAGGAACTGAAGCCGGCTGACCATGGACAGCGAAGGGAGTTCGTTAATTGGGTATTGGAGAGACAACATGAAAATGCTGATTTTGCCGATAAAATCATCTTCAGTGACGAGGCCCATTTCCATCTTGATGGCTTCGTCAATAAGCAGAATTGTCGCATTTGGGGTGAGGAAAATCCTCGAAAGATTCACGAGAAGCAAATGCATCCCCAACGTGTCACTGTGTGGTGTGGTTTTTGGGCTGGAGGAATCATTGGACCTTTTTTTTATGAAAATGAGGCAGGTCAAGCGCAAACAGTCAATGGTGTTCGTTATCGTGAAATGATAACCAATTTTTTCTTGCCTAGAATTGAAGAAATGAATGTGGATGGCATGTGGTTTCAACAAGACGGCGCCACATGTCATACAGCCAGAGAAACAATTCAATTGCTGCATCAGTCATTTCCCGGTCGTGTTATTTCGCGTTTTGGAGACCAGAATTGGCCGCCTAGATCGTGCGATTTAACACCTTTAGATTTTTTTCTTTGGGGTTTTTTGAAGTCGATGGTTTACGCGAATAAGCCGACGACGACTCAAGCCTTAAAAGACGAAATTGGACGCTGCATTAATGAAATACCGCAGCATTTATGCAAAATGGTCATTGAAAATTTTATTAAAAGATCGCGTGTGTGCCAGCAAAGCCGCGGCGGCCATCTCCACAATATCTTGTTCCATACATAACCTCATTCTGTCGACTTTACGATATAATAAAGTTTCACGGTTTTTTTTTAAATATCTGTGTTTTATTCAAAATTAAAAATTTGCGTTCTTGTTGGGACACCCTTTAGTTATTCTATACGTTTATGTAACTATACGTGTAATTACACTTTTAATTATATTAATGAACTTTGAACTTTTAACCATACCATAAAATATTATTTCTTTTTCAGGATGTGCATAGTTCCGCTTGGAATACTTACATTGCGTGCGGAAATGCATTCGGATTCTATTTGGATACTGTTTGTTTAATATATCTCAGCACCGTCATATTGGTCTTTCTGTTCATTGATTTTGGTACGTATATCGGTTTTGTTCAAATTTTGCTATTGGGTGTGTTGTTGCTACCGTTGTTGGTAAACGCAGCTGCTATACCAAACATAATTTAATTTGTGGCATCCAAAATAGGCCTTTGGGTGACTTTTGGGGCTAATTCAGTTCTAAATGAAATTTTTGCAATAATTTGGCATTTTGAATAGGATTTTCTAACTTTTTAAGTCTAATATTTCCTGGTTTAATCATAGCTAGATTTGGCTATATTAGTTTATTGCCCAAATAATCGGTCTCTGATATGCACATTTTACCAACTATGCAATAGCATTTTATTTAATTTATTTATTATTATTATCACCTTACATAGCAGGTAAAATGTGGATATCAAAGACCGATTTATTTGGGAAAATTTTGCTAGGATTTATACCTGTGATATTATATCCTTCTAACATTATCATCATCATCATCATATCAGCCGAAAGACGTCCACTGCTGGACAAAGGTCTCCCCAAAGATCTACACAA
Source organism: Pseudoips prasinana (assembly GCA_951640165.1). Lineage (NCBI taxonomy): Eukaryota > Metazoa > Arthropoda > Insecta > Lepidoptera > Nolidae > Pseudoips > Pseudoips prasinana. The sequence continues at coordinate 22,610,859 of OX621236.1, read as the reverse complement.
TTGCCGGTCTTGCGCTATTCGCATCCAGCGGTTTCCAGCGACCCGCACAAGATCATCGGTCCATTTTGTGGGAGGCCTGCCCACGCTGCGTCTTCCGGTTCGTGGTCGCCACTCGAGAATCTTTATCCTTCTAATGTCGGTGATACTTAGGTGATGCTATCCCCATCGGCAGCGTCGGCTTGGCGGTGACGCAGACCAATACATTGACAGTAATGCTGCAGCACGGTGCGCGAATGCTCGTTGAGTTTCTCGGACAACTCACCAGCGTTGAGAGGATCCTAGAATACACAAACATCGAAACCGAATCCAACTTATTCAAAGGAAGTTAGTATATTATTACCATAAATTAAGATACTATTACAGCTAATTTCAAAAGTATTGCTAGCTTATGAAATGTCACTTAACAAACGAACAGACCTCTAAAAATCCTTCGGCGCTCGTACTAACTCTTAATAATTCACATAACTACTGATGTAGTAGGTACTGATGAGGATAGTGGCTTAATGACTACAAATAATTTGTAAAAGAATAGTGACTACATGTGAGGAAGGCACCGCACTTTCTCAGTTTAATGATAGAGACAGATGGTTGGGATCCAAATTGGACATACTGACTAGATAGCTACTTGCCAAGAAGATCTTAATACAACCATTCGTTGTCAAAACTTTCAAATATTTTATGGTATAAGAAGATTGCCCATGAATATTGCTTCTTCTGAAGAAATTATCTGAACTCAAAATATTTAAATTATAAGTTTTATAGCATTATTCGCAATGCAAATCGTAAATGTAATCTTAAAATGGGAAATTATAAATATAATCGTTCTGCGGGTCCCAAACCAACACCCTCTAGCAATCCGGGTAGACGCTTTGTGTTAAAACTACGAACGATATGTTTCTAGAAAGCATAGGCGATGAATAAGACCTACATCTTGCAAAAAATCTAAAATTAGGAATTTACTTTTTTTTCTAGAGACATGGAAAAATTTATTTTCTTAAGTTTACCCAAAAATGTTCAATTAGAATTACTATTTCGCAGAGGTGGATATGCCACCAACGTGGCCGTCGCAAGGAAAAATTGATTTTGATAATGTATGTCTGCGTTATGCACCTGATGAAGCTCCTGTGCTTAAAAACCTCAATATTAACATCGAAAGTGGCTGGAAGGTAAGAGACTTTGTAAATAAAACAAGTTGTCGTGAATTATGCTGAGTGATCTTTTACTGAAATAGAGTACAACGGCTGCAATAGAATTATTCATTCTTTATTGAAATTATGTAATTATTGTATGATTAGATCGTACCTAAACATCTGCCATTTGGCCATTGTTTAAAACTTTAACACTGGTAAGTAAAAAACCAGATTACGAATATGTGTACCTAAGTACTATATATGTAAGCCAATTTCAAGGGGTAGTATCATATCATCCGAAAGACGATAAGCATCCAGCGGCTTCTAGCGACCTCACAAGATCATCGGTCCATCTTGTAGGAGCTCCATAGATTTATTTTTTTTATTTGCAGTTACATACTACCCCTGTAGTATGTAACTGCAAATAAAAACATCTTCCTTTTTTATTAAGAAAAAAATAATTAATAATACTGGTTGCACAGCAAAATAGTTATCACAAAATATTGTAGGTAATTTTAGCCGCAATTGAAATTTAAGACGCTTTGCCATTTATTTAAAAGTGGATTGTTTATGTAAATAGATTTGCACGTGGCACTTGCCGGCCGGTGTCACATTGTTATTATAATATGAAAATGATCTAATTGATGAATATAATTTGATGGGTCAATGCACCACTTTTTTTTGTTAATGTCTATCATTATACAACTAACTATATGTGCCCGCATCTTCGTTCGCGTGGAATAGTGTTGCGCCCTCTGTCGAAGATTGGACGTATCAGCTCAGAAACCTTCATGGCACCACACTTTGTTGAAGATCATCACATGACAGACAAACATTCATTTTTATATATAAAATTGGTACTTATTTGGTGTACAGATTGTTTATAATGTTTTAGGTTGGCATAGTGGGTCGGACGGGAGCTGGCAAGTCTTCTTTGATATCGGCACTATTTCGATTTGCTTATATTGACGGAAAGATAACAATTGATGGACTTGACACTTCACTCATATCGAGACAGGTAATTCCAAAATGTCTACTTCCTTCATATTATGCTTTGAATGATTGTACACACGGCTACATATCAAGCTATACATTTCCAATATAAGCTGACCACTCATTGTATGGAAATCCTATACAACGCGAGATCAGCTTATACTGGAAATGTATAGCTTAATGAGAAGCCGTGCGTACTCGGGTAGCTGTCCACTCAGATACTGAGAATCAGGAAACATAGAATGCACTTCTGTTCGCACACACTTGTGCACTGTAATATTTCCTACATAGTGTGCTACTCTTCATTGAAATCGGCCGCAAATTCTGCTGGTCCTAACCTCTGCAATTTCCTCTTGATATTAGAAAATATGAAAAACATATATGAAAAGAGCGTAATAGAAATTTATCGATGCCCCAGCTATAAAAATCTTGAAGATGGGATTCAATAGAATCATTAAAGGTATTTATCGCCAATTCAGATTGGATAGTAAATCCGTTGAAGCGAGGATTAATGAATATGATGGGTGGGACCAGGGATTTTAGATTCTAATTCCTGTAATTCTGGGACAGTAAGGTGTGTAGTGTGTATACGAACGTTGTTGTGAATAAAGAATACTCTAAAGCAATTGAGAAATTCGGTTGTTTGAGAACGAGGTTGGCCATCACAATTTGCTTTTTTTATTTACATTGTTTGTGTGGCAATACTCTCAAGCTCCTAATAAGCAGCAAATTTTGGCTCAGTTATAGAATTAATTTGAATGTATTCAAATTCCGCAACTTCATACCTGATTCTAATGCACTATTGCGCACCATGTTATGACCGATGCATACAATGCACGTCTAACGCAACTAAAACTTAATAGTAATTATCATTATGTAACATCATTCAATTTTAATTTCATAGCATTTTTCGCAATGCAAAGCATAAATTTAATCTCAAATATATGTAAATTTTTCAAGTTTACCAGTGTACCAGTAGATCACGCGTTGACTACACGCAGAAGATATGTTTGTTCATAAGTATCAATGCTTTTTGTGTTTTTAAGGGGCTGCGATCGAAAATCTCAATTATCCCTCAAGAACCGATCCTCTTCTCGGCTACAATCAGATACAATTTGGACCCGTTCGACATTTATAGTGACGACGACCTCTGGAGATCACTAGAACAGGTCAGAGATTGAATAAAATTATTTGTATAAATGTTTATATAAATATTTGAGAGCTTTATATTTATAACATTTATATATTACAGGTGGATTTAAAGTCTGCAATACCATCGTTAGATTTCAAAGTCACGGAGGGAGGAGCTAATTTCTCAGTGGGACAAAGACAGCTGATGTGTTTGGCGCGCGCAATGTTGAGGTCAAACCAGATACTGATTATGGATGAAGCTACTGCCAACGTGGATCCCCAGTAAGTGTTTCAAAACAAACAATATTTACTTAACACACAGGCGCTCATGGCAAGTTGTACACACCGGTCCGTAAGTCCGGCGAGGTAAAGGGCCTTGACACACGTTCTGGCCAAATATGGGTGACCGTTAAAGTGGTTTAATTTCTGAGCGTCTCCGTGCTTCGGACGACACGTCAAGCTATCGGTCCTAGTCGTTATTATTAGGCAAAAGTCGCTAAGGAATGTCCGAGGAATACTCGGCGGCAGGAAAATCCTTGTAACCACTACAGCTACAATAATATATATTTGGGGCTTATCACAGAGAAACATCTAGCCTACACTATAGCAAAACTTATACTACGGATACTAGACAACGAATAGAACGAAATATATACTGCTTTTTGTAAATCATCATCATCATCATGTCGGCCAAATTACGTCCACTGATGGAAAAAGCCTCCCCCAAGATTGGGGGGATATGCCATAATCTCCACGCATGCCAGACGGGTTGGCGACCGTAGTACGATGGTGATAGTATTCAGAAGAACGCTGCTGCCTGTTCTTTTTGTAAACATATACATACAATACATAGAAAACATCCAGACCAACACCAATAGATTTAATATTTGTATATGTTTTATATGTGCATATTGTATTACAGGACGGACAACTTTATCCAGCAAACAATACGACGTCAGTTCAAGTCGTGCACGGTGTTGACCATCGCACATCGACTTAACACCATCATGGACTCGAACCGTGTGCTGGTGATGAGCAGCGGCATGGTAGCAGAGTTCGACCATCCCTACGTGTTACTACAAAACCCTAAGAGCCACTTCTCCTCCATGCTTCGGGAGACAGGAGAGAAAAACAGTGCTGCCCTCTTTCAAGTTGCTAAGGATGCTTATTTCCAAAATAATGTAAAAGAAAATGCTAGATGAAAATAGTTCAAACAACAAAAGCTAGATAATCAGTTATATATTTAAAGGCTGAGTTCATTTCTTTGGGGAATGAGACAGTTAGTATTTTAAGTGATAAGTTAGATAATAAATACACTACAAATTAAAGAAATAAATATATTACTAAACTATTAATACTCGCTTCATTTATCTACATATCATAGACAAAAAGTAACCCAAAATATTACACAAGCCGCGATAAAAAAGTTTTTAATTGGTACAGGTAAAGTTGATGTCATTGTTAAAATAACTATGATACTGTTAAAGAATTAAATAATGCTCAAAATCAAGTATGGTTAATTGTCCTGTTAAACCAAAAACTCTGTGTGTGATCTACAAGAGTTCCTTAAAATAAACCTATGTTCAAAAATAATGAATACTTATTTAATTGAGGATATTTTATTGAAGATCAGATAGACTATTTCACTAAATCGAATCACTTGGTGACTTGGTCACATGTCCATTGGTAAGATTTATATGGATCACATGATCAACATAGTATGTTTCATAACAAGAGTAAACTTACGAACCAATTGAGAAGAGACTGTAATTTGGATCTCAGTGCGTGCCTGAGAGAAAAACTTATATCATGTTGTGTATAGTTAAAGAGATACACAAAACTGTTTTCAGCGAAACTGAAGACTCTGATGTAACCTATTTTTCATCGAGTTGCAAAAGGTAATCCAACCGACCGCACAATATCAAAGTTAGTTTTCCACGCCATGTACAATATATAATTGTATAAAATCAAGCGTATGGAGAATGTCACTCGTAAAAGGTTCGCCGTTCAATATATTTCGCAAGATGTCAACCACGAGTCTTTTAAATACAGACGATTCTATCCGACCGCTTTCTTATCATCGGAAATCAAATTTTGAAGGAAACGCTAAGGATTGTTGTGTTATCATCTTATTTAGTACGGTTCGTTATAAACATGGCCTGATTTTGTGTTTATCTTCAACCCTTTACTCATGTACCCCTTACGCACTCTTACGCACAAGTCGTGAAATATTTTCGCTATAGAAAGGATAGCATTTTGAAACCTTATGTTGTTATACATAAGGTCCAAAGTTCTTGTACTCGACAGCAGTTATATTATGAACACTGTTCTAATCTGAATCTGTCTACGGTCTGTGTAAATGGTGGTGCTGCTGGGCGCAATCTCTCAAATGTTGAGTAGGCATTAGGAAAAAATCCAATAATAGTAGTAATATTAGACCCTCGGGCCGAGTTACAACCATGATAGTGATAAGATACGGTACGGTCAACACTACGTAATCCACTCTTTGCGCCTTGACCCAAAAGCAATGCCTTTGGCATCGACGTTCTCCGTAGGACAAGTACCCTCGTACGAACATAAGCTGAAGTACTTCTTTCATATTTTCTCACGGAAATCGTAGAAACTCTAATGAAGCAATATGTCCCGAGTTACTAGCTTAAGTCTTTTCAAGTTTTGCGTTTGGCTAAGCTTCCGCACAGCCAAATCACACCACTTTGTCCAGCGCTAAAGACAGTTCTATGTCACTATGAAAGGATGTGTAGGATGCCTTGGATGATAAAAAGTTATCACATTACAGCGCCTTATTGCACTTCAACTTCGACTCAATTTAATAAATTTAATTTTTAATTAGATATATTTTCCCAAACTTAAACACGCAACTATAAAAGCCTGTGTTTGTGCCAGGTCATTGTTTAATTTATGAAAGCCTACTCATAAACACATACATTGCGTAATACTATATAAGTAAGGATTACTTTGTTTGAAGAGAAATGGCCATAAATTAAAATGTATAAACCAAGTGAGCCAACCTCCTTAGTATTTATTGGAAAATATTATTACCTTCTCCAAAACTGAATTGATTAGCCGTAGTCTTCTTCAAAAATAAGAAGTTTCTCAATTTCAATAAAAATATTGATCATATAGGTAAATTATAATGTCAGTATTTAAAGGAAATTGATAGTGAAAAATATGTCCAACTATGTCATTCTTTTAACAACATTTCTTAATGAGGTAAATATTGTTTAGGTTGTGAATATTACAATAATCATTCGCTTCATGTACTGTTCTACATCTTGCAATTTTGTCAAATTTCATTTAAGGTTGTCACTGCAGAATTGTTTTGCTAGAATAGAAGGTCGACGAAACTATCTCTAATGATTTCAAACTATTTCTAATGTTCTGCCACGAATAATATAGTTATTTCTATTCATCTCTACAAACTTTTCCAATTTCCACAGAATCATTATAAACTTGCCCTTGCTTACTCCACTACTTACACTGTTTCATGTACCAGGAACCCTTATACTTAAATAACTAACTTAATTCAACGTAGTTGATTGGAGTTTCTATACAAAGGCCAAGTCATACTTTTGTCTTTTGTTTAACGATTTTGTTTTTGTTATTTTTATTTTTTTAAACACAACGCCCGTACTATATGGATATTTATTCCTGTGTCGCGGGGTACTTTATAAACATATTGACGTACACGAAGTACATCCAAACTCAGCGCAACTATTTATGGGTCACACAAATATGTCCTGCGCGGGAATCGAACCCGGGATACGAACTGACGAGGCAACTGTCTTAACCGCTGCGCCATACGTGCACTCAATTTGAAGACTTAGGGCATGTAAATCGAAATTAGAAGACAGATATTACAGTGAAAGCGTTCTGACATAAAGGTTTAAGTTGGTTTTATAATAAATGGTTTTGATGGAATTATTGTGCATTTTTAAAACGTGGACGAAGTAAGAACAAATGAAATATGCATGCAGACGTTGATTTGGTTACCTAATTTATTATTTAGGTTTGGGAAGATCCCATATTTGCATAATTTTAAAATTACTTGTATACATAACGCCACGCTGCTTGGGCCGGCGCGGTACAATGATCCTTCACTTAATTGAGGGATTCCGTTTCGTTCTAATGTTTTCGTTGTATTCTAATGTGTAAACGCATTAAACGTGTATTAATGACATATCATATTATGTTGATACGTTATGCAACAATGATTCCAGATATAATAGTAAAACAAAGACAGTCAATAATATCGAAGGGTTAGGTACATAAATCAAATAGAAATTTATTTTGAAAATACCTTCACGGAACAGGCCCAGCCTAGTGTGGAGAGTTTTACGAATAAATTGTATAAATGTTTTAACATTCCGTATACCTAAATATCTGTAATAAGTAACTAGAAATAATAACTGTATTACTACAAACATGTTCTGACTATTTACAAGCGCTTTTTTAAAGTCTACGTGAATAAAAACCTTTTTTATTTTATTTTATTTTTTTATTATTTAATACATATTTGTGTTTTGTTTTATGTTATTGTCATATGCATCAGTGACCATTGTTATAATATTTGCTATGTGAATTGTTAATGTTTATGATGTGGCTGTACTCAATAAATAAATAAATAATTAATTTTCTCATATGTGCCCCATGTGAAGATGGGTTCGATTATAATATTTTTTACCACACTCTGGGAAAAAGCTTTGTCTACTTAGACCAGCACTAAGCGGTTTTTATGACCAGAATCATCCCTATTGTAAAATAAATTTTATAAATGTTTTAACAATCCGTGGACCTAAATATCTATATTGTAACTAGAAATAATTATGTATACCTACTTAAGGATATTACTACAAACATGTTCAGACTATTTACAAGCGCTTTTTTAAAGTCTCAGTGAATAAGGACTTATTTTTTTATTTAAGAATTAATATCTTAGATGAAAGTGGATGGAAGTTAACACACACTATAAAGTGCCTGAACAGAATGTAGAGCATAATATTTTTTCGATTTTCGAGAGGGAAAGTATGTATCTGAAAGTATGTTTCTCACCACAGTGGGTACTAGAACTGTGATGGGAGTTACTAGGAAGTTGACTTATCTTGTCAGCAACGTGTGGGTGATGCTTTCGGTATAGCTAGCGTCCATATGGTACCACTGTAGCTTTCATTGGTCCGTAAGTAATAGATCAAGCGAAGCTCCTCGGCGCGCGGACAGTGAATTATTAGGTGACTACCAAAGAGGTTTAATTTATGAGCGTCTCCGTACTTCAGAGGGCACGTTAAGCTGTCGGTCCCGGTTGCAGTCATAAGATAACAGCCGTAAAGCCATGTCAGAGGCCTACAGGGCGGCTTGAACAACCTTTTTTTTTCTTTTATTTTTACGTGGTGGATATGCTTATCGCTCGTCGTGTAGAGCTTACCCACTAAAAGCACCACGGCAGCCAGCCTCACAGTGCTTGTAGCGGGGGCTCTGGGTACTTGTGAACGATCTCGCCAGTACCCCCGCTGTACACTGAGCCTCCGGGAGACTCTCACCCGGGGAGGGGAGGGCCCCGAATGCCAGCTTGAATAACCTACTTTAAGGTAACCACTGCCCATACAATAAGTAGTGGTACTTACCCTGAGTATAATAAACTATAAGTGAGAAAATAAGTGATAAGGAAAAGCGTGGGAAAATACTTCAACTTGTTGTTTCGAGCATACTCATATTTTCTCAACAACCTATTAGCTACTTGTCAAGAAGAGCTCGCGACAGCTGCTCATAATAATAGGCATCGTAGATTTACCATTCAGTATCAAGCACCAATTAGTAGACATTAAGTATTATCTGTGGCTATGATACTTTCAATACCTCTTCAAATCTTAACTCAAACATTTTATGTGCAAGTTTTCCCAAAAGTATTCTCAACTTTTTTAAAGGAAATTTTGTTTTTAAAAATGAGTGTCTAGTATATGCGCTAAATGAAGATACAGTGCTTAAGAATTAATATCGTAGGTGAAAGTAGATGGAAGGCAACACACATAAAGACATATAAATATTATTTTAATATTAATAATTAAACTTTAAGGAGATAATTATTACAGTAGCTTTATATATATAAACTTCACGAGCTCATTAAAACAGGTCATAGCCAAACAAACAAGTGGAAGAAAATTTGTTTGTGTAACGTCATAAATATTTATTAAGATATTCGAAACTTTTATAAATATATACATTACAAGTAGATTAGTAGTAGATAGATTTTCTCTATTGGACAATGACAGCTTAGGTATATGTTTGGCGCACGCAATTTTGAGGTCCAACCAGAAACTAATCGGGAACGAAGCTACGGCCAACGTTGATTTCAATATGTGTTTCTAAATAATAATAAATACCTATAAATAATAAATACCTTGGGACAAATAACACGCAATCATCGAATCACAAACTAGGCGGAGCCTGTACTATGACAACCAGACAACTAATAAATATAGATAAATATCACCCAGACACAGAACAAATAACCGTGCTTATCACACAAAGATTTTCCCGGGTGGGGATCGAACCCACGACCTCAGGCTTAGCAGTAGCCTAGACAAATAGGCCAGTCAATGTTTTAAATGACCGTTAATGCTGCATTAACATACATAACAATGTATAAATTCCACCCGTAAAATCATATTAGACGGCTAAAAATAAAATTTATAAAAATCTATTAACATACGTTTAGCTAGTAAAAATTCACAAATCATATTATACATATATTGCATGCGAAGTATGAAATTTTGCTACTTAGGTACATGTTTTCATATTAAAAAATATTTCTTTATTTAAAGAGTTTTAGTCCTCTAGGATGCCACTCTGTATGGACAATACACACGCCTTATATCTATAAATCTAAATTTAACTGAAAGTTGATGCCAAATCAGGTAACAATAAGATGATGTTTATTTTGTGTTGCTGGATGGACAACTTACCAAACAATGAGACGTCAGTCCCAGTCATGCACGGTGTTGTGCATTACGCACCGACTCAACACCATCATAGACTCAGATGACACGTGCTAGTGATAAGCAGCGGCATGATAGAAGACTACGACCATCCCTACGTGTTGCTGCAGAATCCCAACAGTGACTTCTCTTCCACGATACGGGTGACAATCAAGAAAAACAGTTCCTGTGTTCTTCTTTACCACCCCAAATATTAACACACACAATTCAGAAGTATAATATTTTGAACTATAATTTGATTTAGAGTCAAGCATAAGTTATTTGTATTTAAGAACTCAATAAATTAATTGGAGTTAACGATTATTTATGTATATGTATCTGAATGGAACCCTGTCCAAGTAACACACAGTGGATTAATGATTCTGGGACATGTTTGCGAGTTAAGTAAGTACATCTTATCAGTTACAACATGTGTCCCCGTAATAACTTTGGTAAAGTAACCAAGAAAGCAACCCAATCACGATGATGAGGAAAATGCTAAGGTAGAGGGCATGAGGCTTCTTGAAGAGCGAATCGTCGCAGCAGATTTCCGATCCATCGCAAAGTGTCATATCAGTGGAACTGCATTCAAACATATAACATCTCTAGAATGCTTTTATCTAAAATTTGCTCCATGGTCATGATCGCTTTTTGTACACACATCGACTTAATTAAGTTATTAAGGGCTACACTCGATACGACGTTATTAGAGTAGTTTTATCACTGAAATTTACTAGTACAATATTTATTTACATTTTTACGGATTTATACTAAAATGTTTGGGAAAATATTGACTAAGTTGTTTGTCAGTGTCAAGTTCATAGACAATATTGGTCAAAAAGACACAGATATTATCTCGTTCATATGTATCTAAGGGCTGGATGCTTTTGTATTTAGCTGAAATGCTCGAAGAGGGGCCTATGCACGCCTCGTTTTTTAAGCGCGCCGTTGACGCGCGTTTGTAGCGATACAGACGCGCGTTAGCATCGCGTTTGTATCGATACAAACAACAACAAACCGCTCTGTAGGATAAAAAACGTGCTGTCGACGCGCGATTATGACTGCGAGTAAATTGCGATAACGTAGCTGCGAACTAATTATGAGTCATGTTCTTATGACTAGATAAGATATACACATTAATTATATATTTCTGCAAGCGGTATATATACCCCGTTACATGCCCGTTCATATATCGTATTTTTATAGGTTATTCGAACATATTAATAATTGTTAAAAGTGTGTTTTACGGTAAATATTAAGATCGTTCTCATAAAAAACGTATTTAGAAGACTGAATGACGATATCACGTCTCACCTACACACTGTACTGTCCCCGGACAAAAGTACGGCCGCGAACACGTCACATCGCTATCACCATCACCCTCTCTGACCCTTAGTTTACATTCGTAGATAAAATGTCCCATCCAATCTTGTTCGAGTATTTACGTAGAGGAGCAGTTGCACAAAACGTCTTTAAAATTAACTCCTTTCTGTATCTCCACGTCAGTAATTACCCTAATCCTGCCAAAGACGATGCTTTCTGGCGCGGTTTACCTAGTAGTCTTATTTGCTTGACTGATGACTTGAGGCCCCGTTCACCGCTATCTGGAAAAACGTTAACCATGACCGTTATTTAAAAAAATTCGTGTCGTGTCGAGTGACGCCAGATAGGAACGAAGTTCCTATTAATAAAAAAAATATTAATTTGTAATTTTATTCCAAGTTTATAGGCTACGGTGACCGCTTAATATCACGTAGTCCGTTTACTTGTTTGGTGTTGAGAGCACCCTTAGACTACGGTCACCACTTAACATCGTCTACTTATTTGGTGTCGAGAGCGACCATAGGCTACGTTGACCGCTTAATATCAGGTATTCCGTATACTTGTTTGGTGTTCAGAGAAACTTTAGGTTATGGTGACCACTTAACATCGTATAATTGTTTGGTGACGAGAGCGACCATAGGCTACGTTCACCGCTTAGTATCAGGTATTCCGTATTCTTGTTTGGTGTAAAGAGCAACCATAGGCTACGGTCACCCCTTAACATATACATATATGTATATACCAACTTGTTTGGTGTTGAGAGCGACCATAGGCTATATCAGGTATTCCGTATACTTGTTTGGTGAGAGCGACCATAGGCTACGATAACCGCTTAGCATCACGTGGTCCGTATACATGTTTGGTGTCGAGAGTGTCCATAGGCTACGGTGACCCCTTAACATCGAATACTTGTTGGTGTTGAGAGCGACTATAGGCTACAGTGACCCCTTAACATCGTATACTTGTTTGGTGTTGAGAGTGACCATAGGCTACGGTGACCGCTTCACATCGTATACTTGTTTGGTGTTAAGAGCGACCATAGGCAACGATGACCGCTTAGCATGATGTGGTCCGTATACTTGTTTGAAGAAGCGTCCGTATGCTATGGGGACACATTTAACATCAGGTGGTCTATATACGATACCCTTTTCAATCGTTTATTTAACTTTTGACAGCTCTAATATTTAATCACATAGTGATATCCTGACCCGTTACCGATTCGATTGCTTTTATTGATCGATTTTATTCATGAAGAAGATTTAATCGATTTAACACACTCATTATTTCATCTCTAATTTCGTAATTTTATCGATTATTAAACGGAAACACTGGACTTGGCGGTGATGCGCGCCGCCATTTTGCTGTCAGTGTTTATCCATATTTTCATACGTCGAGCTGAGTATTTATATTCCTCCAATAATATTTATTGATAATGGACACTATCACTCTCGTCAAATTAATAAAATGCCAACGCAGGCCAACAAAAAACATGAAATCATAAACTGGCTCCGTGACAATGACGAGGAGGTGGACGAGTCCCTACTAAAAGTAACAATTAAAAACAAAGAAGCTGCCAAAACGATACGTAATAGATGAAATGGCAGCAGAGCATGGACATACCGTTCTCAGAATTGCCCCCTATCACTGCCAATATAATGCAATTGAAATAATACAACTCCTCCGAGGTACCGCGAGAAACAATACAACTCCTCCTTTCACCGCAAGAAAAATGCTGAATTTACTAAAAAATGCGTGTATAAAAGTAACTCCTGAAAATTGGGCGAGTGTTGTAAAAAAAACAAAAAAAGGTGATAATGTCGGATTGGGATCGGGATGTTGCATTCGAAAATTTATCTGTCCAAGAATTGATAATCAATATTACAGAGAACTCAAGTGATGATGCTTCCTGGTCATAGACTTTATAATTAAAAATAATATTACACTTTTACTTTTGGTTGCTATATTTTTTAACCCCTAAAGTAGGTACTATGAATTTAAACATTTTTGTACCTGTTCATTACAAGTAGCTACCGCAGTTTATTCACATGCTTTTTATTGGAACCAACTACAGTAAGTCTAAACAATTATTTTAGATTTATTAATTTGCTTCCCATTACTAGGTACAAGACGATCTATTTATGCATTAAAACAGAGACATTTAGGAAATTTTAATATAAAATAATAAAGGTTTTTACGTGATTTCATATAAGATATAATCACAATAATTTTATTGTATGTTTTTATTAATATAATTGATAATCGATTTATTTCAAAACCGTTTTATAGTCTGCGGTCATTAATTACGAAATACACATCTCTAAGTGGGCGGAGGCCGTCCATGAATTACAGCATTCCCTGTAGTATATTGTATCAAAAGTTATTACAAAAAATTATGAGCGTGATCTGTCAAATGTTAAATAAACCATTGGATACAATAAACTTTTGTAATGAAAGCGTTCAAAGAAAACGCGTGCCCCTATAGTAATATACGTATACTATAGATAATCTTACGTTACGGAGGTTTTTTGCCGGCTAGGGTACCCCCCGCAACGCCCCATAAGGAACTTCGTTCCAAAATGTATTAAGTTGGCTATAATCTTGTTTATTGACATGATTCTAATCATGTCAATAAATAGTCGGGAGTTGGAGTTACATGGATAAAAAGTCAGGTTACATAGAAAGTTATTTTAATATCAGTTATGAAGCGCTCTTAAAACTGTTCATTAAAATTAATTAATACTTACATAAAATTAATTTATTTAATTATTGTAAAAGTAGCTACATCAATGTGTGAAAAGTTCTTAAATATATTTATACATACAGTACTTAAAATATTAACGCTTATTTTTGGTACGCAGTTCTTATACACCCTCAGGAAAACGTAAAAGTGATAGTCGTACTGTTTTGAATATTCTATTTAGTGATAAGATAGTTAAAGATTTAAGACAGCAGGGAAAAATTATATAACTGAACTGTACACATATTGATGCAGTTGTAAATTCCACTGCCATTGGTTTAAATAATAATAACACAATATTCAATCTAGAACAAAATTGCCTACATATTAGAAGGGCGGCAAATCTGCTCTAGTTTGATGACACATGACGTGATATTAATTTATATTTTATCTGGAGGCTCGAAATGCCGAAGGGTTCACTAATAATAAGATTGAATCTTTTTATTGACTAGGTATACACTTAAAGATAGTATCAGTATGAATTTTTCAAAGAGGACCTATAGAAGACGGCCAAATAAGAAAAGAAAATTGAAAGTTTTGAAGTTAACAAAAATAGCACTAAGAGTGAGGTATTACGCAAAGGTACTGTATAAACATGGTGTATACTTCGTGTAAAAGCTCCAAAGTTACTTCTAAATATATTAGGAATAGTAAGTTTTGAACGTCCAATTTCCTCAATATTTTTTTTATTAAGGCCCGCAAACTGGCCGTTACGGCAAAACATACAACATTATTGCATTATAAATATGAGTAAATGACAGCCAAACAGCCTTCTAAGTGCGAACACGGCATGCTCACGAATACCCAATCGTCAATCACAGGTTATCAGTGAAAAGTCAGACTTTTTATTTTTTACTACTTTAACCTCCTTTCTATGTAAAGTTATTCTACAACAGAAATAACTCACATGGTTCCAGAATTTTACACGAATATAAAAACACTTTGTCCATTCCCACCCAGGACAGATATTTGTGTGCATCCACATGTCTGTTTGTCTTGAATATGGGTGTAACATTAGTATGTATTCTATAGAAGTATGTATTTACAAAAAAAAAAGAATTATATGTAGTTATACCACTCTGGTTACCATATTTAAAGCTCTGCTTAGTTTGGGATCAAATGGCTATGTGTGAATAAGCTAGATATTGCTTACTAGCTGTGCCCCGCGGTTTTACCCGCGTTAATTTTTATAAATTATCACAGCTCCTCCCCCATAAGTGATAGCGTGAAAATATGTAGCGTATATGTTGACCCGACCTCTTAGTAATATTCATGCTAAATTTGAAGTAAATCCATGCAGTACTTTTTGAGTTTAGCCCGGACATACATACAGACAAACAGACACACAGACAAAAATTATAACAACTATATTTTTGGCTTCGGTACCGATTGTAGATCACGGCCTAAGTATCCTTTAAAAAAAATATTCAATGTACAGGTTTGACTTTCCTACGATTTTATTATATGTATAGATATGAACGGTTGAAATTAAAATTTAACGAAAGATAACCGTAACGCGTGATTAAATTTAATTGCCATTGTGTTCAAAGTTGCTGTCGAGACTAGCATATCTTAATATTTATCAAGAAGAGCTTCCTAAGTCCCCGTTGAAAAATATACCATACGTTACCCTACCATATCTACTGTTTTCTGATTACAATTTTTTCTATTTATCCTAATATGATTTAGTAATCGAATTAGGATTTTTTGGTATCATTTTCGTATTTTGTTCTGGCTACTTCTAACAGGATTTTGCTCATGTTATCTCCAGTTTCCTTTACCATGGAGCTCAATTTGCTATTAGGGTTAGAGAGGAGAATGAAGGGGTAATCGTACTCCACAAGTTCGCCACTGTCCATCACAATGACACGATCAGAATCCATGATAGTGTTAAGACGGTGAGCGATTGTGAGCACCGTGCACGTAGCAAATTCTTTACGAATCGTCTTCTGAATCAGCGCATCAGTTCTGTAACAATTTTGGCCATGATATACAAGAATTTGAAGTTGTAATTTTTTTACCCAAAAATTTAAATTAGCCGTAAAAGCTAGAAATAGTAAGTCGGGCTCGCATTTATGTACGGGACGGGATGTATTTAGGGACGGTACCCTACTTAAGTAAAATAGAACTGTCAATGGCGTAAGATTCAAATAACAAAATAATTTACAGCTTACGACGAAAATATGTAAATGTGCTAATTAAATAGCACATTTACATATTTTCGTCATACAGCCACCAAATCAGAAATCATACCCGGATCTCATTATTTGCCTGTTGTTAGTAGACGTCATTTAAACTAAATTGGTTCAAAGAAAAAAGGGATAAGAATCTTTAAAAAGAGAGGTTGATATGGGTTACTAAACTGGCGCAATCATTTAATGCCCAGAATACAACATGTAGCTTTCTCACTCTGAATCCAATAACAAGTTTTAAAAAGGCGTATTTTTATATTATGTAAAACAACTAATAAGCGAGTAAGATCGCTGCACTGAAGTCTGAACCTGAATTGAAATAATCTGGATTTTAAGAACTAGGTCTGTATCCTTAAGAACTAATAAATATTAAACCGCAGTTCTGACATGTCGGGTAATCCCAATTGTTTAAAAATATCGCGCGCGCGATATGACGATAGTGACAAGTAGTTTTCTCTTCCTTTACCAACACTTATGAAAGGCTCTTTTCCCTTTGCATATTTCATAATATTTTAAAACATTTTTAAGATTTTTTCAGAAATACTTACTGAGGATCAACGTTAGCTGTAGCTTCATCCATGATAAGAATCTTATTCGAACGCAGGACAGCTCGAGCAAGGCACAGCAATTGACGTTGTCCCATAGAGAAGTTGCTCCCGCCCTCTGAGACCTTATAATCTAGGGCAGGCACGGCATCTTTCAGCTCCACCTGTATTTAATAACTAATTAAGTTACAAATTCGATTTAGTGAATTAAAAATATAATATCTATCTATGATTCAACATAACGATACAATACAATATTGTTTATTGTACATGGGGAATTTTAGTAAGCTCAGATATTTTTCCAGATAAGCGTTAGATGAAAAAGATTTGTAGAAATGAGGCCAAACAAGGATATAGCAATATCAGACGAGATAAATATTAAGTAATTAATTCGATTAGTATCATACATGTAGTGTCCACTAAGAGAAAATATAATATTACTGTAGTTTTTAATTATAAAAAAAAAATACAACTTTTCCTAAGAATATAAACATATATATATATATATATATATATATATATATATATATATATATATATATATATATATATATATATATATATATATATATATATATATATATATATATATATATATGTGTAATTGTATACGGTAAGTGATTAAAGTTCTTTATAGATATTACCTGCTCCAGAGCTCTCCAAATGTCATCATCGCTGTAGTCGTCGAACGGATCTAAATTATAACGCAAGGTTGCGGAAAATAGGACCGGTTCTTGTGGAATGATTGATATTTTCGATCTCAGCGTCTGAAACATTACATAATATTTATGTTACAGAAAAAATTTCCTCATAATGAACGTTGTTACAAATCCGTAATTAGTAGGTGTTATACCTTTTTAGCTAAGTCTTTAGTATCAATTCCATCTATTTTAATACTGCCTTCAATATCAGCTAGTCGGAAAAGCGCTGCTATTAGAGATGATTTGCCTGCTCCAGTTCTACCTACCACGCCCACCTGAAATTATTTTCTGATAAGTTTGGTCTTCATTTTTTAACTTCTGTTTATAAATATTTTGCCACGTGTAAGTTACCTTCCAACCGCTTTTCACTTCGAAGTTCAAATTCTTTAAAATTGGTGGATCTTCCACAGCATATTTTAAATAAACTTTGTCGAAGTTTATATAGCCGCTTCTAGGCCATCCTTCGGGTGGGTTAGATGCTGAAATATTTTTATGTCAGTATAATATATTTAACATTCGAAGCATACATCATATTTTGAAGACCACTAATTACATATGGAATAATAATAATAATAATAATATATAGGGACAATGTCACACAGATCATCCTAGCCCCAAACTAAGCAAAGCTTGTACTATGGGTACTAGGCGACGATATACATACTTATATAGATAGATAAATACTTAAATACATAGAAAACATCCATGACTCAGAAACAAATATTCGTGCTCATCACACAAATATTTGCACTTACCGGGATTCGAACCCAGGACCACCAGCTTCGTAGGCAGGAGCACTACCAACTAGGCTACGGTGATCGTCAATGTAATTTGTGTGTATTGTTAATATGTAGGTATTAGTATGTTGTTATATATCATGATCTCTGACAATAACTTAATATAAGCTAGGTAAATATCATTACTATTATTAGATAAATCTTATTGTAAATATTTTCGAACAATCCGCGTAGTACCTAATTATCTATATGTACCGAGAAATAATTAGAAATTAATTATATAAATAATACTACAAACATATTCTGACTATTTACAAGCGCCTTTTGAAAGTCTATGTTAATAAATACCTTTTTATTTTATTTATCTAAATCTATTTCTAACAGTTTGTAGTAGCAATAAAAATTTTTACTGTTTGTGATATTGTACACTGTTTTTATCTTAAGAATTAAGCTCGTCTTTGTGCATGAGTTTACAAATACACTTGTAGGTATAAACTGTATATTATCTGTGTGCAATAACGAATCAAAGTAAATTGAACACAATAGATTACTTACGTCCTGTCTCCATATTTTGTTCTGTAGGTAGCTTGGTGTACTCTAACACACGTTCAACAGAAGTCATCTGTCCCAAGAAGTCAGCAGTGAAACGAGCTGCCATTTGTAACATCATCGTCAGCACCATGGACTGCGACACAGCCAAACCCACGCTGCCAACACCAAGTATGCTGGCTGTTTCGAGAAAAGTACACTTTTATTACTATTACATGAAAAATAAACAAATTAAGACCTAATACAGATTTGGTCATTTGAATCCGGAATCAAATAAAGAAACAGACCTTGGGCACTTGCAGAATATCGACTCAGTTTAAATTAAAAAAAAACACAAGCGCATACACAGACTCATAGAGTAGGTATAAAAATAAATCATCTAGTCGCTAATATTCATGTTACTATGTATATAGTAACATAAATAATATCATATAATAATAATAAATAACTATGTTTATAGGTATAAGATTATAATAGCATTCTATAAGTTTATGTCTTATACTAGCTAGGCCCCGCGGTTTCACCCGCGTTAAAGTAGTTTTGGCGTAAAAGAGTAACAAACAAACATCTATGCTCACAAACTTTCGCATTTATAATATTAGTAGGATGTGTACCTATAGCGGTTTTGGCAGTGCAAGTCGGAATAGTTCGCAGATGATAGATTTTTTCCTACTTACTTGAAACTTGTCGTCATATTTTGGACAATTCACACAATATCTTTCGAAATTGTAGCTTATGTGTTATTCTGATGTATAAGCTATATTATTGTAAAGTTTCATTAAAATCCATTCAGTATTTTTTACGTGTAAGAGTAAAAAACATCCTTCCATACTTACAAACTTTCACGTTTATAATATTAGTAGGATTATCTACAATTTTTTTCTCGAAGGACACCGGGACATCTTATTACTAATATTTGACCCTTGAATTTTATGTACAGACACATCAGCGCATCAGGCTACTCCAATCTGTCAAATTTCTTTTATCGATTTTCAACTTTATCACATAACCATAAGGTTCACTTTCAATTGGGGAAATTTGACAGATTGGGGTAGCTTGATGTGCTGGCGTCAGTACAGATTTAATTATAGATTACAACAGATTTAAAAATGAAGATAGTACTCACAAAAGTCAATCACTAGGAAGATTGCCAAAATTACTCCGAGGTATACGAGACAAATAAGATCCAAATACAACCCAAATGCTGAACTACCTCCAATAAATGTGTAGAAAGCTGAAGTGTGTAGATTCTGAAATTAAAAAGATAACGCAAATCAACTATAATCGTATACATTCTTATCATAATCTTTTACTTAGTGAAAGTGATTAAAATTAAAATTAAGCTATTACCTGAGCTGATATATTGTATCAAAAAACTAAAGTAGAGATGGATAGGACATATTATGAGAAGCAAAAAGGACGTGTGCTAAGGATGTGACCGAATGGTGTCCAAGACAACATAAAAGAAAGAAAGGGAGAAAGCGTAGAAGATGGGAAGACGACATAAAAAGAATAGCAGGAACCACATGGAGAAGGAAGACACAAGACCGCATTTTATGGCAAGCTTTAGGGGAGGCCTAAGCTGAATAGCAAGATAATCTTCGCGAAACTGGTGTCTATATCACAGAGATTGTATATATTTTTATAAGATTGTAAATAAAGGCTTTATTATTATTACCTGAGCATCATCAAATGTTGTAAGGAGTCTATCCTGAGCACCCGAACTTCTGATAGTCGAAAGTCCAGATATAGTGGAATTGATCATTCCAAATACTGGACTCTTGGCTGTTGAGTAAGACAAATTACAGTATAATAATATTTTTGTGTTTTTAAGGCAGCTAAATTAAATGGCAAGTGTCTATAATCTATTATTGACACCTATTCTGTTATATGATATGCACATCGTCATCATCATCATATCAGCCGAAAGACGATGTATATGGACATATAGATTTTAAAATATAACAAGCAACTATGTGTCATAAAAGCACAAACCCAAGAAATCTTGATATACCTTAATTGTCGTAGCGGCAACCTAACACGACTTAACAGTCGGGTACTGAACCGACGGTTTTACGAGTTTTCCGTTACACAGAGATGCTTATTACCTTTAACACATCTCTAAACTAAGAATTTATTGATAGAGATCTACGATAATTCAGGTAACCAAGCCATGACAACTTTTGCACAATAGTCGTTTTTCAATTGCAAATTAGCATACTTAATGTATCAGCAATACATACAACGAGTTTTCCATTGATATTTGTATGAATTTTGCTTTAACTTTGCTATTGCTATACGTAATAAGAAGGCCAGTTTAAGCTTTAGTTTTTAGGTAGTGCTGCGAACCATCCATGCGACCATAATACTGACCAATTCGTCTAGCAAGTGTGGTGAATATGGCGTAACCCCTATAATGATGATGAGGGAAGCATTTGCCCAGCAGTGGTCGTTTTTTGACCGACACGATGGAGCCGGGGACCTCCGTTTTTAGTTGAATACGCTAACACTGATAAAACGATGCACACCAGGTAATAATAATTATGTATATCGCACTCATGCGATGCAAGAACAGACTTAGTTATTTTTGCACCAAACTCCGCAAAACACCACGAGTTATTATCAGAATTTCGTAGTACGGACGGCTACATATGAAGCTATACATTTCCAATGTAAGCTGACCTGTCATTGTATGGAAATCCTATACAACGCGAAATCAGCTTATACTGGAAATGTATATCTTGATGTGTAGCCGTGTGTACATACTATGAAAAGTGTACATTAATACTCACTTGTACCCTCCAATCTTTTGACTGCTTGAGCAGCATTTAGATACCATCTGAGAATTACAATAAAAACAATCCCGAGAACAACAGTCGGTATCAATGTCCAGGGCAGGGCTATGGCATTAAGAACAAGAACACTTATGAGACTCAGGTACATTTGTATAGTTTCTAAACCAGATCGGGGCAGCATCTCGTCGACAGAACCCATATCCTTTGAAAATCTGTTGAGGACACGACCTGAAAAATAAAAGAATAAACCCTATAGGCGCCAGTGTTAGAATACAATACATAATGGCCCTATATTATCCATGTATAGAAACTTGTCTCTAAGGTTTTAGTAAATTAATTACTGTCCTCTAAGTTGATATATTTATAGAGTAAAGTAGGAAGAAGTCAGATTTGAATGCGATATTTATAAAAACTAGTGAAGAATATACCAATTCAATTTAGTTATGAAATATGCGGACAAAACTAAAATGATTTCGTCAACTTTTTAATGCTTATCGCGATCTAAAAACGATTCAAATCTGTCCAAAGCAGAACAAGAGTCTATTTTAAAAACTTATACATTATATCAGTCAAAAAAGTATCGGGAATGGATCATTTGTTTATGGTTCCAAATTCAATTTTTTGTTTTTTTTTTGTTGTTGTTAGATTGGCACAACTGTTTTCTATTTTGGCGCGAAGTTTGAGTCATCTGTTATTTATATTAAATACAGTGCTGGTTTTAGTAATATCATATATAGTGTGTATTGCGAATTTCATAATGGACAAAAATATAAAACAAAGAGTTTGTCTTAAATTTTGCATCGCTAATGCAATTTCGTGTTCGGAGTCACTGAAAATATTACAGAAGGCTTACGGTGAATCGACTTTATCAAATCTTTATCTATTTATCAAAAACTCGTGCTTATGAGTGGTTCAAAGCGTTCAAAAACGGTCGAGATGTGATGAAAGATTTGCCTCGCTCTGGTAGGCCATCAACGTCTGCAACTGAAGTTAACATCGCAAAAGTGAAGAAAATAGTGACTGAAAATCCTCATTCAAATCTGAGAGAGATAGCCGCTGATCTTTCTGTATCTCACGAGTCGATTCGTACCATTTTAACTAATCATTTGGGTATGAAACATGTTGCCGCTCGGCTAGTCCCAAAAGATCAGTCAATTCCGACCCAACATTCATGAAACGCATTGTTACTGGTGACGAGACGTGGGTTTACGAGTTTGACATGCAAACTAGTCAACAAGCTTCGGAGTGGCGCCTTCGAACTGAACCGAAACCGAAATAACCACGCCAAAGTCGATCAAAAGTCAAAGTCATGTTGACTGTTTTCTTTGACTATCGCGATGTTGTGCACTCTGAATTCTTACCGGAAGGTCGAACGGTAAATCTATACATATAATAAAATCGTAGCAAAGTCAAAACTGTACATTGAATATTTTTTTAAAAGGATACTTGGGGCGTGATCTACAATCGATATCAAAGCCAAAAATATAGTTTTTAGAATTTTTGTCTGTGTGTCTGTTTATCTGTATGTATGACCGGGCTAAACTCAAAAAGTACTGCATAGATTTACTTCAAATTTTGCATGAATATTACTAAGAGGTCGGGTCAACATATAGGCTACATATTATCACGCTATCACTTACGGGGGAGGAGCTTGTTAATTTATAAAATTTAACGCGGGTAAAACCGCGGGGCACAGCTAGTAAAGAATATTATTTGAGTGTTATGCGGCGTTTAAGAGAGCAAATTCGACGAAAAAGGCCAGATTTGTGGAAAGAAACCACGATAATGCGCCTTTGCACAAAGCCGTCATTATGAACGAATTTTTGACCAAACACTCAACAAATACCATCCAGCAACCAACATATTCCCCAGATATGGTTCCAGCTGACTTCTTTCTTTTTCCTAAACTCAAATTACCACTTCGTGGTACCCGTTTTCAATCGGTAGAAGACATAAAGGAGAATTCGCGGCGAGAACTGAACTCAATTCCGAAAGCAGCGTTTAAAAAATGTTTTGATGAATGGATTATTCGTTAGCGTAAGTGTATCGTTTCTGAAGGAGCATACTTTGAAGGTGATAAAATAAATTTGGATGAATAACAAACATTTTGTATATTATTGATCTTTTCCCGGTACTTTCTTGACAGACTAGTATAGGTACCCCATACACAGGTAACCCAATCTGTCAAATTTCTTTTATCGATTTTCAACTTTATCACATTAGCGTAATGTTCACTTTCAATTTGACAGATTGAGGTAGCTTGATGTGCTGGCGTCTGTACTTGAAAATTAGTACAGTCATCTTTTTAGTAATTGAGTCATAAAAGTTTATCTATGTTATTATTATTATCTGGCTCTCTGATCTCGATCAATCAATTCAATTTCTGAAACACATGAGATCACATGTTTTGGTCATTATTAGATCAGAAGAACTTTAAATATTTTAGTCTGTTCCGATTTCATTAATTATTCCATCCACATCCCTACGAACACCACCACTACGTACACCAACGACAAATCTACACTACGAATTCGTGAGCTGAAATTAAAGTCATGGGTCTTTATGTATGTACATAAAGATAAAAAGAAATGAATAAAAATCAAAATAAAACCTAGTTACCCTACAAAATATGAATTTGAGATTGTTTAAAAAATCTATGTTTATTGGTTTGTTATGTTTTTACGCCTTACGTATGCTTTTACCCATAGTATTTTTGTGTATTTTGCAGTATTTTTTTAATGAAACAGAAAAGAATACTTTAAATTATTTATGAAACTTTTCAAATTTAAGAGGAAAGAGAGGAAGCCCGTGAAACGGCTTAGTTGTTTATCAGAAATCGTTTAAGCACACAGATCAACAACAAGATAATATTACACACTCAAGAAGAAATGCTTCAAGTGGTGATTTGAATCGAGCAGCGTTTCTATACGATTGCACAATAGATAACAGATCGGATCCCTTAGTTAGTATTGGTTCAATGGACGTTGTTTGTGGCGCATTTTATCACAATAAAGTTAACACAGAACCAGTACTGTAACACTCGATGTTTATGATATTAGATTATTTAATTCTGTGTCCGCCCTCAGTCTACTAACTTAGCGTCAATCTTGACAATCTAAGCGTCGAGAAGTTTCCACGCATTTTGGGAAAGTAATAACAATGCCATCTATGATGACAGTTGACTACACCCCTCTAAACAACCGGATTTTAATTTAAACCAACAATTCTTCTTTAGGCGGAACTCTATGCGCAAGACTGACTTGCTTTTCACGTGTACAACAAATCTAAAATCTAATGTATAGTAAGCAGGTAGTTGTTGCATATTCTTCTATTTTGTCCTCTAAAACTCAATCGATTTAATTATTTCAAGTATTAGTTAGTAACTAGCTTGTAGGTTCTAATTGTGTTTCACTAACCTGATGGATTGGTGTCAAAGAATCGCATGACTGCAACGATCAATTTCTCATATATGGTGTTATGAAGATTTTGGGATGCTCGCATTGTCATTACGACAAACGCAAAAATTCTCAATTGCGATAATATAATGATTGCTACTACCACACTGGCGTAGACAATAACGTATGTTTGAGTAGTAAGTGACCCGATAACAGCACCCCAACTCGTATCTGAAAATATAACATTAAATAAAAGAATTAAGTTGTTATATTTTAATCTTAATAACTTTTGAGCGACGACTATGCGCAAGCTACGAAAACTCGCTTTACAACCGGTGTAGTAAATTTTATGTGATTGAATTGATTGATGAATTAAGTAGATCAACAACCGGCATACC
Source organism: Pseudoips prasinana (assembly GCA_951640165.1). Lineage (NCBI taxonomy): Eukaryota > Metazoa > Arthropoda > Insecta > Lepidoptera > Nolidae > Pseudoips > Pseudoips prasinana. The sequence goes on along the minus strand of OX621236.1, from coordinate 22,585,244 downwards.
TGGTTCAACTCCTGTAGGAAGTTCCATCTCATAAGCGGCCACTTGATTAGTCCTAAAATAAAGGAAATAAAAGAATTAAATTAACAATAACTTGTATAGATGTAACAGAGTTTTATCGTCGCTCACTAAGGTTAGTACTTATAAACGAGTTTCATTTCGAAGTCTACCTTAATTCAAAATTGAGACGTAATTAACTAATCAATGTGCGCTTAATTTTTCTTGTCAATATTGAACTCTATGATTACGATCTCAAAGTTGAGATCCGTTCATAATAATTATTACTCTTAATTCACTTTTACCAAAAACTAATCCAATAGTCGGCGGTGGTGGCAACGCTCTGCGTGATTACAAGCACCAAGAACGCAAGGAGCACAATGCACCATGACTGCACTGAGCCCAAGTACTGCTTTAGCACTGCGAACTTCAGGTTACCCTTTGCTCTTTCCTCTGCTGCCTGAACTTGGATCTTCTCCTCGCCTCCATCCTCATTTTTGACTGATATTTCACGTTGCAGAATCGGCTTCTCCTTTTACAAATAAATATAATTATATAAGAGGCAGTACATTACGCATTCATCATCATAATTTTTTTATAAAACAAACTCAAATCTCATCAAATTTTTTGGCGTCGGAAACTAATTAATGGGTTTGACTATTTCCGCACGCAAAAATTAGTTACACAGTTGTTAAAAGACGTTTTGTTATATCAGTTGTTTTTGTCGAGGCTTCTTATATTGTAAAAATACAAATACCTACGTTTATTTGCAAGGATGTAGTGTACAGGGTCTCTTAAATTTAAATGGTCCATTTACGATCTATGTTCCTATTATGATGTGCAAATGTTTGGTTTTTAAACACTTGTACAAGGTAATTAGAGAAATACATATATTGGGAAAGTGTTGTTATATACATGTATAAAGATATGTATGAGTAGGCGGCCCTTTATTGTTCCCGATCTAAAGTTATATTTTTATTGTTCAAATACTTACTTATCTACCCTTCTATAGGATTAAGATAAATCCATTTATATCTTAAAACATTTAAAAGAATAATTGAAGGTTACAACGGATCATAGATAATGAAATTATAATAAAAACTACCATATCAGTTATTAATCAAAACAAAAAAGTTTACTGTCTTTGCTTACATCACACAAGTTGGGTAGAAATTATGTGAAGAAAGTTGACTTTCCTAGCAAACTTTTATCCAAATAACACTAATACTTTTAAGCTAGTACTCACATCTTTGGCATCACTTTCATCACCGCTCGCTTGGTCGGACAGCAAGTTCGAGAACTCTGTTCCATATTGGATCAGCTCTTCGTAAGTCCCCATATTTTCAATAGTTCCCTGTAAAATATTGGGAGGATATAATTAACTATTTAAAATAATGTGTGTTCTCCCTCCCATTCAGTAAAGTACTTACTGCGTTTGGTCTCAGGGTCTTAGCTAGTTTTATCTGTGTGTGTGTTGTAGCTGTTGTATTAAGTGTATTTTCTTTTTATTTTAGTAAATTGCCAAAACATAGTGTATAAGTAGGTATTTGTTTATATATCAGATTAACCCATATTGGGAAGTGTCACGCTCAAACCCAAGAGGTTTAAGTGGCATATATTTAAATAAGGTTTTCTGAAATGTTATGTGTTTTAGTAAATAATTAAATATGATCCCTTTTTCCACGTAATTTAAACCAACTAAGAATGCATTCACGAAAGAACGTGGTGTGATTGTTCTATCTTCTTCCTAATTCTACACACATCATCTATTCTTTTTTCCATATTCCTTAGGACACATATGACTTAAATTTATAGACATGTACATTGTACATGCCTAATCGCTTTTTTATAGTTACGATTGCATTTACATGAAAATGTGAGCAGTACATTATTTATGATGCACGATAAATCATATTTGTATTGGGTACTTTTATGATTCATTCGACATGATACATAATCTGTACTTCACATAACAAATTGATAAAAAATAATAATTAACACGTAATCAAGACGTATGTTATAATGCCTAAATTACGAAATATATGTTTATATATTCATTGGTACCATAAACAACATATTTGGATTTACTTTTACCTCAGCGTCTAATTTTGAAATACCAAGTGTGTAAGTTACAATGTAGTTTCATATACAGACAGCACATCCAGCTAACCCATTCTGTCAAATTTCATTTATAGATTTTCAACTTTATCACATAAGCATAAGGTTTACTTTCAATTGGGCAAATTTGACAGATTGGGGTAGCTTGATGTGCTGGCGTCTGTACTTTAATCTCTTCAATCCTTATCTGGTTGTAGTGATTTTTACTGAATGTGTGTTTATTTTTACTGTATCTCTGTATTCATTATACTTTATAGTATTTTTCCTAGTACTTTGAAACATATTATATAAATTTTATAAATATATGTTATATGAACTGTGTTGCATATTGACCTGTTTGAGTTGTAGTTAGTGATATAAGAATTGCTGGCAAGCTGATACACAAAACCTTAAAATTTGAACGTGGAATCGATAGAATATAAGGTCCAGATAAAACTAGAGTTACGCCACATCTAAAACAGCACAAATTTTTTAACCTTCAAATGAAGAAATTTCTTATTTTTATTTATGCATTATCTCCGTCGTTTGTGAATCGAATTTAATTATTTAAAATGCTGCCGGAATGTGCCATATACATTTTGTCCCAATCAGTAGTTTACAGGAATGGTGAGGTTGCTTTCTTTTTAACCGTAAATACTACTATACTTTTTGCTGTAGTCCCGAACGGACTGCTTAACATGCCCTCTGAAGCTTTGATTTGAACAGAAATTAGACCACTTTGGCAGTCATCCCTCTATAGACTGACAACTAGTTGGTTTAACTTGCGAATTTTTTATTAACGGATCTGTGACGAATACTGGCTTTGAGCGCTTTTTGCTCTGTGAAGTCACTCCAAATATAATAAAAAGAGCAAGAGTTTGAAAAAAAACCAAATGTGTCAGATGAATTTTGCGATTCTTATATCTAACAGACAAGATATATCTTCTGCTGGTAACCGAATAAATTACCTACCTCATTCATGACAACAATGTAATCGGCAGCTTTGAGGTAGTGAATTTGATGGGTGACCAGTATACAAGTTTTCCCTCTTAGATGTTCCTTGATGCATCCCTCGAAAAGTTGCCTTCCAACGTTGGCGTCCACAGCTGATAGTGGATCATCAAGTAAGTATATATCGGCCTGAAAATCGTACAAAATATTATATTTACTAAAACACTCCCAATCCCAACTGTACTTAAAACATTAGAAAAGAAATAAGGCAACAGTGAGGCTCGTCCCGGGCATGTCCCGGGGAATCACTTTAACTGTCTTGGTTCGCGCAACGAAAATCAGAAAGGAATAGGGAGCAGTTAGAAAATGAATAGTTCAAATTCCCTCCAGAGCAAAGTGAGAGAGGGAATGATATAACGAGGACAAGAAAAAACCCGCCAAGTGCGAGTCGGACTCGCGCACGAAGGGTTCCGTACCATTATCTATAAAAACGAGCAAAAAAATTCACGTTTGTTGTATGGGAGTCCCCTTAAAAACAAAATTATTTTGTTTTTTTAGTATCTGTTGTTATAGCGGCAACAGAAATACATCATCTGTGAAAATTTCAACTGTCTAACTAGCACGGTTCATGAGATACAGCCTGGTGACAGACAGACAGCGAAGTCTTAGTAATAGGGTCCCGTTTTACCCTTTGGGTACGGAACCCTAAAAACTAGATGTCGCGTCTCATATCATCCAATATGGTATCAGAATAAACACTCACTAGTTAGCTAGTATACTATTTATCCAGAGTATAGGTAGGAAAAATCTGTGGTGCACAATTGTGATTACAAGTGTACTCATTTGTGCACTCTCTACTCCACACTATCATCACACTAATATTATAAAGGCGAAAGTTTGTGAGTGTGTATGTTTATTACTCCTTCACGCCTAAACTGCTGGAGCGATTTTAATAAAATTTGGTATGGAGTTAGCTGATGCCCTGGATTAACACATAGACTATAATTTATAAAGTTTTACATGGATAAAACCGCGGGACAGCTAGTTATGACATAAAACGCATCAAATAAGATAGACTTCTTGCTACTATCCCTACAGCCACGTGTTATGGGTATGCTCTTTTATAAAAAACAAGATTTCTAAAGATTTATCTGCAATCGACTTCGAACTACTATACGAGTATATGAGATGTATTTTAAGTCCACAATGATAATTATTAGAAAATTATGTCTTAAAAAAATACAGCAAGGTGTAATATGAATTGTGGACGTGATTTAAGGAGCTTACTTTGCCCACGAAATATTTTGTATGGGAAGCTCAAAAGGTAATTATTTGTATTTTACAATTTGTCATTTATGTCTTCGACTATTTATGCTACACCATGTATACATAACATGACAGCTCAGTGGTAAACTTATGATATTGCTAATAAACTACCCGTAAAGGCAAGTTTCGAGTTAATCTGTTATAAATCACCTTTACGATAAGCCGTATTGGGATATTTCTTTCTCTGTCGCCCCTGTATGTTCATACACTATCAGCCACTTTACAGTTCAAGCAATGAATACAAAGCTCTTTATCTTGTATTTAATACCGTGTTGAAATCTGTTGATAAAATAATATATCTGTTTATTACATACCTGCCGATAAATTGCTCTGGCTAAGTTAATCCTGGCTCTTTGTCCTCCGGATAAGGAGACACCACGCTCACCCACGAGTGACAAATCACCGTAGGGGAACTGTTTAAAGTCGGGCTGCAGTGAACATACTCGGCAAACCTGATAGGATATAAATATATTACTATTAAACGGCTGTGTAAGCTGTGTGGTGACGGCGAAGAATATTAGCACCCCATCTCATCCCGTGGGGGGCGTTGAAATCATCCCGATGGAATAACTATCAGAGAATGGGCAGCAGCGATTTTTCTGTGAACTATGACCGTCACACTGCGATAGCCAACCCGTCTGCCAAGCGTGGCGATTATGGCATATCCCCCCATTTTTTTGTCCGGCAGTGGACGTTATGTGGCTGACATGAAACGGTTGTGTAAAAATCAACATAGTTGTGTAGAAATTTTAAAATCATGTATTGTGATTTACTAGTGGTCTATATATCATTATCATACATCCATAGTTGTAGTGAATGTAGGTACAGATGTTAGTTTAATTAAATATCATACATTGGCCATATTTTAATAGTAATTGTATGATTTAAGCTAAGCTAAGATACATCTAATTACTAATTGCATAATAGCAAATGTGTCTGTTTGATAATAATGCTCCAATATAGTTATCAACTGTACATTGGCCATATTTTAAAAGTAATTATATCATTTAAGTAAAAAAAAATATTTATTTCATAATATTTTTTTTTTCTAAAAAATATGTCTGATTTATAACAATGCCCTAATATAGTAACCAACCTTATGTACCTCATTTAATGCAAAAATGAAAAAAATGATCATCAATGATTAATAATAGTACTTTTACCCCTGGCTGAATTTCAGCGACGACGACCAATCTCATTGGAGACTAGACAACTACACATTATAGTGCAGGAGTGTGCTCTAAGATAGTTTCACTCTTGATTACCTCACGCTTAAAATTTATTCTAACAGCTAAAGGATACGACCGGCAAAGCTCAGGCGCAGTACAGATAGCTTTACGTGCGTATAACACCGCCAAAACTTCGAAAAATCGGGGTACTACGTGTTTTCTTATCAGATAAATTCCGATAATTTTTTTCGACCCAACCCGGGATTCAAATCCACTTCCTCAATAGACCAACAAGGTAGTCTGTATAATAAAACATAGTTCTAATTCCCTTACCTCTCTGTATCTAGAAGCCTCATAAGGTAGTCCAAACAAAATGTTTTCACGAACTGTTCCTGGGAACAGCCAGGATTCTTGACAAGCGTAAGATATCGTTCCATTTACTTTTAATTCGCCTGAACTTACAGGTAACTCTTTAAGCAGCAGTTGGAGAAGTGACGACTGTAACAATAACACACATTTACGATGAATTTTCAGGGTTTCGTACTCAATGTTTACTAACGTATTATTACTAAAACTCCCCTGTCCATCTATCTGTCCGACAGCAGGTTATTATTCGAAAACTGTATGAACAGCTATAACAACAAATAATAATTAAACAAAATAGCCTCTCGGCGGTATGATACTTATCCGGTTTTTTATAACATTCAATATGAAAAAAAAAACATGCGGGGCAGTGTTTGGGGACTGCCGATAGAATTGAAATCTTTTTTTTTCCATTTCTCATACTCTGAAAGTAGGGTTTAATGTTCCGAGTAGCGAGTGGAAGATGCTATTTCCCACCTTCGGGGAGTAAATACTCATGCTAATTGCAGCCGTCTCTACGGTGGGGATAAATTAAAAAAATAGAACTAAATTAGTATAGGCAGTTGGCTGTAAAAAATCTAACATAATTAAGAAAAAAAAATGATGCGGTCATGTGAGTGTAGTTTTCACTTCAAAAACCGGATATTGAGTAAGAATACAATATTTCTCAAGCTGTAATCATAACGATAGGTAGGTGGGCACGTGGGCACGCGAGCACAAAATGGCTACCACGCTGGCTTCTATTCTAAGCCCATGTAGAATTATATTGATGAAAACTTCTTATAACTTACTTTTCCAGATCCTACAGGGCCAATAATAGCACACAATTTCCCTTGTCGTACACGGAGTGATAAGTTTTTAAGAGTCATCTCTTCAGATGTCGCCATATCAGTCCAAGATCCACTGACGTTATTCAGCTCTATACGATATTCGGTACTGGGACGAGTCTGTGGTGGTGCTGTCAGTGACGACTTGGCTGGGGAGTATTTCGTTGGGAGCACCAAGTCTAGCTGGTTTTCTTCTTTCTTAGAGTTAAACAAGTTGTTCTGTATTTGAGTAGTTGGTGTGGTTCGCAAATCTTCACGCTCGTCTGTTTCGATATAAATATAATATATTATTAAATCGTAGGGTTTTGCTCGCCTCTATTCTCCGTCTAAATAATAATAAAACTACAAACCCATGTCAAAGGGCATTTTATTTGGGGATCGAATCTCGCCTCTAGGCGGTTACTGATGATGAAAGGTTCGGTTTCGTACGCCGGGCATTTTCCCAATTGTGGACCGAAAGGGACATTACATTTCATGGTACATTCATATTGATTTTTTTATGACATGAACCAACAAAATAAGTGAATAGAAAATGACTGGATTAAATGTTAAGTTTGTTTAAACTGAAGACGAAATAGCTAAAGTTATCCAATTCATAAGAAAACACAGGCAGTTTCTTGGAATAGTGTAGTTACGGCGAAGAATATCATCACCCCATCTCATCCCGCTTGAAATCGACCCGAGGAAATGACTACCGGAGAAGTGGGTAGCAGCGTTTTTCTGTGAATAAAATCGCCAACCCGTCTGCCACGCGTGACGATTATGGCATATCCCCCTATCTTTGGGGAGGGTTTTATCTAAAAGTGGACGTAATTTGGCTGACATGATGAAAATAAATTAAATTACTTAAAATTTTATATTTTGAATTACTACAAATTTGTATTTTGAATTACTTGAAATTTATCTTTTGTTAACAGATTACTATTTAGTTTATATCTAGTTTGCTTTAAGGACGATAAGATATTCAACATTTTTACTAACCCATCAGTAGGAAGTTCTGTATACGTTCCAGAGAGACCATCATTTCAGATAAACTTGCAATTGCGAGTGGTAAAACCAAAGTTACATTCATCTGTATAATACTGAAGTATTGTTGAATTGGATAAATCTATAACATAGGAAAGAAAAAATATTATTGGTAAGATACCGAGTATTTTAGTTTATTAATTTAATGTTGCTTGGTTCTTACCACAGTAGCCGAAATCATGGAACCATCGATGATCAATATTATTATAGTGATAAGCATAATAGTTCTCTCGATGAACAACATAAAACCTAAGAAAGTACTCCGAATAAAGATGGATTTCCTAAGCGACTTCATTTCAAATGATCTTGCAGCTTTTACTACTTTTTGGAAAGGCTTTTCCCAGGCGTACATTTTAATGACCTGAAATAAATTCATCAAATAAATACATAGACAGTATTAATAAATTTAAGGTATTATTTAAATTTAATGTCCCAAAGATTTAGTCGATTTCTAATCTTATAAGAGCATCGGATAAAGATAATATCTATAGGATTATAACGATAACGCAATAATTATTTTTACTATTCATTTTGATTTATACAATATTATTCAATAATCAAACATACATGTTAAAGTTTTTTTTTTACAGTGACCGAAAAATATTTTTTCTCATCCTTTGTTAGTTGTTTTAAACATATCATAGCCATAAAAGACGCCGGTTTTGCACTGTAACTTATAGTTGTAAAACGAACGGTTAGTTGAGAACTAGCACAGCTTCTTAAGAACAATAACTATCGGAATAATTAACTAACATTTTATACAAACACCTTCAGTGTATGTATCAAAGAAAGTAAAATAGCTCGTATTCCTTGAGACCTTTTGTGGGCTGATTGGTTATAATATGTATATTTTACGCGACGTCCTGTGTGAGCGATCTAGACGCGAATACGAAGCGGCACGGTGCGGCGCGAAAACAACAAACAGTCGAAACCTATTGAAGTGTCCTACGTGACAAAACGCGGTGCGGAGCGGCGCGAAATGAAGCGAACGCGATCAGTTGGCTTGATATTTTCGCGCGAACAGGATGCGGTGCCGTCGTGTTTTGCGGCGTCGATGGCGGCTGCGCGAGACAATTCGCGTGCACGTAGGACACCGCCACCGCGTCGCACCGCATCGCATTGAATTCGCGTGTCACCGCTTCATAATCGCGTTCGCTTTGAACCGCCTACGTAGGACGTAGCGTTAGAATACAATTTTACCGCTTGTACTATTATCACTACGACTGGCAGGCAAGTCAATTGAAAACGCTGCAGGTGGTCATGTATATTAAAAACTTACCTAAAATTATAGATTATTAATTATTGATTGGTGAAAAATAATTAATCAAATAGATTTAACAAAATAAATAATCAGATAAAACGAATTAAATAATGCATATTCACTCACCTGTATACCATTAATAACTTCACTCATCAATTTAATACGTTTATCTGTTCTCTGAGCTGTTTCACGCCTTACAACTGAAGTGAGTTTCGTTAAGCCCGCTAGAAATATGAAATAAATTTATTTTAGTAAATTTGTGAGTGTGTGTCCTAATACTTAGCAGTACTAGTCTAATCAGAAACAGTACCTTATTAAAACAGATTATCTACTCCGAAAAAATTACAATAATATACCCATAATAATACTTCGCCTATTAGACTAGGCCTCTTGTCAGTAAAACCGTTAGTAAAATTGTCTCCTCTTTGCGTACTAGATGTAAATTTATGACGTGTAGGTTAACGATGCATTAACGCTCATTTTCACAGTTAAAACTTTATTATTATAATTTTAAAGCATGGTTATTTGTATATTGGTGTGTGTACCTTTTGATACCTCAACAAATATGTCTGAGATTTGGAACAGTCATATATCTCAGTGTGTAAGTGGATATAAGATATGGATTTTTTTTAACCAGGAACTATGATAGGGTCTTTTTTATTGTTCCTGAGTAGATAACATATTTACCTTGAATAGGAGTGATCAGTATTATAACACTGAAAAGACCGACGAAAGGTGCATATCCAGCGGTATCGTATAAGAAGTAGACAACCACGGCGACCTGTATTGGCACCACCCACAAGTAGTGGATAAACATGAAGGCGTAGTCGAACCTTGTAATGTCATTGGATAACAAGTTCACCAACTTTCCACCTGCTACCTCCCCCACCTTAACTTGACTGGTACGAAGCAACTGTAGAACAATTAAATTTAGTTTTACAAGTATAAGCAAAACAACGGCATGCCCTAACATAAAAACTAGCTCAAGGCTGGTAGAAGTTAAGACCTATACTCAGCAGTAGACACGCTGAATAGTTAGTTAGCACCCATATTTGGGGATGGCCTTGATTTTTACGCTCTTATTCTGGGGTAATTTAGCAGGCCACAGCGCCGGCACCATTCACGCGGAAGAAGTGTGCCTTCTGCGTGGACTGCATTTTACTTCATAAATTTTAAAGATAATGTAGAATTATATCTGTCTATATAAATAAAAACAAATGTTTCTATGTGTGTCCACTATGCGTTCACAGACCATTGATTTTGTAGTATGTTTAAACTAGCTGCATTTTTTGATGGAATGAAATCATGAATCACAGCCCATACTTACAATGCTAGAAAGACTATAGTAACTCTTATCCACCTCATAATAAAAAAAATGTGCGATAAAAAACAAAGAAGAAGATAATAAAAATGAAACTGAATCTAGAAAAAATCTTACCTTCCTATATAAAATAGAAGAGCAGGCAATTTTAACTTTCATACTGAAAGCGAACATAAACAAGGAGTTGTGGTGCTGACACATCATACTGATGAAGTTGCAGCCCAACATGCCCATCGCATAGTAAATTGCTTCCAGCTGGGTCATCTGGGCATCCGCAGTCCAGTATGTCAATAATTGCGCGAATAGTAAGGGTTGAACGGACCTGTGAAATAAATAGTGTGTATACAAATGATACCATTAGATTATTGTTTGTAGAATTATTGGTTAGTCCATGTGTTAGCCCCCATACTAGGCTAGGAGCGTGAAATAGTAATACTGGTCGAATGTAATTTTTTTTTTTATATTACTGTTGATATTCAATGAAATAATTTTTATTACTGATTAAATTACTTATCAATTAGAAAAGAAAAAGAAAGTTACTAATATATGCGTTACAAACCTCACAGCGGATAAAAGCACCACGTAAATTGCTCCAGGCATGATGCTCAGCCAGTAAGCATTGCGTATCGCTTTCCATAGCGATGGTTCTCTATTCTCCATCTCCGCTTTCTTCAACTCTTCAAACCAATACCTGCGAATGATAAATATTTGACCTTATGGTTCAGAAAATTATATAAACAACTGTAAGGGTATTGGTAGAATATGCGCAGAACAGTCTTTTTGTTGCAAAATCGCCAACATTAATAGGAAATTTAAACAATAGAAAAGTTACGAAATAGTATTGCACGATATTTTATTTAAAAAAGATATAAATGTGCGTGAATAATGCAACAAACGTAACAGGTGTAACGAATATCACATGTCATTAAATATAAAAAAGTGCCAGGTGATCACGTTTACTAAAAAAAAACAAAATGCTTTGAAATATAATTACCATATTGACAATAGTATAAGTGCGAGAGTTACAGAGGTTCGCGATTTGGGAATGATGTTCAACTCTTGTTTTTCTTTTAGACCACACTATGACTATATTTGCAATAGAGCTAATCGTATGCTCTCATTTATACTCCGAACCACTCGCCCATTTAAATAAACTAGCTCCGTAATTATTGTATACTGTTCTTTAGTAAGAAGCATTCCGGAATACTGTTTTCCTGTATGGTCTGCAATCTACAGCACACATATTGATCGTATAGAGGCAGTACAGAGACGGTTTTTAAGAGCTCTATGCTCAAAATATGGGCTAAGGCGCAAAATACCAGACTATAGTGACCGGCTTCATAAATTTTCTTTGCCAACGCTAGAAAGTAGAAGATGGATAAGCGACTTATGCACACTCCACAAAGTTATAAATGGTTCATCAGATAGTTGTCACGTTGAAAACTTAAACATTAAAATATCATTGCGATCTGTTCGCATTCCACAACTGTTCGATGTACCTTCGAGTAACAATAATGTATCTCAGAGTAACCCACTTTATAGAATGTGTACAAATTATAATGCTATTTGCTCACACACAGACATATTTAATGATAAATTCAGCACATTCAAATATTTTCTACTTCAATATTACAAAATGTAGTAGTAATTAACTTACATCTAATTGTACTTGTTAACTGAATTGTATTCCTTTAGATCATCTCTAATTTAACTTAAAATGAAGTATTGTCTACTACAAGTGTTGTGTATAGCTGTAACTGGATTTCAGATTCACTCACAAGTATAGTTGTATACTTTATGTTATATAAATCTCATATCTGTAACTGTACCTACTAAATAAAATAAAATAAAACAAAAGGTCTCAACATAATACGAGTAGGTATCTCTTTTTCGACTTATAATTTCAGCATGCAAATCTTTATTATTAATGTTTTTACAATAACCGCTTGTGACAGAATGAACAAATGCCTTACTCATGTCCATGAAAAGTACTGAAACAGCGACTTTGTTTTCAACTGATCTCCTTAAAATATATATATATTCCTTCATCCAATGATGATCAATGCCTCCAGATAAGTACGAAAATATATTGACTCAATATTACTCTTGCGGTTGTAATTAAATTTCCCTGATAATAATATCAGGGATATTATCGCAAACAGTGTTAATGAAAAAAAATATTAAAATTATTTGCAATTGAGCCTGGATTCGTATCATTCTGGGCATTAACAATGCACCTTTTATTCAAGTCTGTATTAGCATGTTTTTGTATAAAATTCCACACTGCCTTGCATTTTGATAAAAATTAAAGATAAGCTTAGATTAAAATAAAATCTGAAAGATTGGACTTTATTTTGCTAAAAAACAACCCACTTGTTACTAAATTGTAGCCTAATTCTTTAGTTTATAAGCAAATTTAGAGGTAAAACCATGAAAAGCCATGCAATTCCATTGCACAAATTACATTTTTAATTAATGTTACCGATTTATGTACAGAAAAAGAAAAGTGTTTTGTCACATGCATCTTATCTAATAATAATAATATCATATTTATTAATGTATTATTGTTTTCTTTTTTATATCAATTTAATAAATATGTTAAAAATAGGAAAAATAAATAAATAATTTGGAATAATAATAATACTCTTTATTCAATAAGCATTTGTACAGACGCCAGCACATCAAGCTACCCCAATCTGTCAAATTTCCCCAATTGAAAGTGAACCTTATGCTTTTGTGATAAAGTTGAAAATATATAAAGGAAATTTGACAAATTGGGGTAGCTGGGTGTGCTGGCGACTGTACATTGTATCTATCTTAAAATTAAAAGTACAATCTCTAGTCTATTAATATTTATTATTTCTTTCTTAAATTGCTACACCCCTATCACTCGTTTAATTGTTCTTCTTGCTGATTTTGTCCATCCTAAGGTTGTCTGGAAGAGATCGCAGTTAGCGATAAGACCGCCCATTGTACCATATTTAATATAACTGTTTACTTTAAATGTAAATCTTGGTGTACAATAAAGAGTATTTGTATTGTATTGTATTGTAATCTTTATAATTATTACAATATTAGAAACTAGTAATGTGAAGATAGAGTAAACGGCGGTGTCCGTGCTAGTATACACTGTGTGACGCCCTTAACTGCCAAAGATATTCTCTCTTCTCTTGATATTCGCTTGTGTGCAAGGAAGCCGAAAATGAGGACGCGACAACCAATCTCAGATGTCAGAAATCATATTTTTTCATGAAATTGTTTTATGACTGGCCAATCACAACATATCACCCTGCAGTGTTATACTTTTATCTGTCACGGCCTGACTAACAAACTGCTAAGTTCAGATTTTTCGAAATTAATAAAACAATACAAAAATCTTTTTCGCATACATATATCTAAAAACTAATTGATTTATTTAACTCTTTGTCAGGATATATGCGCAATTTTTTTTATATATTTTTATTTATTCTTTGAAATAATAAAACCAGGTTTTAAGTTGGTATAGATAACTTAGACTTATTCTACTTTAGATTAAAATTCTTTGGCAACTACACAATTAGGTTTTCAGACATTGGTATACTGCTTATCTCCATTATTTTTACTAAGCAAGGATGATGATGTGCCTCTTAAACGCCCAACCTTCCAATCAAAATGGCAAGCAAATCGATGGAAGCATGAAGTTCACTAATAATAATAATATGCAGTTATAATATTTAAGAAGACACAAACCCATATGACGATGTAAGACAAGGATAGTTAAACAAGCCATTTAAGAACACTTTAGACCATATGAACAAAAGGATTAGAAAACAAATCATAATACCTAAATGTCATGTTGCTAATGCTAAATGTTTATGATTCGTGGGCCTTCAGTTAAGAAGACAGTAAATTGAAGAGAAGCCTTTTTTATGGTGTTCACGTGAATTAGATAGAGTAACGTAAAGTAGAAAGACATGAAGAAGTTTTAATGAAAATCATGAGACAAGTCAGATGTTGTCACTTACAGAAAACATTAGAGGGGAAGTTAGAATGATAAGGTGTTTGAAACGGTATGGCACTCTTGTGTAAAATGAACAGCCAGGAGATGGGAATTATATAAAACAGAAAAGATGTACTAGGAATTTTGGCAATCAACTGAAGGAAAATTCAGTTCAACTGACAGTGAAGTGATGGAAATAATGCTAAACACCCTGTCTTTCAACATTATGTTGAGAGTCAAGACAACATGTTGATAGCTTCCTCGCTATCAACAATGCGATGTTGATAATAATGTAACTTTTATTGACTATAATATTTTGATTGTATAGACCTGAACCCTAAATATGAACCAACCCTTAAATTGTTTACGTAATCATGTAAACCTTTTTGCTATAAACATTAAAAACATTCTGATTGTCACACATTATCTGCCAGGTGTGAAGCTACAGATATAGGGTATGAAGATTTTGGGAAGCCATAATAATAAAACATATTTGAAGCACAATAATAAAACAATGGCATCTGTGTAATTTTGACACGGCTATAACAGAAGAAATAAGTTCTTTGCTTTGGGGAAATAGAATTCATGAGTCAATGCAACACGTACTACCACTGAGAAAACACCTGTGTGTGTTTTTTTTATGTCAGAGGTCGACAAACGAGCAAGCGGGTCACCTGATGATAAGTGATCACCGCCGCCCATGGACACTCGCAACACCAGAGGAGTCGCGGGTGCGTTGTCGGCCTTTAAGAGTCAGCAAACAGGAGCTGACTCTTCCCCCCACCCCGATGAGCTCTGGCGACCTTACTCACACTCAGAGCACAACATTAAATTATTAATGTTATTATTAAGGAATGTCTTCTCTAAGGTGGAGGTACTTCCCCAGTCAGGCTGCCCTTCGAGCGAATGAACGCTGTGCCCTACCTCTCTTAAAACGATGTGTATGATCAAAATCATACATTGCTAGCAATTAGAAGAACACAATTGTTGGTAATTTGTCAGGTTATTCTAAGTATTTCGAGGTTTCTTTTTTATTATTGGTATCTTTCGCGGAATATAATATGGTAGTTTATACTTGGCGATTAATTGAAATCGATGAAGTGAACAATATTTTTTGTAAAGTTAACCGTGGCTTACTAAGAGCCGATTTCACCGTTAAAATTAAACGCGATCAATTGACACTAAACTCGGTTCCGCTTCCTGTAGCTGAGTTTAGCGTCCATTGATCGCGTTTAATTTTAACTGTGAAATCGGCTCTAAGTCGTTCAAACCCATTGAACCTTAGAACCAATGATCTTATATCAAATATGAGAATGATAAAAACCTTTTCGGTTTAACAACATTGTTCAGGACATTGAGATAGAATATGCAGGCGTATTTCGGAAAAACAATTCAGAATGAATAATCTCACAGTTTTAGTTTTTTTCAGTAATATAATATTATTTATATATTTTACAGGGTATTTAGTAAGTATTATGACGGTATTAATGGAAAATAATTACTCTCGTAACAAGTTTAACAAAACATTACCTATGTTTTGTTCGGAAAAACAATTCAGAATGAATAATCTCACAGTTTTAGTTTTTTTCAGTAATATAATATTATGAATATATTTTACAGGGTATTTAGTAAGTATTATGACGGTATTAATGGAAAATAATTACTCTCGTAACAAGTTTAACAAAACTTTACCTATGTTTTGTTAAACTATATACAACATAACAGGTATTTTTGGGAGCGTAAGAACGATCTATGTAAAGTGCGGTCGAACAAAATTTTTACCATGACCATTTTACCTACTGACAGTAGCTATAAGCATTTATGACTTGAGTGCGCAAGTCCCGCTGAGTTATTTTCAGAACTTTGTTACGATTTTTTTATTTTTTTTTATCTTCTGTCGTACCGTCCGTCCGTACAGTCGTAAGTAAAATATCGGCGGCCATTGCATCTATGCGAGAGGTACTACATATATTAACGCAGGAGCGACAGAGGCACCTGTAACAGGTTAATGTATTCTTTCTGCTCCGCGACCGCACTTTAACTCTCAAACTGAAAAAGATTTCTTCCAACCCAGACTGATTAAATAATGTTCATTCTATTGCTTTGCTGTTATTGTTTGCTGTCTCAGAACAAGTTCGGTCATCTAGATACGAAGACCGAGTTCCATTCGGGTTAGTTATAACTCGTGGGGAAGTAAACCTTTTTGATTAAATAAGGATAAAGATAAAAAAGATAAAAAGGTTTATTGGCAGAAAGTATTTGTACATGAATTTGCCTTAATTAAAACACTCCACACTAGGCTGAGCCTGTTTCGTGGAGACTTTTTACAAGATGGCATTGCAAACACAGACTTACGGTACAATATAAAGTACAAGCTTAAAACTAGATCAAATAAGGTGCTTTAATGTTAAATCAAAATAAAATAATAGAAAAGAAAATTAAAAGTAGAAAAAGGAAAGTAATAATGATGAAATAATGAATAATGAAATTTATTCAGCACTTGGGTATTTAAATACACTTGTACTTGTCAAGCTCACAATGTATTACATAGATACAGTTTAAAAACAGTAATTAAAGTAACAAAATATTTTTAATTAGTCCGTCCGTGCGGTCTGTTTCGTCACATGTATTTTTAATATTCTTAAATAAATAATAAATAGCAAGTTACTAAGCTATTATTGTTACATTTAGCAATAGTATATCAAATTAAAGAATTGAAAACAACGAGCAGTTGGCTAGCGCAAAAGGCTCTCAACCAGTAGCTTAATTTAAACGACTAATACCTGAGGGCACCCTTATGGGCCACATCTCAGGCGGCCGCTGAAGAAAAAAAAGGAATTCGAAATGGGGGTCAGATCACTTGCACGGTATTACCGATCACGTGTTAAGGGGGCAACGCGATCCTCGTCGCTGAGGATCCTACCCTAGCTAGCCTGCGGCTTTCTCTAGCTACCTATGTGTACGACCCGGAGAAGAAAGCCACAAATACAAAAGAAAGTAACAAATTATAAATTAATTCATGCATTATATTATATTTACAACTGTTATAACAACTATTCATAAATTATTTATTTTAGGGTCTGTTTCACAATGTCCAGATAAAGTCCCGAATAAGCTACTTGCAACTTATCTATCGAATAAAGACATCGTTTGCGTTTCATAATTCCTAAAAAGTACTAACTGCCAAATAAACTGCAAAGTAAACTATTGGTCAGATCAAGCTTCAGATAGCAAGTTTAATTATTAGCAACAAAACACAATTCTAACAATAAACACCACCGAAATAAGCATCGAATGACATCTGTCAGTTATCTTATCCATCAGTTAACTTTGCTATCAGAAGTTTGATTTGCCCAATAGTTTACTTTGCAGTTTATTGACCAGTTAGTACTATTTATGGATTATGAAACGCAAACGATGTCTTTATTCGATAGATAAGTTGCAAGTAGCTTATTCGGGACTTTATCTGGACATTGTGAAACAGACCCTTAATGATTTAAGAAAGTCTTCCGAGTATCGATAAGTCCAAGACAGTAGTTCTTTAGTGATTACATATTTTGCTTTCGATTGTAGTAAGTTATATACCTTAATTTATTTATTTATTTTGTTATATAAACCTGGTTGGTTTCATGAAAAATGGAAATCGTTGGGCGAATGCTGTTCTAACTAATGGGACTGGGATTTTAAAGATACGGTTTGTGGTATTGGATTTTAAATTGACCATGTTATTGATATCTTTATGGTATGATAGAATGGCTTTTTGCACAAATAGTCGTCTTACACTAAGAACCTGAGCTTCAGCGAACACTAAAACGGCAGGATGTTGGAATGGAAATTTAAGCATTGTCTTTAATACCCCTCTTTGAGCTCTTAATTTGATATGCTATTAATTAGATTGCCTCAGAAATATGATTCTAACACGCCAAGATTTTTTGTAGTTTAACGTGAAAATAGATAATTAGATACACTTTCATGTAAACGAAAAAATCTATACCAAATATTACAAAACTGCTACGTAGACCATGGCTGGTCGACGTGACCTACATCGCCCTCTATGATCCTTATTTGTATTCGTATCGATGAAATACTACTTTTGATCAGATGACCAAAGACAGATGTGGCGAAAATATTTAGCGCGTTGGTGTACCATATCGATTAAAATTCTCCTTTTAAATTAACTTTAAGGCATTTTTTGTAGTAGTTAGTAGAAGGCATGATGGGGTTGGCGTATCCATTGGGATAAAGACCCCAATTAAATAAATAAAGATAAAAAAAAATATCACTAATCAGACAAGGGGTTCGCTTCTTCCCGAACGTAGAATGATATTTGCACAAAACATCTCTAAAATCTAACCTTATCATGTGAGTAACTACTACCCCGGGATAAAAGGGGATAATTACTCGGTACACATATTAGGCACAATATAAAACACAAGGTTTAATATCTTGGATGTACACACTCGAGATTTCAGATCTAGGATGTATACTACATACATCCTAGATCTGAAATCTCGAGCCTAAGTGACTCTATTAGCCCATAAAAAACATTCACAAGAATCGTAATCGATATTAAGATTCTTGTGGATGTTTTTTCGCAATCAAATATGCATGCAGTTTTTTTCTAAAAACCAGCTGCTTTATGCGTGTGCTATGCAGTGCGGGGCTTATTGTCCGGTGAAGCAATAAAGAAGCTAGGCTAACAGCAATTGTAATGTTAAACAAAATGTTGAGAGTTCACCATGTGGTAGTTGTATCCGTGACATTATGCTTATATATTCTACTTTTATTTTTTATATATCTATTATTTTTGTGCGATATTATAATAATAAATAAAATTAACATTTAACCACATAAACATGAAAATAGATAATAAAATATACCTTAATTAGGGATTAAAGATATGTTATATTTATAGGGATTGTTTCCTAATCTAACTCTTACTATCTTAACCAACTTATTTTTTCCTGTAATAATAACCGTTTCCCGCGAAGCCGCTGGATGCGGGCAGCAGGATGCAGGACCAGCTATTGTGGAGATCCTTGTGGGAGGCCTTTGTCCAGCAGTGGACGTCTTTCGGCTGATATGATGATGATAACCATTTAAACTTTACTATTTAATTTATTTTAATTTAAATTTACACATTTACGATACATGAATATGATTCATTATTAAAACTAACTGTGTGTGCAGTGAATACAATAAATACGGTTGTGTGGACCTTGACGGTCTTGGTCTAATGTAACAAACTCGGTTGGTGCTTTACCACCATTTCTAACACGACCCTGTTGACATATTTCATTGAAACATACTCAAGTTGAGAAACACGTGGGTTTAGGTCCAATTACTTAGAAAACATTACAATAGACCAATGATACTCCTCTTAGTAATATTTCAAGAACCATTTGTACACACGGCTACATTATCAAGCTATATTTGCCAGTATAAGCTGATCTCGCGTTATATAGGATTTCCATACAATGAGAGGTCAGCTTATATTGGAAAGTTATAGCTTGATAAGTGGCCGTGTGTACATAGGCAATGTACAAAATGGTTCTTGAAAGGTGTGCTAAGATTGGAATTATTGGTCTAATGTAATGTTTTCTAACTAATTGCACCTAAACCCACGTGTATCTCAAATTGAGTACCTATGTGTCATGTCATAATTTGTAACGCATATAAATGTATAAATTTATATTGCTCCGTATAACATACATTTATCGAAATTCGGTCTTCGATTCGATCATTATGTATCATTTTCATCATAGAAATAAACCCGGGACACGAAGTAGCGAGGCGACTGTCTTAGCCGCTGCGCCACACGTGATTTAATTTTATTAAACTTGATTTATAATTAGTGGTGTAAATCGACAACCATCACGGTGTTATATGGCAAGGCCTTTATTGTCCGACTTAAGCAAAATATTCATGGCTTTGTTAATTGCTGCGGGACCATTCCCAATTGTTGTTGGAAATCTGTTAATATTTAAATCTCGCCCTCTGACCTGCTCCGCATCATTCGGAAAAATACGATATATAAGAGGGCGTGTAACTGGTTATATATCATCATTACAGCCAAATAAGTCCACAGCTGGACAAGCCTCCCTCAAGAATCGTCTTGGGGGGATATGCCATAATCGCCACGCTTGGCAGGCGGGTTGGCGATCGCAGTAAGATGGTCATAGTCGTCAGAAGGAAGCTGCTGCCCATCCTCTGGTAGATATTCCCTCGGGTCGACTTCTACGCCCCCCACGGGATGAGATGGGGTGATGATATTCTGATTCTGATATATGTCGCCGTCACCACACAGCTTAGGGTTATATATACCGCTAGCAAAATATGTAGTTAATATGGATATCTTATCATGATTACACATGTTTTCTACATAAGTTTTCATGAGAAAATTACTCATAAATTGCTCGCAGCTAATAACGTTATCGCAACTGAATCGCAGTCAATCCAGATTTAAATTCAGTTGCGTTAATATTTACCGTTATAATACACTTTTAAACGTAGCAATAAGTTCGATTAACTTATAAAATTACGATATATGAGTGGCCGTATAACGCTGATAAAAATATGTAGGTAATGTGCACTTGGTGAGATTACACAGGTTTTCTATAAAAGTTTCTATGACACATGACTCATAATTAGCTCGCAGCTAATTACGTTATCCAATTGAATTTGGTCCTTTAAGCAATAGACCTTTTAGACTGGCCGAAAATATACCACAGTTGCACTCAAACGTGTAGACGCCCGGTGTTTGAATAGGAATAACATCCTTTGGTGTACGCAGATGGTTAAAGACTTTGGAGATTGCACAGTCTTGATGGAGTATTTCTTTAGTACTGATCCAACTTTATCCGTTACTCCTTTCACGTAAGGTAAAAACGCTGGTGCTCCGCATACTTCCGGCTGCTTCTTTTTGATACGTTTTATAGCCCTACTGTAGCCGTTATGCCTAAATACCTCCTGAACGTGTGTTTGCTCATTTTCTACGCATTCAGGGTTGCATATATAATACGCTCTGTTAGTGAACGAGGCAACTACGCTTAACAGGTGTCGTGGATGGTGATGATACTCGGTCTCTAAATACCTATCTGTGTGTGTGGGCTTTCTGTAAACTGTGTGTGCTAGAAACGGCAACGATCTCTCTACCTCAATTTCATAACTAAACTTAAAGTCAGGGTATGTGAAGTTCAAGGTAATTGTTCTACTACTGATTTGTTACCTTCTCCACGTGGACCAAATGTTGTGCAATCATATTTTTGTAATTTTTGAAATGTTCAGATGTTGGCCATTACCCCTGGTATAGAAAGGAATTACATTTTAGGCAGGGTTGTTCATTAGAGCTAGGTATATAGAACTTGGTATGTTGTTAGCCGCGAGTTTCCTCTCGATGACTTCAAGGCAGTCATTAATGGGAAATTTGGTAAAAAGTGACTGAACATAAAAACTCACCATCATCACGTCTGGTTGCACTTTCATACCTTTGATGATGTCAACAAATGGCGAGAGTCCGTCTCAAGCGAAGTGATGTGTTTCGCTAGATCGTAAGTGGGCAACTGATTTGACTTACGATCGGGCGCAGTGGTACATTTTCTTTATGAACTTTTGGTAAACCGTATAGTTTCGATGACTGACCGCATTTAGCTCTGAAGAGACGTTCGAACACATCATGCGTCAAGAGCTCTTCGTGGTCGTTAACTGGTGCACCCATGCATTTCGTGACACTTGTAATAGAATTATACGACACTGGTTTATAAACAGCGTATCTTTGAGCAGACTCCGTATTTTGCCATCGTAGTTACTAGAACTTATTAATACGTTTCGGCATTTTTGCCATTGGCGCGTGTGTTTGTTGCCTCGCACGAAATAGGAATGACTAAATGTTAAGCGAATGGTCTTAGGAAAGATACTATGGGCATTAAAAAAATATTGAAACTCTCTAAAATAGTGCGATGTTGCCTAAAGGGACCTTGTAAATAAATTATAACTGAAGTATGGAGTGACGGATGTATAAGAAAGAGTATTTGTTATATAATATATTTTATTCTAAAGCATGTCACGCTGTTCGATTTATGATCAAAAATACCACTCCTGCAATGCGAAAAATTTAATTCCAGTTTATATATGTTTACGTGATTACTAGAAAACGATACGAGGTTTTATTGTGTAACCGCATAATTAAAATATTACCTGCAGGGTAACAAGTGCGTGGGAGGGGAGTGATATATGGGTGTTTCAGGGAGGTGAGCGGGGTCGCGCGGTGGTGCATCGTGTAACACCAGTGGTGAATGCAGTACACAGTGACCTATCTGAACAAGTCGAGCTGCTCATCAAATAAATGCTATGCTGTACCCAACTTAAATGTTGCTAATGTGTACGTTAACCAGTGTCAAAGCTGACGGAGCCAGTAGAAATTAACCCCCACAAATTCTAAATTAAAAACGAAATAAAACTATACACTGTCTAGGAAGCCTACGGAGCCCTGAATGTTGAATTCCATCTCGCACTAGTTTTTAAGAGCCTCGTAGTAAAATACCGAAATATAAGATTAAGCGTTTTGACTTCTTGATACGACTCTACTTACTACTTCTCTTTGATTTGATCGATGTATCCTCGGTCTGCCCCAACTTCTCCTTGCCTCTATTTCACCATGATGTTCCATAGTAAGACAAGGAATCCTAATAGTTTACCCTGTCCACCTGTCTTCCGTCTAGCGGACTTAAGATACTTAGGAGGCTTTAGCTATAATTTGGCAATATGAATATATGAATTAAAAGTATGTAGTATAGCTAAAATGCTATCTGGTTTGGGTTGTAAAGCACGTATAGTTCGTATTTTTATAAGAGAAGCAAAAATTTATAATATTTTGTTTTCCTTTTTGAGAAAATGTCATGCATGAACTTACTGAGTTCTATTCATTTTTTTTTATAGTCGTTCCTGTATATCAGAAATAATACTCATCTTAAAATGTACCCGCCGCATTATATATTGGCATTGACTAGTATATTCTTTATTTTATTTCACATTGAAAGTAATACATATTTAATCATTATAACGTATAGAAATACATGTAGCAACCAACGCTAATAATAAATCGCACTATAAATTGATCCATTATATGGGGTATAATTAACAGTATTATATTGTATAACAAGTTTCTTAGCTAAAACATATCTCGACATTTATCTTTTACCTTAAGTTAGTTAGCTATCTATATGTTTAGTTTAGGAGCAAGCACAAGATAAATATATTTTTTTAATTATTTATGTACATAAAAAATACAAACAAAAGGGCATTTACACAATATGAGGTAGAGGTACAAGGGTGCTACTTATTTATAATGAAATCTCTTCCAGCAGACCCGGGAGAGCAAAGATACAAAAGAAAGTATTAAAGTGTGTAGCTATATACAAGAGAAATGGAACTGACTACTAAATTTTAATTTACATTATTCGTCTGTTGTACTTCATAGCTTTAAATATTTTATACTAAAACTAGCTGTGTCCCGCGGTTTTTTTATCACAGCTTCGATATCTGTTCTAGATGACGCCCCAAGTATCCTTTTAAACCTTCCTACGATTTTATTACATGTATGTATAGATACTCCTTGCCATTAATTAATGGATTATAATTTATCTATGAAATTGAAGCCAAATTGCATTTTGGACTTTCCTAATTGCTTGGCTTTATTATCCATTGATTCGGGTAAACAAACCAGTAAATCATTTCGCTACTGAAATAATTTCTCTCCTTTCGATTGCCAATGGTGTAACCAGAAGCTTCATGTTCCTAAGTAAGTAGATACTGTTCACACACATTTTTATGCGGTGAACTGCGCTGTTAAATATAAGAAATATAAGTAATGAGCAGGCGGATCCATTAATATTAAAGTTTTGCCGATCACTGCAAATGAGTACAGATATTACATATGAATTTAGTATAAAGATTAACTATATAGAATCGACAACAATCCTTTCAATCGAAGTAGGACAAAATAAAATAAAATAAAATAAAATAAAATAAAATAAAATAAAATAAAATAAAATAAAATAAAATAAAATAAAATAAAATAAAATAAAATAAAATAAAATAAAATAAAATAAAATAAAATAAAATAAAATAAAATAAAATAAAATAAAATAAAATAAAATAAAATAAAATAAAATAAAATAAAATAAAATAAAATAAAATAAAATAAAATAAAATAAAATAAAATAAAATAAAATAAAATAAAATAAAATAAAATAAAATAAAATAAAATAAAATAAAATAAAATAAAATAAAATAAAATAAAATAAAATAAAATAAAATAAAATAAAATAAAATAAAATAAAATAAAATAAAATAAAATAAAATAAAATAAAATAAAATAAAATAAAATAAAATAAAATAAAATAAAATAAAATAAAATAAAATAAAATAAAATAAAATAAAATAAAATAAAATAAAATAAAATAAAATAAAATAAAATAAAATAAAATAAAATAAAATAAAATAAAATAAAATAAAATAAAATAAAATAAAATAAAATAAAATAAAATAAAATAAAATAAAATAAAATAAAATAAAATAAAATAAAATAAAATAAAATAAAATAAAATAAAATAAAATAAAATAAAATAAAATAAAATAAAATAAAATAAAATAAAATAAAATAAAATAAAATAAAATAAAATAAAATAAAATAAAATAAAATAAAATAAAATAAAATAAAATAAAATAAAATAAAATAAAATAAAATAAAATAAAATAAAAATAATAAAATAAAATAAAATAAAGTAACATAACATAAAATAAAATAAAGTAACATAACATAACATAACATAACATAACATAACATAACATAACATAACATAACATAACATAACATAACATAACATAACATAACATAACATAACATAACATAACATAACATAACATATAACATAACATAACATAACATAACATAACATAACATAACATAACATAACATAACATAACTAACATAACATAACATAACATAACATAACATAACATAACATAACATAACATAAAATAAACGAAACGAAATAAAATAATTCGCCTTAGATCCGACACGTGGTACCTACTTACCAAAAACCTCACCGTCACTGGTCACGGGTCTACTAGGAGTATCGGCTTGTACATTGGCCTTACCTGGGGTATACTCGATACGCAAATCAAAAGCTTGCAGCTTCATTGCCCAGCGAACCAACCTACCGCTTGGGGACTTCAGGGAAAACAGCCACTTCAGAGGTGGGTGTTCAGTCATGGCATGCTCAAAGTGGTTTTTGTTTGGAACACATCATACTTAAACTTACACAAATTTACACGTAGTTATCGTATTTATCGTATGGGCAGTGGTTACCCTAGCTAGGACTAGGTCGAGCCTGTCAGATAAGTTCAAGCCGACCAGTAGTTGTCTAATACTCGTAACTAAAACCGGGACCGACAGCTTCATGTACCCTCCGAAGCACGGAAACATTCAGTGTACTGGTCACCAATCTATGGACTGACCGCGAGCATAGTTGCTTAAGCTCGCCGATCACTTACGAACCGATGAGAGCATCTAGCTATGAGCGCCGATTGTTATATGATCTTTAATAACTAATCATAATTCTGCCCTTTAAGAAAGTATTACTTACGAAATTTCAAATGAAATAACCACAACTTTAAAATAATATGCGTAACATTGAGTTTGGTTAGTTTTTAATTCGTAAAACTAACAGTATGTTATATTTAATAGAAAAGAGAAGTTGCGTGCTATTAAAAAAAAGGCACAATGTATTGTTGAGTGAAAAACATTTTAATCTAACGCCATGCACGTTTGACCAGATTCATCGTATAAAATATAGAGATAAGTTACTTGTAAAATTTAAATCAATTCCAGATAACTATGTACATATATGCAATAATCGTACGAAAGCTATCGAATTTTTGCAATGACCACTTAAGAAAAGTACAAATATTTATAATTAAATTAAACTATCTACTATTTGCTATCAATCTTGAACTGAGAGTGCGAACCCAGTCGTCTTGAGCGATCATTCAAGAGCTGCTGACAATATCCTGGGTTTTGGCAGGATGGTGATCCCGTGCATGTAATCACACCCTCATTTCTTAGTGTGACTTGTTAATTTTGTAAATGTGCGCGGATGCACCCACCGTTTATTCATCTTGCAAGAGGTTATTTTAATTGCTTATGTGAAATGGAATGTTATTGTTTATTACCTCACAATTATTTTGATTAACTAGATGTCATCGGTTCTGTGCGTGCATTAGCCCACATAACAGCCAACGTAAAAACAAAATACAATGTTAAAAAATAAGATATGAAAAAAAATCGAAAACAAAAAGCAAAAGAAGAGGAAATAGGCAAGCCCTGAGTTTCTTTGTGGCTGTCTTCGCCGGGTCCACCTAGGTAACTAGAGAAAGCCGCAGGCTAGCTAGGGTAGGATCCTCAGCGGTGAGGATCGCGTTGCCCCCTTAACACGTGATCGTTAATCCCGTGCAAGTGATCTGACCCCCATTTCGAATTCCATCTTTTTATTTCAGCGGCCGCCTGAGCTGTGGCCCGAACCCCATAAGGGTGCCCTCAGGTATCAGTCGCTTAAATTAAGCTACTGGTTGAGAGCCTTTTGCGCTAGCCAACTGCTCGTTGCTTTCAATTCTTTAATTTTAATATACAATTGCTAAATGTAACAATAATAGCTTAGTAACTTGCTATTTATTATTTACTTAAGGATATTAAAAATATATGTGACGAAACAGACCGCACGGACGGACTAATTCAAAATATTTTGTTGCTTTAATTACTGTTTTCATGTAATACATGTGTATGTATGTATGTAAATGCTGAATAAATTTCATTATTTCATTTAGAATTTCGTCTTTTTGCTTTAGCACCCCCCTGAGCTGTAGCCCAAACCCCAAAAGGGTGCAGTCAGGTATTAGTCGCTTAAATTAAGCTATTGGTTAAGAACCTTCTGCGCTAGCTTGCCTCCCATTCTTTAATTTTAATATACATAGTATAGCTAAATGTCAAAATAATAGATTAGTAACTTGTTATTTATATAAGGATTTCAGAAAATAATGCGATAACAAAACAAGCCCGGACGGACGGACTAATTAATTTTTTTTGTAACTTCACTACTGTCCACTAGACAGTATAAAAGTCCTTGTTTATGTACTGCTTTGTGAGCTTGACAATTACAAGAGTATGTTAATACCCAAGTGCTGAATAAATTTCATTTCATTTCATACCATTTTTTAAAACTTTATTTAAAAAAAATTAACACGTTGCAGGATTTTTTTGATAATAGGGGATACTAATTATTATAATCATTAATTTATTTGTCTTTGAAGAATCCTAAACGTATGTACTCTGAACTGTCGTGGGTGTTCTTATTGTTTAATATTTATATACCCTTAGTAATTGGGGTATTTTAATAAACACTTTGACACACACGCACTTATAGGTTTTATGATGAAGTGTTTTACCCTTAGACATCACTAGTTTTGTAGGATCCCTTATACTAAACAGACAATTTTCATTAGCTTTTGAAAGAGATGCGGGTGTTTCCTTACAAAAAGTCCGATAACAAGAATGTGTTGTAGAGTTAACGTTAATAGTTTTTTTTGAAAAGGGATCTATATGATCAAGAGGATCAGCATTACATATAGTTCTAGGCATTTAGGAAAATAATAATAGATAAACTTCAACTTAATTAATTTGAAGAAATCTTACATTCTGTTTATATACAATGTATGTATTTTAATTAGCCAAATATCAATAGCATAAGATCTATCTAGCCTTGCAATTGAGGCACTGTATGAGAAAAAAAAAGAAATCTCATATTTCCAGTTTTTAATAATAATATTATTTAAAGGTCATGGCCCATAATCCGACCCGGTTCAAAAATGTTTTTGTACAAAAACGAAAATGGTGGTAAATAATGCAAGCATAACCCACTTTTCATTATATGTAAAAAGAAAAAAATAATTCGTTGGAGAAATCTTGCAGCAGACCAATAAAAATTGGATAATAATTAGCGGTTTCGCCTGTCTGTAAATTATTTTATCCATGGAAACATGTCACTTGGGTAAAAAGTATACTATGTCCGACTCCAAATCAAAAAATATATCTATACATGGCAATTTAATCAAAATCGGTTCAGTGGTTTAGACTTGAAAATGAAACAAACAAACTTATTTTGCCATTGTTTTATTAAATAAAAATATCATCACACATAAAGCAAACTCGTTCGGTCAGGTAATATAATACACGTATATTGCTGTCTCTGTCTTACCCGAGTTGATAACCAGCTTTGTTGCGCTCACGCAATAATATAATGCACACATCCACAGCAGGTAATAAAACATCGGCGGCGCCTCTCTGACCTCGCCCTTTGCAGTCCTTCGTCATTCGTCGTTGTGATCTGTGCTTTCTCTGTGTTTCTATATTATTCCAATACAATTAACTACTTTGGCGTGTTTACTTGAGTGATTGTTTGCTTCTCGATTTGGATTTTGTTGACATGGAAAGACTTAATAGCTGTGTAACGTGTAACCGATCGGTGTTTCGTCGCAAAAATCACCCTCTTACTGGAATTTTTCTCGAAACACATCGGGAACACGCCGTGCTATTACTACAAGAAATAATACCACACGAGGTAAGTTTCTGCGCTTTAAACTATTATTTTTATTCTCTTTGTTACAAACTGCACACAGTATTTTAGAATAATAAGTATCTTTTACGGTGTTCAGATTTCTTTTTAAATGAGAGTGCTGTTAGAAGTGTACCTATCTACTTTTTCCTAAAAGTCTTGTAAGAATTGTCTGGATTTTAAAATGAATTTAGGCATTTTCAGACCAGTATGCTCCACCATTTTTCGTGTTGTACTTAATATTTTTCCTCGGTGATTAATGTTAATTATTATTTCGACTTTTTCAGGTTCCATTTGATGGCTCAAGATCAATTTGCCATGCATGCTGGGTCAGACTGAGTCGTGATGTGCACCGTCAGCGAGATCAACAGGTTCAAGATCAACTACCCGAACAACCTGAAGACCAGCCAAACCAACAAGATCATGATCAAGGTCCATCAAACCAGCAAGGAGAACAGGAAGTATACAACGACGGCCAAGACGTAAGACCTGGCTTCATGTCCTTACAAGGATATTCACGTGCCTCCAATACCGCAAGAAGGTGTATATTTAACGGCTGCAGGAATACGCCTAGTCATCTAGTGCCCACGTATATAAGGTTCCACTTGCTTAATACGAATAAATATTATATACCTCAACTTGCTCGCGTTTGTCACCCGCACCTGGTGCGAAATGATTGGGAGGAGTTAAGTGCTCAGACGCCATTGCTGGATTTTAATAATGTTCATGTATTAGACATGTTCGAATTGTTTAAATGGGGGTTAGAACGAAGTCATCAATTAGATTTCGAACATATTGAAGAGATCGATGACGGTGAACTGCATTTTTGGACTGGAGTTACGAAAGTTCAGTTCAACTTGGTTTTAAGTCTAACTCCATCTCTACGTACCAGAACGGATAAGCCTGCAACCGCTTTAGGCATATACTTGACTAAAATAAGAACTGGTGAACCGGACAGACGATTAGCTACAAAATTCAAAATATCGAAAAGTACGTTAGAGAGAAAATTCATATAGCTAGAACATGTTTAACTGATGACTTTGTTCCACATTTTCTTGGCATAGATCACATAACTCGAGAAGAGTTTGTTTCCAGAAACCTTACCATTCCAGCTCATATTTTTGGAGGCAACCATGACGCCGGAATTCTTGTATTTGACGGCACATATCTTCATGTGCAAAAGAGCGCTAACTTTTTATTTCAGAGAATAACATATAGTCTACATAAATTCCGGAATTTAGTCAAACCATTTTTGATAGTGTGCACAGATGGCTATATAGTTGATGTCATAGGCCCATATGCAGCAACAACCTCAGATGCTACAATAATGCGCAGTATCATGCAAGAAAACTCAGATTGGCATTAGTTTCTAAGGTCTAATGATGTATTTATATTGGACCGCGGATTTCGGGATTCTATTTCAACAATCGAAGGTTGTGGTTATAATCCACACATGCCACCTAGCAGACCCAGAGGAGAACAATTATCAACGGCCGAAGCCAACAAATCGAGATTGATAACAATGGTCCGATGGCCAGTAGAGACCATAAATGGCCGATTTAAAAAAGATTTTAAAATATTTCGGCATACGTATTTTAATCTTGCATTGCCTAATATGATGACGGACTTTAGGATTACTGCTGCACTAATTAATGCAACCCGACGTCCTTACGAAGATAGCGTGTACGTAGAGCAATTTATAAATATTATAAATGAGAATATAAATAGAGAGAATGAATTGGCACAATATGTACAAGAAAATAATATGAATAGGCAAAGAGTAGCCTTCGTGCCTATTGATGGTAATGATCCATCTTTCGGTGATTTTCTTCAACTTACATATGAAGAATTGACTTTGTTTACATTGGGGAGTTATCACTTGAGATTAGCCAGATCTTACTGCCACGAGCACATGCGACCAAATGGTCTGTACACATTAGAAGTATACAGACACCGCACGTTGGTTGACAACAAAATATTAATTAGAGGGAGAATACAGTCTCGACATGTCAGGAGTAAACAATATTATACTTATGTTTTGGTGAATGCAACACGACATGGTCATGAGAGTATCGAGGGATACTACTGCTCATGCATTCACGGCCGCCGCACTATAGGAAGTTGTGCCCATATTGTGAGCATAGTGTACTTTTATCCTGGGCCAGACATCAAGAAAATATTGAAACACCTGCGGCTTTCTTGGACAATGTTTTAGACATTGATGGGGCTGAATAAACATTAAAAAAAAAATGTATTTTCTTTTCTCCTCCCTAAAACCACAATGTATAAGTTAAGTTTTCATACTAGGTAGATTACATTTTTTTATTATTATTTCATGATCCCCATGAGCCACAGCAATGCGCCACTTATCATTGAAAAGTATAATCATTTGTCTTTGATTCCCGCCATATTTTATTTCTGTACGCCGTGGGTATATTTTTCACACTAAATGGGCCATTACCTTTTGAGGATATATGTGTATATAATACATATATCCTTAAAATCTCTGTCTTATTCCGTATAAGTAATGAACATTTTTATTAAAATTATTGGCCTGCAAGTTTAGTTTTATGGTATGATTCATGTACCATGTTATCTAATTAGATATTAAGGCGGCTTATAATATTAAATTCAAACACAACATCCGATTGTTGACGCAAAAGTTAGATATAAAATCAGCGGTGTATAAACGCTACCCTCCAGTTTCCTTTCCACAAACATTTCCCGTTGCCGTTAACTTCCCAATTGTGTAAACAGTATTTACTTCGCTTATTTACTCTCCCGAATGTACCCGGCACAACGAACGATTAAACCTTTAATTAAAATGCACAAAACATTCGGTTTTATCTTTATACTTATTGTGTTGAGTCGGGTTATTGTGCGCGTTTCATAAATGTGTATGACTTTCCTGTACGGTTGTTATTTTTTCATAATTTAGGAGCCTAAAGTACGTTGACATTTGTTGACCGGTGCTCGCTGTAAACATATACTTGTACCTTACAAATAACGTAAAATGGAATTAACTTTTTACAGCGCAGAACGATGAAAGACATCACAAATTGTTGACGTTTTTAGGACAAAACGAATTTATTTATAATGTAATACAGAATCTAATTACGTTATAGGTTGCCTGGAAGAGATTTCTTATTCATAGACCACAAAAACCTGTAATATTTACGAAAACATCAATTGATTGTACAATCACTTACATACTGTATTAAATATATTGTTGTAGGCTGAGGTAATCAGCCTTATGTTGCCCCACCACCGTATTAACTGCTTCCTTTTGATCGCATTCAACGTGGCGTTGGCGATAAAAGATAGCTAACTTCTATTATATTGACAATCTGTAGCTTTTATGAGGTAGGTATGCAAACAATAATAAAATAGTTTTAGATATCTAATCTCTGTGGGTATAAGATGTGCAGTTAGAGTGTGTATGGAAATAACCCAATTTCAAACATTTTACCATAACATAACTTGCTTAGTTTTCCGATAGAAACATACCTAATTGATTAAGCATTATGTTGTGGCAAAATATAGAGAGACCTACTAACCCTATTCTGTAACAACATTATGTACTGACCTATATTGCAAATAAAATAATTTGATTTGATTTGATTTGTAATCTCAGGAATTATTGAAATACTCCCGTTAATTCCTAATTGATTCAGATAAAGAAAATGACCGTTTCATAGAATACGAGCCTATCTGTTTGTCTGAGAAGATGGCTGATAGGATTGCAGAGATTTTCTATAATGGCTTCCTTAATGAGGAACATGTCTCTGTTAAATATGTCGTCAAGTTTACTAAAAGTCCTCTTAATGGTAATAATGAGTAAATCTATACGTATAATCAAACTGTACACCTAACGTATCATAGATATCGAAAAAATTGCGAGAGGGTTCATGTGTGATCAAATTGGGATGCAATACAGTAGGTGTTCAGACCGAACAGTGCTCCTCCACCGTCCAAAATTAATTGAAATACTTTTGTACATTTCTTCTCATATCTCTTTCTTTTTTATCAGGACATTCGCACACTCTCTTTTTTTTCTTTCATAATTAAAACCATCGAATGAAAATTTTACATTAATAATTTTCTGTCTTTTCATCAGATATCCTTTTTCTTTTGTTCTTGTAACTATAACAAGCTCAAAATATCACAAAAGCGACCAAAACGTTGACCTTTTCTCTTCCGTGAGTCGATGCAAAACCTTAGCAATATTAGGAAATCCTTTGACGAATCGGCGATAGTAAGAACATAGACCCAGAAAAGCTCGGACTGGCTTGCCTTTTAAATAATAATAATAATATCTAGGGACAATGTCACACAGATCAACCTAGCCCCAAACTAAGCAAAGCTTATACTATTGGTACCTGGCGATGATATACATACTTATATAGATAGATAAATACTTATATACATAGAAAACATCCATGACTCAGAAACAAATATTCGTGCTCATCACATAAATATTTGCACTTACCGGGATTCGAACCCAGGACCACCAGCTTCGTAGGCAGGAGCACTACCAACTAGGTTACGGTGACCGTCGAAATCAATAAATAGTCTGAGTAAGTATTATCAAAATTGAGGTAAGGAGCTAAAATATTGTAAATTGTAACGGAGAAATCGTGCGGGTCGCGTTCGCTATGAAGAAATACATTATTATTCAATTTAGTATTAAATTGAATCAATCATCGCTGAATATTAAGCCTAGAAATTTAATGAGAATCTAGAATAAAGCGCTCATCAGCAAAGAGTAACATGGTGTTTTGACGCCTCAATGAATATATCTAACGGGTTTACATGCATTAAATCACACCTGTGTAAAAGCGTTGCATCTAGTATTAATGATATCTATACTTATCCACTTTTATGTGTTTAATATGTAATTATGTGCCGTCACGCTCCCCTTCTCGGCTTAGTCCGAGAACCCGCTAGCAACAATAAATATTGTTTTATTAAATACATTTTCTAGTCACGTCCGAATAACGTAGGTAAGTTATACGCTTACAGCACCATTGAGCGTTATCTCAGGTTACTAGGAAAATAGAATCTAGATTTTTACTTCCTCTTCTTTCTTCTTCATCATTACTTAATTTGGATATCTATATCTCCCCATTACTTACGTGTATCCCGATAATAGACAAGACTACTTTTACCAATATCTGCCAATAATATAATTATAACAATTGACATCAAGCACCCCACACTTTATAAAATAATATATTTTTCAATACACATTTTTGCGGCCTGTTGAACATTTATAAATTCTTACGAACTCGTCTAAATTATCACATTCAATAATATAACCTCTTCCCTCGTCCTTTTATTAGCACCTTCATTAACACGAATAAGTGTCAGTAAAGTATTTTTTATTATAACGCATTATTCCAAACGATCAACCTTCTCATAGTAGTATACCTGCACTACTTTGCATTTGTTCGCCTACAGCCAACGCTCTGGATCTGCTCTGTATTTTTCGGATTCTGAGGCTTGATAATCGGTTATGTTCCGCTGTAAGCGTGTTTTCGTATAGCTTCGCCTTTTCTTCTTAATCTCTCTTATTACTTATCTTAAGAATTTTGATGATTTTCTATTAATTTTCGATTTTCTTATTCATACTTCTTTTACGTTGTAGTTTCATGTCCAATTGTGGTACAGATAATGTGTACGTTGTAGTTTCATGTCGAATTGTAATACAGATAATGGACAGATAAACGGTCATCCCTCCCAGAGGTCCGTTAGGAGGGTATGATCCCTAACAGTTTGAGCCCTTATCCCTAAAGTTGCTGATTTGCACAAGTAAGTGTCAAATTTTTATTCCAAGCGATTGACCTGTTCATATACCGCGTTTGCTCGGTGGCAGCTAACGAGGGAGTATCTGCCCTTTATTCTTTGGATTCTGAGGCTTGATACTCGGCCATGGTCTGCCGCATTTGCTGTAAGCATAAAGCTTCGCCTTTTGTTCTTAATTTCTCTTAATACTTCGCTCGAGACTTGTGATGATTTTCTATTAGCTTT
Source organism: Pseudoips prasinana (assembly GCA_951640165.1). Lineage (NCBI taxonomy): Eukaryota > Metazoa > Arthropoda > Insecta > Lepidoptera > Nolidae > Pseudoips > Pseudoips prasinana. The sequence goes on along the minus strand of OX621236.1, from coordinate 22,550,231 downwards.
GATTTTTTTCTTAATATCCTTTTTTGACGCACAGATGATGAATAGTTAAATGGTCATCCCTCCCCGATGTTCCATAGAAAGGTATGGCTCTTATTCAACAGGGTCAGACCATATCCCTGAGGTTGATGCTAGCGTCAACTGTTTGCGACTAAATATGTCATATCACTAGTGACATGACATATTTAGTCACCCTCTTGCCATTCAACCCTCGGCACGTTTCTTTTATATATATATGTAAGTGTTCTCAGCGTCAGGGCTGTTTGTACGAAAAATAACTCTATTGTGTCATAAAGAATTACTTGCAACCAACAAATATGAGGAGATGGTTAGGAAACGTGGCTTTAGCGTCCCAAATGTACCGGTCAAAACAACGTTCGCAAAAAGATACTGCGCCTACCTAAAACCGTCCATTTATAACAAAGTTAATAAATCCATCAAACTGCACACCTTGAGCTTCTGTGATGCTAGAATATTTTTAAATAAAGAACTGATTACTTGGACCTACGAAGATACCGAAGCCCTATTAAAAATAATAAATTAGCGAATTTCCTTATACTGCTGGTACTGTCTGATTCAAAGCTCAAACCATTTCCATTTTACTTCTTTTGTGTAATATTACTTTCCTTTTAATTTATTTATAATTTAAGTTTATACGTCCAATTACTAAAAATAAATAGGGAAAAGAAACTCCCTGCAGGACAGGCCTAGCCTAGTGCGGGGAGTTTCGATATTAAATCGGACATTATATGTAATTACGTATAAAAATTCTAACAAAAATATTGTTCGAGATTCATTGTACTTTTTTTTTTTTTTTTTGGCAAAAAATATAAAACTATTATTATTATATTGTTCAAGTTTCTTAAGTGAAACTTGAGTGCTCTGCAAGTAAGCACGTGGTGTATATGACTGTTACATCCCGTCGAGTATTTAGTTATTAGTGCTGATAGTAGTGGTGGCGCTTGAATGGTACCAATTCACTTCAGACGATAATGCAATTTTTTATCAGTGATAGTAAAGATAGTAAAGACGACCGCTATTACTCATTTGTTAGTGATTACATGACTTCACATTTCGCCTTCGATCCTCGCACAAGATAAAAATTTGTGTTCTAGAACACGAGTCTTGATTTCTATGGTTTGAGTGTTTTATGATTACAAAGTCAAAGGTCGTGGGTTCGATCCCCACTCATTATTTTATTTTTGGTCCCTGACTGCTAAGCCTGAGGTTTGATTTCCACTCAAGGAGAAATCTTTGTGTGATGAGCACAATTTTGTTGGATGGATGTAATTTATCTACAATATTAGAAATATATGAGTATGTAAATAAATAAATATGTAAGGGTATGGTTGCCATAGTACAGGCTCTGCCTAGTGTGGGATCAAATGGATTGCCGTTTTAAATGTCCCAAATAAATAAGTATTTCTATCCGTTGTCTAGTATCGATAAAAAAAATCGCTAACCTTGAAGATCCTAGTAAGGAAAGTAAGATAATTGTTAAATATTTGCATTATCATCGGTGTTTGATATACATATGTGCATCGTTTCAAATTCATCCTACATTTTAAAGGGGGTGAAAATCACGTTTCAAAATTTAGATAAATAGAAATATTTATTGTCAGAAAGTGTGGTCCATACAGTTATCTACAATATTAGAAATATATGAGTATGTAAATAAATAAATATGTAAGGGTATGGTTGCCATAGTACAGGCTCTGCCTAGTGTGGGATCAAATGGATTGCCGCTTTAGATGTCCCAAATAAATAAGTATTTCTATCCGTTGTCTAGTATCGATAAAAAAAATCGCTAACCTTGAAGATCCTAGTAAGGAAAGTAAGATAATTGTTAAATATTTGCATTATCATCGGTGTTTGATATACATATGTGCATCGTTTCAAATTCATCCTACATTTTAAAGGGGGTGAAAATCACGTTTCAAAATCTATATAAATAGAAATATTTATTGTCAGAAAGTGTGGTACATACAGATGTTATGGTTACATTACAAATACCTAATCAGAGACAATTATCGATAGTACCTACAAGGTTTGTAATTTAGCCGCCCCCATACAACATAGTAAATTAATATTACATCATGTTATTTTTTTATTTTTATTTTTTTTTTATTTATTTATAGTTAAATAAAACGGTTAATAACCAATTACATTAATTAACTTAGAAACAATTACATTACTTATTTTTAGGGTTACATATAAATTTCAATACAAAATACTGGACATCCTTGCATACTTTCTTTCGCAGAAAACCAAACATATTCGCCTAATGTCTGTCCATCTACCGGCAAACACATCGCATTCAGGATAGGCAATCAGGAGGGCGTTTAGCGTATCTAGGGTTCGACATACTGGAGACTTGGCTCTAGCGACAGTATGATGCAGCGGCTTCGCAAATAATTCACGCTGGTGGCGGCACTGATGATGCCTACGACCAGGCACATATAACCGACAGAATAAATTAAGGAGCTCAGGACAGTCGATTTCTCCACGAAAGGTTTTAAAGGCTACCATAAGCTGATCAAAGCCTCTTCTCACCTCCAAAGAATTAAAACCTAACATTCCTAAAAGATAGTTAGTAGGGTACATATAAGGATAGTAGTTGTATATCCTTTTAAATAGAAATCTAAGGAAGGTTTTTTGCACCTTTTTGATAATCAATATTTGGGTCGCTGTATGAGGGTTCCAGACACAGACACTAGCCTCGAGTTTGCTTCGAACCAGACAATTGTAAAGAAGGCTGATGACTTGTGGGTTCTTAAAGTCACGGACATTACGCAAAACAAAACCCAACCGCCTAAATGATTCCTTGGCAACACCGGAAACATGATCACTAAATGTGAGACAACGATCGAAGGTCACTCCCAAGTCCTTTATGTTGTTGACACGAGTAATTGGTTGACCACCTATAGTATAATTAAAAAGAACTGGTCGCCGCCCGCGACCGTAGGTCATGATATAGCACTTACTAGTGTTGAAGAGCAGCTTGTTTTCAATGCTCCAGTGCCAAATGGCGTTTATATCTTTTTGTAGCTGTTCACATTCTTTCTCGTTTTTTATTTCCATTATTAGTTTTAGGTCATCGGCATATAATAGGCATTTAGCAAATTTAACTTTATTTACAAGGTCATTGATCATTACTAGGAATAGAAGTGGACCCAAAACAGATCCTTGACTAACACTTGAGCGTGTATTATAGGGCCCGGACTCAAAGCAACCATGTTTGACGAACTGTGTGCGATCGCGCAAGTAGTCAGCAAAGAAGTTGAGAAAACCTTGACAGAAACCAATGGCAGCCAACTTAGTTAAGAGCACATCATTGTCGACCCTGTCAAAAGCTTTGCAGAAATCGAAGTAGAGGACATCAACTTGCCTTCCTTTGTCTAGGCTTCTAGAAATTAAGTCCACCTTAACTATAAGATTTGAGTTAACGGAGCGACCGGACCGAAAGCCATGCTGCGCATCTGATAGATAAGCATTTATACTAATGTAAATAAATGTATGAAGTATATGCTCAAAAACTTTTGCTATCGTTGGAAGGACAGCAATAGGCCTGTGTTTATCCACTGAGGATCTATCACTGGTTTTAGGAATAGGCGTAACTCGCGATATTTTCCATTGTTTGGGGTATACACCTGATTGGAAGGCCAGGTTGAAAATATGACATAAGGGAGGTAATAGACTTTCTTTGCATCCCTTAAGAATGTAGGCGGGAATATTGTCAGGACCGATCGAGCTAGAAGGTCTAATTTTATCAATTCCCTTCTCTACATCCCGAATTGTCAGAGAAGGAAGAGGTACATCACCTCCCTCAGAGCTTAGGTTCAATATATTTGGGTCCAATCTAGGTACATCAGGCAAAAACACACCGGAGAAATACTGAGCAAATGCCTCGGCCGCCTTTACACCTGAACAAAGCTCTCCGTTATATGCTACTTGTGGTTCAAAGCCACCCTTTGATCTTAAGCTGGATATGTGTTGCCAGAAATCTTTTGGATTCTTTTTTAAGCTCTTCTCCCCATTTCGGGAGTATGACTTATAGGCTTTCTCAGTTCTAGCTCTAAGTTCTGATCGTAAAGCACTAAACTCTGCGTAGGTATGCTCACAATGTGTTTGTTTCCATCTTTTGTGTAGTTTGATTTTCTTATTTATATCGTTTACCATATGGTAAACGATATAAATAAGAAAATCAAAGAAAAATATAAATAAGATATCTCTAGTGAACCACACTGGATACCTTTTACAACTATAAGTGTGTCTCTTCTTTTTAGGGATGGAGGTGTCAAATAGATCGTACATTATGTGTACAACTTATCTGTAGCCAAGCACGGGTTGTTACAGCTAATAACTTCATGCCACGAAGCTGAACCTATTTGGTCATAAAGAAGTTTATAATCTCCTTTGGCAAAGTTCCAGTCCCTACTTCGATCTATGTTGCTGGGGTCTAGCTTTTCATAAACTTTATGCATTATTAGAGACACTACGATGTCTAGGGGTGGGTGATAGAGATCAATTGGAACCAACTCCAAGCCTTCAACATACTCGCACACTACTCCAGTGCCCTCACGAACCAACACTACGTCTAACTTACTCCCACGCATATTCATCACTCCATTCATATCAGCCAGATTACAAAAATTTATAAAATAACCATAATAGTTGTTAATATTTACAGATGCGCTCTTTAAATTTAGGTCTCCTAAAACTAATACAATCCCATTCAAATTGAGGATGAAGCTCTCAACCTTGCAAAACCACGACATATAATCATCATCAGTTGCAGTGGGTTTAACATACACAACACATACAAACACATTTAGGCTATTTATTTTGAAATGAGCCCAGATATCTTCGCCACAGTCCGTTTCGAATTCCCTTCGCCTTGTCAAAGTAAAACCTGGTCGTGCAGCTATCAACACGCCGCCACCCGCCGTCCCTCTATCTCTGCGAAGAACTTTCCAGCCTCCAATTGACATTTCAGAGTCCTCTACTGAATTGTCCAGATTCGTTTCCATCACGGCTACCAAATCATGCTCGGTAAGTATCAAACTTGATCTCCATGTCAATAATTTGGTTTTAAGGCCACGCACATTCTGGTACAATAATCGCAGGTCGACAATGCGTTCACTATGGATAGATGCAGTCGGAAGTTTAGGGGGTTTAATGGCTTTCATCGTTTTTGGCACGAAAATTACGGTGCCAGGGTTTTATACAGATGTCTTCGGCCCAGTTCTGAGGCAACATAACTTGCTCTGCAAATCTATATGGTACCTCCAACTTGAAGGATGCGTAACTACCACGAGCTTTGAGACCTTCTACAGTACAGACATCACTTTCACAAATAGTATTTAGATGCTCACGTACCTGACCATCAGTAGTGCCTTGTTTCACATAGTAGAGGTGTAGCAGTCTAAGTCTTTCTGACGCCTCCAATTTAGTGGTACCAGGTGCCGCAGTACCACGCAGAACAGAACTGAAAGAAGATCGTTGGTGCCGGTGTCGAACCTCATTCCAGCCATCTTGAAAGCCTTTCGCTACCGATGCAAGAGGCAAAGAGTCACGGGGTTTGCCTTCTTTTAGCTGGGACGTAGGGTTAGGCTGTCGAGTGTGTTGCGCTGCATTGATTGTAATGGATGAGGGAAGCGGTGGCGTTCCTTTTTGTGTGACATCCGTTACCGTGATCTTGGTCGGCGGGATGCGTCGTTTCTGTGGTGGCGCTGGAGTAGCAGTCGTCGCCAGGGCTGGCATGTCACTAGAAGATGAGGTGTGATGATTGCCCTCGACCTGTAGTACTGCGCATTTTTCGGTGGTTGAAGATGACCGAGTTGACGAGGCACTTAATTTCGTAGATTCTTCTGCCACCGTCAATAATTATGTTATATACGAGTATAAACCATAGCATAATAGCTATCATACACAACATCGAAACGTGGTGGAGTCATAAATTTAACATTATAATATCAATTCTATCGCGTTTTTTATCATTTTATCTACAAATTGACATTGTATACGTAGACTTGATACTAAAATCCGCATGTTTTTATTTAACGCATCTAGTTAATTATATTAAAATTTAAAGAAATTATTTCCTAGAATTACGCAGGGAGATCTAGTTTTGATAACAATTGAACTAACAAATAATAAAAATATGATTTTCTGTAATTCTTTATATGATTATTGTAGGCACCGCATGCTTTAATGTACGCTATATCTACATGAAAACTCATTAATAAGTAATAAGTTATTATAATAATATCTTGGGACATTGTTTACACACGGCCATCTGATTCCAAACTAAGCAGAGCTTGTACAGACACCAGCATATCCAGCTACCCCAATCTGTCAAATTTCTTTTATAGATTTTCAACTTAATCACAAAAGCATTCCCTGTCAATTGGGGAACTTGACAAATTGGGGTAGCTTGATGTGCTGGCGTCTGTATTATGGAAACCAGATAACCGATATATTACATATACTACTTTTCTTTTGTAAATACATACTTATGTATATAATTACACCCAGACTCAGGACAAACAGACGTGTTCATGCACACAAATATCTGTCTGGGTTGGAATCGAACCCACGACCTCCGGCGTGAAAAGCAAGCATTTGCCAACCACAACAACAGACCCGTCAATAATAAATAACAATATTATATATATTTCGAATAAAGATATATATATTAAGGAGCATAGGCATCTAAAACACAGTCACAGCGATGTTGTTACAGGAAAACATCTTCAGAAATCTGACATCATTAATAGGCTGAAGTCTTATTTATGGCGTAACATGAAGACTAAATGCTGCGATTATTCTATAAAAAGTCTAAACTTAAGTACGTATGTTGAATTTCGTACAAGCTTAACCGATTAGTAGTCTCTGCTGTTGCTGCAGCAGCATATGCTTATCCCGCTGCGTTCAAATGATGGGCTGTGGAAAAAATTGCGCTAGATACTTTTCCGATTTCAGGTTTACCCATCGTCTAAGGCAAAACCTGCATTAGGAGTCTTACCGCCGATGAGTACCATGCAGTCATTGGGATTTTGATGGTGGAAAGAGCGTGACAAATAATATATAAGGCGCACTAAACCTTTTTAGGTACCTACTGACAAGTTCAATATAATATAATTCTCAAAAAAAAATATTTGGTACGTTATTCAAACGACGTAATTATTTTGAACATTTTTGGGTATAAAACGCCGATTATTTCATCTATCTGTTTTAACGTTTTGACACATAGCATGTTTAAGTCACTAAACGATGAAACTATATTTATTATATTCAGGGGGGTGACAGTCAATTCATTCAATTATCTCTTTTATTGTACTTACTATAAAAATATACTACATACACCAAATAAATGACCCCTTACGATATAGATGGCGCTGCAAGAAAATCGGTGTGTATTTTCATTTTTTTTATTTATTAAAATAATTAAATAAAGTAGCCACTGGCATCTTAAGTACATTTATATAACATGTTTCTTCTATAATCTATATATAATAATAATTAAAGATTTATAGGAAAATAACTAATATAATAACAAAGAACCTAATATTTTTTATTTTTTTTATAATCTTAATTTAATTTATTTAGCAATCAATAATAAATTTTGTCTTAGTAAATGAAAATATCGGTGACAGTTTGAATAATTCCTCTATGGTTTGTAAAAATCATAAGCATAAGTTTGGGTTTTGAAACTTATGGTTTGATATTTGGTTGTTTTTTGTTGTTTTCATGTGTTTTGAGGGCTTTCCCGGCTAGCTTGGAATTGAAAGATGTGTTTTCTTTTAAGTTTTAATGAACGAATAGATAAACCTAATGTGTAGGTATATATTAAATATACTGTTTTGTAATCGGCGATTTGTATTATGTGCCGTTTTCCATTATTGTATTATATTATCTAGTTAGCTTATGGTTGTTCTGTTATTGTATCCAGATAACACAATAAGATAGAACAAAGGAACTCAATAACTGGAAACAACAAACACAATTGATTCAAAATCTACTAGAAGTACCTACAATCAGATTTAGTTCTAGTTAAGAAATCTAGATGGCACTTATATACGATTGCATTAAAACCTCTCTAAGACTATACAAATACAAAACGAAAGACAAATACTGTTATCCCCTTCCCAGTTTATTATTACTAGCGTTTCGCCTACGGCTTCATCCACACGGACTTTTTTTTAATGACGACGCTCGCACTATTGAGTCTAATCCCTGTGTCACGGAGTACTTTACAAACATATAATAGACAGACACAAATTACATCCAGACACAGAACAACTATTTACTTTCACATAAATAGTTGTCCGGCGCGGGATTCTAACCCGCGACACGAAGAGGCGAGGCGACTGTCTTAGCCGCTGCGCCACACGTGCAGCGGCTAAGGTTAGATTAGGTATATATCAATATCAGGGGCTCTATCGGCTAAGTCGCCGAACATCGATTTCTTAAATGGCATTCAAATAAATAAAGGTTAAAAATGACTTAATCAATCGTTAAATCGGCTTCCATGAGCACATGTGACGTCATAAATGGTCCGGAATAAATTGTCAACGTTGAAGCCGATGTAACGATTGATTAAGTCATTTTTAAGTTTTATTTATTTGAACACCATTTAAGAAATCGATGTTCGGCGACTTAGCCGGTAGAGGCCCAGATGTGGGAGTTAAAAGTAACATGTCGCTTGCCGAGTTTAATTTAAATCCTGCCATTGGTTTAGTATTGCAAAGGTTTTAGACACAATTACCTACATTCGTATTTATAATGTTAAGTACATAATATATAAATGTTTCATCATAATATAATGCCTAAATTATTAGGTAGATCCAGATAGGTGTCTGAAGGTGAAACGTGATCTGATAAAAACAATTATGATAGATAGGAACTTTTATATACTTTTAACTTATTTATTTGCCTTATGGGTACGTTTACCTATATATGCATGATAACAAACAATATTGCTGTACTTATATTATTGACACGTCAATTTCTAGACTTTGATTTTAATAAATACCTAGGCAGTGAGGGCGGTGAGCGTAGTAAAAGCGTTTTAACAAAATAGATATAGTTATATATAATAAATAAATTGTATATTTATTGAATTTATTTATTATCTATAAATGAACAGTTTCATATCAATAAATACTTGTGTGATGAGCACGAATATTTGTTTCTGAGTCATGGATGTTTTCTATGTATTTCAGTATTTATCTATCTATATAAGTATGTATATCGTCGCCTGGTACCCATAGTACAAGCTTTGTTTAGTTTGGGGCTAGGATGATCTGTGTGACATTATCAAAAAAAAAACTTAACATTAACAAACATTATTCTACTTATAATAAAGGAAATAACCCAAGAATTAACTTAACTATACAAACCTTATATAAGGATCGAAAATATAAACATTACCAATAAAAGACAATATATATGTATCAAAAACTACCAGACAATCAATATAATGGGAAGAAATGAGGCAAAGGAGGTGTGTAAGGCCGTGACAAATGGAAACCCGATGTCTCTGCCTACCCCTCTGGGAAACAGGCGTGAGTCTGTGTATGTGTGTACCTAACTATGAGCTTAGGTGTCAAAAACTCCAAGACGTTGCTGTCAACAGGCAAAATTCCCAGAAGGCTGGCAGCATTGCCATGGTGAATGGAAATGCCCATTGGCCTAAATATAGGCCAGTTTTCTTATCACGTGAAGCTTATAGAATTCACTATAATTATATGCTTGTGCTAAAACATTTTTTACTAAGCGGTGTAACACCCTCCCGAACGACGTGTTTCCAGACACATACAACATGACTTTATTCAAGGCCAGAATGAACAGGCATCTTATGGGTACAGTTTATTATTACTAGCGTTTCGCCTACGGCTTCATCCACACGGACTTTTTTTTAATGACGACGCTCGCACTATTGAGTCTAATCCCTGTGTCACGGAGTACTTTACAAACATATAATAGACAGACACAAATTACATCCAGACACAGAACAACTATTTACTTTCACATAAATAGTTGTCCGGCGCGGGATTCTAACCCGCGACACGAAGAGGCGAGGCGACTGTCTTAGCCGCTGCGCCACACGTGCAGCGGCTAAGGTTAGATTAGGTATATATCAATATCAGGGGCTCTACCGGCTAAGTCGCCGAACATCGATTTCTTAAATGGCATTCAAATAAATAAAGGTTAAAAATGACTTAATCAATCGTTAAATCGGCTTCCATGAGCACATGTGACGTCATAAATGGTCCGGAATAAATTGTCAACGTTGAAGCCGATGTAACGATTGATTAAGTCATTTTTAAGTTTTATTTATTTGAACACCATTTAAGAAATCGATGTTCGGCGACTTAGCCGGTAGAGGCCCAGATGTGGGAGTTAAAAGTAACATGTCGCTTGCCGAGTTTAATTTAAATCCTGCCATTGGTTTAGTATTGCAAAGGTTTTAGACACAATTACCTACATTCGTATTTATAATGTTAAGTACATAATATATAAATGTTTCATCATAATATAATGCCTAAATTATTAGGTAGATCCAGATAGGTGTCTGAAGGTGAAACGTGATCTGATAAAAACAATTATGATAGATAGGAACTTTTATATACTTTTAACTTATTTATTTGCCTTATGGGTACGTTTACCTATATATGCATGATAACAAACAATATTGCTGTACTTATATTATTGACACGTCAATTTCTAGACTTTGATTTTAATAAATACCTAGGCAGTGAGGGCGGTGAGCGTAGTGAAAGCGTTTTAACAAAATAGATATAGTTATATATAATAAATAAATTGTATATTTATTGAATTTATTTATTATCTATAAATGAACAGTTTCATATCAATAAATACTTGTGTGATGAGCACGAATATTTGTTTCTGAGTCATGGATGTTTTCTATGTATTTCAGTATTTATCTATCTATATAAGTATGTATATCGTCGCCTGGTACCCATAGTACAAGCTTTGTTTAGTTTGGGGCTAGGATGATCTGTGTGACATTATCAAAAAAAAAACTTAACATTAACAAACATTATTCTACTTATAATAAAGGAAATAACCCAAGAATTAACTTAACTATACAAACCTTATATAAGGATCGAAAATATAAACATTACCAATAAAAGACAATATATATGTATCAAAAACTACCAGACAATCAATATAATGGGAAGAAATGAGGCAAAGGAGGTGTGTAAGGCCGTGACAAATGGAAACCCGATGTCTCTGCCTACCCCTCTGGGAAACAGGCGTGAGTCTGTGTATGTGTGTACCTAACTATGAGCTTAGGTGTCAAAAACTCCAAGACGTTGCTGTCAACAGGCAAAATTCCCAGAAGGCTGGCAGCATTGCCATGGTGAATGGAAATGCCCATTGGCCTAAATATAGGCCAGTTTTCTTATCACGTGAAGCTTATAGAATTCACTATAATTATATGCTTGTGCTAAAACATTTTTTACTAAGCGGTGTAACACCCTCCCGAACGACGTGTTTCCAGACACATACAACATGACTTTATTCAAGGCCAGAATGAACAGGCATCTTATGGGTACGCGCGGTCCATCTTCCACCGCACCTTCACTTAGCAACAGGTGAGATCGTGGTCAAGCGCAAACCCATTCAGCATAAAAAAAAGATATTAATAATGTATTAAAATATGTATCTACACATCTCTGTATATAAAATAAATGTCTCCCATAAAATTTAATTCACAGGTTTGTTTATAGTGATGTAAAACCAACAAAAACATAAATGTGAAAAAGGTGCCAAATACGGTAGATACGATGTTCGGGGTGGTCGGAGTTGCCGAAAACTGATTTGGGATGTAACGAGTGCCAAGTTTTGTTGCGGTCCATTTAATGGCTATAGAAATTTACAACGTATCCAAATTGATTTAAAATATATTTTTGTTCGGTAAATATTTCATTATCACCATAAACTCCCTTCTTTTAATATTTCTACAATTCAATTCTTCATTGCAATGGTACGGTATAATTTTATTAACGTATGATGTAATAATATACCAATTATATTATGATCAAGATTATAGCGCTGTTACATTTATGATTAAAGTAGAACAGTGTGTTAAATACGTGATACAGACAGTCGGACCTAATCGCGTATAACGTACGGTGCGCAAGAGCAGCCGACGCTCCATAACTTATTGAATAACACTATGTGAAACAGTTTGGTCAATATTAACATCGATTGCAGTATAATAAAAATAAAGAGTGATAGTAACAAAAATGGGTACAAAAAAGGAAGCAAAAAATATGACCAAAGCGCCGAAGACGAAGACCGCATCGTCACCGAAATCTTTTGAAGTGCCGAATTGGTTTTCAAGACTGTTTTTCTGTTGGATATGCCAATTATTTTATTACGGAAATAAAAGAGATCTGGAAGAAGATGACCTATCGCCAACTAAGAGTCTCTATAATTCCAAAACTGTTGGAGATATATTGGAAAGGTAAAGTTAAACTTATTATTCATATTTATAATTTACTAGCTGTGCCCCGCGGTTTTACCCGCATTAAACTTTATAAATTATAGCGTACGTGTTAATCCAGGGTTTCAGCGTACTCCATACCAAGTTTAATTAAAATCGCTCCAGTCGTTTAGACGTGACGAAGTAACAAACATACACACTCACACAGTCACAAACTTTCGCATTTATAATATTAGTAGGAAGGATAAGTACGTTCATACAGTTAAAACATATTACTGTCGCAACTAGTATCTTAGAAACTAACATGCTATTGTCAGTTTTTGATTAGTGTATAATTTGTTTTCGTTGGCTTTCACTACATTTCAATTAATTAGTGACTTTTATAACAAGTACAATTAATTGCGATATTTTAGGTTCACCGGAATATTGTATTGGCGTCGGAATGCTAGTTCAACTTTTAATGTCTATGGGATGAAGTTTGTTATATTTATCAAGTCCTAGCAGTGCCCCGCAGTTTTGCCCACGTTAAACTTTGTAAATTGACTAACTGCGGGGCACTGCTAGTACTTGATAAATATACCAAACTTCATATATTATTATTGTAAAGTTTCATTAAAACCCATTCAGTAGTTTTTACGTGACAGAGTAAGAAACATCCATCCAACCATCCATACTTACAAACTTTCGCGTTTATAATATTAGTGGGATTATCATGATAATTACATTGCTATTATGTTCATAATTACACATTGCCTTCAGATTCTATGGATTATAACTTGTTAACAATTATTTTCATTGTAATGAACATCCTCTTCTTTAATTCAGATTAAGCTATTATGGAATTAGTCTAACCAACAGACTTATTTTTAATACAGTATCATAACCTAACCCTAATTTACTTCATGGCATTCAAAGTCTATACCACTTTTGATATTGCACATTTCAAGTAACAAATTGTGCCAGTGGCAATCTCCATCCAAGACAAATCTCTTTTTTTTTTGAAAAAATATAGGTACGGGGTTGTTAGGTACATTATAAACTTATCTAACTATATTTGACATAGATATGTCGTGCAAAAATTTTAAACAATATCAACTATAAAATTAATAAATTAAAACAAATAAAATGTCAAACACAAAAGACGATACAAAATAATAAAGTAAAAACCTTAAAAGAGTATTAAATAAAAACATTACATTAAAAATAAACAGATTACAAGCATGTCAAATTTTAAAACTTATATTTAAGAAATTCATCTGTTGAATGAAAACATCTGTCACTTAACCAATTGTACAGGGTCCTATTAAATTCCATGTCGTTTAGATTTCTTACGCTTTCCGGAAGTTTGTTATAAGTATATTATTATGGCCATATTGTAACAATTTTTATCACTAAGCCTAAGTCTATTTCTTGGTTTGACTAATGGTTTTTTGTCAATTTTTCTTTTGAATGGAGCAGTTTTATCCATTTCAAAAAGAGTAATATTTTTTCTCACATTTCAAAAATGTATAAGGAGGCAAGCGTAAGCAGCTTTTCTTTAACAAATATTGGTCTGCATGAATCCGTCCACTTTAAATTGAATATCGACCTAATACACTTTTTTTGTGCTATAAACGCCCGTTGAGAATCAGTTGAATTTGCCCATATAATAATCCCATATCGGATCATCATTTGGATCATGAGTGCGATTATTATTTCTTTTTCTGAGTGTAATCTTGTATTAAGAAATATATTAGTATCTTATTGAGTTTTCTGGTTACCATAGTACAGGCTCTGTCTAGTTTGGTTGGTGTCTGTCTAGTTCAGATGGCAGTGTGTTAGTAGTCCCAAGATAGTTACCATTATTTTTATTCATTTTGGGTTTTATTCTTTAATTATTTCAACAAATATTTTGGACAGTAAGTATATTTAAGACAAGTTATACCTAGACACTGACACAACTATGCTCCATAGAGTGCCTGAGCGTAATCCGATCTTAACATGAGACTGACACCTGATATGTTTAAGTAAATCCAGATATTTTATTCTATGCTACGTATAGCTTCTTAAGATTGCCAAATTGGTTGCATTAGTTCCTACTTCGTACAGTGGGGTTTAATTAAATTTGAAATTCGAAAGCCTGCAGGACTGCAAGATATCGATAATATAGGAAAAAAAATACAATACAAGTAAACAAGGTACAAGTTGGGTGCGTGATATAATTATAAAAATATATATTGTTCGATATTATAATTATTCTGTTTTACTAATTATATCACCTATTTGAGCAAAATTGTAATGTTATAAAGAGGTAATCTGTCCCGGAGTATATATTGCGTAACATTATGTTAGAGTGAAACTTGGCGCAAATGCTAATCGATTACAGATTAGATTAAAAGTAGTAACACAATAAAACCGTATTTATTTTGTTCCACTTTCTGTGACGGTCACCCAACATAATAAAACTAATGTACATATATTTTATTTAATCTGTAATCACACACTTATTAAATTTAATCTTATAGTACTTTGAATTGAATTAGTGATAGAGCTATAAAAAATAGAAGAAGTATTGATTTTGTTACTTCATATGGCATACGTCACGTGGCGAGGTTATTATTTTTGTACTTTATCGAATCTATTATACATTTAACGTTTTTGCAAATTGTATAACATTATACAGAATCGAACATAAATATTTCTTTATCCACATGAATGAAATATAAAAGTAATGAACTGTAATAAAAAAATACAATTTGTTCGAAAGCTATTGTTTATTATTTTTATTGTTTAATAGAACGATATATGCCATGATCTGTGAAGAACTAATTTAAAAATGATTGTATTTTAAATGCCGTGTAAAAGGATAGCGCAAGACCGGCAATTGTGGAGATCTTTGGGGGAGGCCTTTGTCCAGCAGTGTACGTCTTTCGGCTGATATGATGATGATGATGATAAATATCTTACGAAGTTTGACAATAAGGTATTGCATAATTATATTTCAAGACGTCAAACTAATTTAAATGTTATATTAAAGTTTTTTTTTATTTTTATTTATTTTACTGGATTTTCTTACATGAAATGACGATGCCAATCCCATCGTACTTAATACTAAGCTAACTCTAAAACAACACTATACAACGCCAATGACTAACCCACCGAGAACATAAACGAGTAATTATTTTAAAGAAATATTGCATTCTAGCTCTAACCGAGTATGGTTCAGTTAAAATGCTATTAAACACACCAACATCTCTTAAATGTATATTAAACTAAGTTGAACTTATATAGTAAACAAAATTGTTACCATGGACTGCAAGACTAGGAAAACAGTAGTCCGTTTTATTTAATTCATAGCAAGTATATATCATTGAGAATGATTGAGCAAAATCCATTCGTAATCTATATATTATTATTTCATTGTTTATTGCAACAACATTCTTTTTTATTGAAACAAATAACTGCCACACCCTTAATTTGAAATAATTACTCACAATTACTTACAAATAATGTTGTTATCAGCAATAATATAATTTATTACGAAAAGATATTTTAACTTATTAGAATGATAGCGAGATATTTTACCAATAAGAGTTCAGTTTGTTTTTAATCCCCGACCTAAGATGGGTTTAAATATAAGTTTCTGAGAATGATTTTAGTCTATCGAAATGTAAAATTTTTTGGGCTTCGCTTGCATTTGACAGGGGACGTAATTATATTTTTTTAGTTATCAAGGGTGGGTCAGTTTAAAGTGTTAAAACAAGTTTTTAATCACTTCTTCAATAGACTACCTTGTTATTTTTATTTATTCAGTACTTAAATCAATTTAACATTAAAAAAAATAATATATAAGCTAAACTAACTACTATAACTAACCCATAGGGGGTCGAAAAATTCCTCCGCATTGGACGCGAGGTAAAGTGCCCAGAAGATTGTTAAAGTTTATAGTTAAATACAAGTTTGTGGACTTGCATCCCTTGGATCATATAAAAAGGGGTTCAATTGGTTTTATAGTGTATTTGACGTACACAAAAAAATTTAGTATCACAAAAAATTGTTAACATTTTTGTTACCTATAAGATTTTAAACTTTTTAAAGTATTTTTTTGTCGTAGAACCACGGAGACGCTTATATAATATTTTGGCGGTAACCTACCTATAGATTGGCAATGTCTAGGCATTGCGGCCAGTGGTAATGCAATTTTTTAGAAACATGCTTTGACCTATAGGTATCAAGATTAGGTTCAGCTGATATTCTAATCAGAGTAGGATCGTGACAGTTGCGTTCAGGTATTTAAAAAATATGCACTTCCTTATTGAGCCGGTTTTCGTTTCTTATCGTCAAACTCATACCTATGTATACCATAACAGTAGTTTTATTGTAGTCATAAAATTCCCTTTAGCCCGTGTAGAGCTAATTACGTAGTACTTCCTCAATCACACAAAGATAGTATGTATACCTATTCATACATACGTAGACTGACGCCTGTTTCCCAGAGAAGTACTAGTAGGTAGAGACAACGGATTTCCATATGTCATGATCCTTGCACACCTCTTTTACCTTGTTTACTCTCAAAAACAACCTCAACCTATTCGTATTTTAAAATTAAAAAGCTATTTGTAAAGCTAAGTACGTTTGTAATTAGATGTTATTTGAAGATTTTCTACTAATGAAACTGCTTATGCGTATTACCTCTGTGCTTTATACTTTAGGTATCTTTATTTCCCTATTGGTCTCTTCGTTATCAAAAGCATTCTCAACGAGATTGATTATAAGTTGGGGTTGTAAGAACTTATATTCTTTTAGTACGCCGTTGCATAAGATTTGTCGTGTGACTGCGATGAAAGTCACCTGTTCCTCTCATCCCGTGGGGAACGTAGTATTGAAACTACGTAGATAGTTTAGATATACTACTTTACTACTTTATCCCCGAGTGTACTTCGACCCTAAGTGTGTCCCTGTACTTCATCACCTTTGTTCCTTTATTTCCAATGATACTCAGACTCAAATTATTTTACAAGTTAGAGCTGTAAGAGTTTGTATTTTTCTAGTTTCGAGTATGACGTTTCGAGATATCCTTTTAAAGTTCATAATAGCTGAGAACTAGCCACGTGTGAAGTAAGTTCTATTACTTATTATCCTCAATCACTTAAGTATGATCTGTACACTCATATGACTCATTGACTGCTCGTGTGGCGCAGCGGCTGAGACAGTCGCCTCGCCACTTCGTTTCGCGGGTTTGAGTCCCGCACCGGACAACTATTTGTCTGACCCATACATAGTTGTTCTGAGTCTGGATGTAATTTGTGTTCGTCTATTATATGTTTGTAAAGTACCCCGCGACACAGGGATTAGATTCCCTATTGCGGGCGTTGTCTTTTTAAAAGGAAGGAAAGGAAAGGATATTAACCGTTCAACTGGCGAAGTGCTGTCATTGACTACCCTGTTGGTCTAGTAAGCTAAGCCAGAGCACTGACTGCTAAGGCAGATTTTGTCAGTTTGACCTCTCTAAGGACAAATCCCTGTGTGATGAGCACGAAATTTTATTCTGTGTCTGGGTGTAATTTATGTACTTATTATTATCATATAACTCGAAAGACGTCCTTCGCTGGACAAAGGCCTACCCCAAGGATCTCCACAATATATCAATTTTTTATAACATGTCTGTATTTAGAAATACATACGTATGATTATTGTCTGGTTACCATAGTCTGTCTAGTTTACGATCAGATAGCAGTGTGTTATCTATCGCAAGATATTTATTCCCATGTCAATGTCCTATAACATTATTACAGTGAGGGAATAGACACTGCATCTGTGTTTACGCAGACATTTGTGTAAGTTTATGTCCCATATAGCTAGTTTTTTTTTTAAATAATCTATTGAGATTGGCCAGCTTAGTCAAAATTTAGACAGAGACAATTAAGGCAGAATCCATGGATTGACGGCTGTTAAGTTTTAAAGTTTTAAGATCCATGGATAGATCGAGCTTCTTAAGCATTAATTATAATAGAGCGTCTGGCTAAATTTTGACTAAGTTGGCCAATCTAAATAGATTTTTTTTTTGTTTTAATTAAAAAAATCTTTTATCATACCACCGTAGCCTAGTTGCTAGTGCTCCTGCCTACGAAGCTGGTGGTCCTGGGTTTGAATCCCGGTAAGTGCAAATATTTGTGTGATGAGCACGAATATTTGTTTCTGAGTCATGGATGTTTTCTATGTAATTTCTATGTAATATATATCTACAATTAATTCTTAAGAAGCTCGATCTATCCATGGATCTTAAAACTTTTTGCAGCCGAGTTTACTAGACACGTGAAACAATATTGGCTCGTCATGCTGTGGGCCAGCAGTTTATTGATTGAGCTTTAAATATTTATTTATATTTAAATATTCTTGATTTTAGATAACTCTAAATTACCACCTTTAATTTTGGAAAGTTGACGTGTCCATATGTGGTAATTCAGGTAGGAACCACTTTGGGTCTTAATAAGCTCATGTTATCTATGTCTTTGACCACGGTTATCGCGAGACAGTTCCTCCACATGAAAACTAAAACGCGCGTAGTACAGCAGGGATAAATGTCAACGACAAATAAGTACGCCTAATTCTACTAAAATAATAAATGCCACAGTTTATGCAATCATATAAAAAATAACTATATCATTATGTATCGACCTATGACTTATGAGGTCACCCATACTTCTATTTACCTACTTCGTGCCCTGAAATCTAGTCCACATAACCTTGGTACATATTTATAAAGTTTGCTTTCAAATTACTGGTTTGCAGAGTTATGAAAGTAATGCCCATTCTTACATCTTCTGCGATGTAGTTTGTGGTATGCTATTTTTTTTTCAACTCATTAACATTCTGTTTGAATACCGAACGCTTACTTATCGGATTTAAGGTAATTTCGATAAATTTTCTTAACCAGGATGGAAAAAAGCACATAACGTAATAAAAATAAGGTATGTCCATATTTGGCACTACCCTCAGCATATCACGTCATTACAATAATAGCTGTATTAAATAAAGACAGAAATACAGCAAGTAACCACCAAAACTATACGCATATATATAAAATATTTTATTGATATATAAGTATTCATTAACTGTTTTAATCCTTTATTTTTTTTGTTTCAATTATTATTAAAAATAATTTTATTATTATATTAAATTGCCTAATATTATAATTTAAAAATATATTGTAACTAGAAAAAATAATAAAGTATTGCACATTCTTCTAGTTAGAAAATGTTTCTAGTTAGAATATATTTTAAAATTATAATCTACTAAAATTTTAAAAAATATAAAAATTTAGAAGGCTGACCGCAACCCAAGAATAGGCCTACTGGGGATTATTCGATGCCTATTAGGGTAAATAGGGTTTCTGTAGTTTTTTTCTAATTTTTAGCTTATAATTTTATTTTATTTAATTAGTAGATTATAATTTTAAAATATATTCTAAGTAGAAACATTTTCTAACTAGAAGAATTTGCAATACTTTATTAATTTTTAGCCCTCTGATCATGGGAATTATCAATTAATCAATCAATTAAAATGTAATAGTTTGTATGAAATTTTATTCAGTAAATCAATTTAACATTTAAAAGAAAATGATAATATTTCCGCTATTTTAACTACAATACGTAACTAATATAACTAACTTATAGGGCGCTACAAAATTCCTCCGCATCGTTGGGAGGTACGGTGCCCAGAAGGCTGGCTGCAGTGCCACGCTGTATGGCAGTGCTGATTTTTTGACCCGAAAAAAGTCAGCTCTGTGATTTGAATATAAATCTCGGCGTAATGATTATTTATAAATTTGTACACTGCACCAGTAAAGATATTTGCCGCAAATAACCTAAAGCCCTTGAATTCCTTGGGCTTCCAATAATTACGACTAATTTGGTATATTAGCTGAGCTAAATATATTTAGTTTTAATGAGTATATGTAAATATTCAGTGCTTATAGTTTGGAAGTTAATGTCTATCTTTCATAGCATTTTAAGCAAAAACTTCGATTAATCAGTTTTTTCCTAAAACGAAATATTATATCATTCAAAATGCGTGTTTTCCGATAGCAGTATGGTATGCGATAATATAATACCTAATCGCGTTACAAAAGGCACGATATATTACAGACAAAATAAGTATTTAACAATAAACGTATAATGAATTATTATTCTCTCATTAATACAAATTTAACATATAACAGAAAAAAATACATGATTAAAAGGCCTGGACTTCCATTACTATAACCATTTTTATGAAACAAAATGTAACTACTAGTTTAAACTGACAGTAAATCCAGAGTATGTATTTTTCTATGAAAATATTCAATACTAGCTGTGCCCTGCGGTTTTACCCGCATTAAACTTTATAACTTATAGCCTATGTGTTAATCCAGGGTGTCAGCTAACGCCATACCAAATTTTATTAAAATCGCTCTAGCCGTTTAGACGTGAAGAAGTAACAAACATACACACTCAAGTACTCACACACTCAGAAACTTTCGCCTTTATAATATTGGTGTGATGAGACCATAACCACGCATGATTGTCAAATGTGTTGGTAGCTAAACTGTACGAGATATGTGCAATTTCATTATACTGTCACTTTGCACATTAAAGTATAGACAAAAACACACTAAGAGTTTAAATTTTACTAATTGCATCACTGCCTGCCATAATTCAGGGCTTTTATATTTTATTTTTCTTTGGCTTGATAGTACAAAACCTAAATGTTTGGTTATGTACAGACGCCAGCACATCAAGCTACCCCAATCTGTCAAATTTCCCCAATTTAAAGTGAAACTTATGTTATAAAGTTGAAAATCTATAAAAGAAATTTGGCAGATTGGGGTAGCTGGATGTGCTGGCGTCTGTACTTCATAACCAAAACAGTATTTTTACCTAATTTATAAGGAAAGTGAATATATTTTAATTCTATCAATTATTTTTATCAAAATGAATACTGATTTTATACCTCCTACCTTATTTCAAAGTGTATTAAACATATGAGGTAAGTGCACACGGAGGCCCAAAGGTTTTTGAAAACTCCTGACTATGTAAACTAGACTTATTGGTAAGTGTAATTTGAATGTTATAAGTCTTCGGCCGTACTATCATCAGTTATTTATTTTATGGCACAACAATTAAGTTCAAAGTAGGTACATACAAAAATGTGTATTTCTCAGATTAAGTCTTGCATACATAACCGCAAGTGACACAGTAACCACTGAACATGATACTCGGTCAGAAAAGCAATCACATTAAATTAAAATTCCACATAAAACATGATGATATCAATAGTCAGGATTTCTCAGTGGGCAGGGCACATAGTTCGTAGAATCGAGCAGAAAGGTTCTTGAGACGACGACGAAGACCTGAAGACCCAACGTGGGCACGCCCCCTACTAGATGAACCGATGATGAGATGAGAGTTCACGGTGTCTGCAATATTTAGGTTAAGAAATTATTCCTTTCACTGATTACTACAATCACAATGCGTATAAGATATACCGATTATAAAATTTGATGTTACTATACAATAGCGGACAATCAGTCCATCTTGTAGGGCAGACCATTTTAAAGGGGTATAAGATGGATCGATAACCTGAATTCGGCTGCCAGTGACCCGGCATCCGTATGCAGATAGCGCCAGGCCGGCAAGTGTGGGGACCTTTGGGGAGGTTTTTGTCCAGCAGTGGACGTCTTTCGGCTGATATGATGATAATTCCTCTAGCTAGAAAAACTCTAAGAATGGTGAAGTTAGTAGTGGCACGAATATACTATGGCTTTGGTGAGCACGTATAGCAGTACTCCCTGCTCGTGATCTAGATCCTCTCTCGTTACGGATTGCCAATGTCATCGTTACCCGTAGGTAGTACAGACGCCAACACATCCAGCTACCCCAATCTGTCAAATTTCTTTTAAAGATTTTCTACTTTATCACATAAGCATAAGGTTCACTTTCAAGAGGAGAAATTTTACAGATTGGGGTAGCTTGATGTGATGACGTCTGTACACAGTTTTTGTAATATGGTCTTTAACCCGCTCCAATCCCAAAGTTATTTAGTTATGAACATAGTTATTGTATATGAAACAAGATTATGTGAATGTGAAAATATGAACTCTGAATTAATTGAAAAGTAAATTCGAAAGAACTACGATCTTAAGGATTTTGATTGTCTGTAAGTTTTTAAAGGTTGTGTATTGGATCAGTAATTAGTTTAATAATATCGGAAAACTGCTTGGTCTGGCGGATGAGAATAGCTTAGTGTGATAACAGAACAGAATGTCCTTCTTCCTTCTACATTTTTCTATTAGACGACTAATCATGGTCTCCACCGCTTTGTCGTTGACTTTCAATCTTGTAGCAGCGAACGTTCAGCTTCCTATTTTTCATGTAAACAACCATTTTAACTCGGTAACTATGTTTCAACACACTTATAAATGAAGTAATATTCATACCCATTACTATATCTGTCATCATTGTTATTCTACTAAACTGGTTAACCAATTTTAATAAAAGTTTTAGTTCTCCATCTAGTTAAATTCGAGTTTTGGAATTAGGTGCAATTCATAATACCTAGACGACAACGTTCTAATCCTTTCCGTAATTACTCTCAAAACGAAATTTAGACATAAGACTGCTTGACTACCAAACAACCCGCTTTTCGTACAAGAAATACTCTTTACGGAAAGCCATCATATTTTAGTCTTGGGGCGGGAACGTGATATTAATGACTGGAATTGACCTCTCTGGCACGTCTGTTGCCAAGACATTGTACAAATCTTGTTTTTAAACCCTCCTTGCCTCAGTTCCTTGCCCAACCCATATCTAGCCAAGATATAAGCAACTTAAATTTGTCTCTCTGAAATCATTTAAGATAATTATTAGTATCAAGCGAAGAGAAATTTATTGGCCAACTTAAAACGTTTGCCTTTTGTATGTTTATTTATCGATAGGATTTTTTGTTAAGGAATCTCAGAAAAATTACAGAAATTTATTGTAATATTTTGATGATAAATTGATGTATAACCTATAAATCAATTTGAATAGTAAATGGAGGTCTATTTTAAGGGATGACACATAAATTTTCACGCACAGAAGACTTCCGTTAGATATCTTATCTTTAATAATATGACTTTATTAGTAGCCCGTTTTGTTTAAATTATCAGAACTAGAGGCTTAATAGCGAGTGCAAATTCACTCGTCGGGCAGATTATTCTTAAATATTTCGTTTATGGAGCTTAGTGATTAAAGGATGGTAAATTACTTTATTCGTAATTTCGGCGGCCCCTGACTCCCTCTATTCTATTGTCGTAAAGAGATAGCATGTTGGGGCCGCCAAACATATATGAAAATAAAACATAATTTTACTCAGAACAACTCCTCCGTCTTTTCTGTTCTTTGCGGGGATCAAGCCCGAAATTATTTATGCTTAATCACTGCGCCCGTTGAAGTCAGTCCATACGGTCGATGTGGTATAGTTTTCAGAAAAACCTCGTGGATTGTCTTTTTTATGCTTTTTTTTTTAAATTTTCTATTGTTATATTCTCTTGTGATATTATCATCTGTATCATAAATGTTGTAAATATTGGAATTTTCCAAACACTCAAACTAAGTCCTTAACGAATAGACCTAGAAGTGTAATCTTTACTCAAAACCGTACCAACTCGACCATGCTATCTGCTACTTTATCATGTTTGTTTACCTCTCCCTTGTGAACTCTGGAAACCTAATTCACGCAGGTCCATAATATTATTATAAATGCACTTCAATAGTTGAACTACTCATAGGCAAAAACAGCTGGTGTGATTGCCAAACTGAGTATGGACCATCTACTATTGTAATGTATTTTTTATATAATCTTAATTCATCATCATTACAGCTGGAATAAGTCCACCGCTGGACAAGCCTCCCACAAAAATATACTTGGGGGTAAGCCATAATCGCCACGCTTCTCAGGCGGGTTGGCGATCACAGTAAGATGGTCATAGTACTCAGAAGGAAGCTGCGCGAGCGTTCCCATTGAGGGACCACATCTGAATCTTGAGCTTTATAAAGAGTCAGCCGTTAGTAAAAGTTCTCAAACAATTGTAAATTTAGCCACTAGTTTGTTAAAGAAGCCATACAAAAGTTACAATCTATCAAAGGTGGTCCCTCAATTGAAACGCTTATCACAGGAAAACTACAATTTACTTAGCATACGGAAATTAAATTGACCAATGATACAGTCTATCCTTTAGTAGTAGATTTTTACTAATGATTATATAACAGTATCAAAATACATACAGTTTGGTTTCAAATAATAATCTAATTTCTATAAAGAATTATTGAGATTGAGGTGACCACGCAACAGGATTTCGCAATAGGCCAATGTCTCAATACATTTTTTCACTATACGTACCTACTCTTTTCTTTTTTATAACTATAGGTAATATACCCCAACAAGATGAAAATCTTTTTCGGAGAAAGGAGGTTGGAGAAAGACATGCTAACTGCACTTGTTTTTTATTTCGAGTACTACCTCAAAGGTGGCGTGGAAACGTCTGCATATTATGACGATTACAACTCTTTCAACTTTTTGAATCGTTATATCTAAGAAACCGGCCAAGTGCGAGTCGGATTTGCCCATGAAGGGTTTCGTAGCAGCAACGTCTTTCAGTTGATTAAATGAAAGCAAATTGCGGTTTACGATTTATGACGTATTAAAAAATAACTACTTGCTTTCAAACCAAGTTTCGTTGTTAGTTTGCATGGTAATGTACCTATATCATATATTTTTTTTTAGTTTTATCATTCTCTTATTTTAGGGGGGGGGGGGACACTCATTTTACCACTTTGGAAGTGTCTCGCGCAAACTATTCAGTTTAGAAAAAAAATTATATTAGAAACCTCAATATCATTTTTGAAGACCTATCCATAGATACTCCACATGTATGGGTACGTGGATAATTTTTTTTTGAGTTGCAGTTCTATGTATGGGGACCCCCCAAAATTATTGTTCTTTTTCTATTTTTGTGTGAAAATCTTAATGCGGTTCACCGAATACATCTATTTACCAAGTTTCAACAGTACAGCAGTATAGTTTCGGAAAAAGTGGCTATGACAAACGGACGGACAGACAGACATGACGAATCTATAAGGGTTCCGTTTTTTGACATTTGGATACGGAACCCTAAAAACGGTGGCTCATAGGAAAAAAAGTATTGAGACATTTTTTATAGATAATTATCTAATCTACAATTTTGTCGCAGTTAATTTTATGATAAAGCTTACCGTTTTGCTGAAAGGAGCGATAATCCCGTTTTTGTAACCTTTTGACCACGAATATTTTTTTTTCCACGTGCCGGATCGATAAGAACTTTTCTCATTTTCTTTTTAATAGTGTAATGAACGATCCTACCAATTTTCAGCTTAATGGGAATTATTGTAACCTTGGATTTCTAAATTGACCGGACTAGGACTAGTAATGCAGTGATCCACAAATGTGTTAATAATACAATCAGATAGGTCATCCTACACAGGTCATTTATACAACATGTATCGTAATTAACGCACACCCTCAAACACCCAAATTAAAATATTATGTTGTAATCATAATACATGCACTGAATTTTTTATTTAACATGTATATGCATGGTATTTACTAAATTAATTTCTTGGAATAAAGTTTATTTTTCTCTATGTTGTATTGAATGATGGTATTTATATGAATACAAAAAAAACTGCGATTTTAAAAGTCTTATTACATTGACTTACGGTCCATTTCAATTTGTTTTGACTGTACAGTACATAAAAATAATTTCCTTAGTTTTAATTATTTTCGGATTAAAAATTACCAATATTGAAAATGATATAAATCGATTCAGTAAACGATTCTGAAGAAACTATTTTCAGGATGTGCGTTAATTACGTTACATGTTTTATACTTGAAACTGGGCCCACCAGTTTACTTTCTGAGAGACGCCGTAGGATGTGAATTCCTCATCACTTAGGTAAGTAGCTATCGTGATATATAAAGCTGTATGCGATTGCTAAGGTAACTCTAAAATATTTTCTGAGTAAAAGCCCGTACAAAAAAAAACCATTAGTATTCACTGAAATCCTGTTGCGTGGTCACCTCAATCTCAATAATTCTTCATAGGAATTAGATTATTATTTGAAACCAAACTGTATGTATTTTGATACTGTTTAGTAATATAATCATTAGTAAAAATCAACTACTAAAGATAGACTGTATCATTGGTCAATTTAACTTCCGTATGCTAAGTAAATTGTAGTTTTCCTGTGATAAGCGTTTCAATTGAGGGACCACCTTTGATAGATTGTAACTTTTGTATGGCTTCTTTTACAAACTAAGGGTTGAATTTACAATCGTTCAAATACTCTTTACTAACGCTAAAACCATCCAAAAATTCCAAATTCCATTATGGTTTCCACACAAACTGAACTTGTGGTGATCGCTTGGGGGACCATCTTCTGCATGCTAGTTCTTTTTATACAGGAAACGGGAAAGGTCGATATTTAATATGATTAGTTTTGCAAATGTTTTACTAAGCGTAGTCATTCATAGCAGTTGTAAATTGTAACTATGTTATGAGTTATGGATGCCTCTCAGTCACGTCTGGCGGACCACCTTTGACCGATTATAACTTTTGAGTGGCTACTTTTACAAACTAGTGGCTAAATTTACAATTGTTTGAGAACTTTTACTAACGGCTGACGCTTTATAAAGCTCAAGATTCATATGTGGTCCCTCAATGGGAACGCTCGCGGAAGCTGCTGCCCGTCCTCTGGTAGATATTCCCTCGGGTCGACTTCTACGCCCCCTACGGGATGAGATGGGGTGATGATATTCCGATTATAATATTCGTCGCCGTCACCACACAGCAACTTAATTGACTTATAGGAATTTATTAATGCGGATAAAGTGGCGATAATAACTTACACTATAGTTTTCCTTCATACCTGCGTAATTTGCTTACTCATTGCATGTAGACAGCTTATAGATAAATTGCGTCATGTTAAGAAAACTGCCTTAATTAGTATTGTATACCTACATTAATACTGCTGTGTGGCTGCCGGAAACAAATATCACCATCTTAATTCATCCCTTGGGGGGCGTAGAAGTCGTCCTGGGGGAACAGCTCTCAAAGAACGGACAGCAGTGTCTCTCTATGTACTATGGCATATCTCTCCAAATGTTAGACATAATCCATTGAGGTGGTCTTTTAGGCAGGCCTTTGTACAGCAGTAGACGTCATTTAGTTGTCATAATGGTACCTACATACGTCTAGGATCTTGTTTGGATGATCGATATGCTGTCAAATTCTATTTTACCTATTTTAAACGATTTCTAAAAGAAGGAGGTGATCAATTTGTCTGTATATTTTTTGGGAACATATATTTATTTTTTAGGTGGTTATAAACACATTGAAGTTGGTTGTTTTTTAAAAATAAACTTATACATAATGAAATATATATTCATGGCGTTTTATTCTTCACGAATTTATTTATTAAAAAATAAATATGTTATATTATAGGTACTCGTATTGTAAAAATGCGACAAGTTCTTTTCTGAGCACTAAGGTTTGCACTTGGACCGTTTTTCAATGTGGAACAATTTTTGTGTAAAAACAAAGCTTGTTTTCAGGTTCTGATTTGCTAAGAAACTCTGTGCATTGGAAAGCACGCTATACCATCGCTCTAAGGTGTCATGATACATCTACATGTAGTCAGAAGTTGAAAGAATCCGTCACTTGGCTTCCGTTCTAAGTTACTGGTGCCTTACATGTTTCAAGGTCAGATAGTGGACACTAAAATATTTCTAGTAGACAACAAGTTACACTGGGAACGAAGCCCAATAAAAATATAAAAAGGCAAGTCAAAAGTTACATAAATGTAAAAAACCATTAAAAAACAAAGTAGATTAAAGTGCAGTGATTTCGCTAGTTACATTGTCTATCTCCGGGTTGCTGTTAATAAATTGTACGTTTATTCCAGTCCAGTATCCGGAAATTGGCAATGTTAACCCCCAGTAGTTCTTGAAGTGCTCTGCTTGTATCTTGCATGACAGATCATCCAACGCATTTCACTATCAGACCAAGGGCATGCACTATTAATTAATTATTGACTTGATTTATTCCTCATAATTGTTAGTACACATGATATATATAGGACATTAAATATAGGACATTAAAACGAATATGATTACGTAGTGCATTAGAGAGTTAGCTACAGTATTAATATTGACTTATACTGACACAGTAGAAGAGAACAAAGGTTTGATATTGCAATAAAGAGGTATTTTCCTTTGTATTTACTACTTTCTGTTATCGTTCAAATCCAATGACAAGACCTTAGATAAGATATTATAAATGTACGTATTACTATCAACAACGAATAAGTATACAGGGCTTTTGGTAATTGACTTTCACAATCTGAATCGGTTTTTCAGATCCTTATAAAATAATAAATAAAATAGTAATCGGAAAAAAAAATATAAGTATTAGCAATTAACAATTTTACTAAGGGACATTAATTAAAAACCATGCAACCGCCACCGCTAATCATCGTTCCATTTGTATTTTAACATGAATCCTAGACAATATATAAAATCGAATTCCAAATTTATTCTAACAGCTGGATGACCGTTTCTAAATAATGTTATATCTACTGTGATTCATTAACGATTCATAAAAACCCATTTGTGAACACCAATTCCCTAAAACCCTGTATTGTTATTTGCGTAGGATTTTTTTACAGATATAATAATCAAATGGTATATCAAATAAATTATCAACCAATTGTTAAGCAATAAGGTTTAATTCACGATTCGTTCTTGTTGATACATTGATAGGACTCATTTTTAAAGTAAATTGGAATGTTAGTTGATTGCTTGCCTGGTTTTTTATCTGATAATTATTATATAGGAATTACCTAGTGCAGCATGACTAATAAAAAAAAATAGAAATGGTTTTTATTCACGTAGACTTTAAAAAAGTGCTTGTAAATAGTCAGAACATGTTTGTAGTAATATAGTTGTATACATTATTATTTCTAGTTACGTAGATATTTAGGTACACGGATTGTATGAAAACATTTATTAAACTTATTTTATAATAGCAATGATATTTAGCTAGCTTGTATTAAGTTATTGTCAAAGAGATTATGTTTAAGTTTAATTATCAAAATTTATAGTTTTAGCTATATTTTTACTGCATATTGTCTGAATGGTTCTATCTATAGTAAAGTATTATTATTATGGCGGACCTTGTGTTAATAACGAAGTGATTAAGGACAAGTTGAGTAGATATGTGTAGTTGTTAATCTAATGTGACGGATTTTAGATCTTTTAGGTGTATGGTATCTGTTTTAGAGGTGTGAATTACGATGTACAATGGGCTACATATCAAGCTATAATTTTCCAGTATATATTCCAGTATATATTTCCTCTCGTTGTATAGAATTTCCATACAATGAGAGGGCAGCTTATATTGGAATTGGATAGCTTGATATGTAGCCATGTGAACTGTCCATCCTTAGCATTTTAGTTAATTTGACTTCTTTTGTATGTTATCTGGCGCGGTTTCTCTGTCGTTTATGACAATATTTTTTCATAAACGACATATATAGCTTTTTGTATAAATCGGTTGTTTGTTAAAGAAAAGCTGACAACAAAACATACGACTTATTAATACAAGCAACTTGCTTTATTAAACTATTCGTCGTAAAACCTATACAAGAAAGGCAATAAAAATAACGTATAAATCTATTTCTCAACTACTTACTACTTTTATTATTAGGAAAGGTAATAATGTACCTTTTCGTGTACCTTAAACAATACTTGTAACTAAAAAAACTAGTAGCTAACGAATAGAGGATGACGAAATCAATTTCTACCCTTCATATTTCTCATTTTGCAAGATAAAATATTTTTTCCTATTTGATTTAATATGAGTTACAAGTAATAAATTTATTCTATTGAATTGAAATGATATTTCCATCATTTAAACTAAAATTCAATTTTGACACACGCAAATAGAATATTGAAAACAGACCAGATTTCTTTATATGTACAATGACATCAGCAAATACACAGCCCATCTGATAGCAAGTGATTGACGTAGCTTATGAACACTTGCAACACCCGAAATGACTCGGGTGTTGCACTTGCACGTTGGTGACCCATTAGGAACATAATACCTCTTTTTTCTCTCTCTTCTTTTCTAGTTTCATGGGAAACAAATCAAAGGCATTCCACAACCTACGGGAACGTGGGTGTCGGTTTTGCTAAAGTTGTCGTATCATATAAGTGGTCCATGCTCGAAAACATTCTGAGTACGTAAATATTAAATAAAAATGATCTGTTATGTGCGTTCTGTGATACGCTTCGATTTATATTAGTATTACTTTAAAACAATTTTATGGTACAATTATAATACATACATATAAAAGTGTAATAAATTGTACATTATAAATGTATAATTTATTTGGTTTCGATTATTTCTACGCCAAAAAGGGGCAGATCATCATGAGCCGCTTCGGATATATTTTTATCAGCTCTATAGCTTAACGTATGCACATGTTATTGAAGTTAGATTGTAATTCTTTTATAGTATGCTTAAAGCAAATAAAGACTTATCTATCTTATCCATAAATATTGCTTGTATAATATTGTATTAGATATAAATTAACTCTTATATTTATTATAGAGGCCACACTTCAATTTATTCGTTTATTAATAAGAGGATGTAATATTTTTAGGTGTCAAATTGTTAGCGCTAAATTGATATATCATAAAATAAAAGTAGTATATATAGATTTATTATTACGTCTAATAAAAGGTAGTTTTACGATTTAATGTTTCGTACCTCAAACGGAACCCTTATAGGATCATTTCGATGTCCGCTGTTTGTTTATCAAGACACATTTTCTCGGAAACACAAGAAGGTACCAGGTTGAAATTAATATGACATACTAAAATCGGGAATCCCTTAGAGCTATGGAAATAACCAAATGTATTAGTTTAGGCAATCAAAACAAACGACCTTTTCTGCCTTTGACATGCACAAAGGAATAATTTGCCATTCTCCTATAACCTAGAATGAAATAGGTCAAGAAGCATGTCTTCTAACACAAGTAAAGGGAAATCAAGTTTGTTTAATAATCTTCCTTGAGCGATACACCCTAAATTACTCTGTAGCTCAAGGAAAAATAATTAACACCACCATCTTTGATTCAACTCCATTTTCCATTTAATTTTGGTGTAAATATTTTCATGCCGATTTGAATTTGAGTCTGGAATATGACATTACAAGTATTTAAAGAATAAAGTTGGTGCAAGAACTATCGTTATGAAAATTAATATCATAAATAAAATGATTATAACAACAGGGTCGTTTTTTTTTTGAAATTTGAGAATGATAGGTAGCAACGCTACCAATACGCTGGTGGTATAGATGTGTAGCTCAATACATTAATTAATTGTACATTACAGAAAGTGGTTGGCAGAAGAAAGAGCAGCAAAGTCGGAGGGAAGAAAGCCGAATTTTTCCAAAATTATTTTCACATCATTCCTGTGGTCATATATGCCTGGAGGTTTATTGCAGTTTACTTCAATAGCTTTACGGTAAGTTAGTACATAGACAAATACTTATTTTTCATTTCATATATTTGCACTAATTATAAAATAATAATAATAATAAATACTTAGATTTGGTACACGAGGTTACCGCCATGTGGGGTGTGGACTCAACAATAATTGTCCCGATAGTCGTCTCCGTAAACGGTCTCATAGCGTAGAGCCTCGACCAACATCTTAAGAGGCTTTCGCTAGATCACTGGGTCAAGGGTCGGATACAAAAGGCGGCAATAATGGAAACGGCACGCATTGTAAGGAGGTTCCTTACTCTGTCGCCCTGACCGGCGGCGGCCTAGGGCGTCAAACCTCGCTGCTGGAGGACCTCTATTTTTTTCATATTTATTTATATATTATTGTTTTCTTTTTTGTTTCAATTTTATAGATATAAATATGTTAAAAATAAGAACTATAAATAAATAATTTGGAATAATAATAATGTATTTAATAGTTGTAGAGTCTGCGATTTTAGCACAATAAGAATAATATAGTCTAGTTATTTAAAGAGTTGTACTCGTTATGTTGGATAGGTATAATCTAGTTAGTATTTATAAATAAAGGTTTATTATAAATTTCTGGTAAATTGTTTACCCGTCCCAGTTACCGCTAGATTAGGCTGTTTATTGTGTACTGTACTAATTCCCTAACTGATTAACATGTAAACTAGAAAACTATGATATTGAAATTTAACAAGTAGCCAATTATATGTAGGATACCTTTGCTAAGAAATTCAGTAGACTTTAGTATAGGGCCGAATTAAGGGGGCCTAAGTGCTATCGTATATGCAGGTGGAACTGCGGTGCAACCTAGTAGCAATTAAAATATTTTGTCTTCACTGGGCGGCGCCCAACCAAGACTGGAAACAAAATGTCTGTGTCTGGCACAGACTAGCCAACTATACGCGATATATATGTTTCCTTTATATGTACCTATATATTATAATATATATTTTCTTCTTCTTCTTCATATATTATTGAGCCAGTTTGTGTGCACATACTCAGGTGCACTCTACTCCCACACTCTCATAATACTTAAGTGCTATCGTCTGTTTATATGCGGGTAAAACTACAGTGCAAGCTAACTAGTAGCAATTAAAATAATTTCCCTTCACTGGCTGGCCAGAGAGACCAAGACTGGAAACAAAATGTTTGGCTTGCCAACTACTGCGATATGGAACTGGCATGACAGTTGTCAAAAGTTCCGAAAAAAAATTAAGTTTGAAAAAAAAAACTACTGCGATATATAGAGCAAGAGTGTGTGCAAACACAGGTGCACTCTTTACTCCCACACTCTCATAATCCGATGAGAGGATTATCCGACTCGATCAGACGCTGGACCGACAATATTACGATTTTTCACGGGCTTCTAGCACCGCCAACTTCCAGACTGCGGACTTCCGGACTGCGTTTATTTTGCCAGAAAATCCCAATAACTCATTGCGGCCTGACCCGGGATTTGACCCTAGGACCTATCTGCAGTTTAACATGCTACTGCTAGAGCAACGTATTATATCACTATATGTTGGTATAGATAGGTGATCAGTTTATTGAATGTGCTAGTCCATCCACGTTTTAACTTTAGTTGGACTGGAGCCAAACATCTTTCAAACATTCAGTTATCTACTTATGAACTGAACTCACAGCAAAGGGGCTCGATTCACTAATAATGAACTTGTCTTTAACTTTCAATAAGCTCAAGCAAACTCAAATGAACTCTTAAAATACGAATAGGACGTCGTTCCAAAACAAACTTATTAAATCCGCGTTTCATTTTAAGGTAAAAAATAGTAATAAGGATATAATCATTAAATTGTTTATATATATTTTAATTTAATTTGTTTAAAAAAAATGTGTAAAAATTTGTTATTATTGTTTAATCTCTAATTTAATAATATTTAAACGTCGACATATCGACAGAGTAGACAGTTAACACCTTTATGTAGGTATACATATAAAATTGTGTTAAATAAATATATTTTTATATAATTGTAACACCACCTAAATTGTACTCAGACATTTACTCGTGGAGACCTATAATTGGCCTACTGTTTAATATTTAAATTATTTTCAATATGTTTTTAAGTGCTGTTGGTCTTCCAAATAAGATGAAATAAAATAAAATACACTCATATTCAGTAAATAAATGATTGATTTTTGATTCTTGGGTTACAAAATTATAACCATCCCTTGATTTAACCCCGTGCCCCGGGTTTGATTACCGCGCGTGGCAGCTATTTGTATGACCCATAAATAGTTGTTCTGAGTCTGGATGTACTTAGTGTCCGTCAATTATATGTTTGGAAACTACCCCGCGACACAGGGATTAATTCCCTAATGCGGACGTTGTCTTTTAAAAATTATGTTCAGCGAAGTTATACATTTCAACAAAAAATCGATCCTTTTAAGTTGTCCCTAATTTTGTTTTTCCCAACAGGCGTTACAAAAAACTGGGCCAACCTTATGAAGGATCGATTTTTTGTTGAACCTTTAATTTTACAATACCAAATTATTGAGTCCTGTCCGATCAATCATAATCGGTCGTATGAGGAAGAATTTTGTCTACATTTATGCCTTTTAAATGCTGGAAACCTATTAAAAAACACTCTTAATGAACTTGCGAAACGTATATGTTCACAGTACTGCAAGTCCATTACTATTCAGTCAACTGCTGGATTATTGGTCGGTTAACTCGACGATGAGCCGCGAGACCGCTTTGATCTACGGCATGAGTATGATTCTAGCCAACTGGGTGTCCGCGTACTGCAACCACCATGGTGTACTGTACTGTCAACAATTTGGCATGAAACTTAGGGTTGCTACCAGTTCTTTAATGTTTAGAAAGGTAAGATTTTTTTTTATTTTGATTGTGATTATTAAATACAGTTTTGGCCTTATGAATTAAAGCAAGTCTCACAAAACTGTACATACAGTTTGACTGCGAGATCAAAATTCTAACTGACAGTTTATCCGTCTGTCACTGTAGCGTAATTAAGCAAGTTGGGGTTATATATTCCCGATTACACACAACAACATTGCAAATGATAAAAGTTTTCTAAGCTGCAAAATAATAAAAAAATATTATAGAAAACAATGCCATGCGAAATTAAATACTATCATGGTAAATACTCATCAATTATTATTACTCATAGAATGCGAGATCACAATTATTAACAATCTTTAGTAGCGCTGTTATGTATTTAGATTTTCTATGAAAGATTATCTATGAGCTATTTTAATAACCTAATTTTTAACCTCTGTTTATTACATTATCTTCTGATGTCCTCTGGTATACTTTCAAATTTATAGGGAATACGTTTATTTAGGGTATTCATTCGTGATTCTAGGGACAAAAAATTTACCGGAGGTCATTGCTTTTGT
Organism: Pseudoips prasinana; assembly: GCA_951640165.1. NCBI lineage: Eukaryota > Metazoa > Arthropoda > Insecta > Lepidoptera > Nolidae > Pseudoips > Pseudoips prasinana. The sequence goes on along the minus strand of OX621236.1, from coordinate 22,514,741 downwards.
GTTTTATTTATTATCAATGTTCTGGATCGTTGTCTTATGCTCTTGAACGCCATAGTAGTTAATTACAAGAAGATGTTTATGTACTTTTTAATTATACTAGTATTGGTTAGTTAACCTAACTATAAGCTGCGAAAAAAATGTGCTTCCAAGGCCGTGGGCGTTTTGCTTATGGTGTCAAGGAGATCATCAAAGGCTCTCGAAGAAGACTTAATTTAATTTGGTGTTGCAAAAGGACCGCATTATTTCTAGTTTTATGCGCGGTGGGTTCAATTTATGTCATGGTGTTACCTAATAATTACTTATTTTTTTAGCTTATGCGCATGAGCAATGGTTCGCTTGGGGAGACGACTGCAGGTAAACTGGTGAACTTGCTTTCTAACGACATGATGAGATTCGACCTAGCGTTCAGTTTTCTGCACTTTGTATGGATTATACCACTTCAAATCATTGCAGTAATTTATCTTGGTTATTTGCAAGCTGGAATTGCAGCTTATGTTGGATTCGCTGCTCTAGTTGCTATTGCGCTGCCATTACAAGGTAATATTGCATTTTTTTAAGTTTAATGGTTTTTTTTAATATTTTTTATATATAGGCTAGTTACTTTAGTATTAGTATAGCCTATTCATACAGGTTATTTACACAATTCGCGTAAATGATTTTTTCCTGACATAAAACTAGGTTTTAGTTAATTCTCATTGCTCACATGCTTCTCATCATCAATTTCAGCTTTCTTTCAGTTATCAAATCTCCGATATGTACGGTCTATAAATACTTAGTAATATACCTAAAACATCAATATTATTTTATACGGTTTATTGTACATACAAATAGAGGTTTAGTTGATAAGTCACAATGCTACACATGATTACTGAAAACGGTTATGTTAAATTTATAATAAATAAAAATATGTTTGGTACGGAGAATTCAAATTATTCTTTACTTTGTTCGCACAAACTCTGATCGAAATTTTGTTACTACTATCAATTCTGTTTTTTTTTGTTATTTAGATTGATTAATTTTTCTTACTACCTTAACTTACTCGATGAATCTAAAAAAATATATTGTATTTGTTAAATGTAACCAAGTGTGTTTCAGGTGGTTTGGGACAGTTAATTGGAAGAGTTCGCGTAAAAAACGCTGAGAAAACCGACGAGAGGATTAAAATAATGAGTGAGGTTATTAATGGTATCCAGGTATGTCAAGAAGATAAACAATATACCTATATTACTCCCACAGTCAATAAGTCATACACGTTTTACCTACAGTAGTTTCTATTGTCCTAATTTCGGTCACCGTAGCCTAGTTGGTAGTGCTCCTGCCTACAAAGCTGGTGGTCCTGGGTTCGAATCCCGGTAAGTGCAAATATTTGTGTGATGAGCGCGAATATTTGTTCCTGAGTCATGGATGTTTTCTACGTATATAAGTATTTATCTATCTATATAAGTATGTATAGCGTCACCTGGTACCCATAGTACAAGCTTTGCTTAGTTTGGGGCTAGGATGATATGTGTGACATTGTCCCTAGATATTATTATTATTATATTATTAATATGATATTTCTATGAAAGGAGGTTTTAAAGAAGCGTCTTTGTAGACATTTGTTGTCGGCCACAATATTACTAGCACCTATACAAGAAGCTATGAGTATTATTATAATTTTAGGTTATCAAAATGTACGCATGGGAAATACCGTTCCAAAAAGTCGTAGGACAGAAACGAGCAGACGAACTGAAGGAGGTGAGGAAAGCAACCATTCTGAGGACAGTGTTCCTCGGGTTCATGGTGTTTACGGAGAGGACGGCGCTCTTCCTCACAATTCTAGCATTCATATTGTTCGGAAATGCGATGTCAGCCAGTGCGGTGAGTGTTCCTTTTTTTGGCAGTATACGCGTGTTAGTGAAGGTACAGACGCCAGCCCATCAAGCTACCTCAATCTGACAAATTTCCCGATTGAAAGTGAACCTTATGCTAATGTGATAAAGTGAAAAGTCTATAAAAGAAACGTGACAGATTGGGGTAGCTGCATCTGCTGGCGTCTGTACCTTATGGTATGAATATATGGATCTATGTATGATTGCTATTTGAAGTTGGAAAAAAACAATTTATATAATATCTTTATTTAAAGGTAAACGGCAAGAATGTATGGCACTTTTGTACCGCTAGTAAAATTTCGTGTTACGGGATATTTTATGTTTTAATTGGTGGTTAATGTGATAGAAAAGCCATTTTTTATTTCTTAGATTTTTTGAACTTGCGATATAAAAGTTATAGCCAGTTTTATTTTAAGGTTACGTTTGGTAATCTGTGGGTCCCCATGACCGTGGATACATTGCAGTTCGAAAATCACTCTTACTGCCTAAGTAATAAAGATACTGTAAATATCAAAGTGTGTCTACCGATGTGGCAATGAAATGCTAGTGTTAACTAGTGTACTAATGAAGATTGTTACATATTATATTTACATAAACATTGTTATGGTGATAAAGTAAATGTTGTAGCTCTTTTTATAGTCTTTTACATGGATTTATTCCGAACCTGCCCCGAAAACCCTAACCGGCTCGCAAGTTAGGTTAGGAAGATGCAAAAAACTACTTTGTTTGTTTGTTTGTAAAACAGTATTTGTAGAGGGTAGGAAATTGGTTCAGTTTAATTAGGTAGACACGCTATGATTTAGTATAATTCAAAATAAAAAAAGTTTTATCATTATAATGGTTATAACTAAATAACTTTTATACGCACAGACGCCAGCACATCAAGCTACCCCTGTGAAATCTAATCTGTGAAATTTCCCCAATTGAAAGTGAACCTTATGATTTTGTGATAAAGTTGATAATCTATAAAAGAAATTTGACAGATTGGGGTAGCTGGTTGTGCTGGCGTCTGAACTTTAATATCGAAAGATGTCAACATTTTTAAGTTATGTTTATACCGGTTGATGTGTAGGCCACCGTTCTATATGATATAGTATGAAGTCGTCGTGAAAAATTAATAGAAGAGTTTAATTTTTAGTTACCAAGATACTTCGGAAAAATTATTTAAATAATGAAAATTTGGTATTCCTTTGTTTTTATTGAATTTTCAATGATCCTTAATGCCTTGTTATATAAAAATAAACTTTAAGCGACTGAAATATTAAAATTAATACACATGAAAAATTTACACCCAAATTTTTATATTATTTTTCAGATTTACCCGCTCCAACAGTTTATGAACGCCGCGCAAGCGAATATCACGTTGATGTTGCCTTTGGTGTTAGCCTTTACCGCAGAATTATTCGTATCAATTAGGCGCATTCAGGAATTCCTCTCATTAGGTAAGCTGGATGACTGAATGAATTTTAGTACCTAGTCTTGTTTGAATTCCTTGTTTGAATTACATACTTTTTTAGGATTTCGCACAAAAATAGTAAATTAACCCGTATTGTGTGTGTCACTGAAAGGCATAATATAGGTTAGCCTAGAGATTTAAAATTTTGAAATGTTGTAAACATTGCCTTTTCAATCGTAATGCAAAGTTAATATGATTTGAATTAACACCGCGGCTTCTGGACTTATCATCAGTAATGTTAAACATAATTCTTTCCACCCACACTCTGTTATCTGTAAATTCAGTAATTTTAATGAAAAACATATAATAATTTTTTTCTCGTTGTAAAGGGGAATGTTAACTTCCCAATTTTCATTTCTAAGTAGTTTTGGCCATACCAAGGTTGTCTGGGAGAATTTGCAGTTAGCGATAAGATCGCCCATTGTACGTGATTTTAATCTACTTAGTAATTATTTTATGTTAGTTATGAAACAAAGTAAATAAATAAAGTTTATTGTGTGTAAATATACTTAGTTATATCTCTAATATCTCAGGTAACTAAATCCTACTATTATTATACATGCGAGAGTTTGTGAGTATGGCTGTTTGTTACTCTTCCATGCAAAATCTACTGAACAGATTTTGATTTAGCTTATATAGTCGAATAACACATAGGCTAATAATTTATAAAGTTATAGTTATAGTTAAGCGCGGATAAAATCGCAGAGCACGGGTAATAAATATATAAAAAAATAAGGAGTTCGTTTTGCACCGGACCAGATTTTCTGTATGTATTAAATTCCAGTACCACCATGCAATTACATGTACCAACAAAATTTTTGAATCCACAGAGGACAGAGCTGATTTCGCGGAGCTCATACAAGGGCCGTCCAATTTATTCCGCAATATGTCGGCCACAAGTGTTGTGAAGGCGGACAATTCGATCCGGCCGCTCTCTTATCATCAAAAATCAGACTTTGAAAGCAATGGTAAGAGTTATTACGTTATTATGTTTTTATGTTAGAAACATTTTCATGTTTATCTTAAATCTGAAATCTGTACGACGTTTAAGTGTTGGTGCCGGTGAAGTAGTAGTAGAGTTACTGTAAGCGTTTTTCGTGTCGTCCTGTCAGCTATTTTTGCAGTCCAGGGGGGAAAATATCGTTATTTTTATTTTTATTATTGTTGTTGATGGCATCTTGCTACCTCGACCATTGCTGATTTATTGTAGCAGAGCTCCTTGACTTTGTCAAAGTTCTCTGCTTAAAATATCGTTAACTTATCGATTCCCGACGCGGCCGCGGACTCATAAATAAAAGTGATGATGTTGCAGTTAACATCATAAAAAAATCTAATAATTGTCTTGGGTGACACTGCCATCAAACCGATGTGGATTTGATTGACAGTTGAAGACCCTACCGCTAGACCATCGAGGCAATTAATATGTATAAACCTCTCTGTCAGGCGGCTGGCTACTATATTTATCAAGTAGACAATATCATTATGTATTTGAATTAACTTCTTACTTTTAACCGATGCCTTACATACATAGATTACATATGTTTATTCGATCATTAACTCACTTTAAATTTTCTAAGTTTCCTATTGCACGATACTGTTGGAAAACATTAATTATTAAACAATCTACTCTACTGGTATGAATGAATACAAACCCGTGTTGTATCTAAACCTAATAGGAACAGTGCTATACGACTGGCAATGTAAAATACAAGTGGCGACCTCATTTTTAGCTATGTTATTCGGCCCAAATATCAGAACACATTTCGCGCTTTATACAAATATTCACGTATGTAAGAATATACGTGTAGATATTGTGTAGGTATACTTGTAGACACTAGGGCTAGAACTGTTAGTTCTGATGGTAAAGGTAAGAGATAGTTTAATCCAAACGAAATTAGGTATGTGTTTAAAATTATAACTAAGAAATCGGTCACCGTAGCCTAGTTGGTAGTGCTCCTGCCTACGAAACTGGTGGTCCAGGGTTCGAATCCCGGCAAGTGCAAATATTTGTGTGATGAGCACGAATATTTGTTTCTGAGTCATGGATGTTTTCTATGTATATAAGTATTTATCTATCTATATAAGTATGTATATCGTCGCCTGGTACCCATAGTACAAGCTTTGCTTAGTTTGGGGCTAGGCTAATCTGTGTGACATTGTCCCTATATATTATTATTATAAATATATTTTTTCAAAGAAGAAATGTGTTATCAATACGCCGGTTAGAAGTTTTTGCGAAACTGACACTATAAGCCAATTAAATAGAAAAATGCCATAAGTGACGATGATATTTTTAAAAGTATTTTACGAGATTTTAATATATATATTTTTTTGTTAAAAAGTATAATATCTAGGGACAATGTCACACAACATTGTCCCTAGATATTATTATTATTATAAATTAAAGTTTGAGTTCTCTTGTCTCCACTTTTTAACAAAAATGTTATAGTTTGGATTGCCGTGTCGTTTCCGGCCTAAAAAGAACAGGTCCATACCATTCCGTGGCTGTTGTAAAAGGCCACTAAGGGCCAGCGCAGACAGAGAGGAGCGCAGCGGAGACGATTTTATTAAGGCACTAGAAAATCAACATTAAAATTATTTAAATAAAGTGCATGTATGCTTGAACATTATAATGCGCGAGACTGCGCGAGAATTTTGTCAGGTTCAAGCATATATGCACTTTATTCCTATAGCTCTAAAGTTGATTTTCTAGTCCCTTTATAAAATGCTCTCCGCTGCGCTAACCCTAAGGGATACAGCAAGTAGTTAGGCAGCAGCGCTTGCTGTGTACTATAGCTACCACCTAAACCACCTAACTGCGGTCGCCAAATTTATAGAAGCCTTTGGAGGAGGCCTATGTCCCGCAGTGGACGATATCAGGTTGATGATGAGGACGATGTTGGATCTGGTTTTCATTAAAATCTGCCAATCAGTAACGTAAATAAGTAAGAGAGGAGCTTACAGTTTTTGCTGTCAACTATAAGAATTTCTTCATCATCATCATATTAGCTGAAAGACGTTCACTGCTGCACAAAGGCCTCCCCCAAAGATCTCCACGATTGCGAGTCTTGCGCTATTCACATCCAGCGGTTTCCAGTGACAGGCGCAAGATCATCGGTCTTATTTGTAGGGGGCCTGCCTACGTAGCGTCTTCCGGTTCGTGATCGCCACTCGAGAATCTTTCTGCCCCAGCGGCCGTCGGTTCTATGAGCTATGTGCGCCGCCCACTGCCACTTCAGCTTTGCCATAAGAATTACTTCAGATATAACAATTAACTCTTTAATGACAATACTTTATAATATAAATTAGCACCAGGTCTTCTAAAGAGTGACTTATTGACATGTTTAATGTTATAGATGTCATAGTGGAAAGAAAATCGCCCAAACTCTTGCGGAGCATGTCATACATGGATGACACGGCGTTAGTTTTGAACGATGTTTGTGCAAGCTGGGTGGGCGATCCTAACCAAATGGCGCTTAAAAACATATCCATGCGTCTGCGCAGTGGCACACTGTGCGCCATTATTGGCGCTGTTGGCTCTGGAAAGGTAAGTTCAAAGTTCCCAAACTTGCTGTTAAGTTAGTAAAATATGAGATGTCTCGAAAGGTGGTGGGTAAAACAAAGTATACTTCTAACCAATCAACCATAGTATGTTGCGTACCGTAGTGTTGATTATACATTTATGTTCAGAAATACATAATTTAACCTAATAAGATATGCGCGGCAATGCTTTTAAGAGTGCATTGCGGCGTGTGCGTGTGCGCGTGGCGCCTGTCAGTACATGAAAGCATTCTTATAGCAGTCGAACTCGTTCAAAACCTAATAATAAAATAATTGAGACCACAAACATAACAAAATCCAAAATATTAATAGTTTGTAACTATTTTTCAAATTGATGCTAAGTTTCATGGGTAAATTGAGACCCATAAGTGTTTAATACTATTTATGTTACATTTTGTACAATGGCTTATGTTTGGGAAAGTCCCGAATTTGCATAATCACATAGCATCACGTTGCGTGGCTTCGACTGTTACGTAATCCCTAAGTTAATTGAGATTCTACATCCCCTTTTAATACATTCATTAACTTACAGTTCAAACTAGTTCAGCATATCGTAGTTTCCATACCAAAATGACTATGTGGCTGTTTTGAAATTATAGCATTGTGACTATTACTGTTAGTTCACTAATTATAACAAAATAAACAATAATTTTTCAAAGTAATAAGTGTTAGTTGTAAAATATGTTTGTGTGTGATATTATTAATTGAAATTTAAATTCCAATTAATAATATCGTTCACTTTTATTTTTCTTTTGATGTTGTACTCTGTTTTACCCTTCATCTACCAATCTCCCTCTGTCAATGGTTTGCTGGAAGAAAACTCATCAATGAGTTACGCTCGCCTTTGTACATCAATTTACAAATACACATGTATAAAATGTATATTTTCTGTGTACAATAAAGAATAAGAATCGCTCATCTATAACAAATTCTAAATGCTTATAAACACTTAATGGCAACCTATTAATAGTTTGGAAGCCAGTAATGTTTATATGCAATTTCAGCATTACCCATATATATATATATATAAATATGAGATTACTGACCCCCAGAGTAATCCGTTTGAACGCGGGATGTATAAAACCATATTAACTGGATATTACATCCATGTAAAAGCTAGCAAATACACTACAAGTTATTCATTTGGTATATTTTCCATCCTCAGTCGTCGATTTTGCAACTTCTACTGAAAGAGTTGCCTGCGGCATCTGGCACAGTTTCAATATACGGCAAGACCTCATACGCTTGCCAAGAGGCGTGGCTGTTCCCTTCCACCGTCCGGGAAAATATACTTTTCGGTTTGCCCTACGACGCTGAAAAATATAAGAAGGTACGTAAATAAATCAACATTTACATACAACTGTGTTTTCGATCTGGATTTAATATTTACCTGTAAATATAGGCAGGTTGTGTAATCGACAGTCTTACAAAACAAATTAGATTGTTCTACATAGATTACGAAATCTAATTAGCAAGTATATTTTTCATGCGAGGTGTTGAGCAGATGCGTAATTTTAATCAGTCACTATCAGTATATCAGTACGTATCTGAAGGCCTAGCCAAATGGCAAGCAATACTATTGATCGTACAAATAATGAACGAACTTGTTTTTTAATGTTTTTAATGAAATTCACACAAAAACTGTAATTTTGAGCGACCTATATCATACCATACATCAAATGTGATGCATTAAACTGATTGAGTTGAAGCATTTCTGGCTTTCTGATACTGAATTATCCGTGACTGTCGGCGTAGGATTTTTTTCTGACTCAAAGTATATGTCTTACACACTTTATTGTGTATTGACTTGTATCTGCTATCCTTCTCTCAAAAAATTGTGTAAAATATCGGGTTAGGTTGGCAAGAATTAGAAATACCTGTTACTACAGTTGTTGGGTCGAAATATAGTGGAATATTGTTTTTTTATTTTATCAAGTATGCAGTTACCGTAGCCTATGGCGCTAACGATACATATGGTATCTCTCTCGCCGACCCGTTGTACTTTTCCTTTACACTAGCTATGCCCCGCGGTTTCCCACACGTTAAAGTAATTTTGGCGTAAAAGAGTAAAATACATACATCATCGTTCATCATCATCGTTTTGGCAGTGCACGCCGGAATAGCTCGCAGATGCTAGATTTTTTTCTTACTTCCTTGACAATTATCGTCATATTTTAGACAATTCACACAGTATCTTTACAAATTGTAACCTATGTGTTATTCTGATGTCTAAGCTATATTATTGTAAAGTTTAATTAAAATCCATTCAGTAGTTTCTACGTGAAAGAGTAACAAACAACCATCCATCCATCCTTACTTACAAAATTTCACGTTTATAATATTAGCAGGATACAAACAACGCGGATAAAATATAAAATGGGTAGGATAATTAAAATATTTTTAGTATCAATTGAACTGATAGTTTAATTAAGAAAATATTCGTTTCCATAATTATTGGTATAAAGAAATACAGCACCGATTCCAACTTTTATTAAAGCAACCGATTTAATCAAAATGTTAATGAGATCATTCCAAAAGCATTCTCTGTCAAATAACAAATCTTTTCATCGCCAATCGTGTAACGAAGTACTGAGAAAACGCGTTACATACATACAAAGAGTACAGTTAAATTGATAACCTCCTTATTTTGAAATCGGTTTAAATACATAGAAAACAATATTAACGCTTCATACAAGGCCCGCCATCTGGGAATTGAGACATGTTTTAATAATGGTGCACTCTGGGTCGAATTTCCCAATGGTGATCCATTTCAACGGAGAGCCTTTTGCGCGGGCCATATTATTGTACCCAAGCGTATCTGCAAACACAAGTGGACTCCCTTATTCCATCACTCTTATCTTCCGGTAGTACGGGCCAGCCGGTAGCACTGGAGAAACGCCAGGTGCATGACTGATTACTGTAGGTGGTCTCCGAGACACGGGGTTGCAACTCCTTAACGCATCTTACCACTGTATTTTTTCTGACAAAATAAATGCTCAGTACAACTTTTTTACCTGATATAGGAAGTCTGATATCATGAAACTTCTGTCATATTAATATTCCTATTCCATCCAAACAATAAATAGTTCGAGTCCCACGCCGGGCAACTATTTGTGTGACTCATAAATAGTTGTTCTGAATCTGGATGCAATTTGTGTCCGTCTATTATATGTTTGTAAAGTACCCCGCGACACAGGGTTAAAATCCCTAGTGCGCGCGGTGTCTTTTTTAAAATACAAAAATACGCCGTAAGTACTAACTACTCGTTCTACTTATGTAACAGTTATACTGTAAAGGTTAAATATTTGTAAGAAAAAAAATTAAAAAAGGATAGACTAAAAATGTAAATTTTTAGACTACCCTTTTTTAATAGATAGTGTATAAGCTTGTGAATTAAATGTAGGTAATGGTTAAGTATATATTTAAGTATACGGAGACGATTCACTATCGCAAAACAGAACATTTATGAAACTTTTATCAGCCTTCACTTTCCCGTTTCCTTTTTTATTCAATTACGGTCCATGTTTTTGTGATATTAAGCTTGAAATGAAAATTCGGGCGCTGTTTGTGCTTCCGGAAGTATGTTTACAATCTCGTGCATATTATGTGGGTCATGTCCGGCGCTTTCAGTATTTCCCCTCTTAACTACAAACTCGCACAGGCTTGTTGATTTTTCGGTGGTTTGTTTGTCTGTTGGTTCAGAAGTCCCGTGCTTGATTCCCGGGTAATAAAAAGTTTTGATGGAGATTGTTTTAATCCTTTAAATGACCAAAATATGAATCTCGATTTGGGCCTATTACGATGTTATGCTAAACCAATAGCTACTTACTGCATATGTTTTGGGCGTAATTTCGGACTGCTCAGAATATGCTATAGAACGTTAACGCGTGTCCACTCTCAATTGTAGAGTGCAGGTGTGTAAAAGAGATATGTTGACGTGGTTACGGCTTTATATCGTTCTTCAGTAAACGGGGCTGTAGCGGCGCTTACTTTTATTTAAAAATGCTACTGAAAAAAAAATCCAATAACTTTACAGCCGAAACTGGGACCTCATTATCTGTGTTTGAACACGTTTCCGTTACACTAACAAGAAGGGGGCTCTTCTTACTATAAATAAGTTAAAACATTTTGCTCACAGTATTTTGGTAACTGGTCTAAAGGGTATATTTTTCTTAAAAACGTTGCATATCTAGATTATATCTGCGGATTGCGTAAACATTGTTGGCTGTTGTGTTACCATTGATTACTATTTGTCTATCTAGGTATTATGCGAAAAACATAACAGTCGCGCTATCCTATATTTTATGTATACTAGCCCTTGGCTAACTACTTATATTGCTTCTACTGAGAATAGTCTTCTTGACATTTACCAATTCAGTAATATTTTTAATGAAAATGACATGTTAATTTATTCTGTGAAATCACATAATTTAAATTAAATATACGTGACGCATAGAGAATGTGAAAAAAGAGTGAGCGGGCGGGGCAAACGGAAGTTGAGAGGGTGTGAACCCACATTTTATTTTACTCATTCTCTCATTGGCTATGATTGCTTTTGTTTCGTATATCTAAGTTTTACTTTACTAGTATGGTCTAAAACACACTCGGTTTTTTTGGCAGCGTTTCTCATTAGCTGCCACGCCAGGTACTGAAAGGGTAAAAACGAGCGACGATTAAAAAAACTGTATTTACTGTATTAAATATATGTATGTATATGACTATGACTATATTCCTACATTTGCAAATTCAACCTATTTCATGTGTAATTATGTTTTCATGTAGGTTTGCAGAGCGTGTGCTTTGGAGAAGGACTTTAGGCAATTCCCTTATGGAGACCAGACTCTCGTCGGGGAGCGCGGCGTCTCCCTCTCGGGCGGCCAACGAGCTCGAATCAATTTGGCGCGCGCTGTCTACAGAGAGGTAAATTAATTTCTATTTCAAACGACTCCTATTGACCTCGCCACTGAGGAAATGAAACATTTCGACGTTCCCTTTATTTTTCGAGACTTTCTGCCGAAATTAAAGTGTAAATAAATAATAGGTGGTGAAATATTTTAAATTAACTTCTAGATTTATTACATGCTTTGGTGGATGTTGCTATAGGTTCTAAATGGCGGGGGGCTAAACACATAAATGTAAATTAGGTCTGGCCCGAGACTCTACGCCATAAATGATCTCTAAATGACAGCTATTGTTTGTTCGTTTGTTACATCATCAGTTTGTTACATTTCGAGTGGATATTCGATGAAAGTACGTTATGCGTTGTCTAAGAGGAGAAGGACGGGTATCCCAAATTTTAATAGTTTATAAATATATGTTGAAATATGTTGAATTTTGGTATTAACCAAAAATAAACACAAAGTTTATGTTAAAAGGGTTTTTCAACAAAAACTTTGTTTTGTAAATGAACATTAAATTTAAATAATAATAATTCAAATATTTATTGTATTAATAAAATGAATGAAAATATCTGATAAATGTCCACCGCAACCATGGTTACAGATGTTAATTAATCAGTGTTTTTAATCACTTAAAAATAGTTGGTCTATTTCGTTAATCACTACACGAATTATGAGTTGCAATTTATTTGCTTGGCTTCGTATAGTCAAACTCCACATAAAAAATCCATAGGTTTTTAATGCTGGCCACTTAAAAATACTGAAAAACAAAAATGCTCAAATACCGAAACTATGTGATCGGGAATTTTGGTTTGCAATTAATTCATTGTTTTAGCGGCTGTGTGTCTTATGTCTTGTTGAAACCACATGTTAGTGTTATCCATATAATCTATAATAGGCCAAATTGTTGATGACATCTATCGATAGCGTAATCTATTGACCATAAACACATTGTCAGCCAAATTTTCGTAAAAAAGAAATGTTTAATTACACCTCCATACCGCGAGAATTATTATTTCAGAACAATCAACGCTTTTGATTGTTTGCAACGCGGATGAATTGAGCGAAACTACAGCAATGTGAAAGATCGGCTGGCTTCAATTGTTACTCAAGTTGCACTTTGTAAGGTTTTAAAGCCAAATTCTTATGCAGACTTTGCTATGTGGTTGTTGTAGATAATCTCCATTGTTGATAATGTCAAGGAATTGACAAATTCCTTGACACTATCCTTCTGCAATGTACTCACTTGAACGCCACGATCGAACATGCGTTGGCTAGGTTTAACTAGCCTGTCGACGCAAATGTATTGACTTTATTCTTAATAGCGCTATTAGAAGGACGCTTATGCTAAAGTCGAAAATATCCCGAATTTTACGAAATTTAACCTTAAAGATCCATATGATAACGACAACACAAAACAAATTTTGAAGACATATCTCCACCACAAAATTTATGTTAGCAAAAAAGCGCATTGAACGGATGTAATAATTCTATTTTATTTTATGTTGCATTCTGCAGATCTATTTGTCTGTTGGTGCCACAAACTTACTATATCACTAAATAAATGTAGCACACTTGTTCGCGTGAAAATTATTTATCTTTGTGTTACTTTTTACTTCCCTTTTTACGTCTTTCCTGTTCCAAGATTGTATTATTAAGTTTAAATTCGCGTGTTTTGAAACAACTTTTACACGGCCGTTTTAAAAATTTATTGGAAAACGTAGAATCGTTCGCGTTTCGTATCATTTCATTTCCCTCAGTCGGCTTTAATGATTCGCGTTGAAAATGAGCAGAAGAACCCTGTTTCCCTTTTTATTGCGGGTACAGGTCGGCAATAAATGTGGACCAGCTTTATTATTCCTAGTAGGTACCCATAGTATATTTAATAGAATAACGCCTTAGCATATGTATAGCTGCCTATATGGTATTGTATATATATTTGTTAATGTAACGTAGGTAATAGTCAAAATTGAAAGCTGACTGATCATCTGTGTGTTTTAGCCATTTGATTAGTTTATTTGTTACAGTTACAGCTAGGTTTCATTGAAAACTATTTCAATGAAACCTAGCTGTAAGCTATGTTTCATTGTTCGTCTATTGTTCCTCTCTCAACCAATCATACCTCGAAATTTATCTTCGTCTGTTCGAGCGCGAAGCTTAATGTAGTCTAATCTTTAATTATCTATATTAGTATGTAGTAACTTAATTCCGTGTTTTACAGGTATCAATACACCCTATAGATATTTATTTAAGCTAAAATATGGGCTGTCAACCTACTATGGTACTTCATATAAATTGACTTGTGATGACTCTTTGCCAGGCGGATATCTACCTGCTGGATGACCCTCTGTCAGCAGTAGATGCTAATGTGGGCCGGCAGCTGTTTGAGGGCTGTATCGGTGGATACCTGCGCAGACGAACTAGGATCCTCGTGACTCATCAAATCCACTTCCTCAAAGCTGCCGACTTCATCGTTGTGTTGAATGAGGTTTGTACTACATTTTTTAACTACCGAAAATTAACGTTTCCAATAAACGTTAATTTTCGTTTCGTTTTCTATGTATATATGTATTTATCTATCTATATAAGTATGTATATCGTCGCCTGGTACCCATAGTACAAGCTTTGCTTAGTTTGGGGCTAGGATGATCTGTGTGACATTGTCCCCAGATATTATTTATTTATTATTTATTATCTGGAAAAGTAAAAATCTTACTAAATAAAATGTTTAAATAAACGGTAGGTCTGAGTCTAGGTGTGTTTGTGTTTCTTAAATTCGTGTTTTTATAGTTCCCCGCGATACAGGATTTGTGTAGTTAGTTCTCGTAGTCGTTTTCAAAACGTTATGTTAAATAATAATAATAATATCTAGGGACAGTGTCACACAAATCTTCCTAGCCCCAAACTAAGCAAAGCTTGTACTATGGGTACCAGGCGACGATATACATACTTATATAGAAATATAAATACTTAAATACATACAAAAACATCCATGACTCAGAAACAAATACTCGTGCTCATCACACAAATATTTGCACTTACCGGGATTCAAACCCAGGACCACCAGCTTCGTAGGCAGGAGCACTACCAACTAGGCTAAGGTGACCGTAAATAGAAGTAGGATATAACCATACATCTATTGACGGGCTGTTGGTGTGGTTGGTAGATAGGTACTTGCTTTTCACGCCCCAGGTCGCGGTTTCGATTCCCACCCAGGACAGATATTTGTATGCGTGACATGTCTGTTTGTCCTGAGTCTTGGTGTAATTATCTATATAAGTAAGTATATACAAAAAAAGTTGTGGATGTACTATATCAGTTATCTGGTTCCACAAAAAAGCGTGTACAACATAACTACTTCAGTAAAAAATGAAACATATCTAAGCAACAAGATTGTACTTCCACTCCTTGCCAAATATTTATTTGGGTCAGATTCAAGTCATTGACCAAGCTATTTCCAGCAGCCCGTAAAATCGATTTGGCTCTAAAATGTTACGCTTATTTGTGACGTGTTTTGTTTTCCACAGGGTTCCATTGAGAGTATGGGGACTTTCGATGAGCTGGTATCTTCGGGCAAAGAGTTCTCTAAGCTCTTGTCTTCGCTACAAGAAGGAAAAGATAAAGACGTAGACAATACTGACTCTAGGGTATGTACAAGCAAAAATGTATATTTGGACCCATTTAGTTATACCTGACCAGGAACAGCTTCCTTGGGCACCTTTAGCTGCTCGGTGTTGTAGTCTTGAGACAGTTTTTAAGTCAGGCCTTGAATAACTCTTGCACTTATGCCATAACCTCTGCCCATTGGAACACAAATGTAACTCGATTACTTAACTGAAAGTTATGAATTACTATGTTATTGAAATGATAGCCATATTCACAACTAGCTGTGCCCCGCGGTTTTACCCGCGTTAAATTTTATAAATTATCGTAGCTCCTCCCCCGTAGGTGATAGCGTGATAATATGTAGCCTATATGTTGACCCGGCCTCTTAGTAATATTCAGGAAAAATTTGAAGTAAATCCATGCAGTACTTTTTGAGTTTAGCCCGGACATACATACAGACAAACAGACACACAGACAAAAATTCTAAAATCTATATTTTTGGCTTCAATATCGATTGTAGATCACGCCCCAAGTATCCTTTTAAAAAAATATTCAATGTACAGTTTTGACTTTCCTACCATTTTATTATATGTATAGATTTAGGTCCCCGAAGGGATTTGAAACTTCATTTTGCAAGTTAAAGCCCCAATGGTTTGCTGTCTCAAACATCTAAATCGATTATTCTCTATCCAAAATAATTCACGGGAAATGTTAGCGCCATCTATCGGTATTGGTTTGTAATAATTTATTTATAATACCTATTTTTTTTGTAAGTAGCTATGTTTCTTTATTCCCTTTAACGCCTAAGTATTAAACCAAAAGACGTGTTACTTGCACGTGTTACTTGACGTAATGCTATCCATAATATCGCAGATTTTATAAATAAATTAAAAAATGTAGACATATCATGTGTATTGTATGTACTATTTTCATGTTTAATTGATACGGAGGTGTTCGTGAAATGATTTTGTGTATTGTGATTTCTTGGATTTTCAAGTACTACATAGTTCCATATTGGTGGGCGCTAACAGCTACGATACGACACAGTTTTTCCTAACTAATGTAGCTGCTAACGTACACATAATATTGTATTTTATCTGTTTTTGGTTCCAATAAATATTTGTATTTGTAAATTTGTAATCACATAAATAGGATTTAGGCTGCGAGAGAATGATCTCAATACAATGCTATCACGTGCCTGCGTGGGGTTTTTTTGCATTAAAATTCGTTGGTTAATTATTTATTTAACACATTTGTGCAAATTGAAAACATTGATTCTAATTATATTAAATATTATAATATGTAAATATATGAAATGTATCTAATATTTTGGATTAAAATTTAAAATATTAAACAAATAACAAAAATCGACGGTCACCGTAGCCTAGTTGGTAGTGCTCCTGCCTACGAAGCTGGTGGTCCTGGGTTCGAATCCCGGTAAGTGCAAATATTTGTGTGATTAGCACGAATATTTGTTTCGAAGTCATGGATGTTTTCTATGTATTTAAGTATTTATCTATCTATTTAAGTATGTATATCGTCGCCTGGTACCCATAGTACAAGCTTTGTTTAGTTTGGGGATAGGATGATCTGTGTGACATTGTCCCTAGATATTATATTATTATTATTATATAGTTCCGACTTCACCGTGAAATTGAACAAACCTACAAATTATGATATTATCATAAATGTGAATGCCACTATATTTATTACTCAAGCACACCGTAATACCTTAATACATCATTTAAAATAACACATGAAGTACATTTTATACCGAACGTACCCCGCACGGGTATGAGATCGCAAATATTTACAAATGCAAAAAAAGTGTAGGTCACGCAGTCACACTTAAATATTTAAACGTCATACAGATAGTAGCCTGAAGTAATGTACAGGACATTAATGTTCAGGATTTTTTTTGAAGATTTTTCGATATGAAATTATAGTATGGTTTATTGAATGGCCTGGAGGTCTTGTGGCCACTAACCCTGACTCCTAGACCAGAAGTCGTTAGTTCGACTCCCACTCATGCGATGAGCACACACATATATATATATATATATATATATATATATATATATATATATATATATATATATATATATATATATATATATATATATATATATATATATATATATATATATATATATATATATATATATATATATAATCAGAAATCAGAAATATTTATTGCACTTAGGAACACATGGTACACTTATGCACGTCAATAATTAAAATTATAGGTACACAATACAGCAAATAAATTAAAACTTAAAATAGAAGATAGGTAGGTAGATAACATAATATATATATACAGAATATCACAAATATATGCAATAAAATTTAAAAACATCCATTAAAAACGTCCAAGTAATTTACTATAATAAATATTAATATTAAATGTCACAAAATGTCAATATTATAATTTTGTTATATTCGGCTTGGTAAACACCAAGCGTCGTTATCATTCAAATAATCATTAACGGAGTAGTAAGCCTTTTTTGTTAAAATATGCTTGATAGTCAGTTTAAATTTATCATACGGCAAGTTAAGCAGGTCGATGGGTATTTTATTATAAAAGCGTACACCTAGCCCCACAAAGGATCCGTGCACCCTGTTTAGACGGTGAGAATTTGAACACAGTTTGTGCTTATTGCGTGTGTTCTTTTGGTGCACATCACTTCTCTTTTCGAACAAGTGCAAGCTTTTTTGAACTTGCAATATATTGGCATAGATGTATTGTGATGCGACAGTTAAGATGTCTATGTCCTTGAAAATTTCCCTAAGAGAGGTCCGAGTGCCGAGTTTATATATAGCTCGAACTGCTCTCTTCTGGAGGATGAATATCGTTTGTACATCAGCAGCTTTCCCCCACAAAAGTATACCGTATGACATAAGACTATGAAAATAGCTAAAATACACTAATCTGGAGGTCTCAACATCCGTGAGTTGCCTAACTTTCCTCACGGCATAGGCTGCGGAGCTTAATTTACTAGCCAGACAAGCAATATGAGCACCCCACTGTAACTTCTTGTCCAAGGTAATACCGAGAAATACAGTAGATTCTACAGTGTGTAATATTTCACTGTTGATGACAATATTTGGACCCAAATTTCTAACATTTGGCGTGGTAAATTTCAGACATTTTGTTTTGTTAGAATTCAAAACGAGATTATTTACTGTGAACCATTTTGTAGCTAAAGTAAGCGCATTATTTATATCGTCGAAGTTATCTTTATTTCTGTCCACTTTAAATATTAAAGACGTATCGTCTGCGAATAAAACGACGTCGCATATATTTTCCAAATAGTATGGCAAGTCATTTATGTAGACAAGGAATAAGAAAGGGCCCAGTATAGAACCTTGTGGCACACCCATTTTCACAAAAACATTCGGAGATCTTTCGCCACCTACGTCCACGCATTGCTGTCGACTGTTTAGGTAGGAACATAGTATATGAAGAGCCTCACTGCGTACTCCATAGTGATGAAGTTTTACCAAAAGTGTTTCGTGGTCTACGCAATCGAACGCCTTGGAGAGGTCACAGAAAACCCCAATAGCGTTCTGTGATCTCTCCCAGGCATCAAATATGTGATTTATTAAAGCGACTCCAGCATCAGGGTTGATCGCCCTTTTGTAAATCCGAACTGATCCGCATGCAGAAGGTTATGCAATTTGAAATATCTTATCAATTGATTTAGCATAATTTTCTCAAAAATGTTACTAAATGCTGGTAATATCGAAATGGGTCTATAATTACCAATGTTACTTTTACTACCGGCTTTGAATAAAGGTATAATTTTGCTATACTTCATTAAATTAGGAAAAGTACCGGTGTCAATACACTTATTGAAAACAATTGTTAGGTATGGAGCTACTAATTCTATTATATTATCCAACAGTTTCAAGGGGATTCCCCAAAGGTCACCAGTAGATTTTGTCTTGCTAGCTAAAGTTTTAAATACGCGAACTATGTCATCCGGAGTAATATGTTCAAAATTAAATAACGATTGACACTCCGGGACACTTGATTCTAGTATTTTTTTTGACTCACCAGATGAGGAATCAAGGGATTGGGTTAAGGTTGAGGGAATATCAGCAAAAAAACTATTAAATAATTGGGCAACTTTAGCGTCATCGCATATTAAATTGCCTTCGTTGATTATTTCAAATTTAGCGTCACGCTGAGCAACGTTTCCTGTTTCTTTATTGATAATTTCCCAGGTGGTTTTTATTTTATTGGGAGAATTTCTAATTTTATTAGTAAGATATTTTGATTTGGCCGTGTTACAAACTAATTTAAATATTTTGGAATAATTTCTTACGTAATCTAGAAAAACAGGATCAAGTCTTATATTTTTCATACCATACAGTTCATATAGGGTGGATCTACTCCTGTATATGCCCGGAGTAGCCCAATCATTAAAAGTAAGATTATTTTTACGATAAAAAACTTTCTCTTTAAAGCTCTTCTGGAATTCAAAATTAATAATATTAAATAAGCTTTCATAACAAGCATTGGGATTCTCATGTAGTACTAATGAAAAATCCAATTTAGTCAGTAGTATACTTTTGAATGTATTAATACGACCATCTGTAATGGGTCTGCTATTTATTTTCGCACTTTTATTCATCTTTACCCCGTAATCGAATTCGGCGACTTGACCACAATGATCGGAAGTTAGATCACTAATGATACTTTTTCTTGTTGCATCACTATTGTTACAGAAAATGTTATCAAGACAAGTCGAGGAGTGGGCTGATATTCTGGTAGGCTCACAGAACAAGTTAGTAAGGTTGAACGATTTAAATAAGTTTAATAGCCTAGTACTTGTTGTCGACGCTTCCAGAATGTTTACATTAAAATCGCCGCACACAATTATCTTCTTTTTGCTACTGATGACTTTCGATAGTGCATCTTCCATAATGGCCATAAATAGATCAAAATTTCCCAGGGGGGGCCGATATACACTGATAACAATAAATTGCTGAAGCTCCACACAGGCCAACTCGGCAGTACGTTCAATAGAAAGGCTTACTACGTCAGTTCGATTATGCCATTTTATGTTACATATACCAATTATTAACGATCCACCATGTATAGCCTGCCTTCTAGTGAAGGCACTACATATTTTGTAATGCTCATTAAAATAACATTTTATTTCAAAGTTTTTCAACCAGTGTTCAGTTAAACATAGAATATGCACATTATATTTTTCTAAAAACAAATTTATTTCTAATTCCTTGCCGGACAAGCTTTGGATATTTTGGTGTACTACAATTAGATGCTGTTGCTTGTCCTTTGTCCAATATTCTCGTTTAAATATTTATCTGGCGTAACAGAAATAATGTTGGTAGTCAAACTATCATCCTGCGTTCTTGGTAAATTGCCAGTATCTATCTTAGAACTTAACTTAAAACAGTTGCTATTGGTCAAGTCCAAATACACTGTATATTGAGAAGTACTGGTTTTGTTATTACATGTATGATCCGATTTACTATCTATAAAATATGCTAGCAGTTTAGCGAATTTCTTCTTTTGGATTGATGAGAGATACATAGAGTTAAAATTTAACTTAAACTTACTTATTATATTATTTGTATCAAAATATGATACTAAATTACTGTGTGAGCAAATTGTATACATGAATAGATTTATATCATAAATATATTTATTATATTCTTTGGATAGGTTGCTACAGTATGGCAAGGCACACATAACAAACTTTCTGTTTATGTTAGCATTATTTTGAAGGTTTTTCATTACATTAAAACAATACAATATGTCTTGTTTGCTTACGGAAGAGCTATCACCAAATAAAATTATTATTGTTGAGTATGCATTATTTTCAGAGATAGATTTTACTTCTCTAATTACAGAACCGTACCTGGCTCCGGGCCTACATATATTATTGATTTGGTAGTCAGAATACTGATTTATCAAAGTACTAAACCCTTTTCCGAGCTCATCCGAAACAATTAGAGCCTTTTTATATATATATATTTTTTATATATATTATATATATATATATATATATATATATATATATATATATATATATATATATATATATATATATATGCACTATATATTCTAAGCAATTTCCACAAAAATCGTAGAATTCTTAAAAATTGCGTAATAAGCGTTTAAATTGTAGCTTTATTTTACAGGAAATCTCGGTCTTTGTTTACACACCCGTTTCTTTTCTTCTCTTCTTTCTAATTGCGTAGAAACCAGGCCTAAATATTGCGTGTATTTAAGCATTGTATGGTCAATTGTGCTTTAACATTAAAATATAATAATTGATTGCTATGAAGCTGATTCACATATTAAGGATTCAAATACAAGAATTTGTTAAGTCTTGAGCGTAACTTCTACTTGTGGCTTCTGCTGTACCTATAACAAAAGTCAAAGTCTGGAGTAGAAGTAAACCCTCTCTATACTAGATCAGTTTATAAAGGCCATAAAGATTTCTAAAGTTTAGCTCATAGTATCTATAATATCATGTTATGTAACATAGCGCGAGTTCTATTTGAGGACAGCTGACTAGCTCTGATCAAGCAATTATATATTTTTTTTAATTTTCAATTATATTCTATAATAGGCGGTCGCCTCAATATAAATCCTTTACTGCTCATATAAGATAATTGCATAATGAAGAGGAGGGACAGAGGGAAAGAGGAGGAAAATAAATATAAATCTTCTATAAATAAAAATGTCCTATATAGATATATAGTATTTCCTCTACACAAGTATTGTACATGACTTAATAAAGAGTAAAAAAATATATATATTCTCCTCATGGATTTCCAAACGGTCCACCGGTTTTGGAATCCAAGAGCTCGTCCATCTAGCAGATGTCAAGTGATGGCAAAAATTGCTCTTCTATTGCAAATGTCTATTACGTGTCGCTGTTATAACGCATGTTTATATACACTTTAGGAGCGATTG
Source organism: Pseudoips prasinana (assembly GCA_951640165.1). Taxonomy (NCBI): domain Eukaryota; kingdom Metazoa; phylum Arthropoda; class Insecta; order Lepidoptera; family Nolidae; genus Pseudoips; species Pseudoips prasinana. The sequence goes on along the minus strand of OX621236.1, from coordinate 22,492,394 downwards.
TCGCGCGAATTACACTTTCACAAGGCTTCTGACAGACACGTAATAATCTCCCACTTATCACCTATTAAATATATAGCAGATGGACGATTAAATAGAGTTCACGGTGTCTACAATATCTAGGTTAAGAACTTATTTATTGCACTGGTTACTGCAATTACAATGCGTATAAGGTAAACCGATTATACAATTTAATGTTAGTAAACAATAGTGGTTATTCGGTCCATCTTGTAGGGCAGGCCATTTTATAGGGGTTTAAGATGGACCGATGACCTTGTGAGGGTCGCTAGAAGCGGCTGGATGTGGGTAGAGCAAGATGATGACCGGCAATTGTGGAGATCTTTGGGGGAGCCTTGACCAACAGTGGGTATATTTCGGGTGATATGATGATGATCAAACAATAGTGAAACTAAAATAAGTTGACTAATACTGGTCATCGTGGCCAGCTAGTTTATTATACGGATCTTGTAGCAACAAGGAACAACTTCCGTGCGTTTAAGCGCTTTTGCCATACCTACCTACTATTGAAATCAAATAATATATAACAGCTCACTTAGGACCCTTAAATTGATCCTCGGTGCTTTTGCAGCTGGCTTCTCTAGTTTGCAATTCTCTCGTTCAATGAGGTTATAGCCTCTTTATATCATTCTGTCTCCCGCTTTGCTCTGGAGGGAAGTGGAACTATTCATTTCTAACTCCTCTTTTTTTTTCTTTCTGTATAAATTCGTTGCGGGATCCAAGACAGTTAAAGCCATTCCCCGGGACATGCCTGAGCCTCACCGCTCAGTGTCATTTCATTGTGTGCCACTGTTGATTATGGCTTACAGGGGTTGCAGTGGTGGGTAGAGGGAGGGACTAGTCCCGAATTAAAAAAAAAAAATGGTCGTCGTTGCCAGTACAATTCGTCCAGGTACTCTATTGTATTAGTTCTGATATTCTGATGTGACATACTGACCCGATAAGTGATATAGTATCAGCTCATAGGTAGATGCTCTCACTGGTCCGTAAGTGATCGGCGAGGTTAAGCAGGCTGACGGTCAGTCCATAGATGTTTGAACGCCAAAGTGGTTTAATTTCTGAGCGCCTCCGTGCTTCAGAGGGCACGTTAAGCTGTCGGTCCCGGTTGTTGCCTTTAGGCAACAGCCGTTAAGCCTGCTCAGAGGCCTGCTGGGCGGCTTGAACAACTCTGACACCAGGGTTACCACTGCCCATACGATAAGTAAGTGATATAGTTCTATTAAAAATAATTTGTTGTATTTTTACATGATTTTTAAAGGTATAAACAGTTAAGCGGTTAATCCTTTGATTATTCTTATAAGTACGTCAATAAATCTCTTTGAAATGTTTCACGCAGTAACTTAAGCCTTAAACAGCGGCAAAGTACCACTTAGAACCCCGTATGTATGTTTATGTCTTCATCTTTTATGACCATCTTACCCGCAGCACTCCGTAAAAATACAAGTTATTCTCAAAAGGTTCTTTCAGAAAATCCTTTTATAGGCCACTGTGTTAAAATATGCAAAAAGGTTACCTACCTGTATGTTTATAAATGCTATTTATTATTTTTATAACAAACTAGCTGCGTCCTGCGGTGTTACCCGCGATTTAGGAATTGTAATATTTATAAAATATTGTATCGTTAAAATATTGTTATTAATTTACATATTTCTTTGTAATTTATTTTTCTTTAATGCTAACCTAAACTACTAAATCAGAAATGTTTTAAATACTCCCTTAATTAATTAGTGTTCACTATAAAAATCAAAGCGAACCAAAGTAACCAACATAGCCGTAAGAATTTCCAAGCTGAATTGGCATTGGGCAGGGCACATAGCTCGTAGAGCCGACGGCCGCTGGGGCAGAAAGGTTCTCGAGTGGCGACCACGAACCGGAAGACGCAGCGTGGGCAGGCCCCCTACAAGATGGACTAATGATCTTATGTCGGTCGCTGGAAATCACTGGATGCGGATAGCGCAAGACCGACTATTGTGGAGATCTTTGGGGGAGGCCTTTGTCCAGCAGTGGAAGTCTTCCGGCTGATACAAATCAATTAATCGGGTTGGTTATTTAAAAAGCAAATTTATCATAATGATAACGTAACTGTATAGTCGTGTCCTGCTCCTCTAATTTTGATTCATACTTTTAAAATGATCCTTTTTTAAAATGTAATGTAAATACATCCCCTTATTGCAATTTCCCCTATTGATACTTCAATCTCTATAAAACTATTTTACCCACTATCTATATTACATATAATAAAATCGTAGGAAAGTCAAAACTGTACATTGAATATTTTTGTAAAAGGATACTTTGGGCGTGATCTACAATCGATATCCAAGCCAAAAATATAGTTTTTAGAATTTTTGTCTGTTTTTCTGTATGTATGTCCGGGCTAAACTCAATGCATGGATTTACTTCAAATTTTGTATGAATATTACTAAGAGGTTGGGTCAACATATAGGCTACATATTATCACCTACGGGGGAGGAGCTGTGACAATTTATGAAGTTTAACGCGGGTAAAACCGCGGGGCACAGCTAGTACTTAATATTTTCCGGTGTTAGACAGCACAACTTTTTGACTATAGTAAGAAAACTATATAGAATTTATAAACCAGTAAATTTAAGTTAAAGTAAAATGAGTAAATTTTGATTGTCTAAGATACGTATCCTATTCGTACGCACGGCTACACATCAAGCTACACATTTCCAATATAAGCGGACCTCTCATAATGGAAATCCCATACAACGCGAGATCAGCTTATACTGGAAACGTATAGCTTGATCTGTAGCCGTGTGTACTTACAGGATCAAATTTATGAAAATGTAGAAGCACTGGAAACCATTTGAAAATCAAACAAAATATTTGTAACTACTAAGATTTTAGAGAGGTAGGGCACAGCGTTTATTCACTCGACGAGCAGCCCGACTAGGGAAGTACCTCCACCTTACAGAAGACATTCCTTAATAAAAAGTAGTAATTTAATGTTGTGTTTCTGAGTGTGAGTACGGTCGCCAGGGCTCATCGTGGTGGGGGGAGGGTCAACAATACTTGTTTGCTGACTCTTAAAGGCCGGCAACGCACCCGCGACTCCTCTGGTGTTGCGAGTGTCCATGGGCGGCGGTGATCACTTACCATCAGGTGACCCACTTGCTCGTTTGTCAACCTCTGAAATAAAAATAAAAAAAAAGATGAAGGAGATAGTTTAATTACTTCTAACTTGTATTATATAGTACAGTCATCTTCGCGTCAGTAGGTTGTTTTTTCTCGGAAAATAGCCCTTATCATTGAAGTTTAAGTAGTGACTATATATATCCACCCATATGAGGCTAGCTTTACTTACTTAACTAAATAAATTATGATTCTATATTTATATATTAAAATTTCCTTTTACTGTGAATTTAACGAGTAGAGCGCATTTAGTTTTGAATATAGTTTTCAACATTGTTTACGGTGGGAGCATAGACATTTCAATTTTCATTCGACACACGTAGGGTACAGCCGGTTTTCTCATATTATATAGGTCTTTATTCTTGTTTAGCAGTCTAGTTCTTGAACTCTGTTTCATATTACATACTCTCATACTAGATAAAGTTAAAAGCAAAGGTGCCGTTGTATCTATTACAGTTTTTTATTTTATTTTATTACTTAAGGAAAATTTACAGCTAGAATACAAATGACACACAGAATAAAAGATGAAGGCCAATTAAAAGTTTTCACAGATACACACAGGTTTAGGAAGAAAAAGTAAAAGTAGGTAGTATTTGTCTACCTACTTTTACTTTTTCTTCCTAAACCTGTGTATATCTGACATGGAAAATAAATAATAACATAATAAAAGAGAATAAGTAAAATAAAAGTAACATAAATCTAATTTATTATATTAACAATAATTAATATAATAAAATAGAATGAGAATAATATAATAATAAATAGTAGGTACGGCTTATATTGCGCTTAAAAAATAATCCGCTATTTGTTTTTTTAAATGGAATGTATCTTTATGAAACAGGTCAACATCTATTTTCTGACACACCATGTTGAATGTCCTACTTGCCCTTACCATGTAACTGTTCTGTCTATGGTTAGTGTGAACTATCGGTACGTAGAGAAGCCTATGATTGCTTAACATAGCGTATGGAACTCGTAGCCCTACCTTCTCCACTAACTCAGAAGAGTCAATGGTGTCGTTTGCCAGCTGGTGTAGAAACGCCTAGTCTGTTTTTTTTCTACGTTCATTAATTAACACAAACCTTTCCTTATATTGACGTGCACGCTGGCGTGGTTGGTAAATACATTGCCTTTCACGCCGCAAGTAGTGGGTTACAGTACAATTAGTATGTATTCACAAAAGAAAAGTAATATATGTATGTAATATATCAGTTATCTGGATTCCATAGTACAAGCTAGGCTTTGTTTGGGATCAGACGGCCATGTGTAAATAAATCCTTCAACATTATTATCATTATATCATAACCATATATTATGTTATAATCTATGGTTTCCTAGTAGTGATCTAAATTTACTCTTTAACAACATATGTGACCAGAGTTGACAGACAACAGTTCGCTTACCATTAGGTTAGATTGTGGACAAGTGAAAGCCTAAAAATATCAGCAAACAAGTATACATCGTCATCTTGCCAGCTGGTGACAAAAAATATGGAATTAAATACCCAGGACTACGATGATTATGCTTGTTTCCTTAATAAAAATAAAATGTTTTTCTCAGGTCTCAACTAATGAAGATAAAGATAACGTCAACGAAAACGAAGAATTACCTGAATTTGAAGCTCAGAAAATGAAAGATGAGGAGAGGCAATCAGGAAACCTGAAATGGGAGGTGATAGCTGCGTATTTCCGGTCAGGAGGGAGCATATTTTTCATTCTGTTTACGTTGCTTATCTTAGCGTTAACCACCTCAAGTGCAGCAGCCACAGACTACTGGGTCAGTTTTTGGTACGTAAATTCAGAAATATGAGAAAATAAAATTGGTCTCCATAGACGAAGTCTAAAACCTTAAATCCGATTTATAATATGTTTTTTGTTAAAGGGCCAATCAAATGGCGGTCTACGAGGAGAGCTTGGGAGGTGCTGATATGGGTATGTATTTAGAGTTAATTATATTAAAGGAATCACATTTATATAAGGAACATTGTATAGAGTAGTGTGTAGTTACGCCGAGTAATGGAAATTCTAACGCAAGTGATAGACAATAGGTATTCAGTAGATGCTTGTATGAGCCAAATACAAGAGTTCTGCCAGAATCTAAATTAGTCTAATCTCTTAACTAGTCAAAGAACGTCGGGTTGGCTTAAGAGCGAAGACCTTTAATGTAGCAAAAAGAAACGTAAATTCTAAACGGATCACCAAGTTTGAGCTCTCTGCGGGCATACTAGGCATGAATTTTAAGTTCTGTCGTTTCCATATTTCCCGACAATTTTGAATTTGGAACTGTCCTATATTCGAATGTGTTTAAATTTTGAATCCCAAAACAGTTCAAAGTATTAGGATTAATGCTATTGTTTAGATACAGCGTCGACGTTTGAGCGAATGTAAAAGTGTACGTGGTGAATAGTTTGAAAAACAATAAATAGTACTTTAAGGTTCTAGTTGGGTTTTTTTATTCAAACGACAAAACTTAAAAGGCATGCTTCATACAGCGCTATGATTGGTTACTGCCGTGACGACGTTAAGAGATTTGCCAACCACAATGCTTCGTCCATATCGTTAGCTCGAATTTGTTCATACGTTTGTGACCGTAGACTTGTAAACTTGTGCGTTTACTAAGGCTACTTAAAAGTACTAAAAGACTTGTAAACTTAAAGTTGTAGTTAACTACAACTAACATTCAATTATAATGAATTGAAATTTTATATGCATTTTTTCTAATGCCATGCTAGGCCATTAAACAATAATCGAAACAAACTTGTACCCTTCTGTGTGTGTAGTCCAAAAAAAGGTAAGATGATTGTTATGCTTTTAATTGTATATTAATATATGTTAAATAATTATATTACTGTTGACAAATGCCAGCCCAAATTGAATTTATATCAACCGCGTATCTCGAATTGTATATTAATTCGTGAGAAGGGCTGCTGCGACATGAATAACTGCTGATCTTCTTCATGCTATGCTTTAGTACTTAACGGTACTGTTTCTTATGTATGAGAAAGATGGGTGTTATATCTTCCGTTCGTCATGGTAACAATCTAATTAGTGGTTGCAGTTTAGTCCGTGCGGAATTAAAAAAATCCATTTTAATGTTATCCTGGAGTCGATATTCTTTTTTTTTTTATGACCCGGTACTTTTATGAAAATACGACTCTCAATGTTTAGTACTGACTTTGAACTTTACTTTAAAGGGTCCATGGGCAACGGATGCTTATTTACTTATTTAATATTTATTGTTTAAATAGTAAGCCAACAACTCTCATATATTAATAACAAAAAAATGTATTCTCAATTGTGCTCATGAAATTTTGGTATTTTCCGTAAGAAAATAGGGCATGCGATTACATAATGTATGCTCCAGATAAGATATTTTTTCTTTTATGGGGGATGGCACAGCTCCAAGTGATTCCAATAATAGATGCGATGGTACTTATATTTTGAACCCATATAAAATAAAACACAGACGTTTTATAAAAAACATACACGTACCTACCATCAAATTAGTAAAGTAAATTTGTTGCCAAAAAGCCAATTTGCAATTAAAATTGCATGGAATGTTCTCTACACAATGATGATGATCCAGCTTAAGAGCTATACTTATATTGGTGGAGCTCCTGCCATTCCTGCATTTACTTTGAGTTCTTGATAAGACCAGATTTTTACTTTTACTTTTATTTGATCTATGTAAGTTCTTATTGATATCAACAACGCATTCATTCCCATAGTAACAATCTAGCGATAACTCTCAATGGCCCACTTCGTACTAGGAGATTGAAGCGATATCACATTTGGCAAACCAATAAGAGGTTAATTCTTCACAGGAAGAACATGCCTCACACGCCCTTTACCGCACTCAACGAATCTGCTAAAAGCCAAACAGCTGATTGCAATATAAAAAATAATAATAATAAAAAAGTTTTTATTGGTCTGCCCTAACTTCTTCTAATTCTACGTTTTCTATAAAAAAAATCTTGAACTTGCTATTTAAATGCTGTGGATATTTGTAATTATTACAACACAAGAAATGGTTATTTTTAATAACATATTATCATTATTAATATCTCAGTGTATGTAATTCCTAGATAAATAAAAAACTTCACCAACCTCCAGCAGTATTGTGCCTACTAAAAATATATATAAATGCGAAAGTTTATGAATATGGATGTATATATGTATAGATGTATGGGTATATGGATGTTTGTTACTCTTTCACGCAAAGACTACCAAATGGATTTTAATGAAACTTTATAGTAATATTGATTGTATATCCGAATAACACATAGGCGTTTTATAAAGTTTAACGCGGGTAAAGCCGCGGGGCATAGCTAGTTTCTTATAAAAGTGTTATGTCATATCAAGAGTCCCAAAATGTGTTTGCTCTTCTATTATGAGATTTTAGCATATTACACAATTATACTAGCTATCTACGTGACATCTCCCACTATCATTATCTAATGGAGTAAGGAAACTCGGATAGAGGTCTGGTACCGAACCGACAGTTTCACGTGTTTTCTGATGTTTGGAACCTAACTTACATAACGTACCTATTTCCGGAACGCGGGCTGTTACTGAGAATTTTTCTTCTGAAATCTTTTTGATGAGCCAAACCTGGCCCAGCTTGTGCTCCTGTGTCGGGAGCTCATTATTTGCAATTGAAAGAATAAGGCAATCAAGATAACAATGTAATTTTTGCTGGCTTGATCTAATCATACAACAAGCAGAGTTTTGGTACACAAACTCAATTAAAGTTTGTTTACCAAAATGTAATCAGGATTAATCCGTTAATTCATTTTTACTTAAATTAATGAATATTTATTTACGCAAGGCGTATATTTAGCACTCGGTATAATTGTATTACCATGGTATTTAGTCCCATGATGTATAAAGTTCACAAGTAGTTTTTGTAACAAATTTATTTTAGCCTTCTTTTTTAGTTCTGAAATCGAATATAAATATCAAGACGTGATTCAAAGTACTTTTATGTTTTGTTAAGTTATGATATATTACGCCTTTAGATATACAATTTGAATTGCTATGACTATATTATAAAGTAATCTGAGCCCACAATTTTTCATAAACTGTACCTACACGTATCTTCTGGCGTGGGTTACTTAATTTAGCAAATAAAAAATATTTTTTTGCAACGCGGCTTCCACCCACTCCTTAAACCCTCCGAAGCTATCTGTTAATGGCATGTTAAAATATATTACCATTTTAAGAACATCTATGAAGCAACTATCTACACCCCGCGGTATTAAAAATATTGTAGCCTATTTGGTTATCCAGGGAATTATCGCAAATTTCTAAAAATCATCAATCAATTGAGTCGTTTTTGAGAGATCTTATAATGATGATGATTGGTCCGACTGATTTCTGTCATAGCGAGCAATTCAGTTGGTACGGCGTTGGTGCGCCCGAAGATGCCAGCCCTGAGAGTCTTGCACACAAAGTTTTAGTTCTGTGTGAAAAAAGATCTAAGTACTAACATTTTGTATTATTTGCCGTAGATCCTGGATTGGACGTTCAAGTTGGTGTGTTCACAACTGCGCAATTCTTAATCATCCATGGGTCTCTGGTGGCCATGTGCATCCTGCTGACTACTATACGTGTGTTCCCGTTCGCACATCTCTGTGTCTCCGCCTCGAATAACCTACACAACAACATGTTCTCTTCCATGCTGAAGGGTATCATGAGATTCTTCGACACTAGCTCATCAGGTACGTGAACCAGTTATTATCCACCGAAGCATTATCTATGCGAACAGGAGAATATTTTTCTAGTTGATAGAGTACTATGTATAATACGTTTTTGTATTACAGTCAGGCCTAGAGCCTAATAAGTAATTTTATATTAAGAAGCTGACAACATCTCGTCTTGCCCATGTTGGGTACCAATTGCGGATTAACATAGAGTGAACAGAAAAATATCAAAACACTTAAAATGCAGTGATTATAGCATCATCATTAATTCTGAGAAAAATATATCTTATAATAAATGTATATCTTTGTAACATATCTTAAACAACAAAGGAAGCAATACCTTTGTTGTTTAAGATATGTTACAAAGATATACATTTATTATAATCATACATTTCACTACATGTTTTAATAAAAAATCAATTTAGCTGATGATGGTGCCTTAATCTAATGATCTAATAATAAAAGTCGATAGAGAAATCCTTAAATATTATTTATTAAATGTTGATGATACTTCTTTTATTATTGACATCATTCAAATTAAATCATTACATATCACACATACATACAATACACAATGTGCCCGTTTTCGACTATCTACAAAACTCAATAACTGAAACTCAAACATCTTGTCTATATTTTTCTTACATATTTAAACCTACTCAATTATATTTTTATCACATAGGAAATGATGTTTCAAGTTCCACAATATAGCATTTGTTTGAATTTCAGGTCGCATTCTGAACCGATTCACCAAAGACATGGGCGCTCTCGATGAAATCTTGCCAAGAACATTGCTAGATGTATTCCAGATCTACGGAACATTATTTGCTATTCTCGTATTGAATGCCATTGCTCTGTATTGGACACTTATACCTTCGGCAGCGCTATTGATTATCTTTACCTTCATGGTTAGGATATATTTGAAGACATCGCAGAGTGTAAAACGGATGGAGGGCACAAGTGAGTATGTGAAGCTATAACGTTTAAAAATAGGTAAATATAATTATAATTACAATTACCTCGGTTGAAATATGACATGCCCATCCGCGCCATCGTCAATAACCTCGTAAAAAGAATACGTTTTTAAGGAATTATTAGCGACGGTTTCCAAGGGCCCGAAACTATAGTCGGACGTATTGAATTTTATATATTTTTAAATTTGAAAATATGTAGTGTTCAATTGAGTCGCGCCTTTATATTTTTTAATTCTTCATTTTATCATAGTATCGGTATCTGAAGTGGAATAGATTATTTTATACCTATTTCTATTTATAAATGAACATATATTTAAAACAATTTCATGTTGTGCTGTACAAAAATATTTGTAGAGATTGGCTCTAATAAACTGAGGTACTTGTAATACATTCTTTTGCGTTCATGTTACTTATTTATACGTTTATAATCCTTGGACTTTAATTTACTCGTTGCTTGGTGTCTTCTTGCTGTTAGCTATTCGTTTATATTTTTTTCTGTAAACGATTATAACGAACGTAAACGATTTTACTATTATTTATTTTAGGCAAAAGTCCGGTGTTCGGCATGGTGACGTCTTCACTTAATGGAATATCTACAATTAGATCTTCAGATGCTCAACAAAGACTTATTGATGATTTTGACGCTATACAGGTACTATAATTCTAAATACGATACTATATTATAATAATTAGATTAAAATATACCTATTTTAGAAAAACGGTGAATATATTATTAAAAATCGAAGTGTTACCATTTAGGCTATATTTTAATTGATCTTTAACTTAAGTTTTCTTCAGTACATGACATAGGTTTGCTTGTTATTATAGTTATTCTATACGTTTATGTAACTATACGTGTAATTACACTTTTAATTATATTAATGAACTTTGAACTTTTAACCATACCATAAAATATTATTTCTTTTTCAGGATGTGCATAGTTCCGCTTGGAATACTTACATTGCGTGCGGAAATGCATTCGGATTCTATTTGGATACTGTTTGTTTAATATATCTCAGCACCGTCATATTGGTCTTTCTGTTCATTGATTTTGGTACGTATATCGGTTTTGTTCAAATTTTGCTATTGGGTGTGTTGTTGCTACCGTTGTTGGTAAACGCAGCTGCTATACCAAACATAATTTAATTTGTGGCATCCAAAATAGGCCTTTGGGTGACTTTTGGGGCTAATTCAGTTCTAAATGAAATTTTTGCAATAATTTGGCATTTTGAATAGGATTTTCTAACTTTTTAAGTCTAATATTTCCTGGTTTAATCATAGCTAGATTTGGCTATATTAGTTTATTGCCCAAATAATCGGTCTCTGATATGCACATTTTACCAACTATGCAATAGCATTTTATTTAATTTATTTATTATTATTATCACCTTACATAGCAGGTAAAATGTGGATATCAAAGACCGATTTATTTGGGAAAATTTTGCTAGGATTTATACCTGTGATATTATATCCTTCTAACATTATCATCATCATCATCATATCAGCCGAAAGACGTCCACTGCTGGACAAAGGTCTCCCCAAAGATCTACACAATTGCCGGTCTTGCGCTATTCGCATCCAGCGGTTTCCAGCGACCCGCACAAGATCATCGGTCCATTTTGTGGGAGGCCTGCCCACGCTGCGTCTTCCGGTTCGTGGTCGCCACTCGAGAATCTTTATCCTTCTAATGTCGGTGATACTTAGGTGATGCTATCCCCATCGGCAGCGTCGGCTTGGCGGTGACGCAGACCAATACATTGACAGTAATGCTGCAGCACGGTGCGCGAATGCTCGTTGAGTTTCTCGGACAACTCACCAGCGTTGAGAGGATCCTAGAATACACAAACATCGAAACCGAATCCAACTTATTCAAAGGAAGTTAGTATATTATTACCATAAATTAAGATACTATTACAGCTAATTTCAAAAGTATTGCTAGCTTATGAAATGTCACTTAACAAACGAACAGACCTCTAAAAATCCTTCGGCGCTCGTACTAACTCTTAATAATTCACATAACTACTGATGTAGTAGGTACTGATGAGGATAGTGGCTTAATGACTACAAATAATTTGTAAAAGAATAGTGACTACATGTGAGGAAGGCACCGCACTTTCTCAGTTTAATGATAGAGACAGATGGTTGGGATCCAAATTGGACATACTGACTAGATAGCTACTTGCCAAGAAGATCTTAATACAACCATTCGTTGTCAAAACTTTCAAATATTTTATGGTATAAGAAGATTGCCCATGAATATTGCTTCTTCTGAAGAAATTATCTGAACTCAAAATATTTAAATTATAAGTTTTATAGCATTATTCGCAATGCAAATCGTAAATGTAATCTTAAAATGGGAAATTATAAATATAATCGTTCTGCGGGTCCCAAACCAACACCCTCTAGCAATCCGGGTAGACGCTTTGTGTTAAAACTACGAACGATATGTTTCTAGAAAGCATAGGCGATGAATAAGACCTACATCTTGCAAAAAATCTAAAATTAGGAATTTACTTTTTTTTCTAGAGACATGGAAAAATTTATTTTCTTAAGTTTACCCAAAAATGTTCAATTAGAATTACTATTTCGCAGAGGTGGATATGCCACCAACGTGGCCGTCGCAAGGAAAAATTGATTTTGATAATGTATGTCTGCGTTATGCACCTGATGAAGCTCCTGTGCTTAAAAACCTCAATATTAACATCGAAAGTGGCTGGAAGGTAAGAGACTTTGTAAATAAAACAAGTTGTCGTGAATTATGCTGAGTGATCTTTTACTGAAATAGAGTACAACGGCTGCAATAGAATTATTCATTCTTTATTGAAATTATGTAATTATTGTATGATTAGATCGTACCTAAACATCTGCCATTTGGCCATTGTTTAAAACTTTAACACTGGTAAGTAAAAAACCAGATTACGAATATGTGTACCTAAGTACTATATATGTAAGCCAATTTCAAGGGGTAGTATCATATCATCCGAAAGACGATAAGCATCCAGCGGCTTCTAGCGACCTCACAAGATCATCGGTCCATCTTGTAGGAGCTCCATAGATTTATTTTTTTTATTTGCAGTTACATACTACCCCTGTAGTATGTAACTGCAAATAAAAACATCTTCCTTTTTTATTAAGAAAAAAATAATTAATAATACTGGTTGCACAGCAAAATAGTTATCACAAAATATTGTAGGTAATTTTAGCCGCAATTGAAATTTAAGACGCTTTGCCATTTATTTAAAAGTGGATTGTTTATGTAAATAGATTTGCACGTGGCACTTGCCGGCCGGTGTCACATTGTTATTATAATATGAAAATGATCTAATTGATGAATATAATTTGATGGGTCAATGCACCACTTTTTTTTGTTAATGTCTATCATTATACAACTAACTATATGTGCCCGCATCTTCGTTCGCGTGGAATAGTGTTGCGCCCTCTGTCGAAGATTGGACGTATCAGCTCAGAAACCTTCATGGCACCACACTTTGTTGAAGATCATCACATGACAGACAAACATTCATTTTTATATATAAAATTGGTACTTATTTGGTGTACAGATTGTTTATAATGTTTTAGGTTGGCATAGTGGGTCGGACGGGAGCTGGCAAGTCTTCTTTGATATCGGCACTATTTCGATTTGCTTATATTGACGGAAAGATAACAATTGATGGACTTGACACTTCACTCATATCGAGACAGGTAATTCCAAAATGTCTACTTCCTTCATATTATGCTTTGAATGATTGTACACACGGCTACATATCAAGCTATACATTTCCAATATAAGCTGACCACTCATTGTATGGAAATCCTATACAACGCGAGATCAGCTTATACTGGAAATGTATAGCTTAATGAGAAGCCGTGCGTACTCGGGTAGCTGTCCACTCAGATACTGAGAATCAGGAAACATAGAATGCACTTCTGTTCGCACACACTTGTGCACTGTAATATTTCCTACATAGTGTGCTACTCTTCATTGAAATCGGCCGCAAATTCTGCTGGTCCTAACCTCTGCAATTTCCTCTTGATATTAGAAAATATGAAAAACATATATGAAAAGAGCGTAATAGAAATTTATCGATGCCCCAGCTATAAAAATCTTGAAGATGGGATTCAATAGAATCATTAAAGGTATTTATCGCCAATTCAGATTGGATAGTAAATCCGTTGAAGCGAGGATTAATGAATATGATGGGTGGGACCAGGGATTTTAGATTCTAATTCCTGTAATTCTGGGACAGTAAGGTGTGTAGTGTGTATACGAACGTTGTTGTGAATAAAGAATACTCTAAAGCAATTGAGAAATTCGGTTGTTTGAGAACGAGGTTGGCCATCACAATTTGCTTTTTTTATTTACATTGTTTGTGTGGCAATACTCTCAAGCTCCTAATAAGCAGCAAATTTTGGCTCAGTTATAGAATTAATTTGAATGTATTCAAATTCCGCAACTTCATACCTGATTCTAATGCACTATTGCGCACCATGTTATGACCGATGCATACAATGCACGTCTAACGCAACTAAAACTTAATAGTAATTATCATTATGTAACATCATTCAATTTTAATTTCATAGCATTTTTCGCAATGCAAAGCATAAATTTAATCTCAAATATATGTAAATTTTTCAAGTTTACCAGTGTACCAGTAGATCACGCGTTGACTACACGCAGAAGATATGTTTGTTCATAAGTATCAATGCTTTTTGTGTTTTTAAGGGGCTGCGATCGAAAATCTCAATTATCCCTCAAGAACCGATCCTCTTCTCGGCTACAATCAGATACAATTTGGACCCGTTCGACATTTATAGTGACGACGACCTCTGGAGATCACTAGAACAGGTCAGAGATTGAATAAAATTATTTGTATAAATGTTTATATAAATATTTGAGAGCTTTATATTTATAACATTTATATATTACAGGTGGATTTAAAGTCTGCAATACCATCGTTAGATTTCAAAGTCACGGAGGGAGGAGCTAATTTCTCAGTGGGACAAAGACAGCTGATGTGTTTGGCGCGCGCAATGTTGAGGTCAAACCAGATACTGATTATGGATGAAGCTACTGCCAACGTGGATCCCCAGTAAGTGTTTCAAAACAAACAATATTTACTTAACACACAGGCGCTCATGGCAAGTTGTACACACCGGTCCGTAAGTCCGGCGAGGTAAAGGGCCTTGACACACGTTCTGGCCAAATATGGGTGACCGTTAAAGTGGTTTAATTTCTGAGCGTCTCCGTGCTTCGGACGACACGTCAAGCTATCGGTCCTAGTCGTTATTATTAGGCAAAAGTCGCTAAGGAATGTCCGAGGAATACTCGGCGGCAGGAAAATCCTTGTAACCACTACAACTACAATAATATATATTTGGGGCTTATCACAGAGAAACATCTAGCCTACACTATAGCAAAACTTATACTACGGATACTAGACAACGAATAGAACGAAATATATACTGCTTTTTGTAAATCATCATCATCATCATGTCGGCCAAATTACGTCCACTGATGGAAAAAGCCTCCCCCAAGATTGGGGGGATATGCCATAATCTCCACGCATGCCAGACGGGTTGGCGACCGTAGTACGATGGTGATAGTATTCAGAAGAACGCTGCTGCCTGTTCTTTTTGTAAACATATACATACAATACATAGAAAACATCCAGACCAACACCAATAGATTTAATATTTGTATATGTTTTATATGTGCATATTGTATTACAGGACGGACAACTTTATCCAGCAAACAATACGACGTCAGTTCAAGTCGTGCACGGTGTTGACCATCGCACATCGACTTAACACCATCATGGACTCGAACCGTGTGCTGGTGATGAGCAGCGGCATGGTAGCAGAGTTCGACCATCCCTACGTGTTACTACAAAACCCTAAGAGCCACTTCTCCTCCATGCTTCGGGAGACAGGAGAGAAAAACAGTGCTGCCCTCTTTCAAGTTGCTAAGGATGCTTATTTCCAAAATAATGTAAAAGAAAATGCTAGATGAAAATAGTTCAAACAACAAAAGCTAGATAATCAGTTACGAATAATATTTAAAGGCTGAGTTCATTTCTTTGGGGAATGAGACAGTTAGTATTTTAAGTGATAAGTTAGATAATAAATACACTACAAATTAAAGAAATAAATATATTACTAAACTATTAATACTCGCTTCATTTATCTACATATCATAGACAAAAAGTAACCCAAAATATTACACAAGCCGCGATAAAAAAGTTTTTAATTGGTACAGGTAAAGTTGATGTCATTGTTAAAATAACTATGATACTGTTAAAGAATTAAATAATGCTCAAAATCAAGTATGGTTAATTGTCCTGTTAAACCAAAAACTCTGTGTGTGATCTACAAGAGTTCCTTAAAATAAACCTATGTTCAAAAATAATGAATACTTATTTAATTGAGGATATTTTATTGAAGATCAGATAGACTATTTCACTAAATCGAATCACTTGGTGACTTGGTCACATGTCCATTGGTAAGATTTATATGGATCACATGATCAACATAGTATGTTTCATAACAAGAGTAAACTTACGAACCAATTGAGAAGAGACTGTAATTTGGATCTCAGTGCGTGCCTGAGAGAAAAACTTATATCATGTTGTGTATAGTTAAAGAGATACACAAAACTGTTTTCAGCGAAACTGAAGACTCTGATGTAACCTATTTTTCATCGAGTTGCAAAAGGTAATCCAACCGACCGCACAATATCAAAGTTAGTTTTCCACGCCATGTACAATATATAATTGTATAAAATCAAGCGTATGGAGAATGTCACTCGTAAAAGGTTCGCCGTTCAATATATTTCGCAAGATGTCAACCACGAGTCTTTTAAATACAGACGATTCTATCCGACCGCTTTCTTATCATCGGAAATCAAATTTTGAAGGAAACGCTAAGGATTGTTGTGTTATCATCTTATTTAGTACGGTTCGTTATAAACATGGCCTGATTTTGTGTTTATCTTCAACCCTTTACTCATGTACCCCTTACGCACTCTTACGCACAAGTCGTGAAATATTTTCGCTATAGAAAGGATAGCATTTTGAAACCTTATGTTGTTATACATAAGGTCCAAAGTTCTTGTACTCGACAGCAGTTATATTATGAACACTGTTCTAATCTGAATCTGTCTACGGTCTGTGTAAATGGTGGTGCTGCTGGGCGCAATCTCTCAAATGTTGAGTAGGCATTAGGAAAAAATCCAATAATAGTAGTAATATTAGACCTTCGGGCCGAGTTACAACCATGATAGTGATAAGATACGGTACGGTCAACACTACGTAATCCACTCTTTGCGCCTTGACCCAAAAGCAATGCCTTTGGCATCGACGTTCTCCGTAGGACAAGTACCCTCGTACGAACATAAGCTGAAGTACTTCTTTCATATTTTCTCACGGAAATCGTAGAAACTCTAATGAAGCAATATGTCCCGAGTTACTAGCTTAAGTCTTTTCAAGTTTTGCGTTTGGCTAAGCTTCCGCACAGCCAAATCACACCACTTTGTCCAGCGCTAAAGACAGTTCTATGTCACTATGAAAGGATGTGTAGGATGCCTTGGATGATAAAAAGTTATCACATTACAGCGCCTTATTGCACTTCAACTTCGACTCAATTTAATAAATTTAATTTTTAATTAGATATATTTTCCCAAACTTAAACACGCAACTATAAAAGCCTGTGTTTGTGCCAGGTCATTGTTTAATTTATGAAAGCCTACTCATAAACACATACATTGCGTAATACTATATAAGTAAGGATTACTTTGTTTGAAGAGAAATGGCCATAAATTAAAATGTATAAACCAAGTGAGCCAACCTCCTTAGTATTTATTGGAAAATATTATTACCTTCTCCAAAACTGAATTGATTAGCCGTAGTCTTCTTCAAAAATAAGAAGTTTCTCAATTTCAATAAAAATATTGATCATATAGGTAAATTATAATGTCAGTATTTAAAGGAAATTGATAGTGAAAAATATGTCCAACTATGTCATTCTTTTAACAACATTTCTTAATGAGGTAAATATTGTTTAGGTTGTGAATATTACAATAATCATTCGCTTCATGTACTGTTCTACATCTTGCAATTTTGTCAAATTTCATTTAAGGTTGTCACTGCAGAATTGTTTTGCTAGAATAGAAGGTCGACGAAACTATCTCTAATGATTTCAAACTATTTCTAATGTTCTGCCACGAATAATATAGTTATTTCTATTCATCTCTACAAACTTTTCCAATTTCCACAGAATCATTATAAACTTGCCCTTGCTTACTCCACTACTTACACTGTTTCATGTACCAGGAACCCTTATACTTAAATAACTAACTTAATTCAACGTAGTTGATTGGAGTTTCTATACAAAGGCCAAGTCATACTTTTGTCTTTTGTTTAACGATTTTGTTTTTGTTATTTTTATTTTTTTAAACACAACGCCCGTACTATATGGATATTTATTCCTGTGTCGCGGGGTACTTTATAAACATATTGACGTACACGAAGTACATCCAAACTCAGCGCAACTATTTATGGGTCACACAAATATGTCCTGCGCGGGAATCGAACCCGGGATACGAACTGACGAGGCAACTGTCTTAACCGCTGCGCCATACGTGCACTCAATTTGAAGACTTAGGGCATGTAAATCGAAATTAGAAGACAGATATTACAGTGAAAGCGTTCTGACATAAAGGTTTAAGTTGGTTTTATAATAAATGGTTTTGATGGAATTATTGTGCATTTTTAAAACGTGGACGAAGTAAGAACAAATGAAATATGCATGCAGACGTTGATTTGGTTACCTAATTTATTATTTAGGTTTGGGAAGATCCCATATTTGCATAATTTTAAAATTACTTGTATACATAACGCCACGCTGCTTGGGCCGGCGCGGTACAATGATCCTTCACTTAATTGAGGGATTCCGTTTCGTTCTAATGTTTTCGTTGTATTCTAATGTGTAAACGCATTAAACGTGTATTAATGACATATCATATTATGTTGATACGTTATGCAACAATGATTCCAGATATAATAGTAAAACAAAGACAGTCAATAATATCGAAGGGTTAGGTACATAAATCAAATAGAAATTTATTTTGAAAATACCTTCACGGAACAGGCCCAGCCTAGTGTGGAGAGTTTTACGAATAAATTGTATAAATGTTTTAACATTCCGTATACCTAAATATCTGTAATAAGTAACTAGAAATAATAACTGTATTACTACAAACATGTTCTGACTATTTACAAGCGCTTTTTTAAAGTCTACGTGAATAAAAACCTTTTTTATTTTATTTTATTTTTTTATTATTTAATACATATTTGTGTTTTGTTTTATGTTATTGTCATATGCATCAGTGACCATTGTTATAATATTTGCTATGTGAATTGTTAATGTTTATGATGTGGCTGTACTCAATAAATAAATAAATAATTAATTTTCTCATATGTGCCCCATGTGAAGATGGGTTCGATTATAATATTTTTTACCACACTCTGGGAAAAAGCTTTGTCTACTTAGACCAGCACTAAGCGGTTTTTATGACCAGAATCATCCCTATTGTAAAATAAATTTTATAAATGTTTTAACAATCCGTGGACCTAAATATCTATATTGTAACTAGAAATAATTATGTATACCTACTTAAGGATATTACTACAAACATGTTCAGACTATTTACAAGCGCTTTTTTAAAGTCTCAGTGAATAAGGACTTATTTTTTTATTTAAGAATTAATATCTTAGATGAAAGTGGATGGAAGTTAACACACACTATAAAGTGCCTGAACAGAATGTAGAGCATAATATTTTTTCGATTTTCGAGAGGGAAAGTATGTATCTGAAAGTATGTTTCTCACCACAGTGGGTACTAGAACTGTGATGGGAGTTACTAGGAAGTTGACTTATCTTGTCAGCAACGTGTGGGTGATGCTTTCGGTATAGCTAGCGTCCATATGGTACCACTGTAGCTTTCATTGGTCCGTAAGTAATAGATCAAGCGAAGCTCCTCGGCGCGCGGACAGTGAATTATTAGGTGACTACCAAAGAGGTTTAATTTATGAGCGTCTCCGTACTTCAGAGGGCACGTTAAGCTGTCGGTCCCGGTTGCAGTCATAAGATAACAGCCGTAAAGCCATGTCAGAGGCCTACAGGGCGGCTTGAACAACCTTTTTTTTTCTTTTATTTTTACGTGGTGGATATGCTTATCGCTCGTCGTGTAGAGCTTACCCACTAAAAGCACCACGGCAGCCAGCCTCACAGTGCTTGTAGCGGGGGCTCTGGGTACTTGTGAACGATCTCGCCAGTACCCCCGCTGTACACTGAGCCTCCGGGAGACTCTCACCCGGGGAGGGGAGGGCCCCGAATGCCAGCTTGAATAACCTACTTTAAGGTAACCACTGCCCATACAATAAGTAGTGGTACTTACCCTGAGTATAATAAACTATAAGTGAGAAAATAAGTGATAAGGAAAAGCGTGGGAAAATACTTCAACTTGTTGTTTCGAGCATACTCATATTTTCTCAACAACCTATTAGCTACTTGTCAAGAAGAGCTCGCGACAGCTGCTCATAATAATAGGCATCGTAGATTTACCATTCAGTATCAAGCACCAATTAGTAGACATTAAGTATTATCTGTGGCTATGATACTTTCAATACCTCTTCAAATCTTAACTCAAACATTTTATGTGCAAGTTTTCCCAAAAGTATTCTCAACTTTTTTAAAGGAAATTTTGTTTTTAAAAATGAGTGTCTAGTATATGCGCTAAATGAAGATACAGTGCTTAAGAATTAATATCGTAGGTGAAAGTAGATGGAAGGCAACACACATAAAGACATATAAATATTATTTTAATATTAATAATTAAACTTTAAGGAGATAATTATTACAGTAGCTTTATATATATAAACTTCACGAGCTCATTAAAACAGGTCATAGCCAAACAAACAAGTGGAAGAAAATTTGTTTGTGTAACGTCATAAATATTTATTAAGATATTCGAAACTTTTATAAATATATACATTACAAGTAGATTAGTAGTAGATAGATTTTCTCTATTGGACAATGACAGCTTAGGTATATGTTTGGCGCACGCAATTTTGAGGTCCAACCAGAAACTAATCGGGAACGAAGCTACGGCCAACGTTGATTTCAATATGTGTTTCTAAATAATAATAAATACCTATAAATAATAAATACCTTGGGACAAATAACACGCAATCATCGAATCACAAACTAGGCGGAGCCTGTACTATGACAACCAGACAACTAATAAATATAGATAAATATCACCCAGACACAGAACAAATAACCGTGCTTATCACACAAAGATTTTCCCGGGTGGGGATCGAACCCACGACCTCAGGCTTAGCAGTAGCCTAGACAAATAGGCCAGTCAATGTTTTAAATGACCGTTAATGCTGCATTAACATACATAACAATGTATAAATTCCACCCGTAAAATCATATTAGACGGCTAAAAATAAAATTTATAAAAATCTATTAACATACGTTTAGCTAGTAAAAATTCACAAATCATATTATACATATATTGCATGCGAAGTATGAAATTTTGCTACTTAGGTACATGTTTTCATATTAAAAAATATTTCTTTATTTAAAGAGTTTTAGTCCTCTAGGATGCCACTCTGTATGGACAATACACACGCCTTATATCTATAAATCTAAATTTAACTGAAAGTTGATGCCAAATCAGGTAACAATAAGATGATGTTTATTTTGTGTTGCTGGATGGACAACTTACCAAACAATGAGACGTCAGTCCCAGTCATGCACGGTGTTGTGCATTACGCACCGACTCAACACCATCATAGACTCAGATGACACGTGCTAGTGATAAGCAGCGGCATGATAGTACACTACGACCATCCTTACGTGTCGCTGAAGAATCTCAACAGTGGTACTCTTCCATGGTACGGGAACAAGCAAGAAAAACAGTTCCGTGTTCTTTAGTACTTTTTACCACCAGAAATATTAACACTCACAATTTAGAAGTATAATTTCTTGGACTATAATTTGATTGAGAAGCAAGCACAAGATACTTGTATTTAAGAACTCAATAAATTAATTGGAGTTAAAGATTATTTATATGTACCTGAATGGAACACTGCCCAAGTAAAGCACAGGGGCTTAATGATTCTGGGACATGTTTGCGAGTTATTATGTCTTATCAGTTACAACATGTGTCCCCGTAATAACATTGGTAAAGTAGCCAAGAAAGCAACCCAATCACGATGATGAGGAAAATGCTAAGGTAGAGGGCATGAGGCTTCTTGAAGAGCGAATCGTCGCAGCAGATTTCCGATCCATCGCAAAGTGTCATATCAGTGGAACTGCATTCAAACATATAACATCTCTAGAATGCTTTTATCTAAAATTTGCTCCATGTTCATGATCGCTTTTTGTACACACATCGAGTTAGTTAAGTTATTAAGGAATATACTCGATACGACGTTATTAGAGTAGTTTTATCACTGAAATTTACTAGTACAATATTTATTTACATTTTTACGGATTTATACTAAAATGTTTGGGAAAATATTGACTAAGTTGTTTGTCAGTGTCAAGTTCATAGACAATATTGGTCAAAAAGACACAGATATTATCTCGTTCATATGTATCTAAGGGCTGGATGCTTTTGTATTTAGCTGAAATGCTCGAAGAGGGGCCTATGCACGCCTCGTTTTTTAAGCGCGCCGTTGACGCGCGTTTGTAGCGATACAGACGCGCGTTAGCATCGCGTTTGTATCGATACAAACAACAACAAACCGCTCTGTAGGATAAAAAACGTGCTGTCGACGCGCGATTATGACTGCGAGTAAATTGCGATAACGTAGCTGCGAACTAATTATGAGTCATGTTCTTATGACTAGATAAGATATACACATTAATTATATATTTCTGCAAGCGGTATATATACCCCGTTACATGCCCGTTCATATATCGTATTTTTATAGGTTATTCGAACATATTAATAATTGTTAAAAGTGTGTTTTACGGTAAATATTAAGATCGTTCTCATAAAAAACGTATTTAGAAGACTGAATGACGATATCACGTCTCACCTACACACTGTACTGTCCCCGGACAAAAGTACGGCCGCGAACACGTCACATCGCTATCACCATCACCCTCTCTGACCCTTAGTTTACATTCGTAGATAAAATGTCCCATCCAATCTTGTTCGAGTATTTACGTAGAGGAGCAGTTGCACAAAACGTCTTTAAAATTAACTCCTTTCTGTATCTCCACGTCAGTAATTACCCTAATCCTGCCAAAGACGATGCTTTCTGGCGCGGTTTACCTAGTAGTCTTATTTGCTTGACTGATGACTTGAGGCCCCGTTCACCGCTATCTGGAAAAACGTTAACCATGACCGTTATTTAAAAAAATTCGTGTCGTGTCGAGTGACGCCAGATAGGAACGAAGTTCCTATTAATAAAAAAAATATTAATTTGTAATTTTATTCCAAGTTTATAGGCTACGGTGACCGCTTAATATCACGTAGTCCGTTTACTTGTTTGGTGTTGAGAGCACCCTTAGACTACGGTCACCACTTAACATCGTCTACTTATTTGGTGTCGAGAGCGACCATAGGCTACGTTGACCGCTTAATATCAGGTATTCCGTATACTTGTTTGGTGTTCAGAGAAACTTTAGGTTATGGTGACCACTTAACATCGTATAATTGTTTGGTGACGAGAGCGACCATAGGCTACGTTCACCGCTTAGTATCAGGTATTCCGTATTCTTGTTTGGTGTAAAGAGCAACCATAGGCTACGGTCACCCCTTAACATATACATATATGTATATACCAACTTGTTTGGTGTTGAGAGCGACCATAGGCTATATCAGGTATTCCGTATACTTGTTTGGTGAGAGCGACCATAGGCTACGATAACCGCTTAGCATCACGTGGTCCGTATACATGTTTGGTGTCGAGAGTGTCCATAGGCTACGGTGACCCCTTAACATCGAATACTTGTTGGTGTTGAGAGCGACTATAGGCTACAGTGACCCCTTAACATCGTATACTTGTTTGGTGTTGAGAGTGACCATAGGCTACGGTGACCGCTTCACATCGTATACTTGTTTGGTGTTAAGAGCGACCATAGGCAACGATGACCGCTTAGCATGATGTGGTCCGTATACTTGTTTGAAGAAGCGTCCGTATGCTATGGGGACACATTTAACATCAGGTGGTCTATATACGATACCCTTTTCAATCGTTTATTTAACTTTTGACAGCTCTAATATTTAATCACATAGTGATATCCTGACCCGTTACCGATTCGATTGCTTTTATTGATCGATTTTATTCATGAAGAAGATTTAATCGATTTAACACACTCATTATTTCATCTCTAATTTCGTAATTTTATCGATTATTAAACGGAAACACTGGACTTGGCGGTGATGCGCGCCGCCATTTTGCTGTCAGTGTTTATCCATATTTTCATACGTCGAGCTGAGTATTTATATTCCTCCAATAATATTTATTGATAATGGACACTATCACTCTCGTCAAATTAATAAAATGCCAACGCAGGCCAACAAAAAACATGAAATCATAAACTGGCTCCGTGACAATGACGAGGAGGTGGACGAGTCCCTACTAAAAGTAACAATTAAAAACAAAGAAGCTGCCAAAACGATACGTAATAGATGAAATGGCAGCAGAGCATGGACATACCGTTCTCAGAATTGCCCCCTATCACTGCCAATATAATGCAATTGAAATAATACAACTCCTCCGAGGTACCGCGAGAAACAATACAACTCCTCCTTTCACCGCAAGAAAAATGCTGA
Source organism: Pseudoips prasinana (assembly GCA_951640165.1). Lineage (NCBI taxonomy): Eukaryota > Metazoa > Arthropoda > Insecta > Lepidoptera > Nolidae > Pseudoips > Pseudoips prasinana. Next base: position 22,467,695 of record OX621236.1, on the reverse strand, counting down.
ATTTACTAAAAAATGCGTGTATAAAAGTAACTCCTGAAAATTGGGCGAGTGTTGTAAAAAAAACAAAAAAAGGTGATAATGTCGGATTGGGATCGGGATGTTGCATTCGAAAATTTATCTGTCCAAGAATTGATAATCAATATTACAGAGAACTCAAGTGATGATGCTTCCTGGTCATAGACTTTATAATTAAAAATAATATTACACTTTTACTTTTGGTTGCTATATTTTTTAACCCCTAAAGTAGGTACTATGAATTTAAACATTTTTGTACCTGTTCATTACAAGTAGCTACCGCAGTTTATTCACATGCTTTTTATTGGAACCAACTACAGTAAGTCTAAACAATTATTTTAGATTTATTAATTTGCTTCCCATTACTAGGTACAAGACGATCTATTTATGCATTAAAACAGAGACATTTAGGAAATTTTAATATAAAATAATAAAGGTTTTTACGTGATTTCATATAAGATATAATCACAATAATTTTATTGTATGTTTTTATTAATATAATTGATAATCGATTTATTTCAAAACCGTTTTATAGTCTGCGGTCATTAATTACGAAATACACATCTCTAAGTGGGCGGAGGCCGTCCATGAATTACAGCATTCCCTGTAGTATATTGTATCAAAAGTTATTACAAAAAATTATGAGCGTGATCTGTCAAATGTTAAATAAACCATTGGATACAATAAACTTTTGTAATGAAAGCGTTCAAAGAAAACGCGTGCCCCTATAGTAATATACGTATACTATAGATAATCTTACGTTACGGAGGTTTTTTGCCGGCTAGGGTACCCCCCGCAACGCCCCATAAGGAACTTCGTTCCAAAATGTATTAAGTTGGCTATAATCTTGTTTATTGACATGATTCTAATCATGTCAATAAATAGTCGGGAGTTGGAGTTACATGGATAAAAAGTCAGGTTACATAGAAAGTTATTTTAATATCAGTTATGAAGCGCTCTTAAAACTGTTCATTAAAATTAATTAATACTTACATAAAATTAATTTATTTAATTATTGTAAAAGTAGCTACATCAATGTGTGAAAAGTTCTTAAATATATTTATACATACAGTACTTAAAATATTAACGCTTATTTTTGGTACGCAGTTCTTATACACCCTCAGGAAAACGTAAAAGTGATAGTCGTACTGTTTTGAATATTCTATTTAGTGATAAGATAGTTAAAGATTTAAGACAGCAGGGAAAAATTATATAACTGAACTGTACACATATTGATGCAGTTGTAAATTCCACTGCCATTGGTTTAAATAATAATAACACAATATTCAATCTAGAACAAAATTGCCTACATATTAGAAGGGCGGCAAATCTGCTCTAGTTTGATGACACATGACGTGATATTAATTTATATTTTATCTGGAGGCTCGAAATGCCGAAGGGTTCACTAATAATAAGATTGAATCTTTTTATTGACTAGGTATACACTTAAAGATAGTATCAGTATGAATTTTTCAAAGAGGACCTATAGAAGACGGCCAAATAAGAAAAGAAAATTGAAAGTTTTGAAGTTAACAAAAATAGCACTAAGAGTGAGGTATTACGCAAAGGTACTGTATAAACATGGTGTATACTTCGTGTAAAAGCTCCAAAGTTACTTCTAAATATATTAGGAATAGTAAGTTTTGAACGTCCAATTTCCTCAATATTTTTTTTATTAAGGCCCGCAAACTGGCCGTTACGGCAAAACATACAACATTATTGCATTATAAATATGAGTAAATGACAGCCAAACAGCCTTCTAAGTGCGAACACGGCATGCTCACGAATACCCAATCGTCAATCACAGGTTATCAGTGAAAAGTCAGACTTTTTATTTTTTACTACTTTAACCTCCTTTCTATGTAAAGTTATTCTACAACAGAAATAACTCACATGGTTCCAGAATTTTACACGAATATAAAAACACTTTGTCCATTCCCACCCAGGACAGATATTTGTGTGCATCCACATGTCTGTTTGTCTTGAATATGGGTGTAACATTAGTATGTATTCTATAGAAGTATGTATTTACAAAAAAAAAAGAATTATATGTAGTTATACCACTCTGGTTACCATATTTAAAGCTCTGCTTAGTTTGGGATCAAATGGCTATGTGTGAATAAGCTAGATATTGCTTACTAGCTGTGCCCCGCGGTTTTACCCGCGTTAATTTTTATAAATTATCACAGCTCCTCCCCCATAAGTGATAGCGTGAAAATATGTAGCGTATATGTTGACCCGACCTCTTAGTAATATTCATGCTAAATTTGAAGTAAATCCATGCAGTACTTTTTGAGTTTAGCCCGGACATACATACAGACAAACAGACACACAGACAAAAATTATAACAACTATATTTTTGGCTTCGGTACCGATTGTAGATCACGGCCTAAGTATCCTTTAAAAAAAATATTCAATGTACAGGTTTGACTTTCCTACGATTTTATTATATGTATAGATATGAACGGTTGAAATTAAAATTTAACGAAAGATAACCGTAACGCGTGATTAAATTTAATTGCCATTGTGTTCAAAGTTGCTGTCGAGACTAGCATATCTTAATATTTATCAAGAAGAGCTTCCTAAGTCCCCGTTGAAAAATATACCATACGTTACCCTACCATATCTACTGTTTTCTGATTACAATTTTTTCTATTTATCCTAATATGATTTAGTAATCGAATTAGGATTTTTTGGTATCACTTTCGTATTTTGTTCTGGCTACTTCTAACAGGATTTTGCTCATGTTATCTCCAGTTTCCTTTACCATGGAGCTCAATTTGCTATTAGGGTTAGAGAGGAGAATGAAGGGGTAATCGTACTCCACAAGTTCGCCACTGTCCATCACAATGACACGATCAGAATCCATGATAGTGTTAAGACGGTGAGCGATTGTGAGCACCGTGCACGTAGCAAATTCTTTACGAATCGTCTTCTGAATCAGCGCATCAGTTCTGTAACAATTTTGGCCATGATATACAAGAATTTGAAGTTGTAATTTTTTTACCCAAAAATTTAAATTAGCCGTAAAAGCTAGAAATAGTAAGTCGGGCTCGCATTTATGTACGGGACGGGATGTATTTAGGGACGGTACCCTACTTAAGTAAAATAGAACTGTCAATGGCGTAAGATTCAAATAACAAAATAATTTACAGCTTACGACGAAAATATGTAAATGTGCTAATTAAATAGCACATTTACATATTTTCGTCATACAGCCACCAAATCAGAAATCATACCCGGATCTCATTATTTGCCTGTTGTTAGTAGACGTCATTTAAACTAAATTGGTTCAAAGAAAAAAGGGATAAGAATCTTTAAAAAGAGAGGTTGATATGGGTTACTAAACTGGCGCAATCATTTAATGCCCAGAATACAACATGTAGCTTTCTCACTCTGAATCCAATAACAAGTTTTAAAAAGGCGTATTTTTATATTATGTAAAACAACTAATAAGCGAGTAAGATCGCTGCACTGAAGTCTGAACCTGAATTGAAATAATCTGGATTTTAAGAACTAGGTCTGTATCCTTAAGAACTAATAAATATTAAACCGCAGTTCTGACATGTCGGGTAATCCCAATTGTTTAAAAATATCGCGCGCGCGATATGACGATAGTGACAAGTAGTTTTCTCTTCCTTTACCAACACTTATGAAAGGCTCTTTTCCCTTTGCATATTTCATAATATTTTAAAACATTTTTAAGATTTTTTCAGAAATACTTACTGAGGATCAACGTTAGCTGTAGCTTCATCCATGATAAGAATCTTATTCGAACGCAGGACAGCTCGAGCAAGGCACAGCAATTGACGTTGTCCCATAGAGAAGTTGCTCCCGCCCTCTGAGACCTTATAATCTAGGGCAGGCACGGCATCTTTCAGCTCCACCTGTATTTAATAACTAATTAAGTTACAAATTCGATTTAGTGAATTAAAAATATAATATCTATCTATGATTCAACATAACGATACAATACAATATTGTTTATTGTACATGGGGAATTTTAGTAAGCTCAGATATTTTTCCAGATAAGCGTTAGATGAAAAAGATTTGTAGAAATGAGGCCAAACAAGGATATAGCAATATCAGACGAGATAAATATTAAGTAATTAATTCGATTAGTATCATACATGTAGTGTCCACTAAGAGAAAATATAATATTACTGTAGTTTTTAATTATAAAAAAAAAATACAACTTTTCCTAAGAATATAAACATATATATATATATATATATATATATATATATATATATATATATATATATATATATATATATATATATATATATATATATATATATATATATATATATATATATATATATATATATATATATATATATATATGTGTAATTGTATACGGTAAGTGATTAAAGTTCTTTATAGATATTACCTGCTCCAGAGCTCTCCAAATGTCATCATCGCTGTAGTCGTCGAACGGATCTAAATTATAACGCAAGGTTGCGGAAAATAGGACCGGTTCTTGTGGAATGATTGATATTTTCGATCTCAGCGTCTGAAACATTACATAATATTTATGTTACAGAAAAAATTTCCTCATAATGAACGTTGTTACAAATCCGTAATTAGTAGGTGTTATACCTTTTTAGCTAAGTCTTTAGTATCAATTCCATCTATTTTAATACTGCCTTCAATATCAGCTAGTCGGAAAAGCGCTGCTATTAGAGATGATTTGCCTGCTCCAGTTCTACCTACCACGCCCACCTGAAATTATTTTCTGATAAGTTTGGTCTTCATTTTTTAACTTCTGTTTATAAATATTTTGCCACGTGTAAGTTACCTTCCAACCGCTTTTCACTTCGAAGTTCAAATTCTTTAAAATTGGTGGATCTTCCACAGCATATTTTAAATAAACTTTGTCGAAGTTTATATAGCCGCTTCTAGGCCATCCTTCGGGTGGGTTAGATGCTGAAATATTTTTATGTCAGTATAATATATTTAACATTCGAAGCATACATCATATTTTGAAGACCACTAATTACATATGGAATAATAATAATAATAATAATATATAGGGACAATGTCACACAGATCATCCTAGCCCCAAACTAAGCAAAGCTTGTACTATGGGTACTAGGCGACGATATACATACTTATATAGATAGATAAATACTTAAATACATAGAAAACATCCATGACTCAGAAACAAATATTCGTGCTCATCACACAAATATTTGCACTTACCGGGATTCGAACCCAGGACCACCAGCTTCGTAGGCAGGAGCACTACCAACTAGGCTACGGTGATCGTCAATGTAATTTGTGTGTATTGTTAATATGTAGGTATTAGTATGTTGTTATATATCATGATCTCTGACAATAACTTAATATAAGCTAGGTAAATATCATTACTATTATTAGATAAATCTTATTGTAAATATTTTCGAACAATCCGCGTAGTACCTAATTATCTATATGTACCGAGAAATAATTAGAAATTAATTATATAAATAATACTACAAACATATTCTGACTATTTACAAGCGCCTTTTGAAAGTCTATGTTAATAAATACCTTTTTATTTTATTTATCTAAATCTATTTCTAACAGTTTGTAGTAGCAATAAAAATTTTTACTGTTTGTGATATTGTACACTGTTTTTATCTTAAGAATTAAGCTCGTCTTTGTGCATGAGTTTACAAATACACTTGTAGGTATAAACTGTATATTATCTGTGTGCAATAACGAATCAAAGTAAATTGAACACAATAGATTACTTACGTCCTGTCTCCATATTTTGTTCTGTAGGTAGCTTGGTGTACTCTAACACACGTTCAACAGAAGTCATCTGTCCCAAGAAGTCAGCAGTGAAACGAGCTGCCATTTGTAACATCATCGTCAGCACCATGGACTGCGACACAGCCAAACCCACGCTGCCAACACCAAGTATGCTGGCTGTTTCGAGAAAAGTACACTTTTATTACTATTACATGAAAAATAAACAAATTAAGACCTAATACAGATTTGGTCATTTGAATCCGGAATCAAATAAAGAAACAGACCTTGGGCACTTGCAGAATATCGACTCAGTTTAAATTAAAAAAAAACACAAGCGCATACACAGACTCATAGAGTAGGTATAAAAATAAATCATCTAGTCGCTAATATTCATGTTACTATGTATATAGTAACATAAATAATATCATATAATAATAATAAATAACTATGTTTATAGGTATAAGATTATAATAGCATTCTATAAGTTTATGTCTTATACTAGCTAGGCCCCGCGGTTTCACCCGCGTTAAAGTAGTTTTGGCGTAAAAGAGTAACAAACAAACATCTATGCTCACAAACTTTCGCATTTATAATATTAGTAGGATGTGTACCTATAGCGGTTTTGGCAGTGCAAGTCGGAATAGTTCGCAGATGATAGATTTTTTCCTACTTACTTGAAACTTGTCGTCATATTTTGGACAATTCACACAATATCTTTCGAAATTGTAGCTTATGTGTTATTCTGATGTATAAGCTATATTATTGTAAAGTTTCATTAAAATCCATTCAGTATTTTTTACGTGTAAGAGTAAAAAACATCCTTCCATACTTACAAACTTTCACGTTTATAATATTAGTAGGATTATCTACAATTTTTTTCTCGAAGGACACCGGGACATCTTATTACTAATATTTGAGCCTTGAATTTTATGTACAGACACATCAGCGCATCAGGCTACTCCAATCTGTCAAATTTCTTTTATCGATTTTCAACTTTATCACATAACCATAAGGTTCACTTTCAATTGGGGAAATTTGACAGATTGGGGTAGCTTGATGTGCTGGCGTCAGTACAGATTTAATTATAGATTACAACAGATTTAAAAATGAAGATAGTACTCACAAAAGTCAATCACTAGGAAGATTGCCAAAATTACTCCGAGGTATACGAGACAAATAAGATCCAAATACAACCCAAATGCTGAACTACCTCCAATAAATGTGTAGAAAGCTGAAGTGTGTAGATTCTGAAATTAAAAAGATAACGCAAATCAACTATAATCGTATACATTCTTATCATAATCTTTTACTTAGTGAAAGTGATTAAAATTAAAATTAAGCTATTACCTGAGCTGATATATTGTATCAAAAAACTAAAGTAGAGATGGATAGGACATATTATGAGAAGCAAAAAGGACGTGTGCTAAGGATGTGACCGAATGGTGTCCAAGACAACATAAAAGAAAGAAAGGGAGAAAGCGTAGAAGATGGGAAGACGACATAAAAAGAATAGCAGGAACCACATGGAGAAGGAAGACACAAGACCGCATTTTATGGCAAGCTTTAGGGGAGGCCTAAGCTGAATAGCAAGATAATCTTCGCGAAACTGGTGTCTATATCACAGAGATTGTATATATTTTTATAAGATTGTAAATAAAGGCTTTATTATTATTACCTGAGCATCATCAAATGTTGTAAGGAGTCTATCCTGAGCACCCGAACTTCTGATAGTCGAAAGTCCAGATATAGTGGAATTGATCATTCCAAATACTGGACTCTTGGCTGTTGAGTAAGACAAATTACAGTATAATAATATTTTTGTGTTTTTAAGGCAGCTAAATTAAATGGCAAGTGTCTATAATCTATTATTGACACCTATTCTGTTATATGATATGCACATCGTCATCATCATCATATCAGCCGAAAGACGATGTATATGGACATATAGATTTTAAAATATAACAAGCAACTATGTGTCATAAAAGCACAAACCCAAGAAATCTTGATATACCTTAATTGTCGTAGCGGCAACCTAACACGACTTAACAGTCGGGTACTGAACCGACGGTTTTACGAGTTTTCCGTTACACAGAGATGCTTATTACCTTTAACACATCTCTAAACTAAGAATTTATTGATAGAGATCTACGATAATTCAGGTAACCAAGCCATGACAACTTTTGCACAATAGTCGTTTTTCAATTGCAAATTAGCATACTTAATGTATCAGCAATACATACAACGAGTTTTCCATTGATATTTGTATGAATTTTGCTTTAACTTTGCTATTGCTATACGTAATAAGAAGGCCAGTTTAAGCTTTAGTTTTTAGGTAGTGCTGCGAACCATCCATGCGACCATAATACTGACCAATTCGTCTAGCAAGTGTGGTGAATATGGCGTAACCCCTATAATGATGATGAGGGAAGCATTTGCCCAGCAGTGGTCGTTTTTTGACCGACACGATGGAGCCGGGGACCTCCGTTTTTAGTTGAATACGCTAACACTGATAAAACGATGCACACCAGGTAATAATAATTATGTATATCGCACTCATGCGATGCAAGAACAGACTTAGTTATTTTTGCACCAAACTCCGCAAAACACCACGAGTTATTATCAGAATTTCGTAGTACGGACGGCTACATATGAAGCTATACATTTCCAATGTAAGCTGACCTGTCATTGTATGGAAATCCTATACAACGCGAAATCAGCTTATACTGGAAATGTATATCTTGATGTGTAGCCGTGTGTACATACTATGAAAAGTGTACATTAATACTCACTTGTACCCTCCAATCTTTTGACTGCTTGAGCAGCATTTAGATACCATCTGAGAATTACAATAAAAACAATCCCGAGAACAACAGTCGGTATCAATGTCCAGGGCAGGGCTATGGCATTAAGAACAAGAACACTTATGAGACTCAGGTACATTTGTATAGTTTCTAAACCAGATCGGGGCAGCATCTCGTCGACAGAACCCATATCCTTTGAAAATCTGTTGAGGACACGACCTGAAAAATAAAAGAATAAACCCTATAGGCGCCAGTGTTAGAATACAATACATAATGGCCCTATATTATCCATGTATAGAAACTTGTCTCTAAGGTTTTAGTAAATTAATTACTGTCCTCTAAGTTGATATATTTATAGAGTAAAGTAGGAAGAAGTCAGATTTGAATGCGATATTTATAAAAACTAGTGAAGAATATACCAATTCAATTTAGTTATGAAATATGCGGACAAAACTAAAATGATTTCGTCAACTTTTTAATGCTTATCGCGATCTAAAAACGATTCAAATCTGTCCAAAGCAGAACAAGAGTCTATTTTAAAAACTTATACATTATATCAGTCAAAAAAGTATCGGGAATGGATCATTTGTTTATGGTTCCAAATTCAATTTTTTGTTTTTTTTTTGTTGTTGTTAGATTGGCACAACTGTTTTCTATTTTGGCGCGAAGTTTGAGTCATCTGTTATTTATATTAAATACAGTGCTGGTTTTAGTAATATCATATATAGTGTGTATTGCGAATTTCATAATGGACAAAAATATAAAACAAAGAGTTTGTCTTAAATTTTGCATCGCTAATGCAATTTCGTGTTCGGAGTCACTGAAAATATTACAGAAGGCTTACGGTGAATCGACTTTATCAAATCTTTATCTATTTATCAAAAACTCGTGCTTATGAGTGGTTCAAAGCGTTCAAAAACGGTCGAGATGTGATGAAAGATTTGCCTCGCTCTGGTAGGCCATCAACGTCTGCAACTGAAGTTAACATCGCAAAAGTGAAGAAAATAGTGACTGAAAATCCTCATTCAAATCTGAGAGAGATAGCCGCTGATCTTTCTGTATCTCACGAGTCGATTCGTACCATTTTAACTAATCATTTGGGTATGAAACATGTTGCCGCTCGGCTAGTCCCAAAAGATCAGTCAATTCCGACCCAACATTCATGAAACGCATTGTTACTGGTGACGAGACGTGGGTTTACGAGTTTGACATGCAAACTAGTCAACAAGCTTCGGAGTGGCGCCTTCGAACTGAACCGAAACCGAAATAACCACGCCAAAGTCGATCAAAAGTCAAAGTCATGTTGACTGTTTTCTTTGACTATCGCGATGTTGTGCACTCTGAATTCTTACCGGAAGGTCGAACGGTAAATCTATACATATAATAAAATCGTAGCAAAGTCAAAACTGTACATTGAATATTTTTTTAAAAGGATACTTGGGGCGTGATCTACAATCGATATCAAAGCCAAAAATATAGTTTTTAGAATTTTTGTCTGTGTGTCTGTTTATCTGTATGTATGACCGGGCTAAACTCAAAAAGTACTGCATAGATTTACTTCAAATTTTGCATGAATATTACTAAGAGGTCGGGTCAACATATAGGCTACATATTATCACGCTATCACTTACGGGGGAGGAGCTTGTTAATTTATAAAATTTAACGCGGGTAAAACCGCGGGGCACAGCTAGTAAAGAATATTATTTGAGTGTTATGCGGCGTTTAAGAGAGCAAATTCGACGAAAAAGGCCAGATTTGTGGAAAGAAACCACGATAATGCGCCTTTGCACAAAGCCGTCATTATGAACGAATTTTTGACCAAACACTCAACAAATACCATCCAGCAACCAACATATTCCCCAGATATGGTTCCAGCTGACTTCTTTCTTTTTCCTAAACTCAAATTACCACTTCGTGGTACCCGTTTTCAATCGGTAGAAGACATAAAGGAGAATTCGCGGCGAGAACTGAACTCAATTCCGAAAGCAGCGTTTAAAAAATGTTTTGATGAATGGATTATTCGTTAGCGTAAGTGTATCGTTTCTGAAGGAGCATACTTTGAAGGTGATAAAATAAATTTGGATGAATAACAAACATTTTGTATATTATTGATCTTTTCCCGGTACTTTCTTGACAGACTAGTATAGGTACCCCATACACAGGTAACCCAATCTGTCAAATTTCTTTTATCGATTTTCAACTTTATCACATTAGCGTAATGTTCACTTTCAATTTGACAGATTGAGGTAGCTTGATGTGCTGGCGTCTGTACTTGAAAATTAGTACAGTCATCTTTTTAGTAATTGAGTCATAAAAGTTTATCTATGTTATTATTATTATCTGGCTCTCTGATCTCGATCAATCAATTCAATTTCTGAAACACATGAGATCACATGTTTTGGTCATTATTAGATCAGAAGAACTTTAAATATTTTAGTCTGTTCCGATTTCATTAATTATTCCATCCACATCCCTACGAACACCACCACTACGTACACCAACGACAAATCTACACTACGAATTCGTGAGCTGAAATTAAAGTCATGGGTCTTTATGTATGTACATAAAGATAAAAAGAAATGAATAAAAATCAAAATAAAACCTAGTTACCCTACAAAATATGAATTTGAGATTGTTTAAAAAATCTATGTTTATTGGTTTGTTATGTTTTTACGCCTTACGTATGCTTTTACCCATAGTATTTTTGTGTATTTTGCAGTATTTTTTTAATGAAACAGAAAAGAATACTTTAAATTATTTATGAAACTTTTCAAATTTAAGAGGAAAGAGAGGAAGCCCGTGAAACGGCTTAGTTGTTTATCAGAAATCGTTTAAGCACACAGATCAACAACAAGATAATATTACACACTCAAGAAGAAATGCTTCAAGTGGTGATTTGAATCGAGCAGCGTTTCTATACGATTGCACAATAGATAACAGATCGGATCCCTTAGTTAGTATTGGTTCAATGGACGTTGTTTGTGGCGCATTTTATCACAATAAAGTTAACACAGAACCAGTACTGTAACACTCGATGTTTATGATATTAGATTATTTAATTCTGTGTCCGCCCTCAGTCTACTAACTTAGCGTCAATCTTGACAATCTAAGCGTCGAGAAGTTTCCACGCATTTTGGGAAAGTAATAACAATGCCATCTATGATGACAGTTGACTACACCCCTCTAAACAACCGGATTTTAATTTAAACCAACAATTCTTCTTTAGGCGGAACTCTATGCGCAAGACTGACTTGCTTTTCACGTGTACAACAAATCTAAAATCTAATGTATAGTAAGCAGGTAGTTGTTGCATATTCTTCTATTTTGTCCTCTAAAACTCAATCGATTTAATTATTTCAAGTATTAGTTAGTAACTAGCTTGTAGGTTCTAATTGTGTTTCACTAACCTGATGGATTGGTGTCAAAGAATCGCATGACTGCAACGATCAATTTCTCATATATGGTGTTATGAAGATTTTGGGATGCTCGCATTGTCATTACGACAAACGCAAAAATTCTCAATTGCGATAATATAATGATTGCTACTACCACACTGGCGTAGACAATAACGTATGTTTGAGTAGTAAGTGACCCGATAACAGCACCCCAACTCGTATCTGAAAATATAACATTAAATAAAAGAATTAAGTTGTTATATTTTAATCTTAATAACTTTTGAGCGACGACTATGCGCAAGCTACGAAAACTCGCTTTACAACCGGTGTAGTAAATTTTATGTGATTGAATTGATTGATGAATTAAGTAGATCAACAACCGGCATACCTGGTTCAACTCCTGTAGGAAGTTCCATCTCATAAGCGGCCACTTGATTAGTCCTAAAATAAAGGAAATAAAAGAATTAAATTAACAATAACTTGTATAGATGTAACAGAGTTTTATCGTCGCTCACTAAGGTTAGTACTTATAAACGAGTTTCATTTCGAAGTCTACCTTAATTCAAAATTGAGACGTAATTAACTAATCAATGTGCGCTTAATTTTTCTTGTCAATATTGAACTCTATGATTACGATCTCAAAGTTGAGATCCGTTCATAATAATTATTACTCTTAATTCACTTTTACCAAAAACTAATCCAATAGTCGGCGGTGGTGGCAACGCTCTGCGTGATTACAAGCACCAAGAACGCAAGGAGCACAATGCACCATGACTGCACTGAGCCCAAGTACTGCTTTAGCACTGTGAACTTCAGGTTACCCTTTGCTCTTTCCTCTGCTGCCTGAACTTGGATCTTCTCCTCGCCTCCATCCTCATTTTTGACTGATATTTCACGTTGCAGAATCGGCTTCTCCTTTTACAAATAAATATAATTATATAAGAGGCAGTACATTACGCATTCATCATCATAATTTTTTTATAAAACAAACTCAAATCTCATCAAATTTTTTGGCGTCGGAAACTAATTAATGGGTTTGACTATTTCCGCACGCAAAAATTAGTTACACAGTTGTTAAAAGACGTTTTGTTATATCAGTTGTTTTTGTCGAGGCTTCTTATATTGTAAAAATACAAATACCTACGTTTATTTGCAAGGATGTAGTGTACAGGGTCTCTTAAATTTAAATGGTCCATTTACGATCTATGTTCCTATTATGATGTGCAAATGTTTGGTTTTTAAACACTTGTACAAGGTAATTAGAGAAATACATATATTGGGAAAGTGTTGTTATATACATGTATAAAGATATGTATGAGTAGGCGGCCCTTTATTGTTCCCGATCTAAAGTTATATTTTTATTGTTCAAATACTTACTTATCTACCCTTCTATAGGATTAAGATAAATCCATTTATATCTTAAAACATTTAAAAGAATAATTGAAGGTTACAACGGATCATAGATAATGAAATTATAATAAAAACTACCATATCAGTTATTAATCAAAACAAAAAAGTTTACTGTCTTTGCTTACATCACACAAGTTGGGTAGAAATTATGTGAAGAAAGTTGACTTTCCTAGCAAACTTTTATCCAAATAACACTAATACTTTTAAGCTAGTACTCACATCTTTGGCATCACTTTCATCACCGCTCGCTTGGTCGGACAGCAAGTTCGAGAACTCTGTTCCATATTGGATCAGCTCTTCGTAAGTCCCCATATTTTCAATAGTTCCCTGTAAAATATTGGGAGGATATAATTAACTATTTAAAATAATGTGTGTTCTCCCTCCCATTCAGTAAAGTACTTACTGCGTTTGGTCTCAGGGTCTTAGCTAGTTTTATCTGTGTGTGTGTTGTAGCTGTTGTATTAAGTGTATTTTCTTTTTATTTTAGTAAATTGCCAAAACATAGTGTATAAGTAGGTATTTGTTTATATATCAGATTAACCCATATTGGGAAGTGTCACGCTCAAACCCAAGAGGTTTAAGTGGCATATATTTAAATAAGGTTTTCTGAAATGTTATGTGTTTTAGTAAATAATTAAATATGATCCCTTTTTCCACGTAATTTAAACCAACTAAGAATGCATTCACGAAAGAACGTGGTGTGATTGTTCTATCTTCTTCCTAATTCTACACACATCATCTATTCTTTTTTCCATATTCCTTAGGACACATATGACTTAAATTTATAGACATGTACATTGTACATGCCTAATCGCTTTTTTATAGTTACGATTGCATTTACATGAAAATGTGAGCAGTACATTATTTATGATGCACGATAAATCATATTTGTATTGGGTACTTTTATGATTCATTCGACATGATACATAATCTGTACTTCACATAACAAATTGATAAAAAATAATAATTAACACGTAATCAAGACGTATGTTATAATGCCTAAATTACGAAATATATGTTTATATATTCATTGGTACCATAAACAACATATTTGGATTTACTTTTACCTCAGCGTCTAATTTTGAAATACCAAGTGTGTAAGTTACAATGTAGTTTCATATACAGACAGCACATCCAGCTAACCCATTCTGTCAAATTTCATTTATAGATTTTCAACTTTATCACATAAGCATAAGGTTTACTTTCAATTGGGCAAATTTGACAGATTGGGGTAGCTTGATGTGCTGGCGTCTGTACTTTAATCTCTTCAATCCTTATCTGGTTGTAGTGATTTTTACTGAATGTGTGTTTATTTTTACTGTATCTCTGTATTCATTATACTTTATAGTATTTTTCCTAGTACTTTGAAACATATTATATAAATTTTATAAATATATGTTATATGAACTGTGTTGCATATTGACCTGTTTGAGTTGTAGTTAGTGATATAAGAATTGCTGGCAAGCTGATACACAAAACCTTAAAATTTGAACGTGGAATCGATAGAATATAAGGTCCAGATAAAACTAGAGTTACGCCACATCTAAAACAGCACAAATTTTTTAACCTTCAAATGAAGAAATTTCTTATTTTTATTTATGCATTATCTCCGTCGTTTGTGAATCGAATTTAATTATTTAAAATGCTGCCGGAATGTGCCATATACATTTTGTCCCAATCAGTAGTTTACAGGAATGGTGAGGTTGCTTTCTTTTTAACCGTAAATACTACTATACTTTTTGCTGTAGTCCCGAACGGACTGCTTAACATGCCCTCTGAAGCTTTGATTTGAACAGAAATTAGACCACTTTGGCAGTCATCCCTCTATAGACTGACAACTAGTTGGTTTAACTTGCGAATTTTTAATAACGGATCTGTGACGAATACTGGCTTTGAGCGCTTTTTGCTCTGTGAAGTCACTCCAAATATAATAAAAAGAGCAAGAGTTTGAAAAAAAACCAAATGTGTCAGATGAATTTTGCGATTCTTATATCTAACAGACAAGATATATCTTCTGCTGGTAACCGAATAAATTACCTACCTCATTCATGACAACAATGTAATCGGCAGCTTTGAGGTAGTGAATTTGATGGGTGACCAGTATACAAGTTTTCCCTCTTAGATGTTCCTTGATGCATCCCTCGAAAAGTTGCCTTCCAACGTTGGCGTCCACAGCTGATAGTGGATCATCAAGTAAGTATATATCGGCCTGAAAATCGTACAAAATATTATATTTACTAAAACACTCCCAATCCCAACTGTACTTAAAACATTAGAAAAGAAATAAGGCAACAGTGAGGCTCGTCCCGGGCATGTCCCGGGGAATCACTTTAACTGTCTTGGTTCGCGCAACGAAAATCAGAAAGGAATAGGGAGCAGTTAGAAAATGAATAGTTCAAATTCCCTCCAGAGCAAAGTGAGAGAGGGAATGATATAACGAGGACAAGAAAAAACCCGCCAAGTGCGAGTCGGACTCGCGCACGAAGGGTTCCGTACCATTATCTATAAAAACGAGCAAAAAAATTCACGTTTGTTGTATGGGAGTCCCCTTAAAAACAAAATTATTTTGTTTTTTTAGTATCTGTTGTTATAGCGGCAACAGAAATACATCATCTGTGAAAATTTCAACTGTCTAACTAGCACGGTTCATGAGATACAGCCTGGTGACAGACAGACAGCGAAGTCTTAGTAATAGGGTCCCGTTTTACCCTTTGGGTACGGAACCCTAAAAACTAGATGTCGCGTCTCATATCATCCAATATGGTATCAGAATAAACACTCACTAGTTAGCTAGTATACTATTTATCCAGAGTATAGGTAGGAAAAATCTGTGGTGCACAATTGTGATTACAAGTGTACTCATTTGTGCACTCTCTACTCCACACTATCATCACACTAATATTATAAAGGCGAAAGTTTGTGAGTGTGTATGTTTATTACTCCTTCACGCCTAAACTGCTGGAGCGATTTTAATAAAATTTGGTATGGAGTTAGCTGATGCCCTGGATTAACACATAGACTATAATTTATAAAGTTTTACATGGATAAAACCGCGGGACAGCTAGTTATGACATAAAACGCATCAAATAAGATAGACTTCTTGCTACTATCCCTACAGCCACGTGTTATGGGTATGCTCTTTTATAAAAAACAAGATTTCTAAAGATTTATCTGCAATCGACTTCGAACTACTATACGAGTATATGAGATGTATTTTAAGTCCACAATGATAATTATTAGAAAATTATGTCTTAAAAAAATACAGCAAGGTGTAATATGAATTGTGGACGTGATTTAAGGAGCTTACTTTGCCCACGAAATATTTTGTATGGGAAGCTCAAAAGGTAATTATTTGTATTTTACAATTTGTCATTTATGTCTTCGACTATTTATGCTACACCATGTATACATAACATGACAGCTCAGTGGTAAACTTATGATATTGCTAATAAACTACCCGTAAAGGCAAGTTTCGAGTTAATCTGTTATAAATCACCTTTACGATAAGCCGTATTGGGATATTTCTTTCTCTGTCGCCCCTGTATGTTCATACACTATCAGCCACTTTACAGTTCAAGCAATGAATACAAAGCTCTTTATCTTGTATTTAATACCGTGTTGAAATCTGTTGATAAAATAATATATCTGTTTATTACATACCTGCCGATAAATTGCTCTGGCTAAGTTAATCCTGGCTCTTTGTCCTCCGGATAAGGAGACACCACGCTCACCCACGAGTGACAAATCACCGTAGGGGAACTGTTTAAAGTCGGGCTGCAGTGAACATACTCGGCAAACCTGATAGGATATAAATATATTACTATTAAACGGCTGTGTAAGCTGTGTGGTGACGGCGAAGAATATTAGCACCCCATCTCATCCCGTGGGGGGCGTTGAAATCATCCCGATGGAATAACTATCAGAGAATGGGCAGCAGCGATTTTTCTGTGAACTATGACCGTCACACTGCGATAGCCAACCCGTCTGCCAAGCGTGGCGATTATGGCATATCCCCCCATTTTTTTGTCCGGCAGTGGACGTTATGTGGCTGACATGAAACGGTTGTGTAAAAATCAACATAGTTGTGTAGAAATTTTAAAATCATGTATTGTGATTTACTAGTGGTCTATATATCATTATCATACATCCATAGTTGTAGTGAATGTAGGTACAGATGTTAGTTTAATTAAATATCATACATTGGCCATATTTTAATAGTAATTGTATGATTTAAGCTAAGCTAAGATACATCTAATTACTAATTGCATAATAGCAAATGTGTCTGTTTGATAATAATGCTCCAATATAGTTATCAACTGTACATTGGCCATATTTTAAAAGTAATTATATCATTTAAGTAAAAAAAAATATTTATTTCATAATATTTTTTTTTTCTAAAAAATATGTCTGATTTATAACAATGCCCTAATATAGTAACCAACCTTATGTACCTCATTTAATGCAAAAATGAAAAAAATGATCATCAATGATTAATAATAGTACTTTTACCCCTGGCTGAATTTCAGCGACGACGACCAATCTCATTGGAGACTAGACAACTACACATTATAGTGCAGGAGTGTGCTCTAAGATAGTTTCACTCTTGATTACCTCACGCTTAAAATTTATTCTAACAGCTAAAGGATACGACCGGCAAAGCTCAGGCGCAGTACAGATAGCTTTACGTGCGTATAACACCGCCAAAACTTCGAAAAATCGGGGTACTACGTGTTTTCTTATCAGATAAATTCCGATAATTTTTTTCGACCCAACCCGGGATTCAAATCCACTTCCTCAATAGACCAACAAGGTAGTCTGTATAATAAAACATAGTTCTAATTCCCTTACCTCTCTGTATCTAGAAGCCTCATAAGGTAGTCCAAACAAAATGTTTTCACGAACTGTTCCTGGGAACAGCCAGGATTCTTGACAAGCGTAAGATATCGTTCCATTTACTTTTAATTCGCCTGAACTTACAGGTAACTCTTTAAGCAGCAGTTGGAGAAGTGACGACTGTAACAATAACACACATTTACGATGAATTTTCAGGGTTTCGTACTCAATGTTTACTAACGTATTATTACTAAAACTCCCCTGTCCATCTATCTGTCCGACAGCAGGTTATTATTCGAAAACTGTATGAACAGCTATAACAACAAATAATAATTAAACAAAATAGCCTCTCGGCGGTATGATACTTATCCGGTTTTTTATAACATTCAATATGAAAAAAAAAACATGCGGGGCAGTGTTTGGGGACTGCCGATAGAATTGAAATCTTTTTTTTTCCATTTCTCATACTCTGAAAGTAGGGTTTAATGTTCCGAGTAGCGAGTGGAAGATGCTATTTCCCACCTTCGGGGAGTAAATACTCATGCTAATTGCAGCCGTCTCTACGGTGGGGATAAATTAAAAAAATAGAACTAAATTAGTATAGGCAGTTGGCTGTAAAAAATCTAACATAATTAAGAAAAAAAAATGATGCGGTCATGTGAGTGTAGTTTTCACTTCAAAAACCGGATATTGAGTAAGAATACAATATTTCTCAAGCTGTAATCATAACGATAGGTAGGTGGGCACGTGGGCACGCGAGCACAAAATGGCTACCACGCTGGCTTCTATTCTAAGCCCATGTAGAATTATATTGATGAAAACTTCTTATAACTTACTTTTCCAGATCCTACAGGGCCAATAATAGCACACAATTTCCCTTGTCGTACACGGAGTGATAAGTTTTTAAGAGTCATCTCTTCAGATGTCGCCATATCAGTCCAAGATCCACTGACGTTATTCAGCTCTATACGATATTCGGTACTGGGACGAGTCTGTGGTGGTGCTGTCAGTGACGACTTGGCTGGGGAGTATTTCGTTGGGAGCACCAAGTCTAGCTGGTTTTCTTCTTTCTTAGAGTTAAACAAGTTGTTCTGTATTTGAGTAGTTGGTGTGGTTCGCAAATCTTCACGCTCGTCTGTTTCGATATAAATATAATATATTATTAAATCGTAGGGTTTTGCTCGCCTCTATTCTCCGTCTAAATAATAATAAAACTACAAACCCATGTCAAAGGGCATTTTATTTGGGGATCGAATCTCGCCTCTAGGCGGTTACTGATGATGAAAGGTTCGGTTTCGTACGCCGGGCATTTTCCCAATTGTGGACCGAAAGGGACATTACATTTCATGGTACATTCATATTGATTTTTTTATGACATGAACCAACAAAATAAGTGAATAGAAAATGACTGGATTAAATGTTAAGTTTGTTTAAACTGAAGACGAAATAGCTAAAGTTATCCAATTCATAAGAAAACACAGGCAGTTTCTTGGAATAGTGTAGTTACGGCGAAGAATATCATCACCCCATCTCATCCCGCTTGAAATCGACCCGAGGAAATGACTACCGGAGAAGTGGGTAGCAGCGTTTTTCTGTGAATAAAATCGCCAACCCGTCTGCCACGCGTGACGATTATGGCATATCCCCCTATCTTTGGGGAGGGTTTTATCTAAAAGTGGACGTAATTTGGCTGACATGATGAAAATAAATTAAATTACTTAAAATTTTATATTTTGAATTACTACAAATTTGTATTTTGAATTACTTGAAATTTATCTTTTGTTAACAGATTACTATTTAGTTTATATCTAGTTTGCTTTAAGGACGATAAGATATTCAACATTTTTACTAACCCATCAGTAGGAAGTTCTGTATACGTTCCAGAGAGACCATCATTTCAGATAAACTTGCAATTGCGAGTGGTAAAACCAAAGTTACATTCATCTGTATAATACTGAAGTATTGTTGAATTGGATAAATCTATAACATAGGAAAGAAAAAATATTATTGGTAAGATACCGAGTATTTTAGTTTATTAATTTAATGTTGCTTGGTTCTTACCACAGTAGCCGAAATCATGGAACCATCGATGATCAATATTATTATAGTGATAAGCATAATAGTTCTCTCGATGAACAACATAAAACCTAAGAAAGTACTCCGAATAAAGATGGATTTCCTAAGCGACTTCATTTCAAATGATCTTGCAGCTTTTACTACTTTTTGGAAAGGCTTTTCCCAGGCGTACATTTTAATGACCTGAAATAAATTCATCAAATAAATACATAGACAGTATTAATAAATTTAAGGTATTATTTAAATTTAATGTCCCAAAGATTTAGTCGATTTCTAATCTTATAAGAGCATCGGATAAAGATAATATCTATAGGATTATAACGATAACGCAATAATTATTTTTACTATTCATTTTGATTTATACAATATTATTCAATAATCAAACATACATGTTAAAGTTTTTTTTTTACAGTGACCGAAAAATATTTTTTCTCATCCTTTGTTAGTTGTTTTAAACATATCATAGCCATAAAAGACGCCGGTTTTGCACTGTAACTTATAGTTGTAAAACGAACGGTTAGTTGAGAACTAGCACAGCTTCTTAAGAACAATAACTATCGGAATAATTAACTAACATTTTATACAAACACCTTCAGTGTATGTATCAAAGAAAGTAAAATAGCTCGTATTCCTTGAGACCTTTTGTGGGCTGATTGGTTATAATATGTATATTTTACGCGACGTCCTGTGTGAGCGATCTAGACGCGAATACGAAGCGGCACGGTGCGGCGCGAAAACAACAAACAGTCGAAACCTATTGAAGTGTCCTACGTGACAAAACGCGGTGCGGAGCGGCGCGAAATGAAGCGAACGCGATCAGTTGGCTTGATATTTTCGCGCGAACAGGATGCGGTGCCGTCGTGTTTTGCGGCGTCGATGGCGGCTGCGCGAGACAATTCGCGTGCACGTAGGACACCGCCACCGCGTCGCACCGCATCGCATTGAATTCGCGTGTCACCGCTTCATAATCGCGTTCGCTTTGAACCGCCTACGTAGGACGTAGCGTTAGAATACAATTTTACCGCTTGTACTATTATCACTACGACTGGCAGGCAAGTCAATTGAAAACGCTGCAGGTGGTCATGTATATTAAAAACTTACCTAAAATTATAGATTATTAATTATTGATTGGTGAAAAATAATTAATCAAATAGATTTAACAAAATAAATAATCAGATAAAACGAATTAAATAATGCATATTCACTCACCTGTATACCATTAATAACTTCACTCATCAATTTAATACGTTTATCTGTTCTCTGAGCTGTTTCACGCCTTACAACTGAAGTGAGTTTCGTTAAGCCCGCTAGAAATATGAAATAAATTTATTTTAGTAAATTTGTGAGTGTGTGTCCTAATACTTAGCAGTACTAGTCTAATCAGAAACAGTACCTTATTAAAACAGATTATCTACTCCGAAAAAATTACAATAATATACCCATAATAATACTTCGCCTATTAGACTAGGCCTCTTGTCAGTAAAACCGTTAGTAAAATTGTCTCCTCTTTGCGTACTAGATGTAAATTTATGACGTGTAGGTTAACGATGCATTAACGCTCATTTTCACAGTTAAAACTTTATTATTATAATTTTAAAGCATGGTTATTTGTATATTGGTGTGTGTACCTTTTGATACCTCAACAAATATGTCTGAGATTTGGAACAGTCATATATCTCAGTGTGTAAGTGGATATAAGATATGGATTTTTTTTAACCAGGAACTATGATAGGGTCTTTTTTATTGTTCCTGAGTAGATAACATATTTACCTTGAATAGGAGTGATCAGTATTATAACACTGAAAAGACCGACGAAAGGTGCATATCCAGCGGTATCGTATAAGAAGTAGACAACCACGGCGACCTGTATTGGCACCACCCACAAGTAGTGGATAAACATGAAGGCGTAGTCGAACCTTGTAATGTCATTGGATAACAAGTTCACCAACTTTCCACCTGCTACCTCCCCCACCTTAACTTGACTGGTACGAAGCAACTGTAGAACAATTAAATTTAGTTTTACAAGTATAAGCAAAACAACGGCATGCCCTAACATAAAAACTAGCTCAAGGCTGGTAGAAGTTAAGACCTATACTCAGCAGTAGACACGCTGAATAGTTAGTTAGCACCCATATTTGGGGATGGCCTTGATTTTTACGCTCTTATTCTGGGGTAATTTAGCAGGCCACAGCGCCGGCACCATTCACGCGGAAGAAGTGTGCCTTCTGCGTGGACTGCATTTTACTTCATAAATTTTAAAGATAATGTAGAATTATATCTGTCTATATAAATAAAAACAAATGTTTCTATGTGTGTCCACTATGCGTTCACAGACCATTGATTTTGTAGTATGTTTAAACTAGCTGCATTTTTTGATGGAATGAAATCATGAATCACAGCCCATACTTACAATGCTAGAAAGACTATAGTAACTCTTATCCACCTCATAATAAAAAAAATGTGCGATAAAAAACAAAGAAGAAGATAATAAAAATGAAACTGAATCTAGAAAAAATCTTACCTTCCTATATAAAATAGAAGAGCAGGCAATTTTAACTTTCATACTGAAAGCGAACATAAACAAGGAGTTGTGGTGCTGACACATCATACTGATGAAGTTGCAGCCCAACATGCCCATCGCATAGTAAATTGCTTCCAGCTGGGTCATCTGGGCATCCGCAGTCCAGTATGTCAATAATTGCGCGAATAGTAAGGGTTGAACGGACCTGTGAAATAAATAGTGTGTATACAAATGATACCATTAGATTATTGTTTGTAGAATTATTGGTTAGTCCATGTGTTAGCCCCCATACTAGGCTAGGAGCGTGAAATAGTAATACTGGTCGAATGTAATTTTTTTTTTTATATTACTGTTGATATTCAATGAAATAATTTTTATTACTGATTAAATTACTTATCAATTAGAAAAGAAAAAGAAAGTTACTAATATATGCGTTACAAACCTCACAGCGGATAAAAGCACCACGTAAATTGCTCCAGGCATGATGCTCAGCCAGTAAGCATTGCGTATCGCTTTCCATAGCGATGGTTCTCTATTCTCCATCTCCGCTTTCTTCAACTCTTCAAACCAATACCTGCGAATGATAAATATTTGACCTTATGGTTCAGAAAATTATATAAACAACTGTAAGGGTATTGGTAGAATATGCGCAGAACAGTCTTTTTGTTGCAAAATCGCCAACATTAATAGGAAATTTAAACAATAGAAAAGTTACGAAATAGTATTGCACGATATTTTATTTAAAAAAGATATAAATGTGCGTGAATAATGCAACAAACGTAACAGGTGTAACGAATATCACATGTCATTAAATATAAAAAAGTGCCAGGTGATCACGTTTACTAAAAAAAAACAAAATGCTTTGAAATATAATTACCATATTGACAATAGTATAAGTGCGAGAGTTACAGAGGTTCGCGATTTGGGAATGATGTTCAACTCTTGTTTTTCTTTTAGACCACACTATGACTATATTTGCAATAGAGCTAATCGTATGCTCTCATTTATACTCCGAACCACTCGCCCATTTAAATAAACTAGCTCCGTAATTATTGTATACTGTTCTTTAGTAAGAAGCATTCCGGAATACTGTTTTCCTGTATGGTCTGCAATCTACAGCACACATATTGATCGTATAGAGGCAGTACAGAGACGGTTTTTAAGAGCTCTATGCTCAAAATATGGGCTAAGGCGCAAAATACCAGACTATAGTGACCGGCTTCATAAATTTTCTTTGCCAACGCTAGAAAGTAGAAGATGGATAAGCGACTTATGCACACTCCACAAAGTTATAAATGGTTCATCAGATAGTTGTCACGTTGAAAACTTAAACATTAAAATATCATTGCGATCTGTTCGCATTCCACAACTGTTCGATGTACCTTCGAGTAACAATAATGTATCTCAGAGTAACCCACTTTATAGAATGTGTACAAATTATAATGCTATTTGCTCACACACAGACATATTTAATGATAAATTCAGCACATTCAAATATTTTCTACTTCAATATTACAAAATGTAGTAGTAATTAACTTACATCTAATTGTACTTGTTAACTGAATTGTATTCCTTTAGATCATCTCTAATTTAACTTAAAATGAAGTATTGTCTACTACAAGTGTTGTGTATAGCTGTAACTGGATTTCAGATTCACTCACAAGTATAGTTGTATACTTTATGTTATATAAATCTCATATCTGTAACTGTACCTACTAAATAAAATAAAATAAAACAAAAGGTCTCAACATAATACGAGTAGGTATCTCTTTTTCGACTTATAATTTCAGCATGCAAATCTTTATTATTAATGTTTTTACAATAACCGCTTGTGACAGAATGAACAAATGCCTTACTCATGTCCATGAAAAGTACTGAAACAGCGACTTTGTTTTCAACTGATCTCCTTAAAATATATATATATTCCTTCATCCAATGATGATCAATGCCTCCAGATAAGTACGAAAATATATTGACTCAATATTACTCTTGCGGTTGTAATTAAATTTCCCTGATAATAATATCAGGGATATTATCGCAAACAGTGTTAATGAAAAAAAATATTAAAATTATTTGCAATTGAGCCTGGATTCGTATCATTCTGGGCATTAACAATGCACCTTTTATTCAAGTCTGTATTAGCATGTTTTTGTATAAAATTCCACACTGCCTTGCATTTTGATAAAAATTAAAGATAAGCTTAGATTAAAATAAAATCTGAAAGATTGGACTTTATTTTGCTAAAAAACAACCCACTTGTTACTAAATTGTAGCCTAATTCTTTAGTTTATAAGCAAATTTAGAGGTAAAACCATGAAAAGCCATGCAATTCCATTGCACAAATTACATTTTTAATTAATGTTACCGATTTATGTACAGAAAAAGAAAAGTGTTTTGTCACATGCATCTTATCTAATAATAATAATATCATATTTATTAATGTATTATTGTTTTCTTTTTTATATCAATTTAATAAATATGTTAAAAATAGGAAAAATAAATAAATAATTTGGAATAATAATAATACTCTTTATTCAATAAGCATTTGTACAGACGCCAGCACATCAAGCTACCCCAATCTGTCAAATTTCCCCAATTGAAAGTGAACCTTATGCTTTTGTGATAAAGTTGAAAATATATAAAGGAAATTTGACAAATTGGGGTAGCTGGGTGTGCTGGCGACTGTACATTGTATCTATCTTAAAATTAAAAGTACAATCTCTAGTCTATTAATATTTATTATTTCTTTCTTAAATTGCTACACCCCTATCACTCGTTTAATTGTTCTTCTTGCTGATTTTGTCCATCCTAAGGTTGTCTGGAAGAGATCGCAGTTAGCGATAAGACCGCCCATTGTACCATATTTAATATAACTGTTTACTTTAAATGTAAATCTTGGTGTACAATAAAGAGTATTTGTATTGTATTGTATTGTAATCTTTATAATTATTACAATATTAGAAACTAGTAATGTGAAGATAGAGTAAACGGCGGTGTCCGTGCTAGTATACACTGTGTGACGCCCTTAACTGCCAAAGATATTCTCTCTTCTCTTGATATTCGCTTGTGTGCAAGGAAGCCGAAAATGAGGACGCGACAACCAATCTCAGATGTCAGAAATCATATTTTTTCATGAAATTGTTTTATGACTGGCCAATCACAACATATCACCCTGCAGTGTTATACTTTTATCTGTCACGGCCTGACTAACAAACTGCTAAGTTCAGATTTTTCGAAATTAATAAAACAATACAAAAATCTTTTTCGCATACATATATCTAAAAACTAATTGATTTATTTAACTCTTTGTCAGGATATATGCGCAATTTTTTTTATATATTTTTATTTATTCTTTGAAATAATAAAACCAGGTTTTAAGTTGGTATAGATAACTTAGACTTATTCTACTTTAGATTAAAATTCTTTGGCAACTACACAATTAGGTTTTCAGACATTGGTATACTGCTTATCTCCATTATTTTTACTAAGCAAGGATGATGATGTGCCTCTTAAACGCCCAACCTTCCAATCAAAATGGCAAGCAAATCGATGGAAGCATGAAGTTCACTAATAATAATAATATGCAGTTATAATATTTAAGAAGACACAAACCCATATGACGATGTAAGACAAGGATAGTTAAACAAGCCATTTAAGAACACTTTAGACCATATGAACAAAAGGATTAGAAAACAAATCATAATACCTAAATGTCATGTTGCTAATGCTAAATGTTTATGATTCGTGGGCCTTCAGTTAAGAAGACAGTAAATTGAAGAGAAGCCTTTTTTATGGTGTTGACGTGAATTAGATAGAGTAACGTAAAGTAGAAAGACATGAAGAAGTTTTAATGAAAATCATGAGACAAGTCAGATGTTGTCACTTACAGAAAACATTAGAGGGGAAGTTAGAATGATAAGGTGTTTGAAACGGTATGGCACTCTTGTGTAAAATGAACAGCCAGGAGATGGGAATTATATAAAACAGAAAAGATGTACTAGGAATTTTGGCAATCAACTGAAGGAAAATTCAGTTCAACTGACAGTGAAGTGATGGAAATAATGCTAAACACCCTGTCTTTCAACATTATGTTGAGAGTCAAGACAACATGTTGATAGCTTCCTCGCTATCAACAATGCGATGTTGATAATAATGTAACTTTTATTGACTATAATATTTTGATTGTATAGACCTGAACCCTAAATATGAACCAACCCTTAAATTGTTTACGTAATCATGTAAACCTTTTTGCTATAAACATTAAAAACATTCTGATTGTCACACATTATCTGCCAGGTGTGAAGCTACAGATATAGGGTATGAAGATTTTGGGAAGCCATAATAATAAAACATATTTGAAGCACAATAATAAAACAATGGCATCTGTGTAATTTTGACACGGCTATAACAGAAGAAATAAGTTCTTTGCTTTGGGGAAATAGAATTCATGAGTCAATGCAACACGTACTACCACTGAGAAAACACCTGTGTGTGTTTTTTTTATGTCAGAGGTCGACAAACGAGCAAGCGGGTCACCTGATGATAAGTGATCACCGCCGCCCATGGACACTCGCAACACCAGAGGAGTCGCGGGTGCGTTGTCGGCCTTTAAGAGTCAGCAAACAGGAGCTGACTCTTCCCCCCACCCCGATGAGCTCTGGCGACCTTACTCACACTCAGAGCACAACATTAAATTATTAATGTTATTATTAAGGAATGTCTTCTCTAAGGTGGAGGTACTTCCCCAGTCAGGCTGCCCTTCGAGCGAATGAACGCTGTGCCCTACCTCTCTTAAAACGATGTGTATGATCAAAATCATACATTGCTAGCAATTAGAAGAACACAATTGTTGGTAATTTGTCAGGTTATTCTAAGTATTTCGAGGTTTCTTTTTTATTATTGGTATCTTTCGCGGAATATAATATGGTAGTTTATACTTGGCGATTAATTGAAATCGATGAAGTGAACAATATTTTTTGTAAAGTTAACCGTGGCTTACTAAGAGCCGATTTCACCGTTAAAATTAAACGCGATCAATTGACACTAAACTCGGTTCCGCTTCCTGTAGCTGAGTTTAGCGTCCATTGATCGCGTTTAATTTTAACTGTGAAATCGGCTCTAAGTCGTTCAAACCCATTGAACCTTAGAACCAATGATCTTATATCAAATATGAGAATGATAAAAACCTTTTCGGTTTAACAACATTGTTCAGGACATTGAGATAGAATATGCAGGCGTATTTCGGAAAAACAATTCAGAATGAATAATCTCACAGTTTTAGTTTTTTTCAGTAATATAATATTATTTATATATTTTACAGGGTATTTAGTAAGTATTATGACGGTATTAATGGAAAATAATTACTCTCGTAACAAGTTTAACAAAACATTACCTATGTTTTGTTCGGAAAAACAATTCAGAATGAATAATCTCACAGTTTTAGTTTTTTTCAGTAATATAATATTATGAATATATTTTACAGGGTATTTAGTAAGTATTATGACGGTATTAATGGAAAATAATTACTCTCGTAACAAGTTTAACAAAACTTTACCTATGTTTTGTTAAACTATATACAACATAACAGGTATTTTTGGGAGCGTAAGAACGATCTATGTAAAGTGCGGTCGAACAAAATTTTTACCATGACCATTTTACCTACTGACAGTAGCTATAAGCATTTATGACTTGAGTGCGCAAGTCCCGCTGAGTTATTTTCAGAACTTTGTTACGATTTTTTTATTTTTTTTTATCTTCTGTCGTACCGTCCGTCCGTACAGTCGTAAGTAAAATATCGGCGGCCATTGCATCTATGCGAGAGGTACTACATATATTAACGCAGGAGCGACAGAGGCACCTGTAACAGGTTAATGTATTCTTTCTGCTCCGCGACCGCACTTTAACTCTCAAACTGAAAAAGATTTCTTCCAACCCAGACTGATTAAATAATGTTCATTCTATTGCTTTGCTGTTATTGTTTGCTGTCTCAGAACAAGTTCGGTCATCTAGATACGAAGACCGAGTTCCATTCGGGTTAGTTATAACTCGTGGGGAAGTAAACCTTTTTGATTAAATAAGGATAAAGATAAAAAAGATAAAAAGGTTTATTGGCAGAAAGTATTTGTACATGAATTTGCCTTAATTAAAACACTCCACACTAGGCTGAGCCTGTTTCGTGGAGACTTTTTACAAGATGGCATTGCAAACACAGACTTACGGTACAATATAAAGTACAAGCTTAAAACTAGATCAAATAAGGTGCTTTAATGTTAAATCAAAATAAAATAATAGAAAAGAAAATTAAAAGTAGAAAAAGGAAAGTAATAATGATGAAATAATGAATAATGAAATTTATTCAGCACTTGGGTATTTAAATACACTTGTACTTGTCAAGCTCACAATGTATTACATAGATACAGTTTAAAAACAGTAATTAAAGTAACAAAATATTTTTAATTAGTCCGTCCGTGCGGTCTGTTTCGTCACATGTATTTTTAATATTCTTAAATAAATAATAAATAGCAAGTTACTAAGCTATTATTGTTACATTTAGCAATAGTATATCAAATTAAAGAATTGAAAACAACGAGCAGTTGGCTAGCGCAAAAGGCTCTCAACCAGTAGCTTAATTTAAACGACTAATACCTGAGGGCACCCTTATGGGCCACATCTCAGGCGGCCGCTGAAGAAAAAAAAGGAATTCGAAATGGGGGTCAGATCACTTGCACGGTATTACCGATCACGTGTTAAGGGGGCAACGCGATCCTCGTCGCTGAGGATCCTACCCTAGCTAGCCTGCGGCTTTCTCTAGCTACCTATGTGTACGACCCGGAGAAGAAAGCCACAAATACAAAAGAAAGTAACAAATTATAAATTAATTCATGCATTATATTATATTTACAACTGTTATAACAACTATTCATAAATTATTTATTTTAGGGTCTGTTTCACAATGTCCAGATAAAGTCCCGAATAAGCTACTTGCAACTTATCTATCGAATAAAGACATCGTTTGCGTTTCATAATTCCTAAAAAGTACTAACTGCCAAATAAACTGCAAAGTAAACTATTGGTCAGATCAAGCTTCAGATAGCAAGTTTAATTATTAGCAACAAAACACAATTCTAACAATAAACACCACCGAAATAAGCATCGAATGACATCTGTCAGTTATCTTATCCATCAGTTAACTTTGCTATCAGAAGTTTGATTTGCCCAATAGTTTACTTTGCAGTTTATTGACCAGTTAGTACTATTTATGGATTATGAAACGCAAACGATGTCTTTATTCGATAGATAAGTTGCAAGTAGCTTATTCGGGACTTTATCTGGACATTGTGAAACAGACCCTTAATGATTTAAGAAAGTCTTCCGAGTATCGATAAGTCCAAGACAGTAGTTCTTTAGTGATTACATATTTTGCTTTCGATTGTAGTAAGTTATATACCTTAATTTATTTATTTATTTTGTTATATAAACCTGGTTGGTTTCATGAAAAATGGAAATCGTTGGGCGAATGCTGTTCTAACTAATGGGACTGGGATTTTAAAGATACGGTTTGTGGTATTGGATTTTAAATTGACCATGTTATTGATATCTTTATGGTATGATAGAATGGCTTTTTGCACAAATAGTCGTCTTACACTAAGAACCTGAGCTTCAGCGAACACTAAAACGGCAGGATGTTGGAATGGAAATTTAAGCATTGTCTTTAATACCCCTCTTTGAGCTCTTAATTTGATATGCTATTAATTAGATTGCCTCAGAAATATGATTCTAACACGCCAAGATTTTTTGTAGTTTAACGTGAAAATAGATAATTAGATACACTTTCATGTAAACGAAAAAATCTATACCAAATATTACAAAACTGCTACGTAGACCATGGCTGGTCGACGTGACCTACATCGCCCTCTATGATCCTTATTTGTATTCGTATCGATGAAATACTACTTTTGATCAGATGACCAAAGACAGATGTGGCGAAAATATTTAGCGCGTTGGTGTACCATATCGATTAAAATTCTCCTTTTAAATTAACTTTAAGGCATTTTTTGTAGTAGTTAGTAGAAGGCATGATGGGGTTGGCGTATCCATTGGGATAAAGACCCCAATTAAATAAATAAAGATAAAAAAAAATATCACTAATCAGACAAGGGGTTCGCTTCTTCCCGAACGTAGAATGATATTTGCACAAAACATCTCTAAAATCTAACCTTATCATGTGAGTAACTACTACCCCGGGATAAAAGGGGATAATTACTCGGTACACATATTAGGCACAATATAAAACACAAGGTTTAATATCTTGGATGTACACACTCGAGATTTCAGATCTAGGATGTATACTACATACATCCTAGATCTGAAATCTCGAGCCTAAGTGACTCTATTAGCCCATAAAAAACATTCACAAGAATCGTAATCGATATTAAGATTCTTGTGGATGTTTTTTCGCAATCAAATATGCATGCAGTTTTTTTCTAAAAACCAGCTGCTTTATGCGTGTGCTATGCAGTGCGGGGCTTATTGTCCGGTGAAGCAATAAAGAAGCTAGGCTAACAGCAATTGTAATGTTCAACAAAATGTTGAGAGTTCACCATGTGGTAGTTGTATCCGTGACATTATGCTTATATATTCTACTTTTATTTTTTATATATCTATTATTTTTGTGCGATATTATAATAATAAATAAAATTAACATTTAACCACATAAACATGAAAATAGATAATAAAATATACCTTAATTAGGGATTAAAGATATGTTATATTTATAGGGATTGTTTCCTAATCTAACTCTTACTATCTTAACCAACTTATTTTTTCCTGTAATAATAACCGTTTCCCGCGAAGCCGCTGGATGCGGGCAGCAGGATGCAGGACCAGCTATTGTGGAGATCCTTGTGGGAGGCCTTTGTCCAGCAGTGGACGTCTTTCGGCTGATATGATGATGATAACCATTTAAACTTTACTATTTAATTTATTTTAATTTAAATTTACACATTTACGATACATGAATATGATTCATTATTAAAACTAACTGTGTGTGCAGTGAATACAATAAATACGGTTGTGTGGACCTTGACGGTCTTGGTCTAATGTAACAAACTCGGTTGGTGCTTTACCACCATTTCTAACACGACCCTGTTGACATATTTCATTGAAACATACTCAAGTTGAGAAACACGTGGGTTTAGGTCCAATTACTTAGAAAACATTACAATAGACCAATGATACTCCTCTTAGTAATATTTCAAGAACCATTTGTACACACGGCTACATTATCAAGCTATATTTGCCAGTATAAGCTGATCTCGCGTTATATAGGATTTCCATACAATGAGAGGTCAGCTTATATTGGAAAGTTATAGCTTGATAAGTGGCCGTGTGTACATAGGCAATGTACAAAATGGTTCTTGAAAGGTGTGCTAAGATTGGAATTATTGGTCTAATGTAATGTTTTCTAACTAATTGCACCTAAACCCACGTGTATCTCAAATTGAGTACCTATGTGTCATGTCATAATTTGTAACGCATATAAATGTATAAATTTATATTGCTCCGTATAACATACATTTATCGAAATTCGGTCTTCGATTCGATCATTATGTATCATTTTCATAGAAATAATAATTGGTTATCGATGAGTTCGGCCTTCGACTACGACATTTATTAGTATTTATCAAAACTACTCATTGATAAAAAGACCATTAAAATTTTTAGAAAACAGCAACAATTCAAACAGATAGGAAAGAAATGTGGTTTGTAAATGCTTGCTTTTCACGCCGCAGGTCGTGGGTTCGAATCCCAGCTAGGACAGATATTTATGTGCATGAACATGTATGTTTGTCCTGAGTCTGGGTGTAATTATCTATACAAGTATGTTTTTACAAAAGAAAAGGAGTATATGTAGTACATCAGTTATACGGTTTCCACAGTACAAACTCTGCTTAGTTTGGGATCAAATGGCTGTGTGTCAATAATGTCCCAGTCTTAAAATAATTTGAGCGTTTTTCAACAAAATAGAAAATGGAACATAAAACTGGACCCTATAGCTAACCAGTCCATCCTTTCTTATTTTAAATCATGTTAATAATCGCGCTAAACGTATATTTAATATGGCGTCACTTGTAGTGGAACGATGAAAACCTAATACGTAATTTTACGTAAAAGAATAGAGTATCCCCAAATTATCCACCCCACCAACTTTAGTCACTTATATCTAAACTCTCTCAGGCTGAAGATTTATATTTTTTGCTTTCTGTATTATATTTGTGGCAATTTCCTGTTAAGTTTACTATTTTAAGTGCATTCAATATCATTGTGAGCCGCTATTAATAATATGCTGGGACATTATTTACACACGGCCATCTGATTCCAAACTAAGCAGAGCTTGTACTATGGAAATCAGATATCTGATATACTATACTACTTTATTTTTGTAAATATATACTTATATAGATAATTACACCCATAGTCCAAGAGCTGGCACGCATTTTTGGGTAGGTATTTGAGGCAAGCTGAAAACTTGTCCTATAGCTCTTCAGACACACCCCAACACGGAACTGCAGACCTGGCTGGCGGGTAGCGGGTCTAAACCAACCCCTAAATTTTTGTTTTTTTTAATGTTTACACAATACATAAATAACATTCTGTCAAAATTTCAAGTTGCCTCAAATACATTCTTTCGATTTTTTGCAAAATATTTTTGCACACGCCTGGCAGTGCTAAAGACCCGACAGAATCGCCTGTCTTTTTTTTTGTATTGTATAAACATTAAACTACAACATATCAAAATTTCAGCTTGCCTCAAATACATTATTTGGTTAAAAAATTTTTTTTGTGTTAAAAATTGAGGTTGGTTTAGACCCGCTACCCGCCTGCCAGGTCTGCAGCTCCGTGTTAGGGTGTGTCTGAAGAGTTATAGGACAAGTTTTCAGCTTGCCTCAAATACCTACCCAAAAATGCGTGCCAGCTCTCCTACTACCAGACCCAGGACAAACAGACATGTTCATGCACACATAAATATCTGTCCTGGCTGAGAATCGAACCCACGACCTCCGGCGTAAAAAGCGAGCATTTGCCAACCACGCCAACAGGTCCGTCATAGTCATATATTATATTATTTTATATAACTTACCGTTCCAATTTTTCCCCTTGGCGCTCTGATTTCAATTTCTTGGTAGGAACAACGAGATCCTCTTCTTCCACATCACGCTTGTTGCCGGTTATGAAAACAGGACACATCCAACACAAAAAGACTCGGGAAAAAATATTAGGTTTCTTTCGTTTTTTCGGCTCATTTTTAACTTCATTCTTTGGAATATTATTGGAATTAGCATCGTTTTCCATTTTGATCGTATTATTTAAATTAATTTTATAAACACTTTCTAATTAATGTACACTACTATACGTATTTTAAAACATTTTTCCCGATACGCCGCAACGAATTACACGACATATAAATGTCACTAATTATCGCAAACTAAATATTAAATATGTCAGTATGTGTGGCTTTAATCGTGAGCTATATAATGATAAAAATCATAAAGATACGTAAACATCTAGTGTTGCTAATTATCTATAGTATTGTAATCAATTCTTTTATCGAAGCTATTAGCCCGACACACATTAACACAGTACAAAGAGGTGGTGCAGAAGAAAACTGAGAAACTCCGTGTCCGACTAATGATACAGAGGGATCCGTATAAATTTGTAAGTAAATTGTAGATATACTTCTAATCATTATAGCATACTTCACGAGTATCGTAAATCGAAATTATTTTTCAAGTACGTTAGATAAGCGGTATTGAATGATAAATTTAAAATGTAACCAACTAAAAATGTTCTCCCATACATTAATATAAAAACTTCACAGTAAATTTTCCAAATGTGAGTTTGTAGTCGAAAAAAATTTTTGTAGTACCTTTGTGATACAACTAGAAATTGACGAGTTCACCATATTGTTAGTTACTTGCTAAGAGATCTTGTTTCTTATGAAATTAATGAAATGTAGGTACTAACTCTATAGTTTTAAAACATTATTATGTTTCATAAATAGACGAATTTTCTGTTGCACTTAGTTAGAAGCTTGTTTTTACAGCTCGAAGGATTGTATAGCTAAAGTAATTGTTATTTATTTCTTTTTTTTCCTCATTTGTTCTCATTACGCGATACGCAGTAGTAAGAAAAAAATATTTAATAGACAGACACACAACAAAGTGATCTTATGAGTGTTCCTTTTTCTTTGTGAGGTACGAATCAGTAAAAAATATTATGAGACCTTCAGTGTAATACTAATAAGAACCTATTCATACTTAATAGTGGTTAAGGACCCTGTCTGCTAATCCAGAAATCGTAACATTGATTCGAACCCACAACAAATATTTGTGTGATGAGGACGATTATTTTTTCTGTGTCTGGGTATAATTTATCTATGTGTTTAAATATATAGGTATGTTTATCAAATGTCTGCCATAGTACAGTCTCTGCCTAGTTTGGAATCAGATGGCAGTGTGTTGGTTGTCCCAAGAAATATAATAATATAATTTATTATTATAATGGCGTATCTCGAAGAACACGTAAAGAAAGAAGATGGCTTCTCTATAGTCATAGTATGAGAGTAAGACAATAGAAAGTGCACTGTATTTGTGTAGATATATATTTGTGCACTTTAAAATGTCTTGCGGAGCTTGCTTATTAAAGTGCAAACTTCTTTAGCGGCGTTGTGCACTTTTCTGGGATAAGTAGTTAATAATAAACTCGCGGCAGGACACGTGATGTGATAGAATATTTGTAAGACGGAGGGTTCTTTTTTAATTAATTCTGCCCGTTTATACACTCATATGACGATAAAATCTAACATAATTAACAAAAATATTTTTCTTAATTATGTTAGATATTTTACGACCGACTGCCAGCCAATACTAGTTCTATTTTTTAAATTTATTCCCACCATAGGGAAGGAAGCAATTATCACCGCTTCTTTACGGTCTAAAGGTGGAAAGTAGCATATTCCACTCGCTACTCGGATAAAATAAACACTACTTTTCGAGTATGAGAAATGAAAAAATAGTTTTCACTTCTATCGGCAGTGCCCAAAGACTGCCCCGCATATTTTTTTTTGTCGAGCTTGGTCGCTGTAGGTGATATTAGGCGAACCTCTCGAATCACTAATACCGGACTCGAAGTTATCTTTTGCTTAATTTGTTCCAAACTAGACTAATGGATTATTTTTATTGCTGACTTATGTGATGTTAATTAGAAACCCACGTCTGAAATCGTGCTTATTGAACGATAACTTTAACTTAAGTGTTTGTGAGTTGGCACCATCGTTATTATTATTCCAACTTATTTATTTATTTTCATATTTAATACATATTTATTCTTATAAAATCGATATATAAAACAATAATACATAAATAAATACGTAAAAAACAGAGCTCCCCCGGCGGCGGGGTTATACGCCCTAGGCCACCGGTGGTCAGGGCGACAGAGTGAGGAACCTCCTCACGCGCATCGTGAGGAGGTTCCCATAATTGCCGCCTTCTCTATCCGGCTCTTGACCCAGTGATCTAGTGAGAGCCTCTTAAGATGTTGGTCGAGGCTCTTTGTTATGAGACCGTTTACGGAGACGACTATTGGGACAATTTACTGAATTATAATTATAATTATTATAATTCAGTAACAAGTAGCTTCACATAGACTACATAATCTTCTGCTGTTCATTTGGGACTAATGACAAACCATCGGCAAATAGAAAAAATATAAAAACCTGAAAAGGCTCAAATATAATTTATCAAAGAAGAAATGTGTTATTAATACGGCTGTCAGTAATTTTGCGAAACAGACACTATATGCTAATGAAATAAAAAATGCTATAAGTGACGATGATATATTTTAAAGTATTTTACGAGACTTCTTTTTGATTACTAAAGTTTTCTATAGCTATGTTCGCACCGGTCTCAAAAATACAATACTAAACTCTTTGTAGGACACCAAATGGATTACCTACAATAAGCGGAGTAAAATAGTATACTAGTTTATAAATATAGTAAAATAGTTTATAAGGGGCGTCTATTAAAAGAGACTAGTCAAATCCCTCTATTAAAAAACGCAACTTGGACAATTTCTTCTCAAATTATAGATGACATAAATAATAATAAAACCGGCCAAGTGCGAGTCGGACTCGCGCATGAAGGGTTCCGTACCATTATCTATAAAAACAAGCAAAAAATTCATGTTTGTTGTATGGGAGCCCCCTTAAATATTTATTTTATTTTTAGTATTTGTTGTTATAGCTGCAACATCTGTAAACATTTCAATTATCACGGTTCATGAGATACAGCCAGGTGACAGACGGACAGACAGACAGCGAAGTATTAGTAATAGGGTCCCGTTTTATCCTTTGGGTACGGAATCCTAAAAATGAAAATAAAAATACGGTTATATAAAAACCGTATTATATGATACATTATATTTCTTGTTCGTAAGTACGGTTCTTACAATCGCCAGCTCTTTGTGCTCAGACTAATTCTTAGAAAGTATCCATCTGTACCCATCCCGGAACCAAAATAACGCAATAAAAACGAATAAGCCTCAGTGCTAGATTATAATTTACGATGCACTAACAATTGAATAACGTAAAAGCTCCTATTAACGACCCCTTAAAAAGTGTACTCTATTACCGATCTAATTTTTAAATCACTCGTATTAGACATAATATAGTGTTTCAGAATAGTCATACCTTAAAAATTAGTTACATATTATTGTTGGACAACAAAATGAGTAAAGTTTATGTGTTTAAATAACCAGTGAAAGAAATAATTTGACAGTGACTGGGACGTGGCCGAAACGAAAGCATTTTTCATAGTGTCGCGTCACCGGCCAGGTAAGTACACCTAAATATTACTTAAGGAAAATAACACACTAAAAATGGATTTGTTTTCTTGCTATCACATTACAACTGTAAAGTATATATTTGTTTTCTTAACTAACTCTTAATATAATACTTTTTATTGAGTTTTGTGTTATAAAATCATGTTTTAATTTAAGGCGGTAATAGAATCCAAATTTCAAAACTTGATTCTAATAACGACCAATGGCGTTGTTAAATTTTGAGAACATTTAGTATTTTAAAATTATATCTATTATAAACTACCTAATTTGGTTTTTATTTTTTTCTTGTTCGATTCTTAAAATTATTTCACTTCGTTAGACGTATTAACGACCAAGTTATTTCTTAAAGTTTTTGTGTAAAACTCGATTCAACGTTAGCCAATTTCCCTATTATTATAATGATATTATACTGTAAATAACCTTTATTATCTAAATTAAAGATTAGGTGACATTCAATGAAATAATATAGCAATGAGATCGATTTTAACAGTATTCCAAAAAGCGAATGTTTTATCTATTTATTATTAATTTTATTGGTCGCTAATAGAATATTGTAACCTCCATACTTGATTCTATTACCGACTCACAGCTGTGACGATATTTTTGATAATAATACAGTACACAGAAACAAAATGTTTATTTTTTAACAAATTGGCTTATTTCTTGCATACGGACGTTTTGAGAGATTTTGTCACAGGCCATATTATCAATGTAAAATAATATTTGCTATCCAGTTTCATTCATGGCTTCATGGCATGGGCTATATTTCATATGCTTTCAAATCAAATAAAAATGGCGGGACGGAATGGGAGCCATGTAACTTTATAAAGCTTCTTTCGAAGAATTAAATTCTATATCTCTCTAAGATTGTGTTCTTTTATAGAATCATGGAGCCGCAGAAGCAGTACGCCTCTGCAGGACCAGCATATACAAAACTTCAAAAACCTATGCCATACAACTCTGCGTGACAAGAGAAATAATAAATATATAAAAAAACATTGTGGAAAACAAACTGTTTTAACGAAGGAGGAAGAAAAAAGACTGGTTGACTGGATTTTCTATCTCGGGAAGTCAGGTTTTCCTGAAATGTAGCACCAATTGTTGGAAATCCATATTGTAAGGACATATTATTTTTCCATCCGACTCTGATTCTAATAATATTAATTTTTAAAACTACTTTATTTAGTCTTATTAATCCCAACCATTTTGTCTGAGACTGATTATATTTTTTATTAATTATATATTCATTTTATTAATTACCTTGTATAATTACAAAAAAAGTGTTATTATATAATATAATATTTATATAGTTATTATATTATATAATAAATACATTAAAAACGATTTTTATTTTATTTTTATATATAATAAAAATATAATAGTATAGAAGAAGTGACAACTGCGTAGCGGTCGGTAAAAGAAGTAGAAAAATCGGTAATAGAATCTTGCCGCATTCTATGGGTCGGTAATAGAATCAACTACTCTTTTGGATTAAATAATTATTTAGAAATTATT
Source organism: Pseudoips prasinana (assembly GCA_951640165.1). Lineage (NCBI taxonomy): Eukaryota > Metazoa > Arthropoda > Insecta > Lepidoptera > Nolidae > Pseudoips > Pseudoips prasinana. The sequence goes on along the minus strand of OX621236.1, from coordinate 22,428,492 downwards.
GTGTTATTGAATATTAAATTTAAGTACTGAATTGCAAAGAATACTTCGTTGAGATTAATTATAAATTATAACATCTCTCCTAACATAACAGCTTATATCTATTTTTTGAAAGTGAATCCTAAGACAGCTAAAACTGGCGGTAATAGGAGCTTTTACGTTATAATGTTAAAAATAGCGCCTGAAAGTGCAGTACATTCCACGCCTTATGAAACAACCGTGTCACGTTTTCAGGACTGAACACTGTCTCCCAAAATACAGACTCTGGCCTAGTTCGGAAAAGAGTTCCAGTATCTTTTATAGCAAATCATGTTAAGTGCCTACTAAAATATGTGAAATTATTTTATCTGCGTTCAATAAATATTTTTATATATGGAAGGTATACAAAAAGTAAAAGACTAAAAAAACATTAACATTAAAATCTGTGTTATTTAGTTTAATTGTTTTATAACATGTTCGGTATCTCATTATTTTTAATTAATTGTCGACTAGCAATGCTTTGCTTATTTCGATGTTTAATATACTTGTAATGGGAGTTTTGTTCTAGTCCTACAATGTAAACGTATTATTTTGATAGCTCCGATTCAGGCATCGCCTAGTGAGTCTATAATTAGTAACTATCCGTTGTGAAACTGAACTGCTAATAAATCATTTATTATTATTTTATTTAAAAGACTGACTGAAAACTGATTATTTACTTTAAAACTGTCTTATTCCTCTAACTCCACATATTTTTCTGAATTTTTGTATCGTTATATGAATTGTTCGTTTTCATACTTCTACTTAGTTTAGGATCAGATGGCCGTGTATAAATAATATCCCAGGAATTGTTAAATAAATTGATACCACGGTGATTTTATTACCAATTGTACTAATAGACATCACTTACATACTAAGTATGCTGTCATGAGATGGTACATAATTATGTTATATTAAGTACTTCATATATAATTAAAATATATATGAAAATATGTTAGTTGGTCTCTACCACAGATATCTAAAATAGGAGATAGGCCGTCCCACTAATATCCTATGCAGTCCAAGTGTCGCCAAATGAATTTACGCACACAATGACTCACTGAACAATGAATACAAAGACACGCACACATTGCATTTACGCACTCTTTGAGATCTTCGCTCTCATTGGGTAACACATTCAAAAAGGATTTATGTGTTCGTTAATACATACAATGTGCAAATCGCGTCAGCATGCTCTCACACAAAGGCAGTACTACATTACAGCAGGCTATAGTGAGTTCAACGGGTAGTCGATAGAATGTTATCAATATAATGGTAACTTAAGTATTCGATGACGTGAAATCATTGACATTTGGATTGGATGGAAACCTAAAAATGATCAAATTTGTATTACAGTAGAACTCATGTAAATCAAACTTCGTAAACCTAAATCGAACTTACGTAGACTCCAAAAAATGTATAAAATTACCTAAGGCTTACCTAAACCTTGACGAATGGTAAGGAAATATTTGATTTGTCAATTTTATTCTAATTTCGAGTAAGAGAGCTAATTTAATAAATCTTATTTATTATATTCTCTCTTAAAGTTATATACCAAAACTATGTTCACACGGCTACATATCAAGCTATACATTTCCAATATAAGCTGACCTCTCATTGTATGGAAATCCTATACAAGGCGAGATCAGCTTATACTGGAAATGTATAGCTTGATGTGTAGCCGTGTGTACTATCAAAAATACGTATATGACGGCGTTTACGTCAAAACGTCAAATAAATAAATAAAAAATAAAATAAATAAAAAAGGTTTTTATTCACGTAGACTTTAAAAAAGCGCTTGTAAATAGTCAGAACATGTTTGTAGTAATATAGTTGTATACATTAGATATAATTTCTAGTAACATAGATATTTAGGTACATCTTGTATGAAAACATTTATAAAATTTATTTTATTACAGAAATGATATTTAGCTAGCTCGTATCAAGTTATTGTCAAAATTGACATGATTGTCAATGTCAACCTAGCGAAGCGTCATTGTCGATGGTAGTGTGGGCGGCCATCTTGAAGTCACTTTTGAACGAGACGGCGCCCGCGCACCACGCTTGTGACGAATCGATGAGAATCTTCGCCATCACGATATTTTAAGATTTAATTTGATTGATTTTACATTGTAGTAATCACTAAACATCTAATTAAATCGTGATTCTTGTGAATTACGTTGATTGTAATTTGTAGTAATTTATTTCTGTTCCGCCCTCACCTACCCATAAAATTATAAGAGGATAAGTTGTGGTGAAGAGCCTTCAAGTCGTCCTGCCTCGACATCAGGCGTGGGATCAAGAACCGAAGATAAGCCACATGATGAATATATTTTTCGAAAAATGTTTGAGCTAGAAAATAGCCGGATGTTGAGTCTGATGGAAGCGATTAAAAATCAAGTGAGCGCCCACAATATAAAGCAACTCAAATTCGACCCCAAACTGACACAAACGCACGTGCTGTTGGTTGACCTTTGTTTCGGTGAAAATCATTTATAATAGCTATGGTGCGCTGAAAAGCACGGCGTCGCAGTGGCTATCACAAATATCGTTCCTTGAGATGCGGTGGTTGCAGATTCGAGTTATTTACTCCACGGAATGATAGTGTTGAAACACCCGTGACTGACCTCATTAACCTGCAAAATAGCAAACGCAAGGAAAACTAATATCTGCGCGTGACCATACATAAACCTCAAAATGGCCAAATATGAGCGAAGACTACATTGCTGTCCACCACCTACAACGATTAGCCTTCAATACGGAGATTATTACGAGAAAGAAGCTGCAGCGAGAATTGAAACCGTCTACTTTTATGAAAAGGAATGCGCCTCAAGTAGCTGAATATAATTGTGTAGACGCAAAACGATCCGAAACTGTATCGTTCTTAATGTGGTTTTATAGTGTTTTTAAATTGTTTTTTTAAAGTGCTTTTAAAGTGTTTTCAGTGCGGCAAGCTAGGACACGGTGCATGTGAGTGTCTTCCGAAAAAGAGAAGGTCAAAAACGCCGGCAGCGACCTGGTCTTCTGCGACCAGAAACCAGACATCGCTGCTGTTTACGCTGTGGCCATTTAGCTTCGAAGTGCAACCGTGGCAATGAACAACGTGATCACAAGAGATGCCCGTTAACGTCTACGTCGTTAACACACCAGAGAGGACATTTTGGTGAGTAGTTCCATGTTTATACGTTTCTAGAGCTGATTGCTCACTTATGACTCATGAGCTGATTGCTCACAAGCTACAGACGGCTTATAAATTTCGAGCAAAACTGTTTAATAATGTTGTTAATTATTCTTGTAGCTTACAAATTTCAACACAGATCGAGATCGATAATGTTTCGTTGTTTTTCATGGACAACCCAATCGTCGTTTACGTTATGATATCATGATTTAACGCTATACTTAAATAATCGTCCGAGTCGGTTGCCTCGAGAGGGCTGACTTGTCATGGATGATCGCTTGCTATATCCGAGACGAATTGTGTCGTCCAAGTCAGTTGCCTCGAGAGGGCTGACTTGTCATGGATGATCGCTTGCTATTTCCGAGACGAATTGTGTCGTCCGAGTCGGTTCCCTCGGGAGGACTGACTTGTTCTGGCTGCTTGCCTGCTAAGTGTAAGACGAATTGTGTCGTCCGGGTCACATCCTTGTTAGGATTGGCTTGTCTAGATGTTCACAAGAACAAAAATGTGCTGTCTGGGCTAAATTCTAGCCAGTTATGATATCTAATGCGTTTCTCGACTGGTCTTACTGAAGTGTAGTCCGAGTCACACCTCACGGTTGACTAAGCGGTACACTTGCCTGGTTAGTCCAAGTTATTAAATGTTTTTAGTGTTTGTATACTGATGAAAATTATTAAGTCAGGATGAGCGAACGGACTATGCAGTCATCTTAGTTTGTTTCAGATAAATCGCCCGTGGACGGTCGTATGTCAGTCCGGCCGTGACGGCGTTTACGTCAAAACGTCAGGTTGACATGATTGTCAATGTCAACCTAGCGAAGCGTCATTGTCGATGGTAGTGTGGGCGGCCATCTTGAAGTCACTTTTGAACGAGACGGCGCCCGCGCACCACGCTTGTGACGAATCGATGAGAATCTTCGCCATCACGATATTTTAAGATTTAATTTGATTGATTTTACATTGTAGTAATCACTAAGCATCTAATTAAATCGTGATTCTTGTGAATTACGTTGATTGTAATTTGTAGTAATTTATTTCTGTTCCGCCCTCACCTACCCATAAAATTATAAGAGGATAAGTTGTGGTGAAGAGCCTTCAAGCCGTCCTGCCTCGACATATAATTTTAAAACATTCGTAAAATACAAACTATTTTAAAGTCAGTTATTATGTTTACTTTTGATATTTCAAATATTTTCCATTTACGGTCGCCGTAGCCTAGTTGGTAGTGCTCCTGCCTACGAAGCTGGTGGTCCTGGGTTCGAATCCCGATAAGTGCAAATATTTGTGTGATGAGCACGAATAGTTGTTTCTGAGTCATGGATGTCTTCTATGTATAAGTATTTATCTGTGTATATATTTTTTTTTTTTTTTTGTTATTATTACTAAAACAAATATTTATAAAGTTTGAGTACAGTTCTTTCTGCCACTTAAACCACGGAGGTTTGTGTGTGACAGCAAATTCGATTCGACTCAATTTGGTCGGTTTAATATATACAATACTAAGTAAACATATAACTAAAAATAACAAAAACAGAAGTAGGTACACATTGGCTTAGTTTTGATACCATCCTGACACAATGCTTTGTTTGTATCAGGAAAATGTCACAACGAAGTTACAATTGGTCTAACATGTGTTCTTTTAGAACAGTTTTAATGTTGTACATTTTTATTTTATTTCGTACGGAGGCAGGTAGTTCGTTAATTAGCCGCGGGATTAGATAAGCGGTAGTCCGCTCGCCATAGAAGTTGTTTGCTGGTGCAGTAACCAGTTTATTTTGCGCGACGCGTCGTGTATACACAGGATGATTTATTTTGCATTGGTGATGCTCATCAAAGAATTGTTCTTTAAGTAGATTAAATTTAACTTTTATATTTATTGGAAGTGTTTTACAATACTTAAAAAGTTGAGACTCCTCGGTAAGCTGGCTTTTACTATTAGATGGAATAATCAATTTAAGTATTCTGCGCTGTAAGTTATAAATGGAATCCAGGTATGTTTTGTGTGTCCGCCCATAACTAGAAAGGCCATACGATACGATGGAGTCGAAAAAGGCATTATATAGAAGTAATCTGGTTTTAAACGGAATGCGTTTATTTATGACATACATTTTGGCCAAAATTGCACGTAATTTTTCACCTGTTCGTTCAATATGCGGACCCCAGTTGAATTTGTCGTCTATAATTAATCCTAAGTACAAGTGGGTTTTAACTTGACTGATACTTGGGCATTTTAAATCACATGGTGTCAGTTTATGCAGACAATGGTGCGTATGGGCTACTAGTTTAGGTAAAGGGGTTTTGCATTGTACGTAGGGAGATTTTATGTGCATTACTTTGGTTTTCTGAGCGTTTAATACCAGACCAGCGTCATGACACCATGCACCATCTACATAATATGTCAAAATCTTTTTGTAGTAAGTCAGCAATAACGGTAGGGCTTTTCCCAGTAATCAAAATACAGGTGTCATCAGCAGATTGGAAAGCGTTGCACCACTGGAATATATCTGACATATCATTGACATAAGCTAAAAAGTGAAGCGGTCCACTCACTGACCCTTGTGCTGTACCGTGAGTGACATAAAATGCATCACTGAGGCTGTCGGAAATCTAAACCTGGTATGTCCGGTCTTTTAGGTAATCAGCGCACCAGTTGTACATCGGTCCCCTCAGTCCAGACTCTTCCAGTTTTGATAGCAATTTGCTATGATCTAGAGTGTCAAAGGCACGTGAGAAGTCAATAAATAGTGCCAATACGTGTTTTTTTTCGTTTAGAGCCGTATTGATGTAATCTGTAAACTGTGAGAGAAGAGACGTGGTACTTTTATTTTTTTGAAAACCATATTGTGAATTGCTTATAATTGAGTTTTTAATAAAGAATGAATGGATTTGATTACAAATAAATTTTTCTATAATTTTATCGATTGATGACAACAAGGTAATTGGTCGGTAATTAATTTCACAGTCTTTTTTGCCTTTTTTGTAAATTGGGCGGACACACCCTAATTTTAGGTAATTTGGGTACTTTCCTGTATTAATGCTGACATTTATAAGATGGGCAAGGGATGACGAAATTTTTCCACTTATAGCTTGAATATCTACTACTCTAATTTTGTCCAAGCCAGGAGTTTTTTTGCGGTTTAGCGATTCAATAAGCTTGTGTATTTTTTCTGGTGTGGCTTTTTGGAATCTAATACTTACATTTTTGTAATTTTTTGAGTCACTCGTTAGGAGACGTAGCTTACAGTTGGGTAATATTGATTGAACCGAGTTATGGAAACCACAAGCGAATTTATTTGCCAGTTGATACGCGGTTAAGTTTTGAGATTTGAAAGCTTCTAAAACAAATTTATCAATTGATTGAGTTACCCTCCCACAGATCGAGTTTAATATCATCCAGAGTTTTTTTGGGTTGTTGTAGTTTTCTTTGATTTGATTTTTATAAAATTGGTTTCTGTAAAATTCTATGGTTTTGTGTGCCTTATTTCGAATTTTATTGTACTTTAAATGCAGAACGTTGGGTCTTTCTTCCATTGATTAAAACACTCATCCTTTAGCTCGCATAGTTGAGCGACGTTGTCATTTATCCAAGGGACATTCTTTCGTAGTTTATGTTTCGCACACACTAATCGCATTGATTTTTTTAAGGCGTTGCTAAAGGAATATTTAATAAAGTTATAAACTGATTCCGTTGTGTTTAGTTGATTAGTTTCAGTCCAGTTAATCTTATTAAGTTCATTATGTAAACACTTCCTATCATAAACATTGTATTGAGTACGCAAAGCATCGTGTATATCACGGCGGCCGCAGCTAGACGTCAAACAAACAATTATCGTGCGGTGGTCAGCCAGAACGCTGTCGACTGCCGCGGTGTACGGAGTTAGTGTGTGGGATCGCGTAAAAATGTGGTCTATACAAGATTTGGTTATTACATCACTTCGTTTTTCAATACGCGTATAGTCAGATATTCCACACTCTAATCCATACCTGGAGAGCATGTCTAAGTACATCGTTTTGATGGATGTTTGCGATTTAAGGTCTATATTTGCGTCGCCTAGTACAACAGTGGTAGTGTTCGAAAAATTGTGAAGTGCTTTTTGAAGTTCTTTAATAAATAACTGTTTATTTGACGATGGAGGTCTATAGATTGCACATAACGCTATCGTTTCGTTTTGAGGTGTTTTTACTATGCCGCCAAGGTATTCAAAAGTATGGGTTTTAATGGGTTGTAGCGTGAATTTGAGATAGTTTTTAACATATATCATTATACCAACTCCCTTTCTACGAGTGCGGAGTTGTGTGTGCATTCTATATCCCGTTAATTGGAAGAGACTCGACATATTTACGTCCGAGATACCTACCTCCGATAAAACAATAACATCAATTTCTTTAGTTGAGTTAGTTACTAGTTGTACTAGGTGCGAGAAGTTTTTTATTATAGATCTTATGTTAATGTGAATGCATGAAAAATGAATGTTTTTTGAAGGTAAGTTTCTAAAAAAAGAGTTGACATTAATACAATTGAATAATTCAGAGTTAAAAGCTTGTGAATTATTATTATTATTGAGAGTATTGAATGTTTACTAAAAAGATTTCGACACACATAGATCTTATTTTTAATGACTTAGATACGAACTAGAAAATGATGGGTTAGTTAGCGTCATCGAATTCGTCCTCATCCACGGTTTGTTTAAGCACTTTATTGATGTCTTGAGAGGAACGAATCACTTCCACCTTCTTACTGTCGTCCGATAATTTTGCGTACACTTTGCCTGATTTACACCATACGTATTTATATGGGCCAGCGGGAGATTTAAGTCGTTGTTTAGTTTCATACAATACTGATTTCATTTTTCTTGTTAGTGCTTCTCTCACATAGATTTTCTCCGTCGTTTGTTTAGTTGATGATGGCAGGGAGATGTCACCAATCGTTAATTTTTTAGTTTTAGCAGCAGATAACCATGAGTCGCGGCAGGTTTTTGATCGGAGTTCCACGAGTAGGTAGTTTGATTTTTCTGTGCGGCCGGTAATTTGACGAACTACGTTTATTGTTTCAAGTTTCTCTGCTATGTTTTGGGTAACTTTCAACACATCTTTGGTCTGTAGGCTTGGTAAACCGGCGATCTCAACTAGGGAAGACAGACTGTTTTGCTCCGACTCATCGAGGCGCTGTTCCGCTGCAGAAAGACGAAGCTCCAAGTTTTTGTTGGCATTGGCTAATTCAGTGTTTTTGTTTTCCAGATATTTAATTTTATTGTTTTGGACCTTTAGTGCTGATTCAATATCGGTTACTTGATCACTAATATATGTAAGAGATTCTTGAAAGCTTCGTAGTTCTTCTTTAAGAGTTTTTTTTATTTCGATAGAAATAGATTTCATTAACTTATCCGTGTCTATGTGTACCGTTTGAGAGCTTTTTTCCGTCTCTTCTTCGGGAACGAAAAAAGATGAGCGCCTATTAATACTTTGTACACAGTCCACGCAACTCCACTCTAGTCCATCTGTGGCACGAAGAGCTGCTAGTTGTTTCGCAGTTAGGTTAGTACACTCATTTGTAGCATGAACTACATTTTCACACCTAATCCTGCTGCACTCTAATCCAGGACTTTTTTTCGTGATATTGCCGTTACATGTCACACATTTCTTCAAAACCATTTTTAACACTTTTTTTTATAAATTGAGGGTGAGTATATATATTCACTTGAGAGTATTCGTTACACAAGTATTCACAAGGACGACCGATGAGCGATATACGTATGTATATCGTCGCCTGGTACCCATAGTACAAGCGTTGCTTAGTTTGGGGCTAGGATGATCTGTGTGACATTGTCCCTAGATATTATTATTATATTATATATTTACAACATTTTCTAGTGACAATGACAAAACCGTGAGAGCAATCGATATACGCGTTCGAGTACAGTGAGGAAGGCAATCACTACGTCTCCAACAGCATAGCTCGCACCAAGAACATAAGTAGCGGCCGTACTGCGCAAAAATACGTGGGCGAACATATCGTTAAATGCATTATTCATTGCAGCGTAAGAACTATACATTGACACATTTAGCTTGAAAACCAGCAATGTATACAGCAGAATTCGAACTAATAAGTTTAAATTCACCACTTGCATTTTTGTAGTAAAAGTCGGAATACTACATTAAATATGTTGTTTTTATAAAAAACAAACTGCATTTAGCTGTGCAAAGTGATCCCATTCGGTGTGTAAATTAGAAGTTTCACTACGATATCTACTTGTAACGATTGCACTGGACGGCATTTCGGGTAAAACTGAATATTTCTGTCAGAAGCACAGACGTATTCACTCGGCCGCGAAAGAGAGCGAATTGATGGCGTGTATGCTCGCTGCGCCTACTGTAGACCCCTAATACGCGTTAGTTTGTCCTCTCTCTAGTATTTAATGCTCTGAGGTCTCTACCAACAAACATTTTTACGTTCTCGCCATGTTCTTTACCAACTTCATGTAATATGAATGCAACGCTACTCGTCAGGTACTTATATATCTGAAGTGTTGAAGAGGGTTTAATCATTCGCCGAATAATATACGCGAATCTGTTTGTTTTAAAATTCACTTATATATTAGGATAAATAGATTAGATATTTATTCCTCCAAAATTAATACAGTTTTAAGTATTCCAACGCCCAGTAAATAAATAAAATAATAAACAAAAATAAAAAAGGTTTTTATTCACGTAGACTTTAAAAAAGCGCTTGTAAATAGAAGAAGTCATGAACATGTTTGTAGTAATATAGTTGTATACATTATTATTTCTAGTAACATAGATATTTAGGTACACATAGTATTGATTGTATGAAAACATTTATAAAATTTATTTTATAATAGCAATGATATTTAGCTAGCTCGTATCTAGTTATTGTCAAGAGATTATGTTTAATTATCTAGTTTAAGTCTAATATTTTTACTATATATTGTCAATGGTTCTGTCTATATTAAGGTATTATTATTATGACGGACATGGTGTTAATAACGACGGTTGCGCTTTAATGCTACCACCGGATCCAATGCGCCCCAACTGAGAAGACCCAGCGAAACAAACTCAGTGGGTTCACCTACTACCGGTTTCAACACAACCCCGTTGAGACGGGCCGGCGAAACATACTCAAGCGGGCATGAACACGGAATTTGATCCAATTAAATTATTTAGTAGGCAAACACAATATATGCTCGATCGGTTGTCTGAATGCTTATTATTTTAGATTATATTTAGGTATACAAAAGAAAAACTTCGAAACAATAACATTATTCATTTTGAGACAGAGTCAATAATTTTAAATTAAGTATATGATAGCAATCATTTACAGATAGTTCACGTAACTCAGCAGATCAGTCTTGTCTATATGGCTATAAGATCTCCAGCGAGCAATGTGCAGGTAGGTAGTGAGAGCCAGACGTCTTTGTCATCGATTTTCTCTTTAGTGGTGTAATAACCCCTAGCCATAAGTACACGTTTAATATGTGTTTTAAAACTTGTGTCAGGCAGATCAGTAATTTGAGTAGGAAGCTTGTTATAAAACCTAATACAATTTCCTAACAATGATTTATTAGTTTTGCTTACTCTAAAGCCTGGCATGGCTAGTTTGTTTTTATTCCTAGTATTTATATTATGCAGTTCACTTTTCTTTTTATATTTAACAATATTTTTTCTAACAAACATTATATTCTAATATATATAGGTATTCCGATGGCACAGTAAGTATATTTATTTCATTAAACAAATTTCGCAAAGAATCGCGACTGGCTAAACCCACCAAATAGATTATTATTTATGCTTGACTGAACAATTATCGTACTCATCACATAAAGATTTGCCCTGCGTAGGGATCGAACCAAGACCTCTCGCTTAGCAGTCAGGGTCACTAACCAATAGGGCAACAGATCAGTTAATCTATATAGGACCATACGTATGTATCATGAACAGAATATGTCTCTGTAGTGACCTGCTAAGTCATCGTTACTCACCGATATTACGAACATTACTCATGAATATTATCTGATCGATATTCTTAAAAGCGTAAGTATTTATCATACATTTCTAATAACCATTTTTTAAGTATGATGATAACGTATTATATGAACTCAAACTGATGCGGTACCCAAGATTCAACACTGACTCATCGTTGAAGTAACTTCTTTTCTTTCTTTGGCTAATAATCGAGCAGCCAAGAGTGCCTCCAGATATATGAACTCTTTGGTTCTTAAAGGGCAAAGAACAGCCAACAAGATTTTAGTTACTAGGTTATTAGTATATTATAGCAAGTTTAATACCAGTAGTTTATTATATGTATATATATATATTGTAAACCAAGTAGTGAACTAGTGGTAAATTAGAAACCACTAGTTCACTACTTGGTTTACAATACATATATAACCTCTATATATAGGCCTTACCCCATCTATCCAACGTTACTACGTTGATTATGATCTTATCTAGAATTATTCACTAATTATTCTAGATAAGAAATTAAACAGAATATTCACATCGAAGCAATATGTAATAAATAATCTTTATGTTCTGTAAAAACTAGCTACGACGACGTTAACACAAATGCTTTTGTAGAAACAGTATTGCGTTGCGGAATAATATTCTGGAGAAATTCATCCGGCATAAATGTAGCTTTCAGCATGCAGAGAGGATGCATACGTGTTATGTTTAGGATTTAAACGTTTGATAGCTGTAAGCCAATTCATGTTAAACACAAAATTCTTACGCTTCCATCTCTCTACATTGTAAAAGTGTCTTTGTTTCTTAGACATCATTTTAATCTATTTCCTCAGCTATCTGCAAGTGTGGTCAGAAATAGTAAATACTAGCTACGCCCCGCGGTTATACCCGCGTTAATCTTTATAAATTATAGCCTATGTGTTAATCTATAGTGTTAGCTAACTCTATACTAAATTTTATTAAAATCACTGCAGCCATTTAGCGGTGAAAAAGTAACAAACATACATACTCACACACTCACATACCCACAAACTTTCGCCTTTATAATATTAGTGTGTTAAAGAGAAGCAGTGTATACACTCAGTTAAACAGCACTTTTGCATAATAATAAAAATAATAATATCCTGGGACATTAGTTATACACGGCCATCTGATCCTAAATTAAGCAGAGCTTGTACTAAACACATATCTATATAGATAAATTACACCCAGACTCAGGACATACAGATATGTTCATGCACACAAATATCTGTCCTGGGTAGGAATCGAACCCACGAGCTCCGACGTGAAAAGCAAGCATTTGCCAATCACGCCAGTTTTGCATAAGAGTATAATGTTGTCTGTAAGATGGCAGTTTAAATAATAAATAAAATTAGATAACATTATAAAAATATATTATAAATGTATGTAATTTATTTACTATTCCTTAAATGTGTATAACGACAGATACCCCATATTTTTTATCCTAATTCCAATTCCTGCCCAGGTTCCCGGAAAGACATGATATTTAGTGATAAGCCACCAATTGTAAAATAATGTGATGTGTTATTCTTGTATCTTGTAATATTTTTTTGTCCAATTAACAAATTAGTTGTAGAGTGCGTGAGCGGGAACCTAAGCGATTTATTCAGAAACTTGTTCAGAGTACTTAGATAGAAAATATACTAAAAGTCCTGATGTCTAGGAGGTGAGGCGGAGGGAGGGGAGGGGGACAAAGACCTCAATTTCAGGTTTTTCGTGTATGTTTCAAAAATGGCGCGTTTTAGCAAAAAATGTTTTAACATGAAATGAAAGCTTATAAAATTTTCTATAACTTTGACTAAACATACTTTTCCATATTCCCATCCGTTTACGAACTACAGGCTCTGGAAAAGTGCAAATAAAAAAAGTTTTAAAATATTCGTTTCTAAGTCCAATTCTGTGAATGTTTCACATTTTTATCCTCTTAGGTCGTGAGGGTCCTGGCATAAGGTCGTTTTCTGTGGTATCTTCTTCCTCGCTCTCCTCGGTTCTTATTATGAGGGCTCTAAATCATCTTCATCGTCATTCTCGTTGTCTTCCTCGCTAAAAGATACGCCGTTGAAGTTTTCCTTGGCAATGAAGGCACGTAGCAGAATATTTCAGCATAGCTTTGCGCATCCACATTTGCTGCTGTTACAATCCTTGGTGCAGCGACTAAAAATTGTTGTTAGTCAAATCTCGGGCGCCGGTAAATTGTATGTTGTACGTGGCGCCAAGATATCACCTTCATTTTTCCACCCCCACTCTTGAGGGGGCAGCTCCTTTGCAGGTGCCCCATACCATTTCAGGAAGCACACCTTCCCAGCTTCTGCAACATCACTATGGCCCGAGTTTAATCATTTCCGAATTTAAATACACTTTACAGAAACCCACCTTGCTTCTTCTAAACATTGCTGATGTTGTGTCGCAGACGGTAAATGAGTGAAAGAAGAGGATGTGTTCATATCCATGCTTTTGCATCTATTTTTTTGTCATTCATTCATTCATCATCATTTTGCATTTTAGCCAGTAAGGTTGCGTTTCCTACAGTGAGCATTGAGCGAAAAGCAATCTTTATGATGGTTTTTCCCGCGTAAGCTCAATGATCCGCTATTTAAAAAAACGCGATTTCTTACTGTTACCGCCTTCACCAGCTTATATTAAAATAAATTTAGACAAAATTTTCGCATCAGATAATGATCATCACGCTGAATAACTCATCATCATCTTGTCCCCACTAATATGCTAGTGGGTATGATTTGAGCACTTAGTGCCGATGTGGATCATTGTACGTGAGCCAAGGCATCCTTCACTCCATCCAGCCCACCTCCCTCCAGAAGCATATCAGGTCTCCTAAACGTGTCAGGGTATCCGTAGGAGTTCCGCTGAATAACTTATATTTTCTATATTTCTGGAGCGTTTAGCTTATAAACGGATGGGAATATGAAAAAGTATAATCAAAGCTTTCATTTCATCTTAGAATATGTTTTGCTAGAATGCATCATTTTAAAGATATTAACGAAAAACCTAAGATTCAGGGCTTTGTCCTCCCACCTCCCTCCGCCGCACCTCTTAGATGGCAGGACTTTTAGTATGTTTTCTCTCTAAGTACTTGGAACAAATCACTTAGATTCCCGCTCACGCACTCTATACCCTCCTTTGAGTCGTAATAATAATGTATGAACTTATTTTCATGATATCCCCAACTTCATGATTTAGACGTAAAAAACCGATTAAGCATGCACTTTAACATTTATTTAATTACATTTTCACAGCCCGATAAAAATATTTATTGAATAGTAATAAATAAATCACTCTAACATGAACGATTATAAATATCTTCAGTTAAACAACGTTATCAAGGTGTCAACGTCTTTTAGAGTGCACAGGACACACCTTCGTTATCAAAGAATCACACGTGCATTTACATTCTAGTAAATTATTTTCTATATTTTCAACTAGCATTTTGATGTGGCAAACTGGGACCTTATCACAACAGCAGCTTTGAGTCGTGGACTTGAGATCAGTATCGTTTGCTGTTGCATTGTCTAGAATATACTTTGGAGAGTAGATTGAATTTTTAAGCTTCGTAGAATTTGTGCGAAGGCAATCTATTTGACCTTCACTGAGAGAATTATTCATTTCCATGTACATAGAATCCTCAAAGGTGCTTGTAGTATTATGAATAGTACTAAGATTTTCGTTAGAGTTCTTTAACTTAATTTCCTCGTTAGCCCTGACGTCAATAGCGACTTCAGAATACTGTTTATTATTTGTTTCAGGATGTTTTCTGTTCATATGCTCAATTTTATCATTACAATACAAAACACCATTTCTATTATTCATAATTATAGTGTCATTTATAACGTCGGAAATTATTTTACTTTTATTATTATTTGATTCAGTTCCCCAAACTCCAAGACTTTCACAAAATAAATTTCTAATAGGTTTCTTCATTCCATCATTTTGCATTACTGCATCGGCATACACATTATTCATTAAAATACCATTTGATACATTAATGTCCAAAAAGTTTGGGTTTTCCTGTGGTGATTCTAGATTACAATAGTTAAAATCGTTATTCACACATAACACTCCAAAAGATTTATTTTTCGCTAAAATTATATCAGTTTCAGTAGCTTGTTCTACTTTAATAACTGAGTACATAACATCACAAGATTTAGTTTTCATGACACAATATGGTGGTGCTTGAAATGGAACGGGATCCGCAAGTTTATTAGATGTATTTGAGTATTTTAAATCACTGCCTCCGTACGGATTTTCACAATTATTCGTGTCTTTTTCTGGCAATTCTTTTGAGCCATTGTTTTGGTTTGGCGGCTGTAAATCTTTATTATGTTCATTGTCATTTTTACATTTACATATATTTTTTAAACGTTCAAAATCAAGTTCAATTAAGTTGCATACTTTTTCTAAAATATTTGGTAATATTTCATTTTTAGTGTCGTTGAGCTCGCATAAACAGTGAACTCGCTTTAGTTTTATTTTCATGTACTCTTGCAAAAGCCCATATGCTCTACTCCAAGTTACGTCATTAGACACAATTCCTCGAGAACTAGATTTCAAATCATTTGCATAGTTAGAAATAACTTGCTTCACTCTTTTTAAGATCGTAGAAAATATCTGTTTTTCTTCTTTATGTGATATGCACGACAATTTGCATGAACATGCTTTTAACTCTTCTAATTTATCTTTTAGATGATTTTCTAATAAGTGAAAAGTATTGTATTCTAGATCCTTTGAATTATCTACGTTCAAATAATTGCAACAAATACAAGCGTCTAAGCTGTTATCAGAATCTTTGAAACTTTGTAAATCGACAGATTTATCTAAGCCGATTTGATTTTTGCGGTTTAATGATGTCGCCATAATATCAATGGAGCTCTTAAAGTCATCAAGACTAGCATTGATTTCTTCTTTAGTTCCTTTTTTATAATGTAGAGCTTCAAAATTTTCTTCAGGTAAATTTATACAATACTTTGTTTTCTGGTGTTCGTAGATTTCTTTATTATACATGTCTGTATTAGTTGAATAAAATACATGATTTGCATCATTATTAGAATTATTTGATTTTTCATTCGTATTATTAGGATATAAATTTGCTAATGTAACTCCCAAGAATTGTATATAATTTTCAAAAGTGTTTTGACTCAAGTCAAATTCATTAGATATATTTTCTTCTTTCATCTCATTTTTCAAGTTGTTTTGATCCTTTAAACTTTCCACAACTTTGTTTTTTGTACTTAGTGCAGTTTTATCAGTATAATGAGCCAAGTTTGTAGAATTACTTATAGGTTTTCGCATATTATTTTCAACTTGATTCAATATTTCTGTTTGATTGACGTCAAGGACTGGAAATGTATTAATACATTCTGGCAAATTCGATATGACATCTTTATGTTTTTCTAGTTTAGTATATTCATCGTCATTTCTACATTTATGTAAATTTTCATTACTTTTGTCTAGATAAATGGCTCCCATATACACGGAATCTGTGATAAAATTCTTATTTAAACCCAAGTATTCATTTTTTAACTTCATATCACTTGAAACTTCATTTCCAATAGCTTGGTCTTTCGTGGTTGTTATTGAAGACGTTAAATTTCCTGTATCTGTAACTTTATTTCTCCAATTAGCAAGAGCTGAAATACTTTTTGCACATCTTATACATTGATCGTGGGGATCTTCTAAGCCACTTTTAAGTCTAGGTAATGTGTCAAAGAGTTTATCTATAGATTTATTCGACGGTATTTTATGAAAACATTTATATTTTTTAGGGGGATCTGGCTGAATTAATGATTTATTTATTTCGTTTGTTTCATCGTGCAGAGTATTTAAGTTTATAGGCTTAGTTAGTTTTACGCTAGTAGTGGAAGCAATCATATTTTTCAACGGCTTATGTTTAACTATTTTTTTTCCTTTGTTATTTATTTGTGATTTATGTCCTTGCTTATAAGTTTTATGTTGGTCACATATACATAAATTTACAGCGTATGTTTGGTCATGGTTAATTTTTCTTGATTGTCGTGAAGATATTTCCTGTTCAATCGACCTTCTGGGCGATTTATTTGCATCCATGGATTTTTTTTTGTTATCACTTGTATCGTTACATTTAACTTTTTCCAAAGAGTTCTCAACGTTTCTGGTTTTGGTGTTATTTACTTTTCTATCTTCATGAATACCCGTTGTACGTATTATAGTATTCATATTTTCGTTTTCTGCCTGTAAATAGTATAAAATTAACACTGAATATTCGTTATAATGACATAATTATATTAATAATACTCAAAAGGCATCTAAGGATTTCAAATTAACTAATATTTTTATAGCCTGTATTTGTGTCCCACAGCTGAGCAAAGGCTTAGGCCTTAGTTTCTATGATTTCTGCGTCGTTCTTTATTTTAGGCCAGTCGTTATAACATAAGATCTAGTTATCACGCCATTTCGGTTTCGGCGTACCACGTCAATATCGAACATATTGAGGAACCCATTCCTTTCTCTTCAATTCAATTGGTTGTAATTCACGCCCATCTGAATTTTATTATATATTATTTACCTTCATCGATGCCTGTTTTATAACATTTGTGATTTTATCTTCTATTAATTTCAAATCTTCTTTCTTGATTAAATCCTACAATAAGTACATCCTATTCAATAAATATTATATAAAAGTGTCTACATTCCTGATTGAATATTCCAAATCATTATCAGACATGGATAACACAAAAATCAATAATTATAAACTGAAAACTATTTTATTTTATATCTTTTAATCTGTAATCCCTACGTTTCTAATAAATATATATCTTTTTTTAATTTCTATCGTTATCTAATAATAATATTGATCTACCAATAATTTAAAGTAAACACATAATTTAAATCTCCGCAATTGAATTAAAGGCAATTAGTGGTCATCATCGTTCAATCGTAATTAAATCACATCATTAGATAAAAATAGAGTACAATAAAAAAAATTGTTCTGGTTGCGTAGTTTCCATCAATATTTTAGTTCTTTTCCGAACCATAATTTCTACACTGGCCAGTTAGATGTCGTACTAGTTATTGGTAGTTTGCACGACTGAGAGTTAACCCAAATAGTAATGGGAAAAAAGTTACTACTATTTGGGTTAACTCTCTCTTGCCTTTGCAAGGAAGGAAAAGTAGACAAACATAATCATTATATTACATTTTTCAAACCCTCGATTTCATGTTTGATCTGAATTATATCACGTATAGTCCGTTGCCATTGTGCCGACTTTTCGGGTGATATTTGATTGACCTGCCGAGGTTCTGATTTACCATTGACTGGCATCTTTGACTGAATTAAAACTGGAAAAACAGCATCTGAGGACATAAAAATATATTACTATATATTTCAGTTCATTTTGTTTAACTATGTACTTTGGTCAACGTCAAAAATGTTCTTGATCGCATGTTAAGTCTACCAATCCATACTAGGCTAGCGGCCTATGCCTTCCCATTGTGAGGCTCTTAGCTTGCGGTGGAACAGTTATGAGCTGCATCATCATATAAACATAGACACGCAGGGAGAACGAGAAGATGAGAGAGATGCCTATATAAAAGATCTTAATTAGTCTACTATCGAAGTTTTAGATCTGTCTATATAAGATACATTTGTAGACAGTAAAATACTATGATATGGTTGCTTCCAACCAAATATTTTATCTCTATTTCGGTTCAATATGTGTTGCATTTACATCTGACGCTTAAGAACACGTGTATACTAACGATTTGCTGCCTTTGATTGACCCGATTTACATTTGCAGGGAGGCGGGCCCTTGGTGACTATTTCTTTAGCCTGCTTCACCAGTTCTTCTGCGCGATCTTGGAACAACTGTTCGGCAAGTTGGGTAGCCATCACTTGCGCACGTCGCTCTATGGCGCGCTGCTCCCAGCCCACATCTTGATCATCTTCTGGTCCTGGTTTAATTTTGGGTGCATCGGCACAGGAAGTTCCAACCCACTAACGATAAAATAATTTTAAAAATTAAATAAATTTACTTCTATTTTGGATTTCAAATTATTATCATGAGAAAGCAATGAACAATTATACCTGTGCATGATAATTTTCTATTGAAGTCGCGATAGCAATATCGAGTTCACCAACAAGCAAGCGGGAAAAGTGATCCCTTAAATTATTCTTGACTTGGCTAGCTCGGTCCCAATTATGTTTATCGTCAAGGCATTTCAGTAGTTGACAAGGCATCTGAGACCCTGAACTACCCAGCTCAGCTTGTAACCCGCTGAACAAAGTTGCTAACAGATTGGAAATAAGTCTGCTTCGCAATGATGAGCAGGAACAGGACTTCTGTGAATAATAAATATAGACTTGTAATATTAGGTCAGATTAGATATAAGTTGTAGTATTATAATGGATAGGAATTTAAACTAGGTTTGGAGATTTTTTATTTTGTATACATTTAAAAAAAAAACAAAATAATATTAAGATACGAGAGCCTTTGCGGGCTTAACACGGGATAGCAGTACTTAGTCCTAGGTCGAAAGACAATTTCCATAGGCGTCGGTGAAAGGGAAACTGTATTCATCCAACGGATTACTCTAATTAGATCTGATTATCAGATTAACTGTAAAGGATTCCAATTTCTGGTCAAAATAAAGCACAGGGACAAAATTTAGGAGCGGCTGGTGTAGATCTGCGCAGCGATTGTTTCTCCTATGACTAGCTGTATGTCGCCTGTTCGAGAATCAGCTCGCCGAATAGCATTTTCATTTTCCAAACGGATAAAATGACAAGAAATGTAGTATCCAAAGTTTGCCACGGAGATAGATTATAGTCTGGATTAGTACATGAGCGACGGCACCCGATCATTGGTTTCCAAGGGAATTCGCAACGAGAGTAACCTATATACACGCTGGATCTAAATTCCCGACCTCATATCTGTGATTGAACACGCTATACTTGGTCCACAACGAAACAGTACAAACTACACGTAGGTTATGCTAACTAAGTCGTCAGACGCAAGAATTCAAAATTGCGTCTATATGTTTCATAACATCGAAGAATTACGCGAAAGATAACACATCTTGTAATAACAAAAATAAGCAAGTCATGTTGTCAAGATTTAGTTGGTTAAATAGGTTTTTTATATTTTTATTCATTTATATTGTTATCATGTAAGCCTCTTATCTGATTTAACCGTTAACATATTAAGGTCGACAGTTAGATAGAGGATGGAGGTCGAAAATTATTGATATCTCGGGTGTAAATTGTTTCATATTATTATACATCCAAAGCAGCCAACAAGTGAGGGGTACAAGCGTATGTGGCGTTCACCACATACATACATATTATCACTGACGCATTGCCGACTCTGATGGGCTATTATGATGTAAATTACGTAATAGCATTGTTGTGTAAATGACATCGTAATAGCTCATCATAACACTGCAGCGTAATAACATTATTACCCTGCAGTATAGCGTTGAGTTGCAAATATAGCAAAAAAATGCACTAATTTTTAGCTCGGTCTGTGATTTTTATTTATTCGTATAGGCAGTAGTTACTTTTGTTTCAGCTAGAAGCCACCTAATAGACTTATGATATGGCCTAATGCTACGTACCTTGCAAAGCACGGAGTAAGCTACTTAAAACTTAAAGAGGTTCCTAAGATCAGCGAATAATCTTCGTTTAAAAATGCCAGCGCATTCCGCAATATTTTTTGACAAATCGTTTGCTGTGCAAGGTGCTCGTCTATGTAATGCACTGCCATTATTAGTACGTCAAGCCCAATCACTACGACAGTTTCAGAGTCTTTTCAACAAAGTTAGGTACGTACGTAAGTATAGAATCTAGTATGTGAGTTAATGCATAAGTTTGTAGTAAGTATTGAATTCACTGCTTTTAGTAGTCTTGGTAAAATTGCGTACCATTTGATCATTTGTGTCTTTTGTGTATACTGACAACTACCCCAACTCGGCTATTTCATACATGCACACGGGGTAGACGGTGTCCTAGTACCGCGATATTATATTTATTATATTTTGTAAAATTACTAACATTAGGTTAAGATATTTTGTAACTAACATCGTATGGACTAAAAAATGGTCTGAAATAAATGATTAATAATAATAATAACATGACGTTGACGTGCCTGTTGGCGAGGTTGGCAAATGCTTGCTTTTCACGCCGGAGTTCGTGGGTTCGATTCCCACCCAGGACAGCTATTTGTGTGCATGAACATGTCTGTTTGTCCTGAGTCTGGGTGAAATTTATCTATATAGGTAAGTATGTATTTACAAAAAAAAATAGTATATGTAGTATATTAGTTATCTGGTTTCCATATATATAAGCTCTGCTTAGTTTGGGATCAGATGGCCGTGTGTGAATAATGTCCCAGGATATTATTAATAAAATAATATTTCAATCCCTGCCTAGTTGTCTGGAAGAGATTAAGTGATATTTCTTGTATTTTACTATAAACTGCTTTAGCAACTATCAATCTACAGGATGACTGTTCGCTTAGATGCTTAATCTTGCTAATAAATAATGGACCAGCAAGTGCAACTGGTTATTTCTACTCTGTCGCCGCAGAGTCCGTTAAGGCGCCTATCATTAAATCGCAACAAGCCGCTAAGTGCCTAATATTTAATGTACAAGGTCATTAAATGAGTCATTAATCGACGGGCCTGTTGGCGTGGTTGGTAAATGCTTGCTTTTCACGGCGGAGATCATGAACATGTCCGTTTGCCCTGAGTCTGGGTGTAATTATACATATAAGTATGTATTTACAAAAGAAAAGTAGTAATGTTGTAAATCTTCTCAGTTGGGGCGCATTGGATCCGGTGGTAGCATTAAAGCGCGACCGTCGTTATTAACACAAGGTCCGTCATAATAATAATACCTTAATATAGACAGAACCATTGACAATATGTAGTAAAAATATTGGACGTAAACTAGATAATTAAACATAATCTCTTGACAATAACTTGATACGAGCTAGCTAAATATCAATGCTATAATAAAATAAATTTTATAAATGTTTTCATACAATGTGTACCTAAATATCTATGTTACTAGAAATAATAATGTACCTATACAATTATATTACTACAAACATGTTCTGACTATTTACAAGCGCTTTTTTAAAGTCTACGTAAATAAAAACCTTTTTTATTTATTTTATTTAAATCAGTTATCTGGTTTCCATAGTAGGTACACACGGCTACATATCAAACTATACATTTCCAGTCAGCTTATATTCCCCTTATAATCCCGCGTTGTATAAGATTTCTATACAATGAGTGGTCAGCTTATATTGGAAATGTATAGTTTGATAGGTAGCCGTGTGTACAACCTCTGCTTAGTTTGGGATCAGGTGGCAGTATGTGAATAATGTCCCAGGATATTATTATTATAATATTAATAGTTATTGCGTATTATACTCACCAACAGTTTATCTTCAGGTGCGCAGCGGCACATTGCAGCAAGGGATGGGGTACGCTTAGCCTCCACTGTAACGTCTAAAGGCACTTTACACCGGCACTCCAATGCCTTTTTCTTTAATTCTTCCAGTTGCCCTTTCAACTTTTGCAACTCATCTAATTTACTTTGCCTCTTGTTGTCGCATATTTCCTTACATCCATCCAACACTTTAAGTAGGGACATCTTGTCTTGTCGTAGAAGTTCAATCTAATAAGTAAGAATATAATTTGAAGTTAGTTACTAAAGAATGTAATTGTAGGATTAAATAAAAAAATATGGCTCACGTACAAATTTCCATAAACGTATTTTATCAAATTTCCAGTATAAGCTGACATCTGATTGTATGGAAATCCTATACAATGCCACATCAGCTCATACTGGAAATGTATAAGTTGATATGTAGCCGTGTGTCGCCGCATCAGGACTAAATGCGGAAACCTTACCCACTAGAATATTAGAGGGGAAAAACGATGATGACGATGATGATGATGAAAATAAAAAAGGAGGTTATCAAATTGATGTTTTTATAATAATATCTTTGTGACGTAATTTCTCCATGGATGGCTTGTTCATACACACACGGTTGCGTGTTAGTTGTTTGATAATGGTGTAAATTGGTGTCATAATACTTTGCTTTGGGATGACATATAAATTTATTGCTTGTCTAGAAGAAATTTGAAGTCGGTTTTATATTATTTAAACAGTAATTTTTGGGATCCTTCAAGGTACCGGTTTGAATACTTTTATACATACATACATACATACATAGACTCACGCCTGTTTCCCAGAGGGGTAGGCAGAGACAACGGATTTCCATTTGTCACGATCTTTGCATACTTCTTTTGCCTCGATTACCGTCATTATATTCTTCATACATGCTCGCCGGTTTAGGGTACTTCTGACCTGCCCTATCTTGAGAACATCTCCAATTTGGTCAGAGAATGTTCGCCGTGGTCTTCCCCTTCCGGTTGTCCCATTCACACAGGCCAGGTATACTTCTTTTGTCAATCTTCTTTCATTCATCCTTTCTAAATGGCCAAACCATCTCAGCATGCCTTTTTCAATCTTTGTGACTACATCCTCTTTCACACCACAACGCTCTGAATACTTTTATCTACTCATATTTAAAGATAAGAACTGATATTATAAAAGAATGACAAATTAATTATGAATAAAAACAGTGACAAATCATGCATGTGTGTGTTGGCGGTTAAGACAGTCGCCTCGCCACTTCGTGTTCCGGGTTCGATTCCCGCGCAGTCTGGATACTTCGTCTCAGTCAATTATATGTTTTTTAAGTACCCTGCGACACAGTAATAAATTTTCTTAGCGCGGGCGTTGCATTTCCAAAAAATAATATATAAAAAAATGTATAATTGTGGTGGTGAGAAATTGTGGAATTTGAGGAATAAATATATTACAGATAGTTTCACTTAAATGTCGAATTAAATTGTAGATAATAATATAGTATAGAGGTAGTGCGCCTTTCCCTATGTGTCCAAGATGCCTGATACAAATAACTATATTCACAAGCAAATATGCACAGTTTTTCGTTAGTCATTATAGCGATACATTTATATTCTTGGACACAAATAGTTTTATAGATACCTGTCGGGTGACCATGAGTACAGTTACAGTTAATGTAACTATATCTACTTTAAAAACATCACTTCACTTTTTATATCATATTTTGGTAATGTTACTAATATTAATTTAGTAAATAGTTTAAACAAATTAAAGCGATAATATAGAAGTGTGTTAAGTTTTTAATTCTCAATTATATGCAATAATATAATAATATTATTGTATAGTAAGATTCATAATCTATTATCCATACTTAGGATTTATCTAGTTTTGCTTATATTATATACAATACTAGCCGTGCCCCGCGGTTTTACCCACGTTAAAATTTAAAAATTATAGCCTATGTGTTATTTGGATGTACATATTTAAGCTATATTACTACAAAGTTTCGTCAAAATCCTTTAGGTAGTTTTTGCGTGAAAGAGTAACAAACATCTATACATCCATCCATGCTCACAAACTTTCACATTTATAATAATAGTAGGATATAAGCACAATTATCTTACATAGATTTAACAAATTACTGTTCTATTTTATTATCTCAGATTATTATATATCGGACGTAGGATCGACGATAACACTGTTGTTATCAAGCCTAACCAGGTTTTACTAAATTCTGGCGTAATTTTTAGTTTTTTTATCATAATAATCGAAAAATCGGGTCAAGTACAAGTTTGTCTTCCTCACCGAGGGCGACGGTTCCGTAACTTAATTAGACATAAAAAATAATTAGTTATTCATATTAAAAACCGGGCTGCTTCACTAATATTCCCAGATTCCAAAGCTTTAAGACATGACTGGTATGTTGGTCTAGTGATTATTGACCCTGACTTCTAAGCCAGAGTCTTGTGTTCGATTCCCACCCGGGACAAATCATTGTGTGATGAATAAGATTATTTCTTCTGTGGCTGGATGTATTTTATCTATAATTTGCATGTATTTAGAAATATATAAGTATGTTTATCAGTTGTCTGGTTGCCATAGTACAGGCTCTACCTAGTTTTCCGGGGAGGGAATGAGTTCTTTACCTCCGGGCGCCAGCGGTCCCGGGAGGGTGACCTGCTGTAGCTCAGGTAACATGCTTGGGCGTACTGGGGAGGGGGGAGGCACTCAGGCCCGTCCCATCCCCGGGTGAGAGTCTCGCGGACTCTCCCGCTACAGGCACTGTGAGGCTGGCTACCGTGGTGGTTTTAGTGGGTCGAGCCCCAAACCCCGTGCGACCATTTCCCCACATATAAAAAAAAAGGCTCTGCCTAGTTTGGGATCTGATCTGATCTGGGAAGATAACCTATTTTCACAAAGATAAACCCTTAGACTCTGAGCAATGAAGATTCCGGTATTTTTAATACCTGCGAGCTTGTGGAGTTCGCTTTGAGGGGACCGTCATACGACAGTCTGATTCTATAGGTTTCATATAATAACAAATTGAGCACACGAAGACGCGAGCTTCTTATTCTCTGGGGGTCGGAGATTATGATGATTATCGATGCTGACCTAGACGTGCAGTGTTAAGTGCTAAGTCCTCCGTGTTGTCAATTCCAAGAGAGGTACTTCGAGAGACTCGTCTCGCCGCCAGGATTCAGAGCAAAGCCTGAAGTCTGGACGTGAGACCCTTTTCTCCGAGTCCGGCTTAAGCCTCCTGAGATGTTCTACGGCTATACGGCAGGCTAATTTAGCCTAGCTGATAGGCAGGCGTAGACGGTATTTTTTTAACACATTTTATTTTTTTATTTATTTATACCATTATATTTTTTCTCCTTAATTTAATTTATGGTTTGTGGTACCATATTCTTTCCACAACCTTGAGGATCTACTTAAAACTTTATTTATTTTGAGTTTTTCTCTGGATGTAGGGATAACTTTATTAAGATTCTGTAACAGGGATCTTGAGGATATCATATTTTATTAAAGTCTACAAACGGTACTGGCTTTATCCCAACCACCCACGACCATAGCTCAGCATCAGCGATTTGAATGTAAACAAAAGGGAAAACATGAGACATAACCTAGATGTCTAACGAAACTTCTTTCCCCTAATGTTCAATGATGCGGAACCCTTTCAAATACTAGCCACGATGCGTAATATATTCCGTGAAATAGATGACGAACACATTTAAATCTGAAGACAACATAATATTAACAAATAAATAAATTTTGAAGAATTCAAAGCATGGTTCGTAAACCTTTTAAGTAATTTACATCAACCTCATGTTTTATTAATGGACAATGCATCTTACCATACGATTAATAATAATAAACCTCCGATCACAATTAACCAGAAGCAAGAAATAATTTCGTGGTTGCAAACCAATAGAATACAAGATGCTGACTCTATATTGAAAAAACAACTTCTATGATTGGTGGAAATACACACGCCCTGAACTCGAACCTAGTTATGGATGAGATGAGAGGCGAGTCCTGGTCGCTGAAATAGGATTGAAATTCTCGCTGCCAGCAGTGGTTTCGGCGTTCTGTGAAGCTGTTATGCTCAAGAAGGAGGCCGCCGAGCGCGAGAGGGAGCGCAACGATCCGATGAAGCGGACATTGTCACTAATGTCCGCTTCATCGGCGCCGGCGCTGGGAGCTACTATCAGCGCGAGTATGCGGCGCCCGGCTGGCTTCTCCCCGGCTGGGCACCGCCCCTGGGATCGCTGGCATTTGGAGGAAGGAAACTCCACTCGTCTTGTATAAGCGATCCCGGGAAGAATTAACCTGCTGTAGCTCAGGTTGCCTAAACGCACTTGTGCGTGATGGTGAGGGGGGGAGGCATTCGGGCCCCGCCCCTCCTCGGGGGAGAGTCTCGCGGACGCTCAGTGTACAGTGGGGGTACTGGCAAGATCGTTCACGAGTACCCAGAACCTCCGCTACAAGCACTGTGAGGCTGGCTACCGTGGTGGTTTTAGTGGGTCGGTCCTACACAACGTGCTAATGACATTTCAACCACGTAAAAAAAAAACAAAAAAAAGTTATGGATGTGATGGTAAGCGAAAAGTGATTTACCGTTATTGGATAACCGCATTATCATTGCCAATATAATGCAATAGAATTGATTTGGGCTCAAGTTAAAGATAATTGATTTTAACAATGTCTCCGTTAAAATATGCAAGTATGATATTATTAATTCAATAAAATGAAATAATCAAAACATTTTTAGTCACGCAGCCAGACATATCTGATACTGTCCCACTCTTCACAGCAAACAGAATGTTTATGTTGAGAAAATCTGCATTTGACCATGTAACTCCACATAATTTAAAAAAGTAGACAGTAGAAAAGACGCGAAATTATACCATTATACAATATTGGAACCACGATGTTCGTTTTGATTCAGTAGACCAGAAATTTATAATTAACCTCCAGGATTGCTCTAGCGACTCTGATTATAATGATGACGACGACATTGATTGGTGATGTACGCCATTATTTCAATAAATTTATTATAAATATGTTTTAAATGTTTAATTTTTTTATTTACCTCGATTTGCATTAGCATGTGTGAGTACTTTCTCTGCCTTAGTCATCGAGGTGACAACTGTCATTCTCATCAAACTACATAAATTTTAAGGACTTATACAAGTAAGTATGTATGCACGTAGGTATACTTTTAGTTATGAGGGTATTAACTATTATATTTTCAAAGTTCTTCAACCTAAATGAATCTCTTCAATATCTTAAATCTTTCCTGTACAACT
Source organism: Pseudoips prasinana (assembly GCA_951640165.1). Lineage (NCBI taxonomy): Eukaryota > Metazoa > Arthropoda > Insecta > Lepidoptera > Nolidae > Pseudoips > Pseudoips prasinana. Next base: position 22,400,559 of record OX621236.1, on the reverse strand, counting down.
GCTTGGTAAACGGTAGACCTTTACCAAGCAGCAGAACTGCGCTGCGCAGGCTTCAGTTCTCCTTCTAACAGTTATAGTAGTATTATTCCTACATAATATTCTTCACTCGTGCATTAGCATTCTACACATACATAAACAAACATTCCCCATTTGTACAAATATCTCGTTAATCCTCCAACAAGAAGTTATTTTCACTTCCTTACTAACAATAATTAAAATGCTGACGTTTATTTAATTTATTTATTCGAATTAGCAGCTATTTAAACTTTATTAAAAATACGCTTACTTATAACTTTGATATAAAGCTGTGTCTCAATAAGTCTTTTGCATTATTATAAGACATACAATCTGGACAGTTAAGAAATATCGCCATGGCATCTAATATTAATGAAGCAAAGCCAACTATTAAAGTCATTTTATACTTATCACACTGGTGTGTAGACGAAAACACTTTATCTCTTACTCTCATAATGGGAGAGAAAAGGATCAAGACTGGCAACATTATCTACTCTCCAAAACCGGAAACTCCAAGATTCCAGGTTTGGGAATCTTCTTGCCAGAAAAATCCTAATATTACACATTACACGGCCAGGCAAGCAGTTGAACGCAAGATCTCTTCATCCACGATTTAGTAAAACTGCAGATATAAATACCACATAGGCATTGTAGGCAGGAAATCTCTTTTTGAATTACGTCTGCAATGTAATTTATGTGTACTTAGGCATATACATTAACAATTTGAATAAATCTTTACGACACTGACAATAACGTTTAGTCATGATATAACTACATTTTTTATAATCTAATCACAATAATTACGTAGGTAACTATGATTAATGCCATCACAATCAACATTATCTGCTACAGATAATATATGCTATGTAATCATTACCAACCAAATATTACGGGCAGACAAGAGATCTGCCCTCGCTTCCCTTCTAATTCTTTATCTCAGTATATATACCTGAAATCTATACAACATAATAATTTGTTGATAAAATAAGCTGTCAATGCTGTCATCGACATAAACATTTATGACATAATCGCAAAAAAGGTACAAGTAATATAGATGATTCAATCGTCTGTTACTGGGATAGTTTATATAGATAAACGAATGTTATCCGTAATATCTGATCCATGTAATATACAGTGAGCCTAATATGAGCATAAAATATCGCTCACTGTAGAAACTAAGCTTAACCCGCGAGTAGAGTACTTTATATAAGGTAGCAAACAAGTTAAAGAAGAGCTTGTGCTGTGCGTAAAATCTAATGTTAACAACAGTAGCATTAGGTTGACAGAATTAACTTTAGATACACTTAAAATTAAAATAAGAAACTGAATCTCCAACGAACAATACCTATAAAGTAAGGCTGAAATAATCGTAAAATTTCCACCAGGAACCCAAACTCCCGTGGTTAACCAGGATGTATCTGAACAGACTCGACCTGGCTTCTCAAAGTAAAGAAACTCTGCTCAAGTAGAGATTTATAAACGGTTTCAGACCCGAGTGCAAGTGTGGTTCTATTTCTCAAACCATGCCACTTTTGTCAATCATGTTCTGCATATTACAAACGATGAAATGTTAGCTGATTTCCTGCGTGACTCAATTTAGATTGACATCTAAAATATTGATTACCGACAAAATCATTAATTTTAGAAAGAGTAGTAGGTATGTTATGTATGGCTAACCCTAAATAATTTTAATTTTACAATGTCTTCTCCATTATTATATAAATTAGATTTTTAATAATATCTGGGGACAATGTCACACAGATCATCCTAGCCCCAAACTAAGCAAAGCTTGTACTATGGGTACCAGGCGACGATATACATACTTATATAGATAGATAAATACATATATACATAGAAAACATCCATGACTCAGAAACAAATATTCGTGCTCATCACACAAATATTTGCACTTACCGGGATTCGAACCCAGGACCACCAGCTTCGTAGGCAGGAGCACTACCAACTAGGCTATGGTAAAAGCACGAAAGTCACAAAAGATACTTATTATTACGGTGGAAAAAGCCATCAGCGAATTTATTTACAATCGAACCGTGATAATAAATAAGGTGTTTCAGAAACACGCAGACGGTGGTCACCGGGAAATTTAGCTTACGAATAAAAAAAAAATTAATAATCACAGTACGGACGCCTAAATATTTTACTTTTTAACTGATTTCCCAGAAATCTTTCAAAGCTTCCTAACAAAAAAGGTGTGCCAAAGCCAAGCCATGGGAAGAGAATGTTACTGCAAGCTGAGGTACGGGTACCTAAGGGCACCTCCTTATGGGTTCTTACTTAGGCTCAGGGCGGTTATTTACTAACGTCAAAATACATATGCATAGAGAGTCTGGATACCCAAAGTAGTCGCACGCAATCGATATTAGATCACGATATACATAAGCAAACCAAAAATAAAAATCTTGAGAGGTGTCAAGGGACACCCGGATGGAACGAAGTTATTTCTTATTATTTATTATGTACAAAATACCTGTATACACTCAACAACAATAATCGTCGCGACACCACACTGTTCAATGCGAAATAGAAATGAAAATATCTGGCTTGCTATAAGAGAGAGAGAGAGAGAGACAGACAGGGAAACATGCGCACGCCGCACAGCTGCAAAAAGTGTCGTGACAACTTTTCGTAAGAAATTTTTCCATCTAGCCCCCTTTCACAACGCGCGATAAGGAACTTTGTTCCAAAAGCTTTGTTTTCACGTTATTGTTTATTTGTAAAAGCGCAACATACCCAACGCGAGCAATATTCTAAACAACCAATTTGGACGGTGAACACTGATTGCCTAAAACCCTGTATAGGTGAATACTTTGTTATTCATTACATTTGTCTGAATGTGTGCCATGGTGATTAAGGCCAACTCGCTACTACTTCGTGTTACGGGTCCAATCCCCGTATTGGCTGGACAACAATATGTGTGTAAATGATTGTTCTAAGGCTGGGTGGGGATTGTTTAAATTTTTGTTCTACTAATTGTATGTTTGTACTCACAATACAATTCAATATTATATTCTAATTACAGGATTTGCCTTAATAAAAAAATAATACAGTCCAAATTAAAAATGCTAATTAAGTGTCACACTAAACGTCTGATCTCTTTTTCTGCTATTTGATTATGTTCAGGCGCATAAACTTTAGCTTCAAATCAATTCTAACAAGTGCTACATTAACGGCGTATTACTTATATAAAACAAGACACGTATATCAGATTCAGTTGATTAATCTGGTTGCTATTTTCATCCACAGACGCATCCTTAAATTACGAAAAAACACACTAGTCAGGGTGCTGAGTGGAATGAGATGATAGTTTTATTTGTGTATTAGTATTACTTATAATTAGGGTACTCGTATCATTGTAACGAAAATTGTAATTTGAGCACACTAGACAAAGCTGTGGTTTTTGTGTGTTTACATTTTATGTTCTGTTATTTATTTATTATCTTTAATAAAATTTTTACTACACATGCAAATCCTATATAAAAATGCTCGATATTGGAAATTAAAAAAATATCTAAACACGTCCTTGTGTCTTAGGAATAAAAAAGCAATAGACTTTCCTATTCACGGAAACTCCGTAATATATCAAATGATTTCCAACCCTAAGTTTACAACCTTTATAGGTAAGTGGCAAAATTTTATTTTGTAACGGTTACCAAAGTCTTCTCGGACATAAAGTAAAAAGAGAAAGTTTCATCCGTACCTCATTTTTAACACCTGTATTTGCCTCATCTTCATCGAGCAATTGTTTGGAGACCTCGTCGAATTGCTCCCGTAGTGCGCCTAGCTCTGCACGCATCGCTCTTTCCGACTCCAGTGAAATAACACGCGTTGACTCCGCGTCCTTCTCCAACAATGACAATTTACGACGTAGTTGTTCCTCCCTGAACTAAGCATTAATGATATTTAATTCTATGTTTACACAACTAACTTAAATTATGGCTAATATATACGTGGCTGATGTGACCTCTGATGACTAATATGGATAACTAGTTATGCTCCGCAATTTTACGCGCATTAAACTCTATAAATTATAGCCTTTGTGTTAATCCAGAGTGTCAGCTAACTCCATACCAAATTTTATTAAAATCGCTCCACCTGTTTAAACGTGAAGTAGTAACAAACATACACACTCTCAAACTTTTGCCCTTATAATATTAGTAGGAATTATTTATTTAAAACTTCTTGCACCTAAATGTACAAAAGCATACTTAACGGCTAAGGTATTCTCTATCAGTCACCTTAGGCTGATGCAGAGAAAATATGGTAGATGCACTATAGATATAATATATTGTAGGTGAGAAGATATACAAACTATATAAATTACACAAATACGTAGAATACATAATATTTATATATACTAAGTCCTTACTACTTAAACCATGTTATTATATCAATTGTATGCAGTTATAAAAAAAATAACTACCGTGCAGTACATGTCATGGTAGCTATTGAGAAACACTACAAAAAATCATGCGGGAAATGAATTTTCATATAAAAAATGGTATATTTATAACTCACCATTTACGTGGCGGTAGTAATGTACATACGTAATCCTTTCGTGTCACAGTTTTGCGAATGCAACTCATGGCGCTCATAGCTACGGCGCGGTCTCATCGGTTTGCTGTCAGTCCATAGATGGGTGACCACCAAAGTAGTTTAATTTCTGAGCGTCTTCGTGCTTCGGAGGGCAAACTTTAAACTGTCGGTCCCGGTTGTAGTCATTAGACAACAGTCGCTAAGCCATGTCCAGAGGCCTACTGGGCGGCTTGAACAACTCTGACACTAGGGTAACCACTGCCCACCCGATAAGTTAGTAATATAACTCATACAACCACGATACTAATAAATTTTCCAAACTTGCCAAAACTTTAATTTCTTACTTTGATATCTCTCTCTAACTGTCCAACACGGCACTGTTGTTCGACAAACTCGGTCTCCCTGCGCTTACACTCTTCACCCAGCTTCAACTTAGTGCGCGCTCGCTCATACAACTCCTTTTCTACTGAAGTCAGATTAGCTTTGTCTTTTTCTGCTTTATCACTCTTTTCTTTCGTTTGTTTAGCCAAATCAGAACACGCATTCTTGTAGCCATTCCGTTCGTCGATTAGCTTTGTGATCTGCGATAATGATTCAAAATTACAATTCAGACACCAAGAATTACTTTAAACGCTTGTAATACACAGCAAAATATCCTGACTTGTTTTTTCAAGTCTTCTTCCTTTTCTTCAGCGAGGGAAATGCGTCTCAGGTAACCAGTCTCGAGGTCTTTCCAAGCAGCCTCGGCTCGTTCCAAAAGTTCTACTCGTTCGGCTTCGCGACGTGCAAGGTTCTCCGCACGCTTGCGCAGCTCCGCTGTAGCTGCATCCATTTCAGCAAGACGCTCAGCACACTTTGAATCTAAGCAGCAAACCTATAAAATTAATGTATGAAAAAGTTAAAACCCATTTTACCCATATACATATAAATAGCGATGGAAATGTTTTTTTTTGTTATATGAGCGGTGACAAACGAGCAAGCGGGTCACCTGATGGTAAGTGATCACCGCCGCCCATGTACACTCGCAACATCAGAGGAGTCGCAGGTGCCTTGTCGGCCTTTAAGAGTCGGCAAACAAGTGTTGCTGACGAATGCCTTCTGTAAGGTGGAGGTACTACCCTATTCGGGCTGCTCTTTGAGGGAATGAACGCTGTGGCCTAACTCTCTAAAAATAAAAAGGAAATGTAGGGACCTATGTACATCTACCCACGAAACTAGACAAATTAAAAGAAAACCAATTTGAAAATTTACGAATTAAACATTGTTACTTCCATACAGTCTTCGTCAGCTAATCGATATTTTGGCGGATATTCAAAGTGGATGTTTTACAAGTTGTACAGTTACATAGGCACATCAAGCTCCGTACTTTGTATATACTCATATAATTTGACACGTAACGTAGTAGACTGTCAGTTAAGAACCGAATTAAGGGCATATTAAAGCTATTAAAAGTTTTTATGAGTTTCTTACCCTGCCTTTAAGGCATGAGAGTTTGTAAATAAGATGACAATGTGTAATTCAGAAATAGCGTAGACTTTTTGCGGCAGACATAAATTTAGATAGTCCTAAAATGATTGAATTTAGTACCTAATAAAAAAATTGTGTAATCATCTAAATGTAATCAAAAATAAAATAATCAACATGTAATCTTATGTTTCTTTCGTTACTAAATAATTGTTAATCCTTTGAAGATTAAATTTTACATAATAAATTTAAAATTATATAATATTTCTGGCTTGGTATCTACGATTATATAAATTTTTCATATGTAAACGCATCAAACAAATAAGTATTGTTACATTTGATGCATTAATGTTGACGAAAATAATCGTTGTGTTTTAAGTGCATTTAAAAATATAACGATTATTTTCTTTATTTGTTTGACACCTTTACATATTATGTAACATTTAAATAATTGTTGATACCACGCCAGAAAAATTAAACAATGACTTGCGAGAAAGACTACAAAGATAGTGCGTACAAAGTACTAACAGGTTATACGGTTACCGTTAAAAATAACTTTATTTCTCATAATGAATTGTATAGAGACGTAATTCACTTACAGAGAAACAATTTTTAAAACTAACATTAATAATTAGGGCGCACAAAATTACGTATATAAATTAACAAAAACAATATTCTTAAGAAAAAAGTAAATGTGGGTAAGTAAATAACATAACCTGTAAGAAACTCAAGTTAACCAAGCACAACATGGATGTACGAATTCGAATTTAACTGGATGTGGCATTGATGGCATAGTTTGTTATCAGCAAGTTATTATAATATTATGATTTTTTATTATAAAAGTATATTATTTTTGAGGTACCTATATATATATTATACATGGTTTCTAAAACATTTTAAGTATATATATATATATATACAAGTTTAATAAATCTGATTCTAAATTTACTTTACTCACTGCTTCTAATTTCTCTTTCATATCTTTATCCCCACATTCTTTCTTAGGTGCACATTGTGGTAGTGGTTTACTTGGTGGTGCACACATATTGTCGGCTCGCATTATGAATTTAGTTTCCACTGGTAATTTGACAACAGGTCCGTATGAGTACGACGCAAAACTAAAGTCGTCACTACATTTTGATGAATTGGGTAATACATGCTGCGTACATTTCATACGATCCATTTTAGCCTTTTTAATTTGTTCTTCTTTGGTATGGGTTTCAATAAATCTAAAAAGTAAATAGTTATTAATTAGCAATAAACGATGGAAAACTATTTATACCTAAATACACAAGTACTAGAATTTGTATAAGGAAAACACGGTTGATGGGCCGATTGGCATGGTTGGTAAATGCCTGCCTTTGACGCCGAAGGTCGTGGGTGCAATTACCACCAGGGCAGATATTTGTGTTCATGAACATATCGGCTTGTCTTGAGTCTGGGTGTAATTATCTTATTTTAATCATCATAGTGGTAGTCTTACAGCGTTTCTTAAACAGAAGCGTTTACGTTAGTTGGGGCATGTCTACAGAATGGAACCCACTCGAATACCACGATGTGTTCTGTTGGGTGCGGTAGACCTCTGCTTCGCTTTAAAGACTGCACCAAGCGGGATATGGCCGCTTTTAAAATTTACCACTGTAGCTGGGAAAAGCTCGCTGAAAATAGAGTTGAATGGCGCAAACGTGTAGAGGAGGGTCGTCAGATCTGTGACGAAGCCTGGTTCGGAGTACTTGCTGATAAGAAACAGAATCGACATGAAGGCGGCTCGGCACCAACCACCGCAAACTTCTCTTGTCAGGCCTGTGGCAGGCTATGTCGCTCTCGCATCGGTTTGTTTAGCCACCAAAAAAAATGTCTCTCAGATGTAAATCGTCTGTAACAGACGCAAAGGCCATATATATATAGTGGTAGTCTCGAACCAAGCACAGTTTAATAGTCGAAAAGACACTCATAGCTGACATTTTCTGTATGAAAATGATCGACGAAGATAAGCATTTAAATACGGACGAGTATATCATATCGTAAGGTTTGTCTATAAATAAGTGGCCACAAAGTGATTTGATCCCTGAATATAACTGTACTCAGGAGGGCACGTTACACTGTCAGTCTTGGAATATGGGACTTGGGTAACTGCTGCCCTAACGAATAAATGAATGAACCATTAAAAACTGTCGACTCCAGCAATTAAAAACGAAGTAGCTGTTAAATGTATAACGTATACGTTTATAGCGTAAATATTATATTCATGAAACCTTTTTAAGAACCTTTCAACTGCGATGTATGGCGTAGTGGTTAAGATGGCTACTTTGCTATTTGGCGCTTACTTTTTCACACTCAATTACCTCTTGTAATTGAGTGTGAAATCCCATTTGAAAGCCCATTTATTATCATTGTGAAGGCCCATTTATTAATTATTCAGTAATTCTAATCTGTGAGCTCCCCACACAGTTCAGAGGTGTTTAGCCTAGCGTTACTTTACTCCTTTTTTTTTTCAAGAAAAACCATTAAAATAATATATCTTTTAGATAAACCATTTAGGGAGCTACAACGCTCAAAAGAACAGACACATACAGAGCCATGGACATGTGATAAGGGTTTTTGGCATAAGCTTCAATATCACAGTTAAAGTAAATATGATTAAAGTACTTGTAAAGGCTATCTGCGTGGCTATGGCCTAGTTGTTGCCATGCGAGCAAGGCACATTGCAGATGTTGCTCCTCTGGATGCTGTGAGATGACGGCGCTTGGTGCCTGTGCGTTACTGGCGCCATCGTTTAACCGCTTCTGAGCCGCTCTCATCGAACTCTATAAAATGTAATTAGACAAGTTTAATTTAATTACTATTCTAATTATTACTTACAGTCATTCTACTATTTATTTATTGTACAGACGCCAGCAAATCAAGCTACCCCAATCTGTCAATATTCCCCATTTGACAGTGAACCTTATACGTAGGTGATAAAGTCGTAAATCTACAAAATAAATTTGACAGATTGGGGTAGCTGGACGTGCTGGCCTCTGTACTCTAATTTAGTCATTTTACTATGTATTATACATAATAATTTATTTATTAACAGGCAACAAAGTCCATTGTTAGTAAGTAATAAATTTTAATAGAAATAGTGGAGGTAACTTTGACATCTCAATCTGCCTATGGAACTGAACGAATTGTAGAACATCGGTTTACAAAAAATGCAAAAAATATAAACACACTTTCTACACAAGCATTCCTATCGATTTACGCACTTTGTATGAAGAGGGAATATTTTTAGTGCACATTGCAACTGATGCTCTGTAAGTTGTTCGGTTTCCCAGGCAGGTAAAGGTCCTAAGTTAATCTGCCTGGGAAACCTGTCTGCCTGGGTAGACGTAACTTAGGACCTTAAAATGCCTAGGAAACAAACAATTTGCAGAAATTCAAAAATCAAATCGCCGCGCTATGTGTAGGAAATTAATTGGCTTGTTCCAAATTTCTTTATCTTTCACACACTTGCTATTAGATACGGTAGCAAGATAGGTAACGACTACCTATTGAAATATCGGCTTCTAGTTGTGCCCCACTGTATGGCGTTAAACTTTAACTGTCTTATTTAAAAACGCTACTTAAATTTAAGCCGGCCGCTCAACCATGGTTTATCAATTTTTTCATTTAAAACACGATTTAACTTTGACCCGCGGTTGAGCCATGTCAAAATTTAAACCACGTCGGCCCCTGGTTTAAAGCTTGCTCAAATATGGCGGATTTTATTTGCATCAGCTGACGTTTTGTTTGACGTTTGTTTGTGAATGGAGGTTTTATTGAAGTTACTAACCGTTTTAATTTTAAAATAAATACTGAATTCCAGTTGGAATCTTATCACAAACTTCAAAATCCACCGAAGAAAATCAATAGTCCTTAAAAATGCACTGTTACGATCATAAATCTATCATTCCATGTCTACCATAGAGCAAAAATCATAAAGTTTTGATACATAATCCGATTTAGTCGATTAATTTTGGTCAAGCTCTATACCAGTCTCAGAAATGTTGACAGTGTAAAATAAAATGACGTTACTTAGCTGAGAAACCTTTAAGTAGGGTTTTTAAATAAAGAAATAGTTGAGCGGGGTTTAAGTGGTTGAGCAGGGTTTAGCTGAGACATGGTTAAGCGGCGGATCAAGGAATTATTTTAAATAAGAGTGTAAATGTGTTATTTCGATATATACCTAAGCTATATTAATACAAAGTCTTTCATCTTAAGTCTTGTCTACAATGTCTCTTATCAAAATCTATTCCGTAGTTTTTACGTGAAAGAGTAACAAACATCCATACTCACTAATTTTCTCATTTATAAAATTAGTAGGACGTTTCCCAACGTTATACTTAATGGTACTACAGCTTTGCGTAGGGTAACAAAATTTAAATATCTAGGACATATGCTGACCTCTGACCTCAAGGACAATGACGACATCGAGAGGGCACGGAGGGCACTGGCAGTACGAGCGAACATGATAGCTCACAGGTTCGCACGTTGTTCGACAGAAGTCAAAATTACACTTTTTAGGTCTTATTGTACATCATTCTACACGTGCAGCCTGTGGGCTAACTATACTTAAAAATCTTACAGTGCCCTCCGAGTTCAATTTAATAATGCGTTCAGGATGCTGATGGGGCTGCGGCGATTCTGTAGTGCATCAGGGATGTTTGCTGAGCGTCGCGTAGATTGTTTCTACGCTACGATGCGTAAGAGATGCGCATCTCTGGTGCGCAGAATACGTGGCAGCACCAACAGCATCCTTCGCATGATCGCTAGTCGGCTAGACTGTATTTACGTCAATCATTGCTGCACCATTTCTCATGGAATGACGCAGCAAAGAAAGGTAAATTTGTTACATATTTAAAAAAAACTAATTACAAACACTAGTTTATAAGAAAATTGTTACTAACTACCTAATTGGACACAAATTTGGTCTGAAAATAAAGACTTATTATTATTATTATATACGACCACTGACGAATAACATAGCGCTTTATGTTAAGGCAATTGTAAATAGATGTTATATATCACCACAGCATTATAAATTTATCCATATACAAAAAAAAATTAATAAGTTCTAGAATAAATCAGATAAAGAATTATTCATTATATGTAGTTGACCCAGGAGGTATGTTGTATGTTATTTATCAAATTTGTGTTAAGATTGGCTGCCACCTTAAGTGATACATGGCCGGGAATACCTGTTTTTATATCAGAGGGCGACAAACGAGCAAGTGGGTCACCTGATGGTAACTGATTCCCGCCGCTCACGGACACTCGCAACACCAGAGGCGTCAGCAAATAAGTGTTGCTGACCCTTCCCCCCCACCCCCTTTCTCACACGCAGAAACACAACGTTAACATTATTAATGTTATTATTAAGGAATGTCTTCTGAAAGGTGGAGGTACTTCCGAAATAGGGCTGCTCTTTGAGCGAAAAATCAAACCTCCAATTACTACGACTGGGATCAATCTATCAAACAACGCGCAACGGCTACCTTTCTATAATTTCAGTTACCTTTAAATCCATAGCAGGGTTTTTTTCAAGTGCTTTAGTAATGTTCCATATTATTAGACCGTGCATGGAAGTAGGCTTATTAATGGAAACTCCATCACTCTCCATTGCTTTATTTTTATTCACTTTAACACCCTAAAATGTAATGCATGATGGTATAAATTCATTTTAAATAAGCGTCATATTTATATAATAAAAAAATGTTCATGGAACAAAAAAATATTATGTAAAGTCAGGTAATTTACATAGTGCTTTCTTACGTTGGGACCGTGATGGTGTCTCTCGCTTCATGGTGGCTGATCACGATAAAGGATTTACCGGTTTTCACTAGCCTATTAGTGTCGATTAGTCTGTTAATTTAGTGGTTAGTAATCTTTGACTTGACTTTTATGGGCATGAGTAAGGCATATGATCATGTCTGCCACAAACGGTTATTGGAAAAACTTTTCAGATATGGAGTTAGAGGAAAAGCGTATAACTGGCTTGAATCCTACTTATATAATAGAACACAACAAGTAGAAATAATAAGTTATAATGATAAATCCAAAACGATAGAGTCATTTCAGTCCTCACTTATGTTTAATAGATATGGTACAAGGCAGTATTTTAGGCCCACTTTTGTTCTTGCCTTACATAAATGATTTTCCGAATATTATTAATCATAAATGTGTACTATTTGCGGACGATACTACAATCATCGTAAAGGGTGTTAATAAAAATTCATATGAGCACGATATAAACGTGGCATTAAAAATATCTATCGAGTGGCTGGAAGTAAACAATAAAGGTTAATATTAATAAAACTAAATTAATGCAATTCCACACATATAGATCAAAACCACTGAAACTAAACATAGCCTATAAAGACATCCCGCTGTCCGAAACTGGGCTGGTAAAATTTCTTGGGATATCGCTAGATAATTTCTGCTCTTGGAAAAATCATCTTAATGAAATTTGTAGCAAATTAAACAGTTTTGTCTATCCTTTGAGACGTATTAGTTGTGAAGTCTCGAGAGATGCTGCAATCACGGCATATCACGGTTACATATCTGCCATTCTCCGGTATGGCATAATTCTATGGGGTCGTTGTGTTGATATTGACCAAGCTTTTATAATGCAAAAAAAGTGTGTAAGAGCTATATTTGGCCTTAAACAGATAGATTCGTGTCGTCCATACTTTAGAAAATATAATATAATGACCTTACCTTGTATATATATATCGGAATGTTGTTTATTTGCATTTAAAAACAGGTCTATTTTCCCGCAAGCAACGCCTCACTATGCACCTCGGTCTGTTAATGCCAATAAGCTATACAAACCGAAAACGAATCTCACGTGTACAGCTAACAACAGCTATATTATGTGTATTAAATTATTTAATAAAGTGCCCAGCTTCATAAAAACACTACCATTTTTTAAATTTAAACGTTATTTAACCAAATTTTTAACGGATATATGTTTTTATAGTATACAAGAATACCTTGACTATAAACTGTGAGCCTTGTGTGTTTATATTTAATAAAATTTTGCTATGTATTATTATTAATAATGAATTAAGTATAAATTGTATGGTAATTTTTTGTATTAAAATGTATATTTGCATGCTGAAAAGTAGAGTAAGAGATGCCTATTTGTATTATGTTAAGAACTTTGTCACCTTATTCACGCAAATAAATGACTTTTATCTTATCTTTTATCTTGTCTGCTACGTCAGAGGTAGCGATCACCACCAATTTGTATGTATTTAGAAATATTTAGTTATATTTATAAGTTGTCTGGTTGCCCTAGTTTGAGATCAGACGGCAGTGTGGTAGATGTCCCAAGATATTTATTTATTTAATTCAATACCTATGACAATAAACGAAAACATATCCGCAACCAGAAAGCTTCGCACTCCCTTCGGAATGGGACGGTACGGTTGTAGGGCAAGTGTTCCATATAACTACTTACATTATGAACGTGAGGATTTATTAACATTTTTTCTGCTCTTGGATTCATTGAAAAGAAAATTATATTGATATATCGATTGATTAATTATTTAACTACGAGGTATACTGTATTGATGCACACATTTTAAATTTTGTTACCAATTTATTTCCGAATTGTTTACGCTTTGTATGACGTCTAATCTGTCTGATTGGTTATGGATAGAGTTTGATTTAGAACCTGCTCATAGCGTGGTGACAGCTAGTTTCAGCTATTGGTATTTCATTACACGAACAACCTCCATGGTATTCTTAAATTCAGCAAAATGAGTTCTGCTCGTCGGATTATATAATCTATGCTATTTGTATCCTAATTTAATATTATAAATACGAAAATTTGTGAGTATGGATTCTTGTATGGATGTTTGTTACTCTTTCACGGAAAAACTACTGAACGGATTTTGATGTAACTTTGTAGTAGTACAGCTTATCCCACCATAAATGTAAAAAAGGAGAGCCAAATACTATACAAAAATTATGCTTGGTTGTGGGCTTTGCCGCAAAATGAGTGCCAATTTCTATGCAAAATCCAAATACGTATTTTTATTTTTAGAGATTTCCTAAGCTTACACATAATTACCGAGCTGGATCCCAAATTTCATCCTTCTAGGTCATCTGGAAGTAGGTTAGGTTTATTTACTATATGTCAGTCAGTCAGCCAGTACTAAAATTAACGACTTTTTGACTTTCATATCTTTATACCCGTTAGACCTAGCTGCATGAAATTTGAGCTTCTAGATGTCCTTATGGATATAATTAAACACACGTCGTTTTATATGTTTACGTTAAAGAGGTTTTAAGTTATAGAAGGGTCAAAAGTGGCACCAAGTGGTTCGTGTAATATTACACTCGGCGCTGGCTACCCAGTTCCTTTGCTTGAACTTGGCTTGACACGCGACCGCGTGTCTAGATATATCCGAATAACACATAGCCTATGATTTATAAAGTTAGACGCGGGTGAAACGGCGGGGCTCAACTAGTATACCATATACCACGATGTTGTTAACAATGCTATATAATTATGATACGCGAAAGTTTCCAAGTGTAATATATTGCTTTTTTTTAATAAATTTAGCTAAATCTTGTTTAACGTATCGGTGGCAATCTAAACTGGGTCTGCCCAGACCTTAGCTACAAGAACGTTTTGTCATGTAACGTCTATCAGATCTTTGTGTGTGCACGTATTAGAGCATGCGATACATATAAATAGTTTGTATGACAGTAGCCAACCTGGGTTTGAAGTTGAACGCCTAAAGTCTTGTAGGTACATATCCGAAACATAGTATGATAGTAATTAATTTCGTCAGGCACTTACAGGCGTATAATAAGAGTCTGTTATGTTTCTACTGCACAGGAGTAAAGCTGTTTTAAGTAGTAGCATAGCATAGTAATGATATTTAGCTAGCTTGTATTAAGTTATTGTCAAATGTAATTTTAATTATTAAGTATAATTATAATAGTATAATTTTAATTATTAAGTTTTAATTATTTAATTAAGTAATTTTAATTGTTTCATCATTAATATTCACTTTTTACTCTTTGTTTTATATTTTATGTTTCGTTTTTTATGTTAATTTTGTATCCAAAATTTTAATTTTATTTTAGGTATAGTATTTTAAATTTTATATTTAGTTTTAGTTGTTATATATTTTTTGTTTTTTACTGATGTCACGAGTGTCATGAATCTGTGCATGTTGTGACACCTTAATAAACTGTGCATTTGATTTTAATTTTTAAGTGTTGTATTTAGACTAGCAATAATGTAACAGTTACTGGTTGTCCTAAATAAATAAATGTCTTTTTTGTACAAAAAGTGAAACAATCATCGCAAGCTATAACGCATATTCTGTCAAAGACCTGATAAATAAAATACATAAGACATATAGTACTTATTATTTGGAGATATTGAAAACGATCGTTATTATTTTCTCTTTAAAGAATTATTGCATTAACCTACCTTTTTTAAAGGAACATCTTAAGGGGCTGCATTATAAAACTTCTTTTCAACTACGTTCCTGCTTCATGGCTATGTTTTGAAATGTAACCTTATTTTTTGGTAACGCGTGGGGAATACTTATTATGCATGCTACCCGCAAAATTAAAGTGTCTGCGTGTGGGTATGTCGGACTCGCACCGACTTCTTCTGGCGCCTAGTGGTGGTAAATTTTAAGAGAGGTAGGGCATAGCGTTCATTCGCTCAAAGAGCATCCCGACTGGGGAAGTATCTCCACCTTACAGAATACATTCCTTAATAATAACATTAATAATTTTAATGTTGTGTTTCAGAGTGAGAGTAAGGTCGCCAGAACTCATTGGGGTGGGGTCAGCAACACTTGTTTGCTGACTTTTAAAGGCCGGCAACGCACCTGCGACACCTCTGGTGTTGCGAGTGTCCATGGGCGGCGGTGACCACTTACCATCAGGTGACCCACTTGCTCGTTTGTCGCCCTCTGATACAAAAAAAAAGAAAGTGAGGATAAACTATTTTTTTACATTTTGAATGATAAAACCATAAAATGTTGTATGCCGACTAATGTGTACATTAAAACCTACTACTACTACCTAAGTTTTACGACGAAATAAGTTCAAAAAGAGTATTATTTGGAATTTTAACCCTGGAGTGTCAAAATAGATGGAGTGGTGGAGATGGTGGAGTGTAAAAATGAGATTATGAAGGAAAATTCATCAATTTTGAAGCTAAGTATATTTAAATCATATCATCAGATCAGCCGAATGATATCCATCGCTAGAGAAAGAAGATCCTTCTCTTTTGGGAAGCCAAAAGAGTAGAGTCATTTGTAGTTTAATGCCATAATCGAACACAGAGTAACGCTGCTCTTCTCTGATAGATATTCCCTCGGGACGACTTCTAAAGCTCCCACAGGATGAGTTGGGGTGGCGATATTCTATGCGGCGATATTCTATGCGGCGATATTCTATGCGGCGATATTCTATGTGGCGATATTATATCCTATTTCCTTCACCTTATCCCTTTATCCTATTTCTTTATTAATATATTTTTTAAAGGCAACGTCCGCTCTAGGTAATCTAATCCCTGTATCGCGGGGTACTTTATAAACATTTAATAGACGGACACAAATTACATCCAGACTATAACTATTTATGGGTCACACAAATAGTTGCCCGGCGCGGGACTCGAACCCGCAACACGCAGAGGCGAGGCGACTGTTAGCCGCTGCGCCACACGTATAATTTGTTTTGAGTAATTTTTAATACGCACATGCATTCGTGAAGTCAAAGGTGCCTAAAAGAGTGCGGGCGTTTCATATAAACTTAATCTGTCCGGAAATTATATGTTTCTAAACTCCCCTAGTATAGTGTCTAAAGGTCATCTTACTGCGAGCGTTTCAACAACCACTTTTCTTCGTCAAAGGTTGCCACTTAATTTAATTTATAATTCTCATAATGAGTAATAATAGGTATAACGGGTAATTGTCTAATACGTCATTGGTACGTAAATGTAATTATATCTTAAAACCCTGGACCCGCATTATTTACAAAATTCATTGCCATAACAATTTGCAAGAATAACTTTGAAAAATAATAGTGTACAAGTAGCTAATTTTATTGAAGTATACCTACATATGTTTTAACCTCTCTATTCTAGCGGTAGCGTGTTCGCCCGCAGTTTTTGAAGACTTGGGTTTAAATTCCGGGTTGAACCAACAAGTCATTTATCTGAATGAATGAAATATTTATTTGCCAGTATATAGATCATAGAGTAGTGTCAAGAACACTTCTCAGTATCAGCCTGGAATCTGGAATTTGGTTGTGTTACAAAGAGAGCACGCAAAAGCAGTTGGTTCTTTGCCTAACCTCTCTCCGGTCTATCTTATCGGATCTTTAGAGTGAGGAAATAAAAAAATGCATCTGTATTTGTGCATACAGTTGTGCACTGCAACTGGTTTGCGTGTTTGTAAATACTGGCCCTTCACTCCACAGGTCGTGGATTCAATTCCCACCCAGGACAGATATTTGTATGCATGAACGTTTCTATTTGTCCTGAGTCTTGGTGAAATCCTACTAATATTATAAAGGCGAAAGTTTGTGAGTGTGTATGTTTGTTACTTCTTCACGTCTAAACGGCTGGAGTGGTTTTAATAAAATTTGGTATGGAGTTAGCTGACACCCTGGATTAACACACAGGCTATAATTAATACATAAAAAAAGCGGGTAAAACCGCGGGGCACGGCTTGTTATCTATAAAACTACGTATTTACAAAAGAAAAGTATACATATAAATTATTTGGTTTTCATCGTACAAGTTCTGCTTAGTGTTGGATCTAGCCGTTAGTGAATAATGTCCCAGGATATTATTATTATTATATGCCCAACGTAGATGGCCAGTCTCCATCAAGTCATCAATAACTCAACGATCTAAAGTGTTGTGCCAAAGATGGCGCCTTCTCACCGCTTTCGCGTCGTCCCTCGCTTTGCTACGGAATGTGGCACGGCGCCATTATGAATCTCTACATGGCGTCCAGTTTTGACATTATTTATTGAAATAAACAGTCATGTGTAAATAATTCTAGCACACTGAATGACACTGATGATTACATTCTATTCAGATTCCTAGAACTATGTAGTACTCACCTATAAAACCCTTTTGCTTTTTTTGTATAAGACAGACAGACAGGAGGAATGCCTACGCATTCCACCCACAAAAAGTACCTGCGGACGGGTATGTCGGACTCGCACCAACTAAATCTAACCTGCCGTGGAATTCTTCTATCGCCTGATGTGCTGCTCCGGTGCCCCCTTTAGCACCATGTCACTGGTGGTCGGGATATATGTATATATATTTACCCAATATACTTATTTTACACAAACTTTCGTCCTCTATTTTGCTACAAGGGTAGACTATCCTAAGTTTTCTTTTTTAGTTTGATTTACGTTATTAACTGGCCATCTCAAAATATTGCAATTATAATTACAGTAGTAATGCAGTTTCAGCGCAATTTTTGCTAATTAGGCGTAATATTAAAAATAATAAAAAAATATTTATTTTTGTTTGAATATTTGTATAATTTTCATACCGTCTAATATCTATTAGGATAAAACTTTGAATATTTTTATGGTAACCAGCTATGATCTTTTACATATTATATTTTACGAATAGATTCTAAAAGACAGACGGCAAAATACTAATATAAGGATTAACTCCTTATAAATGAATACGCGTAAACAAAACAACTACTTTAATGTTTGTTGGCGTGGTTGTTAAATGCTTGCCTTTCACGCCGCAAGTCGTGGTTTCGATTGACACCCAGGATAGATATTTGTGTGCATGAACATGTCTGTTTGTCCTGAGTCTTGGTGTAATTATCCATATAAGTGGTTTATTTACATACAAACATAAATATTATAATTATTTGAATCAATTATTATTGAAATAACCTAACTTATCAACTAAAGAAATATAAATAAAATAAAATAAATACAAACACAAATAAAAAGTCTAACCAATGAGCTTATGCGTCAAAAAATTCGTCGACATCGCTTTGAACCGGGAACGTACCCAGAAGGCTGGCAGCATTGCCACGTTGAATGGCAACGCTAATTCTTTGACCTAAGTGCTGGCCAGCCCTCTGATCACGTGAAGCATCGACCAGACGTTTTGAGATGTCACGAAAAAGTGTTAAAGCGTTTCGACCCCGCATATAAGTATATGCTTATAAATGAAAACTAGCATGTTTAGTATATCAGATAACTGGTTTCCATAGTATGTACAAGCTCTGCTTAGTTTGGGGTCAGATGGCCGTGTGCGAATAATGTCCCAAGATATTATAATTACATTAAATACCCTAAGTAGCAAATTCACTGTATCCTTTGTTAATTTTTTAAAATTTCTTATAGAACTATTAATATTACACAGCAGGTTATGCATTGGAATGTATCATCGCGTCATAAAGTCAAGTCAAGTAAGACCCATTATAAGCGCATTCCCCGCTCAATTCTCTGTACTGTAGTCCGCAAATAAAAAAGAAATGGTGATTGCACCCCGTCGGCGCCAACGCTACTGTCGCCATCGTCCGGTCGCATCGCTAACGGTTCCGTTCCAAGTATAGCCTGCGATGGAGAAGCCTTGGCTATATTTAGCACCTTCTACATGGCTACGTGATTGATTCACCTACACAACAGCTAAATATATTATGTAGGCTCAGTTCTGCTGCACTATAGTACAGTCAGCAAAAAAGTACAGTTTTTGAAGCACCTATAGTTGCGATAGCCTCGAGGTTAGGCCGTTGGATTTGTGGACTTAGTATTCGCTAGTTCAACTCACTCAAGAAAGACTTTTTGAATTCATAAGCGTATTAAATTGTAACTTACTTAAAACGATGAAGGAAAACATCGTGAGGAAACTTGTGTAAGGTCTGCCAACCTCTATGGTCTATGCCTTCTCATTATGAGTGGGGCCCTTGCCCTGCTGTAGAAAAGAATTGGGCTGCATCATCATAGAGCCAGTTCTCGTCCGATACTAATCGGCAAGTATCAAGGCACGCGGTCAGTTTTTTATATGAGTGTGCGCCTAAATGGATTAATTTCTTTGAAGGACACCTTTAACTATCACTCGGTCTTGATGAGACAGGTTAGGATATGTCAGAGGCAGTTCCAGCTCTAGTAGCTTGAACTGCCTCTGACATATCTTTGAACAACTTTGACTCAAACTTACGTTACATGTTGTATAGGGACAATGTCACACAGATCATCCTCGCCCCAAACTAAGCAAAGCTTGTACTATAGGTGCCAGACGACGATATACATACTTATATAGATAGATAAATACTTATATACAAAGAAAACATCCATGACTCAGAAACAAATATTCGTGCTCATCACACAAATATTTGGACTTACCGGGATTCGAACCCAGGACCACCAGCTAGGCAGGAGCACTACCAACTAGGCTACGGTGACCGTCAAACCACCTACTGAAGGAACCGATAAAAAAGGAATTCAGCGTTTATTCCTTAAATAATTTACAATAACTTAATGTTGTGGTGCTGTGAAAGTAAGGTTGATAGAGTTTAACAGTATGGGTGATCAACGCATGACTGATGCTTCCAGTATTTCCAACCACAATTATCCACGGTAACCGCTCACAATATGACGGACTGTACACTATTTTGCTGACTATCTTCTAACTAAAAATAATGAGTCATGTGCAAGATGTTGACTCCTGTTCGCTCAACTATAATAAGTAAGAGGGTAGTTGAAAAACTAGTTATACTTGCACACAATTATATAGTCTCATACTAGTCTATGACTATTAGAAGATCATAGGCAAAGGTGAAAAACAAATTAGCCCTTGGTTTTTTGGATGAAAAACTTGCAGTATATTCTCAGTCGATGTGACTTTTTTAGGTTATCCTACTAATATTATAAATAAAGTTTATTTGTTTTTTTGTCTGATGGAATTCGTATGAAGCCTAATAAAACTGCAATTTTAAAAGTCTTATTACTTTGAATTACGGTCTATTTCAACTTGTTTTGACTGTACATGGTTACATATGACAATAATTTCCGTAGTTTTAATTATTTTGGAATAAAAAATTACATATATTAAAAATTATATAAATCGATTCAGTAAACGATTCTGAACAAACTATTTTCAGGATGTGCGTTAATTATGTTACATGTTGTATATTTATTATTCGGTAAAAGTACCCCGTAGACCGGATACGATTAGTTACCAGTGAATTTAGCGTGTTGAGGCAAACCACGACAGCAATTGATATCTACGATCTGTCTGAAGTTAAAAAAAATATGTAGGTGCAAGCGTAAAATGCTTTGTCACAATTATTTTGCAATAATGCTTCAAAATAAAATGAAATAAAATCTGTTTCTGTTCAGATAGAACTTATAAAATGCTTGTAAATAGTCAGAACATGGAAACAAGTACAGATACTTAGATTGTTAGATCTGTGACTTATATGTGATCATATAAAAAACTTAACCGTTTATTGCCATAATCGCATATCCATTATGGCATATATGATCCCTCCAAATGATGATCACAACTCCATTGTAGAAATCTTTTGGTGAGGCCTTTGTCCAGCAGTGGATGTCATTCGGCCGACATGAACGTTTTGGAGTCGTTTACATATGAATTAAAATTCTCAGGATTAAGAGAAGTTCATCAAATATCGAAAAATGCAGCCCATAACATCCTTGAATTCAGTTTAAGGTAATCAGTAATAAGTATTATCTAACTACAATTGGCATTTTTACTGCATTTAAATACTATAAGAATTATTAGTTCCGCGATATGGCAAAAACGTACATAAGTGTTATGAATATTGATCACGTCTCATTAGAACTGAGAACCGGTCTATGTGTTTTATATCTATGGGTTCTAATGAGTGGCTTATTGTTCCATAATATTACGTGACTAAATTAAACTGCCAGAAGTAAGCTATTCTGGTGAAACGCTGTACTGAGACCTGAGTCTTCGTCACGATGTCTGTTCTTTTCGTAAGCCGTACAAAAATATGAAAATTAAATAATTTGTTTTTGTTTTAAAAGACAACACCCGCACTAGGTAATCTAATCGCTGTGTCGAGGGGTACTTTACAAACATATAATAGACGTACATAAATTACATCCAGGCTCAGAACAACTATTTATGGGTCACACAAATAGTTGTCCGCCGCGGGACTCGAACCCGCGACACGAAGCGGTGAGGCGACTGTCTTAGCCGCTGCGCCACACGTGCAGTAATAATAAATATTAAAATTAGTTTAATCGGTGTTAATTACAACCGGAGCCATTACCTACATGAAAAGAAAAAATACCCTAAATCTAGCATTATTTACGTAAAAGTACAAATACCCTAACCTTCAGTTCCTGATTAACCAAATAGATCCAGTAATGAAGTTTGAAACTTAGCGAATGCATGCATAATTTTAGTTAAGGATTAGGAATTTTATTTTGTTTTGGTAAATGTATCTTGACTTTGTTTTATAATCTCTCAAAAATATAAAAAAATTAAAGTCTAGGTACACTAATACTATCTTGGCAAGCACAATATTTATATGAACCCGTTTCACTAATTACGTTCAATGAATAAATAGTAGATGATTATATATAAGCCGCTAGATGCGGGTAGCGCCAGATCGGCAATTATGGAGATCTTTGGGAAAGGTTTTGTCCAGCAGTGAGCGTCTTGGATGATATGATGATGATTGTATATAAATTCCCTTAATGAATGTTGTACGTCGAAACGTATTCTTTTTACAACAATACATAGTTCATTTCAAGTTACGCTTATGCACTCTGTTTAGTTACCTCAAGACTCGCGATTTAAGTAACTATTATAATAATCCCACCAAGATTCCACGGGGCATATGTTTCTTTATTAACACGCTTTTATTATCGTCAATTTTATTATCGTCACTTGTAACTATGTATGTAAGACAATCATGGAATCTTAATTTGACCCACTTCCCGATCTCCGATTAGGATGAAAATTTGCTCACGCTCTGAGTTTTGATGACAATAAATGACTAGCTAAGAAACGTCATTACAAATCCAATATGGCGGCCTCCCCAAGATGGCGGACTGGCTGTTTGAAATCTACCCCCATCATATGGGTATCAAATGAAAGGGTTTGCTGAATACGAAAAAAATAATCACGTAACCTAAATCCAACATGGCGGCCTTAGTGCGTGCTAAAAGCGTGTTTTTTAAACTATTAAAATTCATTTTGTACGCAGACCTTTAAGCAACTGATTTTCTCCTCTTAATAAGACGAAATAAGCCACCTAAAAACATCAGTCGTGACCCCGTTGGTACTTCGGTAAAAAGTTTGGTGTCTCATTAGTAACACCTACTTACTATCAGTGCAATAACATACCTAGAATATAAATATCAATACAATAAAATCGAACCTGTCTGTCAAATGTTTTGATATTTAGCGGAATGTTACGTATAGATGCACATACTCGTATACCGTTAGTCAACTATTAAAAATAAACCATTTAGGATCGAGGTAGAACGCAATTTACAAACATATAAGACAGACTCAAATTGCATCCAGACTTAGAACAACCATCGATGGGTTGTCCGGCGCGGGACTCGAACCCGCGACACGAAGAGGCGAGGCGACTGTTGTTAGCCGCTGCGCTACACGTGTACTCTGTGTGGACCATAAAATGTGTAAATTTTAAATAAATTGTTGATCTCATTTCTCTACTTAGGTCTTGTATCCTTCAGGATCAGAAAATAGACGCGGCCTATCCGAAACCCAATTCCAACTAGAAATCGGGTCACAATTTTTTAAAAGCTGTTCATAGTTTCATAGAGCTCACCAGGAGCAATCCTCACTAAACTAGCTTTTTGATGCAAAATGGTTCCACAGATATACATACATATATAGCTAGGTGTCAAACGTAATCATCTCTTTATAGAGATAAAAAAATAATAATATTCAATCAAGTCGTCAATCAATTAGCTTAATAGTGCATACTTACAAAGTTATTAACAGTCTGCGCAAGCGCACATCAAGGTTAAGCCCCAATTTTTTTATTATTTTTGTAAGGCTTTAAAACATTGCATGATATTCTGTTAATTGGCGCGCTTAAAAACAGCTGATACTAGTGAATAGATTTTAACATGAGTGACCGAGATTTGCGCACTTTGTTTGCGAAAACCAGAAACCCAGAGAGTGTATCTAACTAGATCGGTTTTTCCACAAAAATACCTAATCTACATATTATAAAGAAATCGACAACACTGATTTAAGAAGTTTTTTTATTGACATATGGTACGTTGTTAGAAATTTTATACAGCCATATCGGTGGATATGCGTGAACTTTTTTTTTAACTACTAAAGAATTAATCTAGGGTGCTTGCACTGTTGCACGTCCAATAGAATCAAGCGGGAGCTCGGGCCGTCCATCAAATAAGACCACAAAATAAGTAGCCAGTCGCGCCGGTTGTTACTTTTTATTTGACATGAAATGTATATTTTTAAACATAATAAGTCGTTTAAAACTCTTTTTCGCTCCTGGTTACGTCAACATCAATGACAGAAGTCAAATAGATAACGATCGTAGTTTGTTATATTCTCTTTGATATCGACTGCGATGTTTATACTAATATAACTGGCGCAGCGCAGTGCAGTGCA
This sequence comes from Pseudoips prasinana, assembly GCA_951640165.1. Taxonomy (NCBI): domain Eukaryota; kingdom Metazoa; phylum Arthropoda; class Insecta; order Lepidoptera; family Nolidae; genus Pseudoips; species Pseudoips prasinana. Next base: position 22,375,859 of record OX621236.1, on the reverse strand, counting down.
GCTAAATGCCATGTCAGTTTTCAACATAATTATATGAAAATTTTAGTGTCACCAAATTTCGCGACACATGGAATACATATTTATGACTCATCATGTCAGCCAAAGTACAGACACTGCTGGACGAAAGCCTCTCGAAAGAATGGGGGGATATCCCATAATCTCCACGCTTTGCTGACGGGTTGGCGATCGCAGTTTGGTGGTCATATTTCATAGAAAAACGCTGCTCCCCGCTCGTAGGTATTCCCTCGGACGATTTCTACGTCCCCACGGGATGAGAGTGATGATGTTGTATGCCATCACCACAGAGCATAGATAATATTATATTTATGAATAACTGCGAAAATATTTGATATGTTCCACCACTTTTGTGTGTCTACACGCCATACTTTAGCGTCTGTTTCGTTTTGCCTATATTTGTCTATTGTTCTTTTTGGTTCGGAATAATTTTCGTCTAAGTTGGCATTAGCTATTGTATTTTTGACGCTAGTGATGTCATAGGTTAGTAAAAAAAAACTACAGTCCCGCAAACTTATCTGGCCCGCTGGCAGCGTCGCTGTTATCGCATTTAGTGTTGCTAGCAACTATTTTTTGCAATAAAGTGGGTAAAAATAATATGCACATTGTAACGTAAATATTACTTCACTAAAAAGCAAACAAATACTGTCATTACAAATCTTTATACTTTTATACAATAATTATGATCATTTACATAAAATGTACGCTGAGTGTCCTCTAACGGGGATACTCCAGGTGTTATTATGTCACCGGATTTTTTTAATTCAGAAGTCATTTCATCATTATCATAATCACTGCTTTCACTTTCACTATCACTACCTAATTGATTGATGAAAGGCTCGTCTAAGTATCCATCCCTTTTTCGACACTCATTTTCAATATTTTTTACATTATTGCAATGCTTTTGCCATTCATTGACTGTTACTTTATCAAAAGCTTCTGCAATCAATGTAGGCATTTCAGAATTTGATCTACCAATATTCTGATCTGCTATTAATTTTTGCGTCTGCTTTCTCTTTTTCTTTCACAAGTTTTCTTACAAATCACTCCCCGGCACCTACAATGGAATAAGCAAAAATTAAATAAATAATGAATATTTTAAAATATGTACTTAAATTTAAAGTGCGAGGGGGAGTTTCGTATTTCTTCAGAAGCTGACAACACTAACCTGTAGCAGCAGCTACGCGTTCATACAACTTATTGAAGGGTATAATTGGTGCCTGAAGTTGTTTTTCTTCATTCATATAATTCAATACTTGTAATATAACGTTCCTCGCATCACTTTTTAAAGCTTTCGGCATTTTTCACAATTAAAAACCACAAAAAGAAAAATAAATACGCGCAACAAACAATCAATGGCAGGAAAGTCAGGGAATAACAGCCGATTGACATTTCCAACTGGCGTCGTTAGTTCTACTTTTGGCCACCGGGCCAGATAAGTTTGTGGAACTATAATTTGCAACCCTCATCAGTTGGTAGAATCAACTAATACTATAAACGGCTTATCCACTATTAAACCATTATTTATCTATTTGCGGTCACCTTATCACGCCCGTGCCGCTTCCACAAACTACATTAAGTATGATGTGTGGGTAAATTAACTTCCTATTAAAAAGTAATAAATATATAAGGGAATAATTAATAACACATTCAGATGATGACTAACTTCATTTTAATAGGGTACCGTATTTGAATGGTAAAAAGTAATCGAGTCGATAGGTCCCTGCGTCTGTTCGCCACAGCCATAATAATGAGTGTATCTCATATTATGGCTTGCTATACTTGCTATATATAAACTGTAAGCTTCTTTTATGGCGACCGAGATTAAAACAAAATAGTTTGTTCAGAATCGTTTACTGAATAGATTTATATCATTTTTAATATAGGTAATTTTTTCCAAAATAATTAAAACTACGGTAATTATCGTTATATTAACCCTGTACAGTCAAAACGAATTGAAATGGACCGTAAGTCAAAGTAATAAGACTTTTAAATAGCAGTTTTATTTGTATTCATACAAATTCCATCATTCAACAACTTATTCCAAGAAACTAATTTAGTAAATAACAATGCATATACACATTCATATACACACATCAACAAAGTCTAGGGATACGTTATTTTGAAATCAAACATGGCTTTATTGTTTAAAACCTATTTAGTTTCCTTAAAAAGTTTATTTAGAGATTTAAACCTTGTCTATTCTTTATTCAAAATTTAAAAATTAAAATGAGAAACAAATGAAAACACGCAAAGCACAGCGCAATCTTGAGTTGTATCTAATTTCAAGAAGTTGCATTAAAATTTTTTTTGCGTGTTAATTGAAGAAAACCTGATAAATTGTTTTATTTTCTTTTCTCAATTGGTTGTGTAAGCTTTTTAGCGTCATGCCACGCCATCATTTGAGTCGAGATGAAATGTTACGGGCAGTTGGCATGTTACAAAACGGTGCTATTCAACGCGTCGTTGCTGAGTCTCTGGGCACAAGCCAAAATGTGGTATCCAGGCTGTGGTCACGTTATCGCGCTACTGGAGATGTGGCAGAACGGCACACAGGTAGATATCGTGTTACCACTCAGAGACAGGATCGATTTCTCCAAATGACCGCCAGAAGACTACCCAATATCACAGCGATGCAACTAGTGCAAAGGCTCCAGGAGGGTCAGCAGCTGCTGGTGAGCGACCAAACCGTGCGAAGGAGGCTGCATGAAGTTGGTCTTCATGCTCGCAGACCGCTACGAGTCCCAGCGCTGCGACGTGGCAATCGCGGTAGGCGACTTTTATGGGCTCAAGAACATTTGACATGGAGTGATCAACAATGGTCATTGGTGCTGTTCACTGATGAGTCCCGCTATGGATTTCATCCAGATTCGAGACGAACACGCGTTTGGAGAACTCCAGGCAGGGTCAGCCGTCTCCGACATCCACAGGAGGTCCACTCTTACCAAGGCGGGACAATTATGGTGTGGGCAGGAATACGAATCGGCGGACGAACCCAACTCATTTGGATTCAGGGCAGCATGACTGCCCATAGATACCGTGAGGAGGTAGTAGAACGTGTCATTGTCCCGCTCAGGGCCCTAACGGGGCAAGAATTTCAGCTCATGCATGACAATGCACCTTCCCATACAGCGCGGCTGGTGAGGGCCGCCCTTCGAGAACACGATGTTCAGGTATTAGATTGGCCTCCACAGTCGCCAGACTTAAACCCAATTGAACACGCCTGGGACATGTTACAGCGAAGAGCATTGAGGGATTTTCCGCCCAACTTGACAACAGAAGAACAACTTTTCGAACATTTAAAAAGAACTTGGGACTGCATACCCCAGCAAGACATTGACACCTTAATTTTAAGTATGGAAAATCGTTGCCGCTGTGTGATTAATGTTAGAGGAGGAAATACCGATTACTGATTATCAGATTTGGTAAGATTTTTATTCATTTAATTCGATTGAATAATTTTATAAGAATAAAATGTTTTTGTTCACTCAGTAATTTTCTATGGCTTAATTAATTTAAGACTTTTATTAATTAGAAAAACAAAATCGCATCGTGTTGTTAATGTTTAAATATCGGCCATGAAATTATCTTTAATTCTTCCATTTACAGTCATAACAAAATGTTTATAGTTTTCTAGATAATCAATGAAATGTTCAATATCCCTAGATTGTGTTGATGTGTGTACATGTCAAATAAAAAATGTAGTGTATGTATTATGATTATAACATCATATTCTAATTGGGGTGTTTGAGGGTGTGCGTTAATTATGTTACATGTTGTATATTGCTTTTAAATTAAGAAAATGTCATTTTATGATTGCAAAAAAGCCGATAGATAATACCTACATCCTCCGGAAGGGTGTTAGCAAGGGAAGCCTAAATTTGATCTGCCAGCGTGTATCGTTCGTAGCTTAACGCAGAGCGCCTACCCCGGATTGGTAGATGGTGCAGGTTCGAGACCCGCCGGACGATCAAATTTATGATTTCCCATTTTTGAGAATATATTAACGCTTTGCATTGCGAATAATGCTATACAATTCAAATCTGGTATCATTAGAAATGGCTTCAATGCTGCGTAATTTTCCACTTTAGTTTATAAACAAACATCCAATCATGCAAAACAAGTTGAACAAAACAAAAAATTACATGCGGGACAGTCTTTTGGCAGTGCCGATAGAAATGAAAACTATTTTTTAATTTCTCATGCGTATAATAATGTATACGCAAAGTAGTGTTTATTTGATCCAAGTAGCGAGTGGAAGATGCTACTGGGCATTGGGCGGTAGACGCATAGTAATTACTTCCCTTCCTATGGTGGGAATAAATTAAATAAATAGAACTAAAATTGGTTACGTAGTCGGCAACATAATTAAATGCACAACGCTGCTAAAGTAGTTATCATTTCAAAATGCTGCGGTCATCTAAGAGTATGAACGGCCAGTGTGAATAAAAAAATTACCTTCCAACTTACGCATATTCGATCAGGTCGCGTGACCTGACGTTAGTTTAACATTTTTACCCATCCCAAAAAATTGCACAACGCCGCAAAAGAAGTTTTCACTTCAAAAATTGAGTGATGTTTCTCAGTATTTTAAATAAATAAATTATTCATCAAATCCCTCTAGTATTCATAGTAGTAGCAATAGTAGTCGTAGAAATATTTGTATGTTAGTTTATGCACTAGAATCGGTCTGAATCACGGACTTGAATCAGTGGTAGTGCTAAAAGCAATATCCGAATACGGCTCGATTTGTATTTTATTCGGATCGGACGTAGTGCGAAACCGCTCTTACCCTCTAAGTCTAAGGAACACTTGGAACCCTCGTGCGCGGATCAACGTCGTACTTCACCAGATTTTAATCACCTATTTAATTACAATATTAATTTAGATGTTCATCATTGTACGTATTGCCTGAACTCCACAAAAATAATCGTTATCGCTATCTTACCAGTAAATTAAAACAGCTCGAGATCAGGTAACTTAACAATGCTATTTATTTGAGTGTTGTGGTTGGCGTATATGATAATTATGACTATTAAATTATGATTTTAAGAGCACTTGTGGCGCAGTGGTTGCCTAAATACTACCATAGCACCGTCATGGCTATATCCCGGCACAGGACAACTATTTTCCTGCCCATCAATTTGAACAAATGACGATTTTCTGAGTCAGAATGTGCTTTGTTTCCATGAATTGCATGTTTGTAAGATCCCTCATTTATAATAACGCTTTCATTGCTTTACTGGGCATAGAGGCGAGCGGGGGCTCCAACCGTCTTGCAAATAAACTACAAGCTAAGTAACCCGCGCCAGAGGAAACACTTCTTTGGGGTTTCATGGAGGACGATTGTGGTCGAAGCGCGTTCGCACCATTCCAAATCCAAAAATTGTTAATAACAAGCTTCCATGTCAAGAAAGTATAACATCCAGTAACAGCCCGGTATTTTAAAGTTGGTGGGACGAGATATGGGTAAGGTAAGATTTTGGGACGACTTTTTTACCAATTAGGCGCCGCGCCGTCAAATTATCTTTCATATAAAAAAAAATTAATTTATCCGGTGCAGCGACATTACGACTCTACTTATTGTAAATGCAAAGGTATTGTGTGATAATATCGACCTTAATACATTGATAAGTATAAATTAGTTTAGACTGGTATAATCTGCGGTAAACTCAACTTCTAAACGTCTAACGTCTTCCAACAAAACCTAATCAAATAGCTGGAAATTCAGAAATTAATTCATAACAATATTTACAATGAGAGTGAGCGCCATTGAATGCAAATCACAATTGTCTGATAAAAACAGAACACTGTAATTACTCCTTAATTAATTACCTAATTGCCTTCGTAATTTAACATATGACTTAAAAATTTGTTTTGCTCTCAACACGTGATGCAGAACAGCATATGAATTAATATTTTTAATAAAAGAAAATACTTTAATACTTACTCAGAATATGCCTTCGGGTCCCCCCTTCATTGCAGACCTTTTTTGTCATAATATTATTTCGCATTACAATGGGTAGCATAAACTTCGTGTCGCAAAAACTCGATTACAAAATTCATAATTTTGTAAATCCGAATCATCTTTAGGCATACTTTTCATATCCATAATCATCTATCATCAATAAGCAAGCACGCAGCTTGCAAGCATTTTGAGATTCAAATGCTGTGCCCGACAAGGCTCTGCATTTGATCTAATGTAATCATTAGATACAAAATGTAAACTTTCTGAGATATAATAATTCTGCCTTTTAATGACTATCAATATGAATGAAATATATGTATGCTAAAAGACTATTCTGACTGTGAACTTTCTGCGATATACCTAATGATTATTATGGATGTAAAATTGATGATAGATGATTATGGATATGAAAAGTATGCCTAACTTTATAGTTAACAAATAGATAGAAATATATAAAAATATATTATACTGTACCTGTAAAAGGTGTAACATTAATAGTGGATGTAATGGAGTTTAATTTTTCTATGACACTAATGAAAGTATCACGCATAAACATGCAAATACCTACTCAAAAAAACAATTTACTCAGTTGCTAGTAACCAGCCTTCTGATCCTTATGATCTGCAGGCCTTCGCACAAGACAATTTGTGTTCATAAATATATACAACATGTAACGTAATTAACGCACACCCTCAAACACCCCAATTAGAATATTATGTTGTAATCATAATACATAACTGATTTTTTTATTTAACATGTATAATATGCATTGTTATTTACTAAATAAGTTTCTCGGAATAACGTTTATTTGTCTTTATTTTGTATTGAATGATGGAATTTGTATGAATACAAAAAAAACTACAATTTTAAAAGTGTTATTACTTTGACTTACAGTTCCTTTTCAATTAGTTTTGACTGTACACGGTTAAAATGACAATAATTTCCGTAGTTTTAATTATTTTGGAATAAAAAATTACCTATATAAAAATTATATAAATCGATTCAGTAAACGATTCTGAACAAACTATTTTCAGGATGTGCGTTAATTAAGTTACATGTTGTATATTGGTCTGGTTTGTGGTTCTCTTGGCCTGAGTCTCTGTATAAAATGTATATATTTAAAAAATACCAAATAAATATTTCCATTTCTAATATCAACAATACAAGCGTTACTTATTTTCGGTGGATGATATGTCTCGGCTATTAATTTATATATTCATACATATCTACAGAGGCCAGCACATCCAGCTACCCTATTCTGTCAAATTTATTTATAGATTTTCAACCTTATCACATAAGCATAGGGTTCACTTTTAATTGTGGAAACTTGCCAGATTGTGTAGCTTCATGTGCTGGCGTCTGAACATAGAATAAAGTTCAGCAGACGCATTTTGTATGCGAAGCCATAATAAAAGATTCGTACTTCACCAAGTAGTTTTCTTTAATTAGTTCAGTTTCATGAGTATAGTTTCCACCACTATTTAAGCTACATCTGTACATTTGTAGTTACCTAATATCCACATCGGTGACATAAACAGTGAAGGTAAACAGTAATGTTTTAGTTCGGCCTTCAGATAAGTGTTCTCTGAATCTACGAAAGTTCGTTTCACTGCGTACGGCAGGCCACTGAGAGCATTTATTGTCGAACTGGAAAAAACCGAGACCCAATATTGGTACTCGTCCATTCACAAATAACGGGTTTTCTTGTTGATCAATTTTTGCCCTCGATTGTCGAGTTAATCCGATCCGCGATTCCAACCCGGCTACGCTGTGCCGGCAGAGACACGTCGAGTCGGTTACTTTGCGTACCACATGCTCCTCCAAACAACAGTAAAAACCGAACCGGTCAGGTGCGATTCCGACTCGCATATTGAGAGTTCCGCAGCGTCTTTTCAAATTCAAAATTCATTTATTCCGTAAAAATATCACATTTATATGGACTCGGCATTTTTTTTACCCAACCGTGCAGTGCGTGACGTAGCAGCTACTGAGAAACACTGGCTGAAAACTCATTAGGAATGCTTCTTTAAAATAAGATTAATTAAAATTATGTATGTTGACTCAGAACAACTCATTTGTATAGTTAAAAAGTTTTTAGTTACTAATGTTGAATTAAATTATATTTATTTAGCCCTTCGATGTTTAACAACCCATGTCTGTTCACCATCATAATGTACACAATAAATCGGGGAATAATATAAGTATGAGCATAAAATACGCAATGTTTCTGCAAAATTTATAATATAAATGTACCTAATGTTCAACAACTTTCAGAAAATAAAATGTCTAATATTAAGTTATTTGTTTAACCGTTAATCAAGCCCGACCGTTTTGTAACACAGATGACGTCACTGGACCGCCGTGACTAAGTTGTAACTTGTAAGTAAACCTGTCTTCTGTGCCAAAGGTTGCGTGTTCGATCCTCGCACAAGATAAATATTTGTGTCATGAACATGTTTATTTGCCTCAGTCTTGGTGTTTTGTCCATATATAAAGTAAAAACAAACATCCTTGCTGTCCAAGGTAATGAGAGAGTCATCAACTCTAATCTCCTACAATGCCTAGAGAAGCACCAGCTGATAAGCGATAATCAGTATGGCTTCCGTCACGGTCGTTATGCTGGTAATCTTCTAGTGTATTTAACACACCGTTGGGCACAAACCTTGGAAAGCAATCAAAGTATCCGACAGTACTGGGGTCCTCGGAATCGAAATTTAGAGCACCTGAATAGAGCTAGGCGGTACTTCACTCCAAGACAGCGGCTTGCGCTATATAAAACACAAGTCCGCCCGCACATGGAGTATTGCTCACATATCTGGGCAGGAGCCCCTAAATACCAGCTCAACCCACTTGACTCCCTCCAAAGGCGTGCTATTAGAATCGTTGGGGATTCCAATCTTACGGACTGATTGGAGTCGTTATAGCAGCGAAGAGACTTTGTATCTCTCTGCGTATTCTACCGTCTCTTTCACTGGGAATGCTTTGAGGAACTGTTTGAGCCATCGTCCCCTTTTTATCATCGCACCACGCGCACTCGCAGTAGGGTTCATCCGTACCACTAAGGCGATTTCGTCAAACACAGTTCACTTTCAGGGTTCATACATCCCACATACGTGCAGGCTCTGGAGTGAATTACCTGTTGCGGTGTTTCCCCAGCGCTATGACATGTCCTTCTTTAAACGAGGTTTAAAAAGAGTATTAATCTCACGGTAGGCAGCGATTTTCTGTGCCCCCTGGCACTGCGAATTTCCATGAACAGCGGTTAACACTTACCATCAGGTAGGCCGCTAGCTCGTCTGCAACCAAAAGCAATAAAAACAGAAATATAAACTAAAAAATCATAACTTTAAAACAAGTTGAGTAATTGGTTAAAGACTCTAAAATAGGAAGAAACAGACAATATAGATGATGTAGATAGATATATATAGGCTTTATTAAGCTAAAGTAAATACATATATAAATAATGGATAGGATGTTTATTCCTAACGATTATGTTACCTTATTAAAAAACTCCTATCCATTATTTATAAGCTAATTTTTATATGGAAACATAGTACGTAATAAACAAGTCTGATAATGTACGTCTTATAGCATGTATATTGTGTTAAGTTGCTACCTAGGGTTCTTGTACAAATTGTAACTTTGTATAGTGTTCTCAAGATACGAGTTTCTCACCGTTTGAGATACAATGTTTTATTTTGATTATATAAAGCACCTACAAATTCACAGTAACCATAGGATATGATAGTGTTATATATATAAAATTCTTGTTAATTGTAACATAATTAATCGAAAATTATATTCATTAATCGAAATAAAACACAAATTTCTTAATTTACATATAATAGTATTTAAATACATAAAAATCTATTTAAAAATTAGGATCTGCAACCGACAGCAGGAACAAGTTCGATGCTAACGGAGGTTACGGTTTTATATACAGGAACCTCCTAACAATGTCATCCGTATCCAAAAACACTGCTTTATGACTCTGGTTCTTGACTAAACCACCAAACGTAAGCCTCTTTTGGTGTTTTTTGAGGTTTTCTGCTATTAAGCCATTGGCAGAAACGATTATCCGCACAATGATAGCCGAGTGAACATTCCACATGCTAACAACCTCCCGCGCAAGGTCCAAATATTTAATTTCTTTGTCCTTTTAAGCCTTCATAAGATTGTCGTCATGCGGGATGTTAACATAAACTATTACTGTCCAGCGTTCTTGCCGATCTATCATTATAATATCAGGTTTGTTGGCAACAACGGCCCTATAAGTAATGATAGATCGATCCCAATATATAGTGATAGTACCCCCAGGTATTACTCGCTTACATTAAGCTACTGGTTAAGAGCTACTAGCTAAGACCGCACGGACGAACTAATTAATTTTATTTGTAACTTTTATACGGTATTCGTCTATGTTTATGTATGCTGCATTGTGAGCTTGACAAGTAAAAGTGTATGTTAATACCCAAGTGCTGGAATAAATTTCATTATTTCATTACCATAATTCAGAACTGGCTCAGTTCCATATCAGGAGTAAGGCACCTCTGAAGTTACCCAGCCATGTCACAGAGCAAGTTATAAAAATAAATAATAATAAAAAAGGTTTTTATTCACGTAGACTTTAAAAAAGCGCTTGTAAATAGTCAGAACATATTCGTAGTAATACATAATTAATTTATAATTATTTCTAGGTACATATAAATATTTAGGTACACGGATTGTAGGAAAGTGAGTAGAGTATAGATGAATAAACCTCGCCGCAAGGTTGTGACTGTGCAAATATTCGCCATTTGCTAGTCGAGAACAACCGGAGTCAATATGCCTGAGGGATTCACCGGGACGATGACATGCTCGACAAACATCGTTTGTGCCATCTTTTAGAATATGTCTTCGAAAGTTTATCGGCATCATTACTTCATCCATAATTGCACAGCCAAAACCCTCAGTCTCAGCACAAAGTTCACTGAATATGCCAAGCCATAGATGCAAGCAAGCATCCCCGTCGGGCCCGAGAAGAGCACCATAAAACCTGTAACCATATAATTCCTTGCTCTGCCATACAGCCCTGCGATTTTTAGTGCTACGCGACAATCTTCTTTTGTCAGACACAACGGGGTTAATCCCTTATTTACAGCAACCACCTCCGCATGCATCCCTCCCGTGACAGCGGTACGGAGAAAGTACTCTCTGAGGCTACACAATTCGCGATTATGTAAGTTCATAGCGTTTAAAAAGCCTCGACCTAACACCCTTCGGCGGGATATACAGCCTCATTAGGTACTGATGAACGAGTCCGATGCATGCGGTATGTAGTTACCAGTAAATTATTATTATTCTTGTATGTATTATTTACAAAAAGTTTGTCAGTATTTCAATTCATAGTACAAGTATTGCTCAGTTTGTGCTAGATGACGCTATGTGGATATGTCCAGCATTTTTATGACTAGCTGTGCCTTGCGGTTTTACCCGCGTTATACTTTATAAATTGTAGCCTACGTGTTAATCCAGGGCGTCAGCTAACTCCATACCAAACTTTATTAAAATCGTCCAGCCGTTTAGACGTGAAGAAGTAACAAACATACACACGCACACACTCACAAACTTTCGCCTTTATAATATTAGTGTGATTATTACAGCATTTTGAATAAATATTTTTCTTTCTTTCTTTCTTTCAATAATCGACCGACCATGTGGCGACTATAGAAAGTTTTTTTCTTAATAAAATAAAAGCAGACTCATGATCAAAGTATGTTAACAATGTCAAAAATACAAAGCTATTTCTCAATTGCAGTTTTTTTTTTTTAATTTAGGTAAATTCTACACTTACCTTAACTCCAGTTATTGCTTTACATCTTGTTTACTTCTCTACTTTTGTGTCCGCATATTTACAACATTAATGCTCATACGGTGTTTGACGTATTGATAAAGCTCTACATAATGCAACAAAGAAGATTCACTTAACCGCAACCGCACTGACAAGAAGAGACATTGCATTGCATTGAACAATGTTTTAAAAATAGCAAGCTGAATACATCGTACCTACTACTCATTAGGCGGATTCTTATATTAATTCTACTCCAGATCTTAACATATATCATAACTCCATGAATGACTTTAAAACCCGAATTCTGAAGTTCCAAATTACTTTATGAAATGATGATGTCTTCCCGGCCGAATTTCGACAACGGCGGCCAGTCTCAATGGAGATTAGCCAATTGCGCGGGACATATTATAGTGCACAAGTGTGTGCGCGAACACAGGGGCACTTTCTACTCCATCACTCTCATGATCCGATGGGAAGACTAGCGACACGACCGGGAAGAGGTCAGGTACAGGACCGACGGCTTTACGTGCTTTCCGAGGCACGGGGGTGTAATACCGCCAACTCCCAGACTTCGGGCTGATACTCAAAAATTTCTTTTTACGGAAAAATCCCAAAATCACTTTTTGGCTCGACCCGGGATTTGAACCCAGGACTTCATTGTCTGCGGTTGAACACGCTACCGCTAGACCAACGAGGCAGTTAACCCATTAATGGCCAAATGTAAGCTAAAAACGTTTATGTTTCAAATTATTTATTTTTGTAATGAGTGAAGTAGTAAAGTATACAAATTGGGAAAAATAACCAAAAAATAAATTTTCTTTTAGGTTTTTAGGGGGTGTACTCGATTGAGTACACCGGCCACTTAAAGGTGAAATTTTTCGTAGCAAGGATTTTCGACGCAGAGTTTTCAGACTTTTCTTGCACCCCCAGCGGACTCTTGAATGGCAAACAACATAACGCAGCTGCTTTAATTTCTTTTTTGGGTAGTGTCCTGAGCCATCTTGGGGTAAACCCTCGACTAAAGATGAAGACGGTTGAGCCTTTTTTCGTGTTTCTTGCCGCAAATAGCAGCACAGTTGCACAACATCCTAAATTCCGTAGGTCAACTAAAAGACTACAATTGGTAAAGAAATTATCAAAAACCAATTTATGGTTTGTAGGATTGGTGTCCAGTTTTTGAAGTAATGACTTCACGACCCTAGAACCCAGAGGCTCGGTAGATGCTTCAAGGGATTTTCCACAATAGAAATCGAAGCTATAACAGTACCCAGTTGAGCTTTCCGCTACCCATTTTTTATAGCCAAACTGTACTGGTTTACCACGGATAAATTGTTTGCTGGGTGATTTCCATAATATTTGACCATCGCCTCATCAACAGATATATTTTTGTGAAAAATGCCCCATTGCTTGTATTTTTCCTGTCGCTGTCGTCATTGCCGTTTTGAAGCTAGAGGTTCCTCATCACTGCTATTACCATCGCTAGAAGTTTCGTCTTTATTGTTAACAAAATATCAATATTTCCAGGTACATCTCGTGGTAATGTGTGTGTTTTCAAGTCCTCATCTGTCCCTTTTCTTCATCAGTAACGGCACTTGGGTCAGGTTGTATTATGGCCAAGTCATATTCGCCGCCACCGCTGTCATCTAAAACAGCTTGAACGGCTTGCTCAAGGACATCATACTTGTTGGTGACGTGGAAATATTTACGGTTCATCGTTTGACACAACTTATCTAAAAAAAATTATTACATTATTTTTATACCCATGTGGCCTCTGTACTCAAACGAGTACACTGGTAGAAATCAGCATAAAAGTCATCCAAAATGAAAAATAATAGGGTAAACGATAACAATTATTATGAACAAGAATGTATCTCATAATATTTTGCACATTACATAATAATTACATAGTAAATGAAAAAAATAATGATGATAGAAAAGAATTACCTGTGCTATCTTGAGAATGGCGACTTCAAGTTAATACCTGTCACAATAAAATTTTACCTACCCACTTTATGTTATTATATTAAATAAAACCATTTTACCTTCTGCTAATTATAATTCAAAGAAAAATGTTAGTCTTATTACTTATCGGTATATGTTTAAAAGTTTAACTGTACTCAATCGAGTACAGCGGCCGTAAATGGGTATCAAATAATACATTATGTTAGCACATACATCATGTAACCTCTGTATCATATTATATATATATATATATATATATATATATATATATATATATATATATATATATATATATATATATATATAAATATATAATTATTCATGTAATTTTTGTTTATATAGTTTGTCACCACTTACAGTTTATTTGATGTCGTCTTTAGCTTTGGTTATGACTTGCATTTGAGAATGTTGGTTCACCTGTTATTGGCAAGCCCATATATAAGCCCATAACAAATTATTCATCATCATCATGTCAGCCAAAGTACGTCCACTGCTGGACAAGAGCCTCCCCAAAGAATGGGATATGCCATAATCGCCACGCTTGGCAGACGGGTTGGCGATCGCAGTTCGATGGTCATAGTTCACAGAAAATCGTTGGTGCCCGTTCTCTGGTAGGTATTCCCTCGATCGATTTCTACGCCCCCACGCGAAGAGATAGGGTGATGATATTCTATGCCATTATTCACTTTCTCTTCTTTCTTATGAGAAGGTTAGGGCATCTTCTTAAGGTTCTGTAGCCAAATGGCAAAAAACGGAACCCTTATAGATTCGTCATGTCTGTCTGTATAGTTTCTGTCTGTCTGTCCGTATATACGGACGGACAGACAGACAGACAGACAGACAGACTCAGTGGCAGCCACTTTTTTCCGAAACTATAATAGCTGTACTGTTGAAACTTGGTAAGTAGATATATTCGGTGAACTGCATTAAGATTTTTACACAAGAATAGAAAAAGAACAATAATTTTGGGGGGTCCCCATACATAGAACTGAAACTCAAAAAAAAATTTTTCATCTTACCCATCCTACATCCGGTCAATCTTGTCTATGGATAGGTCTTCAAAAATGATATTGAGGTTTCTAATATATTTTTTTTCTAAACTTCATAGTTTGCGCGTGAGACACTTCCAAAGTGATAAAACTAAAAAAAATATATGATGTACATTACCATGCTAACTAACAACAAAATTGGTTTGAACGAGATCTAGCAAGTAGTTTTTTTTTAATACGTCATATATCGTAAACCGCAATTTGCTTTCATTTAATCAAATGAAATACTTGCTGCTACGGAACCCTTCATGGCCGGGCCCGACTCGCACTTGGCCGGTTTTTTTTTTAAGTTAAATTCTATTTACTTATTTGTAAAAAAATGGCGTACTTACTTACATAGAAGGTAAAAACAAAAAGTCTTCATTGCATTGCATGCATTTTAATAGAAAATTTGTGCTTGTACGTTTATAATTAAAATGCATGCAATTATTTTAACCAAATAACAAGACAGTTTTTAAAAATATTATTCATCATAAACTATTTTAGTCGTTGATTTTAAGCTTGATATTTTGGATATCTGGGCATATGGAATGTAGTAACATCATCAAAAAGCATTGAACATGGAAAGATAACCAGTTTGCCCTAACCATTGACCAACAAGGCATGATATGTAGGTAGGGCATGTACGATTTGGTGTGTGACGAGCATGTACGTTTCACGAGCAGCGTCTGGATAACATGCTCGCGTCACATTAGCACCATGATCACGCAGCGTTTTGTTGTGATATATGATTTTTTAAACTTGTTGTCTGTAACTTAATTTTAATGCCTGGCCTGGCTGGTTAAGTATTTCACAAGATTTAAGAATGCGGAGCCCTTACATAAGTCTTTATATTATTGTTCTAGAGGTTAGTCCTTAAAATACGTGTGTGATTCACTCTCGTAGTGATATCGATGTCGCGAGAGTTTAGAGTTCCGCGCCGCGCTATTGGCCGTCACGCGGTTTGTCAATAGCAACATGTATTGTGCCCAAAGCATTGTCCTCTGCCGGCGGTCAGATGACCCCAGTGCACACCACAATAACACGTCAATAAAAATATAATCAACTGATCACATGCCACCGGAACACCGAGTACATGCTTTCAATAGCGTCACCAACAGCGTGTTATAGAACTACTTACCAGGATACATAGAGCATAAGTTGCGTTTTAAATTGTCTTGATAATATGTGTTCGTTCCCAAACGAACCTAAATTGTTAATCAGTTCATTCAAGCAGTCAGTCTTATATTTTAGCGCGGTTCACATGTGTTTTTATATGTTCGCATTATTATCCCTACAATACTGACAAACTGCACACATTAGTTTAATGGACTGTCCATTAAACCAATGTGTGCAGTTTCATTTTAATATAAACAGAACCAGGCTGCACAATATGGACTACTTATAGTCTCATGGTTGATTTACGTCAGTGGTGTCACTGGTTTCCATTTTGAAGGGAGACTAAGTAGATACCTAGTCTCCCCTGGAATAAGATATCGTGTTGGACTCTATTTTCATGGGACATGTGATATTGTTCAAATATGTACAGACGCCAGCATATCAAGTTACCCCAATCTGTCAAATTTACCCAATTGAAAGAGAACCTTATGAATTTGTGATAAAGTTGAAAATCTACAAAAGAAATTTGACAGATTGGGGATGCACGGAAAAATTAGCAAAAAGTCAGGTGTTATCTGTATTTACTATAATAAATATCTTTGTCAGTTTGAATGCTTTTTGTAGATGGACCGATGATTTTGTGAAGGTGACTGAAAGCCGCTGGTTGCGGATAGCGGAAGATTGTCAATTGTGGAGACCTTTTTCCAGCAGTGGGCGTCTTTCCACTGATATGATGATGATGAGTGCAAGATGCACATATTAATCACAAGGTAGCTAAAAAGAAGAAAGCTGATCAGGAAAAGGTTACGAAATTGTATGTGCGTGCTACATCTCAAATATTACGTATAGTTAGTGTTTCTTAACCCGAGATCATGCCAACAAAAGGCAGACGCTTTTGTTGTACTATTGTTTCTGTAATGTGTGTTGCGTAACATATTATTATCAAGCAATACAAGTCCTAACATATCAATTCCGCACTATAATCGCTTTACCATTAAAATCCCCTACGAATAAAGTTTCCTGACACAACATCGTGGGTTAGTTTCCCACCCAGGACAGATATTTGTGTGCAGTAACATGTCTGTTTGTCCTGGGTCTAGATTAAATTATCTATTTAAGTATTTATTTACAAAAAAAGTAGTAAGTATATGTATTATATCAGTTGTCTGGTTTCCATAGTACAAGCTCTGCTTAGTTTGAGGTCAGATGACATGACATCAGATGACAACATAGAACAGTTAATTTAATTATTAATAAGATGTAGTATAAGATAAAAAGTCCGCTTTGCAATTAGTGCACAGGGCTACATATCAAGCTATAAATTTCCAATATAAGCTGACCTCTCACTGTATAGAAATCATATACAACTCGGGATCAGCTTATACTGCAAATTACAAATACATCCATTTGTGACAGACAGTTAAAAACTGCAAATTGTGAGTCCCACGTGTTCCGGGTTCGATGCCTGCACAGGATAGCTATATGTGTGCCCCACAAATAGTTGTTCTGACTTTAGGTGTGCTTTCGAACTGAGCAATGAGTAACTTGTCTTGGACTTGTAGTTAATACATTTATTATATTTATCATTTTGTATGATATCAGTTAACACTTAATTAAGCAAGTCAAGCCTTCTGCGCTAGCCAACTGCTCGTTGTCTTCAATTCTATAATCTTAATATACCATTTAGCACCTAATTTAAAAATAAAGTTTAGTAACTTATTATTTATTTAAAGATTTAAACAAATATATGTGATGAAATAGACCGCACGGATGGACTATTTTTTTCTTTTTGTTATTTTCATACTGTATTCGACTATGTTTATGTAAGGCATTGTGAGCTTGACAAGTACAAGTGTATGTTAATACCCAAATGCTGAATAAATATCATTTTTATTTCACAATAATTACAAAGGGCAAAAGCTGAGTACGACAAACAAAGTACAAGTTGAAACAAAGTACGAGAAAGCAATGTAGTCGTTCACAAATATAATTTTAAGGAAGTTATTAAGAAACACGGCAATCGCTAATTCATCTTTAGAACAGAAAAAATTAAACAATATAATTTCCGCGACACGAGATGACGTAATAATCAATTTGTTTTTTAGAGTGTACCTACCTACGGTATGTTGACAATGTTTATCAAGAAGGACTATTTAGATCTTCTTACAGATTTCTAGGAACTCTATGCGTTTTCCGTCACGGTTATTCGGTTTTACCAATGAAACGCGCCAATTGATGATTCACATTAAAGTATATTGTGATTTCAACAATTTTATCTGGTGCTTGTCATCCGTGGTTAATAAAAACATGATTACTATTACAAGTTTAATTGAAAAAATACTTTATAAAGTATTTTTTAATATGATTTGAATGTTATGGCATTATATATATTCGCAATACAAAGCGTTAATGTTATATCAAGAATGGGAAATCATAAACATAATCGTCGGCGGGTCTCGAACTAGCACCATCTACCAATCTTTGCATTGCGAATAATGCTATAACAACTTGAAATAGTATATAAACTTCAAATAGTAATCATATTTTTTCATGCCCACAAATATCTGTCCTGGGTGGGAATCGAACCCACAAGCTGCCATGTGAAAGGCAAGCATTTACCAACCATGCCAAAAAATAGTCCCCCGACTGAAAAGTTAAGTAAAGCTTCGAGTTAAATTTTAATTTTTTAAATATGGACTTAAGACGATCACATGGTAAGATAAGATAATGTTTTATTGACACCAATATACATACATTCTTACATTTCAGTACAATGTTTAGATACTTATAGGTAGGTACTTAATTATTGCAAAAGTTGTAGAAAACTGATTCCTAGCTAATTTGCCTGTATTTTTAGTCTTTATTACGTAGGCATTAGGGGTGTTTTTTGTAATGCAAGTGCATCGTGGTGGTACATTGGACTACAACAATCATCGCAGCTGCTAAGTAGATGCATCCTACTTAGCATTCATGTGCTTTGTACAAAGCAATATCAGCCCAGCGCTGCATGAACGTGCATTTTACGCATCTCATCGCCTCTGAAGATTGGATCTCTGCTATAATATCTTTAAATTGTTGCGAATGGATATTTTAGAGAAAAAGGGCTGCTAAAAATCACATCGGCATATCTAGTCTATAAAATCAGGTTTAGTGAATACAGCCACCATGAATACCTTTGGATATGAATGACCATAACGTTTGGAAAAATTTTCACTTGACTGCACGTGTGGCGCAGCGGCTAAGACAGCCCCCTCGCCACTTCGTATCCCGGGTTCGAATCCCGCGCAGAACAACTATTTGTGTGACCCATAAATAGTTATTCTGCATTTACTTTGTGTCCGTCAGTTATGTGTTTGTAAAGTACCCCGCGACACAGGGATTAAATTCACTAGTGCGGGCGTTGTCTTTTTAAAAAATAACGAAAACAATAATTTGAACATAGACATTAGATCACAGTAAACATAATTATGCACTATTTTTATCCTTTTTCTACAAATCTCACTCTGTCAGTGGTTTTCTGGAAGAAACTCATCAATGAGTTAAGCTCGCCTTTGTACATCAATTTACAAATACACTTGTATACTAAAATGTATGTTTTCTGTGTGCAATAAAGAATAAGAATAAGCCGTATGGCGTTGTGTGGCTGACGGCAAAGTATATCAGCATTCAGCACCCCATCTCATCCCGTTGGGGGCGTAGAAGTCCCCCCGAGGGAAAATCTACCAAAGAGCGGGTAGCAGCTTCTCTCTGTCTACTATGACCATCATAATGCGATCACCAATTGCCAAGCATGACCATTATGACATGCCCCTCAAGTTAATGGGCACAATTCCAAAGGAGCGATCTTTTCGGAAGGCCTTCGTCCAACAGTGGGCGTCATTCGGCTGATGATGAAACATTTTGTTTATTAAATGGTCAAACGCCGTTTGGCTACATTATCCATATTCTTTTTAAAGTTTTGTTTTTTTTTTTTTTATACTGATTGAATAAACATTCGGAACAACGAGTTTGGATGGTTGACCACTGCTAAGAGATTTACCTACCACCGGATGGATCCATAGTGCAAACTCTGCTTAGCTTGGGATCAGATGTGTGTAAATAATGTCTCAAGATATTAATATTATTATAAGGTATAGGATAGGTTTATATGGTATACAGGATTAAATTCAATTTTAAAAGCGATTGTAACTATATATTTAATTATCAGCAAAAATAAATGATTAGATCTGATCACGTTAAATCATATATGAACATAAGGAATGCTTTCGGAAATAAAAAATATAAATTTTGTTCGGATAAGTGGTCCAAAAGAAAAGTTAGTTGATTTTTTTTAAACAGTAATGGTTGAGTCAGCAACTTGATCGGAACGTCGCGGCGTCGGGTAAATAACAATAAAGGTTAGCCGACCTGTTAACAATGTTCTAATAGTAATAGTTCCATCATAAACTTCCACGCAATGTAAGTAGTCCATATTGACATCTAGCTTCTCTATGGAAAGTGGTCTCATGGTGGTACACACGGCTACACATCAAGCTATACATTTCCAGTATAAGCTGATCTCGCGTTGTATAGGATTTCCATACAATGACAGGTCAGCTTATATTGGAAATGTATAGCTTGATATGTAGCCGTGTGTACTACCTTGAGACATAGGTATTCAATCTCTCACTTACTGCATTCCCGTGTCCAGAGTCATTTCCACTACAAAGGAAGAATTTTTGTAATGCTCGTATATATGCTGACATGGCGTCGACCACACAATCTAGCTACTTCTAATTCTTTGACAACATTTAATTACAACTAGCATGCATTTGGAATAACTCATTTATTTAACTTAGGTACTTAAGTATACGTGAGTAAGTACAAGATACGAAGAGACAAATTATATGCTCATATATTTTTGTATCAAGATTTATCAAAAGATATATGTACGTTTATTTCAAAGTAGTCCTTTCTGCGAGACATTATTCTTGCTTTGCCATCCCAAACACTATCATGGAGGATGGTTTTCGTATGATATGGACGTTATAATTATGAGAAGTGATTGATCAACATAATTTAAATGAACTTAAAAAAATGCTCGCGATTATTTGAATAGGCAGCCCTGTTTATATATATTTCTCCGTTGATAATTATCCAGAAATAATAAAACTGGGTCAGTTCAGAGCTTTGACGTTTCTGTTAAGGATATAGAAAGTTACCTAAACGTAAAACTGGTCTACATGACTAAGGTATTACGTTTTTTCGATAATTCCTAAACACAGCACTTAAAAAAATATCGTTGTATTTTCTCTATAAAAGCTCTCAACTGTGATACTGATAACATTTCGATTGTTTTAAATTACCTTTTTCTGTGGAGTTAAGGTTACGGGTTTGTTTGTAGTTTTAAACGAAGGTCAATACGCGTTATTTCTAAGATGATTTGACCTTTGATCTTCAGGGTGTATTCCCAACCAGTAACACCACAAATTGTAACACTGTTACTGGTTGGGTAAAAAATTCCCATCCAGTACCTAACAGTGTTACTGGATGCAACTTTTTTTTATTGCAACGAGTAACACTGCTACACTTAATTAAATATTGGTGTTACACGTTGGAAAAAAGATTCCCATCCAGTAACAGTTACAGGATGCAACTTTTTTTGTCGCAACGTGTAACACTGTTACACTCCATTAAATATTGGTGTTACACGTTGGGAAAATAGTTCCCATCCTGTTACAGTGTTACTGGATGCAACATTTTTTGTCGCAACGATTAACACATTTAAGTATTTAAATACATTTGTATTATAGCATTCTAAAGTACATGGATGCGTAAAATGCACGTTCATGCAGCGCTGGGCTGATAACGCTTTTTACGAAGCACATGAATGCTAAGTAGGATGCAACTACTTAGCAGCTGCGATGACTGTTGTAGTACAATGTATCGCCACGATGCACTTGCATTATGATAAATATCAATTTCACAATTTTTCTTACTATTGCCATTTAGAGCCTATCCACATCACGTTTTTTAAGCGCGCTGTTGACGCGCGTTTGTAGCAATACACACGCGCGTTAGCATCGCGTTTGTATCGATACAAAGAAAAACAAACTGCTCAGTAGGATAAAATCGCGCGGCGCGTTTAAAAAACGTGATGTGCATAGGTCCTTAGGTTTCGTAAACCATAATTAAAATGATTTAAAATGACACTGAGATTTTTGTTACTAAGATATACCGCTGTAATAGATGGACAGATCGCATTGCAAGGTTAATTTATGTAAAGACATATCAAAGTAGAAGTTCTGTCGTTGTATCTCATATTATTACCGGTATTCTGCATATAAAATAGTTATACATGCATATTTGATTAATGTAAGCAATAAAAAACAAGTTGGACTCACTGACCACTGAGTTCAGATATCGAAAGTTTGGTGATGTCGAGATTGATTCGATAGATAAACAAGTGACGGTGAAAATTTATTTGTAAATACCTTCTCGTTTAACTCCTATCGGTCAGCGTCAGAATAGTAACAGGTAAATACAATAATACGCCGTTTATTTCTACGTAAACTTGCAGGAAGTAACTGTTAATAGTCCCAACTTGTATGTAATTGAGTAGTTATCGTATTGCTTACTTAATTGTATTCTCATTTAGACAAGTTTCGTTTTATAAATATAAGAATACATATTAATAGTGTACCTTCGAGTCGAAATTCTACTATGGCGACAAACACAAGTAAATCATCATCAGCATCATATCAGCCGAAAGACGTCCACAGTTGGAGAAAGGCCTCCCCCAAAGATCTCCACTACTGCCGGTCTTGCGCTATCCGTATCCAGCGATTTCCAGGGACTCTCACAAGATCATCGGTCCATCTTGTAGGGGGCCTGCCCACGCTGCGTCTTCCGGTTCGTAGTCGCCACTCAAGAACCTTTCTGGTAACACAAGTAAACTCCATATGGAACTGAATATGAGAGTTAGAGAATCTATCTCTCATATCCAGGCATGACCACGAAGAGTTTAGGCGCATGACCGACAGCTTTACGTGCTCTCCGAGGCACAAGGATGTGACATCAGCAACTTGAGCCCAGGGTCCTATGGGCTGCGCATTTTTCATGTTAGAAAAATCATAGTATCACGTTTGGGCCTAGTCCATAATTATAGCTCATGCTCAACATCGGCGGTGGAACACGCTACCGCAGTCAGATTGATATTAATAGTTTATTTAAGTAATAAACCATTATATAAGTTAGTTTATTAAGGATATGATTCGAAATTACTTTACTTTATTATTTTACTAATCAGCATTGTCTTTCGCGTGGCAATGTTGCCAGTCTTCTGTGCACGTTCCCGGAGCGCGATGTGGAGTTTGTACATGCCAAACAGAGATTATCAGTGTTCAGCAGCGTACTGTAGACCAATTACATACAAACCAGTAGACATCAAACTCACACACATACCACATATTAAGTTTTAATAACCAGAATGTGCCACAAGAATCCTCTAGTACAGGCGTAAGTACCTATTATTTTTCCAAGTTACCATGGATGGTCTTTTTCAGCGGCTTAAATCGGATTCAAAGTTTGAACAATAGATACATTCGTAATTTTCAAACCAAACTCTGCTATATGCCTGTTTTCTGATATCGCCGTTCCTTCTGTGTCAATGAACTCCTCAGATAGGTACTCATAATATATTTGCCTGAAACAAATAGAACTCAAATCATATTAAATATTGCTAACTGCTTTGGATCTCTGAATTATATATTTTAAATAATATATTTAGGGGTACTTTATAAACATATAATAGACGGACACAAATTACATCCAGACTCAGTACAACTATTTATGGGTCACACAAATAATTGTCCGGCATGGGAATCGAACCCGGTATACGAAATAGCGAGGCGACTGTCTTAACCGCTACGCCATACGTGCAGTCAACTATTAACCTTACCAACATTTATTAGCAACTTTAAATTTTATTTACGTCAGCCGATTTAGAGAAACGTCACCATTTCGAAAGCCCTATTTTGAAATTTCAATTATCAAAACGGATTCACAAACAATGCAGGAATTGCGTAACATACTTACTATAAAAACATGCAATCAATTGATATTCTCCTCCTTTAAGAAGGCAGTTAAAAATATTATTTATTGTGCAGATTGTGCTATTGTTATAGTGCTGAATATGCTTTATTCATAAACTTTTACCTACAATGTAACAATTGGAGGTCTTATCACTGTCACTTCTTTCAAACAACCTTATATCAAATAATGATATTCATATAAATAATAATGTAAGCTTTGAAAGTACCATGGTCATTGTCACCTAAATAGTTTTTTTTATGCCATAGGGCGACCAACGAGCAAGCGGATCACCTGATGGTAAGCGATCACCGCCGCCCATGTACACCCGCAACACCAGAGTAGTCACGGGTGCGTTGCCGGCCTTTAAAAGAGTCAGCAAACAAGTGTTGCCGGCCTTTCCCCCCACTCGACGAGCTCTAGCGACCTTACTCACACTCAGAAACACAACATTAATGTTATTATTAAGGAATGTCTTCTGTAAGGTGGAGGTACTTCCCCAGTCGGGCTGCTCTTTGAGCGAATGAACACTGTGTCCTACCTTATTGTAAACGGGATATTTCAATGTTGTAAGCACCATAATCACCTATGAACTGATCACTAAAGATCCAAGCTGGTGATAATCTCGAAACATTCATAACTCGAAACATATATGTAGTAAACATAGTAATCTAATGTAGTCCTCCATAATTTATATAGGTATTTTGTTAACACCATTCCCGTACTAGGGAAATTAATCCGTGTCGCGGTGTACTTTACAAACATATGATTGATGGACACCAAGTACCTCCAGACTCAGAACAACTACTTATGGGTCACACAAATTGTTGTACTCTGCGGCAATCAAACCCGGGACACAAAGTGGCGAGGCGACCGCTGCACCACACGTCCAGTCGTGATTTAAAATATAGGTACGTAATGCAACGATACACTCTTAAGTTATTATTTCGTCTCCGGTCCTCAATCAGACGAGAGCGGTCCGCGTTTCCGTAACCGACCTGAGTCAAGGTCCGTACCCCAAAGGACGTGAAAGTGACGTTATCTTATTTGCTAGACGGTCACGCTTCTATCGTCTGGTGAAGCATTGAAAGCCTCTAATTCTAATCGTAAACGTCCATAGTTTTAACTGGGCCATTGAATGTATTTATTTGAAAGATATTGAGTATTGGTACAACGCAATTTAATGGGTATGTACAAAATGGCCTCCGTTAGTGTCCTCTGCGGTAGTCGTTGTCAGTACTTTGGTATGAGTTTTTGCAATCGGCCGTTCAAGGTTTTCTAGATTCAGTTTCTATCAATCATGTTAAGGTAAATCATTTCAAATTACAAACAAGCTTGTTGAAGAATATATCGTTTGTAAGAATTACCAACCTCATTTTGCACTACTATTCTACACGAGCACGCTTTTGCGATCCGCAACGGTTTTAGCTTAGAACTGACCTACTGGCCTGTTTAGATAAAAAGTACTTTACCGCATAATTATCATAATATACTAAAGCAGTACGGTGTTCAATAAAAAACGATGAGGTTCTATTATATATTTAGAGTACAAATAAAACGGCGAGCGGACATTATCGCACTGACGTTTATTCATGTCATCGATGTACAGGCAAAGGTCCCATGTCATTCAGCCAAACAGCCAGTACATACGTTACAGTTTCGATAACATGTTTCGATACCCAGATCGGTTTAAAATAATATTGGGAGAACATGGAAACACACAAAAAATAGGCAAAACAAAGTAGTTGTGGTTATGTGACACACCCATATCTCAGAAAACTGGTCCTGATATCTCGGTGAATACGAGAGATTCCCATTCCGTTAATAAATAATGAGTGTACCTGTCATTGCGTATAGGCTTTTCTCCGTCTGTATAGGTACACGTCTAACGTTGTGATCTAGCCTCTGTTGCAATTTGACGCGATAGCCTAAATGCGGCCGGTTCATTTCATTTCATTTTTTTTAAATCATTAATTTTATACCAATAATGATTAGGAAAGTAAAATGATATAACAAAATTGAATATAAATTTATTTACAAACGTTATTAATTACATTTTAAAACAGTGAGCTCAGTCTATACTTATTATACGATTATTTTTGTGTTCAAAATTCTGAGAGAGTTTTTCTCACCGTCCAAATTTAAATATTTGAAGACAGTTATAGTAAAACCCGTTTACAAAAAAAGGTGTAGGAATATCACTCAGTACTAGCATCTTTTATGACCACTTAAGTAGGTTCTTACCTACTTGTTCTTCTTAGGGTCTGTTTCACAATGTCCAGATAAAGTCGCGAATAAGCTACTTGCAACTTATCTATCGAATAAAGACATCATTTGCGTTTCATAATCCATAAATAGTACTAACTGGCAAATAAACTGCAAAGTAAATGGCCAGATCACGCTTCAGGTAGCAAAGTTAACTGATGGATAAGATATCTGACAGATGTCATTCGATGCTTATTTGGGTGGTGTTTATTGTTAGAATAAAATGGTAAAATTTGATACTATTGAAAACGAAATTGATGAATTATTTGATCGTGAACCGCGCATGCTGTGTGGTGACGGCC
The DNA here is from genome assembly GCA_951640165.1 of Pseudoips prasinana. Lineage (NCBI taxonomy): Eukaryota > Metazoa > Arthropoda > Insecta > Lepidoptera > Nolidae > Pseudoips > Pseudoips prasinana. The sequence continues at coordinate 22,349,300 of OX621236.1, read as the reverse complement.
TAAGAATATCACCACCCCATCTCATCCCGTGGGGGGACGTAAAAGTCGTCCCGAGGGAAAAATATACACCAGAGAACGGGCAGCAGCGTTCTCTTGAGTACCATGTCCACCTTACTGCGATCGCCAACCCGTCTGCCAAGCGTGGCGATTATGGCAAATCCCCTCAAATGATGGACACAACCAAACCGCGGCCGCCAGTCCCCGGCAGCCCTGCTATTCCCAGCCGTGGTAACAGCCGTGGTTACGGCAGGGCAGGGGGTGCTAAGAATCCCCGGCAGATTCCGCGTTACCAACACTGACGACCTCTGGCCCTGGCAACATATAACACACGTACACTGCGGTCCGACGAGAAGATAACCGAACTGGAGGAAGAATTGAGCAGGTTACATTGGGATATTGTAGGATTATCTGAAGTCCGAAGAGAGGGGGAGGACTCGATAATACTGAAATCCGGAAACCTGCTCTATTACCGGGAGGGTGACCAAATATCCCAAGGTGGTGTCGGGTTCATAGTCCACAAGTCCCTCGTGAACAACCTAGTGAAAATCGAGAGTGTGTTGACGAGGGTTGCGTACCTTATACTGAGAATCACCAAGCGGTATTCGTTGAAGGTTATACAGGTATACGCACCCACTTCGACACACTCCGACGATGAAGTCGAGGTTATGTATGAGGACATATCCAGAGCCATACATACCTGTAACTCCTATTTCACTGTGGTCATGGTGGACTTTAACGCGAAGCTGGGCAAACGATTCGGTAATGAGCTGAGAGTGGGGCAATTTGGCACTGGAGACCGGAACCCCCGGGGCCAAATGTTGGCCGACTTCATGGAGAAGGAGGGACTCTTTATGATGAATTCCTTCTTCAGGAAGCCGGATCACCGCAAATGGACCTGGGTGAGCCCCGATGGTAAAACTAAAAAATGAGATAGACTTTATCTTGTCGACGAGACGACAGATGTTCAATGATGTCTCCGTGATCAATGCGGTTAAAACCGGGAGCGATCACAGACTGGTCAGAGGCTCATTGAACCTTAATGTCAAACTCCAGAGGTCCCGACTGATAAAGTCTACGCTCCGACCTTTACCTATCCACGTCCAAAACCCCGAACCATTTCAGCTCGAACTGCAAAACCGATTCGAATGCCTAGCAGACTGCGAGGAAGTGTACTCATACTATGACAGGCTCGTAGAAGCTGTCCATACGGCTGGGTCTAAGGTCTTCAAGGCCCGTCGTACAAACAGAACTAAAAAGATCTCTGACTTTACCCTGCAACTTATGGAAGATAGACGGAAAATGGTTCTGACATCCTCAGATGATACTACCAGATATCGGCAGCGCAACAGACAGATCTCAAAGTCTTTGACTCGCGACACGCGGCAATTTAATACAATTAGTATTAAAGAGGCTATCGAGCGGAACAAAGGCTCTAAAGTGTTCGCAAGAGCACTGTCTGTTGGACAGAGCCAACTGACGAAGCTGAAGACTGAGGATGGTAGAATCGTCACGTCTAAACCTGAGTTGCTGGGAGAGATCGAGAAGTTCTACGGACAGTTATATACGACAACACAGCCACCTGTCAAAAGTCATGCCTCAGATCCCAGAGCACGACTAACCCGACACTACACCGAAGACATCCCGGACGTCAGCCTGTACGAGATTAGAATGGCTCTCAAACAACTCAAGAACAACAAGGCGCCTGGTGATGATGGAGTTACAGCAGAGCTTCTGAAGGCGGGTGGTACACCAATCCTACGGGCCCTTCAGAAGTTATTTAACTCCGTCATACTAGATGGTCAAACGCCACAAGCATGGCACAGAAGTGTGGTGGTGCTCTTCTTCAAAAAGGGCGACAAGACCCTATTGAAGAATTATAGACCCGTCACACTGCTGAGCCATGTTTACAAGTTATTTTCGAGGGTCGTTACGAACCGTCTCGCGCGCAGGTTTGACGACTTCCAGCCTCCCGAACAAGCCGGTTTCCGAAAAGGCTTTAGCACCATAGACCACATACATACGCTGCGGCAAGTTATACAGAAGACCGAAGAGTATAACAAGCCACTGTGCTTAGCATTTGTGGACTATGAGAAAGCCTTTGATTCTATCGAAACATGGGCCGTGCTGAGGTCTCTCATAAGGTGCCAAATTGACTACCGGTATATCGAGGTGATAAAGTGTTTGTATGAAAACGCCACTATGTCAGTGCGACTCCAGGACCAGATCTCGAAACCTATCCACTTGCAGCGAGGCGTGAGACAGGGAGATGTTATATCTCCAAAACTCTTCACCGCTGCATTAGAAGACGTCTTCAAGCTTCTGGACTGGAAAGGCTTTGGCATCAATGTCAATGGCGAGTACATCACTCACCTTCGATTTGCCGATGATATCGTAGTCATGGCTGAGACCATGGAAGACCTCGGTACAATGCTCGATGACCTCAGCAGAGTCTCTCAACAAGTGGGTCTGAAAATGAACATGGATAAGACGAAAATCATGTCAAACGTCCATGTTGCACCCACTCAATTGAAAGTTGGTGACTCTGCACTCGAAGTTGTAGAGAACTATATTTACCTAGGACAGACCATCCAACTAGGTAGATCCAACTTCGAGAAGGAGGTCAATCGTAGAATCCAACTCGGCTGGGCAGCGTTCGGGAAGCTACGTAACATCTTCTCGTCCAAAATACCGCAGTGTCTCAAGTCGAAAGTCTTCGACCAGTGTGTGTTGCCAGTGATGACATACGGAACAGAGACGTGGTCGCTCACTATGGGCCTTATTAGAAGGCTCAAGGTCACCCAAAGAGCAATGGGCTGATGGCTATGCTCGGAGTTTCCCTGCGGGATCGCATCAGAAATGTCGAAATCCGCAGGCGAACCAAAGTCACCGAAATAGCCCGAAGAATTGCCAAGTTGAAGTGGCAGTGGGCAGGGCACATAGCTCGTAGAGCCGACGGCCGTTGGGGCAGAAAGGTTCTCGAGTGGCGACCACGAACCGGAAGACGCAGCATGGGCAGGCCCCCTACAAGATGGACCGATGATCTTGTGCGGGTCGCTGGAAAATGCTGGATGCGAATAGCACAAGACCGGCAATTGTGGAGATCTTTGGGGGAGGCCTTTGTCCAGCAGTGGACGTCTTTCGGCTGATATGATGATGATGATGATGAACCGCGCATAAATCCGTCACCGCTAAGAAAAACACCACCGAAACACCGCAACAAACATTTGTTGACATTAACATTTGACGTCTATTTATTTGACATTCGTACGTTTAATTTCATGCAAAAAAATCAATTTATGTAGTTATGTATTTTTATTTGATAAAATAATAGTTAGAAGATAAATTTGAAACTATTTATGCAAACCTGAAAATGCTAACCATAAAAAAATTATAAAAAGATATTTTTAGGTGTGTTTATCATAAGAAATGTATTTATAGGTTGTCTGTTTCGTAAGACGGAACGACAAAATGCGACGTTGCCAAACCTACCTGTTAGTAACTGTCGAATAGCTATCAGGCAATTTATCGGAGAGGTGGTGGTATATCTGTCAGTTTATTTATTGGTAATTGGCTATCTGACACTTTATCTGGACATTGTGAAACAGACCCTTAGAACAATAAAAATGCAGTATTTCTGTAAATATTAAATACTGCATTTATAACTAGTAAAACATTCTAAGGAGACAAAATCTCATAACAAGATATTTTAGGCGTAAAAAATCTTAGCTTATATATTTACTGATTTTACTTTTTATATGACGCACTGATAAAAGACACTGTTTATGTCTTAGTGTTACATTTTATTTTTAAACCTAATTTAGGTAATGCTATTAACACTCAAAGTATAAAATATGTCTATTTAATATAACGATTAATAATAATATTCATTCAAAAATTAAGTGTGTTTGTCAAAAATCAAAATACACTCATATACTCAGAAACCTGTATATTTTGCAATAGACATTATTGTTTTTCCACATGACATAAAGTATAATTGAATATTTTTTTGGTAAACACAAATATAATGAGGACCCTTGCTTTGAAAAAAAAATATAACAGATATGGTAAGAATTCGTTGACATCATTTGGATAATATTTTTAAATAAAGCCATACATTTCAAAATAGTTATTCCTGATATTATTATTATTATTTTCAGTAGATACCTGATTTTGCATACTATCTAATCATATTTATTTTGTCAGGCTAATTAAATTCGACATTGAATCGATGAGTATAATGTCACAAATTCTAATTTGAATTGCACAATCAAACTCATGCCAACTTTTACTTTAATATGTTTTCGGTGCTTCATATTAAATTTAATCTAAGAAAGGAAGTCAAACTGGTTTTTCCCCAAAATGCAAACTTTTGGGGAAAAAACATCTGCTCTGAACATTTATTATGCGTAACTAATACATATTTCAAGGGCAAGATATCGCGCAAAGTATCTTGGAAACATCCTCGGTCCGGCCATTGGCATCAGCTGGACGTAATACTTTCCAGAACTAAGGATCTCCGTGAAACCCTTCACCCACGTACCTTCCATAGCGCTGTCTGCGAAACCGACCACTCCCTAGTGGTAGCTCAGATGGCGATTATTCCCAAGAGGATTTATTCGTCGAAAATACCAGGTTGAAGAAAGATAAACCTTTCCAACACCAGGGATGATGAAAAACTCCGAAAATTCGAATTGATGGCTAAAACTGAGCTTACGACATGGGATGCTAGTACACCAATTAGGATCGTGTGGGATGACGTCAAAAAACTACTAACTGAAAGCGCTTGAGAGGCTTTCGGCTATCTGAAAGCTAAGTCTCAGGAATGGTTCGCAGACAATGCTGAACATTTGTTACCTTTTCTGGAATCGAAGCGTAAAGCAGCTCGTAAGCACCGCATGGATCCTTGTTCAGAGACTGACCAAGCACTTCAAATGAGTAAAACAACTCTGCAACGAAGTACACGATACTTTGCCAACTTGTACTGGTTGGATCTCGGCCGCAACATTCAGGCGTGTGCTGACATGGGAAACATTGGCGGCGGCTATGAAGGTCTCAAATGAATTTGTGGACCTGTCATTAAAAAGACAGCCCCTCTTAAGGACATAACAGGTGCTATTATTACTGATAGTGAAAAGCAGCTTGAACGTTGGGTTGAGCACTACACCTGTCTCTACTCACGTCCTGTATACCTACAACCGGAGGCAGCACAAAGCATACCTATACTGGATATATTGACTGAGTTAGACGACCTTCCGTCCATTGAGGAGTTCATCAAGGCTGTCAACCAGCTTAAACGCGGAAAGAGATCTGGCGGCGATGGCACCTAGGCTGAAATCATTAAACTCAATTGCGTGCGCCCTATTCTGCACAATCTACTGCTTAAATGTTGAGAAGCGGGGGAGGTGCCACAGGATATGCGGGACGCTAACATCACTACATTATACAAAGGGACAGAGGACCGCGGTGACTGTAACCATTACCGTGGCATCTCTCTTTTGAGCATAGTCGGTAAGCTTTTCGCTCGATTCGTCTTATCTAAACTGCAAAAGCTTGCTGAGCGCGTCTATCCTGAGGCACAATGTGGCTTCCGTCCTCAGCGTTCTACAGTGGATATGATCTTTACACATCGCCAATTACAGGAGAAATGTAGCGAACAAAAGACTCCCTTGTTTATAGCGTTTGTTGACCTTAATAAGGCCTTCGATACTGTCAGCAGGGAAGGTCTATACTATGCATTGGAGAGCATTGGGTGTCCGCCTAAACTCCTGAGCCTCGTCAAATCTTTCCACGAGGGCATGAAAGGCGCAGTAGTTTTAGGCGTAGTGTAAACGGTAATACATCTGAGCCGTTTGACGTTCGCAAAGGTGTGCGCCAGGGCTGCGTGTTGGCACCTACCCTGTTCGGAATATATTTTTTGCTAATATTACCACCAGCTTTCGGCGAAGGCCGACAGGGTATCCATCTACACACGAGGGCTGACGGAAAGATGTTGAACATCTCTCTCCTCAAATCTAAAAGAAATCGTGAGGATCTTTTCGTTGACAGTCTTCCACGACGCAGCCTTTGTGGCTAGTTTTGCAGGCGAGCTTCAGTTAATGGTGGATAAATTTTCTCAGGCCTGTTCTCTGTTTGCCATGTCTATAAATACAGAAAAGACAGTTGGGCTAGCATAAGGCACTCCTGTGGCCCCAGAGATTTCTCTGAATGACACGCAGTTGGAGGAAGTTGATCGGTTCTGCTACCTAGGATCGACCGTAGAGAATAATCTCTCACTTAACGCAGAGATAGATGCTCGCATCGGGAAAGCGGCGACCATGTTTGGGAAGCTTGGCAGAGGGTATGGCATAATAAACTGCTTACAATTAAGACCAAGATGATAGTCTTCCAGGCCTCCATCTTAAGCATACTCTTGTACGGAGCAGAGACGTGGACGTCGTATGCGAAACAGGAGCGCCGAATAGGTTCCTTTTACATGCGTTGTCTCCGTAAGATCTTGGGCAATATATGGCAAGATAGGGTCACTAACGAGAGAGATCTAGAAATAGCACAGCTACCTAGCCTGACAGCGTTTCTTAAACAGAAGCATTTACGTTGGTTGTGGCATGTGCACAGAATGGAACCCACTCGAATACCACGATGTGTTCTGTTGGGTGCGGTAGCGAAGCGAGATGTCGGTAGACCTCTGCTTCGCTTTAAAGACTGCACCAAGCGGGATATGGCCGCTTTTAAAATTTACCACTGTAGCTGGGAAAAGCTCGCTGAAAATAGAGTTGAATGGCGCAAACGTGTAGTGGAGGGTCGTAAAATCAGTGATGAAGTCTGGTTCGGAGTACTTGCTGATAAGAGACAGAAGCGACATGAAAGCGGCTCGGCACCAACCACCGCAAACTTCTCTTGTCAGGCCTGCAGCAGGCTATGTCGCTCTCGCTTGCATCGGTTTGTTTAGCCACCATAAGAAATGTCTCTTAGACAATGCGCCGTAAATCGTCTGTAACAGACGCAAAGACCATAATATATATGCGAATTTGACTTGCACAAAGGGTTAAATTACTTAATCACAAGTTCTCTCTGATCGATATTTTTTACTAGAGAACTGATTAAATTGTGAGTAATTACAACATAAAATAGTGTTTTTATCTTTTGTGTCATAGTACTTGAAATTTATATTTATGATTTAACTACTTATTCCTAATCCAATTTGCTCAAAATATCTAAGTAAGCGCTCTAAAATCTTAGTTTTAATACTCGCGCTGAAATTAAAGCCATGATCCACGGTTTGTAGATTCGTACTTTCAGTGAATGTAGATCATTGTAAATTAATCAAATGAATGCAGCTCATTTTTAAATTGTCTATAACTATGTTGTGTCTAGCATCGCAAGTAACCTTGAATTATTAAAAACTACCAGCTGTTTTCTTTTTTTATAAACTATTCTTCTTCTTATCTTTATAAGTATTGAAACGATTGAAACATTACATTCAATGGAAACTGTAAGGTCACTGCATATTTATATATCCGCGATTATTCTCGTATTAAAAGTTACAGGATTATAATTCGCAAAGATTCTATTCAACTCCAGCTTAGCACTTCTTCAGCACTTTTTATTCTGCGAATTCGACTTTCAATTATGGACATGGTTGAACATGAATAAATAAAAAATAATGGGGCAGTATTTGGGGACTGGCGATAGAAGTGAAAACAATTTTTTTCATTTCTCATATCGGAAAGGAGGGTTTACTTGATCCGAGTAGCGAGCGGAAGATGCTACTTCCCACCTTTAGGCGGTAAATACTCATAGTAATTGCGTCCCTGCCAATGATAGGAATAAATTTAAAAAAATGAACAAAATTTGGTTAGGTAGTTGGCTGTAGTATGTCGATGCGTGTAGGTGACGCAGAGGTTAGGGTGGGGCGGTACATGAAGTACCTGGGCCTCACCCTAGACAGCCGATGGGGCTTCGAGGAGCATTTCGGGCGGCTGGCCCCCCGAGTGGGCCGGGAACCGGTGCGTTACACCGGCTTTTGCCGAACCTCGGGGGTCCCAGGGAAGAAGTTCGCCGCCTCTACGGAGGTGTCGTGCGATCCATGGTCCTTTATGGGGCGCCCGTCTGGTCTGAACGCCTGACGGGCGATTCCCGCTGCAGAGCTATTGTGAATAGCCTGCAGCGTGTGGTGGCCATACGGATCGCACGAGGATACCGGACGGTATCCTTTGAGGCGGCGACACTCCTGGCGCGCCTCCCGCCGTTTGATCTCCTGGCGGCAGTCGACGCGACGGTTTACACCGAGATCCGCGTCCGCCGGGAGAGCGGTGAGGCGCCCGAGCAGACGCTCGTTGCCTATAGGCGGGATGCACACCGGCGCGTACTAACACAGTGGCGCGCACGGCTTGAGTTGCGCCTGAACGCGCGCCAACGTGCCGTCGGTGCTATCCTGCCTCACCTCGAGGCCTGGGTGGGAAGGAAGGGCGGCTACGTCACCTACAGACTGACTCAGATACTCACCGGACACGGGTGTTTCGGTGAGTATCTGTGCCGGATCGGCCGAGAAGTGACGACACATTGTCACCATTGCGGGAGCGACCTGGACTCTACCCAGCATACGCTGGAGGAGTGCCCGGCCTGGGAGGCCGAGAGACGAGTCCTGGTCGCTGAGATCGGACGGGATCTTTCGCCGCCTGCAGTCGTGTATGCGATGCTGGCTGGTGACTCCACCAAATGGGACGCCGTGGTCTCCATCTGCGAAGCAGTCATGCTCCAGAAGGAGGCCGCCGAACGGGATCGGGAACGAGCCGATCCCGCTCATAGACGGAGGAGGCGTTGGGGTGGCGGCGGCAGCCGTTAGCCCTACTCACCTCGGGGTTGCGGTGGCAGTATGAGAAGTGTCCTCTACTGCCGCCATGTGCAAGCAGCCCCGGGAAGACAGCGAACTGTTTGTGGCGCAGTCGCTGTGCCGTACTGGCAGGAGTCGGCAAATGGGGAGGGCAACCCACAGCTCTCCCCGGGTGCGTGTCCCGACCATCTGGGACACGGCGCAAAAGGGGGGCACCGGAGTAGCATACCCGCGTTCCCGGGGCTCCTCGTATCAGGCGCCAGAAGAAGTCCACGGCAGGTTAGGTTTAGTCGGTGCGAGTCCGACATACCCACCCGTAGACACTTTTTGCGGGTGGCATGCATTAGCATTCCCCTGCCTTAACAAAAAAAAAAAAAAATAGTTAACGTAAAAGCTCCTATTACCGCCAGTTTTAGCTGTCTTAGGATTCACTTTAAAAAAATAGATATAAGCTGTTATGTTAGGAAAGATGTTATAATGTATAATTAACCTCAATGAAGTATTATTTGCAATTCAGTACTTAAATTTAATATCCAATAACACAATAGTTACTAAATAATTATTTAATCCAAAAGAGTAGTTGATTCTATTACCGACCCATAGAATGCGGCAAGATTCTATTACCGATTTTTCTACTTCTTTTACCGACCGCTACGCAGTTGTGACTTCTTCTATACTATTATATTTTTATTATATATAAAAATAAAAAAAAAAGCGTTTATAAGGTATTTACTATATAATATAATAACTACTTAAAAATTATATTATATAATAATACTTTTTTTGTAATTATACAAGGTAATTAATAAAATCAAAATATAATCAGTCTCAGAAAAGATGCTTGGGATTAATAAGACTAAATAAAGTAGTTTCAAAAATGTATATTATCAGAATCAGAGTCGGATGGTAAAATAATATGTCGTTACCATATGGATTTCCAACAATTGGTGCTTCATTTCAGCAAAACCTGACTTCCCGAGATAGAAAATCCAGTCTACCAGCCTTTTTTCTTCCTCCTTCGTTAAAACAGTTTGTTTTCACACAATGTTCATTTATATATTTATTATTTCTCTTGTCACGCAGAGTTGTATGGCATAGGCTTTTGAAGTTTCGTATATGCTGGTCCTGCAGAGGCGTTCTGCTTGCGCTTCTGCGGCTCCATAATTCTATAAAAGAACACAATCTTAAAGAGATATAGAATTTAATTCTTCGAAAGAAGCTTTAAAAAGATACATGACCCCCATTTCATCCCACAATTTTTTATTTGATTTGAAAGCATATGAAATATAGCCCATGCCAGGAAGCCATGAATGAAACTGGATAGCAAATATTATTTTACATTGATAATATGGCCTGTGACAAAATCTCTCAAAACGTCACGTATGCAAGAGATAAGCCAATTTGTTAAAAAATATACCTTTTGTTTTTGTGTACTGTAATATTACTAAAAATATCGTCACAGCTGTGAGTCGGTAATAGAATCAAGTATGGAGGTTACAATATTCTATTAGCGACCAATAAAATTAATAATAAATAGATAAAATATCCGCTTTATGGAATACTGTTAAAATCGATCTCATTGCTATATTATTTCATTTAATGTCACTTAGTCTTTAATTTAGATAATAAAGGTTATTTTCAGTATAATATCATTATAAAAATAGGGAAATTGGCTAACGTTGAATCGAGTTTTACACAAAAGCTATAAGAAATAACTTGGTCGTTAATAGGTCTAACAAAGTGAAATAATTTTAAGAATCGAACAAGATAAAAATAAAGTCCTAATTAGGTAGTTTATAATAGATATTATTTTAAAATACTAAATGTTCTCAAAATTTAACAACGCCATGGGTCGTTATTAGCATCAAGTTTTGAAATTTGGATTCTATTAACGCCTTAAATTAAAACATGATTTTTTTACACAAAAACCAATAAAAAGTATTATATCAAGAGTTAGTTAAGAAAAAAAAATATATACTTTACAGTTGTAATGTGATAGCAAGAAGACAAATCCATTTTTAGTGTATTATTTTCCTTAAGTAATATTTAGGTGTACTTACCTGGCCGGAGACGCGACACTATGAAAAATGCTTCCATTTCGGCCGCGTCCCACTCACAGTCAAATTATTTCTTTCACTGGCTATTTAAACACACAAACTTTTTTTTTTTTTTTTTTTACATGGTGGAAATGCATTAAACTTACGCATACCCGCCGCTTGGGGAGGCGACGGGTTATGTGGGACTCACTCGGGCTAGTCCCGGGATACGCACTAAAACCACCATGGTAGCCAGCCTCACAATGCCTGTAGCGGGGGGCCTGGGTACTCGTGAACGATCTCGCCAGTACCCCCGCTGTACACTGAGCGTCTGAGACTCTCCTCCGGGGACGGGAGGGGGCCAAATGCCTCCTCCCCTCCCCTTCACGCACAAGCGCGTTTAGGCAACCTGAGCTACAGCAGGTTACCTCTTCCCGGGACCGCTTATGTAAGACGAGTGGAGTTCCCCTCCTCCAAACGCCAGCGGTCCCAGGGGCGACGTCAAGCCGGGGAGAAGCCAGCCGGACGCCGCATTCTCTCTCGCGCTGAGATTAGATCCCAGCGCCGGCGCCGATGAAGCGGATATTAGTGTCAATATCCAGTTCATCGGCGCCGTCTCGTTCTCCTACGGGAGGGATCGTTGCGCTCCCTCTCGCGCTCGGCGGCCTCCTTCTTGAGCATAACAGCTTCACAGAAGGAGGCCACCGCGTTCCATCCGGTTGTCGCCGCCAGCATAGCCGAAACCACTGCTGGCAGCGAGAGGTCCAATCCTATTTCAGCGACCAGGACTCGCCTCTCGGGGGCCCAAACTGGGCACTCCTCGAGTGTATGTTGGGCCGAGTCCGGGCCGCCGCCACAATGGTGACACGACGGTGTCGCCTCTCTACCTATTCGACACAGGTACTCACCGAAACACCCGTGTCCGGTGAGTATCTGTGTCAACCTAAAGGTTAGGCTGCCCCGTTTCCGGAGCAGCCATGCGTCAAACCACGGCAGGACCGCACCGACAGAGCGTTGACGCAAGCCTCTCGGCAATTCAAGCCGCTCGCGCCAAATCTCTAAGGCTAGGCCTGTCGGTGCGCGTCCCGCCGCACGTTTGTCCAGTCTGGTTGTTGGCCCCCGGCATCCGAGCGGGCACGGACGAGATCGTAAACTCTCGCGTCCATGTCCGCCAAGATGTCCAGTGGCGGGAATCGTCCTAGTAAAGTCGCCGCCTCGAAGGAGATCGTCCGGTATCCACGGACCACTCTGATGGCAACCACCCGCTGCACGCTATTCAAAAGAGCTTTGCAGCGGGAAGCTCTCGCCAGTCTAGACGACCAGACGGGAGCACCGTAGAGGGCCATAGACCGGATAACCCCACAGTAGAGGCGGCGGACTTCTTCCCGGGGTCCCCCAAGGTTGGGCAGCAGACGCTGGAGTGCGCCCGCCGCTCCGCGAAGTCGGGGGACTAGCTGGACAAAGTGGGCGTCAAAAGCCCACCTACTGTCCAGCGTCAGCCCGAGGTATTTGAGGGTTTGCCCAACTGGGACCGCCTCACCACACACCTGAATCCGCGTGCTGGGAGGTTCCCTACCCCGACGGAGGCTGTGGAACCAAAGCACCTCAGTTTTATGAGGCGCTACCTGAAGGCCCAGCCCGCGGACACTGCCGACGACGCAGGCCACTCCCAGTTCGGCAAGCCGTGCCACATCCATGAAATTGCTCCCCCTGGCCAACACGAGAGTGTCATCCGCATAGCAAACGACATCTACGCCGAGGGGGAGCCTCGTCCTGAGGACCGTGTCAAAAGCGAGGTTCCACAAGAGGGGTCCTAAAACAGATCCCTGTGGAACCCCGCGATCGACCTCCCTTGACATTCCCTCTCCGCCCCGAGCCGTGTAAACGATGAGCCTATCGCTCAGATACGAGCTAACAATCCCCTGTAGGTAAGGGGGCACGTTGTGGTAAACCAGTGCCTCCCTTATTGCCCACCACGGGAGGGAGTTGAAGGCGTTGACAATGTCAAGACTGACAGCCATCGCTACCCCCCCCTCCCGAGTGACGTCCTGTGCCAGGGATTGGACCCGCTGGATTGCGTCCACCGTCGAACGACCGCGACGGAATCCGAACTGGCAGTCCGACAGGTCAGGCCCATCCCGTGACAGGTGCCCGCTGAGACGGGAGGACACTACTCGCTCAAAGAGTTTGCCCACCTCGTCCAGAAGGCAAATGGGTCGGAACGAAGAGGGAGAGTCCGCATTTCTCCCTTTCTTTTGGATGAGGACGAGCTTGGCCTCCTTCCACTTAGACGGAAAAACCCCAAGGTGGAGGCAGCGAGAGAAGAGGCGACGCAGCTTACTGCCTAGCACTGACAGGGCCAGCACCCAGGCCCGACCTGGGATACCGTCGGGCCCAGGGGCAGTGTTTCGCGCCGCGAGTCGCCTTACTGCGCTCTCAAGCTCGTCCTCCGTCACTTCCATGTCGGATGTCCAGTCCGGTGTAGATCGCGGTGGAGCGACCGAGTCACCGGGCTCGGCCCTTGGGAAGAGGGTGTCTACCACTCTTCCCACGAACTCGGGGTCGAGCGTTTCGGTGAGTGGAGGGACCCATTGTCTGAGCTTGCCCATAACCATCTTGTACGGGCGCCCCCATGGATCCCTGTTGATCCCCTCGATCAGCTCCTCCCACGCCCTGGTCTTTGCCTCCTTGATGGCGAACTGGAACGCCATGGTGGCCAAGCGGTATGCTCGGTAAGCCTCTGCAATCTCGTCGACCGAGGCACGCCGTCTCCTTCTAGTCCTAGTATAACGGCGGCGCGCAGAGACGCAGGACCCCCGCAGCCGCGCTAAGTCCGCTGACCACCAGTAGACGGAGGACCTCGTTGTCGGCCTGGCTCGGGGCATGGCGACGTCACAAATAGTGGTCATCTTTTCCCCGAACCATGCCGCCACCACCTCCGGAGAGGCTTCGTCCTCCAACTCTTCCCAATCCGCGACGAGGGCAGAAGCAAGAAGCAGATCTCTGTCTAATCGCCTCAAGGCCCATCGTCGCGGAGCGGCATTTTGTTGGCGTCCCAGTTCGCCATTTGGGCACCTGCCCGACATCTCAATGAGAATGTGCCGGTGATCTGATAGAGTTGCGAGCTCCTCAGCCACTCTCCAGCCTGATACCCTGCGCGCAGCAGGGACAGTCGCCCACGTTAGGTCGACAACCGACTCCCCCTGCCACCGCACGCAAGTACTGGTTGATCCTTGGTTGAGTAGCTGAAGATTAAGTGATGCAGCCCACTCTATCAGTGCTTCCCCTCTCAGGTCGTCACGAGCGTCCCCCCACACCCTGGAGTGTGCATTGAAGTCGCCCATGACGAACAGTGGACGTGAGAGTAGACCCTGGATGCAGGTGCCCAGTCTGTCGATGGTGTCCTCGAAGTGGGCAAGGCCGCAGTTTGGAGAGATGTAACATCCCACCACTACGGCGTCGCCCCATTCGATGACAACAAAATCTGTCCCACCATGGATGAGGCGGCAATGGAGGCCACCCGATGCTTCCGCCCAGTAAATAGCGACGGAACCCCCGTCCACCCCGAACCACCTCGGGTGATCTGGGATGGAATAGGGCTCCGATATTACCGCAAGGGCAACTGACCACTCCGCGAGCGTCTGTAGCAGGAGATCCTGCGCTGCACGGCAGTGGTTTAAGTTACCCTGCAATATCTTGGATGGGGGCGGGAATTTTAGACCTCCATTGTCTCCTGACCAGCCAGCAGCGCGAACGAACGCTACTGGCGTAGTGGGTGGACCCTGCGGCTTCTGCACTGTCCGGCTTTTGGGAGGGAAGCACTTACTTCCTCCCATCCTGTGTTTGCCAGCGACGCCAAGGTCCGTACAGATCGGACACTTCGGTTCGCTGGCTTTGCAGTTTACGGCCTTATGGCCCTGGTCGCCACAGACATAGCAGCATTTGCTGCGATCTGTGGGACTACTGCACTTGGCCTTAACGTGGCCAAACCCGAGGCATTTGTAGCACTGCAAGGGTCTAGCCTTGAGTGCCTCGACCCTTGCTGCTGACCAACCAACGCACACGCGTTTGCCTGCGAGCTTATTGGCCGCCTCTAGCGGGCATCTGACCCACGCAGTGTTGAGCCCAGACGCATGGACTCGGACAGGCCCTACTTTAAAGTCATTCGCGGAGCAACCGACGGTGCCCGCTAAGGCCACCGCGATCGCTGCGGGAGTGACAGTCTCGTCCAGGTCAAAGACGCGCATTTCTGCGGTCTTGACAGGACGCGAGATCCGAGCGTCCGTATCCGCCAGAACTTCCCTTAGTTTTGCTGTGAGGGCATCGGCTCTTGTGGTATTGTCGGGCCCGGAGACTCTCAAGACCAAGCCACCGTTTAAGGCTCTCTTCTGGAAGATACCACCTTCCAGTCCAAAGTCCTTAAGGCAGACCTTCTCCTTCGCCGTCCTTATAAGGTCAGCAAGAGGAGTCTCTGACCCTTCTGCCCGCGTTATTAGCACCGCTGCCGTTTTCTGTGGACGAGGGAGTTTCCTCGATGCACCTCCGGGAGCGGTGTTCGGTGTGGCCACTGCCTTTTTAGCCTTAGCCGCAGATTTGCGACCAACGACTTTCGCCCATGTGGTCTCTCCCGCATTCGCATGCACTGCACTAGACTGCTGGCTCTGCGAAGCGCCAGCAACCTGCGCAGGCGCAACAGGCACACCTACTCTCTTACGCTGCCTCTCCCTTTCCCGCTTCTTTTTCCTCTTGTCCTTATTGGACGAGGTAGAAGGGGTCGGGAGTGGCGGCGGTGCTGGAGCTTTCGGCTTTTTCGCCTCGGCACCACGAGGAGGGATGGCCGCAGCCTTCTTCCCAAGTGGGGGCCTGATGGCCCTTCCTGGGAAGAGCTCCGCCATGAGGGCTGCACGGAAGGAGACGAGTTTCTCCTCCATAATGGCAGCCACCTGCTCGGCGTTGGAGCCGCTCTCTCGTCCAGTGGCCTTTGGCTTAACTGCATCCGGCTTGGAAGCCTTCCGTGGCACACTGGTCGTTGTAGCAGCATTCGCCTGGGTCACTGTGGGAGGCCCCTGACAAGAGCGCAGGGTCTCAACCTCCGCCGACAGTTTGGCGAGACGTCCCTCGAGGGAGGAGAGCTTCGAACGAAGCTCTCGGTTCTCCACCTCCAATCGCTCAGCCTCGCCCCCGTACGTCCGAACGTGCAGTTCGGAGGTGGCGGCCTGCGCCTCACGCACACTTCGCCTAATGGCGTGCTTTAGCGGCCCTTGGATATTCGAGGACCTATCCGTGGCCTTCTCCACCACGGACAGAGCCTCAAGCAGCCTAGCCCCAACATCGGCCGTAGGCTGATGTCGGAGCTCCTCCGCTATGTCTTCAACGCGGGGCAAAGATTTCTTAGCCCGCGTATTTGAAGGAGGGAGGAGAGGGTTAAGGATATCCGAAATATCCCCATCCAAGTCCCCCCCCTCGTCTATTCCTATTTTTGCCCGCACAATCTGTGTGCGAGCATTTGGAGCCACAAGGGATCTCCTCTTCCCAAGCTTCGGCCCTTCTGCCGGTAATGACACGCAGGAAGCGGCTGACTTGTCGCTTCCCACGGAATCGCGCGACCGTGATCGCGATGGCGAACGCAGCAGCGACCGCGAAGTTGAACGCGGCCGCAGCTGTCGCCGCGGCCTGGCCGCCAGTCTGGCTGTGTCAGCCAGACTCCTCTCCTCTTTAGAGACTCTCACCCGCAGCTCGCTAGCTGCAGGTGAGGGTCCCTCGACACTCAAAACTGGGCACACAATACTGGGCGTGTGCGCCCTGTCCGCGACCTCCGCGGAAGCATGATGTCTATTAGTGTCCCCCCCAGATACGGTGGGACAGCCGGATCCTAATGGACCCGGGAGGGATTCTCCGGCACAGCCGGTACCCTCCTGGGGTATTGTTATGCTAATCGACATACTGACCTTTTTTACCCCACAGACCGGTTTACCCCCCGGTAACCCCCGCGCCAGGTAATGCTCGGAGGCTAAGGGTTGCCGTATGCTAGTGACCGGATTGACGCACCGGCCATTCAGCCCATCACCGTCCGGCGAGGCTTAGGCTTGCGCGCCACTGCTGCTCCTCCCCTCCAGAGTATGGAAGGAACAGCAGAGGCGTGAGATGTCGGAATATTGGCCACGGACGGTGGTTTCTCCCCATGCAAGCATAGGGAAAAAACCAGCGCCCACGCCCGGGGCACACCGATCCGAAAACTCCTGTTCCCACCGAATATAAATATTCGAATGGGACCAGTAGTCTCGGACACACGAGGAGGTTTTCCGACCACGTGCCCCAAACACACAAACTTAACTTATTTTGTTGTCCAACAATAATACGTAACTAATTTATAAGGTATGACTATTCTGGAACACTATATTATGTCTAATATGAGTGATTTAAAAATTAGATCGGTAATAGAGTACACTTTTTAGGGGGTCGTTAATAGGAGCTTTTACGTTAGCTGTAAAAAATCTAACATAATTAAGAAAAATATTCTGTGGTCATGTGAGTGTACAAACGGCCTGTGTGAATTAAAAAAAAAGACCCTACATCTTACGAATAATCGATTAGGTCACGTGTTCTGACGCAAGTTTCACATTTATACCCATCCCAAAAAAATGCACAACGGCGCTAAAGAAGTTCTCACTTCAAAAATATATAAATAAAATGGAACACACACACTAGTACACAATGCGTCAGCTGATCAACATTTTTCTACGGAAATAAAGACCTTTATTTTGTGAATAGTCAAGTGCAGGACATTATGTTCCTTAAGTCCGGTCCGCAGAGTACGCTCGGCTTCTGGCCGTGGGAGAGTGAGCGTTGTCACCTTCCAATCGGTACCATGTTTTCCGGATCACTGCCTGCCTTCATCTGGGCCATGTGTTGATTCGCCTCGGACACTACGGCCTGTCCAGCATGAGCGCGGGCCGACTACCTCACCATAGCGACTGAAATGACATAATTCATCGAACTCTTGTTACCACCGGCTTCCCAACTTTTTGGGACTAAAAGGCTTGGTACGTGACGATGGTAAGATATCAGATGGCCTTGCAGCCTTGAAGGTTTGGCACGTTAAGCGGTCTGTCCCTGTTACTCAACAGGGACAGACCGCTTAACTACTAGTATTACTACTACTAGCTAATTACTCAATTAGATAAGAGCCGTATGCCATATCAGAGGCCTACTGGGCGACTTGAACAACCCCGACACCAGGGTAACCACTGCCCATACGATAAGTAAGTAACCAAACAGTAATGGAATGTGTCTTATTGTCTTCGCAATTATGCTAAAAACCTCCGTATTAATCGTATTAAACCCACTAGCATTGGCTATTAAACCGTCATTTCGGTTCCATTACGCCCTCATCACGGCTCGAGTTACAATCCAGCCTCGAGTGTAATTACTAATAACCACTTGATAACTCACTTGTACCATAAGATAGGTAAGTTGTATTTATGGCACAGTTTTGTGTTAAATAAATGAATATCTTGGGACAGCTAACACACTGTCATCCGATCCCAAACTGATATACATACTTATATATTTCTAAATACAAACATATCATAGATAAAATGCCGCCAGATACAGAAGAACAGGTAACAAGAAGTGTCAACAGGGCCCCTTCTAACTTCGCCAAGAGAAACCCACGATAGGTTAGGTTGGGGCGAGCCCAACATGCTCTCCCCTCGCAGACACGTTTTGCGGGTGGCAGGCGTAAGCATTACCCGAGCCTTATATAATAAAAATAAAATGTAGAACAGTCACAATTTTATAACACTTGTTAAAAAAAAGTATAGTAATAAATGGGAAGATAAAATTCTAGATTAAAGTACCTTCACATTTTTTTTTTAACTTTACAAAAATGATATCCATAGATACAAAGCACACCCAGATTGCAAGGATGTGCTAGGATCGAAATCGGAACACGTGGGCGCCGAGGTTGGAGCGAAGTGACAATATTATATAAATATTGGTAACTAGCTGTGCCCCGCGGTTACACTCGCGTTATATAATAATATAATACTCTTTGCCTTTATAATATTACTACGATAAATACTCGTATAAAGATAGCATTTAATAGTGCCTTTTATAAAAAAAAAATATTTATTTATACTTATTACACAAGACTGTACTAAGGAGGACTTAATGCCAAAAGCATTCTCTCCCAGTCAACCTTAAGGTGATGCAGAGATAATATGGTAGGTACACTATAGACCAAGTATAATAAAAATTACTAAAATACTTGGCAAGTAATATAAAATACAATCGTATAAATACAATAGTTACATAACTACACACTATACTATAAATACATAAATATATATATAAATATATTACATAATAATATATACACAAACTGTAATATTAAGATGATTCTGCCTTAATTTTTTTCTAAATATACTCACGAGTTTTGATTTTAAAAGTAACCCGAGTCTTAGCCATTCTGATTTCCGGAGGTAGCGCATTCCAGAAAAAATTGCTTGTACAAAGAAGGAAGAATGTAAGAAGTCAGTCCGATGAGAAGGGCATTGTAAAAGTCTGTTATGAGTGGAACGGAGATTTTTGTTGTGATTAGAAGATAGGTACTGAAAACAGGGAGCTAATTAGGATGGAGAAATCGTAGAGTCGAGAAGAGAAAATAGTGTAGTAAGTGCTCTGAGGTTTCTTCGGTGCCGAATGGGCATCCAATTCAATAGAGAACGGTAAGATGACACATGGTCGTACTTACGAAGATTGAATACGAATCGAATGCAGTTATTCAGAAGACGGTCTAATTTATTGAGTTGATCTGCATTCAGGTCAAAGTAGCACACATCAACATAGTCGATTATAGGAAAAAGAAGGGCCTGCACGAGCGTTACTTTTGTCTCGGATGGTAGGAAATTCTTCAATCTATACAGTGACCGCAAGATCTCAGTCACTCTTTGGCTTACGCTAACGATTTGGTTTTGCCAGCTTAAAGTAGCATCAACCAGCAGAACAAGGTTCTTAACATTCTGGCAGTATGGAATAACAAAATTGTTATATAAGACTGGAGGTTGACTGTCAACATCCACTAAACTCATCATTCGAGAACTGCCATCTTTGATAGCCTGACATTTGAGGCGATTGACAGTCAAGCCAAACCTGTTAGCCCACTCCCTAATTAATTCAAGATCCCTATTTATGGTGACGATCGCTTCTGCTAACTTATCGATGCTTGCCTATGCGTAAAGTTGTAGATCATCGGCGTATAGGTGATACGAACACTGAAGATTTTGAGTTAAGAGATTTATAATTACCGAAAATAAGAGGGGAGAAAGGATACCGCCTTAAGGAACGCCAGTGTCTAATTTACACCAGTTTGATGAAACATCACCACTGCGAACAGACTGTTGGTGCCCTTGAAGATAGGAAGAAAACCGCTCCAGAGATTCGTCAGACACCCTAAGGTAGGAAAGGATACATAAAAGGATATCGTGACTGACGGTATTAAAGGCATTGGAGAAATCAACCAGTACCAGGACTGTGACCATAGTGCCCTCCATACCAGCCCTAATATCGTCAGTCACTTTTAGGAGAGCGGTGGTGGTGCTATGACCATGCCTAAACGCGGATTGTAAGGGACTTATTAAGTTATTGGATATGATAAAATGGAAAAGTTGTTTATGGACAGCGGACTCAAGTACCTTGGATAGGAAGGGAAGGATGGAGATAGGACGATAGTGGGTGAGAAGTGATGGGTTGGTGACTTTAGGAAGTGGACGGACATAGGCTTTACGCCATAAAGCGGGGAAAGATCCATGGCACAAGGAATAATTAACTATATGAGTTATTACGGGAAGAAGGTGGTCCAGGATTGGTACTAACATGCGTCGACTGATGTTGTCACAGCCAACCGCGTTAGATTTGATAGATAGGATAACCTTCCTAATGTCCTTCGAATCAACTGGAGAAAAACGAAAACAATCTATATTATTGTTGTAGGAAATACAATATTACGAGAGTCATAAATGTGTGAAGTGACTGAGCACGACTTACAGAAATATGCCAGCTTTTTTATTAAGCAACAGCCCGGGGCAGAGAATAATTTGCCGTAAAGTTTGACACATGACAGATTTCCGATAGCAGAAATCTTTAACAATTTACCTCAAACATCAAAGTTCTCCAAAAAGACACCCTTCTTGCACCCCCCATGTTGGATCAACAATGGTGATTTAAATAGATTTCCAAAAATAAACATGAATTCGACCAATAACCCAAAAATTGTTCATTCCCTACTTTCAAAAGCTTTCTTTATTCCTAAAAAATGCGCAAACATATCGCTAATTTGAAAAATATTGGCAATATTATAAAGTATCAGCTTCGATTATGACAACGACGGTGTTTCGCTTCGCTTTTATTCGGTTCCTCCACCCGGTTTGGCTTGACGTCCTGGGCGTTCGAAAAATACGAGTATCATGCCGCAATTTATCGGTTCTTCTCTCTCCAGACACGGTACAGTAGAATTTACAACCGAAAATATGATGAAGGGAATGAGAAGAGGAGGTTTCCCTTCCCTCAGAGACAGTGTACGCATCCGATTTGTAGACCAGTCCAAAAAACAGTGGATCGTTAGATACTGTCACTTTACGATGTTGGATGGCAGCAATTTCGATTACGCTGCCTACCTGTGGGAAAGCCGTTGGCCAGCTCTGGCACCGAGGCCCATACAGGCAAAGCATCAAAAACGACATTATCCTTCGCACTCTTAACCCGGCGCTCGTTCCTGTTATCCTAGAATCTGAAGGCGAAAGCGCGAACTCATCTTCTATAGACTATGGAATATACAAGCGCTGTGAATTGGCGTAGGTGCACCAAGGGATTTAATAACGACGCGGCGAGACGTGGTTTAAACCTTTTGGTGTAGATGCATTAGGTCCGTGGGGCTCCAAGTGTCCGGCTCCTCTTTCGTGCTATATCTAACAGTTTTGGACAGCAAATCAGCATTGCCGTACTAATAACACTTACACATTGCTGGGTATCATTATTTTTCCACTTAATTTGTATAAAGATAGTCTATAAATAAGTTTTAGATTATCTATAATATTTTAATTATAAAAATAAGTATTTTGTGACTGGAACCAAAAGTATTTAAAAGAAACTGTCGTACCTACAGTATATCATTTTATGTCACTAAATAAACGTTATGTTTTGCTTTGGTACATATATATTATTATCAGATTATTTTCCAGAACAGTTCACAGAAGATATTAACATGAAAAGCTTGTGACGACGAGGAGACGCGCTGCTTTGGTTTATAAAGATGTGAGCGGCGCGCGCGCCGTTAGTAGGGAGCAGTTTAGCGCTCGGAACGTGACGCTTGTTGTTTGGGCGCTTCGCCTACCGCGCCGGCGCTGCTGCCACGATCGCGAATACATTGCACCGACAAAAATGTTGATAATCGCACCGCACTGAATTTGCGTGACTCGACTTCGCACGCGAACTTTATTTACCTTCAGTTTCTTTAATTTGTTATATTTTTTTATAATTATATAAACCAATAATAAAAATGGTTAGTGGCAATAAAGACCCGAGCGATCCTAAAATAGTGCCACCAAAGAATCGTGAGAAGAAGACTAATAACTATTTAAGAGCAAATTTCTTTTCAAAAACATGGTTCGTATGGATGATGCCCACTTTCTGGAGGGGCTACAAAAGAGACCTTTACGACTCGGACCTCACCAAACCCAAGGACAGCCATCTCTCCGACAAACTTGGCGACCGTCTCGAAAAGTAAGTCAACTAGTATTTTTTTTATATTTGCCACATACTGCATGAATATGATATGTATTTATTTTTACAAAGCATAGTGTTCGTCGACCTTAAGCTCTTCAAGGTGATGAGTAAATAAGAAAAAAATAAATGTATGCACAATGCACTGTGTACATATAAACCTTCTCTGGCTTTTAACAACACAGCATGTAAATAAAAATCTGTTATAGTCAGGGTCACTTCATTACGAAATACATTCAAATTCTTGTAGTTAATAAAATTAAGCTATCATAGAATAAATATTAATTTACCAATATTTTTATACGTTACAATTTTTTTATTTGTATTAATTTATTTTATTTATTTATATTTAAATGTATTAATTTATTTTATTTATTTATATTTAAATGTATTAATTTTTTTATTTGTATTAATTATTTGTATTAATAACAAAAATTATTATGTGAACTTTGAATTGGTCTTACTAATAAAATATGTCCAGTTCCTTTATACATTATATTTAATTTTATACACGTCCCGTCTCGGAAACTTAATTTGTTACATACTCTTTGGTAAAAAAATATTAGTTTTTTTATTCAATACACACAATATATAACTAAATATACACTATTTGGCAGACATTTAATAAATATTAGTACCTAATTTAACAACATTTGTAAAATTATTATTATATTTCTATAAACTACGATTTTTTATTGTTATATTATTATGTGAGAACGAAAAAATTGGTAATTAATGATCTTACTAATTAAACACTATATGACAGACACCGGCAAACGTAAAAATATTTTCGTAGGAAGTACTTACAGCTTTTTCAAAAACAGGAGTGCTATATATCAAGATGTAACGATTTAGACGAATAATTAAATGATTGAGTAGCACTTACTATACCAGATATGTACATAAATATTCTACAAAGAGAATTAGGATTAAAATATGTTCAATTTTGTTCACTGATAGGTGACTGAAACCATAAAGAAGTTACTCAATTTTTCAATCTATTACCCTTCGATATTTAAATTTCGCGCGAAATTTCACCCATTGTTAACGTAATAATTAAAACATAAGCTTAACTATCAACAATATACACGTATTATTTTAAATGGCTGTGTAAATCATACACATAAGTCGAACAATCTATGCGGCTGGATGAATAAACATCTGTAGGACTACTACGATAAACAAATATTTTGTAACGTTGTTCTCTATACATTACTAATTGTAACCTACATTATATATAACGCGCAAGTTATAATTATAGCCGAAGGATATATAGTCTAGTCTTAAAATAAAGGCGTTTGTTACAAAATAAAATTGTTTGTATTAAATTTATCTATACCGTTCTTTTTACATCAGGTACTTAAATCGAATTCTACAATTTTGTTTAATAAATGATTTATAGGTAACATCATACCAATAAAATAAAAATTGTATTATCTATACATATAATAAAATCGTAAGAAAGTCAAAACTGTACATTGAACATTTTTTTTAAAGAATACTTGGGGCGTGATCTGCAATCGATATCAAAGCCAAAAATATAGTTATTAGAAATTTTGTCTGATCGTCTGTATGTATGTCCGGGGTAAACTCAAAATGTACTGCACGGATTTACTTCAAATTTTGCATGAATATTACTAAGAGGTCGGGTCAACATATAGGCCACATACATATTATCACAGTATCACCTACGGGGGAGGAGCAATGATAGTTTATAAAGTTTAACGCGGGTAAAACGGCGGGGCACAGCTAGTATAAGTAATAAAGTATGTTATGTTTGAAAAGGTGACGTAGCCTAATCAAAAGAAATTAATAATTGTTATTTTTCATCTATATTTTATTTATATTTCATCTAGAATCAGATCATTTGTAAATAAGGTTTTATGTACAGTGTTATAAATAAAGACTTTAAAAAAACCCATCGATGACTTAAATCTACTTCAGTAATTTTATAGTTTACTAGCTGTGCCCCACGGTATAACCCGCGTTAAATTTTTAAAATTATCACAGCTCCTCCCCCGTAGGTGATACCGTGATAATATGTAGCCTATATGTTGACCCGACCTCTTAGTAATATTCATGCAAAATTTGAAGTAAATCCATGCAGCACTTTTTGAGTTTACCCCGGACATACATACAGGCAAACAGACAAAATTTCTAATAACTATATTTTTGGCTTCGATATCGATTGCAGATCACACCCAAAGTATCCTTTTAAAAAAATGTTATATGTACTGTTTTGTCTCTCCTACGATTTTATTACATGTATAGATTTTAAAATAAAAATAATAAAATAAACACTAATGGATGGATGCCCTGAGAAAGTTTCAAATATAGTATAAAAAAGTAATTTTACAAGTATAATAGTTTTAGTGAAATATAATCATTACGTAGTCGTGTATATTTTCAATTGGGTTGTGTTTAGAACGCAACTACGAATACACTTGCGTTTGCGCAATCTTACTCCTCAATATAGTTTCTGTTAAATAGTTTAGAGTTAGTCAATTTGCTATAATTTTTTATAAATATACGTAGCACCATATAATCTTAAAATCTATTTTATTTTTAAAATCATAAATACAGATTTAAATTGAGGAATTAAATGGAGAATTTTTTTGCAAAATAAAAGCAATTATGGAGCGTTTGTCATCCCCAGATGGACAAACGAATATTATCAGTGCGCGTATAATAATTTTTGTATTTTTTTTAAATTATTAATACATAACGTTTCGGTTAATCATTTGATTTAATGCCATATCTTTTGTCTGTTGCTGCATACAGTATTTTTCTAATTTATATTTCCAATAATTCAGTTAATAATATCATACTATACTTGTGGGGCAGTGACTAAGATAGTCCTTAAACACTGCGCCACACATAGTCGTTAACCTTGGCGCCCTCCAGTTTCAGGTATGATCCCCGCACAGTACAACAGTATATGTGTGACACATATGTACTTAAGTTGTTCTGAGTCGGGGTTGGCATTGTGGTCTTATTTTGTGTTTTTTATTTTGCGATACAGGAATTTATTTTCCTAGTGAGGACATATTCTTAAATAAATTAATATCAAGTTTGTTTTTTATTACCTTGACCGCACTAGTATACACAAGTAAAGTTGTACGGTTACACAACTAAATACAGATATGGGGTAGGTGTTAACGGTAAAGTATGCGGTACATAACCGCTTATTTTTTGAAAGTTTTATATTTTTGTAGATTACTAGGTGAATTTCAATAAATATGTAGGTACAGACTCCAGCACATCAAGCTACCCCAATCTGTCCAATTTCCCCAATTGAAAGTGAACCTTATGCTCAAGTGATAGAGTTGAAAATTTATAAAAGAAATTTGACAGATTGGGGTAGCTGGATATGCTGGCGTCAGGCAGCGAAGTCTTAGTAATAGGATCTCGTTTTACCCTTTCGGTACGGAATCCTAAAAAGACAACGTCTTCTGTTTCATTCGCACACTCACCATTCAGATTTATTTAAATATTATCTTTATTTTTTTCATACAAAAGGTTTTTAGTTTTGACTATAATGAATGTACAAAAGAAAGATTTATCCAAGTTGGTCCAATTTGGAAGTTACGAGCGTACAAACAATTCAGTGATTCATTTTTATTTATAAAGACATGAAAGTATGTGTATTTGAATAATTACTTTATTGGAATGAAATACTCAAAATTATTTTTATGTATTGAATCATAGATACCTACTTTGTGGAAATCACTCCTTGATATTTGACTTGATAATGTGGAGGCTTAGCTCCCACAACTTCATAATAATATCTTCACTTTTTATTTTTATTCTAAAAGGTAATTTTAATATTTTATTATTTTGGTAACAATGAGTTCTCACATAATAAGATATGAATTAATAAACTTAATACTTACGTCATATTCTTGTCTGAGCAACTTTATGATTTATTTATTTTATCTTGCATATTATCCAAACTAATATTATAAATGCGAAAGTAACTCTGTCTGTCTGTCTGTCTTTGCTTCACGCCTAAACTACTGAACTGATTTGTGTGAAATTTGGTACAGACATAGTTTGGAACTTGAGAAAGGACATAGGATAGTTTTTATTACAAAAAATAGAATAAAAAATAAAATAGCGCCATCTATTGGTCAAGAGTCGGCATCAATTCAGTACTGAAAATTCATCGGAAAAATGTAAATAAATTTTCACCTTTTTCGATCGGCAATAACAGCTTTAATGCCCTTAGTGAGTATACATATCTTCGATTCAAACGCAGAGCTCATAATGTTGATTTTTAAAGAGTTCCCTAGAATATCTTCCACATTTCATTTTTGGAGAGATCCCGCGAGTTCGGGAACTATGTGGGTAAAACCAAAAATCTGCCGGAAGTCACTATTCCACGCGAACGAAGTCGCGGGCAAAAGCTAGTCATTCATAAATAAGCAACAAAAGAAATAATCAAATGTATCTCAAGCGTGTCATAATTTATTAGTCTTAAGTAAGGTGGTTAATACATGATTTTAAACTTAGGTATGCACGTATTTTTTTTTATTTTTTCATTTATGTAACTACATACCATTTTTAAACTATATTTATTACAATATTTTTACCTAACAAACTTTTTAGTTAATAGTTTTTTTTAACGTGCGTCATAAACATGTAGTCATATAGGATAACTATAATAAATTGTATTTTTGCTTTTCTCATTCATTTGACAGTTTTCGCATCGCTATAACGGCCTAAACTCAAAATTAAGTTTCAAGTAGTGAGTAACAGTTCTTGCGTTTATCCATTTAGAGTATCCCCAATTATAAGACAAAGTTTATCTTTGAAATCACGTAAGCTAGATTTTGTGCATTTGAATCATTATTAAAACACGCGTGTAACGCGGTAAACAAAAAACCTTTTTGAATATATAGCTTTTACCAAGGTACAATGGAGTACTAAGTTGGCTGTAAATACATATGTGCACAGAGGATCTAATATTTGATTGTGTTTCTGATTGGCGCTGTGTATAGATTACTAGCGGCCCGGTACGTGCTTCGCTACGTATAAGGCATAGTAATAAAAATAATGATTATTAAGTTCATTAATTCGAACAAAAAAATATTTTAAATTGCTAAATGATGTTGATTTTACACTTTTCCAAGACTTTTTTTGAATTTTCTCTACGTACCTACAAACCTTCCCTGGACTTCCACGAATAATTCAAGACCAAAATTAGCCAAATCGGTAAAGGCGTTGTTGAGTTATAACATTACAACGAAAAGTGGCATTGATTTTTATATATATAGATTAGTCAGTAGTAGTGTAAAAGGGATAGGCATAAATAGTATAAAACCCCTTTAGATTAAACCTTCGCTCATAGGTTATTGTAAGCTCCGAAGTAAGGAGATTGCATCAGCGAATGGAGATTTTTGAGATTAGAACGCTCCGCATTGTGAATAATGCTATAAAATTAAAATGTAATAAAGAGATTACAGCTTAATCTGTGGTGGCTTGTATATATATTTTTTATAAAAAATATTAGTATAGTCTCACAAGTTTCTAGCATAAAAGAGGCCTATTAGATTTAACTTTGAGATAGGTTTATGATGAATTTATGAACTGTTCACATTTTATTTTTGTAGAATTATGATTATTTTGCATTATCGCAATAATTTTTTATATATTTTATAGAACTTTGTATGCCGAAAGGCTAATATGGAACGAGATCCATTATCCATTATTATCAATAAGAATGTAATACCCATATTATTGCCAATAACCTGTATGGTCGTCCAAACTCAGAAAAACCATTTATGAGTCACACAAATAGTTATCCTGAGTGGGGATAGAACCCAAAACACGAGGACACCGAGGTTAGTATGTTAAATTTGATAAAATATATTTTTATGTAAAATGCTGCCTCATAAAAAGTTGAAGTAATGTTGAACACCTACGTGTATAAGTCTATAAAAGTTTTTATTTGCGCTGTAAATTTTTTAAGCAGTGCAGATTTCATGCTACCCATTCGGAACTGAGAACTCGACTGTACTTATACAAATTTAATTAGCACTTATTAACGTTTAAAAAAATGTAAATTGAATGCGCCCATTGACAACCATATGAAATAGGAAGAAAACCAAATATTCACATAGATTTGACATAGAAAAAGCGCTTGCAAATAGTCAGAACATAGATTGAAATATTACAAGTTTACTATCTATATTTAATTCTAAGTACATAATAGATAATTAATTAGAAAGTCAATTTATATTTGATACTTTAAATTACATATATAATTCTTATTGTCAACATTCATAGTTTTAGATATAATTTATATTGAGGTAAGAATTTAATATTATTATTATGTCGAACCTTTATACAACGACAATTCGCGCTTGAATGTTACGACTGGGTTGAATGCACCTCAACTGAAAAAACCCAGCGAAACCAACTCAGCGGGTTCGACTAGTACAGGAATCAACCCGACTCAGTTGAGACGGTCTGGCAATACATATTCAGTTTATTATTAGAAGAGCACGGGGTTTCATCTTCTTAATTAAATAATTTATAAGGGGAAAAAATATCTGCTCGATTGCTTTATTATTTTAAATAATAAAGCAATCGAGCAAATTTTTTTTTAAATTTATTGGATGATGATGATGAAGATGCAGCGTGGACAGGCCCCGTAGCCGTACCGTCAGGGTTGCGGGAAGCCGCTGGATGCGGGCAGTGCAATACCGGCCATTGTGGAGATCCTTGGGGAGGTCTTTGTCCAGCAGGGGACGTCTTTCAGCTGATATGATGATTATGACGATGATGACGAATATCTTTAGAGAAAAGATTAACAACTCGACTGTACCTTTAGAGTTTTTTAAGTTGGTATAACCAAAGAATATATACTTACTATATAGCGATGGACCGGTCAATAATGACAAGGACCGTGCACGTCGCCAGTTATATGTATTTCCGCATTTATTCGAAACTACTACTGCTTTAATACGATCGCTACTCACGAACAGATTCACCTTGTAATTGAGTGTGTTACATTAAAAATATCACGTTTGAATTTAAACTACTGAGTTCAAATGTTCGTCAGCCTTTAATCAATGAATAATAAAATCACTTATTTACTACAATTAATAAAGGTTTATTATACAAAATTGTTTTCCTAGTTTAGTTTCGGCCATGGCGCCAAGACCCAAAAACGGTGAACGGGTCTGTGTTTTCTGACTCAGGTATATTTGCTATTTCCTTGCTCTTATAATCTGAAGAGATCAGCAAAGTAACAAAGCTTTAAGAGAGGTGCAAGTCTTTGTTTTAATGATTTTGAGAGAGGTAGATGTTTTATGACATCTTGCATTTTTGGGGATTTTACCCTAATTAAGATTTTAGTGGACACCAAAATTCAGTTACAGAAGGTCGAAGAGCATCTAAACCTAAATTTTGAGAACAACAGATTTTTTTATTAGTTAAACTTATTGTAATAAAATTATCCATTTTAATAGAAAAACATATATATATATATACAAGTCTACTGTAATTAATATTATATTAAATAATCAAGCTTATATTATTAGAAGGAAGTTAACTTTAGATGAGCACTGAACGAGAACAAAATACCTTTGTAATTCGTTCCTAGCACTGCTGTGATTTTTCCAAAAAACCTTAGTT
The DNA here is from genome assembly GCA_951640165.1 of Pseudoips prasinana. NCBI lineage: Eukaryota > Metazoa > Arthropoda > Insecta > Lepidoptera > Nolidae > Pseudoips > Pseudoips prasinana. The sequence continues at coordinate 22,319,012 of OX621236.1, read as the reverse complement.
TTGACAGTATTGGCTCGGAAGACGCAAGTATGAGGTGAATGTGAATATTCATAAAGTACCTATAGTGCTAGATTTTTTATAAGAAATAAATAGTGATTACTGTTTTAAAAAAACCGGCCTAGTGCGAGTCGGACTCGCACATGAAGGGTTCCATCCATAGCAGCAAGTATTTCAGTTATTTAAATGAAAGCAAATTGCGGTTTATGACGTATAAAAAAAAAACTACTTGCTAGATCTTGTTCAAACCAATTTTCGTTGTTAGTTTCTATGGTAATGTACATCATATTTTTTTTTTTAGTTTTATCATTCTCTTATTTTAGAAGTTAGAGGGGGGGGGACACTCATTTTACCACTTTGGAAGTGTCTCTCGCGCAAACTATTCAGTTTAGAAAAAAATGATATTCGGAACCTCAATATCATTTTTGAAGACCTATTCATAGACACCCCACATGTATGTGTGCGATGAAAAAAATTTTTTGAGTTTCAGTTCTATCTTTGGCGACCCCCCAAAATAATTGTTCTTTTTCTATTTTTGTGTAAAAATCTTAATGCGGTTCACAGAATACATCTACTTACCAAGTTTCAGTAGTACAGCCCTTATAGGTTCGGAAAAAGTGGCTGTGACATACGGACGGACGGGCAGACAGACAGACAGACAGACATGACGAATCTATAAGGTTGTTTTTTTGCCATTTGGCTACGGAACCCTAAAAACATTCAATCGACTTCAACTGTTTCACACGTCAAAAGATTTCAAACATAAAAACATGCGGAGCAGTCTTAGAGGACTGCCGATAAAAATGAAAACAATTTTTTACGCTTCTTATCTAAACAATCTAAAATATAATAGTTATACATATAGCTCATGGGAGGCGTTGCGTGACGATGACGCGAGTTTCACGCTTTATATCATCCAAAAAGTACACATATGTACGCAGTATACATGTAGCTCATGGGAAGCGTTGCGTGACGATGACGCGAGTTTCACGCTTTATTTCATCCAAAAAGTACACATATGTACGCAGTATACATATAGCTCATGGGAAGCGTTGCGTGACGATGACGCGAGTTTCACGCTTTATTTCATCCAAAAAGTACACATATGTAGTATGTACGCAGTATACATATAGCTCATGGGAAGCGTGCCGTGACGATGACGCGAGTTCCATGATTTTTGTTCAAACAAAAAATGCTCTACGTGTCTAAAAAGTTTTCACTTCAATGATGAGTTATCAAAATCGGTTTACTAACAATTATGATAACCTCTATCTTTTGTGGTCAGTTAAAAGTTACTTAACTAATTACCTTCCAGACGCTCAGAAACTAAAGCAATTTTGCGGTCACCCAATAATAGACTGACTGCGTTGTTTACTGAACGACAACTGGCTATCTGTGGCCAGTACTAGAGGATACAAACCTTTCTTCATTTTATGCGGAACCTTGACTTTTTACTATTCCACGAATTCAGGCAATTAATCTATGCTGTGTCTTCATTTCTATTCTAATTATCTCATGTTACGTACTGTTGACACTGCCTTGGTGGGTACACTGTTGCCTTGATAGCAACTTTATTATAAAAGAAGTAGGGTGGTTTTGATTGTGCAAGTGTATCCAATGACATCGCGTTAACTGTACAATCCGATATACTCGCCAAACTGCCTGTCTGTGTCTCCATTATATGCAAATACGTTGTCAGATTGATGCCAAATGTGTCTAATATGATGTTACACCTGGCTCTGTGTGCTTATTCTTACATATCTACCATTGAACAAAGAACATTTGTATATTAAGATTTAAAGTGATAAATTTACACCTTCCAATTGATTATTTAGAATATTAACTGGTAAAATTCGAACGAATACCATCCACCACGTTGCAACACAGACCCTCTCGAAAGAGGTGGAAATTCCGTCCATATCATCTGGATGAATGATCGTTCACCACCGTGCGTTTCACATGAAACTTTTTCCGCACACTACCACTCTGTGAAATCAATTAACGGCGGAGGTATTTCCGATCCGATATGACATGGCAACATTCAAGAAGCGAGCGCACTCCTTTCTGACTACTCCTGTTGCAGAAGTCTATGGGCGGCGGTGAATACTTACCATCATGTGACCCACTTGCACGTTTGCCATGCAATTAATTAAAACTACAACAACAACGCAGAAATCCCGTAACATAATTATGGAGGAAAAATATACATGCAATTGAACTGATAACCTCTTTCCTTAACAACTGGTTACCGCAATGGGTACCGTATCATCCTACAAGATTATCAGTCAGTATTCATGCAAAAAACAATAACATATGAAATAATAATTTTCAATTCCTACTTAAATTTCTTTACCTTGCACTATATCATGTTGTCTTTCTTTATTCTGCTTCTCATCCATCCATAGATTGTCTGGAAGAGATAGTGACTGCGATTAGACAGCCTATTATACAATTTGCTTTCAATGTTTCCTATGTTTTTATGTGTAATTGGTGAGCAATAAAGAGTATTTATCGTATCTTATTTTTAACTTTTAGGGCCCATATTAATTAATTTCTATTATTTTTATCACTCGTTATTTTAGCAGCAATGAAAATACAAACTCTGTTAAAATTTCAACTGCCTCTCCATTACGATTTATTAGATACAGCCTGCTTATAAAGAGAAGGATGTAAGGACGGACAGACACTAGATTCTTAATAATATTCCGTTGGCACACTTTGGGCTAGCAATCAGGTTTGCTCGCGTGAGCAAAGTTGCGATATACAATACGAATCGACATCTCCTCATATAATACCCAGTTAGGTATTAACATTTTCGCTTAGTCTAGAACTAGATAATCTTGGATTTAATAAATGTAACAATCCACGAAGTGACGCAAACTCATCCATCATCCACGACCTCGTTGTGTGTTGTTACGGAATTATTATAATTTACTAGTTCCACCCGGGGGTTCGCCCATTTAAAAGTTATTTGAGTATGCTAAAGAAATCCCTAGTACTTTTTTCTTTTTATGGTTTATATCAATCCTTATAATGTGAGCTATTTGCCACTGGGGGTCATCTTAAAATTTTATTCAGCTATTTTAGAGATAAGCCGTAAGAAATAAGTTTGTATCTGATCTGTTTTTTATTAATACTTTATATACGTTTGTGTAACTTTAGTATATAACTTTAATATTTATCTTACAAGTCACTTAAAAGATGTTATATTGACATAACTTCAATTTATTTAATATGTATAAATGTGAAGATATTGATTTATAATGCATTAATGACGCCGATGTTGCTCAAAATCGAATGCTTTGATTTGAGTCTTATAAGCTAGTCAGACTGGTTGACATTGTAATATGGGAGATTTTTGAATTTATGATTTTTACACCTGATTATGAATTTGTTAATTTTCTACTTAACTCTGAGGCAACATTAAAATACCATACTTTCACTTCAATGCACTTATGGCTTCACGGCGATAGTGTTGAATGAGTCAGTTCTATAAACCGGTTAGACTTCAGTAAACATGTATTGTAGTTGTTTTATGGAATAAATGACGTTAAGTTAACTGCACGTGTGGCGCAGCGGCTAAGACAGTCGCCTTGCCATTTCGTATCCCGATTCCCACACAGACCAAAAATTTGTGTAGCCCATAAGTATGACGTTGGTCACAAGCAGTATACAATGGTTCATGCCAGAGTTGTCATTAACGCTTTTTAACAGGAGTGCTTCTCAAGCGAGAAGGATCTTGTGTAACAAATAATTAAACGGAATTTATGTATAAAAGGTGTAATATAAATAGTGGACATAAATTAAAGAGCGCTATCTGCCCATGAAATAATCAAATTAAAGAAAACAAGTTTGTCCATCCATCCATCCATCCAAAAATATTTTTTACAATGTTTCCATAACTCTCCATACAAAGTGCATCAGTTTAGATCGTTATTCTTGTATGGGGAGTTAATTTTTATTATTGTGACTTGCATGTTGATATAACTCTTAAAACATCACTTTGTACTTAAAACCGTTTTTTAAGTAATAAGTGCCGTTAAATCGAGTACGAAATCTTAATATGGATACTTACTTACTTAAACCTGATTTTGTTTATAGGCATTAAATAAGATGAATTAACACATATTTTACAATGTGATCTATATCCTTGCATGTATCTCTATACATATATCCTAGCTCAAATGTTGCTACCTAGGGTAGGTATACGTGCAGGTCACTAGACCTGAAGCCTTCGGACGTGGTAGCATTCCTCCGTAACAACCTCAAATTATTAAATTAAATGCAAGTAGACGGGTAAGTTACCTGGTATCGTGAAGTTTACGTCGTAAAGTTGCACCCGCTTGTTGTTAGTGTACAAGGTTTTACCTCCGACCGAAAAAGGTGTGTGTTAAAGATTAAGTCTATGTCTGTGTGTCTGTCCGTGGCATTCTAGCTTCGAATCCGGTTTCAATGTGATTTTTTTGTGATAACAGCTTATACATTCCAGACAAAATCGTAAAACAATGGTGAATTGCTTTTTTTTTAACCTGCACAAGTTTAGTCTAAGGAATTAAAAGAAAAATACTAGCTAGATTAAGCTAGTTCATCATCATCATATCAGCCGAAAGACGCCCACTGCTGGATAAAGGCCCCCAATCAAGATCTCCACAATTGCCGGTCTTGCGCTATACGCATCCCGCGACTTCCAGCACCCTAACAATCTTGTAGGGGGCCTGTCCACGCTGCGTCTTCGGGTTCGTGGTCGCCACTCGAGAACCTTTCTGCCCCAGCGGCCGTCGGCTCTACGAGCTATGTTCCATGCCCACTGCGACTTCAGCTAGTGGCAGGTGGCCAATTTAGTGTTAATATGTGGCGATGCCACATACTTACACTAAATTGGCTTCGCATACATTTCATCTCAATTTTATTAAACGGAATGATAATATTTCAGATGCTACACAAGCGGCTACTGTAAGGCTGGCTCATCATAAGTGTGTCTTGTCAAAAGCTATGCCTTTGCTAAGTGCTTAGTAAAGTAATCAGTTGCATGCCTACAACTGATTACTTTACTAAGCACTTAGCAAAAGGCATAGCACATGTAAATTGCAATGGTATTTCTCATCTAATAACTTGACCGTCTACAATCTATACTGACATTTAGATTGCTCTATGTTATGTCAGTATAGGCTCTGATTAGGCCAGTGTGCTGTCCCTTAAAAAGTTATCTAGTTACTACATTAATACATGCACGTTAAAATATATTTAACGAACTTAACAAAATATAAACTCTAAGCCGAGGTCTGAAGGCCGTACACACACCAGATTCCAGTTCACATTGAATAACACATACCTACAGACACACACATATAACAGAGAGACTACTCTTTAAAAATTTGTATCCAAGTAGAGTGATACTTCAATATTGATAATGCCCTAAACCACTTAACTACCACTATTGGTGAAACAAAGGTTCACATACTTTTAAATTATAAATACGCAAAAATGTGTTTTTTAAGTGCCTTACCATTTCTACTAAAGTAAAGAAAACAAGTATTGTCCCAATTTTAAAATACTATTTTCCCCGGCCAATGGCCCCGACTACTTATTATGCAATACCAACTGAAGTCGTTATAATATAGATTCATTTCTATTTAACAAAGTTCTTATGAATATATAAATAAGGGCCTTTTTTCCCAATTTAGTTTTGGTGCGAAATACTAGAACCTGTCCACAGACCCGATGCACCCGTTGCACAGACAGACAAAGCATCACGCGGTGTGTTGCTAGTGCAAGAGCAACATATCATCTACCCTACAGTAACATCCTACTATAAATAGCACGGGTTTGACGACTTGGTAGTATACACGTTTTTAGGCCGCAATCATCGGCATTCAACTGCAACATCTACATGCGATAAGCATTTATTTTTCTTAGTTATAATCTTATTATTCTAAATTATGGTGATGCAGCCTTACACTACTAACTAGCATGAGCTCTGATTTGGCGCTAGGTAATTCAATGTATGTAACCAACAAAGAAACATTTGGCACTGATATTTATGCATTTTATTTATTAGGCCTTTAGTTACATGATCGATTAACTCTATAACATGTGTAAAATATCTACTTCTATTCTGACGTTGCTCACTGCCCTTCAGACAGCTTACTTTTGCAAGGGCATTGCATAGTCTGAATGTGTGCAAAACCCAATTTTCGTTTTAGACCCGAATCAGTAACATTAAACAATACAAAGGTGTGCAATAAGTTTTCCAGGCATTTTATCATTTTAGATTGATTTTTAAACTAATATATTAGGCGACAATTTGTAAAAAAAGTAGATTGGCCTAATTCCTTTTTACTTTAATCTAAACTTATCAATAGTCTTCTAAATATATTGCACAAACTTTCTTTACTTTACAATTTACTCAAAAATATAAATATATTTTGCACACGTTGAGCCTATCCAAGCCAGATGGCGTGATTGTTCGTGGGTTCCATTCCCACCCAGGACACATATTTGTGTGCATGAACATGTCTGTTTGTCCTTGGCCTGGATTGTTATCTTTTTAAATATGTATATACAAAAGAAAATTAGTATATATAGTATATACGTTATCTGGTTTCCATAGTACAAACTCTGTTTAATTTCGTATCAGATTTTAGTAGCAGGTTATGAATAATATCGCAGGATATTATTATTATAATGCAATTAACTAGTCTGTTGTCCCTTCCAGAGTACTATAGTAACGTTGGTAAATTCATACATTACATAACGTCTACTGTCGCTTCTAAATCAGTAGTAAAAAGCGAATCAAAGCCGGAGCGGTACCTTGAAAATTCAATTTTAATTTGAATTTACATCACACTTTACATTGCACCATATATCCTGTACATACCAGATTAGACCTCTACGCCATGATTAACTCTGCCTTCTTAGAAATACAAAGGCTAAATGCAAATAGTGGAAGAATTTTAACATTGAATACCTATGGTATAAAAAATGCAATATAAAATGTGTGCGTTTGTAATGTGACTTCGAAGAATTAGTCGAAGGTATTATTATACGAACACAGTGTATATGAATAAATCACACGTTTTAGTACTTGATAATAACTAGTTAGTTAATCATAACGATTCTAATCCTATATAGTGCCTGCTAGAACTGTTTAATGATATACAGATATTGATATCCGTGAAGTACTTGCATTGTGTTTCCGTGTACTCATTTTTATGTGTATGTGAAGCCATTCTTTTCCGTCAGTTGGCATTAGTATCGATGAAATCTTCAGTCAGGCTAGGGACCCACGTATTCACGCATAAATATAGAGCGGCAATCGCACGAAACGCCCCTTAAAACCAGCCTCCTCATGCATCTGTATATCAGTAGCCGCCCTGAGCTGTGGTTTCGTTTGGAGCAAAGCATGTGCACACTAGCGCGGGTTACTTTTGTAGTCTTATTTCCTAGGCGACTTGAGACTCGTTTACCTCAATTGTGCGGTGACTCAATAGCGTATATGCAGGATGGAATTTTAATTGATTCGTAAATCAATCGTGGTGGTAAGAGTTAAGGTTTAAGGTTCTAATGCAAATATTAAGCTCTCTATGGTTCTTATTGTTGATGTGAGTAGATCATTTCAGTCATGATCCATTTGCCCAAAAGTCCAGTTAATAATCAATGAATTAATCAATCAATGAAGTATACAAAAAAAAACTTGAGAGGTGTCAAGGGACACCCGGATGGAACGAAGTTATTTCTTATTATTTATTATGTACAAAAAACCTGTATACACTCAACAAAAATAATCGTCGCAACACCACACTGTTCAATACGAAAAAGAAATGAAAATATCTGGCTTGCTTTCTATAAGAGACAGAGACAGACAGAGAAACATGCGCACGCCGCACAGCTGCAAAAAGTGTCGTGACAACTTTTCGTAAGAATTTTTTCCGTCTAGCCCCCTTTCACAACGCGCGATAAGGAACTTCGTTCCAATAAACTTTCCATACAAGAATAACACTTAACCGATTCATTTTGCACGGAGAGCCAAAAAAAGATTTCTTCTCTTCCACAAACTGTTTTTATTCAGTAACATGAGTAGATATCACCCCACTAAGATCCACTATTCAAATTAAGGTTGCCTGTTTTTTTTTAGATATGTAAAAGAAAACGAATAATTTATTTGCGGCTGTTAATAAACTTTATTGCATCATTCATTTATCAGTTTCAGAAGGTGAACATACCTCCTGGAATTCTTATTCCGAAATAAACAACCGGTGCTCGTATATCATGTGGAGAGGAAACGGCGTATGAAATTTTTGCAATTGTTAATCTTAATCCTTTGCGTTATGCAGAACCAGTTAATTACGGCATTCCACGGTATTCCAAAAACGACTAACTGAAAAGCAGCGAGAAGGCGTGTACTACGTGAGGTCACTCACTCTTATATTATTGATGCTGGGATACCAGGAAGTATTGTTTCTGTAGATTTTTTTACATTAGCAAGTAAGCAAACAAACACTTATAGATCACGGATGGTAGCGGTCATCAATTTGCGGCTGAAGTTAAGTAATTTTTCCTTAAACTCAACCGATGAGTGGTGGTATTCTTACTGGACCATAGCAATAATATAATATTACTATTAGCTGAAGTATATTCTGTCTGGAGTTCCTCCAAAATAATTTACCAGGTTACTTACTACGTAAGAAACTTTACTTATTACTAAAGAAATTACAAACGAAAACTCATAATGAGTTTAAAATTTTAAAATATATTTAAACGTAACATATAAAATGTAAGGCAACGATTACGAACACACTCAGGGAACATCAATATGTCCAGCCAGCCTATCGATTCAGTACACGAATAATACGTGTTAATGTTATTATGTCCACAAGCTTGGTTCTGCCACTACGAGTATGCTGGCCGTTTTCATACTCACATCTCTCATACACATTATTTACAACGTATGACATTAAGGTGATTATAGAGGCATTCTTGGCCAAGAATCGGTAACAGATTGCAAACTGTCGCATATAGGTAGATTTATGAGTTTAATTTCTGAATTTGAAAACATCACTTTACTAAATAAACTCACCAGTATAGTGCAACATAATAAAAAAATAAGTCGAACCTTTACTTTTACTTATAGTGCTTGAAAATGTCCTTTCAACTGTTTTTTCATTAAACACCCAGGCGTAAATAGTTATCTATCTGTTTGGTGTGTGATTTGTAAAGAAATGTCGATACATAAAATAATTTAAAGATGTTTATAGTACTCACAAAAATACTCCTCGGGGATTTATATCCAACTACCATAAAACCAAAAAGATTTTTGTTAAAATTTGTCATCAAAACACGGGTTAAATCAAGAGATGATGACTTTAGTATAAGGTATTGTTGTTATTTTCTTAATAGTAATTTAAAATGTCAATTTATCTATCTACCTGTGTTTCTGTGTAGGTCGCTAGTTGATATAATTATATGAAGACAGCACGAAATTTTATTGTATTGCTCGCAGGGAGAAACTTCAAAGCCTGGAGAGCCTGATCGCTATCAATCGATTTATATCTGTAAGAAAGCTTTTGATGTATAAAATTCTACATAATTGGCGACATAAATAATACACTCGATAAGGGTAATAAACAATTATTATCATTGTAATACTATAGATAGGTATTTTTAAAGTATTCGGACGTAAGCAAATAGGAATTTACAGACGTGATCATGTATGCGAACACCAAACATGAATCGCAGACATTCTGGATTCGCTCAAGTTTATCAAGTTGAGTTTGTATGTTGTTTAGATACCGAAGACCTGCATAATCTAGTATTTGTAATAGATCAAAATGTGTTAACACACTCAGACACAGGGAAAAAAGATGATTTCCACCAAGTACTAGTAGTGATTTTCTTGCGAATTTATTACAATATGTTCATATTTATCGTGATATAATAAGATTCTGATTTTAAGTAGTGTAAAATATAGAAGAAAATTGATTTGCCCCAAAATAATATCTGAAAATAAAATACAGAAATGAGATAAGCGCGAATATCTAGTCAACAATGTTAAATTATTATAATTAATCAACAAAATCCTTGACATCAAATCCATGCACCATCTGATGTAGATTCTGAAGGTTAAACAGCTCATTTTGGTTCAAATAGTAGAACAAAAACGAGCTGTATTACTTTTTAAATCTATATAGTAAATTGCTTGCCCTACGTACCCTTGCCCTAGTACCTACTTCTTCCAAATTGTAACACTTTTAATTAATTACGTAAGAGCGTTGAAATAAGATTTATATTTCTTTTTGTGACATTTTCATATTAACAAGGAAATATTTTTTAAAGTTAAGAAAAGGTTTTCCATGAATTAATTATTGATGGATTAATCAAGAGAGAATTAATAACACGATATGTTTTTTCTTGGTTTTCAAGGCACCTTGGGAAAATATATTACTTTTCACTCTTCTCTACTCTTAGCAAGAAACTACATATATATATTACAAGATGTGTGCGTATTATATAAACAATGAGTACAAACTATGACATTAACATTAGTCAGTTAAATATCCCAAAAGAGACAATGATAAGAAGACTCCTAGGTTTGAAAGAAAACCCATATTAAGGATCGCCTCAGTACAATTGCTTTAGATTATATAACTTATAAATATATTTTCTGTGTACAATAAAGAATATAGAATCATCAGTTCAGTTAAATTATGTGCATTGTTCATATGCTAAAATCGCCACATTTTTAATTGGCATACGAGTCGGCGATCGATGGTTCACAGAGAGCATAGTTCACAGAGAGACACTGCTGCCCGTTCTACCTATATATCGATCGCAGATATTGTCATGAGACGTCTTCTACACCTCTTACGGGTTCAGATAGGATGGTGATTTTCGTTGCCGTGTCACCACACCACCTGAATTATGTTGCCATCCAAAATATACTATCAGTTCAGTAGAATTATGTGCACTGCTCATTTGTTATAATCGCCACGCTTGGAGCAAGCGAGTCGAATGAAAATCGTTGTCATAGTTCACAGAGAGACACTGCTGCCCGTTCTGTATAAAATATCCTGGGACATTATTTACACAGAGCAGAGCTTGTAATATGGAAACCAGATAACTGATATACGACATATAGTACTTTTCTTTTGTAAATATATACTTATATAGATCATTACACCTAGACTCAAGACAAACAGACATGTTCATGCACACAAATATAATGACCATATCTATTGTCTATTGATTACAAATGGATAAAGATTTTTGCGCGCGCTATATGCTGCAACAGGGATTCCGTTCTTTTGCGTTCGACCAATAAAATAACGCAATCAGTCCTCCTCAGTGATCATATAGGCAGATTTCTGCGATTGCATTGGTCGTTCAGACGCTACAGAGAGACTTGTTAATATGTCTACATACATCCTTCTAGTGCTGGTTCGTATTGCAATTCCGACAAATCCATAATACCTAATACATACTTACCTATCGAATGGGCAGTGGTTACCCTGGTGTTAGATTTGTTCCAGCCGCCTAGTAGGCCTCAGACATGGCTTAACGACTGTCATCTAATGACGACTACCTAACATGCCGTCTAAAGCACGGAGACGCTCAGATATTCAATCAGTTTGGCGGTCACCCATCTATGCACTGACCGCGAGCCTAGTTGCTTAACCTCGTCGATCACTTACGAACCGGTGAAAGCTCCTAGCTAGGAACATCTACCTTATAATCACCCTACATGATAGAAATAATAGAATTTATTGAGTTAGGGCAATTGTACATCGTTTATTGTAAATAAATATCTAATTGTTATGTGCATCAGCTATTTTCCTTCCGCGTTAGTAATGATAAATACTTAATAGTGAATGATTTGAGTTGAGTAATACGTGATTAAGAATTTTGCAATACAGTTTGTACTTGACCGTCATTGCCGGAGACGTAATTAAATGTATTATCAAGTATAATAATTTTATGATTTTTAACAATAGCTACTTAAGTTAATAATCCTTTCAAAAATAATTAAAGCGATAATTAGCTTTTTATGTGGAATTTTTGCGCCTTAATTATACAGAACCATTTTAACAACATTGGTATTTCTTGTACCTACAACATTCAAAATTAATATTTAGTGTTAATTCCGTCAATTATCAATTTAATCAAGCTGGGTGCAATATGCACCGCCCTCCCACCCGCAAAAATATGCACATGCAAGAAGGACATTATAAAAATGCAAATTACATACGCCGGTACGATATCCAACACGTGTTTCAGTCTTCCACGGACCATTCACAAGGGATGCTAACTCGTCAGGTGCTCGAATGCGGTATTAATTTTGTATTTATAATGTTATGGATAACCGCAAATAAACGCCTGATTCCATTACTTACAGTAAGTAAATAAGCATTTATTTGTATAAAAATGTGTACAACATTGGTATTTATTGCATAACATTCAAAATTAATATTTATTGTTAATTCCGGTGATTAACAGTTTAATTAAACCAAGATGTAATTTGCGGCGCCCTCCCGCCCGCATAAAATATGCACATGCAAGAAAGACAATATAAATACGACGACGATATTATGTCGAGCACTCGAGTAGTCCCTTGAGAACGGTCCGTGGAGGACTGAAACACGTGTGTCGTATTATACAGGCATATGTAATTTGCTTGTTTATATTGCCCTTCTTGCATTTGCATAGTTTTTGCTGGATTTCCGCCAAGTAATGCTCATTTGATTGTTTTAATTACTTATATTGTTAACTAGTTTAACGCAACTTTGATAACGCAAGCAAAATATGTATATAAGAAAAAAGTATCACACTGCTGCTACAGGCACCATGGTCAGATTAGCTTGATGGTATTTTTTTTAATGAGGCTACCAAAAATAATTCCGTTTATACTTTATTATTGCACATTTGTATGTCTATTTATTTTACGCCAACCCGTCAACCAAGTATATTTTCTTTACCTTAAAAAATTGGGATACCCGTCGCCCCGATATACTTTACTAACAAAGTAATAATAGACAACATCATGACTCGATAAACCATCCGCCTGTCACACAGAATCATTGTGTCACTGTCATAATATCCTTCTAGATCATTCTACATACCTACTTGGTCAGATACTCAAACCTACCTTAACAAGCTAAACTGATAAATGGACCACGGCCAATACTGACTATAATTTAGTAGTTAGTATTATATTATGGTTACGAGTAAGTCGTATATTGTGGTCCGTCTTCGTAGTAAATCCTTAGAGGACGTAGGTTTACAATATGATGAAGTAAATCAAAGATATTCCATACAAATAAAAAAAAAAATATTTTTAAAGGGAGGATATGACGATGATCCGACATCGAAGAAGAAGTGGCTCTTCTTCAACTTTCCACCCCGAGACCGGATGCATGGCGGAGGGGATCGCCTACGACAAGTCGACGATAGACTGCCATTGCCATCGCACGCAACTACTGACTGAACCTTGATTTAAAAGACGGAGGCTTATTAAAGGCTTATTCCAGCAGCGTCTCACCTCGAGCGTCATCCTGGGCATTGCCCTAAACAACAAATTGGGCGTTGCGGTTTTATATTAACAGGGCCCTATTTATTTAAAAGCATGAACCATTTTTAATTCAAATATTCATATTAATGAGTGGTTTAGCGTAGTACCCACTGACGCGGTTATTTATTATTATGGAAAATAAAATAGTACATTTTTTGGTTAGGTTTAAGTTCATGTTAACTACTAGACAGCAACGTTTCGTCGTCTGACAATTTAATGCAAGGTCTTCATACCAAGCAACGTTTTCGACTCACAGCATTTTTACAACAAGTGTACGGTGATCAACGCAATCGAAGGTCTTGGAGAAATCACAGAAAACTCCCAGCGCATCCTGTGACCCCTCTCAAGCTTCCTATATAAACTTAAGTATGATACACCATGCATCTTAAGTCTAGCGGCCTCTTGTAAAACCAAACTGCTTGATATGCAATATCCCATTCACGTTAAAGTGTGACAACCTTTGGCTAAGCGTGAGCTTTTCAAATAAGGATTAAGATAGGTCTGTAACTTGTGGCATTCTCAGTACAACATGCCTAGAATACGGGTACTATCTTACTATTTTTCATTAAATCAGGAAAGACACTGTCACTTATACATTGAAAATGGCTGCAAGGATAGTAGCAATGTTTTGAATAACTGAATCAATTGCTTTAACAGAAAGTCCCCATAAATCTTTTGTACTATAATGTAATAATATATTTAACGTATTTTTAGTTTATGCCTCCCCAAAAAGCCCAAAATATTTTCACAGTGGAGTTAAGTAAAGTATTAGGTAAAGTTAAGTCCATCATTTGGAGGGATATTCCATAATCACCAGGCTTGGCAAACGGGTTAGCGACTGCTTTATGATGGTCATAGTCCATAGTACACAGAGAGACACTGCTGCCCGTTCTCTGGGAGACATTTTTCATTGGACTGGAGCAGGTTAATTCTTGGCGATCTTCATAAAGCTTTTGGTTCTTTAGGTCTTCAGTTACGATGGCGAATACAAGGGTTGTAGTATTAATTCCGTCCGGGTTACTGCACAGACAAACTATAGATTATCGTTAGCTATGCTTACGTGAATAGTTGTGTCGTAATCCGCGTGTCCTAAAATAATACATGATTAAAATAAAATGCCTTTTACATATGTTACCCAAATGTGGTGCCAACGGTTTCTATCTATACATTGGCGTGCTGTATCTTATACTTATACCGCTAATAGTTAAACAGCTGACATTTTCACAGAAAGTTTATTATTATTGCCGCTATAACAACAAATAACATACAATTAAGGTATATTTAAGGTCCGTCATATTAATCACTTTTCTTTGTATGATGATGTCCTTAACAAAATATTATTTTATGTTACACAACCATATTTACTTGTCCAGTTTTTAAATTAAATGTTTTAATAAATAAATACAGCCATTAAACAATATAATGATTCAATTTATTTATTTAGGTATTAATATCGCTTCTACACCTTATATCTCCCCCTGCCTTCGTTATGCATATCTATATCTGATTTGTCTAATACACCCTGGTCCACATCTTGTCATAAGCATGAGAATACATTTAATTAGCAATAAAGAAATACAGAACCTAAAAAGTACAATATAGATTACATACACCATGAGTATAGAGATTAAGGAACGAGAAGGGACAAAGATAAAAGTTAAGTAGACATATAAGTAATTACACTTAAAATTTATTGATCCATTAGATATTAAAAAAGTTTCCCTGCTATCGTAGCCGGGGTTTACCTAGCTCTTTAAATCTCCATACTCCATGTATTTATTTAAAGTTAACTTTTGGATAGTTAGGCGCTCATAGAGAGTTGTTCTTACCGGTCAGTAGGTGATAAGAGAGGTAAAACATGTAGACAGTCTATAGACGGATGACCACCAAAGTTGTTTAATTTCTGAGCATCTCCATGGTTCGGAGGGCTCGTTATGCTGTCGGTTCCGGTTGTAGTTTTTCAGCCATGTCAGAAGCCTACTAGGCGGCCTGAACAACGTCACTAGAATTATCACGCAAAATATAAGGAAGAAAAATAATCTAGTTATCAATAATAAACCGCATTGAAATCCACGAAGATATGACGCTAGTGACAGAGAGACAAACAGACATACTTACAACTTATAATATGTACTTATCTCCTTGTATGGGCGCTCCCACTATTGGAGCCTATGAGCAATCTCCCTTAAAGTCATGGTCAGGGCGAATAAATATTTCCGCATGCAATTATATTCACTGACACGTCATATGATAAAGAGACGACTTAATAAGGTGAGATGTAACCCTTTTTTGCTTTACAATTTTGTACTATAAAACTTAACAATATGACATAAAATCAATCTGCATTACAAGTAATATATTACTTTTAGTCATTCGTCTATAAATAATACTTCCTCTACCAAAGTAAGCATAGGCTTTTTGAAGATGTGAAAAATACACAGAAGTTTTAACGTTGGCTTATTTTGTAAATAATGTTTACATAATGTATTTTGCGCTTCAATACATGCTAACATACAATGTGCCACTGAAACATCGCAAATAGTTCAAATTGTTTGTTCAAACACCTTTTGATACACCTTTACTACCAGTTGTTTCAAAAATATCATTTTAACATTACTGTTAATTATTATTCTCCTACATTCAAAAACGCTTCAAACGCCAAATAAGCCAAGCTTATAACAATGCCTGTGCAACGGGGTTAGGTTAGATTAAGCACATGCTCGAATTAAAAAATAAGCCTGAAATTATAGTGTATAGTATGAGTGAAACGGTTCGTAGTGCGTAATCCGCTGTGAATAAAAAAAATGACGCTATGTCAATTTGGCAAATAAAACGGAAAAAGAGATGACGCTAGAGTGACGTTTTTCCTGCAGGAAAATTCTGATCGAGTAGAGAAGTATGTGTTATATTTGTGCAAAAAAATTGCACCAAAAATATAGATTGTGCGTCTTCAGGTATGCGAGATATTTTATTTACTCCTGGAAAAACTTTTTGCAGATTTTTTTATCTCTAAAACCGTTGTATTTGCGCTTGTAGAATTATCATAACCGTTTAGTTTTTTTGTTTTACGCAAACCCAAGATCACGATGAAAGGTGTCAACCAAAAAATTGTGCGTTTAGTCATAAATTTATAATGAAAATATTCAGTGTGGAATGTTTTGTATCCACTAGTTATAAACAAAAAACAAAACACGTAAACAACGGCTTATTATACGACCAAATTCGAGAGACCACAAAATAGCGACGGATTCATACACATCGATGACCTTCTTAACTTTACTCACAAACCGGTTGTACCTGAGTACACTGATGTAGAGAAGAATTAAAAAAATAACTTATATTTGGATTATATTCGAGTAACTGTTACCGTAATATTGCATTGACTATGTACATTATAAAATGTAGCCGAAGTGCTATTGTGCCAAGGTAAAAGCGCAAAGCATTCCAAATTTCATTATCATATAATCAGTATTTTGTATGTGAACGAAAGACATACATCCAGACATTTACATCCATAATAACAGTAGAAATAAGTAAAAACTATAATAACCAACAATTAGAAATAAAATTTTAGTGACGGTTAAAAAGAAATATATAGATCAAGAAATGTATCGTACATTTCTTTCAGTACTATTAAAAAGAGATCTACAGTTTATAAAGAAACGTTTATTTAAACAAGACAGTTAAAATTACCATAAAATACATACATTGATTTAAGCCGTAAATTAGATTAATTAACATTAAATTTTTCATTATAAATACAAGATTTTATTTTTGACCATTTTATCCATAGTACTCTGCTTGTCCCAATAAGTGAATGTTATGAAGCACAGTTTATTCAATGATTAATTAAATAAACTGTGCATAATGTTATTGCTAAATCTCCACTATCTGTCAATATATCACAAAAGCTGTACCTTTGAACTGAAATAAATAAACAGCTATAGCAACAATAAAAATATTATGAACCATACAGGGTTTGATTTGCACAACAATTTACAAAATCGCTCCCCCTCAATTTTTATATGATCTAATAATTTTCTTGATACTTATCCTAGGAGCAATGTAGAGCCACTGTACTTATAAAAATAGAATTGCTTTAAGGGAATACCACTCTGTTATGACCACATGCAATAACCCCATTTTATGAAAAATAATCAATAATGCCCGTGACAATGCTTATGAATCGCTGATTTAAAGTTTTACATTATTTTAGTATGCATAGTGATAGATTAACAAAATAAATGTTACAACTCACCGTTAATTGTTTTTTACTTTTGTTTGGGTTTTTTATTTGCTATAACTTATATTAATTTTTACAATAGTGCATGCAGTACCACGAAAACCTCACAGGGTTTATCTCGGTACCGGCGAGCCGTTCACGTATACCGTATTACAAAGTTAATACATAAGAAGGTATAATTATACTATACATAATAGATGCAAATTAAACTAAAAATAAGGGAGGGTACAAAAAAGTGTAAAATCTGTCCAAATGTATAGTAGTGTTGTCTCCGCAATATAGATTATGTAATCAGTAAAAAGGAATGAAAACTTGACATCCTCTTAAATACTTTATACACAACATCTGTCTATTTCTCCAAGAGCATAAACTTTGCACCAAGCGTTGTTCTCCTATAACAATTGAACTGGCAAACAATTAGGTTATTTCACGTAATCGCGTTTTTCTTTTGTCTCCAATACAAAAAGAACAGTGACCTAACGTCATAATATAACCACGACTCTGATCCGATAAACACATTGTTACCTATATAACAGCAGTGAAACTTCAGGCTTGGCAGCTAACCAGTCTAATAAATAAGTTTCGGGAACATCTCATTCTTAACAAAACACGCCCTAAATTTTCTAATAATTGATAGTAAGTAAGTATGTAGATTCTAGTCATCGTATAATAGCCGTTACAAGTTGGTTTCCTGTCCAATTCAGCGAGCGTTCCGGGTAATTGTGATTATGTGCCGACCTTCTCATTGGGTAATGTGTCCGATGACGGCGGCATGCGGCACATCGATGACAATTCCACACACAGGAACCGACCCGTCATTAACCAATTCAAACCAGACTTTGGACTCGTTTGACTTAACGCAACCCCGAAGACAGTTTTATTTTTTTCTCTTTAACCCAGCGTTAAACATAAATATCCTTAAATATTTGAAATAAAATAACAAAGAGAAATAAATCAAATGAAATTTTTGATAACCTAACCGTGAACAAAAACCCCACCTCCAACTAGAAAATGGACTTGACAAACATGCATTGAAATCTGTTCAACTGTTTAGAAATTACAATCCCAATTAGTAAGGTACAGTTCATTTATAGATATGTTTTCCAAAACATTCGGTTTATAGTAAAGGAAGTTAGCATTACATTGGCGCTTTTCATTCAAAAGGCAGGTTGTAATACTGTCGGTTATCGACACTTATTATTATAAGAATTAGATTTAGATTACGGCTAGCATTAGGAAAGCATTAGTCCACACGTCCACATATCACGCTATACATTTACCAATATAAGCTAACCTGTCATTGTATGGAAATCCTATAGAACGCGAGATCAGCTTATACTGGAAATGTATAGCTTGTACATACCACGACAAAAAGGTCAAATGCAAGTCCGATGTCTAAAAATATTAATTATTTCTCAATATTAAATTCTCCATCAATTGCTGGATTGTAATTTGTAATACAGGATAATTCAATAGTTAAGTTACTGTAAGCTATGCCAATATAGATCACAACCCATAAAGTTTAATTGACCAAAATTTACAGCAATTATTTATATTTTACATAACAGTAGTCTAAATACATATATAAATACACATTCCTACTTAATATTATAAATACGAAAGTTTGTGAGTATGGATGTTTGTTACTCTTTCACGCAAAAACTACCGAACGGATTTTGATGACACTCTGCAGTTATATAACTTATATTTCCGAATAACACATAGGCTATAATTTATAAAATTTACCACGAGAAAAGCTCCGGGTCACAGCTTGTACTACATAAAAATCCATAACTTACCTACTTAGAAAAAATAAGTTACCTAAATCGGTGATAGTGCTAAATAACGGTGACAGTAGTATTTGTAACAACACATCAATAACAACATTTGCGTCATTAAAGCGTTATTAAATATTAATGATGTAACAATCTAGGTTTAATATTAATGTCTTATGCAATACTAGTTCTGTAACCTACGACTTGTCTCCCATTATCCTTCAGGAATAGTGCTATTGTTTTCACTACTTGTACCCCTAACAAAGAGTATGGAAATTGATCTGATAATCTGTGGACAATTTAAGAAGTCAAAGCGTAACAAACAACTCACATCTACATTTATAATATTAGTTAGAGCCTGCACACCGCGCTGACGGCGTGCTTTTATCCTACAGAGCAGTTTGCTTTTGTTTGTATCGATACAAACGCGATGCTAACGCGCGCATTTTTATTTTTATAGGCCCTTAGGGTCAGCGCAGACAGAGAGGAGCGCAGCGGAGAGGATTTTATTAAGGCACTAGAAAATCAACTTTAGAGCTATAGGAATAAAGTGCATATATGCTTAAACCTGACAAAATGCTCGCGCAGTCTCACGTATTATAATGTTCAAGCATACATGCACTTTATTTGAATAATTTTAAAGTTGATTTTCTAGTGCGTTAATAAAATCCTCTCCACTGCGCTCCTCTCTGTCTGCGCTGGCCCTTAGGGTTTACGGATCGGTTTACGGGCGCTCATAGCTAGATGCTCTCACCGATTCGTAAGTAATCGGCGAGGTTGAGCAACTAGACTCTCGGTCAGTCCATGAATGGGTGACCCCCAAAGTGGTTTAATTTCTGAGCCTGTCCGTGCTTCGGAGGGCACGTTAAGCTGTCGGCCCGGCTGTAGTTATTAGACAAACAGTCGTTAATAGGCCTACTGGGCGGCTTAAACAACTCTGATACCAGGGTAACTACTGCCCATACGATAAAGAAGTACGTACGGATCACGTGGTGACAACCTCTGTGCTCGAGCAATATAAGCCCGCACCGTACAATCTTTGCTTTGTCTGCTAATTGAGAGACTTTCCTCCGCGCCTCGGAGAACACGTTTAAGTGTCGATCATAGTTCTTATGAGATAGCATGATTATCGCTACAGGAAGTCGGTCCACCGATCCATCTTGGTTACTGGCGAGGTCAGATGGCAGTTTTAATTGAGTCGGACTGGGACCCGATCACTATAAGAAGGCATGGAAGATGCTTTATGATAATATATAAATAAAATTTAAATTAATTTTCTTTTTATTTAAATTCTTCTATTAGAGGCATGCCATGGTAGTTTTTTTACATTTGGATATATATATATATATATATATATATATATATATATCCAAAGCCTTCTTTTAAGCATATAATGCATGGGTAAAGAGACTCCGCTCTTCCTTAACAGTACTTCATAAACAAGGTATCACAAGTACGTACTTAAATATTCATTCTATTACTACAATTTAGGTACAAAATATTATGTGACTGTTGACAGCGATCAAATAGCCGTGTGTATGAATGTGTGTGTATGTATGTGTGTGTTTGTGCGTGTGTATGTTATGGGACTAACAATAGCTACTAAACATTTTTCATTTACCAAGTGGGTAAAGAAGCGTATGGTTTCCATTTCTTTTTTAGTTTTGGTTATATAGTGCTTACAGTTAGGCAAGGAGGTTTTACTGCTTCACCGAACAGTAGCGACGAGCGTGAGCTCCAGCCGTTGAATAATAAAGACTACATACCCGCGTAGGAGGGCACTCTTTGGGGTTCAAACATCGACTCTTAGCGGTGACAGACGTGGGGACGCATGAGACGCTCGGTTGTTGTACGGCCTCCCGATGGTAAGCGGATACAGAAGCCTATACGCTTAGCATCACTCACTCCTTACCATTTTCATCTACCGAATGAGTTCTAGCTAACTTAACCTTCATTGCAGTTCTTGTTCGTTAGTGCAATGTAATTTATAAGCGCATTTAAAACAGGATTGGCCCCATTGGCAGTAGTAAAAAATAAAGTGGAAAAATGTCTGACGGCATTCATTGCCCTGTAGTGTCTAGTGGTAGGTATGTGAACCTTATTGCTAAACCAAATATCGTGGGTTCGATCCTCACCCGGACAAATCTATCTGTGATGAGCACGTTATTTTTTTCTGTGTCTGGGTGTAATTTATCTATGTATGTATTTAGAAATATATAAGTGTTTTTATCAGCTGATTGCCATGTACCTACTTTGGCAATGAGACAGCTGATCTGCCTTGTTTTAGATTATTGCCAAGATGGCAAGGTAATAGTGTGTTACTTGTTCCAAGATATTTATTTATTTAATTAATTAATTAATAATGGAATTTACTTTGAGGCTACATAAATCTGTCATTCAATAAATCTTTTTTATTTGTATCTAATTTTTCCTTACAGCGTTATTTAAATAAAAAAGTTTTATTTTTATAAATAACTAGCTGTAAAGCCAGTTGATCAGAACGCTCCTAATCTTAAAGCATCATCTGGACTACTATATAAAGCCTAAATTTTATGTTACTCAATAAAAAGAACTTTGACTTTCTTTATTGAGTAACAAAAAATCGCAATTTAATTCACAAAACAATATATTTTAACCGATCGCTACCAAACTTTACACGATGGCTTGCAGGGCTAATATGAAGGTTGTCCGAGCCCCGATTCCGATTGGGACAGACATACAAACATCGATTTACATACATTAATTTGTACGATTTGTCCGTTCCGTAGACTATCGTGTGCTACTCTTGTCTCTACCATGCGGTTAAACAACTTCTTTGGGCGTGGTCAAAACATTATATTATGCTTACGTCAAATTTTAATATTTCCACTTTCGATAGTTAATCAATGACATATGTATCGTCATATGAAAATATTTTATGTTAAATTAGAATAAGTTATTAATATAACTTACACACACGGTTATATATAAGTAAAAGTTGACCTTAATGATTCGATTCAAATATCCTTTTCTTCGGAATGTGGAATCGATTGTCTTTGAAGCTTTCACTGGTTACGAGTTACGGTCCGCATAAGATAAGCACGTATGTATAATCGACGGCTTGTCAGTGGACAAAAAAGCAGTGCAAAAACCGCCCTTTCTGCCTATGTATTAAGAACACTGCCAAGGTCAAATTGTAGTCACCGACGAGACTTGGCGTAGACTGTGTTTGCGTACACTTGTACAGTTGGAGACGGGACGTCATTGGTCTGTAACAACGTCTTTATAAGTTCGGTGATAAGGATGGTTATCGTAGTTCAAGTGTTTCCATCGACTTGGCACTAACTGTATCATACCTTGCGCTACAGTCTCGTCGGTAGCGTGTACATTCACATATAATATTGCAATTTTTTGCAACCAGCTAGGTTCAAATTATAAAACACGAGAGATCGTATGAGTTACTGAATTAAATTTAATAAACAAGGGAAACTGCACAAAATTTTGCATTATTAAGAGGTCGGGTCAACATATTATCACGCTATCACCTACGGGGGAGGAGCTGTGATAATTCATAAAATTTAATGCGGGTAAAACCGCGGGGCACAGCTAGTTATAGATATATTACACCCAGTCACAGAACAGACAAACATGCTGATCTCGCGATGGCTTAGCAGCCAGGGTCACTATATATGTATGCCATACTTATGTATTATATATTTAATTAATATATTAGTATTGCCAACGTCGAAACTTATTGTCAAATTATGTTTTATGGGTTCCATTAAGTTCGTTTTTATTTTTAAACTTCGGTTATCCTGACATCTAGAATTAGATACTAAGTGCTACACATGCTTAGATAAGAAATTCTTGTATGTAGATTTTTACAATGCAAATGATGAACCGAATTCGATACATTATTTCCATAGTAAAAGTTATGTTCGCATATTTAAAGAACTACGTACTTTAAGATTTTTTATATAAATACACTTTACACCTAGTGTCCGTTGACTGTGTAGAAAATTCAGTTTTGTACATCGAAAATAATTTCATAAAAATAGCAAGGATGTTAAAGAACAACAAACAGAAAACATTTCCAGCATTTTTTTATTTTCGTCTGTTTATCTGTTTGTCAGAGCACGTGTCACGTAAAAAGTACGAAACCAAGGTAGATAACTTTTGTATGTAAAAATGGTTTTATATGTAAAAATTCATCCCAGTCGGTTCACTCTATCAAGAGATATTAGATTTTAAAGTGTTCAAGAAGAAAAATAACACGCTATT
Source organism: Pseudoips prasinana (assembly GCA_951640165.1). Lineage (NCBI taxonomy): Eukaryota > Metazoa > Arthropoda > Insecta > Lepidoptera > Nolidae > Pseudoips > Pseudoips prasinana. The sequence goes on along the minus strand of OX621236.1, from coordinate 22,295,176 downwards.
CAGTTACTTGAAGAACTAAAGTTGATAATTTTTACTCCATATTCGATAGATGTGGTTGTGCATAAGACGTAATGACTGCATGAGTTTCGTAGAGTTTTTAATGGTTTTAAATTGTTTCGAAAAAAGGTCTAGTTTTGGTATAGTGTCATTCGTTCGAAACTTTGTGCTGTCGATTCGATTGATTGGGTCACTCGATGATTTAGATTTACAATTTTACCAGGTAGGTGGCGCTGCGATGAGATTCAAGGTAATATTTATATTGTTAAGGGGGTACAACATTTGCCGGGACAGCTAGTATCCAAATAAAAACTCCACAAATGCACTTATGAGTAAAGTCATGGCGCATGGCGTGATAGTGAAGTGTTTAAATTACCGTTCATTATTATAAGTGAATTATGAAATACTTACTAAGTATCGAAGAATAATTAGTCTTCACAATGCTTTAATGATAAAAGCTGGCAATCTTTATTACACTTAATCTGTGATTTGCGTCGATAAGTAGGTGTCTCAATTTTCTTCGAGACTTTAATCATTTTTCTAAGTGCTCATAATCACAAAGTTGCATTAATATAAGATAAGAAATTGCTCCTTTCCGTCTTATAATTAAGGCAATGATGTGAAAATGGGAGGGGGGGAAGCTGGGTTTACTTCAAATAAGTTATCCTATTTAATCCTTCCTATCATTCAATAATGTAGGTAATGATATTATAAAAATATTTGTGATCCGATTTACATATCGGAAAAAAATCTCGCAGAACAGGAAGTGGGTCAAATTTAACTTGCAAGATTTGATTACAGACAGAAACTGGAAACTTCCGTGCGTTAAAGCAGTTTTCCATACATATTTTTGGAACAACGATAAAGCTACCTTGGAAGAATCCTTAGCATATGTCTTCGCGGCTTTAGGTTAGTTCCAGTTGTTGCTTGGTACGAGGATGGGGCTAGCAATAAATAAAAAAGTCATACACTGCGACGTGTGAAACTAAATAATCTATACAAATAAAAATGAATCGCACAAACGTATGCTGCACCAAATCAGATAAATCTTTATTTTATGTGTTTTTGCTATTTTCAGGAGAATGTTTGGTTATAAAAAAAAATAGCAAATATTTGGAAAACACGAAAAATGTTGTATATTACAATGCATTAAAATAGTTATTAATTTACTTTAATTACTTTTTTTTTAATTAGACAGTATCGATGGCAAAAAAATATGGCGGTATCAAGTTCATTGGGACAACTAGTAGCTAATAAAAACCGGCCAAGTGCGAGTCGGACTCGCCCATGAAGGGTTCCGTAGCAGCAATTATTTCAGTTGAGTAAATGAAAGGTAAATTGTGGTTTACGATTTATGACGTATTAAAAAAGAACTACTTACTCGATCTCGTTCTAACCAATTTTCGTTGTTAGTTTGCATGGTAATGTACATCATATATTTTTTTTAGTTTTATTATTCTCTTATTTTAGAAGTTAGGGGGGGGGACACACTCATTTTACCACTTTGGAAGTGTCTCTCGCGCTATTCAGTTTAGAAAAAAATTATATTAGAAACCTCAATATCATTTTTGAAGACCTATCCATAGATAACTCTCATGTATGGGTACAATGAAAAAAAAATGAGTTTGAGTTCTATGTATGGGGAACCCTCAAAATTATTCTTTTTCTATTTTTGTGTAAAAATCTTAATGCGGTTCACAGAATACATCTAATTACCAAGTTTCAACTATACAGCTCTTATAGTTTCGGAAAAAAGTGGCTGTGACATACGGACGGACAGACAGACAAACATGACGAATCTAATAGGTCTTTACCTATGAAATTGCCGTTTTGTATGAAAAAATTTAAACGAATTTTTTTCATGAATTTTTTTATTTGTATTAATCGAAGTAATCACCCATGCAATCAATGCATCTTTGCCATCGCAGTGGCAGTTTATTGATGCCCTTCTTAAAGAAATCAGCTGGACGGGAGGCAACAAATTCTTCAAAGGCATTTTGTACTGCCTCTCGGGTATTGAATTTTTTTCCCGCCAAGAAGTTATCCAAATTCTGGAAAAAGTAGTAGTCTGTAGGCGCAAGGTCTGGTGAGTAGGGCGGATGACGGAGAGCTTCCAACCCTAGTTCTTGCAACTTGGAGACCGTCTGCTGTGCAGTATGAGGTCGCGCGTTGTCGTGCAGGAGCAGCGGAGACGAGCGATTGACCAATGCTGGTTGGAGATGCGCCAGCTTCTCCATCATTGTGCTCAGTTCTTCACAGTACACATCTGCAGTAATGCTCACCCCGTTTGGTAAGAAGCTGTGATGAATCACACCGGCGCTAGACCACCAAACAGTGACCATCACTTTTCTAGGGGTAAGTTTTCGTTTAGGGCATTGTTTAGGTGCTGAACCAGGATCCAACCAACTTGCTGAGCGCTTGCGGTTATCAAACAGAATCCATTTTTCATCGCAGGTAACAATGCGGTTCAAAATTCCTTCATTTGTGTGTCTGTTGAGCAGTGCAAGGCACGTCTCGACGCGTACTTCGCGCTGGCGATCATTGAGTTCGTGGGGCACCCATTTGTCAAGCTTTTTTACCTTGCCAATTTGACGCAAATGGACCAATATTGTTTTGACGCTAACGTCGAAAGCTGCTGCTAATTCAGCCGTAGATTGTGTATCATCAGCTTCCACAACCGCCTTTAATTCGTCATTGTCGACCAAAGTCTTCGGACGACCGCGAGGTTCATTTTTCAGGTCGAAATTTCCAGAACGGAAGCGAGCAAACCAATAACAGGTGGTGCGTTGGTTTGTAGTGTTAGCTCCGTAAACGTCGTTGATGTTGCGTGCCGCTTGTGCCGCGTTGCTGCCACGACGGTACTCATATTCCATAATTACTCGAATTTTTAACGTATCCATGATGACGAAAAAGATTGAAATGCGATGAAAATGTAACACTAATCAATAAAGAAATGACTACTTTTGGAAAAAAGAATCCATGTTTTTAAAATAAAATTAATTTGAAATTAGAATTCTTAGCCAAACAAAAATTATTTTGATTTGAAATGGCCAGTACTGCAGAACGGCAATTTCATAGGTAAAGACCTAATATAAGGGTTCCGTTTTTTGCCATTTGGCTACGGAACCCTAAAAAGTAGCTATCGCGAGAAGCCTATAAGATGTGAAACATTGAAATTGATATGTTTCGAAATAATTTATACTTAAAGGAAAACAATTAATAAGGCTATAATAAAATAATACCTTTTTATTTTCCTTTACCCTTGATTTTGTCAATTAATAACTGTATTTTGATATTGTAAGTATTTTGTAACAAATAATTATTATATGTAAGTAGTACTTGTTGCAACGTAAACAAACAGTTAAGCCAATTATGTGAATTATAATCCTACTAATATTATAAATGTGATTTGTGAGTATGGATGTATCGATTTTTATCACTTTTTCACGCAAAAACTATCGATTTTGATGAAACTTTGTAGTAATATAGTTTATTTACCGAATAACACATAGGCTTTAATTTATCGCGGGAAATACCGCGGGGCACAGCTAGTATGTAAATATTCCAAGAGTGAACCCGCTCTGCAAGTTGTATTTTGCAATTAAAGGCATCGGATGGGCGGAGTGTTTGCAAATCACATTATTCTTTTTTATGGCCATGTTATTTAATACACGTAATAAAAAAGCCTTCCTTTCCTTTAGATCTAAAATTGTTTTTTAATGGTGTATGTATGTATGTATTTAGTTGGCAAGCCTATAAATAAATAAAATATTTATCGGACAGTATCACTTGTTTAACAGTTCAGAAAGAAAAGGTAGGTATTATCTCTTAGAAATTATTTGAATCATGGTTGTCCCCACAATTCAGGCCGATTTTAGAGTCTCTGGCCCTAATTTCACATAGAATGGGAAGTACTAATGTAAGTCTTGTTAAAACAATTACGTTGTCGAGGAACGACATTACGATCGGTGTTTAAAGCTTACTCACCGTTTAAATGACTGTGTACAGAGTCATTGCAAATCCAATTTTTCTATTAGCTAAATTATTCCAAGAATTCTCGTGACCGAATATTTTTGACAATAACGTGAGATACAAGATTTTTAGGGCATGCATATTATATATAATGAAGCTTAAGTTAATCCCGTGCTGGGAACATTGCTCAGGCCGGACTTATTTGCATGGCCACATAATGTTTCTAGCAGCTCACCTTCTCAGTGTACTATTTAAATGAGGATGGAGGTACCTCAGGAGATTTAGGACAGTTTTCAATGATGTACAGTAGAATTAAGACTAACTATGACCTTGAACCTTAGGTATACAACACATTATTGTTTTGTTTGCATTACGCCTTAATTGTGTGAATGTGTGCGTACGTGTATGTATAGGACTGTTTTGTCTATGGCAAATGAAAGGTACAGTAGCGGGTATTCAAGCGGAAATATTGATAAAACAATTGCTCTATAAAAGATATTTTTATTCATCACCGTATTATTTTTGGTTATTAAAATTAATACATTCCAATTTCAATTTTATTTAATGACCAGCCAGTCGTAGAATTGACAAAAGATTCTTTTCAAACCATACAAAAAGTTTTTATCGGAGATAGAGTTTGGGCGCCAACGCGGAATAATATGCATCAGGATATTGTTTCATTTTCAATTTACTTCATACACGTTTCAAAACTGGTGTAAATTTGAGTTTTTATAATAATAATAATAATCTTTATTCACAGAATATAGGTTAATTGTATTGCATTATGTGTAAATATGGTGGCTTTTTAGGCATAACATCTTAGACAACGTAGTCAAGTGGAGAAAAGTGCCATATTGCCATGCATTGCAATTTTATGTGTTGTATCTAAAACTCCATAGAAGCCTCTAGTAAAGTCTCCGCTGCTTTACTGGGATAGGACAAGGACTATGTATGACTTGACTGTGACGGACTTCACTTGCTATTGACTTAATGACGAAAATAAATTAAATAAAAATATATACTACTGAAGATGGCTCATAAGGCCGGAAAAGCCAGAGCCGTAACTACGACTGAATTAAAAAAAAAAGTATCAAATATAGCATGATAACATTGCCCATGTAAAAAGCAAGCTGAGGACTAACAAAAATTAAAAATAGATAATTTTCAGTATTGTTAAGGCCAGCTTAACGATACCATAAAATCATGATCATATTATTCTTTAATCGTAGCATGACTCTAGATAATAGTCACTTCTCATGGTTTTATTTATATGTTTAATAAAATTCTAATTAATTCGATGAAGGAACTGGTAGTGGCACAAGCTATCCACGTGGTCAGTCAATTATCGATTAATGAAACCACTATGAACCATGTAATGGGTACGATGCAATATAAAATATGACTCACTTTATGTACCTCGTTGCACATATTAATATACAAAAGAATATATTTACTATTCATTTACGCTAACGATTTTTATTGTACTTAACATCTGTGATATTTACCTCCTATGTATATTTTGTATTTTTTTAATTCCGATGACTGTGTAATTTTTTTAATTACTCTATATCAGTAGGCGAGGGCTTTTACACAACTAAGTACACAATAATTACGTTTGAGATTTTCTACCATAAGTCGTTTAACATAAGTGTCAAATGTAACGCTACTAATTTTGTAACCTTATAGGCATTTTTATTTTAGTGTATATAGTATGAATATTTCACGACATGTCTATACCATCTACGTATAAAACTAAAAAGTGTGCAACAAGCACTCAAGTTGAATCAACAATATTTACATACCTACTGTGCTTTCTAAACCCGAACCAATTATGATAACTTCGAGATAGTTATTTAACCGAAACCATCTCGAAATTATCAAAATCGGTTCATAAACTTCGAAGTAATAGCGTTCATATTGCAAAATAAAGAAATAGTATTTATACAGTCGAATTGATGGTCTCCTCCATTTTTGAAATCGGTTCAATAGTGACCCAAATTCTCGGCTGGCTTCTAGGGCGACGCAATCTGAATGAGTAGCGCTCACACACAATGTTTACTTCAACTTTTAACGCACGAAATATACTGAACTGTTATAGCTATAAAGAATATTTATAAAGTAGATATTTAAGATCCTACCTACACTATTTACTCATTGTAACTACAGGTAATGTTCAAACATATTAAGTCCTTTTCAAAACGTACAGCGCAATTCAAGTTAATGAATCTGTTGATTTGGGTTCCGATTGTTTCCAAGAAAACATGACAATGACTGCAAGTAACGCAAAAAAGGAACAATTCTTCATACAAAACAACTAATCGATTGCCTTACAACTCGGTTTTCAGCATATTGTACCGAAAGGACGTGTCACGCATGATGCACGTCACGTCAAATTGATCTACAGTTTGATCATACAAACGCAACTGCATCGTGCATTTTTCTAACAAATTTAAAAAACTTTGAAAAATCTGAATGAGTTATTTCATATATACTCGTATTATAATTATATTGTGATGCTTAACAAAAGCGCAAAACTAGATTTAAACAAATCAGCATTAGCAGTAACTAAACTTATTTTAATATTTTTGCATTTCTATAACATAGTTCTAACTCATAGACAAGGTGAGAATTAAGTTTTGGCGCGAAATAGTGAGTAAAAATTGGCGTTACCTTAGAACCTGTCAAACTATTGCGCCGGGTGGGCATATTTCGTGCTGCCCGTATTATAACCATTTTTTTTCTTAATAATAATATCCTAGGACATTATTCATACACGGCCATCTGATCCTAAACTAAGCGGAACTTGTATTATGGAAATCAGATAACTGATATACTACTTTACTTTTGTAAATACATACTTATAGATAATTACATCCAGCTTCAGGACAAAGATACATTTTCATGCACACAAATAGCAGTCCTGGGAAAGATTTAATAGTTTAACAGTTAACGTGTGCCTTGTCCTTTTCATACGCAAATAGAGAGAGATGTAATGACATTTAGTTTAGTGGTGTAAAAGTCAGAATCGAGAGCACTATAGTCCTAGATAATAAAATAATCAAATTTTAGAAATCGTCACGTACTTGATATTGTAAATATCATTCCAGGCTGAAAAAAAGCATGTGACGTGAATTAGCCTTAAATCTACAATACTTTTTTTATTGCCCTAGTAACAAATAACTGACATTAAAAACTATATTGTTATGTCAACTGTCAATTAATAGTATTACATTTAAAAAAAAGAGCATTACATTTCTGGCACTTTCAATTACCCATTAATACCTTACCTTATCGTTATTCGCAAAGTAATACAGATTCAATAAATTCTATTAGCATTGTATTGAGTTAATTATTAATTATTTTAATTTAACAAAGGGTTCGTGAGAATCAAGCTGCATGATTGATAAATGCATGCTGAGATGGTTTAGGCATTTCGAAAGGATAATGAAAGAAGATTGCCAAAACAAGTATACCGGGCCTGTATGAACGGTACATCCCGAAGGGGAAGAAATTGTAGAACATTCTCCGACCAAATCGGAGATGTTGTCAAGAAACGCCAGGTCAGAAGTATCCTAAACCGGCGAGCATGTACGAAGACTATATTGACAGTAAACGGGGCAAAGGAGGTGTGTCAAAATCGTGACAAATGGAAATCCGTTGTCTCTGCCTACTACTGTAAACAGGCGTGAGTCTAGGTATGTATGTATGAGGCTGCAGTGGCGAAGGGTTCATAGAATACTGTATTTTTTAATAAAATGTATCAATGGTACCTGCCAAATACCTGTCAAATGCTGGATACTAGTAGGTTATCAGATTTCCAAGTTATCGTCTGAATTTAACAATTCGTTATTGCCTTGTTTGTAATACGGAACCACCACACGGAAATTATATACCTACAAAATGCACCATAAATAGTGGAACCTACTACTATGGAACCTGTACTATGGAACCTCTATTTACCCATTAAACTGAACAAATTAAAAATAAAACAATATGCATTCGGTGATCGTTATTATTTTTTTGTGTATTCCGAGGATAATTAAGCTCCTCAAGTCATATATAATATCTATCAGCAATTGTATATTCAAAAAAAATTAATAATAAACCTAAAGATGCAACCTCATTTACATTTGACATTTGGGCCATCCATGACATTTTATCGCGATTGATTGTACAGGCTTCGTAGAGCCATGAGAATTTACAATAGACGAGGAAGTTTTAGCGTTAAATTGCAAGACTTCTTTCTTCTTGCAAATAGTAGCCACAATGGAAAATGGAAATGGAAATGTTACCACCCTTTATTTTGTCCTACAAAAGATCATCAGCGAACCGTGGGAGAGTTGACCATAATTGTATTCTTACCAACAACATTTTCACGGGGACGAAAATTTTGATCACCCCTTATTAATTGGGCAATTATAGTAATGATTAACTAAGACATGAAAAGGCCAGGATAAACTCATTTTTGTAAACAACTATTGACCAATAGTATATTGTAACTCTTTTAAGCTTATATATAATATTACGTTACGTTACGGTTAGTTATGTTCTAGCGAAGTTACTGCCATTGCTGACCGTGAACCGTTATTAAGAAATTATAAAACCTACAATGATAGTACCCTAAGTGGAAGTTTTAATTGTTGAGCCACAGTTGAACCTTGAAGTCAAAAACAAGTGCGTTCGTGTTTTTTATTAGTACTTTTATTATATTTTCGCAAATACGAGTGCGATCGTGACTATTTTATTTTCTTATTAATTTTCAATGAGTATAGTTTTATTATTTAGTTTTCTAAGAAATAATTACGTTTTAGGATAAATAATTTAATTAAATTGTTATGAATACTTGATTAAGATTTATTTTCTATTGTTGAATATGATTTACAGCTATTGCTTTTAAACAAATAATATTTATATAAGTATGTATTTATAAAAGTATCAGACTATAGTTTCTTTTTTATAAAGACAAAGCAGCAAGTTTACTATGGAAAACCGAAATAAATTACTCTAACGAAAACAGATGGATCGCGCGTCACTGCTCAATAATATTATGGTTTTATCATTATTTAAACAAGATACATTAATAATAAAAAAAATTCATTGATAATAATTTCTATTAATATGGTAATTTTTTGAAAGTAAACAATAACATCGAAGAATAGCTTTTTATTATTTCTACATTCTAGTTGTTGTATTGTATTTATATTTGAAATATGTATTTAATGTCGCATACCGTATGTCATGTCTGATAGGTAGAGTTAAGTATTTAATTCTGGCTAACACCTGAGCGAGCGACTTTAACTCTTTCAGTGAATATAAACCACGGAAATGAATTTTCTAAATTGTTGGGGATATTTTCTTTAAACTGATTACAAATATAACTTCCAAATTAAATAATATGGAAATACTATTCTACTCGTGTCTTCAGTAAAAATTTAGGATATTTATTTCTGAATAAATATTGAATTGTGAAAAGAAAATGGCAGAATCCGTATCGCTTACTTCCTTTGTTGTTCAGCTATATAATTTGTACCACTTGTAAAGACAACTAAGGTATTGATTTTAATGTAAGTATAATATTTTTAGAACTTGGGATTAATTAATTAAATCAAAAAGAATATTTCTATTATTTTCAATAAATAAACGTAATAAAATCGTAAATTAAACGCAGTTACGTTTACAGAAATTGCCATGTGTAAAATAATATAAATGTCGAAATTATAATTAATTATTTATAAATGGGAACAACATTACATATAAATCATTTAATTATAGACTTATTTATTATATCTAAGTAAGCACAGTAGTTGCATTATAACGAAATAATTAATGATTTTGAATAGGAACGATTTTCGCCGTCAATATTTTTTTTGTTCATGGCAATTATTTATTGACAGGCAAAGACAATCTGTCAGGTATTTATTGCTGTTGTTTTGATACATGTCATCAATTTAGCAAATTATCTTGCAGATATTATGTGAGTTCAGCATCGGTTCCTCCGTGCTATAATATATATCTGTTGACAGTAGATTCACGAAAGGACGCTTTATCATTTAATTAAAATGACGAGTTTGCAATGGGTTAATTGCAACATTCGCTTGCCCCGACTAAGAAGACAAGCATTATTCGAAGAGAGTGAAGTTCTCAATAAACCCAATGTTGCTTTGTGCTATGTGATAATTATTGTTTGGTACTTATATGATATTCTTAGATGAAGTAATGATGATGTCTTCCCGGCCGAATTTCGGCCACGGCGGCCATTCTCAGTGAAGATTAGCCAATTTGCGCAGGACATATTATAGTGCACAAGTGTGTGCGCAAACACAGGGGCACTTTCTATTCCATCACTCTCATGATCCGATGGGACGACTACCGACACGACCGGAAAGAGGTCAGGTACAGGACCGACGGCTTTACGTGCTCTCCGAGGCACGGGGGTGTATTACCTCCAACTTGCAGACTTCGGGCTGATTCTGAGAATTTTCTTTTTACGGAAAAATCCCAAAATCACTTTTTGGTCCGACCTGGGATTTGACCCCAGGACCTCATTTTCTGCGGTTGAACACGCTACCGCTGGACCAACGAGGCAGTCAACGATGAAGTAATACTATGGATACATTAAAATAATATCAATAAAATTATTGTGGTTAAAAAAAACAAAGAATCTATTGTTTTATTTACCTCCACTCAAAACCTCATATATAACCCCTCGCAACCTCACACAAATGTACACTGGGTTATGAACTATGTAATTAATGGAAATAAAGAACTTTTCATTATCTCAACAAATAATAGTTTTTTGCATCTTCTCCTAACTCGCGACTCGGTTAGGGTTTTCGGGGCAGGTTCGGAATAAATCCATGTAAAAGACTATAAAAAGATCTACCTACAACATTTGCTTTATCACCATAACAATGTTTATGTAAATATAATATGTAACAATCTTTATTGGTACACTAGTTAACACTAGCATTTCATTGCCACATCAGTAGACACTCTTTGATATTTACAGTATCTTTATTACTTATGCAGTAAGAGTGATTTTCGCACTGCAATGTTTCCACAGTCATGGGGTTGACCCACAGATTACCAAACATAACCTTAAAATAAAACTGGCTATAACTTTTATATCCCAAGTTCTAAAAATCTAAGAAATTAAAAATGCCTTTTCTATCACATTAACCACCAATTAAAACATAAAATATCCCGTAACACGAAATTTTACTAGCGGTACAAAAGTCCCATACATTCTTGCCGTTTGCCTTTGGAAGTATTGTTTTCAATAAGGGTTTTTTCAAGAAAACCAGGTCAGAAGTACCTAAATCAGCGAGCATGTATGAAGAATATAATGGCATTAAAGGAGGCAAAAGAGGTGAGCAAAGATCGTGACAAATGGAAATACGTTGTCTCTGCCTACCCCTATGGGAAACAGGCATGAGTATATATAAATATTGACCCAAGGCCAACATCAATACGAAAAGCTGATCCATTTTCATTTTATAACAACTTTTTTACTCTGTTTTACATTTTTCTGCCAGGGGTTAAAAACAAGAAAACAAACCGGTACCTGCATATTTGCATTGATACATCATCCAGTGAGGCTTTAATGACTAGCCATCGTATGTGCGTACAAGGTTGGCGTGAATAGCTAGGCCAGGTTTCTTTGTCTCAGTGTTGATCGTAACTACTATAATATAACTAATTATTTACCTTATTATTTACTGTGTGCACAGTTGCACGCTAGTCGATGACCCTACATACCCGCACAAATGTAACTAACTAATCTATAAATCCTACTACAGTAAAAATATCACAATAAAGCAGGTATAGGGTCTTCATAAAAATATTGTTATTCAAAAGAGAGCGCTTGAAAAAATGTTTATACCATTCAGTAGAACATTAGTAGATTTTATTAACTATTCAATGCCTTAAACCAATCATTTTTTTTAATAGGTAGGTATGAACAATCGTGTGTACTTATTTATTGACAACGTCTACAAAATGGCGGGTAATGTCAAGTAAATTGACGTTCAATTATTTTTTTTTTCATATTTATGAAGAAACCAGCTGTACTCTGCGCGCATTGCTACACCACTTTTTCATATATAAAGTAGTGTAGCAATGGGATAATAGTAGCGCCAACTGTCGTAGTTTAGTCGTACCAAGTCAGAAACCTTCGTGAACCCCAGAACACTTTGCTGAAGATCATAACATGATCAAATGTATAGTTAGCGATTCTCTAAAAAGCATAGAAGCGAACATTCTTTTTTTTAAGTTTAGACTACCAGTTGTAAAACAGTTAAGCTCGGTGATTGGTAACGCATAAAATTTGTTTACATAAAGGTAAGCACACAATTTGTAAATATTTGTCCGTATCAATTAAGTAAAACACGTCCACAAAAAAAATCGGTTTTTTCGCGATGGCAAAGATGCTGTAATTTTTTTTTTATTTCTTTAATGTTTATCGTGATTTAATGAAAATATGGAACAACCAATTGGAACAAGGAACACCAATTACCTAAAAACCTTTTTACAATATTTGTTAAAATGGCTACTTCTATTTATTTATTATAATCGATACATCAACAACTTAACACTAAACATTTGAAGATTACAAGTAATTGAGTTTAAGACAAGGTGTTAAATCTCTACAGATGTATACAACATTCGTAAAAAATTGTCACTAAATATACTAAACACAAATAAAGAAACAATATCTAAATTCTATACCTACTACTAATGCTAATTAAACTTAACCTAAAAATAAACATTTAAATTTGGATAAAAGTAAAACAATGAAACACAGAAACATAACATTTTAACTTCTAGGCAAACTTGTATTTTTTTTGTTCAGGGTCAAACTCAAACGCAATGACTAGTTAAAGCAAAGATTATGTAGAAAGGTTAGCTACCCGTGTAACATTGAATCACTGTGGTAATGACATAATAATACATAGTAGCACAAAAACATCTTCAATATTAAATTTTTAATTTTCTTACCGTCTTATCATAAACTTATTACATATACATACATATTTAATTTTTATAAATACATATAAAACTGCCCTTTATTTCATTTTGCCAACGGTTCTATTAAATTGATAAAAGACACGGGATAAAATTTTGACGAAGAGTTGGGAATTAAAACAGTCTTTGGGAACTGCCGATAGATGTGAAAACAATTTTTTCATTTCTAATACTCGGAAAGTAGTGATTATTTGATCCGAGTAGCGAGTGAAAGATGCTACTTCCTTTGGGCGGTAAAAACTCAAAGTAATTACTACATTTATTTAATTGAAATAATAGAACTAAATTTGGTTAGGCTGTAAAAAATCCAACAATATTTAGAAAAACATGTTGCGGTCATGTGAGTGTATAAACGGCCAGGATGAATTAATAGAAAGAGCTTCCGTCTTACGAAAATTCGATCAGTTCACGAGTCCTGACGCGAGTTTAACATTTTTTCCCATCCCAATTTTTACTTCGAAAAAGGACAGCCGGGTAAACAATCAATAATAATGTTTTATTTATTAGAACTTACATACTCAATGAACTTAATACCTACAACCTAGTAATATCAACTAAAAATAATTATAATATTTTGCATTACATAATAGGTATCGTCTGACCATTTTCTCTGTAGTATAGTGATATACCTACGCTAATCCTTTGATAATTTTTGTATCTATTTGGCTTTACAAATAGGTACAAATTCATTTATTGTCAGTGCACACACAGCTGGCAGTGTAGACTCGAGTACGTAATCTACGCTCGACCTATAAAAGTACGCAATCATTCTGTGACATGTACTGATAGACAATTCTCTCCTATTTCATTCGTCAATTGTTTTACAACCTATAAAACATTTGCAAGCATTTTCTAAAAATGTGCTTCTGCATATTATAATTTGTAAGATTAATATGATAAAATATTCAGTTTTTTAAGTTATTTGTAATGACCACTAAAAATACAATTAAACATTTTTCTTATTTCTTTTGGTGGGTATAAAATATATCAATGTTAAAATATAATATCCTCTTGAGACAAACCGTCTGCACGGGACATATTATAGTGCACAAACACAGGGGCACTTTCTATTCCATCACTCTCATGATCTGATGAGACTACTATAACTAGCGACACTACCGGAAAGAGAACAGGTACTCATATGAGCAACGGATTTACGTGCTCTCCGAGGCACGGGGGTATAATACCGGCAACTCCCAGACTTCGGGCTGATTAGGAGGATTTTTTCTCAAAATCACTTTTGGCCTGACCCGGGTTTAACCCAGGACCTCGTTATCTGCGGGTCTGTGCTCAACGCAGCCAATGTGATCGAACCCGATGCTGACTAAGACTGCGTCACACGCGCAGTCGAAATAACAACTAACTGTAAATATATAGTATTGACATTTGTAATTTCAAATAAAAAAAAAATATATAAATACACGAACCCGCACAATGAGGGCTACCGTTTTTGTGCTCACCAGTCGGCGCCACCGTCGCGGAAGGTCCACTATAGCTGATCAAAATCATTGTTATTGTGGACGCGAAGAATGTTTTTACGAAAAATATTTATTACAGTCATCGAGCTGTTACTCATTTTGTAATTTATTTAGTTTTAAACCAAAATGTTTAGTTATAATCGCAGTTTTTATTAATAAACAGCGTAACCCGAACAAAAACAGTGTATTTTGACGTTTCGTAGACCTGCCGCGATGCTAGCGCCTCTAGCGGCAAATTGATACGCGGTAGCCCTCATTAGCGGAACGGAATGAAAAGTATTTACTATCGTCATATTTCAGAAAAAACTGGCCTGTTAAGTTACTTCTTTTTATTTTGAACTCTTATTTAAAAATGGAATATTAGGCGATAGTCTCTTTTTTCATCGATTTATTATTGTTTTGAGCGAATACTGATTTCTTAGTGGCATCAATGCAAGCAGGCGGCATGCAAGCAGACAGGCAGCGTGCAAGCAGGCATGCAGCACACTTGCAACATACAGCAATTGAGCAAAAATAAATCGGAAAAGTGATCGGTTCCTTCCCTAGCCACTTCAGATTAGCAAATCTTGGGCCTTCGTATACGATTTCTAAATTTCTCGTTCCATCTCCCAGGGAAACTCCAAGTGCTATGCTCTCCTTGCTGTTTAGGTGACCTTGAGCTTTTTATCAGGCTCATAGCAAGCGAGGACATCAACGTCGTGTGCAAATAGGTTAGACATATCGTAACTGTTTAATGTACTTGAACTGCGTTGATGGACATTTATTATCCGAGCCTTAGAATATTGTTAACATTGCAGTTAACACAAACCTAACAAATTACTTAGCTCAAATTACTCGCTCACGACAACTTGCTAAGTGAAATGCTGTTACGCCTACAATCAATCAGGATTATTATCACCAAATACCATTCACATGTGAAGCAAACAAGCTTATATCTCACCTGATCACTTACCGATGATGATGGAATGGTGATGGACGCTTGCAACACTCAAGGCATCCCACGTACGTTGATGATTATGTACATTTGTTTACCTTTTTAATTTATTCAGTAATCACCTTTAAAAACCCTGAAAATTATAACCTCAGTATACGAGGGAAGTAATTCATTTGTAACCGAAGACGGTTCTATGATGGAAGTATAATTATGTTTGTAAGATAGTTATGGAATATACAAAACATTTCGTTCACGCTCTTTATAAGCACTACTCCTAGATAGAAGATCGACAACACATAATAACGTTATACTATACGTTATATAGGTAGCTGCGCCCCGCTGTGTTACCCGGTTAAGGGATAAATATAGCTTTTGTGCCAGTAAAAGAACTTTTAAACTTCTAAATCTATAGCAGTTGAGGAGGCACTGGTTGGCTACCAGTGCCTCCTCAATCAAATTGCACTCATCAATCCATAAGTGTTCGGTTAAGCATCATCATGTCAGCCCAAGTACGTCCACTACTGGACAAAAGCCTCCCCAAAGAATGGGGGATATGCCATTATCACCATGCTTGGCAGACGGGTTGGCGATCGCAGTTTGATGTCCATAGTTCACAGAAAAACGCTGCTGCCCGTTCTTTGGTAAGTATTCCCTCGGACGATTTCTACGCCATCCCCCTGGGTTTAGATGGGGTGATGATATTCTATGCCGTCACCACACAGCAAACACGTGGTTAATGATGGGTGACCGCCAAAGTGATTTAATTTCTGAGGGCACGTTGAGCTGTTGATCCCGTTGGCAGTAGTTAAGCCATACAGGGCCACTGGACGGCTTGAACATTTCTGACACTAGGGTCCCTACTGTCGATACGGTAAAGAAAAGTAATAAAGTATGTACTCACGTCTGTTTCCCGGGGAAGCAAAAGCAACGGAGTTTCATTTATCACGATCTTTGCACACCTCTTTTGCCTCGTTTACTGTCATTATATTCTTAATACATGCTCGGCGGTTTAAGATATTTCTGACCTGGCTTTCGTGAGAACGTCTCCGATTTGGTCAGATAATGTTCTATGCGGTACCATTCACACAGGCCAGGTATACTTCTTCGGTCAATCTTCTTTCACTTATCCTTTCTAAATGCCCAAACCATCCCAGCATACCTTAAAGTATGTTTATTAGTTATGAAAAAACAATTTAAAAAAAGACATCGCCCGCGGTTGGGATATAATAGGGAACATATTATAGACGGACACAAATTACATCCAGACTGAGAACAACTATTTATGGATCACATATAGTAATATACATACATAATAGTTGTCCGGCGCGGGACTAGAACCCGCGACACGAAAGGACGAGGCGACCGTCCTAGCTGCTGCGCCGCACGTGCAGTCAATAAACTCATACTCCATAAAGATTACTTTACTTTCCGATTCATAATAGTAGTAGGATTGCCCAAGGACTTATTGTGTGTCTGTTAGTTGTACGTTTGTAGAGTAGGTACTGCACTACATATGCGCATATTTCTTTAATCACTCATTATACGTTGATTACTTTGTAGTAACCACCACATGGAAACCTATTATTCTCATGTTTACCTCTCTGTCTTAAAACACAAAGCGAGTAATCAGTTAAGGATCGTTAATTGGAAACATAAAATTGTACAAAAGTTGAGAAATAATTATAAATATAGAGCCTTAATTGGAGCATTACGTATTTACCCAAGTAAAATAAAACAGTTTATTTTTTAAAAAATATGGCGTCGCTTGATAAAATTGTTTATTTTTCCTTTTTGTCATCAACTACGCATTATTCGTAAGATAAATATGGCTTCTAAAGCATCATTATTAAAGCTTATCGGACAACATATATAACATTTATCGGGTAAATTCTATGTATTTTTCCGAACTCATATTGATATACTTAACTACTGAGCATGGCTCCCAAGACACGTCATGAGCCAAATATAAGCTGGTGGTGTTGCATGTGAGGGTCGGAACGATGTAATGATAAATAGATATAAATATCCTGGGATATTATTCACACACGACCTTCAGATCCCAAACTAAGCAGATCTTGTATACTGTGGAAACCTGATAACTGATTAATTAACATATACTACTTTTCTTTTGTAAATACATACTGATAATTACACCCAGACTCAGGACACACAGACATGTTCTTGCACACAAATATCTGTCCTGGGAGGGAATCGAACCCACGACCTGCGGCGTGAAAAGTAAGCATTTTCCAACTGCGCAAACACTAAGTTATTTCTATGTTGAATATCCTTTTAAAAATCATCACATGAATTGTTTTATACTTTGAAAGATACGAAACGCAATTATTTTCTGTTTAATTTTATAAATAATTTTAACACGAGACGTCGTTCATTAGCCGTTTTACTACTTAAGGCCGGCAGCTTCGTTGGAGTGGAAATATACGAGGAAAACTGATCAATTTCCGGGATTATTGTTATCCTATTCTATTCTCCATAATGTGACATTTGATACGAAGCTAAATGTCTTACATTCGTATCAAATGTAATGCAAGGCAGATGAGTTTGAATTTGGGACGGTATGCGTGAAAAAAAAGTTATTTCATTTTTGTCACTGATTACGTGCAATCTACATATTCAATCGTTATTTTAGTATATGCCGTTTAAATACATTTTTTTCTAATACAAATAGAAAGAATACTCTTTTTTGTACAGACGCCAGCACATCAAGCTACCCCAATCCGTCAAATTTATATAGTTTTTTAACTTTATCACATAAGCCTAAGGTTCACTTTCAATTGGGAAAAATTGATAGATTGGGGTAGCTTGATGTGCTGGCGTCTGTACATAGTCAAATAGGGAAAGTATAAAATATATATTTATGTCCTGCAAGACATATTATTCTATGCCCCCTCCCCCGCTTCCTGCCCACGGGATGAGATGAACTGGCGATATTAGTCGCTGTCAGTCACACATCACCAATAACATGAAACCTTATGCCATTTTTAGGATTAATATCCTATTAATAAGCTTAATTAATGGAGTTAGAATCCATGAAGAACAAAATTTAAATCAATTTGTGTATTGTGCTTAGTGGAATTTATATCTTGACAACCACCAACTGAGACAGTGAACCTGCCTTCTGAACGAAAAGTTGCTGGTTTGATACTCGCACAAAACAAATATTGGTATTCATGAACATGTCTGTTGGTCTTGGTCCGAATGTTTTCTGTGCATTGTATGTATATAAGTATGAACAAGAAAAAGTATAATGTATTTCGATATCGATCCAATATCGAGTATCCATGTACAAGCTTTGCTTTGTTTGGGCTAGATGGCGCTGTGTAATGAGTTCCGGATATTTATTATGATTATTTATGTAGCGTCTTCTATCTCTTACTATTCTCTATCATCATATCAGCCGAAAAACGTTCACTGCTGGAAAAAGGCCTCCCCAAAGATCTGCACCATTGCCGGTCTTGCGCTATTCGCCTCCAGCGGTTTCCAGCGACCCGCACAAGATCCATCTTGTAGGGCGCCTGACCACGCTTCGTGGTCGTCTTCCGGTTCGTGGTCGCCACTCGAGAACCTTTCTGCCCCAACGGCCGTCGGGGCAGTATTCTCTGTCAGGACTTTAATATCTGCTAACGCTATTTATTTTGTCTTCTTTATTTCCTTGCTTCACATTTTCTTCCGTAGTATAGCAGATCCGTACTTACGTAGGCAGTTTTCGATACATTAGTATAATTTTTATAGGGAATTCAATGTGTTTTTTTAATTGAACAAAGCCAAGGTAGAAAGTATTTAGATATTTCCAAAAAATATCTAGCTGATAAATATAGCTTCTAGAGATGAAAAAAAATTAAAACCAGTTACGTTGTTTTAATTGTATTCATTACAAACAAGTCAAGTCTTCCATTCAATGCATAGGTTCATATAGAAACTTCGTTCCACCATTCTACATTTCATCATTGATCGCTTATTCAATTCATACATTGTTAACTCGTATTATGGCTCTTCAATTGTAGTGTCCATGTCCATCCTGTACCACGTTTTATTTACCTTACTTTTACACAAACATCGGATAGGTACTTGTAGTGCGTTTGGTAAAAAACTTGAGAGGTGTCAAGGGATGGAACGAAGTTATTTTTTATTATTTATTATGTACAAAAAACCTGTATACACTCAACAAAAATAATCGTCGCGACACCACACTGTTCAATGCGAAATAGAAATGAAAATATCTGGCTTGCTTTCTATAAGAGAGAGAGAGAGAGAGAGAGAGAGAGACAGACAGACAGAGAAACGTGCGCACGCAGCACAGCTGCAAAAAGTGTCGTGACAACTTTTCGTAAGAATTTTTTCCGTCTAGGCCCCTTTCACAAGCCCTTTCAAGGAGACATCGATCTTGTACTGGTCAGAGTTAATGAAGCACTCTCGCGTGACGATTCGGTATATTTGTGTCCGCAAGCGTACTGTAGGTACATAAAATAACAGCGTCTCCGTAGATTTAAATTTATTGCTTCTTTACGATAGTTGCTGTTTATTTAATTATCTTCAGGAAAATAAAAATATTTATAATATTTATAATCTATATTTTGTGGTATTGTTTCTTTATTTTTATTTGCGTGACGTTTACAGCTAACCTAACCAAGGCTCAAATTGTTTGGTACCTACTTAAATAAATCTACAATCTAAGTAACCCGCGTTTGTGGATTCGAACCTTGACTCAGGGTGGTATATGACGTGAAGATGCATGACGGGGTCATTGTAATACCGTACAGGCAATGTAGTAGTGTCACGTCTAGAATGCCGAATGCCTAGACCTTTTTTGTATATGACGGTCACCGTAGCCTAGTTGGTAGTGATCCTGCCTACGAAGCTGGTGGTCCTGGGTTAGAATCCCGGTAAGTGCAAATATTTGTGTGATGAGCACGAATACTTGTTTCTGAGTCATGAATGTTTTCTATGCATATAAGTATTTATCTATCTATATAAGTATGTAATAGGTCTTTACCTATGAAATTGCCGTTTTGTATGAAAAAATTTAATCGAATTTTTTTCATGAATTTTTTTATTTGTATTAATCGAAGTAATCACCCATGCAATCAATGCATCTTTGCCATCGCAGTGGCAGTTTATTGATGCCCTTCTTAAAGAAATCAGCTGGACGGGAGGCAACAAATTCTTCAAAGGCATTTTGTACTGCCTCTCGGGTATTGAATTTTTTTCCCGCCAAGAAGTTATCCAAATTCTGGAAAAAGTAGTAGTCTGTAGGCGCAAGGTCTGGTGAGTAGGGCGGATGACGGAGAGCTTCCAACCCCAGTTCTTGCAACTTGGAGACCGTCTGCTGTGCAGTATGAGGTCGCGCGTTGTCGTGCAGGAGCAGCGGAGACGAGCGATTGACCAATGCTGGTTGGAGATGCGCCAGCTTCTCCATCATTGTGCTCAGTTCTTCACAGTACACATCTGCAGTAATGCTCACCCCGTTTGGTAAGAAGCTGTGATGAATCACACCGGCGCTAGACCACCAAACAGTGACCATCACTTTTCTAGGGGTAAGTTTTCGTTTAGGGCATTGTTTAGGTGCTGAACCAGGATCCAACCAACTTGCTGAGCGCTTGCGGTTATCAAACAGAATCCATTTTTCATCGCAGCTAACAATGCGGTTCAAAATTCCTTCATTTGTGTGTCTGTTGAGCAGTGCAAGGCACGTCTCGACGCGTACTTCGCGCTGGCGATCATTGAGTTCGTGGGGCACCCATTTGTCAAGCTTTTTTACCTTGCCAATTTGACGCAAATGGACCAATATTGTTTTGACGCTAACGTCGAAAGCTGCTGCTAATTCAGCCGTAGATTGTGTATCATCAGCTTCCACAACCGCCTTTAATTCGTCATTGTCGACCAAAGTCTTCGGACGACCGCGAGGTTCATTTTTCAGGTCGAAATTTCCAGAACGGAAGCGAGCAAACCAATAACAGGTGGTGCGTTGGTTTGTAGTGTTAGCTCCGTAAACGTCGTTGATGTTGCGTGCCGCTTGTGCCGCGTTGCTGCCACGACGGTACTCATATTCCATAATTACTCGAATTTTTAACGTATCCATGATGACGAAAAAGATTGAAATGCGATGAAAATGTAACACTAATCAATAAAGAAATGACTACTTTTGGAAAAAAGAATCCATGTTTTTAAAATAAAATTAATTTGAAATTAGAATTCTTAGCCAAACAAAAATTATTTTGATTTGAAATGGCCAGTACTGCAGAACGGCAATTTCATAGGTAAAGACCTAATATATCGTCGCCTGGTACCCATAGTACAAGCTTTGCTTAGTTTGGGGCTAGGATGATCGGTGTGACATTGTCCCCAGATATTATTATTATTATATAACTAGATTAGACAGTACATAAATAATTAACATGATTGTCTCTTTAATTTTGTTTCATCCATATATGTACATCTATACAGACACGCGCTGTATAGTAGATAGTAAGAGTCATCGTTGCCATGCTAACAGCTACGCTTACATATTTAGTATTCTACGAGATATGCCATTAATAGTAAAACGAAAGTTGAAAAAATACAGGTTTGGTTTGAAATAAGTAGGTATAATCAAGTATTAAGTGTGTTCCATTAATCATTGTCTTGTTGACGTTACTGACAACAATATACCAGTGCGTACCGTTTCTATACTTGTGTACACAACTACCCAACTCTGTTACTCCATACTCCAATCCCTGCCTAGGTTGGCTGGAAGAGATCACATTTAGTGATAAGGCCGCCAATTGTACATTTTTTAAATGTAACTATGTTATTGTATTCTTATATCCTATAATGTTTTAGTGTACAAGAAAGAGTTATCTTATCTTATACTTTTACACAGTGTAAGTAAAACTAACAGTGTGTCAACTGTTTCGATAAGCTAAAAACTTCGAAGCGCAGTGTCATCTTTAGCCGCCAATGTATACTTACCTACCGCTACCGTGCGTTGCACGTTGTCGGTTGTCATATGTCAAACACTGAACAAATACAACACATAGTGCATTGTTTTTTTTTTTTTATTACTGTTGGGTTTTGTCTATTGTGCCCATTGTTATTTATGTACACACAAGGAAAGGTGACGGAAAACATCGTTAGCAAACCTATAACTTCTCCAAAGTATTCATGCATGAGACGTCTGGCAACCTGTACTAAAAGAGCCTGTGCACACCATAATTTTTAAACGCGCCGCCGACGCGCGTTTTAAAAACGTGCGTCGACCGCACCTACACCGCAGTTTGGTTTTTGTTTGAATGGATACAAACGCGATGTTAACGCGTGTCTGTATAGCCACAGTCAACGGTGCGCTTAAAAAACGTGATGTTCATGGTGAACTAGGCTTATCCCTTCTCATTGTGGAAAACACCCCTTACCCTGCTGTGGGTAGAGTAAGGGCTTTTTCCCACATTTTTTTTGTACATTACATTACATTTAATAAACCGACACAAAGTACATCCAGACTGAGAACAACTACTTATGAGTCACACAAATAGTGTCCTGGGAATCGGACCCGGGACACAAAGTGGCGAGGCGACTGTCTTAAACATAGCTCTACATGTGTAGTCAATATTATAGTATACTAATCTTTATAAATTATAGCCTTGTTAATCCAGTGTGTCAGCTAACTCCATACCAATTTTTTTTTAAATCGCTTCAGCCGTTTAGACATGAAGAAGTAACAAACACATAACACAATACAACTCACAATTTTCGCCTTTATAATATTAGGTCTTTACCTATGAAATTGCCGTTCTGCAGTACTGGCCATTTCAAATCAAAATAATTTTTGTTTGGCTAAGAATTCTAATTTCAAATTAATTTTATTTTAAAAACATGGATTCTTTTTTCCAAAAGTAGTCATTTCTTTATTGATTAGTGTTACATTTTCATCGCATTTCAATCTTTTTCGTCATCATGGATACGTTAAAAATTCGAGTAATTATGGAATATGAGTACCGTCGTGGCAGCAACGCGGCACAAGCGGCACGCAACATCAACGACGTTTACGGAGCTAACACTACAAACCAACGCACCACCTGTTATTGGTTTGCTCGCTTCCGTTCTGGAAATTTCGACCTGAAAAATGAACCTCGCGGTCGTCCGAAGACTTTGGTCGACAATGACGAATTAAAGGCGGTTGTGGAAGCTGATGATACACAATCTACGGCTGAATTAGCAGCAGCTTTCGACGTTAGCGTCAAAACAATATTGGTCCATTTGCGTCAAATTGGCAAGGTAAAAAAGCTTGACAAATGGGTGCCCCACGAACTCAATGATCGCCAGCGCGAAGTACGCGTCGAGACGTGCCTTGCACTGCTCAACAGACACACAAATGAAGGAATTTTGAACCGCATTGTTACCTGCGATGAAAAATGGATTCTGTTTGATAACCGCAAGCGCTCAGCAAGTTGGTTGGATCCTGGTTCAGCACCTAAACAATGCCCTAAACGAAAACTTACCCCTAGAAAAGTGATGGTCACTGTTTGGTGGTCTAGCGCCGGTGTGATTCATCACAGCTTCTTACCAAACGGGGTGAGCATTACTGCAGATGTGTACTGTGAAGAACTGAGCACAATGATGGAGAAGCTGGCGCATCTCCAACCAGCATTGGTCAATCGCTCGTCTCCGCTGCTCCTGCACGACAACGCGCGACCTCATACTGCACAGCAGACGGTCTCCAAGTTGCAAGAACTGGGGTTGGAAGCTCTCCGTCATCCGCCCTACTCACCAGACCTTGCGCCTACAGACTACTACTTTTTCCAGAATTTGGATAACTTCTTGGCGGGAAAAAAATTCAATACCCGAGAGGCAGTACAAAATGCCTTTGAAGAATTTGTTGCCTCCCGTCCAGCTGATTTCTTTAAGAAGGGCATCAATAAACTGCCACTGCGATGGCAAAGATGCATTGATTGCATGGGTGATTACTTCGATTAATACAAATAAAAAAATTCATGAAAAAAATTCGTGTAAATTTTTTCATACAAAACGGCAATTTCATAGGTAAAGACTTATTATTAGTGTGATTATATTATAGTATTAAATAGTTATATATATATATATATATATATATATATATATATATATATGTGTGTGTGTATTTTGTTTAAAATTTATATTTAACATTACATCTATATCACTTAATTAATACTTGGGTTATAAACTTTTTCCAAAACAAGGTATTAATACTGCATTAAAATTTACTGACTACCAAAAAAAAAACAAATATTAAATAGCCTCGTTATTCATAATGATTTTACCAATGTCAAGTGGACATTAAATAATAAAAGAGTAACCTCGCGTGCTTCTTCTTAAGTAATTTGCACCAACAGCTTTCCTGGCAGAAAAACTGATAATTTGTATGGCTTATTAAAATGGGATTCAAGATCACAATAAGGAGCAAATCCAAGCAATGCAATTGACCTTAACATTATTTATACTTTATTGCACACAGAAATACATATTTATATTAAAGATTACATATATCATGTACACAGGCGAGCTTAACTCAACTATGAGTTCTCTTCCAGCAAACCTTTGTTAGAGTGAGAGCTTATATGAATGGGTTACAAACAGTGCGCAACAATTTGAAATAATTATGAACTAAGGTAATAAAAATAATTCAAAAATAAAACAAAATAAAATCTACCAATGCTAAATAAATATATACATAAACCTGCTTACTAATACTACATACCAAGTTACTTACGTAACTACATACCTAATTATATATTATATATATATAATAAACATATAATATATTCATAAATATTAGCTGTCTGCCTGCTTAGTTGATTGTAAAAAGTGTTCTTTTATTTTTCTCTTAAACACGTCAAGAGATGTTGTAGCGCGAATTGAATGAGGAAGAGCATTCCACAAACGCACTGCCTGAACAGTAAATGAGCCGTCATACCGGCTTGAGGAGTGAGAAGACATTCGAAGAAGAAGTGAAGTGGTTGAACGGCAGATTTTTTCATTTTTTTTTCATTATATAATATTAATAATATAATATCCTAGGACATTATTTGCACACGGCCATCTGATCCCAAACTAAGCTTGTGCTATGGAAACCAGGTAATGTATATTGGTTGTGACATAGTAGAGTTTTTATTATTATTTGGTTTTTATATTGTAATAAACAAGGTCATACCTTGTTTATCACAATAACAATGTCGATATTATATAACTGATATACTACTTAAACTACTTTTCTTTTGTAAATACATACTTAATATAGATAATTACACCCAGACTCAGAACAAGCAGACATGTTCATGCACACAAATATTTGTCCTGGATGGGAATCGAACCCACGACCTCCAACGTGAAAAGCAAGCATTTGCCAACCACGCCAACAGGCCCGTTATTGTATTATACGTTATTATATTGTTTATCCTAAAATGTGAAAGTATCAACTTGATACAGAAAACAAAATGATGTCGTGTAAAAGGCTATAAAAATCGTAAATGCAAATAATTGTAACAGGTTAAAAAACTACTGGTAAAATGGAATTTATTATTAACTTCGCGACTTCAATGCAGCATCTTGTTGGTAGTTTTAATTTGAATTTCTCTTTATCGATGGATGCGTGATTGGATTTTCTCATTGAGATAATGAAATTTATTCAGCACTTGGGTATTTACATACACTTGTACTTGTCAAGCTCACAATGCAATACATAAACATAGTTTAAAACACTAATTAAAGCAACAAAATATTTTGAAGTAGTCCGTCCGTGCGGTGTGTTTCGTCATATTTATTTTTATTAAATCCTTAAATCTATACAAATAAATAAAATTGGAGTGTCTGTTTGTAATATTGAAATATCCGGTTTTTACTACATTAATATGTATATATATATACGCTAAATACACCAAAACAACATTTTTTACAATTTTTGTCTGTCTGTCTGTCTGTTTGTTCCGGCTAATCTCTGAAATGGCTGGACCGATTTTGACGGGACTTTTATTGTCAGGTAGCTGATGTAATAAGGAGTAACTTAGGCTACTTTAATTTAGAAAAAGTCTTTTATTTTACTAAAAAACGAAATAAACTAATTAACACGCGGACGAAGTCGCGGGCACAGCTAGTAAATAATAAATTGCAAGGCACTAAGCTATTATTGTTATATTTAGCAACAGTATATTAAAATTAAAGAAATGATAACAACGAGCAGTTGGCTAGCCCAAAAGGCTCTCAAACAGTAGCTTAATTTAAGCGACTAATACCTGAGGGCACCGTTAGAAGTAACATCTTGTCATATATTGCATTAGCCAAAATATCTATGGACACACCTAGATTTGTGATTGAAGAACCAGAAGAATCTTTGTATGGATTTGATCATACAAGGTGTAACATAGCATAACATGTGTAATAGCGTAACTTGAGGAGGTTAATTTGCATATGAAATAGAAATCGAGTATAACACCAACACACACAAAATTTTGTTGCATATAAAAATTTTGATCAGCCAAGGAAAGCAAAAACAATATATTTCGTACTAGCTGTGCCCTGCGGTTTTACCCGGGTTACATTTTATAAATTATCATAGCTCCTCCCCCGTAGGTGATAGCGTGATAATATGTAGCCTATATGTTGACCCAACCTCTAAGTAATATTCATGCATGAAGTCAATCTATGCAGTAATGTCTGAGTTTAGCCCGGACATACATACACAGAAATAGACACAGAGACAAAAAATCTAAATACTATATTTTTGGCTTCGATATCGATTGCAGACCACGCCCCAGTATCCTTTAAAAAATATTAAATGTACAGTTATGACTTTCCTACGATTTTATTACATGTATAGATTTCGCGAACTGGTTTTCTATATTTTGTTCAGTTTCATAGTTAGATAGCGCATTTTACTTACGTTTCCTCGACAATTCATGTTATATCTTGTATATATCCGGGGAAGCACTAGTCTCCTAAGCTAAACGTAAAAGTTAAGTTAAAAAAGTTTAGCCTTAACAAGGTAACAACCCAACTCACAAACAAGTGACAAACTAAAGCAGGCGTGGATAGGCGTAATAAAATAATAGGATGGTTATAGCGCCATTTCATTACTAAACTAACGTGTGTCAGCGAAATCGAAATCATGTTAAGCGGATTGCATAGGCCGAATGTATGCAATACAATTATTTCTATTTGGACCAAACCGGGAAATTTATTAAATTTTTCATCTTATGATTTATACCAAAATATAGCTCAAACCTTTAATTTTTAGTCAATATTTATCAACAGTCATGCAAATCAAATGCATAATTTTTATATTGTTCATAATTATTCTTAACGAATATTATGGCTTTTACAACGGATGGTTATAACGCCATTTAATTACTAAAATAACGTATGTCAGCGAAAGCGAAATCATGTCGAAGCTAAGCGCATTGGACCGGCCGAATGTATGAAATACAATTGTTTCTTATTGTACCAAAATCGGGAAGTTTTATTAATTTTTTTAACTAATTATGTATAACAAAATGTAGCCCAATCCTTTACTTTTTTAGTCAAAATTTATCAACATTCATGTGAATCTAATGCATTATTTTTATATTGTTTACATTCTTAATTAATATCATAGATTTTGGTACAAAAAGTAAAATATATTGTGCACATATTTAGCCTATCAAATGCCCTTCTATGTAGTTTGGTACAGAATTATACTGTGAATGGTGTCTGGTAGTGCGATCTCGCATTTAGTATGTCAATGAACGCCATGAATTTACGAACGTTCAAGTACCGGTTAGGTGTCGCGTATATACCTGTCCATTAAAATCGGATGTGCTTTCACTTGTACTTTATTTACATATATATTTTAAGGTCATTCTTACATCAGACTGTATCATCAATTAAAATTATGGTACGGGTTTAGAATATCAGTGTGTAGTAGTTAGGTGGCAGTAGCGTATCGTATATAGTAATATAATAATATCCTGGTACATTATTTACACACGGCCATCCCAAACTAAGCAGAGCTTATACTATGGAAACCAGATAACTGATATACTACATATACTATTTTTCTTTTGTAAATAAATACTTATATAAATAAATTACACCCAGGCTCAGGACAAACAAACATGTCCATATTGTTCATGCACACAAATATCTCTCCTGGGTGGGAATCGAACCCACGACCTCCGGCGTGAAAAGCAAGCATTTGCCAACCGCGCCAACAGTCCCGTCAAATAAGACGATTCCTCTCGGTTCCCTTTTACAAAATATGTCATATTTGTGTGTGTGACGACAAACACACAAATAAAACATTCGTCATCTGCCTGATATCGACCACAGCTGGACATATAGCCCTCCCCCAAAGGTCTTATAATGCTGCTATTTAGAGTGGTTTGCCTTAGTCAGGTGCTTGGCATGCGAGTTGGTAACCGAAGTTGGGCGGTAGGTAGCTAGTACACAGATGGTGTTGCAGCGCTGCAGTCCGACTACCTAGTAGACTATCCTTTAGTCGCCTTGAATGGTACCGGAAACCACACTGCTACAAAAAAACAATACTACCAAATAAATCCTAACGATGAAACGTTGGTGGACATCTATTATTCTATTTTTTTTTGTACAGACGCCAGCAATCAAGCTACCCCAATCTGTCAAATTTCCCCAATTGAAAGTGAGCCTTATGCTTTTGTGATAAAGTTGAAAATCTATAAAAGAAATTTGACAGATTGGGGTAGCTGGATGTGCTGCCGTCTTTACCTACGACATGCTGTTTGCTGCTGTTAATCTAAATGTAGCTACATGAGTCTATAGCGATATTCAGAGATTCAGTTTCCCATTTATAAATTATGTAATATTTGTGTGAAATAATAACGACAAGATTTTTTGAGAAACACTAGTTCTGTATAAAAAGATAACTGGCAGTTTAAAACCAATATAACTTATGTAGCCTATAAGAGTCCCACAGCAGGACAATCGCCTCCTGTCACAATGGGAGGGTATAGGCCATAGTCCACTACGCTGGCCCAGTGCAGGTTAACACACTTCATATGCCATAAGAATAATTTGAGACTACTGAGGCACATGTAGGCTTCGTCACTATGTTTTCCATTACCATTTCAAATTCGAGATATTAATTTCTATTACAGCCATGCATTCTAAAAGAGTCGTTGCCTTTGGTTTGAACTCGAGACCACTGAACCCACACACGAAGTTCTAGGCTTACCGCTTACTCGTACTTTCAAAAGAATAATGGACATTTGGGCAAATGGCTGGTAGTAGTGATGGCTCTTAGTTCGTCTAGCTCATCTCGCGCGGGGTGTTCAAGTCATCCCGAGGGAATACCCCCAAGAAAAAGACCGGCAGCTTCTCTTGGAATTATAACCAACCACTGCAATCGGCAACCCGTCTGCCAAGCGTAGCAATTATGGCATTTCCCCCTTTTTTCAATTGTGGACGTCATTGGGCTTCAAACTTCAGCGATTTTTAAACAGAATATTCTGGAGAATGAGCTAATAGTGGTTATACTCAACCTATCCATAAACACTTTTCTGATACGTGTTCGACAAACAATAGAATTCGGGTATAAAACAACATAATTCCCAATTTATCCACTAAAAGAAAATAAGTTCCTATGTGGTGGCACTTATTATTGCTCCCCACGCTACGTTTCGGTACTTAATTGATCATATTTTGTATAATACCTGAGAATATAATTAAATATGCCATAATAATCTGCAGTTACCTCATCTATATTCATGTAAGCATCGATTGGATTATAATTTAATCGCAAATAGTTTTCGAAACTGCCATATGCACGCGGAACGTGACTGTTTTGTATAATTTCTGTGCAGTTCAAATAAAGGGAAATTGCGAATGCCTCGCGTTTAAGGGGCTGACAGTAGCAATTAGATATTTACCCAAAACAAATACGATTATGTCAAATTCGACAGTATTTTAAGAACGAAGACGATTCAACCATTGATTTTATGGCAGATTTGAAATTCTTCACGTTATCTCGATGGAAAAAAATCAGAAGGTCAACTTAATTCCAACGGTTGTATAGTACAAACTGAAAACTTTTGTTTCCGAGAAAATAAAGGAAGCTGACACTAAGTGTGGCGCAGTGGGTAGGATAGTCGCCTCGCCGGGAGTATCGTGCCGTCATGCCGTTAAGTTAGATATATAAGAAGTTGACACGTGTGGCGTAGTACCCCGCAAACAGGGACTGTGTCCCGAACGTTGCCTCTATGATAAAAAATCCATCAATATAACTAGAGCCAGACCACAATTGGAACGAGTAGTCTATGTTTCTAGAAATACTAATGTATACAACTATATTACTACAAACATGTTCTGACTATTTACAAGCGCTTTTTTAAAGTCTACGTGAATAAAAACCTTTTTTATTTTATTTTATTTATTTAGTATGTGAGTTATATGTATTTACATATGAGTTTACAGCAGCTGCCGTTGTTTGCTTGCTTGTCGAATTATTAGTATTTAAAAGAAATAATTTGAGTAAGTATATTTTTAATATAAAATAATAATAATAAAATGTTTAATCATAAGTTGAAACCAACGTAGCAGTTTTTATATTATGAAATGAAAACCTTTTTCTATAATAACGCACATGGCATGATAATTTGACATTTTTATACCCCGTTTTGACATAATTCTCTTTTGAGAATTTGTTTTTTAACAAATATTTCAAAGGTTTTTCAATTGTAATATGGTTTTGTGTAAACAATATCTAAATACCAATAAGTTTAAAACTTCACGGCCTAAATCGACCTATAAGGATTCTTTTTTACAATTTCGCAAGGAACCTAACAAGAAGTCGTGACTGTCGTGCGTGACACACCAGATAAACTTCACACGCTTTGAACATGACCTCAATTTTTTTTATATTCATTAATTAGTAGCATCCAACACAATAAATATAAATTAATTCCTATATTATAGTTGTAAGCTGTCTATAGCCAGTAACCCTCAGCGCTCCGTAAATATTGGCGAGGTTAAGCACCTAGACGCGCGCTCAGTCAATAGATGGGTAACCAACCACAAAAGTGATTTGATTTCGAGCGTCAGCTCCATCAATCAGATAATAGTCCTGAAGCCGTAATAAAGTCTTATTGGGCGACTTGATCGACTTTGAAATTAAGGTTACCATTACCCAAACAAATAAAGAAATAAATCCTTCTAGCTTCTTTTTAACTAAGTAGGAGGTTTTGAATTGCTGTGGAGTTTTTTTTTTGTATTTTATTTTGCGATTACTCCATTGTTTTTAAACCGATATTAAAGATCATTTTTAGGGTTCCGTACCCAAAGAGTAAAACGGGACCCCATTACTAAAAATTCGCTGTCTGGCTGCCCGTCTGTCACCAGGCCGTATCTCATGAACCGTGACAGTTAGAAAGTTGAAATTTTAACAGATGATGTATTTCTGTTGCCGCTATAACAACAAGTACTAAAAACAATATAAAATAAATATTTAAGGGGACTCCCACACAACAAACGTGATTTTTTTTCTCGTTTTTTATAGATAATGGTACGGAACCCTTCGTGCGCGAGTCCGACTCGCACTTGGTCGGATTTTTTAATTCAATATTGATTGAATCGAGATGTTCGTGTTTTCTTTATGACAATAAGTATGTTTTTTAATAATGATTTGCTGTAAAATTCAATTTGATGCATTGCATATCATCTTAAAGCCATGTTTATACGTGTGTTGTCTCCCTCTCCACTCGCGTCCGTACCACTGCTTAGTATGTTCCGACACTACTAATTTGAACATATCTCTTAAGACGCTGACAACACCTAATTTGAACGTATCACACTAGTCTCCTCCGAATAAGCTATCAAGAGGGGACGAAAATGGAGTCAACAGAAATATAAAAAAAAGCAGCGTGAAATATAACAAAATCATAAATTGCGAAATATATGTTTTGCGCAATTTATGATTTTGTTATATTTCACCCAGCTTTTTATTTGTTTTTATAGTTTTTCTTTGCAGCAAATCTAAAACAATGATGTTTTTGCCTTTGCTATTAAAAATGTGCACTACATATAAAAAACAATTTAAAACTGATGGGCCTGTTGGCATGGTTGGCAAATGCTTGCTTTTCAGGGTTCGATTCCTCCCCAGGACAGATATTTGTGTGCATGAACATGACTATTTGTCCTGAGTCTGGCTGTAATTATTTATATAAAGTATCTATTTACAAAATAAAAGTAGTATATGCGTAACAGTTATATGGTTTCCATAGTACAAGCTCTGCTTAGTTTGTGATCAGATGGCCGTGTGTGAATATATCTCGACGTTATATTTTTTTTCGTGGGCAGGCCCCCTACGAGATGGACCGATGATCATGTGCGGGTCGCTGGAAATCGCTGGATGCGGATAGCGCAAGACCGGCAATTGTGGAGATCTTTGGCGGAGGCCTTTGTCCAGCAGTGGACGATTTTCGGATATGATGATGATGATGATATCAAAATGTTACGTCATCATGCGCCAATAAAGCAATACATCAGCTGATTTTCTCCGATTAGTTTTAGAAATGTGAGACGTGTGGCGAGCTAGGGTATTCGCCTCATTACTGGCTCAGCATCCTCGGGTTTCATTCCCGTGCAATACAAGTGTTAGTATACACAAATGCTATGTCGGGTCTGTTGGCGTGGTTGGCAAATGCTTGCTTTGCTTTGGGTTCGATTCCCCCCAGGACAGATATTTGTGTGCATGAACATGTCTGTTTGTTCTGAGTCTGGGTGTAATTATCTATATAAAAATGTATTTATAAAAGAAAAAGTAGTATAATAATATGCAGTATATCAGTTATCTGGTTTCCATAGTACAAGCTCTGCTTAGTTTGGGATTAGATGGCCGTGTGTGAATAATGTCCCAGGATGTTATTATTATTAGTATTGTTGAGGCTGAGTGTGCTTTAGATTACTTAAATTCGGTCGCTGAAAGACAAAAGATAAAATATATAAAGATAAAAAAGATGCAGCGTGCATTTGGTCACTACCTACAGCTAATCTAGCTAAATATCATTACTATTATAAAATAAATTTTATAAATGTTATCATACAATCCGGGTACCTAAATATCTACGAGTATGTAACTAGAAATAATTACGTATACTTAATTATATTACTACAAACATATTCTGACTATTTACAAGCGCTTTTTAAAAGTCTTCGTGAATAAAAGGTTTTTTATTTATTTATTTAATATGCAACATCTTTTAAGACTTATTCTTTAAAATTAAAAGTCTTCGTGAATAAAAGGCTTTTTATTTATTTAATTAATATGCAACATCTTTTAAGACTTATTATTTTAAATTATATTCAGTCATTTCACTTCTTGATATCCTTGTATACCTGCAGTACTTATTGCATCTCATTGGTAATTTCCGTTCTACGTTCGAGGTCCAAAAACTAGAAGGGGCGTGTTTGTTTACATAAATTGGCTCGATCACATGTGGCCTTTAGATGCGTAAAACCACATTTCTAGAACTCACCGTTTTATATAACACATTAAGAAACCTATTATATATAAGATATAATATATAAGGTTTGCTAAGTTTAACGGCAAAAAGCATACGAGGTCAGTTATGTCGTGCGTGACATAAAAACCCGATAAGTTTTAACATGGTTTTATTTTTTGCTATTTATTCATACATTACTGATCTACTTTGCAATTATTGAAAGTGATTTGATTGTTTGATACTGTATACAACATGTAACGTAATTAACGCACACCCTCAAACACCCCAATTTGAATATTATGTTGTAATCAGAATACAGACTCTGAATTTTTAATTTAACATGTACCAAATTAGTTTCTTGGAATAAAGTTTATTTTTCTTTATTTTATATTGAATGATGGAATTTGTATGAATACAAATAAAACTGCGATTTTAAAGTCTTCGAATTACAGTCCATTTCAATATGTTTTGACTGTACAGGGTTAATATGACAATAATTTCCGTAGTATTAATTATTTTGGAATTAAAAAAAACCTGTATTAAAAATGATATAAATCGATTCAATCAACGATTCTAAACAAACTATTTTCAGGATGTGCGTTAATTAAGTTACATGTTGTATATATTACAGGTGTTTTGAACTTAAATCTAGTCCGTACTTAGTAATAAATATCAGTTCAGAGCACTGCCTAACTTTCCATTAAGGGAAGTTAAGCAGTTCATAAATCTGATTGGTTACTTCCTATTTATTGGAGCAAGTTGCTCCAATAAGAAGTAAAATAAGACTCCGAAATGAGATATTATACGGACCTTATACTACAACAACTTTTTTATGCAATTTTATACTCTTGCCAACTTTGACGGGCCTGTTAGCGTGATTGGTAGATGCTTGCCTTTCACGCCGCAGGTTGTAGGTTCGATTTCCACCCAGGACAGACATTTATGTGCATGAACATGTCTGTTTGTACAAGAATTTGTGAATGTTACCCTCATAAAAAAAATTCACAATTTTTACTTTATTCCTAAAATCAATCATAGCGATTTTAGAATGCTTTTATTTTATCAAACTTTCACATTCATTTGTATAATTTTATGTCTATCAATTAACGAATTTTGTATGTTTAATAACCACAAAATCGAATGAAACCAGTAAATGTAACTTAACATGTGAATTAAAAGATACGTAACTCAACAAAAGGTGTCAGTTATGTACTCGTACCTACTGCAGATATGAATGAATGAGGATATTAAGGCCCGGAGTACAACCGCGCGCAATTACGCGAGCGGCGCGCTCAAAACGGCCACAGATAAGCCCAAACTTGACAGTGTCAACAATACTTGCTTAAAAAACGCCAAAATTTTGACTTATACATGTGACGAATTTATGGAAGTGAAATAATAACACCTTTTAAGCTTGTCTTTTTTGTATGTATGTTACTCGATTTCTATCTTGTGTATTCACCGGTTCAGAGTTTTTAGATTCGGTAGGAAATGCTTTCGCTATGTTCCTAGATGGTAAACATTTTGTTGATGGCAATAAAACTTTGAAGTTTACTTTGAAATCGGTTGTATATAATTAATTATTACTAATTTAACTTATTTTATTACATTCGCGTTAAAAATTTGTATTTACATCTACCATATCCTGCCAAATGATAAGCCATGTCAGAGGCCTACTGGTCGGTACTACGGTAACCACTGCCCATACGATAAGTAAGTAAGTATGTATCTACCGATATGTTTTTGTGTACTCAACATTGTCATCGTCATTGACATAATATACAACTAATACTATAGTTTATTTATTCGTAAACACGTTTACATGTCATATTCTTATTTATAAATTCATATAATATAGCAAAACACATCAATACATAATAATATAACACATCAATAATAAGCAAAACTAAAACATTCACGTGGATTAGGATGTCAGTAGGTATATAAGGGTGTCAATAGGTATATAAGAAATTCATATTGTCGTCTAATGTCAATTGTAACAGTAATAAGTAGAAATTATTAAATCAATCGATATTATAGTAGTAAATAAGTACAAGAATTAATTAGTTTTTTTATGTTTTAGAAATTCATCGAAGGAATAGAACGACTGTTCGATAAGCCATTTTTTAATGTATCCTTAAAACAATCTATATTCGAGCTCCCGACAACATTATCTGGTAGGTTATTATAAACTGTTGGACCCATTACATGAGTCAGTTTGCTAGACTTTTCTAGACGACGCGGTACGGCGGCAAGCCTGTTATCGCCACGAGTGCTGTATGCGTAAACGTCGCTGAGCTTCGCATACTGCTCTACGTTAGAGCGAACGTAAATTGCAACTTGCAGTACTACAATTCCAGTGAGTGTGATGATGCCAAGTTCCTTGAAGTAAGGTCTTACAGATGTGTTTTGGGGTATTCCGATGAGAGCACGTACGGCGCGTTTTTGGAACCGAAATATGCGTTCCCATTCAGCCGAACGTCGTCGGCCCAGTCAGTTCGGCCCCATACTGCAATAGCGAGTGAACAGTCGCGAAGTAGCAGATAATATTGTGGTCATATAGCATTATGTAGGCAATTTAAACGTTAACAAAATCATATGTAATTCGCATTAGCAATAAATGGCTATTGATAACAGTAAAGTATATGTTTCGTCTATTAACAACATACTAACCAGGGTCACCAGGGCCATGCTTCGATTTATCCGGCAGTAGCTCCGTAATTTTAACCTTTTTAACGGTTCAAGGTAATAAAAGCGCCGATGTTGCACACGAATTTGCAACATATTATAACGTAAACAAGGCTCAAGGTCGCAGTTACGCCCTTGATCCAATATGGGGTCATGCGCCTAAGTGTATGTAACTAATGAATGGAACTTCTGCCAATAGTCCGAATGATTATAATTAGTTCTTCCTAAGATTCCAACGAATAACATGCTGAATTTGTTTATGAACGGGAGATTCCGGATTAATGTTGACAAAATCACAAGCCCCGCCCAAATTACCCTGTCATCCAAATTTAGCCAAATAAGAATTTTGCTGTAACGGTTCTTTACACAATTACGTTAATTATACGCACCCCGCCCAATAAAAATTACAAAATCATTGCTAAAGTTGATAGTTTTACATAATATAAATCTGACAAAATTAATCGTAAAATATTCCGAAAGCCTCCTTTATTTTCAAGTTCCTCGGTTTTCAGGTTTGTATCCGGCCGCACTATTCCGGATGCATGTGACACATGCCTAAATAAATAACTTGAACAGTTTTTTACAACACGGAAGTTTACAAAGCACCTACCAAACTATTTAATTACATATTTAATTTGCCATTTTAACTACAGACAGAGAAATACCTTAGTATTTTTTACTCAATCTCATTAATAGGTATTTAAGACCTAAAACTAGTTATCGCAAAAAATTATAAACAAGTCAATAACTTCCTGGAAAGCTAACGCATAAATGTCATAAGACTAATTAGTTTTAGTTTTCTGAGGTCAAATCTCATATACAACGTGTAATTTAAACAGCATAGGGTACTTACAAGTCAGCTTTTGAAACGTATTCTTACATAAACTTCGGAGGGTTAATTGCAATACCACTTTCTATTGTCAAGTTACGTTATCCTACTAATATTATAAATGAGAAAGATTGTGAGTATGGATGTATCGATGTATGGATGTTTGTTACTCTTTTACGCAAAAACTACGTAAAGGATTTTGATGAAACTTTGTAGTAATATGTATTTGTAGCTATAACACATAGGCTATATTTAAAAAAAGTTTAAAGCGGGTGCAACCGCGGGGAAGCACAGCTAGTTACTTATATTTATACAATTGGAACTTAGTACACAAGACGTCGCATGCTGTCTCGCAGTGACAGTCATTTGCTACTGTTTCCACAATTTCAGATTTTATTTATGAATTGTATATGTATTGCCTCATACATTGTGATTATACATCAATTGACCAGTAACTTACTTAATAAGTTATCTGTATGGAAACTCAATCGATACTTCTCTTAGAAAATGAACTCAAAATCGAGTATCCGGCATCCACTCATGACCCTTTATGATCATTTCACTGCATGTAACACTGTAGGTAGATTTTGCAATGTTAATTGGAATAAAACAGCAATTAAAATGTGAATGAGTACAGTGCACATCAAATCAGCATGTGGTGCGCTTCCCTTCGATTCAAGTATCCCACACTATAACTACACTATTAATGACACTCCAATGTGGTGTAGAAGCTCTCACGAACAACGGTTGCGTATTTATAAACAGTGTCACGATTCCTATTTAGTGTGCGTCGCGGAGGCGCCCAGACACTGCCGCTAGAGCCTATTTAAGCACCATGCTAATGATGCATGTCAATTTCTCTAGCTCTTCACACATGTCTGAGAGAGGTTACACGTTCAATTTGTTTTCAATACTAATATCTCTGACATTAGGTACATATGAAACTGATCGTCTACGTATTAGTCAACCAACGATTAGGACGCCGCGCCGTCGTCCCCTTCTGCGAGTTAGTAAACCGCTAGAAGGAAGCCGACGAGCGGTATCGGGAGAGAGCCGATCCCGCTCTTAGGCGGTGGGCACATCGTGGTGGCGGTGGAGCCGTCGAAGTGGCGGTCCCAGCAGCCGATAGCCCAACTCCCACTCAGGGCTGCGGTGGCAGTAAGAGTAAGATTCCTCTACTATTGCCACGAACAAGCATATCCAGGAAGAAAGCAATCTTTCTGTGGCACAGTCATTATTATAGAAATCAAAATAACCAGCTGCTGTGTATTCTGTCTATTTCTCCAATTGAGCTGCTTATAGAGCGAAATAAACGCCGCTCCCATCTTTCTGAAATGTAATTAGCGATTGGTGCAGTTCTGGGTTAAAACATACGAACACGATATTACGTGACTAACTAACTACAACTATAATTACTATTACTAAAATGTTTTTTACTCTAAAAATACAGGTTCTATAATTTCAATTTTAGTATTGTAAGTATACTACTTTACATAACATTATGATAATGTAATGTAAAGTAGGAAATACAACGATACATAAGTACGGCAAACTACTCGTGCGAAGATCTTACATTTAAAAGTCAAAATTGGTGATATCATAGAGACCGACAAGTACATAGGCACATAAGTATCGGTATGCCGAACACCAGTAGTGTAAACGATTAAGGTCAAGATCAAACAAATATATATTCAATACGATGAAACTACACCTGACTTACACAATTTAATAAATCTTTTTATTGGGATTGTTGTGAAGAATTGAATTGATCAAGATACGATGGGACTGACATACGCTATAGGAACAAATAAAATAAAAAAAAAGAAAAAAAAAAACTGTGTTGCTGGGGAGTCGACGCCAGGATATGTCCACTAAAATCATCATAGTAGCATACTATTAACCTTATTAGTATATATATATATATTTCCAATGGACTGAAACGTACAAAACTTACATATAAAATTAAAACTATTTTTATACAAAAAGGACACTGCCAGCCTATATAACTAAAACTAAGAGGGGAACTCTGCTGTGTGGTGACGGCGACAAATATCAGAATCAGAATATCATCACCCCATCTCATCCCGTGGGGGGCGTAGAAGTCGACCCGAGGGAATATCTACCAGAGGATGGGCAGCAGCTTCCTTCTGATTACTATGACCATCTTACTGCGATCGCCAACCCGCCTGCCAAGCGTGGCGATTATGGCATATCCCCCCAAGACGATTCTTGAGGGAGGCTTGTCCAGCAGTGGACTTATTTAGCTGTAATGATGAAGAGGGGAATGCGCCGGTGCCAACGTCAGATATTTTGTTTTATTTTCGGTATCCAAATTTGTGATCAACAAATCAAATTACTTAATCATCAAATCAAATTATAATTTAATTTAAAAAAAAGCTTTAAAAATATAATAGTTAATTCATTAATTAATGTCTATTTCCAATAAAAAAGACTATTTACTATCATGCCCAAAAATCTAAAAGGTATGGACGACATATCAACTTTTAAGAAAGAGCTTAAGATCTTGTTGATCAATAAATGCTATTATAATGTAGTAGACAATTTAAATGGTAAATTATAATTATTAATTATTTTCATTTTTTGATTTAATAATAGCATTATGAAAACTGACAATATTTTTTACTCTTACACTATGCATTGACCTTATTTTTTCAATTCCATTATACTTATTTGATATTATTTTGCTACTTTGGATATAATTTTGATAATTTTGTTACTTTTGACATTATGTTACTGTTTACTGTTTAATTTAATGAATTGTTATTTTAATGCAATGCAATGCGTGGTTATAATGTATATACTGATTCTTGAATACTATTTAAGATGATGTAAAAATAAAAAATACTGTTCGCATGCCTTATTTTAAGGTAGAATATAGAGCACTATACCAACTCTGTAACAACTTGTACTTTTAACCTGTATTCTTTGAATAAAGATTATTATTATTATTAAGAGATTTTGTAAGTAGACTTAAATAATAATAACTCAAATTTTAGATTATACGTGCAAATTAGTTCAATATTAGGTTAGGTTTATTGAGAGGTATTTTAATAATATCAAGTTTGTCACAAAATGTATTAATTACGTTTGACATGTGATTGTTTTATAATATTTTTAAAATGTCGTATTTGTTTTCTTCCGTCTACTCAAATTCAGCTGAACTACTAATCTATCTAATCTAATTAATACCTAGTATACCGGTTGTACCTATCTCTCTTTAGATATCTTTTTTTAGATATAGATATATATTACTGTATGCACCAAAAACGTGCGTCAGTCCCCTTTTGAGCATAATACTCAGTAAAAGTCAATACAAGTTCATTTTTTAATTTCTATAAATTAAATGGAAACTAATCACAAGACCGGCAATTGTGGAGATCCAACCTCCCCGGTCTTTGTCCAACAGTGGAGTTGTCAGTGTCTTTGTCAGTGTGTTTCCGCTCATATGATAATAATGATGAAATGGAAATTGATTATCCTATGTTTGTGTTGTCGAAAAGCATAGGTAATCTATTTTTAAATATTAACCCAACAAGAGGACCAAAGCAGATCTGAAAAGTGCATACAATTATTACCCATGAGCTACCTAATTCGCGCATTTCTATGAGTGCTTTATCTAAATGCGTAAATACTACAGCATTATGTGTGTTAATATAAGAAAATATATGTACCTAACTTAGCTCTGCGAAGTTACTTTTCTAGCTGACTGTACTACTGCAGTGTACATATTGTAAAGCATAGCTTCTCTTTCAATTACTAATAAAGCACTTTGTTACAGAAAATGGCTGGAAGAAATTGCACTGGCGAGCAAGCAAGGCCGTAAACCATCGTTACTTCGTGCAATGACCAAGGCTTTTTGGATGAGTTACGCACCTTCCGGAATTATGTTTCTCATACAAGCACTCATTCTCAAGTAAGCAATTTCTCGACAGACTAATACCTATAGCAATTACAATTACTAACTAGATATAATAATTATATTTTATAATAAAAGACCGGGTAGACTCGTGCACCTAGACGTAAAGAGCTCGTTGATTATTATTCAATACAAACCGGACCTAATAATTAAGTTGGTGTGGTGGAAGCCAAAATATTAAGGGTTTAAAAAAGTCTAAGGTAGTTTGACACGAGGTTATTTTATTCTTGTAATATTTAGAACCTAATTCGTGTTCTTGATGTTTCAAAGTCTTGCCTAAAGTTATATTGCCGAGACCCATTTTCGAGCGATGTGAACAATGACTCTTGGTACCCTTTTTGAATCTCCACTTGAATTTGTTGTTCTTGTTACGGCTGATCTGAGTCCAAAGTATATTTAGAGAACTTCAGAGTTTTTCATGTCTTAACAATTGTTACAAATGGGTTTGGAAGAAGTACAGACGCCAGCACACCCAGCTACCCCAATCTGTCAAATTTCTTTTTATAGATTTTCAACTTTATCACATAAGCATAAGGTTCACTTTCAATTGAGGAAATTTGACAGATTGGGGTAGCTTGGCGTCTGTACATCTTTTAATAACACCTTTGTTAAAGTTATCTACAAGGTAACTTACTTAAATTTATTTAGAATTACCCACGTTTTAATCAATATGATAATTACTCTTTATAGTAAAAAAAAGGAAAATGAACTTACAAAAGTCAATATGTGGCGTGCGCTGTGAAAATTAAATATTTATGGTACATAAATAATATACTACTCGAACAAGTCTATGGTTAAAATCTTTACCCACAAAATAAAACCATAAGGCTATATATAACTATTTTAGTTAAGTCATAATAACCGCTTCTAATTTCAATTGGACAATCGAAACACGGGTAAAATCAAAAGATTATGTAATGTACATTTCAGCGTAAGGGATTGTTGTTATCTTTTTTTTCATTTGTCTAATTGTAGTAGGTAAAATGATAATTTATCTTTCTAACGATCTTCCCGTGCGAAGCTGGTACAGATCTCCAGATTTGTAGTTATTATTTGTAAGTACTAAGGTTTTACTACTGTCGCATTATCTAATACTAAACATTGTTTTCTCAGGCCCTTCCAACCAGTGGCTTTAAGTATAATGTTGACGTACTGGGAGCCTGGCTCCACCATGTCGTACGAACAGGCGGTATACTGCGCCACAGCGGTCATCATGATGTCTTTCTTCATCGCCTTCCTCAACCACCATGGAACCTACTCTAC
Organism: Pseudoips prasinana; assembly: GCA_951640165.1. Classification (NCBI taxonomy): domain Eukaryota; kingdom Metazoa; phylum Arthropoda; class Insecta; order Lepidoptera; family Nolidae; genus Pseudoips; species Pseudoips prasinana. The sequence continues at coordinate 22,252,578 of OX621236.1, read as the reverse complement.
TCAACAATTCGGCATGAAAGTGCGCATTGCAGCCTGCTCACTCATTTATAGAAAGGTAAAACATGAAACACGTTACAAGTCAGTAAAAGATACTGTTTTTATGTGATATGACTGACCTGTTGGTCTAGTGGTTAGTGACCCTGACTGCTAAGCCAGAGGTCGTGGGTTCGATACCCACCCGGGACAAATCTTGGTGTGATAAGCGACATGATTTGTTTTGTTTCTGGGTGTAATTTATCTATAATATGAATTAATTTAGAAATATATAAGCATGTTTATCAGTTGTCTGGTTGCCATCGCATCGCACAGGCTCTGCTTAGTTTGGGATCAGATGGCAGTGTGTTAGTTGTCCTAAGATATTTATTTAATAGAAGCTTATAGTAAATAGGAGAGAGCGAGTTAATAAAAGAATGGGTATTTTCTTATCACATTAGGTTCGTTTGCTACTACTACACATTACAAAGGACAGCAAACAAGGTAGAGGTTGTATACTGATGATTGTAGTATTTGGGTTTGACTGGGTTACCTGGTAGCAGCGCCTTCTGGTTTCCGGTTCGATCCCTGCGCAGGACAACTATTTCTATAACACGCAAATGGTTGTCCTGAGTCTAAATGTTTGTAAAGTTCCTCACCATACAGGAAATTATTGACCTAGTGCGAGCATTATTATAAAAACATGTATTTAATTATATTAAGGTGCACCAAAAGTGCAAGAGTAACAAACATCCATACATCCGTTTTTGCGTGAAAGAGTAAGAAACATCAATACTCACGAGCTTTCGCATTTATACTATTAGTAGGAAGTAGGATGAGTGCCTCACAGGCAGTTTCCCTTACCGATCAACATTGATCGTGTAGGTTAAACAACTAGGTCAGTCTAATGATGGGTGACCTTACATATGGTTTAATATCTGAGCATCTCCATGTGTCATAGGGCACGAGAAACAGTCTGTCCCGCCTATAGTCCTTGTACTATGATCTCAAATTAACATCATAGAATTGCTTAATTAGTTTCTGTTGGTTATGATGATGATGTTGTATAAAAAGTGTACAGTAAGAAAAACTAAAGACAATTACGGAGGGAAAGGAAAATGTTTTGTTTTTCTTGACATGAGGATACGAATGACATAATTCCCACACCGAATAATAGTTGTGTAAAAACGAGCGTTGCTAAGCTGAAGTGACAGTACACATAACTCCTAAAACCGACGGCCACTGGGGCAGAAAGGTTCTCAAAGTGCATCTGCATCGTGAGCAGGCTACATACAATACAGACCAATGATCTTGTGAGGGTCGTTAGAAGCTGATGGGCGCGGGAAGCGCATGAACGGCAATTGTGGAGCTCTTTGAGGAATTTATTTCCAGCAGTGGATGTCTTGCGGCTGATATGATGATGATGATGAAAAACAAGTATTTGTATCTTAATCTGGTTGGTTGAAAGCCTACTTTCCATGCCTCGAAGATCACTTTACGCCGTCGTACCGGTGCTCGTAAAAACGTCTATGACAATTCTTACGGCTAGTGAATAGAATCTGAATTCTGGCATAACGGTCATATGAGTTTCAAGAACACAGGAAGCCGGACCCAAAAAAAATGGAAATAAGACCTCTCCTTCCTCATTTTACAGACGAATCTCGACAAAATGCTTACACCGTTTAATTTTGCTCTCATAGGTCCGTAGTGTTCAGGGAAGTCAAACAGTATCTACCTGAAGAGTAACTGCATTAAATTAATAAAACATGTGCAGTGGATGAAAGCAAAATAATTAGTTTTACTTAAAAAAAAACAACACCATAGAAACAAATTTATACACAGATATGGTAACCTCTAGGATGTATAGTGTCTAGAAGTGCAATCCACTGGATACGCCTCCTTACCACTGAGAGCCTCTGTGCTTGGGAGGATAAATTAAGTGGTCGGCTGTAGTCATTAAACAACCGTTGCAACAGCCATATCAGCGACTTACTGGGCATCTTAAACAACTCTGACACTAGGGAAAACACTGCTCCTACAAATAAATGAACATATACAAATCTCAGTATGACACGAATTACCAGCGATTCAGTTCAGTGATAACCTACACCCTTAGCGAATTCCTCTAGAAAACTGTAACACATTTGCTAGTTGTTATTTATATTAAACAAGATTGTTTTATCGATGAAAAACTTATTAAATCATATTTTGGTATCTAAAAGTAAATGATTATTTAGAGATCTTAAAGTTTACGTAAAGTATATTTTGGGTTTTTTTTCCTACTATTATATGTCATGTTTCTACCGATTTCAAATCACTGTTTCAATTCAGCATCATGTCAGCCCGAAAACATTCGTTGCTAGACAGAAGCCTCTCCCAATGATCTCCAAAATATGCTAAATTGCTCCTCATCCATTCAGCGGCATTGTATCCATAATTTAGGGGGATGGACACAATGGGCCTCTTCTCACAATAAGAGGGCTCATTGATAGAGGTGGTCCTTACCCTGCAATGGGACGATACTGGGCTGCATCTTGAAATTTATATTAGATTTTTTTTGTAAAGTCCACTAAATATGGGAAAATCTATAAAAGTAAAATATTTAAAAATGAGCACTTGTTTTGATTTTTTACGAAAAACACAAACATTAATTTCACATTCTATAAAACTTCTAAGAGCCAGATACCTGTGCGTTGAATTCTTGGCCTTTATATATATTCTGCCATTAATTGTACACCGCTCGAATTAAGTAGGAACATTTTTAAACACAAAAATTAATCATCAAATAAATTAGTTCATGCGATTGTCTATAGATGGCGCTCTACAGTTTCCATAAGTAACTATTGAGATTTTCGGGCGGAACATGACATCGGAACAAAATGTAATATTTGATGATTTAGGTACTCTCAGGCTGCCGAATCAGCTTCTACTGTGTGAGACTACTTTGAGACCTGGGTAACCGACACAAATATTTAGGGACAAATTATTATTTCGACGCAATATACGCTCCTGTTGACCTCAGCATTGTTATTATTCTTTCACACCCCAGTACTGGACTAGATCCCCACCCCAAACTACAATTCATAATTTTATATATTTATGTACCCCGGATTAGTAGGGGGTGTTGGTTCGAGATCCGCCGACAATTACATATATATTACATATATCTTTGACTTCCCATTTTTGAGACTGTATGTATATTTCATCCATATTCTTCCATAAAAATATAATTTAAATGATACCATATTATATTTATTATAAGTATCTAAACACTATTTCCCACGGCCACGTCAACTATTTCTCATAATTATTTATTTCATTTATCCAGTCTTCTTTATTTAAGTTAAAAGTTTACAGAATGCAAAATATTATAACATACATCTAATCTAATATTTTAACTCCGACTGACCGTGTTTGTTGTATGTATGTTAACTCTTCACGCCTTAACTATTGAACCGATCTACGTAAAATAGATGTGGAGCATACGGTTAACATTATGTAGGTATGTTACTCAAAACATTAATACTGAGTAACAGAAATGATTGAGTAGAATTACAACTATGCCGGAAAAGTTATAGGTTTTCAATGCGGTTATAATAAACTTCATTGCAGCCAAAACATTGTTTGTATAAGATGTACTTAAACATAGTTAAGTACATAGTTTCTTATTATTTTCTAAGAATAGGTAAGGTTTGTAAGGCTACTTCGACAAGAACCTATTAATAGTAAGATCCAATTCTGTGTGTACGCATCCAGTTAGCATAAACCTGTTTATAATGAGAAACACTCTTGCATGAATGCAAGCTTTGTTAGCATATTTGAATAAATGTTGTGTTTTCCTTTTTATTAGGTAATGCGTATGAGTTCCGGCGCGCTCGCTCAAACGACGGCCGGACAAGTCGTAAATCTACTGTCAAACGACGTCAACCGATTCGACTACGCTTTCATCTACACTCACTTCATCTGGCTGCTGCCGTTGCAAGTTATCGTCGTCTGCTACCTCATATACCTCAAGATCGGGTACGCTGCTATCGTCGGTGTTATAGGCATCGTATTGCAAACCATTCCGGTGCAATGTAAGTATACGATTTGAAACAACGCCAGTTATTGTCACTTGAATACTCCTATCCAACTAATACTAGAAATGGTAAATTTTGTATGTTACTCAATCGCGAGTTACCAGAATATTGATATTATTAAATTAAAATCATTTGGATGGTGGATGGATACAACAGCAGTTATGTTCATATGTTGAGATGGCCCTGCCAGATCTATATTTTGATCTATTTGAAACTATAGATCTGGCACTTAGGTAAAAGTAATTGTATAAAATGCTGGTAGAGGGTACTAACCTCTTATCTTTTTATTACAAAAAACGTTAAATACGAATTTTAAAAAGATTTGCTCAATCGAGACTGTTTAAACCCTCTTTACTCGAAATTCTTTGGGGACAAATGATCTTAATATATTTTTCTATAATATGGCCGAGACAACACGAGAAACATGTATCAACCACATTCTTACGCAGAGAAAGACCCTGCTGGATATAGCTATCTTATTTGTTTTACTGAATAAATTTTTGTTGTTCTTAATAATAGTAGTAATTTCCCGAAATCCGGGACATTAATCCGGAAAAAACTACTTTTTCTGTGTTATTTTTAGAACTTTGCGTATGTCAGTTCACCTTATTCCGTTCACTGGTTCATGACACTTGCGTATTTTTGATAGTCCAACAGGAACCTTACACTTTTCCTGTATAAAAACATTCTATTTACATTTATAGAGGAAATATATTTACATGTTTGTTCAATCATGCAAAACGGCAGAACTGATTGGGTGGATTTGGAATTTAAAAGGTATTATGTTTTTTTAAACATTAATTACCTTTTATAATTATAACTACTCAAGTGACAATGTATGTTTTACCTTGCCAGGAAGTAGATGCGATAGTTCTTTACTATTGATAATGACTTGGATGTTAATTAATAATTTACCTACATCCTGATTTCCTTCACTATTTGCTCTCTGCACCTGTACAACTGGTATTATAAATAGTATGATTTACTCACACTACAACTTGTTACACAAAACTAGATAAACGTATAAAGGTATATAGTTTTGTGGTAATTAGCTGGGTTACTCTCATCTGGTCATATAATGTATACCAACATAGGTAAACTAATTCGTGTTATATTATTAATAAATAATTTAGTTTGAGTTTAAATAAAATTATTAGTATTTTCAGAACTTAAAAGAAATAGTTGACATATGTTTTTGGATATTTTACCAATTCTGTTGAAAAGCCCCCTTACTTATTAAATTGACATTGGGACATCAAAACAAATTAAAGCTACCAATATCGTACCTCATCTAAAAGTTCATTCGTGATGTCTATTTAAATAATTAAAATATTACTTAGTTATACTTCAAGTGAAAACTAAATAAATAAATAAACTAAAAAAATACTTATATATAAAAAAAAAGTAAATTATAGTATAAAACAGTATCTCAACGACATATTATTAGGCCATCTGAGGCTTAATAATGATTACGCTAAAAAAACGTGAGAGGTGTCAAGGGACGCCCGGAATGCCCGGATGGAACGAAATTTCTTTTTACTTATAAGTATAACGTAATATAAACTTAATCAGTAGTCTCAATTTTAGTAACAAAATAAATAAAAAAAAGCAAAGAGTGTCGTTACAACTTTTCTTCTTATTTTTTCCATCTAGCCCCCTTTCGCAACGCGCGATAAGGATCTTCGTTCCAATATTATTTACACATGGAACAATCTCTGCTCTCTTCTCAATTATACTTCATCGTAAAAATATTTTATGTTGTGATTTAATTGCTGTGCCCGACGAGGTCTTTGTTTGATTCGAATGATTAAGTTTTTAAAATAACATCATGGAATGCAATAAACAAATTGAAGTTCAAATTCAGAACATACTTTGTGACCAAATCCACTAAAATATTTGCCTGCGTTTTTGTATGTGATTGGGCTGATGTAAAAACAATCTAAATCCATATTATTGTTTCAGCTTACATGAGTAAATTGGCGGCAAGGTTACGAATGAATACGGCGGGCAAAACCGACGAGCGCGTGCGCATCATGGACGAAATTATTAGTGGCATGCAGGTATGTTCCTCCAAATATGTACGAAGGCACACTAACATACATATACATATAAATTATTATATGTATATATAATATCGTCGCCTGGTACCCATAGTACAAGCTTTGCTTAGTTTGGGGCTAGGATGATCTGTGTGACATTGTCCCTAGATATTATTATATTAAGTATTAAAGATTATCGTTTCACAAAATTTTGTATATTTTATTTGCCAGCCTTCAAGGAGACGATAACTTATAAGAATAATAAAAATATAATATGTTAAATTACATTAGAAGTGTAATTTCCCAGAATTGTTATTAATGTTATTATTAGCAATTAATTTTACACAAAATATAATACTGATTTTTATTTTTGGTTCGGCGACGTGACGGGGTTGGGTCGTGGTCTTAGTTTTATCTAATAGTATATTTTCATGTAGGTATAATCAACGATACGTTAATGGATAAACTTGGAATGAGAAAACCGCAAACTTAGTAATAAAGATGCTGTGAAGGTCAGTGCAGCTACCAGCATGGCGTGGCCTGGCTATACCTTATCTAATATTGATGGCAATCGTAGTTTTAATCACTTATTAAATTCAACCCAGTAATATCTAGTTTATCTACTGTCTTGTCAAATTGTTGGATTCTTATAATCGTGTGCAGCGCTCGACATTCTTCGCCAGCACATTTCTAAATCTTTCAAAAACATAGGACTTAATCGCTCGGTCAGAGTTATTGTCAATAGACAACATTCAGATCAACTTAAGCACTAGGGTAACCCCTACCCATACGATAAATTAATGTAACATGGCCATTCATAATCAAACCATACGTTTAAAGCCTGCTATCTTAATTCTTTTTTAAATTTCCTTTATTTGGGGTCATTGCAAATTCTGCCAATAATAAATATACTAAACAATTTTCTTTTAAAGAAAATTTTGCCAAGTATGTTATGACAATAAATTTCGGAGCATCAAGATTCTGCAGGATAGAGGGAACCTCAGTACACGATAGAATATTCACATACACAACAGAAGCTAATAGTTCAGTAGAAGGTTGAGGTTGCGAGGTAGGTTTACATAAACAATTATTTTGAACTTTTGACTTGGTTATGAAGAAAGTGTTTTTCTTTTCAAACGTCATTATGTATTATTGACAGTTTAGTCTAAGTAAGTAGTATCTTCTTATAATACTGTAGTAGTCCACTACACTCTTATATTACACTATTTTTACCATCAGTCATCAGTCAGTCTGACTTCACATCTAGTTGCTTAACCTCGTTCATAATTTTTAGATGGGTGAGGGTACCTAGATATACGCGCCTTATACCTAGCCAGTAATGTTTAGCAATATGTTGTTTGACCCCCTTGACACTAACCTAGATATGTCAAACTTTCAATTCGTTATAAACGCGACTAGTTTTGGACGCATCAATAATGTTGTTATTTTAGCGACGCTGCGCTCGCACCGATGATGTGACATGAGAAAACCCCGTGAATGACTGCAATTATTATTTTTTATTTCTATTATGACACTAAGGTGGTGTTGTGGAGAGGTTTAGTTAAGTATCACTAATTTATTTTAGTATTGTCAAGTGATGCATAATCTATCAGCGAAACTTTTTGACATTTTAAGAGCAATAATTAAAATTATGTATGTATTTATTTTAAATCTTAATTTAAAAAATACGGGTTTTAATATTTATTTAGCGAAAGCTAAGCGATAGTGAAATATGTGTAATTATTGCTCTTAAAATACGAAAAACTTTCACTGATAGATCATGCGTCTTTGCAATTGAAGCATAGTCACTGCGTAAATGTTCCTATCGCTTCGCCTCTTCAACATACATAATCAGGGGCGCGAGTTAGCAACATAGCTAATTAAGATTATATGGACACACGTGGATAAAAATATTACATTTGTATGCCGACTTCCAATAATGATGATTAACAACCATTATCACTAGGACTCATAACAGATTTTGTTCTTAGATGTATGCTCCAAAAAAATGAGATGTTATACGTTTTTGCACATCGACGTACAGACGCCAGCACATCAAGCTACCCCAATCTGTCAAATTACCCCAATTGAAAGTGAACCTTATGCTTATGTGATAAAGTTGAAAATCGATAAAAGAGAAAGGAGGCGATGGCTGGCCCTCACGTTATACTCGTGAACGGGTGCTGCTTGCGGTAACTGGTCGAACTGCTGCTGGGGTACTCATTTTTGTTTTCTCATACAGTCGTCGCCTTTAGTCGACTTCGTGTGACTTGTTAATTTTGTAAATGTGCGCGGATGCACCCATCGTTTGTTCATCTTGCAAGAGGTTATTTTAATTGCTTGAGTGAAATGGAATGTTATTGTTTATTACCTCACAATTATTTTGATTAACTAGATGTCATCGGTTCTGTGCGTGCATTAGCCCACATAACAGCCATACACAATGTAAAATCAAAAACAATGTTAAAAAAAGATATTAAAAAAATCGAAAACAAAAAGCAAAAGAAGACGAAAAAAGCAAGCCCGGAGTTTCTTTGTGGCTTTCTTCTCCGGGTCGTCCACCTAGGTAGCTAGAGAAAGCCGCAGGCTAGCTAGGGTAGGTTCCTCAGCGGCGAGGATCGCGTTGCCCCCTTAACACGTGATCGTTAATCCCGTGCAAGTGATCTGACCCCCATTTCGAATTCCATCTTTTTACTTCAGCGGCCGCCTGAGCTGTGGCCCGAACCCCATAAGGGTGCCCCCTTATTAGTCGCTTAACTTAAGTTACTGGTTGAGAGCCTTTTGCGCTAGCTAACTGCTCGTTGTTTTCAATTCTTTAATTTTAATATACAATTGCTAAATGTAACAATTATAGCTTAGTAACTTGCTATTTATTATTTATTTAAGGATATTAAAAATATATGTGACGAAACAGACCGCACGGACGGACTAATTCAAAATATTTTGTTTAATTACTGTGTTTATGTAATACATTGTGAGCTTGACAAGTAAATACCCAAGTGCTGAATAAATTTCATTATTTCAGAAATTTGACAAATTGGGGTAGCTGGATGTGCTAGCGTCTGTACAAGACGGACTTAATACCGACTGTACTCTAACAATCAACATTAGCGTGGTACAGAGAAAAACACTTAATTTATGACGCGAAATTTATATCACTACCAGCTTGCCGCTTAACGGGGCAGTCCTGAGTATTATATAGCGATTAATAAAAAGAAACCATAACCAGTTATGAGGCTGCATTATAATTAATCACTTCGGTTATTTTTAGTCATTAATTGGATACATCATTAATAAATATATTTATATGTGATTCATTTTATTGTTGACGCCATCATGGCTCTTTAAACTTAACATAATATTGTGACATCGGCCTATTAAATATCATTGTGCTATCTATGAACAACTTGTTTCATGAATAGTGTGTTACATATTTATTTAATAACGAGTAATTGTAACCCGTGACTACGTCCGTGCATATGTAAATATGAGTTTGTTTATTTTACGGCATTACTACTAATCTAATCATCATTTGTTTTTGCACACATGTTGCTAGAGGTACAGAAAAGGACATCGGTTCCTTTAATCCAGGATAAATACTGTTTTAAAGATCAGAATAATAAGTTTTAGGTTATCTAAGAAAGTACTCCTTGCAATCATTTTACTGCCAGTGAAAGTCGCGACAAAATCGGTCAAGCCGTTTCAGCGATAAGCCGGAACAAACACACGGCGAAACAATAAAAAAAAATTTAAATCATTTTTATTAGTGCTTCTTATATTTTGACTTACATACTTTCATCATTTAAATACTTTCGTATATTTTGACGTTAGAAACAAACACTTAAATTTTACTTGTGTGTCTATAGATTAATAAAATACGAAGTTGTCTTTTTAAAAAAAGAAAAAAACTATTATTTCAGATCTAATTATCAGTTGACTATCATTTGTGTGACCTATAAATGGTTTTTCTGATTTTCGGTGTACTTTTTACCAATAAATTGTATACCTGTAAAGTCCACCGCGATACAGGCCGTTACTAAAATACTATTATTTCTGATCTAATTATCAGTTGACTATCATTTGTGTGACCTATAAATGGTCTTTCTGATTTTCGGTGTACTTTTTACCAATCAATAGTATACCTGTAAATTCCACCGCGATACAGGCCGTTACTAAAATACTATTATTTCTGATCAAATTATCAGTTGACTATCATTTGTGTGACCTATAAATGGTCTTTCTGATTTTCGGTGTACTTTTTACCAATCAATTGTATACCTGTAAAGTCCACCGCGATACAGGCCGTTACTAAAATACTATTATTTCTGATCAAATTATCAGTTGACTATCATTTGTGTGACCTATAAATGGTCTTTCTGATTTTCGGTGTACTTTTTACCAATCAATTGTATACCTGTAAAGTCCACCGCGATACAGGCCGTTACTAAAATACTATTATTTCTGATCTAATTATCAGTTGACTATCATTTGTGTGACCTATAAATGGTCTTTCTGATTTTCGGTGTACTTTTTACCAATCAATTGTATACCTGTAAAGTCCACCGCGATACAGGCCGTTACTAAAATACTATTATTTCTGATCTAATTATCAGTTGACTATCATTTGTGTGACCTATAAATGGTCTTTCTGATTTTCGGTGTACTTTTTACCAATCAATAGTATACCTGTAAAGTCCACCGCGATACAGGCCGTTACTAAAATACTATTATTTCTGATCAAATTATCAGTTGACTATCATTTGTGTGACCTATAAATGGTCTTTCTGATTTTCGGTGTACTTTTTACCAATCAATAGTATACCTGTAAATTCCACCGCGATACAGGCCGTTACTAAAATACTATTATTTCTGATTTAATTATCAGTTGACTATCATTTGTATGACCTATAAATGGTCTTTCTGATTTTCGGTGTACTTTTTACCAATCAATAGTATACCTGTAAAGTCCACCGCGATACAGGCCGTTACTAAAATACTATTATTTCTGATCTAATTATCAGTTGACTATCATTTGTATGACCTATAAATGGTCTTTCTGATTTTAGGTGTACTGTTTACCAATCAATAGTATACCTGTAAAGTCCACCGCGATACAGGCCGTTACTAAAATACTATTATTTCTGATTTAATTATCAGTTGACTATCATTTGTATGACCTATAAATGGTCTTTCTGATTTTCGGTGTACTTTTTACCAATCAATTGTATACCTGTAAATTCCACCGCGATTCAGGCCGTTTAGTTCTCTCGTGTTAGGGCGTCGGTAGCGTTGAAGTGTTTGTATTTTTCGGCCATGGCAGCCAGCCTCAATAGAGACTCGCCATCTACATGGTGCTTATTATAGTGCATAAGTGTGTCTGCAAACTCAGGTGCACTTTTTATCCTTTACTACAAATTTAAAAAGGAAAAAGATCAGGCGTAGGATCAAAGGCTCTACGTGCTCTTTGAGTCACGGGTGTGTAATCCTTCCAGATTCCAGGTTGATACTGAGGATATTTCTTAGAAGCTAAATTCCAATATAACATAGTTGTTGGTCCTCCCCATAATTTGAAACCAACACATCTATTAACTGCGGTTGTAAGGCTTGAAGTATGTAAGTCCTAAGTCTATGCAATTTGTTACAGGTGATTAAAATGTATGCCTGGGAGAAGCCATTTGAACAAGTGGTAGCTCTCGCACGCAAGAACGAGATCAAATGCATCACCTCAGCTTCGTACCTTCGGGGAGTATATCTCAGCTTCATGGTGTTCACGGAGAGACTCTCGCTTTACATTACTCTACTCTCTTACTCTCTTTTTGGATATCAAGTCACAGCAGACATTGTAAGTATTAACCATTTCTTTACCTTCCCCATTTCTGTACCAGTAGCCAATATGTTTAGACCAAGAGTCAAATTATATTAGATTACTGATTACTAGTGACTGGTGTTATAGATGTACTCTTGACAACCGGAACCGATGGCTTAACGTTTTCTCTCAGGCACGGAGAGGTTCTACTAACAGAAACCGAAACAAATCTTTGTTTTTACACAATTACTCTTCGTAGGAGGAATTGAATCCGCGATCTCTTGGGAACTAGACCCTGAGCGAAAGATTTACGTTGCTCGGACACCGAGGTCATCCAACATTCAATGTGTAGCATAAATAAAGAAGGTGCTTGCGGACGTATCCGTCACGACTACGGCACAAATCCAAACGTTTCTTCTCTTGAATATGACTATTCATTTGGCTGAAAAGGGCCCTAGTTTCTAAGTTAGTAGTACGTTAGTAGAGCTGTTATAGATATCGGCAGAATATCGTTTCTGCCAATCAATACCAAGTTCATGTGTTACATTTCTAATTTGGACTAGATAAATATTATATGCAAGCCATTATCTAATGAAACATGATGATTTTATATTTTTCTAAAACTTTGTGTGCCAGTTCTATACGTGTGTTATTTGCAGGTATTCCCATTGGCACAATTTTTCAACACTCTGCAAGGAACTTTGTCGATAATCATGTCAAATGCCGTCTCGTTTTTGGCGGAAGCGCTGATATCAGTGCAACGCCTCGAGGCATTCATGCTGTTCGGTACGTGAGACCTTGCCGTCTCTACTTCGCACTAATCGCATGAACAACGCACTATGCACCTCTTCTATCTTTCAAGAGTCCACTATATAACTTAGACTCGAACTGCACCTACATAACTAATCCAACTAGGGACTAGATTTACAATTATCGAATTTGTATTTATCTTTCCATAAGCTCGGACTAATACTTGAGTTTTTAAGTAATACATTACCTGTTCCCTTATGGAACAGCTGATGTATTACTTAAAAACTTATATACAGACGCCAGCACATCAAGCTACCCCAATCTGTCAATTGAAAGTGAACCTTACGGTTTTGTGATAAAGTTGAAAATCTATATAAGAAATTTTACAGATTGGGTTAGCTGGATGTCCTGGCGTCTGTACAAAAATAATAAGTTAATATACTGATCATGTTTTGTTTTGAATAAGTAAATGAATAAAAATAGTCCATATCAGTGTAGCGGCCTTGTTAGGTATCATAGTTGTAATAAGAGGTAGATCAAAGTATCAAAGTAAAATAATGATAAAGAAAGATGATCTTCCCATTATAAGAAATGCAAAAATGTAAATAGATAAATTCTAAAAAACTAAAAGCTTTAGCCACAACCCAGGTATCACGTAGGTCAACAATATACATATTTCCAGTGATTATATATAAATATATTCCATACACAGCGTTTTCTAATATTCGCATTTAAATTCGGAATTAGTGAATTGGATACCGTCGTCAGCGTTGTCAATTATCATTACCGCTGCATTTTTAAACGATACCATGAGTTCACTTGGTTATGGCGCGTGTCAGATTCATAATCTCTATTTTCAATCCATAGAGATGATAAGAATAATAACGCACGAGGTCGATCATGAAAGACGTCATTGTCACTTTCTAGAACATGACTTCTAGACTACATTATGACGTCACATAGGCTTGACCTTTGGCATTACTTGGCACGATCAGGTAAACGGTTGTGTCAAAATCCAAATAGAATCTTTAGAGGCAATAAAAATTTTAGGTAACTAATGTTCACAGGCGTTCCCGGCAGCACAAATGTTCAACATACTACAAATATCACTATCTGTCATGTATCCAACAAGTCTTGCTTTGGTCATGGAGTCTCTTACTTCCATTCGCCGAATTGAGGCAATTTTACTATTGGGTACGAGATGAACCACAATACTTTGAGTGATACTAGTAAAGGCTGCAGCCGATGTGTCATTGCTGTTGTAAAGAATATTTGATTAATGGTCGTTTAAAGTGTTAACTCGCATCCTGTGATGTCATGTTTTCTCGCTTTTGTATAGTCGACGTCACGACCGTGGATACACTTACACTACGATAACAACCCTACTGTCTACGTAATAGAGACGCTGTCAAGGTCGAAGTGTACACACCGACGTGGTGTCAACTGCTACTACTAACAATCCTGTTCTGACTAACACGGGTTACTTGGTTTCATTATGTGTATATAGTTGTGTTACTGGATTAAATTCATCGAAGTAATTGCTAACTATACAACGTGTAATTAAAGTAAGTTTGAAAAATCATGAAAATAAAGACTCATGTGACTGGAATCGAATTATTTTTAATTACACGTTGTATATAACTTATTTATTTATGCATTACAATTTATTATTACCACAACGTATTTAAATATATTAACATAAATGTGAATACGAAATATGTATAATTAGGTAAGTATTATTTTCATTTCGTTAGACTGCTTGAACCTACGTTCTTTAAGGCCAATATTCCGGAAAAGCAGTGGAAGCCTGACTAAAAGTTTCTATAAACGTCTGGTTGCAAGAAAATTTGTAACCAGACGTGTTTGTAAAATGAAGGAAGTATGGCGTATAATATAACATTGTGGATTCTGGACCCACAAAACTATACAATATTTAGAGCATCAAGTAAGATACTCAAACAAAGATCGTCTCTGAATACCAAGTGTAAAGTGGACGTGCTTTCTTTTAGTGAATTTGCTAGTTCTTAAAGTAGTTGGGCTTCAAAAGGATATTAGATAGAATGTGTTCAAAAAATCATTATCCTTTTTTTCTAAAATTGGCATCCCTAATAAAAAATGTATATGCTCAAAACACCTTCTTTTTTTATAATCTTGGCAACTTTAATAAACAAATGTAACACAATAGAAAACGTTTGCACGGCGTTTGATGATTCCAATTTTTTTTGTTAATCTAATAATTTACAATTTGCTCGCAGGTTGATTTAAAGCAAATATTAGCCCCTTCCATTAGTTAAATTAAAATTTTAGTCTAGAGTCGAGCAAATCTATTGTTCACATTTTTTAATAAATCGACTGACTGTGGTAGAAATTTTAATAGAAATAGGTGTTTTACACACTTTCAGCTCATCCAACGCTCTTAACTACTGCATACTTTAATGTTTGCGTTTTATAAATACCTAAGCTACCTAGTCAAATAATATGAGCTTATGTGGTGTGTGTTGTGTGAGCCATAAACAGTTGTTCTATGCCTGGGTGCGTTTTATGCTTGGAAATATGTTTAAAGCTCTGGCGATACCGGGAATTATTACCCTAGTGCGGACGAAGTCTTACAAAAACAACCTCAAATCCATTTTAGTCGACTTCAAAAGAAGTTTATATAGATTGTACGGTTTTTTGTGTTACGCAATTTCTCAGTTGTTTGTGAATAGATTTTGATAGTTCTTTTTTTATTTTACTAGTAAGTTTATCACAGCGATAATTATTTTATTATTTCAATAAAACTTCAACCCACATTCACAAGTGACTTTTTCATACAATGAAGTCAAGACCCACCTGATTTTCAGGTTACAGTAGACTATGGACTTCTGTAAATCAAGGGCACAATCAGTGAGTTCCGGACCTAAACAACTCACTCACGTATAGAACATAAGAATAAGTTAAAGCTCATGTAATATATTATTACATTCTAAGAATCTGACAGATGTACAAAATAGTATAGTGTGTGAAGCTTTTATACTACTTGTTGTTTTTACTTGCGCAAGCTAGACTAAAAATAGAGTTTAATCATAATTTAATAATTATGTTTTGAAACAGATGAAAGGGAGGACTTACGCAGTGTACCAGATGTCGACATTGCTAAATTAGTACAATCTGTCGAAAATCAAAAGAAAATGAAGAATTTGAGTGATGTTGACCTTCGAACGAATACCTTCAAGAAAATAGATGAAGAAGGCATTTATAATCCAGGTGAGTACCTTGCAGGGTGTTTAGTGCATTTACCGACAGTTTGTTTAAAGATTGAAGTGTAATTTTAAGCTTTGGCCCCTAGTTCCTTTAATCAGTATAATAGAAATAAATATACATATATTTTTAATACATTATATATTAGAAACAGGGAGGAAAATAAATATTGCAAAAAGGCGACATTTTCAATATTACTATTGTCTTAAAAATTCGCTATGCCAGTCATATCCAGTTATAAAGATGTGAAAAATAGTTCTAAAGATAAATTCATGTGACTAAGCACTGTATGCATTAAGCTAGTGTAACGCTAGCGATGACAACGGGAACACCCAATAATTTCTACCGGCCAAAGCTACTTAATTATAATTAAATTATTTACCATTTACTTGAAAAAAGAAGTTGATGTTTCGTCTTTGATCAATAATTGTTCGAAGTGTTACGTAGAATAATCAGTTTTGAATATAAAACAGTTTTCGAAGTGACATCTCTAAGATGTATTGTTATGTATGTACAAAACAAATTCGAAATAAATTAATAGTTTGCTTCATCGTTACTTTTACCAATAGCTTCAGAAAAAAAACATACGAAGCAGTCTTTGGGGACTGCCGATAGAAGTGATAACTATTTTTAGTAAAGTATCGTGGTAATGGCGGGAATATATTTTAAAAATAGAACTACATTTGGTTAGGCAACATCTAACATAATTAAGAAAATAAAGTGCACAATGCTGCTAAAGAAGTTTTCTCTTCCAAAATGGGTCATGTGAGTGTAAAAACGGCCAGTGCGAATTATAAAAAAAATCGGTCCGTCTAGTCTTACGAATATTCGATCAGTGAAAGCCATCTGGTACATGCTTTCGTTTAGTGTGCTCTATATCTAAATATATTTGACACAGTTTTGTTTTTTTCAGGCTTTGATTGCAACGAAAAATCTAATTCATCATTATGCCCAATGATACCAGTGGCTCCTAACGTGGGTATCCTTATCCAAGACGTTTGTGCCAGTTGGACTGATGATGGTCCAGATACTTTGAATAACGTCAGTATCACAGTGCCGAAAGGGAAGCTCTGCGCCATCATAGGATCCGTCGGATCTGGAAAGGTATCTATGATAAGGAATAATAATAATAATGTCCTCCGAGCTGAATTTCGGCCACGGCGGCCAGTCTCAATGGACACGAGCCAACCGAGCAATACATATTACAGACATGCAGTGCACAAGTGTGTGCGCGAACATGGCGTGGTTTCGCCAAATCCCAGACTTCAGGCGGATATTGAAAAATTTTTTGAACAGAAAATTCCTAAAATCTCTTTCCAGGCCAACCAGGGATTTGAACTCATAATCTACTGTTGAAACTCTACCAACAAGGCAGTCTAATGTGCATTCATTTATTACTAAATCGTTGTCGTATCACCATTTATTAGTTTGATCGAATTCCGATTGGAGTTATAATATCGCGATGTTTAAATCGGAACAGGTATCATCAGCGTACTGATATAAGGTACAGTGATTCAGGACATTATTCATATCGTTTACATATGCTATAAAGTGTGTAGGGCCTAGCACTGATCCCTGGGATGGTCCCTTAGTAACAAGCATGCTATCCTAACAGTATTATTGACTTTGACTACATAACTTCTGTTCCTGAGAAAATTATCGCACCGTTTTAAACGCGGGCCCCAAATACCACTATTTCCTAGTTTTTTCAGAAGTTTAGGATGATTTAATGTATCAATAACATATGTACGGGAAAAATGTATAAAAAAAGCTAGAACATGTTTTCTGGTGTCAATTTGTGTATTAATTTCATTTGTAAATTTTTAAAGGAGGCTATCGGTTAACGGTATGATAAAACAAAAGTATATTTTTATTAAAAAATACTTAATATGCGTTCTTTGAACCAAAGTGCTGTGTACAGTCAACGACCCCGCGTCACGTCGCGTCGATGGAAACACTTTGAAAATAGCGACTTTATTGTCTTGAATATAATGTTGATTTTCGTACTGTAATTGTATCTACTGATGTGGCGTAAACTTCACTTGATAAAGAGCAACTTACCATTAAATAGTAACTTTCTATCAGAGTACCCAGTCTTGAATGTATTTTAGTGCTAATACATTCACAGTAATAACACTTGGTTTAACCTGTTTAAAAGAATAATAAAAATGAAGTATAATGATAAGGACACTCAAGACACTACATTTTAAGTACTGTCAAATTAGATAATAGGTCTAAAACCGCGCATGCGTGTAGACATGTTATTCTAACATGTCGCTTGTTTGTCCTTAGAAATAAGCGGTTCAATAAAATTTAATATCACTCAAATTCTCTTCCTTTCATTAAAAAAACGGTTGTAAGAATTGTAACTATTTAATAAATAAATAATTTATTCGGTGTTGTTAAGAATCTAAATTAGATTGAAATAATAATTTAATCAAAAGTAAATTAAATTATGGTTTGTGTGTCATTACTGTCATTAGTGTAGCCGCCATTTTCCCACACATATTCGACAGGTTCTTCCCTGCATTCTAAGATCAATAATTAATTACGCAATTTAGTATATAGGTTATGAGTCATTCATAATCTACAAGTATAAACTAAATTAAACATGATAAATGAAAAGGAAACGGTCGGGATTAGCTTTTGCAGATATTGAAAATCTACGTTAGCCAGATAGTCTAGGCAGCAGGGATTCCTCTTAATATTTTTTTCTTTTTTAACATGACGTTAACAAGGCTAGGCTACGGGGTGAAATGGGGTAGTTATACTCTTTGCGGTCAGTCACACAGCGTTACTTACCCAATAATAAATAACAATCAAATTTAAATATTGTTAGTATAAATAAAAATAAATTGTATCCACTGTCTGTGTTTAGGCTAAATACGAGCAATATTTATTATGATGTTTTTTCAATTTTTCACGAGAGATAAAAGCTAAACATTTTCCGCTTTGTAAGCAGCGAATATTAAAGTACGTTTCCAACACTAGCGTTATTGTGAATGTTGTCGTATATCCAAAATATCAACATAAGCAAGCAACGAAAGTTGGTGGAGTTCATTAAATAAGAAGTAAATTTAGTAACGCATGATGGATGCTGTGTATCATAAGAGTGTCATATGCTACAATGACCTCTTACGATCAGAATCAGAGAATACTTATTTGCTGTATAAATAGTACGAAAAAATATATGGGAACAATTCAGTTAATATATACGTTTTATATGCATTAACATACGATAGAACCTGCTTGAGTTTTTAGATAACACGTAGTGAATATAAATTCGTCCAATTATCTGAAAACTATTATTAAAATTTATAGTTCACTAAATGGAAGACCTGAAAAAACAACGAATTACCGACTCAATTACAACATGAGTTAGTTATTGAAACAAGCAAAAACAACATTCATATAGTTACTCCTTCATTAAATAAAATTTAATTACTATCATAGAAATAAATTCACTAAGATTGTGGATTGATTTCCATAATCGACACTGATCTGGCAAATAATGAACGACTTTACCAAAAATTAATTTCATTTATAAATTTATTTTTGGTAAAATTGTTTTCCAGATCAGTCAAGGTGAATCCTGTAAGGTTGTCGAAATTACTCATAATTATCGTTTGAGTACCCAGGACAACAATCCCGATGGCATAAAAATGTTTGTCCTGATTTTAACGTGATTTGTTCCCGTTAATTGCATGTTACAGTCCCACGCAATACAGGGATTTATAGACGTCTATTAAAATAAACATTAGCTTTCTAACACATTACGGTGTACGTTAGCGACATCTATCGGTACCACGTAGCAATGACTTACAAGTAAAGACATAAAAAAATTGTATTCCAAATTTAATTAATAAACTAAAAGTTGATGACTAGTTTATTGATTGAATTTGGAATAAAAATTTTGATATGCAAATTCAATTCGATTCTTCAATGTTAAAGTTTGTTCTACTATGCTTTGAATAACGTTCGTTCATTATTGTTTAACTTTTCAGAGTTCGGTTCTTCATCTCCTTCTGAACGAATTGCGGTCGAAGAGCGGCCGTGTATACCTATCGGGACCGCTCTCCTACGCCAGTCAAGAACCCTGGCTCTTCGTGTCCACTGTCAGACAGAATATACTGTTTGGTTTGCCCTACAACTCTAAGAAGTACAAAGAAGTAAGAATGTTTATTTAATTGCTTTATATTTAAATTGAAATAGTAATTGCATCGTTGCAGTGAGTAGGTATAGCGAGGATGTTGATACTGAAGATATATTATGTACTTGTATTGTTAAACATTGGACACAAAGACAAGTCAAAATAGTATTGCTTACCTACTGAGTTAATTGGTCACTCACTCACTAAATTAATTTTACTTACACTCGCTAATGACCAGTTCTATGTTATAAGATCCTTACTAATAAACAAGTCAAAATAACAGATTTTTACTTAATGCATTTGAAAGTATAAGAAAAATCTGTTTGATCCGACTTAGCTCCTAAAAGCCTGGAGTGATTTTCACACGAGTTTTTCACTGGTATATAGTTCATATTAGAAGGAGTATTGCTACATGCGCATTAGTTATACGGCTATCTAAATAACGCGGGAGAAGCGTAATTTAATTAAAATAAAATTGAAATGGGTCTGTTTTGTATCTTTTCTTAGTTTAACTTAAACTCAAGATTAAATCTCCCATAAATTAAGTTTATTGTTTTCTTTTTTACGTCTTTGTCTGTGTCTGTATTCGAATACGGTAAAGGTTTATTTTTGATCTTTTTTTATTATAGAGTCTATTGTACCATTTATGTATGAGAGCATTCCGGTTCTCCCATTTATCATCATCAAAATGGCGGCCCAGTGACGTCAACTGTTGGTCAAAGGCCTCCTTAAAAAAAATCTACAGTGGAGTTATGTCATTTGGGGGTTATTGGGTTGGCGATCGCAGTACGATGGTCATAGTACACAGAAAGACGCTGCCTGCGTTCTATGGTATATATATAATAATATCTAGGGACAATGGCACACAGATCATACTAGCCCCAAACTAAGCAAAGCTTGTACTATGGGTAGGTACTAGGCGACGATATACATACTTATATAGATAGATAAATACTTAAATACGTAGAAAATATCCATGACTCAGTAACAAATATTCCTGCTCATCACACAAATATTTGTCCTTACCGGGATTCGAACCCAGGACTACCAGATTCGCATGCAGGAGCACTACCAACTAGGCTACGGTGACCGTCAATATTCCCTCGTATGACTTCTACGCCCCCCACGGGAAGAGATGAGCTGGTGTTATTCTGTGCCGTCAGCCATACAGCTCTTAAATTATATTTTATTAAATGCACATGTATTTGTCACTGGTATAATACCTACCAGTTTTAATTGTTCATCCCACAAAAGATATAAACAGTACCTCTAACTTAACATTTATATTTTTGGATGAAAATAATAAAAAATCTTTCAAAGTTAATTGATTACAATGCATGTACTAAAGATATAATTGCGCAGGCGTTTTTATGTGACCCCGCTGCAGTTGACGCACACTCTGATGTTATTCATTTTAATGCGCAATTTAAATTTGAATATCGAACTCACGCCCCTTATTATATCTAGGTACTACAATTACTTACTTACTTATCGTATGAGCAGTGGCTACCCTAGTGTCAGAGTTGTTCAAGCCGCCCAGCAGGCCTCTGACATGGCTTAACGACTATTGCCTAATGGCAACAACCGCTACCGACAGCTTAACCTGCCCTCCGAAGCACGGAGACGCTCAGAAATTAAACCACTTTGGCGGTCACCCATCAATGGACTGACCGTGAGCCTAGTTGCTTAACCTCGCCAATAACTTATGGACCAGTGAAAGCATCTTGCTATGAGCGCCTCGGCACTACAATAAATAGCTAATTATAACGACGAATAAATAAATAGATAAATATAATGACGGGTCTGTTGGCGTGGTTAGCAAATGCTTGCTTTTCACGCCAGAGGTCGTGTGTTCGATTCCCACCCAGGACAAATATTTGTGTGCATGAACATGTCTGTTTGTCCTGCGTTTGGGTGTAATTATCTATATAAGTATCTATTTGCAAAAAAAAAATTATATGCAGTATATCAGTTATCTGGTTTCCATAGAACAAGCTTTGCTTAGTTTAGGATCAGATGGCCGTGTGTAAATAATGTCCCAGGATTTCTTTCATTATTCGGTGATTCATTATTTTTACTTTTAAATCAGTTTCCGCTGGTAGATACAGAAAGGTTCATTAGTAGCGACTTCTATCCGGAAAACGCTGCGTGGATAGGACCTTTAGGATTTTGTCGATGGTAACCTGTGGATACGGGCAGCGCAAGACCAGCTATCTCCTCAATAGCTGGTCTTGCGCTGCCCGTATCCACAGGGAGGCCTTCGTCCACTAGTGGACGTCTTTTGACTAACATGATGATGCATTTACTGGCTTATTGGTCTAGTGGTTAGCCCTGACTGCTAAGCCAGAGGTTGTGGGTTTGATTCCCACCCGGGATAAATATTTGTGTGATGAACACGATTATATGTTCTGTGTCAGGGTGTAATTTATCTACAATATGTATGTATGTATGTATTTATAAATATAAGTATCCTTATCAGTTGCCTGATTGCCATAGTACAGGCTTTGCTTACTTTGGGATCAGATGACCGTGTCTTACTTGACCCCAGATATTTATTATTCATAGTCTGGTCCGTAAATGATCAGCGAGGTTAGATATCTACCTCTATAGCATACAAAGTATTACTATATTTTTATTAATTACTAGCTAACCCGGTGAACTTCGTTCCGCCTAACGTAACATTACTTTATTATTCTAAATATAAGATTTTTTCTAAAATAAAGGTAGCGTAACTTATTCCTTATTACATTAGCTACCTGCCAACAAAAGTCCCGTCAAAGTCGGTCCAGCCATTTCCGAGATTAGCCGGAAAAGACACAAAAGGCAGACAAAAATTGCAAATAATGTTATTTTGGTGTAGTAAAAAACGGTCATTCCAATATTACAAACAGACACTCCAATTTTATTTATATTTATGGATGTATGGATAATTAACGGAATATTTGTTTTCAAGGTAGTACGTGTCTGTGCACTTCAAAAGGACTTCCAACAGTTTCCGCACGGGGATCAAACACTAGTCGGAGAGCGAGGTGCCTCGCTGTCTGGCGGTCAGAGAGCCCGCATCAATCTTGCGCGCGCCGTTTACCGACAAGTTAGTACCTAATTGCTTTTTATTTATAAACAATCCATAATTGCTCTTAGTTATTTAATTTTTTCTCGTTACATTATTATATGTGTCCTTACTTACAAAAAATCGGCCAAGTGCGAGTCGGACTAGCGCACGAAGGGTACCGTACCATTATCTATAAAAACGAGCAAAAATTTCACGTTTGTTGTATGTGAGCCCTCTTAAATTTTTATTTTGTTTTTTGGCATTTGTTGTTATGGCAGCAACCGAAATACATCATCTGTAAAAATATTAACCGTCTAACTATCATGGTTTATGGGATACGGCCTGGTGACGGAGGGACAGACAGACAGCGAAGTCTTAGTAATAGGTTCCCGTTTTACGCTTTGAGTACGGAACCCTAAAAACAAGGCAACTCGAGGGTAGTTTTATTATGGAATGGAATGCTCACCATAATAGGCACTTTGGACTAATTTTCTAATCGTGTCGATGGTAAGATTTGTATGTTTCGTGTGGGCCACGCTGCCAGTATTAATTGTAATCACAAACAACTCCTGAAAGAAGCAGGAGACTGGATAGGAGGGGCAAACAGATAGATGGCCTATACTCAATTTGGGCAATGTGCGAGAAGAGTCAGTTAGTACGCGGATTGGCTGATCCTTTCACTACTATTATAAAAAGGACACCTTGAATGAATAAATCAGTTTTAAAAGGAATATAATTGTAATTATTATAATGAATGCGACAGTGATGTGATCTGTTTATAATGCTTTCATGCTGTACCTACTAAACCAATCATCATAAAATTTAGCACAGACGTTAAGGACATAGGTAGGGCACCTTTTATCCAGAAAAAAGCACTTTCCCCTAGAGATAACGCAAGCAAATCCCTAAGAGGAAAGCTAGTTACATACAAGAAAAACAAACATTTAAAGCGGCACGCGGTACCACTGTATGTACAGTCAACAGCATAAGTAGATGATCAAAATCGGACCTGAGTTTGAGTTTATGATGCTATTGGGCGGCAGTTTTCACTAGTTAATATTTTTTACACTTAACACTCACGCACAACCTTCAACTAGATACTCTTCACCACCACACTATTTTGTCGCAATTTATGATAATTAGTATTGAATATCCGACTTTGATCATCTACTTTTGCTGTTGACTGTACCAGGTGTCTGCTATAGAAGACCGTGGTGCTCTAATGGTTAATAAAAAGTTATTGTCGCTATCTCAGTGGAAATATCGTATAAAACAATATTTTGCTAAGAAGATTTGATTCTCTTCGGAACCATATGTATGCTAGACGTAGTTATATATACTTACTAGCTGTGGCCGCGATTTCGTCCGAATGGAATAGTGTCTTTGGGTATGACTTGACAAAACGAATAAAACCTATGTGTATTGTATTTGTATGGGATTTAGATTACGGTGTCAAATAATAACACTATAAATAATCATCATTAATAATACAATAATATTAGAAATATAGGAAAAGGGAGTGCTTGCAAGATAAGTAATTTTTCACATGCTTTCTTAAAGGGCATAAGATGACTGACACCTCATTCTATCGTACTTTTCTTAATCTATATAATACCGCTTTACGATTAACAATTTATTAAAACCCATGTATATAGTCTAACTCCATTCCAAATTACAAGCAAGTCATTTTTGCGTGATTGAGTAACAAACATCAAAACATCTAGACATACCAACTTAGACATCCTACGTTCTACTAATATTATAAATGCGAAAGTTTGTGACTATGGATGAATGGATGTCTGTTAGTCTTTCACACAAATACTTTCGAACGGGTTTTGATGCAACTTTGTAATATAGCTTATATATCGAAATAACATATACGCTTTAATTTATATAGTTTAACGCGGGTAAAACCGCCGGGCACAGCTAGATTTTATAATATACTAGTTGCGCCCCGCGGTTTTACCCGCGTTAAATTTTACAAATTATCACAGCTCCTCCCCCTTAGGTGATAGCGTAATAATATGTAGCCTATATGTTGACTCGACCTCTTAGTAATATTCATGCAAAATTTTAAGTAAATCCATGCAGCAGTTTTTGAGTTTAGACCGGACATACATACAGACAAACAGACAAAAATTCTTTTTAACTATATTTTTGGCTTCGATATCTATTGTAGATCACGCCCCAAGTATCCTTTAAAAAAATATTCAATGTACAGTTTTGACTTTCCTACGATTTTATTTTTATAATAACTAGCTGTGCCCCGCGGTTTTACCCGCGTTAAACTTTATAAATTATCACTGCTCCTCCCCCGTTCGTGATAGCGTGATAATATGTAGCCTATATGTTGACCCGACCTCTTAGTAATATTCATGAGAAATTTGAAGTAAATCCATGCAGTACTTTTTGAATTTAGCCCGGACACACACAGACAAAAATTCTAAAAACTATATTTTTGGCTTCGATATCGATTGTAGATCACGCCCCAAGTATCCTTTTAAAAAAATATTCAATGTACAGTTTTGACTTTCCTACGATTTTATTATTATAATAATAATATGTATAGATAATAATATATGTATTATTTAAAAAAAGTTTATAACCAAATAAGCTTCTCTGAAGGGAAGCCACCATCCATTGCCAACAGTATTTAAATTTTTGTGAAGTTTGGTAGCTTATTCATATCACAAAACGAAATGTGTAGTTATTCTAAAGATGTGTCTGATTAATGACTTGTTCCAATAAAATCCCTACATATCAGATTGCCTATACGTAAATCAACTGCAATTTATATACATTTTATGCCGTTCAGTATCAATAAAGTTTATACTACAATCACACTATATTATAAAGGCTAAAGCTTGTGAGTGTGTATGTTTGTTACTATTGCACGCAAAAACTACCGGACGGATTTAGATGAAACTATTCGGGCAATACATAGGCTATAATTTATAAACGCGAGGCACAGCTAGCAGTGCGGCTGATGAGGTTGAGGTAGTCGCCTCGCTACCACTTCGATATCCTGGTGTTTCGGGTTTGAACCCCACCCAGAACCACTATTTGTGTGACTCATAAACAGTAGGTTTAGGTCAGGGGCCCTACCGGCTAAGTCGAAGAAAATCGATTCCTTAAATGGCGTTCAAATAAATAAAGGTTAAAAATGATTTAATGAATAGTTAAATCGGCTTCCATGACCACATGTGACGTCATAAATAGTCCGGAATCGATTGTCAACGTTGAAGCCGATTTAACGATTGATTAAGTCATTTTTAACCTTTATCTATTTGAACGCCATTTAAGAAATCGATGTTCGGTGACATAACCGGTAGAGCCCCTGGTTGTGCTTTCAGTCCATGAATTGAATATTTGCTAGTCCCCCGCGATTAAGAGTTTAATTTAGTGGTGCAGACAGTAGGTTTAATGTAGTTAATATTTTTTAATTACCTACATATATAGTTATAACGAATATGTAGTTTTGGTTCCTGTAATAAATTATTGTGCTAAATAAAGCGGTCATAGCCTGAGGCTCGCACCAGTCAGTAAGTTCGCCATCTAGGCTAGCGGTCAGTCAAAATGGTTTAATTTATGACGGTCTCCGTGCTTCGGAGGGCACGTTAATCTACTCGTATATGTCCCAATTGTAGCCATTAGGCAACAGTCGGTAAGCTATGTCAGAGGTACTGGGCGGCGTGAACAACTCAACCACTGCCCATACGATAAGTAAATAGTGCTAAATAAATCTTAGCGGTTGAACTTAATACTAATAAATATTATTATTAAATACAGAGGGACATTGTCTCCTTAATTAAATAACGGAGGTAAAGCAGCCTTAATAGTAATAATCATAAAGATAAATTGCCAGAAAGTTTACATAGCAAATGTTTAGAGTTATAAACTTAAAACTATATTCAAATAATTATATTAAACCCTGTCACTTAAGCTAGGATTAACCTGTTTCTTAAGTGGACAGTGTTCGGTCATCAATAATTCAATATTGTTTTAATGCTAGGTAAATTTTCAATCAGTGTGTGAGGTGTGTATTGTGATGTTCGTGTGTGTGTGTGTGATGTAGGTCAGGAGTGAGTCGGTCTTTGAATAGTCTTTGTTGTGAAGCCATGTTGTTAGTATATTTTTTAGCTTGTATTTTGTGTTTTGACGGGCCTTTTGCCATGGTTGGCAAGTGCTTGCTTTTCAGGCCGGAGGTCGTCGTGGGTTCGATTACCACCAAGGACAGATATTTGTGTGCATATGAACATTTCTGTTTGTCCTGAGTCTGGGTGTAATCCTACTAATATTATAAAGCCGAAAGTTTGTGAGTGTGTGAGTGTGTATGTTTGTTACTCACGACTAAACGGCGGGAGCCGTTTTTAATAAAATTTGGTATGGAGTGAGTTTAATGCGGGTAAAACCGCGGGGCACAGCTAGTTATCTATATAAGTATGTATTTACAAAAGAAAAATAGTATATGTAGTATATCAGTTACCTGGTATCCATAGTACAAGTTTGCTTAGTTTGGGATCAGATGGCCGTGTGTAAATAATGTCCCATATTATGGCTACAGGCTGACGTGTATCTGCTGGACGACCCGCTGTCCGCGGTGGACGCGCACGTGGGTCGCCAGCTGTTCGACGAATGCATCAGCGGGTACCTGCGGCACACCACACGCGTGCTGGTCACGCACCAGCTGCACTACCTCAAGGCCGCTGACTACATCATCATCATGAGCAACGTATGTGATATTATATCGCCTGCATGTGTGGCGGAGCAGTTCGTGTCCCGGGTTCGATTCCCGCATAGGACAACTATTTGTGTGGACCATAATTAGTTCCTCTGAGTATGGATGTAATAATAATATCCTCCTATCCGAATTTCGGCCACGGCGGCCAGTCCCAACAGAGATTAGCCAGGGACATATTATAGTGCACAAGTGTGTGCGCAAACACAGGAGCACTTTCTATTCCATCACTCTCATGATCCGATGGGACGCCTAGCAACACGACCGGAAGGAGGTCAGTACAAGACCGACGACTTTATGGATGTACTTTGTGTACGTCAATTAAAAAAAAAAGTTTGTCTGTCTTAGATCGTTCAGCGCTAACGTGTTCAAGGATTCACAAATACCCGGATTTGAAGTTATTGAGGTTTCTCTTGGCAGAAAAAAAAATCCTTTGGAAATAGATGATATTACATTGTCGGTCGAAGGGGAAGCTATGGCAACTTTGCCAACGCTATCGGATTATGAGAGTGATAGAGTAGAGGACTCACATGCAATTTAAAATTTTCTTGCACAAACAAATGGCTTGTTTCATTGTAACTGGTTGACTGCAATATGTCTAAAATTCGACCAGGAGGATAGCACCCGCGTAAGAAATGGCCGCCGCCGGCTCCGCAACTACGTATAAATGGATGAAACAGTAAAATTATATCTTTTAATAAAAATAGTATTCGTTATGAAAAAATATAAAAATTATCTTTAACTAAATATGACAACAAATACCTACTACCTTTTCTTCACTGCAAGAAGAGATCGGACCAAGTGATAGGGTGGCCATTTGTACAATCTTTTAAACATATCAACATTTATATGTTATAATGAAATGAAATGAAATAATGAAATTTATTGAGCACTTGGGTATTTACATACACTTGTACTTGTCAAGCTCACAATGTATTACATAAACACAGTTTAAAAACAGTAATTAAAGTAACAAAATATTTTAAATTAGTCCGTCCGTGCGGTCTGTTTCGTCACATGTATTTTTAATATTCTTAAATAAATAATAAATAGCAAGTTACTAAGCATTTAGCAATATATATCAAATTAAAGAATTGAAAACAACGAGCAGTTGGCTAGCGCAAAAGGCTCTCAACCTGTAGCTTAAT
This sequence comes from Pseudoips prasinana, assembly GCA_951640165.1. Classification (NCBI taxonomy): domain Eukaryota; kingdom Metazoa; phylum Arthropoda; class Insecta; order Lepidoptera; family Nolidae; genus Pseudoips; species Pseudoips prasinana. The sequence goes on along the minus strand of OX621236.1, from coordinate 22,223,603 downwards.
TTAAACGACTAATACCTGAGGGCACCCTTATGGGCCACATCTCAGGCGGCCACTGAAGTAAAAAGATGGAATTCGAAATGGGGGTCAGATCACTTCCACGGTATTACCGATCACGTGTTAAGGGGGCAACGCGATCCTCGGCGCTGAGGATCCTACCCTAGCTAGCCTGCGGCTTTCTCTAGCTACCTAGGTGGACGACCCGGAGAAGAAAGCCACAAAGAAACTCCGGGCTTGCTTTTTTCGTCTTCTTTTGCTTTTTGTTTTACGATTTATTTTATATCTTTTTTTAACTTTGTTTTTGTTTTTACATTGTGATTGGCTGGTATGTGGGCTAATGCACGCACAGAACCGATGACATCTAGTTAATCAAAATAATTATGAGGTAATAAACAATAACATTCCATTTCGCTCAAGCAATTAAAATAACCTCTTGCAAGATGAACAAACGGTGGGTGCATCCGCGCACATTTACAAAAGTCACACGAAGTCGACTAAAGGCGACGACTGTATGAGACAAAAAAATAAAAAGAGTACCCCAGCAGCAGCTAATTTTGAGCTAATTTTGATGTACAATAAAGAGTTACTTATTTTGTAAAGATATCCTTCAAAAATAATGTACCTACGTAAGTAAGAAAATACCTCTACAACCCTACTTGTTATGCATCGCAAATTCGCAAGTGATTAATTGTTGTCATTAAAAAACACAGTTTTACCCCCAGATAAAAAACGTGTGAATAAATAATCTACTAATCGTATGATTTTTAGGGAAAAGTTGAAGCTAAAGGGACGTACGATGAACTGGTAACCACGGGCAAAGACTTCGCCAAGCTGCTGTCGTCCAGCCACGATGAGAACGAAGACAACGCCGATGCTGAGAAACCACCGCCCATGTCGAGGAGAACATCAGCCAGAGTAAGTCATTTATCTATACATATAATAAAATCGTAGGAAAGTCAAAACTGTATATTGAATATTTTTTTAAAGGATACTTGGGGCGTGGATCTACATTCGATATCGATGCCAAAAATATAGTTTTTAGAATTTTTGTCTGTTTATCTGTTTGTCTGTAAGTATGTCCGGGCTAAACTCAAAAAGTACTTCATGGATTTACTTCAAATTTTATATGAATATTACTAAGAGGTCGGGTCAACATATAGGCTACATATTATCACGCTATCACCTACGGGGGAGGAGCTGTAATAATTAATAAAATTTATCGCGGGTAAAACCGCGGGGCACAGCTAGTACATAATAAGGTGGAACATCAATAATGGACGTAATTTATTAAGGGGTTTAATTTGTCTGACACACGCACATCATCTTGCGAAATACAGAAAGATAGATTTACATCTCATAATCATAATAATCTTTATTCACAGAATACAGGTTAAAAGTACAAGTTGTTATATTGTTGGTATAGTGCTCTATATTCCTTAAATAAGGCATGCGAACAGTATAATTTATTTTTAAATCATCTTAAATAGTATCCATGTAGTGAAAATAATTAGTATTTAAGAATCAGTATATACATTATAACCACGCATTGCATTGCATTGAAATAACAATTCATAAAATAAACAGTAAACAGTAAAATAATGTCAAAGTAACAAAATTATATCAAAAGTAGCAATATAATGTAATAATTCAAATAAGTATAGGTAATGGGATTGAAAAAATAAGGTCAATGCATAGTGTAAGAGTCAAAAAATATTGTCAGTTTTCATATTTATTATTCTTTAATTTATTTATACTTAGTGCACCTACCTACCTATCTTAATGCCTGCATCTCCTCATGTTCAACTGTGAGACATTATCTGTGGAAATAAAGTATACACGGTTGCAAACCAACGTCCCAACAGAGGTCACCCTGGTGGTTGCCATCCATCTAGACTGCAGTTGTGTAGTCTAGATGGTCACCCTGGTAGTAGCCATCCATCCAGACTGCAGTTGTGCAGTCTAGATGGATGGCAACCACCAGGGTGACCTCTATAGGGATGTTGGTTTGCATCAGTGTAGAAGATGCTTAAGTCCACCGTTATACAGCTATGTGCAAAAAAAATTAAATATATAAAAATATAACGATACACTGATGCATTTGGTATGGAGACCCAAATAATTCATTTTTCAAATTTCACGTACTGGTTTTGTCAAATTTAATTAATAATAAATTTATAGCGCTCCATAAAAATAAGCTTCCCTATACTACAAGTATTTATGCAACACCATTTATGCGTATTTAATTAATCCTAAACACATTTTTCATTCTATAACATAAACGACAACATCGATTAAAAAATGTATACCGTTGAAAAGTTGTGCAATAGAAATGCACGACTTTCAACGATTTTAGGTGTTTCTTTCAAGAATGTATAACGTTACAATCTGCTAACAAATAAGTGACTTTTATTTGGGCTTCGTAGCCCAATCTTTTAGTACTATTTAAAATCGAAACTAGGTGAGTTTTATTTAAAGTAAAGTTTTACATTTTGATTTAATGTTACAACAATTTTGTTACAATAAGAAAAAAATTTTTTTTGGATTTATTGCCGATTGTATCTCAATCTTTTAAAATCTAAACTAGTCAACAGTCGTAAAAAGTTTTGCAAAATCTTTTACTGTTTACATTTTTATTTTATACTTACTTAACAATTTTGGTGCAAAAAGATAAATGCTTTTTTTATTGATTTAGCGTATACATTGCTCTTAATTAGGGTTGTAACGGATCTTCGCCTCCGCTTCCGTTACTGCGGAAGTTCCGCATGAAATCGTACCTTCGCCTCCGCCTCCGCCTCCGCTGATTTTTTGCGGAGTTATAACGGAGGTTTATTTACGGCATAATCATATATCTCTGCATCACCCAAAGCTCGACTGGCAGAGAATGCCTTTGGCATCAATTCCACCTTTGTCATCATCATCATCATATCAGCCGAATGACGCCTACTGCTGAACAAAAGAATCTTATCTCGCACATGCTGACGTCCGGGATGTCTTCGGTGAAGTCTCGGGTTAGGCGTGCTCTGGGATCTGAGGCATCGACAGGTGACTGGGTTCTCGTATACAGCTGTCCATAGAACCTCTCAATCTCTCCCAGCAACTCAGGTCTAGACGTGACGATTCTGCCATCCCCAGTCTTCAGCTTCGTCAGTTGGCTCTGTTCAACAGACAGTTCTCTTGCTAACACTTTAGAGCCTTTGTTCCACTCGATGGCTTCTTAATACATTTTGTATTAATTGGGCGCGTGTCGCGAGTCAAAGACTGTCTAGATCTGCCTGTAGATCTGCCGGTATCTGGTAGCATCATCAGAGGATGTCAAAACCATTTTCCATCTTTCTTCCTTTAGCTGCAGAGTTTAGTCAGAGATATTTTTGGTTCCGTTTGTACGGCGGCGGGCCTTAAAGACCCAGCCGTATGGTATGACTCCACTCGGTTTTGCAGTTTGAGCTGAAGGTTTTCGACGTGGATGGGTAAAGGACGGAGGCACAGACTTTATCAGTCGGGACCTCTGGAGCTTGACATTAAGGTTCAATGAGCCCCGCCTGTGATCGCTCCCGCTTTTAACCGTATTGATCACAAAGACGTCATTGAACATCTATTTTATCGTCGACAAAATAAAGTCTATCTCGTTTTTTGTTTTACCTTACCCAGATCGTTTAGCGGTTATCCGGCTTCTTGAAAAAGGAGTTCATCATAAAGCGTCCCTCCTTCTCTATGAAATTGCCCCACTTTCAGCTCATTCATCATTTATTGAGATTAAAAAAATATTAATATTACTCATAAAATACTATTTTTTCACATTCACTTTCACCTTCGCATTCGCATCCGTTAACCTCCGCATCCGCGGAGGTGAAATCCGTCACCTTCGCATCCGCCTCCGCCTCCGCTAAGAGGCCTCCGTTACAACCCTACTCTTAATACTTATATTAGAGGGGTGCCGCGACGCGTTAAGGATATTGGTGACACCTACTTAACAAAATTACCAGTATATACGAATATGGTTTCCAGGTTTAATTAAGGGAGTTGGAGATTGTCACCAAAGCGTCAATGATACTATGTAAATCATAATACCATAGGTATAGCCTATGGTAAACGCCAACCATTATGACACTGACACGGTTGTATGAATACCTCCAATGGTAGGGGCCAATCCAACACAATTGGAGAGAGGTCAGGTGCATGACCGACGATTTTCAAGCTTTCCGAAGCATAGGGTGCAATATAACCATCTCCGTAAATGGCGACCACTGAGATTTTACATAGACCTATCCTATACCTATTATATTTAACTGGCCCAAGAATCAACAAAATATAAATAGCTACTTATAAATAAATCAGTTCACACGGTAAGAAAGTCTGCAAATCTGTATATTCGTATTACACATTCAACAATTTGATACCACTCGCCGGCACTATACGTGACGAGATTTTTTCACTTCTAACTAGAACGTGGAATCTTAAACCAGTACAATCGATGGCACATCCGTCGATACAGTTTTCTACGAAAATCGCCGTTACAGCCTACGTAATAAAGACGGTGTAGGGGTCGAAGTTAAAGTGTATCCACCGACGTGGTGTCGCCTGTACCAAGTGACCTCTTTGCACTTTCATAACTACATCAAACAAAACTGAACCGTAAGATTTATAATATAAGCTACAATTTGACCTAAAAGTTATTGATAGAATTCAAATTTATTGATGTAGAGACAATATTACGCAGTGTAAATATTTAAATTGGAAATATTGTTTTCTTAGTGGATTTGTCGGATGAAGTAATAGAAACTATATTCGGATATTCGTGCACTTTTAAACACATCCAATGCATATCTTGTGCACGAAACTATTGGAGCCAAATATATAATAAAGCTATAATTCGAACGTTATTAAGGCTGTATTATATACTATAACCTCTATGATTATGTTTGACATACCTACTATTAAAATATCGATATTAAAACTCATACGTCCTTGTACACTTATGATTACATGTCCAGTTTGGTGGGTAGTATCCTGGAAGTTATCCATGTTTCGTAGCATGCAAAATTAGAACATGATTTTTTTATTATTTAAGTATCACATTTTAATACCAAAAGTGTCGGTCGGCGTTACAACTTTTATTTTATTTACAGCATGGAAGACCAACAGCATTATTGATTTTCAAATGGTAAACAGGAATACATATACAGGAATACTACAGAAATATAAGTCCTCACATTAAAAGCGGATATTTTCGTAATTATTAAAGCAAATGTGTATTTATATCGCTCAGTTATCGACAACCCGCCGGCCGTCTCTTTGCGAGTCTATGGGTGGTTGCGAAGTGGCCCAAGAGATGGAGGAGGAAGAACGCGAGACAGGGGCCATGAGTTGGCGCGTGTACAACGCGTACTTGCGCGCCGGGGGTACCACGCCGCGTCTCCTCTTCATGATCCTGCTTCTCGTCGTTGGACAACTCTCGGCTACTGTCTGTGATTACTGGGTCACTTTCTGGTTAGTATAGAAATAAATCTACCTATTATAATGTCCTCCTAGCCGAATTACGGCCACGGTGGCCGGTCTCAATAGAGACTAGCCAACTGCGCGGGACATATTATAGTGCATAAGTGAGTGCGCAAACACAGGAGAACTTTCTATTCCATCACTCTGATGATCCGAAGGGACGCCTAGCGACACGACCGGAAAGAGGCCAGATACAGGACCGACGGCTTTACGTGCTCTCCGAGGCACGGGGGTATAATACCGCTTACTCCCAGACTTCGTGCTGATGCTGAGAAATTTTATTTTTACAGAAAAGTCCCATAATCACTTTTAGCCCGACCCGGGAATTGAACCCAGGACCTCGTCCTCTGCGGGTGAACACGCTACCGCTAGACCAACGAGGAAGTCAGCTATTACAAAGGGTATAAGTGCGCAGTCCAAAACTTTGAGTTGATATAGCGCTTATCTACTTGCACCCCGCGCCTCTTTATGATTCTGTTTCTCGAACGTCTTCGTAAGGCAACTCTCCGCCACTGTGTTGTACTTACCATATGCCGCGAACTGCCGCCTTCCGTTTCGTGGTACACCACCCAACCTTATTGCCCCAGCAGCTATCGCTTCTACTAGCTATTTGCCCCGCCCATTACCAAGTTTAGCAATTCTGTGACGAAAAAACTATGCTCAACCTCATTTTCATCAAAGTATGATTTTAAACTAATGATTTATGTGTAAAAATGCAGGACCAATGAAGTCACAACTCTGAAGGATGCAGCGAACAACAGGACAACCAAAGACTATCGCGTGGACCGGGAGCCGGTACCACAGGGCGACACATTCAACCTGTCCAGCTACTTCTCTGGAGCCAGCCAAAAACCAGGTATACATTCCACTATGAAAAATTCCTCTCGTTATTACAATAGCAATACACACTTCTACTCTAGTATAATAAAGAAATAAAGTTTGTAAGTATAGACCATAAACTGCGAATCTACTCATACAACTGCACAAGAAGAAAATATTTTAACAGATGGACGAACACTACGTATATGTATGTGTGCAAAATTCAGAACGCCTTTTAACTCAATCCAATTTTATTCTAGGCATTGGGTACATTTAAATAATCTAAAACTGGAATATGCGCAAGTGTGGTGCAATGGTTAAGGTCACCTCCCCTCCCCTTGTGGTTCGTGTTCAATTCTTGTAAGTTTATATTGAATGACAGCCAGTGTTCTACAGGCTTAATTATTTGTTACATAGGTTATATTATTAGGTATGTAATTATATTTAATTTGGACTATGTTACAAAAAAAACACAACATAGTTACTTAGATATACCTCTTCTTTTAAGAATTACAATTCAAATCTGTCCTATACAAACAAAGAATATACCCACTCGTCGAACAATAAACACACTTTCAGTCAAATTTAAGTTATGTCTGGTGAAGCAGTGAAAAACATACCATAATCTAACCTTACTATATACTTACGTAATGTTAAAAATCAAAGGAAAAGTCTATCGGTTATTCGGTTAAAAACGAATAACCGTCAATCGTGTTATTACTAAAATACTTTCATAATGATGAATGATTATTATGCAGGTATGCTTCCGAAATTGTATTATTCTATATGAACAAAATGTTTTTCATTTTGTTCATATCGAATAATAAAGTTAGATTGTGTTTTATTAAATAGTTTAATTATAACCTGGAAACAATCCCCACAGACTTGGACATTCACGCCTTCATTGGTCGCCTGGACACGTCTCAGTACCTGTACGTGTACACGGCTCTTATCGTGTGCTGCATCTTCTTCATCACTGCGAGAGCCTTCATGTTCTTCAAGGTGTGCATGACGGCGTCACGCAACCTCCACAACGATATGTTCCACTCCATGTTGAGAGGCGTCATGAGATTCTTCGATACCAACTCATCTGGTAAGTTTTAGATCCTTATACTTTTTAACAAAAAAATACCAAGGCACCGCTATCTGTGCCTCTGTCTGTTTGCCAGTGGGCTGTATATCATGACAGTCAAAATTTTCCGAGAAAAATTATTTTATTGCCGCTAGAATAACAAATAATAAACTTAAAATAATGTACAAAACATAAAATGTTTTTGCTAGATGTCTTCTACGATGGCATGGATCTTTTCGTTTGGTTGTCCGGTTATTATTTATTCTAACGCCTGAGTGATAAAAGTTGAAAATTACATTTCCAAGATCATCATCATATCAGCCGAAAGACGCCCACTGCTGGACAAAGGTCTCCCCACCGATGATCTTGTGAGGGTCGCTGGAAGCCGCTGGATGCGGGTAGCGCAAGTCCATCAATTGGGGAGATCTTTCCCAGATCAATAAATGCTATTTTGATGTTGTCTATTAATAATATAACATGGATTTACGACTAAAAAGTACTTCGTGGAGTCCGCCTCGGCAGGTACACTTTAACGGCGTCTTCTTTACGTTGGCAATAATTTTCGTACTGCAGTTGTGACTTCGGATGCACGGGCCCTACGCTAGTGTTAGCAATTGCACATAATACAGACGTGTATATTCGGTAAATATTTTTTATCCAAACTACATAAAATATTGTAACTTAATAAACATTCACCTAAATGGTTCGGGAAGATTATGATTTTACTAGTTGGGCCCGCAGTTTATCCCGCGTTAAACTGTATAAATACTATGTGTTATTCGGCTATATAAGCTATATTACTTCAAAGTTTCATCAAAATCCGTTCCATGGTTTTTGGGAGAAAGAGTAACAAACATCTAAATAATATTAGTCGGATTAATCATAACTTTATTTCCTTCTGTCGTAGTCGTTATATAGGAATCCTATACAAATACTTTTTGGACTTTGCATACCTACCTTATCCCCACAGATTATTATAAATCTATATAAGTATAGATATTTAAATAACTTTTATACATTTAAGGTACGTACGGATTACTTTGCCAGTTTTCTATTGATAACGGTTTTGTCCTCAGGTCGTATACTGAACAGGTTCTCGAAAGACATCGGAGCATTGGATGAGCTCCTGCCGCGTTTCCTGCTTGAAAGCATTCAGATCTACCTTGTGATGTTTAGTATCCTGGCTCTTAACGCCGCGGCTTTGATATGGACCCTGCTGCCTACGACTATTATCCTACTGTTGTTCTACACGATCCTTCAGATATACCTCAAGTCTGCGCAGTCCATCAAGCGTTTGGAAGGCACAAGTAAGTATTAACAATTAAGTAGTCAGTTAATGGATAGTCAATATATCATGTCTTTTTTTATATTATTATCATTCAGTTTATTCAAATTATGACGTGCATAATTGTGTATCAAGTGTTCCCAAATTCAGTAAAAGGTATAGATTTTGATGAAATCGCACTTTTAGAATTATAGACAACTAATATAATATTTTATGAGTTTGAATTTTAATCATGTAACATCCTTTTAAGGACTATCTTGCCCCATTGTTATATAAGTCACTTATTATGTCTGTCGGATATCTGATGTACGTCACTGCTTATATATTATTACTGATATATTATATAGCACATTGTCGCTATATAATATACGGTCGCTGGTTTTGTACAAAATTGTGAGTAAGGGTATGCGACGGATATACGGGTGTGTATTGTTCCCACATACTTCTAGTCTTAGTAGACTAAAACTCCAGTCCAAAAAAATAACATCTCCAGTAAACTCGTAGCTAGAGAGGGATGTTTCTTCCTTAATAACAGTATCGATAGAATTTTTATAAAAGGTGATTATAATTATTACGTAGTAGGATTATAGACATGAAGGACTAAATCTATAATAGCTATCAGCTGTTTTGTACCTTAATAGAAAGGGGGATTTATGTTTGTATTATAATCTAACACAAATGATGTAACGTTACAGCTCGAAGTCCAGTATTCTCCCACATGTCAGCCACCCTGAGCGGTATCAGCACGATACGATCGGCAGGCGCAGAGCAAAGGTTGATTCAAGATTTCGATAGATTCCAGGTATGTTTCATATGAGTGCAATCAATTGATTTTCTCACGTTACGTTTAAAACATAAATTATTGGTACTTTGTAAAAGGATTGCACATGTGGCGCAGTGGTTGAGACAGCGGCCTTGCCTATCCTGTGCAATTCGCTCACAGAACAACTATTTGTGGGATCCATAAGTAGTTTTTCTGAATCTACTGTGTCCGTCAATTATATGCATGTAATAATAATAATGTCCTCCCGACCGAATTTCATTTCAATGGAGACTAACCAATTGCGCAGGACATATTATAGTGCACAAGTGTGTGCGCAAACACAGTGGCACTTTCTATCCATCACTCTTAAGATCCGATGGGACGACTAGCGACCCGACTGGAAAGAGGTCAGGTACAGGACCGACGGCTTTACGTGCTCGCCGAGGCACGGGGGTGTAATACCGCCAACTCCCAGACTTCGAGCTGATACTGAAGAATTCTTTTTACGGAAAAATCCCAAAATCCCTTTTTGGCCGACCCGGGATTTGTACCCAGGACCTCATTATCTGGGGTTGAACACGCTACCGCTAGACCAACGAGGCATGCCTGTAAAGTACCCCGCGACACAGGGATTCAGATCCCAAGTGTCCTGTATTGGTTGTTAAAAATCATTAATACAACACGGTAGACAACAGAATCAAAAGAAAGTTAAATAATAATTATTTGGTTTTGTAAGTATAGTGGCGATCGACCAAGATATTAAAAGAAAGAGGTTATTAAATCGAATATGTTACTTTGTGGTATATTTTTTTGTGTTCATATTACTTTATATCTCCTTTATTTGTGATCAATTTTTCATTCGATAGCAAATGCTTGCGGGATATTCCCATATTTTTTTTCCAAATTGTTCGTTAGATATTATGTTTATTAAAATCGTAGTTAATTTGTACCTTTATCTAATAATTATACTGAGCAACGTAATGTATTTCAATAGTAACTTTAATACTTTTACATATCATTTTTAGGATATTCACACGTCAACGTGGAGCAGCTACTTGGCGAGTGGAGTGACGCTTGGGTTCTGGTTGGACATCATCTGTGTGCTGTACCTTACCATCGTTATCGTTGCCTTCCTTGTCATTGACAGCAGTAAGTACTTATCGACTTACCCACATCCGTAGTAAATACTTATTTTAAGAACACTAAAACAAAAGACGGGTGTTAAAGTTGAAATCTCTATCTTTCTATATGCCATCCCAAATCGATGTCCGATTTCGGTTATTTTTCTACTATCTTTAACTAGTATAGTTGTATGTTCTGGTGCACAGCAATCTTTCAAATCTATTTGGCCATTCAAAATGTACCTACAGCTTTTGTTCTCGTTGGAGTCTGCAAGCGGATGCTGATAATATTATAAGTCTTTGATAACTCCGAATAACTCCACTTTAACTCATTCTGGAATTCAAATTTTCTGAATTCAAATCCCGGGTTTTGAAGTGATTGATTCCTACTAAGTTTTCTGGCAGTGTTTCTCAGTAGTTGCCATGTCATGCACTGCACGGTAGGGTAAAAAAATTACGATACCACATAAATGTAAATCTTTTACGGAATTTATGAAATTTGAATTGAGTCCTCATTATGAGCGGTTTAACACGCATGTCTCGAGCAACTAGGCAGTCGCTTTCAATTGATATTTATCTTCATAAGTAAAAGAATTTCTTCGCTTATACCAACAACAATAACTAAACGTTTAATTTTGATGTCATCAACAGAAACGATATTTTCCGGAAACGTGGGGCTCGCGATATCACAGACGTTGATCCTTACTGGAATGTTACAATTCGGAGTCCGACAGACCGCCGAAGTGATCTCGCAGATGACCAGCGTTGAAAGAATACTGCAGTACACACATATTGAACGAGAACCCAAGTGGGACAAAGGAGGTAAGTGCAGACTAAACTAAACAAAAACGCAAGATGTCCTCTTCCCATTTTTTAAGACGGGTATCACAAACAAACACAATCCCTAGTAGGAGCTTTTGGTCCTGCTCGCTACTTGTGACGTCGTCCGCCACCCTAGTTCAAATACCATGCGCTAATAATATTCCGTATGGTCTGAAACGGTACTTAATTATACAAATTATTAGGTTATTAGTTAATAATGTCGGATCAGGACTGTGTTAACTAAAAACAATTGAGATCGAAGATATAATTATTTACATCTTTTATAGGCCTCATATCAAACTTGGTTCCTATGGCTCTAAGAAAGTATCACACAAGACCATTATAGGACCATACGTATTCAACCCTTCATCACCGCCGTCTTAAACTAAGTTGGGGCCCTTGGGCACACACGAATTGGAGGCCCTTTTGGAAAGTTAAAAACGCGAATTATACTAACATTTTTAAAATAAGTTTAATCATTTATTATAGGTAAATCAGATACAGTATGATGTGCGATCATTTTCGCAGCTTAAGAGAATAAAAAATGAATTGCGAACAACAATGTTACACGAACGACTAAGTAATTTGTCGATTATGTGCATTGAAAGTGATATCCTTCAAAACATTGACTTTAATGATATCATAGAAGATTTTGCTCAACAAGCACTCGAATGTCATTAATGACTCATTAATGACATTCGAATGCTGCTATTTTTTGGTTCTGATTACGATAATGGTTTCTTTCGGGATTTTTGTTGAGCAAAATCTTTGTCCGCTTCAGTTGTTGGAATCCCGGACTAAAAATCCATAGGCGTCTCTCGGCCTCAGCTTCCAGATAGAAATGAGCCTTCTTGGACCGTCTGTCTTCGTTGATATAATGGCGTAGTTTATGCCATGTAAATACCTTCTTATAAAGTTACTAATTTGCGAAAAAAATTTATGTCTAATGTGTCCGACAAAAATGTTTTGAGAATAAATGGTAGAGAGAAATTTAGGTCCTTCGGGGGCCCCCTGAGATTGGGGGCCCTGGGCACGGGCCCCGTGTGCCCTTATGGTAAAGACGGTATTGCCCTTCATAAAAATATTCATCTCAGACAGACTATTCAGAATGTATGTATGGGTGCTGTGGTTAACATATTCAACTCGTTACTACTTCAGCGCCCTCGCATTCATGGTCCGATCCTCGTAGGATTACTATCTATATGACCGATATATATTCCTTTTTTGTTGAAGGGATTTATTTCCATGGCGCAGGCGATGGCACCTCCATTAACACCTCATCACAACAGTAGTTTTGATTTAGGCACATTTTCATTGAGACACATTTTTCAGAAAAAGAAACTCCAAAAGGCTGGCCATCGCAGGGTCGCATCCAGTTCAAAAATTGCTTCATGAAGTACACACCAGAAGACGTACCCGTTCTCAAGAATCTCAACCTAGTTATAGAAAGTGGATGGAAGGTAAACATACCCGTCGTAATAATTTCGATATCACTTGTAACATCATCCCCACTGATCCTCTGTCAGTGTCAGGATGGCATGCTGGGATATAGCCATTGATCTATTTACTCACTTTTTTCTACGTTTCGTTGATTCTTGGCTACTATCAAGCAGACTACATCTATTTTACTAACTGTACTTCCACCTACATGAAAATCCTGCTGGAAAATGGCAAACTTTAAAATTGCAACTACACTTCATTTTAATATTGAAAGAACCCTTTGTAACATTATATTTCTCAAAAAATCCGGCCAAGTGCGAGTAGGACTCGCGTAAAAATATACACGTATAATTATACCTTTCCCTTGAACCACTCTGTCTAATGATGAAGCCCACATTAAAATCCGGGGCGTAGTTAAGAATATCTAAGTGTACACAGACTGCAGGAAACGACTAGGGGGCAAGCGATTTAGTTTTATATTATATAAAGATACTTGCGGCTATAAATAAACTTGTCTTCTGATAATAACCTTGCAGAAAAACTGCATTTTATCTTAAACACCTGAACACCTTAGTGTCGTCACATATCATTACATATTCGTACTATTAGATACTAATCTACAAGTATATACCTTCAGTACCTTCAGTTGAAATAGCTTGGTCATATGACTCCTAACTTTGACCAAGATGTTGACATTAATGTAATTTTTTGTAATGATAGTATGGGCTAGAAAAATAGAATAATTTTCTCCAAATATTTTCCAGGTTGGAATAGTGGGAAGAACTGGCGCTGGCAAGTCGTCTCTAATATCTTCGCTATTCCGGCTCGCCATTGTGGAAGGAGAAGTGCTCATTGATGATGTTGACACTAGCCTTCTAGCGCTACAGGTAACTATCCCACCCATGATCTCGTCTAATTAAGATTCCGTATCAAATCGGTAAAACACAGGTTTTATAATGGTACGATTTTTAAGTCCTGTGCCTCGAATTTTGCGGGCAGCAAGGCGGCGGTGACGGCGTGGGAGTGGCAGGCTTATGCGTAAAATCAAATCGATCTACCCTCAAAAACAGCGGCGCGGGAGCGGACGACGAGCGGTGCAACCCAGTTAAGCGGTGTCCGCCCGTGCGTCTGCATTGCAGTGTTGTCCAATTATTTTTTGTGACGTGTCGAAATCGAAAGTAAATTTGAATCAAAAAGATATCACCGTCATTCAGACATTTCGTTGGCCAGAAAATAATATCTCATCGACACAACACTACGCCGCCATAGTGCTGATAGTGCAGCGCGATCTGCCCACTGGTTTCGAGAACAGGCCTGCGTTGCCCGCGTCGCTCCAATGCTTGCAAAATTTAAGGCAGACGCCTCACAGCGTTATAATGCAAGCGATTTTAAATGAAGACCCATCCTTCTGCGCTCTTCCATCTCCCCGCACATTTCTAAGTTTTACCTCATCATCGTCATACCAGCTGAAAGACGTCCACTGCTGTATATAGGCATGCCCCAAAGATCTCCACAATTGCCGTATAGCGCTACTCACATCCAACGTCTACAACGTCCAGCGACCACAAGATCATCGGTGGTAGGCCAGGGGGCCCTGCCGACGCGCGACGCTGCGCTGCTGTTGTTGTTTTCATACGACCATTTCTATATTTGTAGATACTTAAATCGAGCATTTGTAGATTCTGAGATATACCGCTATGACGGGAGCCAATAATTTGTCCGAATTTCTTTGTTCGAATTTAATTTTATTGAAAACTATCGACCGAGATCTTTTTACTAAATGCATTATGTGAGATATTTTTACACTATCAAAGCATCATATGGTAGATATTATATCATAGGTACTATTTTACAGAAGGCCTACTTATAAAATAACTAATTGCTGTTGGCCGAAGGTTTTTTTTTTACTTTTTTATTTATTGTGCTGTCACCACACTAGAAAAACATTAATTTGGTCACAAATATAGAACCTATTTGTAGCATTTTCACTAATTCTGCACTGCTCTCTGCTGCTTGCAAATACTGTGCTGAGTGTATAACATTAAACAGATGTCTTGTAGCATTTTCATGCATGCATGTTGCATTGTTGCGTGCTTGAAGCTGCCATCCTTGTTTGCATGCTTCTTATTGGAACCACATAACAACGTTTCTTTACAATAAAAGAAACAGTAGTATAACGAATGTTATATTTCGGCTAAGTGTAACTTCGGTAAAAAGATTTTCGACCAAATTAAACCGGAGTAACGAATAAAATCTAATTGTTAATAGGTTTACGTATACTTAACTGTATCAGTAAACCTATTATTAATTAGACGTGATTCGTTACTCCACTGGGCAGACGTGCTTCGATAAAGTAAAAGAAAATACCAAAAGATTATAGTTGAAAGTTTTAGCTGAAATGAAATTCGATCAAATATTTTTCGACCCCATGATACATAACCCACTATGAAACAGGCTGAGTATAATAGGATTCTAAAGGTTCCTACTTACCACCATCATTGGCGGGAGAATAGTGTTACACGACTTACATGGCATGTGGTATCTGTAACATGATCTGTGTTTTCAACAGGAGTTACGATCGAAGATATCCATTATACCTCAAGAGCCAGTGCTGTTCTCTGCAACCGTGCGGTACAACCTTGACCCGTTTAACAATTACGATGATGAAGAATTATGGAAGGCTTTGGAAGCGGTCAGTATTTTTATATTAGCCCATATAAATTTAACTTAACCTTTTGACCATCAAGCGGTACTAAACGCGATTTGTCCCCCAACGCTAAGCAATAAATGTATTAACCGTATGTGGACGTAAGTTAAGGAATTTAATTTGCAGGTGTCTTGGGACGTCGCCCTCGATAAATGGCTGAACAAATCGATATAGTTTGGTTCTATAACCACACCGGCGAGCCATTATGACTATTTGGTGGCTAACTCCATTGTATAAATCTTTGACTCTTTTATTAACATAATTTTCGTGTGATCAGGTGGACTTGAAGGCAGCAGTGCCAGCTCTGGACTTCAAAGTGTCAGAAGGTGGATCTAACTTCTCGTTGGGACAGCGCCAGCTTGTGTGCCTCGCGCGCGCCATTCTCCGCGGCAACCGCATCCTGGTGCTCGACGAGGCCACCGCCAACGTTGACCCTAAGTATGACTAACAACTGTTGTATAGCGTTACAACATTTATGGCTAACTCTAATCGTCATTTTAAAAATAAGACAATCGATTATTTCAGTTTGAAGGACGTATCATGCGTAGGAATGGTTAACGCAAGCTCATTTTTAGATGCAGATTTATTATGAGTGTTAAGAATTTATTTTCACATATTTAGCCTACGCAATCTACGAATAAATTCTCTAACACGCACAAAACTCGTAAACTTCCCGTAACTTAAATACACTGATAACTCGTAGTCTAATAAGTAATAATATATAATAATAAACATATATATTCGGTTAAAATTTTTATTTTGTCGCTGTACTGCTCAGTGCTTGACGTGGCAGCTACTGAGAAACACTGGCTAAAATTCAATATGAATCCTTTTTGAAAAATAAAAATAATTTTTACATCTATGTTTATTTAATTTACTATATCCGAAGCAATTTTATCGTTAACATAATCAGTAACTTGGTATAAGTCTTGCTACACAATTTTAGTTTTAAATTTGTTAATTGGCCGTATTCTAATATCATTGGGAAGATTGTTGTGGAAGCGTTTACACTGCCCAATAAAAAGCTTATTGATTTTGTGGAGACGAGTACCATCTGCAAGAAGATTACCTATGCTTATTTCAAGTAATCGTCTTCTATGATAGCTTTCACAAAGTAAGTAGGTAGCGACTTCAATTAGGTGATTGGGTTCAACCGCGGTATTTCCGGGTGCCAGCCACTCAATCTACTCAATTCATATACTTCAGTGCCTCTAGCACGATTTCCTGCAGTTTACTTACTCGATCACACGTACAGTTTCGTCCCAAACATTGAGCACCAGAGTTTTAGGTAATAGTTTCCGCGAGAGGCGCTGGTGCTCAATGTATGGGACGAAACTGTACGTGTGATCGAGTAAGTAAACTCAGGAACTCGTGCTAGAGGCTCAGGTCTTACACCGTGATTGGATAAGGGCTGTGTAGTTTTTATAGCCATATGTATTTCAATAAACGTTGACAACAAGATATTATGAACCAGAAAAAGTAATGTTGCATTCGTTTTCAGGACGGACGAATTTATCCAAAGAACAATTAGAACGCGTTTCGCGGACTGTACCGTGCTGACGGTGGCTCATCGACTGAACACCATCATGGACTCCGACCGAGTCATGGTTATGGACGCCGGCCGCCTGGTCGAGTTCGACCATCCCTACAAGTTGCTCAATAATGCCGACGGGCACTTCGCCAAAATGGTTAAGGAAACTAGTGAAAAGATGTCAGCGCAACTCTATCAAATAGCTAAAAACACATTTATCAGTAATGGCGGCGTAATAGAATAGGTTTTTATACATTAATAATTTAAGTAATTGGTAAGTAAAATTAGATTGTTAGTTTTTTGGAATGATGTTCTGAAAGTCTTAATTACAGTCGACACCACGTCCTGTCAGTAGATTCTGTGCTAGTACAGTGCTGACATTATTAATCAACCACTTTATTTGTTTGTGTGTATGTGTTGCGCAGATCCCTCAAGGGAACAAACCAATTACGTGGTTGCCGACATTCTTATTACGTATTGTGCAGAAGCCGAGCAATAGTAATGCCTAAGACTGTATTGCAATTGAAGAGCAATTCAGTATCAAATATCGGTGATAAGCCTTTCGCATTTCCAATTAAAGACCAGTAATTGCGCAAATTTACAATCGCTTGGCTTCTGTAAGACGCACAGTAAGGGCGGATGGATATGGAGGTACGAGTAAATAATATTTTCATACTGGGAAAGTCGTTCTATAAAAATTTATAAATGCATACCAGCCAAAGTTTCCTTCATTCCCACTACATGGGGCATTGATTCTATTAAAGTATTTTAACTTCTGGACGTTAAAAAACAATCTTTAATAGAATCAAAGTAGAACTTACAAAGTGCTGGCGCCTTGTACGTTCTACGCAAACGTATGTCTAATGTGAATTATTATTTTTCATAGAAACAACAGTGGCGAGGGGCCCATATAACTCGATCCTACTCAGTCTTCCTTTCAGTAAACATGCCCAGCTGGCATTATTAAATATATTTAGGAGTTTTCATAAACAGCTTACGGTTTCATTTTATGTATTTAAGAATACAAGTAGGTATACATAATATATACCTAATGGCCGTAACTTAAGGAGCTTAGTTTGTCTGCATTAAAATACACAAAAAAATATTAACGTACCATACAAGAAAAAATATTAAGTGATGCATTTTGATACCAATAAATATTTTTTGTATCATTTGGTAGATAGCCATAGATAGCGCTCCTTAAGTTACCTCTACTATTTACATTAAGTAGGTAGGTATATGACGTTCTTAGATATAATAACAAATAATCTAAAGCAAGAGGATTGTACATTTTTATATGTAGGACTTGATAGTTTTATTGTATGATATTAATAGAATGTATTATTACTTATTATTATATAAATATGTGTAGCAAACATAACGAAAATTACCTGGACATAGGAGTTTGAAATTTGGCACGGTTTAAGTTTGTATGGAGAAGGAATACAGAATGCTAATATTGTAATATTATATTCATTAAGTACATATAAATTAAATAAATAGTTAATAAAAACACACAGTTTTACACATACACATAAGCATAGAGGAATAGATTTTGACAATAGAATAACGTTTAAAATGGTCGAATTTCGAGCAATGGGCGATCACTAGTACTTATAAATCTGTAAACGCTATTTCTGTTACAGAGATATTGTTGTATGTTTCAAGAATATCCAAAAAAATCGTAGCAACGGCGCTGCACCTAATGGGAAATTCCAAATTCACTGGAAACTTTTGAATTTGTTCCTATCTAACTTCATTGCACATTTAAAATCAATATTTACATTGTAGACGACAGTGCTATCAGAATTGCATTTTTTTTCAAACCTATATAAAAATTAAATACCCATATGATTTAATATCCTTCTTATACTGTCTATATGAAAAATACAAGTAGCTACAGTAAGTACCTATTGCTCTCGGATAACTAGTGGAATTTAACAATGAAGAATGAAAATGGCAAATTGTTAGTCATTATAACCTAATAAATAAGGTCGTAGTTTTTACTTACTATAAACAGACTAGGTAGTTATTAAATGACTTAGTTAAAGTAAATCTAAGGCCTATTCTATAACGACTTTTAGTAATTCCAATTACCTAATAAGCAACCAGGACATTATTCCAATAAATACTAAAGAATTTATAAAATTGTGAGTATAGTATTAAGTACAGTGCAGGAAAAAAACTGTGTTATTTATTTTATTATGAATTTATATCTTGACGGCAATGATTATTATAAGTTTAAAAATGACCATTACGAATGCCATAGAGGTCACTACCCTCGAAAATATAACTTAAGCTTTATAACTATAGTTTTATTTGTATGAATCCATTACTTATTTAATTACCTACTACGTGCACGTAACTCAGTTCCTCCCAGGGGTGGATGAACATTGATTGATGAACATGATTAAACACTGATCTCCGCTTGCATTTTTTTAAACAAGCCAACAAAAAGTTTACCATTCTTTTACTTGTATCCGCTTATTGAACACGTTTTGAAATTTTCTGACTATTGATATACTTAATAACAAATCTACATTTTTGAATCTTACTAGAATACTGTTGAACCTTATCAACAATCCTGAAGTGGGTTGATCGTTTCTACTGCTGTTACGTGTGTAATGTTAGTTACAGTTACTGCTAGTGATTAGCCTACTAGCCACAGCGCCTACCTTAGCAGGTAGCCTCATCATAGACTTAATGGTTTGCAGATAGCTAATGAATGTCATCTAAACAACTCTAATAACAGACAATTGTCACAATAGTCTTTAATCCCTGTGAGCGTTCAACTCAATGGCTTAATGATTTCTCAAGCTGCGTTGATATTTTTATGTCTAAGACACTAAAATTCGTTTTAAGTATTATGCATTCAAGCAGGGCAGGGGCATCTTTATCTTGCTGTATTGTGACGAATATCGCCAACCAATCGCAACCCGTGCGGGGCGTAAATGTCATCCTCAGAGAATGCCTACTAGAGAACCTCTAACCTCTCCTTATGTACCTACCTACATATTATTGCGATCGCCAAGCGTGGAAAGATGTACATAATAGTTAACCAAATGATGCACATCATTCTATTGTGAAAATCCTTTGAGTGGCCTTAATCTTACAGCAGTGGATTTAGCAAGAAAATAATATCATTATAGACTGGCCCCGGCTTGTTTTGACTGCACGTGTGCCGGAGCGGTTAGGACAGTCGCCTCGCCTCTTCATGTCCAAGGTTCGATAGCCATACAGGACAACTATTTGTCTACTACCCCGCGACACAGTAGCATTGTATAAAAATAAATTATTCTCAAAGTTATCTGCTAGATTTACATTAAAACTATTTATACTTCTATGCAATCCATCCTCGCTATATTACTTACTGCCCCGATGATCTCATCGTTCAAGCGCAGCGCAGTTTCTATATATCTTATCAAAATAACACATTAGGTACCATTTTACTAGTTATTTTGTTTGTTTATGTGCCCACTATCCATAGAAACTGCAACAGTTCGACCGTGTTCCGTGTGTGGTCGGGGTACCCAGTCAAGAAACTTCATAAAAATATGTTTTGACCTCTTTACGTTCTTAGATTGCGTAAACATGACTTAACGCTTAAAAGGCTAAAGAAATTATGCTATCATAACCAATTAAAAAAACTCAATGCAGTATTGCCACTCCACATTTTGCCGAGTCATCCATACTACTTTCGCCTTAACTAAAATAATAGGTAACAAAGTAATTCTTATTTTCATTTTATATTATTGCAAAAATGTAAAATGCCTCATAGGGATAAACTGGTAGAATAAAGGTAAAATTTGCTGCGCAGCTAAATAGGACTCGGAAGGTAAGTGGTAGTTAAAGACAGGAGCAGCTAGACGAAGCGATTGCGCACATACAAGAACAGGGCCTGGGGCTCTACATCAGGCAGGACAGAACCTGGAGAACATCAATTGATCGTTAAATTGGCTTCAACGTTGACACTCGATTCCAGACCATTTATGGCGTCACAAATGTGCTCATGGAAGCCGATTTAACGATTGATGAATAACCTTTATTTATTTGAACGCCATTTAAGAAATCGATGATCGACTTAGCCGGTAGAGGCCCTGTTTTTGTATGTCCACAATCGCTTTGTGAACATAGAGAAATTCTTATAGTGGCGGAATTGTGACCGTATTCTCGTACCTCATATCTCATAAGGAATGAAAATTGTGGTGGTTTTAGCACTATTCTACTCGCCAACGGAGGGTCTCGGTGAGATTATTTCGGCCGCGCTCAGAATAGTCATGTGTTGATAGTGACATTAATTGGATATGTTATTAAAATAGTGCCACCCAGTTCTTTTCAAATTCCGTTGCCGCCACGTAATGATTCTGGGTATTTTGAAATGATCCGTCGAATAGTTGAGTTTCAAGCTGGCAGCACCAGCTTGACATGTCAAAGTGGGGTCTCCTTGGCGGGCTTTCGAACGATTTGGCGCGTTTTTTAAACTCGTGAAATAAAATTTTTAAAATTCTCTATAAACTGTATATAAATAGTGTAAATAGTAATTATAACTGATTATTAAGTGTTAATTAGTTAATAGCAAGATGTCTGAGGGGGCTAATGACCCCCCAGACAAGGGAAG
The DNA here is from genome assembly GCA_951640165.1 of Pseudoips prasinana. NCBI lineage: Eukaryota > Metazoa > Arthropoda > Insecta > Lepidoptera > Nolidae > Pseudoips > Pseudoips prasinana. The sequence goes on along the minus strand of OX621236.1, from coordinate 22,201,932 downwards.
GAAAACTCCCAGAAAATCATCATCTAAAGAAAACAATGCACTAGATGAAGCTTTTTATAAGCCGTACATAAAACCGGGTTATAAACGGACATTTCCCGAAAATATTTCGGCCCAAGTTTATACAGTGTATGTGGAATATGTTCAAGCAGAGCAAAATATAGGCAATGCTAACCCGCTGCTCTTGGCAGCACTTTTCAAGAATGAAGTAAAAGGAGTGGCAAACATAAAAAGAGTCAATGCTACCAAGGTGGGTGTGGACTTTTCCCAGGCCATTTGCGCCAACAATTTTTTAAACAATGAGGACTTCTTCATAAAGCATGGAATGAAGGCTTATATTCCGGCGAGAGCCGTAGAAATTATTGGAGTGCTGAGGTTTGTACCAATCAGTATTACTAATCAAGAACTCTTTAAAAAGTTATCCTCTCATTACGAAATTATCGGAGTGAGACGATTCACAAGGAAAGAGGATGGTAGGATCAAACCCTACACGTCCGTGAGCATTACCTTTCTGGCAAATAAGATACCTGACTATGTATATTTAAATATATATAGGTATAGAGTACATGAATATGTTGCACCTCTGCTACAATGTTATAAATGTTTTAAATTCAACCACGGGGCAAAGGTTTGTAAATCTACCCAAAAATGCTCTAAATGTTCAGAGGAGCACCATTATTCCAAATGTGAGAGCACAGATATCATTAAATGTGTAAATTGTCAAAGCCAGCATTTAGCCATTTCAAGAGAATGTCCTATTAAATTACGTAAAATTCAGGAAAAACAGACTAGAACTTACGCTAATGTTACTTTAAATAATACTATTAATTATGACAAACACTTTCCCGTATTGCAACAAAGAAAGGTTCATGAAACCAAGTCAAACACCACTGGCAAATCACAGGCACCACAAGTAGCGCAGGCGGCGGCAGCGCCACCTGCAGCACCACAGCCTAAATCAGTTCCTAGGAAAACTAATGAGGAGAACAATATTTCAAGCCAACAATTAGTAGACGGTATAATAAAAAATGAAGACATCTTGAAAAAACTTGTTTCCACCTTGGTTGCTCTTGGGAATGACAATCATAAAATTACTAGACCATATATTAAAGAAGTATTAATTAATGTACTAAATAATGGATAAGCATTTTATTCGTTTATCACTATTTAATATAGAAGGCGTTATTAATAAGAAACCCCTATTATTAGAGTATTTATATGACGAGGATATTGATATATGTTTGCTGAATGAAACATGGTTAAAGAACACTTCATCCTTTCATATTCCTGATTATCACTATTTATATCAACATGGGCCACACGGTCGTGGTGGCGTAGGTATCTTAATTAAAAATCACTTCAAGTTCTCTGTACTGAACACACCTTATTATGAGTTTATGCAAAGTGTAGCAATTATTTTACATACTAAAATTGGTAACCTTACGGTTTTATGTACGTATTGTCCACCTGCAAAACAGGGCAGAATCTTTAGAGGCAGGAGATTGAAACAATTGTTAAATGGTCTTCCGAAACCGATAATCTTAGCTGGTGATTTAAATGCCCATCATGTAGCCTTTGGCTGTCTTAGCACAAATCCACGTGGAGCAGAGGTTTATAACATATTTGATGAATATGATCTATGTATAATTAACACAGGTTCTCCAACTACTGTTGGTAGAATTAATCATAGTCAGTCTGCCATTGACGTTACTTGTGCTAGCCCTACTATTGCCCCCTTATGTGAATGGAAGGTTCATGATGATCCAATGGGCAGTTATCATTATCCTACCATTACAGACATCTACACAACTGTAGAAAAATATGAAATAGGTCCACCCACTCAAAAATATCTATATAAGAAATGCGATTGGTCAAAGCTGTCAAAAGAAAGCGAAATACTTTTTAACAATTTTGTGGTATCACATGACAATCCACTTAAATGTTATGATGATTTTTGTGTAATCCTAAATAAACTTAAAGATAAATGTATCCCAAAAATTGTCAGAGATACTTATCATGTAAAAAGAAAGTCTGTTCCTTGGTGGGATGATGAATGTAGGGAAGTAGTTAAAGTTGCTATAAATGCATTGAATTTTTATAGAGCTAACCCATCATTAGAAAATTATATTGAATATAAAAAACTTAATGCAAGGAAGAAGAAGTTAATCAAAGAAAAGAAAACAAATGGTTGGAGGTCACTCTGTGAGTCGTTTAATAGAACTACACCAGTTAGTGTTATATGGAACTATATTAGACGATTTAAACGTGTAGGTGGTTCAAATATTCCGAGAAATGATGAATGGATTCCTGATTTTCTGGATAAGTATGCTCCGCAATTCCCATCTGAAAAAGAAACCAACAACATTGCATTGAATATAATTTTTGAGAAAACAGGTAGAGTTGAAGCAATTTTTATGACACAACCATTTTCTTGGCAAGAATTCATTACAGTATTGAATAGCAGGAAAAAGACACTACTCCAGGTTTAGATGATTTTACTTATAAACTGATATCCAATCTTCATTCTACAGCCAAAAGATTACTTTTAGAAATTTTTAATTTACTTTGGGCCTCTTGTACGATACCTCCTTCATGGAAAACACAATGTGTTATTCCTATAATAAAAAAAGGTAAACCTACTGATAACTGCAATTCCTACAGGCCTATTTCGCTTTCATCATGTATAGGTAAATTATTCGAGTCTATGCTAAAAACTAGATTAGACTATTTTGCAGAATCAAATAACATATTACCTGTTCAACAATTTGGATTCCGCAAAGGCCATAGTGCCACTGAAAGCTTTACATCACTTATTTCTGACATCGAAACTGGTCTCCATGCTCATTCATCCACAGTTTGCGCACAGTTTCCTTCTGTGTTGATAACAGTGCTCGGTGAACTTGGTGTCCCTGGAAAGGTTTGCAAGTGGATTTTTAATTGTTTGTTTAAGCGTACCATGTTTGTTAAATTTAATAATATTCTACATGGCCCAAGACATGTATATAAAGGCACCATGCAAGGGGCTACCATATCTCCTCTTCTCTATAATCTATACACTTGTCGGGTTTTGTCACACCTGAATCTAAGGATTAAGTTTTTGCAATTTGCTGATGATTTAGTATTGTACTGTGTAAATAAGGATGTAAATATGGCAATAAACCATTTAAATCTTGCTTTGAATCAGCTGCATAACTATTATTCTAATAAACTTAAGCTTACTATAAGTCCTACTAAGAGTGCAGCAATGATTTTTAGCAAAAAACCATATGTTTGTTTGAATCCAGTGTTATATAACTGTGCTGAATTACCTTGGACACAGGAACATAAGTTTCTAGGTGTCTATTTAGACCCAAAATTGACCTTCCAACTGCATGTGAATTATATAATAAAAAATTCGGCAAAAGGGCTTAATATTTTAAGGTCCTTAGCAGGAGTACACTGGGGTTCAGATCCCAAAACATTGTCAATGCTGTACAAAAGTATTGTTCGCAGTCACTTTGATTATAGTGCTTTGGCATATTTAGGTGCCAATATAACAGTTCTCAGGAAATTGGATGTAGTTCAAAATAGAGCCTTGAGAATCATAACAGGGGCTATATGTTCAACACCAATTATAGCCATGGAAGCTGAAACTTGCATAGCTCCACCTACGTTAAGGCGTATACAAATAGCAGAGAGGTTTTGTTTAAAGTTATTAACCTCTGAAAATCAATTGGTGTTGAATAGCATTGCCCCTGGGCAAGCTTTACAGATGGCATCAGGCCCTTATTTAAGTTGTGAACAACTTTTATCTGGACAAGCTCCAGGTTTACCAAGAATTGCAGCACATGTAAATAATATTACTGTAAATAGTTTGTACAAAGATAAAACATGGCCTGTTTATAAAACTCTATTTAATTCTATTGTAAATACTGAAGTTTTAATGTGTAGCACAGAAATCATTTGCCAAAGTGACTTGTTCCAGTATACTGAGGGCAAAAATTTGTATATAATATATACTGATGAGTCTAAGTCTGATTATGGAGTAACAAGTGCATTTTATGACCCTCAGACGAAATTATCTCAATGTTTTAAAATAAATAATATGTGCAAAATTTTCACAGCTGAATGTTATGCTATATATCAAGCTTTGCTGTACATTAATGCAAAAGATATTTTACATTCCATAATCTTTTCCGATTCAAAAAGTGCTCTCACAGCTATATATAACAATTCTTGTAAATATAATTTGTGTTACATTATATATAATAATAGGTCTTTACCTATGAAATTGCCGTTTTGTATGAAAAAATTTAAACGAATTTTTTTCATGAATTTTTTTATTTGTATTAATCGAAGTAATCACCCATGCAATCAATGCATCTTTGCCATCGCAGTGGCAGTTTATTGATGCCCTTCTTAAAGAAATCAGCTGGACGGGAGGCAACAAATTCTTCAAAGGCATTTTGTACTGCCTCTCGGGTATTGAATTTTTTTCCCGCCAAGAAGTTATCCAAATTCTGGAAAAAGTAGTAGTCTGTAGGCGCAAGGTCTGGTGAGTAGGGCGGATGACGGAGAGCTTCCAACCCCAGTTCTTGCAACTTGGAGACCGTCTGCTGTGCAGTATGAGGTCGCGCGTTGTCGTGCAGGAGCAGCGGAGACGAGCGATTGACCAATGCTGGTTGGAGATGCGCCAGCTTCTCCATCATTGTGCTCAGTTCTTCACAGTACACATCTGCAGTAATGCTCACCCCGTTTGGTAAGAAGCTGTGATGAATCACACCGGCGCTAGACCACCAAACAGTGACCATCACTTTTCTAGGGGTAAGTTTTCGTTTAGGGCATTGTTTAGGTGCTGAACCAGGATCCAACCAACTTGCTGAGCGCTTGCGGTTATCAAACAGAATCCATTTTTCATCGCAGGTAACAATGCGGTTCAAAATTCCTTCATTTGTGTGTCTGTTGAGCAGTGCAAGGCACGTCTCGACGCGTACTTCGCGCTGGCGATCATTGAGTTCGTGGGGCACCCATTTGTCAAGCTTTTTTACCTTGCCAATTTGACGCAAATGGACCAATATTGTTTTGACGCTAACGTCGAAAGCTGCTGCTAATTCAGCCGTAGATTGTGTATCATCAGCTTCCACAACCGCCTTTAATTCGTCATTGTCGACCAAAGTCTTCGGACGACCGCGAGGTTCATTTTTCAGGTCGAAATTTCCAGAACGGAAGCGAGCAAACCAATAACAGGTGGTGCGTTGGTTTGTAGTGTTAGCTCCGTAAACGTCGTTGATGTTGCGTGCCGCTTGTGCCGCGTTGCTGCCACGACGGTACTCATATTCCATAATTACTCGAATTTTTAACGTATCCATGATGACGAAAAAGATTGAAATGCGATGAAAATGTAACACTAATCAATAAAGAAATGACTACTTTTGGAAAAAAGAATCCATGTTTTTAAAATAAAATTAATTTGAAATTAGAATTCTTAGCCAAACAAAAATTATTTTGATTTGAAATGGCCAGTACTGCAGAACGGCAATTTCATAGGTAAAGACCTAATATCAAAGAATTACTGTATAAAATGTACGAAACTGGTAAAAAGGTAATGCTCAAATGGATAGCTTCTCATTGTGGAATTACTGGAAATGAAAAGGCCGATAGAGCTGCCCGTGGATCAGTAGATATAGATCACTCATTGATAATGAAGGTGCCTTTCACCGACTTCCATGCACTCCTGACTTCGTCTTGCAAGTCCCTCTGGCTGCATTATTATAAGAAAATTACTGACACGGAAGCTAAATGGTATGCTGAAATCCAGAAGATTCCGCCCGCCCAGCCTTGGTATTATAAATTGGGAAGAAGAGAAAAATCGCGATCTTTCATAGTAACTTTGAATAGACTCCGATTTGGCCACCATAAAATCCCAGCTCACCTACATCGATTAAAGATTCTGCCAGATTCACATTGTGAACATTGCCTGGACCATTTTTGTGACATTAATCATATTATCTTTGCTTGTCAAAAATTTGGCATAGAGCGCCTGATATTTATAGACAAGATCCAATCTGTGGATAACCAAGTAATTTTACAAGCTCGCTTGAAAGAACTACTTAAAGATCGGCGACTTTATTATTACATTTATAAATTCCTTAGCAATACAATAGGAAATGAAGTCTAAAAAAAGAATCAATAGCAACGAGATGGCTCATAAGGCCGAAGAAGCCAGAGCCTAAAACATTAAAAAAAAAAAAAAAAAAAAATGTCAAAGTGACAATTTAAATTTTGAATGATTCTTGTTATTGAGTTCAAGAGATTACCGTGCTAATAATCCGCCTTAATTCTGTAAGTACCAAATTATCTAGATTTATAAAGGGGTAATTACTAAATATGTTAACTTGTGCGTTCATTTCCAGTTATAATGACTTCCCAAATAATCGCCACCCCACCATCAGTCTCGTGGGCTCAGAGATCCACTCGTGTGCTTCTGACATTTAATGTAGAATGCGAAAACCCGGATATTAAAATTGAAAAGCAATCAGTTTCATTTAAGGGAATCTGTGCACCCGGTCAAGTGTTACATGAGGTTGTTATACCCCTGTATGCCGATATTATCCCAGAAAAAAGTTCATACACAAACAAAGGGAGGTTAATCGAGGTCGCGTTAAGTAAAGACAATATCACTGCTCCCTTCTGGCCGGCGCTCACTAGCGATAAGAAGAAACATCATTGGCTGAAGGTTGACTTCAACCGGTGGCAAGATGAGGATGAGAGTGGAGATGAATTTGATGAAATGAATGATATGTTCTCCAGTAAACTTGGCGATTTCGGAGATGAAAATGATAAAGACGACTCCAGCTCTGCCGAAGAAGAAGATCTTCCTGATATAGAGTAAAGAATCTCAAGTATTACATAGCCAAAAATTTACTTAATGTTAGAAATGTGTAATTATGGACAATGTTTGTGCTTTTATACAAGAAATAGTGTGGTGGTAGTAGTAGCTTCTAAATATTATACAGAAAGTATTTTGATTTAGGTGCATTGTCACAAGAGAAATTGTTTTTTACCAACAGAAATAAGAAACTGGTGCTTGCAACCAAAATATGTTTTTATCATCAAAATCTAATTGCTTATTTCTCATCTAAAAGATTATAAAATTGTTGTACTTGATTTTCAAAATCAATTCATTATTCTTGAACATTCAGACTCATTGTGAGCACCATCTATTTTAGTTTTTAACTTGTCAAGATGATCCTCTTTTTTTATTATTCTTCATTTGTAATTTTACATAGTGTTGAATTCAATACTTGACAATTTAACATAAAAATAAAATTTTATCTGATAACTGGAATTAATAAGTAATAATCTGTTTTGAGTGCTTTTATATGTGCTAGAATACACTTGGTACATAATAAGTTTATATTGTTACGTCACTAAATATGGATGAGCACTCCTTTGCATTTTAATCTGTTTTGTGACTACTTTTGGTGTGCAAAATTAAATTTAATAGCAAACATATCACGCTTAATTATATTTCTGATAGTTGTATTGCAAGTATGTTAAACCTGTTCGTAAATCTATGTTTATTGATTGTGTTACTTGTATTATGAGTATGAGTATAAATCATAGATATGAATTTAACTGTTTATTTTGCAAGTAGAAGCAATAATAGAATATTATTGTAATTGTTTAATATTAACTTACACTTAAAAAATCTCCACCTACTTACTAATTTACATTCCAAAGATTAAGCTTTGGCTGCTAAAGTATAAATAAGTATTTTATCAGTTTTGTTCTATGTGTGTACCATTTTGTTATGAGTACCTTTATATATTGCAAATTCAAAGGGCTTATTTGAAATGCTTCATTAAATAAAATTAAAAGGTTGAATATACCTCTTGATTGTTCATGAATACTCTATAAGGTGAAGCAACTAAGGGCAAGCAATCTAAATGGCAAGTACAAAACTTTTACTATTCACATGAGGTCCTTTTAGCAAGCAAATTGCCTGACTGACTTACCCCTGCACCTTATAAATGACATAAATTGTTTAGGATGCTTCAAAAAACTCAAACAATCCATGAACAAATAATTTATGTCAAAAACATGTTAGGCTCTTCTAAATGCATCAGTAGATGTGCCCATTGTATTGGAAGGGATTTAGTTTTATCTGGATTTCCAAACTGGTGTTCTGCAAGTTCGTAAATTAAAATAAGTGTCCCACATTATTTGTGTTTTACAATATGTAATCATTATATTGAATATGGTGACTGGGTATGATCTGATTATTGAACCCAAGCAAATGCTTGTACTCCTTTTTCACTCAGTAGTTATAATAATCGCATTAATCCTGTAACTTTACTATGAAGAGAATAAGCCCTTCATATTGTATAATGTAACATGTTATCTATAAAATCTTATCTGGTAATTTGGCATGTTTTAATTATTTGTGAGTCATGCAATAAATTACATTTCAATAATAGGTATATCTTTTACTTCTTGCTTTTACCAACTGTTCCTAATGTAGTAAGCTCGAAATAATTATGAAGAATTTGACTTGACCATGTCTAGTCAGTCATATTGAATAACTGTTGAACTTTAGTAATACAGTGTCTGTACTTTATTAAATCTTAAGTGAAATTTGAAAAACAAAGAGAAAACATTACATTTAACAAATCATTATGTTGCCGAGCTCTATAGTTTAAAGTAATAAAGTATGTCATTCACCACTACACAAAGCCTACATTTCTGACATTTTCGGTTCTGTAAAACAGTGGGAAAAAGCATCAGCACAGCAGTTTAGTAAGCCCCTGTTGGCGAGCCACTATTTTCCTAATTAAAGGAATATTTAATAACTTCCACATTTGTCAAGAATATTGATAGGTTCCTGTAGGGTGTAAGAGCAGCATAAGGAAAACTAGTACAGACGCCAGCACATCAAGCTACCCTAATCCGTCAAATTTCCCCAATTGAAAGTGAATCTTACGCTTATGTGATAAAGTTGAAAATCTATAAAAGATATTTGACAGATAGGGGTACCTGGATATGCTGGCGTCTGTACATATTTGATTCTAATGTCTACTACGGAGATCAACTTATTTAGATAATCGTCTCCCAAGTTAGCTTTTAGCTGTCCCGTCTCCTCAATTTGCAACATTAGTTTACTATTACTATTAGTTTTTATAGTAATTTTGTTATAAAAAATGACTTCGTTTAAGAAAACAGACTTCCAAAACTAAAATGTTTAAAAAAATAACTTGCTAAAGATTTAATTCAATAAGTACATCTCTTATGCATACCTTAGCCGACCTTAGACTTACCCGAGTTTAGACTCGCTAAGATTCATGAACGTCTGAACAGCAAGCGCATTGGTTAGCAGCTAGTTAGTTCTGAGCAGAAGGCTCATAGACTAGGTCGTATTGATGATCAAGTAACCAACGAGTCTGCTGAGTTTATATTAATAAAAAATGTAAGCTATTCCGCAACCAACTAAAGAAGAATCACGTAAATCGGTTCATAAATCACAGCGTAATCGGTGTAAGTACTCAAAAAATGCGCGTGTGCTAAAAGGTGCGCGTACATGCGCTTCCAAAAAATAGCTTATACGCGCGTATTAAACGGTAGTCTGAAACTGTCCTTTATATCCGTATTCACGACAAGAAACACTTGAACAGTGTTGTGAGTCTAGATAAACTGACAATTACATCGTCCACATAAACAAAAAAAATCATACAAAAATGACCTTAAAATGAAAATTACTAGGCCAAACTATGTAAGATTGTTATGGGACCAAACGGCAACTATTTTTCATCAAACTAAAAAAGAATCACGTAAAACGGATTATAAATCTCAGAGTATACGTAATACATAAAAAAAATATATAGGTACCGATCAACTTGATAACCTCCTCCTTTTGAAGTCGGTTAAAAATGGAAAATATTATTCTTAATATGGCTACACTTAAAGAAACCTGTAGGTACTTACAACTTACATAAAATCAAATTCAGATTTATTTATTTATTATTATAGGTTCACCAACACTTTATTATATACCTACACCGTCATAGATCTAATTAACATACGAATAAATTTAGCAGTACCTAGTGTAATAATCACTTACAGGTGAACTCTGCATGCACGTGAGAGAGTACGTTTGTGTATAGTAAGCTTAAACTAACTATGAACTATGTGCTTATCTTCTAAGAGCCATACATGAAAGTGTTTTTGACGGCAGAGGTTAGACATCGCATATAATTATATTTGTACAATTTTATTCTGAGCATATTGAATGAATCAAAGTGTAAGTCAATTAGATCACTACAACTAGGGTTGTAACGGATCTTCGCCTCCGCTTCCGTTACTGCGGAAGTTCCGCATGAAATCGTACCTTCGCCTCCGCTGTTTTTTTGCGGAGTTATAACGGAGGTTTATTTACGGCATAATCATATATCTCTGCATCACCCAAAGGTCGACTGGCAGAGAATACCTTTGGCATCAATTCCACCTTTGTCATCATCATGATCATCATATTAGCCGAATGACGCCCACTGCTGGACAAACCCCCCCCCCCCCCCCCACCCAAAGATATCCACGATTGCCGGTCTTACGCAATCGGCATCCAGCGACTTCCAGCAACCCGCACAAGATCATCCGGCTCGTGTTCGCCACTCGAGAACCTTTCTGCCCCAGCGGCCGTCGGCTCTACGAGCTATGTGCCCTGCCCACTGCCACTTCAGCTTGGCAATTCTTCGGGTTAAGTAGGTTACTTTGGTTCGCCTGTGGACCTCAGCATTTCTGATCCGATCTCGCAGGGAAACTCCAAGCTTAGCCCTTTCCATTGCTATTTCGGTGACATTGTGCCGCCTGATAAGACCCATAGTGAGCGATGACGTCTCTGTTCCGTTAGTCATAACTGGCAACACACACTGGTTGAAGACTTTCGACTTCAGACACTGCGGTATTTGGGTCGAGAAGATATTAAGTAGCTTCCCGAACGCTGCCCAGCCGAGTTAGATTCTATGATTTACTTCCTTTTCGAAGTTGGACCTACCTAGTTGGATGATCTGTCCTAGGTAAATAATATAGTTCTCTACAACTTCGAGTGCAGTCTCCAACCTTAAGTAGAGTTGGTGCAACATGGATGTTCAACATCATTTTCGTCTTATCCATGTTAATTTTAAGACCCACTTGTTGAGAGACTATCCTGAGGCCATTGAGAATTGTACCGAGGTCTTCTAGGGTCTCAGCCATGACTACTATATTGTCGGAAAATCGAAGGTGGGTGATGTACTCGCCATTGACATGGATGCCAAATCCTTCCCAGCCCAAAATCTTGAAGACATCTTCCAATGCAGCAGTGAACAGTTTCAAAGATATAACATCTCACTGTCTCACACCTAGCTGCAAGTGCATAGGTTCCCAGTTCCGGTCCGGGAGTCGCACTGACATAGTGGCGTTTTCATATAAACACTTTAACACCTCAATATACCGGTAGTCGATTTGGCATTTTTGGAGAGATCTCAGTACGGCCCAGGTTCTGATCGAATCAAAGACTTTTTCATAGTCCACAAACACTAAGAATAATGGCTGGTTATACTCTTCGGTCTTATTTTTGTGGTCTATGGTACTAAAGCCTTTATGGAATCCGGCTTGTTCGGGAGGCTGGAAGTCGTCAAACCTGCGTGCGAGACGATTCGTTATGACTCTCGAAAACAACTTGTAAACATGGCTCAGCATTGTGATAGGTCTGTAATTCTTCAAAAGGGTTTTTTCGTCTTTTTTGAAGAAGAGTACCGCCACAACTCTGTGTCATACTTGTGGCGTTTGACCTTCTAGTATGACGGAGTTCAATAACTTCCGAAGGGCCCGTAGAAGAGCTAGAAGCTGTAACTTGCTGTAACTCCATCATCACCAGGCGCCTTGTTGTACTTAAGCTGTTTGAGAGGGATTCTTATCTCGCACATGCTGACGTCCGGGATGTCTTCGGTGAAGTCTCGGGTTAGTCGTGCTCTGGGATCTGAGGCACAACTATCGACAGGTGACTGGATTCTAGTATACAGCAACTCAGGTCTAGTCGTGACGATTCTGCCATCCTCAGTCTTCAGCTTCGTCAGTTGGCTCTGTTCTCTTGCTAACACTTTAGAGCCTTTGTTCCACTCGATGGTTTCTTAATACATTTTGTATTAATTGGGTGCGTGTCGCGAGTGAAAGACTGTCTAGATCTGTCCGTTGAGCTGCCGGTATCTGGTAGCATCATCAGAGGATGTCAAAAACATTTTCCGTCTGTCTTCCTTTAGCTGCAGGGTTTAGTCAGAGATATTTTTGGTTCTGTTTGTACGGCGGGCCTTAAAGACCCAGCCGTGTAGCTTCTACGATACTGTCGTGGTATGACTCCACTCGGTTTTGCAGTTTGAGCTGAAAGGGTTCCGGGTTTTCGATGTGGATGGGTAAAGGTCGGAGCATAGACTTTATCAGTCGGGAACTCTGGAGCTTGACATTAAGGTTCAATGAGCCCCGCCTGTGATCGCTCCCGCTTTTAACCGTATTGATCACAAAGACGTCATTGAACATCTGTTTTATCGTCGACAAAATAATGTCTATCTCGTTTTTTGTTTTACCTTACCCAGATCCATTTGCGGTTATCCGTCTTCTTGAAAAAGGAGTTCATCATAAAGAGTCCGTCCTTCTCTATGAAGGCAAACTGAAATTGCCCCACTTTCAGCTCATTCTTCATTTATTGAGATTAAAAAAATATTAAGAAATAAAAAAGTTTAGAGAAGAAGTGTGTAGGATGAGGGATGAGCTATCTAAGCTGCGCACAGAGTTATCTCAGTATAAGGTTATTGAACGAGTTGAAAAGCTAGAATCTCAAGTTCAAAAACTCGAGGAAAGCGCCAATGAGAAGTATCTTGAGTCAACTATCCTCGATCTTAAATCACAATTAAACGAGCGTGACCAAGAGATGCTGCTGAATGATGTCATCATTACTGGAGTTCCAGAAACAACTAACGAAAACCCTAGTCACATACTGAATCTGATCGCGCTAAAGTTGGCTGTCACCCTCGACGAGCGGGACGTCGTCCATGTTGAGCGCATAGGTTCAGTGCGCCGTAACCGGGTCGACGATAACAATAGTACGGAACCAGCACGCCCACGGAGCATTGCGACTGAACCGCCGGGTTACGCGCAACCAGCTGATTAAGGCGGCCCGAGTAAGGCGGGGCCTGACAACAACTGACCTTAGCCTAACTGACCAGCCACAAAGAATTCATATAAATGAACACCTTACACGTATAAATGGAGCGCTTTTTTATAAAGCCAGAGAAGCCGGGAGACTACACAAATACAAATATGTGTGGACAAAAGAAGGCCGCATCTTTGTAAGAAAAGAAGATGGGGCTAAAGTCCTACGTATACGCTCAGAAGCAGATATACAAACAATTTTTGGGATCGGAACTGTTTAGCTTATAATCCAATGTCCCTCGTATGTCACTGTAATTATGTTATATCTTTCTGTTCCATGGTGTTTTTTTACTTTGTTATTTTATCTAATCATAGTTTATTTTGTATTTCTAACTGGCTCTCGTATGTTTTGTCGGATGTCGAGCGGCTGCTCGCTGGTGCTGGTTTTTATTTAAACCTCTTTATTCCTGCTTACAAAGCCATTATTTTTATTATTATTTTTAAATGTGAAGGAAAATATTTGTACCCGTTTGTAAGCATATTACGTGTGCAAAGGAGAGTAAGTTTTGGTACAAATAAGGTACATGAGGGAGTATATATTTTGGTAACGGTGCACATTAAGATAAACTTAACTGGATTCTATTTATTATGTAAGCGATATAGTGACTTTATAAATACAAGTTCAATATGTATATATAACAATAATTACGTTATTCAATCACTTTTGTTATTTCTCATATATATTTATATAATTTTAAATTATTATTATGACCAGTAAATACTTAAAAATTGGGTTACTGAACGCTGGCTCATTAGGTACCAATCATGACGAGTTTATCGCAGCAATGGAGCGTCATGGAGTTAATATTATGGCCATTAATGAAACTTGGCTAAGATCGGGACAAGAAGCTAAAGCTCCTGCCGTTCCTGGCTATCGCTTGAGGCATATTCCGCGGCCACCGTGCTCTAGTGCTACAAGGGGAGGCGGTGTCGGATTTTACATAAAAAAAGGTACAAAGATACGCTCTCACCCTCACCCTGTAGTGTCCCAACAGGAGACTGTTGAACAAATGTGGTTAGTCCTCAGTATAAATGGAATCAAGATTGCAGTTGGTACGGCGTACAGACCACCGCGGCAGGATGTCGACATGTTTTTTAACGCCCTTACCTGCTCTATTAACTCTTTGTCCGCCTGTCAATATACAATATTATTAGGGGACTTTAACATTAACCCTTAATTTGGCAAAGATTAAAATGCCATAAAATTCAATTTTTTTTAACGAATATGTGTTGTAGACATTTATGACGGTTACAGAAAAATTATTAAAAAAATAAAGAAACTTCAGTTTTCATGAAAAACTATGTATGCCACAGCATACATTACCAAACGCACATAAAAACATTGAGGAAAGGTGGTGTATGTCGTGACATACATTACCAATTACAATACAAATAAAGAATATAAAAAAATCGCTACCTCCCCCTTCAGGAACCCTTGTAGGAAGGTGTGAACATAATATTATGATAATAAAAACACGTCTAATAACGCCTAGAAATTGCCAGCATAACTAATCACGCATAATATGATAGTCTAGTTGACAATTCCTAGGACTTGCCAGTTACGAAGCACTGACGGACTTGGCATTTCATGCATATCAGAGTCGTTAGATTGGATATTTATCGTTTCATTATCTTGAGCTAAGCAATTATGTATTTTTTTTTGTAATAAAGGTCCGACTTAGTAATATCTGTCGGAATCACGATGGATTTGTTGATATCGTTTTGGAGGCATCAAATTGGCTACGAGATGGTATCTGTATCACAAACTCCAGTAATTTATATCAGATGGCATACTCACAAAACCCATGATAATATGTATCATGAAAAAAAAATCCCGCAATAAATTTTCAGTCAATCCAAGAGACGTCTAGTTTGGAATATTGGATATGTGTTTGTTTGCTCTACGATATCTGGTAAATTGTGAGGGGAAAAGAACTTGTAGAAATAATCCCGTGAAGTATTCGTCGAGATTGTCCGTGTGAACTGAGTCTTGTTCTCTAGTTGCAATGTGCCGATAAACCGTTTTTTCCATTGACAATTCAGAGTGAACGTTATGATTCATCTGGGTCGTTGAGTTACAGAAACAATGTGAAGTTGCGATCTAGTTTTACGGGGAAGCGACTTGAAAGCAGCAGTAGCCCTTATGTGAGTGGCAGCTAATAGTAAATTAGCTACTTGCTGATGGTTCAGGTAGTGCAGCAGGTGCAGGAGTTGCTGACGTTGCAAGAGTAGCTGGGAGTGACGGAATGTCCCTCAGTATCGGCACTTTAGTACAATTAGGTTCAAGAGAAGGGCTTGAATAGGCACTTTGAAACATTGCTATGAGTCGAAAATTTTTGTGGTGGGAAAATATTGAGTCTTTCAGTAGAACTATCAATAGAAGGTGCAGAAGAAGTAAACATAGAAAGCGGTATTTGCACACGTAATTTGTCCTGAAGGTCAGAATTTTCACCACAGTCAAAGGGTGCATTCTTTGCGGGCACAATCGCTAAAATTCTACCACCGCGAGATTGTAGCCTTCGCAAACAGCGAAGGCTACAAGCTATTTTTTCCTTGTCAAACAGACAAGGAAAAAATAGCTTGCTATAAAACTAAGTAAGCCTAAAAAGCAACCGCATATTGGCAATGTATACCGTGGCATACAAACAAAATGGAGGGTATTTCTTTACAAACTTGGCAGTGTATGTCACAGCATACATCATGTTAATTATCAAAATAGAACCATTTTATGTAAATAGAACTTCATAAATATCGTCATATACATTCCATTACATAATAAACCTTACATTTTTATCATTACACCTATTCAAAACTATGTAATATTCAAAATTAAAGTATAAATACCTGGGGCAACAGAGTTGACGATCACCGGGGAGCCATTTTTTTTAAGAAATGTCAAAATGGGTGTGTTTAAGGATGTGATTTATATTTTTTAGCAAAATTAATTAGTTTTGTGTTATGGAAAAAATAATTATTTACACGCAAATTGCTTTTTGTTTAACAAATTATTTTTTATAAAGTCATGTATGACAGTACATACCATGCCAAATTAAGGGTTAATTACCTCAACCAGACTGACAGTAAAACAAACATTCTGGCTATGTTATTACGTAGTCTTAATTTAAAACAATATGTTACAACAGCGACACACTTTACGGACCACAGCCAAACCTTGATTGACTTGGTTTGTTCAGATGCTAAGGTAAAAGATGTTGAGGTTCATCCGATTTGCGCACTTGGAGGTCATGCACTCATAACAGTCATTTTGCCTTTTCAAAAATCATCGATGGTACACAAAACCATAACTTGTAGAAGTTTGCGGAACATCCAATTGGATGATCTTAACTATGATTTGGACTCTATCAACTGGAGCGTTCCTGTCCCGTCTCAAAACGTTGACGATATGGTAGCTTATCTTAGTGTACACCTGACAGCTATATTTGATAAACATGCTCCCCTGAAGACGTATAAGCTAAAGCAGAGATCATATCCCTGGATTACTAATAACATAAAATTTATGATGGATTTACGTGATCAGGCCCATGCACAATACCTAAAAAACAAATCTGAGTCTAAAAAAAAATACTACAAAGACCTGAAACACCTAGTGATCGAGGCTTTGTACCAAGAAAAAACAGTGTATTATAGGCAAAATATAAATAGTAAAATAAAGTCCCCGAAAGCTCTGTGGAAAAATTTAAAATCTACATTACTACCCCCTAAAAATACTGCAGACCTTTTTTTTTTTTTTTTTTTTTTTTTTTTTTTTTTTGATAAGGCAGGGGGAATGCTAATGCATGCCACCCGCAAAAAGTGTCTGCGGGTGGGTATGTCGGACTCGCACCGACTAAACCTAACCTGCCGTGGACTTCTTCTGGCGCCTGATGGGGGGAGCCCCGGGAACGCGGGTATGCTGCTCCGGTGCCCCCCTTTTGCGCCGTGTCCCAGATGGTCGGGACACGCACCCGGGGAGGACTGTGAGTTGCCCTCCCCATTTGCCGACTCCTGCCAGTACGGCACAGCGACTGTGCCACAAACAGTTCGCTGTCTTCCCGGGGCTGCTTGCATATGGCGGCAGTAGAGGACACTTCTCATACTGCCACCGCAACCCCGAGGGGAGTAGGGCTAACGGCTGCCGCCGCCGCCCCGACGCCTCCTCCGTCTACGAACGGGGTCGGCTCGCTCCCGATCCCGCTCGGCGGCCTCCTTCTGGAGCATGACTGCTTCGCAGAAGGAGACCACGGCGTCCCATTTGGTGGAGTCGCCAGCCAGCATCGCATACACGACTGCTGGCGGCGAAAGATCCCGTCCGATTTCAGCGACCAGGACTCGTCTCTCGGCCTCCCAGGCCGGGCACTCCTCCAGCGTATGCTGGGCAGAGTCCAACTGCAGACCTACCGTCACATTTAAACGACCCTAACGCAATGAACTTACATTTCATCGACATACCCCAAAACACAAGACTTACACTATCAGATCTTACATATTTTGAATTTAACAGGTTTCACAACAAAACATTTTCATTAAAATCGGTTGAACAATCTGATATAGCTAAGGTCCTAATCAACTTAAAATCGAATGCTGAGGGATTTGATCGGATCACACGGGACATGTTTATGTTAAGCCTCCCTCAAACACTTGACCTACTGACAGCTATAATCAACTCATCCATAGACACGTCAACTTTTCCACATCTGTGGAAAGTAGCCATTGTACGACCCATACCAAAAAATTCTAACACGGTGGAAATTAAAGACTTGAGACCGATAAGTATATTACCCTTCATATCTAAAGTACTGGAAAAGGTTGTAAACACGCAGTTAACTAAGTATATAGAAGACAGCAAAATCCTGCCTGAGACCCAGTCCGGATTTAGAAAGGATCGTAGTACTGTAACAGCTCTACTAGATGTGACAGACAACATATTAACAGCGCAAGATGACGGCATGTGCACTCTGCTAGTACTATTGGATTTCTCTAGGGCCTTTGATTCCATTAATTTAACCTTACTGCTTTCCAAGATGGCGTTTTACGGGTTTGGTTCAAATACGGTTCAGTGGTTTTGCAGCTACCTCACACACCGCTCTCAGTATGTGGAGATTCGCGACTCGAATGGCCTAACGTCTACGTCAAATATGGCTGCACTAGATAAAGGCGTTCCCCAAGGGTCAATTTTAGCACCATCTCTGTTCAATTTATACAGTGCAGATATAACTAAGGCTATAAAACATTGCAGGCACCATGTATAGGCTGATGATCTCCAAATTTATATCTCATTTAAGCCAGAGGAATCCGCGGTTGCAATAGAAGCCATTAATAAAGATCTAGAAAGTATAGTGAAGTGGTCCAACCGTAATTCTCTCAATCTGAACCCCAATAAGACTAAATATATAATCTTCGGTTCCAATGGTCAACTAGACAAACTGCAAAGAGCCACGATCTCCCCTATTAACATCACCATACTGGGAGAAAATATAGAGCGTGTATATGAGGCACGTAACCTGGGCCTACACATGGATCAATATTTAAGATTTGAAAATCATATAGTTAACTGTGTGCAAAATTGCTTCTACCGATTGAAGATCCTTTACAAATTGCGCCCACATTTATGTGAACAGTTAAGAATACTACTTGTAGATTCTATAATCCTATCCAAACTTAATTACGCAGACTCTATATTTGGTCCCAGGCTTCTATCGCGAACCGAGAAATTGATACAAAGGGTCCAAAATGCATGTGCACGCTTTTGCTTTGACATCCCGCCAAGAACCCACGTAACTCCATATTTGAACGAACACTTCATTCTAAAAATGAAGTTACGGCGTAAATTGCACCTGGCCTGCCTCCTTTTTGGAGTTATTAAGCAAAAGCATCCATCATACCTATATGATAAAATAAATTGGACAAATAGCCACCGAGAGCGAGAAAACAGACGATGTGCGCAGCAAATAGCCATCCCCTCTCATAAAACTGCATCCTTTCGTGGCAGTTTTCGATACGCGGCCTCTAAATGCTGGAACAACATTCCACCGCCCATCAGAGATCTCCGAAATATACAAAGTTTTAGGCAAAAAATTAAAGAATTTCTTTTATTCAACCAAATTAAATTCGAATCAGTAAATATAAATCTATCTATAATTTAATTTAATTAAAATTTGTTATTTAATGTCCTTTTCGTAAATATGTTATATATATGCATATATATATTATTATTATCACTATTTTTTATATTTTATTTTCTTTCCTTTTTACTGGGTTACATAATTATTTATCGTACACAAACACCAATTCATGTCATAGTAACATAATATATCACATACCACCGTCCGTGAGTCCCTCACAGGGTTGCCAACTGAAAACCAGTGCTAGGTGCACCTCACCTAGCTTTTGCTGAGATGGTGACCTTTCGACGGAACATACAGGAGCTATTGTACTTTCTTTATTTTTTTGTTTATTTGTTCGATATTTATTATTTTTTGTGTTTGTATTATGCTATACCTTGTAATAACTAATTTCTTGTGTGTTCGTGTTGAATAAATGTATTTCTATTCTATTCTATTCTATAATATTACTCATAAAATACTATTTTTTCACATCCACTTTCACCTTCGCATTCGCATCCGCGGAGGTGAAATCCGTCACCTTCGCATCCGCCTCCGCCTCCGCTAAGAGGCCTCCGTTACAACCCTAACTACAACCATTCACCACCTTACATAACCTAGCGCATGGGGAATTAGCACCTAAGACTGTCCTCCTCCGCGGCGGACAAAGCGGTGTTATTGGGCTGCGAGGGATTCTAGATGGGGCACGGAAATTGAAAGTTGCAGTATTAAGGAACAATAAATTTTGTGGGTCATCACACTCATCACTTTGCACACAAACATTGCGTATTTTAGATTTCGACGCCTTTCCAGTGACGTAATTTTGTAGTGTTTAAGTCTACTAGAGTACCTATGACTCCATTTTATTAGTTATACCATTGGAAAACGCCAAATACCAAAGGAAAGAATTCCAAGCGTAAAGAATGTGTAGCGTAGTGAGGACGCCAGATTACGCTACAGTAGTCAAGTGCACTTCTAACTAAACTATAAGCAAGATTTTTGTTTTTGAAGATTTGAACTGTTTGGTGTTTCTCAAAACAAAACCTAACATTTGAGAGGATTTTTTATCATATTATCCATATGTGGAATAAAGCTTAACTTTTTGTCAAATGTTACACCTAGGTCTTTTACTGTGTCTAGTTTGTTAATTTTCATTCCTTTTATAAAGTAATCATGCTCTATTACGTTTTGCTTTCTTGTGAAATTTACAACGTTACATTTACTGTGATTAAGGATCATTTCATTGTTGTCACACCATAAGTCTAGTCTATCTAAGTCTTCTTGCAGGGCAAAGGCATCTTCTTTAGATTTTATGATTTTAACAAATTTGAGATCATCGGCATACATGAATAACTTCGTGCTGTGGAAACAGTTTGTGATGTCGTTATTAAAGAAATTAAACAGTATTGGGGCCAAATGCGATCCCTGTGGCACCCCAGAAGATATATCTCGCATGGCTGATTGAAAGCCATTGACTACCACAAAGAAACGTCTGTCCATTAGATATGAACTCAGCCACGAAAGTAAAGACCCAGTTATGCCATAAGCCTGCAATTTAGGAATGAGTAGCTTATGTGATACTTTATCAAAGGCCTTACTAAAGTCTGTGTATATAACATGCGCTGGGTAGCCTGAATCAATGACCTCCGTTAATAATTCAGTGAAAGGCATGAGATTAGTGCTAGTAAATCTAGACTCCAGGAAGCCGTGTTGATCTTCACTAACATACAATTTTAAATGATTCTGAAATATGCTCAGATTAACGTTTCAAATATTTTTGAAAGATTGATATTGGCCTATAGTTAGAGACCCTTTCCTTATTATTAGATTTGTATATGGGAACAACTTTTGTCATTTTCCATTTTATTGGAAAAACACCGGTACTTAAGGATTTGTTATATATAATATATAATGGTACAACTAGCTCCGATGCACACTTATAAATAAAAACAGGAGGTAATCCATCTGGCCCAGTCCCCTTATTACAATCTAGATTTCTGATCTTTTTGTATATGACTTCTATGCTTATGATCTCTAAAAAACCCTAAAAAAATACAGCCTAAGTCTAACGAACCCTCGTTAGACTTAGGCAGTATTTTTTTAGGGTGTTAAAAAAACTGTTATTTTCAGTATTGGAGGCGACATGAGCGGGGCTATAGACAGATGAGAAATGCGTTGCAAATAGCTCACAAATTTCTGTACCATCGGATGATGTAATGACGCCATCAGTCATGGTTGCGGGATAAGTACTAGAGCCACCTCTCTTTGTTTTCACATAACTCCAAAACAGTTTCGGGTTTTTTGCTAGGCCGTCTTCTAATTGCTTCATATAAGTATTATAACAAACATTTACGAGAGCATCACAGCGTTTGCTTACTATTGTTAATTCCATTTTATCTAAAGGGTTCTTATATATATTGTAGCGTTTTCTAATATTATTTTTATAATTAAGCATTTTAATTAATTTTCGGTTAAACCATGGTGGGTACTTGTTTGTTTTCTGTATTTTAGTAGGTATATACCTATGTATGACTAATTCAATGATGTCAAATACTTGTACCATTTCATTAGGCCCTTGGAGGCCCTCAAATAATCCCTCCCAATCGAGATCACTTAGGTGTTTACGAATTGTATTATAATTCGCTTTTCGAAAGTTAGGTCTACCTTTCTCAATGTTATAAGGACGTCTAGCTTCCTTGTCCAAAGTAATTACAATATCAAGTGGTGGATGGTGGCAATCTATATTACTAATGTAATTGATACTTTGACTTACTTTACATAATGAGGGGTTATATAGCACCAGATCAAGAATGCGACCAGAGGAGTTCTTTACGTCGTTGAATTGACTGAGTCTATTAACATGGGTGAAGTTTAAGAGTACCTCACTAGTGTTATACGTGATACCTTTGGATATGTGATACTTTGGGTAAGTATCGGACATACTAGCTATTTTCCAATCTATATCTCCTAAATTGAAATCACCTATAATACAAACATATGCGTTATCAAGCTGATCAGTGACTCGATTACAGTTATCAAAAAATTGTTCGTAGTTAGAGATTCGAATGGGGGGCGGCAGATATACTGCACAGAGAGCCAGTCGTGTAATATTTTTTACCCACTGATAGATCCAAAGTTACCCAAAGTCACACATACTTTCGAAATGTATAGCTCTTTTTGAATTCAAAGATTTCCTGACGGCTATTACCACACCACCGCCTTCTTTACCCTTTTGAAGATTAGAAGTTTCGCGATCCCTTCTGTAAACTAAGTATCTATCGTCGACAAGCTCACTGCTAAGCACGGTGCGATTAAGCCAAGTTTCGGTTATAATTATTATATCATAATTATTACTACATACATTTCGATATACTATATGAGTTTTAGTTCGTAAACCTCTACAATTCTGATAATATATGTGTAGTCTGTTGATTTTTTTAAGTATCAAGCAAATTAAAAATAGAGAAAATTACGCCTACATAATCAAATTATGGTATATAGTCTAATGATTTCATGTTCTTAAGAGAATATTATGTTCGCTATCTTCTGTTTTTCTGACAAATATCCTCCCGTTTCTGATCCATACGAATTTGTAACCTTTATTCTTTGCCTTAATTCTAGTGGCAGCATGGAGCGCTTTATTTGACGGAGAAAGATGCTCGAGCACGTATACCGGTTTCTTTTCACCAGCCAATCCTAGATCATTGGTATTAAGTTTATCATTGTTACTCTTGTACTTATTGTAGTTCAGCACAGCAGCGAGGAGTTTATCACGAACCTTCGGTGAGGTAAGCTGGACGACGATGGAGCGAGGGCGGGTGTTCGTAGCATGTTGTTTAGCTAGGCGCGTACAGTGGGGAATTTCATTATCATCCAGCTGACATCCAACAACTGAACCCAACTGCTTCATGACAGAGTACAGGTTCTCTTGTTTGTTTTCAGGAACACGTTGGATTTCAAGGTTGCTGCTGCGAGCTTGTTGCTCTAAATAATTTACATGCATGCTCAAGTCCACAGCCGTCTTTTTAAGCTCGATGTTTTCTTCCATCAAATCTTTCACTGACTTGTTTAGCGACTTGTGTTCAGCTTGGTAATCCTCGAATTCTTTGGTATGAAAATTCAATGACACTTTAAGGTCAGTGATATCAGTTTTTATGGGTTCAAGTTCCTTGTTAATCATACTGAGTATAGTGCTGTTTATTTGCTGCACCCTAGTCGTAAACTTGGTATCGAAAATCTCATTCACAATAGTACGTACTTCTTCGGCGGTTACAGCAGCTGTTTGTGGTGGAGAATTTAATGCGGTTCTCTTGGATCCTCTAGCAGTGTTCACGTTGCGAGTGGGGGTGTTCTCATGTTTTGGTGCATTTGGTAAGCAATAATTACAGCCGGAACATATCCATTTATAGTATGCTTCACAGTCAGCCGGAATTTCAGATACCTACACTTTGGCAAATGAAATGGTGCAATTTATTACATTTGATGCATTTAATAAAACGCTCACTTTTGTTATTTTCACTGCTACAGCAACACCATGATATTGTAGATGAGGCCATATTTAACATGATATTGGATTATTGATAATTAATCGTAATAATGCGTATCACCAGTGGCTCTGCTTGCAACGCTCTTTGTTTATATCCGTTGAATTATTTGTGTTAGTTTTAAAACAAATTGCACAGGTTTAAAAGGCCCCTTACTCAAACAGCACATTAATAAAGGCCCGTTGCAGATAAAGTAAGTGATGACTCGGTGAGGTCGCGCGAAGAGGGACGTAAGCGCCATGCATAACGCGGCGCTTACACGTTATAACACTACCAGTCGGTTTAAATGTTGCTGGCGGTAGTTTAAGTTTAATACTTTATTTAGTCCTTAAATGAATAAATATGCACTTTATCACTGATTTATTAATGTCACCAGATTATAGTGATAAATAATTGTACGACTTGCACTTTTAGCTGCACTTATACACACATTTTACTTGTCTTTTGTATATTTTTGTGATAAGCAATAGCACGGTTGTTACTGCGTTAAGTTTATCGATATACAGATCATTTTATTTGCAAATCAATGCACGGACACTCCCGAAATTCATCGCACCACGTCGAATACGGTCATTCAATTTCGTGGTATGTTGAGGAAAATTGTACTAAAGTTCCTCATATTATTTTCTTATTGTCTCGTGAGTATAACTTTGTTCAAGTTGTTTCCCAAATTAGTTTACTGACTTGTCTAAATCATTATTCATGAATTATATAAATAGCCCGTTCATAGAATTGCATGCACTTGGCTAGTTCAATTGGGATATTGCAAACTGTTGTGTTGCGGTTTCTTCGGTACGAATCCGATAATGACTGGTGATAACCCAAGTAAGTACTATTTCGGAGGCGATGGCTGACGACCCATACGTCATACTCGTGAACGGACCCGTTCGACCAGCACGGGTAGTAGGCCAGTACCACAAGCAGCACGGGTTTTGCGGTACTTACTTACTGCAGTTAGGGTTCTCATTTATTTTTTTCATACTGATGTCGTCTCTGGTTGATTTCGTGTGACTTGTTATTTTTGTAAATGAGCGCGGATGCATCTACCGTTTGTTTGTCTTGCAAAAGGTTATGAGTGGAATCGAATGATTATTACCTCGCAATTTCTTCGTCCATTAGCCCACATACCAGCAAATCACAATGTAAAATACAAGACTTAAAAAATCGAAAACAAAAAACAAAAGAAGACGAAAAAAGCAAGCCCGGAGTTTTTTGTGGCTTTCTTCTCCGGGTCGTCCACCTAGGTAGCTAGAGAAAGCCGCAGGTTAGCTAGGGTAGGTGGTAGTAGCTATTTTTAGGCGCGCGTCAACGGCACGCTTAAAAATAGGCCCTAATACTCGATCAATAATTATTTGCAATATACAAATTTTATACAGTACAGTACATACAACAACTGCTCCGGAGGATAAAAACTTGGCCGACGACGCGATGCTAACGCAAAAGCGCGCCGTTAAAAAACGTGGTGTGCACAGGCTCTTACACAACAAAGACGTGCCCGATCCCTAGCTCGCGTGGAAAACAAGTGTAGTGCAGCGATGACGAATACGGTCGCGAGCATGGGCGTAAGTACTATTTATTCTGTGGCATGGGGGCGGGTGCGGGGACACAGATCACGCTGCTACAGGTAGATCTTTAGGCAACGACAGACACGTTCCAGAAACCGGAATTACTTCATTTAAATATAAATATATACATTAATAAAAATAATTATTTTATTTCTTAAAAGCTTAAAAATACTTGTTTTTAAATAATTCTTTGGGTAACATTTTCTATGGTGAGCAACATTAACCGGCCGTCACATTTTTATATGTTTGGCTTTGTCTAATCTTAGCGACGGTATTGTCCTTGCGACCGGTAAAAGTAAGATAGATATAAGTTTACTTTAAAATGTTTAGTGGTTTCAAAGCTAAGTCGTCACTATTAACTAGTGGTGAGGTAGAGGTTTGCTTCTCTATTCGTTTAACTTAATAATCATTCATTTACACACATAATGATGTATGGGGCAAAATAATCAAAGTTGTTACAATTTTAATATATCAAACATGAATAGATGGTATGTAACTAATTAATCTAATGATTGTAATTAAATAAATGATCTCATTAACCCTAGAAAGATAATCTGCGTAAAATTCACGCATCCACGCTCGAAATATTGCTCTCTCTTTCTAAATAGTTGGATTTCAAGGCCACGCGTCACGGACATTTCATTCGTCGGCCGGACCTTTCGTGAGGCGAACGCAGTGTTTAGGTAAGTATAGCCATTTTTGAAATATCGGTGCCTAGTGAGTCAAAATTACGCATGATTATCTTTTACGTGATTTTTACCACAAAATATAGGAAGGGAATGAGATTATTTATATGTGTGTTTTCTGTATTAGTTGTTGTTTTTCTGTATTGTTTTATATTTTAGGTATCCGATGCAACAATGACTAGACCGAACCTGGATGAGAGGGATATCTGGTCTGCTCTTCTTCAGAGTGATTACGAGGATTCGAGCGATCCTGCCAGCGAAGAAGAAAATCAGGACAGCGACTATGATGTACAGAGTGACACAGAAGAGGCTTACGTAGATGAACATCAAGCGGGAGGGCCGTCACTAACCCAAAACCAACCTGCAGGCGAAGAAAGCCTGGCACCAAATGTGTTCCTTGATGTCCTGCAGCAGGAAGACGAACAGGTGGCCTATGGCGTTATTTTACGGCATGATTAACGTGGCCTGCATAAATGCCTATGTAATATACCACCACAATGTTCTGTGCAAGGGTGAAAAGCCTCTAAGCCGCAAACAATTTATGAAAACCCTAAGTACGGCTTTAACTTCTCCGTTCAAGACCAAACGCTTAGAGGTCCCTACATTGAAAAGATATTTGAGGGATAATATCACTGATACGTTGCAAAATGTGCCCTCCAGTTCGACAGAAGATAACACAGAGCCTCCAGAACCAAAGAAACGTATATATTGTACGTATTGCCCTTCCAAAATAAGGCGTAAAGCTAATGCCTCCTGCATAAGATGCAAAAAGATTATTTGCAGAGCCCATAATGTGGATGTGTGTCAAAGCTGTATATGACTGATTTTTCGACTAATATGACCCTTAATAAAAGATATGGTCTTTATTGATTTTAATCTTAATTGAAAATGACTGATAATATGTGCCAAAAAATATTTTCATAGAAAATAAAAATTGTTACCTCATTTTGTAAGTTTAAGTATAATTTAAGATTAAACGCTCCTCTTTTCGTAAATAAACATACATATATTATATTTTTGTGTTTATTATTTCCTCTGAGCCTAATAACACTATTTACGGACCTTTTATCTAATTCCATTTGCTAAATTTGAAAAAACAGGTACTTAAAACACATGCGTGAAAATTACGCATGATTATCTTTATTGTAGTATCAAATATGATTATCTTTCTAGGGTTAATAACATAAAATACTTTTGTTTTATTCATGTCTTAATAACATAAAATAGGTGCTTTTGATTTCTCGTGACTTTCAGGCTTTTATGTGCCGAATTTAATTTAACGTATTTTAATTTAACACTTTTGCAACACTATTTAGGGGTTCACATAACTGAGAGTTTTGGCGAAACCGCGGAAAAAGACTCATCGGGGCATTGTTTCATTTTCAAAAACTGGTGTAATTGCGATTTTTAGACATAACATCACGGACAATGTACACAAGTGGAGGAAAGTGCCATAATGCCGTGAATTGCGATTTTCTGTGTTGAATCTAAAACTACATATAAGCCTCTAGTAAAGTCTCCACTGCTTTACGGGGGTAGGACAAGGACAATGTATGACTTGACTGTGACGGACTTTACAGGCCATTGACCAATAACTGAAATACAAATATATTTTACTGAAGGCTCATAAGGCCGAAGAAGCCAGAGCCGTAAAATTGAATCTAAAAAAAAAATCTCTGTGGGTTCACTGATTTACTGTCAAACTGTCATGTCCACACAGAGTACATTACATATTGGGTCATGTCCATATCAAAGACTACTATAGTATACTGGCTAGTCCATATCAACAAACAAATAATTAAAATTAAAGAAGACATATAAGCAATCCATTATAAAATAAAGAAATCCGTTAAAACTCATTAGATTTTACTATGTAATCGTGGTTTGCCGTTGTGCCATACCAAACATATATCATTGCTCTCATGTGCCAAAATCAAAATGAATAGAAATCAGTGGCAAAAGAATTGTGTTTGTTTCGACAAACCTTTTATTAATGGCTATATGAGTGTTAATATCTCACGCCAGTACCACCACGACTTATCACAGCTCAAGTTCTTGAAATCAGTTCCAGTAGGAACGCTGAACTACGATCTAAATCATAATATTGATGCAGCAGTGAAACGAACTACAGACGACAATGATGAAAAGATTACATTATTGCTTACATTTCTTTTAGATCAAAATCACCGTCTGAAATTCCTGGACAGCTTAGATACAACCTTTATTACGTACCGTAGAACATTAATTAGCGTAATGTGTAGCCCCTTCAATCGGGATCGTATACATATTTCTGCATGTTTATTCAGAAACTGTATATACTTATGCTCATTGGAAACACCTGAGGAAACATCGAGAAGAAAATCCAGAAATAGACAAGAAGATAGGTTCTGTGCTTGGGGATACAAATTCGAACAGTATATGTTAGCAGGTCTGCTAATGTCTTATTTTTAACCAGCTATTTTTACACACAAAGATAAGATAGGTCATCTAATGGTACATGGTTACTATAGCCCAGGCTTGCTTGTCATCTCTTATGAGCTGCTGCATTAATCGTTGCAACTAAGATGATATGACCTGATCTTTGATGAATTTTTTTATTATTTTTATTTTTAATCACAGACCAATCATTTATTTAGGTATAATATGTAACACGTTAACAGTCCCCATACGATTTGGTCTAACCACCCCGTAAGTCCAAAGAGATTATTAGGTGATTATTGGTCTTATTAGACGAACTATTAGTCATCATAGTTCTCCATTTTGCTTAATATTCCTATATGACCCCAATAGGACTCATGGACTTTTTTTCATTTATTCATTCATATCAGTCGAAAGATGTCCACTGCTGGACAAAGGCCTCCCCCAAAGATCTCCACAATTGCCGGTCTTGCGCTATGCGCATCCAGCGATTTCCGATTTCATGGACTTATGAGTAAAAATTTACATGAACCCATTATGGTGTCATGGACTTGTGAGTAAAAAATTAATTTAATATATTGAGGGTAATCGATTACAACATCAAACTTGTATCGTAATGATGTGTTGTTATTTAGAGCAGTGTTTGTTGTGAAATACAGAATGCCTCGCAAAAAGTTTATTTCTGAAGTGAAATTTTAACAGGAAACTAGCAGGAAAAATGTCTATGAATCCATATGGGGTTAGGAATGTATGGGTATAATCTGCTATGAACCCATATGGGGTCATGGGACTGTTAACGTGTTAATTGCTTCCGACTATAGAAATTTTCCTTGTCTTATTTTACAGATATGCCAAATTTGCAGCCTGATACAAATAAACCTGTAGTAGAAAATGAAGAATTTTCTCTGTACTTTTCTTCACAGTTAGGGAAGCATAAACTATTCTATGGGGCACAAATTGATGGAATGGTGGCCACTAGTCCATCAGCGTTGGCTCCTCCTAAAACAAATGATGTAGACACCAACTTAAATTATTTAAGAACCAATAACTTTGTAGAATTGAAAACAAATAGAGAAATATGTAACAAACGACAAGAACAGAATTTTAAGTAAGTTCTAGATATAAAATTTGTAAAAGATTACTTGTAAGAAATTACTAGGTACATGAAAATGCTCAGAATATGCATTATTTCTTACAAGAAACTGCTGGTTACTTTGTAAGGGCAGCAGACAAAACTTATGCTGTCTGGGATATTACAGACAGCATAAGCAAGCATGATAATTGTTTATTTGTTATGGAGTGTGCTAAATGTGAAGCTATAACCCTCTTGTTACTAAAGTAGATTAGCACATAAGGGACAGCAGGCTAACTAAAGTTTAGTTTGTCTGTACTTTAGTAATAGATAAAATATGGTTAATTAACAAATCATTCTATTCAGTATCGGACTTATTAAAATAAATTATTTTTCAAATTGAACATTTGAAATTTTGAAAGATGTATACATATTATAATCTAATCTATATCTATGTTATTATAAATTATTTAAAATTCCAGTGTAAATGAATATTACTGTATTCAATATTTGTATGTCGTTATGCGACAAAATGTATCTGGCACTGCTTACTAATGATGTATCCATCTTGATGTACCTACATTTTATACAAATAAAATTCTATTCTATTCTATAGGTACTTTAGTTAGTCTGCTGTGTGCTAATGTACTTAAGTACCTAACAAGAGGTTAGTTCTGTGTCTATAGCATGCTTCAACCTATTTTCACATTTAGCATATAAGCCAGATATTACAGATAGCATATGTTTTTTTATGCTATCTGTAATATTGGGTTATGTATTATGGAGTGAGCTACATCTCATCTATAGACCCTGAACTTAACCTTCACATTATTAGAGTACTTTATTAGGCTCAGCTGACTAACTAAGGCAGTACTTATGCTGTCTGTAAGTTCAGGTGTCCTGAGTTGCCTTGGATTTGAACTCGAGACCACTGACTCCTTAATCTATCCACTAGGCTACCTGAACTTCATTATTATGACCTGGGGCTCTACCGGCTAAGTCGCCAAACATCGATTTCTTAAATGGCGTTCAAATAAATAAAGGTTAAAAATGACTTAATCAATCGATCAAATCAATCAAATCGGCTTCAACGTCGACAATAGATTCCGGACCATTTATGACGTCACATGTGCTCATGGAAGCCGATTTAACGATTAATTAAATCATTTTTAACCTTTATTTATTTGAACGCCATACACGAAAACGATGTTCGGTGACTTAGCCGGTAGAGCCCCTGAGTCCATAGTTAATCTATACTCCGTTTATCTGTAGTCAGACATATAAAATCACAGATTCTATATTTCTGAATGATGATGTAACAAACATTACTTTATGTATAATCAAAATTGTTTTAAAATAAAAATACTGTCCATGATACTGACTGCTTCCTATAGGTAAAAGACATTTTAAACCAGTTTAAGAGTTGAGTTTATTAATTACTTAACTACTAAACTTACAAAAAAATCACATCTTTTTCATTATAATGAACAAATATTAGTTTAAAAAGTTAAGTACATAATATGTACATTAAACATACAAATAGGTTAAAAAGTTTCCATAGAAAGGTGATCCCATTTTATGGTACTTAAGAATCCAATAGACCATTGACAATTTTTTATTAATATTTCAGACGGCACAAACTACTCAGATGTTGGTGTCAGTGTTATTTGGCTGCACTGCAAGGGTTACTAGTGGGCTACAGAAATGATATGGGTATTGTCCAGAAAGTGGAATGGTATGACACTGATGATATAGTTAGATATTGCAAGGTATGATATTACTATATTCTAGACTAAATTCAAAATTTTAATAACAATTAATTTACATTTATGACAACACTAAATTCATTTTAGAAATCATTTATTTCATATTTTGACGTTTTACACTAAGTCTCATGTGTATATGTACCTAGGTACCTAATTCTTACGATCCCTTCGAGAAATGAATATTGTAGTTATAATTTTTATTTCAGTTTGAATGGGACCCACAAACCTGTATTGACTATTTAAATTATTTCCTATCATTTTTGGAAGACACATTCAACAGAATAAAAATGGAGGCTGATTTTTCTAACAATACCCCAGTTACGCTAAAACTGGAAATTGATGAACAAAGACATATTCACGTGAACAGAAATATTGAACGAGATAGTTCTATTTTACCTGATTGGTATGTAAATAGTGTGGAGGTTCAAGCTTAATATTGATTAAATGATTTAATTTTTATTGCTTACTTATTTCTAATAAATTCAGTTATATCTCCTCAAAAATGTATAGGGGAGAGTGGGGTGCATAGAGTGGGGTGCATATCTAAGCTATACAGCACACTGACGTGTTCATGTTTGTGTGCGTAAGTCCCACTCGGACGCATAGGCTACGCGCGGAGCGGCGGGGCAGTGCGGCTCCCGGCTTCAACACAACAGGCCCGTTCATGTTTTCGCTCCACGTAAGTAATTTTTGTATTCACTTTGAAACGTGTTTAAATGTTATTAGTTTTAATCTAGTTATAAAAGTGATTCAATTTAGGTGGTGAAATAGTATTGAGGTCTTAAATGCACGCTGTTGTTTTCTGATAACTATAACGAGTATTTTTATTTTAAATTAAATCGTTGTATTTTTGGTTTGGGGTACCTTCGTGCAGTTAGCAGTGGGGTAGATTCGTACTGTACGAATCCTCCCCACACTAACTTGCATAGCAGTAAACATTTTTTTTATTGAATATATTATTATTACAGAATCAAAATGCCGCGAAAGTATGTGAAAAAGGGGATGAGAACGGGACAAGTAGACGAAGATAGCATGAAATCTGCGATAGACGAAGTTTTGAATAAAACCTTATCTATCAGAAAGGCTGCGCAAAAATATGGCGTCAAACCAACTACGCTCGAAAGTCGCTTGACGAAGTTACATAAACAAGCTGCTACTGAAGACAGACATAGTAAGGTACGTGTTTTCAGTTCCAAATACTCTTCAAACCAAGTGTTTTCTGCAGAAGAAGAGGCTCATTTAAATATGTACATACATAATGAAATGCTCCAAAATGCACTACGGATTGACGATTGTCCAAGTAAGAAAACTTGCGTACGAGTTTGCAAAAGCTAATAGATTACGTTATCCTTCTAATTGGGATCATAATCAAATGGCAGGAAAGGATTGGGTGGACAGTTTTCGCAAGCGTTGCGCAAATTTAAGCCTCAGAAAACCAGAAAACACCAGTGCCGCAAGGTGCTTCGCATTCAATAAGACTGCCATAAAAGATTTCTTCGAAAACCTTGAGACTGTATACGTAAAATACAAGTTCACTGCTGACCGAATTTACAATTTTGACGAGTCGGGGATATCCACAGTATTAAATACGCCCAAGATTTTAGCTGAGAAAAACCAAAAACAAATCGGTCAACTTGTTTCGGCTGAGAGAGGTGAACTTGTTACATTTGGAGGAATCATATCAGCCAGTGGCAACACAATTCCGCCTCTATTTATCTTCCCCAGGGTTCATTTTAAAGACCATTTTATGGACGGTGCTCCGGAAGGTAGTCTGGGAATGGCAACAAGGAGTGGTTGGATAAATACCACTATATTTTTGGAGGTGTTGAAACATATCCAGAAGAAAACGTTCTGCTCAAAAGATAACCCTATCTTGCTACTGGTTGATAACCATGAAAGCCACGTCACAATAGAAGCAGTAGACTATGCTCGTGACAATGGCATAGCTTACCTTTCGTTCCCACCGCATACAACTCACCGTCTCCAGCCCTTAGACGTTGGTGTATTTGGACCTTTCAAGGCAAAATTGAAAGTGGCATTTAACGATTGGCATGTGAATAACCCGGGCAAAACTCTAAACATATACAATATTCCGAAGCTTGCCAAAGTAGCCTATTTTGAATCGTTCAGTGGGAGAAATATAACACGTGCCTTTGAGAAGACTGGAATCTGGCCATTTAATAAGCTAGCCTTCGGAGACGACGACTTTGCAGCTGTAAGCGTATACCAATCCGGGTCCACGTCAGCTCCAGAAGAGATCGACGAGATAGGTAATGTTGAAGATGTGGAACAACAAGATTTACCACCAGGGTTGGCCCCTACATCAGCTTCTTTTCCGCCACAGTCAGAATCCGCACAAGGTGAGCAGTCTATTTCAGCAGCGAGTCAAGGTGCCAATGTATCGGAAACGGAGCTTACTCAAGAAGATCTCCTAGAGAGCTTAGTTCCTGTTTCACCTTCCTTACATAGATCTACAACTCCACCGGGGACTTTTCCTGCTGGAGGACTAATAACTCCTGAAGTTATCCGGCCTTACCCCATAGTAGACAGAACTGAGTCTAAAAAGTCGAGAAAAGGGAAACAGCAAGGAAAGTCGAGAATATATACAGATACTCCGGAGAAAATAAGACTAGAAGAAATAGAGAAAGCAAAACAGTTGAAGAAGCAAGAGCAAGAGATAAAACTAAAGGCTAAGGAGATGAAGCGAGCATTAAATTGAGTATCCGCCAACACCAATCCAAAAAAACAGAAGAAAACTGTAAGGACAACTAAATCAAAGAGGCAAAAGAAAGCTTTCGATCCTGTCAGTGAGGACGACTCTGATTCTGAGGATGAAACTAATATCAGTTTAAGAGAAAGTTCTTGTTCTCCCATCGAAGAAGCGTCCGAGCAATTGGATGTTCAAGATGAAACTCCAGTTATGTCTATGAACATTAACCAAGGATGTTTCGTGCTAGTCAAATTTGCTAAAAAAAATACTGTTTTATATTGTGTTGGGCAAGTGCTTATAAAGTACAGTCCTATTGAATAAATAGTTTCATTTATGAGGAAGAAGCCTGGTTCCTGGAAATTTGTTTTTCCCATCACCAAAGATGAGGGGAGTGTCAATATAACAGATGTGGTACATATACTGACACCATCAAAATCTGCTTTGACAGCGAGAACGTCCCACATTTATAGCTTCGAGAAAGACTTATCTATGTTTGCTGTCGGATAGTACGTGTATTAATACTTAAGACTAAGGCTTGTTGCGGTAACGGTAGAGTTTATTATGTTGATTCATTAGGTACCTACTTATTATATTAATAAGAGAAAAGTTATGATACGTTTTTGTTACCAAGACTAAGTAGTCATTTTTAGTACTGAGCTACGTTTTTTGTTACTAAGAGTACCTAAGTAGTTATTTGTAGTACCTACTGAGGTACACAAAATAGTAATTGATAATTGTTCCTAAAAAAAGGCTGATTCTGTGTTAATTGTGATCTCAATAAATGATAATATTACATTGAATAGTGGTTATTTCTCTCATTGTACGAAGGTACCCCACTATGTACGAAAGCTCCCTACTCTATGTACGAACCTACCCCACGTGTGGGGTAGGTTCGTACGTTTTTCTCATTTTAGTAAAGCTGTCGTAGCATTGCCATGCTTTCTTATATTGAAACAACACATCATTCATCTTAAAGGCTGATAAGTGCGGTATGTGACAGCATTAAAGTTATTTTTAAATAATGGATAGTTTTTGTTTTATGTGGCTTAGAGTAAAAAGTGTACGAATCCTACCCACTCTCCCCTACTGCCTCTTGACAAGCCCGGCCATTCCGGTCATTGTCCTGCCAATCCTTCCCACTTGAAAGGCTCGATTTTGTATTTTTTCGTGTGCCGTTTCTGAACAGTTTTGAGGAGTTGGTAACCGCGTATTTGCTTACCGTTTTTCAGTTCAGAACAATATTAAATTGTCAACTTTACGAACATTTTGCACAGAATACGGGACCACAACCACACCCCTACTAGGTGCAAGTCTCGTAAAGTTGTTCCGTGGTCAAATTTGGTGGTAAATCAAAGCTTTTCGTTGTAACAAGTCCTAGGCATGCCCAATAGGAGTTAAGTCTAGATACTGTGCAGTTCAATCCAAAACTTAAACCGAGCCCAAGGAAAGCCACCGTTGTGTTGCGAATGCGGCGTCACAATGCTGGAACATATAGCGGTCTTGGAGCATGAACTTCATGCAACCACCTTCGTACGGTTTGATCGCTTACCAACAGCTGGTAGTCCTCCTGGAAACTCCGTACCTACTAGTTACATCGCTGTGATATTGGATTGTCTTTATTTATTTTTATTTATTTATTAAACAAATGTTCACTACACTTACAGCTTGGCGCCAAATCGTGTTGTGAACTACAAAATAGGTACATATAAAATTAATACTATTATATTTATTACGAGTATATTAAGAATTAATTACACTCATTAAATAAAGTTTACAAAAGGACAAAAAAACATTTACATTATTATAATCTGGTTCACTGGCAATCAGGCACTTAAGCAGGGTTACAGCTTGTCTAGTGGGAGCATATTAAGCAGTGCATGTCCGTACCTGTGGTGCAGCCAGCAACCGGTGAACGGAGTGGTATTAGGTCCTAAAACAGAAATGGCTAGCTGCTCATGACATGAAAGCAAGAATCAAAGAAGAAGAATGAAAGCAAGAAGAGCACATGCTTGAATACGATTTTTTTAAATATTTTGCATTTGTCCTATAGCTAGTCTATATCTATAGACAAATGGAATGTACAGCTTACTAAAGAGGAAAAACAAATGATAGAAGATAAAAAATTGAAATCCAAGATAAACTTTAACAACAACTAGGGCTCTTGGTAGATATCCCTAAAGCTAATTTTGGACATACCAATGATGGAAATACATGATGAGCAGAATGTTTTTGATAACTTCGAGATATCGGCAGCAATAACGGGGGTCGATGAAAATTTAATATACCGCCTAAAAGTGATTTGAGACACTTTTGTGTTGTGGATTCAAAATAAATACTGAAGAGTTTGAAAATTACTGCACAGAAACCGCTAAACAATACGTATCACTCTATCACTTTTACCCCATGTCCCCTACAATGCACAAAGTACTTATTCATGGAGCAGAAGTAATAAAAGAAGCAATTCTTCCAATAGGTCAGTTATCTCAAGAAGCTGTAATAAACATATAAAGATATAGAGACTGCATTATACGAGGAAGTTTTCGCGCGTAACCTGCAACATGGATGTCTTAAATAGACTTCTCTTAACTTCTAACCCCCTAATAACGAGCATGCGATCCAAGTCACAGAAGAAAAAAACACCTTTGTCATCTGATGTTTTAGCTTTACTTTTAGAAAATGACATTATAAATGTAAATGTTATTGAACATAGTAGTAGTGAAGATTCTAAAAAATAAATACTTTGATACCGAAACAAGTCTTTGTTTTACACTGTAGCTATGAAAAAGATACAGCCAAGTGCGATTCGGACTCGCACACGAAGTGTTCTGTACCATCAAAAATATTTAATAAGCAAATATTTAAGCCAAACGAAAACCACTGGATTTTTTTTTGTATGGCTGAAATTTTCATAGAATATGTTTTGCTTATGTGGCTATAACAAAAATTAAATTAAATTAGAAATTAAAGGGCTCCCCTTTAATTTTTTATTATCTTTAATTTTTATTATATATTTCAGCCATCTACCCATTATGGTTCATCATATACAACCCACTGACAGTCGAGCGGACGGACTGACAGAGAGCGCAGGCTTAGTAATAGGCTTCCATTGGTACCCTTTGGGTACAGAACCCCCTAAACAGTACAGTTAGAATGTTGACCTCTTTGAACTTTTCTCTTAGAGACCCTCTCGGGCCAAGATTATAGATAGCTCTTACAGCTCTTTTTTGCAATATAAATATGGTGTTAATGTCAGCAGAGCTACCCCAGAGAAGAATTCCATAGGACATTACCCTATGAAAATAACTGAAATAAACCATTCTAGCTGTGTCAACATCAGTCAGCCGTCTAATAGTTTTCACTTTACACTAACTTAATTTGCCGGACAGGTTTTCTATTTTTGGGCTCCATTGTAGCTTTGAGTCAATACGATACCCAAGAACACAGTTGATTCAATAGGGTCCAACCTAGCTCCATTAAGTTGTACATTGGTTGTCGCCTGTTTCACATTCGGTGTAGTGAATTTTATGACTAGTTTTCTTATCATTAAGCACAAGATTATTGGCATTAAACCAATGAACAACTTTAGACATTGCATCATTAACATCGTCAAAATTGCTTAACTGTCGGTTTATTTTGAACGTCAGGGAAGTATCATCTGCAAACAACACAATCTCATGCTTATCCCTTACATAGTAAGGTAAGTCATTTATATAAATTAAAAACAAAAATGGGCCAAGAATTGACCCCTGTGGGACGCCCATTACCACTGGAGATCCCGGAGATATTTTACCGTTTATTTCGACCTTCTGAATTCTATTGTCCAAGCAAGAAGTCAGAAGTCCGAGAGCCTTGTTCCTAATACCGTAGTGGTGTAATTTTCTGACCAGAGTGTGCTTATACCTACCATGCCAGAGACGGATATAGAAAAGGATAGTAATTGTATATTTTTTTATACAAATAACGAGCAAATTTTCGCTGGACCCGTTCTAGCATTAACTTATATTTTGTTTCATGTGGGTCCCAAACAAAATTTAAAGAGAATCCATTCTTGCCTTATGGCAAGAATGGATTCTCTTTTCTGTAACTGAGATGATTGACTCGTAACAAAACCGAGCAACTTATAAGCTCGACTACATAGTGCAGCTATGTGCGTAATAAAGGTTAAACCTCTATCCAAATCCACTCCTAAGTCACGAATTTCAGCGACGCGTTCTAAGAGTGTATCAGCAACGTTGTAAGTGAACACTATGGGTGAATGAGATCGGGTAAAAGTAATACTTTTACATTTCGCAGCGTTAAATTCTAGGTGGTTACGCTTACCTACTCCACTCTATGACATTGTCAATGTCGCATTGCAACGCATGACAGTCACTTTCAGTCTTTATACCAAAGAACAGTTTCAAATCATCGGCGAACAAAAGCCACCTAGCCGGCCTAGTGTGCGTCACGATTGCTCCACCACGTTATCCAAACAGAAAAAGAAATCGCTATATTTTTTGTCAAAATTAGTCGAAATCGATAGGAATAAACCAAAACTTTGTCAAAGCAGAAATAAAGAAGTTACAGGGGTTTTAAAATAAACTTTGGTGGCATGAAATGCTTTCGGTACTTTTGACATATTAAAACCTTTCTTCTAGTAACAGTTTTACTGCATGATATCTTTGGTTTTTAAGAAATAATCGAGATTAAAGAAACATCAAGTGCACGATTGCGCGGCCATAACTTCTAAGGTGAATATTTCGTGAAATATTGATTTTAGTCATATAATTCTTTTTTTGACAATTGTTGACAAATGAAATGTTCAATTAACAAAAAGATTTAGATCTCTATCCCAATTAGTTACTGAGATCTCCATGGCCGCGCAATCGTGCACGTTACGTTCGCGCGGCCAACTTAAAACCCCTGTAACTTCTTTATTTCTGCTTTGACAAAGTTTTGGTTTGTTCCTTTCGATTTTGACTAATTTTGACAAAAAATATAGCGATTTCTTTTTCTGTTTGGATAACGTGGCGGAGCAATCGTGACGCACACGTCCTACTAACGACTTCCGGTAAGTCATTTATCATTATAAGGAACTGAGTTGGGCCAAGAATACTCCCTTGACTCACGCCTGAAGCAATTTGCTACGGTTGAGAAATGTATCCCGAGAGTTGGGAGGACTGGAGAATAATTTAATCAATTTTGGTGTAAAACCGTAGGCCGACCTTGCTTATTAAGCTATTAACGTCTTTTGGCGGTCATTTGGAGAAATCGATCCTGTCGTGTGTAACATGATATCTACCCGTGAGCCGTTCAGCCACATCCCCAGTAGGTAGGTACTGTGATAACGAGACCACAAACTTGTTGTCACGTTTTAGCTGGTGTGTTGGGCCTCAACAAAAACGCGTTGAAAAGCACCATTTTCTAACATAGCCACGGCTCGTAACATTTCACCACGACTCAAATGACGACGTGACATGACAAAACCGACATGTGGCGTAGGCGCCTAATTGTGTGACCCTTAAATAGTTCTTCTGTGTCTGGATGTAGGTACTTTGTGTCCGTCAACTATATGTTTGTAAGGTATCCCGCGACTGAAGCGTATTTATTAAAAACAAATACCGTGAGTAATAAAAACAACAATTGAATGCCTTGCCATTAATAAATATGAATTTTAATTTTCCTCAACGTAACTAAGTAGGTACTAAGTTGCTAGTTGCGCCGTATCTTTATCTATCTTATAAAAGCATTTTAAAATTAAAAAAAAATAGAATAAAGGAACTTTTATGGAAACTAAAAAGATTTTGAACTATAAAGTCGCGAATAGGATTTCTAAGATAGCTAGATTATGTTGATGTGTATACTTAGGTAGTCGCACATTATTTAGTAATGAGATTGGATCATCTGCAATCTGAACCTAAACTCTTTGTTGCTTAGGACTCATAGAGTAATATTATGTCTATACCTATATTCCGAAGTCTGTCCAAAATTTTAAAAAAGCAATGTTGTTTGTTATATTCACATTGTCAAAAGCAAGCAATACAAACTTACCATATTAAACAATAATTTTATTATCCATTATTTTGGCAAGATTTAAGATGTAAGCCATTAATTTAATGTTCCATGTTTTAATATAAAATACAAATAAACAAAATGGCACTCAACGGCAAAGGCAAATAGAAAAATGAAATGGGGCAAGATTTAGAGGCGTCTACGTCGAACGTAAAAATGTCCAAAAGTGCACCTTCAAGCACAAAAGGTAGCAAGGCAAGTAAAATGGAAAAAGGAGGAGGAGGAGGAAGCGTAAAGGATATAAATTTTTGTGACACCAAAGTTCAATTATTAGTATTAGCTATTCTGGTGCTAATACTGGGCATGGCCGTATTTTATGGTGTCACGCAGGGATGTTTTCGACGCCGTAGAAGGAACACTTGCTAGTGAGTAGGTTACGTATACCTAATATATTTTACGACATCATTCATTAGAATTCTGTACCAAAATGGATAGGTAATATAGAAATGCTTAGAACCCCTCGATCCGTCAGTCCTGACTTTTACAGCTAGACCGCAGGTACTAATAAAAATTTAAGATTAAAAAAAAATCGTTTAAAAACGACTTCAAAAACTAAAAAGTATAAAAAAGCTTAAAGACTTAATTTAATACATCTCGTATGCAAACCTAATACCTTTAATATTAATGTTATACTATACCTAATTTGTATGTGCTACCTATTTATAGGTTTGAAGTCGGTGGCAATCCAAATGTAGGTAATAGTAGGTAGCACACTCGCCGCGCGTGACTTTCAGCGGGATGGCTTCGTGTAGAACAAAACAACCCAAGCGCGCAGACGTCGTTGACGGTCGTCTCGCAATATAGTAAAAGTTTGATGCGTCGTAACCTAATTAATGATTTATCTGCTAAATTCTATTATAAGTTTGATTGTTTCAGGGACACAAACACATATATAAACACATTCAAGTATTAATATTATAAATATTTTTATGATAGTGTCATCTATTTCACATTAATTCAAATTGTTCTTTAACTTTATATATATATATATATGTAGTTGTTAATCTTTAATGTAGGAATTTCATCGCAGAGTAAGTAAGCTGTTTGAAGTTTTATTTTGCTTAGGGCTTGGCACCGACTTCAAGCCTATAAATAGGTAGCACATACAAATTATAGTATTTCATTAATATTAAAGATACCGGCAAGCACAAAAGGACATTGCATAAGAGATGTATTAAAGTCTTTATTTAGTTTTTTTACCAATTTTAGTTTTTGAAGTTTTTTTATCGAAGTTTTTTTTTAATTTGTTACTTTTGAGTGTCTAGTTATGGGTAGGCGAAACGTACGCAAGGTGCCGCGCACTTCTAAAATAAGTATAGATCCTAACAATCGGGAACGGAAAAAAGAAATACCTACCTAGACTCCAAAAAATGTTGTTCGAAACTCTATGTCACGTTCTTGTGAGACTGTGAATGATCGAGAGGAACGTTTGTAAACTAAGAAAACTTACATAAAATTACGTTCACTCTAAGAAATACTTACACAGTATGAGTCTAGACTCGCTAAGATTCATGAACGTCTGAACAGTAAGCGCATAGGTTAGGCCTTATTTATGACCATCAAACTACTCGTAGCTAACGAGTCTGTATGCGGAGGGCTCATAGACTAGGTCTTATTAATGACCAAATAGCCAAAGAGTCTGCTGAGCAGAGGGCTCATAGGCTAGGTCTTATTAAAGATCGATTAACAAACGAGTCTGCTGAGCAGAGGGCTCATAGACAAGGTCTTATTTAGGATTGTTTAGCTAACGAGTCTGCTGAGCAAAGGGCTCTTAGACTAGGTCTTATTCATGATCGATTAGCCATCGAGTCTGCTAAGCCTATATAAATAAAAAATGGCACCTATTCCGCATCAAACTAAAGAAGAATCACTTAAATTACACTTATATTATAAAGGCGAAAGTTTGTGACTCTGTGTGTGTGTAAGTTTGTTAGGTACTTCTTTTTTGCACGTCTAAACTGCTGGAGCAATTTTTATAAAATTTGGTATGAGAGATAGATTAACACATAGGCTATAATTTATAATCTTTAATGCGGGTAAAACCGCGGGGCACAGCTAGTCGGTTCATAAATCTCAGCGTAATCGGTGTACGCACTTAAAAAATGCGCGTGTGCTAAATGGTTCGCCTACATGCGCTTCCAAAACCGAGCTTAACTATACGCGCGTAATAAACCCTAGTCTGAAACTGTGCTTTATACTCGTATACACGCCAAGAAACACTTGAACATTATGAGTCTAGCTAGACTGGCTAAGATTTAAAAACGTCTGTGCCAAAAACAATTACATCGTCCGCATAAACAAACATTTTCATACAAAAATGTTCATAAAATGAAAACTACAGGGCCAAACTATGTAAAATTGTTATGGCACCAAATGGCAACTATTCCGCATCAAACTAAAAAAGAATCAAGTAAATCAGATCAATATTTAAGAGACAGGTAGGCTACAAACTTTTGGTTGCAGTTTTTGTGTAATTAATAAAGGGTAGGTAGTATTTAAACGAGTGACTGTAAATTGAAGTTTTAAGTGACAAAAATAATGAATTTACCTACGTTATAGTATTACTAAGTGAGCGACTGACTGCGAGTGACGAGAAATCAACAGAACAGCAACTAACAAATATTAGAGTGAAGTACTTAAAATACAAAATGATAATATTTATAAATATATACTTAAATTCATAATATTTCAGCGACCTAATATTTCTTCGCTTTGACCAATCAGAGGCTTGTGCGGCGGACTTCAAGCGCTATTGTTTTTGTTTAGATTTGCATTGTATGTCTCCTGAAAAATTCATTTTTAGAAATTTTGGATTTTTGAAAACTTTTCACCTTTCTTCACCAACAATAGTGTCTAGCTTGATGGTCACAGTTCTAACCTAACCTAACCCAAATAACTTCCGGAAAACTCGTCTCTATCCTAATATGGAAGTTGCCCTCTCAGTAGGTATTTCTAGTCGCTCACTAAGTAATTTAGTCGCACGGCTAGAATTATGATATCTGAAATTGATCAATCATAACCCACTATTTGTAAGCTCGTTCTGGATTTTATTATTAATCAATATTTGTCGTTAGTTTAGTTATTTATTCGCTTACTCAAATTCATGCCGCTCAAGTTATTAAAACAGTATCTCATCATCAGTCGCTAAGTATTTTTGTATTCGATCGTTTTATAATTCCCCATTAATAAATATTGTAGGTACATCCATGGCGCATTTTCGGAAGGGGCAAGTTCTTTTCTGTTTCTTGCATCCACCACGGTCAAGTGATTTATTATTTAAGTAGATACATAGGTAGGTATATGTAATGACATCACGTCACAAATAAAACAACACTGATACCTACATTCATTAAGAACAGCAACTCGGGACTAATCATATTCTAACGCAATATTAAAATTAAAATATAAATATGGCTTCCGAAATAATTAATATCTTTAATTGTTTCACTTTATTAATTAGTGACATCATTTCGTAGGCCCCGACTTTAAGAATACAACAA
Organism: Pseudoips prasinana; assembly: GCA_951640165.1. NCBI lineage: Eukaryota > Metazoa > Arthropoda > Insecta > Lepidoptera > Nolidae > Pseudoips > Pseudoips prasinana. The sequence continues at coordinate 22,158,304 of OX621236.1, read as the reverse complement.
TACTAATTTTTACGGGATTAAGTATGTCGTTGCTACTTCTGTGGCGTGAGATTCTGCCCGCGCTCCGTCAACATGACAGACCATGGTGTCCAAGGTGATCGACCGCTTTTCCACACTTACCTATAACGATGCAGAGCAACGCAAGAGACAACGAGACGGAGGCCGGCAGCGACGCGAAAAATACTGTTGTCCAGTATAGTAGGTACCTATGTTTGGCGACGAAAATGACCGGTCTGAGAGGGTCACCTTGTTGGCATCCGACGGCTGATTCTAAAGTGTGTCCTTTGTATAATAATTTTGTAGGATAGCGGTAGCATTACCAGAATCTCACGCTACAGAACTCAACGACATAATGCGTTGGGCTCTTTCCAGCGTCGACGTCCCAGCGGTTCTTGTACCAAACGGTTGTGCACGTGATGATGGTATGTCTTTGTTGCCGTGGAAGATGGGCAGGTCCTTGGTGTGGTAACATATTTCGAACCCATCGCACCCTCCCATCTTCCCCATACGTCGGAAGCTGCTTTAGCAGAAACCCTTAAACGGCACAGATACACCAATTTGACTTGCAAATTATGTTTTTTAGCAGTTTGGGGTAGAAACGTTATGACCATTGTGTCCAAACGCACATCAATATCAATCGGGGATTATGTTTCATTTCAGAATCTCATATGAAACAAATTGTATTTACGTGAAATATGAAAATAAACTCAATTTAACCGTGCAGTCAATTCAAAAACTTGATTAAACTTTGCCAGGAAATAGTAATTTGTTATTTGCACACCTCTTATCTTGAATTTGTTGCAATAAAAACTAAGACGCCATGACCAAAATAAGTCGGCCGCTAGCACCGCCTATTGCCCTACTCATCACAGAAACTAAATAATTCAGATAGTTTTATAGGGTTGATGGTGGTTAATTTGTTTCAAAAATAAAAAAGTTAATTAACTAAATAACGAGTGTGTTACATATGTAACTAGCTGTTTTTATTGAAATCGCTCCAGCCGTTTAGAGGTGATGAAGTAGGTAACAAACATACACACTCAAAAACTTACGTCTGTATAATATTAGTGTGATATATTATCAGGATATAAGGATAGGATGCTTAGGAATAGTTATCAGAGTACCTATCAATAGCACATAGCACTTATCTCATATAGTATAAAAATCTGATAATTTTATGGCTGCGTTCCTGGTTTTTGTGTTTCTACATATTGCCCTAACAGGTGTTTCAAGATTCAGCTTTTATGCATTACCGATGATATGTGTTTGACATTTTGCGTATAAATCAACTATTTGAATAGTCTCCAAATCTTATAACAAATATTATTTTAGATTACTGCCCAATAGATTAAGTCAATTAATTGTTATAAAAAGGACAGGGAATCTGTAGGGTTATCTATTACGTTTTGTCACGTTTTAAATAAGCGCACGTCCGATTCCCGACAAAGCGCTAACTTTGGCAAATACATAATAAAAATACAAACACATTACTGTCGATATATTAAATTAATAGAGGAGGGAACCTACATCAATGTAATAAAATTTCATTCCAATATTATGTCTAATCTATAACTATAGAATGATCGATTACTTTTTATGTTTAACTAGTTGTGCCTCGCGGTTATACCCGCGTTAAACTTTATAAATTATAGCCTAACTTTATAAGTTTTAATCCAGGGTATCAGCTAACTCCATACCGATTTTTATTAAAATCGCTCCAGCCGTTTATACGTGTAGAAGTCACAAAACATACACTCACAAACTTTCGCCTTTATAATATTAGTGTGATTTGCCCCGAGTAACATAATAGTAAAAGAAAATGCAGTATTTTATTGTATCCCTTTTATTTATGAACTAAACCTTAAACTAATTATAATATTAATATGCATATCATATTTTCTTGATAGATTCTATCTATGGATAGAATCTATCAAGAAAATATGATATGCATATTAATATTACCATACTGTCCATATGGTACGAAATACCCTATACCGATATTAAATTAGATGGAGGCAGGCCGTTGAACGCAATTGCGACACCTCTTCCCTGCCACTTAACTAATATTGACTTACTCTTAATCATAGAAAGAATTTTACAAAATTTAAATTATTTATTTTAGATCAAAAGGATGCTCCGACAAAGAACACGGGAACGTGACTTGCAGGCCAACCTGTCTCAGCAAACTCCGTCTGGAAGAGAAAAAAAATACTAAAATACCTACTGTAAAATCGATATCAATAAATCCATACATAGGCAAACTTCTTTACCGAACCTGGCTTTTCATTTCTCAATGTTTTTCTATTCCATGTTAAAGATTATCGTAATATCTATATCAACTATACCAGACATGAACCATCTTCTCCACTCAACGCTACGTTCTCTTTTTTTTTTACTACGAATTAGACAGGTACACGACAAATTTATGCGTACCAAAACATGCCATTACTATGGATACGATAATAAACAAAACGAGTTATTTCAGCTAATTTAATATTGTTAGCTTCGGAAAGTTTACATTCGATTTGTAAAATTTTGTAAAATTTGGAAATAGATTTCTGATGGCAATTTATATATTTTTAAATTAAATTTTTCAACTACCCACAACGTCCTCAGAGCAATACGGGTATCTATAAAGTAGAACGTCCAAGTATGAAAATGTTTCAATAGTGGGAAGTTTTAAGGCAAATGCTATTTAGGCGTATTGCTAAATAGAAGGTTTGGGGAGTTAGTGTTAGTATCAATCAATGCAATGCAATGCAATCTGCCGTTTAAGTGTATAGACACTTAAACGGCAGATTGCACTTTAAAAATTAGTACTGTATTGTTAAACAAAACATCAAATAAAAAGAAATACCTGTCTATTGTGGCTCATCCCAATTGCCACTGCCATTTGCCCAGTCGTCACCCTCCTCAGCATCCGCCCCTTGAGCTTCTGCATCACCATCTGAAAAATCATCCACACACGCCTGGGCGTACAGTTTCAGGTCGTCAGCATAAAGATGAACCTTAAACCGAAACTAACTTGTGAAGATGTACATATACAGGGTGGCCGAGGAGTTGACGATCAAACGCAAAATTTAGATACTTTATAATGAGGACTATTCGAATCAACCCCATGTATGGTCCCTATTTTAATTTTTTTTGATACTTTGAAAATGTATGAGTCCTGAGCTGAAAACCTAACTTTTGAACTTTCGAATAAATTCTGAGTTGGTTCTGCAGTGATTAGATAAAACATACTTTTTAGGGTGTTAGGTTAAACTATGCTAATTAGTTATCACAAAAAAATTAACCAGAAATGTTCAAAGGAACGAGAATAAAATCGAAAACTGATGTCAGGTGAAATTTACGAAAAAAAATCATTGAAAAAATTCTATCTCGAAAACTCCGCAAAATCGTAGAAAATACATGGGGGTGATTCGGATATTCCTCATCATAAAGTATCTAAATTTTGCGTTTGAACGTCAACTCCTCGGCCAGCCTGTATAAGAAACCTGTCCAATCTGCAATTAGGCAGCAAAGCTTAAAATAATGTCACGTCTTAATTTATTTATTTCACTAAGAAAATGTTCAAGTTTTGACTAATGAGCAAAGCGAGTTCGAAATGTCTGATTCAGTACGAAATGTGGATAAGACCTTTAATCAACCTTTAATCTCAAAACGTAGCCAGAAAACGTGCCAGAAAACCTCAAAACGTGCACTCGTAAAAATAACAATACAATGTTAAGGAACGACCACCCCAAGTGATATCAATATGGCCAATAGAAACTTAACACGATGCACACACACATAAAGCAAGAAGCAGAACTGAACGACACAAACACTGAACTACTGAAGAACATGGAACATTGAGCCATAGTATGGAATCCGGTACAATATTTTTGCTACACAATGCAACAACTTGTTTTTCGAAGCAAGTAAAGCCTTCCTTTTGGTGAATAATATAATTTTGTAAAATAGTGTACAGGCGTTTAGTAGTTCGCCCGACCTAAATTTATGCTACAAACAACATTTACAAAGCTTTTTAGAAAATGCTTGGCCGATACAGAAGCTATATCAATAAGCTATAACTATTATCAAAAATTACTGTCTACATACAAACTTCGTCTAAATCAAAATCGCATGAGTAGCTTTAGTGTCATTCTAATTCAGGGTATTTATACAGATTAATACTCTTGATATAGCTTTTCAAAATTGTTTTAATGTTAAAACTAATTTTCAATTTAAACCTAATATACAATTTTGAGTTCCATAGAAATTTATTTAGTGGCCTCGCAGTATGTGGCATAGTAGAAATAAGAAACTGATTGAGAATTCAGACTAGGATTCCACGATACAGCAAGCCTGTATAGAAGTTATAGAAAATGTGTAACTTTTGTTAATTTACTGCGAAATAAAGTATGTGTAATGTAGAATGTGGAAAAATTAATAAAGACACATGTGTATAGTTTATACATGCGATATCTAAATACTGAATTACCTTCTTCAACGTCCTCGGCCTCATCATCAATGATTTCTGAAATAAGTTAGTATTTTATTAAACTGTATGATCTCATAAAGTCGGTCATATTTCTAGAATCATCCCATGGGTGGCACCTGTATAATGGTGTCAGCAAGGGTAGTCGTAAATTGATCACTCGGTGTGTATTGTTCGTAGCCGAACGGCTGAGCGCTTACCCGGGTTTGGCAGCTGGTGGTGCTGGTTCCATCCCCGGTTATGAGTTTAGATTAGCTTTGCGTTGCGATAAACGCTATATGAACAGAAATTTCATCAGTATCAGTGTGACACAAAGTGAGGCAGTGCATTATTTATATTTCAGCATTGGCAATATTGGGAGTGTAAATGTATTAAACGCCGTATTATTGCAGATACTTTTAATAATTTATAGTGAAAGGTATTTAAAATTAATAAGACACATAATTCAAATTTACTATGAAAATTTTTTAATGTGTCTTATTAATTTTAAATACCTTCCATTATAAATTATTAAAAGTAACTGATAAAATTTAAATTACGTGGGTATTTTCGATACATATGTATTTTACAATAAACGTAGGCTTTCACTGCTTTATCGGATATTAAAGATAACCAAAAACTCAAGAAGTTTAGGAAAAAAACAACGTAAGTATCTCTGGCCGGAGTGCATATCCCTTGGGCATATTTTTTTTTAGTCGGGATTAGTCCTTCCCTCTTACCCACCACTGCAACTCCTGTAAGCCTGGATCAACAGTGGCACACAATGAAATGACACTAAGCGGTGAGGCTCAGGCATGTCCCGGGGAAACGCTTTAACTGTCTTGGATCCCGCAACGAAGTTAATCAGAAAGAAAAAAGGAGGAGTTAGAAATGAATAGTTCCACTTCCCTCCAGAGCAAAGCGGGAGACAGAATTATATAAAGAGGCTATAGCCTCAAAAAACGAGAGAATTGAAACTAGATACGCCAGCTGCAAAAGCACCAATTGAAGGGTGATATCCTTTGGGCAACAACAACTCAGGCCGGTTACTAACGGGACCGTGATACACCTGTCCAGTGTCTATATTATAATCGAAACATGCTCATGTTATTACGTGACAATTCATTCATTCATTGCGCTGGAAGGGGAAAATATTTTCAAATACCAGAGCAGAACTTATTCGGAAGCGCTTAAGTGTATAAATAACCAGCTAAACTAAAGACTTGTCGGTATAGTGTATGCCTCTAAAATATAGTGTTAGTATTCATGCATTATAATTACCTTCCACGTCGTTATCGTCATCATCATCAATTTCTGAAATAGGTTAATAAGTATGTTTAGAAGACCCCATATAAGGCTAATATAAAGCGAACGTTAGTAGTGTGGGATATTTTAACCGGCTAAATCACTAAAGACATATCTGTATAGTGCATGCCTCTAATATAAAGTGAGTTATTAGTATTCATGCATGGAAATCTAATATTATTAATTACCTTCCACGTCGTCATCATCATCAGTGATTACTGAAATAGGTTAGTATGTTATTATTAAGCCTTTATTGCCAACAAGGATAAATAATGTTACAGAGTATATAATAATATACTGGGACATTATTTACACACGGCCATCTGATCCCAAACTAAGCAGAGCTTGTACTATGGAAACCAGATAACTGATATACTACATATACTATTTTTTTTTTGTAAATACTTATATAGATAATTTACACCCAGACTCAGGACAAACAGACATGTCGATGCACACAAATATCTGTCCCGGGTGGGAATCGAACCCACGACCTGAGGCGTGAAAGGCAGCGTATGTACCAACTACGCCAACAGGGTGTTTTCTAACAATATAATTAAAAAAGACTATATTAGTCATTGGACGTTGGCGTGTCTTTGCAACACGAAGGCCTCCTCCAGCGCTTTCCAGTCTACTCTCTCTTGAGTTGTTCTCTCACATAGTAGACCTGCAATCTTTTTCATGTAGTCAGACCAACGTTTTGTCTTGCTCTTTTCCTCTTTGTTTGGAATCTGGGGGTCCATTCTGTTATATATTTTGTCCATTTATTAGTTTTCTCTCTCATCATGTGGCCTACCCACCTCCATTTCAGTTTTTTTTATTTTGATAACAACATCTTCAATTTTCGTAACGTGTCTTAGTATGTTAGTAGACCCAAATACCGCTAATATAATGTGAAGTGTTAGTAGTGTGGGATACCGTGACTATTTGCTTTTAAGTTTTTTTAATATTTCGTTATTTGAGGGGTTTTAGGGTCTTTAGTGCTGCGAAACATGGATTTTATAGTGGGATTGAGCATTGGGGCGCCTTTTGGCATATTGACATTGGCTTGACCACCTCTAATGAATGCAAAGAAATGGTTGAAAATGTTAGCTAGTTGTTTAAACTCTGCTATTATTTATTTATTTATTCACTAACTTACATCTACTTTTACAGAGATAGGAACCCAATTCAGTAGTGTTGACTTAATATACATAAATTATTTATATATATTTTATTTGTATTTCCAATATTATAAGATATGACATTTGTGGCAGCATTTGTGAATTCACACTGAACACAGTGCAAAATATCGGTTTCCGCAGAAATGAGGATATATTATTATTAATTAGTAATTTTGTTTCTTTTTTCCGGACGCACGACACGCGTCAGCGGATCGTATAGAAGTTAACTAATTTTAACATAATTTGCAAACTGACGTTATACCAGTTGCTCAGGCGAGGTCAAAGTACATTCGAATTCGTTAATTGTCCCACACTACCAATACTACTATTACACGTTGATATAATCGATTGGTGATGCTCATTGACATCAGCCATTAATTACACTATTATAATATCTACTTTGTTACTATCCTGTCTCCATGAAGGTATGCAGCAATATTTACAATTATACTATAAATAAATAACATATATACCTTTAACATCATCAGCATCAGCTTTGGCATCAGCTTCAGCATCAACATCAACAATTTCTTCATCAGGTTTATCTGGAATAAGTGTAGGTGATGAGGGTTTTTTTTTACATTTTATAATAAGGCCCAGAATGTGGTTGGGAACAGAATTTTTTTTTTCTTAGTATTACGACTGCCCTTAAATAAATGCCTAGGAGTATAAATAAAATTTCAAAAAGCTTAAAAACAAATAAGTTAGTTGCATTTAAATATCATGTTTAAAATAGAACACGCCTTCCAAACAAATGACGTCACTTATAGAGGAGCCATAGGAGCTACATATTACCAGTCTTTTTGCGAGAAAGGGATAAACCAACTCCAATTCATCCGCGACACGAACTTTAAACGTTTATACCTATAAAGTTTATAGCTGGTTATTTTTTTAATCCGTTTAGTTTAGTTTATTTATTCATGAACAATTTGCATTGTATTTGAAATCCATTTAAAATACTTTTCTTTTTCAAATATCACTACAAATTCAAATAATAACAAACAATTAAATCTATTAAAAAGTCTATTATCTATAATAAACTAGCGGCCCGGTACGTGCTTCGCTACGTATAAGGCATATTTATAAAACAAAATATTATTAAGTTCATTTATTCAAACAAAAAAATATTTAAAATTGCTAAAAGATGTTGATTTTACACTTTTTCAACACTTTTTTAAAATTTTCTCTACGTACAAACCTTCCCTGGACTTCCACGAGTAATTCAAGACCAAAATTAGCCAAATCGGTAAAGGCGTTGTTGAGTTATAACATTACAAAGAAAAGTGGCATTGATTTTTATATATATAGATTAAACATCACTCCAGTATAAACAATTTAAAAATCGTTCACTCTGGATTTATTAACCAAAGAGTTATTAACTAACCATAAATCCCAAATCATGTGAAATAGGGGGCAAATTGATCCATATTTACGACGATTTCGTCATTTTGTATAAATTCATAGGTAGATCAATTTTTAAACCCAAATAATATTATTCAGAATTAAACATACATAATTATACGTAAATACGTATGGTATGTACAAAACAAAAAACTAAAACATCATGTTCTCCTTACCTGCGGTATCGCCCGTCATCATTTTGAGTATATGTTGTTTTTCCTTATTGAGATGTTTCTTGCCATTTAGGTGCATGGTCATTTGCTCCGAGCAAGTCACGGTAGCCTGGAATGTATACATTAATATTAACCAGTTTGTTCTGGGATTTCAAGTGCAGTGATACTTCAATATATAGAGGCATTTGCGTGTCGGGCCTCACACAGTGTAAGATTACATAGATACTGGCCAAAATAAACAGCAGAATCATTATTTTAAATTTTAAAATAAAAAAACAAAATTATGATGTACTAGCTGTATCCCGCGATTTTACCCGTGTTTAATTTTATAAATTACAGTTATATATTTGTTACTATATACTAAAAGAATAGAAACCTCCATATTTGGATTAGTAGAATGTACAGTTTCTTCATTGCTCATTTATTACTTTTCTTGCAGATGTCACAGAAAAGCAATATCTGCGCAATAATTGTTATTAAATAACAAAGTCGTGTGACGCATCAGCGATAAATATTACTAATTTTAAATTGAAAAGAAATTATTGTCTATAGTTCTCCCTTGACGTCTGCAAGATACGTAATAATGGGGCCGATTAGCTTCCAGATGCAAAAACCGTATCGGAATCGGTTTTTCAGCCTCGAAATTAAGACGCCACAAATTATACACAGATGTATGATTCAAACTGAAGCTAAAACGTTCGTTAAACCCTTTATAAGGCAGTAGGTATATTTTTTATTAATTGGTTTTGAACTTTATTACAAATCCATAGAGTTCAAAATATGGTGGCAAATATATGAACACTGCCTGGGACAGGGTTAAAAACATACCTTGCAAATCTCGCAATATAACTCGGGCTGAACAGGCTTCAGCTCTATTGGCTCGCCTGCTTCTACCGTGTCTTCCTCTTTATGATCGTCAGTAGTCTTTTGGTAGCTCTTCTTTTCACGACGAATAAGTTGTTCTCTATAATACAACGACACTTTAGCTATCAATTTGCAAGACTTCGGAACAAAGAGAGTTAAATAAACTAAGAGCCGTACCAAAATACATACATTCACCTATTTGACAGTTATTCAGTTCGAAATAAGAGCTAATTCCGTTCTATACAGGAGTTAATTCCCTTGGAAACGGGAGGCAATTCAAAATACGGATATCTGAAAAACGGGAGTTAATTGTGTTCTATACCAGAGCTAACCCTGTTGGATAAGGGAATAACTCTTTTAAAAACGGAGAGTTAAACAATTCTGAACGGAAGGTTATGTTGGAAACAGAAGATGATTAAGTTACCGGCCCTAATTCTGTTGTAAATGAGAGCTAACATTTTTAGAACCAGGAAGCTAATTCAGTTGTAAACGGGACCTAATTTAGTTGTAAACGGGACCTAATTTAGTTGTAAACGGGACCTAATTTAGTTGTAAACGGGACCTAATTTAGTTGTAAACGGGACCTAATTTAGTTGTAAACGGGACCTAATTCAGTTGAAAACGCAACTAATTCTACAAGGAACGGGAAATTAAATCAGTTCCGAATGAGAACCAACAAAACTCATTTTATAATTATTTGAAAGTTAAGGCATAATTGCAACTAAGGATTCTAAGATTTATTATTTCAAATGTATCTTAAATGATCGGTTGTACACTGCTTGATGCTTGATTTCACATTACATATAGCACCTGTTATTGGCTATGACTAAAAGTAAGCAAATACAAGATTTACCTTTATTTTTAAACGTAGCAATTATACTTACACGCGGTTTTTCATTCCTTTTTGCAACAACATTGGATTTTTTGGTTTCTTGCGACCCTCGACAATCCTGAAACAACAATTTAAATTTTAATTGCATACATTTCATTCATCTATACAGTAACACGGACATAAGGATAGTTCTCTCTAACTACAAGTGCCCACTATAGCCGGGACTTATATCTTAACGAGCCTTTACGAAAGTACCGGCATGGAGAGGCCGTTTGGGGATCACCCACCATAGACACCAGACTAAAAGCATCTATCCTCTAATAGAATCTGTTTAAGATAAAAAAAAAGGAATAGAGAATTTTTGGTGTTTAGTTGGCTAATTTCCATCAAATTTGGTTGCCCTAGCCAACATTCGATAGCATTATTATTGGCTATATTAATAATAAGTGTAGTAAAAGAGTACATTTTAAAAGTACTTACGCACGATGTGGTTTGCCAGCGTAGTGCGAGGCTGCGTGAATTTTAGATGTGATATGCACGTCACATAACTCGCAGTACAAAAATCTAGATTTCAGTGGGATCTATAAATGAAAGTTTAATACATTTAATCTCAATCCATCATGACAATAAGAGGAAATAGTCTAATAAATAATTTGGGTACCATGGCTTTCAATAGAAAGGTCTATTTATATAACATATTATATTGCTTATATTATCTTATTACCTACTTATCTTTCCAGACATTTCCGTATTAGGATAAAAGTCGTAGGAGTATGATATTAGTAGGATAAAGAAGGATTTTTTGGCGAATTTGTTACGTTATGCAAATTGAATGGCGCGTGAGCAAAGATTTAATTTTTAGGAAAATCGTGGGTCATCTTCTTGCTTTCACCTCTAAAAAATACGCGCTAATAATTTTTTTAATAACTTTCACGAGGCCGTATATGAACCAAAAACTGTGGGTAAAGGTCCCTGTGAAACTGTATATATGTATGGTTATCAATATTCTAAACTTATTGTACTCATCGACGAGAGTCGTAAGCGTGCGATGCACATGCCTAGGTTTGTAAAATAAGTCTCTCTCAGTCAGTCTATTTCATCATCGATTTCTCACACAATTGTCAAATCTATTGCCGCTATCCCGTCGAGATTATTCGGACTCATTCAAAGAACACATGGATATGCAGCTTTCCCAAATTTTATTGTACGCCTTGGAGAAATACAATTGTACCTCAAAGGCGGACAGCTAAAAATTCCAACGAATACTGAATACATACACACACGGCTACACATCAAGCTATATATTTCCAGTATAAGCTGATCCCGCATTGTATAGGATTTCCATACAATGAGAGGTCAGTTTATACTGGAAATGTGTAGCTTGATGTGTAGCCGTGTGTGTATAGAAAATAGTGCGCCCGCCACCAATTGGATTCAATCAAAATCGCGCGATATTCAACAACTCTAAACACACTAATAAAAAGAGAAAGATTAACAATTGAGGTCTCGGATGTATGCAAACAAAAACGATGAAGTAAATTAAGATGACCCACAATCACCCAAATATAATATGCTGGTTCAAGGGCCAACCATGTACAGACAGATAAGACTGTACAGTCGATTCCTCTATTTTATATAAATGACATATATTTTTGATAATTGATAATTAATGAAGTCATTATACCTTACTACGGAAAGCTTGTATTATGTAAGTACACCAATCCCACACATATAGCACATTTATACCTTACGTATACTAATGATGCATCTATTCCTCTTATTACAAAATGAAATCTAAAGTTAGTACCAAAAATGATCCCGTATTTTTCAGGGACCATTCATTCCTGTATACTTTTATATGTATATTTGTATTGGATTCGTTTTAGACCACAATCTCGTGATGGTAAGTGAATATATGGCACCCAAATATGCTTGCCTTTCACTGTGGTTTTTTTTGTCCTACTTATAAAGCCGTGCGTATAGGCAAAGAAGTAAACCGCGAGTTGGGGCAATTGGAATGTCAACGACTATGCCGTGACAGAGAATGGAGAACACGGAACTGCTCAACGATTACTTCTAAGAAAAATTCCGAATAATTTTGTAGATTTATGCTCACTATCGTCAATTGTCTGTAGAGCACATCGAGGTTTTAGTACTAACTTCCGACTTCGTTTTTGTAATAAAGGTAAACAAGATAGAAAAAGAAAACCCCACGTTGCATGCAACGCGCAGGCCGACAATTTGTTACAATGTAAGTTTCTATTCTGACGACTGTGTTCACATAAAGTTCGCTTGATTTTTGCTGTCCACATCAACATACTGATCCTACCTGACGAAGGCAGCATCACAAGCAAACTGTACACAACAATTACATTTTTCTACCAATCGAATCACACAAATACATACACACGGGTGTACGTAACACGAGTATCTACATATATATAATACCGGCAAATGAGAAAATAAGCTTTCTCCTTTGCACCATATACTTGCTATAAACATTGAGACTCGAAGCCTCTAAATAAAAACAAAATGCGAGCCATACTCGCGCACTGAAGATTCCAAACGTTCCTTATACGTACTAAGTTTTTTTTTTATCAGCACCCGCACTAGGGAATCCAAACCCTGTGTCGCGGGTTACTTTACAAGCATATAGTCTATTATATGCTTGTAAAGTAACCCGCGACAAAGTACATCCCGACTCAGAACAGCTATTTATGGATCACACAAATAGTTGTCCTGCGCGGGAATCGAACCCGGGACACGAAGCGCCAAAAAAAGCTGTTCATTAAGGAAATTACATGTTACTTAAAAAAACAGTTAGGTAGTATAGTGTTTATAATGTGTTTTCAAAATTTTCATCAACTTTCCATCAATTTTCAGTAACTAACGTATCTAAATGGTCGCAGTTCTAACCTAAACTAACCCAAATTATTGCATTAAAGTACATTTTTGTAAAAATATCATATTCTTTAAAAAATGGAACTAGTGATAAAATAAAACAATCAGTAGTTCCATCATGGAACAATTAATGGAGCGTAGCTAACGTGCCGCGGTAGCGGCCGCCGGGTCGCTAGATACGCTATTGTTACTGAAAATAATGGAAAAATTTAAACCATCCTAAATTTATATACATAACTAGTACGTAGCATTCAAAGTTGCTGAAATGTGTAACAGTCAGGTAGACTCGCACCGCAAAGTTTCCTTTCTTTTCTATTTAGGGTAAAAACTTAAAAACGAAATGTCATGAACTCAGAAATTATGTGAACCAAAATAGTCGACAAAATACCTATTGAAACATTACATTGTCAAATTGTCTGATTACCTCGCGAGCGCGACTCCCGCCGCCGCCAGCTTCAGTATGATGAGCGAGCCATTTTTTTTGACTCTTGAGATGATTTTTGGATATATAATGAATGCGTGCTGCAAAAATTCAAAAATATATATAATAATAATAGAAGCAATCCCCCCCCCCCCCACACATATGGATGCTGCATCACACGCATTAGTTTTGGTGTCTTTTGAAATACCGGGTGTTACACACTTCACAGACCCATCTCCCCTCCTAAATGAGCCTTGGCAATTTCACACGTAGAGACACAGCATGAGGTTATTAATCTCTGCATTTATTCTGTAAGGTTCAGAGATTTCCATAGTCGGGCTGCTCTTTCAGCGAAAACTTCCAACCATATATGGTACCACTAGTTTAAGCAGTTGCTCTAGCATGCTCTAAAACCTATAAATTTTGTCAAATGCTTTTAAACCATATGATTTACTACTGACATAGGAACTTATAAGACTAACATATTTTTTTAAGATTGTATAGGAGTTATTAGAATGGCTCTTAGACAACCAAGTACGCCTAAGCGCCTAATAATAATGTACTTCTGCTTTGTGTCGAACGCCACAAGCATGGAAAAGAACTGTGATGGTTTTCTTCAAAGAGGACGAAACCTTATTTAAAGAGTTAAGGAATGTCTTCTGTAAGGTGGAGGTACTTTCCCAATCGGGCTGGTCTTTGAGCGAATGAACGCTGTGCGCTACCTCCAATAAATTTTAAACTCTATTGTATTGTAATAAGAGCTAATACCACACACTATGACTGATTAAGGGTTAAGCTTTAATTATTTTATTCTTGAAATGCAAAATAATATTAAGATATCCATACCAACAGACATATCAGTAGCATTTAGTAATTATTACATCCATTTAATGTGTTAACAAATAAAAGAGTTACTTACACATTTCAAACGAATCAAATGGAACCGCACACAAACCACAATATTGTGGTTCAATTAATTTCAAAAAAGCCTTGGGAAGATTTTTCAAATTATCTTTGTATACACCACAACCTGAAACATTACCAAATCTGATTTATTCAATATCTCTCACTGAACAACAATGATGAATTTATTTACTAAAGGGAATATTTTCGAATATAGTCCTAAAAATGTATTTCAATCTAACCATTATTTTTGTCAATCTAGACATTATGGAGAACCTAGACATGGCACTGTTAAGATAAGTGAACATCCAGTTATTACCCAATAAAGCAAAACTACTGTGTAATACCCCCTTTAGGCTTTTATCACATAAATAACGATCTTCGGCTACATCCCAAAAAGTTCTATGGCTATAATAGAATTACAATTCAAACGCACACTGCCGTACAAACTCATACGTTGCATTCCCGCGATAAAATTATCGCGCGACAAAAAGTCGTAGTGCGCGCTTGGCCTTATCTACTATATAAAAATAAGTCGGGTTTTCCTTCCTGACGCTATAACTGCAGAACGCACGAACCGATTTCCACGGTTTTGCATTCGTTGGAAAGGTCTCGGGCTCCGTGAGGTTTATAGCAAAGAAAATTTATAAAATTTAACGCGGGTAACAGCTATTACTGTATATATTTTGTAGTGATTTTAAAACCAACCTTGAAAGAAAGAACCTCCTTGGTTATAATTTTTTCAAAAGTTGGTTGTTGTTGTATTGTTATGATGTTTATGAATCAAATTAGATTTTTTTTGTTTTATTCTATAGATAATGATTTCTGAATGGTACCATATGAAGTATGTTTGAATTGGTTATTGAAATCAATTATTTGTTTATGAAAATAGTAATTATTATTCATTTCCAAATACTTTATTTGTGTCAATTTTAATATGGACTAGTATTTTTTTCCATTATTCAAATAAGCTTGGGATTTATACATAGCATATAAACAAAACACTAAGATAAAATTTACTCTATTGATGAAAGCCTACAGTAATTTATTATTTTGAATGTGATATTCCATCTCTATTGCCAATGTTTCAATGTCCTTGTAACATAAAAACTAAGCATGTTCTAGACGGTTGCAGACCAACGTCTCAATAGTGGTGACCTTGGGGGAACTTAGTTTTCATCCGCGGATGGTGTTTCGGCTACACGGATGTCATCCACTCGCCAACACGCGAGCGAATTAGTCGCGAGTCGTCTTCTGGCGGGAAATCAAATATTCGTATCGTGAAAAGACCGTATCGTGCTGTAGAAATGGCTCCCAAATTGTCCAAATTTCATAAACTGGACAGTGCTTTCATAGTTTTAGCAGTATTTTTTAACATTTGATTCGTTAGCATTTTGGTCAAACTTTTTGTACTTTTGGATCTATCTATAGACCAGGCAGTTTTCTTTTGACGAGCGTCTTTATATGTTTCGGACGTAATGTCCCATAGGCATGGCAAATCTCTAGAGATCGATCAAATTATTTATTTCGCATTCGCGGCTCTGGTTTATGGACACTTTACACTCGCATATGTGCGCACCCGCTGCCTGCCGCAGCGCAACTGTGTTTGGATGGACGTAATTTGAGTGCACGTGTGCCTAGACAGTCGCCTTGCAGCTTCGTGTCGCGTGTTCCAGTCCCGCGCCGGGCAACAATTTGTGTGACCAACAAATAGTTGTTCTGAGTCTGGATGTAATTTGTGTCCGTCTATTATATGTTTGTAAAGTACCCCGCGACACAGGGATTAGATTCCCTAGTGAGGGTGTTGAATTTTCAAAAAAAAAAAATTCGTCGGCTACACGGATGGAATCCACACCCTCCAACCGCGGATGGGAACACGCGCCCGCAATCCAAGGATGTTAAAAGTCAAATCTAAATTTGAATTACATCTACAGTCCAGATGGATGGCAACCGCCAATGTCACCTCTGTTGGGACATTGGATTTCATCTGTCTACAACATGCTCAAAACTGAATTTAAAGATTTATTTATTTAATAGTTAAAATTTTAAATCTCGTAATAGTATACAAACCAGGATATTATTGTTATGAAATCATATTATAGATTACTTCATAAAATTTAGGTACTTACGCATCAAATATTTAAGAGGTTTACTCTGTTTTGGTTTCGATATGGGTGGGCCGGCAGGACCAAAACCTCTTCCCCAAGAAAAGTTACGTCCCGGGTGGGGAACTGGTCCCGGCGGTCCAGGAAATGGTCCATTGTTGAAGCCATGAGGGGGCCCAAATCTTCCAAATCCGCCACCTCTGAATCCTCTGCCACCTCCACCCCGTCCACGCATATTATTGTAAAAGCCATCACTATGGATAGAAAAGTTATTGATATCATTAACACTTCAGGCCTATGCAGACTGGGACGGCATGGCAAGGGATTTGCCGGGAGTCAGCGCACACTAGCCGCTTAGATACCGCGGCATTCCAGCGCCTTGCCACGGCATCCCTTGGCAACTCCTGCTGCCCGATACACTTTTAGTATCCAATTGGGTTGGATAGAGTGTTGATGTGCCTCAGTGATTCAAGAAAAGACGCGGGCGCAAATAGTGTACTTTCTCTACCCGCCACTTTTACCCCGTGGTAAGTTACAACGAGCGCCGGAGTCCGTGGCATGCCGTTCCTTGCCACAGTACGCCACGGCATCCCGCTACGGGAGCCTGTGGCGCGTGGTTTAATGCCGTGCAATCAAAATCCTTTTCGATGCCGCGGCATCATTTTAAAGCATAGCAATTAAAGCCATATTTCTGTATCTATATGTTTGAATATCTATTAGTAAAAATGTAAATCCCTTGCCATGCCATCCCAGTCTGCGTAGGCCTTTAAGGTAAAGGAGGTTTCTTTATAAGCTGCCACATCATACAAGGATTTTTAACTCAACTATTCCCTTTGTGATATGGTCAAAAAGTATTCAGTTGCAACTAGTGTTCAGTACAATAGAAACTTTTGTTATCAAGTATATAATATACCTACTTGGATACTAGATAGGAATATAAATAAGAAAAATAGAATTAACTCTAGATCACTTCACAGTCAAAATTTTGGTTATGAAGATATTTCTATAGAAATGATCAATGGTAAATATAATTAAAGTATATTTAGGATCACAACACATATATTCCTATTATACACATAGGTGTACGTGTTTTGATCCCACATAACACAACCCAAAAATGGATGACATTTGCACTGCCATCTAGCACAATCTGACAAAGAGTATGTAATTTAATAAATCTTTGGACACATTGCTATATGTCCAAAGATTTATTAAGGGAATAGTTGAGTCAAAAATCCTTTATTCTGTAAAATTTTTACATTTATGTGGAATCGTCATTTTTTTCCCATACTTATAGCATACCTTGGAGGACCAAATCTTGGTCGAGGCCCAGGACCATTTAGGAAGCCCTCTTGATCCATGTCTTCATTCCAATTGCCTCCATTATATCCCCGCCCAGGGTAATTTCCATAGTTATAATCATTGTCATAATCATCCATCATTTATTTTCAAGAAATCTCTGAAAGCAAAGAGGTGATAATATTTAGTTCAAACTATTAAATATTGACTATTATTTACTATTTCCTGTGTAGTATTACAGTATAATAGTCATGCACTGCAAGGTAGGGTATAAAAAAATTACAATTCCACATAAATGTAAAAAAAATTAATGGAATAAATGAAGTTTGATTTTTTTTTCTTTTCAATAAATAAATAAAATTGAAATTATAAGCATATAATTATCATTAGTGAAAGTTATTTCTCGCACAGAATACTTCTTGGTTATAATTTGTGTGAATATAGGGATGCATACTAATTATCAGTAATCAGAATAGGTTAGATTGATTTTACATAGTTTGATGAAATTATAGCATGTTGACGACCTAAAACATATAATCAAATAACAAACATATAACTAAGCAAAGAATCATTGTTTACGATTGAGGCGTTGAGTGCAATAGTGGTATACAAAAATATAAAATTTTTAATTCTTTCCACTTATTATTTTATGGATACAATTAAGAGTAAAAAGCACACTAATATCTTCACCTTCTGTTTCAATTTCTACATTCAAATTTTCTGTCTGACAAAATAAATACTTAATCATAATTTTTTTAATATTTTCAAATTTTAATCTATTCCTTTTGATGTCTTATACCCATTAGTATGTAGAAAATACACCTACACCGCACACTACACATATAATTGAGTGTATTGACTCATTTTTAGCTTATACCGAGATCCATATAATAATTTCAAAAATTCAGAATGGCAATATTTAATTTTAAGATTCCAGAAATGCAAAGGCACATACATATTAAAGTATGTATTGATTCATATTTATCTTATGCCCTGCTCCATGTATAATAATTTAAAAATTATTAATTTGAATAATCACAATACTTAATTTTAAATCACCTGAAATTTGGAGGCCTCTCAATATTAACATATATATTTGAGATCAATGACCCCAAATCAATTTACCTATTAAAATCACTGCTAATTATACTCATAGTAAATCTAACAAGTATAATTAAAAATGAATGTTTGTTTGTCCTCCTTTCATTCCAATATAATTGGAATTAAAATTTGATGGGTTCTTATGTATGCAAGCACTGTGTTTAGTCAGCATCCTTCAGCGGTTTTTATATCATCCTGGAACCACTCATTGATATCCACAACCTTCTCTAGATTTCCACCACAACCTAAAGCAAATTAGCTCAAGTGGAGAGTTAAGATCCCAACACCGTAAAATCAAATGCCGTGTGCATTTGATTGACCGCAACCACTTAGAGACTTAAAAGGTGCATGGCTATTCCACCCCACCCATAAGTACAGTACGAAAATGGCTAGAGTTAAGATGCTTTTACCAATAGAATAATATAGATAGAATCAGAAATTAAAAGATTACAAAAAAATATATTATGAACTACATTGTAAGAAGTGCTCATACGACGACTGCAACTCTTAATCGTGGCACTTGTGGGAAAACCACCGCAATAACACCAATGTCGAGTTTATGATAGGCCAAAGGAAATAAATTAATCGATAAAAAGAAAAAAAACTATTATAATTTTAGGCAGATAAGTCATAGCAAGGTACGTCGTAATCTACAAGTAAGAAAATACATACACACACTCGATTTTAAATCACTACCATAAATAAAGAAATTTAATAAATGACTTAGGTAGGAACAATTTAATTTTATTAATTCTAATTTATTTACGATATATAAAAGGAGTAAGTAGTACCTTTCATACATCGATAAACGTAGTCTTAAATAATATGATGAGGCACAAGTCTTTAACCATAATATATCGATGAAAAGATTAAAATCAACTCACCCAACCAAATTAAAAGAATTTCTCGTGGAAAAATGAAGTACAAAAAGAAATGGTAATCAATTATCAATTAATTCGTATATCACCATCGACCAAAGACAATATAACAAAAACGCCGACAAAAAGAACGCCGAAGCCAAAGAGAATATAACAAACTGGCCGACACCCAGACCAGAGACTATGGAATAAACTACGCCACAGAGTAAATAAGTCAGAAAGTGCATCACTTCGTTTAAACGAAGCCAATAAATGGCAAGAGAGATTGCATATATATAATGCAATACAGGCAGAACAAAACCCCCTCCCAATCATAATGGGGGGATATGTCCACCTGGTGGCCACTTATGTTAAATAAATTAAATATTATACATAATAACAAATATTAATTTATTAAAAATATCTAAGTAATTAACAACTGATTCCAGTAAACCTAAAGTAAACCGTAGCAGAAATTACGTAACTAAGAAAAAACAAAAACATTACAAAAATAAAAGAAAATGATATCGGCTGCTGAATCCTAATTATGAAAATATATACTAATAAATAATAATTATGACTTCCTTCAACAAAGTATGAACGTGATTATATCAGATAATGAACAAATATTATCCCTTAAAAGCCTGATTTTTCAAATTAATACAAAAAATATATAAATGTGTGCACTAGAGGAGCTAGAAAAAGGGAAAAATAATAAAAAAAATCAGAATTTATATTATATATATTTATTTCGAAAAAAAAACAGGTATCAATTTTGATACTTCAGGCATTAGGGCCATACATATGTTGGTAGGTAACTAATAATGCTCTTAGGCATGAAATAATGCGAAACATTGGTTATTTTTATTATCACATAAAGAAACTTTACATTTTTTTACAGATCCAAGAGCTAAGTTTCCTACAATTGTCATATTTACATTTATTTCTAGAATTCATAAACATTTTTTCATGTCCAACACGATCGTAACGAACGTCAGTAGAGGGTAGGACTTGAACACCTGCCCGTGGTCTTTTTGATGGTTCAGGGAGCTCTTCTCGTCGACAGTTGGTGCTTGGTCTTCCCCTTTTATTTTCTGAGCGTACTTGATAACGACATAAGGTGTCAGCAAGCTCGGTTCGGAAGTCAGCTAACTTCATAATATCCTTCTGGGATTTTCCATTCACTGTACTGACTTTTTTGTACAGCACCCAAGCATTTATCACAGTCATGTCCAAAAGATGATAGAACAGCCTTGTTGTCCACTTTCTTGATTTTATGCGAATGCGATATCTACCGATGAAGCTGTCCATCAGATCCACGCCTCCCATGTGGGCATTATATTCCTTTATTACCCGAGGACATGGCACTTGGACATTCGTTTTTAGTTTTTTTTCGTAACGGGTTATAGTCTCTGCTGGTTCAGCACCAACATAGGTGGAAAGCAATAAGACTTGTTTATTATCTTTCCAGCTTGTTGCCGAAAATTCTATGCCTTCAAAAGAGGCAACATTTTCATGATATGTGCCTCTGGGTACGTTGGACTTCAGGATTTCCTTTTTCTCTGGTAACTTGCAAGACTTACCAAGTCTGTTTCTCTGTACAGTGCCCAGACAATAAATACCTTCTTTGGTCAAGTAATGCAGCAGAGGAATATTGGTATAAAAATTGTCAAAATAAATAATATGATTGATGTGCCTTGGGACTGGTCGTAACAATCGAATAACCGTATTCGATACTGCTCCGAGGTCTGGTTCGCCAGGGAAACGTTCAATATCCTTAGCTCCTGAGTAAACTTCATAACTGTACGCGTACCCAGAAAGAGAACATACCACGTATAATTTGAATCCCCACTTGTGAGGTTTATTAGGCAAATACTGCTTTATGAAATGCCTAATTTTTGTTGCGCACATTTGTTCATCTAGTGATAGCCGGTGGTCAAAGGGTACAGTAATAAATTTCTTGTTCAAGTGGTCTATCACTGGTCTAACTTTATGCAGTCGATCGTGTTGGGGATGATCAGAGGGCAAATGTTTACTATCGTCATTCATATGAAAAATTTCTCTGATTTTATCAAATCTGTTGCGATTCATCGTTAGTGCAATGGGTTCAAATTTTGCAATATTTGACCAATATGACCTAACACTAGGATAGTGGTAAACAGAAGTAAAAATTAGAATTCCAAGAAACTTTCGTAATTCCGAGATAGTGACAGGTTCTGTAAAGTTAGGATTCTTTTGGAAAGCATATTTATTTGACTCGTCAACAAGCAACATCAATATTTCTTCATCAAAGAAGTAAGAAAAAAACTGAAAAGGTGTTTCCAAATTTAGCATTTCTTGTGGAAAGGCAGTGTTTCCTTCAAACTGGAAAGCGTTCTGGACAATATCCATATTTCTTACTCTCCAAACCATATTTCGAGATTATACGTGATATTATTTACCAAAGGAGCTAGGCTTTGCTCAACGGTCTCTGAATGTTGAATGTCAGAAGACTGGTTAACAAAAGGTGGATCTGCATTTAATTCAGGATCAGTGGGCGAATCACTTCCTTCATCTTCGTCTTCTAGCTCGATCTGAAGCTCTCTTTGACTCGAATAGTAGTCGATGTCATCTTCATTATCACTGGACTCGTCTTCTGAAATTTCACAATTTTCAAGCTGACGCAAAAAGCGTTCGATATCATCCGGCTTCATTTTCGATAAATATCTATAAAAAAATTGATAAAAATGTAATCTCAGCACCAAACCAAGCAGAAAAATAACAAATATGCAAAGGTTCATCGAAAAAAATTGTTGGTTTCATACACCCTGGAATGCCTGAAGTATCAAAATTGTTACTTACAAAACTAGCACGATTTTCTTCAACCAAAGAAAACAATCGACAAAAGCAATTGTATTTTAGTAAAAATAAGATATTTACTTACCTCAAAAGTATTTTTATTATTCGCAAAAAGAAAATTCGCCAAAGGTTTATTGCGGAAAACTTTTTCAAAAAGTACGTTCACTTGTTCAATACGGCGGGAAAGTAAAATGTCATTGGACAATCTATGCTGACATCTGTTTTTTTTTTAATTTTGATCGAAAGGACACTAAGCAGTAATGTTATACATACAGCCTTATATTTAAAAAAATAACTAATTATAAGTGTATATTCGGTTTAAAACTTCGGTATCAAATTTGAAACTTGAGGTATTTAAGGGTTATACCTTCCTGCTTCGTTGACCAAGGCTTGCAACAACTGGCAATGGTGAAAGAACACCAATATTTTTAACGATTTTACATTTTCCTATAAGAACATAGATAGTGATATTATCCATTCTTACGGATTAATAATCCATCTATATACCTACCTGAAACTGAACTTAATTTGTTATATTTACCTAGGGTGGCAAAAGGGATATATTTTAACGTAGGTGTAAACGGGTAAGTAAAACTCGAAAGTTGAGATAAGAATGAATCTATTACCGAAAATGGCACTGCTATTTATACAAAAAAAATATCGCTTTTAAACGAAAAATGTAGGTATATTGGTTGAAATATTTTGCATTGCTACAACTTTTACAATATTTTATTTAACTATCTATTATATTATATATCTATGTAACTAGAAATAATTATGTTTACTTAATTATATTACTACAAACCTACACGACTATTAACAAATGCTTTTTTAAAGTCTACGTGAATACACACCTTTTTTTTTAAACATTAAATTAAAAAAGAAAACAAATTACCGTGCACTGACGGGATTTCAATGTTGGTATTACACCAACAACCAATTTTCTTATGTTTTTCGTAAGAGTTTGTATACCTTCCGACGTAAAATGTTCTGAGCAAATCACACTGGTTCTAGTTGCATTCCAGTTTGAATTTTGACCACAAAATTTTGTCCGTAATTCGTTTAGCTTCGGAACCTTCGGAAACCTGTTAAAATTTAATAATGTTTGTCCTTGAATCATTTCAAAAATAAGATAAATTTAGGAAGAAAATATATCTGAAAATGTATGAACAAAACTTCTAAAACAACTTTTAATTCGCTATAAAATAAGCATCAAAAATGACTAACATATTAAATGATATTACGTTAATTCCATTATTCATTCTAATTATTCTCAAAAATTTCAGGCGGTTTGTCCTCGCACTACGCACCAAGACAATATCGTCGTCAAAAAAATACTGATACTGACTACTACTGAAGCTGGCGCATAAGGCAGAAGAAGCCGGCGCCGTACAAGTGAATTTAAAAAAAATGTTCTTCTTCTTTTTTCAAATGGCAATTATGCCGATGTCGACAATTCTGCCAATGTCAGATGTGAAATGGGAATACGTGCGATAAATTTAACCAAAATTTATATATATGTTATAGCTAATTGCGTATCTTGTCGATTAAGCTAAAACAAAACATTCATTCATTTTTAACATTCAAAAAAAATGTTATAGTACTATGTTGACGTCACCATTTTGACACTCAAGTGACAAAAGTCGTGACGGTCATGTCAGATTATCGAGTAGGTAGTTTATCGAGTTTTAATGCTGAGTTAGAAAACGATTGAACAGCGTTCCAACTACGTATCATTTTAATATTGAATTAAGTACATTTATATGCATGACACCATTATTTACTACTATTGCGAGAACTATTCCTTCTGCCTTAGTTACTGTTCTTTGTGTTATATTTTTACTTATCTACATGCTTGTAAAGGATTTTAATACATTAGTGGAGCTAATGTCTCAAGAATATTAAAGTTAGTGACTCTTGCAATGGTGTAAAGTGACAAGTTACAATGTTCAAGAAATTAAAGGACAAATTGGCTGAAGAGGTGAAGTCATCACCACAGAGGATACAACAATTCGCCCAAGCTGCTCAGGTATGTATCAATGACCTTTTTATTGATTTTATTTAGTTTCTCCACTAAACATTGCTTAGTTTACTACTAAGGCTAGAGGTTTAATGTTGGCATTGTTTTCTTATTGGAATGTAACATCTAAATACTTGTAATGTGTCTCATTACAAGTATTTTGATGAGAGACTTGTAATGAGATTTTAATAATTATGTTATTTGTAGGCTGCAGTGACCTCTGCCTCCAGTAGCATATCTGACATCACTAATAATGACCTATTCTCTATTGGAGATAATGGTGAGTAGATTAAATGATTATGTATATAAAAATACTTTTATTTTGATATTTCTGACCTAAAAGAACTTGCCATTAATTTTCCTTAAGAAATGTTTGCTTAAATAATTAATATAAACAATTTTTGACTCATATTAGCATTTTTTATTATTATTATTTATGAATTTTAAGTTTCACACATGATAGTTAGGGTGCCATCAAGGCAGGTGAAATATAAAAGTATAAAACAGAACCAACTAGGATTGAAGTATATGTCTCACATTCTTTAAAATTAAAAAATATATATAATGATGTGGATGAATTTTTAATTCAATGTACATATGAATAGTACACAAGCGTTTGTTTCATAATTTTTCTTTTTTGTTATTATAAAGATAATAACTTTTTTTTACAATGAACTTATCCTAGATATGTAGTGGGCCTTTTCCATCCTTCACTTTGCCTTTATCTGCTCCATCCATAATGTTCCTGCTAGTGCTAGGTTGTTAGCCTTCAGTTTCCCTTTTTATTTTGTTTCTTGTTTAAAATACTTTAAATCAATTTAATACTATATTACAATCAAGCGATTGAAGCCATTTTTCAGTAAAACTAAGTTAATGTTAACCAAAGCTTGTATCTAAATATTGGTATGATTGATTTTTTTATGTTGCAGATGGTCAACAAAGTCGAGCAAACATAAGCAGAACACAGTCATCTCTAAGTGGTCAAACGAATGCATTCC
The DNA here is from genome assembly GCA_951640165.1 of Pseudoips prasinana. Lineage (NCBI taxonomy): Eukaryota > Metazoa > Arthropoda > Insecta > Lepidoptera > Nolidae > Pseudoips > Pseudoips prasinana. The sequence goes on along the minus strand of OX621236.1, from coordinate 22,132,664 downwards.
ATGATGTATCCTTTGTGCAACCGTTACAGTCCACTTCTGACTCACTGGACTACATGCCTTCACATGATATACTTGTATGTTCCGTATCTCAATTATTGTTTAGCTTATTTCATGTTCAGAGACAGACTCACAGCTAGCATTCTAGAGTTCTAGATCTATGTTTCCTACATGATAATATATAAGACAATATACTTTTGATAAAGTTCATAGACAACAAATGTTGACATTTTCAACATGTTAAGATAAGATAACATCCCCGTGTATCATAAGATAACATCTGTGTGTCAAACATGTGCAATTATTTGGTGGAAGATAGAACACTTGAGCAATTTTTACAGCTTTCTATGGTCTTAACATGGCTCTAATAATTGTGTTGTTAATGTTAACATTTTGAATATTCATTGTTTGTTAGTAGAATCCTCCCAAAAGGATTTAATTCTTCAACTAAGGTATTCTTTGATATTGATTTTTATAGCTATACCAAGAGATTTTGCTATGTTTTCTTCAGTTCCAAATTGATTATTATTATTATAAAGCTCAATAATAGTTTTTTGTGTATTGATAGTGTACACATTTGTTGATTCAGTATAAAAGGGCTTTTATTCAAATTAACAGTATTTGCCCTGTTAACAGATCATTTATTAATATTAGATTCATTTTGTCACAGTTCTTAAATGCTGTTCTAGTGACATCATGTGTAATAAGAGTCATTGGTAGGTCAGTTCCTATTGTCTGCTAGATACCAAATATAATTAGCGGTAGCAGTCTTAAACCACTGTACTGTGGCACACTATTTTGTACAAGACATAGATTTCTATTCAGTGTTGATGACTTTTGAAATGGCTATGATTTCTTTCCTGTTTTCCAAGTTATGCAGACCTGAGATGCTACACTTTATTCCATATGCCTAAAGTTAGTCAATTTATATTATAAACAAATGCCTGAGTCATATCACAGTAGATAGCGCGCAAGAGTATTTTTTATGTGGGGCAATTGTTAAATAATGATGCAAAAATCATAAATCACCAAGTTATGGTTTCTATTTTCATTGAATATTTATACAGGATATGTTTGTCTCTTTAGTTGAAATGCTGTTTCAGGATGTATTTTTCAAAGATCTTTGACATTATAGGTATGCCATTGGTAGAAAGTGTTGTGAAGATTGATCCCTTATCTTATTATCTCCATATCAATATTATGTTACTTTTTAAAGTGTGATTGAGTTTGTCTGTCAGTCATAGCTGTATATCTAGCTTATTATAGCTGTTATAGCTTATTCCAATGTTCGCAATTCAAAATTTTGCATCTCAGGTTTTGATTTTGCTGACGCCACCTGTTAGGTGACCTCGATAATATAGTAAAAGTAGATCGAATTTTTAACAATCTTACTTGTAGGGAACCATGGATGCGCAGTCTGATTTGCACTTGGCCAGTTTTTTTAATAATAATATACTCCATGTCTTTAGAGCAGGGTCAGATATACTACCAAAACTGCCAAAAAGGAACTACTCTCTATATGTGTCATATTTGGTGTTTTTATTATTATATGAAGTAACTTGGTATGCATTGCGTTGGTTAAATGTTTGCTGTGCACAGAGGGGTTCAGTTCTCACTGTGTTGTTGCACTCTGAATGCTGATCCCTAAAATCTGAGTTCTAACCTCTTGAGACTGCTAGCATTAGCTGAGGTACCTTTGAGGCGCGGGCGACGGCACCGAAATAATATCTACAATAAAGTCTATTCTTTTACAGGAAAACCAACGACAAAGAAGACTATCAAATAGTTCTTTTACCAGCGATGTGTCATTTCGCTTACCAAGTTACGAGACTCCTTCTATGTACCATTTGCAGGTAAAAAAAGAAAAGCTTAATTACTTCTATTTTTATATTTTAGTTCTTTAAAGTTTGACTGCACGTGTGGGGCAGCGGCTAAGACAGTCGCCTCGCGTCTTCGTGTCGCAGTTTCGAGTCCCGCGCCGGACAACTATTTGTGTGACCCATAATTATGTAGTTATTCTGAGTCTGGATGTATTGTGTCCATCAGTCTATTTTTACCATTGTCTATTATATGTTTGTAAAGTACCCTGCAACAGAGGGATTAGATTCCCAAGTACAGGCCTTCTATATAAAAAAGTAGACTCCTAATTTTATGTCAATGCAGTGTTCATTTTTATGTTTAGGTACAAATTCTCACGTTAAATTATGCTCACGTCATTGCAAGTAAGAAATTATAACTTTACAAAGTCAGTATCATTAATTTGAGATGACTATTTCGTGTTTCGGATGGCACGGCAGTCCCGGTAAGTTTGATTAGACTATATAACAGTCGATATGTCATGTTAGAGGCCTACTGGGCGGCTTGAACGACTCTTGACACTAGGGTAACCATGGTTACCAGTGTATGGGCAGTGTACTGGACGAAGCAAGAAGGAAGAGGCGGCGGGAATTCTCCTGTTATTGAACCCGGTATCCCGCCAATTTGCCCCCATTTGATAGTAGGTAGCAACGATAAGCTACTAATTAACCGTGCAGATTCGATAACGAAGCGTGTAATAGATATCGATATAATTTACCAACAAACTTAGTTATGCACTTGTGTTTTCAGTTATATGAATATCCTAATAATTCTGTATAGGCCAGCTCTAAAATGTATATACTTGCAAATAGAGATAACTATTGAACATACAAATATGGCTTTGGTACTAGTATTGGATAAACGTAGTTTTAACTGCCTTGTTGGTCTATTGATAGCCTGTTCAACCGCAGATATTTAGGTCCTGGGTTCATACCCCGAGTCTGGCCAAAAATGATATTGAGATTTTTCTGTTAAGAAAATTTTTCAGTGTCAGCCCGAAGTCAAGGAGTTTACCTCGGAGAGCACGTAAAGCTAACGGTCCTATACCTGATCTCTCTCCACTTGTATCGCTAGTCGTCACATCTGATCATGACAGTGGTGGAATATAAAGCGTCCCTATGTTAGCGCACATCCTTGTGCATTATAATAAGGTTTAACAGTTAATGTCACTTACCACTAGAACAACTGGCTAGTCAACACAAGATTGTAATCATTATAACAAACCACATAATAAAAAACAATGTGACGACATAAAATACTCGGATCGATTCTCAGGGCGCGGCGGGGCGGCGGCGAGCGCTCCAACCCTCGGTCGTTATAGCACTTCATATTGCGTGGGCATTGTTCAAATTATTCGTTTAGATTTTTCGGTCAAATCATATTTAATATATGATTTGACCGAAAACAACATTACAACTTTTTAAACAACTTCGAAAAGAGGAAGTTAACTCCTCGACAGAAGCTTTTTGTACGTACCAACTTATGTTACCGATTTTCCAATTCCTTAATTGATAGGAAAGGCTTTATTTATGAGATGGTCCTATATAACTATATATAAAATTTGTTCAAATCGGTAGTTAAATAAAAAAGTTGATTAATTTTTGAGGAAGTTGAATTATTAATAGTAATTGTGCCATACCACATAAACTAATATAAATAATCATTCCTTAACATACTTCATATGAAAAGTGATAACCAAAGGCACCGGAGTGCGTAACTGCTCAGCAAGCAATTTTAGTAGTTTGACAGTTCTACAGCAAAGTTTGAGGAAATAAACTTAACCAAAAGTATTTTTTGTTGATATGGCTTAGTACTAAAAAAATAAGTTATGTCTGACGAAAGATGTTTACTTTTGAAACTGATTGTGTGACCACACGTCGCGCGTGCTTGCGTAGCTATAAGCTGTGCGCGGCGCGGGTATGCAGGATCTGTAATTTTAACAGATTTAACCAGTTTTTATGTTTTGGTGACATAGTTTGAAGTTATTTGTTCCTAAGAGTATTTTCATTTTCTAGTTGTATTGAAAAATGTTAAGACTAATAACGGTAATTTTGTCGTATTTTCCAATTCGGATTTGTCCGGAAATGTAATGCAGATCCCAATATCAACATGGGCGCACAAAACCATTCCAAAACTGGCTTTTATTAAAAAAAAATTAAAACTAATTAAGACGTTTAAAAATTCACGTATTTTTTAATTTTGGCGCCATTTTACATATTGCCAGTAACGTTATAAGATTTCTAAAGGGTCGTCAACGCACTAATGGTGCCCCTGGTGTTGCAAGCGTTCATAGGCTACGGTGACCACTTACAATCAGGTGCGCCGTATGCTTGTTTGCCAAATAAGTTATATAAAATACAGTTCGCCGGAAGTTATCGAAGAATTCCGTAAAAGTAACCAAAAGCGCTATCATTAAGCGCCATGTGGTAACCGACATACGAATTTTTGAAAAGGAAAAACGTAGTTATTATTTGTCATACAGTCATGTCCTACATGGCACTGTGCAATCACTTTCTATTTTCAAATAATCAAGTACTATTTATATTGTTAATGATTAACATCGCCAGAAGAGCCAGTCAAAAAATCATGTTTCCGAGGTTACCACGGAGGAGTGGCATAAATGTTTTAAAAAATTGGATTTATACATATGAAAAAGTGCATAGAAGCTAAGGGATAATATTTTGAGAAACAATAAATTTATTTTTTGAATAGTCGTAGTATTTGTTTGTTATTAGTTATAGAAACTTTTAGTGTGCGTCACATAATAATAATATTAGGTCTTTACCTATGAAATTGCCGTTCTGCAGTACTGGCCATTTCAAATCAAAATAATTTTTGTTTGGCTAAGAATTCTAATTTCAAATTAATTTTATTTTAAAAACATGGATTCTTTTTTCCAAAAGTAGTCATTTCTTTATTGATTAGTGTTACATTTTCATCGCATTTCAATCTTTTTCGTCATCATGGATACGTTAAAAATTCGAGTAATTATGGAATATGAGTACCGTCGTGGCAGCAACGCGGCACAAGCGGCACGCAACATCAACGACGTTTACGGAGCTAACACTACAAACCAACGCACCACCTGTTATTGGTTTGCTCGCTTCCGTTCTGGAAATTTCGACCTGAAAAATGAACCTCGCGGTCGTCCGAAGACTTTGGTCGACAATGACGAATTAAAGGCGGTTGTGGAAGCTGATGATACACAATCTACGGCTGAATTAGCAGCAGCTTTCGATGTTAGCGTCAAAACAATATTGGTCCATTTGCGTCAAATTGGCAAGGTAAAAAAGCTTGACAAATGGGTGCCCCACGAACTCAATGATCGCCAGCGCGAAGTACGCGTCGAGACGTGCCTTGCACTGCTCAACAGACACACAAATGAAGGAATTTTGAACCGCATTGTTACCTGCGATGAAAAATGGATTCTGTTTGATAACCGCAAGCGCTCAGCAAGTTGGTTGGATCCTGGTTCAGCACCTAAACAATGCCCTAAACGAAAACTTACCCCTAGAAAAGTGATGGTCACTGTTTGGTGGTCTAGCGCCGGTGTGATTCATCACAGCTTCTTACCAAACGGGGTGAGCATTACTGCAGATGTGTACTGTGAAGAACTGAGCACAATGATGGAGAAGCTGGCGCATCTCCAACCAGCATTGGTCAATCGCTCGTCTCCGCTGCTCCTGCACGACAACGCGCGACCTCATACTGCACAGCAGACGGTCTCCAAGTTGCAAGAACTGGGGTTGGAAGCTCTCCGTCATCCGCCCTACTCACCAGACCTTGCGCCTACAGACTACTACTTTTTCCAGAATTTGGATAACTTCTTGGCGGGAAAAAAATTCAATACCCGAGAGGCAGTACAAAATGCCTTTGAAGAATTTGTTGCCTCCCGTCCAGCTGATTTCTTTAAGAAGGGCATCAATAAACTGCCACTGCGATGGCAAAGATGCATTGATTGCATGGGTGATTACTTCGATTAATACAAATAAAAAAATTCATGAAAAAAATTCGTTTAAATTTTTTCATACAAAACGGCAATTTCATAGGTAAAGACCTATTATATTATTACACATTTTTTGTTTTGAATTTGAATTTTGTATGAGGCGGTCACAGCCAGTTACTCTCATCGGTCCGTAAGAGATCGGCGTGTTTAAGCACCTAGGCACGCGGTCGGTCTATCGATTAGTTTGGCGGTCACCCATCGAGAGACAAGTAAAAGTTTCTAAAACTAATAACAAACAAATACTACGACTATTCAAAAATAAATTTATCGTTTCTCAAATTATTATCCCGTCGTAATTTCTGTGTTTCTCCGTGATTCGGATAGCACGTTAAGGTTCCAGTTCTTTCGGTCCCGGTTAGTGTGCGTCACGATTGCTCCGCCACGTAATCCAAACAGAAAAAGAGATCGCTATATTTTTTGTCAAAATTAGTCAAAATCGAATGGAACAAACCAAAACTTTGTCAAAGCAGAAATAAAGAAGTTACAGGGGTTTTAAGTTGGCCGCGCGAACGTAACGTGCACGATTGCGCGGCCATGGAGATCTCAGTAACTACTTGGGATAGAGATGTAAATCTTTTTGTTGATTGAACATTTCATTTGTCAACAATTGTCAAAAAAACAATTATAAGACTAAGATCAATATTTCACGAAATATTCACCTTGGAAGTTATGGCCGCGCAATCGTGCACTTGATGTTTCCTTAATCTCGATTATTTCGTCAAAACTTAAGATTTCATGCAGTAAAACTGTTACCAGAAAAAGGTCTTAATATGTCAAAAGTACTGAAAGCATTTAATGTCACCAAAGTTTATTTAAAGTGACGAAATCAAGGCAAAACAAAAGTTACGTGGCCGCGCAATCGTAACGGTACTTTGAACGCTGATATCTCATTATCTATAATAGTTAAGATTTCGGTGTGACCATCGATTTATTCGTAATATTAACCTCATCAGATTGACATATTGTTTTACCCTCAGAACAGTTTTCTTCGCGTATAATCTCAAAAATGAAGTTATCTCTTACAATGTTCAAGCAGAGTGACCATAATTTCAGTTTGAAATGGGAATAACTTTTGTTCTATTAGACGAAAATGAATTAATTAGGAATAATTGTTGTAGAATTGGCTAATATAACACAGTTCAATGCACTTTCCCTTTTCTGTTTGTCAAAGACTTTTATGTTTTGTTATGTTATTGACGAGTTATAATTTTATCTATAAAACAGTACGGTAATGGCAACAGTATTTTTTGTGATCTGTGAAGCACGGCATTCGGCTAAATTAAAAAGATTAAAACAATGCATAACGAAACTTTTGTGCCCATTTTGTAAATATTTTGCTGTAATCCCTTTTATCTTTATGGCGTCTAATTCAAACTAGTCACATAATTTGTTTACTTACTTTTTTATATTTTTACCTGTTGAAAACAAGGCACCGAGCGACTTTTAAGTTCTTCAAAATATTGCCAATGTGATTTAAATAATATTAGCCGTGTGTGAATTATGGCCCAGGATATTATTAGTAATATTTAGTAGTATATTGTGACGGATTGGTAAATACAAGGAGACGACAACATGCATTGTTGTCGTCCGTTTATTCTTTAGTGGAATTAGATGACATAATATATAAAGATTAGGGTTTACGGCAAAATCAAAGTGGCTACAAAACACTATTATATTATTTCGGCACTTTTATAATGTTTTCGATTTAGTTTCAAACTGAAATTATGGTCACTCTGCTTGAACATTGTAAGAGTTAACTTCATTTTTGAGATTATACGCGAAGAAAACTGTTCTGAGGGTAAAACAATATGTCAATCTGATGAGGTTAATATTACGAATAAATCGATGGTCACACCGAAATCTTAACTATTATAGATAATGAGATATCAGCGTTCAAAGTACCGTTACGATTGCGCGGCCACGTAACTTTTGTTTTGCCTTGATTTCGTCACTTTAAATAAACTTTGGTGGCATTAAATGCTTTCAGTACTTTTGACATATTAAGACCTTTTTCTGGTAACAGTTTTACTGCATGAAATCTTAAGTTTTGAAGAAATAATCGAGATTAAGGAAACATCAAGTACACGATTGCGCGGCCATAACTTCCAAGGTGAATATTTCGTGAAATATTGATCTTAGTCTTATAATTCTTTTTTTGACAATTGTTGACAAATGAAATGTTCAATCAACAAAAAGATTTACATCTCTATCCCAAGTAGTTACTGAGATCTCCATGGCCGCGCAATCGTGCACGTTACGTTCGCGCGGCCAACTTAAAACCCCTGTAACTTCTTTATTTCTGCTTTGACAAAGTTTTGGTTTGTTCCATTCGATTTTGACTAATTTTGACAAAAAATATAGCGATCTCTTTTTCTGTTTGGATAACGTGGCGGAGCAATCGTGACGCACACTCCCGGTTATACTCGTTAGACAATTGTCGATAACCCACGTCGGAGGCGTACTGGACGGCTTGCACAACTCTTGACAATAGGGTAACCACTGCCCATACGATAACGTAACGTGGTTTATTCTTCACCCAATTTCAATATTTTATTTGAGAAGGGTTCGATCTTAATAATAACACAATCATTACAAAACACAAGCGGTTGGTGACATTCAAATTGGTTTCAGTCTGATATGGAAGTCTCGGCAAGTGAAGCAGAAGAGAGGGGATTCTCCAGCGGCACTATCAGTCTGGATCGGGTAACTAAGGAGCAGCTGTTTGCCGCGTATCGACGTACGCAAGACCGTTACACCAAGTATAGAACCCAATATGGTGATCTTGCTCGCCATTATAAACTTCTGGAAAGGGAAAATGCTAAAGCTAGGGTAATGGTTTTCTTTGTTGTATATAAGTACACCTATTTCCACAATGTTTTTGAACACAGGCTCTTCATCTGAAAGCTTTACCCTTTAAGTACTTACTCGTGTGCGCTTTACAATGCTGCCGTACATATGCTAAAAAGCCGTAATGTAGTGAAATATGCCACGCTTAATACTACTCTGTACAGACGTAATAAAGTGACTTTTACCTTGATACATTCTTTTCTTAGAATGTTTTTCTTAGGGTGTCGTACACAAAGGATACCAACGAAATCCTATTACCTAGACACCACTGTGCGTCCGTCTGTGTTTATCAGCGGCCAGTATCTCATTACACAAAATAGGTAGACAATTAATTTTGTTACAGATTTAGTATTTTTAATGTCGCTATAACAACAAGAAATAAAAATACAAAATGCCTCGATAGTACGGGCCTGGCTAACACTTAGTTAAATATATTTTTACATGACGATGAGTGATTCCGTGTTCACTGTATAGAAATACAGTGTGTGAAGGTTTGATGCAACTTAGAAATTCAAAATTGGTTCATAAATCTAACAGTATGGTATGTGTTCCAATGATGTAATTTGGACTATAAATGACATGACGAACGAGGTTGATATTTTAAGCAGGTACATCTTTGTATCTAGCAGATGAAACGCTTGTGTTTGCAAACATATTGAATAGGCACCTTAAGTTATTTCTTACTCATAACTATTATTTTGGGCTGTAATCTATGTAAGCATATGTTTATTAAAATATTTGATTTTCTATTTCCAGAGTGTTCTTGTTGAAACTCAAGACAAAGCCTTAAGACGAATATCGGAGCTTCGAGAACAATGTTCTCTGGAACAAAGTGCAAAGGTAAACAACTTTTGAATTGGTGTACATTATTTTGTTTCTTTGTCAACGACACTAAACCGTGTTCAGTCACCGAACATTTTTATGAAGTGTTCAAGAACATCTCCGGCGCGGCTCGCCCGTTTATTCATTTATTCTTTTTCTGTAAACATCACGTAAATACGTATATCTAGCATTAGCTTATTTCTGACATTAAACTGGAATTTAGTTACAAGGCACATTATAGAATATTGTTTATATTTTAGACTATATTAAAATGGAACTTGCAGGTTCGGATGCTAGGCAAAGATAAAAATTATGTTAAGGTATTGCATAAGCAAAGACATGCTAAAATCCCTCATTTAATTTTGTTATAGGCTCATCTTGAAAAAGCTCTTCGTGTTGAAATTGAAGAAAAGAATATGAAAATAGAATCATTGAATACTAATATTAAATTTCTGCAAAATAATCCAGATGGCAATAATTTCGACAAAAATGAAAACAAAACTAAAGCACCCGAGGGTGATGGTGATGTTCAACTCATAAATCTGGCCAATGATAATGATTCAAAACATGAAAGTGAAGAGTCGTCAGCTGCAGAAATTGTTATACTGAATAATAAAATTGAAAAAATGGAACAACTACTTAATAAATACAAAGACTCTCTTAAGACGAGCAAAGAAAAAAATACCCAGATTAATACTGAATTACAGAAACTATCGAATGAATTAGATAGTAAAAATAAAGAAATAGAGCAAATAAAAGTTACTGCAGAACAATTAAAAGAAGCAAACGAAAAAATTCAAGAACTAAACAATTTAAATGAAGAATTACAGAATAAAATTAATGTATATGAGTTCAATAAAACCAGAGAACTATCAACCCTTGAAGTTGATTTTGAAAAGGCACAAGAAGAAATAGCAGAACTACGCGGTAAAATTGCAATTTTCGGTAAAAGGGAAGAAGAGTATGCTATTTCTTTGGCTGAAAATAAGTTAAGTATACATAAAGAGCTCGAAAGTAAAGAATCCGAAATAAAATCACTTAAGGATAGTTTAGAAGCCAGTAAAAAAGAAATTCAATCACTTAATATAGTTGTCAATGATTATAAAAATAATATAGCGTCATTAGAAGCCGAACGACTCAAACTTAATCACGACAGCTCTGAATTGACCGTTTCCAAAATAAAAACTACTGAGTTAGAAGCACAGTTGGAAGAACTTAAAAAAAAATCTCATCATTTAGAGCAACTCAAAACAAAAGCAGATGAAAGTTACAAATGCCTTCAATTGCAAATGAAACAAGAAACTGCCGAAAAATTAGCAATGGTGGATCGAAATGTTTATTTAGAAAACAGAAATACACAGCTAAGTGAAGAAAATGGTAAAAAAAGCACGCAGATTAGTAATTTAGAACATGAATTAATGAAAAAAGAAAGAGCTCTTAATGATCAAGCTTTGGACGATACTAAAGTAGACGAACTCCTTGATGAAATCAGTGAGTGGAAAGATAAATATGCAAAATTAGAATCAGAAATTCAAGAGGAAAGAGACGAGCTGATTAAATTGCAGTCTGAAATCGAAAAATTGTTGGCTAATCATGAATTGCTTCAAACTCAAAATGTTGAATATCGCAAACTTATATCTGATTTGAAATCTGATAATGAGATAATACAAGACAAATTGATCAAACATAATAAACTAAGATCGAATTGTTTGATACTTGCTAAAGAAATAAAAGATATCAAAAAACTACTACATCTAATCTCCAATGACGCAAAATCCTTACAAAAAATAAACAACGAGGCATTAAACACACTTTCACGTGAAATTAATTACTCTATAAAACATGTTTCATTCAATGACGCTAATTTAAAAACTACGCAGTTTAATGAGATGAAAATGGAAAATGAAATGTTACACCAGGAAATAAAAGCTAGCACAGGTAAATATGAGGCGCTTACCAAGGAACTTAATCTATTAAAAGATGAAAATAATAATTTACAATTAACAGTCAGTAAGTACAAATTAGAAAAGACAGCAGTTGATGAAGAAATAAAAAATATAACCGCTCAATATGAGTTAACTATAAAAGAACTTAATGTTCTCAAAGAAGCAAATGAAAATTTGTCATATAAAAATAAGGAATTTGAAAATAATTTCCAAAACCTTCAATCAGCTGTAGATTTCGAAAAAACCCAGTGTATAAATGCCGTTGAAAACCTAACTTCATTACGAAACGAAAAAGATACTCTAACTGATAAAATTAAATCGTTAGAAAATGAAAATTTATCAATTAAAAATGATTTGGATAACCTGAGAAGAGAATATGACATCGAAATGGAAAAATTTGATTCTATTAAAAATGAAAATAATAATTTATTAGATCAATTAAAGCAACTGGAAAGCAAAATTGATTCTATTAATAAATTACAAGAAGATGTTACAAATCTTAATAATGAAAAGAACTCTTTAAAAAGTCAAGTAGAGCATCAAGTAAAAGAACTGGATAACAACATAACTTGCATTAATAAATTACAAGAAGATGCTAAAAACTTAAATCATGAAAATATCACTTTAAAAAGTAAAGTGGAAACTATAGCTGAGAGTTATAAAACTTTGGAAAGCGAAATAAATGATGTTAGAAGATCACACGCAGAAATCGAGGCAGAAAAAGATCGTTTAAATGAAATTATAGATAAATTGGAGAAAGATTCACTGAAGGACACACTAAACAAAGATAGTCAGACAGATGAGACAAATGAAAAACTAGTCGTTACAGAATTATGTAGTGTGGAACATTTATCAGACAACGATCAAACTTCAGTTAATGATAAATTTAATGAAGTTGGTAAAATGAAGGCGATAAATTTACAGGACATTAGAACTGAACAAAGTGTAGACTTGGCGAGCAAATATCAATCTTTAAAAACTGAGTATGATTCAATAAAGGAGGCAAATAGACGCTTTAAGTCGGACATAGAGGGTCTTCAAACATACCTTACTAAGATATCAAAAGAGAATAGCGTTTTAAATGACAAGCTTCGAGAACTTATAGCTAACAGTGAACATTCCTCAGATAATAAAGACATTTCAGATGACATGGCAGAAATGAAGAAAGAAGTTGAAACAGGAAAGGAAAAAATAGATGATTTGTTACGGGAAAACACGCTATTAATTGAAGAAAACTTAGAACTTAAAGACCAGCTTCAGTCCCAAAATTATCCTATAGCTGAAACTAAATCAATACCTAATGATGCAACTTCTATTATTAAAGAAAAGTACAACAATTTATTACAAGTAAACAGTACTTTGGAGCAGCGACTAAGTGAATTGGAGCAGATGAATAAATCTGTGAGTGGAAATATGATGCAAACGCAAGAAAAAAATGAAAAACTGCGGACGTCTAACGAGAAACTGGAAAGGAGACTTGACGAAGCACTTGTAAGCTTAAGGCATTTGCACGCATTGCAAGAAAATACGGAGCTGGAATATTTACGTAATATACTGTATGAATATCTCACAGGCTCTGGAACACATTCCGTTACACTGGCCAAAGTTTTAGCGGCCATAGTTAAATTTGACGATATGCAGACCAAACTGGTTTTGCAAAAAGAAAAGGAAAGACAAGGATTCGTAAGTATATATTTTCTAAAATTATTTGCAATCAAGTTTGCCTTTCACGGCCATTCCAAATGTTCAAATGTTCATGATATACAAAACTTAGAACTTCTACCGAGTTAAGTTTTGGAGTTAGTACTTGATATTCCATACGTAATTTAATATAAATATAGCAATAAAAGTTATTTCAATAAATCGAATGTTCATTTGTTTTCTCTCGATTCGATTTTCTTTTGATATCGATGGAAACTCCGTCACCCACCATACTCACCATTCTTGGTAAATAGATTACCACATTTTTCAAAATTTTAACTTATGTGATGGCAGTTACTACGTCCGTAATTCAAGCAAATTCACTGGTATTTTGGTCTGCTAATGTGTGTTGTTCAGATAATGTGTATGGTGCAGGGGGTTTGAACGATCTCGCAGGTTGATTATGATTTCTCAGTTTTGAATTTAGAGTTACGCTTCGCAATAATGCTATAAAACTTAAATTTGATAGTTTGGAAGGTGTTATCAATATGATATAATCATGTAACTGAATAGATCAGTCGACCGTGTTTCTAGAAACTTAAGGCCTCATTTACGGAGACGCGGGGCGTCTCGCGTCGCGTGTGGCACCTCGCGGCGCGGCGGACGTTTTTTCTGTTTACGGTGGGGCGGTGCGTGAAGCGGCACGCTTCATCGCACGCGTAAACACAAACTTATAGCAATATACGACAATGTTCATAGAGAAGCGAGACGGGAAGCGTGGCGGTGCCCGCCGCGGCGCCCGCGGCGAATCCTCTAGCGTGTAGCGAAGCACGTGGCGGGCATCGCGGCGACGCGCGCTCTTTTCGATCAAATCGACTAGTTTTATGTTGGCAAAAAGTCTATCATATCATACTCCATTGCGACGGTGACTACGTCTGTGTTGCGCGATTTCTAAATAAGACTGACAGAAGATTCCGCCTCGGACATAGCTTCATCGAGAATTGCCGCTGCGTGCGCCGCCGCGATAAACGCCGCGTGGGACGCGTCGGTGCCATCCGCGGACTCGGCCGCAAAAAACGCCCTAATTCAAACAAACGCGTCTAAAATCGCTTCTCCGTAAACACACTCATACAACGCCATATATTTGAATTCAGTGCGGGCCGTGTCGCTCAACGCAACGCGCGACGCCCCGCGTCTCAATGTGATCAATAGTACCTACATACATCCCCGTGAAGGATAGAGAACTATCATTTGATCTACCAGTGTGTATCGTTCGCAGCTTAACAGCGTGTTCCCCAAATTGGTTCATTCCACGCTCGACTATAAAATCGAGGCCTTCCCAGTTTAGGGTTCCATGTTCAAAACTCTTTATTATTATGGCGGAGGTTTTATAACGACGCGACGGTCGTGTTTTACTGCGCCACTGGTAAGACCCAGCTGAAATATCTCAACTGGTTCCACGGCCCCAATTGTGTGAGACAATTCGGCGAAACATACTCATTTTACTCGATCAGTTGTACAGTATTCATAATAATAATTTTCTAGGGACAATGTCACACAGATCATCCTAGCCCCAAACTAAGCAAAGCTTGTACTATGGGTACCAGACGACGATATACATACTTATATACATAGAAAACATCCATGATCAGAAACAAATATTCGTGCTCATCACACAAATATTTGCACTTACCGGGATTCGAACCCAGGACTACCAGCTTCGTAGGCAGGAGCACTAACAACTAGGCTACGTTATTAATTTAATCATAAAAAAATCAAAATTAATCAATCAGGGACAGAACCAACAGTTCTAACATTATATTATATGATCATTAATCAAATGCGATTGGAATCCTTCCGTCATCCGATGTATGTTTTGTATATCCATTCTACTTTGTTAAAGTCAATTAAACAAAAGGTCCGAACTCATAATCAGTTATTTAGATTACCGTTTATTAAATAAGAGTACCAAAATAGACACTCAGTGGTTTCCTTTTTGTATGTTTCTAAAATATAAAATAATAATTATATGCAATTAACAATATATTTTTTTTGTTTCAGTTGCGTCAACTTGGCATTATCTGATATTCAGTTTGGCAAGAACAAGAAACTGCTTTGTTACCTTTATAATGAATTTAGGCATACATTTTTTATTTAAGAGATTTCTAATAAACTAATTATTTAAATGTAAATTTTATGACAGTCCATAGATTTCTTATTTGTAAATTATTGTTATTTAATAAATTATGGGTATGTTTAAATTTTAGTTTTATTCAACACGTAATCACTCTTAAATAAATCTCTGATCCACGCAAAAAAGTTGCTTCTAGGTCCTGTTATCTCGGCTGAGCCGGGCATTTTGTGTAAAGGTTTCTCTATAAAAACTAACTTCATGCTGTTAAATTTAGGTGTCGGTGTGCGCGCGCATCGTAAAAATTCACTCTCATCATTTTTCTCCATCGCGCCAAAAGAAGTATAACTTCGAAAAACAGAACAGCCTTCCTTCCTCCCTTCCTTAAAGAACAGTATCACTTGACCAGCGATACCGTGCTCAGATAGCCTCATTCCTAACAGTTGGTACCTGAATCTATCTGTCTCTTTGTCATGACATACCATCATCGACGAAGTTCTAATAGACGTGCTTTAGGAGTAAATCACTTGTGGCTTACATTACCCTCTTTTAGCTTTCTTGCTTTTATCTAAAACGAGGTTTAGTTTTCGACAACTGCGCGATCGAAGTCGCGTGCACATCTAGTAAATAATATAGGTACCTATATGTGTGTCGGAGAATGTGATATTTTTAGGTAGTAGTGTAAGGTTGCATATACTTTGATATTAGGATTATACTCTGCAACCTATTAAAAGACTTAGGATTATCAAGAACTTCCTTAAGTTCTCTATCAGAACGAGTATCCAAATTATTAGGATCATACCAAATTTGGCTAGTAAGAGTAGGGATAACTGAGAGACAGAGAGGGTGAGCGTTGATGCTTCACAAAGGGTCCTTAAACCCACATGTGAGTCGCAAGTCTCAGACTCTCTCGAGTGTCTCCTCTATCACGCGATGGACCTGGGTTCCGGAGCACTCCAGCAAAGCGTAGAGAAGTGCGACACAGATTTTGAATTTTCGGTGATTAATCCTAAAGTTATTTTGAATGCTTTCAAAAGTATTGTATTTCATCAATTATCACTATAATCGCCCCACATCTAGCTTCTGTGTTCAATTGCTGTGTCGTATCAGGTGTATTTCCTGACTTATAGTGTAGTATAGTAAAATTATTCCATTGTTTAAGATGATAATAAGTACTTAGATCCTTCAAACTTCAGAATTATTTCCGTATTGCCCACTCTAAAATATTCGAAAGCTAATGCTTAGTCAGTTACTCACACACTTTAATGTACATAATTTACTTCACCGGAAACCGTTTCGATTCACAAGGGTTTGTTTAACCATTATGCAGGAGTCGATCTATTAAAAAGTATATTGGTATATTAATCTGACCAAAGCATTTGATTGTGTTCATCATACTCTTCTCAGGAAACTACATCACTACGGTATCAGGAACAAGGCTCTCGATATAAACGGTAAAATTCTGCGGGATCCCTAGTGGTAATGGGCGTTCCATAGGTGATCAATTCTCGGCCCACTCCTGTTTTTAATATATTTTAATGACTTACTATATAATGGATAAGCATGAGATTATCTTGTTTGCGGATGATACTTCATCGACTTTCAAAATTGTTACGAATAAGTATCTAAGTAATTGTTATACTAACCTGTACCTACCTCCAGTTGTTTTAATAAACAGTTTGTCGGTAACCGCCGCCTTTCATTGACGTCTCATGGGCGACGAGATTGGGATTTTTTTACTTATATACGCGGACATTGAATAAAAATGTCGGTCGGTAAAATCGAACCGCTTGATTTAAGTTCAAAGCAGTGGCGAGCATACATTCGGCGAATTAACCAGTACATCAAATTCAACGACATTCAAGATGATCTGAAGGTCGCGATGCTGATTACCGTGGTCGGAGAAGAAACGTATGCTTTAATGTGGTATTTGTGTTCTCCCAAATTTCCAGAAGACAAAACGTATGAGGAATTAGTAAATCTGTTGACGGATCACTTGGAGCCACAACGTTCAGAGATTGCTGAGCGCCACGTGCTTAGGCTGAGAAGGCAACGCGCTGGAGAATCTCTCACGGAGTATCTGCAAGCGTTAAAACATCTCGCAACAACCTGTAACTTTGGCAAATGCAGTGTATGATCAACCCTTGAAGAAAACCTGCGTGACCAGTTCGTTTCGGGGTTATCTAATGATGTGATGCGGTCTAGGATCTTTGCGGAAAAGAAAATCCAATATGAGGAGGCGGTGGAACTAGCCCTGGCTCTAGAAGCAGCGGAGCAACACGCTGAGGTGAGCGGCAGCAGCACAGCGGCGGTGATGGCCGCGGATTCATCGACGGCGGCGGGCGGCACGGTAGGCGAGGGCCTGCACTACGCGGGTGGCGGCGGCATACGTGCCGGCCAGCAGTGGCGTCAGCGACGCGCACACACCGCACGAGCAGGCGGTAGCTGTGCGGAGCCCCCGAGGTCGGGCATGGTGGATAGGTGCCGATTCCGAAATTACAGTTGTAATGAGTGTGGTGTAAAAGGACATTCAAAAGTGATGTGTAGGCAAACACGTGGCAAAAGTGGTCGACAAAATTATGTGAGTGATGAGGAGTCTGATAAAGGCATGTTTAATATCGAAATCTCTGCTCAAGGTAACAAACCATATTTTATAAGGTTAATGATTGACAATGTATTGAGCTTGAACTTTGAAGTGGACGTATCTCGGCTATAAATGATGATTTGTATAAGCGAATGTTTTACCATAAAAAATTATCGCGGACAATCTAATGTTCCGTTCCTACTCGGGTTCACGAATTGAATCTTTAGGTTACCTCGAAGTAGACGTCTGCTTAGGGCAGGAAACATGGAAATTCATTGCGTCTTTATGTCATATGAGGCGGAGCGCGGCCCTTATTGGGACAAGAGTGGATGCAGAGTTTAAAAGTAACGCAAATTACATTGAATGAAATAATAGACGAGGACCTAATTACACAATTACGTTATGAATTCCCATAAGTTTTCTGCGATAAGTTAGGCACATGTAAAAAACGCATACGAATGCACCTCGTAGATAACGAACCGGTATACGTGCGGGCGAGACCTATAGCGTTAGCGCTCCGTGCTCGAGTTGAAAGGGAATTAGAACGGTTTGAGGCAGATGGCACTATTTATCGAGTAGATTACTCAGATTACGGTTCTCCTATCGTGCCTGTCGTGAAGGCAAATGGAGACATACCTACGCATTTGTGGGGACTATAAAATCCCCGTTAACCCAAAGCTAAAACGGGATTATTACCCACTACCGCGAATTGAAGAGTTATTCGCAACCCTTAGCGGGGGGAAAAAATTACCAAAATTGATTTAAGACACGCGTACGAACAATGTTTACTGTCGGACGATTCCCAAGTGTACACAGCCATAACGACACATATGGGTACGTATGTGTATAAACGTAGGTACTCCGTACGGTTTATCCGTAATTCCGGAGAAATTTCAAAAAATCATGGAGGAAACTTTGCGCGGGGTGCCCGGGTGCGTGGTATTCTTAGACGATATGTGTAATAGGGTCAATAAACTGGGACACATTAAGAATCTGAGAGCTGTATTCGAAAGAGGGCTTAGGTACTGTCAAGTTAAGCAAGTGTCGGTTTTTGCAAGATAGCGTAAAATATCTGGGCTTTATTATTAATAAGGATGGCTTGCGGCCAGACCCTGAGAAACTAGAGGCCATTTCTAACGTGCCAAAACCCGTAAACGTATCGCAGTTTAAAAGTTTTCTGGGGATGCTAAATTATTTGGTGATTCATTCCCCGTTTTAGTACTTTATTACAACCATTACATAATTTGTTAAAAAAAAGAGGTCCGTTGGAATTGTGAGGAGGAAGGACTCGAAAGTGTGAAAAGGGTTTTTTTAGTCGCAAAGCGAAATCTCCTGAGCGAACGAGTACCTACTGGCGCACTATGAGGAGGGGTGCGAATTAGTACTATCAGCAGACAGTAGTGCGTACGGACTGGGTGCAGTGTTGGCTCACCGGTACGCGGACGGGAGCGAGCAGCCGGTCAGTTGCGTCCAAAGAGTAGATTAATATATACGGGAACGCTTAACGCGGCCGAGCGTAACTATAGCCAACTAGATAAAGAAGCATTGGCTATTTTGTTTGGTGTGACAAAACATCATCAATACTTGTTATTTACGATGCGTCCTGATCACCAGCCGTTAGCACATATTTTTGGGGGAAAAGGAGGAATCCCGCAAACGGCTGCCAGCCCTTTACAAAGATGGGCGGCGCGACTGGCTGCGTATGATATTCGTATAGAATTCGTTCGATCGGCGGACAACGGGCCGGCCGATGCCTTGTCACGATTACCGTTACCTCGGGAGGGTCGCCCGGCGGACTCAGACGTCGTCGATTATTTAAATCTAGTAGAGGAGGCACTGCCAGTTTGTTAAAGGATATTGCAAAAGAGACAGAACGCGATGTATTACTAAGTAAGATTAAAGGTTATGTAATTGGCCGTCGGCCCCGAGCTGCGAGGCGAAAATAACCTTATTTTTCCAGGAAACAAGATTTCGTGGAGGACCAAGGGTGTGTAATTTACAAGTACCTACAGAATTATCGCTACTTTACAAAAAAAAATTAAATGTAGTGCATGAAGGTCATTTAGGTATAAACAAAATGAAAAGTTTATCGCGTAACTACTTACATTTACTGGGCGAATTTAGATAAAAGATTTAGAGGAGGTATGTAAATCGTGCGTCGCGTGCTCTGCAGTTCGCGACGCACCGCCACATGCATATTTACATCCTTGGGAATTTCCGACGGCTCGAGCCCTCTGCTCGCCTCTATAGTCCGGTGAAGCAGTGAAAGCCTCCTAGGCTAACTGTAGCGTCATACAAAAAAAAAAAAAAAAATGGGAATTTCCGTTACACCCTTGGCAGCGAGTACATGCCGACTTCGCCGATTGTGGAGGCGTTCGATATTTAGTTATGGTGGATTCACATTCCAAGTGGATTGAGGCAATAGCAATGAGAGGTACTAATGCTGCTTCTACCATTAAAGTTTTGAGAAGTGTTTTCGCACGTTTTGGTTTACCGTCGCAGCTCGTGACCGATAACGGGCCGCCATTGACATCTCAGAAATTTAAAAGTTATTGTAAAAATAATTATTGTATCAAGCATGCAACCTCGGCTCCTTATAGACCTCAGGGAAATGGCGCGGCGGAAAATGCTGTTAAAACAGTTAAAAAAGCTGTCAAAAGAGCACTGTACGAAAAAGAGGACGTAAATGCAGCACTGTGTAAATTCTTATTACAGTATCGAAACTGCGAACTGGCGACAACCAGGGACCCTAGCGCTGGGGACATTAACACCTTATTTGTATTGCAGAAGATTTGTAACAGCAATATATATCCTTGGTCCACAAGTATCTTTTAGATATAAACATTCTGACATGATTATTATATTAAATCCAAATGAAAACACTGTATCAATATGTATTTTATAATAAACAATTACATAAATGGAAAACAATTACACAAACTTTTCCTTTAAAGAATAAAACACAAATTTTTACTCTTTATCTTCAGTTTCACTGTCTTCTTGCTCAGAAAAATCACTAAAACTGTCTTCATCTAAATCAAATTTGCCTATTTTCTCTAATAACTCTTCAATTTGTGCCTTTATTTCTGGTGTCAAAGTCTGCTGCCCATCTTGTTGTTTGTTTAAATTCCTGTAGAAAATAAAATTATATTTAATATATTTAAGCATAGAATATATTTATGATACTTAAAAATATTTTCCATTTAAAAATAAGTGAATTTCATGTCAGTACTCAAAATAAGCATAATGTTGCACATGCCACTAATAAAAGAGTTACTGATTTTGTAACATCCACAAAATCAGTAACTCTTTTATAGGGTGATGTATTCTAACTTCCCAGTGACATCTTAAAACTGTCAGTCAACAAATTTAAAACAAAAATTGAAGCCAAATTATGTACAAGGCATATTACAAAGTTTCAGACTATGTTAATTTCATGATTAATTCATGATTGCTTTCAACATATTTAGATAATTAAATATTAAATAATGCCCAAACTCAAGGGTGGAATAGATTTCAAA
This sequence comes from Pseudoips prasinana, assembly GCA_951640165.1. Taxonomy (NCBI): domain Eukaryota; kingdom Metazoa; phylum Arthropoda; class Insecta; order Lepidoptera; family Nolidae; genus Pseudoips; species Pseudoips prasinana. Next base: position 22,111,312 of record OX621236.1, on the reverse strand, counting down.
AAGGATATTTTTTTCAATTTGATAATTAAATTGAATCTATGTTATAAATGTATAAATTTTTTCAAGAGTCAAAAATACAGTTTGTTAAGAGTTTAAAAGCTCAATTTCAACATCATCATCACTCCTGTGATATTCTGAAAATACTTTCCTTGAACAAGTTGAATTCGCACAATTTAGAATCTGTATATCAATGAATGCTTATTTTATGGGCAGTGGTTACCCTAGTGTCAGCATTGTCAAGCCGCCCAGTAGGCCTGTGCCATGGCTTAATGACAATTGTCCAATGACTAAACCACTTTGGTGGTCACCATGTATGGACTGACCTTGAACCTCATTACTTAACCTTGGTGATCTCTTACAGATCAGTGAGAACATTTAGCAGTGAGCCTCAATATTATTGGGCAATTCAATATTCAAACCAAGTAAAGTTGGTCAATCAATCAAGTTTGTTCTTATCTAAATCTATTGATAGAGATAGTATTACCTGAGAATGGTACGCCGTTTTCTTTCCGGTAAATCCTTCAACATTGCCTTCAAATCTGTACTTTGATTCTGTTCAACTAATTGTGCATCTTGGTTCTGAAATATTTTATATTGACAATTTTACAAATTAAACTAACAAAAATATATAATTACATGATTTTGTACAGACCCTGAGACAAATATAATGATCTAAAGGCCCAGAATTTGTGCTGGTTTAGTCGCATGCATCCTAAGGTGTGATAAAGCTACATTTTTGTAAAGAAGGGCTGCAAAACTACCCAGAAAACAACCCAGTGTTGGTTGGAACATGGTTTTCCTTGTCCATAAAGACTATGTGTAGTTGATTTGACATGTGAGCAGGATATTTGTATAAGCTAAAAGTAAAACATTTCTAACATCAAATACATATACCAAAAAATAATAACGTCATTTTTACATTTTACAGCAGAATGAATATTTACCTTAACTGGCTTGACACATTTTGCACAAATATCTTTTTCTAGAGCGCATTTTGTACACAACAGGTGGTAAGCATATTTTACAGTTTTTTCTTCGCAGTTCACACATTTTCGCGGCGCCGTTAGTGTTTTGTATTTTTTATACTTAATCTTCCATTCTATTATGTCTTTGCATCGGTTACAAACGCCAGTAACCTCCAAGGAATTTAAGAATTTAGTCTTGTGACTTGTATCATGTAAATCATTTTTGAAAGCCGTTTTGTTTTGGTGCTTCTGTGGTCTTTTTCTTATGTTACCTCCTCTTGATGAACTCATTATTTCGGTTAGAAATAATTCTTCTGCTAAAATTAGCAGAAAATGAGAATGTTCACAATATATTTATGAGTTAAGTTACAATACAACTGTGACAACAACACACCACTACAACCACCAGGTTTAGTTAGTTAGGTTATAAACCAAAGAGTAGATTAATAAACTAAACATGACATCTATTGTATTTTGCTCGGAGAATGTAAGTAATGTCAAAGAGTATGTAACAAACCTTGAATTTATACATAGAATTACGATAGTAATAAAATTATTTATTTATTTATACTTCAGTACTATTGAAATGTACATAGGCGGACTTGATGCCAAAGGCATTTTCTATCAGTCAACCTTAGGGTAGTACAGAGAGATCATGGCAGGTGCACTTAGCTTATTTAAGCTGTTACACTATCTTTAAAGAACTGTAAGACTGATTTGTAAAAGTTAAGTTTGATTAAGATAAGAGGTACCTATGTAATGTTAAGTTTTTCAAGTGATTTTCAAGTTCCTATGTGAAACTGTAAGACTGATTCTATTTTAATAACGAAGTTGAAAATGTTAATTTTTTTGATTTCATTTATTAAATAAAACAAAATATAATTGTAATGCCGCAAGATTGATTTTGTTAATTTGACTTATGTTTAACTTTTTGGACCAAATATAAAAAGCTGTTTCCTAATTTAATAAACTCGTTTTTTTTTTATCTTTCCCATACATTTTGATCCATCAGTTTACTCCATCTAATATAAAATCCGACTATAACTACCTATCAAACATTTCTAGGTCCTATTTTAACAAGTCAATTTACTGTAACTCTAAAATGCAGTGTATTGTCTTAACAATTTTATCCTTCGCTTCTGACGACTATTACGGCAACACAAGTTATCCACTATAATTAATTAGTTACATTATTTGTGTATATAAAACATAATGGGCTTAATAACTCATAAAATAACCTTTAAATTGATACCAAACACTAAATACTTTCATAATTGTTCTTGGAATAATCTTCTAAAAACTAAAAAAAATGTATTTGCTTATTTAGTCAAAATCAGTTTTTCGTAGTTACAGTGTATTGGATTCACAGGGTACAGCTGCCTGTCCCGCATTTATTTAAAAAAAATTAATTATAGCATATGTATAAAATATTAACTTTTATTTTGCTTAGGACTTGACACTGACTTTAAACCTGTCAATAAGTAGTACATACAAATTATAGTATTTCATTAATATTAAAGGTGTGAGGTTTGCATAAGAGATGCATTATATTAATTAAATCAAATCATTATTAAGATATTTTTTTAAAAAATAAACAGTGTTAGACGAGGTATAAGACACTAGTATCGTTTTAGAATCTTTGGGTTCGGAGTATGTTCACCACTTCATCATGGGAGATTTCAATACCAACCTCCTTGTACCAAACTCTCCCCGTTCCTGTAAACTCATACACATAGTCGAGTCAAGTAGCTTACATGTCTTCCCATTGCAAACCACTCACCACAATGCCTCGGGTAATGATACTTGGCTCGACTTAATCCTTAATCCTCTAATCCATCTTTAGTCTCCTCTTATGGGCAACATGATGCTCCCGGATTTTCCCATCATGACCTAATTTTCCTATCCTACATCCTTAAGCCACCCAAACCTAAACCTCAAGTTCTGCATTTGTGTTCTTTTGTTCGGATGAATGTCGAAAACCTGTGTAAGGATGCTTCTGAGGTCAACTGGGAATTTCTGTATAAATCCGAGTCGATAGACGAAAAGGTACTATTTTTCAGTCAAGCAGTAACTAAGTTATACGACATTCACGCACCTGTTAAAAAAGTTACTGTGAGGCATCCACCAGCACCATGGATGACGCAAGGGATTTTGATGGCGATGAAACGTAGGGACCGCGCCTTTCGTAAATTTAAACGAAACCGTTCCGACGATAGCTGGAACAATTACAAAGTTGCTAGGAATAAGTGTAATCAGATGGTACGCAATGCTTAACGCCGTCATATTCAAGACAACATTTCATCTTCTTCTCCTGCCGGTATCTGGAAGTTCCTTGGGACTCTTGGTATCGGCAAATCCGTTACTTAGACCTTCCCACCTCAATTGGACTAGATGATCTTAATCAGTTTTGCTCTACGACTTCTCATATGGATCATCAGACCAAGGCTCAGACTATCACATTTTTAAATGGTCTAACGCGTCCTAACATTTATGCTTTTCACTTTTTCCCAGTCGATTCGAATGAGATTAAAAAGATTATCCTGTCCATCAAATCCAATGCAGTTGGCTGCGATGAAATTAGCCGACGCATTATGTTACCAATCCTTGACCAACTGTTGCCTGCAATCTCCCACATTATAAATTATTCCTTGATTCCGGACTTTTCCGTTCACGCTCACGTTCGTCCACTTCCCAAGATTTCAAATCCCTCACTTCCTAGTCATTATCGTCCTATCTCCATCCTTCCTTTCCTGTCTAAAGTGCTCGAGTCCTGTGTCTACAAACAGCTGTGAGCTGATAAGCCCCTTACAATCCGGATTCCAACCAGGGCACAGTACCACCACGGCGCTCCTTAAAGTGACTGGGGATATTAGAACCGGCATGGAGGCGTCCAGCCTCACTGTGCTGGTATTGATCGACTTTTCAAATGCTTTTAATACCGTCAGTCACGATATCCTTTTAACCATCCTGTCCCATCTTATGATCTCAGATGAAGCAATGGAATGGTTTTCATCTTATCTTCGAGGGCGCCAGCAGTCAGTTTGCCATGGCAAAGCGTCGTCAAATTGGTGCAACTTAGAAACTGGTGTCCCTCAAGGCGGTGTTCTCTCACCTCTTTTGTTTTCAGTATTTATAAACCTCTTAACTCAGGATCTTCAGAGTGCGTATCATCTATATGCTGACGACCTGCTACTGTACACCCAGGCGAGTGTCAATAGTTTATCAGAGGCAATTGATAAAATAAATCGAGACTTACAATTTTTAAAAATCTTGTCGGATAAGTTTGGATTAACCGTCAACCCGTCAAAGTGCCAAGCAATCATAGTGGGTAGCTCAAGAATGATGTGCAAGGTAGATGTTGGCACTTTGCCCCCTATTATATTTGATAACTATCACATACCCATTAGCCAAAAAGTCAAGGATCTGGGATTGGTAATTGACAGCAATCTAAACTGGCAAAGCCATATTTCTGGCATCAGTCAGAGAATCACTGGAATGTTAAGGGCATTTTATAGGCTTAAAAATTTCCTTCCATCCAGAACAAAAGAAATGCTTGTGCAGACTCTAATTTTTCCCATTGTCGACTATGGTGATGTGTGCTACTTTGACCTGAATGCAGATCTTCTTAACAAACTTGACCGACTTCTAAATAACTGCATTCGATTCGTTTTCAATCTACGTAAGTATGATCATGTGTCTGCTTACCGCACCAATTTAAACTGGTTGCCCATTCGCCAGCGAAGAAATTTAAGAGCGCTCACCACACTTTTCTCCATACTGGACTCTCCTACTGTTCCTTCTTACTTAACGCCTCACTTTCAATATATTTTTGCTACTCATAGTAAAACTCTCCGCTCTAGTCATAATAGTATTTTACGATGTCCACCACATAGCTCTGACTTTATTCATTCCTCTTTCTTTGTCCAATCTATCCTTCTTTGGAATGAGCTTCCGGTAGGAATCAGGATGGCTAAGACTCGCTATGCGTTTAAAAATAAAGTACGTGAGCATATTTGCAAGAAGCTTCACGCAGAAACGTCTCATCAAAAATTTTAATAATTTTATATAGTATAGTATATTAATGCACTTAGGTATAAAAAAAAATGTATTTACTTAATTATAAATAATAATATAGGTATTATGTTATAGTATAGTATTCATTAGATTAAAGCATATGGTATTTATTGTATAGTATGTATTGTATATATTTATAGAATATGTATAGTGTTCGTCATTATTATTATTTATAATTAAGTAAATACATTTTTTTTTATACCTAAGTGCATTAATATACTATACTATATAAAATTATTAAAATTTTTGATGAGACGTTTCTGCGTGAAGCTTCTTGCAAATATGCTCACGTACTTTATTTTTAAACGCATAGCGAGTCTTAGCCATCCTGATTCCTACCGGAAGCTCATTCCAAAGAAGGATAGATTGGACAAAGAAAGAGGAATGAATAAAGTCAGAGCTATGTGGTGGACATCGTAAAATACTATTATGACTAGAGCGGAGAGTTTTACTATGAGTAGCAAAAATATATTGAAAGTGAGGCGTTAAGTAAGAAGGAACAGTAGGAGAGTCCAGTATGGAGAAAAGTGTGGTGAGCGCTCTTAAATTTCTTCGCTGGCGAATGGGCAACCAGTTTAAATTGGTGCGGTAAGCAGACACATGATCATACTTACGTAGATTGAAAACGAATCGAATGCAGTTATTTAGAAGTCGGTCAAGTTTGTTAAGAAGATCTGCATTCAGGTCAAAGTAGCACACATCACCATAGTCGACAATGGGAAAAATTAGAGTCTGCACAAGCATTTCTTTTGTTCTGGATGGAAGGAAATTTTTAAGCCTATAAAATGCCCTTAACATTCCAGTGATTCTCTGACTGATGCCAGAAATATGGCTTTGCCAGTTTAGATTGCTGTCAATTACCAATCCCAGATCCTTGACTTTTTGGCTAATGGGTATGTGATAGTTATCAAATATAATAGGGGGCAAAGTGCCAACATCTACCTTGCACATCATTCTTGAGCTACCCACTATGATTGCTTGGCACTTTGACGGGTTGACGGTTAATCCAAACTTATCCGACGAGATTTTTAAAAATTGTAAGTCTCGATTTATTTTATCAATTGCCTCTGATAAACTATTGACACTCGCCTGGGTGTACAGTAGCAGGTCGTCAGCATATAGATGATACGCACTCTGAAGATCCTGAGTTAAGAGGTTTATAAATACTGAAAACAAAAGAGGTGAGAGAACACCGCCTTGAGGGACACCAGTTTCTAAGTTGCACCAATTTGACGACGCTTTGCCATGGCAAACTGACTGCTGGCGCCCTCGAAGATAAGATGAAAACCATTCCATTGCTTCATCTGAGATCATAAGATGGGACAGGATGGTTAAAAGGATATCGTGACTGACGGTATTAAAAGCATTTGAAAAGTCGATCAATACCAGCACAGTGAGGCTGGACGCCTCCATGCCGGTTCTAATATCCCCAGTCACTTTAAGGAGCGCCGTGGTGGTACTGTGCCCTGGTTGGAATCCGGATTGTAAGGGGCTTATCAGCTCACAGCTGTTTGTAGACACAGGACTCGAGCACTTTAGACAGGAAAGGAAGGATGGAGATAGGACGATAATGACTAGGAAGTGAGGGATTTGAAATCTTGGGAAGTGGACGAACGTGAGCGTGAACGGAAAAGTCCGGAATCAAGGAATAATTTATAATGTGGGAGATTGCAGGCAACAGTTGGTCAAGGATTGGTAACATAATGCGTCGGCTAATTTCATCGCAGCCAACTGCATTGGATTTGATGGACAGGATAATCTTTTTAATCTCATTCGAATCGACTGGGAAAAAGTGAAAAGCATAAATGTTAGGACGCGTTAGACCATTTAAAAATGTGATAGTCTGAGCCTTGGTCTGATGATCCATATGAGAAGTCGTAGAGCAAAACTGATTAAGATCATCTAGTCCAATTGAGGTGGGAAGGTCTAAGTAACGGATTTGCCGATACCAAGAGTCCCAAGGAACTTCCAGATACCGGCAGGAGAAGAAGATGAAATGTTGTCTTGAATATGACGGCGTTAAGCATTGCGTACCATCTGATTACACTTATTCCTAGCAACTTTGTAATTGTTCCAGCTATCGTCGGAACGGTTTCGTTTAAATTTACGAAAGGCGCGGTCCCTACGTTTCATCGCCATCAAAATCCCTTGCGTCATCCATGGTGCTGGTGGATGCCTCACAGTAACTTTTTTAACAGGTGCGTGAATGTCGTATAACTTAGTTACTGCTTGACTGAAAAATAGTACCTTTTCGTCTATCGACTCGGATTTATACAGAAATTCCCAGTTGACCTCAGAAGCATCCTTACACAGGTTTTCGACATTCATCCGAACAAAAGAACACAAATGCAGAACTTGAGGTTTAGGTTTGGGTGGCTTAAGGATGTAGGATAGGAAAATTAGGTCATGATGGGAAAATCCGGGAGCATCATGTTGCCCATAAGAGGAGACTAAAGATGGATTAGAGGATTAAGGATTAAGTCGAGCCAAGTATCATTACCCGAGGCATTGTGGTGAGTGGTTTGCAATGGGAAGACATGTAAGCTACTTGACTCGACTATGTGTATGAGTTTACAGGAACGGGGAGAGTTTGGTACAAGGAGGTTGGTATTGAAATCTCCCATGATGAAGTGGTGAACATACTCCGAACCCAAAGATTCTAAAACGATACTAGTGTCTTATACCTCGTCTAACACTGTTTATTTTTTAAAAAAATATCTTAATAATGATTTGATTTAATTAATATAATGCATCTCTTATGCAAACCTCACACCTTTAATATTAATGAAATACTATAATTTGTATGTACTACTTATTGACAGGTTTAAAGTCAGTGTCAAGTCCTAAGCAAAATAAAAGTTAATATTTTATACATATGCTATAATTAATTTTTTTTAAATAAATGCGGGACAGGCAGCTGTACCCTGTGAATCCAATACACTGTAACTACGAAAAACTGATTTTGACTAAATAAGCAAATACATTTTTTTTAGTTTTTAGAAGATTATTCCAAGAACAATTATGAAAGTATTTAGTGTTTGGTATCAATTTAAAGGTTATTTTATGAGTTATTAAGCCCATTATGTTTTATATACACAAATAATGTAACTAATTAATTATAGTGGATAACTTGTGTTGCCGTAATAGTCGTCAGAAGCGAAGGATAAAATTGTTAAGACAATACACTGCATTTTAGAGTTACAGTAAATTGACTTGTTAAAATAGGACCTAGAAATGTTTGATAGGTAGTTATAGTCGGATTTTATATTAGATGGAGTAAACTGATGGATCAAAATGTATGGGAAAGATAAAAAAAAAACGAGTTTATTAAATTAGGAAACAGCTTTTTATATTTGGTCCAAAAAGTTAAACATAAGTCAAATTAACAAAATCAATCTTGCGGCATTACAATTATATTTTGTTTTATTTAATAAATGAAATCAAAAAAATTAACATTTTCAACTTCGTTATTAAAATAGAATCAGTCTTACAGTTTCACATAGGAACTTGAAAATCACTTGAAAAACTTAACATTACATACCTCTTATCTTAATCAAACTTAACTTTTACAAATCAGTCTTACAGTTCTTTAAAGATAGTGTAACAGCTTAAATAAGCTGATCGTTTAGCAAATAAAACTTTATATTAAAATAAACCATCACAAAGTCAGTTTAACCGGAATATTAGTAGTTTGGTTCATCATTGTGTTCGTCAACGTCCGGCTCAGATGATACAACAAGATTTTTATAAAATGCTGACCTTGTTGGAGGCATAGACTTGCACAGCAGTAATAATTCTCTTTTTTTAATCTCACTCATGCCTCTGGCTTCACCTTCTCTTGCTAATGAATGGAGTAGATCGCTTTTGTCAATAGCAATTTCAGCAGTTAGTTTTTGCGCATCCTTTCTTTTCAAGAAATGTATTTCCTTAAAATCTCCATCATAATCATTCTTAGCAAACATGGAAAGATGCCCCCTTCTAAACTCTATGACTTTCAGGTTATGAATATTAAAACCTTTTGGGTATGCTGGCTTCGAATCATTTGAAAAGACGATCATATCTTTGTGACTAAGTACAGCCACTTCTATGTTTTTTCGCGACGTCTTTATATTGTGTACAAAATTGTCAAAGTCGTAGATTTCTCCAGCCTTTTTGAATTTTTTGGTTATAGCTGCATGCACAGTATCTGCAGCCATGAACGTGTGACCACTCTCAAAATACTCTAGCGTTACTGTTTCAATTTCTGTCATCTTATCATTGATTAATCGTACTAAAGCTGAGATAAGGATTTTGAAGCTTTGTTCTTGTTCTGCGCATTGCAGTTGTCTAGGAAAAGGTAAACATGTTTTTGATCACGACAGTAATTTCTCAGAAAAAAAGCATAAGTCATAGCTACATTATAAGCTCTCCTGCCACTTTCACCTTCATGCCAAAGAATACATACCGCTGTCTTGTTTTTTCCTGGTGGGACAAAAGATTCATTAAAAAGTACGAGTTTGCGGGAGAAATAAAACTCTTTTGTTGTCAATAATGGCATTTGTATTGCCTTTTGCATGTCAACTGTGTAAAGTGACTCCCTCCCTCCACTATTTTCGCACTTTTCTTCCACCAATTTCAAGTCTCTTCTCGAGTTCCTTTTGTTCTGTAAATGCTGAGCCAAATTTATTTATTTATTTATTTATTAAACAAATGTTCACTACACTTACAGTTTGGCGCCAAATCGTGTAGTGAACTACAACATAGGTACATATAAATTTAATACTATAATTATATATTACGAGTATCTTAGGAACTAATTACACACATTAAATAAAGTTTACAAAAGGACAAAAATTCATTTACATTATTATAAAAAATGTCAGCATCTGGTTCACTGGCAATCAGGCCATTAAGCAGGGTTACAGCTTGGCTAGTGGGAGCATATTGAGCAGTGCATGTCCGTACCTGTGGTGCAGCCAGCAGCCGGTGCGAGCGTAATCTCGTATACCGATCCGGTACAAATAGGCAACAACGGGACAGTGAAGATGGGTTATCTATTTTACCATTGAAAAGTAGATAAAAATGGATCATTAGAGCACACTTTCGTCGTAATTCGAGTGTGCTTAAACCTACCATGCCAGATACGAATAGAGACGGATATAGAAAAGGATAGTAATTGTATAGTTTTTTATACAGATAACGAGCAAATTTTCGCTGGACCCGTTCTATCATTAACTTATATTTTGTTTCATGTGGGTCCCAAACTACAGAGCCATACTCTAGTACACTTTGGGCGAAAGCAAAATATAAGGCAAGAATGGATTCTCTTTCCTGTAACTGAGATGATTGCCTCATAACAAAACCGAGCAATTTATAAGCTCGACTCATAGTGCAGCTATGTGCGTATTAAAGGTTAAACCTCTATCCAAAACCACTCCTAAGTCACGAATTTCAGTGACGCGTTCTAAGAGTGTATCAGTAAAGTTGTAAGTGAACACTATAGGTGAACGGGATCGGGTAAAAGTAATACTTTTACATTTCGCTGCGTTAAATTCTAGGTGGTTACGCTTACTCCACTCTATGACATTCTCAATGTCGCATTGCAACGCATGACAGTCACTTTCAGTATTTATACCAAAGAACAGTTTCAAATCATCAGCGAACAAAAGACACCTAGCCGTCCTAACGACTTCCGGTAAGTCATTTATCATTATAAGGAACTGAGTTGGGCCAAGAATACTCCCTTGACTCACGCCTGAAGCAATTTGGTACGGTTGAGAAATGTATCCGGAGAGTTGGACGTACTGCTTCCAATCAAAAAAGTAACTGGATAATAATTTAATCAATTTTGGTGTAAAACCGTAGGCCGAAAACTTGCTTATTAAGCTATTAACATGGACGCGGTCAAAAGCTTTTTTAAAATCAAAATATGCAGCATCTACTTGCTTGCTACAGTCCATCTCTGTGACAACATAGTCTACAAAGCTAACAAGATTGGTCGTCGTTGATCTGCCAGATCTGAAGCCATGTTGGCATTCGATTAATTGGGAATGAAATTGCCTAGTAATGTACCGATTTATAATAGATTCAAATATCTTACCGAAGGCCGAAAGGACGGCAATGGGCCTATAGTTTTCCACATTGACCTTGGAGCCGCTCTTAGGTATAGGAGTTACTCTTGAAATTTTCCACATATCTGGGTAAACCGAATTCTGTATAGACAGATTTAAAATATATAAAAGTGGCAATTCAAATACACTAATACAATCCTTGACAACAAAGCCTGGTATACCATCGGACCCTATCGAAGACTGAGCTTTTAGGCGCCTAACAGCATAGGACAGGTCGGCAGAGCTAATATGATCGATCGCGATACGTAAAGAATCTAGATATTTTGGCACTGGGAATTGTTCCTCTGAGTCATCACCTGATGAGTTAAGTTCGCTGTCCGTGAGAAAAACTGACTTAAAATAATTCGCAAATGCATTTGCGGCATCTATACCTGAGACTGATATGCCATTGAACTCAAATTCATCGCGCGGTTGCTTAGACATACGTTGATCTTTTACAAATTTCCAAAAGGATTTTGGATCCGCCTTTATATTTCTCTCCGTTCGTTTGATGAAATTTTTGTACGCCACTTCTATGAGCTCTTTAGTGCGCGTTCTATAATACCTAAACATTTCCTTGTTAAAGTCTAATTTAAATTTCTTATATTTTTTTAAATGAAAATACTTAGATTGTATAGTTTTTATTATTTCAAAGTTAAACCATGTAGGGTAATGAGATTTAGACAAATGTTTTTGTGGTTTTTTTTGAGGTACATTTAAGTTTAAACAAGCGTATATCTTATCGTAAAAAATATCTACCTACTGCTTTGTTGACATCAATACACGTAAACACGTCAGTCCAGTCTATCGTAGCTAAAGACAGATAAAGTGTATAAAAATCAGCTTTGTGATAATTATAATAAGGTGGTAAATGCTGCGAAAGCTCATGCGATGGAGGTGGGGAAGGAACGGTCGCGCGCGCCGACTGCGGCCCGGTTAGCAACACGCTCAGTGGCGGGTGATGCGCGTCGGCGGGAACAAGTGGCTCAATGTCGCCGCTTACCTGTATGAACTTAGTGTCCAAATTGCTCAGAACCAGATCTAACATATTGCCGTGACAGTTTATAATAGTGTTATGCTGTTTTAATTTACAAAAAGAAGTTAAATAACAAAATTGCATATTTACATTTTGGCTGGCAGATTTCAGATTAAAGTCTCCTAAAATAATGACATTTATTTTTGAATGTTTTTCTATAATGTTCTCCAAGACTACGAACGTGTTAATATACTTCTCGTCACTGGAATTGGGCGGAATATATACAACACAAACAAGAAGTTTTTCGCATTTTAGAGAAACGATTGCCATCAATATTTCAAGGTCAGCTGTGTACCCGTCGACAGTGTTTATCTTGCGGATTTTATACTTGGAGTGGACCGCTAACAATACTCCGCCCCATCCACTATCATTGGCTCGATCACGGCGTAGCACGGTATAGCCATCAGGGAATATTTCAGAATCGTGAATGGAGCTCAATAAAAAGGTTTCTGTTAATGCGAAAACATCAGCTGATTCACTTATTATACCTGATTTACAAGTTGCAAGTTTACTACGCAGTCCTCTCACATTCTGGTAGAAAAATGAGTAGGTTTTAGGCTTAAGCAGATTTTTCTGTTTTATTGCGAAATCCATTCCGCCAGGGCTTAATATGTATATCTTGGGCCCAGTGTTCAGGGGACAGGTATTCACTAATATATTTAGAAGGCACACTTAACTTAAACGAGGCATAATCGCCGCGTGCTTTTAGCGCTTCAACGGAACAGTCACAGTTCTGATTGATGGTGCGAAGATGAGCGAGAACCTGATCAGCTGTGGTTCCTGATTTTACGTAGTACAAGTGGAGATTTGATTTACGTTCAGCAGCTTGAAGTGTTGCAGCATGAGTGGTGGCCGTACCACGAGTCACGTTTGCGAAAGAACGTCGACTGTGTGGTAGCGGCTGCGGTGATATTGGTGATGACTCAGTAAGTTTAGGTTCGATCGGATCAGGTTGTGTCGCCGAGGATGTGCCCGGTGTAGGGGACACTGGTTTGACGCCTGCGCCGGTGTTGGCGGGAGGGCGGGCCGTAAGTTTCCGAACGCCCGCGGAGATAGCCGATGCGGCGCGATTACGAGCTTCACGGACCGGGCGCTGGGCAGGTTTCACTGTCGAACTACCCTCATCAACTTCAACATTTACTGGTGTCTTCGGATCACTGTTCATATTCATAAAACTTTTGATCAAGTTGTTTTGATCAATAACAAGCTTCTCCAAAGAAATCACTCGCATCTCGAGTGACTTTACGGTTTTAGTCAACTCGTGAACCGCACTTTCGGCACTTTTATTAGACATTATTATTTATTTACGAAATTAATACACAGACTTTCGCGAATAGGTGTTAGCACCGTGGGAGCTACCCTCAGACTCAAAATCAATACAATCCTGACAATTACAAGGAAATGGCATTGACTTATGCGCCATTTCGTGATTTTTGCATTTTGTGCATATGTCATGTACTGGCTCTGCAGTAGAAATGTTCATTTCTTTAATCATCTTATGAAAATGAGTCCAACTACACTTTTCCATAGATGTTTCTTCGCAATAACTTTTAAAATCATTAAAAATTGAGGAAAAAGTAACCCCTATTGGAAGATAACGGCGATTAGGGGCATGTTGAATGTTGTTGTGAGAATGAACTGGTTTATATTTTAAGATGAAATTCCTCATTTTTTCTTGATAAATCGTGGAAAATGCCGTTGAAGATGGGTGACGCCCTCGAGGGTCTTGTGCAGCTCCTATTTTTGGATTTTTATTTCGAGACATAAAATTTGCTTTCAAAACCGCTTGTACGGCTTCGTCATTTGTATAACCCAATGTGCTGAGGAAAAACTTCTTACACACTTTTTTTTCATTCAGTGTCCAGACTAATGTGTTACGTCGTCTTGAGTTAAAACCAGCAGTTTTGATAGCAGTTGGTAACTTGTCCACCTGTCTGGACAAGAAATCGCGACGCCTTTGTCTGTCCATGCTCCAAAATTGTTCATGTATTTCTTCTCTTTTCAATTCATCTATGTGTTCAGTACATGACTTCTTACAGTTACTGCAAGGTGGTTTCATTGGATGCTTATTTTTCTGATTTTCTAGAATTTCTTTCGGGTCTTTGCCTTTTTGGACTGTATAACTTCAATGTGTTCTTGGTTTTCTATATCATTTGGCTTGTCGTTACTCATAATACTACGTTTCATTGAATGTACATAATTTACTTTGTTACTAGTTAATTGTAGAATTTCGTCATAGGCGATGTCAGTAGTTGCACGTGGTTGCCTGATGTTGGTGGTAGCTGGGACAAGCATGTTCGTGTTTTGGCAACATGGTTGATGCTCTATAATAGCATTTGTAGTGATTTTGACAAAATCATGACTTACTTGCAATTCAGGACGGCTGTCTAAGTTATTGGAAATCGATTCTGAGGCTTGTAAGCATTCCTGCGAAATTGAAGACGTAACGACAGCTAATAATTCTGTGTAGTTCCCTTCACCTATTTCTTCACACAAGCTTGGACAGTCAGATTCATTTAATGGGATCAAAGGACTGATAACACGACAGTCTATACTTGAGTCATCATAAGGTACACAGAGACTTGGAGTGTCCATGTCTGTACCTTCCTCCTGTTGCATATCACTGTTTAGTTCAGACGCCATAGTAGCACAATTAGAGTTATTATAATATTGCACATTGTTTTGGGATAACTTTATCAACAATTTATTACGATAACCACTCATTATTAGAACTTAAAATCACATTAATTCACTAATTACTCCGGAAACAAACGAAAACTGTCACTCACGGCACGACGCGCAGCAAACAGCTAATACATTCCCGCCGCCGCGCACAACCAATAATCATTCAGATCGATCGTCGGGCCTCCTTGCGATTGGCGCGTCGCGCGAGCCCTTCTACTTTGTTTTGACGAAACACTGTATCTTGCAACGCGCGAAGATTATTTTGGCAATACACTGCATCTTCAATTACCGTGTTTTTCTATTTTAGGCCTGTAGTTTTATGTAAATAGAGTGTAATTTGCATTGTAATATCTCAGAACTTTGCATACAAAGTAAAAAAAATATGAATTCGATACCATGCAACAGGCTAAAAGAAATCGAATGAACGTTGTTAATTCAAAACACTGTATCTGCAGATACAGTGTTTTGGATTCAATCAATCAATCAATCATTTATTTGGATGAATATGGTAAATACAAAATACAGATCTTAAATAATAAAATTATAGGAACAACATATTCTGCCAATATTTGGCGTACAAAATTAAATTTTATAATAGTTACAGTAATATAAATAATAAACAATAATAATAATGTAATATGTATAATAATAATGATATGCAGTTCTTATATTATTCTAGCGTGTCACTAAGAAAATCTGCAGTTGAGTAATAGCACTTTTGAATTAAGAGGCTCTTTATTTTCTTTTTAAACATAATTATATTTAAGTTTTTGTACGAGTCTGGAAACTTATTATAAATTTTTGGAGCTAGACAAAAGATGCTTTTCCACATAAGAGTTGTATTAGCTCTACCCATACACAGGTTATCTCTGCGCCTATTACGTATAGATACATCAGATAATTTAGTGAACAAATGAGGGTTCGATTTTACGAATAACGCTGTTTCTAGAATATATAGAGATGTAAGTGTAAGAATTTTGTATTTAATAAAATATTGTTTGCAACTATCAGTAAATTCTATACTAAACATAGCTCTTATGCATCTTTTCTGGGACTTAAATACAATCTCTTTATTCGTAGAATTTCCCCAGAAGATAATGCCATATCTCAATACAGATGCAACAATACCATGGTATGCAGTAAGTAGTGCCTCAGTGTTCACTATTGGAGCTAGCTTATATAAAGCATAGGCCGAACTATTAATTTTTTTACAAAGGGCATCTATATGCGCTTTCCAATTTAGCTGTTTATCAATAACTAAGCCAAGAAATTTAGTACTGTCAGTTTCCAAGATTTCAATATTTTCATGTTTAATATGAATATTTGACTTTTCAGTCGTCCTTTGATTGAAATGCATAATTTGAGTTTTTTTAAGATTTATTTTTAAGTTATTGTTTTCCATCCATGATATTATTGACGATAACGTATCCTTTATATCAGTTTCATACGACTCCCTTTTATCACATGACACAGTTACTGTACTGTCGTCTGCAAACAACGTCATCGGATGTTTTATTGCCTTAGGTAGATCGTTAATGTATATAACAAATAATAGAGGACCCAATACACTCCCTTGTGGTACCCCAAATGATACTGTTCGGTCTGTAGATAAATACATATGTTCAGTTTTTGTTTTAAAGTTAAGTTTATTTATACAGGTTAATTGTTTTCTACTTTGGAGATATGATTTTAATAACTGAAGTACGTTGCCTCTAATACCGTAAGACTCTAATTTATTAATAAGAATGTCATGATCCACGTAATCAAAAGCTTGGGTCATATCGCAGTATATGGCACAAATCGGTATTTTTTTATCTATGTTTGTCATTATTGTTTTTAGGAAGTCATAAATGCCCGCGTTTATTGATAGATTTTTTCGAAAACCCTTTTGTTCCTTACACAACATATTCACAGGGTACAGCTGTGGCAGTATTAAATTTTATTCCTAAAGGGAATTTTTTATATATATTATTAGCTTCACCATATAGGTATGTGGTGTAAATACTTCTTTTTAGTTTATAATTTAAAACACCGTTTATGTTTAAGAATGTCATTGACAGTCGGTTGTCAATCATGTACAATTTTTTTATTCCAACAATAAAAACGTACCAAACAATGGCTTCCATAACGCGATTGTTAAGACCAGATAAATTTGATACCGATGCGGGTACGCCAGCCGCTGATTTGAAATATCATCACTGGAAAAAGACATTCACATTATCTTGCTGAAGAAAACAGTGAACGCAAGTAAACATGGAAGCATTACTTCAAGCAAACTAAGCTCAAATCTTGATCCAAAATCCCAATCAAACTGATACTACGGTATACCATCTCTGATTGGCCAAAGAATATTACCGCTCCGGTACATCCTTTAAAAGTAGACCTTATGACCTGATGTTTGGGTCTAAATTGCCATGTTCATGCCATTCGCCGAGGGATGTTTTATGTTACAAAGTGCAACGAAAATACCTAATTCACCGTGACATTGATGTTATTAAAATTATATATGTCGGCGCATCGTATAAACTTTTTCATTAATGGTGACATAGACGGGTTACTCTAGCGGAGCGTCGTGTCGATGGTAGCGGGACGGCCATCTTAGAGAGGCTGTTTGAACTGGAACCGTCAGCGCACCACTTTTGCGACGAATCGCTATTAATTAAACGAATCAAGAAAGTTTTGGACTAAATTAATATTATTTGTGGAAGAACATATTGTGATTTACGTGAAAGAAATTATATTTTGTTGTAACTTATAAATTTAAAATTTTATATTTTCTGTCAAACCAGATTTTATTGAATTCCCATTTCATACTGCTTATTTACCAAAATGATGAAGACTGAATGTGTTGCTATGCCCTGTTTACGCTTTTATCAGAAGTGGGATTGAACGAAATGCAAAATAAAGAAAACCTTCAAGAATTTACGACCGCTGAAAAACATTTCAGCAACATGGAAGCGTTACTTACCCGAGTTCTAGAGGCACAACAAGCACCACCAATAAGTACGAATCAAACACCACTTTTGAAGTTTGACCCGGGTGAGCCAGATTTGGATATTGAAAGTTGGTGTAAAGTGACTGAAGTAATTGTGTAAAATAAACATACACGTAGAATTAACCAGGATAATGAAAGGTTGTGCAGCTGCATATCTTACTAAACTATATTTAGACTATATCACATGGAGCTTTGTTAAAGAGATTTTAATGGCGAGATTTTTAAAAGCGAAACTTATTCAAGACTAGTTTGATTAAATCTTACGATTCTAAATAAGAGCTGAAGAGACGGCATCTGAATCAGCACTTCGATTGTGGATTCTTATAGAACGAATACCTAATTATACGATGGGTGAGGGAGGAGTTAATAACTTCGTTTCGTTATATCAGTGCTGTATAAGAAAGATGGCATAATATGTCGGGAATTAAACGCACTACAACGAACTGCAACTAAATTGCAAGATACTTCAAGTGCTTCACGTTCTGCGGAGAAGAAGGCAGTTGTCACCGCAAATGGGCAAACCGCGAACAGGAACAACTGCGAATGGGACTAGCTGCGAATAGGACCATTTGCGAACGAAGGACGAAAAGCGAATGGGACGAACTGCGCATAACCCCTGCTATACCTGTGGCCGGGCCGTAGCAACGGCTTGTACAGAAAGGAAGAACGGTGGTGAAGCTATTGTCAAGGAAGTTCATCAGTGTGAAAACCGCCCTTTTAGGGGTATTTTGGGGACATATTCTGGTGAGACAGTTTCTTTTTTTGTTTGATAGCAGATATTCTTGTTCTCTTTTAAAAGATAGCTTCTGTGGCAAACTGCGGGTACTGTGCGTAAAAAAAAACTTGTTTCTTTATGTAGTATACAAGGTGAAGATACATAATGCTCAACTCAAATTCAAAGCAATGTGACAGTTGATGAACTCCCTGTCAATGTTATATTTAATGAGGTTCTTGATAATTTTATTTCTGATCCTATCATATTCGGAAGAGAGGTTTTCGATCAAGTGATGTGCGTTAAAATTGGCAATGACAATCTCATGTGTTTCTTTCTTTTTCAAAATAAATCAGTAATTATTGCGATTTAAAGTCAAACAAAGTGGACTTTACTAAGGGCAGACACGAATTTGTTAGGACACGATAGGGTGACATTAATTTCGATACTAAATAAATAGTTTGAATATTTCACTGAAGGTATTCCTTCCCGCCGAGTTACAACAATGCAAATGCGATGTCAAATTAATTTGATAGTTCTACACAAAATTGAACAACGTTGTCTATATAGATTAGCGCCATCTGTAAAAGTGATTGTTAGAGAACAGATTCAGGAATTGCTTAGTGCTGGAGTAATTCGCGAAAGTTTGCTAGCCCAATACTATTACTTGAGAAAATTCATACAGGGATATAATAATTCATACAGGGTGTGTGTAGATTTCCGGGAATTGAACTCCAATACACATCTCGAGCACTACCCTCTACCCAATATCAATGATTCTGGGACAATTTCTGAGGATTCTTCCATAAAATAGTACAGTATCTCGAGCTTCATCAGGGCTGGTTTTCCATTGAACAAAAACGCGATAGCGAAATACAGGATCTTATCGCCATACAGCATAATAAATGATTCCCCGAGTCGGTAGCATATGATGTCAGCAATGGTATTATTTACAGAAAAATCGTTCGAAATATTACAGTTTCTTGGCTTTCAGTCGTTCCAACATCTTTAATTTGGACGCTTATTAGCCACACCCAAAATTAATTACAATATTTAGGCAGGGACAAAACCGTAGATAAACTTTATGAGCAGTACTGGTTTCTTGAGATTTCCAAATGTGTGCGGTAGTTTATCGATTCGTGTGTTTTTTGCACAACATCGGAAGATTCTTCTGGAGCTCAACCTATTCAGCTGCACCCGATCAAAAGTCTTCGTGTCATGGCATGTTATACGATATTACCATACCATACCATAAGATATTACGGGAAAGCTGCGCGGAAATAGTGAACGAAAAGAATACTGTTCGGTGATTATCGATGGTTTTAGCAAATGTGTTCTGATAGAGCATACATCTCCCCTAGATGCTAAGAGTGCGATACACGCGTTACAAAAAGCTGCTTTACTTTTTGGGGCACCTAAACTAATCATTGGGGATCAAGGTTATTTTGGCATTATTATTGAAACTGGCTCTAGCAGGGCTAATGGACAGGGTGAGAGAGTTGCGGAGTCTTAAAATGTATTAACTATTCTCGAAATTTACCCTAGTAAAACGTGGCAAGAAGAATTAGGAAACATTCAATTCGCGTTGAACAGCACCGAGTCAGTCGTAACCAAATGATGATGATGTCTTCCCGGCCGAATTATGGCCACGGCGGCCATTCTCAATGGAGATTAGCCAATTGCGCACGACATATTATAGTGCACAAGTATGTGCGTAAACACAGGGGCACATTCTATTCCATCAGAGTATTTGGTTACGGACTGCCTCGTTGGTCTAGCGGTAGCGTGTTCCACCGCAGAAAGTGAGGTCTTGGGTTCAAATCCCGGGTCGGGCCAAAAAGTGATTTTAGGATTTGTGCACAGTCATTAGGTATGTATAATCTAAATTTGGAAGCTCATACTCAACAAGAACCTCTTAAGTGCAGCGGCTAAGACAGTCGCCTCGCCGCTTCGTGTCTCGGGTTCGAGTCCCGCGCCGGGTTACTATTTGCGTAACCCATAAATAGTTGTTCTGAGTCTTGATAAGGTGTCCGTCTATTATATGTTTGTAAAGTAACCCGCGACACAGGGATAAGATTACTAATGCGGACGTTGTCATTAAAAAAAAATATATACTTGATGCTGTACGAATAGATGCATCATCCAATATACGTAAAGCGGCTAGCTATGAGGTTAATCGATGGTGTAAAAAATAAAACAATTTTCAAAAAGAGATTCTGTTGGAACGCAGTTACATATCGCGCGTTGCAAAAGGGGGCTAGACGAAAAAAAAATTAAAACGAAAAGTTTTAATGACATTTTGTTGCTATAGTAAGCTATTTTAAGCCGTGCGGCGTGCGCATGTTTACTCTGTCTGTCTCTCTCTCTCTCTCTCTCGTATAGAAAGCAAGCCAGATAATATTTTTGTAGCTTTTTTTTGTACATAATAAATATTAAAAAAAATAACTTCGTTCCCTCCGGGTGTCCCTTGACATCTCTCAAGTTTTTTTTAATCAAAAAATACCGAACGGGTTCAAACTAAATTAGTCAGTAAGTTCAGTGGCCCATTTGTAGTAACCTAGATAATGATCGATATTAATTAAAAAGTTTTGATAGTTCTCATCGAATTTATAAATATGCTCATGAGAATTTGCGCTCAGTACCCGGGGGGGGACACAAAGGCTAGCTCGATATCGCGACAATTTTTTTTTATTTTGATGAGGCCAAGTCGGCGCCTGAAGATATAAACGATGTAACTTTGACTGGTAGAGGTGACACAAATGATTGTGACAGCTTGGCCGTATGCTCTGAGACTATTACAGCTGGTATAGATACTCTCAGTATATATTGCGACGAAATTAAAATTTACAATGAACAAGAATATTTGCAACCATAGGTATTTAGTATGGTAGTCAATATGTTGTATATCATGCATGTGTGTTGAATGCCATAGATTCTAGATAGTATCATTCATGTTTATCGATTGGAATTACTAGTCCAATCGCAAGTACGGTTTCTATTGTCTATCCTGGTCGAAGGGACAGTGTCGTCCGGGCCAGACCCATTACGGGTTGGTTGAAGGGATGCACTCGTCCGGTCCAGATGTGTTCTATTGTCTACCCTGGTCGAAGGGACAGTGCCGTCCGGGCCAGACCCATTGTGGGTTGGTTGAAGGGACGCACTCGTCCGGTCCAGATGTGTTCTATTGTCTACCCTGGTCGAAGGGACAGTGCCGTCCGGGCCAGACCCATTGCGGGTTGGTTGAAGGGACGCACTCGTCCGGTCCAGATGTGTTGTGTTGGTATCCTGGTCAAAGGGACAGTGCCGTCCGGGCCAGACCCATTGTGGGTTGGTTGAAGGGACGCACTCGTCCGGTCCAGATGTGTTGTGATGGTAGCCTGGTCGAAGGGACAGTGCCGTCCGGGCCAGACCCATTGTGGGTTGGTTGAAGGGACGCACTCGTCCGGTCCAGATGTGTTGTGTTGGTAGCCTGGTCGAAGGGACAGTGCCGTCCGGGCCAGACCCATTGCGGGTTGGTTGAAGGGACGCACTCGTCCGGTCCAGATGTGTTGAATTAGTATCCTGGGTGAAGGATAGTGATGTCCGGGCTAGATCCGTTGCGGGTTGGTCTTAGTCATCAAAGTCATTATGGAATAATCTGAATGGGACTGTGTGTGTCATGTTGACCCATATAGAATGAAGCCAATTTTAATAGCAGGATGAACGAGCGCATGTGCTGGTGATGGGTTCTTGTCTGTTTCAGAAATACAATAACGCCCGAGGACGGTCGTATGTCAGTCCGGCCGTGTCGGCGCATCGTATAAAGTTTTTCATTAAAAGTGACATAGACGGGTTACTCTAGCGGAGCGTCGTGTCGATGGTAGCGGGACGGCCATCTTAGAGAGGCTGTTTGAACTGGAACCGTCAGCGCACCACTTTTGCGACGAATCGCTATTAATTAAACGAATCAAGAAAGTTTTGGACTAAATTAATATTATTTGTGGAAGAACATATATTGTGATTTACGTGAAAGAAATTATATTTTGTTGTAACTTATAAATTTAAAATTTTATATTTTCTGTCAAACCAGATTTTATTGAATTCCCATTTCATACTGCTTATTTACCAAAATGATGAAGACTGAATGTGTTGCTATGCCCTGTTTACGCTTTTATATACAATGTGGATCTGGAACTACGACATTAAATTAAAACGAGCACAGTACTAGTCCATCAAAACATTTTAAGACACGAAGATTAGTAGTTAATGGAAAATTTAAAAATTGCAATTTTCAAACAATAGAAATAGCAGAATCAACTGCATAAAAAGTAAACACGCTTTATCTACGAAAAGTCACTGACCTAGTGCGCGGCGTGGTGCGGTGTGCAGCGGGCGGCGGCCGTTTACCTATTATTACGGACTCCGATCTACATCATGTTGAAAATTATGAAAATGAAAACTATTTCCTGTGGCTAAAGTATTCATTGGATTTGATTGTTTTTTTGTATTAAAGAGCATGCCATTCTTTAGGTGGTTTAGAGGAATGTCAATCGTCCTGCTCCACATTGTCTAATAATGATAAAATATACAGTTTCTTGAACTTTACGGCAACAGTTTGGTTTATAGAGCTAAGGTTTATTTGGCGAGAAATGGGTTTGTTTGCTATTATAATAAGGTAAATAAAACAAATTTGTGATCAATTATTTATTAATTATTGAAATAAAACTATGAATTGCCTGAAAACATTATTATAGGGTTTAATTGACTAAAATTGTTGACAACTGTGACATGAATATTTATCTATCAAACATCATCATAGAGAAGACTATAAAAGGAGGATTATCTAAATATTTAGGTAATGAGTTTCATATCATTCTCCACCGCTTTGCTTAGAGACTGTAGTCTTGTAAATGAGCAGGTAGTCTTCTAATACGCCCAGATCTTCTAATATCAACCTCTGACTGTAACGCAGGTTGTAGTGAGACGACTCCAGGTGAAAGAGTGAGTTCAGCAACAGGCGCAGTATTGAGTGATGAAGTTTCGTCATGATTAATGATTGTTGCGGGTGACTCATCTTGAGGTATTAAAATCTCCTGATCAGAGCCACGTGAACTCTCATCAGTTGCAAGCTCTCGAATTCTCTCTCCTTCATCTCCAATTGGAGATAGGTGACGATTTGACACCGCTGTTACTCGGCCGTCCCTCAGTCTAGTAATTGAATAATCAGGGGTAACTTCAATTAGATCAGCCTCTTCCACTAAGGGCATGTACTTGTTGGGTCGAGCGCAGCGTTTGACAAGGACCCGTCCGGCACTTGTAAGCCATGTCGGAATGGAGGTGCCGTTTGGCGATTTCCGGGAGTGTTTAAACATCCTCTCATGCGGTGAACAGTTTATGGTAGTACAAAGCAGTGATCGTATAGAATGAAGAGCGTTATCAAGAACTTTCTCCCAACTCTCTATGGGCAAATTGTGGGAACGTAAACCCAACTGTATGGCTTTCCACAGCGTTGAGTTAAGTTTTTCAACTTGTCCGTTTCCTTGCGGGTTGTATGCTGTTGTGTTGCTCGTGGCGATACCACGAGAGTGCAGATATTCTTTTACTTCAGCAGATAAAAAGACAGCCCCTCTGTCTGAATGTATATAGCCAGGCATACCAAACATCATAAACAGATTATTTAAATGTTTTATAACCGTCTTTGCACTCATATCTGAACATGGAAAAGCAAAAGGGAATCTGGAATATTCGTCTATAATGGTGAGTAAATACCGATTCATAGTTTTGCTTGGGACAGGACCTTTAAAGTCAATACTTAAACGCTCGAAGGGCGCCATTGCTTTAACAAGCTTTGGAAGTGGGTCGGCATTTTTGAAAAATCTTGGTTTTATTTCTGCACATATCCGACAGTTGTTTGTCATCGTTCTAATTTCTTCAATAGAATAGGCCAAGTTCTTTGTTTTTAGCCAGTGATGCATTCTTGTGACTCCTGGGTGGCATAAGTTTTCATGTAATTTATAGAGTCGCGTGAGTCGTGATGAGTTGTCCATGCTGGCGCACACTCTGGATAACGTGTCAGCAACGTGGTTTTCTCGCCCTGGTCTATAAATAATATCATAATTATAGGGTGCCAGCTCTAGACGCCACCGCTGTATTTTCTCGTTTTTAATTTTACTAGAGTGTTTTGCGTTAAACATGAACGCTACCGATCTCTGGTCAGTGATCAACTTGAATAGTCTACCTATCAAAAATGGCGCCACTTTTTGAGTGCTTCAACAATGGCATAGGCTTCCTTTTCGACGGCGGAATGATTTTGTTCGCTTTTACTTAGCGTTCTAGAATAAAATGCTACTGGCCTGGAATCCTGTGAGAGTGACGCAGCAATTGTATGTTCCGAAGCGTCAGTTTCTACTGTGAATGGCATTTTATCGTCGATTGCGTGTATAGAAGATTTTGCGATCATCGATTTCAAGTCTTCAAAAGATTTCATGGCTTCAATGCCCAATGGAAACGAAACCGTATGTGCAATGGAGTGTATTCGTTTGGAAAAGTTTGGCACCCACTTAGAATAATGTGCAAACATGCCTAGTACTCTTCTTAGCGCGGGCATATCTTCTGGAGGAGGTAGGTTAAGTAATGGCTGTAGACGATCGCTGTCAGGTTTGACAATGTGATTTTCAATCGAGTACCCTAATATTTTGGAGTGACAAATGGTGTGTCTAGTTTCCAGAGAACTATCGACTGGATCATCAGAAAGGAAGGCTTAATTGGGACCTTCGCGTATTTAGACGACATAACTATATGCGGAAATACTCAAGATGAGCATGATCAGAATCTAAGCCGTTTTTTGTTGGCAGCCGTTATCTATCAAACATCATCATAGAGAAGACTATAAAAGGACGATTATCTAAATATTTAGGTAATGAGTTTCATATCATTTATTATTTACAATTTCCGTATACGTAGCACTACCTTTTAGGGTTCCGTGCCTCCAAATGAAAAAACGGAACCCTTATAGTACCTATCACTTTGTTATCCGTCCGTGCGTCTGTTTGTCAATATACAAAACGCGTGGAGGGATCGACTTGAAACTATAGATAATCTAGTATTTATTCAGGGTTACTACTACTCTAGTTAGCTAGTTAGTTGTTGCTTATGGTGTTAGCTTCCTAGTCCTGCGAGGTTCTTGGTGTTTAACAAGTTACCCTGTATATATATATAAATAAAATTTACGTGCCTGTTTATAATGCATATACCTATAAACAAATAATCTTACCATAGAAATGGGAATAGCATTTATTTAAGCTTCGTGTATCCCTTTTTTGATACAGAAACATGGTCATTTCTGAAATGAACCGAGTATACCCTTGTCGTCCATAGCTTCCGTCTATAGTTCTCTTCGCTTTAGATTGAGTGGAAATCTGAAGAAACCAAGCTATTAACCCTTTAACGGTCATAAGGAGTGGCCAGTGGAAACAAAATAATCATAATGAATAATGGTATATAATAGTAGTAAAAACATATATGTGCATTATATATATATATATATATATATATATATATATATATATATTTCTATGGTGGGAAATATATTCCCTTTACCGGTCAGATTCTATCAATTGTTAATCTCTATTGCATGCTCTTTTCTCGCGCTGGACCTATTTTATTACAGTAATTATATACAATAATTTATTTTTTATAGTATTAAAAAAAAAAACAACTTTACCAAAATCAAGTTTCATTATTTGTTACAAAAAGTTTTTTTATTTATTAAAAAAATGAAGTATTTTTTACGTATAACAAAAATGAAGTATTTTTTACGTATAACAAAAATGAAGTATTTTTTACGTATAACAAAAATGAAGTATTTTTTACGTACAATAAAAATCTAATTTTATTGTTTATGAAAATCACTGAAACAAGGTGCTATGCATAGTGCGACTTGGCATTTCGCAGTTTATCGTTTTCTTTAGTGCTACACATTTTACATCTCTTGTATGACTGCAATTGGCACGGCATGTGATCGCCCACGTTGGAATACCGTACTTCTTCGGGCACAGCACTGATAGTTTTTTGACGGTTTTCATTCGCGAGCTTCCGTCTGCTAACATAAGATGGCATACCGCCGGTCGAGCGTCTCTTCCTGCTGGTAAAACCACCTATCAATCCTCGTGCTAAGCCGACTCTAAATTCAAGATGGGAAAGCGTAAGATTCTTATTGCTTTTGTACAACAAGAAAGCATTAGTTATGCTCGTGTCAAGGAGGAAATAGAAAAGCCGTAGCCACTATCTTTTACTTCGCCTGCCCACTGAATACGTGCCTTTCAGCTGATCAAAATGATCAACACCACCCATTCGCTTGTTGTATTCCTTTACGACAAGTGGGCAAGGTACATTCTTTTTTGAACCGTCTTTCTCAGTTCGTGTTACATGTGTTTGAGCAACTTTAGGGTGGAACGCGTTACTCATAAGAAGTGCCTCTTTACTATCTTGCCAAACTACAAATGCAACGTGTTCCTGTACTCTCTATTTGAAGTGTCCTTTCGGCAGTTTCAGCTTAGTTTTATTTTTTATTATAAGAGGCATTTCCGCCCGGTGCCTGCGTACTGTTCCCGTCGCATAAATTCCTTTTTCATGCAAGTAATCCAACAGCTTATAATCACAAAAAAAATTATCGAATGTTAAATGAACATTCTTCACCTCTTGTTGTATTAATTTTTCAGACAACTTTTTTACAATTTTTGCTCCTAATCCTTCTTCAACTCCATCATTAGTCTTACCCGTATATATGCTGAACTCGTATAGATACCCACTCGCACTGTCGCAACGACACCAGATTTTATAGCCCCGTTTGATGGGCTTTAGAGGCATATACTGTTTGATGGTACTTCTGCCTTTGAAAAGGACCATGGACTCGTCGATACTCTGTGACGAAGAGTTTTTTGCGTTGATTTGGCAAGCGTTATTGATGATATTTACAAGGGGTCGGATCTTATAAAGTTTGTCGTAATCTGGGCTAGACTTCTCTGGGGTCAACGAGTTATCATTAATATGTAGACAACGCATAATATTTTTGAATCTTCTGAGAGGCATTGTTGCAGCTACTTCTTCCACTCGAAAACCTGGGTCTGATGACCAATACAAATCAATACTCGGAAGAATATGGTAACCCATGACAATAAGTATGCCTAAAAATGCCTTCAGTTCATTCTTATCAACGGGTGTCCACCACCCAAAGTTTTGTTGTTGAGCGTATAAATTAGTTTGACTTACTATCAGGTCATATGCTCCCTCGGTAAAATATTTTTCAAAATAAACAATAGGTCTGGTTTTGCTGTTGAACCCTTGGACTGGTTGCATTCGAAGTTCGTCAAAGCTGCAAGGATTTGGTCTGCTAACTGTAGTAAAAGTTTTTTTTTTCCATAATACCTCCTCAGTATCTGACTGATCTGAATCAGAAAAATCTTCAATAACGGGTAAGACTGGCACTGATTGTACTGGTCTTTGTAAACCAGAAGTACTGGGAATAGGTGTAACTCGCCGAGGACGTGTTATTCTTCTGTTTGAATCAAGACTTGGGGTAAAATTATCGGAATGAAGTGATATCGAGCTAGCTGAATTGTTATCGACTTCCTGAACTAGTAATGGCGAACAAGGCTGATCAATCTGTTCATCAACAGACGACGGACTAGGCACTGATATGATATCTACTAATAAATTTACGGGACGAGGCTCATCAAAATCTTCCATAATTTGCTGAAGGCGGATTGCACTAAAATTTGGGCATTCGTCGTCAGATTCTAAATTATCCTCCGAATTATCAGGGTCATCGGGTAAGCCAAACATGTCTTGAAGGGCCTCCTCTACTTCGTAATCCTTCAGGTGCCGATTCATTTCTGAAATAAAGCAAAAAAAAGGAATCGCAAACCATACCAAGCATCACACAAACAGCGCCATACAGACAGAGGGAATATTCAACCCACCGTAAATTTACAGGCAGACGGGCAAAGGGAAAATACAACCCACCACAAAAAATCAAGATTGTCCAAAAGCGCCAATAGCAGACTTGAAAATATTTACATTTTTTCTTAGAATAAGATCACATAAACCAAAAAATAAAAGAACTTACCTTTCGATATTGGTAGATCTTCGAGATAAACCCTGCTTCAAACTCGTCGAAAAAAAAAGTACACTTTTTCAACTTCTCTGTGCTCTCATGAAAAAAATATTTATGTCAACTGTCAAACCTGTCATTGTCAAACTGTCTATTGACAATCATAAAACTTGCCTGAATGAAAAAATACCGCTGGTGAACGAATTTTCGGCGAAAACAAAATAAAAATCATGGTGGTGAAAATATCGCCTCTAACTTATAAAGGGTTAAGCTATTTTAATACCACCATTACCATTCTTTTGTACATACCCTAAAGATTCTGCTAAATAAAAATATTTCGTCATAATCTTTGTGTAGAAATATAGATTAATTCGTTTGCTTAACAACATCACCATATATTTTGAGTGAATTTGATTGACTTCATCTTTTACTATATAAAAATAAGTCGGGTTTTCCTTCCTGACGCTATAACTCCAGAACGCACGAACCGATTTCCACGGTTTTGCATTCGTTGGAAAGGTCTCGGGCTCCGTGAGGTTTATAGCAAAGAAAATTTATAAAATTTAACGCGGGTAACACCGCGGGGCACAGCTAGTATTTAATAAAATTAAAATATATAGCGATGTGCTTATCCGTAATAACTAATTCCAACACTCTTATTATGCAAATGAGATTTATTAATACACTATTTCACTGCACAGGAAGGCATTTTTGAAAATTAAACACGCTGAAACCGGCACAATTTTTAAGCCCCGCTTACCGCGGCACAATCTGCGTTGGGTCATTTTCGCGAGCTCGGAATGCTTCCATGTTTTTTGCGCTTACTGGAAGAAACTGAATCGTCAAAAATATCTGAAGATATCAAGCTTAAGGTATTGCTAAATAGCGTGTCTTTCAACGTTTATTCTTACATACGTGAAGTGAAGGATTATTCTACTGCTATAAGTCAATTGGATAAACTCTATACAAGATCAAATAATAAGATTCACGTGCGTTACATGCTGGGTGCAGCTAAACAAAAACCCAATAAAACAGTCTCTGACTATTTACGTAGTTTACATCAGCTGGCGTACGACTGTAACTTCGAAGCCGTTGACGCAGAAACATACCGAAAGGAATACATACGTGATACTTTTATAGCTGGACTAAGAAATTCGACAACGGCTACCAGAAAATACAGAAATAACTTTAGACGAGGCTGTCGTTCAAGCAAGTTCTCTGGAAATGGCTAAAAGTAATGCCAAGAATTTCGAAATACAATCTCCAGTTTTAGAGTTCAATCTCATAGACACTCAGACGGCAAACTCACCGAATCTAGCTGCCGCCCATGCCCCACCTAGGCATTGTTTCTTCTGTGGTGGAAATGTACACCAAAGAATAAAATGTCCAGCATTTCACGCCACTTGTCAAAACTGTAAAAAAAGGGGTCACTATGCCAATGTTTGTAGAAGTGGGGATCTAACGCTATATTGTATTTAGAACAAAAAAACGTCGGAGCCATTTTAGCAGCTTCTCCTACTAGTTTACCAAAAGTCACTGTTTCCATTACTGTAAATAACTACAAAGCTGATGCCTTGATTTGATAGTGGTAGCTTCACTAGCTTTATTGATAAGAATTTTGCACAGCTCTTAAACTTAAAACGCTTTCCTTGGAAGGAAAATGTAACATTGGCATAAAAGAATAGTATTACATCAGTAGACGGAGTTTGCTATGCAACCCTACAAATAAACGAGCATACTTATAGCCGAAAACCTCTTTACGTACTCGACTCACTTTGTTCAGACGTCATCATTGGACATGAAATCCTGAATGATCACTCGTCTCTGGAGGTCAGCTTCGGAGGTCCAAAGAAGCGACTTAAGATCTGCAACGTCATGGAGGCACATGTACCTGAAGTTTCACTATTCACCATTTGATACTTTTTCAGATATTATGGAGAATACATTAGATAAATTATCTAACAGTGCTAACAGCCATAAAACAGTTATCATTTGTGGAGATCTTAATATAAATATTTTGGAGAAAAGCGCAATAAGTTGTAATTTATTAAATTTGTTTAAATCCTATAATTTATATCACAATTTTACAGAACCAACTAGATAACTCCTACAAGTGCTACATGCATTGATAATATATTTAGCACTGTAAAACCTTTATTTAAATCAATAATCAATAAAATTCAGTCAGACCATTCAGGTCAGTTGGTAACTTATTCAAATGCTCCAAAAATTAAAAGGAAACATATAAGCTATATTCCATTTAGTGAAAACCGCTAAGAAAAATTTAAATGTAATATAGTAAAACAAATAGCATGGCTGCCCTATCATGATAATCCGGATCACTTGTACAACTCTTTATTCAATTTGATTAATGATGAGTTCTGCACAATATTCACACCCAAACAACTGACTGTAAGTGACCGTTTGGTATTCAGCGAACTCCAGGCATCTATAAAAGTCAGAATCGGTTGTATGAAGAAAGATCCAGATAATCATAATACAGCTTTTCAAGAATATGTAAAACAATATGCCAAAAAATTTAGACGAGCCTGTACCGCTGCTAAATCTTTGCACATAAAAAATATACTTAAATCTTCTACAAATATAATCAAAACTACTTGGAAGATAATTAATGCTGAGACAGTTAGAACAAACATACGTAGTCGTGGTTTTAACTTGGTAATAAATAACAAAGATATTAAAGGCGATTTGGAGATTGCGACTGAGTTAGAAAAATATTTTTCGAATATTCCAGTCATAATTACTAACTCTCCTTCATGTTCTTCTACATCTGCTGAGCAGATACTCAAGCAAAGCGTAGGGTCGTGTGACACATTTTTTGAATTTTCGGTGGTTAGCCCTAAATATATTTTAAATGCTTTCAAGAATATTAATATGAAAAACACAAAGGATCTGTGGGGTCTATCTGTTAACGCCCGAAATTAATAAACGATCCTAATCCATTTTATGCTATCTACGATAGCAATTTCGATCCATTTGTCTATTAAACCGTGCCAATAAAGCATCCACAGATTGAAAAGCAATCTTTCCGAACGAGCGATCTTTGGGAGGACGGATCATAGAAAAAGATAGGCCTCTGTACTAAAATGACAGGTTGTAAGTGCCAATAACCAATCCATTAATTTTGAAATAAGCTTAGATAGCCAAAACAATCTAAAGTTGCAATCCTAGAAATTCGGTGGATTGACGATTGGTTCTACAGATAAAATTGGTGAAATAGTTCATTATATTCCAAAATTGCCTTGCATATAAATAATTACATACATACATACATAGACTCACGCCTGTTTCCCAGAGGGGTAGGCAGAGACAACGGATTTCCATTTGTCACGATCTTTGCATACTTCTTTTGCCTCGATTACTGTCATTATATTCTTCATACATGCTCGCCGGTTTAGGGTACTTCTGACCTGCCCTTTCTTGAGAACATCTCCAATTTGGTCAGAGAATGTTCGACGTGGTCTTCCCCTTCCGGTTGTCCCATTCACCCAGGCCAGGTATACTTCTTTTGTCAATCTTCTTTCATTCATCCTTTCTAAATGGCCAAACCATCTCAGCATGCCTTTTTCAATCTTTGTGACTACATCCTCTTTCACACCACAACGCTCTCTTACATCAGTATTTCGAATTCTGTCTCTCAAAGTCACACCACACATACTTCTCAGAGCTCTCATTTCCACTGCATTTATTTTACTTTCATTCTTTTTCTGCCATACCCAACTTTCACTTCCATACATTAAAGTTGGCACTAACACTCCATCGTGCACGGCTAGTCGGGCCTTCTTTGATACTTGCCGGCTACTCATAAAGGCGTGTAGTGCCCCATTCACTCTGTTCCCCGCATTTACTCTTCTAACAATATCTTTTTCATATTTCCCATCTCTCGTAAACAAAGTTCCCAAATATACAAACTCATTCACCTGTTCGACTTTCTCTCCTCCAATCACAATATCACACGCTGTCGTGTATTCATCCCTCTCAAATACCATTACTTTCGTCTTACCTACATTCATTTTCATCCCTTTCCTTTCAAAGGATTCATACATATTTGTTACCATCACCTGCAACTCGTCCGCCGATGATGCAAGTAAAACTTGATCATCAGCGTAAAGCAGACATTTGATGAGTAACTCATTCATCCTTACACCGCATTCACTTTCTTTCAAATCTTTTAAACAGCTATCCATGAATAGGTTAAACAACCACGGTGACGCTACACATCCCTGTCTAACACCCTTTTGGATGCTAAACCACTCGGTGTATGACCCGTTAATCCTCACGCAAGCTCTGGAATCCCTATAAAGAGATTTCAGTGCTTGAACAAGGTTGTCGTTCAACCCATACATGGACAGTACCGACCATAGTTCATTCCTCAACACTCTATCGTAGGCCTTTTCTAAGTCTACGAAGGCACAGTAGACCTTTTGGTTTTTGCCCAAAAACTTCTCTACTATACTTCGCAGAGAAAAGACCTGATCCGTGCATCCCATTCCTTTCCGAAAACCCGCCTGTGCATCCCATATTTTCGCATCGGTTTCTTTCACAACTCTTTCAACCAATACTTTTGCATACAACTTACCAACGACGCTGAGCAGACTAATGCCCCTATAGTTTTTACAGTCTTGCCGTGAGCCTTTCCCTTTGTAAAGAGGTACAATGACAGCCTTGCACCAATCACTTGGCACTTGGCCGGTGGTATAGCATAGATTGAAAAGGCTGTACAGCTGACTCGCTATGACGCCATGTCCAGCCTTCAGCATCTCGGAAGTTATCCTGTCATACCCTGGTGACTTACCTGATTTCATACCCTTAATAGCTTTCACAATCTCATCCATACCAATTTCATCTTTACATTTGTTCTCGTCTATACTTAGTGAACTACGTTCACTCTCTGTTACACCTCTTTCATACAAACTTTCAAAATACTCCTTCCAACGTTTTAACACGCATTCTTCCCCTTTCACTATATTTCCATCTTGGTCTCGTATGGATTTCAGTTCTGAGGTTTGAGTTATGCCTCTTACTGATCTAACGGATTTCCAGAAAAACTTAATGTTCGTCTGAAAATCCTTAGACAACCTTCTATCAAAATTATCCTTTTGTTCATTTTTCTTTTCGTTCACCACATCCTTTACAATTACTTTCATTTTCCTATAATCATTCCAGGCCCTTTCTATATCCTCATTCGTCGCCTTATTCATTCGTTCGTTTGCTCTGGTGGCTAGCCAGTCTAACCACGCTTTCTTCTTTTCACATACAACTTTTTGTACACTTTTATCCCACCAAATATTCTTCATCTTTCTTCCTCTTCTTCTCTTTATTACACCACATACTTCACCAGCTACACTCACCACACCTTCTTTGACTACCTTCCATAGCTCTTCTACTTCTCTTATGTCTTCAGATCCCTCAAACTTCTCAACCAACTTACTTTTGTACTCGTCTGCCACTTCTTCCTCTTGCAGTTCCTCTACTTTTATTCTCTCTAGTACACTTTTAGTCTCAGGGATTCGGTGGCGCCATCCTTTGGACAGACCACTTATTCGGCTCATCACCAGAAAGTGGTCTGTATGGATTGCGGTCCCACGATAGACTCTTGTGTCTAGAACATTCTTTCTCAGTCTTTCATCTACAATCACGAAGTCAATCATACTCTTTCTCACATTTTTCCTCTCTCGTGTAAACGTATGGATTCTTTTATGTTCAAACATAGTATTTGTAACACAAAGACCCCATTCCAAACATATCTCAAGCAGACTGTACCCATTCTCATTCTCACTCTCGTCACCGAATTGACCTAGTACTCTTTCAAAACCATCACGTTTTATCCCAACCCATCCATTAAAATCACCTAACATTATTACTCTTTCATTATACCGACTTAACCGCAACACATCTCTCAGGGTCTCCCAGAATGCCTTTCTTTCCTCTTGTTCTCGCTGTATTACAACTGCACCCATATCTACAGGAGCGTACACTCCTACTAGGAAGATACGGGTCATACCAACTTTCATTCTCAACCACATTACTCTTGCATTCACGCATTCGAACTCAGTCACACACTCAGACATACTTGTGGAAAGAATGAGACCCACACCTTGGCAAGCTCGGGTGGTGTTCGGTACTCCAGACCAATACGCCGTGTATAGTCCGTGGTTTGTAGTATCACACCCTTTCCGCTTCGTCTCATTCACACACAACACATCGATCCGCTTTTCACTCATCAGCTGACATACTTCGTCCATCTTACCTTCTATTCCTCCTCCAACATTCAACGTAGCAAAACGGCTCTCCGTTGACCACTTTTCGCCACTCTGGGAAACGAGACGTGACGGGTGGCGGACCACGTCGCCGATATATAAATAATTAATTAATAATAAGAATATTTTTTTGTTTACAAAATAGGCGGCAACCACTTCACGTCACTGTTTAAATTATTTGTAAAACAAACACAGAAATCAATAATAAAATTATTGCTTATCATATCACAATCCATTATAGGTATTATATTTATTAATAAGTAATTATTTGTATATTAGTTATAAATGCTTAGCAACAAAAACAAACAACCAACTTACTGCTTTTTTGTTTTTGATCCGATTCGTTTTGCTTGTCAAATTTTGATACGTTCCGTTCCACCAAAACATAATGTTTGGCCAATTAAGTTTCATTTTATTATTATATAACCTAGTCGTCTAGTAAAACATTTTAACCTAGCTATAAATAAGTCAGTATTGATGACATATCGTTAATAATATTTAAAAATAAATTTTCTTCTTAAATTAAATGGTATATTTGTGTCCTGAGTTACCGAGTTCTGCATAAGACGGAATGCTGCAGAGGGAAAGGATCGCACCCCAATCTCTGGGCAAAAATGGATGGATTGATATGTTTTGTTATTGGCACGCAGGTAAAGATCAAGATAGCGATAGAGCTAATCTAGAGATAGGACTGACTGACAGATTGCGGATCGTTTATTAATTTCGGGCGTAAGACTGTTTCATCAATTATTACCAGAATCACCCCACACTTAGCTACTGTGTTCAATTGCTGTGTTGCATCAGGTGTATTTCCTGACTTGATGAAGTATAGTAAAATCATTTCTTTGTTTAAAGCTGGTGATACTTCAGACCCTTCAAATTTTCGACCTGTTTCCGTGCAGCCTACTCTTAGTAAAATATTTGAAAAGCTTATGCTTAGCCAGCTGCTCAGACACTTTAATATACATAATTTACTACAACGGAAACAGTTTGGATTCACAAAGGGTTGTTCAACCATAGATGCAGGGGTCAACTTATTAAAAAGTATATTCGCGGCGTGGGAAGACTCGCAAGATGCATTAGGTATCTTTTGCGATTTGTCCAAAGCGTTCGATTGCGTTCATCATGATACTCTGGTCAGAAAATTACACCATTACGGTATTAGGAACAATTAGGAACAAGGCTCTCGAACTTCTGACTTCTTACTTGGGCAATAGAATTCAGAAGGTCGAAATAAAAGGTAAAATATCTCCGGGATCTCCAGTGGTGCGTCCCACAGGGGTCAATACTTGGCCCATTTTTGTTTTTAATTTATATAAATGACTTGCTATGTAAGGGATAAGCATGAGATTGTGTTGTTTGCAGATGATACTTCTCTGACGTTCAAAATAAACCGACAATTAGCAATTTTGACTATGTTAATGATGCAATCTCTAAAGTTGTACATTGGTTTAATGCCAATAATCTTGTGCTTAATGATAAGAAAACTGAAATGAAATGAAAATGAAAAAGCGTTTATTCTGAGAAAAATATTTTACAATCCATGTTTACCTCTGCCAAACTGCAAAGCAGTTTGTTGGCAGACGTAGCTCCTTTTTTAACAATTTTTTAAAGTTTGTATTTTAAGTGACACTTTTCCACTCTACTTAATATACTAATAACCATTAAACACTATTATTTTCTATCTATATAACTAAATAATCAAATATTCCCTACGGTGATGTTTTCACAGAAGATATTATATAAATGCATTTGTATTTTGTTTTTAAAATAGGTCTTGGTGATATCATTGTTTATATCGACTGGGAGGCTATTGAAAATGGTTGGAACTAAAAAAGATCTACACCTTCGACCATAATAATTATCACAAGTGGGCACTTCAAATCTCCTCATATTATTGTTCCTTTGAGATCTTGTGCGAATAATATGTTTTTTGAAATCGTCACTACCATATTGATTTAATGCTACTGACAACACAGCCCTCTCATGAACCGGTAGGATTTTACATACCAAAAATAATTCTTCGTAAGCACTACTTTTACATCTGATTTTTGTGTTTCTATCCACTAACGGCTTCAAGAATCTAATCAGTATGTTTTTTAATTTATCCAGATATGTTTTAAAAGTATTACCATAGCATACCAGCCCATAAGAGAGTAGTGAGTCCACCAGTGCATAGTAGACCATGTACAAAGTTGCCCTATCAAGCACCAAACTAAGGTGGTGGAATTTCACAAGCACGTATCTGAGTTTGTCACATAGATGGATAATGTGTGTTTTCCATGAGAAATGGTTGTCTATGACTAAACCCAAGTACCTGTATTCCTCCACCACCTCAATCTGTGCACACTGACACAACGCCAGTCCACTAGTGTGCAGACGCTCATAGCTGTGCCCCACTATGCACGGCGGGCGTTCGATTTTTTTTACATAAGGAGGTCGTATATGCATACATTTGGTTTTATTAATGTTAATTATGATTCCATTGTCGTGAGCCCACTTGATAATATTAGTAAAGTCCTCTTGTATGTTACTTTCTATTAGGTTTAAATCTCTATCTGCATAAACTAGGCAAGTATCATCAGCATACATATATATTCGACACTTACGAACCACATTGCACATACTGTTGACATGCATGCTGTATCCGACCGGACCGAATACGGACCCGGTCGGCACACCGCACGTTACCTGTCTGGGCTCTCCGACGACGCCGTCAATGACCGTTCGCATTGTCCGGTCGGTGAGGTAGGCACGGAACCACCTGTTTAGTGGTCCCGCAACTCCACACTCTTCCATGGCTTGAAGCAGCTGGTGGTGCTCCAAGGTATCAAATGCTTTTTTGAAGTCAATGTAGACCACCACCACCTGCTTCCGCTGACCCAAACACTCATTGACGTCGTCCGCGAACTGCGTCAACACTGTCGCCGTGCTCCGTCCTCGTCGGAAACCATGTTGTGCATTTGATAAAATGTTGTGGTTTTCCAAAAAGACATTTATTTGATTGATAATAAACTTCTCTACTATTTTATTTATGACCGACAATATGGCTATTGGTCTATAATTTGCGTAGTCACCATGTACACCTTGTGTAAAATAGGTCTTATTAATGCTGTTTTTAGTTTTTCCGGATATAACCCCTTTTCAATACATAAGTTAATAAATAAAGCTATCACAGGGCTCAACTTAGATTTTAATAATTTAATTTCCCTAACTCTAATTTTATCTATTCCGTTATATTTATCCCAACATAGCGAGTTTATTATCCTATCTATATCTATTGGATAAGCTTTCTGATACCGCAGTGATACATTTGCAGAATTAACATAGCCAGATCTTTCTAAAAACCTATGACTACAGACATGTTTTATGTCTAAGATTTCTTTGGTAAACGTTGTTGAGAATTTATTACATATACTACTAACCGAACATTCTAATTTACCGAAGTACTTTAATATAACAGAATCTAAACTTCTTTTTTCTTTTCCTATCCATGAGTTTATTTTAGTCCAGATCTTTCTAATATTTTTTTTCATTTTTTTATTTCCTCTTGACGGTGTTTATTTTTTGCTTTATTTATACATTTATTTAATATATTTCTAAATCTATTATATTATTTTTAAATAACCTGTCCCTAATACCTATTTTTTTTTTTTTTTTGATAAGGCAGGGGGAATGCTAATGCATGCCACCCGCAAAAAGTGTCTGCGGGTGGGTATGTCGGACTCGCACCGACTAAACCTAACCTGCCGTGGACTTCGTCTGGCGCCTGATGGGGGGAGCCCCGGGAACGCGGGTATGCTGCTCCGGTGCCCCCCTTTTGCGCCGTGTCCCAGATGGTCGGGACACGCACCCGGGGAGGACTGTGAGTTGCCCTCCCCATTTGCCGACTCCTGCCAGTACGGCACAGCGACTGTGCCACAAACAGTTCGCTGTCTTCCCGGGGCTGCTTGCACATGGCAGCAGTAGAGGACACTTCTCATACTGCCACCGCAACCCCGAGGGGAGTAGGGCTAACGGCTGCCGCCGCCGCCCCGACGCCTCCTCCGTCTACGAGCGGGGTCGGCTCGCTCCCGATCCCGCTCGGCGACCTCCTTCTGGAGCATGACTGCTTCGCAGAAGGAGACCACGACGTCCCATTTGGTGGAGTCGCCAGCCAGCATCGCATACATGACTGCTGGCGGCGAAAGATCCCGTCCGATCTCAGCGACCAGGACTCGTCTCTTGGCCTCCCAGGCCGGGCACTCCTCCAGCGTATGCTGGGCAGAGTCCAGGTCGCTCCCGCAATGGTGACAGTGTGTCGTCACTTCTCGGCCGATCCGGCACAGATACTCACCGAAACACCCGTGTCCGGTGAGTATCTGAGTCAGTCTGTAGGTGACGCAACCGCCCTTCCTTCCCACCCAGGCCTCGAGGTGAGGCAGGATAGCACCGACGGCACGTTGGCGCGCGTTCAGCCGCAACTCAAGCCTTGCGCGCCACTGTACAAGTAGGCGCCGGTGTGCTTCCCGCCTATAGGCAACGAGCGTCTGCTCTGGCGCCTCACCGCTCTCCCGGCGGACGCGGATTTCGGTGAAAACCTTCGCGTCGACTGCTGCCAGGAGATCAAACGGTGGAAAGCGCGCCAGGAGTGTCGCCGCCTCAAAGGATATCGTTCGATATCCTCGTGCGATCCGTATGGCCACCACACGCTGCAGGCTGTTCAAGATAGCCCTGCAGCGTAAGCCGTGGAACCATAGCGCCTCGGTTTTGTGAGGTGCTACCCGAAGGCCCAGTCTCGTTATGGCCGCGACGACACACGCGACACCGAGTTCGGCGAGCCGTACCGCCCGCTGGAAACTTGCCTCCCGGGCTATGACGAGCGTGTCGTCCGCATAGCAGACGACGCTCACCCCGGGAGGGAGGCTTATCCTCAGGACCGCATCGTATGCGAGGCTCCATAGCAGAGGTCCTAGCACGGACCCCTGAGGAACCCCGCAGGAGAGCTCCCTCCGGAACTCAGTCCCGTTCCGACCGACGAATTGAATCGTCCTGTCGCGCAAATATGCCCCGACTATACCACGGAGATAGGGAGGCACGTTGTGATGGACCAGTGCCTCCCGTATCGCCCGCCAGGGGACGGAGTTGAAGGCGTTGACGATGTCTAAACTCACCGCCAACGCCACCCCCCCCCCCCCGCCCGAACGGCGGGCTCCGACAGGGCGCGGACGCGATTGATCGCGTCCAGCGTCGAACGTCCCTGCCGGAAACCGAACTGGTTGTCCGATAAGTCGGGGCCAACGCGCGACAGATGCTCGCTGAGACGGGCGGCGATGACACGCTCAAAGAGCTTGCCCGCCTCGTCCAGCAAGCATATTGGTCGGAACGCCGAGGGAGAATCGGCGGTCCTGCCCGGCTTGCTCAAGAGCACTAGCCTTGCCTCTTTCCAGCAGGTGGGGAACACGGTACTATGGAGGCAGCTGGTGAACAGTTGCCTCAACCGGTCCCCCAGGACTGCCAGGGCGCAAACCCACGCCCTGCCCGGTATCCCATCCGGGTCAGGGGCGGTATTTCGGGCCGCAAGTCGCCGTACTGCTCGGTCCAGCTCCCCCTCCGTCACCTCCAACTGGTCGTCCCAATCATGGTACGACGGTGACGGAGGGTCCGAGGGACTGTCCTGGACCCTAGGGAAGAGGGTGTCCACCACCCTCCTCAGGAAGTCCGGGTCCAGGGTACTCGTCAACGGAGGGACCCACGGTCTGAGCTTGCCCAGTACCATTTTGTACGGGCGCCCCCATGGGTCCCTATCCAGTCCCTCGATGAGCTCGTTCCAGGACCGAGCTTTGGCTTCCGCTATCGCGATGGATAGCGCCTTGACGGCGACTTGATACGCCCTGTGCGCTCCGGCAGCCTCTTCGGCATTGGCTCGCCTCCTCCGACGGGCCCGCTGGTGTCGGCGACGCGCTGCGACGTACTCCGTACGGAGTCGCGTGATTTCGGCCGACCACCAATACTGCGAGCCTCGTCTGTCACCCGGACGGATCCGGGGCATCGACTTGTCGCAGATGCGAGACATGATGCCCCGGAACCAGCCCGCTTGCGAATTGGGATCGGACGGGATCCTCTCTCCACCCTCACTCGCACCCCAGGCGATGGCGACGGCGGCAGCCGTCAACATGTCGCGGTCCAAGCGGCGTAGGCACCAGCGCCGCGGTGGGACAACATTACTGCGGTCAGGGCCGCCTCGGGGCGGACGGAAGGCCACGCTGAAAACGATGTGTCGGTGATCCGACAGCGTGGCAATTTCCTCCGCAACTCTCCACCCCGAGACCAGGTGCATGGCCGAGGGAGTCGCCCACGTCAATTCGACGATCGACTCCCCCTGCCACCGCACACAGGTGCTGACTGAACCCCGATTTAAAAGACGGAGGTCCAGTCCGGCGGCCCATTCCAGCAGTAACTCCCCTCGAACGTCGTCCCGGGCATCGCCCCACACGCTAGAGTGGGCGTTAAAATCGCCCAGGACGAGTACCGGACGGGACTGGTAAGAGCTAATATGGCTCGTTAGCCCGTCCAGGTACGCCTCAAAATTTGCGAGGCCGCAATTCGGGGAGATGTAGCAGCCCACCACGACTGCTGGTCCCCCCTCCACGACGACGAATCCGGGCCCCTTGGCCAGGAGTTTGCAATGGGGGTCACGTTCCCCCCCTGCCCAAAAAATGGCGACGAGGCCCCCATCCGCCCCGAACCAACGAGGGTGGTCGGGAACGGAGTGAGGCTCCGCCACTATCGCTAGGGCAACCGAACGCTCAGCAATCGTCTGCGCAAGAAGAGCTTGCGCAGCGATGCAGTGGTTCAAGTTGCCCTGCAAAATAAGTTGGGGGGGAAAGAATTTTAGACCTCCATGGACACCCCACCGGGGCCAGAGCCCGGATCGTTGGACCGCGACGATGTAGGAGCGGACGTGGCAGGACGTCCCGCTCCCTTTCTCTTGGGTGGCGTGCACCTACCGCTGCCCAGGCGATGGTTTGCCGGCCTGCCAAGGTCGGCACACACTACGCAGTGAGGGGCGCGCGCCGTGCATTCCTTCGCCTTGTGGCCCTGTTGGCCACAGACGAAGCACGACGCGCTCCGGTCGCACTCTGTGCACCGAACCCTAACGTGCCCCTTCTCCAGGCAGCGGTAGCACTGGAGAGCTCTGGGTGGAAGCGCCACCACCCGGACCGACATCCAGCCCACTAGTACCCGGCCGATTACCGCTAATTTGCGGGCGGCCACTAGTGGGCACCGAACCCACACCGAACCTAAGCCCGACGGGGAGAACCTAATTTCGCCGACTTTTACGTCG
This sequence comes from Pseudoips prasinana, assembly GCA_951640165.1. Taxonomy (NCBI): domain Eukaryota; kingdom Metazoa; phylum Arthropoda; class Insecta; order Lepidoptera; family Nolidae; genus Pseudoips; species Pseudoips prasinana. The sequence goes on along the minus strand of OX621236.1, from coordinate 22,069,058 downwards.
GCGACGGCACATCCTCCCGCCGTGGCTATTGTTTCAGCCACTTCGGTGGGGTCGGCGGAGTCGTCCAGGTCCATCACCCGGAGCTCTCCCATTACGACAGGATGCGCCACCACCGCACCCGTCTCAGCTAAGGCTTCCCTTAGCCGAGTAGTGAGGGCCTCCGCCTTCGCGGTCCCCTCTAGACCAGGGATCCTCAAAATAAGACCCCCGGTCAAAGCCCTCTTGGGGCGAAGGCCAGCCTCCAGGCCAAGGTCCTGCAATTGGACTTTGGTCCTTGCCATCTTCAAGACCTCGGCCATGGTAGTGGCCGAGGTCGACGGCAAGTTTATCGTCACTGCCGCGGACGGTGGAGGTCGCGGCAGTGCGATAGGCCTCTTTGGAGGCGAAGGCGGCAGTGGCCGATTAAGGTGGGCAGCCTTGGCCTTGGCCTTTCGGCCAACCACCTGGGCCCATGTACCCTCGGCGGGTGGCGGTGGCGCTGACCGCACCGGCATCGTCGCATTCCTAGCCGCAGCGGCCTCTGCGGCGGCAGCCCGTCTCCGCTGCCGGCCACCCCGTTTCGCGGTGGGTGGCACTTGCGAGTGGTGGGCGGACGGCCCTGCCCGGAAAGACCTCTGCCATGACCTCCTGGCGCATCTGAACCAAACGTTGGTCCCAGATGCGCCCCATTTCTCGCAATTTGCGGTCCAGAATGGCCGCAAATCTGTCTTCAGGCGAGACGTGGTCTTCCCGAGCAGGTACAGCACGGGGAGCATCTAAATTGCTCCTCCAAGTTATCGGTGCCGGTTGCGGCGACGATGGAGCGTGGACAACCGGTGCCGGCTGCGGAGACGGTCTCAAAGACGGCGCTGACCGCGGAGCAGGTGGTGACTGCCGGGATGGCGAAGGCAATGGCGGATAAGCCCCGATATCCCTCTTACGAAGCTCCGCCATCTCCGCCAACATGGCGGCCACCCGCGCCTCTAAGGAGGCCAACTGGGAGCGTAGCCGCTGGTTCTCTAGCTCCAGCACACTCCCGTCGGTCCTCCCACAAAGCTTTGCGGCCTTGACCTGACGCCCATCCTTTTCGGCGCGTCTCGTCCGTTTCGAGCCAGGAGTCTCCGCGCGGCCATCTCGGCTGGATACCGACTCCATGGAAACCGCGGACCTAAGAGAGCTATCGCTCTCCGTGCCCGCGGCTTGTTCCCTCGATGGCCCGGGTACTGGAGTGGCCGGACGGGAAAAGGTCTCCCTGACCTTTCTAGCGGCCTTCTTCTTAGAAGCAGCCTTCGCTGCCTTCACCTCTTTATCTGCTATGGGGTGCACCACACCTGGCACACCCGCTAGCTCCTCAGGAGTTAAGGCAATTAACTTAACTTGCGGTTGGGCAATTTGTATATTCTGTTTTTCTTCCATAAATGATAAAATGGCGTTCACCAACCCAATTCCCCACCCTCCATCGAGCCCTCAAAGGGGATGCTTTACAAGCACCAGGGATATTGGGCGGTATAGCCATGGGATTATGCCAATCTGCGAGACCTCCAACGCGAACTGATACTGGACAGCCCAATGTCCAGCACGGCGCGCGCCTTCGTCTGCAGACCGGCACACGGCGCCAGCCCAGACGCCACCTGCAGTTACGCCTACCCATGGCTAGCCTTGACGGCCGTCCGACCGGACGTCGCAGCCGATTGATCGGGGCCCGGCTAGACCCCGACCGCCCGTGTAAGGGGAAATCCGGACCAAAGAGGCGTGTTGCGGGTGAGGGATAACTACTGCCCGACCCCTCACCAACTCAACCTCCAGGACTCCTTCATCCCCCCGTACGGGTCCCCGCGCACGGCACAAACACGCGGGTGGTCGTTGCGGAATTCCTACCATACATGGATGATGTATGGAAGGTCCGCCAAGATACGACCAAAGGATCTTGGCAGATTCCGCCCCCCCCCCCTGTGTCGGAATATTCGCCACGAGCAGCAGTCTCTCCCAAAATATTAAGAAAGACTGCCGCTCGTGCCCAGGGTGCACCACGAGGAGGTTTTCCGACCTAGCACCCCTGTCCCTAATACCTATCATTTCCTTAAGCTTTTGTGTGACCCAAGGTTTGGTTTTCCTTTTCATACGTACCAATACTTGAACTTCCGACTTAATATAAATAAAACTAAAGTCATAAAATTCGCTACACCGAATGTGAAACAGGCGACAACCAATGTACAACTTAATGGAGCTAGGTTGAACCCTGTTGAATCAACTAAGGGGTTGGGCTTGGGCTTGGGTATCACTATTGACTCAAAGCTACAATGGAGCCCACAAATAGAAAAACTGTCCGGCAAATTAAGTTCTGCAGCATATACAGTGAAAACTATTAGACGGCTGACTGATGTTGTCAGTCAAAATGTAAAAAGAGTATTAGAAAGATCTGGACTAAAATAAACTCATGGATAGGAAAAGAAAAAAGAAGTTTAGATTCTGTTATATTAAAGTACTTCGGTAAATTAGAATGTTCGGTTAGTAGTATATGTAATAAATTCTCAACAACGTTTACCAAAGAAATCTTAGACATAAAACATGTCTGTAGTCATAGGTTTTTAGAAAGATCTGGCTATGTTAATTCTGCAAATGTATCACTGCGGTATCAGAAAGCTTATCCAATAGATATAGATAGGATAATAAACTCGCTATGTTGGGATAAATATAACGGAATAGATAAAATTAGAGTTAGGGAAATTAAATTATTAAAATCTAAGTTGAGCCCTGTGATAGCTTTATTTATTAACTTATGTATTGAAAAGGGGTTATATCCGGAAAAACTAAAAACAGCATTAATAAGACCTATTTTTACACAAGGTGTACATGGTGACTACGCAAATTATAGACCAATAGCCATATTGTCGGTCATAAATAAAATAGTAGAGAAGTTTATTATCAATCAAATAAATGTCTTTTTGGAAAACCACAACATTTTATCAAATGCACAACATGGTTTCCGACGAGGACGGAGCACGGCGACAGTGTTGACGCAGTTCGCGGACGACGTCAATGAGTGTTTGGGTCAGCGGAAGCAGGTGGTGGTGGTCTACATTGACTTCAAAAAAGCATTTGATACCTTGGAGCACCACCAGCTGCTTCAAGCCATGGAAGAGTGTGGAGTTGCGGGACCACTAAACAGGTGGTTCCGTGCCTACCTCACCGACCGGACAATGCGAACGGTCATTGACGGCGTCGTCGGAGAGCCCAGACAGGTAACGTGCGGTGTGCCGACCGGGTCCGTATTCGGTCCGGTCGGATACAGCATGCATGTCAACAGTATGTGCAATGTGGTTCGTAAGTGTCGAATATATATGTATGCTGATGATACTTGCCTAGTTTATGCAGATAGAGATTTAAACCTAATAGAAAGTAACATACAAGAGGACTTTACTAATATTATCAAGTGGGCTCACGACAATGGAATCATAATTAACATTAATAAAACCAAATGTATGCATATACGACCTCCTTATGTAAAAAAAATCGAACGCCCGCCGTGCATAGTGGGGCACAGCTATGAGCGTCTGCACACTAGTGGACTGGCGTTGTGTCAGTGTGCACAGATTGAGGTGGTGGAGGAATACAGGTACTTGGGTTTAGTCATAGACAACCATTTCTCATGGAAAACACACATTATCCATCTATGTGACAAACTCAGATACGTGCTTGTGAAATTCCACCACCTTAGTTTGGTGCTTGATAGGGCAACTTTGTACATGGTCTACTATGCACTGGTGGACTCACTACTCTCTTATGGGCTGGTATGCTATGGTAATACTTTTAAAACATATCTGGATAAATTAAAAAACATACTGATTAGATTCTTGAAGCCGTTAGTGGATAGAAACACAAAAATCAGATGTAAAAGTAGTGCTTACGAAGAATTATTTTTGGTATGTAAAATCCTACCGGTTCATGAGAGGGCTGTGTTGTCAGTAGCATTAAATCAATATGGTAGTGACGATTTCAAAAAACATATTATTCGCACAAGATCTCAAAGGAACAATAATATGAGGAGATTTGAAGTGCCCACTTGTGATAATTATTATGGTCGAAGGTGTAGATCTTTTTTAGTTCCAACCATTTTCAATAGCCTCCCAGTCGATATAAACAATGATATCACCAAGACCTATTTTAAAAACAAAATACAAATGCATTTATATAATATCTTCTGTGAAAACCTCACCGTAGGGAATATTTGATTATTTAGTTATATAGATAGAAAATAATAGTGTTTAATGGTTATTAGTATATTAAGTAGAGTGGAAAAGTGTCACTTAAAATACAAACTTTAAAAAATTGTTAAAAAAGGAGCTACGTCTGCCAACAAACTGCTTTGCAGTTTGGCAGAGGTAAACATGGATTGTAAAATATTTTTCTCAGAATAAACGCTTTTTCATTTTTCATTTCATTTCAGTTTTCTTATCATTAAGCATAAGTGTTTATTTTTTGCTTTATTTATACATTTATTTAATATATTTCTAAATCTATTATATTGTATACGCAAATTCATATCCTCGGGTTTATTTTTCCAATTTTTAAATAACCTGTCCCTAATACCTATCATTTCCTTAAGCTTTTATGTGACCCAAGGTTTGGTTTTCCTTTTCATACGTACCAATACTTGAACTTCCGACTTAATATAAACAAAAATAAAGTCATAAAATTCACTACACCGAATGTGAAACAGGCGACAACCAATGTACAACTTAATGGAGCTAGGTTGAACCCTGTTGAATCAACTAAGGGGTTGGGCTTGGGCTTGGGTATCACTATTGACTCAAAGCTACAATGGAGCCCACAAATAGAAAAACTGTCCGGCAAATTAAGTTCTGCAGCATATACAGTGAAAACTATTAGACGGCTGACTGATGTTGTCAGTCAGCCGTCTAATAGTTTTCACTGTATATGCTGCAGAACTTAATTTGCCGGACAGTTTTTCTATTTGTGTGCTAGAATGGTTTATTTCAGTTATTTTCATAGTGTAATGTCCTATGGAATTCTTCTCTGGGGTAGCTCTGCTGACATTAACACCATATTTATATTGCAAAAAGAGCTGTAAGAGCTATCTATAATCTTGGCCCGAGAGTGTCTCTAAGAGAAAAGTTGAAAGAGGTCGACATTCTAACTGTACCATCTCAGTATATATATGAAAACTTACTATATGTGCATAAAAATATCGATTCCTTCGGTAAAAGGAGCGATACACATAATGTAAATACTAGATATAAGAATAATCTCATATTGCATACTACCCGTCTCCACAAAATAAGTAACTCTTTTATGGGGCAATGTATAAGATTCTATAACAAGCTTCCCAATGATATTAGATAATTGTCTACGAATAAGTTTAAAAGAATTATTAAAGCCAAATTGTGTAGTTGTGTATATTACAAAATTTCTGATTATTTAAGTGATAAAAGTGCTTGGGATTGAGTTGCTCTGAGTCAACACAAATGATTGTAATTAATCTTAAGTATATTTTATTTTAAAAAAGGATTCCTACTGAGTTTTCTGGCAGTGTTTCTCAGTAGCTGCCACGTCATGCACAGCACGGTAGGGTAAAAAAATATGACAATTCCACATAAATGTAAATTTTTTACGGAATAAATGATTTTAGACTTTAGACTTTTTTGACTTTCACCAATCTCATACAAAACGTGAAACCTATTGCAATAAAATCGAGGAAACACTCGGAAGCTGATTCGTCGTTTATTCGGGACGAAATCAGTAAACTTCCAAAAGATAAGGTAATTGAACCGAGCAATTCGCCATGGCGAGCTCAAGTTTTGGTCACTGAAAGCAAAGCTCATCGTAATTCGTAAAAGCCTTGTCATAGACTATTCACTAACGATAAACCGTTTAACTGAGTTAGATGCATATCCTTTGCCTAATATCGAATCAGTAGTCTCAAAGGTAGCCAAACACAATGTTTTCGGTCAAATCGATTTACGAAGTGCCTATCATCAGGTACCAATACTAAAACACGAGAAAATCTATACTGCTTTTGAGACTTGCGGAAATTTGTATCAATTTACTCGCATACCACTTGGCGTAACCAATTAAGTTGCTGCTTTCCAGAGAACGCTAAATTACATAATATTCAAAGAGAAACTTGCCAGCAACTTGATGACATTACAGTGTGTGGTAAAACAAATGAAGAACATGACCAAAATCTGAAAAGATTTAAAGAAGTAGTCGCGAAATATAATTTAACATTAAATGAAGAAAAGTGTGTACAAACGCAACACCCCATGAACGGTTTTTCAATCATCCTCCTCGGACTGCAAATGGTGAATGTCTACCAACATTGCTGTTGGAGCCAGGTACGATATTAATGAAAACTTACAATAAACGTTCAAAATACGACCCGGATGTAGAAGAGGTAGAACTTTTACAAGCTAATCCATCATATTCATTTGTGAGATTAGTGGATGGACGAAACTACAGTGTCCAATAGATATTTGGCTCCTCTTCCATCGTTATCACAAAGGAGTGATGAGTCGGAAACGGAATCTGAACAGTTTGAAGATGCTGAGGGAGATGAGGAACAAACCCTTCAAATTAATCCTTTACCAGCCGATGCACAACAAGGTGAAGTGCCAGAACCTCAGCGATCAACAAGAGAGAGATGAGCTCCAAACTATCTACGAGACTACGAGTTGAGTGAGAGGAACTCTGACGGAGGGGCGAATGTGGTGTAAATACTTCTTGGTTTTTTATAATTTAAAACACCGTTTATGTTTAAGAATGTCATTGACAGTCTGTTGTCAATCATGTACAATTTTTGTTGGAATAAAACCAAATATTCCTTGGTTTTATCTTTTCTTAACATCAAGGTATTACAGATTAAAAGAGGATGGTCAGTGAGATTTGATATAGGTTACCCATTAAGATTGATATATTTATCTTCTTCTTAATAATTTTTCATATATTCTATCTACCAAAGTTAGATGCTTAGGTTATCATGACCACACATGACCATGATATTAGAAATGCTTAAACTTCTAGTTGAATTAGAGCAACACAATTTTATTCTAAAAACATTCAAATAATGTCGTTTTTAGGGTTCTGTACCCAAAGGGTAAAACGGGACCCTATTACTAAGACTTCGCTGTCTCATGAACCGTGATAGCTTTTCACAGATGATGTATTTCTGCTGCCGCTAAAACAACAAATACTAAAAAACAAAATAATATAAATATTTAAGGGGGTTCATATACAATAATCGTGATTTTTTGCGCGTTTTTATAGATAATGGAACGGAACCCTTCGTGCGCGAGTCCGACTCACACTTGGTTTTTTAGTTTTAAAGCTGGACACCAGATTAAATAATATGCGTTATTTTGTTTAACTCTAATAAAGATTTAAGGTCATCGTAGAATTTTAAGTTGGTAGATAATTGTAACAAAAAGCTACGTCACGGTAAGTACCCATAAACCGAACATAATTCAAGACAGAGTAGACCTCTATCTTGAATATATCTATCGAAAAACATAGCTAAATCAAATGTGTGCATTACTAATGTTGCCATCTTGTTAGTTTATATTCTTATTATGAATAATAGACTTATTTCGTGGAATGTGTGCCAATTTTTTTATTTTTGTATGTGCACGGGTTAGTTATGAACTTTCAGGGGTACATTTTTACAACAAGAGTTTATTGAAATATTTGACTATTTAAAACATTGCGACATCTACATAATATCTAAAAACACTCTGGTGCACTGCAGGATGTAGTTTAATTTTTAATAGCAACCTGCCATTGCTTAAAATAGAATAAAATACTCATTATTGTGCACACTCAAACACGACAAATTCATAGGACACTAATAACACAATCATGTACAATGGGCGGTCTTATTGCATCAAGCGTTTTCTTCCAGACAACATTTGGATGGACAGGAGCTGTAATTATTTTAAAATAGTAGGTGTGCAGAGGACCTCATGATAAAGTACTACCCAAGATAATCCCCAAGTTCTTGACGTTATTCCTAAGAGGGATAACGGTGCCAAAGGTCAAAGGTGATTTGGGGGAGTTGGGATCAGTCCAATTTGTAAATACGATAGCCTGTGTTTTCAATGGATTGCTTTTGAGAACAAAGGTCTGACTCCACGCCCTAATCCGAGCTAAGTCATCATTGATTGTCGCCATTGCACTGGGTAAGTTCGTAAGCGAATCATGAAAATAAATCTGTAGATCGTCTACATAAACATGATAGGAGACAGAGAGATTATTGGAAATCGTATTGACTATATTTTTATTTTTTTTGCTGGCTTATTGTCGATTACGACAATAAGCCACTCCATTGTCTGAATACTCTTCTGAACTGGTCTTTTCAATCAAATGTGTGGTGAGGCTTATACAGATGTCTCATCCCATACTGATGAATCTCGCTAAGAGAGTTTGGATACTATGCCTCTTTATTCTCTTATGTTGCAGGCTTCCATACCCGCCTAGTTTATGAGCTAGTTCGTTCCTGTGTTTTGAGAGTTTGTTTTGGTACTTCTTGCTATACTCGGTTATCTCTTGCTTTACTGTCGGAAGTTTGAGATCATTAATGAGTGAATGAATGAAATATTTATTTGCCAGAATATAGGTACAAAGTAGTTGGCGATATTGTAGTTCAGTTTCACTATATTCAACATACATAATTATGTTGTGCAAAATGTTTGGGCAATTATGTAAGTTATTAAGCATGAAAATTTATTTAGCGCATAATATCATATACTTATATTTTTAATTTATTTACAATAATAATATGTAAGAATTATCTTAAAATGTTATACAATTTAAATATATAAAAATGATTAAAATTTAAAGTCAAAAATAAAATGAATACCGTAACATGGGGCGACTTTAGAACGACGGGGCGACTTTGATGATAACTTAAAAATATTACTTTTATGTTAATATTTCAAAAAGTATCCGAACGCGTCCAAATTTTTTTTTAGTAATGTTAACACTGATATTTCGGCCATCTTGTCATTCACTCACAAAGCGCTGGCGCATCTGTGTCCGTGGAAAATAATTATTGAAAGTGAATCCTAATTAATATAAGTAATTCATGCTCATATAACTTCTTATATACCAAAATAACCATGTATATTTATCTTTTGAGCTTTGAGTATATATATTTCATGGTTTATTGTAAATTTATTCCGAATTTCTTATTTTTTATTTTTGCTTGATTTTTGAGGTTATTATCGTTTAAGTTGTCGGGGTTACTTTGTTTTTTTCACCGGGGCGAATTTGAGAGGAATCAAAGTCACCCCGTTCTCCCCGTCTTTGATTTGTAAAGGTTTTATATTGTGTTTCATTTGTAAAGGTTTAAGTATCAAAGTCGCCCCTGTTCAGGAACAACCATAGTGCGCAATTACAAAAAGACTCCGGGCACAAGGAATTATAGAAATTACACTACTGAAGTGCTAGAAGAAGCCATTGAAAAAATAACTGACAATGAAATGTCCATAAGTCAAGCTTCACAAACCTACAATATACCATTCGTGACGTTGTATCATCCCGAACTCAAATATGGTTGCTATATCTTTCCAATTAAGGTTCCTGTTAAAGAAATGTAGAATTTAATATTTACTGTTGATGTGAAACATCTATAGCCGCACGTAAAACAGATTTCTGGCGTGGCGACGCATGCCGTGGCGCATGCGCAATCGACTTTTTATTTTATCATTATGACATATTTAGTTCCTATCGCAATATGTTATTTTCTGCATATTACTTTTACAAAATAATGTCGATGTTTCACATCTGCCAGGCGTCCCGTGACGGCTCATTATTCCTAACTCTTTAGGTCGATTTATTTTTTACTTTTTAAGTTTGATTATTGTGCCTAACCTAATTGGTATAATCATTAAGTTCGGTACAAATATGTTTTGCTACATTTTGAAATATTATAAAAGTTTAAATAAATGTTTTTGTGATTTGAAACTTGTTATTTCGTCAATCAAATTAGCCCCTGTAATCAATGCCACCCCAAATTCATAAAAGTATTAATAACTCTTAATGTGTACAGAGGAAAAAAAAATTTTTTTCTATGATTTGCTCCTTTTCGGGCTTACTTTCAAATGCTATTGCAAAAACAGGTGTTATCAAAGTCGCCCCAAACTCAGTTTGAAGTTGATAATGAACATTTTGTTTTTTTTTCTCGGAAACGATAGCTTGTTGTTTTTTTTTTAGGTGTATATGTAATCTACACAAAAAACCGATATTTCAGTTTTTTTTTCAGGGCCATAACTTTAAAATACAATGTAATAGAGAACAATTTAATCCGAAACCTAATCAAAGACGCCCCATTTTACGGTAATAACAATAATAAATCCTTAATGTCACACCAAAATTCAATTACAATTTTAAATGTCCTATATTAATCAATTCACACAAAATGTCAAATAATTCCAAAGTCACAACTAGAGTTTTAAGTCTTTAAAGAACATCGGTCACGGCCCATACATGCTGTGACCTGGCTATAAAATATCGCGAACATGACTAGTGTATGGATTAATCCGTTCCTCTAGGCACATTCATCAATCCTAATTTGAAAATATATTATTTAAAAGCCGTGGATCATAGAACGATACACTTATGTATTAAGTCACTTTTGAGGTTATGATGTATAAGTCGGCAGCCATTACTACAACCTCAGCTAAAACCATTGATATAAAAACTATGCATTCATATATAACTATACAAGTCAATGGCTAAAACCATAAAAATGAATAAATAACCTTTCTAATCTTTTCACTGTTATGTATCTAAGACAGGTGCAGCGCAATGTGCATGAATCAGGATATGATTATACAAAAGCCAAGCTAGACTGTTTCTTAGCAACTGTTTTAAATTATTATGAAAAATATATATAATGGTTCCTTGCCTTGGCATATTTTTTTTTATTGCCTTAGTAAGCAGATGAGCTAGCGGCCCACCTGATGGTAAGTGGTAACCGCTGCTCATGGACATTCGCAGTGCCAGGGGCCACAGCAAACCGCTGCCTACCGTGATATTAGTACTCTTTTTAAACCTCGTTTGAAGAAGGACATGTCGTAGCGCTGGGGAAACACCGCAGCAGGTAATTTATGAATTACCTGCTGCGGTGTGTACCTACTTACTAAAAATATAGGTAACCTAATATTTCAAAGGTCGGTAAAAAATAATAATAATAAAAGGGCACCTTAAATAAAACACCAATATGGTTTTAAGTATTAATTTATTCTATGTCTTCCCTTACAACAACTGAATCTAAATATTCAGCAGGTTCAGAAATATTTGACTGGTATCGAGCCCATCCAAGGTACCACACAATCGTCATGACATGATCACAACATCCAACTGTGCGTGGCCCTACCAAACAGTTGCAACAATACTCTGCTATACCCTCTCTCTCTGATATGCCATTTTCTATTAAAATATAAACATAGTATTGCTTCCTTGATACATGTCTCGACTTGATTTTCCCCCTTATCAGAGTATTGTTGCCACTTCCTCTTAAATTGTAATCTGAAGTATCTATGCTGCCACTTGTTACTTCTATTCTGCACCCACCATGAAACCTTACGTGCTCCCCATAATATGACCGTGCTTGTCGTATCTGATAGGTTCCTAAAGCAAAAAGAATTAATTAATTCATTTCCATTCTAGGAAATGTGATTAGGTTATCTCTATCAGCCGTAATACTAACAAAGTTCAACCAATAGGGACAAATTATTTTGTAAAGAAATCCTTTCTCTGATAATATTTAACATTTCCCCAGCATCATCTCTATTTCTCAGGCGAACACCAAACCTGTTCAGAAGACTGGCCGCTATTTCAAAATGTTGCATCATATGCGGCACAGTCTTATTAAAATAGTCTTGCCGTAATAATTTAAAATCTCTTTTAAAATACCCATTAACCACCTCCACCACCCATCGACAAATTGTCACACATCTACTTCTATTTGCTTGCTCTGTGGTCAGTTGATGTTCGCCCTCTGAAAGTGATTCTGGCATGTAGGCCTTGTAATTGCAGTCTTCTAACAGGCTAACAGAGTCTCTGAAACCCCTATCTAAAATAAAGATATCATTAGCTTGTAGATACAATCTGAGAGGAGAATTCTCATTTATAAAAAGAGATGTCATAATCTCAGCATCCTATGTGGTAGCCTTGTATGGCCCAAAACAGTCAACAATATAGCTATCAGTTGATACAATCAAAAACGGTTTGAGTAGATTTCTATACTTATGCAGTGAGTATGTATCCTTTTGAAACATATAATTTGAACTTTTGTTAATGTATATATAAGTGCCATCACAAATCAGAATGACTTGGTTATTGTTATCATTATAATAGATGCCATTTGGCAACAGCAGATTATGCCGTAGTAAATTCTCCCTTGAAATATGACTAATTCCAAGATTATTGGGAACAAAGTCTTGCACCAGCAATTCTCTTATGCTGTGCATTAATCTTTCAAGGGTACGACGAGGCACTCCTAAAAGCTTCGATAATCTGTCATCAGATTCTCCAGATCTCAATTTTATAAGCAAAGCAGACAAGCCTATAATGCCTCTATGAGCTTCTTGGATCCTAGGAACCTCATGTAACAATGAAATAAATTCCTCTTTTGTACTTCCAATCCAATAAAAAAAATAAATTGTCTTCAACATCTTGAATTGCTTCAATGCTGCTTAATTCAAATATGATTTGTATGAATTTACCCATGAGAACACAATATGCTCTATTTGTTGTACATTAAAAGTACTGATGCTGTTTGGCAAATCAAATAAATATCCCAGTTATTGCTAATAGCCTTGGTGAGAGGATCCAGATGCTTGTTCACCGTAGTTATCGCAGGCTAAAGCTTCATTAACTGCGTGCATTGCAATATCCCTACATGCCTCACAAATGTAATCATCTTCAGTTATCTGCAAAAGAAGAAAAAATATTACTATTATGCAACTTAAAAGAATATCTGCCTAGCTTTTTGCTATGTTGGGGTTAATTTCTAGTACAACCTAGAGCGGTAGTATTTTACATGAAGCAACTGCCATCAGATCTCCACAGCCTAATCACGGGAATATACTGATATTATTACATGGTTGACAGATTTAAGAAGCTTTTTATTGGATATAATGATTATCAAAGATGGTAAATGTAAAGAGAACAGGACAAACAGCTTAACATGCTTTCAAGGCCCAGGGAGTCTCAATGAGTAAGGAAACTGTAACCCATCCACAGACTGTCTGTGAAAATCGCAGCTTTACCTAACGGATCAATCAATGTACTCAGTATCCACAATATACTAAAAGATCATTGAGCATAAAAAACTCAACTGAATAAATACATTTGAATAATATTGTAATTCTGTCATAACATAGTAAACTATATCTTATGAAAAAAATTACTTACGAGTATTGGGGTGATCCAATTGCTATTGCAATATCAGGTATCAATATCAAAGGGTCGTTAGGACTTGAAAGATCAGGAGTCCGTAATAGTAGCCAAGTCACAAATAACACACAAAAACCACAACAAATCGCCCAGTACGAAACAACGCAAAAGCAACGAAGGACTGCACCAAAGAGTATTTAAACGTTCCGTTCTACGTATTAGTGCAAATGTCAACTATCATTTGCAACTCGTTTCGGAATACTTACTCCATATCCCCATCTAAAAATGATGTGATTGATAATACATTACAAAAATAAGTAAAAATTCTGCAATACAGTCTAGTATTTAAGATAGTAAACACATAATGGTAGTGTTACTTTAGTGTTATGATGAAACGTGGAGCACAGATAAAAACGGGACAGCTTTGGATGCGTTCAAAACCTATTAATAGTATTATGAAAATGAGGTTTTTATTACAAAGCTAAATTATTTTCCCGGCCTCAATAAAAAAATCTGAACCCCGTAATTTAATATACACATAATTCACTATTTTTTGACGTATCAATCATTGGTGGTCGTTTCATATTATGGTCAGGTCGAATATGGCCGATGTTCTTTAAGTTTAAGGTAGTCGTCCACTGAATAAAAACATCTGTCACATAGCCAATTGTATAGTTTTATATTAAATTCTAAGTTACTTTATTTCCTAAATTGTTCCGGAAGCTTGTTATATATTGACACAGCGATATTATAACAGTTTTTGTCACATAGTTTAAGTCTATTCCGTGGTATCTCTAATGCTTTTTGTACAATTTTCCTTTTTAATGGGGCTTTTTTATTTATTGCAAACATTGATTTGTTATTATTAACAAATTTACACATCTCAAAAATATACAGAGACGGAAGCGTAAGGAGTTTTACTTTGCAAAATATTGGTTTGCAGGAATCAGTCCACTTAAGGTTAAATATTGATCGAATACATTTTTTTTGCACTATAATGATATATGAACTTGTTGCTAATGTATTGTGGAATGTTAAATATGGCTCTTAGTGTCTTTGTCTGAAACCTTTCAAGGATTTCAATATTACTATTGCTGGCAGTACCCTAGAGTTGGATACCATATGTCCATATTGGTTTAAGTATGGACTTGTATACGGTTGTACGGTAACTTGCTATGTGCGGTCATTTGCGACTGCCGTCCTATCAGCCAGTACATGTTCCTTAATTTCATATCCAGTTGTTTCCGTTTTGCCCATATATGTCGTCGCCATGTCAACCTTCTGTCCAAGTGCATGCCCAGGTACTTGGCATGGTCTTCTTGTGGAATCGCTTTACCGTTTAGTGTAACCGGTGGACAAGTCTCACGCCTGAGCGTGAATGTGACATGAACCGATTTGTTTTCGTTGTTTCTAATTCTCCAAAGTTTTAACCAGTTTTCTATTTTGTCAATATGATGCTGTGAATATTCTGAGGCAATTTCTGGGTCTTTATATCTGGCCAAAAGGGCTGTATCAGCGGCGTAGGTTGGGACGGTGGTATTGTTGGTTGTAGGTAGGTCTTATGTGTATAGGGTATATAGTACGGGTCCCAGCACACTACCCTGTGGTACGCCAGATTTTACTCCATGCAAGTCTGATAGTTCACCGTTAAACTTTACTTCGAAGCACCTGTTACTCAGATAGGACTGTATTATTTGGATAAAGAAGTGAGGCAGTAACTTTTTAATTTTAAATAATAGGCCCTCATGCCAAACTTTATCGAAGGCTTGACTTATGTCTAGGAAGACGGCGGAGCAGTATTGTTTTTCTTCCAGTGATCTGCTTATGACATCAACAATACGATGAACTTGCTCGACTGTGCCGTAACTTTCTCTAAATCCGAATTGATGGTCCGGTATTACGTCTTGTAGATGTTCCTTCATTCTTTTCAGTAATATTTTTTCGAAAAGTTTACCAGTGATCGACATAAGACTATACTTCTTGTGGAGGTTTACTAGTCTTAGCTATCATTATTACTTGGGCTATTTTCCATTGTCCTGGGAAGTAGGATAGCCGAAGACAAGCATTAAATATCTGAACTATCGCCAAGATACCTTTTTTCGGTAGCTTTTTTAAAAGAGTGCTATCGACCAGGTCATATCCCGGCGACTTTCTATCTTGTAATTGCCGAATTTCCTGAGTAATTTCTTTTGGAGTCGTATATTTTAGAGGCAGGCACATCTGTTGTGCACTTTCTAAGAATATTTTTATTTCGGTGTTGTTCTCCGCGGTAGCCTCAGGGAATGGTTGAAAAACTATGCTATAAAAATTGGGCCAGATCCGACACAGAAAAAGCTGCGACATTTGCTGAACATCTGTTCAGCAAATGTCGCAGCTTTTTCTGTGTCGGATCTGGCCCAATTTCCATTGCCTTTTTTTATCGGTGGTATCTGGTTGTTTGGACGTTTTAATCTGCTCGTTGCTTTCCAGAGTGAGTAATTTGTATCTGAGGCAAGTGTTAAGTTCGAGAGAAATGTTTGCAGGTTGGTCTCGTCAAATGTTTTTATGAGGTTTTTCAACTCGTACGAGGATCTGTTGAATGCATTTTATCTCTTGGATATCTAGTTTCATGCCAAACTTTTCTAAGATCTCGACGTTCTTTAATTTTTTGTTTTATGAGTTTTGGATATTCTTTAAATGTCTTAAGTATTTTTGTTCGCGGTTTCGTAGAGTTGAATGTAGCTGTATATATACTTCTATTGAAATCCTCGATAGCAGCTTCTATTTCATCAATTGTTTTTAAGGGCTTTTGAAGTTTGATGTTGATTGTGATTCTATTTTTATATACATCCCAATCGGTGTTTTTGTTGTATATTCTCTGTAGTGGTCTGATCAGTACTACCGATAAGCTGACATTTAATATGACTGGAGTATGATCCGATGATAGGTCAGTGCACGCTTCAAAGGTCATGTAGTTTCGAGCAATATTACCAGCAATGAAGAAATCAAGCAGATCAGGTATTTTATTTTGGTCTGTAGGCCAATATGTAGGTTCACATGAAGTAATACATTCCAAACCACAACTTTGAATACATTTATACAGTTGTCTCCCCTTGTGTGTTATGAGGCGTGATCCCCAATATGTATGCTTTGAATTCCAATCACCACCACATATAAATCGCGAGCCAAGGGAAGAGAAGTATATTTTAAAATATTCCTCGGATATTGTGTGTCTTGGTGGGCAATAGACAACAGATAAGGTTGTTTCTATTTTATGATTTTCTACTTTTTTAATTGATGTTGCTTGAATTTTATCAGTGCGATATTCTACGATTGCATAATGCTTAATATTGTCTTTTACAATCACGGCCGTGCCTCCATGACTATTGCCAGATGGTTTTGTTGTATAGATTGTGTAATTTCCTATAGCAATATGTGATTTTCCAGTAAATCTCGTTTCTGAGATTAAAGCTACGTCAATTTTTTCAGTTTTTAAGAAGGTTTCCAATTCTTGGCGGCGTTCCGTCAAGCCGTTCCAAGTTACAACTAGTTTGCAGATCATTTTTTCACAAGGCTTGATATTAGCTGGATCATACGATCCATCATTTTGTCTATCATTTTTTCCATCAGGTTGACCATGGTATGTTGGAATTTGTTGAACATTGTGTCCAGCACATCAGTGATATTTTCAGTGTTATTGTTTTTCGTCAATATGTTTTGTTTTGTTGCTTCCGCGTAAGTCACTTTTCTTGTGGGGCTCATAGATCTTGGGGATTCATTATGTCGAGTTTTTATATCTATTTTGATGTCTGGCCTGTTGTTGGTTTCTCTAGCCTGAGTAACTTGTTTATTTGATGTTGGATTGATTTTAAGTATCTTTTCTTTGTACTGTTTGTATACCATACAGCCCCTGTAGCTTGCAGGATGTTTTTCCTGGCAGTTGGCGCAAGTTGCTTCTGTGTCAGGCCTTTTGGTGCAAGTGGAAGTAGCATGGTCATTACCGCATTTTACATAGCGGAAAGGTCTAAAACACTGATTCTTAGAGTGTCCAAACCTCTGGGATCTTTTACATTGTAGTACTTCTTTTTTTTTGTAAGGAGCCTCAAAGGTCACCTTCATATAACTTAAGTATTTTACTTTGAAGATATCTTTATTGTTTGCGCCTGGTTCTAGGTCCACGAAGAATATGGGCAATGGCTGTTTAGTAGCTCTATGTAATATATTGACAATTTGGCTAACCTCATGTCCTTTTTCTTTCAATTCTTCTTTGATTAGGGATTTATCTTCTGTGGAGTGAAGACCTCTTAGAATGACTCTGTATGCTCTTTCACTTTTCAATTTGTATGTGTAGTGGGCAATATTGTTAGTTACAAAATATTCTCGTATTGATTTATATGTCGGTATGTCTCTATAATATAATATAATAAAAAATATAAATATAATAGCTTAATGATGTGGCCAGAACTTAGTGTTGTCATTGTGAATGAATTGTTGTCTACAATATCGCGTAGTGTTGTTTTTAAGGCTGAGATATCCAGAACACCTGTCACAAAGAACGGTTCTGGTTTGGGCATGTCTTCTTTCTCTGTCTTTTCTATTTCTTCATCACTTAAGATCTCGAAGGTGTTGTGTATAGGTATAGTGTATTCTGTTGTGTTTTTAATTTTTTTAGTGTTGACTGTGTTCATTGGGCTTATCTCTTTTCTTTTTTGTCTTTTAGGTGGTTTATCATTTTGCCACTGAGTATGACAGTTCTGGGTCATTGTTATCTCATTTGAGGGAGTGTATATTGGACTCTTTAGTGGCTGTCTCTCAGGTGTAGTACTGGGTAGTTTTTGTTCTAGTTCAGCATGGTCGTTTCGATTAACAAACATGCTTTTGTGAAAAGCTTGTTGAACAAGTTTCTTTTTATTAATGGCTGGTGAGTTTCCTGAAGAGGTTGGTGAATTGTTTTTTGTTTTCTTACAACTTTCATTATGTCGAATTTTGTCCCCCCCAGAATACGAGGGACAGCCTAGGCTCAGCTGTTGGGAACAGCTCTGCTCAGGGAGGGATTCTCCGCTATTAGCGGTACCGTCCTGAGGTAAATTACTCTTTAAATCCGACATTTTGACGACGAGATCAGCAACTCCACACTTTTTTGCTCTTCCGCCGGATAAGACGTACTGACCACTTTGGTCTATGCCTTCTCCACCGTTGGCTTTACCCGTAACCCTGGGCTAAGGATCCGCAATATACCCCGCCGAACTGGGTCCTCCTCCAGACTTCGTCACTAGCTCACCACGGCTTACTGCGATGAGAAGTGCCCACCCCCCCGACGTGGACGCGCTGGAGGAGAATTACCTCGGTGGAGGTTAGAAAAGGTGTCTCTAAGCCCCCGAGGCCGGGTTAATGGACGTGTTTGAGCCCACGCCCAAAGGCTTGATTAATAAAGCAAAAAGCAATGATGACAGAACGCCACCCTGCGGCACTATGACCAGGTCGGAAACCGAATTGGATAGAGTTGAGGAGATTGATTAAGTTGGGTGTAAATAAGCCGCACAACTTATACGTAAATCTAAATTAAATTAAATAAATTAGGAGCTAAACAAACAAATATAAATCAATAGTAACGTGAACGGCATATATATTACATAATATTATTATTAAAGTAATCAGTTATTCTATTAATGAACTCTGATATGCCATCATCGAAGATATCGAGATCAGGAATTCTTTGAGACAAAAAGTTATAGTCGGAATAAATTCGTGCCAAAGGAGATTGTGAGCCGAGATTAGTCTTGGCCGTCGGAACGAAGAATAGTCTCTGTATGCGATTTCTAGGGTATTTATAAGGCACTGACAGCGACACGCTTGATATTAAGTCACTACAATTCAAACTCCCATTAATTAATTTATGCAAGAAAACCATGCTAAACATCACTCTTCTATTATGCAGACTTATCATTTTAAAATATGATAGTCTTTGGTTGTATGGTTGTCTATGTGAGAACCCGTGAGTGTTGAAAGCAAGATGCCTTGTAAATGATCGTTGGATACCCTCCACCCTCTGCGAATGTACCGAATAATACAGGTTCCAGGCACTAGAGGCAAACTCGAGATGGCTGCGTACTAACGTGTTATACAATAAATTTTTTGTTGTAATATTATGGAAGCCTTTAGTTGTTCGTTTTAAAAAACCTAACATCTTTGCAGCTTTGGATACTATTGTATTGATATGTGACTTGAATGAAAGAGCCTTGTCAAAAATAACTCCTAGATCGCGTATTTCATCTACCTCAACTAGGGCCGCGCCGCCAATCTCGTACTTAGTAACAAGTGGTTTTTTTAATCTACTATATTTAATATGGTAGCACTTATTAATATTGAGAGTCATGCAATTTGACTGACACCATTTATATATGTTATCCAGATCATTTTGAAGCAACTTGCTGTCATTGCCTGATTTGACAGACCTATATATCTTTAAATCGTCTGCGAACATTGAAAACTTGCAGTTATTTATATGAGAGGATATATCATTGATGAAAGCCAAAAAAAGTATCGGTCCATAGTGGGAACCTTGTGGAACTCCGGAGGTGGCATAAAAGCATGCAGATTTATAGTCATTAATAACTACTTCCTGGGGTCTCCCCGTAGATAAGATTGAAACCACTGTAGGAGAGGATTTTTGATGCCGTAAGCGTTTAGTTTTCTTAGTTTTTTTACCTTATCGAAGGCGCTACTAAAATCGGTATAGACTGCGTCTACCTGTAGCCTTTTATCAACTTGTTGAGATATATCTGACACAAACGCAATCAGGTTGGTTTGAACTGAGCGACCGGGTATAAATCCATGCTGAAAGTCAGATATACGCTCATGAATGACCCCGGAAACTGCTGGGCATATTAGGGACTCGAACAACTTTGCAAAACATGAAAGTATTGATACTGGTCGATAGTTTTTTACAGAAACTGAATCTCCTTTTTTAAAAATGGGAACTATGCGACCCTTTTTCCATACTTCAGGAAATATTCCATCTGTGAGAGATCGATTATAAATCAAGGTTAGAGGTAAGGCTAGAGCATGCATGCACCGTTTAGCAAAAACTATTGAGGATGTGACTGATAATGGGTAGGATATCATCAAGGATAGGAATGATCATATCACGGCTGACGCTGTCGCCACCGACCGCATTGGAAGATATCGACAGGATGCCTTTCTTAACATCCCAATCGGAGAATTGATTGAAAACAAAAGGTGAATTTTCGGCAGTTGGAAGAGATGAATGATACTTTTAAGATTGAGTTTTAGCCTTCGAGCATTTAGCATGCTCGAAGGTTTTTGCTGATTCGTTACTCAACGATGAAGAGGAAAAGTACTGGTTATGGGAATTAAGAATGATACTGGCAATTTTTTATCAATTTTGCCAGTATCATCTAGTGGCTACACATGGGATACTGCAGGATTGGTGCTTTTATTTAATTTATAAAAACAAAATTAAATTGTAAGCAATTTAATATTGTTTAGTTGATAGAAATTTTATAAATACACCAATCATTTGAGGATCTGGTAAAATTTAAAGGAGATGAAGAACATTCGTGGCTGTATTTTTTATATTGAAATGATTTGGTGTAATGCTAACGAGAGAGAACTTAAAAGTTGTGGTTAAGGGTGCCGCATGCCGTCATCCAAGGTATACTCACATAGAGAATTAACACGTACCCTGATCTTGTGCAAGAACACTGGAGTACAACAAAATCCAAGCCTAATTCTAGCCAAAGCCTGCCTGTTGGCGCGGTTGGCAAATGCTTGCTTTTTACGCCGGAGGTCGTGGGTTCGATTCCCACCCAGGACAGATATTTGTGTGCATGAACATGTCTGTGTGTCCTGAGTCTGGGTGTAATTATATATATAAGTATGTATTAACAAAAGAAAAATTAGTGTATATAGTATATCAGATATCTGGTTTCCTTAGTACAAGCTCTGCTTAGTTTGGGATCAGATGGCCGTGTGTACCTAAATAAAGTTCCAAGATATTTATTATTATTATAATGTAGTTTCTCACATACTCTCGTAGTATTGTCGTGCCTAAAAAGCTAGCGACGTTACCTCTTTAGATTGCAAGCCTTATGCGTTGGCCGAGGTGCGTGCCAGCTCTTTGATCACCAGAGTGCTCTACAAGTCGTCTGGACAACTCCTTGACAAAGGAGCTTCTGGGCCCCAGGGACCCATTGTTTCGACCCCAAAACGGAATAAACATATAGCCATCACCTATGGCAGCATATTTACTCCGTTTGGAGTTCTCAGCAGCCTCCGCTACAGCACCGCCTGATCGCGAACTTACTTGAATGTGGGAGGGAGCCAGTGTATCCACACAAGTTCCATCCCATACCAGTGGTCTCCCACGACTCCAAGGGATCAACGTCATATCATCAGGCCTCTTGCCATCGTCACGAGAGATACCGTTAGGCTCTAAGAGAGCCGGCACGTGAACGGTGGCAAGCGCCCGACGAATGATGTCATTAAGGGCGGCGTTCCTATACTGGTCGAAGAATTTGCCTGCAGCCAGTAGCCCGACTCCCGTTCGCTAGTGACGAAGAGACGAGCCCGATCTCTAGCGTCAGGACAGGTCGTTAATAGTGAATTTTGAACTAGTTTACATAGAGGCTCGTCCCATTGTCTCTGCGTACTGAGTATTTTTGGACACGCCTCACTCAGACAGGCCATTGACCACGCATCCCAAGCTCTATCCATCCCTACCAACGGTGTATTAACGATAGATGAGGAAATTATCTTGCGAAATACAGCGTTAATAGCATGGACAGAAGACAAAAATGCAGGCAGAGCAACACTTGAAATATTTCGAATGCCTAGACCTCCAAAACGTATCGGAAGAGAGGCCTTCATCATCATCATCATCATATCAGCCGAAAGACGTCCACAACTGGACAAAGGCTACCCCCAAACATCTCCACAATTGCCGGTCTTGCGAGAGAGAGGCCTTAAGCTAAGCATTTTCAGTGAACAATTTAGAATTTGGATCAAAATGTTTTTGATAGTGTTGTCTAAAATCGTCAAAAGACTACCATGATTCCAAAGAGGGCAGCAACGAAGAACATAATTATGTAAATTTAGGTACAAAAAGGCAAAACCGAATGATATGAAAAGCGTTTGGTATTATAGCGTATAATAATTTAGAGTCCAAACCATAACATTGCCACAGATCGTCGTAGGTTTCCAGTATAAAATTTTGAATTTCAGTCAAAAGATTGGTTCTGTCAACAGAGTTAAAAGCGTTTTTAACATCCACCTTTAAGATCACCTCACCACCATTGTGAGTGACGAATGAACTAAGCGTATGCACGGCTGCCTCACAGCCTGCCTTACTTCCAAATTCCAACTGGATGGGTTGAAAATTTTCTGTAAGCTTCTTACGGATATATTTGCAGCAGATCTTAGAAGCAATTCTCCTATACAAGCAACCCACGGCTATAGGTCTAATACCGCCATCTCGTTTTTTAAGAGCGCATACATGACATTTTTGCAAGTACTTTTCCTGAAGCATGAAATTTATGAGTGCAGTAATGTCTATAAGAAGGTATTTTTAATGTTGGGGAGTAAGAGCATCAAGACCCCCGGCGGAACCGTTCTTTAAAGACATTACTGCTGCTCTGACGTTCTTTTCTGTTACCAAGGAAAGACTTGGTTAATGAAATGAAATAAGCTAGTCTTAAAGTAGTCACATATATTATGATGTGTAACATAAAGTTTCGAAATAATATTAAATACCTACATAGTTTGTTACATACTCTTTAAAATTAAATGTAGCCTTCTGTCATCAGTGCATAATAATTAAACGTAGTTTGTTATATTCTCTTTGGCTCACAGTTCTGACAGTTCGTTCACAGCACACTTGTCACTACTGAATATATAGGTACCTAGTTATCTGTGGATACAGTTCAGTGTTGAGTGTTCACACTTCACAGAAATTTATGAAATTTTGCTGTGCATGTAGGCAGCTCTTTAAATCGTTTGAAATTTCAGGATTTTCAGGTAGTTATCGAAGAGCTCATACTATTTTATTTTGAATCTTGGCGTCTCTTAAAATGACGATATCCACACGACGTCTCGTACAAATAGCTGCATGGGGTGGTTTAATAGTTAGTGCCACCGGATTTTATCTACAACAACGGCTTATTGATAGGATTAGAGGTTATGACTACTACAAAAGTGCATTGAAGTCTTTACGGACCCATGCCGGCGCTGTTCACTACTTAGGAGAACCAATAAAAGATAAGCGATTCAAGATAACTGACGCGGAAAACAATTATTGTGATGAAAATTCTGCACGATTTTGTGTTCCCATATCTGGACCGAAGGAGAGAGGCAGTTATTATTTTTGGGCAGAAAGAAATGATGATGTTTGGAGAATTACTAGAGCAGAACTAGAGTTGAAGACGAAACCTGATTCTAGACTCATAATTGTAAAGTAATCTGATAACATATAGATTAAATAGGTACTACAATATCATAATGTTATTTTACTTTTGTAGCCTCCCTGTGGCATATACCATTGGAAATACATATAGTAATAAGTAGATCATTGCTTACTTCTTTTGAATGGTCTGTTACCTAAACAACTCGATGGATTTACAATTTTTCAAAACGAATGTTAATACATATATTCAATTCCATCAAGCAATTTAAATGTTCTCATCCCAAAGCTTAACCATTGATATTCCTAATGGTACACAAAAGTCACAAAACAAGCATGTGACATGGTAGAGCTTATTACAATAATTGTTATTATAGGCTTTTGGTGGTAGGTAGATTAATAGTGGAAGACATAATGGGATAGTAATGGCAGATATTTTAGTCATAATATAGTCTGGTTTGACACAATTGCTAGGTCATATGCTGAGTAGGTAATTTATACAACTTATTGTTACAGACAAAATCAATCTTAGCAAAATGTTTGATGGAACTGCAAGAGAAAGATTTTTCTATCACAATACATTGTTATGTCTTGTTAAAGCTCTGCAAGGAAAAAATATTACAGTAGATCTACGTAATGATTCTTATATTTGTGGAAAAGTTGAAAACGTAGATGGGTAAGTAACTTACTTTGTAACCACTATTATTTTTTTATAATCACTACTATCTATCAAAGAAATCCAATCAGCAAAGTCATCATAAAGCCATGGATTGTTAAGATTGGGAATTATATTATATATTATAAAAAAAAACAAATACCAAAGTATGGCTTTTCTGCAATGTATATTTTCAAAAAAATTATAGTAAACGGGTACGAAACTGATATGAAAATTATATCAGTGTAACAAAAGCATCACAGATAGGAATTATTGGAATAGTATCCATCATAAAACAGGTGGTACCCACTTTAGGTATATTTTGTCTACATAATTATAATTGAGCAATGCTTAACCATTCATATCTGTTACGTAAGAGGAAAAATCAACAGAATGCATAATGTAAAAGAATAAAATGCACATGTCTAATCTAGCAAACATTGTTCTATTTTGTCAAATAATTACACATATATGAAAAATTACAATTTTATTTTTATCTTTTAATATTTATTTATAACTCTTATGCTTTTAATTAGTAGCTATTTAAATATAGAATCAGTATTTAAAAAAGAAAATCTATTAATCTTATCTAGTAAAGTCATTATGTAATAAATGTAATTAAATGTAGTATTTTTACGTTAACAAACACTTAATATGCCATTTGTATTGTACTACAGCAACTGTTTTAAGAAATAAAGTTATTATTATTATTGTTATTAAACTTAGGTCAACAGTAAAATATTTGGTATTAAAAACTGATTTTTCTTGTTGCAGCTTTATGAATATCTCTTTTAGTAATGCTGTATTTTGTGATCCCCAAGGGAATGAATTCATGTTTGAGAATTTGTTTTTGCAAGCTCGTAACATAAGATATGTGCATATTCCAGAAGCTGTAAGTATTAACATTTTAATTAAATCATTTCAACATATAATTAAAGAAACCAATTTTATGCAATCACTACATTTCCAGTATTTATAAATCTAATCTGTTTTTTATAGGAATCCATAGTGACAACCATTAAGACTGAACTTGCCAGTAACATAAGGCCACCGCCTATCAAGAAAACCATTGAAAGCTCAAGAAAAGTGAAGAAGGCACAGAGACAACACCTGCAAACTGTAGCTTTATTGGAAACAAAGAATTGATTGTGAAGTAAAATTAAATGATCTCAATTTACTTAAATATTCTTATTTTTGAACTATGCACTGACCTTCAATTTAACTACTTGTTGGAAAAAAATATCTATAGAGAATAGTTGCTTTCTGGGCGTATAAAGAAAATTCTATCTTCTATCACTTTAATATGGTATAGTAGTGTAAAATGCAGTGAACAGAATCTATGGGTTAATAGAGATGGAAACAAACTTGTCTACCCATCTGTTCTAAGAATCCAAGGATATTGTCCGATTCCATCATATCAGTCAAAAGACATCCACTGCAAATAGTGAGAGAAGAGTGTTATCCTATGTAGCTTGAGGGTATAAAAGGATGTGTGTGTCTACAAATTCCTCATTGATATAATTGAAATTTTAAGTAACCTATACCATATTTTAAAGCATAATTCGAGCAATCAAATGTTGCGAATAAATCCTACTAAAACGTTTGTTAGTATGGATTGTTGTTGCCCTTTAACACCAAAAAACTACCGAATGGATTTTGATGAAACTGTAGTAATATTGCCTTTATATATCCGAATGAGTTATTAACGGTTCGAAATTCTTTATTTCTCAAAGATTACAATTTCATAATCACTTCGAGGAGAAATAAACTAAGTATCGATATTTAAATCACAATAAGGTAGCTTACAATGCGCAAAATGTAGTTAATTTAGATAAGCTAAACTATTGCCAAAATTTAACAATTTTAGTTGATTGATTGTGTGGGTAGAACTAAAATAAGTATACAATCTATGACGCGACACTTATAATGTCCTCCTAGCCGAATTTCGGCCACGGCGGCCAGTCTCAACAGAGATTAGCCATCTGCGCGGGACATATTATAGTGCTCAGGTGTGTGCGCAAACACAGGAGCACTTTCTATTCCATCACTCTCATAATCCGATGGGACGCCTATGCGACACGACCGGAAAGAGGTCAGGTACAGGACCGACAGCTTTACGTGCTCTCCGAGGCACGGGGGTATAATACCGCCAACTCCCAGACTTCGGGCTGATGCTGGGAATTTTTTCTTTTTACAGAAAAGTCCCAAAATCACTTATTGGTCAGACCCGGGATTTGAACCCAGGAACTCATTTTCTGCGGGTGAACACGCTACCGCTAGACCAACGAGGCAGTCAATTAGACAGTGTGCGGACTGCATGTTTCTATATACATACTTATCTATACCTACGTTAACGGTGTAGTCGAGCATTTATTAGAGACCGTTTACACGTTGTTTAAAATTTTAGTTGGCAGAAATTTGGTTTTATTTTATGGTATTATATAAATACAAAAGAATTCTTTGTTAGTAGTAGTACCAAAAGTCAAGCATATTCTACCATACATTCAAAGAGTTAATTACAACATTTAAATATAAACGAAACTTTCATTATTTAACGCACATTATCAAGTATGGTAAAGGACCTTAAATGAAATAAAAAAGGATTTTATTCACGAAGACTAAAAAGCAGAATATGTGTGCAGTAACGTAATTAACTATACATAATTATTGAGACAATGCAGATATTTAGATCTGTGGTTTGTTTTTAGGGTTCCGTAGCCAAATGGCAAAAAACCGAACCCTTATAGATTCGTCAGGTCTGTCTGTCTGTCCGTCCGTATGTCACTTTTATCCGAAACTCTAAGAGCTGTGTTGTTGAAACTTGGTAAGTAGATGTATTCCGTGAACCGCATTAAGATTTTCAAACAAATATAAAAAATAAACAATCATTTTTGGGGTTTCCCCATACAAGGAACTGAAAAATATGGTCTTTAAAAAATGATATTGAGGTTTCTAATATAATTTTTTTCTTAACTGAATAGTTTGCGCTAGAGACACTTCCAAAGTGGAAAAATGAGTGCCCCCCCCCCCCTCCCTGTTACTTCTAAAATAAGAGAATGATTAAACTAAAAAACCAGCCAAGTGCGAGTCGGACTCGTGCACGAAGGGTTCCGTACCATTATCTATAAAAACGAGCAAAAAATTCATGAATATCAGGATCGCGGGTGTATTTCTCAGATTGGCCTAAATATATTGCAGTTATTTGGTACCTTCTGTGTACTTTTACGTACCTCTCCTGAAAGTCTGTGTACCTACGCCCGTACAGTGATATTTGAAATATTAGGTACACCCGCTATCCTGATGTCAGAACCACGGCTGTACCTACTGTTAAACAGTGTACCAAGTTACATATATTGGTTAAAGTACTACCTCTTGTGTACCTCATGAAACAAGTATTAAACAAATAAAATACGGTATGCTTCTTGAGAAATTTATGAATCATTTTTCACTTTTACGTCGTTACTATTTTATTTAAAAAAAAAAACGTAGTTATCGAACCCAGAACCTTCACATTAAGCATATACTATTATTCCCTTACCGGGAATAGAACCCAAAACCTTCACATTTAGCATATACTATTATTCCCTTACCGGGAATCGAACCCAGAACCTTTACATTAAGCATATACTATTATTCCCTTACCGGGAATCGAACCCAGAACCTTCATATTCAGCATATACTATTATGCCCTTACCGGGACTCGAACCCAGAAATTAAATTTCTCAAGAAGCATACCGTATTTTATTTGTTTAATACTTGTTTCATGAGGTACACAAGAGGTACCAAATGTACTTAACCAATATATGTAACTTGGTACACTGTTTAACAGTACATCCGTGGTTCTGACATCAGGATAGCGGGTGTACCTGATATTTCAAATATCACTGTACGGGCGTAGGTACACGGACTTTCAGGAGAGGTACGTAAAAGTACACAGAAGGTACCAAATAACTGCAATATATAGGCCAATTTGAGAAATACACCCGCGATCCTGATATTCATAAAAATTCACGTTTGTTGTATGGGAGCCCCCTTAAATATTTTTATATTTTTTGTATTTGTTGTTAAAGCGGCAACAGAAATAATCATCTGTTGCCGCTATATCATCATCTCACTGACGGCTCAGGAAAAAGTGAATGAAATAACAGGCGTAAATTAAAAACTGAAATATCTAAGGTAACATTTATTTATGATATTTTTTTTATTTTTGTACCATATAATTAATATGTAATTCAAAGCTTTCTAGACAGCAGTCTAATAAGCTTCAGACAGACATACCTCATTTAACATCATTCTTATAAATTGTATTCCTCTTATTATAATTTGTTACAACTATTTTATCTTAGTACATTGTGAAATATAAAATGGGAAACTCGTTCATTCATTATAGTCTCAAAATTAAAAAAAAAAGTAGTTTACTTCCTAACGTAGATTTTACACATTTTTTTAATCAGCTCATTGTATATAGACATAGGCTTCAATTTGTTAATATAGATAAAATAACCCGAGTTTCATTCTTAAGTTTAATACACATCTCGAATCATCTCCTCATATTTAAACGTAAGCAAAACTTCCATCTGAATCTTACTGAATCCAAACTTTGAGTTCGATTCTTATGTTTTAGACATATCTTGAATGTATAATCAAACCCCGATGACATTCAAGATCAGAGTTGAGATATTTTTTTTTTAAGATCAGTCAAGTAAACATCTTAATTCACTTGTCTCCTCTTTATACACTAAAGGTGAATCGCCGCTCACTACATAATATAGGTACATCAAACTTAAACAATACCTACATTTCTAATAATAGTTAACATGAATACATAGCAAACATTATTACTATATATTCAGTTATTTCTGATCATTATTAGCTGGATTATTTTGACCATTGTCATCAGAAAATGTTTCATTAGAATTTATCACCATACTGTCATTCGGGGCGATACTTTCTTTTTTGACATTTTCAATAGTACCTCCTGAATTGTAATTATGAGATGTGTCGCGATTGATAGAAGGGGGTCCGTAGCTCGGAGACGCCTCCTTGTGTGCCGGTAATCGAACCCCATTATCATTTAAAGTAGAGAGGAAAAACTTCTGTTTCTCGAATCCATAAGAATTCATATTTAACGATTGTTCATTGTGATCTATTTGTTGCTTGAGATATATTTCTCGTGCATTGGAATAACCTTGAACGTAATTATTAATGACTAAATTTTTAAAATCATAGTTTTTCTGCTTTTCCGCCTTCAAGATAGCATCATTGGGTATCTTGAAGTTCACATTTCCGTCAATGTAGGTATCTTTGGTAGGCTGCGGAAGGTCGGTATCGGTTTGCCTAGCTTTCTGCGCTTGCTGTACAATAACGACTTGTTTGAAGGAGGGTTGCTTCTTCGACTCTCTAATAGCGTTTAGCATAGGCCTCTGGAACACTACATCGTCTTTGAATGGTGTCCCCTGATGGTCCGGCTGTGTTTGGCTGCATAAATAGTTTGACTGATTGATGCTCATTATTATGGATGTGGGGCTCGGCGACGATTGTGTCACGTTCGGCCGTGCTACCGCGTGAGGATTCAAAGTACCTGAAAATTAAGAAATTAAATAAGTACATACATATATGTCTTAAGTCTATTCCAAAGAGCGGTAGGCAGAAACAACAAATATCCACATGCTAAGATTTTGCACACCTCATTAAAAAATCTCTCTTATAACATATCCCTTTTCTTTTATAAGGCAGGGGGAATGCCTTGCCATCCACCTGTAGAACCAGGTGGATGCGCATGCCACCCGCAAAAAGTGTCTGCGGGTGGGTATGTCGGACTCGCACCGACTAAACCTAACCTGCCGTGGACATCTTCTGGCGCCTGATAGGGGGAGCCCCAGGAACGCGGGTCTGCTGCTCCGGTGCGCCGTGTCCCAGATGGCCGGGACACGCACCCGGGGAGAGCTGTGGGTTGCCCTCCCCATTTGCCGACTCCTGCCAGTACGGCACAGCGACTGCGCCACAAACAGTTCGCTGTCTTCCCGGGTCTGCTTGCACGTGGCGGCAGTGCATACTGCCACCGCAGCCCCGAGGGGCGTAGGGCTAACGGCTGCGGCCGCCGCCCCGACGCCTCCTCCGTCTACGAGCGGGGTCCGCTCGCTCCCGATCCCGCTCGGCGGCCTCCTTCTGGAGCATGACTGTTTCGCAGGAGACCACGGCGTCGCATACACGACTGCCGGCGGCGAAAGATCCCGTCCGATCTCAGCGACCAGGACTCGTCTCTCGGCTTCTCAGGGCGGGCACTCTTCCAGCGTATGCTGAGCTGAGTCCAGGTCGCTACCGCAGTGTTGACACTGTTATAACATATCCCTGACCTAAGAATATCCCCGAATTGGTCGGAGTACGTTCGACGTGAACTTCCCCTTCCAATTACCCGTGCCGCCGTAAGGGAATTATTGAATTATTTGGTATGTTATTTTCTTCACTTTTAGTGTTTCTTCAAGCGAACTTAGAAACGTTCGCTTGATTCGAGCTTCGTGAGGGCTACGTAGTCGGCTTATTAGAATGAGTACAACCCAGCATGCTGAAATGAGTTACTAAAGGACTAATTATCAAAATAAATTTCTCCAAAAGAGTTGAAATAAAATGCAATGTATATTTTATCTCCTTTTGGATTGAATTCTAGAAAACAGTGGATTTCTCATGTTCCGAAGTAATCGAACATGAGTTGTCCACACTAAAGCCATTTCAGAATTAATAAAAATCTGGCTAGTTTTCCTTTTAGGACCCTCACGGACTCCAACAACGTCTATGTGCCTTCACTGACTTATGTTATTACAAGGCACCCCTATGTATCCTACCGCTTAAGTAATTCACTCTGCAACTCTACATCTTGCTTTTGAACTATGCCAGCACTGTCCACATCTTCCAGATGCTTGGTCATCTATTCCATTCAACTTTGACCCCAAATGGATTGTAATTTACTGGGTGAAATTAATTAGGAACATTGCCGAATGGTAGAGTTCGGTCAAATTAGACTAAAAATAGGGGTAAGGTTACAATCATTCCCATTAGGCTGAAAATTGGTTGGACGATCGACGTGCCGGATCGATGAGGACTTTTCACATTTCCTTTATAATAGTGTAATGAACGATCCTACCAATTTTCAGCCTAATGGGAATTATTTTAACCTTTGGTGTGTAAATTGACCGGACTATAATATCTCATAAAAATTATAAATGAGTCTCAACTCGATCGATGCACGAAGTACACACGGCTACACATCAAGCTATATATTTCCAGTATAAGCTGATCTCGCGTTATATAGGATTTCCATATAATGAGAGGTCAGCTTATATTGGAAATGTATAGCTTGATATGTAGCCGTGTGTACTAGTAGTAGGATAGTCAGTTTATTTCGAATTCATGTTTATGTGGCCGGTAGAAGGCGCACATTTGCTAGTTATGTTCAACGCTGGGACCCATAGTTTTCTTTTCATCTGGTACAGCAAAACATTTATGGAATATCACATCAAAACTCACCTAGTGGTTTGAATTTAGCCAGTTGGGCGTACACTTGCTTGATGCGCTCGATGTTGACCTCCGAGCTCTTAGCGTGGTCGACCATGGGCATGGGGTAGTCGCGGCCGATGACGCAGTGCGACGACTGCTGCACCGACTCCGGCGCCACCCACGGCTCGTGGATGTACCGGGTGGGCATGTTCTTCAAAGCTGGGATGTATTTCCTATTGAAAAAAAAAACTATGTATAAAATACATTTTTGCACCCTGATTTCCACATAATAACATTAGCAAATAACCTTATT
The DNA here is from genome assembly GCA_951640165.1 of Pseudoips prasinana. Taxonomy (NCBI): domain Eukaryota; kingdom Metazoa; phylum Arthropoda; class Insecta; order Lepidoptera; family Nolidae; genus Pseudoips; species Pseudoips prasinana. The sequence continues at coordinate 22,036,805 of OX621236.1, read as the reverse complement.
GCCCGGCTGTTGATTAGCGACAACGATAACATAAACCCGTTCCCAGCACTCGGAGGATCACTCACGCGTTGCCGAGCGTACACATTCGGTTGTGGAATGCCTATGGCAATTATTATTGATAATCAATTACATCTGATACCTGGACAAAAAGCCTTAGGGATTGCGCATCCCATTCACAAAAGGGGTCTGCCTGAGTATGTCTGGCGACTCAACCTATATGTCGTGGACTTCTCTTGACACCGGGGAGCCCGTAAATGCTGCCCCGTGTTCCCTTTTACGTCATGTCCCACGTAGAGTGGGACACGTGCACTGAGAGGATGCATGTGCACATGGATTACTGGCTCATGCCAACCGACACAGCGCCTACGCCACAAACAGATCGCTGCCTGTCCTTCATACCAATTGCTCAGCAATTCTAATTACCTTCAACTTTGTATTGTTACAGTCAAAGTCTTGTATTTATCAAACCATAATTAACAATAATCTTGCTGGCCGCATATATTTCATACCTAATGTCTTTGAGTAACCGCAACTTTTAGAAAATATGAATTAAAGTACCTAATGAAGTCGCCATTGGGATCGGTTTTCCTGCCGAACCTCACTGGGCAGTAGCAGTGGAAGAACTGCTGGAAGAACGAGGAGCACGAGAGCCACATCCACATGCCCGCGTTCACTGACCAGTCTGCGTCGAGCAGCAGCTCATCGAACACCTGAAAGACATTCCTCGCATTAACACATCAGGTATTTTTGGGGTTCCGTGGATTTAAAATTCTGCATTCCGAATACCTGAAATGGATATCCCACGGAAGCCCAAGAAGTTAGATGTTAACCTGGATTTGCCATAACACAGATCTAATTCTCCTTTTTATTTACTTAAAACTTAACTTGAACATTGAGCAACGTTTTTAAGTACTAAATTACTCGACAAATACTTAGCCCCTAAGTTTTCGCTGTACATGCTACTAAATACACTATCTGCCACCCAAATACACTGCTTGCTCCCCAAATACACAGTTTACTAAAATACACAAATTGAAGAACCACTCAAGTTCGAAATTTCGCTGCTATTTATATTTTCAGCGGTACATTTTTTTCGTAATGGGGTGTATATTATCATTAAAATATATAATGAGAGTAAACGGGGCAAAAGAGGTGTGAAAAGACTGTGACAAACTGTGTCTACTCTTCTAGGCAACAGGCATATGCTTGTATGGAAAGATAATGTACCTATATTTTTTGTACATTTATTCAGTAGTAGTAGTTGTAATAGTATATAGCTAGTACACCTCATCAGGAATTTTGTTGACTGGAGACATTCAGAAAAAAAAAACTAAACTGTGGAGTTACTTAATAAGATAAATTATTCATACGTTATAATCATGAAAACACAGGCATCCAATTAAATGTGATATAGACTGTTCTTACCTTCATTCCTTCTTCCCATGAGATCCATAAGTCACCTCGAGTGAGGAAGCACGCGACCGCATGCCGCGCCAAGTGATGGATCCAACCTTCTTCTCTTAGTTGGATCATTACAGCGTCTATCCAAGGATATCCAGTTTGACCCTGCAATATAGCGTCTCATTTTAGGGTACGACACACATGAAAATTATTCACCGAAATTTGTAAACACGGTTACATATCAAGCTATACAATTCCAGCATAAGCTGTTCTCACGTTGTATAGGATTTCCATACAATGAGAGGTCAGCTTATATTGGAAATGTATAGTTTGATATGTAGCCGTGTGTACGTTCATGACTTCCAAACAACTACATCATAATGGATAAGTTTTTCCTTTGAGTTCGTTATTGTTAGGAGGATAGATTGAAATAAAAAATGCAAATATTTAAATATCAGAAAAATTGAGTGTGCGAATGAGACAGAAGTCAGTGAGATGTTGTTCTTTTTTCTCTCTGGAAAAACGAAAAATATTGTACACTAGCTGACCCGGCAGACTTCGTACTGCCTCAATCGATAAATAAAAACCTAATGTTTTGTTTTGGAAAACGTTTACATGGGAAAAAAGGGGCTGTTTTCGGGTTTTCCCGGCAATTATTCTAATTTCTCTCACCTTTTAAACCTCCCTAGACCTCCACGAACATTTCAAGACCATGATAAGATAAATCCGTTCAGCCGTTCTCGAGTTTTAGCGAGACTAATGAACAGCATATATATATATATATATATATATATATAGATTACAATGCATTAAAATATTAGACTTTACACAGTATTGACGGCAAAAAATATGGGGGTATGAATTTCGTCGTGACAGCTAGTGACTTATATTTAACATCTATCATATCTTGACAATAACTTGATACGAGCTAGCTAAATATCAATGCTATAATAAAATAAATTTTATAAATGTTTCCATACAATGTGTACCTAAATATCTATGTTACTAGAAATAATAATGTATACAACTATATTACTACAAACATGTTCTGACTCTTTACAGGCGCTTTTTTAAAGTCTACGTGAATAATAACCTTAAAAAAAAAATCTTTCAGCTTTTATAATATAACATCTGGCCATCGTGGGCTCTTGGGTAATGGATATGGGGCCGCCAAAAAAATATTTTTCGTATTTCACAGACTGGTTTTGTTTAATTACTTCAGTTGCATGGGTACACAGGGCTTCTTAAGATGCTTCCTCAATTTAAGTTACACTTTGGATAGCATAGAGCGAGTCGCACACAACAGACTATCTTTACCCACAAGTTACTAAAGTACTTTATAAGGGACACAGGCTAATTTAAGGCGTCCCCCACATTTGGCGTGCGCGATCCTCGGGCGTGCGAGCTGCACGGACGCAGCGCGCGCGCTGCGCGAGCGTCGAGTGTTGCCGCCGTGTACATTTTGTACGCGCTGCGTCCGTGCAGCTCGCACGCCCGAGGATCGCGCACGCCAAATGTGGGGGACGCCTAAGCTGAGCTCAAACTGACCACTATATCTGGTTTAAGCATACTTACATTAGCCCATTTAGCCAGGGCATCTTGATTCTTTTCCCACGGTATTTGGACGCATATGGGGTTGCCTTCCATACGGTCGAAGTTAGGATTGCGTGTTGCAGCACAATAGAAAAACTCCCTCCATAATATTTGTCCATGTAGAGACAGGGGTGGCCTCACTCGTTTTACTCTTTGATATAATTCCGTCAACTGATAATAAAATAATCTAGTTGATAAGCAACCGAACCTGTAATTATAAATTAATTTTAATAATTATTGTATTAGACCTAAATTTACAATTTTAAATATTTATAAGACTAGTTGTGTCCCGCGATTTCATTCGCGTTACACTTTATACATTGAAGCCTATGTGTTATTTGGATGTATAAGCCTGAAAGAGATCACTTTTAGCGATATTGTATTAAAATAAGCTAATTTTCTTGTCTGTATCCATTGTTTTGTAATACCTATTTTTGCAATAAAGTGTTCTTCTATATTACTACAAAGTTTCATAAAAATACGTTCAGTACCTAGATTTCATTAGATTTGAGAAACAAACAACCATACCATGACATGGTGACTTTATAATATTAGTAGTATAGTTAAAACTAAACACAGAGACCAACATAAATCTTATAGGTACAAATATTTCGTCCAGCTTCAGTTTCTGTTATATATTTGTATCCTATTTTTCTCAAGAAAGTTACTGCTTATACAAGAAACGTTTATAAATACTGTTAATTTACAACACTCTTTTTATAATATGCTACATTACAACTTTATCACACACCATTTTAGGCTTTAACACATTTGCGCAGCTAAACCTGTTAAGTATCACACTAATATTATAAAGGCGAAAATTTGAGTGTGTTTTTTACTTACTTACGTCTACTACGGCTGGAGCGATATTAATAGAATTTGGTATGGAGTTAGCTGACACCCTGGATTAACACAGGCTTTCATAATTTATGAAGTTCAACGAGGGTATAACCGCGGGGCCAGCTAATAAAAAAAAAATTAATTAGTTACCTTAAGTACGGCGACAAGCCTGTTTGACTAGCCAATAATGACTGTGGAGTCATTTTAGGTCGGCCAAATGATGCAACCCAGGCTTTCCGTTCAAGATGCCGTTCTAGCCTGGCCAACGCTTCACTCTCCCCGCCGACCCAGACGGGCGCTTTGAGACCTTCCACTTCGAACCCTGAAATTTGATGTAATGTTAAAAGATGAACAGACACGCAGGGTGTAAGAGGCAGTCATTTGTTTAAGCACTCAAGCCAAGCTCCTCTCTCAAGAGAGGCCTCTTGGACTTGTGGATGGAACTGAAATCGTTCGAGTAGTCAAATAAGTTCACGCACAATGGCTCAATCAGGAGGCTAAGTAAGGAAACCAATCGCCCAACTAACTAACTAACTAGTACCTTGTTTCTAGATTATTATAATTAAAACTCGATTACGTCGTCGTTGTGTTGCTACGATTTCCCGCGCACCATTATTTCAAACCTAAAAATCGAGGCCTTTTCTATTTTTCTACCGATGAGTAAGCGCTCTGGTGGTTTAGTTGCTTCTGTAAACTTTTGGTTGACTTCAAAACCAATAAAAAGTATAACGTTTTAGCTATACTCCAATAAAATTTGGCGTTTGGCCCTAAAATTACATTTATTATATAATTTATTGTATGAATTTATTCTATATTATTTTATTCATCAATGTTTAGCATGGATTATTTTAGTTTTTATTAGGCTACTCACTCAATTTAATTACTGATTATCATAATTAGAACTGCATAAATGTAAAATATTTTCCTGTTACTAATAAAAAATAAAATTAATATAATATATTTTTCTATTCTTATAGGCACCTTCTTCAGTATAGGTATTTAGTGTATGGCTAAAGTTATTTTGTTTAGGCGGTTTTAAAGGAGGTGTTTTGTTATACAAAGCCGTTTTTTGTAACGTGTTGGAAAGTTGTTATAATTTTCTATTAAGCATTGACTTTGGCTATCTCGCAATACGCGTTTATTAAGTAATTACATCAATTCCGTCAGATCACGTGTAAAAACTACTCGCGGTAAACTTTTGACTGGCAACTTTGCATAAACAAGTTTCGCTGGTGATGATTAATAAATATATATAAAAAATGTATGGTGACGATGCGCTAATATCAGACGGAATATCATCACCCCATCTCATCCCGTGGGGGGCGCAGAAGTCGACCCGAGCGACGGGCAGCAGCGTCTCTCTGAGTATTATTACCATCATACTGCGATCGCCAACCCCTCTCTCAAGCGTGGTGATTATGGCATATCCCCCTAGATGATTCTTGATGAAGGCTTTTGTCCAGCAGTGGACTTTTTACAGCTGTTATGATGAAAAAAGAGTTTGATAGAAAAAAGCATATTGAAGTGAACTATCTCTCGCATTTCGATAAATATTTTTTTAATAACGGTTACTGCTAATTACAATGGCAACTGCTCAACCCCTGAACTTTTATGAGCTTGTTAGTGAAGTGCAGGTTTTCTTACCAAGTTCTTCAAGTGTGGGCACCCCAAACCGCTCGTCATGGTCATGGGCTACGGGCGTGGTTGCGCCTTTGAGCATCGGTGGGGAAATAGGTGCCTCGGCCGGTGGTGGCGGAGGCATGCTGGCGATCAACGCCTGGAACTGGTGATACGTCAGGGGCGCCTTGCCACCATTTCGCTCTATAATGCTACAACAATATTGTAGGTATTAATTTGGTGTTGTCCATATCCTATCTATATATAACCTTAACTATATAAATACTAGGCAGTAATTTTTTACAAAAATTGACCTATGATGAGACTGAGGGGTTATTCAGTATTCTAAAAAAATTTGAGTTAGTATTCTAAAATAAAATAAAATTTTTAAATATTATATCTTAGGTTTTTTAATTTGTATAATTAAATATTGTTTAAATTTTTGATAAAGGATAAGTATACCTTTTAAGCCGTTAGAACGCCTGTGGTACAGGTTTAACCTAGTACAGGCACAAACTGTCTATAGCTTAGTATTAATTATTTTTAAAGTAAATCGATATAAATTTGTACACCTTTTCTCTTTAATATAATTTATTTATTATTGTATAAACACAGATTTATTAAAACATATTGAAGTTAGAGGACATTAAGACGTGAAATTTCAGCTGTTTCGGAAAGAGGTATGCACTGAACAGTGCCATAAATTTTATTTGCTCTGTCACATACATAAATTAATAGCGTATTTCTGAACAAACTGCTACCCCTGATAATGATTATATCGAGATCTGTTCGAAATTAAATAGATATAATGAAAGAATGTGTAGTTCTTGTTTAGAACTGAGATAAACAAATAACAATTTAGAATTAAAAAATACATTTTTATGTAACTTTTTTTAAGTTAGCCTTATGCCAGATTTAACCCACAAAAACATATGTTTTGTCTTTGATTTGCAGACGGTATCTTATAATTAAAAGAGTAAGAAGAAGAGTGGGAAGAAACTTAAGCTAATCAATAGTTAAATATGTTTCTGCGTGCAATTAATAATGTATCACTCACTGGTCTAGTTTGTACAAGGTGTGCGAAACTCGTGACGTGACTGCGATGCCGACTTCGCGACATTTTGACGTAATATTGTGGTCCCGCACTCGGCCGTAAGGTTCGGGATCCTCCTCGAAGGTCAGTGCCGTGGTGCCCCATTCTCGGAACAACTTCGGCAACGCATCCGCAGGTTGCCCGCGAACCACAAAAAGGCGCGAGTTCAACTTCCGTAAACTGTTGTCTAAGTCTTCCAGACATTGCAATAGAAATCTGCCAGGATAGATTCATTATTAAAGAATTTGATAGATTATGCATATTTAATATTATCTAGAGTTAACGTTCTTAGTAATAGGCTTCTATGTTTATCAGAAAATCAGAGCTTCGTGGGGGTGATGCCCTATACGTGAGCCATTACGATTATAGGAATGTGACAATGCGGTAGATCAATGTCTAAGGCAATTTCTTTTCAAAAATATTGAAAAAAATAACCTAAACTATTCAAGTCCTGTGTGGGAATCGAACCAGGGACACGAAGCGGTGAGGCGACTGTCATAACCAATATCTATTTCTATAATAAAAACAACATGCAACAAAAATGGGGTGCATTATACACAGTGCCTTTGTATCCTGCTTATGTTTGTCAGATTACGTTAAAATAGATATCATTAAATTTTTTTCTTATTTTAGAAAAGCCTGCAGTTTCCATGGATCAAACTTCCATACACTAGGAGACGTGTCAATTAAATGTCAATAAGGCAATCAAACGATTGATTCCAAAATTCGATTAGGTACCATCATTACTTTATCAACCTTCTCTTTACAAACTGAGTATTCATGTTATGATTCCAAATAATTACCTCCACTTGTTAATGCCAACATTTGAGGCGCTAGCGAACCAAGGGTCGATGATGAATACACAGCGAAATGTAACCGCATCCTTCAGGCCTTCCTTCAAGGCTGGGTTATCGTGGAGGCGTAAGCCTTTTCTGAACCAGTGGACGATATGTTTGCCAGGGGGCCGGTGATTTGGCGCAGAAGTTGTGGTGGCCGAATGGTAGTGTGTCGTGTTGGACGCTGGCAGCGTCTCGGGGGCTGCTGACATCCTTAAGTAGTCACCCACATCGCACCTGAGGACAAATACACCGTTGTATAATTAATTTGTATTATACAATACAAATTCATGCAGACATACACAACATACAAACATAACCTGGATACATTTCCTTACCTAATAATGTATGATATTATAATAATAATAACGTGTTCATCTTAGTTTAAACCACAATTGGAAGGACGTAGCCCTCGCAACACAGGGAATCCTAGTGGGAGGACTCGACCACGCTTAATGATGTATTATTATTTAATTGCAAATAAACTCATTATTATTTTTGGTTATAATAAAGTTCCTTACTACATAATTATCGCATTTAATCTAGCTGTATCACTATCAGAAGAATAGTGCTCTAATAACTATTTACTGCAGAATTATCCGAGAGAAATGTCTTTTGCTTGCTTCCACAGAAAATATTACATATAAAACTGTACATTCTTTATACATTATACCTATATAAACTATGTTAAAAACTGCATAGTTCGCAAGTGCTTGTTAGAAATAAACAATTTTCTTTCTTTACCTATTTACGTCCGAATTTACCATGACACGCAAGGACTATGTTCTACAAATATGCAACGTTTGATGGCGTCGACGTGTTTGATGGCATTAAAACATTGACGTGAAACAATTTTAAAGTCAAATCGATTAATGTGTGTTCTTTTTGAAGAATAATAAATTGAGTGAAATTATTCTGTTTTACCCCAGGAAAGAAAATTATTTAATAAATCAAATGTTAGATTTCCATATTGATTGTGCTTGTTTAAGAATATCGATGCAAATAAACATGAAATAGGATATACAAATACTATAATGCATAATATGTGCCATGTTATTAGTATGTACTTACCTAATCGCCGTAATAAACATTAATATGGTGTTTATTTCGTTAGGTAGGTATATATTATGCTAAGTTGACACAATAAGTGTGTCTGTATTACCTTACCTTATTCATTCGATTATTTTATATATTGTCAGGAGTAATTGTTTTCATTGTAGTTCAGCTATTGTAAAATTAATTTTGTCTAAGACATGGCATGGAAGCATTCATCAGGGCAAGCAAATCTTTCCTTCATTTACATCTCGTATTTTTGGATGTCATGGAAATTTAAAACATTGAGCATCTACTTTCCTGTCAAATCTAGTCATACCTTTAAATAAATATGTATTAAGGAGATTTATAAAGAGGTGCGATTTTTATTCCACCGAGTGTATATGAGAGACGAGGTCTTTCACAACTGTTAAATTGCATGAGTATAAAATTTAGGAAGCGCTCATAGCCTACTGGCTCAGAGCGCTGAATTGTTTCACCGTTCCTTAAGTGTAGTCAACATAGGTGACCACTAAAGTAGCCTTATTTCTGAAAGTCTCCGTGCTTCGGAGCAGTAAAGCTGTCGGTCCCGGTTAAAGTAATTTTAAAGAGTTCCGAAGCCATGTCCCAGGAATACGGGTCGGCTTCAACAACTATGACACTAGGTTAATCACTGTCCATAACAAAATAAACCATAAGACATATCGGTTGACCAAATCCACAAAATTATGCTACATTTTTTTAAATAAAGACAACTTTTGCTTTAGTGAATTTAATCCCTGTGTCGCGGGGTACTTTACAAACATATAATAGACGGACACAAATAACATCCAGACTCATAACAACTATTTATGGGTCACACAAATAGTGGTCCAGCGCGGGACTCGAATTCGCGACACGAAGCGGCGAGGTAACTGTCTTAGCCGCTGCGCCACACGTGCAGTCAATAAGTTAATAATAATTAAACACATAGAAAAAATTGCTGAAATAGACTGCCCCAGGTGATAGAATTATCTTAAGAATATTTTATATATATAGAAAAAATTGCATTGATACGCCAAAACCAGTCGTTTTTGGAGCTACGGTATCATCAATCATGGTAGACAGACACACGTTACATATCATACATAGGATACAATCTTAAAACAACACTCTTTTTATGGAGTAGTAGTCTGTAGTAGTCACAATATAATACCTCCTGAAAATATATACGGTGTCTGCCGCGTGCGACATCGTTTAATAAAATCACCTACATAAAAACTAACCAATAAGTATAAAATACTCTAAGCTAATTCAAATTCATTTATTCCTTTAAAATATTACATTTGTGTGGTATCGTCAATTTCTTTTGTTAACCCTACCGTGCAGTGGCACGTGGCGTGGCAGCTACTGAGAACACTGCCAAAAAACTCAGTAGAAATCCTTTTTTTAAATATTTATTTCTTAACATTGAATTGCATTGTACTTAAATGTTTTAATTTACAGTGTCCCAATCCCAAACCGTTTTGTCACTTAAATCAGGTTTTTAGTAAGCCCTGCTACACAATTTGGCTTCTATAGTTCTTTTAAAATCGTTCGTAGACATCTCTCTGATATCACTGGAAAGTTTGCTATAGAATTAAATAAACTATGCTAAATTATAACATTTGAAATGGGCACCTACCAACTAGGGTAAGAAACGCATATTTTAATTATTTTTGGGATCTTTTTCGAATGTGATCGTTTGTATATAATTTAGCTTAAATTATTGTATACTTTTTGGCAAGTTTCAAGTCAGTGGCCTGTTATTTGTGAAATATATTTATTTGTGAAATCTTGAAGATCTCTTTATAACATTATATAAAAAGTTTAATTTCTTAAAGGCATCTGATATGTTTCATCGAATGGTTTCTTTTTAATTCCAACTTTCCTTTTTGGAGTCAAATAAAAACGTTTTTAGGGTTCCGTAGCCAAATAACGGAACCCTTATAGATTCATGTCTTTCACTTTTATTTTATTTTTATTTTATTAATCTAGAAAACTTAGCTAGAACAGAAATAAAACATACAATAAAGGATGAAGGCCAATTACAAGTTTTCGCTAATATTCATAAATTTAAGACAATAAGAAAATCGGTAAACAAAACATAAATTTTCAGAATTGTTTTTTCAGAAACTATAAGAGCTGTACTGTTGAAACTTGCTAAGTAGATGTACGCATTAAGATTTTCACACAAAAATGAAACACATTCTTTTTCTTCGGAACTTTACATGTGAGTTATCTATATATGGATAGGTCTTCAAAAATTATATCGAGGTTTCTAAAATCATTTTTTTCTAACCTGAATAGTTTGCGCGAGAAACACTTCCAAAGTAGTAAAATGAGTGTTCCCCCTCCCCCCCCCCCTTTAATATCTAAAATAAGAGAATGATAAAACTAAAAAACTATATGATGTACATTACCATGCAAACTTCCACCGAAAATTGGTTGGAACTATTGAATTGGTAGATCTAGTAAGTAGTTTTTTTTAATACGTCATTAAATCGAAAACCGCAATTTAACTTTCATTCAATCAACTCAAATACTTGCTGCTACGAAACCCTTCACGGGCGAATCCGACTCGTACTTGGCCGCTTTTTTTGTAACATCCGTTCTGCATTCTATTTAGTAATTATAAAGAAAACTGCATTGTTTTGTTGTTGTTTTAATGTAAACAAACTTGTTTTCAATACACTCAATTTACAATAAATATGAAGGATAAATTATGTCAATCGACATTCCAGTCTAATTTCGACTCGTTAGCTTTTTACAATGACTCAAAGCAGTGTAAGTCACACTATTACGTAAATTACGATATGTAGTGAGTTACATGATGGTCAGTATTTATTTTCATTGCTACAAAAAACAACGTAGGTATATAATCTTATTTCCAAGCTAGAGTCTATGGGACTCGGAGGAATACAATTATCCCTATACCAGAGTTACCTTATTGAAAGAACCTAGTGCGTGAAAACTGTATCTCACACTAGTTCAAAGCTACCACTTACATACGGCGTGCCTCAGAGAAGCATCTTAGGCCCGAAACAGTTCTTACCAATATCCAAACTAAACTTCTTAATTTTTCTATTCGCAATCCTACCCTTTAGGTAGATAATGCCTTACAAGTCATTTTATAGACCACTCTACGATGATACCACACTCGATAACAACAGTAGTATCATTGAACACGTTATTGATTCAAAATATCTGGGCATAATGATTACAGAAACCTTACATTGAACTGCTATCTAAATGGGTACGGGAACTAATTTATATTTTACAAGAATAACGTCTATCAGCAGATGCTGACAATGAAGATGGTATACCTAGCATTGTGCCAATCTATATTATGTTAGACCCATCTCATAAAGCCAGAACGCTCTCAAAGAACAGTTCTTAAAGGGTGTTGTTTTACGCTCGTTTATTTCAAATAAAATAAATTTATGCATACCGCCAACTCCCAATCTTTCTGAAATCGTTTATACTAGCCACTGCAGTAAAACAGAACTCAAGGCATTAAGGTAATCGCTAGTTACTTGTTACTACTAGCTACCTTTATTTCACTTTTATTTTCAACTAGCTGTGCCCCGCGGTGTTACCCGCGTTAAATTTTATACATTTTCTTTGCTATAAACCTCACGGAACCCGAGACCTTTCCAACGAATGCAAAACCGTGGAAATCGGTTCGTGCGTTCTGGAGTTATAGCGTCAGTAAGGAAAACCCGACTTATTTTTATGTAGTAGATAAAAGTTTCTTTTTCAATCACATAGTTTGTTCTGCAGATTATTCTCGTATTATATAAAAAACGTAACGTAATTTTAACTATGTTAATTGTAATAAGTTTGATTTCTAAAAACATTATTCGGCTATGTGACACCCATTTCAGACTAAACGCAATATTATTATATTTGCTGCAAAGGTGCTGCTAATTTGTGACATATTTTGCAGTTGCAGTACGCAAGTTGAAGGGTTTTGTGGGCGAACGTAGAAACTTACTACCACAATACCTAAATATAACTATACAAGAATAGGAATGTTGAAAATGGAACTTTACTTCCTGCTGTCCAGGAATGAATTACATAAGTACTTGCTAATTGAAAGACAATTCAAAGAAATAAATTATTCCACCGATTTGTACAAACATATGTGATAGTAGTGAGATTTAAGATTATATGGAAGATTATTAAATTCATTAAAGATTGAAAGAGAATAGATTATGAAAGTGTCATAATTTTAGTTTTATGACAATTATTCATAATGCAAAGCGTAAATCTAAACCCATTTTCGAGTAATAAGAAATTCTCCATATATTAGCTACGCTACTTTGTGTAGTTCTGTACAACACAAAAAAATTACTATGTTATATAACCCTTCGAATCAACTGTGACTAGAAATGTGCCAACGCCTTTCCAACAATAATTTCCAAGTCACTTGTAGTCGCAGATTTTATTTAGAGAATATTTCGCCAGCCCTCCCCGTTACAAACCAGAACCCTTACAAGTTGCCGTAACTTTTCTTAACAAATTTCTTTATGCATTGTAACGTTTCCTTTTCTTTAGTTTATGAGGAAATTGCTGGGATCATCTATTTTTAATTTGTTTAGCTTTTGAAACATATTTTTATTTTTGTTTATTTCGATTACGAAAAGTTATATAAGTAGAGGCAAATTTTACCGAGATTGCTTCACGATTGATACAATGAATTTAAATGTCTACCAGGCATTAGTCATACAATTTCACCGAAAATATGATTAAAATAACTGAGTTTGAGCTGAATGTTTAAGTTTTGATGTACCTATGACGCAATCAATGAACACCATCGCGAGGGGTCATACTGCTACAGAAAACTAAGGGTTAGAACGAATTCGGGCTCTCGATGAAAACAATTAGCAAAAGTTATACAACGATAATAACCAATCCGTTCATACCTACTTATCGTTTTTTGCGACGGAAAAAGGGACACGATTTCTGAAACTATGTGCATCGCGGTGGTGTTCATTGATTATGTTGATTTTTGCTACGACATCTTACCATTTTCAAGTTCAGCAACTACTCTTCCTATGTGATGTTGTACGCACGGCTACACATCAAGCTATACATTTCCAATATAAGCTGACCTCTCATTGTATGGAAATCCTATACAATGCGAGATTAGCTTATACTGGAAATATATAGCTTGATGTGTAACCGTGTGTACTTCGTGCATCGATCGAGTTGAGACTCATTTATAATTTTTATGACATTTATCATGAAATTAGGTGAGACAAAATTGTAGATTAGATTATATATTAGATTATCTATAAAAATATCTCAATACTTTTTTCCTAAGAGCCACCGTTTTTTAGATATAACGATTCCACGCCACCTTTGAGGTAGTGTGTTAGCGCGTTTTTTTTTATTTGGTTTCCCCGATAGGCTTATTCCACTGATCTGTTGTGATTCTGTTTAATTTGAAGCTATTGAATGACTATTGATATTTTTATGTTTTTTTATGTTAGTGTTTTTTGTTGTTATTTTTATTACTTGATGTTAATATACACTACTTACATTATTTATATAATGTTTACTTATTTTAAGTGTTCAAAACTTCTCGATATACTATATTAGTAGTAATATTATCATTTGGGACTAAAAAATAACAAAAAAAAAACTTTTAAAAAGTCTTTCAGGAGTTCCAAGCCGAGATAAGCTAACATAAATATAACTGCCCATGGGTAAAACAGTGCTTGCACAGCGCTGGGCGCGACGCAATCGGGTAGATACTTCCTATATCGCCACGCAACGGCTTGGGCGGCGCGCACGTTTTTATTTTGTTAATATCTTTGAAGATATTTGTTTAAACTGTATGGAGTAAAGGGCACACGTATTCTAAATTAAATTTTCGTTCTAACAAACATATTTATCAAGATATAGATGAATACCATATGGGCTAAATAAGCTTCACAAAAATTTATTACTTTTCATAGCTTACGACACTCCACAATAACGTAGCTTTCTAATGGTGAAATAATTTTGAAAATCTGTTCAGTAGATCCAGAGATTACCCCTTACAACGTCACAAACTCATAACCTCACAAACGTTACGTCTTTAAAATATTAGTATAGATCAAATTTAAAATTAATTTATTCCGTAAAAAAATACATTAATGTGGAATCGTAATTTTTACCGTACCATGTAGTGCATGACGCTATTGAGAGCTTATTCCATAAGTTAAGAAAAAATTTGTTAACTATCACCACACCTACCTATCAGAACAGGACTAGACCAGAGGAAAATCGGAAACGGTATTGTTTATACTATCGGAAATAAATCAGTACGACAATAATTCCTTGAACTTGTTTTATAGAAGGCCAAAAACTAGCACAATGTAGTCTACCCTAGTCATGGAAATGTTCATTCAAGGAAAGTTTATAAAACTATACAGTGTAATTTAAAGTGACGTATAACTAGACTTTGTAGCCAATAGTGCAAGGTTCACCTTGATAAATAACATATCTATCTTGCTTAAAGTCGGAGTTTAAAGTAATTTTTTAACTGATCCTTTAATTGAATGATTTATTTAACTATTACTAGAACTAAGAAAAGTCATAGTCAATCAATAATTGTACCTCAGAACTAAATTTTTTTCGGTATTTAAAGTACAGACGCCAGCACATTAAGCTACCCCAATCTGTCAAATTTTCCGCCAATGAAAGTGAACCTTGTGCTTTTGTGATAAAGTTGAAAATCTATAAAGAAATTTGACAGATTGGGTTAGCTGGATGTGCTGGCGTCTGTACATCGTTGTCTCTCTTTCTTTGTTTTAAGTAATATAGAACGGCCAGGCGCTTCGCTGTATTCGTACGGTCTCATCGAAAGTGCGGAGTGATGCCGCTCTGCTAATAGTCTAATTGTCATGGTCCATCATGCAGGGGGTGGTAATAGTATAGATATACAATGCCCGCACTAGGAAAATAAAGCCTTGTAATGGTGGACTTTGCAATCATGAAATTAATGGACACAAGTTACATTAGAATCATAACAACAATTAATGGGTCTCATAAATAGTTGTCCTGTATAGGGATCTAACCCATAACATTAAGGCTAAAGGTTAGGATTTTACCTTAACCACTACAACATATGATTCTGCAGTCATACATTAAATTAGTATATTCTTCTAGTGCTTCTCAGGGCCTCTTTCTTGATATTGACTACAATTCAAATATTTGTACAGTTGTGAAATCAAATGAGTTTTTAATATTTTTTTATTTTCTAATTTCTGGACTGGGTTTGGGATGTCTATTCCAATGAGGTGGGTCCAGAAGAACAGATGAGCTTTACGGGAAGTAAACAACTTGGAGAAATGCTATCATGTCCATTCGTTAAAGATAACTATAATTTAGTTCAAGTGTTGATTAATAAAATATAGATAGCTTGATGAGAATAAGTTTAAAAAGTATTTTTTATAATAGTAAGTCATATTTTATTATCTTTATTTAACACGACTGGTGAAGTGGCAAGTTATGATTATTTTATTCATTTGTCAGAAATTAGTGACATTAATTCGACAGTCATATGTATTTAGTTTTTTTAGACAAGTCATTAATTTTTACTTGTAGACACCCTGATAATAACACAAGATTTTCTGTGTAAGTATGTGGTTTGATTTTGTTCATATTTCAGTTTACTTATTTAATTACCCAAAGTTCCAAACATATACATTACATGTACCTATATAGGTTTATTCATAAAAATTTGAGGACACTAAGGAGTATCATCTACACATGGAATGCAAAAATTAAAGATTCCAAGAAAGAACCAATTAATAATACAAAGTTACATTTGCCCAGTTTTAAAGTATGTTTTGGCCATATGCAAGCACCCATATACCAAAATTGTACCTGATTTACAACATAATCAGGTTAACATTATATTTGACAAATTAAGTGTCACTAAATAAAAACAATGACTTAAGAAGTCCTTATTTCTTTATACTAGTAGCAGTGATATTCTAGAACTATCAACACTTGCATAACCAAGGATAGCCACCAACCTTAATTGTTATCATTACTGTTTAAAAAACATAAAATTGACTTCTTCTTTTCCTTTTCTTTTAGACAACCAATTGGAATAAAATTCACTATATAATAATGGTTTTGCACCTATTGTCAAAAGTGGTTCACAAACAACAGATACATACAAAAGAGCTTGCAGTCAACTTAGTAAACATTCATAGTTGCATGTCCAATAATGCTGATATTATAAAGTATTATATTACAATATCAGCAATTTATTGCAGTGGTGGCTGAGTCAAAAGGGCAGGACTCGAACCCAGGACACAAAGTACTGGGTTCTAATAATTGATACCTAATTTTAACATGCTACCAACTTATGTACATATAAATAAATTTCTAAAATTAAAATTTCTAAGTTAAATGTTACATTATTTTGATATAAAGTAAACATATAAGTTAAAAGTAAAAAATATTTAGTATACCTACATCAAAATAAATATTTTTACTTTGATGTAAAGTTACCTATATGTTGAACTTAAACAAACACTCATATTAATATTCAATTAGCTATATGTTTTCTAGATTTAAAAATATAATAATATATAGTAGATTAAATTAATAAAAATATATTTTGCTTCTCACTGTTAATGGATAGTGAGTCTATAATGTTAATGCAATGTTACAATGATACCTCTTCATGGCTTATTTTTTGTAGCTCTTAAGCTAGCTGCCAATGTTTTTGTGAACTTTATATATTTTCATAGTATTACCATATTTTAATATGATTCACTATTAAAATTTACTTGTATACTAGACTGCTACAATGACACACACAAAACAATAATAACAGGAAGCAAAAACCAAAACTAGACTAACTATTGCCAAAACTAGAATGAAAGCTATTCTAACTAAAAAAAGTTTCATGAATCAAAATTGGATCTGTATGTAGCTTTAGGGAATAAGGCTAGACACAGATGATTAAAATTTAATTAATAGGTATTAAATTTATAATTAAGAAATAGAAATTCATTCTCACTTTCTGTTTGTTAATTACAGTAAACAAACAGACGAGTTATTATTCTATTGATTATTTTGTGAAATGTTATAAAATCTCTTCTAGTAACATCTAAACAAAATAAATCAATAGAATTTTGTTTTCTGTTTTTCCTGTATGTGTATTTGGAGATAGTTAATAACAAAACTTGTATGGGAGTATTGTGTAAAGATGAAGATGTGTGTATATTTATTTAAAATGTAATTATTTATAAAATAAAAAATATCAATTATAAGTAAATGCGATTTATAAGATTTCTCATATAATTTACTTGTGGAATTATGGGTCAACTTGACCATTCAGATGATAATAGGATTTAAAATTCTTAAGGCATACCAAGGGTCAAATGAAAAGTAATAATTGCTAATAACAATGCAACATAATAATTGCTATGAATTTATAGACAAGTTAGTGTGATGCCTATACATACATAGCAATTAACAATGTTACATATTAATTGCTATGTATGTACAGATAAGTGTGTCTAAACATACATATATCTGAAGGGTCAAGTTGACCCATAATTACGAACCAAAATAATTAATCCATATTTTTATATATATATTTTTTAAGGTTCCGTACCCAAAGGGTAAAACGGGACCCTATTACTAAGACTTCGCTGTCTGTCCGTCTGACACCAATTTTCACAGATGATGTATTTCCGTTGCCGCTATAACAACAAAATTCAAAAATAAAATTAATTTAATTTTTAAGGGGGCTCCCATACAACAAACGTGAATTTTTTGCTCGTTTTTATAGATAATGGTACGGAACCCTTCGTGCGCGAGTCCGACTCGCACTTGGCCGGATTTTTTAAATATACACATCTTCAACTACCATTCTTACATAAAGTCAATATGCACAATTCACTCACCTTGATTAATTTCCACAATTATATTGAAGAGTGCTCCAAT
Organism: Pseudoips prasinana; assembly: GCA_951640165.1. Classification (NCBI taxonomy): domain Eukaryota; kingdom Metazoa; phylum Arthropoda; class Insecta; order Lepidoptera; family Nolidae; genus Pseudoips; species Pseudoips prasinana. The sequence goes on along the minus strand of OX621236.1, from coordinate 22,018,412 downwards.
GTTGAACGTACAAATCTAACAAGAACTCAACTACGAATCTTAATGAATGCACAGAAATAGTGAGTAGGAAATATTTAAGATAACACAAATTGATTTCTATCAAAATGCTAATTATATACTTGAAAAACAAAAACACGTATGACTATTTAAATTGAAAACCATAAGAATCTTTACCGCAATAGGATTCTACACCTTCTTAGAAAATTTTAAATAGCTAAAATCCCTAATTTGATATAAGGGAGGAGGAAATAATTGAAGTGGTCAGAGTACGTCGGTAAGCACTACGTTTAGAAGTGGCGTACTGAGTTATGAGATTACACAAATGTCAGATTCGTCCACGCCACTTGCAACGTGACTACAGTGGACTTCAGTGGAGTACAACGTGACCTTATTGTTTGTATTATATTCACAAGTATACATAGAACATTTCCAAGACATTACAAATGGTATGACCGTAAGTCAAAGCCTACCTGTTTAAGAAGTTGTAGCAATTGAATATTAGTATGGGAGCAAGACCACAATTAACATAATAATGCAAAATACACAAAGTTTCAATTATTTGATAGGTAGTAGCTCTGTTCACCAAAGAGAATATAACAAACTACATTTATTGTTCACTTCACAGACGCTTCACAGCAAGGCAGAGAGTATTTAAACACTAAGTAAGTGTCAGTGTGATGTCGCAACGGCATAGAATAAAAACGAAGTATGGGAGTAGGTCTAATTTTAATGGCGACCGTCCCATCTGAGTTTCTCTGTCTTTGTCAATGTCAATGTCATAAAATATTTAGTAGTATTGTGAGTGATTAATCAAGATCAATCGGTTTGTAATGAAAAATCATACAATTTATGTATTCAATCATAAAGAATAGATTCCGTTTATAAATTGTCAATATTCTCGATATCCAGGCTACGTAAAATATACCTAATGCAACTAACAATTTTTATTTTGGGTAGTATTATATTTCAATTAATAACATAACATTGATATAAATAACTAGATTAGTAATTACCGCACCAATGCGTAGCGTAACCACTCCACATAAGGCCACAGCCTTATGTGCAGCTAATGTCAGTTCAGTGCTTAGTGAGACGCCAACCGTATTCAACCAAGAGAAAAATGGGTAGGTAAATGCGTAGTCAAAGAATGCGATTCAAGGTCGCAAAAACATCACAAATCAAGCGGAATTACTTTCCACACGTAAGTTAATTGTTGTATTCATATTACATTTAATATTCTATTTAAGGTTCAGTGTTACCACTAAAACATTGGTTAGTTTTCTCATAATATTGGGGGAATTTGTAATTTATGGAATACGTAACGTTGTTACCTCTTTTTTTTAATTAAATAAAAATAATTAATTTAAGTGGGTAATAATCAATTGTCCAGTATTTTTTATAACCAATTTTATATTAATTGCAGTATGCCATAAGATGCATCACGCCGTGAGAAGTGGGTGGAAGTTATTCGATTCCTGAGAAAGCAGACTGATTGGCAACCGATTAAATCGTCTGTTATTTGTTCAAAGCACTTCCGGGATCAAGACAAACTAGGACCAAAAAGCGATTGTGGCCGTGTTTATTTGTCTAACGTAGCAATTCCAATGCTTCTTGTAAGTAAAGGTTTAATTTGGTAATAAATATTGTCAGAACATAGGTAATATTGGTCTAAAAATACTTCTTATAAAATTCCCACAGCCACAAACTGCTTTAATACAACTCAAACTAAATTGTGTAGCAAGTGTTTGATGTAATTATTCCATTTTCTTTGTTTTCTTTGTAATGATTTTAAATTTGTTATATTCTTAATTCTATATAATAATATATAATGCATCTCTTCATCAGTTTCCACATTTAAATCTACTTTTTTTTTCATTCTATTCTTTTCACCATTTTGGAAACTTTATTTGTCACAATAAACAACATTCCATTTTAAGGTATAATATAAAAAAAATATTGAAACAAAACCTGTATTTTATTATTTAGTCATGCTTACTTCATTTAATAAGAAATACTTACTTTAAATAATTTATTTTATTACAAATAATCTTTAAAATAAACTTGATTTAAAATATATTTTTTGGGGAATTTTTATATGGTAAGTAACCCCAACCGACCTATGCATGTTTTGCTTTTGTCTTTGTCTAATCTAAGCGACTGTATTCATTGCGGCCGGTGTACGTAAGATAGATATATGTTTACTTTAAAATATCTAGTGGTTTCAAAGCTACGTCGTCACTGTTAACTAGCAAACCTTATTATAGCGAGTCGCAAAAAGTGTAACCACTACACTTTTTGCGACTCGCTATAATAAGATTTGCTTCTCTAGTTATTTAACTCAATGATTAATAACCAATAACATTTATGGTATATTGGAATATAAGTCCATTCTTCAATATTTATTGTGCTAAAATTTAAAATTAGTTATATGTTTTTATACTAATAGCTGTAAAAATCCGTTTCTTTTATTTTAGGTGCTATAAGTGAGATAAGGTCCAGGAATAAGATTTGACTTTGACATTGTATATTGTTAAACTAATTCCATTATAAGTAATTTATTTGATTATATGGCATGAATGAAGCAAAAGACTTGCTTGTAGTGTTTATGGCGAGCACATGTGGTAGAATTTCTAATAACTAATTTTAGCATTAAAATTACGATTTTGGTGTTATTTTTGGTGCCTCTTGTGTTGGTGATTGTTTTATGTTTGTGTGAATCGTATATATTTATATTTGTTGACTAGTGGTAAGTTTTATTTTCTAATCTTGGAGCTTATGCCGGACGACCATGGATGTGGATGATCCGCATCCTGGCCGGCCGCCAGATCCTTCAAATTCATTAGATGTTGCTAAGGTAGTTGTGGAGTCAATTTCTCAGGACGGTTTTACATATACTCCTAGCTTGACAGTTCCTTTGGCTAATTTCGAGGTTATAGAAAACTCTCAGAGCAATGCTATTAATGAGGATAACCCACCCTTGAAAAAGGCTAATATGCAGCAAGATCCAGTTCTTCCTAACCCAACTCTTATTAGTCGCGATAGGTATTCGAACAGGGATGTGGCTCCTTTCTTGGTCCATATCTCCTACAAATCTGACGACCCTGCTGCAGGTACATCAATTCACCCAATAAAGTTTGGTCAGTTAATGATGCGAATGAATATCAAAAATGTTATTCAGGATGGTGTCAAGAAAGTAGGTCGGAATAGAATTGCTGTGGAATTTAAAACACCTGAGGATGCCAATGCTTTTCTTGGAAATAGCGAAATAGTAGCTAAGGGCTATACATCTACTATTCCTACGTATAATATTACCCGGATGGGTGTTGTTACAGGGGTGCCAACTGATTGGTCCGAAACAGAGATCTTTGAAAATTTAAAATCTCCTTCAGGGTGTGGTCTCATTTTAAAGGTTAGACGTATCAACCGTAAGGTGGTATCAGAGGGTACCACAGAGTGGAAGCCCACACCTTCGGTTGTTCTAACCTTTGACGGTCAATCTCTTCCTAGCAGGATTTTTTGTTTTTACAATTCCCTACCAGTTTCCCTATACTACTTCCCTACTGTGCAATGTTTCGGATGTTGCAAGTATGGTCACACTAGATCAAAATGTAGATCAAATCCAAAATGTTACCGCTGTGGTGGTGAACATTTTGGAGAAAATTGCTCAGTAGATGAACCAGTGTGTTTTTATTGTGAAGGCCCTCATGCAGCTAATAGTAGAAGCTGCCCAGAACACCAAAGGCAAAAAAATATAAAAATTATTATGACTGAAAATAATATATCTTATGCTGAAGCTTCTAAAAAACTCCCTTCAGTTTATAAGTCATATGCTGATGTTTCTTCTACAAATCCTGGATCTTCTCTTCATTATGTCTCCCCTCTAAATCCTTCCAAATCCAGGTCCCAACAACAACAGGTTATAACCCCCTCCAAAACTTCATATAGAAAAGTTATATCTATTAATCCTAAAAAGCGTCCTCGTTTAGATCCTGGATATGACCATAAGGCTCACCAGGAACTTATCAACAACTACTCCTATAGTCCTTCTTCAAATGGTTGTGCCCTGGCTGGAAATCAAATATCTCCTTCTGAGGAGGATTCTTCTAAGGAGTTAGAAGCTTTAGTTATCCACCTTACCTCCTTTTTGTTAAAACACCAGTTATCGGACCACGTTGCCTATAATTTAATTACTGCAGTGCAATCACAGCGAAATGGATCTCCTGTTTCTTCAGTGGAACGCCAGGAGCGTGGTTCCAAAAAAAAGTGAAATTGCCCATTTAATCAATGTTCATCACCCTACAATTTTTGCCATCTCTGAGACGTGGCTTACCCCACGCCTTCACTTCAACCTTCCAGGATACAGTACATTCCGCGATGACCGTGCTGATGGTTATGGTGGTTCTGCTATCCTGGTAAATAATGTCCTACCATCCACCCTTCTTACTCTTCCCAGGCATGGAAACGAAATTAATGCAGTAGGAGTGAGAGTACTAGGTATTAATTTTGTTTCTATTTACCTCCCATCCCCCAATTCCTATAGTTTTCAATACATTAAAAATATTTGTTATTCATTGTCACCTGTTATTCTCTTGGGCGATTTCAATTCTCATCATACACTTTGGGGTTCTAATCAGAATGATAGGGCAGGTATAGAATTGGTTGAACTAATAGACGAAGTTGGTTTATGCATACTCAATGACGGTTCTCCCACCAGACTTCCAAGATTGGGTCAGAGTAAGAGTTGTGTAGACCTAACCCTATGTTCTCCTAATTTAACTGCTCAGCTAGAGTGGAAATGTCTAAGCTTGACCTATGGTAGTGATCACTACCCCACTTGTACTACTTTGATTGGGGGATCTTTACCACATAAAGTCAAAACACCTTTATTAAAATACAGAGTTGAGAGTGCTAATTGGGATATGTATAAACAAACATTGGAAAATGAAATTTATTCTTTACCCCAAATTACAATCCATAACCTAGATTCTTGCCTATCTCTGTTCTCTGACGCTGTTAAATTGGCTGCTGATGAGAGCATACCTTTAAAAAATTCAGCCTCTGGTAAATTATCATCTCCACCCTGGTGGGATAGAGAATGTACTGCAATAATTAGAGCCAGAAATGAAGCTGAATTAAATTATATTAGCAACATGTCTCCAGATAATTTAATTCGCTATAACCGGATAGTAGCAAAATCCAAGAGATTGTTTAGGAAAAAAAAATATGACAGTTGGAAAAAATTTTGCTTCTCTCTGTCTCCTTCATCTTCAGCTTCCCAAGTTAGGAAAAAATTTAAGAAATTTAAGCGTGGCTACTCTTTACAAAATAACCCCCCTATCCCACAAGATATTGCGGCAAAATTTCTTAATAAACTAGCTCCAGCCTTCGTGCCCCTGTTGGAGGAATGTCCATCATGTCCTGGAGCTGTTGAAATTTCCAGTGATCCCTTAGATGATCCTTTTTCACTTCAGGAGTTGAATGCAGTACTGAAACATCTACGGGACTCTGCACCTGGGGTAGATGGTTTCCCATATTCTTTTTTTAAAATGACTGGTCAGAACAGCCGTCTGTACCTTTTAAATTTAATAAATACTTGTTTTATTTATAGTTATGTCCCTCGTCACTGGAAATCTTTACTTATAATTCCATTATTGAAGCCAGGCAAATCTCCCAATTGTGCTGATAACTATCGACCAATTGCTTTGTCCCCAACTATTTGCAAAATTTTGGAACATTTAATGAAGCGTAGATTGGAGTGGTTTCTAGAGAGTAGGGGTCTCCTAGCGGACTCTCAGTTTGGATTCCGTAAGGGGTTCAGTACCATGGATAGCATTGGCATCTTCATGGCAGATACTCGCTTAGCTTTTAGCGTTAATAAATCAGTCATTGCGGTTTTCTTAGACATCTCATCTGCATATGATAGTGTACTCCTTTCCGTACTCCGCAGTAAATTACGCCTCCTGAGTATTCCGGTAAGGATGTTAAATTGTTTGTGCAATCTTTTGTCTGACCGCGCTGTCAACCTACATGTCCCAGGAGAAAGGTTTGATGCCAGGTCAGTTTGGAAGGGACTACCCCAAGGATCGGTTTTGAGCCCCTTGCTATATAATATTTACACTTCAGATCTGCATAAAGCCCTCAATTCTGATTGTCAAATACTGCAATATGCAGATGATTTGTGTTTATATGTGTCAGGAGCATCTGTCACTGCTGCTGCAGATTCCATGCAGGTATCACTCAGTTCACTATATTATTGGCTTTATAATCATGGTTTAAGATTATCGCCCTCTAAGAGTTCTGCTGTAGTATTTTCCCGTAAACGAATCATTCCTGATGTACACCTTGAGGTTGAGGGGTCTCCCATTAAGGTTGTAGATAAGGTGAAATTTCTTGGTGTCATCTTGGATGCCAAACTAAGTGGGACAGATCATATTAAGTTCATGACTCATAAATGTGAAAAAAATATCAACATGTTACGTGCCCTTGCGGGTGTTTGGTGGGGAGCTCATCCTTTTACTCTAAAACTTATTTATAATGCGACAATAAGGAGTTTACTGGACTATGGATCCTTCATTCTAGAACCATGCAGTAAAGTTGCCTTGTCAAAATTTGATGCAATACAAGCAAAGTCCCTTCGCATTGTAATGGGTTGTATGAGGTCCACTCCGACGAACGCTCTGCAAGTAGAGGCTTGTGATCCTCCCCTTATCCTGCGCCGACAATATCTTGCTGATAGGTTCATTTACAAGGCATGTTTCCTCAAAGATCATAAGTTAACAGCAAAATTATCTCACTTGGACGATCTATGCATACGGGAGGACTATTGGAAGAATAAGGACCCCCCTTTAATTTTAAATTCATTCAGAAAAATGCGAGGTCTTGAGGTAACTGCTCCCATTTACCATTGTGCAAATTTTCCGTTATATAGTACTACATATGAAATAGTAAACTTTATTCCAAATTATATACCATACATTGGTTTGTCTAAGGACACTATTCAGGCTAATATATTATTCTCTTCCTTGATCCAGGATAAATGGCAGGATTACCACAGGTTTTTTACTGATGCATCAAAATTAGAATCAGATGGTAAAACTGGTGTATCAGTCTTCTATTCAAATTCACATATCACTCTTCAGTTCCAATGTCCTCCAGAAGCATCAGTATTCACTGGTGAGTGTATTGGTATTCTGGAGGCATGTCAGTTTATTTTAGCTCATGTGGTAATTACCAAGGCAATTATTTTTTCTGATTCCAAAAGTGCCCTGGAAGCCTTAGTAAAAAACCCTTTCAAGGATAATCTCCGAAGTCCTATAGTAATGGAAATTAAAAAATCGTTATATTTATGCACCGTAAAAGGAATTGAGGTTTTACTTGCATGGATTCCTGCTCACATGGGTATCAGTGGCAATGAATGTGCGGACGAGGCTGCTAAAGCGGCTGTTTCGAGTAGTATTGCCGACATGAAATACTTCTCTGTTCATGTCTATGATTTATTACATAAGGCAAAGATTGATCTCCGTAAGTCTTGGCAGGCATCCTGGGTTAAATCAAGTCTGATTAAGGGTAGTAAATATGCATCAATCCAACCAGAAATCCCAGTTAAACCATGGTTTTATAAATATAAAAAGTTGTGCAAAACTGTTACATCGGTTATATGTAGAATCCGTCTTGGTTTTTGTTGCACTCCAGTATTTTTACACAAAATTAGAGTTAGAGACAATTCTCTATGTGAGTGTGGTCTAGATGAAGGTTCCTTGGATCACATCTTTTTAAATTGTCAATTATATGGCACACACTCCTTTGAACAAGTCATCTCAAAATTAAAAATTCAACGCCCAGTCAATGTTAGACATCTTCTTTCATTCTTCCCTGACCCCCAAATTATCAATATGTTTATTAAATACATATATACTAACAAGATTAAGTTGTAGGAATATCACATGTATGGTATATTTTAATGTAAAATTAGCTATAGTATGTATATATTAATCTACTAACACTTATTTTGTGTTTGTCTTTGTTCCAGGTCCATAAATACTTCCACAATTTGTTAAAAGTTTTTTAAATTCTGTATAATTACTCATGAGCAACCATTACATGACACTGGCAGAAATTGCTGAAATAATCGGCAGGTTGCCATAATTAAAAAAAAAAAAAAAAAGTAATTTATTTGAGAAGTGAAAGATACTCAAATTGTTAATAAGTAATGAATGCCGTTAAATGCATAAATATTAAATAATGAATTAGCCGAAATAAAAAATTCCAACTATATATATTTTTTTATTACCATTGCGAAAGCGAAAAATGTGAAACAAGTTATGAAAAAGTTCGATTATTAAGCGATTGGAATGGTGAGAAAGCCATGTGCAATGTTTAGACCAATATAATAATCATATATAGAGTAAGAATCATGTCAACCGCATGACGTTAACAGCTGGAAAAAGGCCTCCCCAAAAGATTTCCACAGTGGAGCTGTGTGCATCATTTGGTAGTACGAGTATGCCACACTTGGCAGACGAGTTGGCGATCAAATTATGATGCTCATAGTAGGCAGAGAGACGCTGCTACTTATTCTCCTGGTATATGTATATTCCCTCGGACGAATTTATATTATTATATATTCTTTACCGTCAGCCACATAGCAAATTGCGTAATGTATACGACTCGTTAAAACGAATTAGTAAATATGTAAGAGCGCCTCTACAAGATTATTGATCTACAAGATCAATAAAGCGACGAGTATGTATAATATTTAATATGTAGTATTTAATTAAAGTGAATATTTTGAAAATAGTTTTATTGTGATTCACATTCATTTTTGTTTTTTTTTTCACATTTTGGCGCTACGTAATTAAACACCATGTGTTTATTTTAAACATTTTCTGATGTAATTTATTATTCTTCATCGTATATCTAGTAATTCCTATGAAGTTTTATCAGTTATTTTAATGTGATGGACTATATCTCAAGCTTCATGCATTAACACTCACAAATATACTATTATCATTTCCTTAAATTTTGACAATAATCAGGAAAATAAAGACCTGAACCCGATTGACCATACATGGGTATACTCCAAAGAAGAGCTCTGCCGAGTATGAATTCCATGCATACTCCATAACAACTTTTTGACTTGTTAAACGGTCATTTTTTTCAAGTCATTTCATGTTAATGTTGGAAACACGTTATTATTATCTGTACCTTTACATTAAAAATATTAAAATACACTCTTTCTTGCCCTTTTTCACTCTTTTTCTATTCAATTGACGACATGAAACTACGTCAATTACCCACAATTTGCCAAAAAAAAATCTATAATCATTAAGGAAAATAGCATTTTTACATAACCACATAAAGTTGGCATGCTTGAAACGACTTTAAATATAGGGACAAGCTGTCAACTTAAAAGAGGAATTATAGTAAGAAGCCAGTCTATAAGACTAGGTTTGGTAAATATTAATTGGATAATGATGATTGGATAGTTAGGTAGTTAACTTGATCCTTAGACACTTATATATGTGGTGTGTATTTTTGTATTACCTATAATATTACTGGAATTAAACATTTAATCAGAGTCAACATTGATTAGGTGAGGAGATGGAATCTTTAACGAATCAACCTTTAAGGATTCGATTTTTGGAAGAAGACGAAGAAGTTGATTCAAACTTTAAATAATATCATTTCCTCCCCTCTCCATCCTCCTATTCTGTATGAGTGTACTACACTAGTGGCGACACACTGAAGATCGACATCCCGTAAAAAGCGATTGGCTTTCTGGCACTTCATCGGCCGCTGCCACGGCACGCTCGGCTCGTGCGTTGTTTTGTCATGTTCTAACCCAACCAAACTGAACTAAACCTATTGGTCGTTAAGCGAAATGTCGATCTTCAGTGTGTCGCACTAGCGTGCATTCTAACTATGGTGTGTTCAGGCCATTAAGCGTTAATCGCACCAAATTGTCGTGCTCACGTAGTACACTCTTCGAGCATTTAGCTGTCAATGGAGACGTTAACGTAAGGCGAACCCCTCTGCCGGCCATTCGTGCCATTCAAGTTATATAAAACTGTTTCACTAGAAACTTGGCCATTTGGTGTCGTTTCCTATCGCGAAGTAGTGCTCCGTAAAAATGGTGAATGGTGCGGTATTTTCGTGTAAAAGGCGATCAGCGACATCAAACTTACGGGAACGCGGTATTTCCTATCAAGTGTTATTTTGTGTCAATTGTGTTTGTAACGTTTTATAATTTTGATTCAAACGAACTACCAATTGCGACAGATTAGCGACAATTCTACGACGCGATTATCTTGGTAGAAGGCAACCCCGGATCTAGGAGGGGCAAGCCGGGTCCATGCCCCGGGTGGCAAGTTCAGAGGGCGGCAAAATTCTCACTTTAGAGACAAATGGATAATTCATCATTTACTTAAATTTGACCACAGAATAAACTTCTTTGTGTTTCTTTTCATGTACAGAAATGTCACTCTTGGTTTGCTGCACTCCTGCTGAGTGAGAGTGATGGACTAGAATGTGCCCCTGTGTTTGCGCACACACTTGTGCACTATAATATGTCCCGCCCAGATGGCTAAGTTGTCCAATAGATTATTGGGCAACTTTTTTATTGTTTGCATTTTGAATTAATGTTGCTGAATTTGAAACTAAAAAAAGACAATAATAATATAATGTCCTTCTGGTTGAATTTCGGCTGCGGCGACCAATCTCAATGGAGACTAGCCATCTGCGCGGGACATATTATAGTGCACAAGTGTTTGATTAGTGTAGACATGTTTTAATTTAAAGGATGAAAAGGAAGGCTCTATTAGCTATTAAACTACTTACCCTTATTGTGTTGTCTTTCTATATTTCTGCTTCTTATCCATCCAAAGGTTGTATGGAAGAGATCGCTGACTGCGATAAGACCGCCTATTGTACAATTTGCTTTCAATGTTTCCTATATTTTTTATCTGTAATTGTTGTGCAATAAAGATTATTTATCTTATCTTATTACTATTGATTTTTTACTGATTTTGTGCAATTATTTCCGAAGGAAGGTTTTCTGAATGGTGGTAAGTGGTATTTTGAAAATGTCAATCGTTGAAGAACTGCAAAGGCACGGAGCAGATCTGGCTCGAAAATATGAGCGAGATTTAAGCACCGTCGAATTCTGAATGAAATGATAAAGATGTTAAATGTAAAAATAAATATAAGTGGGCGGGGGCGGCATTTATCACTTATTGCCCCGCCTAAAAAATATTGAAGATCCGGGGCTGGTAGAAGGCGTAGTTGGTTTACATTGTTTTAAAATTCTGTGTTAGTAGTTAGTACATATTGGATTCTTATTTTAAAACTAATGGTAAGTTGTTTTAGAAGTTTTGGAAATATAACTTTATCAGTACAGACTAGATTTTAATTCCTTTAAATTATAATATTTAACAACTATATTCAATTCTTTTATTTTTTTACTGTCTGTTCAGGTGATATATTTTCGATCTGGATAAATTAGATATGAAATAAATAATACATTAAATAATAGTACTATGTAATTCAATGTTTTACATTACCTCTCGTGAAAGTTAAGATGATACTCATTTATCTCGTCATCATCATCATCAAGATCATGTCAGCCAAAGTACGTTCACTGCTGGACAGAAGCCTCCCCAAAGAATGGGGAATATGCCATAATCACCACGCTTGGCAGACGGGTGGTAGGGTTTATTGGTCCTACCAATATTAACTCAGATGTAAACGCGAGTGATCTTTTACATTTATATTATTTTATAATATTACACAGAAAAATATATCAACAGCTTGACAAAGAAAAGAGGAACATTTTGTTTCTTATTATTTTTTATATAATGACACATTGTCAAAACTCATATAAAAAATAACTAAATGAGATTACAAACTCATTACTTCAACATGGCGATCGTAGGTTGATAGTCATAGTTCACAGAAAAACGCTGCTGCCCGTTCTCTGCTAAGTATTCCCTCGGTCGATTTTTTCACCCATGGGATGTGATGGCGTGATGATATTCTATGCCGTTACCACACAGCAAATCATTTCCATTTATCTATTCTTAACGAATGCATCACTCGAGATTATCTTAGTGTGATTCTAAACAATGCGTTCTGCGCTCTATTTTATACATGTGTGCACATTTTTAGTTGGTGTGCGAGATTGTTATAGTATACGTTTACATGCATAAAGGCAGATTTACATTGAGTCAGTAACTGACGTCAGTCCACTGCCGAGTCAGTGCTGACCTGGCACTGCCACCGTGTAAATTGATTTCAAGTCAGTACAGTACTGTCGCGTCAGTACTGACTTTAATATTCCCGCTTCATATTTTTGGCGTCAGTCCGCTCCCCCCGCCACCCGCGCCAGCGCAACTGACGCCGTGTAAATGCCGAAGTTAGTCGCTGCCGCTCTATTGTACGAGGACCACGCTGCGTCGCACCGCATCACAAAATGACGCGAAAACTGAGCGATACGGAAAACTTAAAGCTTATTCAACTATACCGCGATAATGAATGGCTGTGGGATAACAAATCAGGAAATTATAGAAATAAAGAAATGCGTGCAACAGCATTACAGAATATTGGACGAGAAATGAATTTAGTAGGGTTTGGCCCTACCGAGGTCAAAATTAAAATTAAAAACTTAAGGGCAACTTACTACTTGGAACTGGATAAAATAAAAAAAGTCCTCAAAATCAGGCGCTGGTGGAAATGTCTATACTCCAAAGGTGAAATGGTTCTAAGAAATGAACCATTGTATAAGTAGCCAAAATATTAATTTATTTTTAGTACCTATTAAAATAAAAACAAATATAATTCAAGAAATTCTTGTAAACTGCCACGGTACACTTCCATTCGTCATTAAGTATTTTTTTAATAAATCTCGTCTCTCTTTCGCATTTACGGAATTTTCTCAACAAATTATTAGCTTTGATTTTTTGATGTTTTTGAGAATTCATTTTTCCGCACTGACTTTACGAACGTGTCTACACCAAAACAAATATCTTCGACTACTGACGAAATACTGACTGCATGTAAATAGTGAGAGTCAGTTTTCGGCGCCAGCACTGACGACCGCTACTGACCCTGTGTAAATCTGCCTTATATAAATCGGCAGAAAATACTGTTAGCAAATTTAAAACGATAACGTCTCCATGACAGCTACATTTTCGAAGAGTACACTTATTCTGTATTTGTATTCTGATTAATCAACAAAAAAATTTTGAATAACGTTAAAATAGTATATATTTTAATATTTCATTTCATTGTTTTCGTCATTCAGTCAATGTCAAGTAAAGTCTGTCACAGTCAACTCATAGTTCTTGTCACTTCTTGTCCTTCCTTCCCCAGTAAAGCAGTGGGGACTTTACTAGAGGCTTTTATGGAGTTTTAGATTCAACACAGAAAATCGCAATTCACGGCAATATGGCTTTCCTCCACTTGTGCACGATGTCGAAGATGTTATGTCTTAAAATCCACCATATTTACACATAAAAACTGGAATTTACACCAGTTGTTGAAAATGAAACTGCTTCGATGCGTCTTTATCCGCGTTGACGCAAAAACTCGACTAAAAAAAATGCTTTTCTAGTTGCCAGTGCAACGCAACTATTCCTATTTGGTTTAGAGATTGGCAACTTTTGTATGTTCTTTCAAAAGTGACCGTCAAAGGAACGTACGTAAAGTTTTAGATTCTGAAATAAAATCTTAATGTATCACTATGTATTCTGTAGTTTTTGTGTACGAAATAATAAAATAAATATGAGGAATGTTTCGTCGGCCAGGCAACGGCAGAATTTTAGATTTTATATGCTTGGATAAATTTCAGTGACGGGTCGTAACCATGGGTCGTGTGATTCGTGCTCAGCGTAAAGGTGCCGGTTCAGTGTTCGTTTCACACACTAAGAAAAGGAAAGGAGCGCCTAAGCTTCGCTCCCTCGACTATGCTGAACGTCATGGATACATCAAGGGTGTCGTAAAGGTACGTACAAACCTTGTCAATAACATATCTGTAGCGCCTGTACCATAATCGTCTCGCATGGGCATGTGTTTATTTCCATAGTTTTGTGTGTAGTTTTAATGCTGTCCTTATAATAGGACATGGCACATATTTATCGTATTGATACGAATGTCTTTGATTGAACTGATGTATTGGAAATTAAATTCTCTAAAATTTCTTTTTATGAACTTGTACTTCTTTGGCTGCAAATTATTTATAATTGTACTTACCTACACTGCTTGTTAGTGTCATAATCAAATTTGTAACTCATCATTATAAATCATTACTACTATAACCTCAAAAATTGAGTTATGAAGTCTAGCTACTACCATTGTTCTAAAATTTGTCAAAACTGTGTTGATTGATAATTATCACATTTCAGGACATCATCCATGACCCCGGCCGTGGTGCCCCCTTGGCAGTTGTTCACTTCCGTGACCCCTACAAGTTCAAGACTCGCAAGGAACTTTTCATTGCTCCCGAGGGTCTTTACACTGGCCAGTTTGTGTACTGCGGCAAGAAAGCCACCCTTGAAGTTGGTTAGTCAATATTTTATTTATTATTAACAACAATTCTATTACATCTATTCAGTTCATTATTTTTGGATTACCAGCATCTGAAATATGACAATATGCCCTGAAATACTTGTAAAAACTGTAAGCATGTGATAATGGCATACTATGGGAAGTAACAATGTGTCCCAATTGTATATCTTCTTTTGACCTTCTTTCATTACCAATATCCATTTTTGTAATTTATTTAAATTATTGACATAAAGTTTACCTATCTGCTTAATAGGGGTAGTAAGTAAGTAAATTACTGTAGATTGGGAAGTCTCAAGTGTCTTTAAAATAAATATGAGGTCTAGGGGATATAACCATATCTTGACAGTTCAATAAATAGACAACATTGTAGGACCCTTAAGTAAGAATAATATTACCTTAAATGTTTCACTTTACAGATACAATTGTTAAACAATCAGATTGCATACTTAAAGCAACCATAGACTGTAGCCATATCATCTTCAATAATGGTTGTATCAATAAGCACTAACATTGTACCTTTTTGTTTGCTTTATTTGAGCATGAAATTCTTTTACTAGGAAGGTGGAATTAAAAGTAAAATTTACTTAATACCTTTGTAAAAAAGCCGTAGTTGCCTATTTAAGACTTCTCTAAAAAGGATAGATTGATTCATGTTTAGAAAAAAATCCATTGATCCATAAATTTTTTTAACTATTTACATTTAACGGAATGCATGGTTAAAGCTAAATAAACAAAAACAGAATTAACCTGTGGAGAGTACTATTATTTATCTTGAGAGTTAATTCTGTATCAGATATTCAATTCATGTGATATGGCAAATACATAAATCAGTGTCTCTACCGGCTAAGTCGCCGAACATCGTTTTCGTGAATGGCGTTCACATAAATACAGGGAAAAATGACTTAATCAATCGGTAAATCGGCTTCAAAGTTTGCAATCTATTCCAGACCATTTATGATGTCACACGTGGTCATGGAAGCCCATTTAACAATTGATTGAAAATTTTTTTACCTTTATTTATTTGAATGCCATTCACGAAAATGTTCGGCGACTTAGCCGGTAGAGCCCCAGTGCAGCGAAATATTGTATGCCACATGGTATGCTATTAAACTACTAGGCTTACAGACCTGAGTACTTTCGAATTTAGAGATGACTTTAGATGTTTTCTAGTTTATTTAGTGTAATTATTAAATGATATGCCATATGCAATATTCTAATCTTTACCCTCTATAGAACATGAATGGTATTATGTTGAAGCTTACACCTCTCTGTACCATTGTAGCTAGCAAACAGATAGAACTAATTTACCTAATTGCAATTTGTTTTATCTAAAGCTAAAAAATAATAATTAAGATGTTTTTAGCTAAGTATCTTTAAAGTGCATTGGCTATTTGGGACAGTTTGAGGTCATTTCCTGACAGGGATTATACTGTTGGTTAAACTAATGAAAGATGTATGTACTATTCTGAATTTATGCCTCTTATTATTATTATTGATCAACAGGTAAGCACTTGAATCAACTATGTATGCCTGTATCCTGTTGTTCTCCACTAGCTTTCCTTGCAGCCATGATATATTTGGTCTAGTCTATTTTTGAATTTGTTCATATTTTGGATGACTTTCAACAACATTTATGATGACTTTCAACTTACCTACTCTGAAAAATCATTGATTACACAAGAGGCTCTTTCTGATTAATAATTAGAAAGATGTAATGTTAGTTATGAAATGATCAGGATAATAATTTCAAATTGTTTTGTTTCTAGGAAATGTCATGCCTGTTGGTTCTATGCCTGAGGGTACCATTGTCTGCAACCTTGAGGAAAAGATGGGGGACCGAGGTCGGCTAGCTCGTGCCTCTGGAAACTTTGCCACTGTTATCGGCCATAATCCTGATGCCAAGCGTACAAGGGTTAAGCTGCCATCTGGAGCTAAGAAAGTTTTGCCATCCAGCAACAGAGGCATGGTTGGTGAGTACATATCAATTTTCTGTTTATGAGTATAATCTTTAAATACAGATAAATGAGTACCTAATTTTCTTTTTTTTATCACACTCATATTGCATGGTAAAATTAAATCAACAAAACTACTAAAAATAAATAATATTATAATTATAAAATATAGCCCTAGGGCTATTTATTTGTTAAATTTGTAACAAAGACATGTCTATGTTAGATTTATAGTCAATGATGATAATTGTATGTAGTAAAAATAAGAACAATTTAATCAGGCCCATTGATATAATTACACTTGGAGTTCAAAAATATCTCAATTGCTTAATGATTCTGTTCATGATGACTTTCAACTTACCTACTCTGAATAATCTTATGATTACACAAGAGGCTCTTTCTGAGGATAAATACTGCAGTAGTAAAGCAAAATGCATTGTTACGGCATTTGTTTTAGATTTTTATTTATTTCAGGTATTGTCGCCGGTGGTGGTCGTATTGACAAGCCCATCCTAAAGGCTGGCCGTGCATACCACAAGTACAAGGTTAAGCGTAACTGCTGGCCATACGTGCGTGGTGTTGCCATGAACCCCGTTGAGCATCCTCACGGTGGTGGTAACCATCAACATATTGGTAAGTACATTAATGGCTTCAATATATGTGAAAACAATACTTGGTAGGATATTCTAGTTTGGATATTGCTACCCAAACTTTACCATCCAATTCAATCTGAATCAATTTTTTTATACACAGTAAAGAGAAAACTTCACATAAATTTCTTAAAGGTATTGTAGTATATATTCCATTACATTTTTCTCAATGGGAGTCCTTGACATTAAAACGGTTTAGGGTTTTAGTATGTTAAATGCTCATTTAGTGTCTTCTAAATGAGTGGGTTTTTGATTTAGTGCTTAGAACTTCTGATTGAAACTATTAAAGCTATATTTAGGCTCAACTATTGCCATCTGGGCCTTTTCCGCTGGAGATAATGGTGGGTCCCAGTAGAAGGAGAATTTTACCTACTACTCTTGCTTTGATACTCCTATTATGAATAACTAAACTAACTATTCCTGTTTTGTGATAGGTAAGGCATCGACTGTCAAGAGAGGTACATCCGCTGGTCGCAAGGTCGGTCTCATCGCCGCTCGCAGAACCGGAAGAATTCGTGGTGGCAAGACCGACACCAAGAAGGAGGCGTAGACATATTTTTATTCAAAATAAAAACCATAAAGACCATTTTGTTGTATGTATTCAACTTCCGCCAGAAAACGACCACGACTTGATGTCCATAGCTTATAGCTAGCTATATCTAGCATCTTTGCTCCGAAATTCTAATGATAGGTCATTATTAAATCTGGTTCTTGGCCGTTTATGGTAATCCTATGTAATAGAATTATATAGTTGGGGATTCCAGTTTTCCCATTCCATTATAACATTCCTATATGCAAAAATGCTAAATGTCCGAAACTTCAAACTTAGAAAAAGCTCATCTATACATTGATAAAATCGTAGGAAAGTCAAAACTGTACATTGAATATTTTTGAAATTCTAAAAACTATATTTCTGGCTTCGATATCAAATGTAGATGACGCCCCAAGTATCCTTACTTGGGGCGTCATCTACATTTGATATCGAAGCCAGAAATATAGTTTTTAGAATTTTTGTCTGTTAGTCTGTTTGTCTGTATGTCCGAGCTAAACTCAAAAAGTACTGCATGGATTTACTTAAAATTTTGCATGAATATTATTCAGAGGTCGGGTCAACATATAGGCTATATATTATCACGCTATCACCTACGGGGGAGGAGCTGTGATAATTTATAAAGTTTAACGCGGGTAAAACCGCGGGGCACAGCTGCTAGTAATGAATATTTTTGTATTGCTTATTAGGATTATATTTACCTGGACTGCTTAGTGCCTAACACGGCGACAGTCTCCTTTCAGCGTTCGACCAAGTATAACTGCAGGCATGGGTATTGGCAGAACGCTGTAGATATCTTAACGCAATGGTAGCGCGGCTGAATGAGTGCGCTGGCTGGGTCAAATTCCTGTACCAACCTAGTTAGGTGTACATCGATACAACCATTGTGAGAAGTGTACGTAGTATGAATTAGTCATTATTTGCTAAAATCGTAGACCTCAAGTAATAAACTTCCCATAAGGTCCAACCACACCAAACGGCCCACATCGGCCCGCATCGAAACGAATTTTACAATCTTTAAACGAAATTAAATCTTGTTTACAGTGTTTAAAGTTTATATTACCAAGTCAAGGGTAAACACAGCCGGTGACATGCCGCGACACGCGGTCGACTCCGTCCGCATGCGTTCGGATACCGGCGCATACGTACGAATACCGCCGAATGCGCTCGGAGCCGTCCGCCTGCGTTCGGATTCCGCCGGGTGCGCTGGGGACGCGTGATCACATTCTAGAAAGTTTTCATTTTCTGTATTTTACTATTATTTTCTTCTTCCAATGCAATAGCCAACAATACTACGTCTACTTCAACCATTTTCAAAAAATACGACCCGTCTGCACTCAAGGCTTAAAACTATGAAACTAAAAAAGAAGCGAAGGTAGTAGTATGCGACGACGCGACGTCCGGCCGTCGCGCGTCGCCCGTGCGGTGCGATACTGGCCGATGCGGGCCGTTTGGTGTGGTTGGACCTATAGACGAATCAATCTTCAACATTTCCTAAATGCCAATGGTAAGAAAACCAAAGGTATATGTATTTAGGGACTTATTATTTTTATGGTAAACTAGCTGTGCCCCGCGGTTTAGCCCGCATGTCTTAATCCAGGGTATCAGCTAAGTCCATACCAAATTTAAAAATCGTTTGGACGTGAAGAAGTAACAAACATACAATCACACACACAAACTTCCACTTTTAAAAGATTAGTGTGATTCACTATAATACACAGGATTAAATGTTATGGAAAATGAAACTAACAATCATAAATTATCTTAGCCAATTCTACAACAATTATTCCTAATAGGTAGGTACATTTTCTTCTAGTAGAGCAAAAGGTATCCATTGAATCATATTAAATAGCATATTATATGAAGATCCCAATGTATCCAGTGGAATTTATACCTTCCCATCTATTACGAGCAGTGGGCTACATTTAACCTTTTCAATGACGTAATGCTGTTCCAGCCTACTTACGTCAATATCTCAATGAATATTTCTATTGGGATTAAATAAACCGGTATAATACCTACATTATTTATTTCAACGGTTCTAATGTTATATCTGTTCATAACGCCCTTATAGCATTTTTAGCCGTGGCCAGGCTGAAAATGTAATGCTTGCTACACCCATATCAATCACTGTTTATTATATCAACCGAAAGACTACTGCTGGACAGAGGCCACCACACGGATCTCCACAATGGCCTGTCTTCTCCTGACCACATCCAGCGGCTTCCAGCCCGCAACCCTTGCAAGATCGTCGGCCCACCTTGTAGAGGACGACCTACGGAGCGTATTCCGATTCGTGGTCGCCAATCCTCCAAACCTTTCTGCCCCAGCAGCTATCGGTTCTACGACCCATGTGCCACTTCCGTTTGGAAATTTAACTGTCCATGTCGGTTACCTTGGTAGTAATTTGTAATATTAAAATAAGTATCTGGTATAATATTTTATTGAATGCTTATTAGAATAATTAACCTGCGATAAAATAAGTTGTAGATTTCTTTTTTTATTTCACAAATTTATTTAATATAGCAACCTTCATTATGTAACGAAATATGTTGGAATAAGGTAACACAAAATAGACGAAGTACTTATTCCATTATTACTTTATTAACACCTGTTAGATTAACATACAAGAATATACCTATACTTACGGACATCCTAATACCAAATATAAAATTAGAAAGACTCATTCTTATTAACTAAGCCATCTATGCTGAATTCTGAGATATCTATATCACTGTCATCCTTTACGATAACTTTTTTGGGTTTTACAAAAGTTTTGTGATTAACAACAGGTACACTTTCAGAATCATCTAAGATGGAACTGCCTAGACTAGTGTTACTGCCGGCAATGCTAGCGGCTCTCACAATTGTTCCAGCCAAAACATCTACTCCCCCGACTAATGGAGCTGAGGGGGTGTCGTTACGTCGTGCTAGTTGAGATTCAATTTTTTCTTTTAGTTCCGCAATCTTGGGACTTGTGCGGGCGATGACATTTTGGATTTTAGTCTCGTTGGCAAGAGGTTCATTTTCAATGCTGAAAAATGATAATTTCAGATTAATAAATATGTTATTATAGATCTACTACTATTTTTTGCATTTTTACATTGAGTAGAAATCTACAAACCTAGATATATCCCATTCTTCACCATCAAGGTTAACTAAACCCAATTCATACTTTTCATTACCATCGCTTTTTTCCGTAATGCTTTGTGAAGGAGATGCACTGACAGATTTCATCTGAATGGCATCCATATCAAATAGCACCTTCTTTTTGTTCAAAGACGATGTTGACGAGGCATTTTTCAACACACTTTTCGTTTGCCTTATTGTATTTTGAGCATTATCATCGTCTATATAATTCTTTTTGAATGGAATGTGGTCTGATGAAGATTCATCATCCTCACTACTATTTTTGGTATATTTGGTTTGTTGTTCATTGGTTGCTGAAGTATGATCACTCAAATTAATAGCTGATTGGGTACGAAGGAGATGGTCGTCACTCATAGTAAATTTTTGAACAGTATGATTATAGACAGCTGTTGTAGATGCCGGCCTTCTGGCTGGAGACTTTATTAAAGTATCAATAGACTTAGATTGTTGAACACGGCTTGTATTATAATACTTATGTTCACTTTGTTCCGACCCATCTTCGGAGTAACTTTCGACTGGAATAGTTGCTTGAGATATTTTTGGTGAGGATACTTTAACAAATGTTTCTTTTGGCTCATGATTTGTTTTAGACATAACGTTAGAAACATTATGAGACGGGTTTTGAGGTATATTGATTGATTTAAATGGACTACGTCTTGCAGCTACTGGGCTGGTCGTAGCAGATCCTGGCGGTGTCTTCAATAAGGACATGGCTCGTTTTGCGACTTCAGCATGTTGCGATTTTCGTTTTTCTTTTATGTTTGCATCATTTAACTTCACAAGTGATAATGCTTTGGTTTTAACGTTGGATATAACTGTAGTTAAATTTTTGAAAGATTTGGATATTTTTGTTGGTGATATATACTCGTTCATTGGTACCATTTCTTTTTTCAGACTTGTATTTGAATCCAAGTAAGCTAGAATTTTATTTCTCGTTTTCTCGTGGGCAGCATTTTTCTGTAAATAAAGAACTTTTTACCCCGATTATGTACTTAGCGCATGATTCAATTCATTTGGCAACCAGAGAAGTCTCAGGATGGAGCCTAATTATATAGGTACCTATAATCGACAATTACTACGTATGCCAAAAACAAGTTAAAATATAAAATTATTATATTATTGTCCCTGTTACCCCCCTCTTTGAAACTTGCAATGAATGAAAGTAAAGTATGCAAAATAGAGTTCACAAAAACATACGGTATTATACTTATATTACTGTTAAGAGCTTAATAAATTATTAAAACTCAGGTGCACACATTTCTACATTGCAAGTGTTGCTAGCGTTTCGGTAAAATAGATTAACCTTAACCCTGATCACTGGCACATGTGCCCATGTGGACTAAAAAGACAAAAAATCGGTCTTTTATAAATTCGTGCGTATACCAGGCACACGTAGTCATTAAGAAAAAAAAACAGGAAATGTGGTTAAACTTGTAATTACTCTTATAGAATTCCTATCTGCATATCTTGAGCGTTTTGTAAACAGTTCCTAAAAGCTTATCACCTCTATTTATTGAGGAGTTACAGTATCTTATTGACATAGCATGGAAAATTCATCCATCTCGGGTAACGATATTTTAAGAATATTACTATTTCATTTTATCAGCCGAAAGACATCCACTGCTGGATCTACGCCTTCCCCAAAGATCTCCACATACTCTTACGTACTACACTAAATTTTCACTTCTTAGTTGAAATTTAGGCTTGTATGTATTTTTCTGTGCCAAATCATAAAACCATTACAAAAGAATGAAAAAAAATTGTGGTGGGCGACGCTTTTAATAGGGGTTTAAAAAATAATAATAGTTTACGGCCGCTTCTCATACTTACCAATGTACGTATATATGCACAAAAAATATGCACGAAAAAAAACATAAAAAGTGGTTAAGCTGGAAACTCCTCCGAAACGCGGAGGAGTTTCCAAATAAAACACTGACAGGAGAAATTTATATACCTATCAGAAGATTTACCTTGGATTTCATTTCTACTTGATGGCGAAGTTGCATTCGTTGTTTCTGGAAGACACTTTGCGATAATCTGAGTTTGAGAGGGTCCACGCCAGCTGATACTAAGCGATTGTTCACTTCTTCAGTTATTTTAGCTCTCACTACCTTTATTGGACTGTAATAAACAAATTACTCGAGTAATATTTTATTTCCTTTTTAATTTATTAATTTCTTAGACCTTCTTTGACTTACCTTCCTGGGGAGATAGTGGGGGTATGGTTTGCTTTTAGAGAATTCGTCTTTTTATCACGTTTTGTTTTTTGAGCTATAGTTTTTGATGGCTTTTGTACATTATTATCATTTATTATTAATTTTAGTTCATGACGTTTATCTTGCAATAATTTAGGCGTGTTTATTAACTCCTTTTTATTATTTTTACCATGCTTGTCAATGATATCAACTGATTTTGTTGGTAATATCTTAGCATCTATACTTGAGCTTTCTGACGATGAGGTTATGTCAATGTTCAGTAATTCTTGTGCTTTACGATGAAGAGATTCTAGAGTGCTATGATCGGCCTCTTTTTCAGCTTTCTTTGGTTTTGATTTCTTTTTTATCGTTATTTTTCTGGTATTGGATGTATTAGGTTTTGTAGTAGGCGTCTGCAAAAATATTGAAATGTACATTATATGCTAAAATGAATACTCTGTACTTAAAACTTGTCGTACTTACATCAATATCATCTGTGCTTTCAATGATGCCATTTGATTTTGAATGTATACTTTGCTGCAATAAATTTTGTAATTGTGCAGCTCGTTCCTTCTCTGTCTCCGCAAGAGCACGTGATTCTTTGGCATCTTTAGCCACGTCGTTCAACTTCTGAAGCAATAACTCGTATTGCTTCGTTTGAATTTCTGCACGCTTTGACCAAAACGATACTTGGGTTTCAGCTTCCTTGCTTCTTTCAGCAGCCTCTTTCTCTGTTTTTATTTTCTGAAATCATACATAATTTTTACTAAGGTTACATTTTATAGACATGTAATAAATGTAATAAATAATACTAACAGAATTGTTTAATTCTTTTCTAAGTGCTAATATTTCAGCTCCTTGTTGTTTAATGGTTTCGTGTAACTGCAATATTATGTTAGGTTGAGTTGGTGTAACGTTATTAGTTTCTTTTTTTTCATTATCTTTAATCGAATTTATAGTTTCCATGATCTGATTACGTAATTTGTTCATTTCTTTGTTATAATTTTCATGTTCTTCTTTTTTCCACTCCTCTATTTTATTAAGTAAGTAATCGTCGTTATTTGTTGAAACTTCAGCATCTCGCATATTATGATTTGTTTTTATAACTTCTACAGCTTTATTACTTTGACTACTATTGTCTTTGACTTCATTTGTTACAGTATGATTAACTAAATTAGTAGAATTTGATATAACATTTTCCATTTCTTTAAGTTTATTTTTTAGTTCAGTTATTTCTGCGCTTAATTTTGCATCTTCATTATTTTCACTGTGTTGTTTGTCTTTTTGAGGTACCTCAATGATATCTGCATGCCGTCTATTGAGATGACTTTTTAAGTACAGTTGATTAAGAAAAGCCTTATCGCAGTAGTTGCACTTATTATACTGTATAACATCATTCGATGTCGATGGAAATATATCACATTTTTGTTGTGATAGAGTTTTCAAAATCATGGTGGCTATGTTATCATTTCCGTACGGCAGAGGGGTTTTAAATGAATGTCTGGATCTTTTTCTCAATCTTCGTATTTCGTCATCTTTATCTTTTATATCTTTTTTACACGAGTCTAGTTCCTGCGAATAATACGCTATTGAAGGAATTAAATAATCACACAAGTGCATTAAAATACTCTTTATTATACTCAAGGAAAGGAGTAGTGCACATGAATTGCAACTAGATGTGTAAATACAATTGGGTGGCCTTTTTGCTTCTTTGATTTCTTAGCAGTAGGCAACCTGAGCACGGAATACGCGTTGATAAAATTAATGAATCGCTAGTATTCGTTCGAAGAAGATGATATAATCTGGTGTGACAGACTTTAGTGCACTGACATTTTTCCATTTTAGTACGGAACCTAATAATATTATATCTAACTCCATTTTCAAATTATTATTCGGTTAAGGATACTTAGGTACTTAAGGTTTTGTTACAATACAATAACTATGTCAGATTTAAATTGATTTACCTTCGCCATCGAAGTTATCTCTTCTCGTAGAACATATACACTTCGATCAAGATAATGCCGACAAAACTGTTGATACTCCACCGCTAGTTGAGCCAGCCTGAACATTTTCATTACGCCTTCATCTAATATGCGCACGTCGAATTCTGATTCCAGCACGCAGTCTAAAATCTATTCATTAAATTTAGAAAACGAATTTGGGTCGTTTACCTTCAGTAAGTAGTAGTATCGTGGGACATGAGCAGTCCCCATAAATTTACAATGAAATAAACCACTGTCAATTCAGGTACACATGTCTACAATGACTGTTTAGAAAATTTTGATTTGGTCGCTTTAATTATAATACACATAAAAAAACTACTATTATTATACTATCATTAAACCCGTAATAAGATTACATTTAAATAAGAGAAACAACTGAGAGTTTGCCAACCCATACCTAATAAGCCAACGTGGTCGACTATAGCTTATCCTCTCATTGAGGGAGGAAGCCGATGCTTTGCAGTTGACCAGTAATGGGCGTATTGTATACATACTAGATGGTATTTTCCAGACTGTTAGTAGGTACTTCTTTCTGTTAAGTAAGTATATTGTAATGGGTCGTATGGTCGTTCTTACAATATACCTACGGCTGGTCGTATGGCCTATATATATTCTATGGTTACCTATCATAAGTCACGCTAGCCACTGAATCAGTTGATCTATTATCGATTAGATTTTTTCCTTACTCTAACGATTCATTTGGTCTAAAATCTTTTTACTCAAGTTACTTATACGAAATAACATCTGTTTGAAGTATAATTTTTCCGAACATTTTTTATACCACTGTTTTAATTGCATATTTTCATTTCACCCAACAGTAAGAAGCATGCAAACAAAGATGGTTGCGTCAAGCATGCAGCATGCAAGCAGGCATGCAGCGTACAAGCCGGCTCGCAGCATGCAAGCAGGAAAATGGTAGCATGTGACCAAGCATGCAGCATGCAGGCATGGAAACAAGCTTGCAGCATACAAGCATGCAGCGAAAAAAAAGCACGAATATTCAAGCAGGCATGCAACATACAGTGAGGATTGTTTCTGTTTCAGCTCCGGTGCTGCGGGATGCCCCACCCCTCCGCGCTTAAGCGAGCTTAAATTACACTTTAAGGCGATTGGCACACTGCACCGCATGATGCAGCGTAGTGCGTGAGTGCGTGTTCTAACGGTGCTTGTAAGTATCGCCGTTTTAATAGAAAACACGCTCAGTCCTATACAATTCCCAAAGAACATGCATCCATGTGCGTTCATGCAGATCACTCGCCTACAAGCGGAGAAACATGCAGCCCCGTGCGTGGGTGCGCACAGTGGAACGAATGTATGGGAGCGGTTGGACGTAGACATGTCCGAAAAAAAAGAGTAAAATTATGCCAAACTAATGATGCCATCTTATTCGATTACTTAATGCCTTCATAACTTGTGGTGATGAATTTCTTCATAACTCCCATATTTCGGGAGTAATTTGAGAAAATGTGAAATTTTACTATGAAAATGAGTGTATCGAGCTCTCTCCCTCCTGATTCCGGGCTTGTTTCAAGTAGCGGTCTCTAATATCATAATGCTAATACTAAGAGCTATATTTAATACTAAGACACATAGTGCGCCAAATGTGCACTTTCTGGGATAAAGAGTGATGTTTATTTTATAACACAATTTTTTTATTTTTTGTTTATTTTGTTGATTAAAACCGTTTTTCTAAAGGTTTACCTTACTACAATAACATTTCTGAGCAGCCAATTAGAGAAGATATAAGCTAATTAGGATATATAATTAGGGACTTAAGGTTTACATATAAAACTGATGCACTAATGATTACTGATAAGAACATTGCTATTATTTAATTACTAAATGGCTCTTAATACACTAATTTAGCATGCATCATTTACTAATTATCACAATAACTAATTACCTTGCAATATTTAACAAAGGATACCTGGGATACCTGGATTTTATATAAATAGGTCACTATTAGTAACTTTAAAATCAGTGTTGATTTACACCTCGTTGTATCCAAGCTAATCTCGCAATGTATTTTCCAAATTTTAATACAAATCTTGATATTCACGTTGCTTTATGCGCACGCGCACATAAAGATTTACGCGACTTTAACTATTTGTTCAGTGTTTTAAAAGATAACAGTTGTGTTCAGTTATGTGAAAGTGCTGAAACAAGTTTAAAAGACTGGTGTCGTCGATTTTGCTACCGCATTTATGCAAAATGGACAAAGTCTGGAAGAAGCACAGATAAGTTTCGGAAGAAACATGAGATTTGGCTACAGGCTGCAATTCAATGGCCGGAATTACAGAATGAAAATATGGAACCTTCTACAGAAAATATAAGTGACGTCATCGAGCCCATAATTTCTCCTGCTAAATCTGATGCTTCAACTTGTACACATCCTAGTCCTCGTAAATCTTCAACTTACTTAAAAGTCATACTCTCATCAGTTCTTGTGAATATTTTTGTTAATATATATTTCTGTATATATATAATATATTTATAGACCTCTTAATAAGTCTGTCTGCGGTTTAAAGTAAATACAAATGGGGAAAAAACGTTTTTTATTTTTAATTTTCATTTCCTTTTATCCCAGAAAGTGCACATTTGGCGCACTATGTGTCTTACTATTAAATATAGCTCTTAGTAATAGCATTACGATATTAGAGACCGCTACTTGAAACAAGCCCGGAATCAGGAGGGAGAGAGCTCGATACACTCATTTTCATAGTAAAATTTCACATTTTCTCAAATTACTCCCGAAATATGGGAGTTATGAAGAAATTCATCACCACAATTTCTGAAGGCATTAAGTAATCGAATAAGATGGCATCATTAGTTTGTCATAATTTTACTCTTATTTTTCGGACATGTCTACGTCCAACCGCTCCCATACATTCGTTCCACTGTGGTGCGGGGCGAAACGCAAGGTATGACACACCGAGTACTGCAGTGCCGTGCGTGATTTTGGAAGGGCTTGACGAGTGTTTGAAAATGGATCTCGATGTCTATCGATTTATATTCGAAATCGAAAATCACCCAGCTATTTGGAATGTGAAATGCGATGAATACATACAGTAACAGAGCGCAGAAAGTGGAACAATGGGCATGATTTCTATTAATATTATTGTACAAAAAACAGTTAGTATAACTGCAGCATCCTGAATTAGTTCCACACTAATACACATTTTAAATATCAAAACTGACGCCATTCTCTGGACTGCACTATCAACACAGCGAACAGCTTTGAATGAAATGACACAGAGCTACCGTGAATCCATGAAATGCAACTACGTGCGTATGTATGTACTAAGTGCGTAAAAAACCCGCACGATGATACAGATTATGCAAATCTTCGCGCCCGTAAGTACGCGCGTAGGTGCATCGACATGCAACATGCAGCGTGGTGCGTGGCAGTGTGCCAATCCCCTAAGGGTAGGACAGACAAGATTGCGTGAAGACGGTTTTCGATTCGTTTCAGTTACTAAGTATTGTATGTACCACAACATAATAACTTTTTATCTCACTATTTTAATCGAATATAGTAAATGTTACCAAATAAATAATAGTGACCAAATAATATTACGTAAAATGTTGTTCTTGTGTGGTGAAACTATGAATATAAATAATTTGGGGAATTACAAACAGTTAAAAAATAAAGTTCGTTAAAATAAACCTATTGCACATAATTTGATGATCTAAAATATGAAAAAAAAGACGTCGGACAATAGTTGACTCAAGATACGAAAGTTAACAAAACTATCTACCTGTATGTTACATATTGTAAATCAGTAACAAATATGCTCTTACGTCATTCAAGTGTTGTTCGATGATGATGAATTTCCTTTCTTTTATCATGCTATCTATGTTTATCAGTTCTGAAAAAATTAAACACAGGTAAAGACTGTCAAATATGCCTATTCAGGTAAGTAATTCAGGTAGGTAAGCTGATAGCTCTTGTAGATTTGTATTAAAATTATAAAATAAACAAAATAAATTAACTTACTGATTTTATTCCAGTCTATATGAATTCGAGGTCGATGTGTGTTAAAAGTAAAGCCTGATTCTTCAGCTAGTTTTGGAAAATGATGATGAAATTCAAATGATGTTTTACACGCCATATTTCCCAATTTATTAGCATTTATTTTAAGTAATTATTAATTTGACGTTGAACTTAAGCACGTGAAATTATGATGATCATATTAAAACACTTTTTCAACATGTTCTTAATATTTCTTAACATACTTTATTTCTTGATATGAATGGATAATAGGTGATGCCATTGTTTACAAAATGGTTACCTAGCAACAAGAAACAAACATTAACATCGATAAAAATTATGGCAGCCATAGACTAAATAAGGTTTTATTATTTCTGTCTCTTTTGACTTTATTGAAATGTTCACTGAAGCAAAAACTTTGTACATACCTACAAAGAAAAAGCTTTATACATTTTTGCTACACAGAACAATTTAAATAATTTTTGGGTGAATTGCCCAACCAAAAAAAATACACGGCAAACCTGAGAACGGTAGTGCAATGTGCAGATTTTTTATTTTACACATTTTTGCTCAACAACGAATGTTCTTCTCTACCTTGACAAAAAAAAAACATAGATTTCTACCCTTTAATAGACCGAAAAAAAAATTACAAAGTGTTATTTTATCATCACGGTGGCCTGTCCTGAACCCAATTCCTCTCATAAAATACCTTCCCCTGCAAATACATTCGTAATATGGACTTAAATCGATTTTGTTATCATTAAATTATAATATATTCGATCAAACAAAAATCGTTTTAATTTTTGTTTGTTTAACTTCTTTCTCATGGATTTGAGAGGCAGTCAACTTTTGTCTGGAAAAAAGTTATCATTTCAGAGGACAGTAAGTTTTAGTAGAATAGCCACGTCAACATTGCGTTGTTACGCCTCTGTCAACTTTCCTCACTTCGGATCAGTCCGACTCAAGATCTCGGCATAAACGCACTGGTCCCAATGTCTTGCGGTTTCCCACCAAAAAGGTAAGTTTATCATTTCAGTGATATGGGGCCAAAATTAGTTTCATTTCGGTGGCTGTTCTAAGTCGTGCTAGATTCGTTTAATTTGTTTCAAAATTATGTATTAACTTCGCCGTAAGTACTGTTTTGTTTGAGTAGTGTTCATATTTTTTTAATAATTTATTTCGGAGTTAAATATAGAACTAACCTCTATTTTATCATCTCAGTGTTATCGTTTCAGTGGATTCGGTGGACTTTTATACCAATTACAGTCCACCGGAATTAAATATATCTCCGAAATGATAAAACCATAAAGTTTTAGAGACCCTTGTGTCAAATACAAAGTCATAGTTTTGTAATGTATTATTTTTATTTATTTTTATTATTCGGGTGTATTTGTTGTGTACTATTTGTGTTTAAGATATATAATATAAACATATATCTATATAGTAAGTACATGTATATACTTTTGATTCACATTTGTTCAGCTCAACGATAATGTGATGAGTGTGTGAGTCACCACAGTGTAGATTTTTATATGTAATATTTGTCTACATAATAATTATTTCGAGGGTTTACCTTGATTATAAGTAAGTTACTTACCTTTAGTTATATTTCGTCGCGGCATCCTCGAGATTTTCATATTACACAGTAGTACACTCTTCAATGTACTGGACATCGAACACTTTTTAGAGCTTGCAACATTAAAAAGACAAAATGTCAACGTCATTTTGCCGCCGCCACCTGGATGTCACCTCATTCACTTTTCGTGTTGGGCATCGAAACATCAATTCTTTTTATTTTATTTTATTTTCAGTAAACAAGTGTTATAATTATATTATAGTGACATTTAATGTGAATTACTGTATTGGCCTATAAAAATGGGCTAGTTTAAGTGCACGAAGAAGGAATATGAAGAAAAATTTGGTGCCGATTGAATCTACGCAAAAGCCGAGTGTCAGCAAAAAATGTAAGTACATACTTACTCTCCAGCAAATATACAACATATTGAATCTTAAGGTGACCGACGGTTACAACGATACTATCATTTTATTTTATTACCAATTATGATTACATTACACTCCCCTGGCAAACAGGCGTGAGTCTATGAATAATTAGATTTTAGTTTTACAAGCTGAATGTTTTCTGGCATTATTAGATTATTCTAACCTATTTTACAGTTAGCCATTCTATGGAATAAGATCTGCCCTTTGTGTCAGATAGTACAAGCCCTGTTTTTACAACAGGTATTTACCTGTTGTAAAACCCTAATAATTACAATGCCCTGGGGCAATGTTTGGGTTAAAATCATATGGAGTTGTGATGATTTATTATTAACAACCTGATTACTTTACTTACAAAACTAACCTAGATATCTGCCACGTGTTCTCTGAACAATGGGGGCAAATTATAATGGACGCACTTAGCAAGGAGAATACAGGACTGAATCCTGAAATAGAAAATTTTCAGTTCCAGGAATTCATTAATGCTATAGAGGTTATTTTCATTCAACCATTCAAATAGCTTATATCTAAATAATCTGCAATGTAGTTTCTATTTAGATTAACAGGTAACAGAAACGGACGCACATATAGCCAGACTGCTTTTATTATATTTGATTAACCAAGTACACGTACAACTCAAGTACAAGTCCCGATGTTGATCCCGTCTACTTCTAG
Organism: Pseudoips prasinana; assembly: GCA_951640165.1. Taxonomy (NCBI): domain Eukaryota; kingdom Metazoa; phylum Arthropoda; class Insecta; order Lepidoptera; family Nolidae; genus Pseudoips; species Pseudoips prasinana. Next base: position 21,986,692 of record OX621236.1, on the reverse strand, counting down.
AACATGTATTAGTAACATGGGTTACCAGTATAGCGAATATTTGATTGATTTGCTAGTTTTGCAGACATGGTTTTTTCCCGTTAAGTTGACTGTGATTGTTGTAAAAACCCTGTGGAAAATAGAATTCGTTTATGGTAAACGTGTATTAGTTTTGTTTGATATCCAGTATAAGAGAAAATGTTGTTCATTGCTTGTCTATCAATTTGAAATGGTATTAGTCATTTGCTACGTAACTACGTAACTAAGTAGCTGTAAATATTCGATCTATTAATTTGAATATTATAAGTTAATTATACAGTATATTATATACATAATAACAATAAATAAATGTCTTGCCATCTCATCGCAGACTGGGCAGAACCAGTACTGTTGTCATAGTGGGGCCAACAGACAACTGATAAATATACTTGTATATAAGTAATTACATACAAATTATAGATGAATTGCACCCAGGTACGGAACTAATAATCGTGCTAATCGAACAAATATTTGTCCCGAGTGGGGATCGAACCCACACCGTATGGCTTAGCAGTCAGGAATATTAAAATTAAATTTAAGATTATCGTGTAGTTTCCTTATTTTGATACGGTTACTCGTATTGTTAGATGCATACATATATTTACTTTAATTTAGTATGCTATGTTTAGCAGAGAGATCGGGCTCCCCAGATCTAGAAAACAAGTTCAGGCCTACTTTTTAAATGAAAAATGACCTTGATATATTTACTGGAAGAAGGATACTAACGCTTTCAATATAAATGTTTACCCTTAATTAGAAATAGGTACTTTTTCTTTTGCTTGTTTCCTCCGTTTTTCACCAATTTTAAAATGATTATGCAAGATAATAGACAACCTGGCAGTAGATATTACTGTCGTTCCTCACTCGCCTAGTGAGATGTGAATCTAATCTGTGTGGCAAAGCCAATAAAGAGGCCTTTTTTTTGTAACAAGCACTCAAAATGGAGACAATTGAATTAATGATTGCATCTCTGTCAATAAAACGATAACGACACAGCGTGTAAAATTTATAGAATTTTGGTCATAATAATAACATTGATGATTAAAAAAAAAAAGAAAAAAGAATTTAAATCCTGTAGCATTAAACTTCATTACATAACAGGATCTAATTTCTCATCTGAAAATACATTCCGTTCAGCACTTTCTCCCATATTGAATAAACGATTTCGTTCATATGCTAATATCAGGATATGGCTTATAGGTATTTACAAAACTCAATACTGTGGTACTTGTTTTGTAAGTAGATGCTACCCAAATGCAGAAATACCATTGACAACTAAATAATAATAATAATAAAAAAAATATAGCACCTGGTTGTGCTACCAATGTTCTTACATTCACTTCTAAAACCATATTTATTTGCAAATAAATCGTTGAATTTGACTTTATTATATGTATATTTTAAAGAGTCGTGATTCGATTACGACCGAATATACGAATACCACACCAATATAATTATTGAACCATGATAGCATTACGGTTATTTACTCACATATGTATTGTAGCCTAAGCTGGCGTCTAAAAATATATATATTAAAGAGTAGTGATGCGAATATAATTATTGAACCGTAATGCGATTACGGTCATTTACTCACATATGTATGTGTTTTATCTGACGCAGATTAGCAGAGGGTTTGCTGGCGTTTAAAAATGTATATTTTTAAGAGTCGTGATGCGATTACGACCTAATATACGAATACCATACCAATATACTTATTGAACCGTGATGCGATTACGGTCATTTACTCACATATGTATGTGTTTTATCTGACGCAGATTAGCAAAAAGTTTTTCTGGCGTTTAAAATGTATATTTTAAAGAGTCGTGATGCGATTACGACCAAATATACGAATACCATACCAATATACTTATTGAACCGTGATGCGATTACGGTCATTTACTCACATATGTATGTGTTTTATCTGACGCAGATTAGCTGAGGGTTTTCTGGCGTCTAAAAATGTATATTTTAAAGAGTCGTGATGCGATTACGACCGAATATACGAATACCATACCAATATACTTATTGAACCGTGATGCGATTACGGTCATTTACTCATAATTATATGTAATGTATTTGATGTAGATAATGAATTTGAGCATTCATTTTCATCAAATCTGTGAATAAGCTCCGTCATATCGATACTGCTGGTCAAGATTAATACCCATAAAATTAAAGAGTCATGATTTAATTACCGAATATACGATACCAATATTATTTCTGAACCGTGATGCGATTACGGTCACTTACTCGCATAATAATATGTATTTTTCCTGATACAGATAATGTATCTGAACATTCATATTTATTTAATCAGTGAATACGCTCCGTCCGCGTCCGGCTGGCTTCTCCCCGGCTTGACGTCGCCCCTGGGACCGCTGGCGTTTGGAGAAGGGGAACTCCACTCGTCTTACATAAGCGGTCCCGGGAAGAGGTAACCTGCTGTAGCTCAGGTTGCCTAAACGCGCTTGTGCGTGAAGGGGAGGGGAGGAGGCATCTAGCCCCCTCCCGTCCCCGGAGGAGAGTCTCAGACGCTCAGTGTATAGCGGGGGTACTGGCGAGATCGTTCACGAGTACCCAGGCCCCCCGCTACAGGCATTGTGAGGCTGGCTACCATGGTGGTTTTAGTGCGTATCCCGGGACTAGCCCGAGTGAGTCCCACATAACCCGTCGCCTCCCCAAGCGGCGGGTATGCGTAAGTTTAATGCATTTCCACCATATGAAAAAAAAAAAAAAAAAGGCTCCGCCGTATTTATACTGTTGATCAAAGCTAATACCTATAAAATTAAAGAGTCGTGATTCGATAATGACCGAATATACGAACACATTACCCAATATAATTATTGAACCATGATGTGATTATGGTCACTTACTCGCATATTAATATGTATTTTTTTTTCTGATGCAGATAAAGTATCTGAGCATTCATTTTCATTAAATCTTAGAATACGTACCGTCGTAACGTTGGTCAAGGCTAATACGCATAAAATTAAAGAATCTTGATCCGATAACGACCAAATATACAAACATCATAACAATATAATTTCTGAACCGTGATGCGATCCTTGGTTTAGTCGAAAACCCTCCAATGATATTGCTTGATCCACAGTTCAACTGTAGTTTAGTTTTAGACTTCGTTTTTAAATAAGGGTGATAATGTATATTTTATTTTATGTGAATAATACATCTGAACATTCATATTTAGCAAATTAGGGTATACGCTCCATTGTCGCCGAATAATATTGACCCGATTACACATACTCTTGATAATGTTGTTGCTACGCAGGATCCTACCGCTGATATTGCTACCCCGACCAAATAATCTAATAAAGATGAACTCTCAGCACCCGAGCTTTGGCCGCAGGCCTTTTGGGATGCCTTAAGTGTATCAAAAATTAAAGTTGTCATTTATGAACCTAAGATAAGAGACGTTGTTTCAAATATTAGGAATAACGATTCCAATATTTAAAATTCTTGTAAGCGAGGACTCAATCGCATCTAATTCTTTTATCACAATTAGAAGGAGGTATGCCCAGGGAAAACCCTGATAGCATACATAGAACTAATAGGACCGTTTAGAGACACGTCTATCGCAGAAAGGTTAATTCTGACCACTAAAAAATAATCCCACTCAGCCGCTGTGTCCAGCAAGTATTGCAAGAGAGCGGATATTGACGCAAGCGTATACTCTGCGCATAGTGCTCGCCACGCAGAGACGTCCGTCGATGCGTTTCCATTGAAGTGATTAGGAAGGCAGCAGGATGGTCATGAAACTCCCACGGATTTAGTAAATTTTATGACAGATCGAATAATGATCCTGTATTTGAAAAATTCCAGTTGATTATGGTTAAGTATAGTTAAAAATGATTAAGTTAATAAGATAAAGTAAATTATTACATGTATTAATTCAATGGGTATTGGTTCAATACTCTTACTAACGATTTCCCTAAAGCTCTAAACATCTACTGTGTAATATGAAAATCTCGAGGATGCCGCGACGAAATATAATTGAAGGTTAAACAAACTTACCTTAAGTGAAGTTTGACCATAATTATATGAGTCGCTGCATCCGAAGAGATTTTCGATCCCTCCCTCCCTTAAAGTATTCTTGTGAATACTTTCTTCCCGTTATTTGATTTTAATGCTTTGCCTTTAGTGAAATCTTAAGTAGATGCTATGTTACTCTGAAAAGAATGAGGTGACATCCAGGTGGCGGCGGCAAAATGACGTTGACATTTTGTCTTTTTAATGTTGCAAGCTCTAAAAAGTGTTCGATGTCCAGTACATTGAAGAGTGTACTACTGTGTAATATGAAAATCTCTTCGGATGCAGCGACTCATATAATTATGGTCAAACTTCACTTAAGGTAAGTTTGTTTAACCTTCAATTTTATGTCATTTATTATGTGTAAATAATATTTTCTAAATTTTACAAGATATAACAAATAAATCTATGATTAAACTTATTAAAGAAGACTGATGTTTATAATAATTATAGTGAAGAGGTGTTGTGGTGTAATAATGAAAGAAGACTTGTTTAGTAGGTACATATCTCAATTAAAAAAATTCTATATTTATAGTAATTAAAAGAAGCTGATTAGTGAATTTGATAAATGATTGTGTGATTTAAGTAGATGCTATGTTACTCTGAAAAGAATGAGGTGACATCCAGGTGGCGGCGGCAAAATGACGTTGACATTTTGTCTTTTTAATGTTGCAAGCTCTAAAAAGTGTTCGATGTCCAGTACATTGAAGAGTGTACTACTGTGTAATATGAAAATCTCTTCGGATGCAGCGACTCATATAATTATGGTCAAACTTCACTTAAGGTAAGTTTGTTTAACCTTCAATTTTATGTCATTTATTATGTGTAAATAATATTTTCTAAATTTTACAAGATATAACAAATAAATCTATGATTAAACTTATTAAAGAAGACTGATGTTTATAATAATTATAGTGAAGAGGTGTTGTGGTGTAATAATGAAAGAAGACTTGTTTAGTAGGTACATATCTCAATTAAAAAAATTCTATATTTATAGTAATTAAAAGAAGCTGATTAGTGAATTTGATAAATGATTGTGTGATTTAAAGTAATATGATGAAAAATCAATCTTTTTAAGGTACATACCTGAACCTACTCGTAAATACGTATCCAGAAAGATTGATTCATTGGAGTAACTATAATTCGCGTTTTTGTTCTATTTGGATATGTACGATTCTCTATTGCTGTAGTAATTTAAGAATAACGTGATCTCAATTTGGTTTCTGTCATGTTTCATACGTTTATGTAAAAGGATTAAAAGAACTAAGCTATTACTACTAAGATATTTTCATGGTGTTTCTTATTCATGAATTGTGTTTTAAAAATATAAGAGTTGATTTAATTTTAGAAGTTTTACTTATATACCTGTAGAAACACTATTCTCGTCTAGTTACCAATTTAACTGAATTACACCTAGCATTTTTCTCTTAGTGCAATACGTAGACATTATGTTTTACTCTTAATGGCATCACTTACAAATGCAGCCATCATATTAATCTGCAACTTTAAGCTTCGTAATCGCGCTTAGTTAACTCTTTTGAAAATATATCAAGTAAATTAGTATTAGTTCAAAACACATTAAGCATACAAACATATTTATTTATGGTTACCAGAATTTACGATTAAGTTTTCCAACATTTTCACACAACAACAACCAGAAAAAATACCAAAGGTTATAATATAATAAGTAAAGAAACAATTGGTTCATATAAATAATAAATAAAATAAAAATGTTTATTGTGTCTCAAAAATGAACATTTTACATAAAATTGAGGCAGCCCCAGTAAGTTAAAAAATACTTGTGTTGGGGCTACCTCGCTTCTCCCCTTAGTTGCTAGTTACAAAGTGTCGAGACAAACAATAATAGTAAGAAACTATGTACTTAAATATAGAAGGTATTTAAAAGGACACAAAGCAATTACAAGTATAATAAATAATTACAAATCTTAATATCTAGGTACGTTGGTGTGTATGTGTATGAGTGTATTTTTGTGTGAGTGTGTGTTTGTGTGTGTGTGTTTGTGAGTGTATGTGTGTGTGTTTGCGCGTGTGTGAGTGTGTGTGTGTGTGTGGGTGGGAGTTTATGTGAAAGCAGTGAGGGCTGTGCGAGCAAGCAATTTTAGTTAATTCTTGCCAAGATGTCTTCAGTTTGCTCATAGGTAAGTGTTTTAAGCCATTCAGTTATACTTTTTTTACTGTCGCGAAGTAATCTGGGATATATATTTATCTTTCTGTTTAATAAGTTATAGATGAAAGCAGATTGTACAGCGTATTGCCTTCTTGCAAAAGATGTTCGTACCGCTAGGGGTTGGGCCACTTTATCATTTCGACGTTTATTTAATTGATCAGGGTTGAAGGGTAATGTCTTATGCAAATACAGAGAAATGTTTAGGTAGTATAGTTTTCGAATTGTAAGTAAGTCGCTGATTTTATATAGATCATCGGTAGAGTATCTATACGGTTTGAAATACATCACCTTTAGAAGAGACCGTTGAGCTCTTTCTATTTCTAGGAATTTTATTTTGGTGGCTCCCCCCCAGATTGGAATGCAATCATCATAATAAACATTACATTACATTAATATCATATCATAATAAACATTACATTACATTAATAAACATGACATTAATATCATAAATTGTAACCTCAAAGAACGATATATGTAATACTAACTGTAATATCTGTATATTAATGATAATATTAAAATAACTGTGTACTGTCCTGTCTCAGTGTTTATCTAAAATTTGTGTAAATCAAACCTAACAAAGTACGGAACCCTGGCTGCCCGGCACGGTAGTTCTTAGCTGTATCATTTCGGTGGATTTATTTCATTCCGGTGCACAGTCCATCATTTCGGTGGTCATTTATATCATTTCGCTAGACACTTTTCATTTCAGTGGACTCTTAAAAATTCATTCTTAAATATTTATGTAAGTTTTTATGATATTTGGTGTCCACTCATGCACAATATTATAAAATAGGCTAAAGCTTTATTTATAACTAAAAATATGTAGATAGCATTCAAAACAAAAAATTCCACCGAAATGATAAATAAAAAGCTCTTGTTGAAATTCACCGTTTTACGAAAAAGAGGTATGAAATTGGAACAGTTAAAGCAAACTTTAACCGTTCCCAATTTCATACCTCTTTTGAAGAATGGAGAAAGAGTGCAGGAAGCTAATCGGCTGTCCAATTTCAAAACCTAGTATCTGACAAATTAAACAAAAAGTGGTTTTTTTTTTGCATATTTCGACCTTTTAGACCACTCTCAACATACTGGTATAGCAAAAACTCCTAAAAATTTGTCAAAAGCGAAGTTACACAAAGTCGAAAACCTAGTATCTACAGTAAATGTTTACAAAATGCAAAAATTACTAGATTAAAACGTAGTATCTAACATCAACCATTTTAAAAACCTTGTAAGTGCTTGTAGTTACTTGGATATAAAATAGTTTATGTAGATACTAAGTCAATGAAATGGTTGAAATAAATGTCAAAACACCCGCGTAACTTTAGTATGTGAGAAGAAGTCATTGCAAGTGCGTGTTTTTGTCTATAAAAATGAGTAAAAATCAGTTTTATAGGTCAAAATTGATCTTGAGTGCTTTAAAAGAACCACATGGTGAAATGTAAGTACGCTTCAGTGTATAATATTGTCAAGGTTTTTTAGTTTTCCAAGGTTTTTATGAATAAAAGGCCTAACTTCAAAATAATTACACAAGCATGTAAGATTTGTTGGTAACTGGCGAGATTTTGTATTGTGTCTCGTTTTGTTTTAATGAACACGTGATTATATGGTATTTGCAATATTTTTTTCTATAATTAAAGTTTAAAGATACCGAGAAGAAATTTAACGTTATCCATTCAAATACAATATTTTTGTTTAGAAACTGGGTATTACATCTTGCTTAAGCACAAATATATTTTATTTCAATTCATTTTGCACAAAACATTAAACAGGTCGCGCAGACAAAGTACCTAGGAGTGATACTCGATCAACGGTTATCCTGGTATCCCCACATTGATCAAGTAACAAATAGACTTAGAAGATTAAGCTGGATATTCAAGACTCTCAGACACATTACACCAAAGAATATAAACACGAAAAGCGGCCGAAACCCGTCTAGAAATATTTTAAATGAGATCTACATAGCTCTGGTCCAGTCGGTCCTAACATATTGCATCCCCATTTGGGGTGGGGCAGCAAAAACTAATTTTATCAACGTCTAACGTGCCCAACGGGCTCTCATTAAGATGATGTACTTTTAAAAGTTAAGACACCGTACTGAAGACCTCTATCAGATTAGTAAATTACTCTCAGTTCGTAAATTATACGTAATCCAAATAATTTTAAAGAAATATAAGTCCCTAAAATATGACTCAAGTATAACAACCCAAAGAAGAAAAGACCTAATTGCACAAATTCCCCATACAAAAACTATATTCGCAGGGAGACAATACAATAAGCGATCAGCTATACTGTATAACAAAATCAACAGGAAAATATACATATACCCAAAAAAATACTCTGAGTGTAAAAAATCTTTAATAAACTGGATAAAATCACTAACCTATGATGACACGGAGACACTCTTGGAACACATTAAGTAAATACTTAATAAGTATCATTAATCACATACTACTGCACACTCACACCTACATCTCTATACACATACAAGTATTATAATACTAAACAAAAAATACCAATAACACACGCCCATACGATATTCATCACCAATTCACTATCATCACACACACACACACACACACACACACACACAAGCAACCACCACAATCCTTAATACACAACACACTACCTTACATAACACTGAATACACAGCTGCAAGCAAGTTTTGCTTAAAATTAAGTTAACCCATACCTATTGTTTGTATTTTTCTTTTTATTTTATCATTTATTTTTAGTTTTGTTAATACCTAGCTTCTTATATTTTAATTACTTTGTTATGGAAGAGCGGTGCTTCCCAACACAGGCATTACTTGCTTAAAGGGAAGCTCCAAACACTAAAATGTTATGTAAAAACTGTTGAAGCAATAAAATATTTTTGTATTTTGTATTTTTGTTATAGCTATGTTCTGTACTTTAATCTACTGCCTACGGTTTCATACGTTTTTAGTAGCATGAGGGTAGTGATTAAAACACAGAATAGTATAGGGTCGGGTGTCTCACAATGAACCAGGCAGCTACATTTAACCACCGCCAAATCTCGAAAATGCGACGTTGTCAAACCGCGCTAATATGAGTGAAAGAGAGGTATTTACGTTCCGTTCCTGCCCACTAGTTTGCGTGGCGATCGCGTGCAAAGTGGTTGTGTGAGGAGCATTCGAACGCAAACTGACTCAAAAAGTAAGTATTTTTTGCAAATTTCATTATTTTTTAGCTTTTTTTGTTTAAACAATATCGATTTATTTATATATACAGTGTTTTCTACGGTTATTCAGCAATTAAAAGCGCTATAATTCGTGTTTTTACGAGATTATTTTGCCGGTAAAATTTTGAGGTTAGTTATCAAAACGTGGTGTGTCTCACAGTGAGCCACCTGAGTGTGGTACACATTGAACCATGGTTTATTGTGTACACCCTACCCCAGTCGTTAAATGAGTGTATTTTTTACAATTATTTTAATTTGTTATAGAATGGCGCGAAACAAAGTAATAATAAGAAAAAGAGGGGGACATTCGGCTGCTGACATGCTTAAGGCTCTTAAACTGCACAGATCAGGTGAAAGTATCAGAAAAGCAGCGAAAATTTATAATATTGCTTATCCAACCTTACGACGGTACGTAGCACAAAACTTAGACGTCAATACAGAGGATCTTGCCGAGAAGAGATTGGTACCGAATTATGAAAATCATTTAATTTTTACCGCAGAACAAGAAGATATTTATAAAGAGTACATAAAGGAGTGTGCTCTGAAATTTTACGGACTGACCACAAAAGACTGCCGTAAAGTGGCGTACCAGATGGCGAAAGTAAATAATGTGACAATGCCAGATAGCTGGGAGCGAGAAAAATTGGCAGGAAAAGAGTGGTTACGGTCATTTAAGAAACGCCATCTTGATCTTTCAATAAAAAAACCTGAAGCTTGCAGCTTAGCCCGTGCGACAGCTTTTAATCGCGAGACGGTTAAGTCTTTTTTTGATAATTTGAAGATAGCAATGAGTCGTCATCCGTCTTTCAGCACTGGCTGTCGTTTGTATAATTTGGACGAAACAGCCACGACGACGGTTCAGCGTCCACAAAAAGTAGTGGGGCCTAAGGGAAAGTTTAATATTGCAAAGGTGACCAGTGGCGAAAAGGGAACTCTAGTAACCACTTGCGCTATTGTATGTGCTTCAGGCCAGGCTTTGCCACCAGCGCTTGTTTTTCCGCGAAAAAATTTTAAAGATTTTATGTTAACGGGGGCTCCCCCAGGTTCTCTTGGGTTAGCACATGCTTCTGGGTGGATGACAAGCGAATTATTCGTTGATGTTATGAAACATTTCATCAAACATGCTGCCGCCAGTCTAGATAACCCTGCGCTTTTAATCTTAGACAACCATGAGTCTCATCTTTCCATTGAAGCCTTAGAATTAGCAAAAAAATCGGGTGTCACAATGCTCACTTTGCATCCTCACACCACTGCCAAGATGCAACCTCTAGATGTCGGGTTAAATGCCCCCTTTAAAGTTTTTTATAACAGCGCCATAGACTCCTGGATGATGAGGAACCCAGGAAAGCCCATGACAATTTACAACGTAGCGGAGTGCGTTGGAGTGGCCTACGCCAGGGCAATGACACCCATGAATATATCCGCAGCCTTTAAGAAATGTGGCATATATCCCTTTGACCCAGAAGTCTTCACGGACATCGATTTTTTGCCATCAGACGTGACGGACAGACCCAAACCAGAGCTCCAAGATCAAAATTTAGATCCTAATATCGAAAATGTTGAAATCGAATCCGTTAAATCTGATGACACATTTTATGAAGACGGAAAAGTAAGCCCATCAATTTTAAACACCGATTGTATGGTAGAGACTCCAGTTGTAAATGAAGTTGCGGAAAATAATTTCTAAATGCAACCCCAGAAATTTCATAGCTCAACAATAGCAGGATTATCTACGATGTCTTCATTCATTTCACCTAAGCAATTTATGCCACCACTTAAAGCTAGCCCCCGATCTAGTAACAGGAAAGCTAGGAAACCAGGAAAAAGCAGAATTGCAACAGACACTCCGGAAAAAAATGAAATTATAGAAAGCAAGAAGAAGCGTAAAGAAACTAAAACTAAAGTAAAAGAAGTTAAACGCACCGTGCTTTCAGATAAAAAAGTTAAAATAAATACCCTAAAGAAAAAGATAATGAAAAAGGTAGATAGAGATGAATCTACTTCTGAAGAAGAACTTGAAACGGTGTTAGAAGAGAGCGAGACTGAAATTAGTGAGATAGATGAGTCCGAAGATGAAGAAGAAATGTTTGTTGTGAGAGGAAATTTCGATAAATTGACCCGTGATCCCGTTGAAGATGACTATGTGCTCGTGGTTTTTGATGCAAAAAATATTAAGGTTTATTATGTAGCCAAGATCATTGAAGTTGACAAACCTTACTATGGAGTTTCATTCATGCGGTTAATGAACAAAGAAACTATGAAATTCCGGATGCCTTTGGAACCCGATTTGGCTAATGTCCAATTAAAGGATATTAAAATGATTTTGCCACCACCAAAAATTAATGGAACACAAAACCGAAACTCGACATATAACTTTCCGATACGCGTTGCTCCAACTATTAACTTGCGTTTAGGTTTATGGACAATCTCAACTTTCGTAATTTTTTTGCTCGAAATTTTTAAATTGATTTTGGCTAAGTGCAACTTTTTGTTTTATTTTTTGAAGAAGTTTTTTTTTTACTTTGTTTAAAGTTTGTTCCTATAGTGATAGTTATTTGAAGGTAAAACCTTCAAAAACCTAGTAAAAAGTTATTTAGTTTTTTACTTAGTTTTGAAAAACTGTTACTTATTTTTATTATTAAAATGTACAAAACTAAGACTCTTAGTTTAAATGCATAAGATTTAAAGTGATTTTAATAAATGTAAGACTGATTTTTATTATTACTGTTTTTTATTATTATTATTATATTATTATTACAAAGTATTTGTCTTATAAATTGAACTAGAAGACATAGTAAATAAGGTGGCTCAATGTGGACTATGCCCTGGTTAAATGTGTACCACCTGAAGGACACAATGAACCAAAAATCATTTTCCATAAAAACCTGTTTCACACTGAAACTAAAAGGAATATGAGAAATTAATGTTTTACAAAACTCAAGCTAAATAAATATGCTAACTATACACAAAAAATTAAAGGCATTGATTGAAAATCCAGCCCACTATAAGACTTCGAAATTTACCTGGTTCAATGTGAGACACCTTACCCTACATAGTAGTAGTATAGCAATGTTTTGGTGATGGCATGGCTTTATAAAACATTTCATTTCAGATTAAAGGAAAACACCTCAAGTTTGCCTTCATTAGTTAGCAGTAATCAAATACAAGAAAAATCATGCTTACAACCCTTAGACCCTAACAACACCATCATTAAATGCATTTTCACACACTGATATACACTGCAACAACTTTTTGCTTACTAACTCAACTGATGGCAGTCTTTTGGAAACTGAAGATGCTCCATTCACCATCTAGGACAATCCGATACCGTGTTCTTCCTGCAATGGAAAAGTTTATTGAAACTTTTTTGGACGGTGATGATTCGGTAGCGGATCCAACTCTCAATTGAAAAATATCTAAATATTAAAAAATACCCACTCTACTCTCTCTACTCTAATTGCAAGCTTTCATTTTCGAATAACGTTCCGGGTCCTCCATGTAACGTACCACAACATTCAGTATTCATAGCAACTTACCCGAATTCATTTATATTTACTAATCAGGAACCTGCTGCATCGTATATACAAGCAACGTACACAAAAACAGTATATTTTATTTCTAATTATCCAGAACCCATTTATATAAACACAGCTTTAAATTGCAATAACAACAACTCTAGAGTTATAAATAATGATAGCGATGGAAAAGATCAACAAAAAGCGTCCCTAAGTTCTACTCGTGCAAATATTGAAAAAAAAAGAATAACCCGTCATAAAGCTACATACTCTTTTATACAAAATGGTTGTGACGAAATTTTTTTTACTGTGGATGAAAGAAAAGTCATATGGCATAATTATTGGAACAATGAATAATGTTTTACGAAGACAGTTTTTAAATAAATGTATTGCAATAAAAACATACAAAGGAGAATAATAAATTTCCTATTACCGGTTTTTTTTCATTAAAACTGCTTATTACTGGCCAATTGTTTATGTTGTTTTATTCTGTTGTTTCTTACTAGGTTTATAAAATTGCATTTAGTTCCAACTCAGTAAATTCAGACCTAAACGAAAACAAAGCAAGTGATCTTACTAGGTTTTGAAATTGTCACACTCAAAAAGTTTGGTCTAAGAAACAATGTTTTTATTAGTAACTGCTTCTCTACGTACATTATCTGTGATAGACGCATTAAAACTACTTTTTTATAAAGCCTGTTATACACCTCAAATTTTGCAATCACTCCCAAGAAGGTACGACTAATATTATTGAAACGGCACGCTGTCAAAGCTATGAAATCGTTTTTCGGCTCTCCTGTAAAATTTAGTTTTATGCAGATACTGGGTTTTGATAATTCACAGCCGTAATATTTTAATATAAAAGGCATTAGAAGTAAATTATTTTTATAAAAAAACAGCATGGTAGTGTGCATGCTTTTGACACACTGACAAACAGAGAACAGATTAACACTCGAAGCTTTAATGTCTTTATTCTTTGACGATAGAATAAGTGCGGTCTCTAGTAAGTTTAATTATTTGGGAATATTAATTAGTTGTACAGACGCCAGCACATCAAGCTTTATCACAAAAGCATAAGGTTCACTTTCAATTGGGGAAATTTGGCAGATGGGGGTCATCTGCCAAATTTCCCCAATTGAAAGTGAACCTTATGCTTTTGTGATAAAGTTTGAAAATCTATAAAAGAAATTTGATAGATTGGGGTAGCTGGATGTGCTGGCGTGTGTTCCTACATATTCAAGGAACTGTGCCTCTAGCACGAGTTCCTGCAGTTTACTTACTCGATCACACGTACAGTTTCCTCCCATACATTGAGCACCAGCGCCTCTCGCGGAAACTATTAAGAACTAAAACTCTGGTGCTCAATGTATGGGACGAAACTGTACGTGTGATCGAGTAAGTAAACTACACGAACTCGTGCTAGAGGCACTGTTGTGTTGAAGTGGTTTAAGGAAGGTGGAACGATTGTATCAATGGATTGCTGGCCAGTTTGACTGCTAGGCTTGGCTTAGAGAGTTTTTGCTTCAGACGCTACATAGTAAAAAAGGTACAAACGCCAGCACATCCAGCTATCCCAATCTGTCAAATTTCTTTTATAGATTTTCAACTTTATCACAAGAGCATAAGGTTCACTTTAAATTGGGGAAATTTGACAGATTGGGGTAGCTTGATGTGCTGGCGTCTGTACATATAATAAAGTATTATTATTCCTAAAGTTAATCGAGTTTTAGAAATCATTTTAAATACCTAATGTGCTAACGTTTCACTATAAGGTGAGTACCGGTACAAATAGAATTTTTGGGGGCTTGTTTGATGTTGCTATGTGCAGAATCGGTCATACTCAAGTTTAAATCGTAAAGGTGAGTATAGACTACAACATTTACTTGTAACAGAACAACGAGCTGCTCTATGATATGTTCTAGTGTATCATCCTTTTACAAACTAAACGTCGAGCACGCTCGCCTCTTTGTTACAGCCTATTGTACAGACCACCGAGCATATTTGTGTAACTCGCTGTGAACATTTACCCGTAACAACGCCGAGCATTCGCAGGAACGTTACATTACATGGAAATGCTTTGGAAACTGAGCTTTTGCCTGTATTGTATCATTCGTAAGAACGTTACATTACACAGAAATGCTCGAGAAAATGTTGTAGTCTATACTCACCTTTATGCTTTTTGCCCGTGGCGGGACGGTCTGACGTGGTGTCAGTGTGTCATACATTTTATACGCCGTATTTTAGATGTAGACCGGTAAAATCGGTTTTTAACATAAGGGATCATTAAAACACCGAGTTTTCCGGACTGTTAGTACGGCTAGAGAAAGCAACGATGGGTGCACCATGTTCAGTTGTAGGTAGGTACAGTTGGAATCAACAAACCAATATACATATTAGCGGACCTCTACTACCAGCCTGCGGTTTCAAGCAACCAATCATATAGCTGACCATATCTTTTGCAGCAATCAGAACAGCATTTCTTATAAATAGCTATTGACTGAGAAGATAACTATAACGTTTTTTAACTTAACGAAACTAACTAAAAGTTCTTATATAATTTACAAGCTGCGCCTCGCGGTTTCACCCGCGGTAAAGTAGTTTTGGCGTAAAAGAGTAACAAACGTACATACATACATCTATACTCACAAACTTCTGCATTTATTATATTAGTAGGTTATGGCAGTGCACGCCGGAATAGCTCGCAAATGGTAATTTTTTTTCCTACTTACTTGACACTTATCGTCATATTTTGGACAATTCACACAATATCTTAATAAATTGTAGCCTAGGTATGTGTTATTCTGATGTATAAGCTATATTATTGTAAAGTTCATTAAAACGCATTCAGTAGTTTTTACGTGAAAGAGTAACAAACATACAACCATACTTACAAACTTTCGCTTTTATAATATTAGTAGTAAGATTGCTCTCAATGTAAACGGTATCGAGTACAAGTAATAGGAGTTTAATATATCTTATCATTATTATGATTATAAACCAAGTATCATTTACGAAACCCTTTATTTTATTCGTCAGACTGGAATAATAAGGCAGCATCTTCCATACGGTAGTCTGAACTTTTAGCATACGATATCCTAAACATCGCGGAAATATAACTTAGATTTATTTTGGTCGATTTGACTGCCAGACTGGATATGTTTGGAGTGTTCGAATAAAATTATCGCGACTACCTTCCGGTAATAAGTTTAGGTATTGGTATGAAAATATCCGATATAGATTTCCTAATTCAGTAGCCACTTATTTATGGGTTGTTTGTTAATTAAAACAATAAATATAGCAGGTAAGTACTTGCAAGTAGATTACTGATCATCGGCCGTACGAGAATAGGGAACTATTTAATTAAATAAAACAGGTTCTATGTGGTCACGAACCACTTTGCTTACTTATACTTTATTGGTCCAATATACAGAGCTTCTTTCGTCGTAGAGAATCTATCGCAGACTAAACCTAAGAGGAGCAGTCTCATGGGTAAGGGAGCGGCCTGGCGACATATTGTTCATAGTTACTTTTTTTTGCATTTTTTATATGCCGTCGGTCGATGTTTTAAGCAAATGTAAGGTATAAGAAATGTGTGCAACATTCAACTCGATACACAAAACGTGAACTCAGAATACGCAGGTGCCGATTTGTACAGTGAACAACCTGAATATTTTGCAACCAGCACACGTTCTGGGTTCGAGTTTATAGCCTTGTATAAATGTAAATGTTTGAGTATAAAAATAATAAATAACATCGCTTTGGCAGAGTCGTTAATGTCCAGGGAGTATCAAGCCAGTCATCGTCGTCGAGTGGTCGATTCATCTTTGCGTAGGTGTCAAATTTACGCAGCAGGTTTTTCCTCGGAGACGGCGGTGGCACCGGAGGCCACGGAACCGGTCTCTTCTGGCGACGCCTGGCATGACAGCGAGGGGAACTTCTTGTACAGCTCAGCTCGGTATTTAGGATGGCTGAAAAAAAAGAATTCATTGTAACCTGATACGTGCTAACTATAATCTGCTTAAAAAGTACTAAGATTAACAATTTACAAACCTGATACCATATACAATTGGATTGTACACGGCGTTAGCCTTAGCGAAGAGCGAGCCCCAGATGGTAGCCAACGGGCTGATAGGCGCACTCTCAAATACTCCCGTGTAGTTGATCACAAGATAAGGAGTCCAAGCCATGAACCATAGCGAAATGGTCATTAGAGCTACCTGTAAAATGAATAAGAGATTATATTAACTAGTGACACAAATTTTTGATTGGAATATATGAATAATTTGGATTGTACTCGACCTTTGCTAATTTGCACTCAGCGCTAGTGTTTGCTGCTTCAGAAGACCTAAGGGACGCTACGTTCATTTTCTTAGCCTGTTCCCTCATCGCTTTTTCGTGAGCTGCTACAGCCTATAAATAAAAAAAAAGACATTAACTGTGGCATCGATTTAGTAAATACACCTTTATATTATCGAATTTTTCGAGCAATGTTATGTACACATGGCCTTAGGCGCGTAATTACGAATACTTATTTCATATTATAAGCATGCTGATATTGCTTAAACTTGTTGATTTTGATAGGCATTCGTTTATAATAGTATCTGCACCGGAAACTGGTTGGCAAGAGTGAAGTCGCAATAGAACCTCTGAGCAAGTCTATCACTACAATGCTGGTAGGGGCAGAGCATTTAAGTTAAGAAGTTATCCGCAAATAAATAGTAGGGGTCAAGATTGATGTTGAATTTACTAAAGATATCAGACTTTATAAAAAGTAATTACTCGAAAGCAAAGTACTATAAAAAGACTGACGATATTTTTAGATATTTTGCGTGGATATTAGTGTATCCTCTTCTCGCAATACGACTATTACTATGAAGATTCTACATTTTACTACAAACATTTTACTACAGGTTTACTACAAATGACGTCATATGTAAGTATAGCGCGTTCTTTATCTAGCACGATCTCTTATACTTTAAACTTCGTCAGTGTTTTAAGTTAACTTAAATTTTGTTTTTGCTGTTAGGCTTAACTTTTGTCCAGTCTGAATAATGAGGTATAAAAATAGCTACGCCCCTATTTATCGACATTTGTTCAAATGTTTTAGGTTAACTTCACTCTACTTATTTAATAGTATTATGAAGTGGTATACAACTTTAAATTATTTTTTTTTATTTTGCCATAGGCTTAGCGTCTGTCAATCCCGACACATTTAGTCATTAGAAAACAGACAGTTAAAACTAACTTGAACTTATTTAACTCGAACAATTCTTGTACTGCCTTTAAAAAGACGCACATAAACTAATAAATTTACCTGGACAATGAAGAAGTAAGAGTAGATGATAAGCAAAAGAGGTGTGAAGTATACGAAGACGGAGTAGACCAGGATGTAGCTTCGGCTAAACCACTCTTTGGACAAGTAGTCAGTGCCGCACGCGGTCATGTTGCCTTCAGGCACATAGCTGTAACAGATATCCATAAATACACATAACTATATGTACCTACTTGTAAACATCACAGGCACGTGGTCAAACCGGTGGTCTTTTGTTTTTACACTCCGCCCTTCAAGATGTTATTGTTATATGTTTCAGAATTCCTTACCGGTTCCAGCCGAAGAAAGGCGCAAGGGTCCATCCGAGTGCGAAAATCCAGATCCCGAGAATCCGCAGAAGAGCTCCATTATTGGTCATTGGCTTGGCGGCTATACCCTTTACGATGACATTGTAGCGGTCGAAGGCGATCATAGTCATGGTCCAAATGGAGGCGCAACCGAACAGGGAACCACAGCAAGCGTATATTTCACATGCGAGTGCACCTAAAATATAAGAAGATTTTAAAAAAGAAGCATCACTTAGTAGAAAGTTAAACAACATATTTTTTTATTATATTTACCTATGCCATTAATGGTAGATACAATTTTGGTGATTTTTATGTAGGTAGGCTAATCTATTATCGATATCAACCAATAGTGCGAAGCGGCGTTGAATAATTTGGGTTATCCCAATATGGTAAATAGGAATGAATACTCACCAAAAACCCAAGTTTCATAATAACAATTAACAACCATGGGCGGAGACATGACGCACATCATGAGGAAATCGGAGAAAGCGAGATTCACTACCAGTAAGTTGGATGGCGTTTTGAGACTCTGAGAAACAAGAAAGATACGTAAATACATGAAATCTTGAAACACGCATAAGTAGTTTATTCTTATTTTTTTTAATTAGGTAGTATCTACTGCTAAAAAGAAATATTTTCGTTATTTAATTTCAAATTAAGAAGTCCCAAAGCCTACTAGAGTAAAGTTATTTGTCAACCCTGCATGTTTGTATATAGAACGGCCTTGGTACTGGTAGAAATACTGTATGGCATATACCGTAACATTGTTGTAATACACGATAAACCATCGTATAAATTTTGTAGTCATGTACGTCGCGTGTAGCACATTGTGCAGCCGACTAGGCGTAGAAGACGCGTAGCAAAGGTACCTACATATTTTGGGGTAAACCCCGTTGTCGCATTAGAAATAGATAATTGATTACCTAATTCAAATGTAGATTATATTACTGAATATTATAGAGGGCTTAACATCTTAAATTATGTTTCTTTCTTAGCTCATTCTTGAAAGATTTAACTTATACATCTTTATTCTAAGTTTGAAAAACTAACAACTAATTTCGCACTAATTAAAAGCCTACTTCCATTCTTAAAACCTCTATCTCGCCGCAGATAGCGTTGTATATTTTTGCTTTTTTTTGAGATATAACCGAGAACTGCTTAAGATTGGTTCTGGCAAAGGGTTGCTATATAGAAAGCTGGCACCTTACAGTGATTGTTATTTCTATGGATGATATTAATAATAATATGTTTAAAGAAATTTCGATATTTAAAGAAATTTCTAGTCATTTATGCTATGCCATTAGCGGCATAGCATAACGGACTAGAAATTTCTTATTGTCAATGACTTAAATCCTGGAATCGGTGTTTAGTCATCAGTTATGGAAACAGAGAGCCGTTTTAAAATGGACATTTGGAAATAATGACATTGAGACTACGAGTAGTCTTATGGTATATTAAATAAATAAGATATAAAATACGAGTATGGCCCCCTTGTAGCGATTACGGCGTGTAATCGTCGTGGCATGGTTTCCAACAAAAATACCGACCTCTTGCTTATACACATAAACGCATCTACGTCGTCAAAACGGTGGGCGATAATGCTCCGGGCATTAGCGCCCATGTAAATGGCATCTCCACCAACCAAGTCAGTGTGGCTTGTGCATGTCGACACAAGATTTCTGTAATGTAAGTAAGTAGGTACCTTTGCGAATTTAGTGAGTCATTTTCAACAGTGATAACGTAAAGATAACGGACTTTCAACCATAAGGTGTGATTTCTTCTAAACATTAGTCGGCATAGCGCATCTCTGGTCTTCGTAACACTCGCCTACTCGGTCATCACCATTCAGATAAAGTTTCGAATTTAGAATAATATTTTTTTCATACTCAGACTCTTTATTATGTGCCAGTAACATATAATAGAGATGAGAAGTAGGTGATAATAAATAATATAATAAAGAAATATTAAAATAAAAGATATAAAAAAATAAATATTAACCTTAGTTGACATAAAGATGTAGATGACCATTCCGTTGCCACTGATAGAGATGAAACCAAGAACTCCGATAGTGAAGCCCAAGAGTCCGTGCCAGAGCGGGTTCATAGGAGGAAACTGATACCTGTGAAGGAAATCCAATAATTCAGCACTAAGCTTTAACTATGTGGAAAAATAAAGAGGCTCCCAGGTTGACTGTTAGTTTCCACATTATTCAATATCTTTATTCTAATATATTTAGAGCACGAGCCATTGTCGGTAATGCAAATAATCTCTTGTAGGACCCTATTCTCTTAACGATTAGATACAAACAATTCTAAAGTTTAATTTATATGGGGTTGTAGTTATATTTTACAAAAGTCGGGCAAGTAATAAAATGAAACTTACTGTCGGGCTAACATATTAAATCAAATAACACGCATAAATTCGTATTCGTATTTCATAATACGAAATCAATTTTGAAAACAAAGTTTCCACTCCCCAGTGGTAACCTAGGAAACTTGCTTTTTATACTCTTCTACAGCATTTTCTGACGATGAAAATCATTGACCGCTAAAATAATTATTGATTTTATTAAACGGAGGACGATGCATGGTGCCATGCATCGCATCGGCTCTTTATGGAGGATGACCCATAATATCTAAGCTTCACGTTTTATAAACAAGCTGGCATTGTTATTGTGCAAATTTAAGTCGGCGTCTTTGGTATGTTTACGGAGTTTTTCATTGAATTCCGGCAAATAAATGATTGTGTGCCAATTTCTATTTAATGTATCTACGTACGAGTATCATCCGAAGCGGCAGTAGCCACGAGTTTAGCATAATACTGAAACAATAACTTAACCACATAGCATTTAACATAAATGTTTTTATTTGATCACCTACACGAACTTACTATAAATTGTAAAATATGTGAAGGCGCCAGTGGAAATCATTCCACCATTAATCAGATTTTAATCGATTTGTAATTTCTGATTGTAAAGAGAGTGACAATCTGAAGCAAAGATTGTATGAGTATTAGAAATTACTATTATAACAGGGCTAATATACAGTGAATGTATTTAATTAAAATAAAGTCTCTTCGTCCGATACTCCATGCCACATCAGACAACCGAATACTCGCGTAGCGATACAGAACCACCGTGATAAGTACGTAGCCCTTTATATGTTTCATCATTATCGTTATAATCAACTGACGCAGCTGAAAGAAGTTCACCTTTAAACAAAAGCCTCCCACCAAGAAAAATCTTGAGTGATATGCCACAATCGCCACGCTTGGCAGACGGGTTGGCGATCGCAGTATGATAGTCACCGTCCTCTGGTAGATATTACCTTTTGTATGTTTATCTAATTTAATGTTATGCAACTTATTACAAATACATTTTGGTGATTGAATTTTATACGTAGTTGTACATACCTACATAGTAGTCCTATAGAACTCAAGATTTCACTTCACTCAGTAAATTAAAAAGGTATTGTTGCTTACCAATGGGGATCGATCATATGAAGCATATCAAGAGGCACTTTGTCGACAACCGTTTGGTTGGAGGCGCCGTACGCCGCAACCTGGCCACCCCATGCTTGCAGGGCAGCTAGGCCTGGCCCGGGGTCCAGGCTCATCTCCATTTCGTTTATCCTTTCAATGAAATCTTATTAGTCTTAAAAAGGAAATTTATAAATTCAAATTAATAAACGGAAAGAAGCACCTGGTGGTAAGTTTGTAATATCGGGGTATCACTCACGCTTAGTGAGCGTAAGTGACGCCCCCGAAACTAATTTACATCAACGACACTAGTTTTCGCGGACAGTGACGAAGTTCTGTAAGAGGAGTCTTCTGTGATACACAT
The DNA here is from genome assembly GCA_951640165.1 of Pseudoips prasinana. Lineage (NCBI taxonomy): Eukaryota > Metazoa > Arthropoda > Insecta > Lepidoptera > Nolidae > Pseudoips > Pseudoips prasinana. The sequence goes on along the minus strand of OX621236.1, from coordinate 21,964,266 downwards.
AAAATAAATACTAGATATAAGCATCATATTGTCTTCCATATATACCCATCTCTAAAATAGTTGATAACTTTTTATGGGGCAATGTATAGGATTCAAACTTCCCAATGATATCAGAGAATTATCTACAGGGTGTATTAGAAAAGTTACTAAAACTTGATAAAAGTGGTTGGGATTGAGTCGTTCTACGTAAACACATGTAAAAGTATGTTTTCTGGCAGCGCAATGCACGGTAGGGTAAAAACAATTGACGATTCACATAAATATACATTGCAACGGGATAAACGAACTTTGAATTTGAATTTAAATAAATATTCCATACTCGAAAAGGCAAATGAAAGAAAATTGTTTACTTACTTATATTAGGAGAGGGATATTCGCTCCGAGATGGTTATTACAAAAATACTGAAGAAAATCGAAGTTACGAACTACTCCAGTCTTTAGTGTAGTATAACCGATCCCGTGACGGGGGGCTGCCGAAGGTGTGGAGGCTACTCGGCGCTCGCCGGGGAGACGAGTACTTTTATAAGCAAACCTTAAGGATTAGCATTGACGTCGTCAAGAAAATCAATATTCATAATGAGATATACGAATCGAAGAAGGTGAACGCAGTATATTTGCAATACTTAGACATCGTTGGACACAGGGCGGCACTCTTATTTTTATTTTATAGGTACTAACAGTCCCGGCATATGCAGTCTACTGAAAGTAGAAAAAGAAATTGGAGTCTGATCGCAACGCCACCTATTGGGTATATTGTAAATCCAAACTGTTCACTCAAACACACTAAAAAAAATTATAACGCTCGGTCCGTCTGTTCGGAAGGGGTTTCTCGATGTCAGCATGTTAGTTAGTTTCCTGCTCTGCGAGAGATAATCTTATCTCATGGACCCTAGTTTTGTAGTCACCAGAAAAGGGACCTATGAGATAAGGCTGCTTTGATGCTCATACCCAGTTGTTCTCTCCCGTCCGTAAGAATAGGCGACGTTCACCATTTAGGAACTCGGTTAGTCCATAGATGTGTGTGTGTGTGTGACCACGTCGCCGTGCTTCGGAGGGCACGTTGAGGTGTTGGTTCCGGTCGTCATCAGTCATAAAGCTATGTCAGAGGCCTATCGGGACCTTGAACAACTCGTATCAGCATTTTAGAAAAGTATTGCTTTTACACGCATTTAAAAAATATATTATTAAAACCTACCGTGGAACTTAAGGAACATACAAAAAAAATTAGCCGTATTGCTCGAGCGATTCTCGAGTTATTCGCTTAGCAACATTCATTTATATTTACATAGAAGAAGATAGACGGATGAAAATCGGACCGTCTTATATAGAAGCACCGAGCTACTGTAGTACAAAATAATGTCCTCTTAGCCGAATTTCGGCCACGGCGGCCAGTCTCAACAGAGATTAGCCATCTGCGCGGGACATATTATAGTGCTCAAGTGTGTGCGCAAACACAGGAGCAGTTTCTATTCCATCACTCTCATGATCCGATGGGACGCCTATGCGACACGACCGGAAAGAGGTCAGGTACAGGACCGACGGCTTTACGTGCTCTCCAAGGCACGGGGGTATAATACCGCCAACTCCCAGACTTCGGGCTGATGCTGAGAATTTTTTCTTTTTACAGAAAAGTCCCAAAATCACTTTTTGGCCCGACCCGGGATTTGAACCCAGGACCTCGTTTTCTGCGGGTGAACACGCTACCGCTAGACCAACGAGGCAGTCAAACATATAATGTTACAAAATATATAGATGTTGGCCACAATTTTTCTATCGCGAATAATTTTTTTACGTTTCGTTTCCATGTTGTTTTCAACAAATGTTACGCAACTTATCCGTTGTATGTAAACCGATTTATTTTTATTTATTTGATGGAATGTTTCCAGATTGTATCATATAAATTTTGTTGAAATCTTTTCACAAAGCCAAAGCTTAAGTCGGTTGTATTTTGAAAAAAACAGTCATTTTTGCTTTTTAAAATTTTTACGGGTTCGTAGCTAAATGGTTATACCGAATTCTCATGGTGCAATGTTTTCGTCCGTCTGTCACAGCGATATAATGTCAAGCGATTAGAGCCAGGTGTTCTTACCTGTCCGTAGGCAATGCAAGGCAGTAGATGGTGACCGTTAATGGGGCTGTTTTATTATGGTGTATCGGACGGTACGTTAGGCATGGTACGGTAATTCCACATTTTTACTTATTAGGCAACAGTCATGCCTGCATATCATCGTAGTGGTTTAGGCCATCGAAAAATTACATAGGCGCAACTCTGGCACAAGCGTAATCAATGATCTATTTGAGAAAAAAATAAATAGTTTTAAATATTACCTAATATATTCCTGAGTTCAGCCCTGTGTTTCTTAGGCTTTACTCGGCTAATATCGTTATGAGGCCGCCAAGAAGTACCTGCTTACAGCGTTAACAGGATTATACCCACTAGCGTCGTCGCATTTACATACTGCCTGTATTATAATATCTACCTAATCTATCATCCCTCTCTGAAAATGTGTATTATATCTGCCTAGGTAGTATTGCTTTTTAGTGCCCTATAGTATGAAGCGAAGAATTGGGCTACTGTAACCCCTGGCTGTCTAAGAGGCGACTATACCGTAAGTCACGCTCGTAACCTTTTGGTAATTTCGTTGCAGTATCTTTAGTGGCACTTATTATACGTAATTAATAATAATTGAACAGATTGACACTAATATCGATGTACATTTTTGTGATATCAGTATTAGTAAAAAAAATGCTGAGCGTTTTAATACTAAGAAGGAGGGTAGTAGCAGATCGAGAGATCCCACAAAATTAGAAGTTTCGTACTGCATAAGAACTCATAACAAAAATAGTGTGTATCATAATGTGCATATACATAACAAATTGCCAAGAAGAGGAATAGAGAGCTGCCTTTTAAGTATTTTAAGTCGAATATGGATGATATGGTTTTTTTGTAATACTTACAAAAGTTACCTACTTTGTAGTTATATAATACTCCTAGAATATTAGCAAATAAGAAGCTTGTAACCTTACAACCCAAGCAGCAAAATTATCCTATAGTGCAGACGTTATAGGACTCCAGCACTTTTAATGTTCTCTTAAGGGTTCTAGTTTTTGCTGCATCGCTTATAATAGCAAGCATGGAGTTAGTTGGGCCTTATAGTATATCTCCTCCTATACATTAGCTTATAATTACTTATAGGCCGAAATTAAAGGTCAAATATAAGCTTGGGTGACCTATAAAAGTATCGCGAGGGTGTAAACGCACTCAAGAGCAGATAAACTGGTAAGCTATGCTTATAACTACTAACAAGAAACATTATAGAACCACTATAAGTAAAGTACACCAATAAGAGTGATAAACAGAACTAAACATTCTGGATACTATTTGCATTTATTACTTGGTTTTATAAGGGTTTATAAATTTACTTTACAGAACAATTATCAGTAAAATGGAGCGGTTATATAGTGGTATAAACCAATATCGTTATAATCTTAACACGCTTATAAAGGTTTAATATAATATACTTAGTATCCAAAACTATATCCGTGGTGACCTGAACAAGAAAACATTGGTTTGTAGTGGTCTTGCAAATTCTGTTATAGTCTCAGTACGGATATTTTGATTTTGTTGAATCGTAGAAATATGAGAAGGTTCCGTACAAAATTGTTATTGTGAAAATTTAAGACAAAATGTTTATTTTAATGATTCTGCACGAAAAAACGTTTAATCGATAAAAGCAATTTTAAATGTAGACTTGTAAGATTGTGTTAGTGAGGAACCTGTACAAGAAGATAAATGCGATATTGAAAACTATTCCAATTTTCAACTACATAGCGATCTTAGAAAATGGGCTGTAGAATACAATACGACATGCGGCATTCAATTCTTTATTAGAAATTTTGAATAAATGTATTTGTTAAGTTTGTTTCAAATTCTTCAAGTTCTCTTAGATTTCTTATAACATGTCTACATCTACGTCTTCTTGCTTTCTTGAAACGGTCATTGGATGTACGAGTTTAATTCATTCTGAATCTCTCTTCGACACAGCACTCAGCACATGTTAGTTTGTATTTCATAAAGTGGATTTTGATTTGATATGATGGTTTTAATGTCTTCTTTGATTGACTTAACTTCATGTTGAAGTTGTCGAATTTGACCATCCTCGACAGGCTGTATTTGGTTATCCGTGTTGTAAAGAACGAAATGTTGAGCATTTAAACTGACATCTGACAGTGTTTTTTCTGCTTCTGTTATGACAAGTTGAGGGTTTTGCGCGACAAAAGAAGATACAGGTAAAATTGCTGATCCGGATTGAATGGTAGCCGAGTTTTGTTGTAAATGAAGTGATCTTGTAGTATTTGAACGAGTATCTTCTCGAGAGACCGTTGGCATCTCACTAATTTGGTCTTGATCACGATTCTGTGAAACAATAAACCAAGTTAGCAAGGGAAAGCACAAAATAGAAGTAGAAAATATTACAAACAATTTTTAAAGCTCGAAAATCCCTCTTAGTTAAAAAGCTATCGACGTCCAGAAACATTACCATTTTCACACCTGACACCTAAACAAAAATATGAAAATAAGACATCGGTACCTAATAACAACATAGAGTAACATTACAATATTTGCGGAACTCTAATTCCACACAATATGGCCAAGCAATAGTTCTGATATTTACCATTTGTAACAAAGTACGCCTATAACGGTTTGTTAATGTATTTGGGAAGACCAAGTTTGTCAAGATGGCGACTTTCGTTGTATGTCTTACTGAAACCAACATTATTTTAAAATTCAACTTAATGAAAACGTGAATTTCGAGGGGCGTTTAAAAATTTTGACAAAGAACTTATTACACTTCACCGAAAATATACCTGCGCCATGCACATTCAAACACGGCTTCACTTATTGTTAACTAACACCCTACTCTTATTCTAGATAATATTTATTATAAAAATATAATAACTTACCTTTATCAGTATTAATAATTCTTTACAAATGTGCATAGCAACATTTACAAATTCACATCACTTTGTATGAGCTTGTAAGATATTCACCGTGTACGTTATTGTCGTGTTTGGTTCCATTTAGCGCTCATAGTTAGCTTCGCGAGAGCAAATAGTTCTACGTGGTCTAACTATAAGGTTACTATTGTCGTGATTGGTTCCATTAAGCGCTGATAGTTGGCTTCGCGGGAGAAAATAGTTTTACATAGTCCAACTATATGGCCGTTATTGGTCAAAATGGTATTCACCAAGTCTACTATAGATATTTAATTAGCTAAAATACGCCTATAAATTGGGCCCTTTTCCGTGGTTATAATTGCTTACTATTCCGTTATAGTCTAATGAAATGGTGGTTCCAGGACAATTACTAGACCACATTTTGCTGCTTGGGAAGCAAGCACTAATGTATTTACAATGCTAGCATGAATTTTATTTACAATTATCGTTTATATTGCTTTAATCATTGTAACTAAATAATTGTATTTTAGTTAACTAATGTTAGTTGAATATGAGCCCAATCGCTGACATACTGCGTTACTTTGTTTGTCCTATGCCAATGTAACTTAATTATGTATAAAAATTAAATATTCATCAAAATCATGATGAATATTTAATTATGTATGTTACATGTTGTTTTTAAAGGATGCCTACACTACCACAATACATTCCTATACCGTGGTGGACTTTACATCCATGTAATTCACGGCCAACGGTAATTGATTGGTTTCACAGTTACCTGTATGGCAGACGCCAACGAATTTGTATCGATGATTTATTATTTGCCATATTCATTAATGCTATATCCAAAAATCTGAATTCGTCCTACCACCTTTATGCAGATGATCTTCAAATTTACAGCCGAGCCTCTCCTGATAATCTACCGGAAGCTATAGAATCTATTAATTCAGATCTTTTACACATATGTACATGGAGTAAATCTTATGGGCTAACAGTAAACCCGTCTAAATCTCAGGCCATTATCGTTGGCAGTACCAGAATGAGATCCAAAGTTGATTGGTCACGAGTCCCTAATATAATGTTTGGCAATGCAATTATACCTTTAAGTGATAAGGTGAAAAATTTGGGAATATACATTGACAAGGATCTCTCTTGGGTTTCTCAATTACAGGAGGTTAGCCGCAGAGTCTTTGCAGCTGCGGGATCTCTGAGAAGGCTTTGAAATTTTTTACCAGTAACCACTAAGATTGCGCTTGCTCAATCCATCATTCTTCCTATTCTCGACTATGCTGATGCCAGTTATCTCGATTTGACCCAACAGCAATTTGACAAGCTTGAGCGACTTCAAAATGTTTGTATAAGGTTCATATTTGGGCTCCGCAAGTATGACCACGTATCTGAATTTCGTTCAAAACTCAAGTGGCTCCCTATACGATTTCGCCGGAATGCACATATTTTGTCCTTTTATACAGCATTATCTTTAATCCTTCTACCCCCTATTATCTTAAAGAACGATTTCAGTTTCTAAGTGATACACATGCGAGATCATTGAGATCATCAGAAAACTTAAACCTGTCTTTACCAACACATTCCACTAACTTTTTTAGTAAATCGTTTACTGTTGAGGCAGCTCGCCTCTGGAATGCGCTGCCTTTAACAATTAGACGTGCTCAATCCCTTGGTTTGTTCCAAATACTAGTGAAAAACCACTACTTGTCAATATGAATGCATTTCCACTGTCCTTCCATATTATATTACTTATTATGTATGTATCTATGTATGTATTATTATGTTTATGTAATTTAGTATGTATTATATCTAATGACATGGTAGTATTACTATTAAGTAAATGCCATTATTAGTTTGTAAGTATTTAGATTCCTACGTAAATTATTTTATCTTGCACTACCCTTATCGTGTTGTCTTTCTATATTTCGGCTTCATATCCATCCAAAGGTTGTCTGGAAGAGATCGCTGACTGCGATAAGGCCGCCTATTGTACAATATCAATAGCTAATTAATATTTCCTATGTTTTTATCTGTAATTGGTGTGCAATAAAGAGTATTTATCTTTATCTTATATCCACACGGCTGCATATCAAGCTATACATTTAAAATATAAGCTGACCTCTCATTGTATGTAAATCCAATACAACGCGGGATCAGCTTATACTGGAAATGTATAGCTTGATATGTAGCCCAGTGTACAAGGTGTAACATAAAAATTGGACTTTACTTAAGGTGCGCCATCTTCCCATGAAACTAAACAAATTAAACAACACTAATTTGTGAAATACGAATAATCTTATTGGCGCCCCATACAAAATGCTTCAGCTGGGGCTCTACCGGCTAAGTCGCCGAACATCGTTTTCGTGAATGGCGTTCAAATAAATAAAGGTTAAAAATGACTTAATCAATCGTTTTTTCTTTCTCCGTCTGCTCTTTTTCTCCGTCACTTGACGGAGAAAAAGAGCATCTATACTCAGAACAGTGATTATGTGTACGCACGTGTGGCGCGCGGGAATCGAACCCGGGATACGAAGTGGAAAGGCGACTGTCTTAAACGCTGCGCCACACGTGCAGTCAATACATCAACTACTCATAATAATACTATTATTATGAATAGCCAAATATTAATCGCATAAGCTAGCCAATTACAGATAAACACTTGTTTCAATTTAAACATCTGTTTGAGGATTGCAATGAAAAAATAAATTATATAGTCACAAATGAAATAAAGACATCTTAATTCTTCTTGGTATTTATTGGAATTATTATTAATGACTATTTTTTTGGGTGGAAATTCTGGTTGCCATCACCGGTCCGTAAATGGTCGGCAAGGTTAAGCACCCAAGCGTGCGGTCTGTCTATGAAATGAAATGAAATTTATTCAGCACTTGGGTATTAACATACACTTGTACTTGTCAAGTTCACAATGCAGTACATAAACATAGTGGATAGTATAAAATTAACAAAATAATTAATTAGTCCGTCCGTGCGGTTTGTTTTATCGCATATATTTTCTGAAATCCTTAAATAAATAACAAGTTACTAATCTATTATTTTGAAATTTAGTTCTACTATATTAAAATTAAAGAATGGAAGACTAAAGCAAAAAGACGAAATTCTAAATGAGGGTGTGATCACATGCACAGGATCACCGATCACGCGTTAATGGGCCAAAGCGATCCTCGCCGCTGAGGAACCTACCCTAGCTAGCCTGCGGCTTTCTCTAGCTACATAGGTGGACGACCCGGAGAAGAAAGCCACAAAGAAACTCCGGCCTTTCTTTTTTCGTCTTCTTTTGCTTTCAGTTTACGAGATTTTTTAATGTCATGTATTTTACTTACATTGTGATTGGTTGTTATGTAGGCTAATGCACGCACAGAACCGTTGTCATCCAGTGAATCATAATAAAATAAATAAGCAATAGCATTCAATTTTACTCAAGCACTTAGAATATCCTCTTGCTAGATGAAAAAACGGTGGGTGCATCCGCGTACATTTACAAAATTAACAAGTCACACGAAGTCTACCAGAGGCGAAAAGAAAATAAATAAATATGAGTACCCCAACAGCTCGACCAGTTACTGCAAGCAGCACCCGTTCACGAGTATGACGTGTGGGCCAGCCATAGCCTCCTTCGCCATATTAGAGGGAAGGAAACGACCCGACCCACAACGCCACCGCAAGCATAATAGCAGAATACCGAACGACCAAAAATTTTAATGATTTTTGGAAAGCAACAAATAAGTTGAGTCATAAGTCCGGTCTCCCTGTGATTGTAGGGGGTGCGAGTGATAGTAGAGATATAGCAGAACTATTTCAGGAACATTTTACAGTAAAATCTCCGCTAGGACCTTCTTCAAGGGATGTTGAGACTATCATGACTGGTGACTTGTATAACGTGACCGCCAAACAGGTGCGTAAAATCATAAATAACATGACTGGGGCCAAGTCGCCTGGTCATGATGACCTCAGTATCGAGCATTTGAAGTATGCCGGTGTCCATCTACCACGAGTACTCGCAATGTTCTACACCTTAGGTCTGAGTCACTCGTACTTGCCTGCTGATCTAATGAAAACTATAGTCGTGCCAATTTTAAAGAACAGAACTGGTGACTTGTCTGATAAGAACAATTATCGGCCAATATCGTTAGCCACAGTGGTGGCTAAGGTTTTGGAGGTTGTGCTTGACTCAGAACTTGAAAAACATCTTCAGATACATGACGCTCAGTTGGGTTTTCAGGCTGGACTTTCAACTGAAAGCGCAATTCTTAGTCTCAAGTACACCGTGCAATACTACACGGAAAGAAGTACACCTGTGTACGCATGTTTCCTCGATCTGTCCAAGGCGTTTGACTTGGTGTCATACGACATACTTTGGGACAAACTCAAGAGGACTGATGAACACAGGTGCAACAACTTTTTCATTTCTGGTATGCTAACCAGTACAACACTGTTAGGAGGGATGGCAGCTTCTCTGATGCGTACCGGCTGGAGTGCGGGGTGAGGCAAGGGGGGCTTAAGTTCTCCTAAGCTATTCAACCTGTACGTAAACGAGCTTAAGATAGACTCAGCAGCACACGAGTTGGTTGCTCCATCGATAACATTTGTATGAATAACTTTAGCTACGCCGACGATATGGTGCTGCTGACACCAAGTGTAAGTGCAATGAGACGATTTTTAACCATATGTGAAACATATAGTCACATACATGGCCTCATCTATAACTCTAAAAAAAGCGAGTACATGGTCTTCAAGGCCCCCGGTAAGTGCCCTATAAGTGTGCCTGAAATTAAATTGAACGGTATCGATATTAAACGGGTAGAGCATTTCAAGTACCTCGGGCATTTCGATACCGAGTGCCTTGATGACAAACATGATATAGAGAGGGAGCGCAGGGGATTGGCGATCAGAAGTAATATGTTGGCCCGCAGGTTTGCACGTTGTAGTTCACAAGTCAAACTTACTTTATTTAGAGCTTATTGTCAGTCGTTCTATACGTGCAGCCTGTGGTTCGGTTATACTTTGAGATCGTTTAATGTTCTGCGTGTCCAATATAATAATGGATTTAGGATGTTGATGGGGCTGCCTCGATTTTGTAATGCCTCTGGTATGTTTGCTGAAGCAAGAATAGATGGATTTCATGCCATCATACGCAAGAGACTGGCGTCAGTGATAACCAGGATACGAGGCAGCTCTAACAGCATCCTGAAAGTCATTGCAGATAAACAGGATTCCAATATCCTAAAAGCGTATATTCGCGCTCAAATAAGATAGTGCCTCTTGTATTCTATTTTATTCATATTTTGTGTAATCCTTCTATGTATGGACTTTTGTCTGAAATAAAGATTTATTATTATTATTAACAGACAATGGGTGCATGACGAGCTTACAAAGGGGAGTTCATATTGAAGTCGTTAACAGCCTTCGGCCGAACAGCGTTTGACATGTTCAAGATAATATACATTTGTTTTAATAATAGGTTTAAAAATCTATAAAGTTAAATTATTACAGCATTATTTCTATAGTCGATTAAGAAAAATATAAATGTCTATCCTTAACGTAACACTAAGATGTTGCTCTTCTTTAACCAAGCGACCAAGCGTTTTTGTCGTTTAAATAATCATTTAGAGTGTAATAGGTCTTTTTCATTAAAATATTCTTGACCTCTGATTTAAAATTAGCATAGGACAGTTCCTGAAGATTTGTTGGTATTTTGTTATAAATTCGTATACTCAGTCCGACAAAAGAACAATGAACCTTTTGCAACCGATGAGATTCTGCACACAATTTGTGTTTATTTCTAGTGTTTATTGTGTGAGTGTCACTTCTCTTTTGAAACAAATTCAAATTTTGCCGCACATAAATTATATTAGCATAAATATATTGCGAAGATACAGTTAATATATTTATCTCCTTTATCCTAAAAACTCTTTTAAGGAGAATCTCACACCTAGCTGATAAATAGCTCGTATTGCACGTTTTTGTAGAATAAAGATACTGTGGATGTCAGCCGCCTTACCCCACAGTAGTATACCGTAAGACATAATACTGTGGAAGTAGCTAAAATAAACCAGGCGCGCAGTATCTATGTTAGTAAGTTGTCTAACTTTTCTAACAGCATAAGCAGCCGAGCTTAATTTTCCAGCCAAGCCGGATATGTGAGTACCCCATTGAAGTTTTCTGTCTAAAGTTATGCCCAGAAATGTAGTAGATTGAACAGATTCCAACACTTCATTGTTCATTACCAGATCTGGACCAACATTACTCACATTAGGTGAATTTGACGCACTTCGTTTTTTTGGCATTGAGAACTAAGTTATTAACCGTAAACCATTCGGTAATCAGTGTGAGAGTACTATTTATTTCATCAAGGTTATCTCTGTTTCGATCTACTTTAAAGATAAGAGAAGTGTCATCCGCAAAAAGTACTACATAACAGAAGATTTTTTAAATAATGTGGTAAATCATTAATATACACTAAAAACAAAAAGGGACCAAGAATGGACCCTTGTGGCACGCCTAAAGTGACAGGTAGACCATTTGATTTAACTCCACCTACGTCGACACACTGAACTCTCTGATTAAGGTAAGAGGATCAAACGTCAAGCGCAACTTCCCTTACGCCATAGTGTCGTAATTTCAGTAATAGCGTGTCGTGGTGAACGCAATCAAACGCTTTTGAAAGGTCACAAAAAACTCCAATAGCATTCTGTGAGTTCTCCCATGCATCAAATATATGTTTTATTAGTGCAATCCCTGCATCTGTAGTAGATCGCCCTTTAGTAAAGCCAAACAGGTTCTGGTGCAAGAGGTTGTTTACATTAAATAATTAAATTAATATAGATGGGTGACCATATTTTTTTTTAATTCTCAGCTCTGTGTTTCACAAGGAGCTATGCTATAAGCTATAAAATGATGTATCTTGGTGCTGTACATTCCATACCTCAAGCTCAACCGTGGCACGTTTTTACGACTGAACACTGTCTCCCGAAATACAGGCTTTAGCCTAGTTTGGAACAGCGTCAGTACCTTTTGTAATTAATCATGACAAAAATTTGTAAACACATCAATAAACACATGTGAATGTATTTTTGTTTTATCTGAGTCCAATAAATTATTATTTATTAGCTTTAAGCAGTCGGTCCCAGCTGTAGTCATTAGACTACTGTCGTCAAGCCATGTCAGAGGCCTATTATTTTCACTGGCCTAGGTCTAGTGGTAAGTGACCCTGACACTGCTAAGCCCAAAGTCGTGGGTTTGATCCCCACCCAGAAGAACTCTCGATGAGCATTTGTTCTATGGCTGGGTGTAATGTATCTATAATACGTATGTATTTAGAAATATATTAGTAATCAGTTTTCTGGTTGCCGTATTACAGGCTCTGGCTATTTTGCGATCAGATGGCAGTGTGTTAATTGGCTATTTGTCTTGGTTTGGGTCTGTGTATTGCAGCAAGCAGAGCTTGTACTATGGAAACCAGATAACTGATACTATTTATACTATATGTAAAATATCCATATTTTATGCTTATATAGATAATTACACCCAGATTTAGGACAAACAGACATGTTCATGCACACAAATAATATCTGTCCTGAAGCTCATGTGACGTCATGAATGCTCCGCAATCGAAGTTCATCCCTTTGTCCATTAGACGGTCGTTCCGCGGTAGGACAGAATCATTGGCACTCGAATCGAAGTTCAAATTGCTTAAATCCAAAGTTCAGCGAATTAGCCGGTTGGGAATGGAACCCACGACCTCAGGCGTGAAAAGCACGCATTTGCCAACCACGCAAACAGGGGCTCTACCGGTTAAGTCGCCAATCTACGTTTTCGTGAATGGCGTTCAAATAAATAAAAGTTAAAATTGACTTAATCAATCGTTAAATCGGCTTCAACGTTGACAATCGATTCCGGACCATTTATGACGTCATGGAAGCCCATTTAACGATTGATTAAGTCACTTTTAACCTTTATGTATTTGAACGCCATTCACGAAAACGATGTTCGGCGAGTTAGCCGGTAGAGCCCCTGGCCCGTCAAAATACAAGGTTTCCTAAGTTTGCGCTAGATAGCGCTGTATGATATGTCCCGGATATTTATTTATAGTAAGTAAGTACATAGTTTACTAGGACCGAGAAATAAAAACGCCGCATCATGCCTCATTATTTTATAATAACATATTTTTATTACAAATATGTATTTTACAATTATATTATAATATAAATTATCTTAAAAATATTTATTTAAGTATTGCAGGATAAAATTAGCGATAGCTATGTATCGTGCACTATCCTTTAGATATATTTATTAAGTACTTCAGTTCTGCTTTCTTGGAAACCGATTATAGTTACTATAGTCTTCTTACTTCCAATTGTAAAAACCTCACTGGAAGTTGTAAATACGTATTATACCGAAGGACATAACGAGAAAAATTATTGGCACCTATTTCAAAAATAATTTATTTACCTAATGCCTATTTGTAATTTTTTTCATATGTCACCTTCGCGGTACAAAATAATTCTTAAGTATTTATACGTAGATAACTATATTATATTTAAGATAAGTCTCCAAATTATTTAAATTATAAAATAATATTTAAATTATTGTAAAATCATCTGTGGGCTCTTTAAATTAGCCCAGGCGATTTGTAGGAAAATATTAATAAATAAAGGCGAGGACGCATAATAATTACTGTACTTTACGTAATTACTGTAATTTACCTAATAACTCTAATTGGGAGAAGCATTTAAAAATTGCCCTCAATTTGTACGCTAAGCACTTCGACACATTTACTATGCAAGGTACATTTTATTAAGATGAAATCGTTTATTTACTTTGTAGGTAGTTTATTCAACTGCTAAATAGATCCAACTATCGTTTCGTTCATTAAATAACAACCAAGTGAGTGTAACAGGGATCTTTGATCGATACATTGTATTTGAACATTAATAGTTTGTGCAAATAAAATAGAGTTTTATTATTTTATAACCTACAATATACACACACTACTAGTTAAATCTTGATAACTAGTCATAAGATAACTAAAGCCTTTACAAATATCACAATAATCGTATGGGAGCTTCTGAATGCAATTCCTTTTTCTTCTTTTGTAAAAAAGTTGTTGACATAATTTTACTTAAAAGTAGGTAAGTTAATTTGGATATGTACCGTGTAAGCTAGTGATATATATTCTTTCTTATATATTAGGTTTGATATTTAGTTTGATTTGTATTTTTATTGTGAAATGTAACCTTCCCAATTGTTACAACTTTCAGGTTTCACATTAATATTGTGTTCTATTTTTTTAATTCATCCTATTTACTAATAGGAATGTTTATTTATTTTCGGTAGTTTGGTCGTCCACGTATCGTATGTGGTCCTGGTGCGCGGCGGCGGCGAGGTCGCGCAGGCTCTGCTCGGCGGCGGGGCCCAGCTGCTGCACCATGCGCGTGAAGTGCCCTTCTGGCCGCTGCAGCAGGGAATGCGGGTGGCCGCACTCCACTATCTCACCCGCCTCCATTACCTGAAAACGAAAGTGGATGAATGAGAAAGACATCTTCATTTATGCAGTAGCAGTCCTAAATTAACTCACATTCAGTCAGTCACGCAGTTCATGGGATTCAATCATATATATGGCCGTAAGAAAAAGAAGTACAACACCATATTACATTAGGGAAATAAATTCCCGTAGAAAAACATGCCGTTAAAAGCGATTATAATCTCTTCCAGACATCTGTGTAGCGTTGGGTGGGCCAGAATTTATAGACGACAGATAATAAATATTAACAGACTTTTGTAGCGTAGGCGCATTTCATTGCTCCCTCAAACAACAGATGTGATTGAGGGATCAAGCCATCTAGCAAAATAAAATTGCAAACTGAGTAACCTGGGCACGAGGCATCGAGGCAAGGCGGTACTGATGGAAAGTTTTGTGCTTTGTATGTATGTATATCTACATTAATAAGCGTAGGCGCAAAGCCACTCATCCGATTGAGGCTTGGGGAGGTCATTCTATTGATACGAATGCCAGAGCGAAGGCGTAGTAATAAGTGATAGGGAAAAGTACACGTTGCTGTTGCAAGTTCACGTTTTGTCATTATACGTAACACTGGTATGTAAATACATGACTGTAGACATATACCGTTGTTAGTTGGTTTGTCTTTTTATGTTTATTGCTATATATTAAAGATTCCGAAAAATCAATTTGGAGAACACTAATTATGTACCGCAAATAGTATTTCGTCGGTTTGGCCAAGGTGGCCGGCTTGGTGTGTGTGCGGGGTTAATACAGAAGTCCTTTCTATTATTTACGAGAATCTATACGAATCCAACACGTCGTCCAAGAGTGCCGGCATGTGGTGTCTTCGAGGGACTGGGGTATTTTTTCTTAGCATTATATCTTAGTGAATAAACGAATGTGTCAGTGACAGAAGTAACTCCAGAATGTTGGCTCGTAAAGTGATAGGTAGAAAGGTACACAATTTGAGGTTCTAGTTATGTAAACTCTACCGCCATTTTTTTAACTTCAATCTAATATAAGGGGTTTAGGCAGAAAAACCCCCAGAAACTTTTTATCCGACCCGGGATTTGAACCCATTACCTTTACATCGAACAGGCATTCACAGAGGCATTCATGGTAATCTAATAATTATAATACTTACCACAACTCTGTCAGAGTCGGCAACTGTATGCAATCGATGGGCCACCGTGATCACCGTGCAATCAGCGAAGAATTTACGAATGGATTTTTGAATGAGGGCGTCCGTGCTGTAAAAAGACGGAGAAAGATATTTATTATACATCCTAACTGGTTTTTATTTACTTTTGTTCATGACATGGTACTTAATTAGGTGAGCTCAGCGATCTTTCTTGTCCATCTGAAGGTGGGTACTGACCGGTGATATAGGCCGTAATGTACCATTCGCAACCTGCATGTTAGGTTACTCTGTGTTGTAAAATCCATATAGCATGCTCGTTTCAAGTCAAGATGTCTGACGACAAGGCTGTGTTCGGATCTTTGATTCTATTAGAACTGGCGTACTGAACCACGTTACAGTATACGGAATTCAAACAACATTTCCACACAAGGCTATTCAATTATCGCAATTTTTATACAGAAGGAAGTAGAAAAAAAAGAAGTAGAAAATGTTCGGCGGTGGTTTTATAGGCGGTGCAGGTTTCCTATTTATGCAGCTTTTGCAACGCGGAAAAAATATACGAAATATACATGCGACAATTTATGTTTCTTGCAACTCTAGTATGTCGTGAATTGTTATTATAAGATGAGCGTAGTGAAACGACTACATCTAAGAACAACCAAGGTTTAAACCTTATTTGCCAACAAGAAAATTATAAATGGTTGCAAGAATTTTTCGTAAAATTTTTCCGCTTGACATTTAACAACACAAGTGTCAAAGTTTGAGTAGAAGTACTTACGTTCTAAAAGATTGAGTTAGATATAAGTTTCACCTTTGTTAGATTATTGCTTTAGTTTTAGACTGTTCTACTGCCATTTTAAATACCGGTGCCATAAATGAATTAATTTTATTCAAAATCTTTTTTTATAAGAAAATGATATGAGTAGGTATTATTGTAGTAGAAGAAAAAGTGTCTTGGCAGAATTTGATAAAATATACTTGTAGCGACATATTCGACTTACATTAAATATGAAATTATTGTTAACAGCACATGAACGATAATAAGTATCATCGTAAGTATTTTGAACTTATTACTTGATACTTTGATGTATGTAGGTACTTAGTGCATAATTAACTAACACTTTACTTTTAATAATATGTTGGTTTCCTGTTTCAATTTGGTGCATTTTGCGTAAGAAAGAAGTTTGTTACTAACTTGGGGTCCACATTAGCTGTTGCCTCGTCGAGCACCATCAGCTTATTTCTGCCAAGCGCAGCGCGCGCTAAGCACAACAGCTGCCGCTGCCCCGCACTGAAGTTAGCCCCGCCGGATTCCACTCCCTCTGATAACGAAGAGACGCTCTTCTTCAGTTCCACCTATGTACAAATATACCAGATAAATAATAAGGGCCGGTGCGGCGGCTGAATCAGCTGAGAGCCTTAAGAGGCGCAAATATAGCACGCTTGGTAGCAGTTACCTATACATTTACGCCTTTTGGGGTTGAAACTTTGGGGCCGTGTGGACCGGGGGCCAAAGAAATCTATAGAGAAACGGCAGCTCGACTAGGAGAAACGACACGTTCCCGAAATGCTGGCCTATATTTCGTATACAACGTGGCAATGCTGCCAGCATTCTAGGAACGTTACCCACTGGCACGAATTTCGATTTTGATATTTTTAGAGTTTAGATTTTAATTTATCGTTAATTATTTTAATAAACTAGTCTTGTAGGTATTTAGCAATTAATTTGTATTAAAAGATTATATTACTAATATACTTTAACAATATCCAGATAAATAAATAAATAGATTCCATTTAAAATATAATTACTAATTAACGGTCCTTATGTCTGTTTAAATAATGTCCTCCTGGTCGTATTTCAGCTATGGTGACCAATCTCAGTGGAGACAATCCATCTGTGCGGGACATATTATAGTACAAGTGTGTGCGCAAACACAGCGAAATTTTCTAGTCAATTAATCTCATGATCCGATGGGACGACTAGTGACACGACCGGAAAAGGTCACCGCGAAAAGGTTAGGTACAGAACCGACGGGTTTACGTATTCTCTAAGGCACAGGGATGTCATACTGCCAGCTCTCTGCGATTTTAGGTTCATATATGTTCTTAACAGAAAAATCTTATATTCCAAAAAAATTGTATTACCATTTTTTAACATCCGATCCTTAACAAAATGCCATGCCAACTGAAACTCAATATGCAAAAAATTAAAAGCCCTTTCATACGATATATTCATACCTAAATAATAACCTATATATTTTGGTACAAAGGAAACTATTGATTTTCACGTAAATATTTGCTTTTACCTGTTCTAAAGCCGTCCAAATCTCAGCATCGGTGTACTTGTCAAAGGGGTCCAGATTATACCGTAAGGAAGCTGAGAACAACACGGGCTCTTGTGGGATAATGGATATCTTGGATCTCAACTCCTGAAACATAACATTATTAATGAGCAAATAAAAGAGCGAAAGTTCGAGTCAAAACGAATATTGGCCTTTATCAACCTTAAGGGCAATGTCTCCGGCATCAATGTCGTCGATATAGACGTGGCCCTCGAGAGGTGCCAATCGGAAGAGAGCCGATATTAATGACGACTTGCCGGCTCCTGTACGTCCTACCACTCCAACCTGTGAGGAACAATAATAAATAATGGTTAATCATTCTGCTTGACTGACGAAGCTAGAGGATTTATAATTGTATATAATACATACTTTCCAACCGCTTTCGATTTCAATGTTAAGTTTCTTGAGTACTGGATCAGCGTCCTTATCATACCGTAAAGTCAAGTCCTTGAACACTAGTCTTGCTCTCTTTGGCCAACCAGCCGGGGGCGCTGGACCTTCAATATTTTCTTTGGGTAGAGATGTGAACTGCACCACCCGCTCCACGCTCGTCATCTGGGAGATTACCTCCGTCGCTTGCTTAATGCCGTATTGTACCATATTCACTAGGATCAAACCTTGGCTGATCGCTAGACCGACGTTGCCAGATTTCGTTGTGCCTGGTGGTAAAATTTTTTATATTTGGGCCAACTTGTAAGATTCGTATGTCTTTTATTTACTTATAATAAATACTTTAGTAATACTAAAATGTGCTTCTTATGATATTCTGAGTGTTAGAATAGAAAGTGCATACACAGGGGTGTGTATGCGCACATACGTGCACTATAATTTGCCTCGCGCAGATGGCTTATCTTCATTGATACAGATTGACACCATAGCCAAAATTCGTCCAGAAGGACATTATTATTATCACATGTAATAAACAAAACCAGTATTATTTTAAGTTATATATTATACTAGCTGCCCGGTACGTGCTTCGCTACTTACCTATATATGGCATAGTAATAAACAAAAGGATTATTAAGTTAAAGTCAATGCCCTTGATTTTTTAAAATTTTCTCTACGTACAAACCTTCCATGGACTTCCACGAATAATTCAAGACCAAAATTAGCCAAATCGGTAAAGGCGTTGTTCAGTTATAACATTACAACGAAAAGTGGCATTGATTTTTATATATATAGATTAAAGGGTATTTTAATACAAATACAACCCATACTAGTTACATTTGCGCTAAATGGAGAGAAATTTCCGCAGCAAAACCGCCTTTTGCATGTAACTCTCGAGATATCAAGTGCTAAACTTTCAAGGTTATCTTCAGGGATTTAGGAATGACTCCATTTCTGGATATAACAATAGGTATGATCGCTGGCCTTTCGATTTTCCATATTTGCGAATACCGAAAACTTAGATCCAGATTTTATTATTAGGTACCTATTATGCTTCATGGATAGCCTAAATCTTTTAGACATTACCTCCGTATTCTATATAAAAAACTGATCATAAAGTTCTTGGTATCAGATTATACGCAACTGTCCACTTACCATCATCGGTTAGAAGGAATGTGTAAGACACTGTAATAACATACGCAGCACAAATAATGCTCAGCCATATTGAAAATGCTGTGTTCGTGACTAAGGTTAAGTACCTAAAACAAAACGGATATTAGGAGTACATACTATAGCTTAAGATATCGAGAATTAATACAATTAAGACAAACTATATACAGTTATCTGCAAAGGACTGCTTCTACAGCTGTTTTACCTAAGATATTTACGCGTTCGCTATTTACGTCATTATTGTTTTGCTAGCGCAATTATTTGACGGCCCGGGCCCTTCCGTGAAAGTTGAAAAATTTCAATGCGTGGTTATAGAGCGGTTAATTTATTATTACAATACAATTTGATATTGCTGGAAGTGTTGTTCTTAGGTTTCTCATATACATGGACACTGAGCTAAGCCTCCCTCTCTCAACCAAAATAAGTGTTACTGTTAACTCTGCTTGTCGTCGAACTATTCGTCGATCAAGGCTGTACACGGCTCCGTATCCAGCAATCGGCGAAGTAATGCGATAACACCGCCGTTCCATAACTACAATCCGTTTGTATAATTAATTGTTACTGACCAGGCAGCCGTGTGTACATCCTGCTTGTCATCGAAATATTTGCGCAGCATGTCCTGCGCACCGCACGCGCGCACCGTGCTCAGCCCCGCCATCGTAGCCGACACGTGCGAGAACACCGGGCTACGCGTCACTCCTTCAACCCTGTTGTACAGTTAATACATAATTATACAAAAACACCGTCATAAAAACAACATTACTAAAATATTATACCTTTTGATAGCTTGTGCAGTGCTGAGATAAACGATTGTCCATAAATACATGAAGATGCCGCAGACGAGCGTAGTGATCATCATGTACGGACTAACTATAGCAACCATCACTAGAATACCCATCATCACCATGCAGACCTGCACAAAAAACACCCATAAAATTTAAGCAACTAATCCAACTTCCTACTAATATTATCTTATTATTATTTAATATTATTATAGTACCTACTATTATTGATCGAAGAATATTATAAATGCGAAAGTTTGTGAGTGTATGACTGTGTGAGTGTGTATGTTTGTTACTTTCTTCACGTCCAAACGGCTGGAGCGATTTTAATAAAATTTGGTATGGAGTTAGCTGACACCCTGGATTAACACATAAGCTATAATTCATAAAGTTTAACGCGGGTAACACCGCGGGACACAGCTAGTATGCTAATAAAAGGAAGAACGTTTTAACTGTAGGTCGTCAGCAATTTGTGTCAGTCTGTCTGTTCCTTTTTTAGCCTCGTTTTTGCTTCAACCCGCGAGACGAGGCTAAACACATTACAGAAAAAATAAAACTGTTTCTATATCCTGAATAGGATAGGAGATAAGACATCCCATTACTGCTTATATGAAACTTGGTATACAACTTACACATCTTTAGTATGCACTAAATAAATTATTAGTGTGTTAGTTCTTAAAATATTATAAATTAAATATTTTTAGACCTAATAAAAACAATCAGTCGTGACTATGGCAGAATAAATGAATCAATGATTGAATAAAATATTAAGAAGTAAAATTATACAGCAGCGAATCACTTTCAATTATCAGTTTTCTTTTAGCTGCCCCTGCACACTACATGTTATAATGCTAAAAATTCATATTGGTCATAGTGATCATAAAAATATTTTAAACTTAACACTGCTGAACTATTTATTGTACCTGTATGCTGTCCAAATACATTCTGGGCAAGATCTCGTCAACCACACCCATGTCTTTGGAGAATCTGTTCAAGATGCGTCCCGAAGGATTTGTGTCGAAGAAACGCATCGTGGCCGACAAGATGTTGCTGAACATTTGGTTGTGCAATTTTATCGAACTTCTCATACATGCCCAAAGGAATAACATGGATCTGTAATAAATATGATAGTTACCGTAAAAAAATTCCAGCGTTGAAAAGAAACGGAAACAATAAATAAAATAATATATATAGAACTTGGCCCTATATTTATTCACCCCGTTTTACCGTACTAGAAGACATCCTAAATACCTACAAATCATTATTTAATCATTGCTGTTTTAAATAATGTAGTACAGACTTCAACTTTTCTATATGACCACTGATTTGTTAAAAAAATATATGGGACCATTCCGAAAACATTCATTACCGAAATAAGAAATAATAATTTACAAAATCGGTTCAGGAACAACGGAAAATTAGCGTTACATATTTTTATATACATAATAGCAAGGAGGTAAGCAAGCGGGGCAGAATCTGAATTATTTATTTGCTAGAACATGGTAATATTGGTGTTACATAATTATGCTCTACATATTCTGTCATCAATGTATGACGTGCAAATTTGTATACATGCTAAATAATAATAATATTTATAAATTGCAATTAAATAAAATTCTTATTAATACTATGTAAACTTACCGTCATCTAGGTAGTAAGTGACCACCGCCGCCCATAGACACTCGCAAAAACAACAAATAATTTATGCCAAAATAGTTAAAAAATGGTTTTATTTATTTGTATAACTAACCTGACAGTCGTTAGTACTATACAGCCAAGTATTCCGATAGCCCATACATATATATAGAAATTATGATCAAGATGTGGATTTGAGTCGTTATTTCCATTAATAGTATAGTTTAAATTCAACATAGCAAGTTCATCATCTACAATGTTATCCAAAGCTGTGTTTGGGATTACTGATAGATCTGTTAAGTTTGTGTTCCTAATGACGGGAAGAACTGTAAAGCTTTCGTTTCCATGTTTTAATTCTATAATTGCGCGGGAACTCTCTACATTGTTCATCCTGAAAAAGAATAAAATATCATAAAAACTTAAGTTTAAAAAAAAGGTAAAGAAAACAATTATGTATGATATATACTGGTATTGTTATCAACTTCCAAACACGTACACAATATGGTATTCAAATATTATAATCAACGAGGAAAATAATATTCAATATTGATCTACTAGGAAAAGAATAAAACACGTGTTTCTTTAAGTATCACAGTAAAGTATTAAGATGCGACATCTCACAGTTACCAATTCCCATGCAAAATTATTATTATTTTAAAGTAATTTAGCTGTCAAAATCTGATCAAATTGTTTTAAGTTCAGTACAAATTACTTACAAATACTTTGGATTAGGGTAGAAAAGTCTTCATGTATGTATATACCTATTTTGTTCAATTTGACAGATATAAAATAGGAACTCAATAAAAAATACATTGCGGGCTTATTGTGTAGTGAAATTACAAGGTCTATAATATGTTAATTCCACTATTACACGCTTGGGTACCATAAATTCAATGGTGTTCTGGTACAAGACATATTTATTAAACTTTTTCTTTAAATTAATGCGTAATAAAGCGCCTTGAAACAACTAAATATAAATTCAAAAAAATAAAACGAAATCGGGACATAGGCACAAAGGCTTCGCGATCTGCATGGTCACTTAGTAAAAGGGAAATAGTACTAATGCCTTATAAGATTATAAGTACAATTATTTCTGTGACCAATAAATTGTTGTTCTTAATCTGGTTGTATAAGGTCAAACTTAATAGTGGACAAAACTGAAAGAGTTTAATTTGTCTATTAAACTGAAAAACATGTAGGTATAACATATTTCACGAACTTATTTTATTAAATCACCATTTATATTACGCTTTGCAATAAGCCAATTATTTATATACACACATCAACACAATCTAGGGATATTGAACATTTCATTGATTATCTAGAAAACTATAAACATTTTGTTATGACTGTAAATGGAAGAATTAAAGATAATTTCATGGCCGATATTTAAACATTAACAACACGATGCGATTTTGTTTTTCTAATTAATAAAAGTCTTAAATTAATTAAGCCATAGAAAATTACTGAGTGAACAAAAACATTTTATTCTTATAAAATTATTCAATCGAATTAAATGAATAAAAATCTTACCAAATCTGATAATCAGTAATCGGTATTTCCTCCTCTAACATTAATCACACAGCGGCAACGATTTTCCATACTTAAAATTAAGGTGTCAATGTCTTGCTGGGGTATGCAGTCCCAAGTTCTTTTTAAATGTTCGAAAAGTTGTTCTTCTGTTGTCAAGTTGGGTGGAAAATCCCTCAATGCTCTTCGCTGTAACATGTCCCAGGCGTGTTCAATTGGGTTTAAGTCTGGCGACTGTGGAGGCCAATCTAATACCTGAACATCGTGTTCTCGAAGGGCGGCCCTCACCAGCCGCGCTGTATGGGAAGGTGCATTGTCATGCATGAGCTGAAATTCTTGCCCCGTTAGGGCCCTGAGCGGGACAATGACACGTTCTACTACCTCCTCACGGTATCTATGGGCAGTCATGCTGCCCTGAATCCAAATGAGTTGGGTTCGTCCGCCGATTCGTATTCCTGCCCACACCATAATTGTCCCGCCTTGGTAAGAGTGGACCTCCTGTGGATGTCGGAGACGGCTGACCCTGCCTGGAGTTCTCCAAACGCGTGTTCGTCTCGAATCTGGATGAAATCCATAGCGGGACTCATCAGTGAACAGCACCAATGACCATTGTTGATCACTCCATGTCAAATGTTCTTGAGCCCATAAAAGTCGCCTACCGCGATTGCCACGTCGCAGCGCTGGGACTCGTAGCGGTCTGCGAGCATGAAGACCAACTTCATGCAGCCTCCTTCGCACGGTTTGGTCGCTCACCAGCAGCTGCTGACCCTCCTGGAGCCTTTGCACTAGTTGCATCGCTGTGATATTGGGTAGTCTTCTGGCGGTCATTTGGAGAAATCGATCCTGTCTCTGAGTGGTAACACGATATCTACCTGTGTGCCGTTCTGCCACATCTCCAGTAGCGCGATAACGTGACCACAGCCTGGATACCACATTTTGGCTTGTGCCCAGAGACTCAGCAACGACGCGTTGAATAGCACCGTTTTGTAACATGCCAACTGCCCGTAACATTTCATCTCGACTCAAATGATGGCGTGGCATGACGCTAAAAAGCTTACACAACCAATTGAGAAAAGAAAATAAAACAATTTATCAGGTTTTCTTCAATTAACACGCAAAAAAAATTTTAATGCAACTTCTTGAAATTAGATACAACTCAAGATTGCGCTGTGCTTTGCGTGTTTTCATTTGTTTCGCATTTTAATTTTTAAATTTTGAATAAAGAATAGACAAGGTTTAAATCTGTAAATAAACTTTTTAAGGAAACTAAATAGGTTTTAAACAATAAAGCCATGTTTGATTTCAAAATAACGTATCCCTAGACTTTGTTGATGTGTGTACATATATGCATATACATAATATTCGTTTAATTCAAACATTGTATTTCACAATATATAAATATTTGTATGCAGCTTTGTACGTGTGACAACTATGTAAATAACAATGTAACAAGTTTACACAATACTTACACAAAATATCTTATCTAAACATTTGTCTCTAACTTATGCGGCTATACCTATACCTAGTACGCAATCGTACGTCAGTGTTTCCACCTTCAGGTGTTTTTTTAGTGGAGATGTCAAAACAAAACCACCCGCCTTTTTGGCAAAGGGGTAGGGGTATTCACTTGTAAATTTATACTAAGAGGAATGAATTTGTGCAAGGATACAAGTTACTATGTTTGAAGTCGCATGTATATATATTCTAAGCATCGGATATACAACATGTAACGTAATAATAAATAAATAAATAAAATAAAAAAGGTTTTTATTCACGTAGACTTTAAAAAAGCACTTGTAAATAGTCAGAACATGTTTGTAGTAATATAGTTGTATACATTAGATATTATTTCTAGTAACATAGATAATAGGTCTTTACCTATGAAATTGCCGTTTTGTATGAAAAAATTTAAACGAATTTTTTTCATGAATTTTTTTATTTGTATTAATCGAAGTAATCACCCATGCAATCAATGCATCTTTGCCATCGCAGTGGCAGTTTATTGATGCCCTTCTTAAAGAAATCAGCTGGACGGGAGGCAACAAATTCTTCAAAGGCATTTTGTACTGCCTCTCGGGTATTGAATTTTTTTCCCGCCAAGAAGTTATCCAAATTCTGGAAAAAGTAGTAGTCTGTAGGCGCAAGGTCTGGTGAGTAGGGCGGATGACGGAGAGCTTCCAACCCCAGTTCTTGCAACTTGGAGACCGTCTGCTGTGCAGTATGAGGTCGCGCGTTGTCGTGCAGGAGCAGCGGAGACGAGCGATTGACCAATGCTGGTTGGAGATGCGCCAGCTTCTCCATCATTGTGCTCAGTTCTTCACAGTACACATCTGCAGTAATGCTCACCCCGTTTGTTAAGAAGCTGTGATGAATCACACCGGCGCTAGACCACCAAACAGTGACCATCACTTTTCTAGGGGTAAGTTTTCGTTTAGGGCATTGTTTAGGTGCTGAACCAGGATCCAACCAACTTGCTGAGCGCTTGCGGTTATCAAACAGAATCCATTTTTCATCGCAGGTAACAATGCGGTTCAAAATTCCTTCATTTGTGTGTCTGTTGAGCAGTGCAAGGCACGTCTCGACGCGTACTTCGCGCTGGCGATCATTGAGTTCGTGGGGCACCCATTTGTCAAGCTTTTTTACCTTGCCAATTTGACGCAAATGGACCAATATTGTTTTGACGCTAACGTCGAAAGCTGCTGCTAATTCAGCCGTAGATTGTGTATCATCAGCTTCCACAACCGCCTTTAATTCGTCATTGTCGACCAAAGTCTTCGGACGACCGCGAGGTTCATTTTTCAGGTCGAAATTTCCAGAACGGAAGCGAGCAAACCAATAACAGGTGGTGCGTTGGTTTGTAGTGTTAGCTCCGTAAACGTCGTTGATGTTGCGTGCCGCTTGTGCCGCGTTGCTGCCACGACGGTACTCATATTCCATAATTACTCGAATTTTTAACGTATCCATGATGACGAAAAAGATTGAAATGCGATGAAAATGTAACACTAATCAATAAAGAAATGACTACTTTTGGAAAAAAGAATCCATGTTTTTAAAATAAAATTAATTTGAAATTAGAATTCTTAGCCAAACAAAAATTATTTTGATTTGAAATGGCCAGTACTGCAGAACGGCAATTTCATAGGTAAAGACCTAATATTTAGGTACATCTTGTATGAAAACATTTATAAAATTTATTTTATTACAGAAATGATATTTAGCTAGCTCGTATCAAGTTATTGTCAAGGGATTATGTTTAATTATCTAGTTTAAGTCTAATATTTTTACTACATATTGTCAATGGTTCTGTCTATATTAAAGGTATTATTATTATGACGGACCTTGTGTTAATAACGACGGTCGCGCTTTAATGCTACCACCGGATCCAATGCGCCCCAACTGAGAAGACCCAGCGAAACAAACTCAGTGGGTTCATCTACTACCGGTTTCCACATGACCCAGTTGAGACGGTCCGGCGAAACATACTCAAGCGGGCATGAACACGGTATTTGGTCCAATTAGAGTAATTATTTAGTAGGCAAACACAATATATGCTCGATCGGTTGTCTGAATGCTTATTATTTTAGATTATATTTAGGTATACAAAAGAAAAACTTCGAAACAATAACATTATTCATTTTGAGACAGTGTCAATAATTAACGCACACCATCAAACACCCCAATTAGAATATTATGTTGTAATCATAATGCAAACACAGAATTTTTAATTTAACATGTATATGCATTGTTATTTACTAAATTAGTTACTTGGAATAAAGTTTTTCTTTATTTTGAATTGAATGATGGAATTTGTATGAATACAAATAAAACTGCGATTTTAAAGTCTTATTACTTTGACTTACAGTCCATTTCAATTTGTTTTGACAGTACAGTGTTAATATGAAAATAATTTCCGTAGTTTTAATAATTTTGGAATTAAAAATGATATTAATCGATTCAGTTAACGATTCTCAACAAACTATTTTCAGGATGTGCGTTAATTAAGTTACATGTTGTATAAGTATGATTGAATCATTTCGATCTAGTTGATTTTAATAAAAATATATTTCATAGTGATAGGGAGGCTTATTTACTCTCTGTCAACTTTTCGATAGCCAGTTAATTCCTAATAGCATTTTGTTAATCGTGATGGCCTCCGCATGAGTCTTGAAAACAGAGACTGTGTAAGAATCGGCAACGCGGCAACGCGTCAGTGATGACGTGTGCGTAGCGCAGTAGTGCACAGCACATCATACCAAAGAGTATAATAATAAACTGGATCATACAACGCAACGGTAGTCGCTTACCATAAGGATCATGGATCATGTTTATTCCGTGACGTGATGGTAAAAAAGTAATTAAAAACAAATGACCGTGACCGTGTTATTGTATATTGTATTAATAATATTAGATTTGCCACGTACCAATATGTTAGCCACAGATCGCTAAAGGAGGTAACGACCTGCGCGAGGATGATGCCCACCACAGTGGTGACGAGTAAAAACCAGCCCGAGCCCGAACGGAAGTATTGCATGTACACTTTACCCGACACGCGACCTGCAAATATAACGTTAGTAGGTACTGGCATGACACCTCAAAAAACAACAGCAAGTTAGCTAGTGTCAAATTACTGAGATATTTTAAAGGTAAATAAAGATCGTAATTTATAAATATGAATAATTAGTAATTACGCTTTAAGATTTCTTATACAGCTTAACTCATATATAACACAATTTTTTTTAGTAACTGCCAGTGATCCAACATATATTGGTAGTGATTCCTAATGTTTGTGATTTTAACGAGTGAGATTTCAACGGGTTTTTTACACAATAGGTACCTATTTGTTGCGAGCATTTTTTATTTAATTCAGTACGTATTTTAAAGAGTGCTCTCTATTCATGGATACCAGTTTCATCGTGTGCCACAATTTGAAACAAAATGGTGATCATATTTGTATATTATTAGGTTAGGTATAGTAAGGTATTAAAATTAAAACCCAACGTATGAGTCTGACCGATTGATAAATTGGGTTGGTTTAGTCCTGTCCCTGTACCTACTACTGAAGAATGTGTTTATTCTATTATGTAAAGTGGAAGAGCTTAAATCCACGCATGGATTTAAGTTTTTATTTTATTTTATTTATTTATTGGCTCACCAACAATTGTTTACACTTATTACAGATTACAGGATACAATGTTTATAAAAAAGTCTAGTGTAACAATCACTGACAGGTAAGCACCGCATGTATAAATGAAACATACATCATTATAAAAAAAAACAAAAAGAAAAACAAAGAAAACAGATTTTCTGCTTCAAAGTTTCTATAGTAAAATAATAAAAAGGCACTTTAGGGCGCGAATCAGTGGGTCTAAATTCATTTGACGGGCCTGTTGGCGTGGTTGGCAAATGTTTGCTATTCACGCCGGAGGTCGTGGGTTCGATTCCCACCCAGGTCAGATATATGTGTGCATGAACATGTCTGTTTGTCCTGAGTCTGGGTGTAATTTATCTATATAAGTATGTATTTACAAAACAAAAGTAGTATATCAGTTATCTGGTTTCCATAGTACAACCTCCGCTTAGTTTGGGATCAGATGGCCGTGTGTAAATAATGTCCCAGAATATTATTATTATTATTTGTCTGTCACCGCAGTGTATTTCTGTATTTATATTTAGGGATACTTTTTAAATATTACTAAATCACATCATCATAAATAAAAAATACAAATGTATTTTGAAATAGTAGATGTGATGTTGCCATAATTTTAAAATACATGTAACAAAATAAAGTACAGTTAATGATAAATGCAATTAATTTGCACCGACTAACACAGATGTCTTTTTTTTATTAACGTGTTTATAAAAATATATCTATTATTGTCATATTATGGAATTGGAATAGAATTTTATTAGCATATCCCGGTAATATAAAATGATGTTTTTAACCAGAATCCCTAAGGGTGCAACTGGTACTTGCGAATATTCTAAATTTAAAAGTAAAAACAAGACGTGTTATTATTTAAACACAATCGAAGCCTGTGTATCGGACAGTATCGGAACACAGATGAAATTGAATGACAGTTACGATCCGTGTCGTGTGTTTCATCGATTTTTACCATCCAAAATATCGTCAAAGATTACCTACGATTAAAATATAAAACTTTTACTTGAGATTAGCAAAATCATAGATATGTCAAATTTAATATATTAGTATTTACCTGAAGCAGTAATTTCTTCATTATCCTCTTGTTCATGATAGTCTTCTATCGGACCTTCAGGTGCAGTTTCTGTGCTTGTGCTCGACTAAAAGAAGGTAATAGATCAAGGTTCTGTTTATTGCTAAATCTTAACTAGTATGAAGTACATGTTGGTAACAGCCAGCGTATTTTCGTCTTTAGGCTTCAACGGCAAGGTCAAGCTGGTAAACAGGTTGTCCTGTCTTAAACATTATAACGGTAGGTAAGAACATGTGGTGGATAAAATAAAATAATATTATTTGATTCGAATTTTAAACAAAATTGTATGACTCCTTTAATATAATGTCGAAAAGCACACTGGTATGTATGCGTTGAAATATGTTGGATACTTTTTCTACATCCTTATTGGCGGGAGACTATGACGCGAGATTTGATATTCTAAACCTACCTGTAGAGATAACGTCCTCTGCCGTAAGTACTGAACACCGGTCGTCTGCTCCGTTTCTTCTTCTTCAAGTAATTCTGCAAATAATGGCGAGCGTGACACTTCCTCGAAGTCTCCCTGACTTTCTATCTCTCCCTGTGAAACAATGCTATAAGTTAGATGTAGATTTTATACAGTTAAAAAAATTAACCCCAAGCGGAAAAGAACTCCTACAGGAATAGACTTAACTAATATGAATCTAAAAGAAGTTCCGAAAGAGATCACTTATCCCTCACAATAGCATCATATACAAGTATTTACTTTCGATTTCATGATTGAGTTTTATAAAAGTTTATATGATTACTTTATAATCGATCGTTACTAGAACGTGCAGTTTTAACGTGTCGCTGTAAACCAATCCTATAAACTAATAATGTTAATGTTAACTTTTCTCTTGTTAACGTCTTGTTTCATTAGTTTATAAGACATGCCGTCGTATAAAAGCTGATTGATATAGGTCAAAGAGGATTTAGGATTGTTTTGCCTTACACTTGATTACTGATTCCTGGCGGTGCAGGAGACCCGGACGGACCCTGGTATTGGTACCTGCTGAGAAGACCAACAATTTTTGCACCATTTATTCTCCAATTGACGCTGTTGGTGACAGATTACTTTCATTCCTCTAATTTGTGATGCGTCTAAGTTTTGCGTTACATATATTTTTATAACTCTTTAATTCTGTTAGTAATTTTATATCTACTCTAGAGGCTATTTCACTATGCTGTGTACTGTGGCTGGCATAGCATCCTAACTTCTTTCAAGCGCATTTTTCAAGTGGCATTTTGGCTCGAATGTGCATATTTGCAAGCTCAACCAATGTCTTATATTGTCTGTACACCCCGGTCATCCTTATCTTAGTTCGGCTACGCCTTTGCAACCTCAAGCACTATCTTTTCTTTATCCCTTCGTGCCAATACTTTCGGAAATAAATATACAACTCCGGTAGTAAATCTTATTTTCCGTCACCCCCTCATAGACGCCAGGTCTCAAGATATATCTTAGAAAATTCTAAAATTTTCAATGAAAATTTCATATACGGCTCGGATGAACTTCAACCGTCGTCGTCTTTTGAAATTTTACTTGTTGCCGAAAATAAGAACTGTTTCACATTGATAATAAATAACTTGTTGTATCTCATAACATTATAAATGACCACAAATCAAACCTTATTTTCAAAACTAGACTACAGAATTGAAGAAGTTGAATCTAAAGTAGTGGAGTGTAGAAAGGGCTGTCCAGCATCTTTTCACTAAAGACGTCTTACTGAAAGGCGTTTTCTCCTCATTAACTTTAAGAAAATGTGCAGGCGCAGATAGCACCTCTCTTATACGGTGCAAGTGCACATAAATTAGTGTTACGTTTAATTTGGGAAATTTTGTGGTGTTGACTCCAAATCACTGCTTGAAAATCACATAATTACTCTTATCCTGGATGTCAATAGGGAAACCCACTAAGAGGAGCCATTTTCAATATATACGTCTATCCTATATATTCGCGAAAAAATTTGATATATGTGGGATTTAGACTACGGGACCCTAGGAGACCATTTTTCATCTGTTTAATGATTTGGAAACTGGATCGGCACAACATAATTTGATAGATTGGATTCAAATTAAAATCAGAATTGTTCATTATGTATGTTGTCCATTTTTAGATTATTAAGTGAAAAAGTCAGTAGTGAATTAATAATAGGTATGCCTCCATATTTTAAAATTATAAGTAAAGAGTCCTTTTTCTTCTCGGTGCTTCGATTCTTGATAATAAATTCGTAACATTTATCCATTTATATTAAGGGTAAACCAGTTTACTTACATTATGCATTATGATAACTTTGTCGGCGCTCTTGAGGTGATGCAGTTGGTGAGTGACCAGTATGCGTGTGGCGTGGCGAAGCAGCCCCATCACACACTCAGACACCAGTTGTTTACCCACGTGCGTGTCTACCGCCGAGAGCGGGTCGTCCAACAGGTAGATATCAGCCTATTTGTGTCACGACAATTGAGTCAGAATGATCATCAATAAAATATGAGTAGTTATTCAGGGAATAGGGATAATATGAAATCGGTTTTGCCAACCTGTCTGTAGCAAGCCCGAGCAAGACCTATACGCGCGCGCTGTCCACCACTAAGGCTGATGCCACGTTCACCTACTAACGTCATGTCCCCCGCAGGTAACTGTTCAAAGTCGCGCACCAGCGCACACGCAGTGACCACCTTAGAAAAATAAAAAAAGAAGTTTAACTTGAGAACCTGAAACCGCAGTAATTAAAAGATCTATAATATCTTAATTGTTTACCTTCTTATAACGGCTGCTCTCATATGGAAGTCCAAACAATATGTTTTGCCGAATAGTTGCCACAAAAAGCCAAGGCTCCTGACTGGCGTAGGCAATGCGTGCCGTTCCCGTTGAAATCGTGCCATTTAATTGTGACAGCTCGCCCAGAATCAAATGCAGCAGTGAAGACTAGCAACCCAAATTCAAAGTAAAATTAAAATATGTATAGTACGAATATACCATTTTATTAGTGTGTGTCAAGAGCATTTGTATGTTTTATGGAATTAAGATTACCTTTCCTGATCCAACAAGTCCCGCCACACCAATAAATTCTCCGGGATATGCAGTCAACGTAATATTTTTCAAAGTGTCTGCTGATTCAGATTTCCAACCGGCGGTTACATCCGAAATAATTAAGGAACCTGATTTGTGTGTTTCTTTCTCATTGTTAGTTTCATTTGATTTTGACTCCCAACCTTCATTATTTGTGTCTTTAATTGAATCTAGCTCATCAAGTAAAAGGAACTCCTTAAAATGAAAAGAAAAAAATTACATTAAGGGCTTCGATAAAATACCAATCGGTATATTTTCTAAATAAAATCAAATCATTACCTCTATTCTTTTTACTGATACTTTTGCCTCTGCAAGTAAAGCCAAGGCCAATGGAAAGCAGATATTAGCAGCTAGTTGTAAGAGATTGAAATACTGAACAAGCGAGAAGGTGGTCTCGGCTGTGATGTTGCCTCCCATTAAAACGAACGCGACGATGGCGGCAAACAGGACGAACCGTTCCATGAATACGCTCAACGCCGTCGAAAACCCCTTGATCATGGACGTGCGCATTATAAAACTTACTTCTAACCTGTTCGTGGAAAATAAGATGTAATTATTTAAAAATGACCTTAATTCAATGATGAAGCATAATTAATTGATATTGGCTTAGTAGTCAACTTACTTGCGCAGTCTATCTACGAGTTTTTCAAACGGCTTCTCCCAAGCGTACATTTTTATTACTTGCACGCCGTTGACCAATTCACTCATAACATTCACTCTTTCGTCTGTTCGTTTTGCGATCTTCCCTCGAAATACTCCTTGCAGATTGCTTAAGTATGCTGTATTAGAAATCATAAAATTTTATCATAAATGATGTTGGTTCATAACACGTGGTTGATATATTTTTATTGTCATTGGCAGACACGTGCATCTTAAATAAATAAGTAATCCTACTAATATAAAATTATGAAAAAAAAGTTTGTATCGTAAGTATAGATAGGTAAGTAAGTATGGATGTTTGTTACTCTTTCACGCAAAACCTGCCGAACGGATTTTGATGGAACTTTGTAGTAATATAGCTAGTATATCTGAATAACACAGGCTAATTTATAAAGTTTAACGCCGGTAAAGCCGCGGGGCACAGTTAGTAAATAAATATGTTGGGACAACTAACAAAATAGGCAGAGCACTATGAAAACCAGACAACAAGTAGTAGTAGGGCTGTAGTTTAATTAGTAACTTGTAGTTTTTCTAAGTACACTTACCTTGGACTAGAACAGTTTGCACTAATAAAACAGTAAGGGCTGCGAGAGTGGCCCACGCGACTTGCTGCCATACTAGGTATGATACCACTGGCACAACGATCGGCATCACCCAGATGTAGTTCAGGAACACAGCTGCCAGGTCGAAGCGGTTTACGTCGTTCGACATCAAGTTTATTACTTGGCCAGGTTCAGTTTTTGTTAAACCATTTCGCCCTAGTCTTAATATCTAAAACAAATGTTCTTTTGAAATAATATACATGATAATATTGTCATGAATATAGCACATAATTATACTCGTGATAACTAACTATTACTAAAATATTTCTTTTAAATGTTTTACAGCGTTAACCATTCCGATTTTCTTTACAAGATTATGCAAGTTTAATTAAATATCAACAAAAATGTTTTACTATTTTTGTTGCGGAAAATATCGTAGGGAAAGGTTCGTTAATATCAGTTTAGCAATGTATTTACGTATAGGTTTTTAATTATAAGTCAACCTATATAAACTTTCCTAAACATTATCAGTTATAATCATCATCATCATAACAGCTGAAAGACGGCTGAAGCCTGTGTGGATGGATAAAGATTCCACAAATGTCGGTATTGCGCTACCCGCATTCAACGGCTTCCAGCGCCTCTCATAAGATCATCGGACCATTTTGTAGGGGGCATTTCCACGCTGCGGTAAGTAACGTAAAGTAAAGTGGTCGCCACTAGATAACCTCTCTGCCCAGAGGCCGTCGGTTCCAGTGAGCCCAGCTCTCTGCCACTTCGGCTTGATATTTCTTCCGGCTATGTCGGTTACTTTGGTTCACCTGCAGATATTGAAATTTCTGATAGGATCTCACAACTCTGAGCATAGCCCTCTTCATTGCTTTTTGGGTGACCCTGAGCCTTCTTATGAGTCCCACAGTGTCCGACGACGTCTTATAGGTTAGGTTATCATAACATTGTCATAGGTTTGGTGAACTTCAGAGTCGGAAGTCAGATTTTAATATATTACTGGCTTCAGCTAGCTGCCTTACGAAATCTGACCAAAGTTCCTTGCTGTACTTAAATATCAGGCAAATTAGTTAAGATGCAAAAAAGTAACAGTGTAATGTAAAGTGGATACGGATCAGTGAACCAATCATAAAATTACGACTGTTACGGAAGAATATACATATGTATGTAGTCTATGGTGCGGTATCCATCTGTGTCAAAGATCAATTAAGGTTTAAAAAGAAAGCAAAACATGCCCTTACCTTCCTATATAAAACTGAGCAACTTGCAATCCTCACTCTCATTCCAACACAGCCTTGGCTTAGTACCAAATGAGTTGCGGATATAGCCGTCACGACACTCAAAAAATTCATCAGGAAGTTATTAATATGTGCCCACTTATAAGACTCCAAAGTCCTTTCTCCAGAAAAGTATTTTATAAATAACGCCAGAGTATATGGCATAACAGGCCTAGAAAAGGAAAAGTAAATACAAAAATCCAGACAATCAGTAGATATACAGCTGATACCTGTACGTGAGACAATTAAAATAAATGCTTTTGTAAAATCCATCTGTTAGAAATGCTTTAAATCAATTAGGTGACTTTTAAAAATAGTCAATAGAGCAAAATTATATGACATGGGTTCTAAATCACAATAGGTAGGTAATTAAAAAGAAAAGGCACGGTGTTTGATGTGGGTCGTAAAATAGATGAGGCAATAATTGGACAACTGCAAAACTATGGCTAAATATATCATAAATATATATATAATCAAAGATTTCATTTCTTATTTCTGACTTTTGATTTGTTAAGAGTTTTACAGCTTGTAAACATTTCAGGCTTTAAAATACTATTTTGGCAATGTATTTGAACATATTTTTCATATGATTTGATGAGTTTTCTATCTGGTTAGATTAGAGTTGGAGGGTGTAGAATCAATGATATTGTCTACGAGTGTACATACAATAAAATCGTAGGAATGTCAAAACTGTACATTAAATATTTTTTTTAAAGGATACTTGGGGCGTGATCTACTATCGATATCGAAGCCAAAAATATAGTTTTTAGAATTTTTGTCTGTTTGTCTGTATCTATGTTCGAACTAAACTCAAAAAGTACTGCATGGATTTACTTCAAATTTTGCATGAATATTACTAAGAGGTCGGGACAACATTATAGGCTATCACCAGAAGACTGACTGACTGTAATAATTTATAAAATTTAACGCGGGTTATAGCGCGGGGCACATCTAGTAGACAATATAATTACCTGAACACGTAGTCACGCTGGATGGAAATATGGCCTGCTTAGTTTTGCTTAAATGCATTAAATGGTCCAGGATTTAAACAATATCGCTGCCATTACTTTATAAATATTTATAGGTCTACAGTTCCCCAATTAAAATAATACAATTAAAATGCATACCTACCACAATATGACGAACACTATGCCAAGGAAAAATCCACATATCGTGTATTCTAACCAAAACGATCTAACGATAGCTCTGCAAAACGACGGGCTGTGACCTTTCTCTTTAGCGCGTTTGATTTCTTCATGCCAAGCTTGTTCAAGGCGGTCGCCTAGTCGTCCGGACCGGTCTCCGTCTCTGGCACGACACAGGTCTGCTACTGTGATACTTCTTTTGTATCCTTTGCGGAAAAGCCCGAAACTCCATCTGTTAACATAATATCAGAATTAAAGTATCAGTTTTTAGTATCTCGAAATACCAGGAAATATCATAATAGTATTTAAATATACATATATGAGAAGTGAGGTCACCGTTAATAATTTTTCATTGATTAGTAATATTTTGGACTAGCTGTGCCCCGCGATTTGATCGCGTTAAACTTTATAAGTTATCACAGCTCCCGTAGGTGATAGCGTGATAATATATAGCCTATATGTTAACCCGACCTCTTACTAATATTCATACAAAATTTGAAGTAAATCCATGCAGTACTTTGAGTTTAGCTCGGACATACATACAGACAAACAGACAAAAATTCTAAAAACTAGATTTTTGGCTTCGATATCGATTGTAGGAAGATCACACCCCAAGTACCCTTTTAAAAAAATCAATGTACAGTTTTGACTTTCCTACGATTTAATAGATGGTAGGTTAGGTTTATACAAACCTAACTTTAAGGTTTATTGCCACAAAAGTTCATGTAAGTACATAGTTTGTTTTATATATTGTCTATAATAAAATAATTATACTTATATATGAGCTGTACTATGAATTAACATTTGCGCCGAAAGTGACGAAAATGAGATATAATTGCAGAATATTATTTTATCGGTGCATGTATAAAAAGTCTCGATAACTTAAAAAATACATCGATTACGTAAACAAAACTCAGTTTTTAAGAATTAAGTTTAAGGGACGCGATGTTACTAGCCGCCCCCTATTATACCCTTATTATACCTTACCCCTATTTTACCTTAGTACCTAATTGGGTTACTTTCGGGTACGTGTCCTTCCATCTGTCCGATTGTTTGACTGTATCTCATGAACCGTTTATAAAATAATTGGACCGATGTTTTTGTTCGGTTCCCTGGAAACTGCTGGATATAGCATTTGTGGAGATCTTTTGGGGAGGCCTTTGTCTAGTAGTGGACGTCTTTCGGGCGATATGATCATGATGATGATACAATATTAAATTCTTCTTATCGTGTCGATGGTAAGTATTAGATTTTATCTTCCCAAAATTCAGCAACGCTGACCGCTTTCGCTGAAGCGTCATACAAGTCCTGAAGGGAACAAGAGACTGGACAAGAGGGACAATCAGATAAAAGGGCCATACTTGAGGTGACATGCCGCACTCGCAGATGTTTTGTGATGAGGGAATTGCCATTTGCACATGTTTTCTTTGTATACCAACCTGGGTACGTAGTCTATTAAAACTTTAATATTAAATAAGGAATTCTAAATCATCAATAATAATATGTTATCCATCCAAAGTTGTGCGACGGAGTGATACAGACCATCAAAATAAAATAACAAAATATTCACAAAAATACAATAACTCCCCCCCCCCCCCCCCCCCCCCCCGTAGCAGGTATAAATATAAGATGGTCGATAATAATGACAGCAAAAAAGTGAAAAAATGTGTTTATACGTCACGGTGACACCACGACGTTTTTATATTTATAAAAACTTGCGGAATATATGCTGGAGCCACTAGATTTAAATTTTAAGATTTTATTTTAAAGCTACTTAATAAAGCAATATATCATTTTAGTTTTAAGTGTGTTAATTACTTGACTAGGAACATATCACTTCACCTTCAGCTATCTTTCAACTGATGTACCACTTCTCAATCGTACATGGAAGTTTCTTATTCTGATTGGACGGTTATTCATATTAAAATACTTACTTTTAAATATTAGCCGTGGTTTTTATAAAATAGGTAGTCATTCATAATACATAACCATTAAATATCAAAGAACCGACTTCATCAAATGTATACTTATAGAGACATTTGATGAAGTCGATTCTTTGACATTTAACGGTTATTAATCAAATGCATTTAACAGAACAAAACAACAAATAGTGAAGGATTATTGCTAACCTAGATTAAGAATTTTATTGTTGTACCTACCTAATATTTTCTGCTTTTTGTTACAAATAAAGAAAAGAAAATTCAATAATAAACATTTTGAAGGGAGGTGGCAAATAGGTAATATAGGTACCAAATTATTTGAACACTATTCTAAAAACGTAATAGTGTTGGTAACTATTTAGTCGTTGTCAGACACGTTATATTACGCAAACATTATATACGTATAGACTTGCAAGTCATATTGGGCATCAATTTTGATTTACACATCCATATGTCACAGCTCTGATCGATAGATTTGTATTAATATTAAACCTTATCTATACAACGTGTAAGATATGAGTGGCGTATTTAAGTAACCTACCTAACTACCCTTAAAATTTACTCAAATTGATGTGAAAATATGTTAAAAATCAAAATATAGATATTTAGGCCACCAAGATTGGCATTGGCATCGGATCGATTTTTCAGTGAGTTTTATAGTGGGGCTTTTTAATACACATTTGTTCAGGGCGGGTACGTATTTAAATATACCTAAAATTAAAAAAAACTCACGTTTAAACACCTCCGTTCAAAATACCTAAGCAAATATTTCAACATTTATTCAGGGCGGGTACGTATTTAATTATACCTAAAATTTAAAAAAAAAATCACGTTTAAACACCACCGTTCAAAATACCTAAGCAAATTACACCTACATAAAATATACCTAAGTTCAAAATACCGATTGTACTAAATATCGTTTGAACAAAAATAATTTGATGAATTTTAGACATTTAAACCATTAGGTATTTTCATTTTAGATATTTTGAACGGAGATGTTAACGTGAGGTTTTTTAATTTTAGACATTTAAATACGTACCCGTTCAGGACCTATATACCCAAATGCTTTAGAGATATTTTTTTAATACTACTGTGAAATTTAGTTCGCTCAAAAACATACCTTATTTAAATATTTCGAAGGCTGACTTTCGTCTGAATCTAAAGTCGTAGAGAGTTACAATCACACCTCTATGCTCAATGACAGTAAAGCCACAGAACCATGTGCAAATTGATTCACTGGACACCTTATGTAGGAAACCCACACTTTTTATACTATTTGTTGTAAATTGTTTAATCAGCAAAAGCGTAACGTACCTAATAATACTACTCGTTCATGATAAGATTTACTCTAATCATGTGCGTATACTTTGTTCACAGGCTACTTACTCTTCCTACCTCTGTCATATTCATGATGATTGTGCGAAACGGTTAGCGACAAATAGGCGCTCTGTAAGGTCACCTATTACGTAGTTTAAAGAAGCGTAGTGATAGGGAAATTTGCGCAATGTTTGTTCTTGAACTGCAAAATATACGAGTTAACAGTTCGGGTACTAAATCAATCAATATCTATCGTGTGAGATTTAGTACAAAGAAGGTCTTATACAACTAAAGCATTGCTCAAAAAGATGTTAAGCAGATATAATGGGTAATCAAAACGAACTACGAATACATCATTTATTTGTAATTCGCTTTAGTAATCGTAATCTCGCTAAGGACTAAGGAGTTCATCATCGTTCTATGTTTGAGGGTAGACTGTTTATATACTACCCTCAAAAAAAAATCACTTGCGTAGAACGACCCGTAGCTGACATTTTCTAGAATTATTGTAACCAAAATTTCCATGTTATGTTTTATACTATATAACTAAATATAAAAACTGTTCATATTTGTACTATTCAGATAAGAACTACTTGAAATCTCTGTGTATATATGAACTAAATTAAATCTCTAAAGATCTTGGAATATTATTTACAATTATTTTTAAGCCTTGATATATTTAAGATATAACTTTCACGAACAGGACTTAGCCAAGCCAAGCCTTACTAACTTATCGTAACTAGGGGAAATACGTACAAAATGACATATGGTTTTATATTTGGGTCATAACTCTTTAATGGTAATTCACAGCACAGTCATATTTCACACTAAAAATCTTTGGTTATTTATCTATTAAATCGAATCAACATTTATGAGAAAAACATATAAAAAAAAAAAAAAATATTATAACTGAGATCATCAATAATCCATTTTGTCCATATGCTATGGACAAAATGGCATATTACATAAGGACAAAATGACATACATCTAAAAGCTATGAGATTACTGACAAAGTTCACAATTAAAACGCTTAGTTCTCTTAGGAACGTCAGCTCACGAAGCGTGGGACCTACGCAACCAACTTAGTTTCCTCTTCTCTGTTTAATTACAACTAAAGACTCGACAAACTAAAGAGGTTGGTCGAGTTTTTGGTTTACGTTTGCCTGGGGAACTTACTTCAACTGGGACAGCAAGAAAAGAGGACGAAGAATGGTTTTTAGCAGATGGATGAATTTGATTTGAAACAGTTATTGATTTAAATCGATTTTGTTTTATATTCATGCCTATTTCATTTTGTCCGTTACCTATGTATGTCATTTTGTCCATATAACGTTATAATAAAACAAAATTCCAAAGTAAATAGAAAGAGGATATTTTAATGGAAAAAGTTATTTGAGTACAACGATATAGTCATGAGGGTTGAAATAAATGCTACACAAGTAGGCAAACTAGTTAAATACATACCACTTACAAAAAAAAACTCCTAAGGCCCTAAAACTCGTCGTCGGCCATGACACCAGGCGAATGAGAGTGGCGCATTCGCGTTCTTACGGGTTAGTAGAAATAGTTTAGACGACGTGACGTGGTTGTCAGTTGCGCTCTTGACCTCGCCGAATTTGAATTACAATGCCTGTGTCATTTTGTACGTATATGTCATTATGTACGTATTTCCCCTACCTATTTTTGATTTTGTCATCAAAATTAAGAAATAATATTCATTCACTTAAAATATAAGTATAATATATTAGTTTAGCCATGTGGTTTCCGGGGCTAGAAATAATAAGAGAGCCACCCCATACTATCCTGTGGATGTAAAAAGCGACTAAGGAAGGGATATAGGAAGTAGTTTGGTAGCGCCCTGTGCCCCAACTATCCAACTCGCAGGCTAAACGCGGTGACTAAGGCAGACCCCTCCAAAATTCAAAGTTTTAACCTTTGGGGGAGACTTTTGTCTAATGACTACAACCGGGACCGAAAGCTTAACGTGCCTTCCGAAGCACGGAGACGCTCAGAAATTAAACCACTTTGGCGGTCACCCATCTATGGACTGACCGCGATCCTAGTTGCTTAACCTTCCCACTCACTTACGGACCGGTGAGACCATCTGGCTACGATAAAATGAATTATCTAAATATCTAAACACAGGGTAGTAATTAGGTAGGTTTGTGCGGATTATGGTTCTCACAATGACTAATTTATTTTATGCAATACCAACGGAATTAATTTTAATATCATGAGTGCACTACGTGAGCTCGACAAATGGGTGTACGATTAAACTGTTCTGCGAATCACCATAGTTTGAATGCAGGCTTGTGCGGCATAATGGAGCTCCACATCACGCTGCTGGTGTGACGCACGAGTAGTACGATCGACACTACGGCAGTGGAAAAAGGTCAACAACACTACTATAACTTCGAGGCCCCATGAAACTCAACAAACTAAAGAAAAAAACATGCGCGGCTGTCTTTTGGGACTGCCGATAGAAGTGAAAACTATTTTTTCATTTTTTCATTTCTAATACTCGGAAAGTAGTGTTTATTTGATCCGAGTAGCGAGTGGAAGATGCTACTTCCCACCTTTGGGCGGTAATGCCCTCCCTATGTTGGGAATAATTTTTAAAAGTAGAACTAAATTTGGTTAGGCAGGCTGTTAAAAAATCTAACATAATTTAGAAAAAAAATGCTGCGGTCATGTGAGTGTATCAGTCAGTGTGAATTAAAAAAAAGACCCTCCGTCTTACGAATATTCGGTCAGGTCACGTGTCCTGATGCGAATTTAACATTTTTTTACCCATTCCAAAAAAGTGCACAACGCCGCTAAAGAAGTTTTCACTACAAACTGTGACAAATATTTTTTGTCTCCCCATATAAAATGCATATTTGTTTGGTGTAATTGCATGCCGTTATGATACAGTCGTTCAGTTTCATAGGCGAATTAAGCTCCTCAAGTGGAGTTAAATTATAATAATAATACCCTAATTATAAAGAGTGTAGGTGTGCTCTAAGTCCGTGAGATGCATGTTTTTAATATACAATACAGCCTTATACGCAAAAAGTGTCCTTGGTATGACGTCAAAAATTTTCAATAAAATACCGCCACCCATCCGAAATCAGGAATGCACTGACTCATTTAAAAAATGTTTGTTTGAGTTGTTAGTGCAGAGATGTTACTACTCAATCACAGACTTCATAGATGATAAGCAAAGTTATAAAGGTTCCACTTATTAGTTTCCTTGACATGTGTAATGTGTAATAAAATGTAATGTGTAATTAAAATTAATATAAAGATTTTATGTAGACCACTTCAGTTTTGTACGCCGATTATATTCGGCAAAACATAGCGGAATTATATTTTATATTAACACCAATGTATTGTATACCTATGTTTATCAAAACTAATAAATGATTACTGATTAAATTTATTTTTACCACAACTTGTTTATCATTCATCATTCTTTGAAGTCTTTTTAAAAATAAATTACCATTTATTTTAACATATATTTTTTACATATATATGTTATGGACCAAGTGAGAAATTGGGCATTATACACAATGCCTGGTCATTATAAAATGCCCAATATGGGAGTGCAATTTGATAAGAATTATTCAAATTGAATTATACATATTGTCCATCACCTTTTGGGCAGAGTAATACAAACATATTTAATTACTATTGTTTTATTGTTATTGTCATTTAACTTAAAATAAACAAAATTTCTTTTCTTTATTGGCGACTTAGGCCTAGACTGGGGCCGGTACAGCACCCTGGTGGGAGAATGAAATCTATACTGGGGCTCTACCGGTAAAGTCACCGAACATCGTTTTCGTGAATAGTAGTAATAAATAAAGGTTAAAAATGGCTTAATCAATCGTTAAATATGCTTCAACGTTGACAATCGATTCCGGACCATTTATGACGTCACATGTGGTCATGAAAGCCGATTTAACGATTGATTAAGCCATTTTCAACCTTTATTTATTTGAACACCAT
Organism: Pseudoips prasinana; assembly: GCA_951640165.1. Lineage (NCBI taxonomy): Eukaryota > Metazoa > Arthropoda > Insecta > Lepidoptera > Nolidae > Pseudoips > Pseudoips prasinana. The sequence goes on along the minus strand of OX621236.1, from coordinate 21,920,626 downwards.
TCACGAAAACGATGTTCGGCGACTTAGCCGGTAGAGCCCCAGGCGTAAATTTTTTTTGGGTAGTGAATATTTTCTTCGTTTGTTTGTTTTTCTTTTATTAAGCATTTTTAGGGTTCCGTAGCCAAATGTCAAAAAACGGAACCGTGCGTTATAGATTCGTCATGTCTTGTCTGTCTGTCCGTCCGTATGTCACAGCCACTTTTTCCGAAAATATTAAGAGCTGTACTGTTGAAACTTGGTAAGTAGATGTTTTCTGTGAACCGCATTAAGATATTCACACAAAAATAGAAAAAGAACATTAATTTTGGGGGGTCCCCATACATAGAACTGAAACTCTAAAATATTTTTTTCATCGTACCCCTACATGTGGCATATCTCTGGATAGGTATTCAAAAATGATATTGAGGTTTCTAATATTTTTTTTTTCTAAACTGAATAGTTTGCGCGAGTGACACTTCCAAAGCGGTAAAATTAGTGTCCCTCCCTCCCTGTAACTTCTAAAATAAGAGAATGATAACACTAAATAAAATATGATGTACATTACCATGCAAACTAACAACGAAGATTTGTTTGAACAAGATCTAGAAAGTAGTTTTTTTTTTAATTCGTCATAAATCGTAAACCGCAATTTACCTTTCATTTAATCAACTGAAATACTTGCTGCTACGGAACCCTTCATGGGCGAGTCCGACTCGCGCTTGGCAGGTTTTTTCGAATATATTATATTAATAATAATAATAAATAATTACTATAAAATACTCACGCTAAAAATATCTTCGAGAATATATTTGCCTTGTCATGAGGATTCGTTTCTTTCAACACAACCTTTGACTCCATGACCTAAAAGATAAATATAATATTATAAATTATAAGTAGATATTATAACTAATATAATATTACAAACCAGTCAAGACGAAAAATTCCTGATAATATCTAATATACAACATGTAACGTAATTAACACACACCCTCAGACACCCCAATTAAAATATTATGTTGTAATCATAATACATACACTGAATTTTTGATTTAACGTGTATGCATTGTTATTTAAGTACTAAATTAGTTGCTTGGAATAAAGTTTATTTTTATTTATTTTGTATTGAATTATGGAATTTGTATGAATACAAATAAAACTGCGATTTTAAAAGTCTTGTTACTTTGACTTACGGTCCATTTCAATTTGTTTTGACTGTACAGGGTTAATATGACAATAATTTCCGTACTTTTAATAATTGTGGAAAAAAAATTACCTATATTAAAAATGATATAAATCGATTCAGTAAACGATTCTGAACAACCTATTTTCAGGATATGCGTTAATTAAGTTACATGTTGTATATAAGTTATTTCTTAGTAACTAATATAAAATAATTATTAACGTTATTATTCGGTATAATTTATCAATAGGTTAATATATTTTTGCCTGCCTCGTTGGCCTAGTTGTATGGTGTTCAACCGCTAACGGAAGGTCCTGGGTTCAAGTCCCGGTTCGGACCAAATAAACAAAAAGTGATATTAAGACTATTCTGCTAAGTAAAATTCAGTTCATCGTGGAGTCTGGAAGTTGGTGGTGTTACACGATCGTGCCACATAAATAAAATGCCTGCGCCTCGAAGAGCACGTCACGGCGTCAGTCCTAAGTGCCTGAACTCTTTCTGGTCGTAACGGCTAGCTGACCATCGGATTGACGCTGCACTAAGGTACAATTTCTTAAAAAGTTGCCCAAAAATATTTATTTGCTTTAATTAGTTAAAAAGGTGTATTTGAAAGGAAATATACATTAATTTATTGATTTAGAGTATGTATTGAAAAAATATGGTTTTTTTTTGTATATAAGTATTAATAAAATATGAATCCAAAAAAAATTTTACTTATTTATTTATTGATTTGTGACATAAGCTAAAATATCAATTTTAACTACAAGACATAGAATAATTTCCGCCATTAGACTTCGTCATCAATGTCGTTTTCGTGACTACAATCGTCATAATGTGTTTCATCTGATCGGTTTCCCTCTATTACATCATACGTTTCATTTAAGTTTTCAGAAGCTAATAGCTCTAAAACTTCTGATGTAAGGGGTTTTCTTTTTCTGTGTTTCACCAATCGTAAACAAGAAAGAAACGTCATCAATGTATTTTGTTTGAACGATCTGAGGAAAGCAATACTCTGCACAGTACATCATAATTGCAATCTTCTCTTGTAAAATTTGCGAGCGAAATTTAGTCTATATTGCCGGAAGTGATTATTCCTGGCCTCCGCTGCTTCCACAGATAGCTGACCAATTGGAAGAATAGCGTGTTCGATCACTGAAGGACCGTGTATTAAAATTTTGTGAACTGTGGGAGACATCGGAAGCCAGGAATACAGAGAAACGTATAATTCGGCAGTTTCATAAGTATAGGCCGCAAATTTATCTACATCAACAGGGAGACCACATGATATAACTTCTAGGATAGTTGCAAACCTTTTGATTATATTGATATCAACCTGCAGTATTTCTGCAGATACTTCGGGCGAAGCAAAAAATCTCCGTGACGTATTTCCATTATTACAATTGCCGTAGCCTGGTTTGACAAAGTCAACTCTTAATCCTAGGCGTTCTTTGAATTTTTGCTGTATTTCTTTCTTCCTGTCTTTAACTATTCTTTTTTCTTCTTGACCTCGTACTTGCTATTTTTTAACGGTAATTTAAAAGAAAGGTGGAGAAAAAATTCAAAGAACCTTATACGTGCATGCAATAGACAGTCCAAAACTTTCAACCAGCTAGAGCGAAGGTCTGAAGAAAGGTCGTTTTTTTATCTATATTTTTTATCGGTGACAGTTTTATAACGTCAAATAATTCAGTTCTAGTATAAATTTTCATTCCTGGAAGGTAGAAAAATAAATAAGTCGCTTAAAACTTTTTTTTACATAAAAGCGATTTATCACCCATTGTCTTAAAATGGGTTATAATAAACGGATTAGCAAAAATTAGCAATATTTTATTTTAAGACCATATAGTTGACAATTAAACCTATAGAATGACATTAAACTTATAGCCGCACTTTGCCGTACTCATAAACATAAACCTTCGAGAATGTTGATAATACGATTATTTTTAGTCTTCAAAACAGGCAAGTAATATATTTATATATCTGGGCCAAATGTAAGATAATGAATGTTGAAACATATTAATACAACACTTCTTACCTTCATTCCCACTATCCATTATTCAAACAAATCGGTTTCAAACAAAAATAAGCGAAGAACAAATCACAAAGATTAAGTTAATTTTATGCGTAAACAAGTAACAGAACTTTACTGAGATATTACTAATAAATAAAGTGATAATACGTACATTTGAGGGTAGTTTCATATGAAGAATTTATCTGGCTATCAATTGGTGTGAATATCTAAGTGGTTTCGTCATTTTTCAAATTTGGACTTATGGGCACCTTTTTAAGAAATTATACCTATGTGCGCTGCATAGAGATATTTTTAGGGTTTCGTACCTAAAGGGTAAAACGGGACCCTATTACTAAGACCTCGCTGTCTGTCTGTCTGTCACCAGGCTGTATCTCATAAACCATGACAGTTAGACAGGTGAAATTTTTACAGATGATGTATTTCTGTTGCCGCTATAACAACAAACACAAACTAAAAACAAAATAAAATAAATATTTAAGGGGGCTCCTATACAACAAACGAGAATTTTTACGGACCCTGCGTGTGCGACTCGCACTTGGCCGGTTTTTTATTTCAATTTGTGGTTGTAATTAAAATGTCAAGTGGTTACGTATGCATATGATTGTTATGAATTGCTGTTGTGCTTCCCCAATATCCTACTAATATTATAAATGGGAAAGTTTGTGAATATCGATGTACGGATGTATGGATCCTTGTTACTATTTCACGCAAAAACTACTGAACGGATTTTGATGAAAATTTGTAGTAAAATCACACTAATATTATAAAGGCGAAAGATTGTGAGATATGTTTGTTACTTCTTCACTTCTTTGGAGCGATTTTAATAATATTTGGTATGGAGTTAGCTGACACCGATTTTGAGGGTTGTTTTACTTTCAATATATAAAGCTTTCAAATTTTGTTTAAATGTTCTAAAAAAGAAAAGCTGAAGCTGGTTTTATGTTTAATATACAATGAAAATGTTGTCGATTTACATTCACTATATTTCTTTTAATGTATAAATTAGACACTGATTTGTAAGTGTATGTATTATTATGTATCTTATGTGACCACAAGCTCGCAGAGCTCTTAAAAAAGAGAAAATATAGTAGCTTACAATTTCCATGATCCGAAATATTTTATTTACATTGTCAAAGCAATACAGTTAGGAATTATTAGAAATAATTATATTTAAAGCAAGTATAGTGAATGAGCAATTTGTTAACATAATTAAAGGTGCATATGTTAATAAATTAGGCTCGACTCATTAGGTCAGTGGTGCACTGTGCAGTGCACTGAACCTATAATTAGATAGATAGATACATATATCCTCGAAACCTAACATTGACTACTTATCTGTAACGGGGCAAAGGAACCTGAATGGTATGTACACAATCACACACAATAACGACCTAGGTACTTGCCTCGTTAATTTATTATTTAAAGCTGGATAATTATTACTTAATGATGATGAATTATTTCTTTATAAACGTAATTATGTGGTGAGATGGCTATACCAACTGCGTTTATGCTCATAAACATGATAACAGCATTTCTTTTTTTAAAACTACGATATTAAACAAAATAATAATAATAATATCCTGGGACATTATTTACACCCGGCCATCTGATCCCAAACTAAGCAGAGCTTGTACTATGGCAACCAGCTGATATACTACATATACTACTTTTCTTTTGTAAATACATACTTATATTGATAAATTACACCCAAACTCAGGACAAACAGACAAATATCAGTTCTGGGTAGGAATCGAACCCACAACCTAACTGACTATACCTATGTACCTAACTATTTCAAATGATTAAGAAAAATGTTAAATTCACGAGTGCAATCGTGTAGAAATAGAAAACATAGACATGCTTATTAACAGAGGTAGGTACTTATTTGAACTAATTCATGAAAATAATGTGATGATAAGGAAAAAACTTTAATTAAACAAATGATTAAAATCACTTTGCATACTTCTAAGTCTGGAAACATAAACACGGCGCACCGCCCCGGTAAGTATTTTGTATAATATTAATAGTTAATGCTTGATTTAACAGTTGTGTCTTTATAAGTTTAGGTAACGTAGCAGATTTTTGTTTCTGAGTCTCAAATCCAAATGGCATCACAATTAATGCCATGCCTGTAAGTTGGATAGTAACTACATAAGTGGTATATTATTAGTGTAATTTGTATTGTTTCTAAGTGATTATGGCTGTTGGTGTGCTAAATAAATTAAAAATCAATTGTACATCTCTTATAGAGAAAATTAAGTACCGAGTTCCAGCCAGATATCAACGGGCTCCAATCACACCCTTCTATCCACCACTCAGAAGAACTCTCCTGGGTGCTAACTCAGCGATCCCTCGATTTTGCAAGGTTCTGAATGGTTGCAGTGATGTTGTAGACGTGCACGCTGTCTCTCTCATGACATTTCGCAAGCTTGTACTCAAAACCTTAGTATGAACCTTTTAATCTTGTGTTTAAAGTACAATTTTATTGATTTTGTTAATGTTGCAATTATTTTTTAAATGTTATATTTTAATGTATCCTCAGGCTAATAATTAATACAATATTTACAAGTTTTATTTTATTTATATTCAAATTAGGAAATTTAAATTAGGTTTATAATTCTGTGATTATTAATTATATTATTATATTTCAAAATTTTAGACTAATGATGTTCCTGTAGATGTGGTGCTTACCTATAAGTGGTCGCTATACTTGGTTTATTTAATGTATATTTTGATTTCTCTGTGATTGTATTAGTATAAGTTGCCGTTGGTGAGCCAAAAAAAAATAAAATAAAAAAAGTAGTAAACAAGCCCTATGACGGTGGCGACGTTTCTCACATTCCCCGATGATCTCTGGCGACCACACCCGGTACCATAACATTGACCTATAATAACCTGGAATATATTCTATACTAGCTGTGCCCCGCGGTTTTACCCGCGTTAAACTAGATAAATTATAGCCTATGTTATTCGTATAAGCAATATTACTACAAAGTTTCATCAAAATCCGCCCGGTAGTTCTTGCGTGAAAGGGTATCAAACATACACACTCATACACTCACAAACTGTCGCCTTTATAATATTAACTTGATAAAGTTAGGGGAACCATCCCAGTTAAGCTGCTTGCAAAACTATTTACCTATGCTTTACCCTAAATTAAATATCGTTCTGATAAAGATTTATAAATGCGGACCCAAGTATTCATATTTTACTCGTTCTTTATAAATTACAAAGGTCTAATTATCAAACAATAATGTTATAGGAAATAAGATTCACCACAAATAGACCGATTAATTAACATTGACATAGCTTCGTGTTACTTTTTACATACATACCTTCTTTTTTTGTAGAAAAAAACTTGTAAGTAGTTATCTTATGATTGATATAGATAACTTATTACTAATTGCACGTAAAATGTCGGATAAGCACCGGCGTAAAGTAAACACTGATATTTTAATTAAATTTGTATTTTAGTTATTCTCTGGTGTGACACGAAACAAGGAAGTACAAAACACATGTATGGAACGCACAATTTATACTTCACTTCAGTTTAAAACACATAAGTTACCGGTTAATTAATTAACTACATTTAATGCACTAAGTTATACTTAGCTGTAATATAATATATCCAAATTCGCGTTCGGGTTACGCACGATGCGCCAGCGCACTACCGGCCCGGCGATCTTACTGTCTGAATTCTCTATGTACCTACTAGGAACCATCTGTATTATCACATTTGCCCTCTTCAAACAGATGAAATATGAATCATTTATCTAAGTACCTCTCGACGAAATCTGTGCATGATGTAAATTTTATAGTATCTCCAGATATGGTGATAAGATGCCATTTTTATGTTTCCGTGCGCAAAGGGTGTCAACGGAACCCTTATACTGAACGCGGGCTGTCCGTCCGTCTGCCTGTTTGTCTAGCTTGTATCTCATGAACCGTAATACAGATATTCGAAATTTTAGCAATGTATGCATATTTCTATTGCCGTTTTAAGAACAGAATCACAATATAATAATTTAAAAATAAAAGGTTCGGTGTAGGGCTGCCATACAAGCTATTTTTTGTAAGTATTTATTTTTTTGTATGAATATTTTGCAATAAATCCTTAGTCGAATAAAATAAGATCGATTGTAATACATGTAGTATGAGCCATACAAAAAATATCCTAAATAAATTACGACAAGTTCAATAAAACTACATTAATTCGATAAAACTACAAATATTGTATATGTTTAGTATTTGCTCAGTCCAAAATAAATTTAATAAGCGAGCTTTTAACATCAATAGTGATACGTAATAATAATCTAGAGAATTGTAGGTGCTTCCTCACTTTAATCTTCACTACATTATTGCCTTTAAATTCTTATTTTTTGTATGATTATTATTATTTCACTATTATTTGTTACACTTTTATACTACCCATTTTTCATTTCTTACTAGGTTTGTTCACCCCAAGGTGGAAGAAATTGCAACTAGCGATAAGACCACCCTATTACATAATTATTATGTAATAGGGTGGTCTTATAAAAAATAAAAAAAATAAAAAATAAAAAAGGTTTTTATTCACGTAGACTTTAAAAAAGCGCTTGTAAATAGTCAGAACATGTTTGTAGTAATATAGTTGTATACATTAGATATTATTTCTAGTAACATAGATATTTAGGTACATCTTGTATGAAAACATTTATAAAATTTATTTTATTACAGAAATGATATTTAGCTAGCTCGTATCAAGTTATTGTCAAGAGATTATGTTTATCTAGTTTAAGTCTAATATTTTTACTACATATTGTCAATGGTTCTGTCTATATTAAAGGTATTATTATTATGACGGACCTTGTGTTAATAACGACGGTCGCGCTTTAATGCTACCACCGGATCCAATGCGCCCCAACTGAGAAGACCCAGCGAAACAAACTCAGTGGGTTCATCTACTACCGGTTTCAACACGACCCAGTTGAGACGGTCCGGCGAAACATACTCAAGCGGGCATGAACACGGGATTTGGTCCAATTAGAGTAATTATTTAGTAGGCAAACACAATATATGCTCGATCGGTTGTCTGAATGCTTATTATTTTAGATTATATTTAGGTATACAAAAGAAAAACTTCGAAACAATAACATTATTCATTTTGAGACAGAGTCAATAATTTTAAATTAAGTATATGATAGCAATCATTTACAGATAGTTCACGTAACACAGCAGATCAGTCATGTCTATATGGCTACAAGATCTCCAGCGAGCAATGTGCAGGTAGGAAGTGAGAGCCAGACGTCTTTGACCCCTAGCCATAAGTATACGTTTAATATGTGTTTTAAAACTTGTGTCAGGCAGATCAGTAATTTGAGTAGGAAGCTTGTTATAAAACCTAATACAATTTCCTAAAAATGATTTATTAGTTTTGCTTACTCTAAAGCCTGGCATGGCTAGTTTGTTTTTATTCCTAGTATTTATATTATGCAGTTCACTTTTCTTTTTATAATTATGAATATTTTTTCTAAGAAACATTATATTCTGATATATATATTCCGATGGCACAGTAAGTATATTTATTTCTTTAAACAAATTTCGCAAAGAATCGCGACTGCCTAAACCATAAATGGCTCTGACTGCTCTTTTCTGCAATACAAAAATAGCACCTATGTCAGCCGCCGAACCCCACAGCAGAATGCCATACTACATAATGCTATGAAAGTACGCGAAATACACTAATCTAGCAGTTTGTTCATCTGACAATTGCCTTATTTTCCAGACAGCATAGGAAGCCGAACTTAATTTACCTGCTAACTTTTCAATCTGAGGACCCCATTGCAATTTTGAATCAAGTGTCAATCCTAAAAATACGGTCGATGGGACTAGATCTAATATTTTCGCATTAAGTGCAACTGTTGGTACAATTTGAGTCACATTCGGCAATGAGAACCTGATGCATTTAGTTTTCCCTGCATTTAACAAGAGATTATTTGCCGAAAACCATTCTGATATAAAGCTGAGTGTTTTATTATGCTCAATAAGATCTTTATCCTTTCTATTTACTTTAAATATGAGCGAAGTATCATCAGCGAACAAAACTATGTCTGATACTTTCTCTACCAGATAAGGGAGATCATTTATATAAACTAGAAATAAAAATGGGCCCAATATAGATCCTTGGGGCACCCCCATTTTCACAGGATGACGTGCCGAAGTGGCACCGCCTATCGAAACCATCTGTTGTCGCCCCGATAAATAGGACATCACAAGATCAAGAGATGTGCCAGATATTCCATAGTACTTCAGTTTAACAACGAGCGTACGATGATCAACGCAATCGAAAGCCTTAGAGAGATCACAGAAAACTCCCAGCGCATCCTGTGATCCCTCCCAAGCCTCCAATATTGACCTAATTAATGTGCAACCTGCATCCTGAGTAGAGCGGCCCCTTGTAAACCCGAACTGCTTGTTATGCAATATCTCATTCACGTTAAAGTGCGACAACATTTGGCTGAGCATCAGCTTTTCAAATATTTTACTTAAAGCTGGTAGTATTGAGATAGGCCTATAATTCGTGGCATTTTTTGAACAACCTGCCTTGAAAATAGGTATTATCTTACTTATTTTCATTAAATCGGGAAAGACACCATCACTTATACAGCCATTGAAGATGGCTGCAAGGATTGTAGCAATGTTTAGTATGATCGATTCAATTGCTTTAACAGACAGTCCCCACAAATCTTCTGTGCCTTTTCTTTTAATACTCTTAAAAGCTTTTATAATATCATCACTTGTTACGGATTTAAAACTAAAGTTAGGTACAGTTTGTTTTACGCTTTGATTTAAAAAGAGTTCAGCCACATCTGGTGATGATGCGAGACACTTAGTAGTATACACGGGTATATTTGCAAAAAAAAACAGCAAAAAAATTGGCAATGGTAAGCTTGTCTGAAACCAGTTCATCACCAATATTCAATACTAATGTTTGATCTCTTGATCTACTTTTACCAGTTTCAGTATTAATTATTTGCCAAGCTGATTTTATTTTATTATCAGATTTTTTAATTTTATCTCTTATATATAAATATTTAGCTTGAATGCAAACCTTTTTAAAAATTTGTGAATAATTTCTAAAATAATTAATGAAATTGACATCAGGGTTATAGGACCTTCTGTCATACAACTCATATAAAAAATCTCTACTCAGTCTAATGCCTTGAGTTGCCCAAGAACTAAATTTTATCTTATTACTGTCAACCGTTATGTTTTTTATTTTACAAGCTTTATTAAATTCTTTGCAAATACAGTGGAATAATGTAGTGTACATATCGTTAGGCTTACTTTTGTTTGGCAATAGATGGTACAAACTATTCTCCAGGTTGTTACTGAACTTTCCCAAATTAGATTTTGTTAAAGGTCTAAAACTAATTTTTTGTTTATTTATATTTATCTCATTTTTTATCTTTACTATTTGGCATTTATGGTCAGAGCGAACACCAGCCACCAAACACTTCTCAGAGACATCAAAGTTGGTAATTATCGCTAGTTATTATAATTATTATAATAACTGTTTTTGTTATTGATTGTTGGGGAGGTTGGCAAATGCTTGCTTTTCACGCCGGAGGTCGTGGGTTCGATTCCCACCCAGGCCAGATATTTGTGTGCATGAACAAGTGTGGGTGTAATTATCTATATAAAAGTATGTATTTACAAAAAAAGTAGTATATGTAGTATATCAGTTATCTGGTTTCCATGGTACAATCTCTGCTTAGTTTGGGATCAGATAGCCGTGTGTAAATAATGTCCCAAGATATTATTATAGTAATTTTTATTTCTGGTGTACAATACAGAGTTTAGTATTGTATTGTATTGTAAATTCAAATAGAACCATTACTAAATCAGGAGTAAAGTCATACAACAACGTCAATACAATGCTCAAAAACTCATCCATATCAACATGTGCATAGAAAAACAGTTCTTTTTTTTAAGACTATAAGATAAGGTATTTAAAATACCTACATTCTGTTATAGCGGTTTTTCAGATGTTTATATATTAGTATTAATTCATTTATCGTATTGAAAGGTTCATCCGCTGATGATTTACATCGAGGTCCAGACTAGGGTAGTAACGGAGGCCTCTTAGCGGAGGCGGAGGCGGATGCGAAGGTGACGGATTTCAACTCCGCGGATGCGGAGGTTAACGGATGCGAATGCGAAGGTGAAAGTGGATGTGAAAAATAGTGTTTTATGAGTAATATTAATATTTTTTTAATCTCAATAAATGAAGAATGAGCTGAAAGTGGGGCAATTTCAATTTGACTTCATAGAGAAGGAGGGACTCTTTATGATGAACTCCTTTTTCAAGAAGCCGGATAACCGCAAATGGACCTGGGTAAGGTAAAACAAAAAACGAGATAGACTTTATTTTGTCGACGATAAAACAGATGTTCAATGACGTCTTTGTGATCAATACGGTTAAAAGCGGGAGCGATTACAGGCGGGGCTCATTGAACCTTAATGTCAAGCTCCAGAGGTCCTGGACTGATAAAGTCTATGCTCCGACCTTTACCCATCCACTTCGAAAACCCGGAACCCTTTCAGCTCAAACTGCAAAACCGAGTGGATTCATACCACGACAGGTTCGTAGAAGCTGCCCATACGGCTGGGTCTTTAAGGCCCGCCGTACAAACAGAACCAAAAAGCTCTCTGACTAAACCCTGCAGCTAAAGGAAGAAAGACGGAAAATGGTTTTGACATCCTCTGATGATGCTACCAGATACCGGCAGCTCAACAGACAGATCTAGACAGTTTTTGACTCGCGACACGCGCCCAATAAATACAAAATGTATTAAGAAGCCATCGAGTGAAACAAAGGCTCTAAAGTGTTAGCAAGAGAACTGTCTGTTGAACAGAGCCAACTGACGAAGCTGAAGAATGAGGATGGCAGAATCGTCACGTCTAGACCTGAGTTGCTGGGAGAGATCTAGAGGTTCTATGGACAGCTGTATACGAGAACCCAGTCACCTGTCGATAGTTGTGCCTCAGATCCCAGAGCATGACTAACCCGAGACTTCACCGAAGACATCCCGGACGTCAGCATGTACGAGATAAGAATCCCTCTCAAACAGCTTAAGAACAACAAGGCGCCTGGTGATGATGGAGTTACAGCAAGTTACAGCTTCTAGCTCTTCTACGGGCCCTTCAGAAGTTATTGAACTCCGTCATACTAGATGGTCAAACGCCACAAGTATAGCACAGACGTGTGGCGGTACTTTTTTTCAAAAAAGCCGAAAAACCCCTCTTGAAGAATTACAGACCCATCACAATGCTGAGCCATGTTTATAAGTTGTTTTCGAGAGTCATTACGAATCGTCTCGCACGCAGGTTTGACGGCTTCCAGCCTCCCGAACAAGCCGGATTCCATAAAGGCTTTAGTACCATAGACCACATAAATAAGACCGAAGAGTATAACCAGCCATTAAATTAAAGCTGGTGATACTTCAGATCCTTCAAATTTCCGACCTATTTCCGTATTGCCCACTCTAAGTAAAATATTTGAAAAGCTAATGCTTAGCCAGTTGCTCAGTCACTTTAATATACATAATTTACTTCATCGGAAACAGTTTGGATTCACGAAGGGTTGTTCAACTATAGATGCAGGAGTCAATCTGTTAAAAAGTATATTCGCGGCTTGGGAGGACTCGCAGGATGCATTAGGTATCTTTTGCGATTTGTCCAAAGCATTTGATTGTGTTCATCATGACACTCTTGTCAGGAAACTACACCACTACGGTATCAGGAACAAGGCTCTCGAACTTTTGACTTCTTACTTGGGCAATAGAATTCAGAAGGTCGATATAAATGGTAAAAAATCTGCGGGATCCCCAGTGGTAATGGGCGTTCCACAGGGATCGATTCTCGGCCCATTCTTATTTTTAATCTATATAAATGACTTACCCTACTATGTAAGGGATAAACATGAGATTGTTTTGTTTGCGGATGATACTTCATTGACGTTTAAAATAAATCGACAATTACGCAATTTTGACGAAGTAAATGACGCAATCTCTAAAGTTGTTCATTGGTTTAATGCTAATAATCTTTTGCTAAATGACAAGAAAACTAAAGTCATAAAATTCTCTACACCTAATGTGAAACAGGTGGCTACCAATGTACAGCTTAATGGAGCTGGATTGACCCCTGTTGAGTCAACTGTGTTTTTGGGTATCACAATTGATTCAAAACTACAATGGGGCCCACAAATAGAAAAACTATCAGGCAAATTAAGTTCTGCTGCATATGCTGTTAAAACTATAAGACGGCTTACTGATGTGGATACAGCTAGAATGGTTTATTTCAGTTATTTTCATAGTATAATGTCCTATGGAATTCTTCTCTGGGGTAGCGCTGCGGACATTAACACCATATTTGTATTGCAAAAAAGAGCTGTAAGAGCAATATATAAACTTGGTCCGCGAGAATCTTTGAGAGAGAAGTTTAAAGAGATTAACATTCTGACTGTAGCATGTCAGTATATATATGAGAATCTAATTTATATGCATAAATATAAAGACTCCTTCTGTAAAAGGAGTGATACTCATAATATAAATACTCGATATAAGCATAACTTTGTGTTACATACCACCCGTCTCCACAAAGTAAGTAACTCTTTTATGGGGCAATGTATAAGATTCTATAACAAACTTCCCAGTGATATCCGAGAAATGTCTATGAATAAGTTTAAAAGAATTATAAAAGCCAAATTGTGTAGCAGGGCTTATTACAAAACTTCTGATTATTTAAGTGACAAAACAGCTTGGGATTGAGTCGCTCTAAATTAACACATTTAAATACAATGTAAATTTATTTAAGAAATATATATTTTAAAAAAGGATTCCTACTGAGTTTTCTGGCAGTGTTTCTCAGTAGCTGCCACGTCATGCACTGCACGGTAGGGTAAAAAAAAATTGACGATTCCACACAAATGTAATATTTTAACGGAATAAACGACTTTTGAATTTTGAATTTTGAATTATGCTTAGTGTTCGTGGACAATGAAAAGTCTTTGATTCGATCAGAACCTGGGCCGTACGGAGGTCTCTCCAAAAATGCCTAATCGACTACCGGTATATCGAGGTGTTAAAGTGTTTATATGAAAACGCTACTATCTCAGTTCGACTCCCGGACCGGAACTGGGAAGCTATCCACTTGCAGCGAGGTGTGAGACAGGGAGATGTTATATCTCTGAAACTGTTCACTGCTGCATTGGAAGATGTCTTCAAGCTTTTGGATGGTTGGAGACTGCACTCGAAGTTGTAGAGAACTATATTATTTATCTAGGACAGATCATCCAACTAGGTAGGTCCAACTTCGAAAAGGAGGTAAATCATCGAATTCAACTCGGCTGGGCAGCGTTCGGGAAGCTACTTAATATCTTCTCGACCCAAATACCGCAGTGTCTCAAGTCGAAAGTCTTCAACCAGTGTGTGTTGCCAGTGATGACTAACGGAACAGAGACGTCATTGGTCACTATGGGTCTTATCAGACGGCACAAGGTCACCGAAACAGCAATGGAAAGGGCTATGCTTGGAGTTTCCCTGCGAGATCGGATCAGAAATGCTGAGGTCCGCAGGCGAACCAAAGTAACCTACTTAACCCGAAGAATTGCCAAGCTGAAGTGGCAGTGGGCAGGGCACATGGCTCGTAGAGCCGACGGCCGCTGGGGCAGAAAGGTTCTCGCGTGGCGAACACGAGCCGGATGATCTTGTGCGGGTTGCTGGAAGTCGCTGGATGCTTTTTTGTCCAGCAGTGGGCGTCATTCGGCTGATATGATGATGATGATGATGACAAAGGTGGAATTGATGCCAAAGGCATTCTCTGCCAGTCGACCTTTGGGTGATGCAGAGATATATGAGTATGCCGTAAATAAACCTCCATTATAACTCCGCAAAAAAACAGCGGAGGCGAAGGTACGATTTCATGCGGAACTTCCGCAGTAACGGAAGCGGAGGCGAAGATCCGTTACAACCCTAGTCCAGACGCTTGCTTTCCTAGACCACAGAACCCTTCGTGTCCGAGTCCGACTTATTATTTCCAGATATTTTATCCTATTACACGCTAACTTTGCCGTGTGAAAATTCCGCTTAGAAAAATGATAATATTTTCCCTAATCATGGTTACCATTCCGTATCAATTTTATGTAAGTATCTGGCCGAATTTTGTCCTCGACGGCATGCTTCAACTGAATCTATGCACGAAGTATATTATTGTGCTCAAGTGTGTGCACATTCACTATTCCCTCACCCTCAATATCTGATGGGTGCGCTAGCCGTCACGACTGCAGCTAAGTCAGATGTCGACCCAACAGCTTTCCTTGCTCCGTACTAAATTTAAATATAACAAAAACTTGAGAGGTATCAAGGGACACCCGGATGGAACGAAGTTATTTCTTATTATTTATTATGTACAAAATCCTGTATACACTCAACAAAAATAATCGTCGCGACACCACACTGTTCAATGCGAAATAGAAATGAAAATATCTGGCTTGCTTTCTATAAGAGAGAGAGAGAGAGAGAGAGAGAGAGCTGCAAAAAGTGTCGTGACAACTTTTCGTAAGAATTTTTGTCCGTCTAGCCCCCTTTCACAACGCGCGATAAGGAACTTCGTTGCAACAATAAAAAGTACTGTGGTCTTATGAAATTTAATTTAGGAATAGGTACTATCGATGACATTAACGACGTCGTATAGAATTCGCACTTCACGTATTCAAATCCACGTCCACCTATATCAACTTTGAACTTTATTAACAAGATTGCGCTAAGGCGACCTTATCACTAGATACGATCTCTTCCATCCGTTTAACGGAACAGGAGTGAAGGTAAGGCAGTTGGGTATTAGTTGGTAAAATCCTCGCTTTTAATATATTAAAAGCGAGGATTTTTTAGGGTTCCGTAAAAAAAACGGAACCCTTATAGATTCGTCATGTCTGTCTGTCCGTCCGTATGTCACAGCCACTTTTTTCCTAAACTATAAGGACTATAATGTTGAAACTTGGTAAGTAGATGTATTCTGTGAACCGCACTAAGATTTTTACACAAAAATAGAAAAAAGCAATAAATTTTGGGGGTTCAACTGAAACTCAATTTTTTTTTCATCAAACCCATACATGTGGGATATCTAAGGATAGGACTTGAAAAATGATATTGAGGTTCCTGATATATTTTTTTTCTAAACTAAATAGTTTGCGCGTGAGACGGGGAGAGGGGGCTACCCTCCTGTACCATCCCCACCCCGCGGACCCCATGGTTATGGAGATATTCATGGTTAATATTTTTCTAGCGCTAAATGGTCACAGTTCTAACCTAACCTAACCCAAATTATTTCATAGTATTTTTTCCAAATTTTTTGCAATAATATCATGATACGCGCTCTCGACTTCATATTCTTTTAAAATGGAACTAAGAATTAAAAAAAAACAATCAGTAGTTAGTTCCATCATGGAACTGTTAATGGTACCTACTAGTGACAATTCAGTTTTAGGTACATATAAATAATCAGAAATTTTGTAATATGCTACACAATTTGGCTTTAATAATTCTTTTAAACTTATTCGTAGACAATTCACTAATATCATTGGGAAATTTGTTATAGGATCTTATACTTAACCCCCCCATATACACACCTAACTCAAATTCAGACGACTCGATATGAGATCCAACCCATATAAACGCCTAAAACGCTTGGTCACTTGCCTAAACACAGACATAATATACATATTGTCATCATGACAATGTTATGATATATATGTATGTTATAATTTTACTAAAATCATCTCTCGAATCTATGATGACTATGCTTAATGTTCACGATGTCCGGAATGTATAGGTATATCTATTGTAATAAAGTAACTATTTCCATCTTGAGCATGTTACACGCTGTTCGATCAAATGCGTGTTAATAACTATACTAATAACTCCCCAAGTATAATATCGTCATGGTCACATGGTGAGGGAGACGATGGCTGTAAGCCTACATACAGAACTGAAAGGTGTCTGCCTACGATGACAGATCGAATTTTACTTGGGGTGCTTACTTAACTTTTATGTTTATTATAATAATATAGGCGATCTCTTCTGATAGATTTCATGTGGCTTTTTGATTTTTCGATTGACCGGTCTTTCTAATTTCAATAATTTTTGTAAACTGCATGACAACGATCCTGTGCGTGCATTAGCACCAAACAACAGAAAATCAAGAGAAAACAAACAAATGAAAAGAAAGTTCGTAGCACCGATCACACCCTCTAAGTAGAATTCCGTCTTTTTTGTTCAGCGGGCTCCTGAGCCTATCTCCATATGAGTGCCCTTTGGTGATTGTCGCTTAAATTAACAAACTACAGTTTGAGAGCTTTCTATGTTCACCGCTTGCCTGGTGTCTCCAAATTTATTTTTAATTTTAAATTTAAAAAGTAGCGACTAAATACCTTGTTGTTTATTTAAGGATAACACAACATAATACTTACAATATGTGTGGTCTGTAGGTACACAGACGGACTGAACTGAGCTGTAATGTTACTGTAAAATAACACTAAACGATAGTAATATTGACTGACTGCTAGTTACTACTGTACTACGTACCTAGTTATGAACTTAATACCCAAGTGCATAATAATTTTCATCATCTATATCCCCTGAACCGCCAATGTTAGGATTCTTTGCAATACCTACTCTGCTAACTAAACAGATAGATTACAGATAGATAGATTTTAATAAGTAATGTTTAGGTAGTCCGATTTGCTCTTAGCCATTTATGCTACTGAGTGTTCCAAAATCAGCGATTGGTCACTGAATATGTTGTCAATGATAGTAATGATATCTTTGAAACTACACATTTATAACCGACTTAAAAATGAGGTAGAATCTCAATTCGATAAGATTATTGTGCTGTATATACACCGAGTACCCCGGCATATGCAAATCGATTTTGGATAGTGTTTTTGCTTTGAATAACAATGCTTACGAGGGCATCCCATATTAATTTTGTTAAGAGCGAATAGAAATATTAAGACAGAGAATATAATCCGTTTAAAGATGTCAATCATTGCACTATAAACCATTCTTGGGTATGTGACCAGGCCCTTACATATAGTCACTAATAAAAAAGTAAAAAAACTGATTTAATTTAATTAACACGTTTGAATTTGGTGTCAATAATTACGTTTATTCGTTTCCTATTCTTGCTGACAACAACGTCAGTATTATTTGTGTATAACTGAAGTAATTTTATACTTTTATTTGATTTTAGAGTCGTAGATAACGTAACTACGAAATAAATACCTACGCTGATATTAATATTAGTTAAGTTGGTACCTATTGTATAGAATCGGAAGCAACATCATTAATTACGGACGATATATAAACTTTGTAACTAGCTGTGCCCCGCGATTTTAAAACCACGTTAAACTTTATAAATTATAGCCTATGTGTTAATCCAGGGTGTCAGCTAACTCCATACCAAATTTTATTAAAATCGCTCCAGCCGTTTAGACGTGAAGAAGTAACAAACATACACACTCACAAACTTTTACCTTTATAATATTAGTATGATCTAAGACAACAAAGTTCTTCCTCGTCATAAAACCCAGTACATATAATATAAGTAACAATGTTAATTGAGCG
This sequence comes from Pseudoips prasinana, assembly GCA_951640165.1. Lineage (NCBI taxonomy): Eukaryota > Metazoa > Arthropoda > Insecta > Lepidoptera > Nolidae > Pseudoips > Pseudoips prasinana. The sequence continues at coordinate 21,901,770 of OX621236.1, read as the reverse complement.
TTAATTTTTCAGGGTTCTTTTATGTCACCAAGATTTGCAATTTTTGTCTGTCGAGGAACAGTTATTGAATAAAATTGTGGAAACCCCCAATTCAGCTGTGGCCGAAGTCTTAAGGTCACAGCTCATTTGAGCAACCCGGCACCCACTCCGCACCACTAACGCAAACTTACATAATAATATATATCTTCTATAAATTCTATATATTTATAACGTGTTGGCGTGGCTGGCAAATGGTTGCTTTTCGCGCCGGAGGTGGGTGGGTTCGATTCCCACCCAGCACAGATATTTGTGTACATGAACTTGAACATGTCTGTTTGTCCTGAGTCCGGGCGTAATCTACTATGTAAAAATAAGTCGGGTTTTCCTTCCTGACGCTATAACTCCAGAACGCACGAACCGATTTCCACGATTTTCCATTCGTTGGAAAGGTCTCGGGCTCCGTGAGGTTTATAGCAAAGACAATTTATAAAATTTAACGCGGGTAACACCGCGGGGCACAGCTAGTTTGTTATAAATATTTTGAATGAATAAAAGACCATATCATATCACAAACAGACGTTTTATTTGCACACTGCTAAAAAGTAAAACGGCGAAGACACACTTATAGGTGCATTTCTAGGCGGTTTTTTTGTAGTTTATAATATTTACAATAATACTTGTCACAGATATTGATTATTTATTTTAGTTGTTCATTATTGGAATTGCTAATTAATATTGTTGATTAAATTAAAATTTACTTTCCATATAATATTCTTTCCACTGGTTCATCATATGTTATAAATATTTTGAATGAACAAAATACCGATTTAATCAGACGTTTTATTTATACACTCCCAAAAGTAAAACGGTAGAGACAAAATTATAGGTGCACTGCTTGCTTTTCGCGCCGGAGGTGGGTGGGTTCGATTCCCACCCAGGACAGATATTTGTGTGCATGAACTTGAACATGTCTGTTTGTCCTGAGTCCGTGTGTAATCTACTATGTAAAAATAAGTCGGGGTTTCCTTCCTGACGCTATAACTCCAGAACGCACGAACCGATTTCCACGGTTTTGCATTCTTTGGAAAGGTCTCAGGCTCCGTGAGGTTTATAGCAAAGAAAACTTATAAAATTTGACGCGGGTAACACCGCGGGGCATAGCTAGTTATCTATATAAATATGTATGTAATTACAAAAAAAATTGTATATTTAGTATATCAGTTATCTGGTTTCCATAGTACGAGCTCTGCTTAGTTTAGGATCAGAAGGCCGTGTGTAAATTATGTCCCAGGATATTATTATTATTATAATTCTACATATTCTGTAAGTTACTAGCCCTTCAAGGGCAAGGGCAGGTTCATGTACTACCGGAATGTCAATATTTGTTATTGTGTCGGGAAGATAATATTTGTTATTGTGAGTCTGATAAGTAAGAAGATACACGTGTATACATTTTGTTTTTATTTACGCATAATTTATCTCTCGAGCTTTCATATATTGTACAGACGCCAGCACATCCAGCTACCCCAATCTCTCAAATTTCTTTTATAGATTTTACACGTTATCACATAAGCATAAGGTTCACTTTCAATTGGGGAAATTTGACAGATTGGGGTAGCTTGATGTGCTGGTGTCTGTACCTACACTTTCTGATCGCAGTCATAATATTTTTTTAGTAGAAAGTAAGCCCGTTTTGGGCTGCGGACAACATGCATTTTGCGAAAGCAAATTTTGGGTATGTTCTATTTTTTTATTAATAAAAGACCACATGAATAATAATAGTTAAATTTTGAATCTGGCGGTTGTACCAAAATCCTTATAAATTTTACTGCTCTGTGAGACTGAGGCGATCATCTTACGGACGGCTTTTGCCTCTACTGGCAATACCCGTCCAATTATTCTGTTCGCAACTTAAATAAGAATAGCTAAATTATGTATCTGGCGGTTGTACCGGGTTAGTCCCGCTATGGTATTTTGTGGCACCCTTTTAAAATACCTACCAAAAAAGAACAACTGAAAAGAAAAGTGCACGTATAATTTTGTCTCTACCGTTTTACTTTTGGGAGTGTATTAATAAAACGTCTGATTAAATCGGTATTTTGTTCATTCAAAATATTTATAATATATGATGAACCAGTGTGACAAACTGTAACAAACTAGCTGTGCCCCGCGGTGTTACCCGCGTTAAATTTTATAAATTTTCTTTGCTATAAACCTCACGGAGCCCGAGACCTTTCCAACGAATGCAAAATCGTGGAAATCGGTTCGTGCGTTCTGGAGTTATAGCGTCAGGAAGGAAAACCCGACTTATTTTTATATAGTAGATGATCAACGAGTGGAAAAATATTAATTACAATGTAAATTTTAAAATAATCAGCAATATTAATTACCAATACCAGTAATCAACAACTGAAAAAAAAAAATAGTCAATATCTCAGAAAAGTATTATTGCTTGTTGCGAAGAAGCATTGCACGGGTATTGCCACTAGAGACAAAAGCCGCGCAATGCTCCTTCGCAACTTTTCTTATCAATCAGTAAATTAGCTCGATCTTGCACTAACAGTAACTAAGTAAATGAATCGTGGGCCGAGTTTGGCAGGGAGGTCCTGGGATTTCACGGTCTGCGGTTAGTTACGCCAGCGTTATATATAGGGCACCTTAACCTGTATTGGTAAACGTGTAGGTATCTTTTAAACTTACCACTAGTCTCCTGAAACAAAGTATTTATTACGTAACTTTATGAAATTTTATTATGTAATATTTAAAAGTAGCAGATTACAGCAGTTTCTGATAACAGAGTATTCCATATCTCTGTGCATACTCAGTTAATTCAATTGTAAATTTCGTAATAATATCCACGTTTTATTGTGCCAACATGACTTGTCGCTTTAACCACGAATCTGGAAGATATTCAGTAACCATCGTAAAACAGCATCAACGAAATTACTTAATTTTTATTTACATAGAAAAAATAATAAAAAAACCCGCCATGTTCAAGTCAAACAACATACTACTCTGTCAAGAAAGCACTTGACACATGATGATACTACGTCCACGTGATTTTCGACCTTGAAAATGCTACCTGACTATACGGATAAAAACACTTCGTATTAATGATTTACATGTCCTAACCTAAAAGAAAAAAATGTGCTATAAAGCTTAAAGTACATAGAACGTACTTATCTACCTCATTGTGAATCTATTTTCATTTAAAATTATGAAATTGTGGGTTAAACATGCGACATGTAATATTTTTCCGAGTTGAACGAACTCCTACAAATGAACATCGACTTTACATAAAAATTAGTTCTAATTGAAACATATTAACGTACATAACAAAAAACTAGATTAAATACCCTTTTAAATGATATATTAATATCTATAAATCCCATACATAATTACAAAGAAACATTCAAAAGAAATCTACAACTCTTAGCGCGAAATATGTCCATTTCAAAGAGCTGTCACTGGTAGGCGCCACTTTACGAATGTTTTTGTTCTATGACATTCCATTATGGCGGCCGCACTTATTTTTTTTAAATTCTATACTCTATCCCCTTGACTTTGGCTCTTCGATTCAATACCAAGTAGTGCCGCAGTTTGCCACAGGATGGCATTGATTTCAACTTAGTGAATGCGCGGGCCGCGCGGGGACTTTAGTACCCGGGACGTAGGACGGTCTACGTGCCGCGGGGACAAATGCACCCGCGGACGTTTTAGTCGATAGAAAATATTTGTTATTCATCCAAATTTATTTTATCACCTTCAAAGTATGCTCGTTCAGAAACGATACACTTACGCCAACGAATAATCCATTCATCAAAACATTTTTTAAACGCTGCTTGCGGAATTGAGTTCAGTTCTCGCCGCGAATTCTCCTTTATGTCTTCTACCGATTGAAAACGGGTGCCACGAAGTGGTAATTTGAGTTTAGGAAAAAGAAAGAAGTCAGCTGGATCCATATCTGGTAAATATGGTGGTTGCTGGATGGTATTTGTTGAGTGTTTGGTCAAAAATTCGTTCACAATGATGGCCTTGTGCGAAGGTGCATTATCGTGGTGCAAAATCCAAGAATTTTCTTTCCACAAATCTGGCCTTTTTCGTCGAATTTGCTCTCTTAAACGCCGCATAACGCTCAAATAATATTCTTTATTTACCGTTCGACCTTCCGGTAAGAATTTAGAGTGCACAACACCGCGATAGTCAAAGAAAACAGTCAACATGACTTTGACATTTGATCGACTTTGGCGTGGTTTTTTCGGTTTCGGTTCAGTTGGAAGGCGCCACTCCGAAGCTTGTTGACTAGTTTGCATGTCAAACTCGTAAACCCATGTCTCGTCACCAGTAACAATGCGTTTCATGAATGTTGGGTCGGAATTGACTCGTTCTACCATGTCCTCAGCGACTTTCATGCGATTGAGTTTTTGGAGAAAATTCAGATCTTTTGGACTAGCCGAGCGGCAACATGTTTTATACCCAAATGATTAGTTAAAATGGTACGAATCGACTCGTGGGATACAGAAAGTTCGGCGGCTATCTCTCTCAGAATTGAATGAGGATTTTCAGTCACTATTTCCTTCACTATTGCGATGTTAACTTCAGTTGCAGACGTTAATGGCCTACCAGAACGAGGCAAATCTTTCATCACATCTCGACCGCTTTTGAACTCTTTGGACCACTCATAAGCATGAGTTTTTGATAAAGTCGATTGACCGTAAGAATTTCGTGTTCGGAGTCACTGAAAATGTTACATTTTCAGTGACTCCGAACACGAAATTCCATTAGCGATTCAAAATTTAAGACAAACTCTTTGTTCAATATTTTTGTTGATATTACTAAAACCAGCACTGTATTTAATATAAATAACAGATGCAACTCAAACTCCGCGCCAAAATGGAAAACAGTTGTGCCAATCTAACTACAACAAAAAAAAACAAACATTTGAATTTGGAACCATAAACAAATCATCCATTCCCGATACTTTTTTGACTGAATGTAGTGTGTTTTATTGCCCAAATTTGTGCATGCCGCTATTTCGCTTGTATTCTTATTATAAGATATCCCTACCTACTAAAGCTTAGGCTATATTGTAAGATTAATATTGCAACATATTTAAGAACAGATAGTCAGTTTAATATTTTTAGTATTGTCACGTGGCTTCCAACCCTAGTACCAGTAAGAGTTTTTGTTGGCTTTTGTACCATTCGCTAGAATATTCTAGTTAATACCAGAACAAAAAAAAAGCATAGCTGATGAAAAGAACATAGAAAATTAAATAAAAAGAGATATGTGAAGATAAGGACAAAAACATTTCGATTAATCTTTCATATATGTAGGTGAATATTCTCGAAAGAAAAGAATGACTTTCGAAATGTTTTAAATTTGGACGACGTACTGACGTCGTTTAACGACGCGGGGGCACAACAGACTGCGGCTGTCGACATGAGCGCGCTGCTTCATCAAATGACAGCTATAGTGCTGGAGCAAGCGCTCCACCGGGAGGATCAAGCAAGTCGCCAGGAGGAGTGAACGTACCAACAGGAGGACCAAGCAAGTCAGTTGGGTGTTGGAGAAGTTAATTATGAAGAGCTGATTACCGCCTTGTAGATAGACACTTGGAGCATGCCTACACAGCTCAACTGAGGGACCCAGCGCTGTAATGAAGCATTACATCAGTGGTCCGTTGAAATAGAGAAGCTAGTACGAAACTTTAACGGTGGAGATGCTTCTACAGGCGTTTGTCGACGGTATTCAAGACCCAGAAGTTCGGGCCGCCGTACGCCTGGAACACCATACTGATTTCAAGAAAGCGATAGCTCACGCACTTGAAGTCGAAACCGTACGGCCTGATTCGCGAACCGAAGGTTGCGAGAAGTTGCAGTTAGGTACTAAAGCCATTGCATCTCGACCGCGGACTTACGACCCTATGTACTTCCAATACGAAGTAGCTGCCCTAGTAGAAGATAGATACGGGCAACCAACAGGTAGATGTGGCTGTGTCAACTTCGAACCTTCGAAAACTAAAACCAGCTAGGACTGTGGGGTAGGCACTGGCCGACAAAACACAACCCCGAATATTCTAGCGAAATTGACAATAGATGGCAACAGTCTATTAGCAGATGGAGCAATCAACGGTAGACTCTGTCAATTAACGTTGGATGATGGAGCTTCACGTACAGTAAACTGTATGTGAAGCTCCAGTATCGTAAGTAATAATATAGTATTGTATCGTAAGTAAGTAGCTCCAGTAAGTAATTATAAACTGGATCAAAATTAAATTGGAAAGATAAATATGTATACGGAAACAGGAAAACCTGCACCTTACCACCGCTACCGGGCAGTGCAGATTGGGGACATGTAATCATTGCAGACATTACAGACAATTGCATTATTGGTTTGGATTTTTTGGGAAATCATCAGCGCAGTATTGACATTAATGCAATTAATTGTGGACATATTTAGTATCTACATACAGTGCGGAAGGCGGAAAACGGCAATTGTTATTTGTCATACATGTACCTAAGGTTAAATTAAAGATAATTATGATAGGTACAAGATCAATGTCCGTTCAGGTTTCTGACATTAATGCATGTACTGCGTATCAATTTCAATCACACAATGACATAGTTATATCACACGTTTATTTCTTTGACAGTAATAATTGTAGAATTTGATTGAAGGGAGACCGGCAAGCGGCATCCAATCATTTTAAACATGAGTCCGCTACATGTGACTTCTACTGACTCCACATGTGTCGACCCCCTTGTGTTTGGAGTTAGATGCCCGCACAGGACATCTATGTAAGTGTGACCCATACTACGTATTCGTGAATTGCACGTTTGTAATGTGGTCCAAGGTCCTTGTCATTTTGTGGGTTCCATATCCAAAAGGCCTATTGTCCCAAAATTTTAATGAATTGAATACTTAAGCCAGTTTTCCAATTTATTTCTGAATTGTAGAGGGGGAGATGGTAATATGAACATTAATATCTTAAACTAACAACCAACAATAACTTTAACTTTAATCCTGGCGCATACATTTTTTTTTTGTTTCGTGGTAGATCATGTAGGTATCATGCCGTTTAGTGTGTTACGTAGAAATATGTCTATAGCTCTTTTAAAGATTACAGGGCTGTAGAGTAAGTTGTGACAAATTTTATACACAACTTTGGTATATGGAGGTACAGACGCTAGCACATCAAGCTACCCCAATCCGTCAAATTTCCCCAATTGAAAATGAACCTTATAAAAGTTGAAAATCTATAAAAGAAATTTGACAAATTGGGGTAGCTGGATGACTGGCGTCTGTATAACATGAGCGGAGCGGAGCGGAGCCAGGAAGTAATCACTAATCATTACCTACGTTTAGGAACGGTAAATATACTTACTTGTCACTTATATTTTATAGACTGTTAGTAATAATGACAGTCATTAAAATTTTAGTTTACCAGGGTTACAATCTTTTGGTTATTCCCCAAAATTCTAGAAATTGCAGGCTTTATAGGGGGCACGTGAATGAATAAATATGGAAGGTACATATTTTTAGCGCACTGATAAAAAGTCAAATGTTGTAGTTTTGTCACAGTTTGCCATTCCAATATTAGTTATATCTGATTATTTGCCTAGGCTAAATCTGGGGAAATTATTGGATTCGAATAAAAGATAATAATAGATTCAATTTTCAAAATATTTTTAAACAACTGTGTATTTGAATACTGTGTATTTTGTTTTGTGTTGTTGTTGATGAAGACGGTAAATGTAACTAAACTGCTATTAATGTGTAATTGTCAAATCAAAACCTCGGTTCAATGAGATTCTCTAAACAGATTAATTTTCTGCAACAGTGTATTGTATGTACTTGTATATTTCTATAAGTTAGTAAATATTTAAATAATGTTTATTCTTATTCTCTTTGTTTCGGCGTATTTGGCTTGGAACAAAGCAGCACCTACCAGGTTAGCCTGTGTAATTGACACCGTACGATAGATATAATACAACAAAATATACAACATATAAAAATGACCAACTGTAATAATTTTAAAGTTCGAAGTAAAATGTATACCAACGTTGTTTGATTATATAAAAAATGGGGTGTTGAAAATACTTTACTCGCAACCCTACTTTGAAGTTTGATTGACACTGAAGTTTGATTGAATTTTGTAAGAGAGTTTTGGCGCCAACGCGGAAAAGGACGCATCGAGGCTATGTTTTATTTTCAAAAACTGGTGTAAATTCGAGTTTTTATGTGTAAATATGGTGGATTTTTAGACATAATATCTTCGACAACGTACACAAGTGGAGGAAAGTGCGATATTGCCGTGAATTGTGATTTTCCGTGTTGAAACCAAAACTCCATAGAAGCCTCTAGTAAAGTCTCCACTGCTGGGGTAGGACTATGACTTGACTGTGACGGACGTGATGGACATGACTGTGACGGACGTGACGGACATGACTGACTGACTTTGAAACAGAAATATTATAACTGAAGACGAGGCGGTATGGTCACAGACCTTAGCCTGCCCAAAGAGGGCAAAAAATATATAAAAAAAAAAAAAAATATTGAATTTTGTAATATTGTTTGTGTTTGGTTGTTTTATAATTTAATTTTTTGTAATTTGTTTTCCGTAGTATTTTACACTTTTAGTTAGTTTTCACCCGTCACATTGAAATTAAGATAATATGGATTTAACTGACGAAAACCTAGCTCTAAGTGAAAATGAAGAAGAAGAAATTACTGCAGAAGTAGTCCTAAAGACGCTACAAAGTGCGTGGCAGAACGAGCGCCTGGCTCCAGAGATACTCCCACACCGCAACGATATGGTCGAATGTATGTTAGGACAAATACAACATATGGAGCGTAACATAAACAAACTACCTAAAACAGACCTCCGGGCTACCATACATAAAATGGAACTAAGCCGGATAAAATTTATTATATGTAACTACCTGAAAACAAGACTGAATAAAATAGAAAAATTCTGTATACCAATATTAAATGAGGAACGGCAAAGAACAGAATCCGGTACAAATTTCTTAACACCCAGTGAATATAAGTATGCCCAGGAATATTTGTTGAACATGGAGAATCATATGAAAACAGTAGTGTTGAACAAAATGCCGGGCAACATGCAAGCATTTGAGTTGAACAGAATGGCCGAACATCCCAACTTGCAGAGTCATGTGTTTTTAAAGGCCAATCAGACTTTTAATGGAGTAGTCTTAGAAGATTTAGCTGGTGAAGATGAAGAAATAGATTTAGAAGGTTTGTATAGGTCTTATTTCCTTCATGTGTATACTCTCTACCAGTGGCTAAGTGGTCATACATCCATCCAATATGGATTGTCTTTGTATACCCCATTTCAATGGAAATTGACTACTAAAATACCCACTTTGTTTTTGTTTTATTATCTTTATAAAAAAAAGATAACAACCTACTATGGAATTAAATAATTACAGTTTATTGCGACAAGTATTTAATTGCACAGTGGGGTGTTGTTTTTTTTTATAAAGACTAGTTGCTATGAGGGTCTTCATAGACATACAATTTGCAGGCACAGAGTACACCTAGACATAGAATGACAGTATATTGTTTACACTGATAGAGGCTGAGATCATTTGAACATATACCACAGCACATGAATATAGGCTTCACCATCATGTGAATGTTGCCACCCAGTTACTCTATACTACAGACTAGTGATACTGTTAACCTTTTGAGTACCCATAACTTCTATAGAAGACATTTATATATTCATCATACATTTATAGCTTGGCAATTTCATCTTTAGAAGACTGTGGAACTCAGCTTGATTTCAGTTGTATACTTTTGTTTAAATAAGGATATGATTTTGTAATATTCAAATCTTTATTTGATTTGATTTTATAAATATCAAATCTTTTTTGGTGTGGTATCTGCTTGAAATGCGGTCAACCAAGCCATATAATCTGATAGAGAAAACTATATATCTAAGCCCTTTTGTACTGCATGTTGCTAAATTTGTTGCAATTTTGTTACAGAGGGATCACAACACATCTTGCAGTACAAACCAATTGCTGATCTTGTTAAGAATGGAAAAGTTCAACTTATATGATATAAACTTACAATCTTAATAAATATATTTTTACTTTTGCTGAAGGGGGTGAGCGTTTTAAATATCTGTACTAGATCTTATAAAAAACAAGATGATCTTGTGAATAAATATCCTAACTATCTAAGTATCTGAATAATATGTTGTAGGTAACTAAAAAAAAACTGCCCACTCTTCATCTTCTGGTTCTCAGCCAACCACACCCAGAAATAAATCTAAATTTTTGCAGAAAGGTCATTTGGGGTAGGTATCAAATCTGCAACAATGGGTGCAAAGGACTAATTCAAATGTGATAAAAATAAAATGCTATTGTGACAACAGTTATATTCACAGCATTGGCTGGAGGGATAAGGTGGGTATTTTCCATAGATCTAACAAGGACAAAATTATTTTATTTTATATAAATAAATTTCCTAAATATCCACAACAACGCTGAGTAAATGTTGAAGTTTAGTGGAGTAGACTGGAAACTCTTTAAAAAAAAGGTTCTCACTTACCACCTGTGATGTGAAGAATGTATTAATGCTGAGCTTAACGGCAAGTTGACATTCCTCCCAGACAGAGTCATCAAGTAATACAATTCAATGAAAGTATTGAACATTTTGTGGGTGTCCTTGATCTCAATAATTGCATGTTATAGAGAAATTAAGTGGAGTCTGGGATGGATGATATTGCTCAATTCACATGATATCATTGCACATCTGAATGCACACCTGCTCCTTTCATATAACCTATAGGTAGTAAATAAGTAAAGAAACAAGAAGTGTAAACACATCACAATATATTTTTAATGCACTGTAATACCATAATTTCAATCAAGTAGTTACCATTGTACAGTCAACACCATGTCGTAGCATACACTTGCTTTACGAAAACTGCCGTAACTGCCAACATGCTGTCCAGATCATAGTGTATCCAGCTATGGGGTGTCATCTGTACAGCCTTGTTCCTCAAAATGAGGGTGAAGTGATGTATAATAACAAGTAGGTAAATAAATTGTATTTAAATTTTACAATATTACGCTATTTCCAAACATTCACAATTTATTCTCCTTTTTTTTATAAGCACAGATGGAATGTTTTTAATGTTTAAACACACTTCAGAGTTTTATCTTAACCTTTAATTTTTTATTCAATTGGTACATTTTATAATTCTTTAAAGCCAAAAGCATTTTAAATATTTTTAATTTTAATAAATATTCTACAATGGATACACAAATCAGCTTATTTACATTCTAGTATCAATATAAGCTTTATATTAAGTAGGCAAAAATATTTTTGTATATATAAGCACCAATATAAGTACTTGGAGGCCACAATTGAAGTATCACAAATAACATACTCCTTACTTACATAATATCTTAACAGTGAACCAACAACTAGAAAATGAGCCCTAAATTTAGAATGGTGGAACAGACAAATAATAATCATGAAATATTAATAAATACTTAGAACTATAATTGTTGGTCTAGTGGTTGGTGACCCTGACTGCTAGGCTAAGAGGTTGTGGGTTCAATCCCCACCCAAGACAAATCGTTGTGTGATGAGTGCGATTATTTGTTCTGTGTCTGGATATAACGTATGTATTTATAATATGTTTTAGTCGAGTTGTTTGGTTGCCATAGTACAGGCTATGTCTAGTTTTGTGTTTAGATGACAGTGTTTTAGTTATTATAAGATATTAATTTATTATTATACTTCAACTAAACAAATAACAGAAATCCAGGTTGTGTAGTACGAAAAATGTTTGAAAATGTACGATAAACGAGAAACGCCAGGATTGTGTTGCCTTAATGTAAAACTGAAATTGCCTGTAGTACAGAGTCGTTTCAGTTTTCCTAAAGTGTACATAAGTGCACAAAAATATATATTAATATTAGTGTATAAAAATACACCACACACACATACCACATATACTTGTCGCTTCACATATAGTTATAAATATACCTATATCAAGCATTAGTATTAAGTTTGTGTCTTCCCGGCATAATCAATGTAGTCCACCAAGACCGGTGGACTACATTGTAAATCTTTTATGTAACGATGACGATTTTAATATACAATATACATATGTATGTATATTATATTATATTATAAAATTGTTTCGAGCATTTAGTCAAGGTAAATTGTGTGTGTTGTCATAAAAGTGTTCAGATTATTCCGATAGCCCCAAGATATAAAGGACTCCGGAAAGGCCAGTTACTCATAAAAATTAAATCAATTGTCATGTGATACATTTCATTTTAATACTAAAGTTACGTATCGTACAAAGGGCTTATCGTAATTGTACATATAACTTAGGTTTGTCTGGTCTACTTTAAATAGAGATTCGCATTTTTAATACGTAGGTATACAGTATGTTAGTTTAAACGAGGGATATATTCAAACCCACAATAGTGTATGCTTATATGATACTAATAAAAATATGAACAAAAAAAAACACGGATAAATAACAAACAGAACCATACCAAAAATTTCGCAAAAGTCTCACAACGTGTATACACCCTTGCGCTAACGTGTTAGTATTATCGCAGAACATATGCGCGGGTCAATGACCTTTAGGTAGAATCACTTTGAACCACGTGATCACTTTAGGTACTGCTTACAAGTTCACTTCTTGCGCACTCAGTGTTCATGATAATGTATTTTATAGGACAATTACGTCAAAAATTTAGGTTATAGGTTTTTTAAATATTTGGGACGAGAATCGAATACTGAACACCCTCCCTTAATATGTCCCTCGTTTAACCTAACATACTGTATAATGCTTTTCTTAACTAGGCGGGTGCTGAAGTTTTAAGTGCATTAAGCGCTTAAAGCCCGTATAATAGAGGCTTACAACCACTTGTCATAATTTTAATGCAGTGTAGACATGAATTATCACAATAAGCACCAAGCTTTGACAATAATAATGAATCTGACCCTTAAACAGACTTACGATCGATTTCAACCTTATTTCATTTGTAATAAGGTCGAAAGGCAATGGAAAAAACATATTAAATTGTCTGGTTAAGGGTTGATAACAATGACACATTAATATTCGCCAATGTTACTTATAGAACTTGAATCTATGAACACCAGACCTTTCATAGGGAAGGCCAATTTTTATACCTTCAGTAAAGGACGTTACTTTTAAAAGGACGTTAATTGAATTTAGCTAAGAAGTTGCACAAAATCTATTATAAAGTACTTACATTAAAAATATGTCACATCCCATCATATAGCAAAAATCCCCTTCTGGCGTGGATTTAAATAATTTATAAATACGTATTATAATTGTATTAGTTATTACTTGTAATCTATTAAAACTTGTTTCCAATGAAGCAAGGTTTAGGTACCTATCTATGGTTCAAGGAACTCTTAGCTAGAATAGCTAAGTCATACTGGCGACAGTTCCTTGCATACAAAATGTCTGGACATTGCAAAATGTTATTTTTATTACTGTCTAGTATAGAATAACATCTTAATAGTACAACATTATGTGCAGAAATATTATATATATATAACCTTTACTAATTGTTGCCTGTTGCTCTTACTGGCCCATTAAACATCGAGACAGTTCTAGCATTACGTTCTTACCTGCCAAAGTATATAGGCGCCGATTAATTTTTCGTACATTCTGCATTCTGTTACAGTCTGATGTTCACGATCTTTTGGTCTATTAATTGTATAATCTACCTAAATAAGAATGTCTATAAGACTGATGTAAAGGTTTATAGTAATACATATAAGTACGTATTTTAATAAGTACTATGCTTGGTTATTATCGTCGGCGTCCACGTATCGTATGTGGTCCTGGTGCGCGGCGGCGGCGAGGTCGCGCAGGCTCTGCTCGGCGGCGGGGCCCAGCTGCTGCACCATGCGCGTGAAGTGTGCTTCTGGCCGCTGCAGTAGGGAATGCGGGTGGCCGCACTCCACTATCTCGCCCGCCTCCATTACCTAAATAACACGCATTATGAACTTGTATAAACATCTTAATAACTAACAAACAATGAATTAAAAAAAAAACATTGGATGTAAAAGTAGAAGTGTCTTTAAGTCCTTCCGGAGTATTGCCAAATTTGAGCAGAGGCCAACAGTGCCCTTATATCAATTTAAAAGAAGAAGTAGGTACAGACGCCAGTACATCAAGCTACCCCAATCTGTCAAATCTCCCCAATAGTAAGTGAACCTTATGCTTATGTGATAAAGTTGAAAATATGTAAAAGAAATTTGACAGGGGTAGCTGGATGTGCTGGCGTCTGTACCTACCCTTAACCGTTGATCATGTATGAAGAATATAATGACAGTCAACCAAGCAAAAGAGGTGTGCAAAGATCGTGACAAATGGAAATCCGTTGTCTCTGCTTACTCTGGGAAACAGGCGTGAGTCTATGTATGTATGTATATATCTATACACATGATACAGTGGCCTGTGACAGGCACAAAAAAAATAGGGAAAATAAAAATATGTTCGCATATGTGAGTGTACTTAAATGAATCGAACTTGCTCCATACTGGTATATTGTCATTAGAATCAAACTTTTTAGTGACAAATGGAGTCCACTCGAAGCAACTCGAAGTGAGTCTTCGATGGCAAAGACTATTTATTTAGGTCAACTTCTTATAAGCGTGTTAAATACAAATTTACCACTTTAGCTACTTACGAATCGTATGAGCATTGGTTACCCTGGTGTCAAAGTAATTCCAGCCGCCTAGGCCTCCGGCTTATATGGCTTAACGACTGTTGCCTATTGGCTACAACCGGGACAGACAGCTTAACGTGCCCTCCGAAGCACGGAGATACTAAGAAATTAAACCACTTTTGGCGGTCACCCATCTATGTTTTGACCGCGAGCCTAGTTGCTTAACCTCGCCGATCACTTAGGGACCGGTGAGATCATCTAGCTTTGAGCGCGTCCACCTAACCACTTTAGTATATAACCACACTTACAATGAGCGAAAGGTACTTACAACCACTCTGTCTGAGTCAGCGACAGTATGCAGCCGATGTGCTACCGTGATCACAGTGCAGTCGGCAAAATGTTTGCGAATTGATTTTTGTATGAGAGCATCGGTACTGAAAAAATAATAAATACCTATGTTAAATAATACTGTTTCGTTCACATTAATCTACTATATTGTAATGGGGAAGATCGGTAATGGTTCGTTGATCTTTACAGAAATGAAATACGAGGGGTGATCCAAAAGTAATGATAATCAATAATAAACACAATGAATAAAATAAAAAAATAAATTTATTTCTCAACATAGTCTCCTAGCAAGTCTATACATTTAGTCCATCTCTTTTCTAAACCTAAAATTCCCTTAGAAAAAAAATCTTTATCTTGACTCTCAAACAAGTCCTCAACCGCGGCCATCACGTCGCTATCATCGTCAAATTTCTTGCCTCGGAGGTGTTCCTTGAGTCGTGGAAAGAGATAGAAGTCACTGGGGGCTAGATCTGGTGAATAGGGGGGGTGTTCCACCAGCTCAAAGCCCGCTTCCTGAATGGCAGCCATGGCAATTGCAGCTTTGTGAACCGGTGCGTTGTCTTGATGGAACAGTACTCCAGCCCGCAGTTTGCCTCGCCTTTTCTCCTTAATAGCCTCCCGCAATCTTCTTATTTGTTCTGCATAATAGGAGCCTGTAATAGTGGCCCCCTTTTCCAAGTAGTCCACCATGATTATTCCTTCAGCATCCCAAAAAACAGACGCCATAACCTTCCCTGCTGAGCTTGACACTTTGAATTTCTTCGGCGTCGGTTCATCGGGTCGTTTCCATGTCATCGATTGTTGTTTTGTTTCAGGATCAAAATGGTGGATCCAGGTCTCGTCCATGGTCACAAAACGTGACAAAAAATTATCCTTGTCTGCCTGGAACTTTTCGAGATTTGCTCTTGACATGTCGACTCGTTTCTTCTTTTGCTCGTCGTTTAACATTTTCGGTACCCAACGCGCGGAGACCTTTCTCATATGCAATTCGTTCGCAAGGATTCTTTGAATGCTGCCATATGAGAGCCCTGTGACCTCAGCTACATGCCTGATAGTCATTCTTCGATCTTCCAATACAACTTCTTCAACTTTTTTCACATTTTCTTCAGTGAGGGACGTCGATGGGCGTCCTTCGCGGTGTTCGTCTTCCGTCGATGTTCTTCCCAGCTTTAACTCCTTAGCCCAGCGTGCAACTGTGGAATATGGAGGAGAAGAGTCCCCTAATGTTTCCACCAAGTCGCTGTGTATGTCTTTGGTAGACATTTTTTTCAAGCAGAGGTATTTAATGACAGCTCTGATTTCGTTTTTTTCCATTTTGATGTTCACTCCTTGACAGTCTGTATTCAAATGAATGTAGCTCCCGGGAATCGTGGCCTATTTATATGATTTTTTTTTCCTGAACTAGTGGGTAACTGAACAAGTGACTGATATTTTTTTTGTATTTTTGTGTGCACTAGAAATAACTGATTATCATTACTTTTGGATCACCCCTCGTACCTACATTTTGATAAAATGTACTTATAAAATGAGCGAAATGAATTTTCCGAAGAATGTCGAAGTTTCGAATTGGTAATTACTATGCTGTGTGTTGACGGCGACGAATATCAGAATCAGAATATCATCACCCCATCTCATCCCGTGGGGGCGTACAAGTCGAACCGAAGGAATATCTACCAGAGGACGGGCAGCAGCTTCCTTCTGAGTACTATGACCATCTTACTGCGATCGCCAACCCGCCTGCCAAGCGTGGCGATTATAGCATAATTATCTCCCCAAGATGATTCATGAGAGAGGTTTGTCCAGTACTGGGCCTCTACCGGCTAAGTCACCGAAAATCGATTTCTTAAATGGCGTTCAAATAAATAAAGGTTAAAAATGACTTAATCAATCTTTACATCGTCTTCAACGTTGACAATCGATTCCGGACCATTTATGACGTCACATGTGCTCATGGAAGCCGATTTAACGATTGATTTAGTAATTTGTAACCTTTATTTATTTGAACGCCATTTAAGAAATCGATGTTCGGCGACTTAGCCGGTAGAGCCCCTGGTCTTATGTTAGCTGTAATGATGATGATGAATCCTTTATCAGTGCCTCTAGTACGAGTTCCTGCAGTTTACTTACTCGATCACACGTACAGTTTCCTCCCATACATTGAGCACTAGCGCCTTTCGCGGAAACTATTAAGAACTAAAACTCTGGTGCTCAATGTATGGGAGGAAACTGTACGTGTGATCGAGTAAGTAAACTGCAGGAACTCGTGCTAGAGGCACAGGCTAGAGGCATAGGTACGCGTGACTGCTTATCGGTATGCGCCGTCTATAGTGTATCGGTGTGTCACGTATGTATTAAGAAATGGAATAGCATTAGACATTAAAATACGGCCAAACTGAAAAAATTCTCGCGTCTTGGTCTTTGCCCTGCAGCGGAATAACTTGGGATAGTATAAAATAACTTACTTTGGGTCAACATTAGCAGTAGCTTCATCCAATACGAGTAACTTGTTTCTGCCCAGAGCCGCTCGTGCCAGGCACAATAGCTGCCGCTGTCCAGCACTGAAGTTTGCTCCCCCTGACTGTACAGCGGATGTCAGTGAGGTCACACTTCGCTTCAACTCCACCTGTGTAACAAAAATCATACTAATATTATAAAGGCGAAAGTTTGTGAGTGTGCATGTTTGTTACTTCTTCACGGCTAAACGACTGAAGTGATTTTAATAAAATTTGGTAAAGAGCTAGCTGACACTCTGGATTAACACATAGGCTATAGTTTATAAAGTTTAACGTGAGTAAAACCGCGGGGCACAGCTAGTATTACATATTGTATTTAAGTATATCTACTCTATGTATACACATTTACCTGCTTTTATTTCCACTATAGATATAAAAATGTATACCTGTTCTAATGCAGTCCATATATCAGCATCTGTATATTTATCGAAGGGATCCATATTGTACCGTAAACTTGCTGAAAACAGAACTGGCTCTTGAGGTATGATCGATATTTTGGATCTAAGTTCCTAGAAGCAAAAAAATCCACATTTAATTTGTTGCGATATATAACAGTATTAGTGTACTATCAGCTTCAATTTACTAATATTATACCTTGAGAGCGACGCTTTTAGTGTCCACATCATCAATAAAAATGTTACCATCTATGGGCGCTAATCGGAACAATGCTGATATCAATGAAGACTTGCCAGCTCCTGTACGACCAACTACTCCGACCTGTGAATTAAATTGATTATTGCATTAACGATTTGATTCATTTCTAACAATATACTTTTAGCTGATATACACAGTGTTTTTGATATCCCATAACTCTAGGGTATGAATGAGAATCATCTGGAATATTTTATTTCTTTTAATTATCTTATATTTTTAAATTTTCAATCAATATGATTTCACTAAATGACGATGCTATTGTAAAACAGCCTTACGTGAATATGAGAACGTCGCATTTTTTTAGCTTTAAATATGAATGAATTAATCAATTAAATAAACAAAGTAAAGTGTATGTTTACAAGCAACGCGGTGCTATCCCGCTACATACATTACTACACTAGGTAGTTCAAAGTTTGGCAACGTTGCAAAAGTACCTAAACATTCCTCACACGGGTGACAATTTATGACCATGGTTAATTATGGTTATTTATCGTCAAAACTATACATTTTGGAACTTCATATTCTATTCTAGGACACTGTATTCTTTTTACTTATAGATAGCCCTATAAAACTTATGAGATATAAAAAAAACGCGATATATAATTATATATCGCGTTTTTTTTATATCTCATAAGTTTTATAGGGCTATCTCACTAGCACTCACTTTCCAACCACTTTCTATCACAATGTTGAGTTTCTTGAGTACGGGGTCGGCGTCCTTGTCGTATCGTAGACTTAAGTCTTTGAACTCCAGTCGGGCTCGTTTGGGCCAGCCAGTTGGCGGTGAAGGACCATCTATATTTTCTTTGGGTAGAGAAGTGAACTGCACCACTCGCTCCACGCTCGTCATCTGGGAGATCACCTCGGTCGCCTGCTTGATGCCATATTGTACCATATTTACTAGGATCAACCCTTGACTTATTGCGAGACCGACGTTGCCAGACTTTGTCGAGCCTGCAAATAGTTCATGACTAAAATCTCATTCTTACAATTAGAATTCTATTTGTAGAATTGCGACTTTTATAAAAAATAATTACCATCATCCAGGAGTAAAAATGTGTAAGCTACAATTACTACGTAGACGGCACATATGAGACTGAGCCAAATAGAAAAGGCTGTATTCGTGACAATTGTTAAAAACCTGAAACAAACAATATTTATTAATCTAGGTCTTACAACAAGCCTGTCTTCAACAGGTCTGATACGAAGAACATGCTCAACCTTGCAGCTAACTATTTGACCACCATACCAGTTTCGATACCAAATCCGCTAACTGTCATCTACAAGATAATTGAACTCACCTGTAGTACCATAGTCATAACAGCCTATAGTTTCCGCAGCGAACCTATCTACGCCGACTAATTCGTCGTATAAACTGTTGGTTCTGGTGGATAGTAGTGCTATCGGAAGATCAGCGCCGCAGTAATATCACATATTTTACTGCATTACTGCAGCGCTGATCTTCCGATAGCACCACTTGTCGTAGCTAATGCTGAAATGGGGCCTTTTTTCACTCGCAAATTTTTGTTTTACTTTTGCTATGTAGGTATGGCAACATTTCTTTTTGTCAAAAATAAACATATTTCTTTTCTTATAGCAATAAGTATGTATATAATAGGTCTTTACCTATGAAATTGCCGTTTTGTATGAAAAAATTTAAACGAATTTTTTTCATGAATTTTTTTATTTGTATTAATCGAAGTAATCACCCATGCAATCAATGCATCTTTGCCATCGCAGTGGCAGTTTATTGATGCCCTTCTTAAAGAAATCAGCTGGACGGGAGGCAACAAATTCTTCAAAGGCATTTTGTACTGCCTCTCGGGTATTGAATTTTTTTCCCGCCAAGAAGTTATCCAAATTCTGGAAAAAGTAGTAGTCTGTAGGCGCAAGGTCTGGTGAGTAGGGCGGATGACGGAGAGCTTCCAACCCCAGTTCTTGCAACTTGGAGACCGTCTGCTGTGCAGTATGAGGTCGCGCGTTGTCGTGCAGGAGCAGCGGAGACGAGCGATTGACCAATGCTGGTTGGAGATGCGCCAGCTTCTCCATCATTGTGCTCAGTTCTTCACAGTACACATCTGCAGTAATGCTCACCCCGTTTGGTAAGAAGCTGTGATGAATCACACCGGCGCTAGACCACCAAACAGTGACCATCACTTTTCTAGGGGTAAGTTTTCGTTTAGGGCATTGTTTAGGTGCTGAACCAGGATCCAACCAACTTGCTGAGCGCTTGCGGTTATCAAACAGAATCCATTTTTCATCGCAGGTAACAATGCGGTTCAAAATTCCTTCATTTGTGTGTCTGTTGAGCAGTGCAAGGCACGTCTCGACGCGTACTTCGCGCTGGCGATCATTGAGTTCGTGGGGCACCCATTTGTCAAGCTTTTTTACCTTGCCAATTTGACGCAAATGGACCAATATTGTTTTGACGCTAACGTCGAAAGCTGCTGCTAATTCAGCCGTAGATTGTGTATCATCAGCTTCCACAACCGCCTTTAATTCGTCATTGTCGACCAAAGTCTTCGGACGACCGCGAGGTTCATTTTTCAGGTCGAAATTTCCAGACCGGAAGCGAGCAAACCAATAACAGGTGGTGCGTTGGTTCGTAGTGTTAGCTCCGTAAACGTCGTTGATGTTGCGTGCCGCTTGTGCCGCGTTGCTGCCACGACGGTACTCATATTCCATAATTACTCGAATTTTTAACGTATCCATGATGACGAAAAAGATTGAAATGCGATGAAAATGTAACACTAATCAATAAAGAAATGACTACTTTTGGAAAAAAGAATCCATGTTTTAAAAAAAAATTAATTTGAAATTAGAATTCTTAGCCAAACAAAAATTATTTTGATTTGAAATGGCCAGTACTGCAGAACGGCAATTTCATAGGTAAAGACCTAATATAACTTATATTATTATTATTATTATTTATAACTGACCAGGCAGCGGTGTGCACATCCTGCTTGTCGTCGAACTGTTCGCGCAGCATGTCTTGCGCACCGCACGCGCGTACCGTGCCGAGCCCCGCCATCGTCGCAGACACGTGCGAAAACACCGGGCTTCGGGTCACACCCTCTACCCTGTTGACCAAATCAGATGCCGTTAATATTACTTTAGGGACCTTTGTAACTCGTTCTCTGCTTACAGAAATATCAAATACCTTTTGATTCCTTGTGCTGTACTAAGGAATATTATAGTCCATATGTACATCAGTATACCGCAGACACCAGTGGTTAACAGCATGTAAGGGCTTACTATGGCTACCATTACCAGAATACCCAACATCACCATGAATATCTGTACAAAAAAAGTTTATAATTTCAATTGGCAACCATATGAAGGTACAATAATATAATATTATTTCCATTTATAAAATTATTGTACCTGTATGCTGTCCAAATACATTCTGGGCAAGATCTCGTCAACCACACCCATGTCTTTGGAGAATCTGTTCAAGATGCGTCCCGAAGGATTTGTGTCGAAGAAACGCATCGTGGCCGACAAGATGTTACTGAACATTTGGTTGTGCAATTTTATCGAACTTTTCATGCACACCCACAAGAATAGTATGGACCTGAAAAATAATGAGTTGAAAAATATATGATGTACTTTATGCCCGTCAATTGTATGATTGTAAAGTACCTTTCGGTACAGGGGTTAATTGCCCTAGCGCGGGCGTTGTCTTATGAAAATAAAATTATGGACAAGTTAGAAGATAAGTATACTACGCAAATTACGTAATATTGCTGGTGATTCTAGTCTTTTACACCGTTTAACTTATTTAAACATCTCTCCCTAATATAACTGGCATGAATAGAACATTCAAACTAATGAAACTGTTTAATACGCGTACAGGGTGCAAAATAGGTCGACAGGTTCTTCTAACGTGCCGCAATTTTTTTTACTATTTCGCTACTAAACTAAAGTTTAAAATGTATTGTCTTTTTCATAAGAGCTATTTTAGAAAAAACATTCAATGTTTTTAAAACTAGCTTAGACCTATTGCTTCGAATCGGGGGAATTATTGAATTTATGGTTCTGTAATATTTGAGTTATTGAATTTATGGTTCTTATGGGCATAATTGAATTTATGGCTCTGTAATATTTTGATTTATTGAATTTATGGTTCTTATGGTCATTATTAAATTTATGGATCTGTAATAATTTGAGTTATTGAATTTATTGTTCTTATGGGCATTACTGAATTTATGGTTCTGTAATATTTTGAGTTATTGAATTTATGGTTCGTATGGGCAGTATTTAATTTATGGTTCTGTAATATTTTACGTTATAGGAGCCCGCCCCTGTTGCATTGATATCTTTTGAAATTTCTAAAAATGGTCTTAGATAAATTATTATCTACTATATAAAAATAAGTCGGGTTTTCCTTCCTGACGCTATAACTCCAGAACGCACGAACCGATTTCCACGGTTTTGCATTCGTTGGAAAGGTCTCGGGCTCCGTGAGGTTTATAGCAAAGAAACTTTATAAAATTTAACGCGGGTAACACCGCGGGGCACAGCTAGTTTTACTATAATGATACTAACCTGCCAGTAGTGAGCACGATACAACCAAAAATTGCGATAGCCCAAATGTAGATATAAAATGGATGATTGTATTGTTCCTGCGATGTCGTTATATCCTGCATAATGAGCGCAGAGGTGACCATTGTCCCGATGATGGTGTGGTTGGGTTGCACCGTAGAGGACAGATTGCTTATACTTATTGGCATTTCTGTAGATGTCACATTGGCAATATTCGCTTCGTTGGCATAAGTAGTATTCACAAGAGCTTCATTTGCCGTGCTATTTTCCAAGAGCGAGTGTTTAGCTTCGACGTCGTTCATCCTGAAAAAACAGAAGCACTTACATAACTATATACATTTTAGTTATATTAGAAGGGGGTTTAACGTACTCTATATTAAATCTAAGATTGGTACGAATATACAGATGGGTTAATGTATCAGGGCAGATTTTTAATTCAAATCGAGGCAACGCTTCTAGCATTCTGAACGTGTTGTCTTTGAACGACCTGGTAGACTTCTTCCATGCACAAGACTAATTAAAATTGGGTGTCAATTTACCAAATTACTTAAGTTAATAATAATAATATTCTGGGACATTATTCACACACGGCCATCTGAGCCGTACTATGGAAACATGGAACAATGGAAAGCAGAGCTTGTACTATGGAAACCAGATTACTGATATACTACATACACTACTTTTCTACATATATACCAACCAACCAAGCTAACTCGTACCATAGACAATATAAATAAATCTGAGATTGCATAATTATACCTAGCGGTATAATGTACTTGTTATAGTAAGTAGAGATACCTAAATATCTTCGCAACTGTATTTTATAATTAGGGATACACTCAATGGGCTTTAGGTAACCAATAATCACCATCTAATAAAAAAATTGAATATCTCGTCATACATTGTCAAAAAAATGGGAAAGTTTGCTTTTCTTTACCAATATGTCAGCCAGAGATCACTAAAAGAGGTGACAACTTGCGCCAAGATCACTCCGAGCAGAGTCCAAAACAGTAATCCCCAACCTGCGCCGGCGCGGAAGTATTGCATGTACACTGCGCCGGACACTCGACCTGTGGATACCACATAAACGAATAGGTATAACGTAAATTATTGTCATATGGGAAAATCATCTTTCGAATGGCCCCAAGTCTATTATCAACAGTTGCTTAGTAGTTGGAAGTTAGTTAACTAGTAATTCTACCCGGACAGGTAAAATGGTGTAAAGAACGCAGTAAGTCCAATTTTCGTGTTATAAGTGTATTTACAGAATTGCGTCATCATAATAGGTACAAGTTACTTCTAAAACACCAACAACCTCGCAGTACTAAATAGTAAATACCATAACCAACAACTTTTTATAATTTATTAAATTTTACTTACAGAAATAAGTATTATATTTATTTCTCGCTAGAATGTTTATAACTCTACGAGCATTGCAAGGAAGCGCACCCGCGCGCGTGCTTTGTGTCGTTCGCGCGACGTCCTTTATGCTTTCGTTTATGAATGAAACATAGACCTACAAATGTCTCGACAATACAACAAAAACCATTAAAATGCTTTTTTTTTCATGTATTGAATTATGTCCGAACTCGTAGAATAAAAGTAGTTGCTTATGATGTTAGCAAATTAGTCCTGAGAGGTTATTGCTGTTTTACAAATAACCCTGTATAATAATAATAATGTCCTCCCGACAGAATTTCAGCCACGGCGGCCAGTCTCAATGGAGACTAACCAATTGTGCAGGACATATTATAGTGCACAAGTGTGTGCGCAAACACAGGGGCACTTTCTATTCCATCACTCTCATGATCCGATGGGACGACTAGCGACACGACCGGAAAGAGTTCAGGTACAGGACCGACGGCTTTGCGTGCTCTCCGAGGCACAGGGGTGTAATACCGCCAGCTTCCAGACTAGGGGCTGATACTGAGAAATTTCTTGTTACGGAAATATCTCAAAATCACTTTTTGGTCCGACCCGGGATTTGAACCCAGGACCTCATTATCTGCGGTTGAACACGCTGCCGCTAGACCAACGAGGCAGTCAATAGCCTGTTTACCCCTCCTGTAGGTCCTATAATAGAATTAATATCGTGCTTTACCCTCTAAAGGTACCTAATATTTCTAATAAACGAGCAATATTTATAGGTAGTAAACACCATTATTACCTGTGCCCGTCATCTCTGCCGTTTCTTCCTGGTCAACCTCCTCAGGTACTACGCCACCAAGCAACGTGCTCGTGGTGCTTGTATGAGACTGCAATTAACAAGGGAAATCTCATTATTAAAAGCGAAGGATATCTTATTAATATTCGCAACTAAATTAACGAACCTAGTGCTCACATTAATTAATTATGTAATGACTGGACTCATGGCGCAGCGGCTAAGACAGCCTCGCCGCTTCGTGTCCCGCCCCGGACAACTATTTGTGTGACCCATAAATAGTTGTTTTGAGTCTGCATGTAATTTGTGTCCGTCTATTAAATGTTTGTAAAGTATCCCGCGACACTGGGATTAATTTCCGAGTGCGGGCGTTGTCTATAAAAAAAATACATACCAACATGGCACAATTATAATAGAAAGTATTAATCGAAAAATGACCCAGAAAAATACCTAAGTAATAAACAAACAAAAATAGTCGTGCTTATCACAAAGATTTGTGTGTGAGAAAGAAGCCACGACCTTTTCGACGAAGAACCTGTTTTGAAATCGAACCTTTTTTCAATATTATCAGATACTTCTTTCGAGTTTCGAACCTCGACTTGGGGCAGTTACTCACGGTAAATGCTTCAGAGGATGTTTTTAAGTATTCTTGTGCTTCGTTAATTTGATCGAGGATCGAAAAGGGTATTTTACGCATACAAATACAAAAGTAGGACCAAGGTCATGTAGATTGATTGTACTCTCGGCCTCCGAGTACGATAATGTCTAATCATCATCATCATCATATCAGCCGAAAGACGTCCACTGCTGGACAAAGGCCTCCCCCAAAGATCTCCACAATTGCCGGTCTTGTGCTATTCGCATCCAGCATTTTCCAGCGACCCGCACAAGATCATCGGTCCATCTTGTAGGGGGCCTGCCCACGCTGCGTCTTCCGGTTCGTGTCTAAGGTCTAATGCATTGACTTAAAATGGACCCATCCATATGCGTTGCCATGTCAAGCACAAATTTCGAACAAGTTTCATGCGTTTCTCATAAATCACTTAAAATAACATAATTTTAAGTGAGGGAACTATAAATATAAATAGGTATTTAACCGCGAAAATAAGTTTAATATAAGAGTAGGTATACATAAACATATATGTAGGCATGATTTACATAAGGATAAAACTGTATTATTGCAAGTCATCTGTTTAATGAATAGCTATTTAGCTACTCTTCAAAGATATAATATAGTCGTCAATAAACAAATAATGTGCCTCTATGAATATAATGTCTCAAGTCATCATATACCTACAGAAATGTGCGTTTCAAAGACTTTGATTGATTTGACATATCTTGTCAATATTTCATCATTCATCAGTCATTTTATTTATTAGCCTATTCCTACAGGGTAAAGTCGTCAATTTTGATTATCTGCTCTGATTTAGTAAAATTATCCATAAATATTAAAATACCAATTGTAACAGTAAACCGTAAAATAAATATAAATGTTTTATTTTCATAAATATTGATGTATTTACTTTGTAATACACTGCGTGTGTGTGCAAAGTGCACTCTGTATTCCTAAACCCTCATAACCCGACAAGATCGGGGAGAGGTAAGGCATAGGACCGACTGTTTTACGTGTTCGAGGCCCGAGTGTTTAACATCGCATACACCCAGACTACAGATAAGTGTTTTTTTTTATTTGGCTAATTACTACTTTTTCTGCCTGAGCCGGGATTATCCGCTACCCACGAAAGATTATTGTGGCGCAGCGGCTAAAACAGTCGCCTCACCGTAGGTATTTGTGTTACCATAAATAGTTGTTCTGAGTGATGTAATTTGTGTCCGTCTATTATGTTTGTACATATTGCGACACAGGGATTAGATTCCCTAGCCTAGGCGATGTCTTTATATTTAAAATAAAAACAATATTTAGAACCGCTACGATTGGTCATTCAAATGTCATTCTATAATTGAATGAATGAGATAAAACGTGTCTCGTAAACGTAACGAGTTAACAAGGCAAGTGATGTCATAAGTATTGATAACACACTGCGTGGTTATAATGAGGTAATATCACAGGATAATAAATAGTAGTAGTAAAACTTGACATTGGTCTGTACAATCACTAAATAGGTATAAAAGCTTTAAACCTTAGGATATTCTACTGATATAGTAGCGTTGCAAGGGATTTCCGTTTATTGTATGCCCATTTACCTGGTGACCTCATCAGTTCCTAATTAAAAATGGCAGCTGCCTTCTGAACCAATAGTTGCGGGTTCCATTCTCGCATAGGTAAATAAACGAGGCAAGTAATGTCATAACAATGGATAACATACTCTACTACTACTACATACTGATTATAACGCGGTAATATCACATGATAATAAATAGTAGTAGTAAAACTGGACATTGCCCTGTGCAATCACTAAATAGATAAATACAGTATAAGGTCAAAATTTTAATATAAGGCAAGGCTGGAAGAATTGCGGGCAAATAAATACTATGGGGCAAGGACAGGAAAATATGTAATATATAGTGCGTTACGAGACGACACACACAGATTAATTGTAAAATGAGGTTAAAAAAGAAAATTTAATGGGAATGGGGATATGAAAAATTAGTAAGTAGTGTGCAAGATACTTAGAATAACTTTTGTTATAAGAAAATAAATGAGCGAATCGCCTACAAAGTGCGTTAGTTGTTTGGCGAAAAATACATGTAAAAATCATAATTAAAAAAAAGAACAATATATAATAATAATAATTTAGTGATAATGATTCCTAGGTGTGTAAAAGCTTTAAAGCTTACGCCGTTCTTCTGATTGAGTTGGTCTGCAACGGTTTTCCCATGCCTATTTATCTGGTACCCGCATCAGTTCCTAATTCAAAATGACCACTGCGAAGACTAAGTTGGCAGCTGCCTTCTGATCTAAAAGTTGCGGATTTACGTGTCTATCTGTCTTCGCCTGGGTGTTTTCTGTGTTTGTATGTAAATAAGTATTTCTTTCCGTTATCTAGTATCCATAGTACAAGCTTTGCGTAGTTTGGGGTAGATGGCACTGTGTACTTTAATTATAAATAACATTCGTTATTTATAATTAAATCCAGAAGTTATCAAGTTTCAAATTTGTCCAAATTAATGATCCGCCTGGTTATCTATGTCTGAGGCCAACAGGGTGGATTGGACATATAAACGAGTCGCATAAAAATTAAAACACAAACCTGTATGGACATGGTCCTCTGTCGCAGGTGCAGCGGCTTAATAGCATCGTCTGGTTGTTCCTCTTCCTGGAGCAGTTCGGAAAACAGTGGAGATCGGGACACGTCCTCAAATGTGCCTACCGTCTCTATATCGCCCTAAACAAACAAAATTAAAAAAGTTATTAACATCATATTTTTTTATTCTGTGATTTTTAATTCCATTGGTAAATAGAGCTCCTTAAGCTGGCTGAAGCCGTCTAGCAAATATAAACTACAAACTAAGTACCCGCGCCGGAGCGCATCCCCCTTGGGGTTCGAACCTCGACTCTGGGCGGTTACTGGCGGGAAGATGCATTAAATGGCTATCATTTTAAGTATGTTTTGTGGCACTTTAACTCTTCGTTAATACGTGACGCGGGCCATCAATTGGAAGCTAGCAATCCTGTCTTTTGCCCACTTAACTAATATACGACTTTATGTATTGGTAGGGTTCCGTATCTCAAAAAGAACCCTTGTAGGAAATATTCGTTGTGTGCCTGTCTGCCAAGTCTATGTGTTGAGAAGCACCTCTTCTCAGGAAAACACTGCTTAATACGTAAAACCGCTGCGTTCCATATATCTTATATTTATTTAGATTATAGAAATAATATGAGTAATTAAATTCTACAGCATAAAGGGTGTGTACTGTAGTACCTACTATACGTGTCTTGGCTATGTCATAACATAGCCAAGACACGTATAGTAGGTTTGTTTAAGAACATTTAAAACATA
The DNA here is from genome assembly GCA_951640165.1 of Pseudoips prasinana. Classification (NCBI taxonomy): domain Eukaryota; kingdom Metazoa; phylum Arthropoda; class Insecta; order Lepidoptera; family Nolidae; genus Pseudoips; species Pseudoips prasinana. The sequence continues at coordinate 21,872,897 of OX621236.1, read as the reverse complement.
ACACAGGAAAATATCAAATCATTAAAATTAACCCATGAGTTTTGCATGTAGCTGAATTGCCATGAGGTCTCAATGCATTTAAAACTTGTATAACTGCGAAATCTACGATGTTATTGAATATCATTGGCGTAGTTGGAATCGGAATAATTGCCTTTCATATCAATTAATTTCCTGTGTTCTTCCGCGATAGAAAAAATTGCAACAAAGCCGAAAAGTTGTATATCAAAAAAAATATTATACTCGTATTATTATGAAACGTTATTTCATAACGACAGAGTTGATGGTCATCCTTCGTCGAAAACTTCAAAACTCATGCCTAAGATGATTGCTGGGCATTAAAATATTAACTTTTCCTGCTAGGCGTCATATACACACATCAACACAATCTAGGGATATTGAACATTTCATTGATTATCTAGAAAACTATAAACATTTTGTTATGACTGTAAATGGAAGAATTAAAGATAATTTCATGGCCGATATTTAAACATTAACAACACGATGCGATTTTGTTTTTCTAATTAATAAAAGTCTTAAATTAATTAAGCCATAGAAAATTACTGAGTGAACAAAAACATTTTATTCTTATAAAATTATTCAATCGAATTAAATGAATAAAAATCTTACCAAATCTGATAATCAGTAATCGGTATTTCCTCCTCTAACATTAATCACACAGCGGCAACGATTTTCCATACTTAAAATTAAGGTGTCAATGTCTTGCTGGGGTATGCAGTCCCAAGTTCTTTTTAAATGTTCGAAAAGTTGTTCTTCTGTTGTCAAGTTGGGTGGAAAATCCCTCAATGCTCTTCGCTGTAACATGTCCCAGGCGTGTTCAATTGGGTTTAAGTCTGGCGACTGTGGAGGCCAATCTAATACCTGAACATCGTGTTCTCGAAGGGCGGCCCTCACCAGCCGCGCTGTATGGGAAGGTGCATTGTCATGCATGAGCTGAAATTCTTGCCCCGTTAGGGCCCTGAGCGGGACAATGACACGTTCTACTACCTCCTCACGGTATCTATGGGCAGTCATGCTGCCCTGAATCCAAATGAGTTGGGTTCGTCCGCCGATTCGTATTCCTGCCCACACCATAATTGTCCCGCCTTGGTAAGAGTGGACCTCCTGTGGATGTCGGAGACGGCTGACCCTGCCTGGAGTTCTCCAAACGCGTGTTCGTCTCGAATCTGGATGAAATCCATAGCGGGACTCATCAGTGAACAGCACCAATGACCATTGTTGATCACTCCATGTCAAATGTTCTTGAGCCCATAAAAGTCGCCTACCGCGATTGCCACGTCGCAGCGCTGGGACTCGTAGCGGTCTGCGAGCATGAAGACCAACTTCATGCAGCCTCCTTCGCACGGTTTGGTCGCTCACCAGCAGCTGCTGACCCTCCTGGAGCCTTTGCACTAGTTGCATCGCTGTGATATTGGGTAGTCTTCTGGCGGTCATTTGGAGAAATCGATCCTGTCTCTGAGTGGTAACACGATATCTACCTGTGTGCCGTTCTGCCACATCTCCAGTAGCGCGATAACGTGACCACAGCCTGGATACCACATTTTGGCTTGTGCCCAGAGACTCAGCAACGACGCGTTGAATAGCACCGTTTTGTAACATGCCAACTGCCCGTAACATTTCATCTCGACTCAAATGATGGCGTGGCATGACGCTAAAAAGCTTACACAACCAATTGAGAAAAGAAAATAAAACAATTTATCAGGTTTTCTTCAATTAACACGCAAAAAAAATTTTAATGCAACTTCTTGAAATTAGATACAACTCAAGATTGCGCTGTGCTTTGCGTGTTTTCATTTGTTTCTCATTTTAATTTTTAAATTTTGAATAAAGAATAGACAAGGTTTAAATCTGTAAATAAACTTTTTAAGGAAACTAAATAGGTTTTAAACAATAAAGCCATGTTTGATTTCAAAATAACGTATCCCTAGACTTTGTTGATGTGTGTATATCTAGTATCTATCCAAGTTTATCAATGTCTACTGACAAGATCGATAGTACTACTATTTCTATACTAATCTTATTGGCGGTGTATCTAGAAGATAAGATTCATAATTTAGGATAACGAATGGGTTATTATTAAAAGAAATTGTCTTATTTATTCATCATTTAAAATGAACAAAAATCGAAAGTTAAGAGAAAAAAAGCTTCCATAATAAAACTTAAATAATATAATTTTCATTAGTTTTAAACATACTTACGTTAATTATGATTATATACGTGTTAGGTAACCAGGGTTAATTCTGTCTATGGGTTGAATTATTTATTATCTACAATTATTCCGTTTGAAATGGAATTCTCAGAAATTTTGTGTCATCTAAAAACTATTCTTTGCATACATTGAAAAGGTTGCTCCTATAAATATTGTTCTATGGGTTGCTCACTTTCATAGACACAACCAGTTATTAACTACGTGTTTGTATCAGAACCCACCCTGGTTCTGATACAAACACGTAGTTAATAACTAGGCCCCGATATATGTACCTATGTGTATATTTTTTTTAAATGTCATTGACTGTTACATGTCATTAGAAGACATTACTTCAAAGTTTATGGAAAAAGGCTTCAAAACTAAAAGTATAAAAAAACTTCACAAAAAAAATTCGAAAATGAAAGTCCGTAATTATTGGCACCTACTTTAAATGTTATATTTAGTGTATACATACATTTGTTGAAATTGTGTTATTCTGTTTAGTGGTTTTGAAGTAAGTGTTTTGTTTTTGAAACTGGTTTTTTGATGTGAAACATCTATAGCCGCACGTAAAACAGATTTCTGGCGTGGCCACGCATGCCGCGGATTTTTTATTTTTTTTTATTTTTTTTGTTTTTTTAGTTGCTATCACAATATGTTATATACTTGGACTTCGACTTGACTTCGACTTTGACTTTGACTTCGACTTCGACTTCGACTGCGACTTATACTTCGACTTCGTCTTCGACTTCGACATGACTTCGACTTCGACTGCGACTTATACTTAGACTTCGACTTCTGCATATTACTTTTACAAAATAATGTCATCTGCCAGGCGTCCCGTGACGGCTCACATTTTTTGTTTGTTCCAAATCCACGTTAAAAACTACATTATATTTGACTTTTTGACTTTGTATAAATTAAATTAACGATATTTAATCAGCAGCTTTTTGGGGGCCACCCAGCTTTTTGGGGGCCACCCAGATATTTGGGGGCCACCCAGCTTTTTGGCGGCCGCCCAGATTTTTGGGGGCCACCCAGGTTTTTGGGGGCCACCCAGCTTTTTGGGGGCCGCACAGATTTTTGGGGGCCACCCAGCTGTTTGGGGGCCGCCTAGATTTTTGGGGGCCACCCAGATTTTTGGGGGGCACCCAGCAATATGGGGGCCACCCAGCTTTTTGGGGGACACCCAGCTTTTTGGGGGCCACCCAACTTTTTGGGGACCGCCCAGATTTTTGGGGGCCACCCAGTATTTTGGGGGCCGCCCAGATTTTTAGGGGCCACCCAGATTTTTGGGGCACCCAGATTTTTGGGGGCCACCCAGATTGGCGGGGGCCACCCAGCTTTTTGGGGGCCACCCAGCTTTTTGGGGGCCACCCAGCTTTTTGGGGACCGCCCAGATTTTTGGGGGCAACCCAGCTTTTTGGGAGCCGCCCAGATTTTTAAGGGCCGTCCAGATTTTTAGGGGCCACCCAGCTTTATGGGGGCCACCCAGATTTTTGGGGGCCACCCAGATTTTTTTGGGCCACCCAGCTTTTTGGGGGCCACCCAGATTTTTGGGGGCCACCCAGCTTTTTGGGGACCACCCAGATTTTTGGGGGCCACCCAGCTTTTTGGGGGCCGCCCAGATTTTTAGGGGCCACCCAGCTTTTTGGGTCAAATCCCGTGTTCATGCCCGCTTATGTATGTATGTATGTTTCGCCGGACCGTCTCAACTGGGTCGTGTTGAAACCGGTAGTAGCCCACTGAGTTTGTTTCGCTGGGTCTTCTCAGTTGGGGCGCATTGGATCCGGTGGTAGCATTAATGCGCGACCGTCGTTATTAACACAAGGTCCGTCATAATAATACAGAACCATTGACAATATGTAGTAAAAATATTAGACTTAAACTATGATAATTAAACATAATTTCTTGACAATAACTTGATACGAGCTAGCTAAATATCATTGCTATAATAAAATAAATTTTATAAATGTTTTCATACAATATGTACCTAAATATCTGTTACTAGAAATAATAATGTAAACAACTATATTACTACAAACATGTTCTGACTACTTACAAGCGCTTTTTTAAAGTCTACGTGAATAAAAACCTTTTTTATTTTATTTATTTTTTTATTTTATCACAATATGTTCTTTTCTGCATATTACTTTTACAAAATTATGTCGATGTTTCACATCTGCCAGGCGTCCCGTGACGGCTCACATTTTTTTTCTTAGATCTCGCAAGATTCGAATTAAAATAATAATTATCAGAAACGACACATAAAGACTGATGAATATACATTTACGTACATAAAAGCAAAAAAGGGACCTATTTCAGAACCTTCCAAAAGAGAGAGAAATATTGCCAGTAAATAATTTATCTAAACTTCAATAGTTATCTCGTCTGTCCGTAATGGGCCTACATTGGAATAAAATCGCAATATGTTTCGAGAGAGGTGGTGACATATGGTATGTACTGTATATGAAGAGTGTATCTTTAAGTGGAACAAATTATTTGAGAAGTCAGTCTATTGAAGAATAGGTATTTTGCAAATAACTTTTAACTAAAATAAAACCTTTAGCAGAAAGGTATTTTAGAAATAAATTATTCGGCCTTTTGTGAATTACCCACTAATTGTTGATGCCTGTGTTTAAAAGGTTGTTTTTATTTCATAAAGTGTAATTTAAATGGTTGAGATACAAGTATAACTTAAACATTATTGAGTTCCAATTAGCTTCACTAGATTAAATATTAATGAGCTTTTAATTGTCATTATATATAATAATTCATTCTAATGGACAGCCATTAGGAGGCGTTGTCATAGGCAGACACATTTTTTCTGAAACTTATTCGTAATTTAAAGTACTTCCAAAGAAAACGAAATTTATCGTCACGAAAAAATAGAACATCTTAATTTGTAGACATTTTGCGGGTTCAGGAGTCAAAAGGCTAAATTGAGCTCTATAGGGGTTACTTTTGTCGTCAATCTCTTCGGCCGAATGATATTTGTGTCGTGAACTCGTGATACACTATTAGTTTTATTATTTATACAAACTTTTGCTTAAAGTTTATCACCATTTCACATCTGACATAAGCAAAATTGTCGACATCGGCATCACGTGCTATTTGTAAAATGAAGATATCAATGGCTTGACAAACGCACGAATCGACTTATTGGTAAAATAATAATATTTATTTGTTTCTACGGATTTTTATTAGTTAAAAATTTCTCACATATTTAGTCACGTTGGGAAATATTCAGAAAATTGTATCTTAGATTTTAGTAATGACAAATAACGACGTTAACAAGCAACGACGCGGATCACTCGTAAGATTGAAAATCAGAGAAAGTATTTTATATTTATTATTTAAAAATACACATAAATGTACAAAGGAGGACTTAATGCCAAAGGCATTTTCTATCAGTCATTTCATTGTTTGAAGAAAGTGTCAATGAAACCATTTATGAAATATGATATTCCGCTAATCCGATAATGGTTGTAAATAAATATACACACAGTAGGTATAAAATCACAATAGTGCGGTTGTTAGCTTGTGGATTGTTGTATGTGCATATCGCTTTATCACGGATGAGTAATCAGAGGAAATGTGCTATCAGCGGTATTTAACGTCCCAGGTCACTTCACGATTTATACGATCTGACCTTACCTATATGTAAAAGTACATATATGTAATACCCAAATATATATTGCAAAGCGGTTAGTACAGTTTCATCGCCACGCCACGTCTTATCACGGGTTTGATTCCCATTCAGAACAACTATTTGTGTGATCATAAGCAAATGTTTTGAGTATAGGGTGTACGTTGTGCCCGTCAATTATTTATTTATACCACATACACTACCATTACAGTTTACCCATTGCCAAAGCTTAGATATAACATTTTCTTAACTAAGTAATATTATCTTAGCTAGACCATATCTGATCTCATTGTGTATGTAAATCACAGTCTTTTATCTGAACAAAATTAATAAAAATCCTAATACAAATGATTTTCATTCACTTAAACTATGGCTCGGACCGTCAATCTCACTTTCTAGAGCATTAAAATTTTATAAATCACACACATAAACATATATTAATTCGTCCAAAGCGAAATAATTGAAGCGTCTGTTTGTAATGTCAAAATAATTCAATAAAATGAATACTATAAGTTTTATACGCTACGTAAAATAAAATGTCATCTCTGAAATGGCTGAACAGATTTCGACAAGACTTTCAATGGCCGGCCGCTATGTCATGTTATAGTGTTATAATATACTAATTGCCGCTCGAGGCTGCGCCTGCGTAATTTACTGGACAATCTAAATTACACGGGTAGCTAAGCAACCGAGCATTGCTAACTTATAATAAATCTTACGTATATATAATATACATACATTGCTGAACTCTCCTATTATAGTTCTCAATGAATGTATAAATAGCATTTCCAGCTGACGCTGAGCTATTCTGCTGTATTTTGTCTATTTACCAAGTATCTATAAAATAGCGTCCAGAATAACAATTCTCACATGACATTAGCTATATAATATGTTTATAACATAGATGGACATCAAATAAATTACAAGTAAGAAACGGTTTATCTTTAGGAATCATTTAAATATTATGAATGTATGGAAATCTTGAGCCGTCACCGCCCCTGAAGCATTCATATAAACAATAATAATTGATTAAACATATTATGTAGATAATAAGATAAGATATATCTCTAGAACTGAAAAATAATTATAATATAAAGGATGCTATTTAATTAAGATAAGGTGCATTATTGATTAAGATAACGTATTCATTGACTTTCGAATCCTTTGATTAAGTCGAACATTTATATAAACAAAGGAGCCGGGGATTTTTGGGCCTGACTGTAATGAGTTGAGATATGGTTTAAAAAAAGCGTTATATTTTGCTATTTCAAACAGTAAAAAATTGACCCAATTTACAATCTGGGAAACGAGAAATCGCAAAATAAGTTTAAGTCACGAATTAAATTAGTTGTTGATTACTATAATCGATTAACGTTAATGAGTACAAACAATGTAATATAAATCCTCTTGCACCAGACACCAGGTAACCGATTTGATCATAATAATTATTAAATACATTAACATAATGTCAACAGTAAAAAAATTAATATCAACACAATAAATAGGAATCATAAAATCTGTCATCGTTCAAATCGATTTATTAGTAATTGGCAACTATATTTTTAATCTATGTAATGGGTGACAGATTTTGAATCCTAATCTATGATCGGACACTCGGTTCTCGTATCGTTTAGTGCGTGTGTGATTTGAGTATTTTTTATTGTTTTGTTTATATATCCCTCGACAACTGCATTCTCTCTACGGACTTCTGATATTGCTTAACGTGTACGACTTTTGCTAACATACTGGACACGGATAACTATTAAATAGCAATCGCCCTTAAAAATCAGCTTTTTAGTGTAGGTTGGTACATAACCTCTCTATTAAGACTAAATCTTTTATAACTCTGCTCATAGATTGAATAAATCCATGGATTTTTTAGTGATAGGCTGATAATTTATAGACCCATTAATTGACACCACTTTTATCTTTGTACATCCGGGCCCAATAATGTATGAAAACGTATCCGTCTCCTTTTAATGTCGAATATTTTTATAAATAAATGTCAAAAGTCTTTTGTCATTAGTAATTTTATTGAAGTTTGGAATTTGGAGTTCAGTTTTCCCAACGTGTGGGTAGGTAGCCCCTAAACCAAACAGACCAATGCTTTGACCGTTTCTGTTTTTACCAAAGTGAGTAAGTATTATGCAAGAACTAAATTATAGTTTCGTCATGTCCGTCAGTCTTTCTGCCCGCTTATCTCAGAAATGCAAAGAAAGTTTGAAGGGACTTTTGTCATTCAGATTCATATTTCGCGGGATATTTACATCAAAAGTCATTAAAATACATTATAATGTATTGTGTAGTTATATAAGTATGGTATTTATACGATTTTATTTAATATTATCTTGTTATCTAATAAAAATTTAGGTATCTAAATAGTTGTTATGGGCGGGACTCTAACCTGAAAAACAAAAGCACCGCGAAGTAGCGAGACGACCGTATTAACCACTGCACTACACTTAGAGGCTATCTTCACGAAGAAGATCAAAGTTGAGAGAGTGGCCTACATACGCTATCACGTATGATATAATCGGCAAGAGGCAATTACAGACACATTGCAATTATCTTTTGTTTACGGACATGTCCATTGCACACATTCAAACAATTTATTTACACAGGACTTCAATATCTACTTCTGTAGATTACGCTTTTATCGCAATGTTTTCCCACTCCAGGAACTGTCCACCTCCGATAACGGGTCGTTAATATCAGTCTGTTTACTATAATTTTACTCCAGCTGTCCAACGATTGAAAAGTCGTAAAAGTTTCCTGGCCACTACCGCAGCTACGATCGATGCACAGAAAGCGAGGGTCACCTTATGGCGAGATAAATTTGCTCCTCCTTTGTTTTCCCGCCAAAGGAAAAATTACCTCCGGGACATAATTTGCCATGGCCAACCTGGAGGACTCTTAACAGTCTACGTACCCAGGTTTGTATAGATCCAAAGAAAACATGTGCAAATGGGGTTACATTCCCACTTTACAAAACATCTGGGAGTACGGCGTGTCATCCCAGAGTATGGCACATTTATATGCTTCTCTCTACTGTCCAGTCTCTTGTTCCCTTCAGGACTTGTATGACGCTTCAGCCAAAGCGGTCAGCGTTTTGGGGGAAGCTAAAATTTAATTCTTACCATCGACACGATAAGAAGAAGAATAAGTCTGTTTACTTACATTGTGCAGTATGACGACTTTATCAGCGCTTTTTAGATGGTGCAGTTGGTGAGTGACCACGATACGGGTCGCGTGGCGTAGCAGGCCCATCACACATTCCGACACCAGTTGTTTACCCACGTGCGTGTCCACAGCCGACAGTGGGTCGTCCAAGAGGTAGATGTCAGCCTGTTTACAATAAAATTATATTACATCAAAATTATGTTAATCTCAAATCTGAGATTCTCTTTGAGTGCAAAGTTGCTCTAACACTAACCCTCAGACACAGCGTTCGCCTCAAAACGCACGTATTCAATCCAACCAAAAAGTGCACGTGAGATTGATTAGCGACAAGAGTTCTTTTATGGCTAATCAATTTGGTGCTTAAGAGCGTGTTCATGCTCTTAAAACACTGCAATGAACTTATCTATGAAGATGACGTGGGCAATGATATTGATATTGATTTGCAAAATTTGCAATACATACAAACGTTATGGGTAAATTCTTTCTTCTATATTGATCTACCAGCTGTGCCCCGTGGTTTCAGCCGCGTTAAACTTAATAAATTATAGCCTATGTGTTGTTCGGATATATAAGCTATAATACTAAAAGGTTTCATCAAAATCCGTTCGGTAGTTTATGCGTTAAAGAGTAACAAACAATCATACATCTATACTCACAAACTTTCGTATTTATATTATTAGTAGGATACACCTGTCACTAGAGTACCTATACCGAAAGTTGTGTTTGAAAAAGAAATGAATTTGAAAGAATTAGAAAATGTATTTTATACGTAAGACTGTGTATTATAGAAATTTGGAAACGTTTCATAATAATAACGTTTAGCTTTTACACATTTATGCAAACGCCTCGGGCCCTTACCACATCTAATGGCCTTTAAGTGGTTGTCTTCGCTAAATCTGGCCATTTCTATGAGGTTTGACATGGATTTAGTCACTAAAATACTATAAAAGCATGTACATGTCTTAAGGACCACTCTTCAGAAGCTATAAAATCTGGCTGACTTCAGCGCGCCATACACGTTCATCTGTGGCTTGAACTAGGTAAATAGATATTCCCTGATAGTCAACATAGGTGTTCGTGCATGCAATACTTGGGTATGTCTATGGCTTAGGTACCCTTCAATAAAACCGATGACATTGAACCGCAAACCATACTTAGCCGTAAGGGAATCGTTGGAGTGTTTACTTACTCAAGTCCCCATTTGCTATATATAAACTTAATGTTTGAGTAAATATTGATGAAAAAAGTTATAGTTACGACAGCTGACGTCATAAAGAACAAACGTTTCTATCCGACAGTAGGTAGGTAAATAATTCCCGGTATTTTTACTACCATAATGAACGCTCCTTGATAATAGTAATGCTTTTTCACTACTCTTTAGATCAATGTCTGTCTTGTGACGTCACTAATTCGTTTAAAGGCAAATTTAATGAAAAATGTCATGCCTTGCTGAGGGGCATCCAACCAGTAACCCGAGAGGCTGACAGCACTGGTCAATCAACATTTTTCGTAGCCCCGTAGAGTAGCGTGGCCTCGCAGACTTTCTTTTAAAATGGTAGCTTTGAGACACAATCAGAATGATTTAGCTTGGGAGGTAGATTTAATATCCGAAGCTGTTTAAGTATGATCCAAAAGTATGTTTACCTACCTGTCTGTAGCAAGCTCGTGCCAGGCCGATGCGCGCGCGCTGTCCCCCGCTGAGGCTGATCCCTCGCTCACCGACAAGCGTGGAGTCTCCCGCGGGCAACTGTTCGAAGTCTCTCACAAGCGCACATGCACTCACAACCTTTAAATAGAATGAGCTAAGATTTTAATTTGTAATAAATAAAAATAACTATCTATTAAAGATAAGTGAAAAAATATGATGATATTTAAACAAATTAAATATCATCATATTCTTTCACTTGTCTTTAATAGATAGATATAATAATAATGTTAAAACTATCATAAATCGGAATTTCTTAAGATAAACTAGCCATCTAGCTAGCAGATGTAGGTACTATTTTGGTTTACTGATTGTAACCTCAATTGTATATCTACAGTTTGCTATGCATTGTTCATATTTAAATAGCACACAAACCGAATTCAAAATCTTACTTGAGTATTATCATTTTACAAACAAGATTTTACTTTTCCTGTTCGTTAGGTCAAGATGACTAAGCAAATAGCTATTTGCAGCTTACTGATTAACTTTTTAAATTGTTTTACAAGGTCGTAAACAAATACAGTGCGTATCTACTAATTTGGACTCATTCGCTCCTGTTTGTTACCTGTTTCATTATCATCATGTCAGCCGAAAGACGTCCACTGCTGGACAAAGGCCTCCCCCAAAGATCTTCACAATTCCGGCAATTGTGAAGATCTTGCGCTATTCGCATCCAGCAGTTTCCAGCGCCCGCACAAGATCATCGGCCTTGTTGAGGACCTGCCCAGGCTGCGTATTCCGGTTCGTGGTCGCCACACGAGAACCTTTCTGCCCCAGCGGCCGTCGGTTCTAGGAACAATGTGCCCCGCCCACTGCTACTTCAGTTTTGCAATTCATCGGGCTATGTCGGTGACTTAGGTTCACCTTCGGATTTCGACATTCCGGATTCGATCCCGCAGGGAAACTCCGAGCATAGTCCTCTCCTCCTCTTTGGGTGACCTTGAGCCTTCTAATACCTGCTTATTTTTATTGAATAAATCAACGAATAAAGATAATACCTACATTTTTGTAACGTGTGCGGTCATATGGGAGGCCGAACAATATGTTCTGCCTGATGGTAGCCACAAACAGCCAAGGTTCTTGACTGGCGTAGGCAATCCGAGCCCCGCCCAGTGACACCGTGCCCTGACTCGGCTCCAGCTCGCCCAGGATCACTTGTAGTAATGACGACTGTATCATGGAATAGATAAACACATGATAAATAAGTAACCAGCGAATTTAAAGCAGTTCATCTTGCAATAGATGCAATAGTCACTAGAGTTCTTTTCAAATAATGTGCGTGAGCCACTAAGCAAGAATTATCAGATTTTAAGGGTATATGATGGTTGGCCTATGAGCTTCGAGCATTAAGCCTATGAGTCGTGATATCGTGATACAGCAGAACGGCAATTTTCCAAATCGGTCCTAAGCTACTATGTACCTCTATCATTGTTGTGAATTTTTATATTTTCTTAATTATAAAGTAAGTGTAGAACTGTATTTGTTAAACATAATAAAGTTTATTCTATGTGTAACAGCTCGGTTTTCTTTATTACCGGTCTATGTCCGATTATCCGAATTTACGATTATTCGAATCGAACCCAGTCACAATTAGTTCAGATAATCCGCGTTCTATTGTATTTCTATTCCTAAAGAAGTTTATAAATAAATTTATGCACAGTGATGTCGCTTGACACAGTATCTTATATTTTTTATTACTGTGGTGGAAACAATAAAATGCCAATGGCTTTTAGTTGCAGTCTGTCGTAGATAACACACCAGTTTAATGAGTACACCTGTATCACTAAAACCGCCCTTATTGCATGCTACTAATATTATAAAGGCGAAAGTTTGTGAGTGTGTATGTTTGTTACTTCTTCACGTCTCAATTTTTTTTTAATTGATTTTAATTAAATTTGGTATGAAGTTAGTTCACACCCTGGATAAACACATAGGCTATAATTTATGAAGTTTAATGCGGGTGAAACCGCAGGGCACAGCTAGTACTGAATATAAGCCACTGTCAAGGTCCTATAATGCCAATTGTCGTGGCGTCGACTGTACCCATTATCAGTTTACTCAAGCGTAACATTATTGTATATTTGAACGAAGGTTTTACTGTTATTCATTAATTTATGTATTTTAAAAAACTGTTCTACCCACTTAACATTATATATTAAAATTAAAGTTCAATAAGACAATTATAAGAGAGAAAGTAATTACAGGCTTTTCTTAAAACTGGTTACAAACTGCTGCTTGAACCTTGGTCGTCAATTCTGACATTTATATTTTGAAGTTAAGTTCTACCACTTAACGCAATCCTTGCTTTAAAATTATTGTAAAATAGGACAATTATAAAGAAAGTAATCTGAGGCTATATCTAAAATAGAAAAGCAAACCTTGGTTGTCACTTCTATCAATTATGGAAGCAAGAGTGCCAAACAATTACTTTTAGGATCATACTGAGTGATTTATAGAACTCTCTTAACACCCAAAGAATTCATGAATGTCTAAAATCGTTATCATCGTTAAGTATATAATTGATTCGATTTACCTTGCCTGACCCCACCAATCCTGCGATTCCAACAAATTCTCCGGGTTCAGCAGTTAGAGTTATGTTCCTCAGTGTATTGACGATAGCTTCTGGTTGCCAACTGGCACTCACACCCGACAATACCAATCCTGTAGGCTTTGGCTTTTCCTTTTCGGTACCATTGCTGATTATCATTTTCGAATCAATTCCATTTAGTTTATTATTTTTTTCTGGCTGCAGTTCATCTAACAACAGGAACTCCTACACAAGAACGGAAATATAAATCTACAGTTGTAATACACCTGTACGCTAGAATATTACAAACAATTTACATACTACGCTTTACCTCAAGTCGCCTTACTGAAACTCTTGTTTCTGCCAAAAATGCTAGTGCCAGAGGGAAAAATATGTTACACGCAAGTTGTAGGAGATTGAAATATTGAACAAGCGAGAAGGTAATCTCGGCTCTTATGTCGCCGCCCATTACGACGAACGCAACAATGGCGGCGAACAGGATAAATCTCTCCGTGAACACGCTCAATGCCGTTGAGAAACCTTTGATCATCATTGTGCGCATTATGAAGCTCACTTCCAACCTAGAACAAACAAAAATAATTACTATGGATACTAATCCTGATGTTACAGTAGCGTCGTTTGAGCCTGAGTGGTGCTTACTTTCTTAATTTGTCGACCAGTCTTTCGAATGGTTTCTCCCATGCGTACATTTTAATTACTTGTACGCCATTTACAAGTTCACTCATCACCTTTACTCTTTCATCCGTACGTTTCGCAATCTTGCCCCGCAGTACTCCCTGGCGACTACTTAAATACGCTGCAAAAGTATACACATTCATTTTATACAGATAAATGGTTTTTACACTGAACAATTTATGCGACTCAACCTGCTGAAAATTACTTAAGTGCATTCAAATGAGTACTTGTGAATGTTACGTAACTCATCCTTTTATGCCTAGGTTTTTTATTACTATTATATGTAATATCTGTTTATCTTTGTTCCATCACAATCAAGTGTCATTAGAGTAACTGCAGTAATCGTTCGTCATTTATTTACCTTGCACGAGTACAGTTTGTATAAATATGACAGTGAGGGCGGCGAGTGTGGCCCACCCCACATGCTGCCACACCAAGTACGACACCACGGGCACCACGATCGGCATCACCCAGATGTAGTTCAGGAATAGTGCTACTAAGTCGAACCGGTTCACATCGTTGGACATCAAGTTGATCACCTGGCCTGGCTCGGTTTTACTCAAACCTGTGCGATCCAGCTTCAATATCTACAATTTAAAATAAATTAAAAACACTTCTCATTTGTCTCATTTACTTATTATCAAATTACAAGTAAAATACAATGTGCTGATGGGCGTGTCCGTATGTTGTCAAGTGTACCTAATACACTGCTTATTTATAGTTATCACAGTTTTTACATAACAGCGTTACAGTTTGCACATTGTTTTCACTAATTAGTATAAACTTAGAATAGAATATATTTATTGGTATGAAACATGGTGTATAAAATTACGTGACTAGAAATTAGGAATAGAAATACATTCGTTTTTACGGGTGTAAATAGCGTTTTACATATTTTGTGAATGTTAGTCATTAATGTTAGGCACAAAACTTGCATCTTAAGAGTGTAAATATGCAGTTGCAACAATTGCATCTTAACAGTGTAAATATGCAGTTGCAACACTTGCATCTTAACAGTGTAAGTGCAGCTGCAACACTTGCATCTTAACAGTGTAAATATGCAGTTGCAACACTTGCATCTTAACGGTGTAAGTGCAGATGCAGCTCCTGCAACTTAACAGTGTAAGTCAGTCATTATGTTAATCAGTTAGTGAATCTTCAGTATCATTAAATAGCATACTTTTTACTAACCTTCCTATACAACAATGAGCAACTAGCTATTCGAACTCTCATTCCCACTCTTCCTTGACTTAATTGTAAGTGATTAAGTAGCAATGCTGTTAATATACTCAATACGTTCATAAAAAAGTTGTAGATATGCGCATTTCTGTAGTCTTCATCTGTTTTTTCTCCGGAAAAATACTTAATAAATAAAGCTAAAAAGAATGGAATTAACGGCCTGTGAATACAAAAAAGCCAATGATTAGTTAACTTTTCAGTAATTACAGTCAACTCTTCGGTTCATTATCGTTATTATATGGTAATGATAAGAAGAACGACAAACGTACTGAAATTAATTACTAGAGCAAAAAGCATTCTCAACTTGGTAACGTGAACTAATATATATTGTAGTTATGGGTATTTTGTTCTTTTAAAGATTCTAAACAACCAAATCTGACCGTTGCTTCTAATTACCTAATAAAACTATTTTTACATAAGACCAATCAGATTTAAATGATATACAACAAAGACAATTTGTTATCGCGATGACTCTACATTTTTTATTAATGTCTCGCTCAATATACCCTCATCTTAATTGAGGTCGGCCTTGGTTCAAAGTCTAATAATCGCTAGTAGCTAAGTAATTGTTGCGCGACGCAGCGTTATCATTCATTCTAATAACTACTGTACCAGAAATTGTTCAATCTATTCACAGTGAACATAAATATTTTTAATACATGCTTTTTGTCAAGCTACGTATCTAAGTACTTTGAAACGAGTTTTTAGAGAGACAGGATTTTTTTATAGGATCAGATTCGTAATCGATCTGTGTGTCCGTCTATCAAGAATATTTGCATCGACACGTTTATGTTGTCAAGTGCGAGTCGAACAAGACAAAAACAAGACTTTGCTTGTTACAGCGATAATAGAAATACACGCTATGTGAAAATGTCAACTGTCTACCTATTAAGGTTATATATATCCCGCTGACAGACTAACCGACAGACGGACAGCAGCGGAGGTATAGTAATAAGAGTCCCAAAGTGAAAATGAAACTTCTAAAATATAATTAGTTAAAAGAGCATCTTTATAATAGATTTGTAAAGGTAGAAATATTAATATGCCACCACGGTTAGTGGCTCTAAAACGAATTAGCATAATAATAATCTACGCAAGTTAAGAGATAATTACCATAAGACGATAAACAATAAGCCAACAATTAAACCGCAAAACATATATTCGAGCCAAAACGATCGAATGATAGCTTTGGACAGAGATGGCTTAGTTCCTTTCCTCTTGGCTGTGTCGAGTTCCTTCTGCCAAGCTTGGTCGAGGCGGTCGCCCAGTCGCCCCGAATTGTCATTATCGCTGGCCTTCCACAGGTCCTCTACTATTAGACCATGTTTAAAACCTCGACGAAAAAGACTAAAGCTCCATCTGAAACAAACAAAGTTAATAGTCATTACGTTTCAATAAATTTAAACCCATATGTTATTTTATATTTTAGTTTTATTACAAATTCCAATATTACTGTCGATGTATGTATGTATGTATTCTATTAAAAAAGAAGAGGTTTTCGAAAAAACTAAACAAAACATGAATCTCCATCTCCATATCTAAGCTTAGGCATGATACTCAAGCCTTTTTTTTAGTTTTAAACGTTCTGAATATTTTTTTTTTGCTTTAAAAATATTTAACGGTGCACCCCAACAGTTCAATTGTTACGTTGGTTTTACTAGTATAATAGTAGAGCTGTTCTACGTTTCTAGTTCCCAATAGCAATAGATAGGAATGCCAAAATAGTACCAAAAAAAGAAAACCAAGAAAGAGACTATATTTTAATCTGTTTACATTCTCAGTGCATCCATAAATATTTAAATCAGGACTTGAGATAACAGGATTCAGTAAAAGTATTGACATATTAAAAAAGTGGCACGCAGCATTAATTCTATACATATCCATAATCTCGTATCTCGCTCTTTTATGAGCCAGTGTACGTACTT
Organism: Pseudoips prasinana; assembly: GCA_951640165.1. Taxonomy (NCBI): domain Eukaryota; kingdom Metazoa; phylum Arthropoda; class Insecta; order Lepidoptera; family Nolidae; genus Pseudoips; species Pseudoips prasinana. The sequence continues at coordinate 21,855,770 of OX621236.1, read as the reverse complement.
TGTTACAAGAAAATTGCCGATGATATCAGACAATTACTGTTAGTAAACCACTCTAAGGGCAAAGTTGTGTTGTAATATTTCAGAGTATAGATGACAGAAATCCTTGGGATTGATCGTTCTAAATCAACTTAATTAAGAAAAGAATTGTTATGTTAGTGTTTCTCAGTAGCTGCCAAGTCATGTACTTCACGGTAGGGTAAACTGAATGGTTAATAATTCAAATACGAATGAATATCTTTATGATATTTATAATATCATACTAATAATATTGAGATTACTGTTAAAACTGAGACGGTAATTGAAATACTTATATATTATTTTATCTCTAATTGTATAATTGAAATACATCCAGTCTTTCTATTTTTGATTCCATCCAGCCTACACAGATTATATCAGCGTATATCAAGAGTTGCTGACTAATTAATTTAGTCAACTGACACGATAGTATGATCAACCATAGATTATTAGGAACCACCTATTGTAACACCTGTCCTTCGCAACATGTCAAACGTATGAAAAAATCGTGTGGCGTTTTCAAAGAGGTTTATTTCCAACTGCGGAATTATATTAACACCTGTCAGGATTTTGTTTCATTTGACCATGTCTGTCAATAGAAATCGATTTGTAGAAGAAAATGATTATTATTTATGATAAACGAATAACTGTAACTAGTTGTATCATTTACACGCACCCAAAAGCGAACGCGTGGTGTCGACAATACCTTACTTGTACTGAAAGCTGATTCTATGATTACTTTGCCATTCAGAAAAGTGGAATGATGAGTAGAGTAAAGGTTAGCAAATGATTCCCCACGGTCCAGGCTACTTACTCTCTTGCATATACTAATATATTAACTTGCAAGAGATTTTATGGCAACAACTTGGCAACGTTGAGAAAACACAATTTGAACCAAATAATTAGGAATTGTATGAGAGTCTTTTGACGGATATTTCCCACCGCTTACGAGGATAGGTTCCAGCCTTGTTTAAGAAAGATTTTTTACTGTTGAGGACATTATCACAATTTGGGACTATTAAAATGACGAATAACAATTTTAGATAATTTTATCACCTAAATTTTAATAGTCTAGATATGTCCTACGTTTCATATTTTATCTAACCTTCTTCTGATACGATTACATCTATGCGTCTAGGTGTCAATAAGTTTTATCTAGTTTCGTGATATTAAAGAGGTATTCTCAAGATATACCTAGTACATTATCAATATGAATTTATAAAGTGTTAAAGTTCAAACCAATTTTCGACGGAAGTTATCATGGTAATGTACAGACGCCAGCATATCAAGCTACCCCAATCTGTCAAATTTGCCCCAATTGAAAGTTACCCTTATGCTTTTGTGATAAAGATGAAAATTTATAAAAGAAATGTGACAGATTGGGGTAACTGGATGTGCTGGCGTCTGTACGAGGGTGACACTGAAAGTTCTTAGAAAATCAAAAACTGAACGAACTAGCCAGTTAGTAATTTAATTATATCTTTTCAAAATAGTGTCCATTTACATCAATACATCGCTGCATCCGATAGAACCACTGAGATAAGCACGGAATGTTTTCGGAAATAAATAAAAATCACAAGGTCGGGGCTATAGCACGGATGACCCCGTAATTCCACGTCTAACTTCGTCAAGTAGTCGAATGTTTGCTTGGCAGTGTGCGACGAGGCGTTGTCGTGGTGAAGGAGGATCCTACTGCGTGGTCGTTTCTCCTGAACTTTGTCTAAGACAAGTGGCAAACAATTGTGTGTACCACCCTGCAGTAACTGTTTTTCGATCCTCTAAAACAATTGTTGCGTAATGACCTGTCCTTCCGAAGAACGAGGCCACCATCTTTTTTCTCACACTTCGACCTCTCTTGACTTTAGTTGGCAACTCCTCGGAAGGAAACACCCAGACAGCAGACTGTCTCTTAGTTTCGGGATCATAACAATAAATCCAGCTTCCGTCACCCGTAAGTATGTCGAACACAGCATTTGAGTCACCTCCGTTAAATCTTTGAACCATTTCACGACGCCAATTAACACGACGGAGTTTTTGGGTCCCTGTCAAATTATGAGGTATCCATCGGGCACAAAGCTTCCTGATCGCTAAATGTTCATGGAGGATTTTGTGCACTTGACTCATACCGATGCCTAAGCTTGTCCAAATGTGCTGATTTTTGTCAGTGTCTATCATACGCCGCACAACACTGATGTTATCTTCAGTCGTCGCCGTAGAAGGCCGTCCTTCACGCAGATCATCGGTGACATTAGTGCGACCACGTTTAAACTCATTAAAACAGTTTTAAACAGTGATGAACCACCACCAGTTGTGAACGAGATGGGGCTTCATCATGAAAGGTCAATCGAAATCTATCATAACTTTCTTGTTGACTTAAATTTACATCGAAAGTCATAAAAAATCAGGTGCTCAAACATTTTCTCGTGTTTAATTAATAAATAAATAAAAAATAAAAAAGGTTTTTATTCACGTAGACTTCAAAAAAGCGCTTGTAAATAGTCAGAACATGTTTGTAGTATTATAGTTGTATACATTATTATTTCTAGTAACATAGATATTAGGTACACATGTATTGATAGTATTAAAACATTAATAAAATTTATTTTATAACAGCAATGATATTTAGCTAGCTCGAATCAAGTTATTGTCAAGAGATTATGTTTAAGTTTAATTATCTAGTTTAAGTCTAATTATCTAGTTTAAGTCTAATATTTGTGATACATATTGGCAATGGTTCTGTCTATATTAAAGTGATATTATTATGACGGACCTTGTGTTAATAACGACGGTCGCGCTTTAATGCTACCACCGGATCCAATGCGCCCCAACTGAGAAGACCCAGCGAAACAAACTCAGCGGGTGTCTCTACTACCGGTTTCAACACGGCCCAGTTGAGACGCTCCGGCGAAACATACTCAATGGGGCATATACACGAGATTTGGTCCACTTACTGTAATTATTTAGCAGGCAAACACAATATATGCTCGATCGGTTGTCTGATTATTTATTTATTTTAGGTTTAATATATTAGAAAGAGAAAATAAAAACGTCAAAATAAAAGTAACATTAATCATTTTGAGACACAACCAACAGTTCTGAAATTCGTAGAATATTTAAATAATAGATAGTTTTATTACAGATAGTTCATGTAACATAAAAGATTACTCATGTCTATATGGCTATAAGATCTCCAGCGGACTATGTGCAGGTAGATGCCGACCGCCAAATGTCTTTATCGTCAATGTAATCCTTAGTAGTGTAGTAACCCTTAGCCATAAGTTCATGTTTAATGTGTGACTTAAACTTATTATCAGGTAGTTTAGTTATATGAATAGGGAGTTTGTTATAAAACCTAGTACAATTTCCATGAATGACTTTTTTGTTTTGCTAACTCTAAAGGCTGGTATAGCTAGTTTGTCCTTATTTCTTGTATTGACATTGTGCAAGTCACTCCGTTTTTTATATTTATCTAAATTTTTCCGCACAAACATTATATTCTGATATATGTATTCAGATGGAACAGTAAGTATATTTACCTCTTTAAAAACGCTTCGTAGAGACTCGCGACTGCCTAGATTATAAATAGCTCGGACTGCTCTTTTTTGTAATACGAAAATAGCACTTATGTCAGCTGCTGAGCCCCACAGCAGAATACCATAGGACATAATGCTATGGAAATAAGCAAAATATACTAGTCTAGCAGTTGGTTCGTCTGACAATTGTCTGATTTTCCAAACTGCATATGAAGCTGAACTTAATTTGGCAGATAATTTTTCAATATGAGGACCCCATTGTAATTTTGAGTCCAGTGTTATTCCCAAAAATACGGTCGAAGGAACTAAATCTAAAACTTCCTCGTTAAGTGCAACCGTTGGTTTAATATGAGTCACATTCGGCAATGAGAATTTGATGCATTTGGTCTTTCCTGCATTCAAAAGAAGATTATTTGCCGAAAACCAATTTGATATGAGGCTGAGAGTTTTATTAGGTTCTATAAGATCCTTATCTTTCCTACTCACTTTAAATATGAGTGACGTATCATCAGCAAATAGAATTATGTCTGATACTTTCTCTACTAGATATGGGAGATCATTTATATAAACTAGAAATATAATTGGACCCAAAATCGATCCTTGGGGCACCCCCATTTTGACAGAATGTCGTGTTGAATTTACCCCGTCTATTGAAACCAGTTGTTCTCGACCTGATAAATAGGACATTACAAGATCAAGAGATGTGCCAGAAATTCCATAGTATTTTAGTTTCACAATGAGCGTATGGTGGTCTACGCAATCGAAAGCCTTAGAGAGATCGCAGAAAACTCCCAGCGCATCCTGCGACCCCTCCCAAGCCTCCTATATAGACTTCATTAGTGTACACCCCGCATCCTGAGTAGAACGGCCCTTTGTAAACCCAAACTGCTTGTCATGCAATATCCCATTCATGTTAAAGTGCGACAACATCTGGCTGAGCATGAGCTTTTCAAATATTTTACTTAACGCTGGCAGTATAGAGATGGGTCGATAATTTGTGGCATTATTTGAACAACCTGATTTGAAAACAGGTACTACCTTACTGATTTTCATAAGGTCTGGAAAGACGCCATCACTTACACAGCTATTGAAGATGTTTGCAAGGATGGAAGCAATGTTTTGTATAACTGATTCAATTGCCATTACAGACAGTCCCCATAAATCCTCTGTGCCCTTTTTTTTAATGCTCTTAAAAGCTTTTAAAATATCAGCATTTGTAACAAATCGAAAGCTGAATTTGGGCACAATTGGTTTATAGATTGTTTTAAAAAGATTTCTGCCACATCCGGTGACGACGGGAGGCACTTAGTAGTAACTAGAGGCATATTTGTAAAAAACTCGGAAAAAATGTTGGCAACGGTAAGTTTGTCTGAAACAAGTTTGTCATTAATATTTAGTTCCACTGTTTGGTCTCTCAATCTTCTTTTACCCGTTTCAGTATTTATTATTTGCCAAGCTGATTTTATCTTATTATCGGAGTTTTTTATTTTTCCGCTTATATACAAACATTTAGCTTGGATGCAAACTTTTTTGAAAATTTTTGAATAGTAACAAACATAATTTTTAAAATTGACATCAGATGTATAGGATCTTCTGTCATACAACTCATATAGGACATCTCTACTCCATCTAATGCCTTGAGCTGCCCAATTAGTAAATTTTATCTTTTTATTGTCAACTTTAATGTTTTTTATGTTACAAACTTTATTAAATTCGTTACAAATGCAATTAAATAATAATAGGTCTTTACCTATGAAATTGCCGTTTTGTATGAAAAAATTTAAACGAATTTTTTTCATGAATTTTTTTATTTGTATTAATCGAAGTAATCACCCATGCAATCAATGCATCTTTGCCATCGCAGTGGCAGTTTATTGATGCCCTTCTTAAAGAAATCAGCTGGACGGGAGGCAACAAATTCTTCAAAGGCATTTTGTACTGCCTCTCGGGTATTGAATTTTTTTCCCGCCAAGAAGTTATCCAAATTCTGGAAAAAGTAGTAGTCTGTAGGCGCAAGGTCTGGTGAGTAGGGCGGATGACGGAGAGCTTCCAACCCCAGTTCTTGCAACTTGGAGACCGTCTGCTGTGCAGTATGAGGTCGCGCGTTGTCGTGCAGGAGCAGCGGAGACGAGCGATTGACCAATGCTGGTTGGAGATGCGCCAGCTTCTCCATCATTGTGCTCAGTTCTTCACAGTACACATCTGCAGTAATGCTCACCCCGTTTGGTAAGAAGCTGTGATGAATCACACCGGCGCTAGACCACCAAACAGTGACCATCACTTTTCTAGGGGTAAGTTTTCGTTTAGGGCATTGTTTAGGTGCTGAACCAGGATCCAACCAACTTGCTGAGCGCTTGCGGTTATCAAACAGAATCCATTTTTCATCGCAGGTAACAATGCGGTTCAAAATTCCTTCATTTGTGTGTCTGTTGAGCAGTGCAAGGCACGTCTCGACGCGTACTTCGCGCTGGCGATCATTGAGTTCGTGGGGCACCCATTTGTCAAGCTTTTTTACCTTGCCAATTTGACGCAAATGGACCAATATTGTTTTGACGCTAACGTCGAAAGCTGCTGCTAATTCAGCCGTAGATTGTGTATCATCAGCTTCCACAACCGCCTTTAATTCGTCATTGTCGACCAAAGTCTTCGGACGACCGCGAGGTTCATTTTTCAGGTCGAAATTTCCAGAACGGAAGCGAGCAAACCAATAACAGGTGGTGCGTTGGTTTGTAGTGTTAGCTCCGTAAACGTCGTTGATGTTGCGTGCCACTTGTGCCGCGTTGCTGCCACGACGGTACTCATATTCCATAATTACTCGAATTTTTAACGTATCCATGATGACGAAAAAGATTGAAATGCGATGAAAATGTAACACTAATCAATAAAGAAATGACTACTTTTGGAAAAAAGAATCCATGTTTTTAAAATAAAATTAATTTGAAATTAGAATTCTTAGCCAAACAAAAATTATTTTGATTTGAAATGGCCAGTACTGCAGAACGGCAATTTCATAGGTAAAGACCTAATATACATACTGTACATGTCGTTAGGGTTATTTGAGTTAGATGAAAGATGGCACAAACTAGTCTCTAGGTTGGAATTAAACTTCCCTAAGTTAGATTTTGTGAGTGGCCTACAAGTGATTATTTGCTTTTCTACAGTTATCACATTACTTAGTCTGATCATCTGGCATTTATAATCAGAACGAACACCGCTTACTAAACACTTCTCAGCGACTTCAAAATTTGTAATAATGTTATCGATGCAGGTAGCTGATGTTGGTGTGACTCTTGTGGGCTCAGAGAATACACATTGAAGATTAAAAGACCGAAATAGAGACAAAAACATATTCAATTCAGGTGAAACTGTTAAAATATTTATATTGAAATCACCGCATACAACAATTTTTTTACTACTTTTGAATTTCTTAAGAATATCCTCAATTGTGGATGCAAAGAGCTTTAAGTCAGATGATGGTGGTCGATAAACACATAATATGTAATAGAATTGTGTTTCAACACAAGCTACCTCACACACACGCTCAATAGACATTTGAGAGATATCTTTCCGTTCTTTAAATTGAATTTGGTTCCGTAGAAGTATCAGTACACCCCCACCATCTGCAGAAGTCCGATTATAAAAACTGGCAACCCTATAGCCACTAACATTAAAAGCCATTTTGTGTGCCCTCAACCAAGTTTCGGTAAAACACAGAATATCTATATGAAATTTTTGACTAAAAAGTTCTACATCTAGTATTTTGCCAGAGAAGCGATTAATATTTTGATGAGATAAAATTAAAAATTGATCACACTTCTCTGTTGTCTTACTTAATTGTTTAAATTACTAACTAAACTAATCTTAGTAACATTACTAAGCGATGATAAAAATAGTGACTTCGTCATACTACTTATGACTGAGTTAATAATTGAAGATACTAATGTAGAAAATAAATGTAAAAACTTTCTTGAGACATGTAATGTACTCATGGTCAACTTATTACTATCTATAAATTTATTTGTGTCAAAAAACATAAATTTGTCAATGTAATGACTGACTAGAAACTGTAGATGCATATTAAGTTTATGAATATAATTATTTATTCTGTCAGGCATATTGGCCAAATATGGGAAGGCACACAATATTATTTTTTTACAATTTAACTCCAACATCTTATTAAAACTATCTGTAATATCTTTTTTTTTCAAGTTCTTACAATTTCCTACCAACAAAGTAATACATGAATTTTCACTGTGTTTATTCTTAGTTAATTTGTCTACAATATCTGAGAAATGTACTCCTGGCAAGCAGTAGTTAATAAAGGGACTACTTATCTTATTAATAAGCAAGGTACCAAGGCCCTTGCCTATATTGTCAGAATACAATATAGAGCTATGTTTATTGTCACCTTGTGTACATACTGGTGACCCTGACTTTAGTTGTGTGCATGACTCCAATATTGTATTGCTGCTGTTTATTAATTCTATTGCATTTTCAGCTACCAACTTATTATTACACTTTTTGGTTGGCATTTGCATTTCATTTTTAAATGTCTTATAATTTATATATGTTAATGCTAGGGACTCTTCAAGTGTTTTAATCTCAGATAGCAAATACTGAGTGTCCTTTTCGTATATAATTTTACTGTCCTCTAACTTAATTTGAAAGTTTTCTATTTTATCTAATAAAGTTTTACGCTCTTTTGTTAATTGGAGAATGTATTTTTGCAGCTTTTCACTACTTAAGAATCTAATGTTAGGCTGGCAGTCTACAGATTCATCCCCAGTCAAGTCAATTGTCAAAGTTGTTTTAATTGGGAGATGCTCCGGACCACAACTGGCTAACTCATCATCATAATGCTGACGTAACACAGACAATCTTCAATTTGCCGCCAAATCGTAAAAAATTACAAATTAATAAAATACATAGGTACACAATAATATTGGCAATGAGTGCCATTTTCTAAATTTGAACTTATTTTTTTACTATTTCGTTTACAAGTAGCCAGTTCTAAAAACTTTCAGTGTCACCTAGGCGACACTGAAAGTTTTACATATTTTTATTATAGTTTTATTTTAGTTTAGAAACAAATGATATTAATTAGAAACCTCAATATAATTTTTGAAGAACTATCCATAGATACCCCATATTTCCCATACATGTGGGTTATTGTTATCAATGGATTTTGATGAAAACAAAAATTGTAAGTTTCTTCTTTCTAAATTTTAAGGTAGCGGGTTCGACTCTCGCGCTGGACAACTATTTGTGTGACCCATAAATAGTTGTTCTGCGTCTGGGTGTAATTTATGTCCGTCAATTATATGTTTGTTAAGTACCCCGTGACACAGGGATTAGATTAACTAGTACGGGCGTTACCATTAAAAAAATATTGTTATTATTATATTTCATATTATTGTTATTATTATATATTATTATTAATAATACTTAATGCGGTTTACAGAATACATCTACACACCAAGTTTCAACAGTATAGTTCTTATAATTACGGAATAAAGTGGCTGTGACATACGGACGGACAGACAGACAGACATGACGAAGAATGAGAATACAGAAATTTTAAGCTCGCTTTTTGTCATCAGAAATCTTGTTTATTTTAATCTAGACCCGTTACTACGCTACGTGACAGCGAATTTTATAAGAGGTACTGAAACCAAATGGTCGCGGATCATTCATTTTAAACGGTGAATAAAAAGCCATTGTAGTGTGCTGTTTTAGAGGTTCCATACATTCTGTAATCAAAATGTTTTACATTATAGCAGTAATATTGACAATTATTACTGCCTTCTCTACATCTAGGTCAAGAAGATATTGAGGCTCCTTCTCCAACTATCGATACTTTGTCCTTGAATAAAAATAGATATGCCTATATACATATAAGAAACCAAGTATAGGTAGCTCAGAAAGCGTTATAAAAGACCAACGAACTTGAGAACCTCCTGTTGAATTCGGTTAAAAATCTGAACACTATTAAAATGGGCACGTAACATTCAGTTTTTATTATTCAAACCCAAAAAAGTTCTGGACATTACGGACACTCTGATGTACTTTAGTAAATCACGTATCAAAGAAGCTCTTTGTATAATATCGATTAAATTATTTGTCGACGTTAAGAGTGGCCGCCATGGCTGGAATAAGGCTAAGAGGGCATTTATTTCCTAGTATGTATAATGACCGAACACGAACTTGCTCGAAAACAGCAATTAAGGACTAAAACAAAAACCCAAAATCCCTTCAAGAGAAAATGTAGCTAAATTAGCCCATCCCTTTGGGAAATACGCTTCCAAAGACAGACACATGATAAATCATAAAAGATAAACTTATGACACTTATCTTTTTTATCAGGGATTAAAAATATAAAGTAGCTATTATTATAAAGATTACCGAGCTTTGAACTTAGAAGATAATTCCATTCCACACATTTTCTGAAGAAGACTGTTGTTTTGCCATTGAATGAAATTTGCTTTTTGTTACACTAATAGATATACATATGTCCTTGAATATTCAGGTAGTAAACTTTCCAGAACGTGAAGGGCTTTACATCATATATCGGGCGGTGTACAATATAAATCATTTTCTTCATAACTTGAACTTGTAGACATTTTATTAAATAAATAAATAAAAATAAAATAGCCTTTTATTTCTGGCTTGTTGGTAATACAGATTCTAATACAATAGCAATGCGCATGCAAAATTAATGACAATCTCAAATTTTATTATAATTCAATTTTAATTATGTTACTAAAAATTTTAATTAATAAATAACTAGGTATAACGGTGAAAAACTTTTCGCGATGGCGAGAAAAGTTAATCTGTTTTCCTATGCGCGCGCCTCTCACAATGGCGACCGGCCATAGACATAATCGCGTTTGTTTTAGCCTTTTTTATTTATTAAAAACGTACAAGTTAAAAGATAATTTTAACTTGTACGTTTTTAATAAATAAAACTTTCACTACTATTTAAATTCGAAGTTGAATGAAATGGGCAAGCAATAATTTATTTGTACTATTGAAGACGATCTTTTTGTATCGAACTTATTTAACAACAAAGTTAGTCAACCAATAAACTAAAAATACCGTGCTCGAAGAAAAATACCCTATAACTCACTTGTGAATGATAGCAAAAAGTCACAGTTTGATTACAGGTGTCATTATGTGCCAAATTGTGGTGAAATTAGACCCATTTTATGAGAAAGTATGTTGAGAAAAATGTTTTACTTTATTAATAAATATCTTGGAACATATAACACCCTGCCATCTGATTCCTAACTAGGCCCAGCCTGTACTATGGCAACCAGACAACTGATAAACATACCTACTTATAGTATATTTCTAAAAAAATATATATTATGGAGAAACTACAATAAATAATCGCTCATTATTACACAAAGATTTGTCTAGACCAATAATGTAAATAAGTACAATTTGTACTATCATAGAAACGTCGAATGTAAAAATATTAATTTTTGAAACGAAAAAGCATTTAAAAACTGTGTATTTTTAAAGTGTAATTAATGGTCACAGAACACGCACAGAACAACCATTTATGGGTCCACAAACGGTTATATTATACAGAGATCGAATGTCAAAGATTACTATTTGTACATAATAATATGTTTCAAACAAATTGTATTAATCGTAGGGTTATTCTAGATGTGCAATAATTACTTCCCATTAGCGGGCGTTGTCTTTGAAAAATAAAAAATATTGATATTATCTCTGAAAAAACAAAGTTAACCTGAATTTATAAGTGTAATTATTTAAATAAATATTTTTTGTATTTTATCCGTATAATAATTCAAAAAGGGCTGCAGGTGGTCCGGTTTTTAAGATCTTTGATTTGTTGGATCTGCCTCCGCCTCTAAAATATCATTACTTAAAATAAGAGAAAATGAAGTTTCTTTATTTTTCCAAACTATTAAAACAACGGAAAAATTTACGAAATAATGTTTCTAAACATTTTTCTTTTCTCTATTTTCACTTCTTGATGATATCTTGAAAAATGACCGAAATAGATTTAATTAGGGTTTCACTGATTCTCAAGATGTTTTCTCACACACCTATGTCAGAAAATCACAAAAACTAAATCTCCGAGACATGACAGACGTAATCGATTTTAATTAAATTATTTGTGTGTTTTAGGCGAGTGTTTTGAAGGTTCATTTTCTAAATTAGACCCGATAGATTACGCTACAATACGGTTCTAGGTTCTGCAACCCGTATTCGATTACGTATTTGTGTAAATTTGAGTGGGTGCCAGGGTACTTTGGATTCACAAGTGGAGCCGATAGGTGGCGCTACGATCAGATTTTCGGTTCTTTTTTTATTTTCAGGGCAGGTAACGTCTGCTGGGACAGCTAGTAAGTATAAAGAATTATATAACCAAATTAAGATTTTCATTTGAGACCATGAATTCATAAAAACATCTGGAATTAAATGCAAACGAACATGTCTACTCATGATCAAACAAATTCAACAACAATGTTTTACTTTGTAAAACATTTTCTTCTTTTATGTCCTAAGAAATCGTGATAAATAACATGACTAAACACAACCATTTATGTATACGTAATTTTAATTTTAATTTCAAAGCCATACATTCTATACTTTTTGTGTAAAATGTAAAACAAGGTTGTACTGATTGTAAAATAAGAGCAGGTTCGTCGCGCTCACCTAATTATTCAAACAAATACGGTGATAATAACTCTCGATAAGAAACGGTTGTATCGTTTTAAAAGTCCAATTGGATACGGCTATGGACATTAATAGATTTCAATTATCATGTAGACAATGGTTGAGATATTTTCTGTGGTTGTGAGGCTTTAGGTATATGTAGAACTTAGACCTTCCAAATATTATAGTTTCAAACATGGTTTATGTAGTCCGGTTGAAATCCTCGGACAGGTCAAAAAGTGCTATTGGCTTTACTAGGACCATAAAAACAGCCAGCTCAGAGTCTGAAAGGCGTTGTTAGACGCCCGTACCTCGGGAAGCACCTAAGCCTCTTGGTTCCGCGCCTGATCGCTTTGCGGAAATAGAGAGTGCAATCGTATTGTGCAGCACGTACTCTTGCACGCTAAACGTCCTTGTTGTCTTATGTCTATTCCATAGCTGTGATATAAAGTTTTTGTAACATTTCGTGTTCAGTTTTCGCTGTGAAGTTATAGACTGTAGGGTTTATATATGAAGGACGGGAAACTGCTTGTTTAATAATAATCCAAAATTTTATATGTCGTGCCGTTAGTTGTGCCGACTAACAAACCAATGGGAATCGTTTTCTTATTAGGCTATTTCTTTTGGCTATCTCATTATTGGTTCGAACTAAACTCAGCATTATTTCCAGCCATTTCGAAACGTTCGATAATTTGAAAGCTGCAGAGTAAATCTATGGCACAGACTTAAGACTCAGGTCATCTTTATATCAATGGTGATACATCGCATCATGACTTTTACATTAATCCTAGGAGTTAGATTTGATGATAATTTTTTATGTTTTTGTGTTCAGTTCATTAGTTTCTTGCCGATTGTCAAAATATGACATACCTAAAGGTTTGATAAGGCAAAGACATAGAAGTATTTCACTGGAAAAAAAAAGACTTTAACCATAATCAGTTGTCTTTTGATTTAAGGATAACGGATTACAATTAGATATGCTCTGTGATTGAGGATGTAGAAAAAAATCTTGATTTGAAATATCCAGATGACAATACTCATTGTTTACGAATAATTACCACTGGGTGAATTATATTGATGTTAATAATCGCAGTCACGGCACTGAATAAAGATAGTACAGCTACCTCTATCGCGTACAGAAGGTTTGTTTCGACACGACACAGTAATTTTCAATCTTCCTCGCGCTGTTAATTATTATGTCATTCATTAAACTTGGGCTTCCTAAGTACGCGTGTACGACTTACAAAATTTATAAACATATAAAAAGTTATAAAAAAAAACGGCTTCGAAATTATACACCAGTTTATGCTCTGAACATTGCAGTATCATTCCTGTCTCTCCTTCATTCTGTAAAGTAATACGTCTGCTACGAGACAATCGCACGGATGTAATTGTAGATTCGCAATAAATCGCATCGTGTCTTTCAGGCCATTTACGATTGTTATGAGGCACACAGTAATAGTGACAAATAAAACACCACTGATAGAGACTCATTCCTATAGATTTGAGAAAACTTAGGCATGGTTGTAAGAATACCGTATATTTAAGAATACCTACTGGCTGTAGGTGCTTTAATTCTTCCCATTTACTCTTAATACTTATTACGTTCTTTTAAATGTCTATAAGTACGTACATACGCCTATATGACGCCTATAGCTGTTTTTCACAACATTCAATTATGTCTATTTGAAGGTGGTCTGATCCAAGGATGATGACATACCTACCAATTTATATGGAATGAGGTAAAGCATAGCGATTGATGCAACTCCACCATTCAGAAACATGTCAGTTGAATGATTTCCACAGCAGGACAAAAGCCTCCCCAACAGATTTCCACAATGGAGTTTTGTCCATTATTTTGAAGATATGTTTTATTTAGAATTTAATAAGGATTCATATCCTTATTAAATTCTAAATAAAAAATATCTTTAATGAAAAATGCATCATAATGAGCACTAATGTGATAATATTGTGGCCTGATTCTTATTTCTCCAAATAATAATTCGCCTTAGGTACTACGTTAATATTTATCGAAACACGAACCAAAAAACAGGTTATTTGCCTTTCTGCCTACCTATTCGATATGCAAAAATGTTAAATAAACCAACTTAATTACAAACAAGTTACCAACAAAAAAAGGTACCTAAAGATATTATATAAACCTATTTTGTTGTTAAATAATATAGTTTGCTACAAATGATTGATAGAGCTCTACATTCTTAAAACTGTGCTAATGTGTGTCTCTACGTTTAAGAAATGTACAAAAGAGTTACTAACTAAATAGAATTTCGGTTCCTTGACTATAGATCCCTTTACAATATAAATCCGAATAAATTTGGTTATGTTTCAATGGCGTTTACAGGCAACCTGGGAAGCTAGACGGGCCGGTTGACGTACTTCGTAGATACTTGCCTGAAACGCTGCAGGTTGATTAACATATCTGTTTGTCCTGAGTCTGGGTGTAATTATCTATCTAAATATATTTACAAAAGAAAGTAACAAAGCAGATAACTGATATACATAATAAATATATAAGTTATCTGATTTCCATAGTACAAGCTCTGCATATTTTGGAATCAGATGGCCGTGTGGGGATAATGTCAGAGGATATTATTATTATAAAAAACAACCTAGGATGCTGACACTGCTTCAAGAGCCTATGGAGGCGAATGGGAGTTCAAACGTTCTAGCTTAAAACAATAAAAAATAAGTACAGCGAGCCCTATAGCTTTTGAGATACGACTCGTCTCTGACGCGTGATGCATGAGAGCGTCGGTTCTAAGTACGTTTTGTGCAACTGTTATTATCCATGAAGACGCGAGCCAATCGTCAATTGAGGATTGGAAAGGTCATGTCATTGATGTGAAATGAAAAGGTCATTTCACATCAATGACATGACCCCTTAGTTTGCTTTTATATTATCGAAATTAGTTGGAACAAAACAGGTTTTGTATTGTATGTTTAATGGTTCGAACGTCACGCAAATGCTACTGGGGCGATTTATACGTAACTTTAGTTCAAAGCTTATGATTATAACGGGTGTATATTATTCTGTCGAGATATTTTATTCTCTGATGATGGAGCAAAGATATTACAACAAATCCATTTTTTTTCTGCAGGGATTGCAGATTGATAAGGCGTCTGATTTTTCACGTTACACCATGGTGGTGTAACGTGAAAAATCAGACAGATTTTATTCCCGTTCTGAAAGTGGCTATTGATCATCATTCATTTATTTTATAATATGTATTCATGGGTGAAGGGCCCATGTTTCTTCCGTTTCGGGTGATAATAATGGGTGCTTGGGCCTAAAAGCAAGGGTCTTTGTCAAGAAGTTGTCCAGACGCCTTATCAATTCTTCAGGTAGCGCGTATCGCCAGTCGAGTAGGTAACGTCACTAAATTTTTGGGCACGTTACCCGATGACGTCTTGAACATTTTTAGGGTTCGCTTCGCTGTCTGTTTATCTGTCCGTCTGTCACCAGGCTGTATCTCATGAACCGTGATAGTTAGACAGTTGAAATTTTCACAGATGATTTATTTCTGTTGCCGCTATAACAACAAGTACTAGAAAACAAAATAAAATAAATATTTAAGGGGGCTCCCATACAATAATCGTGCAATTCTTGCTCGTTTTTATAGATAATGGTACGGAACCCTTCGTGCGCGAGACCGACTCGCACTTTGCCGGTTTTTTCTGCAGTTTTGTGGTGGAACAATAATTTGGTAGTTTTAATTTTTGTGATTATAAAATTAAATAATAATGATTTCTTTACCCGTGATTGATTCATAATCATCCTGAACTACATTTATGGGTTAGTCATAATATTTCCTATATACCTATGTTTCTTGAATACATATCATCGAGAAGAACAGATCTAATATCACTAAAAAGGAAACCGTATAAAATATTAATATGCTAGTTAATTACTAGCATATTAATATTTTATACGTAACCGCAAAAAAAGTTATAATAATATTAAGCTCTTATTACTTTACTTTTTTTACGAAGTTTTGATGGTATAGTTCTGGTTGTGATATTTTAAGCATAGTAAATTATTATAAATGATATTACATCTAAGCTTATTATTTATAATTTTGTAATAATTATAACAAATCTCCGACACGTGTTCGTCGCGCCTCGCGTAGACCCTTAAGCATAAGGGCATTTAAAAGGTTGAATGAGTCCAAAACACAATTATCTGCCAAAATCGGCAACATCAATTGAAAATAGATTTGTACGTTTTCATATATTAAATATGATATCTACGTACAATTTTTCTTTACAGGTCTTAAGTTTGTAATCCGATACGATACAAAAGTTATATAGGGCCTATCTGAAAGCATTCCCTACATATAAAAAAGAATTCTCAACCCGGAGAAATCGCTTAAAATAGATACAAAAAAACCTATACAATCATGTTTTGCAGTCCTTTAACTAATACGTTTTGATACTGGTTTAAAATCCCATCTGAATAATCGCGATGGCACGGACGGGAACTTTTTATAGCTACAAGCCTTTATTACTAAATTCTGAGAACTAAGAATTCCTGTTTGCTATACACAATAGCCATATACCAAGAAATCGATGTATGAAGTAGGTAGGTTACGTCGACGCTACTAAGCCGCATTGCTTGATACACTTTAGCACGATCTATGTATATTACATAAAGTTAGTATAGGTATGCTAACTTAACGGTATATTCCGAAATTGATTAATCGCCTAGTTGGTCTAGTGGTAGCATACTCAACTACACATAGTGAGAGTTCAAATCCCGTGTCAATCCAGAAAGTGTGCTTGCAGAAAGACGCACGAACACTTGTTCGGGTGTTCTATCAGATAACAAAACTTGTGTCTGATATAATAATGTCGTCCTAGCCGAATTTCAGACGGCGGCCAGTCTCAATAGAGATAAACCTTCTGCGCGGGACATATTATAGTGCTCAAATGTGTGCGTGTGTTTGCGCATGAGCACTTTCTATTCCATCACTCTCATGATCCGATGGGACGCCTAGGTGACACGACCGGAAAGAGGTCAGGTACAACCGGAAACATGTGTCTGATATAACCAGTAAATGACACGGTCGGGGAGAGGTCAGACACGGAACCGACAGCTTTTACTTTCTCTCCCAGGCACGGCGGTGACTACTAACGTGTCTTTTATTTATTAGAAAAATCTCAAGAACAGTTTTTGGCCAGACTCGATATATGAAGCTAGGATATAATCTGTCTGCGGTTGAAACGCTACCGATAAAGAAACGAGTCAGTGATCTGAATATTAGAAATAACCCAAAAGTTAAGGATGAAAAAAAATAGTCTAGTACGGTTTGGACTCGCACAGGAAACATGGTTCGAGAGAATTAATAGCAATTTCTAAATCTAAAGTTTACTTAGCGAATTATTAACTTCAATGAAATAATACTTCATGAAACTCTATTAAGAGTAAAGTAGGCTTTTTCTATTTATTTTAAAGCAGTATATTCCTTAAACTTATAATTTAAAAATATCCTAATTTAAAACCAAACAATAAAAATATGAAACCATAAAGAAGAAAATGATGAGCGTATACCAAAAAACTTATTTTTGGCAATCCCACAAAACGTGTGCGCCCATGCTGCCGAAAGGGAGAAGAAGAAAAGTTAATAAAAAACTACTAATAATAATTAAATATACATATTAACATTTTACAGAAAAACAGTTATTATTTTTTAAGTTTAAGGTACAGTCTTCGAGAAATGGTCGAAGGGTACAGTCAATAGCATTCATGACACTTCGGAGGAAGTTCAACAGCTTTTTTTCTTATGTCAGATGGAACAGTGACAGATGGCCAGTAATACGTACGATGCTCGATCAACTAGGAAAAATCCCTGAAGGGCAAGAATACGATGATGATGATAAATTGCCATTGGCAGCAACTAGACATAGCTGCAACATATCACAATCTGATATTTTTTTAAATATATAACAGTAAAATAAATAGCACTAAACATTGTTGTCCCGCAATTACACATGAGTGTTCTTTAATTTGTAAAAAAAAACGTTAACATGTAAGTAACCATCATAATTGACGATCCTTCGGCCAATAACGTAGCGCTTTAATTGGCGAAAAATATGACAACATCAGAGCAACACCCAATCACAACCCTTTCATTGTGGTCTAGAACTTGGTTTATATCGTTCTTTTTGTTTGTTGTGAACTCGGGAAAACCACTATAGGGGTTCATAGCTAGGTACGCATTTAGCAAGGTTAATGTTTACAAGCAAATGCGATATTCATCGTGTCTGTGTGGAAATGATATTTAACAAACTCCCGGTTAGAATTACGTTCGGTGAGCCCGGGTTTAAACTTTGTTTACTAAGGAATCGCGCAGCTCGAAAATATCTAAAGATCTATAAGAAGTGTGTAACCAGGCGTAGAACGTTTTCACTCGAATTCGGTTATTTATGCAACAACTTAAATATACCTAAATCAAAATGTATACTTTTTTATTTGTTCTGAACCACAACTTGTTAGATTTCGATTGGATTTTCTAGAAATCTGCACCGCTTACCGTAGCATGTTCGATGTAAATTGCAATTTGTTAACCCAAAATCTTTACTAGTCGAGTTACGGTGTAACAGTGTGCAGTGTGTGGGTGTGTTTTTATTGGTGGAGGATCGCAAAAATTATGCCAATCCCGTATTGGCGTTATTTGTTAGGTAAGCGACGCGATGGTAACCACAGAGCACATTATAATAGCTGATGGTAAACCTTCAGTTACCATGATGCAAACGAAATTCCGACACCAATGTTTAAAAATTTTGTCTGTATGGAGTAATTAATAATTCTTTGAAGAGGCCAAGAAAATTAACCCGTTGCACATTATTCCGGTGCCTTCCACCGTAATTATAGAATGACTAAAATTTCTTATTGCACCGTCTTCGTAATGGAGTTTCGATTCGGTAAAGAGGGCTCTATTGAGAAGTACTGATTAATGATCAGTATATGTATTGAATAGTGATTATTAGATAACTAAGTAGATAACATGTGGGGGACTCCGATGTACCGTCCTTATGCCATTACATTCAAACAAAATAAATAAGCAAAATAAATATTAAAGTTGACAATCGTGTCTGTCAACAAATAAGAAAAAATCATTATAGGTATAGGGTTTAGAATCCGGAATATGGTAAGTTCAGATAACGGACCAGTCAGTCAAATACAAAGTTCGTCATGATGCACGATGCAATAAATAAATAAAAATAAATAAATGTTGGCAAAGTTGCGATCGACTATTATAAACAGTTTTCTTTTTGTTTTTAAAGGACATTGCAAACTAATCTCAATACTTATCTAAATACTGAATTTGGAAGATATTAATTAACTGAAGCACGATACATTTTCTTTTCGTAAGCACATAGATAGATAGGATAGGCACAGTATAGCGAAATACTCGTTAAAATTTAATTGAATTGTAGTTTTAATAGCAAATATGATAAAACCAATAAAATGGTTTATTTTGGTTGATTAAATTATCGAAACATGATGTGCAAATTTATTTTTGAGTCTCTCGGCAAGACATCGATTCCGTACCTATGTAGGTAATGTAATGTATCAATGAGTTAGTTACAAGCGACGTGGTTGCGCGGCGCCTCGCGCCGCTTCATTGGCATAACAACGAACTATAACTGTCGCTTATAAGAACAGCTTTGCCTTGTTATTAAAGTTGAAAAAATGGCCAACCATGACCAAGTGCGAGCTGAGCCACCGCCATGGTTCTTGGTTATTTAGTTATTATATGATATCAAAACAAACCCGGAAAAAACAGCATATATCCGCGAAGCTATAGCTTCCAGGCATACTTAATTAATAATTCTTAATCTAACAGGAACGTCTAGAATGTTTAAAAAAGAGACCTGTTTTTAGAGGCTTTCGGTAAAACTATTTAATGAACACTTGATAAGAAAGAGCTATAAAAACTGTAGAGCGCATTGACCTTTGTTCGATCATAGAAAAAAGCGAACTGCGGATGAATGATTATACATACCGAGTCAACCTTGGTTTTTTGTTTCGCCCTCTTTGGGCAGGCTAAAATCAGACACCATACCGCTTAACTTCAGCTGTATATTTTATTGTTTTCGTCATTTAGTCAAAGTCCAGTCAAGTCTGTCACAGTCAAGTCATAGTACCACCTCAGTAAAGCTGTGGAGATTTTATTAGAGGCTTCTATGGAGTTTTCGTTTCAACAAACAACAAATAATGTTTTAACATTCCATATAACTAAATATCTGTAATAAGCAACTAGAAATAATAACTGTATTAGTATTACTACAAACATGTTCTGACTATTTACAAGCGCTTTTTTAAAGTCTACGTGAATAAAAACCTTTTTTATTTTATTTATTTTAACACGGAAACTTTGTGTACGATGTCAAAGATGTTAGGTATGTCTAAAAATCCACCATATTTACAGGCGCCAAAACTCTCAACCTTAGACGAAAATTCTTTATGACCTTTATTTTTTTTATTAAGTAGATTAGGTTGTACAGCATGAAGTTATATGACTCATATTTAGGTGCATACCTTATGAACGTTTAACGAATTTTTTGTTCATTCGTTATATGTATTTGAAAGACGTAATTTGAGAAATGACTGAATTTGACAAAATTAATAGTCTTGTAACTAAACAAAATGTATTGAAAGTTCACAAAAGGTAGTTCCAACTCACTAGCTTATGTCAAACTTATAAAAAAAAATTTTTTTTTATGTTTTAAGAAGACGTCCTCCCACTCTCAGTATTCCTACTCATGACTAAAGCTTTAGATTTAGTATCAATTACTTTAAATTTGTATGAAAATTACTAATAATGTAGTATCGTAGTAATTTATGTAAATTGCAATACCACAGTTCATACTACAGTGTTTTTATGGACTGGATTATATAGACGATTTATTCACTTATGTGAAAGAGTCACTTCATTAAATAATTGATTGGCAAGAAATTTGTCTTGAACTAAAACCAATTACAATTCCAGAAACAAAAATGAACTATCTGAACCAACAATAATATCTAACTTGATCTTAATTTATTATAACATTATTGTTATAATAAAATTTAAAGATTACATTATTATTACCAACAATATAATTTGTTCTTAACCATACTCATTGAGAAATATTCTCTATGACATTATGTAAGAAATTTAATAAATTTACGTATGATAACATTGATAACGCTCAAAAGAAGTGCGTAAGGTCGTTCAGCGGAACAGATTGTTTGGACAGTTGATAAACTTTTTGAAACTATTCTTCCACTTCCATATTTGAAACAAGTGTTTTAAATTAAAATAATTGTGTTTTCATTTTTAATTATTCAATTTAATTATACATTATAATCGTAGATATTTGTATGGTCTATGCATACACTAGGGTATGGATTATAATGGAATTTAATGTTTGCAGCGCATTATACCAATTTTAGTGATCTCGAAATTATGTTTCAGTGGCTCTCGTTAGCATCTGGTGGTAGTGCTACTGATGGGATTCAAACTTTGACCTTAACTTATAATACTTTTTTAGGTATTATCTTCTTAATAAAATGTAGTCACTCTGCCTTTCAGCAATAGGCTTCTTTCGGCTGATATGAAGATGATGACTATTGACATATGGATTTCTTTAAAGACAAAAGGCTCAAATTAGTTTAACGGGATTAGGATTAATAAATTTATAATGTACTAGCGGTACCTCTCAAGCGTTGCAATGCCACGCAAAGACAAGATGGGAAATATTTCTTTTTTTTTGACCAGGAATTACTCTGGCGCAGAGCCCACGTAGTTATGTTTCATCACAATCGTATCAATGGTTTAGCTAAGCATGAGGACAAACAGTCCGTTATCCTTTAACAATGCATTGTAAAATTGTCTAAAATAATAACATATCTGTAAACGTGTACTAAAAATCATTTCACGCCAAACGCCATTTCGCGCCAAAACAGTCTTATGGATTGAAGACATTTACAAATTATATATAAGTTCTATAAAAATACATAAGTATGCATGTAGAGCTATCTAATAATTTCAAAACTGATTTTGTTCTCGAGGATTTTGTAATTGTTTCGCTAGTGTAAAACTAAACCAATCAAGTAACTGAAGTAACTAGACTATAACTAAACGTACGTCAAAGACCCTAAATTCGGAATATTTATAATTATTGCGAAAAAATTTATTCCCTACCGCCAATATCTTAAACGCGTCGTCAAATCTATTAATTAGTAATTTGTAGAAGGTTGTGGACCATGCTGTAGGTCCAATAAAAATTCTAAAATTACAATACGGACATAATATTATAACACCAATACCTGTAACTGGTGAGGGCTCATTCACTGGGCTGTATTTTTTATTATTACAGCAGGTCTTAGTTTCCTAAAGAGACATCAAAGTTACATTATTCCATACCACACCAGCTAAATAAATAAATTCCAACAAAAAGGCAACATTTTTATATTATTTCTTTGGTCTTAAACTTTCTCAGAAATTTCGCTTACTAGATTAAGTTATCTTTATTGTATATCATATCAAATACTTGAGTTCTCGATAATAGTTACAGAATAAAGGAAATCGGATGTGAAAAATGGATCTGGCTAAGTCTGATCTGTCTGTCCGATAAATCGTTTTCGTTAAAATAATTAAAGAAAAACAATTAAATATTATACGGGATCGTGACCTCTACACCGCTCTAACGATTTCGATAATATTTACAGTACCTTTTCAGTGGCTCTCTCCGAATAAGCTAGCTCTCAGTTATAGGGAAACTCGATTTCACTCGACTTATTTATGAGCAAAATACAGGCTCAGTTCAGTCTCCCAAGTACCATCTATAACAAGTACCTACATATCGATTCTCCACGACTAAGTAGACAGTACAATGGTACATATTCCACTTGAACCCAAAGGTAGCGCGGCGGGAAATATGTGAATATATGTTGATATGTAGTCTATGTCATTATTCGTATAAATCGGTATTCGGCAAGAAGGTCAACGCTATACCTACAAGTCTACATAAATGACGAATATTTCATCAATAGATAGGTACCTATCGTGTTTGCTTTTGTAACAGAACGTGTCACACAAACCACAGAATTTAATAGCAGGACGTTTCGTCCAGTGTTCCATGTTATGTCAACAATTACAGTACCGTTAAGTAAAAATGTAATTTACTGTGCTACGCTCGAGTTCTCTACAGATTGACAATAGATGGTCTTAATTTTACACTGATATAATGTAAAAGGACTTAGTGTTGATGTACTTTTGTAAATAAATCATCCGCCGCTACTAGTTATGTTGTATACTTATAGGAGGTAATTACAGCTATACACTCTGAGCAGCTAATAAAAAAACACGATATATTTTTGGCTAGACAGAGATCAGGTACCTATTGTACACAACATCTTAAGAAGTTATTAATATCACACGTGGTAATTAATACTTACGTTAGAAATATTCTCGATAAAAAATTTGCATTGTCATGAGGATTTTTCTCCTTCAACACCACTTTCGAATCCATAGTTCACTAATTTGTGTACAGCATTCAATTAAAATGTAAATATTTCCTGTTTGCGGATTTCATATAAAAATATTAGTATGTAGAGTTCTTCTTTGCTCTATTTGAGCTCCAGGCGCCGGTCTTCAGGTTATACACAATTATTCGCTATTTTCGTTTTAAATTTTATTTATACTAGTGAACTATACCATTTTTCCATTATATTTTTTTTCAAACTGATTGCATAACGTATAGAAACGATTAGACATTTTTTGTAGAGTTCGACGAATCCACTATGCACTGCTATTCGAAGTAATGTTCACCATTCAAACTAAAATCGTCCTAAATACAAATGTGAGTAAATCTATTATAAATATTTGTTAAAGTATAAACTGTATTTGTTTAAGTATCACGGTTAAGTAGATTGGTATACAAAATATGTATTTAAGTACAATACAAAAATAAAGTGAGCTCTATCCACGAGCAAGTAGCTCGGACGGCAACAGCGCACTGACTGGACGGACTGGGTCTGTCGATTAGGGCCGCCTCTCTTCCCTCCTGGTACAAGTCGCGTATCGCACGAGCAGTGTGCCACCACACCATAACGATCTATAAATAAGCTGGTGTAAACATTCAATCTGTTACAGTCACAAGATGTAACACAATGACTATTCTGTACGAAAAAGTCGCTAAGTCAATCGTTCATCAATCAATTCTCAATCAATTCTCAAAATCAATTTCTTTCGACATATTTCCATATAACAAAGACATACACCTTAATTACTCATAAAAACTGTGTGTAAGTCATGAATTTTGAATTTATACGAGTTATTCCACTCAATGAATATTCATGATAATATAATATTAATAATTCAGGATGGAATAGTCGTTTGTCGACTGTCGTAGTTGCTGGAGTTCTGCCTCTGTTGTCAGCCGTTGTTAGTCTTTATTAGTGTCTCTGGCATGTTAATGCTCAACAATTATTAATTACGGCAATCAAAATAATTACTGTTCCTACCACTTCACTAACATTGGCGAAATTGCGTAACATAGATACATACAAATAGAGCATAAAGACGAATTGATAACCTTTGTGTTGATAATCGGTTAGTCAATGAAAAAGCATGAGTAGTTATCCAAAAAGCTATCAATAAATTGTACGTGTCTACAAGAATGCAATACTAAGTATACAATGTACGTTAGAGATATTTGATTTTAAGTTCAATGTGGTGAAACATTATTTACCTATTCGTTTCCCAAAGCTTAGGCTTCTGTTTTATACGATAATAATTTTCACTTCAGGAACGCTGCTGCTGTTTTACCGGCATCATGGACTTTACACACCCTTTTAATATTATATCCATGATATCGCTATTATCGGCTTCACCCAAGCATTCTCTCTCTCAAGCACTAAGCCGCTTCCTATCGGCATTTTGTAATATTGGTTTCACTTAACCCGTCGCCACTGATTAGTAGGTTTTTTAAACGTTTATTAGCAAACTTTAACCCATCTAGATATTTAGTTGCTTAAAATTCTGGCGGCAATATGATCCACAATACAATTCCGAACTGTTTTTCTGAACTGTTAAGTTTTCCGCTTTTAAGCATATAAGGACAATTACTACTACTTACCAAGAAGGTCTTGCTTGCCACCCATGCGTTTTTTTTTAATAATCAAACAGCAGGAAATTATGTAATGCCTGACTGTACTGCTTTCTTTTTTAAATCAAGTCATGAGTCTGGTTTTACTAGGCGTTTAATTTGGGCAGTTGTTATTTGGCTTTTATTGATTTTTCTAGAAAAATAAGTTGTTTAAAAGAACGCAATGGCCCATCCATTGCATTTTTATATCTGGCTGATTACATTGGAGAATTATTGATTCAGTTTTAAATCCAAGGAAGAAAATGAAGAATACAGTTGTTACATGAGAAAAAAATTACAACTTTTATGCCCTTCAACTTTTTCCTGATCTTGTAACGAAAATACCAAACAGGATAATGTCACTTATTTTCCTTCTATATTACGCGAAATAGACCTAATCCAAGATGCCGTATCATTTTCATCAGTATTACGATGCCAAGAAATACTATGATATTAAAATTAGTTGTTTAATCGAGGCCACAGTAAAACTTTTCATACTATCGTGAAAATATAAGATAGTCAAAATCATTACATTCACTAAGTAATCACGTCACATATTTATATTTCACTTTTCTTGCTCAAAAAGTCCGTCACTGTAGCTTACGAGAGCGGGGATAAAATATGATATTTTTTCACACCAAATGATTATATTTACACTTTTGTCTGTTACCAACAAACCTAAAATGTTATAATTCATCTTCGAGCATTTATACTCGAAGTAATTCATAGTAAAATAATCACGAATAAAGACTTATATTAGTGTATAATAAAAAGACTTAAGTAAGTACTAACTTTTGAAAAAAGAACTAAAAGTTATTTAGCTATCACGTAGCCGCGGCACAGAAGAAATTAAAAAATTCATTGGCGCGCAAATCTTTAGAATTTAAGTAGCTCTAATTACAAATTCTCAAGTCTCAGATCAATTAACAACTAACAACAGTAAAACTTTCATCATGATCCTAATTTGCAGATGGAAGAGTTGAATTAAATCTGTCGCCGACTGAATGATTTCCATAATATTGAATATTTGCTGTAAATGGTTGTTAAACTTTGATATTTATTGAAAAGTTCATCAAAAAAGTAAGAAAAGCTCCTTTCGTAAGCAAATCCACTCGTTTTTCTGTCCACTTCATAAACTTTTCGTAAATATTTAATTAAGTGCATTTTATGCCTGCAGACAGAACATAACAAAATAATATAATCATCGATATAAATAAATATCAACATTTAGTTTTACAGCATTACTCACCATGCAAAGCGTAAATCTAATCTCAAAAATTTCATCGTCTGGCGGGTTCGAACTGGCACTCAGAGGTAGGCACTTGTCGGTACGTGTCTTGTTGTGCTTAGTGGATTCGACGAACTCTACATAAAATATCTATACATTATGCAATCAGTTTGAAAAAAAATATATATTGGTAAAATGGTATAGTTGACTAGTATGAATAAAATTTGAAACGAAAATAGGGAATAATTGTGTATAACCTGAAGAACGGCGCCTGGAGCTCAAGTAGAGCAATTAGAAGAACTCTACATACTAATATTTTTATACGAAATCCGCAAACAGGAAATACTTTCATTTTAATTGAATGTTGTACACAAATTAGTGAACTATGGATTCGAAAGTGGTGTTGAAGCAGAAGAATCCTCATGACAATGCAAATTTTTATCGAGAATATTTCTAACGTAAGTATTTAGGATTACCTTACGCGTTGCAATGGGGGATATTTTGGATTATTGGTTTCACTTAACTTTATTTTTGTTTTTTTAATCGTTTATAAGCAAATTTTAACCCATCTAGAGTTGCTTTGTTGCTTAAAATTCTGGCGGCAATATGATCCACTATAAAATTCCTAACTGTTTTTCTAACTGCTACGTTTTCAGCTATTTCTAACTTCTACTATAAGCAATATAAGAACAATTACTAAGTACTACCAAGAATGTCTTGCTCGCCACCCATACGTTTATTTTTAATAATCAATTAGCAGGAAATTGTGTAATGCCTGACTGTACTGCTTTCTTTTTAAATCACGTCATGAGTCTGGTATTACTTGGTGATTATTTTGGGCAGTTGTTGTGGGCTTTTTATTTATTTTTCTAGAAAAATAAGTTGTTTTATAAAAACGCAATGGTTGGGCTAGGTTGTTGATTACGTTGGAGAATTATTGTTTCAGTTTTAAATCCAAGAAGGAAAATGAAGAATACAGTTGTATGAGAAAAAAATTAACAACTTTTATGCCCTTCGACTTTTTCCCGATCTTGTAACGAAAATACTAAACAGGATATGCCGTTTATTTTCCTTCTATATTACGCGGTAAAACTAATAAAATGAGCTAACCCAAGATGCCGTATCATTTTCATAAGAATTACGATGCCAAGAAATACAATGATATTAAAAATAGTTGTTTAATCGAGGCCATAGTGTAACTTTCTATACTATCGTGAAAATCTAAGATAGTCCAAATCATCACATTCACTAAGTAATCAAGTCACATATTTATATTTCACTTCTCTTGCTCAAAAAGTTCATCACTGTAGCTTACGAGAGCGGGGATAAAATAACATTTTTTTAGAGATATAGTTTTTACACGTTTGTCTGTTACCTACAAACCTACAAAAACGAAAATATTATAATTCATAAGTAAAATAATCATAAATAAAGACTTAACCATTGGTGTTTAATAAAAAAAGACATAGTTTTAAAAATAAACTAAAAGTTATTTAGCTGTCTCGTTCTTGCGGTAACAGAAGAAATTAATATATATAAATCAATATATATGTATATAATTTAAATAAATCATTGGCTGTGCCAATCTAACTTTTCTTTAATTACGAATGTAATGAGGGACCGTAATTTATTATATAACAGTTAAAAATGTCATCATGATCCTAATTTGCAGATGGAAGAATTCAATTAAATCTGTTGCCGAAAATTTTAAATATTAATTATACTTGTGCCACTCCAACTTTCGTCACCAGTTTCGCAAATTAATTATCATACTCTCGTGCGAGGTGAAGAATGGTACCTGAGCTCGCCATTCCCATCTTATCCTCAATGTTAGCAATCCCCGATCTTTTCCTTCCACTAACTTTTTCTTAATCATAAATATTCCGTGTTTAAGAGAAACATAGTTGAAACCACATACAATATTTTGTCTTTTGCCAGTTCATTGATTAGATCATCAGCGAAAGGGTGATTTTGATTAAAGGTGGCATTAAGAAGACTGTATAGCGTCTTCAACTGACTGACTGATTTGTCTAAAACTTAAGACAAAAGTTAAAAATCATAAAATGAAATCAAACTGTTAGTAAGTAGGTAGTTTGGAATTTGATTTTGGCATTCTAACCCAAATCCCAAATAAAGGCAATTTTCGGTCCCTTTACGGCCATTTGTTCTGAAATACAGTCTTCGAGTCAAGAGTAACCTCAATAACAGATACTTTTATTGACATGCTGGCGATTCTGTATTTTATATCTACAAATAAACTCACAGGCATGCACACACACACATACGCGCGTACACACACCCTAGAATAATGGAATACGATATGGCTCTATTAGAATACGACTGATAAGGTCTTAGTATACTTAGGACAGTCAAACTAACAAAATTATTATAATACGTACTAACAATTACTAAAGTATGTGGATGTATACTGTCCGAAATAAATTATACTAATAAAAGCTTATTTGTAGGATTGAATGAATTGCTATTTTTTCCTAAGAGTTACGGGACAAAACTATAAGAACTTAAGATTCCGTGTCCTTTTCAGAATAATTACGTTACAAAGAATTCTCATTACCATCTATTACCTATAATTTTCTTGTTTTATGTTATACTCTATTCCACGGGGTGAGGGTCTGGTGATCTGTATTTACATGTCTACGCTTTTATGCAAACCAGCTCCGCATTTGGTTTTCTTTTTATAACAGTCTTGTGTGAGAAGAAACAAAGCAAATATATAAATATCTTGGGACATCTAACACACTGCCATTTGATCCCAAACTAGGCATAGCCTGTACTATGGCAAACAGACAACTGATAAACATAGTCATATATTTCTAGATACATTCATGTTATAGATAAATTACACAGACACAGAACAAATAAACATGCTCATCACACAAAGATTTGTCCCGGGTGGGAATCGAACCCACAACCTCTGCTTAACTGTAAGGGTCACTAACGACTAAACCAACAGGCGAGTCTAAATAAATTGTATTTCATAAAATCCAAGCAATAAGTATTGTTAAATTTTCCAGAGCTCTTCGAAGAGGGGGTGTATCAGCAATGCATGATTGATGCCCCCGACCTCAACTATTGCACGCGTCCATTGGCTAGATAATTATTTTTTCTGTTTATATATGTAATCAGAAAGATCAGACAAATGACGTACAGACGCCAGCACATCAAGCTACCCAAAACTGTCAAATTTCCCCAATTGAAAGTGAACTTTATGCTTTTGTGATAAAGTTGAAAAACTATAAAATAAATTTGACAGATTGGGGTAGTTTTATGTGCTGGCGTCTGTACATAGCTACAGTCAGGTAAGTTTACTTCGGATACTTCCCACTTGATTATGACTCAACTGTAACTGTGCGGTTCTTTTGATAGCCTACCAGACATAGTTTACACAAAAAAATAAAGCTGTTTACGATTTTCGATCGGGAGCTTTGGTACGTCAATTATTCATGGAAATAAGTACGTACAGAGTATATAAGTATGTTTATCAGTTATCTGGCTGCCATATGGCTCTCTAGTTTGGGATCAGATAGCAGTGTATTACTTGTACCAAGATACTTAGTTATTTATATGGTTTTGTAGAAATAATTAGTTTCATGACAATAAATAATTTTATCTGTGGTTTTATGTTATTTTACTCTTGTTAACGACTTGATTTAAGTACCTGACTTTAATGATCAGAATAATTAGTAACTGGTAATTATATTCTTACCCGGCAGCATCGTATGAAGGTTGTTCTACATGAAATCACTATTACCGTACCAGCCGTACCTCCTTAGAAAGGCTCGAGCGCAACGGGCAGCCCTAGAGGAATTCGCACATTTCTACAGATCGAAGTAGGAGGCCGCATTCTTATGCTACCACCATGCACAGGACGGGGGACGAGACTGCTGCTATTGCCCTTTATTCTAACATTCGTGTGTCAGCCTGACCGTAGGAAAGCAGGCATTGTCATGCATATCATGGTGAAAATTCTAAAATACAGTATCCGATTGTCCATTTTCAATAAGTGCTTTATTTTGGAATCGTTTGCAATCTCTGTTCTTACAATAAATGTGAGATATAGAGACAGGATTCACGATAGGTAGGTACCTGGATTGTGAGGCATACAATCCAGGGGTTCTGCGTCACCTTAGACTACAGGCGCCGGACTATTACACATGGAAACGGCGCCGCGCGCCGTCCACAACTGCTAGCCGTAGCTAGGACCGGCAAAAATCTCACTCACCCGAGCTATTAGAATACACGAAAATGTGAACATATTCTCGTGTAATTTGAGTGAATTCATAACGATACTGTTAGATGTAGTTAGTTACATGAATATAGTTTTAAAATGTATCTAGATACATAAGTTCCTCCTGACGCCTATCATCCACCGTTGAGCATAGAGGTAAGAATCGACACAGCTCATCATTCCGATTTTATAGAACCAAGTAACATAAGTCGCGCTACAGATTGGAACTTTAATAAGTGTGATTACGAACAATTATATTCACTGCTTTCTGAATGTTCTTGGAGCACAGTGTTGGAAGCCAGGGATGCTTACACTGCTACAGACTGTTTTTACAAAATTATTTACAGTTTTTTCGATGAATGTATGCCCAAAAAACGACGTAGTAATACTGCAAGTCGGCGTTATCCCGTCTGGTTCTCCAATGATATTATTCGTGACATTAAATATAAAAATAACCTTCATGCCGCTTGGAGGAAAACTAAGTCTATTGAAAAATATAAATTGTTTGCCGACCTTAGAAGAGACCTTAAGTCCCGTGCAGCCATCGCCTATAATTTATATATAGAGCGTTTAGAAGATAATATACAGGCTAATCCTCGTGAGTTTTGGCGACACATCTCATGCTTACGTACCAAAGGTGGATTTGAACCCACAGTTAGCTACAATGGTTTAACGTTTTCTGGAGTTCAAGCGGCTGAAGCATTTGCTGACTTCTTTGCAAGTGTTTTTCTACCAGAAATAGCTATTAAATTCGGACATAATAAATAGACAAGACAAAAGTTGCAATAGCAACTATGTAAATATTTTTCAAATCACACCCAGGGACGTCGCTTATGCAATAAACAAACTAAAACTAAATAGTTCTACCGGGCCAGATTGCATTCCGCCGGTGGTAGTTAAAAATACTAAATGCCTTAGTGTACCGCTATGCCATGTGTTTAACTTAGCTGTACATTACGGACAATACCCACCACAATGGAAACTATCTAGGGTTAGTCCAATACCAAAAAGTTCCGACAAATCTAAAGTTGAAGAATATCGACCGATCGCAATATTATCATCTCCGGCAAAGGTATTCGAAATAATTATCCACAAATATGTACTCTCGCAAGTAGAAAAATACCTCTGTAACGAACAGCACGGCTTTAGACCAAAAAGATCAGTTGAGTCTAACCTACTGACTCTAGTAGACTTTATATCGACTAGACTTGACCAAAACACTCAAGTCAACGTCCTTTATTTCGACTTTCGGAAAGCGTTTGATAGGGTAAATAACGACATACTGTTGGCAAAACTGAACTTTATAGGTTTTGCTCCTGGACTGTTAAAATTCGTCGCAGACTATCTCCGCGAGCGCCAGCAGTTTGTCAGACTTGGTGTATACGAGTCTCACCGCTATCATACGCGTTCTGGAGTTAGTCAGGGTTCAATACTTGGGCCTCTATTGTTCCTAATTATGGTTAACGATCTTCCTACCGTCCTTAGATATGGTCGATGCTTAATGTATGCTGATGATCTAAAACTGTTTGCGGAAGTAAGATCTGATGAAGATTGTAAAGCCATACAGCTATCGATGCTATTTATCAATGGAGCCTAGAGAATAGGATGGAATTTAATGCAGCAAAGTGCTGTGTAATGACTTTCGGTCGTATGCGATGCCCAGTAGAGTACGACTACAAGATAAATGGTGACAGTGTGACTCGTTCAACCACCACAAAAGATCTCGGTATCACATTCGACCGTAAGTTAACATTCCACCACCACATAACTTTGCTAGCGAAAGAGTCTTTTAAGCGCCTAGGTTTCATTCTTAGATGCTCTAGAGACTTTCGGAATCATCATGTGATCCGGTTAATTTTTGGGGCATTGGTTCGTTCTAAACTTGAAACCGCCATGTGTGTGTGGAATACTCATGAGAGCACTTATGTGCTTTTACTTGAAAAGGTTCAGAAGGCTTTTCTCAGGTACCTTTATAAACACCTTAATGGATACTATCCATTCATGTATCCCACAAAATTTCTGTTAGGCTGTCTGGGATATAATTCATTGGAAGTCAGGCGGAATACATGTCAACTTGCAGTAATGTGTAAGATTCTGCGGGGAAAAATTGATGCACCAGATCTCCATGTTGAGCTGTGTCGGGTCTTTGTTCCTGATAACTATCGTCGTCTTCGTCGCCATGAATTGTTTGCCGTGCCACGTTGCCGTACCGTAGCGCGCGCTAAGTCACCTATACCGCGCAGCCTCACAGCACTCAACGCTTTCCTGTGTACCAATCCTGACCGTGATTTGTTTGCGGATGGATGGTCGGAAATATTGTCAGAATGTTTGCGTTTCTGTGAGAATGATGTATGATTGTGTTTTAAAATCAATGTTTATGTGTTTTTCTTATTACCTAATATTTTAATTGATTATTGTAATAATTATCTTTAATTACTTTAATTGGTGTACTACCGTTTTAATTAAAGTAAATAAATAAATAAAATAAGGTCGTATTTTGATAAGTGTAATACCAACACTGTCGGGCTTATTCCGTTTATCCACCCTAAAAAAGCCACCCTAAGGAGGATACTCGGAAACGCGTGTCCTTCTATCCGTAATTCATATAATATGTTTCTTCCGTTTTTCTCACCTGCCTAAGTACAGTCATTAACACAAAAACATACACAAACCCAGTCCAAGAAACTTCGT
Source organism: Pseudoips prasinana (assembly GCA_951640165.1). Taxonomy (NCBI): domain Eukaryota; kingdom Metazoa; phylum Arthropoda; class Insecta; order Lepidoptera; family Nolidae; genus Pseudoips; species Pseudoips prasinana. Next base: position 21,822,205 of record OX621236.1, on the reverse strand, counting down.
GAACATTAAAATACTTTAGATGTACATACTTACCTTCTTCTTTGAGCTGAAAATAGTTTTGTTTACTATAATATACATTAAAAGGGACGAATTTATCCAGGATACGCAACTACGTCTACTCAATAATGAAATAAGCGTTGGTCATTTTCTGGACATATTGCAAAATTTATAAAAAACCACCAGCCCCGCTTCGGCTTTCTATCTTATAGTACCATGTACCTACAATTTAGATTTTAAGACTATTTTATGTTATTCGCTTAACAATAAATATTAAATTAAAACTTAAAAGATATTGATTTGATTCAACTGTACTTGGGGTAAAAAATCGGAAGAAACATATTATATGAATTACGGTTATCCACCCCGTTCAGGGTGGATAGAAGGACACGCGTTTCCGAGTATCCTCCTTAGGGTGGCTTTTTTAGGGTGGATAAACGGAATAAGCCCACTGTCGCATTAATATATGTTAAGGAGAGAGATAAATAAAGTAATACATTTTACCCTTTGTTGAATCTGGTTAACATGGTAATGCACAAAATAACGTGATCAGTTTTTTTGAGCTTTAGTTAAATAGTTTCACACACAAATATTTTTCTAGGATTGATTGTACCTACCTAACTCATGCCTAAGCATAAGGATTCCCGAATCTCATGGTAAGTCACATGGCCGTCAGTTTCACTTCGTCAGAGAACTGCATCGAGGTTTTCAATTTTCAAAGCGCTACACAAAGACGAACATCACGTAATTCCTCACTGAGATTGATAAAACCAAGTTTGAATCGTGCAAACACTCTACCGAGGCGCCGAAATGCACTTAAATTTGTGGTAAGAAAATCATATCACGAAAATCTTCCAGGAAGTTTTGCAGAGTTAAATCTATAATGGCGCCAAAATTTACCTAACAAATAGATGAAACAACCTGCATTTTATGGCCATTTAAAGCAAAGTGTTATTTTTTTAAATGTTGTAATTGGTTTTTAAGTATTGATAACGAAAGTGGCCATTGAATGTTTTTTTTAGTGCGCCTTACGTATTACAACTTGCCGTAAACCTTCTGTGTCACCGCGGCATCGCAATATTTACGAGTACCGTCACGTCCGATGTGTGCCGGGAGCTTTATAAATGACGACATGTGACGCCTCCCATTTAGAAAGTAAACAAAATTCAAAACATTAAATATAGGCATATTAGTAGTTACGTGATCATTAATTGATTAGCAAAGTAGAAGTGTAGGTAACATTAAAACCTGTTATTATAATTATTTTTGACTACCTGACCCGCAGACTTCGTACTGCCTCAATGGATAAATTAAATACCTAAACTTTTGTTTTAGAAAATATTTATATGGGAAAAAGAAAAGGGCTGTTTTTAGGGGTTTTCCGGCATTCGAGACTGAGAATTCAAGACCAAGATAAGATAAATCCGTTCAGCCATTCTTGAGTTTTAGCGAGACGAACAGCAATTGATTTTTATATATATAGATAACTTTTACACAGGCGTATCGTTATTATTCGTTCTGTATGTACCTACTTATTTATCTACATACAAGTGAAAAAATATCTTATATATTTTTAGTTTCTTCCTAAATAACATAATACCTATCTGGTTATTAAATTAAATCCAAACAATTTATAAGTTAACTAAGTTTTACACTTGGGTGGGAACCGAAGGTCACTGGTATTGCGCACTACTAGCTAAGCTAGCTTTATGGACACAGACAGTACACATTGTTAAGGTACCTATAAGTGCAAGTGATAAGTGAGGCCATAGATTGCGCATTTTTTGGACCCTTTGAATTAAATTCGCTATATAGGTACAAAATATTACCTATCTTCATACAGTAAAAGCTTTATTCGCGGGGTATATGTTCCGAAAATATGCCGCGAGCACAGAAACCGTGAATATGGAATGGGATACGTTCCTAGGTTCTTTAAAATGTGCGTAAAAACGCTTTGCCTTCGCTCGGACTATTGGACCACTCAGGGGCACCCTTTTTTGGTCAGTCTGCGATCCATAATGAGGACGCCACTTGCATTTTTCCTATTGCTGGATCACGGACAATTTTCGCTGACAGTAAAGTTGAAACTACAGACGACCTTATTTTATCTTCAGTTTTTTATAAATCTTACCTACAGTTGATTCGTTGACATTGTAAGAGCATTATATGGGTCCAAACGACTCTCCAAGACGTAAACGATCTAGAATTTCTATTTTCATGGTAAGTGGTAACACGGAAAATTTGGTTCGCTTTTAATTATTTTTTAAATTAAGAAGATAGCGGTAGAGATGTGTGGGTAACACGTCTCTAACGCTATCTTCTTTTTTACAACAATTGTTATTATTATTCTATAATAATAACAATTGTTGTAACGAACGAATTGACATATGAAACAATAAAACACGCGAAGCGGCTTTTACCAAAGCACGGAACGTCTTAATATGTATGCGGCAGTATTTAAAAGTAGGTATATTTTATGCAATGAATAATAAGGCTGCTTTCATTATATTTGTTTACATTCTCTAAAACACCGACCGCGGCGAAGGCGGTTTATGTCAAAGGCCGAATCAATACAGCGCATTGACACAAACTATTCGAATTTCTTGTTTGTTAACAAAGACTATTGGATTGGATTCAGGGACCGGACAACCCCGCTTCTTAGTTAAGCCGTTTGATAGGGTAACCCGTTCATTGGGTAACTCGTATCGCAGTGTTACCCTTTGATTGACTTACAGCCTCGAAACCCAGTGAAAGGGTTAACACGTTTTTTATGGTAACCCCGGGAAGGGGTTAACCCCTTCAATGACTTAAGCCCTTGAATAGCTTACCTTCTTGAAAAGGTTTTATTCGAGTTAACCTGAATTACCCAATCAACTTAGCAGCGTGTAGATGGGAGTAGGTATACTCGCACCCGTGCGGTGCCTCATTGCCTAACTACTTTTAGGTAGGTATAACAAATTTGACGAACGAACGACTTTTTATATTTTAAATTTGAAAGTTTAGTGACGACAAATAGTCGAGCTAATAATTAACGTGTTATTTAAAGAACTGACTTACTTTAATCTTAATTTTGTGACAATCTATATGATGTGATTATATTTTGTTAAATAATTATTATAATATTTTTCTGTGTGGTGGTGGCATAGGATATCATCACCCCATTTTATCACGTAGGGGGCGCAGAAATCGACCGAGGGCATACCTACCAGAGAACCGGCAGCAGAGTTTATCTATGAACTATGACCATCAAACTTTCTTTCGCCAACCCGTCTGCCAAGCTATGGGGCTCTGGGGGTCTGCCAAGCTCCCATTCTTTGGGGAGGCTTTTGTCCAGCAGTGGACGTACTTTGGCTGACATGAGGACGATGAAATAATTGACGGGCGTGTTGGCATGGTTGGCAAATGCTTGCTTTTCACGCCGGAGCTCGTGGGTTCGATTCTATTTAGGACAGATATTGGTGTGCATGAACATGTCTGTTTGTCCTGAGTCTGGGTGCAATTATCTATATAAGTATGTATTCACAAAAGAAAAGTAGTATATGTAATATATCAGTTATCTGGTTTCCATAGTACAATCTCTGCTTAGTTTGGGATCAGATGGCCGTGTATAAATAATGTCCCTGGATATTATTATTATTTAAATTATTGTATAAAATGAACTGATATATTATGGGTATTCTAAATCATCATTGACGTGACTAAAATGTTCATTATCATAAGAATATTATCACTTTAAGAATTTTCAGAGTCAATCAATCTTAGGCTATGTAACTGTCTATATATTAGGTCTTTACCTATGAAATTGCCGTTCTGCAGTACTGGCCATTTCAAATCAAAATAATTTTTGTTTGGCTAAGAATTCTAATTTCAAATTAATTTTATTTTAAAAACATGGATTCTTTTTTCCAAAAGTAGTCATTTCTTTATTGATTAGTGTTACATTTTCATCGCATTTCAATCTTTTTCGTCATCATGGATACGTTAAAAATTCGAGTAATTATGGAATATGAGTACCGTCGTGGCAGCAACGCGGCACAAGCGGCACGCAACATCAACGACGTTTACGGAGCTAACACTACAAACCAACGCACCACCTGTTATTGGTTTGCTCGCTTCCGTTCTGGAAATTTCGACCTGAAAAATGAACCTCGCGGTCGTCCGAAGACTTTGGTCGACAATGACGAATTAAAGGCGGTTGTGGAAGCTGATGATACACAATCTACGGCTGAATTAGCAGCAGCTTTCGACGTTAGCGTCAAAACAATATTGGTCCATTTGCGTCAAATTGGCAAGGTAAAAAAGCTTGACAAATGGGTGCCCCACGAACTCAATGATCGCCAGCGCGAAGTACGCGTCGAGACGTGCCTTGCACTGCTCAACAGACACACAAATGAAGGAATTTTGAACCGCATTGTTACCTGCGATGAAAAATGGATTCTGTTTGATAACCGCAAGCGCTCAGCAAGTTGGTTGGATCCTGGTTCAGCACCTTAACAATGCCCTAAACGAAAACTTACCCCTAGAAAAGTGATGGTCACTGTTTGGTGGTCTAGCGCCGGTGTGATTCATCACAGCTTCTTACCAAACGGGGTGAGCATTACTGCAGATGTGTACTGTGAAGAACTGAGCACAATGATGGAGAAGCTGGCGCATCTCCAACCAGCATTGGTCAATCGCTCGTCTCCGCTGCTCCTGCACGACAACGCGCGACCTCATACTGCACAGCAGACGGTCTCCAAGTTGCAAGAACTGGGGTTGGAAGCTCTCCGTCATCCGCCCTACTCACCAGACCTTGCGCCTACAGACTACTACTTTTTCCAGAATTTGGATAACTTCTTGGCGGGAAAAAAATTCAATACCCGAGAGGCAGTACAAAATGCCTTTGAAGAATTTGTTGCCTCCCGTCCAGCTGATTTCTTTAAGAAGGGCATCAATAAACTGCCACTGCGATGGCAAAGATGCATTGATTGCATGGGTGATTACTTCGATTAATACAAATAAAAAAAATCATGAAAAAAATTCGTTTAAATTTTTTCATACAAAACGGCAAGAAGAAGAAGAAGTACACTTTATTGCAAAAATAAGTAATACAAAATAATGGATACAACAAGAAAATTAGCTTATTTTAATGCAATTGGCGGCCTTATCGCTAAAAGCGATCTCTTCCAGGCAACCGATTTCATAGGTAAAGACCTATTATTTCATATATAGACAGCAATCTTGGTCTGATAAAAATACATTTAGACGACCACCTAGGTACAAGTTTTCCAAGACTAATTCTGTATTCAATAATTAATTTATTTATTAATTATTTAAATAATTTGCAAATATAGTTGAAATAATAATACGGCTTCTGTGGCCTCATTAATTGGCTTGAGACAACTGCCTGTTTTTTTGTGCCAAGAAGTCGTATGAAAAAATGACAAACTGGCCATCTCATATATCTTTTACAAAAACCAATGGCCTTAGAATTTGACAAATGGATGACAATCTAGTAGCCAAATGGCAAATAACGGAACCCTTATAGATTCGTCATGTCTGTCTGTCTGTCCATCCGTATGTCACAGCCACTTTTTTCCAAAACTATAAGAGCTGTACTGTTGAAACTTGGTAGATGTATTCTGTGAACCGCATTAAGATTTTCTCACAAAAATAGAAAAAGAACAATTATTTTGGGGGTTCCCCAAAAGAACATACATAGAACTGATGCTAATTTTTTTTTCATCGTACCCGTAATTGTCTGGGGTCTATGGATAGGTCTTCCAAAATGATATTGAGGTTTCTAATATCATATTTTTCTTAACTGAATAGTTTGAGCAAGAGACACTTCCAAAGTAGTAAAATGTGTGCCTCCCCCCCCCCCCCCTGTAACTTCTAAAATAGGAGAATGATAATACTGAAAAAAATATATGATGTACATTACCATGCAAACTTCCACTGAAAATTGGTTTGATCGAAATCTAGTAAGTAGATTTTTTTAAGACGTCCTAAATCGTAAACCGCAATTTACCTTTCATTTAATCTACTGAAGTACTTGCTGCTATGGAACCCTTCATGGGCGAGTCCGACTCGCACTTGACCTGTTTTTCTAAATATTGAGATGTTATAACGTTTTTCGAAAAAAAGAAGGTTACCGCCGCTCTTGCAAGTAAATTGCAAGTTATTAGCTTTAACAGCGTGTTCATTTCTGATTACATTAATAAAGATATGGACGTTTGTATTAATAGTTATAGTAACCACCAACATTTTAGTCTTCGATCATACCAATTCAATCAATATCTTCTATTATTCTAGAGCAATGAGCTGCCAACAATCTTGTAATTTTTTTATAATAACTGCCATTGTTACTAGTGATTGAAAAATAATTCAACACCTCTCAAACTTAATCTTTTAGGAAAACGCCTGTTTGTTGTTTTAAAATTTTCCAAACAGCTAAATTTCTAACTGACTAACTTGGCCTTGTCTGAAATATTGTAACTTAATGCCTAAAGACCTTTTAACATTAGATTAGCGTGGTTCTTAAACAATTTAAGAACAATAAGGCTCCTGGTGATAACAGAGTTACAATAGAGCTTTTAAGGCGCACCAATCCTACGATCTTTTCAGAAGTTATTTAACTTCGTCATACTAAAAGGTCAAACGTCACAAGGATAGCACATATTGGTGTGGTAGTGCTTTCTTCAATAAGGGCGATAAAAACCCTTTGAAAAAATAACAGACCCATCACGTTACTGAGCCATGTTTACAAGTGGTTTTCGAGAGTCATTACGAATCGTCTCACGCAACCTGACGTCAACCACCCTCCTGAACAAGCCGGTCGCCGAAAATGCTTTTGTACCATATACCACAAACATACGCAGCGGCAAGTTATTCAGAAGACCGAGGATATATCCAGCCATTATGCTTAGCGTTTGATTGAATCGAAACCTGGATGTACTGTGATCTTTCCAAAATTCCAAATTAACTACACGTATGTCGAGGTGTTAAAGTGTTTGTATGAGAACTCGCAACCTATACGATTGCAGCGAGGTGTGAGACAGGGGGATATAACATCTCCATGTCCAGAACTATTCATCGCTGCATTGGAAGATGTCTTTAAGCTCCTGGACTGAAAGGCTTTGGCATCAATCTCAATGGCGAATACATCCCTCACCTTCGTAATCATGGCTGAAACATTGAAATACCTCGGTACAATGCTCGAAGACTTCAGCAGGGTCTCTCTACTCGTGGTTCTCAAAATGAACATGGATAAGACGAATATCATGTTGAACATTCAGGTTGCACCCATTCCAGTTAAGGTAAGGGACTCTGCACTCGAGGTTGTGGAGAGCTATATCTATACCTAGGACAGACCACCCCACTAGGGAGGCGGTCCAACGCGGTGGTTTTCACCGAAATCTGCGTGCGCAAAGAGAACGGGAGGGCGCCAGAAGAAACGTTCATTGAGTACCGCCGGGATGACTACCGGCACGAATTAGTGCACTGGCGCGCACGGCTAGAGTTACGCCTAAACGCGCGCCAGCGTGCCGTCGGTTCCACCCTACCTCACCTCAAGGCCTGGGTGGAAAGGAGTCTGCCCAACACACTCTCGCTGAGTGCCCGGCCCGGGTGGCCATAAGGCGACTCAAGATCTCAATCAGACGGGATTTGTCCCTGCCGGCAATCGTAGGGGCAATGCTGGTGGGTGACTCTTCTAAATGGCACGCCGTGGTCTCCTTTTATGAGGCAGTCATGTTCCAAAAAAGAGGCCGCCGAGCGCGAACGCGAGAGATCGCAGACGGAGGAGGCGTCGGGGTGGCGGCTGCAACCGGTAGCCCAACTCCCCCTCGGTGCCGCGGCGGCAGTAAGAGAAGTCAATGTTACCAGCTAAAAGAAGACAGCGATCTGTTTATGGCGCAGTCGCTGTGCCAGACTGGCAGAATAGCGAGGACAATCCAGAGCCCTCTCAGGGTACGTGTGGGACCATCATACCATCTGGAACTTTTCGCATAAGGGGTGCACCGGAGCAACATACCCGCGTTCCCGCGGCTCCCCCATCAGGCGCCAAGAGAAGCCCATGGCAGGTAGGTTTAGTCGGTGCGAGTCTGACGCATCCATCGGTAAACATTTTTGCGGGTGGCATACGTAGGCATTCGACCTGCCTTATCAAAAAAAAGGTAAGAGGTCCACTTCGAGTAGGAGATCAATTGTAGAATCTAACTTGCCTGGGCAGCGTTCGGAAAGCTAAGCTTCTGGTCCCAAATACCAATCAAAAGTCTTCGATTAGTATGTGTTGCCTCTGATGAATTAGGGAACCAAGACGTAGCCGCTCACTACGGGGCTAATAAAACGGCTCATGGTCACCCAAAGAGCAATGGAGTACGCCATGTTCGGAGTTTCCCTCCGAGATCAAATCACAAATCTCAAGATCCAACCAAAAGAGGCAAATCATAAAAACCGACATAGCTTGAATAATTGCCAAGCAAACGTGGCGGTGGGCAGGGTACATAGCTAGCAGAATCTACGGCCGCTGGGGCAGAAAGTTTCTCAAGTGGCGACCATGAACCGGAAAACGCAGCGTGAGGCCCCCAACAAGATGGACCGATGATCTTGCGAGGGTCGATGACAGCCGCTGGATGCGGGCAAGGCAGGATCTGCAATTGTGGAGTATCTTTGGGAAGCAATGGACTTTGCCCAGCAGTACCTTCAGCTGATATGATGATAATGGTGATGGTTATGATGATGATGCATCTATTCAATAACGGTGTACGCCACCACGCCTCCCCGGTTTAACTTTAACAGAATGAAAATCAAACTCTTTGTTATAATATAATTATGTCCTCCTAGCCGAATTTCGGCCCCAGCGGCATGTGAGTGGGACATACCACAAGTGTGTGTGCAAACACAGGGGCACTATCTATTCCATCACCCTCATTATCCGATGGGATGACTAGCAGAACGACCGGAAGGTCAGGTACAGGATCGACGGCTTTACGTGTTCTCCGGGGCATGAGGCTATAATACCGCCAACTCCCAGACTTCGGGCTGACACTAAGAAATTTTTCTTTTTACGCAAAAATCCCATATACACTTTTGGCCCAACCCGGGATTTGAACCCAGGACCTCGTTATCTACGTTTAAAGACGCTACCAGTAGACCAACGAAGCGTAACACATACTTTAAAAAAAGAACTGCTAAATTGCTTTTAATTAATTCTGTAGTACCTACCGAGTTCCAAATTAAAAGAAATTATGACAATAAACAAGAACAGACACGAAAAATTTAATATTGCAGTGTTTAGCGACAAGCAAAATTGAACTTTAAAATAATAAATTCCAAATTATTGCGACTAGAAGTCACGCGCTGTGGTGTTTATGCAATTACCAAACCAATTTCGATGCGAAAGAGTGCATATTACAATGTCTTGGCTGGAATGGCATACCCTGTTACAGTGTTACAGGGTATGAAAAACCCTATGATACGAGTTACACCTTCGAACGGGTGTAATGAACCGCTTCCGAAAGGGTTACCCTTTCGGAAGCGGTTCATTACACCCGTTCGAAGGTGTAACTCGTATCATAGGGTTTATTTTTTAAGCGCTTAAAAATACCCGTTCAAAAACCCGTTCAACGAGTATCCGGACGGTCCCTGTGGATACCTATTGAAATCCTTTTTTAGATCCGCGTAAAAAGGAATCTGTAGCGGCGAGTATAGGAATTAGGTCACATTTTTTTAGTTTGCGAATAGTGAAAACGCGAATGAAAGAAGAGCGAATAAAGAGCTTTTACTAGGTACTTATATCACAAGTAAACAGCGACCCGCAAAAATATGTCGTTCATCCCGACTACCCAGCGACCTGCAACGAAATTAAGGAAGAAAATCACAGTAAACATAAAAGGTAGTCTTTTATTTCCAGCTCTAGAGAAAAGAATCGCTGTGTCACCGGGTACTTTACAAACATAATGGACAGACACAAAGCACATCCAAACTCGAACAACTAGTTATGGGTCACACAAATAGTTGTCCTGCGCGGGAATCGAACCCGGGATACGAAGTTCCTCGGCGATTGTGTTAACTGCTGTGGCACACGAAACGCTTCCAAAAAATATTTGTGTGGTTGTTGTCAATAACGCCTGATCGTAATAAATAATTATTTAAGATCCAGCAACTTCTGCTCGCACTAATTGAGTAAGTTTCGCACTTATCCGTATTTGGATCCGCTCAGTCTGTCGAAACTACTCAGAACGCACTTGCACTTACAACTTAACACAGTATGAACAGCTATTAATATCTACTTAGTAATTTTATAAAAACAAGTTAATTAAGTACACTAAAATAAATAAGTACGTCCTTAATAAATTCATTTAGGTTATAAGAAAAAAAGTCTCCACTTATGTACATTATTATGTTTATTTATGCAAATTGGCAATAATATATGCTAATATTATAATATACTTATCAATTATAGAGATCTTTGCACTTTACGAACATGTTGGCTTTTTGATTCTTTTAAAGCTTGTTCTAGTTTATTACTTAAATGCAATAAATTAGGTAGGTCACACTGGAGTAGTACATGGTTAACTACATTTTGACAATGACTGGCTGCTTTTGCATCTTGTATGCTAGAATTTATATGTTTAGTTGATATATTTTTGTCATCTGTTTTTTCATAGCCAATTCTATCTTGTTCATTGTACTGTCCAAAGTTCTTAGGTGCCATCAGCATAAAATCCATAGCCACCATTGGTTTGATTTCTTCATCACAGCTTCTTGAAGCCACCTGTTAATGATATAATGACAATTACAGATTAAAATTAACTACTATTCTGAAATCGAAGACAATAAAATGTACTTTTGGTTTTCAGTTCCACACAAAAATAGGGAACTTTATTAGATCATGGTACCTCACTGAGGTTCTGTGAAATACTTAAACATATGTATTTCATAATTTAAAAAGGGCGTAAATTAAAAAACCGGCCAAGTGCGAGTTGGTCAAGGGTTCCGTACCATCTATATCTATACAAATAAATAAAATTGAAGTGTCTGTTTGTAATATTGAAATAACCGATTTTTACTACATGTATATGAATGTATATACGGTACATACGCCAAAATATTTTTTTTTACAATTTTTGTCTGTCTGTTTGTTCCGGCTAATCTCTGAAATGGCTGGACCGATTTTGACGGGACTTTTATTAGCAGGTAGCTGAAGTAATAAGTAGTAACTTAGGCTACTTTTATTTTAGAAAAAACTTATATTTGGGAAAAAAAAACAAAATAAACTAATTAACACGCGGACGAAGTCGCGGGCACAGCTAGTTATCTATAAAAAACGAGCAAAATTCACGTTTGTTGTATGGGAGGCTCCCTTAAATATTAATTTCATTTTGTTTTTTAGTATTTGTTTTTATAGCGGCAACAGAAATACAACATCTGTGAAAATTTCAACTGTCTAACTATCACGGTTCATAATATACAGCCTATGTTACCCTTTGGGTACAAAACCCTAAAAGGTATCAATAACAGAATAAAAACGTACACCATGATATATTCTATACAATAACTCAACACATACAGAACATGAGGTAAATGAAATAAAGTTAAATACCTACTATGGGTAAATTTTATTTTGTTTAGAGTACTTACATATTTTAAAGTATAATGCATGGGGTAAATTTTTCTTCTGAAGTTGGTAAACTTTACACACATTAAGAACTAGCTGTGCCCCGCGGTTTTACCCGCGTTAAACTTAATAAATTATCACCGCTACTCCCCCGTAGGTGATCGCGTGATAATATGTAGCCTATATGTTGACCCGACCTCTTAGTAATATTCATGCAAAATTTGAAGTAAATCCATGCACTATGTTTTGAGTTTAGCTCGGACATACATACAGACAAACAGATAAGCAGACAAAAATTCTTCCAACTATATTTTTGGCTTCAATATCGATTGTAGATCACGCCCAAAGTAACCTTTTAAAAAAATATTCCATGTACAGTTTAGACTTTCCTATGATTTTATTATATGTATAGATAATTGACTGGCCTGTTGGTGTAGTGGTTAGTGACTCTGCCTGCTAAGCCAGAGGTTGTAGGTTGGATTCCCCACCCAGGACAAATCTTTGAGTTTGCATGAACATATTCATTTGTTCTGTGTCTGGGTGTAATTTATCTATAATATGCATGTATTTAGAAATATATAAGTGATCAGTTGTCTGTTTGATTTGAGATCAGTTGATAGTGTTTTAGTTATCTCAAGATAAATATATGAACTTTCACCACCAGAACTTTGAAAGAAATAAATCAAATAAAGTGACAAGAAATACCACCTGAAGAAATATGCCGATATTACCTGTATTTCAAACCTCCAGGATAAATCCTGATACGTAGGGTCTTTCTGTTGCAACAGATATAATGCCTCAGAGAGTTCTCCCTTTTTGGTGTTGTGCAACTTAGCCAACACTTCCTGTTGCTCTGCAGAGAAGCCTGCTATGGCCAATGATGACTTCAGGTCTGCCTCTGATAACTGTAATAAATAATATGGCAATATTTATATTACTGGTGTGTGATACATCTGTAACATAAATTTGGAAATAAGTTCCACACTAATCATGATCCCTTCTTAGCAACAACTAATCTGAATAAAATTTATATGAGAATACAATTGAATTAGTAGCCTCCTTCTATTGAAGTTTTTTTTTAATAAAAATATAAATACATTATTATTTTGAAAAGAAACTCTGTATTTAGTGTCAACTGTATTTTTACTGATAAGTATGTAATAAAAATCTAAAACTGTATTCAAACAGGACCATTACAAAATCAGGAATAGAGACATGAATTAGAAGTATATTTAGTATTCATCAATTTTCTATTCAGTTGTTATTTTTGTAATATTTTGGTCAGCCATCAGCATTGTTAATATCATAACTTTTTATTATGACATGAACAATGCAAGTAAGAACTAAATAACAAATCTAATTACTTACATTTAGTCTGCATGCCTCAACTATAAGAAATACTAATGCATGAATCAGATTCTGGACTGCAGTTATGGACACCTCTAGCTTTTCTGTAAAATTAAAATAAACATTGTAAATTACTTAGGTATTAAAAGCTAGAAACTTGTTATCATTTTGGGTGTTATATGTTCAAATGACATAATTTTTCTTGTGTCCAATAACAGTAACTTAATTTTTTTATGTTAATTGTCTTTTAAAATTGAAATAATGTAGAAATGAGACAATTTACATAAACAACTTATCACACCTTTAAATAAATAAATAAACTAGTTATACTTATTTTACTTAACATAACACACAGTACCATCAAGCCCAAACTAAGCAATATTTGTTCTATGGATATTAGCTAAATGTAAATATATACATACAATACATAAATAACATACAGACCAATACCAATAGACATGTTCATGAACACAAATATTAGTCTTTTTGTAGATCGACTCTACAAGTTTTGGATCATAAGACAGGTTCACAACCAACTGAGTCTTGGTGGTCATTTACTTAAGAGGTTAAGGAATACCTATTGCACTGTATGCATGTGAAGTTCTGACAGGCAAAAATTTGCTATTATAAATTAACTATGAAAGTAATGTTGATTGTAGAAATAACAAATTATGAAGTTGATGTATGATAATTGTTTACCTTGCATAGCAATAAAGCAAAAAGATATACAGATTGGCAGCTTTAAAAAAAACTATTTTCGAGGAGAATGGTGAGTAGAGACATGGACAGGAAAGAAAATTGGTCAGTGGGTATCCTTAGGGGCGGTTTGTTGGAGTTGGAGTATACGCTTAGGTGCTCTATGAGCCGCGAAGAAAACATTTTTTTTTTTTTTTTTTTTTTATCGGAATTTTATTGCAGTAACGGGTTGACCTTAACCCTAGGAATCATTTAGGTCCTGAGACGCATGGTCCTACGACGCACGGTTTGCGAGTTAGGGGCTTTTGAACTTTTTCCTTTTTTTTACAAAATACTGTATTTTTACAAAAGGGTAGCTCGGAGGAAAATCTTTTCGGGAAAGAAATTGTTGTACTAGTCGTAAACCTCGAGATGACGTCATAAAACCTCGTGAAAATTAAAGAAAAAAAAATCATCAAAATTTTTTCTAAGTGTCGGTCGATCTTCCAGCTTGAGTAGCCTCAGGGGCAAATGACTTAGACAAATTTTCAAAGATTTTTTTTTTTAGAATTCGGCCATTTTTGTTGCGTCAGCCTTCTAACCTTGTCTACAGAAACCGTTTAAGTCCTGAGACGCATGGTCCTACGACACACCGTTTGCGAGTTAGGGGCTTTTGAACTTTTTCCTTTTTTTACAAAATACTCTATATTTACAAAAGGGTAGCTCGGAGGAAAATCTTTTCGGGAAAGAAATTGTTGTACTAGTCGTAAACCTCGAGATGACGTCATAAAACCCCGTGAAAATTAAAGAAAAAAAATCATCAGAAAATTAACAATATATAATAGGCTAAAAAATACGAACTAAGCTCGAAACATTCCTGTAGCGAACAAAAGTTAACCAGTAAACAAACAACTACTCAGTTTCCATTATCACTATTTTCAGTCCCCAATAACTTACCGGCAGCGATTGTATACTTTTTGTGATTAACGCCATTATTCAGATAATCCAAAGCCAGTTTACAACAATCTATCAGCACTGAAACAACATGAAAAGACAATAAATAAAACAACATGTGTTAGGGAAGTTAAATATGTGAAAATAATATTAAATACTTAATAACAACCTTGAATGGAATGCTGATGTAATAAACTAAGATGTTCTTTTTGTAATTCACTTAAAAATATAATCATTATCTTGATTAATAAAATATAAATAAAAATAATTATTAGATTCCGCAAGGTAAACTCGCAATATACATTAATGACATTTATTCTTGACAGCTGACATTGACATACAAGTGAGTAGCTAGTGGTGTACATACCATTTTATTATTCTAATAAATAATTATACTGAACTCTATGATCTCCTAAAGATCAATTTTAGCCCCGGCGTTGAAGATATCTTGTTGATCAATACAAAAAGTGACATCAGGCAAAAAAATATATTTGGAACGAAGTTCCTTATCGCGCGTTGTGAAAGGGCTGGCTAGACGGAAAAAATTCTTACGAAAAGTTGTCACAACACTTTTTGCAGCTGTGCGGCGTGCGCATGTTTCTCTCTCTCTCTCTCTCTCTCTCTCTCTTATAGAAAGCAAGCCAGATATTTTCATTTCTAATTCGCATTGAACAGTGTGGTGTCGTGACGATTATTTTTGTTGAGCGTATACAGGTTTTTTGTACATAATAAATAATAAGTAAATAACTTGGTATGAGTATCGAATTAAAACTGTGCAATAAGCTATATTTCAATAAAATACAATTTGTTGTAAAACTGCCTAATTCTAGAGAAACTTATTATATAATAGTATCAAATAATATTTATAAAGGCAGATGAACAATTATATCGCAATTTACGAATTGTATAGCTTTTCCCATGGACTATCGTTGCTGACCAATAAGCCACTATATCAAAATTTTACAAGTACCTATTTTATATTTCTACGATAATGGTCATTATTTACAATAATAATATGTAGTACTTTATGTTGTAAAGGACATAATAACCCTTGCTAACTCCAATCACTGCTATATCGGAGGAGGTCATGTCGGTGAGGTGGTCACCTCACCGACATGACACTGAGTTTGAAAGTATGGATTTTGAAAGTAGAAATCTAGCCTAGATCTAGCCAAATAAATTAGAGATTTTAGAATGGAGCTAAAATACATGCGGGTTACAAGTTCTGTGACTGTTAACCACTTCCGACCTATATTTACAAACTTCGGGTAAATATAGGTTGGAAGTGGTTAAATACGAAGAGTCATACCCAGTCGCGTGCTCCTAAGTGACTTTTGTCCCTTTTTTTGTTTTGACCGTTGAGTTTTTAGTTCAGTATGATGCATCGGAGCAATCTAGTTGTTTCTTTCTATCGCGTTACGTTTCTTATATTTTTCTCTTTTCTACTCGAATCTTAATACATTCCTTCATGCAAGAAATACGACAAAAGTTCCACAATAGTTCATTCGGCTTGAATAAAAATGTCAAATGTCAGTCGTTGATTCTCGCGCGTAAGTGAGGTTAATCTTACGCCTGTAAATTAATAGTTTTGAAGTAAGAATAATGTTTTTTTTTTATTTTATAGTGTGTAAATAGAGCCATTCCACCATTAAAAGTCATAAAATATATATGTTATCGATTTACTTTTTTAAATAATCGACTTTAAAAATTTTTTTTTTTTTTTTTTTTCAACTTTAGTCAATGTTTGGCCCTTATTATAATAAATTAGAAACGAAATATCAACAAACATTCATTACGACTTGAAAGAGTCATTCATAAGCATCAATAAAAACAACACTTGTGTCGACCCATGTCGACTACACCTGAACAATAAAATTGTTTATTGAGCGCGCCCATTTATCCCTGACCTAGGAGCACTTGACGCGTTTTTTTAATCGGCGCCTGAACACGCGAGCGGATACACAGAACTTGTTCAGAGACAACATCGCGGCACTAACGGATCGTGTTATTAAACAGGAGAACGATTTAAAAGATAAGGCGATAGGCGAGACGATAAAAAAGATCAGTGACAGTATAATTGGTGACCCAGGAACTAAGTGAACTGGATCAGCAGCTGCTGTTTTCTGATGCTATTGTAGCCAGAATACCTGAAATGAATGAAGGCAGCATGACACATTCAATGTGCTGGAAACAAAAATAGGTGTGACTTTGTACGACAGGAATATCGTTCATGTTAAACGAATTGGACCGGGTGCTGCGAAATTTAATTACGCCTAATGGGACGAGCGGCAAAGCTTTCTGCTGTACCTCCAGCGGCGCGGCCACGGCCCGTCACAGTCAAGCTATAGAGGAGAGATGTGCGAATCTACAACGCGCGGCGGCTAATTGCGGCGTGCGCGGCAACTAGGGGATTTTTAAGTATAGGGGACAGAGCGTGTTTATATCAATGAACAGCTGACGAGTATATATCAACAACTTTATAATTGCGCCAGAGAAGGCATATGCCAAATATGATGGGGCTTTGTAGAGTTCAAAGAAGGAAAGATAATTGACAGGAGACATATTTGTCTTGAATTATTATTTTGATGATCATACTTTAATCGACTAAATTGGATTAAAAGATTATATAATCGTCTAAACATATTACCACGTCAATATATTTTTATTTCGCTAGAGTTGTTAAGTTGTCAATTGTTGTCTGTCAAAATTCTTGACGTAGACGTAGTTGCTTGAGTTTTTCAATTTTTTGTAATTTTGTTGACATGTTACTTTAATTTTACTTAATTTAATTGAGAAGGGAAACATAATTCATGGTCAAAATAAATCATTCTACAACATGGCTTTGAAAAAAGTCAAAGGGAACTTCGAAAGAATGTTCGATAAAAATCTGACGGATTTAGTGCGAGGAATCAGAAATAACAAAGATAATGAGGTATTTAACCGTGAATTAGGGGTTGATTTTATTCTGACTTGGTTTATTCTTCAACATGACATTGGGTTTTAAGTGTCCAGACCAAAACAATCCCGACACTTTCTTTCCGTCTTGCCTTTCTCTGTGACATTTATTGCACGAGAAGAAATCAAACTGAATTATTTTCAGTACTTAAATGCTGATACCATTATATCTGTGCGTAGAATTAGCAAATAATTTACTATTCAGTTCATATTGAACTCCTGAAACTCAAGAAGTATTAGTAAAGTAATATAAGGACATATATACCTACTAAAATGCATGACTTAATATATTAAAATAAAAATTATAATAATAACTTGTTATATCATAATGACAACACCTAATATAAGAATACCCACTGACCATAAATCTTCGCATGCCAATCTTACAAAGAAAAAGAAATACATTAATTTAATTTCAAAAATAACAAAAAGTTTCTAATTTTTTACAGTCAAAATATATAGCACAATGTATGGAAGAAATAAAAGTGGAATTACGGCAAGATAATATAGCAGTTAAAGCTAATGCTGTTGCTAAATTAACATATGTAAGTATATTTAAATATAGATTAAATTTTTAAAAATGTATGTGTCAGTATATTTTAATTTCACATATAAATCTAAAGTATGCATAAATTATTATTCATGAACTTGACATATTGTAATAAACATTCTGTCTGTAGGTACAAAAGTAGATACTCATGTAAATTGTAATCTTAATTAAGCAGTCAGCAATGATATTATAATGTAAACAAATGGAACCATTTATCTCTGAATTTAGTGGGGCCTGAGGTTGAGAGGAATTTGTATGGTTTGAACATGTGTGTGATGTGGAATCTTATTGGAATGTTTTTCACTGTAAATAAAAAAGCTATATGAATGCACTATTACAATCTATGAAAAAATTGTTTAAAAGCTTTCAGTTAAATTGAGTATCTCCTGTTTTGATGTTTGTTACAAAACTTATTTATAAAACTTAAATCACATTACTTTAAAAAAAATTAAGTAATGGATCAAAAAGTTCTAACCTTTTACAGCAGTGTTTTTCAACCTTTTTCATGACGTGGACCCCTTTAGTATGAAGAAATATTTCGCGACCCCCCTACCCGTTCCTTAGGCGTTTTTCCATTTGTTTTATTTTATGACACATATTTATTAGTTGTCGTAATTAGGGTTCGGATCAATACATCATTAAAATGTCAGTTGAGGGGCGACGCCGGTTATGCAGCGGCGGCACGCGCGATCTCGACTCGCTTGTCGAGCGCCAGCCATTGTTGTTACGTCTTTAACTGAAGTAATTTTGAATGATTGAAAATTGATTAATTTCTGAAAAGACCAACAGAACCGACAACTGGAAACTAAAATAAAACGAAAACTTGTTTATGGTGACAGTTATTTGAAATTTGGATTTACTGTGATTGGGAATAAATAAGAGAACAAAAATAAAGTAATGAAGAAGAAAGACTCTTTAAAATTTTATGAATCTACGGATATTGCGGATTGTGTGCACTTTTTAGCTTTTATGCGTTTTGAATCCAATGAAAACTTAATAGAAGAAATACTATATTGTATAGCGCTTCCCACGAATACTACACTTCAGTGCTTGTATAACATGGTTCCTGAAGCTACGCAAAATATAAATATCTATTAAGAAAACAAATGTATTGCTATTTGTAGTGACGGAGCAAAGGCCATGACTGGTGTGACCAGCGGTATTATTGCTACGCCAATTGACTCATAGCTTACTCCATCGCCAAGCTGTTGCGGCCAAAACCTTGCCACAAGAATACAGTCAAGTTCTAAATATTATTATATAAATGGTGTTTTGGAAAATTTGTGAAGATATGGGAGCACTCCACAAAAATTTACTCTATGTCAAAAGACAAAGTACTGGCCAGAGTTTTGGAACTTTGCGCTTAACTGTTAATGTATTTGCGGCAGGCCTAATCATAATACTCCAAATTCACTTGGGACCCTGTGACTAGCTTTCAAGCAAACGTTTGCAACTTCCTTATAGAAGCTTCGCGACCCCCCTAAAGAGGATCCGCGACCCCCCAGGGGGTCGCGACCCACAGGTTGAAAAACACTGTTTTACAGTATCCATTTATAACTAAAGACATTAAGTACATTAATTCCTTTGGTATTACAGAATCAAAAAATTTTGTATTGGTATATAACTAGTTCTATTACAACTTAATTATATTATATAACTTAAGATTGGTATATTATAACTTAACTGGAACTAGTTAACTATACCTTGCTCATGAAGTTTTAGTACAGAAAAATTGGTGATATTAAGTTCAGTAGTAACAAAATTTTTGAACATGCTTCATTATAAACAACAAACTTCAAATGCAAGTCATATTAGTCAGTTATCTGGTTTCCATAGTACAAGCTCTGCTTATCTTATCTTTTTTTGGGGTGTACTTGTGTACAGCACTTCGACCCTTCAGGATCTTTTGTACTATCCCCCACTGGTTTTTATTCCATCCCTAGAGCCCTGAATGAAGTCTTCACATAATCCAGTACGCTTCTTAGGGGTAGATCCTTGTAGTCTCCTGGTTCTGGATATGCCAGCCCCAGGATTGCCATTCTTTGTCTTGCGAATGCATCACATTTGCATGTTATATGCAGCATTGTTTCATTTTATTCCCCACAGGTCCTACAGATCGGGCTATTCAACAGTCCCAGTTTGTGTAGGTGGTAGTTGGTGCCATAGTGGCCCGTGAATACTGCTACTATTAGTCGTAGCTGGTTTCTGCTGTATTTCCAAAGCTTTTTGTACCAGCTCTTGTCTACTCCTTTCATGAGTTGTTTGGAGTGTTTTAGTTCCTTGATTTTGGTCCACATTTGGTTGTTTTTAATTGTGGATTTGTTTTTAAGGAATGCTCCTATTACTATGCACGGTTCTGGTCCACAGAACAAACAAGTTCTGCTTAGTTTAGGATCAGATGGCCGTGTGTTAATAATGTCCCAGAATATTATATTATATGTTGATCAATTACATATACAAGCTGACTTACTTTATTGGCCCTCTCATTAAGGGTTGAATGTCCAAAACTTGTTGCTGACTTCTATAAGTTACAAAAATTACTTTATTCCAGAGGAATCTTCTAAACAAATGGGTTTCCATTTTATTAAGTGTTCATTTTATTCATCCAACCATTAATTTCCTTGAATACAATTAATGTATTGATTTGTTTTTCAGCTCCAGATGTTGGGATATGATATATCTTGGGCCATATTCAACATAATAGAAGTAATGAGCTCCAACAAGTTTACTTACAAGCGCATTGGATACTTAGCAGCTAGTCAATCATTCCACGCAGATTCAGAATTACTCATGCTTACAACTAACATGATCAGAAAAGATCTCAACACACAGAATCAATATGAAGCCGGCCTTGCTCTCAGTGGCCTCAGCTGTTTCATATCCCATGATTTGGCTAGGGACTTGGCTAATGATATCATGACTTTGGTAAGTTTATATCTTATATCAATTATACTCACTCATTTTTGAGGTTTTTAGGGATCCTTACCTAGGAGTGCCTTTAGAAATAATACAAGTTTCACTCTTCATAGCTGAAAATATTCTATGTTGTTACATAACCCTTTGTGTGGGACTTAGAATTGCATTTGGCCAGTTTAAATACTCACAACTTTTATATACAACTACCTTAACTAAAGATATATGGTATATTTGATAGTAGTGTTACTGTGGTCTAGGGGTGCCTACATGGGCATTCATTGCTGAACTCTACCCATTCTCTGATGATCTGTGGAAACCATATTATTAGATATATTCAGGTTCAGTCAAATTTAATCTGTTAAGTGTGTGTAGTTTGCATCCTGTCTGATATCTATATTTTTTATGATTTAATCATAAAAAATATCTGTATCACATCTGTATTACATCTCGAATATTTTTTTTTATATCTCTTATAGAAAAATAAACTTTCAATCACCTACTAATTGTAATTTCACTAAATTGATGCTAACCTAGTTACTGAACTTACTTTCAATTTCGGTTATTGAGGTCATAAAGTATTTTATTTTACTTGAAAAATCAAATAATAATTAGAGTCACAAGTGTGAAAATATTTAATTTAATAGGCAAAAGAAATAGCAATTTAAAATAAAAATCAATAGTCGAATATCACTAAATTGTTAAATTGGGAACAGAGTATCACTAAATGGTTAAATTGGGAACAGAGTTTATAGTCAAATCAGTCAGAAACAATATTAACTACACAGCCTAAATCACATAATGTGTTAAAAATGTCATCATCATAAAAAATAATTTGATCTGATGTTCATTATACATAAGGCTTCCTTTTTTCCAAAAATTCCAGGCACTAGTCAAAATTTAAACACACAGGCAAACATATGTTCATACTAATATGTGTTAGTTATTCTTAAAAAAAAAACACTAAAATTGCAATTATTTTACTGAACTTAGTGATTATTTGCTATACCAATGTGTTGCTGATAAGATATGACTTCGACTGTGATCTGTATATTTGTCCTATACTTTTAATATTTGTATAACCTATTGAGTTCTGGAAAATGGCTACAAAAATATAAATCCTGGTACATGCAATCATATTAGTCTTGATTGTTGTTGTCAGACAATAAGCCATGACATCTGGGCGGCTTAATTAATTCTAACACTAGGGTAATTAATCTGCCCATAGAGTAAAGAAAGAACAAAAATAAGGTATAATGATAAAAGTTATGTGGTATCATCCATTAGAGAATGGATCTAAATCAATCAACTTATAAAACTGAATAACTGAAAGAGAACCAGGTTGTAATATAAAATAATTACTTTTGTAGATGAGCTCAACTAAACCTTACTTAAGAATGAAAGCTGTCCTGATGATGTATAAGGTATTTCTAAGGTATCCGGAAGCTCTTAGACCAGCATTCCCAAAGCTGAAAGAAAAACTTGAAGATCCAGATCCAGGTAAAAACAAATATATATACATTTATATTTATTTATTGATGCACCAACAATTTATACAAATGAAAATTAAGAGTGTATAATCAATTCAAGTACTACTTATTGGTAAATAGAGCTTATATTAAATGTTAATGACAGTGAAAGTGAACCAGTGGTACTCACTCACCAATAATGACTCACTAGATAATAGTATCTAGCAAAGCAGCATCGGAGAGTTCCACACTTTGCTAGACAAAATAGATTTTTATTCAAAGACAAATGCTGCTATGTTTCTTAAAGATGACACTTTCACATTACCCTTTGAAATATAATATACCTATCCCAGTAAAATACTAAGCAGGTTAAATTAGGTTTAGTGATTGTTTATTATTACGTATGTAATAATAAATGATATCACATATTGTGCATGCTCTGTGCTCTTATTAATGGATGCTATGATAAGTGTAATGTATAATTATAAATGTGTTTCAGGTGTCCAATCAGCGGCTGTTAATGTAGTATGTGAATTAGCAAGGAAAAATCCTAAAAATTATCTCTCTTTAGCTCCAGTGTTCTTTAAACTAATGACCACCTCAACTAACAATTGGATGCTGATCAAGATCATCAAATTGGTACGTAATTAGATACACCCATGATCAAGTTGCTACTTAGATAATTTTTAACCTTCAAATTTATGTTCATGCATACAAAAATTTGAAGGTTAAAAATTATCTGATATATACTATACTACTATATATAATTTAGATGAGTGTACACTTATACCTATATATATGTGTGTGTGTACATAAAGTATCGTCTCATAATAGTACGAGATACAATGACACTATTTTTCTTTGGTGTGCAATGAAAAATTTAGTTTTCCTAAATAATAAATATTAGAGGAATATATTTGTACCATGTTGCCTTTCTCAACACAACGGTTACAGTTAACCTCTGCTAGGTTAACTTTTATTACTTGATCAAAAGCCATTTATCAAAATCAGACTTCAAACTATGCTACTATACTTACTATATCTGCGTCAGAGTCACACCTTTTGGGGTTTGAATCGCATCTCAGTGCGGGTACTGACGGGTAAATACAAGAGAGGGCCAGTTATTACGTTGGAAACAAAATATTGCGACAGGTACTTTTAACTAAAACTGTATAGATATGTTTGTTCCTTGCTTACCCCACAATGTGAAAAGGTTCATTTTATATGCTCTGAAACTTCCAGTAAAATCTAGTGCTGAATAAATGACACGATAAAAATTGTTACACATTTTTACTGACGACTCGGAATAAATGTATTACTCTAATTAAAATTAATTTTAACTACAAGAGTTTATGTTCCAGAGAAAAATATTGTCGTCGGTTCTCGTACTATTTAGTAAAAACTGGTTCAAATAGATATATTTGAATATCTGTTATCAACGAATGCTATATTGATACAGTTGTAATAAAAGTAGATAGAGGTTCTTTTGCCTCGGGTGCTTTTTAAACGTGATTTACAACCTACGTTGGTAGATGAAATATGAAATCTTATGACATTTTGTTAACGGTAAATTAAAAATACGCTGCTAATAAAATGTAACTTTAGGTTTGAGTTTTCTACGTTTTATTATGAGCGTTCGTACGGGTTCTTTTTTTGAACTCGTGCTAGTGTCATTAATTATAATACATATTTTTACGAAATGATTAAATTGCTATTACATGATTTAGTCACTACCATTTTGACTGCCTACTAGTTGTACACATTGTTGGTATATTTATTAATATTAATGTCTCAAATATGTTGTGAATTCTCCACAGTTTGGTTTAATGACACAATATGAACCAGACATTGGAAGAAAGATTACTCAAAGCCTCATAGATCTAATTTGCAGGTACATCTAGTGAACCCTTACAAGAACAGAAATCTGCTAGAATCATCCACTACACCTCACAGTTCAAAAATTTAGTTGTGAACACATCCTGACTTATACTTAAGCACGAATATTGGAACGATTTTGAGTTGTACGAATTTATTGCTATAATTTTATTTTAATAAAATAATTTAAGGTACTTACACCTTCCTAT
Organism: Pseudoips prasinana; assembly: GCA_951640165.1. Lineage (NCBI taxonomy): Eukaryota > Metazoa > Arthropoda > Insecta > Lepidoptera > Nolidae > Pseudoips > Pseudoips prasinana. Next base: position 21,797,659 of record OX621236.1, on the reverse strand, counting down.
ATTCATGCTTTATCTACAAACAAATTATTCCACACAATTGACACTTGAATTGGCACATCAGAGTCACATTTTTGTATTATTTTCGCTGCTGAAAAAATAAATTATCAACAATAAATTAATGCAACGCTTTTAACTATTAAGGTTATTACTGCAAATTGTTTGTTTAGAATCGTTAATAAATGAATTATATCTGAAAAAAAAAAAAACAATTACAATAAACCAAACTGTCAAATGATGGTGGATTTACTCACCACACGGAACTTCAAATGTCCCACATTTACTCTCATTTCGTAGATTTTTGGGATTCCGTACCCAATAAGCCGCTATCCGTCCGTCAGCGGCTTGTAACTTACTAACCGTAATAGGTAAAGGGTTAAAATTATCACCATGTAAGTATATTGCCGCTATGACAACAAATGATGTAAATTGTTCGAGCATAAGCTAAGTATAAACCGGCCGTCCCATTCCGCTACAGACCCTATCGCCAAAAGTGAAAATTTCATCATTATCACCTGAATGAATAGTCATTTACCACCGTACGTTTCACAAGAAACTTTTTGCCGCGCACTTCCACTATGTGGAATAAATTAACTGCGGAGGTATTTCCGATTCAGTAGGACATGGCAACCTTCAAGAACCCTTATCCTATTCCTTTCTTAAAGGCCGGTAATGCACTTCCGGTTCCGCTGGTGCTCCGAGTGGCCAGTGGCAGCGGTGACCACCAACAAAAAAAAAAATAAAGCGCCCATACCATAAACGTCATCTTTGGAGGATTTTTGCGCAACCCTCGACCCGTATGGAACCCTTCTTGCAGTCCTACTCGCTCTTTATAGGTTTTTATGTTTATTAACGAGATATACAAACTTTTTGCTAGATAACTTTATGGTAATAATAACGTTGTCATAATGTGTGGCTGTGAAATAGAACTGGGAGAATGGAGGATCAACAGTTGGTGGATTTTTGTTGATGATCATCTAGCTATCGGTCGCTACAACATAAGCTAGTCTTATGTAGTTTCATTGTGTTTGTTGCAGTTTGGTGCCTTAACCCCATTAGAGCCTCGACTTGGCAAGAAACTGATAGAACCATTAACTAACTTAATACATAGGTGAGTCAGTTACTGTCGATGGACGCGCAGGGATCACCAACCCGTCTAAATTATTTGTTTTGTCATAAAAAGTTATTCGTATATAATGTGCAATGAAATAGGCGTGTAATAATTAATGAACTCAATCTATCTATAGGACTTGTAGACCATCATTGTGCAACGATGGCGGAGAGTTCATTCAACTCGATTGCCCTCGGCTTTCTGTTATAATATGTTACAAACACTAGCACATTGGTCATAACGAAAGCTGCAGGTTTGCTTATTTTGTGGAAAACACATTGTACATATTTCAATCTAATGTTTTACAAATGGTTTAGTTTCATAGGTAGATTGAGCTCCTTAAATATTACTTACACACTATTTATGTTACACGTTGTATAGTAGACATAATTGTGGCGTCTCAATAAATGTGTAGTCTCTATGGGGTCAAAGGAAATAAAATATGTATTTTGTGTTAAAGATTAGCTAATTTAACATTGGAAGCATTGAATCGACGTCTAGCTGCGATCCAGTGGTACCGAGCAATAAACAAGCTTATTGCATTGCTTTTTTAACATTTATTTTAAATTAGCTTATTCTACACATTGTAGCACTGAGTCAGGTGAACACATTAGTGCTTAAACACAAATGTATGCTTTGGACTGTAAATAATATACATGTTCTTTGAGTCCATGTACAAGCTATTGCTGCGCTAAGTAGGATGAATCGTTGTCTACAGGTGGGTTGAATAAAGTCATTACCTCCGCGAACATTTTCCTTAAAATATCTAAATATTAGAAACATTTTCCTCACGCGTACTATTTTGCAACACATAATATAGACGTTTGGTATACTTATAATTATTAAATTTACTAGTTGTTTAATTGTGTTGCAAAATTGCTGGCGGTCACCTTAAAAGCTGCCAAACCGTAACGTTTTCATGAAAACAGTCGTGCATGCTGATGACAGTGCGTTGTATAACAGATTAAAAAATACCCAGCATTCCATGAAAATTAATTAAGAGACTAAATCAGTATTGGTCTCCTCCCTTAAACAGTTTTACCATGCCCGAATTAATAATACATAACCTCTCCTAAATTTTGCGCTAAAAGCTGTGTGAAACGAATAATTAAATTATTAAGTCACTAGCTACTAATCCAATTACGCCAAAGACAACCTCACTTTGAAAAACAATAAAATAGGTAAACACTAACAGATAAATTAATAATAAGAGTATGAAAAAGGGCACTACCTGAATGGCACAAAAAGTTAACATTGCGCTCCCGCCGGATCATTAATGGCACTGAAACTTGTAAGGCTTCTTAAAAAAAACCATTCAGTTCATAATGCTAAAATTTCTACAACAGGAATATAGGAGACACGTAGTACACGTCTTTTGCTTTTTAGAGCCAGATTCGTTATATGTAGAATGAGATTTGTTACTCGATAAATCGCACTCAATTATAAACTCAGGATTTATCCGGAAATTAATAATAATATCCTGGGATACAACATAGATATACAATACAGCTCAACATCATATCAATGCTTTAATGAAACATGATATATACTGGTGTCATATCGTTATCAATGTTATAACAGAAGTATAGTTTGTAGTAGTAGTAGTACGTATACCTATTATATTATCATAGATATATATGTAAAATACGTTTACTTTTTCTATCTTTTGTGTAAAGAATTACTAAAATTTACATTAGCTTCCTTTCTACGTTATATAGGCGACACAGCGATTTCTAACTCTCGCTGACGTTAAGTCGGGACTCATTTAGCTATGTATATAGTATGTAGTATTAAAAAACAAACTATACGATTTTCCGTCTGCTGGAACCTACCTTGTTTCATATGTACAAAGTGAAATGTATGTCTCAAAGTCGATTTAAGATTAAAACACCGCTCCTATAAGCTGCAGGTTTCAGCCACTTGCATTGTACTTACAACAGAGCTTACAACCAACTTGAGTAAGTCCATAGTGTAGAACTGTAACTATATCAGTAGAGTTCCTCTGCTCTAAACCGGCACGCTCCATCACTGCACGTGTTGCGGTTCACTGTGTTCTATAAATGCCAGTTTAGAGTAAAAGGCTACGTTGACTGGAGGGGCACTGAGTGCGGAATGTTTGACTGGCAGTACGTCCGCCATGTCGCTGCTGTACGAGTGCATCAATACGGTGATCGCAGTGCTGATCAGCATTAGCAGCGGTATGCCGGGCCATGCCGCCTCCGTGCAGCTCTGCGTGCAGAAACTGAGGATACTCATTGAAGATAGTGATCAGAACTGTAAGATTTACACAATTTTATTAACTAGCTACAATACTTTTTAATGGATGAATGGTGCCATTGTGCCCTTTTCTATATCCCTTCCTACGTCGGAGTGAAATTTGCAATTTTAAAATGTGAAAGTGTTACAAATAAACTCACATTCTTATTTAAATTTATACTTTGTTCAGCAATTTTAAAATGTGAAAGTGTTACAAATAAACTCACATTCTTATTTAAATTTATACTTTGTTCAGTAGATCCATAGCAGAGTATTTTACTTATATCTTACATCTCTTTCACTCCCTATCTGATGCTAACTTCTCACTAGCATTCCTCTATCAAGAATGATCTCTACTACACTGTCATGGAGTTGTTGACTTGTCAGTTGCATTCCACTGCCATGGTGTTGATAGTAATAAATTATAACTTATTCGAATTTCAGTGAAGTACTTGGGGCTGTTAGCAATGTCGCGAATACTCAAATCCCACCCGAAGTCTGTGCAGGCGCACAAAGATTTAGTGCTGGCGTGTCTCGATGATAAAGATGAGTCGATCCGACTGAGAGCTCTCGGGCTGTTATATGGAATGGTAAGTGTATAGATGAAATTTATAACTACTTACTAGAGACAGCTTTAGTTTTACTTCAACCTCTTACAGCAAAGCTTTTAAAATAATTGCATTAAATAATTAAATTAAGCTCATTAGTTAGTTATAGAAAGTCTATGCTGGGGCAGAAAGGCGCACCGTGGGCAGGCCCCCTACAGGGTAGACCGATGATCTTGCAAGGGTCGCAGGAAGCCGCTGGATACGGGTAGTGCAAGACCGGTCATTGAGGAGATCCTTGGGCTTTGTCCAGCCGTGGACATCATACGGCTGATATGATGATGATGATGTGCGGTGTTGTACCGGGCATTATGTATTAAGAGTATTGTTAATATTAAGGGCATACGTGCTCAGCGTGTGTTCTTAGCGGGATATTACGCTATATTAAAGCCTATTGTGAGATGTTTATATTGCGCGCAGATACGCAAACTCACGATAGCAATTTTGTTATTTATACAATATAGATTACGTAAGAAATTAAAGTAATAATCCGGAAACTAATAATAATATGGTCATACTATTCTTTAAACAGTATTATTTATATATAACAATTAAATTATACTATTAAATAAATTCGAGTCCAAACACCACAATACGGTGGCACGGCGATTACCGCTCATAGGGACACCCCTTGGTTCGTACATTCAATTCCCACCCGAACTTTCAACTAATTCGTTACAATACTTTGAATTATTTTGATCGAGGAAATTACAATATATTATTGTATTTACTTTTTTGGCAATACGTATAGTATTACCAAAAAAGTAAATACAGTCATGATACAAGTAATCACAAATAAAGTTCCTAATCTCATGACTAAGTCAATAAATTGGCAAGTAAAAAACGAGTACGAGTGTGCTTTAGACCACACGACCTAAGTAAAACAAACGTAACTGGCTATGAGAGAAATAGAAGAAGGAAATGTGTGCTCGCACCTCTCTCTCTTGCTCCTTCAGTACATAACGTAATTCTCTCTCTTTCTTCACTAATCTATATGTTCCTTTCAAAATCTTCTCCCCTGGCCCGATCACACTTATCGTAACGCTCCAGCGCATTCACCAGCTTACTACCACCAAGCGTGCGTAAAGAAGTTTTACTTCAAAAATATGGTTAAAGGAACACCCACAATATTTAAAAAAATTCCTTAACCCGAAATGTGACATTTCTTTGGGTACACTACATTAATAAGAAAAACTTTATTCCGGCAGTCACAATTACGAATTTCAAAATACCGACTTTCATAATTCCGAATGGTAGAAAATTCCGAATATTACAACTCCGACTTATCATTACTCCTAGTTTTATAATTCCTATATTTCAATATTTCTAACGTTTATAATTACTTCAATAGATCGAATAACAAAAAGTCCGACATAATGATAATTCGAAACATCTATACAAATAAATAAAATTGGAGTGTCTGTTTGTAATATTGAAATGACCGGTTTTTACTACATAAATATTAATATATATACGGTACATACACCAAAATAACATTTTTTACAATTTTTGTCTGTCTGTCTGTCTGTTTGTTTGTTCCGGCTAATCTCTGAAACGGCTGGACCGATTTTGACGGGACTTTTATTGGCAGGTAGCTGATGTAATAAGGAGTAACTTAGGGTACTTTTATTTTAGAATAAGTCATTTATTTTACTAAAAAACAAAATAAACTAATTAACACGCGGACGAAGTCGCGGGCACAGCTAGTCAACAATACGAATAAAAATATTTTGTTTCCCCGGTCGCAGTTCTAACCTAACCTAACCCAAATGATTCACCAACAATAGAGGGGATCTGGCACTCGGCGGCCGCATGCAACATGCAAGCAGGCAGGCAAGGAACATGCATGCAGGCATGCAGCATGCAAGCAGGCATGCAGCAAGCAAGCAGGCATGCAACATGCGAGCAGTCATGTAACATGCAAGCAGGCATGCAGCAGGCATGCAGCATGCAAGCAGGCATGCGGCATGCAAGCAGGCCTGCAGCATACAATCAGGAATGCAGCAAGCAAGCAGGCATGCAACATGCAGCAAGCATTGTTTCTGTCACGGCTCCGGCGCTGCGGGGTTTGGGCGGCCCCACGCAAGCTTAACGTCGCAGATGGTTTTAACGCTCACCACCGCAGCTTCGGCTTGCTGGCCGGCTCCGCCGGCTAGCCTCAGCCGCGGCGGCGGGCCTTCAAGCCACCTGCTCCTTTAAATTATTAAAATTTAATAATAGACTATACTTTCACTTTAGATTTCACTTTAGACAATTCTTAGGTATTATGAAATTCGGACTTTTGAAAATCGGAACATCAAAATTCGGAATAAAATATTTCGGAGTATTTGGGTGTTCCCCATTTCTTTAACATCCTATACACGCCCGTTATAACAACCCTTTAAGCGTTTCCAAAGGCACCCGTCTCAGTTTATACAAGACGATATAAACATCTGCTTCGTCTTGCTGAATGTGGTAGGAAATAAAAATCACATAAGCCTACACGCCACAGCTATAAAATCAATTTATAATATAGTTTACATAATATGTTTAATAATTAATTAAACATAAACTAGACATAAAAAAAAAACAAAAGTATTAAATACTATTGTTTTTTTAAATATTTTTATTTTTCTTCGTTGTTAAACTCTGTTATTTATTTGTTTAACAGGGGCTCTACCTGCTAAGTCGCCGAACATCGATTCCTTTAATGGCGTTCAAATAAATAAAGGTTAAAAATGACTTAATCAATCGTTAAATCGGCTTCAACGTTGACAATCGATACCGGACCATTTATGATGTCACATGTGCTCATGGAAGCCGATTTAACGATTGATTAAGTCATTTTTAACCTTTATTTATTTGAACGCCATTAAAGGAATCGATGTTCGGCGACTTAGCAGGTAGAGCCCCTGATGTAATAAATGGAGCTAAGTACATCTGCCAACAAACAGTTTCGCAGTTTGGCAGAACGTATAATTTTTTGTTAAAGAATATACAGTGAATATACTGTTTTATTTTATTAGGTATCCAAAAAGAACCTGATGGAGATAGTAAAGAAGTTGATGGTGCACATGGAGCGTGCGGAGGGCACGCTGTACCGCGACGAGCTGCTCACGCGCATCATCGAGATATGCTCGCAGAACAACTACCAGCACGTGGTCGACTTCGAGTGGTACGTCACCGTGCTGGCCGAGCTCACCGAGATGGAAACCAGCGCTAAACACGGTAACATATTCATAATCTAGATACTATAGAACATACATTAACTTTAATGAATCTTACCAAACAATTGCAATAAGCCTAGAAACAAAACGTCCCATCTCCCAAATCTCTATATACAGTTCCCAAGCGAGATTAGCCAAATTCGTCGTAGTGGAGAATCATCTTCGGAAAATTCAGATCGTCTTGCAAGTCAGAGAGAATACGCGTCGCAACCGTAAGAAATTTTAAATAGTAAAAACAGAAAAAAAATTAATATATAGCAAAAATAAAAACATTTCTTATATATTGGATTCGATTGTAATGACATTTTGGATAGCGATAGCTAAATGGAAAACCGAGCGAAGCCGGGACGGGTCCCTAGTCATGATTATATAGGGCGATTGTGGTCGCGGCGTTTTCGCGGCACTTTCGGCCGGTGAGTGCGATATAGAGCATTGTGTAGTGTAACGAGACTTTAATAACCTAACCATAAGTTCGAGATAATCATGATCTTGTCATCCGCATAAATTAATTAATACCTGGGGTGACGGTGTTAACGGGAGATTACGATTGTAGTGTATATGATTGTCGCAGGCACCAAGATACTTGGATTGTGCATAGTTGAGGCGAAAAATTATCGTATCTATTGCTAATTGGCGTATCTATTGCTTGATATTAGGCAATTGGAAATAGGTGTGAACCCATTTTGCACCGCTTGTATTTGAAACAGAAACTTAGTACAAAAGTGTTCGTTTCGAATTTCGGGCATAATGGACGTCGGTTAATTCTCACAACAATACAATTCAAACACTACGATTCACAGAACATTTTTACTGGTTTGATGGACTCCAAAAGATAGTGTAGATTATTTTTTTAAATGGCGACCACGAAGTGGAAAATATTGCACTATATTGCAAGGATATTGTAACTCAACAACAAGATGAGAATTTACAGAATTTGCCAAGATGTTTAGGGGAGGCCTGTCGGATGTGTTTCGGCTGACAGTGCGTTGTGTGCGCAGGGCGCGTGGTGGCGGCGCAGGTGACGGAGGTGGGCGCGCGCGTGGCCGAGGTGCGCGCGTTCGCGGCGCGCGAGTGCGCGGCGCTGGTGGCGCGCGCGGCCGGCGCGGCGCCCGGGCCCGCCTCGCGCGAGGTGCTCTACGCCGCCGCCTACGTGCTCGCCGAGTACTGCCGGTACGCACCACACCCCTACACACAAACAAGCGGAAACAATAACCTTAACATGTTTCCATCGACTATATTATTTACTACCACCCCATAAAGGTGCCCTCAGGTATTAGTCGCTTAAATTAAGCTACTGGTTGAGAGCCTTTTGCGCTAGCCAACTGCTCGTTGTTTTCAATTCTTTAATTTTAATATACCTTCGCTAAATGTAACAATAATAGCTTAGTAACTTGCTATTTATTATTTATTTAAGGATACTAAAAATATATGTGACGAAACAGACCGCACGGACGGACTAATTCAAAATATTTTGTTGCTTTAATTACTGTGTTTATGTAATACATTGTGAGCTTGACAAGTACTAGTGTATGTAAATACCCAAGTGCTGAATAAATTTCATTATTTCATACTTGAGTTATGTCCATAAATGTGGTTGCACATTGCATCAGCGTCAAAATGATCAACCACGTTTTGTTTCTTTCGTCCGTTTATTTTTTTGAAGTAAAACTAACTAGCAACATAACGACAAGTACTTAAAACAAATTAATTAAGCTGGTGAATGTGTTACGTAAAGTGTGATGAGGGTGAGGCGAACGGAATTGAGTGGGAGATTATAAGTTAGTGAAGATAGAGTGAGAGAGAGTTACATTTCGAATATTGCTGTAGGGGCTAGAGAGAGAAGTGTAATCACATTTTCTTTCTCGCATGGCCAGTTAAGTTTCGTATTTTATTATTACAGTTTTACTTCAGTCATGTGGCCTAAAGCACACTATTTTCAATTTATTTATACGCCTACTTTGACAATTCTGAATGTGATTGTCCAATATTTCTTACTTAATTTGGTTGAATAAAACCTATTGCCCTGTGACAAATTTCTACATAATTTTTTTTTTTATGTTTTTGGATATAAAGATAGATCATCGTTCACTATACACACTTATCCCTTTTGTAACTAAAGTAGTTTATAGAAGACAGCAGACTAATAAAACTCATGCTATCTGTAATGTCTGGGTTATGTAACTTAGAGCGTGCTGAGTTTACTACTTAAAGTTGGGTGTTGTCCGTCTCTTGACTACTACTAAATAACATTATTTTCTTATTTATTGATTACACAATTCATCGCATCCACTCCAATAAAATTAAGTAGTTGATTGCCCGTCGCCAGCGAGGAGGACGTGATGCGCAACGCGATGTCGCCGCTGCTGGTGTGCGCGGGCATCGGCGGCGCACACATGCGCGCGCGCGCCGTGTGCGTGCACGCCGCGCTCAAGCTGCTGGCCAACCTGCTGCGCCTGTACGAGGCACGCGGCGAGCTGGAAAATGCTATCTCGGTCAGTGTTTACATACTCCCCAAATTGAGGAATTGTATTAAGATAAGATAAGATTCTTTATTTGCGTTAAATGTGGTAGGTATACCTAGCGCCACGAGTTATGAGCGCTCGCTTAATCTGCGCAGAACGCATTTTTAGGTCTGTTTGGTAACAGGGTTGAGGCGCGGGGGCAGGGAGCCCGCGCCCGGCGCTGTCCTTGCGCACTATTGGCGAATCAGTCGCTGCATAACTCCCGCTCTCGGCGCACGTTGATTTGAGTTCGAAAGTACAGTCACGTAAATAGTTGTTATCAATCGTTTATATCATTTGTATTGACCAATAATTAAAAATGCCAAAGAGTCAGGTGTTAAAAAGAGAAGCCCGGCTTATGTGATGATAATATTCTGCCATTATTTTCAATTGCAAATATAAATAAAAATTATTAATACATTAAGTTTTTATTTATTATACTATGCATTAGTACGCACTTCCACCTGTGGAAGCGTCGAAATTTTGCAAAGAGATAGTTCAAACTATCTATACAAATTTTCATGATTTTTGAGAGTACCTACTTTAAACTGTAAAGTAACAAACGAATAAACAAATAAACGCACTCTCGCATCAATAATAATAATATAACGACATTTTTTTAATTCTTAAATCATTATTTTAACTTGACCCTAAGTTGTTTTGTTTGCGAGTGTACACATGCGTAGATCCCCACCACTAAAACAGAGCGCTCATAACTCGTGGCGCTACGTATACATAGGTGGTAGGTTTTATTGTAGTTCTCACATTTAGCCAATTTACGGCATACAAATATACATTTTATAATTTAATAATTCATAATAATATAATAAAAATATTTAAGAATTTATATATACACTTATTTCTATAAATTAATGCCAAATAAATTTCTATTTATAATTATTTTCATTAATCTTACATTGTAAAAACTGATTAATTGAATAAAAGCATTTCTCAGCCAGTAAATTATATAATTGCTTTTTGAATTTCGATTTTGGCAAAATTTTATAAATTTCTGGTATTATTATTAGTATTTCTGGTATAATTCATTTGAGCTATTTAAATTATAACTAGTGTTGTCATTGTCATCGCTATTGCCCGCCCTCAAAGATATTATTAATTCCCTTTAAACAATATTGTCAATTTTCACACCACGTTCAAAATCGTCTAATATTATATTTTCTTTCTTGAAGATTTTCTATCCAATCTTGTGTAGTCAACTTCTGCAAACGCATTTTTGTAGTGTTGCAAAGTGCATAGCCATGCTTAAGGACTTAGTTGCTTTTACTTGATTCAAGAAGCCAACTTTTAATAATATTGGACCTTACATTACACAACATTCATTTCCTTCCACAAGACAATATATTGCTTTTTATTAGTTCAGTTGCCGGACTAGGTGGTTTATCAGCTTATATGGAGTATTGTCCATTATAATTTTCTATGAGTTTTCTTGGCTGACTTGCAAACCACTCAACTCAAAGTTTATTTCCTAAATCCATAATTTGAAATTTCCCAATAAGTCACACCAAATAACACCAATGTGTGCAGTGTGACTGAACAAGTAAAAATATTCCCGGCCAGTTACACTGTGCCATAACACCGCCAGAAAATACGCCTGGCTTTTCTGTCAAATGTATTATTTTCTCGAGTTATATCTTTAAATGTCAACTACATTTAAAGATATAACTCGAGAAAATAATACATTGTAACTACGTCAAAATTATCAACCACTTTCTTGTTTCCTTCCGTATTAAAGGTTCCTTTATAGTGTAAACTAGGAAATAAAGGGATAAGGACTAATATTTTTTTAAAGGCAAGGAAATAAAAAGATTTCGCTTTAAAGTTGCCATACTTAAAGAGCCGGGGGAAACAGCTAATTTATTAACGTTTTTGCTATAAAGATTTATTTTACTCCAATACTGAATAATTCAGGTCACTGTGGAATAATGCGCATTACGTTTTCGCGCAATTATGCTCGATTTATTTATTTACTTACTTTCAAATTTAACTCTACTGTGACGTAATGAAGTCTAGTTAGTATTAAATGTAATGTGAATTGTGTTCTATGGTCGGTAGGTGTCGCGTGAGGCGCTGGGCGGGCTGCAGCCCCTGCTGTGCAGTGAGGATATGGAGGTGCAGGAGCGCGCGCACAACGCGGCTGCACTGGTCACAGTAGTGCTGCGCCGGCTCACCGGAGACACCGAGCCAACACAAGAAACGGGCCTGTTGGTCGAGCACGAACAAAGGTAAGTAGTGTAGTAATAAGTGTCGCTCTTGGGTGTCTAGCTCTTCTCGGGAAGTTGCATTAATGTAACATGATATAACGATGTTTAAAACCAGAGTCAACACTGTGCCCAAAAGTGCAGTTCATAATTTATGTACAGACGCCAGCACATCAAGCTACCCCAATCTGTCAAATTTCCCCAATTGAAAGTGAACCTTATGCTTATGTGATAAAGTTGAAAATCGATAAAAGAAATTTGACAGATTGGGGTAGGTGGATATGCTGGCGTCTGTACTTGACTTGATTGATTTAAGTGTCGATTATCATACATTTAAACAACAGCGCTATTCAACCTCTGATAATATATATTATTTAGGTGATCGCAGCAAAACCATTACTTACATGAGACCAAAAAAATATGTTTCTCTTCCAGTAATAGTGAGGAGAACGAGATGCCCATTGACGAAATAAACGGTGAGACCTCAGCCCAGGGCTTCAGCGGAGGACTTATTGAGGAGCTCGCAGATCTGTTCGATGGTGAACTGAAGCCTGTCGCACCTAAAGCACAGAAAAAAGTGCCCATGCCTACCGAGTATGTATATTGATCCTAGCATAGAATAGTCGCGACTGTACACTCTTAAACGAGAAATAGACACAGTAACACAATGTTTAATATAGCCATAAGCGATTTATTCCAGGCTGATATACCCGATTATTGATCGTTTCCAAATAAAACACCTATGATGACGTTAATAAGACCAAAATATATGAATAAACAAATCCTAAATCCAAAAGCTTGTCTGAAATTACATGTTAATCTTTTTTGTAATAATAATAATTTTTGGAAAATGCATATATTAATTTGTCATCTCATTTAACATTTAATTGTGGGTGCGAGAAAACTGGGGCCCAAAGTCTGACCCTAAGGCTTAAGTCGAACAAGCAAAATGGCAAACTACAAAACTACCTGTCTACCTTTTTTTATTTGCAATTTCATAACACATCATTATGTCCAGATGCGTGAACATACATTACACGTCAAAATATGAATCCATGTGCCATCCATCTGCAGGTTAAATCTGGATCAGTGGCTGTCCCACTCGCGCTGGTCGTCGGACAGCTCGAGCTCGGAGGGCGAGGCCGAGGCGGCCGTGTTCGCGCCGCCGCCGCCCGACCCGCGCCCCACCGCGCAGTTCACGCCCGAGGAACTTGCCATGGTAACAATTTAATTGCACTACGCTATCAGGTGTGCAGAACGTACGTTGGATATGGAAAAAATCATAGTAGCCATCCAATTTATATTATTTATTAAAACGGCCTACTCTAGGCGTTTTATTTCTTTGGGTCTCCAACAGATGATTTATACGAAATCAGTGATTCTTAAGATATACATATATATGCTTTGTACCCGGCTTCTCTAGTCACAAATCTTTCGTTTAATAAGATTCTAGCCTCGTTATATGATTCTGTCTCCTGCTTTGCTCTGTAAGGACGCAGAAGGACATTTTTTCAACTCTTGAGTGGTGTGGGATCAAGAGTTGAAGCGATTCCCCGGGATATGTCTGAGCCTCACCGCTCAGTGTGATTTTATTGTGTATCCTGGCTTATAGGAGTGGTGGGTAAGACTAGATGAGTAATGTCTCAAAGGCGATCTTCACGCGTATGTTGGATCTTATATGGACCTGTTTACAATATTGGTTTACCGTTAATTTGTCGCTGCTTCTACGATTTGTAATAACTGTTGTTGGTTACAGCTGCGTGAGGCGAGGCGGCAGGAGCAGGCGAACAACCCGCACTACCTGAAGGACGACTCACCGCGGTCCTACCAACAAGACGACATACCAATCGCAGAGATCGCGCTCGAAGTGCCACTTCAAATACATAGTGAGTCACTATGCTATCAGCTGCCAAACACAATTCAATTTATAATTTCCTGTGTTATATTTATTTTAAATGGCTAATATTTATTAATCAGCTTTTTAAATTTACTTTCAGCCAAGAGATCTGATAAATACTTAGTAACAGGCGAGGGTTCCAAAAAGAAAAAAGAGAAGAGAACGTCTAAGAAACGAAAAAGCAAAAAAGATAAAATATCCAGCGACTCTGAGAGCGACGGTGAGTGAATATGATACTAGGGAGAAACTCCGGCCTTGTTTCGTTTGTTTCACTTATTTATCAGGATTTATTTTACATTGCGCGTATATTAATGTGACCTAATGTTCGCCCAGGACCATTTTAATCTGACAGATTATACTACAGTGTTTATTATATGATCTAAAATGACAGTTGGTGGGGTTGTCAATTTATGAATCATTTTTTTTTATATTTACTAGCTTGTATTTTGATTTGTAATTATTGTAGTAAAATTTTCGGAATGTAAACTTTATTAATGGAAAATTTGTTTGATAAGTTTTTGTTTTACATGCCGATGAGGTAAATAAAAGCGAGTGTTCTATATGATTTGTAGGCGAGGACTCGGCTGCCACGAGGCCCACCGTGGCGCTGGGCGGCGAGCTGCCCGAGGGCGCGGCGCTGTCGGACGACGAGCCGCCTCCCCCGCGCGACGACCCGCACCGCGCGCTCGACCTGGACCTCGACCAGTGAGTACACAGACATCCAAAATCAGTCATCATCATTACAATCGGAATGGCTCGAGCAATCCTGGAGATTAATTATTAATTTCTGGTCACATACTCTTTTCCTGAATCAAAACGAAAGTCGCATTCCCAATCTTCTGTAATCTTAGTTTAGTTGTCTTTTGTATTACTTTGACGGTAACCGTAGCCTAGTTGGTAGTGCTCCTGCCTACGAAGCTGTATAAGTATGTATATCGTCGCCATAGTACAGGCTATGCTTAGTTTGGGGCTAGGATGAACTGCGTAAAAAAAAAAATGTCATAATCACATTGTGATAAACAATGGATGTGATCATGACTGTAAAAAAGTTAAAAGTGTGTTTACTGTGAAATGTGGGGAAGTATTATGCCTGGCGTCACCTATTTAGGTGATACAGCCAGGTATATTAATAAGTTAATTAATCATTTGATATTTTATTTTATTAAAAATATCTTACTTCGATACACAATCACATCAACCAACACATCGATAAAATCAATAAATAGCTTTAACCCAAATCAATTCCATTGTATTGTGTAGGTAATGGTACGGCGGTAATCGAATGTAAGATATATAACGAGTTTGTTACTCATTTTATATTTGACTAGCGGTCCGGTACGTGCTTCGCTACGTATAAGGCATAGTAATAAAAAAAATGATTATTAAGTTCATTTGTTCAAACAAAAAATATTTTAAATTGCTAAAAGATGTTGATATTACATTTTTTGAAGACTTTTTTTTAATTTTCTCTACGTGCAAACCTTCCCTGGACTTCCACAAATAATTCAAGACCAAAATTAGCCAAATCGGTAAAGGCGTTGTTGAGTTATAACATTACAACGAAAAGTGGCATTGATTTTTATATATATAGATTACTAAAAAGGTTTAATAACCATCCTTTGAGTTTTCAAAATTCATTTCCCCGTGATATTCTGTTGTCGTAATAGATTTAAATATAAGTAGATGGCACAGGCACAAAACTAGACACCGTCATATTTATTTGTGAAATTGTGTACTGAATAAATATTAAGTGTCAGACACATACCCACACGATGTTCAGTGCCTATATATATTTACAATGTTACTACAAAGTTATGCCATCACTATTGGTGACAACTGTCCAACTGGACAAACACCTTTAACCGAATTTTATCGAAACCCGTAGCATTTAATCAGAAATAAACTTATTGTTCTAACTGGATCAATAAAACAAGCTTTATGCCTATCAAAATCCATTGATGTTTCAGACCTTTGCGTGAAGAAGAGCTACTCACTTCCAGGGTACATCATTACCCGTCGCCCGATAATGGTATCTTGACTAAAAAGTCCAAACTGTCAAAGAAGAATAAATCTGATGTAAATGCTCAAGACAAACCAGTGAAGAAAAAGAAGGATAAGAAATCTAAACAAAAGTCTGTAGATCTAATGTTACCCGAAGTGGCTGAAGGTGATGCTGATGGTGGGTTGCTCATCGATGACCTGAGTGAAGCAAACGGCAACAAACCGAAAACGGTTGATGGCGCCGGCGATGAGTTATCACTCGCCGAACCCCACACGAAGGCTAAAAAGACTGAAAAACATAAAAAATCTAAAAAGGAATCAAAAGACAAGGAGTCTAAGAAATCTAAATCTTCCAAAAAAGGTAATTTCCAATTCAACCATCTTAAATTGGTAGCTAACAATTTGGTGTATGTACCAGATAAATTACTTAGCAAATCTTTTTGAATCTTACGTCTCAGGTAAAAACCAAAAAAAAAAAACCAACAATACGTGAAGCTTTAAACATTTATAACAGTATTGTGATTTTTACTCCCATGATTAAATTTAAAACTGATTTTCTGTAACTAAGCGAATGCAAGTTTACAAATAATTGTTTATACACGGTATAACATTAATAGTGGACTTAAGGAACGCTATCTTCCAAAACCACCTTCGGCCCCATCTTCACTAACCATCAGGTGAGATCGCGGTCAAGCGCAAACCCATCCAGCAAAAAATTAAAAGAAAACCGTTTGATAACTCCGAATTATATTTATTTCTTCATCATATGAGTTGAAAGACGCCTACTGTTGGACAGAGGCCTCTCCCAAAGATTTCCACAATTGTCGGTCTTGGGCTATCCGCATCCAGCGACTTATATTTATTTGGTTCCCCATAAATGCATCAGCTGATCGTTATTCTTGTACGGGGAGTTAAAATTTCTTGTTGTGAATTTTTAATATTGATGTGCTACACGTTGTTCAGTTGACAAAGCAAGTTAGGCTCCTTCAGTAACTCCATGCATACTAATAGCCAACCCACGACCTGCGGCGTGAAAAGCAAGCATTTAGCAACCACGCCAACTGGCCCGTCGACAACTGTTTGTCCTGAGTCTGGGAACTATTTATGTTACACCTGTATTTTATGCACGGCCAAGAAATTCCTTGCCAGAAGCTGATTAACTGATGCGTAAGCATATAACTCATGCCTTAGTTGCAACACTAGCCTAAATACGCGCTTCCACCATACAGACTCACACAAGGTAGGGTCCTAACCACTAGACGATCACGGCCTCCACCATACAGGGTTACTTATAAAACACCAACAACCACGTAGGACTAGATAGCTCACACCATAAGCAATAACTTTTGTTCTACAAGTTCGGACATAATACATGAATTAAATATGATTTTACACGGACGCCTCACTAGAGAAATGGGTCAATTTCAAAGGCGCTAGCGCTGCACCCCTTCCCCGCCCTCGCAAAAGTATATTTGGGTAATGTTAGTGATACGCGTAGCTACATGAACATTCAAGCGGGAAATTAAATTAATAATTATTTTTGGATGAAAAAAAAATTTTAACAAATTATCAAAACTCGCAGAACAAAAGTTGTTGCTTATTGTGTTAGCTATCTAGTCGGGAAATTAAATTAATACTTATTTTTGGATGAAAAAAATTTTTTAACAAATTATCAAAACTCGCAGAACAAAAGTTGTTGCTTATTGTGTTAGCTATCTAGTCGTGGTAGGTTGTTGGTGTTTTACAAATAACCCTATTGTATATTAGCATGCCTTTTCTACATATTTCATGAAAAAAATAGCTCCATATATATGGTGGAGCGACGTGAATGCTTGATCAATAGATACCTGAGAAAAAATGTGAGAGTAGTATAGATAATCCCAATATTGGCATTCTTAGTATTGGGGATAGAATATGATAACTAGTATAAACATGTTTTAGTTCATCGAACAATCCTCTATTAATAGTCAGCTCACATAATAATTTATAATTTACTAGATATTATAATTAAGTTTGTTTCACAGGTAAACACGAAACGAAGACCGGATATGAGGAAGCCTTAGGTATATCTACGCCTAGCAAGGAAGTCGTATAGTGTACATAATAAGAAAAATTGCTTGTTTTCCTTGATTCATGTCACGCTACTCATGCTGTCTCAGTGCAATTGTTAATTTGAACAATTTAGGAATATTTTCATAAAAGTAATAATTCACCATCCACTTATTATGTTAGTTTTAAATTCATTCATATTTTAAAGTAAATGTCCATTTATGAGTATATAATATTTCCATAAGTCTATTTAGTAACAAATAAAAAGCTAAATATATTAATCATGTACAGTTTTATTATATATTAAAATGATTTACGAAGATTTGATCTTTTTAATTTGGTTTGCATATATTTTATATAAAAAAATACATTTATGGCCAATAGAGCCAACATAATCTAAGTTCAGCGCCCACCAAACATCTACGCGTCAGTAAACAATACTCCACCACCATATTTTTCTTCTTTTAGTTCAGATTTACTTTCACTGATTCATCAAGAAAGGCGGCAAGGACTCTTACTTGCCTCTATTGCTTCGTCGACGTGGACATCTAGCAAAACAAAACTATAAACACAATAACCTGAGGCAGAGAGCCCTTTGGGAGTCTGAACTAAGAGAAGACAGATGCATGAGGGAGTCAAAATACTATGAATGCATAACTTAATACAGAGTATACTGCGTTTCTATCCGCAGCCTGTCTACTGCATTCACATGGAAAGTTTGTAATCATATATTTGCTTCCTCGCTTCACTGCATCGCGTTTGGTCGACGTTAACCTTAGGACATTTCTAACTAAACTGGCGACTCAAAATTTAGACTTACCTATCTTCGCAATTAATGTCACTGTCGAAAATAAAATAAATTCGATTTAATTACAGAAGATTTGTCTTAACTTGACATCTGCAGTGCTCCCCTTTACTATCACCTTCTCGACGGTCGACAGTGACCTGTTTTCTTTGAACCGCCGCCACCGCCAGGCGCCGAATCATCCTTGGGTAATATTTTAACCTGCGGGATGATTAGGAATTAACTTAGTGTTATTTGTTTTCTAGTGTATTTCAAGATGGCTCTTAATACGGAAGCGCGTATAATGCTTTGATAAAGCGCGTTTATTTCGTGAATAGGATAGAATACTCATTCTTTTATCGACTGCGATTGAACAAGTATCGCACATTTCTATAATTGGCAATAAAAAAAACTATGAATGAGTTTGATCAGTATGTTGGGATACAGCGCTGTTATTGGTTCTTGATTAGATGCCGTTGTACGTTTTTCCGAATACGTTTCGTTCAAAACAATGCGAGCTCGGATCGTACCGGTCCACTTTAACGATCTTATTCTAAGCTGCGTATACAAATTACTAAAAAGTATACGTGGTGTTCAACAACATTAGCGTTGCCATATAGTTAGCCAACCCAGTCACATAGGGCTGATATTTTATAGAAAATTATTAAAAATATATTATATCGGTATGGTATAACTTTTCAATGGAGATAAAAGTCAAGTTAAATGGCACTCAAAACAAAAAAATAAGTTCGACCTTATTCGGAATACTTTCGATAACGTATACGCTTGGGCGCTGAGGTAATCTAGCTAAACGTAACCACTTGCCTTGGCCCTAATAGGCATTAAATTTGAGCCAATATCTAAATCACCAATGACCTCAATAGGTACGAATACTTCGGCTAGAATTTAGGTCACAAAATTAAACCCTACGGGTTATGCCCTTCACCCGACCCCTGTGGAGTTAAGTACCCGCAAACCCGCGGGAGTTTAAATTTAATAAGAAACTTGCATTTTTCGTAGATAACCTCAACATCTGAGCAAAATTTCATTTTAGTAGGTCCAAGGTTACGCCCAACGTGATGTGTGCGACATTTAGGGTATACCAACATTATATGTAATATAACATTATATTATGTACCTATAGTATAGTGTTTTACGCGGCTTGAATACTCCGGCTGCTGAAAGAATGCGTTCATGATCTCTGTTGTAATAAATTTAACACTAGCTGTGCCCCGCGTAAGGGTGCCTTTCCACCAGAGATGCACTTTGCAGTTCCTAACCGTTTCCACTGATGCTAAGCTATGTAGCGATGCCAGTAAGATGTGGTATGAAGATGCGCCGCCGCAAAGTATCTATGCGAGGAAGATGTGCAGCGCGAGCTATCGATATTAGGGAAGCGGCGAGGGTGCCGCGGTGAGAAGCGCTCGCGCGTCCTGCCGAGCCGGCGACTCGTTCAGTTCATTTCTAGGTACTCTGCTCTGCACATAGCTACACCACTCGCGACTAAGATATGTTTGTCCACATAAAAATCATATCTTAGTTAAATCCGTTTACACCAGTTCTAAGCTATGTGCACCGATGAATATAATTCTCTACTGGAAAAGCAGCCTTAAACTTTATAAACTATAGTGTTACCCGGATATATATGCTATATTATTACAAAGTTTCATCAAAATCCGTTTGGTAGTTTTTGCGTGAAAGAGTAACTAACATCCATACATCTTATTTAATCTAAATTACTTAGAGGACGAATGGTTGGGATTAGGGTTGTAACGGAGGCCTCTTAGCGGAGGCGGATGCGAAGGTGACGGATCTCACCTCCGCGGATGCGGAGGTTAACGGATGCGAATGCGAAGGTGAAAGTGGATGTGAAAAAATAGTATTTTATGAGTAATATTAATATTTTTTTAATCTCAATAAGTGAAGAATGTGCTGAAAGTGGGGCAATTTCAATTTGACTTCATAGAGAAGGAGGGACTCTTTATGATGAACTCCTTTTTCAAGAAGCTGGATAACCGCAAATGGACCTGGGTAAGGTAAAACAAAAAACGAGATAGACTTTATTTTGTCGACGATAAAACAGATGTTCAATGACGTCTTTGTGATCAATACGGTTAAAAGCGGGAGCGATCACAGACGGGGCTCATTGAACCTTAATGTCAAGCTCCAAAGGTCCCGACTGATAAAGTCTATGCTCCGACCTTTACCCATTCACGTCGAAAACCCGGAACCCTTTCAGCTCAAACTGCAAAACCGAGTGTCGTCATACCACGACAGGTTCGTTGAAGCTTTCCATACGGCTGGGTCTTTAAGGCCCGCCGTACAAACAGAACCAAAAAGATCTCTGACTAAACCCTGCAGCTAAAGGAAGAAAGACGGACAATGGTTTTGACATCCTCTGATGATGCTACCAGATACCGGCAGCTCAACAGACATATCTAGACAGTCTTTGACTCGCGACACGCGTCCAATTAATACAAAATGTATTAAGAATCCATCGAGTGGAACAAAGGCTCTAAACTGTTAGCAAGAGAACTGTCTGTTGAACAGAGCCAACTGACGAAGCTGAAGACTGAGGATGGAGAGAATCGTCACGTTTAGACCTGAGTTGCTGCGAAAGATCGAGAGGTTCTATGGACAGCTGTATACGAGAACCCAGTCACCTGTCGATAGTTGTGCCTCAGATCCGAGAGCACGACTAACCCGAGACTTCACTGAAGACATCCCGGACGTCAGCATGTGTGAGATAAGAATCCCTCTCAAACAGCTTAAGAACAACAAGGCGCCTGGTGATGAGGGAGTTACAGCAAGTTACAGCTTCTAGGTCTTCTACGGGCCCTTCAGAAGTTATTGAACTCCGTCATACTAGAAGGTCAAACGCCACAAGTATGGCACAGAGGTTTGCCGGTACTCTTCTTCAAAAAAGGCGAAAAAACCTTCTTGAAGAATTACAGACCCATCACAATCCTGAGCCATGTTTACAAGTCGTTTTCGAGAGTCATTACGAATCGTCTCGCACGCAGGTTTGACGACTGTCAGCCTCCCGAACAAGCCGGATTCCATAAAGGCTTTAGTACCATAGACCACATAAATAAGACCGAAGAGTATAACCAGCCATTATGCTTAGTGTTTGTGGACTATGAAAAAGTCTTTGATTCGATCAGAACCTGGGCCGTACTGAGGTCTCTTCAAAAATGCCAAATCGACTACCGGTATATCGAGGTGTTAAAGTGTTTATATGAAAATGCCACTATGTCAGTGCGACTCCCGGACCAGAACTGGGAACCTATCCACTTGCAGCGAGGTGTGAGACAGGGCGATGTTATATCTCTGAAACTGTTCACCGCTGCATTGGAAGATGTCTTCAAGCTTTTGGACTGGGAAGGATTTGGCATCCATGTCAATGGTGAGTACATCACCCACCTTCGATTTTCCGACAATATAGTAGTCATGGCTGAGACCCTAGAAGACCTCGGTACAATTCTCAATGGCCTCAGGATAGTCTCTCAACAAGTGGGTCTTAAAATTAACATGGATAAGACGAAAATGATGTCGAACCTCCATGTTGCACCCACTCTACTTAAGGTTGGAGACTGCACTTGAAGTTGTAGAGAACTATATTATTTACCTAGGACAGATCATCAAACTAGGTAGGTCCAACTTCGAAAAGGAGGTAAATCATAGAATCCAACTCGGTTGGGCAGCGTTCGGGAAGCTACTTAATATCTTCTCGACCCAAATACCGCAGTGTCTCAAGTCGAAAGTCTTCAACCAGTGTGTGTTGCCAATGATGACTAACGAAACAGAGACGTCATCGCTCGCTATGGGTCTTATCAGGCGGTTACAAGGTCACCGAAAGAGCAATGGAAAGGGCTATGCTTGGAGTTTCCCTGCGAGATTGGATCAGAAATGCTGAGGTCCGCAAGCGAACCAAAGTAACCGACTTAACCCGAAGAATTGCCAAGCTGAAGTGGCAGTGGGCAGGGCACATAGCTCGTAGAGCCGACGGCCGCTGGGGCAGAAAGGTTCTCGTGTGGCGAACACGAGCCGGATGATCTTGTACGGGTTGCTGGAAGTCGCTGGATGCCGATAGCGTAAAACCGGCAATCGTGGATATCTTGGGGGGGGGGGCTCTTTGTCCAGCCGTGGGCGTCATTCGGCTGATATGATGATGATGACAAAGGTGGAATTGATGCCAAAGGCATTCTCTGCCAGTCGACCTTTGGGTGATGCAGAGATATTATGATTATACCGTAAATAAACCTCCGTTATAACTCCGCAAAAAAACAGCGGAGGCGGAGGCGGAGGCGAAGGTACGATTTCATGCGGAACTTCCGCAGTAACGGAAGCGGAGGCAATAGCAGGACGAGGTAGACTTACACGTCACAAAAAGCTGTCTCAATTACTCACTATATTTTCATACTACAGGGTTTTCCAATAAGAGGTGTTATTTTGATATTCAAAGAAAAATGCTATTTTTAATATTATTAATTTATTATTTAAGTTTATTTCATTATAAAGAGAATCAGGCAAATGTCTTGATTTTTGAAGAGTTGATTTTTCGAAAATGAGGCTGGAACAACAGTAACGATAAATGGATGCCGATATCGAGATATCGATTTTTTTATGGCCGGGAGTGGATGTTATTGATCTGGACGTTTACTTTCCACAAGACGGCACTACCTTCCACACAAGAAACGAAACCATTGATATTTTACGGGAAAAGTTTCCGGACCGTGTTATCTCTCGAAGAGGTGATCACAATTGGCCACCGAGATCTTGTGATTTAACACCTTGCTACTTCTTTCTTTGGGGCCACGTGAAAGAGAAGGTCTACGCTAACAGCCCAGCGTCAATTAAAGACCTCAAAGATGGAATTCGTGAGGCTATCGAGGACATAGGGCAGCCACTTTGCGATTTGGTTATGGGAAATTTCATGAAAAGGATATTGTCCTGTAAGCGTGGTCTTGGTGGTCATTTGCCTGATGTTATTTTCCGCTATGAACGGCATACCTTCCTCTTTATAATGAAATGAACATCCGATCATTAATATTACAAAATAGCATTTTTCTTTGAAAATCAAAATAACACCTCTTTTTGGAAAATCCTTTAGATTCGTCCCCAGCGAGGTGGTTACGCAATTATTGTATCAACAGTGTCAATTCAATTATTCCTTTATATGGCAGTAGCAATAATGTTGGAATCATATTTTGAACTCTAGTCCTTTGCAATAAAGTTCATAGGAATTATTTAAACATATGCCTACTACCTTGCTTCCGCGCGCTTTAATGAATAATGCGTGATCTGATAACTTAATCCACAAGTGCTAATAGAATTTGTAATAACGAGTTATACATCTAGTACGCTAAATATTATATCACGATGCAAGTTGCTACACGATTACTATTACAGTCATACGTTACGATTATTGTCACACGTCCTGTACCGACTAACTTCAGTACCTCTATAAAAATATATGTATGGTAGAATCTTACTAAGTATGTATCTTACTGTACCATAAGTTATACAAATTTTCTTGACATCAACTCATTTAAATCTTTCTCCGTTGTATGTTAACTTACTTAAATAGGGAGTATTTAAGTAAGTTAACATACAACGGAGAAAGAGCGTAACATTGTTTTTGAAGAAGTTTACCAGTTTCATAAAAACTGGCCAAGTGCGAGTCGAGCTCGGGCACGAAGGGTTCCGTACCATGAGAGACCCTTAAATATTTTGTTCTGTTTTTTAGTATTTGTAGTTACAGCGGCAGCAGAAATATATCATCTGTGAAAATTTCAGCTGTCCATCTACTATATAAAAATAATTCGGGTTTTCCTTCCTGACGCTATAACTCCAGAACGCACGAACCGATTTCCACGGTTTTGCATTCGTTGGAAAGGTCTCGGGCTCCGTGAGGTTTATAGCAAAGAAAATTTATAAAATTTAACGCGGGTAACACCGCGGGGCACAGCTAGTTATATTATAATTTTTGATATTAATGGTTTAGTTAAATAGCTAATTTCATGAAGTTATTGTCAAAATGGTTATTTAAGTTAGTATTTAGAGTTTTAGATATATTTTATACTACATCTTGTCTGAATGGGTCTGTCTATTTGAGGTAGGAAGTCTATATTATTTTGATGCACCTTGTGAGTACAGCGATCCAACAGACCCCAACTGACAAGACCCAGGGAAACAAACTCGAGTGTTCATCTACTACCAGTTTCAACACGGCCCGGTTGACACTGTCAGAAAAGTAATAATATAAAATCTATTATAATAATTGAAATTATAGGTTTTATTACGATATCTATATTTATGTAATACAATACAAAAGCTAAACAATCGCTTTACTTATAAGGTTTAGTTCCAAAAAATTAAAGGTATCAGTTTTGGGACTACATTACACAAGTCAGCAATCATTATTAAATCTTATGGCGATTGCAGAACGATTTCATCAGGACTAGCTCGTATAACGGCCAACTATATACTGTCATATGAAAGAGAAATCACATACAAACTTGGCATTTTTATGAAACTGCTAAGAGACGCTTTTTAGAATTATGGTAAACGAATATACATACTTAATACGCTTTTTTCATATTTTTTATAACAATGTACCAACCTTGGTCAGTACAGCACATGTGATATGATGGGTACTACACCTACACTCCACATATTGAACTAAACACTATCAAAAATGAGTTAGGCATAGATAATGAAATAAAAAACTACAACACAGATCTAAATTAAATTTATTGGATACTTTGTTTCTTTAAAAGAAGCCAAAAATAAATATTAACTGAATTACACTAATATGTAATTTGATGAACGTGTCATACAATACATTGTACTTTAATATTTGGAAATAAACCTCTACAGAAATTATTTCCGCTCAGATTAACTTAAAGGTGGCTATTTACAAATAAACATACATATACATAATGTACACAATTATTGCGCTGATACACGTCTCGTACGACCATCTACAGGTGTACTACAAAAATAACAATACATACTTTGTATATATATGCATATAAATTATATTTGACTTTACTTTTATATACTTCACCAAACCTCGTTTTTAGTTATATAACAATAGCAAATTACAAACTTTATAACAACGTGAAGCATTATTCATTATACTTTAGTACAACATTAATGAAATATTTATTCAACAATTATTCGAACTATGTATAATCTATAATGGTTACTTACGCTAATGTTTTTTTTTAATAAATAGAGCAATGAATAATGACAATATTACAATCTAATTGGGATACAACCTCTGCTATTTATATAACTTGCTGTGACCAGTGGCGAAGAGTTAAGAATCCGATTACTTACCAAACGAAATAACCACAATTGTCAAGTAAGCAGACGCCAAGTGCCTTATTCGCAGGTATCAACATTCATAGTATTAATAGACATTCAGGTATTATCAGAAATTCAACTATATGGACCATTCGCCACTGGTAGTGACATTAGTTAAAAGAATATAACTGAAAGGAAAACTAATAAAATTCAGTAATGAGCTAACCATTTATAATGTAAATATCACAAAGTACTTCAGCGTTTTCCCATATAAATACAACAATAATGTCTATTTATATATAACATAACATATTGAATACATCTAGGTTACAGTAACATAATGTAATAAATACATAGTTAACTTTACATGTCACTTTGTATACCAACGACAGTGAGATGTGTGTTGGGTGGAACGATTAGTATAAAATTCGAAGGAAATATACGATAGTTTACTGGACTAAGATAGTACGACTATATTACCAATTAGACAGCGATGACAATGATGTGAAAATACTGGTGTCACACGCGTAAATAGTCCACGGGAGTGGAAGTCGTAGAACAGTGATAAACGAATAGGGATGATGACTTGTTAGAAGTAATATGTGAAATGAAAAATAGAGGAGGGTGGGACTGGGCGTTTATGACGAAGAATTAGTGGAGTTCCTTCTTTTTTGACGATTAAACACGAACAATCAGTATGATGCCATAGAAAACCGCGTTACAATCATGTATTATACTTAAGCTCAGTTTGTAATCATTATTCTATTCATAAATACGTCATCATACCTATTCGGTGTGCGAGTACAGGGTAAGGGTTCGCGACTCGTTTTCTGTGGAGTAGTGGTGTGGGTGGAGATCTACTTCTCCATCATGTACTTAGGGATGTCGAACTTGACCTGCACGCCGGCCTTCTTGGCGAGCGTGACGATCTCGGACAGTTGCACGACGAGCTGCGCCGCCTCGTCCATGTCGTCGCGCGGCACGATGCGCAGCCCCGACTCCGCGATCAGCTTGCGCGCTTCGTTCACCTTCGTGCCCTGCCACGTACAACGACATTTATTCAGCCCTTCGCTATTATAGTACACTTGTACAGACGCCAGCACATCCAGCTACCCCAATCTGTCAAATTTCTTTAATAGATTTTCTACTTTATCACATAAGCATAAGGTTTACTTTCAATTGGAGAAATTTGACAGATTGGGGTAGCTAGTTGTGCTGGCGACTGTACTTTATTCAAAATTCAGCAGTAAGTCTGATACAAAATTAAAGAAACTAAATTTAAGGCTTTCGTGCAGTGTGTCTTCACACATTAATATGTTGTTAAAATCTTTAAATTTATTTTACTTCAGAATGTGCTTGATTCATAGCATAAAATGCAGATTGTAAGAAATCATTTTAATTTTAAAAAAAATATTTCTTTTAAGTTATTTTTTTTTTGACAAGATTTAAAAAATTCGGAGATATAAGTTTAGAAAGTGAGGCAGTAGAGTGGTGGTATATTCTTTGATTATTCACAATTTTCTATAAGTTTTCTATCCAGCACCATATTTGTATGACCCATAAATAGTTTTTCTGAGTCTGGATGTAATTTGTGTCCGTCTATTATATGTTTCTAAAGTACCCCGCGGCACAGGAATTATATTCCCTAGTGCAACGTTGTCTTTAAAAAAAATATATATTAAAATTTGACTATACAATTTTCTATGATTATTACATTTCATTGATCTACGCTTAAGTGAGCTTCAACTTGTCCACAGTATTTGCATAAGCGCCAACAATGTGTGCGCTTAGCCGCGAATATACAGACTATCTCAATATATTCATAAAATAATCTAAATACACCGACTAGAAATTGATTTTATTAAACATACATAGGTACATAACATACTCCACTTTGAACTATATTTATCTCATTAACAGGTACGATGCCACATACATCAAGGTTGCATGTGCAAAAGATTTGAATAAAAAAAACTATCTACTTCAAATTTGTAACACCCATATATCTTATGTCAGGAAATAAAAATGGACAGAGTATATCTAACTTTTAATACTTGAAGTCACTGTAATGTTCTACACAAATAAACTCAACATCGATCAGCAAATAAAACCATACCTGAAGACGGACAATGACTGGAATCTGAATATTGAGGTTCTTGGCGGCAGTGATGATACCTTCCGCGATGACATCACACCTCATGATACCTCCGAAGATGTTCACCAGGATAGCTGACACGTTAGGGTCGGACAGGATAATTTTGAAGGCTTCCTGTAAAGATAAACAAAGATTTTTTTTAGAAGACTTGAACTTCTGCTGTCTAGGGTAAGTATGGACGTGGTAGGAGAGACACCACAGGAGGAAGGCCATATTTACCCTTCATATTTTTAATATGGGCTCAGGCGCAAACTAGGTCCGATTAGATTAGCTTTGCAAGCAGATTCTTATTTCTTACCATAGGCAAACTGGTTTTTATTTATTCTACCTACAATCGTTTATTTCGTTTGGACCACTAAGGATATGGGCTCGGGCTCAAACATTAACTTAGCTCGTTCGCATAAAAACAACAACAATCTTTGTCGCTGTTTTTATGAGTATGTAGAGCTGTGTTACGCGTTTATTTCAACACTCAAACTATTTTAAACCACATTTTGAACATGGCTTGATGACATTTTTGGTAGTTCGATAGCACCTGTCATTTATAAGCTTTTGCTCTAGGCCCCGAATACTACCATGCTGGAATTACGATTTTTCTCAGATGTATTATTCTTTTTTAAATTACTCAGACGTTTAAATAAAAATTCTAATAAATAAATTATAAATTTTAATTGATTATAATAACTCAAAAAGCTGTATCGATGCACCTGCAAAATTTCCTATATTATAGATTGCCTGGAAGACATCACATTTAGTAATAAGGACGCCAATTTTACAATGTTGTGATGTATATTAATGTATTCTTGTATCCTGTGATGTTTTGGCGTACAGTAAAGAGTTATCTAATATTTCAATAAAAAATGGATAAAAATGGCTACATACTGATACAGCCTGAGCAGTGGCACCACCGCCGACGTCGAGGAAGTTGGCCGGGTCTCCACCATACAGCTTGATAATGTCCATCGTCGCCATAGCCAGACCAGCACCGTTTACCATGCATCCGATATTTCCTATTACACAAGTTATGATTTTAATAAATAATAATAATATCCTGGGACATTATTCACATACGGCCATCTGATCTCAAACTAAGCAGAGTTTGTAGTATGGACACCAGACAACTGATATATACTATTTTTTTTGTTGTAAATACATACTTATATAGATAAGTTACACCTAGACTCAGGACAAAAAGACATGTTCATGCACCCAAATATTTGTCCCGGGTGGGAATGGAACCCACGACCTGCGGCGTGAAAGGCAGCGTATGTACCAACTACGCCAAGAGGCCCGTCAAATCTTTTAACTCTACATGGTTTGTTATATTTTAGAAACTGATCTAGTCGTTGCTGCTGAGCATCTTTCTCGACTGTGTTTCTGACTGATCATGGTAATCTGCAGAATTGATCAAAAGAAATTATATTTTACAAACTCTTAAAATATAATTTTCTTTTGTTAAATCGTTGTGGTAGCCAGGCCGTGGGTTCTGCAGAATCAATTTAAACCTTATTATTTACTAACGTCCAAAACAAATGCAAAGTAATTAAGTTAGGCAAGACTATGGGTATCGTTATTATTTCGATTTTGAGATCGGCAGGAGTCGTAAAAATGCACGTCTCATTTTGGGTGATCTGGTAACTGATCTATTTTTTATTTCTAATTTATTAATGTACAATCCCACTTCTGAATTAAATTTGGAGCAAAAGACAAAATTTGGAGCATACACTATTATATGATAGGGCTCGAGTTTCACATTCGTAATTGTCACTTTGTAATTGCCTCGCAAATACTTGACAGTCATTGATTACCTGCATATTTCAGTCAAAATATATCTATATTAGGTTTTATTTTAATAATAAATTCTCCACAAACTAACTCAGTTATGCGTTTCGTTATTTACTGGTATAGGAGTAAACAAATAGGATTTTTAGAAATTAAAAGCACCAAGCACTTTTTCCGGCCTTCTGATGGTGACATGTATATTCGCTTCAGCCGAATAATGACCAGTGTTAGGAAATAATATTTCATGTATCATACCATCAAGTGCAATGTAGTTCAAGTCAAACTTGGCAGCTTCGGTTTCTTTGGAGTCCTCTTGGGTGAAGTCTCTCAACGCAAAGAGCTCCTTTTGCCTGAACTCTGCGTTATCGTCGAATCGGAACTTGGCGTCCAGGCAGAAAACTGTAATGTATAATTATAATGATAATATTGATACTTTTGTACCGATACTGATATTGTAATTCGAACACTAAAAGGGCTTAATAAAACCTTATGTAGCCTAAAGATTTATAACTTAACCTTTAAAGAGGCTATGGACTATACGAGGCCACATTAATTTCAACTTTATCACTTTGCAATAAGGTCCGAAAACAATGAAAAAAAAGTATAGCAAAGCCTGGTTAAGGGTTAACCTTAGCGTAGTTGCAACGTTGGGCAGCAGCCTCGTCCGCTCTACAAAAACCCGGCACCAAAAGAATTCTAATTTGATATATGTACTTAATTTAAATAAAATAAACTCTGGGAAATAATTGAGACACTGCCATTCGATCCTAAACATACCAGGGGCTCTAGCGGCTAAGGCGCCGAACATCGATTTCTTAAATGGCGTTCAAATATCAATCGTTAAATCGGCTTCCATGAGCACATGTGACGTCATAAATGGTCCCGAATTGATTGTCAAGCCGATTTAAAGATTGGTTAAGTCATTTTTAACCTTTATTTATTTGAACACCATTTAAGAAATCGATGTTCGGTGACTTAGCCGGTAGAGGCCCAGATAACTGATATACTACGTATATTACTTTTCATTTGTAAACTATATAATTACACACAGACTGAAGACAAACAGATATGTGCTGGGGCTCTACCGACTAAGTCACCGAACATCGATTTCTAAAATGGCGATCAAATAAATAAAGGTTAAAAATGACTTAATCAATCGTTAAATCGGGTTCAACGTTGACAATCGATTCCGGACCATTTATGACGTCACATGTGGTCATGGAAGCCGATTTAACGATTGATTAAGTCATTTTTAAACTTTATTTATTTGAACGCCATTCACGAAAACGATGTTCGGCGACTTAGCCGGTAGAGCCCCTGGGTGGGAAACAAACCCACGACCTGCGGCATGAAACGCGAGCATTTACCAACCACGCCAACCAGCCCGTCAAATTAAATCTAAACATTAATATATTATTTCTCTACTGGGGCTCTACCGGCTAAGTCGCCGAACAGCAATTTCTTAAATGGCGTTCAAATAAATAGAGGTTAAAAATGACTTAATTCAACGTTGACAATCGATACCGGACCATTTATGACGTCATACGTGCTCATGGCAGCCGATTTAACGATTAATTAAGTCATTTTTAACCTTTATTTATTTGAACGCCATTTAAGAAATGGATGTTCGGCGAATTAGCCGGTAGAGCCCCTGGTCAGCTGCCCAGAGCCGCCTTAAAATATTAGTGCTAGCCACACCAATGTAAACTACTAAAAGCCCCACTATTCCATACTTTTAGGAGCTACTGAACTTTAAAAGTTTTATTTTTCAAACGTTTATCCAATTTCCATTCTCTTTAAGCATTTCTAAGGACCAATATTTTAAGTGACCCTATGGCATATGTTATGTAAATATGTACACACAGTAAAACAGAGTAAATGGAAATCAAACGGTGAATAGGAACAAAACAATATATATGGAAATATATCTCTATTTTCGATTTACTGTAATTGTTCAACCTGGGCGAAGTAGGGACAGGCTGCTAGTACAATATAAAATTAATACAATCTAAATGCGGGCGACAAACATTCTTCTAATCTGAAACGTGCTAAGAAAATGGGCAAGTGTCCAAACTATATGCTATCTAGTAGTAGTAATGACTTTGAAAATAAAAATACATCACTTGTAGTAGATCAAAGTAATGCACTTCGATATACAATGTCACCCTTGAACCTTTAATTAACTTCAGGGCTAGTTATCATATACGGTCTTACAATAGGTAATCAATCAATCGAGAACAGATGCTAACAATACATACTACATTTACATATGTTTGGTACTCATTCGATTTTAGTTCTTGTACACACAGTTAAGTACTTGTACGCTCTCAGCCAGTTGTGCTCACCAGTCCGTAAGTGATCGGCGAGGTGAAGCACCTATGCACGCGGTCAGGCTATAGATGGGTGACCATCAGAGTGGTATAATATCAGACCGTCTCCGTGCTTCGGCGGGCACGTTAAGCTGTCGGTGCCGGTTGTTAACGTTAGACAACAGTAGATTAACCATGTCAGAGGCCACTGGGCGGCTTCAACATATCTGTCACCAGGATAACCACTGCCCATACGATAAAGAGAGAAAGAAAGTACATGTGAGGTTGTCTTTGCGTAAAACCGATAATAAAATTTGCTGTAGGAAAATACAACATGTAATGCACACCACCCTCAAACACCCCAATTTGAATATTATGTTCTATCATAATACATACACTGAATTTTTAATTGAACATGCATATGCATTGTTATTTACTAAATCAGTTTCTTGGAATAAAGTTTATATTCTTTATTTTGTATTGAATGATGGAATTTAATTAAATAAAACTGCGATTTTAGAAGTCTTATTACTTTGACTTACGGTCCATTTCAATTTGTTTTGACTGTACATAGTGAATATCACAGTAATTTCCGTAGTTTTAATTATTTTTGGAATAAAAAATTACCTATATTAAAAATGATATTGATATATGTAAACGATTCTGAACAAACTATTTTCAGGATGTGCGTTAATTAAGTTACATGTTGTTGTGTTCTTTTTGTTAATACCATCTTTATCACCTCAACTGAATGCCATCCACTGCTGGATAATAGGCTCCCCAAGAAAAGAGGGATATACCATCATCGCCACATTCGCGATCGCAGTGCGATTATCATACTTAACAGAGATTCTGCTGCCTCCCCACGAGGTGGGGTGATAACTCTCTGATCACTTTGCTTACAAATAATATAATTTAAAGAACTTACATTGTCCACTTAAAGCATCTTCCGCGTAGGGGTTCACTTCGATCAAAAGAGCGTCTTTCTTTACGAACAGGTCATACATTTTCTTCACCATTTCTGCGGCTTCAGTTGTGTTTAAGCCGATCTACAAATTAAATGCTGTTAAATATAAAAATATTTAAACTTATTTATATATCAGAGGTCTAAAACACTTTACAAAGAGACATCAAAATGATACGGGTATTAGTCAACCAGACAAAATTTGTCTTTATTCAACATATGAAAGTTTACCTACTATTTGCTATATAGTTAGCGTCCCATTCTAGCCTAAAATCTATATGTATAAAAATCAATGCCACTTTTCGTTGTAATGTTATAACTCAACAACGCCTTTACTGATTTGGCTAATTTTGGTCTTGAATTATTCGTGGAAGTCCAGGGAAGGTTTGTACGTAGAAATTTAAAAAAGTCTTGAAAACGTGTAAAATTAACATCTTTTAGCAATTTAAAATATTTTTTTGTTTGAATAAATGAACTTAATAATCATTTTTTTTATTACTATGCCTTATACGTAGCGAAGCACGTACCGGGCCGCTAGTAACAAAGTTTACATACTAAACTTTGTTACTCGAATTATTTTAAACATGTTCCATGTTAACAGAAAATTGGAACAGTTATAAATCTAACCAGCACCCTCTACTTATCCAGGGTAGGTACTGCCATTATGCTATTATTTGTGCTTTTCATTATGCATAATGCAAAGAGAAAAATAATGATGAAATGGATATTCATGTTCGCTTCCACGTTCAACAATCCACTGATTTGGATTTTATAATAATTTTTAACCTTGTTGAATAAATACTCCAAAACGAGGAAATTACGAATAAATTTAAATAGACGAATAGGCTATTGCTAATCTAAGCCCAACTCAGTGTCGTGTCGTATGGTAAGGTGTATTATAGGTGTATTAAGGGTTAGGTACCAATCGCTGCACGTTTAATATAATTTGGACCAAATAAATATATATAGATTGTACTTCCAGCAAAACTAAAGCCCGTATTTACAGATTAAATTGAGATTCAAATTATGTTCGACTTCAAGTCAGTTCGTTTTATAGTTTCATCTTAAAATACGGGTCGATGTTTAAATCCTGTTGTAAAACCACACATAAAATATTACACCATATTATTAATATTACAACTTAACCATATTACTCTAAATAATATGGTTAAGTTGTAATACTATGTCTACACTATTCTCTAAACTCTGTCCGCAAACCAAGTTCTTTTAAAATATGCTTTTATATTCATTCTCGAAATTAACTAACGATATTGAACAACAAACCCTTGTATTGGTGTACCTTTTTCATAACACGCTGAACTTGCTCATCGGTGATTCCCTGAACGATATCGATGGGCTCGTAGGTGATGGCATCTGGGTTCTCTGCCGCCACATCTTCAATATTTACACCGCCTT
Organism: Pseudoips prasinana; assembly: GCA_951640165.1. NCBI lineage: Eukaryota > Metazoa > Arthropoda > Insecta > Lepidoptera > Nolidae > Pseudoips > Pseudoips prasinana. The sequence goes on along the minus strand of OX621236.1, from coordinate 21,763,093 downwards.
GCGAAGATGCAATAATTACTGGCCCCTAAAAAGGATAATTATAATTAACAACACACACACTCTATTTGCAAAAAGGATACATAATATTAATAGATCGCGGTCAAAGTAATCAATTGCGGCTCGACCAAATAGACCATGTTTATAGCAGTTAAAACTAGTAATGATTTCTGTATGCCGTATTCTACTCACAATAGAGCCCATTATATAGTTTGAGTACAACTCGAGATATCTTTTAACATTTTCATAAATACACTTTCTTCATGAAACAGTTTTGATGTACATTCGACGGCTTTTTAGTTAAATGAAAATCTTTCAAACTTATTGAACAAAATACGGTCAAAAAACTTGGGAGCTTAATTTAGGTTTTCCTGTAAACTTGAAGGTCCCGTCTGTATACGGTTTTACATTATGGAAATTTTAGAATACTTCTTTTTTTTTATGTCAGAGGTCGACAAACGAGCAAGTGGGTCACCTGATGGTAAGTGATCACCGCCGCCCATGGACACTCGCAACAACAAAGGAGTCGCGGGTGCGTTGCCGGCCTTTAAGAGTCAGCAAACAAGTGTTGCTGACCCTTCCCCCCACCCCGATGAGCTCTGGCGACCTTACTCACACTCAGAAACACAACATTAAATTATTAATGTTATTATTAAGGAATGTCTTCTGTAAGGTGGAGGTACTTCCCCAGTCGGACTGCTCTTCGAGCGAATGAACGCTATGCCCTACCTTCTTAATTCAGAAATATGATCATTCTTAAAATTCGGATACTAATATGATTTTAACTATGTTTCTTTTTTAATAAATCGAGACATTTGTTACTCTCACAAGAAGGCCTTGCATTTGTTATGTCACAGAAGCTCGTAATCTAAGCTTATTTAACCCTAAAAATCAATTAAATTATTTTAGACATTGGGCTACCTTTCTATAGTTTATGTAAAAAAAACCATAATGCAGAGCATAGATTAACTCAAAACGCAACGCAAGTTTTATCCGTAAAAAGAACAAACATATACAAATTTACGGCAACAAACAAGGATTTCCGTGTATTTTCTGTCGGTACGGAAGCAGTCTCATCAATGGATGGGTGGTAGTTGTCAACATGGTAGAGTTAGGTATTCCCAACACCATTTTCTCCTAGTTTTTAGGGACGTTTTGTGCAACTTAAGCTATACGTTAGGACGCAAACACGCTCGTCCGATTGTAAAGGTTAATATATCAATAACCGTTTGAGCTAAATTTTTAACAAACTAGGCGGCAACATACATATTATACAAATTTACGGCAACACTCAACAGACAAGTCACACAATATGGGATGTATAATAAGGATTCAGTTTCTACATCGGATATACGGAACCCTATAATTATGGCTAGCTATCACTAGAATACATACGTTAAAGGAGCGCTCCATCATGATGGCGACGTAGAACTCTCTGCGCGGGAACTTGCGCTCGGTTACCATCACCATGTTGCAGATGCGGCCCGCCGCGCCCGTCTGCTTCGTCACCAATAGCTGGTTCAACATCTTGCTGGCTAGATCGCCGGCAAGCTCGGGACTGTACCAAAACAATGTGATTATAATATAATAATAATATCTGGGGACAATGTCACATAGATCATCCTAGCCCCAAACTAAGCAAAGCTTGTACTATGGGTACCAGGCGACGATATACATACTTATATACATAGATAAATACTTATATGCATAGAAAACATCCATGACTCAGAAACAAATATTCGTGCTCATCACACAAATATTTGCACTTACCGGGATTCGAACCCAGGACTACCAACAAGGCTACGGTGACCGTCAATCAACATTATATTATACTTAGGTAGGTACCTACTTACTTATCGTATGGGCAGTTGGCGAAGAATGGTGGATTTTAGTTGAAAAGAGACGAAAGCAAATGAAAACGTGTTGAACATTGTAGACGAGAAAAATCTATAATAAAAACCATATAATACAAGCGAAAGATTTTGGGGAACTTAAAATGTCGTTATAGACTTGTGTGCACTTTAAAAATAACTTTCAGAAAACCTTACTGTAGATATAACTGAACAGACGCGATTTAGTTAAAATATGATTAATTTAATACAAAACTAAATGTAATAATAAAAATCAGTACAATAAACTCAATGGCAGGATTAATCTGAAAATGTTATCTTCTATACAAATATAAATAAATCACCGAAATGTTTGTATGCTGATAACTTCCAAACTACTGCACCAAATTGGATAATCTTTCTACAAACAAAATTCACTAATATAAATCATGTGAAGGAGATAATATATGCTACCAATTTTACCGTCTATAAATCTTAATTTACACAAACAAAACATACCTAGGTCACCATTTTCATACTTATCATACTAATATTATTGTCAGTATCTATAACAGATAATACAATAAACTTACGTCACTTAATTCAGACTACCCATGAGTCATATTGTTATCTAACGTCGCCGTCGCACGTTCACCCGAGATGCTAAATACGTGCATAATTTATAAGTATAACATATAAGATATCCTTCCGTTAAATGATTCAAACATGTTAAGCAAAGTTAATGGATTGGATGGAAGATGGAAGCTTTGATTTGATTCTGATTGAAATCAGAATTATTTCCATTTAAAAGATATATTTTTCAGTAAGGAAATTTGTCTACATACATATATCGCAAGGGTACTTTTCTATAAAATGACACTAAAATACATTAAACAAGATTGGTCATACAATTAGTTGGCTTGAGCAGGACGTGCCGTGAATATAGTAGCGTGGAGAATGCCTTAACCCTTGTGTCACAAATGTGATCAATTATGTTAAAGCATAAGAAGTAGGTATAATAATAAAAAGTAGTATACGTTACAAACAACATACGTAATGAGAACAGGTAGAGATTAGGTAACGAGTAGAGACTAAGGTGAATGTGAAGTAGGCATTTACTAACCAAAGGATTTCAGAATCAAAGGAAATTAGGATTTCCGTGCAATCCTAGCAATCCGGGTCAATGGATGGGTAAGATTGTCGACGTGATAGTGTTAGGTAGGTATTCCCAACACCATCTTCAGTCGACAACCTCACTAGGAAATCACAGTATATCTTTATTCCTTAATCTAGGAAAAAATAACGAATGTCTACCCTAGTACCTACTTACTCCTCTTACTTACTTCCAACCCTTTACAGTATGATCACGAAATAAACTTATTTTCTATAGGTTAAAACGTTAAATAAAGCGGGTAAATTGTGTTTTTAAGCATACTACCGATAACGCGATTCTAAAGTAAATAGCTTTACATATTATCAGAGACAGGAAACATTTGGAAATGGAAAGCGAAATAAATGGCGGCCTTTTCATAAAATTTACTGATGTAACCTTTTCTTTTTCTTTACTATCATGTTTACAGTTAGCCTGAGAGGCTTTCACTGATTCCCCGGACATGAATTTGCGGAATATGCATGTGAGGACCTGGATCCCAGTTTATAGGGACGTTTTGTACAACTTAAACTCTACGTTAAGACGCAAACACGCGGATAGCTCGTCCGATTCTAAAGGTTAATATATATCAATAACCGTAAGAGCTACATTTTTTTATAAGCTAGGCGGCTTTAATAAATTGGGAAGGGGTCAACATTTGCTCCAAATGGTGCAAGTAATATCACACACGGCACGTTGCCAGTTCTTTTTTCTTAAACTTGGCTGGAATCGTTGCCGCATATCGAATGCACGAATTCACTTTGTTAGAAAGGGCAGTGAAGTCGACTAAGAGGAAATATGGCCCGATTACGCACGATACGCAGATGATCGCCGAAACATTCGGTCAAGCGTTGTACAGTAATATTTAGCTTTCCTCTTCCAAGCGATAGGCTTAGGCTAGGATTCCACTGGTTTCAAAGTCGAAAAATACGAATCAAAATATCCAGATACAGTCGGGAATTACAATGGAACCACCTTATAGACTACCAGACTAGACCCTTACCCACATCGTGAAGGAGTGCCTACTGATTCAAAGACCTGCTCAGGCTTACAGTAGAACAATGTTAATAGTAATTTAGTACATTCCCCAATTACAATACTGCCAAATACGCAGCCTTTGTTTATCTACTGCCTCCATAAGTTCTGCGTGACGTATTGTACAACTGTTTTTCTGAAATTTATTGTAGATAAATTGAGTATACTTATTGTTACTGTATATTAGTTTTTGCAATATGCAAATCAAGATATTTATAACTGCATTAAATTTACTTTGAGCAAGCTAATTCTTCATAAATCTTTTAAAGAAAGGTTGTAGAACCTAGCTAAACTACCTAATCATCGCCATCATCGTCTTTTTACACAAATGATTACGATTACCTTTCAATTATATGACATCTGAGCTAACTTCAATTCACTTAAGATTATAATCATTAATTTAAATGCAATTAGCGAGGAATCAAATATGTTTTCCTTCTTATTCATAAATGTGCAGTAAATTCTAATTTTAATTATTAGCTACTTACGTGTCAACCATTCTGACACCACCCTTAAGGCCGCTCTTGAAAGCACCTCTACCTCGACCGCCTGCGAGTACCTGAAATTTGGCTCGTTATGTTAACAATTTTTAATTTTATTTTTTAGGGCCAGCGCAGACAGAGAGGAGCGCAGTGGAGAGGATTTTATTAAGGCACTAGAAAATCAACTTCAAAATTATTTAAATAAAGTGCATGTATGCTTAAAAATTATAATGCGCGAGAGTGCGCGAGCATTTTGTCAGGTTCAAGCATATATGCACTTTATTCCTATAGCTCTAAAGTTGATTTTCTAGTGCCTTAATAAAATCCTCTCCGCTGCTCTCCTCTACGTCTGCGCTGACCCTTATTCGCAAATTTCAAAAATTATTCTCAATATCTATTCTCAAAAATGGGCAATCATAAATTTAATCGTCCGGTGGGTCTCGACTCGAACTACCACCTTTTACCAATTCAGGATAGGTGTTCTGTGTTAAGCTACAAACGAAAAACACTGGCAGATCAAATTGACGATTCCCATACTAACTCTCTTTAATAATAACATACTTTCAACATTTTAAGGAACTCTTGTAATAAATTAAAATACAGAATATCACGTCTAGTAAACCTTACACCCTTTCTGCCAATCAAGCTAAAAGAAAGGATTTTTTTAGAGGCGAAATTTTCTGGGATCCAATCTTTAACCCTTTGCCCAGCACACCATGGAACGACTACATAGTTGTGCCCGTGGCCTGCTGGGCACATTTGGGTTTGTCATCTACACACCTCTGTTGTGGTCAAAAGGTTTAATTTCGATTAAATATTTGAATTAATACTGATTATTCAGAAAAATCACCCATGTGATCAACCAAATATTCATATAATACCATAACACCTGGACTAAAATAGAGGTGATAGCAATAGTATATACCTAATATAAAATAATACATGAAACTATACATGATTCTGAACCCTGCAATGATAGAATATTATGACATAAATTCTTCCTTAAACTTTGTTCTCTTTAAAGGACTGCATAACTTTATTCTTTTTGGAAACAGAAGGGGCTCATAAAAATTTTATGATACATTTGTAATAGCCATAAGATTTTAAAAAATTACATGAAATTTCACAATTTTAACATCCAGAAGCATGTACAGAATGATATAATTTTTGCTACACAATCCCTTACTTCATGTTTACCTGTGCTTTGAGTACAATATCTTGAGTGTTAAGATCTTTAGCAAACTGTACTGCCTCCTCCTTGGTCTTGGCGACATTGAATTTAGGTACAGGGATGCCATGGTCTCGGAGAAGAGTGTAGCTAATGTACTCATGGACATTCAGATTACGGACTTGTTGTTTGTTGGGCAGGGCAGGTGATGCCGCAACCAGAAACTGCAACAAATTTAGAATAAATACAATTCACTTAAATGTTCATTTGTACACCTACCATATTATCTCTGCATCACCCAAAGGTCGACTGGTAGAGAATGCCTTCGGCATTAAGTCCACCTTTGTACAGTTTGTGTACTAAAGTTTAAATAAATAAATAAATGTTTTAGAATGATTCATTCACCAGTTAAGAAGTACGTTTTTTTATGATTATTTTAACATGATGTTTACTGTTATGTCTAGTGGGCTTTTCTGCTTAACTGAACAAGCCATCTATTTAATAAAATAAAAACTGTTTATATTCTCATAGACTTTAAAAAGCACTTATAAATATAAAATAGCCAGAACATGAAATAGTAGTACAAATTACTTATATTTAAATCTAGGTACAAATTTATAACTATTATCAGGGAAGAGTAAATTCAGGGTCAAGAGTGGAATTAATGAAAGTATTCATGTAAATGACAATGACATTCCTTATTATAATTTAATAGCAGTGACTGTATGAAAACAAAAGATTTGATTTGTTATCCATTGTTCCATTATCAAGAAACATATACATCACTGTGAATTATCAGAAAAATCTGATAACAGATTATACTTGTTGTTTTAGAAATTTGCACAATTTGGAAATTCTACTTAACAGATATGAGAAATTACACCATACTTAAAGCACCTAAGAATGTTTTAGAAATTAATATGTTTAATTTTTATAAAATAAATAAATAATAATTATGCAATATCAGACAATTTGACATTAGTTTTCAGGGTTAATATGTCAATTGATCAGAACATAATATAAATAATTATTTATTTATATATGCCTAAATATTCATTTACAATAAAGCTGCCTCATTGAAAACCTTGTACAATAGAGTATACATATCCCCTATATTAAAATTGAGTTATGGAAAGTCCCATTATTGGGAAATGATTGTGCCAAATTAAAAATTAATTTACTTTTATTACAGCAGTAATAAAATACATGTTAAAAGCTACACATAATACTGAGCATGCGTGGAATGATAGGTATAAATAAAACGAAATTTATGAAAAAAAAATTAGGCTATAAGTGCATTTGCAAATATTAAGGCAACACCGGCATTAAATGGTTAAAATGTTTCAAATATTCAGTTAATATTTCAAGACCAAGTCCATGACCTTACAAAACAACAGTCAAGCTTGTTGACATTGACTTAGAAAATCACTCACTTATTAGAATAAAATAACTACATAAGTTCCCAGTAATTAATTATATTTGCAGTGGATACATGAAAAACACTTTCATAACATTTTTTTGTTAGTACAAACAATAATCATGTAATGCCTTTGTCTAGTCTAACATAAAATAACACTCAATAATTCTAGGCCAATAAAAATAGAGTGATTACCTATATTCAATTTATACTATTCTACGACTTTACTATCGTCATTTATATATTAATTAGCTGTATGAATCAAAATTAATATCAATTAGTTATGCAAATTTTAAGAAATAAAATAACTTCATTCTTGAATTTGCGTATTAATTCACAATATTCGGATATTTCATGAAAATTATTTATTCAATTACAGACGTTCAACCGATGACGTAAGGTCACTATAGCTGAAAACGACAAGGTCAAATTTATAAATAAATTTCTAAATTGCTACCAAGGTCTGTAGCAATTCAAAAGAAATTTAATTACCATATGACTGTTATACAGACATAAGAAATTTAATTACATGAATACAACATCCACGTTAATATTTTAACATTTTCTTAAGTCATATTTACTTAGGCATGTCCCACTTTCGACAATCATCAGCTAACACAACAATGATGGTAATTTGTGTAATGCCCAAAAAATAAATATTACATTTACCTTAGCTCCATTTTTTAAGAAAAATGTTTGGGAAAGACCAAGAGAACGAGGGAGTAGAGTCGCCATTTTTCCACTACCTACCACAGACTATATAGAATAATTTAGAATTTTGACATTAAGCAATTTTTTTTATTTTTTTTTTAAATTCTTTCTACGGCTCTGGCTTCATTGGCCTTATGAGCCTTCAGTAAATATATTTTTATATCATTTATTTCCGTCATTGTCAAGTAAAGTCCGTCACAGTCAAGTCATACATAGTCTTGTAAACCCCAGTAAAGCAGTGGAGACTTTTCTAGAGGCTTTTATGGAGTTTTGGTTACAACACGGAAAATCACAATTCACGGCAATATCGCACTTTCCTCCACTTGTGTACGTTGTCGAAGATGTTATGTCTAAAAATCCACCATATTTACACCAGTTTTTGAAAATAAAACATAGCCTCGATGCGTCTTTTTCCGCGTTGGCGCCAAAACTCCGACATTAAGCAAATGTTTTTGGGTTTTGCTTGATTATTATTAAATCATAGAGAATACGTTCGTGAATACTTTTTTTGATAAGGCAAGGGCATAGATTTACATTAACTTCGTTAAACTGGATGGTGTACTTCTATACTATTTGATTACAAATTTGAACTCTAAACCCATACTATATGGTTTCTTTTTCCCTGCCAGTTGTAAAAGTAGAAAAACGAGCCAGGCGAGACAACTGAAATAGTAGTGCGTCCTTGTCTAGCAAGTATGCTAGTGTAAAATAAAATCTGCTTTGGTAGTGAATGGTAGATTTATCACTATTTGAAATATTACATTTTAATTATTATTGACCGATAAATGTGTTGCTAAATTGATGTTATAATTGTTTAAGATTTGTACAGGTATGTTAAGGCAAAACATACAATAAAATAAGTATTTGAAGATATTATTAGTAGAATTTTCTGTCTATAATGACAACCTTGTCTTCAGACAAAAAGCAATATGTCAGCTATCTTTCTTTTTTTACATAATTCATCAGTGTATATGTGAAAATGGTGTATTTTTGTTGCATGAATGGCTGTAAAACAGAATGGTATCCTGGCTGCGGCGTATTATTCCACAGGTCAGTTGTTATTTAGATTTTCTTGCAGGTTGTGGGGTAGGGTGTCCACGCTATAGGTTTAAGGGTCTTTTAGAGTTAGAGATGAGTGGGTTGTTGTTTTTATTTTGACCTCACAGTTACAGTCAAGCGTTCTTCCAACTCTGCTACCGCGGCTTATAATATTATAAAATAAACTGTAAATTGTTGTAGAGGCTAGAAAGTAAGCAATAGATGGACGAGTTAGTTCGAGGGCTGACGGGTAGTCCAGCTAATGCACTTTCGGCCGACGCTTAACACAGTGCTTTTCACGACTACTGCGAGAAAATAAAAAGCTATTTTGTAGATATTTCAGCAACTCGATAAATTTTTAACTATCTCCCGCCTACTTTTTTTGTATTTTCTTTTCAAGTTCGATATTAATGACCAGTGTAATTAGATAATTCCAAGGTGTGTTTATGTAATAAATGTTTTTTCGTAACATAGTCAGCGACACTAAAACTACCTAAATTTTACGAGTTGTTATTGGTTGATGTTGTGTCATATTAAGTGCACGGCATGTTCTGATTGGACGCTTTGAACACTACAACTATAAAATTGTTGAAGTGTTTTAGGTTCATAGTTGTCCTAGTTCATGAGTTCGGTTACTATTGACAATTTTGACGTCCCAATTCCCGCCATCTATTGCCATATTTCAGAACAGTGGCGTGAACAATATTTAGTTAGACCTTTGAGTAGGTATTTCAAGTGACGAGGATGTAATTTTACTACATGTGTATTTTATTGCTGTACAGGATGCCTAAGGATGAATTTGTTGCAAAAAAGTGGAAAGAAATTATACCTGGCAAAATAACCAAAACATCAGTTGTATGTAACTTACATTTTAAAGATGAGAATTTTGTCAACGAGTCCAAAAAACGATTAAAAGGCAACGCAGTGCCGTCGATATTTCCAAAGGTAAGCAGGATCTTTTTCCATTAATATTTGATGAAAATTTAATTTTCATGAAAGGTCGATGACATATTTTGACATTATAATTATGGAGAATCAATAACATTGGCGCTATTTCCAAAGTCCAATATTTTCCGTCACGGGGCTAGGCGTACAATGCTTGGCCCTTTAGGGTGTTCCATAAGTTTGAACATGTCTTTTAAAATAAGCTAAAAAAATCACAAAACAATGTATACCTTATTTTAAGTGAATCAGAATTATTTATTTGCTAGAACATGGTAATATTGGTGTTACATAATTATGCTCTACATATTCTGTCATCAATATATGACGTGCAAATTTTAATACATACTTAATAATAAAATAATATTTGTTAATTGGAATTAAATTAAATTGTTATTAATACTATGTCAACTTATCTTCTAGGTAATCTTTTAATTTGTAATAATTTTTAATACATAACATGTCAGTCAATTGTTTTTTAAATTTTGGTAATGGCAATTCTTTTAAACATTTAGGCAGATGATTGTATATTATTATGGACATGCAGTAGACATTTCTTTTAAAAAGCTCCAACCGTATTTGCGGTAAGCGCAATCTCTCTCTGTGTCTTGTACGACTACCTTCCATATCACCCATGGTCTCAAATAATTCTGAGTGCTTTTTCACAAAGAGGCATATTTCCAAAATATATATACAGGGTAATGTTAATATTTTAAGGTCTTGAAAGAGTGGCTTACAACTTTCCAGAAAATCTGCTCCTGTTATTGCTCGGATGCATTTTTTTGAGCTTTAAACACCTGGTCAACATCGACTGAGTTGCCCCATATAATAATTCCATATCGCAGTATGGACTACTATGGACGATACATAAGCGTGGTAAGTCATCACGGCACTTTCTCGGTTAACTGTTTGTCGAATTCTTTTTAAAACATATATATATAACGATCTATTTTGTTGACTATTTTCTCGACATGTGGTTTCCAGCTACAATATTTATCAACTGTAATACCCAAAAATACACATTCAGATACATTAGCTATGTTTGTATTTGTAAAGTTTATGTCAAGGTTAGTACTGTTAGATTGGTACGTTTGAAATTGAATGATGTTAGTTTTTGTTACATTAATTTTGAGGTTATGTTTGGTCAACCAGTCAGAAGCATCTTGAAACGATGAATAAATTTCTTTTTCTAATGTATCCTCGTTGTCACTTTTAATTATCAATGTTGTATCGTCGGCAAAAAGGATACAGTCATTATTAATTGCATCAGGGAGGTCGTTAATATATAGTAAAAAAAGTAAAGGTGCTAATATACTCCCTTGTGGTGTTCCGTATTTGTTGTGTTTGTAGTGAGATAAATGTTTTTAACTCTTTTTGACATAATTTCGTAATTTCGACGCATTGCAAACGGTTTTCAAGGAAACTTCCGATCCAGGTATTAGCATTCCCGCGTATTCCGTAGTCATAAAGCTTAGATAAAAGTGTTTTATGACAAACAAAATCGAATGCTTTTGTCATATCTAGGAAAATGCATCCTACCGTCAATTTATGGTTAAGGCTTTCAGTTATATGTTTAACTAATGAAAAGCATGCTAATGAGGTAGAACTATCCTTTCTAAACCCGTATTGTTCCTGTTTGAATATTTTGCAAGACATTAAAAATGATTCTATCTTATTGTACATAATTTTTTCTAATACTTTTGATAGTATGGGCGTAAGAGTTATGGGGCGGTAGTTCCCCATTTCTGTTTTTAGCCCTTTTTTATATAATGGCTTTATGACAGACATTTTTAGACGTTCTGGAAAAACTCCTTCTGTAAGTGATAGATTTATGATATAACTAAGGGGAGCTCCCAGGTCACTTGCGCATTTTTTCAGTATTGTGGTGTTTAGGTCATCGTAACCGGTAGAGTGCGTGTTTTTTAGGTTTAAAATTGTTTTAAAGACGTCTGTTTTATCTACAGGTGTAAGAAATATGCTTTTTGGATTGTAGTGGATTTTAGTTTTAGAATATTGATTATTTTTATTGTCAGTCGAGTTAGTTAGTGATATGTAATAGTCATTAAATAGGTTACATATTTGGATTGGATTATCATATGTTTTACTATCTATTTTTATATATTCGATGTCATTTTTATTATTTGTATTATTCACATTGTCATTAATTATTTTCCAGGCTGCTTTACATTTATTTCTTGAATTTTGAAGGTGTCGTTGGCAATTTATTATTTGCGCTTTGTAAATATACTTTTTAAGGATACGGGTATAGTTTTCATAAATAATTCTGTTATATTTTTTGTTATCCTTGCATAAGCGATATTTCAAATACAGTATTCGTTTTTTCACGCAACTACGTTTAATGCTTTTTGTTAGATACCTATTTTTTACTGACTTGTTTATATTTTTAACTCTTTTTAAGGGAAAACACAGATTATAAAAGAGTAAAACGGTGTCATGGAAACAGTTAAATGCTTCATTTGTTGTCTGTTGACTGTATACCTCAGAGAAAGACAGGGCAGCCATACATTTCTCAAATTTTTTAACGTTTTCCTGACTTAAATCCCGTACTGTTTTAAACCAAATATTAGGTTTAATTTTAAGGTTGCGGTCAATCTTAAGTTTCACTGTTAGCGTTTGAGCTGTTTCGTGATCCGAAAGCGCTAGTAAGTGAAGGTTTGATTCAGCGTCATGTATATTGCTTACAATCAAGTCTAAGCAGGAATTGCCACGTGTCGGTAATTGTATATGATTTATTAAATTATTATTTTTTAATATAGTTTTTAACTCTGTAGAGAATTTGTCATGGCTGAGGAAGTCAATGTTCCAGTCACCACAAATTATTATTTTCTTATTAAGTTTTTTACAAAGGCTGTTTGCAAGTTTTTCTAAATTATTTAGAAATGTATTTGTATTTGATGCGGGAGTCCTGTAGATGCAAACAACAATGAGATTGTAATTAAGTATCTGTACAGCACAACTTTCAAATGAAAATCTAGTTGATGAGGGTATAATAATATCTTTGTATTGTAAGCCATTTTTTAAAAGAATACAAGCTCCTCCTCTGCGCTGGTTTACTCTTGAATAGGCCGACACTAATTTATAATTCTTAAGTTGTAGGTTTGATTCCGTACCCCTTTTTAAAAACGTTTCTATTAGGCATATTATATCAATTGATTTACTTTGTGTCTGACTTATTTCGTCTAACGCTATCTCAATGAGTTCCTGTTTATTTAATACTCCAGCGATGTTTTGGTGAAATAAACATATATTTTTATATTTATGGGCGAAAAAATGTATCACCAGAACAACTGTGGGTTTTGTTCAACTTACTAAAATATGTTGTTATTTTATTTTGTACGGTTTTTTTTTCTTGTTAGAACAATACGTGTAGAAGCATTTCCTAGACTCATGCCACGATTACGCATTTTATTTTGTATGTCATTGATGTAGTGCATATATTCTATTTCCGAATTTATTTTATTACATAGTGTCGTTAGGTAATAAGTGTGGTGGTAATATGTCCCGTTATAGCATGTTTTGTTATGTATTTTTAAGTATTTGCAGTTTTTATAATTCTTAGTTATTAATTCTAAATTATAATTAATCATACATTCATTAAGATAAGGATTAAATTGAACATTTGTTAAAAATACAGTCTGGTCTCTTAATTTATATAAAATAGTACATAATTCTGATAATAAAGTATATGGACGTTTATCGTTAGAACCTACTAATAATATGATAATATCCTTAGGCGTCAAAGTTTTCAAAAATTCGTCAGTAAAACTGTTGTGAATCTGGGCACTTGTTGCATATGGTTTGATGATAGACATAATTTTGTATTCCTCGCTCCATTTATTTATACAGGATCTTACCATAGCTTTATTAAGGCCTCTAGCTTGTTGGTCTCCAAATATTATAATTTTACGATTATTGTGATGATTTTTTGGTGAATTACTTTTCTGGAGTTTGTCCTGTTGTTGTATCTGGTAAATAGTGTCGGTTAGTTGTACAGAAGTTTTATTGATTTTGTCTTCTTTGTCCTGACAGGAAATAGATTCATTAATTTGGGCTTTGAAGCAAATATTCTTTCTATTTATCTTTCTTGGTGTATTATTTTTCATATCCGGCGACCCAAAGTAAACATCCTTAAGATGAGATATTTGTTTTTTATGTCCGAGAGATTCTTTTTTCAAAAGGTTATTTTCGTAAGTAAGATTTTCAATTTTTTGATGTGCAATTTCAAGTTCATTATTTAAGCGCCGAATCTCGTCTTGAAGTGGCTGGATGTCATCAATGTGGGCTGTAGAAATATCTGGTAAACTTCTTTGGAAGACCTCAGAAGATATTGACGCATATGATTGATTTAATGATTCAGAAGACATATTTTTTGGTATATTTTTTCGGAGGGTAATGTTGTTGATACTCAATCGTCTTTGTATGTTTTCCATTTTAAATGATGAAAATATACACAATATTGTGGCTATTTATGATGTCTTATTACTTTAAATAAAATAAATAAATCAAAGTACATATGTCCTGCGTTTTAAAGTTATTAAAAATAGAAGACAAATTCAAAAAGTGTATTGTCAGAGGCTGGGTTTGAACTTGATACCTCTTGCGGATCTCAATTATGACCGACACTAATATCCGCTCGGCTAAGCGTCTAGTCTTCGTTGTGTCGAAATTATTGCTCTGTATGTAAAGATGACAACAAATTTGATGCGATTGCGGGTGTAGGTACTCAAGGTCATTCCTTTCACTTTTGTTTGCCGAGTCACTACGCTTTAACTGTTTTTAACACTTTTAGCTTGAATTTCGAATGTTTGGTCACATATTATTCACAGAATTAGCTTTTAACTGTTACAATTTTTGGCACTGTTTGTTGGAGTTTACTTTTTAACAACACTGTTGAAATTCCAAGACAATTGGAATAGATATAACTATGTAAATGAATTTTCGACATGGGAGTTCTTTAAACACGACCGTTCGCAGCGGAGCGCTCAACGGCTATCTATGATTTCTTATTTATTTAAGAATTGTCTTGTAATCTTGAAGAATGCCTATCTACTTATGCAATTTATTGTTTTAGGTTTTACCAGGTGAGAAGAGTATTTATGTTCTTAGTAGCATACAATTTTTTGAACCATCTACATCGGAACCACCTGAGAAAAAACAGAAAATCAAGAGGAATTGGATAAATCAATTCAAACTGAAAATCTAATTACTCCTCGGAAAAATAAATTAAAACGAGAAATCACAATTCTATCTCAACGCTTGAAAAGGTGTAATACTACAATTAACAATTTAAAATCATTACTTTCATTGATAAAGAAGAAATGTAACAATTACTCGGAGGTAAAAGACATGATTGAACTAAATTTTCAAAATATATACGAGAAAATAAATGAAACAAAATCTAGCTGAGGAATTAGGTACAGCGATAGCTTGAAGTACTTTGCGTTGACTTTGTACTATTATTCAGGAAAAGCCTACATTTTTTTAAGACATCACATCAGTCTTCCGCACCCAGCAACCTTACGAAGAATGTTATCTACACATAACTGTAATGTAGGATTCATGACCGAAGTCGTTAATTTTCTTAAAGTAAAAGCAAACCAGTCTGAGGATATAGCTAATGTTGCCCTTATATTCGATTCCATGTCAATCAAATCAGGGAAGAGATATGACGAAAAAAATTACAAATGGTGGGGTAAAATAGATATTGGTGGTATCGTTCCCATTGATGCCGAGAAGTTTCACTGAAAGACAAATTTAAATGTCCAATTGGATATTTTTTTGTGGATAAGATGTCTGCTGACATTCAGGCACAATTAATATCTACTGCGTTAAGAATGTTAGCAGACATTTATTTAATTGTTCGATGTTGACTTCGGATGGTGCTGCTATTAATGTAAAAACATATCGAATACTGGGTTGTAATTTCATCTATCCTATTATCTGCTCATTTTTTAAGCATCCAAGCAAGGATGTGAATGTGCATTGCATTTTGGACCCTGTTCATATGATTAAACTAGCGAGAAACGTGTTTGCTGAAACATCTTTGAGTTCCGAAAAGGGTGAAATAAAATTTGATTATATAAAGAAACTACAAAAACTACAAGAAGAGGAAGGGCTAAAGGTTGCAAACAAAATTGCTCGTGCTCATATCAACTTTTTCGGTAAGAAAATGAATGTTAGATTAGCAGTCCAAGTCCTCAGTAGTTCGGTAGCCGATACACTCGATTTTTTAAGAAGTTCTGGACATCCAGATTTTGCCGGTATCGAGGCCACCGTTGAGTATCTAAGGTACTTCGACAGAATTTTAGACGCATTAGATTCAAAAAATCCTTTTGGGACTGGTTGTAAGTCTCCGTTACGTTCAAATAACAAATAAATATGGTTGAATGTCTTTCAAGAAACCAGAGATTATTTGTCAAAATTAAAAGTCAACGGCCAAAATATTTTAACCCACAGAAGACAAACTCCTGCTCTTGGTCTGATAAGATCTGTTGCAAGATTTGTAAAACTATACGTATCAACGTATAGTTTTACAAATCTTGCAACAGATCTTTTTGAAGAAAATGCTTTGAAATATCTTCTAATACATAAAGCTTCTCAAGACCACGTAAGAGTTATTTTTCTCATGTGTTAGAGCTTGCGGGCATACGAATGATAACCCAGATGCCCTTCAATTTATGTACTCAATGCGCAAATTACTTTTTCGCAACAGCATACGACCAAGTATCAATGCTAACTCTACTGATGACAATTATGAGTCTTCAACAATACTTGAGTTTAGGAGCGCAAAAAGAGCACAGTTAACTTTGCAAGTATCGAGTTCTGAACAAAATAAAGAAGACAGTATTGATTCTTTGGTGCAGTTAATAGAGAGAACAAACGTTTCAGATTTTAAGAACAATATATTGTATTATATAGCGGGTTATATTGTTGGCAAAATTACAGCCAAAATATTATGTGTGTAGCAGCCTTGCTAACAAAAAGAGGTCAATAAGACCATAATTACGACATTCTTGACATTTGTAATTTTTCATCGTTTACAACATTCATCGACAGAGGTGGTCTAAAGTATGCTTCTAAAATAGTGTTCGATATTGTAAAATTCACTGAAAAAATATTTGTTACCTTATCCCACCAATGTGAAGAAAATTTTACGAAAAAATATATGATGAACGTCATCATACATCAATTTTATCCTCGCTTAAACGATATTTCTCATCCAGTACAATCTCTCACCACTGAATCAAGGCATGAATTAGAACTAATTAAATGTATCGCGAACAGATATTTAAGCATAAGAATGAAAACGTACGCGAAAGAGGAGACCCTTAAAATAATGGGAAATCGCATTTCGATACGACAACGGCTGCATAAATCAATTTTATTTAGCAATGTTTGAATTTCTAATAAATTTCTGTTATTAATTTCTTGTTTTATTTACATTACCAATCACATCACTTGCTTCGATTTGGCTCCAAATGACTAATAATTAAAGTAGGTATAGTCATTGGCAGTACCGGTACCGGCACTTTAATCTACCCAGTCGCACTAATTACCTACTCTAATTCACAGTAATAAAGAGCATACCCTCATTCAACAAAACTTAAAAGCATAAGCTAGCAGGTGAATAGATGTAGATTCTAATAATCCGTTTCAGATAGTTTTTAATCCAGTAAGTACTTATCAATCCAGAAAGACTTATCCGAGAAAATAATATTTTATGGACACCCTATTAGAAAAGGAAGCACATCTACTTTAGAACCTCTCTTTCGGCTCGTTTTTCTTTAGATACTGCGAAGTCCATCGTGGGCAACGGGAATTTCTTTTTTTTTTTTATAATGTTTTCGGCTCTGGCTTCTTAGGCCTTATGAGCCAAAGGGGAATTTCTACGCGTGGCCCTTGCCACCCTCAAAAAGTGTCTGCAGGCAGGTATGTTATTTCGGACACGTTGCGACTAAACCTAACCTAGGTTTTAATACTCTTTGTAAACTGCCGTGGACTTCTAGCGCCTGAGCTCCGGATGATGGTCATAGTGCACAGAGTGACGCTGTTACCCGTTAATTATGACGCCCTTATAGCCTAAGAAATGAAAAAGTTGTTGAACATAAACTAATAGTAAAAAATACACGATACTGTCGGACTCCGACCCTTTTTTTAATATCGGGACTAGTCCTCCCTCTTACCCACCACTGCAACTCCTGTAAGCCAGGATCAACAGCGGCACACAATGAAATGACACTGAGTTCTACCCTTTTATTCATAAAGCAACACGGCCCACCGGCAGACCGGTCTGCCGGTGGGCCGTGTTGCTTTATGCTTTTATTACATAAAACTATATACATTCAGTCATTAAAAGTGTCGGGAATGGATGATTTGTTTATGGTTCCAAATTCAAATATTTGTTTTTTTTTGTTGTTGGTAGATTGGCACAACTGTTTTCCATTTTGGCGCGGAGTTTGAGTTGCATCTGTTATTAAATACAGAGCTGGTTTTAGTAATATCATATATAGTGTGTATTGCGAATTTCATAATGGACATAAATATCGAACAAAGAGTTTGTCTTAAATTTTGCATCGCTAATGGAATTTCGTGTTCGGAGTCACTGAAAATGTTACAGAAGGCTTACGGTGAATCGACTTTATCAAAAACTCGTGCTTATGAGTGGTTCAAAGCGTTCAAAAGCGGTCGAGATGTGATGCAAGATTTGCCTCGCTCTGGTAGGCCATCAACGTCTGCAACTGAAGTTAACATCGCAAAAGTGAAGGAAATAGTGACTGAAAATCCTCATTCAACTCTGAGAGAGATAGCCGCCGAACTTTCTGTATCTCACGAGTCGATTCGTACCATTTTAACTAATCATTTGGGTATGAAACATGTTGCCGCTCGGCTAGTCCCAAAAGATCTGAATTTTCTCCAAAAACTCAATTGCATGAAAGTCGCTGAGGTCATGGTAGAACGAGTCAATTCCGACCCAACATTCATGAAACACATTGTTACTGGTGACGAGACGTGGGTTTACGAGTTTGACATGCAAACTAGTCAACAAGCTTCGGAGTGGCGCCTTCCAACTGAACCGAAACCGAAAAAACCACGCCAAAATCGATCAAAAGTCAAAGTAATGTTGACTGTTTTCTTTGACTATCGCGGTGTTGTGCACTCTGAATTCTTACCGGAAGGTCGAACGGTAAATAAAGAATATTATTTGAGCGTTATGCGGCGTTTAAGAGAGCAAATTCGACGAAAAAGGCCAGATTTGTGGAAAGAAAATTTGGATTTTGCACCACGATAATGCGTCTTCGCACAAGGCTACATCGAGAACGAATTTTTGTCCAAACACTCAACAAATACCATCCAGCAACCACCATATTCACCAGATATGGCTCCAGCTGACTTCTTTATTTTTCCTAAACTCAAATTACCACTTCGTGGTACCCGTTTTCAATCGGTAGAAGACACAAAGGAGAATTCGCGGCGAGAACTGAACTCAATTCCGAAAGCAGCGTTTAAAAAATGTGTTGATGAATGGATTATTCGTTGGCATAAGTGTATCGTTTCTGAAGGAGCATACTTTGAAGGTGATAAAATAAATTTGGATGGATAACAAACATCTATATAAATAAAAAGAGAAGTCCTGACTGATTGACTGACTCATCAACGCCCAGCCCAAACCCTTGGACCTAGAAAGCTGAAATTCTGTACAGATGTTTTCTTTATAATGTAGACAAGGAATAAGAAAGGATTTTTCGAAATTCAACCCCTAAAGGGGTAAAACGAGGGTGCAAAGTAAGTATGAAACTTTGCTGTTTTTGAAGTTAGAAGGATGAAAGTTGGTACTTAGCCTTTTAGTTAAAAATAAAAAATATATGTTTCAGGATTTTTGGAAACTTCACCCCCTAGTGCGAAAAATGGGGGATGTAAGTTTGTATGAAAAATGTGACAATTTTTAAGTTAAACGTATGAATATTAGTATTTAGCCTTTCAGTTAAAAAAATTAAATATATATTTCAGGATTTTTGGAAATTCCATCTGCAAGAGCGAAAAATAGGGGATGTAAGTTTGTATGAAAAATGTGACTATTTTTTAGCTAAACGAATCAAAATTAGTATTTTACCTTTCAATAAAAAATATAAATATATGTTTCAGGATTTTTGGAAATTCCACCGCCAAGGGCGTAAATTAGGGGATGTAAGTTCATACTGACTGATTGACATATCAAGGTACAGCCTAAACGGCTGGGGTTAGAGACTTGAAATTTTGACAGTAGGTACCTTTTGTGACGAAGGCATCCACTAAAGATTTTTTGAAAATACCTCCCCTAAGCTAGTAAAATAAGGTATGAAAGATTTCATGAAAATCCGTCATTGTTGATGTTAAAGGCATGAACTTTGGTGTTTGGCCGTGCAGTTAAAAATAAAAATATATATTTCAGAATCTTTTAAAATTCCACCCCCAAGGGCGTAAAATTGGGGATGTGAGTTTGTATGAAAAATGTGACAATTTTAAGTTAAACGCATAAAAATTGGTATTTGTCTTTTCAGTTAAAAATTATAAATATATGTTTCAGGATTATTGGAAATTCCACCCCTAAGGACGTAAAATAGGGGATATAAGTTTGTATGAAAATCAATTTTTTGTGAGTTAAACGCATGAAAATTGCTATTTGGTCTTTCAGTTAAAAATAAAGTTATACATGTTTGTAAAACAAAATTCAGGAATAATGTATTGTTCAAAAAAGGTTCAAAAAAGGTAACACCAACAATTTACGCCAACTCGAATTTAAGGTAAGTTCGTTTGCAAAGTTGCTTAAAATGTCGTAGTCGTCTGTCTATCTATCTACATATATAAAAAGAGAAGGCCTGACTGACTGACTCATTGACTGGCTCATCAACGCCCAGCCCAAACCCTTGGACCTAGAAAGCTGAAATTTTGCACAGATGTTTTCTTTATCATGTAGACACGGAATAAGGAAAGATTTTTCTTGAAAATTCAACCCCTAAGGTGGTAAAACGAGGGTGCAATGTTAGTATGAAACTTTGCCGTTTTTTAAGTTAGAGGGATGAAAGTTGGTATATTGCCTTCTAGTATGTCTCAGGATTTTTGAAAATGCCACCCCCAAGGGCGAAAAATAGTGGGTGTAAGTTTGGATAAAAAATATGAAAATTTTTAAGTTAAACGCATGAATTAGTATTTGGCCTTTCAGTTAAAAAATATAAAATATTAATTTCAGGATATTTGGAAATTCCACCACTAAGGGCATTAAATAGGCGGCCGTATGTTGCTCAGGAATCAGAAATCTTGGCATCGTGTTATAGAGGCTACTGGATCCGCCCAGGGAGAAACAGTGTTCGTGCCACATATTCCGTTAGGGCCAAATGATCTGCCTTTTCTGTGGCGTCCTCACGTGTGAGTTCACCACACAGTGTGGTAGTTCTGGTACGACCTGCTAAAACTGTAAGGAACATCGTGTACAAAGAAATTTTATAAAATCAATTGTTGTTTCCTTGATCTTATCATTTAGGGTTGATTAGAAGTGTATTAATAAATATAATGCTTATACTCCTTGATACGTCCAGTGTATACATGCCTATTTTGACCTCTTTTGCGTGTGTATGCTTTTGGTCTTACAGAGTAAGAAGGTCAATTTTACATTGACACTGCTTAACATCTAATGGCACGTACCAAAAATCGATAATTTTCTCTTTTTTTCCTTTAATCTTGGTGCCAAATTTCAAAATTGTAGGCCAATGGAAAATTATTCTAAACTTAGTATGTGGTAAATAGTGAGTCAGTGAAACATTTTATTATGAAAATATGATTAAAAAGACCGTGTTTTTTCTGTATACCGTTTTTGACAGACACGGCATACAGAATTTTAATAATTCTTTAGTTATTCACATTCGTTTTACAGTTTCTCAAAGTGAGTCTTTTAGAATACATTGGTCATCATTCAAAGTTGTCGCGTACGAAGTCGCGGGCAACAGCTAGTTTTGTATATTATTGATCTATTAACGGTACTTTCTTGACAGAGTAGTATAAAAAAATGTGCAGACGAACTAACTATTTTATAAATTACTGAATATATCTTTTGACGAAGGCGTGTTCCCAGATGAAGTAAAATAAGCAATAAAAATACGAAATAAAAACAGCGGCCAAGTGCGTGTCGAACACGTCCATGAAGGGTTCCGTAGCAGCAAGTATTTGAGTTGATTGAATGGAAGGTAAATTGCGGTTTACGATTTATGACGTATTAAAAAATACTACTTACTTACTAGATATCGTTGTCTCAAACCAATATTCGGTGGAAGTTTGCATGGTAATGTAAAAATAAAAATAGTTTAACTATTTCGGTATCACTACTACAATTTATGTTACACTTTTAAGTATATTAAATACTTGTGATAGGAGGCCCCGCTCAGATCAGCGAAGATCGTTCAGATGTAGAAGTGTGAATACATAACAAAAGTGTGTTTCCTGTTTAAAATAGCAAAAAGAAAAACATGAATGTGGCTCTGTCAGTATGGTGTTTGGTAAGACATGTGAGTGTTAAATTCATTCGGTAAACAGTCACGATATGTCGAAGGGTGCAAGTTTAGGGTTTTATTAATTTTATTATAAAGGTAATCGGATTGTCTTTTGTACTGTCTTGTTGTTTGTCTTGTTTGCGTATGCTATATGCGTAAGGGTCGGTGGTACTACATTTGGTTTGTACTATAATGTACATCATTATATATTTTTTAGATTAATCGTTCTCTTATTTTAGAAGTTTGCAGCATCTTACTGCCGACAAAAGCGAACGAGAGGCGGCATCTGCATCCTCCTACAAGAGCATATAGAGTATATAGATTTAATTGATATTACTAACATGACAATAAAATACATATTAGAAGTTTGTGCAATAGCGTTACCCAGAGAAAATGTAGGTACTATTAATTAGCATGTATTTGAATAGGAGAGAGGAAGAAGTATTTTATAATCAGTTAAAACTTCTCTTAAAATATGTTAATACCAAAAATTTTATATTTGATATAATCTTGGGCGATGACTTTAATATCAATATATTCGATAACAATTTAAAAACCAACCATTTCTTAGAATTTATGTTAGAACACAAATTCGTACAATACATAAAAAAACCTACACGAATTAGGTACTCGCTATTTTACCGCAATATTTTTATACTACTTTACCCTACCCTACTAAATCATTCATCATCATCATCATATCACCCGAAAGACGTACACAGCTGGACAAAGGCCTCTAAAACATTACATTATTGTAACTGTTGCATGTTTTAAAATTATATTTCTAGTCTATACATACTTATAATAAAATCGTAGAACAGTCAAAACTGTACATTGAATATTTTGTGTGCGTTTCGAACGCACGGTCACGACAAAATTAAGAAAAGCAACCTATGCCAAGATTTTGTAATAATTTGTAAAAGTTGATTACCAAAACCATAAATTTGTAAAACTTATGGTTAAAAAGTTATAAGGACTTGAACGTGGCCGCGCCATTTCAACGCGGAGAACCACGTGGCCACGGAGATATTTTTCTAAGCGTTGGAGAGACTTGAAACGTAGCTAAATAATGTATAAAATTTGTAAAAATACATAAAAATTCCTAGAATAATATTTTATGCGCTGTATGACTAAAATCCCATGGCCGCTCCATTGAAACGGTGATAAACACGTTATCGCCGACATCTTTGTGATAGATGAACCCAGAAGACTGAAGATTTTTATGAAACCCAGGATGAATTGTCAAAATTTGAAAAAATACAACTAAAATTCCTAAGTTTATATTTTAGAAGCTGTAAGACAATAACCCCATGACCACGCCATTGAAACACGTTATCGCCGATAAGTTTCTGATAGAGGAACCCAGACATCCGTAGTTTTTTGTTAAACCAAGGTTTGAATTTATCAAAATTTGTAAAAATACAACTTATAATACTAGGTTTATATTTCAGGAGCTGTAAGACAATAACCCTATGACTGCGCCATTGAAACAGTGAAGAGCACTTTATTGCGGATATCTCTCTGAAAAAGAATCGCAGTGGTTTGTAAAACGTAATTTTCAATTTGTCAAACTTTGTGAAAATGCACAAAAAATCTAGATTTATATTCTAGGAGCTGTAGAATGGTATCACTTAGAAATAAGGCGTGATTATCTTTGGTAGAAAATAGGTATTAGCAAGTTAATTTTTGTAAACAATACCTATTAATTACAGCTTATTGTTTACAGTAAGTGTTCCACCTATTCTATTAGGAATTATATCTTAACTATTGTAAATTAAATTAAAATAAAACGATAAGATGCAATAATATATTTTTATTTCTTTATAAATTGCAGATTGTGCGTTTATTTAGACTAATATAAGCGTAAAATGTATTAAATTACTAATATAATAGGTTCGAGCTCTAGTGCACTTTAATCCAATACCTGTACCTAAATTAGGGTGCATCCATCCTCACTGCCAATACTTAACAGTGGATTAACTGAACTCCGTATTCTGTCCGTGGAAGATGCAATACTCGATCGAATAATTGCTTAGAAATCAGACACCCCACCTCCGTGAACATGTCAGATGCACTTCAGTAGCGATTAAATCCTTACTTGGACGAAACAAAGTATTAGGTAATGTTCATAGCTGGGCATTAACTCGTTAATCCGTTAATCGTTACTTAACGAAGTTAACATTTTGATTAACGGATTAACTTTTAAGTTAACTTTAAAAAACGTTAACGAACACGTTAATTCGTACTAAGTGATAAAACGCTTTTTTTATGCCGGAGACGCGCTAAAATATTTTAATTAAATTTTTAATATCATAAGACTTCATACAAATGCTTAAAACAGAACGAAATTTTGATACATTTCGTTGCGATTGCCATACCGAATGCATTGTAAAAGAATGTAAACATTGTTTTCGGGTTAGATACCGCCTAGCGTTGGATACACTATTGTTGGAGAAAATTGATTTAGGGAAATTTTTAATCGAACATCAATACTTTAACCATGGGTATCTCCATAACCATGCGGGTCAGCGGGGTGGGGATGGTACAGGGGGTAGCCCCCTCCCCCTGTCATTCCCTTACATATGAAGGCGACTTGATTTGAGATATTTACCTTTGTTTCGAACCTGATTCCTTTACATGTTGTCTAAAGCAAGTAGGTATTTTGGTGTGTTTGTTGTGTTTGGTGGTTTGGACCACTCCTGAATGACGAACAGTGCATAATAGGGAATATGCACCTTATGCACGACGATTAAATTACACATTTGAATTATGCAAATATCCTGTTAACTTCCCGAACCTAAACCAACAGGTTTTATAAGTTCACTAATGCAAAGATATAAAAATGCAATTTTACTCATATTAACGGATTAACGATTAACGTTAACTTGCGTTAATTCTTCCGTAATGTAACGCTTTAACGTTTAACGAAGCTAACTTTTTTTGTAGCGGATTAACGATTAACGAAGTTAACTATTTGATTAACGGTGCCCAGCTATGGTAATGTTATATACAATTTTAGGAAAACAAGAAATAAAAAATACGTGACTGATGACGGCTGATGGGTGAGATACTATTTGTACGGTTCAGAGGTAACTATTTAGTTATGTTTGGGATGAGTTTACGAAAACCACACACTATGCAATCATTAAGTTTTGGTTTCGTAAAAGTTACACGAAAGTTAAGTTGGATGCTAATCCACGGTTGTAGCGCTACGGCAGCTATTGGTCAACTGAACTTTATAATTAAAAACGTATATAATTCGAGTACTTAGCTAAAAGTAGGTCGCGGCGTTAGCAGTTTGCCTGTACGTGAACCGTACACTATTTTATGAACCCATGTCACAGATTGTTTTCTTACGCCAAGATACATAATGCTATCAAATCACAGTTACTTACAATAAAATATTTTTTTAATAATAATGTAATAATAATTATTATTATTATTTATTTATTTCAAGTGACATGACTCACATTTGTTAGTAACAATAATTCTTACACCTATATTAGTATTCCTATAACAACACTCACACACACGATCACTGCCACTCTTTTAACACTGAGATGGACAGCTTGGAGCAGCGATTCACATACAGACGATCGAGTCTGCTGGCCACACAGCTCATGATAATGTTGTATAAAAACAATCGACTCGAGCTTCCGCAAACATCCTAGATGCACTACAAAAGCGGGGCAACCCCATCAAAATCCTGAACGCATTATTATAATTGTATGCGAAGGGCGCTGTACGATTTCTGCGTATAATCAGCCGTATGCACGAAACAGGGTTTTTTAACACTCGGTGAACAACGTGCAAATCTACGAGCTATCATATTTGCCCTAACCGACAGCGCCCTTCGCTCACGCTCAATATTACCTGACCTAGTGCACCGCCGGAACCAAAGACCATGAGCTCACTCTTACAAGCATTGTATACCAATCCATGAAGTTCGGCATAGGCTTCATAAATGCTCACCAACCTCCTAAGACCACAAACAGAGGCGCTCAATAGAGTCATATCATCAGCGTAGGTAATATTGTTCATACACACCCCATCTATGTAACAACCAGCGCGTTCTCTATCGATCGCCTCGATCAGATAGATATATAGAATACTCTTTATTGTACACACTCAGGCGGAAAGAAAATACATCGGATATAATATAAAGAACATAAGGTACAATGGGCAGTCTTATCGCCTTAAGCGATCTCTTCCAGACGACCTTTCCATGGATAGGAACTGAAAGTAAAGTAAACAGTAGCAGGAGAGCAACAAATAAATTACCTATACTAAGGAACTGTGATAAATATATTGCATACCAAAAACTTTGTATGACTTCACAATGAACGTATGCTAATAAACATATCATACACTAATTATATATACACATATAATATATAATATATATATATGACAATAACAAATATATAAATATTATATAGGTACAAGTGTAAGAAATTATGAACATAGGTAGTGATCCTTAACAAGCTTATTGAAAGTAGGGAGAGTCTGGGCACGTCTTACAGAGATTGGCAAACAAATGACTTATCCATGAATGTAGTTTAATGTGTAGGTATATGCAGCTTCAAGTTATTTGTTGACCTTAGGAATCGCGAATGTGTGTCACAAAGGAAAACAAAACATTTGTTGAGATAATTCGGAGTACAGGGATTGAAAAGTATATTATACAATAATAGTCAGATTATCTCAGATCAGTTCACTGACGTAAAGATTGAAGAGCGTAGGCCAGGTCAACCCCTCTGCCTCACCCCGCACTCCAACCCATACGGCTCTGACAATGCCCCAGCCCATCGAACCTGATTGATCTGGCCTCCATACCAGCACTTGAAAGTGCTTATAATTTCAGAAATAACTCCGGCTTTCTGAAGCTTACCCCAAAGAGTACTGTAGGAGACCAGATTAGATGCTCTGGATAGATCGAGGAAGCACGCATACACAGGTGTTTTCCGGTCGGTGTAGTACTTGACAGCCCACTTTAGACATAAAATGGCACTCTCAGTAGGTAGACAGCCCAGCTCAGAAACCGAACTGGTTGTCGTGCAGTTCAATATGATTATTAAGCTGTCTCTTAACCGATTCCTTGCCACCTTAATTTTTCGAGCCTATTCGCCCCGGCCCTATATAAAATTTAAAGACGCGCGAGTCGCGTCGTTGGCCCTCCTGAATGGTGACGCACCTAGCGTGTCGTTGGACCCCGGTAATGTTTTTGATACTATTTTAAGTAGTTTCAAGTATAATAATACAACCTGAGACCTGTTACTGTTTTATTAATTAGTTTAGATTATTTTAAAGTGACTATCTACGTGTTTAATAGGAAATAGAAGGTAAGTTACAGATTTTCACCATGAGTTGTAAACATTTGGATCGAAAATAAAACAATCAATTTTATTTTGCTTAGGGCTTGGCACCGACTTCAAACCTATCAGGGACAGGCTCAAATTTTTTGCGCATATTGTAAAAATTTGGTGTCGGTATAGTTTAACTAAATAAAAAAAAACGAAAAGTATAAAAAATTATATTATTTCTCAAACTTAGAGAAACTTTGTTATTTTTCCTACATATATTATTTTTTCCATCCGGGTAATCCTATTATATAATTTAGTACATAAAAAATAAAAAAGGTTCTTTTTTTCTCCCATACAATTTTTTTGTGTCTGCATACGCCCACTCCTTACAAATCATTTCACAATTTTTGTTTTAATCTCTGCAACCTTTTATTTCCGTATATATCTTATTCTATGGAATACAACTGACGAAATTAAACGGTAACAGCTATAATACAACAACGCGTATTAATAATATTATCAATGTTAGATGTGTCTGAACTTTTTTTCCGTTGTAACACGACAGGTTGTGCGACGCGATATTTTTGGACTGGTTAAATTTTATGCCATGACGAATTCATTTATTTAAAGTGGCAAAACTGGCTCACAATATTTGATACATTTCTGAACGATTCCGCCATTTGGTGTCGTATCATTTGGGAGAAAGTGGTGAAGCACGCGGATGGTCATTAAAAAATAGTAAGTTAAATTCTTTTGTATTGACGTTAAGTGAATAGATATCTTGAATTTCCGCTTTAAATCCTGTAAATCAATTATTGTTCTACTGAAATATAACACTGCACAAGAGGTACGTCTAGTATTTTTGGTGTTATGATTTTTTTTAGGTTCGATCGTGTCGAAATTTTGTTCCCTTGTGCGACGTTGTGATACGAATTGTGCTACGTGTCACAACAGAATTTATAAAGGTAAGTGTAGATCATTGTTTTTAATTTTTTTTTAACCTATCCTAACTTTAATATTAATAAAAAGCTTTTATTTACTTTCGCTAGTCCCGGTTTCTGTAATGAAATTTTGCAAGTTAAATTCGAGCCAATTGAGTTGGCATTTTGTTGTTGATTACTTGAATAAACTTTTACATAGTAAGTATTGGTTACCTATTTATTTTTATTTATTACTTTCAAGATGTCTATGTCTGAGGCGGAATGGTGTTGAAGTTACCGAGAAAAATTATAACAGAGTAATGCGGCAAAATATGAAGATTTGAAAAAAAGAATAATGAAAGAACAAAAGCCATAAAAAGGAAAATTGCTGAGTTAAATGAAGATGAAAAAAATGAGGTCAGAAAGCAGTGGCGGTAATCAAAGCGTAATAAAAAAACATGAAGCTCCATCCCAATCCGCAAATGATAAAGAGACAAAATGTCGTAATTTCTATATCTAGGTTTACTTGATTATTGTTTAAATGATACTCATAGTCATATGCCATTAGGTATAATAAATTTTATTATCATTAAATAAAAATACCTTCTTAAGAATAATATTTTTTTTTTATTTTAAAACTATGTTTTTTAATAAAAATATATATTTTTGAAATATTTTAAAAAATTGCACTCCGTGGTAGTTATGTGTACTAAGGTTTACAAATTCCGTTGTAACACATTAGTTCAGTTGTAACACGTTCCGTTGTGATCTCCTTTGTGCGATTACGCAAAAATTTTGAGCCTTACCCATCAATAGGTAGCACATACAAATTATAGTATTTCATTAATATTAAACGTTTTCGGATTGCATAAGAGATGTATTAATTTAAATCTTAATTAAGATATTTTTTATACTTTAAAAAGTATAACGTAAAGTTTTTGAAGTCGGTTTTTTTAATCGATTTTTTTTTATATGTACAGCTTAGTAAATGTATGGAAACGAGCGATCCAACATCATAATTTGTCAACATTGTCATACCCAAAGTAAGTTTTAATCACTTTCTAGTAGCGACGTGGGGCCATATAGGTAAACCGAATTCTACCGGCTTTCTTTTCAAAAAAGGAACTATTTGTTAACAATTCTGTTTCACAAAAAAAAACCGATAGACTACCCACCGCTACTGCTGTCTAGTTAATAAAAAACGGCAAGTAGATTGATTCAAATTCGGATTCCAGTAACTTAAGCCAAGCGGTCAACACAAACGTAAAATCGGACTCCAGTATCACAAGCGACAATGTTATTTATCACTAATGCAGAATCACGGGAGTCCAGGTACACGCAAGCGCATGTCGTCGGTAGGGTCAAATGTAGTAAGAGAGCACGTCGGATGTCTAAAGATAGCACAACAGAAGTGTTCTCAAAAAGGATAAATCACCATGCGCCGGAGCACAAATATTTTAGTCGCGTCTTTTTACACTAACATAAGGTTTATTTTAGATTAAAAAGACGCGACAAAAAACATTTGTGCTCCGCCGCATGGTGATTTATCCTTTTTATACAGAAGAATATACGGTACTAATGAGACAAGACTTCCTATTCATCGGACCGGCCAGTAACAATGGGCAATCCTTTTTGCAAGCGATTATTAATTATTATTGTCACAAATTCTTTATGCATTTTGATTCAAAATAAATATGTACTATAAAGAGCTCAGTTAGATGGTATTTTAGACATTTTCCTATATTTTATTGTGTGTGAATAATTATTGATGAATAAACAATTATACCATGTGGTTGACGTTCCCTGACAATTTAACTTTACCAAATAATCTAGTGGCCACTGATATTATTGTCTCTAATGTGTTATTTTTTATATAAAATAAAATATTTTTTTGTTTAAATTCAATAAAAACTATAATTACATAAGTTTTCTAATGACGCGCTTGTCGCGTCATCGGCGTCCCTAAAGGTTTCTTTATGACGCGCTAGGTGCGTCACAGGCCAGGAATCGGTTAAGCGTCGCCAGGGTCAAAATATAAACCTAGGAATTTTAGTTGTATTTTTCCAAATTTCGGCAATTCAAACCTGGGTTTTATAAAAATCTTTAGATATCTGGGTTCGTCTATCACAAAGATATCAGCGATAACGTGGTTATCACCGTTTCAATGGCGTGGCCATGGGATTTTAGTCGTACAGCACCTAAAATATTAATCTGGGATATTTTTATACATTTTACAATTTTGTACGTTATTTAGCTAAATTTCAGGTTTCTCCAACGCTTAGTTAT
Organism: Pseudoips prasinana; assembly: GCA_951640165.1. NCBI lineage: Eukaryota > Metazoa > Arthropoda > Insecta > Lepidoptera > Nolidae > Pseudoips > Pseudoips prasinana. The sequence goes on along the minus strand of OX621236.1, from coordinate 21,732,273 downwards.
AAAGGTCTCCGTGGCCGCGTGGTTCTCTGCGTTTCAATGGCGCGGCCACGTTTAAACCCCTTAACTAAACTTTTTAACCATAAGTTTTACAAATTTATGGTTTTGCAAATCAACTTTTACAAATTATTACAAAATCTTAGCATAGGTTTCTTTTCTTAATTTTGTCGTGGCCGTGCGGCCGAAACGCACACAATATTTTTTTAAAAGGAATGAGGAGGAGGAGGAAGGGAAGTGATCTACAATGGATATCGAAGCCAAAAATATAGTTTTAAGAATTTTAGTCGGTATGTATGACCAGTAATGCATGGATTTACTTAAAATGTTGCATGAATATTACTAAGATGTCGGGTCAACATATTGGCTACATATTATTATCTACGCTATCACCTACGGGGGAGGAGCTGTGGTAGTTTATAAAATTTAACGCGGGCAAAACCGCGGGGCACAGCTAGTATGTAAATAAAACAATTATAATACGGCAGTTTTTTATTTAACTACAATTTTAAGTAAATTGATATTGCTGCTGATGATGTCCTAAGACGAAGTGAAAATAAATTTATAGCAAATGGTTGGTCTCGTTGGTCTAGCGGTAGCATGTTCAACCGCAGATGACGAGTTCCTGAGTTCCAGTGCCGGGTCGGAATTAGTAGTGATTTTGAGAATATTCTGTTAAGAAAATAATAATAATAATAATATTTTTTTTTCTTTTTTTTTAAATTAATTTTTTAATTTTTTTTAAAATTTTAATAATTTTAATTTTTTTTTTTTTATAAATTAATTTTTTTTTTAAAATTTCTCAATATCAGCCCGAAGTCTGGGAGTTGGCGGTATTACACCCCCTTGCCTCGGAGCACGTCAAGCCGGTGGTCCAGTACCTGACCTCTCGCCGGTCGTGTCGCTAGTCATCCCATCGGACCATGAGAATAATTGAATAGAAAGTGCCCCTGGGTTTGCGCATACATTTGTGCACTATAATATGTCGCGCGCAAATGGCTAGTCTCCATTGAGACTGGCCGCAGTCACCGGTCGGTCGACCGGGAGGACATTATTAACTACCTCGGGCATAAAAATTCAAGGCCGTAAGGATCTAAAATAGAGCGTGCTTAAGCGGTTAAGCACGCTCTATTGAGGTATTGGGTTCAATAACCGGGTTGGGAGATATTGAGATTGTTCTGTTAAAGATTTCTTATTATATTAGTACCTCAGAGAACAAAATCCGTACGACCTTGTACCTGACCTCTTTTCGGTCGTGTCGCTAGTCGTCTCGCTAGACTATGAAAGTGATGGAATAGAAAATGGCCCAGTATTTGCGCGCACACACTTGCGCACTATGGAATTTGAAATGAGGGTGCGATCACTTGCACTTGATCACCTGTCACATGTTAAGGGGCCAACGCGATCCTCGCCGCTGAGGCCTCTACCCTAGCTAACCTGCAGCTTTATCTAGCTACCACACCTCATTACAATTGAAAAATCCCAAAGAGCACCCGTCTTTGAACACTTTCTAGTGTAGGTTAGTGTAAATAACTTAAGTGTAAAGACAATGCTTATATAAAATTTTCATTCCATCACCCTACTGTCGTAGTGTTAGCTAAACTCAGGTTCTTAGGTAAGTTTTCAATGTGTTTATTATTTTCATCACAACACACTGCAATACTTCACAACTTACAGTAGTAGTAGTAGTTTAACTTTAGACTTTGTTTTTAAATAAGGGTGTTAAGAGTTGTGAAGATATGCAGGGGGCATCAAAATCATAAATGTTTCGCTTTGCTCTATCCGAAAGCAGTAAAACAACTTATACATAATAAATAAATATTTTTATTACCATTAAGTTTATAGCCCTTGTCAATAACATTGTCATGAGGTTTGCTGAAATTCTTCAGGTATTTTTTCCATGTGTTTATTCTTTTCGTCACACCACACTCCATTTCCAGAAAAATAGTGGCTTTTCTCCATTAAATAAAGAGCTAAACTCAATTTATGAGTCTTATCCAAGACATCATAGTTAAAATATTCATAAAACTGTGGAAACAATACATGAATTTGCTTCTTATTTATAAGGGAAAGTGTTTCCCTCACTTTCTTCCATGGATACAGTAGAACGGTACAATTTTCAAATATTTCTTCATCACTAAAATGTGACGATAATTGCTCATAAATATATTTAATCTGGTATATGGGTGTGTTGATCCAAAATGGATGTCTTTTTATAGAATTACGAATTTGAACGGAACTATATTGTTTCCCTAGCAACTGTGTTATACAGAAAACTAAATCTTTTCCTTTGCCTAATCTGTCACCAGGAGCTTTTTCAAAAGCCTCATAACTTTCTGCACTGCCAGAAAGGACATTAAGACTGACACATTTTTTATTTTGATTATATAAGCTCATCAATCTTTTTGTAGCTGTTGTATTATAATAAATCATTTTCAGAAACCTTGGATGATCAAAAAATGTACTGAACTCTGGTGTATATTTGGCCTTTTCTAATCTTTGTCTAATTGTATCTGGGCCAAGAGTGTAAATAGCAAAACATCTTCTTTGTGCCTCATTACTTATTCCATATTCTTCCAAAAGATTTTTAGTCTCTACCAATGTATTATAGTTCCGTGTTGCTAATTTTGGATGCAATCTTATCACTTCTTTGATATCTATTCCGCCAATGTTCCAAAATTGTTGAATGATCTTTTTCAAATTATCTGGATCTACATGTAGAAGGTATAGGTTGGATTTGATTTTATGATTGGTTAACATAATTTGAGATTTTAAAATGTTAAGTGTCTCATTTATATACTGGAGAGGACGGTGTTTAATTGTAGGGTATGTTTCTACACCTCTATAGAATTCTTCATTAGAGAGGTCCAAAACTAATTCTAGATACCTTTGAATTATTTTTAAACGTAGTGTGTATAATGTCAATTCATTTACATCTTCATAAATTAAGGTAGTAAGCGATGTCGGCCACTGAGTCATATAGCTAGCCAGTTGGTTTTCCACATTAGTATGAGAAGGTATGAGTCCTGACTTTTTTAACTCTCCAATAGATTCTTGCTTCAATATTGTCAAGTATTTTGCAATATGTGTGACAGTAACATTCTTTATTCCACACTCATTCAATACTTTATATCTAAACTGTAAAGTTACAGGCAAAATACCAAATAAAGCAGGCTCATTTAATAATGTATTACTAGAGAAACCCATTTCATTTATGGTATCAATTAACTTCTTTATTTTCTCATCATTCATTTTTGCGATAACTGGCTGTTTAATACATATAAAATTAGCTTTGGTTTCACTTATTTTAAGATATTTACACAAACTTTTTATATGGCTGTTGTGCTGTATTGCATCGGCTGAATTACTTTGCAGGTAACGACCTCCTCTATACAGGAGGCCAAAACTTGTGTACCTTTTAAAAATCATGCCAAACTTAAAAGATACACACTTTTATGAACATGATTTTTTCGAATAAAATACAATTTACAAATAATAATATAACCAAACCGAAACGGACAAGTGACCTTTACTCAAAGAGAATATAATAATAAAAACATAGAGTATAATAACTGACCAATTATAAACCACATATAAAAAGAGAATATAATTGTAGGGATAAATTCATAATTTTCTTCTTTTTTCAATAGGCAAGTTATGCCGATACGTGCGATAAATTAACCAAAATTTGCATATATGTTATAGCTAATTGCGTATCTTGTCGATTAGGCTAAAACAAAACATTCAGACGTAACAATCACAATTTGATGCCATTGCATCTTATAAAACACATTAATAATTCGTAGAGTTCTGGGGAAGGGAATATAAACAAGGAGGAAAAGTTAATGGGAATGGGAATCTTTAAATTTGGAAGGTGTTCATATAAATTATAGGCAGGGTTATTTTTGGTGCATTCAAAGAAAATGAAAAGAAAATTCATAATTTTAGGCTCGCCGGGCAGCACTAGTCACTTTACGAAAATTTACTTTCAGTTAATATTAATGAATGAACAACAGTGTTACTTTGAACGAAATCTCTTTTTTATTCAGAGCAGTATTATTACTTTTAAGAGAATAATCGTTTTCTTTCATGAGACATTCTATCGCGTTTTTATAACTTAAAAAATATATGTAGTAACTACTTAAAATAATGTAATTTCACAAATTCCGCTGGTTTTCGTGTGAACGATTTACACTTTCTTTTAAATATATATATATATACAATAAGTAACAATTAAAAAGATATATATATATATCTTTTTAATTGTTACTTACTTACTTGCATATGTAGCATTTTGGTAATTTACATTTTAATAAAGAAAGGTTACAAGATAAGGGACTTCCCTTAACTTGTTGCCTTTCTTTACCTTGCACTTGCAAGGTAAAGGAATTTAAGTAGGAATAAAAATACTTACTTACAGATTAATAATGCCATATAGATAATACTACCATAGAAATAATAAATTACATACATACATACAATAAAAGCTGAATTATATAACCTTACATATACACGAAATGCCTTCATATTGACAAGTTAGTGGATTTTCACTAGTGCTTTGAATAAACCAAGACATTAGGAACGTGATACTGTTAAAGGCAACGTATTCCACAGGCTAGCGGCCTCTAAAGTAAAAGAATTACTAAAAAAGTTAGTGGAATGTATTGGTAAAGACAAGTTTATGTTTTCTGATCATCTGAATGATTTCGCATGTGTATCACGGTTAAGTGAAATCATTCTTTAAAAACAATCCTGTACCTTTATAAAATACAATATAATGTGCATTCCGGCGAAGGCGTATAGGGAGCCACTTGAGTCTTTTACGAAATTTAAACACAATATGATACTTGTTAAGCCCAAATAATAATATGAATCTTTACAAAATAAAACCATTGCTTATTACGACTGAAGGATTTAATATCCATGGTCAAGAAATAAAATTAACAAAAATCAGCAATTTGACGTCGGCAATGTTTACCAAGTGTTTACATTCTCTCTGATTGACGGTTTATTTAAGGGCGTATACTACTTTACATGCTCTTTGGGGCGTATAAATATTTGATTGTATTTGATTGATATTCAATATTTTTTAGAAATGGCTAAATCAAAAACAGGATTATTTGCCTTAGGGTTCTTCTTATTCGCGTCGCTTTTTATTATAATAGCGTTTGTAAGCCCTTACTGGTTAGTGGCCGATGGAAAACAAAAGAATCCTAAGTTTATAAAAATAGGTAAGCTGAAGCTGTTTTCCCGAAATGAAACTTTAAGTTTATACCTAATGTAACTTGTATATTTTCTATTATGCACGATTTTTAAGTACGTACGTAATATAAGTGTAGATGTAAATAAGAACTCCGGTGATATGTATATTACTTTGCAGGTTTGTGGGAAGTGTGCTTCAATGGATTTGAAGAAGTGCACCATTGGTACGACACAATATTCACAGGTTGTTGGTGGATATTCGAAGAGGAATATTATATAATTCGTGATTTACTGCTGCCTGGTTTCTTTATAGCAACACAGTTCTTTTTCACAGTTTCTATGTGTTGTGTTATTTTATCAATGTTTTTGTCTTATATGTACATGAAAAAAGATAGAGATGAAGATAATTACCTGACACTGCTGGTGACCTTAGGCACAGTTCTTGTTATTGGAGGTTTGTACTATTGTGTTCACTATACATATCAAAATCTCATTTGTAGTATAACATCTAACACCCTGCCATCGGATCTCAAACGAGGCAGGACCTGTTTAAGTATCTATATAAGTATGTATTTACAAAAAAGTAGTATATGTACTATATCAGTTACCTGATTTCCATAATATAGCCCTACTTAATTTGGGATCAGATGGCTGTGTGTGAATAATGTCCCAGGATATTATATTATTATTTGTACTTGTATATTTCTAAATATCTACATATAGATAAATTACATCAAGACACAGAAAAATCATTGTGCCCATCACACAGATTTGTCCTGGGTGGGGATCAAACCCAAAACCTCTGGATTAGCTATCTGGGTCACTAAACACTTGACCATCATGCCAGTTGATATGAAGTCAAGAGAATTTTCATTTCATGTTCTATTTTGGAAGTCACAAAAAACTGGCCTGTATACCAATTTGATTGATTTATAGGTTACAACATAATACTTATTCAACATCTGCAATTTCTTCTTTTCTAAAGCATGACTAAGCTCTTTAAATTATTCTAAATCTTCTTTTACTTTCAGGAATCTCAGGCATTATATCTGTTGTAACATTTGGAGCTAGAGGCGATGGCCGTGACTGGATGCCAAGCTGGGAGCACAATGATCTGGGCTGGGCTTATGGGCTTGGTGTTATTGGTGTAGTCTTCTTGATTCCTGCTGGGATACTCTTCCTTGTGGAAGCCAGAGTCCAAAAATATAAGAGGCTACATGAGATGCAAAGTAGGGAACCCTCAGCTTATACAATGAATGAAAGAAAGATGGGTTCAGGAGGGCATACAGACATATAAATGCCAATCAATTTTAATTAGTGTCAACTTTTTGAGTGAATGCTCTAATTACAAACAAGTTGTTTATATAATGAATAATGAATGAATGTTTAAGGAGTTCCATCTACTCATCGCATTGATAATGTTTCAAATCAGTTTCAAAAGAAATTGTTGACCTACATACAAGGTGTTACATAAATTGATGTAGCATGAATCTAGCCACAATCTTGAACAAATAAACAAAAACCAGTTCATGAATAACAAAATAATTTTAAATGTAAAGTGAATATTTTTATTGTATGCTTTCAGTCTTATAAGCAAAATAAGCCCCTTTTGTTTCAACCTTTCATGGTTCACCTTATAAACCATGTTATTATAAATTGTCACTAATGTTTCTTGTTCTTTAAGTATCTCACATTATTTTTAACCAATGTAAGCAAAAGTAAAAAGGATAAATGAATATGTTAATCTCATATAGTATTCCCAGTAACCTTATAAAAAGATTCTTAACCAATAGGGCGAAACAAATTGCTATTGCTATCATCCCTCTGAAGTTACACACATAAAATTTGTATATTTAATGTAATGTGTTGACCTAAAATTCTTTATTTTGACTTACAAACAACAATAAAAAAACAGCATATCTCATAAGTTTTGAATCATTTCTGTTGTGGTTTACACAAAAACAAAAGTTGTTAATTTTTGTTTTTGTGTAAACCACAACAGAAATGATTGTATCGTAAAAATAACAGCATGAAGTTAGTTCTAGGTGGTATGAAAATTGATAACTATGTTCAAGTTGTACATTAAGAAGTATAACTTCTAACGCGTGTACATAAGTACACACAAGTTATTTTTTTACTTGGAATTTTTGTATATTATATAATTAAATAACAATTACTAAAATAGGCCTATTACTATAAACATACTAATATTACTTTTTGATTGTTGTTGCATTGTATTATGTATGGTGTATATTACACCAAAATATTATTCTGATCAAGCCTTAAAAATAAGGTAATAAACATGTTTGTATATAATTCATAATCCGTCCAAAATAATTACATGGCACACAATTTGTTGCTGTTTAGTTGTAGACTGAGTTAAATAATATTCAAAAAGATCTGATTTTACTGTATTGTGGCCTTTATACTATATTTTTACTAACTATTATAATATAGATTAGTTATTATATAAGTATGCATTTATATTTGGAAAGTCTGTTCAAAATTTGAATTGAAATTCTCATTATTGTAATTTCATAGGAATTAAGGAATTACCACATTTTGTTATAAGTATTGTTAAAATTCATCATCGGTTGTGCAGCTTAGCAGGATATGCCTATAATTTTCTTTTTTTTTTTATATTTTGTTATCATGCACATTATGGAAAAATAATAATGCTTCACTATTTTCTAAGCAATACATTATTTAACTATTTTTTACTATATTACGTTGCAAACAATAAAACAAACCAAGAGATTTAAGTATTTATTGTATTTATCAAGTGCAGCAGATACTTATTTTCATATCTTCTTTTTATATAATTAGGCAGTTTAGTAAATGTCTCTCAAACATGCACTTAATTATGTACTAACTATGATTAACATTGATTTATTATTTTCATAATTGTGTGTAATCATATCTAATTTAATTAATTGATAACATAAAATTATGAGATAGCCAAGATTTACTTATGTAATTTGCATCTTATATTCTAAAGTAAATAAAAGCTACCCTATTTTCTTGTATCTTTTTGTAAGTTTGACAAAACTGTTGCTTGAATAAAATACTTCAGAGATTATTGAAAACGAATCACTTTGTTTTTTACATTTGTGTCCATAAAACAATGCAAATTTCATTGATAATTTCGCAATATCTGTGGCTACGTATGATCAGTAATCAAAATGATGAATTAATAGGGTGCAGACTCTTTTCATTTGCCACTAATACTATGGTATTGTCACAATAAGGCCTAATAATAAGAAGTAAAATGCATTCAAAATCATGTTATATAAAGATCTGACATATTCTAACACTAGCTGTGCCCGCGACTTCGTTCGCGTGGATGTCGGAACTTAACAATGTATTTTTTAGTGTAAAGCGCTGTGGGAGGATACCGAAAACATTTTTTTAATTTAATTTAGTGCTTCTTTATTTTACCTGTGGAACCATCTGGAGCGTACACAAAAACGTTATTGGGGTTGTTTACGCGTGAAAGAGCTACGTATAGTTGACCATGGGAAAAGCATCCAATACTTAGGTCCACCCCCGCAACGGATATCTAATGTCTGGACCTGAGCTTTACTAATCGTCATGGCATAACAGAGACTGACTGGGAATTGCACTCGTTTGAAAGAGAAAGGAAAGTTTTTAGGAATTATAGGTACCTATCCTTGGAATAAAAACAATATCACCGTCGCCGCAACCTGTTAATATTTCAGCTTCGATAATGTTGCAGATTTGTGACTTTGAGCCGAGTGCCGTTACAAAGTTTGGGAGGACATATATTTCTGAGGAGAATTATTGGTACACCAATTTTCAAAACTATTTTGTGGGCTGAAAGTCCGGGTGTGCTGAGGGAATCCAAAAATTCTACCGGGTAGTGCGTGGCGTTATCTTCTTCCATAAATGTATTTATTGAGCTATATTCTCTACTATTACCGGACGCATGACTCAATATTTTGAAATTAATTGCCGCAGCTTGGTCATTGTGGGGAGTCAAAATAGCTCGCTGACATAGCCAAGAACCGGCTTGATTTCCCATGTTTGTGGTATCTCCGTACACAGAAGAAATTAGCTCTTGCTGTGGTGTAAGAACAGAGATTACCAATCAAAATAACTTTTCCATCTTCTTGTACGGGGTATGTGCCATCGCCTATTTTTAACAATAAAAAACTCCTGTGCCTATTCGCAGCCTCTGACTGATCGGGTTCCCTCCTATACTTATAACTATCATTTGAATAGCCAATAAGGACCTGTTGTGACAATTTTCACGTACCCTGTCAGTAATTTGTCCATTAGTATTTAGTTGTACATATCTCATAAAATCTTCAGCAAACTTGTCATGGTACTTTTGCCATAACTGTTTAGCGTCCAATAACGCACAAAAGGTCAATAAGATGGCAAACAAATGTCGCAAGCGATGTGGACTATCGCTCACGCATGCTTCCGCTAGAGCGTCATCCCAATGCTGATCTCCAACTAATAAATGGCGTGCTCGGCAAGCGGCCTGGTATGTGGGATGTTCAATATCATCCACTTTACGGCGCTCAGCAAAAGACGTAGGTCCTCGCTCTACATGGATCAGACTGTGGGATGAACTCACACGTGAGCACGCCACGTGAACCTGCCCGCCTTCCTCAAGTCAATTCCAGCTAACTTGAGAGTTTGACTTTGTGATTTGTTGATGGTTATCGCGACACACACTTTTATAGGGAACTGCAGTATTTTAAACTGAAAAGGGAGATCATTTGGCACTAACGGAATACGTGACACGAACACTGTTTCTCCCTGGGCGGATCCAGGCATAATAGTAGACTCTATAACACGATGCAAAGTTTTGACTTGAAGCCTCACAACCATTATAGGTATACCCACACGCAACATACATCCCCTATTATGCGCCCTTAGGAGTGGAAATTCCTAAAATCCTGAAATACATATTTTTTATTTTTAACGGAAAGGCCAAATACCAATTTTCATGCTTTTCACATAAAAAAATATACACTTTTCATACAAACTTATATCCCCTATTTTACGCCCTTGGGGTGGAATTTCCAAAAATTCTAAAATATTTATTTTTATTTTTGGCTGAACTACTAAATATTAGTTTCAATGCCTTTAACTTAAAAAAATGACGGATTTTCATATAATCTTTCATTCTCTGTTTTACCCCCTTCGGGTTAGTATTTCCAAAAACCCCTTCCTTAGTGAATGCATACGTCATAAAAAGTACCTACCGGCAAAATTTCAAGTCTCTAACCCCAGCCGTTCAGGCTGTGCGTTGATATGTCAGTCAGTCAGTTTCCTCTTTTACATAGGTAGGTATATAGATTTGTGCTGAGAAAATTATGAGAGACCGGGTTAATTTACTACATTCAATCGGACAGGCTCAATAAAATGCGAATCGTCTGTACATTCACGTTACAAACGAATCGACAGCAGAAACTTTAGATCGATTGACATTATAATTTAAAATTAAATTATAACAAATCCAACCATGTACATAATTCACTTTGCCCAAAGAAAACAGAATATTTTAATAACCAATTTTGGACAACGACATACTTCTAGCCAAGTAAGACCTTATTTCGAAACAATTCGGAACATTCTAAGCCCTACGTAACTCATGCAATTAGCAAACACGGGCAAATCTTAACACCGCGGGTCAAAAGCAATGCACAACGACATCTATCGAAATAAAAATCAACTATCAAGCACAACGACATGTATCGAAATAAAAATCAACTATCAATAATTTAAAATGAAATTATAACCAATCCCACCTTCTACATAATTTAATTTGCCCAAAGAAAACAGATTTTTTTAATAACCAATTTTGGACAACGACATACTTCTAGGCAACCAAGACCTTATTTCGAAACAATTCAGAACATTCAAAACCCTACGTAACTCATGCAATCAGCAAACACGGGCAAATCTTAACACCGCGAGTCAAAAGAAATGCACAACGACATCTATCGAAACAAAAATCAACTATCAACCTAGTTCATTCAGAAAAGACATGTCATAATATGCACAATGACATCTATCGGACAGTTTAGTTCAACTATAAACATTAGTTCATCTTGAAGTACCGAAATACCGAAATGTGTGTTATTTTTCTCCATGATTACTTTAAACTCTAATATCTTTTGATAGACTGAACCGATTGCAATAAAACAAAAACTAAATGTTACCTCAGGTTACGCTCAATCGTTGTGTATAAAAGTTATCTACATTGCTTTCGTATATTTTACGTGATACCCGAACATATAAACAGACAAACAGACAAAAATTCTAAAAATGCTGGAAATGGGTTCTATTGGTTGTCCTTTAATACCCTGGCTATTTTTTTTGGATTTTCTTTTCATGTACAAAAATTATTTTTCTACAGATTTATTATATGTATAGATATGAAGTCACTCGTAGTGGAGCCCCCACTATAAGTATTACTCTATGGAAGCTCCATACTATAACTACTACTTATTATTTTCGATATTACAGTAATTTTGCGTGAAAGGGATAGAGAGAGACGTGTCACATCGCGCAACCTACGAAACAATATTTTTTTTGCTTTCTGTATTATATTTGTAATTATTTCCAATAAAGTTTGGTAACTCAAATACATTCAATATAATTCCGATCGCCTATGGTATATTTTTCCATGTTAATGAACCTAAATCTAAATACCTAAAATAACAATCAAAGTATATAGTGGTTATTGAATAATTATAAGTGTAAACTATTGTTGGTAGGTATGTGAAACGAGATTCCACCTCATTTATAATTAAATATACCTAAAGTGCCTATAAAATAAATACATTTGTTTAAGTCATATTAGTGTTTTTTCTAATTTAGTATCTTGTACTTGGCATCTAAGCATGTTGAAAGATTGATTCTATTTAATTCTGTTGAGACTGTATTTCTGCAGAGTAGAGCCATCTTAGCTGCCTCGAAGCCTACGGATATACACTGTGGTTCAGTATAGCCACATAAAATTCCTTGAATGAATCCACTTGCAAAGCTATCACCTGCTCCAGAAACATTCTCTACTGTTTGGAGAGCGGAAGTTTGATAAAATCGGATTAATCTCTCTTTTTGGCGCGAATTTTTAATAGTTATAACACCCTTAGATCCTATGGTAACCAAAAGATATTCAATTACTCGAGAAACAATTTTCGATAATTCTAATATTTCTTCAAATTCATCAAGAGGTTTAATGTTGTTAGTCCTGGAAGGATTTAAAAATTGTGCCATTGCTCTTAGTTCAGATAAATTTGGGGAGGCATACTTTACTGTATACGGGTAGCGTAGAACCTTTGAAGCCTTTCTTCGGTCAGTTGGTTCGAAGAAAACTGCAACAAAAATAGTTATTTAGATGATTATTATAACTTGGTACCACTCTAAAATGGCACGACGCTACTATGTCAAAATTATAGCATAAGCGAAAATAGTCGTGCTTATAGAAAAGACGAATGTTAGAATAATAATCCCACTAGTGTGTCATTGTGATCTTATTCTATCAGCGCATCCATTCGGGCTACGTGAGACGCCTTTACGACGTCCTACTAATATTGTAAATGCGAAAATTTGGGAGTGTGAATGTATTGAGGTTTATTACTCTTTCACGGATTTTGATGAAACTTTACAGTAATATAGCTTATATATTCGATTAGCACAGGCTATAATTTATTTATAAAGATTATCGCGGGCAAAACCGCAGGGCAGAGCTAGTTTGTCTGTCCACCTACATGGCGTTGCATGATTCATATATGAAAACTAGCCGAGTCAGTCTTCAATATATTTTTTTAAGTTATAAGAAGAAATTAAACGAGAAGAAATTACATAAGGAACGATAAATGATTGAAGAAATTAAACGAGAAGAAATTACATAAGAAACGATAAATGATTATAATGATGCTCGAAGTCCGATCCCATCCATCTTCGAGCATTTAGACTCGAAGAATTTCCATACATATGTTTAATAATCGCCTAAATTTGTGTGTGAGTCGTAGACAGAGAAACTAAACTTGGTTTCTCTATCTACGGTGTGAGTGGAGCCTCTCTATTATCTAGTCACAACTTCGACAGGAAGTGTCAACAGCGTTATGACAATGACTTGAAGTTATCTTCTATCTTCTTTCCACTCATTCAATTTGTGTGTGGTTGACTGAATAAACGTACTGAGGCGTAAGTACGAGTACCTACTACGAGTCGCTGTTGGGCGTTGATCAGGCAGCTTGTCATTCATTAACGTACAAATTTTGTAAATATAACAAATTTGAACTAATGTGATTGTAAAATAAACTATAGCGTTACATAAAAATAATTTAAACGGATTGATTATCATACGTGGACCATGTGAGTAATTATTTTTTAAGTTACAAAGTTATTTCTTGGAATTTCTATCACTTGATCATCTTCTATTTTGTGGCAAAATAAGTTGCATTAACTTACTTATTACTCACTTTTACGAGGTGCACTTAAGTGTTGAAATTTTAGAACCGCCGACAAACGTCTTGATAAATTTCTCTGTCGCTCTACTATTTAACGGATATTGTAAGTATTTGGTACGCCCAATTAAACGAAATTGAATGCTTTAAATTTATTTAGGATACAATATAACAAAGTCGTATAAAATTTCTCAATTAAATATAAATATCGCTATTTGAGTAGTATGTTGAGTCAAATTTGTGTATATAAGTACATGTTCTGCATTAGACTGATCATGAAAAGTATGCAATATACCACTAAGAAACAGTTTCTGAATACTTTTGATTTGAGCCTTATTTAGTAAATCATCATACACAATCCAGACACAATGGCTTCTGTCTTATTTTGGCATGATTACAGCAGAATAGTGAGAACTCAAGCTAATAATAACCTTGCCTTTATTTTCACAACTTTTCAGTGTGATAAACTAAATGTATATATAAATTTATTGTAGTAACATCATATTGTCTTCACTGTGTGTCTGTCTAGTCATCAAACTCATAGAACATCAATTGATTTTACGAGATGCAGATGAGCTGAATATGTTTTTAAGAAGAGTAAAAAAATTTGTATTAGTTTTTATAGGCCACTGTAGCCTCCTGCATTATTTTCATTACTGATTATATTTATTCATTCTTTTTCACAGAATTACATTTTGTGATATTTTAATTGGATATGTGGTTTTTCTGGTACTTATTTATATTGTGTTGCTTGTATTTAATAGTGTCTTGGCAAATAGATGTATATATATTCCCAAAGCCTTATAAATGTTTATAAGGCTTTGGGAATATACAAGCACCATATTTTGAACTCTATTAGTTTGTTATAAAGTTGAAAACAAATAAATTAGCAACATACCTATTGCCTTACAAAGGGTTAATTTGTTCCTTGATAATTAGGATTCACTTTTATTCACCTTCTGTGTTTGTTATGAACTGTCAAATGTCAGGCACATAGTACATGCACACTCAGAACAACTATTAATGGGTCACACAAATAGTTGTCCTATGCTGGAATCAAACCCAGGACATGAAGAGGCGAGGAGACTGTCTTAACTCCTGTGCCACACATGCAGTCAAAGTAAAGTACCCAGGGATTCCCTATGCCCTAAAGCGGGCATTGTGGATTTTTTTTCAAAAAAGCTCCCTCTTTTTACTAGAACAAAAAATGTCTCTCCATGGTATGTGTACATGACTTAAATGGCTTATCTTATGTCAGCCAAACCTGAGGTTTTTAGTAGGGTTACTTTTAACATCTTGGCACACAACCACAGGCTAATTCAAAGCAAATTGAAGTCCATTCTAACAAAAGATAAATATTTTTTTTTTATGCGGGATGGGTTTGCGCTTGACCACGATCTCACCTGATGGTGAGTGAAGATGTGGTCGAAGGTGCACCGCGCGTACCCACAAGATGCCTGTTCACTTTAGCCTTGAATAAACCCATGTTGTATGAGTCTGGAAACAGGGTGTTCCACTGCTTAGCCGTGCGTATGATGAAAGAGGAAGCAAAGCGCTTCGAAGGACATAATGGGACAACAAAGCGGTGGAGACCCTCCCGACGCCATGGTAGTCCGATGAAAGAGCGATAAGTTCATGGAGGTCTAGAGAGCACCTAAACTTATCATAATATGTCATGCACACCTATGCATACTTAATTTAAAAAGTAAACAATAGTAAAGTGGTGCAAGTGTCTGTAGCATTCATTGTAGCTCCCAAATCTTTATCTGAAGGCTTGTTCAACTGTAATGGTTTTAAATTTTAAACTATGTTTCATAACAGTTCATTCATCATTCTAAAGGTATGTCACTTTTTGGAGCATAGTGGGCGGACTGTGACATAAATAATAAATGTGACATAAAAAATTATTACGGAACTTAAAATGTTACTACACCATTACACTTTTCCTGGAAGCTACACCTTTCTGGTTAATTGGTAATAAATTTGACAAATTACTAGAAGCCTCATCTCACAACTACCACGGAATAAAAAGTGCTAACGTACTACTACTACAAAATCGGACGGTAGTAGTGCGAGTCAATTACAACTTCTGACATTATTTAACGACTGTTGTCCTACTACTACAACTGGGATCGACAGCTAAATGCGCCCTCCGAAGCACGCGTGACGCTAAGAAAACAAACTACTTTGACGACCACCCATTTATGGACAGACCACGTGCCTAGGTGCTTAACAATACTGTTCAGTAGATCACTTGCGTGGCAATAATGTGTTTTATTTTTAATATTGACCTCCTTTCTATGCAATATCAACTACACTAGATTTAAGATCATCGCATTTCTTTCTAACATAGTTTTTATGATAGGGACAGGGCATCTAGTTTTGGCGCGAAAATCTGTGGGCCAATAAGCGGCACATTAGAACCTGTCGTCCAATTACGAGCCTGGTACGCATAATTGAGCGCGTATTGATAGCATATAAAGTAATTCGCCAACATTGTTAGATAATGCTGCAGAATCGTCAGATTCTGTCTTTTATACCACTAAACTAGTTTAACCGTCTTTACTTCTTTCTTTAATATAGCTCGTATGAAAAGAACAGGGCAACAGGGCATAATATAAAACTGCCAAACAACTAAAACTGCTTATAATAAGCCCATCGATAGGGGATCGGACATATTTTCAGGAACTCATTATAAGCCAAATACATTATAAACCATAAGGGATATAATATGTACCCAGAAAAATACAAATTAATTTTTATAAAGGAATTTATGTACAGACACATCAAACTACCCCAATCTGTAAAATTTCCCTAATTGAAAGTGAAGCTTATGCTAATGTAATAAAGTTGAAAATCTATAAAAGTCTGTATTTAAAATTATGTAAAAGCTTGATTACATTCCGTCATTCGTGTGTAAATAAACGACACGATATTGTGGAAGGTATTATCTATACACAACTAAAGCTGTTCTGAGCTCTTCATAAGACCTACGTAAGGTAGATAAACGTATGATATTAAATTAGTTTTTTTTTAATTAATAATATCCTCACGGCCGCGGCCATCTGATCTCAAACTAAGCAGAGCTTGTGCTACTAGATAACTGATTTACTACTTTTGTAAATACATACTTATATACTACTCTGTCAAGAAAGTACCGGGAAAAGACCACTAATATACAAAATTTTTATTATTCATCCAAATTTATTTTATCACCTTCAAAGTATGCTCCTTCAGAAACGATACACTTACGCCAACGAATAATCCATTCATGAAAACATTTTTTAAACGCTGCTTTCGGAATTGAGTTCAGTTCTCGCCGCGAATTCTCCTTTATGTCTTCTACCGATTGAAAACGGGTACCACGAAGTGGTAATTTGAGTTTAGGAAAAAGAAAGAAGTCAGCTGGAGCCATATCTGGTGAATATGGTGGTTGCTGGATGGTATTTGTTGAGTGTTTGGTCTAAAATTCGTTCACAATGATGGCCTTGTGCGAAGGCGCATTATCGTGGTGCAAAATCCAAGAATTTTCTTTCCACAAATCTGGCGTTTTTCGTCGAATTTGCACTCTTAAACGCCGCATAACGCTCAAATAATATTCTTTATTTACCGTTCGACCTTCCGATAAGAATTCAGAGTGCACAACACTGCGATAGTCAAAGAAAACAGTCAACATGACTTTGACTTTTGATCGACTTTGGCGTGGCTTTTTCGGTTTCGGTTAGGTTGGAAGGCGCCACTCCGAAGCTTGTTGACTAGTTTGCATGTCAAACTCGTAAACCCACGTCTCGTCACCAGTAACAATGCGTTTCATGAATGTTACGTCGGAATTGACTCGTTCTACCATGTCCTCAGCGACTTTCATGCGATTGAGTTTTTGGAGAAAATTCAGATCTTTTGGGACTAGCCGAGCGGCATCATGTTTCATACCCAAATGATTAGTTAAAATGGTACGAATCGACTCGTGAGATACAGAAAGTTCGGCGGCTATCTCTCTCAGAGTTGAATGAGGATTTTCAGTCACTATTTCCTTCACTTTTGCGATGTTAACTTCAGTTGCAGACGTTGATGGTCTACCAGAGCGAGGCAAATCTTTCATCACATCTCGACCGCTTTTGAACGCTTTGAACCACTCGCACGAGTTTTAGATAAAGTCGATTCACCGTAAGCCTTCTGTAACATTTTCAGTGACTCCGAACACGAAATTACATTAGCGATGCAATATTTAAGATAAACTCTTTGTTCGATATTTTTGTCCATTATGAAATTCGCAATACACACTATATATGATATTACTAAAAGCAGCACTGTATTTAATATAAATAACAGATGCAACTGAAACTCCGCACCAAAATGGAAAACAATTGTGCCAATCTAACAACAACAAAAAAAAATTTGAATTTGGAACCATAAACAAATCATCCATTCCCGATACTTTTTTGACTGAATGTAGATAACACCCAGAGTCAGGACAAATAGACATGTTTATGCACACAAATATCAATCATGGGTGGGAATCGAACTCACGACCTGAGACCCAAGTTGAATCAGTATTGCATAGAATCAGAGGGCTATATCATTTATTTGGTTAGAAATAATATATCGGAACATAAAATTTATACAGATCGTCTTTATGTTCACGTGATAATGCAATAAAATAATAAACTAAATTAAATATTTTCCATACTTTTTGTACTTATTAATACTCGAGTTATGCTTAATTTTGGTTCCAAAGTTCACATTACACAAAATCCTGCAGAATTTTGATGTATATACGTTATCTTGAATACTAAGCATGTTCCCACAGTTTAAATGCGTGTGAACATTTTGGCATTGTGCTTCTGGGTGAATGCTGTGTTTGTTATATTATGTCACTTAGGTACAGCGAGCCGTTGTGTGTGGGTTGCGAAACATGCACACTGCTGTTGTTAGTTTGCTATTCATCTCGGGTGTTTGACCTTCTAATGGTGTAAAACGACATGGCTACTTATTAAGATCTTACAAATTGGTCTGGCATTGGACTTAGTAATTAACATGTCAAAGTTGTGCATATATCTGTAACGGGTTAGTCATGAAAAGCTTCTTTTAAGACTTAAGGCTCAGACTTCATTCTCCAGAATGTACCAGAAGCCTCAATTTACCAACCATCTTTTTCTGGGACCCGGCTCGTATAATCCAATACTGCACGTGTGGCGCAGCAGACAGTCGCCTCGCCGCTTCGTGTCGCGGGTTCGGTTCCGCGCCGGACAAATATTTGTGTTACCCATAAATAATTGTTCTGAGTCTGGATGTAATTTGTGTCCGTCTATTAGATGTTTGTAAAGTACCCCGCGAGGCAGGGATTAGATTCAATAGTGCGGGGGTTGTCTTAAAAAAAAAAAAAAATAGATACTCTCACATCTTCACCCGCTAGGAAAATTCGTGTTGTAAAACTCAACAATCACGTTAAGTTTTTGTTGGTATACATTCTAAGAATCGTCTTTATCTTACACATGTGATACTTGCATGTAAGGTGCAGTAGTCAATGTGTTCGCCTTGCGCCGCGCCGGTGTCCTTGTGTTTCAGGTCCCGCACAGGACAACTATTTGTGTGGCCCAAAAATTAAGGTTACGGGCTTTCCGCGATACAGGGCTTTAATATCCTATTGTTGCCGTTGTGTTTAAAAATATGTTAGTCACGTATTATACCACGCAATTTTCTTATTCCATGTATTCTCTATTACGTTTTTCAAGGCTTTCTCTTTTTTTAAAGGCCTACTCATCATCTCAGACCATTCTAACCTTATATGTTTTTATACTTATTCTGCTCTCATGTATCATTTACCTTTGGTGTAGAAGCAGAGACTCACTTCAAACCCTGCTAATATTTACAAGCAGGCGAGAAAAGGGTTACCCATTTAATAACGATAGTTAGTTTGCAATAACGCAGGAATTACTTTAGCCTACATTGCGGAATCGCAGACGTACACATATAAATTACGTTAAAACAATCCTTACGAATAAATAGGAGACGATAATAATTTTATCCGACTGGAAAGATAATGAGGTTATCTTTTTTTTTTCACAGTGTAATCACGTAATGTTGATTTCTCCGTGATCAGATTTTTATTCCATGGGAAATACTGTCAGTATGGTCCTATATAAATTTTGTTCAGATTGGTTGTCATTACGAAAAATCGAAACTGGTTCTGTAGTTTCTATAACAGTAATTATCAAACTAATCTTATATATAAAAGCAGAAACTGATTGACTGATCGATCAACGCAAAGGTAAAACTGCTGAGAAAGGATTTTTGAAAATTCAAACCCTAAGGGGTTGAATAGATGTCGCAAAGTTTGTACAACGTGATTTTTTGGACTGATCAACTTCAAACTTGGCATTTATGTTCTTCAAAAGAGTTCATTAAACACGTATTTCATTGCATTTTAATGTTCAACCCTTAAAATGATAAAAGGGGGCTGCGAAATATTCTTCACCAAATTTATTTAAAAATCCTTAGTGTATTGGATTATTAACATTAACATATTTGAATACCAAGATTCACCCCGCCCCGTCAGGGGTTGAAAGTTTGTAAGAAACTTGATCAAATGTAAAAAAATATTCTAACTTTGTTGTTTTGGGCTATAGGAGACAATCCTAGGTAATAGTAGGTACCTAATACAGAATAAGTTGTTTTTAACTTCTTCTATGTCTGATTTTGACTACCACGCGGGCGAAATCGCGGGTATACGCTAGTGTTAATATTTATAAAGCTATTACGTTGGACGTTGCCACCATGATATTTCAAAACCGTGTGAAGTAACAAATTATAATTACCGTATTACTCACGTTACCTTAAAAGAACGGACATTAACGTTTTTTATTTCTTGAAAATTAAAATTGGAATTGCAGACAATGAAGAATAGAAGTTTGGCCGGTAATTGCGGCATTGGCGTGTTTGTCATTGCCCTTGTTACGGTGGCATTGGCATTCGGCACGCCTAGCTGGTTGGTCAGCGACTCCAGAATAAGAGGCGCCAAATTGGACAGGTAAATATTGCTCTTATCTACCTATGGATGCATTGTGAGTTGACATGACCTCCGTGGTCTAGCGAGCAGCCGTACGGATTTTTTTACACAATCAATAAGGCAAAGAAACAAACGGACCGCGTGATGGTAATTAGTTGCTGTAGTCGATGCATGCTTGAAAGACACGGGGCTTTAGTCATGCGTTGCCGACTGGGAAGAGTTCACTATTAGATTGTCTCTGGCAACATTAGTATCCTCATGGGCGTTTTTCAGGACTATACGTCCAATCTTATTTAAAAAACAAAACAACAGTGTTCTTTTATGCATGATGCAAAGTGGTAACCGCTACTCCTGGATATTCCCATTGCCAGGGGCACAGTAAACTGCTGTCAAATGCAGTGTACTCTCAATTATCTTAGTTTCATGCTCTGACGAGCCGATATCAGGATCGTCGGCTTGGTGTGCGGAGCCGCGGGGGTCTAACTCCGTGCACTGGCACGGATTTTTGCGGACCGAAAATCCTAATATTTGTTTTGGCACGATCCGGGTTTGAGCTTACCATAAAGAAGCTGTCGACATTAGTCGCGCACAGGAATACAATATTACCATATTTTCCTGTGCGCGATCTTCTATTCTAAATATTATAATAAAATTAAATATATTTAATGTTTCTGTGTTTTGTTGTGGGTATTATTTCTAGAACAGAACTGTCCTATCTACCCGTTTAATCCTTTTCAAAAGCCAATGCGGTGCTCTAGGGCAATGCAAAAGAGGAGGGTTATAAGTTGTCCTAGGTCCAAAATAATGTCTTGACTTAATCGCGGTTTTTTCAGTTAGTTTATGAAAAATAACTTTTGATTTATGTTTTAGACTTGGATTATGGAGTCACTGCTTCAGATCGTTGCCAGACCCTCTAGACCAGTATCAAAGGAGATTCTTCGTTGGATGTCGATGGGTGTATGATCCTTTCACAACAGGATACGATAAAATCAGGGGATATCTTCTACCAGGTTCGTTATGCTCATTTGCTTCAACTTAGATTAAGATCAACAGGGAAACAAACTGGATTCTATTAGAGTTCTATATTCAAATTTTGGAATTGGTTTTTAGCCAGTTCCAGTAATTTTGATATTTATGAATGTTAACAGACTTTAAAAAAGAGGTTCCGTATTTTTATAACATAGCAAAAGAATATGTATGATGATATCCATAGTAATTATGAATCACGTAAGTAAAAAAAAAACTATTAATACGACGGTTGTGTAATTTATAACATGAATAATTTTCTAGAAGACGTATCAGGTATATTGCTGCTCTTAATAGTTTTGTCGTACACACCACGTGTGTTTAATACATATTTACTAACCCGAATTACTTTAGATAGATAAATGATACCATTCAGAACAGCAATACTGAACATTTTTATTATAGGGACCACAAATACATCAGCCATGTTGCCGAGGGCCGCAAGAAAAAAATATTTAGGTCTAAATTAAAACGTAATTTCAAGTTATACCTAAAGTAAAAACTATATGTTACTCGCACGTGTGGCGTAGCGGCTAAGACAGTCGCCTTGCCGCTTCGTCTCGCGGGTTCGAATCCCGCGCCGGACAATTATTTGTGTGACCCCTAAATAGTTGTTCTGAGTTTGGATGTAATTTGTGTCCGTCTATTTTGTTTGTAAAGTACCCCGCGACACAGGGATTAGATTCCCTAGTGCGGGTGTTCTCTTTAAAAATAAATATATATTTAGGTATAAATTAAAACGTAATTTCAAGTCAATGATGTCGTTACTTTATTAATGACAAAAATTTTAACTTCAGGAGGGCCAATTTGGGTATAGTGGGTATTCTGAATATCAATTCTCATTTGACATTGGTAAAATTCTCTGTGGATAACGAGGAATGAAAAATTTTACTATCTAACCCCAGAAGAAGTAGTCGATTCTGTGTGTATATTTCGTGATTTGCGTTATTTGTGAACGGATTTTAATAATTCTCTATTTATTCGACGGGAAATGCTTTTTGTTCGGTCCCATATAGGTACATTTAATATAAATCAGTTCTTTAAAAAGCTCTTCTTAATTTAAAAGTGGAAGAGTTGATTCTATGTTTTTAACAGCCGTTTTTAGGGTTCCGTAGCCAAATGGCAAAAAACGGAACCCTTATAGATTCGTCATGTCTGTCTGTCTATCTGTCTGCCCGTCCGTATGTCACAACCACTATTTTCTGAAACTATATGAGCTGTACTATTGAAACTAGGTAAGTAGATGTATTCTGTGAACCACATTAAGATTTTTAAATAAAATTGAAAAATAATAATAATTTAGGGGGTCGCCATAAATGGAACTGAAACTCAAAAAAAAATTTTTCATCGTACCCATACATGTGAGGTGTCTATAGATAGGTCTTCAAAAATGATATTGAGGTTTCTAATATCATTTTTTTTAAACTGAATACTTTGCGCGAGAGACACTTCCAAAGTGGTAAATGAGTGACCCCCCCTGTAACTTCTAAAATAAGAGAATGATAAAACTAAAAAAAATATATAATGTACATTACCATGCAAACTAACAACGAACATTGGTTTGAATGAGATCTAGCAAGTAATTTTTTTTAATACGTCATAAACAGCAATTTGCTTTCATTTAATCAACTGAAATACTTGCTGCCACGGAACCCTTCATGTGCGAGTCCGACTCGCACTTGGCCGGTTTTAAGGAATAGATTTATGAACTTGACTGCACGTGTGGCAGATCGGCTTAGACAGTCGCCTCGCCGCTTCGTGTCGCGGGTTCGAGTCCTGCGCCGGACAACTATTTGTGTGGCCCCTTAAATACTTGTTCTGAGTCTGGATGTAATTTGTGTCCGTCTATTATATGTTTGTAAAGTAGCCCGTCTTTAAAAAAAGAAACAACAAAAGAAAAAATGATTGGGTATAGTTAGATACTGTTTATAACTTTTCTTATAGACAACCGATTGAAATACTTTTGTAGGAAATTCATTCCCTATCGAAAAAAGAAACCCCTTTAACAAAAAACGGGGAGAATCGCGTAACTTAAAAAGAAAACATACGGTGGACCAAAAGCCTTCTTTTGAAGTCTGTTTAAAATAGATAACACAAAATGCTGCACATGTGGCGCAGCGGCTAAGACAGTCGCCTCCCGCGTCGTGTCCCGGGTTCGATTCCCGCGCCGGACAACTATTTGTGTGACCCATAAATAGTTGTACAGAGTAAGTGTGGATGTAATTTGAGCCCGTATATATAGCCCGCGACACAGCTATTAGATTCCCTAGTGCGTGCTATGTCTTGAAAAAATATTAACTCAAGACTACAAAGGTTTCCTAACAATATTAATTACTTCCTATAAAATAATAGTTTATATTAAGCGGCTTCCTTGACGGCGAGAACTGTGACCACATACAGGTGGGCTACCGCCTAATTTGCCAGTTATCATGATCGGCGTTTAAATAGATGAAGGTTAAAAATAACTATATCATTCGTTCAATGGTCAAAACGTAGCACATCGATTCCGCAACATTTATGACGACACATGTGCTCATGGAAGCCGATTGGATGATGGAGAGATGGATCTAAATGTTTTATTGGTGGATAAGAAGTTAGAAGAAAAAAGGATTTGGGCTGTTGACAACGTGTGCCTACGTACCGAACTTTGACGATGATTTAATGGTGGATGCAATTGGCAATGATCATAGTTATATTGATCTATGACCTGCTGGCTGTCATTGTTATGAAATGAGGTCGACGTTAATTAATGTGTTTTGAGAGTCAGAGACCGGAAGTGAATTGTATATAGTTAAGGTGATGATGAGTTCAACGGCAGATAATAATACATACTTACATATGTATATAGACTCAAGCCTGTTTCCCAGAGGGGTAGGCTGAGACAACGGATTTCCATGTGTCACGATCTTTATACACCTCGTTTACTTCATTATATTCTTCATACATGCTCGCCGGTTTAGGGTCTTTCTGACCTGGCCTTTCTTGAGAACGTCTCCGATTTGGTCAGAGAATGTATCAAGATAATAATGTCAAATAAAAAAATTAAGATTAATATCCTGGGTTGGCAGACGGACCAACCTGTCTGCCATCCTGGGATATTAAGCTTGAAGCATGGCGATTATGGCATAACGCCCAACATGTAGGACACTGTTGCTTCTCTTTTGAGATTGGCTATTAATGGTCTAGCGTTAAAAAGGGACATTATTATTAATGAAAATATTTCTTTGTTTCAGGATTTATGATAGCGACCCAGTTCTTCTTTACGTTGTGTTTGTTGGGGGTATTGATATCTACGATATTAGTGTTAATATTCTTCCTGTGCTGTGGACCTGACCAGAGCAAATATGTGTTGTTAATCAAAAGTATCGGCTTCATTATGCTAGCCGCAGGTGAGTTCCTATAGAACGTAACTTAAACAGCTTAATTTGCCTATGATACTTAACAAATAAAAGAAAACTAGTTAATGATTGAGATATAGATATGAAAAATTATCAATGATAATTTGTATGGGAAGTTCTGCAGGTGGATATGGTACAATACTAGGTCCGTATTTATAAATCAAACTCAAGGAACCGTGATTAACGACAAATTCTGTGGCTGATTTACCTTATCATACCGTCGTATTTTCTGAATACTGGCCATCAACAATTATATGTTTACAAACAAGTTTGTAGAATATTAACCTCTATTTTAAAAGCTAGATTTATTTTAACAAGTACATGGCGTAGAAAAAGAATTTAGAGAAAACTAAATGAGCGCTACCTACTCATAAAACTGAACAAATTAAAAAATCCAGATTGTGAAATACGATTTTTTTTATTGCTTATACAATTCAGCTGGTTGTTATTCTTCTATGAGAAGTTAATTTGTTTTGTGTATTTTGCATTTTGATGTTCAGTTTCAGGTGCAAATTAAATTCCTAATGTTACGCCCATAATTTATCTTACACCTAGCATAATGACAGGACCACTAAAGAGGCTAATTCTATGTGTCTCTATGGTATTTGCCAAATATTATCCGAAACCGTACTTAACTTAATAAACTCATCAACTTCAATTGAACCTGCTCTTCTGTTTTAGGTATTTGTGGAGTAATTGCAGTCATAGTTTTTGCGTGCTTGGGAAACACAGATGGTTGGATGCCGGATCACCCCAACAATTACTTAGGTATTTACTTATAAAGCTGTTTTTGCTTTGGTTATAATTACTATGCTTACATATCGTTACATGCGTACATATATTATTAATATATTATCAATATATGATAATAAAAATTTGACAGGTATATTAGGCAATGACTAAATTAAACGATAGTTTAATTTAGTCATTGCCTAATATAGTGGAAGAAACTCTATTATTCAGAAATTGTATTAGAAGTTTGCCTATGTTGTTTGTTTAGAAATGTACATGTACAGACGCCGGTACATCCAGGTACCCCAACCTGTCAAATTTCCCCAATTGAAAGTGAACCTTATGCTAATGATGATACAGTTAAAGATCTATAAAATAAATTTGACAAATTGGGGTAGCTAAAATGTAGACAGGGAGCTTTTTAAGCAACACCTAGAGTTTTGTACAGAAATATAGACAAAGCGTTTTTTTTTCATTTGATAAATAACATAGTTTTTACATAAATGTAGACAGTGGGCTATTTCACAGAAAAATGATAAGGTGTAATTTTTTTATAGAAGAAGTTAATAAAACGTAATTTCTATAGAGATGCAGACAGTGGGCTTTTTCCACTAAAAAAAAGTTTTGTTTTTTTATTCAAGAAATGTATACAGCGTAATGTTGTCAGAATGTGGACAGGAGAGCTTTTCAGCATTATAGAGATTTTTGCTGGGGTTTACTACAGATATACAGTCAAAGCGATTTTTTTATTTGAGAAATGTATACAACGTTATTTCGACAGAAATGTATATAGTGGACTTTTTCAGAAATATGTAAATTGTTTTTTTTATTCATGAAATGTATACAAAGTAATTTCGCCATAAATGTACACAGGAGGCTTTACTAACAAATATAGAGAAGCTTGCTGGTGTTTTTCTCTGGGACTAGTCGTTATAATCTATGAAGAATTCAACAGTATAAGATTTAGTTCCTTAGTTAGGGGTCTACAACATCAGTTCTAAATAACGAAAAATGTTAATTTACTTAAATGTTGTGTGCTGTTTCAGGGTGGTCTTTCGGTCTAAGCGTAGTGGGCTCTGTGGCTTGCCTAGTGACTGCGGCGCTGTTCTTTACGGAGACCAACATACAAGCTAAGAAACAAGACAAGCTAAGAGAGTCACAAGCTCGCTTTGAACTAGAGTATGAGTCAAAACAGTAAAGTTAAAACGCACATTTAAAATCACAACTAGATTTAAATAAGGGTTTATGCTCACGAGCCACTAAACGTGAAGTCACTCATGCATAGACATTTTTTTTAAGTTAAGATGTAAATGTGTTTGACTGTAAGTGACGCCAAGTCGGTGGTTATACTACACATAGAGATTTGTAAAACACCAACAACACCGCGAGACTACATAGCAAACATCATAAGCAACAACTTTTGATATTTTGTTATTCACGTAAACATGCGGCGCGGGGCGGGAGTGCAACGCTTGCGCCTTTAAAATTGAGCCATTTCTCTAGTCGCCAGCGGTCCGTGTAAGATCATTTTGTTTTTATGTTTTGAGTTATGTCCAAACTCGTAGAACAAAAGTTGTTGCTTATGGTGTTAGCTATCTAGTCCTGCGAGGTTGTTGGTGTTTTACAAATAACCCAAAATAAATAAATAGTAGCTGTAACTTAATAGTGGACGAAACTTATGGGGTTAAAATTTTAATAATGCCACTAACACATATACGCCTTTTTGTACTATATAAATCATAGCCAGATGCTCTCACCGATCCGTGATTGGCAAAGTTAAGCAACTATTAAGCTCGCGGTCAGTCCATAGATACCCATCTATGGACTGACCGCGAGATGGGATTAGCTTTTGAGCATGTGAGGGCATTTTTAGCTGTCGGTCCCGGTTGTTGCCGCTAGGCAACAGTTCAGCCATGTCGAAAGCCTACTGGGCGGCTTAAACAACTCTGACACTAGGGTAACCACTATACGAAAAGTAGTATTAACAAGCTATATTATAAAAGCACCAGACATTGACTAGATAGGCTGACCAGGTTTTATTGACACTCGTCTTTCCCACCGAGCGGTGAGGAATTATACTATTATTCTATCCCTCCCTCACACGGGTCGTTTTTGACAAAAAATGTTACTATTTCATACATTTTGACGTTCACGGTCTAAGAATATGCGTTTTGTGGTTCGTACGAGTACGTCGTAATGTTAAGTTTAAGAGATCTGATAATGTGATCTATTGATATCATAAAATAGGTCATTCTTAATATCTGAATTATTCTACTTATCGTCGCTTTTACAATTAACAGGTAATACGTCAGAAACGTCAACGGCTGAATTAGTTTTAACTGACGAGTTTTAGCAAATTGTTTTATCTTTGATGCCATATATTTTTGTATGTATATTGAGCTTCACGTTATAACTAAACTTTGATTCTAATACCGTTCTATAATATTGACATATCGCTCCATTTCGTGGTCATTTCTTTCATCTTAATCTGAGGATAATATTACTATTTAAATTTGACTGATTGTCCTTATTCGTCCATTCGAGATCTGTCTGAAAATAAAAACAACCGTTTAAAGCCGCGATCGCGTCTCCATAATTTTAATTTTACTTTTAGCATTCCGTCCTCCGTTGGCATGGTAGGTACTGTCGATTTTACCAGTGTTTGTTATTAATAAATTTAAAAAAATAACTGTTATTATGACTGAACTATTATAGTTAGACATATCTCCATGTATTTGTGTGGATAATGACGAGTACTTTAAATATACATTATTTTATGTAGGTATCATCAATATTATACACAGCGTACGCCAAATAATGACGTTAATTGGCAATTTTTTTACACCTTGAAACTTGTATTTTTCGTAGAATTCTCAATTTTTTTTAATGTTACTACTCACGTAACTAGCTGATAATAGAGGTTTCTATGAGTGAAATAATAATCTGAATTAGTTAACTAAACACATACAACAGAATCAAATCATTTCTTTTTATAATATTAGTTTAGATTTAACTTGATATTCGTCAATACTGATGTACAAGTCACTGCTGATGCTTGTGGAAGCCTTTTATTATAAAAACGGAAGTGAATATCTTCCTATTTTCGTAGTTATTATTGAGTATTATCTGATGCTGGCGAAATCGGCCTTTAGTCCCAAAATAATAGGCATTTATTCCAGTTAACATTCCCAAAATGTTTCCAAAACAAATCGCCAGTAAATAATATTAATTTTTATTTATTCTTTATATTTTTTACTAAATTATTGTTATTACTTATTACACCTGGGAATATAGCTTATCAGCGTGAAACATTACTGGATTTGGCTTTTACAAAATAACCTAGTAGCCAACACTTGTGTGCAGGGATACATTATGAATTCTCTTATAATTCGCAAGCCTTAATTTATCAAAAATTGAATGCATTTGATCCCATGCCTTATACACCCACTACTACGGAACAGTGGGCATAACTGCGCTCCAAGCGCATTATAAAATTTACCAGGGCGGCTTGGCTTTGATGAGGTGCACATGTTTTTTCCTAGTGTAAGCTGGGGAAGTATTTTATTCAGTACCGTTTTCAGACGGGAAGGTTAAGTTAAGGGAAACCAACCTTGAGAGGTATCATTATGTTGAGTTTTATATGTCTGAATACATCAGAAACATAAACGGCTGAATTAGTTTTATTCTACAAGTTTTAGCAAGTAAAATACTAATGATAGGTATGTATGGTTGATTTTTTATGTATTTTATTGAATAGAATTTGTACTATTGTGCCTAAATGTAATGTGTTGACATTATTTGTAACAAATGGCAATGTGTTGTGGTGGATGTCGAGTGCCAGTTGTGTAATATGGTTTATTATTAAAGGCAGATCCAAATGTCGTATTTTGAAGGAGAGGGCTAGCAAACATTATTATCGGTATAAGAATAAGTGTACTGGTCTACAGCTTTCCAACCGCGGGGTCCAAGATGGGCAAGTCCCCGCGTAATCTAAACGATATGATATAAATCTTTATGAACCAATGTTGTGAACCGACTTGTTAGGTCTGAAATTCAGAGCGTAGCTATCTCGCGTGCGGTAAAACCGGTATCCCATATTTTACCACAAAATATGTTCAAAGAATATCGAAATATTCTTAATATTTCGGAATATCAATGTCACAAGATGACCGGAGCAAATATTTAGAATGTGCATTAATTTATTTATGTAGTATGTGAAATATCTAAACGTGTGAACAAGGTATAATATTATGATGGTAATGTTGATACCTCGGCCAGTCCAGGACCAAGGGACTATAGCACCTAGGAGTGAGTGACAATATTGAGTAGCTTTCATTATTATTACAATTGTGAAATGAAATTTGTTAGGTTTTTGGTTTTAAGTATATATATTTACTACTCTGTGACACTTTTATGTTTATGTATTATTATTAGGTATAATTTTTTATGTACCAGATTCTCATATCAATGATGTAACTTAATATTCCGTCCAGTTTATACACTTTTATAGTATTAGTAGTTAAGTATAATATTAAGCCATAGTTTGTATTTAGTATGTGTATCTAAACTGCCTTATCTGTATTATTAAATAAAATAATATTTTACAAGACAGTTGTTTTTGTTTTAACATTAGCTTTTTAATATATAGTATAGCCATGATTAAGTTCAATAATACGGACCTGATAAGTGAAACAAACACTTTAAAACGATTTCTTAAGTTTGCGGTATAGAGTGTAGATTATATAGAATTAATAAAATATATATTATTATAGTTAATTGATAAGTACAAACAACGAGCAAAATCACAGTTAATAAAGATTTTTCACAAAAATGTTAACAGACAGCGGCTCCTAGTCAAAGATTTTCTCCTTATGTCAGTACAAAATCTAAACCGATCGAGAGCAAATTAAAATAACTCTTATGATACTACATTTTAAGTTCAAGCTCGATTGCAATAGTATAATTATCCCATTCATTGCGGCAGAGAAAATTAACTTTATATTTCAGGTGCGGGGTGGTTTTCGTCTATAACGCCGATGGGCGTCCTCAGCACCTCAAATGGATAATATAAAACGCCGATGGGCGTTTTCAGCACTGTTTAAAATGATTAATAATTCTTACGTTAAAATGTTCAATAAACTTCAAATGCGCGAAATTGGTGGTACGGTAACGATCATATTTAGTGTTAAAAAATAAATTAACATCGATTAGGCGCCTATTTGTGAAGTTTTGGTTCTGTAATAGTTGGATCGTGAAAATTAGAAGAATATGGCGATAAATGGTAAGTAAATTATTTTAGTTACATAAATTGTAGTTTATTTCTAAGCTACCGTCTTATATATTTTAGTTTAGAATAACAGGAAAGGTAAAATTATCATTATAAATTAATATGAGAGGTAGTAAACTTTTTTTTTTACTTTTATAATACCACTATTATATTATTATACTGATAGATATTATATAACATGTATACATCTTATTTTCATTGACATTTTTGTATATACAAACATTCGTTTCAAAATGAGCTTTAAAAGAATTGATGCAATTATTTAAGTTATTCCCGATTTATTGTCCAGGATTCCGATGCTACACCAAATTACTCTTATATTTCACGTCTTATTCTTTATTTCAGATAAAAAACGTTCATGGTCGCCCAATTTATTAGACGATACTCAAGATTCTCAGTCTATTTTGTTACCCGAAAGAAAAGCAAAAAAAAAGATTAAGAAAGAAGATGTTGACATGTTGACATGCGAAGACTGCATGAACGTCATCAATGACAATATTGAAAGTGCAGATAAACGGAATATCCTTTTTGGTCAGTTAGTGACTGAAGAGATGAACCAAATTAACCCCTGTCTTCGTACCCGCATTTATGCAAAAATTTTAACTTTTCTGAATGATGCAAAGGGTTCACACTCGAGTCAAATAAAATACGACACTCAAATCGAATAATCTTTTATTAATTGTGGATCAATGTGATTTTTAAGACATTTAAAAGTACAAAAACAATTATAATTAGTGAGCTTGTGAACCTATTAACCTGTCGAGATCATTTGTTGTTACAATTTTTTCTGATTAAAGAATATTAAAAACATATCAAAGATATATATTTTTATAACCAGATTATTGATTAAACTGTATTTTAGTATGTAAGCCAATATTCCATTACTTATTTTAAATACCTACACTGCATATTATAACAACATTATTAATGCAGTGTATGTAAAAAAAAATATAAAATATTAGTAATGGGATATTGGCTTGCATATTAGAAACCTGATAATTACTATAAAATTAAAGATTTACGATTGAATTTTCTTTGGCTTATATTCATCAGTATTTGTGAAATAGTCGAAAGCAGGTAATACATAGAGCTGGTGACCTAGGACAATCTGGACAGAAATAAATGGTGTCTACTCTTTTTTTATTTGTTAAACAATATCTACATTTTTTTCTTTTGATCCATTGCGATGATCCACGCGGCAATAGTTCTGGCAAATGAATGGCGGGACCAGTGTTTTCGTGAAATTCCGTTTATGCCGTGTAAGGTACAAAAATTTCAGGACAGGTACAAAATAGAACTAAATGGGTGCTAAATATACGAGAGAGAATTTTACAATTACAAGAGTTGGTCCCGCCATTGTGACGTTTATAAATATACGTACACAATTTTATGTCATTAAAAGCCATACCTAACTTGTAAAACCAATGCAAAATAGGAATTAAAAATTATGCGATGTAAGTGATCCCTCAAAATACCTTTATTATAGAAAAGTAATAATTAACAAAATATATTTAGAATCAAAGGTTGTTAAACCCTGGAAAACGCCCTTAGGCGGCTTCAGCACCTAGAAAGGATTTCACAATTTTTTTAATAGTTAAAAATCTGGAAACTGTGACCAGTACTTTGTGCATTTAAACAAAAAATAGCACCTTATATAAAATTTTACTTTTTATGGCTGGTTTTTGCCAAGATATATACAATTGTCAAAAAACGCCGATAGGCGTACTCCGCACCTGGATATGATATAAAAAAACGCCGATAGGCGTCTGCCGCAGCGAATGGGATAACGCACGGAACGGCAACGTCTATATACAGGCATTATTTTTTTAATGTTGGCGGGAAACTGTCTATGTCTTATAATTTTGAAAGTAAGAGGCCCAGAGATTCGAAATTATACCCCGTGTGTGTTGCAATTTTAACATATTATTTGATCTTTAAAAGAAAACTAACTTGTACAGATACAGTACCTAATTGAGCCTATATAAGCCCGTGTTAAGTGTCCCCAGCTTACATATAGTTTTTGGTTCGTAGCTCTAAAACTACTATTCGAGCTAAGGTTTTGATAAATTTGGAGCCTAATGCTGCAATTTGACTAAGAAATTTGAGGTATAGGTAGCTTAAATAATTACGAAGATACAGATGTATAAGCTGTATAACTGGGTCTCCAGTTCGCACATAGTTAGTACGTAGTTTCAACGATATTTGAGTGTGATGGTTAGTATTTTTGGCTCTCATTGTAATTATGGGTAAATTTTTTGACTTTAGTCTAAACCACCCAACATCACTAGTTTGCCTCAACGCATGTGTCAGCTGGAGACACGTTTCTCCAGCTGAAACACATAATTTGATGGTAACGAAGTTGTGGTTGCTGCAATTTATGACTGAAACGTTTGATTGCACCAATTATGCTTTAAAATATAGTATAAATAGCTGTGCCCCGCGGTCTTACTCGCGTTATACTTTGTAAATTATTAGGTCGTACCAACTCGGAAACCTTCGTGGGCTCTTGCTCAAGATCATCACACGATCAAATGCATAGTTTACGATTCTATAAAGGAGATACAGACAAACATTGTTTTTTATATACACACATCAACAAAGTCTAGGGATACGTTATTTTGAAATCAAACATGGCTTTATTGTTTAAAACCTATTTAGTTTCCTTAAAAAGTTTATTTACAGATTTAAACCTTGTCTATTCTTTATTCAAAATTTAAAAATTAAAATGAGTAACAAATGAAAACACGCAAAGCACAGCGCAATCTTGAGTTGTATCTAATTTCAAGAAGTTGCATTAAAAATTTTTTTGCGTGTTAATTGAAGAAAACCTGATAAATTGTTTTATTTTCTTTTCTCAATTGGTTGTGTAAGCTTTTTAGCGTCATGCCACGCCATTATTTGAGTCGAGATGAAATGTTACGGGCAGTTGGCATGTTACAAAACGGTGCTATTCAACGCGTCGTTGCTGAGTCCCTGGGCACAAGCCAAAATGTGGTATCCAGGCTGTGGTCACGTTATCGCGCTACTGGAGATGTGGCAGAACGGCACACAGGTAGATATCGTGTTACCACTCAGAGACAGGATCGATTTCTCCAAATGACCGCCAGAAGACTACCCAATATCACAGCGATGCAACTAGTGCAAAGGCTCCAGGAGGGTCAGCAGCTGCTGGTGAGCGACCAAACCGTGCGAAGGAGGCTGCATGAAGTTGGTCTTCATGCTCGCAGACCGCTACGAGTCCCAGCGCTGCGACGTGGCAATCGCGGTAGGCGACTTTTATGGGCTCAAGAACATTTGACATGGAATGATCAACAATGGTCATTGGTGCTGTTCACTGATGAGTCCCGCTATGGATTTCAT
This sequence comes from Pseudoips prasinana, assembly GCA_951640165.1. Lineage (NCBI taxonomy): Eukaryota > Metazoa > Arthropoda > Insecta > Lepidoptera > Nolidae > Pseudoips > Pseudoips prasinana. The sequence goes on along the minus strand of OX621236.1, from coordinate 21,697,815 downwards.
CCAGATTCGAGACGAACACGCGTTTGGAGAACTCCAGGCAGGGTCAGCCGTCTCCGACATCCACAGGAGGTCCACTCTTACCAGGGCGGGACAATTATGGTGTGGGCAGGAATACGAATCGGCGGACGAACCCAACTCATTTGGATTCAGGGCAGCATGACTGCCCATAGATACCGTGAGGAGGTAGTAGAACGTGTCATTGTCCCGCTCAGGGCCCTAACGGGGCAAGAATTTCAGCTCATGCATGACAATGCACCTTCCCATACAGCGCGGCTGGTGAGGGCCGCCCTTCGAGAACACGATGTTCAGGTATTAGATTGGCCTCCACAGTCGCCAGACTTAAACCCAATTGAACACGCCTGGGACATGTTACAGCGAAGAGCATTGAGGGATTTTCCGCCCAACTTGACAACAGAAGAACAACTTTTCGAACATTTAAAAAGAACTTGGGACTGCATACCCCAGCAAGACATTGACACCTTAATTTTAAGTATGGAAAATCGTTGCCGCTGTGTGATTAATGTTAGAGGAGGAAATACCGATTACTGATTATCAGATTTGGTAAGATTTTTATTCATTTAATTCGATTGAATAATTTTATAAGAATAAAATGTTTTTGTTCACTCAGTAATTTTCTATGGCTTAATTAATTTAAGACTTTTATTAATTAGAAAAACAAAATCGCATCGTGTTGTTAATGTTTAAATATCGGCCATGAAATTATCTTTAATTCTTCCATTTACAGTCATAACAAAATGTTTATAGTTTTCTAGATAATCAATGAAATGTTCAATATCCCTAGATTGTGTTGATGTGTGTATGTACCTACATATAATATATACATTAGAATTTTGATTACATCAAATTTTAATATTCGTAGAGGATTAGGATAGGAAGCTGGGGACACACACATCAACGCCATATCCTTATAAGTAGAGATATAAATAAAACAAGAATATCTACGTTGCCAGCACCCTGTTTCATTTAATTTCTTAAAATTATTCTATAATTAGTAAATAAATAAAACTTGATATTCAAGTTATATGACTAAGAAATTATAAAATTTTCTAATACTAAATTATCTGTTTATCAAATGTATAAGAAGAAAACGTGTAAGGAAAAAAGTATAACAAAAAATTGTGGCAACAAATTAAACAGTTTGATTTATTTCATCTCAAAGCTCGAGCGTTCTTAACGGATCGTGCGACCGCCTAGACATATTTTTTGGATAATATAACCCCTCCCGGTGGTGTTTTGAACAGGTAGGTTGATAATCATCTACAAATGATGCATGTGTCACATGAAAACAAAGCGCTTCAGATTTTTTTAATGGAAGGTAAAGATTAATAACAAAATAAAGACCGACAAACCTAAATGTTAATCCATATGTTCGTGAGTAGAACAATACAAAATACAGCATAAACAAACCTATAGGTACTCGTTTATGGTATAAAAGCTCACCGCCAAGGTTCATTGACCTAGACTTTCTTTCAGAGCGAATCTTTAGAAAACTATCGAAGGAGTTAAGCTGGGACGGGGAGTGGATTAAGTCCACTCCCCGTCCGATTAGAGCAGGACCTAAGGCTCCGTCCTTTCCATGCATCTGTTCTCGCTCTACGCCAGCAACATCCCCATCCCCTAGCTAGAAGGCTCAATTGGCTCTGCAGAGACGATACTGCTCGAGTAGCATCCTCGATTAACTCCAGATTTCGGCCTCCACCCTAAACGAATGGTTCACGAAGTGAAAACTCAAGGTGAACCCCTTCAAGAGCACAGCCGTGTTCTTTTTTTCTTAAGACAACGACCGCACTAGGGAATGAAATCCCTGTGCCTTTTACTTACTACTGGTACTTTACAAACATATAATAGACGAACACAAATCAAACCCAGACTCAGAACAACTATAATATCCTGGGACATTTTTCACACACGGTCATCTGATCCCAAACCAAGCAGAGCTTGTACTATGGAGACTAGATAGCTGATATACTAGTATTATTTAGTAAATTCATACTTATATAGATAATTACACCCAGACTTAGGATAAACAGACATGTTCATGCACACAAATATCTGTCATTTTACAACCAATTAAATTAATAATAGCAAACAAATTAAAAGTAGGTACATTTCATTAATGATTATTACAAGATTTAACTTATGTAATTTCAAACATATAATAGGAACCAATTATTACATTTACAAACAAACAAATTTATTTAAATAGCAATTTTACCCTTAACTTTCAGTTGAATGAAAATGGGTAACTATTAATAAGAATAGGTAATTTTAAATAATTAAGAAACAAAATAATCATTTAAGTATATAATCAAATCAAATAAAAGATCTATTTAAAATTAATAATCATTCAAAATTCATCAATTTAATTTAATATCTAAATGTCTTTTGCCACCTATTGTTTCGACCGCATCACTGTTGTCCGTCAGGAGTACCCCCACCGATCAGGCGCTCTCACTGTCCTGCCATAACGAGTGAGGTAAGCATTAGTCGAAGATCTACCAAGACGTCCGTCAAGTGGCGCACTGGAGCTGCATTCTTGAATGCTACCTGAGCCTACCATTACGTCATCATAATCATAATATGGTCTCTGTCGATTTTCAGTACACATATTATATCCGTCAAGAGCGATCTGTCTACGATTTCGACGAATAATTGTACCGGTATCCAATCTCAATAAATACGAACGCGGTCTGACTATGTTTACTACTATTGCATTTACCCAGTTCTTGCCCATGCGAACTTTAACTTTATCACCAACCGCTAAAGGCTTCAAATTTCTAGTGTTCCTATCAAAGTATTTTTTCTGTATTGCCTGTCGCTGTTTTAATTCGTTATGTACTTGTTTTGTATTGGGAATTTTTGGTTCTAAAAATTTAGGTGCACACGGAAGTATACTACGCAATTTTCTATTATTTAGCAACTCTGCCGGAGACGGTAACTTATCACTAATGGGTGTATTTAAAAATTCTAACAATGCCAGGCGAAAATCCGTCTTACCGAAATGTGTTTTTTGAAGCATGGACTTAATTGTTTGTACCGTTCTCTCTATCTGTCCATTTGACTGAGGATACATTGGTGAAGAAGTTTTATGTTCGAATTTCCACTCCCTACTAAATTCATGGAATAACCTCGACGAGAACTCGGGCCCATTATCCGAGTAAACTAAATCTGGAATCCCTTGACGACTAAAAATCCTTTTAATTCTATCTGTTACACACCACGAGCTCAAATTACGTAGTTTCTCGATCTCAACGAACTTACTAAAGTAATCAATGACTAATAAATAACTCTTACCATTAAAATGGAAAATATCAATACCGACCTCAGCCCACGCTCTTTCCGGTATTTCGTGTGAGATTTAAGTGGTTCTTTACAATTGTTTTTTCTATATGTCAAACATGCTTGACAGTGCGAAATCATGTCTTGTATTTGTGTGTTCATATTTGCCCAAAACATTATCTCACGTGCTCGTAACTTAGTTTTTTCTACGCCTAGATGACCTATATGTACTTTTTTTTTACAAATCATTTCGTAAACACCTCGGGGTGACAATCCTATGTCCTTTCCAAATTAAATCGTATGCCACGGTCAATTCATCCCTATAATCCCAATAGGCTCTAATATTGTCTTCAACATCACACTTATTGAACGGCCATCCCTCTTTTATCATTCTCTTAATTTCCAACATTTCCTCATCGACCGCTGTATACTTTTGTAGTTCTATAAAATGAGTATCGGTTAATGTACCTATTACTCGCGGCGATCGCACAAACCTGCGCCCTGTCGTCTAGGTATTGATGTGAGTCATCTTCCTTATCAGCGCTCGGCGCCACAGCGCGTGAAAGCGTATCTGCTATGTATAAAAATTTACCGGGCTTATAAACTAAATTAAACGTATATGGCTGCAACCTAATTAACATACGTTGTAACCTGGCTGGTGCTCCTACAATTGGTTTATTTATTATGCTTATTAACGGTTTATGATCATTTTCAACCGTTACATCGCTTCTGCCAGAAATATACATGTAAAAACGCACACAAGCAAAAACACACGCGTACAATTCTTTTTCTATCTGTGCGTAATTCTGTTCAGTTTTCGTTAGTGAACGCGACGCGAAGCATACCGGCATTCCGTCTTGCAATAAACATGCACCCAAGCCATTTTTACTAGAATCTACAGATATAGTTATCGGCTTATCTAGACTATAAAACTGTAGAACTGGCGGGTTTGTAATACAATGCTGAAGTTGTCGGAACTCCTTTTCATGAACGTCCTCCCAATGCCACGCAATGTCTTTTTTAAGAAGTTCGCGCAACTTGTGTGTCTTCTCAGAGAGGTTTGGAATAAAATTTCCTACGTATGTAACTAATCCCAAAAAACGCTCTAAATCTTTAACTCCCTCTGGTCTAGGCATATTTCTTATCGGTAAAATATGTGAATCATCAGGGCGAATACCTTGCTGTAATATTATATGTCCTAGGTATTTAATTTCAGAAAAACCAATTTTACATTTTTCTCTATTTAACTTGACGTTGATTTGCCTGCACCTGTCTAATACTTGACGAAGGCGCGTATCATGTATTTCCTTTGTCTCCCCATAGCACAGTAAGTCGTCAATAAATAGTATAACTCCCTCAATATCATCGAAGTATTCATAAAGTCTCTTATGAAAGACTTCTGAACTTGAAGAAATTCCAAATGGTAATCTTAAGAATTTAAATCTCCCAAAAACCGAATTAAAAGTACATAAATCCGTAGACTCACTGCTCAACTTCAGTTGCCAAAACGAATGTTTACAGTCAAGCGTACTAAAATATTTTGCCCCAGATAATTTTGCTGTAATTTCATCTAAAGTAGGTAACCTATAGTGCTCCCGTCTTATATACTTATTTATATATCTAAGCAAATACGCATATCTCCATTCGATTTTCTCACCACGGTCATGCTATTTACCCAATCTGTTGGCCCTTCCACTTTAGCAATTATTCCTTGCTGCAACATCTCATCTAATTTACCCCTCACGTCATCCCTTAGCGCAATAGGTAATTTACGTGGTGCATGAACTACGGGTCTTGCTTCTGCGGACAGCCTAATCGTGTACTCGCATGGCAAACAGCCCACCCCTTCAAATACATCCGAATACATATCAAATATGTGCTCACATTCAATGCTACTATTTATTGCCAAAACACGTTTCACTAAATTCATTTCATCACACGACCTTTTTCCTAAAACCGGAGGAGAAGATACGTCAGCAATAATAAATTTTACTATATAAGGTCTGTCTTTATAAAAACACTTTAATCTACATTTACCTAATACTTTTATATCTCCTCCCGAGTAACTGACCAACTTCACACTCGTAGGTATGAGATCACTCAACACAACTCCTGTCTGTGACAAAAATCTGACCGGTAAAACGTTTACGTCAGCTCCAGTGTCCAACTTAAATCGAACGTTACAATTGTTTAACAACTTTAAATCTACACACCAGTTATCATTCGGTTTGATATTATTTAACCCACATACCTGATCTATGGAGTTCTCCCCAACGGTATAAACACGGCACACCCGGGCGAAATGATTCTTACGTTTACACTTAGCACAGTTTTGACCGTAAGCCGGGCAATTAAATTTTTCATGCACAAATCCACAAAAATCACACTTAGGTTCGTACTGTCGTCGAAATCCATTAAACCTGTTTGCCTCATATCGATATTTCATCGTAGGTGAACGTAAAACTGGCCTACTGCCCATCACGGCCTGCAATGTTCCTTCTTGTTGTCTCTGTGCCGTGTTATTATTCGAGTCAACCGTTGCCGCCCGCCGACCGCTTGATGCCCGTGTGTGTGTGATGTCGCGAACAATTCGCGAGCCACCTTGTGTGCGACGAATCCACTGCACGGCTCGCTCGGCGCCTACGTCTCGCTCCCTCACTTCGTCAACATGTCCTCCGTCCTTGTCTAACTTTATATCGTCGGCTTGCAATCTTGACATTTCTATTATTTTACAGATTTCCAAGGCTTTATTAAGCGTTAAATTTTCCTCCCTCAACAGCCGATCCTTCATAGCATTTTCTTGTAGACCACAAATCAGCCTATCCTTGACTAAATCATCTTTTAAGTCCTGGAATTCACATGAGCGCGCCAACCTATTCAATTCGAGTACATACTGCTCAACCGATTCGTGACTTTGTTGATTACGAGTAAAAAACTTGTGTCGCTCCACAGTGAGGTTCTTCTTAGGGGTGAAAAAGTCTTCAAATAATTTCAAACTACTTTCAACGGTCGCATTCTTCTCCGCAGGAAACGTATCGTAGACCTCCCGACACTGTTCACCAATTACGTGAAGTAGTATGCTTACTTGGACATCTGCATCCTTATTGTTTAGCTGACAGGCCTTGAAATATATTAAAAAGGACTTTTTCCACTTCACCCATTGTGCACTAAGATTTCCTGATGTAACGTATGCTAGGTCCTTCTCAAAGCAAAATGGCGACGGCGGTTGCAACATAGATTCCATTTTCTTTACTTTATTTACAATTCCTTATGTAATCCTCAGCGCTCAACACGTTTATTTAAATTATTTTTCAGCGATGCACTTTTTTTTTTAATATATATATTTACGAGATTAAACCGACTGCGCCATGTAAAGATATATAAATAGGAGGGACACGAATGAATACCACGAGTGTCATGCACAGACTGCTTTATTCATATATCCTAACTACCTACATTACATTTATAATAATATTATGAATATACCTACAGTCGAAGGCCTTATTAAGGTCAACAAACTCTGCAAACAAGGGAGTCTTTTGTTCTCTACACTTTTGCAGTCTAGATAAGACGACTCTAGCGAAAAGCTTACCGAGTATGCTCAAAAGAGCGATGCCACAGTAGTGGTTGCAGTCACCGCGGTACCATTTCCCTTTGTATAATGTAGTGATGTTAGCGTCCCGCACATCATGTGGCACCTCCCCCGCTTCCTAACATTTAACCAGTAGATTGCGCAGAATAGGGCGTACGCAATGGAGTTTAATTATTTCAGCCTAGGTGCCATCACTGCCAGAGCTCTTTCCACGTTTAAGCTGGTTGACAGCCTTGATGAACTCCTCAATGGACGGAAGGTCTTCTAACTCAGTCAATATATCCAGTATAGGTATGCTTTGCGCTGCCTCTGGTTGTAGGTATACAGGATGTGAGTAGAGACAGGAGTAGTGCTCAACCCAACAGTCAAGCTGCTTTTCACTCTCAGTAATAATAGCACCTCTTATGTCCTTAAGAGGGGCTAGGCTAGGGGCGCTTTCAGTTAGTAGTTTTTTGAAGTTATCCCACTCGACCCTAATCGGTGTATCCCATGCAGCAAGCTCAGTTTTAGCCATCAATTCGAATTTTCGGAGTTTTTCGTCATCCCTGGTGTTGGAAAGGTTTATCTATCTTCTACCCAGCATTTTCGACGAATAAACCCTCTTGGGAATAATCGCCATCCGAGCTACCACTAGGGAGTGGTCGGTGTCGCAGTCAGCGCTATAGAAGGTACGTGTGTGAAGGGTTTCACGGAGATCCTTAGTTCTGGAAAGTATTACCTCCAGCTGATGCCAATGGCCGGACCGAGGATGTTTCCAAGATACTTTGCGCAATATCTTTCCTTTAAAATATGTATTAGTTACGCATAATAAATGTTCAGAGCAGAACGAGTTCTTACTCGAGAGTAAACGTGGGCCATTGTCGTTCGTATTGCCAACTCCATAGTAACCAATACAGTCGGGCCACGCATTGTGATCACGGCCAACGCGAGCATTAAAGTCGCCTAAGATGTGGAGGCGATCTCCTCGACTGACTTTTCTAACTGTCTCGGCTAGGTTGTAATAAAAACGGTCTTTTGACTCATCCGAAGATGTTAGAGTCGGAGCGTAGGCTGAAATAAAAGTCACGAAACCGCAACCAGTATTCAGTCTTAGGATACGCTCCGAAACTCCGCAAGGATGTTCAATTGCAGGTAGTATGTCATTTCGGATCGAGAAACCTACGCCATGCTCACGAACATCAGTTGAGGCTTTTCCTTTCCAATAGAACGTGTAGGAGTTCTAGCGCAGTGAGCGTTCGTTGGGTAGTCTGGTCCGTTGCAAATTACAGACCGTGATGTTAAGCCTGCTTAGCTCTGCGTCGATTACAGCAGTTTTGCGCAGATCTAGTGCGCAATTAGAATTTGAACCTCCACAGGTGTCCGGGAGGCCTGTCCTCATAGTACGGACATTCCATGTTCCAAAGCGCATGGATTGGCGGGGCATTCTTTTATTATTGTGCTTACTTGAACCAGTACCTAGGTGAAGTAGTTAACGGAACCAGTCATCTAGCAAAGAGCTAGTGCTCTTCACACCCCAAGGGAACAGACCAGCACCGGGACGGATCGGTACCTAATTGGCCGGGGCTGCCCGGCTTTAAGCGGACGGTAACCAAACAATGGACCTGCGATGAGCCCTCCCACTGTCGAAAGTGACCCGTCCGTACTTACGTCCGTGTGTGCGAACTTATTACTGGTAACTGCCACTTTCCGTGTTGTTGTCCACCCAGCAGAGTTGACGTGGGTGAAGTGACCTCTCCACAGACAATACACCGCCTGGGACGGAGTAAAGGAAGTGCAGGGTTGCCCAAGACCTGCATTCCTCTTTCCCCTGCTATCGTAGATCTGTGATGAATCCTTCGAATCTAGAGCCCCCGATAGAGGCAGTTTAAGGTCATACCCGGGACCAGGCTAATACATACATAAATATATTATAAAATAGAAATATAACGAAAGGATAATTCTAATGATTCAGCTCACACATTGTTAAGGGCACCCAGGAAATGTTCTCGTAGTTTATTTTTAAAAGAAAAACGACTTGGCCATCCTTAGTTCCAAAGGCAGTGCATTCCACAGAAGAATATACTGAATAAAGAACGAAGAGTGGAGAGAGACAGAACGATGAGAAGGACATTGAAGCAAACGATTATGAGTTGAGCGGAGATTTTTATTGTGGTTACTGCAGAGATACTGAAAGTGAGTTGTTGAATAAGAATAAAGTGGTATAAAGAGCCGTCAAAACACATAAGGAACGACGCTGACGAATTGGTAACCACTGAAGTTGAGTACGAAAAGAAGAAACATGGTCATATTTACGAATGTTTAAAACGAATCGAATGCAGTTGTTCAGAAGTCGATCGAGTTTATTGAGGTGATCTGCATTCAGGTCGAAATAGCAAACATCACCATATTACTGTCGATTACTGGGAAAATTAAAGCCTGCACCAACGTTTGTTTTGTTTTCCGTCAGAAAATTCGTAAGACGATATAGAAATCGCAAGATTCCTGTGATCCTCTGACTAACATTTGCAATTTAGTCTTTTACAAACGGGCTAATCCCGATGCTCGAATAGTCAAACAGTAGAGGTGGGAGATCATCTAAGATATTACTATTTATAAGATGAGAACTACCTACATTACTTTCATCATTGATTCATACCATGGAGCTATTTTACCCATCAAAATGCCAAGCCACTTTAGCTTGGCATTTTGGTGGATTAATCAATGATTTCTTTTTTAAATTCCGATTTACGGCTCTGGCTTCTTTGGCCTTATGTGTTAACGTTTTATAACGTTTTCTACCGATTATTCTGAATAAAAGGTAAAATTCGTAAGATATTATAGTTTATTCAGTCAATGAAAAATATCAATTGTTTTATTTGAAAACATACTGACAAGTTACAATTTTGGTGTTGGCAACCGGCCAGCTCTAACCATAGCTTCACACCAATGAGTATACGAACTCTAACATCTTCTTTTGAAGCTTATGGTGCCCAGAGTACAACAGCACAACATTTTGTGTCATGCTTTCAGCCCAATCTGTCGGCATAGTTGTACCAATCTTGGTTTGTACAGTGGCTTTGTTAACATATCTGCAATTTGGTTTTCAGTTCCAATCTTTGCAGTACTCATATTTCCATCAGCTACAGCTTCTCTAATAAAGAAATGCCGCAACTTAATGTGCTTAGTTCTATTGTGGAACTCATACGGCGGATTCTGAGCCAATTTGATAGCTGATTCGTTATCCACATATAGAACAGGAATCCTCGTTAATTGTTCTACATTTTCAATTAATCGCTTGAGCCATATGATTTCTCTGGCTCCTTCACTGGCAGCTACAATTTCTGCTTCAGTGCTTGAAATAGCAACTGATGTCTGCAGTTGACTTCTCCATGATATCAGTCCTCCATAGACACATACTAGACCTGAAGTTGATCTTCCAGTGTTGGGATCTCCACCATGGTCAGCATCACTGTAACAGACCAGTTCTTTCTTAGTGCCTTTCCTATAGGTAAGACAAAACTCTCGCGTACCATTTAAATATCGTAATATTCGCTTTACTTTTGCTATATCTGTTTTTGTAGGAGCTTCTAGGTGTCTGGATGCAACACCAACGGCGTAAGCTATGTCGGGTCTTGTTCCCACCATCAGGTATGCAAGGGCTCCAACGACCTCTCTGTATGGAAAGCCATGTTCTCCTTTAGCTTCTTCTCTCAATTCAGAGTCCTTTACTATTGGTGTAGCAACAGCCTTGCAATTTTCCATACCAAATCTCTCAAGCACCTTTTTAGTGTAGGCACCTTGATGTGTTTTGATACAATCTTTCTCTCTTTGTATCTCAAGTCCTAGAAAATAATAAGATTCTTGTTACGTTGGGCCTTTATTTTAAATCGCTTCTCAAGCTTCTCGAGGAACTCATCAATTAGTACCTGTGAGGTACCAGCAATCATACCATCGTCAACATATAGGGCTAGTAATAGTCTACCTTCTCCCCTCTTCATCGAGAAGAAACAAGGATCTTCACCAGGTAGGAACCCTTGTTCTTGAAGAAAGTCTTTAATGCAATTGTTCCAGCATAATGGCGCTTGCTTTAGCCCATATAAACTTCGTTTCAATCTGCATACTTCGTTAGTCCCATTATTATATCCATCAGGCTGTTTGACATAGATTTCCTCATTTAAGCTTCCATAAAGGAATGCGGTGGATACGTCAAATTGAGCTAAGACCATATTGTCTCGAGCGGCAATACTCAATAGTATTCTGATTGTGCTCATTTTTGCTACTGGACTGAAAGTCTTCTCAAAATCCACGCCTTTCTTTTGAGAATAGCCAACCGCAACAAGTCTGGCTTTGTATTTATCTATAGACCCATTTGAGTTTCGCTTAATCTTGTAAATCCATTTGCTAGATATGGCTTTGCGTCCCTTGGGCAATGGCACTAAGTCCCATGTTTGGTTCTCTTCCAAGGATCTTATTTCTTCATCCATGGCTTTGCACCATTGATCTTTCTCAATAGACTTCATAGCATCTTTGAAAGTCTTTGGTTCCTCTTCATGACCATAAACCTTTTCAACGCAGTTAAGAACAAAGTCATCAAATCTTTTAGATGGTTTTATATTACAACGATCTCGCAAAGTCATTCTGTGTGATGTTGTTTCTAGATTTCGTTCACTCTCAACATCTTCTAGAGATCGATCAATATGAGTATCTTCTCTGAATGCTTCATTCTCTGGTTCTGTAAATAACTCTTCTAAAGTTTGTTCTGCTTCTATATCTTCTGCAGATTGTGTTTCGGTCTCAATCACAGGTTCATCTATATTCACCGTCGTTGATTCGGTGTTTTCATTCAATGGTAATGATACCTGAATCCAAGTGTCAGTCTGGGGTATAACACTACTTGAAGAAATAGGTATGTCGAAGTGTAAAGGAATTGGAGCATCAAAACTCATTGAACCATTTTCTATAGGTATTGGATCTTGATTTGTTGATTCTAGGGTCTTCTCTTCAAAGATAACGTCTCTAGATCGTACTAGTTTGTTTGTTTCCTTGATCCATATCCTATACCCTTCATCATTATCATATCCAATAAGTATACCTTTCTTTGCTTTCTTGTCCAATTTCTTCCTAGTTACTTTTGGTACATGTGCATAACAAGTGCTTCCTAATATTCTTAAATGCCGGATTCTTGGCTTTTTCTTACACCAAATCTCATATGGACTTTTATCAAATGGTGTTGGTCCAGTCCGATTCAGAATATATATTGTGGCATAAACTAATTCTGCCCATAAGGCTTTAGGTAGCCTTCTTGAATGCATTATAGCTCTTGCAGCTTCGACAACTGTCCTATTGTCTCTTTCTACACATCCGTTTTGTTCTGGGGTGTATGGCATCGTAAGTCTTTGCATGACACCATTTTCTTGAAGTATTTTTCGTACCTCCGCATTGTCGAATTCTCCTCCATTGTCACTCAGAAGCTCTTTCACGTTGTGTCCCATAACTTTTATCTCGGCTAACACTTGCTTCAGCTTTTGACTTACTTCTGACTTCTGTTTTAGAAAATACACAAATCGAAATTTCGACAAATCATCTTTGAATAGTACAAAGTATCTGCATTTGCTCATTGAGTACGGGAAAGGTCCACATACATCAGCATGTATCAATGCTCCTGCTTCTGTCGCCCTCTCTCTCGTACCAAACTTTTGCCTGTGCGCCTTGCCATAAATGCAGCCTTCGCAAATTTCGCTATCAAGTTTCAGTTTAATCCCAAGCTCCCTCTCAATGACTCTTTTCACATGAGTCTTACTTTGATGTCCTAATCTTTCATGGTATAGCTGAAGTAAATTCTTTGAGTCTATCGTGTTTATTTCTACAGGTTTTAAAGGCCTTCTGTTTGTCAAACGTAGTTTGTACAGACCTCCTTGTATCTGCCTGTTTCCAATAAGCATGACTGTTCCTTTGACTGATAATTTACATTCTGTTGCTGTTGACATAAAAGTACTGTTTGAGAGTCTATCTTGTGCTGATAAAACCGAGAATAGATTTTTCTTCACGCTGGGTACGTACCAAACATCGTTTAGCGTGATCAGTTGTTTGCAACCTCTTCCTACGTCAGCTTCAACTATTAGTGTTCCTTTTCCAAGCGCCCGAATGGCTTCTCCATTCGCAGTGGTTACTGTATATGAGTCGTCAAAGTAGTGGAATGACTCAAACAAATCATCTCTATTTGTTACATGACTTGTGGCTCCATTATCTATGAACCAGTTATCATGGTCTTCATCCATCTTACTGTTAACTGCCATAAGACTCATGTTCACATTTGTATTTGGAACGCTCTTTGTCGTTGACGGTTTTAGTGGTCGTCCATCAGACATCCATTTTTCGCATTGTTTCACTCTATGACCAATCTTACCACAATAATGGCATTTATCTCTCGTGATCTTTTGTTTTCCCTTCTTCTTTTGAACATTTAGGATCTCTATTTCTTTATCTTCATCTTTGCTTAATAGTGATCGCTCATATGTACAAAGTTGGCTCGTCAAGTTTTCTACTGTCCTTTCTGACTTTGTTATCAATAGCCAACTAGATTTAAAAGAGAAGTATTTTTCTGGTAAGGTGTCTAAAATTTTGCAAATCAAGAAGATCTCCGGTAGCTCACCTTTATTTTCAGTTTTCTTCATCTCTTGTTCTAGTTCTGACCATATATTCTTCATTTTTGACAAATGAGTTGACATGTCATTGTCGGACTCTTTCTTGTAGCCAAAGAACTTCATGCAAAGGTCATATGCTCGGTCTTGTGATACACCTGAATAGATTCGGGTCAATTCCGCCCATATCTCTCTTGCTTCGTTAAATCTCATAACTTTTTGAAGATTTTCATCCGAAAGATTTGTGGTAATTAATAATAGAGCTGCGCTATTGATTCTCTGATAGTTTTTCAACTCTGAATCATATTTTTCACAATTTTCTGGATCCGACAGTTGAGGTTTACTGACCTTTCCTTCAACTATGTCCAGAAGTCCCAGTCCTCTCATGGCTGCTGTAATTTTGTATTTCCATGTGGACCAATTCGAATCGTTTAAGAGACCAACCTTTATTTTTGTTGCTTCTAAGATAGCTTGCTCCATCTTGCAGACAAAAAATGTTTTCTCTTCCTTAAACTTCGACTTCGAAGGAACTTCTTCTGAATCTCACAATTCTTACGTTTTGCAATACGTTCTGCTCAAAACGTCTTTCACTCTGCTACCATGTTAACGTTTTATAACGTTTTCTACCGATTATTATGAATAAAAGGTAAAAATTCGTAAGATATTATAGTTTATTCAGTCAATGAAAAATATCAATTGTTTTATTAGAAAACATACTGACAAGTTACAATTTTGGTGTTGGCAACCGGCCAGCTCTAACCATAGCTTCACACCAATGAGTATACGAACTCTAACATTATGAGCCTTCAGTAAATATATTTTTATATCATTTATTTCCGTCATTGTCAAGTCCGTCACAGTCAAGTCATACCGTAGTCCTTGTCCAACCCCAGTAAAGCAGTGGAGACTGTACTAGAGGCTTTTATGGAGTTTTGGTTACAACACGGAAAATCACAATTCACGGCATAATCGCACTTTCCACCACTTGTGTACGTTGTCGAAGATGTTATGTCTAAAAATCCACCATATTTACACATAAAAACTCGAATTTACATCAGTTTTTGAAAATAAAACATAGCCTCGATGCGTCTTTTTCCGCGTTGGCGCCATAACTCTCATTAATCAATGATGAAAGAAAGGGTACCTGTTAGAGTTCGTATACTCATTGGTGTGAAGCTATGGTTAGAGCTGGCCGGTTGCCAACACCAAAATTGTAACTTGTCAGTATGTTTTCAAATAAAACAATTGATATTTTTCATTGACTGAACAAACTATAATATCTTACGAATTTTACCTTTTATTTATAATAATCGGTAGCAAACGTTATAAAACGTTAACATGGTAGCAGAGTGAAAGACGTTTTGAGCAGAACGTATTGCAAAACGTAAGAATTGTGAGATTCAGAAGAAGTTCCTTCGAAGTCGAAGTTTAAGGAAGAGAAAACATTTTTTGTCTGCAAGATGGAGCAAGCTATCTTAGAAGCAACAAAAATAAAGGTTGGTCTCTTAAACGATTCGAATTGGTCCACATGGAAATACAAAATTACAGCAGCCATGAGAGGACTGGGACTTCTGGACATAGTTGAAGGAAAGGTCAGTAAACCTCAACTGTCGGATCCAGAAAATTGTGAAAAATATGATTCAGAGTTGAAAAACTATCAGAGAATCAATAGCGCAGCTCTATTATTAATTACCACAAATCTTTCGGATGAAAATCTTCAAAAAGTTATGAGATTTAACGAAGCAAGAGAGATATGGGCGGAATTGACCCGAATCTATTCAGGTGTATCACAAGACCGAGCATATGACCTTTGCATGAAGTTCTTTGGCTACAAGAAAGAGTCCGACAATGACATGTCAACTCATTTGTCAAAAATGAAGAATATATGGTCAGAACTAGAACAAGAGATGAAGAAAACTGAAAATAAAGGTGAGCTACCGGAGATCTTCTTGATTTGCAAAATTTTAGACACCTTACCAGAAAAATACTTCTCTTTTAAATCTAGTTGGCTATTGATAACAAAGTCAGAAAGGACAGTAGAAAACTTGACGAGCCAACTTTGTACATATGAGCGATCACTATTAAGCAAAGATGAAGATAAAGAAATAGAGGTCCTAAATGTTCAAAAGAAGAAGGGAAAACAAAAGATCACGAGAGATAAATGCCATTATTGTGGTAAGATTGGACATAGAGTGAAACAATGCGAAAAATGGATGTCTGATGGACGACCACCAAAACCGTCAACGACAAAGAGCGTTCCAAATACAAATGTGAACATGAGTCT
This sequence comes from Pseudoips prasinana, assembly GCA_951640165.1. Classification (NCBI taxonomy): domain Eukaryota; kingdom Metazoa; phylum Arthropoda; class Insecta; order Lepidoptera; family Nolidae; genus Pseudoips; species Pseudoips prasinana. Next base: position 21,682,019 of record OX621236.1, on the reverse strand, counting down.
TATGGCAGTTAACAGTGAGATGGATGAAGACCATGATAACTGGTTCATAGATAATGGGGCCACAAGTCATGTAACAAATAGAGATGATTTGTTTGAGTCATTCCACTACTTTGACGACTCATACACAGTAACCACTGCGAATGGAGAAGCCATTCAGGCGCTTGGAAAAGGAACACTAATAGTTGAAGCTGACGTAGGAAGAGGTTGCAAACAACTGATCACGCTAAACGATGTTTGGTACGTACCCAGCGTGAAGAAAAATCTATTCTCGGTTTTATCAGCACAAGATAGACTCTCAAACAGTACTTTTATGTCAACAGCAACAGAATGTAAATTATCAGTCAAAGGAACAGTCATGCTTATTGGAAACAGGCAGATACAAGGAGGTCTGTACAAACTACGTTTGACAAACAGAAGGCCTTTAAAACCTGTAGAAATAAACACGATAGACTCAAAGAATTTACTTCAGCTATACCATGAAAGATTAGGACATCAAAGTAAGACTCATGTGAAAAGAGTCATTGAGAGGGAGCTTGGGATTAAACTGAAACTTGATAGCGAAATTTGCGAAGGCTGCATTTATGGCAAGGCGCACAGGCAAAAGTTTGGTACGAGAGAGAGGGCGACAGAAGCAGGAGCATTGATACATGCTGATGTATGTGGACCTTTCCCGTACTCAATGAGCAAATGCAGATACTTTGTACTATTCAAAGATGATTTGTCGAAATTTCGATTTGTGTATTTTCTAAAACAGAAGTCAGAAGTAAGTCAAAAGCTGAAGCAAGTGTTAGCCGAGATAAAAGTTATGGGACACAACGTGAAAGAGCTTCTGAGTGACAATGGAGGAGAATTCGACAATGCGGAGGTACGAAAAATACTTCAAGAAAATGGTGTCATGCAAAGACTTACGATGCCATACACCCCAGAACAAAACGGATGTGTAGAAAGAGACAATAGGACAGTTGTAGAAGCTGCAAGAGCTATAATGCATTCAAGAAGGCTACCTAAAGGCTTATGGGCAGAATTAGTTTATGCCACAATATATATTCTGAATCGGACTGGACCAACACCATTTGATAAAAGTCCATATGAGATTTGGTGTAAGAAAAAGCCAAGAATCCGGCATTTAAGAATATTAGGAAGCACTTGTTATGCACATGTACCAAAAGTAACTAGGAAGAAATTGGACAAGAAAGCAAAGAAAGGTATACTTATTGGATATGATAATGATGAAGGGTATAGGATATGGATCAAGGAAACAAACAAACTAGTACGATCTAGAGACGTTATCTTTGAAGAGAAGACCCTAGAATCAACAAATCAAGATCCAATACCTATAGAAAATGGTTCAATGAGTTTTGATGCTCCAATTCCTTTACACTTCGACATACCTATTTCTTCAAGTAGTGTTATACCCCAGACTGACACTTGGATTCAGGTATCATTACCATTGAATGAAAACACCGAATCAACGACGGTGAATATAGATGAACCTGTGATTGAGACCGAAACACAATCTGCAGAAGATATAGAAGCAGAACAAACTATAGAAGAGTTATTTACAGAACCAGAGAATGAAGCATTCAGAGAAGATACTCATATTGATCGATCTCTAGAAGATGTTGAGAGTGAACGAAATCTAGAAACAACATCACACAGAATGACTTTGCGAGATCGTTGTAATATAAAACCATCTAAAAGATTTGATGACTTTGTTCTTAACTGCGTTGAAAAGGTTTATGGTCATGAAGAGGAACCAAAGACTTTCAAAGATGCTATGAAGTCTATTGAGAAAGATCAATGGTGCAAAGCCATGGATGAAGAAATAAGATCCTTGGAAGAGAACCAAACATGGGACTTAGTGCCATTGCCCAAGGGACGCAAAGCCATATCTAGCAAATGGATTTACAAGATTAAGCGAAACTCAAATGGGTCTATAGATAAATACAAAGCCAGACTTGTTGCGGTTGGCTATTCTCAAAAGAAAGGCGTGGATTTTGAGAAGACTTTCAGTCCAGTAGCAAAAATGAGCACAATCAGAATACTATTGAGTATTGCCGCTCGAGACAATATGGTCTTAGCTCAATTTGACGTATCCACCGCATTCCTTTATGGAAGCTTAAATGAGGAAATCTATGTCAAACAGCCTGATGGATATAATAATGGGACTAACGAAGTATGCAGATTGAAACGAAGTTTATATGGGCTAAAGCAAGCGCCATTATGCTGGAACAATTGCATTAAAGACTTTCTTCAAGAACAAGGGTTCCTACCTGGTGAAGATCCTTGTTTCTTCTCGATGAAGAGGGGAGAAGGTAGACTATTACTAGCCCTATATGTTGACGATGGTATGATTGCTGGTACCTCACAGGTACTAATTGATGAGTTCCTCGAGAAGCTTGAGAAGCGATTTAAAATAAAGGCCCAACGTAACAAGAAATCTTATTATTTTCTAGGACTTGAGATACAAAGAGAGAAAGATTGTATCAAAATACATCAAGGTGCCTACACTAAAAAGGTGCTTGAGAGATTTGGTATGGAAAATTGCAAGGCTGTTGCTACACCAATAGTAAAGGACTCTGAATTGAGAGAAGAAGCTAAAGGAGAACATGGCTTTCCATACAGAGAGGTCGTTGGAGCCCTTGCATACCTGATGGTGGGAACAAGACCCGACATAGCTTACGCCGTTGGTGTTGCATCCAGACACCTAGAAGCTCCTACAAAAACAGATATAGCAAAAGTAAAGCGAATATTACGATATTTAAATGGTACGCGAGAGTTTTGTCTTACCTATAGGAAAGGCACTAAGAAAGAACTGGTCTGTTACAGTGATGCTGACCATGGTGGAGATCCCAACACTGGAAGATCAACTTCAGGTCTAGTATGTGTCTATGGAGGACTGATATCATGGAGAAGTCAACTGCAGACATCAGTTGCTATTTCAAGCACTGAAGCAGAAATTGTAGCTGCCAGTGAAGGAGCCAGAGAAATCATATGGCTCAAGCGATTAATTGAAAATGTAGAACAATTAACGAGGATTCCTGTTCTATATGTGGATAACGAATCAGCTATCGAATTGGCTCAGAATCCGCCGTATGAGTTCCACAATAGAACTAAGCACATTAAGTTGCGGCATTTCTTTATTAGAGAAGCTGTAGCTGATGGAAATATGAGTACTGCAAAGATTGGAACTGAAAACCAAATTGCAGATATGTTAACAAAGCCACTGTACAAACCAAGATTGGTACAACTATGCCGACAGATTGGGCTGAAAGCATGACACAAAATGTTGTGCTGTTGTACTCTGGGCACCATAAGCTTCAAGAGAAGATGTTAGAGTTCGTATACTCATTGGTGTGAAGCTATGGTTAGAGCTGGCCGGTTGCCAACACCCAAATTGTAACTTGTCAGTATGTTTTCAAATAAAACAATTGATATTTTTCATTGACTGAATAAACTATAATATCTTACGAATTTTACCTTTTATTCATAATAATCGGTAGCAAACGTTATAAAACGTTAACAGTACCTACCCTTTTCTTTCATCATTAATTGACACTTAGATATATTATACCACCTTTTTTTGAGAAAAACTGGAAAAATATAAAAAAGCCATTGGCAACCCTGATTCAACCTGTCAAATTTTGTTATCGTTTCCAGATGCCGAACGCTATTTTGTTGTCGTTCTCTTATAAAATTTAAAAATACAAGCTGGTGTAAACTTGTTATTTATAATTTATTATTAGGGTTGTATTTAGAATAAAAATAACTTTTATGACCATGACTGCCAATAATGAATACCCAAAGGCTTCTAGTAAGTACTACTTAGGGCACGCCCATAGAATATCACTTACGGTTATTAACTTGCTGTTTCTTTTTTTTTAATTAATGAAAAGTTATTTGCGTTTTGTCCACTTAATTTAGAAAACAAATGATACACTAACATACCAATTTAATTAAAATGTAATGTCATAATCCATAGCTTTATTCTCACACTTCGTAAGGACGGGTCTCACGACATAAAATGGGAACATTGCATCGCTAACCTTTTTAAGTTATAAATAAAAATTGACCCTTTTAACACCAACATTAATTTAAGTTTATTAGGTTCTAAACGGCTTTCTTAAAATATGGTCGCGACCATGTTTTATTCCTTGTTATGTATAGCCATAATTATTCCGCAGATTTCGCTATCATTGGCTTTTGTCAGATACATTAGAAGGGTGCTGGTAGAGCCATATCTGCTGCCGTACATATTACATATTCAACCTTCTTTTTTTTTCAGATGCCACTCTTATTGGGGCCAGTATAACTTATGTAGCTGGTTTGTTCCTGCTTCTTTCATTTGCCGGTCCATACTGGATTGAATCATACCCTGAAATGTTTTCGAACTTCAAACACATGGGCTTATGGGAATATTGTTTTGATGATTTTCGATTCCCTCTATATCAATTTGATAAGCTGTTTGATGGGTGTCACTACATCTTTAGTTCAGTAAGTATGCATAGCTTAATTGAAAAATAATTATGATAAAAACCATGATATTAATAATTACATAATAAATAGCACTCATTAACCATTTTCTCGTTATATACTGCATGTACAGTGCAGTGGTCAAGATAGTTTTCTGGTTGAATGACATGGGTTTATTTCAATGAGAATCTGAATAAATTGTATGATTTTGGTGTACTAATTTGTTGACAATATTTCAATGTAAATGCAGTATTAGGGAAGTTATGTGATAGACAAGGGGTTGAATCTAAACTAATATTATACACACATCTAAAGTGTCTGGGGAATCCATTTTTAACTATATGTCTTACTTTCAGTCATACAAAATTACAATTTTTGCAAATTGTGGGTAATAAACCTAAGTTGCCATCAATTAGGCATATGGTAGAAAAAGGCCAAACCATTACAATTTTGATTAGGACAAATAAAAAATGGGCACCATTTTATATAAAGTTGACACTTTATATAAAATGGTGCCCATTATTTTAGACTCCTAGACTCTAATTGGGCAGGTCCAACCAGCAATGCAATGCATTTAAAATACTTAGGCTGCATGGACTACAGAAATTCCATCATTCTTCATATTAGACACATAATGAACACTGCATTTAAAATAACTGATTATTTCAGCTATCAAATGTTATTACTTACTATGTTGTACGATAATTTCCTTTATTTATTTTTTGTAGGAGTTCTATGTAATCAGGGAATGGTTGCTGCCTGGCTGGTTGATGGCGGTGCAAGCATTTGTGACCTTGGCTCTGATTGCATCATTTGTATCACAAGTGTTACTGGCTTGTGTGATTGTACGCTGGCCACTCCGCACTGTTCTGAGATATGAATGGATTTTTGTCTCCTCAGCTTTTATATTGGTGGCTATAGCAAGTGAGTGTTTATTTCGAAACTAATGTAGGATTGCGTAATCCTTTCTTTTTAAACAATCCATACATTAGTATGCATTGTTTAAAAAGAAAGTATTGGACAGAACTTGAAAATGGGGCATTTATTTAGTTTAGTAGTTGTATAAACCTGTGCTAACTATACTATCCCTGGAAAAAGTTCTGATTCAACTAGGGTATTAAAAAGCAATAATAAGCATGGTTGTACTATTATTATCCTATCATCCTATCATTCATTTGGATTTTTGTATCTATTTATTTTGATTTTACACATTTGATTTTATACATCCATAAATATGGCATTGCAATGAATCGAATTGCAGTGATTATCTAATACAAATGGAAGGGAAAAGCAAAAAATATTATTAATTTGTTAAAACTACCGAACCATCAAGTATTCATCATCAACAAAATCTCTTAATTTGATTTGTCAAGGTAACAAAATTATCAGAGATTTATTAGTACACTAGATGATAAATATAACTGTAACCTACATGTCACAAAAGCTTTAATAGATCAACTGGTTAGTTTATGTCTCGAGCCTGACATAGGATTTGCCTCTAACCTGAGATACAGCATTGTGGTTTAGGGCAATTCTGTTAATAGGGTATTGAAAGCTAAAAAGCAATGCATACAAGCTATTCGTATTTTACGATCATGAGGACCTCCATGGTCCTACAATACAAATTACCTTATTGTGCAAGCTGCATCTTGCATGTCTATATATATTTTTGAAAAATGTTGCTTGGTAAAATTAAATCGCTATTTTAATTTTGTGTTAAAAGAATGTTTGTAATTTTAATCATCAGTCAGTAAAGATATGACCAGTGAATTAAATGAATATTTTGTTTCACAGGTGTATTCTTATTCTTAGCAGTGGCTATCTTTGGGGGTAACTGTTATCGTCGCGACTGGCTCCTGTACCCGGCGTTCAATGTTCTGTCATGGTCCTATGCTTTTTCTGTTGTTGCCTTTATATTGTTTGGTAAGAATTTATTTTATACTTCTCTTTGACTGCCTACTATTATTTTAGTAATGTTCGCAATCCTGGTGGTGATGCCGGTCCATTCATTGTTATCTCTTAAGGCTCCTTTTATGTTTTACACTGATAACTCACATATTTTGTCACATAGAAATATACATGTGTAAACTCTTTCGCATAAATGTTTTTCTTAAAATTGACCTCCTAATGGATCGCCATGCCAGTAACCGCCCTAATTAATTTATCGTTTTATTTGTAAGACGGCTTGACCACCGCATGTCTCAATAGTTTGGTAAAGCAGTGAAAGGCCAAAAAACGTAATTTTTTTTTTATTTTTTTTTTTTTCCATTTCATTCTCTCTATCTGCGATCAGCCTCACAGCTAAAAATTTGTACTTGTAAGGGTTTAAAACCACCTAAAGTTATAATGAATGTTTTAATGGTCTTGCTAGGTAGTACAACACATCAGCTGTTCTTCTATTATGTCAACTTAAAATATATTTTCTACCCAGGCATGGCAGCCATCCTTCTTTATTTGGAGTCACGCAAGCTATACGAGCTGCGCTTGGAAGCAAAGAACCTGGTAGCACAAATGCAACACAGCCAGCCCGAGCATGCTCTGCATCAGCTGCGCGACCAGTTGCAGCAACAGCGCCAGATGGGCTACATGTAACTTATTTCCCAGCTTGCCACTTAATGGATAAAATTTAAATGAACTGTCAATATAATTTTAGCCAGAAGGCAGAGCTATAGCTGCTTTTATTAAACTCTTCCTTATTTCAAGAGTTATTAGTGATAAGATTGGCATTTTCGGCACGTTTCTAATTAAAAATAATCGCCCACTTGAACCACTGACGCTGTTGTGTCTGAATGTCTTGAAAGTCATTTTGGAATGAGCAAAAAAGAAAACGCGATGACTGAAAAAACGATAACATTGACCAAAACTATACCCTGCCTATTTCAGTACTTACACGAGATAATTATTTAAGATTTTGTCAGAAATAACTCTTAAGGGTCTAGTTTATAATTCTGTAATCAGTTCATTGTATAAACAAGATACCTAACTTAAATATTGATCATGAAGTTCACGTCAGAGTTACTTATTAGGATATTCTAACTGGTAATTATTTTTATCATTATCCTAATTGAAATCAAATTTTCCAATTCTTTTAGTTTCACTCTATACGAGAATATATAAACAAACTCTATATAACAAAGTTACAATGTGCCCACAACGGAAAAATTTATGACTTGCTGTAAGTTTATATATTTTCCTTTTTTTCCGTAACAGTAATAAGAAATGTCTGAGAAATCTTTAGTGAGGTAAAAAATCTTCCTTTGTATGGAATGATTGCATATATTAGTATTTTTGTACCCTTTATAATTCGTCTGTTTTAATTTCTGATGTACAGACGACAGCACATCAAGCTACCCCAATCTGTCAAATTTATGCATATGTGATAAAGTTGAAAATCTATAAAAGAAATTTGACAGATTGGGGTGGCTGGATGTGCTGGCGTCTGTATTTATAGCATTGGTGTAAAAAATTGTGCATAATAGTTATACATTGATTCGAACTTACTACACAAGTAAGTACCATTACAGATGTATTTTTGTGTAAGATTTTGATGCTGACTACATCGACATTAAAAAGTGTGAACTGAAAAACAATGTGTTATAATTTGTAGTTGTTTATAATCGATTCTCTTTTATTTGTATTCCTAAGTATGTGTTCTTAAGTTGTGTAGTAGATACTTAAAAATATTATGCTCTTAACTGTATTGTATTTCTAGAAGTAGGAATTTCTGATTTTTTAAATTTAATTTCTTGTAGAATATAAGATATAGGTATAAGTTTATTTGATACTAATGTTTTGTTAAACAAAAAATTTAAACTGTGTAGCTCTTATTTTAAGATTGTCATTTTATAAAGTGCCTTATTGAATGTATTTAGTTTAACATAAACTATGTTGATATAACAAGTCCGTCCGATTGAATCTCTCATTATACCAAGCCATTCCAAGGATGAGCACTGATTGTACCGTTAGCGAATTATTAAAATAATATTTTGTAGTAAAACATATGTTTTATTATTTATGTATCCTAGCTCAAAGTACGTTATATACGCTTGATATTATTATTTGGGAAACATAGATGGTGATCTTGGAAGTAAACTAACTTAAATCTCATTACAATTCTTTTTTATAGCTCATATGAAATGGACATGATAAGATAAACACCCTTTAGACGATTGGCACACTGCCCCGCATGATGCAGCGTAGTCCGTGAGTGCGTGTTCTAACGTTATTGCACACCATTTACAGAGCATGGTTTGCAGGATTCACAGTTAATTATTAAAAAAAAGTACGATTGACAGTCATATCGCTATCAGCGATCTCTTCCAGTCATACTTAGAACTAATAATAATAATGTCGAACGGGTTGAATTTCGGTAATGGTGGCCAGTCTCAATGGAAGTTAGCCGTCTCCACGAGACATGGTATAGGACGCAAGTGTATGTCTTAATAAGAACTCCGTTAGAAAGAAGTGTAATGATTTTTAAATTAGTTCGGATTGCTTATAATCGGGGAAACAATGACCCGGTTAAATTGTGATTTACTCAAGTTCAATTATGATTTTGATTGAAGATAAATCAATGCATGGTTTGATTGGTAGTAGGTAATAATTCTGTTAGTTGACAGTGGTAGCCTTAAATGGTGATAGTATGTAAAACATATGACAATTTTCTTTGAGATTTACTTGCAATAGTTAGATATTATATGTAGTACATTATTTTATGTATCATCATTAATTTTCACAGCGTGCGCTATATAATTAATAATATTAAATTAAATACTTGCAAAATTTTGAAACCTGGGGTTATATTTTCGTAGGAATCTGATAATGTAGCTTACCTTATTTATTTTAATAAAAGACTGTCCGCCCTATGGAAATTAATCCCTGTGTCGCGGGTTACTTTACAAACATATCATTGACGAACACAAAGTAGGTAGGTACATCTAGACTCAGGACAACTAGTTTATGGTTCACACAAATAGTTGTACTGCGCGGGAATCGAACTCGAGTCATGAAGTGGCGACGCAAGTGTCTTAACCGCTGCGCTACACGTGTAATCAAACTTTATTTTATTTATTTTTATATAAAACTTTACCACAAATAATATTGTACATAGGCGGACTTAATGCCATAGGCATTATCTACCAGTCAACCTTTGGCTGGTGCAGAAAGACTAAGGTAGGTGCACTAAAACGGACGGTTACTACCTGAGGATACATAAAAGGGATGTTTTCTGCAATTCTCGATCTACGTTAGCACGCGAAGACGTCGGTAGCTCGTAACGGGCATTTTATCGATACCAACGCAGACTAACAGTCATGGAGGGCAGTAGTCGGGGCGCGTTTGCTCGACCGGCTAGTAAGGTATATGAGATTTTGTATATTGTATGACAGTTTCAGGCAGCCTTGACTTCTTTTAGTAAGTTGTTCCTGGAGCGACGAGGCTTACGGGTAAAGACGATCGGGGTATAAGGGACTTGTTGGGTAAGTTGAAAAGGGTTGAGACGATTGTTTCATCCAATGTTTGAAGGTGGGCAGTTTGAATGAAGGTAGACAATTATAAATGCGTACCACGGTGCGCCCACGGCCCGTTCCATGAACCGAGTTTGAAGTGTTTGGAATGGATAGAGAAATTTAGTAGCGGCGTAAGTCGTGTGAATTTTCACCTTGTTGGTAAGGGGCATTTTACTGTGCATATTCACGAGGCAGTGAAGTCGACTAAGAGCAAATGTGGCTCCGTTGTTTGTGAACCGATTTGAACATTGATAATATTATAATTAAACACACACATTTGCTACCTACCTACGTAATAATATACAATCCGTTATTTTTTATGTCGATTTAAAATGACTCACCAGGTTTTTGAAGACTTCCACAGGTAGCAAGAACGTAGTCAATAGTTTGTTGCGGAACGTTACCGTCCAGAACTACAAGCGGTGCCTTCTTCAGTATCTCCATGTGTTTGTCCACCTGGTAATAAATAAAGAAAACTTTATTTTTTTATGAAAATAAATAATTCTCTCTTATGGAATTGATTATCGAAAATTTTAATCGTTTCGATAATCAGTTCCTAATAAAAGTAATAAACTTTGAAGAAAATCTAAATTAGGTATTTGTTGTCGGTTCTGTGGAACTTGCATCATCGCACGTCACGCTTCCCATGAGCTATAGCTATATGTATACTGTGTAGGTACTGTTTGGGTGAAGAAAAAGCGTGAAACTCTGGTCATCAATTGATTCATCTTCATATCAACTCAATTTTTCAAAGGTCATAGAGACCTTAAAATAATGTTGCTATTGAGTAATTAAGTAAGGCCCCTTCTGGTTTATAGGTATATCCGGTCCGTTCATAAATACGCTCCTACTTATCATAAAATAAATATTACTACTTCTATTGCCACTTTAAAAATGAAACGATCTTTGCCAGCGATGAGACGTATCACATTACTAAGAACATTTGTTTACGCGAGATAACATGCAGAAAGCAGAGTTCGATCGCCAAAGTACAGACGCCAGCACATCAAGCTACCCCAATCTGTCAAATTTCCCCAGTAGAAAGTGAACCTTATGCTTTTGTGATAAAGTTGAAAATCTATAAAAGAAATTTGACAGATGGTAGTAGGTAGCTGGATGTGCTGGCGTCTGTACCTACGAGTACCTATCTACTGATATTTCCATGACCATGCATGAAACTTAAATTGTTCTGTCGCTGTGAAGAGACATTTAAACAAACGACGATATAGATAAAGGGAAAATTATGCTCACGCAACCCGTAGGCGCTATTATTTATCGCCTTATTTAGACAGAGTTTACATAATGGATCTATGCCGATCTTCTACCAAAAGTAAAGAAGTTTTATCAGGATCGGTAGACTATACATGTTCAGATTTAGTACCAGTAAAATAGGTGTGGTAAGTTTCAGAAACATGAGGAAACTATGCCACAGATGCTAGATAGTTCTCAACCGGACATGACCAGTGCTACGGCGTCCGCAAATGGTTTCCAGTACTCACTCTCAAAAGTGAGTCCTGGATAATGTTCTAACTATTGGACCATTGATAGATTCTTTAACATAGTAGTTGATAGTTTCAATTTCGTTTTGGTGACTGGCATGTATTTTTAGGGTTCCGTAGCGAAATGGCAAAAAACGGAACCCTTATAGATGTATGTCTGTCTGTCTGTCCGTATGTCACAGCCACTTTTTTCCGAAACTATGAGAGCTGTACTGTTGAAACTTGGTATGTAGATGTATTCTGTGAACCGCATTAAGATTTTCACAAAATTGAAAAAGAACAATAATTGTGGGAGTTCCCCATACCTACATAGAACTGAAACTCAAAAAAAGTGTTTCATCGTACCCATACATGTGGAGTATCTATGGATAGGTCTTCAATAATGTTATAGAGGTTTCTAATATATATTTTTTTCTAAACTGAATAGTTTGCGCGAGAGACACTTCTAAAGTGGTAAAATGAGTATTTACTGTAAATTCCCCTGTAACCCCTGTAACTTCTAAAATAAGAGAATGATAAAACTAAAAAAAATATATGATGTACATTACCTACCATGCAAACTAACAACAAAAATTGGTTTGAACGAGATCTATTAAGTAGTTTTTTTTAATACGTCATAAATCGTAAACCGCAATTTTCCTTTCATTTAATCAACTGACATATCTACTTGCTGTTACGGAACTCTTAATCGGCGAGTTCGACTCGCACTTGGCCGGTTTTTTTTATTTCTTTTTATAAAAACACAACACCAATAGATAAGGGGAGTCAATGGACGATAATTCTTTATAGGACACCTAATTATCACAGAAAACCAGAATACAATATATATAAGAAAAGTGGACTATTGGCGGCCTTATTACTAAATGTGATTTCTTCAATGCAGGTAGGTATTAGAGGATGGAGTAACAGAGATGGGGTGGTAGTTAGTGTGCACATTTTCAGAAACGATACGCACAACATACCATTACAAAAACAGCTAGTTTTCTAAATAAATTACTTACACATTTATTGATTATACATTTTCCTTCTTTATATAGGTACACGCATATATACCTAATTATATCTCATAAATAAATAAATACATACATAGAATTATGATCATGAAACAAAAACAAAAAAATCTTTCTTTGTACCTTTTTGTAGTGACAAGTAGTGATCTTTTACAAGACTGGAACTTGAGGCAACTTGTGTAGAGATTGTGTTTCGTGTACATTCAGATAACAGAGCCTATCTTGTCGCGACAGTTCTAAAGAGAGCCTCGGGAAATATTTAGGCTTATTTGTTTTTGCGCATCGGCAAGTATTAGGTATCCAACGCTAAGATACATAATACATTTTTTTACATTCATAATACTAGTTGACCCGTGCTCACTTCGTTGGGCGGTAAACATTTTTACTTGTGAGTAAATTATGACTGTCGTTCAACCGAACGATGAAAAATGATCTAACTACTGGTGTTTGTGGTTAATTGTAAGGCCAATAAACAAAGGCGGTCCTTACAATTATAATGATTTAAATATTTTTTTAAATTTAAAAAACTACTTTTTGTGCCTTAAGTATAAAAGATTGACATCTGAATTCGCTGATTTTTTTGTAGGCATTATCAATGCTGTGTTTCTCTGACTAAAGCAAGTGAAAAACAGGCGAACGAAAATATTTCTTAAGAATGCTGCCTTAACGATGAAAGATACATGATTGAGTTCTAGAGAAAAGTACGCAAGTTTCTACAACTGTTGCAGAGCTTGCCTATATAAAAGTCAGCAAGCAAATACGACTACCGCGAAAAAGTCTTTTCATTTTCGGTTTAATTTATAGCCTATGACACTCACAAATAACGTGGCTTTCAATTAGTAATAAACAAAATTCAAAATAGGTTCGTTGGATCCAGACAACCTCACAAGCTTTACCTCTTCGTGAGTATAGATTATGATAAGTCAAGGTTGGATCGTGACACTCCATACAATCCGATACATTGGCGGTTGAGATATATAATAATAATAATAAAGTTCTTACAAGACTAAGCTGTAAAACTTACCAGTTCAACAGAGATGTGATTATGTAGAGACATGTCGCCTAGTCCAAGTAAGCACTCTCCTCGAGAATCCAAAACTGCTGCGTAGGTCGGTGTACGGTCCATCTTTACCACGCATCCTGAAAGAAAAGCATGATGTACACAACTAAATGTAAAGGATAACCAACCGAACCTATTTAATTGTTGTCTGTGTAACTGTTTGTATGTTTTATGTGTAAGAATAGTACGCAACTTGAAGTATAACTTAGTTTTTGTTTCTATCAGTCTCTTATTAGATTTTATTACTAAACTAGCGTGCCCGCGGACTTCGTTGGCGTTATTAATATTTTTGTCCCTGGCTGTTTGTCCCGCGTAATACTTTGGGTTAAATGTTCGGGATAAATAAAAATTATGATGATGAATCATAGCCTATGAATCATAGCCACTCCACAATAACGTAGCCTTCTATTGGTGAAATAATTTTGAAATTCGGTTCAGTAGATCCAGAGATTACCCCTTACGTCACAAACACCCAAACGTTACCTCTTTATAATATTAGTATAGATTAATAATTCCGCTAATTGTAAGGTGGTATAATTAGCCGAATATTAAACAAATATTCGTACTCATCACACAAATATTTGCACTTACCGGGATTCGAACCCAGGACCACCAGCTTCGTAGGCAGGAGCACTTCCAACTAAGCTACGGTGACCGTCAAAAAAAGATAAAAGAACACAATTGGTTTAGACGAGAAATTGTTTAAGCGATTTTAGTAGTAGGTATTATGAGTAAAGTATCATTGACAGAAGGGTAAGATAATTAAAGACTGGATCTTAGAGAAGGCTTTTGTAAAAGTTAATTGGAATCAAATTATAAATGTGCTATAAAATACCTACTGAAATGTATTGTTGGGATATACAGGCTGGCCGAGGAGTTGGCGTTCAAACGCAAAATTTAGATACTTTATCCTTTATACTGTATCCGAATCACCCTCATGTATGTTCTAAGATTTTGCGTAGTTTTCGAGATTATTTTCGTAAATTTCACATAACAACGATCGATTTTTTTCTCGTTCTGTTTTTTTGTGATAACTAATTAGCATAGTTTATACTAACACCCTATAAAGTATGGTTTATCTAATAATTGCAGAACTGACTTAGAATTTATTTGAAAGTTCAAAATTAGGGTTCGAGCTCAGGACTCATAAATTTTTAAAGTATTAAAAAAACGCAAAATCGTAGTAATCGTACGTAAGAACATACATGGGGGTGATTCGGATAGCTCCTCGTAATAAAACGGTCCTCGAAATGTATCAAGAACAAGAGTTTCTGAAAGAAGTAGGGGAGGAAAAGGAAAGAGCAAACTATTATGCAAAACATTCCTGAACAATCCCATACATGATATAGCATGACTGCCTCGTTGGTCTAGCGGTAGCGTGGTCACCCGCAGAGAACGAGGTCCTGGGGTCAAATCCCGGGTCGGGCCAAAAAGTGATTTTGGGACTTTTCTGTAAAAAGAAAAAAATCTCAGCATCAGCCCGAAGTATGGGAGTTGGTGGTATTATACCCCCATGCCTCGGAGAGCACGTAAAGCCGTCGGTCCTGTGCCTGACCTCTTTCCGGTCGTGTCGCCTATGCGTCCCATCGGATCGTGAGAGTGATGGAATAGAAAGTGCTCCTGTGTTTGCGCACACACTTGAGCACTATAATATGTCCCGCGCAGATGGCTAATCTCTGTGGAGATTGGCCGCCCTGGCCGAAATTCGGCTAGCAGGACATTATTATAACATGACGTTAATTATTAGCGTAACCTGCACTGCTTCGTCGGAATCCTCCCAAATCTTTGCTTAGGGAAACAGATAGGTAGGCTCTTTTTTTTACTACGAATATGATCTCACCGTCCAACAATAGTCCAGGGGCGAGTCCAGCAATGTAATCACCATCAGCATCATCTCCAACAGCGGTGAGTAGCCTTGCCCTCCCACCACGAAGACGCCACAGAGCCTCTGCTATGTTGCGTCCGACGCCGCCACCGCATTGTTCCGTACCGCAGGCGTGTGTACTGCCATCCAACTGCAACGGTAGAGATCTAGGTCATCAGATGCCTTTTGTTATAAGATATTGTTGACGACAGATTTAAGAGAGGTAGGGCACAGTGTTCATTCGTTCAAAGAGCAGCCCGACTGGGGAAGTACCTCCACCTGACAGAACACATTCCTTAATAATAACATTTATAATTTTAATGTTGTGTTTCCGCAAGTGAGTAAGGTCGCCAGAGCTCATCGGAGTGGGGGGAAAGGGTCAGCAACACTTGTTTTCCAACTTTTAAGGCCGGTAACACACCCGTGACTCCTCTGGTGTTGCGAGTGTCCATGAGCGGCAGTGATCACTTACCATCAGGTCAAAAATAAAGATCAGTACGTAATAGCAAAATATTGCTCTGTGACGTTTTAGGTGGCAATATTAAAACAACAATTATTACTCTTCCTGATTTATTAATTTCCGTCCTGATTTATGAAGCTCCATAAGAATATGACGTGTGTTCCATTTCCTTCAGTTATCGTATACAGCAATACAGTAATAAAAGACCGTGAGGCCTTGTAAAGCTCGTTTCAGGTTTATGTATGCGGCCATACTGTTAATCTCCACGGCTATTTGTGTGCGCAATGCTTCCGCAGATGCATACACAGGTGCACTCTATAATTCGCTTTTCACATAATCCGGTAGACAAGCCGACAAGACCGATTTGTGGTATCCTGTTGTTGCCTGTCTTGTTGTTAGTTACTTGAGACAGACGGAGAGATATGATTGTTTTTTTTTTTAATAATTGCATGGTCAGTAAACGAGCAAGTAATCTAATGGTAAGGTTTTATTTGAACTAAACCCTGAAAACGGATTCTAAATCGTGGAAAATATATTTTTACTATTAAAACCACAATTTCGTTCACATTATGCTAGCTTTAGTTTATAATTAGTTATTTTCGTAAATGTTCTTATAAATTGAGTTTAATAATAATATTGTTGACTATATTATGTCTGTTTGTTCTATCTATATTAAGGTTGACATTCAGAAAGTTATTATTTGAGAGAAGTGTCAAGTCTAACAATGCCAGCCTGCCCGACTCTGGGACGATACTTAACTTGAACTAACTGTTTTTATCCCGATATTGGAAGCCGGGATTTTAAAACTTATGGTTGAACATGCCATAGCTGAACCTAAGGGTCAATTATATTTGATTACAATAATTTTGAAGGTATGTTTAGTGTAATTTTAAAAGTAAGTGCTTTATTGCATGTTTGATTTCAATTATAACGCTGTTCTATAGGCCGCATGGTAAAATTAACGAGGTTTTGTGACATGCAGTTTAGTGATGTGCAAACGTATGATACGGTTTATTTACGCGGGAACTTTTATTTAGTATTTCACAAGTACCTATGTAACTTAAAAAGCTATGGATGGTAAATAAATTAGGTAAAAATCACATGAATTATAGTTACCTATCGATAATTTGAGTAGGTATATTACACAGGTAATACTGAATAATCTATCCAGAGCTGTCTGAATGACATGGCTCAAAGTGATAAGTGATGAGACCACATGCAATAGGTAATTTTCCTAATTTTGACTGACTTCGAAACAAGGAAGTTATGAATTCGACCGTGTGAAATATTTTTAATTCCATCATCATTAGAGGCCAAAGATAGAAGGTCGTCGAGGACCTACCAGAGAACGGACAGCAGCATTATTTTTGTAAACTGTGACCATCGCACTGCGATTTCCAACCCGACTGCTAAGCGTAGTGATCATGGCGTATGATAGACTTACAGCCAATCTAAGACGATTGATACACTAAATACCATTTTCGTTAACTCTGTCCCATTTATCATTTCCAAAATTTTCACCTAAATTTGAGCGGTTATCTTCAAACATAAATAAGAAATCTTTAAACATATCCTTCAAATAATACCTACTTATAGCAACACATATGCCGTGTCACGCATGGCATTAAATTGCTATGTTTGGATGTTACGATTGCAATAAACCCCCAGGCCCACACGTTACGTTTAATTTATTTATATGACTCTTGCATCTTGCGTGGAATAACAATTAGCCACATTCATATTATAAGTTATGCTATATATGTTTACGGTTATCGTTATAGAATAAATCCATTAAACTAGGAGGGAATATGGCCGCCAGAACTGCACCTGACGGGATTCATTTACAGCAATCGATTGTTTATGACCCAAAGTGACACACATCGCCCTGTACGAGATCGTCAGATACCATCTGTCCTGTCTAGAACAGAGGGATTATTCTGGTACAGAAAATTAGACAAAGACTTTTTATTTATCTGCGAAAAGCTCAGGATTTACAGGAAGGAATAATTCATACATATGACTAATTTTTTTACATAGTTATGGATTTCTGACTTTTTTTGCGGTAGGCCTAGCTAGTAGCTAATAGGGCTTCCAAATATACTCGTATATATTTTCTAAAGAGCCTGTGCACACTACGTTTTATAAACGCACCGTCGCCGCATTCAGAGTCGTTGTTTGTATCGGGAACATCAATGCGGTCAACCTAGTCCTTTGCACTCTACCTTTTATAGATTTATTTAGCATGCAGCAAACATTTTAAATGTGATCTCTTCCAGACAACCTAGTCTTTGGGGACAAATTGTCAGAGTAAGGGTGGAGTATAATTAGTGGAAAAATACGTATTTAGGAATTTATCCCGCGTATAATAATACATCACTAGGTGGGTAGGTTCAGCGGCCGCACCGAGCGGCCAGTGGGCTGATGGAGTGGTCGTCTAAGCGCTGCATGCCGTTGACCGCATTGATGTTCCCGATACAAACAACGACTCTGAACGCGGCGACGGCGCGTTTAAAAAACGTAGTGTGCACAGGCTCTAAACAGGACCTCTTCCAGGCAACCTAGGCTTTGGGAATAAAATGTCAGAGAAGAGGTGGATTATAATCAGACAGTGAGAAAAATACGTTTTGATGAATTTATCCCGTGTATAACACAGCACTAGGTAGGTAGGATGGGCGGCATCAGGTGCAGCGGCCGCACCGAGCGGCCAGTGGGCTGATGGAGTGATCGTCTAAAGTGCTGCATGCCGTTGACCGCATTAATGTTCCCGATACAAACAACGACAAACTGCTCTGTACGCGGCGACGGCGCGTTTAAAAAACGTAGTGTGCACAGGCTTTGGGGATAAAATGTCAAAGAAGGGGCGGAGTATAATCAGTCAGGGAAAAAATACGTTTTTATAATTTTATCCCGCGTGTATAACACAGCACTAGGTGGGTAGGATGGGCGGCACCAGGTACAGAGGCCGCACCGAGCGGCCAGTGGGCTGATGGAGTGATCGTCTAAAGCGCTGCATGCCGTTGACCGCATTGATGTTCCCGTTACAAACAACGACAAACTGCTCTGTACGCGGCGACACGGCGCGTTTAAAAAACGTAGTGTGCACAGACTCTAAATGCGCTCTCTTCCAGGCAACCTAGGCTTTGGGAATAAAATGTCAGAGAAGAGGTGGAGTATAATCAGACAGTAGGAAAAATACGTTTTGATGAGTTTATCCCGTGTATAACACAGCACTAGGTGGGTAGGATGGGCGGCATCAGGTGCAGCGGCCGCACCGAGCGGCCAGTGCGCTGATGGAGTGGTCGTCTAAAGCACTGCATGCCGTTGACCGCATTGATGTTATCTACGGCCACTGGCCGACCTCCGCAGTACACCACTGCATTATGTGATCCATTTGTTTTTGCACCCACGTGGACCTAGATTTATGTAATTTATGGTACGCTAATGGTCTGCTTTTTACGTTTGAATTTATTCAATTATATTTGTTACTGCGGAATTTGCAGTCTTCCTTGTATCGTTTATTTTCTAGACATGGCATTTTTCAACCGAATGGATTTAAGTAAACATTAGATTTTCTTAGGAACTGATGTTTTAGCGTTGAAGATTGTATATTCTTTAGTTATACTAAGAATTGATATATAAATATAAAGTGTTATTTAGAAGTGTATCTGCTGGATGTTGGATATTGCAAGAAATCGGCGAAAGAAAATTAAATTAATAAGACCATTAATGTAATGGACTTCTTGATAGTTTAATAAACAAATAAATATTAATAAAACGATAAAAAGTTAAAAGATTAATTATTTTTTTCTTTTGTCAGATTAGTTTGAATTGTGATTAAATGTCCACTCTGATTATATTAACATTTATTAAGTAGTTTGTAGATTTTATTAAAATCCTTTTTATATGGTCGATTTTATTTAATGATATTTTTAAGGGGATTAAGGTTGATGTTAGACATTGATCTAGAAAGCAAATAAAGATACGGTCTACCAAATGGGAAAAGTTAGGGTGGTATACGGCGATTGCAGAATCAAATGACAACAGTTTGGCGTTACCGATACCCCGTTCCCGATAAGCTCTAGCGATACATTCAGGACAATAACATTAACATAGCCTGGATTTTGAATTCCGTAAGGTAAGGTAAGCAGTCGTAGTATCTGGCTATAGTCTGTGGCCTATTGGGCGGCTTATACAAAACTGACGCAAGAGCTACACACAGGACCAAACAGAAATAAAGAATCGTAAACCTTTAATTTGATATTAAATCGCTGTTAAATATTTTTTTATGTCGTACCATAACAAAAATTCTGTTGCTTTTATAAAAACTTGGTTGTTTTTTTATATACTTTTTAATGATTTGACTGTTCAGTTATATAATTATTATGTCATTTATTAGTACATTAATTTATTCGAAATTTGTTGTCATTGTACGTTTACATTGTAAGAAAGAAAAATACATATCTATGCACCCGTAAACAGCTAAATCGACTCAACCTTTATCTCGGTATTCCTTTGCCGATTTTACAAAAACGTTTCTAGGTATTTATGACAACAATATGCAATTTGAAAGCTTAAGACTTAAGCTTACCCTGCCCCTATAAAAAATCCCTTTTTTACGCAATTTAATCAGCTGCCAGAGTAAACTCAATTTTTTTATTTTAACAGATGATTTAGACGTCGTGGAGTCAAGTCTCTATTTACAACTATTATTAACTTTTGACAGTTGACAATCATCGATATACATTAATATGTAGCTCCCCGTCAAGTAGTCGGGTTGAACGTATGTAGGTATTGTCTTGCGAATTTGGCGAAAGGACGGGAGAAAAGAAGGGCCGGCAACGTGTGAGTGATGCCAGTATGTTGAAGCGTCATAGGCTACAGACATAGTAGCTGTGGACCGTATGCTTGTTGGTTTCTGTGGAAATGTGAATTTGGGTGTTAGCAGGAGAGTGCTAAATTTGATCTGCGAGTGTGTATCGTTCTTTGCTTAACAGAGAAATTTGCAGAGCGCCGGATTGGTTGCTGGTTCGAAGCCCGCTGACGTGTAAAATATATATTTTCCCATTTTTTTATTTGAAATTTGACATACTGTTCGAGAGGCGATCATCAGAAGCAGTCACTCGTCGGAGCTATGTCCACCTAAGTGGAAGAGAGATATATATCTAATTGTAGATTACGTTAACTTAGCGGAGGTTTTCTGGTGTGCGCTTTTTCTCTATTGTAAATCAATTTCACCGCAATAAAAATTTACACCGCAATAAAAATTTACACCGCAATAAAAATTTACACCGCAATCCTGGAGTGTTAATATCCCGCATCGCCATCCCACAGACAATATGCATATGACTATCTAATAAATAACTGATTATTTTCGCGTCTTACCTCGAGCTATGCAATATCATACTAACCTTATGGTGGATACAGGACACATCGCTGATGGACCGAGAGAACAAGATTTATTCTTATTCTTTATTGTACACAGAAAATAAACATTTCATATATGTGTATTTGTAAATTAATGTACAAGGGCGAGCTTAACTCATTGATGAGTTTTCTTCCAGCAAACCACTGACAGAGGGAGATTTGTAGAAGAAGGATAAAATCAGTGTACAACATCAAAAGAAAAATAAAATTAAGTGATGCTAATTGCTACTACCAACTGGTAGAAATAGATATATATCTACATAGTAATAATACAAACAAATTACATACTATACACGCTACATATATATAAAACTCCTAAATATATATATATATATATATATTATATAAACATATATTATAGATTAGAGTGATTGTGACAAAAAGTGTTCCCTTGTTCATCTTCTAAATACCTCTAAAGATGAGCTAGAAAGAATAGAGTGTGGAAGAGAGTTTCATAGTCGAACGGCACGTATTGTAAAAGAGCCATCATAACGGCTGGAAGTGTGAGAAGGCATACGAAGTAGAAAGGACGTGGCTGTGCGACAGAGTTTGTCTCGAGGAAATAAGTACTCAAAGCTTCACTAAGATAGACAGGAGAATTAAAGTTATGAAGGATTGAGAAAAGTAGGGAAAGAATGTGACAATCTCGACGTTGCCGTATTGGCAGCTACTTCAACCGCCTCCGTAACTCCGACACATGGTCGTACTTACGGATGCCGAAAATGAAGCCAATGCACAAATTCTGCAGAAGTTCGAGCTTGTTAAGAAGGTCTTCATTCGCATCCAGAAAACAGACATCAGCATAGTCTAGAAGAGGAATTAGGAGTGACTGTGCTAAGGATACTTTAGTATGGAAGGGTAAGAATTTCTGTAATCGTTTGAGACGAGCAGTATACCCTTCTGCTAACTTCCGCAACGTGGGTGCTCTATGATAAGTTGCTGTCAATTAGTATACCAAGATTTTTAACATGTGTCGCATAAGGTATGGGGACTTTGTCATAAAGAACTGGTGGAATAAAGTTGTTAGGTATCAAACTCAACATATGCCTGCCACCAATAATGATTGCTTGTGATTTAGTGGGGTTAACCAAGAGTCGAAAAGATTTCGCCCAATCACTAATTTTCCCAAGATCACTATTGATGGCATGAATGGCCAGACTAATATCCTCAACTTTAAAGTGTCGATAAAGCTGCAAATCGTCTGCGTAATGATGGAAATAGGAGGAAAAAAAAAAGATTCTTACGTAAGTTTCCCCAATGTGGGACCTGTCCTTAGATAAACATATCTAAATGTCATGTTTGCTTCAGGAAATTACTGGCATAACTTGTCACTTCCCCGATTTTCATAGATCAAGATCCGATTTACTTAATGTGGGTAGTACTCGTACTTATGGGTAGGGCTCACGGAGATTAGATTCCATCGGGTGTCTTAGAAACGTCGTTGTGTTAATACATCTATAGGTGAAGCGGACTTGTGGAAGAAAGTGTTATAATAGGCCGTGTGCATTTAGCCTGCTACATTGTACAAGACGTGATTATATGTTATTGTATACTAGCTATGCCCCGCGGCTTACATGCGTTAAATTATATAAATCATCACCTAAAGGGAAGGCCCCTTAGGTGATATGTAGCCTATGTGTTGACCCTACCTCTTAGTAATATACATGCAAAATTTGAAGTAAACCCATGCAGTGCTTTTTGAATTTAGCCTGGACAACCATACAGAAAAATGGACAAACAGATAAAAATTCTAAAAACTATATTTTTGCCTCAATATCCTTTAAAAAAATTTTTCAATGCATAGTTTTGACTTTGCCACGGTTTTATTATATGTAATATAGATTCGTCGATATACTAATGCATACTGTTCAAGTATGTACGCAAACGTTCTCTATTCCCCCACTCTCTTAATGAGATCTACTAAAACGTCAGGTGTAAAACT
The DNA here is from genome assembly GCA_951640165.1 of Pseudoips prasinana. Classification (NCBI taxonomy): domain Eukaryota; kingdom Metazoa; phylum Arthropoda; class Insecta; order Lepidoptera; family Nolidae; genus Pseudoips; species Pseudoips prasinana. The sequence goes on along the minus strand of OX621236.1, from coordinate 21,658,780 downwards.
GAAGACCTTATGTACACGCCGCGGCAAGGGGGACGTAGCCAACTTCCTAGCTCCTGATTGATATCGAGAATTTTGCTTAACAGAATAATCCTAATATTATTTTTGGTCCGACCCAGGTCTTAAACCCAGGACCTTTTTATTTAGGAGTTAAACACGCTTCCATTAGAACAACGGTTGCGTAAATAATAATATTTAATACATAAATCAACCCTCTATCAAAATCGGATAAATGAGTTATTCTCCGCACAATGTTTTTATATCAGCCTTGTCTTAAAAATACATATTGTATAGTAGTAAAAATAGAGAACCTTATGCTATCCATATTGATGAGTTAAATTCAAATTATAACAGGCCCATTAGGTAACACGTAAGTACATATTCTGCCTATCATATATATTTGAATGTGAGCTAAACCTATTTTCTTTTTGTACTAATGTAAAGTTGTGCAATAGATTTGAATAACTTGATGATATGCTCAATTGCAAATTGCAGCCTAATACTTTTTATCTGAGCTCAAAAGTCGTGTGAATCTATTGCACAGATTTTCTATCAGTTACATTTTTAATTAATGTTACCAAATATGTACAGATGCCAGCACGTCCAGCTACCCCAATCTGTCAAATTGCTTTTATAGATTTTCAACTTTATCAAAAGAGCATAAGGTTTACTTTCAATTGGGGAAAATTTACAGATTGGGGTAGCTTTATGCGCTGTACAAAAAATAAAAATGTACTGTGTGATACTTCAGCCTATCTAATGATCTTCATGAAAACAAAGCGGGATCACTTAATATGCCAGTTCTGGTTGCGATTTCAATATCTTGTTGCTCAATGACAGCATAGAAGATGTCGAATTCGACTGTATCCTGATCTTATAGTTAACTAGCTGTGCTCCGCGGTGCTACCCGCATTAAACTATCAATTATAGCCTATGTGTTATTCTAGGGTGTCAGCTAACTCCATACCAATTCAATTTTATTGAAATTCCTGCAGCCGTTTAGACGTGAAGAAGTAACAAACATACACACTCACACAGTCGCAAACTTTCGACGTTATAATATTAGTGTGATGTGATTATTCTTCTGACGTAATCTGACGGTCACCGTAGCCTAGTTGATAGTGCTCTTGCCTACGAAGCTGGTGGTCCTGGGTTCGAATCCCGGTAAGTGCAAATATTTGTGTGATGAGCACGAATATTTGTTTCTGAGTCATGGATGTTTTAAGCTATTGCATAGCTTCTATCGCGGGCCGCGAGCGTGGGGACCGAATCCAGAAATTCCGTAACGAAAAAAACCTAATACCCCCCACTCCGACCGCCATCTATCGATAAATACCAGAACTTTTCATGACTTTTTGAAATATCACGCTTGTCTCTTTAGTTCAGCAACCCGCCTTTAGGTGGCATTGGTTGTATTGGAAAACTACCGTAATCAGCTGTTTGTGAGAAAGTATATAGGTGTATAGGTATTTATCATCTACGTACAACAGTCAATATCTGTACTCGTATAATTTGTGTACAAAGTGTTTTAAATATGAATAAACAAAATGCATTTATTAATGAAGAAAGTCATGCAAAACTAGTGAAAGAAAACGAGTTAGTACTCTATATACATTCATTTTATTATTATTATCACAAATGCAGTATTCTAAAATAAATAAATAATTATAATGGCATAAGTTGATAAAAAATGCTATGCAATAGCTTTACCGCGGCAGTCTCCGAGTGCCACACGTCTTTTTTCTATGTATATAAGTATATATCTATCTATATAAGTATGTATATTGTCGCCTGGTACCCATAGTACAAGCTTTGCTTAGTTTGGGGCTAGGATGATTTGTGTGACATTGTCCATAGATATTATTATTCATAGCTCCAGAGCTAATTCGTCAATTTTGTAATTTGTAAAACGCATTATAATAGATGTACAAGTTTAATCTCGCGATTACTTCTTTATTCAATAACATATGTTAGGCAGATGAAATGAACACAGTAAAGCGTTTTTTCGGTAATAAGTTAACGAATCGATGCAATATTTAATGTATCTAATCATATTACAGCATCAGGTGGAGTGTGGAAATATGACCTACCAGTAATTACATAATCCAATTCCGCTATCATTCAAGATAATCCCTAAGCCGCCTCTCATAATATTCAGAGGAAGTAATGAATTGCCCTATTTGTGGCTGAAATCCCTCAGAACCAAACAAACACATAATTATGTTTACCTAGGTGCGGTATTTATACGCATGTATAGATTTTTTATGAGTGCTCATTCATTGTTATGATTATAGCATGTGAATGAACGCTCTATTAACGAAAACAACAGCTTGGTATCCTTATTCTATTTATTCAATAAATGGAAATAAACAGATACAATTGTTAGATAATAGACCATTTGATTAAGTTGTGCATGTTTTCGATAAAGGGCAGGCGTGAAGGACGTGAAAGGCGATTGTAAGGATCGCAATAAGTGACAATCCGTCGTCTCTGCCACCCCTTTGCAATAAAATCGTGAGTTTATTAGTCTGGCCTCCTGTTCGCATTTCAGTCATGGTGGCTGGTTTCAATGGAGCCTAGCCATCTGTGTGGGACATAATTATTATACACATGCGCATGGGTCCGATGGGTCGGCTAGCCGAGCCGACCGAAAACAGGTAAGGGTCCGGCGGCCTTACAGGCCCGGATCTAGGGGAGGGGGGGCAAGCCAGGGCCCATGCCCCGGGCGGCAAGTTCAGAGGGCGGCAAATTCAGCCTTGACAGATGAATGGACAATTTATCATTTAATTAACTTTGACCACAAAATATGTACAAAATACGCACCCGCTTAGGGTTACCAGATGAGATTTCCATTCGAAAATCCTAAGATTTTTTAGTTTCAGAAATTTCTCTCAAACGTACTTAACAAGTTAAAAAGGTTGTAATTTTATCGCTTTTATACAAGTACCTAGAAGTACACGGCGCTGTATACGCTGGCAGAGTGCGCCGCTTGGGAGGAGGTGCGCAGTGCCCTTATTTCTGGAGTAGGCGCTAGCTCCTTCCTGTCGCTGCCAGCCGTCGTGAATTGGATGGTTGGCAGCGACGAGTCCTGGGACGCGGTGGTTGCCTTCTGCGAGACAGTTATCTCGCGGAAGGAGGCAGCGGAAAGGAAGAGGGAGATAACATCCTCTCAGCGTACTGCGCCCTCTTCCGGTCCCCTAAATGGGTCCACTTTAGGGAGTCCATCGCCCCCCACACATCCAGACCCGAGGCGGCGGTGCGACTTTTTTTTATATCATCGGGCGACAAACGAGCATGGTGGTCACCCGAGAGGGTGGCGGTGATCACCGCCGCCCTCTCTTCACCGACACTTGCCATACCAGAGGAGTCACGGATGTGTTACCGGCCTTTAAAGAGAGTCAGCAAACAAGTGTAGCTGACCCTCCCCCCCCCCCCGATAAGCTCTGGTAACTTTACTCACTCGCAGAAACACAACATTAAGTTACTCCCCCAGTCGGGCTGCTCTTTGAGCGAATGAACGCTATGCCCTACCTCGCGAAGCCCACTAACGCGCGCTCCTCATTAATGTTGCGGGGGAAGTTTAACACCTCACTGCTCCCGCTGATCTGAGGAGGCCCGTGGGGACGGGTGGTACCAGCCGGGGTTGCAGAAGTATCGTAAGGTCCCGTGACCCCCAGCGCAGGTGTGAGATGGAACACCGGGGTGGTTTTTAGTCAGTAGGAGTCTGACAGACCCCTCTCCCTCAAGGAGGAGGACATCAAAGTCCACCCCGCGAAAAAAAAGAAAATAAACGGCACCTTCTTGGTGCCATTTATTTTCTTGCGCAAGTTAGACTTTGACCAGATTGCTTTATCAATTCACTATCTCAATGGAAAAGGAGTACCTACACATCGATGATGTGAAATTATTCGATGAACATTTTTCAAGCCAATGGCTTAGTCACGATTACCAGAGTAAATGCATATTTCTCAATAAATATTTGCAATTACAGCCCAGAATGCAAACGTAGAAAGACTTTTATATTATGGGGGCTCAATGAAAAGAAACCGACTAACGGCGCCTTAAGCTCAAACTATATTTTTAATTCAATATAAGTAATTTGAAGAGTTTACACTTAGGGCAATTCATAAATCAATAATATAATTAAAGAAAAAACTCAGTTACATTTTTTTTATAATTTATTATAATAAAACTGATTAAGTAGGTAGGGACCAAATATTACAAAAATGGGAAATCATAAATGTCCGGCGGGTCTCGAACCTGTCCATCTACCCATCCGGGGTAGGCGGTCTGCGTTAAGCTACGAACGATACACGCTGGCAGATCAAATTTAAGATTCCCTTGCTAACACCCTTCCGGTTTGCATTGCTTTGCATTGCGAATAATGCTATAAAATTGTAATTTTTCATAATATTATTTCTGTATGGTACGCATTACGAAATCGATATTGTAAAAATATCGATTTCGTAATTCTTCAAAAATATGGAGCAGAACTGACTCGAAAATACGAGCGAAATTTAAGCGCCGTTGAATTCACCCAGTAACTCTGCGTTTTTAAAGAGTAAGCTCCGCTTTTATTTTGTGATATAGAAAACGCTAACGGTTTCTATCTCTTGCAATAGATATATGCGCATGATTCGCAGGATGCTTTTCCAAATATTTTATTGCTCTGTTAATTTACTCGATACTTCCTTCTACATCCGCAAGCTGTGAGCAAAGTTTTAGCAATATAAAGTAATTACAATTTGTTTGCGATCTTCAATGAGCCAGGAACGCTATCGAGTCTTGCAATCTTAGCGATAGAAAATCGAATTGCACAAGAGTTAAATTTTGGCAAGGCCGTAGATTTATTAGCTGAACAAAAAGCTCGAAGAGTGAAAATCTAATTTCTATTCACAAATGCAATAATAAATTTGACTTTTATTATACATACTGTAGCGCCCTGTTGTTATACCCGCGTTGAACTTCATAAATGATAGCTTTGTTATTCGGATATATGAGCTGTATATAAGCTACAAAGTTTCATCAAAATCTGTTCGGTAGTATTTGCGTGAAGAAGTAACACTCAGACACTCACAATCTACAATAATATTAGTGTGATTTTAATTTTAAACCCTATTCCGTGCTATGTGTTAAGTCTCTTTATTTACTGATATATAGTCATGAACGCGTAGGAAATATCCTACTAATATTTTAAATGCGAAAGTTTGTGAGTATGGATAGATGTTACACTTTCACGCAAAAACTACCGAACAGATTTTGATGGAACTTTGTGGTAATATAGCTTATGTATTTGAATAACACATAGGCTGTTATTTGTAAATTTAACGCGGGTAAAAAGTTTGTAAGTATGGATTTTGTTTGTTATTCTTTCACTCAAAACTTCTGAACGGATTTTGATTAAACTTTGTTGTAGCTATTAAATCCGGGAACCGATCACTTTACCTATTTATTTTTGTTTTACTTATAACTATTGACTGACGTATTTTTTGCTATAATTCATTATTTTACATATTTTAAGATAATCGAAGTGTCATGTGTCATAGGTATTATTTTACCGAACTATTTTTCGCCGATTTACTACATATCTTTTTGCTTTTGCTTCGCCTTTTTTGAACTTTTTTCATTTACCAAATGCTTTACTAGCCATATTTTCACCTCACAAAAATAACATTTTACTGACTTTTGGTAACAAATATATAGACGGATACTTGGTAGTATTTTCAAAATTAAATGAAAATAGTGTCATAAAAGTCAATATGGCGTGCTATTTTTGTGACAGAAACGAATCGCTGCAAAACATAGTCTTGTTTGCCCTACCCCTATAGTGTTATTTAAGCCCGCGTAGGCGTGGAAGGGTAGGGCGGCCCGCAAGCTGCAGAAGCAGGTGATGGGCGTTTAAACTATCTGCGACGATATGCTCGCGTGGGCTGGCACAGACCTTGCAGCGCCGGAGCCGTGCCAGGAACAATGCTTGCTGCATGTTGCATGCGTGCTGAATGCCTGCTTGCATGCTGCATGCCTGCTTGCATGCTGCTTGTATGCCTGCTTGGATGCTGCATGCCTGCCTAAACGCAAGTAGGCAATAAAGCAGGCATACAGTGCCTGCTTGCTGCAGCATGCCTATGTTGCATGCCCGCAGGCATGCTGCAGCAAAAATAAGAGATGAAATAATGTGTACAAACTTTCTAGGCGTTTGGTGAAATGAAAAATGGTAATTATATAAGTGGTATAATTAATGTTCGGAAACTTAATACTTCGAACAAATGTTATTTAGTTTAGTTGTTTTTTATTCAATAACAATTTTTACATTGTGTCTGAATTTTCTATAACTAAATGTACATTATTATATAATTATTATGGGAGAAATACATTAAATTATCGAACGGCTATGTGTAACTTCGGTGAAAAGTTACGCGACCAAATGAAACATTGGAGTAACGAAAAAAAACGAATTGATAATAGGTTAACTGATATAGTGGAAGACGTGACTTACGTGAAATAAAAAAAAACGAAACGATAACAAAAGTTTTATGTGAATTGAAATTAGGTCAAATATTTTTCGAACTGTTTGATTTACGAAGTTTAGTTTAAAAACCGCGGGGCACACCTTGTAATTTATAAATATATATCCTACACGTCCAAATCCATATATCAGTAAAGGCTTAAGACAGAAATAACAGCGATGGATGCATTATTTCCAGAAGGACTATGTCCAAATGTAGTGGACATCTGATATCTGAAATAGCATCTTTATGCTAAATGTGATGAGAAATATAAGTGGGCAGGGGCGGCATTTTTGAGCTTTTGCCCCGCCTCAAAAATATTGAAGATCCGGGGCTGCGGCTTTACTTGCTCTCAGAGGAACAGGGTTGTTACACCGCTAACTTCAGACTCCAGGCTGATGTTGAGAATCCTAATATGAATTTTTGGCCCGATCGATGTGAACACAGGACCTCATTATCTGTGTATTAAATATGGTTCCGCTTGACTAACGATTTTTTTTCGTATAAAACATGGCCAGAAATAAGTAATAAAGGTTCTATAAATAAAAAAATAGTATGTATTGCTAGCAATTGGCATACAAATCTTGGTCATACAACCCTACAAAGAAACACTATTAAGAGTCGCTCATAGTCAGATGCTCTCACCGGTCCGTAAGTAATTGGGGAGGTTAAGCAACTAGGCTCGAGGTCAGTCCATAGATGGGTGACCGCCAAAGTGGTTTAATTTCTGAGCATCTCCGTGCTTCGGAGGGCTCCCGGTTAGAGCCATTAGGCAACAGTCATGAAGCCATATCAGAAGCCTCTTGGGCGGCTTGAACAACTCTGACACTAGGGTAATACGATAAGATAAGTAAGTTACAGTATTAAAATTAAATATGTTAATCTCGAACCATGGCGCCTATTAAAGCAAACTGTGTTGTTACGCGGGTTTGTACAATATAGGTAACTTAGGTAAGTGATATGACTGATATATTACATATTATTATATAGAAATCACATTGTATGCCCTCCAGTACTTGTTAATACAGCCTTAGCCCAGCGTTCCTATTACTTCCTTGGTAGCTTTTTATATAATAAGATTAACAAATTGCTTAACATACATCCTATGCGAAAGACAAAATGTAAATACATAGTAACTAAATGGCTTTTGGATCTCGACTACAATCATACAGAAAATTTCATCCTCCCAATTAAATAAATAATATAAAACATACACTCCAGACAACGTAAATCACACTCATACACTCTATTCACCACACCATAATTATATATATATATATATATATATATATATATATATATATATATATATACATATACAACAAGTTTCTTATTAATTGTACTTGTAGCACTGTCAACTTTTAACAGCTACTAGTTTGTATGCAAGTTGGAGAAAGCCTGGAGATTTGTCATACAGGTCTCGAGCCCAGTACAGACTCCAGCTCTCTCAAAGGTCTAACTTAAGCTCAAATTTTGTATCCTAAACTGTTAAAACTAATGCATGTACCTTTAAGAGAGAAATAAACGATTATTTTATTATTATTATTACATATACTATTTTTTGTATATACATACTCAAATTGATAATTAAACCCAGATTCAGGACAAACAGTCATGTTCATTCACACAAATATCTGTCCTGGGCAGGAATCGAACCCACGACTTGCGGTCTGAAAAGCAAGTAATTACACATTAAACACGTCAACTGGTCTGCCGTGTGTATACCACATTTATCGAGAAATTCAGAATCATTTTAGATTCACTTCGGGTTTAAAACCACACAAATCTCTGTCTCAGCAAATTGTGTGCACAATAAACAGGTTATAAAACAAAGTCTCGAGGAAAAACTGAGAAGAAACTCTCGAGAAGAAACTGCGTTCGAACAAATTTAATATGATTGAAAATATCGGATTTATTGATATTTCTAACCGTTCTATTAGTTATTAATGATATATGCATATCTATTCGTTATGGCCTTTCTACTGAGTTATTTTATTAGCTGGTTCCCGACGCCACCCACTCATTGGATACTTACAAGTCTCACTGAGCTCCTATTCACAGTTACTAAGCGAAGGAGGTATCACTTTAAATGCTTAGTTTTAATGTATCAGTGATAGTTATTAGTCTCTAAGAATATTTATGAGCAATGGTGTATTTGAAATAGATTGTACATTTTTTATAAAAACGATTTTGCAATGTGGGAGGGCGCTGGGAAGGCGGCGGTATCGAGCGTGGGCGCGCCGCCCTAGCGGGACAGAAGCCCTACAGTCGAGTCCGCGGAGAGGCAGAGCGCGCACGCCCGAGCCGCGCCGGCACCGCTCTCCCCACACTGCACATCACTACACGCCACGTACGCACGGACACTGCACGTGGGTCTATGCAAGTGTCGCGATACCACGCGCGTCTACCCGCGGCTACATACACACAACACCTCGCTCGACGACAGTCACGTGTTACATTGTCTATAACCGTAATTGGCTCGTTGAAAACCATTGAAAATTTATAGTGTGTCAATAAATAACATGATACGTGACAGAAAAACAGTGTTTACCGTTTAATTTGGGCGGCGACACATCTGCGTCATGCTACGAGGTAATTAAAATTCATTTTATAATTTGGAGACTTTTTTTTTATACCTATTATATACTTCGTTCTCAACAAATCAGAGTGCTTATACTTAGCTTAGTGTTAGAGGACGTTAATTAGACTAATAGCTTAATTGTATTATGTTCAAAAACGCTACTCTCACCTATATCTTGCTGAATAGCTAATAACTTGTGGTGACAGGTTTTACGGATTAACTTCGGCATTTTATGAAAGTAAATACCTTATCATGTAAATTGTGAATAAGTATCTGAAACAATTAAAAAGCTACTTTATATTTTGGAAATTGAAACGTAAGTTCGTCTACAGTTAGACGTTATTATCGTGAATTGTTCAGTAGGAAACGAGGCGTCAAGCGGTAACGCCTAGCAATCGTACCATTCCAGTAAATTACATGTTATTATAGTTTATTGATGGCTAATACTAGTTAGTTGAAGAAAATAACAATTATATAGCTATTGGTAGGACAGATATGGGAAAATAACATGTGCTATTTTTATACTTTTACAATAAAACTCAAATTCGCCCTGGGGAGACCCGCCGGAATAAAAATCAGAGTAAAAGGATTTCAGCTTTTGGGAGGCATTGAAATGGTCCCGGGATGGGAAAACTTAAGTTTTCTCAAGGGCTCTTTACTGTTTTTATCTTTAAGAAGTTTTTCACAGCCCTTTGACAGCCGAAGATTTCACAATACAATAGGTTTGGGACGTACTCTGCACGTGATCGGCTGTGAAAGGGTTAAGTGTTGTTTCATAATAGTTTTTTTTTACTATAACGATGTATATTATAAATTATAAAGATATATGTAAGTAGTTTATCTTAGTTATAATAGTTAGTCATAAGAACCCAGGTTAATTAAATCAGTATATTCTTACATTAAATAAATAAAATAAAAAAGGATTTTATTAACGTAGACCTTAAAAAACGCTTGTAAATAGTCAGAACACGTTTGTAGTAATATAGTTAAGTACCTATACAAAATTATTTCTAGTAACATATAGATATTTAGCTAAGTTTTAATTAAGTTGTTGTCAAAGAGACTATGTTTAGGTTTAATTATCGAAATTTATAGTTTTAGCTATATTTTACTACATATTGTCTGAATGGTTCTGTCTATATTAACGCTATTTTAACCTGCCATGTTTTCAGAACTCTACTATCGAAATTTAAAAAAAAATATCCGCGTTTTTCAGTCAGTTACCTTAATTGAAATTACATTTTGTTTATTTTTTAGGTGTAAACGCTAACGTACGTGATGATTTCACCATCAAAATTCAACATGGAGGATCTTTCTTCCTTTCACTTATACTATTTTAGTAATCCCCGTCAGCTATTATCGATCACTGTGCATATGTAGTATCTAAACACTAATATCTAAAACATTGTATAAAAATAAGATATACATGTTTAAATATATATAAACACCAAAATACTTGACACATACCACATTTAACCTATTTTTTTTGCGATTTTTGGTGTTCTGAACCCGTCTGGTCAATTTACTATATTTTAGCATCAACGCTTTACTATAGTGACGATACTAAAATATAGCAAATGACAACTTTGTGATTGAAGGCTTTCCCTCATTAAACTTAATATGTAGTTTGTGTACCTACCACGTACATATTCTATTAAAAGAACCCTGAATGTTATCTTTCGATGACACTATTAAAAAGAATTTAATATTTATATACTCACGCATTTTAAAGTTATTTTATACAGCATATTAGTGGTAAGAAAATAAATATATATCAACGATTATTGTGCAAATAACTGCCGCGGTATACATTAGAATTATATGAAAAGAGGATCAGTACATGCTTCTGGGTCCTTCAGGCTAAATATTGACGACAAAATTACCACGTATGACAGGATGCACACCTGAATCATATTCAGGTGTACTCAACTGGATTTTAGGTAATGAACGTATACATTTTAATAATAATAATATCCTGGGACAATTTCCACACGGTCATCTGATCCCAAATTAAGCGGAGCTTGTAATATGGAAATCAGATAACTGATACACTACAAATACTACTTTACTTTTGTAAGTTCATACTTATATAGATAATTACATCCAGACACGGGACAAACAAACATTTTCATGCACGCAAATATCTGTCCTGGATAGGGATCAAACCCACGATCTGCGGCGTGAAAGGCAAGCAATTACCAACCACGACAACCGGCATTAGTTTCTACAAACCACTTCAGTCGAGGTTCTTTACCGACTACAAGAATACGTGATTTTGCCATTGTTTGTGAACCGATTTTGATTTTTTCTTGATGGGGTATGCTTTAAAAAATATTACAAATCAATTTCGTTCAAACTGATCATCATATTAACAAGTTGAAGTCAGTTGTATGTTTGGGTATGCTTCCGGAAATATTCCATATAAATTGTGTTCAAATCGGTAGTCGTACATATTAAAAGTAAAGTCGGTTCTATGTTTGGGTATTTTTCTGGAAATATTCCATAATAATTTTGTTTAATTCGGTAGTCATATTAAAAGTTGAAATCAGTTCTATGTTTGGGTATTTTTCCGGAAATATTCCATATTAATTTTGTTCAATTCGGTAGTCATATTACAAAGTTGAAGTCAGTTCTATGTTTGGGTATGCTTCCGGAAATATTCGATATAAATTCTGTTCAAATCGGTTGTTATATTAAAAGTTCACGACAATTCTATATTTTTTAAATAGTAATTATATAATAAATATAGAATCACAATATTAATTCTATATATAGAAAATGTGATGCCTACTTCATATCGGTATTATATAATAATAATTCTAGGCTTCATGACGTAAATATGACAATCGTCGGAGTATGCTCCGTCCCCAGTTCCTCCGCAACCCACAGTAGACCTGTTATGTGTGAGGACATTCAAATACCGTTGATACATGATTGTAAATGATAATAATAATACAATACAAATACTCTTTATTCTTTAAGTTGACTAATTCGTTGGTATGGTTTAGCGTGTTCAATCGCAAATACTAATCCTGGGTTCAAATCTCGAGTTAGTTCAAAAGTGTTGGTTGGATTTTTGCGAAAAGCGCATACACGAGGGCACTTTCTATTCCATCTCTCTCATGGTCAGATGGGACGACTAGCAACACGACCGAAAAGAGGTCAAATACAGGACCGCCGACTTTACATGTTCTCCGAAGCACGGTATGAATAACCAAAATCTCTTAGACTTTGGGCTGATACTGAGCAATTTTCTTGACAGAAAATTCCCAATAACACTTTGTGTACAATCTGTACGTACAATGACCTGGCATAAAATAATTCAGTTAGGCAGTTTCCACATTCCGGTGGTGCTCTTTTATAACTCACGGTGATAGCTTCGTCGTAATGCCGCTATTACTACGAAGTATTGCTTATATAGAACATATTCTATGTATATGTATGTAGTATAATATTTGTTTAAAATTAACCCAAAGGGGCAAAAACTAATGATTTATTTACAATGTCGCCGGGCCGGTTACACCTTTCCATAAATTACAGGCTTTACTCCAGAGGTTCTATGTCATTAATTAATTACATAAAATGACCTGTAGGTGCTATGTTTTGGCTGAATACCTTCATTGTACTATTTTAAAGGTTACAGTTTATATTTGTATCAATACATTTTCTTTGATTTTATGATCCATATATATGACTTGATATGTTTATCAATCCATACAGTTAACGCTACATCACTGGTGTCTTTATTATGGTGTTTGAATGTATCCACGTGTAGCGTGGACTGTAACTTTTTTTAGTTCTTCTGTAACTTTATTCAGTTATACTAATAGATATTTTACGAAAAAATGGTTACTCTATGATAATTTTAAGTAAAAATGAGAACATCGCCTGCAATAGTGAAATAAATCTTGGAATCACGGAGACTTTTGCCAAACTGGCAATTAACATACCCAAACAACCCTTTATGGGTCACATAAATAGTGCCTTCGATGAAATCCAAAACATGAAGGCGCTGTGGTAGTAGCAAGGTGACCTTAAGCACTGCACCACACGAGCAAGCATTATGTTTACTTAGTACACAGTACTAGGTACAGACGCCAGCACATTCAGCTACCCCAATCTGTTAAATTTATTTTATAGATTTTCAACTTTATCACATAAGCATAAGGTTCACTTTCAATTGGGGAAATTTGATAGATTGGGGTAGTTTAATCTCCTGGCGTCTGTACATATCCATGTTGCAGACATATTTAAAGAGCCTTTGCTACATATCTTTAATTGTTTTTGGACCTTCTTTCAAATTAAATATATTGAAATTGACGTGGTATCGTATACTCCACCGCCTAATTAAGGATTAAAATGAGTTGCATAATTGTAACTCTAGATGGGATATCCGATTTGGTAAAAGCATGTAAAAGAGTGATCTGTGTACATAAAATCATTGTTTTCTAAAAAAAGAATTTCTATTTCCGTACAGCCAATATCGGTAGATAATGTATATTATCTCACTGAGTTTAATATTCTTAGACATGATGGACAAAACTGAGGTACTAAGTAATTCCTATTCAGTAGCAGGCAGCCACAAAAGCTTACTTTCGTATTCTTATAAACGCCCTTAATAGGTAAAGTTAAGAGGCATTCATAATCATAATGAAAACGGATATTGACTTCAATATTCTAAATCATAAAACACATTTTAAAACCCATTCAATACGCTTTGATAAGAAGAGTTCTTTAAAGATTAATACTCTGTGAAATTAATGGACATGTCAGGATGGATGACTAGCAGTTTAGCTCTCGACATCGCGTCGTCTCTCTCGACAAAATGCGGCTCCGCGAATTACTTAAATTATGTAAGAGATATATTACTTTATTATTTGGCTTTCAGTAAGATGGAAATATTTTTTCAGCTACAACTTTACCAAAATACTAAAAAACACTTAAAACTATTTTGAGTTAGTTTTGAAGAGAAAATTTATTTAGCGGCGTTGTACACTTTTTGGGATTGGGTCAGGACCCGAGACCTGATCGAATATTCGTAACACGGAGGTTCTATTTTTTTAATTCACACTGGACGCTTATATATTCTCACATGACCGCAGCATTTTTGAAGTAAAACCTTCTTTAGCGGCGTTGTGCACTTTTTTTTTCTTAATTATGTTAGATTTTTTACAGCTGAGAGCTTGACCAAATGAAGTTCTATTATTAAGATTTATTCTCACCAGGGAGGGATGCAATTACTATGAGTCTTAACTACTCAAAGGTGGGAAGTAGGATCTTCCACTCCCTACTCGGATCAATAAACAATACTTTCCGAGTATGAGAAATGAAAAATAAGTTTTTAAAAATCTGCCACCCATGTTATTTTTATGTGAGGCGTCCTTTTGGAAGTTTGGTGCTACAAGGGAAAATAACAGCTGGCTTACATGTAGAAACGCCTATGTACATACCATTATAAATGGACAGGTCAGTTTGATATCGTGGCCGGAAAAGTGGTTTGACATTTCCGGAATTTTTCAACTTTTGCATGAATAATTATGTAGGAAACCGAGAATGAAAGTTGATGATAACATTGCTAACACATGTCATTTTGTACTTATGAATATGACATTAAGTTAGCATGCCATGTATTACGAACAGTTCATATCAACGTCAACATTTATTGTTTTATTTCTTTTTTTATGCTGGATAGCTTTGCTCTTAACCACGATTTCACCTGATGGTAAGTGAAGATGTGGTCGAAGGAGGACCGCGCGTAGCGATCTAGCCTTAAATTAACCCATGTAGTATGAGCCTTGGAACACGCCAATTATCGTGTGGGCAGTGATTACCGTAGTGTCAGAGTTTTTCAATACGCCCATTTGGCCTCTGACAACCGCTACAACCGGGACCGACAGTTTAACGTGCACTCCGAAGCACGGTGACGCTCAGGAATTAAACCACTTTGGCGGTGACCTATTCATTCCAGGTGGTTGCTGAACCTCACCAATCACTTACGGACTGGTGAGAGCATCCGGCTATGAACTTCTATCTTTATACACAATAAACTCAAAGAGAAAAGTAAATAAACCCACTAAAAGGTAACTGACTAAACAAAGATATTTAAAAACTACTTGACCTATGATGTTGAAAATCGGCAAGTAGGCTGTCTACAGGTAAAAGAATCAGTTTTAACGTATCGTATGGGTAATGTTTACCCTAGTCTCAGGAGTTTTGTAAGCCCCAAAGTGATTCACTGACATGGATTAACAATTCTCGTCCAACGACAGCAACCTGTATAGCATAACTGGCCCGCTCCACGGAGCCGCAATGAAATTCAACTACTAAGGCGATCGCCAACCAATAGCTCAGCATCATAGCATGTCTAAAGGGTCTCGTAAATTTACAGGGAAACCGTAGCTAGTAAATGCCTAAAGAATAGAAGAAGACTTTATTGCATAAGGAATTTAAATAGAACCATGTGCATAGAAAAATATTTTGCAACTGGCGGCCTTATGACTAAAAGTGATCTCTTCCAGAAAACACATAAAAGTATAAGGAAGATAAGAATATAGAACTGTGGTAAGAGTACATCCAAATGTTATCGAAATTCTAATTATTTTAATGGCAGAAGACATTGTCTGCGAATGACATTCCCAATGTGTGTGGCAATTGTTATTCCGTACGATATTTTTATATACGCTTAGGACAAAAATGATATGGGATAAAACACAAATAATTGTAGGTAATACGCTAATATTATAAAGCTAAAAATGTATCTGTTGGTTTGTTACCTCTACACGCCTCCAGTCCTAACCGGTCTGGTTGAAATTTGGAACGGTGGTAGTGTATATTCCAGATATATATATAGCAAAAGTATTAAGGGAAAGTTGTTCGGTTCCGCAGCCAAATTTAGGGTCCGTGGCTTAGGCCCCCAGTGGTCGAGGCACCTGTGGCCTACGCCCCCGATCGGATTTATTTTATATCATTTTATTTTTGTGCTTTTTCACTTAGTACAGTAAATGAGAAAAGTGTTTCACTGTAATAATATTATTCCTTGCCAAACAAAAGTTATCTATCAAATTGCACAGAAAATAGATCGCCACTTAACCTTATCCTTACACACCTTTTTCTACATTAAAAACATATTTATTATGTACAATCATCCAGAAATTAAAAAGACCTCATATAAAATGTTAGTGAATGTTATTAATATAAAATATATTAATATACATTTATAATAAATTACCATGTAGAAATATTATCTTTCAACTTGAACCAAATCGTTAGCTAACTGAGCCAAACCAGTTATTGGCAACAATAACAAGTCCATCTTTTTATCTACAACATTTAAAATAATAAGGAGGTATGAATAGATATTAAGTATATCTCTTTCACACCTGAGTCAAGTTATTGAATATTGCAATATGTAACCGATACGAAAGTCATCTCATAATGACGAGCGAAGATCCTTCACAAGGGCTTGTGCGAAATATTTACAATATAGTTAAATATAGACTTGTTGGAAAAACATTGTAGCACGCTGGATTTGCGTTGCGATCTAGAAATAAGGATATAAGTCCATTATTTATTAAAAATTGTATGTAACGAAAATTGGAAAATTACGAGTGAAAAGTACAGTAACAAAATTCCAATCTACAACAATATATAAAAATAATGAAAAATAACTAAGACTTGCATTTTTCAAAACATACATCCAATATAAAAGCATTGCTATGACATAAATATAATTATGATTTAATGTATTATACATATACCACCATTAAACATTTATTATTTTTGTAAAAGATTTTTGTGCCTGATAGTACATTTGATCAAAAATTGCTTTGAATTAAAATAATCGAATCGGGGGCGTCGGCCACAGGTGCCTCGACCACTGGGGGCCTAAGCCACGGACCCCAAATTTACGAAACGAGCGAAGCCGCAGGTCTAATCTTCAAAAACTGAAAGTAAGTTGTTTTTTCGTATATATGTTAGGCGTTTTTATCCATTATTATTTGATAGGGAATCCTTTCAAGATGGTCCTATATGCATGTATTTACAGAAGACATTCCTTAATAATAACATTAATAATTTTAATGTTGTGTTTCCGAGTGTGAGTTAGGTCGCCAGACCTCATTGGGGTGGGGGGAAGAGTCAGAAATACTTGTTTGCTGATCTTTAAAGGCCGGCAACGCACCCGCGACTCCTCTGGTGTTGCGAGTGTCCATGGGCGGCGGTGATCACTTACCATCAGGTTAGTGATCACCGCCGTAAAAAAAAAATTGTATAAATAAAGGAAAGTTGAAGTCAGTTGTATGTTTTTAATGAAGAAGTGGTTAATAAACGCTCTTATTAGGACTTAATTCTAGGAAATTTCCTTTTACCAGCTATCATGAATAAACTTAGTCCATCCAAATATAAAGCCAACAAAGCAAGTGAAACTTGGTACATGTCTAGAATTGAATATTATTACAAGTTGTTCTAAAGTAAGTATTTAAACGTGATTATTGAATATTTATATGAAAATTACTTAGAAATCATTTTTTTACTACTACCAAATCGGCATGCATACAGTAAATGTATGTATATTGAAATAAAATTGCATGAGATTATGACAAATAATAAATGTGTTATGTGTCATACTTTCGTCGCGACCCCCTAGGGGGTCGCGACCCACAGGTTGAAAAACACTGTTCTATATCATGTCCTTAATTTTGTGCTAATGAGGTCCTGAGTTGAGTTGCATTGTCATTTTATAAAGCGTGGTACAGTTTTCAATTTTATCACAAAATCATAAGGTTTCTATTTGGGAAATTTGACAGATTGAGGTAGCTTGATGTGCTGGCGTCTGTACCTAATTGTAAAAATGTTAAAGATCATGATTCGATGCATGCCGCAATGTATTTTGATATATGAAAATAATATCATTAATCGTTTAAAATAAAACATACTATAACATTCTAATTTGGGACTTACAATAGAAGGTCGCCGAAATCGAAAAATTCCAGGTGCCTTCCTCTCTTACGCCCGAAATTAATAAACGATCCGCAATCTGTCAGTCAGTCCTATCTCTAGATTAGCTCTATCGCTATCTTACGCCCGAAATTAATAAACGATCCGCAATCTGTCAGTCAGTCCTATCTTTAGATTGGCTCTATCGCTATCTTGATCTTTACCTGCGTGCCAATAACAAAACATATCAATCCATCCATTTTTTGCTCAGAGATTGAGGTGCGATCCTTTCCCTCTGCAGCGTTTCGTTTTATGCAGAACTCAGTAACTGAGTAGACAATTATAGCGGTTTATTTAAGATGAAAAATAATTTATAAAATATTAACAATAAGCCATCAGTACTGACTTATTTATACTCTGGTCAAAATGTGTTTACTAGACGACTAGGGTATATAATAATAAAATAAAACAACATACTATATGTTTTGGTAGCCCGGAACGTATCAAAATTTGACAAGCAAGACGATCGCTGACGCCGACGCCAAATTGTATTAAAAATTTTTAAATACCAGGAATATTAATATATTATATTATACATACCAAAAATGGACTCTGACATGGTAAGCAATGATTTTATTATTGATTTCTGTGTGTGCGTTTTATAAATAATCTAAGCGGTGTATGACGTGAAATGTGTCCTGCCTATTTTGTATACAAACAAATTATGCTTTGTATTTTTTAGACTAAAAGCAAGCCACTGTCCAAAGACGAAACAAAAGCTCTGTTGGATATGATTGAAGCCAGCAAAATCATCACCACCAAAACTACCAATGCCACCAACAACAAATTGAAAGCAGAGGAGTGGACGCGAATAGCAACGCGGTTCAACGCTACTGCCTCTACTTGTCCCCGTACACCACATCAACTAAGGTTGAAATGGGAAAATTAAAAAAAAAATGCTCGTAAGCGCAGCACTAAAATCAGGATGAATAACATTCTAGTAGTACTTTCTTCAAATAATTGTGACCACATAAAAGTATTTTGGTTCTTAAACCTAAGTAAGTATACTATCATTATTTTTTTATTTTCAGACTGGTGGTGGTGCAGGTGATTATATACCCCCAGATGACATACTGGATCGAGTGTCTAGCCTTTTGGGGAGCACTGCAACTGGTTTCACCGTCCCATTTGGGGGAGACAGGGAACCTGCACATTTTATTGTTGGTGGTGATGGTATTGGTGGTGGTGATAATTGCAGTGAAGATAAAATGATGCCTGGCAACTTTGCTGTTGTAGAGCTGCCCCAAGAGAATGTGTGCGATGCAACAAACATTGTAGATGAGATTGTCACAGTGACAACTCCTGCAATGTCTAACACATCAAAATCTTTCATGCCCACACCTAGGAGAACTGGTAATGGTTACTTATTTGATTGTTTTTATGTTGTAAGTATACATATCTATAGATGCCACTACAATTGGCTTTACAGTCATTAACATTGTCTTTGTTTTCCAGGTAAAAGAAAAGGTGGTGCCATTAATAAATCCAGAGAAGCAAGAGATAAAGCTATTGCTGACTATTACAATGAGAAAAGAAGATGTATGGAATTGCAATACACAAACCTAGATTTGCAAAATGAAAAATTAAGACTGGAAATAGAAAAACTTAAAAACAGTTAAATATTTATATTTTCATTTTGCAAATCTAGGTTTGTGTATAGAATTTATTAACATTCTCATTTTCATTTTATATTCACGTAGACTTTAAAAAAGCGCTTGTAAATAGTCAGAACATGCTTGTAGTAATATAGTTGTATACATTAGATATTATTTCTAGTAACATAGATATTTAGGTACATCTTGTATGAAAACATTTATAAAATTTATTTTATTACAGAAATGATATTTAGCTAGCTCGTATCAAGTTATTGTCAAGAGATTATGTTTAATTATCTAGTTTAAGTCTAATATTTTTACTACATATTGTCAATGGTTCTGTCTATATTAAAGTTTTGTACTTAGTTGCAAAAATAATAGTTAATTCATATATTGTATCTATGTGTCCACAATGTGATTAATAAATAAAAGAAGGGTATTTAATAAATAAAAGAGGAATAAATTTCGAAGTTTTAATTTAATTACTAAAATAACTATTTATAACATATGCCCTCTGGCTAATGTCTTGAACATCTACAAGATTATGAGGACCATCATCCATAAACGTAGGTGGCAGCTCAACTTCTGAATGGATTTCCTCAAGCTTGAACTTTCTGCAGATGTTGTGTAATACTGCAGTGGCAATGATTACAGCTTGAATATTAGGCAAAGCTAGTCGCAGTGTCAGTGCAATTACAGGAAAACGGCGTTTCCATACTCCAAATGTCCTTAAATAAAATATAATTATTATTTTAGATATAAGCTTATTGTGTCTTTTGGTATAGGTTATGATAAAAAAATATATATATTTACCGTTCTATGGTATTTCTGGTTTTTATATGAGCTTCATTATACTTTTGTTGGGCTTCTGTGGCAGGGTTTAAAAGTGGAGTCAATAGATATGACCTGTTAGGATAGGCACTATCTCCAAGAAGCCAACGATTGCCAAAGTTACCTGCATCACAGTCAACTGTAAAGTAACAATAATTATGTAGAACACAAAACTTATAAAAGAACATTTCAAGAAAATGCACAGCAGGTATGTTGTTATTCAACATTGTAGTAAAAGAAGATTACCTCTTAAATCGGAATTATTAAAAATTGTTGCATCATGAGTGGAACCTGGCCAGCGTGCCACAACATTCATGAAGATTAGGTCTGCATCACATACGGCCTGGACATTCATAGAAAAGTACCCTTTACGATTCCTGAACTCTTCACCTATTAAACTACCTAAAAGAAATATAAAGTATTACATTTTGTTATTTTTACATTTGAGCAACAACATTCAATATGATAACATTGCAGTATCTAACTTTGAAGTACCTAGGTATTAAATGCAATCATTTATTAAATTTCAATGTACTATGATGGACAATGGATGATTATTAAGCTATGTTATTTAAATTAATAACTAACATTAGTAACTTTGTTATTAGTACTTACATGGAGATTGAATGCGAATGTGTGTACAATCAATGGGTCCAAGAACACGAGGCATGCCAGCCATCCGGTAGAATTTTTCTGCACTGTCCTGATGCATGAAAATGTATGTGTCATATAAATTTGATATTGCTGATGACACATCTCTTACAATTCTACCTGCTGTAGACTTTGATACACCAACAAAATCTGCCACTGAAATAAGCATTGTTCCCAATGCATAAAACCGCAGTGTCAACAATAGTTGATGAAGTGGTGCAACTCCAAAATTTCTGTAATAAGTATATAAAATGAGTCCAAGCTTTGCGGGCAACAAACTAAATTTCTTTTTAGGGAAGTTATTTTATTTACCTTGTGGAACTGACTCGGATATAAGGCATTATTTCAGCCAATAGCAAATTTACTGCTGGTTTCGATAGTCTGAATCTGAAGGTGAAATCAGTATCCTCAAGACTTTGCATGTAGTTCAACCTTTTCATCCTACGCGAAGGACGTCGTTCCACCACTTCATCATCACTGCTAGAATCCGATAGCAGATCGAGAAGTTCGATATCACTGTCACTATCATTCAAATGTATATTCAAAGCCATTTTGGAATATAATGAACTATTTCACCAATTTTATCTTTAGAACCAATCGTTAATCCACCGAATTTCTAGGATTGCAACTTTAGATTGTTTTGGCTATCTAAGCTTATGTCAAAATTAATGGATTGGTTATTGGCACGTGCAACCTGTCATTTTAGTACAGAGGCATATCTTTTTCTATGATCCGTCCTCCCAAAGATCGCTCGTTCGGAAAGATTGCTTTTTCAATCTGTGGATGCTTTATTGGCACGGTTTAATAGACAAATGGATCGAAATTGCTATCGTAGATAGCATAAAATGGATTAGGATCGTTTATTAATTTCGGGCGTTAATCTTTACCTGCGTGCCAATAACAAAACATATCAATCCATCCATTTCTTGGCCAGAGATTGGGGTGCGATCTTTTCCCTCTGCAGCGTTCCGTTTTATGCAGAACTCGGTAACTCAGGACACAATTATACCATTTAATTTAAGAAGAAAATTAATTTTTTAATATATTAACGATAAGTCATCAATACTGACTTATTTATAGCTAGGTTAAAATGTTTTACTAGACGACTAGGGTATATAATAATAAAATGAAACTTAATTGTTCAAACATTATGTTTTGGTGGAACGGAACGTATCAAAATTTGACAAGCAAAACGCACGCCTGCGCCGTCGTCGTCGCCGACCGGATCAAGAACAAATAAGCAATAAGTTGGTTGTTTGTTTTTGTTGCAAAGCATTTATAACTAATATACAAATAATTACTTATTAATAAATATAATACCTATAATGGATTCTCATATGATAAGCAATAATTTTATTATTGATTGATATTTTGGAATATAATGAACTATTTCACCAATTTTATCTTTAGAACCATTTGTCAATCCACCGAATTTCTAGGATTGCAACTTTAGATTGTTTTGGCTATCTAAGCTTATGTCAAAATTAATGGATTGATTATTGGCACGTGCAACCTGTCATTTTAGTACAGAGGCCTATCTTTTTCTATGATCCGTCCTCCCAAAGATCGCTCGTTCGGAAAGATTGCTTTTTCAATCTGTGGATGCTTTATTGGCACGGTTTAATAGACAAATGGATCGAAATTGCTATCGTAGATAGCATAAAATGGATTAGGATCGTTTATTAATTTCGGGCGTTAGCGAATAGCGGCGACATTCAAGTTTTCTTTGACTTTTGACTGCGTTGGTATAATCTAGGCTTTTGAACGTCCGAAAATGTATAGTAATTTTAAAACAAAATCTTGAGAGGTGTCAAGGGACACCCGGATGGAACGAAGTTATTTTTTATTATTTAATTTACTATGTGCATAAAACCTCTATACACTCAACAAAAATAATCGTCGCTACACCACATTGTTAAATGCGAAATAGAAAGACGAAACGAAAATATCTGGCTTGCTTTCTATAAGAGAGAGAGAGAGAGAGAGAGAGAGACAGACAGCGCACGCTGCACGGCTTACAATAGCTTACTATTGCAAAAAGTGTAGTTACAACTTTTCGTCTTAATTTTTTCCGTCTATCCCCCTTTCGCAACGCGCGATAAGGAACTTCGTTCCAATATTACTAAAATAGCTGATGATATAGGTATCTAGGTGGCTCTTATCGTGGGAGGGTGTAGAAATTGTCCAGAATCAATATCTACGAGAGAAGCAGCGTCTTTCTGTGAACTATGATCGCCAAGCCGTCTGGCATATCCCCCCATACTTGGGGAAGCATTTCCAGCAGTGGACGTTTTTCACCTAACATAATGATGATAGGTATCTAATTATTTTCAATGATCCTATTAGTGCCAAATTAATATGCAGCAATGATATTTTACTCGATAAGAATCTACTTCTACGGACAGCATCTACAATATACAACCACATTCGTACTCTACAAATTCACTAGGTTTTTAGGTTTTATAATATCAAAGATGATGACGGCATGTAAATACCGTCGTCATAAAAATGCTGCATACAATTTTGAACCGTAATTTGTTAGCAGCATGCTTCCCATTTGGTAAACAATGTAGCTTGAGAAAAATGTACAGTAGTGATGAGGGAAGCAGTAACGTTAAGTTATTCGCCGTATAAGAATAAACACGTACGTACATAGGTACCTTACGTAACGGCAGTATCTCGATGTGAAGAAGTTTGTTCTTATAAATGGAGAAAAACCTCGCAGTAAACAGTAAAAACAAATTTTCAAGGATAGCCATTATATTAACATAAAAAGACTACTAACATCACTATTCCTTCCACAGAGGTTTTCCTCGAAAACTAAACTAACTGACTCGTTGGAACGAAAGAAAAAGTTTTTAATAGAGTAATTGAGTGTCATCTATACATATATCTCTTGATCTTTCTATTAAAAATATCTACCATTTGTTTAATGTGTAATTAAACTGCCTAAATAATATTGTGAACAACTTACTTTACAAACTTACAGTACCTCTTATTTTTACTCAGCTAATAAATTTAAGTTAAGTTTATAGGTCTGTAACAATGCTAATTATCAGACCGCCTTACTCGCTCTTGGTGGTACATCAAAAATTGAATGTTTGGTTTGACTAATTTGTTATCCTGAGTCAGAACTCCATATTTTTATCTACAGCCTTATTCCGAGAAGGTTGGCAAAGCCTTCAGTTTACTTATTCATGCATCTATGATTCCGCAGACCGCCGGCTCGGTCTCACAAGTTCATCATGGAACTTTATTATTGTTGCATCAATTCTACTTTATTTCTTCAATTCTTGAATTACTCAGGGGAATAAGAAATACAGTGTAGCTATTTCAACCTCGCTTTCTGGTGATTTTAACGTTATTATTTATTTAATGTATGAAATATCTCAGTTTTTTCGGGAAAGAAAGAAATAGTAAGAATATTGTTTCGTTCGTGTGCACCGTCTCTCTCTCTATGTAAAGTTCGTATATATATTGTATGGAAATTCGAATCAGTATAGTTTCGGCTAGGTATCAATGAAACAATAGAAAAATACAGCAATCGTCGCTGGAATATCATCTAACGTGTGGTAAATGATTTTAAATATTTTTGCATGTCAAGTTTTGCTCATGAATTTGATTTCAACCTAGTAGGTAATAAAAATTGATTTAAATAAAAAGAGTTTTCTTATCTTTTCAGTGTCCGAAAGGCGCCTTACCGAATTTTATAAGAGAGGAATTAGTCGATAGCAGGTTGTTGATTATTTAAAACTATACTGTAATAGTTTAGAAATAACAAATTAAAATAATTATCAATCAAATACAGTTATTAGATAGTTTGTTATCTTACACTAGTGATGTGACACACAACACGTAAGATGACAAAACGGCCGTAATATCCTGCCAAGCGTTTCTAATAAGTGCAAGATATATATATAGTCCCCTTTTCTTTAGTTCTTCTTACGCAATTTGTAAAGATATAAATAGTTGATTCGGTCGTCCCTTTCCTTGTTTTACCACGTTATGGCAGGATTTCGACGTGTTTTGTTTCTAAATATCGGCTCACCCCGTTAGTTACGGAAGCTTTAGACATTTCCCATGTATTTATTTGCAGCCAGCAAGCGAGTCATTTTGGATACTTTGGAATGCAAACAAAGGTGCCTCAAAGAGAAAAGCAGCGCGGCAATCATTTTGGGGAACGCTCTGTGAAAAATATATGCGGGGACTGGCTTGTTTATTGATGCATCAAGGGTAAAATACTGGATTACCTCCACGCTTTTGTTTCGCAAAATAATATATAATTATTTATTTTTTCCCAGTCATGTCCTTGTGAAATATGTTCTTATACGTACGTCTTAAGTACTAAAACTTCTTATACGTATTTGCTAGATGTATGGTAACTAAAAGATTCCCGTCCAAATGGCAAGAGATCTTTGGGGGAGCCCTTTGTCCAGCAGTGTACGATAAATTATAGTTAGGCCGATGATGATGATAATGATGATTTGCTAAGATAGAATTTTGAGATCAAGCCTGCAATTTAGTATATATTTTTTAGTAATATATACTTATTTCCTGCCAAACTTTTCATTACATATATTGTTTAGTTTTGTACTATATTTGAACAATATCGTGTCGGTTTTCAAAGTTGTGATTATGTATGTAACATAATCAAAAATGAAGTTCCCTGTCTTATTTGGTTGATTTATTAAGATAATAATGTAACAAATAAAATTCTACATAAAATAATATATTTACTTGTTCGTTGTTGTTGTTTGGACGTTGATGTTTTAACCTCAATACTAAATTAAGTTTGTACCCCATGTGATTAAATATTTGTGTGTGAGTTTGAGATTTCTTGCGTTTAGATAAATATTAAAATAACATTGATTAAATATTAAATTGAATTAAATATATGAATTTATTATGTAATTTAGATGTAATGACGAAAGTCCTCTTAGTCGAATTTCGGCCACGGCGGCCAGTCTCAAATAGAGACTAGCAATCTGCGCGGGATATATTATAGTGCAAGTCTTAGTGTGTGCAAAAGCGAAAACACAGGGTCACTTTTTATTTCATCACTCATGATCAGATGGGACGACTACCGACACGACCGGAAATAGGTCAGGCACAGGACTTCTTTCACTGCGAGTGAACACGTTATCGTTAGAACCACGAGGCAGGCAGTATTACCTACTGTATGTACAGCAGAACATTGATGCCGTTGGCAGTATTGCTGGGGTACATTTGGCACGTAAAAAATTCACACCACATTAAGTCTCGGCGTATATTTGGCTGTCCGCCATAGCTCCATGTTCGGGGATACCATTACAATCGAATGCAAACCTATCAAATACACGTCCAACATATAACTAAACATTGACCAGTCGGTTGGCGTGGTTGGTAAATACTTGACTTTCAGGTCGCTGGTCGTGGGTTCGATTCCAGCCCAGGACATATATTTGTGTGAATGAACATGTCTGTTTGTCCGAGTCTACGTACTATGCATCAGTTACCTGGTTTCCATAGTACAAGCTCTGATTAGTTTAAGATCAGATGGCCGTCTGTGAATATTGTCCCAAGATATTATATTATTATTTTACAAACCGGTCTCTTCTATAATACTCTGGGTTCTCAAATAGTAGAGCAGTGACCTAGTACAAGTACATAGGTTCGGAATAGGTTTCTAAGCAACATGAAAATTATGCATGTGAAGAAATTCATATATACCACTGTTGATCTTGACCTACGGGAAGTATGAGTAAGAAGGTTAGGACTAGTTCTATTAAGAAAAAGTGTTCATCCATGTGGATCTTTTAGTGCCCATAAATGTCTGGTAGTTTTGCTCAGCAGAACCGTAATAGCCAGATGACACTTTGTCAAATTGCAAGTGTAAAATAAAAGTTCACATAAAACGCTGTTAGTAATAAGTGCAAGAGCAGTACAAAACTATACTTCTATTATATAGAGAATTCTTCTATAGATGTAGATAGTAAAGTATATCTTATGCTGCCTCAGTTTACAATATATTTTATTAGGATTCTTGACAATTTGCTTTCAACTTAATTTTAAATTCAAATTCAAATAAAAAAGTAGTCGGATTGAGAACCTCCTCTACGCAACCGGTCGAATTTGGTTAGAATTAGTTAAGTTAAGATTAGTTTACACTTATCTAAATTATAAGTTTACTAGCCGTGCCCCGCGGTTTTACCCGCGTTAAATTTATAAATTATCACAGCTCCTCCCCCGTAGGTGATAGCGTGATAATATGTAGCCTATATGTTGACCCGACCTCTTAGTAATATTCATGCAAAATTTGAAGTAAATCCATGCAGTACTTTTTGAGATTAGCCCGAACAATCATACAGACAAACAGACAAAAAATCTAAAAACTATATTTTTGGCTTCGATATCAATTTTATTGTAGATCACGCCCCAAGTGTCCTTTTAAAAAAATTTCAATGTACAGTTTTGACTTTCCTACGATTATATTATATGTATAGATATAGATGTGCAATGTTATTATTGTTCTCAGGTATGTGTGGAATAAAATATTTTGTACTGCTCTGGAGTTAGAGTCAGGGTGTAAATGTTGCTGAGAAAATTTGCAATTGATATACTGCTATATAATAATAATAATCCCGTTTTATCAAAAGAGTTTATTCATTTTCAATATAATCACCTTCACTTTCTATGTAAAAACTGATGAACAGACGATTAAGGAAATACCCTGTGGATAGTTATTAACATACATAGGCTCACGCCTGTTTCCCAGAGGGGTAGGCAGAGACAACGGATTTCCATTTGTCACGTTCTTTGCACACGTCTTTTGCCTCGTTTACTGTCATTATATTCTTCATACATGCTCGCCGGTCTAAGGTACTTCTGACCTGTCCTTTCTTGAGAACGTCTCCAAATCGGAGACGTTCAGGGAAATGTTCGACTAGGTCTTCCCCTTCCGGTTGTTCCATTCACACAGGCCAGGTATACTTCTTTGGTCAATCTTCTTCCATTCATCCTTTCTAAATGACCAAACCATCTCAGCATTCCTTTTTCAATCTTTGTGACTACATCCTCTTTCACACCACAACGCTCTCTAACATCAGTATTTCGAATTCTGTCTCTCAAAGTTACACCACACATACTTCGAGAGATTTATTCTTAAAATATGACTCAGTATATAAATGCTTCTTTATTTTCGTACGGATATACACCGTCTACTTATTTCAGTAGTTATCATTACGAGTGTCTACATCCTGACGTTACATGAATGCGTTTATACATCATAATTACGAGCGACATCGCTTTCAAGAGTTAAAAGGAATTTCAAGCCGGATACATCTTATACTTTAGAGGTAAATTAAATATGGCGCCTGCCCGTTTATCTTCGTTACGATATATCGAACTCAAGAGGTTTGGCGAGAGAAGAGAAAAGTTTCATTTATAAAAGGATTTACAAAAATAATCATTACTATTGGGATATGAGAAGAAATAAACATATCTCAATGGACGCGAATAACGTCGGAGAAAGCCCTACTTAATGAATTCCATTACAATTTTTGCCCGTGGGTATTGTCGGTCCAACGATTGAAGTAGTATAGTACGAAACTGAGAAAACGCTCCGATGAGAAGGTCGTAGTGGTGACGTCAGAGATTTGTGCGGAGGAACTTTGATAGTGACCTATATAAGGGAGCATGGTTGTAAATGTCATATCATTATAACAGCAAGAACGACCAACCCTTATGTACTACAATTAACGGTAGATTTTTAAAAAATTGTAAGCAATAAATATGTTTCAACTCTTCTTTAAATTTAATTGGTAATCAACGGATAAAACGTATAATTAGTTAGTTTTGGATAGCTTTGCTTGATTTTCAATTAAACTTTGGCTTTAACGAATGAACTTTCTCAATTATAAAGCGCCTTTTTATCGCTCATGATTAATTATAACACGCATACACGACGTATGCGTCTTATAATTAATCAATCATATAAAATTACTCAAGGCATTGGAAAATGTGTTTTGGTAATGATTTATGTATGTGAGTACATAGAAAACACGCTGGGGTCGTTATGGACCGTGGGTAAAGTGCGGCATGATTGGCGGAGCAGCGTGGTCTGGCAGTTCTGGCATTGTGCCACGCGCTGACTCTGCACTCACTGTCACAGTACCACTTCACATCTCCATCCAAATGCTTACACAGTGTTGTGTGCTGTAAAACTAGCTTGACGTAATTTAGCTGTCTAACAACAAGGAAATGTTCTTATCTTGAAGAATAAGTGGGTATTTTATTTGTTTTATTATATTTATGTTGGCATTAATAATCATATATTATTTCGAACGGGGCCCCAATTATTTGTAACTCCTAGAGTCTTATAAAGTAAAATCTATGTACTTAATTTTTTTATAAAAATTATCAAAAGCAGCATTTTTAATACACATTTGGAAGCTTAAAGACTTGCAGTTTACAACCCGGAACCAAATTTAATAGATTGCTTTCATGAAATTACTTCGAACGTTTCAAGTAGGAAATTGCATGGTGGGCCAATGTGATGCGGGGCTTTGATAATGGGCCAGTCCATATTTATATTTGCTGACTATATAACAGAGTAATTGCTTCATTTTACTTCGAAGAGTTATTACTGTTTGCCGATTATATACTAAGTATATTGTGATTGGACGAACCGATTCATTTTGTTACAGCTTTATTTATTTACTTTTCATGTTCGTTATGATAGAGCGCACGGAGCTGCGGCGTTATTTATATCTTCCAAGAAAAATACTGATTATTTCCTTAGTATAAGTATCACCGTGATATATTTACACCTATTAATAAATTACTCTTTATTGCTATGTCGATACTGTTGTAATTTAAGAGCTAGGTATTTTTTATTTAAAAACGCGGAGTTATAAGTATTTTGGAGAAGTAAAACAGGTGGTAGTCAGCGTCGTTCTATCATCAACTTTTGCAATTACAACGCTGTGTAGCGCAGGTACTTTCAACTTTTGATATCACGTAAAACTTATTAAAAAGCGCAGTATTTTCTAATAAGGAATCTGTTATCACATATTCGAGTTACTAAGTTATTTGTTCATATACTTTCATAAATACCTATATACCATAATATACCTATTAACTACGGCTTTAACATAGCATGCCGTGGTGCAGAATATCATTGTAGAAGTTTCTTTGATTCCAAATTTGAAGTCTGGAGAATCTTTCTTACAGAAATATTGGGTTAGTGAATATTATATCAGTCGACTTTTCTTGAGGTTATTCATTGCCGTAAAATTAAAAGATAGCTTATATTCGGCTTAAACAACCGGGCCTAAAATACACACCATTAAAACTGTTAGGTATAAATGTATCGTGTTTCTACAACAAACAGCAATGTTTAACAAATAATTACACCACGGACATGACCCTCATTACTACCTAACGAGACCTAGCACATATCTAACAATATAATTTAAGTACACATATGCATAATGTGATAGAAGATAAGTACCTGTAATTGGCTGTTGAAGTCGCATTTGAGTATTTGTTTGTGCACACCCGCAGGCTGTCTATTACATCGTATAGACGTATTTAGTACTAAGGTTTCCGAAGGGAATGCACAGTGTCCACCTGCAGTCCCCAGAGATGGCCACTACAGAATTAACATTGTAATACTGTACAAGCCGTATTTTAGAGAAATTTCATACGCAACTAATAAGAGTCGCTACCTATGCACGTTAATAGCATTGTAGAAGAGTGTTTAGAGTGGCAGCTCAATCGATATTACATTATCGTGATTGACTCGGACGAAACCAGTGGCAACTGAACAAAGGCGGTCGTCTTGCAGTGATTACCGGCATTGACCTGTTGTCAACGAAAGTAGGTTAGGGGCGCCACGATGACGCGCCTTCCCGTGCCCTCGCTAGGGTATGCAGGATTGGGAACGATTCCAAACTCCCCAGTCCCGGGGACCGCGGCGTTTCATTTTTTTGGTAGTGCTTGTTTATGTAACGTGTAGCATAAAGAGTATGAAACAATTAAGGAGCTCAAAGTTTATGCGCAGATTATGTGTCGATATGAATTTGACATGTTTGTATGGAAAAAGGTTGGTTTTAAGGAGGTTTTTACTTTCACCTAATTTTGAAATGGACGTTTTACAAGCTGTTAATTTTCAAGAGCAAATAGCGTACAAAAATTACTTAATATTAAATTTACTAATTACAGAATATTAAATTTACGGCAAACCTTAAAACTTGTAGCTGTCCTTTTTCTATACAAACGTATTTTTTATTTCAGTCCCTGGATTTTACGACTCAACTAATTTTGTTGACGCTATATTATTGTAAAAGTCTGCGACGACTATGCCCAACTGTTTCATTTTTAACTCTACAGCATATTGATACCCGAAATAAAGCAATTCTGGCAAAATGAAACATTCTTGTAGTTTAGTTACTGAAAAAGAAAATTAACTCCGCTTAGTTTAGAATACAATACAAAACCTCGATTGTTAAGATTTACGTGTTGTTGTCTTTTTCACACGCATGGAGCGGCGAAACACTTTCAGGAGAAGGAAGCCATCTTATATATATAATATGAATTCCAATTAGAAACAATTTTTCTTTTTTATTCCACACATGCTGGCCAAAATGTATTGATAATTGATTTGGAATTTCGATGTAACTGTTGTTCTCATATATTAAACAAATAATCAAGTGCTATTCAGCGTAGCAATGCGGCCAGCCTTCTGAGCACTTTACCTTCCCACGATGCGAAGGAATAGTTTGAAGTCAAGTAGCCTAGTTATAATAGTAATTAATTTAGTTGATATTTTAATTTTCTTTTAAACTTACCAAACAATAAATGTTTAAAAACTAAATTCCATCGTAACTTCTGTGTTTATATATATATATATATATATAATTTTTATACTCGAAACTGTTTAATAAAATTTTAAATTTGGGTGTAACGGTCTTAATTATAAGGCCAAAAGACGTGTATTTAAAGTTTGCAACATTTGTCTGTATGTTTCTGCACCTGTCTGTATCGTTATAACTCCGAGATGGATATGCTGATTTTATTAAAATAGTTTTTCATAAGGTTTTTGTCACTAAACTTTAATCGAAGAATTTTAATATTTAAGATTTGAGGTTTCGATGGTTATGTTACTATAATACCAGTCCCGGGACTGCTCAACTAATAAATCTGTGTACCGGGAACTGAATGGAGAAATTTCAACCGCATCCCTTCACACAAAAACCATTCTGTCATCTAGTTTATGTCACTTGAGTACGAAGGGCCGTGAGCGTTTGTGAGTATTACTAATGAGATTTTAACGTTTGTACACTCACGAGGCATGACGTCATTTTTCCATTGGCTTCTGTTTCTAGTAGTATATTTGATTCAAGTTATGAGTGAAATTAGAGAAGTTTGGTCACACAGATACTTTGAACTGATAAGCATCGACAAATAGCTTAATTATAATGTGATCAAATTTTAGAAAGCTACGTACTTTCTAATTTCTGTATTATTAGATATAGCCGATCGAATTCGGCTTATTTTTATGAAGACGAGATTTTATTTTCGTTTTTTTTTTTAAGTTATTCCCATAGTAAAACTACCAACACGGTATCTTATTGTGTAATCTGAATAGTCGTATGACATTAGAAGCTTTTTAAATGAGCTTGGAATTAACACGTATATGGGATATTTCATGTATCATTTCGTGCCTACTGACTTCGGTTGGACCATATTATTGATACATACTGTGTATTAACCGTATAATAGTATTGCATATTACATAGGAAATAGTGAGTAAATGAAACGTCAAACACGGTTCGATGCCGTCAGTCCCAGCTGCAGTAATTGGGAAACAGCTGCTTACCCATGTCAGAAGCTTACAAGAGCTTTGATACAATTATATATAATACCTAATTGGAATTAAGTCCGAAACGAATGAGTGAATCTCTACAACTAATCCATGAGTTTACTCTAGAAGTTGAAGTAGGTAGTACTTTTTTACTTATGTCCGCTATCGACATGTGCTTTTTCAATCAATAATATCTTTATTGATTCAAAAAGGTTCTCGAGTGGCGACCACGAAGCGGAAGACGCAGCGTGGGCAGGCCCCCTACAAGATGGACCGATGATCTTTTGCGGGTCGCTGGAAATCGCTGGATGCGGATAGCCCAAGACCGGCAATTGTGGAGATCTTTGGGGGAGGCCTGATGATGATGATGAATATCTTTAGGGTTCAGTCCGTCAAAAGGAAAACAAGAACCCTTATAGGATCACTTGGTTGCCCGTCTGTCTGCCGGTCTGTATTTTTCGACACTTTTATTTAGGAATACATGGAGGTATCGAGTTGAAATTAATATGACATAGTCAAGTCTGCAACCCTTTGGAGCTGTCTAAGTTCAAGGTCCACGTAATCAAAAGATATGGCCATTCATACCGTGTGTTTTGACACCAGCAGGAGAGGCAAAACCTATAAGCTACTTTCCGTTGTCATCATGAAATTGAATAAGACACAATGTCATATAGTACAGACGCCAGGACATAAAGCTACCCCAATCTGCCAAATTTCCTTAATGGGAGGTGAACCTTATGCTTATGCTATAAAGTTGAAAATCTTTAAAAGTATATTCCAAAATCAGTAAATTTCAAATACATCACAAAAAAATGGAGAAAAATCTCTGAGACTAAAATCGCGTAGTGGAAGAACTATTTACATACTTACAAGTTTGTACGGAACCCTAGTCAGACTCTTATTTAGGGTGGTCTTATTTCAAATAAAACTGAGGAATTACAAAGTTGAACAGCAGTATTTATAATTTAAAAATCGTTGAACTTTAAAGCACTCTGTAAAGAGATTTCTCGTCTCTTATTAAACGTTAAAGTTGCGTCGCGAGGAAAAGCTTTTATTAACTAGGCTTTTAAAGGTCTTTTGAACAGGTGGACACACGAAATGCGTTGATCGAAGAATTCTCTAAGAGGAATTATCTTTCAAGTGCTTACCGGCAGTGTAACGAATTGTTTCTAACCAACCGACTTCAAAAATGTAGAAGGTTTTCATTTCAAATGTATGTTTCTTTGGACGTTTCTTAAGTTAGGTCTACCTAGTTTGTGAAGCCATTTTCATAATTCGATAGGGAGTGCTTTCGAGATGGTTTCATAGATAGTTTATTGTACTAATTGAACTGTTAATGTGTTCTTGTGGATGCTCTCTCAATAAGGGCCACTTTAAATTTTAATTTCTTACACGCCGAGCTGTTGTAACCGAAATGTTTTTTCTTTTATACGTCACTGTAGATTTTTGGATCACAATTATACATTAAGAACTCTTTATGCTGTGACTTTACTTTTTTCCAACTATCACATCAGTATCTCACAGTATATTTTAAAATATTCTTAAATTAAAATTCTTGTATTAAAAATTTAGAAAATCTTTATGAATATATGAAATAATATATGTATATATAATATAAAATAATATGAAATGAAAATAAAAAAAATACTATCGTTGGATAGTTATGTGTGGTATATTACCAATAGTTATTTTGTCGATTCCTCCGAAGTAGTTAAAACATTAATTATTTAAATAGTGTAATGTTACAGAAACAATATAACGATGTTACTAATAAATACGGATTTAGTTAAAGTTACGTCATTTATTCAAATGAAAAGAGCGGATTATTTCATTTATTTCTCAACTATAAACTACAAACAGCAATAATAAAGATTACCAGAAAATAAAAACAGAAAAGTGAAAAGTCATTGGCTCAATGTGTTTTGTTTCCTTTTTGTTAGGTTGTACACATTCCCATCGATTAATTAAGTAAAAAATATCAACAGCAAATAAATTTATTGCTTGGTGGCCAAGCAATAAATTTATTTGCTGTTGATATTAATAACTAAAGTAAAATTATACGTACGACCATCGCATTTAGGCGGCCTTTAATTAGTACTAGCCACTGCTTTCTTAGACGGCGTGCAATTAGTTTTAGATTGTGTTCTATGTAATTACAATTCATTACATATTATTGTAATGTCTATCGTAGCATATTACTACGACGTAGCAAATGTATACGCCGTAGCATACGACGTGCTTTACATGATAAAATATACGAATTACATCATTCAATTATATTTATTGTTAGTACTGAATCACACTCCTGAATATTTTATTACAATCCTCACAAAGCGGTCGCTATGTTAAATAATATTTCCGTTTCCATATAGCGATAACGTCATTATTGTGACATTGACAAACGTTCAATGTAATTAAACTGTAATCAATAAATCTTAAAATGGCGCCGTTCGTTTCGGGGTCGTCTGTTGTACAAATAGTTCTGTTAACTGTGTAAGCAAACCAATGAAAGTCTCCCTTCGTGTACAAAAATACTGACGAAGCTCATTTGCGTTTACGATCGAGTTGACAAAAGCTAATTTAATGAGTAGCAATCGATACTTCGCAGTGACGCCCACCGAAGTAATTGCACATCGGATTATATGCATATAAAATCGCCAAATAATTAAGACTATATGCATTGTTAAAAACCGTGAAGTGCACAGAAAAGACCAATAATTGTTAAATTGTGCACATCATTTTTATATTTATATTAGACATTCTTGTAGACAACTCCTGGGCCTATGACCCGACCGCGACTCGGATCTCCGTCCCTAACAATCTTTGGTTACAAAACAAGTTTTCGGGATCTGATTAGTTGAAAGCCCCGACGCTTTGAGTAACACGTCATCGCGTCCATCTCGACTGTAATGAATCAAGCGTTACTTGGCGGAAATCCATAACAATGAAAATCCATAATTAATATGTATGTAGTGTGATTTCCACTAATTGTCAGTTTCATATCATTTTTAGGCAATTGTATTACGTTTTATAACAAGCTTCCTACTCACATGCCTGATCTAGTTTTTTGGCGATTTGTGGTTTTTAATGTATCATTATGATAGTTTCCTCGCTTTTAAAGTAGAAAATAATTCTACACAATAATTCTATACAATATGCACAACTGTTTCTAAACTGATTTTTTCATGCCGAGAATATATCAATTTATTCATAAAATATATACTTCAAAAACTACCTGAACTGTTACGTTAAGATTATTCATTATTGTGTCTATAAATATTGATTACTCATTTTAAAACCATCATAAAATATATTATTATGGCGGCATGTTTACAGAAAAAAGAATTCCTAATGGCTTTTTCTTGTTCCTTGTCGTTCCAAATCCAAATAAATGCATAATATCCGATGTCTAGTTGGGGCACTGCTATTATCGTTAAAAGAGTTAAATTATTGGTATTCTTTTCAACTGTATAAAACTTAGTATATTGAAATGGGAAAACTTTTGAAATAAAAGTTAAAAGTTCGTAAATTAAATTAATAATCTCGAGGGCCCGTATTGGGAATAGTAGCGATACTATCTTATTATAAGTTCTGTAAGTTTAGGCACCAACTCGCGTGTGACCGAATGTCTCAGGTGAATTCCGCAGATAATGTTACGTAACTTAGTTTGTGACGTAGATCCAATTCGCCAGATTTATTTTTCTTCGTTTACCACAGTAGTGAACATTGAATTATGTGCCTAAAATTTGGGTTAAGTTTTCTCTATGGCTTTAGTTAAAATCCCGTGGAATGCTTTTTAGAAATTTTCATAATATTTCACGTTCTTATCGTGGTGAGCGGTGGATCAGGGGATCGGAAAAGAAACTAGTGTTTCAAAATACAAAATCAATATGTAATGTTAATTCCGCTAATTAACACTACATATTGATTTTGTATTTTGATTGTTATGGATTTCCGCAAAGTAACGCCTGATTCCATTACGAAACTAGTGTTTGCAAATGAACTTTTGTTGACGTCAACAGTGACAATTGTTTCACCACTAAGATCACGGAACCCATACGTACTCAGAGTCCCGGCGACTAGCTCTCATTTAGAGTCCACACTTAGCGCACTTCAGAGTTCTCGTGACGAGCACTGCCAAAGTTAAAGTCCCGACGTACACGGCACACTTCACACTGTGTAGGGAATACTTGGCACTGTTTACTCTCACTGATCACTTGCGCTTGTTCAGTTTTCCACTTAGATCTCTTCCTCTTAATTCACTTTCGATATTACTTCAATTAAAACTCACTGTTCTGCTTTAACATTGCGCTTATATCTCCTAAATTGTTCCAAACTTTAACCGTTTCGTAAGTCATATTTTTCTTTCTAGAAAATTCGCCTATATGACAGATTAGTCGTAATGCTTCTGTCCTTGTCTTCAGCTGTCTCTTTCTTTTCATCTGTAAAACTTGCTCTATCTCTTTGTAATTATCCTGGAAACATCTAATGTCAATTTTTGCATTAAGAATTTTGTATGACCTTTTCATCAACTATCCAATTTCTTTTGTTCTGGAATTGAACATTCTAGCGCTGTTCCAAAAGCCACCAAAACGCCTTAGTGGTCCTAGGGTTCGAAGCCCGAACGCGACAGTATTATTTTCAATTGGTTTATAACGCCATCCATTAGCCTGGGTTCTCACAGTAGTGAGGACAATAGAAATTAATAAAATGGTCTCCCAATATTATTTTCAAAGACGTCGAAGTTGTCCGTGGCTAAAGGATTAAAAGCATCTGTTCTGGATTGGCAATGTTTAGAATGGATTTCCGTAGGACGATTTTAATTAATTTGAAATAAAATATAACTGGGAAACCATTTCTAGCCTTTTATTTTTGTGTATCTGTATCGTAGTCTAAAATGGATCTTAATAAACAATCTGTTTATTCTTGACAATATACAATGAGAGCGCTGTATCGGCTCCTTACAACCTTGGTGGCAGTTTCTCTAAAGAAAAGAATAAAACCGGCCAAGTGCGAGTCGGACTCGCGCACGAAGGGTTCCGTACCATTATCTATAAAAACGAGCAAAAAATTCACGTTTTTTGTATGGGAACCCCTTAAATATTTATTTTATTTTATTTCTTTGTATTTGTTGTCATAGCGGCAACAGAAATACATCATGTGTGAAAATTTCAACTGTCTATCTATCACGGTTCATGAGATACAGCCTGGTGATAGACGGACAGACAGACAGCGAAGTCTTAGTAATAGGGTCCCGTTTTACCCTTTGGGTACGGAATCCTAAAATGTCAACCTTTTGGCTCAGAACATGTAAGAAAGTACATAATTAATACATTAAATTGTTGAACATTCAACACCAACGACCTTTTCAATGGGAAAGGTATACGCTTATCCAAAAATTTTAATTTATTAATGTTATATAAATAAGTATTGATTTCCAAAACGTGCAGTGTACATTTTTTTATAAAAATAGCATTATAATTTATAGCACTAATAAAATAGACGCCATAATGTATATAATAGAAAAAAATATAGTAACCTACATTAATATAGGCCTTCCATATTTTTTTTAAATATTCCAAAACACTCCCTTAAATGTTATCAATACTCCCAAAATATTCATACTACTGTCGTAAAAATATCGGAATTCCGAAATTGAAGAATCAATGCATACATACAAGGAGTAGGTGTAGGTACAGACGCCAGCACATCAAGCTACCACTATCTGTCAATTTTCTCCAATTGAAAGTGAACCTTAATCTTAAGTGATAAAGTTGAAAATCTATAAAATAAATTTGACAGATTGGAGTAGCTGGATGTGCTGGCGTCTGTACGTTAAGTAGTAGGTACGGCTTGTTGGGGCGAATTATGCAGTCTGTGTGTGAACTGAGGTTGCCGCCGACAGCCGTCGAGAGCACAGCTTGGGGTATTGATTAGGAACTCACAAGAAACAGCGGGACGGAGCATGAGTTGTTTAGATTGTTCTTCATCAGTGCACATTAGCAGTCCATTAGACAAGATTTGTTGTACACGTCACGAACAGACTTGCGTTTCACTCTTCCGATCATTATATTGTCTTTATTATTTAGTTAAATCTATTGCAGTATAGGGTATGATCTCACAATCTACGAATGAAACAGTGGCACAAAAATAAAATGATGAAAGTGGTACAAAATTATGACAGATCCTAAGGATTGAATTAAAAGGTACACAGGGCTAAATGGGAAGCTATACATTTCCAATATAAGCTGATCTAGGTTGCTGTATAGGATTTCCGTGCAATGAGAGGTCAGTTTATATTGGAAACTACCTGTGCCCCGCGGTTTTACCCGTGTTACCCTTTATAAATTATCACAGCTCCTCACCAGTAGGTGATAGAGTGATAACATGTAGCCTATATGTTGACCCGATCTCTATTCATGCAAAATTTGAAGTAAATCCATGCAGTACTTTTTGAGTTTTGCCCGGACATACATACAGACAAACAGATAAACTGACAAAATTCTAATAACTATATTTTTGGTTTCGATGTCGATTGTAGGTCACGCCCCAGATATTATACAGATTAAAAAATATTCAATGTACAGTAATAACTTTCCTACGATTTTATTATATGTATAGATGTATAGCTTGACATATGTATTGATGTAGAGACACCAGCACATCAAGTTACCCCAATCTGTAAATTTTCCCCAATATAAAGTAAACCTTAAGCGTTTTTGATAAAGTTGAAAGTCTATAAAAGATATTTGGCAGATTGGGGTAGCTGGATGTGCTGTCTGTATATATGTGTACTACTATCAATCCTAAATTACGTATTTGTGAGACACGTTTTAGTGTTTCATTTGATAATGTATAAATTAATATTGGTAATAGTCGAGTGCGCACTTTGCACTGTGAATTGCAAAGTTAATAACTTTTACTAAAGTTAAGTAAGTCGAGGCTCATATCAAACAAATGTAAAACAACTATATGTGTTGTTGAACTCATAAGAAATGCATAATCATACCAAGGCAATCAACCAATGTTATTAAGCAAATAAAATCAAATTTCGAAGCTTAAAAAAGAAATGCTATTAATTTTCTCAATAGCTACCATATGCACTGAACGGCAAATGGAAAAGTAGAGGATTTAAGAAATATATTGATGGAATATACTTCCTACCATCGGTTTTCAGTAAGTTACCTACCTAGATATTTATGAAACTATCCTAGTTCTTTTATTAGAATGCGGTGTATTGGGGCAATAGATCAGATATATTTGCGTCACGTAATGGACACATTGGAAGCACTCAGTGTACGTGCCTCCGCACACATATGTATTTTGTTATTTATCTTTGAAGTGAAAACTTCTTTAGCAGCATTGTGCACTTTTTTGGGCATAGTAAAAATTGTTAAACTCGCGTCAAGACACGTGAACTGATCTTATATTTGTAAGATAGAGGATCTTTTTTTAATTAAAACTAGCCGTTTATACACTCACATGATCGCAGAATTTCTGAAGTGAGAACTTCTTTAGCAGCGTTGTGCATTTTTTTTTCTTAATCTTATGTAAGATTTTTTACAGCCGACTGCCTAACCAAATATAATTCTACTTTTAAATTTTTCCCACCAAAATGGGAGCAATTACTGAGTCTTTCTCGCCCAAAGATGGGAAGTAACATCTTCCGCTCGCTACTCGGATCAAATAATCACTACGTTCCGAGTATGAGAAATTAAAAAATAGTTTTCACTTCCATCGGCAGTCCCCAAAGACTGCCGCGCATATTTTTTTAAATATTCTTGGTAATGGCAGAGATATTCTTGTACATTTGGTGTTGCAAAACAAAGGGTTAGGGTGATAATGAAGATGAGATAGCGGTGGTGATTGCTGGAGGAATTTTGAAAGGACTCTTACATCAGCGGTGTCTAAACGTCGATCTACTTTAATGCTCTGCAGATAAAACATGGAGGCTGCGTAATTGTAACATTTTTATTTATATAAGGTTGACTGCAGCATAATAGAAACAAATGAAAGTTTATATGTACGTATGCTTTATATGAATAACTAACTAACTAATAACTTTAAAAGTATTGTACCTTACTTTACAGCTGATGATAAAAACATATTATAAAAATAAGTTCATGAGTATATATTTTTTAAAGACAATGCCCGCACTCTGTACTAATCTAATCCATGTGTCGCAGGGTACTTTACAAACATATAATAGACGGACACAAATTACATCCAGACTCAGAACACTATTTTATGAGTCACACAAATAGTTATCCGGCGCGGGACTCGAACCCGCGACACGAATCGGCCAGGCGACTTCGAGTAATTGTTTGTAGTTATCCCCCTTTTATTAATACGTCGCCCATACTTGAGAAATGTGTCCCTGTATCACGGAGTCCTTTATTAACGTACATCGATTGACAGAAAGCACACCCAGACTCAGAACAACTACTTATGGGTCACACAAATAGTTGTTCTGTGCGGGAATCGAACCCGGGATACGAAGTGATGAGGCAACTCATCTTAAGGCGCAGCCCCCCACTAATCCCTAATTAAGCAGATATAAAAATAATAATAATATCCTGGGACATTATTTACACACTGCCATCCGATAACAAACTAAGCAGAGATTCTACTATGGAAACCAGAAAACTGATATACTACTTTTCTTTTGTAAATTCATACTTATATAGATAATTACACCCAGACTCAGGACAAATAGAAATAGTCATGAACACAAATATCTGTCCTGGGTGAGAATCGAACCCACGACCTGCGGCATGATAGGCTATATACTTACTTGCATAATTACTTCGTTTTTATGAAGTGACTTTGTATTATAATTGAAAATTGTAATAACAAACTGGTATTGTTGAAGTTTCATTTTCACAAGCGCGCGTCAATTTACTTATCTATATATATAAAAATCAATGCCACTTTTCGTTGTAATGTTATAACTCAAAAACGCCTTTGCCGATTTGGCTAATTTTGGTCTTGAATTATTCGTGGAAGTCCAGGAAAGGTTTGTACGTAGAGAAAATTTAAAAAAAAGTCTTGAGAAAGTGTAAAATCAACATCTTTTAGCAATTTAAAATATTTTTTGGTTTGAATAAATGAACTTAATAATCATTTTATTTATTACTATGCCTTATACGTAGCGAAGCTCGTACCCGGCCGCCAGTTAGAAATAAATATTACATTCATGAATGAATCAGTGTGGGTTCGTTACTACGCCGCGAACAACATTAGAGAAAGGTAAAGTCACTGTATTACCTAATATTTGTGCCTAGTGAACTTTACGTTAATATATTACTTTAGTGACAATAACTCTTCACACTCCAACTGTAACAATTACAATTTGCAAGTGTACGTACCGTAAACATTTCTTTTCACTAACTTTTTATGATACACATTGTGTAGGTGCACGTACGTCGTACATACTACCAAAAACTTAGCCCGAGGGAAATCAAAGTAGAACCCAAGTTCACGTGGAGAACCACAAACATACATAAATACATAGAGAACTGTGTACATAAATAATATATTATGGTCCGAGCAACTTCTCCAACTCAACATTAAAAATTCATGTGCTTCGTACATTCTGAAAACTATTGCAACAGATATTAAAACCGATGTGGGAAAAATACATGATGAATGTTTTTGAGTGCACTGCATAGTTCAAGCTAGCTCGAACTTTAATATTAAAGTGCAGCAATCATATAACTGTTGATAAGAGAGATTTTGTTTGATGAATAATTGCGAAGCTGTTCAATGTTCGGGCCTCTCCGGATCGTCCACCTACTCGTAGGTAGCTAATAAAAGCCGCAGGTTCCCTAGGATAGGTTCCTCGGCGGCGAGGATCGCGTTAGCCCCTTAAGACGTGATCGTTGATCCCATGCATGTGATCTTCACTTCATCACCGATCACGTCTTATGGCCTCATTTAGAGGCGCTCATAGCTAGATGCTCACACCGGTCCGTAAGTGATCGGCGAGGTTAAGGAACTAGGCTCGCGGTCAGACCATAGATGGGTGACCGCCAAAGTGGTTTAATTTCTGAGCGTCTCCGTGCTTCGGAGGGCACGTTAAGCTGTCGGTCCCGGTTGTAGTCATTAGACAACAGTCGTTAAGCCATGCCAGAGGCCTAATGGGCGGCTTGAACAACTCTGACACTAGGGTAACCACTGCCCATACGATAAGAAAGAAAGATTTAGAATTCCGTCCTATTTTCTTCAGCGGCCGAACTCGCCCGAACTCTGTAAGGGTATGGTATTAGTAGCTTAAATTAAGCTACTGGTTGAGAGCCTTCTGCTCGTTGTTTTTTTTTATGATTGTAACATAATAGTAATAAACTTAGAAATAATAGCTTAGTAACTTATTTAAGGATTTAAAAAAGAAATATTTGATAACACAGACCATACGGACGGACTAATTCGAATTTTTATTTGATACTGTATGTGACTATGTTTATGTACTGCATTGTGAGCTTGACTAGAATAAGTGTACGTTAATACCCAAGTGCTGAATAAATTTCATTATTTCAATGTGAACTAGCTGTGTCTATGTACATACATACATAGACTCACGCCTGTTTCCCAGAGGGGTAGGCAGAGACAACGGATTTCCATTTGTCACGATCTTTGCATACTTCTTTTGCCTCGATTACTGTCATTATATTCTTCATACATGCTCGCCGGTTTAGGGTACTTCTGACCTGCCCTTTCTTGAGAACATCTCCAATTTGGTCAGAGAATGTTCGACGTGGTCTTCCCCTTCCGGTTGTCCCATTCACACAGGTCAGGTATACTTCT
Source organism: Pseudoips prasinana (assembly GCA_951640165.1). Lineage (NCBI taxonomy): Eukaryota > Metazoa > Arthropoda > Insecta > Lepidoptera > Nolidae > Pseudoips > Pseudoips prasinana. The sequence goes on along the minus strand of OX621236.1, from coordinate 21,614,977 downwards.
TTTGTCAATCTTCTTTCATTCATCCTTTCTAAATGGCCAAACCATCTCAGCATGCCTTTTTCAATCTTTGTGACTACATCCTCGTTCACACCACAACGCTCTCTTACATCAGTATTTCGAATTCTGTCTCTCAAAGTCACACCACACATACTTCTCAGAGCTCTCATTTCCACTGCATTTATTTTACTTTCATTCTTTTTCTGCCATACCCAACTTTCATTTCCATATATTAAAGTTGGCACTAACACTCCATCGTGCGTAGTACACACTGTTATGAATAACCGTGATAATGCACACTATATAGCTCGATCCGACTTTCCAACATCATCATCATCATCATCATTACAGCTAAATAAGTCCACTGCTGGACAAGCCTCCCTCAAGAATCGTCTTGGGGGGATATGCCATAATCGCCACGCTTGGCAGGCGGGTTGGCGATCGCAGTAAGATGGTCATAGTAATCAGAAGGAAGCTGCTGCCCATCCTCTGGTAGATATTCCCTCGGGTCGACTTCTACGCCCCCCACGGGATGAGATGGGGTGATGATATTCTGATTCCGATATTTGTCGCCGTCACCACACAGCATTCCAACATCAGTTCTGACTAATGGTAACTAAGGCTATTAATTTAAAGCTAGGTAGCTTATGTATTCAAAAATACACAAGTAAGTTTGAAATTTACTTTATACTCATGATGACTCTCACCGGTCCGTAAGTGATCAGCGTGGTTAAGCAACTAGGCTTGCGGTCGGCGATGATAGATGGGTGACTGCCAAAGTGGTTAAATTTGTGAGCCTTGCCGTGCTCTCCGGGCACTTTAAGCTTCGGTCCCGGTTGTAGTCATTAGACAACAGTCGTTAAGCCAAGCTAACGTTGATGAGGTAGCCACTGCCCATACGATAAGTAGTACTCTTTATATAAGGCATTAGTATTGTAATGTAATAATAATAAATTCATTATATCGGTGTGGGTAGTGTCGATATCCTTGTGCCATCTTATTTGCCCTTTACATCGGAGTTAGCAATTCCTGTTGCTGTATCTGCGGACGCCCTTAAGGGCTGACATTAGCCAAATAGGTGTTTATCTTGTTGATAAAACATATGTCAAGTTTGGCAATATTTTAAAGAACATCATTGATCTCAAAATACGATTCAACTACTTTTGCTCGATAGAGAAAAAATACAAAACACACCTAAAAATGCTTAAAACAAAAAAATATATTAGGTTTCAGTTAAAAATAACTAAGTGATAATCCTTTTTGTCAGCTAAGATGCCACAGACAGACATATTTAACTAATAAAAACGGTTTATTTTTATACGTATCTAATCAACCTCTTAAAATGAACGAGAATAATTTAAATACTTTTCAAGTTTTTAAAAGGCGGTGTTCTATAAGTAAACTATAAAAAAAAACTTAATTGACTACGATTATTACCAGCTTCACAAAAATTATAACTATCTTTATTTCTGTGAGGACCGCCCTTATATTTAATTTATGAGTCAGAACACGTGTTAGTGGCGTTTACCGGAATTATTACTTAATGAATTAAGACTCTCCTCAGGAAGTCCATTTACTAAAGAAATACCCAATTTGTTCCACCACTAGTGTGTCAAGCGGTGTACATAACAACACGTACACATGGATACATATCAAGCTTTACTTTTCCAGTCTAAGCTGATCTCGCTTTGTATTGGATTTCCATTCAATGACAGGTCAGTATATATTGGAAATGTATAGCTTGATATGAAGCGGTGTGTACCTACTTAGATAAAATAATTATCGTTATTTTAGAGCAATTAGTATTTATCCTCACCAATTCATACACGATTGGAGTTAAGTATATAGACACTAGATTAATCTATAAGTAGACTAGCTATGCCCCGCGGTTTCACTCGCGTTAAAGAAGATTTTCCCGCTTTTCTGTTGATTTTTTTCATGAATTTTCTTTGCTATAAACCTTACGGAGCCCGAGACCTTTCCAACAAATGCAAAACCGTGGAAATCGGTTCGTGCGCTTTGGAGTTATAGCGTCAGGAAGGAAAACCCGACTTATTTTTATATAGTAGAATATATTTCTGAACGTGACTGTGCTTTGACAAGACATATCAAACTATGTGTTGGCTCTAGTTCAAGATAATAATCATTAGGTTATGTCAGGCCAACTGGGTGGCTAAAATGCCTCCTTTATTTATTCACCTGGCATGTTTCTGATACTGGGACTATCAGCTTGAATGCACATGTGACCCAGTGTCCACACTCGCCCATACTCGCAATACTCGCCTCGCTACTGTAGGACGACTATTTGAGTGGTCCATACATAGTTGTTTGAAGTCATCAGTTATCAAACATACATGTGAAGTAAGTGGCCACTGGGATCAATTTTCTTTTGGGCTATATTGAGAAGTTCAATTGAACAACGCCCGATTATTGGCACAGTATTGGGGATCTCAACAGGGCCTATGCTCACTAATATCGATTCAGATTACTTTCACTATGAAGAACTTATGTTTTGTGGAGAGGTACAATTTCCCGATGACTCGTACAGTCCTAACAGTGACGATGAAAAATATGATATTGATATTTAAATTATTCATATTGTTGTAATTATTGTTTTATTTGTAAAATTGGAGGCATAGTTATTTACTGAGGGATGTTGACTTTTATTACAATACATGTTCTTAGTAGTAGTAATTAAGTGATTTGTTATCATTGTATGCACATTCTTGTATGCTGATGTCTGTATTATTTCATTTCTGTCTAGTCTTTCACTAACTTTCACTAAGAGCTTTTCATAAAATGTATTATAATAAGTGTCCCGCAATACAGAGATTAATTTATATCATACGGCCCGCACGCATGAAATAAATTAATCTCTGTATCGCGGGACGCTTTCGTAAAAAGTTTAATGTATAGCTAAGGTACGGCGGCCACCTATGAATTGATCACTCATTAGATGGTGGAAGCAACTGCCTTCAATTAATCACGTAAACAACGATTGAAAAATAATAACAATGATATAATATCCTGGGACATTATTCACACACGGCCAGATTACTACTACTATAGAAACCAGATAACTCATACACTGCATGTACTACTTTATTTATGTAAATACATACTTATATAGATAATAACACCCAGACTCACGCAGGACACAGACAGGTTCATGCACACAAATATCTGTCCTGGGTGGGAATCGAACCCGCTACCCCCGGCATGAAAAACAAGCATTTACCAACCACGCCAATAGGCCCGTCAAAAATATTAACAAGCGTTTAATTAATTAAGAAATATTTAGTATCAAATTTGTACGAGTTGTTTAATGAAAGCAATTGTTTAAAGGAAACACCATTAGCAAAATATAAATATTAACAGCATAACACTAAGTTCCGTCAGAACTAATTATTTTTAACAGACGTTTACAGTTAATGGGTTATTGAACCTACACTCAGGGTAAATACACAAACTTAGTGAACCAGTTTTAGAACATGGCATAGAGATAACTGAATCCAAATCTATGAGCGACCAAGGATATTTCTATTCATTGCTATAAGAAGCAAATAACGAATTAATGTTCTTTTTCTTTCTGTTACTACGTACTTTACTAAATTCTTACAACTATTCCTATAAGATAAAGTTGTACATCGCGTTAAACTAAATAAATTTTAGGCTATGTGTTATTCGGATATATAAGCTACAAAGTTTCACCAAAATCTGTTCCGTATTTTATGCGTGAAAGAATAACAATCCATCCATCCATAGTAACAAGCTTTTGCAGTAGGATTAAATTGGTGGTTTAAGTGATATTAAATCACACTGGTCGAAAAATAAAAAACGGGTAATACCGTTTTATGCTATCAATCTACACCCGAGGCAGCCTGCACCCGGAAATAAGCCGTCTAGCCAAACGTCCAGCTCACTAAATCAAAGACCACAGCTTATTCAACCCTCGTATATTCCGCTTTATCACACTAGCGACATTAACTATGTTAAAGGTCAATTAAAATACATTAGGGAGAGTTTCTATAATATTATTGTCACGTGATGTGATATATCGTACTGGTTGAATAGCTTTAGCGGCTAGTACCAATGGAGATTGTCCATCTGCGCTGGACATATTGTAGTGCACAAGAGCATAAACGCAAGTGCACTTTCGATGCGTTCTCTCTCATGTTTCAATAAGTCGGCTAGCTGATATGACCGGAAAGAGGTCAGGTAGGTACAGGAACTCGGTCTCTTTCCGATCGTATCAGCATAACGTGCTCTATGCGTGCTCTAACGTGTACACCGCCGTAATTTATGGGATGGAAATTTCTATGAAAGTTGGTTTAACCGGGGTGGGTTTAACCAAATTTTTCTAGCACTGTAATATCGGGACAAGTCCCTCCCTCTTTCCCACCACTGCAACTCCTGTAAGCCAGGATCAACAGTGGCACACAATGAAATGACACTGAGCTAGCACACACTAGCACTATAATAGCTAATCTTTACTATTAAAACGTGCATAATAAAATTTAAAGCAACGTTCCTCGCTTTATGTAGGGAAATATTTAAAGAAAGCATTTCCCACCGAACAATAAATAATTATCAAAATCAGATTAAAAGCAATTGAAAAATAACATACATACCTTGTCTTCAAAATCAGATTTAAAACAATTGAAAAATAACATAAATACATCTTGTGATGTAGGTTAAAAATAACGGATGATAGTTTTAATGAAGTTCCGTCAATTGAGAGAGAATGGTAAAAACTTAAACATTTGTAACTTATTCCAATTTCATCATCATCATATCAGCCGAAAGACGTCCACTGCTGCCTCCCCCAAGGATCTTCACAATAGCTGGTCCTGCGCTGCCCTAAATCAACGGCTTCCCGCGACCCTTGCAAGATCGTCGATATTCCAATTTAATACACCAAATTCCTCTACTGGGTTCAAGGCATCACCTTCATAAATTGTTGGTAAATTTTAATGAGCAAATAAATTATAAGAAAAACATAATGCAAATGAACGATCCACTTAAAGTCGTTTTGTAATAATAAACTGTAAAACAGAATTTTTAATCTGCGCCGTCTCGCCGACTCTCACCCGCTACGGCGCTGTGTGCTTCTCAGCGCTCATGACGTTTACTCTTATTAAGTAACGTTTCAGGGGCCCTCGGCAAAGAGTTTACGAGCTCTCTATGCCCTTTTTATGTGATTAACTACTTAGCTCATTCACTGTTCCGTTATTTACTCGGGAGAATAAAACGGAGCGTTGTGCGTCTCCTTTTAAAATTAACTGCATAAACACGTTTTATCGATAGCTTTTATCGGATGAATAAATAAATCACACTAATATTATAAAGGCGAAAGTTGGTGAGTATGTGAATGTGTACGTTTATTACTTCTTCACGCAAAAACTGCCGAACGGATTGTGATGAAACTTTGCAGTTATATAGCTTATATATCCGAATAACACCAAGGCTATAATTTATAATGTTTAACGCGGGTAAAAGCGCGGATCACAGCTAGTAATAAATAAATATCTTGAGACTATTGATCCTAAACTGGGCAGGGCCTGTACTATGATAACGAGACAACTAAAACAACATCACCATATCACTCGGAAGACGTCCACTGCTGGACAAAGGCCACCCTCAAACGGCTCCACAATTGCCGGTCTTGCGCTATTCGCATCCAGCAATTGAGACAACATACTTATATATTTTTAAATATTATATACAGACATAAAACGAATAATGGCGCCCGTCGCACAAAGATTTGCCCTATGTGGGGATCGAACCAACGCTGACTTCGCAGTCAGAATCACTACCCACCAGAGCAACAGGCCGGGCAAACTTCTATATAATTGTATTCTTAAAATAATTCATTATTTAAATTCATATTATTATAAAAGTGTGACAAAACTGTTTCTAAGATATCTACGAACGGCCTCGGCATGGTATTATGTAAGTGTACATGACTGGATTGAATTGAACTGATTTATGAACGTTTCCTTTTTTCCCTAAAAGCTACGAGACTGATTTTTAACTAGAAATGACTAAACATAAAAACTGTTACAATTTCTGGAGCTGAAGATAAAGTATACAATCATGCGGCCTTGACAGTGTATACTATGTGTATATATTTTAGGACTACCTACACAAAAAAATGGAATGACTGGACTGATGATGATGGATATTGAACATTGTTCCAGGAACTTCGTGTTGCTCATTCTTAAAGCTTTGACGATATTGTACAAGGTGACTGCCAGGAATGGTCTGATGATGGAAATTTAGAGACTTGTTACGGTGAAGTGGCATTTATATACCTATCTAATTAATATCGTCCACTGCTGGACAAAGGCCTCCTCCAACAGTTTCTATAACGATGCCATTAGCAGAGGTTTGCCGTAGTCAACGTGCTTGGTAAGCGAGTTGGCTATCGCAGTTACATGGTAGCTATAGTACATAGGTGGCGCTGCTGCCCGACTACCTGATGTATCCCTTAGGGTCAGCGCAGACAGAGAGGAGCGCAGCGGAGAGGATTTTATTAAGGCACTAGAAACTCCACTTCAGAGCTATAGGAATAAAGTGCATATATGCTTGAACCTGACAAAATGCTCGCGCAGTCTCGCGCATTATAATGTTCAAGCATACATGCACTTTATTTAAATAATTTTAAAGTTTATTTTCCAGTGCCTTAATAAAATCCTCTCCGCTGCGCTTCCGCGCTCTCCGCGCGATGGTATAGAGTAGTCAATTAGTTATTCTTTCTAGGCCGTAAACCACACTAATTATTATATATGCACCTTTATTTTATTTAGTCAGTAGGTACACTCTACAGAACGTTCGCCAATATTACTGACTCTGTATTTTACGGTATTTTAGAATTTAATCTATAAATTGACGTGAACGAATATGGTTGTTTCCTTCAAGAAATCACCATTGGAATCCCGAATATAACAATGGTATACTTATTTTTATTTATTTTTTTACATCCGAGTGCGACAAACGAGCAAGTGGGTATGGTAAGTGATCTCCACCGCCCATGGACACTCACAACACCAGAAGAGTCGCGAGTGCGTTGCCGGCCTTTAAGAGTCAGCAAACAAGTGTTGCTGGCCATTCCCCCCACTATAATGAGCTCTGGCGACCTTACTCACACGCAGAAACACACCATTCAAATTATTAATGTTATTATTAAGCAATGTCTTCTGTAAGGTGGAGGTACTTCCCCAGTCGGGTTGCTCTTTGAGCGAAGTAACGCTATGCCCTATCTCTCTTAACTTATGATGGAACTGTTTCATTGTATTAAAAATAAGTGAGAATGGTGTCACGAGTAAAAGCCAGCTAAGTAATATATATATAAGCGCCAGACGCCTAACGCAGTAACTGCTCAAGTTTTGTTTTCCAACCAGTATTTCTCCGCCTTTTCAGTGTTCCTGGTTTGGAGTGCGTGATATGTTTGAATTATACAAACGTTTATACCTATTGAAGGCAATGTGTACATGTTAATACAATGTCGGCCATTACAGGGGACCGAGAGATTATCAAGAAGGAATATTCTTAGTGTTCATTAATATAATGGATTATATACCTACTAGCACAATAGAAAATGGATCATACTAATATACACACTATGACGACACGTTTATCAAGACGGTTTTTATATAATAATCAACTGCAACACTTATTTCAAATTCTATGAAAAATCTGATATATTTTGGCATTTGTGGATCATCCATACATATAATAAAATCGTAGGAAAGTCAAATCTGTACATGGAATATTTTATAAAAAGGATACTTGGGACGTGATCCTTAATCGATATCGAAGCCTAAAATATCGTTTTTAGAATTTTTGTCTGTTTATCTGTGTCTGTATGTATGTATGTCCGGGCTAAACTCAGAAAGTACTGCATGGATTTACTTAAAATTTTGCATGAATAGAGAATAAGAGGTCGGGTCAACATATAGGGTACATATTATCACACTATCACCTACGGGGGAGCTGTGATAATTTATAAAGTTTAACGCGGGTAAAACCCGCTAGTGTAAAATAACTATATCTTAGTATTTATATGACATCCACAGATGCACTTCCAGCTTTGCCAAATTGGATGTTCAGAATCGTAATTTACGTATAATCGTAAATTACTTTTTATATTTACGCTAATTATAAAATAGGGTAAATAAAAAAAGTAATTCAAAAATGATTTAGTTTTTGTTTCTATATTTATTGATCGCAACGTTTCTAAACATTTGGCGATGTGAACTGTTAGTATGATAGTAACTTTTTTTTGGGTTTCAAAAAGGGTAAATGAATCCCGGTATCGCGGGGTACTTTAAAAACATATAATTGACGGACACATAGTAAACCCAATCTCAGAACAACGAAAGTGGTAATCGAAACCGGGACAAGTACTGACTGATTTGGCAGCTACGCCACACGTGGAGTGTGGAGACTGGTTTTGCCGTAGGTATTTTTTTCTTTAAAACCTTTTTTTCTTTACTATATTAAGTGGCTATTTATTAGCTCTTAATAGCAAATTCTAAGAATAGTTTATGTATTTCAACGACATCAACTGCTGATCGAATCAAATTTTGTATAACATCGTTTCGCAAACTTACTCATTCGAATAAAAAAAGATTGAAATCAGTTCAAATACGACGAGGTAATCGGTATAATCAGTGAAAAAAATTGAATGAATTAACAACGTTCCTCCTTTTCGAAGTCAGATATGAAGCATGTTGCAACAGAAATACAAACAGGCACAAAAACTTTTAAAAATATTTTTCTGTGTTGTAACGTATAAGAATTCTATTCTTATTTAACGAAACGTATTATGGAAATATACCTAATAATAACAAACAAGAAACGTATACGTAAGTTAGCGTTTGCCCTTTCAATGCATGCATTGCATTAGTAATAAGTATCAAAGATAGGAAATATATATGGAAATGTTAGCTGTTTGGCATTTAATATAAACATGGAGGTTGTGTTGGGAATGTGAGTATAAACGATACGGTTTATGCATTAACTATATTTCCCCACATGGTAAATTTAAGCTATGGTTGTATATATTTGTAGAGGCTTCTAATTATGTTAGCCATATATTTGATACTGATATAGATATCACACTAATATTATAAAGCAGAAAGTTTGTGAGTGTGTATGTTTGTTACTTCTTCACGTCTAAACGGCTGGAGCGGTTTTAATAAACTTTGGTATGGAGTTAGCTGAACCTGAATTTTATTTAAATCGCTCCAGCCGTTTAGTAATGAAGAACTCACAAACTTTCGCCTTTATTATATTAGGGTGATATGGGACTTAATGCCCTTCCAGCCGCGGGGTCCTTCATGCGCCGAACAACCTTTTTGTAAATAAACAAAGTTCGTGGTTTGTCGCGGGATTGTGTTAAGCTGCCGGTCACGATTGTTTTGAAAACATGTATGTCTAAAGAAGAAATAAAATCTGCCACCTGGTCTAATCATTTTGCTGACTATTGTTCTATGGATCAGTTCAGAGGGCAGCCGCTCAATGAGTTCTGATAGCTCACCGAAAGGAGTTAGACTGGTTGACCTCAATAGAAATGGTTTAATGAGCCGGAGCAAGTTTGCTGGTTGATAGTGAACTAAGAATTATATATTAAATACCGCACATTTCGATGTTTTATAGGGTATGAAATTATTGTGTACACTTTGCAAAGATGTGCCTCGGCCATTCTATAAACAACAAATTATTGTCTTGGGAGTACTAACATACTGCCATCTGATCCCAAACTAGATAGAGCCTGTATTAAGGAACCCAGACAACAGATAAACATATTTATATATTTATAAATACATACTTATTATCCTTTTACTATCTGACCGGTAAACGTTCTTTTGCCATTAAATTATTTTTAAGTGAATGTATAAAATTTGTAGTTAAATAAAAAGTAACTAACTTATTGTATGGGGATGTGGTCTATGACTGAAAGAGGAATGGAGCTCTGTGTACGATGACCACCTATAAAAATAACAAAACACCAACCATTCATTATTTTAATTCATTGTACTTTTTACTGCACATTGATGACAAACTTACTGTGAGAATATAATTAACATGACACTGCACTGAAAAAGTAAAATAATAAGTATAAGCGTTACTTGTACGATCGATACACAGACGAAAATAATGGCCAAACACTGTATAGGGAGTGAGAAAATGTTTATGTGAGAAGACGGGAAACCTGCTTCCCTCTCATTCCTACCCCGTGTTGTTTGCTGAGCGACACCGGTAGACGACTGGCAGGTAAAACTGATCGATTGATAATTGATCAGTTATCGACCACTGATAGTTGAAGCTTAATAGAGTACTAATTCCATTCCATTCCATTTTTAATAGTGATAAAAATGGAAGTTGGTGCTGGAAGGGTAAAGATTAAGAGTTATACGTTATTTCTTTATCAAATTAAAATTTTTGTACAAAAAATTATAAAATATTTTTTAATTTTTTGTACAAAAATATAAATTATAAAAGAGGTAGTCCACGAAGGGCACCCATCTGAATGACACCTGCACGAATGGCACCTAGCCTAGTCCACGAAAGGCACCTATCAATACTTTTGGCAGGTGCTCTTCGTGGATTCAATTTATTTTTTGCATTCTTATCCACGAAAGGCACCTACGTTAACCGTTACAGTAACCTAGGTTATTAAATGATAGATATCGATAAAAATCACTAGAACGTTTATTAACACTACTAATATTACGCACTTTAAGAGTAGTATTTTCTTATGTTTAAGCGAATGTTACACTTTGAAATTGAACTACTATCTACCCGTTAATATCCGCTTAAACATACATAAATACTAACGTCTTAACGTGCGTAATATTAGTAATGTTAATAAATGTTCTAGTGATTTTTATCGATATTATTCATTTAATAACCCAGGTTACTATATCGGTTAACGTAGGTGCCTTTCGTGGACAAGAATGCAATAAATAAATTGAATCCACGAAGAGCATCTGCCAAAAATATTCATAGGTGCCTTTCGTGGACTAGGCTAGGTGCCATTCGCGCAGGTGCCATTCAGATGGGTGCCCTTCGTGGACTACCTCTTATAAAAACTACGTAACGTTCTTAAAATTATAAATTATAAAAACTACTTAACGACCTATTAAATCATAATGATGATCGTTTCGGAGGAGTTTAGTTACAAACATTGTGACACGAAACATTTATAGATTACACCCAGACATTACAACCCAGGACTGTACTGTCTATCAGGTAACCGCTAATACGCACTAACGGCGGACCGTGTTTAACCACATAGTAAATTTTTAGAATACTATTGTAAATGCAGCTGAAATAAATAAAAAATGAAATGAGGAAAATCGCGTTTTGTATTTTCCTCTAAAAGTTAGTATTGTAGTTTTTAATACGTATCGTAACGGATTCAGTGTATGACAAATGGCTACTTCCGTTACTTTTTCGATCAGGAATCAAACTTTGCAGTGACACTTTGAAAATTACTTTTTTACGGTGAATAATGAGTGTCCGCTGGAATTCTGTTTCGAAATTCCCGTTCGTTTAATGACGTTCGTTGAATTACGGATAAACATCATATTTTTCTTAATATATAATTAAGATAAATATGATGTTTATCCGATTAATATAATATTCCTATTAGTATTATTATTGTTAATGGTGGTGCTGACGTATCAAGATGGCATTTACATACATCGATCATTACTGGTCTACAGCTTCAATAAACTTTCATATTATCTGAGTAGTGAGAGTTTGTATCTCTTCCGGTTGTATGATATGATGTTGTGCAAGCCATTAGCGCTTCCCACCCTACATAGAAATTATCAATTTGATAATATTTATTTATAAACACATTACTATATAATTAAGATAAATAGGATGTTTATCCGATTAATATAATATTCCTATTAGTATTATTATTGTCAATGGTGGTGCTGACGTATCAAGATGGCATTTACATACATCGATCATTACTGGTCTACAGCTTCAATAAACTTTCATATTATCTGGGTAGTGAGAGTTTGTATCTCTTCCGGCTGTGTGATATGATGTTGTGCAAGCCATTAGCGCTTCCCACCCTACATAGAAATTATCAATTTGATAAAATTTATTTATTAACACATTAATGCCTATTTAACGGACATGAAATATGATGATGATGTAACTGAAAATCACTGATGGTTACTCGTAACCGTAGAAAATATGGTGCTGGGTTCAAAGCTGTTGCGTCCAGTGTTTCGGAAGGCATATATACCCGTTGACCCTGGACCTGATCTTTTCCTGAGCCTGACGGATTTTATCATAATCCAATCGAATTATGAGAATGTGCTAATAATGTGCACTGCGTAGTTGGCTGGTCTCCGGTGAGATTGACCACTGTAGCGGAAATTCGGCCTGGAGCATTATTATTATTAAAAATATATTAATATAGCATACAATATTATTAAAGAGTTAAATTATTAACCCTATACCGATTAAGTAATACATTGGACATTCGAAACTTACTATTATTCAAATTAATTACAAACTAAATTGTCATGCATATAAACTTTAGTTCCTGTACAGCAAAACTACATTTAGTTCGATTGTAATTACGTTTTAATTGAATGTTTGTACAATTTGCTTTCCAATTTGGTTCTATTGACAAAAATCGTAAATGGTTCTCAACGAGGTTTTAATTAGACCAAATATCAAATTGTTTGATTTTGATCATCAAACATTTAATAAACGGAATAACAATATATCAGTTTACTAATTGGCTGTTCCCAATAACAAAAACGAAGTATATATTTTTAGAGCTCAATGTAATAACTAGTATTTAATTACAACATATTAATAGATTCATGATAATAATATCTTGGGACATTATTCACACATGGCCATCTGATCCCAGACTAAGCAGAGTTTGTACTATGGAAGCCAGATAACTGATGTACTACATATACAACTTTTCTGTTGTAAATACATACTTATATAGATAATTACACCCAGACTGAGGACAAACAGACATGTTCATGCACACAAATATCTGCACTGGGTGGGAATCGTACCCTCGACCTCCGACGGGAAAGGTAAGCATTTACCAACCGCGGCAAGGGGCCCGTTGTCTTAATAGAAAGGGCTATAGCTAAATAACACAGTGTAACCACCGGTCCCGAACACGGCTATGTCTGGGCATGACTTAAGGCCCACGCAGACCGGGACGGCATGGCAAGGGATTTACATTTTTACTAATGGACATTCAAACGTATCGATACAGAAATACGGCATTAAATGCTATGCTCTAAAACGATGCCGCGGCATCGAAAGGGATTTTCATTGCACGCCATAAATAACGCGCCACAGGCTCCCGTAGCGGGATAGGTAATGGTATCTAAGCGGCTAGTATGCGCTGACTCACGGCATAATCCCTTGTCTGCCTTTACGGGTCATGGAGATAGACGGGTCACCATCACCATCACCATCTCCATTTAACATTGATTCATTCAAGGTGATGGTGGACCAATGGATAAAAATCCCTTACCGTCTTCGCGTACTAAGCCGTGGGTTTGATCCCCACCCCGGACACTCATTGTGACGAAAACGATTATTTGTTCTGTGTCTGGGTCTGTGTTATTAATCTTTAATATATACTTATATATACGTAAGTATGTTTATCAATTCTCTGCTTGCCATGATCGATGATGATCAGATGCTATTTCTTGATCTAGGTGACAACGAAGATTAAGTACCTACTTCTCAAATTTCCTCAAGTTGTAATATTTTGCATATTTTTTTAGATCACTATATTGTATCAGATTATACCATGAGCATCATAAATAGTGGAAGATACTTAAGGAACTCTATTCAGCCATGAATTTATCATCTTGTCTAATTCACAACTGCAAAACTAATGTTTAGAACACAATCCGAATTTTGTGAACTACGAGTATATAAACTAAATATGTAAAGACGAGTATGTGCAATACTTGTTCTTGTGTTTTGAAAACTTTTCTTTTTCACATGTTGTTCAGTTTTATGAGGAGTTTTAATGTCTTATATATTATGTTACCAAAATATTTATGTTATTCGTTGTGTGTACCATATATGGTTACTATATATATATACCTATACTATTCACTACAATGCTTTATTTAAATTATTTCATTTATTATTCTACAAGTAAGTATGTAGTAGATAGAAATTGATAAGTTCTTCCGTCACGACAACTGAACATTAAGAACACATCAAGATTTATTGTTTTTAAATCACTATCATAAATAACATAACACTTAAGCCAATTACTACTAATACTTAGTATATTAATATGATATTTATGTAGGATCACCGACCCTTTCATGCATCTCGAAGTTCTAACCCAAAAAGATATGAAATATAAGAATATGTTTCTTTTTTGTATAGAAATTATTAATTATTAGCTTTACTGCAAAGTCACTGTTATAACATAATATTATTTATTTGGATTAAACTTTAAAACAAATTTAAATAGATTGTTTGGCTTTAGTAGTTTGCAGAGTACATAATAACAAGTATTTTTCACATTTCAATATATTTCTTACTGAGGTAATGGAACAGATTACTTATTCAAAATTACCATATATTCAAGACATAAATTATTCTATGAAAATATACCCACTAACAAAAGATTCATAACAATTTGTCACATGTCGACCGTATTTCAAATGACACATAGCTGCAGGTAAAAGGCGATTGATGATCCACCCAATCCCCCTAGAAATATGTCTGACTATGCGCCAAACAACTATGTACATATATACGATACCGAAAAGTCGAAACAATTCAGTTCATATCAGACGTCACAATGAAAAAGCGCTGTCAGCGGGGCTGGATTAGAAAGTGAATACTGAGCTGGCTGCAGTAGGCGTCTACTATGGATTAAAAGCCGGCTTTGTCGACACCGTAATAGTTGGATATCCGGCTATTTAAGCTTGCTTACTATGTTCTTTTCATGTTAGTGGTAAACTAGGATAGTAGTTACAGAGTTTTCTAGTAACAGACTTTTATATATATAATTTTATAAACGTGAAAGTTTGTAAGTATGGATGGATGGACGTTTGTTACTCTTACACGTAAACTACAGAATATTACACTACGAAATAGATTTTACTGAAACTTTACAATAATATAGCGTATACATCAGAATAACACATAAACTAAAATTTATAAAGATGTTGTGTGAATTTTCCAAAATATGACGATAAGTGTCAAGTAAGTGGGAATAAATCTACCATCTAGACCAATCTAACATCTAGAGGTACACATCCTACAAATATTATAAATGCGAAACTGTTTGTAAGAATAGATGTATGTTTGTTACTCTTTCACGCCATAACTACTTTAACGCTGGTAAAACCGCGGGGCATACCTAGTAAATACATATATAAACAACATTCCAACTCTGTAAGTAATGGAGTTGGAATTTTACTTTGACATTTTATGTATATCTGTCGTGTCGTTTATGTCAAGGGTTTATCTCAAGATACCAAGATGGTAAAAGAGCTTTCCTCAACCGTACAGATACAGTACAGATCTGTCACATGGGTACATTACAGCATCTACTAATGTTAGTGATTTGAAATTTATATACTTTAAATAGATAAGTTGAGAAAATATATTTTATTATAAGATTTCTAAGTAGGACTAAAAATGTGACAACATTGTAGTCACAGTTCGTAAGTAGATGTTTGCGTGAATAAAGGCCAAAATGATTGAATGAGATGAACAATAATTAATCCGTCTACAACTTTCGCCTGTTACAAACGATTTCAACCAAATTTATATTGGACCAAACAGAAAGCATTACTCAACACTTACAGAAATTTAAATAAACAATCTATACACGAATATATAACCTCCTTCTTTTTAACATATTGACTGCCACAGTCATGTATAATTTCTATTCTTATTTCAAAACCTATGTCCACCTATTTTAAATTTGGTAAATAAAACAGGTTTTTAAAATCCTTTATGAACAAACTTTATACGAGTATTATGCTGCTACAATCTTAGAGTACACTACAATTTTATACTACACATAGACAAAATGTGTAGTATATTCATAAATAGGTCTCTTTTTGCTAGACTGGTCGATAGAAGTGACAGTGTTTCACATTTTAGGAATAAATCCTTGTTCAAAACATACCCACTTTGTATTTATAAAGTAAAAAGATAGAAGCGAGTTTTATTATGTGTCATATTTGGAATTCATGCCAGCTAACGTTCCTGCGTAGGTGTTTCATTTTATTTTAGGCCGTGATCTTGCCATCTGTATGTGAATATGGTAGATACGCTTATATAACGGCTTGATGGCTTGTAAATAACGGGTTTGTTGGATTTAAGAAAAACGAAACAACCTACATTTTTTATTGCATGGTCGTGCTCAGTGGTCTAAATACATGCTTATCAGTCGCTCACAATTGTGACATATTTAAAAAAAATTTGTGTGTACTTATGTACACGCGTTAGAAGTTATACTTCTTAATATACAACTTGAACATAGTTATCAATTTTCATACCACCTAGAACTAACGTCATGCTGTTATTTTTACGATGCGCGCGCACAATGCGCGCGCATCGTAAAAATTCACTCTCATACCACCTAGAACTAACTTCATGCTGTTAAATTTTTTGGTGTAGGTGTGCGCGCGCATCGTAAAAATTCACTCTCATCATTTTTCTCCATCGCGCCAAAAGAAGTATAACTTCAAAAATACAATAACATGTATTTACCGTGGCATAATTGAATCAGACTCATAACTAAATACCCGTTAAAGATATTACACGAACCGTTGAAGCGTGAGTTAGACTTGCGTACAGTATAGCTGTAATTATTTCCTTTTTGTTGCATCATGAACTTCCGGCACGGCGATATTTTGATGTGGAAAACAAAATAGTTTAAAAATTAAGTTACATATAGGTAGTTTTTAATTTTTCGTTTGTAATTTTATTTTAACATATGGCTGAATATGCTACCTTTAAAACTATTTAATCAACTTGCTGGCATTAGAAATTGCGAATAGTGGATGGACAAACCGAGTTACATGATAATAATGCCTTTTTGAACCCTCATAAATTACAACTTGTGACATTGTTTATTTTGGATTTAAGCGTGGAACATTCTAGCAAACCTTTTCAAATTCCGAAAAGGTTTGCTAGAGTGTTCGATGTTTACATCCAAAATAAACAATTGATTAGGTACGTATTACTAAATAATTATAATTAGTCTGTGCTGTTAATTCCTTTCATTGGATTTTGTGTTATTCTATTCTAACTCAGGTCGAATTAGCATAAACTAACACAAAATACATTATGGCCCTGAGTTCAGCGCGCAGATTTCACGTTCAAACCTTTCAATGTTTTAAAGGGTATGGAATTATTATAAGCGTGTTGAATATCTCGGTAATTTTTAGGGTCTCCAAGGTAATGAGTAGTTTCATAACCATGGAGTTTCATATGTGCATATTTATAGAGTGTCATTAAATTTTTTACCAACCTTCCACCGGTTGGTAAAAAATTTAATGACATTATCACTAACTTTAAGAAATTTATATACCTTATTTTTCATCCTGTATATTCTGTTACTTTATATGATAATACAGACAACGTTATGTAAAATTTACAGCGCTACTCATTTGCAATTCTTTTGATGTATGTAGGTATGTCTAATAATGATTTATTACGAGATTTGTTATTTTGCGCCGTACCGTATTTACATTACTCTCTACTTATAAATATTCACTTTAGACGTACGTACGAGTAATAAATTCGTTTATGCTCAATGCTCGTCTAAGTATTGCTATAATCTCAGTAGTAGATAAATTAGTTAAATATTTTTGGTTACTACTTTTTATTAACCGTCTTCATAAGGAAACTTATTTTTTGACTGAAATGAGATATGTAAGCATGAATGTGCACAATTTTCGCAAACGCTACGCAAACGGTGTGTTGTATTAGTTGTATCTGTTTATTTTGTGTAGTTTCACCGCCAAGATTTTTTTCAGTACAAGTTTTTATTTTCAAAAGTTCATCTATAAATAAGTCGAGTATTTTATCTAATGGAAGATCTTGGTACCATTTTTTAATTCTTTGTTAATAAAGCTAGTAAATTTAAGTTACTTATGTATATAAATTCGGCTGAAAGGAAAACAAAAAAATCGATTGACCGTATGTACCAGGCAAGTACCTATATTTGGTGAAGTTAGTTATTTATTATCTAAAGTATTATTTCTTTGTAATTGTTATTGTAATCTTGACTACAATGATAATTACATAAATAATATATTCAGCAGGAGGCGCCGAAAAATGAAATATCTCTGTTAAGCTATTTCTCCGGAATTGAAGAACCAATTAGTTTATTGTGTTTTTAATGGTTTGGCTAAGCCTGTGAGATGATTCAATTTTTTTAAGTTAGCGGACAAATGTCAGTTACTAATAATTGTCACAAAAATTGTGAAATAAACAGAGGTAAAGAATTTGAAATCTGCTAAATAGTATCAAGAAATTTGTATATTAATTAATATTAATTTAATATCAAAATACTGTGTGTGGCTGTTTTATAGTCTAAGATGTACTTTCCTCATATTTCAGGCAGATTTTTTTAAGGCAATAAAACAATAGTTCAGTACCCTACTATACAAACATGAATGAATCAATACTACAGGCTTAAAATAGCTACAAAAATAAATATAAATAGTTATTCTGTGTGGAAATCAAATCAGAAACGCCTAGACACCAAGTTAGTAAAGAGGCGTGTGCAGTTATGGGCATTTCCGAATACTTGACGCGTGAAGAATTAACATTAGTGCAGATTTCATTTCATGTCAGCGTTTTGACGTCCACTGCTGGACAAAGGCCTCGCAAAAGACTTCCATAATAGAGTTGTGTCCATAATTTGCCACGCTTGGCAGACGGGTTGGCGATCGCAGTATGGTGGTCATGAGACACACCTTCGGGTTGAATTCTACGCCCCCCCCACGGGATGAAATGGGGTGGCGATATTCTGTGCCGTCAGCCTGTGTGGCTGACGGCATAGAATTACATTACAAAGGCAACAGTTACATATTTGTAATTATAATAATAACATACCTACATATTAAGTCTCATAGTCCGTAGATATGTATCTACGGACTATGAGACTTAATATAGACGTTTCTCTTAATTTTTTCATTTATTTATTTATTTATTAACCAACTTACATTAACGGTTAGACCAAACATATAAGTTATAGGTTACATATTAAGCAAATGTTACTGACATTTACAACTTAAAATTTAATTATCTATATAAATAAAAAGAGAAGTCCTGACTGACTGACTGACTCATCAACGCCCAGCCCAAACCCTTGGCCCTAGAAAGCTGAAATTTTGCACAGATGTTTTCTTTATAATGTAGACAAGGAATAAGGAAGGATTTTTTGAAATTCAATCCCTAAGGGGGTAAAACGGGGGTGCCAAGTTAGTATGAAACTTTGCCGTTTTTGAAGTTAGAGGCATGAAAGTTGGTATTTGGCCTTGCAGTTAAACATAAAAAATATGTGTGTTCAGGATTTTTGGAAATTTCACCCCAAGGGCGAAAAATAGGGGATGTAAGTTTGTACGAAAAAAGTGATAATTTTTAAGTTAAACGCATGAAAATTAGCGTTTGGCCTTTTAGTTAAAAATAAAAAATATATATTTCAGGATTTTTGGAAATTCCAGCCCCAAGAACGTAAAATATGGGGTGTAAGTTTCTATGTAAACTGGGACTCGAAGTTAAACGCATGAAAATTGGTATTTGGCAGTTCAGTTAATAATTAAAAATATGTATTTCAAGATTTTTGGGAATTCCAGCCCTTTAGGGCGTAAATAAGGGATGTAAGTTCGTTTCAAAAATTCGACAGTTTTGAAGTTAAACCCATTAAAATTGGTATTTGGCCTTTCAATTAAAAATATAAAGCATTTATTTCAGGATTTTTGAAAATTACACCCCCAAGGGCGGAAAATAGGGGATATAATTCTATACTGCCTGACTGACATATCAACGCACAGTCTAAACGGTTGGAGTTAGGGACTTGAATTTTGACAGTAGTTACCTGTTATGACGTAGGCATCCACTGAAGAAGGGTTTTTGAAAACCCCTAAGGGAGTAAAATAAGGGATGAGAGATTTTCATTTTGATGTTAAAGGTTAGTATATAGACTTGAAGTAAAAAATTAAAATATGTATTTCAGGATTTTTTAAATTCAACCCACAAGGGCGTAAAATTGGGGATGTAAGCTTATATGAAAAAAGTGCCAACAAGTTTTAAGTTAAACGCATGAAAATTGGTATTTAGCATTACAGTTAAAAATTAAAAGTATATGTTTCAGGATTTCCGAGAATTCTACCACGAAGGGTGACAAATAGGGGATGTTTGTATGAAAAATGTGATATTTTTAAGGTAAACTCATGAAAATTGGTATTTGACCTTTCATTTGAAAATATGTATTTCAGGATTTTTGGGAAATCCAGCTCTTTTGGGTGACAAATAGGGGATGGAAGTTTGTATGAAAATTGTGACATTTTTTAAGGTAAACACATGAAAATTGGTAATTGGCCTTTCATTTAAACGTTATAAATATATCATCAGGACTTTTGGAAATTCCACCCCTAAAGACGACTAAACTAGGGGATGTAAGTTTGTATGAAAATATGTTTTTTTTTTAGTTAATAGCATGTAAATTGGTATTTCAGTTAAAAATAAAGCAATCAAGGGAATAATTTGTTGTTAAAAAAAGGTAATCCATAACTGATTCAATAGGTCAACACCAAAAATTTACGCCAACTTAAATTATAGAGAAATTCGTTTCTTATTGCTTAAAATGTCGTGTTTGTTGTCGTCTAAGTAAAGATTTAGCGTTTTATAAGATTTGTAACTTCTTTTTTGGTATTTTTTATAACATATTAAAAAAACGTCAATTTAATCAAATTCAGATAAAAAGTAAATTTTACCCAAATTCGAGTGAGCATAGTATAAATTGTTCGTGTCGAGATGATCGCACCCAAAAAATATCGTCCTAATTTTACTGATCTACAAGTTCACAATTTTGTAACTAGATGGCGTTTATATCGATTCAGATCGCAGAACTCATTTGACATATCGGTTAAAATAAATAAATGCTTGAAGTAAAAGGTAGTCCAAAACTGAATCAAAAGATGATCGCCTAAATCTCACCCAAAATATATGCCCACATCTTAATTTTACCGCTTTACAAGTTTATATTTTTGTTAGTAGATGGTGTAACCATCGTTTTTGATCGCGCTATGGTTTCGTTCACAAAATGTGATATTAGACCTATCAATACCGTGGTCGCAACCTAAGCTAATGGGAGTTACCTTTGTGATTAATGCATCGTTGATTATTATATTACTTTATTTGACTTACTGACTTTACTTAAGGGTTTATGATATCGGGTATTTTTTTAAATAACAGTAGTAAAGTAGTCTTTAGTTTATTTCTTAGCTAGGTTATTTATAGTTTAGGTTTTCTTAAATTTATATTGCTTATTTCTTTTAAAAGTTATATTTTTTAGATTAAGCTAGAAGTAAGTAGTTACATTGGTAATCATTCAAAATTGTCGCGGACGAAGTCGCGGGCACCAGCTAGTTTGTTATATTTTTACATTAAACAAGAGAATAGAATAATATTTAAATAAACATTTTGCGGTAACGGTATTACAGAAGTATCACTATCTGAAAACAATCACCCGGTTATTGAGTAGCATTTTCGTTCGACATCTTCAAATTGTTCACGAACCCTTGTCATTAATGCACTATAGATATACTAAAATTCATATTCTATAATTCTTGTACAGTATACTGTTTCTTCCGTCTACTCCTTCTTACCTCAAAAACCGATTTTCATTTCTCCATGAATCACATTTGAAGTGCTTAACATCTACCGAAAATTTAAAATTAAAAATGCCAGCTCATTACACCAGTTTCCTCGACAAATCTTTGTCTGTACAAAGTGTCCGTCTCTGGAATGAGCTTTCAATTACCATACGGCAAGCTAAATCATTCCGTGAATTTAAAAAACTTTAAAGGATCATTATTTATCACTATCAGTTCATCAGTAGTATATCTTCAATGTAATAGATGACTCCTATTACAGTATGTAATACATATGTATGTATACGATTATATGTAGTTTATGGTATTAGTATATATCTAGTATATTATTTATAAATATTTTAATCTACGTGGTAGAATGCATATTAGAATGTATTTTTTACATTTGTTGTAGTATGTATGTAGTATGTACCAAAGAGTACCTTTATTAAAACGCTCTGTACACCGGCAACTACCCGTAACTGTATCCTTTCTCCTATTTCCTAAGTAGGTTGTCTGGAAGAGATCACATTTTAGTGATAAGACCGTCATTTGTACTGCTCTCTCTAATGTGCATTGTTCTTGTATTGATACATTTTTTGGTGTACAATAAAGAGTTTAATAATAATAATAATAACACGACAACATCGAGAAACATATATTTTACGCTCTTAAGATTTTCCTTCCAACAATTTGTAATTTTCGGGGACAAGTAAATTTAGGGCGACTTGATTTTCAGCACCGGAAACTCTGCCATGTTGCGTGGACTGAATAGCGGAAAAGGCAAACCTCACTTCCGGTCAAGGCAGCTCATTTCTATGTTCTTACTCCTGTTTTATTATTAATACTCAAGAAATAAATGTCGAAAGATTATAGAGATTAATTATTGATTATTTTTATCTTAGGATACATTTGAAGTATGAAGTTATATATGCTTGTCACTCTGCTCTCTAGACTGTGGCCGTTAATAATATATTTGTACACCCGACAGAGGCTAATTTCCCTATGGCAGGCGTTCTCCTAATTGAAACAAAAAAGTAATAAATTTAGATAAGATACAAATAATAAGTGATTCCCATATAAGAAACGTAATTATTTTGGTACATTTTGCTGGATGACTGACCATCTTGAAGAATTTACGAAACCCTTCGTATGCCCTCTGAGTCGCACATGGTCCGATTTTTTATACCTTAAGAATGATTTTGCTTCGAAACATTGAATCAAGTTTTGAAACCAATAGTTTCAAAACAGGCTTGATTCGAACAAGAAACGAAAATAATTATAATATGTTTGGACATTATTCACCCACGGCCATTATGATCCCAAAATAAGAAGAGCTTGTACTATGGAAACCAGATAACTGATATACGAAATATACTACTTGTCTAGGATTACTACTGAGTTTTCTGGCACTGGTTCTCAGTCGCTGCCACGTCATTCCAAACATCCATCCAAAAAAATTGACGATACCACACAAATTTAATATTTTAACGGAATAATTCACTTTTGAGTTTGAGTTGTTTTGTAAATACATACTTATATAATTACACCCAGACTCGGGACAAACAGACATGTTAATATCTGTTTTTTTGTGTGATTGTGTAAAAAATCTGTTTTGAAACCTTTTAAAAACAAATGTTATATAAGAAAAAAAAAAACAAATGTTTTACTTACTAGTGTATGTGCATTTATATATGGGCTTAGGTAGAGCAGGCCTTGACTTGTTAGCCGTATGTAATGTATAATGACATACATTCATACATAGACTCACGCCTGTCTCCCAGAGGCAGAGATAACGGACTTCCATTTGTCACGATCCTTGCACACCTCTTTCGCTTCGTTTACTGACATTATATTCTGACATACGTATGCTTATGATTTGTATCTTACTCATATTCCATAGGTTTATCAAAAAATCTACATGTAGCAAAAAATATAGAGTTTTCAGATATATTTATAGCCTAGAATAAGCTAAAAAAGTTATATTCAATATTTTGAGTTAGGTATTAATTAGATTTAAAAATATATCAATTACTAGGTATTTAAAACACGTTAAGTGAAAGACAGACAAGTTGCCAAGCGTTTCGACTCTCTTTCGTTAAAGTTTTCATATTTTCGTAACGACAATATCGTAATATCGTACGCGTAAGCGGCTGAGTAGAAAAGAGAAGATAGAAATTTAATAGTTCTAAATGTGGTACAGTAAATGGGGTGAATAGAAACATCGGGGAGGGGGAATAGGGAAAGCATCCATACAAAAGTAAAAATTGTTCCTGTTTCTTTTCACCTCAGCAGTTTCTATTCACCCCGTTTTACGGTGTCTTGGTTAATTACCAGAAGCAAATTGTTCCTATGGATAACTGAGATGGTTTGATTTCCGAGCGTCTCTGATTTTCCAAAAGTACGTCCTAGCATCAGATATCAGTTGTTTAGTTGAGGCCTATTGGATAACATGATCAACTCATACACTATAGTGGCTATTGGACATACTGTGACCCAAATAATTAGTTAAATTTATTCCATATACGTAACATTGGTAGAAATAACCGAGTAACCACACAAAATTGAATTGTTTTTCCGTTTCTATAAAAACGTTTAGAAAGATTAAACCAATTTCGAACGGACGTCTTAAAAGTTAATAAAGAAAAGAGGTCAGGCTAATAAAATCTGATTTACACTGTTGCAGTTTGTACACTGTCACTACTTCTTTACAATTTTCTATAATATTGGCTCTGAGAGAAAAGTTTTATCACAACTTGATAACTGAGAAAATTTATCACAGGAGGTAAAGTTAGATTTATTTCTCCTACTTTATGCGAAAGTTTTATTAAATTTAAGGTAAGAAAATAATGAGTACAATACACGCATATAAAAGTACTCTCTCTTCGCTATTCATTGCTGGTGAAGTGAAGCTCATCAAGTTGCTCGTACAATTAAGTCTATCAAATTTAAATTTTCTTTAAACAATAATTAGGATTATTTATGATTAAGCTTTAGCTATTACAATCTTGCGATTATTGGCTACGTTTTGATAATATATATAAATATATATATCTCTATAAATTTGCAATGGGTAGTCTAGACTACCTGAACTGTATCAAAAAACACAAATAGTAAACATGAATGTTCGGGGCAGCAGTTAAACCCGCGGCCGGAAAATTTAAATTAGTTGGAGACTAGAGTCTGATACTTAAAACGATATCATAAAAATTATTCTGTCTTCTTACATGTTAAGTTACATGACTAACAGCTTTAAAACAGGTTGCAGGAAATGAAAATAAATATATAAATAACTAGCTGTGCTCCGCGGTTTTACCTGCGTTAAACTTTATAAATGATCACAGCTCCTCCCCCGTAGATGATAGCGTGATAATATGTAGCCTATATGTTAACCCGACCTCTTAGTAATATTCATGCCAAATTTTAAGTAAATCCAAGCAGTAATTTTTGAGTTTAGCCCGGACATACATACAGGCAAACAGATAAACAAACAAAAATTCTAAAAACTATTTTTTTGGCTGCGGTATCGATTGTAGATCACGCCCCAAGTATCCTTTTAAAAAAATATTCAATGTACAGTTTTGACTTGCCTACGATTTTATTATATGTATAGATGTATAGATAATAAAATGAAATGATGATAGATACAGCTTAAAGTATCCGTCCAAATAAAGGTGTATCGCTACGTTGTAAAGCAGGCGCCGATTATTCTTCGAAGAGCAATTGTCGTAACCTCTAGTCACGCGGAGAGTTATCGAAACCCGTTGCTATTTGGCAGTATAGCTATTTAATTAAAGTAGGGAAAAATAGAGCAGAGCCTTGTTTCGCTAATAAAGTAGCCCAACAGGGGTCTATTTTACAGCATACGTGTGGTTCATCATCAGCCTCATATCAGCCGAAAAACCAAAAAAAGTCCAGTACTGGAGTACGGCTGCCCCACGATGGTATAATAACCACGTGTGGTTATAATATTCATACTTTCAAATAATAACTATGCTGACTTTACCGTAAAAGAAAATACGTTACAGAGTCATCATCATCATCATATCAGCCGAAAGACGTCCACTGCTGGACAAAGGCCTATCTCAAAGATCTCCACAATAGCCGCTATCCGCATCCTACGATTTCCAGCGACCCGCACAAGATCATCGGTCGTTACAGAGTGTTCATTTTAAATTATCAACTTTCATCTTTTTGCGTCAAAAATATGTAAAGACACTAATAACTTAAAAATGTGATATTACATAAAACAATGGACTTAGCGTTCTTTAAACACGTTTAAAATTAATTAGTCAAAGCTCGCGGATGACTCCCCAAAAGTTGTGTGGGTCACCAAACATCTCAAAAATGTTTAAATTCTACAACTGTAAGTGAATATTTACATAAAGCTATAACACATTCTAACAACCCCTAACTCGAAAAAATGTTATACATATTACGCAAACACATTACATATTGCCTCCCATACGTTTTGTTTACAAATTCTTTACCTGAACGATAAAATCTCGCTTTGTTAATACGTCGGCGCATACTAATGTACGTTAGTAAATTTAAGTTATTTGTGGTTACGAATTGAAAAGAAAGTGTCAAGAAAGTTTTATGGCCATGGTATCGTTGTAGAATTTATGACGGTGGCTTGATTGTGCCATAAAGTGTATTTTGTGGGCGGTAAACGCAAGCGTATCGCGTGGGGCTGGGAACAGCGCCGATGACCCGACGCCAGTAATTACAAACACCGACGCCAACGTTTATACGCGTAAATAGTTTAATGAAGGAAAGAGCGTATTAGTTTACGTTATGTGATATACGGAGTTTTAGGTAACTCGCGGTAATACTACTTAACTTGTGAGTGGTATTATGTCTCGGTGAAAGTTAATATTTTATGAGAAAGAGAATGTCACTTTTGTAATCAATGTGATTGGCGGTGTAGACTTAAAAGCACCAGTATCAAAAAAAAAACTCCAATATTTTATAATAAAATCGTAGGAAAGTCGAAACTGTACATTGAATATTTTTTTAAAAGGATACTTGGGGCGTGATCTGCAAACGATATCGAAGCCAAAAATATAATTTTTAGAATTTTTGTCTGTTTGTCTGTATGTATGTCCGGGCTAAACTCAAAAACTACAGCATGGATTTACTTCAAATTTTGCGTGAATATTACTAGGAGGTCGGGTCAACATATAGGCTACATATTATCACGCTGTCACCTACGGGGGAGGAGCTGTGATCATTTATAAAAGTTAACGCGGGTAAAACCGCGGGGCACAGCTAGTCTCCAATATTTACTAAACTTACAACCTCTCTCTTATGAGTGAAAGAGAAGAAATAGAGAGAATGCCATGTCGGACTGTACCGGACATATAAGATTTTGTGAAATATATGCTATACAAGTGCCCAGCTTATAAACTTTGGGTGATGACTGATAATTAGTACGCACAGACCGAGGATCACGTATCTTCATTCTGCGTATAAAATAATGAGTTATTCACATACCACTAAATAACACACTGCATCCCTAAATAGTAATACAAATAACAAATATATATATTTTATAAAACCATAATACCATTAATATTATGTGAAAATAAAGGTGGTTCCTGAACTAGTATTCAATGTGTGATATTAAAATTGACAGTGAAGGATTTTGGATTATTTAAAAATTACGTGATAGTTCAAAATATATTTCTGTTTCACTGTAATATTCAGGTAAACATCAAGTGTTACAGTTTCAGATAATTATAATGAAAAACTACGTGGTATAAAATTAATACTCTTGAGCAATCGCCGTTTTTTACCGTCCGTCATAACACGTCATTTTGCAATGATATTAATTATTTATAAATACTTATTTGCTATATTTTGAATAAGTAGTAGATCACTGTCGCAGGCGGACAGATGGACTAACAGATTCACATAAGAAGGTTCTCTGGGTTACTACTGAGTGTGTATGTCTTGGTGAATAAATAATAATGTAATAAATAATAATGATGTTTACATGACATATGAATTGCTAAAATCCAATTAATAATATTATTTAATTTGGATATTATGATGATAAGTAACTATATATATATATATATATATATATATATATATATATATATATATATATATATATATATATATATATATATATATATATATATATATATATATATATATATATATATATATATATATATATATATATATATCTCAAATATAATAACAAAGACATCAGTCCTTGTTATTATATTTGATAATATTAAAAACATGAAACTATAGAGCATACTAGTAGCCCAAGACGAAGTAATTTATGCCTCACAACTGATATTTTTTACGTCGCCTCCTTTTAATTCCTAGTCATTAGGAAGAGACTTTCTTTTTATTTTTACGTGGTTAATGTCATGTCATGTAGGGCTCGACCCATTAAAACCACCATGGTAGCCAGAATCACAGTGTACAGCGGTGGTAGGGGACAGGGCACGAATGTCTCCCCCCCTCCCCAGCACGCATAAGCGTGTTTAGGCAACCTGAGCTACAGCAGGTTACCTGTTCCCGCTTATACAAAAGAAGCGTATGTGGTGTGCTTAAAAAAAACCAATTAACCGAATCACGCTCACCACTTACAACTTCATTTAAAATTAATAGTACAAATGGTCATGGGTTCGAAGCCCGTCAATTAATTATGCCCTATGGAGGTAGGCGCGCTAAGTACTCTCCTGGCTTCGACGATGACGGTGATCACGCCGAGTTCCAGGAGGTTGCGTGCGCAGGCCGGAGGATGACCCACTGGGATTAGGCTGGTCTGTAGTGTAGCAGTAGGTGTCCACTACGTGTGTGTGTCGATCGTTGAATTATCGTAGACCGAACTTTGGACCCTGGGAATTTATGTCCATTAAATAAAATATTATTTTTGAAACAAAGCCTTTCCTGACTGTGACCGCGTAATGATGATGGGGAAGCGGGAGTACTAATTACGCTTAAGGTGAGTGTGTGCAATTGTCACAGTCAGAAGCGGAGTTTACAAATAAAGTTTGTAATAAAAATTTATAAATATGATGGTGTGAGGCACCGCATATAGTATTAATATATATTGTAGGCATTAGACATAGTGAATGAAGGAAAATAAAATATGCTACAAGGTCATTTAAAGGTGGCCGTTACACATATAATGATTCAATACCCTACATGAGGTGATTGAGTGAGAACTAAATATTAATCATCATCATTATCATCATCATTACAGCTAAATAAGTCCACTGCTGGACAAGCCTCCCTCAAGAATCGTCTTGAGGGGATATGCCATAATCGCCACGCTTGGCAGGCGGGTTGGCGATCGCAGTAAGATAGTCATAGTAATCAGAAGGGAGCTGCTGCCCTTCCTCAGGTAGATATTCCCTCGGGTCGACTTCTACGCCCCCCACGGGATGAGATGGGGTGATGATATTCTGATTCTGATATTTGTCGCCGTCACCACACAGCAGAAATATTAATCAACACTTACCAAATATGGGGTTGTCACTGAATTTACCATTTACGTAGAACTAGGGTTGTAACGGAGGCCTCTTAGCGGAGGCGGAGGCGAAGGTGACGGATTTCACCTCCACGGATGCGGAGTGGATGTGATGTGAAAGTGGATGTGAAAAAATAGTATTTTATGAGAAATATTAATATTTTTTTAATCTCAATAAATGAAGAATGAGCTGAAAGTGGGGCAATTTCAATTTGACTTCATAGAGAAGGAGGGACTCTTTATGATGAACTCCTTTTTCAAGAAGCCGGATAACCGCAAATGGACCTGGGTAAGGTAAAACAAAAAACGAGATATACTTTATTTTGTCGACGATAAAACAGATGTTCAATGACGTCTTTGTGATCAATACGGTTAAAAGCGGGAGCAATCACAGGCGGGGCTCATTGAACCTTTATGACAAGCTCCAGAGGTTTCGACTGATAAAGTCTATGCTCCGACCTTTACCCATCCACGTCGAAAACCCGGAACCCTTTCAGCTCAAACTGCAAAACCGAGTGGAGTCATACCACGACAGGTTCATAGAAGCTGTCCATACGGCTGGGTCTTTAAGGCCCGCTGTACAAACAGAACCAAAAATATCCCTGACTAAACCCTGCAGCTAAAGGAAGAAAGACGGACAATGGTTTTGACATCCTCTAATGATGCTACCAGATACCGGCAGCTCAACAGACAGATCTAGACAGTCTTTGATTCGCGACACGCGCCCAATTAATACAAAATGTATTAAAAAGCCATCGAGTGGAACAAAGGCTTAAAGTGTTAGCAAGAGAACTGTCTGTTGAACAGAGCCAACTGACGAAGTTGAAGACTGAGGATGGCAGAATCGTCACGTCTAGACCTGAGTTGCTGGGAGAGATCGAGAGGTTCTATGGACAGCTGTATACGAGAACCCAGTCACCGGTCGATAGTTGTGCGTCAGATCCCAGAGCACGACTAATCCGAGAAGTTGATGAACTGAGAAGAGAAAGAGAAAGAAGAAGTTATTGAACTCCGTCATACTAGAAGGGCAAACGCCACAAGTATGGCACAGAGGTGTGGCGGTACTCTTCTTCAGAAAAGGTGAAAAAACCCTCTTGAAGAATTACAGACCCATCACAATGCTGAGCTATGTTTACAAGTTGTTTTCGAGAGTCATTACGAATCGTCTCGCACGCAGGTTTGACGACTTCCAGCCTCCCGAACAAGCCGGATTCCATAAAGGCTTTAGTACCATAGACCACATAAATAGGACCGAAGAGTATAACCAGCCACTATGCTTAGTGTTTGTGGACTATGAAAAAGTCTTTGATTCGATTAGAACCTGGGCCATACTGAGGTCTCTCCAAAAATTCCAAATCGACTACCGGTATATCGAGGTGTTAAAGTGTTTATATGAAAACGCCATTATGTCAGTGCGACTCCCGGACCGGAGCTGGGAACCTATCCACTTGCAGCGAGGTTTGAGACAGGGAGATGTTATATCTCTGAAACTGTTCACTGCTGCATTGGAAGATGTCTTCAAGCTTTTGGACTGGGAAGGATTTGGCATCCATGTCAATGGCGAGTACATCACCCACCTTCGATTTACCGACAATATATTCGTCATGGCTGAGACCCTAGAAGACCTCGGTACAATTCTCAATGGCCTCAGGATAGTCTCTCAACAAGTAAGTCTTAAAATTAACATGGATAGACGAAAATGATGTCAAACATCCATGTTGCACCCACTCTACTTAAGGATGGAGACTGCACTCGAAGTTGTAGAGAACTATATTATTTACCTAGGACAGATCATCCAACTAGGTAGGCCCAACTTCGAAAAGGAGGTAAATCATAGAATCCAACTCGGCTGGGCAGCGTTCGGGAAGCTACTTAATATCTTCTCGACCCAAATACCGCAGTGTCTGGCGGCACAAGGTCACCGAAAGAGCAATGGAAAGGGCTATGCTTGGAGTTTCCCTGCGAGATCGGATCAGAAATGTTGAGTTCCGCAGGCGAACCAAAGTAACCTACTTAACCCGAAGAATTGCCAAGCTGAAGTGGCAGTGGGCAGGGCACATAGCTCGTAGAGCCGGCGGCCGCTGGGTCAGAAAGGTTCTCGAGTGGCGAACATGAGCTGGATGATCTTGTGCGGGTTGCTGGAAGTCGCTGGATGCCGATAGCGTAAGACCGGCAATCGTGGCGATCTTTGGGGGAGGGGGGGGCTTTTGTCCAGCAGTGGGCGTCATTCGGCTGATATGATGATGATGATGATGACAAAGGTGGAATTGATGCCAAAGGCATTCTCTGCCAGTCGACCTTTGGGTGATGCAGAGATATTTGATTATGCCGTAAATAAACCTCCGTTATAACTCCGCAAAAAAAACAGCGGAGGCGGAGGCGGAGGCGAAGGTACGATTTCATGCGGAACTTCCGCAGTAACGGAAGTAGAGGCGAAGATCCGTTACAACCCTACGTAGAACTATATTTGAGAACTATCAATTGTATGAGCACGATAGACGAGACGCACTAAAAGAAAAATAACGTTTCTTATGAATAGTGCACATACGTGCTAACGCATTGAGTGCAGTCTCGTTCTGACCTCCCACCGTTCGCTTAACGACCACTCAGCAGCTCACGGCTACCGAACCGGTTTAGACTGCGCGGCAGAGGACTAGGCAGATAACGAATAACAAAGATATTATTATGTCAGGACGTGTTAATTAATAAGAAAATAAAGTAAGTTAAGATAAAAGTTAACTAAGGATCGTTGAATAAATGTGCAACGTTAGACAAGACGAGAGGAGTTCCCCTCCTCCAAACGCCAGCGATCCCAGGGTAGGAAGTGACTCTATTACAACCCAAACTTCAGCTGACATGTTCAGTAGTATTATCATGAGGTTAATGATAATATAGAAGGAATTCATAAACTTAAGTCCCAATCATACTTGTGTATTATGTTATTTATTACTAATTCATGTCTAATATGTATATAGTTAACTAATACTAAAGAAGTTTTCCTCGTAATACCTTTAATGTCACAGCTATAGCTTTAATCTCCTAATTAGGAAATAAAACCAATTCGCACCGTCGAAGGTATCGTACGCCTATGTACGGAATAATAATACATATTATTTTGTAAAGCTTTACATCTAACACACATGTTCTCTTTGCAGAATAGCATTCAGTGAAATGTGTTGCTTTGTAACTGCAAGAAATATAATTCTACCGAGCGCGAACTATGTTCAATTTAGTTAAAACATTTCTGTACGTAGACATTGGTTCAACTATATCATTCAGTATGTTTACCTTCCATTCAAATTAGCCTTGAGTTTTCTAGCTAAATATATGTAACTAATTATACTTTGGTCTATGTTAATCAGTCTACGAACACGGACGATGTTCGTTTTTCAGGTGTTATTATTAAAGATATTAACGTGGTCTATTTTCATTCCAGGAAAAATAAAGTTATCTATTTTTGGTGTTACTGTGACGTCGATAGCGTCTTTATTGCGTAGACAGTGAAAGCGGTTTTTGTAGTTTAAGTGTATCCACGTACATGACGTCAGTTGCCTTAAGTGAGTATAACTGGCTATCATAATATATAATATCTGTGATCATGCGGTGGCATATAAATGTGAGGTGAAATCAGAACAGTCGAGTTTACTTAATATTTTATCGTTTTCTACATCGATTCAAGATCTGCGATTTTAGAACTAGGTGAGCTAATTCCAAAAAGTCACAAATATGTTGCATTAAATAACGACTTAACAGAAAGTAACTTTACTTCACTTGAATTCTTAACTTCCTTCTGGGTGACTGGGCTATTTTAAGACGGTGGGCCATAGTCATTTGTAGGTTCAGTATATACTTAGAGTAGGGATTTAAAAATGTAGTGTTAAAACCTTATTTTTAAACCTTTTTGAGCCATTGTCACAATTACTTGAAATCTTACCCTGTACACCAAAGTTACAATTAGACCGGTGCAAAATAACACGAAATAAATACGTGATAGAAGTGTTGAAATTAAACTCTGCATAATAGTGCAGTCATTGAAGCATTATTGCTCCGAATTTTTTTACTGTGAACCGAATTGCATACAATTTTGGAATTAGGTTCATCTTACCCTTAACTTCAAAAGTGAAAATGATTCGAACTCCGCAACCACCCTGGGGGTGGTTGCCATCCCTTCTCGGGGGTGAATTTTGTTTTTTAAAAATAACCACGGATATTGATAGAAGGTCTAATTTTAAGCAAAAATCATCTATAAAGTTTTTAAAAACATCCAATACTTTTCAAGTTATTGGCAATTGAAAATTCGCAATTTTTTCACGTTTTTCATCGGTTTTTTGCAAATATCTCCAAAAATATACGTTTTATCGAAAATTTTATAAAGAATAAAATTGTAGCAGGTAAAACAATGAACAGTTTGGTTTTTTATAAAGTATTCTAAGTGCAATATTAAGCTAGATATTAAAGATCAAAAGCGTTTTTTATTTTGTTTGAAATTTTATCGATGTGGTCAATGCCATCTAGCGGCGAGCACATGCATTTTATGCATTCTAAT
Source organism: Pseudoips prasinana (assembly GCA_951640165.1). NCBI lineage: Eukaryota > Metazoa > Arthropoda > Insecta > Lepidoptera > Nolidae > Pseudoips > Pseudoips prasinana. The sequence goes on along the minus strand of OX621236.1, from coordinate 21,581,049 downwards.
ACAAAAAGGTTTTGTAGTGCTTGAAATAAGCTTTAAAATGAGCACTATTAAAAGTGTTAAAAAGTATTAAAAATAAGTGAGCTGTATTGCAAATAAAGGGAGCATCTAATGTTTTTTCTTTTAAATCAATAGGTTTCATAAGTGCCATTTCCACCAACATTAAAATTAATCGTATTCCGCCTAGAATTAACTTTATTATGAAGAGTTTGATAGATAGTATCACTTTGGCTGCTTCAGGATACATATTTTTCAAAAAAGTCACGATTGTCGATTGAAACGTCAAACAATTTGGTTCTTATTGTTTTTTCTGTCAAACAAAAATTGACGGAGATATGATTGTTTAAAGAGCGCGTGGCAGCGCAATCACAGCCTCTCTTAAGCCCTTTAACCCCTCACCGTTTTAGAAAAAGGCTTTTTACTATATATTGCAATAAATGATGTTGTAGCTCTTTTAATTACCTTTACAATGGCTTTTTATAAATTGTGATAGCATGAAAATTGAAGGAGTTATGGTCCAAAAACTTATCATATTTTTTTCTACTTAGTAACTGAAAATTTCGGAGTGTGAATATTTGGAGCAATGTGTAAGTACGCAGTATAATAGAGACCTACAACTATTGTAATGTGTACAACTATTGTGTACCCGCACCGGAAGAACAGCTGAAAATGATTTTTTCAACTGCAAAAAAGGATGTGGAGCGTCTTGCGGATGCAGAAAAGTTGGTCTGTTTTGTACTATTACAAAACAGACCAACTTTTACGACCAAGGTACTATACCTGTGGAACGTGCAGTGGAGATAACTGCCAAAATAGCCCTCCAATTCAGCCAGAAGAAGTTGAATGTGACAGCGACTCCGATATTGAGTCATGACTAATATTATATTTTAATGATAATAGTACAATTTTATAAAATTTGTAAATATTTTATTCAATCATTGGCAATTTTTTACTCTAAATTAAATTATTTTTAAATATGTAATCATATATATTTACTGTTTTAATTTAGGGGTAGTTTTAAGGGTAGAAAAGCTTAAGAATATGATAATCATTTTCGAGAGTGTGGAATAATATTTAAATCCCTTTCATTTTATAAAAAATAAATAACAATTTTTTATCAAGGGGTAGTTTTCAAGGGTTGAAAGGGGGTTAAAAATTTGATAATTATTATAGAGAATATAAAATATTACTTACTCTATACTTACATCTTTTTATGTAATACCAAAGTATTTTTGTGATTTTTTCAATTTAGGGGTTGTTTGCAAGGGTTGGAAGATTTTCAAGGGGTTGAAAATGATTTTAATATGAGGTAATTATGTTAGAAAATACTTTACAATTTCACCACTTACTATTAGACATGTTTTCTAGCGATAAAATGGCTCAATGTCTATTTTTCCATTAAGGGGTTATTTACACCCCTTAAAAATAATAGGCGGAGTTCAGATCATTTTCACTTTTGAAGTTAAGGGTAAGATGAGCCTAATTCCAAAATTTCATGCAAATCGGTTCACAGTAAAAAAAATCGGAGGTAAGACCGTATTTTTCGCTTCAATGACTGCACTATAACTAGTATTTATTCTTATTTTCAATGAATACGCGCGAAAGAATTATCATTATTACTTAATTATTATTTTGTTTATTATATAACTTGACAATTTTGTAATTTGACATCTAACAATAACTACTTAACACATTGTCAATAAATAAATTATAATTTATTGACAATGTGTTAAGTAATGATTGTTTTAATTATTGAATTATTGTGTTAATTATTGTATGCCCAAACGACGGAAGATGGCTGATCTAAAAATATTGTTCACCATTTGTATTTTGTACCTAGCTATGATCCAAAAGAATCTGAATCTGAAAAAAGAGGATTAGTGTCTAGGCGTTGGACTACGGCTATACATTTTTCCTCTGGCGATCAAAAGATGATAAAAATCAAAGCTTAATATCGCCTTCAAAGCTTGTATTTATGCCTTATTATACTCATTTATAGTAACAAAAATTATAATTTTAATTAAAATAACATCTATTGTACCGGCCTCACTTGCCAAACATTATCATCGTTGTTGTCTATGAAAAGTTACAATGACACTCGTTAATTATAAAGCATTTAAGACCCAACAATTCACTGAAAAGTGGTTTGTTATATTCCCTTTCATTTTGCTATTTATTATTATAATAAAATCAATGATATTATTCTCAAGTAGTGTAAATAATTATAACAATATGATCCATTATTGCACAAATAGGACTTGTAGAGTTTCCGAGAGGAGTAAATCAGACGACGAAATTATTCATTAACTCGGATGAAGGTTCGTCAGGCACTTTGTGCGTTAGCTTTCACCGCAAGTGGTTGGTTAACGTTATTATTCAGCTTTGAATCTTACTGTGTTGCGTTTTGATGTACAGACGCCAGAACATCAAGCTACCACAATCTGTCAAATTTCCCCAATTGAAAGGGAACCTCATGCTTTTGTGATAAAGTTGAAAAGCTATAAAATAAATTTGCCAGATTGGGGTAGGTGGATGTACTGGCGTCTGTACTCTCTACAATTATGTCTTGAAAGTCGTTGATTACGACGCGCCGTGCGCTAATCGAGTTGCTTTTAAGTATGTGCAGCATATATAATGAGTGCTATAAATAGAGTGTATATAAGATGCTCACGGCTGGATTGGTAAACAAAACTTGGCTTTTAGTGTTTGTTTGAGAACATCATTTGTAAGTTTCAATAAGCCTGACCGAGGTGACGGAACCGATCATAATTTGCACGGAGAACAAATCAAAGAGGATTGTTCTTCATACTAATTTCACTATTACCTGCATTCACGGGCTGACGGGCGGGCAGTGGCACATTTGTATGGATGTATTTCCCGATAAAAAGTAGTCGTATATATATTTTAGGCTTTGCCATTTACCCGCCCATCCATATTATTGAGCACCTATTTCAGCACAATATAGCTCAATAACTACGACCGATTTGAGTTACATATACCTATGACATTAAACAAATTTTTGAATTTGTAGCATTTTCTATGAAAAGATAATATTTTAATAATATTCAAACGTATTGACTCATAGTATAAATGGCAGCCTCATTTCTAGGAGGGTGATCTTTCAGGCAACCGTGGAACATACCAGGGTAAAAGAGAAAAAACAGTGGAGTATTTGTTGGCATACTCAGTGATACGATTTTATTTTTCTATTGATGTCCTTTTTTGAAAACTGTACAAACAGAAACTACGGATATTATTTAGGCACATTTTTCATCTCAAACTGTTAAATCTCTATTTCCCTATAAAATTTCTATCCATTAAATCTTCTAATCTTTTGCATGACAAATATGAACTATCTTTTCTTCCATTTTTCCAGATAGCAGCTGTCCTCATCGGACGAAGAGCTGGCCACAATGGACCTCATTATCTTGCGCCGGCTTGAACGCACCCAACTGAAAGGTACCACGCCTCTAGACACACTAACAACATTGCGAACATCGCCAATCAGCTTCTCTGCTAACCATTCTAAAAACTCGCTTCAAATAAATATACGTGACTAAGACATTATCGAAATATAACTTTCCATTGATAGTTCCTCTGGCGGCTCTTGTATCGAAAGTATAAATATAACGCAATGGATTGTGTAACAGTAGTTTGTTAGTAGTTTCACAGACGTTAGCTGATGCGTGCCTTTGGCGGCCTCTCCAGATCAATATTTTGGGAATGCCAACGTTCTCTTTACATTAGTAATGTTATTTCTATTTGGGAATTTTTACTAATTCTGTAATATTTACCTTTGTTTAAAGTTACACGATAACATCGCGCTTTGTACATGTTAGTTTATTATTTGTGATTTGATTCTTAATTGCTCAAATTAACTAAGCATTTTTACATTAATTGTACTCAGTCCTACATTTTATTATAAAGAACAAGCGTACTTTACAAAGCGTTATTTTGAAAATTTTGTAATACGCACTACAAAACCTAAGCATAAATAAAACCTACAATGAATTTACAGTATGAGTCATATAATAAAGCAAATATCAGTAGGAATTCGTATCGAAATATTCCTTATAATCCTAAAGTTTACACGTGTCTGTTGCTGTTATTGTACACCTTTTCTATATTAAAAAAAATGGGAATTTCTTCACAAGTTTGGTTCATATAATTCAGAATCTATACTTACTTCATCCTCTTTAAGACTAGACGTAGAGTACCTGCTTAATTGGTTTTCGTATAAATCTAATTCTAAAATCGGTTTTGATAATATTCATAAAACTTGACATATTACATAAAAGCCTGATAACATAATGCAAGTTATAGGTAGGTATTTCTAGAGATTTATCGATGACCAAATTGCCTATTATAAGCGCAGAATATAGATTATTACTACCTAAAGAAGATATACTTTGTCAAGCTGCTTTGAACAATAGCAACTGTCGTAGTGACCTAATAAAGTTCAATCTATTTTGCGCGGATGCTTTTATTTATTATTGTTTATTACTTTATTTATAATATTGCGTTACAATTGTACTGGTTGCCCTCGCCACGGCGCACCAATATAGTAGGTTCACATGGAAAATGCCGAGTGCGTCAGGCCTGCTAGAAGCTAGGGTAGGTAATATAACTAGCTAATAAATGCTCTCATTAATGTTTATTTTATTTGTGGCAGGTATAATCTAGATTCCTAGTTTAAATTACATGCATAATGTTACTATAAAAACTCTACATGCAGTGTTAACTTAGTCATGTAAAAGATTCAAAGAAGGACTTTTTAGGACTGCTATCCTATACTAATAGCTAATGACAGCTATTTGTATGGTATATCAGCTATAAACAGTACTTTTGTATGTTAAAGCTCGATTAGGTGCATGTTAAGAGTTCAAAACCAAATCCAAAACACTAGTCATGTGAGCATTGGCATCTAAATTTTTGCTTGAGGAAAAGTAATAGAATAAAGTATAGGTTTTAATGTTATTTGAAGGATCTTATCGATAAATAAGTAACAAACATAATAAAACACAGCAGCCCGTTTCTCCAGACCCTTTTTAGCGCGGACACAAAAGCCCTGTCTCAAGAATTTCAATCCGTAATTGTGTGCACTTGTTAGTCATGACATTTACCCTAAACTCAGGTTGGGTGAGCCGGGTGAATCGGGTCCCAGGTTACGATGGCGATAAGACACGACCCCCTTTATTGGAAAGATTGCTTTTTATCGAAAAACCCTTGAGCGCATTCACATACCTACGTTATGTACGGCGCGCCTCGCTAAGCTTATGACGTTTAGATATCTACCAACTACATACCTAATATACTAGATTGGAAGATTAGTACTATGGCGTCGCAATGAGAGCTTTATATAAATGTGGCATATATTGTGCGTTAGTCATACAAAGATAATTAATGCACCTTTGTTTGACTAACGCACGTAAAATCTTTTATGCATTGCAACATTTTTATTTAATCAACATACATGCGTTAGAATAATAAATAGATTTGTAATAAATATTAATTTAATTTAAAAGACAAGGCGTACACTGCATAAAGCCAATAAATTCCTGTGATTCGGTAGACTTTATGCATATAATACTCACAACCATAAAGAACACCGGAATCAGAACAGCTATATGCGCTAATAGTAGTCATGTGTCAAAAACACGAGAACACGACATACATGCCCTAACATTACACAATTCAGTCTATTTAATATATTTCAGCATATACGAGTATATAGCATCAGCTTATGGCATTTAGATATCTATTGTTGTACAACATTGCGTATTTCGGCAATTATACAGGATTTTTACTTGGTCGCGTAAAAGGCATAATAAATGAATCACGTTATCTGTTCCCGTGTCAAACCCATGCAAATATATATATGAGTAAATATATATTATTTTAAACAAAATTATCCAAATAAAACTAAATACAATCATTTTATCACTCGTATATAAGACTAGTAAATAGATTTGACAACTGCCACAAGTACCTTCATTTTTACGCAATTTTTATAGAGTATTTATTTTGTAAGGAGCTTATGAACCCAAATTGCAAACGCAAGTGAAGTTACTTGCAATACCAGACTGGGCTTATTAGAGTAGGTAAGAGTCAAACCATATGATAAGCTTCTGATAAATTAGTACAGAATAGGTAATAATAGGTATATATTATTGTTGAAAAAAAAATGTTTTTACATATTCTATACACTAGCATTTGGTATATAATGTGGTGTATATAACGCTTTTGATTGGTTTAAGGCTTTAAATAAAGAAGTATACAACTCTTGTAAACAAATACCAAGAATATATACTTCACCAATCAATCTACTGGCATTTTCCCTATTTCGAGTCAGTGCTCTTCCTTTAGTCAAAACGGATTTGTGGCATTACTGGCGTTAAGCCTAACGTTAGCAGTTTGTCAGTCAGTTACGAACAGTTCAAATCCAAGTGGTAAAATGAATAAATAACATAAAAAAGGTTTTTATTCACATAGACTTTAAAAAAGCGCTTGTAAATAGTCAGAACATGTTTTTAGTAATATATAATTATTTCTAGGTACACATATATATTTAGGTACACGGATTGTAGGAAAAAAAATAATACAATAAGATTTATTTTATAATCGTAACGATATTTAGCTAGCTTAAATTAAGTTAGTGGTCGTTGGGTAGCTTCTCTTTCTTTCCCCTATTTTTAGAGCGATCTATTTTTCAGTCATGTGGTCTTCATTTCCGTGCATTAGTGACATCTAATGCAAATTACTAAAGTACTTAAAACACTGCGACTTAAAAATATATTATATTTCGACTTGGATTATGGTTATATTTTTTATAATATTGCACTTCATTATCAATTAATACTAAGATCGATATTGCATGGTCAGTTTTAAGCAGGCCTAAATGGGGAACGCTGTCTTAAAATCTGATTTAATTCTCTTTAAAGTGTTATTAACCAACTTCAAAAGAAGGAGGTTATCAAGCATACTTTATGTTTTATTTGTATGTATGTTTATTGTTGATCGCAATTTCTCCGTTGTTTTTAATATGATTTTGATAATTGATTTTTATTTGATAAGAAATGCTCCCACATAAATTGTAGATCATCCGTCGGTCTTTAAGAAAAGAACACATTTTTCAGAAAGTGGAATATTATATTATATTCAATTATCTAAACAAATAGGATTTTTCCCATGGAGAGTAAAATACGTCGCCAAAAATGATTAAAACTTATCGTCACTATCGCGTGTTTATATTTCATAACTATCATGTTGGCAATAATTATATTTTCCAACAGTTTATGCAATATCAAAAGCTCCTTTGTTCATCATAAAAGCAGTGCATACAAGAAGTTATAAGTACGGAAAATTCATAAAGTTGCAGCAGCCGTGATATGAGGAGAGTTATATAATACTATGTCTCACGTTAATATTCTGAGATGAAAGGAACTCAAGCTCCCCACGAGGCAGAATTTCTAGTTATACATCGGTTTGTGATTTAGATTCAGCATTTAGATGGGCTATATTTTTATTTGTTTCTCACTTGTGGCGTATCCAGTAAGGACAGTTTTTGAAATGTAATCGCAGGCTATAAAGGAAAAGCCAAAATTATATTCAAGCTATACAAATTCAAACATGTTTTTGAAGAAATTAATCTATCTGGAATTCACGGACATAAAGAACACCCAGACTCAGAACAACTATGTATGGGTCACATCAATAGTTGGTCATGTGCGGGGATCGAACCCGCAAAACAAAGGCCCTTAAGTAGCGAGAGGACTGAAATAAATACTGAGTCATACGCGTAAGTTTAAGTTTTATTTTAACCTTACTTTTAAGGAGCTGTAACCCGCAGCGTTATCAGAGATTAAGCAATATATAGGAATAATATCCTATATCTAGCCCATTTCAAAGCGTAAAGCTCCTCTTAGTCATCACATAAATCCCTGCCTAGAGAATCACTTCGAATGGGCAAAGCAGCTCTGCAACCAAGTGCACGATATTTTGCTAGCTTGTACTAGTTGGATCTCGGCCACACCGTTCAGTCAAGTACTTATAAGAAACACAATGGCGGTGTCTTTGAAGGTTGCCAGCGGGTCTGTGGAACCGTAGTTAAAAAGACAGCCGCTATTAAATACATAACAGGCGCTATTATTATTGACGTGAAGTTGCCTATAACCGGAGCCCACTTAAAGCGTACCTATAATGGATGTTTTGACTGAGTTAGATGACTGGCTGTCAATCAGCTTGAACGCGAAAAGAGTTGTGGCGATGATGGCACCCAGGCTTGAGTGCATGCACCTGCAAAAGCTATTGGGGAAATTCTGGGAAGTGGGGGAAGTGCCACAGGGTATGTGGGACGGTAACATCATTACACTATACAAAGGAAAAAGTGACCACGGTGCCTGCAACTTCTACCATGGCAATTCTCGGTAAGCTTTTCGGTCGCATCATCTTCACTAGACCGCAAAAGCTTGCTGAGTGCGTCTATCCTAGGGCACAATGTAGCTTCCGTCCCTAGCGTTCTACAGTGGTAATGATTACCAAATACAGGAAAAGAGTAGACAACAAGAGAATACCTAGCTTATATAATTTGTCGACCTTAATAATGCCTTCGACGCTGTAAGCAGTGGAGGTCTATACTATGCATTGGAGAGCATTGGCTGTTCGCCTAAACTCCTGAGCCTCGACAATTTTTTCTACGAGGCAATGAAAAATGCAGAAGAGTTTTAATGGCGTCATAATTTGCTAAAAATTAAGACAAAGATGATAGTCTTCCAGGCTTAAGCATACTCATGTAAGAAGCTAAAAAAGATAGCTAGTTGTGTGTTGTGAAGCTTCGTGAATACTACTGTACTGACTAAGCTAATTTACATACCTACCAGACATTATAAATTAAAAAGCAATATAAAAGCACGCTATCAAGTACTAAAAAGGAGGTAAATAAATGTCAAGAATGGAAAATGAGGCATTTTAAACGATATAAACATGCACATAATGTATAACTGCAACTGGAAAAATATTGTAGCACTAAATGTACCTTTGTTCCGTCAACCGCTCGTAGCACGCTACGAAAGTGCTACGTGCTACGCTTCTACGCCTTGCTTGAATTACGAGGTTTCAGGTTGTAATAGCCTAGCTTAATAACTAGGTTTATTATTTATTTAGAGGTTCACAAGACCTTCCATAGACTTGCTTCATCCGCTGGCTTCCAATATTATGTACATATACAAACTAAATACTCTTTTAAGTTTAATAATATAATACTATATATTACACCATGAGGGTCACCTTAATTTACATACATGCTGTAGGGGGGTAAGATAGAGTAATTGTAAGTACTATTTATTCTTTTTTTTTTTTATTATGATTAACTGAATTTATTATTCTGCTAGTTTATAGAGATTCTAAGTTCAAAAGTAAAATAATGCATTAATTATTATGTAGTAACATTCTCAAAGGGCAACTAAATGATGATGATTTAAATCCTCTGTGTGGACTAGGTTATTCATTCTAACATTCATGCACAAAAATATTTCTATTCAATTTGTGTGACAAAATAGAACCGTAAAATATCATACAAGCACATAACCTGCAGCTTGCCATCATTCTTCTAGCTGCGATCGTGACTACTTACTACAAATAGATGATACACTGTTATTGATTTATTTACACCAATCGCACATAAGTTATAGTTATTTCCTCTATAATGCCTAATTTCAAAGCCTTATATAACGCGAAGACTAATATTTTTTATACTTTCTTGTAAGTTATGAAAGACGCGACCGCCACAATACACTCGAAAGAACTAGGTATGAGTCAGATAAAAAAAGTTTTATGTTATCTATTTATGAGAGCTTTATGTAAAATGGAGTGTGGCGAATCGCGTGTCAAACGGGAGGTAACTAGGTGGCTGTGTGGGGCTTAGGGGCTTGGGTCACGGGGCCGTCGCGTGGTGAGCGGCACGATAGCACCACGATGCACCGCCACGCGCCAACTTCGTACTCGCCTCTAATTCATGTTCATACATCACTCTGTTATCAGCTTTCCGTAGCGTGTACTTTGTATAGCGTAATCTATTCAACCCTCGGGGTAAACGAACCTGTTTAGCATTTAGAAATGTTTAAAATTATCTATTTTTCTTGTCGTAGGACATGGCGTGTCGGGTCAGTGCTGATGCACAATTACATTGAACATTTGAATATGAACAAAGGGATTTGTTGAAGTAATTGTATTTAAGGTTTCAATCTTTCACAAATTTACATATTAGTTGTGTATTTATTACGCTCCATCAACCTCAAAATAACGAACAATAGATGAATTTAATTGCCTTTCAAAAGCTGCCATTGATTTTATAGCATTGAATTTGTAAATCATTAATGTCGAGTGGTATTAGAAGTATCGTAATGTTAGGTACAAAATTTAAATTGAATTCTACACGTTCTGTAATTATTTTCAATATTGTTTCAATGATGGTGCTGTTTTGTGGTTATTGAATAATAGTGTGTTACATTTTGTGTGGGTTTGCGAGTTGAATGAAGATAAACTTGGAATATCTGCGTCCAGAAAATATGTTGGCTATCGTTCTTTTATTCGAAAAGGGTACGGAATTTATGAATTCAAATGTATTTCCCATTCTTGTGCTAGTTTCTTTGGTATAATATCCTTTTAATATTATAAATGCGAAAGTTTGTGGATGGATGGATGGATGTTTGTTACTCTTTCACGCTAAAACTACGACACGGATTTTGTTGAAATTATGTAGTTATATGGCTTATATATCCGAATAACAAAAAGGCTATAATTTATAAAGCTTAACGCGATCAAACCGCGGTGCACAGCTAGTATACTATATAGCCAACGTAGATGGTATTGAATAACGGAATTCCCTTTCTCTACTATTTTTTAGGTAAATATGTCCCCTGTAAATACCCTTTGAATATTGTGAAGAACCCCAATGTATTGTTGACTCATGTTACCAAGCAGGGCGCTTTACATGTCAGAATGGCTAGATTCTTATCAGTTAGAAGCGTGCCAATGGGAGTGCATGTTCATAGTTTCTATCATTTCAAATTTATTCTAGTAAACAACATTTCATGCAGATAATTTTGACCACATTTATTTACCAGATGGGTGCTTGATATAATTATTTATATAACAGAATAAAATATTTTATGCCGTGTGGTAACGGCACTGAATATCAGAATATCATCACCCCCTCTCATCCCGTCGGGGACGTAGACGTCGACCCAAGGCAATATCTACCAGAGGACAGGCAGCAGCTTCCTTCTGTTTACTAAGACCATCTTACTGCGATCACCAACTCATCTGCCAAGCGTGGCGATTAAGGCGCAAGCCACACATAAATGGCGTCGGGTAAGGACACGGCGCGGACATGGCGCAGATATGGCTCGGACATGGCGCATAAATGACGTGGCGCAGACGCAAGTTTAGAGCAGTCTGTTGTCCGGCATTGAAGTGTCGACATGTCTACCTCAGAAGACGACGACGCTCTTGCTCTCGTACAATTAATTAATATACAGATGCATAAACGATTTATCTTGAATTTATCTTGAACATTTCTGTTACAATAATCGGAACGATTATGATCATAAAGCGCCGGATATTTTTCAATCAATTCACAAAATTCTATATTAAAATCGATGTCGTCACGCATTTTTTACATCACTAACAGACGTTTGTCGTAAGCAAGCATACACTACGAACTGGCGGCGATCAGGCGCGGGCGCCGAAATGGCGCGTCATATCCACGCCCGAGCCACGACATTCCGTGTATCCTAAATTGCGCTTTATTTATATGCATTAGGTATAAAAATTGAATGGAATAGGAAGCTGCCCGCGCCGTGTCCTCGCCCGACGCCATTTATGTGTGGCCTGGGCCTATTGCATATCGCTGCAAGATGATTCTTGGGGGAGGCTTGTCCAGCAGTAGACTTCTTTCAACTGTAATGATGATGTGATGAAAATAATTTTGATTGTTAACACTCAAATATGAGAAATATATTGAATACAGATAATACAATCTTGTACAATGGGCAGTCGAGGCGACTTCTTCCAGACAACCTTTAGGTGGATAGGAGTTGAATGTCTTGTACATGTATGCAAAAATATATTAGTAAATTAAATTAAACTACACACATTTACACACACAATTATACTGAAAACAACTATAACTACAGACCAGGGTAGAAGCCTTTAAAAATAATAAAAAGTGAAATAAAATAATAGTAGGATAAAACCCATTATAAAAGGAGGGGAATATTATAAAAATTAAAGGAAAAATAATTTACGGGCGATCTGAGGTCGGGAAGGGGATGGGGGTGAGTTTTTAAGGGTAAACAGCGGTTTTTCTCGATTTCCGGCAAAACCAAAAGACCTATCGAAAAAAATCAAATCGCAAAGTTGTAGGTAATAAAAAGATCTAAAACTTTTGTATTTACACTTTTTTCACATAACGTCAAAATTTATGTGGATAATTCAAAAAACCAAGTTTTTGGTTTTTTATTTTTATCTTTTACTATTTTTTTTTCTTTTTTAACGAAATTTGGTGAAAACTTACCTTTTTATGTCCCAAATACGCTGTAATTTATTTGATTAAAAATATTTATTTTTTTTACCTTATTTTGAATTAATATCGAAAGAACACCCTAATTTTCAATCGAAAACTCACCCTTCAAAATATCAGCTTTTTTTAAAAAAGTTGGTATGTTTTCTGTTCGTTGAAATCTCTACTTTCCGATGGTGAAAAAAAATATATATGTTACTATAGTAAATCTTCTCAGAAAACGCAAAAAATTGAAAAAACTCGAATTCGATTTTATTTAATTATTAAAAAAAAATTAGAGCTATTTATTAAAATTAACACTTAAATTACTCGAAAAACGTTAGATTACATGTTACATTGATAAAAAAAATTGCAAATAAAAATATACTACTACAATTAACAAACAAATAAGTTAATAAAATTAATATTTAATAAGACATCTACAATATTTGGAGAAAGTTGTCGAATCTTCTTTAAATTATATGCGTAGATGTCTATTTATAACTATTTTAAGATAAATTATATACCTGAGTGACCTACGAAAAATAGTAGCCCATCAAAAGGTATTTCTTGGAGAAGTGGGGAAGGGGCTAGGCGGGTCATAATACATACATACATACTAAAAATAATCTCCTTAAATTTGTACAAAAAAGTTTAATTAACCCATGAAAAAAAAATATATTTCAAAATACATAAAAAATATATTAAAAATATATTAAATATACATCGTAAATATATTTTTAATAACAAACTTTTGGCCGAATTTCATATATATTTTATACATTTCAAATATATTTCAGATATATTCAAAATATATGAACTATACATGAAAATCATCCAAAATCGTTTTGGCAAACCTCCCACCCACTGAAGGAGCAGCAGAACAACATTGTTACAGGGCATATTATCAGCTTGAAACTTGGTTGGGTAACGAACTAACAGCAACAGATTGGGGCTGGAAGCAATTTCAACGTGGAATTATGCCCAAATTTACACAAAAAGAATTAATTCCGGAAATATTGCTCAAAACTATATGCTGCAGCTGTGGAACTGGATGTAACAGTTTAAAATGTGGTTGCCGAAAACATGGTTTAAAATGCACAAATTTATGTTCAAACTGTCATGGTTCTGAAAATTGCTCCAATATTGAAGAAGAAACCTACGAGGAAGTTGAGGATTCAGAAGAAATTGTGGATGAAGAACCAACGCAGTCTGTAAATAATGTTGGAGAGGAAGAAGGTGATAGTCATGAAGATTTCGAAGATCTACTAGAATCGGAGATGTTTGACGAATCTAACGATGAAGAAATGCCAAAAAGACAAAAATTAATGGATAAGTGATTAGAATTGAAGATAAGGTAGGTATTTATGAATGACAAGATTAATGTGTTTAAAAATATTGTAATGAATAACGTAATCAAAATAAAATTTAATTGTACTATTAACATTTATATTTATATATAATGAGATTTTCTATGACATAAATGTAATTAGCATTAAGTAAATCAACTTTTTAATTGAAACAAATTGCAGCTATCACATTTTTTTAGATGAAATTATTTATAATAATTAAAATAAAATCGAATTTGAGTTTTTTTCGATTTTTTGCATTTTCTGAGAATATTTACATATAATAATATATTTTTTTTCACCATCGGAAAGTAGAGATTTCAACGAACAGAAAACATACCAACTTTTTGAAAAAAGCTGATATCTTGACGGGTGAGTTTTCGATTGAAAATTAGATTGTTTTTTCGATATTAATTCAAAATAAGGTGAAATAATAAATATTTTTAATCAAATAAATTACAGCGTATTTGGGACATAAAAAGGTAAGTTTTCTCCAAATTTCGTTAATAAAGAATAAAAATTGTAAAATATAAAAATAAAAACCAAAAACTTGGTTTTTTGATTTTTTCACATAAATTTTGAGGTTATATGAAAAAAGTGTAAATACAAAAGTTTTAGATCTTTTTATTACCTACAACTTTGCCATTCGACGTTTTTCGATAGGACTAAGTTTTTCCGGAAATCGAGAAAAACCGTTTTTTACCCTTAAAAACTCACCCCCATCCCCTTCCCGACCTCAGATCGCCCGTAAATTATTTTTCCTTTCATTTTTATAATATTTCCCTCCTTTTATAATGGGTTTCATCCTACTATTATTTTTTTTGGTTTTAAAAATTATCGACCCTGATCCTACTATTATTTTTTTTGGTTTTAAAAATTATCGTCCCTGGTCTAACAGTAGAATGCAAGGAAGAATGCTTCTTGGAGTTGTGTGATAATTACAGAAAAAATACCAAATGGTTTTAAAGATATGAACGTATAGCGAAGTTAAAAATTGTTTTATATAATAAGAAAATAAGCCATGAGCTTTGAAATTGTAATGTTAATTTTTATATTGTTTTTCTCCATCCCATTCATGGAGACATGGATTTTCATTATTTTTATCTCTCGGCCTAATAAGTGTATACTTAACATAGTTTAATTAACACACCAATAGGCCCAGAAAAGCCTTAACTATAAACTTTCATTATATGAATTATATTATGGTATAATTATGATACAATATCATCGTATCATAATTATACAGCGTTATGTCCTTAATGCTGTATAATTTGATGCGTGGAAGTTTATGTTAATGGTCACTCAGTTCCGCCTACGATCAGATGACCATATCGAAACGTCGGTATAATAACAATAAATATTTATGTATACACTGTTAAACTTCCTGGTATTATAATTATCTAAAACTTTGATAATTATATATAAGCTTAATAATATATAAGCTTATATAAGCTATTTATATATAAGCTTCACAATGACTTAATATAAGCTAGCTTAATCATAAATTAAATGTTATATTTAATTTTGTTCATACACTCCGTGACCCAAATATCTATATTCACCTAGAAATAATTATACTTACTTAATTATACTAAAAACATGTTTGGACTATTTACAAGCGCTCTTTTAAAGTCTACGTGAATAAAAAACTTGTTTATTTTGATTTTTAATGTGAAACATCTATAGCCGCACGTAAAACAGATTTCTGGCCTGGCGACGCATGCTGTGGCGCATGCGCAGTCGACTTTTTATTTTATCATTAAGACATATTTAGTTCTAATCACAATATGTTCTTTTCTGCATATTACTTTTACAAAATAATGTCGATGTTTCACATCTACCAGGCGTCCCGTGACGGCTCACATTTTTTTTATACAAAATTGTATTCGGGTAATAACACGGCTATTTTTATTATCGATACAACTTTATCAGGATGATACTGCTTTAATTTTGTATAAGCGTAGATTAGCACTAGGCTGGATTTTCTATGATAATATCAAAACAAAATATGATCTGATAAGCGATAACCTAATAACATAAGTTTTGTCTAATAGATAAATAAGTACCTATTATTGATAGTTCAGGTAAACATCATAAGAGGTACACTGAAGCCTAGATTACCAAAACTACCGTTTTATTAAAACTCGAAAGATGTTTATCAAGAGTTAACAAGCGGAAAATTAATTAGATCCGGTACGCGTTTGTCGTGATAATTACTTAGTAGTAAAGGCGGCGTGTAAACATCAATAACGTTATAGTATGACGCACTTGATTATCTCCGTATATCCGACGGGGCGTACCGATACCTCGCTTGTTTGCGGAGGAATGAACGGTTTATTATATTGGTTCAAGTGGGTGACGGGGATGTTACTGTGTACGTGGATCGGATCTTAGAATGCTTTACCACGTGAGGTATTTATTCTCGAATACAATGTGTACTTTTTTAGATTTCAGTTTTAAAATCATTTATATATTTGAAATTTTAATTTTATATGGAATCCACAATATTGATTCTTTTTGATATCTTTGTTCTCGAACACGTACGTTTAAAAGTCATTAATTAATTTATCTTTAATGCATGTGCATTACTACTACTATACTACTAGCTATAAGGGAAATACTACCAAAAAACTCAGTATAGTACTTCATTCAACCAGTCTCTTTTGTTATTTTTATTATGTTTGATATTTGTAAAGAAAGAGTATTTCTTTAATTAAACTTTAGGTGCATGGCATAGATAAAGAAATATATTATTTGCTTTTCTTTATCATGTCATGTCAAATTATACTGTTATGTCCAAGTTAGAGCGAACTTGTTATCAACTCCAAATATTCTTTGACTCCAAACAAATAAAAAGAAACATAAATTTTATAGTAAGACTCTACAATATCACAAATTCCAATTTGTCTTATTTTGCCTGATTATTATTGAGTTGTAACCATGCTAAAATATATTTCAAGTAATTTTCAGTTGTTACGCCTCCGTATGTGTATAAATATGGTATTAAATCTCGAGTGTAGCTTAACGGAAATCAAGAAGGAAATGCAAAAGATAATCGGGCTAGACAAATAATATATCAAGTTTTAGTGACTATGCAATAAATACACAAATTAATTTTGTGTTTTTTTTTTAAATGACAACGCGTGCACCTGGGAATGTAGTTCCTGTGTCGCGGGGTACTTTACAAACATATAATAGACGCACACAAATTACATCCAGAATCAGAACAACTATTTATGGGTCACACAAATAGTGGTCCGGCGGGACTCGAACACGCGACACGAAGCGGCGAAACGACTGTCTTAGCCGCTGCGTCACACGTGCAGTACATCACAAGTTCCAAAACATCAGTTCTTGGGTTCATAACTTTTGGATATCTACAACGTTATGATGATTTTATACATAAATGAACCACTTTGCACAAGATAGTCGCATTGCTAATTCATATATTTATTTCTGATTCACTTACACTCTGCAACTATTTGTGTGACCCACGTAGCGTCTTGAGTGGAAACGTGCTTTGCGTTCGTGAATTGAATGTTTTAAGTCCCCCGTGACACACAGATTTCTCTAGTGCGTTTTAAAATAATTAAATACAGATACAGTAGGTACAGACACCACCACATCAAGCTACGCCAATCTGTCTTATGCTTATGTGATAAAGTTGAAAATGTATAAAAGGAATTTGAAAGATTGGGGTAGCTGGATGTGCTGGCGTCTGCACATCATAAGTTACGGCTTTATAGTATACATTTATTTTATAAGAAAATCTACCAAATCCTAAGGTGTTAAAGGTCAAGTATTCTAACTGATTCATCAGTATATGAGTCAATCCAAGATGATTTAGATGATATCATTTCGTAACTAGCCTTCAGACGGTCGTCTCGGGCTTGATTGAAATCAACCGGGAGAAAAAAATAGATTTCTGGTATAGTTTACCGACTGTTGCCATTATGAGTATACTTAAAATTCTCCGACACAAAATAATCTATCTCTCTCTTTATTTTTATGTCGCAATGTTCTGATTTCGTATGGCTATCCTTTGACTTCGTATGTATAATGAACATGAGTAAAAATTAAAATAGTTATGAAAAAAAAGATAAAAAAGACTTAGGTACTATACTACAATTCAACGGACAAACTTCAAGTAAGATACTAAATTTAATTCACTGTCTGTGGGTAGGATGTTTGTAGCTGGCGAAGTTACCTCATTATATACTCAGGCACAAATAAATAAAGAAAAAAGAACTTGTAATTTAAAATTAAAAAGTTTTCTTTAAGTATTGTTGTACTTTTTATTTAACTTTAAGTATTATTACGGATCAAAACAACAACGTACAAGTAAAACGGATTTTAAGTCTAAATTGAATATCACTGAATTAATACTTAATTTTAAGATTTTAAAAGGGTAGAACATTTTTTTTATTTTATGCACAATAGTAAGTATCACGTTAGAATATCCTACTAATATTATAAACGCGAAAGTTTGTAAGTATGGATGGATGTTTGTTACACTTTCACGCAAAACTACTGAATGGATTTTAATGAAAATTTACAATAATATAGCTTATACATCAGAATAACACAGGCTATAATTTATTAAGATATTGTGTGAATTGTCCAAAATATGACGATAAGTGTCAAGTAACTAGGAAAAAATCTACCATCTGCAAGTGACTCTGGCGTGCACTGCCAAATCCGCTATAGGTACACAACCTACTAATATAATAAATGCGAAAGTTTGTGAGTATAGATGTATGTTTCTTACTCTTTTACGCCAAAACTACTTTAATGCGGGTGAAACCGCGGGGCATGATCTAGTATTTAATAATTATGCGATCCGAATAGCAGTTTTATCCGTTAGAAAGGTCGAAGCATGCTCTGTAATTTTTCATACAAAGACACGTACCGGTATTTAAATTAGTTTATTCGTGTAAAATACGGATTCAGACGATATCCTAATACGGGCCATCCAATAATTCAGGGGCACTTTGTTTAATCAAAGGTGGAAAATTGTGATGCTGATCTCGAACCAATTTCCACCAGCATTTTAACATATAAATATGTAATTCTTATGTTCGTTTCGTTTGAGATCGTATTTTTAGGTATTAAATGTATGCAAACTTTTATGGAGATACTTTGAACAGATGAGCGGTAAAAATGGAACAAACCCATTTTGAATGTATAAATAGTTTGATACTTACTGTATGGCATATTACTTTGTATCTACCTACTGCTCATCTAAGTTTCAGATAGAATTGTTAACCCTTAAACAGACGGTATACGAAAAATTATATAGCAAAGCCAGGTTAAGGGTTAAGACCAGAAAAATAACTCTTTAGTGTACCCCTAATTAAAAACAAATGTGAAAAAGCATTCAATGTATTGATGACTAGGATTGCAGATTTTTTTGCTTTGTTATGCTGATTGTGCTCGCTGAGGTGAGCATGCAGACATGTTGTAGCCTTACATCAAAAGTGTCGAGTAAATTGTTCTTACTATGTAAAATTATGTTCAAGCCATTTGTTTTTATTATGTTTCTGTACAAACTACTTTAAGTACTCATATCCACTTAAGAAAATTCGCATGCTCGTTTGTTTAGTCTTTATTACACATGCAGTACGTTTTTCAACCGGCATGTACCCACAGACGTCATTTTCAGTGCCGTTAAATGTAGATATGGCATTAGCCGAGCTGATACAAATGTCAACTAAACTATACATAAAAATACCAATTTGCTGAAGAAGTAACTCAACTGTTGCAGTGTTCATAAATAACTTTATATTTTATGCCACTTCTGATCAAGTCACGTAGTATATATACTTGCTGCTTTTACGATGGTTTCAATAACACACATTTATCATGCTGGAAAATAGAAGTTGTCCCAAAAATACATTCGCTTAAAAATTAATTTTAAATTTATTATACTTATCATAAGAGTTGAACATAGAAAATACGGTAATCTTAAATGTTTAATGAGTATCGTGTAAAATATAAGGCCGTACTTAAAAATTAAACTCGGGTAAGAACTGTTATTGAGTTCAAAGTTGTGGATCAGTTTTACGAATCGTGGCTAATTTTAAATTCCTTTCTCAATCCGGGACATTGAGTTTATAGGTTACAATATTTGAAATCTTGCAAATTTTCATGAATTATCATTTTAAGTCCTCTTTTAAAAAAGAGGGTTAACTAAGTAATTTAAGTAATAATCTACATGTTTGATAGAAGCTTTTTCACTATGTAAGAATTACGAAGATTCGCTAAGGGTACAACTTTGAAAATTGTTTTATAAATTTGATTTGATTATTTACATATTTGTCTAACAAATAGATTTAGTATTCGACGAAGTTTATTAATTGTGTAGATTTTAATCTTAAAATTGGGAAATCATAAATTTATACATCCGGCGAGTTTCTAACCAGCAGCATCTTCTATCAATCCGGGACAGGCGCTTTGCGGTTAAGCTACGATCGATACATATTGCCACATCTAAATGTTTGAAGTGAAAACTTCTTTAGCGGCGTTGGGAGTTTTATGGAATATGTAAAAATATTAAACTCGCGTCAGGACACGGGACCTGATCGAATATTTGTAAGACAGAGGGTCTTTTTTTATTCACACTGACCGTTTATACTCTCACATGACCGCAACATTTTTTTCTTAATTATGTTACATTTTCCATCCAACTGCCTTAAAGAATTTAGCACTATTTTCTAAATTGATTACCACCCTAGGAGGGGAAGCAATTACTATGAGTCTACCGCTCAAAGGTGGGAAGTAGCATCTTCCACTCACTACTCGGATCAAATAAACACTACTTTCCGAGTATGAGAAATGGAAAAATAGTTTTCACGTTTATCGGCAGTACCCAAAAACTGCCCCGCATGTTTTTTGGTATATTAGTCTAGCTATAACAATCATACTTGTGTCGCTAGATCTTTCTATCAGAAAATAATCTGTGTGGTATACTGCTGCTTCGCCG
Source organism: Pseudoips prasinana (assembly GCA_951640165.1). Taxonomy (NCBI): domain Eukaryota; kingdom Metazoa; phylum Arthropoda; class Insecta; order Lepidoptera; family Nolidae; genus Pseudoips; species Pseudoips prasinana. The sequence continues at coordinate 21,560,162 of OX621236.1, read as the reverse complement.
TGGTCCCTAGATAGAAGTAACAATTTTACTCTTTCCTCGCGTTCGTTTTGCCCACGACCTTAAACCACCCCTATGGTGAGCTATCTGGGTCGAACATGGCTATTCTTCTTCAGTCAATTTTGGTCGCATCTTATTAAAAGCACTACCTAAGTATATAAAAGTTATGAATAATATTGCTGAATACTTGGACAGTCAGCTAAATTATTAATTATTACACTACGTAACCACTGCGCTATTAGTAAACATTCGAACCTCGCGGTTACGTAGGATCCATTTCAGTATTGTTTCGCATCAGCTTTTGTTATTTTTCCTAATATTGTATATCTCTCTATCTCTAATATATTATATCTATTAAGAAAGCACGAAAATTTGTTTCAATAATTAGTTGAAATAAGAAAATAAAAAAAGAAAATTTGTTTCAATAATTAGTTTGTTATTCAATGAGATGGTTTAGTCGAGTTCGCAAAAATAAGAACCGTTTTATTAGACAATGTACCTTAGCTTTGGTATTTTAGTTAAATGTGGCCCACGTCACGCTGACTGTCTGTACCATAAACATACGTAACACAATTTTAATGAGTAAAACTAGCACTAAGTTAAATTTAATTTGTAGCGAGGATAGTAATCCTCAGCGGTAATTGTGGAAAGTTACCGAGTTAGGTAGTACCGTGGTTTCATGAACAATCAGCTTAAATAGAATAGGTACAGTCATTAGTAGTAGTTTTCACATAGAAAGTAAAAATGGGGAACCTTTAAACTTCCCTGACAAGGACTATTTTCCAACAACAATGTTTCTAATGATATGACATTTATTGTGGTTGTAGTTTGTAGTGATGCTAGTAATTGTACTTGCAGTTTAATTCAGCGCAAGTACATATAGTAATGACATTTGATGGACTTGAAGCTTGTAGTAACATTACTAATTGTACTTGAAATTCAAGGACATCAATTTTAGGGCCTTCATAGAAGTCTGTTAAAGCAAATTAGAAGGAACTATTTCTAACGGATTTATTTGTAAATTAAAACTTGCTAACTAAGCTTGTGCGCGTATCGGACTATCACTAAACTTTTAAAAAATCTGCCTCAATCATCCTAGCTTTCGGATAAAATGAACGTATTGAGATTAGTCTCTGCTTTGGGAGCTTGACAGGAAGACAGCCACAAACAACAATAAGCGTTCATCTTTCAGTGTTTGAATTAACCAGTTTGATATAAAATCTGATAAATGGTATAAGATTATTATTTCACTAAAAGTGTTTGCCAGAAGCGTCTTCATTATTCTGTGAAGGAGTAACGCCGGAATGTAAAGTTTCAAACTTCTGAGTGCAGCTTGATGGTTCTTCAATAGAGTTTCTGAGAGCTCTTCATTATAATTCTTTGTGTTGTAGCCTTGGATGACACCAGAAACATTAGATGTGTGTGGGATCTTTACAACAAACTTCTATATTCTTTAAAAGCAAAACCAATATGTATGAGACAGATATCTGATGGTTAAATAATAAGAATATAAAGGGGTGAATTTCAACAAGTCATTTTTATTTATCATTTCGGTGGATATTTTTGATTTCAATGCTATTTACATGTTTTAGTGATAAATAAAACTTTAGCCTATTTTATAACATTGTGCGTGAAAGGACACCAAATATCATAAAAACTGACTTTAATATTTAAGGATGAATTTTTAAGAGTCCACTGAAATTAAAAGTGTCTAGCGAAATGATAAAAATGACCACCGAAATGATACACTGTGCACCGGAATGAAATAAATCCACCGAAATGATACAGCTAAGAACAACCGTGCCGGGCAGCCAGGGTTCCGTATTTTGTTAGTTTTGATATCCACAAATTTTAGATGAACCCTGAGACAGGACAGTACACAGGTATTTTAATATCATTATTGATATACAGATATTACATTTAGTATTACCATATATCATTCTTTGATGTTACAATATCCCCAAAATATGATATTAATGTAATGTTTATTATGATATGAATGAATTGTTTCTTCACTTATATAACCTTCGGTATTTTTTCTGGTTGTTGTTGGGAGAAAATTTTGGAAAACTTTATCGTAACTGCTGATACCCATACATAAATATTTTTGTATGTTTAATGTGTTTTGAACTAATACTAATTTACTTGCTATATTTTCAAAAGAGTTAACGAAGTGCGATTAAGAAGCTTAAAGTTTCTTATTAATATTAGGGCTGCATTTGTAAGTTTTGTCATTAATAGTAATACATAATGTCCTATTGCACTAAGAGAAAAATGCTAGGTATAATTTAGTTAAATTGGTATCTAGACGAGAATAATGTTTCTACAGGTATATAAGTAAAACTTATAAAATTAAATCAATTTCAAAACACAATAAATGAATAAGAAACATTATAATAATATCTAAGTAGTAATAGCTTAGTACTTTTAATCCTTTTACATAAACATTTGACATAGACATTGGGATCAGTGCGTTCATGCCGAGATCTTGAGCCGGACGGATCCGAAGTGAGGAAATTTGACACAGGCCTAACAACGCAATCTTGACGTCGCTTTTCTACTAAAACTTACTGTCCTCTGAAATGATAACTTTTTTCCAGACAAAAGTTGACTGACTGTCAAATCCATGAGAAAGAAGATAAACAAACAAGGAAAGTTTTATTTGATCGAAAATATTATAATGTAATGATATCAAAATCGATTTAAATCCATATTACGAATATATTTACAGGGGAAGGTATTTTATGAGAGGAATTGGGTTCAGGACAGGCCACCGTGATAATAAAATAACACTTTGTAATTTTTTTTTCGGTCTATTAGTGGGTAGAAATGAATGATTTTTTTTGTCGAGGTAGAGAAGTACATTCGTTATTGAGAAAAAATGTGTAAAATTAAAAATCTGCACATTGCACTACCGTTCTCAGATATGCCGTTTATTTTTTTGGGTTGGGCAATTCACCCAAAGATCATTAGCCCTGATTCTGACCATCACCAATACAATAATAAAAATAATCTTAATATTGATATTTCAATGCTATGAATATATCATTCAGCCATGTCTCTAGAAAACAAAGCCGAGTAGATTTGATAGTGAAACGACTAACTCAAATAATAAGTCTAAGTAAGCAGTTTCAGGCAGTTATCCGATATGTTTTATCCCTTTCTAATCTACCCTATGTATGTTAGAAAGACATTAAATTTTCTGAATATTGGTATATTTAGTTTGTATGCAAATGAAATTATTTTCTACAAGATAACTATGTTCAAGTGACTTTAAAAATAATTATTAGTCATAACTTACGATTAATTTTCTGATGGCTGGGTGACTTGTAGCAGAGTAATATTTTCGCATTTCCCTATTAATGTCCGGATATGGGTGCAGAAGCAATTGTTTCTTTCATCATTGCGTTTTGCCTGGTGCCCATGAAAGCGTTCAAAGTGACCATACTGTGAATTGGTGGGAAGTTATCTACGGTGAGCATGTGAATGTACAATTGTTAATGGATATATTTGTTAGTAGTTTAAAAGAAGCACGGAGAGAAAGCTAGTTTGTACTCCATAGATTTCTACCACTGTGCTGGCTTAGAATAGCATGGGCAGTAACTGGCCCAGTATCTCAAATGATATCTAGAATTTATAATATGACCCAAGTACGTCTGTACGTGTTTCAAATGAGAACCATGGACTTTAGTGATTTAAGGAGAATATCATTAGAGAAGAGAAATGTCAAAATTCAGATTTGCAAAAGAATGCCCCGTTGTCCCGTATTTAATAAAGCTGAGTTAATTTTTGATGAGTCCCTTATTAAGACCAAAAGCCGACCAGGGGCTCTACCGGCTAAGTCGCCGAACATCGATTTCTTACATGGCGTTCAAATAAATAAAGGTTAAAAATGACTTAATCAATTGTTAAATCGGCTTCAACGATGACAATCGATTCCGGACCGTTTATGAAGTCACATGAGCTCATGGAAGCCGATTTAACGATTCAAGTTTCAAATCATTTTTAACCTTTATTTATTTGAACGCCATTTAAGAAATCGATGTTCGGTGACTTAGCCTGTAGAGCCCCAGCCCGGAAGATGGATGTCTAAGTATCGTGGCAGAGTCCACTTGGTAATAGCGATGTGGAGCTATGACCCTCGAGCAGGAAAACTATCGTTAGAAACCATTGACAGAAACTGTTACTTAAAACTGCCGACTATGATAAACATATAAACTCTTTTGTTTAAGAAACCTTTCTGTTAACATTCACAGCATATACATACATATACGTTCTTATAGCTATGGTTTCATCTAATATGCTGACAAAGCATTTCTCGTACAGTTTCAATTAGTATAGTTTATTGCTTAGGCTGACAATACTACGCCAACGTTAACTGTATTGTATAAAAAAACACACACAATCTTTCCATATTTATTTACACGTAGTGAGATTGGGTGATTAGGCTGGACTTTAGGACCTTGTCAAATGTTAGAAAGTTTAACAATTCTTTTTAATTACTAGTAGTTTGTGTATTTTATAAGTAATAATATTTTTCTCCTTATAATTGAAAATATATATTATCCGCCATGACATATTAATTACTGATGACTAGAAGAAACCCGGGCCACAATATAGAAAGAAAGAAAGAAAATGATTTATTCAGAAAACATTGCACAGACAACAAAAATATAAAATACAATCAAAACCAAAGACAAAGTAAAAAGAAAAACAAAGGCATTTGTTGTCCATGCAAGGGTAAACAAACGATTTCACTTAGTTTAATCTCCAATACAATCCTATACTATGTTACTTAGTTCCGCATTATCAATTTAGATTAAATCGATTTAATTAATGGATATTAATTAAAGGGCATTATTAACACACGGCCATCTGATCCCAAACTAAGCAGAGCTTGTACTATGGAAACCAGATAACTGATATATTACATTATTACTTTTCTTGTACAAATACTTACTTATATAGATAATAACACCCAGACTTAGGACAAACAGACATGTTCATGCACACAAATACCTGACCTGGGTGTTAATCGAACCCACGACCTGCAGCGTGAAAGACAAGCATTTACCAAACACGCCAACAGGCCCGTAATTAGGTTAGTTATCTTTAAAGTTTTTATAAAACATTTTTTATTAGATAGAGATTAAAGTTAAAACGGGGATAACGTGAAATAGGATTAAATAAATTAACATTTGAATTATAGACTCAATGCATCAAATTAGAATCTATTGACTTATTATCGACTCCGGATGAAATGTTGTCTTAGTTTTCCATTTCTAAGTGTAGGAAATATCTGTACAGAGTACGCAGGTGAACCTAGTAACATTAGGTTCAACTATATAGTTTTATTATATAAAACACACATTACAGACAAGACAGTTTTATTTAGTTTGACGGATTGACAACCAACAAAGTCAAACACGCCTAATGTGGCAGATTACTTATTTAAACATCGAATTCTCCCAGTCCAGTGATGTGTAACCTCCAACTAAGTATACCCTGTCCTTTTAAACGATTAGTACTATAAAGAGATGTAAATGCCATTTGAACTAGTTATGTAAGACAGGGAACTTCCAGCAACATCAAGAACAATAGAATAACAGACTTTAGGTAACAATGTGGTCGTTACTTACTCGTAAAGTATAATATTTAGACCCACATAAACATAAACCCCGTCATAATAACAGAGTTATAGATGCAATCGACGGTATTTAACAAATTTTAGACTTTATTATTAATAGCGAATTAAATTAGTCATGGATTTTAATTCAGTAATAATTCAATAAAGTTTTAAACCAGATGAAGTACATAGCGCGTAACTATATTATTCGTACTATACTAGCTGCGTCTCTTTTAAAATACGGCATCACTTTCTAAATTAAATCGAAAACGAAACCCTATTTATTGTCTTAAATATGGTTTCTTTCTTACAGTGGATGCTATCTCCAAATTGCGGATTTTAAAATGATTACCGCTTTTATCTGAGTTTTACACTGATTATTATTCTTTAATCTCGTAAAATTACATATTATAATACTGTCCCTAAAATCTTTAAAACAAATAGTTTATTCAATTATTAAGTCAGCGATCATACTATAAATTTTTCCACCCGCTTCGTCAAATACGTATTAATAGATTTTTTATCATGTTGTTTACAGTTAGCCTTGGAGGCTTTCATTGCAATAGAGCGAGGGTTCATGCCATCTATTGAGTAAGTATACAAACCAAAAACTTGCACTTGAGTAGATCCTCTTTGCGGTTTGAAACTCTGCTCGAGGCGGTTATCGATGTGGAGATATATGAGAGGGGATCGGTTTTTATGGACGTTTGGTGCAACAGTCCCTGTATGTTAATACGAGAAAACGTGGGCCGCTTGTTCGACTGGAAAGCGGTGAGGATCTCTTTGATAAATGCTAACCTAAGGTCTTGGCGGTGTTTTAACTTTAAACCGGACTTTGTTATATTATTTTTCATTGTTTTTGGACCTTATACCATATCATATATATAAGGGTGAAATTTGTGTGGTCTCGTATAGACCACCGCCTGTTTAAGGGTTAATTGAATTTCGAATTCTTATTTAAAATAGATGGATGATAACCTAGTTGTTATGACTGATATGCACGAAAGTGTATCTGCTATTAGTTCCTGACATCATGAATTATTGCAGTACTAAGTGAATGCAAATTAATGTAATTCCATTATTCCTTATTGTTAGCCTCCATTACTCTCCGGGGAAACACTCGAATGTTCTAACGGTCGCTATGTTCAGGCAGTTAATCCTTAATGCCCAATAAATGCTAAATTTATGACTTCCGTGGGAAAGTGGCCAACCGCGGCTACTTAATATCACTGAATGTTTAAATTTTAATCCTTATCAAGGATTTTAGAAAAGTTACTATTTAAAAATACGCAATGCCGCCTAAAGTGCACCGTGACGCTGTCTTAAATGGCGACTCTTGATTCGATACATATCTATAAACCTTGATCTAGATCGAAAAAAATATACATCATTTCTTCAGTTGTTGTACGGTTTTAACCGACCGACGAAAGATAAAGAGGATTATAGAGAAAAGTTCAAGTTTGATTTTTAAAACAGTATTTTGTTACATTATTATTATTTACAAAATAATGCGCATGAGATTTTCTATAGCTCTAATGTTCTAATGCAGTTCTCATCAGTTTTCTTTTTCGCTGAACCAAATAATGCTGACGCACCTCGCTGCAATAGGCGCACCTAATTATGTATATTCGTATGATTTTTTTTACGTGTAAATTCGTTTCTCAGTGCATCAGGTTCGTTACCCAGCATCACGAATAAAATTGGTCAGTATCAAGTCGTCTTGCACTATAACATTTTTGTACCTATCCATCATAATATTATAATTCTATAAGTGTATCTGTTTGTTTGTATGTATAACCTAAATGCTACACCAATGAGCCATAATTATGAACAAAGGAAGATGTTAGTACGGAGTAAATATTAGGTAGCCATCGTAATGGAAGATTGTTCACCTTTTACAGCAGCAATTTCCACGCAGACGAAGCTTTAAGCTAAGCTAAGATTTAAACTATGAGCCTAAGCGGCATTTGAGGTAAATTACCAAATTGGAATCGTTGGCGCAAACTGTGCTTCCGCCGTCATGCCGGGCCAGAACACAACGCCAGCGCTCTAGATGCGCGTGGGTCACTGGCCAGGCACTGTTGTGTACGGGAATACATTTTGGCAGTCACTTAAATAGGGTCTATACATGCTACTGACGATCTGTAGTCGACTGTGTGCCGTCCCGACCCGTTAACTGAGTGTCATGTATGCCACGTCCATGACCGGTCCATGCTCATCTGCAGTCCAGCCTCGTCCTCTATGACCCCAGTTATAGTGCGGCACTTAAATTTTATGCAGCTAATTGGTACAATGATAAGCATATAACGATTTATTTTAATAGGCTTTATTACTTCAAGAGATCTGCTTGAATAAATTACACTTACATATTTTTGTAGTTTGAATCAATTTGGATGAGTACCAATTTTAGCTCGTAATATATGAGGTCATTTAGTCTTGGCAATCGAATAATATCTCTCGCTTTACTGGTGCGATTAAAAATATTTTTAATAGACTTTAATATCTTTTGAGTGAGATAAAATTCTTTATGCTCAAGTTTAACGCTTGGCTTGGTACACCGTGTAAATGTTAGACCACCGAAAATTTATTAATATATTAAATATGTAGATACAGTTGCCAGTACATAGCCTCAGATTTTTTTTTAAATAGAATGTTGATTCGTAATCTTAGCAGTAGACAATATTAAGTCTAAGAAATGTTTTTTGGTCGAATGAGAAAATAACCGAGTGCACTCGGGTGTCTTTCGTTTTAGTTCAACTAACGGTTGATAGCGTTCTGCGTTCGCCAACAACTCGGTGTCCTGAATTTATAATAATACTAAATTTAATAGTAGTAGCAAAGTAACTTTTTAATTATTTATGGATTTCTCAACATTTTATTTTATAAAACAGTTACTTTACTATTATATCAGACTACATAGCTGCATTGTTTCATTAGTTCAACATTTCGTAGATTTAATATATGTATAATGTATGCAATTGCTGTATATTAGGAAATTGTAAATCTTCCTGATATATAGCAATTGTTTGACTCAGAAAGTGTTACCTCTTAAGCATGGTCATATAACACCAATAACTGCTTAAAAAACGAATTCCACATGTTTCATGGCAAATTCAATGCAAACATGAGATTCTTATAACCAGAGTTGGTTCCTCTATTTAATAGTAGATCTCATGGTTAAGACTTCAGCATAACTCATGACAATCTTCCGTAATTAATCGGATTTTTTTTTTTTATCGGGACTAGTCCCTCCCTCTAACCCACCACTGCAACTCCTGTAAGCCAGTATCAACAGTGGCACACAATGAAATGACACTGAGCGGTGAAGCTCAGGCATGTCCCGGGGAATCGCTTTAACTGTCTTAGATCCCGCAACGAATTTAATTTAATCGGATATATCGGTTTTTGAGAAGTAGAAAATCTACCAAAGGGTACAATCGAAGAAGAAATAAAACGTTTCAATTTTTATACGGCTGTCACTTCCACGGCATTAACAGCACATTTGTACAAGTATTTATTTGTGACTAATGAGAGCAGTTAGAACGGTCGGGCTGTCATACATCACATATGTAATGAGAGTTTGATGACACTCACCACAGAATATTCAGCAACGGTGAATTTAGAAATTTGCGTAGGTACATGAACGGGAATGTCACTTAGGGTTGACGCGAATTTTGTGAACATTATCACCTAGAGCTTTTTTAGTTTTTATTACAAAATGCGAGTTCTTTTTGGTTCCATCGTACCATCAAGGTACCGTTTCAATACTGGATTTATTTCTATACATAAGTACGTAAAATTAAGTATAGTGTGTGATAGCAACATCGGAGGATTGTTAGATAACGACCATATAGTAGTTTTTAAAACAAAAACATCATATAAATATTATATGTGCGAAAATATCTGTTTACCTTTTTACGGCTAACCGATTAAGATAAAAATTGGAGGAGATAGATTAACACCTCGAAACGGAGATAGACCCAAGGCTCATCTAAGCAGCAGCAATGGTATCCTCCTGTTCGACGCGGCAATAATAATAATGTTTATATAAAAATTTTGATTTGACACCATTATTCGCAATGTAAAGCATAAATCTAATCTCAAAACTGGGAAAACATAAATTTAATTGTCCGGCTGGTTTCAAACCACCACCTTCTACTAATCTGGGATAGATGTTCTAACGATATACACTAGCATCGAATTTAAGATTGCTCTATAAAGAAATAAATATACCCTTCCGGAGGAAGTAGGTGTTATCCATCGGCACTGTTTTTCTAGAAACATGGCTGACTGATATGTTCACTGTGGCATGTTAAAGATCATATCATATTATGATATGATAATAGCTCTTTTAAAGCGTTTTTGATTTATTATCTTTGATACCTTTTTTTCGTTACAATAGTCACACTAATTTCTTTATTTTACCACAAAAGACCTGGCGTGTACTTACACTCTTTTGACCTGGTGTGATAGCCGTGTTAGCTTTTAGGACATTTGGCGGCGATTATTTTACTTGTAAAGTATGATTCAATTTTAAGTAAGTAGTATTCAGTAACTGAATTGGTGATTTACAAACGATTTATATCACGATAAAATTGATTCAATAGTTTACTAAAAATTTTTCCAGTATATTGGCGCATGGGACGTTGTAATCGACTATTATTCTAAGAAACGAAGAACAACTTGACTATTTTATGTTCACCGTAATCTGATTCTGAAAAATTATTTTGATGGTGACCACTAATAACCCAATTGGCGTCTAGTTTTATAGTGAAATTTTTAGTTCGAATATTGAAATTAAGATATGGTTTTATAAGGTGGCAGGCATATTTACGAGTATGTTCACGACGTTAGACCTTAGAGGGCATGAGAATAATTTATCATCATAAAAACTTTTGGTATGTACACAGTTGTTTTAAGTGCAACATTTTATTAGAACTATGTGGTATTCACCTAGATATCTTTAAAGTAATTAATATACACCGCGTAAAAAGTATTAAGTTAAAGTTAGTGTAGTAATATTACGAACATAAATAAGGCCAGTGAATGCTGCATCGTTAAGAAATTATTAATTAAGGATGATAATTAATAAGTAGCGCACGCTGTACTAACATGTTTATTTCAGGGCGTATTATTGGATATTGTTAATATCTTATATTTCCATCGTATAATCGCTGTTAATAGAGTAATAAATGTATTTATCATCCTTTATATGACCCTTAGATAGCTCAGAATATTCTACACATTATACGAAATATTTCCACTAAAGTTACGCACATCAGAGGAAAATTTTGTTATTAACAAGTATCTCCTTAGTCATATTATATTCACTACACTAAATCTCGTGTTTCGTTCGTGATGAAAAACTTGATAACTTTCAGTCGGAGCATTCAAGCTGAAAGATATGAAGTAGAATGTAAATAATTTTTAATTAAATTCTTCACAATAAATGTTTCCATGTTGTTTCTTTGCATTATATAAAGCTGAATAGCCTATAATTAAGATAATTAAAGAATAGTGGATCGGACTGATGTTGAATTTACAAACAAAATAAAATAGCTAGAGTCGATAGATATTAGTTGATAAGTTTCTGAGATTAGCAGTTTACTTTTGGAGTGGTATGGAGTTACATACTGTCAGTTCTCTTGAAAGGACTGACAGTATATACAGCTGAGGGTACGTTAACATATGCGTTTTCTGTGTACCATGATTTTATATTGTCTTAGTTTCTAGAAGATTTTGCTTGTATTTTCGCTTTAATTGCAATCAGTCCGGACCCCTATTAACCTTTACATAATTATTTTATATGATGCGCTTTATACGAATTGATATGTCTTGTAATAACAGCATCAATTTAGAACAACTTTAATTTAATATAAACATGGAAACACTCGTCTCTGCGAGCAGTCAAATCGTATGAACGCGCTGTAACTTATCTAACGCCACGGGGGACACCATTTCATTTCATTCCATTTTCATTGTTGCCATTTGGGAAGCACCAACATTTTGTTCCAACGTAGCATTTTTATGTTTCTGAAATGTGAAAAATGCCTAACGTTATTGCAGGTGATTGAAGAGCTTGCCTTCATGAAAATAAATTGTGAAACACGGTGTCCCCTTCGGCCTCTTAGGTTTTTTAGTATTCAAACCCCGGGGGCCTTGGGGGTCATTGTGTCGACCACTATCGCGCACTGTTCGGCGATGGAGCACCGCTGTAGATTGCTAACTGCTTAAATGCTATGCTGATTTTGTAGCAGAAACCGATATCCAAGACATCCCAGCTAGTAACACTTAGAAGGAAATGCTGAAATGTGGGAAATCATGGAGTTGATCATATAACGGAAAGATACCTACCTCCTAGTGGTGAAGAATATGACGAGTGTAAAGCAACTTCTTTTGAGACTTGAAGTGATGTTATGTCAAATTAATAGAATACTATATTTGTAGATTAATCTGTAAATCATCTTTTCAGACTGTAATACTGTATTTCGAAGTTCAAAATAGCGATGAACTGTAGCCCTAAAGTACTGAAACGCGACTCACGTTAGTGCGAAAGTGCGCCACATCGATTCACACATTGTCGAATGTATTCCAGCGCGATGCAAGTTAGTGCGAAAGTCCAGTAAATGCGAAGGCATGCCATTATGGAGATATCCATGGTTAATGTTTTTCTAGCGCTCGGCGGCCGCTGCCGCGGCACGCTCGCTACGCTCGCTACGCTCGCTCGCCTTTGCGCGCCAAATGGTCACCGTTCTAACCTAACCTAACCCAAACGATTTCGCACTAACGTGCATCGCGGTGGAAAACATTCGAAATTATGTGTATCGATGTGGCGCACTTTCGCACTAACGTGAGTCGCGTTTCAGTACTTTAGGGCTACAGTTCATCGCTATTTTGAACTTCGAAATACAGTATTACAGTGATCTTTTCATTTTACTACAGATTTTACAATTACATACAATACATTTTGTGGCTAAGTATATTGCTTATGTAACTCCTTTGTTATATGACGATGGGCCAAGTGGCGTGGTTGGTAAATACATACATACTTGCCGTTCGCGCCGCAGGTCGTGGCTAAAATTCCAGGACAGATAATTGTGTGTATTTATAAAGGAATAGAAGTATATTTAGTGTATCTGTTATCTGGTTACCATAGTAACCTGCTAACTGCTTAGTTTGGGAGCAATTGGCCGTATGTGAATAATGTCCCAGGATATTATAAATAAATATAGGACTCTAGAGGCTGTAATTGAGCAAAGTGAATAGATATTTTATAATACCTTATGAACTGTAAGCATTCGAACTTACATACAAAATAACCTACTGAGTTCTATAATAATAAAAATCAAATACATGCAAAATTATAATCGATCATATTTCTATATGTAGATATGAATCTAAACTTGTTAAGTTAATAATATTAAAAATTTCCAATTTTAACAGTTTGGTAATCTTCTAATCATAGAAGTAATGTGAACATCTTTACTACTTCAATGGTGTCATTGGGGACTTTCTATGGCCTACCATTGGCACTTAATTGAATCAATTATCAATATTTGGTAATATACATTGATTTTCAACACTGCAAACGTGATTACATTTTATAAACGACGTATATTATTATCTTAGTACCGTATTCATTATGGAACATCGATCTGACACTGGTTAATTCTACGACAATTCCATTACAATTATTTCGAGAAACCATCAACCGGCAATTGGCAATTAATTAGATTGTGAGGTTTTAGCATAATTGGAATTGGATTGTATTTGCTTGCTTATCGTATGGACAGTGTCAAAGTAGGCCTCTGAAATGGCTTAACAACTGTTGTTTAATGACTACAACCGGGACCGATAGCTAAACGTACCTACGAAGCACGGAGTCGGTCAGGAATTAAATTACTTTGGTGGTCACCCATGCATTGACCGCGTACTAAATTGCTTAACCTCGCTGATCACGATCGCAGATTCCTAATGCACATTGAAATATGAAAATTAATTTTTTTTGTATGATTTAGATATGTATTTACAAAGTTCTAACTTTATTTTTCATATTAATTTAAGTTTTGTCTGCTTATTAACGATGTAGACGTAACATTAGTGTAGCATTAATTACAAACCTTAGTGGTTTACGAATGCTATAATACTTATTTTTAATTATGTATTTTACAATGTGAAATTAAAAAAAAATCTTACGGTCTGGCGAAAGTATCTGGCTATGGGTGCTCTAGCTCCTTGTAGTGTAATGTAATAATGGCGGATCAACAACAACAAGACTAGGGCCCCGGGATCGATATACCTAATACAATGGGGGAAACGTGGTATTATGGATGTGTGAAATAAAATATTAAAATTAAATTAAATTTACAATTTGTGCACGGTAGTGTTTAGGTACACGGTAGCTGATAAGTCTTATGAAATTAAGGTAAGTTTGAGATTATTGACCATTTGATTATAGGGCCACATTATTTTTCGACAATTATACTCGCTAGAGAGATATTCTTAATTGTTTTAAGAAACTAACGGGCATACAGTGACTGAACGCTTCTAAGCTAATTGTCAACTAGAAGAATTGAAGAATGCGCTCAACACTTCCAGGAACTTATCGCTCTATACTCCTTTTTTCATCGGACTACGCGTCGGGAGGGTCTCCACCGCTTTGTTGTTGACATCCCATGCTGTACGAAGCGCTTTGCTTCCTCTTAAATCATACAAACGACTAAGCTGTGGAATTCCCTCCGGAACCACGTTTTTACAGATTCCTATAACATGGGTTTATTCAAAGCTAGAAACAGTGAACAGACACCTTATGGGTACGCGCGGTCCACCTTAGACCTCATCTTCATTTTTAACAAACGCCAACAGCATAAAAAATAGCCTTAACCCATTGAGTGCCGACTACGTAATATTACGTAGTCGGCACTCAATGGTTTGGTCTGACGCTTACCTTCGGCATTCAATGGGTTAAAAACCACAAAAAGAAATTGCTGTTTTATGTCATTTATCCCCTTTTCATTTAGATGTCGTTGAATATTCTTTAAAATTTACAACGTTTTTATTACATAGGCATCAAGGACGGATTTTTAATGTAAGTATACCCACTGATTTGATGTCCCCTATGCTATGGTAATACCTTATTCTAAGTTCTATTTATAGTGGTTTGTAAAAGAGTGAAGTGAACATTGTTAAGATCTGTTAAACAATAGGGTAAAATACCAACATTCAACGATTATAAATATTAATAAGACTTCAAGATATTCTGTAGCAATTTTAATTTCATTCTGTAGCGTTTCAATTCTCTTCCCTTTAGTGTGTAAATCAAATCTGTAGCACTTTTCGCCTTAACGATGAGTTGATTTGAATGAATGGGAAATGTATTTTGAAGTTATAGACTTCAAAATACATTTCCCTTTTTTGATTTTCAATAAGTAAGATGTGTTCCTCCAAGCACAATTGTTAAGACGCTGACAATAGTGAAATGAGTGTATTTCTCATTAGCCTAGGTTCACTTTGTTACAAACATATGTGTAAAATTACGGGAGGGATTGGTGATATATAATAAAATTTGGTGTTGTCAGTCTCTCAAAGAAGAACGATAGTATAAATTGTATCGATTTTCATATATGTACATATAATTATAAGATTCTTCATTTGCAAATTATGAACAACAACTCTGGCTGTAAATACAAAAAATTATGTTATTAGTCTACAAATTTTGCAACATACCATATTTCACGCACAAAATTAAATATCAGTCTTGGGTGGGAATCGAACCCACTACCTGCGGCGTGAAAGGTAAGTATTTTCCAACCTTGCCAACAAGCCCATGTGCAGCATTAATTAAACTATAACTTGAAGCGTATTCTGTAAGATGAAGGTACTTTACCCTACTTCTTCAATGTAATAAAAAGCTTATATCGGTATATTTACACTCCATTTTAGAAAGTCTGAGTAACATATTGTTAAGCAATTCTTCCAACGAATAGGAACTCTTTTCTGACTAGACATCCGTCATAAAAGTTACTAGTACCCAGTTAATTTTATGACGGACAAAAGAATCGTGGTCCCTTCTTTTCTAATTTTGCCCGCACTTAAACGGCAAGGAAAAAAATATGCAATTTGATTGGGTCACCAAAATTTAAATAGTTATGCGGCTAGGAAGCTGGGATTCTTTTCTCCTTTTCTTCTTTTTTAAAAAGACAACGGCCGTACTAGGAATCAAATGCCTGTGTCGCGGGGTACTTTACAAACATGCAATAGACGGACACAAATTACATCCAGACTCAGAACCACTATTTATGGGGCACCCAAATAGTTGTCCGGCGTGGGACTCGAACCCACGACACGAAACGGTGAGGCGACTGTCTTAGCCGCTGCGCCAAACGTGTAGTCGGATTGCAAGTCTTATAAAAGTAACCTTCTCCATACCTGCTTGGTGAGCTTGGAATAACGTTCCCAATAAGCTAAGAATTTCATAAATTGTCACGAATAAAAATTGAAAAAAATCCGTTCCTATATAAAAAAAACCTGGTTTTAAATGCTTGTAATTTTGCTCTCTGTTAATCTGTATGGAATGCGTGGAACTTTAGTTTGCAAAACCGGCCCATCGTTTCATAAAATCGAGTTCTCATTAACGCTAATGTATATTGTAATATCCATAGAGTTGGGTTGCCAAATTGTTTGAAACAATGTGAGTTGTAGATAAACAGATAAGCGGCTAGTTTTCATTTACTATTAATATTATACTATATGTTAATTATGATATAGTAGTTACAGGAAAAACTGATTTGTTTATATTAATAAATATGCGTTGTCACATAAAAATAAGTAATAATTTAGCACATTGTCGTCGTGCTTAGACTGGAAATAATACAAACATTCAGACGATACTAGGTAAAGCCGCGTGTTCTCGGTCAAATTTAGAACGCACACGTGCATTCGTAATTCAAACTTAATTTAGACGAAACGCACATTTAATATTTCGGGAAAAAGTAAAAAAGGTTGAATGACGCTTCCCATGATCAGAGGGCTGGACTATTCTTGGGTCAGAGGATCAGCATTGCCATCCAGCGTGGCAATGTGGCCAGCCTTCTGGACACTTTTCCTATACGCGATGCGGAGGGATTAATCGACGCCTACCTAACCCCATTTACCCTAAATAGGGTTTCTGGTGCTTTTTCTAATTTTTTGCCTATAATTTAAATTGCCTAAGATTTTAAATTGATTACCTTAATAACCTATTGATTTCACGCACACCACATTTTTTTCAAACCCGAGATGTGTGTATGAGCGCTAAATACGAGTAGCTTGACTTAAAAGGGCTTAGCTCTCGCCGAATGTGTCGACAACGTTCGCCTTTGTTATTTAAATTTGGACTGTTCTCTTGCAAATTACGCGTCGCTTTAATTTAATTTTTTTTAAATTATTCGAAAAATGACAATAAATTATACTTTTAAATGTCACTCGTTATCAAATTAATTCAAAAAATATAATATCATCATTAAAGACCGAAGTACAAAAAACGAGATACTGAATTTACTGTATTTGACAGCTATTATAGTATTTGTGATTGGTCGGCACGTAAGTAGCAATCACATCGATATTCTTAATCTCATAGTGTCGCATGTATACAGCAACCAAAACAATGTAATATTTGTAGAATACATAATAATAATATCCTGGGACATTATTCATACACGGCCATAATATATGATCCCAAACTAAGCAGAGCTTGTACTATGGAAACCAGATAACTGATATATTACATATACTACTTTTCTCTTGTAAATACATACTTACATAGATAATTAACCCAGACTTAGGGCAAACCGACATGAACATGCACACAAATATCTGTTCTGGGGCTCTACCGGCTAAGTTGCCGAACATCGTTTTCGTGAATGGCGTTTCAATAAATAAAGGTTAATAATTACTTAATCAATCGTTAAATCAGCTTCCATAAGCACATGTGACGTCATAAATGGCTTTGACTTAGACGGTAGAGCCCCTGGTTGGGTATCGAACCCACGACCCGCGGTGTTAAAAATCTACTGCTTTTGGAAAATATTACTTAATTTCTTAATTTTTGTAATAAAAATGTTCCGCTAAGATCTTTGTTAAAAGATTTTAAAATATATAATGAGTAATCGGCTTACTCAGCAAGCTGACAGAGTGAAGTGAAGTGCTGAACACTTTTCATGTCGCTTGCAAATTGCTTCTCGAAAGTACTCTGCCGTTCTCGGTAGTCGGCAAGGTAATGCGATACATTTTAATTGCCGTAGTGCGTAGCAAAATTGCCTCAGCGTAGTATTGCGTATCGAGTGCCGGCAGCGCTTTGATTTTGCTCTAAAGAGGTTAATAGGGGATTTAATTGACCATTAAGCAGGAACATGTATCCGGTTCAGCTAATTATATATGCGGTATACTGTTGTTAAACTCATGTGGTTATTTCGATTATAATCACAAAACGTGGTGGTAAAAGCCTAATAATGCTGAGCGAATTTTGCGTGTCGTGGCCACTCTCAGCTGTGACAAGCCAACAGTCTTGTCGGTGCAAGTGTGGGTGAAGAACAAGTGCACTTTCTATTCCCTCACTCACATCTAATGGTACGGTGATCCGACACCACGGGGGAGCGACCAGACCAAGGACGTTTATGTTCTCTGTGAATTAGCACGATTAATCCCGTAGAGGCAGGACTATTTGTGTGACCCATATATGTGCATGAACATGTCCGTTTGTCCTGAGTCTGGGTATAATTATCTATATAAGTATGTATTTACAAAAGAAAATTAGTATATGTAATATATCAATTATCTGGTTTTCATAGAATAAGTTCTGCTTAGTTTGAGATCATATGGCCGTGTGTGAATAATGTCCCAGGATATTATTATTATTTATTCTATAAATATTATATGGTTTTGGTTGCTGTATACAGGAGACTAAGAAGGAGATTAAGAATATCGAATGTGGTTGCTACGTATGTGCCGGCCGATCACAAATACGAATGGTTGTTCCAAATCTGGGTGTATTTTGTATGTAAGTAAAATAAAGTAGCGATAGATGGATAAACATCGCTAGTGAAGACGCAGTCTTTAAAAAATAAGTGCATCTTAACTTGAGCATGAGTGATATACTATGTTGCAAAGACTCCCTTCCGACGAAAAATATAAATATTTAACAGATTCAACCTTTTCTCACTAAAATCGGCTTCTCGCTTCGTCTGCAAGTTTGTTTCACCCGGCGTCTATAAAGAATTTTATAGTTTAGTATCTTATTTTCATATCAATATTACGTCAATAAGATACCACTACTATACATCACTATTTTATATACCTACTAGCTGTACCATGCAACTTACTTAACTTTAGCATTACTTAAATAATAATTGAAGATTTGTCTTATTATACAGTAAAATATAATAGAGAGACTAAGAAATTGTACGTATTGACACTTTAACAAGAGAAGAACGGTTATTAACATAATAATGTGAACTCATGACACCTTTGCGGTGTGCCCGTTACCTTAGAGCCCTGATATTGCGGAAAAAAGGCGAGATAATAAAAATATGTCACACCGCAGCGCGGTAAAAACCCGTGTTTGGGACCAACCCTAAGTTATTTAAGTAGAATATAGCCTTTTTACTAAAGGGCCTTTGTATGTAAAAGGCGTGTTTATCGCATAGAGTTTAGGAAAATAGTACTGTTATCGGTCTAACAGTCTGAAACTGGCATAAAATGATATTGCGCGACATTTATAAGTAAATAGGAAAGCATGTAAACTATACGGGAGTTCGTATTCCAAATTCTGGTTATAGTTTTATCATTTATTTCAACATGTTTCTTATTAAATATACATTTAAAAATATATAAAAATCAGAAATATACATTAATGTTTTTAAACTTTCGCGATTTGTACACATTTTTATATACTGTGGACACGGGTCTTCGTAAAGGATAATGAAAAATATCAAGACCATGCGAGGGTAGATACCGAAACCCGAGCTTTACGGAGACGACGCTGCCGAGCCGCACCAGTCGACCCGTGACCACGGCTGGCGCAATCCATGCCGAAACGTCGGGGAAACAAGGTAATGATTTACCTAAATATTTATCGCGATGAGACATTTAAAAATATAAAAAATAGGATTTACAACCGGCAGCAAGAACAGGGTCTATACTACCGGAGGTTACGGCTCTAGAGACAGGAACCTCCTGACAATGCGAGCCGTGTCCAAAATCACCGCTTTTTGGATCTTGTTCATGTGTCAGCCTCTGTAGGTGTTTTTCGATGCTCTTAGTATTATTATTATTATTCTTAATTGAATTCAGATATACAATCCATATAGTGTTAGTATATAGGACTTAGAATATGTTAGTAAATATTAATTTTATTATACTATGGTAAATATATTATATTGCTAAATATAAATAGGGTGAATTTCAACAAGACGTTTTTGTATCATTTCGGTGGGATTTTTTGATTTCAATGCTATCTACATATTTTTTGTGATAAATAAACTTTAGCCTATTTTATAACATTGTGCGTGAGTGGACACCAAATATCATAAAAACTTACATAAATATTGAAGGATGAAATTTTAATAGTCCACTGAAATGAAAAGTGTCTAGCGAAATGATAAAAATGACCACCGAAATGATAGACTGTGCACCGGAATGAAATAAATCCACCGAAATGATACAGTTAAGAACAACCGTGCCAGGCAGCCAGGGTTCCGTAATTTGTTAGTTTTGATATCCACAAATTTTAGATAAATACTGAGACAGGACAGTACACAGTTATTTAAATATCATTATTGATATAGAGATTTTACAGTTAGTATTACTATATATCATTCATTGAGGTTACAATATCCCCAAAATATGATATAAATGTAATATTTATTATGATATGAATGAATTGTTTCTTTACTTATATAACCATTGGTATTTTTTCTATTGTGTGAAAATGTTGGAAAACTTTATCGTAACTGCTGGTAACCATACATAAATATTTTTGTATGTTTAATGTGTTTTGAACTAATACTAATTTACTTGATATATTTTCAAAAGAGTTAACTAAACGCGATTAGGAAGCTGAAAGTTTCTGATTAATATGATGGCTGCATTTGTAAGTTATGTCATTAATGGTCATACATAATGTCTACCTATTGCACTTAGAGAAAAATGCTAGGTTTAATTTAATTAAATTGGTATCTAGAAGAGAATAGTGTTTCTATAGGTATATAAGTATAACTTCTAAAATTAAATCAATTTCAAAACACAATAATTGAATAAGCAACATTATAAAAATATCTAAGTAGTAATAGCTTAGCCCTAGTTTCTAAGTTGTTAATAATGTTCTTGCTAATCCCTAATAGCTAAGCCCTAGTTTCTAAGTTGTTAATAATGTGCTTGCTGTGCCCTTACAGGGTTTCATGTTGATACCAAAATATATGTAAACAACTTTGTACACATGAATGCGAATAAACAAATAAATAACAGAAACCAAATAGAGATCAGGTTATTTTTAAAATACTACAAAATACTACTACTAGAGAAACGTATAAATCTAAATAGAACGAAAACCAACAGTTTTGTTCTACATATTTACTTATACATAACTGCGAATTATGACGGTCACCGTAGCCTAGTTGGTAGTGCTCCGGCCTACGAAGCTGGTGGTCCTGGGTTCAAATCCTGGTAAGTGCAAATATTTGTGTGATGAGCACGAATATTTGTTTCTGAGTAATGGATGTTTTCTATGTATATAAGTATTTATCTATCTATATAAGTATGTATATCGTCGCCTGGTACCCATAGTACAAGCTTTGCTTAGTTTGGGGCTTGGACGATCTGTGTGACATTGTCCCTAAATTATTATTTTTATTATTAATTATCGTTATTCCAATAAAATCAATAAAAAAACATCAGTCTTTTTTAATAAGTTTAATTATAGATTTATTTATTATATATTGGATCTCTAAAACTTTATGGTTTTATCATTTCGGAGATACATTTCATTCTGGTGGACTGTATTTGGTATAACAGTCCACCGAATCCACTGAAATGATAACACTGAGATGATAAAATATAGGTTAGTTCTACATTTAACTCCGAAATAAATTTATTAAAAATATACGAACACTACTCAAACAAAACTGTACTTACGGCGAATTTAATTCATAATTTTGAAACAAATTAAACGAATCTAGCACGATTTATAACAGCCACCGAAATGAAACAATTTTTGTCCCCATATCACTGAAATGATAAACTTACTTTTTTAGTGGAAAGTCGCAAGACATTGAGATCTGTGCGTTCATGCCGTGATCTTGAGCCGGACGGATCCGAAGTGAGGAAATTTGACAGAGGCCTTACAACGCAATCTTGACGTGGCTATTCTACTAAAACTTACTGTCCTCTGAAATGATAACTTTTTTCAAGACAAAAGTTGACTGCTTGTCAAATCCATGAGAAAGAAGATAAACAAACAAAGAAAGTTTTATTTGATCGAAAATATTATAATCTAATTATAAGAAAAACGATTTAAATCCATATTACGAATGTATTTGCAGGGGAAGGTATTTTATGAGAGGAATTGGGTTCAGGACAGGCCACACCGGGATGATAAAATAACACTTTGTAATTTTTTTTTTCGGTCTATTAGAGGGTAGAAATGAATGATTTTTTTTTCGGGGTAGAGAAGTACATTCGTTGTTGAGAAAAAATGTGTAAAATTAAAAATCGGCACATTGCACTACCTACCGTTCTTAGGTATGCCGTGTAGTTTTTTTGGTTGGGCAATTCACCCAATTTAATATTCCTTTACACATCATAGTCAACAACTCTGGTTGTAAGTGAGTGACGGAAATAATGTTCAATCAAGTATTTTTAAACAAATCAGAATAAATACAACATCACACATTCGTCTGTCTCATTCGCACACTTTTATGATATATTTAACTATTTTTGTCATACAAACCTTCTCCTGTCACTAACGAACTCATAAAAGAAAGATTCATCCAATTTGGTGCAGGTTGTTTGGAAGTTATGAGCGTACAAACATTTCAGTGCTTCATTTTTATTTCATCACTAGCTGTGCCCCGCGATTTTACCCGCGTTAAACTTTATAAATTATCACAGCTCCTCACCCGGAAGTGATAGCGCGATAATATGTAGCCTATATGTTGACCCGACCTCTTAGTAATATTCATGCAAAATTTGAAGTAAATCCATGCTGTACTTTTTGAGTTTAGCCCGGACATACATACAGACACACAGACAAAAATTCTAAAAACTATATTTTTGGATACGATATCGATTGTAGATCACGCCCCAAGTATCCTTTAAAAAAATATTCAATGTACAATTTTGACTTTCCTTCGATTTTATTATAATGTATAGATCATATCAGCTGAAAGACACCCACTGCTGGATTTATTTATATAGATTTTATTGAATATCGCTTTGTATTTTTGTTAGGTAGTTGGTTCGCCTAAGGCTGATTTCAGAGTGACGCGCGAGGCACGCGCCGGAGGCCAGCGCGTCTCAACAGCGGCGCGTGCGAGACGCGTCACTTTGAAACGCTAGCTGCCAGTAGAGGAGCTCGGGCAGCGCTGGCCGACGGCGCGCGTGTCACCGGCGGCGCGTTTGAACTGCGTGACTATGAAACGCAACTACTATCTAGTGTAATTGTAAGCGCGCGCGTTTGGACGGCGCCGCTCGCCGGCGCGACTCCGAAATCAGCCTTATATTTTGAAAAAAGTTGGTTTTATAATACTATGTTTAAAACTGTTTATACTTGTAATAAGTTTTTGAGATGTACTGTTGACCCACAACAAAAACAAAATGCTTTTTAATATATTTGTCAACACCTTATATACTGTCATAAATTACTGTTACAAATCGTACGATAATGTTACGTTTACATGCAAACGGACCGTTTTTATTACAAATCTTTACCTTTTAATAAAACTGTTATGGAACTCCAAATATAATTATTAGTTAAGTATTATTAATATTTTTTTTATAAATGTAAACATTTGTATATGACTGTGTGTACCCTGAATAAACTAATAAAATTAGTTATTAATCAAATGAAAAAATAATTAATATGAACATAAATAAAGAACCATCTAATTTATATTTTTTGCTTGTAAAGATCGTAATCCAATAATGAGACCCAAGAAGGGCGGATATTAAAATTATCCTAAAACAAAGAGATTTTTGTATCTCTTCAGGGTTCCGTAGCCAAGTGGCAAAAAAACGGAACCTGACGCATTTAAAATCTTGTTAAAGTGTTAATAAGTACGTTTACTACCTATAAAATAAAGCTAAATAGAACACACTGAAATTAATTTTAATTGTTATTGGTTTACTTAACTGTCGGGTAAAGTTGATGCAACAGTGCTGGAATGCCGGTTAACCCACTGCTATTAGTGAAATGAAATTCCACTGACGGAAATCTCAGCCAAGTAACTCTCTAAAATGGAAGGGCATTTGTGAAGTTTTATGACCAGCGGGGAGAGACGACTGGTGCATTTTATTTGCTCTTAGTACATCCGAAATAGAGGTGTAAACTTTTACCTATACCGCAGCGTGCCTAATGCTTAGGTTTCCTATAAGCCTTGAACCTGAGCATTAATAGGGACTTTTAACAAGGTACACACGGCCACGAGAACTCGCACGGGCGCGCATGCAGAGTAGACGTACCGCAAGTTAATATTAAAATTAATAAAAGAAAAAAAATACCGCTTAATTGAATTTCGAACTTATATGTTATAACCTAAGTGTTAAAGTGAATTAACTCGAAAGTGTGTCCATACGTCGCCTTACTTCAAGCCACTGATAAGAAATCGTTCCATAGGCCCAGAGGAAAGAAGACGGGTATACGGTCGCTATCGTGTCTCGCTCCTTTACCTGAGTGACGCGCCGTAAACGACAACGATATAAAATGAACACACAGCGTTCACCGACTGGAAGTGACATACCACCGTCACGCAGTGAATCACACCTGAATTTGTTGACGGAAGATCGGTTCACCAATTTTGCTGATACTAGTAATATCACATCGAGAAAAAAACGTAAAGATACTGATGATAATAACTTCATTACAGAGCAGCTGAAAACGTTGGGTGAGCAAATGTCTTCAATTTTGGTTTCAATAAGATCAATGGAATTAAAACAAAATGAATTTATGACAAAAATTTGTTCAGAGATTAAACCCTCAACGAGAAGGTAGACACAAATAAATCTGCTATACAAACCTTACAAATAAATAAAAAACAAAATGATGAGAAATTTAAAAGTTTAGAATCAGATGTCGAGAAACTTAAAGTGAAGCTCCCACAATCTTCTCTTCAATCCATGCCTAGTACGAGTACCACTGAATCTATACTCGCGGAGATAAGGGAACGGGATTTTAGAAGCAAGAACATAATTATGGTAGGTGTTTCCGAGCCTATTTCATCGAACAAAGATGAACGGAAGAACAATGATAAACGTGAAGTTAATAAAATATTAAAAAAACTAGACTCCACCTGCCCAGAACCTAAATTAATCATGCGTCTTGGCAAATACAGCCCAAACAAAAATCGTCCCGTCAAGATTTTCTTCCAATCGGCACAGGCAGCCAAAACCATTTTACGCAACAAAGGAAAAGTAAATGGCGATACCGTCAAAATATATTCCGACCAAACACCACTACAAAAAAAATATTTAATGGAATTAACCGAAGACCTCAAACGCAAACATGAAGCTGGTAATACTAATTTAGTAATAAAATATATAAACGGAATTCCTAAAATAATCGAAGCTTTACCAAAAAACTGATAACTTCTGAAACATGTATCAAGAACCAGTTCTTCAAACACATAAACAATATTTCACACCAAATATACAAGGACTATGATAACATCACGCCTAGAAAGAATTCCATTAGATTCTTATATGCGAACGTGCGAAGTATTATAAAACCATACAAACTAGATGAGTTGCAATGTATAGTACAATCTTTTAAATATCCTCCTCATATTATAATCCTAACTGAAACTTGGATAAAAAGTGTCGACGAAGCTAAACGAACGCAGCTTGCCGGATATAAACACTTTTTCAGCTTTAGACCTAACAAAAGAGGAGGAGGAGTATCAATATTTGCACTAAATAGCTTAAAACATTATGAAATTGAACAACAATGCTTAAATGACAACCACTATCTTTGGATACATGTCGACAATTACTGCTTGGATATTGGCGCCGTTTATAGAAAGCCAGCTAACACTGACATGAAAACGTTTTTGGAAACATATGACTGTCGGCTACAACGAACCAAAAGAGGCATAATATTCGGTGACTTTAACCTAAACTTGTTAAGTCAAGATCATTCAACATCTGCTTACAAAGGTATTGTTGAAGAAAACGGATACGAATTTTTAAACAATGTTGACGAACTTTATTGCACCCGTGAAACTACTACTACGAAAACCATAATTGATCACGTCTGCTCAAATTTGAAAAGCGACAATTTTCACCTTGCGTTGATAGATTCACCAATGTCAGACCACAGACAAATATACTTAGAAATTGAAAGGCAAAAACACAAACCGCCAGTGTAAAATAGAATACGAATCAATAAACTATGATCAGCTATATATAGCTATGGCGGAAAAATGTAGGGTTACAGGCAATAATTCATATGAAGTACTTGAAGAAAAGCTAACATCTTGTATAAGGAAAACTAAAATTACAAAATTGAAAATACAAAACCCACCTAGACAGGATTGGATAAATAAAAATATCATACAAGAAATAAATAAAAGAAACTTACTGTGGAGAAGACATAAGGATAGCCCTAACGACGACACAAAAAATAAAGATTTTATAGACAAAAGAAACGAAGTCTCAGAAAAAATACAAGAAACTAAATGTCAATACTACTACAAAGCCTTCGGTGAATGTAAAAAGAAGCCGAAGAAAATGTGGAATCTAATAAATAGTCTATCGAAAAATAAAATTAAAGAAACAGCTGTACCCACGAAGCTACAAACAGAACTTGGTATCATAAGTGCTGAGAAAGAAATTAGCAACCGATTCAATGACTACTTTTCAAACATTGGTATGATCTTGGCAAATGATATCCCTATTCGATACCATACCCAAACATGCACTGATCGGTTGCGATCAGAAAATAGCATAAAAATTACATGCTTTAGACCCACAACTGTCCGTGAGATAAGTAACATAATCCAAAATCTTAATAATAATACCAGCTGTGGTCTAGATGGCGTCACAACTAAATCAATAAAATGTGTAATACCACTAATATTAGAGGAACTTACCAACTGTATTAACTATAACTTGGATCAAGGAACTTTCCCAGATAGTCTTAAAATAGCCAAAGTAACACCTATCCATAAATCCGGAAGTAAGATGGAACCAAGCAACTATCGTCCAATTTCTGTTCTCCCCACCATCTCTAAAATGTATGAACGTGTGATATATTCTCGCCTCGACGAATTCTTGAGTAAGCAACAATTTTTATATGAAAAACAATATGGATTTAGACGGAAATCTAATACTCTTTCAGCAACAATCGACTTAGTCACCAAATTAAAAACATAGATAACAAACAGACTGCATTAGGAATTTTTATTGACCTAAAAAAGGCATTTGATACCATAACTACTACTACATAAGCTCAAACTTATAGGAATCGATGGAACAGCATATAAAATATTAGAGTCTTACCTATCGAATCGACATCAAGTAGTAAAAATAGGAGAAACCCAAAGCACTCAAAAGCCTGTGTATTTTGGAATCCCGCAAGGCTCAATATTAGGACCGCTTTTATTCCTGATCTATATAAATAATATTCACCAACTTGAACTTAAAGGAGACTTGACTTTATATGCAGATGATACTGCCTTATTTTATTTCGGACTCCCTTAGTAATATAATAGATGACGCATAAAATGACTTGCAAAGATTAAATGATTGGTTTTTATCCAATCTCCTAACAATAAACGTCTATAAAACGAATTATATTATATTTTCGGCTAAAAATAAAAAAAATTGGCCAGCATACACCGTTGGTTATAAATAATCAAAAAATTTTAAAGGTAGACTCAGAGAAATATTTGGGTTTACAATTAGACAGCCATCTTACATGGAAGCAACATATATATCAAGTAAGAAACAAGTTATCCTCTCTTACTGGAATGTTGCGAGGTATAATACGATGTATACCCTCCCAAATAAGACATTATATATAATAGGTCTTTACCTATGAAATTGCCGTTTTGTATGAAAAAATTTAAACGAATTTTTTTCATGAATTTTTTATTTGTTTTAATCGAAGTAATCACCCATGCAATCAATGCATCTTTGCCATCGCAGTGGCAGTTTATTGATGCCCTTCTTAAAGAAATCAGCTGGACGGGAGGCAACAAATTCTTCAAAGGCATTTTGTACTGCCTCTCGGGTATTGAATTTTTTTCCCGCCAAGAAGTTATCCAAATTCTGGAAAAAGTAGTAGTCTGTAGGCGCAAGGTCTGGTGAGTAGGGCGGATGACGGAGAGCTTCCAACCCCAGTTCTTGCAACTTGGAGACCGTCTGCTGTGCAGTATGAGGTCGCGCGTTGTCGTGCAGGAGCAGCGGAGACGAGCGATTGACCAATGCTGGTTGGAGATGCGCCAGCTTCTCCATCATTGTGCTCAGTTCTTCACAGTACACATCTGCAGTAATGCTCACCCCGTTTGGTAAGAAGCTGTGATGAATCACACCGGCGCTAGACCACCAAACAGTGACCATCACTTTTCTAGGGGTAAGTTTTCGTTTAGGGCATTGTTTAGGTGCTGAACCAGGATCCAACCAACTTGCTGAGCGCTTGCGGTTATCAAACAGAATCCATTTTTCATCGCAGGTAACAATGCGGTTCAAAATTCCTTCATTTGTGTGTCTGTTGAGCAGTGCAAGGCACGTCTCGACGCGTACTTCGCGCTGGCGATCATTGAGTTCGTGGGGCACCCATTTGTCAAGCTTTTTTACCTTGCCAATTTGACGCAAATGGACCAATATTGTTTTGACGCTAACGTCGAAAGCTGCTGCTAATTCAGCCGTAGATTGTGTATCATCAGCTTCCACAACCGCCTTTAATTCGTCATTGTCGACCAAAGTCTTCGGACGACCGCGAGGTTCATTTTTCAGGTCGAAATTTCCAGAACGGAAGCGAGCAAACCAATAACAGGTGGTGCGTTGGTTTGTAGTGTTAGCTCCGTAAACGTCGTTGATGTTGCGTGCCGCTTGTGCCGCGTTGCTGCCACGACG
The DNA here is from genome assembly GCA_951640165.1 of Pseudoips prasinana. NCBI lineage: Eukaryota > Metazoa > Arthropoda > Insecta > Lepidoptera > Nolidae > Pseudoips > Pseudoips prasinana. The sequence goes on along the minus strand of OX621236.1, from coordinate 21,531,217 downwards.
GTACTCATATTCCATAATTACTCGAATTTTTAACGTATCCATGATGACGAAAAAGATTGAAATGCGATGAAAATGTAACACTAATCAATAAAGAAATGACTACTTTTGGAAAAAAGAATCCATGTTTTTAAAATAAAATTAATTTGAAATTAGAATTCTTAGCCAAACAAAAATTATTTTGATTTGAAATGGCCAGTACTGCAGAACGGCAATTTCATAGGTAAAGACCTAATATAATTGTCTTATAAAACCACATATCGACTATCTGATAGAAGTATGGGGCACAGCTGCAAAAACAAACCTAAATATATTGCAAACAGCACAAAACAAACTAATAAAAATTTTATTCCATTACGATTTTTTAACTTCTACTCAAAAAATATATAAAGAAACTAAAATTATGAATGTATTTCAGACATATAAATACTATAATTGTATATTAGTTAGAAAAAATTTGAATAAAGATATCCACACCCAAATAAGCTTCAGAAAAAAACGACAATATCAGAGAATACAATTAAGAAATGCAAATGACATATATCTTAATAGAATACGTACAAATTATGGCAAAAAAAGTATATTATATGAAGGTGCCCTTTTATATAATAAACTACCAAAACCTATAAAGGAATGTAAAAGCATACCCAGTTTCAAACGCCTATTAAAACACCATCTTATTTATGGCACAACCGCCAAAAATATAAATTTGCTGTAAGGTAATATTAATAATAATACATCCATTTAAAATTATGCATATACATATATATATATTGTTTTTATAATTGGATAACTACGCAAGTAATTTGTCTAAGTGGTATTAGCGCCTTTTTCGTCTTTGAGCGTGGTACGCTCTTGCCGTTTCTAGTAGCGCTATAAATGCAATAAATGTTCCTATACTAGTTTGACCATTAATGTTCAACTTAGCTACAAGCGAATCATTATATATATTTTTTTTCTTTAACTACCCCAATTTGTTTAATATTTTTCTATAGTCATAACTTGTATATTGTAAATTAAATTAAGTAAACGCCCGATTAGTATTTAAGAACCTTTTGTTTAATTTGTTAAATATGTTTCTCATATAAGTGAATTGTATTCTTTTGAGGAATAAAGATCTTAAGCCAGATATATCAAGCTATACATTTCCAATATAAGCTGACCTCTCACTGTATCAGCGAGATCAGCTTATACTGGAATTGTGTAGCTTGATATGTAGCCGTGTGTACACTAATAACAATCCTTCTTCCTGTCAATTCCTTGATTATCTGCAAGTGATCACATGTTAGTTGTATGGCCACCAATTATAGGTATACTTTCTAATTATATATAACTTTATGTGATGCTACTATTGGTGTATACCAAAAGTTAATGTATAAATCGGCGCAAAACCATATGCGACAGTTAGAAAAACCATCTACGTCATTAGGGACGTGTTCCGAATGGCCTAAACCAGTGATTCACGACGATCACCCCACTACATTACTTATAAATGGCCGGACGGCTGGAGCAAAGAATCATTCTTGTTAAAGCAATCCCACCGGGTGTGTCCTATTGTGTGGGACAGACCACAAGTTGAGATGTACGTCAACTTGCTGTTTGTTCCTGATATAAACGTTGTTAAACCTATCTTTGAGTATTATTGCCACTATGGACCAACAACTCTCGATAGAAGAAACCGACGATAAAGAATATGACGTAAGCATTGCTGACGTCACTCTTTTAAAAAGACAACAATGTTCCAGCCTCGTCATATATTTATAGGGTTTATATTAGGCATCTTTATATTAGTTAGACAACGTGTAATTTAAACGATTGGCATCAATTTTGCACGTAGTTATTTTATAGGCATGAATAGATGGTTAAAAATATACAATGAGAAAGGGCCTTATGATGGGGATCTAAGTCACGGGCAGCCGCCGGTATAAATTAGGAACATAATATATTCGTCAAAAACCCGTAACTCTTAAATGAGAGAATCAAGCAAACCTGATTCCTTCTGGATACATCTTTGTTCGACGTCTTGTTTCGGCTATTTGAAAACTTCTAAAAATTTTTTTACAGGTAAAATAAGTTAAATTATCCTACATTATTATTCTTGACATGGTATTTTGACTACGTTTTTGCATGTGTAGGGAAGAATTTAGGAATGTTGCTCTTTGTATGTAAACGAAACAAGGGAATAAAAATGTAATATTAAATATACTTAACAATGCTTCGGGTTTCTTTCAGTCATTTCTATTGATCAAGGCAACAAAATGCTAGCAAGGAAATTGAAAGGGTATAATTACATTTTTTACTTTGACAAAGATACGTAGAAAAGCAGCAGGACGGACGCCGCCCGTCCGGACTCTCAATTGCATATTTAACGAGAGCTCGCTAAATGCTCGCGATATCCGACCTAAAGAGGGATTCCGTAATTGGATAAAGCTATTTTTAGCATTACACACTTAACTGCCGGCATTCCGCCATTTGTGGAGATATTTTCTCACCAGATATACGAAGATGGGACATAATCTCGCGGGACTTTCAAGGAGGTCTCGATATTACATTCCATTGCGGTTCTCTAGTAGTTATGGGCGAACTTCTAAAAATAGCGTCGGGACAAGAAAGTAGACCCAAACTAAGTACCTTAGGAATAAGAGTGTGTTCGTATTGTCATGGGAATATACCTTTGGAAGCTCGTTAGAGATACCATTATGATACGAATTGATGTTTTTCTTACTTATACAAAGTGTTACATAAACAATGGACGTAAGTTAAGAAGCTTAATTTGAACAATGTGTACTATATTATATACTTATAATCTTCGTTTCGTATTCGTTTGACGGTCACCGTAGCCTAGTTGGTATTGCTCCTGCCTACGAAGCTGGTAGTCCTGGGTTCGAATCCCGGTAAGTGCAAATATTTGTGTGATGAGCACGAATATTTGTTTCTGAGTCATGGATGTTTTCTATGTATTTAAGTATTTATCTATCTATATAAGTATGTATATCGTCGCCTGGTACCCATAGTACAAGCTTTGCTTAGTTTGGGGCTAGGATGATCTGTGTGACATTGTCCCTAGATATAATTATTAAAAATAAATCAACAAGTAATACAGATATTTTTTTTAATAACTGTTTTTAACGATCAGCTGATGCGTTTTGTATGGAGCGCCAAAAATTTATTTTCGTATAAGTTTTGCTTAGTTATTTCAGTTTCATGTGTATATAGCGCTCCTTAAGTTTGTATACGAGTAACAATACCTACACAGTTACAGTTGCAATTGAATGATGTTGGTGCATGTAATACTTTGTTGGCTACACCGGGATCCAGACAATGCTATTGGTTGTATAAGATTGATGTACTGTCAATGAGTCCTAGTTTTAGTTAGATTACGTTGTCTTACGGAGGTGACATCGTCATTTAATGTACAAGGCCTTCTTACATAAAATAGTAAAAAAAAAAACAGCCAAGTGCTAGTCGGACTCGCCCATGAAGGGTTCCGTAGCAGCAAGTATTTCAGTTGATTAAATGAAAGCAAATTGCGGTTTACGATTTATGACGTATTAAAAAAATATTACTTGTTAGATCTCGTTCAAACCAATTTTAATTGTTAGTTTGCATGGTAATGTACATCATATATTCTTTTTAGTTTTATCATTCTCTTATTTTAGAAGTTACAGGGGGGGGGGGACACTCATTTTACCACTTTGGAAGTGTCTCTCGCGCTAACTATTCAGTTTAGAAAAAAATGATATTAGAAACCTCAATATCATTTTTGAAGACCTATCCATAGACACCCCACATGTATGGGTACGATGAATAATTTTTTTTGATGTTCAGTTCTATGTATGGGGACCCCCAAAATACATCTACTTACCAAGTTACAACAGTACAGCTCTTATATTTTCGGAAAAAAGTGGCTGTGACATACGGACGGACAGACAGACATGACGAATCTATAATGGTTCCGTTTTTTGCCATTTGGCAACGGAACCCTAAAAAAGACAATACCTACTAATTTTTATACTATCATAACAGGTATACAACCAACTGATAGAAATCGGTTACCGTAGCTAATGGTGTTTTGTATGAATTGAAATTCTAAGAAACCATAATATAAATATTCACTCATAAATTTTTACTTTATACAATATTAATTACATATGAAATATTGTTTTGGTCATTGTCAAAGAGACAACGTCCGCATTAGTTTAATGGTACCGTGTGTCGCATGGTAGTCTCAGAATAAATACTTATGGGTCACACAAATTGTTGAACTGTGCGGGATTCAAACCCGGGATACGAAGTGCCAAGGCGACTGTCCTAACTAAACTGCTGACCACACGTTTCACGACCCGTGCAGTAGTTTCAAGAAATATTGTTTAAGTAACCAGATTTCAAGTAAAGTTTCAACACTAAATATGGTTGATGGAGTTATTACAATTTCACAAATGATTTATTTATGTTGGTAATCTGACATTGAAACATTTACTTAATTAATTGATAGAAAAACTAAATCTACGAAAAAGTATTATAAATAAATTAAAACTAACTACAGATGGCATCGTAGCATTCCTCCGAATCGAGGCCATGAGAAAACGTGCCCAGAAGACTGGCTGCATTACCACGTTGTATAGCTAAACTAATTCTTTGGCAAAAGAAAGTTGTTACTAAACAATTATAAATCGAAGGAAAAAGTTAAAATGGCTTAAAATATTATTAGTAAATATTATTTCTTTACGCCTATGGTGATCTAATAAATATTTTAAAGAACATTTTTTTAGCGTAAACAGAAATTACCCATTAAAAACCTAAAATAAACCTTAGAGTGCTATACTCGTATTATTTACATTGTGTAAAACGAATCGTTATAAACAATATATATACAAAAAATATAAACCTGTCGGTCTTTCTGCCTGTCAAGCGATAGACAGAAATCGTTACTTTAACGTTGTGAAGTGAAAATTTTCATAACAATAGCTGTTACATGTTATGATGAAACTATAACATCGGATTTTCTGTACAACCAACGGTTTCAAAATAAAACGTAACACCAATCTGAAAGCAATCCATATCGAATAAAAAAATATTGTATCGATAATATTTTTTTATTCTATTAAATGTCGCTGTCGGTTACATTACGTAACATACATATATAACCTAACCGTTAGAAAACTTCCGACTCCAACTATAATTAAATCTAACTATAATAAAAAATTCTAACCTCTATAGATTTTTTTAAAAAGACAAGATAACGCCCGCATTAGTGAATCTAATCCCTGTGTCGCGGGTTACCTTTAATCATATAATAGACGGACACAAATTACATCCAGACTCACAACAACTATTTATGGGTCAGACAAATAGTTGTCCGGCGCGGGACTCGAACCCGCGACACGAAGCGGCGAGGCGACTGTCTTAGCCGCAGCGCCACACGTGCATAGGCAAATAAATAGCGAATGACGCGGACCGTAATATGGAAGTATAACAAAAAACAGGTATTTAATTCACACTCAACCCATATTCAATCTGTAATCAACGACAAAACTTTAATTCTGTTTACCGACCTATATTATTGAATGACCTCGGCTTATTTAAACTATTGATAAACTGACAAATTTTTGTAAGTTATTTTATATCCTGCGAAGTAAACTTTAAGCTGAAACCAAAGATTCGGCTATAAAGAAGAAAGAAAGAAATTTCGTATTATGAAAAGGTGTTACTTTTCACATTATCAGCCTGATAAAATCCACTGCTGGACATGGGCCTCCCCCAATGGTTATTATAACGTTGCCTTTTGGAGGGGTTTGCCTTAGTCACCCCCTCGCTTGGCATGCGAGTTGGCGATCGCAGTTAGGTGATAGCTAGTACACAGGTGGCGCTGCTGCTCGACTACCTGGTGTATCCCTTAGTCGCCCTTTTCAACACTCGCGGGATAGGAAACCTTTTGTTACCTTCTTTACAAACTTCACGGTCACTTATCAAGTAGTTAATTAGCCAATGCATAAAAACATGCATTCAAATTTTAATCCTCTGCGCCAGTGCTATTTCTCTATCGTACTTATAAGAAGCTAAAAAGTTATATTTAGACAATCAGTACAATGGCGTGAGACACACATTATTGTATATAGTTTTAAATCCTGTTTTCATTGTTGTATGAAACTCTTATATTGCTCATTGTTATTTAAACTTTTCTATTTCTTTTCTTGCTGTGTGGTGACGGCCTAAGAATATCACCACCCCCTCTCATCCCGTGGGGGGGCGTAAAAGTCGTCCCGAGGGAAATATATACACCAGAGAACGGGCAGCAGCGTTCTCCTGAGTACCATGTCCACCTTACTGCGATCGCCAACCCGTCTGCCAAGCGTGGCGATTATGGCAAATCCCCTCAAATGATGATCTTTGGGGGAGGCCTTTGTCCAGCAGTGGACGTCTTTCAGCTGATATGATGATGATGATGATGATTTCTTTTAAGCTCTTTTAACCGCAGCATTTTCTTCATACAACAAGACGACAAACAAGTATACAGCCCTTCTAATTTTAAGTGGTTAAGATAGCCTATGAAGCATGTAACACATTTTGGGAGTCCTCCTACCGTCCGTTTCCCCATACCGGATGAGCTACTACTTAGAAACGTGAGCACGAAATTAACATTATAATGTGTTGCACTACCCGCAGTGTTCTAGCTGCGTGGTTGACGTAGATGAATATCATCACCCCTTCTCTCTCATGGGGGGTATTGAAGTCCACCCGAGGGAATACCTACAAGAGAACAGGCAGCAGGGTCTCTGAATACTCTGAGTTTCAAACTGGAATTGTCAAATCATACGCCGAGCGTGTCAATGGCATGTCTTCCGAAACCTTCTTTCGGCTGACAGGACTAGAAGCAGATATATTATGTAAGGTACTTGCTTAATTCGGCTGCTCTACGAAGCTTAAGACCAAATTGTTTCATAAAGTGGAAGACTGAAATGCTCTGTTTCACTTAAATTATATACTAGAAACCTACGTTTTAATGGTAGATTCCATTTCTATCAAGACATTTGAATAATGTACAACAGGCGGGTCTCACTCTTGTATAAATTAAAAATAGTTTTGTCGCTAAACGACTGTTCCGAGGCTTGTTGGCAATAATTCGAATAGTTTCCATAATCAAAGAGCCATTCATTGACGTACAGACGCCAGCATATCAAGCTATCCCAATCTGTCAAATTTCCCCAATTGAAAGTGAACCTTATGCTTATGTGATAAAGTTGAAAATCCATAAAACTAATTTGACAGATTGGGGTAGCTGGCGTCAGTACGAATTATGTGTCTATGCATTATAATACTAATTTTTAGCAAGAACTGGCTTTGAGTAACTCACTGTGTTATTGTTGGGAGACCAGCTCACGATATATACTAGGAAATTAGAGAAATAAAAACGATACTCAATTACAACAAGAAATCCGCCATTGCCGACTTTCGGCAACTATGCGGCAACCGATCACAGTGAAAACAAGCTAACTAAGCAGATATATAGAGTTTCAGATATAAATAATGAGGGTTCACAGTCCGAATATAAAAGTAGATTCAAAATATTGCAAGCTTGTTCGTATTTGGAACGTTACGCGCGATGTAAAATTTATTGATGGTCTATCGATAAATCCTTACTAATATTATAAATACGAAAGTAGCTCCGTCTGTCTGTCGCGCTTTTTACGACAAAAGTAATGAACCGATTTAAATGAAATTATGTACACAGATAATCTGGAGCCTGAGAAAGGACATAGGCTACTTTTTAATGCGAAAAATGGGATGTAAGGGGTTGAAAGAGGGGATGAAAATGGGTATGAAATTACCGTAATTATTAGAGGTAGAAGCTTTAAATTTGTTTTTGAGGCTGTTGATTCGATATAAATAAACATGACATTTCAAGTTTGTGCTAGTTTCACCTTGAACTTGACAATAGGGAATATGTGAATGTTTTATAAGATTGCGACAAGACACAAAATATTAAAGATATTCTGATGTAACATTTACGAAGTCATTACTAAATGTGCGAATGAAGTCGCGGGCACAGCAAGTTTATTTATATAGTTGGACAAATACAGTAAAAAGCGGTACCATACGGTTGAAAATATGCCAGGCTTCTGACCTTTTTTCTCCACATGACTCTCACTTATCGCTTATCGCTACTAACTATGGACAGAGTTTTAAATCGCAAAAATTCTAATAACAGATGTGTAAAATTAAACCCAGGAGATTATAATTTGCATAAACAAATTCATTATGAATACATTTATATACTTCCAGTAAATAAATGGAGATATTACAAACACCGTAGCCTAGTTGGTAGTGCTCCTGCCTACGAAGCTGGTGGTCCTGGGTTCGAATCCCAGTAAGTGCAAATATTTGTGTGATGAGCACGAATATTTGTTTCTGAGTCATGGATGTTTTCTATGTATATAAGTATTTATCTATCTATATAAGTATGTATATCGTCGCCTGGTACCCATAGTACAATTTTGGCCTAGTTTGGGGCTAGGATGATCTGTGTGACATTGTCCCGAGATATTACTTTATCGTGATTTTCGTAAGCGATGAATGCTTTCGCGTGCGTCTTTGATGGGGAATTTTTATCGTAAAAATATCAAATATTTTTATTCAGAAATATTATAAACAATTACATACAGATCAATTACAACAGAATCTTAAAATGGGCTACTCCCAACCTATAATACTGACTTGATCGTATGGGCAGTGGGGGTACCTTACGGTCAGAGTTGTTCAAGCCGCCTTGACGACTGATGTCTAACGACTACAACGGGTACCAATAGTTTAACGTGCACTCAGCGGCATACAAGGACATAAGGTTTGCCTTGTGTCAATCAATTTTTAAAATACCCCGTGTGACAGGGATGTCCATTATAGAGCGAGCCTTGATTAATATTTTTTTAAACTTTTTTTGTTTAAGATGTGATGATATTAGTATATAAGCTCTGTATAAAAAAAGCAGTTCTATGTAATGAAATATAATTGTGTGTGAAAAATCAGCTACGTGATAAATCCAATGGCTTACTCGTTTTTCTTTACGCCTAAACGATATAAATAACCATAAAGTAAGTCAGAATAATGTTTATTCCCATCCCCTGAATTGTATCCAAATCCTTAAAGCTATTGCATTAAGCTTGATTGAGTGATAAACATTAATCATCTCCTAAATAAACAATTGAAAAATATGAACGTAAGGTAAATTCTGGAAGTCGCTGGATGCGGATAGCGTAAGACCGGCAACTGTGGAGATCTTTGGGGGGAGGCCTTTGTCCAGCAGTGGGCGTCTTTCGGCTGATATGATGATCATGAAGGTAAATTTTTAGATTATTACATTATGACACTGGATATTAGATATTATACCGTCGAGATTAGACCGTTTGGATATGAAGTCATCGATATCTCAAGTACAAACCCAAAGTGCGCACCACTGACTTTTAGAAGTTTCGTGTTAGAAATTAATTATTTCGTACTTAATTCAGTGAACAAAAACTACTTGAGGAAACCTACTTGGCTGAGAGTTTTCCAAACATGTTTTTGATGGCATGTGAAGTTTGCCAACCCGCATTAGGGTAGATGGCGGATGCCTTCTCATTGTGTTGCGTTTCTTGCCCTGCACTGAATTGGTAAGAGTGAATCATCATATGATAAAACTGTATTTAAATACTTTTATGCGCTTTTAATGGACTTTATTATCACACTAATATTATAAAGGCGAAAGTTTGTGAGTGCGTATCCGCTCAATTGCTTCAAAATATTTTTTTTTGCCCTCGAGTGCTAGCTGCTCTCGGTGCACGGCGAGCGTTCAACCCGCCTCAACTAAAACTTCATTTATGGTTTTCTTTAAAAGCGCATTTTGAAGGTTTTGACTGTTCTGTATAGCCAGTAAAATAAGGTACAAAAGTGTATATATTAGGTTATTTAAGCTCAAATAAATAATATTCCATTAGCGTTAAAACTAGAGGTGCGAGTAAATGTTAGTGTGAGTTCAATCAAAATTACAGAAAATTTAAATTAAAAAGTGCATAAATATTTAATATATCCATAAACTAGATGAATTACTTGATATGATCATGCACATTTGAATATTGTTCATGTGGAAGAATGACAAAAAAACATGGAACGAAAAGAATACACAAATTTTAAAAGTCGCTCACTGAGATTCAACTACCAATATTAGAATATTTTTGTTCCGTGAAGTTGGTAATAATACGTTTTGTCTATGCTCTTAGTATTATAATTGTTTTGGATACGTTTAAATAGAGCTCTAAGCCATTGTAATAAGGATCATAATGATTTTAAAATAAAATGTCAAAATGCAACCACGGTTGCAGCGAACACGGTAGGCATTTGAAATTTTGCAACTGTGGTTGCAGAAAGCAATCGAGCCGGTATGTTTGTTACTATTTCACGCAAAAACTACCGAACGGATTTTGATGAGACTTTGTAATAATAAAGCTTATATATCCGAATAATTAAAATTATAGCCTATATGTTAGGCTATAATTTACAGAGTTTAGCGCGGCTAAAACCGTGGAGCAAAGCTAGTAAAATAATATTCTTTATTAAAATACGCAACTAATTTGTACGTTAACATTTATGGCTATCACGTAATTGTTCTATTTCAATTGTAATTTATGTAATGGTATTCCACATTATCCATGGACAATTTATTTAATGTCAAGTGCGAATTGATATTCAGGATGGTATTCGTAAAGATATATTACAACACACAATTACTGCGACAGAATAGATGATCATAAGCCGTAGGTAGGTAATTTTCTCCAAAGGTATTGATAAAACTTATTTGAGAAGTTTAACAGATCTTCTATAGACGATGCCAAAAGCTATTTTAATCACTATTTTTCAATGACTGTGAATCAATTTATTTTATTTATATTTCTTTGATATGCTTTATTTGATTATTCCCTCTCCATATACGTTTTAGTCACTGCAAGGCTAAATAGATTTGTAAGTAAAAGTTATATGAAAACCATATAACTATGGAAAAGCAATTGCGCGTGCTTATTTTATATCCACATTGATAGGCATGATACATTTAATTAAAGTGTATTTCATTGACAATAAATTATGATGAAATGGGCTGCGCCTTTGCGCATTACCGTAGAGCGTCAGTTGTGCATAAGATCCTAAAAATTATTCATTATTCTAAACTAAAACTAGACTCTCTTATCCACGTCAGTAACCACCCTAAGCAATTTCAACTTCCTTGTCATGTTCGTTTCTCGGAAAGTTAATTATTACCTTATCCGTAAAATCACATGTGGTGTTATCGGAGGATCCGCGTTACAGTAATTAAAACAATTTGCTGAGGTGGGCACCTTTTCCTTTTCCTTCCAAATGAAAACCTATGTAAACTAAATTAAGTTAAAGACTTGTATTATCTGCGCGTTTAGGGAATATACCCTTCTTTTGTATCTTTCAACTTTTCTGAACAACGCCCAATTTGAATAAAATGTGCATGGGACCGTTTTGGAAACATTCCTTAGCAAATAAAAAATAATTATTAAAATAGGTTCACACATAACAAAGACATTTCTTGACATACATACAAAAAAGAATACAGTCAAATTGATATTTTTTTTCTTTGTATTCGGTTAAAATTAAAATATATAAATAAAACAATAAGAAAGTCAACTACTTAAAACACAAACATTTTGAGTTTGTGTTGCAACTCTTTCAATTAGAATTTATTTTTAAACTGTTATAGGCCCCTATCGCTTTTCAGAAACTGGTCTGCTACTACACGTCAAATTTATAAGGAAAACAAGAACTGAGGGGATATTTATGGTTTTTACACCCAATGCTATGTGCGGTATTTACAGTTTACAAATTTATTAGACAATTTAAACAGCCCAGAATGTTATAAGACTGTTATTACTATCCAGTATTGCTAATAAACCTATCCACGTAATAAGTAACAAGACAAATATTAAACAGAAGCTTCTATAAGAAGGCTATAACAGCTTAATACCTTCATAAAATACCAGTTAACATGTATTTATTTATAGGGCGGAGTAAAAATATATTTAATTGCGTACTAAAGACCAGCCTTGGTTCCAAATATTCATAAGGTCGGTAATTAATAATACGGAAACAAAATGTGAACCACTTAACCCTTTATCGAACAGTAGCTATGTTTCTAATTGATCAGTTCTGAACTTTATCTCAATGTCATAGACTTCAAAATATGGTATCGAATATATGAAGAGAGCCTCATAAAGAGATGAAGAAATCGCAGGTATGCATAATTGTAGAGTTAAGTTGGGTTAAATGCTTTGGCTAGGAGAGCCATATATATATATACACATATATATTTGGTTTTTTTAAAGGACAAAGCCCGTACTCGTTTCTCTAATCCCTATGTCGCAGGGTACTTTACAAACATACTAGAGACAACTACAGACTCAGAAATACTATTTATGGGTTACACAAATAGTTGCTCGGTGCGGGAATCGACCCGGGCGTGTCCCGGGTATTTGGTTTTTTTTAAGGACAAAGCCCGTACTCGTTAATCTAAGCCCTATGTCGCGGGGTACTTTACAAACATACTAGAGACAACTACAGACTCAGAAATACTATTTATGGGTTACACAAATAGTTGTTAGGTGCGGGAATCGACCCGGGCGTGTGCCGGGTATTTGGTTTTTTTTTAAGGACAAAGCCCGTACTCGTTAATCTAAGCCCTATGTCGCGGGGTACTTTACAAACATACTAGAGACAACTACAGACTCAGAAATACTATTTATGGGTTACACAAATAGTTGTTCGGTGCGAGAATCGACCTGGGCGTGTCCCGAGTCGATTCCCGCACCGAACAACTATTGGCGAGGCGACTGTCTGTTCTTCTTGGGGTCCTGTGTGCTATTCCAGGTCGGACCAATAAGTGTTCTTAGGATTTTTGTTAAAAAAGAGCTCTTAACAACAGCTCGATTTAGGAAGGTTAAGGTAAGGACCTAGGTGCTTCGGTGAGTACGCAAAGTTGTTGGACCTGCCTTATCTCAGTTGTACTGGTTTGCTGTCGCATTGAATTATTTAAGTGAAAGAATAGGGAGTGGACTTGTATTTTGAGTACTATAATATGGTGCATTATAATAAGTGCTGTAAATTAATTAGTATCTGTAAAGATTGTTGCATCATGCTAAAATTGAAATATTTTCATAGATTTTTACCCCACAAAAGGTAATTAAGACAATCTAATTATATTAATTATATGTATAAATAAATTGCGTTTAATTTTATGGAGCTGCGAGTGCTTGCGTCCCGCGGAATTACCCAAATAAAATATACCCAAATAATATAAACCCAAATTTCGAGGTATACGCTATAATTAAATATGAATGTACATATATTGATTTATCATACTGCGATTTCTAACCCACCGGCCTAGTATATACCTGCAATGATGGACACGACTCTAAAGTGGAAATCTTTTTGGGAGGCCTTTGTACAACAGTGGACGACATTTAGCTGACTTGATGATGATTATATACAACGTGTAACAGAAAGAGTGAACGTAACTTAAGGGGCATATACGGTCTCCTTAAGCCTACCTATACACAAAATCTCATACCGAAATACCATCATTTTAATCTTGATCGTAAAATAATATACCGTTCAATATATCGACAAGTATTTTTATCGATATAACGAACATCCGTACTAACACAGCACAGCTGATTCTGATTTACGCTAGAAATTGTTTGACATACCTCTGTGTTTCTATGCACGCCTGGTAGTTTGATTCCGATTGCACTCACTACACATATTTTGTTTTATTTTAGAGTTATGTTTTTATTTATAGCACTGCTGAATAGCTATTGGATACTTTACATCGTATAAGTACGTGATACACAAACACATTACGAGATCCTTTTTATAGTTTAACTTCTAGTTGAAGTTGTTTTCAGTACTGATGGAAGAATTTCATTATTTCACGTTCACTAAAATCTGCACCGACACCGAAAGCTTAACTCTAAGACTTGCCAACTAACACGAGTCTCTCTCATGTACAACATATTCATAGAATCGTAAAGCTTTCATGTTTCTTGGTTATAAAGAGGCGTGGCCTCCATCGCGACACTATACCCTTCACGACATAGGTTCCTCGTAATTAAACAGCCTTAAATTCTGTGACCTATGAATCCTCATCATCACAAAGTGCACGTCTGAGGCTATTATTACGATCACTAAACGACATAGTTAAGGATTTCGCGGAACACTTTACTCATTACTAAACGACATTTTAGACGATTTAGTAACTAAACACGACCTAAATAGACAGCAGTTTACGAACAACTGATGATTTTAATATTTTTATCAAATAAATGAAATTGCACAATATTTGATGAATTTGGCGGCTTTCTTCGAACGCGGCCCCTTTGGCGGCGTCTTTGTGTCCACTCAAAAGAGCCGCCTAGGTATCGACGACGTGCGCGGCTCGCTTACATGAATATTAAAAGATATTTAACCGTTTATTATTTACCTACATCAACTCTTTGATTTTGCCGCCATATTAGTGTAACTTTGGATATAATCAGGACGGAATTTGAAATATCCCCTACTGTTCATATGAGCCTAGTACATTATTCATATTTTTTTATTTGTATGTATGCACTTTCTATTCCATCACTTTCATGATCCGATGGGACGACTAGAGATACGACCGGAAAGAGGTCAGGCACAGGAACGACGGCTTTACGTGCTCTCCGAGGCATGGGGGTGTAATATCGTCAACTCCCAGACTTCGGCCTGATACTGAGAAATTTCTTTTTACGGAAAAATCCCATAATCAGTTTTTGGCCCGACCCGGGAATTGAACCCAGGACTTCATTATTCCCATAATCACTTTTTCGCCCCGACCCGGGATTTGATCCCAGGACTTTATTATATAAATTACTAGTTGAATAAAAATGATTATTTCTGTTTGAAGTTTCGTCCATAGGTAGCCGTCCTGATACCCTATAACCCCCTTAAGTTACGTTCACACTTTCTGTTACACGTACACAACTAGTAATTTATTTTTCTATCGACCACCTAAATCAACAAGAAAGATTACCGACATTATGAACAACACTAAAAACTCAGCCGCAAGGGTAATGAACCTTACCGCGAACTCTTTGGGTACCTACTACTTAGACTGTAAATAAAAAGTGTGGTTCTGTACAGTCACATAATTTATTACACGTGTTTATTTTAAGATTCAATCAAATGTTTAACTGAATTTTTGCTCTAATTTTTTTCGACATTTTAATCATTCATACTTTGATAACTAGGAAAAACCACTTAATTTAATTTAAAATGATATTCCGCAAGATGTTGGATCTAGGAGAAATAAATAATTTAATTGACTTATGTAACTGCAGATATTTTTTTGTGTGTTAAATAGTAAGAATATTAAATTTTTCTTGCAGTATGTGAATTTAATCTGGCCGGAAACGAATAGGTACTTAATTTTTAATACAAACTATACAAACTAACCAGATAAACCCACGCGGTACGACTACTGATAAATTACGAAAAAATATCAATAATGTACTAGGCTCATATGAACATTAGGGGACATTTCGAATTCCGTCCTGATTTTGTCGCAAGGAACTCTAATACGGCGGCGAATACAAAGGATTGATGTAGGTAAATAATAAATGGTTAAATATTTTTTAATATTCGGGCCCCGCGCGCCGCGCCATTTGAATGTGTTCGTGTATAACTCATTGGTCTAGCGGTAGCGTGTTCAACTGCAGATAATAAAGTCCTGGGATCAAATCCCGGGTCGGGGCGAAAAAGTGATTATGGGATTTTTCCGTAAAAAGAAATTTCTCAGTATCAGCCCGAAGTCTGGGAGTTGACGATATTACACCCCCATGCCTCGGAGAGCACGTAAAGCCGTCGTTCCTGTGCCTGACCACTTTCCGGTCGTATCTCTAGTCGTCCCATCGGATCATGAGAGTGATGGAATAGAAAGTGCAGGGGCACTTTCAATTCCACCTTTAAAATTTAGAGTGATACACTCTAAATTTTAAAGGTAGGGAACCTTTAACGACATATTAATCATTCATACAATACATACAAATAAAAAAATATGAATAATGTACTAGGCTCATATGAACAGTAGGGGACATTTCAAATTCCGTCCTGATTATATCCAAAGTTACACTAATATGGCGGCAAAATCAAAGAGTTGATGTAGGTAAATAATAAACGGTTAAATATCTTTTAATATTCATGTAAGCGAGCCGCGCGCGTCGTCGATACCTAGGCGGCTCTTTTGAGTGGACTCAAAGACGCCGCCAAAGGGGCCGCGTTCGAAGAAAGCCGCCAAAT
The DNA here is from genome assembly GCA_951640165.1 of Pseudoips prasinana. Lineage (NCBI taxonomy): Eukaryota > Metazoa > Arthropoda > Insecta > Lepidoptera > Nolidae > Pseudoips > Pseudoips prasinana. The sequence goes on along the minus strand of OX621236.1, from coordinate 21,514,855 downwards.
TCATCAAATATTGTGCAATTTCATTTATTTAATAAAAATATTAAAATCATCAGTTGTTCGTAAACTGCTGTCTATTTAGGTCGTGTTTAGTTACTAAATCGTCTAAAATGTCGTTTAGTAATGAGTAAAGTGTTCCGCGAAATCCTTAACTATGTCGTTTAGTGATCGTAATAATAGCCTCAGACGTGCACTTTGTGATGATGAGGATTCATAGGTCACAGAATTTAAGGCTGTTTAATTACGAGGAACCTATGTCGTGAAGGGTACAGTGTCGCGATGGAGGCCACGCCTCTTTATAACTAAGAAACATGAAAGCTTTACGATTCTATGAATATGTTGTACATGAGAGAGACTCGTGTTAGTTGGCAAGTCTTAGAGTTAAGCTTTCGGTATCGGTGCAGATTTTAGTGAACGTGAAATAATGAAATTCTTCCATCAGTACTGAAAACAACTTCAACTAGAAGTTAAACTATAAAAAGGATCTCGTAATGTGTTTGTGTATCACGTACTTATACGATGTAAAGTATCCAATAGCTATTCAGCAGTGCTATACATAAAAACATAACTCGAAAATAAAACAAAATATGTGTAGTGAGTGCAATCGGAATCAAACTACCAGGCTTGCATAGAAACACAGAGGTATGTCAAACAATTTCTAGCGTAAATCAGAATCAGCTGTGCTGTGTTAGTACGGATGTTCGTTATATCGATAAAAATACTTGTCGATATATTGAACGGTATATTATTTTACGGTCAAGATTAAAATGATGGTATTTCGGTATGAGATTTTGTGTATAGGTAGGCTTAAGGAGACCGTATATGCCCCTTAAGTTACGTTCACTCTTTCTGTTACACGTTGTATATATATATATATATCATCAAAATCGTTAAACTGTTTCAGCGTAAATGTGAGAGTATGAACTTAGAAACTTTCATTATTAATATGCATTTGCAATATATTTGACTTATTCAATTTACTAGGAGGCTATTATTTCTTCAGAGGACAAGAAGGGACGAAGAAAGGATAACTTTTATGTGTATTCTTAAGCATTTTTATTACCAATATTTTATTACCTTCAACCTATTATATTATTTAGGAAGTCGATATCCACAATGAAAGTCTTTGATATTATAATCGATAATTTAAGTAATGAGTTGTCTGTAACAGTGGATAATAATAGCGCGATCGGTTCAGTGAAGAGGTTAAGGTGAGCTATCAACTTTAAAGGTTGTTGTAAATGGAAGGAGAAATAAAGGCTTCACAGAATCCTGTGTAAGGCACGAAGCACTTAGTTTATGAAGAAGTAATGGGTGGGTTGAAATTAAATTCTAGGCGAAGAGGTCTGAACTTTGATGTTAGTATTTGTACAGTATAAGTATATTTATACCTATTTAATTCACATCGTCAGGTAGAAGAATTACTGTTGTTTTAATATTTTTTTGAGTTTTCTATGACTTGTTTGACTTGTTAGATGTTAATGACGATTTAATTGTTTTGTTTAGTTGGAAAATAATATTTAAATTTATTTTAAATTGCTGACTGTTCACAACATAATTATATTTTATGCAACACCTACACATGTATGTATGTCCTATGACAAAATTTGCACACCTTGTGGTAGAACACAGTGCACATGTATTACTATGTTACCACCACCTATAACCTGTGTTATGCAAATAAACGATTTGATTTGATGTGATTTGAAGGAATTCCTCCTTCTGTAAAAGGAGCGTTAAACATAATATAAATACTAGATATAAGCATAATCTTTCCTTACACAAAACAAATAACTCTTTTATGGGGCAATGATCTGATCGATTCTCAAGTTAGGAACATAAAATGTTATTGGAAATGTGCATTCTGGAAAGAAAAAGTCTGTGTCACTAAAATTTTTAACACAATATTTAAAAGGAAGCGCCTGCTCAAGGGAATTTGTCTCGTGTATCGCGGGGTACTTTTAGAAAGATGCTATTAAATATCAAAAAGGATACCCAGAATCAGAACTAATAATATGGGTCACACAAATACCGTGTACCGTATAGGAGTATTAGTTATAGCGGAATTTTAGAGGGTTGGGTTGACCTTGACGCAAGGTATTGTGTGTGGCATCAGACAGAACACACTTGTCTATAGGTCACTTGTCTAGGAGGCGTAGGATATTAAGAAAGTCCACACTGACTTGAATTAAAGTGTACTTAAATATCCCTGACATCTTGTCACTATAAATGAACACTTTTGTGCGAGTACTTCTCTAAGATGTTATTATCTCGAGGCAACTCCTGAAAAAACAACTTTTGTTTTTCTTGTAAATGAAACAACGTTTCAATCGAGAGTTAAGCAAGTTTATTTAGGTCATGGGCTTTGTTCAGAATGGAATATTTTATGATATATATATTTATATATTGTTCGGTGTATAAGACTTGTGGGTTAGTTAACTACATTAAATTATAATAATAATAATAATATCTAGAGACAATGTCACACAGATCATCCTAGCCCCAAACTAAGCAAAGCTTGTACTATGGGGTCCCAGGCGACGATATACATACTTATATAGATAGATAAATACTTATCATCATCATCATCATCATATCAGCCGAAAGACGTCCACTGCTGGACAAAGGCCTCCCTCAAAGATCTCCACAATTGCCGGTCTTGCGCTATCCGCATCCAGCGTTTTCCAGCGACCCGCACAAGATCATCGGTCCATCTTGTAGGGGGCCTGCCCACGCTGCGTCTTCCGGTTCGTGGTCGCCACTCGAGAACCTTTCTGCCCCAGCGGCCGTCGGCTCTACGAGCTATGTGCCCTGCCCACTGCCACTTCAGCTTGGCAATTCTTAGGGCTATGTCGGTGACTTTGGTTCGCCTGCGGATCTCATCATTTCTGATTCGATCTCGCAGGGAAACTCCAAGCATAGCCCTTTCCATTGCTCTTTGGGTGACCTTGAGCCGCCTGATAAGGCCCATAGTTAGCGACCACGTCTCTGTTCCGTAAGTCATCACTGGCAACACACACTGGTCGAAGACTTTCGACTTGAGACACTGCGGTATTTGGGACGAGAAGATATTACGTAGCTTCCCGAACGCTGCCCAGCCGAGTTGGATTCTACGATTGACCTCCTTCTCGAAGTTGGACCTACCTAGTTGGATGGTCTGTCCTAGGTAAATATAGTTCTCTACAACTTCGAGTGCAGAGTCACCAACTTTCAATTGAGTGGATGCAACATGGACGTTTGACATGATTTTCGTCTTATCCATGTTCATTTTCAGACCCACTTGTTGAGAGACTCTGCTGAGGTCATCGAGCATTGTACCGAGGTCTTCCATGGTCTCAGCCATGACTACGATATCATCGGCAAATCGAAGGTGAGTGATGTACTCGCCATTGACATTGATGCCAAAGCCTTTCCAGTCCAGAAGCTTGAAGACATCTTCCAATGCAGCGGTGAACAGTTTCGGAGATATAACATCTCCCTGTCTCACACCTCGCTGCAAGTGGATAGGTTTCGAGTTCTGGACCTGGAGTCGCACTGACATAGTGGCGTTTTCGTACAAACACTTTAACACCTCGATATACCGGTAGTCGATTTGGCACCTTTGGAGAGACCTCAATACGGCCCAAGTTTCGATCGAATCGAAGGCTTTCTCATAGTCCACAAACGCTAAGCATAATGGCTGGTTATACTCTTCGGTCTTCTGTATAACCTGCCGCAGCGTATGTATGTGGTCTATGGTACTAAAGCCTTTACGGAAACCGGCTTGTTCGGGAGGCTGGAAGTCGTCAAACCTGCGTGCGAGACGATTCGTAATGACCCTCGAAAACAACTTGTAAACATGGCTCAGCAGTGTGATGGGTCTGTAATTCTTCAAGAGGGTTTTATCGCCCTTTTTGAAGAAGAGCACCACCACACCCCTGTGCCATGCTTTTGGCGTTTGACCTTCTAGTATGACGGAGTTAAATAACTTCTGAAGGGCCCGTAGGATTGGTGTACCACCCGCCTTCAGAAGCTCTGCCGTAACTCCATCATCACCAGGCGCCTTGTTGTTCTTAAGCTGTTCGAGAGCCATTCTAATCTCGCACAGGCTGACGTCCGGGATGTCGTCGGTGAAGTGTTGGGTTAGTCGTGCTCTGGGATCTGAGGCACAACTATCGACAGGTGACTGGGTTTTCGCATACAGCTGTCCATAGAACCTCTCGATCTCTCCCAGCAACTCAGGTTTAGACGTGACGATTCTGCCATCCTCAGTCTTCAGCTTCGTCAGTTGGCTCTGTCCAACAGACAGTTCTCTTGCAAACACTTTAGAGCCTTTGTTCCGCTCAATGGCTTCTTTAATACAATTTGTATTAAATTGGCGCGTGTCGCGAGTCAAAGACTTTGAGATCTGTCTGTTGAGCTGCCGGTATCTGGTAGCATCATCAGAGGATGTCAGAACCATTTTCCGTCTTTCGTCCATAAGCTGCAGGGTATAATCAGAGATCTTTTTGGTTCTGTTTGCACGGTGGGCCTTGAAGACCATAGACCCAGCCGTATGGACAGCTTCTACGAGTCTGTCATGGTATGAGTCCACTTCCTCGCAATCTGCTAGGCATTCGAAACGGTTTTGCAGTTCGAGCTGAAAGGGTTCAGGGTTTTGGATGTGGATGGGTAAAGGTCGGAGCGTAGACTTTATCAGTCGGGACCTCTGGAACTTGACATTTAGGTTCAATGAGCCTCTCACCAGTCTGTGATCGTTCCCGGTTTTAACCATATTGATCACTGAGACGTCATTGAACACCTGTCTACTCGTCGACAAGATAAAGTCTATCTCGTTTTTTGTTTTACCATCGGGGCTTACCCAGGTCCATTTGCGGTTTTCCGACTTCTTGAAAAAGGAGTTCATCATAAAGAGTCCCTCCTTCTCCATGAAGTCGGCCAACATTTGGCCCCGGGGATTCCGGTCTCCAGTTCCAAATTGCCCCAGTTTCAGCTCATTCCCGAATCGTTTACCCAGCTTCGCGTTAAAGTCCCCCATGACCACAGTGAAATAAGAGTTCGAGGTATGTATGGCTCTAGAAATATCCTCATACATGACCTCAACCTCATCGTCGGAGTGCGTCGAAGTCGGCGCGTAAACCTGTATGACCTTCAACGAATACCGCTTGGTAATTCTGAGTATAAGGTACGCAACCCTAGTCGACACACTCTCGATTTTCACTATGTTGTGTACGAGGGACTTGTGGACTATGAACCCAACACCACCTTGGGACAGTTGGTCGCCTTCCCGGAAATAGAACAGATTCCCGGATTTCAGGATTATCGTGTCCTCCCCCTCTCTTCGGACTTCAGATAATCCTATTATGTCCCAATGTAACCTGCTCAATTCTTCCTCCAGTTCGATCATCTTCTCGTCGGTCCGCAGTGTGCGTGTGTTGTATGTTGCCAGGGCCAGAGGTCGTCGGTTTTGGTAACGCGGAATCTGCCGGGGATTCTTAGCACCCCCTGCCCTGACGTAACCACGGCTGTTACCACGGCTGGGAATAGCAGGGCTGCCGGGGACTGGGGGCCGCGGTTTAATTGTGTCCTTCATTTGAGGGGATCTGCCATAATCGCCACGCTTGGCAAACGGGTTGGCGATCGCAGTAAGGTAGAAATTGGTACTCATAAGAACGCTGCTGCCCATTCTCTGGTATATATTCCCTCGGGACGACTTCTACGTTCCCCCACGGGATGAGAGGGGGTGGTGATATTCTCTAGGCCGTCACCACACAGCCATATTTTTATTATTATTTTTTCTATGTATATACTTATATACATAGAAAACATCCATGACTGAGAAAGTAATATTCGTGCTCATCACACAAATATTTGCACTTACCGGGATTCAAACCCAGGACCACCAGCTATGTAGGCAAGAGCACTTCCAGCTAGGCTACGGTGACGTCAATTAAAACCTACTTTCATTAAGTTCATCATATATATTAAAAAGAGAGGTTTACTGGTTGTTCTATCAACACAACCCGTCCTGCTGCGGTTAACCTAAAATTGTAATGGTAGAATTTTAAAAAAATCTGCTCCTATAGGTGGCCTGCTGGAATAGTAGTTAGTGGCCTTGACGGCTAAGCCAAGGTTCGTGAGTTTATTTCCCACCTAGGAAAGATATTTGTGAGATGAACTCGATTATTTGTTGTCATGTGGAATTTATTTATAATATGTATGTATTTAGAAATAAATAAAAATGATTAGTTGCCTGGTTTCCATAGTACAGGCTCTGCCTATCTTGCATAAGATATTAGTGTGTGTGTGTTGCTCCAAAATATTCAAATTCTTTTAAATAAAATACGCATGCTTCTGGTTGCAAATAATTGTACGTCTGTTTCGACGTTTATGATAATTTCATTCCTATATTCGCTAATTTCTAAATAAAAGTTTAAAATTAAACATGTAGGTACCTACGTATTTCGTAGTTTATGAAAATTTTACCCATAATTATCTAAACGGGGGATGAAAGTTTGAAATGTTCAAAGTATGAACCGTACAACTACATGTCTTACGCCTTTAAGTTCAAAAAAACCGGCCAAGTACGAGTCGGACTCGCGCATGAAAGGTTCCGTACCATTATCTATAAAAACTAACAAAAAATTCACGTTTATTGTAGGGGAGTCCCCTTAAATATTTATTTTATTTTGTTTTCTAGTTGTTATAGCGGCAACAGAAATATATCTGTGAAAATTTCAACTGTCTAATTATCATGGTTTAAGAGATACAGCCTGGTGACAGACAGCGAAGTCTTAGTAATAGGGTCCTGTTTTACCCTTTGGGTACGGTACCCTAAAAAGGGTTGAATATTTGCATAGTAATTACTTATATTTCCAAAAAGTCGAAATTCGCCCGGATGAAATTGCACGAGAAGTGCAAGTCGTCCATATAAACAAAAGGAATTGAGATTCTAGCGATAAATTTAGATTTCTTTAATATTTTATCACTTCACCGGTTGCCTCCCTGGTCGACAATCAATTGGTTAGCGGAGCGTTAATGCAAACCCGTCTTGAGTTCAGAGCAGTGACTTGTTTAAACACAGAGACTTCCTACCTTTTTATTTTTTAAATTTTATTATTATTTATCTGTCACGGGTTCCTACAATAGCTAAGCATTAATCAATTTCGATAAGAAACAGAACGTTATTTAATGTTATAATAAATAAATATCCGGGGTATATCACGCAGCGTAAACTAAGTAAAGCTTTTATTATGGATACCACACAATATTTATTATTTGTACATATACATGCAATGTATATGCACAAAGAGTGTAATTTATCAATATGAGTATGTATTTACAAACGAAATAGTATATGTAGTATATCAGTTATCTGGTTTCCATAGTATAGGCTCTGCTTAGTTTGAAATCAGATGGCCGTGTCTAAATAATGTCCCAAGACATTATTATTATAACATTCAGAAAAAAATCCGTACAAGACCATTTACCGAATAACTATGGAAACAATGCATGTTAAATTTACGCGTCACATGCTGATAACCTATTATTTATTATGTCGTTAAAAGTTATTTATGTCCTCAATTACAGTACGTCAGTTTAAGATGTGATACCTATAGCCTCTGAGTACCCAAATCACATAATAAAAAAAAAATTACAAACGATTTTATTAGTATCGAGTATTTCTGTTATTTAAACTCTCAGAAATGTGATTGCATTCGTTTCGTATTAAATTTTAAACTTAATTGGATGCCCTTTCAGCACCGTAGAACCCTAAGGGCACTTACTACTATTTTCTTTTCTTGACTCTCCAAGATCTCCATCCTACTTAGCTCCCTATTTCCAATATCTAACTTCTAATCATAACAAAAATCTCCGTTCAGTTTATAACCGCCTTCTAAAATGTCCTTCTCCTTCTCACTGGAATAACTTCCTCCATTCATCCTTTTTTGTACAATCTACATTTTATTAGGAATACGCTACCTCCAGAAATCAGAATGGATAAGACTTGGTTGACATAAAAACAAATTCGTGACCAAATTCTCATAAATAAAGGCCAAATCATGTTAACATTAAAGTTTATGTATAAATATATATATCGTATGTATTTATAACATTGGAAGATTAGTATTTATATGATTGTATGTCGTATTATGTCCCCTATTTTAGTAATTCTTCTTATATATGTATCTACAGTACACCTACTATATTATATCCGCATCACCTAAAGGTTGACTGGTAGATAATGCCTTTGGCATTAATTCCGCCATTGTACAGTTTTGTACAATAACCTTAAATATATAAATGAATCTAGTAACGACCACGACATAGTAGAATTACTGAATTATAGTGCTATAAACATCTCCAGACAATTTACAAGCATTTTTTAATGTCTACGTGGATTAAACGCATTTTTATAGTGCACAACTTTCTTTAATAGCAGTTTAAAACTTGTTTATGGACAATTCGGTCTAGCGGTAGCGTGTTCAATCGAAGAAAATGAGATCCTGGGTTCAAATCGCGGGTCGGGTCAAAAAAGAAGATAAAAAGAAATTTCTCAGTATCAGCCCGAAGTCTGGAAGTTGGGGGTATTACACCCCCGTGCCTCGGAGAGCACGTAAAGCCGTCGGTCCTCCACCTGACGTCTTTCCAGTCGTGTAGCTAGTCGTCCCATCGGATCATGAGAGTGATAGAATAGAAAGTGCCAATGTATTTGCGCACATACTTGTGCACTATAATATGTCCTGTGCAATTGGCTAATCTCCATTAAGAATGGCCGCCGGGGCCGAAATTCGGCCAAGAAGACATCTTGGACAATTGTCTGATATCACTCTGAAGATAATTTAAAAACTTTGTATCTCACCCCATAAAAGAGTTAAATATTATTATTTTCTAAAAGAAAAGTATGCTTTAGTATTTTTGTTATGTGTAATTCACACAAAATTATACCATATTTTAATATAAGTACATAAAATACATTCCATATCCAAGTTAAATTGCACAAGATACTTAGGGTCTTTCATCCACATACAATTTTTTTTTTATGTCCGACTACAACTAATGAGCAAGTGGGTCACCTGGTGGCAAGTGAGCACCGCCGCCCATGGACACTCGCAACACCAGAGGAGTCGCGGGTGCGTTGCCGACCTTTAAGAGTCAGCAAAAAGTGTTGCTGACCCTTCCCCCCACACCCATGAGCTCTGGCGACCTTACTCATACTCGGAAACACAACATTAAATTATTAATGTTATTATTAAGGAGTGTCTTCTGTAAGGTGGAGGTACTTCCCCAGTAGGGCTGCTCTTCGAGCGAATGACCGCTGTGCCATACCTGCACCTTTATTAAAAGCTATGTAGGTACGGTCCGACTACAACTAATGAGCAAGTGGGTCACCTGGTGGCAAGTGATCACCGCCGCCCATGGACACTCGCAACACCAGAGGAGTCGCGGGTGCGTTGCCGACCTTTAAGAGTCAGCAAAAAGTGTTGCTGACCCTTCCCCCCACACCCATGAGCTCTGGCGACCTTACTCATACTCGGAAACACAACATTAAATTATTAATGTTATTATTAAGGAGTGTCTTCTGTAAGGTGGAGGTACTTCCCCAGTAGGGCTGCTCTTCGAGCGAATGACCGCTGTGCCATACCTCCACCTTTATTAAAAGCTATGTAGGTACACCTTTTTACGTAAACTTGACAAACTGAGGGTAAAAATTGAGAGCAGATTAATATTATTTGTCTTTAATATATGGACTTTGACAATAAAATAAAAAATAAAAAAGGTTTTTATTCACGTAGACTTTAAAAAAGCGCTTGTAAATAGTCAGAACATGTTTGTAGTATTATAGTTGTATACATTATTATTTCTAGTAACATAGATATTTAGGTATACATTGTATTGATAGTATTAAAACATTAATAAAATTTATTTATTTATTTTACAAATTATTATACAATACAACCTTAATGGTTGAATTTCGAACAAGTGCGATCTGTAGTATAGTGAAAATACATGATAAAATCGACGGCTTCAGTAACAAAATAACACATTTGAGCCAAAGTAGAAATAGCCAAGGGAGACTTACTATTGACAAGAAGTATTCATGTCAGTAGTAACTTTCTTGCCTATATTGTTGAAACAACTCAGAACGACATTAAAATGAAATGACAGTATTCATATTATTATTATTATTAAATCAGACATGAGAACGTCTGATTTAATAATTACTAATATGAATACTGTTATTTTATTTTAGCTGACATTATGAAAACTGTAATGAGAAAGTCACTGAAATTAATGTTATGTTGGGCTTGGTAAAACGTTTCAATCTCATCAGTAGAATCATTTCCATGTGGAATGCATCGGAATATATTGGAAAACTAATGGCAAAACTCAACATTCAATTACATAAGTAATTTACCTTTTACTGCCTTACGATAAATGTTTTACAAGTATGATATAAAACTAGATTGTATGTTTATTTTATAAACTCAGCTATAAATAAATAAGGTGCTGTTTAGGAACAGCTTGAGTTTCGTTCCCAAGAGAAGAATTTCCTATTAGGCAATATTGCGAAAATAGCTGAAAGAAACTTTTACTGTATCAACATCAGTTAGCGTTCTCATTAATCTAACTGAATAAATCGTTAAAAAAAGTACATGCGAGGTTGTCTTTGGGGACTGCCGATGGAAGTGAAAACTATTTTTTACTCTTCGAATCTCATTAATGTACAATACATATACATAGCTCATGGGAAACGTGATGTGCGATGACGCGAGTTTTACGCTTTTTGTTCACCCAAAAAGTACAGACATAAGTACAATGTTCTTTCCTAACTAGAAGTACATTGTTTAACTTTGAAGAGAGAAATTAACTATTTTATTATTATTATTATTATATACACAGTATACATATAGATGACGCAGGTTCCATGGTTCTTGTTCAACCAAAAAGTGCTCAACGCGCCTAAAGAAATTTTCACTTCATAATATATTTTATTTGTAGGCCTCATTGATGTTTGTAATAAAATGTGAACATAGAAATCCTGTGAGCCTATTTAAGAGCATTAAGCAATAAAGAGCATTTATAAGACCAGACATTGTCACATTGGCGGTGCAGAATTTAATTGCTATGTTTATTTTTATCCTTCGGAAAGATATTATTGGCGTACTGACTCAAGGTTATCCCTTGTGTAGTGTAGTCCTCAACATACAAGGTCTCAAGTCACAGCCCATTCCAATTTTAATATATATATTAATGAGTAAGTCATTAAAATATATTAAAAAATAGGAATGGGCTGTGACTTAAGACCTTGTATTTCGAGCACTAGATGTTCATCAAATCTTTTATAAGTGAGATCGCTCCAATTAAATTGCTTACGTAAGAAAGATATAAGAACTTCACACGCTTGTATAAAACGATGGTTGGAACTAAATTACGAATCAAACTGTTCAATCTTCATATTGTGTACAAAAGAAGTATAAAAACATTTAGTGCTACGGTATTCAGTGGCACGTAGTGCTACGAAATAAATATGTTATGCTAAATCGCATTTAATTTTATTACGCCACCGTAACTACGGACGTAACTGCTTCGGTATATTACTTAGTGCTATATCGCTACATAGATACTACGTCGTACTAGTAGTAATCGCTATGAAATACTATTGTGCATCCACTGCCGGAGATCGGAGAAATTTAGTTGCATATATTAAGCTAACGAGCGAAACTTCACACAAAATCGATAAAACTTTACAGAAAACAATAATATCTTTTAAAATATAAAGTAAAATTAATAACTTCTGATTTTGTTAGTTTTAAACTTAACATTAAACACAAAATGTGTGTAACGTATTTTTAATTTATTTGTAATTGTTAGTTTGTATGTTCACTCATTTAATTTAGCCATTATCTATACAAATAAATAAAATTGGAGTGTCTGTTTGTAATATTGAAATAACCGGTTTTTACTACATAAATATGAAATATGAATATATATATACGGTACATACACCAAAATAACATTTTTTACAATTTTTGTCTGTCTATCTGTCTGTTTGTTCCAGCTAATCTCTGAAACGGCTGGACCGATTTTGACGGGATTTTTATTGGCAGGTAGCTGATGTAATAAGGAGTAACTTAGGCTACTTTTATTTTAGAAAAATTCTTTTATTTTACTAAAAAACTAAAAAAACCGAAATAAACTAATTAACACGCGGACGAAGTCGCGGGCACAGCTAGTAACCAATATAAATTAAAATGAATCACCGAAATGTTTGCACGCTTATAACTTCCAAACGATAATAATAATGTAAATGTGTAAAATAACAATAATATTGTGTCAGTAGTGTGAAGTATGTCACAAATTAGTAAGTTAGTATTTTGAGTTAAATTTACCTACCTAGTTTGTAAGTACAACATTTGTATGCCATTTACAATATGGCAAATGTGTGAAACTTAAATAATGTAAACAATAACACCTATATTCACCACATTTATACAAATAAAGATTTATGATTTACGACTGCACCAAATTGGATAAAACTTGCTTTTATGTGTTTGTTATTCTCAGGAGAAGGTTTGTACTAAAAATAATAATAATAGCAAATATTAAAAAAAATCCGAGATGTGAGTGTGCGAATGAGACGGACGAAGACTAAGAGACTTTTTTGGTCGAAAAAATATGGCGGTACGTAGCTCGCCGGGACATCTATAGTAGCAAACTCGTGTAATACGTACTATATTTTTATTGTAATTTAGGAGCCTTGTCCTCAAATATATTTCTATCACGTTTACTACTAATGATACAGCAACAAAACTATATACCAAAAATTTAAAAATAATAAATATTACTACTTAGTAATATTTATTATTTTAAAATTTTTGGTATATAGTATTATTGCTGTATCGTATATATTTTGGTATTAGTATAAAACAAATTCTTTGGAGAATTTCAAAACAGTGACCTGCTTGTTCGGAATGACCTTATTAGTGAATAAATTATGTACAGGTGCGTGCACCACTCGGGGCTGTTATACTTATACTCGTACATATTATGTTCTGTCAAAGTGTACTGTAATTGAAAATTAAAAAGAAACAAATTATAAAAATCATCACTAAAATATAGAATAGTTCATCAAATATAACTTTACATTTTGCTTTGAATGCATCATTGTTTATAATATTAGTTATTTGGTAAATTTCAATTACACTTTAGTATAGCTAATCGAGGGAATTCGTTTTGGATTCCTTTTAACAAATAAGATCACTACTAAAATGCTTGGATATGGAACTTTGTTCAATTTAACGTTATATATTTTTTATTATTATTATAGGTACCTACCATCAACTTTCTAGGCATTTAGAGGATTATTTCAAATTACCCTTTTTCGCATGAAGCTATGTGTAAGTATAGAGAGGGAATTAGTTTGAAATATTTTTTTATAATATGATAACTTCTTAACGGAAATATCGTTTATTTACTCTGATATTGACAGCAAACAAATTAAGCTAGGATTTTATGATTTGTCACTTACTCCAGAGTTCCAAATAGTCACCAAAGAGGGGTCTAAGTGGAACCTAATTATTAAATCTAGTTCAGTAGTTACTAATATAATATGGTACCATAGCCGCCACCCTCTAAATTTATTCAAAGAATGTGAAAATCATTGAGTAGCATGTGTTAATCAAACGACTCGAACAAAACGGCTGAACGGATTTGGCTGCAATTTGCAATCGAGATAGGAAAGAACTTATCCCTGAACAACAATAACAACAAAATCCCTGAATTAACACGCACGCTACAATACACTGATTAATCGTATTGAACACTGAGCGTAGCTTGTATCAAATACAAACACTAATGTGGTCATTACTGATCTAATTTAAATGATCTTCCATGATATATGAAAAGTATATATGCCACAAGATTTGTATAGACTCAGGACAGTAATAATAAAAAATATGGCGGTACGTCGCTCGCCGGGACATCTATAGTAGCATACTCGTGTTAAACGTACTATATATAGACTCAGGACAGTAATAATAATATCCTAGGACATTATTCACACATGGCCATCTGAACCCAAACTAAGCAGAGCTGTGAAAACCAGGTAACTGATTTATTTGTAAATACGTACTTATATAGATAATTGCACCCAGAATCAGGATAAACATGATCTTACATGATATATAAAAGTACAAATATGCCGCAAGATTTGTATAGGCTCAGGACGATGATAATAATAATATACTGGGACATTATCATCACACACACACACGGACATCTGAACTCAAACTAAGCACATCTATAGAAACCAGGTAATAACTAGTTTTTTTTTGTAAATACATAATTATATAGATAACTTGCTGTGCCCCGCAGTTTGACCCGCGTTAAACTTTATAAATTATAGCCTATGTGTTAATCCAGGGTGTCAGCTAACTCCATACCAAATCTTATTAAAATCGCTACAACCGTTTAGACGTGAAGAAGTAACAAACATACACACTCACAAAGTTTCGCCTTTATAATACTAGCTGAGCTCCGCGGTTTACCCGCGTTAGACTTTATAAATAATAGCCTATGTCTTAATCCAGGGTATCAGCTAAGTCCATACCAAATCGTTCCAGCCGCTTAGACGTGAAGAAGTAACAAACATAAACACTCACACACTCACAAACTTACGCCTTTATAATATTGTGTGATTAAACCCAGAATCAGGATATAGAATCAGGTAAAGCAGTGAAAACCTCCTTACTATGAGCAACATTTTAAGAAAAAGTTTCATTAAATTCCTCATTTTAAGCGTACTTCTCAGTCTATTGTTTTCGAACATTATGATTTAGTGACTCTCATCAACTGGACTTTAGTAATAACCAATAGTAAAACATAAAATTTGGTGACCCAAAAATAACACAAACAAAATATCCAACAAGACGCATAAACAGGCATTTTAGGTTAAAAATAGACGTGGTCCGTTTGTGTGGCCTTCCAAGCAATAGCGCCCCCTCTGGGGTTGGGGGAGGGAGGCGCACACACACCCCATAGACATGATTTATTCCCGAAGAGATCGTTTCCACAGGAAAATATTTAATAAGGTCAACAATGGGTATATAAGTACAGCTATATATTTCATTGAAGGTCAAGTGGGTCATAAAGAAGTATATATACGATAGAAGATATATATACAAGGTGTAACGTAAACAGTCACGATTATACACAAATATATTGTTTGGAGTATTATAATAATGCTCCTCTGGTGGTGCCAGTGTCCAAGGGCGGCGGTGATCACTTACCACCAGGTGGCCCACTTGCTCGTCTGCCATCCTATTATATATAAAATAAAATAATTATTATTATTAGTGCAAACATGCATACGGCCCATCTGATAGTGGTTACCGTACTTTATGATGGTAGCTCTTTTTATAATTCACATGTCACCTTACTTACACCTTAGCGCCGCCAGCACCACGAGAACAACATAATAACGTTATATTCTGTAAGATGGAGATTACGTTTCGTAAGGTTGCGTAATCTTTGCATTTAATGCTATATTTTAACGTACATAACGTTAGGAGCAGCCCAACTGACTTCCCCAGTTGAGTTACTCATACCTCATGTAGCGTATATTTATTTATTTATTTAATTCATTTTATAGAAGGCTTACGGACTAATAAGAAACTATGAATATAACAGAAATAATATGAACAATTTGCCAATTAAAAGCCCACACATGTAGGTTTGAAAAAAAGAATTGCAGAATTTTATACAGTAGGTAACATAAAAAAAAAGAACAAATGAAAAAATTCACACAAAAAAAGAGAACAACGGTAAAAATAGAAAAAGAAACAAGGAAGAACAATCACCAAGAATAAAAACAAAACAAAATATGTGAGTCGTCAATTGTGTGCCAGTTCGGTATCGGTGCATTCATTGAAGTAAGAATTGGCTAATAACCGTCTCATAGTCGCTACACTGGTGCAGAACAAGTCAATATTAAGGTCTCGCGGAATCCCATTAAAACTAACTGCGCTTCTTCTGGAAAAGGCATTGCCTCTATAGTTTGTTGAAGCGAAAAGAACATCCAATATAGGCCGTTGACGAAAGCCTATCAGGTTTGTGCGTATTGAGATATTTGCAAGAAGTTCAGCACAATTAACATGCCCATTTGCAATTTTTTGCAAAAAACTTATGTCCTCAATACGTCGCCTAAATTCCAATGGTAGGAAGTGAAACCTTTTGCATCTATGGTCGTAATCAATTGAACGCTGCTGAGCCTTGTAGTCAAGGTATCGTAGAAATTTTTTTTGGACACCTTCAATACGCGACTTATAAATATCGTATTGAGGGTTCCAAACTTGGGACGCATACTCTAAGTGGCTGCGTACGAATGAACAGTACAGTATCTTAACTGGTTTCAGAGACCGGAAACTGGACGTGTTCCGTACTATGAAGCCCGGGGCTTTTGATGCTTTTTTGACAATACTATCTATATGTTGATCAAATAATAGCTTACTATCCTGTATGACTCCCAAATCTTTGATGCTGTTTACTCTACTGATAATTTGATTATTTAGAGTGTAATTAGTCGTGATAGTAGATGTTCGACGAGTGTATGTTACGTGGAAGCATTTGGAAATATTAAGTTGAAGCTTGTTTCGTATACAGTATGCCTCGAACCTGTACAAGTCATCTTGTAATTTATTTGTATCAGATAAGTCTTGTATGACTTTGTGAATCTTCATGTCGTCAGCATAAAGTAAGATGTACGAGTGATGGAAACATTGTTTGATATCTGCGACAAATAAGGTGAATAACAGAGGCCCGAGAATTGAACCTTTGTGGCACTCCAGATGGGACAGAATTCCAACCAGAGACGTAGCCCTGAAGAACGACAGCCTGTGTTCGGTTCTCTATGTAAGAGCAAAACGTACCGGTGGTTTTGCTCTTACATAGAGAACCGAACACAGGCTGTCTCCATGTATTCCGGCAAGCAGTAGCTTCTCCAGCAGCACTCGATGATCTATACGGTCAAATCACTTGCTGTAATCCGTATAAATTACGTCGACCTGTCTTTGTACCATTCCGCTGGTTATAAACTCATGTGAAAGAAGAAGGTTAGATGTGGTTGAGCGGTTCGTAACAAACCCATGCTGCCCGTCACCGAGACTAGATTTGAAGGCCGCGTAGACATCAGTATAGACTATACGTTCCAAAATTTTGGAAAACAGGCATATCTTGGATATGGGGCGGTAATTTTCAATATTAGCTTTATCACCTTTTTTATAAACTGGCGTAATGAACGCAGACTTCCAAATCTTTGGGACTAAGCCTTCTGTCAGCGAGCGTTTGAACAAAATACAAAGAGGTTCAGCAAGACCGTCAGCACAATTGGACTCCTAGACTATAGTCTTATTGATGTACATTGTCTTCCTGGTTGAATTACTTTGACAGGCAATCTCAACTGACACGCCTTAGCTTGTTTGCACAACCACATATGCTGTCTTTGTTCCCGCATTCTAAATAGCCTGCTAGGTAAGCTGATGTGATTTTGATTTACATATTTCTCCGATCTTTACTTTGGTTGTCTAGAAGAGTTCACATTTTGTGATAAGACCACCCATTGTATACTTTAAGGTCTTTAAGGTCTTTAAGTCTTTATTATTTCTTACTCCTCTGGTGTACAAAATAAAGAGTTCATCTAGCTATCTACATTCTTTATGATACAGAGAGGTTTAGTACTACTACAGTTCTTGACACCAGAGTCATAAACTTTGTGGCAGCCCAGGCTGCCGCTAGGAACTTTACTTCCTAAACAAATACTGTTTTAAAAAGTACGTCATTTCGAATAAAATAAGAATTATCGAAATCGGTTTACAAACCACAGTGAATACCACAGTCAAACACATATCACAAAACATATACTTCAATTGATAACTTACTCCTTTTTGAAGTCGGTTAAATTAAAAAGATCTTTTAAAAAAATGTCCTCGTTTACATAGATCTCATTTGAAGTTGTTGTATATTTTTGCAACTATCTAGTCCTGTTAGCACATAATTATTAGAACGTAAAATAATAACACAGCTAAGACCAGAGCTAAATTAATAAATCCATGTTCATTATTTGTAGAGTGAAACGTTTATAATGCAATCATAATATTATTTTTCTTCCGTTAATTGAGTTGTTCAAATAGTTATTGTAAGATATTACATAAATATTAATTAAATATACAACTTTGTGCAAATATATGCATAGCACCCGTAAGCGTGACCAAGGTTTAAAAGCCCCTTGAACCCGTTAAGAATTAACGTAAACCAATAAGTTATAAATAAACGAATACAGAAACTACTCTATCTACGTGTATAACAAAGTACGTAAGTACACGGCCTAGACAAAGCGGTATAGCAAAGTATTGCTATCTGCAGTGCTACATCGATTCTTTTATTTATGAAGTATCGTAAGTAGATATTGAAATGGCGCAGCTTGTCGGCGACATTGCCTCGAGTCACGTTAGTATTTTAATCTAATCTAAATATGGACGCGCATTTGTTGCTTGTTTCATATTATTTAATTCACTCTGCTGCGTGGTAACAGCGTCGAAAATCAGAATATCATCACCCCATGTCATCCCTTGGGGGGCGTAGAAGTCGACCCGGGGGAACATCTACTAGGGGACGGCAGCAGCTTCTTTCTGAGAACTATGACCATCATACTGCGATCATGGCATATCCTCCTAAGATGGTTTTTAGGGGAGGCTTTTGTCCAGCAGTGGATTTTTTTCGGCTGTTATGATGAATTCACTCGTATTCGAAGTGATTACCCTAGTCCTAAAGATTTTCGAGCCACCCGTTGTCTTCCCCACGATCTTCAATCCTTTATCGGTCGAGCCCACTTTCTCTAAAAACAAATCTGCTCTACTATATCCACGTCAGTCAAATTAGTCAAAACTGGCTATGAGTCAAAGTTACACATAAAACTTTGAAATTGATGTTTAGACAATTAAACCCCTTGTTAAGTAGTTAAATAGGGGGAGTGGAGAAGCTCGAGCGTTACTCGTGGAGTCACCTGGACTAATATGTAGGATATATGAGAAATAAGTGAGCTCAATATGAGAAGAGAATGTCGTTTACTATAGACAGCTAGCTAGATAAGGGACCACAGTCAAGCTAGAGCTGAGATTTTCGAGTCTGTAATATCTCGCTAATCACACATAAGTGAGCTCAATATGAGGATAGGCTGTCGCTTACTATAGACAGCTAGCTTGACCCACTTGTAACTAATGTACATTATAAGGGACTACAGGCAAGCTAGAGCAGTGCTCGTAGTGTCTGCAATATCTGGCTAATCACACATAAGTGAGTTCAATATGAGGATAGGCTGTGGCTTACTATAGACAGCTAGCTTGACCCTACTTGTAACTAATGAACTTTATAAGAGACAGCAGACAAGCTAGAGTAGTGCGCGTGGAATCTGCAATATCTGGCTTATCACACATAAGTGAGCTCAATATGAGGATAGGCTGTCGCTTACTATAGACAGCTAGTTTGACCCACTTGTTACTAATGTACATTATAAGGGACTACAGGCAAGCTAGAGCAGTGCTCGTAGTGTCTGCAATATATGGCTTATCACACATAAGTGAGCTCAATATGAGGATAGGCTGTCACTTACTATAGATAGCTAGCTTGACCCACTTGTTACTAATGTACTTTATAAGGGACAGCAGATAAGCTAGAGAAGTGCTCGTGGAATCTGCAATATCTGGTTTATCACATATGAGTGAGTTCAATATGAGGATAGGCTGTCGCTTACTAAAGACAGCTAGCTTGAGCCACTTGTTACTAATATACTTTATAAGGGACAGCAGATAAGCTAGAGAAGTGCTCGTGGAATCTGCAATATCTGGTTTATCACATATGAGTGAGTTCAATATGAGGATAGGCTGTCGCTTACTAAAGACAGCTAGCTTGAGCCACTTGTTACTAATGTACATTATAAGGGACTACAGGCAAGCTAGAGCAGTGCTCGTAGTGTCTGCAATATCTGGCTTAACACACATAAGTGAGTTCAATATGAGGGCAGGCTATCGCTTACTATAGAGAGCTAGCTTGACCCTACTTGTTACTAATGCACTTTATAAGAGACAGCAAACAAGCTAGAGAAGTGCTCGTAGAATTTTTAATATCTAGCTTATCACACATAAGTGCGCTCAATATGAGGATAGGTTGTCGCTTACTATGGACATAGTTGGTTTGACCCGCTTGTTACTAGACTTATTTATAAAGGACAACAATTAATCTAGACCAGAGCTTCCATAAAAGAATTAAAAAACAAAAAAAAATAATGTGACTAATACCTAGTGCGCGTGGTACCTATCTGCAATATCTGGTTTATCACATATGAATGAGTTCAATATGAGGATAGGCTGTCGCTTACTAAAGACAGCCAGCTTGACCCACTTGTTACTAATATACAGTATAAGGGACAGCAGATAAACTAGAGAAGTGCTCGTGGAATTTTCAATATCTAGCTTATCACACATAAGTGCGCTCAATTTGAGGATAGGTTGTCGCTTACTATTGACGTAGTTGGTTTGACCCGCTTGTTACTAGACTTATTTATAAGGGACATCAATTAATCTAGAC
Organism: Pseudoips prasinana; assembly: GCA_951640165.1. Classification (NCBI taxonomy): domain Eukaryota; kingdom Metazoa; phylum Arthropoda; class Insecta; order Lepidoptera; family Nolidae; genus Pseudoips; species Pseudoips prasinana. Next base: position 21,494,236 of record OX621236.1, on the reverse strand, counting down.
CAAAGCTACCATAAAAGAATTATAAAAAAAAGAAATGTATGTGACTAACTCCGTCTGTCTATATATTGATTTAATGAGAACTGCATCACGTCTGCAACTTCTGTAAGCCACAAACAACAGGGCTACACAAAGAAGATTATGCGAGTGGCGAGACCAGGCACGTCCCCGGGAAATTGCTACAATTGTCTTGGTTCCCGTCCATTAGTTGTATATCTCAGCAATCTCACTGGTGATTTGAATTTATAATATTTAACTTATCTTACTGTATTGCAAATAGCTGACCAGTTTACACGTTTGCGTTTTAGCTCAATCTTTTAAAACACAAATCATATTGCGTTTATTCAGTAGTTAGCCTAGTAATTAAAAAAATGTTCATAAGCAAAACGAATAAAACATGCATGATTGATATTAATCCAGCAAATCACGTTCCTTTTATGAGGCCCCCTTTGATTATTAATTTATTTATTCTTGGTTATAGTGGCAAAAAAAAATGTGAGAATTTCAACTGGCTACTACGCTTTTAGTAATATTTGGGAAAAGATCAAATTTGACAGCTCCAAAAGTAGGAGACTTTTTGGAAGTGGAAAATTTGATTTTGGATTTTTCGGACTTTTTCACTGAAGTGAACGAAGTGAAATGTTGCAAACGCGGCTGGAATGGTGGTATAAAGTTCCAAAGTACGTGTTCAAGGTTCCAAAGTTAATGTGGGTTTCATATCAAAGGATTCTGTTTACACATTCCAAAAAAGTTTAATTAATTGAAATGAAACGTGGCTTGCGGTAGGATTCTGGTAGAAATCGTCACGCAAGGAAAAGGCGCTATTACCCCAACATACGCTTCTCTATAATATTTTAAGTAAAATAGAGATTTTCCTAAAAAAAGAATGTTAACATTATAAAAGTTGTGCAATACATTTGCACGACTTCCGATAAGTTTAGATTCTAACCTAACTGTTGCAAATTGTAGCCGTTAGTAATTCTTTAGTAAAAACTTGCACAATGCACAACTTTTATATTACTGTTTGTTGTACAGACGCCAGCTCATCCAGCTACCACACAAAACTCACTCACAAAAGCATAAGGTTCATTTTCAATTGGGGAAATTTGACAGATTGGGGTAGCTGGGTGTGCTGGCGTCTGTACATTTTTAATCACTGTTGTCAATTTTGGCACAAAAAGAAATATGTTTTACACACATCCAGCCCATCTAATGGCCTTACTTTTTACAATTCACGAAGGAATATAACGAAGAAGAAATAGTAAAACTTATTTCCTGGTGGAGTTCCTATACTCAACGTTTTAATTAAATCATTACTAACTCGTTTATGCTAATAGAGTTATTATTATATTCCTTATGCACTTTATCCGTATATTATTTTCATTAAGTCTAATGAATAATACAATAGTTTTTTTTATACCTGAGAAAGGTACTGGTGCCCTTTCTGCGTTTACTCGTGCTTTATTTTTTACTTTTTGATTATATGGATATAAATAAAAGATAAACACTAAAAAAAATGCACTGTCGGATTGATAAATGATTTTAACAAAATGAGAAATGCAAGCGACTTTTCTTGGTATACATTTAAAATAACTGAGATACATAAGTATGTGTTATTAAGGAAGCATATATGACATATGTATCTTTCAAGTAGATACTTAAGTTGATGCTATTGAATGTAAAAGATTTTATTTTATGGTATATGGTCTGGTATGGTATTATATGTGGAGAATAAAATGATACATCTTCTCTCATAATTTTATTTTGATTAAATTAATATGTAATGTAATACTCGTATGAAAATTATGAGAGTGGATGTATCATTTTATTCTCCGGAGACGGTAGGACTGTTAAATTAAAACCGTGTTAGTAATATAGGACATATCACGATAAAGCCATAGTAGTAGTAGTGAACCTTCCAATAGGCAAGACTGACTCAAACACGTGGGTCGCCAAACTACTTCTTGTGTCTACTTTAATATTATTATTTTACTTCCTTTCCATTAGGTATCACGATTTACGCACGCCTGCGAATCGTGTTTAAATCTACATTTGATTTTGCTATACAGTCAACATTTTTATCATTGATGTCTTTGGTATATTTATCCTTTAAATAATACTTGATAGGTATTATTTATCAAGCTAAAAAATGAAATTCAATATTTTTTGTGACACTTTCATAAATAGCTTTTTAAACAAATAAAAGAGCTATATATAGATTTTGTAATGAAGTAAATAAATATCATAAAATATCTTAGGATTAGGGCCCCTGATAGTAAAAAAGAGAATCGTTAGGTTTGCTAAACAAAGCTATCAAATTTTAACTCATAATAGTATTTTTAATAGATACCTTTAAAAGGTAAAGAACAATAAACACACTTTAACGAGTTTATTTTTTCAATTCGACTACTTGTGTTACCTAATAATTCTCTTATTTATTGTCAGGACCTCCTTATTAGCTATATTGAGAAACAATTTTGAAGAAAAATATCTAATGAGCTCAAATTTACAAGTGCTAATTCCAAAGTTCTTTTGTGTACATTCTCTCACTCTAACAGCCCAGTTCATATTATGTACTATATTATCTAATTGTATTGTACGAATCCTTCATAGGAATGTAATGGGATAAACTTTTTACATTCACTACTAGTCAGATTTATCATCCAGTCGTTTTTAGGTGAGAATTTAATCTCTGTACTCAACAAGATCGTGCTGCGTTATATTTGTTTGGTAAATCTTCTTCTTCAGTGTGAACGGCAGGACAGCGTTGAGTTTAATTTATAAATACTTACCTTAAAATTGTATAATTACTCTTTTAAATAACATACAACCGACTTCAACTTGACTTTCCGTGAACCGATTTAAAAACATTTATATGGGGCCATTTCGATAACCTTATCCAATAAATAAATTTAGAAATTTTGTTCTTAATCAACAGAGTAATCACGTAACATACAAAAAACCTGCTTCTTTATAATATGTATTTAATAATAGTACATAAATCTTAAATTGAAAGTATTGAAGTACGATCGCAAAGTCGAGTAGTCAGCTGTGTAGTCTTAGAACTTACTCTTGTTAAATCTCGGATTCTCCGGCACATTAAAAACTAACAGATTCTTAAAAAGAAAACGATTGTTCTGTTGTATCAGAAAACCTAATAACGTATAAATGTATTTTGTATTTGTTTCTGTTTTCAGGCGACATTGAAATGCCGTCAATATGTCCCGAATAGGGAAGTTAACATGAAATTGGAAATTTCATTGTTCTAGATTTTGCACTGTTTGTATTGTAGGAATGTATTAAAATGTTGGCACATAGTTACACCTACCTACTCGTTATTTGTATTTTGCTATAAGCTGGTGCTTGCTTTGTCCTTGCTTGTTAACTGATTGTATTCAATTAATTTGTATTTTATAACCTTATTTCGACGGTCACCGTAGCCTAGTTGGTTGTGCTCCTGCCTACGAAACTGGTGGTCCTGGGTTCGAATCCCGGTAAGTGCAAATATTTGTGTGATGAGCACGTATATTTGTTTCTGAGTCATGGATGTTTTCTATGTATATAAGTATTTATCAATCTATATACGTATGTATATCGTCGCCTGGTACCCATAGTACAAGCTTTGCTTAGTTTGGGGTTAGGATGATCTGTGTGACATTGTCCCCAGATATTATTATTATTATTTGAATGCATGACTCTCAGAAATGAACTACATATTTCTTTTAATTAACAAGGTCATATGATAGAAAGGAAAATCTTAACTTTTCGATGTCTATTGAGACTGGGGTTCGTGAATTTGACAAACGAGTCATTTTCATTTTACCTGATAAGGTTAGATAAGATAATCCTCTACGTTGAATTTCGACTATTATTTACCTTTTCAATTTTATTTAATATGATTAATTTATAAATTTGTCCTTTTATTGTTTAAAAAATTGAACACCCGCAAGTTTGGAGTATGGCGTAGTTAAACTTTCGGATTTACAATAATAAGGAAGATATAGGTGAGTACGTTATAAATAATGGTTAGGATATATAAACCGATTAAATACAAACGCTGCTAGCGCACGTTTCGGCGCAATTCTAACCTCGCAAGACTGTATTAGTACCTACGCCAGTTTGCATCCCCTCTATACTCAATGAGCTTCTGATTGGGCGCCTCTCCGCTGTCCCGGAGGCTGCGAGTTTCGTTAAACATCCTCGCGTCTAAAGCCACCAGAAGATCGGATGGGGAGGGGGCACCAGGAGTGTCAGCGACTTCATGGATACCGCACGGGTTCCTCGTGCGACCTGTATTTCTACCACCCGCTGCATGCTGTTGAGTATGCTCTGCAGTGGGACGCACCTGTGAGGCGGTCAGACTTGACAGGCGCCACATATACGGTCATGGATCGCACGAGCCCACCGTAGAGATGGTGAACTTCTTCCCAAGGATCCCCCCGGTGTAACACCCGGGTTACCGGCGCACTCTGAGGCCAGGCGCTCTAAGAACTCATCGAAGCTCCAAAAAAGACAAAGAGAATAAACTCGGTAATTGTTACTATTGTGAGGCGCTTTAATATCATGTCCCAACTTTTTCTTGTAAATATCTTTAACGTACAGGCACTCTTTTGTATTATAAAACTATAGAAATTATCATAATAACTATATACACGCAAGTTAATTACGAAAACTGTCTTTAATTCGATATTTTTCGCCGAGGATTTAAAATTTGCTTTTAGTACTAACATACAAAGTAGCAAGTGTGGGTCGTTGTGTTGTTCATGGTGTATACATTTCATGTCTAATTTGATGTAATTAATCAATTTACTAATTCAATTACGCAGAGTGTGCTGATCAATATCGGTGGGTATTAATACATTTGCTCTTCGGAAACATTGAGGTTGCATAGCAACAAACTTTTGCTTGGTGCATGAGTGATTCTACTTTGATTTCGTGATGTGTGGGTCCGAAAACGTAAGCCATTAGGACACTATACTTCTATACATTATGCTACCAAGCGGGGTGGTTCGTAAGTTGGTACCACGTATAGTTTGAAAAAGTCAAAACCATCGAATAATTATCAAAGGGGTTATATTACTCCAGACTATTATATTAGTGCGGTGACTTAACCTTACTTCAATTTTTTACACATCTAAATAGTAGACAATGTGATCGACACCGTTGTCATAAGGATTTAAAAAAGGCAAAAGGCAATAATTACGTTTCTTCATAAAATTATGCATAAAGCTAATATTTATGGAATAAGAAAAACCTGTTTAATTACGTTTTAACGTGATCTTATCATAAAATTACAGCCAATTGCCATTATGAAATAAGTTATTCAAAAGACTAACCATACATGAGTACATTTATTTCTGTTTTCTTTTGTAGTCTTCGTATTTTGCTAAGAGCCAGTTTCCATTTTAAATGTACCAAAAAGATACCTAGCTATTTAGATTATCTAGTAGAATGTGTGCCGGGTAGTATTATGCGCGTTATTATCGCTATAAAATAGACGCTATAAAATTATTCTAGGCAAGATAACACGTTGTATACTTTTAGGGATAGGGGAAAACTATTTTATCAAAGTTAATCGTGAGTAAACGTTACGGACACTTGACTTTACTAGCATATTTAGGAACAATTTTTGCTTACAAAATAGATATCCTTGACACAGTTTAACCATATACAGATATTAATCTTGACCTAAATTTCGTCATGTCTCTTAAGGGATGGGCGTCATCCACGAACCCTGAGTTCTTCTTATTCTTGGAGTACTCAGCGTTCATTACCTTATATGATTGTGCATACCCGCTCTCAGTTCGAAGATTAACTACTATATACTTTATTCATGGCTACTTTAATCAACTTAACTCTGTCAAAGTCTCATAGGTATTGTGGAATCCATTTTTGAGTGCACGTGTTGCGTAGCGGTTAAGACAGGCACCCATGAATAGTTGTTCTGGGTCTGGATGTACTTTGTTTCCGTCAAATATATGTTTGTAAAGTACCCCATGACACAGGGATTAAATTACATAGTGCGGACGTTGTAAAAATAAATAAAACATATTCCTAACTATTGCGATTTTTGTAGTTTCTTAATTTATTTTATTTATTTATGTCAGAATTAGATGTTTACTAAAGCTATATACAGAGTAAAAGATATTTTATTATTAAAGAATTTAGGCCATGGTGGCCAGGATCTAGAGTATAACACTGCCAAAACCTGAATAGCAATTCAGGTTCAGATTCTCGTGTGAAATATAACAATGAAACTTTTTGGCTGGATCTAGAAATCGAAAATGGGATCCCATTGTCTGCGGATGAACTGTCTACACTTAGTCCAAAAAATATTCGAACTTTTCAAGTAAGAATCTGCTTTTTACGGTTCCGTAGACAAATGGCAAAAAACGGAACCCGTATAGATTCGTCATGTCTGTCTATCTGTCCGTCCGTATGTCACAGCCACTTTTTTCCGGAACGTAGATGTATTCTGTGAACCACATTAAGATTTTCACATAAAAATAGAAAAAGAACAATAATTTTGGGGGTTCCTCATACATAGAACTGAAACTCAATTTTTTTTTCAGCGTACCTCCCTATACACATGTGGTATCTGTGGATAGGTCTGAAAAAATGATATTGAGGCTTCTAATATCATATTTTTCTAAACTGAATAGTTTGCGTGAGATACACTTCCAAAGTGGTAAAATAAGTGTCCCCCCCCCCCTGTAACTTCTACAATAAGATAATGATAAAACTTAAAAAATATATGATGTACATTACCATGTAAACTAACAACGAAAATTTGAACGAGATCTAGTAAGTAGTTTTTTTTAATACGTCATAAATCGTAAACCGCAATATACCTTTCATTTAATCAACTGAAATACTTGCTGCTACGGAACCCTTCATGGGCGAGTCCGACTCGCACTTGGCCGGTTTTTTAGGCACGATTCAGTTATGACTGTGCTCTCTATATTGATTAGTTACGCAATTTAGTTATGATGGTCGAGCATTTTTCACATATCGTTAGAGCTTACCTACACTTATCAGTCTATCGTCATTCGGGTTAGATAACCTCACTTTTATAGATTTGATTTATTGAGGGTTACTTTCGCATTATCTGCGAAAGATTTCGGTAAGCGTCACCTTACATGCGTAAAGAATAAGTCGTAAATTTTACAGTGGGTTGTCATAACTCGCTGGTATTGACAGCAATTACTCTTCGGTTAAGACATATTATTATGGTCTGTTATGTGGTTGACGGCGAGAAATATCACAACCCCATCACATCTCGTGGGTGACGTAGAAGTCATCTAAAGGGAATGTCTACGGGCAGCAGCGTCTTTTTGTGTACTATGAGCAAATTCTGAAATCACCGATCCGCCTGCCAAGAATGGTGATCATAGTGTATAGATATGGTCCCCAAATAATGAACACAATTGAATTATGGAGATCCTTTGGGAGACTTTTATCCACTGGACTTTTTGGCTGATATGATACAGATGCTAAAAAAAACTCGAAGATTTACAACATGTAACATAATTAACGCACACCCTCAAACACCCCAATTAGAATATTTTGTTGTAATCATAATACATACACTGAATTTTTAATTTATCGTTCTTTACTAAATTAGTTTCGTGGAATAAAGTTTACTTTTCTTTATTTTGTATTGAATGATGGAAATTGTATGAATACAAATAAAACTGCGATTTTAAAAGGCTTATTACTTTGACTTACGGTCCATTTCAATTTGTTTTGACTGTACAGTACAATATGACAATAATTTCCGTAGTTTTAATTATTTTGAAATAAAAAAATTACCTATATTAAAAATGATATAAATCGATTCAGTAAACGATTCGAACAAACTATTTTCAGGATGTGCGTTATCAGTTTGTATCTCGTTGGAGGATGAATATCAATATATGGAAATGGATTCTTTTAACAAGAGTGATTAGATAGTTTTAAAATATATACAAAATACTTGATTTCATTGCAGTTGGATTTGCCAGGCACACTATATGTATTCTTACTGAACGTAAATACAAAATACATTACCTTTTCTATTTCCAATTCTTGCATACTATTAAAAATAAAGTGAGCTAGAGAATTTTTGTTAACTGGACGATGAGTCACTTATATCCTAATATCCTACTAGCAATTTGAACAACACCTGTACGATAGCTTGGTCTGAAAATGTATGCGGTGCAGTGGTTAGGGTCGTCATCTTACTACTGCTTTGGCGCTTTTATCGGATTCCATTCCCGTGCAGGTCAACTATTATGTCTGATATCTACCTATATTTGTCTGAGTGTGTTTAACATTCAAGAATTGGATTTTTTACAAATGTTTTGCGATACAGGGATTGACTCTAGACTTCTGACGACCTAACGAAATGTGCAAACCAACGGCAACTTAAATATGCCGTCATCCTGCAGATACAAGTTAACAGACTTGTGCTTTTTTTATTGGTAAGGCAGGGGAATGCCTACGTATGCCACCCGTAACCGAACCCGGGTTACCGGTTTCTACCAACCGGCACAGAGACTGTGCCACAAACAAGTATCTTCCTGGAGAAGAAGAAGTACTGCCTACCCCAGTCCCGAGGCGGAGTTGCTATCAGCTGTTTCCGTCGCCCCAATGCCTCCTCCGTCTGCGAGTGGGATCGGCTCACTTCCGATTCCTGAACACACTTATGCTGTCTTCTTGCTTGCTCTTTTCCCCATTTATATTCTGGTCGGCTCCTAGTCTGATCCGTTTCTTGTTGCGAGTGATAATAAAGTAACTTCATCTGTACTTGACACCCATAGTAGACCAGTAATTAAGGTGGTTCGACAAGGTGTCAGATTCTATTTGGCTTCTGCCTGTAACGATTGTGTAATAGATATTGTCATAGCAACGGGGACGTATAGTTCAACGTGCTTTAAAGTAACAAAGGCTAGTCTCTCAACCAACCTGGCTCCAAAACAAAACTGTTAACACTTAGATTGTTTGGTGCACGACCCGACCTTCCGGGCGGGTGTTTTCTGTTTACTTTCTAAACTTTTTTTTTGGAACGCAAGTTTACATACGACCATAGTCTCTAAGGGGATTCGATTTAGGAAGTAAAACTTCTTTCGGCACGTCTGACTTGGGGAGTAAGCTAGTGAATGCTTGACGAGAGCATTGTGGAAAGTATGATTGGGCGAGGCGAACGGCAGTTGAGAGAGAGATATAAGTTAGTGAAAATAAAAAGAGAGAGAGACCCTATTACTAAGACTTCGCTGTCTGTCCGTCTGTCGCCAGGCTGTATTTCATGAACCATGATAGTTAGACATTTGAAATTTTCACAGATGATGTATTTCTGTTGCCGCTATAACAACAAATACTAAAAACCAAAATAAAATAAATATTTTAGGGGGCTCCCAAACAACAAACGTTATTTTTTGCTCGTTTTTATAGATAATAGTACGGAACCCGCGAGTCCGACGAAAGAGAGCGGAAAGCGCGAGTCCGACTCGCACTTGGCCGGTCTTTTTTCTTATATTGTCGCAAAATATCATCCATTCATATTTCTCATATCTTTGAGACCAGGAAAAGTAGCACGACGCCTTGGCCGAGTGAGTATACTTAGTAACTAAGACCGTTTAACGGCTGGCTAAATTCTAATCTATATCTATATACAAAGATCAATGCCACTTTTCGTTGTAATGTTATAACTCAACAACGCTTTTACCGATTTGGCTAATTTTGGTCTTGAATTATTCGTGGAAGTCCAGGGATGGTTTGTACGTAGAGAAAATTCAAAAAAAATCTTGAAAAAGTGTAAAATCAACATCTTTTAGCAATTTATAATATTTTTTTGTTTGAATAAATAAACTTAATAATATTTTTTCTATTACTATGCTTTATACGTAGCGAAGCACGTACCGGGCCGCTAGTATTTTATAAGAAAACCATCTTTTTATCTTTATTATTATTTCATAAAATGTTATATCGTTACCAACAGCTGCTAGACTATTTGAAACTCTCAATAATGGGTTTTGTTTTTCATTGGGTGGTTAAGTATGATATCCGGGTATCGCGTTAGACGCATACTTATCGTAAATTATACAGCTGATAGTAGAAAGTATGGGAGTCTGAGGTTAGAAAGTGATGGTCAGATTTACGTAAAGGCATAACGTTATAAGTGAGTGTCTCATCCGAGAGTAATGTTTGGATTCTATTATGATCATAATCCACCTTTTTTATTTCAAACGAAACCTCGTTGACTGCATGATATTAAGATAAAATATGCAAACGATTATATGAAACAATCATAAAAGCGAGTGGAACAAATGTGGTAGTTAGAGTTAGAACCATGTCTGTGCAACGGAGTTTAAATTTAATTATATTAGTCCCAAAACGACGCGACGTCGGTAATCCATGGACGCAAAGCTTAAAATGTTATTAACGAAAGCATTAAAACATAATTATGACGACTAATTTTGTTGTCAAGGCTGTTTCGTAAACATGATTGTAGTTATAACTGAACATGAATTTATGTGTTTTACTAGATGTTCTTCCTATAATTAAGTAAGTGCTTCTAGGACTAGTTAAGATAGTTGAAAAAACATAACAAATTATTATGATAGCAACAAGATCTATGATTTCGAGGAAATGTTTTTAAATATTTTCTGTGTTTTTAACGGATTTTCTTATTTGTTATTCTTCCGCGGTTAATGAACCTATTTTGATAAGAAAATATTCTATAGGGCGTGTCCATCTGGAGCTCAACTTTGTTCATACATTTGGTTTTCTGTGGGCTTTTACTATGCCCACAATAATTTATATTATAACTTCAACTTCAACTCTTATTTGTGGCACTTGTGGGTTCACCACCACAATTTCGGCAATGTCAAGTTATGATAGCCTACACACGAAGGAAAATATTAATCGGTAATAAATGGCCATGTAATATTTTGAGTTTAAGTAGATGAGTAGACCGACGTCGAATCAGCAACAAACAAAATAGACACACACATTTATCAACCACCAACATAAATAAGTAAATAAAATTCATTATATTATAACAAAGTAACACTAAACTACATTTTTTTTTCGCCCTCTTTGGGCAGGCTAAGCTAAACTATAGTGCCACAAACTTATCTGGCCCGGTGGCGAAAAGTAGAACTAACGACGCCAGTTGGAAATGTCAATCGGCTGTTATTCCCTGACATTCCTGCCTTTGATTGTTTGTTGCGCGTATTTATTTTTCTTTTTGTGGTTTTTAATTGTAAAAAAATGCCGAAAGCTTTAAAATGTGATGCGAGGAACGTTATATTACAAGTATTGAATTATATGAATGATAAAAACACCTTCAGGCACCAATTATAATATTATATGAATGATAAAAACACCTTCAGGCACCAATTATAATACCCTTTAATAAGTTGTATGAACGCGTAGCTGCTGCTACAGGTTAGTGTTGTCAGCTTCTGAAAAAATACGAAACTCCCCCTCGCACTTCAAATTTAAATATATATATTTCAATAATAAAATAAAAATATATTATATAATAAATAAAAATATATATTTTAATATATATTTTAAAATATTCATTATTTATTTAATTTTTGCTATTTCCATTGTAGGTACCGGGGAGTGATTTGTAAGAAAACTTGTGAAAGAAACAGAGCAAGCAGATGCAAAAATTTATAGCAGATCAGAATATTGGTAGATCGAATTCTGAAATGCCTACATTGATTGCAGAAGCTTTTGATAAAATAACAGTCAATGAATGGCAAATGCATTGCAATCATGTAAAAAATATTGAAAATGAGTATCGAATAGGGATGGATACTTAGACGAGCCTTTCATCAATCAATTAGTGATAAATCAAAGTAGTGAAAGTGAAAGCAGTGATTATGATAATGATGATGATGAAATAACTTCTGAATTAAACAATTCCGGTGACATAATAATACCTTGAGTAAACCCGTTAGAGGACACTCGGCATACATTTTATGTAAATGATCATAATTATTGTATAAAAATATAAAGATATGTAATGACAGTATTTGTTTGCTTTTTAGTGAAGTAATATTTACGTTACAATGTGTAAATTATTTTTACCCACTTTATTGCAAAAAATAGTTACTAGCAACACTAAATGCGATAACAGCGACGCTGCCAGCGGGCCAGATAAGTTTGCGGGACTGTATAGTGCCACAAACTTATCTGGCCCGGTGGCCAAAAGTAGAACTAACGACGCCAGTTTGAAATGTCAATCGGCCTGTTATTCCCTGACATTGATTGTTTGTTGCGCGTATTTATTATTCTTTTTGTGGTTTTTAATTGTGAAAAATGCCGAAACCTTTAAAAAGTGTTCCGAGGAACGTTATATTACAAGTATTGATTTATATAAAGGAAGAAAAACGCCTTCAGGCACCAATTAACCCTTCAATAAGTTGTATGATCGCGTAGCTGCTGCTACAGGTTAGTGTTGTCAGCTTCTGAAAAAATACGTATCTCGCCCCCTCGCACTTTAAATTAAAATACATATTTTAAAATATTCATTATTTATTTAATTTTTGCTATTTCCATTGTAGGTGTCGGGGAGTGATTTGTAAGAAAACTGGTGAAAGAAAAAGAGCAAGCAGATGCAAAAATTTATAGCAGATCAGAATATTGGTAGATCTAATTCTGAAATGCCTACATTCATTGCAGAATATTTTGATAAAATAACAGTCAATGAATGGCAAAATCATTGCAATCATGAAAAATTATTGAAAATGAGTATCGAAAAAGGGATGGATACTTAGTCGAGCCTTTCATCATTCATTTAGGTAGTGATAGTGAAAGTGAAAGCAGTGATTACAATAATGATGATGATGAAATGACTTCTGAATTAAACAATTCCGGTGACATAATAATACCTGGAGTATCTCCGTTAGAGAACACTCAGCATACATTTTATGTATATGATCATAATTATTGTATAAAAATAAAAAAAATTGTAATGTCATTATTTGTTTTCTTTTTAGTGAAGTAATATTTACGTTACAATGTGCATATTATTTTTACCCACTTTATTGCAAAAAATAGTTACTAGCAACACTAAATGCGATAACAGCGACGCTGCCAGCGGGCCAGATAAGTTTGCGGGACTGTACAGACGCCAGCACATAAAGCTACCCCAATCTGTCAAATTTCCCCAATTGAAAGTAAACCTTATGCTTTTGTGATAATGTTGAAAATCTATAGAAGAAATTTGACAGTTTAGGGTCGCTAGATGTGCTGGCGTCTGTACATAATATAATATTGTGTTGACAGATGTCAAAATTCGTCTGTCAAACTATCTATGTCACCTTTTGGTCATAAATTTGGTACATTATTTTGGAGCCTTTTAAGTTATTTTTTTCTTGATTATGTTTATATTTACCAACATATAATCAAAATCTGTCCCAGTTACAAAAATATATTATCATACATAATATACCTAGTAAATATTATTATCTTTCCTTATTAGTTATGTTTAATTTATAAAAATGTGTTTATTTGAGTTAATTTTGACTTGGAAATAACAAAATTATCAATAGAATTGCAATGTATAATCAACGCTTATTTAATAATGTAATTGATATTGGAATCAGCGCTGTGTCAATATTGCTGCAGCATAGGCTTAGTTAGTTGCATTTTCAGCGTGGACGGTATTATACTATATAATGGGTTATCTAAGTCAATCGAGACAAATATGAATGAAACAAAATTACTGTCTCCTAATTACCTCATGGCCGCCAAAGTGTTTTTATTTCTGAGCGTCCCCGTGCTTCAGAGGGTACGTTAAGCAGTCGATTCCGGTTGTAGTCATTAATCAACAGTCGTTAAGCCATGTTAGAGGTCTACCGGGCGTCTTGAACAACTCCGACAACAGGGTAACCACTCCCCATACGATAAGTAAGTAAGTATTATCTAATCAACACCTAATTAACTAAGTAACTCTAATCTATTCAGTATACAATTATGTCCTTGCAAAGAATGCATAAATGCTTTTTCTTTTTTTTTTTCAATAGTGTCTCTTTTTTTCGTGTGCACCAGTAAGCCTATGACATAGTTTAACGAATAAACAAACGATTTATATATTTTTAACTTGAATGTGATCTATATGTATATGGCACACATATGTATTTCTGTAATTACCTTATCTTCCACAACACTTCCACCCAATATACATGGTCAATTGCGTAACACACCGCGAACCATTTGTTAGACTAGTAAAGAGTTTAGAAGATTCATAGCTTGCCCATATATCCTGACCCCTGTCAATATCAGAATAAAAAGGTATTACTACCTTTGCATTATTATCAATGTTTAACACGTTTTTATTTTTCAATTCCGACCAGATTTAATGGTTTTCCATGCCGATAAATAACTGCTTCCCCTGTTATTACAAAGCAAAAAACACCGGCCGAGAGAGCATCGTACTCGTGATTGGGTGCCTAAAAAGAGTGTAAAAGTTATTCCCAGCTGCCATTTTCCATACAAACGTATTTATTATTTTCATCCTTGGATTTTAAGTTTAGAGCGATGTTTTTTGATGCAAATACGTACGCGAAACGTATTGCACCAAAAAAACGTCAACGCCACGTAGGTACAGACGCCGGCACATCCAGCTACCCCGATCTGTCAAATTTCTTTTATAGATTTTCTACTTTATCACAAAAGCATAAGGTTCACTTTCAATTGGGGAAATTTGACAGATTGGGGTAGCTTAATGTGCTGACGTCTGTACGTATTGATATAAATACGCTCCTGTACGTATTTTGTGTACTATAGGTTCTACATTTTGTAGGTTGAGTCAAAGCGCCATAGAAAGCCTGTTTTGTAATGTTCAAATGAACTCTTTTGTTTGTACGAACTTAAAATTTCTTCTACGACAAATACTTATAAGTATTTTTGCGTTGAACTATTGTGCTTTCCATTAGTAGTTACTGAAATTTATCGATTTTGAAGGTTCCATAATGGTAAAATGGTCGGTAATAAATAATTTTTACTTTTTACAGTTAATCGTTTATATTATTTATCACGAAGCACCAAAATTTGTTAAAATATTAAATATTTCAATTTAAATTAATTCTGAGTATGTAGTACTGGTATCGTTCAGGAACTTATTTAATGCTTGAGTTTTTATGACGTTTTGTGCGAACTCCAATTTCAATATTCTTTGGTATTCAAAGTAACTTTGGCATAAAATATTTTAAAATCGGGTTTAAATTAAGCTACGGACGCAAACAAAGTTGTCACTGCTTATTTTTATGCGTGACCCAATTACAATATTCTTTGGTTTGCAAAGTAACTTTGCAATAAGTTTATTTTTAAAATTGATTTAATTTCCGCTATGGAAGCGAACAAAGTTGGCACATATAATATTATGGTTTCCTGTAGTATTTGCGTTGCTACAGTTTATTAGTATTTACCTTATACACGTATAACAGATAAGTTTAACCATGTAATACCTTTACTTTCATCGCCTATTAGGTCTAATAATGATATGTTTGTGCTATACAGACTTAAGTTTATATTCTACTACTTAACCGATACTTATTTAACGTTGTACACACACGGGAATATGGTACAGGTATCCAGAAAGAAAGTATTGTACGTGAAGGGTTTATTTTATATTAATATATTCGTATGCTTACTTATTACGCGGTCACCGTAGCCTAGTTGGTAGTGCTCCTGCCTACGAAGCTGGTGGTCCTGGGTTCGAATCCCGGTAAGTGCAAATATTTGTGTGATGAGCACGAATATTTGTTTCTGAGTCATGGATGTTTTCTATGTATTTAAGTATTTATCTATTTATATAAGTATGTATATCGTCGCCTGGTACACATAGTACAAGCTTTGCTTAGTTTGGGGCTAGGATGATCTGTGTGACATCGTCCCTAGATATTATTTATTATTATTATTATTCTCAAGGTAAAAAAGAATATGTTTCACGCATTGTTACGTAACTTGACACATTTGCACTACGAAACTAACCCTTTCTGCCTCTGGAATAGGTTCTATTAAAGGATAAAGTGTATCTACCGATGTGACGTCGATTGTACGTATATTATGAGATAGGTTACACTAAAGAGACTAGCAAATTTCGTATATATCTGTTGCGGTTATCAGGGGATGGGTATCGATCTTGTTTGTGTGAACATGATTTTGAAAGGAACGGAATAAAAAATCACAGTGGACGATATATGTATCTACTACTAAATAATTCAATGGTTTGTACATAATTTGACATGCAAAACAACAAAATTTCCGTTTTCTGTTACAAGCAGGCAGACAAATGAAGCAGCCATCACGAATACAAATCGTCTTGTCGAAACAAATATTTATTGAAGTAAGATTAATGTTATACTATCGCTTTGTTTGATAACCCATGTTTTACGAGCGTAAGACGGCTTTACAAGTCGAAGTGGAATCCTATTAACTACTAACTTTGGAGTTCGGTAATAAATAATGTTATGACATTGTCGATTATTCACATGTGGGCGACAGCACGTTTGTGGTAGTCGGGTGACGTTTTATCATTGAAGTGTTAGGATATAATTAGGAATAATTTGTCCTTTATCATTCTAGACGTCTAAAAACTCAACAGATCATAAACAGCCTCTCGTGTGCTTACAATTACAGTAAAACCAGTAGGTTTTACTGTAATTGTAAGCACACGAGAGGCTGTTTATGATCTGTTGAGTTTTTAGACGTCTAGAATGATAAAGGACAAATTGTAGTGTTTATAATTTAATCTCACAAATGGTACCAGTTCTTTTTGCATGTCTGCAAAGCACTAGGGAAATTAATCTCAGAATTACGGGGCTCTTTTTAAACAATCTATTCACGGACATTAAGTACCCGGAACAATTATATATAGGTGTAATAATAATATCCTGGGACATTATTCACATACGGCCATCTTATCCCAAACTAAGCAGAGCTTGTACTATGGAAACCAGATAACTGATATATTATCTACATATACTACTTTTATATAGATTATTACGCCCAGACTCAGGACAAAGAACAATATGTCGTTATACGTCTTCATTGTGTTAAGGTAATGTAGCATCAAATGATCAGTCAATCAATCAGACGTCGTCGGGTTCGATCCCTATCCTAGACAATTTTTTGTGTGATGTGCACGACGATTTGTTCTATGTATGGGTGTTATCATTCAATAATATGTACGTATTTAGAAAACTTTTAATTTAAGTCGTTATAAAAATATGTTTGTTGTTCTAAATAAAATTCAGGACCATTGAACTAGGCTCTCATTTAACAATTTATGATTTTGATGGGATATATATTATTACTCCATAGTGTAATTAAGCTGATTCAACCTTGAACATTTTAATTATTTCTACCACGAAAACAAAACTTAATACGATGTTTTAAGTAAATATAAGAACTTTATGATTTATCTCATGTCATTGACTTTAGTCACCTTGTGGCGTCCATGAAAGTCATTTATTCTTCGGGTATATCGTACAATCATGTTATTCCAGACTGGTAGCAACGCTGGTACCTTTAACTTAATTTTAGAGCTTGGCAGAGACGAACGGCTAAACCAATTTCTTGCGTTACCTGACATTTGGGTGCACTGCACTCAGACAACTGTCGGTAATTTATATAAAGTATTTAAAACTACATGAAGAATAAGTATATATATATATATATATTATGTAATTTGACTGCACGTGTGGCGCAGCGCCTAAGACAGTCGCCTCGCCGCTACGAGTCCGGGCAACTATTTGTGTGACCCATAAATAGTTGTTCTGAGTCTGGATGTGATTTGTGTCCGCCTATTATATTTTTGTAAAGTACCCCACGACACAGGGATTATATTCCCTAATGCGGGTGTTGTCTTTTTTAAAACATAAACATAAAACATGTAACCACTTTGCAGTGATAAATACGCTTCACTTAATGCAGAAATAACGCTGAATCTGCTTCGGTACACAATCAACTACAGAACGATTGAAATCCGATTACTATCGTTCTCTAGTTGATTGTGGTTGATCGTTGTACTTGGAAGTCGTTAGTAGTTAGTTTAAAAATATTTTATCATTATTAGAGTGGAGAAGGTTGCATATACTTCAAACAAACATACATTTGCACATTTTCTCAAAATGGTGCACATTCGTTTCAACTAGGAGTTATATTATCTCTTAAACATCTAAGAACCAATGAACCGTACGATTAAAAATTGAAATGAAAAAACTAAGTTGTGCTTAATCGATTAAATCTTTTGGTTTTCAACTCAATTTAAGTCACACCGATTCTATCAACTGTATTTTGATCACGTTTATTAAAACGAAGTTTACTTCGATAGACGACTTGATATTTAAGCCACGGCCGTATTAAATATTTGAAAAATCTGCTGCGCTTAATATCAAAATATCACTAAGGATAAAAGTAAATAGATAAATCTTGAAGCTTTATAAGCAAACTAAACGTGATCATGAAGTCTGTTCCGTTTTTTTGTAGGTGAAATGCAAATTTGCTCTATGAACTCAGTTAAACATGAGAAGTGAGTTAAGCGTAAACTGATCTTATTTTGTTCAAATGGTGAAATCGATTCTTAGGAGCATATTATATGTCAATTTTATACATGTTAAATCAATCTAACCCCAAAAAAAATTTACAAAGATGTCACTTTTCCTCAGTCAAGTCTTGTTTGAAGAAAAGCAAAGTCAATTATTTTGAAAACAATTCTTTTGTATTTCCTATTACTATTGCTTCCTGATTAATAAGTTTGGGCCTATGGCAATATAATTAATCTTTATTCTATGTATTTATTATATGAATAAAGATTTTATTATACAAATAGTGACTCGGTAATCTTGCCTGACTGATACATTTCGTGTCGAAAAAGTGAAATCCTCAACTTTTTTGAAGTTTATGCCCTTCGTATTTGAGTTCATTTACCTAAGGTCAGGTAAGTAATATCAAAAGGATGTTTTTTTCTATTACAGACAAATACTCTAATAAATATACCTTAAACTTTCGATTACAGCATATATTATTTTTGGATCCAAGTAAAAAATGTTAATTTGATGCGCTGTTTTTTGTTGTAAAAGCAATTGTGATTGACGTACAATGTAACAATTCCTTTTTATTAATATCAATGTAAACAGTCTGCGTAAGTACTAGAGTAATAGGTATGTGACCTTCGAGAAAATAAGGGCTCTTGTAAAGTACGAGGGTACAAACAGCCCTTCTGAATTAATTTCCCTAATTACACGTGCGACCTGTCTGTGCGCCGTATTGTTTACACTTAATTACCATTTATGTCATAGTAACGCTTGTGTCGAGAGTAAACAGCTACTATTTAGGCCCAGAAAAACAGCGCAGCTATCGTGCACGAGTATTTGGATGTGAAAAAAACCTAAGCTCATCTTTAGAAAGTATTTACCTACACAAATTTTATTCCCTGTAAAATATTTACATACGGGGGGGGGGGGGGGGGTTACGTAAATGCGGCGTCGATTCTGGACCTTAAGAGCAATTACTTACTAGCCGGATTAAAAAAAATACCTTTATATCTTATAGTGATATGTATATATGGATATTGGTCACAACCGCGCTGAGTCGATTCATTTTTTGTAGATAATAATTTGGTTTTAAACTTGTGACTCAAAAAACCTACAAAGGCGCATATATAGCCCAAGTAAGCGTCTGGTAAACTAATGTGAACTGAACTAATGTGAACTGGAAACAAAAAACAGAACTAATTGTTTGTTTACTGTAAACAGAATTGAAATCGGTTCCGTCTTGGAGGACGAAATAGGAGTATATAATAATTTCGATTTATTGGTAATGTATTGTTTTGTTTTTCACTCGTACGCCTGGTGAACGAGATAGTCTCGGCAGTAGATTCCTCTTAAACACAATATACTATTAATTGTAGGTTAGAATATCAATGAACTGAGTATACCCTTGAAACTTACTCATAAAGCATCAGTTTCCAAAATACAAGGTTACTTTATCGTATGAAGACGACGCGACGCCCAGTAGGCCTCTGACGCGGCTTATAGACTGTTTTCTAACGCTTGATACCGGGACTTACAGCTTAACGTATCGTCCGAAGCACCACTTCGGCGGTCACCCATCTATAGGCTGACCGCGTGCCTAGGTGCTTTACCTCGCCGATATACAAGCATCAACTTTCACTTGTAGTATTAGCAGTGAATTTGGCACTATTAATTTATTAAAGTGAAGTTTTCTCAATAGAATTGGTAGCTATTTTGAGATTTGAAATTCAATTATGTTTCCGTATAAGCTACGGGGACGACAAAACAAGATTAACCCTCTTTGAACGTCATATTAAAGTTCATAACTAAGTGACTTTTGACGTTATATTTGACTCGCAGTCCGGCCAACAACAACGTAGATAAAATATTCAAACCATTGTATCTATTGCGTTTTCCCGGTTTCCTTTTGGCAACGTGCGCAGAAATAAAACAATGGGCCGTAAAACAAATCCGGATTTTATACATTATTGACAGTCATTCAGTATGGTGGAGTGTGAACTTAGTTGATTTCGTGGCAACAATGCGAATGAAAGATAGCGACAAGGTGTACATAATTCAGTAAAGGCTATGACGAAAATGTTACATAAAAGGGGCAAGCGTGCGTCATCGCATTCGGTAATCCTACGTAGGCTACTATTGATGACACCATGTGATCTAGTAGAGACTACACTGAGAAAATTACTTATAGTGTAAATATAAAACTTAATGTATTTAATTATTAATTTGATTGAATTCCACTAGTTAGTGATATACAATAATGATCGCCCTTAAACTAAAAGCTGATCCCTAATATACAGTATCCAAATAGTAACTTTTATATAATTATAAAATAAAAAAAACATGTGGAGTCGGGGGACCCCCGTCAAGAACAAAGTTCTCATATAAAATACTACACGTTTGATTTAAAACAAAAGCCTTTTTAACAAGTAAGTTTAATTTTTAATTTCTACGGGTTCAGTATTGTGCTTATAGAACTACACAGCACATTGTTCGTCTGCTCAAATCTCAAAACACGCGCGCACATACATTTGTATAGAATAGAAAAAGCAGATAGATAAAAATCCCCATGGGCATAACGGTTTTTCCTTACGTGACAATCTCTACCAGCCATTCCTACTGCAATCCACGTTAAGGAACTGCTTTCCAAAAATTGTGCTATCGTATTACAATAGTATTATGTGACATTAAAGACTCTTCTGCAAACATTTCATGACGACAGTCTGTCTTAGTTAGTATGTTAACATAGAAAATAAGTATTTTTATAATTAATGTTAATAAGATGCCTTTATGAGTAGCCGACAAGTCTCAAAGAAGGCTCGACTGGCCGTGCACGATGGAGTGTTAGTGCCAACTTTAATGTATGGAAGTGAAAGTTGGGTATGGCAGAAAAAGAATGAGAGTAAAATAAATGCAGTGAAAATGAGAGCTCTGAGAAGTATGTGTGGTGTGACTTTGAGAGACAAAATTCGAAATACTGATGCAATAGAGCGTTGTGGTGTGAAAGAGGATGTAGTCACAAAGATTGAAAAAGGTATGCTGAGATGGTTTGGCCATTTAGAAAGGATGAATGAAAGAAGATTGACAAAAGAAGTATACCTGGCCTATGTGAATGGTACAACCGGAAGGGGAAGACCTCGTAGAACATTCTCTGATGAAATCGGAGACGTACTTTAGAAAGGTCAGGTCAGAAGTACCCTAAACCGGCGAGCATGTATGAAGAATATTATGTCAGTAAACGAAGCGAAAGAGGTATGCAAGGATCGTGACAAATGAAGTCCGTTGTCTCTGCCTACCCCTCTGGGAAACAAGCATGAGTCTATCTAATAAGATGCGCATATTCCATACATTTCGAAATTCACCATAGCATTTTGTCAGTATACAATATTAGTGCCAATTAGTCATTACATTTGTACATGCCTGTCCATATTTTGCTATTTCATCCTGTTCCATTTTGGTTAGCATAGAAAACAAACTATTTGAACAATAAGTAGTAAGTAAATGTGATTATTCCGACCCACTGGCCCTCGTAATAAAATGTACAAAACCTTGTTTAACTTTAATTGGACGCCATTAACCAGAATTACTCGTAATTGGGTTTTCTTTCGTTACAGGAATTTTCCAAGGTGTAGAAGCTCACCGACATGCCACCTAAGTAAGCTCAAACAAAAGCTGTATTTATGCACTATCTATTCAAAATTATATCTATTATGTTGCCAGTAAAATCGTGCAGTTGTTATATTTTAGTTTTGCAATATTGGCCAATAACAACACAATAATATTGTGATAACAATCGCTGCTTTAAGCTTTTACTAGATTGCTTTAGGTTATCTGAACAGCACATGAAATAATTGATTCTTATAAATTAGTTTATTATTTAATTACAGCTATTTCTAATTTCGTCAGCCAGCAAATTATTTAACAATATTTCGATGAAATGTATATTGTTATTTTAGTATAAAATTCCGAGTACTAGAGTTTATTTATTTAGGTATGAGGCCTTCAAAACCACATGAGGTTGCCGCGGTTATGATTATCGAAGGAGAACAAAGCAGGTAAACGAAAACAACCACGGTAAACAGGTTCCTAGAACGTGCACATTAAACGTACCTGTTTATACACACACTAAAGGATTTCTGGAAACCTAATTTCGTCTAAAAATACCACTAGATACATATACAGTCCATACATAGATAATGTGAAGTTACTGTGGGATATATGTACGTATACAGCGACCTCGTTAGCCTGTAAAATGTCAGTAAACATAAGTTAGTTAGATTTATTGTGGATTAGCGTTCCGTGTCTCCAATCATTAGTGCTGTTGCAACTTTTATCACTTCAGTTTAGTTATTTGACCTCGTTTTAGTTTAAATGTTAAAAATGCGATGGCATAGGTTCGGTCACTAAGGCCGGGAAATCTCGTGCCATTTATTAAGACTATCAATCGTGGAAACGAATAGGTCTCTTGGTGCTTGTGTTTATTTGAGCTCATTTTCGTTTGCTAATAAATTAGGTGAAGTAATACATATTGAGTTATTGGACCGGAAGAACAGTGGGTAAGTAAAGGTTAAGCTACTAAAATCTCCTTTATTATATATTAAGTTACTGTAGGCTATGGGGCGTGTGGTGCAGGCGAAGATAAAATCCTTGAGACGTTTGAAGCGTATATTCAAAACCAACATATAAAGTACAAACAAATAATGTGCGCGTGCGTAGTCGCTCGCGATACGGTGCCGACTGGTTTGCCGGTTACATTTTATAAAATGACATTGCGGGTGGTAATACCCTTAACTGAGCTTCATTAAAATGGTATATGCAAATACCCTTAATTCTAAATATTATATATACTATTAACAAATAATATTATAGTACATGTTTGTGCGTCGCTAACACTCCCCACCCTAGTGCTGTCTCAGCACTCAACTACTGAGAGAAATGGGAGCGACGCGCGCCGCGGATCGCTTCCACGTCCCAGTCCAACCTATAAGTTGCTATAGTACCGCGTAGTAATACCGCTTGTAGTTTCGGCTACGGTCGTAGCAACCTGCGTAGTCACTGATGGGCTACGGCGGGGCTGCGCGGGCGACGCGGCGACGACGCGGCGACGGGGCGGCCGCTGTGACAGTTACTTGTGCGTCCGAGACTTCCCGAACCAAGCGCGCGGCTCTCGTGTTGGCCCGGTCGCTCCATTCATACAGGTAGCATACCTACATATAATATCTAGGTATGCGCAAGGTAGATATCTCCTTTAATAAATCTAACCATACGCACCGTTTATCGTAGATAGCATCTGGTATTACGTCATCCCAACCGACAATCAAGCGCCATGTGTCCTGCAGCATAATTCGACCCTGTATAGTGAATGGAGCTAAAAACCCTAATACATCAAAAATAGACATAATTACTTTCAACATTATCCTTTTTGTCGGCCTACATTTGTCATTAATTATACTAGCCGGTATTTTTTTAAGCGATACGTCAAAGGTCAAAATATCATCACTGGGATACCATATAAGGCCCAGGGTCCTCTCACCTTCATACCGCTGTCCAAACTTTAATTCTACCGCTGCCGACCCAAGGTTGCTTTTCGGTACGGTTTCTAACACCTGCAAGCTGTTGCTCGTGCAATTGCGAATCTCAAACCCACCCTCATGATGAATACTGCGCACTTGATTCACGATATCGATAGCAGTCTTAGTATCGGGTAAGCTTTGGACAAAATCATCGACATAATGTGAGTTTAATATAGCATTCACGGCGGCCGGCATTGATGACTCATACCTGAGCGCATTTTTGTTTTTTACAAACTGCGCGATAAAAGGCGAACAGTTTGCACCAAAGATGAGTGACGTCATCACGTACGTCCGGACCGGAGCATCGGGTTTGTCTCTCCAGAGAAACCGCAGGGCATGCTGGTCATCGGGGTGAATTTTGACCCTAAGAAACAAGTCTTTTATGTCCCCAGTGACAGCTATTTTATTTTCTCTAAAACGCAGCAAAATACCGAATAAAGAAGATAATAAATCGGGCCCGGTAAACAAGTACTTATTAAGACTTACGCCATTTACCTCGGCCGCTGCGTCAAACACAAGGCGAAGTTTTTTCTTATTGGGGTTATCGACCCCGAAGTGTGGTAAATACCACGTCCTTGTTGTATGTGTCGGGTCGAGCAATTCCCTGGCAAAACCATTATCTAGAAGGTGCTGAATTCTCTCACTATAACGTTGAGCGAATCCACTATCCTTACCCATCTTTCTTTCCATGGATCTTAGGCGCTTTAGCGCATTATCATATGAGGCCGGCATCTCGCACTTCTCATCTCGCCAAGGTAACCCAACGTACCAGCGGCCATCCACAAACTTAGCGGACTTCTCCAGCTGGTCGATCGCTCTGACGTCCTCTATGTTCTGGCGTGGCTTACCATTAATACCTAAAGAATCAATAGAAAAGGACCGTCTTACCATATCGTGCAGATCTTGTAGCTGGTGGTAGTCCCCGGGGATGCATTCTCCCCCAAGCGCGGATTCAGAGACGCACAGTATCGACTGCGCGGCCAAGTCGCGCTGGGCAGCGGGCGCAACCCGCGGCACACGTACGTTCCCATGAAGGCACCAACCGAGCGGGGTGAGTGTAGCGCACGGCTCATAACATTTCCCTATCCTTACCTCTAATGGTAACAATATATCATAATTGTCCTGACCGATAAGAATTTCAGGTTTTAAGTTGCTTTTACACAATTGATCTTTCAATGAAATTAAATGTTTACATTTATCATAATTAACTGACGAAATGCAATGCTTAGGTAAATTAAGATTTTTAACACTACGTACTCTAAGAAAATGATCCTTATTACTATTGTCTATAAGGTTCACATTCATAATAGTCGAGTCACAAACCAGTTCGTCGTTGTTCCACGCTCCATCCACACACACGTAAAGTTTCCTGACGTCCACGCACACCGGCGCGCTCCGCCAGCTCGGCGCTTATCAAACTGACCGTGCTCCCGTCGTCGCAAAGCGCGCTAGTTCTAATGATACCGTTAGGACCGCGGATGCAAATCGGCACTACTTTTAATAACACTTTATTGTCACTTTCACTATTGATATTTATAACCGATTCCGTGGCGCTGTCGGTCGTGTGCGTCGATGGTGCCTGCGACTCCAGTCGCGGCAGTGGTCTCGATTCCTGTTGATCTACGCCACTGCTCGCATGCACAGGGTAATGCAACAAGCGGTGCAGCGGTGGTGCGGCTGTCCACAGCCCTCCTCGCTGCAGACGGGCGCGGTGCACGAATCTCGCTCGTGACGTGCTATCAGGCATTTGTAGCAAATACCGTTACGTTTGACGTGTTGCCATCTCACTTTGCGTAATGCACGCTTAAACTGTTTACAATCGAACAGCTGATGTACTGCGGTACGACAAAATGAACATTTCGGTTTATTATGGTCCGATTGTAATAATACTGCGTGTGGTCTATGCGTCATACCGTCATGGTTTTTTGCCTGTTTATATATTTGTTCACTACGCGTACTCATGAAGTGATACATGTTTGATGTGCATGACATTTTTACTGCTTCTTTGTGTAGGAATTCCGATATTAACACTAAGCGTGACCTCTGACTTTGTTCAAGCATGAAAGGATAACTATAGTCTGCCCATTTTGATAGTAACACGGAGGGGAGTTTAGATAAAATTATAGATGCTATCTCCATACCTTGTAAGTACTCCTCTCGGCGTACGGCGCGAACGGCTTCAACGAAGTTTTGTACTTTCACTGAAAATGTCACTATATCACGCTGATATTCACTACACAACGGTGGCAATCTCTTTATGTCATGCACTATTCTCGAAATGATGTAGTCCGAGTTTCCAAAGCGTAGTTCTAAAGTAGACATTACTATGTCGGGCGACGAAGCACTGATAAGCAGGGCAGTCACGGCTTCTTTCGCCGCGCCGCGTAAACATTTACGCAGTCGCCATTAATTCTCTTGTGGGGAGAACTTGCACAAAGCAGTTGATTCGTTGAAGGCGTGCTTGAAATGTAGCCATTCTAATGGGTCACCGTAGTACTCGGGCAGGTCACGTGGGGTACTAAGACGGCTCAACAGATTTGTATCAGAATTGTTATTCCTAGAAGCCATAGCAATTTCTTTCATGGCGCTGGCTATGACTTCCAACGCGTTTTCGTTTTTCATCGTTGCATGCGGTACACCTGACGATGACGGTGCGCCGCCGGCTGGCGGCGGCGGCGGCGGCGGCAGCAACATGTTTGCTGTTGACGGTACGGGGCGTTCGCATACTGGTTGTGATTGTGTAGGTACTTGTGCCTGTGTGTCACCGGGCATCGACGACGTCTGCGGTGGACAAGGCTTGCCTTGTGGATCGAAATCGCAATAACTACTATCCACCCATTTCGCCACGTTTTCCCTCACAGCTGGATCTTCTTCTTGTGGACTGTATATATCTTCCTCATCGTCGAGGACGGCGAGGTCGGCGGCCATCTGCTTGTCTATCAGTTCCATTTGAATTTTGGCTTTTAACTTCTCCGCTTCCAAAATTATTTTTGCTCTTCTAGCACTGGTAGAAGCATGGGAAGACGCAACAGGTTTGAATGACTTAGCACTTTTAGCCGTTACGTGCGCCTGCGGTAATGGCGGCGGCGGCGGTTCGGACTTGATGCTACCGGCGGCGCCCGGTATCGCGCGGTTTTGCGTGTCATTTTTTACACTGCTCGTTTTGTTCGCTGGGTTTCTACTGGTGCAAGGAAGTGGATTACTCGTCTCCATTGTTTCGCTCGCTGGGACGCCTTTCTTGGGCTCGTTCCGTTGTTCTCGGCGCAACATACTCCGCGTATTAACCATGAGGTGCGGAGGCGTGGTGAACATGGATCTGGCTCGAAGACCACTTTGTAGGCTATGGGGCGTGTGGTGCAGGCGAAGATAAAATCCTTGAGACGTTTGAAGCGTATATTCAAAACCAACATATAAAGTACAAACAAATAATGTGCGCGTGCGTAGTCGCTCGCGATACGGTGCCGACTGGTTTGCCGGTTACATTTTATAAAATGACATTGCGGGTGGTAATACCCTTAACTGAGCTTCATTAAAATGGTATATGCAAATACCCTTAATTCTAAATATTATATATACTATTAACAAATAATATTATAGTACATGTTTGTGCGTCGCTAACAGTTACTAAAAGGCGGCAGGTTATTTCTGTATATTTAACCCAAATTAAAATAATGTAATCCTTTCACTAATTACCTGTTACCATTATAAAATGTGTTATTTTTTTCGATATTCGACTTATTCTTAGAGTATTATCTACTATCTTACTAGGTGCCCTTATGTACAATGTGAAGCAAAAATGAGTAATCATATTCATAGCGCTATATAAAACAAAGTTTTTAGATAAGTACTATATAGCTCTACTACTATAGGTACTAACTTTAGGTCTCATGTTGTTAGATACATATTTTATTTTGTATTATCTGTTGTACATATGATTGGAGTAAAGCAATGAATTTGTCGGTGCATTATGTTGGGGAGTTTATGTTCCATTAATCTGACGACAGCTTTTAGCCTCACGTTGTATTATATCAGAAACCATGGTAAGCGGATGTGTGTAATTTGTACATGTTTTCAGAAGGAAGATCTGATAAATTAATTTGGCACGACGACTATATTCATCAATGTCCCGAATATTTGATATATTACTACGCTTTACATAATGCTATTTTCTGATATTACATCAAGTGAATTTAATTCAGAATGTTATAGTTGTAAAATACCGCGGTACATAGAATAATTGTGTTAAATTATCAGTTCGTATTTTTATTGTGATACAAAAATATAGAATGTCGTAGAACTGACGGCCGTTGGGCCAGAAAGGTTCTCGAGTGGCAACCACGAACCGGAAGACGCAGCGTGGGCAGGCCCCGTACAAGGTGGACCGATGATCTTGTCCCGGTCGCTGGAAACTGTTGGATGCGAATAGCGCAAGACCGGCAATTGTGGAGATATTTGGGGGAGGCCTTTGTCCAGCAGAGGACGTCTTTCGGCTGATAAGATGATGATGACAAAAATATTTTTATGTGTAATGAAAACTGTTTTATTTCAGCTCCAGTTTGTAGCTCCATTTTTTGAAATCGTAATTGATTATATATGTGCGAAACTTTTCTTAAAAGCATTTCACGATTAATGTTGTCAGAACCATTTATTAAATAACTTATGAGGTAATTTGAAAGGTGGGATCGTAACTTATATTTTGATCATTAATGAGCCAAATATGGGTGAAAGTACGACGTTTTATACCAGGAAAAGTTTTAGGTTTAATTTGTTTTCGGATTTATTGTAATGAGTTGTGAGGAACTTTGTGTATTTTGTTTTAGACACTACATTTAGGTGAAAGGCACTGCTTGGAGCTAAATACGCATGTCTCTCTGTGTCTGCACTGAAGCGAACACGATTTAATTTTTGTCGGCTTTGAAGGGTTTAGTTCATAACGGTCGCAAAGAGTGGAAAGTAAACCATTTGTTCCTATAAACGTCAATCGCAATCTAGGGAAAACTGATTTTTTTGTCGCTATTTCCATTCAAATTTTGTGCAAACTTTCGTAGATTCCTTTGAGTGCATTTATCTGTGGGAAATGTTTTTATAAGCCATTGGGTTTTTATGTTTATAGTGGTCTTATAATAATTTATATCTACTAGGTAGAGGTAGGTATAATAAAGTCTTTAAACCTATATTCTACATGAATTCTGATGTAATATAATATAATTCAAAATCAAACTCAATCTAAAATACTAGGTAAAGTTATAAATAAGTCCACTACTGGATCGATTTGCATAATCAAGTTGAATCAGTTCAAATGCTTTGGATAAAACGATAAACTATTTTCTAAGACTTCTAAGCATAGGCTATGTTCTCTGGGTCGAACAATAATAATAATAACATACTGGGACATCATTTACACACGGCCATCTGATCCCAACCTAAGCAGAGCTTGTACTATGGAAACCAGATAACTGGTATACTAGATATACTACTTTTCTTTTGTAAGTATGTACTTATATAGATAGTTACACCCAGACTCAGGACAAACAGACATGTTCATGCACACAAATATCTGTCTAAGATGGGAATCGAACCCACGAAATTCCGGCGTGAAAAGCAAGCATTTGCCAACCACACCAACAGGCCTGTTAAATTTTAATAATTACAATAATTTTCCGGCTACGTATATTCAGAATGGTACACAATTACAACACTAATTTACATAATATAGTACGTCGAACATTAGATAGACTGCAACTGAATATAAACAGATATGTACAAACTAGTAATTAACTATTCTCTTGTGATTTCGTAGCAGCTGTAGCAGACCGCGTAGTACTGCAGTTAGATACAGCCCCGGCGTAGCGCTAAGTGACTTTGTCAACGTTTACGATTTAACTTTCCATTTAATTAAAGTAATTCCCAACACTGTTTCTAGTTGCTAAGTGTTACTGTACTATAACACTTAGAAACTATAAACAGGGTACAGAATAATTGTTATGAAAGTACAATGATGGAATAATATAGCAGTAGTAAAGTGAGACAACAATTTGACACTCTAGAGGAACATCTAAAATGTAATAACCATACTGGCATAATCTAGCATTTAATAATATCGGCTTCACTAGCTACGGCCTTTCAATATCTATGATCCTGACCAGCTTCTTATACTCATTTTATTATTTGTCCCGGCCCACCGAGCTATGCTGAAAACTTGCAGAAACCGAGTTTTCTAAGAGATGGATATCCTAGCTGAATCGATTGTTACCACTAAGCCTTTTAAAATGTAAATTTATTGAAATAATTAGAACCGTTTTCGAGAATCAATTTGCATACTTTATAAGAGGGGTGTGAGTAATTGGTGTACTTTCTTGAAATTGTCTGTTTAGAATCGCTACTAAATACGGTAAACGCAAAAAAAACAAATACACCAGCTTTTAAACGTTGTTACGTGAAATCAATAATCAAACTTGCTAACGTTAATTTTAAGGTCGCCAGAGCTCATTGGGGTGGGGGGAAGGGTCAGCAACACTTGTTTGCTGACTGTTAAAGGCCGGCAACGCACCCGCGACACCTCTGGTGTTGCGAGTGTCTATGGGCGGCGGTGATCACTTACCATCAGGTGACCCACTTGCTCGTTTGTCGCCCTCTGACATATGAAAAAAAAAAAAAAAAAACGTGCACAAAGTTTTACATTTTTGACATTTCATTTAATAACTATTATGTATTAGCTCTGCCAACAATTTGGGTGCGATTAAATAATTTTGCCAACCCTATTATTGAAATATATCAAAACTCACGCTAAGTGCCATTCATCTATGAGATCTTTAGCTCTATTGTTTATCCCATAACTCTAAAATACATGAGAGATCGACAACCTTAATCCTATGAAATTTGCTCTTTGTTGCACAATCAAACATTACTGGCAGCGTGAGCTCTACCATAGCTAGTCTTCTATACGTTATATGGTACTCAAGCAACAAGCGTGTTAAGCTAACTTTTGTTGTATGTGTTTTAGTGTGTCTATCAGATAAATGGTGTAATCACACTAATATTATGGTTTAAGACGTTTATTTCTCATAAAGAATACAATTAAAATATTCAGATATTTATCTGAGAATAAAATTAAAAAGCTTAAATTTTATTACTATACTAACAAGAATACACAAAGACGTATTGAGTAAGTATGATTAACAAAGAAAAATGATTTTATACATAATTTGTTGGTAAAAATTATAAAGGCGAAAGTTTGTGAGTGTGTGTTTGTTACTTCTTCACGTCTAACCGGCTGGAGCGATTTTAATAAAATTTGGTATGGAGTTAACTGACACCCTTTCATAGGGTTCATCGCGGGTGAAACCGCGGGGCACAGCTAGTCGTCTATAAAAAGCGACCAAAAATGAAAACACTTGCTGTATTGCAGAGCTGATAATTTGTAAACTATTGAAATTACAAAATAAACATATTTCGCCTTGTAGATAATATTCTTGGCTCCTTTAACTTAATTCAATGAAGAAATCTCAGTAGTTTTGGTAATGATTTAGTTAAACTTTGGCTTACAATCACTTTATCTTGCTGCATTAAAGATCATTTTTAAAACATAACAGAATCGAAAAGTGTTTTACATACCTACTGTATGTCAGGGCACGTGTGTGAACTTCGCTCACAAGTTCCAAATTAATTTCCTGTGGCACAAAGCAATCGACGGACCTGTGATAGTCACGGTCGGTTCATCTCGCTGATTGTTTTTTTTTACTATACCTTTAGTTGTGTACGTTTAGGGCCTCGGGTAACCCAAAGTGATTCAGTCGAAACTCTTTTACAAAACGTGTCTGTCACAGTGTCGTTTTGGGCTGAGTACTTCGTATAAATATAATACATAACATTGGTACAGAACAAAAGGAATTGGTGGTTCTGTCACGTAAGCTAAATCAGACTAATATTATAAAGGCGAAAGTTTGTGAGAGTGTGTGAGTATGTTTGTTACTTCTTCACGGATTTTGATGAAACTATGGAGTAATATAGCTTATATTAGGTCTTTACCTATGAAATTGCCGTTCTGCAGTACTGGCCATTTCAAATCAAAATAATTTTTGTTTGGCTAAGAATTCTAATTTCAAATTAATTTTATTTTAAAAACATGGATTCTTATTTCCAAAAGTAGTCATTTCTTTATTGATTAGTGTTACATTTTCATCGCATTTCAATCTTTTTCGTCATCATGGATACGTTAAAAATTCGAGTAATTATGGAATATGAGTACCGTCGTGGCAGCAACGCGGCACAAGCGGCACGCAACATCAACGACGTTTACGGAGCTAACACTACAAACCAACGCACCACCTGTTATTGGTTTGCTCGCTTCCGTTCTGGAAATTTCGACCTGAAAAATGAACCTCGCGGTCGTCCGAAGACTTTGGTCGACAATGACGAATTAAAGGCGGTTGTGGAAGCTGATGATACACAATCTACGGCTGAATTAGCAGCAGCTTTCGACGTTAGCGTCAAAACAATATTGGTCCATTTGCGTCAAATTGGCAAGGTAAAAAAGCTTGACAAATGGGTGCCCCACGAACTCAATGATCGCCAGCGCGAAGTACGCGTCGAGACGTGCCTTGCACTGCTCAACAGACACACAAATGAAGGAATTTTGAACCGCATTGTTACCTGCGATGAAAAATGGATTCTGTTTGATAACCGCAAGCGCTCAGCAAGTTGGTTGGATCCTGGTTCAGCACCTAAACAATGCCCTTAACGAAAACTTACCCCTAGAAAAGTGATGGTCACTGTTTGGTGGTCTAGCGCCGGTGTGATTCATCACAGCTTCTTACCAAACGGGGTGAGCATTACTGCAGATGTGTACTGTGAAGAACTGAGCACAATGATGGAGAAGCTGGCGCATCTCCAACCAGCATTGGTCAATCGCTCGTCTCCGCTGCTCCTGCACGACAACGCGCGACCTCATACTGCACAGCAGACGGTCTCCAAGTTGCAAGAACTGGGGTTGGAAGCTCTCCGTCATCCGCCCTACTCACCAGACCTTGCGCCTACAGACTACTACTTTTTCCAGAATTTGGATAACTTCTTGGCGGGAAAAAAATTCAATACCCGAGAGGCAGTACAAAATGCCTTTGAAGAATTTGTTGCCTCCCGTCCAGCTGATTTCTTTAAGAAGGGCATCAATAAACTGCCACTGCGATGGCAAAGATGCATTGATTGCATGGGTGATTACTTCGATTAATACAAATAAAAAAATTCATGAAAAAAATTCGTTTAAATTTTTTCATACAAAACGGCAATTTCATAGGTAAAGACCTATTATATCCGAAAAACACATGGGCGATAATTTAAAAAATTTAACGCGGATAAAACCGCGGGGTATCTGTTGAAAATAAATTTTAGTACAAAAAAAAAATCTAACAAAAAAAATTGCCAGTATGTTAAAGAATAACCAACAGAACCAATTTTGGATTTTATGTCTGTTTATCGGCTTGCCTGTGCATGCATCACGTAAAAAGTACGAAACCAATGTGGATAACTTTTGTACGTAAACTATTCTATCGCAGGCCTCTGTCTGATGAATCCTTAAATTGATGAAGCCCCCGGCAGAGGCAGCTTAAGGTCACACCGAGGACCGGAAACTATAGACCGATTAATACATTCCTCCGTAACGGTACCTTCCACCCTCCCTTTTAAGTGGCTTTAAGTGGTTTTTATTACGTTCCATCGTGTCTATGGCGGAATTCGGAAGTGTTATAATTGAATTTGCATGGTCCATTTAGTCCTGGCTCGAGTTTGTAGACCAAGAGTTACAGGCTACATCTAAATGTTTAGATTTATTTTATCTTATAGGCACTGGTTACCTTAGTGACTGTTTTAACGATTATTGTTTGATTACAGCTGGGAACAACCCCGCAACGTTATATCTATAGTCCGTAGACGCTCAGAAGTTAAATCATTTTAACGGTCATCCATTTACAGAACAATTGCGCATCTAGGTACTTAACCAGCCAGTTGCTCTTACTGATTTAATAACTGGTTATATGTTTTGTCTATTATAGCTGTTGCTTGAGCTCATCGCACTCGCCTGGTATAATTAGGTATTTAATGGTACTTGCATTATACTATACATCATTTTTTATATATTTTATAGTTACACGTTCAAACAAGTCTAGCATGCTGGCGTGCTGCTATTAAGACCTGCTACTTATTTTTACTGTCTCCGGTCTACTACACACTCATATAACAACACCAAGGACGAAGCTTCCGAATCTCCTCAAAATATTCAGCTTATTTAAAATTTGTTTTTAACGTATTTCACCTCACAGTTTTGAATATAATTCACGAGCGTTTTTTGTTTATTTGGCGAACTCCCGTTATACGCCGGAAAGTAATGTGGAAAGTTTGTCCATACACATAGGCAACAAAGCACACATCCATTGGGACAGGTTGAAATTTTATAACGTAACATTATTTTTTAATTTAGCAAATTCATTGCAATCAACACAAACATGAAACAACTTTTAGTGTTATTTTTTATGTGAGTAATAAAACGATAACGTGTGGTAGATGTAGCCGTCGTAGAATCGCGGTCAAGGGATGAAGGTTTTATTTGCTCTACGTTGGTTAAAGGATTCTGCTCATGTACTGTTCCTATGAGCGTTTTATCAACGCTTTGTCATTAAAAAAGCTAAGCTGCACATTTTTAGGTAGTCTTAATTTGCAAGGTATTAGTGAGACTATCTATGCACCAATGGTGGTTAACATAAATGCATAGATAGATTTTAAAAGGTCTCAAAATACCACTCTGAAGACCGCCGTTGGTAGTGATCCAAAGGTTGCAGGTTCGATCCTCGCAAAAAATAAAATAAATATTTATGTTCCTGAATATGTATTTTTGTCTTGGTCTGGGTATTTTCTGTGTATCGGTACGCAGGATAGTCATGCATGTGCGTGTGCGCAAACAAAGGTACACTCCCATTGTCCTCACTCTCATAATCTGATGGGAAAGTTATTCGACACAGCTGAAAGAGTTCAGGCACAGGATCGGCAGCTTTACGTAGTCTCCAAATCATGGGCGTATGACAAATTCCAGACTCCGATCTTTAACTGCGTGTTTGCCTTGCCAGAAAAATCACAATAACATTTTATGGCCCGAATTCCAGGATCTTTTCATGCTCGACTCGATTGGTATATTGAATTATTAATTCCAATAGTAATAATAATATCCTGGGACATTATTTACACACGGCCATCTGATCCCAAACTAAGCAGAGCTTGTTCTATGGAAAACAGATAACTGACATACTACATAAGCTACTTTTTTGTAAATACATATTTATATAGATAATTACACTCAAACTCAGAGCAAACAGGTATGTTCATGCACACAAATATCTCTCCTGGGTGGTAATCGAACCCCCGACCTCCAGCGTGAAAAGCAAGCATTTGCAAACCACGCCAACGCTCGTCGATTCTTCTAGATAAGACCAAGACATTCGATACAATTCAATTTAAAATACTTTTGAGCAAACTCGGTATAGGAACACGTGACAACTCACATAAATGGTTAGTGTTTAATTATATAAATTTCTCAGGGTCGTGTCTTCTCTTCTGACCGTCTCTTCTTCATATATATCAGTAGCCTACCGAAGATCATGGAGGAGCCATGTGTCCTTTTTGCAGATGACATTTCCCTATTAAGCTCATGCACAAGCGAAGTAGGCCTAAATTAACGGCTCCATTCTATAATCAATAAAAGGAGAGAATGGATGGATAACCCAAACCTGGAGATCAATCACAATAAAGCTAAATTAATTGATTTTACCCTTTCAAAATCCTTAAAATCACCATTTACTAGAAAACATAACATGAATGGAACTCATTTTGAAACTGATAATGATTTTTCTCTGTGAGGTATAACTATAAAGATATAAATATGCAAATATTTGTGTGATGAGCACGAATATTTGTTTCTGAGCCATGGATGTTTTCTATGTATTTAAGTATTTATCTATGTATATATATAAGTACGTATATATTGTTGCCTGGTACCCATATAACAAGCTTTGCTTAGTTTGGGGCTAGGATGATCTGTGTGACATTGTCCCCTAGATATAATAGATTATTTTTATTACAAATATTTGAAGCATTAGATCGAAATTATCAAAATTTATCTACGCTTTCTATGAAATAAAGACAACCAACAACAACAA
Source organism: Pseudoips prasinana (assembly GCA_951640165.1). Taxonomy (NCBI): domain Eukaryota; kingdom Metazoa; phylum Arthropoda; class Insecta; order Lepidoptera; family Nolidae; genus Pseudoips; species Pseudoips prasinana. Next base: position 21,457,930 of record OX621236.1, on the reverse strand, counting down.
AAACCAACAACGTCTCCGCTCACGCCATGCTGTTTACTAATAAAAGCAATAGATTTCCTCGTTAGTAGCGTATTCAGCATATTCAGTTATATCAGCCTGATATCCACTGCTGGAGATAGGACTCATCCAAAGGTTTCTATAATGTTACTATATGTAGGGGTTTTCTTGGCATGCGAGTTGGCGACAGCTAGGTGGTAGCTATAGTACATAAGTGGCGCTGCTGCCCGACGACCTGGTGTATCCCTTACTCGCCTTTTACGACAGACACGGGATGATATGGGGTGGCCCTGATGATCTTTCAAGACCGGAAACCGGGCCAACGAGGGCTGTCGAGATACACAAAAATATACACAGCAGCCTGGAAATTGGTGGTATTACTCCTTCCAGCCTCGGACAGTACATAAAGCTGTTGGCCCTGCGACTGATCTCTCTATGATCGTGTAATATTACCATCAAATGGGGCTTGAGCGTAGAGGAGTCAATACCACTTCTGCCAATTTACCGTTATTAATTATCCGTTAATAATTTACCGGCTAACATTGGCCGCCGAAGTCTAAATTTGGCCAAGAGCACTGTTACTACTGTTGTCAATAATTTTCCTCAACTTCTACTATGTATCGTAATTTCAGTTGGATGTTCATTGATGAAGCTTATCTTCCTACTGATAGGTACCTAAAATAAAATAATTCTTAATGAGTTAATAAAACGATCATAAAATAGGAGGGTTAGTGGGCGAACTCCCTATGAATCGTATAGTTAGTGTGCTCTGACGTCAAACGGCGGGCGATCATTACCACTATATAAAACCACTTTGTGTGCCTGTCATTAAATTATAGCTGGGTATAAAAAAGACGTAAACTATTGTGCTACTTTCTTTATAATATTATATTGCCCGAATAGTAAATACTACTGTGATACTTTGGTCTCAAATTGCTATATAATAGTGTTCTATTTTAGGTAACCAAAACCGTTTTAGAGTTTCATATTAAAATGGTGAAGGAACACTTAAAGGGTACCCCAGCGGTAGATCGTAGCAACCTTGTAGCTAAAAATTTGTTTAGAATACAAACCCAGTCTTATTGCACGACTCGCAATTGGCTGATTTATTTTACATTTCAATATTAGGCACTGAAAATAGGGCTAATATGGTTGGTGCCTTTAATTGTTTATAGTGAATAGTCAATAGTTTATAAGTTCCTATAAGACGTAAAATAGAATTATATCACGTTAAAATATATATAGATTCCGCCTTGTAGGCGTCTGACATGGCTTAACGAACGCTGTCTTATGACCAAGGGTTGAATCAACAGTTTAACATGCCCTTCCAAGCTCGGAGATGTTCAGAAGTTGTCACCCATCTACGACTAACCGCACACCTAGGAGTTTAACCGCGCAGATCGTTTAAAATCCAATTAGGACAGCAGACTGATGATGAAGATGATTACTTTGATTACGGTGATTTTTGAATAATTGCAATGATGTCTAAATGAACCAAGCCCACATAATGCCACATTAAAAAAAAACTATTCAGAAATAAAGAAAAATTAAATTATGCCCTCCATTTTAAAGTTACCCTTGTTTGTACTAATAGCCATTTTTTTAGTATTATTTACTATCATCTAATTATACAAACCAAAAATAGGTAATAGTTTAATTAAAGTAAAGTGCGTTGCAATTAAAACAGCCTGTATAAACAGTGGTAATTACAATGTTCGTATGTACAGTTCATGCCCGCCGCGGGTCTAGTCGTAATTCTGCTAAGGCCTTTGTTATAATGTTAATGAAACAATTATATATAAATCACAGTGTTTGTGTTTGCTGTGTTCAAGGAAAAATATGCTTTACAAATGGCAGCGTTTGATACAGGTTTCATGCACTCTTATTTAATACAATGCGTTAGAAAGAGTTGTATATGTAAAGTCATGAATTACAGAAGGACTGTCACAGTCTTTGTGATGATTAAGAATATATGTATCTAGATAGATAGTTAGATAGCTTAACTCTTTACTGTACACCAATATTAAAATCATACAGTAAATATAATTAAAAAGTATACAATTGGCGGTCTTATCACATGTGATCTCTTCCAGACAACCAAAGAATGGACAATAATAGGGATTATTTAAGAGGGGCATCTACCTACTTATAAAACAACAACTTGTAGAATATCAGACTGCGGATTGTTTTATTTGTCTCTCCTTCTCTGAGCTATAGTTGAAGTCGTGTTTTTGTCTTACTAAATGTGCACATTGAGCTCCTGAAGTATCTCACACGACATTTTCACCGGTTTCATTAATTAATGATATTCTCAATACGAATGTGTCCTTTGCATATAATTAGTGATGTTGTTGTTAACGTGAATGGCTATTATAATTATAAATACAATCAAATCGCAGGAAAGCCAAAACTGCTCATTGAATATTTTTTTAAAAGGTTACTTGGGCCGTGATCTACAATCGATATCGAAGCCAAAAATATAGTTTTTAGAATTTTTGTCTGTTTGTCTGTATGTATGTCCGGGCTAAACTCAAAAAGTACTGTATGGATTTACTTCAAATTTTACATGAAGATTAACAAGAGGTCGGGTCAACATAAAGGCTATATATTATCACGTTAACACCTACGGGGGAGCAGCTGTGATAATTTATAAAGTTTAACGCGGGTAAAACCGCGGGGCACAACTAGTAAATAATAAAAACTCTTCTTTTATGTTTAGTTCAGTACTTACATATTAATTATATAAGTTACAGTTACTAAAGGCAGTAGGTATTTGGAAATTAATCTCAACTATGAAATACTATTTGAGAGTTGAGAAAGCGATTTGTTATTCTGATACTTCGTTAATTCGCATCACTAGTTAAAAATTATGGCTACCTACAAAGAAAAACTAATTTTAAATACGGGCGTAATTTATAAAGGTGATTGATAATTATTACGTGAAATAGATTGGATTTTTCTTTTCTTTTTTTTATGTCATAGGGCGACAAACGAGCTTGCCGGTCACCTGATGGTAAGTGATGGACACTCGTAACACCAGAGGTGTCACGGGTGCGTTGTCGGCCTTTAAGAGTTAGCAAACAAGTGTTGCTGACCTCCCCACCCCAATGCGCTCTGGCGACCTTACTCACACGCAGAAACACAACATTAAAGTTATTAATGTTAATTATTAAAGAATGTCTTATGTAAGGTACTTCCCCAGTCGGGCTGTTCTTTAAGCGAATGAACGCTGTGCCCTACCTCTCTTAAAAGAATTGGGAATTTATACCTAGAAAACATTTGGAAGGGGAGAAATTTCACCAGTTATTATAAAGCGGGTTTGATAAATCCCATTGTATCGTAATCGCATCACTTAATTAATTCGCACCAAATGTTTCCCGTAATCTGCATTCCCAAGCGTACCAAGTTGGCACTTATTCGTAGAATAAAATAACCGACAAGCATTAATACAAACATGCAAGTCGCCTACCTGGGGTGGGTCAGATAGGGAATCGATACCGACTAAATGCGTATGCACTTGCACATCTCTAGTCAGTGTGCATTCGTCGCTTCCGTGGATCAGTGACGAGATCTGTGCGTGTCTTGGGAACTATATAATTATTGTATTTGAATGTGGTGTGAAGACGTTCTGAAAACTATCCCTGTAAAGTGTAACGTGTGTAAATCTAGTGCCTTCATCGCTGCAGAACCGGTGGACTGTCATTGGAGGGAAAAGGTAAGGCGGCTACTATTGTCCTTATTTTATTCTAAGTTTAATTGCCTTCCAAATACGTTTTGGGAATCAGTGTGATTTTCAACCCCTAATGCGGCGGGATACAGCCGATCTTGCCACATTGTTTTGGTGCCGAAACCCGGGAATAATCCTAATTATAACGCGAGACGAACTTTCATTCTTTGTTCAACCAACCATATTGTTACTCATATTAATCGTTAAACATCTCGTTCGTTATTGTACATTTCTCCAAAATATAAGAACAACACGATATAAAACATTATTCTGCTTAATATGGTGTATTTATGTTTATTCGGAATCGAATGCAGAACGAAATAATAACATTTTAACATTTTTCTAATCCGTGAGGTTATCTACCTACCGGCCATTGCCGCTCGGTATTTTTTCGTAGTATTAAATTGGTTGTTTGCTTATTGTTTCTCCTCGCCCATTCAGATACACATAGTTCCACGACATACCTAATCTGTGATTTGTATAAATACTGTTCAGAATTGTTGTTTCGTATGATGTTAGTACATGTAAATTAATCGTTTTGTTCAGTACATGTATTATCACGTACATTCAATCGCCACAACAATTAAGGTTTATTAAATAAATTGTGAGTTATTCTAGTGAATAATTTATTACTTATAGACCATTCGTATTCGTTAATACAAATCCATTCCATCCGTAATCGTAATCGTATTCGTACGAAGCCGTAATCGTAATCGTATTCGTATGAATCCGCAATCGTAATCGTATTCGTATACTTAATTATCATTAATAAGTATAAACTGCGACTTCTAAACTAAGTTTGGTTTAATACATTTCTGTCATTTAGTTATAGATTTTATCAATAGTATTGAGGGTATAAAAATAATAAAGTTGGTTCCGTTCGGTTGGTACGACATGCACCCTGAAGTTGCCTTAGCGTCGAGATAGTGTTGTCACCTAACATTTAAACTGTCGATATCGATAATTTCGGATATTTTATTTTGCATCGATTATTTATTTAGTCTTTTTGTTTCGTTTATCGATTTAGTCATGGCTTATAATACTAAACGCACTAAAAGAATGAGTAAATCTAAATCAATTGAACTCGTTGGTCTTACGCACGCGGACTTGCCCGTTTTACGTCGGAAACGGACGTTGGCATTTAATCGATTGCGGAAAACTTTGGAAGTTGCTAAGTTGGTGACTACGGATATTTCCCGTTTGGACGAATTTCTCGTACATTATTCTGCGGTTCATAAGCATATCACAAATTTTGAAGAAGCACATTTAGACATTCTAAGCATCGTTGAAGATTCGGACCTTGAGGCAGAAGATGAAATTCGTTCCAATTTTGATGATATTCATTTTCAAGTGCTGGCTATTCATCGTAAGCTTACTCCTTCTGAAATCGTTCGTACTGCGCCCACTGCACCACCTGCATCGACAATGAGACTTCCAAAAGTTGACCTACCGCGTTTCTCAGGATGTATAAAGGATTTTAATATGTTCTATGATGCGTTCAATTCACTCATTCATTTGAATGAATCTTTGTCAGACTCGGACCGGATGCAATACCTTCGAGCGAGTTTATTCGGGGACGCATTGGGACTTATTCGAACTTTTCCTAGTCAAGGTGAATACTATCGGGAAGCGTATAATACCCTAGTAGCTCGCTATCGAGACAAACGTGAACTTGCGTTTACGTGTTGGCGAGAAATGCTAAATATTAACTTTAAGGTGAACTCACCAACTGAATTTAGACGCGTGTTGGACCTTTTTAATGAAAATTTAATAATTTTGAAAGGTCTTAAGTTACCTACGGAACATTGGGACTTTATCCTATGCTATCATTTGTTATCGAAATTAGATTCTAAAACGCGTTGTGCCTTTGAAAAAGAGCACTCGACGCCGGAATTACCAAGCTACACTAAACTTAAAGAATTCCTTGAAAAACAATGTGATGCACTCGTTCGTGACACACATTTTTCAACTAACCGTGATATTCAAGCTTCTACTAGTAGTAGTACCAAGAATCATGTCAAGTCAAGTTTCAGCAACAAGAAAACTACTTCTTCGTTGCTATCCAATTCAGAGAAAACAGCAAACCGGCTAGAAAGTGGCAAACATTCTGGGCTTTCTAAAATTGTACCCGGGGTAGCCAAGTGCCCTGTGTGTTCAGAACTTCATGCGATTTCGCATTGTAAATCGTTTTTAGCAAAATCAATTCAGGAAAGACGTGATTTTGCTAAAGAGAATCGATGGTGTTTCAACTGTTTAAAGGCTTCACACGTTGTTCGCGATTGTAAATCAGTTTTTTCCTGTCAGAAATGCCGCCAAAGGCATCACACTCTTCTCCATCTGGATATTGATGCGAATTCTTCTGATCATGAACCCACATCCAGTGAACCCGCTCGTGCTTTGGCGAGCGTGGGTGAGAATTCGGTTGTTCTTCTATCTACTGCAGTTATACATATTCGTGATTCGTCGGGCAGCTACCAGCCATTTCGCTGTGTAATCGACACTGGTAGTCAGGCTCATTTCATTTCGGAACGTGCAGTAGACCGACTTGGACTTGACAAACGGGTGACTTCGCGCCAAGTTCGTGGTGTAGGTCAATCGTCAGCTCCTGTTTCTGGAGCTGTTCATCTTCAGATAGGCATTAACGGTCAAGTGGTTTTCAACGTGGACGCCTTAACTATACCAAACATATGCGGAAATATGCCTAGCGTAAACCTTGACAAATCGTCTTGGCTACATATTCGTGGTTTGAACCTTGCTGATCCGGACTGTGACAAACCGGGTCCAATCGATCTTCTTCTAGGTGCGCAGATTTTCCCTTCTCTTCTTCTACCTGGAAGTGTAAGTGGAGAACGAAACCAACCATCAGCGTTAAATTCTGTCTTCGGCTGGCTTCTCATAGGAAGTGCTGCTGATACTCACGTCAAACACAAACTTAACTCCTTCTTCGTTACAGACGACGAGCTGTTTCATGAAGTCAAGAAGTTCTGGGAATTAGACAACCTTCCGAGCGTCACTAAGTTAAGCGCGGCAGATACACGTTGTGAACAAATTTACCATGACACGACGTATCGTGATGCTACCGGGCGTTATAGCGTCGCCTTGCCTTTCAAAGACGACAAGGAACCGTCATTTCCAGGTTCACGTGAGTCAGCTCTCAGGCGTTTTTATTCGTTAGAACGTAAACTTTCCTCTGATCCTGTTCTTAAGGAACAATATTCAAGTTTTATGGCTGAATATCTACAATGTGGTCATATGACACTTGTGCCCACAAAAGACTTACGAAAAGGAAAATATTACATCCCACACTTTTGTGTACTACGTCCTGAGAGTAGCAGTACAAAGCTACGTGTTGTCTTTGATGCGTCAAATCGTGATGCCATTACAGGAAAATCGTTGAATGAAACCTTATTAATCGGTCCAAAATTACAAGCTAATATTTTGGAAATTCTTCTCAGGTTTCGTATTCATTCTGTTGTATTTTCAGCGGACGTGTGCAAAATGTACCGTCAAATTCTAGTGCATGAAGATCATCGTGATTTTCAAAGAATCTTCTGGAGATTCCATCCATCTGATCCAATTTCAGAGTATAGATTGAACACCGTCACGTATGGCGTTTCCTCGTCTCCTTTTCAGGCTTGTCGTACGATGAAACAACTCGCCGATGACGAAGGTAGTGACTTTCCTCTAGGTCAAACCGTTTTAAGGACTGATCTATATATAGATGACATTGTCAGTAGTTGTTCAGATCTAAATCAGGCTATTCAAACCAAGTTTGAAGTAATAGCGCTTTTTAAACGAGGTCATATGGAGCTTCGCAAATGGGCCAGCAATAATCCGAAGTTGCTAGATGGTATCCCTCCAGAGAACTGTCGTACAGATTACGTATCTATGGACATTGAACCGTCTCACACTCTTAAAATACTAGGTTTAGGATGGGAGCCCGGTTCTGACCATTTCACATTCGAGGTTAAGCCTCAAAATCGCATATGTAGCAAACGCACAATTCTTAGCGAACTTGCAAGAGTCTACGATCCTTGTGGTTTTCTGTCACCTTTAACATTTTTTGCCAAATACTTGGTGCAGAAGTTATGGGTCATAGGCGTTTCTTGGGACGAAGATCCTCCCGAGGATATCAAACAACAATGGATTCGTTATACTAATGAATTAAGTCTAATTAAGAATATTAAAATTCAGCGACAATTTTCAGTATTAGACATCAAATCGTGCGAAATACATGGTTTCGCGGACAGTTCTCAACGTGGTTATGCAGGTGTGGTGTACCTTCGAGTAATCGACGTCCATGGTAACATTAAGGTTTCTTTTGTGTTATCAAAAGCAAGGTTAGCGCCCATCAAAGTCGTTTCATTGCCTAGGCTTGAACTTTGTAGTTGCGCGTTGCTCGTAGATTTGCTCCAATTCGTTAGTGAGGTTTATCAATCTCGTCTGCCCATTTCAGCCATGTACGCGTGGTCAGATTCGACAGTCGCGCTTTCGTGGATCCGATCGTCATCGTCACGTTGGAAGACATTCGTAGCCAACCGTGTCAGCCATATTCAGGATACAGTTCCAGGCGCACATTGGCGTCATGTGAAATCAGCCGACAATTCTGCAGATATCGCGTCTCGAGGACAGACTCCAGCGGAACTTGTAAATAATTCGTTATGGTGGGCGGGGCCTAGCTGGCTCTCGAAAGATGTATCATCTTGGCCTTGTTCAATTTCAGATCCTTCTGAGGATCAACTTCGTGTTGAAGAGAAAGTACAGGTTTTACTGGAAGGTGATATTCCTGTACATCCAATTGATTATTTGCTATCTAGATATTCGTCAATTCGTAAGATCCAACGTATAACTGGCTTGTGCCTTCGCTATATACATAACTTGCGTTATAAACAAAATCGACGTTCTGATCTTCCCCTAAATCGTACAGAACTTCACAACGCGTTATTGGTGATAGTGAAACGTACACAGTTTCTTCATTTTAATGAAGATATCAAACGTTTAGAAGAAGGCAAGCTTCTTTCAAAACAAATGCGTAAGCTGTCGCCTTTCATTGATGGCTTAGGTGTCCTCAGGGTGGGCGGTAGGTTATCTAGATCTGGACTAGAATACAGCCATAAACATCCTGCCTTACTTCCTCGACAGGCTCAACTCACTGACATGATTATAGATGCTCTCCATAGAGAAAATTGTCACCCTGGAATCAATACGTTACATTATTTAATTTGTCAACAATTTTGGATTTTGTCAGCTAAACGAGCAATACGACATCGCGTTTCAAAATGTTTCAAATGTTTCAAAACAAATCCAAGTCCTCTCGAACCGTTTATGAGTGATTTACCTGCAGTTCGCTTAAATCAGGTAAAACCTTTTAGCATTGTTGGAGTGGACTACGGAGGTCCGTTTCGGATTAAATCTGGCAAATATCGTGGTGCAAAAATTAGTAAAGCTTATCTCTGTCTATTCGTCTGCTTTACAACTAAAGCAGTTCATTTGGAAGTTGCTACTGATTTGACTGCAGAGTCATTTATCGCAGCGCTACGACGCTTCGTAGGTCGCCGTGGTCGAGTTCAAACAATCTACTCGGACCGAGGTACAAATTTCGTAGGGGCGCAGCGGGAACTCGCCGCTTATATGCAGAATGCGTGTCATGTAGAACAAATAAATTTTAAATTTAATCCTCCAGCTAGCCCAAACTTCGGAGGCGTATGGGAGATTCAAATTAAAGCTACGAAGTCAACCTTATATCGTGTCACCAATAACCAATCCTTGACGTTAGACGAACTTTTTACGCTATTCGTACAAATCGAAGCTATGCTTAATTCGAGGCCACTTTATAGCCTCAGTTCCTGTCCAGATGACATGTCCGTGCTTACCCCCGGACATTTCTTAACGTTAGAGCCTCTGACGGCTGTTCCTGATCAGGACCTCACTTCCGTAAATATATCACGTTTAGGACGGTGGCAACTCATCCAGAGATTCCAGCAAGATTTCTGGAAGCGTTGGAAAAATGAATACCTTCAGTCACTAATACAAAGGGCTAAGTGGACTAAACATTCGAAGCCATTGGATACCGGTTCCGTGGTCGTTATTAAAACTGATACGCCACCCCTTCACTGGCCGATAGCTCGTGTAGAAAACTTACACAGTGGCCCAGATGGAGTAATACGCATCGCGAAATTGCGTTTACCGAATGGTTCGTTTCTAACACGGCCATTGACAAAGTTGTGTCCTTTGCCAAACCAAACGGATTAGAAAATTAATTTAAATATGTTTAGTTATTAAGTTTATTTCTAAGACGTTTATTGTCGAAGTCACGTATCGTTGTTCTTATACTAGGATATTAGTATAATTCTTAATAGTTTTAATTCGTTACTAATAAAGATTTAGGTTATTATTGTTATTCTCGCTTTATCTATTCGTTAACATATCTTAAATAAATCGTTATTTAGTTCATCTCACTTAACAGTATTTTGTTAAAAATACAACTAACGTGTATTTTGGTGGGCGGTATGTATCGTAATCGCATCACTTAATTAATTCGCACCAAATGTTTCCCGTAATCTGCATTCCCAAGCGTACCAAGTTGGCACTTATTCGTAGAATAAAATAACCGACAAGCATTAATACAAACATGCAAGTCGCCTACCTGGGGTGGGTCAGATAGGGAATCGATACCGACTAAATGCGTATGCACTTGCACATCTCTAGTCAGTGTGCATTCGTCGCTTCCGTGGATCAGTGACGAGATCTGTGCGTGTCTTGGGAACTATATAATTATTGTATTTGAATGTGGTGTGAAGACGTTCTGAAAACTATCCCTGTAAAGTGTAACGTGTGTAAATCTAGTGCCTTCATCGCTGCAGAACCGGTGGACTGTCATTGGAGGGAAAAGGTAAGGCGGCTACTATTGTCCTTATTTTATTCTAAGTTTAATTGCCTTCCAAATACGTTTTGGGAATCAGTGTGATTTTCAACCCCTAATGCGGCGGGATACAGCCGATCTTGCCACACCCATTTTATTCATTTAATGTTTCCGGAAACTGTACAAAAAATTTGACGGACCGGTTGGTCTAGTGGCTAGTGACCCTGACTGCTAAGTCAAAGGTCTTGGGTTCGATCCCCACCCAGGAAAAATCATTGTGTGATGAGCACGAATATTTGTTCTGTGTCTGGGTGTAATTTATTTATAATACTTACTTACTTACTTTATATTTAGAAATGTATAAGCATGTTTATGACGTTGGTAACCGTATTAGTTATCACAAGAATATTATTTATTTCATTAAAATTAAAGTGTCTGTTTGTAGTGTAAAAACTTAGAAAATAAACCTTAAAATTTTTGTTTGTATTAGGCTAAGTAAAAATAAGTTTTAGACTATTCAATAGTTTCAGCGAGTGAATCCATTGAATCGATCTTATATCCTTAAGCCCCCCAAGCCCAAACCCAAGGTCCTGCACGTACGTTCCTTTGGTCGGATTGATATCAATCACCTTTATAAGGATGCATCTGATATTGACTGGGAACCTTTGCTAGTAGCTGAAAGTGTTGACGACATGGTCGATATTTTCAACAAAAATATCTTTAGGTTATATGATGCTCATGCGCCCGTAACACAGGTTAAATTGAAACGCTGCACCGTGGATGTCGAAAGAAATAAAAATGTTAATGCGGCGTCGAGATCGAGCATTTCGTAACTTCAAAAAAGCGCGCAGTGATCTAAATTGGAACGTTTACAAAATTGCTAGGAATCGGTGTAATCAGATGATACGCAATGCTAAATGCCGTCATATTCTTAATAACATATCTTCTTCTACACCTGCCGGTATCTGGAAATTCCTAGGAACTCTTGGTATCGGTAAGCCGCGACACTTAGATCTTCCCAGCTCGATTGGTTTAGATGATCTTAATCACCATTTCAGTACTATTACTTTTTTGGATCATTTAATCTAACTCCAAACTATAGCATTACTTAATGGTCTTGCGCGCCCAAATATCTCTCCATTTTATTTCACAACAGTGGATACAAATGAGATCAAAAAGATTATCCTCTCCATTAAATCAAATGCTGTTGGTTGTGATGGTATCAGCCGACGGATGATTACTACCATCTTGGATAGCCTCCTTCCTGCAATTACACACATAGTTAACTTTTCCCTCAACTCCGGTACATTCCCCTCCATATGGCGTAAAGCTTATGTCCATCCTCTTCCTAAGGTAACTAATCCCTCTCTCCCTACACATTACCGTCCTATTTCTATCCTTCCTTTCCTATCCAAAGAACTGGAGTCCTGTGTTCAGAAACAACTTTCACATTTCATACTTTCCAATAGCTTGTTAAGTCCAATGCAATCTGGATTTAGATCTGGGCACAGTACTACCACGGCACTTTTTAAAGTGACTGACGATATTCGAGCAGGTATGGAGGATACCAAAGTCACTGTGATGGTTTTGGTAGACTTCTCTAACGCTTTTAATACCGTCGGTTACGATATCCTTCTATGTGTTCTCTTCCATCTTATGATCTCTGACGTACCACTGGAGTGGTTTTCTTCATATCTTCGAGGGCGCCAGCAATCTGTACCCATCGGTGAAGCTTCATCGAATTGGTGTGACCTGGAGACTGGTGTCCCTCAAGGCGGTATTCTTTCTCCTCTTTTATTTTCTGTTTTTATCAACATCTTAACGAAAAATATTCAAAACGCGTATCATCTGTATGCTGATGACCTACAATTATACGCTCAAGCGAGTGTTGACAGCTTGCCTGAAGTGATCGGTAAACTAAATCTGGATTTAGACCTGATCAAAAATTGGTCTGACAGTTTTGGGCTTACTGTAAATCCATTGAAATGTCAAGCTATCATCGTGGGCAGTTCTCGCATGATGAGCAGATTTAATGTTGAAGACCTACCGCATATAAAATTTAATAATTCTGCCATAGCAATAAGCCAAAATGTTTAAAACCTAGGTCTGCACATTGATTCAACACTAAGCTGGCAGAATCAAATAAGTAGTGTTAGCCAGAGGGTCACAAATACGTTACGGTCTCTCTATCGTCTCAGACACTTTCTCCCATCTGGAACAAAAGTGCTGCTCGTGCAGGCCTTAATATTCCCTATCATCGACTATGGTGATGTGTGCTACTTTGACCTGAATGCAGATCACCTTAATAAACTTGACCGACTTCTAAATAACTGCATTCGATTCGTTTTCAATCTCCGAAAATCGACCATGTGTCTAATTATCGCTCTCAACTTAATTGGTTGCCTATTTGGAAGCGTAGATCTCTGAGAGCGTTAACTACTCTTTACTCTTTACTTGATTCTCCCTCTTCTCCCTCGTATCTAACTTCAAAGTTTCAATATTTACATAGCAATCACAGTAAATATCTTCGTTCTTCACATAACAGACTTCTTCAGTGCCCCTCTCATCATTCTAATTTCATTCACACTTCTTTTCTTTGGAACTCCCTTCCACCGGAAATCAGGATGGCAAAGACTCGTTACTCGTTTAAACAGAAAACTCGCACATATCTTTTAAAAATAGGTTAGTATTTAAAAGTATTACTGTTGTATTATTTATTATACAATTTATTTATGCTATTTATGTATATATTAGTTTATATAGTTTATAGTATGTAAGTATATATATATATATATATATATATGATATGTCTCTGTTTAATTTATATGTACCTTATATATCTTCTCACCTACAATATTCTTACACTTAGTGCACCTACCATGTTTTCTCTGCATCACAATTCTGTGCAAGAAGTTTTTAAATAAAAAAAAAAAATCCACGGGTTTTGCCCGTGGATTTTTTTTTTTTAAAAAGGGTCGTATTATTTTTTTCTAACCTGCTAATACTGTTATGGGTCATAAAGAAAAAATTAAGACGCTATTATTCATTATTAGCTCAATTATTTATATTGTTTTAAATCACTAAGGCCTATTTGACTACTTTCTGTATATATTTGATTTCATGCCAATAAAAAAATGATTCAAGCCAGCAGCGTGCCAGGTCTTTCAAAACAGCAAACTTGCCTACTGTGAAACTAGTTTGTGATTATTGTGAACCATTTTAGCCATTTAAGATGGATAGATACGGGCTACTTGGCGTGGTTGGTAAATGCTTCACGCAGCAGGTCGTAGGTTTGATTTTCAACCAGGACAGATACATACATGAACATGACTGTTCGTAGGTGTAATTATCTATATAAGTATGTATTTACAAAAAAAAAAGAGAATTTGAGATCAGACGGCCGTGTGTGAACAATGTCCCTGGATATTATTATTCATCATCATCATCATATCAGCCGAAAGACGTCTACTGCTGGACAAAGGCCTCCCCATAAGATCTCCACAATATTATTATTAATTTATTATTATAAAGCTGGTCATTTCAGCACTGTATGAACAGCTGGTCTGGAGAATAAATATAGAAAACCACTGTCCATACATATATTCCAGGGAAGGGAGAAGGGTTCAGAACGAGTCAATCAGTTATAAGCTGATTGCTAGTATGATCCAAGCATCATAGGCTATAGTAACTACTTATATTCTCGCTAGCCATAGCCACTGGCCGATTTGGAGGTTAATAAAATAAGTTCTTTGTTGTTCTGTATGAATCTAGACTATTCAAAGTTGTATGATATTGAGATTGCTTACAGCGTCAAATAGGATCAAAAGCCTCTATTAGAAGTTAAGTGTACTTCGCAACTATTTGTACATGATTCCTGACGAAGTATAAGTTACATAGTTAGTGGTGTAACTCGATACTTGGCAAACGACCGTGTGATCGCTGCCAAGGTGCCTTGTTATATTCCAGAATGTTGACCTGCAATTAAGGTCCACCTGTGAATTAATATTGAAAATTATTGCAGCTTGTCGATGTATAGAGAGCTCTTCGGACGTCATGAGTAAAATAAAATGAAAGTCATCATCATCATCTTACTATCAGCCGAAAGACCACTGCTGGACAAAGGCCCCCCCAAAGATCTCTACAATTGCCGGTCTTGCGCTATTCGCATCCAGTTGTTTTCAGCGACCCGCAAAGGTCATCGGTCAATATTGTAGGGTGCCTTCCGACGCTGAGTCTTCCGGTTCGTGGTCACCATTCGAGAGTCGCCTTTCTGCCCCAACGGTCGTTGGTATTACGAGCTATGTGCCCGCCCACTGCCACCTCAGCTTTGCAACTCTTCGGGCTATGTCGGTGACTCTGGTTCGCCGGCGGATTTCGACATTTCTTTTTCGATCTCGCAAGGGAACTCCTCCATAGTGAGCGACCACGTCTCTGTTCCGTAATTCATCACTGGCAACACAGACTGGTCGAAGACTTTCGGCTTAATACACTGCGGTATAAGTAATGTACCGCATGTGCTCGTCTTACAACAAAATATGTTATGATGTAGATATTTTCAATGTATCCATTCAATCCATAAAAAGCCATTTTCTGAGCCCACAAAACATAAATACAGTATCATAATTATTTGAATTTAGTTAAGTTTAGTTTATTTTATTTATTTTTCTCTTACTTAGTTTAATTTGTGATGTATAATTTTTGCATGCTGTGTTTACTTCAAGAAGGTCGTTCACTAAGCTTTTTTCAAGAATTTGTATTTATCTTTTTATTTTAATATTGTGTACGGCCAGTTTAGTAAACCAAATAAAAAAAAAAAAAAACAAAAACAAAAATTACACAAAAATCAAAAACCCAGATAAGTGCAAGTCAGATCTGCGCATGAATGGTTTTGTACAAGATTGTCAGTCATCAATCATGCTTCTCGTAAAGCCCGTATAAATGTTTATAGACCAGGGTCGATAATTTTTAAAACCAAAAAAAATAATAGTAGGATGAAACCCATTAGAAAAGGAGGGGAATATTATAAAAATGAAAGGAAAAATAATTTACGGGCGATCTGAGGTCGGGAAGGGGATGGGGGTGAGTGTTTAAGGGTAAAAAACGGTTTTTCTCGATTTCCAGCAAAACTAAAAGTCCTATCGAAAAAAGTCAAATGGCAAAGTTGTAGGTAATAAAAAGATCTAAAACTTTTGTATTTACACTTTTTTCACATAACCTCTAAATTTATGTGAAAACTTCAAAAAACCAAGTTTTTGGTTTTTTATTTTTATCTTTTACAATTTTTTTTCTTTTTTAACGAAATTTGGTGAAAACTTACCTTTTTATATCCCAAATACGCTGTAATTTATTTGATTAAAACTTTTTATTTTTTCACCTTATTTTTTAATTAATATCGAAAAAACACCCTAATTTTCAATCGAAAAGTCACCCGTCAAAATATCAGCTTTTTTCAAAAAATTGGTATGTTTTCTGTTCGTTGAAATCTCTACTTTTCGATGGTGAAAAAAAATATATATGTTACTATAGTAAATCTTCTCAGAAAATGCAAAAAAATTAAAAAATATTTTTGAATTATTATAAAAAAATTTGAGCTATTTATTAAAATTAACACTTTAATTACTCGAAAAACATTAGATTACATGGTAATTGATAAAAAAAATTGCAAATAAAAATATACTACTATAATTAACCAACAAATAAGTTAATAAAATTAATATATTTAATAAGACATCTACAATATTTGGAGAAAGTTGTCGAATCTTCTTTAAATTATATGCGTAGATGTCTATTTATATTTTAAGATAAATTATATACCTGAGTGACCTACAAAAAATAGTAGCCCAGGTATTTCATGGAGAAGTGGGGATGATGCTAGGCCGGTCTGGGTCTTACTACATTATGTATGTAGTAAGACCCAGACCCGCCTAGCCTCTTCCTAAATAATAATCTCCTTAATTTTGTACAAACAAATTTAGTTAATCCTATGAAAAAAATATATTTCAAAATACATAAAAATATATTAAAAATCTATAAAAAATATATAAATTATATATCGTAAATATATTTTTAATAACAAACGTTGGGCCGATTTTCATATATATTTTATACATTTCAAATATATTCAAAATATATGAAATATACATGAAAATCAGCCAAAAGTTAGTTATTAAAAATATATTTACTATACATATTTTTTATATATTTATAAATATATTTCTTCACTTTTCATTTTAAATAGATTTCTTTAATATATATTTTTTTTAAATATTGTAATGAATAACGTAATCAGAATAAAGTAGCTACATTTAATTGTACGATTTACATTTATATTTATATATAATGAGATTTTCTATGACATTAATGTAATTAGCATTAAATAAATCAACTTTTTAATTGAAACAAATGGCAGCAATCACATTTTTAGATGAATTTTTTTATAATACACACATCAACACAATCTAGGGATATTGAACATTTCATTGATTATCTAGAAAACTATAAACATTTTGTTATGACTGTAAATGGAAGAATTAAAGATAATTTCATGGCCGATATTTAAACATTAACAACACGATGCGATTTTGTTTTTCTAATTAATAAAAGTCTTAAATTAATTAAGCCATAGAAAATTACTGAGTGAACAAAAACATTTTATTCTTATAAAATTATTCAATCGAATTAAATGAATAAAAATCTTACCAAATCTGATAATCAGTAATCGGTATTTCCTCCTCTAACATTAATCACACAGCGGCAACGATTTTCCATACTTAAAATTAAGGTGTCAATGTCTTGCTGGGGTATGCAGTCCCAAGTTCTTTTTAAATGTTCGAAAAGTTGTTCTTCTGTTGTCAAGTTGGGCGGAAAATCCCTCAATGCTCTTCGCTGTAACATGTCCCAGGCGTGTTCAATTGGGTTTAAGTCTGGCGACTGTGGAGGCCAATCTAATACCTGAACATCGTGTTCTCGAAGGGCGGCCCTCACCAGCCGCGCTGTATGGGAAGGTGCATTGTCATGCATGAGCTGAAATTCTTGCCCCGTTAGGGCCCTGAGCGGGACAATGACACGTTCTACTACCTCCTCACGGTATCTATGGGCAGTCATGCTGCCCTGAATCCAAATGAGTTGGGTTCGTCCGCCGATTCGAATTCCTGCCCACACCATAATTGTCCCGCCTTGGTAAGAGTGGACCTCCTGTGGATGTCGGAGACGGCTGACCCTGCCTGGAGTTCTCCAAACGCGTGTTCGTCTCGAATCTGGATGAAATCCATAGCGGGACTCATCAGTGAACAGCACCAATGACCATTGTTGATCACTCCATGTCAAATGTTCTTGAGCCCATAAAAGTCGCCTACCGCGATTGCCACGTCGCAGCGCTGGGACTCGTAGCGGTCTGCGAGCATGAAGACCAACTTCATGCAGCCTCCTTCGCACGGTTTGGTCGCTCACCAGCAGCTGCTGACCCTCCTGGAGCCTTTGCACTAGTTGCATCGCTGTGATATTGGGTAGTCTTCTGGCGGTCATTTGGAGAAATCGATCCTGTCTCTGAGTGGTAACACGATATCTACCTGTGTGCCGTTCTGCCACATCTCCAGTAGCGCGATAACGTGACCACAGCCTGGATACCACATTTTGGCTTGTGCCCAGAGACTCAGCAACGACGCGTTGAATAGCACCGTTTTGTAACATGCCAACTGCCCGTAACATTTCATCTCGACTCAAATGATGGCGTGGCATGACGCTAAAAAGCTTACACAACCAATTGAGAAAAGAAAATAAAACAATTTATCAGGTTTTCTTCAATTAACACGCAAAAAAAATTTTAATGCAACTTCTTGAAATTAGATACAACTCAAGATTGCGCTGTGCTTTGCGTGTTTTCATTTGTTTCTCATTTTAATTTTTAAATTTTGAATAAAGAATAGACAAGGTTTAAATCTGTAAATAAACTTTTTAAGGAAACTAAATAGGTTTTAAACAATAAAGCCATGTTTGATTTCAAAATAACGTATCCCTAGACTTTGTTGATGTGTGTAATTTAAAAGAAATTCGAATTCGAGTATTTTTCGATTTTTTGCATTTTCTGAGAAGATTTACTATTGTAACATATATATTTTTTTTCACCATCGAAAAGTAGAGATTTCAACGAACAGAAAACATACCGCTTTTTGAAAAAATCTGATATTTTGACGGGTGACTTTTCGATTGAAAATTAGGGTGTTTTTTCGATATTAATTAAAAAATAAGGTGAAAAATAAATATTTTTAATCAAATAAATTACAGCGTATTCGGGACACAAAAAGGTAAGTTTTCACCAAATTTCGTTAAAAAAGAAAAATTTTTGTAAACGATAAAAATAAAAAACCAAAAACTTGGTTTTTTGAAGTTTTCGCATAAATTTTGAGGTTATGTGAAAAAAGTGTAAATACAAAAGTTTTAGATCTTTTTATTACCTACAACTTTGCTATTTGACTTTTTTCGATAGGACTTTTAGTTTTGCCGGAAATCGAGAAAAACCGTTTTTTACCCTTAAAAACTCACCCCCATCCCCTTCCCGACCTCAGATCACCCGTAAATTATTTTTCCTTTCATTTTTATAATATTCCTCTCCTTTTCTAATGGGTTTCATTCTACTATTATTTTTTTTCACTTTTTATTATTTTTAAAGGCTTCTACCCTGGTCTATTAATCGAATTACGTTTTATGTTTTGTTATAGCGGCAAAAGGAATACAATCTATTTGAAAATTTCAACTGTTTACCTATTATCGTTCACGACATAGTGCCCGAAGCCGCTAAGCTTGTGACAAAGCAACACAAATCTGATATGACTCTGAACCCATTTTTAAGATCTTCAAAACAAATTCCACGTAGAAATTTTGCTATGCAAGCCGGGTTGTAGCAGTACATGAATAACTACTAAGTTTTTTATATCTAAAAATAGCACGAATCCCTCGAGATGTAAGCACTTAGCCATGTTTTTTCAGTTCATTTACGTTTTATCGAGACTAAAGTAAACTTGTCGTCTTGGCACTTTATTTAAGATACTTTCGTATACAATATTTAATAATTATTAATTAATGTAATCCTAACTATCCTAACTAATATTATAAATGCGAAAGTAACTCTGTCTGTCTGTTACTCTTTCACGCCAAAACTACTGAACGGATTTGAATGAAATTTTATGAAAATGGTATACAGATGGTCTAGACCCTGAGAAAGAACATAGGCAAATTTTTATAGTTAGGATAACACATAGGCCATATTTTATAAAGTTTAACGCGGGTAAAACCGCGGGGCACAGCTAGTTAATTATAATATCCAAATTACACGTTGGCTATAATTTATAAAGTTTAGTGCGGGTGAAACTGCGGGCACTGCTAGTGAATATATAAATAAATATTCATATGACTATAGCTGCTGACCAATAAATATAGATTTAAATAAAATATTAAAGATAGTAAGAAAACTTAAGAGTCCAATCCCAGGTACACCCCATGTTTTCTATATAAATTTCATCAATATATTTTTGAAGCAACTTCAAATTTGAATATATATATATATATATATATATATGTACCAAGGGTGTATCTGTATACCAAATTTCATTCAAATCCGTTCAGTAGTTTTGGCGTGAAAGAGTAACAGACAGACAGAGTTACTTTCGCATTTATAATATTAGTTAGGATAGTTAGGATTACATTACAAGCTATATTGCTACACAAAGTTTCATCAAAATCCTTTCCGTTATTCTTGCGCAAAAGAGTAACAAATATCCATACATACATTTACACAAACTTTCGCATTGATAATATTAGTAGGATATGAGTAAGCCTAATGGGGGCCTCACAGCCAGTTTTAAATTCTCCGAATGTCATTTTCACACAAATTATAGTTAATTCTATAAATATCTGTCTCCTCGACTCGATCGATATATTCTATTGAGTGAGCTAAATAATTTATTAACAGCTACTAACACGACTGACATGGCTGTAATATAAAATTGCAATATATAAAATGCTGTACATATTATATTGATAATCTAGCTTTGAGTTTATCTGTGGATCTGTCTCGCGTTTTACTGTCCACTCTGTCGCTCGGTCAGTCAAGTTGTATTATGATTTTGTTAACATTTAAGCAATGATCAAAGGTAATCTTGGTGTGCATAGTATAGTCCATCGGATATCTAAGTGCAATTTTCGATGTCCAACGTCCACTAAACTTGATGTGGACCTCCGTGAAATAATAGCTGATAGCTGAACTTAAACTGAGCCCGAACTAGATAAAAATGTAAATACCCAACGCAGGTGTCCAGAAACTCTCTTTGGTATGTATTTTATATATAAGGTCAGTGCAGTACTTCATCTAAATTTGAACATTAAGCTTAAACTAGTTATTTTCGTAAGATGCGTGTTATGTTATTCTATTGTACAGACGCCAGCACATCAAGCTACCCCAATCTGTCAAATTTCCCCAAATTGAAAGTGAACCTTATGCTTAAGAGATAAAGTTGAAAATCTATAAAATAAATTTGCCATAACCGCCACGCTTGGCAGATGGGTTGGTGATCACAGTATGATAGTCAGAGTACATAGAGAGACGTTAATATTACATGTAAATAATATTTATTACAAGTATAAATGGTGGCCTAAAATTATATTGTAAGGTCCTTAATATTCTCAATTAGTTAGAATCGGGTTGTTCAGTAGTTTATGCGAAAAAATAGAGACGTAAAATCTAAAAATCGTAGATTATACCATATCTATCCAATCTCTATGTCTCAACGCGTCTAAATTATACGTATCGCGCCAACAGTTACAGCAACTCGATAAAACTTTAGAAGTTAAAGAATTTTAAGATACACAAAAAGTCATAGAATAATATATTTTTGGGTGCCTGCTCTATTCTAGATAGTGAGCAGATATTTATTGGATAGGTACTTTAAATAGATCTAAAGTTTCCACAAGTTTATAGTATATCATTTGGTGTGATAAATATCAAGATTTGTAAGAATTTAATGTAATAAAAGCACTCTTTATTGGCTAAACTACATTGTGTAAGAAACTGAATTACAAGGAAGTTAATATCGGTTGTGATACCTTTCCTAATTAATATCTTGGGACATTATTTACGCACGGCCATCTAATCCAAAACTAAGCAGAGCTTGTACTATGAAAACCACATAACTGCTATACTACATATACTACTTTTCTTTTGTAAATACATACATACATACTTATATAGATAATTACACATAGGCTCAGGACAAACAGACATGTTCATGCATACAAATATCTGGGAGGAAATCGAACCCATGACCTGCGGCGAGAAAAGCAAGCATTTACCATCCACGCCAACCCGCCCGTCTCCATATCGTTACTTTGCATACAAACTGTGATTGGTACTTTATTTGTATAATGAGAATGAAACTTTCTTATATTCTTACTTATATTTCCAACTGATAGTTAGTATTAAAGTTTATTACGGGTGAACAACAACACAGAGCGACTAAGGGCCTATGCACACCATGTCTTTTAAGCGCGTCGAAGGCGCGCTTTTATCCTACAGAGCAGTTTGGTGTTTGTTTGAATCGATACAAACGCGATGCTAACGCACGTAATCGGCGCGCTTATAAAACGTGGTGTGCATAGGCTCTTAAATAGACTACAACGCTTTGTTTTGTAAATATCTTTCAAAATTGTACCATTTCACCGTGCTGTCGGCCCCATGATTTAGAAAAGCTCCCTTTACTGCCTTCATAATAAAGACGCTTTTAAGGTCCATGTATTTCCACTAATAGAACGCCGGCTCAACCTCAGTGGTGATCCAATCAATATGACATTAGTACTGTCACTCGTGGTATGAAGAGATTAATTTACTGATACCAAATGATTGGGCACACGTGTTAATGTAATCAACTGATAATCGATGGGACTAATGCGTGTGGTAAGGTGGATTTATGGATAAATCCTCTAGTTAAATACCAATTTATCTTTGTGTCACGTTTAAGACGACCCTGTATACTGGGTGGGTGAAAATCAGTTTTAATTTGATTTATTCAGTTTTTTTATTTATTCTTTATTGCACACAGAAATACATATTTATATAAGACATTAGACATAGGATGTACACAGGCGAGCTTAACTCAACTATGAGTTCTCTTCCAGCAAACCTTTGTCAGAGTGAGAGCTTATAATTATGTAATGGGTTGCAAATAGTGCACAACAATTTGAATTATGAATAATACAGAAATAAAAAAAAACAGAATTTACCAGTGGAAAAAATAAAATAATTATGCTAAATGTTATTCAAATTCCTCTGAAACTATAATATCCTGGTACATTATTTACACATGGCCATCTGATTCAAAACTAAGCAGAGCTTGTACTATGGAAACCAGATAACTGATATACTACATACACTACTTTTTCCTTTGTAAATACATACTTATATAGATAATTATACCCAGACTCAGGACAAACAGACATGTTCCATGCACACAAATATCTGTCCTGGGTGGGAATCGAAGTCAGGACCCTCGGCGTGAAAAGCAAGCATTTGCCTACCACTCCAACAGACCCGTCAAAAATTCGTTAATGAATAACATTTTAATGGTTGTAAAACAATTCATATGTACAAAACTATTTTTTATTCAGAAACCAGCCACTTTAGTGGTTGGTTTCCGCTCTTATACTCTTGATTGGCCCATTGTGTGTGAATCTATTTGAGTACTCGAACCATTTCAATTCTATCTGGAAGTCCAAGAGACATCGAAAACTTGGCTTGAGTGCCTCCTGCAGTGTCTTAGGATTGTTCAGGAACTTTACCCGTTGGCAGGCTACGTACGCTACAGTATAGGTACCAATACGCGTGCTGGAGTCCTCAATTTCAATGGGCATGCATCATTTGTACAGGCGACTATCTGTGCGGACAATTTTGTTTAGTTTGCAGTGTCCGGGTATTGAAATTAAATGAATAATATGTTTATTTTTAACACAAAGAAATTACCATACATATCAAAAATAAAACAAACATTTAGTTGAGAGCCAAAAAAGGGGCCCTATCGCAGAATTAGCTACGACGCCACATATATTACTGCAAAGCTGATCTTCCGATAGAGATTTATCTTAATTATTGTGACTATCAAGATACGTAGATCGTTTCTGTTCAGAAGCAGTCGATTTTATTATATAATACATAAAAAAAGAAAGCATTTCCCATAAAAAATGAGAATATCGTTTCAATATAACACAGAATTTGCATACCATGCATACAAAAAGAAACATACAGTCGAATGGATAACCTTCTTGTTTTGAAGTTGGTTAAAATCATACCGCATAAATAAGTGTCCGTATTATTTTAATGATTAAATAAACAACCTGTATTAATTAAAAATCTATTCAAATCTGTGAAACTTACGTAAACATGTTTCTAGTTCTCGTAATTGAGCAAACTAAGAAGGATATGTTATAAGAAGGATATAATTAAAATTGTTTGTTCTAATTACTCTTAAAATAACTTAAAATATAGACACAGAATCCACGTTGGGAATACAATATCTGACAATGTCCGCCTTGGGTCTGTTTGAAAACTTCAGTTAGAAAACATTTATGCGAAAGTTTGATTACATTTTGCTGTGGGGCTAACGGCAAAGAATATAACCTCCCCAACTCATCTCTTGGGGAGCGTAGAAGACGGCCCGAGGGAATATACATATACTAGAAAAGGGGCAGTAGCGTTTCTATGAGTACTATGACTAACATACTGCGATCGCCAACTCGCCTGCCAAGCGTGGCGTTAATGGCATATCCCCCATTCTTTCGTGAACCCCAGCTGTGGACGTTATTTGGCTGGTGTAATGATGATGATGATGCTGTTTAAATTTTGATATAATTGTGTAAAAACAAAGAAATGAGGCATAACATGAGGTTCTATGATAAACATTATTGTGAACTTTGATAAACACTAGAATAGTGTCTCTGACCATTATAAAATACATACGTACATACATAGACTCACGCCTGTCTCCCAGAGGGGTAGGCAGAGACAACGGACTTCCATTTGTCACGATCCTTGCACACCTCTTTCGCTTCGTTTACTGACATTATATTCTTCGTACACGCTCGCCGGTTTAGGGTACCTACTTCATTATAAAATACTAAAGAAAAATGGTTTAAAAGAAAATCACATGGCTTGGTCTATTTATATACGACTATTAATGCTTACGTTCACAGTTCAGCATTAATAGCCATGAACGAATAGTCCCTTTGACCTTGCTCCAGTCACTATAGTTCGCCAAGAACATAATTTATGTCTCAGGGATATGTGAATATACTAGTATTATCAAGGTTTATAAGAAAAAATACACGGAAAATAATTGTGCTTTATAAGAAAACTATACATGCAATATAACTATGTGTTATATAATATACTGGGACATTATTTACACACGGCCATCTGATCCTAAACTAAGCAGAGCTTGTACTTTTAAAACTAGATGACTGATATACCTGCTACTTTTCTTTCATAAATACATTCTTATAGAAATAAAATAATAAAAAAGGTTTCTATTAACGTAGACTTTAAAACAGCGCTTGTAAATAGTCAGAACATGTTTGTAGTAATATATAATTAATTTATAATTATTTCTAGGTACATAAGGCAAAAAAGGTGCAATAGAGATAATTAAACCAAGATTCAGAACAAAGAGACATGTTCATGCACATAAATATCTGTCTTGGGTGGGATCGAACCCACTTCCTGCGGCTTAAAAAAAAGAAAGTGTTTACCAACCACGCCAAACAGCCCGTCACCATTATAGGGGCATAAACTCAGATTGGAGTTACTCTTAGGTCCATAATTGAGAAAATAATTCATAAATCCCATCAAGTTTGTCTCTAATTACGGCTACGATTCTGAGTGTATCTTTTAAATAATTACCTACGCCATTTGTTCCCTCTTTGGGTATTTCTAATTAGAACTTTAATTGAAATAAGTGTGTTCTGTGCGCGGCTAATGGCTCTGGGTTTGTTACCTATTAATTGGAATAAACTAGTGTTACAGAACATGACTAATACAAATAACGCATTCGTTATTTCTGTTGATCTGTATTGTTTTCAAAACATACTAAACTCAGATAAACAAATATTAAACATTCACGTTCTTCTTTCTCATTAAAGTACTTAGAAAATTATTACACCAATAGTTGTCATTACACTTATTATTAAATGTCCTCCCGACCGACCTGCGAATTTCGGCCGCCGCGGCCAAAATTCGCAGGACATATTATAGTGCATAAGTGTGTGCGCAAACACAGGGGCACTTTCTATTCCATCACTCTCATGATCCGATGGGATGACTAGCTAAACGACTGGAAAGAGTTCAGGTACAGGACCGACGGCTTTACGTGCTCTCCGAGGCACGGGGGTGTGATACCGCCAACTCCCATACTTCGGGCTGATACTGCGAATTTCTTTTTATTTTATATCCGAGATTTGAACCCAGGAACACATTATCTGCAGTTGAACACGCTACCGCTAGACAAACGAGGCAGTTCTATCTATTACACTTATTAAACCAATGCAGTGCAATATTTTTTTTATTTCTGTATAGATATCGTGTTTGTTTTTATATTACTCTTGAAATGCTTCTGAATGAATAAATTGTATATGTCTTCTATCTATCCACATGTAGACGATTGATTAGCTATCAACAATCTAAACATAATCATTAAACCCCCCGACGCTAACAGGAAAAAGAACTGTAATATTTTAAATGCTGGATAAATCGTTATAAAAACAGTTAATCATTATTCATTCAATTTTAACATAGTGATTACCGATAAAAGTGACACCTGAAGGAATTCCACTTTGTGTTATTTTCCGTTTGCTATTTTCTTTAAATAAAAAATGTAAGGAAATTGGTACGTTTAATAACCGGAAAAAAATACCTCTTTGAGAGGACCTCTTTGAGAACGTCTCCAATTTGGTCAGATAATGTTTATCTGACCAAATTGGAGACGTTCTCAAGAAAGGCCAGATCAGAAGTACCATAAACCGGCGAGCACGTATGAAGAACATGATGACAATAAACGAGGAAAAAGAGGTATGCAGAGATCGTGAAAAATGGAAATACGTTGTCTCTGCCTACCCCTCTGATAAACAAGCGTGAGTCTATGAGTCTATGTATGTATGTGATAACCAAGAAATACACAATATCAGATATATGTGATCTATTAATCTTATACCAATATAACCGATCAAATTCTTTGTTTCGGTAGTTTGGTAAAGGCACCAACACATCCAGCTACCCCGATCTGACAAATTTCTTTTATAAGGTTAGGTTCATAAGGTTCACTTTTAATTGGAGAAGTTTGACAGATTGGATTAGCTTGATGTGGTGGCGTCTGTAAAACGATTTGCAGCATTACTTGGCCAACCTTGGTTTAAGAATTTTATGGACAGATTGTTATTTAATAATAGAAATCGGTTCATCCAACTGATCGACAAATACACAGTGAATTCAATCTAATATCAATCTCTTCTTTTGTCTTAGTTTTGCTTGGCTAAAATCGTAACATTTGTTTTAAGAATTTCATCAATTTTATGAACGAACGTTAATTTAAAATTGGAACATCAAATACACTATTACAAACCTTAAGGTTTTTCATTTTAATCATTATTGTATGACAAACGTCTATTTGCCAGTAACTTGGAAAATATGTTTTCTTAATCATGTTTTCTCCTTAAAATTAATTGACGTACTCTGACGTCAAACTTCAGTCTTCCACTTCGGCATAAAACAGGACAAAGGAAAGAGGAAACAAATAAGACGATAACGTAAATCAATACTGGTTTATAAATAAACAACAAAGTATTTCTTCCAATGTTTTTATTAAATACAAAGGTACAGACGCCAGCACATCCAGCTACCCCAATCTGTCAAATTTCTTTTATAGATTTTCAACTTTATCACAAAAGCATAAGGTTCACTTTCAATTGGAGAAATTTGACAGATTGGGGTAGATTGATGTGCTGGCGTCTGCACAAATGTGGGGAACGTGAATCAGTTTTGTTGTTTATATTATTTTAAAGTTGTCGTGACAGGCGGTAATTTTGTGGTAAACAAAAACACGAATAGATTTACCTCGACACACTTAATTGTCTCGTTCGTCTAGCAATAGCATGTTGAACTGTAGATATTGAGGTCTCGGGACAATCCAAAAAGGTTTAAGAGAATTTTTCCGCAAAGAAGTATCCTTAGCAGTAGTCCGAATTCATTAAGTTAGGGGTATTAATTTATCCATTACTCAAAGAACACGCCAATCCATCCTGATCTGTTTATACCTGACCTCTGGTCGTGTCGACCATCCCATCACAGGTCTGTCTGTCAGGTCTTGTGTGTTATGTTACGTCCCACACATGTGATATGCCTCTATTGGTTCAAGGCCCATATAAATTAGCTGTAGCAGACTAGCTTCCACTTGCAGCTTGAACCGCAAGGAAGTTCCTGCTTATAAATGGAACCATTTTTGTCGGTAGTAATTGTTATCCTTGAAGTTAATCTAGATTAAAATGTATCAGATTTCCAAGTTTCAAGATCAAATTGGGTATTTGACGCAATAATTAGAATTAAAATCTATATACATTAAAATGTTTCACCGAATTTAAAATATTCGTACGCTCATACCTTCCAAACGACTGCACCAAATTGGTTAAATCTTACTTTTATGTGTTCGTCATTATCAGGAAAAGGTTTGTATGAAAAATAGCCAATATTTAGAAATATCAGAGAAGTGCGAATGAGACAGAAGGCGGTGAGACGTATCTAATAGACGAGACAGTATCGACGCAAAATAAATATGGCGGTACGACGTTTTTGCCGGGACAGCTAGTATCGATATAATAATATCTCAGCTTTTGTACAATAACTAAGTAAAAGCATAATTAATTATTTAGTATTGATTTTTATGCATTTGCGCAATGTTATCTAATAATAGATGATGAAATCAAATGTTAAAAACATTAGGTGCGGTGATGATAAGACAGGAAATTGTCTATTTGATCAACCAGTCAGTTACGTTAGTGGTTTAGCCAGAGCACTCTTAATGACTATAGCTGTGAAACACATGTTTTGGTAATAGAAGAACGATTTCAAACCGAATCATATTTTTTCATAGTAATATTATAAAATTATTTTACTCACCTTTCAAAAATAATTTAATATTTAAGCTAGTTGAGCCGAAAACGGCTGTTCCTATAATAATATTGCATATAAATACAATAATAATACTGGCTTTTGTATACCAGAAATAACATAACAATTTTAAAACATTTATTATAATTATGTAGAAACGGCGGTCTCAGCTTTAGCTGCCATTCTTCCATTCAACTACTAGATGGGCAAAACAAGTGTGAAATGTAAAATGGGTAGAATAAAGGTTAATAATTTATGGAAACTACCACTTAAATTTAAGACTTTTGTCGTGGATTTGCAAAAATAACTAACTATCTTTATTCTGACAATTCTAAGCAACAAATAAAAAGTCAGCCACGTTGGTCGAGCCGTCCCCTTGGGTTGTCCGCCATACATATGGCGGCAGTAGATTTTTGTTTATGTAAATAGAAAATAGATTAAGTTGCCAGTATTATTATTATTTTTATTTGCTTAAGGTGATTAAATTCTAAAAAGTAGAGTTATACAATACTATTAATTCTTCTCATTTCGTTTCGATTTTACCTGGAAACAAAGAGATAATTGCTATGAGAAAATATAAATTAATGGACATCCTATTTAATTTATTTTAGATTTAGTTTTAGATTTATTTGAATTATGCCCTAGACGTATATTTAGATTATTTAGACAATTGTTAATTATAGTGATCATCGTTGCATTATATAGAGAAAAACTTTAAATTACTAATATTTATATCACTAATAAAAAAAACTTCGTTTAAAAAAACCGACTTCAAAAACTAAAAATTATAAAAAAAATATATTAATAATGATTTAATTTAATACATTTCTTATGCAAACGTTATACCTTTCATAATAATGAAATACTATAATTTGTATGTGCAACCTATTGATAGCTTTGAAGTCGGTGCCAAGCCAAATGTAATAGTAGGTACCACACTCGCCGCGGGTTACTTTCAGCGTGATAGCTTCGTGTTTCAGGTATTAATATTCAATATATTTTTATAATACAGTTTTATCTATTTCATATAATTCATATTGTTCTTTAAGTTTATTTACGTAGGTTAATCTTTAGTGTAGGAATTTCATCACAAAGTATGAAAGCTGTATGTAATATTAACTTTTATTTTGCTTAGGGCTTGGCACCGACTTCAAAGCTATCAATAGGTTGCACATACAAATTATAGTATTTCATTATTATGAAAGGTATAACGTTTGCATAAGAAATGTATTAAATTAAATCATTATTAATATATTTTTTTTATAATTTTTAGTTTTTGAAGTCGGTTTTTTTAAACGAAGTTTTTTTTATTTGTTACTTTTTAGTATCTAGCTATGGGTAGGAGGACTACGAAAGGTGCCGCGTGCCTCAAAACTATGGATCCCACCAAACGAGAAGTAAAAAGGGGATATCCTCCGAAAAAAATTGGTCGAAACTCTTTTTCACGTTCTTGTGAGGCAGTGAATGATCGAAAAGACCGTTTGTAAAGTAAGAAAAACTACATAAAATTTCGATCACTTTAAGAAAACTTGCACAGTACGAGTCTAGACTCGCTAAGATTCATGAAATTCTGAACAGCAAGCGGAGACATAAGTTAGGCCGTATTTATGACCATCTAACTAACAAGTCGTAGCTAGTAGGTCTTATTAATGATTGATTAGCCAACGAGTCCACTGAGCAGAGGGCTCATAGCCTAGGTCTTATTTATGATTGATTAGGTAATGAGTCTGCTGAGCAGAGGGCTGTTAGACTAGGTCTTATTCATGATCGATTAACCATCGAGTGTACTGAGCAGAAGACTCATAGACTAGGTTGTATTGATGATCAAGACAACGAGTCGAGAGAGTTCGAGTCGGACTCGCCCGTGAATGGCGGAATGATTTTTTCCGTAGCAGCAAGTATTTGAGTTCATAGAATGGAAGGTGAATTTAAGTTTACGATTTATGACCACCAAAATTTATTGTTTGTTTTTCTATTTTTGTGTGAGAGACAGTAGACAGTTTACTTTCGAAAAAAGTGGTTGTGACATACGGACGGACAGACAAACAGATATGACAAATCCAAAAGGTTTCCGTTTATTGCCATTTGGCTACAGAACCCTAAAATGGCAGCTATTTCGCATCAAACTAAAGAAGAATCACGTAAATCGGTTCATAAATCTCAGTGGAATCGGTGTACGTACATAAAAAATGCGCTTGTGCTAAAAGGTGCGCCTACATGCCCTTTCAAAAACGAGCTTATACGCGCGTATTAAGCACTAGTCGTCTGAAACTGTTATTAATGTTCATGCCAAGAAACACTTGAACAGTATGAGTCTAGCTAGACTGGCTAAGATTCCAAAACGTCTGTGCCAAAGACAGTTACATCGTCCACATAAACAAAAATTTTCATACAAAAATGTCCATAAAATGAAAACTACTGGGCCAAAGTATATAAATTTTTTATGGGACCAAATGGCAGCTATTCCGCATCGAACTAAAAAAGAATCACGTAAATCGGATCATAAATCTCCGAGTAATCGGTGTACATACATAAAAAAAAAAAAAAAACCGGTGAACTTGAGAACCTCCTCCTTTGGAAGTCGGTTAAAAAAATAGAATTATATAACAAAAACAAATAACGTAATTGAGATAAAGGACATTTATTCCTAATTTTAATAATTAAACTTGCAATGCCTGCAAAAGGCCACTAAGAGCGAAATTTGTACCTAATATTATTATTAGATAAGGTCTGTACAACACTTAGTCGCAAATAAACTTTTGACTTTGACTTTGAATTTCTTTAATAATTATAACAAAGTCTATTGCAACGGTTGTGGCTGGCGCCGCTGTGGCTTTGCTAGTCACCTCGCTACTACGAGTATACTAAAATATTTTAGATAGAATTCCTAAAGATGTTTTATAGAGAAATGCTTCTGCACAGTAAATAAATGCATATGCTAAGTGCAATAACGTTATGTAATAATTTAAAGGAGGTAATAATTTAGTGTAATGTAATTGAAGAATTGCCAAGCTGAAGTGGCAGTGGGCAGGGCACATAGCTCGTAGAGCCGACGGCCACTGGAGCAGAAAGGTTCTCGAGTGGCGACCACGAACCGGAAGACGCAGCGTGGGCAGGCCCCGTACAAGATGGACCGATGATACTGTGAAGGTCGCTGGAAGTCGTTGGATGCGGATAACGCAAGACCAGCAATTGTGGATATTTTGTAGAGGCATTTGTTCAGCAGTGGGCATCTTTCGGCTGATATGATGATGATGATTAATAATGTAATTTTATAATTGAATGTAACGGACATCTTTAATAACTACTTTATCATCTATAGTCATAAATATCTATTGTATATTGTGACATAATATAAGTACCCAAAAATGTAATAAAGTATGTCTTGTTGCTATGCTTGATAAGGCCACTAAGTTACAAGTTCAATCAATATATTATATGTTTGTAAAGTACCCCGGGACATAGAGAATAAATTCGCTAGTGCGGACGCTGTCTTTAAAAAAAAGAGAAATAAGAAAAGAATCGTACAAATAAGACCTCATGTAACACTTAGTCCGCAATAAAATCTTTAATCGTATTTCAAGTTGGATCTCCATACAGGACATATTATATGGTTGTTGTTGTGTGCTTGGTGTCTTCAGATATCATGTTTACAATAAATACCTCTATTCAAGAATTTACACACTGCGGTCGTTAAACAATCTTTTACAGCATATTTCTGGAAAAATGAAGTGATGAGGAATTAAGCTGAGTATAAAATTAATATTAATGAAAGCGTTAAAGGTATTGTTTACCAACTAAAACTTCGTAGAAACCTCCGTTGCTGAGCCGACTAAAATTTCTCTGAACTCATGCTCTGAGTCTTTGTCCATTTAAACCTTAAAGGCAAAAGGGTTCCGTGTAATTGGATACCTACCAACTTTAATTAATATTACTTTGATATACAACCCACATCACTTGAAAGAGCGGAATTATCCTCAAAACAAGCTCCCTATTTTATAATATTTAAAGGACCTCGTTATTTGAAACAGAAGATTAAATGTTACAGTACAAATTAAACAAGCTAACTCGAAAAAGCAAAGCTCGCTATAATTCAGTGCAGCAGTTTATTTGTTTTGTTCCTGCCATGACACTTTAACGAGTTAACGTTTCATTCATTTAAAAAGAATGTATGTTTTTCAAGCCGATATTTTCAACATCAAAGGCTCGTTATATTTTTTGGTTGCACAGACGCCATCCAGCTACCCCAATCTGTGAAATTTCTTCTATAGATTTTCAACTTCATCACATAAGCATAAGGTTCACATTCAATTGGGGAAATTTGACAGATTGGGATAGTTGGATGTGCTGGCGTCCGTACTTTTTCATATGACATCAATCTTATTTTAAGGAAGCGGCTTACAAAGACATAAAATGAATCTTAAGTAGCCGCAAGTAAATCGGCAATAAAATTCGATCTAATATGATTGGATAATTATAATTGGCTATCGAAAACACCGATAGCACTTATCGTACAGACAATAAATTCATAGTAAAAGTCGGTAGGGGCGGGCCGTGCTAGTAATTAATTGCGTTCGTCTATTTCTGGACGAAGGACGCGGCTGAACGTGACCGGAATGCATTTGTCGTTTGAAAACCGAAAAATAAACGTGTATTAAGTGATCCGACGTACCTAAGTAGATTCAGCTTTCACAGTAGGCGTTCGTTCATTTATTAATTTCTTTAGAATCTATGTATTTATAACTGATCAAATCAAGAAAGAACCTTTCACCTTTTTGAACTATAAATTTATTAATTTGATCCATATTTTTGTTCTTTCTTTACTTTAGCGTTTGTGAACCGAATTTAATAATAGTTTTAAAAAAAAGGTTTTTATTCACTTTAAAAAAGCGCTTGTAAATAGTCAGAACATATTCGTAGTAATATTAGGTCTTT
Source organism: Pseudoips prasinana (assembly GCA_951640165.1). Lineage (NCBI taxonomy): Eukaryota > Metazoa > Arthropoda > Insecta > Lepidoptera > Nolidae > Pseudoips > Pseudoips prasinana. Next base: position 21,424,216 of record OX621236.1, on the reverse strand, counting down.
ACCTATGAAATTGCCGTTCTGCAGTACTGGCCATTTCAAATCAAAATAATTTTTGTTTGGCTAAGAATTCTAATTTCAAATTAATTTTATTTTAAAAACATGGATTCTTTTTTCCAAAAGTAGTCATTTCTTTATTGATTAGTGTTACATTTTCATCGCATTTCAATCTTTTTCGTCATCATGGATACGTTAAAAATTCGAGTAATTATGGAATATGAGTACCGTCGTGGCAGCAACGCGGCACAAGCGGCACGCAACATCAACGACGTTTACGGAGCTAACACTACAAACCAACGCACCACCTGTTATTGGTTTGCTCGCTTCCGTTCTGGAAATTTCGACCTGAAAAATGAACCTCGCGGTCGTCCGAAGACTTTGGTCGACAATGACGAATTAAAGGCGGTTGTGGAAGCTGATGATACACAATCTACGGCTGAATTAGCAGCAGCTTTCGACGTTAGCGTCAAAACAATATTGGTCCATTTGCGTCAAATTGGCAAGGTAAAAAAGCTTGACAAATGGGTGCCCCACGAACTCAATGATCGCCAGCGCGAAGTACGCGTCGAGACGTGCCTTGCACTGCTCAACAGACACACAAATGAAGGAATTTTGAACCGCATTGTTACCTGCGATGAAAAATGGATTCTGTTTGATAACCGCAAGCGCTCAGCAAGTTGGTTGGATCCTGGTTCAGCACCTAAACAATGCCCTAAACGAAAACTTACCCCTAGAAAAGTGATGGTCACTGTTTGGTGGTCTAGCGCCGGTGTGATTCATCACAGCTTCTTACCAAACGGGGTGAGCATTACTGCAGATGTGTACTGTGAAGAACTGAGCACAATGATGGAGAAGCTGGCGCATCTCCAACCAGCATTGGTCAATCGCTCGTCTCCGCTGCTCCTGCACGACAACGCGCGACCTCATACTGCACAGCAGACGGTCTCCAAGTTGCAAGAACTGGGGTTGGAAGCTCTCCGTCATCCGCCCTACTCACCAGACCTTGCGCCTACAGACTACTACTTTTTCCAGAATTTGGATAACTTCTTGGCGGGAAAAAAATTCAATACCCGAGAGGCAGTACAAAATGCCTTTGAAGAATTTGTTGCCTCCCGTCCAGCTGATTTCTTTAAGAAGGGCATCAATAAACTGCCACTGCGATGGCAAAGATGCATTGATTGCATGGGTGATTACTTCGATTAATACAAATAAAAAAATTCATGAAAAAAATTCGTTTAAATTTTTTCATACAAAACGGCAATTTCATAGGTAAAGACCTATTATATAATTATTTCTAGGAACATATAGATATTTAGGTACACGGATTGTAGGAAATAATTTACAATAAGATTTATTTTATAACAGTAACGATATTTAACTAACTTAAATTAAGTTATTGTCAAGGATCATGTGTAGGTTTAGTTATCAAAATTTTAAATTTTAGCTATATTTTTACTACATATTGTCGAATGGTTCTGTCTATAATAATAGTTAATGGTTATACTTAATAAGTTTATGGTTGAACTATTACGATTGCCTCGTTATAAATTAGGTAATACGCCAATAAGAGCGGGATTGAAAGCGAGCCGATCCCGCTAGCAGGCGGAGGCGGCGGCAGCAGCTGGTAGCCCAACACCCCTCAGGGCTGCGGTGGCAGTATGAGAAGTGTCCTCTACTGCCGCAACGTGTAAGGGGAAAACAGCGATCTGTTTGTGGCGCCGTCTCTGTGCCGGACTGGCAGGAGTCGGTTATAAGTAAGGGAAATCCAGAGCCCTCCCAGGGTACATGTCACGAACAACTGGGACATGACGCAAAAGGGGGGCACCCGCGTTCCCCGGGCTTCCCCCATCAGGCGCCGAGAGAAGTCCACGGTAGGTTAGGTTTAATCGGTGCGAGTCCGACATAGAATAGAACTTTATCAACCAAGAATTTAACACGTTTATACAGAGTTGTTATAATAAAGTATACAACTTTTATTGCCAATATAAATATGAAAATGCGAAACTCCCTGCACTAGGCTGAGCCTGTCCTGCGGGGAGCTTAGACAAAGTTGTAATAGAGTGAATGTATTTCGATTACAAAATACATCTGGTTACATAAAAGTATTGAACAAAACAGTTGATGTTACATTATAAAGAATATACATACTAATTGAAAATAGAACTATTCCTGTGCTAAAATAAATATATATGATCTTATTGTAAAACGTACAATTTTCGATACAATTGCCAAGTCAATTTATATTATTATTTTTAAAAGGTCTTCAGTTTGTTCATAGGTCCAACTTATGAGTTCTTTACTTAATTTAGCTTTTACTTCTCGGAGGGACAAGGTATGCAGGTTGTACATTTTAGTTATTTTGTTATAAATATATGGTTTTAGAAAGGCGCCGAATCTTTTAGCAAAAACTGTCTTTACTGGGTAATATGGGAGACTAAAGACGCGTTTCCTGATCATCTCTTCGTACTTTTCTGCAGATAGAACGTCTTTGTGGGCGGTTAAACAAAAATTTTTAAAGAACAGCCTCCTAACACTAAGAACCTGACAATCTCGGAAGAGTGCCGAGGTTGGGTAACGAAACGATTTCCCAATCATGGTTTTTAACACTGCCCGTTGAGCACGCTCCAGTTGAATTAAATGAGAGGTGGCCGTGCCACCCCAGGCAAGCATGCAGTATTCCAAGAGAGACTGACCAAGTGTGAGGTATACTGTTTTCAGCAAGCCTGCAGGAGCCACGTCGCGCAACTGTTTCATTACATATATAAGTTTTCTGACTCTACCAGACGTGGCTGCTACATGCGGAAGGTGAGTTTTTCATCTATGATGATCCCTAAATACTTCGTGCTTTTGACTCGTTTTATGGATTCACAATTGCAGTATTGTAGGATCGGTGCGTCGCATGTGTGTACTACGAGTTCTGAATGCGGCGGTAAAATTGTGGCTGCGGTCTTATGAAAGCATAAATATGTAGTTTTTGAAGTATTTAGGGTCAGAAGATTATTTTCTAACCAATTCCTCACCCGGCCAAGTCCCTCTCCAGCAGTGTTTAGAACTCTTTCCCACGTTTTCTCATAAACAATGATTACAGTATCTTCAGCATAATTTATGATATCGGCATTACGTAGACACATTGAGGACAGGTCATTAATGTATACCTATCCACAGACACTTTTTGTGGGTGGCATGCGCAGGCATTCCTCCTGCCTTAAGAAAGAAGAAGAAAAAAGAAAAAAAAGGTAATGCTCCAATAAAGAAATCACGCATAGACTTAATTATCAGAGAATACCGTGCGAACCCTAGTCGTACAAGACGATATATTACATTGGAATACTTACTTAAGGTGGTGTTAAAACTAGGTGTCGATGAAGCCCTTTTCAGTTGCAGCTAATTCGATTGTACAAGTAAGCTTGTGTTCGTATTGTTGGTAATATGCGCTTCTCGCAGCCTGCTTAGTTGGCTTAATGGAGTAGTTCAGGTTTGATATACTAGTATGCTCTTGTTCCACTGGGTCGTTACTCCATTTAGAGAAAATAAAGCGGTGCTAGCGGAGCACAAATCTTGGTACCATGCCAAGTATTGAAATCGTGCACACTTGCATATTACTAATTTAAACTCGGACCTAGCTTATTCCAAATAATGGTAATTTGAATGAATTTGATAAACCAAACTGATATAAATTTGTTGGACATATGTTAACTAATTACTACTTACTTAGGTACTTAATTAAACTATGTTATATATGTATGTTGTCAGAAGTACCCTAAACATGTATGAAGAATATAAAGACAGTGAACGAGGAAGAGGTGGCCAAGATTGTGTGTTGTCCCTGGGAAACAGGAGGGAGTCTATGCATATATGTATTAAATATTGGCTTTCAAATTAAATATTATACTAATAATTTCATGTATGATGCGATTTTTGCGTTGGCCAACGTTGAGAAATTTAGTTAAATATGTATTCGATTATCCGATATCTAGTTACAATGAAAATTGTTTCTGGCCACAACTCCACTAGTTTTAGTACCTGGCTTAGATAGGAACTAGGGAGCAGGTTGGGTCCCGTCGTACTATACATTATTTCTACTTATAAGACTAGATTTACACTTTAAAACTAGTCTAAAAACCTTTCAAAAATATTTTACATATCTATTGTAAATCTTGTCTGGGGTAAGTATAGGAATACAATAAATCGAATATGGTTTATGTATACATATACTATTAAGTAAAACATCTTTAAGTTTTTGTGAGTAAAAGTCTTATTTAGAGACATGCCCTTAATTCTTGTTTCCGACTTGAATCCGTCTTTCCTTTGTGCATTTCCTGTACCTATTCTTCCAGTTATTAGACTTGACTGACATGCTAGCTAGAGGAAATTAATCGCTACCCATATCTTGTAAATCCTACTTGTACTGTTAGAATGTTAGTTGTTTGGATGTTTGTAAGTCAACACTGCAAAATTATATAAATAGACTTCCATGAAATTTGAAATAGAGATAGATTATACCGTGAATTAATACATAGGCTCCAATTAATTGCTAAATTACAGAGCTACTTATTAATAAATTTATTGTGGGTGAATCACAAGATTATAAAGAGTGCGTTGCAAGTACGAAGGATATCAGGAAAGTTATAATAACACTAACGCGACGTCCTGCGTGAGCGATCTAGATGCGACCGCGATGCGGCGCGGCGCGAAAACAACAAACAGTCGAAAACTATTGAAGTGGCCTACACGTGACAAAACGCGGTGCGAAGCGGCGCGAAATGAAGCGAACAAGCGATCAGTTGGCTTAATATTTTCGCGCGACCAGGATGCGGTGCCATCGTGTTTTAGCGGCGTCGGTGGCGGCTGTGCGAGGCAATTCGCTTGCACGTAGGACATACTCGCCGTGTCGCACCGCATCGCATTGAATTCGCGTGTCATCGCTTCATAATCGCGTTTGTTTTGAACCGTGTACCTAGGACGTAGCGTTAGCATTTAATCAAAAGTTTTAATAGTGTATCATCGCAACAGTCCCTATTAGATTTTTATCCTACCGCAATTGCAAAGGCTGTAAAAAACTGTTAATATTTGCTACTATATATGTCTACATATACTATATATGGCCTACCGAAGTCCATTTGCATTATAACTTTCTTAATCATATTCACACATGTTAATTATAATAAATAAAATAATAATTATTATATTGTATTTTTACATATCTTAGAATATAATAGTGCCCTTGGCTGCATTATCTCATCTCGGCGGACACTAGCTAACTACACAGCACATATAGTGCACGAGTAGAGTCAGGGTAAGATATAGAGTATGCGCACTCTTTATAATGCCATGCGACAATTAACTGACACGACCGGGAAGAGATTAAGCACAGAAATGGCAGTTTAAATTGCAACACTAAGGCGTATAACCCGGCAACTCCCTGACTCTGAACTGCTTTGCTCGACCGGGGATTTTAATTCAATAACTTATTATTGCCACTTACAGAAGCGAAGGAAACATGCAGTTGTTAAACTCCGAGTGTGTCCGTGCTTCGGAGGGCACTTTAAGCAGTCATCGCTTTTCTCAAAACACTTGACATGAGAGAGGCTTAATGTGCCGCTTAAACAACCGTGACATCAGGGTAACCACTGCCCATACGATAAGGAAAATTAGATTTTCTGCCGTTGAGATTAGATTATATTGTTAGTGTAAAAAAGTCATGAAATTCATCAACGTAGAGCAAGAGTCAAATAATCACGTAGGCATAATAGGTATAAGAGCATTATAAGTGCTTTTGGTATATAATATTACGTTTTAGCCAGTCTGATGACGCTTATAAAGTAGTTTTGTCAACGCTCGGGCCGTGGGGTCCAAGCGCTTTATCACTTTTTCGTGATGTTTCAAAACGTCTGGTCGTTGCTTCACGTGATGAGAGGGCTGGCTAATACTTAGGACAAAGAATTAGCATTGCCATTCAACGTGGCAATGCTGCCAGCCTTCTGGGTATAAGAGCCTGGTTGAAAGAGATACCGACGATTTTTTTAATGCATAAGTATCTACATTGTTAGCCGTTTTAAGTTAGGTTATTTTAATAATAGTTGTAAAAACTTTCAAGATTCAATTTTTACGCAATAAATATTTGTTTTGTCAAGTGGCTATAGTGAGCTATATATAATCGATTCTCATATTTAACTTTCTTTAAGTTATATGAATGTACTTTGTGGTTGACCGCATAGTCAACAGTTTGACGGCGACTAAAATCATCACCATCTCATTATGGGGGCGTAGAAGTAGTCCTGAGGAGATATCTAACAGAGAACAGCAGGATATCTCCCTGTTTACTATGAGCACCATACAGCGGTCGCCAGCTAGACTACCAAGCGTGGCGATTATAGGATATTCCATCGTGGAGTCTCTTGACTTTTATGCAACTTTGATCATCTTTCGGCTGGCTGACTCGATGGTGTTACATAACCTAGATGTTACAAACAGCGTGAGCTCTGCTTAAGGTAGTTTGCTGTTCGTTATAAAGTTGTTACTTATGTAACAAGTGGATTAAGGACCTATTTAACTTACATTTAACAACCATCTTGATTTGTTCTAGGACTGATTGCGCTAAATGTTTTAATACCATACGTATAGATGAAGATTATATTTTTTTAATCGAATACATGGATACAGTTTTCACTTTGCATCAGGTAATGGATGCTTAAAAATCGTTAACTGTGACAGAAAATGTTGCAGACTGTTCTTTTCTTTTACCCACACAGTTTCGCTTAATTCTGCTCTTTGAAAAAGAGTTAAATTGTTGTTACCCTATCGCCCAGTTGAAGCTTTTGTTTACTTCATTTGGTCTCGTCTACGTGATCAAGTTAACGGAGATTTAGCAATTCAGTTTCACAGGTCATGGCGAATTTAACGTGAAAGTACTATTACTACATATTTTTCTGGTTTTTTAGCCTTTTAAACCTAAAATAAATACTACTACTAAACTAGGCCGTATTGAAACCGGTAGATTGTTTCGCTAGGTCTTCTAAGTAGGGCACTTTGGATCCAGTAGTAACATTAAACCGCGTAACATTAATTAATTATTTTATTTATTTGACTAATTGAACCTAGTGATCTAGATTTTATCCACACATAAAATGAGGTATCTCCTTTATTAATTATACCATCCAGCTAAGAGGGCTAAGAGGGAAAACACACATATTCCCGTACATTTCGTTTCATCCGTCATTTATGGCATACCGCTCAATACCATTCATCTTCGTTTCACGGGCCCGATGGATGGTGACACTCATTTAATCAAATTTTGAGCTACGCAAATACAATTTGTTTGTTTGATGAATTATGATGAGATGATGTATATTATTAACAACTCCAATGTATACTGTATAATTTATTTATGATTGCACGTACTTATGGCGTTTTAGTTAACATATTCGTATCGCTGCTATGCTCGCTCGAAACCCACGTGTTTTGGCTTGAGGGCTAATGATGGATCATAAATTAGATTTTAAATAATACTTATAATAGTTTATAAAATTATTTTTTTACTGATAAGGGAGTTTACGCAATTGATTCTATATAAATTATGTATTTGTTCTTTGACGTTTGGAAATAAAAATTTCAAACAATTGAGATAAAGCTAGTTTTTGATTGTACAAACAATTATAGCTGTGAATTTCTAATAATTTCTCTTACATAAGACTTTAATTTGTCAACACCGGGTTCGGATCCGTAGTCTTGAGTTGTATCTTTTTTGTCAATTTATTTAAATGAAAAATATGTTTATTTTTGACAAAAAGAAATCATACCATACGAAGCAATAGAAAACAAAAATTTTGTTGAGGCCAAAAGTTTTCATAAAACGTCGTGTTTTGGAACACATATATAAGTTTTGTAAGTCAACAACGGTAACTAAAAAAAATCACAAATACCAAAACAAGGTTCGCTATTGAGATGGCAATGGATGTAAATGTGTAAATTAGGAAGTAAAGGACTTCAAACAGATTGAGACAGTTTCTTTTAGTAAAATGCCTTCCTATAACTCTGGGACTGTAAGTGTAAGATGAAAGTTTAAACTAATAATCTTAGGCCTTAACTTTTCAAATAGCTTCTTCAAATACCATATTATAGGTTCCATTGTAATAGTAAGCAATCAAATTAGAGGAACGGTCTACCGAAATTTTTTGCAGCTTACCATTTGGTACGTACGGGCTCCTCTTGCAGAAGTGAAATATTTAGCAAAAATAATTTGTGTAGGTGTAAACTCACCAACGGGTTTTTAGGGCAACACGCGGTTATGCTAAAATGCTTTTAGTAAAACAACAAGAATTTTATGCGCCTCTCTAGAAGGAACAGATAAACCGTCTGAGTATATTTTAGTGTCTTGTGTTTTATCTATAAGATACTTGTATTTTATGGACATTTACAGAACTTAATCAAAAGAATAAGATAGAACAAGGATACTAGAACCGTACTGTATAGTGCTTATTTTTCTAAAGATTTTTTTCAGAACAGCCACGAGACTAAATTGTTATAACCGCTCGATTGCTTTCTGCAACCACAGTTGCAAAATTTCAAATGCCTACCGTGCTCGCTGCAACCGTGGTTGCATTTTGACATTTTATTTTAAAATCATTATGATCCTTATTACAATGGCTTAGAGCTCTATTTAAACGTATCCAAAACAATTCTAATACTAAGAGCATAGACAAAACGTATTATTACCAACTTCACGGAACAAAAATATTCTAATATTGGTAGTTGAATCTCAGTGAGCGACTTTTAAAATTTGTGTATTCTTTTCGTTCCGTGTTTTTTTGTCATTCTTCCACATGAACAATATTCAAATGTGCATGATCATATCAAGTAATTCATCTAGTTTATAGATATATTAAATATTTATGCACTTTTTAATTTAAATTTTCTGTAATTTTGATTTAGAACTCACACACTAACATTTACTCGCACCTCTAGTTTTAACGCTAATGGAATATTATTTATTTGAGCTTAAATAACCTAACATATACACTTTTGTACCTTATTTTACTGGCTATACAGAACAGTCAAAACCTTCAAAATGCGCTTTTTAGGAAAACCATAAATCAAGTTTTAGTTGAGGCGGGTTGAACGCTCGCCGTGCACCGAGAGCAGCTAGCACTCGAGGGCAAAAAAATAATATTTTGAAGCAATTGAGCGGATATGGGAGCCCCATATAACAAACGTGAATTTTTTGCTCGTTTTTTATAGATAATGGTACGGAACCCTTCGCGCGCGAGTCCGACTCGCACTTGGCCGCTTTTTTATTTTAGTCTCGTGGCTGTTCTGAAACAAATGTACATATCTTTAGAAAAATTAGCACTATACAGTACGGTTCTAGTATCCTTGTTCTCTCTTATTCTTTTGATTAAGTTCTGTAAATGTCCATAAAATACAAGTATCTATAGGAACGCGTACACTTAAATATTTATTTTATTTCGTTTTTTAGTATTTGTTGTTATAGCGGCAACAGAAATATATCATCTGTGAAATTTTCAACTGTCTCACTATCACGGTTCATGAGATACAGCCTGGTGACAGACGGACGGACAGATAGACAAACAGTGGAGTCTTAGTAATAGAGTCCCGTTTTACCCTCTCGCACTCGCACTTGACTGATTTTTTGGATTTAAAAATACATACATGCAAAAATACAGATACTAAACAATATAATTTACTACAGGTATATTCCATGGGAGTACTGAAGTACCTACGTCGTATTTTATGAATGTATATATGTATAAAACTATTTAACTTTCTATCGCAAAATGTACCGTGAACTGAGACTTACAAGCTGAGTTACCACTTATCGGTTTTGCATAGACTCTATCTATCTATCTTTACGAAATACAATTTGAGCCAAAACTTAAGCCAAAATTACGTACATCTTGCATTTCTGCGAAGATTCGCCTTTGATTTGATTTTGATTTCATTGGACACAATATAGAAAACTCCACTAGATACTATAGAACTAGAAGTATAAGAATACTTTTCAATATTTTATTTCAAACTTCAACTGCAATAAAATACCTGTATTTTGCTTTCGCTAGCTTCTTCATTAATTGCAATCGAGAGTTCATTTCAACGAAGTTTACTATTCGTTGTGTAATTTTGCTTCTATTCGATCGCTTTTCTTTATTAATGTATAAAATCCAAAGATGCTAGCGATTCGAAGGTTATTTTTCTACATTTTTAACTAGATTGCCTATTATTATTGACGGGCGAGCCTGTTGGCGTGGTTAGCAATTCCCACCCAGGACAGATATTTGTGTGCATGGACATGTTTGTTTGTCCATAGTCTGGGTATAATTATTTATATAAGTATGTATTTACAAAAGAAAAGTAGTATATTATTATGTAGTTTATCAGTTATCTGATTTCCATAGTACAAACTCTGCTTAGTTTGGGATCAGATGGTGTGTAAATAATGTCCCAGGATATTATTATTATTATATTATTGTAAACTTATGTTATGATGCATTTTGGATAAGCACATACAGATACACGATAGTTCTACGAGCTATGTGCCATGTCCAATTCCACTCCTGCCCCGTAGGTGATAGCGTGATAATATGTAGCCTATATGTTGACCCAACCTTTTAGTAATATTCATGCAAATATTTGAAGTAAATCCATGCAGTAATTTTTGAGTTTAGCCCGGACATACATACAGACAAACAGACTAAAACTATATTTTTCGCTTCGACATCGATTGTAGATTATGCCCCAAGTATTCTTTAAAAAAATATTCTATGTACAGTTTCGACTTTCCTACGATTTTATTATATATATATATATAAATGAATGAATAGGATGAAACCGCTTTGGTATCGCGTCGCGCTGGCGCACTCGTCGCTTGCTACCGTGGAGTGCGGACAGATATTCTATTTGATCAATTCTACATGCAACTACCTGCCCACAGTGTAACACGTACTCCCGTGTCTCATAAGTTATGCGTTATAAGTTTTAAATTATTTAAAACTTAAAGTATCTGTGTATGATTTTAACCCATCTAAACAAGCAACCACGTTGTAACCTGTACCCCGCCTCACGGTCTACCACCGCGACTTCGCCAGCTATTGCAGGGCAGTGGTTTTGAATAAGGCCAACTATAGATTACGGTTGTGAATTAAGATCTCACTCCCTACTTCAATATACTGTATAATTACCGGTTAAAATAAATTGTATGTACTTCACATTGTACAGTTCTAGTTTTATTTATAACCAATAGAAGAAACGGTACATGTGGATTTCGACCTTTCTGATTCAATCTTGCAGGGAAACTCCATTGCTCTTTGGTTTTTTGGCTCTCTGCTCCGTACGTCGTCACTGGCGACACACACTGGTCGAAGACTTTCGATTAAAACTCTTCGATATCAGGGACGAGAAGATATTACGTAGCTTACCAAACTCACCTAGGTGGATGGAGTGTTCCAGATATATAAAGTTCTCTATAATTGTGAGTGCAGAATTTCTATTTAAAATTAATTCTCCTTAATCCTGCATATCAACCGATACATGCTCTTTGTCATCATTATCATGATATCAACCGAAAGATGCCCACTGCTGGACTAAGGCCTCCCCCAAGGATCTCCACAATGGCCGGCCTTGCGGTGCACGCTTCGAGCGACTTCCCGCGACCCTTACAAGATCGTCGGTCCACCATGTAGGAGGCATGCCCACGCTGCGTCTTCCGGTGCGTGGTCGCCACTCGAGAACCATGCTCTATGTATTGCATGTTAATTTGCGTTATAATGTTTTGATCTGTTTTAGTTTATATTGTATTAGGTTGTAGGTACAGAAGTAAATTGTAATGTTTGGTATGTAGCGCTCTAAATGCTTCAACACATACACATTTAAACCGTAATATAATAATCGTAACTTTAACTCATTTGGTGGTTTCTTCTATTATAGCACTTGACAAAGTCGTTGATACAACAAACAGTATCAAAAAAAATCTTTTTTGTTTTTAAGTAATTTTAAAATTGTTTTTTATAACAAGTCTGTATAATTACGATACAATTATACTAGTACAATGCAACTAACCTACTAAAATTAATTACACGATGTGCATGTAAATTGAACATTAAAATTGAGAATTCGCAACCATAATAGACTACACCAGTAACTCAGTTGCTAGTAATATACCACCTGGGAGCAAGGATTTATAAGTAAGATTAACTTGATAGTGGTACCTGAGTTGGCTAAACTCAGGGTTCCAATATTCTGGGAATATATCTTCTCAAAGGGGGATCGATATGTAAGTAAGTTAAAGTATGACCACATCTGCGCATAACTTCGTCGTCTGGGATCTTTGTTTGATATTACTCCTGAGGTTTATCTAGTCTAGTCTTACCTGTTACAAAATTATTGACATTTTGAAACTCAAGTTGTGTTTATTCAATCAACTGTAGCCATAGGTATATAAAGGCCTAAATTCCACATAGCTGGTACACAATTTGATTGACGACTGTTCACAGTTTATTATATATTCCCACTGCGTCAGATTCGTAGACCACAAAGTAGGCCTATTTTACGGTTTAAAGACTGTTGTTTGATGACTACAATCAGTATAATACCATTTAACGAGCCGAGTTTATTTAGAAGCGCACCTAGGTACATAACATTGCCAATTGTTTTCGAATAGTATTTTTTATCATGTTTCTAATAACTATATATAATCAAACTTGGAAACTGTAGGTTTAAAAGGGCAGTAGCAGGTTGAAGATCATACTCCATGCCATATCGCATAACTACGTATGTTTATTTGCACGTGGTATTACCACACGTAACGTTATATTTTGTAAAATTTATCACAATCAGTTTAGTATTTCGGGTTTGGTGATAACTTATAATAGGCGAAAGATTAAAATCTCCTCTGATTATACTCTTAACGACATAAATTCCAGAAGTGGGATAGTATGCATGAACTTGGCGTAAACCTTGATTGAGCATATCAATTATATTGTGAGAAAGGCATCCCAGGCCTTAGAATTTGTAATGAGGTTGTCAATTAACTTTAAAAGGGCCAAAACATTTAAAATTGTATATTGTTAATGTGTAAGCACTGTACTTACACATTAACAATATACAATTTTAAATGTTTGGCCTGGGATGCCTTTTTCACAATATAATTGATTTACTGATTGATTGATTGATTATGCTAGTTAAGTTTGGATTTCCCGCTATGTACTTCCCGGATAGGAAGCATGCAACATAAATTCATCAAATATTCAGTTTTGACTGCACGTGTGGCGTAGTGGCTAAGACAGTTGCCTCCCCGCTACGTGTCGCGGGTTCGAGTCCCGCGCCGGACAACTATTTGTGTGACCCATAAATAGTTGTTCAGATTCTGGAAGTAATTTGTGTCCGTCTATAATATGTTTCTAAAGTACCCCGTGACACAGGGATTAAACTACCTAGTGCAGGCGTTGTCTTAAAAAAAAAAAAGATATTATCGCGTTAATTATAATTACAAATCTGATGACTTTATTAATTATGTGCACAATTCCACACGCTACATCATCAAATAACGGATACATTACATCTGCTTAACATCTTATTTGATGTTATAAATTATCCTGAGCTACTAAATAGAATAACTTTTGACATTCCCACAAAAGTACATTACATTACGCTCCATTTCAGCTCGTAGAAATATAGACAAAGAGCATTACTGTCGATTTGTATGGCGATTGTTTTAACAAGCAAATTAAATTGTTCCATTTTGACATATTTGTGAACAAAACTTAGTCAAAACAAAACAAGACATTGAACAGTATCACTTATCGTGTTAGTTAATAAAAATTAATGTGAAATACTTAATTGATAGTTATTATATGTTGTTGGTGTTCCTTTGTATAAATAAATAAATATACTCGCAAGCAAAGCTGTCAGTGTTGTACCTAACCTCTTTCTTGTCGAAATCACATGTAATAGAAAGTGCCCTTGTGTTTGTTCTTTATGAAAGGCCCCGGGCAGATGGTTAGTCTCCATTGCACCTGGCCACTGTGGTCGAAATTCAACCAGAGGATATTATTACTGTTCTTTTGGAGGAACTTATTTTTGTATAAGTTACCACTTTCCAAAGTTCAACATAAATTATTTATTCCTCATCAATTTTCAGAAGTTTAAAACATCCAAAAATAGATGACCAGTAAACAAATCTAATGACTACAAACTCACTAATTAGAACGAATTGCGCTCATATTTAAGATTGAGAGGAATACCTGTTAAAAGGAAAACAATTCTAAAATCAACATCACCGAGGTTTCATATTTCACTCTTCGAGTCTATTTCAATGTTTTTCAGTAATCAAAAGACAAGAAAAAACTTATTATTCTTCAGAATTTTGTATTTCAGTCTAATAAGTTAACTAAACTTTCTTAAATGTCAATACATCTCTTTCTAATTAGACATTGTATGATTGAAATAAGGCTTAATCTGAAAGATAGACTAGATCCGTTAGACATCCTTTTACTTTGCAAATTCCTTTTAGTTCTACAAACTGTTGACAAAATTCTTTTCTCAGTAGATCTTCTATTTATATTAAACCTGGACGATTTTCCAGATTTCAATCTATTTAACACTACCGAAGTCTCAAAAACCCAAATCTTTTGTTTACAAGAATTGGTTTAGTGCTAATTTTCAACAAACATAATATCAATTTATCTTAATGATCTTTTGTTTTATTATTTTCTCTTTGTATAATTTTATGCACATCAAGTTATATATGTACATTAATATGTGGGAAATGTTAAATAATGCTAAGTTGTCCTTATTTTATACTTAGTTAATTGTCACTGTATTTTTTCTAAACAATATCTATACATATACATATAATAAAATGATAGGAAAGTCAAAACTGTACATTGAATTTTTTTTAAAGGACACTTGGGGCGTGATCTACAATCGGTATTGAAGCCAAAAATATGTTTTTTTGAATTTTTATCTGTATGTCTGTTTGTCTGTATGTATGTCCGGGCTAAACTAATAAAGTACTGCATGGATATTTTGCATGAATATTACTAAGAGGTCGGGTCAACATATAGGCTACATATTATCACGCTATCACCTACGGGCGAGGAGCTGTGATAATTTATAAATAATTTGATTTGATTTGATAAAGCTTAACGCGGGTAAAACCACAGGGCACAGCTAGTAATTTAAATAAAACATTCACACCTGGTTCTATCGGGTTGCTTATCTTCCCACAGTACTACGCGGCTAGATTAATTGAAGGAAATAAACGGAGTTAAGTGTAAGTGCGAACTAATTTTAATATCATTGCATTTCTTTCTAACATAGGTCTTATGAAAAGGACAGGGCATCCATTATTATAGTTGTGACATTCTAGTTTTGGCATGAAATGATGAAGAATGAAGTTAAAATAAGCGACACGTTAGCACTTTTCGAATAATTATGTTCCCATTGCGCTTGTAAGAGCGCAGTTTTACTTGGTTGCACATAGCCTGTTATTTTCATACAACTAAATTAGAGGGAGATGCAATAACATTTAAATTAGTGTAGTCGTTTAGTAGTGGAATCAGGCGTTACTTTGTGGAAATCCTTAACAATCCAAATACAAAATAAATATGTAGTGCTAATTGCCAGTTAATTCATAACGGGCATCTCAAGGGCCGTGGCCGCAGGGCTGCTGTCCTTGAGAATGGTCCGTGGAGGACTGAAACACGGGTTGGGTATCGTACTGGCGCATGTAAATTGCTTTTTATATTGCCCCTCTTGCATGTGCATATTTTGAGGTGCAAATTGTATCCCGGCATGATTAAACTGACAATTAGCGGGATTAACACTAGGTACATATAAATTTTGTATTTTGATAGTTTAGTCGTGTTAAAGACAGAATCGCCACCATATTATGTTAGCCAATAATAAAATTATCCTTTTTTTGTCTTTTTGCTTATCCAGGTCTCGGAAAATCAAGTTAGTGATTCTATTTAGTTTTTCCTATGTTTACTTTGCGATTTGTAAGGGTCAAGAAGGCTTTCAAGTCATCTTTACGAGTGTTGGCGCTTTGCCAGCTGCTAACACATTGTAACACAGTTTTTCTTAGAATCGAAACATTACTTAGTTCTTGATTCGTTGTCGGTGTAAAGAGAAAAGCTATTGAGTTTTATTTCCACTCGATTTTATTCGCTGGAAAACGAGTGAGTAATAGAAAGCGCAGTGCATTGGCTTTCCGGATTTCATTTCATTACAATGAATGAACATTGATTCATATGATGTTTATTGACTTAATATTTACCGTTATTTTAATTTTAAATACGGATTGTATATATTCCGGTTGTGTTTTAATTAAATGTATGGTGCTAGTAGCGTGCATACCGCTTAAATTAATATAAAATTCATAAAACGACAGACAAAAATATTTAAACTAGGAGTATTTTTTAAAATTGTGTATTACAAATAACTTAATTGTCTGTATGTGAGATGAGACTAAGCTCTGCCTACCTCTCAGGGAAATAGGCGTGAGTCTGTGAGTGCATGTATGTAGGTAGTTGTCTGTATGTCTTCTAGTCAAGACCCGTTTTGTCAGACAATTAAGAATCAGATTACAATTGATAAACTGCGGTCCTTTAGAGCTGTTAAAAACATATGGCTAAGGAAAGGCAAAGTACGGCCTTATATTAGACACGAGAAAGTAAATCAAAACTTTGTATTTGTAATATATATTTTTTTCTGCTGTGGGTAGTTGTGACAAGTAGTAGCAAAAATTGTGCTCTGTATTATATTTTAATTTAAATGATATATTTAACTAATTTTAATATTTCAATGAAAAAATATTAATATCCAAGTGACCCACCTGCCAGTTAAATAATAAATTCCACTTAATTTCCACTGCAACATAAGATACATTGTGACTTGGAAATGGCAGTTACAGTGCAAGATTCTGTGTCCAGTTTGAGAGAGGAGTTCTATAAAAAGTGTGCCAGTGTTGAAGAGCAGCTGCAAAAGGCATCCTCGAGTAAGGATACAGCTACTGTTGGTACAATAGCAGCTGACTTTGGGGCTTTCAAACAGCAGTTCTTGAGAACACTCGAAATCTTGCAAAAACAGGTAGATATACTGGCTCGCAATATTGACAATCTTGAGATGAAAGGGCGAAGGAAGATTCTGTTGCTGCATGGGATCACCGAAGACAAGAAGGAGGACGTAGTTCAGGCGGTGACGAATGTTGTTCGTACTCAGCTTGACATATCTGATTTTTCTGCCAAGGATATAAGGCGGTGCCATCGCATGGGTCGTCAAAGTGGATCCTCAAGACCTCGGCCAATTCTATGTAAATTTGAAGCTACGGCACTCCGAGATAAGGCCTGGTTCTCCAAAACTAAATTGAAAGGAACGGGAGTAACCATTTCGGAGTTTCTCACAAAAACTCGGCACTCCGCGTTTCTATTAGGGCGTGAGACATTCGGCTTGTCGAACTGTTTTTCTAAAGGTGGCCAAGTCTTCATAGTTGATAAGGATAACGTACAACACCGTGTCACTACAATACAGGATGTATATAAGATCCCAGAGGCTTCCAAGACATCGAGCATAGACGTTTCAAAGCAACCAGAGGTCGGTAAACCCATCGCGCAGAGGCCAAAAAGAAATACGGCCGCTAAAAAGTGAAATCTTCTTGTTAAACATTCATTCTCTTCACGCACCCTCATCAAACTAAATAATAATTATGTACTTTGTTGTCAATTTACGTAATTTGTCAGTGTAATGTAAAGTCAAAGTTAAGTTTTAGATTTAGATCACAGATATCTATTATACTAGATTTAGATGCACGTTCCATGCTTGTGAACTACGTTTTTGTTGCATTTACTTTTTGTCTATGAACGCATGGAGTGGGCTGTGGGGTGAGTGGAAACAGTAATTATTTATTTTGCGCTGATAGTAGATTATTGGATGACATTTAACGTAATTTATTTTTGGTTCGTTTCCTAAAACTGTTATTGTCAGCGTTAAATAAAATAAACATAATATATTTATTTTTACTCTCCTCTTTGTCTCAAATAATATATTTTTTTTTTGTTATTTGCTCCTTTTTTTTCTCAAAGATTATGTAACTAGCTGTTTTCATTTGCCTTAGAGACTATATTTATTTTAACATTTGTTATTTGCCTGTTATTGTTATTTCTAGACACTGGCAGGTGGATCTTTTTGAGAAAATATTATATTAAATAATATTTTTACTGTTAGAACTTTAAATAAATATTAATTTATGTTAGACTGTGAATACGATAGCGATACTGGTAGTTTTTTTTCAGCAGATAGTGATGCTAGCTTTATTTCAATTCCATCTCTTGGTGAGACTCTTGTCTCTCATTTTTCTGATGTTCCTAAGAATTTCAATGTTGTCCACATAAATGCCCAAAGCATTCCCGCACATTATCCCGATTTGCTGGCAAACTTTGACTGTAAGAATATCCATGCCATCTTAATATCTGAATCTTGGTTAAAGCCATGCCTTCCCTCTGCTTCGTACACTTTACCAGGCTTTAGCCTTATACGAAATGACCGTGTGCTTGGGGCTGGTGGTGGCGTAGCAATATATCTGCGTAATTATATAAATTTTAAAATAGTTAATACGTCACCGCAGCCGCCTCTGTCAAACGCCGGTGAACACCTTTTTATTGAGGTTGAGCTACACCACACGAAGCTATTACTTGGTGTTTACTATTGCCCTTCCCTCCGTATCAATTACTTCTCCTCTCTAGAAACACTTCTTGTTAATCTTACCCCTTCTTACAGTCATACTATTCTTATGGGTGATTTTAATACCTGCCTCCTCAAAAAAGACTCTCGCGCTTCTACTCTTTTGTCAGTTTTTGAATCTCTTAATCTTTGCTGTCTTCCACTAAGTGCCACTCATCATTTTCCAAACTCTGTTCCATCATTACTTGATCTTATTATCATTTCTTCTAACGATCATGTCGCTAAGCATGGCCAATGTTCAGCTGACGGGTTTTCATACCACGATCTAATTTTTACTTCTTATGAAGTTCGCCCTCCCAAAGCTAAGTCGAAATTTCTTCTACAGCGCAATTTTAGTGGTATGAAGGTAGAAAAGCTATTAGAATCGGCTCGTTGTATTGATTGGAGTTCACTGTTCAAGACTAACTCCATTGATAACAAGGTTAACATTTTTAATGAGAAGATTACTCAGCTCTATGACATACATGCCCCTATACGAGCAATAAAAATAAAACACTTTCCAGCGCCGTGGTTGACAGACAGTATCAGAAAGGTCATGGCGCGTAAAGCTGTGGCAAAACAAAAATTTAAGTGCAGAGGATCGGATATCAACCGCGAAAAATATATCGAGATTCGTAATCACTGCAACAAGATGTGTAGGACTGCCCAACGCCAACATATCCACAAATCCGTTGAGAACGGTGAACCAGCTAAAATCTGGAAATTTTTAAGATCACTGGGGGTTGGAAAGTGCCAAGATACACTTCCTAAAACTTTGGATATTCACGCCCTTAATGCTCATGTCTCATCTTCAGCTGTATGTAACAGAACAGCCAAAACAAACACTTTGATACATCTTTCATCGCTTCCAACTCCTGATCACTCACCTTTCCTTTTTAATCAACTCACTGCTTGTGATGTTAAGAAAAGCATTCTGTCAATATCGTCTAATGCAGTCGGTAGTGACAATGTCAGCCGTAATATGATCATTCCTATCCTTGACGAAATCCTTCACGTCTTATGTCATATTTTTAATTGCTCCTTGTCCAGTGGATGTTTTCCTTCCTCATGGAAGGAAGCTCAAATCACTCCTGTACCAAAAACCAAAAATCCCACCGCTTTTGCTGATTACCGTCCTATATCCATCCTCCCGTTCCTCTCCAAAGTCCTTGAGCGTCTGGTCCATAGACAGCTTCATTCCTTTGTTTGCAAAAATAATCTCCTAAATCCAATGCAATCCGGTTTTCGTCCCAGTCATAGTACTGTCACTGCCCTGGTCAATATTACGGAAGACATTAGGAGTGCCATGAAGAATGGAAATCTTACAGTTCTGCTCCTATTAGACTTCAGTAATGCATTCAATACTGTGGATTTTGACATTCTTCTTGGCATTCTTAGCTCTCTCAACATATCTCCAACAGTGATTGATTGGTTTCGCACTTACCTGTTTGGTCGCCGGCAAAGAGTCGGTATTGATGACTCTTTCTCTTCGTGGTGCAATACAGTAGCCGGTGTGCCGCAGGGTGGCGTTTTATCTCCATTGCTTTTTGCTATTTTTATTAATTCTGTCTCAGATAACCTTTCTTCCTCCTATCATCTTTATGCAGACGATCTCCAAATATATTCTCATTCTCGGCTTGCAAACCTGCCTGATACCATCAGAGTTGTCAACTCTGATTTATCTCGTATAGGGGAATGGAGCCACAGTTTTGGTCTTAAAATTAACCCATCAAAAACACAAGCCATCATCATCGGCAGCTCTCGAATGGTGTCTAGGATAGACATGTCCCAACTTCCACAAATTACATTTGAAGGTACTATTATCCCATTTAAAGACACAGTTAAGAATTTGGGGATTGTATTAGATAGTTCATTATCCTGGGGCCCACAACTGAAAGCAGTTAGCCGAAGATTATTTGCTTCAGCAGGCTCTCTTAGGCGTCTGCGCAATTTTCTCCCCATTACCACTAAAATCGCGCTTGCTCAATCGCTTCTCCTACCGATCCTCGACTACGCCGATGTCAGCTATCTTGATCTTACTGAAGAGCAACTCGATAAGCTTGAGCGACTTCAAAACTTTTGTATAAGGTTCATATTTGGCCTTCGCAAATATGATCATGTCTCCTCATTTCGTACAAAGCTCAAGTGGTTGCCGATTCGCCTTCGCCGGAATGCTCATATTCTTTCCTTGCTTTATAACATTCTCTTTAACCCTGCTACTCCCATATATTTAAAAGAACGCTTCGAGTTCCTTTGTGACACGCATTTGCGATCCTTAAGATCATCAGAAAACGTAAAACTTCATATCCCAGAGCACAAATCTATATTTATGGGAAACTCTTTAAGTGTTCAGGCAGCCCGACTCTGGAATGCCTTGCCTATTGTAATTAGACGTGCTCAGACAATAGCAACTTTCAAAAAGCTTGTCAGAGAACACTATTTGAGTGTATAATTGATGGTTTCTTAAGTTAAGTATCTATTCTCTTCTTATTTGCTTATTTAATTTTGTCTTTTTCATATTTTAACAGTAAATTCACTAAAAATAGTTTTATTTATGGATATAACATAATTTTGGTATATCTCTTGTTGCACACCTACTGCTAGCTATAAGTTATTGTTCAGCTCCTATCCATCCTAAGGTTGTCTGGAAGAGATCGCTTTATGCGATAAGACCGCCCTTTGTACAACTTGTTTATGTAATATCTCATGTTGTATTTATTTTTATGGTGTACAATAAAGAGTATTCTATTCTATTCTATTCTATATAATCATGAAATTTGTTACAAAAAACAAGTAATGGAATCAGGCGTTATTATGCGGAAATCCATAACAATCAAAATACAAAATCAATAGACTGAATCTCATTCGAGCACTTGACGAGTTGGCAGCCCTTGAGAATGGTCCGTGGAGCACTGAAACACGTGTTGGGTATCATACTGGCGCATGTAATTTGCTTTTAATATTGTCCTTCTTG
Organism: Pseudoips prasinana; assembly: GCA_951640165.1. Taxonomy (NCBI): domain Eukaryota; kingdom Metazoa; phylum Arthropoda; class Insecta; order Lepidoptera; family Nolidae; genus Pseudoips; species Pseudoips prasinana. The sequence goes on along the minus strand of OX621236.1, from coordinate 21,402,513 downwards.
CATGTGCATATTTTTGCGGGCGGTGTAAATTGCATCCAGGCTTGATTAAACTAAAAATTAGCGGAATTAACATTATCATATTTTGATTCTTACCAAAAAGTTAAAATCGTAGTGTTCCTCTAGTAATATTCTAATGTTAGAGAACGGGTTACTTTTGCGCTGATGTTATGATAAGATAAATACGCTTTACTGCACACCAAGGGTATATAATATATGAGAAACTGACACAAGGTTCATGCTACACAATAAACTTATACATATGGTTAAGCAATCCTATACTACGAAAGAGTACATCGACGATAAAAACGTTTGGCGGTTGGCATCTACGAGTATCTGCTCAAAGCTTGCTGGGGATTTTGTAGCCATGTAAACTTGACTCCCTAATCTATTATGTTGCATGAACTATCTGTAACTGTCCTACTAATATTATAAATGCAAAAGTTTGTGAGTAGGGATGTATGGATGTAAGGAAAACTTAATAACAGATTTTGATGAAACTTTGTAGTAACATACCTTATATCTCCGAATAGCATATAGGCAATCTATACAAATAAATAAAATTGGAGTGTCTGTTTGTAATATTGAAATAACCGGTTTTTACTACATTAATATGAATATATATAGGGTACATACACCAAAATAACATGTTTTACAATTTTTGTCTGTCTGTCTGTCTGTTTGTTCCGGCTAATCTGTGAAATGGCTGGACCGATTTTGACGGGACTTTTATTGGCAGGTAGCTGATGTAATAAGGAGTAACTTAGGCTACTTTTATTTTAGAAAAAGTCTTTTATTTTACAAAAAAAACGAAATAAACTAATTAACACGCGGACGAAGTCGCGGGCACAGCTAGTCATTAATAAAATTAACGCGGTTAAAAGCGTGGGGCTCAGTTAGTACGACATAAATAATAATAATATCCTGGGACATTATTCATACACGGCCATCTGATCCCAAACTAAACAGAACCAGAAAGTGACATTGTGCTAAAGTGACCAAATTTTTCACGATGACATTTTGCGAAAGTGACGTTCTGCGTCATGATCAAACTAAGCAGAGCTTGTACTATGAAAACCAGATAACTGATATATAAATATACTACTTTTCTTTTGTGAATACATACTTATATAGATATTTTACACCCAGCCTCAGGACAAACAGACATGTTCATAACACAAATATCTGTCCCGGGTGGGAATCGAACCAACGAACTACGGCGTGAAAGGCAGCGTATCTACCAACCACGCCAACAGGCCCGTCAAATATGATGATTTATGTCGTATTCCTGTGCGCTTAGGCAAGTAATTATGCCGTTATATTTCGCCTACTTCTTATAAACTTATCTAATCTCAAATCTTTGCGCCAACATTCAGAACACGTCTCACGGCATTTAAAGGAATGTTGGAGCTGCTTAATCTTTCTGAAGTAGTTAACTCAATTTGGAGGGAACGTAGGTACCCTGAATGTTCCCTCACTTAGGTGTGACCCGAGTTCACTCTTATATACGAATGTAATGAGCTTTATGTTCAAAAGAAGAACCATACTTTTGAATAAAACAATAATATATTTTATGAGCTGGTAATAAAATGAAAATATTTAATACAAGTGTGGAATGGGCTATTCACCGCGGGCGAGGAACGGAAAATGTAATATAAACAAAGAAATGCTTTATAATAAATTTAAGACATTTTTTTTTCATTTTATACCTGCAGACGGAATGTTTTATTAATATATTAATGGTGAAGAATTAGAATTTATGTTTCTATAATAAGAACCCATCTCTTAGTTATTGACACGTGAGGTGTAACCCTATGCATCTTTACTTTATCTTCTGGGCCAGTGTCGGCAAAGCTAGAAATGACGCCCAATTTCACTATTCTAATTAGTAGAAAAAATACATACGGGCAGTCTCTGGGACTGCCGACAGAAGTGAAAACAATTTTTCCATTTCTCATACTCGGAAAGTAGTGTTTATTTGATGAGCAAAGACTCGTAGTAATTGCGTCTCTCCTTATGTTGGAAATAATGTTACAAATAGAACTAAATTTGGTTAGGCAGTCTAGGCTGTAAAAATTTAACATAATTAACCCAGTAATGCCTAGTGTGGCCATTTGGCCACACAAATAGGGGTAAAAACAAATCATTATTGTGTCCATGGTAATATTTTTTTCTTTATTCTATTTATTTCATAGAATGTTGACAATGTCAAAGTTTTAGTATTCGTGACTGTGAAAACGAAAATGACATTCATTTGGCGGGTATTCGCATTTCATTTTCGTCTTTCAGAAAAGCATTGAAAAAATGGATCCATGACAAGGGTAAGTAGAATAATTTCCAATATATAGAGAATTTTCAGTTTCTTATTGCACTAATTTACTAAAGGATTATTTATTTATAATTACGTAACAAATTATTTCAGTTTGCATAAAAGTAAGTATGAGTTTTTGTACCCTAAACTTGCCGTGTCCATATGGCCACCCTAGGCTTTAGGCATAGCAAAATAAATGTATTTTCTTTATTCTAGATAAAATGATTTCGGGCAGTTTACTGGAGTCTGGGCACTAAATAATGGATGTTCTTTATGAAGAAGGCGAAGATAAAATAATGGTTGAGTGCCGGAGTCTATTCATAGCGCCTTCAGATCCAGCTGTTTTGACGGACGAGGACTCTGGCGATGAAGATAGTGGAGGAAGAGCAGAAAACATTTCACTAACCAACTTCTGATGAAGTTCCTCGTCGTTTTGATGATCTTGTTGGTAAAACAGCTAGAACATAGTTAGGTCAAGGGAGATCTAGAGCCGTTTTTAGGATAGTTTCCTGAACTTCCAACTAACAGTGCTACACAGTACAGTGGTGAGTGGTCTGCTGTTGATTCATTTGAGCTTTTGTTATAGATGATGATGTTAGAGATATGTTTGTCCAACAATCAAATGGCTACGATCTATGGAAGAATGTATCTGATCCTAAGATAACACCTCCAGAAATGAGCTGCTTTATTGCTTTATTGATTTTGAGTGGCTATTCACCTGCTGCTAATAGACGGCTTTATTGGAGCATTCAGGCAGATACGAGGAATGAGCTTATTTGCAACTCTATGCGACGAAACAGGTTTGAAGATATTATGCATTGTGTTGATAACAATAGTATCAACCTAAATAATAAAATGTGTATGATAAAATGATATGATGGCTTGACGATGTGTAGGACCAAATTACAGGTCCAAAAACTCCTCTATCAGAACCGAATGTATGATATGCGATGTAGGACTGTGTGTACCCTGTGTTGTTTTGTACCATCCTAAACAATAAATTCCTATTCCATGCATAATATGTGGTGTGTGCACGGTACAACATCGAATTTCATACATTAGCATTTTGTTATTGTAAGTGCCTAGTAAATTTATTTTTGTATAATTAAACCCCCCCTTGAACAGTTCTAAAAGGCTAAATATATAGAAACTAAAAAAAATATAATTTGGGCACTACTGGGTTAAGAAAAAAAGGGCACAACGCTGCCAAAGAAGTTTTCACTTCATAAATGCTGCGGTCACGTGAGTGTATAAACGAGCAGTGTGAATTAAAAAACCGACCCTCCGTATTACGAATATTCGACCAGGTCACGTGTCCACATTTTTTACCCATCCCAAAAAAGTGCACAACGCAACTATAGACGTTTTCACTACAAAAATATCTAAATATCAAATAATCCGATCAAAATTTCCAGTAAACCTCCTGGATCTGTGTTTTATTTCGTTGAGTTGAGAACAAAAAAGCCAGAGATAGAGCATGCGTTTCATTTATCAAAATAAACAATTCGCGTCTGTCTCACGTCACGCAGTGCTTACCCGCTGCTCTTTTCGTAACATAATTTCTCATACAACCAATTTGGGAAACAAATATATTATATGTATCGTCCCATGGGAAGCGGTAATTGCATTCTATGGACGTTTAAACACACAAAATCGTCCACGCAAAGTCGATTCTTTTGCCTACTCGTACGATATCTGGTGACCTCACGCAAACGCTGAACAGAATACATTACTACAAGGGTGATCACAAAAAAAAATACTCATAAAGGAAATCACTATCTTCAACGTTTAAAAACACCATAATAATATGTTTAATTTTGCTGTTGTCTATAAAAGTCTGACTTCGTTCATTTTGTATATAAGGCGCTCATAGCTAGATGCACTCATCGGTCCGTAAGGGATCCGGAGGTTATTAAGCTCGCGGTCATTCCATAGATGGGTGACCATCAAATTGGTTTAATTTCTGAGCGTTGCCATGGTTCGGAAGGCACGTTAAGCTTGGTCCCGGATATAGTCATTAGACAACAATCGTTAACCCATGTCAGACGCCGACTGGGCGTCTTGAACAACTCTGACACTAGAGTAACCACTGTCAATACGATAAGTAAGTATTTAATTATAGTAATATGCACCCCGCAATTTTGTACCCAATAACTGACGTGCGATATTGTCAAAATATAATTAACGTATCGGATATTCGATTATGCTAAGTATGTATTGTGCAATTTAAAATTTGATTTATCATGTTATTCAAATGGTATCTAACTCAATTTGGTACTGTAATTTAATGATAATGCCTTTCTGCTAATGATGCGAATCGGTGAATTGAGTTTCTATCCGTAAAATTGTTAATGAATGCATGCAAGTGTAATAATATTATGTAGGTCTTTTTTTGGTTCATCATTCCATCCAAATAACGTCCACTGCTGGACAAAGGCCTCCACAAAAGATTTTCACAATGGAGTTGTGTCCATTATTTGGAGGGATATGCCATAATGGCCACCCTTGGCAAACGGATTGGCGACCGCAGTATGATAGTCATAGTACTGATTAGATATTGCCACGGGATGTAATGGGGTGACGATATTTTATGCCGTCAGCCACACAGCAATCTTGGTTATCGTTGCGTAAATTGTCTGGATGGGCCGCTGCACAATACAACACGTAAAATTATGTATTACTAACTGTGCCCCGCGGTTTTACCCGCGATAAACTTTATAAATTATGGCCTATGTATTAATCCAGGGTGTCAGCTAACTCCATACCAAATTTTATTAAAATTGATCCAGCCGTTTAGACGTGAAGAAGTAACAAACATACACACTCACAAACTTTCGCCTTTATAATATTAGTGTGATATCCCAAAATAATACCTAATCAAGTTTGGATTTGGCTGCTTGAGAGACTAGCTTAATTGCTTTGATATGATCAAAACGCTTCAGTTCCGAAATCTTGTGAGTTTAGCTTACCAAGTTAGACCCTAATAACATTAAAAAATAAGAATGAAAAAAATGCTTTAGTAGTTATGTTATTCTTAATTAATGAGATTTTGGAAAACAATTCATAACTGAAATTTTTCAGATTGCTTATTGGTGATTTACTATGAGTGGTTGGTTGTTCGTAGTGACCAAGTGGCTCGCATGAGAACCAGTTGTTGGAAGAAGAAAGGTTGAATTCTTAGGGTCGAAACTTTGTATTGCTGATAATTTATTGAGTTTAAGGATAATAACTATTAACAGTAATTTAGTATCAAGGAATATTTGATACCATGTTCAACGAGTAAATTAGGTTATCTATAATAATGGAACTAACAATCTTTCAGTAAAACTATAAGCTTTTAAGCATCAACACGCATGTTTGTATCACGTTTGATCGTAAAATGTAGAATTATTTTTCTTATTTATCTATCTATAAAAAAAAGTAGTATATGTAGTATATCAGTTATTTGGTTTCCATAGTATAAGCTGTGCTTAGTTTGGGATCAGATGGCATATGGTATATATGTAAATAATGTCCCAGGATATCTAACCCTACAAAAAATAGTCCAGCGAGACCTGGCCAATTTACAGCTGGATTTCGTGAAATTATGCGATAAAGATATTTTTGCCTTAAATTCATTCATTTTATTTTGATTTACAAAACGAAGTTCTAGTTGTAAAACCCTTTATTAAAAATAACCTCACTCTTCAGGTAAATAACAAATCCCGCACGAATATAAACGTGAGACGTGAGTGTAACGTATTCAGTGAATATAAAGCGTAATAAAATAAAGCAACTCCGACAGCAACTTTCCCATAAACAACCTAACAGCAATAAAGCCGTTTGTGGCTTAAAAACAAACAATGTGTGAAGTGAGATCAAAACATCAAATGGACGCGTAAACCAAGCCAGTATATTGACGAAGGTTTCACAAACTCGATGCCAGCTATTTTGCGATACGTGCGCATATTAAACTCTACTTATTGCTTGTAACGTATAAATAAAAACAACTTTGTGATACTGAAAAATATACTGTTGGTATTGCACGATACTGCTGAAATAACAGAATAAAATGTGAAATGTATACAGTCCAGTAACACGTTTAGAGGAACTAAACTATAACCTCACATCTTTCTTAGACTAAGTTTGAGCAGACCATTAAGGAAATGAAAAAAAATATCTAGATGTACAGACGCTAGCGCATCCAGCTGCCCCAATCTGTCAAATTTATTTTATAGATTTTCAACTTTATCACTTAAGCATAAGATTTACTTTCAATTGGGGAAAAGTGACAGATTGGGGTAGCTTGATGTGCTGGCATCTGTACATACTTATACCTTCCCGTAAGGTATTCTTAAAAATCCGTGCAGGCATTGCGAGACGAACATGATTTTTTGCAAGACATTACAAATTGATTTAAAAAAATGTAGGATAGGTACAAACATGCAGTACACTAAGTATGAATGAAAAATATTTCTATTTTGTAACTACGTATATCACGAAGACCATGGATTTAAACATAACAAAATATACTATAAAATTCATAAAGCAGCTCTTTCTTATTATACCTTACAAGGCGGATTAAGTCAAATCTTATTGTGACCATTTTCCTCTCAAATTGCTTGAATTTAAAAGTGGGACGTTGAAGGACGTTGTTAAGTCTGTGCGCGCGGTCTGATCACATTATTACTCGTAGGTAAAGATAAGGCAGGCATATTAAAACCTGCATTTTTCTTCTAATCCTTTCATTTTGATTCCGGCTTTGTATTGCAAATTTGTAAAATTATTTCATTTATTAGGTTCCTTCATAAGCAACTATATATATACTATAACTAATATCCTTCATAAGTGTATGTCCTGTTGGCCATATTTTCAAAATAGCGCCAACTGAATTTTTTGGAATGAAACTAAATGCTAGGGCGTTGCAAACAGAATACGTATATTTGCTCTACTGGTGGGAACCGTTCGTAGCTTTTTTTTTTATTGGATCTAGTTTCACCACTGCAACTTTTGTATGCCAGGATCAACAGTGGCACACAATGAAATGACACTGAGTGGCGAGGCTCAGGCAAGTCCCGCGGAAATGCTTGGACTGTCTAGAATCCCACAACAAATTTAATCAGAAAGGAAGTGTTTTGGTAAAAAGTAGTTCCACTTCTTTCCAGAGCAAAGCTTGTTGCCACAAGATCTGAATAATAAACTACTACAGATGTTGATTGCTTTCTAATGCCAGAGATGACACTTCCAAAGTATGTGGTGGGCGGTGTGTTTATATTCGCAATAAGAAGTTGAACCAAGACAGATTGGTGAAGTTAGTAATATGAAACTAAATACTCTACTTTTAAAATTTCTGTGCCCTGTGAGAAATTGTCCCACACAATGATCTATGATTATCCAAGTTTTATTTACCCGTTTGCCAGAGACCATTCGAAAATACGCTACAGCTCATAAACATAGGCTTCAACATTATGTGAAAGTCGAGGCCATCCAGCTACTCGACATTACAGAGCTAGTGAGACGTTTAAAGAGAACAAAACCCTATGAACTAGTGTCGTGATTAGCGTATTTGGTTATTATGTAATTTAAAAAAAATTATGTAATTTTAAAGAACACATGAACAAAGTGTCTTAACTCCCCTTAACAAATATGACTAATGAAAGTCGGTGGACTGATTCTTAGAATTAATTATGTTTATATAGAAGTTTAGGTTAATATAAAATTACTTATTAGTCTCTAGACTAGATTGTAATACATATAAAGTACTATACATGGTACTTTATTGAATAATAAAAAAAAAATTACCCGTATGCAAACGTCCAGAAAGAAATGATGCAAGTGGTGATGATAAAAAATCAGTTTCGAAGTTTTTGCGCGAAAAATAATACATCTCTGCACGTCTTTGTACTTCCAGATAAACCGGAAGGACACCCATTAGTACAGGTAGAGCGTCTGTATTGACTGTTCTATAGCCTATACACAAGAATATCAAAGCCAACCGTTGGCTTTGTAGTACTTTACGGCGAGCAGTCCCAATGGTAGCCCTATTAGACCACACAGGCGAGCCTATGAACTAACTCAACGTTAACATAATATTGCTTATACCGGGAATATACCACACACTTAAAATATTAATATTATTTTATAAGTATTGTAATAAGGTAATAATAGGTAGAGGTAGTCCTCCAGTCAAGTTCCTCATGGAGCGAAAGAACGTTATGCTCTCCTTCACTAAATGTTGTTGCCTTGAGAGCTACTCAGAGGTACCAAAGCTAAAGGCTACAATAGCCTGAAAAACTATTGACGTAACTTATTAATCGCTATTAGAATAAAAGATTAAAATTTAAGACCAATTTATTCAGCTCCACAAATAAATTAAAAGAAAAACAAATTTTAATTAAAAGTATAAAAAAATGAAATGGGAAATTTACCAAAGTATTTGAGTATCGGTTTGCATGTTGACATTTTCATTATCTTTGTGTGGCGTTCTGAAAAGCGGCGGGGACGATGTTTGCAGCAAAAAGCTCTGAGCTTTAGTCGTTTGATCGTTCATAATTGCGACTATTGATTCTTTGAACATGATGGCAGGCATCGCGAGCCAATTTGTTTGGAATTGTGGACGTTTGAGCTCAATGAATGTGTTCATTCAACATTCTAAAATTTGAATGTGTAAGCGACCGAGGCTTCGGAATTTCAAGTCGAATAACGAACGGATTTACGAATCTATTGACATCGTAGTTTTGGTCAAGTATATCACATTGCCGCGGTCGCGGTTTGAACCCGTAAGGGTTATTGGTGGATTTTGTAGCATTTCGAGAATATTCTAGTTAATACTAGAACAAAAGACAAAAGATAGCTCTTGAAAGAGACATTTAATACTAATGGTAACTCTAATACTTGTATATATGTACCGTATCACTGCACTATTCTATTTGCACATACATTTGTAAAAATGAATAAGTTCTGTGTAGGCTACACAGAACTTATAATTTTTTCCAAGTGTATGCGGTAATACAGGTTCGTTTTGCTCTCATAATACGATGAGGCGGCAAATCCACACGACCAGGATGATGCCAGGTTTTATGTGCTCTGCAAGGCATCGCCATCTTGAATTGGTGCTAACACAGAGAAAAATCGCAATAGCACTTTTTATAATTAAACTGGTTACGTTATTGGGTCAACCCAAAAAGTGCTATGGGGTTTTTCTGTCAAAAAAACAGCGCTGTTATACATCCATGTGTTGAAGAGCTTGTAATGTTATTTATCCTCCGCTTGATTTATCCTTGGTTGTGTCCATCCCATTGGATTGTGATAGTGAGACATATTATGGTATACTATGTACACCACATAGTATACCATAATATGTCCTAAATATGTTGGACTATCTATTGTTAATATTTGGTGGTGGTATCTATCAAAAGTCCTTAATTACGACTCCATAAAATAGGTATTCCACAAAACTACTAAGACTCACAGCAAATCAATATTGTTTGCGCCTAGAGTGTCTACTCTTATAAATATGAAAACTGCAGTTATTGTATGTCAATATATTTATATATCAATTCAAAATCAAGAAACACAGTTTAATTTTAATAAACTTTCATTGAGTATTGATTTATTCATTCTTATATAAACAAAACATTTCTAGTTAATACTAGAACAAAAGACAAGCCAGGTTAGCCAGGTTTTATGTGCTCTGCAAGGCATCGCCATCTTGAATTGGTGCTAACACAGAGAAAAATTTTATCCGGCAGACCCGCGACAGGAGAAATTTTTAAAACCTATATTAATGTGTGTAAGTCGATAATGACCCACATTTTAGAAAAAGAATCACCGTAATGTTTATTTCAACCAAAGGAAAGATTGAGGAAAATCTATTTCATTCTACACAAGATACATACTTGAGTCCTCTTAGTTCACAAACACACCGAGGATCGCTACCATTTTCCTTATAAGATAAAGATCGAGCAAAATCGGCCAAAAGAGCTCCAACCTTCGTATTCACTGGAGGACGTAAATCACAGCTCGTCTAACAGTCTGTTAATGGACATTGATGAGACAGAATGAAGCAAAATCTCGAGCGACTAGGTCGTTTGTACCGCTCGCGACTGTATCGCGAGCGGTTGACACGGGTCATGCCAACACAAAGCTGCGCTATCGCACTGGATTTAATGCTGAAACACAACCCTGTGCTCACTGAATTATTCATACACAAAAATCACTTTTTAGCTTTAGCCGTTCCAACAAAATGCGAATACAAATAAGCTAATAATAAGATATATGGCGTATAAAAGTAAAGCAAATGATATGAAGAACAATATAATCAGACATATAGATCCTAAATGAATAATATAGACGAATTAAGATTATAATAATATCTCTACTGTTGCTTCCTTAGCCAACATTTGTAAGAGAATCCTCACAAAAATGCTTGGAATCAGTTATACATATATTAAAAAAAAAACTTTGCTAGTTACCATCCAGCAAAGAAAAAATAAAAATAATTTATCATCATCATCTTCGTATCAGCGTATCATCATCGTATCAGCGTATCATCATCGTATCAGCGTATCATCATCGTATAAGACCACTCTTGATCTCCAGAATTGTTGGTCTTGCGCTATCCGCATCCAGCGCCTTCCAGCGACCCTACAAGATCATCTTTCTAGACTGATTTAAGCATATTTTAAATTTGTATGCAAACGCAGAGACACTGGCAGCTTAGAAAGTAATTAACATTTTGTAATGAAAAGATTGAGCGACGAACGTCGCACCCCACTCAAACTAAACGTTGCCAATCAATACGGAAATTACTGAAACTGGGCGAAATTGTTGCTAGGCAGAACACTCATCGCCATGGCTAAAGTCCGTCATTCACCCGCTCCCACTAAATACTCACAGCTTGTATGTAGCACAAATAGGTAAATTATATCCATTCTTCATTCCATTAAACAATATAAAGTGTAAAAAACAAAGGCTAAGCAACATATTAGGTCTTTACCTATGAAATTGCCGTTCTGCAGTACTGGCCATTTCAAATCAAAATAATTTTTGTTTGGCTAAGAATTCTAATTTCAAATTAATTTTATTTTAAAAACATGGATTCTTTTTTCCAAAAGTAGTCATTTCTTTATTGATTAGTGTTACATTTTCATCGCATTTCAATCTTTTTCGTCATCATGGATACGTTAAAAATTCGAGTAATTATGGAATATGAGTACCGTCGTGGCAGCAACGCGGCACAAGCGGCACGCAACATCAACGACGTTTACGGAGCTAACACTACAAACCAACGCACCACCTGTTATTGGTTTGCTCGCTTCCGTTCTGGAAATTTCGACCTGAAAAATGAACCTCGCGGTCGTCCGAAGACTTTGGTCGACAATGACGAATTAAAGGCGGTTGTGGAAGCTGATGATACACAATCTACGGCTGAATTAGCAGCAGCTTTCAACGTTAGCGTCAAAACAATATTGGTCCATTTGCGTCAAATTGGCAAGGTAAAAAAGCTTGACAAATGGGTGCCCCACGAACTCAATGATCGCCAGCGCGAAGTACGCGTCGAGACGTGCCTTGCACTGCTCAACAGACACACAAATGAAGGAATTTTGAACCGCATTGTTACCTGCGATGAAAAATGGATTCTGTTTGATAACCGCAAGCGCTCAGCAAGTTGGTTGGATCCTGGTTCAGCACCTAAACAATGCCCTAAACGAAAACTTACCCCTAGAAAAGTGATGGTCACTGTTTGGTGGTCTAGCGCCGGTGTGATTCATCACAGCTTCTTACCAAACGGGGTGAGCATTACTGCAGATGTGTACTGTGAAGAACTGAGCACAATGATGGAGAAGCTGGCGCATCTCCAACCAGCATTGGTCAATCGCTTGTCTCCGCTGCTCCTGCACGACAACGCGCGACCTCATACTGCACAGCAGACGGTCTCCAAGTTGCAAGAACTGGGGTTGGAAGCTCTCCGTCATCCGCCCTACTCACCAGACCTTGCGCCTACAGACTACTACTTTTTCCAGAATTTGGATAACTTCATGGCGGGAAAAAAATTCAATACCCGAGAGGCAGTACAAAATGCCTTTGAAGAATTTGTTGCCTCCCGTCCAGCTGATTTCTTTAAGAAGGGCATCAATAAACTGCCACTGCGATGGCAAAGATGCATTGATTGCATGGGTGATTACTTCGATTAATACAAATAAAAAAATTCATGAAAAAAATTCGTTTAAATTTTTTCATACAAAACGGCAATTTCATAGGTAAAGACCTATTATATTGCACAAAGAATGTCTTGTTTAATAAATAAATTATTATATTATACCACACTAATACAATAATGGCGAACGTTTGTGAGTGTGTATGTTTGTTACTTCTTCACGTCTAAACAACTGGAGCGATTTTAATAAAATTTAGTAGCTGACACCCTGGATTAACGCATAGGCTTAATGCGGTTTATAAAGTTTAATGCGGTTAAAACCACGGGGCACAACTAGTTTGTTAAATAAATATGGTTTGCTCGATACACGTCAACTTTCATAGCGTCTTTATTACGTATCAGTTAGGGTGGTTTTCTTAGTTCAAGTGTTTCCACTGAAGTTGCGTCGACTTTGTTAATCAGCCAATTGAATATATTAATTTAACTATTAGTTAATATATTATATAATTATTAATATAATTAGTAGATTAAAGAACCGGAAATCGCAGCGTGGGTAGGCTTCCTACAAGATGGACCGATGATCTTGCGAAGGTCTTTGGAAGTCGCTGGATGCGGATAGCCCAAGACCGACATTTGTGGAGACCTTTGTCCAGCAGTAGGCGTCTCCCGGCAGATATAATGATGATGAATAATTTGATTATGTTATTTCTTAAAACTTAAATTACTACTTATGTACTACATAAAGTAACGTGAGATAACATTAAAAACAGCATTTATATTTATAATTTTCATCAAGCGTTGTTTTTATCACATTTGAGGTAGGCACCAATTCAATATTTTTAATACATGCAGTACAGTCGAAGTACATTTAAAAATGTACAGTCAGCTCCAAAAGTCGATGAACAGAATGTATATTTAACAGTACAGTTACGGCGTCAAATCAGGGTAATCTAATGATATATTTAATGGATGTGCTGGCGTCTGTACAGACTTTTTATCCATTAAATATTATCATTAGATTACCCTGATTTGACGCCGTAACTGTACTGTTAAATATACATTCTGTTCATCGACTTTTGGAGCTGACTGTACTTCGACTGTAAACACAAAAAGCAGCCTTTATATTTTTCCTAACCTTCCAAGGCATTCAATCCTGAATGCTTTACCGGTTAGTATTTGCTACATAAGGCGTGTCGGCGTTAAATGTCAACTAGTGTAGTAACATTGCATTGTCAGTAAATAATAGCGTGTTTACATTTTGACATATTATAATTTGTTCTATGAAACATTTTGCTCAAAACTATACAGATAACGGACGAACTGTCTACTTATTAGTGATGCAGACATAATATTGTAGATTTACTATTGCTAGATGAAAAGGAAACAGATAGTACAACTCATCATTGTGTAGTGGTTTAATGACCGTCTTCGTGCTTTGGAGGGCATGTTAATCTTCCGCTCCAAATGTTAGTTATTAGACAACAGTCTTTAAGCTATGTCAGAGGCCTACTGGGTGGCTGGAAAACTATATATAGCACTAGGGTAACCACTACCCATACGACAAATAAGTAAGTCAGGGACACGGGCACATATAGGCATTAAAACCATCACTTGCGCTTGCAACTTACAAAATATGTACTAGCCATTATGGAGTCGGTGTTAAATGTCAATACTGTTGTTAACTTAGTCTATTATGGCGATAATGCCGCGGCTTGATATTTTTAGTGAGGCATCAGTCTCAAGGTCACACCCCTTGAAAGGGTTATTGGTTACATGCGGCGGTGACCGCAGAGTCGTTGTACTTTCGCTTTTACTAGACGGTGACCCCGAAAAACTAAACAAAGTGACTACAAAGGAATATTTAACCGACTCCATAAAGAAGGAAGGGTTTTTAATGAATGTACACAGTACACAGTATTAGGCACTTCTGAGCCTTTTGATTATTGTTTTTATTCAAATAAATTTGGTTATGATGGCTTAAGAATATTAGGATTTGTAATTGTTGAAATACTCTGCTTATATAATGTAGGTACTCTGTGATTCTTCTTCTTGAATTTGCGATCAATACCTACTTGATATTTTGCGACTGAATAGAGTAAAGGTGGCGCCAGCTAGAAAAGAAACTATTCACTTTCTATTCCTATTGGCACTAACTTCAAATTTTATGCAATGAATAGTTTATTGCAAGTATTTTTATTTAGGCACCAACAATTGACATGTTATATATATTTTTTTAATTTAATTTAATACTAGCTGTGACCCACGGATTTCCCCGCGTTAAACTTTATAAATTATAGCCTATGTGTTAATGCAGGGTATCAGCTAACTCTATACCAAAATTTATTAAAATAGCTCCAGCTGTTTAGACGTGAAGAAGTAACAAACATAAACACTCACAAACTTTCGCCTTTATAATATTCAAAATTCAAAATTCAAAAGTCGTTTATTCCGTTAAAATATTACATTTGTGTGGAATCGTCAATTTTTTTTTTACCCTACCGTGCAGTGCATGACGTGGCAGCTACTGAGAAACACTGCCAGAAAACTCAGTAGGAATCCTTTTTTAAAAATATATATTTCTTAAATAAATTTACATTGTATTTAAATGTGTTAATTTAGAGCGACTCAATCCCAAGCTGTTTTGTCACTTAAATAATCAGAAGTTTTGTAATAAGCCCTGCTACACAATTTGGCTTTTATAATTCTTTTAAACTTATTCATAGACATTTCTCGGATATCACTGGGAAGTTTGTTATAGAATCTTATACATTGCCCCATAAAAGAGTTACTTACTTTGTGGAGACGGGTGGTATGTAACACAAAGTTATGCTTATATCGAGTATTTATATTATGAGTATCACTCCTTTTACAGAAGGAGTCTTTATATTTATGCATATAAATTAGATTCTCATATATATACTGACATGCTACAGTCAGAATGTTAATCTCTTTAAACTTCTCTCTCAAAGATTCTCGCGGACCAAGTTTATATATTGCTCTTTTTTGCAATACAAATATGGTGTTAATGTCCGCAGCGCTACCCCAGAGAAGAATTCCATAGGACATTATACTATGAAAATAACTGAAATAAACCATTCTAGCTGTATCCACATCAGTAAGCCGTCTTATAGTTTTAACAGCATATGCAGCAGAACTTAATTTGCCTGATAGTTTTTCTATTTGTGGGCCCCATTGTAGTTTTGAATCAATTGTGAAACCCAAAAACACAGTTGACTCAACAGGGGTCAATCCAGCTCCATTAAGCTGTACATTGGTAGCCACCTGTTTCACATTAGGTGTAGAGAATTTTATGACTTTAGTTTTCTTGTCATTTAGCAAAAGATTATTAGCATTAAACCAATGAACAACTTTAGAGATTGCGTCATTTACTTCGTCAAAATTGCGTAATTGTCGATTTATTTTAAACGTCAATGAAGTATCATCCGCAAACAAAACAATCTCATGTTTATCCCTTACATAGTAGGGTAAGTCATTTATATAGATTAAAAATAAGAATGGGCCGAGAATCGATCCCTGTGGAACGCCCATTACCACTGGGGATCCCGCAGATTTTTTACCATTTATATCGACCTTCTGAATTCTATTGCCCAAGTAAGAAGTCAAAAGTTCGAGAGCCTTGTTCCTGATACCGTAGTGGTGTAGTTTCCTGACAAGAGTGTCATGATGAACACAATCAAATGCTTTGGACAAATCGCAAAAGATACCTAATGCATCCTGCGAGTCCTCCCAAGCCGCGAATATACTTTTTAACAGATTGACTCCTGCATCTATAGTTGAACAACCCTTCGTGAATCCAAACTGTTTCCGATGAAGTAAATTATGTATATTAAAGTGACTGAGCAACTGGCTAAGCATTAGCTTTTCAAATATTTTACTTAGAGTGGGCAATACGGAAATAGGTCGGAAATTTGAAGGATCTGAAGTATCACCAGCTTTAAACAATGGAATAATTTTACTATACTTCATCAAGTCAGGAAATACGCCAGATGCGACACAGCAATTGAACACAGCAGCTAGATGTGGGGCGATTATAGTTATAATTGATGAAATAGTCTTAACAGATAAACCCCACAGATCCCTAGTGGTTTTCATATTAATACTTTTGAAAGCATTCAAAATATCTTTAGGGTTAACCACCGAGAATTCTAAATCTGTGTCACACTTCTCTACGCTTTGCTGGAGTATTAGCTCAGCAGATACAGAAGAAGACGCAAGAGATTTGGTAACATCGATTGGAACATTAGAAAAATATTTTTCAAACTCAGTCGCCACTTCTAAATCGCTTTTAATGTCAACATTATTTATTCTTAAATTAAAATCACGACTACGTATTTTTTTCCTACCTGTCTCAGTATTAATAATTTTCCAGGTGGTTTTAATAATATTTGTCGAATTTTTTATAATATTTTTTAAGTACATCGATTTAGCAATGGAACAGGCTCTTCGAAAGGTTTTGGCATATTGTTTTACATGTTCTAGAAAAGTCGTATTTTGACTATAGGATCTTTCTTCATACAATTTATATAATTGATTGCGACTTTTATAAATTCCTGGAGTTGCCCAATCACAGAACATCAGACGGTTACTTACAGACAACTGTTTGGGTGTGAATATTGAGCAGAACTCACCATTAATCAAGTTGAATAAAGAGTTGTACAAGTGATCCGGATCACTATGATAGGGCAACAGTGCCAGTTTTCTTGCTATATTATATTTAAATATTCCTAAACGGCTTTCACTATATGGTATGTAACTTATTTGTGTACTTTGAACCTTTGGAGAATTTGAAAAAGTGACCAACTGACCAGAATGATCTGACTGAATCTTATTCATTATTAATTTATTTAAAGGTTTTGCCGAGCTAAATATATTGTCAATGCATGTAGCACTTGTGGCAGTAACTCTAGTTGGTTCTGTAAAGTTGTGATGTAAATTATAGGACATAAACAAATTTAAAAAATTACAACTTGTTGAGTTTTTCTCCAAAATATTTACATTAAAATCTCCACAAATGATAACAGTTTTATGGGTATTAGTTAACTTATTTAAGGCATCCTCCATAATGTCTGAAAAGGTATCAAATGGTGCACAAGGAGGTTTGTAAAGACTCACAACAATAAATCGCTCCAACTCAACACATGAAATCTCTACTACTCGCTCAACAGAGAGGCTCACAACGTCACTTCTTTCTTTAAACTTCAACAAATTATTTATTAATATTAGAGAGCCACCATGAATATACTTTTCTCTGATGAACGAGCTTGCAACCTGGTGATTATTGAAGCTGGAAATGAATTGATGGCGTTGTAGCCAGTGCTCAGTTAAACATAAAATATCAATATTGCTACAATTCAAAAACAACTCCAATTCTAACTCTTTCCCCATCAAACCTTGAATATTTTGATGCACCAGGTTGATACAATTTTTTTGGTTTTTCTTATTGTAGGCATTTATGTTTGATGGGTTCACATTATTTTCCATTACAAGATCTGAACATTCCTTATCATGCTTGACAGTACAATTAATATTTGAATTTGCTATTACGCAAGAGTGATTCTCTATTGTCATATCAGTTAATTTAAATTATCCTGTATACAGATGTCACCATTCAAGCTGGATATGTCATTGTCAGTAGGAAAAGTACTGACATTATCTATAGCATCAGTACATTGCTCAAATATGTTCTTGGCTGAAATATGAAAACAATAACATAGCGACAAAGCTATTTGTCTGGTATAAAAACTAGGCAGATAACAATAGTTATCTTTTGTCATATAAAAGGGTTTCTTAACATATGAGTTAATGTCAATTACATGTAGTTTTTCTCTCATGTAGGTAGATATTGTATGTAATGTCAAATTCAAATTATACCTTATCCTATTTTCCTCCTGTGACAAACTATGGCTATAAGGAAATGTAAACATAACAATTTTACTTATATTTAAACGATCTAAACAATCAATATACTGTATTAGGGTTTTTTTATTTAAATTACCCCTATTTCCCATAAAAAGAATTAGATTTTCATCCTTATTAAATTTATAATTAAAGACCTTTTTAAAAATGTGGTGACAAGAGGCACCCGGCATACAAAAATTGATGTTTGAATGTCCTTCTGTTGACAGTAGGCGCCCTAAGTTTTTACCTATTTCATCACTGAATATTGTTATTTCAGGTTTAAAAATATTTATTTCATTCCTTGTGTATGACTTAACTGCTAATGTTTTGTTCATTACAGATTGAGATTGACTTGATTATTTGTGTGATAATACGCTATTTTAATATTTAATCAATATATATTTTATTTATTGACGGTCACCGTAGCCTCGTTGGTAGTGCTCCTGCTTACGAAGCTGGTGGTCCTGGGTTCGAATCCCGGTAAGTGCAAATATCTGTGTGATGAGCACGAATATTTGTTTCTGAGTCATGGATGTTTTCTATGTATATAAGTATTTATCTATGTATATAAGTATGTATATCGTCGCCTGGTACCCATAGTACAAGCTTTGCTTAATTTGGGGCTAGATGATCTGTGTGTCATTGTCCCTAGATATTATTGTCATTGGCGGAGAAGATATCAAGCAATGGATTTGCATATTTATTAAAAGCATGTTTGAGAACCTTCAAAACGAATGTTTATATTATTAATTCACATTTAGGTTATTAACTCACACGCTCAAATCACTTATTTTCCTAGAAAATAACATCTAATATAGTAACACGCATTTGCCACGGTTCCGTGGTTGGTAAATGCTTGCCATTTTACTTCGGTTCGATTCCAGCCCATGACAAATATTTGTGTGCAGACACAGCACAAACAGATATATTATCTGTTTGTCCTGTGTCTGGTTGTAATTATCTATATAAGTATGTATTTACAAAACACTATTAGTATATGTGTAGAGACACGCGAATCAACTGACAGCCGTAAAATACTCCCTTGCCAAATCCTCTAAGCTCACTCATGTCATGGGCCATACTATATACAACAAGTTACCGGATGCCGTTAAAACAGCTCCTACCTTGTCAAGTTTTAAATACCGTCTCAAAAGCTGGCTTATTGAGCAAACTTTTTATAATTATAAGGAACTATTGGATACCAAGTGAGCGACTAACATTGACATACATATAATCTTATTTTACTTTAGCTTGTTTTAGATTTTAGGTGGACTTATTATTTGAATTATAATTTTGTTTTTATTTTATTTTATTGTATTTTGTGATCATCATATATAATAATTATTGACATGTAAACTGCCTTTACAAAATAAATGAATATGAATATGTATGTCTATAGTTATCTGGTTTCCATAGTACAAGCTCTGTTTAGTTTGGGATCAAATGGCCGTGTGTGAATAATGTCCTAGGGACAAAAATCTTAATTACACTTTTTAAAATCTCTTAATTACCACAACTCATGTTTAAAATTATTAGTACATATCTTTTTCTGTAAAGTTTCGAGTGGAGAACTCAGGAGGGTTGTTTTATAAGAAAGAGTAGCGACGTGAATTTCTGTGTCGTGGGGAATTTCCCAAACAAGATATTTACGAATACAAAGCACACTATATATAGGTCATGCAAATAGTTGTCCTGCGCGGAAATTGAAAGCGAAACACGAGGACGCTGAACAGCAAGGCGACTTCATTAACCTTCTATTATTATATTTGCACGACAAAATAACTACTATCAATAATTTAATATGAAATGTTAGTTGAAATATCATCGTAATATGAATATGTTATTTTACTATTCATTATATTTTCAAAGCACCTATTGGACGCTAAAAGAGTATTAATATCCTTTAAAAATTATTCATACAAATTATTTTAAAATCACATGAATAATATATCATTGGAGTTGAAACTTGCAAAATAGCTGAATATATATTCAGCATATTTTGTCAAATGAAATGAATGTTGTATTGAATTGGAATAGTCACAAGAATTAATAATGAAAGATGCTCACTTTAAAGCGAACAATAATAGTAATGTTGGTGTGTAACATAAACTGACGGGCCTGATAGTGTGGTTGGTAATTACTTGCTTTTCACGACGGAGGTCGTGGGTTCGATTCCCACCCAGGACAGATATTTGTGTGCATGAACATGTCGGTTTGCCTTGAGTCTGGGTGTAATTATCTATATAAGTATGTATTTACTAAAGCATTAGCTTTTAGCATAGTACAAGCTCTGCTTAGTTTGGGATCTGATGACCGTGTGTAAATAACCTCCCAGGATATTATTATAATTATAAACTGATCATCACGTCAACTCAAGTAAAAGATACTTGATGGAGGCTTTTTAACAAGGCATTGACTTAATTCTGAGTGGAATTTTATACCACGTTTTACTTCCGTCACAAAAGAGGAGATTTATAACTTGAGTACCTATATTTGTGCATCTCGCGGTAGCATCATAACTCATAGAAATGAACCGATTTCGATGTGGTTGTTTACATGTTAATGCTGGTCGAATCAACATAGTTATTAGCTATGCTCTATGAGAAACAAGTCTGCTATTGAAAATTTACACTTTGTTTTCAAGTTAAGCCCACGGTTTTAGTTAGTTATTGTTATTCTAGCCTTATTATTAATTTTGTTAGCAGCATGTTTTTTCTGTAGAGGATTTCAATTGGAACATGAATTTTAATAATATTAAGTCATGCTACGGTCGGCTACGTAGTCGCGGTCGTGGCGTGTTGGATACGTTTTGGTTTGACATCTGTACTTGATTGTGATGGTTTAAAGGTTAATGTGTTCTTGTTTCGGCGGCCAATATAAACGGCTACTAGTTATCTTCATAGGATAAAAAAATTAAAGATTATTTCTGGAACAGTATTGCTTTATATTAAAAGTCGGCCAGTGTGGTACCGTTGTTCTATAGCTGCGTACATTGTTATGGGCCCGAGATAGCTACGAGTAGTAGAACTTGTTTTATTGTGCGAGTTAGTTAGATAATAATATATGCATTAAACTCTTAAAGGGTGCCTAATGACGAATACTGGTGTACGGACAAATCTGATTAGGTTTGTCTGAAATGGTTAATAAATAAAAAAATGAAATATAAATAATAATGAATCACCAAAATGTTTGTAGTTGTGCGCTCATGACTTCTAAACCACTGCACCAAATTGGATAAACCTTTCTTCTATCTGATCATTATTGTCAGAAGAAACTATAGATGAAAAAAAAATTGCAGATATTTAAAAGTCCCCGAATAGTGAGTGTACGAATGAGACAGAAGACTTTGAAACGTTGTTTTTTGTGGTCGTTGTTTCTTCAGCACTATTTGTTTTCTGTCGGAACGAAAACTTTAACATTTTACATTAAACAATTACAGTACATTAAAATAATTTGAGACTTTAAACAGTATTGACGGCAAGAAAAATTTGGCGGTACCAAGTCCACCGGGACTGCCCATTATTAGATCTCGTATATCACGGAGCTGATATATCTGTGGACAAAAAATTCCTTAAGTAATAAATTAAAATAATAAAAAAAAAATCTCGTTTATATAGAAGAAATATATGTTAAAATATAGATTTACTTTCTAAACCTTCCACCACTTAATCCAAATCCAACATTTTATTGTTATTATTATTAATCATTTATTTTCAGTCCAACAAACGGTCCGTTTTATTAGTAAGAATACACTTATTCTATGTTAGTATCAATATAAAATAATATAAAAATACAATAATATAAAAATCATGTTAGTAGGTTACAATTACATTAGCATATTATGTTATGTTGTGATAGAATACATAGCCTCTCGACTGAAGAAGTAGTATAAATATAATAATAATAATATCCTCCTAGCCGAATTTCGGCAATGGCAGCCAGTCTCAATAGAGATTAGCCATCTGCGCGGAACATATTATTGTGCTCAAGTGTGTGCGCAAACACAGGAACAGTTCCATCACTCTCATGATCCGATGGGACGCCTAGCGACACGACCGGAAAGAGGTCAGGTACAGTACCGACCGCTTTACGTGCTCTCCGAGGCACGAGTAGTATATGTACTGTTGGTCAAGGTGCTGGAACAAGCTACTGTTTAGTATACACGTTAGAATAGGCTATTCAATAACACACAAGCATCGTGTAAGCTTACTACTAACTTATTCTATCTACTACCTATTGTATTGGCAAGTTTCGCATTCAGTAGTAGGACAAGTTGGTGGCGAGCGCACAATGCACCATGTTGCCATCATATTCTCGTGTACCTCTAGCTTTACATTGTGCACGTTTGCGAATCAATGCGCCTTGTTTATGTGCTGTCTGCAATCTCTGGTTCAGCTATACATCTTATAAAAACGACATCTATAAAGTTAGAAAAATGGCTCCCGTACAACAAAAGTGATTTTTTGCCGTTTTTATAGATAATGGTACGAAACCCTTCCGAGTCCGACTCGCACTTGCCCGGTTTTTTTATCTTTACATTTTTGGCTTTTGGTGCAGTGCTTGACGTTGCACTTAAGCGTCAACGTAAACACTGAGATAAACACCAAAAATCTCAGTAGGAATCCCTTTTCCAATTTAAATTTATTCATTTAAATTAGAAGATTAGAGAGAAATACACATAATTTAAATGCGTTGAATTTAATCTATAATTTGTATAGCCTTGCTACAAAAATTTGCTTTAATTTTTGTTATAAACCATACATGTATTGTTATATAACATAATGAAATCGAGAAGCCATTGAAATTTGTGTAGATCAAATATCAATGGATTACTGGGAAACGTGACTTGTCGTTTGAAAGGATAGAACCGTACTAATTGTTTTTAATTAAACCGTGATTTGTCACATAGTTTGGGAAACATCCTATCACATCAGACATCAATACAATATTTTCCTTGAGGGGTAAATAAAGTTAATTATATGTAAAGAAAGTTAATTAAATATAATACTAGTTTACGTGTAAAATCAGGGTATAATCTGTCACCGTTCAAATTTTCATCTAAATCTGTTTGGCAATTTATGCCTGATTGAACAACAAAGACTATAGCATTTATAATATTAATAAAATGAAATAGATTTAATTATATATAATTATATTTTAATTCTGTTTTGTTACTAAGACAACGCCCGCACTAGGGAATCTATATATAATAGACGGACACAAATTACATCCATCTTAATGTTGTGTTTGTGTAGATTTTAGGAATAAATGTATTACCTAAAACAAAAAGAGATGGATTAAGGGCATTGGTGAGGCTAAATGTGTACAAAACACATTCTCCATAAAATTATATTTAATTACATAACCATCATGTAGCCTATGATAAGACACACAACATTAAAAGCCGAATCGTCGAATAATTAGATATTATTTTGTGACCAATGAACACCACCCTGTGAACCCCTTCGGATCGCTACATTGTCAGGCTAATATTCTTAAATCGTAGGGTTTTTATTACAAAACTATTGCCAGATGTGCTAGTGATGTCATTGTTTCGCTGTGTTTTTATAAAACGAACGGCTTGTGCTTTGCTAGAATATGCAAAAGTAATATTGAAAAAGCTTTTTTGTTTTACAGACCCCGCACCGGCGTCGTAGGCGCACTGTTGAGGGTCGCGCGCCCCCTCCTGTGACTAGCCAGAGTACTCGCGCACGGCACGGGCGGCGGATTGTAAGGATACTTTATTACTCTTGTGATTTTACACAATAATATTTATATATTAAAATCCATCCACCATTTATCCATATTACTTTTTATTTTCGCTCCATATTGCCTCTCTATATTCTGATGAAGAAGTTAATTATATTTATTACACAAAGATAGTTTATCAAAACTATTTCAAATATTTGCAATTGTTTACTGTTCTGTCCGAATTGTATTGTTGGTTTGTATGACATTAATCTCATATATTATGAAAATCTGACGAGTCGTCCAAAAGTTTTTAGTGTTCCAGTTGGAATTGATTTTGATGACAGCCTACGGAGTAAGAAAAGTTGATTGTTTGCATATTTAAATTACATTGAAGGCAATATTAAACCGACTCACCCTGTTTGTCACATTTTAATAAGAAAAATTGCCAACAGTATCTTGCCGCAACTTTAAAAATCTCGCTAATATTTTTTGAGGATTCCAAATTATAGAAAATGATCTAAAATCATAGGAGTTGTTTACATTTAAGTCCAGTAGACATAACCTTGGTAGAAAATAATAAAATGAGTAGTGTATATGTTCGGCGAAGTTGCTATCTGTATTGTTATACAAAGGAATGGCACGCTTATCAAGTACCTTCACCAATATTTATGTTTCTGTTACTCCACCCTCGTCCTTTATTTTGCTTCTGTTTTTCGTTATTTATTATTACCATCCATCATCTACGACTCATACAGTCCTTTTATGCTCTTCGCATAAAATTTATTGTGTGTTGACTGATTACTTCTAATGTATTTTTGTTTTGGTTGCTTAATAAAAAACGTCAAATAAAAACACGGGAACAAACATATTTACCATATGACTTGTTTCGTTAATGGCCTCAAGGGAAATAAGCGAGGAAATATTTTTGATCATGATTGAAAGCAAATACGCAATATGTATCTAATGAATACGTAATATCATATCGCATAACCTTTCCCGTAATACCATGTCGCAATTTTGTTTTCAAATTAAATTAATTCTTTTCTTGACTTCATTGACCCCAGCTATATTGATCTCAAGGAGGACAACTTAATGAACTTGATTGACCTAAAACTGTTAGTGCTCACTTCATATTTGGATTATGTAACTGCCGTCTCTGAATTTTCTTTTAAGGGGCTTCAAATGTATGTCATTGGAATGCTTATAAACTTTCTCCTCTTTACAGTATTCTGTCCAATCCATCTTCTCTTTTCCACCTTAAAGAACGTTGTAAGTTCCTTCAGACAACCCACGTGGTCGCTGTGAAAATCTGCGGCTCAAAATGCCATTGCACACTACTAGAATTATACTGATACATCTTTTTGTATCCAAGCTGCTGACTTCTGGCCGCACACTGCGACATAGAACATGTGAAAAACGCAAAATAACCCAAACTTGAAAAGCCTTATGTACCGTAAGACGTTAACACGCATAACGAACACAATAGTCAAACTATGGAAGTAGCATTATCAAACAGTCGTATGTACATTCGAAGTGATAACCTCGTTCTTTGGAATACAGTTAAAACAATTAATGCAAGCATTGACATTCCTCAAGTATCTAACTTGTACCTCAACGTTATTTTACAAACGCTATTTCTCTTCAAGTGCTGATTCCTATAAGCATTCCTGCAACAATATCAATTCAATTCTACAAATAAATAAAACTCTGGGTAACGTCGTCTACGCTTTGGCAAAGTTGACTGGCTACAAACGTAACCTGCCCGTAACTATTTGAATCAGTCGCTCCGACGAAATTGTTGCAATCAAGCTTCGATGCGGTCAACTATTATTCGATTCTTGTGGTTTGTTACATATTCCTGACTCCAACCGCTTGTGAATAATTTCCCGGAGATATAATATTTGCATTGACAACTTTGTTACCAAGGTAAATACTATGCCGCTGAAGCTAACATTGTATTTTATATTTATTGGTAAATAATACCTTATTTTTTTACTCCCGCCATAAAAGATGAGTTTAATAAGTTTTAAGTATAAGAAGATAATGTGTGTCTGTCTGTGAAATCGCAGACATGAAAGTTATATTTTTAGTAGGAGTAGAAAATATGATCTGACTGTTATATGCTCGCAGTTAAAAACAGACAATGGGTCAGATTTTGCATAGAGATTGTTTCTATAAATATCTTAAATAATGTGACCTACGACTGATATAGATATCCCAGCTAAGGAATTTTCTAATATGAAAATTATAGTTTGGAATTCTGTATTTTACACGGCGGAATTATTTTATATGCCATTTCATATATTTCTGTTGTATGAGGAATTTCTATTATGGAAGATCACATTAAAGTGCCGAGGCGTACTTACATATGTCAAACTAATAAGACTGCCTGCCCAGAGTGCAAAATTATTTAAAAGATTGTAATGTGACGCTTATTTGGCCACAGTATCGAACGGCTTAATTAAATTGACACAACTAAAGATGCCGTAATTTTTTATAAGAATTGAAGTTCAAAATAAATTGAATTTTGAGTAGGACCATGGTATGTAGCTTTGTATTGTAAACAAAAGTAATTTAAGTTATTTACGGAGAGATACGTTTTTAATTATTTTTACAGAAATATCTACCCAGCGCTAATCTATATGAATGGTAGATCATTCAACATTTGAAATAATTAAATAAATACATAGGTTACAGTATTTTAAATAATTTATTTTGTTTGTGACGTTGCAGAGGCGTGGGGCGCGGCGCGTGGCGGCGGCGCGGGCGCGGGCGGCGCCATGACGCGGCGCCCGCCACCATGACGCTGCCGCCGCCCGCGCGCCCCGCGCACCCCGCCGCGCACCGCGCAATGCGCTATTATCGCATCTGGATCTATGCGTGCAACGGCGCGCTGTTGCTAGGTGCGCTGGCTTTCTGCGCGGCAGCGGGTCGCGCACTCTCTGACTATCGGCGCGCGCTGGTGCCAGGACTCGGCGTTGCGCAACCCGGCTTTCTCTACGGATACGCAGCTCTGCCCGCTCAAGCGGGCTTGCTACAACTCCTGGGTTGCCTCGCCGCTTTGCGGCTCTCAGAGCGAATGCTGAACGCTTACTGGCTAGCGCTCTTGGCTCTGCTCGTCGGAGACGCTGCTATCGGTGTCTACTGGGCATTCCGTTTCGAACGGGTCTGCCGTGAGCTTCGACCTCAGCTGCGACTTCGCCTCGCAAAAGACTACGACACGGACATAGATTTTTCTCAAGCTTGGGATCGACTTCAACGTGAGCAACGCTGCTGTGGAGTTACAGGGCCTTCTGATTTCGCGGCGTTCAACAGAACTACGCTTCCGGCGAGTTGTTGCCGTATCCCTGCACACACAACGTCGGTGACGCCGTCACTGCTAGCTGTCACCTCTGCCACTTCTCCGGCGCCCTTTACACCTGTACACTGCGCTCCACATACTGCCGCTTGTGCAGAGAGATTATTAGCCTGGCTTCGAAGAACTGCAGACGCGTTGTTCGTGTTAGGGTATTGCGTCATAGCATTTTTAAAATTGTGCTTCCTGGGAATCCTCCGATACGAAATAAAGGAGATGATTCAAAAAATTAGGATATTGAAAAGCGAGCTAGGAGCAGGTGACCTCCTTGATGGTAGCCCTATACACGGCGGCCCTCTGTCACAGACGGTAATAGTGAACGCGGTGAACGCAAACGGCGGCGTAAGGGCGCATGGTGGCAGTCCTGAGCGAGCTGGTGAGCGCGAGGCACTACTCGGCCGAGGTTCGGAGCCTGTATCGCGGCGAAGCATACACGATGAACCCTTGGGGCCGAAGACCATCAATGGTAACAATAACTGCGAGATGCGAGAACTCGCTCGAGGAGATTATAGACCCCTGGCGGCAGACAATGCTGCGACTCGAATCTGACTAAGATGTTACCTGGAGCGGCTGTTTGGGCGGCGATGGCGCTCCTTCCCTGCGGGAGGGTGCGAGTTTGAGCCACCGATGGGGCGCAGCCCGCCTGCGTGCGTGCGCCGAGCGGGCGCACGTGTTCGGCTCGACCATCGCCGCCATACTCTCCGCTCCGAATTCGAGTTGTAAGCCGCGCAACGCTCGCCGCGACCATATAATATTGTACGTCGCTGTCAATTGCCGAGTACCGATGATGATATCGGTAGAACTAAACAGTATAATGTATTCATAGTGATAGCCAAGTAAAACAGTACCAACGATTTATAAGTGTTAGTGTTGCTGTTAAATACGTTTAAAACAGTGATTGACGAATATTATGAATGCATGTGCATCGAACGATATATTATGTGTAATTTAGACAAAGTGATCTATTTGAGCAAAGCTTGAGTTTAGTTCCTAAATTTGGCGTTTATTACTGGTTTTGTAGGTGTATAGGACACATGAATATGTTTACTTTACGGACCTTAAGGCAATTGGGGCAAATCCAGCAAACAGAAACTGGGGTTATTATGAAACGTGCAGCATGTGAGGAATCAGTCTCCGGACAGAGAAATAATCGCATGTCCAGTCAGCGTTCAAGAGTGCATTGGCATATCTAAGACAATATATTGTTGCAACAGTTCAGACGTCTGTTTTCAAAGTATTGTTCTAATTCGATAAAATATAAAATGTATTCCTGGCCAGTGTGAAATATATTTTTAACAAGATTGACACGAATTTAAATGTGCTTGTCTGAATTATATAAATTTCTTTATATGAATGGACAGAAGTAAACACATAATATTAATCTATTGCTTCATAAATCTGCAACTGGACTCATGAACGCTACTGAAAACATTTCGGCTACTAAGAGAGCAGTACATCCATCCTATATATTATTGTATCTGTATACTCAAATACGATTTTAATATTTATAGCACTATTAACGGGAATCAAACAATATTAAGGTTATTATTATGATGATTGTTTAGCCGTAAGACATGAAAGTTTTTGATTGTATACCAATAGATTTACGAAAATAGTTACTGTAATATGTTTGTATTTTACAAATGATCATGTCATTTTCTATTCATTATCTTCTATTACTATTAAATTGTACGTATGTATATGTTTTAATAAATATTGTCTACCTGCCATTTATGTATCTGTCACAGAAATATCGTTGTGTGAAGTGATTTATTTTCATCGACATTTTGAGTGCATAACATAATTATAAAGAATATAAACCATTAGATAATATTATACGAGTACCTATGTAATTAATAAAATATAGAGTTGTCGTTTGTTTCATAGTTAAATATGTCGGTGGCAACAATCACTTTTGCATGACAACACACTTTATAAATACACTTGTTTCGTACCGGAATAAAAACAAATACACAGGGAGTCAAATTTTGATAGGTTGGTGAAAGTAATTTGTTACTGCTGAATATCGTTCTTATGGACTATTGATCAATTAGAGAGACTAAGCTTCTATTTTAAATACCTGCACAGAAACCAAACCTCTGAATCTTAACAACTATTCGTGATCACCGTCCGAGCTTGTTGATCAGAATTGTTTCTAAATCACGGTAAAAATAAAACGTAACACGGTAAAAAATGACGAGTGCAAAGTTTTGATCAACTCACGAGCAAACAAAAGTTCCATTTCATATATCTTATGTAAACATGGAACTATTGGAGATTGCTGTGATTCAATATGGATTCTGAATAACTTAGTTGTAGGACAGTGAATGCCTATAGCAAATCTGTGCAATTCAACATTGAAAAGTGCTGTATGTAAAAAACTAATACTGGGATGCAATAAAATTCTTAAAATCTAGCTTCTTTAATATTTTTAAAAGCATTTGTTAGTTCAGATGGGTCAGTAGAAAGAAAGTTGATTAGAAATTCTCTTGACGCTATACACAAGCCGATATAATGTACACGCTGGCCGAGACCAGTATGTACTTCCATGAAATCTAGTTTACATCTTCTCGTCCCTGAACCGAGGTTTCAACTCGAAAGGGGTCGTTATTTGCTAGACGGCTTAAGACCCTGCTCACCTTTATTGTCCGGTGAAGCAGTAAAGCATTTAATTAAAAAGCTAATTGTTTGTTCTTAATAATATTTTATTATTTTTATTCTTATAGATACTAAAATATTCATATATAAATTGTGATTGATTAATAGTAGCACTATCTATCCATTGGATATGAAAATCTGCAATAGTTGCATAATACTTCTCACTTCCACGAATCTAAATTTGACCCCTGTATCGAGCACATTCGGTCAAATACTAGCGTTCTTTTTAAAAACACCGGGTACAGCATTTTTTTTTGCCTTAAAAAATAGTAAGGTCTCTCGTAGCTATTCAAATTCATTATATTATTTGAAACGAAACGTCCTATCAAGGACAGCAACCTGATCCAGAAAGTCATCCCCGAACCTAAAATTAGGGCCCAATATCAGAGTAAAACCGCTGATATTATGCCCTAACTTCTCTCCAATCATGTCAGTTGGTCGGTTCCAACGGATAATGACAGAGCAAACCTATGTTTGGGGGTAAAGATGTACGCTATAATTATAAATGTCACATATGACTTGTCTCCATAGCCACTGGATGATAGCATCCAGTTGCTATGGAGACAAGTCATATGTGACATATTAATATTGCAGCCATAGGGCTGCAATATGTATACAGTTTATAAAGAATTTATTTGCACCCTAAGCGTTTGAAAATATAGTTAATATTTGACCTACTGTGTTGTAGAATTAATTAATCCGGGAATCCTTTTTGATTGTTTTGTAGACCACAACATCTTTACTATGGAATTCTTAGTTAATTAAGTCCTTTATCTCTGTTTCTAACTTGCACGAACCCCAACAGTACTTTGTAGATAAGAGATGAGATCTCGGAACAACACCGCTTGTTTAGCAAAGTTCGCGTTTGCCACTCACTATTGTTTTGACGCTTTCCGTAGATGAGTCTTCACATGTTCGGCAAAACATGCGCTCTAAGTATATGACAGCAAGGAAGCCTAGTATAATTTACTTGAATTTATATGACAGCAGTTAGAAATATATAATCTCGTATAGTTCGTTACATGGAACAGTGACATCTAAACAAAAAAATTACATTCATATATAAGCTAAGTTAACCTAAACTAGGCCAAGTTTGCAAAATACAATCCGTTAGATAAGTCCTTATACTTCATAAGGATGTAAAAAAGGATACTCGTAAATTTAAAGAGTCTGATGGACAGATAAACCTATCCTTAGAACTGAAACGAGAAATTTAAATATTAATTAATCTTGGGTGTCAAGTCAAAGCCAATACATACATGACATCTACAACCTCGTAATATTTTTAAAAATGAAATTTGTAAATCAGATAGAGACAAGTAATTGTCAATAACATTACTAATTCCCTTACTGAAGCGCACATGTACATGTGAAGACATAAGCCCTCTCACAATAAGGCGTAGTCATCACTAATGTACTAAGTAATACAAAATATTATCAAGATCTAACTATGTCTATAAAAGAAAAGTAAGTTGACTACATAATTTTGGAATATGACCTTGGAAGACAGTGAAATTCTTCTAATTAACTCCCAAATACCTCAATGTTCACATTTATAATCAGCATGTAGACTCTTCAGACACCGGAAAATATCCATATATATAAAGAAAATTATCAACAGACGAAGATGTTAATTTTACTGCTGAATAATAAATGATAGGTTAAAACAATCCACTAAAATAAAATTGATGGCCACAAAGATAAGTTTTGTATTAATTTATTTTACAAAAAAACTGAAATTAATTCTGTATAATATAATATTTTGCGTAAAATTTTACTAGGAATCCTGGTCATGGTCTAGATGATTGTACTCTTAGCGTACCCATGGTTCATATATGGTTTATGATATTTTGTCCCATACATCATGTAAGGATACTTGTTACACTTTCTCAATAGGTATCGATGGAGCGTTCGGATTGTGCAACATATCTGTCTATTCGAGTTTAGGAATATTAGCAAACAAGCTGTTATAACGCTAGCTACTATAACTAAGAACGAAAGTGTGTTTAGCTATGTCGTGAAGCGCGCACATGTTTGTTCGCGAACATGTGGACATTCACCTTATGACTGGGGCAGCCAACCACTCCCCAGCTCATTAATTTACTACTTATAGTTCTCATTATCGTACATAATGTTGTCAGTAAATGTAAATAATTAACTAATTTGTACATGTGTAGTATGCGAGTAATTTGTGCATGGACAGATTGACAAAAATAGTACTGAGATGAGCTTAAACGACGTAGTGCCTACAATTATATGCTTATTAACAGTATAAAGCGAACGACTACATTATTAATTACATTTTATTTTATGGCAGAAGAATTTAAAACGTTTCGTACTACATTTTATCATTATGTCGACAGAGTTCAGACGTTATCGCTAAATATTTAAAGAGATTGCGCTACGAAACTAGACTGCGCATATAAATTATTACATTAATCTCATGATGTAAGGCGTTAGGTAAAATTTATTAATGGCTGTGTCAAATATAGGTAAAACCTATACATGCCGTGTGTAGAACTGTCACTATTTGAGTAATAGGAACAAGTTGAGCGAGTTTGTAATGTGGGTTCGCGCCGGAAATCGCGCGCCGCCCGCCGCCGCGCCCGCCCTACGGCGTGGCGACGCGACACACACCCCGATATTCGGCTATTCATACATATTTGTACTTTTACGAACTAACTTTATAGATATATTGTAATGACGAGTACGAAGTTATGTTCGCTTAGAGTAGGTATAATATTTTGTGAATTTATGCAGAAAAATAGTTTTTTAATATTGTTGTCACATGAATGTACCAATCTTATAAAAATTTGTACCTATATTCGGAAAGTTGAATAATTTGTAGCTAGGATCCAATCTAAATCCTGCATTTCTTCCAAAAAAACGGTAAAATAACATGTGCCTTGGCTTATAAATCGTATAACTGATGTTATGTTTATTGTAAATTAATGGTATTAAATATGAAACATGAACTCGTCTCTGATGTGTTGCCTACACCTTTCAACCTACTTATACTGTACGTACCTACATACTGTTCCAACATACCTTGTTTGTATCTCTGTGTTTCGACTCGACTATGCAACGGAAACCATATAATATACATATTATTATGTATTGTTTTCCTTATTTATCTTAACACCCCACCAATTGTATGACAATTATTCTATTGTACTGAAAGTTAGAAGTTCACTGTGTTTCCTTGCCATTATATGTCGAATGAAATATATAGTTTAGCAAGTCTTAACAAGATTAAATATACATACGATTCGACATATGAAGTGCAAGCGCAATTAAGATTAAGTATTAATATGTCAAATTGGATGGTGCACTGTACGTACCTAATCTTTTGAATTCTCTACTGTTACGAAACCCACTTTGTATGTTTTCCTATTTAAGTGTGTTTCATTATTGTAGTAGAGTTGTTACAACTTTCCGAAGGTACGCACTAGGCGACTGAGAGCTAATATTATCATAATAAATGCATTAAATAAAGAGTTTGTTAAAATGTTGTGGCTTTTTATTTGTTCAGAAGAGATACTGTAATACAATTATTATTTACCTATAAATTTAGAATTTTGAAAAAAGATAAAATTTCATATAAAAAAATAGAATTAGATGGAAGGAGCTTACATAGTGACTAACGTATAACTTAAACTTTGTTTGACGATTTTGATTAATTTATAGACATCTTTTTTTTTTAAGTAACGAATAGAGAACAAGGAGCAATGCTATTTCATCCCATACATAATAATTTATAGATAATAATAAAAGAAAACCGATTCCAACCATCAAACGATCAAACCGAATCGATATATCTATTTCTTTTATATTTTTTTTTAAAGGAGCAGACTAAAGTTCTTCCAAAGACCCCTGAAGATACAATAGGTATACAACTGATAAATTATTGTTATTGGTATCTCCTCCTAGAAAACGTATGAGGTCGTATTGTTAGAACATCAAGAACCCATATGTAATTATCTGACTAGTGGCACAAACTGGAAAGTGATTTAATTTCAAGTGCTAGAAATAACATTACAACAAGTTACATACTTGATAACGAAATAAATGTCCAGATACAAACAGTCAACAGCTTCACAAATACCAATTTATTATAGATAAATTAGGAATTATATTAACTCACCTGAACACTGTCTTCTTTGAGTCTATAAGTTCGATCTACGTTAGCGCCGCCAATCACCAGGACATCACCATCAGCGTTGTTGCCGCTAAACAAGGGCTCTTCATCAGTCAATTTGAAGCTCGAAGTGTGAAAATATCGCACTGAATTCAATGTACTTTTCCCAACGCCCTTCGCTCCAATATTCAACGAGTTCTCGACATTCTTAAGTTTTATTAATTCTACAGCAA
The DNA here is from genome assembly GCA_951640165.1 of Pseudoips prasinana. Taxonomy (NCBI): domain Eukaryota; kingdom Metazoa; phylum Arthropoda; class Insecta; order Lepidoptera; family Nolidae; genus Pseudoips; species Pseudoips prasinana. The sequence goes on along the minus strand of OX621236.1, from coordinate 21,368,073 downwards.
TATCGGCCCCAACCCGTGCATTGTTCTTTATAAGTGCGATGTCTGAGTCGTTAAGGAGAGAAATTGTGACAATTAGCTTCAGTATTATTCATAGACTGCAGCTATTTTAACACGTTTAATTTACGATCACCCCAAGTCTTATTAAGTATTTTAATTGTCTTAATTACTCTCCAAAATTGGGATTCAAGGGGCTCAGGTAAATTATTTTACAATTTATTTGCTAAATTTATATTTTAAAGTGGTGTGTTTATCATAGAGTAATCTTGTTTGAGGGTTTAAATGAAAAGTTTTGTATATAATTTACTCAAACAAGTTAAAGCGTGTTCATAATATATATATAGACGTATTAATAATAATCTCCACGTAAAAGCTGTCTCAGATTCTTCAAACAAAAACTTTAAAAAAATTGACGATAAAACCATTCGGCACGTAGTCAATATCACAATGCGTTCTTTGCTATCTGAAATTTTTTGATATCCTAAGTGTGTATTCTGGAGTTTATTAATTTATCAACTTTATATTGCTTTAACAATAATAATTTTCTATGCAAAGGATACTAGCTTCGAGTGATGCACCTCCAGTAGCTTTTACGACCGCAGATAAAATAAATGGTGTCACTTCTTTGCCTCTGATGCCTTTTTTTTCTGCGTCTACCAGCGCATTTGTAATAGCTTCTTCTATAATCGCATCTATATAAAGAAACATAAAACCGATTAAATGGAGGTATCAAAATGAGAAAGAGCGCCTGACTTGTTCGGAACAATTTTAAAGGAGGAACTTTTACAACGAAAGCTATTTTAATTAAAGTTTGTCACAGAAGTTTTATATTGTCGACGCCAAGATTTGTTGATAGGTGTGGGTTGTGGGTCTGTATATTATGTTTCTTTTTTGGAGTTCCGTGTTTCACAAAATGTTACGTCAGGACATTTGAAATTTGGTATTGAGTTGATTAACTCTGATATTCTGGGTCAGTAGTGTTAACAACAGCACAAATTTGTCTTAAGACACGTGTAATACTGGCAGCTACAAGACGATGTAAAAGACACATTATTATAAAAGAATACGATTCAGTTTAGAGACAACAGTCGCCTCATATGCACCTCATGCAGTATTTGTAGGAACACATCACGAGGCGTGAAGCGCTAAAGATGGGCCGTATCGTATAGAATGTTAAAGAACTTACCATCCATAGCATATTCATTCGGAATAGGCACAGCTACAACAATTCCGGATTTCAGACGAAGCCTATGAGCCGCGTGTAGCATCTGTGCGGCCTGATGCGCGTCAGCTACGCGATGCGGAGCACGATGGCCTGACTTCTGCGTATAGAATGCGGGGAATTCCGATGATTCGCCAAATGCGCATACACATACTCCTTGTGTTTCCTAAAAAAGAACATTTATTAAGGTTTTACTATTAACGCTATTCGCTGAACACATTTGTACCTGAAGTGATGTCTTAATAGATCAGATATTCTTATTTTGTATCCCAATGAATGTAGTATGTTTCAATTCATTAATATTTTAATCAGTTTAAGGGTCCTATATCTACATATAATGTTCAAAATTAAGTGAAACAAGTCAGTAGGTACCGTCAACAGCAAAAGTAGATGATCAAAGTCGGATATTCAATACTAATTATCATAAATTGCGACAAAATAGTGTGATGGTGAAGAGTATCTAGTTGAAGGTGTGCGTGAGTGTTAAGTGTAAAAAATATTAACTAGTGAAAACTGCCGCCCAATAGCATCATAAACTCAAAACTCAGGTCCGATTTTGATCATCTACTTATGCTGTTGACTGTACATATATAAATTTCATTGTTTAAAAAAAAATCAATATCTAATTAAAAAACTACAATGTTGCAGTAAACTTTGGATAATTAAATATTTATTAATATTAATTAGGTGTGAGGAATGTTTTTAGACGTGAATTTTATTTTATCATTAAATATATTGGAAAGGGCTAGGTAGAAAGTAAACATTAAAATAAATTATTTGCCTTAACATATTCATCTTCCTCCTTCGTATCGTTCGTTGCTTAACGCAGAGCGCCTAGCATGGGTTGCTTGAGGTGCTGGACCCGTCGGATGATTGAATTTATGATTTGCTATTTGTCTCTTACCCATTTTTTTTTTTTTTTTTTTTTTTTATATAGAGGGCGACAAAAGAGCAAGTGGGTCACCTGATGGTAAGTGATCACCGCCGCCCATGGACACTCGCGACACCAGAGGAGTCGCGAGTGCGTTGCCGGCCTTTTAGAGTCAGCAAACAAGTGTTGCTGACCCTTCCCCCAACCCAATGAGCTCTGGCGACCTTACTCACACTCGGAAACACAACATTAAAATTATTAATGTTATTATTAAGGAGTGTCTTCTGTAAGGTGGAGGTACTTCCCCAGTCGGGCTGCTCTTTGAGCGAATGAACGCTATGCCCTACCTCTCTTAAAACCCATATTTCTATATCTATATCTCTTTCTATATCTAACAAGTATTACGTGTTTTGTGTAACTAGTATTATTGCCAAAAGATTGATTAAAATAAACCCGCCAGAATCACTTGTAATCATTGACAGTACTTTGATTTTGATTCAATACACACATATGTCCTTTATTTTATAATGAATAGCTGTTGAGTTTCTCGTAGTTATCTAGCACAACAGTAAAATACAAGTAGACAAGACACACAAGAAAATCCACTTCATATTCAGATTCTTGCTTTAAATTACAAGAGAACCTTGAGAACACTAGACTGTCCACAAAAGGAAAGTGGAGTGGAAATTGCAAATGCGAGTCTTATATAACAGCTTTGGAACTTATGTTCATTGTGAACATAATTGCACTTTCTACAACCTAATTGAAATCTGTATTCTACCTTTCAAGTGTATAAATCGAGAATACTATCTACCTAGGTGATTAAACTGGGATTAAGTGGTTTTCTAAGTTGTTTTTTTTTTATAGTACTTAATTACTGTTTAAAATTTATTTACTAAAGATTGAAAATGAATTAAAACTACGTACAATAATAATAATAATATCTAGGAACAATGTCACACAGATCTTCCTAGCCCCAAAGTAAGCAAAGCTTGTACTAAGGGTACCAGGCGACGATATACATACTCATATAGATAGATAAATACTTAAATACATAGAAAACATCCATGACTCAGAAACAAATATTCGTGCTCATCACACAAATATTTGCACTTACCGGGATTCAAACCCAGGACCACCAGCTTCGTAGGCAGGAGCACTACCAACTAGGCTACGGTGACCGTACAAACTAAAACTATCGTTCTAAACTTAAAATCAAACTACCCAATTACAAATAAAAATATAGTATATAAATAAAAAACATTTTTTAAGTTTTTTATATACTGTAGACACGGGTCTCATCGCGATAAATATTTAGGTAAATCATTACCTTGTTTACCCGACGTTTCGGCATGGATTGCACCAGCCGTGGTCACGGGTCGACCCGTGACCACGGCTGGTGCAAATATATATTTAATAAATGCAATATATAAATATTTATCGCGATGAGACCCGTGTCTACAGTATATAAAAAATGTGTACAAATCGCGAAAGTTTCAAAACATTAATTTTTTAAGTTATTTTTTTTAAATATTCATATTTTAATTTGTCATTTAATAAAATTTAATAATTTCATAATAATAATGCTCCTAGACCGGCACACATCACTCCATATTCCCACTCTCTCCTGATAATTAATAATTTAACAGTAGAAAAACAAAGCACATTAGGAAGATCTGTACAATTGGCGGTATTATTACTAAAATGTGACCGGTACCGACCTGCCTAGAAAAAGGATATACACATGGGTAGTTGTCTCTGAACAGAGCGTCTAATTAAAGGTACTCTCAGGTACATACTTTTTAGTAAAAATATAAGAAATGCGCATTTTGAGATTATGATCTGATGGCACATATTGGCCGACACGAACGAAAAGAGGTCAAATGGAGGACCGTGTTAATGCAAATCCTAAGTTCCTAAACCAGGAGTGTGCTAATATTATGACGAAAATGCGGAAATATAAAGTGGTTATGTGTGGGTACATAATGTGGTTATTTTATGTAAAGGTTAAGTGTTTGTCTTCATACAATATAGGTGTAATACCTTACACATACTTTAACCTTGTACACATTTGCGGCCACATCCAGGAATTTCGTCTTATCCGGTAAATTACCGCAAGTACCTATCTTCATTTATCGCGTGAATGTTCCCATATGGTTTGATAATAGACTGAAAATTTCACGGTTTTACTTCTAAAGATCCTCACTCACTACGGCACCTTTGGGCGCTCCTAGAATGAGGTTTTGTAAATGACTTAAATCCTTCTTCTCCATGTCTTTGGAAGACTTAGAAGGTTAAGATAGCCACAAAATGATTTCCCAGTTTGTAAATTTTTGATCGGCGAGGTTAATCACCTAGATGAGTGACAGCTTAAGATGTGTATATTGTAAGTATTTAAGCGGGTAATTAAGCTATACACCCCGGCTGAAGTTACGATACATCAGTTATGTCAGAGACCTACAGAACGTCTTCATCCTTAACTTGTCTTTGGTAAGTGGTTATCGAAACTTATTAGATCTTACAATAGATTGATTTATAACTAAGATATCGAAACGTTACGAAAGTTAAAAGAGTTCTACTTAGTAAGCGATTATTTTGGGCATAAGGTAAATTAAGTTTATGAAAAGCTGAAACTTTTATTGCAAATTCATTCGACATTATTTGAAGCTCTGAATAGGGGTTTTTATAATATTATGTAATATAGACTATTTTTTTTTTAGTGTAAGATTGTTTTTAAAGATACAAGCAATATTAGGTACTTACATGTTATTCTTTAGTGATTTTTTAAGAAACTAACATAGACCTATTCATCAGCTGTATCTACGACAACTCCTTCAAAATAAATAAATTATATTTCAGAGAGATTCCGAGAAAACTTATTATTAGTACGGGCATTTGATACCAGGACCTAGTTACTGTTGTAGGTTTACAGTTTTCTAAGGTAGTAATGATTTAAATGCGTTAAATTTACCAAGTATTCCAGTGTTCGCCCGATGTCTAGTATAGATTTAACTCCAGCGCACACGACGAGAGTATCGCTTCGTCCCAGCTCGTTAAGATCCGCCGAAACGTCTAATGTACTCTCACCCTGCCGGTGTACTCCACCTGAGATAAAAAGTTACATTATTATTCATGCACGATACGCAAGACACTGGTTATTCGGAGCCATGGACTGCCGCTGATATGGGATACTACATGTGTAGATACACTTGCAAGTTTCCTCCTTCAAGGCCCAACCCGGTTATTGCGGCGGGTCTAGCATTGGGCCTCAGGCGGACAAAGTACCGAAATCATGAAACCCTCAGGCTTAGAATCACGTAGCTTAATAAAGGATTTGACAGAAGCGTAATTGAAATTTCCGTATACCCATGAGTTGGAATTTATCACGGCCAGAGTATCAGTATCAGCTTGTCTATACAATGCCAGTTTTTGGCCACAATACCCGTGAAAAGTGACTTGAATGGAAATTTTTGCTTGTAAAAAGTTTCAGTTTATTTGTTTTGAATATTTTTCTATTAGATACTTAAACAAACATTTTGTTTATTTATATAACGTGTTAATGCGGTCAGCTTTCTGGGCACTTTACCTCTCGACGAGTTCTAAAAGTACTTAAATAATTAATTTGAAATCTTTCTTCTTTTTCTTTTATGATTAGCAATGTTTGCTAATATAGTCTTATTTAAATGTCATTACAGTATATGACCATTTTTAAACATATAAAATCTATATAACGTAATTATTGCAACATGAGTTGCGGCAGAATAAATCAATTCACCCAGTTGAAAAGTACTTCCTACGTAGCTGTTATTTTGCATATTGATAGTTTACATGACCGAAAGGGTATACAGAAAGCCCACGCAGATGAAATGAATGAATAGATTTATATAAAAAATAATTGCACCTAATTGAATGTAAAGTGTTCTAGTATTGAAACAGGTCAGACAAGAGTGTGACCAAATCATTAAAGAGAAAATATTGCATCGCTATTTATTCGAGCAGAGCTTTACTTACGCTAAGTTCAATGTAGAAGTGATATCAAATTAACCGAAATTTTCCTTTGAAAGACAAACATACAGAAATCAAAAGAAATATAAATCTTATGCTATGATCACGCCAATAAAATACAAATACCTTTGTTTGACTATTGTTCCTGCAAAATGTGCCGCTTAACATATTAAGTACTACGAATTGATAAATTTACAAAAAGTAAGATGCATTAAATATAAAATGCATGATTAATTAATGCGAATACTATCATACATATGCAGGAAATTATATTATACAAGTAGCATTACGTAATATTTTAAGTAACAATTTAAATATTTCATGAATTAATTATTAGTGGTGGTATCGTAGTGGTATTTCCCTGTCCGTATTCATTAGTAGTATCAAGTCGATACGGGATTCGTCGTCGGGATACCAGACATATAAACAAATAAAATTCAACCATCTTTTTGTAGGTTGTAATATCAAAACAATAATTTTACTACTAAATACGGTCAATTTATTAAAAAAAAACAAAACAAACAATGTATTTATTTTTATTATAATTAGAATATAGTTTTCTATATTAGGTACTAGCTGGTGCCCGCGACCTCGTCCGCGACAATTTTGAATGATGACCAATGTAGCTACTTACTTCTAGCTTAAACTAAAAAAATAACTTTTAAAAGAAATAAGCAATATAAATTTAAGAAAAAATAACCTATAAATAACCTAGCTAAGAAATAAACTAAAGACTACTTTGCTACTGTTATTTAAAAAAAAGGACCCCATATCATCAACCAAAAAAATCAAAGAAAACATATCAATTGTCCTTAAATAATAAATAAATTCAGTAAGTCAAATAAAGTAAAATAATAATCAACGATGCATTAATCACAAAGGTAACTCCCATTAGATTAGGTTGCGACCACGGCATTGATAGGTGTAATATTACATTATGTGAACAAAACTGTAGCGCGATCTAAAACTATGATTACGCCATCTACTAACAAAAATATAAACTGGTAAAGCGGTAAAATTAAGATGTTTGCATATTTTTTTGGTGAGATTTAGCCGATCATCTATTGATTAAGTTTTGGACTACCTATTATTTCAAGCATTTATTTATTTTAACCGATATGCCAAATAAGTTCTGTGATCTGAAACGATATAAACGCCATCTAGTTACAAAATTGTGAACTTGTAGATCAGGAAAATTAAGATGATATTTTTTGGGTGCGATCATCTGGACACAAACAATTTATACTACGCTAATGCTTTATTTTTAAATGAAATACATATTTACATGCGTTTAACTCCAAAAAAAAATTTCATACAAACTTACATCCCCTATTTTAGTCTTCCTTAAGGGTGGAATTTCCAAAAATCCTGAAATATATATTTAAAAATTTTAAATGAAAGACCAAATACCAATTTTCATGCGTTTACCTTAAGCAATGACACATTTTTCATACTAACTTCCATCCCCTATCTGTCACTCTTAGGGGTGGAATTCTCAAAAATTCTGAAATGTATATTTTTTATTTTGAACTGAAATGCCAAATACCAATTTCCATGCGTTTCACTTAAAAATTGTCACATTTTTCATACAAACTTAAACCCCCTATTTTACTTTCTTGGGGCTGATATTTCCAAAAATCCTGAAATACATATTTTTTATTACTAACTAAAAGGCCGAATACTAATTTTCATGCGTTTAACTTAAAAAAATCCCATTTTCATACAAACTTACATCCCCTATTTTTCGCCCTTGAGGGTAGAATTTCCAAAAATCCTGAAACACGTAATTTTTTATTTTAAACTGGAACGCCAAATACCAATTTTCATGCCTTTAACTTCAAAAACGGCAAAGTTTCATACTTACTTTGCACCGCTGTTTTACCCCTTTAGGGGTTGAATTTCGAAAAATCCTTCCTTATTCCTTGTCTATAGTAGAAAGAAAACATTTGTGCAAAATTTCAGCTTTCTAGGTCCAAGGGTTTGGGCTGGGCGTTGATGAGTCAGTCAGTCAGTCAGGACTTCTCTTTTTATTTATATAGATTATGTGAACTGACGATAAAAATATTAGAACTTTTCGCTAAATTTGTATTTACTTTTATTTTATAATCAACTGACATGTCAGGAACGAATTCTTCAGCGACCTTGAACTGAAGTTTACTTCCAAAGTTTTTCTGCTTCATTTCAGGTTTCCAGTGGTTATTGAAAATTCAATAAAAACAAAACTTTTCTGTTATTATAAAATTTTATGGTGAACAAAATGCTGAAAAGTAAAATTACAATATATCACATTGTGTAAGCATAATAAAATGTTGGAAAAGTGTTTTGCCCGCGGCATCGAGGATGGAATTATTACATCACATTTCGCGCGGTACTATTTCGTCAACCAAACATTTGGTGTCGTTTTGTTCCCTTTACATGGACGAACTAAATCCTTCCAGAATGTTTTGTAAGTGACCACATAAAGTGTAAGGGACTAGATAAAGCGGAGTTCTTGCTGACCGTAATATGTGAGTTTCCGCGTGACTCTCTTTCACACACACACACACACACACACACGCGCGCACGCGCGCGCACACACACACGGGCACACACAGAATAATACCGATGCAGTTATTTAGGTAAGAATATAAAACTATAATAAGAATCCTAGGGCGTATGTGCACTTAAGGAGGATACGACATGACAAAAATAAAATGACATATCAGTAGTACTATTTAAAGAATCGTTGTAGTATTGTGCACTGAAGACAGCACGTAAAGCCGACGGTCCTGTAACTGTCCTCTTTTCCGTCGTATCGGCTACCTGTCCCATCGGTTTATGAGAAGGAGGGTAAGTTCTTATGTCTTTGTGCACACGCACGTGAATAGGAGGACATTACTATAGAAAGTATCAGTATACACATTGCACATGCAGGCATTATTGCAGAATTACATTAATGCTTTAGTGTTCTATTTAGGATTGACTAGATTGAACAAAAAGCCGTTGTTGTGACTTAAGTATACTGAATTACACATGTAACCTCACTATTTTTTTTTGTGGGTAATGATTACTTGATTTGCTATTAACATATAGCAGATTATTTAATAGGTAGTATATTATTCAATAGGTTTTCAGCACTCGCCAAAAATGACTATTAAATTATTTTTTTGGTAACTTAGGTTACCTAATTGTAATAATCGTAGGGATCCCTAATTGAAACAGCCAGTAAAAAATACGAAGTACTGAAAAGCAATTGATCGTTGAAAGTATAAGTGCCTACCTAAGCATAAGCTCAAATATGAAAACACTTCAAATAACTTTTTCATCTTGACGACGTACCTTTATTAAAATAACGCTTAAAACTTAACCAATTAATTTACGTTGAGAAAACTTCCACATCAATCTTTACTTTAACAGCTATAAACAAACGTACGGACCCTCGAATATTGTGTGCTACAAATTTGGTAGATATTATATTTAAGGGTACAATACATTTACATCAGCATTAGCTTCAACAATTAACAAAAAGTAATACATACATACATACATAGACTCACGCCTGTTTCCCAGAGGGGTAGGCAGAGACAACGGACTTCCATTTGTCACGATCCTTGCATACCTCTTTCAAAAAGTAATATACTGATGTAATTACTGACGATGTCTGTACTCAGTAACCTGACAGGAGAACAACGTTTACACAATAGTTTGATGATGATGATACAACGAGAGAGACGAGAGGTCATAGGCCATAGTCCACCATGCTGGCCTATCAAGAAAGATTTGGAGAACTGGCTAAAATAAATGCGTGGGGAATTTGAGTTCCATAACGATGTTTCCTTAACCGTCGTAATACGCAAATGGATTGGTAACCTCAGTGGGCCTTTGATTTGAAATAGAGCTCAATGATTCGACAGTCATACGCCTAAACCCTATGCTACGCATTAGAAGAAGAGGAAGACAGAAGAACATTTTATAGAAAAAAAATAAGTAAAATAAGTGGCTACAAACAAGGAAATAGAGTAATTATAATGCAACTGACGGCCTTATCGTTAAAATCTCTTCCAAGCAACCTTTTTACCGTATCAGATAACACATAGGCTATAATAAGGTACTAAATGCAAAGAAAAGGTTAAAATATTAATAAATCTATTAATACTTACATATACGTAACAATATACAAAAAACAAAATTAAAAAAATAATTTATTCGTCGTGCAAACTATTAGTAATGGTAAGTGATAAGAAAAAGTAAATATTTGTTTGCCACATGGATAAAAGCTGTAAAACTTGGATCATAGGCGTCAGGATGCAAACTTATCAGTTTTCTATAGACTGTTTAATGGAAAATGCACTAAAGACCTCCACGAACATTTCCCTCCTTCCCCTTTTTTCATCAGACTACCAAGAGTTGGGAGGGTCTCCACCGCTTTGTTGTTGACATCCCATTATGCCGTACGAAGCGCTTTGCTTCCTCTTTCATCATACGCACGGTTAAGCTGTGGAACAACGTGTGTTATTTTATTATTTCATTATTTATTTCCACCATCGACCTCATTTTCACTTACAATCAGGTGAGATTGTGGTCGAGTGCAAATCCATTCAGCATAAAAAAGAAAGTTTTTTGCCCTGTCCTGACCAAGAAAGCAGCTTCGAGTGGCTGCCATGTAAGGTTGGCCAGGACATGACTAAGCACTAAGCAAACGTACGCGAATTCTTGTGGAGCGTGCCTCAGTAGAAGCCGATGAATTTTTATTGAAGTTTCTCAGTATATACTCTTAATAACGTTTTAAGGCTAACGCAGATAATTGATGTTAGAACAAAGGCAGCCAAAACAAAACAACGTACATTGTAGGAGGAAACACATACGTTCATTAAAAAGAAACTTTGAGCTAAAGAAGAACGCGTACTGAAATATGAACCATCCGTACAAGTGGTCTCCGGTCGAAACTAATTATTGGAAGATAATTATGTTCAGTGAAATCGCGCGCAGTAGCGGCAAATGTTTGAAATTCCTATGAAAATCCTAAATTTTATAAGCTAGGAATAGCGATTTTAATGTTTACCTACATTGTTACACTCTGTGTTAGTACAGGGACTGTAAGAAAAACTGCTTTATTAAATTGAAAGAGGACAAAAGCAAAGTATTTCTTTTAATACTTTTTGTTTGAAATACGAACTGTAGTAGCACTACCGGCTCGAATAAGATTTATGTTCGAAACATAACTACGAACATAAAACATTAAAAGTGCAAGTCTTTGTCTGAGACTGTAACATTTATCTTGTATTTTTATTTAACGAAATTAAGTTCCAAGATCCTGTAAGATATTCTTTATTCAGTTAAAGAAGATGAGTAAGAAGTATTAGTACATAATATATAAATACACTCAGTAGTAGGTGTTCCCCGCGGTTTTACCCGCATTATACTTTATAAATTATAGCCTATGTGTTAAGCCAGCTCATACCATACATATCCATACCAAATTTTTTTAAAAATGGTAGGATTGTTTACAACCGCTGTGACTTAATTGGGAGTAAATCTGTCTTCTGATCCAAAGGTTGCGGGTTCGATCCTCGCTTAAGGAATTTTTTTTTAATGTTCATGAACGTGTCTATTTGTCTCGGGCTGGTTGTATTCAGAGTATTTAAAAATTTCATCCCATAAAACTGATTTCTTCTCCAACTCCTTTGATGTTGAGGCGGTCACGCTGTAGAATTCTCTTCCGCCTGACAATCGTGATTGTATTACAATCTCCATATTTAAAGATATAGATTTCTTTTAATAAGTTGTACCTTTGATCAATTTAGTATTATCTAGTAACCATAGTATAAGCTTTACTTAGTTTGGGCTAGATGGCGCTGTGTGGTATGTCCCGATTTTTTTATCCTACTGTTATTTACTGAGTGTTAGACATTGACTTGATGGTCTTATAGAATCTCAACCGTGACTCTATGAGACAACCAAACTGTAATTTAGCTAGGTAAAATAGTTGGCCAGTATCGGAAATGATAAATATAAGACTCTCAAGTACTGATACGATTGGGGTAGAAACCATCCAGTTTATTTCACACCGAGATTCGGAAAACAGATAACATTTCAATTGCTTTATTTATATATTTGTGTGAAAGGAGTTGAAATAAAATCCAACAATAAATAGAAGTATCATGTCTCACATGCACTTTTTGTTCAGTTTAAGTATTTTCTTTATCGACTTCGTGCTTTGGCGGGTAAGTTAAGCGGTCAGTCCAGGTTAAAGCCATTTGACATCAGACGTTAAGCTAAGCTATGCTCAATGAGTCGTTTTGGCAGCTATGATTGAAGTTTAACCACTGTTAATATTATGAAGTAAAACTAAATGAGTGCCATAAAATTTGTCTTTCTCTTTCTTTTTTAGGGTTCCGTACCCAAAGGGTATAACGGGACCCTATTACTAAGACTTCGCTGTCAGGCGGACAGACAGACGTCTGTCCGTCTGTCAACAGACTGTATCTCATGAACTGTGATAGTTAGACAGTTGAAATTTTCACGGATGATGTATTTCTGTTGCCGCTATAACAACAAATACTAAATAAAATAAATATTTAAGGGGGGAGCCCCCAACGTAAAATTTTTTGCTTATTTTTATAGATAATGGTACGGAACCTTTCATGCGCTAGTCCGACTCGCACTTAGCCGGTTTCTTTTAATTAACGTCAATAAACCTCTTAGATAATTTATTATTATGGTACCATTAATAGATATCGGATTACAACATTTCACTCTGACTCAATGCTCCTTATCCCTGCAAACTGCCGACACAGGAAAGGTAATATATTCCTATCTACACTATTTCGTAGTCCCCAAGGGTTGGCAGTTGCTGCTACGACATTTTAACTCTTTGAAAATAGAATAGAGTTCATAATCGAAAAGCCTAGTACAGATGGTACTACATCAGTGGATTCAGTTGCATTAGAAAAAGATCCTTTGCTGCTATCGTAATAAAAAAGCTTTCAAGGTTTTTGTTTACCTACTGAGGCAGCAACGAGTATTAATACAATTTCACGCATTTCATTGCGGCACTCGTGTCACTATATTGCCCATAGTGATAGTAATAATAATTTTGTATAACCGTTGAATTTATGCAATATTCATTTTTGAATTCGAAAGTATTATGAATGGAAGTATTTGTAGTGTTTCAACGATGATTGCTGCCTAGAATGAGTACTACCAAGTACAAGGTTGTCGTGATCGTAATTCATTTATTGATAAGTATTTAGCAACAACAAAATTACAAGTGTCGTGTGCAATATCATCAATTAAGCCTCTCGTGAAAGCGGAGTATTTTGAGAGGATTAAATTACGAACATCGAAACTGTTGACAGAATTGATCGCGATAATTATTAGAGATGCCTTCATACTAACATGTATACGTAATAATGTGCTTAACTTAACCAATAACAAATTTTTGCATCCCCGTATACAATGTACCAGCTGACCGACATTTTTGTATGAGAAGTTAATCTCTTTGTTTTTGCAATTAGGCTCCTTAAGTTTCTCTCACTGCTTTTGTTAACATTGTATCAGAATTATTACTCTGGTTAAGGGTTGGAAACTTATAAAAAAATAGAAAAGCACATTAAAATTAACAAAATTGATAAGGGATTAAAAATTTACTCTTCTCTGAAGGTCAAGTTAATGATCTTTGTCTTAAGACAGTTGCGCACTTTCTACTTAGCTAGGGAATTTCTACATTACTTTCACATCAGACTCCACTGCATTGAGGGTTTAAATTGCTTTTAATTCTTTAGACAATCAAGCTTCTTTTGAGTTGAAGATTTCTATCAAATGTTTTCTAAGCGGTAATACTAACATTCTCATTGAAAATAAACGCTTAGCAAAGTGGTACTTTACCTATTCCGCCTGTAACAAACACAGGTATCCCGGCAAGTTCCGCAGCAATGATCGTCCCGGCGACGGTGGTGGCTCCGTCCAACTTGGCGGCAAGTATTGCGGCCAGGTCTCGACGCGACGCCTTCACCACGCCCTTGGCCTGACCCAGGTACTCTAGCTGCTCCGGAGTTAAACCAACCGTCACTTGACCTTTGAGGATAGCTATAGTCGCAGGTATTGCGCCCTGTGGATACATAATACTCTATTTATCTATCTTTCTTTCTCTACACTACATTTAATTATAACAATATGAGCAACGCGCCAAGCTAGTTGATTTTACGCATTAATTTTCATTCGCCTAGGACCAATATTCGCAAATGTAAATTTCGTTATATATACTCGTATAAGAGTATTATTATATTTTAACAAAATTTTAAATCGAAAAGAGGAACATTGATTTCTAAAGCATACCATATAACATAAAATACCATTGATTCACGGGATATATGTACATACGTAATATATGTACTTACATATATGTAATAAATGCACTTTGCATGTAGGTACGCTCGTCCAAATGACTAAAAGTATTTTTAAATATTTATAATACATTTTAGTAAGTACTAGACTTCAAATGTATCTTAAATGAGATAAGAGTAGTTTTAAATATATTGAAATTCATAGTACTGACTGAGTAATACATAAGAATTTAGATCACTTCATTAAGTAATGTATTTGAAGTATTACTTTAGTAATTAAAACCGTCTAAAAATAATTAAAAAATAACCACACGTATACAAAAAATATTTATATATGGTTTAGTTATGTTTGTATTCTGATTAATATTTTATCATTGTTTGCAACATACTATCGATAAATAGTATTACAGCTAATCCTCGATCGTTAATACTTAGAATATAAATTAAGGAAGCATGGTTGTATAAAGTAGCATAGTTGAATAATAGATTTATATTCACTTTTAAACTATGTTACCGTTCTATTTTCTTATTCTATAGTTTTGGATTGAAATAAGGATCCTTTCGATCAACATAAACTAAATTCCTTAGTTAATGGGTTTCTACAAACATGGCGTCAGTTTTAAAAAGTTCAAACTAATAAGTTATTAATATTATCTTAAGAATTGATGAGCACGAATATTTGTTTCTGAGTCATGGATGTTTTCTATGTATATAAGTATTTATCTATCTATATAAGTAGGTATATCGTCGCCTAGTACCCATAGTACAAGCTTTGCTTAGTTTGGGGCTAGGATGATCTGTGTGACATTGTCCCCAGATATTATATATTATTATATATTATAATTAGCCAAAAAGCCAAAAATATCTTGTGGAACAAAGGAACCGTGTGAACACTTCCATACTAGAAAAAAGCCAAAATACAAACATTGTTCTGAAATAGACAGCGCTGTCGATTGCCAACGTAGCGCTACGTGAACCAATCCACAAAACCGTAGCATTGCGGCGTGGTAGCGAACATTTTCTTACTTTATAATTCTGTAATTCTTACCCGTGTCCTAATGATATTCTCAACTTCCAATGCAGTTTCTATATTTTGCGGGTACGGCATTCCATGTGTAATGATAGTAGATTCGAGAGCCACGATCGGTTTCCGTTCCACCTTCGCACGTTGTACCTCCTCAGAAAAAACGAAGGGGGAAACTGCCCCACTGTACCCCCTCTTATAAAACCCAGCCAGCCGTGACACTTTCGATATATACTTCGCAAGGTACGCCATCTTGACTCCTAAAATAGATTTCAGTCATTAGTGTTCGCTAAAAATACACTGGTTGTTGCTGTAAAACGAAAATAGCGGAATGAATTGTGAGAACGTATTATTCGTTGCCAAACTGTGGTTGTATAACTTTGGTTTCTGTTAGCGATAGAAGTTTAAGTGTATAGGTCGTAAACGAAATGAGTGGCACAGCTATCGCCCGAAATTAATAAACGATCCGCAATCTGTCAGTCAGTCCTATCTCTAGATTAGCTCTATCGCTATCTTGATCTTTACCTGCGTGCCAATAACAAAACATATCAATCCATCCATTTTTTGCCCAGAGATTGGGGTGCGATCTTTTCCCTCTGCAGCGTTTCGTTTTATGCAGAACTCAGTAACTGAGGGTACACAATTATAGCGGTTTATTTATGATGAAAAATATTTTATAAAATATTAACGATAAACCATCAGTACTGACTTATTTATACTCTGGTCAAAATGTGTTTACTAGACGACTAGGGTATATAATAATAAAATAAAACAACATACTATATGTTTTGGTAGCCCGGAACGTATCAAAAATTTTGATACGTGTCAAATTTTGATTCAAAATTTGACAAGCAAGACGATCGACGACGCCAACTTGTATTAAAAATTTTTAAGTACCAGTAATATTAACTTAAATAAATATAATACATACCAACAATGGATTCTGACATGGTAAGCAATGATTTTATTATTGATTTCTGTGTGTGCGTTTTATAAATAATTTAAGCGGTGTATGACGTGAAATGTGTCCTGCCTATTTTGTATACAAACAAATTATGCTTTGTATTTTTAAGACTAAAAGCAAGCCACTGTCCAAAGACGAAACAAAAGCTCTGCTGGATATGATTGAAGCCAGCAAAATCATCACCACCAAAACTACCAATGCCACCAACAACAAATTGAAAGCAGAGGAGTGGACGCGAATAGCAACGCGATTCAACGCTACTGCCTCTACTTGTCCTCGTACACCACATCAACTAAGGTTGAAATGGGAAAATTAAAAAAAAAAATGCTCGTTAGCGGAGCACTAAAATCAGGATGAATCTCATTCAGGTTAGTAGTACTTTTTTCAAATAATTGTGACCATATAAAAGTATTTTGGTTCTTAAACCTAAGTAAGTATACTATCATCATTTTTCTATTTACAGACTGGTGGTGGTGCACCTGATTATATACCCCCAGATGACATACTGGATCGAGTGTCTAGCCTTTTGGGGAGCACTGCAACTGGTTTCACCGTCCCATTTGGGGGAGACAGGGAACCTGCACATTTTATTCTTGGTGGTGATGGTATTGGTGGTGGTGATGGTATTGGTGGTGGTGATAGTTGCAGTGAAGATGAAAGGATGCCTGGCAACATTGCTGTTGTAGAGCTGCCCCAAGAGAATGTGTATGATACAACAAACATTGTAGATGAGATTGTCACAGTGACAACTTCTGCAATGTCTAACACTTCAAAATCTTTCTTGCCCACACCTAGGAGAGCTGGTAATGGTTACTTATTTTATTGTTTTGATGTTGTAAGTATACATATCTATAGATGCCATTACAATTGGCTTTACAGTCATTAACATTGTCTTTGTTTTCCAGGTAAAAGAAAAGGTGCCATTAATAAATCCAGAGAAGCAAGAGATAAAGCTATTGCTGACTATTACAATGTGAAAAGAAAATGTATGGAATTGCAATACACAAACCTAGATTTGCAAAATGAAAAATTAAGATTGGAAATAGAAAAACTTAAAAACAGTTAAATATTGCAAATCTAGGTTTGTGTATTGAATTTCTTAACATTCTCATTTTCATTTTATAATATTCTTATCAAAATTAAATTAAATTAAAATGGTTTTTATTCACGCTAGGTTGTATTAAGTTATTGTCAAGGAGATTATGTTTAGGTTTAATAATTGATTGATTGATTTTATAGTTTCGTACTTAGTTGCAAAAATAATTGTTAAATTCATATATTTTATCTTTGTGTTCACAATGTTAGTGTATTTAATAAATAAAAGAGGAATAAATGTCGAAGTTTTAATTTAATTACTAAAATAGCTATTTATAACATCTGTCCTCTGTCTAATGTCTTGAAAATCTACAAGATTATGAGCACCATCTTCCATAAACGTAGGTGGCAGCTCAACTTCAATGATGAATGGATTTCCTCAAGCTTGAGCTTTCTGCAGATGTTGTGTAATACTGCAGTGGCAATAATTACAGCTTGAATATTAGGCAAAGCTAGTCGCAGTGTCAGTGCAATTACAGGAAAACGGCGTTTCCATACTCCAAATGTCCTTAAATAAAATATAATTATTATTTTACATATTATATTATTAACCACGATTGTTTGGATACACTTGCACTTAAAAACCACAATAAGGCTGATTTCATAGTCGCGCCGGCGAGCGGCGCAGTCCAAACGCGCGCGCTTACAATTACACTAGACAGTAGTTGCGTTTCATAGTCACGCAGTTTTAACGCGCCGTCGGTGAGACGTGCGCCGGCGGCCAGCGCTGGCGAAGGAAACTATGCAACTCGTTTCACAGTGGTCCGCGCATCAAGCGCGCGCTGTTGAGACGCGCTGGCCTCCGGCGCGTGCCGCGCGCGTCACTCTGAAATCAGCCTAAAGCTATCAAGATCAAACTGTATCCAGATATAAGCCTATTGTGTCTTTTGGTATAAGTTATGATAAAAAATAATATATCTACCTTTCTATGGTATTTCTGGTTTTTATATGAGCTT
This sequence comes from Pseudoips prasinana, assembly GCA_951640165.1. Taxonomy (NCBI): domain Eukaryota; kingdom Metazoa; phylum Arthropoda; class Insecta; order Lepidoptera; family Nolidae; genus Pseudoips; species Pseudoips prasinana. Next base: position 21,349,615 of record OX621236.1, on the reverse strand, counting down.
TATTTTACTTTTGTTGGGCTTCTGTGGCAGGGTTTAAAAGTGGAGTCAATAGATATGACCTGTTTGGATAGGCACTATCTCCAAGAAGCCAACGATTGCCAAAGTTACCTGCATCACAATCAACTGTAAAGTAACAGTAATTATGTAGAACACAAAACTTATAAAAGAACATTTCAAGAAAATGCACAGCAGGTATGTTGTTATTCAACATTGTAGTAAAAGAAGATTACCTCTTAAATCGGAATTATTAAAAATTGTTGCATCATGAGTGGAACCTGGCCAGCGTGCCACAACATTCATGAACTGGTCTGCATCACATACGGCCTGGACATTCATAGAAAAGTACCCTTTACGATTCCTGAACTCTTCACCTATTAAACTACCTAAAATAAACATAAAGTATTACATTTTGTAATTTTTACATTTGAGCAACAACATTCAATATGATAACATTGCAGTATCTAACTTTGAAGTAGGTATTAAATACAATCATTTATTAAATTTCAATGTACTATGAAGGACAATGGATGATTATTAAGCTATGTTATTTAAATTAATAACTAACATTAGTAACTTTGTTTTTAGTACTTACATTGGGGATTGAATGCGAATGTGTGTACAATCAATGGGTCCAAGAACACGAGGCACGCCAGCCATCTGGTAGAATTTTTCTGCACTGTCCTGATGCATGAAAATGTATGTGTCATATAAATTTGATATTGCTGATGACACATCTCTTACAATTCTACCTGCTGTAGACTTTGATACACCAACAAAATCTGCCACTGAAATAAGCATTGTTCCCAATGCATAAAACCGCAGCGTCAACAATAGTTGATGAAGTGGTGCAACTCCAAAATTTCTGTAATAAATAAGTATATAAAATGAGTCCAAGCTTTGCGGGCAACAAACTAAATTTCTTTTTAGGAAGTTATTTTATTTACCTTGTGGAACTGACTCGGGTATAAGGCATTATTTCACCCAATAGCAAATTTACTGCTGGTTTCGACAGTCTGAATCTGAAGGTGAAATCAGTATCCTCAAGACTTTGCATGTAGTTCAACCTTTTGATTCTACGCGAAGGACGCCGTTCCACCACTTCATCATCGCTGCTAGAATCAGATAGCAGATCGAGAACTTCGATATCACTGTCACTATCATTTAAATGTATATTCAAAGCCATTTTGGAATATAATTTACTATTTCAAAAATTAAATCTTAGAAACCAATCGTAAATCCGCCGAATCTCTAGGATTGCAATTTTAGATTGTTTTGGCTATCTATGCTTATGTCAAAATGAATGGATTGGTTATTGGCACGTGCAACCTGTCATTTTAGTACAGAGGCCTATCTTTATTTATGATCCGTCCTCCCAAAGATCGCTCGATCGGATAGATTGCTTTTTCAATCTGTGGATGGTTTATTGGCACGGTTTAATAGAGAGATGGATTGAAATTGCTATCGTAGATAGCATAAAATGGATTAGGATCGTTTATTAATTTCGGGCGTATATTGGATATATTGAGAAATGCTATCTCATAAACCGAATTTTAAATAAAGTTTTCTTCTATATTAGGAAGTTTTATAAGTGGAAAATAGGCCTATTTTCTTTATCATCCATAATTCGTTGTGAGTAGACATATTACTGTAATTAAAAAAGGGAGATATGAGGGCCCACAGTAGTGCTGAAACAGAACTGGGCTTAAACTGGCCGTAGGTAACGGCCAGTTTTACTAGCGGGTACATCTATTTATGCGCTACAAACGCATTAAACATGTATTTGTACTAATAAGAAATATATACCAAGACTGGTCAGAAATAAATCTATTGCCTCTTATATTTTCCTTTAGCTTCAATGAAAGAAAGTTTTAGTACCAAGAAGAACAGATAATATTTAATTTATTTTACATCAAAGAGAATGTAGCAAAATACGTTTATTTTAAATAGGTGTACATTTAGAAGCATGCTACACTATCCGTACAGACTAGGAAAAGGCGTCAACCTCAGCAATGCTTCAGTAAATTACTATAACGGTGTACTTCCGATAGCGCCAAGACGACGACGACTACGACTCTGTCAGACTGTAAATTAGAATACACATACATATGCGTACCTGTAGTAGCGTTTCGTTAACGATAGTTAGTTGTATTATTAGGGTCATTGCGGTGTTGCTACCAATACTGGCAAAGGTATAAGAATATTACGAAAAATAAGGAGTGGGCGTAGTTTAACAATAACCACGGTTTATATGACATTTCGTCAATTAAATTCTAACACAGCGGATGTCAAAAAGCACAACTTTTCAGGTGAGCTATAAAACCGTTTTATTAAAAAAAAAACATATATATAATTACTAAAAATTACAATACAAATACAATACAATACTTTTATTAAAAAAACTTGAGAGGTGTCAAGGGACAGCCGGATGGAACGAAGTTATTTCTTATTATTTATTGAAGTTATACTTCTTCTGGCGCGATGGAGAAAAATTATGAGAATGTGATTTTTTACGATGCGCGCGCACACCGACACCAAAAAATTTAACAGCATGAAGTTAGTTCTAGGTGGTATGAGAGTGAATTTTTACGATGCGCGCGCATTGTGCGCGCGCATCGTAAAAATAACAGCATGACGTTAGTTCTAGGTGGTATGAAAATTGATAACTATGTTCAAGTTGTATATTAAGAAGTATAACTTCTAACGCGTGTACATAAGTACACACAAGTTTTTTTATGTACAATAAACCTGTATACACTCAACAAAAATAATCGTCGCGACACCACACTGTTCAATGCGAAATAGAAATGAAAATATTTGGCTTGCTTCTATAAGAGAGAGAGGGAGAGAGACAGACAGGGAAACATGCGCACGCCGCACAGCTGCAAAAAGTGTCGTGACAACTTTTCGTAAGATTTTTTTCCGTCTAGCCCCCTTTCACAACACGCGATAAGGAACTTCGTTCCAAAAACCTAGCTACAAACAGTAGTTTGATGCTAAATAAAACGGTTTGAAAAATTGCGTATTTTGACAGTCGCGGTGGCAGAACTTAAACGATTTACCAGAAGTGATTACTATGGACTTGGCTGATCGCGAGAATAAGCTTCGTAAGTTGCATGTTACCGTTATAGATGATTCGTATTTAGTTCACTAGTAAATGTGTCTTAAAATGTTCTCTAAAACAGTGTTTAGTTCACAGCGCCCGAATACTTTATGATACGAATAATTTAATTTTGGAAATACATATTTATGCCACTCCTCCGTGGTACCCTTCAAAACATGCGTTTTATATTTATACTCTTCAATAACCTATCGTTGACCGCGTAAATAATTTTTGAGTTAAGAACAGGTTAAAGTCGCATGATGCCAGGTCGGAGCTGTATTCAGAATAAGGGTTATTCTTGTATCTTAAATTTTCCCTTTACAAGATATATCAGCCGTGTGAGAGCTGGCATTGCCATGGTTTAAAATGTTACACCGGTATGGTTTTAATCTCAGAGCATTAAATACTAGAAAGAGGACCAACTAATGCGTATTAGGGGTCTACAGTAGGCGCAGCGAGCATACACGCCATCAGTTCGCTCTCTTTTGCGGCCGAGTGAATACGTCTGTACTTCTGACAGAAATATTGAGTTTTACCCGAAATGCCGTCCAGTGCAATCGTTAGAATGTAAACATCGTAGTGGAACTACTAATTTACACACCGATGGGATCACTTTTCACAGCTAAATGCAGTTTATTTATATAAAAACAACATATTTAATGTAGTATTTCGACTTTTACTACAAAAATGCAAGTGGTGATTTTTTGCGCAGTACGGGCGAGCCATGCTGTTTGAGACGTAGTGATTGCCTTCGTCACCGTACTGGAACGCGTATATCGATTGCTCTCACGGTTTTGTCATTGTCATTGGATAATATTTGAAATAACAAAAGCAAACATAATAACTGACTTTAAAATAGTTTGTATTTTACAAATGTTTTAAAATTATACGTATTTTTGATAGTACAAACGGCTACACATCAAGTTATACATTTCCAGTATAAGCTGATCTCGCGTTGTATAGGATTTCCATACAATGAGAGGTCCGCTTATATTGGACATTATAGCTTGATATGTAGCCGTGTGTACATAGTTTTGGTAAATAACTATAAGAAAGAATATAATAAATAAGATTTATTAAATTTACCTCTCTTATTCGACATTAGAATATAATTGACAAATCAAATATTTCCTTACAATTCGTCAAGGTTTAGGTAAGCCTTAGGTAATTTTATGCATTGTTTGGAGTCTACATAAGTTCAAGATCATTTTTAAGTTTCCATACAATCTTAATGTCAATGATTTCCGGTCATCGAATACTTAAATGACCATTATATCGATAACATTCTATCGACTACCCGTTGAACTCACTATAGCCTGCTGTAGTGTAGCACTGCCTTTGTGTGAGTGCATGCTGACGCGATTTGCACATTGTATGTATGTATTAACAAACACATAAATCCTTTTTGAATGGGTTACCCAATGGGAGTGAAGATCTCAAAGAGTGCATAAATGCAATTTGTGCGTGTCTTTGTATTTATTCAGTGAGCCATTGTGTGCGTAAATTCATTTGGCGACACTTGGACCGCATAGGATATTAGTGGGACGGCCTATCTCTTATTTTAGATATCTGTGGTTTTAATGGTTGTTGTCTGAGATTAGACATTAAAATAAGATACCTTTTTTTAATATATATGAAGGTTTATTATTATTTTTGACACACGTGCGGTCTGTATGCTATAGCGAGTAAGTGATGGAGGGAGGGGCAACCCGCCGCTCGCCGCGGCCACCGCTCTTCTTCCCGCACTCTCTTCCCCCCGGTAACCGATGTATGCGTGGAAAGTTGTGAACCTGAGTTTACTATACTATGTATCTTCATATATGCACTGTGTACCTCAAAAGCGATAGTAGCCACCACATACCTTAATATAGACAGAACCATTCAGATAATATCTACGTAGTAAAAATATAGCAAAAATTTTTAATTACGATATATAAACCTACACATGATCTCCTTGACAATAACTTAATATAAATAGCTAAATATCATTACTATTATAAATAAATCATATTGTAATTTTTTCATACAATCCGTGTACTTACTTAAATTTCTATATGTACCTAAAAATAATTATAAATTAATTATATATTACTACAAACATGTTCCGGCTGTTTATAAGCGCTTGTTTAAAGTCTACGTGAATAAAACCCTTTTTTATTTTATTTATTTCGCTAGACGCCAAAATCGAAAAACAAGTAACAAATTGGGGAAACGAACTGCATTTAAAATGCATTTTGTTTCATGTAGTCAAATACAGCCGTTTTTAAATGTCGTTATTACACGTACTTATTAAATATTATTATTGAAAGTGGCAAGATTTGGACATCTTTAGTGTGTTAGTAATACAATTTGTAACCTGTTGTAAACGGTAACTACGACAATACTTTTACATATTCTATAATAATAATATCTACCTTAATATAGACAGAACCATTCAGAAAATATTATGTAGTAAAAATATAGCTAAAACTGTAAATTTTGATAATTAAACATAATCACTTTGACAATAACTTAATACAAGCTAGCTAAATATCATTGCTATTATAAAATAAATTTTATAAATGTTTTCATACAATCCGTGTACCTAAATATCTATGTAACTAGAAATAATAATGTATACAACTATATTACTACAAACCTGTTCTAACTATTTACAAGCGTTTTTTAAAGTCTAGGTGAAAAAACCCTTTTTTATCACTGTTTTGTCGGTCGTGTGTTGGTTCACAAACTTATACATTCAATATTGTTTTATACAAAAATCGGACGTGCTACAGGAATGAAACATGTAAAAATAATAACATATCTGGAAATAGTCTGTTATTGTGGACGTCTGGTTGTATTTCTACATAATATTTAAGCAAATACAATTCTTTTGATTAATTTATTAGGGCACACTAAACAGAGCTCGGAACATGACTAAAGTCTTAACTACGCGTCTAATCACGTAAGCATTTAATTTGAGTAAAATTAAAGATCCTTAAGCCAATATTGGTTGTATAATTACATGAACCGAGTGAAATAATTAAGCCTACATGCAAACTACTAATAAAAAACATGCCATACATTTTATCGGCTATCACGCTAATCATATAGGGGACGAACAATGGTCTATTATTTGTCACGCTAATCAAACAGGGGACGGCAATGATCTATTAGTTAGCACGCTAGTCATATAGGGGATGAACAATATGCTATTATTGTCGAGTCTTTATGACATAAAAATTCAACGCGAATAAAAGTCACCAAAACCGCTAGTTACAATTCATAGTTTTCAACCACAAGCCAAAGTGATTACCCTAGTGTCAGAGTTGTTCAAGCCGCCCATTAGGCCTCTGACATGGCTTAACGACTGTTGTCTAATGACTACTACATGGACCGGGAAACTTTGGCGGTCACCCATCTTAACCGAGCCGGGGCTTGCGTTTAATATAAAACTAAAAGGTGGCTTGTTGAACAGACATTTTATTCGCGTCCATATTGGCTCACCTAAAATTATTTACCCGAAATTGTTCTTCCTAACGATTTGTAATCCGAATGATCACTCTTCCAAAATTTTTCATCCTAAAGTTTTCATTCATATTATTTGTAGTGTTACCGGCGATGTTCATAACACACATGGTTCCGAAAATTGTAATTAATAATATCATTAAAGTAAATATATTTAAACGCCTACTGTTTTTATCATAACGTTTTTATCCCTTAACATAATAACCATAATATTTTCACTCATACTCAGAAAGAAACATTTACCAAGTGTAATAAAAAATTGGTGGGAAGATTATAGTAACTAGCGCTCGGCGGCCGCTGCCGCGGAACGCTCGCTGCGCTCGCTCTCCTTCACGCGCTATATGGTCGCAGTTCTTACCTAACCTAACCCAAATCATTTCATAAAAGTACAAAAAAAAATATGATTTTGAATAATAGCGTAAAAGATGGTTATGTTGAGAAAATATAATAGATGTATAATAGATGTTTATTGCTACTGACATTATGAAGTTGAATGCTTCGGAATTATGAACATTAGAGATAGAGTAGTAAGGAATTGTGATTGTTAGGATGAAAAATGTTAGGAAGAACATTTTCGGATTTCCAATTATCGGAGTTGAAAATTTAGGTTAACTCATGACCGTCACCGCGCCTCAAGTAATCTTCTTGTTATCGTACGCATATAACGCCACTTGAAGGCATAACAACGCTGGGACAGTCAGTATATGATTTCAATGGATAATCCACTCGACATACCAGAGAATTATAAAACTTAGACGTGAAACAAACAAATTACCTATGCATGACTCATATTCACTGGCAGTTCGTTATTTTAGTTGAATAAAAGGGAATTATTTATGCATGAAAGTTCAATTATGTCGGCTCAACGTGGGTATCGGATAGCCTGGACTTCGACACTTCGACTAGAGTACAGTGGAAAAATATCAGTTGAGTCAAAACCTCTAATTAAAGCAAGCTTTGGACTTGATAAAATAAATGTATGTATTGGTAACGTACATTATCTGTGCCCTAATCTGACTAAGCTAATTATGCATATGATTAATCACGCCAATCGGCTGGTAGGCGTTGGAAAATGCTCGCCTTTCACGCCGCAGGTCTTGGGTTCGCATGTCTGTTTGTCCTGACTTTGTGTATAAGTGTATATTTACAAAAGAAAAGTAGTATATGTAATATATCAATTATCTGGCTTCCATAGTACACAAGCTCCACTTAGTTTGGGATCAGATGGCCGCCGTGTCTGAATAATGTCCCAAAATATTATTATAATTATAATAGATATCTGTGTATTAAATAAATAACTATCTCACATGAACTAGTCGAGCCCGTAGAGCTAATGCGTGTATTATGTCTATATATGTAGCTATTAACTATTAGACGTGGTGCCGTATACTATTTAGGAGAGGCGGAGACGACCATATTATGGTTTAAAATGTTACTTATTTCACCGTTTAGGCCATGTGGTAACTATGGAAACGACTACTATGTAGATATCTAACATAGCAGCTCTTACTATCTATTGTATTCCTACATAAGACTGGTGTCCAGAGTTAGTGCAACATAAACAGACCAGAATTAAATTACCTTGCATACTATTTTTTAATTGTGGTACTAGTATTTCTAATCTGTGTATGAAGGCCACTTACTTGCCTATCTATTGCAGTTCGTGTTCACAGCCAGTGCACATTAATCAACGTCGTCGGGTCCATATATGGCTCTCACGTTTCACCTGTGATGCTGTGACTAATATAACACCATGTTTAATCTTACGAGCCTTTGACTTAGCGACAACTGACTCTACAAAAATTTGCTAGTTTAAGAAACTTTTTTAAAGAAGATCACGCCCGCTCTAAGGAATCTAATCCCTGTGTCGCGGGTTACTTTACAAACATATAATAGAGGGACACAAATTACATCCAGATTCAGAACAACGATTGGGTCACACAAATAAATGTCCGGCGCGGGACTCGAACCCGCGACACGAAGCGGCGAGGCGAGTGTCTTAGCCGCTGCGCCACACGTGCAGTCAAAATATTATAAATGTGGAATGTGTGTTTCACATTTATAATAGGCATTATAAATGTGAAAGTCTGAATGTTTGTTACTCAGTTACGAAAAAGAGCCTGAATGGATTTGGATGAAATTGGGCACCTATATTAGTTTATTACCTGTATTAATAGATAGAATACTTGTTAAACTCGATAAAAAGTTATTTTTTATGGGGTTATCAAAAAAACCTTGAATCAATAGTTAGATTTACTTTGAATTTTTCTTTCAAAACAATTATAAACACAACGCGGTCGAAGTTGCGGCCAGCTAATCATACTCATATTATAAGGCGAGTATAATATATAAGAGTGTGAGTAAAATAATAAGTAATAAGGCGAAAGTTAGTGAGTGTGTGAGTGTATGTTTGTTACTTCTTCATGTCTAAACGGCTGGAACAATATTAATAAAATTTGGTATGGAGTTAGCTGACACCCTGGATTAACACATAGGCTATCATTTATAAAGTTCAAGGTAGGTAAAACCGCGGGGCGCAGCTAATATTCAATAATAGAGAGAATAAGATCTCAGGGCCGCCAGATACTACGTATTTTCTCAATATAAAAGAGTAAGGCATAAAGTAATACTTGTATATACTTTTGGTGTTTGCATAAAAATAGAATTTACTTTTCTTAAATTCTCAGTCCTGATTTATATGTATGTTTAAGAAAATATTCTCTTAAACAAACGTACTTGTAAGTAAACATCCCTAAAATTCAATCAAGCCAGACACATCGTCGGTGGCAACTGTTGCCAGACACTGCGACGGTGGCAACTTTTGCCAGACACTCGAAAATTTAAAAAAAAAACACTTTTCTTATATTCTCCGTTTTGATTATTATATATGATATTCAAGGAACTATTTCAAAACTTGTTATAAGCCACCGGGTCATCGGAAGGGCCAATCATTCCTCCAGACATTCTTGATGCAATGAGTGTAAGTCTTATGTCCTAGCCTCATAAAAGCTATGTTATATGCATTGATGTATAACTACTAGATTAGTAATTACCGCGCCAATGCGTAGCCACTCCACAAATGGCCACAGCCATATGTGCAGCTAACGTCACTTTAGTGCTCAATGAAACGCCAATTTGGCGGTCACCGTAGCCTAGTTGCTAGCGCTCCTGCCTACGAAGCTGGTGGTCCTGGGTTCGAATCCCGGTAAGTGCAAATATTTGTGTGATGAGCACGAATATTTGTTTCTGAGTCATGGATGTTTTCTATGTATATAAGTATTTATCTATCTATATAAGTATGTATATCGTCGCCTGGTATCCATAGTACAAGCTTTGCTTAGTTTGGGGCTAGGTTGATCTGTGTGACATTGTCACTAAAAAAAAAAAAAAAATCTCTTTGCACCGGGAGGAAAACGGGAAATGCGAGAAAAAGTTTATTGTTTATGTATTCATATTAACGTAAATAACGCAAAACATTAAAAACTGTAATTTAGGTTCAGTGTTACCACTAAAACATTGTTTACGTTTTTCCACAATATAGGGAGAATTTTATAATAGAATTGGCGGCCCTATTACTAACATCTGATCTCTTCTTCTTGGTTATCTACCAAGGAGTAGACAGGAAAGGAGGTTATTTCGGAAGGGAAGTTGTCGATGATATATGTACTTGAACCTTGTTTATGATATCCTATTGGTACTAATGACCATGCTCGAAGTATTAACCAAGCCTACAATTAGTGCATAATATATAATAAATACTATAAATGTCACTATAATATATGTTCTTCAATTCCACGCGAATGCTTTAGTGATAGGTAGTAATATTTTACACATGTCTGGAATTCATGTTACCTTCGTGCTCATCAAACACTCTGAACTCAGAGGGATTTATCAAGGAAATTGATGGAATACGCTGGCATTTATCTCAAAATTCAAAGTTGGCTAAAAATTCTTGAATGTGAGTTATATAGAAAAGAGAAAAGTTTGTGAATAAGAAAGAGCAGATGACATCAACAAAATAACATTTTTCGACGTTACTTAGTATTCCGACGAAGGCGTATACACAGCCACTTAGTACTGAATTCTGAGATATGACCGTATCTGCGAAAATTAAAAATTCGAATTTAATGACATTTTGGAGACGCTCAAGTTTATCAACCGGTTTTTGGATAAGATCTAGATTGCAGACATCTTCATAACTAAGTATTAGGAAAAAACAGATTCATCATCATCATCATCATCATATCAGCCGAAAGACGTGTACTGCTAGACAAATGCCTCCGCCAAAGATCTCCACAACGGCTGCTGGGGCAGAAAGGTTCTCGAGTGGCGACCACGAACCAGAAGACGCAGCGTGGGCAGGCCCCCTACAAGATAAACCGATGATCTTGTGAGGGTCGCTGGAAATCGCTGGATGCGGATAGCGCAAAGAAAAGATTGTGCGAGTTTCATTTGAGCATTTTTAATGAAATGTCGATAAGATGCTGCGTAGGTTTATATTATTTAACGATTCTATACGTGTATAGTTACGACACACGTCTGTTGAAAATCCCGGGATAAATTGTGATCCAAAAAGTCTCTCAGTCAATCAAAACACTTAGTCGATTAACATGCAGAGGGCCGTTCTGATCGTAAGCTTGTAACGTCTCGGGCATCACTCCCATTGCAATTTACCTATTAATGGTATTTTTTTGATAAATGGAAGATAGTACCTATGTCAACATTGTACCGTTCGTTTTGGGTAATAAAATAATGCATTTTGGGCAAGGCCACATGTTCCACGTGTTGCCTTATACTACAGAATAGGAATAGTTTAACCTACGAATACTTAATACGTTGATATACTTACTTTGTGTATGTGTGTACTGTGTATCTAATAAAAAGAAATTAATCCCTGCGTCGCGAGGTAATTAACAAACATATAATTAACGGCCACAAAAACAACAATACATAGAATACATTTTAAACTCGGTAAAATGTTGGGTTTAGTTTTTAGATTTTTGGCAAGCGAACACTAGACACGAATTGGCGAGGCAAGTCTTTAAAACTGTTTACAGCGTAGATGGCATTCTCTGCTTAATCAGACAATACCTATATACATATACAAATAAATATAAAATAAATAATAAAAATTAAGTATAATAAATACAAATAAATAAAGTTTAAATGTCTATTTGTAATGAATGACATTTTTGTACAAAATACATGTATAAACGTTACATATAAAAACTTGCCCGTCTGTATGTCTGTTACTTGCGACTAATCTTTATAATACCGAGACCAATTTTTAAAGAACTATTTAATGAGGGTCCGAGGATTAGTTGACAAACACCAATTTACGTCCAAAAGCATCTCAAATCTTAAAATATATAATATCGTATTCAGTCTTTAAGTGGTAGCCAGCTACTCCAAAAAATACCTACAAGATTCCTATATTCGGCCCGCTCTAAGACAAAAGCCAGCAGAATTCTTAAGGAGCACCTTATAAGAGTATATAACGAGTTTGAAGAATTCCATAACGATCAACACTCAGGTTAAAATTTTTCGCGTCTCAAGAGCACATGTGCCGTCACCAGTGGCACTTGAAACAAAATACATAGTTGAGGACGTTAGGCGTATACATCTTAGATCGGTATAATAATAATATTGTCATTTCGGCCACGGCAGCCAGTCTCAATAGAGATTAGCCATTTGTGCGGGACTTATTTTAGTGTCCAAGTGTGTGCGCAAACACAGGAGCACTTACTAATCAATCAGTCTCAAGATCCGATAAGATGCCTAGCGACTCGACCGAAAAGAAGTCAGGTACAGAACCGACGGCTTTACGTTTTCTCCGAGGCATGGGGTATGATACTACTAATTCTCAGACTTCGGGCTGATGCTGAGAAATTTTTCTTTATACAGAATAGTCCCAAAATCACTATTGTCCCGACCCGAGATTTGAACCCAGGACCTCGTTCTCCGCGGGTGGACATGCTACCGCTAGACCAACGAGGCAGTTATGATCAGTATAATATCCGTGCAATAATATCTATGTCAATCACAATTTGTATTATTTGCCATAAAAATAAATCTAATCAATAGCGTGCATTTGCTGACATCATTCGGGGAATATTACTCACTGGTACGTTTGCGGAACCAGTTTTATTTTTAGAGGTTAGTTCTTAGTTGTATAATTTTAATTGTGTAAAGTTACAGAGGTTTTCAAGAAAGCGATTTTGTGGGTCCTTTAGTCAAAAACGTGGCTATATTGATCTTAGAGCATCTAAATCTGTCTTTCTAGTACAGACACTAGCTAACTATGTATTGGAGTAGTGCCTGATTTCTCCTAATTTTCATAATTTTAGACACTCTGAAGAAGCATTACAGTTAACTCAGGTCTCAAACAAATTGTTGATTTTCTTTGTGAAAGTTACTACACATATAGAACCCGCCAGGAGCTTAGGCAAGTGTATCAGCGATTAAAATCGAATAGTCATTGATATCCTTTAATGTAATAATAATTTATCAGAACAATCTAATAATGGGTTATCGCTAAGTCATGTGGTCTCGAGCTAATGTCTTACGACGAGAATATAATGAAGAAGATTCTAGTTAACTCCCTTGGTAGGTAACTATACCCGCTTTGAATATTTTTTGTTATGATTATAATTAAAAAATAGCGATATCTCAGCATGAATTAAATATTTAGATCTATTCATAGCTAGATGCTCTCACCGGCCTGTAACTGATCGGCAAGGTTAAGCAACTAGGCTCGCGGTCAGTTTATGATGGGTGACCACCAAAGTGGTTTAATTCTGAGCGGTCGTTCCCGGTCGTAGTCATTAGATACAACACAGTCGTGAAGCCATGTTAGAAGCCTACTGGGCGGCTTGAAGAACTCTGACACTAGGGTAACCACTGCCCTTACGATAAGTAAGTATCGATTTTAAATAAATATATGTCAGTGATACTATTGTTTTTTTATTAAAAAATACCAACAAAACCTATCCTGTGATATAATATATAGGTATGATCGAAATATTTGTTAGATTGTACTAAATATGATGGACCGTGGAACTCTAGTTGGTACCGCTCCGCTAAACCTACCGCGCACCTAACAATAAGAATCCATATTTAAAAGAGTTTCCGGTTCACTTTCTGTATCCATGGTGGCAATTTACCATAGACAATGTCGTCGTTACCTAGCAACACTTGTTTAATACAAACATCTGCTTATATCTTGACAACCCATAATTTTCCTTGACGGGCTGTCATATTTTCTTGGTATACAGTCAAAGCGAGTATTTTTCTTATATTTTTCTCTTTTGTTCAGTTTTTATAAAGTACCGTTATATATTCCCATCAGCGTTGTGTTTTCGATTTTCTGTTTTAGGTAAGAATATATTATTTTGTTCGCTTAACTTACAGGTGTTGCTTAACACACGTAAGATAATAAACCAGCACGTAATATAGAACAGCACTTTCTAGGTACAGTCAGCTACGTGAATAACAATAATAATATACTGGGTCATTATTTACTCACGGCCATCTAATGTCTAATATAATCCATTCTAAGTACAGCTTGAACTATGGAAACCAGATAACTGATATACTACGTATTCTACTTTTCTTTTGTAAATACATACTTATTATAGATAATTCCACTCAGACTCAGGACAAACAGACACGTTCATGCACACAAATATTTGTCCTGGGTGGGAATCGAACCCACGACCTCCGGCGTGAAAACCAAGTATTTGCCAACCACGCCAACAGGCCCGACATATATGTATCTACCATCAGATATTATTCTTACGAAAGGTTTTTTGACGGTTTGCTGTGCGAACAGCCTGACTGGGAAAATACACACGGCTACATATGAAGCTATACATTTCCAGTATAAGCTGATGTCGCGTTATATAGGATTTCCATACAATGAGAGGTCTGCATATATTGGAATGTATAGATTGATATGTAGCCGTGTGTACCTAGAGCACAGGTACCGTGCAGTAACATATTATAAATTCATGTTGTTTTTATGTCTATAATTGAGTGTATGGATCAGCTACCCGTGATTCATGGCTCTCGTATTGTAGTTTGACTGACCCGTAAAGCCGTCGGTCCTGTGCCTGACCTCTTTCCGGTCGTGTCTCTAGCGGTCCCATCGGATCATGAGAGTGAGGAAAACATTGTAAGTTTATTGACTGTCTCGTGGGGCTAACGGTAGTGTGTAAAACCGCAGACAGCAGTCCTGCGTTCAAATCCCTCGTCGGACGACATAATGATTTTAAGATTTTTTTTTTAAGAAATTCTCTGTATGTTCCTAATACCGTGAGTTGGCGGTATCACACCCCCGTGCATTGGAAAGCACTTATAGCCGTTGTCCTGTACCTGACCACTCTGGTCGTGTCACTAGTCGTCCCATCAGATCATGAGAGTGAGGGAATAGAAAATGGCCCTGTGTTTACGCACACACTTGTGCACTATAAAATAACCCGCGCAGTTGGCTAGTCTCCATTGAGAAAAAATTATGAAACCGCGGAGCACAGCTAGTAAATAAATTAAAATTTGAAATGTCATAAAAATATACCGGTGGTTGGTTGAAGTATTTTCCCTTGTATTCACCATATGGTTGTCACCAAAAGTGTGAGTGTGAGTAAACAAATGTTTATTTTTAGGGTTCCGTAGCCAAATGGCAAAAAACGGAACCCTTATAGATTCGTCATGTCTGTCTGTCTGTCCGTCCGTCCGTATGTCACAGCTACTTTTTTCCGAAACTATACGAGCTGCACTGTTGAAACTTGGCACGTAAATGTATTCTGTGAACCGCATTAAGATTTTCACAAAAAAATAGAAAAAGAACAATAATTTTGGAGGTTCCCCATACATAGAACTGAAACTCAAAATTTTTGTTTTTCAATGTATCCATACTGTGGGGTATCTATGTATAGGTCTTCAAAAATGATAATGATTTTTTCTAAATTGAATAGTTTACGCGAGAGACACTTTCAAAGTGGTAAAATGAGTGTCCCCCCCCCCCTGTAACTTCTAAAATAAGAGAATGATAAAACTAAAAAAAATATATGACCATGTAAACTAACAACGAAAATTGGTTTGAACGAGATCTAGTAAGTAGTTTTTTTTTATACGTCATAAATCGTAAACCGCAATTACCTTTCATTTAGTCAACTGAAATACTTGCTGCTACGGAACCCTTCATGGGCGAGTCCGACTTTTTTTTATAAACAATTTTGTTTTTCATGCATAGAGAGCAAGTAAATCTGAAGTGCGGGGGACTTCATAAACATTCAAATAACAGCAACCACTTGAGTACATTAACTCATGTGTTTAAATAATATTATCCTTTAAAATTACATTTTCTAAAGTATAATACATTACTTTATTAAATCAATAGAACGTAGAGTAAACAACAACTTATATGTGAGTTTAAATGATATTTCGCCCACGTGCATCTGTGTAAGAAACCTTCACTCGTTGTTATGCGGGAAACAGTCGCTACAACTAGTAGGCTTCAGAGCCGGATCTAGGTATATAAAATATACAATAGGGTTTTTCGAGGCCCAACGACGAGTGGGGCGACCCCCTAAATACCCGTGCCCTTAAATACCTAATAACGAGTGAAAATTAATGGAAGTTTATATTAGTGTATTAAAATGTGTATGTATGGATGGTTCTGTACCAAAATCTAAGAATTTCAATTGAATGGAATTCTAATGGCCATATCTATAATGCGAGTAAACGAGGCAAAATAGGTGTTCAAGGTTCGTGACAAATGGAAATCCGTTGACTCTGCCTACCCCTCTGTGATACATGCATACTTGAAAAATAATATTCGTATTACAACGATGATAATAAAAATCATAGGGCAGGTTTGAATAGAAGCAATGTTAGAGTGTCCTATGGGTGAGTTGTCCAATGGGATATTTTATTACTTAAGATAACGCTATCATCGCGAGAGACTAGGAAAGTAGATTATATATGATGCTGTTTGTAATGGCTTCTAAAATATCCTATACATTTTACGAGTCGTTTAATTACATAAAACTTTATTTTTCAACGAGGCCACTTTATTATTGTTATTTGGATAATACGTTGAATAACATTTATAATTTACATACCAAATATAATTAAAAGGAAAGGAAAATATGCTTGCCTGAATAATGAAAATGTCAGTAGGAATTTAATAACATTACCCGGATGGTGAAACTAAAGAGGGCAGCTTTGCATCTGACCACCTTGGGATCGTGATTGCCACCCGATCTCAATTCGACCCTGATAGGTATTCGATTTCACTCAATAGCCTGCAGCGTGTGGTGGCCATACGGATCGCACGAGGATACCGTATGGTATCTTTCGAGGCGGCGACACTCCTGGTGCGCCTCCCACCATTTGACCTCCTGGCGGCAGTTGACGCAGCGGTTTTCACCAAAATCCGCGTCCCCCAGTAGAACGGGAGGGCGCCAGAACAGACGCTCATTGAATATAGACGGGATGTCCACCGGCGCGTACTAGTGCAGTGGCGCGCACGGCTAGAGCTACGCCTAAACGCGCGTCAACGTGCCGTCGGTGCCATCCTGCCTCACCTCGAGGCCTGGGTGGGAAGGAGAGGTGGTTGCGTCACCTACAGACTGACTCAGATACTCACCGGACATGGGTGTTTCGGTGAGTATCTGAACCGGATAGGCCGAGAAGCGACAACACACTGTCACCACTGCGGGAGCGACTTAGACTCGGCCCAGCACACTCTAGCTGAGTGCCCGGCCTGGGAGGCCGAAAGGCGAGTCTTAGTCGCAGAGATCGGACGGGATCTGACCCTGCCGGCAATCGTAGGGGCGATGCTGGCGGGTGACTCCTCCAAGTGGGACGCCGTGGTCTCCTTTTATGAGGCAGTCATGCTCCAAAAGAAGGCCGCCGAGTGGGAGCGGGAGAGAGCCGATCCTGCTCGCAGACGGAGGAGGCGCTAGGCGTCGGGGCGGCGGCAGCAGCCGGTAGCCCAACTCCCCCTCGGGGCTGCGGCGGCAGTCAGAGAAGTGTCCTGTACTGCCGCCACGTGCAAGCAGCTCCGGGAAGACAGCGATCTGTTTGTGGCGCAGTCGCTGTGCTGGACTGGCAGTAGTCGGCAATTGGGAAGGGCAAACCAGAACCCTCCCAGGGTACGTGTCCCGAACATCTGGGACATGGCGCAAAAGGGAGCACTGGAGCAGCATACCCGCGTTCCCGGGGCTCCCCTTTAGGCGCCAAGAGAAGTCCACGGCAGGTAGGTTTAGTCGGTGCGAGTCCGACATACCCACCCGTAGACACTTTTTGCGGGTGGCATGCGTAGGCATTCCCCCTGCCTTATCAAAAAAAAAGGTATTCGATTTCAGCGGTTGAATCTACAGGCTATTTACAAAAACGTCGTATTACTTCATTTCCTTAGCAACTTCCCATAAAACGTGATACGCGAACACGATAAAGACGAGGGATATGAAATATCACTCTCACGTTTGCCGGTTATCTTTATATGACACTTTTGACTGATTTTATCTATGTATTATAGAAGGTACGTTTGCTTGAATTAGAATTTATTGGCGTTTTTTGGGATATATTTAGCTAGCTTTTTTTCCCGCGACGCTACGCCCCCTTTAACCGTCATTATATTCTATGAGTTTTGATTATTTCTTCTCCTCTCCATGAGCTATAATTGAAAATATTGCGATAAGTAAGATATAGTCTTCAGATCTCATGAAATTCTTGAAATCCACGTCGGGCTAGCGTTATGTCTAAGACTGGTTAAAATATCCCAGTGGAGTAGGTACACACGCCAGCACATCCAGCTACCCCAATCTGTCAAATTTCTTTAGAGTAGTATTTCAACTTTATCACCTAAGCACTAAGGTTAAGGTTCACTTTCAATTGTGGAAATTTGACAGATTGGGGTAGCTTGATGTGCTGGCGTTTGTACATATTTTTCTTCTTTTTGTATTTAAATGTATTACGAAGATTAGTCTCTTGCCTTGACATGTTTTTATGCGCAGATAGACAAACAGATGAACATGATGTATCTATAATGGACTCCTACAGGCTTTGTGTTCATTAAAGGAAATTTATAACCCAAGGGGCCCATATTCCTGTACTACGGGGGATTTTACTACACAATTCACGTACACTAAGCACTTCCAACTCCGTCACATGAATAGTTGGCATGTGCGAGGATCCAATCCGGAAGCCCCAGGGCGCTGAGTTAGTAACGGCGTAACTACCTTTACCGCACTACATGTGCAGCTAGTAACAGCTTTGCTATGGGTGTTTAGAAACTTAAGCTAAAAGAGCTACTTTTAGCTTCAGTTTCTTAGCTTATGTTTGTAAGCTCTAACCTAGTTTAAATCGAGACACTAATGCGGGGAAAATGTAAAGCAATAAGCTTTTTGCTTCTGTTATTTAACTGGGTACAGACAATGTAGAGCAAGAAACAGCTAAGTACATAATGTTTATGGAAGTTACATAGAACTGGAACTAATTGGTTAGTAGTTCATAGGCTTAATAAATTATCGGTCAATGCCCATACTGAGGATGTTTACAACGCTAATTTATTGATCCCCGGTATATCTCCAGAGTTCAATCCGGAGGAGACATTTTTGTATTCTTCAATTCTTGATACTTCGCTCGTTTAAAATAAATTTCATACATTATTGATATTGATTCTTACCATGTCTATAGAGTTTCGATAATTAGCCCATATTTGTTATTTAATAATTATGTCCACGACAATTATAAAGAAAGAAAATGGTAAACGTTTCATTTATATGTTTTTCGTAAGCTAATATCGACTCTAAAGAACCGAAACGTGGTAGTTAATTATCTGAATTATTAGAACGAGAGATGCCTTGTCTGAAATGGAATAATTTAGTTCTAGGAACATAGCCCCCGGCGGCAAGCGATCTTCTTTTGATGTATAAATTACTCCACAAAAAATGTAAAGTTTTATATGTCATACAAATAGATAATACAGACGCCAGCACATCAAGCTACCCAAATCTGTCAAATGTCCTCAATTGAAAGTGAACCTTATGGTTTTGTGATAAAGTTGAAAATCTATAAAAGAAATTTGACAGATTGGGGTAGTTGGATGTGCTGGCGTCTGTGCTTACTTATCGTTAGGCAGTGTATACCCTGGTGTCACAGTTGTTCCAGTTGCCCAGCATTTCTTTAACATGGATTAACGAATGTAATCTAATGAATACAACCGTGACTCTCTAACTGCAACGATACAGGCTTACAGGTACAGGTATTTCCAGACTATTTCCACTGCTCTGAAACAGAGGTCATCGTGATTCAAGTAGATATTAATGTATTTAATTCATTTCTAGGCCGCAATGGGGTGGGGGCTTCCAAAACTACCGGGTCTGAGTTTCTCGGACCCGGTAGTTTTGGAAGCCCCCACGCCATTGAACTGAATAATTTAGTTCTAGGAACATAGCCCCCGGCGGCAAGCGATCTTCGTTAGATGTATAAATTGCTCCACAAAAAATTAAAAGTTTTATATGTCATACAAATAGATAATACAGACGCCAGCACATCAAGCTACCCCAATCTGTCAAATGTCCTGAATTGAAAGTGAACCTTATGCTTTTGTGATAAAGTTGAAAATCTATAAAAGAAATTTGACGGATTGGGGTAGTTGGATGTGCTGGCGTCTGTACTTATCGTTAGGCAGTGTATACCGTGGTGTCAGAGTTGTTCTAGCTGCCCAGCATTTCTCTAAGATGGCTTAACGAATGTTATCTAATGACTACAACCGTGACTGACAGCTTAACGTACCCTCCGAAACACGAAGACGGTCAGAAATTAAACCACTTTAGTTGGTCTATGGATCGGTGAGATCAATTGTCTATTTATTTATTTGGCTTACCAACAGTAACTTATACTAAAACATAAAACAGAATCGGTACACAGAACAAATTCCAGCATAGTTACCTCTTATAGGCAAGCACCACAAGCTCAATATAGATAATGTGAGGTACAATTCTTAATTAAACTAAAATAATTAAACTAAATAACAATCTAAAATAAATTAATAAAACATCATTAAAAAAACATTTTGCGGCAATGATGAACAATGTCAGAATAATTAAATTGAATGTAAATTATAAAGTTCAAAATTAAGAGTAATCAAAAATAACATTGAACAAAATTAAAATGTCATGCTAGAGTGTTAAGTATATGTTTACGAAATGAATTGAGTGTAACAGCGTGCACATCAACATTGTCGCTGCAACCGTTTAAGAGTTTGCACAGCCGAGGGATTGCGGAGTTAGCTCCAAAGACGGTTCTTCTGAGTGGTGGGTAAAAAGGTGTGATTGGGGCACGCGGAATTCTGGCAGGAACTCTATATCTGATTCTCGCTAAAAGAGGTGGACAGTCAATTTTATGCCGTAATAATTTATATGGGTGAATTTCAACAAGTCATTTTTATTTATCATTTCGGTGGAATTTTTTGATTTCAATGTTATTTACATATTTTTAGTGATAAATTAAACTTTAGCCTATTTTATAACGTTGTGTGTGAGTGGACGCCAAATATCATAAAAACTGACATAAATATTTAAGGATGAATTTTTAAGAGTCCACTGAAATGAAAAATGTCTAGCGAAATGATAAAAATGACCACCGAAATGATAGACTGTGCACCGGAATGAAATAAATCCACTGAAATGATACAGCTAAGAACAACCGTGCCGGGCAGCCAGGGTTCCGTACTTTGTTAGTTTTGATATCCACAAATTTTAGATAAACACTGAGACAGGGCAGTACACAGGTATTTTAATATCATTATTGATATACAGATATTACATTTAGTATTACCATATATCACTCTTTGAGGTTACAATATCCCCAAAATATGATATCAATGTAATGTTTATTACGATATGAATGAATTGTTTCTTCACTTATGTAACCTTTGGTATTTTTTCTGGTTGTTGTTGGGTGAAAATATTTTTGTATGTTTATTGTGTTTTGATTTAATACTAATTTACTTAATATATTTTCAAAAGAGTTAACGAAGTGCCATTAGGAAGTTTAAAGTTTCTGATTAATATTATGGCTGCATTTGTAAGTTTTGTCATTAATTAATTAGTAATACATAATGTCTACCTATTGCACTTAGAGAAAAATGCTAGGTATAATTTAGTTAAATTAGTATCTAGACGAGAATAGTGTTTCTACAGGTATATAAGTAAAACTTACAAATATAAATCAATTTCAAAACACAATAAATGAATAAGAAACATTATAAACATATCTAAGTAGTAATAGCTAAGTACTTTTAATCCTTTTACATAAACGTATGAAACATAACAGAAACCAAATTGAGATCACGTTATTCTTAATTTACTACAACAATAGAGAAACGTATATATCTAAAAAGAACGAAAACCAAAAGTTTTGTTCCACATAATTACTTATACATATTTGCGAAAGTATGTAGCTTAAAAAGATTGATTTTTCATCATGTTACTTTAAATCACACAATAATTTCTCAAATTCACTAATCAGCTTCTTTTTATGAGTGTAAGTATAGCTTTTTAATTTATATATGTACCTACTTAACAAGTCTTCTTTAATTATTAGACCACAACACGTCTTTACTATAATTACTATAAACATCAGTCTTTTTTAATAAGTTTAATTATAGATTTATTTGTTATACCTTGTAAAATTTTGAAATTATATAAAAATAGTTGTGCCCCGCGGTTTTACCCGCGTTAAATGTTATAAATTATCACAGCTCCTCCCCTGTAGGTGATAACGTGATAATATGTAGCCTATATGTTGACCCGAACTCTTAGTAATGTTCATGCAAAATTTTAAGTAACTCCATGCAGTACTTTTTGAGTTTAGCCCGGACATACATGGACATACATTTTTGGTTTCGATATCGATTGTAGATCACGCCCCAAGTATCGTTTTAAAAAATATTCAATGTACAGTTTTGACTTTCCTACTACGATTTTAATATATGTATAGATATTATTTACTCATAATAAATGACATAAAAATAAAGGTAAGTAACTTACTTAAAATGAAGGTAAACCCTCGAAATTATTATTTTGTAGACAATTAGTAGGTACTAGCTGTGCCCCGCGGTTTTACCCGCGTTAAACTTTATAAATAATCACAGCTCCTCCCCCGTACATGACAGCGTGATAATATGTAGCCTATATGTTGACCCGACCTCTTAGTAATATTCATGCAAAAATTCAAGTAAATCCATGCAGTACTTTTTGAGTTTAGCCCGGACATACATACAGACAAACAGACAAAAATTCTAAAAACTATATCTTTGGCTTGGATATTGAGTGTAGATCACGCCCCAAGTATTCTTTCTAAAAAATATTCAATGTACAGTTTTGACTTTCCTACGATTTTATTATATGTATAGATAAGGTGGTGACTCACACACTCATCACATTATCGTTGAGCCGAACAAATGTGTATGTAAAGTAAGTATATACATGTACTTACTACATAAATATGTGTATACATTATATATCGTAAACACAAATATTACACAACAAATACACCCGAATAATCAAATCTACACTCTAGGTAAAATTATATTACAAAACTATGACCTTGTATTTGAAACAGGGATCTCTAAAACTATATGGTTTTATCATTTCGGAGATACATTTCATTCCGGTGGACTGTAATTGGTATAACAGTCCACCGAATCCACTGAAATGATAACACTGAGATGATAAAATACAGGTTAGTTGTACATTTAACTCCGAAATAAATTGATTAAAAATATATGAACACTACTCAAACAAAACAGTACTTACGGCGAATTTAATACATAATTTTGAAAGAAATTAAACGAATCTAGCACGAGTTATAACAGCCACCGAAATGAAACAATTTTTGACCCCATATCACTGAAATGATAAACTAACTTTTTTGGTGGAAAACCGCAAGACATTGGGATCAGTGCGTTCATGCCGAGATCTTGAGCCGGACGGATCCGAAGTGAGGAAATTTGACACAGGCCTAACAACGCAATCTTGACGTGGCTATTCTACTAAAACTTACTGTCCTCTGAAATGATAACTTTTTTCCGGACAAAAGTTGAATGACTGTCAAATCCATGAGAAAGAAGATAAACAAACAAAGAAAGTTTTATTTGATCGAAAATATTATAATTTAATGATATCAAAATCGATTTAAATCCATATTACAAGTGTATTTACAGGGGAAGGTATTTTATGAGAGGAATCGGGTTCAGGACAGGCCACCGTGATGATAAAATAACACTTTGTAATTTTTTTTTTCGGTCTATTAGTGGGTAGAAATGAATGATTTTTTTGCCAAGGTAGAGAAGTACATTCGCTATTTAGAAAAAATGTGTAAAATAAAAAATCGGCACATTGCACTACCGTTCTCAGGTATGCCGTTTATTTTTTTGGGTTGGGCAATTCACCCATATGCAAAAAGAGCATCAATTACTTTTCTGCGTTTTTCTAAAGACGAGATATTAAAGTGCGCTAGCCTCCCCGAATATGATTTTATCTTTTTATTTAGACCCGAGGAGTAGGCTAGGTGCCAGAGAAACCGTTTTTGAATTCGCTCCAGTCTTAGGACATGAGATGCATAGTGCGGCCGCCAAACAGTGGAACAATATTCCAAGCTACTACGTACAAGTCAGTTATACATAATAACTTTAGTTTTTGCACTTCGGAAATTCCTGATATTCCGCAACACGAATCCCAGCATTTTAGACGCTTTCAAAACAATACATTCCTGATGTGGCCCAAATGTAAGTTTCTCATCAAATGTTACTCCTAAATCCTTTATTTCTTTCACTTTTTGAATAATCTCATTTCCAATACGATAGGTAGTTAGTAATGGATGTATTTTCCCTGTAAAGCATACGTGATAGCACTTTTTAACGCTTAATGACATATGATTATCTTTGCACCATTTCATAAGACGATCAAGGTCATCTTGGAGCAGTTTGGAGTCTTCGTACGATTCTATTACCCTACAGAACTTCAAATCATCGGCGTACATAAAACATTTGGAGAAGTGAAAGCTGTGGAGGATATCATTGATAAAAAAAAATAAAAAGGACCGGCCCGACGTGGGACCCTTGTGGCAATCCTGATGTGATATTGTACGTATCAAATTGGTAGCAATTAACTGCCACAAAGAGACTGCGACCTCCCAGATAAGATCTAAACCAGTCAAGAAGGGTGCCCGTAATTCCATAGGCAGATAACTTGTTCAGAAGCAATTTATGTGGTACCCGATCGAATGCTTTGCTTAGATCATAATAAATAGCATCTATCTGCTTGCTAGCATCTAATGACTCTACCAAGGATTCTGTAAAAGTGATTAAATTAGTACATGTTGATCTAGCACTAACAAACCCATGCTGGGAATCACTAAGGTGAAGACTGAGGTGGGATTGAATTAAGGGGCAGATCAAAGATTCAAAGACCTTAGCAAATAGAGATAAAAGAGATATAGGCCTGTAGGTCTATGAGTGCCTCCACATTTAATTAGTTATCTATTAAAAACAAATTAAAATGAAAACTTGATTAGTGCGAGTGGATAATACGCACCTCACTATTCTACACTCAATGTTGAAAAGTTATTTAGTTCTAAATCTTCTATCAAAAACGCAAAGTAAGTTTGTCTGTGAAAAATTGTTAATAATTTTTAGAATCTCTTTCAAATACCTACTGTAATTACTTAGACCTTCCTTCGGAGCTTCGGAGTTTCTTTCAATTTTATCCATAACTAGATAGTAGGCAGCATATAATAATGTATATCATAAATAAAATAATGCATAATTTCTTTGAATTTTGAATACTTAGAAATTGAAATTGACATCCATTTTTTGCGTTTTTTGCAAGACATAAGTTTCAATTTTTATTTGCTGCGTGTTTGATGACAACGAATATCATCACCCTATCTCATCCAGTGGGGGGTAACAAGTCGCCCCGGTGGTTTGTTTACTAGAACATGGCATTTCTCTTGTGTACTATACCACTATACTGCGGTCGCCAACTCATCTGTCAAGCATATCGATTATAAAAAGAATGAATAAAGGATTCAGCATACTCAGATAGGCCTCTAAGTAACTTAGTTTACATAGGAGTTCATTTGGAAGCATGCAATATTATTTGTACAATCGCCTGCCCTAGCAATTTTTTATTTCATAGGGCGACAAACGAGTAAGCGGATTATCTGATGGTAAGTGATCACCGCCGCCCATGGACACTTGCAACACCAAATGTGTCACGGGCGCGTTACTGGCCTTTAAAAGAGTCAGCAAACAAGTGTTTCTGACCCTTCCCCCAATTCCATGAGCTCTGGCGACCTTACTCACACGCAGAAACACAACATTAAAGTGATTTATCTACTAGTCACCGTAGCTTAGTTGGTAGTGCTCCTGCCTACGAAGCTGGTGGTCCTGGGTTCGAATCCCGGTAAGTGCAAATATTTGTGTGATGAGCACAAATATTTGTTTCTGAGTCATGGATGTTTTCTATGTATTTAAGTATTTATCTATCTATATAAGTATGTATATAATCGCCTGGTGCCCATAGTACAAACTTTGCTTAGTTTGGGGCTAGGATGATCTTGTGACATTGTCTCTAGATAGCAAGCTATTTATGTTATTATTAAAGGAATGTCTTATATAAGGTGGAGGTAGGTATGGAAGTGACGGCATTCAATTAGATACTAATGCATTTAATTTATTTCTAGGTCGCAATGGCCTGGGGGCTTCCGAAACTACCGGGTCTGAGTTTCTCGGACCCTACAAAGACACAGTATCACATAAGAAGTTCATTGCGCTACTACCAGGGGCACAGATTCCCCGACACGGTCGTCCGAGGACCTGGAGGGACTGCCACAGATGTCGACAGCAATGCTTTCGCTCTCCCTGACGACTCAGTTAAGTAAGTCAATAAATTAAATTAAGTTTAGCTTGTTTACATTTTGATAAGTGGCAAGTATAAATGCTTAGTGATTAGTAAAATCATCAATCGCCTTGTGTTGATACAATTTTGAACAAACCATAATTCAGGACACATTATGACACAGCGAGTAAAATATTGTGAAAGCTTTTTTGATACTTAGCACTTTAGATCCCTAAAATATATATTAATATATTAAATGTTCTAATCACTTCGCATTAGACAAAGTATAAACAAGCCTTGACCAACAATAAGTACTAAACAGTACGGTCTATTGTTCTGATAAGTAACTTAACCCTGACTAAAATTGCAACAAGGGCTGTACAAGTGTACATACATATTTAAACGTTTTCATGGACATCAATACTTCGCACCATAAAACTTATTAACTAATAACATTGCCTATGCTACTTAACAAATTGTATACTGCCTATAATATAAATTAACAGTGTACGCCCCGCCTCAATTAAGATTGACGCCTAACCGTCTATAAAGCTTTGTGTACAGGATCAAAGGGTAAATTGGATATAATATATGTATAGCGTTTGATATGTTAAGAACAAATTGTCAATTACGTATTGTCAACATCATACTTCGCTGTATGGTGACGGCGAAGAATATCATCACCCCATCTCATCCCGTGGGGGGCGTAGGAATCATCCCGGGGGAATACCTACCAATTATTTATTTTTTTATATATTTTATAAAGAATGGGCAGCAGGGTTTTTCTAACTATGACCATCCAACTGCGATTGCCCAGTAGTTCGTAACACAACATTTTAAATTTAGGCCTTTTACACCAATTCTTTTTGTGTTGTAATTTGTGATTCGACTGTACCTGACGAGTGGGCACGCAATACTTACTACCGGCCCCAGGAAAATTGAAGAAAATCGATTTTCCCTTGTTTTCTTAACATTTTACACGCAAAATCACTTTTGTTCGATTGTTGACACGATTTAGTCGCCGAGTTGTACGACAAAAGTGACTAGATCGCTTCTACAACTACCCGGCTGTTTCCCGACATATATATTATAGCTTTTAGTTTCAGTATTATTATATCGATAACCCAATTTTCGGCATAAATTCTGGTGCAAAAACAGGTTTCTGGACCTATTTTCAAAATTTTTTTAAAACCACCTCTCCACTTTTTGTCGTTTTTGAGTAGCCCTCGGTGAGGCGCATCCCTCGACACCCCGTTCGCGGAAATCGGACGACAAAAACGTCAAAAATTGGAGAGGTGGTTTTAAAAAAATTTTGAAAATAGGTCCAGAAACCTGTTTTTGCACTAGGACAGAATGTTTTCTACCCCTCCTAAAGGCACTCTTGGAGCAACGGCGGACCAAAACAAGGGTAGGAGGCAAACCTTCATAATTGACCATACCTCCCCAATCCAAACTGCTCTCGCTGCCGGCCCTGCCACCAGTAAGCCTAGTGGCAGCGCCGGCTACGTGAGTGGTCAAAAGTTACAATCCAAAAAGGTCTGTGTCAAACACTCCCCTCCTCCAAAGGCCCCACTAAAAGGGACGACAAGCGACAAACCACCTGTGCTCAAACGCATCTCGACAGGTCCACCAGCCATAAAAAGTTCACCCGGCCCCGCGGTTCAGGTTCCGGACGGCTCTGAAGCCGCACTGCGCCTGATGTTGGAAGGCTTAGCGCGAGAAGCAGAACGCCTAACTAAGGAGTCCCAGTCGGCTATGGATCGGTCCGGCAACCTAAAACGTGAAATCAAAGAAACACTAAACAGGAACCTGTCGAGATTGCCCCATATTATCATGGAAATGTTTGTTGGCGTGGCAAAGTACTTAGATGATGCCACAGTCGAGGTACCCCATAAAACTGACAGACGTGAGGAGGGGAGCCAGACAATACATGTGACACAAAATCAAACCCAGACCAAATGTGACAACCACACCCAGACTACAATTAACAGCTCACAGGCTCCATCCACCTCAAATGAGGGCGAAACGATGACGATACTGAAGGAATTGCTAAGCAAGGTAAAGGACAGTAGAAAAGAGATGGCGGAGTGTGCACTCTACACACGCACCCTAGCGCAAGAAACAAAAGACGGGACGTCTGCACCTGTGCCACGCTCAGTAATTCCTCAGACCTTGTACTATGCTAAAGCTGCGGCAACCCGTGTGCCGGAGATGCCACCGCCACTCCATTCTATAATCATCTCATCGGAAGACACGATGGACACCTCTGGGACGATTGTAGAAAAAATCAGGGAGATGGTGGACGCAAAGACCTCGAGAGTACGGGTGGACCGCATCCGAAAAATCAAAGCGATCTTAGGGTGTGCAAACAGAAAAGATCTGCAGGAGGTGACCGATAAGCTTAAGAGCTCGTCCTCCAACCTGAGAGTAGCAGAGGCGAAATTAAAAAATCCGCTTCTGCTACTGACAGATGTGCTGGCTTTTAACACGAACGATGATGTTGTAGGGTCCATTAAAAATCAAAATGGGCACCTTCTTGGCGACCTGTCCCCGGAGGAAGTAACTGTCACAGTGTGCAGTGTACAGGCGTAGGGCGAGGAATCCAAATGAACAACATGTCATTTTGGAGGTTTCGCCCCTCGTGTGGAGAAGGCTGATCGAGGCAGAGAGAGTTTACATTGACCTCCAGCGGGTCAGGGTGTTTGACCAAAGCCCGCTGATTCAGTGCACTCGATGCCTCGGCTTCGGTCATGGCCGTAGCTGCACGGAGAGCAATGACCTGTGCTCTCACTGCGGTGGTGAGCACCGGCGACCCGACTGTCCCAAATGGTGCGCCGGAGAAAAGCCAAACTGTAAAAATTGTAATGCGGCAAAATCCGAAAAAACAGACCACAACGCATTCGACAGCGACTATCCCATTCATAAAAAATGGGATGCTCTTGCAAGAGCTAGGATTGCTTATTCCTAACATATCACTGGAATCAGTCGCTGTCAAGTGCGTAGTTGAATAAACCCAAATCTGGTTCACTCTGAAACAAAAGAAACTAATTAACTCTCGTCTATTATACAAATAGACAAGTAATTAAATACGGCAAATCAACCATAACAGAGGGGAACTGGACAGGGAAACAATTGGAGGAACGCTACCCGGCTCACAAGAGAAAATCATGGCCCTATGTGAACCCTACAACACATCCCAGGGCCGATCCCTATACAATCGGTCCTGCCCCAAAACAAATTACGCATATATTACTAGAAGAGTTTGCTTGGTACAGCCATAGAACACAAACCTATATATTCTTATATACACAATATATAAAACTGGGATATTTGTATAGAAAACATACTGATTATGGAACAATGCAAATACCACTCAGCGCAACATAAACATAAATATTATGAGTAACTATGTATATAATACTTAAATTATTAAATTCAGATGGAGACATGTACAACAGAGAAGGTTGCAAGAATATGTATTATATAAAATAAGTAAAAATTGCAAAAAGGTAAAGTGAAAAAGGAAGTGTAATAAAAATAAATAAATAAATATAGTATTCTTTCAACAATATAATATATATATATACAAAATAATAATAATAAAACTTTCAAATAAACATCTAAGAATAAATCAATTATATAACTGCATCTATAAAATATATTTAAACAAAAATAATGTGACTGTACCAAACGAACCCAACTATATAAGACCATAGCCATAATATTTAACTAAACTTACAACTAAAACTCATAATTCAATAAAAATACTTATTCAAAATCAATAAAAACCTAACCAACTTCAAATTAAATTTAAATATAACATGCAATACACTTCGAATTCAACATAAACTTCACAAACTATAAATCTAAAGCTAATTTACCAGCTAAATAAAACAAACTTAAATAAAACAGACCTAATTAAAACTTAACAGTAAACTAAAATCCGCACCCAGATAATTTTCGAAGAAACCTACAAAAGGACTCTTGCACTGCAAGGGATACAGTTAGCCTATTCCCAAAACGAGGGAATAACCCCATAAAAAAAAAAAATGCGATTGCCAACCCGTCTGCCAAGCGTGGCAATTATGGCATATCCCCCCATTGTTTGGGGAGGCTTTAGTCCAGCAGTGGACGTATAATTTGGCTGACTTGATGAACATTATACTTTGATGAAATAAGAGTTAACACTCGTAATGAATGCACGTTAGAACACACTACTACAACTCTTTCTAATACAACCACCACCCCTACTCCATATGCTATACAAATAACTGGAGATGTCACTTGTTCGTAATTCGAAACTTATGGTTCTATTGTCAAAGACAATAGATATCATTTAAGAAATATTAATCTGTTCTCAGTTTTTACACTCATTTTGTCATCTCTTCTTGTCCTTCAAGGTTGTTGGAGTTTTACAAGTAAAATTTTAATCTACGGTCCATTTAAAGTCTTAAAAAAATCCTATTTGACAATTTAATTAAAATATACCTATATACATACTAACAACTACATTATGAATTAATTTAATGCCTTTGGGCCATGTTATCGTGAGAAGTTAGAATAAGAATATTAAGATTTCTCCTTCGGAACGAATGTCTTTTTTTTCCTTTTTAATATACTTCAGGTGGAAGTTTTCAACCTGACTATTATCCCTTATATATAGACAACAAGAATTATGATTAATTTCATACTACCCTCCTTGACCGCTACCTTAAGGTAAGTTTAGAAAAGATGTCAAAATATACTAGCATTTTTTTTTAAATTAAAGAATACTAACAATATTTCTATTAATTTAGAAACTTGTAGGGAAATTTTCTAAATTAAAAGGAATATTGTTAGTATTCTTTAATTTAAAAAAAATGCTAGTAGATTTTGATATGTTACTCTGACAAAATAAAGGTTTCTTTTCTTTTATACAGAACCCTTAAAAGTGAAATTAAAGTTCTGGCTTCATTCCAGCGGCTGCTTTCGGGTTTCTACTTAAGATTTTTCTTTCTTAAGGGCTTTTTAATTAGGCACACCCCATTGTTTGTTCGCTCGGAATTATCCATTATTATAGGTCAATGACTGGATAACTGTAGGTACCAATTGATTTGAAGTGAACTTAACCAATTTCATTCTAAGCAGTAATTATTAAATTAAAATACTCTAAATTATGTACCTTATTTGGCCTTGGGATTCGAGTATTTATACTCGATTCAATGGACAGTGTCGTATATAGGTTAAAATACAATAGACATTTTATGAATAAAACAGTTGTCAACGGGACTTTGCTTATCATTACAACAGACAGGCTCGCCTTATATTTAATGGGAAAACAGTTAAGATTTTGGGTACAGCGCGTATACAAATTGGGTCATCCTAAATTAACCACCTCAGAAGTACACTTAATAGTTAAAAAAATACGTTTCTCTCTTCAGGATTGGATTCACCCTAATTATTCATCAAAGAAAAATATCTACCAATATTTTTAAAATGCTTTATAATGCTTAATACAAGAAATAAAACTTATGATGCAGGGATATGTATCAAATCTTAGAAAATAGAATTTTGCAATGCAAAGCCCAATAAACCTATTGATATGAACACTGAGGGGTTTCATTCCTCACTGGGGAAACCAATTTTCCATACATATTTGAATGCAGATATTCAAAATGCACTATCTACAAGCACTTTACAGTAAATTTCATCTTACTCATTCTTATTCCTCGTCTTTCAATTCTCGGAAGAAATATTGCCTGCCCTATGGGACTGCAAATCAGTAGTTTCAAAAATATATAATATGGAACTTAACTTCGGTTTTAGCTCTAGTATAGAATACACGTAACCTCTAAGGGTCTATGCACACCACGTTTTATAAGCGCGCCGATGACGAGCGTTTGTAGCGATACACACGCGCGTTAGCATCGCTAGTTTCTAAAACGCGCGTCGATGGCGCGCTCATTTCCTACAGAGCAGTTTGTTTTTGTTTGTATCGATACAAACGCGATGCTAACGCGCGTGTGTATCGCTACAAACGCGCTTCAACGGCGCGCTTAATTAACGTGGTGTGCATAGGCCCTAAGAAGTGCAAAATTGTAGCAATATTTAGTGATTAGCTAGAATATATGTTCTTTCGAACAGCAACTTGACTGGGCCAGTAAGTTACATAATGTATGTACTCCGTTTAAAAGCATTAAATGTTAATAATGTGCTGTGGCTGTGAGTGTGGGACTCCCAAGCTCATCAGAGATGAGGGAAGTTTCGGCAATGTGTAGGTGATGCCATTGCAAGTATTATAAGGTGCGATAGCTGCTTATCAGGTGGACTATATGCTTATTTATCGACTAGGTAGTACACAAAAGGAACTGATGACTTTTCCGAATTCATTTTTTTAAATTTTAGAAACTGGAAATATTGCCCTATCTTTTTTGGTATAAGCATTATTTGACATAATAATATGATCATCAAAGTAACATGTGTCATAGGTACCTATTATGTTATTGAACTATATTTTGCCTATATACAAAATAACATTAAAATATATATAAAATTTATTAAACATTTAATTTGCTGCGGGCCGAAGCCACTATTGAACATTTGCCAAATGATTTAAGTGCCATATTTTCACCATTTATGAAACAACATTTTACGGAATATTATTTGATTCCAAATATTTAGCCGGTTCCTTGCATTTGCATTAGCATTTTCAACATTAAGTTAAAATAGTGTCTTAAAATATCAATATGTGGTCCTACAAAATTTAATAACAAATGGCTGCGAGAAACGAATGGCTGCTAAACCGACACAGTCTTGTCTGCCCTACGACTGGAGTGTAATTTAAGCTCGCATAGGCGTGGAGGGGTCAGGTGGCCCGAGAGCTGAGCAGCAGATTATTTGAGCGTTAAAACCATCTGCGACTATAAGCGCGCGTGGTGCCGCTTAAACCCCGCAGCGCCGTAAGCTTGACAGAATCAAATCTTGCTCCGTTTTGCTTGTCTGCTTGTATGTAGCATGCTACCATATGCCTGCTTGCATGCTGCATATCTGCTTGCACACTGCAGGGTAATAAGCATCTAATAACTATTCAAAACAATAAATGTGTAGGGTTAAACCTGAAGTACTTTCATATAGTTATTTTGCGATTAAAAACTTAGAAGCGCAGTCAGCCCGTACATCCGTATATGGTGTCTAAATATTCTTATATTTTTCCTTCGATACGGCGCACCTGGTTACCTACTTAAAAGTTCGGTGCTTCCTCAATAGCACTGAATACATAAATTAAAGAAAATGTCAGCACCGAACCTTTAAATAGGAAACCAGGTAAGCTCGACAAATGGATGCGCGATTAACGCTTGTGCGATAAAACTCGGCGACCTACAAAAGTTCGAATGCACGCTTGTGCGACCTACTGAACTCGACATCATGCTGCTGTGACGAACGAAAGTGCGACAGTAGTTTCACATGACCGCAGTGTATAAACGATTAGTCGAATTAAGCACTGATGCAATGTTACCACTGAACCCACGACCTTGCATGCTGATTCGTATAACAGTTTCGTCGTACACACGGCTACATATCAAGCTATACATAGATATTACATTTCCAATATAAGCTGATCTCTTATTGTACGGAAATCCTATACAACGCGAGCTCAGCTTATACTGGAAATTTATAGCTTCATATGTAGCCGTTTGTACATCCATTTGTCGTGCTCAAGTAGTGCACTCATATTGACGGTATTGTTTAATAAAATAATAATAAATAATAGCTGTTTTGAATCACATAAAACTGACTTAAATTTTTCCAATCGTTGATTTCCCCATCAATATTAAGACTTGATCAATATTTATTTATTTTTATATTAATTCCAAATCGGTATTAAAAAAATTAGTAATCTTTAATAATTATTACAATATCTCAAACAAGCCGTCGATATTTTCACATCTTCGTCCGCAAACATATACTATATTCTTATGGTAAACAGAATACAGGAGCGCAGTGCAGATACGAGGTATCGCCAAATATACTCGTGCTACCGTGTGGCATGATAATGATGCAAATCGTATGAGCTTCCTTTTGAGCCGGTAGTTACTAGTAACTAAATATAAATAACGAAAACAGCTCTTTGTGCAGGTCGGTTGATCCGTAGCCCCACGAAATAATAAATTGATTTTAATTATACGCGACCATTTCGGGAGCATACTCTGTCGCATAAAAATAATTATTGAACTATCGAAATCGGTCACAAACACCACAATAATATCGTAACATAGGTATCTACAATTAATAAAAAAAATATTTTTAATTAATAAATAAATAATAAATAAAATAAATATGTCTAATTAATAACCATTTTTAAAGTCTTTAAATAAAATTGCATTGCTTGTTTTTAAATAAAATCACAACTTGCTTTCGGCTGAGTTTTTAGTTACAAATACAGTCAATTATTCGTTTGTGTATTTCTGTTGTGTGCTGCGTATATTTTATAATATTTACCGTACAAATATCAACGAAATAACGAAGGTACAATATATGAATTTCCCCTTCAAATCTGCAATATCAGACGTTTGGGTTGCTATTAAATAAATTAGGATGAGTAGGTATAGACATGTCTGAACCTCACAACTGAGTAATAGGTTCATTAGAAAAGAAATGTTATATTGCGTTACTATTTCTGATCAGTACAAATGCTTAAAAATCTATTTTGTTACTAAAACCAATATGAGGGCGTTGTTCCAAAACTCATCTAAAAGGAAAAATCGTCCTTTTGTCGAGTGCCAACAAATAGGTTGCCGAAATATTCTTCGATAGTACATAATTATTTGGCAATAGTCCATCAAGAATTCAAAGTCACTCCCCTCGCGTTCGGGTCATTCCTGTGAATGTCCGCTAGGCTCTCGTTATGTCGATGACCTACTATCGAATAAATTCCCAATTACAAACGCAATATGCTGAAAACGTACGATTAGAGCGCCGTCTCATGATTATGAATGAGTCTGTTCCTGTGATCGCTCTTTTAGTTAGATACCTAGGCTGTTCCAAGCCAACAGGGCTTTATTCTTTGTTTTTTTCATTTATTTTATGACATCTACAAAGACATTATTTTAATAGGAGTGTAGTGAACCTCTTCTATTCTCCTTACGTTTGTAATGTAAGGAGAATAGAAGAGGTATTTACAAACAACAACTGACCGTATATATCTGAAATTAAACATAGTTATCTGCGATGAAGTTTCTGTCGTGCAAATTAAATAAACAGCCACCGTTTGGAACTTTTTTTTACTAGAACGATACGTTCGAAAATGATATCAGTGAGCCTTAATGGACCCTAAGCACGTTTTCGTAAATAATACAATTGGTTGCTTATCAAAGCTATTTAGTTTTCGACCGTTTGCCTGTGAAACAGTTATCTGTAAGAGCATATAGCTATTACTATGGATGTTTCAGCTAGAGGTTGTTTCGTTTGCTAATTGATATCTAGCTTTGTGTCCACTGATATGATTATAACATAAATGCTAAAGTGATCTTATATGAAAGCTGAATTACTTACTTATCGTATGGGGAGTAGTTATAACCTAGTGTCAAGAGTTGTTCATGCCGCCCAGTAGAACTCAAGTCCCCGCTCTCCGAAGCACGGAGACGCTCGGAAATTAAACCACTTTGGTGGTCACCCATCTATGGACTGATCGCGGGCTTAGTTCCTTAACCTCGCTAATCGCTTACGGACCGGTGGGAGCATTTACCTATGAGCGCTTAAAGCTGGATTAATCAGAGTGGTTTTTACTTGGGACTCACGAAATCCATAGAGCCTCGAATTTTTTCGTTCCTTATTTGGAATCGCGGTATTTATAACTGACTTCAAAAAAGAAAGAGGTTCTCAGTTCGACTGCATTTTAAAGGGCTTATAATACTTGTATTTTGTTACAGTTACGATCCATCTTTAACTTATGGGCGCGTGAAGCAGCCAGCTCTGCCGGCCGTGGTGCCCCACTGGGTGAATTACGACAAAAGATGTCTCAACTTTACGGCGTTCTTCAAACAACCAGTCTTTGACAATCCTGATGAGAAGTACCGGGTCCGCATTGTGAACATTGTGTACTTCTTAGAAGATGATACGCTTACTGTTATGGAGCCCCGGGTTCAGGTGAATTATATTATTTCGAAAATGTTAATCGAACTACAAATGACCCGAAACAATAAAAGATTGTCTTGACGGTCACCGTAGCCTAGTTGGTGGTGTTCCTGCCCACGAAGCTGGTGGTCCTGGGTTCGAATCCCGGTAAGTGCAAATATTTGTGTGATGAGCACGAATATTTGTTTCTGAGTCATGGATGTTTTCTATGTATATAAGTATTTATCTATCTGTATTAGTATGTATATCGTCGCCTGGTACCCACAGTACAAGATTTGCTTAGTTTGGGGCTAGGATGATCTGTGGGACATTCTCCCTAGATATTATTATTATTATTATTGGTCCATGTCTTTACAACTTTGGTTGAAACTCAACTTTCGCATTTATAATATTTAGTAAGATAGTAGGAACACTATCATATTAAAAGTATAACAGGCAACGCGATTGGTGAACATGAAATGTAGCCCAAGATTTTTTATTTACACTGCGCCATTTTAACTATTATTCATGAAAATGAAGAAGTCGCGCTTTAATGCTACCACCGCCCCGGATCCTATGCGCCCCAACTATGAAGACCCAGAGGGTTTCTCTATTACCCGTTTCAATACGGCCCAGCTAAAATATACTCAAGTACCTAGCTGTTTAGTGTTTACTACTCAAAACTTACGAAGCTAATTGAAACCACTAAAATGTTCACAAATATTTCGACATACACTATATATTTTGAATCTATTAGTTTGAGACTCACGTGCAGCGGCTAAACACAGTCAATAATTTACAGTAGGTAATATCAGTATGATACAATTCAAATGCTTTCACTTACGTATATTGAGAAAGCTACATACTCATCCATTCATATTCTCACATATTTGGTATTCTCTACGGGCATTCGGGTGCCACGTGTTTAGCAAAACAATATAATATTTAGCATGCCCTACCCGACGACCCTAAACGTCTTAAGGCGACGCATTGATTAACAAAAATAGGGGCTGTGGGGAAGTAAGATTTGCCAGATTAAATACTATATTATATGCTGGGACATTATTCACACATGGCCATCTGATCCCAAACTAAGCAGACCTTGTTCTATGGAAACCAGATAACTGATGTACCACATATACTATTGCAATAAAATATGTGTGCGCTATCTAGTTTAAGAGAAGATGCTTCCGCGGCAATAAAGTTTTACTGTTATAAGGTTAAAAGTTTTTCTATTTTATAATTTTGTATACAAAGCTAAGTATGCATTTATCTATTCCGAAAAAAGAGCAGTTTTTGTTATTTTTTACTGCTATAAAAGTAAACAAATCTGATAAAATAAATGTTATATATTTGCTGACAAAAAATTAATAAAGTATCACCAATGACTACAATGCGTCGCCTTAAAATATTTCACCACCTCCATATTGGAGCTGGAATGAACCTTTTTAGTTAGAATTTTTTATTTCAACAAACGATGTGCGCCTGCATAAAATTGGAACATTCCGTAGAAACCTTTTGCGTCCAAAATAAACTAGGAGTTTCGTGGGAACGGTATTGTTCGTTCCATCTGTTATTGTAACAGAAATCGAATTTGTTTCGATGTTACATGGTGAAAAGCAATTTCTGTGAATTATTTATTTGGGTTGCACTTCAATACAGCACGGCAGCTAGCATGAAGAGGCTCTATACAAAATCGAGCTTTAAATGAGTGAATTTGAAATGTGCTTTTAAAACGTAATGAGTATCTTCTTCAGTAATGGTCTTCAATAAACGGGGCGAATAGAAGGGTGAATAGAAGGGTGAATAGAGTTAGCGCCAACTTCTATGTTCACAATGAAGAGTCAATATCCACTAACTAAATTGTTGAATACATTCTAAAGGCATATGGCATAGGATTTATGTAATGAATACATCCATTACATAAATCCTATTCCAAATAATAATATCATCATCATCATCATGTCAGCCAAAGTACGTCCACTGCTGGACTAAAGCCTCCCCAAAGAATGGGGGGATATGCCATAATCGCCACGCTTAGCAGACGGATTTGCGATCGCAGTTTGATGTCATAGTTCAGAGAAAAACGCTGCTGCCCATTCTCTGGTAGGTATTCCCTCGGTCGATTTCTACGCTCCCCACGGGATGAGATAGGGTGATGATTTTCTATGCCGTCACCACACAGCAAGCCGTCACTACACAGCATTTATAATAAACAATAATAATATAATTAGTAATTAATTTTGCCGTTTATTTGCGTGTTTTTTGTTTTAGTAGTTAGATATTGAAGTTTTACAGACAATTTTGTTCGCGTCCCTATTCACCTCAGGTATTCAACCCACCACATTTACTAGTTTTAAGATATATTTTATTATTTTTAGTTTATTTTATTTATTAGGGAAAACAAACAGTAACACATTGAATAAAAGTATGTAGTATAGATAAACTAAAGTATACATTAATGTGCACTAACACGTTGTCCACAAATTATCTTCTTCAAATAGACAATTTTGATCCTATATATTATTAAAAAGAAAAAGATATTTCAACTTATTATTCTATGTTCTGTACATACTGCTTTAGTTTCTTCTTAAATGTATAAGCAGGTGTAGCAAAAATGTCTATATCAGTAAACAAATTGTTATAATTGATACATATGCGACGAAGAGGAGCGCGGAAACCTGCGTTGGTTTTACAAGACGCAACGGCAAAATCCCGACGTGTGCGCACTTCTTTTCTTCTTCTTTTTATGAATCTTAATTTATTTTATTATTAAGGCGCTCATAGCTAGTAGCCGTTTCGTAAGTCATCGGCAAGATAGGCAAGGATCCACGCAGTCTGTATATAGATGGCTGACGGCTAAAACAAAAGTTTTAGCCGTCAGGTTATGTTTTTTATTTTGGGTTCGATTCCCACCCAGGACAGATATTTGTGTGCATGAACATGTCTGTTTGTCCGGAGTACTCCTGAGTCTGAGTGTATTTATCTTTATAAGTATGTATTTACAAAAGAAAAGTAGTATTTCAGTTATCTGGTTTCCATAGTACAAGCTCTGCTTAGTTTGGGATTAGATGGCCGTGTTTGAATAATGTCCCAGTATTTATATTATATTTATTTAGTTTAACATTTATATGCCTCAAATATTATTCGACTCAAACATAAAAACTTCAAACATGCCACTTCTTCTGTACGGTGGTAAGTACCTACGCGTAAAAAATAACTTGTTTGAAATAATGTGCTAATAAAACAAAACAGGCGCTGAACATAATATTTATTTACTATATGTAATAAATTGGTAAATTCGAACTAAATATTTACAAAACTCTACTAAAGTGTTATTAAATTGAGGGCAATGGCTTTGGTTAGCCAATATTTTTGTATGGGCGGCTGAATAACGTTATCGCTTATTGTTGGCAACTTCAAAACAAAATATTTCATTGATTATAACGGTATATACAGCTCTACGGTATTGTACTCGCCAGCTATTGCTAGCAACATGTACCGGGGTTTGAGGGGAGATTTATCATGGCCTCAACAACATGGAGCTATTTAGCACCATGCTCAACAACAGCCATTTGCCCGCAAGTTTTTAGATAATATCCACTACTAAGTTGACTTTTATATAAAGGTACTCAACTTTGCTCATTTACCATGCACGCCTCTTTTGCCTCGATATTAATATGTAAGTATATATCAATTTTGACAATATTTTAATTTATTTTTTGTTTTTTAATTACATTCCTAATTTTAGTACTTTAAGGAGAGTGCGCTGA
Organism: Pseudoips prasinana; assembly: GCA_951640165.1. Taxonomy (NCBI): domain Eukaryota; kingdom Metazoa; phylum Arthropoda; class Insecta; order Lepidoptera; family Nolidae; genus Pseudoips; species Pseudoips prasinana. The sequence continues at coordinate 21,309,230 of OX621236.1, read as the reverse complement.
TTCCAAAGATAATAAATATAATAGGTTGGGGAAAAAGTTTCTTCGCATTTTTAATAAAATTCAAATCATTTTTAATGTGGTTTATTTACATTTAACTAAAGTATGTAGGTACCATTTTGTTCGATTATTTTTTGCCATCTTGTAGGTAAGGACATGATCCCATTGCTATGCTATAGAAATTTTGGGACTTCTGATCAAAATACCGCGACAAGTGGTTTTGGCAGTCGTCTCGTGATGTTAACCTGACACTGCTTAAAGAATTTAGAAGAGACCGAAACAGGTGGAAATCTGAAGGCGCAAGGTGAGGACTATACGGTGGATGCATTAACACCTCTCAGCCAAACTCTCTTAATTTTTGCTGAGTGGCTAAAGATGTGTGAGGTCTAGCGTTATCATGATGAAAAGCCACACCCCTTCTGTTGATTAATTCCGGCCGTTTTCTCTCAACTTCTTGCTTTAATCTCATCAGTTATTCACAGTAGAGATCAGTATCGGTGGTCCTGCCTGATGGTAACAGCTCATACTGCCCTTCCAATCCCACCACACACACAGCATCACCTTGTTGTGAGTTAACCCGGGTTTCGCCACAGTCTGTGAAGCCTGACCGGCCTTGACCACGACCTTTTTCACACGTTCTTGTAGTACGTGATTCACTTTTCATCACCAGTTATTAGCTTCTTCAAAAATGGTTCGGTTTCATAACGTCGTAATAAAGAATCATAAATAATGAGTTCACGGTTTATTAGGTTTTTTTCAGTGAGCTCATGAGTTACCCAAATATCGAGCTTTTTTGTGTACCCAGTTTGTTTTCAATTGCGCCAAAACTGTTTTGTGGTCAATTCCCAATTCTCTAGCTACGTCGTAACTACTGATTTACGATCTTAATTCACTTTTTTAAAAATGTCATCCATTTTATCCGTAATAAGGCGACCAGAACGACTTACATCTTTGACATCAAAATTTCCGGATTGAAAACGCTTAAACCAAATTTGTGCTACTCTCACAGATACTGCACTAGGTCCATAAACATCGCAAATTTTTTTCGCGGCTTGCGTTGGATTTCTACCTTTTTAGGGTTCCGTAGCCAAATGGCAAAAAACTGAACCCTTATAGATTCGTCATGTCTGTCTGTCCGTCCGTATGTCACAGCCACTTTTTTCCGAAACTATAAAAGCTGTACTGTTGAAACTTGGTAAGTAGATGTATTCGGTGAACCGCATTAAGATTTTTACACAAAAATAGAAAAAGAACAATAATTTTGGGGGGTCCCCAAACATAGAACTGGACTCTAAAATTTTTTTTATCGTACCTGTTCATGTGGAGTGTCTATAGATAGGTCTTCAAAAATGATATTGAGGTTTTTCATTTAATTTTTTTTCTAAACTGAATAGTTTTTAGTAAAATGAGTATCCCCCCCCCCCCCCCCCCCCCACCCCCGTAACTTCTAAACTAAGAGAATGATAAAACCAAAAAAAAATACACTATGCAGTACATTACCATGCAAACTAACAACGAAAATTGGTTTGAAAGAGATCTAGCAAGTTTTTTTTTTTAATATAATGACCATGCCCCATTAAGAACAATGTAAAGAGATTATATTCTCAAGCATGCTGTTATATTGAAGGTTTAGCTCCTTCAATATGTATTTTTCTTGAAGAAAACAACCATATTGATTCATGTATATTTATTTAATAACAACTTTATTCTAAAATAAAATCCATAGGCATAGAGTAAAGTAAGGAGTCATAATTTCATTCCTTTAGATCATCATATTTTTTAAATAAAATCGGCTCACCTTCAAAGATATTAGCGGATAAACTTACTAGTCTAGGATCAGTGAGGATGCTTTGTCTCATTCTTGCAGAACAACGTTACTATGGAACTTGTATGGAAACTGGATTGTGACGTCACTACAAAGTATAGTGCGTACTCTATCCAACATAATTTTTGGTATTCTTGTAAGCCCATAAATTTAAAAGGCAGTAATATTTTTGTTTCTGCTATTCAGCTTATGTTTTACGTAAAAAACAAAGTTCAAAGGTACTACGACTATCAAACTGCGATCACCCACTCGTGGCGGTCAATGCATACCCCCCCAATGACGGAAATAATGCCATTATTTCCATCATTGGGGGAAAATTGGGGCAAAATAAATAAGTCACTATCTATATCGTCCCCGTAGAGGGAAAATTAAATAACTCTGATTTTGTAGTTCTGAGATAAACGCGATTTAGTGTTTTTTTTTTAGTTAATGTACATTTGTAAGAAAATGTAAGACAATTTTAATGTAGGTGTTTTTATATTTTGTGGACCTGATAACCTTTTACATTATGCTTTAACAAACTGAACACTATCTTTAACTATAACTAAATAACAAATTAAAAATCAAGTTGTTTAATTTTGCCACAACTGTTTTTATAACGTAACAACAATTAGCTACTTATTTCGGCTATTTAATTAGTTTTCCTACAATTAAATACATTTGGTAGAGTAAATTTTGGTGAAATAAATGGAGTTATTGAATTTATCAAGCACGAAATATTTTTAAATGGAAAACTTAGTGGTTTTGTACGTTATTATTACTTTGATATTTATTGGTCTCATATGAAATAAAAGCTGTATTATGATATTAATAAAGTTATATTAAGGAATAAATAGAAAAGTAAACTAAAATTTAGAAAATGTGTACTTAAAAAATAAATATCATCATCATCATATCAGCCAAAAGGTCCACAGCTGGACAAAGGCCCACAATTGCCGGTCTTGCGCTATTCGCATCCAACAGTTTCCAGCGACTCGCACAAGATCATGGGTCCATCTTGTAGGGACCTGCCCACGCTGCGTCTTCCAGTTAGTGGTTGCCACTCGAGAACCTTTCTGCTCTAACGGCCGTGGGTTCTACGTTCTATATGCCCGCCCACTGCCACTTCAGTTTTACAATTCTTTGGGCTATCTCGGTGACTTTGGTTCGCCTGCAGATTCCGACATTTCTGATTCGATATCGCAAGAAAACTCCGAGCATAGCCCTCTCCATTGAGCTTTGGGTGAACTTGAGCCTTCTAATAAGGCTCATAGAGAGCGACCACGTATCTGGTCTGTCATCAAGTCATCACTGGCAACACACACTGGTTGAAGAATTTCAACTTGAGACACTGCGGTATTTTGGACGAGAAGATGTTACGTAGTTTCCCGAACGCTGCCCAGCCACGTTGGATTCTACGATGGACCACCTTCTCGAAGTTAGAACGACCTAGTTGGATGGTCTGTCCTAGGTAAATATAGTTTTCTACAACTTCGCGTGCAGAGTATCCAACCTTCAATTGAGTGGGGTTGGAGGTTTGACATGATTTTCGTCTTATCCATGTTCTTTTTCAGGCCCACTTGTTGAGAAACTCTACTGAGGTCATAGAGCATTGTACCGAAATCTTCCATGGTCTCAGCCATGACTACTATATCATCGGCAAATCGTAAGTGAGTGATATACTCGCCATTGACCAGAAGCTTGAAGACATCTTCCAATGCAGCGACGAACACTTTCGGAGATGTAACATCTTCCTGTGTCACACCTCGCTGCAAGTGGATAGGTTTCGAGTTTTGGTCCTGGAGTCGCACTAACATTGTGGCGTTTTCATACAAATACTTTAACACCTCGATTTACCGGTAGTAGATTTGGCACCTTAGGAGAGACCACAGCCCAGGTTTCGATAATCTAAGGCTTTCTCATAGTCCACAAACGCTAAGCACAGTGGCTTGTTATAGGTACTCTTCGACTTCTTATGTATAACTTGCCGCGCGGTGTATATGGTCTATGGTGCTAAAGACTTTTCGGATACCGGCTTGTTCGGGAGGCTGGAAATCATCAAATGGCTCAGCAGTGTGATGGGTCAATAGTTCTTCAATAGGGTTTTGTCGCCCTTTTTGAAGGAGAGCACTACCACACTTCTGTGCCATGCTTGTGGTGTTTGATTATCTAGTATGACGGAGTTAAATAACTTCTGAAAGGCCCGTAGGATTGGTGTACCATCTGCCTTCAGAAGCTCTGCTGAAACTCCATCATCACCAAGAGCCTTGTTGTTCTTAAGTTGTCTGAGAGCCATTTTAATCTCGTACAGGCTGACGTCCGGGTGTCTTCAGTGTAATGTCGGGTTGGTCGTGCTCCATCCAAGACATGACTTTGACAGGTGACTGCGTTGTCGTATATAACTGTCCATAGAATTCTCAATCTCTCACAGCAACTCCGGTTTAGACGTGACGATTGCCGTGCATCCTCAGTCTTCAGCTTCGTCAGTTGGGTTTGTCCAACAGACAGATCTCTTACGAACACTTTAGAGCCTTTGTTCCGCTCGATGGCTTCTTTAATACTACTTGTATTAAATTGACGCTTGTCGCGAGTCAAAGACTTTGAGATCTGTCTGTTGAGCAGCCGGTATATAGTAGCATCATCTGAGGATGTCAGAACCATTTTCCGTATTACTTCCATAAGTTGCAGGGCAAAGTCTGTTTGTACGCTGGGCCTTGAAGACCTTAAACTCAGCCGTATGGACAGCTTCTACGAGCCTTTCGTAGTATGAGTCCACTTCCTCGCAGTCTACTAGGCATTCGAAACGGTTTCGCAGTTCGGGTTGAAATGGTGGGTTTTGGACGTGGATAGGTAAAGGTCGGCGCGTAGACTTTATCAGTCTGGATCTCTGGAGCTTGACATAAGATTCAATGAGCCTCTCACCAGTCTGTGATCGCTCCCGGTTTTAACCACATTGATCACAGAGACGTCATTAAACGTCTGTCGTCTCGTCGACAAGATAAAGTCTATCTCATTTTTGTTTTTGCCATCGGGGCTCACCCAGGTCCATTTGCGGTGATCCAGCGTCCTGAAGAAGGAATTCATCATAAAGAGTCCCTCCTTCTCTATGTCGGCCAACATTTGGCCCCGAGAGTTCCGGTCTCCAGTTCCAAATTGCCCCACTCTCAGATCATTCCCGAATCGTTTACCCAGCTTCGCGTTAAAGTCCTCCATGACCACAGTGAAATAAGTGTTAGAGGTATGTATGGCTCTAGAAATATCCTCATACATGACCTCAACCTCATCGTCGGAGTGCGTTGAAGTCGGCGCGTAAACCTGTATGACCTTCAACGAATACGTTATAAGTTACGTTATAAGGTATGCCGCCCTAGTCGACACACTCTCGAGTTTCACTAAGTTCCTTGTGGACGAGGGACTTTTGAACTATGAATTCATAGCTCAGTCCAAAATGGTGACCCAGCAAAATTCTGGAGATATTTAAGATCTTTGGGTATAGGGAAATCACGTCAAAACAACATTTCTAAAGATTTAGATATTGATTCACTAAATCTTCATTTCTCAACGTCGTCCAATTTTGATAGGACTACTAAAAAGAACACATTACAGCGTCTTTCATCGCTTCCCAGCCCTAACTATTCACAATTTAATTTTAATCAATTCTCTGCTTGTGATGTTAAGAAAAGCATACTATCAATCACATCCAATTCTATTGGAAGTGATTGTATCAGTCGTAATATGATCCTCTCAATACTTGATGAGATCCTACCTGCCCTTGTTCATATCCTTAACTTCTCAATTTCCAGCGGTACTTTTCCCTCGGCTTGGAAAACTGCACAAATTACTCCACTACCTAAAAAACCTAATCCTTCTTCCTTTTCTGACTACCGGCCCATATCCATATTACCTTTCCTCTCCAAAGTCCTAGAGCGTCTTATCCATTCCCAATTGAGTTCATTCCTGTGTAAAAATTGTCTCCTTAATCCGTGTCAGTCCGGGTTCCGTCCCGGCCACAGTACAACCACAGCCTTGGTCAATATTACGGATGATATACGACTGGGCATGGAGTGTGGAAAGTTGACGGTGCTTGCGCTGCTAGATTTTAGCAACGCATTCAACACCGTGGACTTTGACATTCTGCTTGGCATACTACGCTCTCTTAACATATCTCCAACGGCAATTGATTGGTTTCGTAGTTACCTGTTTGGTCGTCGGCAACGTATTCGCATCGAAGAGTCTTATTCTTCTTGGTGCTATACTAGTGCAGGCGTGCCACAGGGTGGCGTTTTATCTCCATTACTTTTCACGATATTTGTAAATTGTATTTCCTTTAATTTAACTTCTTCCTACCACCTTTACGCAGATGATCTACAAATTTATACTCAGGCATCTGTAGAACGACTTAGTGAAGCAATAAGTATCATCAATAATGACTTAGGCCGGATAAGTCTATGGAGTGCGGAACATGGTCTTACGGTGAACCCCATTAAAACCCAGGTTATTGTGATTGGTAGTTCACGCATGATATCCAAGGTCGACTGGTCACAGATCCCCCAGATTATCTTTAACAATACTTTAATACCTTTTAGTGATAATGTAAGAAATCTGGGGGTTTACTTCGACAAAACTTTTTCATGGGGTCCACAGCTCGAGCAAACTAGTCGCAAATTATATGCGGCAGCAGGTTCCTTGCGAAGAATGCGTAATTTCCTTCCAACCGCCACTAAAATTGCACTAGCTCAATCTCTTCTTTTTCCCATCCTTGACTATGCTGCTGCCAGTTATCTTGACCTTTTTTTTTTTTTTTTTTTTTTTTTTTTTATTTATTATTATTATACAATTACAGATAATTCTTAAAGCTAATACATAGGCCCACTAAACTGTTTTAAACAGTTTGTCTGTGGACTCAGATGAGTCTCCTTGTAGTATCTATATTTATGTAAAATGCATGTTATATATTATCTAATAAATATTTCTTTAGTAGTAGTTTAAATTTATTTCTATTTGGCTCTTGTCTAATTTCCACGGGCAAACTATTTAGTACATATGGTATTTGTTTTCTTAGTGTCCTATCTCCATAATAATTACTGACTCGAGGAACATCGTACTTACTAGTAGTAATCGACCTAGTGCCGTGATTGTGCGATACGGGTGCTAGGTTAAGCTCCTGATTGCCATGTTGATTTGTCATTACTAAATATTTATGTTTTAAAGTTACCGGCAGAATATTGCATATTTTGAATAACTTTTTATAATTATCACTACAACTGATTTTAGTTTTATTGTTGACTAATAATTTTAAGAATCTTATTTGAATTGTTTCTATTTTTTCTAGATAGGATTTAAAAGTCAATCCATAGCAATCAAGAGCGTAAGATATTATAGATTCTATAAGTGACGTATATAAACACTTTAGTGTAATACTTGGCACTTTGAAACTTAGGTGATAGAACTTACTCAGTAATATTCTTAGTTTTTGACAAATATAATCTACGTGAAGTGTCCATGAGAAATTTTCATCGATCTTCATTCCAAGGTAAGTGACACAATTTACTTTTTCTATAGGTTTACAGTGACAGTTTTTAAGATCATTATGGTAACATGAGAAATTATGACTAATAATTGGAGGCGGTATTCCGGTAGGTCGCAAATAAGGTGAATGTATAATTATAAGTTTAGTTTTATCTGAATTAAGTACAATGCCATTATCATGTGACCATTTTGCTATTGCATCTACATCTTGCTGCACCAAGCGACAAGACTCAGTGAGGTCTGTGCACGCACAAAGAGTGCACAGGTCATCCGCGAACATGTGTGCCGTGCAATGACGTATAACACTACGTAAGCTGTTAACGTGCATGAGATAGCATACAGGCGAACATCCTGCCCCTTGTGGTACGCCGTAATGCACTTTTTTCTCTTCACTGAGACTCTCGCCGATTTTAACTTGGTAGGAACGTGCATTGAGGTAATCACGGAACCATTGATTCAGTGGCTCACTCACCCCACACTCCTCCATAGCTTTTAATAAAGTACTCGTCTCTAATGTTTCGAAAGCTTTTTTAAAGTCGTAAAATATTGCTATAACAAACTTTTTTTCTGCTAAGTATGTATTAATTTCATCCGTAAAGTTTGATAACAAAGTATTTGTACTTTTATTCTTTTGGAACCCATGTTGACATCTATTTAATATTTTATTTTTGTAAAGGTAATATCCTAGTTGGTTTACTATACATTTTTCCACAATTTTATCTACACTAGACAAGATAGCGATAGGTCTATAGTTTGAGAACTTTTTACGATCATCTTTTTTGTAAATCGGTCGGACTATAGCTTTCTTCAAAGTGTCAGGGAACATATTCTTACTTACAGATAGGTTGACTAGATTAGCAATGACTGGGCTCACCTTGTCCGCTAGCAGTTGAAGATCTGACATGCGTATGCGATCCGCGCCCGGCGATTTCTTGTTACTCATTTTTTTAATAACGCTCATTACCTTGTTGGTATCCACCGGCTGCCATCGCATACACACATCCGATGCTTTTACATAGCTCTTTCTATCTAACCATTTCTCGTGACATATATGTTTAATGAGATCAATATCATTGGCAAAAGTTGTCGCAAATTTATTACATATTTCTTTTGTATCGCCTTCCTTCCTCATTTTATCAATTATTAAATTATCTAAAGAATTTTTCTGATTCCCTAATAAATTGTTAATTTTTTCCCATATTTTTCGTATGTTCCCATTACATTCTAATATACTTTGTTTGTCGTATTTGTTCTTACATTTGGATATTGCCTCTATATCTCGTGTAATTAAGTCGCTTTATCATGTTTTTTGAATCAGCACTCCATATATTAAACAAGCTATCTCGTTTTAGAATCATTAATTTTAAGTTTTGATTAACCCAGCTATTGTTATTACGGTAACTTTCTCTTAGAGAGATATTTTTATAGCAATCCTTGTAATTATTTGTGAACATTTGCTTGAATTCCGTATACAATTTGGTAGGACACTCAATAGTTAAAAGTTGTTTAAAATTAGTTTTAAGCAATTTTTCTCTAACAGTGCGATTGTCTAAAACACGTCGTGTAGACGTGAGTTGTGAGAGGATGGGCGGCGCGGGCGGTCGACTGGCGCTCGAGTAAGTTCGACCGGCACGTTTCCATTCTACTGCGGCTGATGTAAAATAGTGGTCCGATATTTTGTGTTTTATAACAGACGAGTATATAATAGGTGTGTTATCCCTGATGTTTATATGATCTAGGCACGATTCCACCACATTCCATTTATGATTTCTCTGCGAGTTATATCGTTGATACATTTAACAAATCCATATTCTGCCATTAAGTTTTCGTAAGCGATTACATTAGTATCCTGATTCTTTAATAGATTAATGTTCAAGTCACCACATAATATTATCTTTTTATCTAATGGAATACTATTTAAAAGAATTTGTAATTCTTTAAGGAACTGTGTAGTTTTATCTTGATTGTTTAATCTAGGTGGCCTATAAAATGATATAACCTGTATTTCTTCATTGTGGTGGAATAGTGTAATGGAAACGCACTCCGCACTATGCATCTTGTTCGCCGGTTCACCGTCGGTCGCCCGCGCCATCAGCCCCGCACGGGTGTATACTATAACCCCTCCCCCACTGCGACCTGTACGGGTTTAGTAATGTACATTATACCCGTTTAACCTATAGAATGATAACAACGAGTGGTTAATATTTGCTTCCGTAATAACTAATACATCCAGTATGTGTAGATATGTATTGATAATAACAAGTAATTCATTAAAGTGCGTTTTTAACGAACGTATGTTTACATGAATTAAGCGAAATAATCCTTTTTTATTACGTAGTGTATGAAACCATTCTTTAAAGTTGTTTGCACAGTTATAGTTAACTAAACAATCATTATTGATTGTGTCTAAGTTATTTAAGTTTGCGAATTGTAATGATAAAGATAAACATATTAGGTACCTGAATAATACTGACTACTTAAAACTTAACATGGTTTTGTAACAGCTCACTAATGTCCTTCTCCACTCTCACCCATGTAGATTTATCACCTTCCGCTTTTTTGACAAGTATTTTCCCGTTTGATACCCAAATGAATTGGTAGATGTCTTTCAGTTGTTTCTTTGTGTTCCACAGCAGGGTTCGCGTACTTTTGGTTAAATCCTCGTTAATGAATATTTTACTCATCATCGATCCGCCTGTGATATCCTGAATAGTCACACTAATGAGGTTGCGGCGATTTGCTAGCCACTTATCCCTCGAAGTAGTACCCGAAGACTTAAACTCGACGATAATGGAAGCCGATTTTTTTTCCTGTCGCGCGGGTACGCCGTGCTGCTTCGACATCCGCGGTGCTGACCTTGATTGTGTCACTGATTTTATTTACCAATTCCAATAGGTTTTCATCTGGTAATTGCTCGATCCCCACAATTTCGATGTTATGTTTTCTTGAGGACTGCTCGTGTTCTTGTATTTTCTGCTCCAATGCCTGGTTACATTTCTCCAAATAGGTGAATTTATTGTTGGTACTCTCGACGATCTTTTCAAGTTTATTAATTTTTTCCTTGGCCTGTTTGTGTTCCGTGGTAAGCGTGTCGTATTTATCAGAGAGGACACTTAGGCTTCGTTCAATGGATTCTAACCGTTTTTGGAGTCCAGGTAGGCCACTAACTTTCTTTTGGATATCCTTTAATATTATATCCATCGGTTGTACCTCCTCATCCGGCTCGGGTTCCTCCTCCGTGTCATCCTCCTCGCAATTATTGCAGAAAATCCGAGTCTTACCCGCTTTCATATCCGCCGCTAATCCCTTGACACAACTCCTATGGAATATTCCTTGACAAGTGCCTTGGCATATAAAATGAGATCCTTTTTTAGCAAGTACTCTTTTACACTTAGAACACTGCATTATCGTATCGTTCGTTTATAGGCAAATATTATAATTACGCGTGAATATTCGTTAGTCGCGCCGACGACGCGCTCCAATTATATTATCTACGTAAAGCGCGCACGTACCACTCAACGCACGAAACGAGACCTTACAGAGGACAAACTTGATAAACTCGAGCGCCTCCAAAATTTCTGTATTAGATTCGTATTTGGACTCCGCAAATACGATCACGTCACCGAATTTCGTAAAAAACTCGAGTGGTTACCAATCCGACTTCGCCGTAATACTCACATACTTTGTCTCCTTTACAATATTTTGTTTAATCCAACAGCTCCTATTTACCTTAAGCAACGGTTTGAATTCGTTTGTGATACACATTCTAGGTCTTTGAGATCATCAGAGAACTTAAAACTACATATTCCAGTGCACTCTACAGATTTTTATGATAAATCTTTTTCTGTCCAAGCAGTTTGGCTATGGAATTTACTTCCTGTAGAAATAAGACGTGCACAAACTCTGACCTCATTCAAAATTTCTTTAAAAAAACACTTTTTATCGCTTTAAATCATCTTCATAATTTATGTTTTTTATCTCTTAACTGCTTTTTGTAACCTCCTTTTTCAAAACACCTTAATTGAACAGATGTATAATATTTTGTATGTATAGTATATTATTATAGTATAGTATTATTAGTATTTAAAATATAAGTATGTTTATGTAAATTGTATTTATGTACATAACTTTGAATACTTGACTGTACACTTACAGCTACTGCCTTTTCTAACTTACTGTTTTCCTTGTCCACCCAACGGTTGTCTGGAAGAGATTGCTACAAAGCAATAAGACCGCCGACTGTACCTGTATTTGCTTATTTTTAAGTCATGTATTGTTTCTTTTGGTGCAATAAAGTGTACTCTATCTATCTATCTATCTATTATCGTGGGGAGGACACGATATTCCTAAAAACTCTCTTTGGACTTCAGACAAACCTATGATATCCCAATGTAACCTGCTCAGTTCCTTCTCCAGTTCAATGATATTCTCGTCGGTCCACTGTGTGTGAGTGTTATATGTTGCCAGGGCCAGACGTTGTCGGTTTTGGTAACACGGCGTCTGCCGGGGATTTTTAGCACCCCGGTTTTTTTTTCCTTATTTCCTGTTTCTATTCCTGAATCTGTTATCCCAGCGATTGTGATATTGTGTTCCATAATTCTTCTATCAGGGTGAGACTAATTGGTCAATAGGGATTTCAATAAAAGCTCAAGTTGTTATAATATTACTTGTTTCATCTTTAGAATCTCTCGAAAAAATCGGGTTTATTCGTTCAAATCTCTCAACTCTTTTTTTCTTCTTAGCCAGTGAAATATTGATGCCTATTAAAGAACTAAGTTTCCTTTTTATTTTATTTTCTTCTTTTGTGTCCGGATTCCATGTAGATCCAGAATCAGAGTTCATTTGTAAAATGACGAACCTCTGATAACCTTTGATGACAACTTAATTTATTTAATTTTATTTGCCTATCATCTTATAATGAATCATTATCTTGTTGTAGAAGAAATAAATAACATCAAGTATTTATAAATTAGGTACGTTATATCAGAATTCTGAATCGCAGAATTAAATAAGTAGAGTTATTTAGTTTTCCTAGAACTAAGTTAGTTTTGTGAAATAATTTATAAGTTGAGGAAAAATTCAACAACTCAAGTTATTTAATTTATTTGACATTCATCTTGTCATTGACCACAGTTATTGATTTATTTACTGAATTATTTAGTTTTCCTTTAAAAAAATTGTGTTTGTCTGAAGATATTTAATAATTATTCCATCTATCATGACCTGTCTGACAAAAATGGCTATATCTTGGGAACGGAATAAGATACGAAAACGCCTGTAAGGCTCAAATATGCGGCAGGTTTTAGGTGGTTTGAAAATAGGATAAAGTCAATTTCGCCAAAATCGGAGTTATTTAGTTTTCCAACTACGGGGACGATATATAACCTTAACTATACAAATTGTAAAAGAATAGTCAGTATTTTTTTACAATAATTGACCTATGATGAGACTGAGGGGTTATTTAGTATTCTAAAATAAGTTAATTTTTAAACATTATATCTTAGGTTTTTGAGTTTGTATAATTAAATATATTGTTTAAATTTTTATTAAAGGATAAGTATACCTTTTAAGCCGTTAGAACGCCTGTGGTACAGGTTCAACCTAGTACAGGCATAAACTGTCTATAGCTTAGTATTAATTATTTTTAAACTAAATAGATATCATTTTGTACACATTTTTTCTTGAATAAATTTTGAATTCTTGAATTTATTTATTATTATTTGGACAAAGGCCTCCCCCACAGATCTCCACAATTGCCGGTCTTGCGCTATTCGCATCCAGCAGTTTCCAGCGACCCGCACAAGATCATCGGTCCATCTTGTAGGGGAGGCCTTTGTCCAGCAGTGGACGTCTTTCGGCTGATATGATGATGATGATGATTATTATTTATTTATTATTATACATAGATGTGTTTTGGCTGATATGATGAAGTAAATTCCTAGTTTTATTCAATAGAAGTATGGAATGAAACATGCATTCCGTAGCGAGTTTAACCGAATCTGAAACGGGAGCTAGCAAATGAGCACACATTTGTCTCGTATGAATGCGCGGCGAAGCGGTTGCAGTTTTGTTCCGGCGAGCTGCCGTGAATGGCCGCCTCGCTATTATTCCAGCAGAAATGATTTTATCTCTTAAATGTGGGCCGTGGAGACATGAGAAACAAGCGCATTGTTTTTCTATGAACTGTTTTATTCTACCGTATTCCTATTACTTACCTACATAGTACATGAAAATAACATTACGTATTACGTTTATGCAAGTTATTTTAATACAGAAAACAGAATGTTCGTAGTATAGATAGGCAGGTCATTAACGGCTGTGAAAAGTCCAATGCTAGACAAAAGCCTCCCCAAGCCTGCCACGCTTAGCAGACGAGTTGGCAATCGCGATAAGAGGTTCACAGTACAGAGAAGCAAGCTGCCGCCCGTCCTCTGGTGGGTATTCCCTCGGGTCGACTGCTACTACCCCCCCCCCCCCTCCTACGGGATGGTGGGTACTGTACACCTAGCTTTTAGACAATTCTAAATAGAAGAAGAACCGACCAAGTGCGGGACAGACTCTTGCAATGTATGTATATCAGACACTGACCAATTGTCAGTCAGAATCCTAGATCGTATACCTACCTAATAGAAAATTATAGTAGCAGAATTGAGCAACTGCGAGTCAAACTCTTGCACCGTATACATATTTAAAAATCAAATAAAAAAAAAACTAAAACTGACCAATTGCCACTATTGCCAGCCAGCATCCTAGATCGTATACCTAATAGAAAATTATACTAGCAGAATTGAGCAACTGCGAGTCAAACTCTTGCACCGTATACATATTTAAAAATCAAATAAAAAAAAACTAAAACTGACCAATTGCCACTATTGCCAGCCAGCATCCTAGATCGTATACCTAATAGAAAATTATACTAGCAGAATTGAGCAACTGCGAGTCAAACTCTTGCACCGTATACATATTTAAAAATCAAAAAAAAAAAAACAAAAACTGACCAATTGCCACTATTGCCAGCCAGCATCCTAGATCGTATACCTAAGAGAAAATTCAAGCAAGAGCGAGTCAGTCACGTACACGGTGCACGTACTAGAAAATTCAAATCGAACAGAAAGCGACCAGGTGTGAGTTATACTCTTGCACCGTACATGTCTTTGAAAAATGTAACAATCCTACATCGATACATACAATGTATACTTGACATTTAAATACTTACTCATATAAAGACAGAGAGACAGAGAAAACCTAACAATAGTTACACAGTGTATTTCAGTATAATACCTATTTATCATTATTATTAATTTTCTTTTTGAAGTTATACTTCTTTTGGCGCGATGGAGAAAAATGATGAGAGTGAATTTTTACGATGCGCGCGCACACCGACACCAAAAAATTTAACAGCATGAAGTTAGTTCTAGGTGGTATGAAAATTGATAACTATGTTCAAGTTGTATATTAAGAAGTATAACTTCTAACGCGTGTACATAAGTACACACAAGTTTTTTTGTTCATGTTTAATTATTGTAGTTTTTTTTAATTATCTATTGTCTTGTGCTATTATTTTTTATTGTTAGTCAAAGGATGTAGCTGTAGTATTTAAGTAAAACTGAGTGCCTATTTCGCCAACAAACTGTGTAATGCAGTTTGGCGAATACTAATATTAATTTAATGTGTATTCCTTACTGTTATAACAAAAAAAACCGCTAACAACCGGACCACACTTTTCAATGTGATATATAACTAGCTGTACCCCGCGGTTTTACCCACGATAAACTTTATGAATTATAGCCTATGTGTTAATCCAGGGTATCAGCTATCTCCATACCAAATATTATTAAAATCGCTCCAGCCGTTTAGATGTGAAGAAGTAACAAACGTTCACACTCATACATTCACAAACTTTCACATTTATAATATTAGTGTGATGGTAATTATTACTTAAGAAAAATGTAGGTAGTGTAATATATAATATAACTAGCTGTGCCCCGCGGTGTTACCCGCGTTAAATTGTAATAAATAATATAACTAGCTGTGCCCCGCGGTGTTACCCGCGTTAAATTGTAATATATAATATAACTAGCTGTGCCCCGCGGTGTTACCCGCGTTAAATTGTAATAAATAATATAACTAGCTGTGCCCCGCGGTGTTACCCGCGTTAAATTGTAATATATAATATAACTAGCTGTGCCCCGCGGTGTTACCCGCGTTAAATTGTAATAAATAATATAACTAGCTGTGCCCCGCGGTGTTACCCGCGTTAAATTGTAATAAATAATATAACTAGCTGTGCCCCGCGGTGTTACCCGCGTTAAATTGTAATATATAATATAACTAGCTGTGCCCCGCGGTGTTACCCGCGTTAAATTGTAATATATAATATAACTAGCTGTGCCCCGCGGTGTTACCCGCGTTAAATTGTAATAAATAATATAACTAGCTGTGCCCCGCGGTGTTACCCGCGTTAAATTGTAATATATAATATAACTAGCTGTGCCCCGCGGTGTTACCCGCGTTAAATTTTATAAATTTGCTATAAACCTCACGGAGCCCGAGACCTTTCCAACGAATGCAAAACCGTGGAAATCGGTTCGTGCGTTCCGGAGTTATAGCGTCAGGAAGGAAAACTCGACTTATTTTTATATAGTAGATATAAATATATGTTTAACTTGTCTTTCATAATAATTAATTCCGTAATGGTAGATTTAAGTATGATATAAATAAATAAATAAGTTATATAATATTATAATATCCTGGGATATTATTACTCACACGGCTACATATCAAGCCATAAATTTCCAATATAAGCCGACCTCTCATTGTATGGAAATCCTATACAACGCGATATCAGCTTATACTGGATATAATAGATTGGAATGTAGCCGTGTGTACTATGGAAATAACTGATTGATTTACAACATATACGATTTTTCTTTTCTATAAATACATACTTATATAGATAATTACACCCAGACTCAGGACAAACAGACATGTTCATTCGCATAAATATCTGTCCTGGATGGGAATGGAACCCGCGACCTGCGGCGTGACAGGAAAGCATTTACTGTCAAATTTCTTTTATAGATTTTCAATTTTATCACAAAAGCATAAGGTTCACTTTCAATTGGAGAAATTTGACAGATTGAGGTAGCTTGATGTGCTGGCGTCTGTACTTTGCGTTACGGCCAATGTTTGCATTATATATATATATATAAGGGCATATATATGTATAAAGATTACTAATTATTTATTAAAGATTGAAATTAAGCTACTAATAACCATATTTTAATTAATTTACGATGCGTTACGACAGCGACAAAACGTATGACGTAGGTATAGATTGAAACAATATTTTTTTGTATGACGAAATTTAGCATACATATTATGATTTACTATGTTTTGAACATAACGATATAATTTCATAAAAATTTCGAGATGGTAGAGAATAAATAAAAAATATATCTGACTTGTTTTTTCCTGGCAACCACGATTTAGAAAAAGGTGATTTTTGTGATTTGTGATTTCCTTTTTAGCGATACTACACCATAGGTATTGCCAATATACATGCACTCAAATGATGTTATTAACAATTACATAAATATTGTTGGCATAGTTGGCAAATGCTTTCTTTTCATGCCGGGGGTCGTGGGTTCGATTCCCAACCGGTACAGATATTTGTGTGCATGAACATGTCTGTTTGTCCTGAGTCTGGGTGCACTTTATCTATATAAGTATGTATTTACAGAAGAAAAGTAGTATATGTAGTATATCAGTTATATGGTTTCCATAGTACAAGCTCTGCTTAGTTTGGGGTCAGATGGCCGTGTGTAAATAATGCCCCAAGATACAATTAATTAATTAATAATTATATATGAGGAATAGAGTAATCATAAAATTCTCCATCTGCGCTCTTAACAGTTTACTGATAATAAATAATTATAATTACAGAATTCGGGTCTGTGGCAAGGGAGGCTGGTGAAAAGGGGGAAGATACCAAAGAACGATCTCGGCGACAGCTGGCACTGGAAAGACCTCGACATTGGCAAGGACTTCTGTATCTATGGGAAGGTGTTCCACACTGTGTCGTGCGACCTCTTCACGAGGGTAAGTCACTTGATTGGTTAAGTTATGCCATACATTTGAACCCTCATGGCGACTCATGGAAAACAAAAACGTGAACGTCGCTATAGGTACTGCAAATCTAGCTTGTGTTGATGGCTCATTTTCGCCTAAACAGCTTTACTCTTATAAAGACTTTTACAAACATTATCAAATTGTATAAATAGATTTAAGTTTCCATTAGAACTACCTATTTTAAAAACTTGGAGACTTAATTCGATATCGATGCTTTCAAAATAGATAAAAATATATGTACATCTGGAATTAGCTTCTTATTATCTTATTCACATTTTTTTTATAAATATTTCGTTTACTTTATCTTCAAAATCAAAGACCTCTCTCCATTGAATTTTGGAATGATAAGAACGGTAGTAGTTTCACAGATCTATGCTTGTGGTACGCTGAGCGCACCTGAAGCATAATTGGTTGAATAGTTCCAAAGTGTCGTTTGTTTTTCGCTGAGTACTTATTCCGCGCCAAAACTCAATTGATAGATTCAATTAAAGATGACGTATACTTTTTGTAAGAACTAACTAAATGTTAGAATTAAATCCCATATAAAATTAGTTTACTTGGTTTAATAATTGGGGGAAAAATATCATTACAGTTCCACAAAGTAAGTAACTCTTTTATGGGGCAATGTATAAGATTCTATAACAAACTTCCCAGTGATATCCGAGAAATGTCTATGAATAAGTTTAAAAGAATTATAAAAGCCAAATTGTGTAGCAGGGCTTACTACAAAACTTCTGATTATTTAAGTGACAAAACAGCTTGGGATTGAGTCGCTCTAAATTAACACATTTAAATACAATGTAACTTTATGTAAGAAATAAATATTTAAAAAAAGGATTCCTACTTAGTTTTCTGGCAGTGTTTCTCAGTAGCTGCCACGTCATGCACTGCACGGTAGGGTAAAAAAAATTGACGATTCCACACAAATGTAATATTTTAACGGAATAAATGACTTTTTGATTTAGATTTTACAGGAAACTCAAACAAAGCTAATGAATATATGCACGGCTCCAAAGACCGAATCCTCTATGTATACACAGCTACAAATCAAGCTATACATTTCCAATATAAGCTGACTTCCCATTGTATGGAAATCCTATACAACACGGGTTCTGCTTATACTGGAATAGTAAAGCTTGATATGTAGCCGTGTGTACTACTTTTGCATTTGAAAGATATATTTATTTTTCAATGACAACGCCCGCACTATGTATTTTAATCCCTGTGTCGCGGGGTACTTTACAAACATATAATATACGGACATATATTACATCCAGACTCAGAACAACTATTTTTGAGTCACACAAATAGTTGTCCGGCGCAGGGCTTCGCCGCTGTGCCACAAGTGCAGTCAATATAATAAGTATACATAATACTACAGAGCTAAATGATCACCGCACCAGCAAACATTAATTAAACTGACCACTGGTTCTTATTAGTCTTCGCGGTCACCGTCACTATCAATACCATCCTTAAGGCCTACGTAATAAACACGCAATGGGTATTCGGCGATGTGGTGTCGACTGTACCAAACCGGTTATATGAAGGCTAGGATATTTATATGAAAATAATGATAAGTAATGGAATCAGGCGTTACTTTGTGCAAATCTAAGAGAGGTACAAAGCGTTCATTCGCTCAAAGAGCAGCCCGACTAGGGAACTACCTCCACCTTACAGAAGACATTCCTTAATAATAACATTAATCATTTTAATGTTGTGTTTCTGCGTGTGAGTAAGGTCGCCAGAGCTCATCGGGTTGGGGGTCGGGTCAGCAACACTTGTTTGCTGACTCTTAAAGGCCGGCAACGCACCCGCGACTCCTTGGTTTTGCGAGTGTCAATGGGCAGCGGTGATCACTTACCATCAGGTGACCCACTTGCTCGTTTGTCGCCCTCTGATATATATATAAAAAAATCCATAACAATAAAAATACAACGTTAATATGTAGCGTTAAACCCGCAAATTGTCAGTTTAATCAAGCCGGGATGCAGTATGCACCGCCCTCCCGCCCGCATAAAACATTCACATGAAAGAAGGTATAAACATGCATATTACATGCGCTGGTATGATACCCAACATGTGTTTCAGTCCTCTACGGACCATTCTCAAGGGATGCTTACTCGTCGAGTGCTCGAATGCCATTAAAAGTCAACGAACCAAGCGCTTTAACACAACATATTACTTTTGTATTTTTAATGTAAAGAATGGTACGTGTTTGTTAGTTAGTAATGGTACTATGTTTAGTGTTTTAGAATAACTATGTAATATAATGACATTAAGTAAATTTGAGGTCTGGGATGAACTCAAATAAAATAAAAGTTAGTCGCCTCATCACTTCGTGACCCGGATTGGATTCCCGCACATGACAATTATTTGTAGGTACGTCCATAAGTAGTTGTGTTGAGTCTGGGTGTACTGTGTCGTCCATATATTTGTATTGCCCCGAAATACAGGGATAAATTTACCAAGTGCAGGCGTCGTCTTTAAAAAAGAAATGTTATTATTAGGGACACGTAGTCTACCATTGAATAAATTCCAATCAAAGTAATTTTTAAATCTAGTTATAAGGAATCTAATAATTAAATTATTTGGTATTTATGATTTAAGTATCTAAAAATAATTATTGTTTTAATAATAACATACAACTGCGTACAACTTTCCTTAATATTTTCAACTATCAATTTGAACATAATTTAATAAAGCCCATACAGGAAGCACCAAGTATTTTTAAAACACAGACAACGGGTAAGTCTCGTAATAAACACACAAAAAAACATACGGTGGATTTGATAACCTCCTTCTTGTGAAGTCGATTCAATTGAAGTTTTCTAACCAGTATTTGGCCGTCTTCGAAGAAGGTTTCTTTTTGTTTGCATAAGTATGCACGATTTATCCGTAGTTATAATTGTAATATCCTGGGACATTATTTACACACGGCCATCTGATCCCAAACTAAGCAGAACTTGTACTATGGAAATCAGATAGCTGATATACTACATATAATATGTTTTTTGTAAAAACATACTTATATAGATAAATAATTACACCCAGACTCAGGAAAAACAGACATTTTCATGCACACACATGCACTGTCCTGGGTGGGAATCGAACCCACGACCTCCGGCGTGAAAAGCAAGCATTTGCCAACCATGCCAACAGGCCAGTTGGTGTATCGATTTAAATAATTCTATTGTTTTGTTAAGAATTTACTGAGTGAAGTTTATTTTATATTGAAATGCTGTAATTATCTTTAAAAAAGCAGTCTACACTATCCATACAGCGCTGCTGTATGTGTAGACTGTGTGTCAATTCGGTACACGCACTAGAAACAAGATATTTTTTTTTTTTTTTTGTATGACGCTACAGTTAGCCTAGGAGGCTTTCACTGCTTCACCGGACTATAGAGGCGAGCAGAGGGCTCGAGCCGTCTAGAAATTAAGTAACCCGCGCCGGAGGGCACCCCCTGTGGAGTTCGAACCTCGACTCTGGGCGATTACTGGCGGAGAGAGGGCAAGATCATCATTTTAGAAACAAGATAAAACCAAGGATGATTTTTATACTTCATTTTAGGGTTCCGTAGCCAAATGGCAAAAAACGGAACCCTTATAGATTCGTCATGTCTGTCTGTTTGTTTGTCTGTAGATATCACAGTCACTTTTTTCCGAAACTATAAGAGTTGTAATGTTGAAACTTGGTAAGTAGATGTATTCTGTGAACCTCATTAAGATATTCATACAAAAATTGAAAAAGAACAATAGTTTTGGGGCTCCCCATACATAGAACTGAAACTCAAAAAAATTTTTTGGCCGTACCCTTACACGTGGGGTATCTATGGATAGGTCTTCAAAAATGATATTGAGGTTTTTAATATATTTTTTTTCAAAACTGAATAATTTGCGCAAAAGACACTTCCAAAGTGGTAAAATGAGTGTGTACCCCACCCCCTGTAACTTCTAAAATAAGAGAATGATAAAACTAAAAATATATATGATGTACATTACCATGCAAACTTCCACCGAAAATTGGTTTGAGAACGAGATCTAGTGAGTAGTTCTTTTTAATACATCATAAACCGTAATTAAGTATTTTAGTTGATTAAATTTATTAAAAATAAAAATTAAAAATACTTGCTGGTACGGAACCCTTCATGGGCGAGTCCGACTCGCACTTGACCGGTTTTTTAGTTGTTTCAATAAAATAATGAACAGGAATGTCTTACCAAATATCAGGGAGATACCTCATATACAGATTTATATTTTGGTCACCTTCCGAATTTAGCAACAATATGAACATATTATTTATTTTATCTTTGAAGAAAATAATAAATGTATTTATCATGCAGTTGTACCAAAATATTGGAATAAGACAGTTTATTGTACTTAATTAATACGGCTAACGATAAATAATTATTATTAATCTGAAAAAAATATTTAATTAAAAAGAAATATTCGTATTTATTTATTACAAAAATTGAATTTCTAATAAAACCTAATGCTACGAAAAAGTTTTACTGTTTATAAAAAGATAAGGACGAATTGAGAACTACCTCCTGTTTAGAAGCTGGTTATAAAGTTTGTGGTCTTAGAACAAAACTAACAGTAATCCCTTATCTACAAATGCTAAGAGCCACTGAACTAGACGGTCAATAACCTATAATTCTATCCCACTCACTCTTTGAACACAGCTCTTTTACAAGGTTTCCTTGTCAAACATTGTGCGTACCTACATTGTGATTGTGAATGGACCGGCAGAAAATGAAATAGTGGAATTATTTCAACGTATTATTAGTAAGTTCCCGAATATATAAATTGTTTCTTTAAAATCTTAATCGATATTATAATAATCTTACCTTAAAAACGATGAATGATGAAACACAAGCTTAATTCTTTAAAAATACGGTTGGTTGACGGCGCGTCGCACTATTTTTAGGTTATTTTAATTTGTATTGCCACAAGGCCACGGTCGATCAGCGGGGGACTACAGAATGGATATTATTATCAAAGATCATAAGGTCGACTATTGTGTAAATTCTGTGATGTAAGCGCGTTTTGAATATTTGTTTCGATCATAAACAATCAAATTGTATCGTGTTAATTCGTGTTTACTGTAGAAATGCACACTTAGGTTAGTTTTTATAAATAAAACTCAATTCGGAGTTGTGGTTAACTTCACACTTGAAGAGATGTATCCTATATCTGATTGGTTAAGCTTAAGTGTAATTAGAAATAGTTCCGTATAAAGTCTAATGCGCAAAAACAGATTTAAGTCAATATATTAATTAAATTATAATAAAAAGAAGTATTTACAATAAACTAGCAACCCTCCCCAACGACGCACGGGGTCATAGATTAAAAATATTAATTGTTATTTTTTAATTAGTAAGTACATTACGTCAAGTCATACTTACTAGAGGTATATAGCAATATTCTGATACCTTAGGTTGCATATAATTTTCGTAAGGATATTTACATGCCCATTTGACTCGCTGATAATGTATCTTCATATAGGTGAAATAATAGACCGGCAATTGTGGAGAACTTTGGGGGAGGCATTTGTCCAGCAGTTGACGTCTTTCGGCTGATATGGTGATGATGATGATGATAGGTGAAAAAATTTTAAAATCAGTTAATTAGTTTTTGAGTTTTTCATACAAATACTTCAATCTAATCTTTTTTCTGTAGAATATTAATTTATATAATAAATATTAATATTATATATACCTACTTACATATATTTATACTTATAATTTCTAACTACCCACATTTTTATCGATATCCTTTATACCTATTTGACTGAGTGCTATGACTTTTTTTAATGTTGTGAGGGCAGAGGTTACCCTGGCGTCAAGTGTTGTTTAAGCCGCCCCTACCCCTACCTACCCCTGCTAGGGCTTAATGACTATTATGTGTAACGACAATAACTGGGACCGAAAGCTTAACCTGCTCTCTGAAGCACGGACGCCAAAGTTATAAATAACACTTTCATAGTCACCCTACTATAGATTGACCGCGTGCTAACGTGCTTTACCTCGTCGGTGAGTGCAACTACCAACTGGATATGAGCTTTGTAAAGTAATAGTGCTACTGGAAACTGCTAGAAGGTTAATACAATTTTGGCATTTTATTAGCATCACTATTAATTAAGCACAAAATAATATATGATATTATTTCAATCTTCAGTACTATAATTTCCTTATTACCAGTAGTAATCAAAAATGAATGAAGTAATCATAAATTATCTATATATATAAAAATCAATTGCTGTTCGTCAGTCTCGCTAAAACTCGAGAACGGCTGAGCGGATTTATCTTATCTTGATCTCGAAATGTTCGTGGAGGTCTAGAGAAGGTTTAAAAGATGAGAAAAATTAGAAACCCTAATAACAGCCCTTTTCTTTTTCCCATATAAACCTTTTCTAAAACAAAACTTTAGGTCTTTTATTTATCGATTGAGGCAGTACGAAGTCTGCCGGATTAACTAATTAGCAATAAAATAAATGGTCAGGTTAGTACGTCTTTTTAGTCTTTATAATAGTTTATTATGTCATTATAATATTTGGTTGTACAGACAAAACTGCGTTATAAAATACCTAGGCAATATAAAATACGCAGGCGTCTCGCCTCTATTATCCGATGAAGCAGTGAAAGCCTCCTAACTAACTGTAAACGTCATATTCTAAAACAAGATGGCTAGACTTCGAATAAAATAACGACTGGCGTCATGTATACAATCACAATCCACACTAGTAATATAAATGCGAAAATAACTCGGATAGCCTGCCTGTCTGTCTATTAGATACCCATTTACACATTTTCTAAATCTTTGAACCGATCGTTATAAAACTTGGCAACGAGATAAATTGCCTCTTTCAAAAGGATATAGCTTATTTTTGATCTCACTCCAAGGCGCAGGCCACGCGTCAGTCCGAGATATAATTTGTAGCCGAGGTGCGGAGGAATGACTTCGAGTGAGTGAATTCATCATCATCATCATGTCAGCCGAACGACGTCCACTTTTGGACAAAGGCCTCGCCAAAAGATTCCCACAATGGAGTTGTGTCCATCATTTGGAAGAATATCATAATCGTCACGTTTGGCGGACGGGTTGGCGATCGCTGTATGATGGTCACAGACACTTCTACCGTTCTCTGGGACATATTCCCTCAGGACGACTTCTGCGCCCTTCATGGGAGGAGATGGAGTGGCGATACTCTATACCGTCAGCCACACAGGAAAAAGCTAGCTTGCCTATATCTAAGTACGGTTATAATAAATTATAAGCGTTTTATACGGAGCATAATTTAAACTGATATTAATATTATAAATGCGAAAGAAACTCTGTCAGTCTGCCTCTGTCTGTTCATTACGAGTCAAAACCATTTCCGCATTATGTAAATTGCCGATACAATTGTGATATAACTTGGCAAGGAGATATATTGAAACCTTTCAAAGGACATGGATGGTTTTTGATCATACTGCTAGGTAAAGGTCGCGAGACCAGCTCGTGATATAATATGTAGTCCACGCAGGCAAGGTTGCGAGCGAAAGACTAATAAACCGATACCTATGTGTAGTCGTAACAAATTAGAGTTGAGTGTGGCACAATATTTTTATACAGAACTAGCGGCCCGGTACGTGCTTCGCTATAGTAATAGATTCAAAGATTCAAATTCATTTATTCCATAAAAAAAGTACATTTATGTGGAATCGTCATATTTTTTTTACCCTACCGTGCAGTGCATGACGTGGCAGCTACTGAGAAACACTGCCAGAAAACTCAGTAGGAATCCTTTTTTTTTTAAAAATATACTAAAATTTAATTATAATCATGTGTGTTGACTCAGAACAACTCAATCCCAAACACTTTTATCACTTAAATAATCAGAAATTTTGTAATATGCCCTGCTACACAATTTGGCTTTAATAACTCTTTTAAACTTATTCGTAGACAATTCTCTAATATCATATATCTATAATCATTAAAAAAATGTATTATTAAGTTTATTTATTCAACCAAAAAAATATTTTAAATTGCTATCTAGTAAAAACGACGATTTTACACTTTTTCAAGACTTTTTTTAAATTTTCTCTACGTACAAACCTTCCCTGGACTTCCACGAATAATTCAAGACCAAAATTAGCCAAATCGGTAAAGGCGTTGTTGAGTTATAACATTACAACGAAAAGTGGCATTGATTTTTATATATATAGATATAATGCAATACGGCTTGCTACGTACGTCGCTATAATCGCTTAAATTATAAATGCGAAAGTAATTCGGTTAGTCAACTAAGTGGAGGCTAAACCATTTCCATATTTTCTAAAGCGCTGAAACGATAGTGACGAGATTTTGTAAGGCCATAATTATATGGAACCCTGGGAAAGGAAATTGCTATGATTTTGATGTTACTGTTGGCTATGGACCCTACATGGAAGAAGCAGTGGGCGGGAAACTAGCTATTTATTTTATTTTTATTATTTATTTACTTTTATTATAAAATACCATACATAATGCCATGTTTTCCGTCTTAAAGGTCACGCGAGGATTTAAAATATTGTATAGCACCTACTCGTACAATGCTATTCCTTTTCCTTTGAATTTATAGCGAAGGATTAGAAATCCTCTTGCTCCTATTTGAAAATTTCACTTTAAAGTGGATTTCTAGTGGCTCTTCAATTTTAGTAAGAACACGACATTAAGAGTGTCATCTAGAGTTTCCTCCCATTGCATTTCGCTACAGTCTACAGTACGCTGCAATCGATTACTTTGAGCCAATTTCACCTGTTGAGGTTAAAGGTCTCACTCACATTTACTCAAGTAAATGTTACAGCGCACTAATGTTTTCAGAGTTTTATATCCGAGGAAAAAAGCGGAGTTCTATTGCTGTCACTATCCTAGGCTGTCCGTCAGTCTACCGTCATCTGACTCTTGCTAGTAATCTTAAGAAGTTTCAATGTGAAATTTGAATTTGTATTATATACCTTAAACCGAATTATCAAAAATAGACCAGGGTCGATAATTATTAAAACCAAAAAAAATAATAGTAGGATGAAACCCATTAGAAAAGGAGGGGAATATTATAAAAATGAAAGGAAAAATAATTTACGGGCGATCTGAGGTCGGGAAGGGGATGGGGGTGAGTTTTTAAGGGTAAAAAACGGTTTTTCTCCATTTCCGGCAAAACTAAAAGTCCTATCGAAAAAAGTCAAATGGCAAAGTTGTAGGTAATAAAAAGATCTAAAACTTTTGTATTCACACTTTTTTCACATAACCTCAAAATTTATGTGAAAACTTCAAAAACCAAGTTTTTGGTTTTTTATTTTTATCTTCTATAATTTTTTTTCTTTTTTAACGAAATTTGGTGAAAACTTACCTTTTTATGTCCCAAATACGCTGTAATTTATTTGATTAAAAATATTTATTTTTTCACCTTATTTTTTAATTAATATCGAAAAAACACCCTAATGTTCAATTGAAAAGTCACCCGTCAAAATATCAGCTTTTTTCAAAAAGTTGGTATGTTTTCTGTTCGTTGAAATGTCTACTTTCCGATGGTGAAAAAAAAATATATATGTTACTATAGTAAATATACTCAGAAAATGCGAAAAAAAAAATATATTTTTGAATTATTATAAAAAAAAATTGGGCTATTTATTAAAATTAACACTTTAATTACTCGAAAAACATTAGATTACATGTTACATTGATAAAAAAAATATTGCAAATAAAAATATACTACTATAATTAACAAACAAATAAGTTAATAAAATTAATATTTAATAAGACCTCTACAATATTTGGAGAAAGTTGTCGAATCTTCTTTAAATTATATGCGTAGATGTCTATTTATATTTTAAGATAAATTATATAATAATATACCTGAGTGACCTACGAAAAATAGTAGCCCAGATATTTCATGGAGAAGTGGGGAAGAAGCTAGGCGGGTCTGGGTCTTACTACATACATACTAATACTAATCTCCTTAATTTTGCACAAACAAATTTAGTTATCCCATGAAAAAAAATATATTTCAAAATACATATAAAATATATATCGTAAATATATTTTTAATAACAAATGTTTGGCCGATTTTCATATACAACATGTAACGTAATTAACGCACACCCTCATACACCCCAATTAGAATATTATGTTGTAATCATAATACATACACTGAATTTTTAATTTAACATGTATATGCATTGTTATTTACTAAATTAGGTTCTTGGAATAAAGTTTATTTTTCTTTATTGTGTATGTAATGATGGAATTTGTATGAATACAAATAAAAAAATACAAAAAACTACGATTTTAAAAGTCTTATTACTTTGACTTACGGTCCATTTCAATTTGTTTTGACTGTACAGGGTTCATATGACAATAATTTCCGACGTTTAATAATTTTGGAAAAAAAAATACCTACATTAAAAATGATAATAAAGATACATGTTGTATATTTTATACATTTCAAATATATTTCAGATATATTCAAAATATATGAAATATACATGAAAATCAGCCAAAAGTTAGTTATTATAAATATATTAACTATACATATTTTTTATATATTTATAAAAAGATTTCTTCATTTTTCATATTAAATAGATTTCTTTAATATATTTTTGTATAAATATTGTAAAGAATAACGTAATCAGAATAAAGTATCTACATTTAATTGTACGATTTACATTTATATTTATATATAATGAGATTTTCTATGACATAAATGTAATTAGCATTTAATAAATCAACTTTTTAATTGAAACAAATTGCAGCAATCACATTTTTAGATGAATTTTTTATAATAATTAAAAAAAAAATCGAATTCGAGTATTATTCGATTTTATGCATTTTCTGAGAAGATTTACTATAGTAACATATATATATTTTTTCACCATCGGAAAGTAGACGTTTCAACGAACAGAAAACATACCAACTTTTTGAAAAATGCTGATATTTTGACGGGTGACTTTTCGATTGAAAATTAGGGTGTTTTTTCGATATTAATTAAAAAAGAAGGTGAAAAAATAAATATTTTTAATCAAATAAATTACAGCGTATTTGGAACATAAAAAGATAAGTTTTCACCAAATTTCGTTAAAAAAGAAAAAAAATTGTAAAAGATAAAAATAAAAAACCAAAAACTTGGTTTTTTGAAGTTTTACATAAATTTTGAGGTTACGTGAAAAAAGTGTAAATACAAAAGTTTTAGATCTTTTTATTACCTACAACTTTGCCATTTGACTTTTTTCGATAGGACTTTTAGTTTTGCCGGAAATGGAGAAAAACCGTTTTTTACCCTTAAAAACTCACCCCCATCCCCTTCCCGACCTCAGGTCGCCCGTAAATTATTTTTCCTTTCATTTTTATAATATTCCCCTCCTTTTCTAATGGGTTTCATCCTACTATTATTTTTTTTCACTTTTTATTATTTTTAAAGGCTTCCCCTGGTCTAAAAGGCAAATTGAGTAAGGTGGTACGATTTTCTTACAAACGTATTTTGTCATGAATGGGCGAATGGAGCATAATTTTATCATATTAGGTCCATCTGCTTTTAATTTGAATTATATACGTATATCGTCTCATATAGTTCTCAGTTAATGAATAGTTTGCGTCATAAAATGACCCCAATAATAATGACGTAATGCCAAGCTTTCAAATTGAAATATGACAATTTAAGTTTTGTATGATATGTTGAGACATTATTTAGTTTAGACGTGAAGAAGTAACAAACATACACACTCACAAACTTTCGCCTTTATAATATTAGTGTGATTACAGCCAAACACAGGACGGACAGACATTTTCACGCACACAAATATATCTAGACCTTGCCGCAGCTCGGGAGTTCGATTTGGGAAGACCTGCGACAAGGCAAGCATTTACCAACCAAGCCAACTGGCCCGTCAATTTATTAAATCCTTATTTTAATTTTACCATAACTTTATAATTATTGCCTGTTGTGTTGTGTCAACGATGTAGACGTATTATTAGAGTTACTTTAATTACAACCTCCCTTGTTTACGAATTATACTTAGTTTTTCTTATCTACTATATAAAAATAAGTCGGGATTTTCTTCCTCCAGAACTGATTTCCACGGTTTTGCATTCGTTGGAAAGGTCTCGGGCTCCGTGAGGTTTATAGCAAAGAAAATTCAGGAAAAATTTCAACAGAAAAGCGGGAAAATCTTTAATTTATAAAATTTAACGCGGGTGAAACCGCGGAGCACAGCTAGTGAATTATAAAATGTTAAGAAAAAAAATATATAATTATTATGTTATAGATAACTTCATATTTAGAAGATTTCAGAACATTTCCTCAAGTAGCTGAGAATAATTTCAAAGAAGGTACTTAAAACAATGGCCACACGATATTAAAAATCACATAATTATTACGATAAATCTAAATATTATGCTTGCGTAGAAGCGAAGCATAATTATAGTATAATAATAATGAACCTGTTTTTCATTTTATTAATTTAAACTGTAGCTATGTACTACAATATTTAATTTGAGTTCTTAATAACAATAATTTCTTTCAAACATTCATGGATGAAACCCAAAGAGACAGCATTATAAGATATCTTAATGTTAATCAATTAGATTTAGGCTTATTTCACACTATTTTATTGGTACCCATATCACGTGAAGCTAAAATGTTGTATGAGTTGTGTAATTTACTTACTTATTTAGTACTAGCTGTGCCCCGCGGTTTTACCCGCGTTAAATTTTATAAATTATCACAGCTCCTCCCCAGTAGGCGATAGCGTGATAATATGTAGCCTATATGTTGACCCGACCTTTTAGTAATATTCATGCAAAATTTTAAGTAAATCCATGCAGTAATTTTTGAGGTTAGCCCGGACATACATACAGACAAACAGATAAACAGACTTCGATGAGGCTTCGATGTCGATTGTAGATCACGCCCCAAGTATCCTTTTTGAAAAATATTCAATGTACAGTTTTGAATATCCTACGATTTTATTATATGTATAGATTACTGTATTATGCTAAGAGTGTTAATATGTTAGATGTAAGTTGGTTTGTGGTATGATGGAACTGGCGACACTGTTGTCAAAAGTTCCGAACTAAAATAAAAAATATATACATATGGATGAAATAGATATAATAAAAAATAGGTATCTAAGGACAACTAACACACTGCCATATGATTCCAACCTAAGCTAAGTCTAAAGGTACTATGGCAACCGAACAACTAGTATACATACTAATATACTTCTAAATACATGTATTTTTTAGATCAATTACACCTAGACTCAAAAAATATCGTGTTCATCACACAAAGATTTGACCCGGGTGAGAATCGAACTCACGACCTCTTGGGTTCACAGTCAAGGTCACTAACCACTAGACCAACAGGCCAGTTCCAGGATTAACACTAATATTATAAAGGCGAAAGTTTGTTCCTTTTCACGCAAAAAGTACCAAACGGATTTTGATGAAACTTTGTAGTAATAAAGCTTAATATATCTGAATAAAAAAACACATAGCTTAGGCTATAATTTATAAAGTTTAACGCGGGGCACAGCTAGTAGATTATAAAACAAAAGCACCTATAAATATGACAATTTATTTTTAGGGAATCATATGTAAATGAATGTCAAGTATGTTTTAGATATAAGTAAAGAAAATGCGGCACAGGAAATTTTTAAAATTATAGATACCTAGAATGAGCTGCAATAAGACCCCGGCGTCGGAATTTATTCGAGTCAAAGTTTTAAATTAATTACAGCACTATATGAGTTAAATAAAGGCTCACTTTATAAACGTATGTAAAACATGAACATATCCAAGTGATTTAAAAATATCAATTAACAGGCCCATATTGAAACATGGAAAGTATAATGAATATTCTAATTATAGATCGATTGCTATTTCCGATTGATATTAGAACGATAAAGTTGTGAACCCGCGAGAATGCTGCCTACAAGCTGTAGGCAGGAACAAACCTACTGGAGTTTGGCAGAAAACGTTGAAAAAACCTGGTATCGATATACAAGTATATCTATAAAAATGAATGTTTGTCTGTATGTCCTCCATAGAATTGTAAACTATGCATTTGATTGTGATGATCTCCAGCAAAGTGTTGTGCATGCGGCCACGGAGTTTTCTGTGTTGGTACGACCAATCTTCGACAGATGGCCCCACTATTATACCAATTAATTTTATATATTATACGGTAAGAAACACTGCGCTCGTTGCTACGGGCAACTTATAAGTTAAATAGTTAATAAAATAATTCTAAAGAGTTTATAACATTTCGCAACATCGAGTAAATCTAAATCAACATCTTCTGTTGGCTTTCAGCAAGGAAACTAGAAGCATAATATATTCCGGGTCCTTACTCTGCCCTTTTCTTGGGCATATGGCGTTAAATAGGTACAAATAATCAAGTTAAATAATTAATAGCTGTTTACGCAAAATCAACATGTTTCATTGTAATCAATACATAATCAGTGCACTTTAAAATTTCCCGCCACCTGTGCTTGCATTTTTAAATATTGTCGTCACTATTTCATATAGATTATCTGTATTGTCAATCCGATCGCTCATTGGTCGTCAATTTCATTGTCTCTTGGGTATTAACATACACTTGTACTCGTCAAGCTCACAATGCAGTTCATAAACATAGTCAATTATAGTATCAAACTAATTGAATTATTCCGTCCGTACGGTCTATGTATTTTCAACATCACATTATTTTAATCCTGAAATAAATACTTGTAAAATGAAAGACTAGTGGACTGTAATACTAGTTTATGCAGTACAACGTAATATAATTAAAACATGGACTATATATAAAATAATGAGTAACGCGCGTGTCGTCGGTGCGGTTCGTCCGCCGAGAGTGCCGTTAGACCGGGCTAGAACCCGCGCCCGCGCGCCACAATCGATGCCAGCCGACGAGTGCCGATGATGCACGAACATACTAATAACAAGTTACTAAAATATAATTTTTAAATTTAGTACCAGAATATGAAAATATAAAAAAATAAGATAATGAGCAGATAGCGCAGAAGGCACTTAACCAGCAGCTTATTGTGATTTGCTGGAATGTGGGCTAATGCAAGCACAGAACCGGTTGCAAGCAATAACAACAGTTATGTCCTTGCATTAGGCCATGATGCCCAGTTCATGAAAATAGTTGTGATGTAATAAACAATAACATTCAATTCATTTGTTTACTTTAATGGGAACTAATAACTAAAAACTCTATACCGATATGAGTAAATATAAGTCATTTAATAGTATAAAGGTACAATATAAGACGTTAAAAATTTTAAAATTCCAAATGTGGTGGCTTTGCAATAACAGAGCTATAATGGCAAACGAATGGCCGCCATAAAACCAGCGAATGGCTTTTCGAATAAAGCCAAAAGGGAGTTCGGCTTAAAGAAATGTGTTTATTGCCACAGAACAGAGGAAGTGTCCCGATTACCTAGACTGCCCGCTACCTATAAATTGATATGTTACCGATACTTTCAGAAAGCTATTAATTTGTTCATTACCTAAGTATTTTAGGTACAGGAACTTTGAACTTGAAATTTCATTTTGGTCGTCATATGAAATGTTATTCAATTTACACACAAGTAAACCACTCAGCACTGCATATCTGGAGGGGGGGTTTCATGACTATAAAGTGATAGTCACGAAGCCCCCCCCCCCCCAGATGTGCAGTGCTAAGTGGAGAGTTTATTTGAAGAGAAGAGAGTTTATACTATCATGTCAGCAACACGCACACTATCTAATGGTATGTGGTTACTGTCACCTATGATACTTACAACACATATGGCATCATTTGACGAGTTAGCAGCCCTTGAGAATGGTCCCTGGAGGACTGAAACACGTGTTGAGTATCGTACTGGCGCATGTAATTTGCTTTTTTTATTGTCCTTCTTGCATGTGCACATTTTTGCGGGCGGGAGGGCGGTGCAAATTGCATCCCGCCATGATTAAACTGACAAGTAGCGGAATTAACACTACATATTTATTTTGTATTTTGATTTATTTAATATCATCATTTGCATTAGCCAACTCTCCTATAACCAGAGCAATACCAACTGCCGAGACAGTCTCGCTCTCACCCACACGTATGATAAAGATAACAATACTAAATGGCTAGTTGGAGTGGCTTTTAACCTGTAGTGTATTCGTAAGGTGAAGGTGCTTCCCTTGGTCCAGCTGCTTATAGAGCGTATTAATGCTAAGCTTTAGCGCACTGAAATGTTTCAGCATTTTAGAGATAGCCGGGTCATGTGTAGGGCTAATAGATCTGAAGATGTATGACGAAAACCACTTTAAAAAGGATTTTAATTAATACTAGCTGACCCGGCGAACTTCGATTCGCCTAAGAGTCGGTTCTTAAATTTTTTAATTTATTCTTATACCTACTTTATTTTATTTTATTTTTTCAAATTCCAAATTAAGTTATATTTTTATTGACAATAGCTGCATCCGCGCTTCGTCCGCTTGTTAATTCGTTTTTATTGTTTTTTTTCTAAAATAAACATATCCTAAGTTACACCTTATTACATCAGCTACCTGCTAATAAAAGTCTCGTCAAAATCGGTCCAGCCATTTCAGAGATTACTTGGAACAAACAGACAGACAGACAAAAATTGTAAAAAATAAAAAAAAGACTTGTGGCATTCGGAGACTGCCGCGGTAAAGCTATTGCATAGCATTGTTTATCAACTTATGCAATTATAATTATTTAATGAATGTATATAGAGTACTAACTCATTTTATTTCACTATTTTTTCGTGACTTTCTTCATTAATAAATGCACTATGTTTATTCATATTTAAAACACTTTGTACACAAATTATACGAGTACAGATATTCACTGTTGTACGAAGATGATAAATACCTATACACTTTCTCACAAACAGCTGATTACGGTAGTTTTCCAATACAACCAATGCCACCTCAAGGCGGATTGCTGAACTAAAGAGACAAGATATTTTGATATTTCAAAAAGTCATTAAATTTCTGGTATTTATCGATAGATGGCGGTCGGAGTGGGGGGTGTTAGGTTTTTTCGTTACGGAATTTCTGGTATCGGTCCCCACGCTCAAGGCCCGCGATTGAAGCTATGCAATAGCTTAAAATCATTTTGGGGTAGGTATGTACCGTATATATTTTCATAATGTACATGTAGTAAAAAACGGTTATTTCAATATTACAGACAGACACTACAATTTTATTTATATGTAATAGTAAGATGTAAGATATGTAAGAAGATATGTATAGATTAGAAAAGAGAACGCAGTGCTTTTATATGAGGAAACATTCAGTAGAACATCACCGCGCAACGGTCCCAACCAAACTGAGCCTAAAGTAGTGGTGAAGAGGCATCCCTGTCAGCATCATGCTTAACATTATAGGGATGTTACAGTACGCGGTAGTATTCGAATCCAAAGTTATCCTAGCAGTGCTAAAGATGCAAACCCTAATATCAATAACAATTGATTCTAATAACTATTTACTTGAAGTAAATAAATCTCAAATTGTGTCGCTAAAGTGGCACATTATGAATGCAGGTATTGGACGGTGAATTTGGATTTAAAGAGGTGTTTTGAACTTTTTATTATCAAATTTATCTTAGCAGTGTTTTTGAGTGGCAAATGTGTAGCATTGTTTTGTTTTTGTTTTTGCCCGCACTAGCGAATCTAATCCCTGTGTCGTGGGGTACTTTACATACATACATAGACTCACGCCCGTTTCCCAGAGGGGTAGGCAGAGACAACGGATTTCCATTTGTCACGATCTTTGCATATACTTCTTTTGCCTCGATTACTGTCATACTTTACAAACATATAATAGACGGACACAAATAAAATCCAGACTCCGAACAACTATTTACGGGTGACACAAATAGTTCTCCGGCGCGGAAATCAAACCCGGGACACGAAGCGGCGAGGGGACTGTCTTAGCCGCTGCGCCACACGTGCTATACAAACAATTTTAATATTTACTTGAAGTAAAAAATAAAGCTTCATTTTATCGCTATGCTACGGTTGTCGATATGATTTTAAATATTTAAGTAACAATAAAATCATCTTTCAGTGCTCAAGGGGAAAGCCCATATAAAAATAGCAATTGGTTTTATTTATTTTTGAGGTTAGTTACTATACTATTATTATCATAATTTAAGATAATGCTAATTATGTATCTTGTTTTGCGCTAGAGGAAAATACGATTTGTGTTTCTAACTCATGCTATTTCCCTTCATTTACTGATTGCATTTATTACAGAATTCAAAACAGGTGGGCTTTTCCACTGACGTTATTGTCTATCTGGAAGTCTAGGGTCCTTCGGTGAAAACGAGGAAGGGATAGGTACGTTCGAATAAAAAAAGGTTATAATTTTAAACAAAAAATACATTAAACAGATTTCATCAAATATATGGGAATCAAACCACGGGAACACGAGGCGTTAAGAAGAATCATTTCATCATGGCACCTACATATAACCTCTTACTCAGTAGAAGTTGTAAGAGATTGCGTTCGGGTTCGACACGGATCAACTTGAGAGATGTCTTTGTCGTGTCATTAAACATTTTTAAAAAGCATTTAATACACTACATGTCTCTAGCCAAGCCGTGTTTATACCTAAGTATTGGAGTAAATTATATATATACATACATATATATAGGAATAAGAAAAGACATATCTCTCTTTATATGCATAATCGGTTACTTACTCAACACTAACAAATTATGGATCCATGAGTGAGAATTAAAGATCATTTATTTTTGTTGATTGCATACCAAAGGTGTATTTAATTTTGATCCTTGACCCAAGTTCCTGTTTTCTGGCTCAATTAGATGTCGTCCAATACTCATTTCAAGGATGTCCATTGATATATGTATAAATACAACTTACACTTTTTCATTATCACGTCACCCGTATCAATATTTGTTTTATCACGCCTTGCACTTGAAGTAATCTGCTACAATCTATGTCACGTCGATAGGTCAAAAACCTGCACGTCTGGCGCAACGGTTAAGACAGTTGCTTCGCGGGTTCGAGTCCCGCGCCGGACAACAATTTATGTGACCCATAAACGTTTGTAAAGTACCCCGCGACACAGGGATAAGATTCGTTAATGCGGGAGCAGTCTTTTCTTTAAAAAAAATTAAAACGAAATACGTAGGTATTTATTATGTCAGCAATGGCAGTTATTATACTACAAGTGGTTAATATCCTTGGTAATAGAAGGACAACAATAAGTGCTATGCAGAATTATTACAAACATGTAATTTAAATAGGTACATGAATCCAGACTCAGTGTAAGAACTTATGTGTCCCAGAAATAGTTGTCCTGGGGCTCTACCGGTTAAGTCAACGAACATCGTTTTCTTAAATGGCGTTCAAAGTAATAAAGGTTAGAAATGACTTAATCAATGCATAAATCGGCTTCCATGAGCACATGTGACGTCATAAATGGTCCGGAATCGATTGTCAACGTTGAAGCTGATTTAACGATTGATTAAGTAATTTTTAACCTTTATTTATTTGAACGCCATTTAAGAAATCGATGTTCGGCGTTTTAGCCGGTAGAGCCCCTATGCGGCGACCAAAACCAACAAGGACGAGGCAATTGGAGACTCCTAACCACTACGCTACACGTATATCACTAACAAGGTATTTATTAGATGTGACGTGTTTGCACACAGTAATTTACAGTCCACAATGTAAAAACACTTAGGTAAATAATCATACATTGTGAAACTACTTACTCATCTCATATGTTAAGTAGTTACACACTTTTGTATGTGCAGCTGCTTTAAAATAATGCCTTATTTGTGTAATAAAATACTGGTCCACCAAGTACGGGATTTTTGCTCGTGATAACTTCAGGAAACGAGAATCTGCCATCAAAAACGGGTGTATATATATGACATTATAACAGATAGTATAATATTATTATTATTAAAACTGACGTGAGGAGCTGACATAATGAAAGATAGTAACGGGTAACTCACGTAATTAATTTTATATTGGATTCGTCCAACAGTTTCGACGTCTTCAGGAAGTCATCTTCAGAATCCAACAAAAAAATAATTACGTGAATTAATTACCCTTTAGTAACAGGTATTTCACAATCGTATAATAATTACTTGAAATAATTTTCATTTGCTCTAAAAATATATTATTATATTATTTCATATAACCTTATTTTGCCTTGGTAAATTAAATTGCTGGACCGATGATGATCTTGAGCGGGTTGTTGGAAACCGCTAGATGTGGATAGCGTAAGGCAATAATTGTGGAGATCTTTTTTCTAAACATAATTTACCTTTTTATTTATTAAGAGGAGCTATCAAACATTTCCCTCTACAAAGTTTTTAATATCTGAGTTATGAAGTATTTTCGAAGAAAATCAATAGATGTCGTTAAACACAGAATGAATGAGCTATAGCACGACATTTATATCTGAATTTTTGTATATTTGTTTTGTATGATTTTTTTTGTACAAGCCGATATATTTTAGGCATGGATCAAAAATACATATAAAATGGGCAGTAGCGGAAACATAGACAAACTAACTTAAATATGCTTAAACCTATAGATTGACACTTTGCTATAAAATATTAATTATCTGACGATAAATCACATCACTCTTCATTCTCTTCATCTATCTGACTATATTAGCCGATGCAAAAAAATCATATTATTATACTTTCTTTGTATGAGCGTAGAAATATTGCGGACATAGCGTTTCTACACCAGCTGACGAACGACCCCATTGTCTATTCTGGGTTGGGTGAGAAGGGCAATGGGTTCCATCTGCTATGTTGAGAAATCATAGGCATATCCTCTACCTACCGGCAGTTCAGACTGATTACAGACAGAACAGTTACACTGTAAGAACATTCAACATGGTGTGCCAGGAAATTGATGTTGACTTATTTTCTAACAATACTTACCTTCTTAAAAAAATGCAAATAACTTTTTCAATACAATATATACTGTTTTATATTTTTTTCCATTGAAGAGCTGTCTTCTTCGCTTCCTTCTTTTTGTAGCTATATATGAGAAAACTGGTCATAGGGGTTCATTATATTTTTTAAGTAGCACTTGTATTCTAGCTGTCAAAATAAAATTAGAGATTGCACTTGTTCGAAATTCGACGATTAAGATTCTATTGTCACAGACAATAAGGCATTAAAGACAAATAATATTAATCTCTTCTCAGTTTTGACATCCAGCTTGTAAATTTTCTTTTATTAAATAATTTACACCTAATATCTATAATATAAAAATATTAGCTTTCTGCACTTCTTCTCCATATGAACTATAACTGTTCCAAATTTTATACTCCTCCGTCCGCGCAATTTTCGTAAAAAGGGGTACAAAGTTTTGCTTCACGTATTAATATAAAATAAGATAAATAAAAGTATATAATTGTACGTTTCGTTGCTTCGGTATTGTTGTTAAACGCGAGTATTTGTTATCTCTAATAGATAACGATTATGTTATCAAATACATAACGATGCAGATAAGTCAACAATAAAGCTTAAGGCCAGCGCACTTAAGGCACATTTGCCTGATGGATGCATTATTGCTTTGCTATTTAGCTTTCTATATTTACTCATTATGTCATAGAAATAATTAAACAGTAAACAAAGAAGTGGTTTCACAATCTATATTATTACTTACTTACTTATCGTATGGGCAGTGGTTACCCTAGTGTCAGAGTTGTTCAAGACGCCCAGCAGGCCTCTGACATGGTTTAACGACTGTTTTCTAATGACTACAATCGGGACCGACAGCTTAACGTGCCCTCCGAAGCACGGAAACGCTCAGAAATTAAACCAATATGGATTGACCGCGAGCCTAGTTGCTTGACCTCGGCGATCGCTTACGGACCGATGAGAGCATCTAGCTACTATTGTTTACGTTGTATTATTATTACGAGAGTGTACCTCTATGTTTTTTTGTTTGTTAGGTATTCCCACGTTAAAGACAATGGATGGGCTAATGTGTGCTAAACCCATTTTTCCTTTTTGTTCCAAAACCAACATTAATTAAAATAATAACAATAGGTGTATAGATAAAGAAGAAATAAGTCATGACGAGCTTGCGAGATGCTTGTACAGACGCCCTATCCTTACGTGATAAAGGTGAAAATCTATAAAATAAATTTAACAGATTGGAGTAGCTTGATGTGCTGGC
Organism: Pseudoips prasinana; assembly: GCA_951640165.1. NCBI lineage: Eukaryota > Metazoa > Arthropoda > Insecta > Lepidoptera > Nolidae > Pseudoips > Pseudoips prasinana. The sequence goes on along the minus strand of OX621236.1, from coordinate 21,269,562 downwards.
GTCTGTACATTAAACGACTTATACACAATTGCTTTAATACATTTATTTTAATAATATAAGATTGACCTTGTGACTAACTTAATCTTTAGTTTAATTAAGTAAGTTTTTAGTTTTAATATTTTTCTAATATTTTGTGTCTGCTTTGTTCTATCTTTGTTTAGTTGTAGGTACGTTTTGGAATGCGTTATATAGACGGTTGCACTTAAATCCAGTACCAGATCCAATGCGGCTCAACTTAGTAGGACAAGATCAGTTGGTTCATCGAGTCGATTAAACCGCTATATAGTAGGTAGTTACGGTGGAACATACTAGAGAGGAATTAACGCGGATTTAGATACTCTTTGAGATAAGTCTACGGTACGCAATATTTTCTTAATTGGTCGTCTTAATAGGACGACAATAACAAAGCAAAACAACACAAATAAAAAAAATGCGAGCAATTGCAATTACAATTATTTATGTAATTAATTTACCCATAACTTTTTACATCAGACTTGTACCACGTCATCCTAATACGGTTACATTATTTCTCTCCTTAACCCTAAATAGACAAACTGAAACCATGAGGTAGAGTAAATACAGCATTTACTCCAGCCAAGAAACTATGATAACAAGAAGATTAATAATCCTGAAATTTTCACAAACACCTTGTATTATTACACACTACAGAGCACTAAAATGGTATTGCACAACTTTGAACCCCATGTAGAGTGAGATGCCCAGGGGAATCATGAAGGAGATGCCACGGGCTGGCTGCGGCAGGGGCTTGACTGCGTACACTATAGTATGTAACACACGTCCCGCTGTGTATAATCGGAACAGCATGGTCGCCCACGCAGCTTCAGGTGCCGTCGTCAGATACAAAGCGCCGAGGATCCAAAAAGCCGGAATATTCTCCAAATCGTTGAGATGCGCGCGCCTCACTCTCTCCACATCAGGGTCATCAAACTTAATAACACCTTTTTTGCCTCTTACATCCTCCGGATTGGAAAATACTTTCTTCGTGTAACGCATTCTTGAAGTTAGGAAGGTAACACCAAACATTTTGAGCGCCAATACTCCCGAGTAGAACATGTACGATCGTACGGCCGGGTCCGTTAGCGATATTATAGACGCCATGTTATTTTGTTTAATAGAACACGCTAACACGGTTGTTGCCGGCTCGAATGTTAGCAGTAGAGTGGCACGCGGGCTAGGTTGTGTGTTAGCTGATGCAGATAATATAATATAATGACGATAGTGTGGCGACTGGTGATTGTAGAGTGGGCACGGCGAGTGGAACCGCTACGTGCGCTGCGCGTCCAACGCTACATCGGTTGTTTTTATCTGTTATGTCCAGTTACTAAGGCGGGTTTATAAATAAATGTTAAGCGTGAAATTATCTTTATTGTACACAGTAGAGGAGCGATTCGTAGATCAGATTAGTTCATTGCTTCTCAAGGTTTAAGTTAAATAGCTGCACAATGAGATATATTTCGAAATATTAATTTAAGTTTAGGGCATTTTTTTGAAATTTTATTGTATTGACAGTGCTTAGGGGCCATACCACCCGTATGGGCCCTAGTGTCACAGGTATTCATATCTACCATTACACCATTGTTATGTAACGATTACGACTGGGATTGACAACTTAACATGCCTTCTTAAGTACGCAAACACTTAAACGACTTTGGCGGTCGTCTACCTATAGGAAGACCGCATGCCTACGTATATAATATCATGATCTGAAGGATATATTATACGTCCCCATCCTCAAATGGGGCGAAGCATTTCATATTTACTTTGGCAGTCTTGATTAATAAACGTACGTATTTGGTATTTCTAATAGATGTGTTATCAAACATAAATGTTTTTTTACACTATTTATCTTTGTAACTGCTTGTTTCAAAAAGCGAACACATTCTAAAAGCTCGGTCACAGATAGTCTTTTAATCCTTAATATAGTATTAGTATTATAGGAATTCAAAAATCGTTGTCAATGTCTCTTAAAAGTTTATTGTATACTAGCGGCCCGTCCCGGCTTCGCACGGGTAGACATTTGTTTCTCACCTCTATCTCGGCAAGCGGCTTGGTAAGTTTCTTAAGTAACTCGTAAATGGTGTAGTAGAACCCTGAGGAAAATACACTCAGCATGAACGCTGTACAGTTTTCCCAATGCCGCATCATTTTTATACCAGGATTTCCCCCGCTCCTGCTCTCCAGCCCCGGCGTTCCGGCGCGTTACGGCGAATTCATTTTATTTTAATTTTATTAAACTCGTAATATCTTTCGAATGGAATGTCTAATTTTAATAAACTAAAAAAATATTTACAGGTATTTAAACAGCCTTGCTTGAGACATAATTTATTTAGGTACTTAAGGATTAAGGCAAAGGTATATTTAAATAACTTGGTCTGATTTTGGTCGGAAATTCTATTAAATTTAAAAATGTTAAATAGTCGTTATAGTGACATAACTACAATAGATAGACACATGCTATGCGACATTTTTTGTAGATATTTATATGTTCTTTAATATTGTGAAACATTATTTTGTTCTATCATCAATATTTTTCGCAGCGCATGCGATGAAAGATTTTTATAGGCATTTAATACACCTTGGGTAATAGTATTATTGCAGTTTTAGTAGGGATCCTTATTTTTTCTCACAATTAAAATAGCCTATAATAATAAAGTAGCATTCAAATGGAGAAAGAATTTTTAAAATCGGTCCAGTACTTTTTGAGCCTATTCGTTACAAACATAAATACAAACCTTTCCTCTTTATAATATTAGTATAGATTTTTATTTCGTGAGAAATATAACTTAATCTCCGATTTGCAACAAAGAGTGTATCACTCACTCGATATTGACACAGGAACACGTCATTGAGTTGATTGCTAGTGCCTTCTATTTTTATCTATGCAATGAAAACAATAATTAAGTACTCGTATTTGTCAAAAATATGTTCTAGCCGCTCTCGCTCGCGGCTCGTATGCTGTGATTTCCCTGTGTACCATTGATTACGTGTTTAATAACGTCTAATTACGTCTTGTTCTCATTCAAATATTACATGTAGTTTTTTCCATAGATTTTGCATTTGTTACAAGTAGGTATCTAATATCGATCGACTATGCTTTTATTTTTCTTCTAAATTTGCTTCAACGCGGTATAAAAGTACCTAAAGGACAACATAATTTTGACTTTAAGGAAAATTATTTTTAGCGTAGAACGAATTGATTTGATTTGAATTGCGCAGGTAGATTTCAATAATCTTCACCATATTTTTTATATTTTTTTGGTAATTTCTATATATTTATTCATTGATTGTTGTGACCTGACTTGAACAGTAAGCCGACCGATACTGTACCGTAAGATAGCGATTGTTCAAAATAAATAGTACGAGACATCGTACTTGTTCGAAATTCGACCATTAAGGTTCTATTGTCAGAAACCATAGACATTACAAATATATTAATCTGTTCTCAGTTTTGACACTCAGTTTGTCATCCTTTTCATATTCCTCCGTCCGCGCAAGTTTCATAAAAAGGGGTACAAAGTTTTTGCTTCACGTATCAATATTATGATAATCCAGTATACCCATAATTGAACCCTACTCATAATAATTCCATCTACGCGGAAACGCATTTTCTGGGGACGGTCATGATTCAGTATTTGTAAATTTAGATTCACAAATAATGAATTATAAGAAATTGTAAAAAAAAATAGTTGATAAGTAAAATCACTGTTATTGAAAATTTCTATTTGGAATATTGTTGAAATAGTGTTCGAATTAAAAATGTAATAATAGCACAGAGGAAAAAAAAGCAAAAATAAACAAATTAAGTATTAGGGACTTTTTTAACATGAACTTTACAGTTACCTACTATACTAGGATTATACTGCTTCACCGGACAAAAGGGGTGACGGGGGCTGAATTCGTCTTGTGAATAAAACTACAAATGAAGTAACCCAATGAATACGCAATTATTAAGATTATGGTTAACAAAAGTCATTTTAGTCGCAATTTTATTAGGTAACGATTAAAGATACGGACAATATGCATACATAGGTACAGACGCCAGTGCCTCTAGCACGAGTTCCTGCAATTTACTTACTCGATCACACGTACAGTTTCCTCCCATACATTGAGCACCAGCGCCTCTCGCGGAAACTATTAAGAACTAAAACTCTGGTGCTCAATGTATGGGACGAAACTGTACGTGTGATCGAGTAAGTAAACTGCAGGAACTCGTGCTAGAGGCACAGCACATCAAGCCACCCCAATCTGTCAAATTTCCCCTATTGAAAGTGAACCTTATGCTTTTGTGGTAAAGTTGAAAATCTATAAAAGAAATTTGACTTATTGGGGTAAGTGGATGTGCTGGCTTCTGTACCTAAGTAAAATTTTACTCCTTTATTTATAAAATTGGATGGCAAACGAGCCATTGGGTCACCTGATGGTGAGTGATCACCGCCGCCCATGGACACCCGCAACACCAGCCAGCCGCAACTGTATTGCCGGCCTTTAAGAAAAGAATAGACGCGCTTCTTAAAGGTTGTCATGTCATACTGGATCGGAAATACTTTCGCAGTTAATTGATACCACAGAGCGGCAGAGCGCGGCAAAAAGTTTATTGTGACGGACAGTAGTAGATGACCATTCATACAGGTGATAAGGATGAAATTTCCACTTATGGCGATTTTCCACTTTTCCTATTCCATTTAACCCGTTTTGTGGCACCTGCTTTAGATTATCACTGTAAAGGTATTTTTGTATATCTCTGATACAGTCAACACCAAGTAAGCGATACACTCGCACTACGTAAACGACCTTTACCGCCTACGTAATAAAGACGCTGTCAATAATAAAGTGTTTCCATTGACGGGCGTCGACTGTACATTAATCGCGAGACATTCAATAGAAAAATCGTGTAGGTAGTTATATGTAATTTATCAGCAAATATATTGTAATCTATACGAGCGGTAGGTTGATATCATCAGGTAGGCAAGTTATTACGTAACATCAGGTATTAAAGTCCGCATTTAAAAATAGATGCCGAATCGGAGCCGTGCTTATCTTTGCGCAACTTAAAGCATCAGATTCAGGAATGGCGCATGGCGCAGTGGTTAAGACAATCGCCTCGCTATATGTGTCCCGGGTTCAATTCCCGCACAGGACGACTATTTGTGTGACAGATAAATAATAGTTTTGACTTCTACTTTGTGTCAGTGAATTATATGTTTGTAAAGTAAACCGCTGACAAAGGGATTAAATTCTCTAGTGCGGACGTTGTCTTTTAAAATTATGATAAAAATATACTTAGAGGCTAACAACAGCCACATTGGGTCACCTTTCTTAAAAACATGTTGGTATGTCAAATTGGACAATCTTTTACATAACTTCATTCAACATTTACTCGACAGATTATAATTATTCTTTAAAAAACATTAAACCGATTTTTATTTTGACAACAGTTTGAAACAAAATTGATATGGAAATAGTCCCATACAAATTTTATTCATTTCAAAAGAATTCCTATCTATTATATAAAATTAAAATCGGTTTCCAAACAACGAGAAAATAGCGTAACATACATATAGGAGAAACTGTTGAATTTATAATAACCTCCTTCTTTTGAAGTCGGTAAATAAAACACGAAGTACCAGATGACTTCGTGATTTATTTAAATTAATAAAACAACAAATCAATCTGTCATTAGGATTATTATCTTGCCTGCGATTAATGATAAGATTAAAAATTGATTTGATTTTGTCCAAGCCGTTTAACCCGTCCGGTCGGAGGGCGTGGCGTGGGTTCAATTTCCACACTGAACCATCTTTGTGTAATAAAGATTGGTTTCGGGGTCTGGTTGGTTGATGGGCTGCCATTCGTGCCTCGGAGAGCACTAACCAGTTAATTTTATTACCGGTACCCACGGTACTGGTTGTTAAGAGAACATCTATGACAATCATTACTCAGAAGTCATACAGAATCAGACACGTGACCTAACTTCTTGGTTACAGCATCCTTTCGGTTTCGGTTTCGGTCAGCAGACGGCTGTCACAACATAATTATTTTGGTAGCTAGCTGACAACACTGAGTCGGAGCCGACCCTTAAAGAAATGGGAAACATCAAGGCAGACACCTACTTTTTCAAGTAATGAAATCAGGCGTTACTTTGCGGAAATCCATAACAATCAAAATACAAAATCAATATGTAGTGTTAATTCCGCTAATTGTCAGTTTAATCATGCCGGGATGCAATTTGCACCACTTCCACGGACCATTCTCAAGGGCTGCTAACTCGTCGAGTGCTCGAAGGAGAGTTAGCAGCCCTTGAGAATGGTCCGTGGAGGACCGAAACACGTGTTGGGTATCGTACTGGCGCATGTAATTTGCTTTTTTATATTGTCCTTCTTGCATGTGCACATTTTTGCGGGCGGGAGGGCGGTGCAAATTCCATCCCGGCATGATTAAACTGACAATTAGCGGAATAAACACTACATATTGATTTTGTATTTTGACCTACTTTTTCACTTGTGCTTAGCTTGTACGGAATAGGCGTAATACGAGAACACATGGGTGCTGTGGGTTGTCCTAAGCACGGCTTCAAGTGGGCTATGGGTCGTTTCTAAAACAAAAATCGCAGCTTCGGTTCCTTTTCGTTCCTTACCAAATTTGTGTAGGTATTTGGCTTAATGACCGTGGTACAGCCGTTGTCAAACGACTATTGCCGGCAGCTAAACTTTCGCTCCAAAAATTTAATCTCTTAGGGCGATGCCCCATCTATAGTAATAATAATAATATCTAGGGACAGTGTCACACAGATCATCCCAGCCCCAAACTAAGCAAAGCTTGTACTATGGGTACCAGGCGACGATATATATACATATATAATACCTATCTGGGGGACATAATATCTGGGGACAATGTGACACAGATCATCCTAGCCCCAAACTAAGCAAAGCTTGTACTATGGGTACCAGGCGACGATATACATACTTATAGGTATAGATAGATAAATACTTATATACATAGAAAAATCCATGACTCAGAAACAAATATTCGTGCTCATCACACAAATATTTGCACTTACCGGGATTCGAACCCAGGACCACCAGCTTCCTAGGCAGGAGCACTACCAACTAGGCTACGATGACCGTCAATATAAATCTATGGGCTGATCGCGCGTCAATTCGCCTATAGTAAAGGCGAAGTGCGTTCGGTTTACAAACTACCTAATGGTCGTTACTATAAGCATCGCGGCAGTGAATACAAAATGAAGCATAAATGTTTGTTATTACCATGTTAAATTAGTATAAGTAATTGCGTACTAGTTTACTAGTATGTGTGTATTTATGAGCCTCGCTAATCCCGTGTCCCGGGTTCGATTCTCAAACAAAACAAGTATTTGTGTGTCCAATAAGTAGTACTGAGTGTGAGTGTACTTTTTGTTCGTCAATTATATATTAGTAAAGTACCTCGCGACACAGGAATTCTTTTTTAATAAAATTAATATTGTTTGGATACAAAATTAGAAGTAGGTATAAGTAAATTGTATCTAAATTCCCGAGCTAGGTAGTTAAGTTAGATAAAAATACTAAACTAATACATAACTAGGTACCTAATAAGTATTTTATGAAAGTAAGAAAAACACACATAACTTTAACAAAATATTTACTCATAAAAATATAAACAGTTAAAAAACCTTTATAAACCCAGTCACAATCAATCTATCCACTTCACAGTGCAGTGCTGTAGTTCATAATCACTTGGAATCCCATGTAAAAGTTGATGAGTAATGGAATGCCGAACGCAATGCCCCGCGCAGGCTGTGGCAGCGGAATCACAGCGTACACTATGGTATGAATGATACGCCCTAGAGTAAACAAACGGAACAACAGCGTCGCCCACGCAGCCACTGGGTTCGTTGTCACGTAAAGCGCTGCAAGCACCCAAAAAGCAGGAATGTTCTCCAAATCATTGAGGTGCGCCCGACGTACTCTTTCTACCACAGGATCGTCAAACTTTACTTTTCCTTTTAACGCCTTCGCATCTTCAGGATTTGCAAACGCACCTCGGATCAATCTTGTCGTGCCCGTAAGTGGACTTAGTACCAATAATTTCACTGCTAATATTGCAGAATATACGATGTACGACTGTAATACCGGATCGTTCAGTGACAAAGCGGCCATTTTGTATAAGTTTGATTACACGATTAGCTGTGTATGACGCGCGCTAAGGCCACACTATCACTACACGAATGAACTTGGCAATGATATTATATTGTTATGGTGAGGCGAGGTATAGAGGAGCACTTACAGCCAACTTCAGTTCAAAGTAATAATTTATGCGTTTATCGCATCCATACTACAATGCTAAGAATATTGCGTCGTTTGCGTTATATCTTAGAGTTCACGCATATGCTAAAGCAGAAATGTATACCAAATAGATGGGTATTTCCTTTACTACACTGTGATTGTGCAATATTTGTAACCTGTTCTTTAAACGACTATTTGTATACCTATACTGAACATATCTACGCGAATGTATTGTCGAAAACTGATTTAATTCATGTACCTACTGTATGTCAAATATACAGTAGGTAGGTACCTACATGTGTTTTGCATGTCATCTCTAGAATGTTTCGAGATTTTATCACAACCACCTGGTCTTCACGTGATAACTATTGAAAACAAATATTTGGGCGCCCAGATAGGCACTAATTTGGTTTTTAAATTGGCTCTAACGTTATCGATATAAAACTATTCATATACTTATAGAGATAAAATGGAGTTTTGTTGATCGATCGAGATTTTTCGATCACTCAACTACTGTGCAGTTTTAATGCAAATAAATCTAAAATAATTTTTAATCAAATTACTACTAAGTTTTGGTATAGGTACATATAATAAAATCGTAGGAAAGTCAAAACTGTACATAAAATATTTTTTTAAAAGGATACTTGGGGCGTGATCTATAATCGATATCGAAGCCAAAAATATAGTTATTAGAATTTTTGTCTATATGTCTGTTTGTCTGTACGTATGTCCGGGCTAAACTCAAAAAGTATATGTATGGATTTACTTTAAATTTTGCATGAATATTACTAAGAGGTCGGGTCAACATATAGGCTACATATTATCACGCTATCGCCTACGGGGGGGGGGGGGGGGGGGAGCTGTGATAATTTATAAAATTGAACGCGGGTAAAACCGCGGGGCACAGCTAGTACAATAATAAAAGTAATAAGAATCCATTTGTTACAGACAACAATGCCCACTTGTTCGTAACTATTTTAATTTAAAATTAATCTTAGTAGACAGAGATTTTGCACACTCATACGACAAGAGTGTGCAATTGTTTGCTACGTTTTTAATTATTTTAACATATGTACCTATATATTTAAATATTTTTCGAATTGTATATTGTATACCTAAAAGCAAACTATCAGGTAAACAAAATCTCAATCGATGATATCTGAATAACGATCCTGCACTAAACTAATAAAATATCTGTGCCATCAGCGTTTGACAAGAACATCTATATTGTGTGGATTTCTGCCTTTGTACCACCCTCGTGTGTTCAGGTCATCTAGTAGGTACATGGCGGCACTATAATCGGAGCAGACAAAGAGCCCGGATTCCATTAACACACTACCTAACTTAAGTACACAAGCTCGAAAGCCGTAGGTCAGTGTTACTAGCTAGAACCTTTTCAAAGCACATAGCAACGCGACGACTGCACGCGATTTGCTCAACTAATATTATAAAGAGAAAAGATTAGATTTTTTGTATGTTTGTCTGTTTATTTGTATATATATATTATAAAATTCCTTATTTGAATCATACTAATATTATAAAGGCGAAAGTTTATGAGTGTGTGAGTGTGTATGTTTGTTTTTTCTTCACGTCTACACAGCTCGAGCGATTTTAATAAAATTTGGTATGGAGTTAGCTGACACCCTAGATTAACACATAGGCTATAATTTATAAGGTTTAATGCGGGTAAAACCGTGGGGCACAGCTAGTTAGAAATAATTTCACTTATAGAAAGGTACACTGTCAGCAAGTAATGTAGGCTGTATTTTATTTGCAATAACATTACCAGTCCCAACATAAATTAAATAACATATTCGTAATTAATAGTGGACGATCAATAGACATTCGATTTACCCAAATTACAATAATGGTACCAGGTATCAAAAAAAATTCTATATAAGTTAGTCACGTAGATCTACGTGACTAACTTATATAGATATACTTAGGGATGGGTCTATATTTGCTATAAAACTATCCACGTGTTAGCATTTTATACCCCAATTCTTTAGTAAATAAACTCACAAAAAAGTTGCGCAACTTTTCTATTGTTTAAAATTTTAGATTTAGGCAGAAAAAGAAATACCTATGTGTTACAGATTCAACTTATCCAATGCCCTAAATGCCTTGGTGGCATTTTGCTCCCTCGACCATTGCTGATCTATTGTTAAGAAGTATATAACCTCTTAACAATAGACCATTTATGGTTGAGGGAACAAAATGCCACCAAGGCATCTGTATAACTATGGAGATAAGTTACAATAACCATATTTTTATGTCTTGGGTCACTTGTTATGTGTGTGTCATTGGTCCCCAACTAGGGACAACGTGTACTATGGCAATCAGACAACTGATAAACATACATAATTATATTTCTATATACATAGATATATAAAGGGTTTTCCAATAAGAGGTGTTATTTTGATATACAACGAAAAATGATATTTTTTAATATGAATGATTGGAAGTTTATTTCATTATAAAGAGGAAGCTATGCGGTTAATAGTGGAAAATAACATTAGGCAAATGACCACCACGACCACGCTTACAGGACTATATCTTTCTTTGCATATCAAAATAACACCTCTTATTAGAAAACCCTGTATTATAGATAAATTACACCCAGACACAAAACCAATTATCATCTTACAAAAAAATGTCCTGGGTGGGGATCAAACCTACTACCGCTGGCTTACCAGCCAGGGTCACTAACCACTAAACCAATAGGTCAGTCCATTTAAATCAACACGAAATAAAAATCACACTACCGTATAAAGCGTATTAAGATGTCGCAGCGGTAATATGTAATTCATATGATATTAATCCTTAACCAACTATTAACTGATTTTGAATTGCATTCTGCTCTTATTTATCTTTCAATCTGTAGATACGTACAAAGGCTGCCTGGCGGGTGGCTAGTGCCTTACTGAAATAAAATCTTGATGTACAGTTAACGATTCGTCAGTGGATACAATCGCACTACGAAAACCACTCTTAACACATTCATAATTCAGACGCGGTGTAAAACATCCAGCCAGCATACGACCAGCACATCCAGGTACCACAATCTGTCAAATTTCTTTTATAGACTTTCATTTTTATCACTAAATCATAAGGTTTACTTTCAATTGGGGAAATTTGTCAGATTGGGGTAGCTTGATGTGCTGGCGTCTGTACAATTGGATGGCGTGTCGTCAATGCATGTCTGATGTCTGTTATACTGTACTGACCCGCCAATCATAAATATTTTTATGTGTCTTTGGTGTGCAATAAGTAATTTAGATGTATTTCTTTGTATCTCCTCTACTTGTTTTGGTAAAGTGTAAATAAATCTGCGCGAGAGACTAAACGAATTGTAGAATATGCCATTCTTTATTATTTAAAGACTTCTTGCACAGAATTGTACAAAGGCGGACTTAATGTAAAGGCATGCTCTACCAGTCAACCTTGGGGTGATGCGAGAATACATGATAGGTGCAGTAAAGTGTAAAAATATTATTGGTTAGAAGATATATAAGGTACAGTCATTACACAGATACATATCTTTAAACATATAAATCAATGCCACTTTTCGTTGTAATGTTATAACTCAACAACGCCTTTACCGATTTGGCTAATTTTGGTCTTGAATTATTCGTGGAAGTCCAGGGAAGGTTTGCTAAAAAAGAAAATTAAAAAAAGTCTTGAAAACGTGTGAAATTAACATCTTTTAGCAATTTAAAATGTTTTTTTGTTTGAATAAATGAACTTAATAATCATTTTTTTATTACTATGCCTTATACGTAGCGAAGCACGTACCGGGCCTACCGTACCTATACCTTACCAAAAATATATATAACTATATAATAGGTATACCTATAAATAAATTGCACAATAAATAATACAACTGTAATATGATGTTTACCTATTTCTAAAACTAATGCGCGGGTTTTCTTTTAAAACGAGTAACGCCGTCCTGATTTCCGGTGGACGGGAGTTCCAAAGAATGGATTTATTTATTTATTTAAAGGTACACCAACAGCTTCTGTATATAACATTTAAAGTAATGATTGGTACCGAGTTATGGTCTTATACAGTTGCCAATAACAGGTGAACCAACACTTACAAATAGAAATGATAACCTAAGTCAAAACAAAGTGTAATAAAACTAAAGTGATAATAAACTATATAAACAAAAATATAACAATCAGTTATTAAACTTAACTAAACCAATTTATCAAACAGAAATTAAACCAAATTATACTTCTACTTAAAACCAAAAAAAAGAAATATGTATATAAAAACACAAACTAAAATAAAAAGACATCAATAAACACAAATGTGATAGTATGTAGTATATGAGATATACCTATGTACTAGCATGATATATTATTTGTTTGTATGCGGGTCTTCAAAATTTGGGTTTTAAAGACATTCATGGAGTCATGATATATGTCAGCATGTGGAGTGGACTTTATATATGAATTCATCGCCTGACTGAGCCTATTGATGGGTGAGCAAACTCCTATATTTGTCTTGGATGCTTTACTGTGAAATAGATGGGTAATGGGATGTCTGGGTATTTTATAGGGCACTTTTAGTCCAACCTGTTCAGATAGTTTATCGCAATCTAATTTATTGTTAACCGATTTGAAAAAGAACATGAGATCTTGTACTAGTCTACGGTCGCGAAGAGTAATCATATTGTAGGATCTAATACGTTGTTCGTATGGACACCGGGGAGATATATCTCCAAAGTTATAAGCTAGGTGTTTTGTAAAGGCCCTTTGGATGCTTTCTACTCTTTGTGAGTGTACTGCATAGTGCGGGTTCCACATTACGCTAGCATATTCAAGGTGGCTTCGTACTAAGGTGTTATATAGTATAATTTTTGTTCTAACCATCTTAAACCCTTTAGTGCTCCTCTTAAGGAATCCTAATTGCCGTGCTGATTTCGTTACGATGCTATCAATATGACTTTTAAAGTTGACTTTACTGTCCATGATGATGCCAAGATCACGAACCTCGTTTACGCTTTCTAATAATGCTCCTTTTATATTATATGAGACGGAATTGGACTGTTTTTTCCTCGTGAATCGGATATGGCTACATTTTTGAACATTAAGTTTCATGCGATTAATGTTGCACCAATTCGCAATTCTGTCCAAATCTTGCTGAATTAGGGTAGAGTCTTCATTTGATGTTATGGTTTTGTAGATTTTAAGATCATCGGCAAACATTAGATACTTACAATGATGGATTTGAGCAGTAATATCGTTAATAAAAAGTAAAAATAGCACTGGTGCAAGGTGAGAACTCTGAGGAACTCCTGAGTCAGCATAATATGGGTAAGATTCGTAACCATTAACGACAAGAATTTGCGATCTATGGGTTAAATAAGATGAGAACCAGTTCAGAAGTGAGCCATGTATACCGTTATAATCTAATTTGGACAGTAACAGGGAATGGTCAACTTTGTCAAACGCATTGCAAAAGTCCGTGTACACAGCATCTACTTCTAGTCTTTTGTCAAGAGCTGCAGTCACGTCAGACACAAACTCGACGAGATTTGTTTCTACGCTGCGTCCAGCTTTAAAACCATGCTGACTAGGCGAAACAGTTTTTTCAATGTGGCGAGTAATGATTGGACAGACAAGAGACTCGAGGATCTTTGAAAAACATGATAATATTGATATAGGGCGGTAATTTTTAACATTAACAGGATCTCCCTTTTTAAAAACCGGTATAATTCTTGCGTGTTTCCATACATCAGGAAATATTCCTTCAGTGAGAGAAGAATTAAAAATAATCTGCAGCGGTAGGGTGAGTTCATGACAGCACCTTTTTACAAAAAAAGGTGGAATGGAATCAGGCCCAGCGCCCTTGGAGGCATCTAAATGTTTGAGCTTGTTAAAAATGTCTTTTTCTGTAAACCTAATAATACTTATGGCAGAGTGAATGCCCGAGAGTACATTGGAATTATTGTAGGTAGCGGCTGGATCCTGACTAAAGACAGAGACAAATTGATCCGCGAAAAGGTTGGCAATTTCTGGGCCACTGCAAGCTATCCTGTTATTCATAAACATGTGTGCAGGTATGCTAGACTCCCCACGACGCTTATCTTTTATGAATCGCCAGAAAGCTTTTGGGTTTTTAGGAATGTCATTTTCAATTTTACTTTTATATGTATTATAACACTTATTAATTAAAGTATGACAGCGACTACGAAGTAATTCAAAAGTGAGTTTATCTCGGGGATTATTATATTTACGATATTTTATCCTAAATTTTTCTTTCTCTGTCAGAGTTCTAATAAGTGAATCAGAATACCAAGATGGATATTTAGATTTTTTTCTTGTATATTTGGGCACAAAATTGTCTATAGCATTCTGCAGTATACTGTAGAAGGCATTTACCCTCTCATTAACATCAACACATTCGTGAAAAGCATCATACCAATTTATACCTATGAGATAGTTTTTAATTTGTGCAAAGTCAGCTTTAAGAAAGTTGTAACCTGAACGGTATTTTGTTTTTAATTGCTTTACGTCGGAAAACGGAATGGTGATGAGGATGTTCGGGTGATGGGAATCTAGTTTACTAAGCAAGTCATTGGGTTTAGTAACTGTTATATCTGATATGTTACTCAATACTAGGTCCAGAATTCTGCTGTCAGCATTAAGAATAGAATTAAATTGGTGGAGTTCATTGATTGACAGGAAGTCTACGAGTGAGTAACCCAGTGAATTCTCATAATTTGATGGCGATAAATGAAGGTCGTCATCACTCCTGATCCAGTCGATAAAACCCAAATTAAAATCCCCAAGAATCACAACATCGTCGACATTATTTAGCACATTGTTAACATTATTTAAGAAGACCTGTAGAGAGTCTAGTTTCACAGGCGGTGGCATATAGATAACACAAAGTGCAATTTTTTTGGTATTATTGTTGACATTTAACTCTACAGATAACCATAAATCTTCGAAGTCACTTTCCCAGTTTTTCATTCTTACAGATTTAATATTTTTACTAATAGCCACCATAACCCCACCTCCATCTTTTTTAGGTATCTTAGAACTTAATCTATCCCTACGATACAACACATACCGTGGGTCAATAAACTCTCCATTAATTATGTTAGAATTTAACCAAGTTTCTGTAAATGCTATTACATCATAACTAGTCATCAAAATATTTTTAAAGATATCTTCAGTTTTAGTCCTCATTCCACGAACATTTTGATAATAAATATCAAGCACTGCGAATATAAATAACGCCAAGATCATTTATATTTAACCATTTATATTTCTATGTCTGGATTGTGCCGTCAGTCATTTTCATTAACTTTAAGCTATCCTCATTGCGAATATAGATAGGTTTCGAGTGAATATCTTTTCGTACAAGAATTCGCCCGTTGCGTACCCAGACAAAGTTGTATGACATCTCTTTAGCCAGTTTCCGAGTTGCTGCATGCAGTTGTTTGCCAGTAGCACATAAGTGCTCGCTAACAAAAATAGGCACTCGGTTACCTCCTATGCCTAAGTGATGCGAGTTCAATTTGTCCGAGGGATGTTTTTTGTTAAAGTTTCCAACAGCAGCCAGAAGGTTGTCACGCTGGCGGGGGCTGTAGAGCTTTGCAATAGCAGTGCGTGGGCGGTTATTATCCTTATTTAGTTTGGCTACTCTTGTAATATGCATAATGTCGCTGTCAGCAATGTCACAACTAGTTACCTTCGCGATATTTTGTAAGGTTTTCACAAGGTTTTCAGACTTATTTTCGGGTAAACCACTAATTTCCACATTGTTTTGTCGCATATTTTGTTCTACAATACATAATCTGGTCGTTAGGTCATTGACACTTAGTTGAAGGTTTACATTATTGTTGCGCCGTTCATTAATTATGGCATCTTTTTCATCGAAGAGTTTCTTAAAATTTTCGAAGTGATCGTTGAAATATCCGAACGAAATTTTGAATTCAGTTATTTCTCCTTGTATATTTTTTAATTGGTCTGTAAGTAGCTCTTTGAAAGATGAATTAGCAGCCGCGGTCAACTCTTCCTTAATTATATCTCTTAGAGTATCTTCATTAAAACGATGTTCCTGATTAAATGAGGTGGAAGTGGGTTTACTACTTTTCTTCCTTAGAGTCACGTTCATTGGATCAGGTGGGGTGTTTTTATTACCAAGAGTTTTAGATACAACTTTGGGGCTCGGAGTTTGTTTCGAACTTGGTGAGTAACCAAGCTTTCCATTGTTATTTGCCGGGCGCGCAGGCGTATTATCAGTTTTTAGTTGTTTGCAACAACATTCGGGGCATTTCCAGGTGGACTTATATACATGATCCATAAGATAAAAGTTACTACTTGGTATGTTTACACAAAAAATGTCAAATCTTGACTTGCATTCACAACAATCCAAAAACTCCAGACTTTTAATTTTATTCAGACATCCAGCGCAAGTATTTGTTTTCGATTCCATTTTAATTTGTTTATAAATTGGTATATTCACACAATACTGGCCGTTATTCATATACAATATAAAGTTTGAAGTTGTTGAGCGCTGGGCGGCGGCTAGCGACCGTGTAAGCGTTGTGCGTGTGTGCGTAGAAGCGGGCGATCCGCGGGTTGTCCTAGGTCATGGACACGGGAACAATTTGGTCGGTATTTAAATATTTTGAGAATATTTTGAAAATAATTTGGTTATAACTCACGAACGCATTAGAATCCTGGTAAGATGTAATCACCACTGGATAGTGCGTTAACACAGCTTCACGGGGATATAAAACACTACTAATTATGAATAATTTTTACCACTTTTTTCAATATTTTAGACGAGCAAAATTCAAACACTGTTATCACTTCGGTTGCGTAACGCAACAACGCAACAAACGCAAAATGGATTGTACGAAGAAGAGTGAATGAAATAAGAATGATGATAGATTCTGTGTATTGTATTATGTATATATTGTTTGTATGTACATAATTACAAAAAAATATTTCTCCTCCAGACCCCGTATATATTAGGAGACCCAGCTTCTATTTGAGGGTTTTTAAATACGAAATCCCCAATTATTTTTTATAGTAGGTAAAGTTTTCATAACTTTTCTTAAGCTACTACGATATTCAAATCTTGTTTTAGTGAGGAGAAATATTATAGTATTATTATCGACGGGCCGGTAGCCTGATATCGTCCACTGCTTGGCATAGGTCCCGCCCAAAGGTTCTATAACGTTGCCATTTGGAGGTGCTTGCCGTAGTCACCGCGCTTGGTGCGCGCGTTGGCGACCGCAGTTAGGTGCTAGTTGGTACACAGGAGGCACTGCTACCCGACTACCTGGTGAATCCCTTAGTCGCCTTTTACGACAACCACGGAATGGTATGGGGTGGCCGTGTTATTCTTTCTGAGCCGAAAATCACACGGCTATATGTAATGATCTATTATAGTACGTATTAACAAAAGTAGTACGTATATGAAGTGTAAGATGGGCCTGTTGGCGTGGTTGGCAAATGCTAGATTTTCACGACGGAGGTCGTGGGTTCGATTCCCACGGACCAGGTCCCAGGACAGATATTTGTGTGCATGAACATGTCTGTTTGTCCTGAGTATGGGTGTAATTAATAATTATCGATATAAGTATGTATTTACAAAACAAGTAGTATATCAGTTATCTGGTTTCCATAGTACAAGCTCTGCTTAGTTTGGGATCAGATGGCCTGTGTGAATAATGTCCCTGGATATTATTAATATCTATAATAATAATAATGTCCTCCTAGCCGAATTTCGACCACGGCGGCCAGTCTCAACAGAGATTAGCCATCTGCGCGGGACATATTATAGTGCTCAAGTGTGTGAGCAAACACAGGAGCACTTTCTATTCCATCACTCTCATGATCCGATGGGACGCCTAGGCGACACGACCGGAAAGAGGTCAGGCACAGGACCGACGGCTTTACGTGCTCTCCGAGGCACGGGGGTTTAATACCACCAACTCCCAGACTTCGGGCTGATGCTGAGAAATTTTTCTTTTTACAGAAAAGTCCCACAATCACTTTTGGCCCGACCCGGGATTTGAACCCAGGACCTCGTTATCTGCGGGTGAACACGCTACCGCTAGACCAACGAGGCAGTTAATATCTATTACTAATTTGATTGTATTTCTGTTCTTGTGAGGATAACTTTCTGGTTATAAATAAATTTCGTAGTTATAATAATAAATCTTAACCCATATCGTCCTCATTTCTTATATTCCAGTTTTATGAAGCTCATATCTCTTAGCACTTCCCCTAATTTGATTTGTGGCCCTGTTACGCACTTGACGTGTTTGTATCGTTTCATTTTATTTTGACGAAATTGGGTCATTTACACTTTACGAGGATTTAATCTCAACTATCTGTTAACGTAAACTAGTTATTAGGGACTTAGGAGGAACTATTTGGCGCTAGTATCAGATGTAATCGCTATTAATGTAATAGGTACCTACACATTTAGATTTGAATAATATACTGATAGTTATCTAGCTATGTAGTAATAATAATATCCCGGGTCATTATTCACACACGGCCATCTGGGCCCAAACTAAGCAGTACTTGTACTATGGAAACCAGATAACTGATATATTACATAGGTACTACTTTTCTTTTGTAAATACATACTTATATAGATAATTACACCCAGACACAGGACAAACAGACATGTTCTAACACAATTATCTGTCCTGGGTGGGAATCGAACCCACGAGCTGCGACGTGAAAGGCAAGCATTTACCAACCACGCCAACCAGCCCATCAGTTAGTTGGTCTCTAAATACTACGACCACGTGAGTGTATTCCTGTTGCCCCGAGATGTCTTCAAAGTGTAGGGAGAATTCATCGAATTTGATACCACCCTCTACGGGAAAAGATATTCGTTAGTACATTTATAGGGATATGTAATTATTTATTTAAGTATTTAATTTTCTTAGAAATACCAACAGCTTCAGCATCGTCATTTATAATAAAGTTGATGAGAGAGCCTTTTACAACTCTCCTCGAATTAACCATTGTTTACACATCGTAGTTGTGGTATTCTAAAATTTTACATAGTGTTAACGATATAATTGAGTAACTGAAGTTACAGAGTAACATAAATCTTATGAAAAAATCCTAGGCTGAGAGCCCTTGTCTCTGGTTGAACGAGTCAAGCCAAGTCGAATTATATACTATGTTTATAATAGCTATTACTTGGTGGCACAGCACAGGAACGCTGGTTGACTTAGTTGATAGTCGTGTGGAAGATGAATCGAAACGTGAAGTCTCATCATATGAGTAGGAAAATATTCTCCTCCTTGGTGAAACATCATGTTCCCAAGAACTGAATTTTCGAAAGGAGATCGGGACAATCAATCCTACCGGATATAACGTTTATTATGTACAGACGCCAGCACATGAACCTACCCCAATCTGTAAAATTTCCCCAGTTGAAAGTGACCCTTATGCTTACGTGGTAAAGTTGAAAATCTGTAAAAGAAAGGTCATTGGGCAACTAAGTATGGAACCTATACCCACGGCCTACAGAAAAAAAAGGTAGTATGTTTAGATAAACGTCTCTAGTTTACGAATATATATGTCGCATTAACGCCGACAACGGGAAAAAAACAATTCTAAAAAATAAAAATACAATAATAAGGTTTATTATAACAAGGCTTAGTACATTTTTATTGGTTTTTTGATAGTAAACATGATTTTAAAAATAAAATAAGTAAAATAAAACAAGTATAGAAGAGTTTTTAAGTTTTATTCGACATGATCAATGTCTACAGGAATAATTGTATCGTCTAAAAACGCCGCAGGCGCATCAATTTGATTTTGATGTCGGGCCCAAGACAAAAAATATACTATGCTGGCTATATGCGCGCAGCATCCAATAGTGCGGCAACCGTGGATACAAGAGCAGTAGTAATCTTCGATACTATCTCTGCCCTGTCTTGTTGGGTTCACCAATATGTAAGTATAGTATGTTTTGCTCCTGACATGTCGCGACTGTATTTGTATATAGCAGATTTGAACATCACTAACTCTTATAGCACGCAAACGTTTATTTTGTTTATTTATTGAACAGAATGCTTCACTGGAATTGTTTTATCAATATATGTATTACCTATTTTTTATTTATCTTTAACATTTTATTCCCATGGTTTAAAAAAAAAATAACTATCTAAATTTTAATGTAGGTTAATACTTAACAATTTAAAACTAATTTGGTTTTTGTAGGAAAACTATCGTTAACTGGGTCAGATTTCGCCCCATGACCTTTGGCAGATTAGGGTAGCTGGCGTGGAGAAATTTTTAGTTAAATCCCGCCGCATGCTCAGACGAAGCGAATGCGAAGACGAATGGCGCATAGCAAAGTATAGGCTTCCGACTTAAATTTACATTTTAGGTGGTAATAAAGATATTTCACAAATTTCCTCTGAATATATTTGTGGATACCTTAGTCAGGTTCACTAGGCTAAAGCCTGGCAGCAAAATGAATAAGTTTACATAAACTATCTGACTCGCGTGCATTGGGAATCGAATCGCAGTGTTGCATAAATCACATTACGTCAGAATTTCGATTTGGAATAGCATTAAATGCCCGAATATATTTTTCGTATTTTTAGAAATGAATTATATTTTGCGGGGTACTTTACAAACATACAACCAAAGTGCACAAAGCACACCCAGACACAGTACAACAACTTATGGACCTTACAAATAATTGTTCTGTGCGGGAATCGAACCTGGAATTCTAAGTTGCGAGACGACTGTCTAAACCGCAGCGTCACACGTGCAGCGGTTAAGACAGGTTTAACTATCCTCAGACGTGTCTGGGATGGCAATTGGTCCCTATAGTGCAGTCATTGAAGCGAAAAATACAGTCTTACCTCCGAATTTTTTTACTGTGAACCGATTTGCATGAAATTTTGGAATTAGGCTCATCTTACCCTTAACTTCAAAAGTGAAAATGATCTGAACTCCGCCTATTATTTTTAAGGGGTGTAAACAACCTCTTAATGGAAAAATTGACATTGAGCCATTTTATCGCTATAAAACATGTCTAATAGTAAGGGGTGAAATTGTAAAGTATTTTCTAACATAATTACCTCATATTAAAATCATTTTCAACCCCTTGAAAATCTTACAACCCTTGCAAACAACCCCTAAATTGAAAGAATCACAAAAAAATACTTTGGTATGACATAAAAAGATATAAGTACCTATAGAGTAAGTAATATTTTATATTCTCTATAATAATTATCAAATTTTTAACCCCCTTTCAACCCTTGAAAACTACCCCTTGATAAAAAATTGTTAATTTTTTTTTCGATAAAATGAAAAGGATTTAAATATTATGCCACACTCTCGAAAATGATTATCATATTCTTAAGCTTTTCTACCCTTAAAACTACCCCTAAATTAAAACAGTAAATATATATGATTACATATTTAAAAATAATTTAATTTAGAGTAAAAAATTGCCATTTTTTGAGTAAAATATTTACAAATCATATAAAATTGTACTATTATTATTAAAATATAATATTATTATTCATGTTTTCATTCGTTCAACATCTTCTGGCTGAATTGGAGGGCTATTTTGGCAGTTAATTCCACTGCACGTTCCACAGGTACCTACTATTACAAAACAGACCAACTTTTCTGCATCCGCAAGACGCTCCACATCCTTTTTTGCAGTTCAGTAAAATATATTTATGTATCCAATAGCTCTAAAAATGTGTTGAATTAAAAATTCCACTATACATAATCTATCAGTTAATTTTATTATCGATGGCTTTTTCTTGGCCCCTTCACTCAAATGTGTTATATATACATATAAGAGCGTTGGTATGTATTCATGCCTACGTTTCCAAAATATAGGAGCCATATTATGTATATATATACACATTACAATAGTTGGGGGGTCTCTTTTATACTGTGTACTTTCACATTGCTCCAAAAGAAATTTTCAGTTACGTTAAGTTTTTGGACCATAACTCCTTCAATTTTCATGCTATCACAATTTATAAAAAACCATTGTAAAGGTAATTAAGAGAGCTACAACATCCTGCATTGCAATATATAGTAAAAAACCTTTTTCTAAAACGGTGAAGGGTTAAAGGGCTTAAGAGAGGCTGTGATTGCGCTGCCACGCGCTCTTTAAACAATCATATCTCCGTCAATTTTTGTTTGACAGAAAAAACAAAAACACCAAATTATTTGTCAGAAAAATACCTAAATTTTTTATATCAACACTTTTATACGTATCTGTGGTCATTTTTGAGATATTATGAAAAATAAGTGGGTTTTTTAAAAATTTTAAATTTCGTTTTTTTTTTCAAACGTGACTTTTTTGAAAAATATGTGTCCTGAAGCAGCCAAACTGATACTATCTATCAAACTCTTCATAATAAAGGTAATTCTTGGCGGAATACGATTAATTTTAATTTTGGTGGAAATGGGACTTATGAAACCCATTGATTTAAAAGAAAAAACATTAGATGCTCCCCTTATTTGCAATACAGCTCACTTATTTTACATGCAAAAGACTTTTAATAGTGCTCATTTTTAAGCTTATTTCAAGCACTACAAACTCTATTGTACTAGAATGCATCAGCTCGCCGCTAGATGGCATTGACCACATCGATTAAATTTCAGACAAAATAAAAAACGGCTTTGATCTTTAATATCTAGCTTAATATTGCACTTAGAATACTTTATAAAAAACCAAATTGTTCATTGTTTTATCTGCTACAATTTTGTTCTTCATAAAATTTTCGATAAAACGTATATTTTTGGAGATATTTGCAAAAAACCGATGAAAAACGTGAAAAAATTGCGATTTTTCAATTGCCAATAACTTGAAAAGTATTGCATTTATTGAAAAACTTTATAGATGATTTTTTGCTTAAAATTAGGCCTTCTATCGATATCTGAGGTTATTTTGAAAAAAAATAAAATCACCTTCGAGAAGGGGTGGCAACCACCCCCAAGGTGGTTGCGGAGTTCAAATCATTTTCACTTTTGAAATTAAGGGTAAGATGCACCTAATTCCAAAATTGTATGCAATTCGGTTCACAGTAAAAAAAATCGGAGCAATAATGCTTCAATGACTGCACTACTAGGCAAAGCCAAGACTACTCAAGCCTATTAGCACCAATTGTATGTATTCAGAAAAACATAAGTATGTTTATTATCAGTTGTCGGGTTACCACAGTACAGGCTCTGCCCAGCTTCAGATCAGATGGCAGGGTGTTAATTGTCCCAAGGTATTTATTTACTTATTTAAATATTGTGCCTATGCCACAAAATGGTTACTGAAATAATTTTTCTCCCCTACATAAAAGTTAAACAACTTTTATGGAGTTTTAAGGCTGGGTACTCGAAAATAGTAAAAAATGCTAGTTTTAATTAAATAAATACCGAAACTGTTTCTCTATTTTGTATTTTGAATGTGTAAAAGAAACGCCCCCGGGTGGGCTCGAACCACCAACCTTTCGGTTAACAGCCGAACGCGCTAGCCAATTGCGCCACGGAGGCTTGCGCATACTACGCTTAAATTAAACAATACCTTTAGTTATTGAAACATGTGGGTATAATTCAGTCTCCAAATCATACATGTGTACACTATAGGTCCTATTATGAATGGAATGCGTTTATTATAACACTTTAATAGCTAAACATTACAAACACCTGTGTATATTTAACGCAGCTATTAAAATATACTTATAGTTAAGTATAATATAAATAGATATATGTTGAATAGTTTCAAGAAATTATTAAATTGAATTACTTATATTAAGATGAGCTTGTTCCATGACTGAAAGAAGAACAGATTAATTATAGGCGTAAGATATAACATTTTCATGTAATAAACAGCAAAATTTGTGTGAACAAAATGTGTGCGATATTTTACGCTGTTACCAACAATTAAAAACCAACCAACGATAAAAATAACCGTTATAATTCAAATAACCGTAAGTAATTCCCCACATGCAAAAAATACTAATTACTTCAAATATTATAATGAAATGTGGTCGAAATCATGAAACAAGATCTATTATAAACAAGATATATTGAGATTTGTTGTTGATATACGGAATTTATTTATACAGAACCAACTTATATCCATCGCCGGTCGACATGCTTACAGTTTCAGTTCTTTCAAATTTCTGCCCAATTGTTATACCTGCTTTTGAAGGTTAAAACTTCTAAAGTACGTTTTCTTGTTTTCCTCTCACCTTCCACCACTTTCATTCACCTATCACCATATTCTTCTCACACGTGGGTATCGCAAAGCTATATAATGAACTGTCAAAAAGTGAAATAGTAATGAGAATATCTTCTCCATGACTGTCTAACATTCAGGTACTTCCTCTTGAATAATGTTAGGAATGGTTATTTAACTGGTTCGTTTTATTTTTAAGTTGAGCTCACCTCAATATTTTGTAAACAGTACCTTATTAACTTAGTTTTTAAAAGAGATTAAAATTTTTTAGTGACAGTAATAAATGAAAATATCAATAAACATATTACAAGTATGTGACTCAGGCTATTAGAATTTTGCAAAATAGGGTATATTAAATAATTTCCCTTTCAAAAGAATCACCTTGTGTGATACCACATGCTTTATTAAAAGGGAAAGAGTTCAAAGAGATTCATGCAATGTCGATATAAAATAACTTTTCAATCTCTTTCCATCGTAATCATTTTTCTCTCGTATACCAAAGTCAAGGTATTTTGGTCTGTGCAGGAATGGTTGGAGTCCCAAGGCATGGAGTTATCAAAAGAGGAGTCGCTGCCAGAAGACGAGTACTGCCTAAAAGAGCGATATAAGAACGTGCGGCCACCGAAGAGGGGCCAGTCCCGTGACGACCAGCTTCTCCGATTCCTGCAGTACGATGGGAAGGTTTTATCGTAAGTAGGGTGTATTTTCCTTCAAAATATATCCAGAACCAAACAAGAATTCAGAAGTTAGTTTCAGAAAGTAATTCAAATAATAACGGAAAATCCGGTAGATTCTGCTAAAACCCGGTTCGAAGTTATTCTTTGCCAGTAATTCTAAGTTTTAAATTCACAATAATGACTACAGAATATTTTGAAAGTTAAGCGTCTCTAAAAAATGCATCCGAAACTCTAGCAAGACGATTAGTTTATACCGGTAAATCACGGGTTGGAGTAATTGGTAAAATTACATTAATCGATATAAATAAAAAGACAAGTCCTGACTGACTGACTGACTCATCAACGCCCAGCCCAAACCCTTGGACCTAGAAAACTGAAATTTTTCACAAATGTTTGCTTTATAATGTAGACAAGGAATAAGGAAGGGTTTTTCGAAATTCAACCCCTAAGGGTGTAAAACAGTGGCGCTAAGTTAGTATGAAACTTTGCCGTTTTTGAAGTTTAAGGTATAAAAATTGGTATTTGGCCTTTTAGTTAAAAATAAAAAATATATATTTCAGCATTTTTGGAAATTCCAGCCCCAAGAGCGTAAAATAGGGGGTGTAAGTTTGTATGAAAAATGTGACAATTTTTAAGTTAAACGCATGAAAATTGGTATTAAGCATTTCAGTTAAAAATTAATAATATATATTTCAGGATTTTTGAAAATTCCACCCCGAAGGGCATAAAATAGGTCATGTAAGTTTATACTGACTGACATATCAACGCACAGCCTAAACGGCTGGTGTTAAAGACTTGAAATTTTGACAGAAGGTACCTTTTATGACGTAGGCATCCACTAAAGAAGGGTTTTTGAAAATTCCACCCAAGGGCGTAAAATTGGTAATGTAAGTTTGTATGAAAAATTTGAAACGTTTCAAGTAAAACGCATGAAAATTGTGTTATTTGGCATTTCAGTAAAAAATTTAAAATATATATTTCTGAATATTTGAGAATTCCCCCCCTAAGGGCGTAAAGTAGGGTACGTAAGTTTCTATGTAAACTGCGACTTGAAGTTAAACGCATGAAAATTGGTACTTAGCATTTCAGTTAAAAATTAAAAATATATATTTCAGGATTTTTGGGAATTCCACCCCTTAGGGCTTAAAATAGGGGATGTAAGTTTGTATGAAAAATGCGACATTTTTGAAGTTAAACCCATGAAAATTGGTATTTGGCCTTTAAGTTAAAAATAAAAAAATATTTATTTCATTTTTTTAAATATTTATTTCATTTAGAATTCCACCCCTAAGGATGACAAATAGGGGATGTAAGTTTGTATGAAAAATGTGACAATTTTGAGGTAAACGCATGAAAATTGGTATATGGCCTTTCATATAAAAATTATAAGTATATATTTCAGGATTTTTGGAAATTCCACCCCTAAGGACGACTAGAATAGGTGATGTAAGTTCGTATGAAAGTCTGTATTTTTTGTGTTAGACGCATGTGAATTGGTATTTGGTCTTTCAGTTAAAAAAAGGTAATCCAAAACTGATTCAATAGATCGCCACCAACAATTTAAGCAAACTCAAATTTTAAAAAATTTGTTTCATATGCCAAGTAGCTTAAAATGTCGTGGTCGTTGTCCTCTAAGTAAAGATTTAGCGTTTTATAAGATTTGTAACTTCTTTTTTTTGGTAAATTTTATAACAAATTAAAATAACGACATTTTAATCAAATTGGGATAAAAATCGAATTTATCTAAAATTTGAGTTCGCGTAGTATAAATTGTTGGTGTCGAGATGATCGCACCCAAAAAACATCATCTTAATTTTACTGATCTACAAGTTCACAATTTTGTAACTAGATGGCGTTAATGTCGTTCTTCGCGGAACTTAATTGGCATATCGGTTAAAATAAATAAATGCTTGAAATAAAAGGTAGTCCAAAACTGAATCAATAGATGATCGCCTAAATCTCACCCAAAATATATGCACACATCTTAATTTTACCGCTTTACAAGTTTATATTTTTGTTAGTAGATGGCGCAATCATCGTTTTAGATCGCGCTATGGTTTCGTTTACAAAATGTCGCAACCTAATCTAATGGGAGTTACCTTTGTGATTAATGCATCGTTATTTTACTTTATTTAACTTACTGACTATACTTAAGGACAATTGATATGTATTCTTTGATTTTTGCGTGATGATATCGGGTCCTTTTTGTAAATAACAGTAGCAAAGTAGTCTTTCATTTATTTCTTAGTAACGTTATTTATAGGTTAGGTTTTATTCAATTTATATTGCTTATTTGTTTTAAATGTTATATTTTTTTGATTAAGCTAGAAATAAGTAGTTACATTGGTCATCATTCAAAATTGTCGCGGACAAAGTCGCGGGCACCAGCTAGTAATGAATAATATATTATTCTAAAAAATTCTAGTATACATTCGATGTGGTCAATCTTACAAAGTTGTATTTTTTTTTATTTCGTTGCAATTTTTTCTGTGAATTGTTCTAAAAGTTCCAGTGCACTCTTTGTTGGTAATCTTGACAATTGTTTCTTTTTAATTTCGATGCAATTACATATTATTATTTTCTTTTTCAAAACTACTTTTTTATGTGAAGTCCGATATTTTAATACTTATCGTCCTACTCTTAGTGCAGCCGATCTTGAATTATAAATGGTGTAAAAAACCGACTTTCTTTGTGTGAATTCAGAAATATATAATAACAAACTATGCCTAGTTTTGGATCAGATAGCAGTGTGTTAGCAGTGCCAAGATATTTATCTTTATTTCTCTTCATTTAATGAATTAAGCAAGTACCCAATAAAAGTGAATGTATATTATTATTCAGTAGCTACCACTCGGAGATCCACCCATGAGGAAAACCCTGCGTGAGAAACAAACAATTTTTCCAGAATAATTGCTATCTTATACATTCATCACTCACATGTTTCCCCCATCCCTGTCGGTTGGCCCAAGAGACTACCGTATAGGGACTGTCAAATAAAGAAAGGTTTCTACGGAGTTGAATGATAAATAGCTACGTACGTAAGTTAACACTAAAATTATTCTAAAACTGGCTAGCTGTTGGTCTAGGGGTTAATGACCCTGACTTCTAAGCCAGAGGTCGTGGGTGGCACAAAGATTTGCCCTGGGTGCGATACCCACCCAGGGCAAATCTTTGTGCCATGAGCATGATTATTTGTTCTGTGTCTGGGTGTAATCTATATACATACACACATCAACACAATCTAGGGATATTGAACATTTCATTGATTATCTAGAAAACTATAAACATTTTGTTATGACTGTAAATGGAAGAATTAAAGATAATTTCATGGCCGATATTTAAACATTAACAACACGATGCGATTTTGTTTTTCTAATTAATAAAAGTCTTAAATTAATTAAGCCATAGAAAATTACTGAGTGAACAAAAACATTTTATTCTTATAAAATTATTCAATCGAATTAAATGAATAAAAATCTTACCAAATCTGATAATCAGTAATCGGTATTTCCTCCTCTAACATTAATCACACAGCGGCAACGATTTTCCATACTTAAAATTAAGGTGTCAATGTCTTGCTGGGGTATGCAGTCCCAAGTTCTTTTTAAATGTTCGAAAAGTTGTTCTTCTGTTGTCAAGTTGGGCGGAAAATCCCTCAATGCTCTTCGCTGTAACATGTCCCAGGCGTGTTCAATTGGGTTTAAGTCTGGCGACTGTGGAGGCCAATCTAATACCTGAACATCGTGTTCTCGAAGGGCGGCCCTCACCAGCCGCGCTGTATGGGAAGGTGCATTGTCATGCATGAGCTGAAATTCTTGCCCCGTTAGGGCCCTGAGCGGGACAATGACACGTTCTACTACCTCCTCACGGTATCTATGGGCAGTCATGCTGCCCTGAATCCAAATGAGTTGGGTTCGTCCGCCGATTCGTATTCCTGCCCACACCATAATTGTCCCGCCTTGGTAAGAGTGGACCTCCTGTGGATGTCGGAGACGGCTGACCCTGCCTGGAGTTCTCCAAACGCGTGTTCGTCTCGAATCTGGATGAAATCCATAGCGGGACTCATCAGTGAACAGCACCAATGACCATTGTTGATCACTCCATGTCAAATGTTCTTGAGCCCATAAAAGTCGCCTACCGCGATTGCCACGTCGCAGCGCTGGGACTCGTAGCGGTCTGCGAGCATGAAGACCAACTTCATGCAGCCTCCTTCGCACGGTTTGGTCGCTCACCAGCAGCTGCTGACCCTCCTGGAGCCTTTGCACTAGTTGCATCGCTGTGATATTGGGTAGTCTTCTGGCGGTCATTTGGAGAAATCGATCCTGTCTCTGAGTGGTAACACGATATCTACCTGTGTGCCGTTCTGCCACATCTCCAGTAGCGCGATAACGTGACCACAGCCTGGATACCACATTTTGGCTTGTGCCCAGAGACTCAGCAACGACGCGTTGAATAGCACCGTTTTGTAACATGCCAACTGCCCGTAACATTTCATCTCGACTCAAATGATGGCGTGGCATGACGCTAAAAAGCTTACACAACCAATTGAGAAAAGAAAATAAAACAATTTATCAGGTTTTCTTCAATTAACACGCAAAAAAAATTTTAATGCAACTTCTTGAAATTAGATACAACTCAAGATTGCGCTGTGCTTTGCGTGTTTTCATTTGTTTCTCATTTTAATTTTTAAATTTTGAATAAAGAATAGACAAGGTTTAAATCTGTAAATAAACTTTTTAAGGAAACTAAATAGGTTTTAAACAATAAAGCCATGTTTGATTTCAAAATAACGTATCCCTAGACTTTGTTGATGTGTGTATAATAAAATCGTAGAAAATTCAAAACTGTACATTGAATATTTTTTTATAAAGGATACTTGGGGCGTGATCTGCTATGGATATCGAAGCCAAAAATATAGTTTTTACAATTTTTGTCTGTGTGTCCGTTTGTCTGTATGTACGTCCGGGCTAAATTTAAAAAGTACGGCATGGATTTACTTCAAATTTTGCGTGAATATTAATAAGAGGTCGGGTCAACATATAGGCTACATATTATCACCCTATCACGGCGAGAAACTGTTATAATTTATAAAAAATAACGCGGGTAAAACCACGTGGCACAGCTAGTTTATCTATAATTAAGTAAACTTACCTACAAGTTTACTTATTCCGCAATGGAAGTTGAACAGTAGGTAGGTATGGATTGTAACCACCTTTGTTCTCTTTACATAAATAAAATGTACTTATGTATTAAAATATTGCTCGAAATAATTATTGATAGACAATAATGGCCCAAATTAATACAAACAGTTATAGCATAATTACAAATCATCCTATAAATAACCATCGAGGGGTGGTAGAGGAGCTAAATTGCTACAAAGGTAATGGCCCATTTAGTATGAAAAATATACCTACGGCGTACAGAAATGAAATATGGGGGGAATCAAAGACAAATGATTATACTTCTCAATGGTAAGTGGTGCATCACTGTGGCTGATGGGGATCATGAAATAAAATATAACACATTGTATTATTGCGCGACCGCAACAAAGATCGGGTGAGACCGAGATAGCAATATACGTGTTATTTATTACCTGACCGAACGAGTTTGCTTTATAAGTGTCACGATGATATTTTTATTTAACAAAACAATGGCAAAGTAAGTCTGCTTGTTTCATTTTCAAGTCTAAACTCAGTTTACCGCGGGCCTTGGCTGCGAGCGCAAGTGTTGCGATAAGCTTATTATATTGCGGGTTAATATATTTTATCTATAAGTACCGCCTCATAATGAAACATGGAAAATATAAATTTAGAAGTCGTTTTAAATGAAGGAAGTACGTGTGAAGAAGTAAACTGTAGTGGAAGTATTCAATGCGAGCAATTACAAGTGAATGTGTGTAAAGAGTTAAGTGGGTTAAAAGATATACCTGTGGGAGATATGGAACGACGTGCGGAGAGGAGGAGAAGAGAAGAGGAGAATGGGTTTATCCTTAAAGAAAGCAAAAGAGCTAAGCGCGAGGCGAGAAGAAACTCTCAGAATAATAATTTGATTATTGGAGAAAGTCAAGAATATACAACGTGTAACATAAATAGTATACATGTGAAAACTGAAGTATGTATGATATCGGAAAAATTGTTACCTAAACAAATAGGTTTAGTTAAATTGTTAAAGAGTGAAAATATAACGCATACTAAATATAAAAATCCTTATAAAGTAATTATGAAATTCGAGCGAATGGAAGATGCGCAACGATTAATAAATAGCCAAACAATTAAAAGTAAAGGGTATACGTGTTATTACACGAATGAGATAGGACTGATATATGGAGTGGTCAAGAACTTGGAGCTAGACATTGAAGAGAAGGAGATGCTTGAGGCTTTCAAAAGTAGTTGTGAAATCATGTCTATAAAAAGATTAAAGCGTCTGTCGGAGGCTCGTGAATGGATTGACAGTGAATGTGTGCGATTCTGTTTTAGAGGATCTACTTTGCCGGAATATGTGTATGGGTACGATGGAAGATTTAGAGTGGAGCCGTTCATTTTTCCTGTCACACAATGTGCCAATTGTTGGAAATATGGTCATTTAGCTAGAACATGCCCCACAAAACGAATTGTGTGTCCAAAATGCACTGGTAACCACAGTAATTGTGAAATCATAAAATACATATGTGTGAATTGTAAAGGTGACCACATGTCTATTAACAGACAGGCTTGTCCTATCTTTGCAAGAGAAAAAGAAATTCGTATTATCATGAGCAAGGAGAACTGCACTTATAGAATGGCAAGGGAACTTTTCTTTAAAAATAATCCTAGTCCCACAATTAGAAGAGAGCCTGCCAAGATGGCTGCGTTTGTTTCCGACTCTATTCCCATTGTAACTGAGCAGGGGCAAAAAGCCTACAGTGACATCATGAGCTGTGATGAATCGTCAAGCAAAGAAAGCAGTTTGGAAGAGGTTTCGGAAAGTTATTTAACTGGTAAAACGAAGGGTACAGAAGGAAACGAGAATAATTTAAATAGTAAAAGAAAGAAAAAGAACAGGAAAAAGAAAGAAAAACAAGATAGAAGTTCAAAACAATCACTTGAGTCGCAAAATAATGAGAAGACGGATTTAAAGAAAGATAATGATTCCCAGGTATCCAAGATCAAAAGTTCATTCAAAAATATTATTGGTAAATCAAAAGAAATTATTTGTTCAGATAAAAGTTTGGTAGAAAAAGTACAGGAGGTGTTAAAAATTATCCTGGATGAGATTATTTGTATTGTTGTTAAAACCGTAAGTGATGGAGAGATGTATAGTAAATTTTTCAGTAACATTCTCAATGTATAATCAAGATTTAACTGAGTTCGTTATTCATTTCGGACAGTGGAATTCTCAAAGCTTGTTACCTAAAAAACAATTATTGGAATTATTGTTAATTCAAGAAAAGATTTCAGTTTGTTTGATTAGCGAATCATGGTTGGACCCTGAGACTACATTGAGAATTAATGGGTATAATATATTTAGAAAGGATAGATCGGATGGTTATGGTGGGGTAGCAATTTTAGTTCACAAGTCTTTTAAAGCACATCCCTGTCCTATGATACTTAAAAATACGGGTATTGAAATCTTACGTATTAGGTTGTTGAACTGTAAGATAGTCGATTATGTCTCATCTGTATACTGTCCATCTTCAGTGAATACAACACAATCAGATTGGGATGAACTTTTTAGTAAATTCACAAAAAAATCAATAGTTGGTGGGGATTTTAACGGTCACAGCACAAATTGGTCATACAAAAATGATACTCGAGGATCTCAGTTATTAGAAGCATCGCTGGAAAATAGTTTTATCTCTATTAATAATATGGACAGCACCAGGTTGCGACTAGTCAACGGAAACCTACAGAGCTCTTCGCCAGACATTACTTTTATAACTTCAGATATTGCAATATATTTTGAATGGTCAGTAACTAATGAGAGTCTTGGGAGTGACCATCTTTTTATTAAATACAGTATGAAATTTCAAAGTCACAAAAAAGTGTCCAGCCGTCGAAATTATTAATTAGCTAATTGGATTTTGTACGGTAGTATTTTAACAGATGTATTTCAATTAAATACCGAATTTGATGCTTGGGATAGGGGTAGTATTCAGAGCTTGTATGACTTTTTTGTCGAAACTATAAACGGTGCAATTGAGAAAAGTGTACCAATGATTAAGGTGCCAGTAGATGCGTGTCCATCTTTTACGCCGAAGCATTATTGGAAACCATTATTGTCCAGGGCCATCGCTGTACGTCGACTTGCACTAAAGACTTTTCGTCGTAATCCTACTCCTTATAATTTTGACACATTAACTCACAAAATTGCTGAAAGCCAGCGAATAATGAGACAGGCAAAAGGAGAAAATTGGGTTTCTTTCTGTAGTGAGGTTGATCAAATGACATCAGCTTCGAATATGTGGAAGAAAATGCGTTGGATTAAGGGTCTCCGTAGTGGTGGGAACACTCATGCTTCAGTAGAAATGAAAAATAATTTATTACGTACCCTTACCCCTGACTTTGTGGGACAAAGGCCGCCAGACTTTAATTCAAGTAATGAAATTTTGGAATGTGAATTTACCATGACAGAATTAAATAATTGTTTAAAGAAAAAGGATACCGCTCCGGGGGAGGACGGGATTACGTACTCTATGTTGTTTCGTCTTCCTTCGGTGGCAAAAGATTTTTTACTTAAGCTGTATAATTTAATTTTCAAATTTTCTATAATACCTGACCAGTGGAGGAACATTCTGATTGTTCCTATTCCTAAACCGAATCTCAATGATCCTAGTCTACCTAAATTGAGGCCTATTTCTCTAATATCGTGCTTGTGCAAAGTTTTTCATACTATGCTAAATAAAAGGCTTGAATGGTTCACAGAACGCAACAAATTATTATCAGTAAGAACTACTGGTTTTAGGAAGGGTCAATCATGCTTAGATTGTGTGGCTCGATTAGTTTCAGATATTCAAATAGGGTTGTCAGAGAATTGTCAAACGATGGCTTGTTTTTTGGATATTGAAGGTGCGTACAATAATGTTTCGGTAGATCAGTTAGTTCTGGCACTTGATCATTATAAAGTGGGTTCGAAAATATGTAATTATATATGGTCTTTTTTGAATAGAAGATAATTAAAAATTACAAATGTTGATGGTTCCGGGGACCTTGTTAGATGGACAAATAAGGGACTGGCCCAGGGTGACCCACTGTCCCCTCTTCTGTTTAACTTAATAACTGCAAAAATTCATAATAATAGTTCACTAATCAATGTTTTACAGTATGCAGATGATTTCGTGTTCTATTCGAAAAACAAACAAATTAGTAAATGTGCAAGTGATATTCAAAATTCTGTAAGTACATCTGTTAAGTTATTGAATGACATCGGTTTAGATATATGTCCGTCTAAAACAAAATATTGTATATTTAGTAGAGGCAGAAGGAGGGATACGGTCACTCTGAGCGTAAACAATATTAGTATAGATAGAGTAGAAATTTTCAAGTATCTGGGCGTCTGGTTCGATAGCTCATTGAAATGGAGTAAACATATAAATGAAGTTAGAGAAAAATGTTTAAAATTACTTAATATTCTAAAAATTTTAGCAGGTAGATCATGGGGGGTCCATCCTAAACACCTGCGTAGACTGTATATGTCACTGATACGTAGCAGGATAGACTTCAGCTGTTATCTTTACGGTAATGCAGCCAAAACACATTTACTTAAATTAGACAGAGTTCAGAACATGGCATTACGTGTTATTGGTAGCTTTATAAGGACTACTCCAGTTCATGTGATGGAATGTGAGTTGGCTATCCCACCGCTTTACTTGAGACGGCGTTATTTGGCATCCAAGTTTTGCCTTAAGGCAAGATCTGACACCGACCATATTGTTGTTCATTCTTTGAAGATTTTGGAGCAGGTATGTCAGAAAAGCTATTGGCGTAATAAAGATAAGCCTATTTTGATATCGGTATACGCTGAGGTTAAATCAGAAACAATAAAAGCATGTAATCCGTCACCTATGTTCTCTATGTACACTTGGACGTCCAATATGGATATGGAATTCATTTCGCTTGAAATAGAGGATATGAGTTTACCGAAAGGCAGTTATAATATAGATTATCTTAAATTTATGGTCACAAGGTAATTAATTAATTTTGTGTTTCTTATATTGTGTTTAGAGTATGTTGTAAGATCAACAGGACTGACATAGTCAAATATTGACTCAAAGTCCCGTAACATACAAGAATAAAAAAAAAAAAAAAGTCTAAACTACTGAACCGATTTTGGTTAAATTGCTTGCCCCGTAGAGATATACATGTAAAGAATGAGTATTTATTTGTTTAATACCTTAGGTGCAATTTGAACCGGGTCGGATTATGGCCTTTGATTCCGAATATAAATAACTAATGAGATTTAGAATAATTTATAAAACTGTACAATTAGAACATCATACAGTCCTACATTTACGTGATTATTGTTTATTGCGTCAATTGCGTTTGACGAGCCTTTGCCATCGCAGGTCGTAGGTTCGATTCTTACCTAGGATAGATATTTGTGCGCATGAACATGTCTGTTTGTCCTGAGTCTGGGTCTGGGAAAAGTAGCATATGTATTATATCAGTTATCTGGTTTCTATAGTACAAGCTCTGTTTAGTTTGGGATCAGATGGCCGTGTGTGAATAATGTCCCAGTAAGTAAATGGAACATCAAATGGATTGTATAAATTCGAGTGGTAACACCACAGTGAGGTGGCGTTGTGGTTAATGCAAAAAGGGTTGGAAACCCTACGCACTTTCTAATCCTTCACTCTCATGATCCGATAAGAAGACCCGCGATACAACCAGGAAATGGTATGGTACATGACTGACATCACCAACGCCCGGACTTGGGCTGTTACTAAGACATTTTCTTAATAGAAAAATCAATTTTTGGGGCAGTTGACCTTGCTACCGATAGACCAACGAGGTCTTCTCCTAAATACACAAGGGCAGGGCCAATTTCCAGCCTTTTAGGTCACGTCATGACCTCGTATTACCAGAAACCCTGTATAATGTATACACGTGTCATGTTTGAAGCTCAAAGGAACAACATTGCCAACAAACCCTCTGTTGATCTTATGCCTACCTACTGAATATACATAACGTAACTTTTCCAGCGTTATTAAATTCCAAGGTACGGACAGAAAATTGTTATAACTCCGCCTTTGTTAGTCGTTTTGTTAAATAAATACTCTATTTTAGTTATACTATGATACAGTAAAAGTTTTTATGAGATAACATTTTGTTGCGTTATATTTATGTGTGCTACGTATTCATAGTGCGTTGACTATGAATATGAAAAATGAAATGAAATGAAAAAATGTTTATTTTTGACAAAAATGAAAGCTTACCATACATAGCTAAAATAATACAATAAATTTGGTTGTCAAAAAAGGCCTCTATCTCAGCATTAGCTACGGCAACACAGGTATATTACTGCAGCA
This sequence comes from Pseudoips prasinana, assembly GCA_951640165.1. Classification (NCBI taxonomy): domain Eukaryota; kingdom Metazoa; phylum Arthropoda; class Insecta; order Lepidoptera; family Nolidae; genus Pseudoips; species Pseudoips prasinana. Next base: position 21,232,858 of record OX621236.1, on the reverse strand, counting down.
CTGATCTTCCGATAGAGGCTTTTATAAGCCACAATGGCGTAGTAATATAAATAAAAAATTATAATTAAGTATTTAAAATTCTAACTACAACACATAACAAAGCAAAATATTAATTTGAAACATATTTTAAATTTAAGGATATAGACCAGGGTAGAAGCGTTTAAAATTAATAAAAAGTGAAAAAAATAATAGTAGGATGAAACCCATTAGGAAAGGAGGGGAATATTATAAAAATGAAAGGAAAAATAATTTACGGGCGATCTGAGGTCGGGAAGGGGATGGGGGTGAGTTTTTAAGGGTTCGGTTTTTCTCGATTTCCGGCAAACTAATGAAAAAACTAAAAGTCCTATAGAAAAAAGTCAAATAGCAAAGTTGTAGGTAATAAAAAGATCTAAAACTTATGTATTTACACTTTTTTCACATAAACTAAAATTTATGTGAAAACTTCAAAAAACCAAGTTTTTGGTTTTTTATTTTTATATTGTACATAAAATTTTCTTTTTTAATAAAATTTGGTGAAAACTTACCTTTTTATGTCCCAAATACGCTGTAATTTATTTGATTAAAAATATTTATTTTTTCACCTTATTTTGAATTAATATCGAAAAAACACCCTAATTTTCAATCGAAAAGTCACCCGTCAAAATATCAGCTTTTTTCAAAAAGTTGGTATGTTTTCTGTTCATTGAAATCTCTTCTTTTCGATGGTGAAAAAAAATATATATGTTACTATAGTAAATTTTCTCAGAAAATGCAAAAAATCGAAAATAACTCTAATTCGATTTTTTTTATTTATTATGAAAAAAATCATCTAGACATGTGATTGCTGCAATTTGTTTCAATTAAAAAGCTGATTTATTTAATGCTAATTACATTTATGTCATAGAAAATCTCATTATATATAAATATAAATGTAAATCGTACAATTAAATGTAGATACTTTATTCTGATTACGTTATTCATTACAATATTTTTAAACAACAAAATATTAAAGAAATAAATGTCAAAATGTATAAAAAATATATTTAAAATCTATTTAAAATGTATAAATATATAAAAAATATGTATAGTAAATATATTTTTAATAACAAATTTTTGGCTGATTTTTATGTATATTTCATATATTTTGAATATATCTGAAATATATTTGAAATGTATAAAATATATTTGAAAATCGGCCAAACGTTTGTTATTAAAAATATAATAGGTCTTTACCTATGAAATTGCCGTTTTGTATGAAAAAATTTAAACGAATTTTTTTCATGAATTTTTTTATATGTATTAATCGAAGTAATCACCCATGCAATCAATGCATCTTTGCCATCGCAGTGGCAGTTTATTGATGCCCTTCTTAAAGAAATCAGCTGGACGGGAGGCAACAAATTCTTCAAAGGCATTTTGTACTGCCTCTCGGGTATTGAATTTTTTTCCCGCCAAGAAGTTATCCAAATTCTGGAAAAAGTAGTAGTCTGTAGGCGCAAGGTCTGGTGAGTAGGGCGGATGACGGAGAGCTTCCAACCCCAGTTCTTGCAACTTGGAGACCGTCTGCTGTGCAGTATGAGGTCGCGCGTTGTCGTGCAGGAGCAGCGGAGACGAGCGATTGACCAATGCTGGTTGGAGATGCGCCAGCTTCTCCATCATTGTGCTCAGTTCTTCACAGTACACATCTGCAGTAATGCTCACCCCGTTTGGTAAGAAGCTGTGATGAATCACACCGGCGCTAGACCACCAAACAGTGACCATCACTTTTCTAGGGGTAAGTTTTCGTTTAGGGCATTGTTTAGGTGCTGAACCAGGATCCAACCAACTTGCTGAGCGCTTGCGGTTATCAAACAGAATCCATTTTTCATCGCAGGTAACAATGCGGTTCAAAATTCCTTCATTTGTGTGTCTGTTGAGCAGTGCAAGGCACGTCTCGACGCGTACTTCGCGCTGGCGATCATTGAGTTCGTGGGGCACCCATTTGTCAAGCTTTTTTACCTTGCCAATTTGACGCAAATGGACCAATATTGTTTTGACGCTAACGTCGAAAGCTGCTGCTAATTCAGCCGTAGATTGTGTATCATCAGCTTCCACAACCGCCTTTAATTCGTCATTGTCGACCAAAGTCTTCGGACGACCGCGAGGTTCATTTTTCAGGTCGAAATTTCCAGAACGGAAGCGAGCAAACCAATAACAGGTGGTGCGTTGGTTTGTAGTGTTAGCTCCGTAAACGTCGTTGATGTTGCGTGCCGCTTGTGCCGCGTTGCTGCCACGACGGTACTCATATTCCATAATTACTCGAATTTTTAACGTATCCATGATGACGAAAAAGATTGAAATGCGATGAAAATGTAACACTAATCAATAAAGAAATGACTACTTTTGGAAAAAAGAATCCATGTTTTTAAAATAAAATTAATTTGAAATTAGAATTCTTAGCCAAACAAAAATTATTTTGATTTGAAATGGCCAGTACTGCAGAACGGCAATTTCATAGGTAAAGACCTAATATTTACGATATATATTTTATATAGATTTTTAATATATTTTTATGTATTTTGTAATATTTTTTTTTTATGGGATTAACTAAATTTTTTGTGCAAAATTAAGGAGATTATTATTAGTATGTATGTAGTAAGACCCAGACCCGCCTAGCCCCTTCCCCACTTCTCCATGAAATACCTTTTGATGGGCTACTATTTTTCGTAGTTCACTCAGGTATATAATTTATCTTAAAATATAAATAGACATCTACGCATATAATTTAAAGAAGATTCGACAACTTACTCCAAGTATTGTAGATGTCTTATTAAATATTAATTTGATTAACTTATTTGTTTGTTAATTATAGTAGTATATTTTTATTAGCAATTTTTTTTTATCAATGTTACATGTAATTTAATGTTTTTTGAGTAATTAAAGTGTTAATTTTAATAAATAGCTCAAAATTTTAGATGTAATTAAAAAAAGAATTCGATTTTTTTTTGCATTTTCTGAGAAGATTTACTATAGGTACATATATATTTTTTTTCACCATCGGAAAGTAGAGATTTCAACGAACAGAAAACATACCAACTTTTTGAAAAAAGCTGACATTTTAACGGGTGACTTTTCGATTGAAAATTAGGGTGTTTTTTCGATATTAATTCAAAATAAGGTGAAAAAATAAATATTTTTAATCAAATAAATTACAGCGTATTTGGGACATAATAAGGTAAGTTTTCACCAAATTTCGTTAAAAAAGAAAAATTTATTATTATTATTCATTTATTTCGGATTAATAAATATTCCATATATTGTTAGTAAATCAAACTTATAACTATGTTAGTATATCAATATTAAATGTCAACATTACAAATTATATCAGAATAACATTATTACATGCGCACTATTTTACATTAAAGAGGACCCCTCCAGATCCATGTACGGTATTCCATTGCCTCACAACCGGACAATCAACCCTTCCCAATATGGTATTCAGGAGGCTGTTGTTGCTGTCACGCACGCGCCGCATCAGGGAGGCCACTCTTTTCCGCACAATAGCCCTAAAGCAGTCTGTGCTAGCCTTAGCAAACATACCTGACGCACTGCAATAACGAGGCAACCCCAACAGCATCCTAAAACCATTATTGTAGAGGACCCGTAGGGCATTGAAAGATCTACACGTATAGCGGACCCACAGGCTACAGGTATAAAATGTCTGGCAGTATGCTTTAAAAAGAGAAATTTTTACGTCTTTTGTGCACCGTGCAAACCTGCGCGCCAGCATATTGCATCTCACTGCCAATGCCCTACGTTCCCGCTCAATATCTAAATCATCCGAGAGGTCCTCGGTGACCCAGTGCCCCAGGTACTTAAATTTGGTGACCCTACTTAACGGCATTCCTCCAAGCCTGACCGGTGGAACGGTTTTAGGACTCTTATTACCCGCCTTAAAAATAAGTAGTTCACTCTTCTTGCAGTTATACCTGAGGCCATGTGACCCCGCGTACCTCTCACAGATTCCTATTAGGTAGTTAAGGGCTGTAACAGATGGTGCCAACAGCACCATATCGTCGGCATAACTTATGTTGTTCAGACAAACACCATCTACTGAACAGCCGACCCCGGACCCGCTGAGCTCACCTATCAGTCCATTAACGTACAAGTTGAAGAGTCGTGGTGAAGTCAGGCCTCCCTGTCTCACACCACACTCCAACCTGTACTCTGACGAACATGATCCCGCCCACCTAACGGTATTGGTCTGGTTGCCGTACCAATATCTTAATATATTTATTACGTCTCCGGGTGTGCTGGTTTCCCCCTGAAGCTTATCCCACAGCACGTCATAAGATATTATGTAAAAGATAAAAATAAAAAACCAAAAACTTGGTTTTTTGAAGTTTTCACATAAATTTTAGGTTATGTGAAAAAAGTGTAAATACAAAAGTTTTAGATCTTTTTATTACCTACAACTTTGCCATTTGACTTTTTTCGATAGGACTTTTAGTTTTGCCGGAAATCGAGAAAAACCGTTTTTTACCCTTAAAAACTCACCCCCATACCCTTCCCGAACTCAGATCGCCCGTAAATTATTTTTCCTTTCATTTTTATAATATTCCCCTCCTTTTCTAATGGGTTTCATCCTACTATTATTTTTTTTGGTTTTAAAAATTATCGACCCTGGTCTAATAGGCAACTAAAATAAACTTTTATTCTAAATAACTAAAAACAATTCACTAATAACATTACACGACATTACACTAATAACGAACGATAAAAAAAACCCATGTAAGGTTTCGCAGCAGCAAGTATTTCAGTTGATTAAATGAAAGGTAAATTGCGGTTTACGATTTATGACGCATTAAAAAAAACTACTTACTAGATCTCGTTCAAACCAATTTTCGTTGTTAGTTTACATGGTAATGTACATCATAATTTATTTTTCTGTTTAATCATTCTCTTATTTTAGAAGTTACAGGGGGGGGGGGGTACACTCATTTTTCCACTTTGGAAGTGTCTCTCGCGCAAAATATTCAGTTTAGAAAAAAAATATATTAGGAACCTCAATATCATTTTTGAAGACCTATCCATAAGTTAAGAAAAACCCTTTTTTATTATTGTTTTCACAACTGGTTTTTAAACAAGAATACGAAGTGTTCATTCATAACTGACAATCACAAATACAATCCATGGTTAATGTTTTTCTAGCGCTCGGCGGCCGCTGCCGCGGCACGCTCGCTACGCTCGCTCGCCTTCGCGCGCCAAATGGTCACATCTAACATAACCTAACCCAAATTATTATGGATATTGTGATTGTCAGTTATGAATGAACACTTCGTATTCTTGTTTAAAAACCAGTTGTGAAAACAATAATAAAAAAGGGTTTTTCTTAACCAGTTAACAAAACTTAGTTATGAAAGTGCACGGAAGTTCCATAGATACCCCACATGTATGATACGATGAAAAAAAATTTTTTGTGTTTCAGTTCTATGTATAGGGAACCCCCAAAATTATAATTCTTTTTCCATTTGAAATTCTTAATGCGGTTCACAGAATACATCTACTTACCAAGTTTCAACAGTACAGCTCTTATAGTTTCGGAAAAAAGTGGTTGTGACATACGGACGGACAGACAGACATGACGAATCTATAAGGGTTCCGTTTTTTGCCATTTGGCTACGGAACCCTAAAAATGGTACTATGAATACTTACGTACAAAATCCGCTATTAAGGGCCTTATATTAAGTTATAATAAGTAATTTATTTTTTTCATATCGCTAATTAACTAGAATAATAAAAAAAAAATACGGAAAAAAAGAGTATTATCGACAATTACATAAACAGTACTTTATGAGCGATCAAAATATTTCGCCTATTCGATATTTGAAATTGTTATTCGTAGTAAGTTTTTTTTCTCTTACTGGAACTGTCTTTGTTAGTTGGCACCATAGATTACAATGCAATTGATAATTTTTTTTTTTATTTCGGAACAGTTGCTCTAAGCCAAAAATGGAAATACGCATATGAAATACGCGCGCGTGATAAAATACCTCATACCAAAAAAGTGGTTTACCAATGACATTTGCAATAAAATTTCAAGTAGGTATTTTAATTAAAACTGACTAGAGGAGCTAACATAGTGAAATTGTAACGGGTAACTTAAATGATTAATCTTACTAGAGTTTGCACTTATTCGAAATTGGAACAATGAGGTTCTAAGACATTAAAGACAAATAATATTAATCTGTTCTCAGTTTTGACACAGAGTTTGTCATCTCTTCTCAGTTTCATTCTGTAAGTGCGTTAAAAGCATGGCCAGGACAGATATTTATGCGCATGAACATGTCTGTTTGTCCTGAGTCTGGGTGTAATTATCTGTATAACTATGTATTTACAAAAGAAAAGTAGCATATGTATTATATCAGTTATCTGGTTTCTATAGTATAGTATTAAAGACAAATAATATTAATCTGCTCTCAGTTTTAACACACAGTTTGTCATCTCTTCTCAGTTTCATTCTGTAAGTGTGTTAAAAGCATGGCAGTGTGCGTAATGTTTTTTTTTATTAAAATAATTGTTTTCCAATACCTATTATATACAAAAAATGTTAGCTTTCTACTCTCCCGCTTTATATGAATCTTAATTACGTGATTTACTTAATTTAACGGGTCGGTTCGCGTGGTTGGTAAATGCTTGCCTTTGACGCCGTCAAATCATGGGTTCCATTCTCACACAGGACAGATATTTGTGCAACAAACGGACATGTTCACGTCCGTCCGTAATTAACTATATACTTTACTATATATTTACAAAATAAAAGTAGTAAATGTAATATATCAGTTATCTGGTTTCCATAGTACAAGCTCTGCTTAGTTTGGGATCAGATGGCTGTGTGTGAATATTGTGCCAGGATATAATTAAAAACAACAAAAGCTAAATTACGTGAGTTGTTACAATTTTTCACTAAATTACAAGTACTTTAAAATACTTCTCTTATCATTTCAATTGATTAAATGTTGGTATTCCGAATTTACACCTGCAAGAATAAGACGTAGGGTGGAAGTGCAAAGACTTAGTAGTTAAAGATTGACGAGTAACCATTAATTCCACACGGTGAGATCCGCGAATTTCGGTAGCGATGCAAAAGGAAAAGCGAGAAAAGATTTAAAAAAGCTAGCATTTTAAAATTTTGATGCGGCAGTGCTTCAAAGATTGGTGTCCATAGATGAGACATGGACTTTGATCCCGAGATCATAAAACAAAGTAGATGTATGTAGTTTAGATCTTCTTTATCGGTCGTTAAACAGTTTAAAGTTGTTCTTGTCGGGTACAAAGTTCTCAGGACTCGGTATTCTAGAAAACTGAAGGAATGATTTTCATAGATTATTATTCAGAAGAAACAATGAATGAAACTTAATAACTAACACATCTGAGGCAAGTAACAAAACACTGGCGCGTATATGACTTCGGTGGAGGTGATTTTTTTGACACGGACAATTTTATTGCCGAAATACAATAACAAAAATTGTAAGTTCTCATGGTTTTTATAACAATACCGGAAACTATTTCAGTGCTTCTTTTATACGTCTGTGTAGGGTTCAGCTCAGCTCGCTAAAAATGTTGGCAGGAAACATCTATAAATCTTCCGATAAAATATTATTGTATATTTCTCTATTTTTCCCAACCTTCAGGAAGTTCGGTGGAATAGTTAAAGTATGAAGACGGACTTACGAAACACACACTTTGCTTGTATAATCGACGCCATGTCAGTGGTAATCTTAGGGAAATTATGAAAACTACCCTTATTATCTGTAAGGGTTACAAAAAAGTAATAAAGCACATAGTCATAGTCGCAATACAACACTCGACGAGTAAGCATCCCTTGAGCACGGTCTGTGGAGTACTGAAACACGTGTTGGGTATCGTACCATATAGCATATTTTTTTGCGGGCGGGAGGGCGGTGCATTATACATCCCGGCTTGATTAAACTGACAATTAGCGGAATTACACTACATATTAATTTTGTGTTTTGAATGTTAAGGATTTTCGCAAACGCCTGATTCCATTACTATTTTTTTTATATCTAAGCATCACAATGCTTCGAAGGGCACGATAAGCTGTTGGTCGCAACTATAGCCATTAAACAACAGTCGAGAAGCGTCTTCAGAGACCTACTTTCTTACTTTATCATATGGGCAGTCGTCGTCGAGTGCTACCGTGGTTAGATGGTTTAAATGGCCCATCATTGAGGGGGACTGGGTATGAGCGAGAGACCTACTTTGTAGCTTAACCAACTCTGACAATAGGGTAACCACGGTCCATAAAAAAGCATGATAGAATTTTTTTTTTTGTTTTTAACGATGGGGCCTTTTATTCCTTCTAAAGTTAAAATAATGAACTAACTCCCCTACGCAGGTTCACTCTTGGTCGTAGGTCAACCATGGCCCATGCTGGAAAGTCTGTACTATTTATTTTTATTCATTTATTGCAACAATTACAGTATATGATGTTCACATAAGTATTTAAATTTTCGCTAATATTAACAAGGACTCTATATATTATATAATTATATAGGTAGTCAAATTTAGTTGCATTCCAAAATTCAAGCTAATTGGTAGTGGATTCACAATATTTTGAATATATTGTATTAGTATAATTTAATATAGATGTTATATAATACTATTATGTATCTTATTATATGTACTTAGCTAGTTTAATATGTAATACCTATTATAAACTTATTCATCATAACCTATTACAATTGTACATTTATAGTTGTTTATTTATTTGTGTGTATTATTATTGTTATGTTATAAAATAGAAAGGTTTGCAATTATTCGCATAATAAATATATATTTATTGTCAAATTGTATTTTTATTGCGTTACTAACTTCCACCCTGAACTCATTCGCGTAAAAATCAATTTTCTGGAATAAAGGTACATATGTATATAACTACTATCAGTAGTTAAGGCGTAAAGAAAACAAATAATTACACTACATTTATAGTATCTAATAATAACAAACATGTAAATACTAAATACATATACGGAATTAAAATACTAGTATGGATAAAAAATAAATGAGGGCCAGATAATATAAGAGCACTACTGTATATTATTTAATAAAAAAATAATAAACATAATTATGTCATACTTAGGTTCTGCTAAGATGCTCTTTACTAAGTAGAGTGAACTACTTCGAATTATATGCACGTGTGGGGCAGGTTCGTGTACCGCGACGGATAGCTATTTGTGTGACCCATAAATAGCTGTTCTGAGTCTCGATGTCTCTCCTTCAATTATATGTTTGAAAAGTACCCCGCGACACAGGTATTAATTTCCCTAAAGCAGGCGTTATCTTTTAAAGAAAAAAACTAAGGAAATGTATATACCAGAATAACATTTATAATTACATGATTATTTTTATCAATATGGCCTTCGTGAAAAGTTAATCTAGTACAGTGCATTCAGACCTTAAGTAAGATACGTAGCAACCATAGCTGCTGGCAAAAACAATTTAATTTGCTGACTGTACAATTGTTTTCATTTTATCGTTTCCTGCCATGCATTTTTATAAATGATTTTATAGCTTCGAAATATTCGTTTTCCCCATAAAGTAATGAAACCCAAACGAAAAGGGAAAATTATTCATTGTCAGACCCGTCTAGACCGCATTCACTACACCTAACTACTACGAGTAGAAACGATTCACACGAAACTGAATCTTCTCACGAAGTATTACGTCACGAATTTCAACACTTGTTAATTTCCATGCTATTATACCTGCAGCATAATTATACTTGTTCCCGAGCCGTCAAAGGTAAAAAAGGGTAATAAAAAAGTCACGTTTATCGTCATGCCGTGCACAACTGACGGGCGACACAAACAGCTCGACAGGTTCTTTAAAAAAAAATTAAACCTAAAAGAAATAGTACGTGGCCTTTTAAGCTATGTAGAAAGTTTCAAAGCTTGTGAATATTGGAATATTTCAGGTCAGTCAAGGAGTGCAGGCTATTAGGATTAGGTGTTAGTACTAAATTAAAAAATCAGACACTTGGGGTGTAATTTACACAGTTCTTTATACCGCCTCGTCCTTTATTTATTTGTAGGTTTCTTCCCTCGTAAAGTTTTTTGTGAAGTGGCTGTGGGCGGGGCACATTGCTCGTAGAACCGACGGCCGTTGGGGCAGAAAGTTTCTCGAGTGGCGACCACGAACCGGAAGACGCAGCGTGGGCAGGGCCCCTTCAAGATGGACCGATGATCTTGTGCGGGTCGTTGGAAACTGCTGGATGCGAATAGCGCAAGTCCGGCAATTGTGAAGATCTTTGGGGGAGGCCTTTGTCCAGAACGTCTTTCGGTTAATATGATGATGATGATGAATGTTTTTTTTGCTCGATTTATATTTTCAACGTTGTTTTTATTTATTGCTTAAAGCTTTTTGGTCGAAGTAAAGAAAAATGAGTAGAGGTAGAGCACAGCTTTCATTCGCTCAAAGAGCAGCCTGACTGGCGAAGTACCTCCACCTTACAGAAGACATTCCTTGATAATACCATGTGGTGACGGTATAGAATATTATCACCCCATCTCATCCCGTGGCGGGCGGGCGTACTCTGATAGGTATACCCTCCTCCGAGGGAATACCTATCAGAGAACGGGCAGCAGTATTTTTCTGTGAATTATGACCATCAAAATGCGATCATCAACCCGTCTGCCAAGCGTGGCGATTATGGCATATCCCCCAATTCTTTGGGGAGCCTTTAGTCCAGCAGTGGACGTACTTTGGCTGACATGATGAATTCAATGTTGTGTTTCTGAGTGTGAGTAAGGTCGCCAGAGCTCATAGGGGTGGGGGTGGGGAGGGTGAGCAACAATTATTTGCGGACTCTTTTCAAGGCCGGCAACGCACCCGCGACTCTTTGGTGTTACGAGTGTCCAAGGCGGCGGTGATCCCTTAGCATCAGGTGACCCACTTGCTCGTCTGTCACCCTCTTATATAAAAAAAGTATGATAAGTTGAACTTTACGAAATATAAAAACATAAAACTTAGTTTAATGAGTGTCTTTGAAGTGTTGGAGCGACATTGAAACTATAAGCGATAGACATTTTTTTTTATATCAGAGGGCGGCAAACGAATAAGTGCGGCGTGAAAAGCAAGCATTTGCCAACCACGCCAACATAAAAAATAATTATTTTTTATATCAGAGGGCGATAAACGAGCAAGTGGGGCACCTGATGATAAGTGATCACCGCCGCCCATGGACACTCGCAACACCAGTGGAGTCACGGGTGCGTTACCGGCCTTTAACCTTTGCCCCCACCCCAATGAGCTCTGGCGACCTTACACGCAGAAACACAACATTAAAATTATTAATTTTATTATTAAGGGATGTCTTTTGTAAGGTGGAAGTACTTCCCCAGTCGGGCAGCGAATGAACGCCGTGCTATGGCACTCTCACTCTCTGAAAATATATAATATCAACTCATTTTACAAAATGGCGGATTAATGCCTGTATAAGAGACATAAAACGTCTGCCTCCAGCTAATGCCACGTCAATAGATACAAATTGTCCTTGACATCGTCTTTACTACGTAACCAGTTAGAACTGTTTTTGTAGTGCAAGTGTACCTATCCACAGACAGGAAGTTATACTCGAATTGCATTAAAACGTTGGTTTAGCAATCAAATTTGCAGACGTTCTCCGCAAACAACTTTATTTACGATGCACTTGTAAACTGTTGGTAATTAAACAGCACGTGCCTTCAGAAATCTAATTGAAACTCGGTTTAAACTGTCAGTTTAAACCGAGTTCCGATTAGATTTGTGATAACAATACTACTTCTCTGGGGACCGACTGGCATAGATTTGTCTTGAACGTCAGTCAGGGCAAGTTTATTGAATTAGGTAGTTACCGAGGAAGTTGAACAAACAATATGTGTTGTGAAATGTGTTTTCGAAAGTGATTGCATTTGCATGTGTGCTACCTCAAAGCATTAAATACTATGTGCTTCCTACATAGTTACCTGCCTAGGTTTCATGGACCGTACACATGTACTGATGAGGCAGGTACAGGTTGTGATGATACTATTTCAAGGATCATATTTTTTTCAGTTTATTCTGCATAAATTACCGGATGGTCTGTAAAGAATAATAATAATAATATCCTGGGACATTATTCACACACGACCATCTGATCCAAACTAAGCAGAGCTTGTACTATGGAAATCAGATAACTGATATAATATTGCATATACTACTTTTCTTTTATAAATACATACTTATTTAGATAATTACACCCAGACTCAGGACAAACAGACAAGTAATCGAACCCATTACCTGCGGCGTGAAAGGCTAGCAATTACAAACAATGCCAACCGGCTCGGTGAAGTTACGAGTAAGTAATCAAACATAGTCTAGATAGGTCACCGCATAAATGTTTTTATTTCTGAGTATCTCCGGACTTCAGAACGCACCTTAAGTTGTTGATCCCGGCTGTAGCTTTATAATTTTTTTTCATATTATTAAATGGATTTACCAGTAGTAGGTCATACCAAGATTTTTTGTGTTGTTATGGAGCCACTTCAATATTTTTACGGCTTCACATTCAATACACGATTAAGGAGAAAAGTGTGCTTACATCACATTTAAGCACAAATTTGTCGTTTAGCGTGTAAAGAATGTTATTATGTAGGAGGAAACTAGATGATAAATAGAATAAATATAGAAAAGAGTAATGTAGATAAAACTAGCAATGCAATACTAGCAACACTAACGCTATTATTGAACCATCGAGAAATGGAATTATCTATGCTATTACGTTGCCGACGGCTACACAGGTAGCTGCGAAACCAGTCAGTAGCTATTGTAGATATGTTAATTTTTTTATTTTTTTTTAGTAGGTTAACCAACGATTATTTACACATTTAAATATAAGAGTTATAAGCTAAATGTTACAGTTTTTCGTGTAATAATCACTTATAGGCTAACACAGCATGCAAATCAAATCAAATTAAGTGACTATAGTACGACAAAAATCATGCGCATAAATGGATTTCTAAAAACTAGTAATGTCATTACAATCAAAAAGGGTTTTATTAACGAATACTAAAAAAGCGCTTGTGAATAGTCATAACATGTTTGTAGTCATAAGTTATAGTAGGTAAACATATTTTTTTCTAAGTACATATAGAAATTTAGGTACACTGAATGTAGGAACACATTTAGAAATAATATTTAATTACTAAATGGTTAATGGTATGGCATAGAATAGGGGAAAATCACTCCAAGGATTGGGAAGATTTGTTCATTGACATCCCCTGTGTCGTTTGCCTCGCCAGAATGGAGGTATTTTAAATATCTCCGTTATAGGTAGGTGTTAACGGTCTACGCACAGCGTCGTTGCGAACGTAAACATGTGTTGTTTTAAACAAATCGCCGTGAATGAAAACAGCTGCGCTTTTGTTTGCCTCTCGTTGCACCTGTGCCTTTTTTAATGCTTCACTAAGATGACTCATGAAGTGCGATGACGTGTTGCATGTTGTTGTTGCTTCACCGTAGAATTCACCAGGCAGGCGTAGTGTTCTCCCGTATAATAATTCCGCTGTACTAGCGCCGATGTCCGTCTTGTATGCGGCGCGTAACCCAAGTAGTACAGTGGGTAGCTCGAGCGTCCAGTTCGTTGTATTTAATCTTGCGGTGAGCGATGCTTTGAGTGTGCGATGCCAACGTTCTACCAAACCGTTAGATTGGGGATGGTACGCAGTAGTTCGTACGTGCTGGATTCCCATGCGTTGCATCAGCTTATTAAATAGTTCGGACTCGAACTGTTTGCCTCTGTCCGTTGTTATGGTTACGGGGCAACCAAATCTTGTTATCCATGTTTCATACATTGTGTTTGCGACTTTCTCTGCTGTCATGTCCTCGATTGGTTGAGCTTCTGGCCACTTCGTTGCTCTGTCGATCATCGTAAGAATGTAACGACAGTTGTTTGATGTTGGTAAAGGACCGACCAAGTCTATGTGCAGGTGAGATAAGCGGTCAACTGGTGTGAAACTAGATATTGGTGCCTTGGTGTGACGATGAACTTTCACTCGCTGGCATTGGTCACATGCTCTGGCCCAGTTTGTGACGTCTTTCTTCATACTCGACCAGAAATAACGCGAAGTAATTAATCTTCTCGTCGCCCTTACGCCGGGGTGATTAAGGTCGTGTATCGCCTGATAAGCTTGCTTCCTGTATTGTGGCGGTAAGAACGGACGAGGAGATTTTGTTGACATCTCGCATATTACTTGGGTGGCTGAACCGGGCAGTGCTATTCGCTTGAATATGTGTCGGTCGCTTTTCATGAGTTGCTTGAGTTCCTCATCTTGTTTTTGAGACTTTGCTAGCTCGTCGTATTTGATCGGTGTTGGACATGAGATTGTGTCCACACGAGACATGGCGTCGGCGACACAGTTATCTTTGCCCGATACGTGTTTAATATCTGTGACGAACTGGCTGATGTAATCTAAATATCTTGTGCGCCTTGGTGTTTCGTCTTTGAAGTTCGCTCGCAGTGCGGTGGTAAGGGGTTTGTGGTCCGTCAATATGGTGACGTCACGGCCTTCTATCATCCGGCGAAAGTGACGTACTGCCATGTATATGGACGTAAGCTCCCTGTCATACGTGCTGTATTTCCGTTGAGCGTCGGTAAACTTCTTCGAATAAAATCCGAGCGGTCTCCATCGGCCATGAATTTTTTGTTGGAGTACCCCTCCAGCGCAGGTGTCAGACGCGTCTGTCATGATCACGAAGGGTTTCGTTGACGATGGGTATGACAATAATACAGCGTTGGTGATGTCGTCTTTGCATTTATCAAACGCCTGTATAGCTGTCTCGCTCCATATTATTTTGGTCTTGTCATTTTTCTTTGAGTCTTTCAGGTAAACATTTAGTTCCTTTTGATACTCGGCGGCGTGTGGGATATTCTCACGATAAAAGTTTATCATTCCCAGGAATCGACGTAACTGTTGGACTGTTTCTGGGCGAGGGTATGTCTTTATGGCTTCGACCTTCTCGTTAGTTGGCTTAATTCCTTCGGTGCTTATAGTGTAGCCCAAAAAGTTGAGTGTTTGTTGGCCGAATGTGCACTTAGCTACGTTTATTTGTAACCCATGGTCATTAAGCCTTCTGAATACATCTTCTAGTTCTTTTCTGTGCTGTTCTTCGGTTTCAGATGCCAATAAAATGTCATCGACAAATGGGAAAACAGGCAGTCCCCGTAGAACGTTGTCGATGTGTCTTTGGAACGTTTGTCCCCCGTTCCGCAAACCGAGACAGAGCCTCGGAAATTCGAACAATCCGAATGGTGTGATAACGGCAGTCTTTTGTATGTCCTCCTCGCGCGTCCTCACTTGGTAATAGGCCTTCTTCAAATCTATGATGGAGAAATACTTCTTTCCCAGCAAGTTGTAGGTAAAATCGTGCAGTCTTGGAATGGGGTACCGGTCTGGAACGCTGGCTGCATTGAGACGACGATAATCTCCACAGACTCTGTATTTGCCATCCTTCTTGAGAACAAGGTGTATTGGACTTGCCCAAGGACTCTTCGATGGCCGACAAATACCTTGCTCAATCATTGAGTCAAATTCTGCCTTGGCCGCCTTGTATTTGTGCGGCGGCAGCGGTCGTGCCTTCGCATACAATGGTGGACCAGTAGTCTGGATATGGTGTTCCACTTCGCTGTGACAGAGCTTCAAGTGAGGTCGGGTGATATCTGGGTATTCTGCGAGTAGATCGTGGTATGGCTGTTGGTCATCCAAGGTGTTGATGCTGGAGTCTGAAGTAGACGTTACGTAGCCGACAACATATAGGCCTGTTTCCTTGTCTATTAATCTTCGTCCGTGTATATCTACCGTAAGTTGGTGCTTATGTAAAAAATCCGCTCCCAAAATCGGTCTTGTTACTTCGGCGACGACGAAATTACACATATACGGTCGACGTAATCCGATATTCAACGTCATTGTGCGTTCGCCAAAGGAGGGTATTCTTGAACCGTTGGCTGCGTACAGGTATTCGGTCGGTGTCTTTTTTTCTTTGCGTACCCGCTTGACCGGTAGTACTGAGACGTTCGCGCCGGTGTCGATAAGGAAACGCAGACCTGTTCCCAACTCTTTGATGAATAGACGGTGTTGGGTTATGTCGCTGACTTCGGCTCCCGTCGTAGCCAAAGTCGAGGCTAGTTTTCCTGACTTGTATTTGTCTTGCTCATATAGGCGCAGGGTCTCCGACATCGATACGCCTCTTTGCCGAACTTGCGATGGAAATAGCAAATCGATGTGTCACGATTCACGGACTTGGACCGAGATCTTGAACGATATCTGCCTCGTTGCGGTCCACGGTAGTAATTACGCGATCTGTCCATTTTCAATGCAGCGACCTCTTTTGTAAGCGCCTCGATCATATTCAAAATTCAATCGTCCGATGATGATGTTGATGATTGTGACTTTCCGCTTGTATGACTGCAGGAACACACGGAATTGACTTCCTTTGTCTGCTCGCTCATCTTATCCGCCATTGCCGCTAGCGAGTCTAACTTTGTGGCTTCGCTGACCGCCAACACAGCTCTCGTCGACGAGGGTACATGGCTCATCCACAGCATTTGGAGGGTTTCATCAGGCATCTTGTTACGGGCCAGATCACGCATACGCCGCAACAGCTGGGAAGGACGCTGGTCGCCTAGTTCAACCTCGTTGAGCAATTTTTGTAGTTGCTTATTCTCGGACTCTTCGTAGACGGATAGTAATCGGGCCTTTAACGCTTCAAATCTAGCAGTCCTGGACGATGATAATATGATGTCACTTATTTGTTCAACATCCACCTTGTCGAGTTGTGCCACGGCAAGTCCAAACTTCGCTTCTTCGCTGAGTTTTTGGTTCGACACCATGGTTTCGAATTGTGCGAACCATAATCTTGGTTTATCTCGCCAGAATGGAGGTATCCGAGACTTGACGGAGATCATCCCAATATCTTCATCAGACGGCATGGCTTGCGGCGCTTGGCTTGTGTTCTCCATACTGCGTTGGATCACGTCGGGGTCACCAATTTCTAGTTTCACACCAGTTGACCGCTTATCTCGCCTGCACATAGACTTGGTCGGTCCTTTACCAACATCAAACAACTGTCGTTACATTCTTACGATGATCGACAGAGCAACGAAGTGGCCAGAAGCTCAACCAATCGAGGACATGACAGCAGAGAAAGTCGCAAACACAATGTATGAAACATGGATAACAAGATTTGGTTGCCCCGTAACCATAACAACGGACAGAGGCAAACAGTTCGAGTCCGAACTATTTAATAAGCTGATGCAACGCATGGGAATCCAGCACGTACGAACTACTGCGTACCATCCCCAATCTAACGGTTTGGTAGAACGTTGGCATCGCACACTCAAAGCATCGCTCACCGCAAGATTAAATACAACGAACTGGACGCTCGAGCTACCCACTGTACTACTTGGGTTACGCGCCGCATACAAGACGGACATCGGCGCTAGTACAGCGGAATTATTATACGGGAGAACACTACGCCTGCCTGGTGAATTCTACGGTGAAGCAACAACAACATGCAACACGTCATCGCACTTCATGAGTCATCTTAGTGAAGCATTAAAAAAGGCACAGGTGCAACGAGAGGCAAACAAAAGCGCAGCTGTTTTCATTCACGGCGATTTGTTTAAAACAACACATGTTTACGTTCGCAACGACGCTGTGCGTAGACCGTTAACACCTACCTATAACGGTCCATACCTTGTTACGCATCGCACGGACAAGTACTTCACCGTACAGTTGGAAAATAGAAGATCCAATATATCTATTGATCGACTAAAGCCTGCATTCCAGTGCAACGAGGAGCAAGCAAGTGAAGCACCTGTCACCAGATACATCACAAGGTCTGGCAGAGTATCAAAACCTCCTGTACGCTTCGCTGAGGGGGGAATAATGTAGTGGCCTACATAGTACATGTCATACGAGCGCATCATACGTCCGGCCGCCGCTAGATCGCACAGCGCACTGAGCGACCGCCCGGCACCACGGCGGCGCGCGCACTGAGACGCCGTTCCAGATGATGGCATAGTAACCGCGGCTTGTGTAGGCGCCAGCGGTGCAGTGGTATCGGAAGCGACAACGTCCTTGCGTCGAGGACCATCGATCACTGTCCGTTGGAGACCGTGCCGGCAGTATTTATGTTGCGCGCCGCGCGCGTTCGTTCGACAGCATCGGCGGAGCACTGAACCTGGAGCACGCGATTGGTCGGATAGCTCCTCACCACTGTAACTATTTCTGTGCCACCTACTACTATTTATATATGATGTTTTTATAATAATGAGTGATTCTATTCAATTACAATCTATTCGTTTACGCATCTTTATTTCATTTACAAGTGACCTCTAAATTGGTGACCCCGACGTGATCCAACGCAGTATGGAGAACACAAGCCAAGCGCCGCAAGCCATGCCGTCTGATGAAGATATTGGGATGATCTCCGTCAAGTCTCGGATACCTCCATTCTGGCGAGGTAGATATTTAAAATTAAAATGATATAATTGATATGTAGAACAAAATACATAATAGATAGAGAAATGCTAATGTGTTATAGAGACAATAATGAAGGGAATTATATAATTTTATACATATGTATTAGAGTATAAAATATCTTATCGTTACAGCATAATTGAATTATGTGACCTCAACCGTGCAACAGTTGCTGCGGTTCGCAACAAGAGGTACAGCACCGGTATTTCAAGGGATAATTTGCAATGATGTAATTTGTGTCCGTCTATTATATGTTTGTAAAGTACCCCGCGACACAGGGATTAGATTCACTAGTTCGGGCGTCGTCTTTTAAAAAGAAAAAAACGTTAACAAATATGTTAAAGTAATTACTTTAACATATTTGTGTAGAACGATTTCCATCCTCATCCTCAACACATCAGCTTCCCTCTATCTAATATTCTAATATTAAATGTCATGACCAGCGATAAATTATAATTACAAAAGATTCTAGTTTCAACTCATAAAAAGGTTGTATAGAAAATAATATTATGACAATAATCTTCCATAAAAGGCATATCATTTCTTTTATTATTACCAGCACTTCCATAAAATGTTACAAAATAATTGAATTACCTAAAACGGTCCTATCTTATCACATTAAAATATCACTTAAGTATTTTTAATAGGTTTTGTGTAATGGGACGTCTATTTTTATACCTACGTTAAGTGTATTCAGAATTGAATCATTATACGCAACACCCTCCGCCTCCACATTGCCTTCCCAGGGCCAGGTCGATAAATAACTCGCAGAATGAATGTTGCGAACGAAACTACTAATTTTCTTGCAATCACACACAAGGAGGGTCGAGCGCCATTACTTTTCGCAATGTCACTTTATGATCATCATGTTGCTATCTGAAGGTAATAACTCCTAACTAATAATGCTCCTATATTCTTAATTTCAAAATGGTTTAAGCTATTTTTATTTCATTTTAAAGATATCAAGAAGCTGCTTTATACCAGTTATATTATTGCTTTTTGTTATTGTATTTGTAAGATTCTATAACAAGCTTCCCAGTGATATCCAAGAAACAAATAGGTTTAAAATAATTATAAAAGCCAAATTGTGTAGCAGGGCTTACTACAAAACCTGATTATTTAAGTGGCAATACAACTTGGGATTGAGTCGCTCTAAATTAACACATTTAAATACAATGTAATATTATGTAAGAAATAAATATTATAAAAAAGGATTCCTACTGAGTTTTCTGGCAGTGTTTCTCAGTAGCTGCTAGGTCACTGCACGGTAGGGTAAAAAATATTGACGATTCCACACAAATGTAATATTTTAACGGAATAAATGACTTTTGAGTTTGTACAAACGTCTGTTTACAAACTACCAAGTGTGAGGTGGACTCACACTTTCCATTCCTACCACTTATAGAAAGTTATACTGTAATACAAAATAAAAATTACTAGTTTATAGTAAGTGTGTGCAAATTCTAAGAATACATGTATGAATATGATGAATGAGGAATGTAAGGCATGCGTGCATGTTTTGTGCTGATACTGGGTCAGATTTTTACTCTGTGACAGTGCTCCCGCCGTTTCGTAAGGAAAGTAAACATTGCAAGCTGCTTCCCTTGAAAAACTTGAAATTGAATCTGTAAAACGAGTTTTACTGCCCATTTACAGCTTATTTACTTTAAGCAATTAATAAAACTTAGTTGAAATGTAAGTAAATAATTGGCTTTTGATATACAAGGTAGCTCTAACATAAATATTAGAGGAAGCGGGCGCTATTTGAAATTTAAGACAAAATGAAACTTAAAGAGTGAAATTAAAAAACAATTGTTACTTAAAAAACAATCATTTTTGTCTGGGAAGTTAACCTTTGTTCGTGTTAACAGGGCAAATTAGGTTCTGTAACTTTCATCTACTGTTTATGTAACATTTTGTTTAAGTGCTATAATATTTATTTTATTTATTTATTTTATTTTAAAACTTCATGCACATTAAGTACACAGGCGGACTTAATGCCGTAGGCATTATCTACCAGTCTACCTTTGGGTGATGCAGACAAAACTATAGTAGGTGCACTATAAATTTGGATAAAGGACAAAGCAAGTTAAGAAGACATACAAAACATATTACTAAATAAAAAAGGAAGAATAAGAAGAAACTTCACATAACGGAGAGTACATCCATATCAATATTATATATGAATATATAAAATAAATATATACAGCAATATAAATAAATAAATAATATATATATATATATAATAACATATACATACAAATATTATTGTGGAGATGATTCTGCCTTAATAGTACTAAGAAAGTACTTACGGATTTTATTTTTAAACGTGTATCGAGTCTTAGCCATTCTGATTTCAAGGGGTAGCGCATTCCAAAGAAGTACAGATTGTGCGAAAAACGAAGAATGGAGAAAGTTAGTCCGGTGAGAAGGGCACTGTAAAAGGCGGTTATAGGAAGAACGAAGATTTTTATTATGGTTAGAAGAAAGGTATTGAAAATGGGAAGCTAAGTAAGCAGGAGAAGTAGGAGAGTTAAGAAATGATAATAGTGTGACAGCTTTTAATTCGGGCATTCGATTTTGACACATGTCTGTCCATTCCCTCACCCCCATAATTCGATCGGATGGCAATATATATAACACTAACAGGAAGGAACAAGACTGCGTTTTTCGTATCCCCGTTCGTGACACGGGGGTAAAACACCTCTAATGATACCAAGTGTTTTTCTTGGCAGAAAACCCTTATCAAACCATTTGGCTGGACCAGAGATTTGAACCGAAAATGTCGTCGTCTGCGGTTACTCATGTTACCGCTAGACCGACGGAGCAATCAAAGATCAGTTCAGTTTGATTAGACACTGAAAGAAGAAAGGCAAGTACCTATGACGGAATATTGTATAGCTAGTTATCTGATGACCACTGTAGCTGGGAAAAGCTCGCTGAAAATAGAGTTGAATGGCGCAAACGTGTAGTGGAGGATCGTAAGATCTGTGATGAAGCCTGGTTCGGAGTACTTGCTGATAAGAGACAGAAGCGACATAAAAGCGGCTCGGCACCAACCACCGCAAACTTCTCTTGTCAGGCCTGTGGCAGGCTATGTCGCTCTCGCATCGGTTTGTTTAGCCACCATAAAAATGTCTCTCAGACAATGCGCCGTAAATCGTCTGTAACAGACGCAAAGGCCATATACATATAGATATCTGATGGAAAGTTATTTCGCATAAAGCAATTGAATTAGCTACACGTTACAATGCAAAGAAAAGATCCTTACAAAAAGCTTTGGTGGACCTTTCTTATTTATTATAAAGGGACCTTTATCGTTCTCGTATCGTAATTGTTCAACGTCTGTAGTTGGTTGTCATCGTCCCTTTTTTCGGTCCCGTATTTTACTATTCCGAATTACAGTATAAAGATGTTATTATACAGTGGTAATATTTAAACTGTGCGCCGACCGACCGACCCTATTCTTATTCTTCTGGTGGCAGCTATTTCCAGTCCCCGGAGGTCCTCAGTGTTACTGCGTCCAGCGATAAACTATTGTGCTTGGTGCTCCAACTAAACTACCCTGTCTAACCCTGCAGCATAGATAAATAGCAGAATCTTTCTGGCAAGAAGTGTTTGACCAGGACGGTGTTATGTTTATGCATCAGTGGTTCACAGTGGCAGAGCAGTGTAGAGATGTTTCGTACGCATTATTGCAGAACCTGCGCACTCTACAGTCCCGACTATCGGAGTCGGGACCTAACCTACCCTAACCCCTATGCTATATTGACATTTTTTTTATAAGGCAGTGGTAATGCCTATGCATGCCACCCGCAATAAGATTCTGCAGGTGAGCATTTCGGACTTGCACCGACTAAACCTACCTACTGTGGACTTCTCTTGGCGCCTGATGGGGGAGCTCCGGGAATGCGGGTATGCTGTTCCGGTGCTCCCCCTTCGCGCCATTCCGCAGATGGTCAGGATACGTACCTGGAAGGGCTCTGGGATGCCCTCTCCTATTGCTGACTCCTGCCAGTCCGGCACAGCGACTACGCCACAAACAGATTGCTGTCTTCCCTGAGCTGCTTTTACGTGGCGGGAGTAGAGGACACTTTTCATACTGCCACCGATGCCCCGAGGGATGCTATGTTAGCATAATCTGAGAGAGTTTTGGGAATCATAGTATATATAGATAGATGTTAATCGATAATTGCTGTGTGGTGATGGCGGCGAATATCAGAATATCATAACGCCATTTCATGCCGTCGGGGGCGTAAACGTCGACCCGAGGGAATATATACCACATGACGGCAGCAGCTTCTTCCTGCGGACTATAACCATCATACTGCGTTCGCCAACCTGTCTACCAAGGGTGGCGATTATGGCATACCCCCAAGATGATTCTTGGGGGAGGCTTTTGTCCAGCAGTGGATTTCTTATGACTGTTATGATTAATCGATAATGTTTCATAGGATGCAAGATTATTGAATAGGAAAACCTTTTTTTATTATATTATAATGGAAGTTAGGTCTATTACAATTATTTTTATACTCGCCAAGCTTAATTGTTTAATGGCGAGACCCTCATCCCAGAGTGCGAGATCCCAAAATATTCAGAGACTGTACTACCAAAGAGACAACTAATAAACATACTTATATATTGTTAAATAAATACATCATCATCCTGTCAGCCAAAGTACGTCCATATAAATAAAACCTCCCAAAAATGGGGGGATATGCCATAATCGCCACGCTTAGTAGACGGGTTGGTGATCGCAGTTTGATGGTCATAGTTCACAGAAAAACGCTGCTTGCCGTTCTCTGGTAGGTATTCCCTCGGACGATTTCTACGCCCCCCACGGGATGTGATGGGGTAATAATATTCTATGCCGTCACCACACAGCAATACATACATATTATAGATAAATTTTACCCTGGCCCAGAAACAAATTAAATAAACGTGCTCATCACACAAAAATTGTACAAGGTGGTGATCGATCCCACGACCTCTTACTTAGCAGTTAGAGACACTAACCAATGGACCAACAGGCCTTTCTGCAGTTTAATAAAGCGATACTTATTACAGAGTTCTGTCTTAATAAATCAATGTTCTGACATAATTTAGGTATCCTTAAATTATTTGCTCTTACTCCGAAAACAGTTTTCACTTTCAATTTTGTTAGTCTTTGTTTCGAACCTTTGCCGTATTATATTTATCCTCGACAAGATCTTTGTAGTAACAATAGTAGTATTCTAAGACATAATATGTGTTATTTTCTTATTGTCAATATTATTTTACAAATAGGAATTAAGTTATCGCCCTACTAATATTATAAATGTGAAAGTTTCTGAGTATGGATGGATGTATGTATATGGATGTTTGTTACTCTTTCACACAAAAACTACAGGGTGGAATTTGATTAAACTTTGCAGTAATATAGCTTATATATCCGAATAACGCATAGGCTATAATTTACAAAGTTTAACGCAGGTAAAACCGCGGGGCACAGCTAGTAGGCTATAAAGATAGCACATACTTTTGACTTTTTTATCTACTACTTTAGCCGTAGATGTAGCTATGTAAAGCTTCGTCCTTACACAATTAACCCATAGTTGATCTACCAGGGCTTAATAAACTCTCATTTTATCTAAATTCAGTACTCTATTTAGGTGAAAACTTGCCTAGTAGATACATCAAACTATTACAATTAGCAGCTACATGTATTGCCCAGTTAAACTTTTTATCAATCCTTAGGGCCAAATATTTAATATTGCCGACATACTGGAGTATAGTGCTGTTACAATTATTTGTTTTTATGTAAATATTCCAATGCGTCCTGTTATGGCCATCGTGGTATATATTTAAAACCCTTTGTGATTGTATGTGCAGGAATTTTGTTTGCAAATTTAGTATACCTAATTCCATTGTTTTGCGGCGAATTCGTGATATTATAAAATTGAACTGTAGGGATCTTTGTACATACGAGATATTTACATGCATAACATACCCTATTAACCCAAATACTGAACCAATCAGCACATTGTATTTTTGATCAAGGAATTTTTAAACTATACATTAGAAGGACGGCGTATCCCGCATTCGTCCATTAACTGAACTAAATTTTGTAATCTAGGGTATTAAATGCTTTTTTGTAGTCAACGAAGAGTGCTATCAGCTGTTTCCCAGTGTCTAAGGCTTCATTTACATAATCCGTAAAGCCCATCACGTGCGATTCTGCTGCTTCCTTTTCGATAGCCATATTGTGTCTCAGAGACCACATTTTTTCATTCTAAGAATCTTATCTTTAGCCCGACAGCTATTTTTAATTTATAGATAACAGATAGCGTTGCCTTTCGATTTGTATATTGGGCGTATTATAGCACTTGCGTTGGCCAGGATATACACCACTAGGTATATACATCAATACATTAATATAATATGTTTATTTTCGTTAGTATCTTAGTGTGTGTCTTCCACTCGTATTCCATACCAGCCTGGTAAATTTCCACTCGTAATATGCTTCGTTCAACATTAATGTTTTATACTTAATTGGTTCCAAGTTTTCAGATGTTTGCTTAGTATACTTGATGAAATAACTTGGTATTATGTATAGGATAGGTAGGACAGAAACATTTTAGGATCGTCTTAAATAAAATTGATATTGGACCGAAGTTCCTTATCGCGCGTTGCGAAAGGAGGCTAGACCGAAAAAATTAAGACACAAAGTTGTAACGACACTTTTCGCTTTTTTTTATTACAAATATTGAGCCTACTGATAGAAGTTTATATTACATCATATTTGTTAATAATAAAAAAATATGATAACTTAAAAAAACTAAAATTTTATTACAATTCCTTCACTAATTAATCGAAAGGAACTTCGTTCCATCCGGGTGTCCCATGACACCTCTCAAGTTTTTTCCCATGATATTTGGTATTATAAATGGACCCATGCATCTCCACGTCAGTCACCAACCAGTCGAGGTTCGAATCCCCAAGGGTCATCTCTCAGGTGCGGGTTATTTAATTTTCAGTCTTATTTTCTGGCTTATCACCTGCGCTGGCTTCAGTGTTTGAAGAAAACTGTATTAACAAAGCCGCAGACTAATTATATTCGGTTATAGAAATACTTGAGGAAAAGATGGCTTTTTAACACAACCTTTAAGAGAAGCCTATTAATACACGAGCGGCGGTGATCATTTACCATCAAGTGACCCGTATGCTCGTTAGCTTGGCTAAACTATAAGGAAAAAGTATATCTTCGCGTTGCTTTGGTGGATACTGGCCTAACGTCCCTGTTAATTGCAAGGTTTAATTACGTACCCTCTTGCTGCTCGGGGCGAGGTTCCGGGTGAAGCCTTAATCCCGTATTATAATAGACGTCACTCTACTTCTTAAATAACCTACCAGCCACAACAAATTAAATTAATTAAATTGATATGTATAGTATGTCAATATAAAGTTAATTTTACACTAAATTGGTTCCTACGCTCGCTAATGGCTATGGGTAATTAAGAGTTACGATTACGAGCTTCTATAGTGATTTTAATTAGAACTTTTACTCAATAATAGTAAAAGTTCTAATTAAAATCACTATAGAATCTCGTAATCGTAACTATAAGATTGAAACATACTGGGGATCAACCCAGATATTTCGGACAGTCTGAGTTATGAGCATTTATCTGCATGAGTACTTTATATTTATAACGGGCAGATAAGATAATTAGTGTCCACCCTCCAAATTAATTGTTTAATCAAAATAATTTCAAAAACGAAAAAGATAACGTAGATTGTCGTAAAATTGTTAAACGCAGCATTGTCGATGCTTTATGAAAATTACTGTCGACAAAGCGTGAGTCACAGTATGATAATGACGCCTCATGCCCCCACATCCACACAGCCAACATCATGGCGCTGCGTAATTGTTTACTATCAAATGCGCCGTCTATATGTATGAAAATATGGACACTTTCAGTAATATAATTAGGGGTGTCAGAATTCAAAGTATTGGTATCATATTTAAGGACTTCATGAGCACATCCCAAAACATATTTTCTTATATTGTACATTGTTTTAAAATTTTCTGAAATTATGAGATGAGATGAATAATTTAAATAAATATCCTTAAACTAGAATTGAAAGGAAATTGCACGTAAAAAAGAAAATAACGAACATTGTTTCTTAAAAAACGAAAATGGCTTCAAGTGGCAATGCAAAAAATTTGAAAATTTGAATAAATACACTTTTTGTCTTGTATTTTAACTTTATTCTATGGTCTAACTTATTCTAAGGTCTAATTGTGTACTTATAATCGAAACTTAGCTCAAGGCTGTGCCTAGAGGAGCTAATTATCTAATCTGATTTAATAATCAGTTGCACATGTGTGAAATGAAGCATATAGTTGAGTTTTATATTTAAATACGAACCTAATTGGGTAGCGAGCCAAATGTATTGAAAATATACCTACACAGCGTCTAAACAAAAACACCAAAATCTGTCAAGCTGTTATCAGATCGATCACGTCCTGACAGAATCTGGTTCTCATCTAAGCTTACGTTGTCCTTCGCTTTGTTGCTACGCGACCTCCGCCTATCTGACGTATCTAGTACCCCAGCCGTCTATATTACCGTTTATTGGAAAAGTTGTATGGCACCTTTTTAATTAACTATTTTCGGTTAAAGCCTCTAATGCTAGGCCAATTCAGCCAAAAATAGACATATATCTAACAACCTGGGCTTTATGATGGACGAGTGAGTTTTTAAATTGAGCTTTTATAATAAAACTCACGCCCACTGTTTACACCGTATGCCCGCTTGAGTATGTTTCCCCGGACCGTCTCAACTGGGCCATGTTGAAACCGGTAGTAGATGAACCCGCTGAGTTTGTTTCGCTGGGTCTTCTCATTTGGGGCGCATTAGATCCGGTGGTAGCATTAAAGCGCGACCGTCGTTATAAACACAAGGTCCGCCATAATAATAATATTGAATTCGTACCTTAATATAGACAGAACCATTCAGGCAATATGTAGTAAAATATAGCTTAAGCTATAAATTTCGAAAATTAAACTACATCATTATCTCTTTGACAATAACTTAATACAAGCTAGCTAAATATCATTACTATTATAAAATAAACTTTATAAATGTTTTCATACCATCCGTGTACCTATATATCTAGTTAACTAGAAATAATTATATTACTACAAATATGTTCTCATTATTTACAAGCGCTTTTTTAAAGTCTACGTGAATAAAAACCTTTTTTATTTTATTTTATTTGTATAATAAATTTCAAAAGTTCCTTACTTTTCTAAATATTCTTTTACACATAGTTTAAGAACTTCTCACTGCTCACCAGACAATTCAGGTGAGTACGAGTTCAAGTATTCTAACTGAATAAAATTTCGCATTATGTCTCATTATGATGATATATATTTATTAGGTACTTACCTGTTGAAATTTTGTTAAGACTGCGTGGGTTTCGAGTATAAAACATAGCTTTCCGCTTTACATTCCGCATAAGTAGGCCGCAATATCGTTTATAAATACCGCCGAGTGCGCCACAGAGAACACAAATAAATATAAACCATGTTATCAGTAAACGAACATTAGTTTTTCGTGGAAAACGAAGAAAGGCGCCGGAAGAGTAATGTATTTTGGGCATTCCTTTCCATCCCTGTAATTACATAATACCACGGCGCCGCCTAACATTGACCGAGCCTAGACATATTCTCATCATTACTAACGCAAAAATGTGCGCATAGGCAGATTTACTCTCTATTCTCTTACGCCATGGTATATAGTGACCTTCAAGAAACGGTAGGTAGAACACCAACTTCTTGATTTTTGTTTGACCTTACCCAGCAAACGAATACGGAAACATAATTTCTGTAATCACCTCTGAACTTCGCCGCCAGAAGAATCGCTAGTATTTTTCCCAAAACAACGTTGCTACGGCGTAGCGCGCCGATGCTAATTCCGGGTCTGTCTTAAACACTTCACTAATTTAACCATAATTCGTTGCGGGATCCAAGACAGTTAAATCGATTCCCCGGGACATGCATGAGCTTCACCGCTCAGTGTCGTTTCATTGTGTGCCACTGTTGATCCTGCCTTACAGGAGTTGCAGTGGTGGGTAAGAGGGAGGGACTAGTCCCGTCTCAAAAGAAAAGAATAACTTAACCACTGCGCCACACGTGCAGTCAAAGCTATAAACTTCATTATACGTACATACTTATCCAGTACAAGTACCTCTTTCCTCGCTTCGTTTAATTCTTTATTACATACTGAAATTGGAATTCTGGCATGCGTCACGCCGCAAGATATGGATGCCATGTTAACTGCTTTTTTATGTATCGCGGTGTCTTGAATCTGTAAGTGGAGAATCTCTCTTAATCCTCCCATACCTATTCAAATGACGACCGCTGCTAAATGTTGTTTGCTCACTGGTGGTCTTATTTATTATCTATTCACTATGCTACTACAATGCCTTTAAAACTTCTGATATATTTTGTTACTGTCACTTTTGTTGGTACTATTTTCTCGTAGTACTATTCTAAATGCGAAAGTATTTTATGTGTGTGTCTGTGTGTGTGTATAGATAACTAATTATGTTTCAACTACTTCAGACTAAACGGGTTTGGCTGAAGTTTGCAATAGAGGTAGCTTATACTTTAAGTCGACACAAAGTCTATAATGAATTGTGAAAGCTAGTGCTGCTAATTTATTATATATATTTAATATATAAAGTCTACTATATTATTCTATTTAAATATAAAATTAAATAAAGGAACCCGCTGGAAAACTTATACAGTTACAACTGGCAGTTAGTCAAATTGGTATACCTACTTTTCTAAATATTTGATTAAAGGAAGCTTTATTATATACATAGTAAGCCAGTGTCATTCAATCCAATACCATTATTCCAACAAACAAAGGTTATTTTATGTGTTTGATACTACTGCAGTAGCAACTATTTTACCCATTGATTTTACAATTTCGAACACTTGTAAAATATAAACTTGCTCAAGGGAATTGCTTTTTAGAATATGAGTATGATTTTGTCGGTCCCGGTAGTATGCTATAGCTGTAGCGAATTCCAACGCAAATAGTGTAAAGTAAGTCAAAAGGTATTACATTCAATATATTTTCAGGAAATAATAATTCTTAGCAACACTCGGGGATAGGAATGTGGCATTGTTACAGCACCGTGTCTTGAAGAGTAGTTATAGCGGACAAATTAGTCTGTCCCATCGGATTAAATGTGTTTGTTGGAATAGATAGCACACCTGTATTTGTGCAGACATTTATGCTCTTCAATATGTCTCCAACAGATGTTGGTTAAGTATAAAGAATTCCGAAAACCCAACCCAGCCATTATCTTATCTTTAACCCTTATGAAAAAAACTTGAGAGGTGTCAAGGGACACCCGGATGGAACGAAGTTATTTCTTATTATTTATTATGTACAAAAAAACTGTATACACTCAACAAAAATAATCATCGCGACACCACACTGTTCAATGCGAAATAGAAATGAAAATATCTGGCTTGCTTTCTATAAGAGAGAGAGAGAGAGAGAGAGAGAGACAGACAGAGAAACATGCGCACGCCGCACAGCTGCAAAAAGTGTCGTGACAACTTTTCGTGAGAATTTTTTCCGTCTAGCCCCCTTTCACAACGCGCGATAAGGAACTTCGTTCCATATATTCCGTATATGGTGCCCAATTTTAACGGTCTGAGCCCCATGTTTAATAGTACTACTTCATACTATGCCGAATGCACTGCACTTGTTTGCTTGTTCAAGTGATGCGCGCTGCTAGGCGACTCTGCTTCTAAAATGACCATAAAAACCAAGGGAAAGTATACAAAACTTTTGACACTTTTGGACAACTAAACAAGACCAAAGCCAAACTAAAGCGAGTCGAAATGTTCTACGGGAAAAGGGTGTTTACAATTTAGACTGAATCCAGAATTAACATATAAGGGGCAAGTTCCATGAGAGTCAACATGTAAAGAACAGATAATCAATATGTGACACACTGAAGAAATGGTCATACTAAAGCTACTTAGTTGAAGCACGTAGTAAAAGTAACTAAATAGTATGTGTGTACATAATTTTGCGATGTTTCACTGATTGCCATGACACACTCGAGAGATCAAAATATAATCAGTCGAGTGACTTTCAAATGCGGTAATAAAAGGCGAGGACAAAAAAAGATGGATAGTGTGTTGAACCTGTCCGCTACAGCCGGACAACCACAAGAAAATATTATTTATTATGAAACCAATAGTTCTTTTCATCTATATAAAGGGCAAACAGATGAAGTTACTAGTCCCACGCGGAACGAAATGTTCACAAATGGGAGGCGGCTTGATAGAAATCTTTAAGCCATCCTAATTATAGTGGCCACCCGTCGTTAAAAGGTTGACTTTAAGCCGACGTTTCTCTTAAGTTAATTTTCAATTAAGTAATACTCACGTTTCATTGTTCAAATATCCTTGACAATCTATCGATTAAACTTACGATCTAATAAACCCCATGATGGTTTCTGTCCGATTAGCGTCGACCAACTCTCTAAAGCTTCAATTTCTGCTGAAAACGTTACTAAACTCGAATCATCAGATATTAGGGTAAAATTTACTCGTGATTGATTGCAATCAAGAGAAAAGCCATTTAAAATCTTTATCCATCTTCAAGGATGTTATATCGTACCTACATACAATGTTGTTATAAGGAAAGGAAAAATGTTTTGCTAATTAAACCTCTTATAAACAAAGGTAGATGTATTTTGTTGTAACTTGTTATAATGTAAATGTATGGTAAAAAATAGGGAAAAGCCATTTAAAATCATTGTTAATTTTGAAGGATGTTATATAATACCTACATACAACGTTACTACAAGGAAAGGAAAACTGTTTTGTTAGTTAAACATTTTATATACCAAGGTAGTTGTAGGTAATTTTATCTTTTGTAATTTGTTATAATGTAAAGGTGTGGTTAAAAGTGAAGAAAAACCATTTCTAATCTTTGTTCATCTTGAAGAATGTTATATTTTACCTACATACAATATTGCTATAAGGAAAGGCAAACTTTTGTTAGTAAAACTTTTTAATTACCAAGGTTTGTATGTAATTATATATTGTAATGTAAATGTATGGTTAAAAGTGAGTTAGTTTATCGTTTCCTCGGCTCGACTGAGGACGTAGCTCCTCCTTACGGAATACGCTGCAAGTCAGTCTGGGCGGGAGTAAGCTTGGTTGAACTCATATCGGGCGGGTAAGCAAGGCACGAGTTGTTCATGCATTACCAACCCCCCTCTCTCCTCGACCAACCCTACGGTTCTAATCAGATAGCTGGCTAGTTTGCTGTCTTGGTAATTTAAAAAGTACAATACCTCGACTGTAATTGTTAAGTTTTGATGACAGTCTTGTTTAGATAATTGTACCGCAATTAATTGTAACTCACGGAGTTAAATACTTGTCAGTTATTTTTGTAGTAGCTAATTTAGTAAAAAGCTAAGAAATATTTCATATTGTTTTTTAAATTCTTTTTTATTTATGAATTGTATAAAAATTGCAAACATAAATCTACCAAACTGTATGTTGTCAGGAATTGTTGTCAATCAGTACGACCAATTATGAAATGAAATGAAATGGAATTTATTCAGCTCTTAGGTATTAACATACACTTGTACTTTTCAAGCTCACAATGCAGTACACAAACATGGTCGAATACAGTATAAAAATTACAAAAAAAAAATCATTAGTCCGTCCGTGCGGTCTGTTTTCTCAGATATATTTCTTAAATCCTAAAATAAATAACAAGTTACTAATCTATTATTTTAAAATTTAGTTGTACTATATTAAAATTAAGGAATTGAAGGCAATGAGCATTTGGCTAGCGCAGAAGGCTCTTAACCAGTAGCTTAAATTGAAAAAGACTAATACCTGAGGCCGCTGAAGCAAAAGGACAGAATTCTAAGAGAGGTTGTGATCAGGATCACCGATGACGCTTTAAGGGGCCAAAGCGATCCTCGCCGCTGAGGAACCTACCCTAGCTAACCTGCGGCTTTCTCTAGCTACCTAGGTGTACTTTTTACTTACAAAGTTAAAGTTAAGTTTAGTATTTAAGTGAGGATTTAATAAAATATTTACTACCGTATAGCAAAAGTAATTGCAGGTTTGTTTCTTAAGGGTAAAAATTATTACAAACTTTGACATTTTTAATGTTTCATTTTAGAAAAAAATATACAACGTTTGGCTGATATTCTCTAATGACAACATTATAGGTCAAAATACGAAGCAAATATATATTTATTAAGGACAGATAAGCAATCTTACACCAGGAATAGGTTTAAAATAAGCTATTTTAAAAAAATCAATGAAGTGCTCACTGAAACTGTTATAAATTTCCCTGAGATGTCAGGAACCAAAGACATGCAATTTGCTAATATATTAGTAACCTTGAATAAGAATTTTCAATTTAAAAAATGATGTATAACCACATTGCTATTTTGAATGTGGTAATAATGACATTGCAAAATTAAATATAAAGTAATCTATGAACGATTACTTTTAATATGATAAAAGGTAAAGGACTAGGAAATGCCCTTTATAATATGCACATTATAAAAAAAAGATAAATTAGATGATAAATTTCGAACACGAGGTGTATTGTGTGTTTTTACTGCAAAAATAACTAAGCTTACTTAATTGAAGAGATTTTGGAAGCTATTTGAGGATATAATGAACATTCCTGAATTCTATACTTGTATCCAGTTTGAGCTCATTACTTTGATGAGATCTTACGAGGGACTGTACTGATCTGATAACAGATATTGGATACTGTTCCTGGCCAGCTGTAATAGATTCAGCCGCACGTATCGAGTTAGGGGGCAATTTGTTATGAATCGGAATATATTCTGAATATAACGTCTGGTAATATTGGCCTAGTCTTTCATCTATGATATGATATCAACTGTCATTGTCGTGTCTGACGCTCGGTATGATTTGTATTTTGTTGGGATAATTCGTTTTGTAAACTTTAAAAGACTAATGGTTGTGTTTTTCCGTTTGACGGAATGGCCAGAGTGGTAAGTCGGTTGGAAATGGAATTTCGGTAAGGTAAAACCAAATGTAAGATAGGTTCATCTAAATCTTAGCGCCAATAAATTAGAACATCCAAATTCCTTTGAAATATACTATCGGAAGACACAAACGGTTCAATAAAACTTGACTAATCATACATATTTTATTGTTTTTAGGGTTCCGTAGCCAAAGGGTAAAACGGGACCCTATTACTAAGATTTTGCTCTCTGTCTGTCTGTCCGTCCGTCTGTCACCAGCCTGTATCTCATGAACCGTGATAGTTAGACAGTTGAAATTTTCACAGATTATGTATTTCTGTTGCCGCTATATCAAAAAATCTAAATAAAATAAATATTTAAGGGGGCACCCATACAACAAACGTGAATTTTTTGCTCGTTTCTATAGATAATGGTACGGAACCCTTCGTGGGCGAGTCCGACTCACACTTGGCCGTTTTTTTAATATTACACCGACACTGCTTCACTGGACAATAGAGGTGCGAGCGTGGGCTTAAGCAGTCAAGCAAATAAAACTAAAAACTAAGTATCCGCGCTGGAGGGCACCCAATTTGTGTTTACCTCAGTTTAGTGTTTACGTCAACTATTGAGTGTATATTAACACGTGTTATCTAACCAGATTTATCATAACGTGGGCGAGGTTTTGGATTTTCCACACGTGTAACTGTGTGGAGAACAAAACTTTCTCTGCGTGGGCGATTAAACTCAAATTTCTCTACATTAATGTCCTTCCGACCGAATTTCGGCCACGGCGGCCAGTACCTCTCAATGGAGACTAGCCAATTGCGCAGTACATATTATAGTGCACAAGTGTGTGCGCAAACAAAGGGGCACTTTCTATTCCATCACTCTCATGATCCGATGGGTCCGACGGTCCGACGGGTCCGACGGCTTTACGTGCTCTCCGAGGCACGGGGGTGTAATACCGACAACTTCTGTCATAGTTTCTTTTTGCGGAAAAATCCCAAAATCACTTTTTGGCCCGACCCGGGATTTGAACCCAGGACCTCATTATATGCGGTTGAACACGCTACCGCTAGTTAGTCTAGCGGTGAACATTTATTTCTCTACATTAGGACAGACTTCAATATACTCGTAGATACATCAGTGCGCGCAAAAGAGATAGAACAGTACAAATGTCAGTTTTCTAATAAGAGCTTTTCCCCTCTTTTTCTCTTCTATTGTCAAAGTAACATGCTCTATTTGATGAGAATACAAAATATGAAAAGGTTCCAACCTAATATTTCAATTTGAATTTTTGAGTGATCTATAAATTCAGACGTGGATTCATATTTATTTCTTTGAGATAAGGCTTAAATTTCCCTAAATAAAGTATTTTGTTAGGTTGGTTTTACGCAGTGGCTCTAATTTAGGTTAAACAAAGGATTTCCCGGGGAAAATTAACAATACAATACAATACAATACAATATAATTTATTTGCAAATATAGGTATACATATAAGGTGTTACAATTTATTGATGTTCAGCCATATTTTACCGGTTAGGCATGCAAATTTAACATTACAAATTAATTATAAAATAGAAATAAAAGTCACAATTAAAATAAAAAAATGTCAAAAATTGAGGAATATAAATTGAGTACAATGTCAATTTTACAAATTATTAAAATTAATACAAAACACAATACCATTTAAATACTAAAAGTCCAGTTATCTTTCAAAAAATCATTGACTGAATAGTAAGGTTTTTGAGAAAGGAGTGCATTCAGTTTATTTTTAAAAATATTTACGTTGGAAATTGATCTTATCTTCTGCGGTATTTTGTTAAAGATTATAGGTGCCATGCAGAATATACTGGCCCGGAGCAGTTGCGTTTTGCATGCTAAATGACGAATCGTGTTTTCACGACGGCTTCCAGCTGGGTAGGTTTCAAAAAGGTTCTCATTGTTTTTAACAAATATTACCACTTCACTTATATAAAGTGATGGCACTGTTAATATGCCCAATTCCACAAAATGCTCTTTACAGGAATCCCTCCTATTTAGTCGAAGGAATGAACGCAAGCATCGTTTCTGAGCATTAAAAACTTGATCCTTGTTTGTTGAGTAATGTAAAAATAACACATTTAAATAATGATGGAAATTGATTCAGAAGCCCGATCTGTCCAAACTACTTTCAGGTCTTGCGTTTATTCTGTTACACGTTGTATAACAATATGTAACAAATGTAATTTTTAATAATGTGACCAATGTATACGATCCTTCCTTCCTACCGTCCTTTCTAAAGTCTATTAATAACCATTAGTCTAAAAATATTAATGTAGAGAAAATGTGAACGTTCTTCAGACCCTCAATATGTTGAATCGATATCGATATTGGAATATTGTATAAAAATATTATTCTGTAGGTGTAGCACGAATAATGTCTTTATAAGTTGTTACTAAACTCTTAAGCCCAGGCAGGTAGTAAGTTTGCAAATACCGACTGCAGATATATAACTCAGGCCTAAGCCAATAGAAAATTTTGGGAGAGTTAATGAAAACTTTGTGGAATCATCGGTATCACTTTTGGATAAGGATAAGCTCGACTTTGAGGGACTTAGCGGAGGCAGCTTATAAATACATTGGACAGTCAAAGCCAAAGATTATAAGCTCGCCTAGTTCTCCCCAACGAAGGGCAAAGGATATTCACTATCTCATTCTGTGGTAACATACTTCGCCGCGAAACAATAGTATATTATATAATAAATTATAAGTCAAAGGAGGAACTTCGGCTGGCAAACTTAGAGATTTGTTTCCATTTTAGATTGGCGGTATATGATTGGTTGCGAAACTGTTTAGGTACAGACGCCAGCACATCAAGCTACCCCAATCTGTCAAATTTCCCCAATTGAAAGTGAACCTTATGCGTGTGTGATAAAGTTGAAAATCTATCAAAGAAATTTGACAGATTGGGATAGTTGGATGTGCTGGTGTCTGTACATTCCATAGATTTAAATTGGCTAGCAAAGACTAATACTCAGACAGTACAAAACGTTTCCTGTATTTGCCGGTATCTATAACTTCATTTGCGATAGATAGATATAAGTCTTTATTGTACACCATGAAATAATACTTTCTTCTCTCTAAAAAGTCTCTTTTGTTTTGATTACTTGGTGGCCTAAGAAGAGAAGAATTGAAGAGATAGAAGTAGTTGTTGGTGTATATAAATCACTTGATATACCATAATAAAATTATAAATATTAACTATTTTTCATAATAATATGTCTGTTCGTAATAATATATGTAAATTAAATTTTTTTACGGGCTCTATTAACATCGATGAAAATCTCGAGCTCGGTGTTCTTAGAAGTATTAGATACTGCTCCTTGAGTTTGGAATAAGGCCCCCAATAATGTCTCAGTAGGCAAACTGTAAGCGGCCGATTGAGTTTGCGACGTATCGGTTTAGTACGCCCTTCCATATATTTGAAATGGTGTCCACAATTTTCTGATTGTGCGCTCACTGTAAGCAGTTTGCAGCATTACGTGCGCCGACTGTCTCAGTTAGTGGCTGACTCACAGCAGAACCGGTTCTAGTCGGCGGCGGCGATATGATTGTAAGCTAGGCGTAAAGTCAAAGTCAAAGATTTATTTGCAAGTAAATATGGTTTTAAAAGGTCTTACATTGGTAGCACAATAGTAGCTTAACATACATATCTAATCATATAATAATGACATGCAAATTTGTGAAGACATATATTTGGCCTGTGCTGGTAGTGAGTCCGTTTGCCGCAAACTCTTCGCGCGGACAGTTAGAAAGAAGCAATCGACGTGTTCGGACGTGTTCATGCATGCATCGCTTATATCTAACTTATCTCCATACACACACACACACACACACACACACACACACACACACACATCACAGAAAATTCAGTCGCTTGACCTAAATAAGCGACTAACTCATAACAGTTTGCTTGCGACGCACGACTTACATTTCAGTACGTCGGCTGCTAACAGTTTCCTACTGGGGAGATGGCCTAAGAGCTTGTGCACGCCTGATTGATAACGACAGATGATCTTATAAGGGTCGCGGGCTGCTGCTAGATGCGAGCAACGCCTGGTAGTTGTGCAGATCTTTGATGGAGGCCTTTGTCCAGCAGTGGACAGTGGAGTCTTAGGATTTAAAAATGCAGATACCTAATAAGGGAAAAAATATACCGCTGCCAGTCCCTTAACCATATCCCGTGCATTTTTAAGAACTATCTTAATATTCCACATATAATTTATTCAGAAAGAAAATGTTTGAAGAGTTATAAAATGGTACTTAATTCTTCTTTCCCTCCAGTTCCTCCTTTCGCATTAGTGAACGTGATTTTTGTATAAGAACTTATTTATTGGTTTTAATGAAATAATCATTTGAATAATTGGGATGATGTAGCTGCGTTTTACTAATCAAAATTTGCATATATTAAATGTTGACCATTTATTAGACAGCATGGCAGTTGTGTCATATCTTGGCTTATATCAACTTTATTTTCAGCAACGCGAATAGGCAGGACTTGAACCTGCCCATTATACTTGGCAATTTGTAAAACTTCACTTACAAAATATTATATGTAAGATAATGTTCGACTCACTTTGTAACTGATTCAAACACGATAATGATTGTTGATAATATTGACACATTGTAACGTTCAATATTATCAACAACCATAAACATGGTAAGTATACTAGCAGTGCCCGCTGACTTCGTTCCGCGTTATAAATATTTTTGTCCCTTCCCGTTTGTCTCGCGTAATACTTCGTGTTAAACGTTCGAGATATCATTTTTTATAGCCTATGATACTTAATAATAACGTAGCTTTCTATGGGTGAAATAAATTTGAAAATCAGTTACGTAGAACCAGAGATAACCCATTACAACGTCACAAACTCACAAACGTTACCTCTTTATAATATTAGTATAGACAAATAGAATTATACACAAATAGAAATATAACGGGGAATCTGATCGCAGTGCCACTTAGCACGTTTATTGTAAATCTACTATAAATTTATTGAGGGTCCCGCTCGCACTGAAACGCTATAAACATAACCAAAATCGGTCCGGTTCTCTATACCGTCTGTACCAGAAATGGTGTTGTATACGGATTTCATTATTTTGTGATTTTCTTTATTTCCCAATTCTCCAAATTTTATATATTAACAATTATTATGTAATATCGAATCCATTTATTTATGAATTTAGCTAGCTTACCGCATTACAGCTTCGTTGGGAAATATTATATCGCTGCTTTTTTAACAATAATAGTCGCATAATAATATTTTTAACAACACTCGCACTAAACAAAACAACAAAAACAATAAATTAACCAGTAACCTATTTAAAAAAAACCCAAGACCCGATTTAGTTATAGCCTAAAACTGACAGAAAGCGATAATGGAATATTCTAAATCTCTAGTACCTGACAATACAGAACATATTATCAAGTGATTGTCAATCTTAACAGTTTTTATTTCATTTCGATGCAATTACTTTCTTTGTATTTGAATTTTTATTTTAATAATAATATTACTATATTTTATTACTTATTATCCTATATCCTATTCCTGACGAAGATACATCCAAAAACACAAAAATAATTGAAATTGCTCCACCCGTTCTCGAGTTATAAGTGGTGTAACTAACACGACTTTCTTTTATATATATAGATAAGTGTCATGTTTAACTTTCAACAGTTGCTATATAATACCCGAAAAAGCTATTTCACTCTTGACATGACAGGACCTTACACTCATTTCTTACGTACGCCACTCACCTTAAAATATTTACCTTACATTTCAACAAACACTATTAACGTGTCACAAATTATAGGCAATAAATTAAGCTCCATCTACTCTAGGCGACTTGTAAAACTTTGTATTATGCAAAATAAGCACCAACTCTTAATACTATTGCCTCGAATCGGTTATTCCAAAAAATGTTCAAGTCCGTTGAAGGTTTTTAAAACAGATATTTTTGTTTAAACAAAAACTGACTCCCATTCTTGGGGCTCTCACCACCAGGTGCTAAGAGAAGTTCTCGCAAGGTTAGATTTAGCCGGTTCGATCCGACATACTCACCTGCAGACACTTTTTGCGGGTGGTATGCATAGATATACCTTCAGCCATTACCACACAATGTGACATAGTTCAAAAATGATATAGCTAGATTCAAATGCACAATTTTAGCTCCAATATTTAACGAGTGCAGCTTGTTTTTCTTAGAGACAACTGTGACTGTAGTTGACTCGGTATAGATATTTACTTTGCTGTCTGTACTTAGATATTAACTTTTTGACATACAACTCTCAACAAGAATGGTCTATTTGTACTTTCTTTATGTAAATGAATTTAAGTTATTGAACTAGCATAAAATAGAGTTTAAATAAATAACCAAATGAAAATCGGTGTTACAGATTCGATGTGGTATGGGATGACCGTGACTCTGCTTATGGTGAACTGAAGGACTATAAGCTACTCTACTTCTTGCAAGATGACACTATCGCCATCAAGGTAGGTATAGTAATTACTTATATGTTTTGGTGCTCATAGCCAGTTGCGGTTAAGTATGTTTCTCCGGCCCGTCTCAACTGAGCCGCGTTCAAACCGGTTGTAGATGCACCCGCAGAATTATTTCTCGATGGATTTCTCGCATTGGACCAATCATTAAATCGTGACAGTCGTTATAAACACAATGTAGCCATAATAATAATATTGAATTCCTAGTTATATTACCAACATCAACCGGACGTTCTGTCTAGCTAACTAAGCACTTTTATATTTAATAATATATATACAAGCGCCCACGCATTGTCGCCCGACCAGAACACCCAGAAGTGCTGATGGTACTATTTGCTCCCCAGTACTTTTGAATATAGTTTTAAGTCATTCT
Organism: Pseudoips prasinana; assembly: GCA_951640165.1. Taxonomy (NCBI): domain Eukaryota; kingdom Metazoa; phylum Arthropoda; class Insecta; order Lepidoptera; family Nolidae; genus Pseudoips; species Pseudoips prasinana. The sequence continues at coordinate 21,192,357 of OX621236.1, read as the reverse complement.
GTTTTTCAGCCACTGACTGTAATAGACCTTAATTAAATAATTCAACTTCAATTAATTTAACGTCTTCTTAAAACCATTTCCACGCTTTCCCCTATCAAGTCTTCCTACTTTAATATATACAAACCATTCGGACAATATTTAGTAAAATATATGTAAAACTGTAAATGTCGACAATTGAAGGTATTTAAATAACCACTTAAACAATAACTGAAGTAAACTAACTAAATAAGAAACTAAAGCACTATTAGTATCATAAATTAAATGTTATTTCTAAACGATTTCAAACCTCAGGTCTTACTATCAACATGTACCCAAAAAAAATCTATTTAACTGTTTTAGTACAAACATGTTCTGAAGCTTTTTTTAGTCTCCGTGAATAAAATGCTTATTTGTTTTTCATCATAATTACTGCTTTATTATTAATGTTGTTTTCCTATATTATTATTTAATATTAATATCAGAAACCCTTAAGATCGGGGACGGAACTCTCGGACACTATTATGTATGTGTAATATCTTTATACATACATATTTATTATGGTGTTGTAAAAAATATGACTCGTCCAATAAAAATGAACTTTTTGGTTGTTTAGGTACGTAACCCAACATGTTAAAATCATTTAGATGATTGACTAGTTTTATATTTTTACTGGTTACGTCACTCAGTATTCATTTGATTTCGGAGTAACTGTGTGTCCTTTACACATAGTTACTCCGGAATGGAATTTTGTTAGGTTCATTAGGTATTAAAAAAATAGAGTAGAATAGAATAGAATATCTTCTATCTTCTATCTTCTTTATCTTTCTCTTTATTGTACACACAAGCAGGATAAATAGGTAGGACAAAAAAATAGAATCTAGTACAATGGGCGGTCTTATCACATTAAACGATTTCTTCCAAAAATAATGACGATCATAAAATTAGATGGTTCAAGAGTAAAGAAAAGAAGCAAGTTTTAATTGAGGTTGTCACACAAGAATGTTGAGGAGGAGGAGTTGAGTTGAGGAGGTCACACAAGAATTGATTGTATTCTCACAATGTATGGTGCTAGAAATATTTGAGCTCCTTAATGTAATGAACGCGGACTTAAGCGTTTATACAAACCCCACGCCTAACAGCCTGAAATAGGGTCTAGTTATTTTATGTCTAAGAGGCGCTCATAGCTTGATGCTCTCCGGTCCGTAAAGGATCGGTGAGGTAAAGCAACTAGGCTCGCGGTCAGTCCATAGACGGGTGACCGCAAAAAAGGTTTAATTTCTGAGTGTCTCCATACTTCGGAGGGCACGTTAAGCTGTCGGTCCCGGTTGTAGTCATTAGACATCAGTCGTTAAGCCGTGTCAAAGGCCTACTGGGCGGCTTGAAGAACTCTGACAGGGTTAACCATTTCCCATACGATAAATAATAGATAATGTCTGTATACCGCGTGATTAAATTTAAGAAAGAAGTGTTAGTTCTACTCGTATATTATATACTCATCGGCTGAATCTAAATATTGTCATGACATACAAATGTCATCATAAAAGAGATGTATTTACTTTCCTAGAGGTAAAGTCATTTTTAAACATTTTATTGAATTTACTTACAAACTTCTAACTCTAAATCGATGTGATGAGAATACTTTATTCATAAGCTGAACATTTCACATTGTTACAAATATGACGGTAAATAAAACCTTATTTTTGTATTTTCTCCTCAAATAACTTTTTATGAACGAATAAACCGCACACTTCCACTACATTATGTATTTTGTGCAACTAGTTTGGGTAAAAGGTTTTAAAGAGATTACTTATTTCTGTTCGCAAACATTCATGTTAACTGAAATGTTTTAACAAGGTTTCGGGACGCTCACTTTTTTTGGAAAGGATAATAAAATAAAATAAAAAAGGCTTTTATTCACGTAGATTTTAAAAAGAGCTTGTAAATAGTCATAACATGTTTGTAGTAATATAGTTAAGTATACTATACATAATTGTGTATTTCTAGTAACATATAAAATTTATTTTATAATAGTAATGATATTTAGATAGATTGTATTAAGTTATTGTCAAGGAGATTATGTCTCGTTTAATTATCGAAATTTATAGTTTAAGCTATATTTTACTACATATTGTCTGAATGGTATAATACGAAGCCTTATTGTAGTGGTCGCTCTCCTGACTGCTTACCAGACACGACGGGCCCGTTAGCGTGGTTGGTAGATGCTTCCCCTTCACGCCGGTCGTGGGTTCAATTCCCACCCAGGCCAGATATTTGAGTACATGAACACGTCTGTTTGTCCTGAGTCTGGATGTAATTAGATAATTAAACTAAGCAGCTATTAAGTAAATACATGTTTATATACATGTAAACGAAGTGACCCTTCATTTAGTTTATAGTTATCCGTATTATAACTTTTTGGTTTACAAACTTGTCTATGTACAAGGTGTCCGGTGGCAATTTTCACATTTTAAAAAGTTATTACTTTTGAACGCGGGCAGCTAGAAGGGTGCGGGGTGGGGCGTTCGTAGCGCCAGTGTCGTGAGTTTTTTAGTCGCAATGGGGCGTTGGTCGGGAGAGCAGCGCGCTTTTGCAATTGAGGCGTACTTAACGAGTAGTTTTTCGCTCATTGCGGCGCAGCGTAAATTCTGTAATCGATTCAATATCCCACGAATAAGAGATGCGCCGTCAAAAAGTTTAATTCGATATTGGGTAGCAAGATTTAGAACTTCAGGCTCAGCTGAATCTACGCGTCATCAAGGCCCAGTTCCGTCTGTATCTACTGAAGAAAATATCCAACGTGTTAGTGATTCAATTATGCAAAATCCACGGATGTCACTAAGAGCGCGCTCGTCGGGTTTAGGAATCGCCAGATCAACATTGCACGAAATAATTAGGAAAAAACTCAAGTTCCATCCCTATAAAATCCAAATAATCCAGAAGTTGAACGAAAATGACTATCAAACAAGATTAACTTATGCAGAAAGAATGTTAGCGACTTTTTCTACGGAGACGCGACTAAGAAACATTTTCTTCAGTGATGAAGCACATTTTAATTTAGGAGGGTACGTAAATAAACAAAACTTTCGTTACTGGAGTCCGGAGAATCCCAGAGAAATGCATGAACAACCGTTGCACAGCGAAAAAGTGACTGTCTGGTGCGCTATTTCGGGTAGAGAAATTATAGGCCCGTATTTTTTTGAAAATGATCGTGGTCAGGCAGTGACTGTTAATTCTGACAGATATTGTGAGATGATCAATAGTTTTTTTAAAGAAAAGCTTTGCAACAGTTCTTTTTCTAACAGAAACACATGGTTTCAACAAGATGGTGCTACTGCGCATACTGCACAAGCGTCCATGATTGCTGTAAGGGAATTATTCCCGGGAAAAATTATCTCTCGGTTTGGTGACATACCCTGGCCAGCAAGATCACCGGATCTGAGTCCATGTGACTTTTTTTTATGGGGCTACCTAAAGGGCGTCGTTTATCGAAACCAACCTACCACCACTGCGCAACTGAAAGAGAATATTCGAACTGAAATGGCGGGAATTTCAAGTGATCTCTGCGGACGTGTGTTTGAAAATATGCGTCAAAGATGGGAAGAGTGTTTGCGTCAAGAAGGTCGGCACTTAGAAAACGTTATCTTTAAAAAGTAAAACTCACATTAATGTACTTGTTATAAAAATAAAGATTTTAAAGGAAACTTTATTATTTCTTTTCTTATGATTTTTTTAAATGTGAAATTTGCCACCGGACACCCTGTATAAGGGACTGGCCGTTTATATTGACGAATTGGCAGCATGATAAAATATGGAGATTCTGATAATTTCACGTTAAAATAATATTATTACAATCCTTAAATAAAAGTAATTTATAAGAACTGAAAGTAGTGAAACAATAGCTCTTAATGTTGTTTTTCTATTTACAGGTAAGTTGTAATGAAGTAATTATAAATAATGTTTTGTAAATATGCGTGTTAGTATGTAGTTCTTTAATAAAATAAAATTTTCTATTTACAGAGAAACACTTATAGTTATAGTTTTACTGTTCCCTACATATCTAATAAATAAAATTTACATATTATAAAACAACATTATACAGCTGGTTACTACGAATAATGGAAAAATTACGATTTGAGTTCATGCTCAAAGCCAGTGATGATGTAAAAACAAATATTATTTGTGTAACGACAATCACGGATTCAGATGGCCGGACCTTTGCGATCCCAGATAAGTTACAACCTGTAAAATTACATGACAGAATAGTAAAGACCCAAATCTTTCAAGAAGTAACTTACAAAAACGACATGATAAACGACAGGTGTGGATTTCCATGACCGCGGAGATGAAGGCGGTTTATTATGATGACGATGGAAATAAAAAGTTTATGGAATACCTATTGGAGGGACAAACAAAACCACAAACTTCTACAACAGGACTTTCAGAAGAATCTCTAGCAAGAATCGTGGAAAGCTTCGCTGAAATGAAAAAAGATTCATCGAAACTTAATATTGGGAAAATGGTAGGAAAATTTATTATAGAAAAATTCAATAGCAAGATAACTAATGTATCCCAGTGGATGGCTACTTTTGAAGCGGAATGCGTCCGTATAGGAATAGAAGAAGATGTCAAAAAAATTTAAATGTTTAGGTTATTTATAGAAGATTCTTGTTTAGATTGGTACAGTTCCATGCTTATAAAGCATACAATAAACTCAGAATGGGCAACGTGGAAAAATAACTTTTGCGAAACATATGCGGATAAGGGTTGGTCACCAATCAGGTATGCAATGTTATTTAAATACAAACAGGGTTCATTACTGGAGTATGCGTTAAAGAAAGAGAGACTACTATTAGAGATAAATAAGTCCATAGATAAACTCACTCTAATTGATCTGATTGCCACTGGATTACCTAACTTTATTGCAGATAAGATTGATAGGAATACTTTAAAGGAAACTAAAGACTTATTTAATAATTTAAGAAGTTTAGAACATATGATAAACAAAAAAAGATTTTGTAAAAATATAGTAACTTCCGAAAGTAGCATTAAAGAGAAAAATGTAAAGTGCTTGTTTAGTCCGTGTAAAATTTGTGAAAAAGAGAATAAAGGTATACGTTACCACCCTGAAAACCAATGTTGGTTCAAAATTAAAAATAATGATAGGCTAAAAAAAGATCTAATAAGGAGTGTTAACAATTCTGAATTAGAGATAGAATTAAATGAAATGGATCCAAAAAACTAATAGTGCCGCCATTAATCAAAATTAAATTACTAATAAATGACACTTTGGAAACATCAGGAATCTATGATTCAGGATCTAATGTGTCCTTAATAAATTCAAGATTATTATCTTTAAAAAAAACCTACTTATGATAATAATGCAAATTTAAAAACAATTAATGGCGTAAAAAGAACAATAGGAATGGTAACTTTAAAAATGAATATTTTCGAAATTGAAAATTATGTTAATGTTTTTGTTATAGATGAAAATAACTTCGACTATGACTTTCTAGTTGGATTAGACTGTATACAAAAATTTCATTTAATTCAAAATGTGAATTTAAAGATCATCCAAAATGTGCTCAGCAATAATAATAAAGAATGCCTAAAAATTAAAGAAAAGCAACCTATAAACACTAAAGAAGTTCCTGGCAGTTCAGGTAGTGACATAGGGAATAAACAAGGTATATATTATGAAACAAAAGGCATGGATATTACAAAAAACGATGAAAAAGAAACTAGCATTAATGAGTACAAAATAAACTTTAATGAAAATAGAATTGTTGATAAATTTGATATTTCAGTAAATGATTTAGATCACCATAAAAAACTGCTAATGATAAATTGATATGCAAATATAATTCATTCTTCGCTAAAGACAAATATGATATAGGTACTGTAAAAGGATATGAAGCCCATATTGATTTGTTGATTGATAAGTACTGTTGTAAAAGACCTTATAGGTGCTCTATTGAGGATATGAAAGAAATTGAACATCAAGTATCAAATTTACTAAAAAATAATTTAATTGAGGAGTCATATAGCCCTTTTGCCGCTCCTTACTGGAGCGGCAACTAGCACTGCACTAGCATTTAAAAAAGAAGACGGAAGAAAGTCTAGGCTTTGTATAGATTTTCGTGAATTAAATAAAATTGTTGTCCCTCAATCGCAACCATTTCCGCTAATCGAGGGTCTAATGGTTAAAACAAGAAAATGTAAATTTTTTTCAACATTTGATGTAAACACAGCGTTCTGGTCTATACCTCTTAAAATTGAAGATAGGCACAAAACTGCATTTGTTACTCAAGACGCACACTTTCAATGGACTTGTTTACCTTTTGGTTTAAAAACTTCTCCTGCTATTTTTCAAAGAATTTTGAGTAGCATTATAAGAAAGCATAAACTGTCAAATTTTACTGTCAATTATATCGACGATATTTTAGTATTTTCTGAAACGTTCGAAAAACACATTGAACACATATCTATGTTATTGGAAGCGATTTTAAAAGAAGGTTTTAAATTAAAATTCACAAAATGTAACTTTGCACAGGACTCTGTGAAGTATTTAGGGCACATAATAAAAAACAATACTGTCACTCCATTAAAAGATAACTTGATTGCCATAAAAGAATTTCCAATACCAAAAACACAAAAAAATGTTAGACAATTTTTAGGAAAAAAAACTTCGTTTAAAAAAACCGACTTCAAAAACTAAAAAGTAAAAAAAATATCTTAATAAAGATTTAATTTAATACATCTCTTATGCAAACGTAATACCTTTAATATTAATGAAATACTATAATTTGTATGCGCTACCTATTGATAGGTTTAAAGTCGGTGCCAAGCCAAATGTAATGTAATAGTAGGTACCACACTCGCCGCGCGTTACTTTCAGCGGGATAGTTTCGTATTTCTACACAAACAACCCAAGCGGACACACGTCGTTGACGGTCGTCTCGAAATATAGTAAAATTTTGATGCGTTGTCTCCTAATTAATAATTTATCTGTTTATTTTTCAGGGCCACAAATATATTCATATAAACGCATAATATAGATTTATTATAACTATAGTAACTCATTCGGGTATTAATAATAGGTCTTTACCTATGAAATTGCCGTTTTGTATGAAAAAATTTAAACGAATTTTTTTCATGAATTTTTTTATTTGTATTAATCGAAGTAATCACCCATGCAATCAATGCATCTTTGCCATCGCAGTGGCAGTTTATTGATGCCCTTCTTAAAGAAATCAGCTGGACGGGAGGCAACAAATTCTTCAAAGGCATTTTGTACTGCCTCTCGGGTATTGAATTTTTTTCCCGCCAAGAAGTTATCCAAATTCTGGAAAAAGTAGTAGTCTGTAGGCGCAAGGTCTGGTGAGTAGGGCGGATGACGGAGAGCTTCCAACCCCAGTTCTTGCAACTTGGAGACCGTCTGCTGTGCAGTATGAGGTCGCGCGTTGTCGTGCAGGAGCAGCGGAGACGAGCGATTGACCAATGCTGGTTGGAGATGCGCCAGCTTCTCCATCATTGTGCTCAGTTCTTCACAGTACACATCTGCAGTAATGCTCACCCCGTTTGGTAAGAAGCTGTGATGAATCACACCGGCGCTAGACCACCAAACAGTGACCATCACTTTTCTAGGGGTAAGTTTTCGTTTAGGGCATTGTTTAGGTGCTGAACCAGGATCCAATGCGGTTCAAAATTCAAGCAAACAATGCGGTTCAAAATTCCTTCATTTGTGTGTCTGTTGAGCAGTGCAAGGCACGTCTCGACGCGTACTTCGCGCTGGCGATCATTGAGTTCGTGGGGCACCCATTTGTCAAGCTTTTTTACCTTGCCAATTTGACGCAAATGGACCAATATTGTTTTGACGCTAACGTCGAAAGCTGCTGCTAATTCAGCCGTAGATTGTGTATCATCAGCTTCCACAACCGCCTTTAATTCGTCATTGTCGACCAAAGTCTTCGGACGACCGCGAGGTTCATTTTTCAGGTCGAAATTTCCAGAACGGCAGCGAGCAAACCAATAACAGATGGTGCGTTGGTTTGTAGTGTTAGCTCCGTAAACGTCGTTGATGTTGCGTGCCGCTTGTGCCGCGTTGCTGCCACGACGGTACTCATATTCCATAATTACTCGAATTTTTAACGTATCCATGATGACGAAAAAGATTGAAATGCGATGAAAATGTAACACTAATCAATAAAGAAATGACTACTTTTGGAAAAAAGAATCCATGTTTTTAAAATAAAATTAATTTGAAATTAGAATTCTTAGCCAAACAAAAATTATTTTGATTTGAAATGGCCAGTACTGCAGAACGGCAATTTCATAGGTAAAGACCTAATATTAAATATATTTTTATGATACGGATTCATCTGTTTCATATTAATTTATATTGTTCTTTAAGTCTATTTACGTAGGTTAATCTTTAGTGTAGGAATTTCATCACAAAGTATGAAAGCTGTATGTAATATTAACTTTTATTTTGCTTAGGGCTTGGCACCGACTTCAAACCTATTAATAGGTAGCACATACAAATAATAGTATTTAATTAATATTAAAGGTATTACGTTTGCATAAGAGATGTATTAAATTAAATCTTTATTAAGATATTTTTTTTTGACTTTTTAGTTTTTGAAGTCGGTTTTTTTAAACGAAGTTTTTTTATTTATTACTTTTTTGTGTCTAGCTATGGATAGGACTACGAAAGGTGCCGCGCGCCTCAAAACTATAGTTCCCAACAAACGAGAATGGAAAAAAGAAATATCCTCCGAAAAAATGTTGTTCGAAACTCTTTTTCACGTTCTTGTGAGACAGTGAAAGATCGAAAAGACCGTTTGTAAAGTAAGAAGAACTACATAAAATTACGTTCACTCTAAGAAAACTTGCACAGTACGAGTCTAGACTCGCTAAGATTCATGAAAGTCTGAACAGCAAGCGCATAGGTTAGGCCGTATTTATGACCATCTAGCTAACGAGCCTGTGTGCTGCGGGCTTATCGATTAGGTCTTATTAATGATCGAATAGCCATCAACTCTGCTGAGCAGAGGGCATGAGTCTAGGAAGACTAGGTGTTATCAATGATCGATTAGCCAACGAGTCTACTGAGCAAAGGGCTCATAGGTTAGGTCTTATCTATGATTGATTAGCTAATGAGTCTACTGAGCAGAGGGCTGTTAGACTAGGTCTTATTCATGATCGGTTAGCCATCTAGTGTACTGAGCAGAAGGCTCATAAACGAGGTCGTATTGATGATCAAGACAACGAGTCGAGAGAGTTCGAGTCGGACTCGCCCGTGAAAGGTGGAACGATTTTTTCGTAGCAGCAAGTATTTGAGTTGATAGAATGGAAGGTGAATTGCGGTTTACGATTTATGACGCATTAAAATAAACTACTTACTAGATCTCGTTCAACAATTTTTGGTGGAAGTTTGCATGGTAATGTACATCATCTATTTGTTTTAGTTTTATCATTCTTAGGGGGGGAGGGGGCACATTATACGCCTTTGGAAGTGTCTCTCGCGCAAACTATACAGTTAAGAAAAAAAATATATTATAAACCTCAATATCATTTTCGAAGACCTATCCATAGATACCCCACATGTATGGTTTGATGATTTTTTTTTATTCAGTTCTAAGTATGGGGTACCCCCAAATTTTATTGTTTGTTTTTCTATTTTTCTGTGTAAATGTGTAAATCTTAATGCGGTTCATGGAATACATCTGCTTACCAAGTTTCGACAGTATAGTTCTTATATGTAGTTTCGGAAAAAAGTGGCTGTGACATACGGACGGACAGACAGACATGACAAGTCCATAAGGTTTCCGTTTTTTGGCATTTGGCTAAAAAACCCTAAAAATGACAGATATTCCGCATCAAACTAAAGAAGAATCACGTAAATCGGTTCATAAATCTCAGCGTAATGGGTAAAAAAGTGCGCTTGTGCTAAAAGCTGCGCCTACATGCGCTTCCAAAAACGAGCTTGTGCGCGCGTATTCAATGCTAGTCGTCTGAAATTGTTCTTTTTGTTCATACCAGGACACATTTGAACAGTATGAGTCTAGCTAGGCTGGCTAAGATTTAAAACAAAGTGACAAACACAATTACATCGTCCACATAAACAAACATTTTCGTACAAAAATGTCCATAAAATTAAAACTACTGGGCCAAACTATACAAAATTTTTATGGGACCAAATGGCAACTATTTTGCATCAAACTAAAAAAGAATCACGTAAATCAGATCATAAATCTCTGAGTAATCGGTGTACATACATAAAAAAAAAAATACCTTTTGAAGTCGGTTAAAAATTAATTTCTTTGGAAAATATGTGCCAAATATTTCAATTATACTGGATCCCTTACATAACTTATTAAGAAAAGCGGAAAAATTCGTTTGGCCCAATAGATGTCAAGAATCCTTTGATACTATAAAGAAACTACTTTGCTCAAAACCTATTCTAGCTATATTTGATCCAGATTTGCCAATACATATTTATACAGATGCTAGTATACAAGGTATAGGTGCGATTTTCAAACAAATTCAAACCAACGGTGAGGAAAAGCCTTGCGCATATTTTTCAAAAAAATTAAAAGAAACCCAAAAAAGGAAAAAAGCCATATATCTTGAATGTTTGGCAATAAAAGAGGCGGTTAAATACTGGCCACACTGGCTTATAGGCAAAACATTTACGGTTTTTCAGATCACAAACCTTTAGAAAAAATGAATATTAAGGCCAGAACGGACGAAGAGCTGGGAGATTTGACATATTATTTGTCGCAGTTCAATTTTAAAATAATCTATTCTCCGGGCAAATATAATATAGAAGCAGATACTTTGAGCAGAAATCCTGTGTTAGAATCATATGAAAATCAAGATAGTAATATAAAAGTAGTGAATTTTGTTAAATTAAAAGACATACTAAACGATCAAGATAAAAATGAGGATATTAAACAAAATAGAAATAAACTTATTTTCAAACATAATATATATTATAAAAAGATAGGAAAAAATTAAAAGATTGTACTAACTGAAGAGTTCAGTAACTGTAAAGATATAATAAAACATGTACATCACTACTACTGTCACATAGGAAGACAGCAAATGGAAAACAAGATTAAACCTTTTTATCAAGCTAAAAATTTAATGGATAATATAAAGAAATATTGCGAAAATTGTGATATCTGTATAAAAAATAAATCTAGAAGGAAAAGCAAGTTTGGACTAATGTCTCACTTAGGTCCCGCTACCTATCCATTTGAAATAGTGTCAATAGACACCATAGGGGGATTTGGTGGTGCTCGTTCAACCAAAACATATTTACATCTTTTAGTAGATCATTTCACTCGTTACGCCTATATTTTGACATCCAAAACCCAGAGTGCGAATGATTTTATAAAACTTGTCCAAAAAGTAACAAAAGATTATAAAATAGATTTGATTCTATCAGATCAATATCCAGGCATAAATTCAAAAGATTTCAAATGTTTTTTAGAAAAAGAAAATATCACTGTAGTTTTTACTGCAGTAAAAGCGCCTTTTTCAAATGGATTGAACGAAAGGCTAAACCAAACGTTGGTTAATAAAATTCGGTGCAAGATTAATGAAAGAAGAGATAAAATTGCTTGGACAACTATTGCTCATGAATGTACTCAAAAATATAAAGAAACTGAACATTGTGTAACAGGTTTCTCTCCAAAATACTTATTGGAGGGAAAAAATTTTGATATTCTCCCAGATGAACTGAAACAAAATATAACACATAATCATTTATTGCGAGACCGGAAAATTGCCTTAGAAAATTGTTTGAAATTACACAATTATAATAAACAAAGATTTGATAAAAACAGAAAACATTATGAACTAAAAGTTGGTGATTTTGTATATGTTGAAAATGGAAACCGATTAAACCAAAAAAAATAGATGAATTGAAAATAGGACCTTATCAAATTGTAGACAAAATATCCAATTCAATTTACAAAGTAAACACGGGCCACAAAAAGTTAGAGTCAAATCTCTTTCATATCATAAAACTTATTCCAGTAGTAGAATAAAATAGTAAAACTTTGTAGCTTAGAGAGGGGGGGAGATGTAAACGAAGTGACCCTTCATTTAGTTTATAGTTTTCCGTATTATAACTTTTTGGTTTACAAACTTGTCTATGTATAAGGGACTGGCCGTTTATATTGACGGATTGGCAGCATGATAAAATATGGAGATTCTGATAATTTCACGTTAAAATAATATTATTACAATCCTTAAATAAAAGTAATTTATAAGAACTGAAAGTAGTGAAACAATAGCTCTTAATGTTGTTTTTCTATTTACAGCTAAGTTGTAATGAAGTAATTATAAATAATGTTTTGTAAATATGCGTGTTAGTATGTAATTCTTTAATAAAATAAAATTTTCTATTTACAGAGAAACACTTATAGTTATAGTTTTACTGGTCCCTACATATCTAATAAATAAAATTTACATATTATATACATATCTCTATAAGTATGTATTTACAAAAGAAATGTACTATATATAGGTACTACGTATATATCGGTTATCTGGTTTCTATAATACAAGCTGCAAGCTGCTTAGTTTGGGATCAGACGGCCGTGTGTGAATAATAATCAAATTGGAATATAAAACTGATGTCAAGATCTCCTGTAATTCTGGAATTAATTGCCTATAGGCTCGAAATTTAGTGCAGAAATTCAATATTCCAATAATATCCCGTACGTGGAAAGTGTTTTTTTTCTTACCCTGCCAAATAATGTATTTGTTTTTTAAAACATCCTGAGCAATATTAATACAAGGTGTAAGATAAATAATAGAGAAACATGATGGACCGCAATAAACGTATGGCCCCGAACTAATAACAGAATATCAGCCAGTAAAATAAAAAGATTTAAGATAGGTAGGGCGCGTGTATTCGCTCAATGAGCAGCCCGACTGGGGAAGTACCTTACAGAATACATTCTTTAGTAATAACTTTAATGTTGTGCCTGCGTGTGAGTAAGGTCGCCAGAGCTCATTGGGGTGGGCAAGGGTCAGCAACACTTATTTGCTGACTCTTAAAGGCCGACCCGTGACACCTGTTGCGAGTGTCCATGGGCAGCGGTGATCACTTACCATCAGTTGACCCGCTTGCTCGTTTGTCGTCCTACGACATAAAAAAAAATTTAAAATGCGTAGCTGCAGAATCTGAAGACATTACGTGCAATAGGTACGAAGCAGGGTCGTATAACCACGCTTACTTATTGATTCCATACACTGCTAGCTACTAGGGCTTTTCTGGCTTGAAAAATCCCCGTAAGACTTTTTGGGTTAACCCGAAAAACGTATTCGGGACGTTGTTAACTACTATTGAAATGCTTACTGCTACTGCTTAAACAATTTTGAACTCCTATATACAAAGTAGATAGTACTAATAATATCTAGGGACAATGTCACACAGATCATCCTAGCCCCAAACTAAGCAAAGCATGTACTGTGGGTACCGGGCGACGATACACATACTTATATAGATAGATAAATACTTATATACATAGAAAACATCCATGACTCAGAAACAAATATTCGTGCTTATCACACAAATATTTGCACTTACCGGTATTCAAACCCAGGACCACCAGCTTCGTAGGCAGGAGCACTACCAACTTGGATACGGTGACCGTCCAGATAGGCTATAAACTATCCATTACATACGCGCAAAATTGTCAAGATTAAATTCGTGGTTTAATTTAAAACAAGCGAAGCCTTGGGAATCGGGGCAATGAATATTAATTGATCCCAAGTTACACGCACTCCAATTACCCACGCTCAATAAAAATTCCTCGCAGCCCGCTACCAAAACGTGAGTCGTCCGGAACTAAATAATGAATACTTAATTACTTAAATTCAAGTTGTACGTCTTCCCGAGGTGTCTTACTCTAAGACGATAGCGCGAGAAATGCAATTGTAAGTAATCAACGGGTATTAACGCGACTGTCGACCATTAAGTTGTTATTTAACTGGTATAAACCCGTTAATGTTTAATCGTATAGAATTAAACGAGCACTATTCGTAATTTTGTGACTGCTTCGTTGGTCTAGTGGTAGCGTGTTAAACCGCAAATAATGAGGTACTGAGTTCAAATCCCGGGTCAAGCTAACAAGTGATTCCCAAATAACTGTTACGGGTGAGAATCGAACCCACGACCACTGGTTTTGTAGTAGGTCAGTAACCACTACACCAACAGGCCAGTCAAAACATAAACTATATAGTTAATAAAAAATAAGCCTTGCTGAGTTAGATAAACCTAAGTTAATATGAAATAAACCAGATAAAATATTAGTGCTTACAATTAACAAGTGAGTAGATAAATAAAACCGGCCAAGTGCGAGTTAGACTCGCCCATGAAGGGTTCCGTAGCAGCAAGTATTTCAGTTAATTAATTGAAAGGTAAATTGCGGTTTATGGTTTATGACGTATTAAAAAGAACTACTTACTAAATCTCGTTCATACCAATTTTCGGTGGAAGTTTGCATGGTATTTTAGAAGTTACAGGTGGGGGGACACTCATTTTACCACTTTGGAAGTGTCTCTCGCGCAAAGTATTCAGTTTAGAAAGCAATATATGAGAAACCTCAATATCATTTTTGAAGAGGTATCCATATATACCCCACATGTATGGGTACAATCAAAAATTTTATTTTGATTTTCAGTTCTATATATGGGGAAACCCCAAAATTATTCTTCTTTTTCTATTTTTGTGTGAAAATCTTAACGCGGTTCACTGAATACATACTTACCAAGTTTCAACAGTACAGCTCTTATAGTTTCGGAAAAAAGTGGCTGTGACATATGGACGGATAGACAGACAGACATGACGAATCTATAACGGTTTCGGTTTTTGCCATTTGGCTACGGAACCCTAAAGGTAATTTAGTATTTTGAGTAATATTTTATGGAGACGTAGTAATAGAAGAAGGCAATGACAATTTATTTTAACCTTCTGCAGCGGAAGTTCAATAAAAACTTTTATAAGAACAATATTGATACTTTGGCGTTACATTATTGTTATTAATTTTCGTAGGGATCGCAAATTTAAATGCCTATGTTACTCGCTTATAATGTAGTTTTGGGAGATATTTGGGGAATGGTTTTGTCCAGCTTAGCTTTATGCTTGATGGCCCTAAAGTAAGTGATCCCGTTTTTACTTATAAATCAAAAACAAAGGTACACCATAACTTAAAATTAACATACATTGATAAGGTTCAAAAGGCGGTCTTATCGCTACTGCGATTCCTTCCAGACAACCAAACTAATGCAAAATGATTAAAAAACATTAAAACTGGAAATACATAGAAAATTTAAAATGTCAAAAAAGCAGGAATGCGTGAAAAAATCCAAAGGCGGCAGCGGTAAATAAATGAACTTAAGTAATCTTGGCAGATTAATAATTTTTCTTAACATAATTTTTAAAAATGTCTAGGGATTGAGCTTGTCTTGTTGTTAAAAGATTTGCCGTAATAATCAGTGGAATGACTTGGCATTTTCAGTTTAAGGTTCTCTGATGACCTCAAGCATCTTGAATGTGTGTCATGAAGGAACACACTAGAACTAAGAACTTTAGAAACATGCTATTCATGGGCACAAAGCACGCCCAGACCTAAAACAATTCTATATGAGTCTGAAAAATAGTTTCCAACCACTGTGCCAATGAGGGCTACCGCGTATCAATTTGCCGCTAAAGGCGCTAGCATCGCGGCAGGTCTACGAAACGTCAAAATACACTGTTTTTATTCGGGTTACGCTGTTTATTAATAAAAACTGCGATTATAATAAAATTTTGGTTTAAAACTAATTAAATTACAAAATGAGTAACAGCTCGATGACTGTAATAAATATTTGAAAAAATATTTAAAATCCTGTTAAAGTGTTTCATAAATAGCATGCCGCAGTGCTGTGCGGGGACTGCACAAGACCGCGGCATGCTATTTATGAAACACTTTAACAGGATTTTAAATATTTTTCGTAAAAACATTCGTCGCGTCCACAATAACAATGATTTTGATCAGCTGTAGTGGACCTTCCGCGACAGTGGCGCCGACTGGTGAGCACAAAAACGGTAGCCCTCATTGTGCACTCCATGCAACTTTAATTAAACAAAAGTCGATCAGCTTTTTGGAGGATTTACAAAGAATATAATTTATTCACGTTCAAACTGGATTATGTACCACTGTTCGCAACAATGTGAATAAAAAATTTTTCGTTGCCAGTATTAAATAAACGATGTTTATTTTATAACATAACTGACGTAAAATGTTTGTTGAAAATTTGGATAAAACTGAGCTTCTATAGACAGGTACTAGTGAAATAGTTTCGAAAATAATCAAATTTCAAACACAAAAGTGTTAAACGTCAGGTGAATTATGATGTGTCTGAACGGGATTCAGGTCGCGCCATTTAAATCGGTAAGTATTTTAAAACATCAAGGCGCCATTTTAAGAATATAAGTGTTTAACACTTTTCTTTTTTCGCGTTCGATACGGCGTGATACGACGAATTAGAGTTATCTACAAAATAAAATATCTTGAGACAACTAACACAGCCATCTGAACCAAACTAGGCAGAGTATGTCCAATGACAATCTCACAACTGATAATACCTGGTACCCATAGTACAAGCTTTGCTTAGTTTGGGGCTAGGAGGATCTGTGTGACATTGACCCTTAAAAAAAAACTTCTCTCATCTCGTAAACATTTGTCCTGAGTGGGCATCAAACTCCGAGCTCTGGATTAGTCAGGCTTAATAACCACTAGTCACTAAACCATAGGCCAGTCCAGTCAATAAAAATGAAGTGTCTGTTTGTAATGATAAAATAACAGATTTTTACTAAATTCATTTATAGGTAAATAATAATAATAATAATGTCCACCCAGCTGGATTTCGGCCACGGTGGGCAGTCAGTCAAAGTCAGGGCAGTCAATCATTAGAGATTAACTATCTGCGCAGGACATATTATAGTGCACAAGTGTGTGCGCAAACACAAGAGCACTTAGAAAGATACAATCTCTCATGATACAATGGGACGCCTAGCGCTACGACCGGAAAGAGGTCAGGTACAGGGCCGACGGCTTTACGTGCTCTCCGAGGCACCTCCCAGACTTTGGGCTGATGCTGAGAAATATTTCTTTTTACAGAAAAGACCCAAAATGACTTTATGCCCGGGATTTGGACCCAGAACCTCGTTATCTGTGGGTGAACACGCTACCGCTAGGCATACCAACGAGGTATATAAGCTATTTGCAACAAAAACTTAAAATAAAAATTTTTGTCTATCCGTTTTGTTAATCTCCGAAACGGATGACTGATTTTAACGGGGCTTTCACTGGCAGATAGCGGATATTACAAATAGTACTTACTAGATTCTAGTTACTCACTTACATTGGCAGTTCAAATTAAGCGGGCGAAGCCATTGTTGGAAGCTAGTTTAAGCTATTAATAGACTAAATAGCTTCCGTAAACGAGTATCCTACTCTGGCTTCCTACTTGTTCGTTTGCCGTACTATAATATAAAATAAAAATCGGCCAAGTGCGAGTCGGACTCGCCCATGAAGGGTTCCGTAGCACCAATAACAATATAAAAGTAATAATATAAAAGTTCTTGTAGTAGTTACAGATAGTAACAGATTTGCAAACACTTTTCAAAATTCAGTTAAAACAATACTACCAACAGGTACTAACAAGATTCTTAATGAAAACGATTATCAAAATAACCCCAATGTTAGTATTCTTGTAAAACAAGCCACTCCACGTAATATACTTAAATTATAAACAAATTACAAAATTTTAAGGCCCCAGGGCGGGATGGGATTAAGATATTAAATATTAAACAAATTAGCCGTAAAATTTCTAGTGCTGTTGCTAATCTAATCAACGCTAGTCTTAAACGTGCAAAATATCCAGATGCACTGAAACTTGGATGCGTTCGCCCGATCTATAAAAAGGGTAGACAGAATGACCTAACAAACTATCGGCCTATAACTCTCTTATCAACCATAGATAAAATAGTGGAAAAGTTTTTTAGCAAGCAAATTCACATGTTCTACAAAAATCATAATATAATATGTAGTAATCAATTTGGCTTTCAACCGCATAAAAGTACTTCTTCTTTATTATCCCGGTTCACCGATGAAATTAACCTTAATCTTGACAACAGGGAAAACGTTTTAGCTCTATTTATCGATTTCTCGCGCGCTTTCGATACACTAAATCACATCAAGCTAATAAAAAACTAGAAACTACCGGTGTACGCGGCCCACTCTTAAAATGGTGCGAAAATTATTTGAAAAACAGAACCTTTTGCGTTAAAATAGATCAGACTTGCAGTGACTTAATTAAAGTTGAAGAAGGAACCGCCCAGGGTTCAGTACTCGGCCCCCTCCATTTTCTAGCATACGTCAATGACATGAATAATGTCCTTGAATTTTGTACTTCATATCAGTATTGCGACGATACTTGTCTACTCGCCACAGATAAAAAATTTGAAACTGCTCTGTCTCAATTACAAACCAATTATGACAATATAAACAAATGGTGCCATAATAATGGAATTGTGATGAACGCAAATAAAACTAAACTTCTCCATATCTGCTCCCCGTATATAAAGTCTAAAGAAACTGCTATGAGAAACTTAGTAGCCCATGAACACCTTTGTTTACACAAAACCCGCAGAGATTGTCGTTGTCCTACAATTGAATATGTTGATAAACATACATATCTAGGTCTGACTATTGATAACAAATTCAATTGGTTGCCGCAAGTTAATCGAGTATGTGATAAACTACGCGCTTTTCTCGCAACATTATATATTATCAAAGACAGAATACCTTTTAAAATAAGGCTGATGTTGTATAATGCCCTTGCAGACTCAGTGGTCTCATATGGTATATCAAGTTATGGTAGAACATATAAAACCTATTTAGATCGTATCTTCAAGTTGCAAATAAGAATACTCAAAAAAATTGTTTCATCGAACATAGCCGAACAAATGAAGGACGATGAATTGATATTGTTTAAGCACTGTAAGGTACTACCAATTCATAAAAAAATTGAGTATAGCCTTCTAAAAGAACAATTTTTCAATAAAGATATTCTTGACGATATAAGCCACAATATTCAAACAAGAAAAATTACGAACAACCGACTTGTTACAACATCAGCACATAACTATTACGGTGAGAGGACCACTCGATACTTAATTCCACGTCTTATAAATAAATTGGACCCCAGCTTCATTAAAAGTATAAACAAAACAAAAATAAAAAATAAATTAAAATCACATTTCTTAAACATCATGTAGATGCAGGCAATATAACTGGTTTTACACCTGCGCTCGAGTGTCGGCGGATCGCCCGGCCACTCGACGTAAACAATGTGACATCTTATTTATTAGAATAGATAGGTACATATTTAATATTGTTAACCTAATTTGATAGTAGGTAATAATTACATATAAATAGTTATAAGAATTTAATGTACTGCTGAATAATAGCAGCCCGGACAAACCTCCGTGGTTTTTGGGTTTGCTATCATAGTAACATGTATGTTTACTTTATGGAAATAAATAAATAAATTAAAAAAAAAAGAAAGTTGATTGAATGAAAGGGAAATAGCGGTTTATGATTTATGACATATTAAAAAAAACTACTTACTAGATCTCGTTCAAACCAATTCTCGGTGAAAGTTTGCAAAGTAATGTACATCATATTTTATTTAGTTTTATCACTCTCTTATTTTTGAAGTTACAGGGGGGGACACTCACTTTTTACCACTTTGGAAGTGTCTCTAGCGCAAACTAATCAGTTTGCTACGAATCGTCTACTACGAATCTGACACAAACAGAGCGTTTCAGAAATTTCACAGTGAATTTTGTCTATTTTATAATTTATGTTTTCCTTGGATAAAGCGCAGAGTTCATAATCCTACCAACGAATTAAAGTGGATTACAAGAGGTTTAAAACGTAGTTGTAGAACAAAACGGTCACTACGATTTACGTACTATAAAAATAATACTCGTGAAAATAAGATAATATTTAAAAAATACTCGAAAATTTTGAGATTATGTATAGCTAAATCCCAAAAACTAAGCAACCACAAATATATAGCTAACTCAAAAAACACTTGTAAGGCAGCATGGAAAGTAATAAACGATACTGACAATGACAATTATGATTTTGACTTCATACAAGAAATTAATATTGACAATAAAAGAATTGAATCACCGATATGTATTGCAAAAATATTTAACGAATACCTAATAGAATTAAACAATAATCATAATATTCAAGCTAATAACACATATAAACATCGTGTTGTTAATACATTATTCCTAGCACCACTCACTCTGAATGAAACAAAGAATATAATCTTATCTTTAAAAAATTGCAATGCAGTAGGTTACGATGAAATTGCTACAAAAGTGATTAAATCCTGCTGTGACATAATATCTCCTATTTTGACACATTTAATTAATATTTCGTTCAGTCAAGGAATTTTCCCAGAGTTGCTAAAGAAGTCTATTGTTAAACCATTGTTTAAAAAAGGTGAAAAAACTAATATTCATAATTATAGACCAATAACATTAATACCCATATTTTCAAAAATATTTGAGAAAGCTATGCACAAAAGAATTATGACATTTGCCAAAAAACAAAACATTCTCAAGTCTGAACAAAATGGGTTTCAGAAAGGAAAATCTACAACACTAGCTGCATTTAACCTGATACACAGTATTGTAAACAGTATTGATAAAAAACAACTAACTGCCGCAGTTTTCTTTGATATGTCCAAAGCGTTTG
Source organism: Pseudoips prasinana (assembly GCA_951640165.1). NCBI lineage: Eukaryota > Metazoa > Arthropoda > Insecta > Lepidoptera > Nolidae > Pseudoips > Pseudoips prasinana. The sequence goes on along the minus strand of OX621236.1, from coordinate 21,171,535 downwards.
ATAATGTCTCACATAAGATACTGCTGGAAAAACTTCACAATTATGGAATAAGGGGAGGTACTTTTGAGTGGTTAAAAAGTTATTTGTCTGGTCGTGAACAATGTGTGCAAATTGCCACTCTGGAAAATGGAAATCTAATTAAATATTGCCAATCCGACTATCTAGTAAATAAGCATGGAGTCCCACAAGGCAGTGTGCTGGGACCATTACTTTTTCTTTTCTATATCAATGACATGCCAGATATAACTCATTATAAATGCACTTTGTTTGCAGACGACATATCTATAGTTTTGACATCGAATCTATTAAATAACTTTGACATAGAAATAAATAATACCATAGAAAATATAATTAATTGGCTTGACAAAAATAATCTGACCGCGAATTTGACCAAGACCCATTTTATTCAATTTTTGAGCAAAAGAAGAAAATCAAATTTACTAAATATAAAATACAATGATCATAAAGTTAACGAAGTAGAGAGTGTGAAGGTTTTAGGTATAACAGTTGATCGTTTTTGTGACTGGAAATTGCACATTGATCAAATATGCAATAGAATCAATAGGTTTGTATACGTATTGTCAAGACTTCGAAAAACTGCCTCATTACAAACGGTGTTAATGGCATATCACGGGCATGTTGGTTCTATCTTGAGGTATGGTATTTTACTATGGGGCAACTCAACAGACATAACCAGAGCATTTCTATTGCAAAAAAAATGCGTTAGAGCAATTACAGGTACTCCTCCGTATGTCTTATGTAAACCGTTGTTCAAAAGACTCAAAATAATGACTCTAGTATGTTTGTACATTTTTGAAATTGGTGTATTTATGAAAACGCAGTCACAGTTATTTACTAGAGCTAAAGATGTTTTTCCTCGCAACACAAGACATGGTGATAGACTTGTCATAAATTGTAAGCCTAATACAACACTATTTCAAAACAGTTCCTATGCTATGTGTGTGAAAGTATTTAATGCTTTGCCGCAAAATATTAGAGATCTTTCATTGGCAAAGTTCAAAAACCATCTCAGACTGTGGCTCCTGGAAAAATCATTCTATTCCATCGGCGAATTATTTAATTAATTATATTATTTGTGTAAAATTTGACATATAACAATCAAACATTTCGCATGCTGTTCATCAGTAAAATAGATGTGACTAACCTTATACTAAGACCACCATTGTACTCTATTTTTAAGTGAAAATAAAGTTAAAGTTTAGAAAATAATGATATTAGGCACCTCAATATCATTTTTGAAGACCTATAAACCCAACATGCATGGGTTTGATGAAAAAAATATTGTTGAGTTTCAGTTCTATGTATGGGGAACTCCCAAAATATATTGTTTTTTTTTTCTATTTTTGTGTGAAAATCTTAATGCGGTTCATAGAATACATCTACTTACCAAGTAACAACAGTATAGTCCTTATAGTTTCGGAAAAAAGTGGCTGTGACATACGGACGGACAGACAGACAGACATAACGAATCTATAAAGGTTTTTTTTTTTACGGAACCCTAAAATCTCCACCCATCAGACAACTTATTTAATATTTTGCATACGATAAATAAATGATACCTTAATCGCTGAGCAGTTTCGTAAACCCGACTACTTCCAAGGTTTAATCAATTTAGGGACCGATAATATAATACCAAATTTTTCATTGCGTGGCGTTAGAACTTGAACAATGGTGTGCAGAGACAAATTAAAATTCTAACCTATTACTCAGATTATATAGAGAACTTCATTTTTTATAACTCGTACACACGGCTACATAACAAGCTATACATTTCCAATATATAATAAGCTGATCTCTCATTGTATGGAACTCCTATACAACGCTTGATGTGGAGCCGTGTGTACAAAAGTACGCTCCAAATTAATGAATATTCATTACATGTTCAAATAAAAAATCTTAAATTAATTCGAACCACTACAGACAGTCGAGGCAATAAATTAATAAAATAGATAAAAACAACAAGTCTTTATCTCCAACAAGTCTTCAACTGAATTAAAACATTTATTTCTTCATTTCTCAGGAGCTTCATGACGGCAGGGGCGGAAAAGATCCTTTTCCATTGCTACTCAAGAAAACTAAGCTGCCTAAGAAGTGGAAAGAAAAGCCCGGTAAGCATTTATTTAAGCTCCAAATAGTTTGCACGTCTTCATGCTGAAGATAGCTAGCTACATTAACTTGGGATGTTTTTATAATCTGTAACAAGTAGGTAGAGCTCATTGGAGTAGCGGCAGCGTGTTTAGATGTAGATAATAAGGTCCTGGGTTCAAATCAAAGCCAAAATAGTGTTTTTTGGTACATCATGCTTGCTTGCTTGCTTGTGTATCGTATGGGTAGTGGTAACCCTAGTGTAAAAGTTGCTCAAGTCGCCCAGTGGGCCTCTGACATGGCTTAACGACTGTAATTTGTCTAATGACTACAACCGGGACTGACAGCTTAACTTGCCCTCCGAAGCACGGAGACCCTCAGAAACTAAACCACTTTGGTGGTCACCCATCTATGGACTGACCGCGAGCCTAGTTGCTTAACCTCGCTGATCGTTTACGGACTGGTGAGAGCATCTAGCTATGAGGAACAACATCCCTGGTCATCTCAGAATCTCAGATCGCCGAATATAATATGCACCTGTGCACACACACTCGAGTATTATAATATGTTTTGCGTAGTTGGTTAATCTCTACCTACCTAAGTAAATATAACTATGGTCATACCCGATTTGTCAATACTTGCGGCGAACTAATGAATCTCTAATCTATAATCTCTCTAATTGGGTAGTAATATGTTTTTATTCTTATATTAATTCTTGACATATGAATTTGTCTCTTATATAATATCTTGCATTAATGCACGGCAGGATTGATATTATTGCAAGATCTCTTACTTCTACTTGGGCAGAGTGGTAATTTTGATATAAATCAAGAATTCTTTTAAGGCTTTGATTTTAATTACGTTTTAATAAACATTATACATGGTTGCTGTAAGAAAATTTTAGAGTATTATATTGAAAGATACTTCTATAGAGATGTGCGGGGAAATTTATCGGTTGCGTAGCGAAGCTGTCAAACGACGAAAAGTATTACCCGCATACAGCACTTAAACCGTCGTCACCGATTAGCGCTTATCAGGGATCACTCCCTCGGAAGCCTCTACCTCTACCACGACTCCGTTTAGTTTACTTACTCCACTGAACTTACCGTTTTTAGTATAGACATTTTAAGTTGATACAAGATATTGAAATATCTGCTAGGGGCGGTGTTAATTAATGTTCTAGAAAAAATGCTACAAGTATCATCGAGGATGTGGTAGCCATGCACTTGAACGCGTACTAAAGCCTTAGTTTACGGACACAGTAGCAATGGAACCCAAAGTCTCTTCGATCAATCAAAATCTACTCCAGAGGTGATGATGAGCTATCCGAGGAAAATTAATCTGATACTATGGAAGCATAAACAGAGTGCAGTTTTCCTTATACACTGCTTAAAATTCCTTGTAAATTAAATGAATTCTTAAAATAATAAATAATATCCTGGGACATTATTCACACCCGGCTATCTAGTTTGAAACTAAGCAGAGCTTGTACTATGTCAACCAGATAACTGATATACTACATATACTACTTTTCTTTTGTAAATTTGCCTTTAACGGGATTAGAGGTAGTTTACTGCGTTGGTTCTGGTCATACATTAGCAATCGTAACCAAATAGTAGTAACGGATACGACTCAGACTCCTTTAAACCTAACTCAGGTGTACCACAAGGATCCATTCTTGGTCCTCTTTTATTTATAATTTATACAAATGACATAGGCAAATGTTTCCATAACAGTAAATTTCTATTGTACGTCAGCATACAATAGAAATTTACTGTTATCTTAAAGTCTACAAAACAATCAAAACATACGACGACTGCGCTCTGTTTCAAAAAGATCTAAATTGACTGTCTAAATACTGTGAAGAAAACAAACTGCAATTACGTATCTCAAAATGTAAATATATATTACCTTTACTAAGAATAAAAATATAATTTATTTTAACTACTCGCTAAGAAATGAACTACTTTTCAAAGAGACGCATATCCAAAACCTGGGAATTATCTTAGATAATCATTTACGCCTCAGCCTATACATTGACAATATTGATACTAAAGCCTTCCAAATGTATAAATTTGTTATTAGAGCATGTGTACATTTCAGACGCCCAACTACATATCTACACTTATTTAATTCAATAGTCCGACCACAGATAGAATACGCTTGCATGATATGGGACCCATACTATGCTAAATATGACTACTCCATTGAAATTATTCAGCACAAATTTCTTAAAAGCATACAATATAAATGTCAACTGAAACTACTGGACTCTCAGTAAATACCACCTACTTACGTTACACTCTAGACGCCTATTAGTCCAATCAATAATGCTTCATGGGTTAGTACACAACAGATTCGATTGCCCCGACTTAGTCAATAACTTATTTTACATAGTACCTAGAACGGTTCTCAGACGAGAGGCACGGGCTTACCCGCTCTTAGCTACGACTCCCAGCCGTACAAATGCAGGTGAACGAGAACCCCTCCATAGATTAGTAAAGCTTTACAACAAAAACTTTACTTTGATAATATCTTTGCTACAAGCCACTCCAAATACAAAAAATAACTAGTTAAAAAATTACTTAACTATAGGTAGTACTTAAGAATACGATTTAAAATATAAACCTATGTATATATACTATCCTAACACACTAACACCACTGTATGTAGATACCATATTAGTAATAGGTGGAAACGTCGTGGATTGTATAATTAACCAATGTCACCATTATCATATTTTAGCTGTAAGATATAATTGTACAATTGTTTGTTTTCCAAATAAAATAACATGTAAAACAACAAATGAAATCAAATCAAATCAAATGAAATCAAATCAAATCAAATCAAATAAAATCAAATCAAATCAAATCAAATCAAATCAAATCAAATCAAATCAAATCAAATCAAATCAAATCAAATCAAATCAAATCAAATCAAATCAAATCAAATCAAATCAAATCAAATCAAATCAAATCAAATCAAATCAAATCAAATCAAATCAAATCAAATCAAATCAAATCAAATCAAATCAAATCAAATCAAATCAAATCAAATCAAATCAAATCAAATCAAATCAAATCAAATCAAATCAAATCAAATCAAATCAAATCAAATCAAATCAAATCAAATCAAATCAAATCAAATCAAATCAAATCAAATCAAATCAAATCAAATCAAATCAAATCAAATCAAATCAAATCAAATCAAATCAAATCAAATCAAATCAAATCAAATCAAATCAAATCAAATCAAATCAAATCAAATCAAATCAAATCAAATCAAATCAAATCAAATCAAATCAAATCAAATCAAATCAAATAAAATCAAATCAAATCAAATCAAATCAAATCAAATCAAATCAAATCAAATCAAATCAAATCAAATCAAATCAAATCAAATCAAATCAAATCAAATCAAATCAAATCAAATCAAATCAAATCAAATCAAATCAAATCAAATCAAATCAAATCAAATCAAATCAAATCAAATCAAATCAAATCAAATCAAATCAAATCAAATCAAATCAAGGGAGGGGAGAGGAGAGGAGAGGAGAGGAGAGGAGAGTCCGTTATAAAACAATATTATTTGTACTAAATACAAGACCGAATTGACGAGATCGAATCAGTCATGTTGAGATCCGCAGACGAACCAAAGTAACCGACATAGCCGTGAAATGCCAAGCTGAAGTGGCAGTGGGCAGGGCACATTGCTCGTAGAGCCGACGACGGCCGCTGGGGCAGAATGGTTCTCCGGTGGCGACCACGAACCGGAAGACGCAGCGTGGGCAGGCCCCCTACAAGATGGACCGATGATCTTACACGGGTCACTGGAAATCGCTGGATGGGGTTAGCGGAAGACCGGCAATTGTGGAGATCTGTGTCTTAATATACAACTTGAACATAGTTATCAATTTTCATACCACCTAGAACTAACTTCATGCTGTTAAATTTTTTGGTGTCGGTGTGCGCGCGCATTGTAAAAATTCACTCTCATCATTTTTCTCCATCGCGCCAAAAGAAGTATAACTTCAAACATATATTCAAAATCATGCTTGCCTGCGAGTGTTGATGGTGTGTGTGTATGTATGATATGATATGATATGGCAAGGAAAATGTAGGTAGGTACATGTGTTATTGAGATAAAGTTTGAGAGAAAAGTAGTTGTTATCCAAAATTAGATTTACATCTTGCTACAAACTATATATAATCTAAACTAAAATGTAATTCTATTGATATTGCATTATATTATATTTGCGTGCATTGTTATTACAAACGGCATTTCTATGTCCCATTATATCAAACAGCGCGACTGAGAGCGCCGCAGTTAATCCCTACTGGCATTTAGCTCGAACTACGCTGCTTTTCACTTTTACTAATAAATATATTTTCGCTGAAAGCATAATCTCTGAGATAAAAACACAATTTACTCTTAAAGTAAGTGCCTGAGTACTGTCCACACCAGTCGGTAGGTATATAAGTATACCTTTGATTTTTGTTTTTCTACAATGTCATTTTTACTATTACGACAATTTATATGGGAGAGGACGATCAGGGTGTGCCATGACTACCAAGAAACTTGAATAATATCCTGGCACATTATTCACACACGGCCATCGAATTTCAAACTAAGCAGACCTTGTACTATGGAAACCTTTCTTTTGTAGATACATACTTATATAGATAATTACACTCGGACTCAGGACAAACAGACATGTTCACGCACACAAATATCTCTCCTGGGTGGGGTTTGAACCCACGACCTGCGGCGTCAAAGGTCAACCTCGCTATCTTATTGTGATTGGCAAATCTTGCTTTTCACATCGGAGGTCGTGGGTTCAATTCCCACCCAGAACAGATATTTGTGTGCATGAACATGTCTATTTGTCCTGCATTTGGGTGTAATTATATAATAGGTCTTTACCTATGAAATTGCCGTTTTGTATGAAAAAATTTAAACGAATTTTTTTCATGAATTTTTTTATTTGTATTAATCGAAGTAATCACCCATGCAATCAATGCATCTTTGCCATCGCAGTGGCAGTTTATTGATGCCCTTCTTAAAGAAATCAGCTGGACGGGAGGCAACAAATTCTTCAAAGGCATTTTGTACTGCCTCTCGGGTATTGAATTTTTTTCCCGCCAAGAAGTTATCCAAATTCTGGAAAAAGTAGTAGTCTGTAGGCGCAAGTCTGGTGAGTAGGGCGGATGACGGAGAGCTTCCAACCCCAGTTCTTGCAACTTGGAGACCGTCTGCTGTGCAGTATGAGGTCGCGCGTTGTCGTGCAGGAGCAGCGGAGACGAGCGATTGACCAATGCTGGTTGGAGATGCGCCAGCTTCTCCATCATTGTGGGGCACGCCACAATAGTGGCGGTAAGACCCATCATGGAGGAATGGCTGGAGAGAAGGCACGGCGCCCTCACTTATCGGCTTACGCAGGTACTCTCGGATCATGGGTGCTTCGGGAAGTACCTGCATCGCATAGGCCGAGAAGAGACGCCTGGTTGTCACCATTGTGGTGGCCCGGTTGACACGGCGCTTCACACATTGGTGGAATGCCCAGCTTGGGAGACACAGCGCCGTGTTCTCGGGGCTGCAATGGGTGCGGTTGACATCTCGCTTGCAACGGTGACCAAATTCATGGTTGCGAGTGAGAATGCCTGGAGTATCGTCGCCACCTTTTGCGAGGAGGTGATGGTAGCAAAAGAGGTGGGGGAGCGAGAACGGGAGGCATTGTCTTCCCGCCCAAGCCGCGCTAGGAGAACCGGGCGTCGGAGGGCGCATATCGCCAATCTCCGGCCTCCATGAGGAGAGGCCTGCGGATGGTGGACATGGGGCAGTCCACCATCCGACCAGAATAGGCCCGAGACGGTGGCGCGCCGTGTTCCGCGCGCGCCTCTCTTGAAGAGGGGGATATGGATGTCCCCAACAAAAGTGAGGCTCACTGAAAAGTGAGCCAGCACCTGTCCAGGCTGCGGTGAATGCGCGAGCGAATCCCGTGGTCTGGACTAAAGGTGGCTGAGGAACACCGTGGGGTTTTAGTCGGTAAACCCAGCCCTACCATCTGGCTGGGAATCCGACATACCCCGTCGCTTCCCCAGCGGCGGGACGATCCATAAAGGATTTCCCCACGTAAAAAAAAAAAAAAAAAAAAAAAAAAAAAAAAAAAAAAAAAAAAAAAAAAAAAACCAGGATCCAACCAACTTGCTGAGCACTTGCGGTTATCAAACAGAATCCATTTTTCATCGCAGGTAACAATGCGGTTCAAAATTCCTTCATTTGTGTGTCTGTTGAGCAGTGCAAGGCACGTCTCGACGCGTACTTCGCGCTGGCGATCATTGAGTTCGTGGGGCACCCATTTGTCTAGCTTTTTTACCTTGCCAATTTGACGCAAATGGACCAATATTGTTTTGACGCTAACGTCGAAAGCTGCTGCTAATTCAGCCGTAGATTGTGTATCATCAGCTTCCACAACCGCCTTTAATTCGTCATTGTCGACCAAAGTCTTCGGAAGACCGCGAGGTTCATTTTTCAGGTCGAAATTTCCAGAACGGAAGCGAGCAAACCAATAACAGGTGGTGCGTTGGTTTGTAGTGTTAGCTCCGTAAACGTCGTTGATGTTGCGTGCCGCTTGTGCCGCGTTGCTGCCACGACGGTACTCATATTCCATAATTACTCGAATTTTTAACGTATCCATGATGACGAAAAAGATTGAAATGCGATGAAAATGTAACACTAATCAATAAAGAAATGACTACTTTTGGAAAAAAGAAACCATGTTTTTAAAATAAAATTAATTTGAAATTAGAATTCTTAGCCAAACAAAAATTATTTTGATTTGAAATGGCCAGTACTGCAGAACGGCAATTTCATAGGTAAAGACCTAATATAAGTATGAATTTACAAAACAAAAGTAGTATATCAGTTATCTGATTTCCATAGTACAAGAAGTCCTGCTTAGTTTGGAATCAAATGGCCGTGTGTAAAATAATGTCCCAGGATATTAATATATGAATGGTGCATTACTGACTATAATTTTGAGAGCGTAAATTTTCGTAGTTCTAATAGCTTGGTCTTGTCTATGGCTTCTATTTTGGTTTATTTTCTCATACAATTAGGTCACTTTATGACACAATAACAGCTTCTAAAAGTTAGACATAATTAAATTTGGTCGTATCAGTTAATTATAAACCTTGCTTTAATTATTAGAAATTTCGAAAGAAACAAACAGAAAATGTACTCGCTTCTAAGGTTATTAATAGCTTTTAAGGAGATGAAGCTATAAAAGTTAGAGGAGTTTGGTGGTTCCGACTCCAAGTTGTTCACTAAACAGATTATGAATTATTACAGCAGCTCAAGAAATTTTGTTCACGAGGCCCGTGTAATTTCTTGGCACTGAATTTTAAAGTGGAAAATGAATGATTAACTATATAAAGAAAGCGAGTACATAATTATCGTGACTTGACGGGAGTCACACAGATCACAGGGATCTCACGAAGCAAGTGACGAATAATGAAAATTATTTGAGAAAATGATTTCTCTTATTGTGACTGAAATATGTGGTTTGTACATTCACATCATCGTCAGTCATGTCGTGGTCTTACCAAATATATTTTTTAATGCAACGCTCGCATTAGAGAAATTAATCCCTGTGTCTTGGGGTACTTTACAAACATATAATGGATATGGACACAAATTACATCCAAACTCAGAACAATTATTTATGGGACACACAAATAGTTGTCCGGTGCGGGACTCGAACCCGCGACACGAAGCGGCGAGGCGACTGTCTTAGCCGCTGCGCCACATTATAGGTGTATATACTACAGAGCACCTGCTCAACTGCACTCTGAACTGATCACTGTTTGCTCTTGGCTCGTAAACACGAGTTTTATATTTAAGCATTTGAATAAGCAGACTATCGTACGTTCCATCAGTATGATGATGATACGGTCCATGATGCCTGCGACAGATATGGTATTACTTACGCATTGCCGACATTTATATAATATATAATGTTATACGCAATATATGATGTTTCTTCTATATATGGTTTAGTATGGTTAATAAAAACAAAATTTTTTTTTGGCACCATTATTGTCATAATCATACATAATTTCTGAAAAACTATACTATTCTTTTATGTAGCTTAGTTTTCTATTAGCAAATTTTAGAAATTTACGTCAACTTGTACATTCGCCCAGCCGTAACGCAGCTTAGAACACATATGGAATTCAGCTCTGGGGAAATGTTTGCACTTTCAACATTTATGTGTTGCAGCGATTTAAATATGCAATAGTAAGGATTATGTCAACCGCCCCTTGGTTCATTATGAACAATGAGGTTAGCAACTAGGGGCTATAACATCACCCCAGGTTTAGCCTCTGCAACAAACCAGAGACATTCTATATTTAAAACGGCGTGCTGTACTCAAATTAGACTTGGTCTAATTTAAGTAAAGTTATGCAAAGCAAATTATTTATTTTTATTTATTAAGTTGTACATGCACTTCTGAATATCTTGGACATGGACTTGTGAATGCTAACCAAGCGTCCAAGGTCAAGGTCCATCTATAGTCCACAGATCGATAGCAGATAAAATATAACAGCAAAAAAAGATCACACGCTCAAAGAGACCGCTACGCATCCTTGCTGCGGTTGGCTCCACCATGCCATTTGATGTATTACCTTCCTCGCATTTTTTGATGGAAGAAGTCGGCCCCTTTTGAAACTTTACTTCGCACCGTCGTTGTACTTAGCTCCCTTGTGAATTTCTGATGGAATCGAAGCCTAATAATACTATAATTAATACTTGCAGATTCATAAATATATCTCACTCTCAATGATTGTCAACAAAATCTTCTTCTTTTTCGCCCTTCCTTAATTTTATCGGAGGCTATTTCCAGTTTAACCTTATGTAGCTAGCTGCAAAAAATATTCGAACATCCGCTATCAGACCTGGAAACTCGTAGGAAACCATTCACTAAGATGATTAGAACAAGTATTCTATTACACCCATTGCAATTATTTAAAGTATTCAGTACTTTAAATAATTGCAATGTGTGTTCTTATTCAACCGAGATTGACGGCTTAACGTTCTCTCCAAAGAACAGAGGGCAATCCTTCAACCTACCGGGACTGAAAATAAATCTTTCTGTTACACAAATATTATTATATGTGGGAATTAAACTCAGAACTACTATTTATGGCTCACACAAATAGTTGTCCGGCACGGGATTCGAACCCACGACACGAAGCGGCGAGGCGCCTGTCGTAGCCGCTGCGCCACACATTAATGAAATACATTAAATAAATACATATCTTGAGAGAATTAACACAGTGCCATCTGATCCCAAATCTGTTTAATTGTATAATTAGTTGCATTTACTTAAATTTTCAAGATACATTTTGCAGGTTTCTAAACTTTACATTATTGCTTATAAAATGTAACTTCTCATAAAGACGTGAAGTGTTAAATTGTGTTAATTTAACACAGCGCTTTCCCAGCTGAGGGACTAATCGAGTGTCAGCAGGTGATGAATGCTCGGCCCAATCTTTACCAATAGGTAAATCGTATTGGTAGGATGAATCGTTATCCATTATGTAAAATTTTCTGTGGCAAGTTCTATGGACTATCTGATCTGTTACATAATCTATAAACTTCGGTAAGATTTTCTTTTACAATTTTCTTGATTACACTAGTACTAGTAGGTACACATTTATACAATGAATGATACAAGAAACGACAATTTAAGCGCATTATTCATAGTTTAAACCTTTGTTTTATTAACACCTTTTCAGATTTGTTACCATCTGTGAATGCCCTCATCATAGAATAGAATAGAATAGAATACTCTTTATTGTACACACAAGCAGGATAAATAGGTAGGACAAAAAATAATAATATAATTTAGTACAATGGGCGGTCTTATCGCATTAAGCGATTTCTTCCAGACAACCTTTGGATGGATAGGAGCTGTAATTGCTTTAAAAAGTGGGTGTGTAACAAATGAAGTAGTGGATAAATAACATTAAAAAAAAATAGTAAAAAAGTGTGCATAAAAGTGTAAAGGGGGTATACCAAATACATGGTACCTATGACTACATATATGATAAACATAAATACATACATAAACATTACATAATATATACATTCTATTAAATACAATACAGTGTATAATATATAAAATAACAAAATACATACATAATATATAAAAGAGGAAGGACCTTTACAAACGCAGGTAGTGTTCTTTAACACCTTTATTAAACGAAGCAACAGTTTGGGCACGTCTTATATTAATTGGCAAGGCGTTCCATAACCTTACTGCTTCAACGGCAAATGACTTGTCCATAAATATTGTGGAATGTATAGGATTATGCAGTTTTAAGTTATGTGATGATCTTAGGAATCTCGAATGTGTGTCACAGAGAAACTCGAATCGGTTTTTAAGATATGAAGGCGTAGCAGGGTTAAAGAGTATGTTATATAATAAGGAAAGAATATGTGCATTCCGACGAAGGCGAATTGGCAACCACTAGAGCTTTAAACGGAATGATGAAACGTGATCATATATGCGAAGACCAAATATGAATCTTATACAAAGGTTTTGGAGACGCTCAAGTTTATCCAGTTGTTCTTCCGTGAGATCTAGATAGCTGGCATCGGCATAGTCGAGAATAGGTAAGAGAAGTGATTGTGCAAGAGCAGTTTTAGTGCTAATAGGGAGGAAATTGCGTAGACGCCTGAGGGAACCTGCTGATGCGAAAAGTTTACCACTAACATTATTGTCGTATACAACACACATTATTGTCGTGTACAATACGTATTGTCAATTATAATTCCCAGATTCTTGACGTTAGTACTGGGAGGGATAACAGTCCCGTCAAAGATGATTTGGGGTTGTTGAGACCAGTCCACTTTAGAAATCATTCGAGAGCTGCCAACTACTATAGCTTGGGTCTTAGATGGATTAATTCTAAGACCAAAGCTATTACTCCACGTCTTTATCCGAGCTAAATCACCATTTATTGCCGTGATGACACTGGGTAAACTTGCAAGCGAACCATGGGAATAAATTTGCAGATCGTCTGCATAAAGATGGTAGGCGGAAGCAAGATTATTAGAAATCGTATTTATAAATAAAGCGAAAAGTAATGGACAAAAAAAGGCCACGCTGCGGCACGCCAGCAACTGTATTAGACCATGTAGAAAACAAGTCATTAATACGAATTCTTTGCCGGCGGCCAAACAGGTAAGATCGAAACCATTCAATTGCCGTTGGAGATATGTTAAGCGAAGTCAAAATGCCAAGGAGAATGTCAAAATCTACAGTGTTAAAAGCATTGGTAAAGTCAAGTAAAAGGAGAACTGTAAGATTTCCACTCTCCATGGCACTTCTGATGTCATCCGTAATATGGACCAAGGCTGTGACGGTGCTATGACCAGGACGGAAACCGGATTGCATAGGGTTAAGGAGATTGTGTTTACAAACATAGGAGTTCAGTTGGGAGTATATAAGCCGTTCAAGGACTTTTGATAGGAATGGGAGAATGGATATGGGACGGTAATCGGAGAATGAGGATGGATTTCTAGTTTTAGGAAGGGGAGTGACAAGAGCTTCTTTCCATGCGGAAGGAAAAAAGCCACAGGATATGGAACAATTAAGAATATGGGTGATAATGGGTAGGATTTCATCAAGGATAGGAATGATCATATTACGGCTGACACTGTCTCTACCGACCGCATTGGAAGATATCGACAGGATACTTTTCTTAACATCACAATCGGAGAATTGATTGAAAGCAAAAGGTGGATGATCGGCAGTTGGAAGAGATGAAAGATAGCTTAAAGTTTGAGCTTTAGATGACGCATTACTCGAAGATGAAGAGGAAAACTACTGGTTTAGAGAATTAATATCTAAGTTATTTGAAAGTATATCTCTGGGTTTTCCAGCTCCTAGTGATCTAAGAAATTTCCAAATTTTGGCTGGATCTCCATTTTCGATGGATTTATGGATATTATGGCGTTGGGCGTTCCTACACATCTTGTTGCAGCGATTTCGGATGGAAAAATATTTTTCCCGAGAATAATCGGATGGGCGACACTTATATTTTGATTTCGCTGCTGCTTTGAGGCTTATTAGGTTCTTGATCTCGTCAGTTAGCCTAGGCGTCGGTAGGTGTTTTACCCTTATAGCACGAATAGGCGCATGTTTGTCGTACAGATCAATTAAAGTGGAATTAAAGATATCGATATTGTCATTGACTGATGTGGAATCCCAAACTAAGCTCCAGTCAATACCCCCGGCAGCTTCTCGAAGACTTTCAAGGTTCATACCACTAAAATTGCGCTGCAGAAGAATTTTCGACTTAGCCTTTGGTGGATGGACTTCATAGGAAACGAAGATCAGATCGTGATATGAAAACACGTCAGCCGAGCATTGGCCATGCTTGGCGACGTGATCACGAGAAGAGACGAAGATAAGATCCAAGAGAGATGGAGTTGCATTAGGACAGTGGTGTATTGCATTCGAAGGAAGGCAGAAGAGATTAGTCGATTCAGTGACCGACAGGAGAGAGGAAGCGCGAAAATAATTTATTAGGAGGCAAGTGATGAAATCACCCATGATAATAGAATGACTGTAAGAAGGAGTGAATTTTTCAAGAAGTATCTCAAAGGAATTTAAGATCATCATCATATCAGCGGCAAGACGCCCACTGCTGGTCAAAGGCCTTCCCTAAAAAATAACTTTGTATCATATAGTGTTACTGATCATTTTAATTTTTTGTTACTTTTCTATTTGTATTCAATATCAAACTTTAAGATATTTAACATGTAGTAAAAAATGTTACAATCCATGTGTGCATAACAGTATATATAATTTTGTTAATCTGTTACCGTTCCTTGCTAACTGGAGTAACCAACTCAATATAGATGGCATAATATATGTGTATAATCTTGAGACTGAATGTACATCTGTACCTATGTTTGTAAGTCGGATTGCTTATAAACACTGCTCTATTAAGACCAGAATGAAAGTTATAACCATAATTAATATGCCAAAAAATATTTGTATCTATAAACACACAGTTAAAAATTATTGACCAGAACATAAATCAGTTAAATAATGAAATAGATAACTTTCAAATTGCCACATCACATATATGTAGTCCTGATCAGTGTTCTACTTTATTGCCGAACAATATGAATTCACTTAAAATTATACATATTAACATCAGGAGTATAAACAAAAATTTCGATCAGTTTGTGTCTATGTTATCTATGACTAAAGTAGAGTTCGATATCATAATATTTACAGAATGTTGGCTTAAAAAGGTAGGAGTACTGCCATCTCTAAATAATTACACGTCTCATATGACTCATAATAACATAAGCCAAAATGACGGCATTGTAATGTATGTAAAAGATTGTCTACAATATGAAATAACGGAACCCTTGTTTATGGATGCAAACTGTCTACTGTGTACTGTAGGCAACACCGCTATTGTCGGTATCTACAGGTCACCATCCTATTTGGACCTCTCAAATTTTTATAACAGCTTAGAAACTTTAGTAACACAATTAAAACGTTTAAATAGCATAGCTATTATAGGTGATATGAATGTAGACATCAAAGAACATGACAACTTCGACCGTAATTCAAACGAATATTTACTAAACACAGCGGCTTTAGGTCTATCACCAACTCATGTAATACCAACAAGATACACAAACTGCCTCGATCATATACTCCTAAAATCAAATGGTTCTGCGGCTAATAACACGGTTATAGTCCTTGAAACACACATTACCGACCATTTACCAGTTATTTTATGTATGAATCTAAAAAAATCTCCCCGTAATAACACCATAAATAACATAATAAAACTTGAGTATGAATATATAAGGAAAGATATTGAAAAAATTAACTTTTCATCTGTCTTGACTGAAAGTGATGCAAACCAAGCAACTGACAAATTTATCTCTATTGTTCAAGATGTCGTTAAACAGCACACGTCACTAAAGAAAGTCAGTAGGCGTACCCGTATCATCAAGCCATGGATAACGCAAGGAGTTTTACGCTGTATACGCAATCGCGATTAGATGCATCTTAACTTAAAGAAAGATGCAAATAATGCTATCCTTCTTATCACCTACAAAAGGTATCGCAATTATTGCAACACTTTAATAAAAAAATTAAAGCAGGAATATGAAAAAGACCTTTTTCACCAAGCTGGCAATAATGCTAAAGCAATATGGAACGCAGTCAATAAAATTTCTGGAAGAAATACGCGGTCCCGACCGGCAACAGAACTTTTAAAATTATCGGATTGTGAAAAAGAATCTGTTAATGCAGTAAATCAATACTTTGTAAATATTGGCAGAAATCTTGCTTACAAAATTACCGTACCGAGTAAACCACTGCCTGTAACTAATAGTGACACCCCATCTCTGGGAAATTCTTTAGGTATTCTACCTGTTAGTCAAGACCAAATTGAGGCCATCATTATTACACTCCGTAGCAACTGTGCGACTGGCTGGGATAATATCCCAGCCTTAGTTCTTAAGCAGTCATACAAGGCACTTGCTCCAGCAATCACACATATATGCAATACTTCAATCGCAACCGGCATATTTCCTAAAAGCCTTAAAAAAGCTCTAGTCACTCCTATCTTTAAGGGCGGGCACAAAAGCTGTGTCGAAAACTATAGACCAATCTCTGTATTGAGCGCATTATCCAAAATTTTGGAGAGGGTTCTCAATAATAGTTTAATAGCTTATTTGGCAAAGTACAAAAAAATCTCACCTAATCAATTTGGGTTCAGGTGTGGCTTATCCACAGAGGATGCTGTATCCAAGTTTTGTGAAGAAGCAGTTGCAAGATTAGACAACTACTACAAATGTTACGGTATCTTCCTGGACTTGTCAAAGGCGTTCGACACGGTATCTGTTCCTATCCTTACGGAGAAATTGGAACGAGCTGGTATACGTGGCATAGCGCTTGATATTTTCAGGGATTATCTATCACATCGTGTACAGAGTGTCAAAATCTGCAATCTCATCAGCGATGAGGAAGATATTAACTATGGGGTACCACAGTGGAGTATACTCGGACCCACATTATTCCTCCTATATATCAATGATTTGTGCAAGATGACGCTTAAAAACTGTAACATATTCACATATGCGGATGATACTGCGTTATTAGTATATGGAAAAAACTGGCTAGAAGCAAAGCTTCATGCCGAGACTGCTCTGGGTGAAGTTACGAGGTGGCTAGCAACAAACTTATTAACTCTTAACGTTGAAAAGACTAAATTCATGCGTTTCTATCTACCTCGTCGTCCATCAACACAGGGGAGTAAATTGTAGTAACCTCACTTGTTCCTGTCCCGCTATTGCTAATGTTGATAGCTTACGATATCTAGGTGTACTTGTTGATGAACGGCTAGATTGGCAACCTCAAGTTGATGCACTAACTGCAAGAGTAAGAAGATTGGTATATATTTTTAAGAATTTGCGCTGCTCGGCAAGCCGGACTGTCATGCAATATATTTATAAAGGTCTATGCCAATCAATATTAAGTTATTGTATCCCAGTGTGGGGTGGAACATATAGGACTAAGTTTCTTCAATTAGAGAGAGCTCAAAGGTTATTGCTCAAAGTGATGAATTATAAGCCTCGTATGTTTCCAACAAAACAATTGTATGAGGAATGTCAGGTTTTAACCGTAAGGCAAATTTTTATTCTACGATCTGTACTGCGTCTTCATTTCCATACACCTATAGTGCCTGAACTATTGCGTAAAAGAGGAGGTTCAGTCATTTGCCAGCCGATAAAAAGTAGGACGTCTTTCGCACATAGACAACAGAAGGCCATGAGTACTAGATTATACAATTATATAAATAAGAAAATATCAATATATACATTAAACAAACACGAAATCAAAAAAAAACTTAATTGTTGGTTACAAAGGTTGACTTATGATGAAACAGAAGGATTAATAGCTGTAATAAAGTAAAGAAAAACTAGATGTACCAAGTGTGTATAATATAAGTTTTTGGATTGAACTAATTTAAATACGATATATTATTATCGACGAATATTCCCAGATAAACAAACGACAGCACACAGTAAATATAAATATATATATATATTAAAAATGAGAACCAGAGGTTTCCAGAATACGAGTTAATCTCAGTTTGGAAGCCAGTGCGCAAATTGTTTAATTTATTACTGTAAAATACTGTAAAAGAGACATAACAATTTAATTTAATTTAATTATAGTTGAACTAAACTGTCCAATATGATGGACCAATGTCACATCGCTGCATATGTCGCTTGTGTACTTGTGCATATCTTTGTACCGATCACTCAATAAAGTCAACTGTACGCACCTATTATTGTTATAATGTTATGTTATGAAATAAGTAAAATTGTATTTTATTTTTCTAGAACAAATAAACATTATTATTATTATTAAAAAAAAAAAAAAACAAAAAAAAAAAAAAAGATCTCCTCAATTGCCGGTCTTGCGCTAGCCGCATCCAGTGGAGTCCATCCATCTTGTAGGGGGACTGCCCGCGCTGTGGGTTCCGGTTCGTTGTCACCACTGGTCAACCTTTCTGCCCCAGTAGCTGTCGAATCGTTGGTTCGTTCGTTTAAATAGTGATAGAAAGTGGATGATTATTAGCGCCTACATTTATGCTCCACAATAAATCCTGCGAAATAAGCAATTATCCATTTAGAAAAGGACTACTTTTATTCCAATATATGTCACCGTTTACCGTTCAAGTTTCCATGAATATGACACAGACAAACGATTTAATTTTGCATAAACTGCCGCTCAAAATGAACTCAACGTGAAGGGTTTCAAATTAATGACTCGGCACATTCCCCTCTGTTCACTTAGTTATGGAGAGATTTTACGTCACCTCATGTGGAACACATAGCACCTACGTGTTTCTTGTGTATAGAACTTCCGACACATTAACAAGTAATTTTGTGTACGGATCCCTAAGTTCACAAAATGACTTGTGAATGTATACTAGCGTACGAGCATCGTCTGCAGCCCACACTACCTGGCATCGCCATGCCAACGCTGAGCAGCTGCCCAACACAGGATTACACAGCGCATTAGCGTTGCGCCATTCGGGTACCATCAGTGTGAGATAGTGTCATACCCGCTGGAGGGTACAGCGGCGCGAGGGGTTGTGTTTTATATTGTATTTCTTCGAAAAACCTTTACATGGGCGCTGTGTCGATTCGAAGCCCACGTTACATTTACATTAGGTATGACAATGTAATGTAGCAGTTGATACTAAAAGAAAAACGAATCCTGTTTTAGTCTTCATACATTAATTTTCACATATCATCCATCACTATTACAGGTTGATAATTATAATTGAAAAGATAGCGCGACAAGTTGTATTTTTTTTTGTAAGCTGCTATAGATGGAATCCTTAGAGAAAATCGGATCAAGATAGAAAACTTTTTATTTTTAGACGCTTGTCTGAGGTGTCCACTGTCCATGTATAGGCCGCAGTCCAATTAATCTTACAAAAGATCATACAACCATCATACTAAACTTCAGGCACACTGACAATAACGACTTTCATTCATCCGCGAATTGATCACAACCAGAGATCCAAAAGAGCATAGTACTCATGGGGGTGCGAGGAATTAGAAATTTAATATGGTACGGAATTCAGGCAATAAAATACTATATCCTTTTGAACGCAAACACCTTCAATGTGCAGCCACAATTGTGTTAAGTACAGTTTTATAATAGAATAGATAGAAGATATATTGAGGTCAAATGACTGCAGGTAGTATAACCAGAGTGAGTGAGCCACAAAGGATCGTAAAATTTTGTACAACGAGAGTAATTGCCGCGTGCAGGTAGACGACAAAATGTGTTCCACAGATCACTACTGAAATATTTAAAAAGCAAATTTATTTCCCTGGTGAACAAATTTCCAGGTTTTCCAGTGACATATTACCTAGTCTTTCATTTAATAGTATATCTTTGCGTTAAATGTACAGTGGTTCTATTACCTCGGCGTGGTTGTGTTTCGGGTTTGATATAGCACAGTATAACTTATTGATATGACCTAATTTAACTGTCATCGTCAAACATGTCATACAGGGATTCTTTTCACTTATGCGGGACTAGTGTTTAGATAAAAACTCATCACAATATTGGGCTTGCGTTTTAGTGCTCGTGTTCTTTATATAGCTCCGTCCATATATTGAACACCATATTTTGAACTCTTTTACGCTGAATTAAAGTTCAAAACCAATAAATAAGAAGTATACCTACTGCCCGGTTAGGATAAAATAAGGCAACTGTGAGGTGAAAATTTTGTTTGTGCCTATATTATGATTAAAAAAAAAATATATGAGAACACTTCGGTTTACAAACGCCCGAGCATTCGGTGTACAGTACACGCACGAAAAAAGGACGTACTGAAATTGAGTACATTCCCCTTTTATAAATTCGTTTAAAAATTGCCTCGTATTTCGCATTCTAATGCGATAATAACTTTCTGAATCAGGGCCGATTAAATCATTTCCCAGTAAAAAAGACCTCCTTGTAATCTAAGGCCCAACGCTATCGACGAGGCAGTAAGTTTTGTAATTAACCCAGTTTTCAAGCTCCAGACTCACGAAAAAAGAACAAACGAGCATTGTAGATTTATATAATCCAATAATCGATGTAAGCTCACATGTTTTATGACATGACGTAAGAGGTCGCAGGCTCCCGGACCCTCCTCAATGCCAAACTTTTGTTAAGCTGGCCTCTACTTTATGACTGGGATAGCTATTCATATCAAATTTGCCAAGTTTATGTCATACGTACGAATTAAATCCTAAGTGTTATTTAGATTTTGTATTGGGCTTACGTTTGTTTCGGATGCGCTTGGTTTGTTCACGGGAATATGGTAAGGCCAATAAGCAGTGCTTCACAATCGAGTTACGCGAAAGTCAGAACCACGTTAAAATATGTTTTGGTAGGCAGATGCAATATATGGATGGTAGATCTGAATGTATATTTGGAAAGGAATTATATGACCGAATGTAAAATAATGATCTGCATATCCTGGCAATACGGATGTTAAATCTGGGTGAATTTTGCAGAGGAATAGTTAGACGAAATGTAAGATAATAACCTACATATACTGGCAGGGTCGCCATAAGCGGATGGTAGATCTAGGTGTATATTTGGAGAGATTGTCAATTGCGATATACATGGCATTTCTGATTTATGAGCTTATGCTTTGAAGACCCTTCAGCCCACAGCGATAACCTCTGGCTCGTTACCAACTCATAGAAGCATAGCATTGATAAATTCTATTACCTGGAATATATTATGTACTAGCTGTGCCCGCGACTTCGTCCGCGTGTTAATTAGTTTATTTAGTTTTTCTTGTAAAATAAAGGACGTTATCTAAAATAAAAGTAGCCTAAGTTACTCCTTATTACATCAGCTACCTGCCAATAAAAGTCCCGTCAAAATCGGTCCAGCCATTTCAGAGATTAGCCGGAACAAACAGACAGACAGACAGACAAAAATTGTAAAAAATGTCATTTTGGTGTATGTACCGTATATATATTCATATTAATGTAGTAAAAACCGGTTATTTCAATATTACAAACAGACACTCCAATTTTATTTATTTGTATAGATAACTCGTAGTATTTAAGCACTTACGAGTACTTGTGATACCTTGTTTATGAACAATAGAAAATCGGTGTCTCCTTATGAAGGCATTATATGCTTGAAAGGAGGCTTTAGATTGAAATTGTATGCTGTTGAAGCTTAAATAAAATATTATACTAAAAGAATCGCAAACTATATTGATCGAAAAATATTGTTGTTGAGATAGAAGCGTAATGTAAAGCGTAATTTCTTGTTTCAGTTTCTTTTCCTTCGGTGGTGTTGGAGACATCGGAAGAGGAAGTGACAACAGAATACTACGCACCGCGAGACTTGATAGTTGGGCAGACGGTGTTCGTGCTGGGCCGGAGGTTCCTGCTCTGTGATTGCGACAGCTTCACCAGAAATTATTACAAGTCAGTACTATACTTTTTAAACTAATTAATCAATAATATCTGCGCTATGTAGCTGACGTACAGACTTTGTTATCTATTAAGACGTATATTAGAATTTACACCTCCCAAACGGAAGCTTTCAAGAAAGGGCTAAATTGGATGGTGATACCGGCACCCTCTCTATGGCCACAGCCGCAGAGGCTTATAAGCCGAAAGAGCTTTGCTAAATACGCCGCTCTAATGACAATCGATTCCCCAACAGCGAGATGCAGCATCTGGTGTTTTATGCACTTACCGGATCATTTTGACACGCCTTCTGAAAACCTCCGGCCTGGATATCAATTGCCGTGGCTGATCTGGTAATCCTTAAATAGACTGCGGACTTAGGTGGACCGAAGCAAAAAAAAAAAATGTCTAAGTGGGGACTGTATAGCAATCCCAAAAGGGACTGTATTTGTTGACCATCGGTCCAATCCATGGCTAGTGCTAATAAATGCATTTTTTACTGTCAGTTACTCTGTTAGGACGTATTTATGAATTAAACTCAGCGCATATTCTTGCTTAACTTTACACTTGTGAAGATGATTAACCTGTCAGATTAAATCATCATTATTAAAATATCAAGTTAAACGCAGCACTCACCTGAGTTTTAAGTTCCAAAGAACAAATATATTAATTAGAATTTTTGTAATATCGGGGTCTCGAATTAATATATAACCTTTTCCTTAAAACTATGCTGTGATAATTATTTAGGGTCCGTACTTACAAAAGAGACACGGTTAGGGGTTGTACTTCGCACTTAGGAGGCCGTCCAGAGAAAAATATTTATTTTTCGAGTTAAGCTGATTCCACTCTTTATTTTATTTGCCCCGTTTTCTGTCCCGTTAAAGGATAAAAGACTTATACACACTTCATTTTTTACTCTTAAGAGAAATCTTTTTCCCGAGATAGTTTCCCTTTCCACGCAATTGTTGTGAAAAGCAATATTTAATTCAAGTTAAATACATGTGAGGTGAAGAACACACAAAATATTTGAGATAGCGCCAAAATGTATATAGTAAACCAAAGAATTCCATTTATAAACTTTGTAATTAAGCTGCATATATTGTTAATTAAAGTGGCCAGTGTGTGTTTATTACTAACTAATATGTAATAAAATCAACACCCTATCTTATCCCGTTGGGTTGTAGAAGCCATCCCAAGGGAATAATTACCAGAAAGCGTTTCTCTGAGTATTAGAAACATCATACTGTGATCGTTATCGAAGTGTGCCAAGAGTGGCAATTATGACATAATCCCTGATATATGATAGATCCCTTGGGGAGGCTTTTAACCAGCTGCGGACGTCTTTCTGTGTGGTTGGCTAATAAGCCATTCTAGTATGAACTAAAGCACAGCTCCAAGTTATTTTCTATTAATACTTACCAATACGTTTTATAAAATAGCCTCAACTTATTGTCAGACATATTCGATGTTCAATTAGCCATTTTATGTCACCAATAAAATCTTATATTGATCAAGTTACGACCCGTAAAAATTGACTGCCCCATACAGTTGGACTCATAATTCTTCATTAAATACTAGATGATAAAAACCTTATTCGTTTTCCAATTCTCATTTTTTTTGGGTTTCTACAAAAGTAAACGAAACAATTTGAAAAGTTTGAATAGTTGTTTGCCGCTGCTTATATCAAATGAATAAAAATAAAATACGTTAATCTTGTTTGTCAGGCCGTCGGTGAGGTAAAAATTTTAAATTAGGAGGAAACTATAATTTGCACGTTCTGAAACTTGTTTTTTTTTTTAATTATTTTTTTCGTGGTATCAAATCATCTTATTCGTCTAAAGAAGGCATGGAACCCTCGGTGGCTATTTCATTCTGAACCACTTTAACTAAACTACTCATTAATCGCGAAAACCGTGAGCGCGACTACAAAGCATCACTCAAAGACGAAGAAGAAAGTGATGTCACTGTAAAAATGTTAAAATCCCACACGTCACCAATACGATGCGTTCCATTTTCCCATGGGTATGGAACAGCTTTCATAACTATTTGACATTTGATTAAAAACAGAAAAGAGCACGACATTATTAATATTATTTATTGTATTTTTATTATTTGACTCCAGCTCTCACAAAAGTCTCAATCTAAACTATCAAATTGTAACTATGTTAATATGCTATGTACCTAAAATGAGAGAAATAAATGTTATATTATTATTGTTATTATTTACAGTAATTAGTAATACCTGCCCGATTCGCTCATATTTTATTTAATCTTCTAAAAATACGTATATTAAATGTTTGTATTGTAGGGAGAATTTAAAAAGATATTTTTATATAATATGAGACGTAACTGATACAAAAAATCAGTTACGTCTCATATTATATTTTAAACAAGAAATATTTCACGGGTTGAGAGTTTAAGACCATTTATGTAAGGTTCATGCAAATAAGCGTTCCGTTTTCTGGATTAATGGACCAATTTGTTCGATGGTATCTAACACCGTTAGTTTTCATTTCTTCCGTGAAATGCAATCATACTTTATGTCACTGCTCTCCAATTTATGCAAATCCCTTCGACGTAATTACGTGAAATGCATATTCTCGTATTTAAGCAATGTCGTTTAGTAGGAATAATCACATTTGAAAGGGAGTTCTTTTCTAACGCAATTTGTTATAAAGAGATCTCCAGGCGTAAGCGAACTTGGTTCCGAGTGGTCCTAATTACGAGTGAGGCTAATTAAAAAATAAAGGAGTATCATTATACGACTTTCTTCTCATTTTGAATCGAATTCAAAAGAAGGATATTATCGATTTTATTGTATGTCTATTTCGTTTATACGTTTCGCTATTACATCGTTGTTTGAGAAGCGATTTTGAAAAAACTTTTTTATTTGATATAGATATTTATCGGACTGGTCCCATAAAAAGTTTGTTCAAAACTGTGGTTAAATAGAAGTTCTGTTTTTTTAATAGTATATAAATAGATGCTCTGACCGGTCCGTAAGTGATTGGCGGCAACTAGGCAGGCGATCAGGGCATAGATGAATGACCACCAAAGAGTTTAATTTCTGAGCGTCTCCGTGTTTCGAAGGGGACGTTAAGCTGTTGGTCCCGGTTGTAGCCATTAGGCAACAGTCGTTAAGCCATGTCAGAGGCCTAATGGGCGGCTTGAACCATTCTTACACTAGGGTACCCACACGATAAGTAGGTAAGTAATAGTAATTATTTATCAATATAATTAGGTACAATTATTTAATTTATAGTAAACAATATTTAATCACTGTACGTGTGGCGCTGGGTTAAGATAGTCACCTCGCCACTTGGTGTCCGGGGTTTGATTCCCGCACTGTACAACTATTTGTGTGACTCATATATAGTTGTTTTCAGTTTGGATGTACTTTCTGTCATTAATTAATTATATAATGGAAACAAACGAAGACCAGAAAATATAGGTTTGTATTTACCATGCTACACACTTAATATTTCTTTAGCTCAATGTAACCTTGAAACTTTATTCATGTACAGCACATCCAGCTACCCCAATCTGTCTAATTTGTTTTATAGATTTTCAATTTTATCTCATAAGCATAAGGTTCACTTTAAATTGGAGAAATTGTGTATTTTGTACTTTCCTAAATTAGGCTGCTGTAGCATAAAATGCTTGCAACACACACAGCAACTCGCATTCAGGTATTGCAAACGCTCCTTATCCCTTATAAGAGGCCTTACTCACACGCAAGATAACATGCGCTTGTAGCGAATTCTGAAAGATGGTACTTATTTCTTATTATGAACTAGCTGTGCCCCGCGGTTTTACCCGCGTTAAATTTTATAAATTATCATAGGTCCTCCCCCGTAGGTGATAGCGTGATAATATATATACCTTATATGTTGACCCGACCTCTTATTAGTATTCATGCAAAATTTGAAGTAAATCCATGCAGCACTTTTTGAGTTTAGCCCGGACATACATACAGACACACAGATAAAAATTTTAAACGCTATATTTTTGACTTTGATATCGATTGTAAATCACGCCCCAAGTATCTTTTTAAAAAAATATTCAATGTACAGTTTTGACTTTGATACGATTTTATTATATGTATAGATGTTGCTCAAAGAAAAGTTCCATACTACAAATCGGCTCTATTAAATTCTTTGCAAATTATAAGACCAGTGAATATTTACTGCCTAAACCTGTCAAGAAGATTATTAGTTAGTTAGGAAATATTAGTTTCCATTTTGTTAAGAACGCACAATGGTCTTTACAATTTCCTTGTGATATTAGGAGCAATAGCGACTGTTTCGTTATTTATATGAAAGATATTATTTTATAAGGCGCTGTGTATTTGTGTTACTACCACCACACAAAGTTAGGGCCTACCTGAAGATATACTTTTTCTGTCCACCCCATCTTTATGTACTCCTGGAGTGTATTTTGTACTTTATCAAATCGAGCTGCACATAGATTTGATAAATGTAGATGCAAACCTATAGAAAAAGATACATGCGTATCATATCTTGGAATGAAGGTTGATGAGGATTTCTCATGGAAAAATCATATAGACTACTTATGTAACAAATTACGAATACTATTAGGTAAATTGTACCATCTAAGCTTCAAGGTTCCTACTAGTACCCTAAAGTGTCTATATTTGTCATTGGTGGACTCCATACTGGGTTACGCCCTAGACTGCTATGGACTCACTTTTAAAAGCTATGTACAAAAATTAGAAGAACTACAGATAGCATATATTAGTTAGCAAACAACAAAAAAGAGCCTGTAAGGGTGTATTCAAAGTTATTTAAAATATGTAATGTAATTCTTCCAGTTAGTTTAAAACATAAATATTTACTTCTCACTAATAGTCATGGCAGTTGGGAGCGTTACCCAGTAATGGCAAACAACAAAGGCACTAGGTCAATAAGTCAATGTAAGTTCGAGGTTCCTAAAGTAGGTAATTAATATGGAGATAGAACCTTCTAGACCTTCTTAACACCTTACCAACGAGTATAAGGAATGAACCAATAAAAGAAAAATTTATGAAAACTCTAAGATATTATTTTCTAGAAAGTAACCATGACGTCACCGCAACACTGTAATGCGATCCAGAATGAAGCTGCGTCGAGTGCAACCGTACTTAACATTAACTCGAACGCGCAGCGAAATGATCTCGTTCATAATAATCGTAACGATTGGCAGGTAGTGAATTATCATAAGAAACCTATGAGATATCGCTATGCAGGTTCGGCGGGAGTATGTCGGCACAATTAGGGAAAATTTATATAATTTAATAAAGTAAACAGAAGGCTGGGCTTGCCTGTGAGCGTTGCTGGCATTACAGATCCAAAAAACATAGCCGATATGTTCAAAAGCCATTTCATGGTAACTTCACCATTGGGATCATCATGGTCGGGACTTGAGGGTATGACTCAAGGGCAGGAGCTCAGTGTAAAGTTTACGGCCAAAGATGTTGGCAAGGTTATCACGACCATGACCCGAGGCAAGTCTCCTGGCCACGATGACTTGAGTATCGAGCATCTTAAATATGCTGGCGTCCATCTTCCAAGGGTTCTGGCTATGTTTTACTCCATGTGCCTGGGGCATTCATACCTACCGCCAGCTATGATGCACACCGTGGTGGTACCGATCGTGAAAACTAAAACTGGTGATATAAGCGACGCCAATAACTATAGACCCATATCTCTGGCTACAATTATGTCTAAGGTGCTTGACAGTCTTCTTAACACATTGATGAGTGATTGTCTCGAGTTACATGACAATCAATTCGGTTTCAAATCGGGACTCTCCACTGAAACAGCTATTCTGTGTTTGAAGCAGACTGTCAAGTACTATACTGATCGCAAAACACCAGTCTATGCTTGCTTCCTCGACCTTACGAAAGCGTTTGACCTGGTGTCCTATGATATCCTCTGAGAAAAACTGAACGACACATCCCTGCCGAGTGAATGCATTCGTATTTAGAAATATTGGTACGGGAACCAGGTCAACGTAGTTCGGTGGTCGGGGGCGCTGTCTGAACCATACAGGTTGGAGTGCGGGGTGAGGCAAGGGGGGTTGACCTCGCCAACGCTCTTTAACCTGTATGTAAACGCACTTATCGAGAGGCTGAGCAGCACGCATGTCGGATGTCATGTTGGTGGGGTTTGTGTAAACAACATCAGCTACGCAGATGTCATGGCGCTGCTCAGCGCCTCTGTTTGTGACATGTCTAAGCTGCTCGGCATTTGTGAGGAATATGCTCTCAGCCATGGACTGCTCTATAACAGCAAAAAAAGTGAATGTATGGTTTTTCGGGCCAGGGGTAAATGTCCGGATAGTCTCCCTAGCATTATATTAAATAACGTACCGCTAAATTGGGTTGACACCTTCAAATACCTTGGGCATCTGGTGACTTCTGACTTGAAGGACGATGCAGACATAGAACGGGAGCGTAGGGCGTTGTCTGTTCGAGCGAACATGATAGTTCGCAGGTTTGCGATGCTCGAAAGAAGTAAAAAACACTCTTTTTAGTGCGTATTGCACTTGTTTCTACTCGAGCGCCCTGTGGGCTGACTATACTCAAAAACAGTACAGCGCCCTACGAGTCCAATTCAACAATGCCTACAGAATGTTGTTGGGACTGACTCGGTACTGCAGTGCATCGGGGATGTTCGCTGAGGCGACAATGCGAAAACGGTGCACATCTCTGGTGCGTAGGGTCCGCGCCAGCTCCAACACCATCCTGAGGATGATGGCTAAGAGGTTTGACTGTCACTACATTAACCATTGTTGCATGCTTAATTTAGTGACAATAGCAAAGTAAATGAATTAGGGACAGCACATAACTGTTTTATTATCGGTCCGTATTTTCTGTCTTATATTTTAATATTTTTATTCTCGTGACATGTATGTTTTAATTCATTGACTTTGCCAATTTACTTTTTAAGTTCTAATTTAATTTTGTGTTGTGTTTTGTCTTATTTCTCTAATTTTAATTTAATGTACTTATTATGATCCACTTGTTGGTCGAAATAAACGAATAATAATAATAATATATGTACAAATGAATATTTAAAATTAAGTTTATCTGACATAAGATGTGTGGATATGGATATTTGATTACATTCACTGTATTTTGTATGGTCTACTGTATAAACCAGTCAAAAATTGTGACTCGATGGTTCTCACAGACAAACCGTTTATATGGTTTTGTGAGACAATGTCTAATTATCATGTTTTATTGGAAAGAGTTAATAGATAAATAAATAATAATAAAAAAAGACCGAAATAACGGGCACTAATTTACTTTAAAGTTGGTAAGCGCTTCCCAGAACCTACGGACGCGGTAGTACCCAACCCCTAAAGATTCAGTTAATATTTTTAATATGCCATACAGATAGATGAACAAATTAAATTAGAAAAACCACAACCAAGAACATGACTTGTGAACGGTCAATCGGATTTGGCTGATTATTTATTGTCAGTAAATAAATATAGGTAGCGGTTCTACCGTTGATAATCAAGCCCTGGGTTCAAATCCCGGGTCCCAGCATAAAGGGATTTTGGAACTTTTCTGTCAAGAAAATTTCTTAGTATCAGGCCGAAATCTGGAAGTTGGTGGTATCACATCTCTGTACCTCGGACACGTAAAGCCGTCGGTCCCATATCTGACCTCTTTCCGATCATGGCACTAGCGGTGCCATCGGATCATTATGTTGGCGCACATACTTGTTTACTATAATATGTCCAGTGCAAATAGCTAGACTCCGCTGAGACTGGCCGCCATGGTCGAAATTAAATCAGGAGGACATAATTATTATAGGTATTTTTGGCAACAAATCTGAACTTTAGATATTTTAACACATCATCATCATCATATCAGCCGAAAGACGTCCACTGCTGGACAAAAGCCTTCCCCAAGGATCTCCACAATGACGGTCTTGTGCTGCCCGCATCCAGCGGCTTCCCGCGACCCTTGCAAGATCGTTGGTCCACCTTGACGGGGGCCTGACCACGCCGCGTCTTCCGGTGCGTGGTCGCCACTCGAGAACCTTTCTACTCCAGCGGTCATTGGTATAATATCATAATACATAAGTTGCAAATAAATAATTAAATGTAATAATTATTCAGATGTTATCTTACCCACTTCTACACAAGAAAACAGAACCAAGTATACACAAAGCCTTCTATAATTGCCGGTAATACAATTGTGGTGACGCTCTACGCCCACAGATAATTAGTGACATTTACCTTGCTCGACATAATAGCCCGGCTGATTCTCCACTATTACACGATAATTGCCGCATTGTGTCTCAACGAACATTTCATATTCTCGTGACTGAGACATCGTTCGTCTGATTTACACAATAATTCTCTATTTTGCAGATGTTATTTACTTAGGTTTAATTCAGACTATCTTATCTCTTGCAAATGTCCTCAATTTATTTTAATTTTGTCGTTTTATTTTCATTTTACGTTATCGCACCTCTAAAGAAAATTAATATAAGTTAATAATAATATCCAGCACATTATTCACACACAGCCATCTGATCCCAATTTAAGCAGAGCTTGTACTGTGGAAATTAGACAACTGATATACTACAATATTACTTTTCTTATTTTTTATATATGTACGTATAAATACATAATTACACCCAGACAAGGACAAATAGACATGTTCATGCACACAAATATCTGTTCTGGAATCGAACCCACGGCCTGCAGCGTGAAAGGCAAGCATTTACCAACCACGCCAACTGGCCCCTCAAAGCTCATAACGAAGTCGATATAGTCTGTCATATGTAAAGTTGAAATTAATATTATATACTTAGGTTGACAGCCCCTTGGAGCTGACAAAAAATCAAACTTCTAAGTGAATGCAATCTTAAGATTTAGAGATAGCAGTGCCCGCAGACTAAATAAATAAAAAAAAAAAAACAAAAAAAAATAACAAAAAAAAAAAAAATATTTTTGTCCCTGCCAGTTTGTCCCGCGTAATATATCGGGTTAAAAGTACGGGATAAATAAAAATTATGATGATGAATCATAGCCTATGACACTCCACAATAACGTAGCGTTCTATTGGTGAAATAATTTTGAAAATCGGTTCAGTAGATCCAGAGATTACCCCTTACAACGTCACAAACTCACAAACGTTACCTCTTTATAATATTAGTATAGACTATGTTGACAAACAGCGAATAAGGCCCAGCCGAAGGTAAGTGTACGATTAATTAGACTGTTGGTCAAGCTGTTACTGACCCTGACTGCTCAGCCAGCGGTCATAGTTTTGATCTCCACCTAGGAAAAATGTTTGTGCGAATAGCACGATTATTTGTTTTATACCTGGGTGTAATTTATCTATGTATTTTGAAATGTATAAGTATGTTTTTTACTTGTCTGATTGCCATAGTTCAGAGCCGTTTATAAAAAATCACCTAATGTCTACCTACCTCATGCTACTCGCAAAAAATGTCTCCGGTTTGGTATGTCAGAGTTGTACTGACTAAACCTAACCTGCCGTAGACTTCTCTTGGCGCCTGATGGGGGGGGGGAACGCCGGTATGCTGTTCCGGTGCCCCGTTTTGCGCCATGTCCTAGATGTTCGAGACACGTTCCCTTTTCATACCTTTGCATACATTATTGGAATTTTCGTAGGGATCTTTATATTTTATTATTATTACTCATTGATAATGTAGCTTACTTTAGGTGAAATTATTTAATAAATCAGCTTAGTAATTTTTGAGTTCATCCATTACAGACAATCAAAATTAAATCTTATCTCTCCATAATATTAGTTTCGGAAACAAATTATTTTACAATTACAGTTAGTCGTTCCGTAATTCAACACCTAAGTAAACACCAGCTAGAGGCATCTCCATACGCCACACGTGCATAGCATGCACGTGTGGCGCAGCAGTTACGATAGTCGCCTCGCCACTTCGTGTCCCGGGTTTGATTCCGAGATAACTATTAGTGTGACCCATAACTAGTCATCCTGAGTCTGGATGTACTTTGTTTACGACAATTATATGTTTTTAAAGTAGCCTGCGACACAGTGATTAATCTCCCTAGTGTGGATGTTGTCTTTTATAGAAAAAAAGCGGTCAAGTGCGTGTTGGACTCGCCCATGAAGGGTTCCGTAGCAGCAAGTATTTTATTTGATTGAATGAAGGGTAAATTGCGGTTTACGATTTATGAGGTATTAAAAAAAACTACTTACTAGAACTACTTACTAAAAAATTTTTTTTTGAGTTTCTGATCTATGTATGGAGAACCCAAAAATTTATTGTTTTTTTTTTTCTATTATGTTACCAAGTTTCAACAGTACACAGCTCTTATAGTTTCGGAAAAAAGTGGCTGTGTCATACGGACGGGCAGACAAACACACATGACAAATCTATAAGGGTTCCGTTTTTTGCCACTTGGCTACGGAACCTTAAAAGTTATATTTGTCCCCACACATATACTTTCTCTATTAAATATAAGAAGCTCTTCAATAATCAATAGTCACGAACTTATTGTATATTATATATAATATGGTATTAGCTTGAACTGTGAACAGTTTTTAAGCCGGTACTTACTTAAAATAAATAAAAAAGTTTTAACTAAAATGTTATTACAAATAACAGTTTGTTACACCACATTACAATTTGAAAATATACACACTGTTTATACTTTACGACTAAAATAAACGTTCCAAGTTTCATTCCGCAACAAGCTTTAAATTAAATTAATATGGTTGTTTTTATTATGTTGGTTTTAGTACGTTTTAATGTATTAGTGCAGTCATTGAAGCGAAAAATACGGTCTTACCTCCGAATTTTTTTACTGTGAACCGATTTGCATGAAATTTTGGAATTAGGCTCATCTTACCCTTAACTTCAAAAGTGAAAATGATCAGAACTCCGCCTATTATTTTTAAGGGGTGTAAACAACCTCTTAATGGAAAAATTGACATTGAGCCATTTTATCGCTATAAAACATGTCTAATAGTAAGGGGTGAAATTGTAAAGTATTTTCTTACATAATAACCTCATATTAAAATAATTTTCAACCCCTTGAAAATCTTACAACCCTTGCAAACAACCCCTAAATTGAAAATATCACAAAAAAATACTTTGTTATGACATAAAAAGATGTAAGTATAGAGTAAGTAATATTTTCTATTATCTATAATAATTATCAAATTTTAACCCCCTTCAACCCCTGAAAACTACCCCTTGATAAAAAATTGTTAAATTTTTCTTTATATAAAATGAAAAGGATTTAAATATTATTCCACACTCTCGAAAATGATTATCATATTCTTAAGCTTTTCTACCCTTAAAACTACCCCTAAATTAAAACAGTAAATATATATGATTACATATTTAAAAATAATTTAATTTAGAGTTAAAAAATGCCTTTTATTGAATAAAATATTTACAAATTATATACAATAGTACTATTATTATTAAAATAAAATATAATATTATTATTCATGACTCAATATCGGAGTCGCTGCCACATTCAACATCTTCTGGCTGAATCGGAGGGCTATTTTGGCAGTTACGAGTATCTCCACTGCACGTTCCACAGGTACTATTACAAAACAGACCAACTTTTCTGCATCCGCAAGACTCTCCACATCCTTTTTTGCAGTTTAGTAATATATATTTATGTATCCAATAGCTCTAAAAACGTGTTGAATTAAAAATTCCACTATACAACACCATTGTAAAGGTAATTAAGAGAGCTACAATATCCTGCATTGCAATATATAGTAAATAACCTTTTTATAAAACGGTGCAGGGTTAAAGGGCTTAAGAGAGGTTGTGATTGCGCTGCCACGCGCTCTTTAAACAATCATATCTCCGTCAATATTTGTTTGGCAAAATAAACAAAAAAACCAAATTGTATGTCATAAAAATACCTAAATCTTTTATCCTTACACTTTTATACGTATCTGTCGTCATTTTTGAGATATTATGAAAAAAAAGTGGGTTTTTTTTTAATTTTAAGTTTTGTTTATTTTTTTAATCGTGACTTTATTGAAAATTATGTGTCCTGAAGCAGCCAAACTGATACTATCCATCAAACTCTTCATAATAAAGTTTATTCTAGGCGGAATATGATTAATTTTAATTTTGGTGGAAATGGCACTTATGAAACCCATTGATTTAAAAGAAAAAACATTAGATGCTTTCCTTATTTGCAATACAGCTCACTTATTTTACGTGCAAAAGACTTTTAATAGTGCTCATTTTAAAGCTTATTTCAAGGACTACAAAACTCTATTGTATTAGAATGCATAAAATGCATTTGCTCGCCGCTAGATGGCATTGACCACATCGATTAAATTTCAGACAAAATAAAAAACGGCTTTGATCTTTAATATCCAGCTTAATATTGCACTTAGAATACTTTTTAAAAAACCAAATTGTTTATTGTTTTACCTGCTACAATTTTTTTCTCTATAAAATTTTCGATAAAACTTATATTTTTAGAGATATTTCCAAAAAACCGATGAAAAACGTGAAAAAATTGCGAATTTTCAATTGCCAATAACTTGAAAAGTATTGGATTTATTGAAAAACTTTATAGATGATTTTTGCTTAAAATTAGGCCTTATTTTGAAAAAAAATAAAATCACCTTCGAGAAGGGGTGGCAACCACCCCCAGGGTGGTTGCGGAGTTCAAATCATTTTCACTTTTGAAGTTAAGGGTAAGATGAACCTAATTCCAAAATTGTATGCAATTCGGTTCACAGTAAAAAAAATCGGAGCAATAATGCTTCAATGACTGCACTATATGTAGATAAGCTGGTTTTAAAAAGTATTATTTTTACAAACAGGTTCTATTAACATGATATGTGTTTTAAGTTTCAAGTTTAAGGGCGTCTAGTTATATCGCAATTCCGAAAACTGTGACCAATAATAAAATTAATTGAAGGAGTCTTTTCTGTTTTAGCCTTGTGTGATATATATATATATTCAATTCAATTCAATTCAATTTTATTTGCTCAATACAGGTATTACAGAGGATGTACACATTAAACTTATTTGAACGCTGTATTCTACCTAAAAACTAAGGCATGCAAATTGTTTCATATACAAATTTAAACAATTAATATCATATGCAGGTGTGACATAGACAGTCGCCTCACCGCTTCGTGTCGCGGGTTCGAGTCCCGCGCCGGACAACTATTTGTACGACCCATAAATAGTTAGAACTGAGTCTGGATGTTATTTGTGTCCGTTTATTATATGTTTGTAAAGTACCCCGCGACACAGAGATTCAAATACCTAATGCGGGCGTTGTCTTTTTTAAATCTGAAACTGAAAACTATTATCTATTCGTTGTAATTCATAATCATATATTCCAAGAAACATTCATCGAATGTTTCTTGGAATAATATGCTCTAGCTGTTTGAACAGCCTTTGAACGGAATGTAATTTAAAATTATAATTAACTTTTCTATTTGCAATCGAAATTGAGTTGGAATAATTTTAGTTTAATACAATACGGTTATTGGAATTTGGTTGATTCGATGTAGTGACCACAGATAACCTCACATACAACACAAGCGAACATACAATAACTAAAATATATCTTCTTTATTCCAGGAATTTGCGATTGCCTCCTAGGTATTGGCCTAGGGCCTGTTGGCGTGGTTGGCAAAATGAAATGTTTTTCACCCAGGACAGATATTTGCGTGCATGAACATGTCTGTTTGTTTTGAGTCTGTGTGCAATTATATATATAAGTATGTATTTACAAAAGAAAAGTAGTATATCAGTTATCGGGTTTCCATAGTATAAGCTATGCTTAGTTTGGGATCGGATGGCCATGTGTGCATAATGTCCTAGGATATTATTACTTGCAACAAGATTGGAAAAGCGTCATCTAAATGACAATTCGAAATTCAAATTTGGACTGCTGTTACAAACGGACGGACTGAGTCACATTATAGGGCATTTTTCCTATTTCGTTACGGAACCTTATCTAAGAACGACTGTAGCTCAAAGAAAATAAAACACTTAATTATATACCTTTTACATCTATTAGATTTATGTTTATTTGTTTTAAAAATTTAACCTTGAAAGAGATCAAATGGAGCCATTTTAAACTTGCTCGGATAAATTAGTATGCATTTTTTATCGTGTTGTTTGTTTTCTATTTTTGTAGTCTATAAGATTTTTGAATAAATATTTTTCTTTTCTTTCTTTACATTAACTAAATCGTTCTATTCGTTATTACTTTTTATAAGCAATGCAATGTTTAACCCAGTTGTTACTGAAACTTTTTTTTTGTCCAGAATCACATTATTTTTTAGTATTGTTACCTTGATGCATATGGTAAACATGGAAAAATACCAAAAAAAATCTGAGTTTTCAGGAAAGCTCGGAAAATACGGATCGTTTTAACGATCGGTAGTAATAGGCAGGTAGGTTAACGCTCATATAACAACCACTTTATCCATTGTATCCTATTTTAAAATAAAGAAACACAGTTATTACTCTGAAAAAGGTTTTATTGTCTAAATTAAATCGTTAATTAACAAACAAGTATATGTAGGACTATGATAAGTAACAAAACATACGGTGCAAGTGGATTTTACATTTTTGACAGGTGAAGTTTGTATTTTTTTTGTAAAGCGAACATTGAAGTTGAGAGTCGTTGTACTCTACTAGATGATCGACTCTATCGACGTAATTGACGTCGACGTAGGTGATGAAATTGTAAATGATCAGCGAAACGCAAAATCACGCTAGCTCCCAAACCAAACTGCCTATAAGCCGGTGTAATAATTTCTGCATGGCATTGGTACGGATCAAACCATAGTACGTATCCCAATCTAGTTGCTCAACCCAGAACTTATATCCCCATCTTATCGGTTTTCTACGTATAAATTGTTTACAGCTGTGTCCTCCATAATAAGGTGCCATAGCCTCGTCTATGCTGTACATTTCTTTTCTAAAGGTGCCATATTCAGGAATATTTCATTCGGAAATTGAAAAAGTGTCTCACCTTTGCAAATTTGTCACTTAGAGTAATTATCTAAGCATTGTTACAGAAGTGGAGGTGATGGTAAAAGTAAACCTATCCCTCGACATGGCGTTATATATAATACTAAAATCAGTGTCTGATGATTTCTCCCAGTACATGTATCTTCCGGAACTACGGTATATCCACTGTAAAGAAGTATAGCAAGGAAACACTTCATCTCACTCGTTGTCACATTGCCCAATTTATGCTTTTGAATCGCGTAAATATTTGCATATTTGATCAATAGTTCGATAACCGAGTCATCAAACATACAGTCAAAGAAATACATGGACGTTTCAAGTTGTCTTGGCCCATAGTTTTCTTGCCATTGTGGTCGGTTGTGTGGATTATGGCGATTTCTCCAAGTATAATTTTGAGTTTTTGGTACGATTGGATCAACAAAAGGGACAGCTGTCCTGCTGCTAATAACTGGAGCTGAGCTAGATGTAGATGGCTCAGGTTGACGATCTTCTACAGAGTTCTACATTGAGGGGTTCTTCGGTGGTTCGACTTCTTTTAGCTAAAGAACAAGGGTGTCCTCGTCACTTTCGGAACATATGTATTCTGTCTCAGCACGAGCTCTTAGCTGGGAACCTAGATAAAGAAAATATAACAACGGATATGACAAAAGAAACGTAAAGATTTATATGACATCTGTAACAAACCTGGAAGATTGTTCAGAGTTACAAACTCCTCATCACCAGAATCTTCGTCGTGACATCAGCATTCGCGTTATCTGGTGGTAAAATAGTTATATTTCTTGGAAATGGGGCATCAATTCCAATTCGTCAACGATTTCGTGGAGAGACAATGGTTTGATTTTACATCCCCAAATTACGACCGATCGTTAAAACGATCATCAAATATAAGATAATTTTTTCAATATAAAAGATATTATAAGATCAAATTTTAATTCATGGTTTTGTTATATAGGATATAAATTTATAAAAAACGGGCTTTAAATAATTTTCAAACACAAGCTAATTTGTAAACACTTACCGTTTTGAAGACATGGTGAAAGTTGATACCGCTAATACTAACTAAAATACAAAAGTTCTTCAAAATTATTATCACAAGATAATTTTCTATGCACCGAAACACTGTCAAACGATCATTGCGATGATTGGTATACAAAAATCAAAAGTTATCAACTCATTATTATTTTTAAATTGAGGGTATCCCTCAGTATATTTTTTGATCTTTATAACGATCGGTCGTTATAAATGGGTTAAAATAACAAAACTCTGTTTTAGATAGATAGATAGATAAACTCTTTATTGTACACCAAAGTATTACAAAATAAAAATTAAACACAATTTAAACCTAGCATACAATGGGCGGTCTTAAAACAAAATGTGATCTCTTCCAGACAACCAAAGTGAAGATCGGAGAATGGAGTTATTGAGAGGGGCAGTTGTCGGTGTACAGATACA
This sequence comes from Pseudoips prasinana, assembly GCA_951640165.1. Classification (NCBI taxonomy): domain Eukaryota; kingdom Metazoa; phylum Arthropoda; class Insecta; order Lepidoptera; family Nolidae; genus Pseudoips; species Pseudoips prasinana. Next base: position 21,132,902 of record OX621236.1, on the reverse strand, counting down.
TGACAAATAGTACCTTTAGGTACACATAATGAAAAAATAAAAGAAAAAGAAAATATAAACATATTACAAATAATAAATCCAAATAATATATTATGTTCCTAATTGTGTTGTGAGTCTTGGTGTGACAGATAGTGATTCTTGTCAAGTCTTTGGAATTCTTGCTTACTTTGTGCACGTCTCACTATTAAAGGCAGTGCATTCCACAATCGAACACTTTGTACGGAAAAAGATTTGTCGAGAAAATTAGTAGAATGCGCTGGTATTTTTAACTTGAGATTTTCCGACGATCTCTGTAATCTTAGAATGGACGAATAAAATCCATTTCTATAACCTGATACCTATGGGTATCATTTTTTAGAATAAAATTATTATTATTCGGATTACGTACCAAAATGTATGTGCAAACCCCTTTTGACACTCGATTTCTGCCTGTATTTTCTAATGAGTTAAATATATTTGTTACTTTTGGTATTAGATGAGATAAACAAATTTAATATCTTTGGGAAATCCGCAGGTTACCTACCTAACACGTGATCGGTATCCCGTGCAAGAATGAATGAATGAAACATTTATTTGCTAAAATATAGGTACAGGGTTGTTGTGAAATCGCTAGGACTATTAAAAATAATTAAATAATGTATTACCTAAAGAGAAGGATGAACGGCCTGAGTTGCATAATAAATAAGGCTTCTGTTTTACCATTTTGGCACAGAATGATTCACGTTGGCATTAAGAGGCTTTTCTCATATAATTTGTGTATATTTTCTATTGAAATTCATTAATTAAATCGATTGTATGTGTTCTGTACTTTAATATTTAAATACGATACCAAGAAAGGACCTTATAACAATGAGAATCTTTTTCGCAATTTAGCCAAAATAACGTTAAAAAGAATTTGAATCATGTCGAGAAGTCATTACAAGAATCATGTCTTGGTCTTGGTGTTTGATTATTGTACCAGGTAAACATGTTTAGACGTGTCCTTGAATAAAAAATCATACAGTAGTACGTATGGAAATGGAATAACATAATATTTACGGGAAATTGTGTTTTGATGCGGTGTCCAATTTCTATCTGATATTTTTCTTTAATCCGATTGGATGTACGACAAAGTACGAGTTGGATTCGCACACGGAGGCGCGGGTCCATGCCTACCTTGGACTTATAAAATGTCACTTAGTTATTTACCTCTAGAACCTGAACTTCATTGTAATTTTTTTTTAAGATATCGTGAGCGGCTCTGCGAAATTCCGGAATTAGCCACTTCTATTAACAATATTTAAAAACGAATACATTTGAAAATGGATGGCTTTAATTTATCGTAATAACAAATAATAATAACCTTTTAAATAAATACTTTAACATGTATGTTATTATCAAGCAGCCTTCCGAAATAACTTTCCGAGTAATAATAATAATAACCTTTTCAAATAGATACTTTAACATGTATGTTATTATCAAGCAGCCTTCCTATTTTGGGATAATTATAAGTAGGCGCTAAATTGTAGTGTAAAATAATTTTTATCTCCAAAATGGGAAATCGTAATCGACCGACGGGTCTCGATTCTGCACCATCTACCAATTCGGGGTAGGCACTCTGCGTTAACCCGGCGAGCATGAGGTGAAAAAGTTACTTCAAGAATGTGGCAGGGTGGGACATACCCTTATCTTAATGTACTGTAAAATAATTCATATTATTAGTTTTTGATTTATTTTGTATTATAATGAATTAATTAATGGATATAAATGAAAGAAGTTCCATATAAAATAATAATTATTTATTCATTCGCGTTTTTCCTATACTCCAATAATTGTAGGTACAAAAATTAGGGTTTTACAAAAAATTAAAATTAAACAAAAATATTTATCTTTGGAATGTAAATCAAACTAAAACTAAAAGATAGTGAGATCCTCCTCGTAATTTAACTTGTTATTATTTTTTTTATTGAAAATAGGACTAATCAGTACTGTTGACATACTGACGACTGCAGCACAATTTTCGAAAATGAATTTTGCATGCAAATATTCTTGCGATGCTTGTGCCAAGCCCATATATTTGGATTGGCACAAGCATTACAAGAATGTTTGGTTTTTCTATCCTACTTATATGGAAAATCCTGGAATCTGACATATCTTCTGGATACATTTGCATGTCTAGGTGAGGGCTCACCGAGCTAATAATAATTAAATGTTTCATAAATAAACTAATAACAAAACCATATACTATAATAATAAAAAGAATTAACTGCTAAAACATCTAACAAAAACAAGCAAACAACAAAGATAACAAACAAAAACGAATAAAACAGTGAAAAATTATGATTACATCATTACGTAAAAAAAAATACGTCAGAAATGAGGCGGGGTATAACATGCCCGAGACAAGTTTGGGCACGTGTATTCCGGCTGGTAATTCGCGCCACACTGCGATCACGCCACTACCCCATTCCGCACACCTCTGCATTCAGCTACTGAGCGGGAGAGTGCTACCAGACGAGGATTTTGAAAAATACACTACTTTTAAAGTTTACCAGGGTGTGAGATACCCTGGCTCATGCTCGCCGGGTTAAGCTACGAACGAAACACGCCGACAGATCAAATTTAGGATTCCCTTGCTAACACCCTTCCAGAGGATGTTGGTATTATCTATCGGTTTTGTTTTCTAGAAACATGGCCGACTGATATGTTCACAGTTGCATGTGAAAGATCATATCATATTGATAATACCTTCTAAATTATTTCACCCTGCCTTTTTACGTGTTTTGTGAGGTTCACTATACTTTCACCCGCACTAGGTAATTTATATGGGTGAGACTAATGTTCATCCGCAAATAACGAGGTTCTGGGTTCAAATCCCGAGCCGGGCCAACAGGTTTTGAGATTTTTCTGTAAAAAGGAAAATTTCTCAGTACCATTTAAAGTCTGCGAGTTGACGGTATTATACCGCCGAGCCTTGGGAGCACGTAAAGCCTTGGGTCCTGTAACTGAACTCCTTCCTATAGTGTCTCTAGTCGTCCCATCGGATCATGAGAGTGATGGAATTAAAAGTGCCCCTATGTAGGCGCACAAACTTGTGCACTAGCATACATATGTCCCCCGTAGATGACTAGTCTTCAGTGAGATTAACCACCGTGGCCGAAATTCGGCTAGGAGGGCACTAAAAGTAAATAAATAGTAATATTATTTACAGTGCTTTCTGAATGTAGTTTGACGAGGATATCAATATCTGACAGAATGACAATTATACTGTAATAGTTTGTAGGCCAAATTGAAATTCTGTCAGTTTTCAATTAGGAAGTCTACAATACCACTGTGACTTGTGTAAAGTTATTTAATCTCGTAGAACATAGACTTACAAAGCAGCCATAGACCCAAGGGACTCACTATTCTATAAGTTAGGGATTTCAGTATGTATGAGGAAAATTGTTATTGTTTTTTTAATGGTTTGTTGTGTCTCCGCTTACACTCCCATTAATTAACGTAAATCCCTCGTTGGGGACTCACGGTCGCTAGTTACAGGGATGACACACTAATATATCTCTATAATCTTTGCAAAGAAAAAAATACTTATCGTATGGGCAGTCGTTATCCTAGTGTCAGAGTTGTTCAAGCCGCCCATGGCCTCCGACAAGGCTTGACGACTGTTGCCAAGTGGCTAGTATATAAGTATTTATCTATCCATATCAGTGTGTATATCGTCGCCTGGTACCCATAGTACAAGTTTTGCTTAGTTTGGGGCTAGGATGATCTGTGTGACATTGTCCCTAGATATTATTATTATTATTCCAAATTATTTATTTAAAGTTCTTATTTTTAACATATTTATATCTATAAAATTGAAACAAAAAAGAAAACACTTTATATAAATAAATATGAAAAAAAATAGAGGTCCTCCCGCGGCGAGGTTTACGCCCTAGGCCGCCGGTGGTCAGGGCGACAGAGTAAGGAACCTCCTCACAATGCGTGCCGTTCCCATTATTGCAGCCTTTTGTATCCGACCCTTGACCCAGTGATCTAGCGAAAGCCTCTTTAGATGTTGGTCGAGGCTCTTCGGTATGAGACCGTTTACGGAGACGACTATCGGGACAATTATTGTTGAGTCCACATCCCACATGGCGGTAACCTCGTGAACCAAATCTAAGTATTTTGACAACTTGTCAGTCTCGGCTCTTACGAGGTTATCGTCAAACGGGACAGTGATATCAACAATAAATGCCCGGCGCTCCAACCGGTCTACCAAAACGATATCAGGCTTATTGGCAACAATAGTCCTGTCTGTAATGATAGACCGGTCCCAGTAGAGTTTGGCACAACCGCTTTCGAGAACTGGTTCCGGTACGTACTTGTAATATGGCACTTCGGAGTCTACAAGACCATACCGAAGAGCAAGCTGCTGGTGGATAATCCTGGCAACTTGGTTATGCCTGTGCAAGTACTCGCCGTTGGCAAGATAGGAACAACCGGAAACAATGTGTCTGATGGACTCTCCGGGACGGTGACACGCCCGACAAATGTCGATGGTACCGTCCTTGAAGATGTGCTTCCGGTAGTTCCTTGTCTTGATAACTTCGTCAGCAATTGCACAGGCAAAACCTTCAGTTTCCCCAAATAGGTCACCGAAACGTAGCCAGGCCACAGATGCTTGTAGGTCCACATCAGGACCATGTAAAGCCTGGTGGAACCTACCATGAAGCACCTTGCTTTTCCATACGTCAATTCGATCTCGAGTGCTAAGTACGACGGGCTTTCTCTAGTCTTCTTTAGCCAAGGAGAGCGGCGTGAGTCCGTTGACAACGGCGACGACGTCTCGATGCATCCCACACTCAACACGAAGAAAATATTCCCTGAGATTGCATACCTCACGGTTGTGTAGGTTCTTGGGATTGAGGAAGCCGTGACCCCCACACTTCCGTGGGATATACAATCTCATTAGTGAAGAGTGTGCATGGTGCATACGGTACGTCGTTAGGCGTTTCCGGACTTTTCGATCCAGGGTATCTAACTCAGTTTGAGTCCACCTTAGTATGCCGAAGATGTAAACCAGTAGGGGCATTACCCAGCCATTGAAAGCACGCACTTTATTACCACCTGATAATAGACTTTTCAGTACTTTTGTCAAGTGGTTAAAGAAGCGTTCCTTCACCGACTGCTTAATGTCCCCATCTGGGATATTTAGACACTCAGACATACCAAGGTATTTGTAGGTTTCGGATTCAGAGAGGGATCTGACAGTCATACTCTCGGTGAGTTGTAAATTATCAGAATTTACAACATTACATATACATTTATTAATTATTATTATTACATTAAAAGAGCTAAAGGATTGGAATATATTTGTCTATAAATAATCTAATTGTTTGCTAATTGTAGCCTAGTTCATTAATAAAAATTTGAATTAAAATCATTAAAATTAGTGCAAATTTTATGCACAATTTTTGTAGAGTTTACATCATTAATTAACGTTACTGATTTTGGTACGAAAAGAAAAATGTGTTTTCAAAGTCAAAGATTTATTTGCAGACTGATATTTCCTATGAAGTGAGTATAATTATTTTTATCATACAATACATTCCAAGCTGCTATTTTGTTCCCTCGGTTGCAACACTATAAAAATTGATTCCTCCATAAAAATTATATGGTTGGAAATAGTCGGGGCAGATATCTTTATTACATCAAAATATTATCACTGTTATGTTTTTGGTATAATTAAGATATCATAGATATATAAAATACATAAATAGTACTATAAAATCAAGTGAATATTCGAAGTAGTCCATACTTGAGATACCGCTTCACTCCCTTACTATATGTACACGTTCTTATATACTTTAATTTGATATGTAATATTTAGAACTTTTGGACGGATGGTGCAAAAGGTTCTTGAGCTCAATCCGTCCTAAAGTATAAACTAATAACTAGGAAAAATATCTTATATCCTTCTGACTAAAGATCCTTTTGTTGGGTTCAATGTAATTTAGGGTGGATTCCAGGTTCAATTGTTTATTTTTTAAGAGCACAACACCGCCGGAAAGGTTATTGACACATACATTTGTGCTTCCAAGAATTAACGATCTAAAGTATATCTAGTACCTACTTTTAATATTGGTCTATTATCTTCGATCGCACGTTGAATCCGAATTATGACGTATAACGAATCTGAATCTGAATTGGGAAGCAATGTGCAAGCTCTCGTACAAATAGAGAAAACGACAATATTTTGAACGCATTCGCGCCGGATGCAGCGAGCAAACACAATGTGTTCATTCAGGTCTATGAAGAAGCAGGTGCTTAGGGTTTTACTTGAATGCGTACTAGATGTTAGTCCCTTCTTTTATTATCACATTGCGATAAGCTAATTTCAAATGCCATGTGGATGGAGTGGTTGGCACATAATTTCAAAAGCAAGTCTGTTTGTTTCTTACGTTTACGTTGGCGTGGTTGGTAAATGCTTGCTTTTTACGTGCAGTTCTGGCTTGTGCCTGGGTGTAGGATGGTTTTCATAGAAAATACATGAGAACAAAATTAACTTCCCATATAAAAATAGCGATCAGCTATTGCATTTTGTATGAGGAGCCAAATAATATATTTTGTATTTCAATAAAGGGTTTCCTTTAATATGATTAGTTTTCGGGTAAATAGCAGTCCTGAAGTTACGTCCACTATTTATGTTCTACTATGTGTATATAAGTATTTATATATATATATATACAACGTGTAACAGAAAGTGTGAACGTAACTTAAGGGGGTTATAGGGTATCAGGACGGCTACCTATGGACGAAACTTCAAACAGAAATAATCATTTTTTTATTCAACTAGTAATTTATTTTTATATCGACAACCTAAATCAACAAATAAGATTACCGACGTTATGAACAACACTAAGCAAAACTCAGCCGCAAGGGTAATGAACCTTACCGAGAACTCTTTGGGTACCTACTACTTAGACTGTAAATAAAAAGTGTGGTTCTGTACAGTCACATAATTTATTACACGTGTTTATTTTAAGATTCAATCAAATGTTTAACTGAATTTTTGCTCTAAATTCATATAAATTTGATAACTAGGAAAAATCACTGAATTTAATTTAAAATGATATTCCGCAAGATGTTGGATCTAGGAGAAATAAATAATTTAATTGACTTATGTAACTGCAGATATTTTTTTGTGTGTTAAATAGTAAGAATATTAAATTTTTCGTTCAGTATGTGAATTTAATCTGGCCGGAAACGAATAGGTACTTAATTTTTAATACAAACTAACCAGATAAACACACGCGGTACGACTACTGATAAATTACGAAAAAATATGAATAATGTACTAGGCTCATATGAACATTAGGGGACATTTCGAATTCCGTCCTGATTTTGTCGCAAGGAACTCTAATACGGCGGCGAATACAAAGGATTGATGTAGGTAAATAATAAATGGTTAAATATTTTTTAATATTCATCAAAGCGGGCCCCGCGCGTGGCGGCGCCTTTGAGAGAGTCAAAGATGCCGCCACCGCGCGCCGCGCCATTTGAATGTGTTCGTGTATAACTCATTGGTCTAGCGGTAGCGTGTTCAACTGCAGATAATAAAGTCCTGGGTTCAAATCCCGGGTCGGGCCAAAAAGTGATTATGGGAATAATGAAGTCCTGGGTTCACTTCCCGGGTTGGGCCAAAAAGTGATTATGGGAATAATGAAGTCCTGGGTTCAATTCCCGGGTCGGGCCAAAAAGTGATTATGGGAATAATGAAGTCCTGGGTTCAATTCCCGGGTCAGGCCAAAAAGTGATTATGGGAATAATGAAGTCCTGGGTTCAATTCCCAGGTCGGGCCAAAAAGTGATTATGGGAATAATGAAGTCCTGGGTTCAAATCCCGGGTCGGGCCAAAAAGTGATTATGGGAATAATAAAGTCCTGGGTTCAAATCCCGGGTCGGGCCAAAAAGTGATTATGGGAATAATGAAGTCCTGGGTTCAAATCCCGGGTCGGGCCAAAAAGTGATTATGGGAATAATGAAGTCCTGGGTTCAATTCCCGGGTCAGGCCAAAAACTGATTATGGGAATAATGAAGTCCTGGGTTCAATTCCCGGGTCGGGCCAAAAAGTGATTATGGGAATAATGAAGTCCTGGGTTCAATTCCCGGGTCGAGACAAAAAGTGATTATGGGAATAATGAAGTCCTGGGTTCAATTCCCGGGTCGGGCCAAAAAGTGATTATGGGAATAATGAAGTCCTGGGTTCAAATCCCGGGTCGGGCCAAAAAGTGATTATGGGAATAATGAAGTCCTGGGTTCAATTCCCGGGTCGGGCCAAAAAGTGATTATGGGAATAATGAAGTCTTGGGTTCAATTCCCGGGTCGGGCCAAAAAGTGATTATGGGAATAATGAAGTCCTGGGTTCAATTCCCGGGTCGGGCCAAAAAGTGATTATGGGAATAATGAAGTCCTGGGTTCAAATCCCGGGTCGGGCCAAAAAGTGATTATGGGAATAATGAAGTCCTGGGTTCAATTCCCGGGTCGGACCAAAAAGTGATTATGGGATTTTTCCGTAAAAAGAAATTTCTCAGTATCAGCCCGAAGTCTGGGAGTTGACGAAATTACACCCCCATGCCTCGGAGAGCACGTAAAGCCGTCGTTCCTGTGCCTGACCTCTTTCCGGTCGTATCGCTAGTCGTCCCATCGGATCATGAGAGTGATGGAATAGAAAGTGCAGGGGCACTTTCAATTCCACCTTTAAAATTTAGAGTGATACACTCTAAATTTTAAAGGTTTCCTGTTACGAAATATTAATCATTCATACAATACATACAAATAAAAAAATATGAATAATGTACTAGGCTCATATGAACAGTAGAGGACATTTCAAATTCCGTCCTGATTATATCCAAAGTTACACTAATATGGCCGCAAAATCAAAGAGTTGATATAGGTAAACAATAAACGGTTAAATATCTTTTAATATTCATGGAAGCGAGCCGCGCGCGTCGTAGATACCTAGGCGGCTCTTTTGAGCGGACTCAAAGACGCCGCCAAAGGGGCCGCGTTCGATGAAAGCCGCCAAATTCATCAAATATTGTGCAATTTCATTTATTTAATAAAAATATTAAAATCATCAGTTGTTCGTAAACTGTTGTCTATTTAGGTCGTGTTTAGTTACTAAATCGTCTAAAATGTCGTTTAGTAATGAGTAAAGTGTTCCGCGAAATCCTTAACTATGTCGTTTAGTGATCGTAATAATTTTGAACATTTCGTGCATTCATCTATGAAAGAATAGCCTCAGACGTGCACTTTGTGATGATGAGGATTCATAGGTCACAGAATTTAAGGCTGTTTAATTACGAGGAACCTATGTCGTGAAGGGTACAGTGTCGCGATGGAGGCCACGCCTCTTTATAACTAAGAAACATGAAAGCTTTACGATTCTATGAATATGTTGTACATGAGAGAGACTCGTGTTAGTTGGCAAGTCTTAGAGTCAAGCTTTCGGTGTCGGTGCAGATTTTAGTGAACGTGAAATAATGAAATTCTTCCATCAGTACTGAAAACAACTTCAACTAGAAGTTAAACTATAAAAAGATTCTCGTAATGTGTTTGTGTATCACGTACTTATACGATGTAAAGTATCCAATAGCTATTCAGCAGTGCTATAAATAAAAACATAACTCGAAAATAAAACAAAATATGTGTAGTGAGTGCAATCGGAATCAAACTACCAGGCGTGCATAGAAACACAGAGGTATGTCAAACAATTTCTAGCGTAAATCAGAATCAGCTGTGCTGTGTTAGTACGGATGTTCGTTATATCGATAAAAATACTTGTCGATATATTGAATGGTATATTATTTTACGATCAAGATTAAAATGATGGTATTTCGGTATGAGATTTTGTGTATAGGTAGGTGTTAAGGAGACCGTATATGCCCCTTAAGTTACGTTCACTCTTTCTGTTACACGTTGTATATATATATATATATATTCTATGGATTTTTTTCTTGTTTACAGATCAATGTTGAACATAGATCAGCCGCCACGTGTCGAAGTACCCCATGAGGCTAAGAAAGACTTTCCGAAGGTGAGATCACTCGTAAAAATAAAGATGTAATACCTCATCGTGCTAACATAATATATTCCCATAGCAAAGTCCAAATCATATTGTGTATTGCCAAGACTGGTACTCCCACATAAACAAAAGGTCATACATATTTATAGTTCTACCGTATAATGATTGCCGGTAATTAAATACGAACGTAATTCAATCGCCTTTAGTCAATGGTCGAACACTGTGTAAAGAAAAATGTCTCAGTATTAGCCCGAAGTCTGGGAGTCAACTTTATTTACACCCCGTGCCTCGGAGAGTACGTAAGCCGTCGGTTTTGTACCTGAACTCTTTCCAGTCATATCGCTAAAAGTCCCATCGGATTATAAGAGTGATGGAGTAGGAATTGACCTTGGGTTTGCGCACACACTTGTGCACTATCATATGTCTCGCGAAATTGTCTAGTCTCTATTGAAACTAGCTGCCGTGGCCGAAATTTGAGCAGGAGGACTTTAATATTGCTGAAGGCCGTATATTGACGTAAAAGCCATTTCTTTTTAAGATTACAAACTTACCTTCATTTATTAAGACTCCTTATTCGTGGGTTGAATGCACTATTTACTTAAATAATTAAGCTTGAACAGGAAGCTCAGCGAGCGAGCTCTACTCGAGTTTGGATATTAGGATTCTGAAGTAAAATCAGAAGTATAGTTTTGTTAAAAAGATAAAAATTCTCCTTCTTACTGCCTTCGTAATTTGCTTGAAGTGCAACTTATATTTCATAGCTTATATCACATTGTTAAAGTTATTCTGCACTAATATTACATAATAATAGCAAAAATTTTAAGGATAATTGTAAGCAAAAAATATGAGTGGCATCATAATTTTAACAATTATACATTTAATTTTACTTCATAATTTCCCATTACAATTAAAAACTAGGTATGCAAGTTTAAATCTACGACCCGGCTAATTATTGTTGATTGCTTCCGCAGGCGATCCCGCCGCACATCGGTATCGGTGCGCCCGAAGACACGCTGCAGTCCTGTTACGGCCTCGTACCGAAACCTCCACACAAGGACATCATCAAATATAACCTCAATGCCAATAAGGTACGAACTAGTAAAGGTATACTACACATATTACCTTTTTAACGTGGTTTGAAGGTAGCACAGAATTACGATTTGTAAGTTCTTCACGTAGAAATTCTCATCGTCAAGACACTTAAATAAATAGCTACGCTCGTAAGGACGCAATAAAGGTAAATAGCTAGCACAGAATCTGTCATCATCATCATCATCATCATATCACCCGAAAGACGTGCATTGTTAGACAAAGGCCTCCCCAGGAATCTCGACATTGGAATAGTATCCATAATTTGGGAGATAAGTCATAATCGCTACGCTTGTCAGACGATTTGGCGATCGCGGTTTGTTATTAAATAGTACTCAGCTATATTGCTGGCACCAGAGGAGAGCATATACAGTATGTTAGGTTAAACGAGGGACATATTAAGGGAGGGTGTTCAGTATTCGATTCTCGTCCCAAATATTTATAAAACCTATAACCTATATTTTTGACGTAATTGTCCTATAAAATACATTATCATGAACACTGAGTGCGCAAGAAGTGAACTTGGTACCTAAAGTGATCACGTGGCAAAACACGCGCCGATCCTGCCGAAAAGGAAGCTCGTGCGTGAACCCCGCCCTCCCCCTCGCCCTTTCCTTTGTGTTGTTGCGATGCACCGACAGGACCCGCCCCCGCGCTGACCGCAGTCTATGCGAGTGCGCCGCTAGTTCCGCATGTCTTGCACTTCCGCGTATTGCATAAACAACCCCGCTGACCGATAAGTGTGTTCTGTAAACGTGTACTTGACTAACTAAAAATGACGTCATATCAATATTCCAATGAAGAATACTGGGATATGGTTCGCACCTACGTGTTATCGAATGATAGTGTACGAGGAGCTATTAATTTGTACCGAGAGATGTTTCCCAACCGCCAGATTCCGCCGTACAACCTTATGCTAGGTGTCAACCAACGATTGCGAACATTCGGTCAGTTCACCGTACCGACGCATGCCCAAGGACGAGGAAGGGAGCCATACCCAGTGCACCTACAAGAAGCCATTTTTGAATACTTCGAGCATCACCCACAAGAAAGCACTAGAAATGCTGCAAGACGATTCGGTGTATCACATTGGACTGTGTGGAAGCTGCTGCATGAAAAAGGAATGCACCCATACCATTTTAGACCCGTTCGGTTTAAAGTATGAAGGGAAAATGGATTCTACCTAAAGGTCATTGAACCGCGCACATGTTCTGCGATAATACTAACACGTTAGCGCGTTAACACGCTGTGAGACTTTTTCGAAATTTTTGGTATGGTTCTGTTTGTTATTTATCAGTGTTTTTTTTTGTTCATATTTTTATTAGTATCATATAAGCATAAACTATTGTGGGTTTGAAACGTCCCTCGTTTAAACTAACATACTGTTTATCCTTAAACCATCGTGAGATCGTTCTGGCACTTTTTTGCTCGTTAGAATGATACGAATCGATGAACTGCTATCAAAATTAGCGATCGACACAGGCCTGATAATAATTTCTTACCACCCGCTAAAAAAAGAGTATTAAATATAAGTAATTGAAAGACGTTACTTGTATTTAATACTCTTTTTAAGTTTGATGAAATCCATGACACATAATTAATGTACAGTGTAATTACGTTAATTACCAGTTTAATCAAGCATGAATGCAATTAGCATCGGCCTCCTGCCCACAAAGATATGCACAGGCAAGAAGGACAATATAAAGAATCACATTACATGCGCCACCTACCCGTGGTCCGTTCTCGAGGGATATTAACTCATCGTGCGTTCTCACCATGCAACTTACCCGTTTTTAGACCAATTACAATGGTTGCATAATTAGGTTCAATACATAATATACAAATGTAAGTCGAGGCACTCGTCGCTAGATGCGCTCAACGGTTAGTACGTGATCGGTGAGGTCAAGAAACTAGGCTCGCGGTCAGTCCATAGATGGATGACCACCAAAGTGGGTTAATTTCTCAGCGTCTTCGTGTTCGGAGGGTAGAGCGGTCCATCCTGGTTGCAGTCATTAGACAACAGTCGTTAAGCCATGTCAGAGGCTTACTGGGTAGCTTGAACAACTTGTCTGACACTAGGGTTACTACTGCCCATACGATAACTAAGTCAAGCGAGTATTTACCGTTTACCATCTTATATATTTGAGAGTCTGTAATGATGCGACCTTATACTTTTTCAATCGAATCAAAACTCATTTCTGTTACGATACATTTTTCATCAATCACTACTATATTCGTGGAAGCTCTCGTTTATCAAAAGCTGTCAAGTGTTCGTGCTTCAACCTTTTGTAAATATTAATGCATGTTACAGACATTTTTAAAAGGAATTGTATAAATTTAAGTGCGGTAGGGTGGGAAATTTTATTTGATAATCTTTAAATTAATACAATTTATTCTAAAATGTCTGAAATTTGTCTTCGGTTTAACATGTTTATTATGCTAAAAGTAATAAATGGAATCGTAGTTAATTATAAAAACTATGCTTTAAGAAGTACTTATTCAAATCATAAAGGATTTAAAAAAACTTAATTTATGCCTCTCTTACCATTGTTCTTGGAAATAATTTACAATGTAGGTACATGAACATTCGAATTGGACAGATATTAAGTATGATTTTCCTTATATTCAAAATGTACAAGAATATCAATAATATACAAAATGTTTGTTATTCATCCAAATTTATTTTAACACCTTCAAAGTATGCTCCTTCAGAAACGATACACTTACGCCAACCAATAATCCATTCATCAAAACATTTTTTAAACGCTGCTTTCGGAATTAAGTTCAGTTCTCGCCGCGAATTCTCCTTTATGTCTTCTACCGATTGAAAACGGGTACCACGAAGTGGTAATTTGAGTTTAGGAAAAAAGAAATAAGTCAGCTGGAGCCATATCTGGTGAATATGGTGGTTGCTGGATGGTATTTGTTGAGTGTTTGGTCAAAAATTCGTTCACAATGATGGCCTTGTGCGAAGGCGCATTATCGTGGTGCATAATTTTCTTTCCACAAATTTGGCCTTTTTCGTCGAATTTGCTCTCTTAAACGCCGCATAACGCTCAAATAATATTCTTTATTTACCGTTCGACCTTCCGGTAAGAATTCAGAGTGCACAACACCGCGATAGTCAAAGAAAACAGTCAACATAACTTTGACTTTTGATCGACTTTGGCGTGGTTTTTTCGGTTTCAGTTCAGTTGGAAGGCGCCACTCCGAAGCTTGTTGACTAGTTTGCATGTCAAACTCGTAAACCCACGTCTCGTCACCAGTAACAATGCGTTTCATGAATGTTGGGTCGGAATTGACTCGTTCTACCATGTCCTCAGCGACTTTCATGCGATTGAGTTTTTGGAGAAAATTCAGATCTTTTGGGACTAGCCGAGCGGCAACATGTTTCATACCCAAATGATTAGTTAAAATGGTACGAATCGACTCGTGAGATACAGAAAGTTCGGCGGCTATCTCTCTCAGAGTTTAATGAGGATTTTCAGTCACTATTTCCTTCACTTTTGCGATGCTAACTTCAGTTGCAGACGTTGATGGCCTACCAGAGCGAGGCAAATCTTTCATCACATCTCGACCGCTTTTGAACGCTTTGAACCAAGCACGAGTTTTCGATAAAGTCGATTCACCGTAAGCCTTCTGTAACATTTTCAGTGACTCCGAACACGAAATTCCATTAGCGATGCCAAATTTAAGACAAACTCTTTGTTCGATATTTTTGTCCATTATGAAATTCACAATTCACACTATATATGATATTACTAAAACCAGCACTGTATTTAATATAAATAACAGATGCAACTCAAACTCCGCGCCAAATTGGAAAACAATTGTGCCAATCTAACAACAACAAAAAAAACAAAAATTTGAATTTGGAACCATAAACAAATCATGCATTCCCGATACTTTTTTGACTGAAAATGTCCTATACATTGTATGAACTTTTTTATAACACTCAACACAAAGAAATCATAAAATAGATTGTTCGGAAGGAACCGAGCGTGCATCTTCCGCCAATATATGTAATTATATACAAATATGGCCGAATACGGGCCGGTTGGTGTGGTTGGTAGATACTTGTTTTCCACGCCGCAGGTCGTGGGTTCTAACAACGGTCTAAACACCAGGCTATCTCGACTTATACTATGACATGAAATATATGACATAATACCCTTTCTCTTTTTCTCATTATATCTTTATGGAATTCATTTGTTGACAGTATCTGCGATATCTATGCGAGCTGGACTGGATCCACCCAGAGGACCAAGGCAGGAAATTCGTACTTGCGTACAGTCTCGCCGACGGATCCGTGAAGATTGGCGAGATCCCCCGCAGGAACTCTGGGATCCGAGAGGGAACATTCCTCAAGTCTATGAAACTGCCCTTACCTGATTCAGATCCGAATTTCCCCACATACTATACGCCAGAAAAGTTCTACATAGGTAAGGTTAATTAAATTATAAATTTTATATCTATATAGGGACATTGACAGATTTTTTTTAATGACAACGTCCGCACTACAGAAGTTAATCCTTATGTCGCAGGGTACTTTATAAACATAATTTAAAATCACACCCAGACTCAGAACAAGTACTTATGGATCACACGATTAGTTGTTGTGTGCGGAATGTCACAAATCGAACCCGGGGCACGAAGTAGGTAACGGCTTAATTAACATTTAAGAGATCTCGGTTTTCAAATCGTCTCTTTTTGTTATTGAGTATTGTCGCTAAAGGTGGGTCATATCTTAGAAATCAGTCAGGAAATTAGACAGACAACTATTATTTGCAAACAGAGCATTTAGTAATGTTGACAGCAACAACTAATATCACTGAACACACTACACACATAAGAGTCCCGGCGACCAGCACTGCATGAGAGTTGTGGTGCACTAACTAGTACATATATTTCTCACTTGCACTGATCACTTGGCACGGTTCACATTCACTTTTCTACATTTACTTCTTCTTTTGGTTTGGCCTTCGGCCAAATTTCAAGCGTTACGAAAGTCTGTTTATTTGTAAAACCTTTACTGGCATTCCAATTAATTGAAATATGTCGGTCCTTTTCGCCACCCATCTCTTTCCTCTCTATGTACAATCGTCTAATGTCAATTTTGAATTTTAAGTTAATATCAATGGTATTTTATATGTCCTTTGAGAGAACCTAAAATGGTGCTGAACCCCGTTAGCAGCATGTAAATGTATGCAAAAGGAGTACAGTTCAAAAGAATTTGAAGTCTTTAAAAGTACCGGGAAAAGATCAATAATATACAAAATGTTTGTTATTCATCCAAATTTATTTTATCACCTTCAAAGTATGCTCCTTCAGAAACGATACACTTACGCCAACGAATAATCCATTCATCAAAACATTTTGTAAACGCTGCTTTCGGAATTGAGTTCAGTTCTCGCCGCGAATTCTCCTTTATGTCTTCTACCGATTGAAAATGCGTACCACGAAGTGGTAATTTGAGTTTAGGAAAAAGAAAGAAGTCAGCTGGAGCCATATCTGGTAAATATGGTGGTTGCTGGATGGTATTTGTTGAGTGTTTGGTCAAAAATTTGTTCACAATGATGGCCTTGTGCGAAGGCGCATTATCGTGGTGCAAAATCCAAGAATTTTCTTTCCACAAATCTGGCCTTTTGATCTATTTGATCTATTAAACGCCGCATAACGCTCCAATAATATTCTTTATTTACCGTTCGACCTTCCGGTAAGAATTCAGAGTGCACAACACCGCGATAGTCAAAGAAAACAGTCAACATGACTTTGACTTTTGATCGACTTTGGCGTGGTTTTTTCGGTTTCGGTTCAGTTGGAAGGCGCCACTCCGAAGCTTGTAGTCAACAAGCTTCGGAGTGACGCCTTGCGTGGAGTTTGCATGTCAAACTCGTAAACCCACGTCTCGTCACCAGTAACAATGCGTTTCATGAATGTTGGGTCGGAACTGACTCGTTCTACCATGTCCTCAGCGACTTTCATGCGATTGAGTTTTTGGAGAAAATTCAGATCTTTTGGGACTAGCCGAGCGGCAACATGTTTCCCAAATGATTAGTTAAAATGGTACGAATCGACTCGTGAGATACAGAAAGTTCGGCGGCTATCTCTCTCAGAGTTGAATGAGGATTTTCAGTCACTATTTCCTTCACTTTTGCGATGTTAACTTCAGTTGCAGACGTTGATGGCCTACCAGAGCGAGGCAAATCTTTCATCACATCTCGACCGCTTTTGAACGCTTTCAACCACTCATAAGCACGAGTTTTTGATAAAGTCGATTCACCGTAAGCCTTCTGTAACATTTTCAGTGACTCCGAACACGAAATTCCATTAGCGAGGCAAAATTTAAGACTAACTCTTTGTTCGATATTTTTGTCCATTATGAAATTCGCAATACACACTATATATAATATTACTAAAACCAGCACTGTATTTAATATAAATAACAGATGCAACTCAAACTCCGCGCCAAAATGGAAAATAGTTGTGTCAATCTAAAAACAACAAAAAAAAACAAAAGTTTGAATTTGGAACCATAAACAAATCATCCATTCCCGATACTTTTTGACTGAATGTATTTAAACTGGAATTTGATACATGGTAATGAAATACCATGTATACAATTCATTAAAGTTTACTCAACTTTGTACCGCTTAGTACAAATTTGCGTACTTAAATTTATATTTAGCACCTGATAAGTTTAACGAAAGTCTAACAGTCGCGAACCAAGATTTTATTTTAATCTGATCACTAGTTACTACCTAAATTCCTTCTGTGAGGCAGTGATGCTCCAGAAGGAGGCTGCTGAGCGGGATCGGGAGCAAGACATTCCCACTCGCAGACGAAGAAGGAGTCGAGGTGACGGTGGCAGCCGTTAGCCCAACTCCCCTCGGGGCTGCGGTGGCAGTATGAGAAGTGTTCTCTACTGCCGCCACGTGTAAGCAGCTCTGCGAAGACAGCGCAGTCGCTGTGCCGGACTGGCAGGAGTCGTCAATTGGGGAGGGCAGGATAGGTTTAGTCGGTGCGAGTCCGATATACCCACCTCTAGACACTTTTTTCGGGTGGCATGCGAAGGCACTCCCTCTGCCTTAATAAAAAGGTACTAGATAAATTAAACTACTTTAGTTTGCGGTGTGAGATGCAGACGCTCCTACATTTTAATTACTATTTACTCTTTGCTTGTGCGTTATAACTGCGTACGAAGCAATCTACATAAGGAACAATCGATTATCCGTACTTATAAAAATTTACATACATTATATATATACTTTTGAGTGAGATCCATTTTTTTTGACATTTTTAGGGGGCTGATTAGGTATCTTACGTACGATAGTAAAGATCGGTTACCAGGTGTGACCACAAACGCGCTGGTTTAAAAGTCTTGGGAAATGCATACGCTACCGACGTGTTTCTATCTTGGATTTTTGCACGACGTCAACGCACCATAGGATAAGGCTATCGTTGTGAAAGAGTTCTTGACCAAAAACTCAACAATTATCATTGAACAAACACCGTAATCACTAGTGAACTTTTTGTCTTTACGAAACTCAAACGACCACTTCTTGGCACCCATACATGGTGGACATAAAAGACAATTCGCGGCGAGAACTGAAGTCGATTCCGGCAAATGCGTTTGATAAATGTTTTGACAATTTTATTATTTCTTGGCGTTAGTGCATTATTTCGGAAGGGGCCTACTTTGAGGCAATATAATAAATTTGGGAGAACAATTAACGTTTTGTGAAAAAGTTTGACAAAGAGTAGGTATATAAAGTCAATAATACCATGATACCTACTTTTTTGTCAGAGTAGTATATTACTGCAGTGAGAGTCCCGGCGACAAGCACTGCATGAGAGTTGTAGTGCACTTACTAGTATATTTCTCACTTACACTGATCACTTGGCACGGTTCAAATTCACTTTTCTACATTTACTCCTTCTTTTGGTACAGTCAATACATGCGATAATATAACATTTATACAAGTAACATAACACAGGTACCTACTCCTACCATTGTTCTTGGAAATAATTTACGATGAACATAAACATTAAAAATGGACGGGTATTGAATATGATTTTCCTTATAATCATTATGAAATGTAAAGAGCTGATAACACGAGTAAAGAATAAAAATAATTAATTATGTATAAACTGTTTTATTAGATAAATTTATATCGGTGGGAATAGAGCGTAGATCTTCCACCAATATATGTATATAAGTTGGAATTGTCATTGGTACGGAATGGTCGTTAGTACGAAATATCGGCTTAGGTACTATGAAAAGCAAGTGGGAAGTTGGCGCCCTTTCATCTAACCTATCATGACGTTCTACAAGTCAGTGAGGCTTGTCGGCGTGAGCGAGCACTCACTACTCACTTCTCTTCGAGGCCCCGAGCGGACAACTAAGACCCAGAAACGGTCCGACGGTGAAGATTCCAGCGACAGCTCACCACTATTTCCGACATATGTATATAACTAAAGGACTAATAGGGCACAGCGTTGATTAAAAAAGAGCAGCCCGACTGGGGAAGTAACTCCACCGTACAGAAGACATTCCAATAATAACATTAACTACTTAATGTTATGTTTCTGCGTTTGAGGAAGGTCGCCAGAGCTCATCGGGGTGGAGGGAGGGGAACTGGTTTGCTGACTCTTTTAAAGGCCGGCAACGTCACCGCAACCCTGTCGGTGTTGCGAGTGTACATGGGCGGCGGTGATCACTAACCGTCAGGTGACCCACTTACTCGTTTGTCGCCCAATTAAATAAAAAAATCCTTCATGGTATTTGGCAACATAGGTAAAAAGATGCAACATGAATAGTGTACTTACTTACTTAACGATCCCAATGTATCTATTAGATTAGACGATTTAGAATTTCATTTGAAACTTCACAGGAATACAAGGGAACAATTAAACAAAATAAACGATAAATAAGAGAAGTATGTACATACCTACAATAGCCATGGCCCCTCTCTTAATCTGACCCACATCAACGACCTTCCTGATGCGTTTAAGCAAGATTTTATCCTCGTTGCAGAAAATATTACAATAATAATTAAATACAATACAAAAGCTCAGTTAGAATCTAATGCCTCTTGATATTCTTGAAAAAAAAATAACACACGATTATGTAGCGTATAATTAGGTTATTTTTAGATACTTTTCACAATGAAAGCAACTAAGATTAGGCATTTAATGAAGAAAATGACATTTAATAGACGATAGAGATTTAGGCTGGTTTCAGAGTCACGCGCGTAGGCCAGCGCGCGCTTGCCGCGCGGACCATCTGAAAGGAGTTTTAGTATCGCGCGTTTCTTGGCAATGTACAGTTGTGTACAATCGTCATCATGGAGACAAACCGACTAGGAGGATTAGCTATTTACTTTTTATGGAAAAGAGTGCAACAGCGACGTCGTCGTATAAGATTGCAAATTACTCCGTTCAATGCCACAAAGTTACTGAGAGGCGCCTTCGTGACATCGTTCTCCAGTTTACGGGAAGATAGTTATAGGTTTTTTTAAACATCTTTCGTCCAGATCTTTTGACGAATTACTCTACACGTCGGAAAGTGCGCTATTGCGATCCAGTGTAAATCATATCGCCATATCACCAGCCTAAAGACTAGCAGTCACTCTAAGGTCAGTAAATAAAAGAATTATGTAATCACAATTAAATATAATATTTATTTATGGCAGAAATAATTGGAAACGTCGTATAATATAATATACAATATTTAGCATTTTGAATAATATAGCACTACTTTTTATTGAAGTGTACGCAACAGCGCGTGCGACCCGCGTCAATCTGAAACGCTAGCTGCCAGTAGAGGAGCCCGGGCCGCGCGCGCTTCGGCAGCGCTGGTCGACGGCGCGCGTCTCACACGCGGCGCGTTTGAACTGCGTGACTATGAAATGCAACTACTATCTAGTGTAATTGTAAGCGCGCGCGTTTGGACGGCGCCGCTCGCCGGCGCGACTTTGAAATCAGCCTTAATAAAAAGACCGTTTTATATGTATTTAATAATAATAGACACAAATTTAAATACCACACTACACTAATCATGGTACCATTCATATATCTTTTTCATCCCATCTATCCGAAAAGGCGGACTTGGTTTGCCTGTTAGTGCACCCAAAGGTGGTGTTTTGAGTGGTGGACAGTAATGAGTTTTTAACCCCCTTTCTTAACGCACTTTTTGAATTTGGAACATCTTAGTGTTCAGTGCCAAAGAAATCGAACGCAAATATTATTTGAATACTGGCTGGTACGACAGCCCATTTATCGCGACGCCGCGTGCCGGCCGTATAAAGAAAAAGGAATAAAATTAAAAACGCGCGAACAGCCCCGCGTTTTCGTCAATTTTCACAGATTTTTTTTTTAGGGTTCCGTACCCAAAGGGTAAAACGGGACTCTATTACTAAGACTTCGCTGTCTGTGTGTCGTTCCGTGTGTCACCAGGCTGTATCTTATGAACCGTGTCAGTTATACGGTTGAAATTTTCACAGATGATGTATTTCTGTTGCCGCTATAACAACAAATACTACAAAAAAATTATAAATATTTAAGGGGGCTCCCATACAACAAACGTGAATTTTTATAGATGAAGATGAACAATGGTACGGAACCTTTCGTGCGCGAGTCCGACTTACACTTTGCTGGTTTGTTTGCTTTGTTTTGAAAAATGAATTCTTCAAGTGACAGTGAAGGTATAGAATTAACTCCTGAAGGTATTAGAACTGACCCAAGAAATGTGATGGAGTACTATTACCTGCAAAAAAACTCGGCTTGAACAAGCCTGCCACCAGGGTGCCACCACCCACTGCCCATACTATAAGCAAGTAGCGCTACGTAGGGGTCACGTGTAAAGACCCTATGAGTTATTTTTAAAGACTACGCCCGCTCTAGGTAAACTATAATCCCTGTGTCGCGGAGTACTTTACAAACATATAATAGACGGACAAAAACTACATCCAGACTCAGAACAACTATTTTGACCTTGACCCATAGGTCACAAAAATAGTTGTCCGGCGCGGGACTCGAACCCGCGACACGCAGTGACGAAGCGACTGTCTTAACCACTGCGCCATACGTACAGTTAATTTAAACGTACTTGGGTATGTGGATAAAAGGGTTGTGAGTGTGTATATTTTATCATATTTCTATAGTCATAGATTGGAAATTTGTTACTACTTGCGTGATGGTGATGCAGCCCTTTACTGTCCTACTGCAGGGCTTCCTAGTATAGTTTATAGTCTCATAGCCATATATAGCCTCATAGTCCACCACTAGCGTAGTGCAGCTTGGCAGACTTCATATGCCATCACGAACATTTAGAACTCTCAGGCATGCAGGATTCCTGACTATGATGATGATGATTCTAAGTAGGAGATAATCAATTTCTAATTCGCACAAGAATTCAGAAAATCATTAGTAGTTATCGCCTTGTGTTGGATCTCGAAACCACAGTCTCCCCATTCCAATGGTGCAAACACTAGTCTGTCTTGACTTATCATTCGCGCCATTGACGTTTTTGAGTGCATGTTGACATCCAGTATCGTTTAGAAGAAAACCATGATACTTATCTTAAACTTGTCTATAAATACTCGGGGTCAAAAGTCACAAAACGGGTTCTTCGCGATTTTCAGCAAAACAGTAAGTTTTATCATAAAATTAGCTGAGACTAAATTGTAGATTAGATAATTATCTATAAAAGATGTCTCAATACTCTTTTGCTAAGAGCCACCGTTTTTTAGATATAACGATTCAAAAAGTTGAAAGAGTTGTAATTGTCATAATATGCGCACCTTTGAGGTAGTGTATTTAACCCGTTTTTATGTTGTTTCCACGGTCTATTCCACTGATCTGTTCTGTTTAATTTGGAGCTATTGAATGACCATGGATATTGGCAAGGGTTGAAAATGATAAAAGGGGGTGTAAATTAAAAAATATGTCGTTATTGGGGCAATATACTTGCACCCAGAATAAAGAAGGCAAACAAGGAGAAAAAGAAGAACAAGACGAAGAACAAGGAGAAGAGGAAGCATAAGTTTCTGATAATTTTGACTCTGATGGATAAATTTTCGCATATTCTTTATTTACACCAATTTCATAATTTTCAACCCTTTCTATCTATGGTCGTTATTGACTTCAAATTAAACAGAATCACAACAGATCAGTGAATTAGGCCTACCGGAGAAACTACATTAAAAAAAACGCCCTAAATACACTACGTCAAAGGTGGCGTGGAATCGTGTGCATATTATGACGATTACAACTCTTTCTACTTTTTGAATCGTTATATCTAAAAAACGTTGGCTCTTAGGAAAAAAGTAGTGCGACATTTTGTATAGATAATTATCTCATCTACAATTTTGTGTCAGTGTGTATGATGAAACTTACCGTTTTGCTGAAAATCCCGTTTCTGGGACCTTTGACCCAGAGTATTTTTTTTTTTGCACGTGCCGGATCGATGAGGACTTTTCACATTTCCTTTAAAATAGTGTACTACCTACAAATTTTCAGCCTAATGGGAATTATTGTAACCTTTGATGTCTAAATTGACCGGACTATTAGGTTCACTTTCAACTGACGAAATTTGACAGATTAAGTTAGCTTGATGTGCTGTCGTCTATACAACGAATATAGAGGCCAATACAAAATAGTATAAATAAACTAACTAGTGTGTGTAGAGTGACTATTATATTTCCAACTTAAATTATTTGTTTGTTGTCATAACGTAAATAGTAACACGCCCTCTGTGTTAATTTCAACTGGCTCCTATTACGGTCAATGAGATACAGCCCGCTGACAGACAGAAAGACGGACGGACAGCGGAGGCTTAGTAATAATAGGATTTTGTTACTGCCCTTTGGGTACAGAACCCGAAAGGTAGTCGGAAAGGCCAAATACTGAATAATTAAATTGGCCTCGGTCCCATCACCAGTATAAATAGATTTAGGTCGGGTGATTATAATTGAGATTCAAGATATATTTACTAAATACTAACAATGTGTAGTCTTACGTAATTATGACTGATTTAAAAAATTCTGCTTAGAGCATTGTTTAAAAGCACTCTTGAGGAGCGGATGAATCGATCAACGTTAAGAATCAACCCAAGAGAACTCTTCAATATCTTAGCATTAATATCCATCCTCCAAATCGGTTGATCTGAATCGTTATTAGATCGCAATAAAACTTAGAAATTAATTAAATTGAAAATAGCTAAAATAATCGATTGACTGCATTTTTAATAAGGTGAATAAAACTGATTCAACACACTCCGGTCGTCAGTCACGGTGGTGTATCTTTTCATACACCATATATTACATAATCTGAAATATAAAACATTGTAATAGAAACGGCAACAGATTGTAGAAAAACTTCGTTTTTTTGTTGACTTCTATTAACAATTATATTTGTATTTGATTACAGTCGTACATTTCGATTGTACAAACAAGAAGGACGCGCCAAATCTCATCGACTGACATTACATTTTTTGACAGTTCTTCTGTCAAAAATCCTACAGCATTCCCGCCTTCGTTATGAGAGGAACACACCAGCGTTGAGAGTGGAAAAAATGCGAGTTTAAAACCTGCGCTACAACGTTGCTTATTCAACCATCATAAAATGTTAATAATATAATATATAAGCACAAACACAAGGCCACTCACAATTCTCTTACTGTGATAGTACAAATGATGGACCTGTTGGCGTGGTTGGTTGGCCCTTCACGCCGCAGGTCCTGGGTTCGATTCCCACCCGGGAATATTTGTGTTCATGAACATGTATATTTGTCCTGAGTCTGGGTGTAAATTATCTATACAACGTGTAACAGAAAGAGTGAACGTAACTTAAGGGGCATATACGGTCTCCTTAAGCCTACCTATACACAAAATCTCATACCGAAATACCATCATTTTAATCTTGATCGTAAAATAATATACCATTCAATATATCGACAAGTATTTTTATCGATATAACGAACATCCGTACTAACACAGCACAGCTGATTCTGATTTACGATATAAGGTTCATTACCCTTGCGGCTGAGTTTTGCTAGTGTTGTTCATAATGTCGGTAATCTTACTTGTTGATTTAGGTTGTCGATAGAAAAATAAATTACTAGTTGAATAAAAAATGATTATTTCTGTTTGAAGTTTCGTCCATAGGTAGCCGTCCTGATACCCTATAACCCCCTTAAGTTACGTTCACACTTTCTGTTACACGTTGTATAAGTACGTATTTACAAAAGAAAAATAGTATATGTCATATATCAGTTATCTGGTTTCCATAGTACAAGCTCTGCTTAGTTTGGGATCAGATTACCGTGTGTGAATAATGTCCCAGGATATTATTATATTACAATGGCTCGAGCGCCACGAGCTAGCCCGCGCGGTCACTTATTCTTGGTGGTACAGGGATGTTACACCGCCAACTTCCTGATTCTGTGTGTAACTACGTATATTATTTACTGAAAAAAAAGCAATTAATACTTCTTGAGCGTAGTGCCTTATTTATTTATTTTTATTTATTTATTCATAGTTAAATAAAACGGTTAATAACCAATTACATTAATTATTATTAACATAGAAACAATTACATTACTTATTTTTAGGGTTACATATAAATTGCAATACAAAATACTGGACATCCTTGCATACTTTCTTTCGCAGAAAACCAAACATATTCGCCTAATGTCTGTCCATCTACCGACAAACACATCGCATTCAGGATAGGCAATCAGGAGGGCGTTTAGCATATCTAGGGTTCGACATACTGGAGACTTGGCTCTAGCGACAGTATGATGCAGCGGCTTCGCAAATAATTCACGCTGGTGGCGGCACTGATGATGCCTACGACCAGGCACATAAAACCGACAGAATAAATTAAGGAGCTCAGGACAGTCGATTTCTCCACGAAAGGTTTTACAGGCTACCGTAAGCTGATCAAAGCCTCTTCTCACCTCCAAAGAAACTCAAACTCGGGGCCCGGGGTCGGTATGTGAATAATGTTCCAGAATATTATTATTATTATATTATATATCAAAATCAAAATCCCTTTAACATTATTTCTTCTCAAAACCTTAAGAAATCTCTTTCTTCCACTACAATAGAGCAAGTGGTTCGTTTCTTTACCCGAATACTTAAAGAGCTGGCTGTCAGAAGCAGGCAAGTTAGATACGTATGATACTGTGTAAGTAGGACACGAGAGTACTTGCGAACGCCTGTCCTGGAAGCTCGACCAATGAAGTTTCCACTGAAGTTTCCGTTAATGGAAGTTTGAGGGAAACTTGTTATATGTAACGGTTTTGGAATTCGCTTAACAGGATCATCCTATCAATCGATCGTTTCACAGCGTACTAAATATATCGTACCTACGATGTTGTTCTTTTCATAATGACGTATTGACCATCTCGTTGGTCCTTTAGTAGAGAGTTCTAACGTATATAATGAGCCCAAGAGTGTTACTATTATATTAATGGCACAGCAACAAAGAGCCAAAAGATAGGCAGTGTTAAGAAATTAGGAAAGAACTTGTGCGGCTTGACTTTGGTCGTATTAGCTGACCCTTCTTTTCGTATTACGAGACTGTTGAAAAGATCGTGCACGCATTTTTTGGGCTATAATATGTCTCATACAGATAACTAGTTTCCCTTTGAGACGTATACGAAGTTTCCATTAATTTACAGCTTGGGATTCTATAATGCAACGTCTGTTTTATGGAATCGGGGACTATTTTTAGCGCGAATTTTATACAGACGCCAGCACATCAAGCTACCCCATCTGTGAATTTTCCCAATTGAAAAAAAGAAATTTGACAGATTGGGGTAGCTGGATGTGCTGGCGTCTGTACATAAAACGATGTATCGGTGTTATTAATAAGTGATATTATAATACTTACTGACTATTCTTTTTCCATAGGGGCCATAATTCCAGTGTTCAAACACCGCTTCAAGATAATCGGTTGCGATCTATTCGTGTACCGCTACATGACCGCCAACACGGAGAAGTTCCCACAAGAAGTGATTGACAACGTGCGTAACTACCACATGCGCGAGGGCAACTTGAAAGACGAGCTTCAAGTCAGTACAGTTCCTTATATTATTAGGTCTTTACCTATGAAATTGCCGTTCTGCAGTACTGGCCATTTCAAATCAAAATAATTTTTGTTTGGCTAAGAATTCTAATTTCAAATTAATTTTATTTTAAAAACATGGATTCTTTTTTCCAAAAGTAGTCATTTCTTTATTGATTAGTGTTACATTTTCATCGCATTTCAATCTTTTTCGTCATCATGGATACGTTAAAAATTCGAGTAATTATGGAATATGAGTACCGTCGTGGCAGCAACGCGGCACAAGCGGCACGCAACATCAACGACGTTTACGGAGCTAATACTACAAACCAACGCACCACCTGTTATTGGTTTGCTCGCTTCCGTTCTGGAAATTTCGACCTGAAAAATGAACCTCGCGGTCGTCCGAAGACTTTGGTCGACAATGACGAATTAAAGGCGGTTGTGGAAGCTGATGATACACAATCTACGGCTGAATTAGCAGCAGCTTTCGACGTTAGCGTCAAAACAATATTGGTCCATTTGCGTCAAATTGGCAAGGTAAAAAAGCTTGACAAATGGGTGCCCCACGAACTCAATGATCGCCAGCGCGAAGTACGCGTCGAGACGTGCCTTGCACTGCTCAACAGACACACAAATGAAGGAATTTTGAACCGCATTGTTACCTGCGATGAAAAATGGATTCTGTTTGATAACCGCAAGCGCTCAGCAAGTTGGTTGAATCCTGGTTCAGCACCTAAACAATGCCCTAAACGAAAACTTACCCCTAGAAAAGTGATGGTCACTGTTTGGTGGTCTAGCGCCGGTGTGATTCATCACAGCTTCTTACCAAACGGGGTGAGCATTACTGCAGATGTGTACTGTGAAGAACTGAGCACAATGATGGAGAAGCTGGCGCATCTCCAACCAGCATTGGTCAATCGCTCGTCTCCGCTGCTCCTGCACGACAACGCGCGACCTCATACTGCACAGCAGACGGTCTCCAAGTTGCAAGAACTGGGGTTGGAAGCTCTCCGTCATCCGCCCTACTCACCAGACCTTGCGCCTACAGACTACTACTTTTTCCAGAATTTGGATAACTTCTTGGCGGGAAAAAAATTCAATACCCGAGAGGCAGTACAAAATGCCTTTGAAGAATTTGTTGCCTCCCGTCCAGCTGATTTCTTTAAGAAGGGCATCAATAAACTGCCACTGCGATGGCAAAGATGCATTGATTGCATGGGTGATTACTTCGATTAATACAAATAAAAAAATTCATGAAAAAAATTCGTTTAAATTTTTTCATACAAAACGGCAATTTCATAGGTAAAGACCTATTATTATGTTTTAATAATTGTAAAATGTCTATAGCTTATTTGAAATATTCTGAAGTGGTTGCCTGTTTAAACTGGACTGGAATTAAAATTAATGCTCCTGGCCGCATTGAGCCATGATGACAATAATTCTCAACGGACAAGTGTGGGATCTATTGTGCAATCTATGTTAGATTGCACAATAGATCGCACAATAGATTGCTCAGTGAGAAAACCAACCATCCAGATACTGATTTACACGACGTTGATGCCAGGCGTCAATAATTTTTAGGCAATGAAAGGAATGGAATGTGTATCTTAATTTCTAAATCATACTCTTCGAAAACTCGATTCAGTTTTTCAATATCATATTTATATCATATGCAGTTGCATTAGCCGACTTTTTAATTTTCATATATTTATTATATTTCCCCCTAGGCCGCTATCCAGGCTGAACAAGCGGCAGATACTCGTGCGCAACTAGCGATGATCGGATCAGCGGCTGTCGCTGAGCCAAGCGCAATGGAGAGATGTTTAACGGCGTTGGACGTAGTTGAGGGCAGCAACATGCCAATGCAGCCTACTTCTCCACCAATTACAACAGACCGCATCTCCTATGACGATTCTCTACGTGTTGCCAGACACAGGTGAGTTTGGAGATTCCATGTAAGTCTCATGGTCTACTGCAATTAAAGTAGTTGACAGCGGCAGTAACGTAAATAGGGCGGTGCCACCGGTGCCCAATCACAGTCGGCACTCTGGGGGGCTCAAGAATGCCCAGACCAGGCAGGACTATATTATTTTTTCGTTTCGGTTTGCTCTTGATAACTTCCCGCTGCGCCCCTAGTGCTCGATTCCAACACATATGTAACATACAACCTACATGCTAGTATCATCAAAAATTACTGTTAAATGCTCGCATAGGGCGCAAAAAAAGGCTATTTATGGCACTGGACAGCGGCAATACCCACACCCATTTAGGCACGCTTTGACTGTTTTCTTTCCCCTACACCTATCACAACGTAAATTCTGAGTTCGGTGTCCCATTTGTGGTATGTTATCCTTGGACACGGGTAGAAAATAGTCATTTACTTGCTTCCAAGTGTATAGTGAAAATCCCAATAACACATTTTGATCTGTATCAAATTTTATACCCAATACTTGTTATTAAATAACCCCTGAAAAACTTGTAAAATTCATTTGCAAATATACTGATTAACAGAGGTACTCAATGATGTGACAAAAATAGTATTTTATGATTGCACATGTGGTGTAGTAATTGAAGTTCTCGCCTCGCTTACTTAATTGGCGGCGTGGTGTTTCGGGTTAATGGCGTGAAGGATATTTGTGTGTACACAAAGGATTTAATTCACGAGTTCTGGCTGTCGTCTTTTCAACTTAATTGTCTCAATCCATATTCAAGACACAATATAAAACAAGGTCACTAATTGATTTGTTGCCTCAAGGTGCTGAAATTATGAAATTTATTTAACACTTGAGAATTAACGTACACTTGTACTTGTCATGTGTGTAAATCAAATTAAAAGTGTCGTATAAATGTGAAGGTCACTATATACAGTCGGTAAGGGCATGCAATTATTTATAAGTGTAATGACAACCTTATTACTATAAGGTTATTACGATATAAAAAACCGACCAAGTGCAAGTCCAAGTGTTGGTTCCGTACCAATAATGTTGAAAATCGGTTCGGAATCGGAGATTACTCCTTACAACGTCACAAACTTACAAACGTTACCTCTTTATAATATTAGTATAGAAAATGAGCAAAAAATTCACGTTTGTTGTATGGGAGCCCCCTTAAATAATTATTATATTTTGGTTTTTAGTATTTGTTGTTATAGCGGCAACAGAAATACAAAATCTGTGTGTTTCAAATGGCTAACTATCACGGGTCATGAGATACAGCCTGGTAACAGACGGACAGACAGACAGCGAAGTCTTAGCAATAGGGTCCCGTTATACCCTTTGGGTACGGAACACTAATAAGTTATAATTGAAACAAATTTACGGGCTGGTTAGCGTGGTTGGTCGTAGATTCGATTCCCACCCAGGTCAGATATTTGCGTGCATGAACATGTCTATTTGTTTTGAGTCTGGGTATAACTATCTATATAAGAATGTATTTAAATAGAAAAGTAAATATCAGTTATCTGGTTACTATAGTACAGGATCTGCTTAGATTTTTCAATAAAATTAATAACTAATAAAATTTAATATAAGTAATATAAAATCCTGGAATTAATGTCCTATACTTAAGAAATACATATTATAATTATGCCTAATGTCAGAAATTGAAACGAATAATGTCGCTGATATCACCTTAAAACTATTAGTACCCCATAATAGTTTTATGACGAAATTGACATAGAAGTCGGAACCATTAAACATTGATAAGATGGAAAATATGTCAAGCTCACAATTAAGTAGTAAATTCAAATGATATTAGGATAACATACTGAAATTGAATATAATATAATTTCGGCAGATCGGGCAGATCACACATTAAATGTTGAGTAGTCCTTAAATAATTAACAAGGTATTTTACTATAACATATTTTTAAATAATAAGACCGTGACATAAATTTGGAGACACCGCGCAAGTGGCAAGCCCAGAAAGCTCTCAACCAATGGTTTGTTAACTTAAGCGACAATTGCCTCAGGGCACCGTAATGGGCGCGGACATAGAGCTAAGGATCGCTGAAGTAAAAAAAAACGGAATTCTATAAAGAGGATGTAATTGTGGACAGACTACAGGCACGGGACTACAGCCGGGTAGGGGGTCAGCGTCGGCTAGCATAGCCTTGCTATCTGCACGTGTGACGCAGCGGTTAAGACAGTCGCCTCGCCGCTTCGTGTAGCGGGTTCGAATCCCGCGCTGAACAACTATTTGTGTGACCCATTAATAGTTGTTCTGAGTCTGGATGTAATTTGTGTCCGTCTGTTATAGGGTTGTAAAGTACCCCGCGACACAGGGATTAATTTCCCTAATGCGGGCGTTGTCTTTTTAAACAAAAACCTAGATGGACGACCCGTTAAGTTATAACGAAACTCCGGACTTGCCTTTTTCAGGTCTTCTTTTGCTTTATTTTTATATTTCATTTCGTTCACCGTAGCCTAGTTGGTAGTGCTCCTGCCTACGAAGGTGGTGGTCCTGGGTTCGAATCTCGGTAAGTAAAAATTATTGTGTGATGATGAGCACGAATATTTGTTTCTGAGTCATGGATGTTTTTTATGTATATAAGTATTTATCTATCTATATAAGTATGTATATCGTCGCCTGGTACCCATAGCACAAGCTTTGCTTAGTTTGGGGCTAGGATTATCTGTTTGACATTGTCCCTAGATATTATTATTATTATTTATTTGCTCGTTATACTACGGTGTATGTGTATATATTTATAATGAATGGGGTCTGTATGCACGCTGTACTCTGTTTAAACGACTCTGTATATAACATTAAATTGTTGGTCGTATTTTAGCAAGCCAACCTGTGAAAATATAACACCACTGAAGGGGATACTAAAGTCTGGCGGCCCTCGAGATGACCATCAGAAGGTGGTGTGCTTCAGCGGGCCTGCCCCTGACGAGCACCGCGATCCTGCGCAGCCAAAGTTCTACCCACCAGGACAGCAGCCCCACTACAATGATGATGAAGATTACTGCGAACAGTATAAAGACAAGGTAAAACCTTTGTGAAACTAAACCTTTCATTTGCATTAACAGAGATCTATAAGCATCGGATATTTATCCCACACCCTGAGCGATTCTACAGACAGGACTTTAAGGTTCAGTGGACTCGCTAAAGGCAAGGCAGGTCGATGAAAGCGAAAGTTTGTGAGAGTGTGAGCGTGTATGTTTGTTACTTCTTCACGTCTAAACTGCTGGAGTGATTTTAATACAATTTGGCATGGAGTTAGCTGACACCCTGGATTGACACATAGGCTATAATTCATGAAGATTAACGCGGGTAAAACCGCTGGTCACAGCTAGACTTATATCATTCAAAATACAATGTTAATATCGAGTGTTAATACTTATTTATTGCCATTGGCAGTGGTGACCTAGTGTCAGAGTTGTTCAAGCCGGCCGTTAGGCCTCTGACATGGCTTAACGACTGTTGCCTAATGGACCGACAGCTTAACGTGCCCTCCACAGCACGGAGACGGAAGAAAAAGAGAAATAATCAGAAATTAAATCAGTCTGGCAGTCAGCCATCTAAGGACTGACCGCGAGCCTAGTTGCTTGACCTCGCCAATCACTTACGGACCGGTGAGAGCCTCTGGCTTTGAGCACCTTTATGTAGTGTATTTATTAACTAGCGGAATTAACACTACATATTAACGTTGTATTTTGAATGTTATGGATTTCCACAAGTAACGCCTGATTCCATTACCTTACTAATATCGTATTCTTTTAAGCTTACTGGAGATTTGCAGATGGATCAGCAAAGCATGAGTTGTGCCCCGGTTTTTGCAAGTTCTCCAAGGCTACTGTAACCGTTTAATATCAGATAGACTAACAAAAAACTGCTGGACTCTGAAGTAGTAATAAAAAGAAGGGTGCTTTAGACCACACGACTGAAGTAAAACTTAGGTATACAAATACTACGAGAGAAAGAGAGAAGGAAAATGTGTGCTCGCACCTCTCTCTCTCTCTTGCCCCTACATTAATATATGAAACGTAATCTCTCTCTCTTTCTGTCTTCACAATCTTATATCTCCTCTCAAATTCCGTTCGCCCCGCTCGATTACAGTTTAGTTAGTACGTACCACTGTCGTCACGAATTCACCAGCTTACTCCCCAAGTCAAGCGTACGTAAAGAAGTTTTACTTCAACAATAGATTATAATAGTACAACGCAACTACTGAAAAAGTTTTACTTCAACAATAGATTATAGTAGTACAACGCAACTACTGCAAAAGTTTTACTTCAACAATAGATTATAGTAGTACAACGCAACTACTCAAAAAGTTTTACTTCAACAATAGATTTTAATAGTACAACGCAACTACTCAAAAAGTTTTACTTCAACAATAGATTATAGTAGTACAACGCAACTACTGTAAAGCGTGAAGCAAGTCATATAAGAGTCATACAAGAGTTTGAATAGGCATTTGTTGTAGGAGGCCCTTTTGAGTAAGCTACTTTGTATAGAATACGTCTTTTTATGGTTGTATAAAACACGACTTAAATTGCAAAAAACACTTTTGTCGCGAAAACTAGTTTGCACCGATTTGAGATCGACCGAATTTTTACCTCCAAATTTTTGAGCCGTTTAACAGGATTCGATTTACAATATAATATAAACATAATATATAAAATTCTCGTGTCACAGTGTTTGTCTGCAAACTCCTCCGAAACGATCCTTATGAAATTTTTTGTGCATATTTGGTAGGTTGGAGACATAGTTTGGTCGAGCGTAAACTATTTTTTGACCCCTAAATAATAAGGGTCTTAAAATTATTTATTTTTTTAGCTCATTTTCTTATTTTTATTTTCTTATTATTATTTTCTTATTTATTCCCATTGAAAAATACTTACATCCCTAAATTTTCACCCTTCTACTAAAAACCCATATTTTTTTTGTTCATTTGTTTGGGTCCCTCAATGATTTAAATTTACAATTGTACCGGTTAGGTGGCGCTGCAATGATATTCCTGGTTTTATTTCTAAGGCAGTAAAACGATTGCCGAATCAGCTAGTTGTATATAAATATCGCTGACTAAGTAAATAGGAAGGATAAAGATCTTATTGAGCATAATAAAACACTCAGCCTTATATCAGAATGGTTTTCGGCAAATAATCTCTTGTTAAATGCTGGGAAAACTAAATGCATCAGGTTCTCATTGCCGAATGTGACTCAAATTGTACCAACAGTTGCACTTAATACGGAAATATTACATTTAGTCCCATCGACCGTATTTTTAGGATTGACACTCGATTCAAAATTGCAATGGGGTCCTCAGATTGAAAAGTTAGCAGGTAAATTAAGTTCGGCTTCCTATGCTGTCTGGAAAATAAGACAATTGTCAGATGAACAAACTGCTAGATTAGTGTATTTCGCGTACTTTCATAGCATTATGTCGTATGGCATTCTGCTTTGGGGTTCGGCGGCTGACATAGGTACTATTTTTGTATTGCAGAAAAGAGCAGTCAGAGCCATTTATGGTTTAGCCAGTCGCGATTCTTTGCGAAATTTGTTTAAAGAAATAAATATACTAAGGGCGGCTTGCACGAAATTTCGTTTAAATATATCTTAAACAAATTTAACTAAATACGTTTAAATCGATAAATGTGTTTAACATGATTACGTTTAATGACCTCTTGCACGAAGCTGTTTCGAAACGCATTTAACTAAATGCGTTTATCGTGTCGGTATAACAGTTCTCCTACATTTCGTTATAAGTAAGTAACAAATGACACTATTTTTTAACAAAAATTACGTTTTTCTGCGCGAAAGTGTGCGTAAATTGAACCAGTGATGTCATAATGTCATTATTGACAAAAGTGTCTAAGCTTTGTTTGTTGTTGTTATTATTTGGAGATTCACGTCTTAAGAGATTTAACCAAATAAATATGGAAAAAATTGCTTCCCGTTCCCGTGCACCTAATTTTACTAAGGAAGAACAAATATTGTTTTGTAAGGTGTTAGAGCCATATACGCGCATTATTGAAAGTAAAAAAACCGACACCGTGAAACATATCCAAAAACAAGAAGCATGGACGAAAGTGGCGGAAATATACAACGCAAACACAAAATATGTTCCAAGATCTGTGGAAAATTTAATAAGTTGTTACCGCAATATGAAGTCCAAGCTGAAGAAACAATATTCTGATGCAAAGATGAGTTTAGAAGGTCAGTATGAAATTAATCCGTATATCGAGTACTTTACAGTAGTTACATTTTAGTGCTATCAGCTAACCATCAGATCCTGATCTATATTAAAATTTATAATCATTATTCTATTCCTCAGATTCAAGTCAGAAGCAAGACTTAATCATTGCTATGGAATCCCATGGGAAAGACTGGGAAGAGGTTGGGAAAATCATAAATGAACCACCCCAAGTCTGCGCACAGATCTTCTTAGATTTGAATAAAGATTTTAAAAAGAAGGAAAGTCAACTTAAAAAGAATATTATGGGCACAGGTTGGTTTGTTATATATAAATACTGTTTTTCAAGTCTTGTTGAGTACCATACTCAACAACAGCTTGTCATGGAAAACAACTAACCTTACTTGCTCTCCATGACAAACTGCGACTACTACAACACTAATTTGTTATTTACTTTATATGTATTAAAAAAGGTTCTTGTGAAACACTTCATCTTTGTGTTGATTTATTTACAAGAATCTATTTTAATACATGTTTAAATCACTAGTAACTTTATAATAGCACTGCTTCCAATAATGAAATTATTGTCTTCATTTAATAATAATAATATAGTTTGTGTACATTTTTATGTTTTGAGGTGGTGGCCCACCTTCGCCAGACACTAATCCACTGGATAAAATAATTGGATAAAAAAATTATAGAACCACAAATTGATGGGATGTTTACCATGTATGATGGGGATGCTTTGCTTATGAAGCAATATCAAAAAAGTATACCAGAAAAAGAATTTTGCCTATTGAAAGTGCATTCGATAGAGCTTTTGGTAGATATTTCTCATTCTATTTGTCATTAAAACGATTTGTTGTGGATTGATGTGTATAAATGTATTTTTATTTGTTTTTAGTTGTACCACAAGCAGATGATAATGTTCAAACAATAAAGGAGGACAACAAAAACATATAGTGTAAGTTACTTATCATTGGTTCCTTAGATAATAGTTGCAGGTTACCGGTAAAATGAATCATCAATAACATCTTATTCTAAAGTTACGTATTTACTGACTTTTTAAATTTTATTTTTGATGTTATTTTTATTATGCTAACTGTCAGTTAATTAAGGGCTTGTGACTTATGGTATTCTATAGTAACATTTTCACACTATTGCAGGCGAAGTGGAAATACATGCTGCACCAGGTGAACCCAAAATACTTTCTACGCCACAACATAAGCCTCAATTAAGACCAATTATTAATCGGACTGATATCCTAAGAAAGAAAAGATCATCTGCTTTAATTTGTGATGGCAAGTAAATAATACACTATTCATAATGGCAGGCCTGTTGGCGTGGTTACCAAATGCTTGCTTTTCACGCCCGAGGTCGTAGGTTCGATTCCCGCCTTTATATACGTTATGTATTAAGCTCTTTCGTGTCTAAATGCATCTATGTACTTAATTGATTGACAAACACAAAAGTATACATTTATCTCTTATAAAAAAAATCACTTCATTACAGACAATGTGGAAGAACCTACACCAAAAAAGCAGAAGAATGTTAATGACAGCTTCATTAACCGTTCTCAGCACAAGCTTGAGTTGGTAAAATTACAAATGATGTCACTGGAGATGGATATCCAACACAAGAAAAAAGTCCAGGAGTTAGAGTTGGAAGATTTATTAAAACATAATAAACATAAGGAAGAAATGAGGCAAAAGGAGCTTATGTTAATTAATTTAAAAATAGAAAATATTCGAAACAACAAAGAATAAATTTAATATTATGTAATATTTGTATTTTTTATTTGCTAACTATAATCTTGCAAAGTAATCCTCAATAAGGAGAGTTCGCTCTACATTACGAGCCCCTCTTTGGTGCTGTTGTGATGATGGTACTTGGGCTTGTATGGGGTAGGGCACAGACCTGTCATCTTCAAGCACTGGAAATTCAGGGTCTTCTGGTGGGACATCTTCTCTCTGTTGAATGGCTAAGTTATGGAGCACTGCAATTGCCACAATAATGCCTGGCACTCTTTCAAGTTTCATGCTAATTCCACGAGATAATATAGGAAATCT
Source organism: Pseudoips prasinana (assembly GCA_951640165.1). Taxonomy (NCBI): domain Eukaryota; kingdom Metazoa; phylum Arthropoda; class Insecta; order Lepidoptera; family Nolidae; genus Pseudoips; species Pseudoips prasinana. Next base: position 21,095,477 of record OX621236.1, on the reverse strand, counting down.
CCTTTTCCAAATACCAAAAGCTCGTTCAACAACATTTCTTGTTTTTATCTGAGATTCTTGGTAGAGTGTCTCTCCACGTGTCTGTACATTAATGTCAGCTAGTGGCGTCACCATATACGCAGTTTGAGCATAACCACTATCTCCTAATAAAATCATATTGTTATATTTTCCTTGTAAAAAATTTCTTTTTAAGGCACAGTTGTCCCATATATTTGCATCATGTGCAGAACCATGCCATCGTGCCACTACATCTAGAAATGATAGATTTGCTGCAGCAACACATTGAGTGTTTATTGAGAAGTACCCTTTTCGATTCCTGTAAATCTCTGCATTATTTCCACCTGCAAATGATTTTTTTTATTATTTGAGTACTTGGGTCCCATCAATATTTAGCATTTCAATAAAAATAGTATTCTACTAACCAGGAGAAATCAACCGCACATGAGTACAATCAATAGCGCCGTATACACGAGGAAATTTTGCTATTTTATAAAATTCTGCAGCAATTCTTTGTTGTTCTTCAGAAGAACTTGGAAGTTTTATGTAAGTGTGGTATAGTGATGCAATAGCGTGAGTGACACGGTGCACAATGCGACAAGCTGTGGACTCATCAACACCAATCACATCACCAAAAGTGATTAATTGGCTTCCTGTTGCATAAAATCTTACAGCACACAACAATTGATTGATAGGAGAAGATGCGTTATTTCTGAAAAGAAAACACCATTATTAACCTACTAATTGAAATTTGTACGAACTAATAGCTACGGTGAGGTATCTTCTCAGTTTACTTACTTGTTAGTATTGAATTTTAACTTGATTTCGATTTGTTGCAGCAGTATTTGCGTAGTTTCTTTTTTTAGTCGAAACCTCCTTATGAATTTTTTATCACTCAGGGTGTCAAATAAATTTGTTCTTGTATTAAATCCCTTTACGATAACAGGTCTACTTATAAACGTTATTATTTCTTCATCAACATCCGAATCAAAGTCCCATATATCCATTATTCTAATTCAAAACAATCCTCCAATGTCATGGAAACATAACCTCTCAAAATTAATGTCAATTTTCGCTAAACGCATTTAGCGGCGCTAAATAGCTATTAATGAGTATTTAACTTTGACAACTCTCTAAACACGTTTAGCGACTTATTTAGCATGGTGCAAGGCGTTGCAATGACTTAAACGTGAATTTTAATTTAAATTGGATTTAAATAGTATTTAGTGCTATGGTGCAAGCCGCTGAGGGGATTTAGTGTTATTGAAACAACTGCATTCGATTAATTATGATTTAATACTCTTAGGAATGAATGAATAACATAGTTTTATATTAGATCTATTACACACACATACTACTAGATAGATACTAAGATACACACATACATATTACTACACCTCACCTCGGGGGTGAAAAGAAAAAAAAAAAAATGTTGTAACAATATTTTTTTTTTGTATAAATTTTATTATTGTATATAAAAGTTTTATTATTGTTATGTTATATATGGTTTTGTTTTATTTTTATGGATTACATAAGGTTTATTATTTTTCATAATTTTAACATTAACACCTAAATCCTCCAAAACAACAAATGGTCCAAGCCATTTAATATCTAACTTACTTGCTGTTTCATTTTTAATTAATATTAATTGTCCATTATTATATGTTACATTATTGACATATTTGTCATAAGAAGACTTACGATTCTGCTTGAAGGTTAAACAAACTTACCTTAAGTGAAGTTTGACCATAATTATATGAGTCGCTGCATCCGACGAGATTTTCATATTACACAGTAGTACACTCTTCAATGTACTGGACATCGAACACTTTTTAGAGCTTGCAACATTAAAAAGACAAAATGTCAACGTCATTTTTCCGCCGCCACCTGGATGTCACCTCATTCTTTTCAGAGTAACACAGCATCTACTTAAGATTTCACTAAAGGCAAAGCATTAAAAGCAAATAACGGGAAGAAAGTATTCACAAGAATACTTTAAGGGAGGGAGGGATCGAAAATCTCGTCGGATGCAGCGACTCATATAATTATGGTCAAACTTCACTTAAGGTAAGTTTGTTTAACCTTCAATTATATTTCGTCGCTGCATCCTCGAGATTTTCATATTACACAGTAGATGTTTAGAGCTTTAGGGAAATCGCATTAATACATGCAATAATTTACTTTATCTTATTAACTTAATCATTTTTAACTATACTTAACCATAATCAACTGGAATTTTTAAATACAGGATCATTATTCGATCTGTCATAAAATTTACTAAATCCGTGGGAATTTCATGACCATCCTGCTGCCTTCCTAATCACTTCAATGGAAACACATCTCTGCGTGGCGAGCGCTATGCGCAGAGTATACGCTTGCGTCAATATCCGCTCTCTTGCAATACTTGCTAGATACAGCTTGCTAGATATATATATATATATATATATATATATATATATATATATATATATATATATATATATATATATATTTTTTTTTTATTTTTTTTTTTTTTTTGTCGTCAGAATTAACCTTTCTGCGATAGACGTGTCTCTAAACGGTCCTATTAGTTCTCTGTATGCTATCAGGGTTTTCCCTGGGCATATCTCCTTCTAATTGTGATAAAAGAATTAGATGCGATTGAGGCCTCGCATCTAATAACAAGAATTTTAAATATTGGAATCGTTATTCCTAATATTTGAAAAAACGTCTCTTATCTTAGGTTCATAAATGACAACTTTTAATTTTTGATACACTTAAGGCATCCCAAAAGGCCTGCGGCCAAAGCTCGGGTGCTGAGAGTTCATCTTTATTAGATTATTTGGTCGGGGTAGCAATATCAGCGGTAGGAACCTGCGTAGCGACAACATTATCAAGAGTATGTGTAATCGGGTCAATATTATTCGGCGAAAATGGAGCGTATACCCTAATTTGCTAAATATGAATGTTCAGATGCATTATTCACATAAAATAAAATATACATTATCACCCTTATTTAAAAACGAAGTCTAAAACTAAACAACAGTTGAACTATGGATCAAGCAATATCATTGGATGGTTTTCGACTAAACCAAGGATCGCATCACGGTTCAGAAATTATATTGTTATGATGTTTGTATATTTGGTCGTTATCGAATCAAGATTCTTTAATTTTATGCGTATTATCCTTGACCAACGTTACGACGGTACGTATTCTAAGATTTAATGAAAATGAATGCTCAGATACTTTATCTGCATCAGAAAAAAAAATACATATTAATATGCGAGTAAGTGACCATAATCACATCATGGTTCAATAATTATATTGGGTAATGTGTTCGTATATTCGGTCATTATCGAATCACGACTCTTTAATTTTATAGGTATTAGCTTTGATCAACAGTATGAATACGACGGAGCCTATTCCAAGATTTAATGAAAATGAATACTCAGACACATTATCTGCATTAGTAAAAAAATGCATATATGAGGAAGTGACCATAATCGCTTCATGGTTCAGAAATAATATTGATATTATATTATATATGGTGTTCGTATATTCGGTCGTAATAGCATCGCGGCTATTTAATATAATCCGTATTAGCTTTAACCAACTATACCGAGGACGGACAGACGGAGCGTATTCACTGATTAAATAAATATGAATGTTCAGATGCATTATCTGTATCAGGAAAAATACATATTATTATGCGAGTAAGTGACCGTAATCGCATCACGGTTCAGAAATAATATTGGTATCGTATATTCGGTAATCAAATCATGACTCTTTAATTTTATGGGTATTAATCTTGACCAACGGTATCGATATGACGGAGCTTATTCACAGATTTGATGAAAATGAATGCTCAAATTCATTATCTACATCAAATACAATACATATAATTATGAGTAAATGACCGTAATCGCGTCACGGTTCCAATAAGTATATTGGTATGGTATTCGTATATTCGGTCGTAATCGCATCACGACTCTATAAAATATACATTTTTAGACGCCAGAAAACCCTCAGCTTATCTGTGTCAGATAAAACACATACATATGTGAGTAAATGACCGTAATCGCATCACGGTTCAATAATTATATTGGTATGGTATTCGTATATTTGGTCGTAATCGCATCACGACTCTTTAAAATATACATTTTAAACGCCAGAAAAACTTTTTGCTAATCTGCGTCAGATAAAACACATACATATGTGAGTAAATGACCGTAATCGCATCACGGTTCAATAAGTATATTGGTATGGTATTCGTATATCCGGTCGTAATGGCATCACGACTCTTAAAAATATACATTTTTAAACGCCAGCAAACCCTCTGCTAATCTGCGTCAGATAAAACACATACATATGTGAGTAAATGACCGTAATCGCATTACGGTTCAATAATTATATTCGCATCACTACTCTTTAATATATATATTTTTGGATGCCAGCTTAGGCTACAATATATATGTGAGTAAATAACCGTAATGCCATCATGGTTCAATAATTATATTGGTGTGGTATTCGTATATTCGGTCGTAATCACATCACGACTCTTTAAAATATACATTATAATAAAGTCAAATTCAACGATTTATTTGCAAATAAAAATGGTTTTAGAAGTGAATGTAAGAACATTGGTAGCACAACAGGTGCTATAATGTTTTTTTTTTTTATTTTTTTTTGTTTATTATTATTTAGTTGTCAATGGTATGTAATGCGTTTGGGTACCATCTACTCACAAAACAAGTACCACAGTATTGAGTTTTGTAAATACCTATAAGCCATATCCTGATATTAGCATATGAACGAAATCGTTTATTCAATATGGGAGAAAGTGCTGAACGGAATGTATTTTCAGATGAGAAATTAGCTCCTGTTATGTAATGAAGTTTAATGCTACAGGATTTAATTTTTTTTTTTATTTTTTAATCATCATTGTTATTATTATGACCAAATTTCCATAAATTTTACACGCTGTGTCGTTATCGTTTTATTGACAGAGATGCAATCATTAATTCAATTGTCTCTATTTTGAGTGCTTGTTACAAAAAAAGGCCTCTTTATTGGCTTTGCCACACTATTATGTTAGATTCACATCTCACTAGGCGAGTGAGGAACGACAATAATATCTACTGCCAGGTTGTCTATTATCTTGCATAATCATTTTAAAATTGGTGAAAAACGGAGGAAACAAGCAAAAGAAAAAGTACCTATTTCTAATTAAGGGTAAACATTTATATTGGACGCGTTAGAATCCTTCTTCCAGTAAATATATCAAGGTCATTTTTAATTTTAAAAGGCCTGAATTTAGGCCTGAACTTGTTGTCTAGATCTGGGGAGCCCGATCTCTCTGCTAAACATAGCATACTAAATTAAAGTAAATATATGTATGCATCTAACAATAGGAGTAACCGTATCAAAATAAGGAACTACACGATAATCTTAAATTTAATTTTAATATTTTTCGATTAGCACGATTATTAGTTCCGTACCTGGGTGCAATTTATCTATAATTTGTATGTAATTACTGATATACAAGTATATTTATCAGTTGTCTGTTGGCCCCACTATGACAACAGTACTGGTTCTGCCCAGTCTGCGATGAGATGGCAAGACATTTATTTATTGTTATTATTCAAATTAATAGATCCAATATTTACAGCTACTTAGTTACGTAGCAAATGACTAATACCATTTCAAATTGATAGACAACCAATGAACAACATTTTCTCTTATACTGGATATCAAACAAAACTAATACACGTGTACCATAAACGAATTCTATTTTATACAGGTTTTTTACAACAATCACAGTCAACTTAACTGAAAAAAACCATGTCTGCAAAAGTAGCAAATCAATCACATATTCGCTATACTGGTAACCCAACATGGGTTACTAATACATGTTCTAGAAGTAGACGGGATCAACATCGGGACTTATACTTGAGTTGTACGTGTACTTGGTTAATCAAATATAATAAAAGCATTCTGGCTATTTGCGTACGTTTCTGTTACCTACTAATCTAAATAGAAACTACATTGCAGATTATTTAGAATTAAGCTATTTGAATGGTTGAATGAAAATAACATCTATAGCATTAATGAATTCCTGGAACTGAAAATTTTCTATTTCAGGATTCAGTCCTGTATTCTCCTTGCTAAGTGCGTCCATTATAATTTGCCCCCATTGTTCAGAGAACACGTGGCAGATATCTAAGTTAGTTTTGTAAGTAAAGTAATCAGGCTTGTAAATAATAAATCATCACAACTCCATATGATTTTAACCCAAACATTGCCCCAGGGCATTGTAATTATTAGGGTTTTACAACAGGTACATACCTGTTGTAAAAACAGGGCTTGTACTATCTGACACAAAGGAAAGATCTTATTCCATAGAATGGCTAACTGTAAAATAGGTTAGAATAATCTAATAATGCCAGAAAACATTCAGCTAGTAAAACTAAAATCTAATTATTCATAGACTCACGCCTGTTTGCCAGGGGAGTGTAATGTAATCATAATTGGTAATAAAATAAAATGATAGTATCGTTGTAACCGTCGGTCACCTTAAGATTCAATATGTTGTATATTTGCTGGAGAGTAAGTATGTACTTACATTTTTTGCTGACACTCGGCATTTGCGTAGATTCAATCGGCACCAAATTTTTCTTCATATTCCTTCTTCGTGAACTTAAACTAGCCCATTTTTATAGGCCAATACTGTGATTCACATTAAATGTCACTATAATATAATTATAACACTTGTTTACTGAAAATAAAATAAAATAAAAAGAATTGATGTTTCGATGCCCAACACGAAAAGCGAATGAGGTGACATCCAGGTGGCGGCGGAAAAATGACGTTGACATTTTGTCTTTTTAATGTTGCAAGCTCTAAAAAGTGTTCGATGTCCAGTACATTGAAGAGTGTACTACTGTGTAATATGAAAATCTCGAGGATGCAGCGACGAAATATAATTACTTAATATTAGGTTATTACGAGCATCTTGTTGTGCTACTTGCAACTTATATTTAAGGTCTAAAGGATAGCTTTCTGGGTTATATAAAGGTTCTATGCATTGACTTACTCTAGATGGTATTACACTAGGCCTACCAAAAACCAATTCAAAGGGCGTATATTTTGTTTCCGTATGAACCGTATTATTAAAACTATAGCACCAAAATGGTAACCAATGACTCCATGTATCTTTTTGACCATTACAATGTATTCGCAAAAATGCTCCTAAATTTTTATGTGTATTTTCAAGTGCACCGATAGATTGGTGATGATATGCTGTAGAAGTCAATTTATTTATTTCTAAAATTTTACATACCTGTTCCATTACTGAAGAAACAAATTCGGTTCCACGATCTGTCGCCATGGCATTTGGTATTCCAAATCTTAAAATAAAATTATCAACTAAAGCTTTTGCTATACTTACGGTTTCCTTATTTTTTAAAGGATAAGCTTCAATAAACTTGGTTAATTCGCATTGTATTGTTAAAATATATACGTTACCTTCAATGTCTTTCTCAAAAGGACCTACGACGTCAAGATAGATCTTTTCGAAAGCATATGAAGCCGTTGTAGTTATCTCCATGGGCGCCTTGATATACCTACAATGCTTCATTTTTTGACATTTAACGCATTTAGCTACAAATTCTTGTACATCAATGTCTAAACCAGGCCAATAAAATTTTCTTTTTATATTATTGGTCATTCTACGCACACCTGCATGTCCCGCTGTGGGTAGTAAATGAAAATCTTGTAAAATATAGTTTCTTTCCTCCTTATTATCAATTCTCCTAACTCCTCTTAATACAAAAATTCGGGGACCGGTCCAATTATTATTATCTTTAATTCCTCTTTATAAATCTTTTATAAAGTCTTCATATTCTTTATTTCTTACTATGCATAGTTCATTTATATTTATATATTTGCAAAAATCATCTAACTTAGTCACAAATTCGTCTCGCGTAAATTGTGCTCTAAAGTTGAGATTAATAAACAATATTTTCTTATTCTTATTGTAAATAAAGCATTCCTTTTCTTCATTTATATTATTTTGAGCTCTTAATTTTTCCAATTCGTCACATCCTATAAAAGTCATTTCCACAGTATTACTAGGTATTTTTAGCACCTCAACTACTCGTGGTTGATCAGGCCACGCCTCATTGGGCTTGCTACAACTAGCTTTTATAGTTTGGTTGTCAAATTCTAAACGCCTTTTTTCCGCTCTTGTCATTACTAGTATGATTTCGTCATTCATTTGTTTTAAACTATCTGATGTTATAATTATTCTAGATAACGCATCAGCAACGCTGTTGTCTTTGCCCCTTATATATAAAATTTTAAAATTATACTCTTCTAATGCTAATCTGAATTTTAAAAGTCTACTTGATGGATCTTTCATTGAAAATAAATATACTAAAGGTCTGTGGTCAGTCATAATTGTAAATAATTTACCATAAACGTAAGGCCTAAAATATTTCACTGCCCACACAATGGCAACTAATTCCTTCTGAATGGTGGGGTAGTTAAGTTCAGCTTTATTGAGTGGTCTACTTGCGTATGCAACTGGTTTCATATTTTTATTGCATAACACTGCGCCAATGGCTGTGCCAGAAGCGTCAGTTTGTATAACAAATTCATTATCATCAGAAAAATCTGGAAAATCTAAAATTGGTGGTGTCATTAACTTATTTTTTAATTTTTCAAATGATTTTTGACAATCGTTAGTCCAAACAAATGGTTCAAATTTACGAGTTAACTTATTTAATGGGCACGTTATGTCTGCAAAATTTTTAATAAATTTCCTATAATAGTTACAAAATGCTACAAATCTTTTCACTTCATCTGTGTTAGTTGGAACTGGGTAATTTTGTAAGACTTTAACTTTTGATGGATCGGGTAAAACTCCATTTTCAGATACAAGATGGCCTAAATAAAGAATTTCTTTCTTCAAAAAGCTACATTTATCTGGATTCAATTTTAAGTTAGTTTTTCTTAACCTTTCTAACACGTCTGTCAAATTTTTGTTATGAATATCTAAATTTCTACCGAAAACTACTAGATCATCTAAGTATATGAAACATCTATCATGAGTGAGTCCAGACATGGCTACTGACATTACTCTACTGAACGCGCTGGAACTGGTCTTGAGACCCATAGGTAATCTCTTCATCTTGTACTGGCCAGTGTTTGTAGTAAACGCAGTAAACTCTCTACTTTCTTTATCTAAAGCTACTTGGTAATATCCTTGATTAAGGTCTAAATGTGAGAAATAGATAGAACCCGAAAGAGAATCTAAAATCTCTGTAATGTTCGGCAATGGGAATTTGTCGTCTACAATACAGTCATTTAATTTCCTGTAATCGACAACTAAACGCCATTTCTTTTCGTTATCGCTTTTCTTTGGCACCAGCAAAATAGGACTAGACCATTCGCTTTTCGCCTCTTCTATAATATCATTGTCAATCATTTTTTGAATTTCCTTATCCACCTCATTTTTTAATGAGTGTGGCAAACGATACTGTTTCACATAAACCGGACTTGTGTTTGGTTTTAAAGTAATCGATTGCTCATAAACGTTCGTAGTCGTTAACTTATCACCGGGTAAAAAGAACACATCTGAATACTTAGAGCATAATTGTTGAATAGAAATGCGCTCTTCTACATTTAAATGATTTAATTTTAAAATATCTAATAATATTTTTGCTCGCTTTAAATTATTTTGATTTGATTTGAAATCGCAAATATGATAATCCTGAATTGAATGCATCTCTGGTTGAAACATTGGTAAAGATATACTATGTTCATTGCTGTTTAAAATTTTTACCGGTACTCTATTGTTTTTTATTCTACTAATACATCCAGCTAAAAACACATTTTCTGCCAACTGCTTGCTAGGGATAACACAATCATTATTAGCTAAAGCATTATTTAAAAGTAAATAGTGAATTGATTCACTCCGTGCAGGAATATGTAAAACTTCATTCGAATAATCGACCGTATCACGAAGTAATAAAGAATATTCCATTCCATATTTAGAAAACGTTATTATATTTCTTTCCAAATTAATATTCGTCATGTAATGACACAGAAAATCTAAACCTAATATTCCATCCGCCTTTAAAGGTATGGTATCAAATACATGAAGTTTGATATCAAAATCAACACAGTGTTGGTCATCACGATGAGTCAATGTGAGATTAATAAATCCTGATGACTGAATCTGACCCCCAATACCATTTATGATAGTTTCGTCTCGAATGATGCAACTGTTGCTAGGTACAGCATCTTTCTTTATGACGGATAATGATACTCCGGTATCAACCAACCAAAAGTATCTTCTATTACCATTATACAAAGTCAAAAATTTCGCTTTACCACTTAGCGCTAAAATGTTATGTTTCAGATCGAAAAAACTGCATTGGATTCGTATTGGAACTTACAGACTCATTATTGCTAGACTGATTTGAATAAAACACTCGATGTGTATTACCCTTACCACGATTCTCGAACCTCGATCGATTTTCACTCGACGTTTGATGAACTCGTCCTCGCTGTGTGTTATTGTACGAACTTGTACCATTAGTACGGGCATGATAATATGAATTATTACCGCGAAAATTTCCTCTGGCAAAATTGTTAAAATTACCTCTAACGTTACCTCTTCTGAAAGTATTAAAATTATTTGAATTCTGACGATAATTATATCGTCCTCGTTGTCCACGAGACTGTTGACCGAAGAATTGGCCTTGCTGGAAACTATTAAATTGAGACTTACCTCGTCCACGATGAGAAAACTGCATGACATTTTCACCCGTCGAAGATGATGCCGATGTCAACTCTTCATCCTTGGCGGCCTGAATCGCGTCTTTCAAGCTGTCGTAATTACGCGCTGCGATTATTGTGCTGAGTCGGGAATTACTTAACCCATCTGCAAATCGTTTAATGGCCATTTTCTCATTTAACGGTTTTAATACACCATAATTTTCAGAATTGCCATTTGCCTGAGCTATGGTTAAATTGGTGAATAGTTTTTCTAATTCGGTACCAAACTGATCTATTGTACGCCAACCCTGAGTTGTACTCTGTAACCGTGATTGTATAGCAGTGAACGATTTTTTAGGTAATAAAGTGTCTTTTAATTGCTTAATCAACTCTATTACCGACTTGTAATCATCACACATGCGTAATTTTGCATTTTCAGACAGTCTACTTTTTAAAACGAATTTAATCAGTAATAATTTTCCCGATTCCGATAACATATCGGCATACATTTCTACCGAGTCAATGATACTTTTGATGTTACTTTCATTACTGTTCATAATCGGAATCAAACTACAGGCCGTTTTTAAATCGAACTCCATGATTAAATCTGGGTTTGAGCTAGTTTCACAATAATCACTTCCACTACTGGTCGATATCAGAAACTACTTTATTTTCGGAACATAAATCAATAATTTGTAAATAATAAGATTTTATCCCATTTTGTATTAAAATTAAAGATTCCAAAATTTTTGATTTTGAGCCTTGTTCTGAAGACAAAAATTGAATTATTTCCTGACTTCTATTATAAATTTCCTTAGTCTCTTCTAATCTATTTTTAATAACATTTCCTTTAAATCTTAATTTTCCTTTCTTAATTAAATATTTTCTTATACTCTTAAGTTCTTTTAAACATTCAAGTAAATCATCTTCCATTACCTTACAATAAATACATAATTACTTAAAGAATACATACCACAATCTCACTAAGTCACAGTGAGTTACCGTAGTAGGTGTTGTAGAGTGTAAGTCGATCCACGATACATTGAGACGATTAATGAGCAATTACAATAAATTGATTTGGTATTACTTTAAACTTAGAGTCTATAGAATAATTATTTGGATGTCCATTATTCTTGAGGTTAATTTTAAAATAAAAAATGACGCATTAATACTATACATTAAACCGCACTTTATCGCACTTTTATAGTAATTTGACGCACTTAATTCAACTAATTTTGGCTGCCGCACGAAATACTATTTACTTAGGTATGTCTCTCATCGGGATACGTAGGTCGCGCTCGCGCTCCTCTCCACGTACATCTCTGGACCGGTTAAATGATCGCCGAAAATTATTCTGCATTATTTGGTCTCTGATCCAAGTATGGTGGCATTTCCTGTACTGTTTCCATACGAAGTATAATGCACCAAGACCCAACAGAGTAGCGATGATTATGAGGACAATGCTGATACTTGACATATGCAGCTTAAACTGCTCCACATCTGCATTGTTTGAACCCGCAGCATTCTGGTTCAAAAATATCTGCTCTTTTTCATAGTTTGAACGGCACATTTTATACGATGATTTTAATTCGCGCACTATTTAACAAAAATATATGTTAAATGAAATATATACTGTTCATAGTTTACACTTATTTTACATGCCGCATCCGAAATTAACTTCACTTTCTTGATTCATTGTTCGATTCATTTGGAGCCGTAACACTATACCGATACCGTATTCGCGTCGCGAGCCCCAAATCCTGGCAGGGTCGCCATGAGGGGATTTAGTGTTATTGAAACAACTGCATTCGATTAATTATGATTTAATACTCTTAGGAATGAATGAATAACATAGTTTTATATTAGATCTATTACACACACATACTACTAGATAGATACTAAGATACACACATACATATTACTACACCTCACCGCCCTTACTGTGCCATCGGAATATATATATCAGAATATAATGTTTGTTAGAAAAAATATTCATAAATATGAAAAGAAAAGTGAACTGCATACTATAAATACTAGGAATAAAAACAAACTAGCCATGCCAGGCTTTAGAGTAAGCAAAACTAATAAATCATTTTTAGGAAATTGTATTAGGTTTTATAACAAGCTTCCTACTCAAATTACTGATCTGCCTGACACAAGTTTTAAAACACATATTAAACGTGTACTTATGGCTAGGGGTTATTACACCACTATAGAGTACATCGATGACAAAGACGTCTGGCTCTCACTACCTACCTGCACATTGCTCGCTGGAGATCTTGTAGCCATATAGACATGACTGATCTGCTGAGTTACGTGAACTATCTGTAAATGATTGCTATCATATACTTAATTTAAAATTATTGACTCTGTCTCAAAATGTATAAGTTTATTGTTTCGAAGTTTTGGTTTTGTATACCTAAATATAATCTAAAATAATAAGAATTCAGACAACCGATCGAGCATATATTGTGTTTGCCTACTAAATAATTACTCTAAATGGACCAAATCCCGTGTTCATGCCCGCTTGAGTATGTTTCGCCGGCCCGTCTCAACTGGGTCGTGTTGAAACCGGTAGTAGATGAACCCACTGAGTTTGTTTCACTGGGTCTTCTCAGTTGGGGCGCATTGGATCCGTTGGTAGCATTAAAGCGCGACCGTCGTTATTAACACAAGGTCCGTCATAATAATAATACCTTAATATAGACAGAACCATTGACAATATGTAGTAAAAATATTAGACTTAAACTAGATAATTAAACATAATCTCTTGACAATAACTTGATACGAGCTAGCTAAATATCATTGCTATAATAAAATAAATTTTATAAATGTTTTCATACAATCAATACAATGTGTACCTAAATATCTATGTTACTAGAAATAATAATGTATACAACTATATTACTACAAACATGTTCTGACTATTTGCAAGCGCTTTTTTTAAAGTCTACGTGAATAAAAACCTTTTTTATTTTTATTTATTTATATTACTCCTCTTTAATGACCTAGAGAATTGATCGCAAAAAACAGCGCTGTGCTCAATTACACCATCTTCGTACCACGTTCAATTGTTTCATGAGTTTCTCACGGAAGTTTGGTAAAACAGTTGTATGGTAGGTATAAAACAACGCGTTTTTATGTAACACGAATACACTATATAATATTAGTTCAGTTTTTGCACGCTCTTATATATTCATAGTTCCACAATAAAAAAACAACTGCAAATTGCAAATGTAGGTGTAAATAGGTACCACAACCCGTATTCAGGGATGAAAAGATGGAACTCAGATTGAGGCCATCTCGAGGGAGTTCCATCCTTATAAATTCATGTTATGTACGTGGTAGTTTGACTCTCCAAGTCTGAATCGACAAAGAAATCGCTATGACCGAGACTTTCTACAACTCTAAAAAATAGGCTATGCTTGACCCTATCATTAGTTTCAGACTTGTTTACGAGACGGTTAATTCCGGCAGTTTTTTGTTTTGATTCATTCATAACTTGTACCAAAATGGCAACACTAAAAGATGCATTGTCAGTTATTGGTAAATAAGAACTAAGTAATAATTAAAAGATTAAAACTCATACAAACATATATAATACGTGGATACTTTCCACGCCGCAGCCTAGGTCGTGAGTTCGATTCCCACCCAGGACAGATATATGTGTGCATGAACATGTCTGTTGTCTTGAGTCTGGGTGTAATTATCTATTTACGTATGTATTTACAAAAGAAAAGTAGTATATGTAGTATACCAATTACCTGGTTTCCATAGTACAAGATCTGCTAAGTTTGGGATCAGAGGGCCGTGTGTTGAATAATGTTCCATAATATTATTTATTTATTATTGCTTACAGTTTGCGGGAACTACAACTTATAAAATCGCAATTCTCGAAACTAATATTCTTTGAGCTGTACCTAACATGCACTTGACAGGTACTTGTAGGTAATATATTAGGTCTTTACCTATGAAATTGCCGTTCTGCAGTACTGGCCATTTCAAATCAAAATAATTTTTGTTTGGCTAAGAATTCTAATTTCAAATTAATTTTATTTTAAAAACATGGATTCTTTTTTCCAAAAGTAGTCATTTCTTTATTGATTAGTGTTACATTTTCATCGCATTTCAATCTTTTTCGTCATCATGGATACGTTAAAAATTCGAGTAATTATGGAATATGAGTACCGTCGTGGCAGCAACGCGGCACAAGCGGCACGCAACATCAACGACGTTTACGGAGCTAACACTACAAACCAACGCACCACCTGTTATTGGTTTGCTCGCTTCCGTTCTGGAAATTTCGACCTGAAAAATGAACCTCGCGGTCGTCCGAAGACTTTGGTCGACAATGACGAATTAAAGGCGGTTGTGGAAGCTGATGATACACAATCTACGGCTGAATTAGCAGCAGCTTTCGACGTTAGCGTCAAAACAATATTGGTCCATTTGCGTCAAATTGGCAAGGTAAAAAAGCTTGACAAATGGGTGCCCCACGAACTCAATGATCGCCAGCGCGAAGTACGCGTCGAGACGTGCCTTGCACTGCTCAACAGACACACAAATGAAGGAATTTTGAACCGCATTGTTACCTGCGATGAAAAATGGATTCTGTTTGATAACCGCAAGCGCTCAGCAAGTTGGTTGGATCCTGGTTCAGCACCTAAACAATGCCCTAAACGAAAACTTACCCCTAGAAAAGTGATGGTCACTGTTTGGTGGTCTAGCGCCGGTGTGATTCATCACAGCTTCTTACCAAACGGGGTGAGCATTACTGCAGATGTGTACTGTGAAGAACTGAGCACAATGATGGAGAAGCTGGCGCATCTCCAACCAGCATTGGTCAATCGCTCGTCTCCGCTGCTCCTGCACGACAACGCGCGACCTCATACTGCACAGCAGACGGTCTCCAAGTTGCAAGAACTGGGGTTGGAAGCTCTCCGTCATCCGCCCTACTCACCAGACCTTGCGCCTACAGACTACTACTTTTTCCAGAATTTGGATAACTTCTTGGCGGGAAAAAAATTCAATACCCGAGAGGCAGTACAAAATGCCTTTGAAGAATTTGTTGCCTCCCGTCCAGCTGATTTCTTTAAGAAGGGCATCAATAAACTGCCACTGCGATGGCAAAGATGCATTGATTGCATGGGTGATTACTTCGATTAATACAAATAAAAAAATTCATGAAAAAAATTCGTTTAAATTTTTTCATACAAAACGGCAATTTCATAGGTAAAGACCTATTATTTAATTAACTAGCACGTCGAGTTTAGTGAAATGTCGACGGTACTCGAAATTATATGTCGTAGGAAATGTTTTAAACAAACCTTTCTGCATGCGAGTATGTAGTCATTCAATAATTACAGTAGATTATGAATACCTCTGAGCTCATAGAGGCGCTCATAACTATATGTTTTCACCTGTCCGACGAGATTAAGCAATAATGCTCGCGATCAGTCCGCCAAAGTGTTTTAATTTCTCAGCGTCTCCGTGTTTCGGAGGGCATTTTAAGCTGTCGGTCCCGGTTGTTGTTGTCATACAACAGTCGTTAAGACTTGTCAGAGGCCTGCCGGGCGGCTTGAACGACTCTGACACTAGGTAACCACTGCCCATACGATAACTAAGTATGACGGCCACTGTCTCTGATTTATGTTGTATGTATCTCTGCTCTATGTATATGGCTATATGCCGGGTTAGCATTTTTGACTTAAGAAAAAGGAATTCTGCAGGTTGCTGCTGCTTGCTGCATGACCAGAAGAGTTTTGTAACGCACAATTAAGCATTGTAAAATATAACATGGTCGCCGGTGTTGTAAAGTCAGCATTGTATCAGAAATAAATTAACTTAACGCAGGCAATTTAATCGAGAAGCTTTGCAAAATATACGGGAAAATTGTTTACATGTCATACATACTAAATCCCGTATTTGGAAATGGAACTCAGTTCGGGGTAGGTATTCTTAACTTCACACTTGAACAACTTGTTCCTAGTTTCCTATTTAGAAATTTACCTCATTTCATAGCCTCATAAAACTACAGAAGTGGATAACCCAATCAGATTGAGGAGCCAATTCTTATCTTTGTTTATTGAAAGATAATCTCACAGTTAGCATGCGTTTATAAATGCTGCTCTGAAATTGAAATGGATTATCAGCTCTCAAGTGTGTGTGGAGTTAAGCGCGGCTTTGAGTTTAGTTTGATTTACAAATACTAACCTAAACACTTATCATCTGACGCAGCTAATGTGAAGGATTAAAATTGTTTTCGCGAATTTTCATACATTCCGCTGGAATAATACCTATATTCCAGTGGAATATTAGTAGGTATCGATATGTTATGTCAGTAAATTCAATCTATTTCAGTTAGCAAACAGGCAAAGATACGGTCCGTCTTTTGGGAAACGGTGACAGTAGTTTGACATTTGCAATCCACCAGTAACACATAACATTACTCCCCGTTCCTTTCTAACTTAGGTATTGTGCTCCACTAAAGCTCATTTACTCCCGCTCAGGAACATAAAGGATTCTATAAAGCACATATTATTATTATTATTATTCTAACTTATTTATTTATTTTCATATTTAATACATATTATTCTTATAAAATCGATATATAAAACAATAATACACAAATAAATACGTAAAAAACAGAGCTCCCCGGCGGCGGCGGGGTTATACGCCCTAGGCCGCCGGTGGTCAGGGCGACAGAGTGAGGAACCTCCTCACGATGCGTGCCGTTCCCATAATTGCCGCCTTCTGTATCCGGCCCAATTATTATTATTATTATTAATTACGTATAATAAATCAGGATGCGAAAGAGCGTGCAGAAAGACGTCTCCGGAACGAATGCCCGTATGAGATCGTGCCGAGTGCGGAGATGGTCAGAGCCATCGGCGATGACAACGTAGAAAAGTCTAAGCTGCCAGGATACCTGGGCACTTATGGAGTCGACTGCAAGGAGGTCAGTTTCTATTAATGCATTTTTTTACTTTTCTGCGTAAAAATGGAATGTCTGGATATGTTATGGCAATTGTGGCCCCAGATATTATAGCCTCGTAATTAGCCTCTTTCAAATTTGTAACAATTACAGACTTTTGCATGGTTTTCCAATAGTTCAAAGTATTATAAATTTTATCGTACAGACGCCAGCACATCCAGCTACCCCAATCTGTCAAATTTCTTTTATAGATTTTCAACTTTATCACATAAGCATAAGGTTCACTTTCAATTGGGGAAATTTTAAAGATTGAGGTAGCTTGATGTGCTGGCGTCTTTACGTCCTTTGTTCCTCGCTTATGTAGATGCCATGCCATCATCCTCCTCCATAAGAGTTCTTCTCTAGTATTAATCACAAATTTACGTCCAAGTTGCTAAGTTCACCAAATAGTTTTTTATAATTAAAACCTAATTGAATTGATAGTTCCTGACTAGGTATATTTTACGACAAGCCGATGAGCCATGTTAGATTTAAGCTTTTTTCCAGCTGGTGTCAAGAGTTTTAGTTATTTAGGTTAAAATATATTAATATTCGCCGTCGACATTTGTTTTCCAGAATGCTTAATAAAACTTACATGGTAAAGATTAAACAAAACTAACTCCAATATTTTACGAGTATGTATATTTGCTCGAACATTCATGGCTCGCAACTTTGCTAAGACTGAACAAATCTGATTTTTGTCGACCTTTCGATTTGGTTTTGAGTTGATTGTTATCCGTTAACGATTCTGAACAACGAATTTGGACGGAGAGCACTAATTACCTAACATCCTGTATAAAACTGACAGTCATTTGTTTACCATCGCGCAACTAGTGGACTTATTTATTGTCCAATCATAAAATATTACTTAGGTACCTGGCGATGATGTCATTGGCATGCTGTAACAAGGTTTTATTATTTATCAACTTTATTGTAAGTTAGCCTATGCCTGTTACCACGGTATTCAGTATCGAAATTAATCAGCTATTCCTCAACATCAGTTTGTGATCACTTTTATCTATACTTACATATAATAAAATCGTAGGAAAGTCAAAACTGTACATTGAATTTTTTTTTAAAGGATACTTGAGGCGTGATTAACAATCGATATCGAAACCAAAAATATAGATTTTAGAATTTTTGTCTGTGTGTCTGTATGTATGTCCGGGCTAAACTCAAAAAGTACTGCATGGATTTACTTAAAATTTTGCATGAATATTACTAAGAAGTCTGGTCAACATATAGGCTACATATTATCACGCTATCACCTACGGGGGAGGAGCTGTGATAATGTATAAAGTTCAACGCGGGTAAAACCGCGGGGCACAGCTAGTTTATTTATAAATCAAACTCACTTCGGTGCCATACTTGGTACTTGATAATGATGATTAATCATGACTCTTCGCGTGGGAAGTTAGGCACGAATCCAAGCTTTATTTCTAAATACAAACTTTGTACATCAAAGTGAGATCGAAGTATGAGTTAACTGGAAACTAAAAATCAATCTTTTTACAAATCAGTTTCTTAAGCCATAACTTATAACTTAATCACTGCTCTGATCTCGTCTCGTCTCGTCGTTAAGAATTTGTCCGCTTTTTAAACGTCTCTCAATCTGTAATCTGCGAGGATATTAGAAAAAAGTATTCTGAGGCATATTACCTACATCGTGCATCGCATCGTATCGCTTAAGGCTCCGTCTAAAATACTCCGTGTAACTGTTTCTTAACCATACTTAACTCCAAGTTTAAGTGGAATCGATAGTGAAATGTAAAACATAGTAATAGGAAGTCCAATGAACAAAATAATTTTGAAACTGCAACGTAGTTTTTCAGCACGGGTGAACTTAATTTTTATGAGGTATTTGCGTGTTGATAGTATAAACAGAATCGGAATCTTCAGTAGCGACATGGTAGTTTTATTTACATTTGTCTTATGAAATAACTGGGACCTGATTACATTTATTTATTTCGTACAGTTTAAGAACATCCACAAAATTTTAAACATCGCTGCATCGTAAGTATTTTACCCTTTTAAACGTTGGCGTGTAATAATTATACATTATTATTTACGGATTTATTCACGCGACTAACACTTATTGTTAATTTCCCGATGATTGGACCAAGTTGCATTGATCGCGATTTTAGGCTGACGATTGACAGTAATTTTGTATTTTGTTGTTTTGTTTATGTATATAAACAACAAAATTAAAGGTTATTTGTAAAACACTATCAACCTCGCAGGACTAGATTGCTACCATAAAAAGCAACAAGTTTTGTTCTACGAGTTCGGACAGAACACGTTTTAGTTATACTGTCGTGACATATGTAGGTCTATGTTTCATTTATAAACGAAAGGACGACGCGCTAACGACGCTAAGCACGTACTCGTATTCGATTCTTTGCTCGTAGAGTTATAAAAAATTGACTGCCTCAGAAAATGAGGTCCTGGGTTCAAATCCCGGGTCGGACCAAAAAAGTGAATTTGGGATTTTTCCGTAAATAGAAATTTCTCAGTATCAGCCCGAAATTAGCGGTATTACACCCCCGTGACTCGGAGAGCACGTAAAGCTGTCGTCCCATCGGATCATGAGAGTGACGGAATAGTGCCCGTGTTTGCGCACACACTTGTGCACTATAATATGTCCTGCGCAGTTGGCTAATCGCAATTGAGAATGGCCGCCGTGGCCGAAATTCGGCCGGGAAGACATCATCATCATCAGAGTTATAAACATTTAAGCGGGAACTTAAATTAATATTATGTTTGTATGAAAATAAAATCTAACAAATTATCAAAAGTTGTAGAACAAAAGTTGTTGATTATGGTGTCAACTATCTAGTACTGCGAGGTTGTTGGTGTTTTAGAAGTAAAACTATACAGATAATTGTGCGCTATTTTTCAATTATATTTCGACGTGTAACATAATAACTCTTTGTTTAAAAATCCTTAAATAATAATATATACTAGCTGTGCCCCGCAGTTTTACCCGCGTAAAATTTTATAAATCACTAACTGTGCCCGCGACTTCGTCCGCGTGTTAATTAGTTTATTTAGTTTTTTTTTGTAAAATAAAAGAGTTTTTCTGAAATAAAAGTAGCCTAAGTTACTCCTTATTACATCAGCTACCTGCCAATAAAAGTCCCGTCAAAATCGGTCCAGCCATTTCAGAGATTAGCTGGAACAAACAGACAGACAGACAGACAAAAATTGTAAAAAAATGTTATTTTGGTGTAGGTACCGCATATATATTCATATTAATGTAGTAAAAACCGGTTATTTCAATATTACAAACAGACACTCCAATTTTATTTATTTGTATAGATTAAAATCTCCCATCGAATCAAGTTACCCGTTTTTCGGTAAATAGGTAATTTGCTATAACATTTAATGGCACTTACATGGTACAGTATGACCAGGGAAACTATTAAGTAATAAGATAACAGACACGATAGGGTTCTGATGAGGGTGTCGGCAGCTCATGTATACGTCGTTCGCTTTTATCACCTCAGTCACCTGATTAATACGCGCTCTTTAGCCGTAGGTAGATACCGCAGTATGGTCGAGTGCTTAACATATATGATGCTTACGAACCAGTATAATGTTATAAGGTCATTATGATGATGGCAATTATGATATTTACTATCGTCGGTTCGTTGCGAAGCTTGGTAGTAAGGGTATAATCGTTAACTTATTATTAATGCTTCTCGTCGTCACGTTGCATATTTATTTGTTTTATTAGTTTAAGCCTAATGTCACTCCATACGTCAATAAAAAAAACAAAAGTAAATGGCTGGTAACCCAATCTGACGAATCTAAACAAAAAATCATACCGGCCAGCCAGTTATCTTTTGTTTACAATTACCTACTTAGGAGAGTAGTCCACCGAGTTCAGAAATGTAACTTAGATTGAAGACACGTTAAGCTTTTACTTGTGGATCTGATCGTGTCTTCTTGATTAAGCACTTTTACTTGTGGATCTGATTGTATCTTCTTGATTAAGCAATTTCCCAAGTGGTTAATCACGGCTCCAGTCTTATAAAATTATTAAATAACCTTAGGTACAGTGGTTTTCAAAATTGTAGCTATTACTTAATTTATTAACATTTTGTTTTTTTCCCCAGTCTGTGTAGAAGTGTAAGTAAAAGTTAAATTTTATACCTTAGAGCCGCAATACTCAATCTGCGCCCCGCCGGGCCTTTGTTATTGGCCCATCTGAAGTTACAATTTTTTTCATTAAAACATCGTTAACTTGAAATTACGTTTTTATAAGGACCTATATAATTTTTGATTGCAGCCCTCGACAACATGACTGTAACGTGTTGTGGCCGTTCCAAAAAAAGGTTGAGTATTGCTTTGGCATTATAGGGTATGGCCTAAGTATCTGGGTATAAATGACCTTATCCAGACCCAAAACCTAAAACTCTTTACGTATAAGACATATGTTTATCTTGGATTTTTAGGCACGCTGTCTTAACCGGTACATAAACCACCTGACCAACTTATATACGAGTACCACAGTGTCACTGTACTATACTATATAAACATTATAAATTCAGGCAGATGCCTACTTCAATTTATATATTTCAAGCTATATTAAAGTTAACAAGTGTCTGCGCTAATACAGGAACCTCTATTCCGTCACACTAATGATCCGATGGCACCGCTAGTGACATGATTGGAAAAAGGTCAGGTAAAGGACCGACGGCTTTACGTGCTCTCCGTATACCTATACCACAGTGTCACTTTACTATACTTTATAAACATTATAAATTCAGGCAGGTGCCTACTTCAATTTATATATTTCAAGCTATCTGTGATATTCACCAGGTACCAGAATACATGCGCTTGGATCCGGACGCGTACAACCGGGTGAAGAAGATGCGACAGGACGCTCAGCAGATCTCGCCGGCGGCAGCGCGGCTGTCAGAGCTACCGCGTTTGGAGCATCCACCTGTGGAAACTTGTACCACTCCACCTCCCGACGAAGATCCTTGTGCACCTCGAAAGGAAGAGGACGTCGCATTTGCCTGTCCACATGTGGAGCCTAAACTGCCATGTTGTGGGGAGAACAGGGAAACACCACAAGAATAGTTAGGCACAAACATCGTATCATTAGTAAGGTTGCATTGAAAGCAGCCAAAGGCCCATTTCCATCTCGAGCTCCACAATTTTTTGACAGAAACCATGTCGAAGGTAGTTATTTAGAGATGAAAGTCAAATCAATACGGTGCTTCACATTCGAGAAGCTGCTGCCAAGTGGATGATCCCAAAATCATTTCAAGACTGAAATTAAGCAATGCCACAATCGCCAGCACCACACATTCGTGCACAGCGCATTGGTTCATATAGTTAAATCTAATTGGATCATACATAATTTATTATAACTATAGCTCAACTCAGAGCAGTACTTTACTTCGTTGAGGAGATGATTGACCAATCAGTTTTAAGAATCACCGGCTCAATTATGAAGAAGCACACCTCACAGTAGAGTTTTATTTTCTAAATACAACCCTCAGTTTCACCATCACTTGAGATCCACAATATACCGTCGTCCTTAAACGTATTGAAAACGTCAAGGATATAATTTCTGGACGGTATCATTTCTCCGGAGAAAATGACATGTAAATCTGTCGTATCGGCTTATCAAGTCAATAATTTTGTTGAAGCTCGATTTGTGAAATGCACGTTCAAGCGGTAGCACCGAGCGGCTAAATGATAGACAGAATTGAAATTTATTATTCTAGGCTCACGGGGTTTCGTAGAACTTAAATTTGTTATTGTGCCATAGGAGAAGGAAAAGGTAATTCTTCTAGATTAGAAAATAAATTTTCTTTTATTTGATAAACAGGTTAACGGATAGACTAATTTCTAAATTGGAATACACGTGTTTTTTGTTTTTCTGATAAGGCAGGTGCAATGCATGCCAAAAACGTTTCTGCATGTGGTTACGCTGGACTCGCACCGACTAAACCTAACCTGTCTTCCTTGGCGCCTGGTGGAGGGAGCCCCGGGAACGCCCCACTTTGGGGCCATATCCCAGATGATCGGTACATGTACCCTGTAGTGTAGTAGCCTGGCCCCTACTTCGGCGCCCTTGTGTAATGCTTTAGGGTTTCGTGGTGCTTTGTTTCGTTACTTGCATGCTGGTAACGTTCCCGTGGTACAGAATCATCCTTAATTAACCCTTATTGGGTCATAGCGTATGTTCATAATGAATAGTTTTAGCTCTTATTACAACGTAATAGAGTTTAAATATGCGGTGGTAACTATTATGTCCTTGTCTGATTAAAGGTTAACTAGAACGGACGTTGGATTTGAAATAAGAACAAAATCTTGAAGTTGTAGGATTGAATTGAAATAGAAATGATATTAGGTATATACCTATAGCTTTTGTTTACATTGGATAAATATTAATTAAAGTTGAATTTTCGTCAAGTGACTTATACAACCCGGCGAGCTTAGAATAATAAATTTAAGTTTACCTGTTTTGTGCCAATTATGTATGCATTCAATTACTTCTATAATGTTATGTCGACGTGAAAAGCGTGTTTGTTTTTGTGTGATATACTGCGTTTAACCCTAAATTGTTCAGTCGAATTTAGAGATGATACTCGGACCATACTTGAAAAGAGGAATCACGGCTGATTGAACTTGAACCATAGGTACGTAGTTTCATCTTTAAGTACGATTAAGTACTTGGGGTTTCTTATGACTAATTTAGTTAAAATGTTTGTATGTGATTTTAATACTTTTAATAAATAATGAATTACATGTTTCTTTTTTACATTACTCGGCTTCTATGCGTAATTTTCTTTAAAGCAAATAAGAGTGCAAACAAAATTCGAACCGTTTGATGGTAAGCTTCCCATGGACGTTAGAATTGAAAAATAACTGCCTAATGGCTACAACCAGGACCGACATCTTATGGTGCCCTCAGCTCAGAAATTAAACCACTTTGGCGGTCACCCATCTATGGGCTGGCCGCGAGCCTAGTTGCTTAACCTCGCCGTCACGGACCGGTGTGAGTAGCCAGGGGAGAGCGCCATACTGGCGCATCATCATCATATTGGCGCTATATGATGATGATAGTGCATTTTACCTTTATGAGCAGCTCGACGAAGTTAGTAACTATCTCCAACATACCGAATACCTTAGTAAGTATAATTATCCTTATTATTGTACCAATCCTATGGCAACGACAAGGTCACCAAAGGTCTACTTGGAGAGGGAGAGTGTCAAAACCAGGCGTAAAAAAATATTTGATCAGAATTATTTTAATTTCCATGTTAACCATTTTATATGTTTTAAAAATACAGTTATCCCTATATAATAATATGTTTGTTTAATGGGGATAAGGTCTTAATTTAAACACACAACGAATTTCGTAAAATATAAATTTATTAAATTTCTTTTAACATATTACATTATTGTAATTAATACACAGCATCATAATTATATAATAATGCATATAAATAATAGCTATACTTAATTAACAAATCGTTTTCTAGCAATGGAGAGAACACAAAACCGCGAATTCCAACACATGGCTTATATTACGTCTATTTTTATTAATAAAACTCGATTCTAAGGTGTACTCTACATCAAACTTGAGCATAAGTTCAACCGATAGATTTAGGAACGACGCGTTAAGTGAGAAGTTAAACGAGTTCTATTTTTAAATGTGACTGAATATATGGCGCAATGGTTGAGTTAGTCGCGTCTCTAATACTCGGTCTCAAGTTCGATCGCCGTACATGATAACAATTTTAGTGAAACATTAATCGTTGTCAAGAGTCAAGGTTTCCTTTGTGTTCGTAAAATGCATGTTTGTCGTGTCACATGCGACGCATGAGTTTATTTTCCTAAAATACATACGAGCTATTTGGAAATTATTTGTCAAACTCAAACTGCTATTTAATTAATAATCATTAAGAATCAGTGTCTCAAGAATGAAGTTTAACACGGCTCTGTCAGTTCGATCTCAAAATACGAACCTTAACGATAATATTAGTTCGCAGCTTTAATAAAAGCTACTTAACTTCAAGTTGAGGAGTTCATTCGTAAGACTACGTCACAAGGTTGATGTTAAGCACTGCAAGGTATACTAAATCTATTAATACGAGGCAAAAAAATAACATTTTATTCAAAGGAATGTAACGATACAAAAACTATTAATATTTTAAATACCAGTTATCCTACTTTCGACTATGTTAAGTTTGTATGAACCGGTTTGTTTTATTATCACGAGTGTCTGCGGCTCATGTATCAATAACATAATAATATGACTAACGAAGTTTCTTAGACGATTATCACACGGCATTATATTTTAAAACGTATTCATTAAATTCGTCGTTAGATATCGTAATTAAAACTACAAGACTTTACTTAGGTACTAACAAAATAAATTATTAATTTACATTTTATGCGGGTGCCACATTATATACGGGGTAAAATAAACCAATACATCAATAGTTACCTGCGAATGTATATACATTTATTTCAGAGAATATGTTAAACCTGGTGAATATTTAATACCTTCTCGATTAAAGTATAGCTTTCAGCTGAAAGATACCACAGCGAAATCAGTCCACCCGTATCAGAGCTATAATGCCACAGACAGACAGATAAAAGTTGTAATTTATTACAGGCGTCTTTTTTGGAAACATAAGTAATACCAAATGAATGAAGATTAGTTAAACCTGGTGAATGAAGATTAGTTAAACCTGGACATTGAACTAGACGGCACAATATAGGTTCAATATAACAATATATTTTTAAGGAAAGTAAGAAAACAACTTTTCTTGGTCAACAACTTCGTATAGCAAGTTGTAACGCAACCTTAAAAATAATTAATTATAACAAAATTATTGAATAACCGAAAGTAAAGACCGGCCTCATTATCACGTTATTTTTCAGAAGTCAAGCAATAGCGAAATTTGCGCAATAATTGTTCTTCAATCGTAATATTATTATTTACGCTTCACTGCAGTAGGAACCAACTATGTCCTAAATAGGATAGAATAGTGGACTCTTTGCCCTTATAATAATAATTAGAGTGTTAATCCATATCACATGCTAAATATGTTGTGGAATATTAATTAATAGTTTTACATTTTAATTGCACCGACATTTTTATGAGGCGGAAATAGTTCTAATCCGCTCGCATGCGCCAGAGATACAAACCGGGGCAGGCCGGGCGACCCAAACACCAGTTTATGAAAATTAAAAAAAAAACGAATTTAAAAAGCTACAAGTGCCAGACACCGCCCAATTTAGCCGCAGGCGCAACCAAAAAGCCTATGTCCGATTATTTATAAAAATGAGAAAATAAAACGCACTAAATAAATAAAAAATAACATTTATACAAATCGATTCACATACCATGAGTGGTTTTTGTAATTAATACTAATTTGCAATTGAAGAGCAATTATTGCACAAATAGCCAAATTACGTTAGTTTACGAAAATAGAAGGGATTCAAGCAACGTAAATTATAACAAGTACTATCACAGCCAGAGTCACAAACATTCCTCCGAACAAAATGTACTTATCTTGAGACACGCGGCGCTCTATCAAAGAAATTGTCGCGTTTGATAACCCTAATGTATTAGCTAAGTCTATAATCCGTCGATGTGCACCTTTTAAAGTTTCTCGATTGTACTTCAAGGTCTCTAAAATGCTCGTACCTGTAACCAAAGGTCATAAGTTAATAACAAACTTCATAATATATGATATCGTTCTTATACTGGAAGTTGACTCAGCAATTTTTTTATGGTTCATTCATTTTATGATATAATTTGCAATAGGTATAGTCAGCTGCGTTTACATCTGAACCAATGTCATAAAGAGATAAGATTATATTCTTAGTGTGTGTGTTTGTATGTAAAGGATAATAAATCTACTATATAAAAATAAGTCGGGTTTTCCTTCCTGACGCTATAACTCCAGAACGCACGAACCGATTTCCACTCTACTATATAAAAATAAGTCGGGTTTTCCTTCCTGACGCTATAACTCCAGAACGCACGAACGGATTTCCACGGTTTTGCATTCGTTGGAAAGGTGTCAGGCTCCGTGAGGTTTATAGCAAAGAAAATTTATAAAATTTAACGCGGGTAACACCGCGGGGCACAGCTAGTAAATAAATAAATATCTTGGAACAACTGACACACTGATATCTGACCCCAAACTAGGCAGAGCCTAGCCTAGTCTCGTTGAGTGGCCTTCGTTATAGTGTTACTACATCTACTGTGAGACCTGCATATACAAAAATGAATAGTTTCTAAACATTCTTTTATTTTTATAAACTATTGATTTATGCAGCTATACAGTCAGCTGTGTTAATAGTAACACAACGGGGCTGTAAAGCCGCATTTATAAGTCTAGTAGCAGTTTCACGAGGGAATATAATTATTTTCACACATATCAACAATCGTATGCTCGCCGAGAAGATATTACAACGCGATCGTAATATATGATCTTCGAATAATATAGAAAAGTCGAGTAATTATGTGTAATAGTTTATTTCCATTCTGTAATAAATAACTGATGTAATATTCGTATATTGTACACGGGTTGTACGGATATACAAATAATGTGTGGATATCACTTTATTATTTGGTACGTAAAGCCGTCGGGCCTGCGCCTGACCTCTTTCCGGTCGTGTCGCTAGGCATCCCATCGGATCATGAGAGTGATGGAATAGAAAGTGCTCCTGTGTTTGCGCACACACTTGAGCACTATAATATGTCCCGCTCAGATGGCTTATCTCTGTTGAGACTGGCCGCCGCGGCCGAAATTCGGCTAGGAGGACATTATTATTATTATTTGGTTCAAGGCCTATACGCGAGTTAGGAAGAAAACATCCTTCATCTTCGTAAACATTACACACATAAACAGGTAGACGTTCTATTGAACGTACGAATATGCTATTCAATCTGCTTACACACTTTTGAACACATGATGTAAGTACATATATAAACAGTACATGCCATATCAATAGCGCAAAAACTTAATAAAAATCCAAGTCATGGTGACATAATTATTACCTTGTATCGTTAAGGTTATATGATAGTACAAGACATATTTCACGTTTCATACAAACATGTACTATTGGGCCGCCTGAATTGAAGCCGCACGGCACCGGAATAACCCAGCCACTTTTTTTACAAAGTTCTATCAGATATTTGAGGGCCAGCGTTTTATTACGATCCCTTCTCAATCAATGACTGCCTGACTGTGCTTGCTATAACGCAAGACCGGGCCCAAGCAAAGACTTGCTTATGTTTGAACTCGTCCAAACAAAAGCAAAATTAACCCCGTCCTGAGACAAACCCAAAGGGAGTTGCCACCTGGCGTGGGTAATGCTTTTTTTATTTTTATAAAGACACCCCCGCACTAGGCCATTAAATCCCTGTATCGCAGGGACTTCACAAACATTCACCAGACACAGACACCCAGAACCTCAGAACAACTATTTGTGAGTCGCACATATAGTTGTTCTGTACGGAATTCTAACCCGTACCATTACAGCTCCCCTTAACCAGTGCGCGACACGTGTAATTACTTGGTTTTATCATCATCATCAGACCATATCGTCCACTGCTGACATAGCCCTCCTCCAAAGATTGCTATTACGTTGTCTTTTAGAGTGGTTTGCCTTAGTCACCGCTAGCGAAGGCTCCAGCCATCTAGCAAAATAAAGCTATAAACCAAGTAGTTGGCCATGTGTTTCCGGCCCAGAAAGATTAACAGGGTCACCCCATACCATTATGTGGGTGTCGTAAAAGGCGACCAAGGGATACAATAGGTAGTTGGGCAGCAGCGCCACCTGTGTTTTAGCTACCACCTAACTGTGGTGGCGACCACAGTTAGGTGGTAGCTAAAACACACCCTAGGGTGACCCTGTTAATCTTTCTGGGCCCAAAACACACGGCCAACTACTTGGTTTATAGTTTAATTTTGCTAGATGGCTGGAGCGCCTGGAGCCCTCGCTAGCGTCTATTATCCAAAGAAGCAGTGAAAGCCTTCTAGGATAACTATAAACTTCATTTTAATAAATACTGTTTAAAAAAAACCGGTTTTCACACTAATCACACTAATATTTTAAAGGCGAAAGTTTGTGAGTGTTTGTTACTTCTTCACGTTTAAACGGCTGGAGCGATTTTAATAAAATTTGGTATGGAGGTAATTGACACCCTGGATTAACACATAGGCTATAATTTATTTAATGCAGGTAAATCCGCGGGGCACAGCTAGTAATAAATAAATATTAAAATCGGTTTACAAACAACGAAGAAATCGTGTAACATACACAAATAAATAAAAATAGCAACAACGAGCATACACTCGAATAGCAAACCTTCTTTTGAAGTTGATTAAAAATAAAATACAATTTGAATTAAGAACCGGTCGAAAATCCACTAATAACATTTTGTCGACTAATTGTATCGATATCAGCACATGTGAATCGATTAAGGCAAAAATACACCTGTGTTTTTCGCAGATCTTTTTAATTCTACATGACTTTTCATTGTGTTCAATCGTAGAAAATGAAGTATTATCCCAGGTCAACCCAAAGTGGTCTTGCGATTTTGCATACAAAAGAAACAACAAGAAGCCCAAAATTAGGAAGTTGGCGGTATAACGCCCTGTGCTTCAGACCCTTAAGCCTCGGGGCTGTGTGATTGACGGCAGAGAAAAAATATCTCCACTCCAAAGGGTAAAGGGTAAGGGGCGTAAAAATCGTTCCGAAGGAATATATACCAGAGAATGGGCAGTAGCGTTTTGAAGAGTACTATGAGTACTTCCTGCGGTCGCCAACCCGTGATGTTGCGGGGCGATTATGGCATATCCCCCCAAATGATGGACCATGGATCCATTGTGGAAATCTTTTGGGTAAGCCTTTGTCCTGCCGTGGATGTCACCCGGCTCGCAAACTTTGAATCAGAAGGCAGGTTTACTACGAACCGAGTCATTATTAATATTAATTATAGATTTTAGTTTTTATATAAATTAAACTAAGACATTGCAAACCTTCGAAAAAGTGACTACTAGTAAATAAGATAAATAAATATCCTGAAACAACTAACACACTGCCATCTGATCCCAAATTAGGCAGAGCCTACTATGGCAACAAGACAATCTACAAACACCCTTATATATTCCTAAACACAAACGTAGTATAGATAAATTACACCCAGACCCAGAACAAATAATCGTTCTCATAACACAAAGATTTGTCCCAGGTAGGGTTCGAACCCCCGTCCTCTGGCCAGTCACTATATTCTTATAAGATTTTCACTGTAATATATATATAATTAAAACTGACGTGAGGTGAGCACCTTACATAGTGAAAACTAAACTAAATAAATAAATTGCGTTAGTGACCCGTTACAGTTTCCACTATTTGTATTCACTTTGACTATGATAAATATTTTTTTCTCTACTATAATAAAAAATTGTTTTCACAGTCCCAAAAGACTGCCGATAGAAGTGAAAACAATTTTTTCATTTCTCATACTGGGAAAGTGGTGTTTATTTGATCCGAGTAGCGAGCTATGGGCGGTAAAGGCTTATAGTAATTGCTTACCTCCTTACGATGGGAATAAATTTTAAAAATAGAACTAAATTAGTTTAGGCAGTCGGCTGTAAATAGTCTAACATGATTAAGAAAAAAAGCACAACGCCGCTAAAGAAGTTTTCAGTTCAAAAATGCTGCGGTCATGTGAGTTTATAAACGGCCAGTGTGAATTAAAAAAAGACTCGTCTTACGAATATTCGATCAGCTCACGTGTCTGCCGCGAGTTTAACATCTTTTACCCATCCCAAAAAAATTTATAACGCCGCTAAAAATTTTTCCCATTCCAAAAATAAAGGACATTCGCAATTGAGTGCCTGTGACGCTACTTGTGTTATTGGCCGTACTATTTAGTATATTATGATAAAGACAGCTATATTCATTGACAGCGGAACTGCAGTACTGGAGTAAATAATACAGACTGCAGTAAATAATAAAGATTTAAATAAAATAAAGGACAGTAGCAATCGAATTGCTGACCGTACTATAAAGTATATTATGATAAAGACAACTAACTATGTACAGTCATAAGGCGAAGAGGTATCGCGAGAGAGGTTTAGATTTGTATATTAAATCTACCTTTTAATTATCTCATCATGAGAGACACGAGCGACGTTCATTGAGTGGAGTAATCTCGATCTGGACTATCATAATTACATATATATTTTCTTAAATATCAAGTTTGTATGAGCTTACCTTGATACAGTGCGGTCATAGCACTTGCCTTGTGCACTCCGGTGTTAGTATTGCCTAATAAGTGATTGTGATAATATAAAACATAAAGTGTATATGAGAACAGAATCTAATTAACTTCAAGATGTGGTAAGTTTTATACATAGTTATTTGACACTAACAAAATTGTACATGTAATATTTAAATTGATATTTTACTAGATGTGCCCCGCGGTAATCTTTATAAATCATAGCCTATGTGTTAATCCAGAGTGCCAGCTAACTACATACCAATTTTTATTAAAATCACTCCAGCCGTTTAGACGTGAAGAAGTAACGAACATACACACTCACAAACTTGCGGCTTTATAATATTAGTATGATTAACTCATCAAATGACCGTTTAGAAGCACAAACACTATAAAACTGAGAATATTTAAGAGAAACACAATATCTACAGCATGATGTAATGTAAGAACACTTGTGATATTGTGTAATCTAAGAACGCTTGAGAAGGAAAAACTTTAAAGTGTGCGGCGTTTGAGCGTCACAGAGCGGCCAGCGGCCTTGCCAAGCATATTTGCTCTTCATTGGAGGATCTATTTAAGGCCTAGTACTTAGTAAGTAAATCGCCTATAAGGTAATTAGACTGATATTGAATTTACTAAGCAGCCTGATATGATAGAGCTTGATAAAGGCTAAACGAAAGCAGACTAGGTATCGTCTTGATGCCGTAAGAGAGGGCAAGACAAATTGAAACTTCGTATGGACAGCAAACTAGTAATAGGTGACATTCATTAAATGTGGCGGACTTCATAAAATTTTACTAATATAAGTAATTCAGAAAAGAAAAATATTAAAAAATCTGATGAACTTTTTATAGGTAAAAGCGTTTTAATTTCTTGTCGGGGACAAAGTGCAGATACTGCGTCCCTTTCTCGCAATACGACTGACAGTATGAAACTTTTATGGCTCCACTACAAGTGACGTCATAATCTTAGTATAACGCGATTTTTATTTAACATGATATTTAAATTTAGATTTTTTCGGCAATTTGAATTTAGTATAGTATAGTTTAAAGTTATGCTTTAATATTGATCGGTCTTCATAATGAGACAAATAAGCAATGCCGCACCGCACCATACCCAATTTTCTCTCTCACTTGCGCATTACGATGCAATATTGGGTCTAAAAGTATAGTATGGATACTTGCGAAAAATGTTTCGATCCACCTAATGAAATTAATATTAAAAGTAATGAATCTAGCATTTTTGTAATGACCACATAAATAGGTAATAGAATTCTATTGTATTTTAGTCAAATTGAGAATTCTTTAGAATATGAATCTCAAAGAATGACGGTCGGTAGCTATTTTAAGAGCGGTGCAAACAATAATAATTATCATCATTACAGCTTAAATAAGTCCACTGCTGGACAAGCCTCCCTCAAGAATCATCTTGAGGGGATATGTCATAATAATTATATTCTAGTAATTTTATAAACATGAAAGTTTTTGTGGGATTCAGTCACTCAAAAACTGCTACACGCGTTTGGATGAAATTCGGCTCACGGATAGTTTATGTGCGAAAAAGGTTAGATTTTGTGGGATTATCAAGAATACTCACTCTGGACCCAATTCTGAAGACAACGCAGAACATATTCAATAAAACATCAAAATGAACGAGCGAGATAGATGTGTAATGAATTCCGGGCCTTAAGAGAATAAATGTCGCATGCTACTAGAGACACGGGGACTCTGCGTTACGGTCGGCAAATTAATTAACCGGTTTCATTGCCGCCTGTCGTCATTAGGTATTATGACGCTGACGGTAATATTACTGTGTGTACTTTAACCTGAGTAAATGAGTTTGGTCGATAAAATAATCTGGTTTATAGAGTCATAGATTTCAATTATTAGGGTTTATATTTAATGTTACACCGCTGTATTATTTACGGTTTTTACCTACGTTAATATTTATGAATGTATCTTAATCTTAAAATGTAATTTAATGTATCTTTTTTAGGATTCCGTACCTAAAGGGTAAGACGGGACCCTATTACTAAGACTTCTCTGTCAGTATGTCCGTCTGTCACCAGGCTGTATATCATGAACCGTGTCGGTTAGACAGTTGAAATTTTCACAGATGATGTATTTCTGTTGCCGCTATAACAATAAATATTTAAAAAAACCAAATAAAATAAATATTTAAGGGGCTCCCATACAACATACGTGAATATTTTGCTCGTTTTTATAGATAACAAGCTGCGCCCCGCGGTTTCACTCGCGTTTAAGTAATTTTGGCGTATAAGAGTAACAAACATACATACATACATCTAAATATACTCACAAACTTTCGCATTTATAATATTAGTAGAATGTGTACCTCTAGCGGTTTTGGCACGCCGGAATAGCTCCCAAATAGTAGATTTTTTCCTACTTACTTGACACTTATCGTCATATTTTGGCCAATTTACACAATATCTTATAAATCTAAAAATATATCTAAATGTAGCCTATGTGTTATTCTGATGTATAAGCTATACTATTGTAAAGTATCATTACAATCCATTCAGTAGCTTTTATGTGAAAGAGTAACAAACATCCATCCATACTTACAAACTTTCGCGTTTATAATATTAGTAAGATGGTACGGAGTCCGACTCGCACTTGGCCGGTTTTTTATTGGTTATTCCTTTGGTGTACTGTAAAGAGTTTATCTCATACCTATCAGTATAAGAATCACCTCTAGGGCTCTTAACAAACATTTAAGAATCAGTGCCTCAATTATGACTAAAACACGATTTTGAGTTAAAATAGATGGATAGATAAACTCTTTACAGTACACCAAAGGAATAACCAATAAAAAACCGGCCAAGTGCGAGTCGGACTCCGTACCATCTTACTAATATTATAAACGCGAAAGTTTGTAAGTATGGATGGATGTTTGTTACTCTTTCACATAAAAGCTACTGAATGGATTGTAATGATACTTTACAATAGTATAGCTTATACATCAGAATAACACATAGGCTACATTTAGATATATTTTTAGATTTATAAGATATTGTGTAAATTGGCCAAAATATGACGATAAGTGTCAAGTAAGTAGGAAAAAATCTACTATTTGGGAGCTATTCCGGCGTGCCAAAACCGCTAGAGGTACACATTCTACTAATATTATAAATGCGAAAGTTTGTGAGTATATTTAGATGTATGTATGTATGTTTGTTACTCTTATACGCCAAAATTACTTAAACGCGAGTGAAACCGCGGGGCGCAGCTTGTTATCTATAAAAACGAGCAAAATATTCACGTATGTTGTATGGGAGCCCCTTAAATATTTATTTTATTTGGTTTTTTTTAATATTTATTGTTATAGCGGCAACAGAAATACATCATCTGTGAAAATTTCAACTGTCTAACCGACACGGTTCATGATATACAGCCTGGTGACAGACGGACATACTGACAGAGAAGTCTTAGTAATAGGGTCCCGTCTTACCCTTTAGGTACGGAATCCTAAAAAAGATACATTAAATTACATTTTAAGATTAAGATACATTCATAAATATTAACGTAGGTAAAAACCGTAAATAATACAGCGGTGTAACATTAAATATAAACCCTAATAATTGAAATCTATGACTCTATAAACCAGATTATTTTATCGACCAAACTCATTTACTCAGGTTAAAGTACACACAGTAATATTACCGTCAGCGTCATAATACCTAATGACGACAGGCGGCAATGAAACCGGTTAATTAATTTGCCGACCGTAACGCAGAGTCCCCGTGTCTCTAGTAGCATGCGACATTTATTCTCTTAAGGCCCGGAATTCATTACACATCTATCTCGCTCGTTCATTTTGATGTTTTATTGAATATGTTCTGCGTTGTCTTCAGAATTGGGTCCAGAGTGAGTATTCTTGATAATCCCACAAAATCTAACCTTTTTCGCACATAAACTATCCGTGAGCCGAATTTCATCCAAACGCGTGTAGCAGTTTTTGAGTGACTGAATCCCACAAAAACTTTCATGTTTATAAAATTACTAGAATATAATTATTGTTTGCATCGCTCTTAAAATAGCTACCGACCGTCATTCTTTGAGATTCATATTCTAAAGAATTCTCAATTTGACTAAAATACAATAGAATTCTATTACCTATTTATGTGGTCATTACAAAAATGCTAGATTCATTACTTTTAATATTAATTTCATTAGGTGGATCGAAACATTTTTCGCAAGTATCCATACTATACTTTTAGACCCAATATTGCATCGTAATGCGCAAGTGAGAGAGAAAATTGGGTATGGTGCGGTGCGGCATTGCTTATTTGTCTCATCCATTCAGTAGCTTTTATGTGAAAGAGTAACAAACATCCATCCATACTTACAAACTTTCGCGTTTATAATATTAGTAAGATGGTACGGAGTCCGACTCGCACTTGGCCGGTTTTTTATTGGTTATTCCTTTGGTGTATTGTAAAGAGTTTATCTATCCATCTATTTTAACTCAAAATCGTGTTTTAGTCATAATTGAGGCACTGATACTGACTAGAGGTGATTCTTATACTGATAGGTATGAGAATCAGCTCTGTGGCTCTACCGGCTAAGTCGCCGAACATCCATTTTTTCAATGGCGTTCAAATAAATAAAGGTTATAAATGACTTAATCAATCGTTAAATCGGCTTCAACGTTGACAATCGATTCCGGGCCATTTATGACGTCACATGTGCTCATGGAAGCCGATTTAACGATTGATTAGGTCATTTTTAACCTTTGTTTATTTGAACGCCATTGTAAAAATCGATGTTCAACGACTTAGCCGGTAGAGCCCCTGAAGAGTGACGTAAAGCACGGCTCTCCATGTTGAACTAAATTTATAAATAATTCCATAATACACTACTTATAGCCAAGGAAAAACAACTACTAAGTCGAGTTCCGTGTTATTGAATGAAAAAGTTCTCAATGGAAAAAGCAGTAAACTTGTTCAGCCATACGTAAACTAAAATATTTTTAATATACATAGGTATAAGATATATCACTCGTGGGATGTTGGTCTAATTCAAAATATTTTGGCATACCCTAAATCTGAAAAGACTAAACGCATAATTTGTGGTTTAATTCAAAAGTATAGTCGGTGATTCCCTTTTCTATTTTCATAGTTTATTAAATAGGTACAGTTGTGTGTTAATAGAGCATAAGGTACAATGGGATTGACGTATCCGTGTGGATAAACACCCCTTATTAATAAAGATAAAAAAAAGATAAATCACTCAATATATGAATATATAGATACAATTAGAAGGGCATGTTGGCGTGGTTGGCAAACGCTTGCTTTTCACGCAGGAGGTTCGATTCCCACCCAGGACAGAAATTTGTGTGCATAAACATGTCTGTTTCTCCTGAGTGTGGGTGTAATTATTTTTATAAGTATGTATTTATGAAAGTAAGTAGTATTTGTTGTATATCAGTTATCTAGCTTCCATAGTACAAGCTCGGCTTAGTTTGGGATCAGATGGCCGTATGTAAATAATGTACCAGGATATTATTATATACTCGTATGTGATAAAAAAGTATGAATATAGATTTAGTAATGGATAATATTGTGATAATGACTTACTTGTGAATTGTGATAAGTATATGTTTGCTATGACATATAACTATATTCAAAACTCAATCATAAAATTTCTCATTTTATTTATATGATATTGTGATAATGATGTTTATTCATTAATTAAGCTAATTAATATCTTTATAACGAATGATATATATCCGGAATGTATTAATCATTTAGAAATTGTATTGATGTAAATTGCTCATTGTTTCGCCCTAGGGAAATTGTCGCGGGGTACTTTATAATTGACGGACACAAACTATATCCAGGCTGAGAACAACTA
Organism: Pseudoips prasinana; assembly: GCA_951640165.1. Classification (NCBI taxonomy): domain Eukaryota; kingdom Metazoa; phylum Arthropoda; class Insecta; order Lepidoptera; family Nolidae; genus Pseudoips; species Pseudoips prasinana. The sequence continues at coordinate 21,057,591 of OX621236.1, read as the reverse complement.
TTTACCACACAAACGGTATTCCTACACGGGAATCAAATCGTAACGAAAGTTGAGCACAATAAATACAACCCTACAAAAATGTTATAAGTTTATTAATATCGCTCATATAAATGAGATATATATATATATAAACACGAATCACATTTACAAAGATGTTTATTGATATCCAAGTTCAATATAATAAAACAAAATGTATTTATTCCAACAGCTTTCCGCGAGCATATTAACTTTGTGTTTTAAACAAGACAGAGAGCCACTATAAGTCTCTTCAAGCATGTTTTTTAAGTAAAACTCCTTCATCGTGTGGGCAGGCCCGGTATTGTAATTATAGTCGCTCTGTAAGGCTCGACATGGCTCAACGACTGTGGTCTTACGACAACAGCCGGGACCGGTAACTTAAAACGTCAAACAAGAAGTCGCTCAGAAATCAAACCACTTGACGGTCACCCGTCTATAGACAAACCGAGTACCTAGGCGCTTTACCTCGCCGATCACTTACAATATACATATGTATACATTGACTCTCGCCTGTTTCCCAGAGGGGTAGCCAGAGACAACGGATTTCCATTTGTCACGATCTTTGCACACATCTTTTGCCTCGTTTACAGTCATTATATTCTTCATACATGCTCGCCGGTTTAGGGTACATCTGACCTGGCCTTTCTTGAGAACGATTCCGATTTGGTATAAGATAGGTATAACTGGATAGATAATGAGATTATTTACTGAACACTGACCTAAGATTCTAATAATATAATGTTCGTCTTTCTTGCGTATCGATAAGACTATTGGGTATGAACACAATCCTTTTAACCCGTTAACTGCTGATGGCCGGCAAAATAATAGTTTTTTATTGCTTACGAGTCACTTGGCGATAAATCTGTTAACGATATCTCCAGAGTGCGGCACGGCGGTAAGTATGATTGATATTGACGCTCTATTAAAAGATTTTTTTTAAATAAACTGTAAATGCCGTGACATATTTAGATCGATAAGTTTTGTTGATTAATTTACAATTATTATCAAAACATTAGAATAAACTATTCAAGCGGCAAATATAGTAATGATATCATCACTGCATGTTGCATAATTATTTCCACGATTAATGACACGCTCCCGCTTCGCGCGGCTAGTTAGAAAGATAAATAAGTATTTTAAATTCAACCTTGGCTATGAAACTATTTATATTACGAATTTTTAATTACAGGAACTAAAATGACACTGTGGTGGGTTGCCAGTTTAGCGTAATGTAAAAATAGTGTTGTTCCTGAATGTTCAAGTAATTTATTTATTAGTTTGGATTTAAGTCGATTAAGCATGATTGCGCGCATTTATAATTTTTGTCGTGATTTTCCAAATATAAACTGAGTCACCCTTGTGGTTGCCATCCATCTAGACTGCAGTTGTGCAGTCTAGATGGATGGCCTCCACCAGATTGACCTCTGTTGGGACGTTCGTTTGTTACCGTGTAGCACTGCCAATATCTTATTGGGTTGCTTTTAAACCGGTGGCAAAGAACCCACAACGTTTTGTTCCCCATACACACAAAGTATGTTCTAAGAATAACTTCCTGAATTTGCTCTTAGATCGATAGAACAAAACAGACATGATATATTTAAAATAGTAGGTACCTACATCATAATATAAAACAAACTATATATAAAGTTTGAGAAAAATTATACGTAGGTATACTTAGTTAAATATTCCTTGTTAGTTTAATTACTTAATAACCAACAAGGAACTAAATCGCAGACAGTTTGCAATTTAAATTCTACATAAAAACTTTTAATACAAAGTACAAATAATTATTAAAAATTGTATAGTTTTGTAGCGATATCTGATTATTACGCATGATTAAAAAAGAAAAAAATATTGAGTCGTAATTTTATCATCTATCAGTCCACTCAGATTTTTTTTAGAATCTAATTGTTTTTGTATGAAATACGGGCTCGATATAAATATAATAATAATATCTGGGGACAATGTCACACAGATCATCCTAGCCCCAAACTAAGCAAAGCTTGTACTATGGGTACCAGGCGACGATATACAAATATATCATAAAAGTGCAATTATTTGTAAGTAAACATTCGAATGTTCCAATTTCATTTTTTTTCCATATTTTTACACGAGCTCATTTGTGAAATCTTTTATCTATGAAAAATGGAATCTTGTGAGATTCCATTTTTCATAGATAAAAGATTTCAACATGTTCGTACCATGATTTTCTACGATTTTAAATGTTGCCTAAAACGTGAAGATTCTTTCAAAATACTTAAGAAAGAAAGAAGCAAACGTTTACGACGGATATAAAGAATTTAAGCATGGTCGGCTATCACTGACTGACGAAATAGAAGTGGACTCCCAGTAACGGCAGTTATAGAAGAGACCGTGCTGGTAATGAAAAATTTAATTCAATAGAATAGGCGTATAACCACAGAAAAAAAAGTATAACATACACGGAGATCTTGGGTTTATGGTAAGTGTTGCCAAGCGTTATGTGTACGTGATCGGCCTGCCTGGCATTTTATCAGTTCACGCTCCGCACACAACGCCTGCACAAAAAGCGAAGCAATGCTGCATATTACCCACGATTGCGGCGAATGAACAAGACAAATACGTAACTGAGATTATTTAAGTAAAGTTAAGTAGTTTTAATTCAAAGGTGCATTTGCCTGACTATAAAAAGGATACTATTGTTGTCCATTTGTTAGCAGAATTTGAAGACTAATATAGTATAGTGTGGAATCTGATTTTCGTATTTTAGTACCTGGCAAACCGATAGATACCCTTGATGACGATCTATGGTCTAACGTTTCAACTCAAACATTGCAATGTATATTAAACAATCCAATTAATTAATGTAGGTATACTTCAAAGGCTGTATTTGGAAATGAATTGGAAAAATCGGTTTTCAAACAACGAAGAAATTGAGTAAAAACAATTAATATTTGGTCCTCAGTTGGAAATATTCCTAGTATATCATAAAATCGCCTTACTAGTTGCTAATTTAATTATCTTTTTAAGTTTACCGTTGCTTAAAAAAGATTCTCCACATTTTGTATGGCGAACACTACTTGCCTATAATCCTAATATATTACATAAGCCTTGCCTTGTGACTTTAAGGCTTCATATTAGGCAATAGATCTTACTTAGTCATAATGGAACACTAAAACAAAACCGCGCGCGCAATGCCTTTGCTTTTTAAACTGTAAAAAGAGCTATGTACTATACAGATACAGACGCCAGCACATCCAGCTACTCCAATCTGTCAAATTTCTTTTATAGGTTTTCAACTTGACCATATATATCATATAATTTTATCATAAGATTCACTTTCAATGGGGAAGTTTGATAGATTGGGGTAGCTTGATGTGCTGGCGTCTGTACATATGATTGCTTGAGAGTAAAAACCAAGTATTACAGGTTAAATTATTGCATATACATTTGTTGTACTTACTGGATTTTGAATAAAAATGAACTAAAATAGTAATAATAATATGACATCCTCCTGGTCACACTTGGGCCCTGACAGCTAGTATGTGTGCAAACAGAGGGAATTTCTATCCCATTACTCTCATAATGGCTTACATGCTCTTCAAGGCACAGAGGGTGTAATGCTGCCAAAACCTAGACTTCGGGCAATAACTGAGAAATTTTCTTTACAGAAAAATCGGGATATATTGTCAGGAAGCATTGCATTCCGTTCCCTTTTCACAAGGCTTAAGAATTCTCTCTGACCCTCATGAAAGGAGTCTTGTAGATATTTAAGCATGAATAAAAACAATACTAACCAGTATGAATCATTTCATCAACATTCCTATGTGAGTTTTGCAATGACATTTGTTCTTGCCCTAGGTAATCCACATTAATAGCAGTATGGTCATGGCCAAATCTATGACTGAGCAGGTTTTCTCTTTCTGTGGCCTCCTGTTCACGTCTACGCCTCTTGCTCTGAGAATTTGCAAGTGAAGCCTGTAAAGATATAATTAAATACATTATTACTTGTTCTGAACAAAATGTTGTATGACAGATTTCAAGACAATTTCAAGTCAGTTTCTATGACATGAAAAACATGTTTCACAGACTTAATATATAATTGTTTTGAGATGACAATAACGCTGTATTATTATGTAAATAATAACTGTTTTAAAAAACAAACAACTACTATTAATGTTTTGTTTTAATAACATTATTTATAATGCAACATGTAAATCTAATCACAGAAATGATAAGTTTTATTGTCTGCAAAGTCTCAAACTAGCACCTTCTACCAAATCTGGACAGGTGCTCTTTGTTTAGCTATTAACGATACACACTGCCAGATCAAATTGAGGATTCCCTTGCCAAAACCCTTTTGGCAGGTCACTATGAGTTGGTCATGAATATAACACCTACATCAGCCAAAACAGTAGAGGGTGGTGGTTCAGTGGATGATTAAATTAATTATATTCTATTTTTGATATTTGAATGAACTTCTACTTTACATTTAAATCTTAAATTGTAATTAAATATGAACGAAATATATAATAATAATAATATCCTGGGACATTATTTACATGCAGCCTGATCCCAAACCAAGCAGAGCTTGTATGTAAACCAGGTAACTGATATACTACTTTTCTTTTGTAAATACATACTTATATAGATAATTACACCACATGGGACCATCTCAAACATATTCCTAATTTAATAAAATTAATTATCAAAATTGGTTCAAAACCCCAAATGAATTGGGTAACATATAGACATAAGCAGACAAACAGTAAAATTAATCTCCTTTTTTGAAGGCAGTTAAACATTTTAGTTCTGCGTAAACTTAAAATGAATGCATGACTAATGCTATTATAGCTTATTAAATTTACTTCTATTTATCTTTCACACAGAGTTGTTAATATTGCAAGTCCTAAAATTTATATAAATGACTAGCTGTGCCCTGCACTTTGACCCGCATTAAACTTTATAAATTATAGCCTATATGTTAATCCAGGGTGTCAGCTAACTCCATACCAAATTTTATTAAAATCTCTCGAGTCCTTTAGGCATGAAGAAGTAACAAACATTACACTCACAAACTTTCGCCTTTATTATATTAGTAGGAGTCCTTTAATTAACTGAAGTTCACATTATTTTTTTATATTTGATTGAGTCTATATTTCAACTCATATTTACATTACAGGATCTAAACCCAATCCTATACTGCAAATCTTATTGAAATTATTAAAGGAATTTGAAAACCCCTTAAAAATTATAAATTAATCTTTAATTATTTGACAAGTATTTAATATTTTTAAGGGGTCCTCAGCACTTAGCTTTTGATCTCAACCGTACTGGTGTGCCATGGTGTATTAGAATAATGATGTTACCTGTATATGCCTGTTGTCATATTTAAGTTGATCCACTCTCATTTTGGCCATTGGTCTCTGATTAATTGGAGTTTTGAACACGTAAAAGTCCAACTTTTCACAATTCCTGTAATTTAATAAAGCCTTCATAGAATAGATGAGCCACAATATGTTCACATTTAAACAATCTATATCTGACTAAGGCTTTTATTTTGTTAAATAAATTTCAAAGCATAAATAGCATTATTAATCTACCGAAAACGTGCCGGTCAATTATATATCCCAAAACATAAGGAACTTACGCACTAATTGCATTAATCTTAGATTGGATTGCATTTTCGATGGCTTCGTAATTTTTGAGATCTCTCTCCAACTGAACAAATAAATCACCGGTTTCTTGTATGAGTTGATTAGTCTGATGGTAAAGAGCTTCCATTATAAATAATTTTCCAAATATTCAATGATAAATAAATACTATACTTCAAACTAGAATTCCAAATAACCTAATCGTGATTCGTGACGTTCTAAATGTCAAAGATTTTATTGTGACACTTATGACAGTACTCGTTCTAGTGATGTGAATAATTCAAATTTAAAATTTATGAAGCATGTGTGATTACACACATGCTTAATAAATTTATTAATATAATTAAAATATAGCTTGATAAGAATGACAGTTGTCAGATCAAAATGACTAGGGCAGAAAATAACTCACTACAGCAGTCCTAGTGGTTATTTATTAATTCCTGGTCACATAATGATTCATAATTAAAATCAAATTTCCAATTTTCTGTCAGCGTATTTCGCCTTTCCTATTAGTCATTTCCAGTCATTCTGAGCTACATGGTCACATAGATTGTTCAACAACATTACAATTTTGTTTGCTGTGAACGGTGGGACAGTAGTTATTTAAATGATTTTTTCTTAGTAAGTTAAAAATAAAAATCAAATACATTGGTTATTTGAATTTTTCACATTAATTTTACGGTTATGGGAAAAAAGTGTTAGATAATACAAAAGTTGTAGATTGTTTTATTACCTACAACTTTGTTATTCAATATTTTTCCATAGGACCTGTATCACACAAATGAACCGTTATTTACCTTAAGGATAAACAACAGTTTATCTCGATTGCCGAAACTCACCCCCTCCCACTTCCCACTCTCAAATAGCCAGTAAATTTCATTTTTGCTATATTTTCTTCTATTTTCAACGGGTTTCATCGTACTAATATTGTTTTTCACTATTTACCATTTTCAAAGGATTCAGCTCTGGCCTATTGGGCTCCTTTTCACCAAAAATCATGTTTTTACACATATTTTCAATATGATCACAAATCTACGCAGAACTTTAATCTTAGATATTAGATAAGAACAATTTAAACTGGATAATTTAAAATAATTATTTGTTTTGTTAAATTTGGCACACAATCATATTTCAATTCATCAAATTTAGAAGAAAAAGTAGTACACTTAATTGCACAAGGAATATACACAGTACAATATACATACATAGAACATTATTTTGCAATTGACAGCCTTATCACTAAAAGCGATCTCTTCAAGGCAACCTATTTGTGTTGGATGGACCAGAATTTAATATTTAATAATGATAGCAAAAGGTGTACGAATTTATTGGAAATACGAAAAGATAGCTTACGTATATATATACGTACGAATAATACTTATATATAAATATATATATATATATATTCATAAAAACTTATATGTAATTAGTATGCTTTCAGCTAATTCAAGGAAAGGCTCGGCGGCAACTAGATAATACGTCTAAATAATGTTCTTTGACCATATATTTGCAAATTCTCAGTGACTGGGGGCGTCTTATTTCGATATGTAAAATTTGTAGAATGGCATGGCATTTTAAGTCGTCAGTTACCAAAGTACCAAATTTAGCGAACATAAAACTGTCGTGTATTAGAGTTGAATGTAGCATCACTACCTTGAATTGACACTTGTCAATTTGACGTGGCAGTTTTCTTGCGTAACGTTCGGATACACGGCTTATGAATTTAAAATATGTAAAACGTTAAATAAATAATGAAATAACTCACTACTTGACTTATTGCATAATAATAATTCAAGATTAGAAAAAGGTGCGAAATATTATAAAATAGTGGTAATTAATATCCGTTTTAAATAATTGTTGAATATCTTTTAAATGTTACCCAGTGCTCTCGTCATAGATAATAAACGGCTCTTATCCTGTCGGAGACTGAGACATTGTTGACGTTGTGTTGTTGTACGTGAAGGTACCTATTTTGTAATGTTCAAAATACTTTCCCTTGTGTAATGTGATGAGTGAGTGATCAATTAATAACCATTCAATAAGAATAGTTGCGGAGATTTGTAGTGATAGTGATTTTGTAAACGGACAAGCTACAAGAACAATGGGTGACGCTTGTCGAGCCTGCCTTACCAGGGTGCCTCATGCCACTCTCATCGCCACGATCATGTGCTGTTTGGGCGTGGGTGTGTTCTGTGGGACTATGTATCGGGGTTCAGCACTCTCAATACTAATGTTCGACGAGGTGTTTCATTTCCGGCTGATATGGATCGAAGCTCTACAGATGATATTCATCGTAGGCAGCGCTTGTATGGCAGCACTCGGGTTCATGCTTTTGTGTCTGGGCTGTTTAACGACAGGGGCCACGAGACAAAAAGTATACCGAGCGTGGAGAGCACGAGTTGGCGGCAGGATATCTTGCGCCGTATTCATGATCATCACCTATATTTTGGCTTTCACTTGGCTCATATTACTGGGATTCCTTGTTATTACTACTTTCTTATTCACGATCTTTTGGAAACTATGTTCGAAACCCGAAAATATTGCGTTATCTACATGTATCGACTTCACCCAATTCGACTTCATGTTCCCCTCATCAGTGAAACAAGAAGACATGAAAATATGTGAGGCTCACAAGATGAAATTATTCTGCAAAGATTATGTTGAAAAGGCAGAATTCATGTTTATATTAGCAATGGTGTCATGTATCCTTGTGATATTGAGTTTAGTACATTATCTGATGTGCTTGTCTGCTAACTATGCACATATCAGGGATCACGAGAAGTTCCAGGAGTTGCAGGAGCTGCAGTACCTCACCAACCCGGGCATGCATGCCTCCAAAGATCGTTTCTAGTATATGGCCCGTGCGCCGCTCCTGCGCTCCCTAGAAGCAACCACTAAAATGTGACAATGCTAGGACAATGACTGTAGTTGACTAAACCTTGGTGTTCACTGACAAATTCAACACAAACAAAAGACTGACATTCAGTGAAGCCATAACAAAATTATGGTACCTTACTTTAAAATATTGTTCATTTTATTATACCGGCAATTCACTTGGTGTTGCATATTCATGCAATTGCTTTATTTAGCCAAAAGCTGTGATGTGTAGTGGTAGCTACTTTTATCAGCATGTTTTTTTACATTCTTAATATTAAAAACAGATTTCCGTCCATTTGTTGGGTTTTGGTGGGATTTGAAGATACTCTAATAACCCGATTCATTCACTGCATGTGTGAATGTCAAGTTTTTTGTATTTGATAAAACATCAATTTTATTTATTTGGCCAATATATCGATGACACAAATATGCAACATCAGGTGATGTGCCACAATTACATACATATCTTATATGATGAGTTCTTGTTGATTCTGTCCACATAATTACATTCCCTTAAGATACATATTTATTGTGTTATCATATGATTTTGTTGAAGAAAATTAGTGTGTAGGTAATATATTTAGGTGCTTATCTATATATTACTTTGGCTTTGTTTATTTGACCTGTATTAGTAACCTAGTGATTAATTGTAAGTTATCACTGTGTATTTGGAGACATACCTGTTATCAGGATATTATTACTGTCCATATATCCACCATATAATGTTCTACTGGTCTTAATGAAGGTAGCCATCTGCAGGGGACATGTTAAAAGTGCACAACAGTGTGTGCAAACACAGACTTCTTCTATACCATCACTCTGATATCCTGATGAGACTACTAGGATAACAGGATAGAGGTCCAGTACAGTACTGATGGCTATACAGGCACTCCGAGATACAGGGGTGTGACAACACCACCTCCCTGACTGCTGATACTAAGAAATTTTCTTTACGAAATAGTCTTAAAATCACTTTTTAGTCCAACCCAGATTGGAACCCAGGAGCTCATTATCTGTGGTTGAATATCAACCACTAGAACAATGAGGCAGTCAAACCATATAACCAGCACCTCTAACAAAAAATATTTTCACATTAACCCTTAACCGGTCATAGCTTATGTTTGTAATTCATTGGTTATGGCTCTTATACACTATAGAGTCTTAAATGAAATGGGAACTATTATCCCAGTTTCCGATTAAGGGTTAACCATGTCATATCCCTACAATATCAGTTTATACAATACATGCTCAGTATGTAAGTAGGTTATTCCTTATATTTCAAAACAAAACAAAACAAAAGTTTATGTGTATAATATGTATTAGGTACCTATATAATTGTTCAAATATTAGTACAATCAGTTAACAAATGCCAGGAAATGTTAGTGTTATAGTGTATCTAGAAGAAACTACAAGTTCTTCATGGAATTAATCAATGTTATTAAGTATAGGTGTTAGTAGACTGAAATTTCGACTTTCTATTGATTATTTTGATAGGCCTTCTTTATACAAATACCCTTTTTATAAATTTGCTAACACATTATATGTTTTTAATCTTTTTGAGGAAAATATACCTAATTTTCTATCTATGCTTATGTATAATATTAATATTATGTAGGACACAATTGTATTATTTTTAAACCACCTTAATTAATATTAGGTATTATATTATTGTTGTATAAAAATATATTTGAATTATTATAAAAAAACCAGTCTGAAGTGAGAGAAGAATGAAGTGGTGGCAATTCTGTATTTTATGCAACTAGACTAATAGATATCATACCTCCAGTGGAAAAAAGGATAAGTAGTGTTATGTCAAACTATCGATTTTATCATTTTCATCATCAATTTAAGAGTTTGCTGAAATTTTTAAATATTTTTCTTGTTAAATTTGATGAAATAATGCAACAACAAATATCAATTCTGCATATATAACTCTAAATTAGCTATTTGAAAATGATAAACGTAACACTACTTATGCTTTTGCCACTGGGGGTATGATATATCTTTATATTATCTATTTCTTTAGTGGCTCAATATTAAACTAGTTAAATGGTTCACCTGAAATGCACAATACAAACAACAGTTACACTTCAGTTTTGAAAAATGAATAACTTCTGTTAGAGAGTAAATTAGCCAATATCAAGTTAAATATGTATATAAGTTTAGCCCAAGCAATCAACAGTCACTAAGAAGTAAAAGTGTGTACTCAAGATGAGATGAAACATATTTTCCATGTTTCATTGTTTTTAAACTGTAATGACAGATATAAAGATTATATGACATCTGTCAATATTGATCTTTTAGTAACTATGTAATGTTGCTTGACTTCATAAAAAGTGTATATGTCTACATGTACACTTTCTTAAGTACTATTTATAATAATAATAACGCCACTTATTTCCGGAAATTGTATACATTGCCTGATATCAAGAAAGTTTGGACCAATGAATGATGACTCGCAGTCTGGTGTGCCTCTTAGAATAGGCCTCCTCCAACGCTCGCCATTGTGTTCTATCCTCTGTTCTAAACTCATTCATATTTTAGTCTTATAGTAACTTACCCCCGTTATATGCGTAGTTAAAAATTGCGAAATAATGAACTTAATAACTATATTTTATGACAAAAGTTTAAAACCTTTGTAGCTTGTTTCCTTTTTTTTTCATAAAGTTCGCATTTGGGAAATTAATTCTTGTGTTGCAGGGTACTTTACAAGTAAATAATTGACAGACACAAAATACACTCAGACTGAGCACAACTAATTATGGGTCACACAAATACTTCTGTGCCATAAGTAGTTGTGGTATATTTCTGACCATTTTTGTATTTTGATTTAGTATTCAAGTTTTTAATAAATATATAATTGCTGTCATTGACTCAAATTTCACGAATTCGCACACTTTCGCATTTTATATAGGGATATAACCACCGATGTAAGTTTGTATGATTGTCACAAACGAACATTTCGCAAACCTTTTTTCGTATTATTAGTTGGATTAATAACCTTTAAGCAGCTTTTCACTAGACTTTACAGCTTGATTTGTTTTATGTATTATTTTTTAGAGTTATAATAAGATGCATTTATCTATATTAATATTTAGACATAAGAAATTATGACTTTTTGGATTAATTGGAGACTTTCTACACCTAACCTTAATAGCTATCTTTCTACCTTTGTAATTAGTATAAGATATATATAAGTTGCACATAATTATGTAAGCGAAAATGTATGTAATAGAATAGGTTTTATAATAAATGTTCGTTTTTATATTTATTTGTTTTAATAATAACTATTTTATTTACTAATTATATTCTACTACTACCCTATATGAAGTGCCGTTACTTAAGAAAAGTTAAAAAGTAAAGTACTGCTGACAATTTTGTTTTTATTAAACTCAACTAATTTAAATTTTCATCATTACATCCCTAATAGGTATATCTAGATCATATGAAAAGAACAGGGTCTTTATGTTCCCTTGCGGTCCATTCATCGGTTGGCTTGAAGAGATCACTTATAGCAATATAATACTAGGTATTTCCAGTAAGATGTAATTTTTGTCTTTGATGTGCAATAAACAATTATATATCTAACCCGTTCTAACCTATCTGTGAGGGTAGGGTGGATACGATATAAATAACACAAGAACACGTAGTAAGTTAACGAATGATTGATTACCGACATACAGGATGTGACATGGATAATACTTATGTCATTAACGAAGGCGGGTGCATGGGTCAGACTCAATTAGGTCCCATTTAGATAGCCACTTCATGACTGTATGAATAAACACGTGAACAAGTTTAATCTAAAAATGAACGTGGTTAGATATTGAAATTATTAATTCCTATAGTTTAAACAAGCAATAATTGTTTACTATAGGTATAACTATTTACTGAGGACATGGGACAGCGCAACAAAACTGATACAAGCATGTATCTACTTAGTATTCAATAACTACAGTTTGTCTAGCGGTAAGCGCATTGATCCGCAAATAAAGGTCCCAATCGGGTCAATAAATACTGCAGGTTACTCCTAAATAGCTACAGCAGCGGGCTACGGCAGGTACTGTATCTACGTTTTTATAGCGAGATTTGAACAATAATTGTTCTTCAATTGTTGAACCGTATGACTTATATTATGTATATGATACGAGTGGGTATGCCATACAATATCAAATATTTTGCAAATTTCGCTCGCTTTGTTCACTTGCGACTTTTAACTGCGGGCATTAAAAAAAGCGGCCAAGTGCGAGTCGGACTCGACCATGAAGGGTTCCGTAGCAGTAACTAACAATATAAAACTTCTTGTAGTAATTGATTGAATGAAAGGGAAATTACGGTTAATGATTTAAGACGTATTAAAAAAAAACAAATTAAGTACTAGATCTGGTTCAAACCAATTTTCGGTGAAAGTTTGCAAAGTAGGTAATGTACATCATATTATATTTTTTAGTTTTATCCCTTTCTTATTTTAGAAGTTACAGGGGGGGGGGGCACATTTTACCAGTTTGGAAAAAAATGATATTAGGAACCTCAATATCATTTTTGAAGACCTATCCATTGATTCCCAACATGTACGGGTTTGACGATAAAATTTTTTTTTAGTATTAGTTCTAAGTATGGGGAACCCCCAAAATTTAGGGTATTTTTCTGTTTGTGTGAAAATCTTAATGCGGTTCACAGAATACATCTACTTAAGTACCAAGTTTCAACAGTATAGTTCTTAGAGTTTCGGAAAAAAGTGGCTGTGACATACGGACGGACAGACAGACAGACATGATGAATCTATAAGGTTTCCGTTTTTTGCCATTTGGCTACTATTTTATTTTTTTTGATAAGGCAAAAAGTGTCTGCGGGTGGGTATGTCGGACTTGCACCGACTAAACCTACCTGCCGTGGACTTCTCTAGGCGCCCGATGGGGGAGTCCCGGGAACGTGGGTATGCTGCCCCTTTGGCGCCGTGTCCCAGATGGTCGGGACACCTACCCTGGGAGGGCTCCTTTGGATTACCCTCCCCTAATGCCGACTCCTGCCAGTACGGCACAGCGACTGCGCCACAAACAGATCGCTGTCATCCCGGAGCAGCTTGTACGTGGCGACAGTAGAGGACACATCTCACACTGTCGCCGCGGCCCCGAGGGGAGTTGAGCTAACGGCTGCCGCCGCCACCCCGACGCCTCCTCCGCCTACGAGCGGGATCGGCTCGTACCCGATCCCGTTTGGCGGCCTCCTTCTGCAGCAAATTGCCTCAGAGAAGGAGACCACGGAGTCCCATTTGGTGGAGTCAGTCGCCAGCCAGCACCGCATACACGACTGCTGGCGGCGAAAGATCCCGTCCGATCTCACCGACCAGGACTCGTCTCTCGGCCTCCCAGGCCGGACACTCCTCCAGGGTAAGCTGGGCAGAGTCCAGGTCGCTCCCGTAATGGCGACAATGTGTCGTCACTTCTTGGCCGATCCGGCACAGATACTCACCGAAACTCCCGTGTCCGGTGAGTATCTGAGTCAGTCTGTAGGTGACGTAACCGCCCTTCCTTCCCACCCAGGCTTCGAGGTGAGGCAGGATAGCACCGACGGCACGTTGGCACGCGTTCAGGCGCAACTCAAGACGTGCGCGCCACTGTGTTAGTATGCGCCGGTGTGCATCCCGCCTATGGGCAACGAGCGTCTGCTCTGGCGGCGGACGCGGATCTCGGTATAACGCGTTGACTGCCGCCAGGAGATCAAACGGCGGGAGGCGCGCCAGGAGTTTCGCCACCTCAAAGGATACCGTCCGGTATCCTCGTGCGATCCGTATGGCCACCATACGCTGCAGGCTGTTCATAATAGCTCTGCAGCGAGAGGCGCCCGTCAGGCGTTCAGACCAGATGGGCGCCCCATAAAGGACCATGGATCGCACGACACCTCCGTAGAGGCGGCGAACTTCTTCCCTGGGATCCCCGAGTTTCGGCAAAAGCCGGTGTAACGCACCGGTTACCCGGCGCACTCGGGGGGTCAGACGCTCGAAATGCTCTTCGAGGCCCCATCGGCTCTCTAGGGCGAGGCCTAGGTACTTCATTTACCGCCCCACCCTGACCTCTGCGTCACCTACACGCATCGACATACTGGGTGGCGGAAGCCGTGGAACCATAGCGCTTCGGTCTTGTGAAGCGCTACCCGAAGGCCCAGTCTCAAAATGGCCGCGACGACACACGCAACTCCGAGTTCGGCGAGCCGTACCGCCCGCTGAAAGCTTACCTCCCGGGCTATGACGAGCGTGTCGTCCGCATAGCAGACGACGCTCACTCCGGGATGGGAGGCTTATCCGCAGGACCGCATCGTACGTGGGGCTCCATAGCAGAGGTCCCAACACGGACCCCTGAGGAACCCCGCAGGAGAGCTCCCTCTGGATCTCAATCCCGTTCCGACCGACGAATTTGATCGTCCTGTTGCGCAAATATGCCCCGACTATACCACGGAGATAGGGAGGCACGTTATGATGGACTGGCTACGGAACCCTAAAAAGTCAAACACAATTTGCCGATACAAGGTTTTAACCGTTCCTATTAGTGTACTCTAGTACTTTAACGGGAACGGTAGACAAGCTAGAGTAGGAGGTTATGGTGTACCGTGTACGTAATGTCCGGCTAATGGAATATAGAGTGAGCTCATAACGACGATATGCATCTGTAGATTAGACTGACTATACCGACCTAATTGTTACCTTTTCCATGTTAAATTATAAGTATACCTACCTATCTATCGCAATATTCTTAAGTTCAGAGATCATTGTGGTAAGTAGGTAGGTATCACTTATTTACTTAATTCAATTGTAGTGTCACAAAGATAATTTTGCAAATGTCGTACTAATATAACCATGACCATAAGGGCGTTAATAACTTCCTGTATCTTATTGTTAAATCGTTTTAAAAGTTGTAGTACTCCCGGGTCACTGATTGATGCTATTGGGACGAAAGTCAAGGGCAACTGCGTCCAATAAGCCAATATAAAATATAATGACAACTATTTTTAAATACACAAATCAAATATACGTTTTTGTTTGCCGTAATAGCCGCGAGTGTGAGCCGTAATAGCGAGTTTAACTTCATATTTAATAATTAGCTCCCCACGTGTGGATATTGTTAAAAGGGACTCCCGATTCAAGTTTGATTTATAAATTGAAAGCCTATATGCCATAAATAATATAGGTACAGTATCTTAAAATATCTAAACTAGAGATTGCACTTTCGATATTCAACTATTAAGGTTCTATTGTCAAAGACTATAGACATTAAAGGCAAGTAATATTAATTTGTTGGCCTAAATAAATAATAATAAAAAAATCCTGGGAGATTATTCACACATGGCCATCTGATTCCAAACTAAGCAGAATTTGTGCTATGGAAACCACATAACTGATATATGTATGAGGTACATAATGTACCTAATATATCAGTTACAAAAGAAAAGTAGGTAGCATATTATGCTAAATAATCGTGCTCTTGGGTGGGGATCAAACCCACGACCTCTGGCTTGCTAGCAGTCAGGGTAACCACTAGATTTACAGACCAGTCATCCGTACAAATATGTAATTGCAAGACGCGTTCTTAAGGCGCTAAATAATACAAAAAATTGCATATTTAATCCTCGTCCAGAGCGGTTACTGATAGGTATGTCATGTATAGCAGGGTAATTTTTTTGGGACATTTTGTGAAACCGTCGCTCTACGTTAATACGCGAACACGCTTATCCCAATTCCCATTGAGGATGGAGCAATGGGAAGTGTAAGATCATCATTCTTTAGAAATAGGTAATATGTGTAGGTAGGTACCTAAACAAAAACCATTCCGCCAGCATTCTCTATCGAATATAATAACATAAGTATATTTAAATATCAAACAACAAATAAATCGAATATATACATAGAAAACAAAAATACGGTCGAAACGATAACTTAAGTCTTTTGAAGTTGGTAAATAAAAAGAGGAAGGCTTTTATATTTTGATAACAATAATAAATACATATCGCAGAGCGTAAAATGAAACGTCAAACCTGAAGCGTCTTGGGTGTTTTCGGAAATGGGGGTTGTCAAAACGGAGCTAGCTGTCAAGTGACAACTTGAGGAGTTTTGGCGCCAACGCGGAAAAGGACGCATCGAGGCTATGTTTTATTTTCAAAAACTGGTGTAAATTCGAGTTTTTATGTGTAAATATGGTGGATTTTTAGACATAACATCTTCGACATCGTACACAAGTGGAGGAAAGTGCGATATTGCTGTGAATTGTGATTTTCCGTGTTGAAACCAAAACTCCATAGAAGCCTCTAGTAAAGTCTCCACTGCTTTACTGAGGTGGGACTATGACTTGACTGTGACGGACGTGTTGGACATGACTGTGACGGACGTGACGGACATGACTGACTGACTTTAAAATATAAAATTAGAAATAATACAACTGAAGACGAGGCGGTATGGTCACAGACCTTAGCCTGCCCAAAGAGGGCAAAAAAAAAAAAATGTCAAGTGACAAGTGGCGTGGGAAACTTTACTTTTGCGATTTGCGACAGATAGCGAAGGACTTCCACGTGTTTCCAATCGGAGCGTTCACCGCGCTCCGAAAGTAATCAAATTATGTATGTTCATCTGAACAACGTGTGTTTTTTTTTATTCGGGACTAGTCCCTCCCTTTTACCCACCACTGCAACTCCTGTAAGCCAGGATCAACAGTGACACACAATGAAATGACACTGAGCGGTGAGGCTCAGGCATGTCCCGGGGAATCGCTTTAAACGTCTTGGATCCCGCAACGAATGGAATCAGAAAAAAAAAGGAGGAGAACGTGTGTGTATTGCCAACTGATTTCGTTAATTCCCGTTGTCCCCGTACGCCGTGTCCCAGTCCTACGGGGACAGCGGTACTTCAATTAAATATTTAAATATACTTCCCGTTATCCCCGAACACTGGCCCCGATAATATAGTTATAAAACAAGTAAAAATTTATGCCCCCAGTCCCCGTATTTTCTTTTTTCTGAAGTAGGTATTATGTGAGTCGGCATTCTTACCCAACAAAGTGTATGGAATATTCGTTTCGTAGAATTAGTCTTGGTACCCAGTAGATTAATATAAAGGATTTATACTTTGTTTACAATAGGTTTTTTTTTTATAGGTAATGAATTTGATCGACATTGTAGATAATTGTGGATGATAATGCTCTCAATTTTGCCTAAAAAAATAGGTAAGTAGGTACATAATCATAAACTAATTTAATTATATATTTGGAACACAATGTAACATGAGAACCGTGTACGGACAACGAGACGTATTTTTGTTTTATTCCCGTTGTCCCCGTTAGCCGAATGTACATACGTTATGGGGACAACGGGAAATAAATTTAATCACGTCTCGATGTCCCCGTCACGGAGATATCGCATACGGGGACAACGGGAATAAACGACTGATTTACTTGTTGTAATTAAACCTAACTATAATTTAGTACTGCATAACGTTTTTTATTTCGGATATCTAATGATCCATTAAAATATTATTTATTGGGCTTAGCGTGCATTTGTCAGAGGACGCAATTATTTATTTTAAATATCTAAGGGGCGTCAGTTTAAATTTAAATCCAAGTTAGTTGGGTAGCAACACTTGTCCCGCCATCTTAGTAAAAGGCGCGGAATGGTCCCACGTAATTTTTGTGTAAATCGGTGGTTGAAGTCGATTGTAAGTATTCTATCAAACAGTAATTAGCTAAAGAGAGTAATTGTTATTACGCGTGATATGTGAATCAATCTGAATATCGAGGGGGAGTAATAATAATAAGTAATGTCCTACTGCTCGAATCTCGGCAACGGCGCGGCGGTCAGACGCCATCTGCCCGGGACAAATTATATGTGCGTCACGATTGATCCGCCACGTTATCCAAACAGAAAAAGAAATCGCTATATTTTTTGTCAAAATTAGTCAAAATCGAAAGGAATAAACCAAAACTTTGTCAAAGCAGAAATAAAGAAGTTACAGGGGTTTTAAGTTGGCCGCGCGAACGTAACGTGCACGATTGCGCGGCCATGGAGATCTCAGTAACTACTTGGGATAGAGATCTAAATCTTTTTGTTAATTGACCATTTCATTTGTCAACAATTGTCAAAAAAAGAATTATAAGACTAAGATCAATATTTCACGAAATATTCACCTTGGAAGTTATGGCCGCGCAACCGTGCACTTGATGTTTCTTTAATCTCGATTATTTCTTAAAAACTTAAGATATCATGCAGTAAAACTGTTACTAGAAGAAAGGTTTTAATATGTCAAAAGTACCGAAAGCATTTCATGCCACCAAAGTTTATTTGAACTGACGAAATCAAGGCAAAACAAAAGTTTCGGGGCCGCGCAATCGTAACGTTACTTTGAACGCTGATATCTCATTATCTATAATTGTTAAGATTTTGGTGTTAACATCCATTTATTCGTAATAATTAACCTAATCAGATTGACATAACGTTTTACCCTCAGGACAATTTTCTACGCGTGTAATCTCAAAAATAATGATATCTCTTATAATGTTCGAGTAGAGTGACCATAATTTCTGTTAAATATGGGGATGCTGTGTGGTGACGGCGACAAATATCAGAATCAGAATATCATCACCCCATCTCATCCCGTGGGGGGCGTAGAAGTCGACCCGAGGGAATATCTACCAGAGGATGGGCAGCAGCTTCCTTCTGATTACTATGACCATCTTACTGCGATCGCCAACCCGCCTGCCAAGCGTGGCGATTATGGCATATCCCCCAAGACGATTCTTGAGGGAGGCTTGTCCAGCAGTGGACTTATTTAGCTGTAATGATGATGGGGATATCTTTTGCTCTACTAGACGAAAATGTACCTGTTAGGAATAATTGTTGGAGAATTGGCTAAAATAAAAGAGTTTAATACACTTTCCTTTTTCCGTTTGTCAAACGACTTTTATGTTTTGTTATGTATTGACGAGTTATAATTTTATCAATGTAACAGTAATGGTAATGGCAACAGTATTTCTTGAGCTGGAGTTTCGACCATTTACGTAAAATCGATAAAGTAAGTATAATTATTACGAATTCTTTGTGTGGTGACGGCGTAGAATATCATCACCCCATCTCATCCTGTGGGGGGCCTAGAAATCGTCCTGAAGAAAAACCTACCAGAGAACGGGTAGCAGCGTTTTTCTGTGAACTTTGCGGAGGATTTTGTCCAACTGTGGACGTAATTTGGCTGACATGGTGAAGTATAATGTTTTTACGGTCATACATTATACGAAATATAACGCGATTGGTTCCTAGTTTAATATGTATTTCAAATTAGGAGTCAAATTTTCGTGGGTTAGTAATGCTAGAAATATTAAAAAAAGAAATGTACAGACTCCAGCAAATCAAGTTACCCCAATCTGTCAAATTTCCCCAATTGAAAGTGAACCTTATGCTTTTGTGATAAAGTTGAAAATCTATAAAATAAATGTGACATATTGGGGTAGCTAGATGTGCTGGCGTCTGTACAGGTAGAGTCCCTCCGTTCGAGTCAGTTCTAAAATCATCACACGTAGCTGTGAGTTCATAATTGTTTACTGCCTATTAACCGAGCACATTTTAAATTCTTTTCTTTTTCTTTTCGTTTTAAAAAGACAACGCCCAAACTTGGGAATTTAATCCCTGTGTCGCGGGGTACTTGACTAGCTGTGCCCCGCGGTTTTAACCGCCTTAAATTTTATAAATTATCACAGCTCCTCTCCCGTAGACCTCTGTGCAAAATTTGAAGTAAATCCATGCAGTACTTTTTGAGTTTAACCCGGACAAACAGACGAAAATTCTAACAACAATTTTTTTGGCTTCGATGTCGATTGTAGATCACGCCCCAAGTATCCTTTTTAAATAACATTCAATGTACAGTTTTGACATTCCTACGATTTTATTATATGTATAGATATAGATAAATTACTGGAGTACAAGCAGCAATGTCGCGTCATGTCATCATGTGGTGAAAACAGAACTAAGTTCCATTTTTTGGCCTTGTTTTGTATGGCATGATTTGAACATGTGTATAGAAGAAAAGAATGTTGTATTGAACTGTCTTATCTTAGCCAATTCTCCAACAATTATTCCTAACAGGTACATTTTCGTCTAGTAGAGCAAAAGATATCCCCATATTTAACAGAAATTATGGTCACACTACTCGAACATTATAAGAGATATCATTATTTTTGAGATCACACGCGTAGAAAATTGTCCTGAGGGTAAAACGCTATGTCAATCTGATTAGGTTAATATTACGAATAAATGGATGTTAACACCGAAATCTTAACAATTATAGATAATGAGATATCAGCGTTCAAAGTAACGTTACGATTGCGCGGCCACGAAACTTTTGTTTTGCCTTGATTTCGTCAGTTTAAATAAACTTTGGTGGCATGAAATGCTTTCGGTACTTTTGACATATTAAAACCTTTCTTCCAGTAACGGTTTTACTGCATGATATCTTAAGTTTTTAAGAAATAATCGAGATTAAAGAAACATCAAGTGCACGATTGCGCGGCCATAACTTCCAAGTTGAATATTTCGTGAAATATTGATCTTAGTCTTATAATTCTTTTTTGACAATTGTTGACAAATGAAATGTTCAATTAACAAAAAGAGTTAGATCCCTATCCCAAGTAGTTACTGAGATCTCCATGGTCGCGCAATCGTGCACGTTACGTTCGCGCGGCCAACTTAAAATCCCTGTAACTTCTTTATTTCTGCGTTGACAAAGTTTTGGTTTGTTCCTTTCGATTTTGACTAATTTTGACAAAAAATATAGCGATTTCTTTTCTGTTTGGATAACGTGGCGGAGCAATCGTGACGCACACCAAATTATAATGCACAAGTGGCATTGGGGCATTTTCTATTCCAACACTCTCATGATCCGATGGGTCGACTAGCGACTCGACCGAAAAGAGGTCAGGTACATAACCGACGGCTTTGGGGGTATGATACCACCTCCCTCTCCCAGACGTTGGGCAGTTACAGAAGAGCTAAGAAAAAACTTAACAGAAAAATCCTAAAACTACTTTTGGCCCGACGTGGGATTTGTACCCAGGACCTTATTATCTACGGTTGCAAAGGTAGCTAGACCAACGTGACAGTGAGAGTAGTGTCAGGGTCGCGAGTCGATTTCGCACGGGCCAGGCAGCGTGATCACGAACACTTGTATCAGTCTTTTGTTCGCAGTCTAATAAATAAAACTCTCACGTTTCTACCACCTACATACATAAGGTCGAACACAGGTAAATGTGTTTTCTGAATCAATTTCATTTGTTAAACCAGCGATAGCTTAGAGGGGCTCAATGTTCACTGTAAATAATTCTTCAAATAAATGGTTCATTAAAGTTTAACGCGTTGTCGTTATTATTTTTATATAACTCTATAAAATATTCGTGTAACCGTACTCCTCTGAAACAGCTAAACCGATGTTATGATTTTTTTATGTATGTTTCTTTGTTGCTGCCACGGAACCACACTTGGCCGGTTTTTAACCTTTATTTATTTGAACTATCCCGATGTTCGGCGACTTCGCCGGTAGCCCGCCTGATCCCGACAGCTGAATATGAAGTAGGTACGAGTATCAACATTTTTGTTTTTAATTGTTTAAACCTCTCACCAATGCGAATGGACAGATTTAATTAGCATTTCAGAATATGGATTAAAGACTAGGTCAGATAAAACATAAATTATCACTCTGGTGGATGCAATATTTTGTTAGAATTTTTGTTGTTTACACATGAAGATTTCGTAAGGACGAAGTGACAAACACTGCTAGTTTATGGTAGTGTAATAGGTTTATACAAGGACAATAGAAGCATAGATAGTCGAGTTGTATTATCCTTTTTTAAGATTTTATTAATTAGTTAATTGATTTATTGATGATTTCTTAAAAATCTTACTACTAGTCAAGTACATAAAACATTACTTTAAATTAAATAAATTAAAGTTATATTTACATATAAACAAACACCTCATGCATGCATGAGTGTATGTATTAAGATAATCCGTTAGGCAAATATTGGTATAGTTATGAGTTGTGTAGTTGTAAATTTGCTCGGAAAACGAAAATACAAACAGGTAAAGAATATTACGAATTGGTAAATTAGACTAATTAACAACAACAAGTCATTTAGTGGACTAGACTGGAAAACTTATATTTTTACAGAAATTTACCGAATGAATAGATATATAATAATATACTAAAGAGCCTTGTTTTTATCGGTGGGTTCTTTCTATATTTTTATTAGCATTGCAAGTGGCATTACTTCTAGTTGCTACACGAAATGTACGTCTATTTAATCTAGCTAAAATCTAACAGGAAAGAAAAGTCTCTTCGCTTTTTCTTTGTTTTATCAAAAACAGCACTACACTTGTCTAGTAGTCTCAGACTAATAATATGCTATAGACTTGGCTATGGTAACACATACGGGCAGATATATGGACTGTCAAAATCTTACTTTTTTTTTTTCGGGACTAGTCCCTCCCTCTTACACACCACTGCAACTCCTGTAAGCCAGGATCAACAGTGGCACACAATGAAATGCCAATGAGCGGTGAGGCTCAGGCATGTCCCGGGGAATCGCTTTAACTGTCTTGGATCCCACAACGAATTTAATCAGAAAGAAATAAAAGGAGGAGTTAGAAAATGAATTCCCTCCAGAGCAAAGCGGGAGACAGAATGATGTAAAGAGGCTATAGCCTCATAAAAGGAGAGAATCCTGCTGCAATAGCACTGAGGATCAATTTAAGGGTCCTAAGTGAGCTGTTATATTAATAGTAATATTCCAATAGTCGAAATCGAAATCTTATAGAAGTACCTATAACAACTTCAAACTGTTTCTTGCCGCCATCTATCCGTTTTATAAATCAATCATTCCATCACATATAGACACAAGGGCAAACTTCGGGCTCAACAAGTTATTAACATGATTTTATATGTTTAAGATTATAATTTTTGATGGTTTTGTGTGTAACTATTATTCTTTGCGTAATCATTATCAGGGCGTTTGTGCACTAACGCTGATGTCTCATTTGACACGATACTGTCGTTGCAAGTTGCAACATACGAGTACTAAGAACGTCTTCGTCGTCTTACAATGATTCTTAAAAATAGTTCTACGTATATTTCGTTATTCGAGGCATATCATCATTCGATGCACAAATGCCCGCTACTAAAATATTTTTAAAGAAATTTTTATTTATGCGATAGTTTTTTTTTTTTAAAGTAGTTAATTTGTACAATTTTTTAATGGACGTGGGTGATGAATCAAGTCGAGTTATTCGACTCTAAATTGGGAGACCTACTAGATTTTTAATTGAAACATCTAGTAGGTTCCCCCATAGCTTTCTCATTACTGGAAAAAAAATAGATAAAATTCACATGTAGTGTTTTGTGTGTAGAAATCGATCTTATGAAAGAGGTCTCACATCTGGAATAACTAGTATTCCAAACACTAACTGTAGCTAAACGAACTGAGCTCAGTCTGCCACGTATTATGTGTAATGTACCTACGTCAAGTCAACTGATGAGCATCAATATAAAAAGGAACTGACAAAAAATAATTGACGTAATTTTCGTCACACTTTCCACGATTGTAGGTTTTGATTCATTAATGATTAATTAACTCTATTGTACCTATTTGGACTTTTAATATAGTTTGTGCGTCAATAAAATTAGACATTTTTGCCTGATTCATAAGCGTATACATGCAAACACGCAGGGTACCATACAACCTTAGCTTACTCTTTTGAGATTGACGTTCATTGACTTATAAAACTGAACTTAAACTTTACTAAGTTTGAGTTAGTATAGTAAGTGTAAGTAGAGATTACTGTAGGTACTATCTTTGAAGCTTATAGATGTGAATCGATCCATGAATCGCATTGTTATATTTGCTTCTCAAGTTTTAGGTCAGAATAAAGTATCACTATTTTTAAATCTAAGAAGTGCTGCTGAAATTATTGATAAACTAATTTGATACTTCCGGTGGCATCCGCAAAAATGGTCAATTCATCATTGGTTTGAACCCAACTTAGTATTCATTCCAGTGAATAAGGACAATGCGTTCAAAATCAATCCGATGTCAGTGTCGTCTGCATTGCGATTTTCTTTTACTTTTAATGAGTTCATCGCCCATAAAGGTTATTATTGCTTCATCTGACTCTACTCTGGAGAAAATAAATATTATAGTATAATCAATGAATAATTAAAATTAGCGTGA
Source organism: Pseudoips prasinana (assembly GCA_951640165.1). Taxonomy (NCBI): domain Eukaryota; kingdom Metazoa; phylum Arthropoda; class Insecta; order Lepidoptera; family Nolidae; genus Pseudoips; species Pseudoips prasinana. Next base: position 21,032,816 of record OX621236.1, on the reverse strand, counting down.
AGCTGATCAATATTCGGCCATGGCGGTCAGTATCAATGGAGAAAAGCCATCTGCGTGGTACATATTATAGTGCTCAAATGTTTGCACAAACACAGGTGCAGTTTCTATTCTCTCTGTCATAATACGATGAGACAGCCATCAGATACGCCCGGAAAGAGGTAAGGTATAAAACGGCGGCGTGGAATTACAACTTCCAACTTCCCGATTCTGGGCTGAGGAATTTGTCTGAGCAGAAAACTCTCCATATCACTTTTTTTGGCCTGATCCGGGTTTTGATTTTTGCACTTTAATAACTGCGGCTTGCAACTAGCCAGTCGATTAAAATTATTGGTGAAATGAATGATTCTTATTTTTTTTTTGTTGATCATATCTTTGTGTAAAGTTAAGGACGGCTCTGGATATCAACCGGCTAAATCGCCGAACATAAAAAATACTTAATCAATCGTTCAATCGGCTTCAACGTTGACAAACGATTCCGGACCATTTATGACGTCACATGTGCTCATGGAAGCCGATTTAACGATTGATTAAGTCTTTTTTAACCTTTATTTATTTGAACGCCATTTAAGAAATCGAAGTTCGGTGACTTAGCCGGTAGATCCCCTGGATTGATATTGATTTACAAACCGAACCTTACACTACACGTACTGTGTGGTAGGTACTGTTTCAAAAATAAAATTTAATGTCTTCACGCGATCAATTTAAAGACATTGGATAGGCTGAATGCATGCAAAAATAATTTTTCTTTTTGTACCAAAATCGATTACGTTAATTATAAGTGTAAACAATAGTTGACGGGCCTATTGGCCTGATTGGCAAATGCTTGCTTTTCACGCCGTAGGTCTTGGGTTCGATACCCACACAGGACAAATATTTGTGTGCATGAACATGTCTGTTTGTCTTGAGTCTCGGTGTAAATATCTATATAAGTATGTATTTACAAAAGAAAACTAGTATATGTAGTATATCAGTTATCTGGTTTCCATAGTACCTACTAGCTCTGCTTAGCTTGGGTTCAGATGGCCGTGTGTAAATAATGTCCCGGGATATTAGTATAGTAAAGTTGTGTATGAAATTTGCACGACATATGATAAGATCCCATTAGTTCTTTATAAAGTAAAGTATGGGGAATCCGTTTTCTCCAAAAGAAATACTTGTTAGCAAATTCTAGCTTGTTATCAAAAAAGTCCTGCAAAACTATTGCACAACTTTTCTATTATTTAGTTAGTGTTGCCTATTTTAGTACAAAAAATGTGTTTTGCAAACATTCAGCCTACACATTGCCCTTAAGTGCATTTTATAACGTTTTACCTTATAGTACCCTGAACAATAAGTAACATTTCAAGGGACTTGTGCGCCTGCTTGTAATACGTAATGCACTATTATCGTCTTCCAATGACTAATTTTACATTATGCGTAGTGAAGATGTCTAAGGCCACTATGTAGGAATAAATCTCAGCGGCGTACTCCTAATGTGATTAGCAACTAAGGAGTCTATTAACCCAGAGAGAACAGAGAGAATTCTTTTTTGATTTTTAGAAATTAAGTTAAACGAAAAATATGGCCTTATGATGGATATCGATAAAAGGTTGTATGGAAAAGTAAAAATGAAGTACCTAAGTCTTTAGGTAGGTATCTTGTTCAACCGAACAGGATACCTAATTAGATGACGACCGAAAAATCTTTAAAAATATTCATTTTTAGTCTCCCAAACGACAAGTGCGTTGCATTTCCATTCCGTTCCATTGAATACTTATTAATTGTAATTTTATTTTTAAATCTACAATACGTACGTACAGCTATTGAAACCTTGATAAGGTGGTATGTTTATGTTATGGCCAGTTACAAGTTTTCATTTATATGCTACAGTTTAATAATTAAAATTAAGTTTTAATAGGTACCAATTTAATTAGTGGTGATTAATAACATTCTGGGGGTATACATATATATTTATAAATCAATTTAAGAAAAATATTTTGTACCTACATATGTCTTTTTCATTTGTAGAACAGTCATACTAAAAGGGGCAATGTCAACTTTCTGACATACACTACACTATTGAACTGATGACTAGCCCGAATCAAAAACGAGTTCTTTCTGTAGATATTCTGTGCGGCTGGAGTATGAAGAAGGTGGTGTCTTTGAAGTAACCCCGATATTACGGTCCGCGCAAACCTATTTTACTAATTAGTTGCTAACATCAGTCCATGCGTTCATGATGTTATTATGTACTAGCCGTGCCCCGCGTTAAACTTTATAAATTATAGCCTATGTGGTAATTCAGGGTGTCACCTAACTTCATACCAAATTTTATTAAAATCGCTCCAGCCGTTTAGACGTGAAGAAGTAACTAACACACACACTCACACAGTAACAAACTTTCGCATTTATAACATTAGTGTGATTTGTAAACTAGAATATTCGCAATTTTTCTTCGCTCCTGAAGAGGAAGCAGGTGGAACTTAACTAACTATTCTGATAAATGTAGTAGTATTGAGTTCAAATAAATATGATTCCGAATTTGGAAATCTATCTCAATTTAAAACTACGCCTAGATTAGTTAGGTATATTGTAGCCCGTTCTACCAATCAGATTTAAGCTCGGTTTTAACACTAGAGTGCACGCGCGGGCTACATATGTAGCCCAGCGTGTAATATTGTCGCATATAATTTTTGTTTGCCGCGCTACAGCGCAATCGTCTAACGTATTCCTCAAGCATAACACCCCGCTCCCGCCAGGAGCGTGCCGACTCCCGCAGCTTACAGACGTCTGCAAAAATCGCCCTTGAAGTTGGTGGGCTACGCCTGTAGCCCGCGCGAGCGTTGGAGGAATTTAAGTGTTTAGTGTGCAAGTGGTAAAATTGAGGTAAATATGAAACATTTGTTGCAGTATTACTACAAAACGTACTGTTAATTATTTTTTAAGTGTTTGTTGTTTATATTTATGGGCTTTTCATGTATCTTTATTCTGTTTTGTTCACTTTTTAGATGGCGGGTAACTCGAACAGATTGTGCGACCAAATACAAAGATGGCTGCTGGAGGATAATGAAGACGACGACATTTCGAGCGAAAGTGAGGAAGGCGGAGAATCCGCGGAACAAAGTGGCCCGCTTGGATCTCCTCACCATTCTGATACGGAACAAGATGGCGAGGAAGACGAGGACGAAGATGAAGACGTGCCTCCATCGACTTTGGCTTCCTATCAGTCTCGTAATGGTACAAAATGGAGCAAGATTGCACCGCCTACCTCAAGAACCAGATCTCACAACATTTTAGTCCGTCCACCAGGCCTAGTAGGTGTAGCAAAAGATGCTAAAACGGCTCTCCTATCATTCCTGCTGTCAATACCTCCTACAAGTCGGATTTGATCTTGCAAGACCTTCTATTGAGCGTCGTATATACCCAGAGGTATTAAACTGAAAGGCAAACTACTTCTAGGATTGGCAGAACAACCCCTGCAACAAAATATGCCTATTCGGGGAGGACTTGGTCGGTGTGCTTTTTGCAGTAGGGCTCGCGACCGTAGCACGCGCAAGCAATGCAGCAAATGTATGAGGCGTATTTGTAGCGAACATCAGGCAGTCGTGTGTCCGGAATATATGCCAATAGACTGATTTATTACCCGTTACTTTGATAATAGATTCAATTAGATTAAAATAAATGCCTTTTGTGATAAATATTACGTTCCTAAATGAAAATAAGACTAAGAGAACTCACCCTTCCAAATATTTGTTGATTTTTAAGAAGTTTATGTTTAAGTTTCAAATTATAATAAAGAATCTAAATTTTGTTGATTTTATGAGCCATTTTGATAAAAATAAATATGTTTAGTAATTATATGCTGTGTTTTAATAATTTTTTTTCCTTATTCAGAGAAATAATTGACTCATAAGTGGGCTACACCTGTAGCCCGCGCGTGCGCTTAAGGAGTATATATGGGCGCGTGCACTCTAGTGTTAAATTCAATTATATTTATTAAAACTAATCATATTTAGTCAATTTTGGTCTTGAATACAGTCAACTAGACTATGTTAACGTCAATCTTTTTAATATTAATACTTAAATGAGTCAAGTAATAACATTATCTTAATTTGTAAATTAAGTACCGGTTGTTAATAAGTATTATAATTGTTACGCTAATTATTTATCCCACTAACCACTAGGCCTAGTAACTGGTTTTAAGGATCATTACTAAAATGTTAAAAATGAACCCTTATGGTGCTAACTAACTTTGTCACAGCGCAGCGGTATAATTATCACAGCATCTCTTAATACTAGCGTTTTTTATAGTTTTATAATCAACCTTCTTACATTGCCAATTGAACAATCAAGGAAATAATGTTATGTTATTTTACAAAGAAGGTATAATAACAGGTAAAATGATATGAATAATGAAAGGGGTTCAGTTGTGTAGCCCAATATATATATATATATGCTTTGAAGTTGGGTAGGCCTCTGGTGTGGGACGCAACCTGCGTCAACGTTAGCGCCTTCACATCTTCCAAATACCTACCTATTAGTGGATGCGCCGGCGCTGCCTCTGCTTTAACTCAGACCATCTGTGCTTAGACCGCTAAACAGCGTGAATATATCAACCTTACAACTTTATGTTTAAGCCGTTTGGAGTTGAAACGCTCGGGCGTGGCGTCCAAGCGCTTTAACACTTTTCTGTGACATCTCGAAATGTCTGGTCGATGCTTCACGTGATGGCCTATAGTTAGGTCAAAGAATTAGCATTGCCATTCAACGTGGCAATGCTGCCAGCTTTCCGGGTACGTTCCCAGTTGAAAGCGATGTCGAAGAGGTTTTTGACGCCTAAGTACATACATTGTTAGGAGGTATTATTTATGTATATATTTATTTAATTTAAAATTTATCAATAATATTATTAATAATAATTCAGAAACAATGACAGCAGAAACATGTGTATAAAAAAAGTAGAATAACTTTAAATATGACAAAGGAAGCCTTGGAATTTTCGGTTCGTGAGTTCGACTCGCGTTTACTTAATCCATGGTCTTATACCTACTTTAAATGAGATTTATTTGCAAATCTAAGTACCTATGTACATAATCAAGAAAACAATAGTCTTATGCATATTAAAATTAGATATGATTTACAACTGTTTTGTTTTTTAATGACTCCTACGTATTATTAGCAATTTTTAGTTTACATTACAAAGATAGGTAGGTAATTATATAAATCAGACAATGTAAAAATGCAAATAACATGCGCCACGCGCCGGTATCATAGCCAATCGTACCGCCATTCTTGCATGTGCATATTTTTTGCGGGCGGGAGGGCGGTGCTTATTGCAAGTTATGGGTACTCAGCCTAGACTTTTTCTCTAAATTTAACACTTAGACTTAAATAAATTAATTTAAGCTGATCACATATGTATTACATATACCACTGTCTATTCGTGGAGAACTGTAATTGGCCTTCAATTACTATTTAGCTTTTTATAACTGTTTTTATGTGCTGTTGGTCTTCCTTAATATTAAATAAAAATAAATAAAATATCCCTGTGCTTAGGAAGATTAACGCGTTTACGCACCTACTGTGCGCAAAGGCACTGCGGTAGTAGTAAGATAATTGTCTTCTGCCGCCACGTGCAAGCAGAGCCGTGAAGACAGCGGTCTTATTGCGGCCCCGTCGCTGTGCCGGACTGGCAGCAAACCAAGGCCCTCCCACGGTACGAATCCTAACGACCTGATGTATGGCACAAAAATATGCCACTGGAGCAGCATTCCCGCGTTTCCGAGGGTCCCCTTACGAGGTGCCGAGAGTAGTCCACGGACGCCCATTTCACACATAAATTGGTTTTGTTTCAATCTGGATGACAATGAATACAAAATACAATTAAAATGATTTTTAGTCAATGATCTTTTGCCAACCACTCGTTAAAGTTGAAAAATGTTAGCAAAATGGTCGATGGCGCCATCACTTACGACAAAATACAAAAAAAAAACATGCAAAGTTTTTCTTTAATTTTAACTCGATCTAATAATTATATTAATTATATAAACCAATTCAAAAGTAATGTGTCATTTAAATTAGACCATGAAAGTACAATCTCACCCACTGAGTTCTCATAAATTCTCTGAATAAAATTGACTTATTTTGTCATAATTTATTCGGGTAAGCGTAGATGCCGTTGTCCATTTTGCAAATAAAATACTACTTTAACTCGTAGTAGGCGTTTCCCACAAAATCATTAACTAAAAAGCGTTCAAAGTGTGTGTTTTATTCCGTGTTTGTGTGTGTGTGTGTGAACATTTTTTATTCATCCTGCCAGTTTCTTTTATTACAAATAGCGAGTAACATGGGCTGTATTAAAAATAGAGTTCACTATTAATATTATGAAAATGTTAAGGTCTCAAAAATATGCCTATAAAATTGATTTTTAGGCGTGTCCTGTTAAAACTGACTTATGATACATACAATCACATCAACCGTATCATGAGTCAGTTTTTGGTATAACCTTATCAAACCTGGCCAGCTCCAGAGTGGCGTCCTGTCGTCGGTGAGGTGATGGCTAAACTTGAAATTAATTCCTTTCACTAGCGGGTTACTAGTATTAAAAAATTACTTAATATTGGTTGGGAACCAGGTTTTTGGTTTCATTTCCTAAAAAACCTGATATCTATGTATTTCTTTAGTTTTAAGTCATAAGAATATTGAGAAATAAAACACCTTATTAATATTGTCGAATATGGAAATGCATATAAAGACAGAACGCTGGGGCTTAACAGTAGTAGACGGCAAGACGTAGCGAAATTCGTGGCGTGTAAGATTTTCGATTGCAGATTTGTATCAGCAACATATACTCATGGTTCATAGCTCATAGCTAGATGCTCTCACCGGTCCGTAAGTGATTGGCGAGGTTAAGCAACTAGGCTCGCGGTCAGTTCATAGATGGGTGACCGCCAAAGTGGTTTATTTCTGAGTGTCTTTGTGCTTCGGAGGGCACGTTAAGCCGGCAGTCCCGGTTTTAGTCATTAGACAATAGTCGTTAAGCCATGTTACAGGCCTACAGGACGGCTTCAACAACTCTGACATTAGGATAACCACTGCCCTTTCGATAAGTAAGTAAGTAACAAATTAGTCCGGTAAATTTAGACATCAAAGGTTGCAATAATTCCCATTTAGCTGAAAATTGGTAGGATCATTCATTACACTATTATAAAGGGAATGTGAAAAGTCCTCATCGATCCGGCACGTGCAAAAAAAATACTCGGAGTCAAACGTCACAAAAACGGGGTTTTCGCGATTTTCAGCAAAACGGTAAGATTCATCATAAAATTAGCTGAGACAAAATTGTAGATTAGATAATTACCTATAAAAAATGTCTCACTACTTTTTCCCTAAGAGCTACCATTTTTTAGATATAACGTTTCAAAAGGTTCAAAGAGTTGCAATATGGTTGAATGGAGTCATAATATGGTTGAAACTGATAAAAGGGGTAATGAACGATCCTACCAATTTTCAGGCTGATGGGAATTATTGTAACCTTACGCCAATTTTTTTGTCTAACTTGACCGGACTATATACTTATTATAGAAATTTGCGATGAACGAAGAATTATTTCATGAATGTGACAAAACACGTAAAAACCCCGCGGATGAGTGTAATAACCATATCGATGACACGACAATCAAATAAAATATGAACCTTTTCTTCTCCTGCGTTATCTGAGTCTCTCTAAATGCAAAAAAATTATTAATTAATTAGTTAATAAGACATTTATCTTATAATTTTCTGTGTGAGAGAAGAAAATGAAGCTATTATTATCATTAATTCTATTAACTAATATTATTGTTCAATGCCCTAAGGTCTGTACTGTAATGATATTACTTACCTGATAATAACCCATCTACATATAAAATAAAACCTCTTTTGAGGGTTTAGAATATATAAAACTATTCATTCTTGTAAAATAGCTGCACATAGGATTTAAAGTTAGAATAGAATTTGAATTAATAAAAAACCGGCCAAGTGCGATTTGGACTCGCCCATGAAGGGTTCCGCAGCAGCAAGTATTTCAGTTGATTAAATGAAAGGTAAATTGCGGTTTACGATTTATGACGCATTAAAAAAAACCGGCCAAGTGCGAGTCGGACTCGCACATGAAGGGTTCCCTAGTAGCAAGTATTTCAGTTGATTAAATCAAAATCAAATTTCGGTTAACGTTAATGACGTTTTAAAAAAAAACTACTTGCTAGATCTCGTTCAAACCAATTTTCGTTGTTAGTTTGCATGTTAATGTACATTATATATTTGTTCTAGTTTTATCATTCTCTTATTTTAGAAGTTACAGGGGGGGGGGGGGGTGGGCACTCATTTTTCCAGTTTGGAAGTGTGTCTCGCGCAAACTATTCAGTTTAGAAAAAAATGATATTAGGAACCTCACTATCATTTTTAAAGACTTATCCATAAATGCCCCAATAGTTTGGGTACGATGAAAAAAAATTTTTGAGTTTCAATTCTATGCACGGGGAACCCCCAAAATTATTATTATTTTTCTATTTCTGTGTGAAAATCTTAATGCGGTTCACATGATACATCTACTTACCAAGTTTCAATAGTTTCGGTAAAAAGTGGCTGTGACATACGGACGGACGGATAGACAGACAGACATGACGAATCTATAAGGGTTCCGTTTTTGCCATTTCGCTACGGAACCCTAAAAATGTATAATTTAATGTTTGAGTCAATGTCAAGAGTAACAAAAGTGAAGTTCTAAAGAATGTATTGTGAAAAAACGATTATTATTGTTAAATAAAATACGTGTTTGTTTTTTTACGTGTATTATCATTTTGAAGATCTCCTTCTAGACCCCAGTTAGGATACCCTCGCTGCTGCGAGTGTTACAGTAGGTACTTACATCAAGAAAATTGTTCATTAGGCGTTAAAAGATGAAAGTGCTTAAAACCCTTTATATAGCAGTAGGTATGTTTCTAATTTATTGGTTTTGGACTCTTTGACAAGCCTATAGAGTTCAAAATATAGAGGCAACCGTATCCCTTCAGCCCAAGGAAGTGGTAATGGACAGCAAATATTTTGTAAGTTTAATAAAAAAGAACCACTCCGACAATTCAATTTTTTTGTATTCTAAATTTACTTGCGTTGGTAACGTTCTCAGAATATTGGCAGCACTACCACGCTGTATTTTGCCCAACAAATACGTACTTATTTGTTGGGCAAAATGTAAGCAAGCATTCCGGTAACGTGTCGCTTCAACATTATTGAACTTAAATTGAAACTAACACTTTTATTTAGATGTAACAATATTACATCGTATCTCAAAAAAAAAATACTTTTGTTTGGAACCAGGTAGAACCAGGGAGGCGACTAATTCGCCGGTTATCGTGAACGCGATCGGCGTTCAAATCGTTCAATCGGCTTCCATGCGCACAAGAGACGTCATAAATGGTCCGGAATTGATTTTCAACGTTTAAACCGATTAATTGAATGATATAGTAATTTTAACCTTCATCTATTTGAACGCCGATCACGATCACGATAACCGACGAATTAGGCGGTAGCCCCCCAGTTGGCGGTGAGTTTAGACATCGTCAACGCCTTCAACTCCGTCCCCTGGCGGGCGATACGGGAGGCACTGGTCCATCATAACGTGCCTCCCTATCTCCGTGGTATAGTCGGGGCATATTTGCGCGACAGGGCGATCAAATTCGTCGGTCGGAACGGGATTGAGATCCAGAGGGAGCTCTCCTGCGGGGTTCCTCAGGGGTCCGTGTTGGGACCTCTGCTTTGGAGCCTCGCGTACGATGCGGTCCTGCGGATAAGCCTCCCTCCCGGAGTGAGCGTCGTCTGCTATGCGGACGACACGCTCGTCATAGCACGGGAGGTAAGCTTCCAGCGGGCGGTACGGCTCGCCGAACTCGGAGTTGCGTGTGTCGTCGCGGCCATTTTGAGACTGGGCCTTCGGGTAGCGCCTCACAAGACCGAGGCGCTATGGTTCCACGGCTTACGCCGTAGGGAGGAACCACCCAGTATGTCGATGCGTGTAGGTGACGCAAAAGTCAGGGTGGGGCGGTACATGAAGTACCTGGGCCTCACCCTAGACAGCCGATGGGGCTTCGAGGAGCATTTCGAGCGTCTGGCCCCCCGAGTGCGCCGGGTAACTGGTGCGTTACACCGGCTTTTGCCGAACCTCGGGGGTCCCAGGGAAGAAGTTCGCCGCCTCTACGGAGGTGTCGTGCGATCCATGGTCCTTTATGGGGCGCCCGTCTGGTCCGAACGCCTGACGGGCGCCTCCCGCTGCAGGGCTATTTTGAATAGCCTGCAGCGTGTGGTGGCCATACGGATCGCACGAGGATACCGGACGGTATCCTTTGAGGCGGCGACACTCCTGGCACGCTTCCCGCCGTTTGATCTCCTGGCGGCAGTCGACGCGACGGTTTACACCGAGATCCGCGTCCGCCGGGAGAGCGGTGAGGCGTTAGAGCAGACGCTCATTGCCTATAGGCGGGATGCACATCGGCGCGTACTAACACAGTGGCGCGCACGGCTGGAGTTGCGCCTGAACGCGCGCCAACGTGCCGTCGGTGCTATCCTGCCTCACCTCGAGGCCTGGGTGGGAAGGAAGGGCGGCTACGTCACCTACAGACTGACACAGATACTCACCGGACACGGGTGTTTCGGTGAGTATCTGTGCCGGATCGGCCGAGAAGTGACGACACATTGTCACCATTGCGGGAGCGACCTGGACTCTGCCCAGCATACGCTGGAGGAGTGCCCGGCCTGGGAGGCCGAGAGACGAGTCCTGGTCGCTGAGATCGGACGGGATCTTTCGCCGCCAGCAGTCGTGTATGCGATGCTGGCTGGCGACTCCACCAAATGGGACGCCGTGGTCTCCTTCTGTGAGGCAGTTTTGCTGCAGAAGGAGGCCGCCGAACGGGATCGGGAAAGAGCCGATCCCGCTCGTAGGCGGAGGAGGCGTCGGGGTGGCGGCGGCAGCCGTTAGCCCAACTCCCCTCGGGGCCGCGGTGGCTGTATGAGAAGTGTCCTCAACTGCCGCCACGTACAAGCGGCTCCGGGATGACAGCGATCTGTTTGTGGCGCAGTCGCTGTGCCGTACTGGCAGGAGTCGGCAATAGGGGAGGGCAATCCAAAGGAGCCCTCCCAGGGTTCGTGTCCCGACCATCTGGGTTATGGCGCAAAAGGGGGGTACCGGAGCAGCATACCCGCGTTCCCGGGACTCCCCCATCAGGCGCCAAGAGAAGTCCACGGCAGGTAGGTTTAGTCGGTGCAAGTCCGACATACCCACCCGCAGACACTTTTTGCGGGTGGCATGCGAAGGCATTCCCCCTGCCTTACCAAAAAAAAAAAAAAAAAAAAAAAAAGGCGGTAGCCCCCCAAATCGGTGAATATATGTAGCATGTATGAGCATTACATAGTAACCGATCTACCAAGCATTCATTACAAAATGCAGTTACCCACTTCACTAAGATACCGCTATATGTAGGAAAGTGATGCAAATCTCCATAGAACGGTACAGTCAACGCCACGTCAATGGAAACACTAACACTCCGAAAACCATCTTTATTTCCTACGTAATAAAGACGCTGTCGAGGTCAAACTTTTTTAGCAACGTGGTATTGACTGTACCTACTTACCTACTAAAGTAGCTATTAATTTTATCTAATGCATAAAACTGTTCGTATACCTACATACTTAATACCTACTTCATATGTTTGACACACCAACCTGAAAAAGTATTTAAAGAGAGGGCACAGCGTTGATGCCCGACTGGGGAAGTACCTCCACCGCACAGAAGGAATGTCTTCTATTATTAAGTATGTAGGTATACGAACAGTTTTATGCATTAGATAAAATTAATAATAACTTAATGTTGTGTTACTGCATGTGATTAAAGTCGTCGAGCTCATCGGAGTTGGGCGAAGGGTCGACGCAACCGCGACACCTCTGGTGTTGCGAGTGTACATGGGTGGCGGTGATCACTTACCATCAGGTGACCCACTACTCGTGTGTCGCCCTCTTATATAAAAATAAATAATTGTATACTAATTTTAGAGACATACACCCAAATAATGTTAAGGTGCTGGCAAAATTATTGGCTAACTTTTTGTAAATACTCCTATGTTGACCTTGATAAAAAACGTATATTAATTACATATTATAATAGGTCTTTACCTATGAAATTGCCGTTTTGTATGAAAAAATTTAAACGAATTTTTTTCATGAATTTTTTTATTTGTATTAATCGAAGTAATCACCCATGCAATCAATGCATCTTTGCCATCGCAGTGGCAGTTTATTGATGCCCTTCTTAAAGAAATCAGCTGGACGGGAGGCAACAAATTCTTCAAAGGCATTTTGTACTGCCTCTCGGGTATTGAATTTTTTTCCCGCCAAGAAGTTATCCAAATTCTGGAAAAAGTAGTAGTCTGTAGGCGCAAGGTCTGGTGAGTAGGGCGGATGACGGAGAGCTTCCAACCCCAGTTCTTGCAACTTGGAGACCGTCTGCTGTGCAGTATGAGGTCGCGTGTTGTCGTGCAGGAGCAGCGGAGACGAGCGATTGACCAATGCTGGTTGGAGATGCGCCAGCTTCTCCATCATTGTGCTCAGTTCTTCACAGTACACATCTGCAGTAATGCTCACCCCGTTTGGTAAGAAGCTGTGATGAATCACACCGGCGCTAGACCACCAAACAGTGACCATCACTTTTCTAGGGGTAAGTTTTCGTTTAGGGCATTGTTTAGGTGCTGAACCAGGATCCAACCAACTTGCTGAGCGCTTGCGGTTATCAAACAGAATCCATTTTTCATCGCAGGTAACAATGCGGTTCAAAATTCCTTCATTTGTGTGTCTGTTGAGCAGTGCAAGGCACGTCTCGACGCGTACTTCGCGCTGGCGATCATTGAGTTCGTGGGGCACCCATTTGTCAAGCTTTTTTACCTTGCCAATTTGACGCAAATGGACCAATATTGTTTTGACGCTAACGTCGAAAGCTGCTGCTAATTCAGCCGTAGATTGTGTATCATCAGCTTCCACAACCGCCTTTAATTCGTCATTGTCGACCAAAGTCTTCGGACGACCGCGAGGTTCATTTTTCAGGTCGAAATTTCCAGAACGGAAGCGAGCAAACCAATAACAGGTGGTGCGTTGGTTTGTAGTGTTAGCTCCGTAAACGTCGTTGATGTTGCGTGCCGCTTGTGCCGCGTTGCTGCCACGACGGTACTCATATTCCATAATTACTCGAATTTTTAACGTATCCATGATGACGAAAAAGATTGAAATGCGATGAAAATGTAACATTAATCAATAAAGAAATGACTACTTTTGGAAAAAAGAATCCATGTTTTTAAAATAAAATTAATTTGAAATTAGAATTCTTAGCCAAACAAAAATTATTTTGATTTGAAATGGCCAGTACTGCAGAACGGCAATTTCATAGGTAAAGACCTAATATATGGAATTTGACGTGGCGTCACCACTAAAGATGTTTAATGGGAAAATTTCTCAGACAGTTAAAATTGTTATTTTTGTGGAGCGTAGGATTAGGAATAACTTGGATGTCATAGATTTGTCCTAAACATTATATATTTTTTATAATAATTAATCGTAATTGACCCAGGTTTGTAAATCGTCTTAATAGTTTCCTCTTTATGCCATTATGACCCTTACACGGTAACTTATTATGGGTAGCATTGGCGTGATGCGATAGAATTGAGTGTTGTCAGGATCTTAATTCCCTTTTCCTCAATTATTAACTTATCAAAACAAATTACAATGTTATCCCTACAATTTATTTACATGCCATGTTTACAATTACTTGTTTTTTTTTGTTAAAATTTACAAACCTTGGTAGGTATAGTAAAAATTGCTTTAAGTGGCATTGATGATGCAATGACATTGGAACATTGGAGCCAAAGTTAGAATGGCATGAATAATATTTGTTTACGCTTGTTAAAACTATCTAGATTTCATCTGATGTGTTAATTTGATATAGTGTAACATCAATTTACTTGACTAATAAGGTACTCATTCGGTTTCCCTATAAAACTCCCAATAAGTTACCGTTTCAGTGCACAGTGAGCTGGACTCTTATTCATTATCAATTTACCACCATATGACGTTAACTAGTATGGAAATTTATTCGTGTACCCACGCTACGACTCGTATAGAATGACAGACAGTTGTATCCGTCCGTACTGAGTGAGGGCACGTTTTGTTATTTCGAGTAAATACTACGTTACTCATTCGCGTCGGGGAATATTGTGCAATACGTGAACATGTTCAGTGGAATCAAACTGAAGACACAAAGAACCGTAATGTGGAGCTCCTTTGATGATTGTGCGCCGAGAGATCGTGAATCCTAATCAGTCATTTGTGTACCTTCGATACGGTCGTGCTGACCGCGACCGCGCCGATACTACGATAGTACGAGGTATGTGCGTTCACAACAATATAACTTAGGTACCATTTTTATTAATTACATTTTAACGATTTGTTTCAACAAATGAAATTGATGTGATCGCCATGACGAAACTACTTAATTATCGTGTTTGACGGGATACCTATTATGGGTCCGATAACTTTATCCACTTCCGATTTTTATTCAGTTGTTTTGTTATCGTATACTTAATAACATTTGGTATAAAGTATATTAATTTATTCATATGTGATTTCCGTAGTCAAAAAAAATATAAAATCCATAAAGTACGAACGTATTAATTACCTCTAAATACGCGTTATAATTTGTAGAATTAAACCGAATAATGTGTGGTTTTAAATAATACGTAACTAATTTAGTAAAAACCGAAATGTCTTTGAGGAAATTATCATTTAGATCGAAACTTCAGTTGGAGAGCTCTGATAAAGTGTCAGTGTCGATATTAAATTCAGGGTGTTGTGTGCAAGAAGGAACTGTTGACAGTCGTTTGGTACCAATAGCAACCGTAACGTTATCAAATGGTGAGGAAACCTCCGTGACCGAGACAATGGTTGCTAAACCCGCGGATGTGGATTCGACTGATACTGATTTAACAATAGAACTGTCTCAAAACACTGATAATGACCCCACGCAAATTGATTTGGAAAATATTCCGTAAGTACCTACGATATAAATTGTAACGTAAATAGGTCAGGAGAAGCCCCCATCGTAGAATATTGAACGTTTTCGAAAAAAATTGTCATAAATTTACTTCGCTATAAACTTCCTGATGAGCTGCCTTATTTAATATTTTGAATCGTTGTTGTTGTAAAAAAATAACGGCCAAGTGCGAGTCGGCCTCGCGCACGAAGGGTTCCATACCATTATCTATAAAAACGAGCAAAAAATTCACGTCTGTTGTATGGCAGCCTCTTAAATATCTATTTTATTTTGTTTTTTAGTATTTGTTGTTATAGCGGCAACAAAAATACATCATCTGTGAAAATTTCAACTGTCTAACTATCTCGGTTCATGAGATACAGCCTGGTGACAGACGGACAGACAGACTGACAACCAAGTCTTAGTAATAGCGTCCCGTTTTACCCTTTGGTTACGTAACCCTAAAAGTATTCTATAGACAGTATTAACTGTTTACTGCGTGCATAACTTTATGGAACTGTTTCCTAAATCTAATTGGTTCATTTGGATCGCATTTATAAACCAAACTCAACAAAGAGCCGTGATGGAGGAGCCGTGAAGAATGAGATTGATCATCTTGATTCTTCATTCTAAAGTGAGATGTTAGACATGCCACCAGCTAAGGTTATCGAGTCCAACTGAACATTGACTAGTTAACCTTAGTTCGTCAAGTTTGAAGTAAAATTTGATAAAACTCAGAACGAAGGCATTCGTTTTGAGTGTTATCTTTAAATACCTAAAGACAAATAAGTTAGCGAGAGTTCTCTAATGTATGATTACTGGGTGCTTCTTTCTCTCGTAACTAGCTATGACTTAAATGTACAGACGCCAGCACCTCAAGCTACCCAAATATGTCAAATTTCCTCAATCGAAAGTGAATATTTTGCTATTGTGATAAAGTTGAAAATCTATAAAAGAAATTTGACAGATTGTGGTACCTGGATGTGCTGTACCTAACATAGTGTCAAGTGGGAAAGGTTTTCAATTCGAGAAATTACAGCTCAGTACCGTACACGTGGCCTGTATTGTGTACTAGCTGTGCCCGCGACTCCGTCCGCACATTTTGTAGTGACTCCGTAAATGTTACATCAGAAAATTTAACGTTTTATTGTCTGATGTAACATTACATATTTCCATACATACTTTCATCTCCTATTGGTATTTTACACCCTTAAGGGTAAAACTTACATATATCGAACTATAACTATATATAACTTATTTATATCGAAGCAAGAGCCTAAGAAATAAATTTCAAGCCCCTATCTCTAAAAATGATGTAACTTCCATACAACTTTTCATCCTCCTGTTTCAACCCGCATCACAAATTAGCCTCTAGCTTTTCTCAGGGTCTAGACTATCTGTGTACCAAATTTCATTTTAATAGTTTCGGGGTGAAGCGTGACAGTCAGACATACAGAGTTGCTTTCGCATTTATAATATTAGTAAGGATTAAAATAAGGAAAAAGAGAATAGATGTTTATTACAGTGAAGTTGTCATTTTTTTTTATTAAAAATAATTTTATTCAGGCGCCTTCGATAATATAACAACCATATCGGGCCCACACAGTGCTCTAATTTGTTAAAGACTACCTGTTATGGCTGAGCTGATCACATAAAAATAATGCATTATGGAGCTTCTTAAATTTTGTATTTGTTAGTGATATATCTTCTGTTAGTTATGTCAGATATATTCCACTGAGTGTTTGAAGTTAATATGACGTGGGAGTAATAAGTTACTAGCTGTGCCCCGCAGTTTTACCCGCGTTAAACTTTATAAATTATAGCCTAGGTGTTAATCCAGGGTGTCAGCTACCTCCATACCAAATTCTATTAAAATCGCTCCAGCCGATTTGACGTGAAGAAGTAACAAATATACACACTCACAAACTTTCGCCTTAATAATATTACTAGCTGTGCCCCGCGGTGTCACCCGCGTTAAACTTTATAAATTATAGCCTATGTGTTATTCTGATGTATAAGCTATATTATTGTAAAGTTTCATTCAAATCCATTCAGTAGTTTTTACGTGAAAGAGTAACAAACATCCATCCATACTTACAAACTTTCGCGTTTATAATATTAGTAGGATAGTGTGATATGTAGTGTGAAGTGTGATTTGTGATTGTACTTACTTTGGTGTAGGTTTCGACACCTGAAATATTATTTTTACACCTATACTCTATGTGTGGTTAACTCACTACGCTTCTCCTTTAGAGGCCTCGTGTTCCGGGTTCGATCCCCATAGATGACAATTATTTATCTGACATGGTTGTTCTGACTTAGTATGTGCTTTGTGATCGTGATTTGCATGTATATAAAGTTCCTCGCGTTACTGGGTATTATTTACCTAGTGTGAGCATGATCTCTTTAAACTATAGAATAAAATAATCTAATTAAATAATAATGTCCTCCTAGCCAAATTTCGGCCACAGTGGCCAGTTTCAATAGTGATTAGCCATCTGCGCGGGAGCCCTTTCCATCACTCTCATGATCCGAAGGGACGCCTAGCGACACGACCGTGCTCTCCAAGCACGGGGGTATCATACCGCCAACTCCCAGATTTCGGGCTGATGCTGAGAAATTTATCTTTTTACAGAAAAGTCCCAAAATCACTTTTAGGCCCGACCCGGGATTTGAACCCAGGACCTCGTTTACTGCGGGTGAACACGCTACCGCTAGACCAACGAGGCAGTCTAATTTAATTAACAAAAAAATAAGTATGTAAATTTGTTTTTAAATTGTATTTATATCGTTTTTAGATGGTGAAATAAAAAACGCCTCGACTTTATTAAATAAAGGTCTTATCTAAGTTTCTACAATAGGTCTGGTCAGTTAGTACGGGCCAGGTCGTATGAACGACGAGTTCCCAAAAATTTGTACAGACACCAGCAGATCAAGCTACCCCAATCTGTCAAATTTCCTCAATTGAAAGTGAACCTTATGCTTAAGTGTTAAAGTTGAGTTAAGATTGGGGTAGCTGGGTGTGTTGGCGTCTGTACTTAAAACAAATAGCATAAACGTCTCTTCTCTCTCATTCCTGATCCTATTGGACAATTACTATCCGACACGACCGGGGAGAGATAAAGCACAGGACTAGCGTTTTAGATGCACTTCGAAATGTGGGCATCTAACACCAATAAATGTCTAAATTATAAATAAAATAAAAAAGGTTTTTATTCACGTAGACTTTAAAAAAGCGCTTGTAAATAGTCAGAACATGTTTGTAGTAATACAGTTATTATTTCTAGTTGCATATTACAGATATTTAGGTACACGGAATGTTAAAACATTTATACAATTTATTTTATAATAGTAGTGATAATTAGCTAGCTTGTATTAAGTTATTGTCAAGGAGATTATGTTTAGGTTTAATGATTGAAATTTATATTTTACTACATATTGTCTGAATTCTGGACGCTATTGGTAGTTTTATTCTTGGCAGAAGTTTTTAATTTGACCAGGGGTTGGAAGCTTAGACGTCACTATCTGTGCTTGCACTCGCTACCACTAGACTAACCAGATAGCCGTAGGAAATCTACAGAACCCATAGCGCGCAAGTGATACTCGGTCTATCCCGATTTTTATTAATGTCACGTGTTGTTTATTATTATGAGTTTGTTTAAATGGTTAATAGTTGAATTTTATATAATAATAATATCTAGGGACAATGTCACACAGATCATCCTAGCCCCAAACTAAGCAAAGCTTGTACTATGGGTACTAGGCGACGATATACATACTTATATCATCATTACAGCTAAATACGTCCACTGCTGGACAAGCCTCCCTCAAGAATCGTCTTGCGGGGATATGCCATAATCGCCACGCTTGGCAGGCGGGTTGGCGATCGCAGTAAGATGGTCATAGTAATCAAAAGGAAGCTGCTGCCCATCCTCTGGTAGATATCCCCTCGGGTCGACTTCTACGCCCCCCACGGGATGAGATAGGGTGGTGATATTCTGATTCTGATATTTGTCGCCGTCACCACACAGCAGTCATACTTATATAGATAGATAAAAAACTTATACATATACATAGAAAACATCCATGACTCAGAAACAAATATTCGTGCTCATCACACAAATATTTGCACTTACCGGGATTCAAACCCAGGACCACCAGCTTCGTAGGCAGGAGCACTACCAACTAGGCTACGGTGACCGTCGTACGATTTTGAAGCGTTAGTATTTTATAAGGCAATCGTTTTCTCGAGTGTGGCGTATCGAGGCCACTGTCATGGTCTGTCTGGCAATGGCCGTCCTACGCACTAACAGACTGTACCTATAAACACAAACTAGCTAGCAAAGTAGGAAAGAAGAATAGTAATATTAACTTGGAACTTCAATA
Organism: Pseudoips prasinana; assembly: GCA_951640165.1. Classification (NCBI taxonomy): domain Eukaryota; kingdom Metazoa; phylum Arthropoda; class Insecta; order Lepidoptera; family Nolidae; genus Pseudoips; species Pseudoips prasinana. The sequence continues at coordinate 21,013,348 of OX621236.1, read as the reverse complement.
AAGGGCTTAACCCTTAATAGGGCATAACGCATGTTCATAATTCATTGGTTCTAGCTCTTATTACAACAGAATAGAGTTTAAAATGAGGTAGTAACTATTATGCGATTGCCCCATTAAGGATTAACCAGAATACTACGGACATCAGGATGTAATTCTTACTAGTCTGATGCCCCTTATAAATAAGTGTAGTTGCAAGCGGGTTCACCTAAGTATCTGTAAAGTGATGAGTGAGTCCTCATCCTCATACTGATCTCACTCAATCATAAATATCCCAGATAATTAGAGCATCGGGGTATAATCTCCCACAAGTTTGCTGTACCTTATAAAGTGCTCTAGTAGCAAGTGGGTTAACCTATGTAGGTATGTGTGATGTGATTTGTAAGCCCCCTCTTTGCTATATCATACATATCCCAGATAATACGAGCATCGGGGTATAATCTCCCAATAGTTGGCTGTACCTTATAAAGTTCTCTAGTAGCAAGTGGGTTACCCGAACTAACCTACGGGTACCTATGGGTACCTAGTTGACGCCTGCCATTTATAGAGTAATGTGTAGCACCACATTGAGGGGTACTAGAGCGTGCTTGACGCAACAAAAAACATGCAAAGTTAGAAGGACACAGAATGTCTGTATACTGGCTGGTAAATAAAAATGCCAATGAACAATTCATTTGAATTTCAAATAAAGAACTCTTTAGGAAGCTGTATATAAATTAAGTAAATGTTACAAATGTTTCTTTTTACCAATATTATTCATAATTTAAAAAGTTTGTAGGGTGAAATTAATTCGACGAAAGTAAATTTTTAGCTGCATACAGCTAGAGTCGGTATTTTACGTTAAAGTTATAAGACTCGATTAGCATTTCAGAACAAAACCTCACCCCGTTCCACTTTTTTCACGAACGCTTAAATTTTGGAAATATGATAACAAAGTCCAGTGAAGATTTTAATTGGGTTTTCAAAGCATACGTGTAAGTAAGATGTACCGACGCTAGCACATCAAGCTACCCCAATCTGTCAAATTTCCCCAAATGAAAGTGATCCTTATGATTATGTGATAAAGTTGAAAATCTATGAAAGAAATTTGACAGATTGGGGTAGCTGGATGTGCTGGCGTCTGTTCATTAATCCTTTGTTTGCAAGTTGTTAATAACTCGTTTATCTAAGCACCATGTAGCGATTCCAATTCGATATAACCGTGCCTCCACTTGCATCACGTCTCACTTAATCTTTTCGCCTGTATTCAGCTTGGTCAGGCCGACTTTGAAGTGGATATGAACTTCGAGGATGTGAACTAAAGGTTGTAGCGAAGCATTTAAATCCCAGTTGAACTAGAGATTTAATGATCGTTAATAAATAGCTAACAACCTTCATTCGTGATGGGATGAACTGTATTTCGAACCAAGACGGACGATTTCTATTAGACAATGGCTATTAGGGAACCCTTGCGACAAATCTATACATATATCTAATAAAATCGTAGGCAAGTCAAAACTGTACATTGAATATTTTTTTAAAAGGATACTTGGGGCGTGATCTACAATCGATATCGAAGCCAAAAATATAGTTTTTAGAATTTTTGTCTGTGTGTCTGTATGTATGTCCGGGCTAAACTCAAAAAGTACATAGATTTACTTCAAATTTTGCATGAATATTACGAAAACCCACAACATATAGGCTACATATTATCACGCTATCACCTACGGGAGAGGAGCTGTGATAATTTATAAAGTTTAACGCGGGTAAAACCGCGGGGCACAGCTAGTAAATAATAAAATTTATTCACTCACAAAATAAAATACATTACATTAACAAAATTTAAGCTTTACATAATATATAAACTTAAAAATAAACTTATGTGCTAATGTTTATAAGTTTACTGTGCCTCACACTAGGACTTGTGTCGTGAGTCCTAGTTCCTTCCTAGATATTAAATAATTACAACTAAAAGTGAATTTATATTTAAAATCATGTTAATAATTAAATCAAAAATTATAATTATGTTAAATGAAAATGTGTGTGTGCGTGTGTGTGTGTGAAAGACTTACGAATTACAAACCGCGATGCGTCTATTTTCTTCTGATGATGTGATTTTTGCGTGCGTTGTGAAACAGATTTTATTACTATAAAAAATCTGTCATTTATTTGTATGCTTTGGTTTTTATAGACTTCTTTCGTTCGTTCTTCATAAACAATTAACTTGCGTGTAATAGACTGAGAGCTATTAATATAATCCATGCGTTCGGTATTGAGGTGCACAATACACATCTACGCGATTATTGTTACTCGCGCTACGCATAATAATCATAATATCCTGGGACATTATTTACACACGGCCATCTGATCTCAATCTATGCAGAGCTTGTACTATGGAAACCAGATAACTGATATACTACCTACATATACCACTTTTCTTTTGTAAATACATAGTTATATAGATAACTAGCGGCCCGGTACCTACGTGCTTCGCTACGTAGGTAGAAGGCATAGTAATAAAAAAAATGATTATTAAGTTCATTTATTCAAACAAAAAAAATATTTTAAATTGCTAAAAGATGTTGATTTTACACTTTTTCAAGTCTTTTTTAAATTTTCTCTACGTACAAACCTTCCCTGGACTTCCACGAATAATTCAAGACCAAAATTAGCCAAATCGGTAAAGGCGTTGTTGAGTTATAACATTACAACGAAAAGTGGCATTGATTTTTATATATATAGATTACACTCAGACTCAGGACACACAGTCATGTTCATGCACACAAATATCTGTCCTGGGTGGGAATCGAACCCACGACCTCCGGCGTAAAAAGCAAGGATTTGCCAACCACGCCGAAAGGCGTGGTATTTCCTTACGAGACTATTTCTACCAGTTCACTTCTACCGCAAGCCACGTTGAGGAACTCCGTTCTATGAACCCTCTCATTTAGTAAAGAAAGTACTTAAATGTAATGTAAAGAGTAGGCATACTATTAGTATTGCCATGTGTTGCAAGTGTCATAGGCTACGGTAACCGCTTAGTATCAGGTATGACTATGGAGGTTTTTCACTAGAATTATGAATAGAGATAATACACACATGTGTATTGTCTATGTCACAGTCATAAAAACCAGGGTGTGTCAATCGAAGCTTAACGCTGAGCGCCTACCCCAGAATGATGCGGGTTCGAGCCCTGTCGTGTTTTTGAGATTAGGTTTACGCTTTGCATTGCGAATAATACTATAAAATAAAAAAATAAAAAATAGCATAATTTTTTCAAGTTCTTAATTGTACGTGGTTGTGAACTTGCATTTTTTTTTGTAATTTATTAGCTAATCTATCTAATCAATTACAAATGAATGCAAGTTAATTATTATTATGAAATTCACAAATGTATTTATATTTACTCAAGGTTGCTTACATAATGACAGTCAAAACCTAAAGATATTAGGTCTTTACCTATGAAATTGCCGTTCTGCAGTACTGGCCATTTCAAATCAAAATAATTTTTGTTTGGCTAAGAATTCTAATTTCAAATTAATTTTATTTTAAAAACATGGATTCTTTTTTCCAAAAGTAGTCATTTCTTTATTGATTAGTGTTACATTTTCATCGCATTTCAATCTTTTTCGTCATCATGGATACGTTAAAAATTCGAGTAATTATGGAATATGAGTACCGTCGTGGCAGCAACGCGGCACAAGCGGCACGCAACATCAACGACGTTTACGGAGCTAACACTACAAACCAACGCACCACCTGTTATTGGTTTGCTCGCTTCCGTTCTGGAAATTTCGACCTGAAAAATGAACCTCGCGGTCGTCCGAAGACTTTGGTCGACAATGACGAATTAAAGGCGGTTGTGGAAGCTGATGATACACAATCTACGGCTGAATTAGCAGCAGCTTTCGACGTTAGCGTCAAAACAATATTGGTCCATTTGCGTCAAATTGGCAAGGTAAAAAAGCTTGACAAATGGGTGCCCCACGAACTCAATGATCGCCAGCGCGAAGTACGCGTCGAGACGTGCCTTGCACTGCTCAACAGACACACAAATGAAGGAATTTTGAACCGCATTGTTACCTGCGATGAAAAATAGATTCTGTTTGATAACCGCAAGCGCTCAGCAAGTTGGTTGGATCCTGGTTCAGCACCTAAACAATGCCCTAAACGAAAACTTACCCCTAGAAAAGTGATGGTCACTGTTTGGTGGTCTAGCGCCGGTGTGATTCATCACAGCTTCTTACCAAACGGGGTGAGCATTACTGCAGATGTGTACTGTGAAGAACTGAGCACAATGATGGACAAGCTGGCGCATCTCCAACCAGCATTGGTCAATCGCTCGTCTCCGCTGCTCCTGCACGACAACGCGCGACCTCATACTGCACAGCAGACGGTCTCCAAGTTGCAAGAACTGGGGTTGGAAGCTCTCCGTCATCCGCCCTACTCACCAGACCTTGCGCCTACAGACTACTACTTTTTCCAGAATTTGGATAACTTCTTGGCGGGAAAAAAATTCAATACCCGAGAGGCAGTACAAAATGCCTTTGAAGAATTTGTTGCCTCCCGTCCAGCTGATTTCTTTAAGAAGGGCATCAATAAACTGCCACTGCGATGGCAAAGATGCATTGATTGCATGGGTGATTACTTCGATTAATACAAATAAAAAAATTCATGAAAAAAATTCGTTTAAATTTTTTCATACAAAACGGCAATTTCATAGGTAAAGACCTATTATTTACCGTAATGCATTCTGAATTAGTCATAATTCGTAGAACTAAAGAGCTTATTAATTCTTATAAAATACCTAATAATAATGGATACAAAGTTCGTTGGTTTAATAAATGTTTTTTTTAAATTTCTTCGTGTATGACGTGATCCACTTGGATCTGATGCTAATGCCCTGAAATTAACATTGTTTTTATCGAACCGGTTGCTCCGTATCTTGGGTTCCCGTGCATTACGTAGATACTAATAAAAAAGTTATAAATTAAGCCACCCATATCTTTATTGGCCACGTGGTCAAGCTTCTAATAATAATAATGTCCTCCTAGCCGAATTTCGACCACGGCGGCCAGTCTCAACAGAGATTAGCCATCTGCGCGAGACATAATATTATAGTGCTCAAGTGTGTGCGCAAACACAGGAGCACTTTCTATTCCATCGCTCTCATGATCCGATGGGACGCCTAGCGACACGACCGGAAACAGGTCAGGTACAGGACCGACGGCTTTACGTGCTCTCCGAGGCACGGGGGTATAATACTCCCAAACTTCGGGCTGATGCTGAGAAGTTTTTCTTTTTACAGGAAAGTCCCAAAATCACTTTTTGGCCCGACCCGGGATTTGAACCCAGAACCTCGTTCTCTGCGGGTGAACACCCTACCGCTAGACCAACGAGGCAGTTTATAACTAAGCAACGGTAAAATTAGATAGCCTTTAATACAGTAATTCGTCATTCGTCACCACTTTCTAACATTAAAATACATACGTGCATCCCTGCCGGTGGTCAATGTAGTTGCAAAGATATAAAAAGGACAACAGTCATAAAATATCTAGGAGTTCTGATTGACGAAAACCTAAATTTCAAGGCTCACATCGAATCTCTTTCAAATAGGGTTAGGAAAGTTATTTATGTAATGAAGAAACTCCGATATATTACTGATCCATATACGCTGAAGACGGTATATAATGCACTTTGTCAATCACTTTTAATGTACTGCATAACCAGCTGGGGAAATGCAGGTAAGACCATTATGCTCCAAGTTGAGAGGGCTCAGCGTGCTGTTATTAAGACTATGCTCCAAAAACCCTATATATATATATAGTGCTGTGTTGAGTGTTCGTAAGTTATTTATACTTAAAACAACCTTATTAGCACACAGTGAAACTCGTGCTTCAATCGACTACAAAAGACTGCTCAACCGCAGAGTTTTTAGACTCAAATTACCAATAGTTAGATCGTCTTTTGCAAAACGTTTCTTCCCTTATATTAAAATCTATCTTTACAATAAGGTTCTAGTTTCATGTGACCTGAAGAACAAAACAATTTTTGAAGCCAAATCAGTGATAACCAGCTGGTTGTCCTCCTTATCATATGATTCTTGTGAATTATTATTAGTATCTATGATATGATGCATTTCATGATATAATATACTTGATTATATAGCTATTAAATATTATTATATGATAAAACTTAGAGAATTCATTTTATATTTATGTATTATGTATTTATTAGTTTATTATACTTATATTTTATTAGCATTCTCTTCTCTTCTTCATGCTTTTATTTTAAATAAACTGTAACTGTAAAAAAGAAATATATTATGTGGTGGCTCACAAATTTAATGTTAACCATATAAGAAGTTGGCATCCACAATACAAGCTTTGCTTTGTGTGGAAGCCGCTGTTAATATTTTAATGTTAATATTTCACCTAAATTATTATGTAATGTTATATGTAAATGTAATTTTTGGTTTCATTAAAAATATTTGTATTTGTATTGTATTTGTATTTTTACAACGTCATTTAAATATTCTATAGAAAGCGTCAAGTTAAGATCAACAATATCTTAATTTGTACTTCTCCTTTGTACATTGCCACCTAATTTACTAAACAAAGGAAATTATTTGGGTTAGGTTAGGTTAGAACTGTGACCATCCCAACGCTAGATACACTATTGTTGGTGAAGATTGGTGGAAAATTTTGAAAAATTCCATGTTTTTGGATATTTATAAATTTTTCAGGTGACATAATATGTCATTTTATAATAAATACAAATCATTAATTTGGCACTAGATAACATATCTTATATGATTATGATGATGATGATGAATATATCTTAATGATTTTACGTGAAATAACTACCATGCTGAGTTGTATAATTGTGGCTTACAGAAGAATGGTTTTAAAAAGTAGTCTGTTTAATTAGCACCCCTTACTAATATATAATATATGTTTAATGTGCATAGAAGACTTAACACAAAGAGCTTAATTTGTCTATGAAACTCCACAAAGTGTAACATGCAAAACCACAAAAAAATGTTTTTTTATAAGATTAAGCTGATGCATTTTGCATGGGAAGACCAAAGAATATATTCCTCCACAATTTATATTACACCTTGAATAGTAGCTTGCCTACTTGTAATTCAATTTTAAGCTCAAGTATCCTCATCACGAACACAAACTAGATCGAAGGCTAGTTATATCTGAGTACTTCATTCTTGAATCTGAGTGGTAAATGTCCCCTGAGGTGTGCACGGATCCGCATTGAGATATCTATCATAGCAGCCGAAAGACGTCGACGTTGGACAAAGGTCACCCCAAGGATCGCCACAATGGCCGGTCTTGTGCTGCCCGCATCCAGCGGCTTCCCGCGACCCTTGCATGATCATCGGACTACCTTGTAGGGGGCCTGCCCGCGCTGCGTTTGTCGGTTCGTGGTCGCCACTCGACAACCTTTCTGTTCCAGCTGACGTCGGTTCTACGAGCTATTTGCACCACCCATAGGAATAAAATACCTTTTACTACTCTATTTACTTTCATACGGGTTTTAATTCCAAATGGAATTTAGGTTTAAACTCGAGGATTTGATTAACCTCCTTCCTTTAGGCGTAGCTCCTTAAAGTTTATCCTATAAGATTGTCACCTCTTCACCCTGGCCTTGATTCAACTAATAAAGGTAATTTGTATTAGTATGCTGCTAATACTTAACCATTAAATTAGAATAGTTGGATGCGTTGCATTATAAATGAAACAAACGATACATAGGACTACTGGTAATAATGGAAGTTGCTTTTATGAATAGATAAACAGCTTTTCATTAAATTCTAGCTGTACCTCGTGGTTTCACCCGCGGCTATCCTTTATTACCTACCTATGGGTTAATTCAGGCTTTCACAAACCCCGTCAGCCGTAACTCGCAAATGAACAGACGCCGGCGCATCCAGCCACCACAATCTGTCAAACTCCTTTTATAGATTTACAACTTTATCACAAAAGCATAAGGTTCACTTTGAATTGGGGAAATTTGACAGATGGGGTAGCTTGACGTGCTGGCGTCTGTACAACCTTTCTCAGGGCATTATTTGGGAACTTGTCAATATTGACAGTCTTACTTAGAAGTCTTAAGTAAGTTACACCAGAAAAGTGATTTCGTAACGGTGATTTGTTAACCAGCTTCTCCAGCTAAACATAATTCAGATTCTAATTTTATCTCAAAATATTATTATATATGATGCAGTTTATACTAAATAAATTATATCTGGAATTTTTTATTAAATCTCTCGAAAATATAACTGTAAATGATTACTGGTTTTGGTGCGTCATTGCACCTTTCGTCGACGCAATGTTTATGTGGGTTTTGGCATCGATTACGGCTTTAACAGCATTGTTAGGGCCTTAGGGCCCTAAACGATGCCGTTAAACACCACCATGAGTGCTTTACAAATACGAATAATGACCTTTGTCGTACGTTTGTCCAGGCTTTTTGATGATTCTAAAAACGTGTACTAGTTAGAAATATACCTATACTAGCTGTGCCCGCGACTGCGTCCGTTTTGTTATGACTCTCATATGTTGTCTCTTGTCGCAAACATATAAAACATTCGCAAAACCCTAAGATAATTCCATACAAACTTTCATCTCCTATACCCTAATTTTAAGCCCTTGATGGTATAACTTTTACAAAAATGTGAATGTCATATTTATTGGTATCAGATCAACAGCCAAAAAAACAAGCTTCTAGCTCCAATAATGACGATACTTCAATACAACTTTTCATCCCCCCTTTCAACCTGTGTCCTCTCTCATCTGTATCAAACTTCATTTAAATCGGTTCTGTAGTTTTGGCGTGAAAGCGCGACATACAGAGAGATTTTAGTAAGGATTTTTTTCAGTAATATCCATTTATGATCCAATCCAGAAGCATGTAGATATCTTTAAATACAGCGGTGAACAGTTTTGCACATATTACAACTTCCTCTTTATCTCAAACGTCAAATCTGCACGCAAACGATTCTCGAAAACAAACTGTAATCATGGCTGGCTCAGCATTATGATGGGTCTGTAATTCTTCAATAAGGTTTAGTCACCTTTTTTAAAAAACCAACCAAACTACCACATTTCTCTGCCATGCTTGTGGCGTTTGACCTTCTGCTCCGTCATTTCAGAATTTCAAACGCCTCCAGAATCTTGGTTTTAACTTCTTCATCACCAGATGCCTTGCTGTTCTTAAAGTTTTTGGGAGCCATTCTAATGTTGTACAGGCTGACGTCCGGGATGTCTTCGGTGTAATGATTAACCCGAATCATGCTCTGATATCTAAGGCATGACAATTGGCAGGTGTCTGCATTGTCGTGTATGTTATTCCGAAAACATTCGATATCGGATAAATGAGAATGCGTAGAACTCCTCGATCGCTCAGTCACTCAGGTTACGTGACGTTTCTACCATCGTGGGTCTTCAGTTGGCTTTGTCTAACAGACGAATCTCTTGCGAGCACTTACTTTGGGGTCTTTGTGCCGCTCGATTGCCTTTTTAATACTGATAAATGAATAAGTATGGATAAATAAATTAAATGCTCTGACCGCGTATTTGTATAAATATTCTGTTATTTAGTCAGGTGACCAAACCTTAAATACATAAACTCACTCATAGCCATTGTGTGCCGAAAGAATTGTGATAGTTGATGATCTGGGCGAACATATTTAGCATTAATTACTTTTTTAATAATTGGGTTTTAAAAACTTACTGCTATTTATCTCTAGTGGTGATCTCGAGTTTCAAACCACTCTTTATTTCAAGGTAAGTACGGACCTTACATTTCTTTAGGCTTTAGTCTTTTAGATTCAGGAACTGGTCTATTAAATCCGTTCATTTTAATACCGTAGGTGGGGAGGAAAATAAGACCGTAATGTCTGATTCATTTCTAAAGCCAGTAATCATAACGAAACTGAAACGTCTTAAATTTTTGACTGGTCTTTTAGTCTCGTGGTTAGTGAGCCTGACTGCTAAACCCGAAGTCGTGGGTTCGATCCCCTCCAAGGATCCCTCCCTTTGTATGATGAGCACGAAGAGAGGTAGGGCATAGCGTTCATTCGCTCAAAGAGCAGCCCCACTGGGGAAGTACCTCCACCTTATAGAAGACATCCCTTAATAATAACATTAATCATTTTAATGTTGTGTTTCCGAGTGTGAGTAAGGTCACCAGAGCTCATTGGGGTGGGGGGAAGGGTTAGCAACACTTGTTTGCTGACTTTTAAAGGCAGGCAACGCACCCGCGACATCTCTGGTGTTGCGAGTGTACATGGGCGGCGGTGATCACTTACCATCAGGTGACCCACTTGCTCGTTTGTCGCCCACTGATATAAAAAAAAAGCATGATTATTTGTTCGATGTCTGGGTGTAATTTATGTAAAGTATGTTTATCAGTTGTCTCGTTGCCATACTACAGGCTCTGCCTTGTTTGGGATCAGATGGCAGTGTGTTAGTTATCCCAATAACCTGAAACTGAACTCTGATATCCTTTTTAAGTTTAAGTAGACAGGCGATTCAGAGGCTACTGGTAGAGCCACTTCTCAAAGTTTTGGTTAAGATTTAACTAAGTAAAGTAAATATACTCGAGACAGATATACCTACTCACTAATAAAGTTTTTTAATAATACACAATTACAACAATGCAACCTCTAATATTTTGAAAATAAAACGAACACATTTTACTCGCTTATAATGTAGCTTTTTATAGGTGAAATATTTTTTTAAATCGGTTTATTAGCTTTTGTGTTTATCTATTAGAAATACACGAAAGATATTTTTTTCTCTAAATAATATTAGTAGTAATACAATAGGTAGTATTGTATTATGCTTCATATTATGTGGTAAACATAGTTTTTTACCGTATAATATGAAGCCTATTAATAATATATATACAAAATAATTATGAGATTCTTAAATCTTATTTGATAATTATATTATTAAGTGTTGATTTTACTGTTTATAATATTAGTTTAGAATGGAAAACCCAATGTACAAAAATATATGCACTGTATTTCTTGTTTTATAGAATAAAGATATCATTATCTCTTATTCATATATTTTTCTTATAATACCTTTTTTACATACTAATAAATATTGGATCTGCCAACGATAGCAGGAACAAAGTCATCCTCCCGGAGGTTCTAGAGATAGGAACCTCCTGACAATGCCTTGTCCGAAAAACTACTTTTTCGATCTTCCTTTTTTGGTATTTTTCGAAAACTGGCAGAGACAACTATCGGTACATTGATAGCCAAGTTACATCGCAAGCCAAGTTGGCAACCTTCCGCAAAATCAAAATATTGAATTTCTTTGTCTTTTGCCTTCAAAATGTCGTTTTCATTATGCGAATGGAAACATAAACTATCTCAGGCCAGCGATCTTCTTGATCCATCATAACAATATCAGGTTTAGTGGCAACAAGAATCCTGTCCGTGATAATGGATTGATTGCAGTATATCGTGATAGTACCATTATCGAAAACTAGTTCAGCTACATACCTGTAGTAAGGCACCTCTGAGCCATGTCGCAAAGCAAGTTGTTGATGAATAATATAATAATAATAATGTTATTATTCCACATTATTTATTTCATTTTTTATTTTCTACACATTTATTATTATACATTGATATAAAGAATTAATAGTATATAAATGAATAAGGAAAAAAAAAGAGTTCTTCCTGCGGCGGGGTATGAGGCCCTGGGCCGCCGCCGCGCCGCCGTATGTCAGGACTCGTCACCTCAACGTTGTGGGACTCGCGATGCATGTCGTTGCTATAATTGCCGCCTTCTGTATCCGGCCCTTGGTACAGGGATTTAGCGAGAGCCTCTTAACTTTTGGTGTAATTATTGTTGAGTTCACATCCCGGTGATTCTCGGTTCATACGAGGTTATCGTCAAACGGGACAGTGATATCTACAAGTTTTTTTATGTCAGAGGTCGATAAACGAGCAAGTGGGTCACCTGATGGTAAGTGATCACCGCCACCCATGGACACTCGCAACACCAGAGGAGTCGCGAGTGCGTTGCCGGCCTTTAAGAGTCAGCAAAAAAGTGATGCTAATCCTTCCCCCCACCCCAATGAGCTCTGGCGACCTTACTCACACTCAGAAACACATCATTAATTTATTAATGTTAATATTAAGGAATGTCTTCTGTAAGGTGGAGGTACTTCCCCAGTCGGGCTGCTCTTCGAGCGAATGAACGCTGTGCCCTACCTCTCTTAAAATGTAATAACCTACCTATTAGTTAGTTAGTTAGTTGGGCGATTGGTTTCCGCACTTAGCCTCTCATTGGGCCATTGTCCGTGAACTTATTTGGCTACTCAAACCATTTTAGTTCCATCCAGAAGTCCAAGAGGCCTCGAAAGCTTGGCTTGAGTACTTCCTGCAGTGTCTTCGGATCGTTTAGGAACTTTGCCCGTTGGCTGGCAACGCTATTGCAGTGTAGCAGTACGTGTGCCGGTGTTTCTTCAGATTCAATGCATCCTCTGCACAAGGGGCTGTCTGTGACGCCAATCTTGAAGAGGTGTTTGTTTAGTGTGCAGTGTCCGGTGATTATGCCTATCACCATGCGCAAATCTTTTCTGTTCAGATGTAGTAGACTGCGTGATAGACGTTTGTTCAGAGATGGTAGAACTTCCTTAGTCTGTCTGCATGATTCTAGATCCATCCACTCTTTTTCATGTTGCTGCGTGGTTTTTTCACTAAGCCATGTTTTCAGTTGGTTAAAGGGTATGGGTACTAGAGGTTCTGGTCCCACTATCCTCATTTCTGAGCCCTTTCTTGCCAGCTGGTCCGCAGTGTCATTACCCAGAGAGCCGCTATGGCCCCGGATCCACTGTAGTGTAACTTTGTTGTCAGATGCTATGTTTTCGAGTGCACAATGGCACTCCATGATGAGACCGCTGTTGAAGTTGTTGCTCTTTAAAGCCTGGAGTACAGAAGCACTGTCTGAGATAATGCGTATGGATTTCCCGCGCACCATTCTAGACTTGACTGCTGTTGCAGCTCTAATTATTCCCACGCATTCCGCTTGGAAAATAGAGTTTAGGCTTCCTAGAGTAGTCGATATATTGATGTTTAGGTCACTAGAGAAGACGCCGGCTCCTGTGCCTTTATTTGTTTTAGATCCATCCGTGTATATCCTAACTTCGTGGATACCGGAACTGTCCTTGGCTTCTTCTTGAAGTTGGATTGCGTAGTTTTTATCAAAAACGAAAGTTTTTGGGATTATATCACATGTCGCGTCAATCATTGGGAGCGTCTTCTGTATGTCATCCATGAGGCGCGTATGCGTTTCCCTGTTATTTTGCTTCCACAAACCAGCTTTGTTAAGCCTTATGGCTGTAACCGCGGCCTCATGTTGAACTACTAGGTGCAACGGTCCGAGGTTTAGTAAGGCCTCAAGGGCCGCGGTGGAAGTAGTTCTCATGCTTCCTGTCGTTGCTAGGCATGCTAGTCGTTGGAGGCTTTGTAGTTTGGCCCTTGCGGTGCCTGTTTGGGTTCTGGGCCACCATACAACGGCGCCATATGTTATCATTGGGCGTATTATCATTTTGTAAAGCCATAGGGTTATGGAGGGTTTCAAACCCCATTTCTTCCCTATGAGTCTTCAGCATTGCCAGAAGACTGAGCGGGCTTTGTCGGTTTTCACCTCTATGTGTCTATTCCAGTTGAGCTTACTATCGAGAGTTAAGCCTAGGTATTTGACCTCCGATGAGAGGCTCAGTTTAGTGCCAAACAATATTGGTAGGTCCATAGTGTTTGGTTTTCTCTTGTTTGTGAATAGGACCATTTCTGTTTTCTTTGGATTGACCGTTAATTCGTTTTGGTCGCACCATTGTTCTACGATTTTGAAGGCAGATTGCATGCGGTTACAAATCATGTTTTCTGAGTTGCCTTTTATCAGAATCGTGATGTCATCAGCGTAGCCGACGGTGTAGTAGCATCTTTGGTTAAGGCGTCGTAGTAAATCATCCACCACGATGTTCCATAAGAGGGGTGAGAGTACACCTCCCTGGGGACAGCTTTTTGCCACGATACCTCTCGTGGTGGAGTTTACTGTGAACCTTATAGCTCTCAGCCTTAGGAGGTTGTCAATCCAGCCACTAATAGTTTGATCCGCTCCAAGTTTGGCAAGGGAGTATTTGATGCTACAGAATTTTGTTTTGTCGAAGGCTCCTTCGATGTCGATGAAGGCGCCTAGTGTCATCAGTTTATCAGATAGGGCTGCTTCTATAGTTCCTACCACTGCGTGTAGAGCCGAATCTGTTGATTTGCCTGTTCTGTAAGCGTGTTGTTGTCGATGTAGTGGCGTGTGTTGTAGCACACCATCTCTTAGGTGTCTATCTACAAGTCTTTCTAGAGACTTGAGCAGGAATGATGTTAGGCTGATTGGCCTGTATGATTTCGCCTGGGTATAGTCAGTTTTTCCCGGTTTCGGTAGGAAAATAACCTTCACTTCTCTCCACTGGCGAGGTATGTAATGGTGTGCAATACAGGCTTTGTATATTGTTAATAGATGGGGTGTTATAGTTTTATGGCCCCATTGAAGCAATGCTGGGAATATTTTTAAACCTAAGGAACCTACCTATAATCTAATTACAATGGCCTCCCAAATAAGATTTGTTTCTGTACACTGTCCTTAGTTTAGATATGTTTAAGATATCGATAAAGTTAACGATCTTTCACCTCGGGTTTTCCTTTAACATTGACCTATCGGAAAGTTTTGGCTGTGCTGCCAACTTATTTCAAACAAGTTATGTTTTATCAAGCAGAGCCAAAACTTGAGTACATGATATATATTGAAACAAGTTTTCGTAGGTCAGTATTTATAATCTAATTTCTGAACATTTTAGTCAAAATTTAAGAACCGGATTCATTAATCGATTTTCTAAATGACACATTATTAAAATATAATGAGACAACATTTGGACATCAGTAATGGTAACTTATATTTAGTGTATCTTATAATACCTTCATGTACTATATTTCTACAAATAAGAAATGCATATATATTATATTCTATTCTAAACGAATTAATAAGTCAAGGTTATTAAGTTTAAGTTTTATAGCATTATTCGCAATGCAAAGCGTAAAATCTCAAAAATGGGAAATAACAAATTTAATCGTCCGGCGGGTCTCGAACTAGCACCAATCCGGGTTAGACGCTTTGTATTAACTACGAACAATACACATTAGCAGAATATTTTTTACTATTCATTTTTGCTTGGGTTTACTAGCGATTGAAAATTAACTATTTGTAAATTTTCCTACTAATACTATAAAAATAATATTTTTTTATGTTGAAATGGATGTGTTACCTATACTTGATCGAAATTACAAAATTATGTTCTATTAAATATGAATATTTTATTTTATTTTAAAAAAGAACGCCCGCACTATCTAATTTAATCCACGTATCGCGGGGTTCTTTACAAACATATAATTGACGGACACAAAGTAAAACCAGATTCAGAACAACTATTTATGGGTCACACACATAGTTGTCCGGCGCGGGACTCGAACCCGCGATACGAAGCGGCAAGGCGACTATCTTAACCGCTGCGCCACACGTGCACATCATTGTAAAGATTTTATTAATCTTAGTCTAAAGTCAACAAGGACAAAGTCGCGGAGGGAAGCTAGTAAACCGTATAGTGTCGGTATCTTTTCCACAGCGAATTACGTGAGAATGTACAGCCGCCAGTACTTCAAGCTACCCCGATCTGTCAAATTTACCCAATTGAAAGTTAACCTTATGGTTACGTGATAAAGTTCAAAATCTATTAGAAATTTGACTTATTGGGGTAGCTGGATGTGCTGGCGTCTGTACCTACAATTTGTATTTTTTAATTATCATTTTAATATGGAGTTATTAATTCTAATCAATTAAAGGTCCTGTATAAATAGTTTTAACCGAATTTATCAATGATATTTTAGAACGATTTTTTTGATAGCTCATGGTTTATACTATTGGTGTAGTATACTGCGGAGTTTCATAATAAGTTAGGTTAAAATTTAGATATGCCATATCTTAGTAGTTATTCTAAACAGAATTGGACTATAAGGTACACCATTAAAAAATAATTCATTATTGAAGATACTGCTTTTAAAATTTTGAAGGTATCGGGACTAGTCCCCACTCTTACCCACCACTGTAACTCCTGTAAGCCAGGATCAACAGTCGCACACAAAGAAATGACACTGAATGGTGAGGCTCAGGCATATCCCGGGGAATCGCTTTAACTGTCTTGGATCCCGCATTGAATTTAATCAGAAAGAAACAAGGAGGAGTTAGAAAATGAAACTTCTCTCCATAGCAAAGCGTGAGCCTCATAAAATGAGAGAATTGCAACTACAAAAACCAGCTGCAAAAGCACCGAGGATCGTTTCTGAGGGTAGTATTAAGTGGCACGGATACTCGAGGTGGATATTCGCTGAATATTAGCGTTATGCGACTGTACTTTGGGTTGACCGCCGCATCATTAACTCTCGTATTAATCACCCATATTATAAACATTGGTACATACGTCATACATACTAACATACCGTGTTATTATTATGTGAACAAAAAATAAATAATGACCTGTAACCCAACACTTTGGTCACTAGAAAAACTTAATGGACTCAGTCAAAGCATTGGAAAACACCAACAGGCCAAGACGTGACTAATGTAGAATTTATATTTTAATCATATAAGGCTTAGAGTTGAATTTGACTTACAGCCCGTGCTCGGATGCATTTGGATGGAATGGCATAAACATGTTGGTGTAACGGATATGGTATCCGTTATTTTCTTTCTATAAGTAATGGAATCCTAAGACGGAAGACGCAGCGTGGGCATGCCCTCTACTAGATGAACCGATTTCTCGGCTCACCGCTCAGTTTCATTCATTGTGTGCTACTATTGATCCTGGCTTAAAGCAGTAGCATTGGTGGTTTAGGGGGAAGGTCTAGTCCCATATAAAAGGACCAAAATATCATGACTGGTAATTGATCTTTGGTGAAGTAAGCCTTTACCTTCACAAAAGTCCAATTACCGGTCACGATGTCTTTCGGCTATAGATTTGGACGGAATCCTTTTTTTTTAATATCGCTTGCATGTACAGACGCCAGCACATCCAGCTACCTCAATCTGTCAAGTTCTTTTACAGATTTTCAACTTGATCACAAAAGCATAAGGTTCACTTTCAATTGAGGATCTTTGACAGATTGGGGTAGCTTGATGTGCTGGCGTATGTACATATTATAACTACCTGCGCAATTTATTTATTTTTTAAACGTCCATTCTTGAAGTTAGTTGAGTTAATGACTTGTATTAATTCAAGTCCGGATAGATGGCAAAACCGTTAAAGGACATGGGACCGGATGCCGCGTGGTTCGTGGGTTTGATTCCGACCGCATTTTATAGCACTTATTTAAAAATTTTCTGAATTTTGCTCAATTTATTTCTACATATAAATTTTGGATATTTAATCGATAAAGGTTTTGGACTAAAATGTGAAATAGTATACCTATAAATCTTATAATTTTTTATAACTATAATTTTTACTGATAATTAACGAGGCATAATATATGCGGATATTTAGTTCAATATGACTCTTTTTTGTGCCTTACTTTGATATTACACAAGACTAGAAGTTTTGTTCTTAAAATCTTTATTAATGAACGATTTTAAAACAGTGAGTTCGTTCATAACAAAAGTGCCGACATTAAACTTATATTAAATAGAGTAATTTATGTTAAGTAGAATGAGTAGTTACTTATTAGTAAATAATTTAATTTTACCCGTCTTCAAATATGGCTTAAACGAAATGTATAGATTGCCTTGGTCAGTTGCTCAAACAAATCTCATCTTAGTTCTGCTCGAAGGTCAGTTTTTAATAAATATATCTATCTAGTTTTTATAATAATATTTATAAGAAGCAAGCCTATTCCTTTCTTAAAGGCCAACAACGCACTTGCGGTTCGTCTTGTGTTTGTAGTATCCATGGGCGGCGGTGATCATTTACCATCAGTTGACCCACAAGTATGCCTTGCCATCATATAAAAAAATAGAGAGTATTTCAATTTAAAACTCGACACTTACAGCTATTAAATTCACACTAGAGGAACAAGTGTCAATTTGAAGGACGAATTGTTTAAACTCGATGATTTTTACGGTACAAATTTAAGTATAACTTAACGAACATCTATTTCTTTGCTTTTAATATCACTAAGTTTAAATACTGACATAAGCTCCTATGAAGAATGATAATTCTCACATACAACTACTGCATTGCAAAAACAATCCAAACAAAATAAAATCCTCTTATAATACTTAATGCCTGTAAAAAATGGAGTGAAGTAAATAATAATCTATACATTCATACTATAGGTAGCTATGCGTTTCTCATCTAAATACGGGCCTGAAATGTTTAAATAAATATATACTGTACTTATTTAAATGCAGTCACACATACATGTTAAACGACTATGAGTAAATTAGACCATGGCTAGATCAAAGTTCTTAGTACTGTACCTATTCTTTCAACTAACATAGGACTAAGTGATTGTTACCACAGCGGCATTATTCATGATTACATTTCCAGGGTATTTGTAATAAATTATCTTGTGATTGCATTATTTATCATACTGGAATAATTATATCCTTCAAGTATGTTTATAAATAAATCAAGAAAGTCAATACGACCATAATAAAAAAACATATTTATTATCACATCTCAACATCATCATCATGTCAGCCAAACATATGTCCACTGCTGGACAAAGGCCTCCCCAAAGAATGGGGATATGCCATAATCGCCACGCTTGGCAGACGCATTGGTGATCGCAGTTTAATGGTCATACTTCACAGAAAAACGCTGCTGCCGTTCTCTGTTAGGTATTCCCTCGGCCGATTTCTACGCCCACACGGGACATACCGGATAATATGGGGTAACAGGGTCACCCCATATTATCCGGTATGTGTCGTAAAAAGTGACTTGGGGATACAGTAGGAAGTCGGGCAGCAGCGTCACTTGTCTACTAGCTACCACCTAACTGCTAGTTGCAAATCTCTCATTTTATGAGGCTATAGCCTCTTTACATCATTCTGTCTCCCGCTTTTCTCTGGAGGGAAGTGGAACTATTCATTTTCTAACTCCTCCTTTTTTGTCTTTCTGATTAAATTCGTTGCGGGATCCAAGACAGTTAAAGCGATTCCCCGGAACATGCCTGAGCTTCACCGCTCAGTGTCATTTCATTGTGTGCCACTGTTGATCCTGGCTTACAAGAGTTGCAGTGGTGGGTAAGAGGGAGGGACTAGTACCACTGCGGTCGCCGACTCCAATGCCAACCGCGGTGACTAATGCAAACCCCTCCAAATGGCAACGTAATAGAAACATTTGGGGTAGGCCCATTTCCAGCAGTGGACGATTTCAGGCTGATGATTATGATTTAGTCAAAAATCTATCGCAATGTTTGCTGTGGCTAGCTTGACGCTTTGAAACTTACCAATTAGATTTAAAGATCAGGTCCTTAAGGTCGTTAGACAGGTTGAATATGTGCAATACACATTTAACTTCATCATATCAGCCGAAAGACGTCCACTGCTGGACAAAGGCCTCCCCCAAAGATCTCCACAATTGCCAAGATCATCGGTCCATCTTGTAGGGGGCCTGCCCACGCTGCGTCTTCCGGTTTGGGACATTTAACTTAATTACCAATAAAAATCAGAAATAATATTAAAAAATGTAAACAATAAAACAGTGGTGCAATGGATTTGCACAAGTTTTGATGATTTATTCTTGAAACTAAAGAATTAGGCTATAAAATGTAGGCCAAACCTTAAGCTTTTTTTCTTAATTTAATGTCAAAATGTTCAAATCTATTGCACTACTTTACTACATTTCTAATTGCTGTTGCCAATTTTGGTAGAAAAAGAAAAACATATTTTGCATACATTCAACATATCCAATGCACTTAAATATATGTAATGCAGTTATAAATAGGAACCATAATTTAAGAAGTCTAAACCTAAGTTCAACTCTCACGTCTTGAGAGTTGAACTTAGGTATTTTAACTTGTAGTAACTTTAAGGTCATTACCACATGCCACTTTCCCACACCTAAGTATTCCTCATTGGTTTTTTGGACCATGGCGTAGTCCAGAAAATGAGGAATATCTTTCATAAAATGTAGATACGACTATGCCGAACTATTTAGTTTTTGTGGATAAACTCACTTTTGTAATACTTATGGGCTTGTCCTTCCAACCGTCGGCAGAAAATTCTATTAAAATCAGTCATAAATAAATGTCTCGCCGACCAGTCTGCTTACCTGAAATAAAGAATATTACAGAATCACCTGCTTTATTTTTGTTTGATTTCCATTAGTTTTGGAGCAGCAAATAGGAGATTAATAAACCTAGATTCAACTAATCCTTTCCCTGTATATATAACGTTTGTTCCTTATAGTTTTAAGCAAAATTCATGTTACGATGTGATATTTTGATTTGGTGCAATAAAGTGTATCTATCTATCTATAACGTGGATTATTATAATAGAACGCACGAAAATTCTTAGTAATATTGATGTGAAAAGAAATTATGATTTAGACCCTAATGATCCAACCCTACTTATGTTTGCAGTTAAGCACGACTCAGAGTTCAAGCGCATCGTTAAATTAAATTATTATGTAGGCGTCTAGATGTTATAACCCGCTTTATGACGTCTGTATATCTTGAATGGAACTTTTCACCTCGAACCAACATGGAGATACCCATACAAAAACAATCTTGTTATTTTATTTCTTTGATCAGAAAAACCAATATCAAGGGCATCATTACAATCTTGTGACTGGCCTAAGCAAGCCGTGTTTAGTCTTCCTCCTAATCTCGGAGGCGTATGTCGATTGTGAAACGACTTCCTGATGCCAAATAGAAGGCTGCGGTTGGCACTGAATGGAATATTAGAATCAACACAATTCGTGTAAGTTGGATTTAAATAAAACAAAAGTTCAACATGTAATATGATCATTGCCAATTTCACGTATGTACTGGATAGTGCTCTTTATTTTCACATTGAAAGTTCAATCGGAGTTTTGTGAGGACAGTATAGTTCGAGATTTAAAGTGATATACGTGATAATTGTGGTAAAAAAGTGGATGTTTTGGTTTTGAAGATAAAGACTGATTCCGACATCGCTAGGTATGTAATAAAATGTAACGGCCCATAGAACTTAAGCATGCAGAATAAACTAGTCCAATGTGAACCGTTTTTTTATGTTTCGCGGAAGGAAATAACTAATTAGGTGATATATATAAAAAACTCATACTTGATATTTCTTGCCATTATATTAAACTTAATCACATAGTATTAAGAGTAATTACTTAATAAATATAAATATTGTCCCAATCAGATAAAAGTTACTACCTAGAATTCTATTAATCAAATTCATTAGGTATATTATAAATTATAAGAGGGTATTCGGCCTTATCTTAAGATTGCTAATAGTCCTTACCCTTCGTTTACTTCCAAAAACATCTTAAATGTTTATTTATAGAAATAAAGTATAGTGTTTAAGATTTAACACTTAAGCGGCTTAACGCGAACTGTGATACAAGTACATCACAAATATAATAATACTAATAATATCTAGGAACAATGTCACACAGATCATCCTAGCCCCAAACTAAGCAAAGCTTGTACTATGGGTACCAGGCGCCGATATACATACTTATATAGATAGATAAATACTTATATACATAGAAAACATCCACGACTCAGAAACAAATATTCGTGCTCATAACACAAATATTTGCACTTACCGGGATTCGAACCCAGGACCACCAGCTTCGTAGGCAGCAGCACTACCAACTAGGCTACGGTGACCGTCTTTAATTATTGTAATGGTTTTTAATTTTTCAAGCATCATAACCAAAGGGCAAAACAGAACCCTCTGCTACAGTCCGTCGGTCCCGTCACAGTCAGCAATACCGGAATGCGGTAAATAATTAAATATACTTAAAATATTATAAAAACCGGCCAAGTGTGAGTCGGACTCGCGCACGAAGGATTCCATACCATTATCTATAAAAACGAGCAATAAATTCACGTTTGTTGTATGGGAGCCCCCTTAAATATTTATTTTATTTTGTTTTTTAGTATTTGTTGTTATAACGGCAACATCATAACATCAAACATAATCTGTGAAAATTTCAACTGTCTAACTATCACGGTTCATGAGATACAGCCTGGTGACAGATGGACAGACAGACAGACAGTGAAGTCTTAGTAATAGGGTCCCTTTTTACCCTTTGGGTACGGAACCCTAAAAAGGACCATAACTTGAATTTATTTTATTATTGTCTGAGCCTAAGTACTTGGTGAATAAAATATATTTTACAATAAATATTTTGAAAAATTACAAAGGGCAAAGCTGAGCCGTTACTACAGTTCGTCGAACCCAGCACGGTCACTTGTAACCGTAATGCGGTAAAAAATTAAATATATTTAAGATATTATAAAAAGGACCATAACTTTTATTATTTTTATCATTGTCTAAGGATAAAATATATTATATCTAATAATAATATTTTTGGTATCAATACTAAAGAAACGGCCGGCCTTAGAGTTTAAAATACTTTATTTTATTAATAATAAATCCATATATTTGCATAAGAATGATAGGAATGATATATGGTACCCATAGTGCAAGCTTTGCTTAGTTTGGGGCTAGGATGATCTGTGTGACTTTGTCCCTATATATTATTACTAGGTGTACCCCGCGGTTTTACCCGCGTTAAATTTTATAAATTATCACTGCTCCTCCTCCGTAGGTGTTAGCGTGATAATATGTAGCCTATATGTTGACCCGACCTCTTAGTAATATTCATGCAAAATTTGAAGTAAATCTATCCAGTAATTTTTGAGTTTCAATCAATCAATCAAATTTATTATTCATTTATTGCTGAACATAGGTAGGTACAATATAAGATGATAACAAAAGGCGCTTAGTTCACTATGTTCTGCCTGATGTGGCATGTAAAGTATTACATTATTACATCAAAGTTAATGTCACTAAATATCTTATTATCTAAATATCTTATTATTAGCATTATGTCATATATTACACTTAATATAGACTACAATAGAATTAATCATCAACATTTTGTCAGAATCAGAGTTTAGCCCGGACATACATACAAACAAACAGACACACAGACAAAAATTCTAAAAACTATATTTTTAGCTTCGATGTCGATTATAGATCACGCCCCAAGTATCCTTTTAAAAAAATATTTAATGTACAGTTTGGAGGTTTCTATGATTTTATTATATGTATAGATTATTATTATAATTATATTTGTGATTAAACCTACCCTTTGAGCGTCATCATCGTAAAGGCTTCCCTCAAAAATCTCCACAGTTTGCTGTTTTGAGCATTGCATTCAATATTTTTGTATTTATTTAATTTTGAACCGTACTTCCGAGTACGCCCTATTCTCGCGGGGTCGATGTGAAATGATAAAATTTGGTCTTGCCGGTATCTTAATGGTTATAATAACTTGATATTTTAACCGAATTTAATACAAAAAGGGACAAATTTTTTAATATATTATATTAAAAAATATAATAAAGAGTATACTTCTAAAAAAATTGAGGGCAAAGAGCAACATTCTCTATCTCCGATAGTTAAAGATTTCCACTCAGTAACCCAGAGTAAGATTATGATTTATTATAATGGCACTATTAATTAGAAAGCAAATATTCGAGCTTATACTTATTCCACTTAGGTACGTGTAGAATACTCTGATGCCGAATATTTTGCCGTTATACGTTAAATACATCAGTGAGGTATAGTCTGCGGATGTTATTAAAATTTAATTATTAATCATTATACCTACCTTAACCAATCTAAATTATTACTGTATCAAAAAGCATAGAATCGACTTCTTTTATCCTCAATGATAAATGTTATGACGCTGAATGTATATTCCATCGAATAACTGAACTTTTTCTTAGCAACTACCGATTCAAAAATATATATGTGACCGTGATGGAAGCAATCACAATTTTTTTATATTGCTTTTGGAAGCAGACTAGCTAGCGGCCCAACTGATGGTAAGTGGTAACCGCTGCTCATGGACATTTGCCAGGGGGCACAGCAAACCGCTGCCTACCGTGATATTAATACTCTTTTTAAACCTCGTTCGAATAAGGACATGTCGTAGCGCTGGGGAACACCGCAGCAGGTAATTCATTCCAGAGCCTGCACGTACGTGGGGTGTATGAACGCTGAAATTCAATAAATAAAGGATTATGAAAATCAGTAATCAAACAACAGATAAATTGAATAAAGTACAGACAAAAATAAAGACCTACAGTTTTAGTAACTCTGCTTCTGAACGACTAAATGCATTTTCAATTGACATAACAATAAGACAATTTTACCTATAAACGAATAAATTGGTTCCAAAATTACGGAAACCTCGCGTCATATACTCACAAAGACAAAAATGAAACCCTACAGTCTTAGCGACTTTTCTTACTTATAATTCACTTGATTCAAAATCGATATGAGGCCACTACATGAGCATTCTCTATCAATTTATATATGTGGAATAAACTACATTTATATGAGGCCATTCCGCAAGCATTTCCTTTAGAATAAACAAATGATCAAGATCAGTTCTCAAACAACGGAGCGATCGCGTAATATACAAACAAAACATAAAGTCGAAATGATAAATTCCTACTTTTGAAATCGGTTAATAATAGTAAGTATCGCTTCATTAATTATCTCTTCTGAGTACCTTTAGATACTCGTACGTTATTTGTATTTTATTAAGTTAACCTGTTACTACAAAGGTGTATCTTTGACTGGTTATCATTTTCAAGGCAAATGCCAATTCGAGTAGCTATACTACTTTTTAATTCCTATATGAAAATTATAGTTTTATCTTAGGATATTACAAATTATAGAACATCGATGGTAATAGGTTTAAAGGACAATGGGCGGAATCGTCCCCACCCATCAACAAAAATGAAATGTAGCTCAATTGACACATCTTGGCAAGATGATATTTTTTTACTATGGGGACGTTGCTCAAATGAATTGGGTTCTCATAGTAACTAACTTTTAAACAAATATTTCGTTTACGTATTATTGACGAGTAATTGTAAAACACCTGCTCATTTATCTATTCATTAGTGCACAGTGGCGGCGCATGCACACAAAGATAAGTTCTTAGAAAATACCCCGCACCCCCACCCTCGCTCCTGCGCTTGCGACCCTATTCGCAGGCAGGTAGTCGCCCGAACCTTAGTCACTCACAGTCAGTTTGTTGCAGTGTTCGTTCGTATTTATTTATCTCTGTCTTATCGGTTTTTACTTTACAACTACGACCCCTGCTTGTTTACTGGACTGATTGATAGCTTTTCGATTGACCCTGGCACGATAACTGGATTGGATACAGTGTATTATGGAAACTGGACGGCGGTGTATAATGTGCCCGCGATCTGTCTTGCGACAAAGGCGGCACGTTTTGGAAGAGGCGTTAATTGAAAATGAACCTGAATTAGTCAACCATATTTCACAAAATGCACTGATACAGGTAAATAACATCTTTTATATATAAATATATATGTAAACTATGTATTTAATTCATACTAATATCTGTGTTTTCACTGCAATTTCCTGTAGCACACCTTCATTTTTTTATATTTATTTCATATTAGATGGCTATTGTATACTTTGAACAATCATTGGGCGATAACTAATAACGTTAATAAATACTTACACCAATTATCTAGACCCAAGCTAAACATAGTTTGTACTATGAGAACTACGTTACGAAACACTTATATAAATACATATTTTAATATGTTTTATAAACATATGTGACGCGGAAAACACGTCATATTCCATCACAAATACTTGTACCCTACGAGATTTGGCCACGCGAAAAGATTAGTTCTGATACTCATCGAGTTTTTTTATGTTCCAGGTTGTATTCAATAACACTATGGCAGTGTGCCATAGATGCTGGCAAAGAGCTAACAATGCTACGCGACAAAGTCGCATCGGGAATCCAGACAATGACGTCCCAGGTCTTGAAGTTCAAAGAAACGCAGATGATGTCAATATACAAAACGTCGTCGTTGAAGATCATCATGATGTTGATGAACAAGATCAGGTGATGAACGACGTAGCAAATCAAGAACAGGACTTTAACGTTCGCGATTATGTGAGGGCACCAAATTCTTCTCGCAGCTGCTGTTACAGACAGTGCACAAACGAAAACCTAAGGCGAATTCCAACTTCAATGAAAGTGTATTTGGTATGTAACTATCGCCTGTATATTCCACCGAGTGCGCGATTATGCGAAGATCATTTAAGAAGTACTAACATCGACGAAGTAATAGACAACATCAACGTTACGAATTATTTCAATTCTTCTTTTTTTTCGGACATGACGAACATGTTGGTAAATGCCATTAACAATGCCCCTAGTTTCGATTTTGAATCTGGACTTAATGCACAGGAATTACATTTTTGGACCGGTTTGACATTAGAACAGTTCGATGCTATCTTAGCGGAAACACCGACTCTATCAGAAAGGTCCCGTCATCCACGTACAGTTCTAGGTGTGTACTTAACTAAACTCAGAACTGGTGAATCTAACGAGAGACTGGCGACGCTCTTTAAAACATCCCGCAGAGAGCTCGAAAGAAAATTAAAAATAGCAAGAGAATGTCTCACCCAAGATTTTGTTCCGAGTCATCTTGGAATAGGTCATGTTTCTAGAAGAGATCTTCTTGAAAGAAATCTAATGATACCAAAAGCTATTTTTGGGAATGAGGAGAATACTGTTTTGATTTTAATAGCAGACGGAACATATATTTATATTGAAAAAGGTTCGAACTTTTTATTTCAGCGAAAAAGTTACAGTCTGCACAAGTTCAGGAACTTATTAAAGCCTTTTTTATTAGTAACCAGCGATGGTTATATAATCGATGTTTTAGGCCCATATCCTGCTGTAACATCCGATGCAAACATTATGCATAATATAATGTACCAAGACGACCATTTGTTACATTGGCTCATCCACAGAGGAGATGTGTTTATATTAGACAGAGGGTTCAGGGACAGCATTTATGACATACAGTCGCTTGGCTATGAAGCTCACATACCTCCATCAAAAGATAGAAATGCTACCCAACTTACCACTGAACAGGCAAATAAGTCGCGTTTAATAACGATATGTCGGTGGGTGGTAGAAGCCGTGAACGGAAAGTTCAAAAATAGGTTCAAGCTTTTAAGGCAGTCATATTTTAATAAAGCTTTACCAAATATGTTCATTGATTTTAGAATCGCTGCAGCGATCATAAATGCATGTTATCGCGTTGCTACTGATAGCAGGCTTGCCTCAGAAATACTTAATATCATACAAGCTGAAAACAACACGCCTAATCTGTTACGTGATTACGTAGAAATGAAAAACCTTAACCGTCAAAGAGTGACTTTTACAGCCATGGAAGCACAAATGCCTCATTTTGAAGAGTTTCCACGATTAAATGAAGACGACATTATTTTATTTGCACTAGGAAGTTACCATTTAAAACTGGCCAAGTCGTACTGTGCAGAGCATTTTCGTAACGGATTATACATCATTGAATTATATCGTGAAAATGCATTGAGTGATTTGGCAAGATGCAATATTATGATAAATAATGCGTGGCTGATAAGAGCGCGAATACAATCCAGACACGTAAGGTCACGCATATATTATTCTTATATGTTGATTGATGGGAATAGGGGGGACAGACATGCTATTGCACACTATTACTGTACCTGCTTGACGGGCAGTCGCACTATAGGAAGTTGTGCACATATTATATCGATTGTATGGTACATGGGAATAGGTCGTCATACAGATTTTAATCTGCCAGCACAGCTGTTAAACAGTGTTATAATAGACCAGTAATATTAGCACTCTCTATTGTTATTCGCCTACCTACTAAGAGCATTGTAAGAATGAATAATTAGAAGACAATGAATTTAAATGATTCATTCATTTATATTCATTATATATTTTCTAATTATTCATTCATAATCATTTACATGTATATGTTTAAATATACATTATTTTTATTTTGTTTAGTTACTAAATCATGTTTTGTACTGTAATATAACCATAATGTTAAAATAACTTACAAGTGTAAAAGGAAAATATAGGTTAATTAATAATTATAAATTGTTTTTTTTATTGATATATGCCACGGATTTAAGTAAAAAAAAGGATTTTAATCAAATAGTGGATACTTAAAGAACACATTGGCATTAGTTCCATGTGTGTTGGTATATGGGGACGGAGCCCATACATTTTTGCCCATAGTCCATGGTATAGAAATTTCGTGGGAATTGCAAATTATTTTTCAACTAGCTGTGCCCCGCGGTTTTAACCGCTTCAATCTTTATAAATTATAGCCTATGTGTTAATCCAGGGTGTCAACTAACTCCATATTACTCCAAATTTTATTATAATCGCTCCAGGCGTTTAGACGTGAAGAAGTAACAAACATACACACTCACAAGTTTTCACCTTTATAATATTAGTGTGAACTACTTATCTAGGGAAATCAGTTGGCATCAAAGTTAATGAAACTATTTGATTAGTAACTATATTCTTATTTTATATTCCATATCAGTGTATGTGTCACTTGTAATGTAATGTTATCTCTTGTGGAAGGTTTACTTAAGCAGTGTGTGTAACAAATAGTTTATCTATATTCAAAGGTATAAATCAATCAAACGTATTCAGAGCTTTGTGGTTGGTGCGGTCTTGTAAAAACCTCGCTCGTAATACAGGTAAAGGTACAATATCAACCGGCACGAGATTTTTGCGAACCACTTGAGTACATCGCTATGCGTCGCGGGTAAAGCACGCACGGTGCCGCCCAGCACAATATTTAAAGGGTCATTATTACTTCTTATTACAAACTTAATTATTAACATATTTATCCACGATTCCAAAAATAGCTATTCGAATTAAAAAAAAAACTATGAGACCAATGACAATCTAAAAAGCAACCTGTTTATAAATAAGAAAACAGTTCGAAGTTCAAAAATATTTACGAATGATATTCGCGCGTTAATAAAAACGAAATATTATAATTTATTGCTTCCGTGTTGTTTAAAATCTTCATCATAGTGGTGTTAATTCTCATAAACTATTGTTGTAATAAATATATGGCGGGATAACTGGTGGTAATGTGTGTGTTTGTCTCAGGTCGTTCACAATTCCTGACGGTTTGGTGATGGACCCGCTGGCGCCCACCGCGCTTGCGGTCTCGACAGAGTTCATGGACCGCATTGGCAGTGGGCTGACTTTACTCAGAGAACACGGCAAAAAAGTACAGAAGGTGGGTATGTATTGTATTTTATTTTTATTAACATTCCCCAATGTAGAACATTATCTTTTTTTTTAAATCGTGTTAAAGCACAAGCATCTGTCTTCCTCATCCTAGTAGTATGTCATTATATTAATATAATTTTCATATACAGCTATTAGGTACTGTCTGATTCAATGTTCAAAACATTGGTTTTTATTTCTTATATATACTAGTACTTTGTATGTAATTAGTTGTTATTTGAAAGTATATAACTATATTAATAACTTAATTAACGCACATCCCGAAAATAATTTGTTCAGAATCGTTTACTGAATCGATTTATATTATTTTTAATATAGGTATTTTTTTATTCCAAAATAATTAAAACTAGGGAAATTATTGTCATATTAACCCTGTACAGTCAAAACAATTGAAATGGGCCGTAAGTCGAAGTAATAAGACTTTTAAAATCACAGTTTTATTAGCATTCATACAAATAACATCATTTAATAGTAACCAAATCCCAAAAAATAAAACCAAAATGTAACCAAATCGTTTTGCCATGTACATGCCCTTGTCTCGAAAGAACCACAACAATGAAATATCTGGGTGTAGTGATCGACCATACTATAACTTTTAAACCTCACATTGAAACCCTTGTAAAAAGATTAAGAAAACTTATATATATTTTCAAAACACTTAAAAATGTTGCTCATCATAATATTATCAAAATGGTCTACTTTGCTCTCTGCCAATCGATTATAGAATATTGTATAATATCTTGGGGAGGTGCAGCTAAAACTTATATCCTAGAGCTTGAGCGAGCTCAGCGAGCTGTACTTAAAGTTAGCGCTGGTCTTCCCTATAGATACCCGACGACTGCACTGTATACAAAATGGGATCTCTTGACAGTTCGACAAATTTTTGTACTACATTGTATTCTGAAAAAGCATTCCCAATTGCCATACCATCCAGATATGCTGACAGACAAACGACGCAAGGGTGCTGTTTGTCCTATGCAAATGTTTCGTACAAGCCACTCAGGTAATTTCTTTTGTTTCCTAGGACCATATATATATAACAAACTTAATAAAATCCTAACTATCTACCCCCTATCAAAGACTAACTGTAAGTTAATTACAAGCAGGTTTCTTAAATCTCTAAACTACGATGAGACTGAAAGTCTTCTGCGTCCTATATCTTGATACGAGTTCGTAATACGCAGTATTTGGCTCCACAATGTGTTAATGTTTATATATATATTTATAGTATGTAATCTACGCCAAAGCCTACGCACGCAGGGACA
The DNA here is from genome assembly GCA_951640165.1 of Pseudoips prasinana. NCBI lineage: Eukaryota > Metazoa > Arthropoda > Insecta > Lepidoptera > Nolidae > Pseudoips > Pseudoips prasinana. Next base: position 20,982,653 of record OX621236.1, on the reverse strand, counting down.
CACACACTTCCTCTAGTCACATACTACGCGCACACACACATATAACACACACATAACGCACGTATAAAATACAATATACTGACACACATACAGTAAGCCAAAATTATTGTTATTTTTATAAGAATTCTTAGTTTTAGTGTAAATATTATTTTCCTTGTCTTTTATTTTTATTGTTATTTATTTTAATTTGTTTTTCTCTGGCATAATAATCGATTGTTATCTAAAATGTAATTAAAGCTCTTAAATACATGTAATATACAATCCGCGGAATGGGATCCTGGTGACCTGTACTACAGGTTTTTCTAAACCTACTTCAGGCACCAGTCTCTCATAAAACAGGTTGCATACTTACAAATTCTATGTACATATGCTTAACAGTGCGAGACATGTTATTGTTAATGTATCCAACCTATTTGTGAGAGAAAATAAATACTTTTTATTATTATTATTATTATATAGAAAATAAAGAAAAATAAACTTTATTCCACGAAACTAATTTAGTAAATAACCATGTTAAATTAAAAATTCAGTGTAGGTATTATGATTACAACATAATATTCTAATTGGGGTGTTTGAGGGTGTGCGTTAATTACGTTACATGTTAAATATACACATTATTTTATCCTAGTTCATCCAGATACGTACAATTATTAAAATTAATAACACAGGGACAAGAAACTCCCTGCAGGACAGGCCTAGTGTGGGGAGTTCTGATATTGAATCGGACATTATAGGTAATGATGTTATTTATTCAAATGCTAAAAAAATATTGTTCGAGATTCACTGTTATTCTTCCTTTTGGCAAATCAATTATTAGTATTATAATTAAATATAGATATTCATCTTTGTATTTATGTATATTAGCATGTAGTGTATTATAATGCATGTGTGTTTATAATATGTAATACTAGAAACTACACACGCTATGTTCTATTTCTTTTAATTTCTCCTCTCGCGGGTCTGCTGGAAGATATTTCTTTTGAAATAAGCAGTACCTTTGTACATGTTATTTTCTTGTATACAATTTCTTTTATATTCTTTTTTCGTGTGTATATTAATGATAAAATAAAAAAAAAATCTGCTATTTAAAATAATTATGGCATATTCTTATTATTTTTGCGGAGTATCAATACCCAACAATAATAACATAAATAAAATAACAAAATTTAAAATCTATTAAACGGAACAATGCAGTTATAAATTAATTCGTTTGAAGTGCTTCATTTATTAGTCTTAAGTCAATAGCCGGCTTTTTAATCTTAATAATTGCGTGATTTCACACCTCCAATTACAAAAAAAACTAGAGGAGCTATTATGTATCCGTTTTATGAAGTTTTTTTTTTACTCTGCAATTCTTACCACTCTGATCTGAGTTTCATATTTAAATACAGCTTGAATGCCTCGTGCCTAGCGGTAGCATGTTCACCCGCCGAGAATGAGGTCCTGGGTTCAAATCCCCGGTCGAGCCAAAAGTGATTTTGGGACTTTTCTGTAAAAAGACAGAATTTCTCAGCTTCAGCCCGAAGTCTGGGAGTTAGCGGTATTATAACCCCGTGCCTCGGAGAGCACGTAAAGCCGTCGGTCCTGTACCTGACCTCTTTCCGGACGTGTTGCTGGCGCCCCATCGGATTATGAGAGTAATGGAATAGAAAGTGCTCGTGTTTTTGTGCACACACTTGTGCGCAAAATATATCCCGCGCAGATGGCTAATCTCTATTGAGACTGGCAGCCGTGGCCGAAATTCGGGTAGGAGAACTTTAATTATTCATGTATATTGATTGAAATTAGCACTTACAAATAGATCGAGGCGGCTGGCAACTTTAGACGATTATGTAGGAGATCCTAGCCAGTTGCGCTCATTGGTCCGTAAGCGATCCACGAGGTAAAGCACCTATGCACGCGGTCAATCTATGGATGGGTGACCATCAAAGTATTTTATTTTTGAGCATCTTCGTGCTTCGGAGTGCACGATAATCTTTCGGCCCCTGTTGTTGTCGTTAGACAACAGTAGTAAGCCATGTCAGAAGCCTACTGGGCGGCTTGAACATCTCTGAGACCAGGGTAACCACTGCCCATACGATAATGAATAAAAAGTCTATGCCGTGATAATAAAGGACTGCTTATAATTTGCTATTAACTTCGTTACAGAAGTAAGACGTTTTTAAACATAAATAAATGTGTAATTCGTGTTTTTTTTTCTTTTATCAGTATGTTTGGAAAAACAGAAAATTCGACATTCTAAAGAAGACATGGAAGTCTATGGTGAATGTGGTTTTAGTTGATGCCAAAGGTACTCCCCCCGGCACTTTGAATGGACTCTACTGCAAAATCAAGTAAGTGAATATTTGGAAAATTTTATATTTTAATGTCATATAAATAAATAAGTCATCAGAAAGACTTGAGTTGGCTTATACAATTAAAAACTGGTCAACTGAGAGCTGGACTTTCACAAGAAGGGTTCCGTACCATTATCTATAAAAAAACGACAAATAGCCACGTTTATTGTATGAGAACACCCCGTAAATATTTATTTTTGCTTATATTGAATTATTTATTTTTATTGTGAATATATAACTAAATATTTTGTGATTTCAAGCGTCTACAACGAGCAATAAAAATCACGTTTGTTGTATGTTGTACTTTATTTTATTCTGTTGGAACGAAGTTCCTTATCGCGCGTTGCTTTGGGTGCGGAAAAAATTAAGACATAAAGTTGTAACGACCCTTCTTGCTTTTTTTTGTTTATTCCTAAAATTGAGCCTACTGATTAAGTTTATATTACATTATATTTGTTAATAATAAAATATTATTTTAACTTAAAAAAGAATAAAAAATATTACAATTCCTTCACTAATTAATCGAAAGGAACTTCGTTCCATCCGGGTGTCCCATGACACCTCCAAGTTTTTATTCTATGATATGATTATTCTAACATTAAACTTTATATGAAACAAAAATCATTGATCAATCTTCAAAGTAATAATTCTGTGTTTTGATTATTCTATGAAACGAAAATATGAAATATTTTTTTTATTTTATTATGTTAGTATTTGTTGATATAGCGGCAACATACAACATCTGTGAATTATTTATATTTCAACTGTCTCAATATCACGGTGCATGAGATACAGACTGATGACAGGCGGAAAGACAGACTTAGTAATAAGGTCCTTACCTTTTAAGTACAACTAGAACCCTTAATACCTACAAAATTTATGAAGAACATTAACTAAAGTTCCACTGAACTCTCTGATTTACCTTAATGAAGTCCAGTTTCCTTCAAGGCCATTGAACTTATCCCATCATTTTGTTCAAGGTCCGCTGCATGTCGTTAAATGTTGTTTCACTAATTGAATACAATGGATACGTACATATTCAAGTTTTTGTTTAGTTTTATTCTATTACGTATTAAGTCATACATAATTGACAATGGGCAAAAAATTAACGGAAGTTCGACATCGGCAAAAACTGTCTATCTGAATAACACTTACTTATTAACCTACGCAAGTACATACGTAGGGCAGAAACCACTATATTTGGTTAACATAAATATGTAAACGTATAGTTATAAGTTCTAGGCTTTATATATTTATTTATTTTATAAATCCTTGCTCCAATCTAAACTTTATACAAAACTTGCAGGCAAACTTGGGATCACCCCAAGTTTGTCTGGTCAACACACCAAAAATCTAAATTATATTTGTATATCTACCATCGCATTAAACATTTAAACGGTTGGACCCATTTCTATGTAGTTTATTTTTAATTGAAGCTTCGCATAGTTTACTTTTAAAACTTGACGTAGAAAACTAATATCCTATTTCCAACAATAAAATTGAAAAAGGAATAAGGCCCACATAAATAAAACCTCTGCTAATATCAGTGAAAATATAAGTTTGTCCCTGAATTTGGGAATATCAAAAACCTATAAAAATATATGAAATAACCTTTTTTACTTTTATAGCTTAGCAACACAAAAATAATGTTTTAGGTTATCCATGCATCTGTGTACATAAGTAACAGCACTTTTTCTTGTTAACATGATTTGTAGCGGTTAAATTATTTATCGCAAAATTATATTATTATCAGGAGTGACGGTTGATTTATTCGTAAGCTTGCTTCGGTTTGGTATAAAACTATACATTGTGCCTATATTAAGGTTTGAATTTAATAACCATAATATTATCATCCTAATTGACAGACGCTATGAATCCTAAGTCTTGGGTTTAAGTAAGTTATGCGGTCACTTGTACAGTTTTTATTTAAAATTCCAATTGACAATTAAATAAATTCGATGGAACAGGAACAACCGAATATGCTGTGATTTACTGTGTGGAAATATTCTGACACTTTCCTGATCACCTCGACGAAGTTTACCCCGACGATTTGTGTTTTTATTCCAATGATAAATAAAAATATATTATCTAAAAAATAAATATACCTTCTTTAAGTACACGAGACTCCAAGTGACCAATAAGCAATTTAAAATGCCATGAATTTCTCTTTGCAACATATGTACATATGTCACGATGTCCCCGAAAATCTAACGTACATATTTCAGGGTAAACTTAAGATTGGGAAATCATAATTTTAATCGTCCAACGGGAATCGAGCGTGATACTTCTATCTATCCAAGTTAATCGGGCAGTTCACCATACACACCGACAGGATAAATATTGTTTTCCTAGTTTTAAGTTTAGATTAACAAAGCGTAAATCTTAAATATTGTAATCACGGAAAATATTTTATTTTATGTCATTATAATTATTCTATTTTTACATGTCATTCTGAAATATAAACAACATTTAAGTTACATGGACGTTTTACGTTTTATTATCTTAAATTGATTCAAATAAAAAAGGGGAAATACAGTACTCACTGACGTAATTATTTTTTTATAGTTATTTTTAATGTTACAATAAATTAAATATGAATCCAAGCAAGTAGGCAACTAATTTTAGTAACGCTTTAAGCACTCGGCTTCTTTGACCATTAAGCTATGCATGTATTAAAAAAAATGAGATAACCGCAAGATATATGAATCATAATATTGTCTACGGTATTATTTATCTCTCGTAAGAGTAAATATTAAAATATAGGAAAAACTTTGACTTCGATACAATGTTTACCATAAACTGGCGTAGTTGGTAAATACTTGCCTTTCACGCTGCATGTCGTGGGTTTGATTCCCACCCTGGACAGAGATTTCTGTGCAGGAATATGTCTGTTTGTCCTGAGTCTGGGAGTAATATCTGGGTATAAATATTTACAAAAGAAAAGAAGTAGACATATACCTACTTCTTTTCTTTTGTAAATATTTGTATATTAGTTAGCTGGTTTCCATAGTACAAGCTCTGCTTACTTTGGGATCAGATAGCTGTGTGCGATAACCGCGCAATAAAAAAATGAGTGACCTTTAAAATATGAACTTAAGTTTACATCCCAGAGTTTCTTGTAAAAAATATTCAATGTATAACACGCGACTCTTTGAACTTCTTTATTAATAATAATAAAAAGCCTTTCAAATTTACAAATCGGCTATTCGTATTTGAACTAAAAACCTGTATTAAGAGTTCAGAACCCGCATTAAAATTTATAAATTATCATAGCTCCTCCCCCATAAATGATAGCGTGATAATATGTAGCCTATATGTTGACCCAACCTCTTAGTAATATTCATGCAAAATTTGAAGTAAATCCATGCAGTACTTTTTTGAGTTTAGTCTGGACATACATACAGACAAACAGACACACAGACAAAAATTCTAAAAACTATCTTTTCGGCTTCTATATCGGTTGTACATCACGCCTCAAGTATCCTTTTAAAAAAATATTCAATGTACAGTTTTGACTTTCCTACGATTTTATTATATGTATAGATTAGCTTAGGAGTTAGGTTAAACAACGTCCCAAAATGAAATGAGTGTTTCATCTTATTATGGGTTTTAAACACGGGTATAATCTGAGCTTCATGCTTGAATACAGGCCTTGGGACGAGGTGAAGTAGCAATATGTCACGCATGTTCTAGTCGATTAAACACAATCAATGGCTTTTTCTTATTTGAATTAACTTTTTGTCGTAGGTTGGGCAATGAAAGCCATAAATCGAAACAGTTGTCGAAGTCCAAACCGTCGTGGTGCGAAAGGTTCAATCTGTACGTGTATGAAGACAGCTGCATGGAAGTCACCGTGTGGCACAAGGGGAAACAGAAAAGTTTTATCGGAAGGTAAGACAGTCTAATACTTCTAATCTATTGGATAATCTGGAAATCTAATATTTACTTAAATTCAAACATGACCCAACGAGATCGACCATGAAGTTTTAAGCCGTTATTCAGCATCTTAAGACGAATTATTTAGAGACAATTTGAAAGCTATGCAAATGTAGAAGATAAACTATGATTAAATATATATAAAATATATTAACGTTAAATAATAATTGTAGATAAATTATTGTGCAGAGGGCTACGACGTAGCTATACTTATTAATTTGTAAACGTGAACCAGACGGTTTGATATATTATTAACAACCAAGTATCAACTATAATATCATTTTCCGTATATAATATACGGCTAAACTTTAATAAATTTAATTATATTAATATGTAGGTAGTCACCTTTTTCCTTTAGTGACAATCTGTCCCCGTCTTCAACATTCAAGTCATCGTTCAGGGTCGACTGGCCGTGTCGTCCGTAAAGTTCCATTTACAGATGTCTTGCTGCCTTATCACAAAAACCACGTTCCGGCTCAAGATAATATTGGAAAAATACAATATTATTATATCAGTGTAACTAGTATGTTTATTTATAAGATTAAGCAAGTATCCACTCGTCTCCACTACATTGTCTCGGTAAAAACTTGAAGAGTTCTTATGTGCGAATTAAGTGAATAGTTTTTGCGTTAATTTTATTGATCATACATAGCAGTACATTAACATATTGCGTATATTTATAGACATTGAAGTAGTGACATACGTAAAAATTATTATGATTATAAAAAGTTTGTAAATCTATTTCGTGCACAATATTATCTAACAAGATGGGGCCCGATCGGAAGTGTACCTGCCAACTTGTAATCAACAAATAGACTTGATTACAATAGTGTTGAACTTCTAGACCAATAGAAGCTGACAATGGACCCGTTTTCCACGTGTTTGTGTGGAAGAATACATTCCGTGTTCTTCTATTTCCTGCTTATAAGTGAACCAATTTAAATTTTCTTCCCATACTTACTTATAGTATGGGCAGTGGTAACCCTAGTGTCGGAGTTGCTCAAGCCGCCCAGTAGGCCTCTGACATGGCTTAACGACTGTTGTCTAATGACTACAACCGGGACCGACAGCTTAACGTGCCCTCCGAAGCACTGAGACGCTCAGAAATTAATCCACTTTGTCGGTCGCCCTTCTACTGACTGATCGCGAGCCTAGTTACTTAACCTCGCCGATCGCTTACGGACCGGTGAGAGTATCTAGCTACGAGCGCCTCATAAAAAATAAACTTGTCCTGACCCTTACATTTTGTTAAAAGTCACCAGTTTAAACAAATCTTTTTAATGTTTCGAGAGTCATAACTTCTACAATAAATATTTATCCATAACGAAACCGTAGGTAATAATTTGTTGCGTATAAAATCCAGGGAGGAAAATAAGAAATATATTTGCATAACAGCCGTTAATAATGACTTATAAAGATGATTAGCACATTTTCACAAAAGTAATCAGCGCCACAAATTTGGCTTCACGCGTGGTATCAACATCAACCAGAGTTTCACCTTTAAATACGGCCCTACAATTAATGGCGCGGAAATGAAATGAGTACTTGACATTTAAACGAATGCTTCCTATAATTTACATTGTCCAGCAGTTTGTTGAACTTTTAAGGAAATTATCATACTTGATATCAAAGATGGAGCCAGAAGTAATATTATAAGAATAAATTCTTTTTAAATACTCTTAGGGTTGCCTGCTAAAACTGTTCGAAAACTAATCAGATCAAATTTTCAGGTGTGTTATTGACGTATCGCAGTTGGAAAAGGAGAAAACACACGAACTTTGGCAGGAACTGGAGTGCGGGCAAGGTTCCTTGCACTTGTTGATCACCGTGAGTGGTACAGCAAGGATTATGCCTATTGACAATGTACCCACCACTAATGGAGTCCATCACAATTCACCAGCAGGAGACAAATACGTAAGTTTAACTTGCTTAAATCTTCTCGTGTTTTTTTTTTATAATAGGGACCTCACTGGATTTGCCTAGTCATCCTTCATGTTAAGTAAGGTTCTGAGATAGGTCAAATTCAAGGAAACGTCTTTTTTGGATCTTACTCTCTTATAAAACTAAACGATATACCCTACTTACTTATCGTATGGGCAGTGGTTACTCTAGTGTCAGAGTTGTTCAAGCCGCCCAGTAGGATTCTGACATAGCTTATCGACTGTAGCCTAATGGCTACAACCCGGCCCTGCAGCTTAACGCACCCACCAAGGCATGTTGACGCTCATAAATTACCCCACTTTGGCGGTCACCCATCTATGGTCTGACCGCGACCCTAGTTGCTTAACCTCGCCAAACCTACCATTGTTTGGTGCAGATTTTCAATTTTTTAATGAAACAAGAGCGAAAATTGTGTTTGTGGAGAAGTTTATTTTTTCCGCGTGTCTATTAAATATGCTGGATTTGGTGGGATTTTTACCGAAGTTTAAAAAAATGCTTTAAAGAAATGCTTCGAATAAAAACTTTCTTGTGGGTAAAAGATAAGAAGAAAAGGCTTTGACTTTCCAAAAAATTCTTAAGGGGAGAAAAAGTCACCGGTGCGGTGATTTCATCTGTTATTTGTATATCGTTTCAAGCAAATGGACTGCGGTCTATAACATAATACTATAGAGGCTAGCGAAGGCTCAACCAGCAAGGCTCTAGCCAGTCTATCGGGGAGGGCATTTAATCGAAACGAGTTTAACTTTACTTGCTATGTTTTAATATATATGTTCGGAATTAATATTGCAAGCTGGTTTTAGAAAACTTACCGTTATACTGTCTACTGGGCACAAGACTGATGTCAATGCCAAATGCGGTATAATGAACGTGACATAATGCGCAGTAAAAGACGTCTCTTTATGAAGGGCTTTATTTCCAGTATATTATGCACATGCTTTTTGTTTTAATACCAACATGATTTTCACCATGAGCTGGCGATTGATTCAAGGATGTCTCCGGATAAGGGAACTCGTATACTCTCCACGGTCCTGATTTAAAACTTACAACATTTGAATCTTACTTAAAAAAGAAATACTGTCCATAACCTAATTTGGAGGCCATAACAATCTGACGGATACATATAATAGTGTGTGCAAAAACAAATACACTTTTTATTCCTTTTTCCGATGGCATGGTTAGCCGGCGGGATTGAAAATAGTTCAGGTATTAGTCTAACGGCTTTACCTAGGTACTCTCCGAGAAGCGAAATGAACTACCGCCATTGAATTAATTAATAAGGTCTATTAATCAATTAATTATTGTTAAGTGAAAACTCCTTATATACAAAATAATAATATACACTCTAAACTCCCTATATAATATTTTAATCGGAACCTAGATTTGAAATGAAGTGAAAAATATGTTTATTTATGACGAACAGAAATGTTACCATACATAGCAAAAAGAAAACAATAAAAAACTACCACATTTTATTGAATATCTTTTGAACGCGCATGATATGGTCTGACTGAACACGTTACCACTAGACCAAGTAACAAAGGTACAAAAGTACTAAGCACTCGGTGAAAAGTGGGGCTAATGTAGTACATATGTTCTACATTAGCCCCACTCAGAGCACAAATATCAGCTCTGCAGTAATATGTGTTGCTGTAGCTAATGCTGAGATAGGGGCCGTTTTTGACTCTGTAACCTACTTATAGTAATTTTCACCAATTTAACTATGGAATCTATACAAATAAATAAAATTGGAGTGTCTGTTTGTAATATTGAAATAACCGGTTTTTACTACATAAATATGAATATATATACGGTACATACACCAAAATAACATTTTTACAATTTTTGTCTGTCTGTCTGTCTGTTTGTTCCGGCTAATCTCTGAAACGGCTGGACCGATTTTGACGGGACCTTTTATTGGCAGGTAGCTGATGTAATAAGGAGTAACTAAGGCTACTTTTATTTTAGAAAAAGTCATTTATTTTACTAAAAAACAAAAAAAATCTAATTAACACGCGGACGAAGTCGCGAGCACAGCTAGTTTCGAATAAAATAGAAAGCAATCGTTCCTATTTGCCTGCTATAAGGTTGTTCTAAACTAACTGTACATATATAGCTTACCTACAGCTGTTAGTTGATTATAATAAAAGTTGATTAGTATGGGTTTTGCCAGATTGTAATCACGCCTATTATTTATTATATACATATATATTTTGTTTAAGTTCTTGTTGTATGACCTTGGTGGCATCTCTATAAACACAATTAAAACAAAGAGTTTTTCTTAAAAATCTACTATAAGAAAAAATATTGTGAAAACTTGTGAAGAATGTGTGATTTGTTCATTCTGTAAGATTAATATTTTAAAATAGACAGACCAACATCCACTTCAATATTGTCACTACTTTTATATAGTTGTCACTCAATAATAAGTAGCAAAACTGCTTTTTCCCATATTTTGTGATCATTACACAGAATACTAATATGAAAAATAGTCAGAATAAATACTAGAGGTATTTTGGAATATTAATTTCACAAGGTTACTGAAGCATATTTTTAGAACAATTATCGTACAGCATGAATTTTTCACTAAATGAGCAAATGTAATGTCTAATAAACTAAACTAAGAGTTAAAACGACGCGTTAGAATGCTATTTTTTACTTTAGGTATGACGCTATCTATTACCTTACATGGAATAATTATACGAAGAAATTATACTTGCTTTTAAAATCACATATAAACAACAGTTATACTCGCAAAACGTAACGTCGGATTTTTAACCAACTTCAATTGAAAGAAGTTATCTATTTAGGCTGCATGTTTTATATACAAAAAACTGCTTAATCTTCATATATTAGGATCTTAACGACTTACGTGAAGTGTTGATTATATATAAGATATACACAGTATACATATATCTCATGAAAAGCGTTTGGTGACGATGACGCGAGTTCACCTATAAAGTGGTCAACACGCCTAAAACCTTCTGTTTCACTTCAAGGTTTTGCTTAGTCTTCGGAGCCAATTTATAAGATACTAGCTGTGCCCTGCGGTGTTACCCGCGTTAAATTTTATAAATTTTCTTTGCTATAAACCTCACGGAGCCCGAGATCTTTCCAACGAATGCAAAACCGTGGAAATCGGTTCGTGCGTTCTGGAGTTATAGCGTCAGGAAGGAAAACCCGACTTATTTTTATATAGTAGATAAACTTTTTTACCCATCACATACATGACCATAGTCGACAAGATGAAATTAAATTTAAATACACAATCACAACTCAGTCGTCTAACAAATAGCACCCAAAATTACTTATAATTTCTGATCATTAATATTTTGAATCACTCCAAGCGATTTCCTTCAGTGATTAAATTTTTAATTATTACACATGACACGTTTTGCAAGTCACTTCAAGGAGCAAGGAGGTCATACCAATTCCGGTTCTAGTTTCCGGACGTAGATAAGATCCAATCCACAATTTACTCGTCCGCAGGGCACCGAGGGAGCCGGTACACCCTCAAACATTATCTATGAATTGTTTTCGTACATTTTTAAAGTCTCCTGCTATACAGAATAATTAATTTCCTTGAGCAGAGGTTGAGCTAGATAGGGTAATCTTTAGTGGGTGTTCATTTACGTTTAAATTCAGTGCACTAACGTCCTTCACTGTAACTATAGAATACGATGACCCGTAAATGTTAATGGACTTGTTCCGTAGTGAAATTTTTCAAACATGGATACTTAATTCACACGAACACGCTACATAAGCCACAAACAAATGGCTATTATTTTTTAAACAAAAGAGAACCGTTTTCTATTTCATCGTATCTAACAGAAAATCCAAATTTGCGTGCTAGTATTATTTTTACTTTATCAAAAATTCTATGGTATTGACAAGGGTACATTTTATATGACTCTCATCTCCAAATGCCTTGGAGTAAGTAATAGTTTAAGTTGGTTTTAGCCAATATTTAGCTAAGCTTTAAATATGGACATTTATAGATAATTTCCTAGAATAAAGCTTTTAGCGATAATTGATATCAATTATATCTTGCAATAGTACTGCTTCTGAGAACTTATTAACACCACAACCACATTAATTGGTACTTAATACCACGTTCAATAGGTAAATATTTTTTTAATAACATATCTTAACATCGTGATGCGAGTAAGGTATTCTAAACCTTACTTCTTTTATGATTTTATATCTAACTAATAACTACTAGGTCTTATCTGCTTAGATAGATGAACTATTTTCCTTTGCAAATGTTAGTTCAAACAAAGTTTTGAATGTTTATTAAGATTCAAATTCTCATATTAATTTACTTAATTAATTTTGCTTCAAATAGTTACCCTGTTTTATATATGTTTGTATTTTTAAGTAATAACTCCTAAATTGGTCGTATTTGTTATTCTTTTTATGCATGTTCGCACCCAATTATATAACAACCAATCAAAGATTCAATTAACTAGAGTTTTAAATACCGCTTCGTTTCCTAGACTGCAATGGACGCGAATGTTTTAATAGCGAGAAATTTGAAAAACAATTTCTCCTGCATCCTAGGCATAAGCAAGGCTGCATCAAGGAGAGATCGGCAACAAATGAGTGATGGCATTTGTGTCCTTAGGCGTCATATATGAAGGAACGATTTGTGAAACTGGCTACAATCCATGTATTGGTAACATAAAGGAGGAATATTGTGAAGGCTTTTTAAATTAAATATGTATCCCACATATTAAGGCAAAGAAAAAAAACCAGCTTAAAGACCTAATTGTTAGTTTACGTACCGTATTGACATTGTTAGATATTAATTACCAACTATTATTACAATGGATGTACTATGTAAACATCCCTCATGGCAGGTAGTGTGTACGGCCGAATATTAAATTTAAAAAGAATTTACGGTAATCAATTGACAACTATTGTTAGCCCACTTGAAATTATAAAAAGCTTGGCTAAATAGTTCTTGTGAGAAACTAATTCAACAACACACGCTGTAGTTGGCCCACGTACAAACGGCTCATCAAAGGTTTTCCTCTTTGAGCAAATGACGTCTCATCCGTGTACATAACCTAATATATGTAAACATTGCCTTGTATGCCGTTACAGATTTAATTGTTGACCCACGTTGTAAACCCGTCACAGCAAGTTAACGTTTAACTTATACATACTTATCTTCCACCAATGACTTTGTACTTTTCAAGCAATATAGGTATGAAGAAATCCCAAAAAACTTTAGCTTGCCTACACAAGGAATATTTTCACCAAATTCTCTTGAAATCTTTGCGTTGTCAGCCAACTCTTAAGACACGGTATTGTTTTGAAGAAGATATCGTTTAATTAAATAATAGGTAATTATAACAATCATGGGGAAACATATATGCGTCACGCTCATAATCTAATTAACCAGCACTTTCATTGATGTTAGAAATCTTTGCTTTTATCATGATCATAAAGCTGGACAATTATGGGTAGTCTTATGAGTTTCTTTTAATTAGAATGGAATTTGGAAAACAAAGAGTTGTACAAAATGAGTTTACGATTAAAAGAACAAATATAAAGTATAAGAGTCATAGAGTGCTGTTAGTCTATTGCGAAATGGTTGAATATAATATAAATTATATTGGCCCTTATTAGGAAATGTAACTCACCTTGGTATTTACTCTTGAGGATCTTATTCTTATAATAAATGTTAATGATTCGGACTAAAAATCAGCCTTTTTTGACATTTTGATCAACTTTTGGTTTGTTCCGGTATTACGTAAAATTTTTAGTTTGGCTTTGAATAAACGTTTTTTACTGAAAAAGTACTTATAACTTCAAAACGTAACCGATACTCAATATTAATACTTGTTTTTTTTTAATATTCTTAAAACAATAATGAAGTCGTTAGTAGGAGCTAGTTCCTAGTTAGGAGTAAATATACTCTAAAGAATGTAGACCTGTAAGTGGCGTCCATAGCCAGTTGCCTGTATCAGACCATAATTGATTTCCGAAGGTGTGGATGTCTATAAATACGAGACCGCTATAGTGGTTTAATTTCCGAGTGTCTCCGTCCTTGGACACGGTCACGGCTGTAAACGTTGACGGGCCTGTGGCATGGTTGGTAAATGCTTGCTTTGCACGCCATAGGTCGTGGGTTCGATTCCCCCCAAGGGGGCTACCGGCTAAGTAGCCGAATATCGGGATAGTGATCGGCGTTCAAATAAATAAAGGTTAAAAATGACTTAATCAATCGTTAAATCGGCTTCTATAAGCACATGTGACGTCATAAAGGATCCGGAATCGATTTTCGACGTCGAAGCCGATTTAACGATTGATTAAGTAATTTTTAACCTTTATTTATCTAAACGCTAATCACTACCCCGATGTTCGGTGACTTAGCCGGTAGTCCCCCTGGACAGATATTTGTGTGCATGAACATGACTGTTTACTCTGAGTCTGGGTGTAATTATCTATATAACTATGTATTTACAAAAGAAAAGTTATCTGCTCTGCTTAGTTTGGGGTCAGATGGCCGTGTCTAAATAATGCCCCGGGATATTATTATATTATTATTAATCCCAGTTGGAATCATTAAACAACAGTTGTTAAGCTGTCTCAGACGCCCATTAGGTGGGTTGAATAACCCCGACACCAGGGTAACCATTGGCCATACGATACATTAAAGTAAATTTGGTTTGTTGTTGTTCAGACAGTCGCCTCGCCACTTAGTGAATCGCAACCCGGGAGGTTGGATTCCGACGCAGGATCACTACTGTGACCCATAAATAGTTGTTCTGAGTTTGGATGTACTTTGTGCCCGTCAATTATTTGATTGTAAAGTACCCTGTGACACAGGGATTGATTTACCTAGTGCACGCATAGTCTACTTAAAAACAATGAGTCTTATAAAAGACGATAATTAATTCAACGATTTTAAAGAAAAGGTCTTGTTAGTCGTATACATTAATGTATCGTATAACTTATCACTATTTGTGGTTAACTCAATGTCGTGGTTTTATTAACTGCACCACGCAATCGATGCGTCCTTTGGCTTTTACGTCTGTGACTCAGTGCGAACAGAAATGCTATATTTGTATAGGTAGATATTATAAGCCGCGGGCGTCGGACCAAGCAGGTTTTTTTCACGGCCGGAATATCCCCATGAACCGATACAAAGAATTTTATTGACGTACAAGTTCGCAAAACAGATACAATGAGCCGGTTTTTAGATAATTAGAATTAAAAAGATTTGTTATGTATAGGTCAAAAATCTGTTTTTCTATGGCGACAACCCCAACACAAGTAATATTAATTACTTACTGGAGCTGTTACAATCACATTTATTTTTGTTAATGTAACCATTTGTGGCACAATTAAAATAAATTGTAGGATGGTAATTCTGATATCAGAAGTGGTCAGGTCGCCAAGAAGACGTTTGGCATGGCTTAACAACTGTTCTTTAACGGTAACGAGAGCTTATCTTACTTGTGAAGCACGGAAATGGTCAGTAATTAATCCATTTTGATGGTCACTTATCTACAGACTTACCGACTTACCTCATCGATAACTTAAGTGCCAGTAAGTGCTATTGAGAGACTGGCTATGAGCACCTTATTATGCTGTCCTTCATAAATAGATATTAATTCCATGCTTAACACATTGAGAGATCGTTTATTATTGCGCTGTTTGGTGATGGCGGCGAATATCAGAATATCATCACCCCAACTCATCTCGTGGGGGGCGTAGAAGTCGACCTAAAGGAAATATCTACCAGAGGGCTGGCAGCAGCCTCTTTCTGAGTATTATGAGCAAGCTACCGTGATCGCAAGATGATTCTTGGGGGAGGCTTTTGTCCAGCAGTGGAATTTTATTTGGACTGTTATGATGATGATGATCACACATTGAGAGTCCGGAGGGCCCAATGTAGAGTTGTGGTTAAATTTACTCAGAAGTCAATTATGCCATTGTCAATAGGCTCTCAAAGCTAAATCCAGGAAAAATACTTTTAACTCCCGTGTTCATGCCCGCTTGAGTATGTTTCGCCGGACCGTCTCAATTGGGTCGTGTTGAAACCGGTAGTAGATGAACCCACTGAGTTTTTTCGCTGGGTCTTCTCAGTTGGGGCGCATTGGATCCGGTGGTAGCATTAAAGCGCGACCGTCGTTATTAACACAAGGTCCGTCATAATAATAATACCTTTAATATAGACAGAACCATTGACAATATGTAGTAAAAATATTAGACTTAAACTAGATAATTAAACATAATCTCTTGACAATAACTTGATACGAGCTAGCTAAATATCATTTCTGTAATAAAATAAATTTTATAAATGTTTTCATACAAGATGTACCTACATATCTATGTTACTAGAAATAATATCTAATGTATACAGCTATATTACTACAAACATGTTCTGACTATTTACAAGCGCTTTTTTAAAGTCTACGTGAATAAAAACCTATTTTATTTTATTTATTTATTTTATTTTAAACTTTACACTGATATTATTGTATTGCGCCACACTATTTATCGAGCCCTTTTTGTGTGTATCACATCTTCTAGTGTGAAATTAAATAGTTCAAACTAACATTTGCAAAGGAAAATGGACTAAGTAGATAATGCCACGTAATTATTAGTTCGATATAGATGTGTACTGCATCTATCTGTAAATACAAGTGATGATCAAAGATTGATTTGTCAATAATGGTTGAGACATTTAGACGTGACGGACGAAATGTGTTCATGACAGAAGATCTATTATCAATTTATCAATGTGATCTGAGTCCACTTTATAATTGTATTAGAAGTCGAATAATAATTATAATCAAATGTCTTTCATCGTCAAGCAAAGGTCGTTCAACTCACTTATTGCACTCGCACTGAATCCGTTAGATAGAAAGGTTTAAGGGGTAATGAAAGCGGGCGCGTTGAACTCTTTTCGATGGTAAAAAATACAACCTTATATTAAAATTCCTAAAGCCGTATGCATACCACCTCATTTTTACTAGTAGTTTATTTTTTAAAATAATTAATGTATTTCTCCACCATCATTTCACCCAAAATAGTTAAAACAGAGATGATTATTTATTTTATATTTAACTCCGAAAAGCCCAAAATCTGAGAGAACAGCAAGCCTTTGAAGTACCTATTTGGTAGTTAAACTTGGCACTGAGTGACGCATTATATAACTTATGTAAATACTTTGGCTATCGCATAATATTATCGTTCTGACTATTAAAGTTAAGTTATTTTTAGATGGAGTATATCACCTCGCTTGGTGTTAAATATATAATTTTGTTAAAAATAGTTATCTACACAAGGAAAAGCTATTTGGATTCGGAATAAACAACATTTACTGTAATAGCTGTTTTGCAGATATTATAAATAAATAAGTACTATAATTACTACGAAATGATAAATATGTACGATTACTGGAATTCCAGGTATTTCAAAAAGTCAACAAAATTATAAAGAACTCAAAACATGTTTTCACTCTCCCGTTGGTATAGTGTTTTATTTAGCTTTGGTTCAGTTTTGTTACTTTGTTTGTTTGATTTTAGGAAAATGATCATTAACATATTTTCCTGATATTGAAATGCTGTTTCAAAATCAGGAAAATATGTTAATAATCATTTTCCTAAAATCAAACAATACGCTATTTCTGGTTACATAAATATACAGGTTAATCGACATAGTAACAAAATGTAATGTATTCAAATTTACTCTAGTATATCATTTTAAAATTTCCCGTTTTTTTCCCCCATTTTCATTTGGCTTTTAAAGACGTAAAAATGGATAACCATTTAACGCAAATTAATAGAATAAAATGTTTATAGCAGGATTATTAAAACAAAACCAATTAAAACGTCACAACATGACCTTCACATATACGTAATAAAAATATATCGGGCTTAAAACTCCCTAAATCTTAGATAATCAACCTCACCCTGCAATTATATACTCCCATCACAACTAGAAAAAGAGCATATTAACAAACGAAGGTTTTTCAATTGAACATAGGTAAAATTTACGTCGGTAAAACTAGTTTTATTTAAAGATTAAATTGATAAACATTTTAATCGGATCAACTGTTTCGAATCCCCGACGCTACAGATAAGCAAACAATCAGTCATAAGGATAAATAACAAATAAGATTATGGTACTTAAAGTTTTGAATAAATAGATTTATTAAGACATAAAGAGCAAATACATGTATCGTATCTAAATTATTTAATAAAGTTAACAATAATTAAGATGGAACCTAAAATAAATATGAATTTATTAAAAGAAATAAACTGAATTACCCACTGATTGAGCACAAATAAATGAATACGATAGTAATACTCATTAATTATGTTTATTTATATTACCTGTGCTTATTTTTTTTCTTTTACTTTTATTTAATAGTATACTATTATATAAAAGCAAAACATTAAATTAAATAATGAAAATGATCCAAGTTACCACTATATTACACAAAAATACATATAAACATACAGACATAAAAATATCGAGAACAACGGATAGAAAAATTAATACATGTCGAGATATTTTTCACTGTAAGTGCACCAAGTAACCGTCGTAAACTAATATAATTTGAATAATGGCCAATTCAAAACTATAAGATAATATTAAAAAAGTAAATCAATAAAATTCATGACTATGTAGGTATGTTACTCATGATAATTTTGCGCGTTTTGACAATATCATATCAATTGAAAGTGAACTTTATGCTTTTGTGATACAGTTGAAAATCTATATAAAAAATTTGACAGATTTGGGTAGCTGGATGTGCTCGCGTCTGTACCTAAACCAAAAATAATTTGTATAATGATTTCAAATTTTCTATACCATTGTATGTTCTTCTGTGATTATTCAAATCGTGAAATTATATTCGCATTATATCGCAACATCGAACCTAGCAATGACCCCGTGTTTTACGGCGTATTATAATAATATACATACGTCAATAAACAAAAACTACAGAAAAATACCAGACAAGTGTGAGTTGAACTCGCGCACCGGGTTTTGTAGCTATCTGGCTCGTTTAAAATGTTATTTAGTTAATCATCTATCATAAAAAACTAATGTATTATGTTAAATTGATTCCCGAAAGCATTTATTATTAAGAGATACTACTTATTTATTAAATTAAGCTTTATGCCCAAAAACTTACAGAAGCGGACTTAATGCCTTAAAATTCCTCTTATAACTTTTTAATGAGTTCGTTGTGGGATCCAAAAGAATTAGCCAGGTTTGGGGACGTCTGCCTGAGTCTTTTCATTGTATGCTATTATCGATCCTGGAGTTACAGTGGCCGGCGTGTAGGTGAAATTAATACACACATCAACACAATCTAGGGATATTGAACATTTCATTGATTATCTAGAAAACTATAAACATTTTGTTATGACTGTAAATGGAAGAATTAAAGATAATTTCATGGCCGATATTTAAACATTAACAACACGATGCGATTTTGTTTTTCTAATTAATAAAAGTCTTAAATTAATTAAGCCATAGAAAATTACTGAGTGAACAAAAACATTTTATTCTTATAAAATTATTCAATCGAATTAAATGAATAAAAATCTTACCAAATCTGATAATCAGTAATTGGTATTTCCTCCTCTAACATTAATCACACAGCGGCAACGATTTTCCATACTTAAAATTAAGGTGTCAATGTCTTGCTGGGGTATGCAGTCCCAAGTTCTTTTTAAATGTTCGAAAAGTTGTTCTTCTGTTGTCAAGTTGGGCGGAAAATCCCTCAATGCTCTTCGCTGTAACATGTCCCAGGCGTGTTCAATTGGGTTTAAGTCTGGCGACTGTGGAGGCCAATCTAATACCTGAACATCGTGTTCTCGAAGGGCGGCCCTCACCAGCCGCGCTGTATGGGAAGGTGCATTGTCATGCATGAGCTGAAATTCTTGCCCCGTTAGGGCCCTGAGCGGGACAATGACACGTTCTACTACCTCCTCACGGTATCTTTGGGCAGTCATGCTGCCCTGAATCCAAATGAGTTGGGTTCGTCCGCCGATTCGTATTCCTGCCCACACCATAATTGTCCCGCCTTGGTAAGAGTGGACCTCCTGTGGATGTCGGAGACGGCTGACCCTGCCTGGAGTTCTCCAAACGCGTGTTCGTCTCGAATCTGGATGAAATCCATAGCGGGACTCATCAGTGAACAGCACCAATGACCATTGTTGATCACTCCATGTCAAATGTTCTTGAGCCCATAAAAGTCGCCTACCGCGATTGCCACGTCGCAGCGCTGGGACTCGTAGCGGTCTGCGAGCATGAAGACCAACTTCATGCAGCCTCCTTCGCACGGTTTGGTCGCTCACCAGCAGCTGCTGACCCTCCTGGAGCCTTTGCACTAGTTGCATCGCTGTGATATTGGGTAGTCTTCTGGCGGTCATTTGGAGAAATCGATCCTGTCTCTGAGTGGTAACACGATATCTACCTGTGTGCCGTTCTGCCACATCTCCAGTAGCGCGATAACGTGACCACAGCCTGGATACCACATTTTGGCTTGTGCCCAGAGACTCAGCAACGACGCGTTGAATAGCACCGTTTTGTAACATGCCAACTGCCCGTAACATTTCATCTCGACTCAAATGATGGCGTGGCATGACGCTAAAAAGCTTACACAACCAATTGAGAAAAGAAAATAAAACAATTTATCAGGTTTTCTTCAATTAACACGCAAAAAAAATTTTAATGCAACTTCTTGAAATTAGATACAACTCAAGATTGCGCTGTGCTTTGCGTGTTTTCATTTGTTTCTCATTTTAATTTTTAAATTTTGAATAAAGAATAGACAAGGTTTAAATCTGTAAATAAACTTTTTAAGGAAACTAAATAGGTTTTAAACAATAAAGCCATGTTTGATTTCAAAATAACGTATCCCTAGACTTTGTTGATGTGTGTATTACTAAGACTTTGATAACTAACTTACAAGTTTTAGTTTTAAATTTAGTTCGCTCATATTTGGACTAGTTTATTTCTTTCCAGTTACTGAAATACAACAGGGACAGACTGGCGGACGAAGCATGTCACACTATAGCGTCCTTATGTAACTTCTTGGTACAGATCCCTAAAAATAAAATGATGTAAAAACCAGCCACAAAAAATTATATTCGTATATCACAAGCTTGTCAGTCATTTTTTTTAATTATTTATTAGTTATCTACGTTTAATTTTAACTTGGTACAAAGATGAATTATCGTATGCTATTTGTAGAGTTTAAGTATTCAAATACTTTTCATATTATTTTTTACCACAGGTTTATTTGTATATTTGATGTTAGTCTACTATGTACTTATAGGTTCTGGTAAAGTTAACTGCAGCCAATAATGACTTAGATTAGACTTAGATTTTCTGGAAGCTACTCGTATCACTTCTTGTGATATATCATAGATATAGCACAATATCTGTATCTATTTATATGTTATTTTTATTGGTTAACATTTACTTTTTCATTTATTGTTTATTTACCTGTTGCATGTATTGTGATAAAATTGATATGAAACGGCTAACATAAAAGAACAATAGCAAAACTTCAATACAAAAGACCATTCATTCTAATTAATGACACTAGGTATATTTGTTTTTTGGTTATAAGTGATGAAAAACTTCATACAAATACCAAACCAGTCTCATCGCTATTAGTAAAATTTATTACATAGCTACAAACAATTACACATTTTTTGTGCCACATTCAAATCTTTTGATTTGGACCATAAAATTTAAAACTGTATGATCATTTAAATCCATTAAAATTGTGTGTTCTTCGTTCTTTAAGATGAAACTCAGTTTAGATTCTAATTCATCATCATGTCCGGCAAATTAGATTTCCACGATGGAATTGTGTGTTGTGCGTTTTGGAGGGATATGCCGTAATTAGCACGCTTGATAGATGGGGTGGCGATCGTAGTATAATGATAATAAGACACAGAAAGACGTTGCTGCCCGTTCTTTGGCAGTTTTTCTTTGGGGTGGATTCTACGCCCTGGGTTCTACACCACGGGGTTAGATGCCAAACATGCAGCACTAGATGCTAATTTAGAGGGCTGATAAAGCAATCACATTTACTAAAACTCTGATATTAATTCCTAAATCCAATCTTTAGTAATTTACTACATACATACAACCGTAATAACTTTTAGGTAAACACAATACCCATCCTTCTTACTCTAGATATGTAGGGATGTAGTTTTTGTGCTGGAACAAAAACTACATCGATACTAATATATAAACAGGTATCATAGCAAATCCATTAGATAAACAAGAAATTAATTTCCAGCTAAAATTGGCGATGGTGAAAGTTTTATTTATTTCAGTATTTAATTTTGTAAAGAATGTTTAGTTTACATTTAATAAAAGTAAATAAACCAAGTAATAATAAGCTATAACTACAAAAAAATTATTTAGGACTACTTACGGATGGAAAATCTATACCAACTTACGCTACGCTATACTTACTTACTATACGCTCACACACTCGCATTCTTCGTACGAATTCATGTTCTGCCTTGAAGTGCCTTGGCCCCTCCTGGAAATCAGTCAGAGGCAGAGCATAGAATAATAAAAAGTAAGCGGTATAGTAACTAAACTAATTCACCAAATCTGGTGGATTCGGTAAATTAGTTTTGGATCCTGACTTATAAGTAAATTCAAAGTCCACACAATTTTTAAGGCGATTGCTTCGGTCAATTATTGATCGAAGAGCGATTGCTATAGTAACATAACACATGTACGGTTTACATGTCCGGATTTCTCGAATGAATTATTACTACGTGTAGGCCTAAACCCACTAGATTTTGGACATCGGCAAATGGCTAAAACGATCCAACTAATCATAATAATAAATGTAGCTCCTTCTAGTTTCATGTTAGTTTTTTTGTAAAAACTATATGATATTTAAACTTAATATATTGTACATCTTAATCAAAAAACAGGATTTATAAAATCACACTCCATAAAAACAAACAGAAAAATCATCAATCATCACATTCTTAATACTATTAAGTATTTTTAGAGATTATTTCGCGATTTGTTTCGAAGCACAGCTAGCACGCCACTTTTGTGTAATTTTTTGCACACAGATAGCTTCGTCAGCGAGCTTAAGGCGTTATCTAACGAACTATGTCTATAAAGAAACCCACAACTCAGACTTCTATTCATAATAATAATATCTTATAACATCTTAGGACATTATTCACACACAGTTATCTGATCCCAAACTAAGCACAGACTGTTCCATGGAAACCAGATAACTGATATACTACATATACAACTTTTCTTTTGTTAATACATACTTATATAGATAATTACACCCATGACCTGCGGCGTGTAAAGCAAGCATTTACTAACAAAACCAAAAAGTAAATCTGATAAGAGAATCCTCTTCTTAAGATTAATATAAAGATCAGCGTTAAAAATATTGATTCCTAAAAACTATTTTAAAACAACGTGCCCTTTACCCAAGTTCCACTGTTTCTTATGGTGTGTATGTTTCAGTTATGGTACCGGCTCGACAACGACTGGGGCAGGGTGGGAGAGCTGTCGGTCACAGTCTACGCCGCTGAAGGTCTGAATGCTCTCGGCATCAGCGGCAAGGCTGACGCGTACTGCGTATTGGAGCTGGACAACTCGAGAGTACAGACGCACACAGTCCCCAGCACCACGGATCCAACATGGAACAAAAGTTTTACCTTGTAAGTAGAATCTTCAATGTCTTCATCATAACAGCCGTAAGAAGTCTACTGCTGGACAAACACCTCCCCAAGAATTATCTTGGAGGGATATGCCATAATCGCCACGCTTGACAGACGAGTTGGCGATCGCCATATGATGGTCGTAGTAATCAGAAAGAAGCTGCGTCCTCTGGTAAATATTTCCTCGGGTCGACTTCTACACCCCCCACGGGATGAGATGGGGTGATGATATTCTGATATTCCCCGCTTCAACACACAGCAAGTCTAATAAGCACTTCTATGTCTTATGAGTAAATAAATAATAATTTGTTTTGAACTATTATTAAGATAATATTTGCCATTGGTAAGTCAAAACCTTTGCAGTAAGTCAATGAACCTAAAAGCTGATACTTATAATCTAAGGTCATCGATCATTTGCACATGAGTAAGTCACCTAAGTCCAGTTGCTAGTGAATGAGGGGTAATTATAAAATATGAATATGAACATAAATAAATAGTTTGTTGTCTCATCACAAAAACATAAACTCTAATTAAATTAAATACTGATTATTTATGGTTGAAATACTAAGCTAGAACCTAACTGTGTGAGAGACTGGTGCTTGTTTTAGGTATTGGACTGAATTACAGGTTACCAGATCCACCACGCAAGTATTTCTACACTAAATGTAAAGTTGCACATTTAGATTGATCAATGAAAATACATTTTTAAGTGTATAAACATAAAGTAAACTAATAAATAATATTAACTCCCGAATGTAGTATAATTATGAGAGTTAAGGATTACATGTGAATGTGTGTTAGTTTGTGTTAGGTTTTGTGTATGTGTGAGTGAGTTTGCAATCGTATATATGGGCTTTAGAACGTGAATGAGAGGACAAACTATGCCTTTGCGACTTATCACTTAGAAGGTCGGCGTCATATTTAATATCAGATCAGATTGAAAAATCATTCCGACAGTTAAAAGTTTGTCCCAATATCTTAATAACTGTACTTAAACATTCAGAATAGAACAGTGAGGCCTCACAACCTCTATCAGATGTGTTTTAACTGCATCCCCCCTCACTTGAAATAATGCAGTAGTCTATTTGTGATTAGCATGGAGCGAAGTATTCAGCGTTAAGGATTTTTCTATACCCAAGTTCTTAAATTTTAAATTAGTTTGCGAAAGCGAGTCACAAGCATTTCAAGGTGCGATTTAAACTTGAGATATTTATCAATAATAATACCGAGGTATTTTATACATATTATCAGTTTTCTGGAGGATGGGACAAGATCATTCAGAAGAATTATGATTGAGACACGAATGAGCCTTAATAGTAAGAATTTGAGGATGTTGTAGATTAACCTCGTGTGCAAACAAGATGTACTTGGTTTTATCCTGTATATATTTAAGGTCAGTATATTGTTTTGTAGCCAATCACTGACCTTACTAAAGCTACTCCGAGCAGTATTAAATACCTCAGCTATTACCGCAAATAAATGGGGCAGCATCATCAATCAATGTTACTATTTTTCCCATGTCATACGTCAATACGGCACTTAAATAAAATTACGGGGAAATGTTTAACTGTTTTGCTTTAAATACAATACAGTTATTTAAGATCATTATGTGCTTAAAAATAAATGAGATAGCAGAGCGCCTTCTGGTTATTGGTAGAGGGCACTGGTTCGAAACCCGCCAGATGATTAAATTTAATATTTACCATATTTTTTATTAGGTTTATACGTTTTGTAAATAATGTTATAAAACCAAAATTTTATAGTTTGGAAGGTGTTTTCAAAATTATCTTTCACATGCAACAGTGAACATATCAGTCGGCCATGTTTATAGAAAACCAACCAAACAAACAAGGGAAGCTTAAATTGATCTGCCAGTGTGTATCGTTTGTAACTTAACGCAGAACGATTACTCCAGATTGGTACTGGTTCGAGACACGCTGGACAATTCAATTTATTATTTCCCATTTGGAGTTTTTTTATATATCTTAATGTGATCCTCTAAAATTAATATATGAAATATGAGATTGACGTCAATCTCGTGTTCCAAAGCCAATCAATCTAAAAAGTATTTTTTATTTGTCTACCAGTCCCGTGAATGACGTCACGTCTATGCTCACAATCACCGTGAAAGACGAGTCTATAATAAACTCAATGAAAGATGAGACGCTCGGCAAGATCTCCATCCCTCTACTGACGATTGTCAACGACGAGAAGACTTGGTTTGACCTGGAACACCGCTCCAAAAAATCCGGATTATGGGGACACTCGCCCAAGATTTTGCTACAGATGTCTATTGCATGGAACCCGGTAATTATAGTTTTGTTAATTATAATTTTTTTCTAAAACAACGGTAACGTAACCTACGGACGCATAATCATACACATGAATGGGTGTTAAATTAATTAGTTAAATTAATAGTTTCAGTATTTTGTAAGTTTACTCCTCCAATACTAATGATGTTCAGTATTTTGTATGTTCAGTATTTTGTAAATTTCCTCCAATACTTCTTGTTATGGCACTGGAGCCCACTCAAATACGACTTGAACACTCGTAAAACTGCTGTTAGTCAAGATCAACAAAGGCCTCCCCAAAAGGTTTCTACAATGGACTAGTGGCCATGGAGGGATATGCCATAATCACCACTCTTGGCAGACGGGTTGGCGATTTATCGATACACTAGTAAAAGTAGAACTTTAGGTAGCTAACATAATTTTTTATTTGGAACGTTTAACCAATACTCGTTTATTTATGCCAAAATACAACAACATTTAATCGAAACAATGCACAAAGTTACCTCTAAAAATGCTTAAAAACAAAGGAATCTTGAAAAATTACAACCAAATAAATGTTGCAACACTGCTTCCTATTTTATATACATGCGTCCATTGTCTA
This sequence comes from Pseudoips prasinana, assembly GCA_951640165.1. NCBI lineage: Eukaryota > Metazoa > Arthropoda > Insecta > Lepidoptera > Nolidae > Pseudoips > Pseudoips prasinana. Next base: position 20,955,844 of record OX621236.1, on the reverse strand, counting down.
TTCGTTAGTGTTTGTATTGTTGATAATCCTTTAATGAATAAATAAATAAATTTAAACAGTTATTTTGTATGTACAGTATTTTATGATAACAATATTTTTTTGTGGCTTAGATCTGTCACAACGATTGTATTTTAACCCCCAATAATGATTATACTCGATTATGTATTAAAATCTACACCGAACATGCTACGGCGTAGCAGTGAAATAGGCACTTTTTTACTACTATGTAGGCAAAGAACCTTTACAGGCCAAATAACGGCGAGCGGCTGCGTATCACCATATAGGCAACACAGCTAGTTAACGCTGATAAGGAAAACAACATTAATATAATAATTCTATTACCATATCGTAAAGTGAAGTTGCTCAAGCAGGACTATTTTTAAAGCACCATAACCCCATGCTCTACCTACATCATAAATCAGAATTCTCAGATAGCAAATAATTTTCAGAATGTAGCGTCATTTATTCACATCATCCTTATGTTAATCAATTGTATATCTTTTAGATCAAAGCATCACTCCGTCTATTAAGTCCGAAACCAAACAAGTACACAGAGAAAACAAATCGTACGTTCAGCATTCCACTAATATACGGCAACCTGGTGTTCATCAAAAGAATATTCACCGCCGTACAACGCGGAAACGAACATTTAAAGTGAGTACTCTACATATTTAATTTTTCTGTCAATTGTTTGTATTTGTAAACTTTATCAATATGATTTGCACATTTTCAATAACCATTTAAAGCAATATGATACATAAGTGGGTAAATTTAATACAAGTGGTTATAAAAATAATGGTTTCCAAGCTAATAGCTTTTTATTGAATGCGGATTTAATTAGTTAGCCTAGTAGTTAGGCTAGGACTGTAGATTCAGTGGTCTCAAATTCAATCCCAAGGCGTGACCTCTAACTTTTCATATTCATATTATTAAAAATGATCTCGTAGTTAAAACGGTAAAAGAAAACATCGCGAGGATAACATTCAGGCATACGCCTTTTTTCTTTTTTTTCGTGGTGGAAACCTTTTATAGGTCCCCGCCGTTTGGGGGAGTCCACAGGGTTACCCACTAAAACCACCACGGCAGCCTCGTCTCTAGATGCTTATAGTGATGGCTCCGGGAACTCGAAACGATTAACGATTGTATACGCCTGGTGGTAATGCTTTTGATGGTATGTAAAATCTACCAACCCGCACTAAGCTAGCGTGGTGGATTATGTTCTATGCCCTATCATTATTGGAAACCCCTGTCCTGTAGTCAGGCCGTAATAGACTTCAGCAACAAAATTAAATAGTTCAAAGTGTTACTTTCAATCGTGACTAACATTAAACCAACATTTACACTTAATCAGTGAATATTAGACTTAGTTTCTTTAACGGCTTGTTTGCCGCCTCTAAAATTTATAGAGATAATTGATTATAAGAAGTATTGGTATAAGTGACCATAGTAGTAGTAGTTTTTTTTAATAACCGCACTAACTAGTCTGTATAGGTTCATACTCACTAAGGCTTTTTATTAGTCCAGTGAAGCAGTGAAATCCTCTTAGGCTAACTGTATTCATCAAGTGAACAAATAAAAAATATATAGCTTTATACTTCACCATCTCTATAATGAAAATGAAACCAATGGTAGTATAATGACTTTAATGACCTATTACGTCTTCTTCTCATGTCGTAAATAGCCCGTTTGGTTGCATTATGGATAGTTTCATTGCGGTCGATGATGGAATAAAACAAAATAAACAGCTGATATTAACAATAAACTAAATAAACAAATATCGACTATATAAAAATAAGTCGGGTTTTCCTTCCTGACGCTATAACTCCAGAACGCACGAACCGATTTCCACGGTTTTGCAATCGTTGGAAAGGTCTCGGGCTCCATGAGGTTTATAGCAAAGAAAATTTATAAAATTAACGCGGGTAACACCGCGGGGCACAGCTAGTTATTTTATATATAAAAAGAAACTGAGACCTTCGCCCAAGAGGTATTCCTGAAAGGAAAAGAAAAGCAATTTGTGTCAATGTTATTAATCAGTGTAACTTAAATACCAGATGAAGTTAATTTATCGGTATATGTAATGATTACATTTGTAGATGCTTGCAAATTCCATTAATAATTATTGTACCATTCTTCATAGAATATTTTAAAGGAAATTATCATGTAATATTAAATACACTCAACTTAGCGCCATACACAACTTGGCTTCTTAATTCAAATCTTTAAATTCAGCTACGGAAAATCATACAAAATTTAAAAAATCCCTTGTCGTTGTGTGACCCATAAAAACGCACGCACACACATCATTAAGTCTCACTAGACGAGTAGACTACATAAGAAAGCTTAAACGGCAAGGGCAGTTATACGGGATATGATTGTTGTTTTATTTATTAAAGTGCTTAAAAATTGTGTTTATTGCATTGACTTATATGTATAACTAGACACGCTGTTTCGAATAAAAACTCTGTCCCAGTCCGGCTGTGCGCGAGGATAGGCGCGCGGGCGCGGCGGCCAAAATTTTGACTGAGTTGCAGCGCGGGCGAGCAAATTCTCAATATGGGATTGCGCGTCTAGTAGAATACCTATAGGTCAATGGTTTATTGACCTTTTTATGTGACCTGACCATGGGACCGCAACATGCTGCAGTCCTCCCTAGAGCCATAGTTTTGACATCTTGAAAGTTAAGAATTTATTTTGGATTACTAGAGACAGGTTTTCTGGACCTTGAAATACTGAGATGACATGCGTTAATTACTCAACGATACTTTAATAGATATTTAAATTTAATATAAACACGTAAGTCACCGTATCAACAGACGACATTGGGATCTGATTACATTGCCTTCTTGAACTTCGACTTGGCTTTCAAAAGCAGGTTTCCCCACCAATTGAGCAACTCTATTGTTAGGACCTAACGAGGTCGCCGTATTTATACTTCATTGTCGTTAGAACCGATACAAATTTTGTTGACAAATTGTTGCTTTCAAACAGATATACTAGTTTTGGAGGTGGCTATGTCCAGATGCCAGCACATCCAACTACCCCAATCTGTAAAATTTCTTTTACTGATTTTCAACTTTATCACTAAAGCATAAGGTTCGCTTCCAGTTGGGGAAATTTGACAGATTGGGGTAGCTTGATATGCTCTGTACTTTTGAATGTATGCCCAAAATTCAGGCGTATGTGACCAAAACTGTATCATCTTGGTGGGAGAAACATGTGGGATAACCGATTACAATATATAATATATTTTAATCCAGACATGAAATCACGAGCCGCAATTACAAATCCACGTGTTTAATTTCGTATGTGTAATTTAATTTATTATAGACCTGAATCAATAATCCCACAACCATTCATATATACCGACGACAAAGTCCCATATAATTTGGCCCAAAACACAAACTACATTAGATTTTCATAATTTAATTAAAGTATTTTATGTTTTTGTTTGGTACCACAGAGATAGGCATTTAAAACGAAGTTTCAATGTAAGCCCATCTTACATAGAATCTCTGGTAAATAATAAAAAAAAATTAAAATATTATTATAATAAAAAAGAGGCGCTCATAGGCGCTCACACCGGTCCGTAAGTGATCGGCGAGGTTAAGGAACTAGGCTCGCGGTCAGACCATAGATGGGTGACCGCCAAAGTGGTTTAATTTCTGAGCGTCTCCGTGCTTCGAAGAGCACGTTAAGCTGTCGGTCCCGGTTGTAGTCATTAGACAACATTCGTTAAGCCATGCCAGAAGCCTAATCGGCGGCTTGAACACCTCTGACACTAGGGTAACCACAGCCCATACGATAGGAAAGAAGAAGATAAAAAATAATACAGAAATTACTACTGCAATTGCATGAGTGTCGCTATAATATATGACACAGAGTTATATAGACTATTGTCCCACCAAAACATTCATTCTTTAGGTTAAATCAAAATGACACTGACGAGTAAAATATCTACATAATGTAAAATAGTATCTAGTTAAAAGTCCCATTGCGATTATGTAAATCATTGTATATTTACCACACATTTATGCGTTCGTCGACCGGTCTGAATTGATGTGTTACCAAACGGTACTACACTGCCACTTATTTTCTATACAGGGTTACCAATAAAACACCAACAACCTCGCAAAACTAGATAGCTAACACCATAAGCAACAACTTTTGTTATATACAACATGTAACTGAATTAACGCACATCCTGAAAATAATTTGTTCAGAATCGATTTATATCATTTTTAATATAGGAAATTATTTATTCCAAAATAATTAAAACTATGGAAATTGTTGTCATATTAACCCTGTACAGTAAAAACAAATTTAAATGGACCGTAAATCAAAGTAATAAGACTTTTAAATCGCGGTTTTATTTTCATCCATACAAATTCCATCATTCAATACAAAATAAAGAAACATAAACTTTATTCTAAGAAACTAATTTAGTAAATAACAATGCATATACATGTTAAATTAAAAATTCATTGTATGTATTATGATTACAACATACTATTCTAATTGGGGTGTTTGAGGGTGTGCGTTAACTACGTTACATGTTGTATATGTATACAGGGTGGCCGAGGAGTTGACGTTCAAACGCAAAATTTAGATACTTTATGATGAGTATCCGAATCACCCCCATGTATGTTCTACGATTTTGCGTAGTTTTCGAGATAGAATTTGTTTTAAACCTAATGAGCTCAAACCATAATTTTGAATAATTATGGTTTGAGCTCATTATATAAATAATGCTCATATATAAATTCTAAGTCAGTACTGCAATGTTTAGATAAACCATACTTTTCGGGTGTTAGGTTAAACTATGCTCATTAGTTATAAAAAAAACTGAACTAGAAATGTTTAACAGAAAAAGAGAAAAAAATCGAAAACTGATATTAGATGAAATTTACGAAAAATATCATTAAAAAAATTCTATCTCGAAAACTACGCAAAATCGTAGAACATACATGGGGGTGATCTAGATACTCCTCATCATAAAGTATCTAAATTTTACGTTCGAATGTCAACTCTTCGGCCAGCCTGTATAGAACTTTTTACGAGTATATTTAGTGTCTAAGCCGGGTTTATTAATGCTGATCAGCTTCTTAGATGTGAATTTAATCACAGTTCTGATTGGTATATTTATTAAAAAAAAATATTATATTTAAAAAGTAAAAGTTAATTTTAGTTCACTATTTATTTGGGATTATTTATGCTAGGTGTTTTCTTATGCGTGTAGAGGCCTAAATCATGTTTGTTACTACTGAAGGTATTATTGTTCTTATTGGTATGTTCTTTCACCGTCTATGTTATCCGAATTTTTCTAACGCACACATTGAATAAAGAATAATGCAAAGTATTTATGATCCATCATTCAATGTATAAAAATGATAAATCCCCGTGTTGTAATTGACAGTACGAACTGTCAATTGCAAGGCTATTTTATGATTGCTTTTTCATTTTTGAATACCTATTTTATGTAAATTATGTGGAAGTTAAAAAGTAGGAGGGTTTTCCACGTTAGCATCAACGTTGATTTTATAAGTTATAATTATTAATTTTAACTCCAATCCTTCTTAAAATTACCGTTATTCAAACGACTGTGCCCGTACAATTCGGAGCATGAAAACTATTAACCTCAAATGAAATATTTTACTGACTTTAATTTTCTATTAAACCGTGAATATTTTACCCGTGCGGGATCTTTTTGAATTTACACGCATTTTACTACGTCTGATGACACGGTGACACAAATAAAATGGAAGGTCAGGATGACAATGCGGTAGCACCTTTTGTATGTACTCATTGACCAAATCGGAAATTAAGTACAGTTGAATATAGAGTTAACACTTTAGTAAATGAGAATTAATTATAATCGCAACTCAGTTTAATGCGTAATTACAAAATCTGAGGAAATATATTTAATTTGTATGCATTCAGTTGCGTCGGCATTAAAGCCAGTAGATAGGTCGCATCTTTGAACCAAATATAACTCTACTGTACAATTGTTCAACTATAACTATTTTGCTACATCCAATTGAGCGGGTAGATTGCGCTGTCAACGGCATCTTTAACCTATAACTTTGTTTATATTATGAGCCTTACTTAAGTTCGTATTTCTAAATCAATCTCAACTGGGAATCGTGTCTATATTGATATCTTTAAAGTTATTATTATTGTACATAGTATATATTGTTTTATATTGATTGTTTTGTTATTTTACCAGCGACATCTGTCGGAGATATGACACAGCTAACGCATATTAACTACACCTTATATGGTGACTAGCTGAGCGCCGTGGTTTTACCCGTTATAAATTATAGCCTCGGTGTTATTCGGATATATAAGCTATATTACTACAAAGTTTCATTAAAATCCGTTCGGTAGTTTTAGCTTGAAGAAGTATCAAACATACACACTCACACACTGACTAACTTTCGCCTTTATAATATTAGTGTGATAATAATATATAATAATAACTACTTAATTTAACGGTAGAAATTTGTTAATATATTTTGGTCTTAATAAGAAAATCGGCTTTACGTGATCTTTGACTAAATTACATTATAGGATGTCCCCACCTTGTATGTTCTGTTATCTCATCACGATAATAAATCTAAACGATTATTATTACGTAATGGTCTCTAATTACATTATCTTCATAAAACATTGCGCAAGCGCTTTATCATTGTTTTATTGCAACACTTTTAGCGACACCATCGTCCCACCGCTGTGATGAATTACACGAACAGTTCATATTCAATGATAGGTCACATAATAAACCAACTATTCTTAAGTATAGATTTCACAAGGTGTTAGAGGTGTCATCACTAGATCTAATAAAATAATTTCTGTTCAAAAAACAGAATTGCTTTCAACATTTCTATGTGAAGAAAGAAAGAAATTTCACCGTAGCCTAGTTGGTAGTGCTCCTGCCTACGAAGCTGGTGGTCCTGGGTTCGAATCCCGGTAAGTGCAAATATTTGTGTGATGAGCACGAATATTTGTTTCTAAGTCATGGGTGTTTTCTATGTATATAAGTATTTATCTATCTATATAAGTATGTATATGGTTGCCTGGTATCCATAGTACAAGCTTTGCTTAGTTTGGGGCTAGGATGATCTGTGTGACATTGTCCCTAGATATTATTATTATTATTCGTCACTAGCTGTGCCCCGCGGTTTCACCCGCGTTAAATTTTATAAATTATAGCCTATGTGTTATTCTGATGTAGCTATATTATTGTAAAATTTCATTAAAATTCATTCGATAGTTTTTACGTGAAAGAGTAACAAACATCCAGCCATACTTACAAACTTTCGCATTAATAATATTAGTAAGATAAAGAAAAAAAACATGGTAAAGAGTTTCTTGGCTTATACCTATGGTAACAACGTACTCATATTATACAAAAATACATCTTACTTAATATATTATAATACGTCTCGGTGAGATAGAGTATCGAAAAGGACTTATCTCAGCATTTTGCTGCAGGTACCGTTAATTGATCTACAGCCACTGATTTTCAGCAATAACCAATCAGTAACCAATCAGTAATAATACGGAATTTAATTTGAACAAAATCTATAAAGGGACATGCCAAAAACATGTCTTATCGAAAAAAAATATCAAAATCGTTTTATAAACAATGGAGAAACCACGTAACATATGTACATAACAAAACCAGTCGAAATAATAACCTCCTTCTATAAAAATCGGTTAACAATATGACGCACGGTACACACGGCTACAGATCAAGCTATACATTTCCAGTATAAGCTGATCACACGTTGTATAGGATTTCAGCTTATATTGGAAATGTATAGCTTGTGTACCTTGCGCATCATGGACTGGGCACCAGTGATAAGTTCTATTTATTGTTACTGTGGTTACCCTATTGTCAGAGTTGTTGAAGCCACTAGTAGGCGTGACGTGGCTTAACGACCGTTGCCTAATAGCTATATCCGGAACCGATAGCTTAACGTGCTCTCGGAAGCACAGAGACGCTCAGAAATTAAAGCACTCTGGCGATTATCCATTAATGGACTGGCTGCGAGCCTAGTTGCTAACCTCGCCAATCACTTACCGATCCAATGATGAACAAAATTTTACCTAAACAACACATTTCTTATTATGTTTCATTTCCATCTTCGGATAAATCTATATTTTTCGTTATTCTTCAGATTAACTTTCCTCTGAGGTAGGAAAAGTGTTGGTTAATAATGAACAAGAAAAAAATACCAGTGTAGTGGCACTTCCAACAAAGCAATTCATTTATTCTTTTGTTCCGTTCTTTGTATGGAAAGTAGGGTAATAAATAATCTTTGTTATACACAAACAACTCGGGAAACAGGTTACATCAATATTGCGCAAATGGTAGTAACTGGTAAATGCAGATCAAGGCGCTGGTATCAGATGTTTTTTTTATTTATCTGTGTATTTACAGTTAGCTTAAGAGGCTTTTCACCGGATAATATAGCAGATGTGTGGAGTACCCTCCCATTCTTACTGACGAAGTTTTGTGACCTTACACTCGCTCAAGAACATAATAGTTATTAAGAATACCCGCGGCGTATCCTGTAAGACGTAGATAGTTCTGTTTAGTTACTCATAGGGTAAAAAATACCGTTGTGCTCATTCTTCAATTCTTGAGTACAAATTATATATATACCACTTCACCCAAACAATCAAATCATGACAACCAGCGTGCTTCATGGTCATGACCCTTTGTTTGCATTTATATCCATGAAATGCCCTCACAGTTCTTCAATCGGACGAGAGGTCTTTGCATATTAATGCAGGGCGACAGTTGCACAAAACGTCCCTAAAAAGCAGTATAAAGCTTCACCCCTTCAGTAACTGTCCAGAGTCAAGGTTCCAACCCCAACTCACCGGACACGGGTGTTTCGGTGAGTATCTGAGCCGGATCGGCCGAGAAGTGACGACACATTGTCACCATTGCGGGAGTGACCTGGACTCTGCCCAGCATACGTTGGAAGAGTGCCCGGCCTGGGAGGCCGAGAGGCGAGTCGCTGAGATCGGACGGAAACTTTCGCCGCCAGCGTCGTTTTGACTCCACCAAATGGGACGCCGTGGTCTCCTTCTGTGAGGCAGTTTTGCTGCAGAAGGGATCGGGAACGAGTCGATACTGCTCGTAGGTGGAAGATGCGTCGGGGCGGCGCGCGGCGGCAGTGTGAGAAGTGTCCTCTACCGCCGCCACGTACAAGTGGCTCCGGGATGACAGCGATCTGTCTATGGCGCAGTCGCTGTGCCGTACTGGCTGGAGTCGGCAATAGGGAAGGGCAATCCAAAGGAGCCCTCCCAGGGTATGTTTCCCGACCATCTGGGACATGGCGCAAAACGGCACGGCAGGTAGGTTTAGTCGGTGCAAGTCCGACATACCCGCCCGCTGACACTTTTGCGGGTGGCATGCGTAGGCATTCCCCCTGCCTTATAACAAGAAAAAAGAAAGGTTCCAACCCCAAAGGAGGTGCGCGGGTAGTGTGTAAATTTATTGGCTAGACGACTTGAGCCCAGGCTCGCCTGTATTATCCGGTGAAGCAGTGAAAGCCTGCTACATTACTGTAGACGTCATATTAAAAAAAGGGGTACTTATATCATTTTTGTGTTTTTCTGGGGATAATGTCGTGGGCACCAACCTCACTCAATTATTTTTGTTACTCGCATGTTTATGTATGTTGTAGCTGTTACTTATCCCTAAATAAATAAATATCATGTAGTTTTCATCCTTTGTTTAACAGTCTACTATTGCATTGTGCGCAGGTACTTATTCGAGTGGGATAATCGTGAGAAGTCTGCGTTAGCGCTGGGCGGGTGGCTCATCTTCTGGTTCTTCTTCAGGATGTGGATGACACCGTTGCTGATTCTCGTGCCGTTTCTTTACTTTTGGTCAACGCGAAGTAAGTAACCTTGTAGTCATATTCTGGTAGTAAACACGATTATTCTCGGCTTCCCAAGAAACATAACATATTAGAAAATTTCTCGCCCGTTGACTTGTTTCTTGTAACTACACTCCTTTGCAAAAAAGAACGAGCGGTTGTGTTTTTTCTATATTATTGGTAATCATCTAGCTTTGAAGAGGTTTTAATAGTAAAACTATGTTAGTGGCAGTTAATAAAGAGTCTGGGTATGAAAAAAATTGTGTTCCAAAGTCGAAACTTTCTATAATCCTTTTTCAGTTTGGTAAAAGGTTAGGTATCAGGAAACTAAGGGTAAAAGGTTAGGTATCAGCTGCACTCAAATTTCTAGTTATTTTAAAGTGGAATAATTTTCGTTTGTCGCTTATTCCTACCTTATTTTGACTTAAAACAGATATAATGTCAGAAAAAGCAATAAGAGACGGTAAAATTACGTCAAGAAAAGCTGAACTCAATACCAAGAGACAGATTTCGTTCAGAGAAGGTAGAGTTCTGGGAGAAAACGTAGCACACTACCACGAGACATCCGCTTATAGTGACTCCGACGCTGAGGAGGCATATACCTGTAAATAAGCATTGTGGAGGTGCAAATAGTAAGCCTATGGACAGCGAGTAGTCTAGTTTATGAGTTCTGGCGGCTTCATTCAAACCTAAGAATATAATAATATTATGTTATATGGATAAACTCCGGGTAGTTGTGTTAATGCTGTGGATTGACAACATAACTACGTGGAGTTTATTCTGTAAAGTACTTTAGACAGATAGAATATTAAATAAAATTATTTATCACGTATAGCGCAACCTTGCGCTACCAAGCATACTTACGTACCACATCGCTAATAAATTGTATAAGGACTCTTACAAACAATTTGTTTCACCATAAGCAATATATTAAATGTTACCTTATTTTCAGACACTTCTGCCTTAGTTCCTATCAACAGTTATGAAGAGGAATCTTTGGAAGAGGACCTAGATGCATCAAAGGTACAATTATTTTTTTCATTCTAACGTAAAAGCTCCTATTACCGCCAGTTTTAGCTGTATTAGGATTCAGTTTAAAAAAATAGATATAAACTGTTATGTTAGGAAATATGTTGTAATTTTTAATTTATATCAACAAAGTATTCTTTTCATTTCAGTACTTAAAATCTATATTCAATAACGCAATATTTACTAAATTATTATTTAATCCAAAAGAGTAGTTGATTCTATTACCGACCCATAGAATGCGGCAAGATTCTATTACCGATTTTTCAACTTCTTTTACCGACCGCTACGAAGAGGTCACTTCTTCTATACTATTAAATAAAATAAAAAATCTTTTTCTATACTAACAACAGTTATGAGATCAACATTATTACAATATGAACATAATTATTTATTGCAACGCTTAGTTTTTGTTATTTTTATTAATGAAAAATGTAATCAATCTCAGAAAATAGGTAGTCTTCACATAATTAAAACTTTCTTTTTCATTACCGACATACCTACTAATTAGATATTATAAATCAATACCAAAAATATTTTTATCTGTAATACAATCACAAAATACCTTTATAATAGGTCAATTTTATAATAACACCTTTATAATTCTCTCAATACCGAAGCCAACCCGAAGATGCTTGGGATTAATAAGGCTAGGAGAAGAGAGAGAGACGATTTAAAATTTAATTCTTCGAAAGAAGCTTTAAAAAGTTACATGGCCCTCATTCCGTCCCGCCATTTTTATTTGATTTGAAAACATTTGAAATAAAGCCTATGCCATGAAGTCATGAATGAAACTGGATAGCAAATATTATATTACACTAGCTGTGCCCCGCGGCTTTATAGAATAGAATAGAATATCTTTATTTGCTTTGAATGTAGGTACAAACATTAGTTGTTAACATACATTTTGAAAAATCCTTGTACATTCTGCCTTAATAAAGCATGCTAATTCAGTGTTAAACTAAAAAGACATGGATGCATTAATTTAAATTTGCTTATTTTATAAATTGTCACAGCTCCTCCCCCGCAGGTGATAGCGTGATAATATATAGCCTATATGCTGACCCGACCTCTTTGTAATATTCATGCAAAATTTGAACTAAATCCATGCAGTATTTTCTGAGTTTAGCCCGGACATACATACAGATAAACAGACAAAAATTCTAAAAACGATATTTTTGGCTTCGATGTCTATTGTAAATCACGCTCCAGGTATACTTTAAGAAAATATTCAATGTACAGTTTTGGCTTTCCTACGATTTTATTAAATGTATAGATTAATAATATGGCCTGTGACAAAATCTCTCAAAACGTCACGTTGGCAAGAAATAAGCCAATTTGTTCAAAAATATACATTTTGTTTTTGTGTACTGTAATATCACCAAAAATATCGTCACATCTGTGAGTCGGTAATAGAATCAAGTATGAAGGTTACAAGATTCTATTAGCGACCAATAAAATTAATAATAAACAGATAAAATATCCGTTTTATGGAATACTGTTAAATTCGATCTCATTGCTATACTATTTATTTTAGTCTCAGTTAGGCTTTAAGTCAGATAATAATGGTTATTTACAGTATAATATCATTATAATAATAGGGATATTGTCTAATGTTGAATCGAGTTTTACACAAAAACTTTAAGAAATAGCTGTGTCGTTAATAGAGCTAACGAAGTAAAATAATTTTAAGAATTGTACAAGAAAAAAATAAAATCAAATGAGGTAGTTTGTAATAGATATTATTTAAAAATTCTAAATGTTCCTAAAAATTTAACAACGCCATGGGTCGTTATTAGAATCAAGTTTTGAAATTTGGTTTCTATTACCGCCTTAAATTGAAACATGATTTTATAACACAAAAACCAATAAGAAGTATTATATTAAGAGTTAGTTTAGAAAACAAATATATACGTTACAGTTGTAATGTGATATCAAGAAGACAAATCCATACTTAGTGTGTTATTTTCCTTAAGTAATATTTAGGTGTACTTACTCGTACGTGGCCGGAGGCGCGACACTATGAAGCGTGCGTCAATTTCGGGCGCGTCCCACTCATTGTCAAATAATTTCTTTCTCTGGCTATTTACACACATAAACTTTCCTTTTTTTGTTGCCCAATAAAAATAAATAACTAATTTTTAAGGTATGATTTGTCTGGAATCCTGTATTATGTTTAATATGAGTGAGTTAAAAATTAGAGCGTTAATAGAGTACACTTTTTAGGGGGTCGTTAATAGGAGCTTTTACGTTACTTCTGTTATTCTTCTCTGCTATTTGCCGGCTTGTTACAGCACCAGAAAAACTAGTATTAAAGGTGTGATGCCCGTAATATTTGGGTTAACATAGAGGGAGCTCTGTAAGTTAATATAGAAAAAAAGAAAGAAAGAAAAAGATTTATTCAGAAAACATTGCACAGACAACAAAAATATAAAATAACAATCAAAACCAAAGACAAAATAAAAAGAAAAGTAAAGGCACTTGTTGTCGGTGTAAGTCTGAAATGGCCCCACCTCAGCATTTGCTAGAACATTTTATTTAGACTGTCAATTAATATAGTCAAATAGCTTATGAAACATAGAGAGTTTTCAATAAGCGAACATGGTCTGACGCACACTATGGACACTCAATTCATGGATAATATCCTGGGACATTATTCACACACGGCCATCTAATTCCAAACTAAGCCGAGCTTGTAGGTACTACGGAAACCATATAACTGATATGCTATATATACTATTTTTCTTTTGTAAATACGTACTTATAAAGATAATTACACCCAGACTCAGGACAAACAGACAAGTTCATGCACACAAATATCAGTCGTGGGAATCGAATCCACGACCTGCGGCATGAAAGACAAGCATCTACCAACCACGCCAACGATAAGCTAACATAGGCTGTCAATTAAGTCACATAGCTTGTAAAATTATTATGACTGAGTTTAATAAGCGAACATGGTCTGAAGCTCACTATGGACACTTCGCTTATGCATCATAGGGGAAATTAAACCACATTTTGCAGCTACCCATCTATAGCCATACCGTACGGTAGGTGTTTTACATCTTGTATCTTTTACGGACCGCTTAATGCAAATGGCTATAAGTACCATAGTACTATTCCTCATAATCATCATATCAGCCAAATTACGTCTACTGCTGGACAAAAATCTCCCCAAAGAATGGATATGCCATAATCGCCACGCTTGGTAGACGGGTTGGCGATCGCAGTTTGATGGTCATAATTCACAGGAAAATGCTGCTGCCCGTTCTCTGGTAGGTATTCCCTCGGGACGATTTCCAAGCCCCCCACGGGATGAGATGGGGTAATGATATTCTCTCCCCTCACCATAGTCCTATTAAAATCTGTCAATTAAACAGATTACATACATTATTTACTATTCATATTTCAAATATAGCTACAATTGTTATATTTGAATTATGAGTAATAACTATTATTTAATGTGTATGATTTGTGTGTTGTGAATGAGTAATTAATAACATAATTAGTCGGGAAAATGCAGTTAAAACAAATACATGTTAATATGCATTTGTTATTTCATTTCATTCTCATTATTGTTGTTTATTTACGACGATGTTACAAGGAAACTAACAAGATTAATTACGCATATATTATTATTGCATTAGGTAAATTACTTCTGTACTACCCTGAGTCTGAGTGTAATTACCTATACCTATAGACCTACATAAGATTCGTTATTTCTAAATGAATGACAGCTGTTCATATTGTATAACATTACATAACATAGCAACACTCTCCACTGAGGAACAGTTCGACACTCCCTTGGATAAGTTAGTTTTATACAGGCGATTATAGCTTCTACAGAGTTATTAAGCAATTTGTAACCGCAATCATACATTTTGTGGCCCAACCGGGGGTTTGAACTCAGGACCTACGCTAGACTAACGCGGCATTTAGTACTCGTATATAATCCTAAGTGAACTTATTAACTTGACCTGAGAATTAAACTTGGGTCAATTCTTCAGTGCTGAGTGGTGATGGCGACAAATATCAGAATATCACCCCATCTCATCCCTCGGGGGGCGTAGAATTCGACCCGAGGAATATAATGGTGAATTTTTTGTAGCTATCCTGATGAATTGTTCAATTATGTAATACACCTGATGATGTAAGTCGTTTATGAGAAATCTCTTCACATATAATTAACTGTTTAATGTTTTCAGGATGACAAAACGATAAAATCACGGTTGAGCGAGCTCCAAGATCTCACGTTCACGATAAAGGACAGCATTGATTACATCGTGTCACTTCTGCAGAGGATCAAAAAGTACGTGCTTATAGCTTAATATTATGGATCTTGCCCTTAAGATTACTTCCTTCAGTATATGCCCTCTTGACGCAGTTCAAAGCCGAACTGTGAGAATAAAACAACTATCCCGACTTTTACTACTACTCATCGTATGGGTAGTGGTCCTGCCTCTAACATCTAAACTTTTTACCGTGCACTACCTCTCTGTAGAATCAATTAACTGCGCAGGTTTTCTGATCCGGTATGATAACCATCAAGAAGCGAGCCTATTCCTTTCTTAAAGACTGGAAAGCAACGTACTTGCCCACCACCAGAGTGTTGCGCGTGTCCTTGGGCAGCGGTGTTTACTTACCATCAGATGAGCCGCTTACTAGTATGTTTTGCTATTATTTAACAAGTAAAGACAATTGATCGTAAGAGTTGCCTGAGAAACTATTATACTTATAATCTGAGTAATTTATTCACCAGAATGTTAATAAGTAATAACTATTGATTCATAGAAATAACGGTAATGCGTGTTCGGGTTTTACGAGAATGTCGCTGAAATTCGGGTTTTTCGTAAAACCCAAACAAACATGACTTCAACCTTGATGTGTCAATAATAGAAATTCTAACTTAACCAGGCCTGAAAACCAATCATTTTACCGAATTGTCCATAATGTGGAAGAACCTTTTTTTTCTCTCTGTAGAAGCACTAATACCCAACCATATCGTAGTAACTTCTAGACAAATGTTACTACGTTACGGTTATAGAACGTTACGTAAGTCAAATAATAAATTCCACCAATAATGGTAGTGATTCTGTCTATTACTCTACTAATTTGAATGCCAAAAGGAAAAAAGTATGCATAAAAGTTAGCATAAGGCTCATAATTAGATAGATTAACTCTATATTGTACACCAATACTAAAATCACACAGTACGGGAACATATAATTAAAATGTATACAATTGGCGGTCTTATCACTTACATGTGATCTCTCAAGACAACCAAGGAATGGACAAGAAAAGGGATTTTAGAGGGCAGTCTGTTGTCAGTGTACTTAAATCGTGTGTTAACAGTACCCATTGGATCTCAGTACAAGAGCCTACTATATACATGTACATGTAATAGATAGACACATACATATATATTCCTTGTGTATTTCGCGCCAAGACTGAACTGACTAAAACTAAAAATGCTCTCTCCTTTTTATAAGCACTATGTAAGAAAGAAATGCAATTATGTATATTAAAATTAGTGTAGTGGGTATGGTATAGAATCGGGAGCATTTACTTTTTCATCCCAGTACATTGTGTAATACTAAAATTATGTGAAATACTTAATTCAGCAGCTTAATCAGTGCATACACTTGGACATCGAATAACGTCCTCACTGCCTATGTAGTAAAGACTATTACTAACGTCCAACACATAAGACATTAGCTGATTGACTTTTTTGTGTGGGAAGTAAATTGTTTTCGTCTATTTTGTTTCTCAGCTATGTGTAGATGCATATCTTAACCATGTACTCGTATTATTTAATTATAGAGATTACATTTACTAAGATTTTTCTTTTAATTTTGTTTTATTACTGACGCGGTTCCACATTACAATGCTATTGTATTTCTTTTTTCAGTTTGTTCAAGTTCGCAGTGCCTTACTTGAGCTATCTCGTGATGACGGTGCTGTGCGCTGCGGCCGTTGCCTTCTACATCATTCCTGTCAACTATTTATTTATGGCTTTAGGTATGTTACTATATACATCACACTAATATTATAAAGGCGAAAGTTTGTGAGTGTGTGACTGTGTGTGTGTATGTTTGTTACTTCTTCACGTATAAACGGCTGGAGCGATTTTAGTAAAATTTGGTATGGAGTAAGCTAACACTCTGGATTAACACATATAATTTATAAAGTTTAACGCGAGTAAAACCGCTGGGCACATCTAGTAACTTATAAATAAAACTTATCAAGGAAATAACTCGTAGAAACTAAAATAGTATTTTTGTTTTCATTTTTGCAGAATAATTGTATATAACTAGTGGTATTTATAATTGATTTTTTTATATGTTATTAGTCCCTCTCTCTTAACCGCCACTGAAACTCCTGTAGGCCAGGATTAATGGTGGCACACATTGAAATTACACTGAGCGGTGAGGCTCAGGCTTGTCCCGGGTATTTTATTAGACTGAGCCAAGTATTATTGATTATGAAGTAAGTTGTGAACAGTTAGACGCTCTGTTCAAAGTATCCTCTCCATACATAAAATGTAATGTTTTTTCGTGTTTCAGGTATTTATAAGTTCACGCGGAAAGTGTTCAACCCCAACAGAGTTCCCAACAATGACATACTGGACTTCATATCGCGAGTACCCGACGACAAGATGTTGGTGAGTTACATTGGATTGGTACTAACAAGCGTATTAAAAATAATGACGCCATAACGCCATGGCAGCTAGTTCAGTGAAGATTGGGCTGCTTTATGTAATTTATATACATAATATTTCCTTTGGTGATCGCCTCTCAAGAACGTTTTCGCTGCACTTCAGCTTGACAATTCCTAAGTGTGACCACGAACTGTTTGTGTCTGAACTGTCGCGGGAAAATGCTGGAAGCCGGCAGCGCTAGACCTGCCATTGTTGAGATCCTTGGAAGAGGCCTTTATTCAACAATGGACATCTTTTATATGTTACGCTATTTTCAACGTTGTTTCAATAAGAAAAATATCGGGCACAAATCGCTTCTTAAGTTTTAATTATAAATCAGACCAACCTATGATCGTTTAAGCACTGGTCGCTCTATACTTGTCCAGTTATTTGGTAGCTTATTGTAGCCCATAAAGTGTATTAAATTATAATGGACTTATCTACTTAACAACCTATTAAAAACAACTGGTGATGCAAATGTCCAGTCAAAACCGCAAGCTATCAGAATGAGTTGAACTTACAATAATGCTTCAAAAATACACATTGGTTTTACCAAGTACTGAATCATTCGTTCAAGCAGCGCGTAACATTAGAAGTGAAAAAAGTTATGTACCCATGAAACAAAACATTGAAGAAAACCCGTGTGTGAAATACGAAATTTTTGGGCTCCCCATACAAAATGTATCAGTTGATCGTTGTTCTTTGTCTTATAATGTAATTTGAATGATCCTAAAATAGGCAGAGCCTGTACAGTCAACGGCAATAGTAGATAGATGATCAAAAATCGGAGATTCGATATTAATGCTCTTTTATTCTGAAATATTGGGTGGCAGTATCGATAAAAACTTCACCACCACACTATTAAGACCCAATTTACGATCACTGGTATTCAATGTCTGATTTTGATCAGCTAAACATACTGGTACAGGTAACTGCTAAACATACTTATACATTTCAAAATACATACATATTACACCCATACACCACAAACCATACAAGGTATGTCCTGGGCGGGCATCGAACCCAGGACCACTGGCTTAGTAGTCAGGTACACTAACTACTAGACTCAGTTATTACCTGCCTATCTAATGAAATTAAACCAATTAAAATTTAAATTCCTGTGTTTAAAAAACTCGCTTTTAGCGATAAGGCCGCCACTTGTACTATTTCCATTTTAATGTAATTGTTTACTCTAAGTATATGTCTTTGGTGTGCAATAAAGAGTTATCTATCTATCTATCTAAAAAAAAAACAGTTTGTGAGTTACAAAAAAGAAAATACTTCATACACAACGCATAAGTTTAGTTTTTAGTTAGTTAGTTAGTTTTGTATGCAAACTTAGTTGTTTTTTTTTATGAAGTTTGCAAGTTTATATGCTACATGGTGTTCAATTTCATTAACTCTTAAAGTTACACTCACTATTTATATATTACCTTGTATAGTCCACACAATACTATTGTTTTGTGCGAATAATAATTTTATGTATTCCACACAATAGAGATAAAACACTTCACAACCCGTAATTATAATTAAGACTCTTAGGTTCGTATTTATAAATTAATACTTAACTTGGCCTTCGAGAATTTGATTGCCTGACCTCGCTTACTAGGCTTATTATAATAAACGGCGAATTATGAGCTGGATCCCGTATTTTAGGCGTATGAAAGCTATTTAATCGCCCAAGTTAATTTAACTAACTTTTTTTGTAAAGATTGATTAATACTTTTGAATAACTGTGCCAATTATGAACAATTGAACGTCTCTCTTGGTGAGGAATATGGTTTTGAAAGTGGTCTGCCTCGATGTACTGGTTAGGTAGCGTGTTAAATTGCAGACAATGAGCTCCTGGCTGAAAATGTTACAGAGATTTTGTGATTTTTTTTCAGAAATTTTGTCAGTATCAGCCTTGACTCTTAAAATTTGCCGTTTAAAATTATGTTGAATATAATATTATTTATTCTGTACTTTCAGAAACAATGGCGCGAGCTGAGGAGTCCCGAGCCTAACTTTACTAGAACTTATTCAAAACGGCGGTAAAGAAGAGGAATTCTCTATTACACTTAGTAGTCTGTTGTACCGTGTAGGTACGTGATAGTATGAATTACAGTTAACACTGTAGAACACCCCGCTATCTCCTAAGCACCGTATTTACATATCTAACTCATTTCAAAGTCCTTGAAATCTTTGTTTTGTTAAACAGCTCCTCAGATCGTTATTGAGTGCGGATGAACTTACTGGCATTTGTCCAATAAACAATTTTAAAAAAACTATTCAGCTCAAAGTACATGACTTTGTATTAGCTTACAGTTTAAAATATTAATTTCATCAAGACCGAATTTGAGTTTATTCTGGGCAATATAAATTATAACTACCGAGGGAATTTGGACCTACCTGACATTGGTAAAGCGCCTATTTCTTGCCAATTAGCTGTAAATCAAATTGGCTCGTTAATATTTCGAATATATTTTTCAACACACTACGGGATTTATGTTAGTTAATACAAAGATAAGCGTATTTTAAACCGCATTTTCGATGACGGTAAGAGGCTGTACAATGTTAAGTTTCAAAGGTCCGTATTTACAAATCAATTTCAGATCGGAGCCAGCGTCAACTCTATACTTAAGGAACTGATTTTTTTATCTCATTGGAGAATTTACTTCAGTGAAATAAAAGTTGCGGTTTCAGATTGATATTCTAAATAAGGACCTAAAAGGATAATTATGATTGTAACTATACAATGGAACAAAATAATTCATATCTCTTATTAGAGATAATGCAAGTTACATGTATCAATTACACAAATATCTAAAGTGATCAGTATACGGCTAGCGAGTAAAAAATTCATAGTATGTTTGTTTATTATTCAGTTGACATAATTTATTGAATGGGGAATCGAATTCCTTAGATATAAATCTGTTGTGGGTGTGACCTGAGGTCCTGACGTGACCAATAAATAATACCCACAAAATACTTATATTTTTCGTGACGTGATCTCTGTTAACCATATAAAAGCACTTAAGGTTCGTATTTATAAATGAAACATCACAAACCGTCATTAACCAATCAAGAGTAAAGCGTGGCTCTCAGCTGAGTTTTATCACTAAATAGAGAACTAAAAACTTATTATGATCTGTATTTAAAGGCGAGACTCAAATTGAAACCGTGCTTAACTCCAACTTTAAAGAACTGATGAACCAGTCAGATCAATAAAACAGTAACCCTTGTGTGAAGCACAGACGTAAAATTTATAAATATGGGCCTTATTGCTAAAAGAGTATCAAAACATGTTTAAAAAATAATCTCAATTCAAAGTGGTGCTTATGATCTTTAAGACTTGTTTTTGAAACATGTATTTTTTATAGAAGTATTCGCGCTTGTAAAGTATGTCATTGTATCGCAGGGATGTTTTCAAACATACAAACTTCTGGCACAAAGCACATAGACACATAACAATAGTTATGGGTTATTAAATAATTAACACACATATTTATAAAAACCTAGCATTTTGTCATATACCAAAGTGAAATGCTGTATTCTTATTGAGATTTAAAATGTTCAGTACCTACGAATTATAGTTCTCCTGTACGGGGATTAAATCTCTCAAACTCGAGAGCATCACGGTAGTAACTTCAAACCTAAACCAGGCTTTGCATTATATTTTGTCGTTGTTTTTGGACCTTATTCCAAAGTAATAAGGTTGAAATTTATGTGGTCTCGTATAGTCCACAGCCTTTTTAAGGGCACATTGCATTATCAATTGTTAATCAGCTACTTAATTTATAACTTAGCGCTGCTCTGAATTGAGATTTAGGTATATTCGATCCTAAATACGAATGGTATTATCTGAATTATGTAAACTAATATTAGCTGTTTATGTACTAGTTAGGTTTGTCTCTGTGGTGTATACGGTAAATAGAATCTCCTGGCTATGTCCGCCTTGCACGGTCGTGCAATTATATAAATTAACATTATTATAACGTGATTCGGCGAAGATTTGCTCAAACTTTATTTATATTTTAAATATTATTAATTTAAACTTAGGTAACTAAAATATTAAATTAATATTTATAGACTTACACCGATCCGATTCGTGGATTAGCTGTTGTTTAGAGTTTGCAAAGAGACTGCATGGAGTCCCACCATTTCCTATAAGGAAGGTGGCATTTTATAGATGTAAACTTTCTCAGGTTTTTAATTTATTGTAAAACAATGGACTGCTCCGGAAATTTAAAACATATTTGTCCCCTACTTATCCCCTCCCCCTACTTATCATCATCATCTCCATGGTAACAGCCATAAAACGGCCACCGCTGACCAAAGGGCTTCCCAAAAATCTCTTCGTCTTGCGTTATCCGCATACAGAAGAGAGTTTCCAGCGACTCTCACAAGATCATCAGTCTGTTTTGTAGGGGTCCTGCGCATGATGCGTCTTCCGGTGTCCTACTTATATCTTTACTTAAATTTAAACCTTTTTTAAATATATAAAATAAATCTGATATAAAGTTGAATTTGTCATCATACTCTGTACTCTATTTTATTCACCAATTGTTTCGCCCATTCTCTTTACATGGGTAAAATAAATTACATTACCTACATAAAGCTTCGCTTTTTTATAACTAGCGAGCCGACAGATACAAGCAATCAAAATTAGGCACTCTCAACATTGCCTTTAACATAATTTTAATAAAATGACTTCAGTAAGTGAAACTTGCACACATAACAACTTTGGCTCCGCATAACAACCTTGCAGCGCCCCAACATACAAACACTTTCTTTAAAATATTCTATCTCTAAAAAAAATCTGTCTCACACGTCTTGTTTGTAATTTAAACTGTGCCTAATTTCTTTCACACCCTCAAAGGAGTTTAAAGGCAGTATTCAGTAACGAATTTTCAACCTGAGATATTCTTTAAAGTTCAAAGTTAAGAATCTTTACTTTTTCTTCTTGTTAGCGTGATGATGACAAACTAATTAAAGCCAGAAATTAATAAACGATCCTAATCCATTTTATGCTATCTAAGATAGCAATTTCGATCCATTTGTCTATTAAACCGTGCCAATAAAGCATCCACAGATTGAAAAAGCAATCTTTCCGAACGAGCGATCTTTGGGATAAGTCTGCTCAGTATTCAGATAAAGGACATTCTTACTGCGCTACAATTGTAGCGCAGTAAGAATGTCCTTTAGTTCTTGTAACGTGTGAATTGCAGTCTCAAAACAACAGCTCCTAATTGAAAAATTCGGCCTATATTAGATTAATGCATGGCATTTAGGTCTGCAAGCATTTAGACAATATTTCCTTCAAGAAATATGTTGTGATATAAATGTGATGTGGATATGTTAATTAGTTAGTTGTCGTATTTGTACTGTCTGTCAAGTCATTGGCAGATAAGACTAAATACAATCTTAGCCATTTATACAATAATACAATTGTACAAATTAAGCATTACGCGAGTACTTATAAATTAATAGGATTAAGTTGAATTGTGATGATTAGATGTAAGAATAAAAAATATATTCTAGTATAAAAATTTTATTTTGTTTCTTTTTACTCTTATATTTTGACATCCCCATAGAATAAAGTTACTTCTGCATAATAGTTACTTTATAGGAGAGCGACTGACATTTGTCAAGTTCAAAATCAGCTGTAACAATTGACATATTATGTCCAATGCAAATGTAATGTAAATGTATGTAGCGGTCACCGTAGCCTAGTTGGTAGTGCTCCTGCCTACGAAGCTGGTGGTCCTGCGTTCGAATCCCGGTAAGTGCAAATATTTGTGTGATGAGCACGAATATTTGTTTCTGAGTCATGGATGTTTTCTATGTATAGTATTTATCTATCTATATAAGTATGTATATCGTCGCTTGGTACCCATAGTACAAGCTTTGCTTAGTTTGGGGCTAGGATGATCTGTGTGACATTGTCCTTAGATATTATTATTATTATATTATAAATTTCAAATCGCTCTCCTAAATCGCAAAAGTAACTTTATTCTACGTATAGGTCTACCTATATTCATTGAACACCAAAGACCAACAAACAAAAGTTATTGCTTATGATATTTGCAATATAGTCCTGCGAGGTTGTTGGTGTTTTACAAGTAAGTATATACTAATAGAAGTGGTACTAGTATCTTACAAATTTATACACTCTATTATCATCAGTAATTTAAAAAAAATACTGATGATTTTAATTTTCGTTACATGAATCGCAAGAATAATGTGAATGTACAGACGCCAGCACATCAAGCTACCCCAATCTGTCAAATTTCCCCATTTGAAAGTGAACCTTATGTTTATGTCATAATGTTGAAAATCTATAAAAGAAATTTGACACATTGGGGTAACTTGATGTGCTGGCGTCTGTACCTAAACTCGGCGGTTTTCTCCATTTACTAAGAATAATTTTCCGACTAATTTGTTACGTTTGTCGCTAGCAACTTTGCAATTTGTTGGTCAATATTTCGGAAGATTTTCAACTCGGAGCGTGGGTTGGCTTCATATTTGAGTAACTGATTTTTAAATTTAATTGAATAAACTTTTATGAAGTTAAGCTGGGCATCGGCAGCTTAAATTTATTTCAAAATATACAAATTAATCGTTAGATTAGTCTTCAAGAACCGCCTTAAGTATATATACTTATTTAAGTGTATATAATCTTTGTAACGCAATTTATAATTAAACACCCACATTTTTAATTATATTGAGCATATTTTCTTAAGTACTTGTGTATATATATATTCTAATTTGAACCTTACTTCTACTTTCGTTCCTTACTTTGTAACAAAGTAGGTTTAAATTGTACAAAAATCACAGTAATATTGAAATAAAAACTGCTAAAACCACTTTTACTGAGACGAATCATCATTATCATCATACGAATCATCATTATAGCCGAAACAAGTGCACTGCTGAACAAGCCTCCCCCAAGAATTACTCAATACTCAATCATTTATTGTTTCCATAACGTATAACAGATGGTATAATCTTATAATTTTGTAACAATTATGGACCCTGTCGGGCACAGCATAGTAGAAGAGAGGAAGAAGGGTTTTTGTTAATAATAAAAAGTTTTAGAATTTATGCTATTTGTAAGAATTATTAAGTATGCCAAATTTTAATTTAAAAATGTCAAGATTTAAAGCGAAAAGATTATCAGATTAATATTAGAATGTCAAGATCTATAGAATTATTTCTTTGAGTCCAAGTATTCTTTAACAGTATAATATAGCTTTTGTGTAATAAGAAAAGCTTTAGTTTTTTAATAAAAGTATTATCCTTTTTTTAATTCCTTGGGATATGCCATAATCTCAATTGGCAGACGGGTTGGCGACCGCAGTAAGATGGTCATAGTACTCAGAAAGAAGCTGCTGCCCGTTCTCTGGTAGATTTTCCGTCGGCTCAACGTCTACGCCCCCCACGGGATGAGATGGGGTGATTATATTCTGATATTGCTACCGTCACCACACAGCGTACACTGAGACTGTGAATATCCAGTCCAGCTAGCTTAAAACTAAAATGTCTCATTATCTGACTTAACTGTTCAATCAATAAATGGTAAGCAGTACGATGACATTTTATACAATCAAGTAGATAATACCTTTAAGTATTCATCGCAACCTAAAAATAATTACATTATAATCTTGTGTGTTCTGCAATGTTGGCGTGCTTCATGTTGTGAATATAGCTTCTTTCTGTAAACGACAAAGATTAAAATTATTAAAAACATTAAAACCAATATTAATATATTTTTTAATACTTATATTTAATGATGTGACTCATTGGGCTGTGCTTATATATATATATATATATATATATATATATATATATATATATATATATATATATATATATATATATATATATATATATACTAGCTGTGCCCCGCGGTGTTACCTGCGTTAAATTTTATAAATTTTCTTAGCTATAAACCTCACGGAGCCCGAGACCTTTCCAACGAATGCAAAACCGTGGAAATCGGTTCGTGCGTTCTGGAGTTATAGCGTCAGGAAGGAAAACCCGACTTATTTTTATATAGTAGATATATATACAACGTGTAACAGAAAGTGTGAACGTAACTTAAGGGGGTTATAGGGTATCAGGACGGCTACCTATGGACGAAACTTCAAACAGAAATAATCATTTTTTATTCAACTAGTAATTAATTTTTCTATCGACCACCTAAATCAACAACAAAGATTACCGACATTATGAACAACACTAAAAACTCAGCCGCAAGGGTAATGAATGAACCTTACCGCGAACTCTTTGGGTACCTACTACTTAGACTGTAAATAAAAAGTGTGGTTCTGTACAGTCACATAATTTATTACACGTTTTTATTTTAAGATTCAATCAAATGTTTAACTGAATTTTTGCTCTAATTTTTAACGATATTTTAATCATTCATACTTTGATAACTAGGAAAAATCACTTAATTTAATTTAAATTGATATTCCGCAAGATGTTGGATCTAGGAGAAATAAATAATTTTATTGACTTATGTAACTGCAGATATTTTTTTGTGTGTTAAATAGTAAGAATATTAAATTTTTCTTTCAGTATGTGAATTTAATCTGGCCGGAAACGAATAGGTACTTAATTTTTAATACAAACTAACCAGATAAACCCACGCGGTACGACTACTGATAAATTACGAAAAAATATGAATAATGTACTAGGCTCGTATGAACATTAGGGGACATTTCGAATTCCGTCCTGATTTTGTCGCAAGGAACTCTAATACGGCGGCGAATACAAAGGATTGATGTAGGTAAATAATAAATGGTTAAATATTTTTTAATATTCGGGCCCCGCGCGCCGCGCCATTTGAATGTGTTCGTGTATAACTCATTGGTCTAGCGGTAGCGTGTTCAACTGCAGATAATAAAGTCCTGGGATCAAATTCCGGGTCGGGCCAAAAAGTGATTATGGGAATAATGAAGTCCTGGGTTCAATTCCCGGGTCGGGCCAAAAAGTGATTATGGGATTTTTCCGTAAAAAGAAATTTCTCAGTATCAGCCCGAAGTCTGGGAGTTGACGATATTACACCCCCATGCCTCGGAGAGCACGTAAAGCCGTCGTTCCTGTGCCTGACCTCTTTCCGGTCGTATCTCTAGTCGTCCCATCGGATCATGAGAGTGATGGAATAGAAAGTGCATACATACAAATAAAAAAATATGAATAATGTACTAGGCTCATATGAACAGTAGGGGATATTTCAAATTCCGTCCTGATTATATCCAAAGTTACACTAATATGGCGGCAAAATCAAAGAGTTGATGTAGTTAAATAATAAACGGTTAAATATCTTTTAATATTCATGTAAGCGAGCCGCGCGCGTCGTCGATACCTAGGCGGCTCTTTTGAGTGGACTCAAAGACGCCGCCAAAGGGGCCGCGTTCGAAGAAAGCCGCCAAATTCATCAAATATTGTGCTATTTCATTTATTTAATAAAAATATTAAAATCATCAGTTGTTCGTAAACTGCTGTCTATTTAGGTCGTGTTTAGTTACTAAATCGTCTAAAATGTCGTTTAGTAATGAGTAAAGTGTTTCGCGAAATCCTTAACTATGTCGTTTAGTGATCGTAATAATAGCCTCAGACGTGCGCTTTGTGATGATGAGGATTCATAGGTCACAGAATTTAAGGCTGTTTAATTACGAGGAACCTATGTCGTGAAGGGTACAGTGTCGCGATGGAGGCCACGCCTCTTCATAACTAAGAAACATGAAAGCTTTACGATTCTATGAATATGTTGTACATGAGAGAGACTCGTGTTAGTTGGCAAGTCTTAGAGTTAAACTTTCGGTGTCGGTGCAGATTTTAGTGAACGTGAAATAATGAAATTCTTCCATCAGTACTGAAAACAACTTCAACTAGAAGTTAAACTATAAAAAGGATCTCGTAATGTGTTTGTGTATCACGTACTTATACGATGTAAAGTATCCAATAGCTATTCAGCAGTGCTATAAATAAAAACATAACTCGAAAATAAAACAAAATATGTGTAGTGAGTGCAATCGGAATCAAACTACCAGGCGTGCATAGAAACACAGAGGTATGTCAAACAATTTCTAGCGTAAATCAGAATCAGCTGTGCTGTGTTAGTACGGATGTTCGTTATATCGATAAAAATACTTGTCGATATATTGAACGGTATATATTTTACGATCAAGATTAAAATGATGGTATTTCGGTATGAGATTTTGTGTATAGGTAGGCTTAAGGAGACCGTATATGCCCCTTAAGTTACGTTCACTCTTTCTGTTACACGTTGTATAATAATATCCTGGGTCATTATTCACATACGGCCATCTGATTCCAAACTAAGCACAGCTTGTACCACAGAAACCAGATAACTGATATATACTACATATACTACTTTTCTTTTGTAAATACATACTCATATAGATAATTACACCCAGACCAGGACAAACAGACATATTCATGCACAAAAATATCTATCCTGGGTGGGAATCGAACCCACGACTTGCGGCGTGAAAGGCAAGCATTTAGCAACCACGCCAAGCGGTCCGTCATTTTATCTTACTATTACTACTTACCTACTTGCTATATACTTTATTACATTATCTTCATGTTTACGACAAGTTAAGCGCGCCTTCCAATTGAGAGTCATTTATAGGTAAGGATCTCAGACTTTTCTCATCTGCAGAAGATTTACGACCGTCTGATACACTTGGATCGGATCACACAGCCCAACCAAGGTTTCCAACGTTGACCATATTTATTTAAATTACGTTTGAAACCAATACATTCAGACTTGATAAGTCTGAATAGGCATACAAAGGCGCTCATGGCTAGATGCTCTCTCCTCTCTGTAAGTGATTGACGAGGTTAAGCAACTAGGCTCGCGGTCAGCCATAGATGGGTGACCGCCAAAGTGGTTTGATTTCTAAGCGCCCCCGTGCTTCGGAGGGCACGTTATGCCGTCGGTCCCCGTTGTAGCCATTAGGCAACAGACGTTAAATCATGTCAGAGGCCTACTGGGCGGCTTTTACAACTCTGACACTCCTAGTAGTGTAGATACCACTGCCCATACGATAAGTAGCAGTAGTAGCATACAAAAGTAAAGCAGTGAATAATAATTTTACCAAAACTTTGCTGTGCTTGTTGGTGGACATGAAATCGGATTTCACTGCTCGGTATGTGCGAGCCAGATATGCTTGAAAAATTATTGTTTGGATATTGCGGCTCAGGCACGCTTAACTCCTTCCAGTCTTTCTGTAAGTAAATGAAATACATAGAATTAAAAAGAGATTAGGAATTATTATAACAAGATGTTAAACACATATGTATGTAGGTACATACATATATTCCTATCCATCCAAAGGTTGTCTGGAAGAAATCGCTTTATGGGATAAGATCACCCATTGTATATTATAATCAATGTTTCATTGTAAAATGTCCTTTTTTTGTGTACAATAAAGTGTATTTTATTTTATGTTTTATACATATGAACGCTGAGAAATAAACATTATTGAATGATTCCAGCTACAATGTAGCCCCCGACACTTTAAGGTGAAATAGAACGAGGTATGCACAAACATAATTGTAGGAGCCCCACAATACAAAACAATTACTTTCTTTCATACAAAATTTAGATTGGAACCGTGCTAAACTTCTGAGTAAGCAAACTAGTAGCTGATACCAAATAACTTGCTTGATACTGACGCCTACTAACTTGACCTGACTCTACTTCTGTATTGTGACTAGCTGCTATTAGAAACTTGTAACTATAGGAGCTGATATCAAATAACTCCTCAAGTATGGAATTTAGCTCGGCTTGATACTGACGCCTACTGAATTGACCTAACTCTTCTTCTATAGTGTGACTAGCTGCTATTATTTTATTTTATTTTTTATTCAGTTTTACGGCTCTGGCTTATTCGGCCTTATGAGCCTTCTGTAAAATGTATTTTAATTTCATTTATTTTCGTCAAGTAAAGTCAGTCACAGTCAAGTCATACGTAGTCCTTGTCGTACCCCCGTAAAGCAGTGGAGACTTTACTAGAGGCTCATATGGAGTTTTAGATTCAACACAGAAAATCGCAATTCACGGCAATATGGCACTTTCCTCCACGTGTGTACGTTGTCCATGATGTTATGTCTAAAAATCCACCATATTTACACATAAAAACTTGAACTTACACCAGTTTTTGAAAATGAAACAATGCCCTGATGCGTCTTTTTCCGCGCTGGCGCCCTAACTCCAACCTGACACTTCTTCTATAGTGTGACTAGCTGCTATTATAAATTTGTAAGGTTGCCATACCCAATTTTAAAATCAAACCGAAAATATGTTAGTGACCCAACTAAATTCCAAATTATTATTTTTTTTATGATAAGTAGTCACCGCCGCTCATGGACACTCGCAACACCAGAGTGTCGCGAGTTCGTTACCGACCTTTAAGAAAGGAATAAGCTCGCTGATTGAAAGTTGCCATGCCATACCGGATCTGAAATATCTCCGTAGGTAGGTAATTGATTACACAAAGCGCTAGTGAGCGGAAAGTTACTTGTGAAACGAATAGACGTGTTCGACCATTAATTCATTTTATAAATATTATGTATGAACTCAAATTAGAGCGGTACCTACTACACTTTATACGTGAAAAACTGATTAAATTAACTGATTAATATATTCATAAACCTGATTGGTTATCCGCTTCGTAATTTAAAGTATACTGCGAAATTATATGAATGTATAAAGATGTCTTGTCAATCAGCTCTTTAATTGTAATATTAGGTACGGATCTGGCTAGATTTATAAATTAACGTTATTATTGTACTCACCAACATTTCATTGTCCGGTATTCTTGATATGAAGTCCAATATATCGTTGTTGAGCACTCTATCTGGATTCAGGTATTTTCTAGTAAATTTGTGAAGTCCTGGAATGTAACGATGGCATACATATTATTATTTTGGCTTTCATGTTTTTCATTAAAATATTAGCCATACTAACCATAAATGGGCTATACGTTTCCAATTCAAGACTTACTTAGGAGACAGATTGAATCTTACGAAAGATAATCTATCTTTCATAAGGTTCAATCTGCCTCATTCATTCAATTTTCATTGGGTCTACGATATAAATGATGTCCATGTGTTAAAACGGCTAATTTTACCTACGTATTAAACTTTTAAAACGTTATGAGTTTCAAAGAAGCAAGTAATTCGGGTTGAAACTCTAGTTGGCAATAAGTTTCGTAAAGGTCATTGGGCGTATCTGACCCGCTTTGCGAAGAGTGGCGGACATTAATCAAAATAGTTTTAAACTAAGGGAAATAATATGACCTTTCATTGTATATAGTTATTTATTTAAAAATCGATGGAGAAAAATGTACAGGATCGTTTAAAAAAATAAAAAACAAACGGTTTCAGAGGATTTTATTCCATCATTAAAGGCATAAAAGAATTTCGATAGCATACAGCATGGTGCACTGATGAGCCGAGAGGCATGTATATGCTGTCTCTTTCGCACATTAGTTAGGCCAAACTAGTTTTGTTGCTCTCGCGCACTGACTCACCGCCCTCTGCGCAGTCCTTCGTTAGCTATCGTTGTGACCTGTACGTTTATCTGATTTGTTTTGTTTATTGTTTTATCGACTACGTTAGCGTGTTTTATAGACTCTGGTTACTTGCTTTTGGATTGGATTTTCTTTGATATGGAAAGACAAAACAGTTTTGAGTCGTGCAATCGATCTGTGTTACGTCGAAGAAAACACTGTCTTAATGGAGTGTTTCTCGAAAGGTACCGGGATCTTGTAGTGTTGTTATTACAAGAAATCATACCACGTGAGGTAAGTACTCTGTCAGTACACCGTCTATCTATCTATTTACTAAGAAAACAGGCAGGAGCAGAGCGGTAGGAAGCGAGTCTTTATCGACCGATTTATTGTTTATTTATTTATGCTTTGTTTTACACAATCTTAACTATTATTGTACAGAAGCAAACATAATGCTAATTATTTTACCTATACCAGTTAACCTTACAAAAGTTCGAGAACTTATAGTTTATGCATTAACAACAGCAATTAAGGAATTCAGTGCAATAAAAATGACTTTTCGAAACTACTTTCTAATAATCTCGTTGTTAGGTGTTTAGTTTTTATATATATGTGCAGAATGTTTTATCTTGTTTCAGATTTCGTTTGACGGTACAAGATCTATATACCACCCTTGCTGGCAGAGATATGATCGAGCATTGCAAAACCAGCAATTAGATAATGTGCCACCCGAGCCAATACAAGAAGGGGCAAATCAAGGAGAAGTTGGAGAGGCGGTCCAACAAATAGAAGTCGGGGATCAACAAGGTCCTGGTTTTATTACTGTTACTGGATATAGCCGTGTATCAAATACAGCGAGACGCTGTATTTTTCTAAACTGCAGAGGTATGACTACACATCGCGTGCCAACCTACGCCAAGTTCTATCTGTTGCACAATCACAATTTATACATACCAGAACTTGCACGAGTTTGCCACCCGCATTTAGTTCAAAATGATTGGGAAGAACTTGTGAATGCCCCGACAATACTCATGTACTTGACATAATCAATTTGTATAAATGGGGATTAGAAAGCAGGTTTGAAATGGATTTTGAAAATATTGATACAATTGATGACAACCACTTCCATTTTTGGACGGCTTTAACTAAAAATCAGTTTATGACTATTTTAGACCAAACACCGTCTCTTCGTAACAGGTCTGATCGTCCTGCTACCACTTTAGGAATGTATTTGACTAAAATAAGAACTGGTCAATCTGATGAGCGCTTAGCTACGAAATTCCAAATATCTAGAAGAACATTAGAGAGGAAGTTAAAAACAGCGAGAGAATGCTTAACTGAAGATTTTGTTCCACGTTACCTGGGTTTAAATCATATAACTAGAGAAGAAGTGGTGGCACGAAATCTTCGTATCCCAACTCATATTTTTGGTGGTAGCCAAACTGAACCGGCAGCTATTCTTGTGTTCGACGGAACATATATTTACCTTCAGAAGAGTGCGAATTTCCTTTTCCAAAGAAAAACCTACAGCCTACACAAATTCCGCAACCTGGTAAAGCCTTTTCTGATCGTACGTACAGACGGTTATATAATAGAAGTCGTAGGACCATATTCAGCGACTACTTCGGATGCAACTATTATGCGCAGCCTGATGCAAGAAGATTCAGCTTGGCATTGGTATCTTAGACCTAACGACGTGTTTCTATTGGACCGTGGCTTTCGGGATTCGATCCCTGCAATTGAAGAACGTGGATTTAATCCCCACATGCCGCCAACTAGAGGAAGAGGAGAACAGTTATCAACAATTGACGCTAACAAATCTCGATTAATTACAATGTGCCGTTGGGTAATCGAAACAATTAATGGACGATTTAAGAAAGATTTTAAAATATTTCGACATACATATTTTAATGTTGCGATGCGAAATATGATGACTGATTTCAAAATAACCGCGGCAGTTATCAACGCTTCTCGACGGCCATATGAAGATAATATATACGCCGATCAGTTAGTCGATATTATAAATCAAAATATAAATACAGAAAATGAGTTAGCAGAATACGTATCAACAAATAACTTGAACAGACAAAGAGTAACATTCGTGCCTCTAGATGGAAACAGTCCAGACTTTGAAGATTTTCCACAGCTGACCTATGAAGATTTGATCTTATTCACGTTGGGCTCATACCATTTGAGAATCGCAAGGTCTTATTGTCACGAGCACATAAGACCAAACGGGGATTATTTAATAGAAATGTATCGACATCAACATTTAATTGATAATAAGATTTTGATCAGAGGGCGAATCCAGTCACGTCATATCCGATCAAAACAGTACTATACATATATTTTGTTAAACCCAACACAACATGGACGACAAAGTATAGAAGAGTACTACTGCTCATGTATACACGGCCGCCGAACTGTCGGGAGCTGCGCCCATATCGCTAGCATAGTTTATTATCTGTCTTGGGCCAGACATCAGGAAGCAACAGACGCACCTGCCGCCTTCTTAAATGATCTTATGCTTGATTTGGATCAAATTGAATAAAAACATTTTTATGAACTAGCATTTTATTCATATTCCTCATATCAGTTTATAACACTTGAATTTTTCAAGATTCCCGTGGCTCACATTAATGTGACTAATGCCATAGTAAATCAGAGCCTTATATCATTACACTCTACTAATTTCATTTGTGTCCGCCATGGGTATGGTTTCCATACTAAGGTGCCCAATGACCTTTGATATGATGTAGGATCACTTTTTGCATTGAACTGGGATTAGAGCCCAAGAGCTCATTATTCATCATCAGTTCATCTATTTGAACGCCGATCACGTTCACGATGATCGGCGACTTAGGCGGTAGCCACCCGGCTCGTTTCTGAAGTGGGTTACAATCGAATACGAGGATCAGACTGTTAAAAAAGAAAAGTAGCAGACTCCATAAAATATAACACATATTTAATTCAGAAAGCAAAGAAATATTAATAATCTCCTCAGATATAAGTATTTAAAGTTCTAATTGGGGATACAATAGCGATGCTCTCTCCCGTTCTCGAAATACGACTGTTGGTGTGGAGATTCTATG
This sequence comes from Pseudoips prasinana, assembly GCA_951640165.1. Taxonomy (NCBI): domain Eukaryota; kingdom Metazoa; phylum Arthropoda; class Insecta; order Lepidoptera; family Nolidae; genus Pseudoips; species Pseudoips prasinana. The sequence goes on along the minus strand of OX621236.1, from coordinate 20,921,595 downwards.
GCTAATGACGTCATATGTTAGCATTGTGCGTTCTTTTTCTAACATGTATCTTTGTATGCTTATGACTTCGTAAAGATTGACGCAATTCGAATTTTGCTTTATTATTAGGCTTTTTTTGCGGCCAGTCTCAGTACACAAGAGATAAAAACGTTAGTCTAATACTCTAGGTCTGTATCCTATTTTTTTTTTTTTTTTTTTGGTAATTCAGGGGGAATGCTAATGCATGCCACCCGCAAAAAGTGTCTGCGGGTGGGTATGTCGGACTCGCACCGACTAAACCTAACCTGCCGTGGACTTCTTCTGGCGCCTGATACGGGGAGCCCCGGGAACGCGGGTATGCTGCTCCGGTGCCCCCCTTTTGCGCCGTGTCCCAGATGGTCGGGACACGCACCCGGGGAGAGCTGTGGGTTGCCCTCCCCATTTGCCGACTCCTGCCAGTACGGCACAGCGACTGCGCCACAAACAGTTCGCTGTCTTCCCGGGGCTGCTTGCACGTGGCGGCAGTAGAGGACACTTCTCATACTGCCACCGCAACCCCTAGGTCTGTATCCTAGTTCGCATTACATCACCTATATCGATATTCACCATTGCTAAGTTACCAATATGTACTAAGAAGACTTACCAAAAATCATCATCAGGTGATTAAAGGGTACGACGTACAAAATTGCAGACGCACCGCATAATATTAGTATTGTCAAGTAGCTTAAAAATGGGACTTTAAATGTTGCTAAGCTGTAACAAAATATTTTTAAATATTATTATGTAAACGGTTAAAATTCTCACGGTACTGATATTTCTCGAATTCTACCGGTACGGCAAATAAGTCCCGATATTATAGGGTATATGACGATCATTTTTAAATTCAGGTGTGGCGCATTGGCTAAGGAAGTCTTGCTCGTAGATCCATACAATATAGTGATTCTGAGTCTGAGTGCGCTTCGTGTACGTAAATTGCATGTTTGTAAAGTACTCTGCGATATGGGTAATTTGATTTATCTTGTGAAAAGTAGGTACCGGTAGTTCAGTGAAAAGTAGGTATAGGTACAGTCACAGGTAAGGGCGAGTAAAAGTTAAGAGTCCACAATGAGCGACAACCGATCCTCATATAGACGTCGATAACATCTGTTACATAACTCGTATATGACGGACTGCTCGAACTCTACTTCAGCTAGATTACTGCCCCTTTTAAAGTCCGCTTATAACAAGTGGATGAAGCCAAAAGTCTATAGTTAATGAGCGACAACCTATCCTCATACCTTACTCTATCCTCCCTCCGGCTATATTCTAGCTGATATCGCTTAAAAGTCCTGTAGTGTCAAGTGATTGAAGTTAAGAGTCAAGAACGATGAGCGATGGGCGACAACGGATCCTCATATAGACATTACATAATTCATGTATAATGGACAGTTAGAACTCTAATCCAGCTAGCTCAATGACTCTTTTAAAGTCCGGGTATGACAAGTGTGTGAACCTAAAAGTCTATAATGAGAGACAACTTATCCTCATACCTCGCTCTATCCTCCCCCGGCTATATTCTAGATATCGCTAAAAAGTCCTGCAGTATCAAGTGATTGAAGTTAAGAGTCTAGAATGAGCGACAACCGATCCTCATATAGACATTACATTACTCATGTATATTGGACAGTTAGAACCCTATTCCAGATAGCTCACTGCCTCTTTTAAAGTCCGGGTATGACAAGTGTGTGAAGCTAAAAGTCTATATTGAGCGACAACTTATCCTCATACCTCGCTCTATCCTCCCCTGGCTATATTCTAGATATCGCTAAAAAGTCCTGCAGTATCAAGTGATTGAAGTTAAGAGTCTAGAATGAGCGACAACCGATCCTCATATAGACATTACATAACTCATGTATAATGGTAAGTTAGAACACTACTCCAGCTAGCTTACTGCCTCTTTTAAAGTCCGGGTATGACAAGTGGGTGAAGCTAAAAGTCTATAATGAGAGACAACTTATCCTCATACCTCGCTCTATCCTCCCCCCGGCTATATTCTAGCTGATGTCGCTTAAAAGCCCTATAGCAACAAATTAAAAAGAATGTGCGATACAACTTACTTGTACAGTCGCTCCGCTACTGAGACGAAGTACTCTACGCCATTCGTGACGGTTATTGTCATCTCAGGAAAACCTTTTACCTTGCCCGTTATGGTCTCGTCACCGTTTATCTCCATAGCTTTGTCTGTTGAACCTTCAACATTCAACGTTTTCACGAATGATTCATGATCTGAAATTAAGGATATAATTAAGAACATAATATTTTATTAGTACACATGGCTACATAATCAAGCTATACATGTCCAATATAAGCTGACCACTCTTTGTATGGAAATACTATACAACATGTATAGCTTGATATGTAGTCGTGTGTACAAACATGTTCTGATAAAAACCTTTTATATTTTATTTTATAATACACACAAATCCAATCGTATTTTATTCAAGTTGTTGTTAATATATGTACGAGACATGCCACATACAATATTCGATATTGATATATTATTATTAATCATTGACGATCTAATTTTTATCTAATATCTGTCCTGGGTAGGAATCAAAGCTAAGACCTGCGGCGTGAAGGGGAAGTATTTACAAACCACGCCAGCCGGCCCGTCAAATTAATTACCTACTTGAGATTAATTAACTACAATCTCTTGTCCTAGTAATACTTGTCTAAAGGAAAAGTAGGTACGGTACGGTAAGTAGGTTGGTATAGTTCCAATATAAAATATAGGTACCTACTAACATGATATTCTAAAAAAAATACATTATTTCCTTTGCCTATTATATTGCTATTTGCTTATTATACCTATTACTAACCGTAACAATAATGGAAGTCAAGAATATTGTACTCACTTTTTTTTTGGTCTATATAATATGCAATTGGGAACGCTGCCACGATGAGTAACGGTGTCATCCAGAAACTAACATAATAATACCAAAATATAAGCCATATTACAATGGCAGTTTTTGTAAATTCTGAATCTTCCCACTCGAACAGGCGTCTGCACAAAATAAAATATGGACATGAGTAATTTATTGTTTCTTATACATTTACTAATTACTCCCCCTTCCCTATACACACTACTTAGGAGGTGGGAGAGAGGATTATTTATATGATTGGACCCAATTATTTCTTTATACATATTATTTTTTGGGTTTATGTGGGTCCATCCATTCCACTTTCCTTAAATTATAATTTTATTAATCGACTAACGTTATGAGTTCTAGTATTAGTAGTAGTCTATACTCACTACGCTTCTATAAAATGGTTAACCAACAATTATTACTATCTAAGTTCTATTCATAATCTTCAAACTAAATTCGGAGCATTGCTTGACTTCATACTTGACGACCAACCAGTTTCCTACATATTATACATTACTATAGATTAAACAAGCTTCAGTTTTTAATGTGTAATTAATAGTTTTTCCTTAATTAATACGAAAGTATATATGCAATGTATACCAATGAAACAATTTTATTTTTTACGACTATCTTTCTGCTTGGCGGGATTATGATGGACAGATAGCTGATGATATATACAATAATACAACGCAGCTTCCACCGCCACCGTCTTGGCCGAAAATTTGACGCAGGCCGAGTCGCAGTTGGAGGGTAGTCAGATATACAAAGCAAGTGAAAATTAAGCACGTTGCGGTGGGTATTTTCTGTCGTATTAAGACTCAATACAATATTAGCTTCATCATCAGCCTGACATAGTACAAACATAGTAGAAGTAGAAGTAGGCCTCACTCAAAGGTTTCTAACTTTGCCATTTGGAGGGGATTGCGGTAGTCACCGCGCTTGGAATGCAATTTGGCGACCTCAGTTATGTGGTAGTTAGTACACTACCTGGCCCCTTAGTCGCCTTTTACGACACCCAAGTGATGGTATGGGGTAGCCCTGTTATTCTGGGCCACCACACGGCTCATATAAGATACTTACTTATAACCTTCGTTGATCGTATAAAGGAAGTCGAATGTGTCTCTAACAAACTTAACGTTTTTGTAGACTAGCGCCAAGTCGAACTTTGGCTGTTTCGCTATGTACTTGACCTGTTTGGGTTTAAACAATTTCAATGACGCAACCACCTGAAAAGTAAACATAATATCTATTAATTTATCACAATTTCGCAACTAGGTATTCTAATCTTCATTCGTTTTGCAAGATATGAGCTTGGATTAATATGACAAAATCAAAATGAAATAGATAAAGTAATATCAAACAAAGCAATAAAATCACCTATGCGATAATACGAGATAAATCTTTTTATTATAGTAATAATTGATGTATTACTACCAATAATTACTATTTAAAAAAAACATTGAGACGCTTTAACATTTGTTGACTAAAAACAGATTGAAAAAATCATATATTGAATCATAATTAAAGCAATTTTAATCGGTTCACGTTCAACGGAGAAATCGCGTAACATATAACCCATACTATTATATACAATACTACTATAGTAGGAATCCTTAAAAACATTACAGATTACATTTATGTCAAATCAAACGGATGGTAAGGTTAGTATCCGTTTGATTTGACATACGCACACGTGATGCAACTAAGAAAAGTTAAATCGTAGCTTGTTAAATGTGTCTACCGTACTGAATGTCAAACGTAATCATAAAGAACAAAAAATTTAAATTAATAAAAATTTATTAATGAATTATGGTAAAAACAGGATAAAACACTCACCGGATTCCAAACTAAAGACATTTCAAGACGTATTCTCGGGCAGTTTCCCTTGGCACTCTTCCGCTTAGCACTATCTTTAAGCGCGTACCAGTGAGACACCCCGTTCTCTATCCGCAACAAAGGAATGGATACTCTACCCATGAAGTCGCTGAGGAGCGAGTTCAGGGAGCTATCGCATACCTTTACTTCAAGGACTGACGTCACGTCGTAGATATTACTGGAAACCAGAAAAGCTTTATTAAATACAAGTCCTATGATCATAATATGATGATATGCATGAACAAATTCATTCTCGCGATATAACCGAAGTATTGAGATTGGCACAACGTATCACACTATCAAAACAACAACCAATTTGTGGCTGCATTCTTCTCGAGATTCGGAAAACGTTCTTATAAGGTTCTCTGCATCCCAGATATCAAAATTGGAACGTTTTAAGAGAAGACTATGTATGTGTGTCTGTATCATTATAGTGCCAAGAAGTTTAACCAATTTCAATGCGTGTTATTTTAACTTAAATCTAGTATTACAGCCATAGTTCTTACTATATATATACTTGATGACTGACGTGAGTTTCCAAGACTTGGTTCTAGCAGGATTATTAGAATATTCTTGTACAGTTTCTATACATCAACAACAAGAACAGATATTAGGTTTATACATTTTTTTTAATAAAATTATCATTAATATTTCACAAACGTATTTAAATTGGTACGGTATATTGATAGCAAATCGGAGCAGAGGCAGTATGATTTTATTTTATTTTATATTGATTTTAACGTATTGTTTTATTTTGTTTAATGTTCAATTTTTAAGAAACGTATTGTTTTATGTATCATATTTGTGTAGCACATCTATTACTCACTGTGGCAGGTAGCCGAAAATCAGCGTTACAGCCACATCGTGTAGCCATTTGAGCGCACAAAGAGTGTTTTAGCACTAATGGAGTATTTTGTACGGTATATATTTATATTTTACGTAGCCATTGTTACTCTAATTGTGTCTTTTTGAATCTTTATTATGTGTGCTCAATAAATATTTTTTCTTCTTCTTCTTCAAAATTGTAGTCTATAAAAATTCAGCCAAACCTATATTTTTTATTTTTTCATGATTACTGTTCGGTTGCTTATTAAGTTAACATAAAATTCAATCCATACATCCACCTTTATGTAATATGATTCGCATTTCTTTGGAAATAAGAGATCCAATGATGTCAAGCTAAGTACCATTACACAAAATCAATCAAAAGTACTTTGGTCTATATTACGAGTAGATCACACATTTATGCTTATATTATTTATCCGAGAGTTCGGCACTGTATTTTACAGGTATTTACATAGTTCGGCTACATATACAACATGTAACTTAATTAACGCACATCCTGAAAATAATTTGTTCAAATCGTTTACTGAATCGATTTATATCATTTTTAATATGGGTAATTTTTTATTCCAAAAATAATAAAACTACGGAAATTATTGTCATATTAACCCTGTACATTCAAAACAAATTGAAATGGACCGTATGTCAAAGTAATAAGACTTTTAAAATAGCAGTTTTATTTGTATTCATACAAATTCCATCATTCAATACAAAATAAAGAAAAATAAACTATATTCCAAGAAACTAATTTAGTAAATAACATTGAATATATGTTAAATAAAAAATTCAGTATATAATAATGAAATAATGAAATTTGAAAAAAGTGCTGAATGCACTTGGGTATTAACATACACTTGTACTTGTCAAGTTCACAATGCAGTAGGTACATAAACATAGTCGAATACAGTATAAAAATTACAAAAATATAATTAGTCTAAAAAAATTAATCTATTATTTGAAATTTAGTTGTACAATATTAAAATTAAAGAATTGAAGGCAATGAGCATTTGGCTGGCGTAGAACGCTCTTAACCAGTAGCTTAAATTAAACGATTAATACCCGAGGCCACCCTTTTGGGGTTCGGGCCACAGCTCAGGGGGCCGCTGAAGCAAAAGGACAGAATTCTGCATATATATGCAATATATGCATTATGATTACAACATAATATTCTAATTGGGGTGTTTGAGGGCGTGCGTTAATTACGTTACATGTTGTATACCTAATAGTTTTATTGTTTTTATTAATAGTATACCAGTTTTCTAAGCAGTATGATTGTGAATAAATCGACCTGATTACGGAGTATTAAAAATGAAACTACAAAATTTTATATCTTCTTATATTTAAAAATTGTCGTTTAGAAAACAAAAGTAGGTATACTTTGTGGATTATTTTTGTATTATGTATGTGGAAGTGATTAATCTGAAGTGTGTATAGGTATGTACTTGTCCATTGACCGACAGACCTTGTCGGGCCAATGGACAAGTACCTATATACACTTCAGATTAATAACTTCAATTTTTTTTAAACGGTTAATGAATAGTCATTCTCAAGAGCTTCTTCAAAATCAATATTTATTTTAGTAGATTGTCTATTGGCGACAGCTATAACAATGCTTTCGTGACATCTGTCAGTTAGAACTTATTACGTCAAATATGAGCGAACTTGACCTTTTTTTACTCATTCCTGAGACAAACAACTGCTGACGCCATTTGTGTAAAAAAAAAATTTGGGGAAAACTACAAGGTTCAGCAAGGTTATTATGAGCTGTCAAATATAATGAATGAATGATGGGATAACATTACAAAAGGTACTTTAAAATCTATACTAAATCGAGTTTCTGTGGCCTAACCTATTACCTAGATATCTTTTCTGCCAACCACAACAGTTAATGCTAAGCGTTATAACGCCTAGGGTTATGACGCTTAGCGTTTACTGTTTTGGTAAAGCTTTAACCATTTAATACTTAATTAAGATATGCTGGGTATTCAGAAAAATAAACAAATTCATAACCTCGAGTGAGAAATAAGATATCTCCAAGTTAAATTTTATTTTAAACTAGCTGTGCCCCGCGGTTTTACACGCGTTAAATTTTATAAATTATCACAGCTCCTCCCTGTAGGTGATAGCGTGATAATATGTAGCCTATATGTTGACCCGACCTCTTAGTAATATTCATGCAGAAGTTAATCCATGCAGTACTTTTTGAGTTTAGCCCGGACATTCATACAGACAAACAGACACACAGAGAAAAATTCTAAAAACTATATTTTTGGCTTCGATATTGATTGTAGATCACGCCCCAAGTATCCTTTTTAAAAAATATTCAATGTACAGATTTGACTTTCCTACTATTTTATTATAAGTATATAGATTATTTTTAATTATGAGCTTAAGCCACGTGAGTTCTGGTTGTTATAATTGGCCGGGAAGTTGTCGAGGGCGACAACAATAATGTAAGTCAAGGTATCAAAATTTTGCCTTTAAAAGTAATTATTTGACGTACAGATCTCATTTAAAATATTAATTTATCTTTCTATCTGTCTACCCGTGTAAAGCCGAGGCAGGGCACTAGTGATTAATAACATTGTCGATCGAACTTCGACAATGTATGAATTTAAAGCCAAAACTAGTTATAAAATTGTAATCGGACATAATGACCATTATTTATTAAAAATAAAAACAATGACACTGCGAAACATGGCTAATCATGACAAACCCAAAACACAAAACTTTATTTGAAAGGAAAATGCAACTCTTTGGCCTTTACAAAGATTAAACTGACCTCTGAAGCGTAGTGAACTTCTAGCTTGAGGAGTTGATACTTTAATCTCATTGGTTAATTAGCTTCTTATGTGTGAAGCTTAAAGAACTTTGAGATAAATTTGATTTATAAATACGAACTTTAAGTCAGTATTTATAAATTTCATTGCAATAAGCAACCTATATATAGTAATATTGGAATCAATATTGTATGAAAATATATTATATTTCTTTCGTCTGTTTTGCAAGTTCATATTGTAATTATTGTTCAGTTAAGTTTCACACACTATTTATGTGCGTGTGAGCGTGTATGTGTGTGTGTGCACACTAACAGCACCTAATTTTTATTTATGTGTGTGTGTGTGAGTGTGTGTGAGTGCGAGCGCGCGCTCTTGTGTGTGTGTGCATACTTACAACACATAGTTCTTATTCCACACAGGCTCGACGGAGTTGACTTTAGGCGTCCGTATACGTTCATTGTCTAACTCCAGCGTGCAATACGCATGCGGCCGGCCGCTGAAGCCCTTTGCTGCTATTACTTTCACTTGTAGTTGTCCGACCACATCTAAATCTGTATTCAAATTGTAAAACGCCTGAAAATATGAAATACAGAAGATTTTAAATTTAGGTACGATGAATTATAAAATATATTGCATACATTCAAGTAGGGTAACGTCATATCTGCATTTTAACATAGTTACGGGACTAGTCCCTCCCTCTTACCCACCACTGTAATTCCTGTAAGCCAGGATCAACAGTGGCACACCATGAAATGACACTGAGCGGTGAGACTCAGGCATGTCCCGTGGAATCGCTTGAACAGTCTTGGATTTAATCAGAAAGAAACAAGGAGAAGTTAGAAAATGATTAGTTTCAGTTCCCTCCAGAACAAAGCGGGAGACAGAATGATATAACAGCCTCAAAAAACGAGAGAATTGCGACTAGAGAACCGAGGATCAATTTTAAGGGTCCTGAGAGCTGTTATACTTGATATATATATATATATATATATATATATATATATATTTTCCAATACTAAATATATATATTTTATTATACATACGTATAAAGCAAGGAAAACAAGCAAGCAGGTCGCCTGATGGTAACACAAGTAACACAAAAGAGTATTTTAAATGTACACAAAGGTGATTGATCAATCTAAGTATTTTAATAAACTATTAGAGTTTACTCGTGCAACTGCAATAGCTGCATAAAAATACAAGGTTCTATACATGTAATTCCTTTTTCTGGACCTACTGTGATTCTATTAAGCGCTACAAAGATGACACTGTTGGTCGGTATTTCATTGTCTGTTATCCGAATAAAAGTACACGTATGTATTTTAAAATTGTTGCAATCTGATTGGAACCAAATAAAAAATCGATATGAATTATAACAATTAATCTGTGGGACCATCTTGAAAGCATTTACTGTCGAATAAAAATTTTAGCGAGCACCCAAACAATAAACCTGATTTTTTCCGTTATCTAAACGGCAAAAAATCACGTGCAAAGCCGGGTCGGATGGCTAGTGTGAAATCAAACGTGTATGAATTAAAATTCAAAAATTACCTACATATTCACTCCGCGCGTCATCCAAAGTTTGGTCATTTGATAAATCTTGAGATTTCCTGTCATTGTACGAGGTGATAGACAAGTGTATAGAGCCGTAGCCGTTGTCCAGTGCCTGCCAGATGTCGTGGGTGCGCTCTTTCTTCCGCTTCGACAGGTCTAGAACACAACTTTAAAATAATTGTAATATTAAGACCCATATTAAAAAAATCATCAACTCGTTCTAAATAATGATTAATAAGCTTGTCGATGTCAAATCAGGCATGGTAACAAGTGGAGGTATTTACAAATGAAACTCAACTCGGAGCCGTACTTAGCTACACATTTAAGGAGCTGATTAACTAATCAGATTCTTAAATTAGCTACTCAAATTAGCCATGTCTTTGAACCGAGTTTCATCGCCAAATACCGCGTAAAAAATGCATATTGAACAATGATACTAAGATCGGAACTGTGCTCAACTTGACACTAAATCAACTGAAACAACAACAATTGAAACAAGCATTCAAAATTTTGCTGGACTCCGTTTACGTGTTATAAATATACAGACTGTACTTAGAAATTAGACTCGACTCGGAACAAATATCAAACGAAGCATTAATGCAATTTCAGTTTCATATCGTTGGTCAGTTTCATATAAGGAATGACTGCAATTTGAGTCTTATATAATATTAAATTAAGGAACTTAGCGATATAACGTTTTAGACTGTACGTAGATATAAAATATATTGTCAGCCATTTTTGGTCAATATTATGAAACGAATTTGATTTATAGGTACAATTTTAAACAATCATGGTCTAATTACCATTCCAATAGTTGTTAAGAACGTACGATATTTACCATGTTAATTATATGCTTTTGAAGACTAAAAACAAATAACAAAACATACACATACATATTCGATATGGGATTACAAATAAAAAATATCGTAACTGAAAAAAGAGAAAGGCAGATAAACAAATCAGATTTTTAAACCACTTGTTAACTTAAAAGTTGAAGGATATATTGTCTCTAGGACAACTCTTATTATAACTTCAGGGATACTGCAATACCGCGTAACTAAAAATGACGCAATCAAAATTATATTTATGATGTAAACATTTTGAGTTACGCGGTATTGAAATATCACCGATGATATCATATTCTTCAAAGATCGATTGATTTAGAAATATAAATCTAAGGCCCTTATTTAGAGATGAAACTAACTCAGCTTGGCTCTGCATTAGAATTAATAAATCTGATTATTTCACCTCCTTAATTGTAGAAACGATTAGAATTTTCTGAACTTTTCTGTATATTATCGAAAGTAAATAGGTATAGAAGTACCGGGTTTACTAATGCTAGCCTTGACCTCAACCCTACGATAGCAAAACATCGCGATTACTGAAACTTCAAACGTATGAAGTATGAAGGTTGTTTTTTTTTAATAATTTTTTTTTTTTTGGTACTCATAGTACAAGGTACCAATCCTATTTTAAGTACAGGTTGAACAAAAACTTTTGAAGTTTTGTTGGGTATCAACTTGTAGTAATTTTCCTTCATCTATACTATCTATACTAATATTATAAAGAGATAACGTTTGTAAGTTTGTGACGTTGTAAGGGGTAATCTCTGGATCTACTAAACCGATTTTCAAAATAATTTCACCAATAGAAAGCTACGTTATTGTGAAGTGTCATAGGCTATGAAAAAAAAATATCCCGAACTTATAACCCGAAGAAATTTTTAACGCGGTTCAAACGGGCAGGGACAATAATATTTATAACGCGGAACGAAGTCCGCGGGCACTGCTAGCGTTAAATCAAATAAAAATTATTTTTTGTCCTATATACTTCAAGAAGCCCTTGTAGTCAGTCAATCCGGGAACTTTAGTATTACAACTATATATATTTAATTTTAAGTCCAAATAGATCTCTGATTTATTAAGGACTTATTTGATTGTTTAGAATTATAATTCAATTACTAATAGTAATGATTTAGTTAAATAGCTAATTTTCGAAGTTATTATGTAAATGGTTATTTAGGATTTTAACTGGCAATATTTATAGTTTACGATATATTTAACTAGATTTGCCTCAATTATTCGGTCTAAATTGAGTAAAGAATCCAATATTTTTATTATGACGGACGGTGTGTAAAACGACAGCCGCTCTTTAATGTTACTTCCAGGTTGAATACGTCTCAAATGAAGATGAAGAAACCATTCATCAGGTTTTTCTAATTAATTTATTGAGCAGTCATTTTAGAAAGTACAAACATATGTAAGGCTTTAAAGACAAACTTAAATCATAAACTATTTTAGGAATCTCTACTGTAAAAACTATATCAATTAAGATTATTAAAAAGGCATTGGTTAGTAATATGGGAACTCCATTAAAAGTAAAATTACTACTAAAAGCTATGTGGTAACAAATAAGAATTTTGATAACTTACTGTTATTATTGTTTTTGCTCTACCTTTTACTATAGACACATATCTTCGTAGGTAGTTTTTTGGTTTCTGAGCGATAAGAAACCTTCACACATAATTGTATAAATCGTTTATGTTTGTTTTATCAATGGAACCGGGGACGGTCACCGACACCGGCTGATAGAAATGATATCAAATATCCCTCAAACCGCAAAACTCACGTGGACATAACGGGCTAATTTGTTGTGACTGTATTCAACGAAACTGAGGAAGAAATCACCGCCAGAAACATATGTAATTAAATATATCTCAGAGCGCAAATCTCACATGGATATAACTGGCTACATTGTTGTAACTGTATTCAAAGAAACTGAGGACGAAATCACCGCTAGAAACATATGTAATTAAATATCCCTCAGAGCGCAAATCTCACGTGGATATAACTGGCTAATTTGTTGTAACTGTATTCAATGAAACTGAGAACGTAGTCACCGGGAGAATCAAATGTACCTAATCAAATATCCCTCAGAGTGTAATCTCATGTGGACATAAGTGGCTAATTTGTTGTAACTGTATTCAATGAAACTGAGGACGAAGTCACCGCCAGAAACAAATGTAATCAAATATCCCTCAGAGCGCAAATCTGGCTAACTGGTTGTACCTAACTGTATTCAATGGAACTGAGGACGAAGTCATCGGCAAAAACAAATGTAATCCAATATCCCTCAGACCGCAAATCTCACGTGGATAGAACTGGGTAATTTGTTGTAAATGTATTCAATGAAACTGGGGACGAAGTCACCGCCAGGAACAAATGTAATCAAATATCCCTCAGACCGCAAATCTCACGTGGATAGAGCTGGCTAATTGGTTGTAAATGTATTCAATGAAACTGAGGACCAAGTCACCGGCAGAAATAAATGTTACCAAATATCTCTCAGAGCGTAAATCTCACGTGAACATAACTGGCTAATTTGTTGTAACTGTATTCAATGAAACTGAGGACCCAGTCACCGTCAGAAACAAATGTTATCAAATATCCCTGAGAGCGCAACTCTCATATGGACACAAGTGGCTAATTTGTTTTAACAGTATTCAATGGAACTTAGGACGAAGTTACCGCCAGAAACAAATGTTATCAAATATCCCTCAGAGCGCAAGTCTCTCATGAACATAAGTCGCTAATTTATTTATTTAGTATCTAATATATTTAATGAAATCAATAGGGACGAGGTCAGTCATCAAAAATATTGTTTTATCTTATCAGGGTCGCATAGAGATAACTTAGGTTAATATGAATAACTCACTAATAAATGTCCCAATCCTAGACAAACTTAATTAACGATCTAAAAGTTATCACAGCAGCAACGAGCGTATGCAATGTACAATATTGTTTACGATTGTATGATAAATGATAATGCAAAAATTACGCCAAAACGTGAGGATATATCGATATATCAATACATGTGACGTCAAGATATACGAGTTTAGATACTATTAATATGTACATTGTTGTATTGTTTCTAATTATGTATGTACTGTATATTTATCACACTAATATTATAAAGGCGAAAGTTTGTGAGTGTGATTGTTACTTCTTCACGTCTAAATGGCTGGAGAGATTTTAATAAAATTTGGTATAGAGTTAGCTGACACCCTGGATTAACACAAAGGCTATGATTTATACATTTTAACGCGGGTAAAACCGCGGGGTATAGCTAGTAGTATATAAGTGTATTACACACACAATGGAAGACAGTTATTCAGAAATAAGCAGTACCTTTGTACCCTTTGTACTTATCTTTATTATATTTCTAAGCAGTGTTTAAGTGTGTGTACATAAATTTGAAAATAAATAAATACCTTCCCATGAAATTCTTCTGTTTTCCTTTATCCCATAGCGATATGTTTAGCAGATGATCGCGATGGATGTTCAAAGTAAATCTTTCTCGCCATTGCGGATGGCGCGTGTTAGCCACCGATTTGGATTTCAATGTTTGAGTGCCCGAACTGCAACAGATAAAAGCATAATATACAGAATATTCCTCATTTCGGACGTCACGTGTGGCCCAGTGGTGAGCCCACCTGTTACTACATGGGAAACTAGTCAGAAAAGAGTTTTATCGGTAGTACATATGTGCGACCGCAAATAATAAGGTCCTGGGTTGAACCCTTTGACCGCCAGAAATGTATGAATAGATGGTTTGTTATACATAACAGTGATGGTAAAAGTTTAAATCCTAAGTCGGACAAAAAGTGATTTTGAAATTTGCATATTTCTCAGCAACAGCCACCAGCGGTATTTCACCCACGTCCTTCGGAGAGCAAGCACGTAAAGCCGTCGGTCCAATACCTGACCTCTTTCCAGTCGTGTCACTAGTCGTCCATCGGATCATAATGATAATAATATCCTGACACATTATTTACACACGGTGATCTGATCCCAAACTAAGCAGAGCTTGTACTATGGAAACCAGATAACTGACTACATATACTGTAGGTACTACTTTTATTTTGTAAATTCATACTTAAATAGATAATTACACCCAGACTTAGCACAAACAGACATGTTCATGCACACAAATATCTGTCCTGGTGGGAATCCACGACCTCCGGCGTGAAACGCAAGCATTTGCCATCCACTCCATCCCTGTATCCCTGTATTTGCGCACATACCTGTGCGCTATAATTTGTCCCGCCTAGTTGTCTAGTATCCTTTGAGACTGGCTGCCGTAGCCAAAATTCGGCTAGGAGGACGTTGTTACGTTATGTGTGATTGACCCTCCACATGGGTAGTTGACAGATGTAAGACAAATTTGTACCTTACGCAAAATAATACGCAATTTTTTGATAATTCGATACGAAGCCGAATGACGTCTACTGCTGGACAAAGCCTCCGTCAAGAAAAGGTGGTTATACTATAATTGCCAAGCGTGGCAGACGGGTTGGTATTTCATAATATAAGGCTCATAAAAAATTTTGGCTATAACGGATATTTGTCTTATCTTCAAGTTGGTTTTTACAATTCTATTTGGCTACCAACTTTTAACCAATCTTTTAACCAACTACCCACTTACCGAAATCTAACATACACTCCATGCGACGATCCATCATCAGGCGATGCAGGAAGTCCTTTAGCTTCCACTAACACAATTTTAGCTATCGTATTTGGTGCCGTCTTATCCCTTTTCAAAGTGGCTTCTTTTTTTGGCTGCAAGATAATTGAAAGAATGCCACATGAGCGATGATAACACATTGGTAAATAAATACATTAATTGTACGTGTGCAATGCTCTTGACATAAACAATGTTATCTATTTAATCGTATTTTAATCAGGATTGAAACGATTATGAAATATGACAATACCTGTAACGATGCGAACCATTTTAAAACAATTTGTTTTCAAATTTCACGTGTCTTTTTCAGTGTTTGATACTGTTAATTTCAGTTGATTATCTTCTTGAAGATAATAAACAAAGTCTTCAACCAGTTTTTCCATTTGCTTATTGAGTTACATTATAGTCCTTCGAGGCGGATCAAAGTGTAATAATAATATCCTGGGATACTAATATATTTATACATTATTTACGCACGGCCATCTGATCCAAAACTAAGCAGAGCTTGTACTATGGAAACCAGATAACTGATATACTACATGTGCTACTTTTTCTTTTGTAAATACATACTTATATAAATAATTACACCCAGACTCAGTCAAAATACAAAATCGATATGTGGTGTTAATTCCGCTAATTGTCAGTTTAATCATGCCGGGATGCAATTTGCACCGCCCTCCCGCCCGCAAAAATGTGCACATGCAAGAAGGACAATATAAAAAAGCAAATTACATGCGCCAGTACGATACCCAACACGTGTTTCAGTCCTCCACGGACCATTCTCAAGGGCTGTTAACTCGTCGTTATCTAAATCGTAGTTATCCAAAGGTACCAATGGAAGGAAAATGTTCTTCCAGTTCTCTTAAGTTCCTCAAAATATAATCAAATACTTAAATGAATTTCGAATTTATAGTTTCTAGAAGACTATTATTGGTACTATAATTGGTAAGACATATACCTACTTGCACTAAATTATGTATAAACATAATAACATCGATGATGATGAAATAGATAGTTTCCTAACAGACGAAGGGCGTAGACTTTGATACACCTATTGCATTGACCTATATCGCATTATCTGGTATCCGGATAGATAGGTATCTTTAATCAAAAGGAATATAGCTATGTAACGGAACTATACCTACTACACTAACACACACAAATACAAAGGTACACATAGTACATGTTCTTAGGATAGAGTCTAACGTGCCTGTTGGCATGGTTGGCAAATGCTTGCTTTTCACGCCGGAGGTCGTGGGTTCGATTCCCACCCAGGACAGTTATTTGTGTGCATGAACATGTCTGTTAGTCCTGAGTCTGGGTGCAATTATCTATTTAAGTATGTATTTACAAAAGAAAAGTAGTATATGTAGTACTTCTTTATATCAGTTATCTGTTTCCATAGTAGGAACAAGCTTAGTTTGGGATCAGATGGCCGTGTGTAAATAATGTCCCCGGATATTATTATTATTATAATATGCCCTGCGACATCAATATATTTTGGCTTTGTATTTATAAAACAAACTCTACTCATAGCTATGCTTTCCTTCATATGTTGTAGATTTCTGGCGATTACAGATTACACGCAATTTTTTATTTTTAGTTGCAAATTCATATTGTGTGTCTTAATGGCTAAAGTTCAATCTAATTTCGGTACTTACGACATACGTTTTTTGAAGACCAATATTCGACAACGACTATGAAGGATCAACAACAAAAAATATATGAATTATAAGCGACACACAGCCATTTATAAGTCCTCGCGTAGTTTACTACATAAGATTACTTAGTTTACTTATTTAAATTGCTCAAATTGTACCAACAGTTGCACTTAATGCGAAAATATTAGATTTAGTCCCATCGACCGTATTTTTGGGATTGATACTTGATTCAAAATTGCAATGGGGACCTCAGATTGAAAAGTTAGCAGTTAAATTAAGTTCGGCTTCCTATGCTGTCTGGAAAATAAGGCAATTGTCAGATGAACAAACTGCTAGATTAGTGTATTTCGCGTACTTTCATAGCATTATGTCGTATGGCATTCTGCTGTGGGGTTCGGCGGCTGACATAGGTACTATTTTTGTATTGCAGAAAAGAGCAGTCAGAGCCATTTATGGTTTAGGCAGTCGCGATTCTTTGCGAAATTTGTTTAAAGAAATAAATATACTTACTGTGCCATCGGAATATATATATCAGAATATAATGTTTGTTAGAAAAAATATTCATAATTATAAAAAGAAAAGTGAACTGCATAATATAAATACTAGGAATAAAAACAAACTAGCCATGCCAGGCTTTAGAGTAAGCAAAACTAATAAATCATTTTTAGGAAATTGTATTAGGTTTTATAACAAGCTTCCTACTCAAATTACTGATCTGCCTGACACAAGTTTTAAAACACATATTAAACGTGTACTTATGGCTAGGGGTTATTACACCACTAAAGAGTACATCGATGACAAAGACGTCTGGCTCTCACTTCCTACCTGCACATTGCTCGCTGGAGATCTTGTAGCCATATAGACATGACTGATCTGCTGTGTTACGTGAACTATCTGTAAATGATTGCTATCGTATACTTAATTTAAAATTATTGACTCTGTCTCAAAATGAATAATGTTATTGTTTCGAAGTTTTTCTTTTGTATACCTAAATATAATCTAAAATAATAAGCATTCAGACAACCGATCGAGCATATATTGTGTTTGCCTACTAAATAATTACTCTAATTGGACCAAATCTCGTGTTCATGCCCGCTTGAGTATGTTTGGCCGGACCGTCTCAACTGGGTCGTGTTGAAACCGGTAGTAGATGAACCCACTGAGTTTGTTTCGCTGGGTCTTCTCAGTTGGGGCGCATTGGATCCGGTGGTAGCATTAAAGCGCGACCGTCGTTATTAACACAAGGTCCGTCATAATAATAATACCTTTAATATAAACAGAACCATTGACAATATGTAGTAAAAATATTAGACTTAAACTAGATAATTAAACATAATATCTTGACAATAACTTGATACGAGCTAGCTAAATATCATTTCTGTAATAAAATAAATATTATAAATGTTTTCATACAAGATGTACATAAATATCTATGTTACTAGAAATAATATCTAATGTATACAACTATATTACTACAAACATGTTCTGACTATTTACAAGCGCGTTTTTAAAGTCTACGTGAATAAAAACCTTTTTTATTTTATTATTTATTTATTTATTTAAACGGTTGTGCCATTGTACAGACGCCAGCACATCAAGCTTCCCCAAGCTATCTAAAATCTATAAAAGAGTTTTGACAGATTGGGATAGCTGGATGTGCTGGCGTCTGTACATTGTGTCATTACACTAAGGAGGTACTATTAGCCATTTGATCTTATCATAAATGACCAGTGATGTTAAGCACCTAAACACTCGGTCATTTTATAGATAGGTCATCGCCCTAAGTGGTTTAATTTCTGAGTGACTCCTTGCTTTCGAGGGCTTGTTAAGATATTGATATCGGTTGCAGTAGTTAAAAGTAAAACAGTGGCCTATTCAGCAGCTTGAACAACTTCAACCATATACCCATAACAATAAAATTAATTACGATTAGACAAGAAGTAAGTTATTTAACGTGAAGCCTATATTAGCAAGTTTTTTTATATCTATTGAAGAAATCGAGACTTAGCAGCCTTAGTATTAGTGTTATATTCGTATTGAATCTCAATGCAATTGTTTGGAAACAAAACTTTCTAATTCGATCGTCACAGAAAGTTGTTACGAGCTGTCAAATAAAAAACACGAGCTGTCAAATAAGAAACTACGGGTAACTATGGAGAACCTCAGATCAACTAAAAAGTTTTATAATTTATGGTTATGAGAATATTATGGTTGTTAATCTTAAAAATAAGTTGGGGGCTATCAACTAGATAAATATAATGTCGTCGGTCGACGATGATGGTGACTCAGTGTCGTCTGCAATTATTTATCGTCCAGTAATTAATGGTGCAGGTGACATTTAGCGCACAATTTGAGATAGCCTTGTAAACTAATCTAGTACGATAGCATAAGTATATGATAAATTACTCTGTATACCTTAAATTCTGCCAATTTGATTGTTATATCTCGGATTGTTCATACTCTAGTAGTCGGTACGTATGTATATACAATAGAATATTAATAATAATATTCAGGGACATTATTTACCACGGCCAATAGCTTATACTCTGAGCCCAATATAAGCAAAGCTTGTACTATGGAAACCAAATAACTGATAGTACTACATTCTTTCGTATATACATACTTATATAGATAATTACAACCAAACTCAGGACAGGCTGACATGCTCATGCACACAAATATCTGGCCTGGGTGGGAATCGAAACTACGTCCTGCGGCGTGAAAAAAATTTACCAACCACGATAACCGGCTCGTCATTTTTACTTCAAGGTTTCACGTCCTAAAAGAAAGATGATGTAGGCTTAACAAATCCAAGAGCTGGAGATATTTCCTTCTCTACAATGGTCTCAATATGTTCATTGAAGAGGCATTTACTGACAGTAAATGCCTCTTCCATTTTATAACTTTTGTACTGAAATTAAGCTGAATATTAGCTATTATAATGCGTTTATTAAACTAAAAGACGTATACTAGCTTCCACACTACCTCATACGACATGTTTCAGTGGCTAGGTTATCTGGTTATCACAAAACATCGGTTCAGTATCGGGGGGAAATAGAAAAATAGGAAACCTCTATTCTTTCGATTTTAATACTGTTCTCTTTTTCACACGTATTTGTGGACAGTCTCGGCACTAGCAATTAACAATTAACAAATGAACAATTAAAGAAACACAAGCACAGAAAAATAGAAGCCAGCTTTTAAGAACAAAATAAAATTTAATTTGAAGATATCTCGATAAAACTATATATTATTTTTATTTAATTTATAATATCTACTTTGAAAGATAATTATAGGTAAAATCATAAGGACCCCTCACACTTCTTACGTTGGATTTAATAAATTATGAATTAATAACATATTGTGGTGATCGTAAAAACTACAAAATATATCATTTATTTATTTACATAACAGGAGATTTTATTACCATAATAAAATATTAATCTGAATAGCGCAAGACCGGTAATTGTGGCTCTCTTTGGGGGAGACCTATGTCAGCCGTGGGCTATTTTTTACTGTATATTGATAATAAAATATTTTTTGCAGATAAGAAACACAATTTCAAATGGATGCTGTTACAATTATAGTATTGTAATTTACAATGACATTAAAAGGCCACTAAGTTTCTACGTAAAAAAACATTTACAGCAAAATACAAACTACTATGGACTAAAGCTAAACACCTGAAACTCTCCAAACAATGAATAATAGGAGTGGACAACAGATGGACTAAAACCTTATGGAGGTAGCTCATTTACGGGCAACTTCACAGAATGGGTCTATCGGTCAGAACGACCTGCAGGAACTGTGAGGAGCAAAACGAGTCAAAGTTGTTTATACTCTGGAGTATGTAACGCTTTGACAAAATTAAGGATAGATTACCTGGGATTAGTATACCCACAACCTGGAGACTATAAACGGCTTCACTATAAGAAGCGCACTTTAATACGTGCAAACTATTCTCAGGGACTTACATGAAGAGTGAAAGAAATACGAGCTAGCACAAACGATTGTCAAGGCTCGAAGTGCTGTGAAAGTACGCTCAAAAAAGAAACTGTAAGATCTAAGTACCACTCTTAGTTGAAAATAATGATTTACTAAATTGAATTTTTTTCTTATTTTGTATTATCAGGTACTGGCCTACTAGCTTCGCAAGGTTGTAATATAGATAAAATTGAGTGAAAACTGTGAAAGAGCTACATATAGCTGCTGTAACGAGTTGTTATAGTTTACATGAGTCAACTTTAGCGATAGAGAGATATTCCGTTGCTGAGTTGTCTTTATGATTTTAAAGAAACTACCATTCCCTAATATATAATTTATAATATGTATGTCTTTGATGACCGCAGTGAGTCAATTGGTAGTGATTCATAGGTTGCGGGTTGTTGCAGCAGACTGTACAATAACATCATAAAAAGAAAGATCCAATATATACCTCTGCGTTATTGTTGTTAGAGTCCACCACGGGTTGTACAGGATTCTTTTTAGCTTTCTGTTCAGAATCCAGTACCGCGGAAGGATGAGCGCCGTGTCTTAAAAAATTTACTGCGTTTAGAAAAGAATTGCGTAACCTGTAAATAAAATTAGTTTTTATTTTTCCCTAAAGTTCATTTAAAAAGGGAAGCTTTTGGACCTTCATGTTGGAGGAAGTAGCTGTTGGTACATCAGCCTTGGGCCGACACTTGGTTTAAGAGTGGTTTATTCTTGCACATTGTATTTTTATATTTTTTTAATAAGTAATACTTATACTTAACGCTGTAAAGAGAGAAAAATCTTAACGCTCGCACTCGGATAATTAATCCCCGTGTCGCCGTGTCTATTGCAAACATACCATTGACTGACACAAAGTCCAAACAGACTCAAACAACTCTTAATGGGTCACACATCGATACTTCGGGGTAGGAAGAAATTCTTCAATATGAATTCAACTTTTCTTAAATTAATTGTGTTCAATTTAGTTACATTGACACGTCAAGTAAACTGTCATTATAAGGGGTAAATAAAACACCGTCATTTTTATAATTTCACTAGGTTTTGTAAAACAAATAAAATAATTAGTAATTATAATAGTGATTCCATAAAATTCGGATCTTATGGAAGGAAATTTAATAAAACATGAAAGTAACTTTAAATCTTTCCGCCTCATTCAGTTTCCACACTTCCTTCATCTTCTTCGTCAGTTGGCAATAGTTTGTCTTCTATTGCTTTATTTTCTATTGCTGATGTGATGCGGCAGGTACAGAAGAAACTTCGGTCGGAGAACCATTGTCATCGGCTGTCGGCATCGGCATCATCAGTATATTGACGACTAGCTGTGCCCCGCGGTTTTACCCGCGTTAGTTTTTATAAATTATCACAGCTCCTACCCCGTAGGTGATAGCGTGATAATATGTAGCCTATATGTTGAGCCGACTTCTTAGAAGGTAATATTCATGCAAAATTTAAAGTAAATCCATGCAGTACTTTTTGAGTTTAGCCAGGACATACATACAGACAAACAGACACACAGACAAAAATTCTTCAAACTATATTTTTGGCTTCGATATCGATTGTAGATCACGCCCCAAGTATCCTTTTAAAAAGATATTCAATGTACAGTTTTGACTTTCCTACGATCTTATTATATGTATAGATTAGAGGTGATTCAGCGGTTGGCACAGAAGCGACTTCCACTTGAACAGCGTGGTCATCGTTTGCAGAATATTGACATGTAGATAAGATAGTTCAGCGGTGAGAAACAAGAAACATTAGGTTCTGTAGCATACTCACTTGATGGCTAGCGGTTTAGGTTTAAAGAAAGCGATTCAACGGAAGGGACATAAGTTTTCGTTTTTAGCGGTAACCAAATAGCGGTTTAGGTTTAAAGAAAGCGATTCAACGGAAAGGACATAAGTTTTCGTTTTTAGAGGTAACCAAATCTGCAGGGAGTGGGTGAATAATTAGTGATGCTAATTCAGGGGTCAGCAAATTCTCAGCCTGTTTTATCACTTCCATGTAAATAATATTTATTGTATTATGATTATTAACATTATGTTTAAAGAGATGGTCCCGGGTATGACCTTAAACTGCCTCTATCGGGGGCTCTAGAATCTTAGGATTCATCAGAGGCCTACGATAGCATAGTTACTATCAGTAACTATGCTATCGTAGGTAGTAGCCGCCGCTCTAAGTTACTATAACTTAGAGCGGCGGCGGAAGAGTAGGCATAATTATGCATTCCAACGGCGGCGCTCACAGGCCGAGTTAGCTGGCTTACTGTACGCTCATCGAGACGCAGGGGACGAGCACAAGTGAGCTATTTAGTCCGAGGGAGCATACCTGAAACAAAACCCCGATCCAAAGTGTTATCCGACCCGTGCTGAGGGATCCTTGGCCAGAGGGTATTCTGGTCGATAACGGAGGGTGTCTATGTTGGCGGTCATAGGACACAGCATAGATCCGCCTTACCCCCGTATAGGGCTCTGCGAGGGTGGACCGTTTAGTCCCTAATACTCGTGGGAACGCAATGGATACAATTACTTTTAATCCTTTAAATGGCGGCGACGTGGTCCGCCACCCGTCACGTCTCGTTTCCCAGAGAGGCGAAAAGTGGTCAACGGAGAGCCGTTTTGCTACGTTGAATGTTGGAGGAGGAATAGAAGGTAAGATGGACGAAGTATGTCAGCTGATGAGTGAAAAGCGAATGTTGTGAAAGATCGATGTGTTGTGTGTGAATGAGACGAAGTGGAAAGGGTGTGATACTACAAAACACGGACTATACACGGCGTATTGGTCTGAAGTACCGAACACCACCCGAGCTTGCCAAGGTGTGGGTCTCATTCTTTCCACAAGTATGTCTGAGTGTGTGATTGAGTTCGAATGCGTGAATGCAAGAGTAATGTGGTTGAGAATGAAAGTTGGTATGACCCGTATCTTCCTAGTAGGAGTGTACGCTCGTGTAGATATGGGTGCAGTTGTAATACAGCGAGAACAAGAGGAAAGAAAGGCATTCTGGGAGACCCCGAGAGATGTGTTGCGGTTAAGTCAGTATAATGAAAGAGTAATAATGTTAGGTGATTTTAATGGATGGGTTGGGGTAAAACGTGATGGTTTTGAAAGAGTACTAGGTCAATTCGGTGACGAGAGTGAGAATGAGAATGGGTACAGTCTGCTTGAGATATGTTTGGAATGGGGTCTTTGTGTTACAAATACTATGTTTGAACATAAAAGAATCCATACGTTAACACGAGAGAGGAAAAATGTGAGAAAGAGTATGATTGACTTCGTGATTGTATATGAAAGACTGAGAAAGAATGTTCTAGACACAAGAGTCTATCGTGGGACCGCAATCCATACAGACCACTTTCTGGTAATGAGCCGAATAAGTGGTCTATTCAAAGGATGGCGCCACCGAATCCCTGAGACTAAAAGTGTACTAGAGAGAATAAAAGTAGAGGAACTGCAAGAGGAAGAAGTGGCAGATGAGTACAAAAGTAAGTTGGTTGAGAAGTTTGAGGGATCTGAAGACATAAGAGAAGTAGAAGAGCTATGGAAGGTAGTCAAAGAAGGTGTGGTGAGTGTAGCTGGTGAAGTATGTGGTGTAATAAAGAGAAGAAGAGGAAGAAAGATGAAGAATATTTGGTGGGATAAAAGTGTACAAAAAGTTGTATGTGAAAAGAAGAAAGCGTGGTTAGACTGGCTAGCCACCAGAGCAAACGAACGAATGCATAAGGCGACGAATGAGGATATAGAAAGGGCCTGGAATGATTATAGGAAAATGAAAAGAATTGTAAAGGATGTGGTGAACGAAAAGAAAAATGAACAAAAGGATAATTTTGATAGAAGGTTGTCTAAGGATTTTCAGACGAACATTAAGTTTTTCTGGAAATCCGTTAGATCAGTAAGAGGCATAACTCAAACCTCAAAACTGAAATCCATACGAGACCAAGATGGAAATATAGTGAAAGGGGAAGAATGCGTGTTAAAACGTTGGAAGGAGTATTTTGAAAGTTTGTATGAAAGAGGTGTAACAGAGAGTGAACGTAGTTCACTAAGTATAGACAAGAACAAATGTAAAGATGACATTGGTATGGATGAGATTGTGAAAGCTATTAAGGGTATGAAATCAGGTAAGTCACCAGGGTATGACAGGATAACTTCCGAGATACTGAAGGCTGGACATGGCGTCATAGCGAGTCAGCTGTGCAGCCTTTTCAATTTATGCTATACCACCGGCCAAGTGCCAAGTGATTGGTGCAAGGCTGTCATCGTACCTCTTTACAAAGGGAAAGGCTCACGGCAAGACTGTAAAAACTATAGGGGCATTAGTCTGCTCAGCGTCGTTGGTAAGTTGTATGCAAAAGTATTGGTTGAAAGAGTTGTGAAAGAAACCGATGCGAAAATATGGGATGCACAGGCGGGTTTTCGGAAAGGAATGGGATGCACGGATCAGGTCTTTTCTCTGAGAAGCATAGTAGAGAAGTTTTTGGGCAAAAACCAAAAGGTTTACTGTGCCTTTGTAGACTTAGAAAAGGCCTACGATAGAGTGTTGAGGAGTGAACTATGGTCGGTACTGTCCATGTATGGGTTGAATGACAACCTTGTTCAAGCACTGAAATCTCTTTATAGGGATTCCAGAGCTTGCGTGAGGATTAACGGGTCATACACCGAGTGGTTTAGCATCCAAAAGGGTGTTAGACAGGGATGTGTAGCGTCACCGTGGTTGTTTAACCTATTCATGGATAGCTGTTTAAAAGATTAGAAAGAAAGTGAATGCGGTGTAAGGATGAATGAGTTACTCATCAAATGTCTGCTTTACGCTGATGATCAAGTTTTACTTGCATCATCGGCGGACGAGTTGCAGGTGATGGTAACAAGTATGCATGAATCTTTTGAAAGGAAAGGGATGAAAATGAATGTAGGTAAGACGAAAGTAATGGTATTTGAGAGGGATGAATACACGACAGCGTGTGATATTGTGATTGGAGGAGAGAAAGTCGAACAGGTGAATGAGTTTGTATATTTGGGAACTTTGTTTACGAGAGATGGGAAATATGAAAAAGATATTGTTAGAAGAGTAAATGTCAAAGAAGGCTTTCTTTGATACTTGCCGGCTACTCATAAAGGCGTGTAGTGCCCCATTCACTCTGTTCCCCGCAGCCGTGCACGATGGAGTGTTAGTGCCAACTTTAATGTATGGAAGTGAAAGTTGGGTATGGCAGAAAAAGAATGAAAGTAAAATAAATGCAGTGGAAATGAGAGCTCTGAGAAGTATGTGTGGTGTGACTTGGAGAGACAGAATTCGAAATACTGATGTAAGAGAGCGTTGTGGTGTGAAAGAGGATGTAGTCACAAAGATTGAAAAAGGCATGCTGAGATGGTTTGGCCATTTAGAAAGGATGAATGAAAGAAGATTGACAAAAGAAGTATACCTGGCCTGTGTGAATGGGACAACCGGAAGGGGAAGACCACGTCGAACATTCTCTGACCAAATTGGAGATGTTCACAAGAAAGGGCAGGTCAGAAGTACCCTAAACCGGCGAGCATGTATGAAGAATATAATGACAGTAATCGAGGCAAAAGAAGTATGCAAAGATCGTGACAAATGGAAATCCGTTGTCTCTGCCTACCCCTCTGGGAAACAGGCGTGAGTCTATGTATGTATGTATGTTTAAAGAGGCTTTTTGATGGTATGACGCTTCCTACATTGTCTCCAAAAGAAGATTTTTTTTTAAATTATGTTGAATTTAATTATGATACCATTATGTGTTTTATTAATTGGTATTTTTCGGTTGCGTTTCTGTGTCACTATCGTCAATTATGTCATTGATTTGATCCGAACTACTATTTTGTCCAAAACTTCTACTCGACCAACTGTAGTCAGATCTGGAACTATAAAAATGTATAATTATTACCGTACCATCTATAGTGATTACTCTATTTAAGATGAATAAAGAAATCTAAATCTAAATATTAATAAAAACAACCCAAATTTATTAACAATAAATGGCAAAATATCTAAAGATGTCATGAAAGCCATTCTCATTAATGGCAACGTTTTATCCAATATGTCTTAGACATCGGTTACGGTTAATAATAACTTTATTTCTCATAAAGAATTGTATACAAGACATAATTCACTTACTGAGAAACAATTTTTAAAACTAAGATTATTAAAGTTCTTATGGGGTTTTAAAACTCATTTCATTAAATTACATTCCTTCGATTTTATTATATGTATATAAATTTCATGCATTTCGTGATTGTTTTCTAATTTAACTTGGAGTTAGCTGACACCCTGGTTTAACACATAGGCTATAATTTATGAAGTTTAAGCTTTTTAAACCGCGAGGCATAGCTAGTAAATTAATAAATATTACTGCATACAATTAAAACGAAGGAATGGCCTTGTAAATGTGTAGCACTGAAGAAAATTGTCTATAATTACCTTTTTTATGCCTTAAGGCGACAAACGCGCAAGCGGGTCACCTGATGGTAAGCCATCACCGCCGCCCATGTACACTCGCAACACCGGAGGAATCGCGGGTGCATTGCCGGCCTTTAAAAGAGTCAGCAAACAAGTGTTTCCGACCCTTCCCCCCACCCAGATGAGCTCTGGCTAGGTACCATGACTTTTGTGGTGCAATAGGTACTTACTTATTGCAATCAATGCACTCAATATATTTATTACAAAGGAAACACAATTATCTTTGAATAATCATCAAACTAAGTAGGCAAGTACTAAGTAAGTATCAAACTTATTAAACCGTTTGGACATGGAATAATTTTACTGTAAGATTACCTACTACATGCGGTAAAAATCTTTAAAACCTACCTCTGTGATGACCGACCGGTGACCGTGCTATCTCTAATTTGTTTAAAACTATACCTAGTTACTACTAAAATAAAGCACTACTCAAACATATTATTCTTGGTAGAACTTTAATGATGTAAATCATACTTTTTATTTTCACACGTAAGGTTTAATCGCGTAAAAAGCAAATCGTATTAAATTGCTACGTAAAAAGGCTCTAAAGGTCAATTCAAAATAAATATTGCATTTGCAACCATTTAAGTATTCCATAATACTTTGGTGATACGACAATCGTCATTTGAACTTATGATGATGATGATGACTCCAGACCGGTTTCGTTCACGGCGACTGCCTCAACTCCGTACAGATAGTTGTCGTTGGTGTGCTCGCATATGACTACAGTAGCCAATCTTATTTGAGAAGGTCCGCGCACATTGCGGGCGTGTGAGCACACCATTTTTGAAGTTATACGTCCTATATGTAGTTCCTATACGTCAATTTTTATACAAATAATGGTTTTTGTTTCAAAAAAAAGGGGTAGTAAAACCCATTTATTTAGGATTATTCAAACTTTAAAAATACAGATCGATAGAGCGTAAATAACTGAACAGAGATGCATTATTAAGTCATTTCAGCCTAAAATGGCTTTTACGACTTTTCTACCCCGAATTAGCGATATATTGTTCTCATTTCGTTCAATTGACGAATACAAATCGTCAATTCTATGTTTAGAATGTACAGACGCCAGCACATCAAGCTACCCCAATCTGTCAAAATTTCCCAATTGAAAGTGAACCTTATACTTATGTGATAAAGTTGAAAATCTATAAAAGAAATTTGACAGATTGGGATAGCTGGATGTGCTGGCGTCTGTACCTACACCACGTCACAGGGATTAATTAATTTATCTTGTGCGGGCGGCGTCGCCTTTCTAAAAAAAAAACAAATTTGCCTTGTGCCTCAGTGATAATGTAGCATTCTATTTAATTTTTTTTAATCTGCTGTGTGTTTGTAACAAATAATATCAATAAATACTGTATTTTTTTGATATTATTTGTTACATAAGCGCAGCAGACAAGCTAAGCTAGAGCTGTCCAAAATATATGAGTTAAGCCCGCGTGTTAAGGTAAAACCCAAAGTGTGCTTTATTTAAAATCCGGCAATGTTCCTGACTGATAAAAAACGCCTAGTCGAGAACCTAAGAGACGTTAGAGATCCTTTGGTAGGTACAGTAATTCTACGAAAACCTCAACTGAATGGGTTATCTTTAAATACAAATTAATGAAGATATTAGTATGACTGATATTTAATCTGCTTTAAGTTTTTTCGTTGGAACTTTACTTTCGAGGAACTGCGTACCCAATCAAAATTAAAGATCAGCCCCTAAATGTGAAAGTCAATTCCCAAATACTTAAAGCCTGCATGGTAATCCAGTTTTCCAATCACGGCTTCGGGGTGATGATAACAATTTTTAAATATATAGACCTAGATAATAATACGTCAAA
This sequence comes from Pseudoips prasinana, assembly GCA_951640165.1. Taxonomy (NCBI): domain Eukaryota; kingdom Metazoa; phylum Arthropoda; class Insecta; order Lepidoptera; family Nolidae; genus Pseudoips; species Pseudoips prasinana. The sequence goes on along the minus strand of OX621236.1, from coordinate 20,892,177 downwards.
CAATAAATCATTCGATTTTCAAAAATCTTTTCTCGTCCGGTCTATTTGTTTTCTTACATATTTATAGGCCTTCTTTGATATAGTTCTCAACTACCAGTAGTAAAATTTACGATGATTAAAATATGTAGATAGTTTTCGCAACACGATTTTCTAAAACAATAACTCATATATTTAATAAATATGTTTAAAATTTAGTACTGGAATGCTTTAATTCTGCTTGAGAAAATTAGTAGGTAGGTTCTAGGTAAACCTTACCTACAAATTTTCTTACTAAACGTACAGCCAGCAACAGAAATATCAATACCAGACTACCAACTTCCTATTTTACTAGGATACCATAGATGTTGCGTATTTTATAATGTATTATAAATCATTTAATCAATCAATAAAAATATATATTATAAAAACTTACGTATGTCCCGAGCTATTCCTTGAAACCGAACCATTGTCACTATAATTTCTTGATCTAAACGGCATTATACTAAACTCATATAATTTTAATTATTACGTTAAACGACATTAATTAAAACGATATAATTGTAATAAGCATGTCCGCATTACTCTTAAGACGATGTGACACTAGTATTCGGCATTGTAATGTAATACACAATAATAATTCTGATAACAAATTAATTATCGCTGCGCTCCCTTATATGTATAGAAAAGGACAACATGTCTTTTGCATACTTTTTGTAGAAACAACTTCGTGCAGAAGAGTTTACACGTGAAGCGCTTACTTACCTAAGTAGGTACGTTACTGTTTTGTCACTATATAATGCATCTAGTTCTTCTATTAGTTCAAAATGAGGCGTTACATTTGGAATCCCCGTGCAATTGAATATGGTCGCATGGTGAATAAGATCCTGAAAATATTTAAATGCCAAAGTTTGTAAGTAGTGGTGTATGGATTTGGATGGTTTGGATGTTTGTTACTCTTTCCGACCGGATTTTAATGAAATTTTGTAGTAGGTAAGATAATATAGCTTATCTATTCGAATAACAAACATCCGGTGTCTCTGCCTACCCTTAAAAAAGGCGTGAGTCTATATATGTAACACATAGGCTATGCCTAATTTATAAAGTATAACGCGAGTTAAATCGCGGGGCACAACAAGCTGTACAGAATATATCCGTCATACCCACTTATGTATCCCACTCTTTTTCTAATAGGGAATTGTTGGATACTGTAAGTTGGAGGTCCGGTGACATACCTACCGCAACCGGTAACCAAACCGCCAAATGACTCCGGTTTGAAAAATTTTTTTTTTTTTAATTCAACTTTTATTTATAATTCGAACAAAATTTAAATGGATTATACTGAAGTAATCCTTTCGTTTTATGAAACTCTAGACTCGTTATGATGTGATTTGCTCTGAAGGGAAGTAGAGCTACTTTTTTCCAACTCCTCCTTGTTTCTCCTCTCCTCCTTGTATGACAGTTGAAGCGATTCCCCGGGACATACCTGAGCCTCACCGCTCAGTTTCATTTCGCCACTATAGGTACTGGCTTACAGAAATTACAGTACCTAGTGGGTAAGAGGGAGGGACATGGACCAAACCGCTACTAAGGTGAGCTGCTTATTATTCTTTAAAAACAACGTTAGTTCTGCAGGAAGTAGGTATTTAAATGAAACTCGACTCTTAGAACCACTATAAGATCTCATTTTGAAAGCGATTCATGTTAAAATTAATATACCTACCTACTTTCAAACTGAGATGGGCTGCAAAATGAGATTAATAAATCTGACCTTAAAGTTTAATTTTTAAAAGGTGCTATCATCATCATCGTACCAGCCAAAAGACGTCCATTGCTAGATAAAGGCTTCCCCCAAGGATCTCCACAATGGTCGGTCTTGTGCTAATAATAAAAGGTGTAGGTACCTATGCTTTATAGTATTTATAGTAAGTATATTAAATTATGTCCATAATTGTGAATTTACATACATTGTGAGCTTCTTTGAAAAACGCCTTTAAGAATATAGATTGAATATTTACATAATTTCGGTCCATAGTTTGGTCAATCAAACTTTTCCTTGGATACTATTCCTACTTTACTACGGTACGGTGCTAGAAGCATTGTGAAATTATTCCGATTCTATAACATACCTTAACGACTCTGTAAATGACTGACTAACTCATAAGCAAGTACCTACCAATATGGATCAAAAATGCATAAACCCGAATGCCATCTTCATTCAATAATTTTATTGTGTAGCAATGCAAGGTCTTTGTACTCTTTTATTTAACAACCATAAGGTTTTGAGCGCCGAAAAAACAACATTTACAAATGTAAAACAATTTGTTTGGTTTAATAAAATTAAATACCTAAGATACATAATATTGTTATAATTAAATAAAAACTAAGGGTACATAGATAAAATTAACTATTCCACTTACTGTCATCTATTATCAAGTGGACGGAAAATCGCTTGTATATTATTTAGTTCGTCTACCAACCGCTACTGAGAAGAGCGTTGTAGGACGGCGTCTTATTTCTGATTTGCTAGTTTGTGGCGCTAGTATAGTATCATTTGTAATCGTTTGTGAAAGACAGTGTTTATGAGGTTATGGAGTGAAATTATATTTTCTTTTGTGTAGTGCTGTTAAATTAATACATAAAATGGAGACAAGAAAAGAATCTTTGTCTTCATTAAAAGTTTGCCGTTTCTGTTTATGTCAAGATGATTCCATAACAAATTTATATGATAGGAATCGAGCGCCAAAAAGCTCGGTTCCTCTTGGATTGAAAATTTTATCCTGCGTCTCAATAGAGGTATGTCAAATAAGCCATATAACTTACTTTCAAACAATTTTACAATACATAGTAATTGATTACACGCCATCTATATGGCTTAATATTGTCGTCTACTTTGTTTAATGGCGCCGTATTGCAAAAGGAACATTCAAAATATCCTTCATATATGACTAAAATACTATAGAGGACAAGCCATATAATTCCTTCAGTAAATTATATACCCAGCCTTTAATTTTTGATCAGAAAACTAAATGGCATCATCGTAAGTTTCTCTTGACTTTCGGTAATTATTATGTTATGTTTGAACGCCACCTGGCGAGATTAGTGTCTACTAATATTTTCTGAATTTTCTTATTTTTGATACTTTTTACACTTAGATGATATTATTTTTTTGTTTCAACAGGTTTTCCCTTCTGACAAGATGCCTGCTTACATCTGCAATCGCTGCAAATTTTTTATGGAGTTGAGCTATGACTACAAACAGTTATGTAGACAAGCGGATGAAAGTATATTACAATTTGTGCAAGTTGGGACTCCTTTGAAGGCCATGAGCTGGCCTTCGTCGTTATCTAAAGTATGTATATATTATTCAGGATCTGTTTGTCCCCATGACGGCCAGACCATAGTAAAATATCAGTCTGACTAAATCGCACATACTTACCATATACTTATCATATTTTGTTTTAGTAAAGAAACTGTTCACTTAGATGGAAAGTAAATGTAACAATACTATCAATATGGCTACAGAATTGTTTAAAATATAGGACAAGGTGAAATAATCCTGTTCATGATAATTTTCTTTCTGTTCTGATTTATTACCAGTATTAAAATATTTAATGAATTGAAATATCCCATTTTCATTATAAATTCCAAAGTTTGGATTTTATAATCATATCTTATCAAATCAGTGATTTTGAGATCAATATGTATTTTATCTAAACTTAACATCGCAAGAAGGTATGTTTAGAAATACCATTAGAATATAAATTCACCCTACCTTCCATAGGTAAAACCTTTGTGGATAATGTATGTTTGGACAGTGTATGATATAAACATTAATAAATGAAGTAGTAGAAGAAATGCTCTATGTATTTAGTATGACAAAAAACGCAAGTTATTATTATAAATCCTACTAATACTATAAATCTGTAAGTTTCACACAATAACTTCTCAAGGGATCTCCATGATACTTTGTATTTAGACATAATCACACATGAAGTTGAGATGTTATGGATATTATATATGATATGGATATTATGAAACACATTTATTGAAATATAGAGTCAGATACTGGTTTTTTTAATTGGTTTACTGTCCTGTTCCATTCATAGTGAAGGACTTTTGGAAACAAGGCCTAACTTCTTATAAAATATTGTTAATCTGCTAATAAATATCTTCTGATTTTAATTTATACCTAGTTTTTCTAAACCTTATCCATGGTTATGGCAATGTCAAGTGAATATGATCTAATTTACATGGTAACAATAGACTTCTGATAACAGGACCCTCTTATGCAATAGTCTTACCACAAGTTGTAATTTGTAATAGTTGTAATATATATTAATATACTCAATTATGTAACTATTTCATTAACTTTTCAACCACTAGAACAGGGACATATTTTATTAAGTATTTATTACTTTGCCTGATAATAATATCAGTAACATTACACAATTTTTTAAATATTAAATATTTTATGACAACATTTGATATAGGTATAATGTTTATATTGACCTAAGATTTTGAATTTTATATTTTTTTAAATTAAATGCCCAAGGCATGTGAAGTGGTGAAAATTGTATTAAGCATTATTTGTAAATTTTGTAGGTAGGTCAGTTTGTCACATACAACCGCCTATATACTTCTCATACTATTAAGGAATCTCTATTTTGTTTAGGTATTTCGGATGACTAACAAAACTGAAGTAGCTGTAATGAAGACTGTGGTAGAAGGAGGTGCAACAGTACAAGTTACTGCCCAAGAGTCTGACAGCGAGGAAGAAGATGACGAGAATGTCTACAATATTAAGGTATACAATATGTTTTCTATTACAATTACCTCCTTGTAATGATGATATTATTCTACTGTTCCATCTGTTACTGCTCTTAGAGGATTCTAGGTCGTATGTGAGTGTTTGGTTCTTAATAACTGTACATGCCATCTCTTATTTTGTCACATTAAACCTTAATTTTATTAATACTCATATTTCACCAATAACTTTCTTTTGCAAAGTTCAATTTATTGAAGAGAAATATCAAAACCAGTACTGGTAATCTGTCATTATCGTATTTATAAGCAGACCAAGTAATTTTGTAGCCCATGCATTTATGTACTGTGGCTATGAACCATTCGACAATATGTAGTAAAAATATAGCTGAAATTTAAAATTTTGATAATTAAACCTACACATGATCCTTGACAATAACTTAATTTCAGTTAGTTAAATATTGTTACTGTTATAAAATAAATCTTATTGTAAATTATTTCCTACAATCCGTGTACCTTAATATCTATATGTACCTAGAAATAATTATAAATTATTTATATATTACTACGAATATGTTCTGACTTTTTACAAGCGCTTTTTAAGTCTACGTGAATAAAAACCTTTTTAATTTTTAAGTTTATTTTATATGCCAGCACATCAAGCTGCCCCAATTGAAAGTGAACCTTATGCGTATGTGATAAAATTGAAAATCTATAACAGAAATTTGACACATTGGGGAAGCTGAATGTGCTGGTGTCTGTACTGTGGCTATGCCATGTATCTTATCTTGTTTTGGGGTGTACTTGTGTACAGCACTTCAACCCTTCAGGATCTTTTGTACTATCTCCCACTGGTTTTATTCTATCCCTAGAGCCCTGAATGAAGTCTGCACATAATCCAGTATGCTTCTTAGAGGTAGATCCTTGTAGTCACCTGGTTCTGGATATGGCAGCTATGCCATGTATCTGCCAGGCTTTGGCGGCCGATACTTCCTTAACCATAATAACACAATTTGTGAGAAGACTTAATAATACCATAGCATTTCATTATTTTAGTGATTGTGCCATCCGCTCATTCATTATGTCTTTAGTTGTACTAACAATAGTGTATAAGAATAAACTTGTTAAAAATAAAAATGATTATTCTTAATATTATGCCATATATTCATTACATGTCATGAGCATTGTGCATACTATAAAGCCAGCATCTTTAATTTCTGTCAGAAAAATGCACCATGTATGGAACCGATTACCTATTCTTCTGATACTGAGGTGATATCAAACTTGCAAGTGCTGAAAGAATATTTGTATTATATACACACATCAACACAATCTAGGGATATTGAACATTTCATTGATTATCTAGAAAACTATAAACATTTTGTTATGACTGTAAATGGAAGAATTAAAGATAATTTCATGGCCGATATTTAAACATTAACAACACGATGCGATTTTGTTTTTCTAATTAATAAAAGTCTTAAATTAATTAAGCCATAGAAAATTACTGAGTGAACAAAAACATTTTATTCTTATAAAATTATTCAATCGAATTAAATGAATAAAAATCTTACCAAATCTGATAATCAGTAATCGGTATTTCCTCCTCTAACATTAATCACACAGCGGCAACGATTTTCCATACTTAAAATTAAGGTGTCAATGTCTTGCTGGGGTATGCAGTCCCAAGTTCTTTTTAAATGTTCGAAAAGTTGTTCTTCTGTTGTCAAGTTGGGCGGAAAATCCCTCAATGCTCTTCGCTGTAACATGTCCCAGGCGTGTTCAATTGGGTTTAAGTCTGGCGACTGTGGAGGCCAATCTAATACCTGAACATCGTGTTCTCGAAGGGCGGCCCTCACCAGCCGCGCTGTATGGGAAGGTGCATTGTCATGCATGAGCTGAAATTCTTGCCCCGTTAGGGCCCTGAGCGGGACAATGAAACGTTCTACTACCTCCTCACGGTATCTATGGGCAGTCATGCTGCCCTGAATCCAAATGAGTTGGGTTCGTCCGCCGATTCGTATTCCTGCCCACACCATAATTGTCCCGCCTTGGTAAGAGTGGACCTCCTGTGGATGTCGGAGACGGCTGACCCTGCCTGGAGTTCTCCAAACGCGTGTTCGTCTCGAATCTGGATGAAATCCATAGCGGGACTCATCAGTGAACAGCACCAATGACCATTGTTGATCACTCCATGTCAAATGTTCTTGAGCCCATAAAAGTCGCCTACCGCGATTGCCACGTCGCAGCGCTGGGACTCGTAGCGGTCTGCGAGCATGAAGACCAACTTCATGCAGCCTCCTTCGCACGGTTTGGTCGCTCACCAGCAGCTGCTGACCCTCCTGGAGCCTTTGCACTAGTTGCATCGCTGTGATATTGGGTAGTCTTCTGGCGGTCATTTGGAGAAATCGATCCTGTCTCTGAGTGGTAACACGATATCTACCTGTGTGCCGTTCTGCCACATCTCCAGTAGCGCGATAACGTGACCACAGCCTGGATACCACATTTTGGCTTGTGCCCAGAGACTCAGCAACGACGCGTTGAATAGCACCGTTTTGTAACATGCCAACTGCCCGTAACATTTCATCTCGACTCAAATGATGGCGTGGCATGACGCTAAAAAGCTTACACAACCAATTGAGAAAAGAAAATAAAACAATTTATCAGGTTTTCTTCAATTAACACGCAAAAAAAAATTTAATGCAACTTCTTGAAATTAGATACAACTCAAGATTGCGCTGTGCTTTGCGTGTTTTCATTTGTTTCTCATTTTAATTTTTAAATTTTGAATAAAGAATAGACAAGGTTTAAATCTGTTAATAAACTTTTTAAGGAAACTAAATAGGTTTTAAACAATAAAGCCATGTTTGATTTCAAAATAACGTATCCCTAGACTTTGTTGATGTGTGTATTATTAAATATAATCAATCACACTAATATTATAAAGACGAAAGTTTGTGAGTGTGTATGTTTGTTACTTCTATGGAGAAAGCATTTTCTACATTTTTGGTTGCAATGGTTGCAAACTAACGAAACGTGGTTGCCATCCATCTAGACTGCACAACTGCAGTCTAGATGGATGGCAACCACCAGGGTGACCTCTGTTGGGACGTTGGTTTGCAACCATGTGAGAGATGCTTGAGCTGACACCCGGGATTAACACATAGGCTATAATTTATAAAGTTTAACGCGGGTATATTCGCGTGGCACAGCTAGTACTGTATATTATAATAATATAGGCTGGCTGAAATATTTACTATACTATATAGACTATATTTTGTAGATTGGTGAAGGTACCGAAGACGCCAAGAGTGCTCGTGTGAAAGTAATAACAAGTGAGAAGCCAGAGAAAGCAAAACCTAAACCAAGCAAAGGTAATAAATCCAACACTGAAGGTATTATTATTTTTAGTACATCTTATGTTTTAGTATATTTATAAGAATTATTTTATCTTCAATTTGCGTGTGTTCATAGCTTATAATACCTTTATGTTTTATCTTAGCGCATGCAAGCAATGGTTTTTATGTTGTATCAATTTTTGTTCTCCGTTTTATTAGTTTATTATTTTTACAGAGAGCTTTCAATGATTCTAAATTATATTATTTTAATAATAAAATATTTGTGTATGTAAAACATATCTAATAAAATGGTGAGCAAATTTGTTTATGTAGTTTTTCAGCAAATGTGTTTCAAAATTTATTACAACAGCAATTTCTTTTATTTAAATTAGGTAAGTGTGACCATTCCCTAAGTACCTACTCAAATAATATCATGTAGTTAAAAGATGTCATAGAATTTATTGTTTTATTTGCAAAGCCGTTTTTGTATGTAAACTCTGTCAGTTTTCGCACTTAACCTCTTGATTAGGCCATTGAGTGTTACATAGCCTATTTATGGTGCTTGTCATCGCAGGTAAGTTTAGTATGCATGTTCTATATCTAAGCCACTATGGAGAAAAATGAGGTTATCTGTGATATAGCTCGTAACTGCCTTATATTCCATAATTCATGAACTTTTCTTTTGTCTATATATATTTTATTCCTAATTCATGAAGGTGTAAACTAATTCGAAGGATATTTGTTTAGTTAATCAATCTGGCCAAAAGTACCTAGCCAAGTTGGGAATTAATTTCTCATAGTCATTATTATGTTATATGATTTAACAAATTGTTATTAGTGAAATTTCTTAGCTAACATAATGAATGTTCAATACTTTTTAATGTTAATATTTGACTCACTACTTACAATTGACCAGGATTAATGGTATCAGAACAAATATAGATCATAAATAAAATCTGATAAAAAATAAAATCATAATAATGAATGGAAGCAAAAATGGACAGGTAAAAATCTGCGAAAGGGTCTACTAATTTTATAGGAACAAATTATAATTTACATATATAAATAAATTGTACTTTAATAAATTAAATTTATTTTTGAATATGTAAATTACTAATCATTTCTTCGTGTCTAAAGTTAAAGGAGTTTAACTTCGGACACAGGAAATAATTAACTTCATCTTTGAATCGAAACCTCAAGTATGAAAATAAGTGCTTTAAATTTGGTTTCATGACTGGCATGTTGGTGTAGTAGCTAGTAATCGCGACTGCTAAGCCGGATTTCGTGGGTTCGGTCCCCACCCAGGACAAATCTTTGTATGATGAAAACGGTTATTGGTTCAGGGGCACTACCGGCTAAGTCGCCGAACATCGTTTTCGTGAATGGCGTTCAAATAAATAAACTGACTTCATCAATCGTTAAATCGGCTTCAACGTTGACAATCGATTCCGGACATGGGTGGTTATGGAAGCCGATTTAATGATTGATTAAGTAATTTTTAACCTTTATTTGATTGAACGCCATTTAAGAAATCGAAGTTCGGCGACTTAGCCGGTAGAGCCCCTGTGTCTGGGTGTAATTTATCTATAATATTTATGTATTTAGAAATATATGTTTATCAGTTTTCTGGTTGCCATAGTACAGGCTATGTAAATATGGCCTAAAATCCATGTTATTTTAAGTCGGGCCCTCTTAGTTTTAGCAAACATTTTAACTTATATACACGATAATTGTCATTCATCTAATCCATTTCAGTTGTTCATCGTTCTCGCCTAATTTGTAACCATTCTTTCATTGAGATCATTAGGAAGCTCTCCTTTGCTTATTATAGAAAATGGAAATGTATTTATAAATGAATCTTATTTCTGGGTTATAAAACTAACTGAATTAACCAATCAACTCCACGCAGGCAATCTCGGAGTTCAGATTCATTTCTATGTACTACCCTTAGTTTTTCGCATCACTCCATTGTCATCAAGTTCACATCTAAACGATGCTGACAAGTGTTACGAGTTGTTTGAGATCTTTAAGCTACAGCTCGGGTCTCAATTCAATCGGACTTAGGTCAAGTGACGGGGTTCATGGACGGGCGCTGGCCTTGCGATGAATGTGACTGCACGTACCCGCTCCAGCAGCTCCTAGAGCTACACAAGACCACCAAACATCGAGAGCGGAATGTCCACTGTGATAAATGTGATTCGTAAGTTTTACTGTTTTTTACGTTGAATTTAGTATACTTGTTTGCCACGACTCTTCGTTGGTCTAGCGGTAGCGTGCTCAACCGCAGATAATGAGGTCCTGGGTTCAAATCCCGGGACGGGCCAAAAGCAAATTTACGATTTTATGTGAAAAGAATAAATCTCTGTATCATTCCAAAGTCTGGGAGTTGGCGATATAATACCTCGTGCCTCAGAGAGCACGTAAAGCCGTCGGTCCTGTACCTGACCTCTTCCCAGTCGTTTCGCTAGTCTTCCCTTCGAATAATAATAGTGATGGAATAGAAAGTGTCCCTGTGTTTGCGCACACACTTGTGCCCCGTAATATGTCCCGCACAAATGGCTAGTCTCCATTGAGACTGGCCACCATGGCCGAAATTCGGCTAGGAGGACATTATTATTAAAACTACTTTCCACTCTGTTACCTTGCAAGAGTAAGCATGACTGAGTGGCTGTGTGGGGAGAGTTTGAAACAAGCGTTATATCTCTTACCTCCACAGCAAATCAAAGATAGCGTAGTTATTCATGGATAATTGTGTGATTTCCTCAGTACAGGCTCTGCCTAGTTTGTGATCAGTTGGCAGTTTGTCAGTTGTCCCACGATATATTTGTTATTTAATTATTTATAACGTTTATACTAAAACGTATTGAATCTGCCATTCGTTTCAGTAAATTCTTTACGACCTACGATTTGGTGACACATCAGATAACACACAGCAACGAGACGTTATTCCAATGTATCGTCTGCGATAAACGGTTCAAGCGGCTTATACTACTCAAAAGACATGAAAAGGTAAATACACAATATAAATAATCATATCCGTTACTGAACTATTTTTAAGAGAGAAGCAGAAATTAATCCATTGGCCATGCTTACGAGATGGTCCCATACAAATTCTATTTGTTAAGATTGTATTATAATAATTATGATTTATAAGGAATATATCACTTTAAAAGTATGGACACTATTGAAATATTACGCTTGTCGTATCTTAGAACGTTGGGATTAACTTAGAAGTGTGAATAAAACATTTTACAAAACAATTACTGTTTAACTATTTAAACCATAGAAATGTTCATAAAATGAAAACTACTGACCCAAAATGTATAATTTTTACGGGACCAAATGGCTACTATTCCGCATCAAACTTAAGAAGATTCATGCAAATCAGATCATAAATCTCCGAGTAATCGGTGTACATCCATAAAAAAATAACAGTGAACTTAAGAACCTCCTACTTTTGAAATCGGTTAAAATTCGTTGACAATTTGTACAAAAATCAGTGGAAACACTGGTTTTACAAAAACCGCTCTTATTTCTACTTAATAATCTCGTTGTCAAAGTGAATACGACAACAAAAAACACTTCTGCGAAAGTTTGAGTGTCCTTCAATATGTATTGGCTGAAGAATCCGAACGAAATTTTGTATGGATATAGCTTATACACGATATGAACACATCCTACAACATATTGTTTAACCGCGAGAACACCGCGATGTGCAACTACTTTATAATGAAGTCACAAAAAATCTACCCTTTACAATCCCGTACACGAAGGGAAACAAATTAAAAATAAAAAGTGTCCCCATACAAGTAACGTAAAATTTCCATACTTTTTTGATTGCTTGATGACTGACAATCTTCTACGCACTTGCCAGTATATTTTATTTCTTTGTGTTTCATATTCAACTATAAGAATAATTCCTTAAGGTTTTGTATTTTCTGTGTTGCACTTGCAGCTTGTACATGCGGACTTGCCGCAACGGCCATGTCCGAGCTGTCCAGCCACATTCCTATCTATCGAAGAGTTAGATGAGCATCAAAAAAAGCACACCCGGAACACAGGCAGGTCCTACACGTGTGGCATCTGTCATAAGAAGTAAGTCCATCTCACATTTTGTAGACAACTTAGCTATTATAATTTAAGGACATTACAAATTAAATTTTTCCCATACAAAACGCATCAGCTGATCAACAATCAACTGACGCATTGCTTGATGGGATGCTTGTGTGGAAAGTTAATATATTTTTTGAAATTGATGTGCTTCACATTTTTTCTATATTATATATTATATAACTTAAGGTCCTTAAGTTACATTGTCTTAACCAATAATTCCTTTTCGCAGGTTCAATGAAAAGTCTACTCTGCAACGACACAAAGACAACGTTCACGATAAGGAGCCGAATTTGTGTTGCGAGTATTGTCCCTCGCGTGAGTCAGCGGTCACCATATCACCTTGCATATTACCTTATAAGCACCTGTTATACGCTATGAACATACGTTATATCTAAGATTATTGTATAAGCCTTACTTCTGTGCCTCTGTGCTATTGATGTGGGAATGAGTAAGACTAAGCCCTCAAATTCCAAAAAACGGGTCCATTTGCATCAGTTCTATTATGTTGTATTTTGACTAACAGAAACTGGACTCTTTTTTAGCATGTGAGCGCTTGGCCTAAGGCTGTAAACTGGAAGATAGCAGTGGCGGTGCAGTAAAATTGACCCATTCAGGCGTCTAGAACTGCCATAGTATTTCGCTACGCGGCATTTGTCATAAGTCTTTGATCCAGACCTTGTTTTGCGACGCGTAGCTGAATAATGTGGTAGTTTTATCTCCCTAAATAGAGCGCTGTCTAGTCGGTGAGGCTTTTATACAAACCTATGCATATTAGCATGTCGCGCTTGCCGCCATTAGCGCCGCCATAACGCCCCTCCGCCAGCTGTCTTCCAGGTTGCAGCCTAAATGAAAATAAAAGGAAAAGGTTTAGTTATGAGTGGTGGCCTGGTGAGTACATTATGGAGGATTCCAGGCCCACTTGTGAGTAAACATCATTATCTTTATAAGCGTGATTGTATAACGCCACTGATTACCAAAACAAATAGCAAAGATAACCAGCATCCAACCTAAAACCGTTAACCCTTAAGGCAGTTGTGATTCGAGTGGTTCATATTTTGAACTCTATTTGCTAGAAATAAAGTTCAAAATCAATAAATTTTAAACGTTCTTACGGGCTTAGTGGTACCAACTAGCAGTATTGTTATACAAACACCCTAAAACATACGGCCTGCCGTTACCCAAGTTGAACTCCATCCGCACATGTATTTAGCATGAATTTTCCTATGCTCGGTATGAAAACAGCTGATAAACGAAATTTAAAGTAAAATAAAACTTATGGCATTTTTCCATGTTACAGGATTCTCTTCAGTATCGAAACTGCAGAGACATGTGCGGGCCCACGCTGGAGATCGGCCCTATCCGTGCAAATACTGCAGCAAGAGCTTTATGAAGTCCCATCATTATACAAGGTAAGTCCAATCTTTTCGATAAAAAATGCTACCCTTTTATAGTGCTTCGCAATTTTCACTCATGGTTTACTCTCGACAAGTCATCTATGGAATGCCGTCACGTGGTGATTCTGGAGGCGCTTATAGCACACCGGTTCGTAAGTCAATAGCAAGGTTAGCAACTAGGCACGCGGTCAGCCCATAGATGGGTGACCGCCAAAATGGTTTAATTTTTTGAGTTGAGGCCATTAGGCAACAGTCGTTAAGCCGTTTTTTTATGCGAACGCTATCTTTTTGTTTGGTGTGTTTTGCAAGTTGATGTTCAACATCTGTTCCAATTTTATAACTAAATAAAGTTCCTAATGTTTCATGTTAGACTGTGTATATAATAATTATTATTATTTATTTATTGACAAGCAACAAGGCCCACTTGTTAGTAACAAATTTTAACTTGAAATTAATGTATACAATAAAATAAAAAAGTAGTAGAAATTGTAATAAAATAAGTAGTAAAAATAAAAGTAGATACAATCACAATGACACAAACAAAACAATTATTACAACTGTACCACTGCTACATGACGCATATGTTTGATATATACATTATGCAAGATCCCATGATAGATATAGCCCATGTCGATCTGGAATAATGTACCTTATTTTGCCAACTTAGTATGAGAACTTCGCCCTAGATACATGCATTATTCAAATATCAAAAGAATAAATCAGATGAGCAGTTTCGGAGATTATCTCCTAAATGCAAATTTACTGACTTTACCTACTTATAATAAATCAACATTATAAATATTTCAACAATTTTCTATACAAGGCAATATTCTTGCAGCTTCTACTAATATAATATTCAAAGAAATTTGCATGTAGGAGATAATCTCCGAAACTGCTCAACTGATTTATTCTTTTGTTACTTTGTGCTTTGTCAGACATCTTCGTTTGAAACATCGCGAGACAATACGGACGTCTCGTGGGCCATTCGGCGAAGCGGACCAGTTCCGCTGCGAAGAGTGCGAGGACACGTTCGGGACGCAAGACGAGCTTATCTACCATTCCGCGATACACGCCACACAAAACCTCATCTGTCCCTTGTGTCAAGAGAAGTTCGCTGATGTAGACGAAGTTACTACGCATATCAAGTCGCATGTCAATGGTACGTACCACTTTACCTACCATACCCTTTTAGAGAGGCAGGGCATAGCGTTATTTCGCTCAAACAGCAGCCCGATTGGGGATGTACCTCCACCTTACAGAAGACATTCCTTAATAATAACATTAATAATTTAATGTTGTGTTTCTGCGTGCCAGAGCTCATTGGGTTCTCCTGTGGTGTTCTGAGTGTCAATGGGAGGCGGTGATCACTTACCATCAGATGACCCTCTTGCTCGTTTGTCGCCCTCTGATAATAAAAAAAAAACCTAATACAGACCGTATTTCCGGGTGACTGCAGTGGAAATGACAATAATTTCAGAATGTCCCATTGCGCCACCTTTTCCTATAAGTTACGACCAGCCATAAGACAGCAAAAGCGTGTCCAACCATAGTTAATTACCCAGAAAATCTCATTAAATAGGCCGGAGTGAGGAAGTTGGCGGTGGTACACGTAATAGTTAAAATATCTTGGGACATCACACTGTCATCTGATCCCAAACTAAGCAGAGCTGTACTATGGAAATCAGACAACTGTTAAACTTACTTATATATTTCTCAATACATACATATTATACAAACATTACACCCAGAAACCGGACAAATAATCGTGTTCATCACACAAAGATTTTTCTTGGGTGGGAATCGAACCCCCGACCTCAGGGGTTATCAGTCAAGGTTACTAACAACTATACCAACTGGCGTTGGTAAACGTACAGTGCCTCTAGCACGAGTTCCTGCAGTTTACTTACTCGATCACACATACAGTTTCCTCCCATACATTGAGCACCAGCGCCTCTCGCGGAAACTATTAAGAACTAAAACTCTGGTGCTCAATGTATGGGACGCAACTGTACGTGTGATCGAGTAAGTAAACTGCAGGAACTCGTGCTAGAGGCTGATCTCACTTCGCACAGTGGTTCGTGTAGAACAAGCTAGCTGGACAATATTATTTGTTTCGATTTTTATTTATAAATGAGGTTATTAAGCAAAGATATAAGGGTCATAATACTATTTGAGGTCCATTGGTCGTTTGAGCAGGTATAGTGAAATAAAAACACAATATTTTTTTAAACAATTTTATAAATAAATTTAACTATAAATGTAACTATAAAATCTAATATCAGATACATAAAATACCTACTTAAAAACTAAATCAATCACTCATCATCACTATCATCAGATGAATCATCCATTGAATAGTCATGATCATGAGTGGCAGAACTATGAAAACTAGAAACTATATTAACATTTTGTTCCTTAAAGCTAGGTTGAACTAATAAATCTAGGACTTCGATAGGGAATGAACCTATTTTCTTCCGGGGAATTTCTCTTAAACCATTTATTACAGGGTCAGATGTTATCAATAACATATTAAGTAAATCTCTATTCGTAGCTATTCTTTGCACAGCTGCTATTTCTTGCACAGCTGCTCCACTTTTCAGCCAATTTTGAAGAATATTTTGAGATGATGACCTTGACGTCTCTCAGGGACTGCTCCGTAACACCATCAAAGTCATGTCTCAAAGATATAAACCGAAAGAGCTCCACGTTTCGCGTTTCCTTCGGGTGTTTTAGCCATTCTTCAAAAAAGTCCATTTTTGAGACGGTGAAAACTGTTTAAAGAAAAAAAAAGAAAAAAATTAGTTGTGCAAATAATTCGCAATATTTTTTTCTACTAATTACTACTAGATACTTGTGAGAATCATATAAAATAGATTTTACAGAGTGGACATGAGTGGACATGTAATATTTTGACTATTGAATTCAAAAATATGGGTGAAAAAGTCCACTTTTATCGAAACATTTAATTTAATAAAATTAAATAATGAAGATCCTGTGATAAAAATTAACTAAAACAAAACTACTTACCCTTATGTACACAATCCATCACAAAAACACTATCACAAATTTCTTTTAGTGACTTAAAATAATGTTAACAATATGGTGTAAAAATGCAAATGAATGCACTTTGAATTATCAACACTTTATATACTTACCTTAATGACGGGCCTAATGAGGGTAATTACGAAAATTAATAGATGTATTCCTTAATGTATAGGGCTAATGAGTTCATCTTAATAATTAACTATTAGGAATTGAAGAGTTGTTTTTGTCCAGCTAGTTTGTTCTACGCGAATCACAGTGCTTCGGTCGTATTAACTCTTGTTCTAATCAACTGTGAGAGTAAGTAACCTGTTTACCGATTACGGCTTTTAGCTTTTCGTGTGAATATTTGAATTTGTGTGTTGTGGTTCTAAGAAATTAAGGCTGGCATTGATATTTAAAGCTGGTTAGCTTGTTTTGTCGCTTAATAGGTTTTAGCTTGTCGTTTATATTTAAAAAAAGTTATTTAGTTAAGTAGCATTATGGTGTTTGGGCTAGAATTTATACTTTTGTCGGTCGTGATTTGACCTACCAATTTATCTATTGACCAAATTGTTCATGTATGGTCATGGTTAACAGCGTTTTGACTGTCATTTGTATATAAGCGTTAGTAAAAAAATAAATGTCAAATATGTTGGTAACAAGTCACGTCATTTCACAGGGACGGAGTTCATGTGTGATTATTGCGAACTCATATTCACGACGAAAGAAAAGCTGACAAACCATATGGTTGTTATGCACGACGACGAAATGCATAATGACACGGTAAGTTCGTTTACATTTAATTGGTTATTATTGCTCAGAAAATACTGGATTATCTTTCAATTAATCTTGGCTGATGATTTTTTTTTTTTATTGGTCAGCAAATTAGCCTCCGACTACTCACTGCTGCTATTTTATTGCAGCAACATTGTTTCTATGGGTATAGATTCTAGGTTTAGTTCTTATTCTTCTTCCAATATTTTTGTTTTATTTTAAACATTCCTTTTTTATTACTTTATTTTTGTTTACTTTTTATTGTTATTCTTAATTTTTTACTAATATCATTTTTTCCCCATGAGTCGCGATTTAATTACACTGTATACAATTTTAATACATCTTTCCAAACTTATAGATAAATTTACACATTCATATTGCACAAGTTATAAATATACAATTTTCATTAGTTTAATACCTTAATATAATTCTATTTCTTTACTTCACAATTCTTACTAATAAATCCACATCACCATAGTGTCCCTTTATTAAACATATATTTACTTATTTAGTATTCTATAATTACAAGTTTATACTAATATCATAGTTTGTTTAGTTCTAATGTGCATTTACTTTCTTATATAAATAAAGTTAATTAAAATTATTACCCACACTATATTTAAAATAGAATATTTTTATAATTTTTTTTACAATTGGCGTTGCAACACTAGACTAGACTGCCGTACTACCGTTTGCCCTAGCCGCAGATCTCACAACTCTCCGCGCAAATTTTAAGAACGTGGAGCGGTCCTCGTTACTACGCATTAGGTCAGCATAATTAGATTTAGAAATCCTATACGACAGGTTCTGGGTCGCGTCTAGTCTCCATCTACCGAACCTGGGACAGTCATCCAGCAAGTGGGGTACCGTCTCTGGTATATTCGGGTCACAGGCGCATCCAGAGTCCGGTCTTAGGTGAAAACGACACAGGTATTCCCTGAACCCTCCGTGACCAGTCAACAGTTGGGTAGTAACGTTGTCGACTTTTATAGCACTCATTATTTTGTAGGCTTCCTTGACTTCCGGGAGAAAGCAGCGTGTTAATGCTCCTGTTTCCATTGAGGTGTATTTGTTTTGCCACTCCGTTATGGTGTTCTGGCGAATGAGGCGTTTCAGGTATGAAACGGGGACCGCATCATAAATGGGTGCCGACTTTTTCGTCAGAGCAGCTTTTTTAGCAAGTTCGTCAGCTCTCTCGTTCCCGACAATACCCGCATGAGCCTTCACCCAGAGCAGAGACACATTTATATCTCTGGCTTCTAGCCCTCGAAGCATCTCCTGTATCTCCACTACGATAGGATGGGTATTGTCGGGTCTGGCGATCGCTTCTAAGGACGAACGTGAGTCACTTAATATGTTTGCGTTTGCCAAGCCATATCTCCGTACCATATCTAAAGCTTTGGTGATAGCTACCAGCTCGGCCTGAAAAACGGTGCAGTATGATGCCAGAATAAAGCCCACCGACTTCGTTTCGGTTCCGTCTACCCACATTGAAGCAGCACCACCAACCTTACCCTCTAGCTTGCTGCCATCTGTATAAATTGAGTTTCCTAGCAACCCATCCGCTTCCTCTTGAGTGTGAACGAGGCCGTGAGCCGTACGCCTTCTGGCCACTGGATGTGGTAATTCGGTAGTGCTTACCCTGCTTTCTATACTCCTGCCAGGCCAAAAGTGAATTGGTTTTCCCCGTTTGTACTCGTACAGCTCGGCGGCTTCCCTCACTCTCATGTCTAACGGCAGTAAACCTGATATACAGAGAGCAGAGGCAAGTGAAGTGGTACGGTGGGCGCGTGCTATGAGGATGCCAAATTTTCTGCTAATTTGGTTGAGCTTTTTACTGACGTAAGATTTGTGTGTGTTATTTGCCCACACACTGGCAGCATACAAGATTGTTGGCTCAACCACAGCTTTGTACAGGATTCTGTTGATGGCATCGCTCATGCCCCACGTTGTGCGTGTAGCCCTAGCTGCCATCTGGTATAACTTTGTCGCTTTGCGACACACAGCTTCAATGTGCGTTTTAAATGTCAGGTTTTTGTCTATAGTCACCCCCAACACCTTCACTTCGTGTGCCAGAGTTAGTGTTGTTCCGGCTAGTTGTAGATGGGGGGTGTCGTATTTCAACCGTCTTGTGACGATCATAGCTTGAGTCTTGTGTGCCGCAAAGCGCATCTTACTTCTCTTGCCCCAGTCCGTAATCTTTTCGAGGGCGTGGTTGGTAATCTTGACCAGCTCCGCTGATGTTGATGCGGACGCGATAACAGGGATGTCATCCGCAAAGGCTTGTATATGTGCCTCGAGTTGGCCAGCCTCTTGAAGAAGTGAGTCCAGCTGGACGTTCCACATCAGAGGGCCACATGTGGATCCCTGTATGCACCCCCGTTGGGTTTCCCTGTGGATTTCAATGCCCGCATACTGCAGAGTTACCGACCTTTTGCTTAAGTAGCTATCCATAAGCAGTGTAATGTCCCTAGGGCAGTCCCTCTCCATCAGCTGGTGAATAATAAGAGGCCACCAAGCACTGTCAAAAGCCCCCTCTATATCTAATGACACCACAAATGGCTGATGATTAACGCGGACGGGGTATAAGATTGCTGTTATGGAGCTGTTTAAGGCTAAATTCGAGAAAATACTGAATTATTGCCTGATTAGCTCAAACGGGGTATAAGATATAAGGTTAGGACCTGTCTAAGGCTAATTTGGAGAAAATGCATGCTCTGAGCCCTAAGCGTAGCTGTACGAAAATTAACAATGCTATGCAAATCTGCGAATCAAAAAGAACAGCAAGACGTAATGTACGAAAATAATGCATTGGTAATTCTAAGATAGATAAACAAATAAATCTATAGCAAAAAGTATCCAGCAGCCGCTAACTCTGGTACATATCTCTACGACGCATGATCAATACTTAGTTCCAAAATAGTAATAAAAGTTCTAATAAATGATTGGGCCCTTTTTTATTTACTTTCTATGCATATTTTGTATAATTTCAAAAGATAACCACAAAAAATTACAAAGGGACGATGTCGTGACCATTTGGGCTAACTTGGTATTCATGTCACAGGATTTGCAGCAGGATGAGTCATCCATGGAAGTTGACCAGGAGGATGAAGAAGAAGACTCCGGGTTCCAAGGTAAGTTATTCAGTTATATTGTTGCTGTCCTGGATAAAAACTTAAAGCATCTTTTAGATTAATAAGAATTCGCTCTAAGTTGCGATGATTGTAGAATTTCATGTAATATGATTATTTTCCAAATTTGTAATATATAACAAATTTGGAAAATAATCATATTACATGAAATTCTAAACCAAAAAAAGTTAAAGATAATATTAGTGACTGGAAAAATACTGTTTAAAAATTAAATCCGATTGTTTTAATATTTATATGTTGTATTTTATTCTACGAGACAACTTCCGCACTTTTATTATGGTTTCTTAATACAAGCAATCTTTTGCTTAAAAAGTGTTCTCCAAATATGTGTATCTGTAAGCCCTTTGTAATCGAAATAAACAATTTATTAGGCACAGTTAATCATTTTCTAATGCATGTTAATTTGAGGATGGCATTACGAGTATTTATGGGTCAGATTTCCAGCCACTTATGTGGTAAACGTGGTTTAATAGCTGACCATCTTTCGACAAATACAAGTTACGTTTTACCGACCATGATAATTTTCTCCACACATCATATATACCCCACCAAACCTTACAGTATCTCGAATACAGGAATAAGTAAAATGTACACACAACAACATATCAAGCTATACATATCCAGTATAATCTGATCTCGCGTTGTATTGGATTTCCGTACAATGACAGGTCAGCTTATATTGGAAATGTATAGCTTGATATGTAGCCGTGTAAACTAGTTTCTATACTTATTATGTTTCAATATTACCGAATGCCTATAAAAAAATGGTAGGGAGTAAAAAATATTCCTATGTACTGATAGAATAATGTACATGTTTTTGTTTGACAGTCAAAGATGAAGGGGACCACATGGTAGTAGAAATAAAGAAGCCTAACGATTTCATGGTAATGATCGATATTAACAATATATATTTCTTACCTATATGCAACTGAAAGTTGTTAGCATTCAATAATATAACGTTTGTGTTACAGCTCGCCAATCGACAAACTGATGAGAAATTAGATACTACAAACTCTGAGGGTAAGTGAAGTTATTAAACTCAAGGTACTATAAGTTTTAACTACCAATGTAACTTATGAGACTGACTACAGCCAGATTATTCAATACCATTCGCTAGCTTGTAAGCCCTTTGGGGACTGCCGATAGGAGTCAAAACTATTTTTTAGCGAACACTTCTGATCTAAATAATCTACAATATCTTAGTTATACATATAGGTCGTGGGAAGCGTGGCGTGATGCTGACGCCAGTTTCACGTTGTTTGTTCACCCAAGAAGTACACATATGTACACATTATATAATAAATTTTGTTTATTGGTAAAACAAAATTTGTGATTGGGTCCTCCTTTTAGACAGTTAGTGTCTGTATTAGGAGAGTAAGCTCTTCCATAGCAAGACGTGCTATACAAAGCCATATATGTTTATATTTTTATTGTGCTAAAACTACATATAGCTAATGGGAAGCGTGACGTGATGATGGCTCAAGTTCCATTTATCTAAAGAAGTTTTCACTTAAAAAATCTGAAAATCATGAATATTTTAACTAGTTTCTGATCCCGTGCTTTAGCAGTGATTGTAACCTATGTATTTATTCGGTATATAAACTATCTCCATAAGAAATCCGTTAAGCCGTTTCAGCAAAAATACTAATGTATAACACACAATTTTTTGCATTTTTATAGGTTGTGTACTGTTCATAGCGATACAATATTCGAAACCATTCATACCTTGACAATTAAAGTGTCCAAATTAGTTTTTGCTTACACTTGCGTGCTACCAATTGTTAAACATCATCCCCCACCGCTACCCTATTCACTTGTTTATTAGAGCTTTAACTTGACTTAGGATGATAAATGTATTTTATTAGTATTGGTAGCGAAACTGCTAAGACCCCCGACACCAAATAATAAAAGATCTATAACTTATAAACGCCTGATCGGAATTTCTTGAAACTTTGCTAATTACCTTCGTGGTTAAACTAATTTTTGGAGGAAAAAGCAGCATTGAAATTGTTTAGAATTAGTAACGAAACCATTAAAGCCCCCCCGAGACCAAATAGTAAAAGAGCTGTAACTTATTACAGATGATCGGATTTTCTGGTAACTTGTTTAAGTACCTTTTTGGCAAAAATGACTTTCGGAGGAAAAAATCAACATTGAAATTGGTTCTATTGGTAAAGGGGTTAAAAATTTTATAAGACTGATCCGATTTTCTTAAAATTTGGCCAAAATCCTTATCGGGTCTACCTTTTGTATGGACACGGTAGGTACGGACGTAACCGTGACGTAGGCTTCAATAACATACCGTTCATTTGAATCCGGGTTTTAAAAATAGCGCTGACGTTCATATTTAAGTAATCTTGTTATTACTTTTCCTATGTAGAAAATCTACTAGGACAGACGCCAGCACATCAAGCTACTTCAATCTGTCAAATTTCCCCAATTGAAAGTGAACCTTATACTTTTGTGATAAAGTAGAAAATCTATAAAAGATATTTGACAGCATGGGGTAGCTGGATGTGCTGGCGTCTTCTGTACATCGTTCATTTTCTAATGTAATGTTATTATCCAATAGAGAGTGAATCCGAGGCTACATACACGGAGTTGTCTACTGTGGATACCCTGGCGATGGTCCGGAAAGATGTGAAAGTAACTAAAACCATCGCTGCTACCCCCGGCGGAGCTACCATCACCAAGAATGTGGTTACACCCTTCAAAGCAACGGAAAAGAGAGATAATCTGGTACTTATATAACACAAATAATGCGATTTACTAAAATTCATAAAATCACAAAGTTTCGTTTTTCGCCCAGCCAGCCTATATACAGGCGCCAGCACATCAAGCTAGCCCAATCTGTCAAATTTCTCCAAAGTCTCCTGTCGAAAGTGAACCTTATGGTTATGAGATAAAGTTGAAAATCTATAAAAAAAATTTGACAGATTGGGGTAGCTGGAAGTTATGGCCTACATCATGCTCTCGCTACATTTGTTTTTCTTTGATTAAAAAATGTTATACTTTATCGTATTGGCAGTGGTTACCCTATAGTCAGAGATGTCGCTCAGTAGGCCTCTGACATGACGTATCGACTGTTGTCTAACGAATACAACCGGGACCGACAGCTTAACCTACCCTCGGAAGCACGGAGACACTCAGAAATTAAATTACTTTGGTGGTTACCCATCTAATTATAGATGACCGTGTGCCCAGGTGCCAGGTGCTTAACTTCCCCGATCACTTACGAGCCGGTGGCTGTGGGCTCCTTTGTTTATATATTATATTAATCAAATCTCAATCCACGTTTTATTTTGTACAGTCGCCAGCAAATCCGGCTACCCTAATCTAGCAAATTTCTTTTAGCTTGATGTGCTGGCGTCTGGACATCCCAATGTCTATTGAGAATTGATATTCTGGACAGTATTCCTAAAGGTTAAAGCAAATATAAATAAAATACGCCGATACAGCACCAACTATTCAAGGCGGAATAATTAAACGTAATCCACATCATATAGTAGAATACATTAAATTTATATCAGTTAAAACTGTGAAAATCTAACAAAACTGTACTTTCGTTAATTTTCACGCATTATTTTCGTTATTTTGAGATTTTAATTTCTTTCGGAACCATTTTGACGTAATATTTATGGTATAAATGCTCTATCTATGAAACAAACTATTAGGTTAGCGTAATTCACAATTATACGAACGTTATTTCAGACCGCAAGCATACTTCGTAAAGCTGAGGAAGTTAAACGCAAAAACCTTGTCACACCTGACCCAGGTAAATATGTACATTAATTACCATATTACTGCAGTTGGATTGAACATCCTTATGTATTCCTCGTTTATTCAATAACATAGATGCCCTCTACTAAAGGTTTGTTTATAAAGTAATGTGAACTGTAAAAACCCCGTTGATTACGAAGCTAAGGACATCCTCGAAGTTAATCCGCTTCTCAAGTTTTAAGTTGGGAAACAGATAGGCTGCAGATAAGGTTCGTTTCTACTGATCGTAATAAGTGAATGGCCTAAGTCATCCATTACCATTGCTTGCCCAAATCGCAAACTCGCCAATCATCAATGGAATCATAGAGTTTAGCATTAATTATGGAAAGGGTGGATTATATCATCGTGTAACATGTATATATTAATTTGTAAAAATAATTATTATGAATAAGTAAACTGTGACTGAACATTTTCACCTACTTTGTATGTGAACATTGCATATGTGTAAGAATTTTACTGTACAAATTGAACGCTGCTTTTCGAAACAAAACGTAAAGGCGTAAACACTCCGAAACTACTGAGTCTAAAATTTTAAAAAGAAAACGATATCAGTTTTTTAGATTACAGGAAACCTCTTAAAAATTTGTAAGTATTCAGAGTAACATAGCCAATTTGCTCCATATTTGTGCGTATAAACTTTATTTGCAGTACGTTTTCTACTTAATACTGTCCACTCGATTAACACACTCTTGTCCGTTTTGTGCTTAAGGATTAACCGAATATACAGTCGTGGTCAACTAATTAGGGACATTCAAGATGTGAAGGGCTATAACCGGTTATGTACATATAAATATAAAACCCTATTGATTTCTCAGCACCTGTTATTTGCATAATGTGGTCCGATTATTATACTATAAATGGCTGTAAATAAAAGATTAAATAAATAGAAAAAGTATTTAATATCAAAGATCTGTTTCTTAAGATACAGGTATTTTCCCTAGTTTAAGAGACAGGGTTCATATTTTGTGTACAGATCTCTGCAACATGGTTGGTCTCGGAACCATTTTGTAATTAACATAGCATAAGTACTCAACAAACAACATTGTAACAATTAGCAAATAAGCAAATCTGTAAATATGTTTATCTAACTAATAAATAAAAATAAAATTAAACATGTATTAAATATTAAGGTACAATTCTGTAGTGGACATTTAATTAAGGACAGTAAAGTATAATGAAAAATACAGTTAAACAAAACTTATAATCTGCAGTGTTATAATATCTTTAACAGCTCCATTTTATTACGTGTAAAATCAGTACCCCGGAGCAAAACCTTTGTTAGTAATTACCGCTTGACACCGATGTGGTATAGACATTATCAGTTTCTGACATGTTTCGACAGGAATGTTTGCCCATGCCTCACAATTAGCTTCATGGAGTTCATCCAAATTTGTATTACGATAAGTGGCTACTTCTTTCTTGATATCGTGCCAAAAGTGCTCAATTGGGCTGAGGTCCGGGCTATTTGCTGGCCAATCTAGCACCGATACAGACTGACTGGTAAGAAACGACTTGACTGAATGAGCGGTATGTTTCGGGTCGTTATCCTGCTGAACGTCGTCGACGCGACGACATTTGGTAGAAGCAGGGTTTTTCGGAAGAGTGGCTCGCAAAGTACCGTTGTTGAAGAAAGAACATAGAATGGCTCGTTTTATTCGCTTCGTTTTATTTACAGCCATTTATAGCATAATAATCGGACCACATTATGCAAATAATAGGTGCTGAGAAATCACTAGGGTTTTATATCTATATGTACATAACCGGTTATAGCCCTTCACTATCTTGAATGTCCCTAATTAGTTGACCACGACTGTGTATGCGAATAAGCCCTCCAAGTTTACACCTTTATAGATGAAACTAACAAAAGTAATAAAGGCTTACTTTTGTACCTAGTAACGTCAAAATGTTTCTAATGTTTCAGAGAAGAAACCTAATCACAAATCAGAAGTACAAAATAGCAATACGGGTGCTAACGACAAGACTCTGCGTTTATTGGAAAAAGAATTGCAAGAACTGAAAAGAGTAAGTGAACTTTACATACTTATAAATTAAAATATTCTTTATAGACCAGGGTTGATAATTTTTAAAACCAAAAAAAATAATAGTAGGATGAAACCCATTAGAAAAGGAAGGGAATATTATAAAAATGAAAGGAAAAATAATTTACGGGCGATCTGAGGTCGGGAAGGGGATAGGGGTGAGTTTTTAAGGGTAAAAAACGGTTTTTCTCGATTTCCGGCAAAACTAAAAGTCCTATCGAAAAAAATCAAATGGCAAAGTTATAGGTAATAAAAAGATCTAAAACTTTTGTATTTACACTTTTTTCACATAACCTAAAATTTATGTGAAAACTTCAAAAAACCAACTGTTTGGTTTTTTATTTTTATCTTTTACATACATTTTTCTTTTTTAACGAAATTTGGTGAAAACTTACCTTTTTATGTCCCAAATACGCTGTAATTTATTTGATTAAAAATATTTATTTTTTCACCTTATTTTGAATTAATATCGAAAAAACACCCTAATTTTCAATCGAAAAGTCACCCGTCAAAATATCAGCTTTTTTCAAAAAAATGGTATGTTTTCTGTTCGTTGAAATCTCTACTTTCCGATGGTGAAAAAAAATATATACAGGGTGTCCCAAAACTCAACGTCAAGCCGAAACGGGGTGACAGGATTGATCATAACCATCACGAGAAAAATCTGAAAAAAAATCTATCCCATGCAGTTTAAAAATTATGGGCATTTTAAGAAAAACCTAGAAATTTGATCAAACTGTACCATTTTTCGGTTATTGTGGTTATTCTTTTTTATTTTTGTTCATTTGAACTTTGGAAACGTAATTCTAAATAACATTTCTAGAATCCCAATAAAAAATAATGACACAATTGCCTCAAGTTTCCGAGAATTGAGACTATTTGTTAAACTACGAATTTAAAATTTTCAAGATTCGTCGACTTTGACAGGCCCTCCTATAAAAAAAATGTACTAGAGTGCCTTGGCAAGTGGCATTAAAAGTTGGCGCATTTAATCAGAATTCTAAAATGGTACAATACTTGTTAGTTCCATACAATAGAAAAGAGTAAAAAAATTAAAACCTCAAGTAACCCGATTTTTGCTATCTCATTTTACTCAGTTAAAATGTTTTTAATTCACACAAGCTCTAGGTAGGTTCTTAATTTTAAGACAAAATGATGAGAGAGATGGATAATGGGTATGTTCGCCATGAGTGAGCGAGACAGATAGTGACGCCACTTTTACCAAAGTGAAAAAAAGTTAGTAAAATTAGTAAAATAATTAGGTTTGTTGGAATAAAAGTCAGATGATAGAGAAATAACGTTTTTTATTAAAATAAATGTTCAAATTGTTTACCATCAGCCTCAATACAAGCCCTACATCTTCTTAAAAAAGATCTACTTATTAGTCGGGCATATCTTCGAGAGTTGATCGCCTCAGCTGCTTGAGAAATGCGTTCACGCAGGTCGGCTACGTTCTCAATGGGCTTTGAGTAAACTTTTTCTTTGAGAACTCCCCAATAGAAAAAATCCAGGGGATTTAAATCTGGTGAACGGGCGGGCCACGAGATAGTGCCCGAACGTCCAATCCACCTTCCCGGATATTCCTGGTCAAGGAAATCTCTTACTTGCACTGCGAAATGCGCTGGGCAGCCATCTTGTTGAAACCACATGTCGCGAAGATCTGCTAGTGGTACGTCCTCTAACAGGGTTGGTAAATCTTCTCTTAAAAAATGTAGGTAATTAGTTCCATTCAAGTTCTCAGGCAGTTCAATAGGCCCAATAATTTTACCGTTTAAAATTCCGGTCCACAGGTTTACTTTAAAACGATACTGGGATCTATCTTCTCGCATTAAATGTGGATTCTCCACATGCCACTCGTGATAATTGTGCAAGTTCATGTAACCATCTTTTTTAAATGTCGATTCATCTGACCAGAGAATTTTTTGGATGAATTGGGGATTCTCATTATGCCTCTGTCGCACTCGTTTAAACGACGCATCTCCGTCTCAATGCGTGGCGTCACTATCTGTCTCGCTCACTCATGGCAAACATACCCATTATCCATCTCTCTCATCATTTTGCCTTAAAATTAAGAACCTACCTAGAGCTTGTGCGAATTAAAAACATTTTAACTGAGTAAAATCTGATAGCAAAAATCGGGTTACTTGAGGTTTTAATTTTTTTACTCTTTTCTATTGTATGGAACTAACAAGTATTGTACCATTTTAGAATTCTGATTAAATGCGCCAACTTTTAATGCTACTTGCCAAGGCACTCTAGTACATTTTTTTTATAGGAGGGCCTGTCAAAGTCGACGAATCTTGAAAATTTTAAATTCGTAGTTTAACAAATAGTCTCAATTCTCGGAAACTTGAGGCAATTGTGTCATTATTTTTTATTGGGATTCTAGAAATGTTATTTAGGATTACGTTTCTAAAGTTTAAATGAACAAAAATAAAAAATAATAACCACAATAACCGAAAAATGGTACAGTTTGATCAAATTTCTAGGTTTTTCTTAAAATGCCCATAATTTTCAAACTGCATGGGATAGATTTTTTTTCAGATTTTTCTCGTGATGGTTATGATCAATCCTGTCACCCCGTTTCGGCTTGACGTTGAGTTTTGGGACACCCGGTATGTACCTATAGTAAATCTTCTCAGAAAATGCAAAAATAATCGAATTCTTTTTTTAATTACTATAAAAAATTTTGAGCTATTTATTAAAATTAACACTTTAATTACTCAAAAAACATTATATTACATGTAACATTGATAAAAAAAAATTGCTAATTAGAATATACTACTATAATTAACAAACAAATAAGTTAATAAAATTAATAAGACATCTAATATTTGGAGAAAGTTATCGAATCTTCTTTAAATTATATGCGTAGATATCTATTTATATTTTAAGATAAATTATATACCTGACTGACCTACGAAAAATAGTAGCCCATCAAAAGGTATTTCATGGAGAAGTGGGGAAGGGGCTAGGCGGGTCTGGGTCTTACTACATACATACTCATAATAATCTCCTTAATTTTTGCACAAACAAATTTAGTTAATCCCATAAAAAAATATATTAAAAATCTATAAAAAATACATAAAATATATATCGTAAATATATTTTTAATAACAAACGTTTGGCCGATTTTCAAATATATTTTATAAATTTCAAATATATTTCAGATATATTCAAAATATATGAAATATACATGAAAATCAGCCAAAAGTTAGTTATTAAAAATATATTTAGTGTACATATTTTTTATACATTTATACATTTTAAATAGGTTTTTAATATAATTGTAATATATTTTAATACATTTTGACATTTATTTCTTTAATATTTTGTTGTTTAAAAATATTGTAATGAATAACGTAATCAGAATAAAGTATCTACATTTAATTGTACGATTTACATTTATATATAATGAAATGAAATGTAATTAGCATTAAATAAATCAACTTTTTAATTGAAACAAATTGCAGCAATAACATTTTTAGATGATTTTTTTCATAATAATAAAAAAAAATCGATTTCGAGTTATTTTCGATTTTTTGCATTTTCTGAGAAAATTTACTACAGTAACATATATATTTGTTTTCACCATCGGAAAGTAGAGATTTCAACGAACAGAAAACATACCAACTTTTTGAAAAAAGCTGATATTTTGACGGGTGACTTTTCGATTGAAAATTAGGGTGTTTTTTCGATATTAATTCAAAATAAGGTTAAAAAATAAATATTTTTAATCAAATAAATTACAGCGTATTTGGGACATAAAAAGGTAAGTTTTCACCAAATTTCGTTAAAAAAGAAAAATGTATGTAAAAGATAAAAATAAAAAACCAAAAAGTTGGTTTTTTGAAGTTTTCACATAAATTTTAGGTTATGTGAAAAAAGTGTAAATACAAAAGTTTTAGATCTTTTTATTACCTACAACTTTGCCATTTGAATTTTTTCGATAGGACTTTTAGTTTTGCCGGAAATCGAGAAAAACCGTTTTTTACCCTTAAAAACTCACCCCCATCCCCTTCCCGACCTCAGATCGCCCGTAAATTATTTTTCCTTTTATTTTAATAATATTCCCCTCCTTTTCTAATGGGTTTCATCCTACTATTATTTTTTTTCACTTTTTATTATTTTTAAACGCTTCTACCCTGGTCTATTAATATCATTGAGACCACTGAATGGATTTGGTTGTTCAATTAAATAATCTATTGCCTGTGTAGTGAAAAATGTTTGGTTCAGGCTTTCCGCACACTATTTGTGTAGAAACAAAGCTTTCGTTCGAGGACTAATGGGGATTAGCCCATTGCCACTGACTGACAACTTATATTGTGGTCTCCGTATTTCCCATTTATTGAGTGACCAAGCCATTTTTATTGTGTTGAACTCTTTTCCTTTTTTTACAAGTCTAGTTGGCATATGGATTAACATATTTTTTAGGTATTGCTATCAATGCTACTTAATATATCAGTAATATAATTTTATTGGTTAGATGGTGATTCAGGCAAGTCACAATAATTGTATTAATATTTGTATTGGACATGTGTACCTAAATTAATAAGTAACATATTAAAATCTAAATAACGCTATACAGGTATTTTAAACCATGTTACGCTCATAGCTAGTTACCCTCACAGATCCGAAAATGATCGACGACATGAAGCGAAAAGGTGACCACATATGAGATTTGTAGCCATCATCATTAGATCTATGGATCGACAGCCATGTCCAAAGCCTACTTCGTCTTTAACAATTCTGGCACTAGGTTAACCACTGCGCATACAAATTAATAAATTAAATGAATGTTATTATATACAGTGAATATAAAAACGTGGAAATGCCTTGTGTTGACGTCTGTACAATACAGGGTAAATGAACAACAAATGTGATTTAATTATTATTGCTTAAATTTCATAACGGCTCATCTATTTATGTGTTATATTTTCATTGCAGACCAATACACGTACTGATATCGTAAAATCTACCGCAAAGCAAACAGAAAGTCCGCGAAACAGACGAACACATATTGTACACGCGGCTATACCTAAGGCTAGGTAAGTAAATTTGTATATCTAACCCAGACATTTTAGAAATCCTGAGCACTTCATTAGATTAAGTACGCCAGCACCTACTTTGTGGTTCAAATCTCGGGTTAGAACGGTTATTGACGTGCAGATGCATAAGAGGGTCAGTTTTAGTCTCAATTTGTGCACTCTTCGTTAATACACGAAGACGCTGATCATTAGTCTAATGAAACATTGTTTTATCACTTTATTTATAACAAGCTGTGCCCCGCGGTGTTACCCGCGTTAAATTTTATAAATTTTCTTTGCTATAAACCTCACGGAGTCCGAGACCTTTCCAACGAATGCAAAACCGTGGAAATAGGTTCGTGCGTTCTGGAGTTATAGCGTCAGGAAGGAAAACCCGACTTATTTTTATATACTAGACTAGCTGTGCCCAGCGGTGTTACCCGCGTTAAATTTTATAAATTTTCTTTGCTATAAACCTCACGGAGCCCGAGACCTTTCCAACGAATGCAAAACCGTGGAAATCGGTTCGTGCGTTCTGGAGTTATAGCGTCAGGAAGGAAAAGCCGACTTATTTTTATATAGTAGACTATGCCTTATACGTGCTTCGCTACGTATAAGGCATAGTAATAAAAAAATGATTATTAAGTTCATTTATTCAAACAAACATATATTTTAAATTGCTAAAAGATGTTGATATTACACTTTTTCAAGCCTTTTTTAAAATTTTCTCTACGTACAAACCTTCCCTGGACTTCCACGAATAATTCAAGACCAAAATTAGCCAAATCGGTAAAGGCATTGTTGAGTTATAACATTACAACGAAAAGTGGCATTGATTTTATATATTTCAAGCTAAGTGCATGGCGATGGTGCAGCTTATCTACTGTACTTTTATATTTTATTTTGTATTTGTATGTTTATACTTATTAGCTTCACAGAAACAGAGGTTGGTAACAAACAATCATTTGGCTTAAAGTACTACATAGTAGGCTATTAACAAAAACAATACAATATGGCAGTATATGCTTAAAACCTGTGTCTTAGCTTAGCTCTAAACTCTTTCTATAACTAATTTAGCTAACTGGTACATTTTCTTATTATAATAGATTAATTAATGAAATACAATCTTAAAATTAGGTATCTTATTAATTTTAAATGTTACGGAGAGAAATGTGTGTATTGTGAAAGAGATAGAAATGAAAGAGAATCAATTTGAGCGCATTTTTTGTGCGTATTTTTAATCTTACCAAATAATAAAATGTGGTCAGGTGATATTTTATATTCGGGTACAGTTAAGAGGATTTCAGATCCTTCATAATTTAAAGACTTTACAAATTTTGTCACGTCTTTTTTACATTTTGTTTTGTTTAGCGGATACGTTTTATAGTTCTCTAGTAACAATCAAGATAATCACTGTCTATAATTGTAATGAGCGACACTCTATCCTCGTATTAATGTCTCAATGTCAGTGAATCTATGTGTCTATCGTAGTGATATATTATATTGTGAAATACTTCACTAGTTAAAATTTGAAAACTGCTTTGTTTACTCAAAATCTGATTTTCAAGTTTAAATATCAAATAGGCTTACATTATTTGTATTTATTTAGAACTCCAGTCCCCGAAGAGAAGAAAACACCAGTATTTGCAAAAACTCCGTTAGTAGAAAAGAAGGTTCCGGAGCGGCGCGTTGTAACCAAAGAAAACAAGGAGCCTAAAGAGCCCAAGGAAACCAAAGGAAACAATGGAAACGCTAAGGAAGAGAAAGAAAAAGAAATCAAAGAAAAAGAATCTCCTAAGGTATGTTTAATAGGATCATATAAGTAAGAGTATATTTAGATATTACAAAATACACTAGTGATAAAATAATAATTATGTTCATAAATTAAATTGCTGTATTGCTGGCCGTGTGCACAGATCTTTAAGGGATGGGACATATATATAAATATATATATATATATATAAACTACGGAACCTCTTAATTTCGGGAGACCATGAATTATTTTTAAAATACCGGTTAAAGTAGTTTTATTTTTATTGTTATTTTATATTTTGTTGTCTGTGCAATCTATACAACGTGTAACAGAAAGAGTGAACGTAACTTAAGGGGCATATACGGTCTCCTTAAGCCTACCTATACACAAAATCTCATACCGAAATACCATCATTTTAATCTTGATCATAAAATAATATACCATTCAATATATCGACAAGTATTTTTATCGATATAACGAACATCCGTACTAACACAGCGATTCTGATTTACGCTAGAAATTGTTTGACATACCTCTGTGTTTCTATGCACGCCTGGTAGTGATTTACGCTAGAAATTGTTTGACATACCTCTGTGTTTCTATGCACGCCTGGTAGTTTGATTCCAAATGAACTCACTACACATATTTTGTTTTATTTTCGAGTTATGTTTTTATTTATAGCACTGCTGAATAGCTATTGGATACTTTACATCGTATAAGTACGTGATACACAAACACATTACGAGAATCTTTTTATAGTTTAACTTCTAGTTGAAGTTGTTTTCAGTACTGATGGAAGAATTTCATTATTTCACGTTCACTAAAATCTGCACCGACACCGAAAGCTTGACTCTAAAACTTGCCAACTAACACGAGTCTCTCTCATGTACAACATATTCATAGAATCGTAAAGCTTTCATGTTTCTTAGTTATAAAGAGGCGTGGCCTCCATCGCGGCACTGTACCCTTCACGACATAGGTTCCTCGTAATTAAACAGCCTTAAATTCTGTGACCTATGAATCCTCATCATCACAAAGTGCACGTCTGAGGCTATTCTTTCATAGATGAATGCACGAAATGTTCAAAATTATTACGATCACTAAACGACATAGTTAAGGATTTCGCGGAACACTTTACTCATTACTAAACGACATTTTAGACGATTTAGTAACTAAACACGACCTAAATAGACAACAGTTTACGAACAACTAATGATTTTAATATTTTTATTAAATAAATGAAATTGCACAATATTTGATGAATTTGGCGGCTTTCATCGAACGCGGCCCCTTTGGCGGCGTCTTTGAGTCCGCTCAAAAGAGCCGCCTAGGTATCTACGACGCGCGCGGCTCGCTTCCATGAATATTAAAAGATATTTAACCGTTTATTATTTACCTATATCAACTCTTTGATTTTGCCGCCATATTAGTGTAACTTTGGATATAATCAGGACGGAATTTGAAATGTCCTCTACTGTTCATATGAGCCTAGTACATTATTCATATTTTTTTATTTGTATGTATTGTATGAATGATTAATATTTCGTAACAGGAAACCTTTAAAATTTAGAGTGTATCACTCTAAATTTTAAAGGTGGAATTGAAAGTGCCCCTGCACTTTCTATTCCATCACTCTCATGATCCGATGGGACGACTAGCGATACGACCGGAAAGAGGTCAGGCACAGGAACGACGGCTTTACGTGCTCTCCGAGGCATGGGGGTGTAATATCGTCAACTCCCAGACTTCGGGCTGATACTGAGAAATTTCTTTTTACGGAAAAATCCCATAATCACTTTTTGGTCCCACCCGGGAATTGAACCCAGGACTTCATTATTCCCATAATCACTTTTTGGCCCGACCCGGGAATTGAACCCAGGACTTCATTATTCCCATAATCACTTTTTGGCCCGACCCGGGATTTGAACCCAGGACTTCATTATTCCCATAATCACTTTTTGGCCCGACCCGGGAATTGAACCCAGGACTTCATTATTCCCATTATCACTTTTTGGCCCGACCCGGGAATTGAACCCAGGACTTCATTATTCCCATAATCACTTTTTGGCCCGACCCGGGATTTGAACCCAGGACTTCATTATTCCCATAATCACTTTTTGGCCCGACCCGGGAATTGAACCCAGGACTTCATTATTCCCATAATCACTTTTTGTCCCGACCCGGGAATTGAACCCAGGACTTCATTATTCCCATAATCACTTTTTGGCCCGACCCGGGAATTGAACCGAGGACTTCATTATTCCCATAATCACTTTTTGGCCTGACCCGGGAATTGAACCCAGGACTTCATTATTCCCATAATCACTTTTTGGCCCGACCCGGGATTTGAACCCAGGACTTCATTATTCCCATAATCACTTTTTGGCCCGACCCGGGAATTGAACCCAGGACTTCATTATTCCCATAATCACTTTTTGGCCCGACCCGGGATTTGAACCCAGGACTTCATTATTCCCATAATCACTTTTTGGCCCGACCCGGGAATTGAACCCAGGACTTCATTATTCCCATAATCACTTTTTGGCCCGATCCGGGAATTGAACCCAGGACTTCATTATTCCCATAATCACTTTTTGGCCCGACCCGGGAATTGAACCCAGTACTTCATTATTCCCATAATCACTTTTTGGCCCGACCCGGGATTTGAACCCAGGACTTTATTATCTGCAGTTGAACACGCTACCGCTAGACCAATGAGTTATACACGAACAAATTCAAATGGCGCGGCGCGCGGTGGCGGCATCTTTGACTCTCTCAAAGGCGCCGCCACGCGCGGGGCCCGCTTTGATGAATATTAAAAAATATTTAACCATTTATTATTTACCTACATCAATCCTTTGTATTCGCCGCCGTATTAGAGTTCCTTGCGACAAAATCAGGACGGAATTCGAAATGTCCCCTAATGTTCATATGAGCCTAGTACATTATTCATATTTTTTCGTAATTTATCAGTAGTCGTACCGCGTGTGTTTATCTGGTTAGTTTGTATTAAAAATTAAGTACCTATTCGTTTCCGGCCAGATTAAATTCACATACTGAAAGAAAAATTTAATATTCTTACTATTTAAGACACAAAAAAATATCTGCAGTTACATAAGTCAATTAAATTATTTATTTCTCCTAGATCCAACATCTTGCGGAATATCATTTTAAATTAAATTCAGTGATTTTTCCTAGTTATCAAATTTATATGAATTTAGAGCAAAAATTCAGTTAAACATTTGATTGAATCTTAAAATAAACACGTGTAATAAATTATATAAACTGTACAGAACCACACTTTTTATTTACAGTCTAAGTAGTAGGTACCCAAAGAGTTCTCGGTAAGGTTCATTACCCTTGCGGCTGAGTTTTGCTTAGTGTTGTTCATAACGTCGGTAATCTTACTTGTTGATTTAGGTTGTCGATATAAAAATAAATTACTAGTTGAATAAAAAATGATTATTTCTGTTTGAAGTTTCGTCCATAGGTAGCCGTCCTGATACCCTATAACCCCCTTAAGTTACGTTCACACTTTCTGTTACACGTTGTATATATATATATATATATATATATATATATATATATATATATATATATATATACATATAATAAAATCGTAGGAAAGTCAAAACTGGACATCGAATATTAAAAAAAAAAAGGATACTTGGGGCGTGATCTACAATCGATATCGAAGTCATAAATATAATTTTTGTCTGTTTGTCTGTATGTATGTCCGGGCTAAACTCAAACATTACTGCATAGATTTACTTCCAATTTTGCATGAATATTACTAAGAGGTTGGGTCAACATATAGGCTACATATTATCACGCTATCACCTAAGGGGGAGGAGCTATGCTAGTTTATAAAATTTAACGCTGGTAAAACCGCAGGACACAGCTAGTTTTTTAATAAAAATTTCCTTTTTTTTCTTTCTTACTCTAAATTGACTACCTAATTAACAAATATATTTTTAATGAATCCTATTACTCTTGTATTTGATGCAATGTTTTATATTTTAGGTTGTAGTGAAAAATGGTACCAATGAGAAAACTCCTGAAGAAGGCATACGTCGTTCTACGAGACCTTCCAAAATCAAGGACTACGCGAAGATGATCAGAGACAGGTAATATAATAGCCCTACTCTCAGAGAATTCTCATCTTATAACTATTAGAAAGTACAAGTTAACAATCTTAGTATAATATTATTACAATGTTAAATTAAAATCGTAAGGGTATAGCAATAACGGTAAATTGAATACTTTTTGAAAGACTGCCTGCTAAGTAATTTTTTGTGTATATCATTGAGTATGTTTAAACTTCATGTCAATACCAAAAGATAGATTTAGTTAATAGTTACTACCCAAGTGGTGAATACATGTCATTATTTCGGCCAGACCTTCCCTTTACTAATGAGGATCACTATCACCCGTTCCTCTTTAAACTTTGGAACTATTCTTATTAATTCTAATCAACCCACAGGAGTCAAGATTCTGATGAGAATGACGATTCAGACTATGATGATGAAGAATATAAAGAAGCAGAAAGAAGTAATGAGGTAAGATACATATATGTTATTGTTTGAATATTAAAATAAATTACAAATCAAACACAAACATTCACCGTAGCCTAGTTGGTAGTGCTCCTGCCTACGAAGCTGGTGGTCCTGGGTTCAAATCCCGGTAAGTGCAAATATCTGTGTGATGAGAACGAATATTTGTTTCTGAGTAATGGATGTTTTCTATGTATTTAAGTATTTATCTATCTATATAAGTATGTATATCGTCGCCTGGTACCCATGGTACAAGCTTTGCTTAGTTTGGGGCTAGGATGATCTGTGTGACATTGTCCCAAAATATTATTATTATAAAAAAAAAAAAAAATGTTATTATTTATTATAGCAATCATTTATTATAAATTTTATGCTTTTGTGATAAATTTGAAAATCTATAAAAGAAATTTGACAGATTGGGGTAGCTGGATGTGTGTGAAATTGCATTGAAATGCATTTTGCGTTTGTAAGAAGTATATTGCCAGTGATTCAACTTACTAACAACTTAATGAGTTTACTTTGATCAGATATTATTTATTCTTTATCTTCTAGATCAAATCGAAGGCTCGTCGGTCCAGTTTTAAATCCACACCGAAGGCGGCCGCCGCACCTTCGCCCACTGTGACGCCGACTGGGCCTACACCCACTCCGCGTAAACGAGGGAGACCGCGCAAGGAACTTCCGTAAGTCATTATTGCAGCTTAAAAAACAACCGACAGAATAAATAACCTAGACTCTTGACACGATTTTTGCTGCATATGAGTTGGAAATTATAATTGGATGGAACTCTATTGAAAGAGACTATAGCGTTTTATCTACTCGTGCACTCGATAAAAAATACACGTATTAAATTTTTCAAAAGTCGCCTACAACATCAGTTTCGGATTTATTAATAATTTCTTGACTTCAAGTAGAGTATTGATTATTTCATCAGATTTAATATCAGGTTTAGCACATCCCCAAGCTAATTTTAATAATAATTATATCCTGGGCCATTATTCACACATGGCCATCTGATCACACAGAAACTAGATAACTGATATACTTTTACAAGTACTACTTTTCTTTTGTAAATACATATTTGCACATATTTACACTCAGACTCAGGACAAACAGACATGTTCATGCACACATCAATCCTTTATATCAGATATTTTGTCGTACCTGTACCCAAACTTTGTAATTGTATGTAGGCTCTAACTCATGGTCCGTTGTCTAGAGAGGTTGAGAGAGAGAGACAATATAATATATTGATTTAGCTTATTAAAAAGAGCTGTGATAAAATAGTTTTACCAATATTTCACAGGCCTGCCAAGATAAAGAAAGATGATGAAGTGGAAGTGAATGCAGAGAAACCAGACACAGAAAAAGTCGAGAAGGTAGAAGAAAATAAGCAACCCAAAGAAAGTGAAACTCCGAAAGAAACAGAGAAACCTGCAGAACAGAAAATTATACCTGAGACCGTGACTGCAGTAAGTATTAATCAAACCGACAAAAAGACACGCGCAAGGGAAGTTACGTATCTTCCTTCTAACAAATTGTTTAGTATCTACCACCAAAAGCCGGGCAGCATAAGTGTAGCAGGGCAGTGCACCGTGTAGTGTAGCTGGAAAACCCGTGTTGTTAAAGGCAACAAAACCCAATAGACTTGGTACTTGCTGGACATATTTTTTTAACCATTATCAAAATCTTAAATGATGGAGTGGGTAGATAAATCGATTATATTTCAAGTAGGATTATAATTTGTGTCGTCTGTACTTTTGTGGATGTCATTTTAGGGGGAGTAGATTCGATCTGCTCGACAATCATGAAGTGCTCCCCTTTGTTTTAAACAAAAAGAGATGTGTGGATAGGTGCAGATAGTTTGAAGCCTATCTCTGTGTGGGATTCTATTTCCCAATCAGATATAAATTAATTCTAACGAGTAACAGCTTTGAATTGGGGTATACAGAGCATAAGGTTAGGTGATTTACAACCTCCTCCACGAAAAATGTACCTAGACCTATTAGACAAAAGTTTGTGTTGTTTTGTTTTGTTATCCTTTCGTTCACCGTGTTATTCGGTTAATTAATGCTTTACTGTTTAATAGCTGCGAACTATTTTTGTTTTAGGAAACAAGCAAGCCACCTGCAACACCTGAACAGAACCAGTCTGGAGTATTGGTGTCACCTACGGGTCAAACTTTGAAGAAAGTAAGTATTATGTTTAACTAGCTGTGCCCCGTGGTTTAACCCGCGTAACTACCAAATTTTATTAAAATCGCTCCAGCCGTTTGGACGTGAAGCGGTAATAAACATACACTTACAAACTTTCGCCTTTATAATATTAGTGTGATACATTTTATTTACTTAACACCTTGCTGTCCAACTTGATGTTTAACTCACTTTTTTTATGTCTTGTTTTATTTATTGTTTTAACGCTTAGACCCTTACTATTACAAGTTGTAATGACTAGTGCTCTGGCCAAAATAGGAATTATTATATTATAGAATAGGCACATTGAACGCAAGAGGCACTCTGTATAATACTCACTCAAAATGTTAAACTAATAGTATGTTTATATAGACTGACACACTGAGTAGCCCTAGATGGGCACTTTGAATAATAATATGTATGGGAATTAAATAAATTATTATTTACAGATACCGATAAAAGCTTTACCGCCTGGAGTTCGGCCGCTACCTTTGCCGAGACGTGAGTATATTTTATCATCAAGCTTTCTGTTCCTAATTTAAGAGTATATTCGAAAGGACTAATTACCACCGTAACTTTTTAATATTTTAGTTACAAAGTTTATGGTGGAACTCAGTCCGTCCGTTGGCTACAAGAAGTATTTCAGTACCCGCAATTGAAACTTTCAATTCATTGCTTACTCAATATTACAGCAAATGTCAATAAAAAAATATAAATTGCCAATACCAGATCGAGTGTTTCAACAAATTATTTAGTTATATTTCTGATTTATAATTAGGTAAAACAAAATAAAAACAGGGATTTTGTTTTACTTAATTATAAATCAGAAATATAACTAAATAATTTGTTTTTTCCCTAAACTTAGTAAATAATGATGTTGATAAAAGTTTATACTCATAATTACAGATGTTACACTGTCTTAAGACTGGCCTATAGCTAAACGTCTCCACCGACGCACAAAGACTCTTAGAAATTACGTAGTGCTTAACCGGACCGGCGAAGATGATTGCTTTGGGGAGCCGTAGCATATGAACTCGCATTTCTTTATGCGCTTTCTCTGAGGAAAGTGTGGAATAAGATAATAATTGACTTGTTTTCATGTTCTGTGAATGAATTGACGAAGATAGCGTTATTTGTAATAAGCTACAATCAATATATAGTTACACTATTGTATTAGGTTAACACCTGTAAAAATAGTTGTAAGAGAAGATAAAATAATAATAATGTCGTGTATAAATAATAATATTCCCATTCCTTTACACAGAGGTTGGAGCTGGCGAGTTATGCGAAATGCAAATAGGAAAAAAAGTCGTCAAAGTACAGAAAATTGTCGTGTCAAAGGCAGAAGTCGAAGCAATGGCTAAGAAAGGACTCGTGGAAATGAAGGTAAGAATACATTACTAGCGAGGCTTTAAATATTTACGATCCCCAAATTTCAACGCCCGCGCGGCAGTGTTCTACTTAGTCTCTCATTGTAAGCGAATGTAATATACGATTGTGTCGCAACATCAGACAGGGTTTATTAAGAAAAACCAAAAATATTATACTAGACTAACATAATCTTTTAATAAATTGATTATTCTGAGAATAATACACTTAGCCAACCAGGATTTGAACTAATGCTATGCCATTAAAGTCACGGTGAGTCATGTTAGGTCATCGAAATATTATATATCGTATCGCTTATCAATTACTACCGACTGGACTGATCCCTGACGGTAGTTTGTATGTAGTAGTGTAGTTTGTGTGAGAATAAAATTTGTAATGTGTCCACCGTTGCAAAACTGTTTAATTTAAAATATTCGTTATTTAATCGTGTATTATGTTCATATTTCAGGGTGGTACAATGGTACTGAAGCAAGGTGTTAAGATTCCCACATCGGATCCAGGAGCCCTCAAATCTCTAGTCGGTGATAGTTAGTATCCGTTTGTAATTCGACTCATTTTTAATAAGATTTATTTGTGTTAGATGAGGTTTGTTGATCGTCATAATTAGCACCATAAGGGCAGACTACATACTAATTACTATGGAGTTATGGGTATACTATATAATTTGTGAGGGTTCCCATTCATAATTATTTTCTTTTTCTTCTAATATAGTACAGCATTTACACTAACCAGAAATATTAACTGTTTGCCTAATTTTACGCATAACAACATGTACTCTTTATGGCTCCTATAACTGTCGCTCTGCCGACTTCAAGGAAGCCATGCATTCTTAAAACATGGCGGATACAACAATAGCTTGCTTCATTTTATGAGCTTTATACACAGACAGAGGAGACAGAGCAGCAAAAGTGCTTCTTTATCTCCTCTCACAATGAGAGGGGATTCGTATTACAATCTAGTCTAGAGACTAATAAGTAATTTTATATTAACGTAAACTTCTACATAAACGTGAATTCTATGAATCAGTCCACCAACTTTCCTGAGTTATATTTGTTATGGTGCAGACACTTTGTTCATGTCAAAGTCAAAGGTACTTTATTCCGCAAAATTTTTGCATTTATGTGGAATCGTCATATTTTTTGTTACCCTACCGTGCAGTGCATGACGTGGCAGCTACTGAGAAACACTGCCAGACAACTCAGTAGGAATCCTTTTTTAAAATAAAATATACTTAAGATCATAATCATATGTGTTGACTCAGAACAACTCAATCCCAATTCTTTATAATTACATTATTTCTAACACTAATCAATAAATTCACTAATCACGGCGCTAGTTCATAGGGCTTTGTTCTCTTTAGTCGTCTCGAGAGGGGATTAGTGATAGTTCGCCATCAAAAACTACTTTTCGCACTATGTTTTCTTACGCCGTTTTAAGTACGAGATAATTAATTTTTAATACGGACTTGGATTTGAAAAGACACCACTGCAATGTCTTTTTGAATGCATCGGGCGCCTTGGGTTTGAACTCGAGGCCACTGCCTTCACTGTCCAACGGTCTAACCAATAGGCTATCTTGAAAGGTTCTGTTCTGTAAATATAGTATTAATTAACATAAAATCTAAATAACGAAACACATTTTCTTTTACAGATGCTAATAAAGAATCTCCTAGTAAAAAAGAAAAAGCAACACCTACCAGATGCGATTTTGGCGACGATGCATGAACTACATAAAACTATGAATTATGTATTATCTCTCATATTATTAATTAGAAAGGCACTTTAGTGTCACTATAAATAGCTAGTAATTTAAGTGCCGCTGTATTTTTTTTCAAGTTATTATATAGTAAATAATGCAGTTACATAATAATGTATCGAGTCATTTCCAAAATTGTTTCAAATTGAAGATCTTGATGTTCACCGTAATTTTAGAACCGTAATGCTATTATGTAGTGGAACCATTTACAAAAATAAGTATATCCATGACATGGAATATTATCTGCAACCATGGTACTTTAATTTAAATGTAAGTTTAGTATCAAATAAAAGTAAAATTTATAGTGATCTGTATTTTTTGTTTCATATTCCCGCATTACTAAACGATTTGCGTACTGACGCAAATCGTAAACTAGTGACACTGGTCACTAGTTGCTTTAGTGACTTGTGGCCACCTACTAGTCAATAGATGGCGCTGCCCTGCTATGTGCAGCTTTGTAATTATTGAGCTAGATGTCGCTAGTGTAAACTAAAATTGCCGCCCTTTTATAACAATAGCAGAAGGCGGCTTGTTCAAAACATTTTATTCAAACGACATCAAAAACGCGCGACAGCCGGTTGCGGCAGACGACATCTCATCGAATTACGGACTTTTAAAAACTTTTACACTTATCCAAAATTAAATCTAAATAAAAGATAGATAAGTGCGGTGAATAGAAGCCTTCAATACTTCGCTAGTTTTGCGTTCAGGAGGAAAAAATAAGGACAATTTTTTCATAACTTTTCTGTAAGTATTTATTACTAATTATATATTTTGTTAAGAAATGTTAA
Organism: Pseudoips prasinana; assembly: GCA_951640165.1. NCBI lineage: Eukaryota > Metazoa > Arthropoda > Insecta > Lepidoptera > Nolidae > Pseudoips > Pseudoips prasinana. The sequence continues at coordinate 20,848,363 of OX621236.1, read as the reverse complement.
CTTATCATTTACTTACTTAACTTACAATTTCCTATTTTTAGGCCAGAATCATCTTACGCTTTATTTCATATTTATTTTCTTTTTATTGACACTTCATCTTATTATACACTAGATTTTTTTATAATAGTTTTACCTATTAGCTTATTATATGAATAAGCACTGTTTAAAAAAATATACCTACAATTATTCTTGGTGGCCCGGTCCATAATAAATGTTGGAACTTAGCAATAATATTCAGCAGATTAAAGAAAAATATACTTGATGTATAATATTTGTTTAAGTAAGTATCTCCACAACTATTGATCTTGAACTAAGTTTATTCAGTTAAAATATAACTAAAATTATAAGGGATAACAATTGCCGTAAACTTAATCGCAGTTTTTATTGAAATACAAACATAGAAATTACGACACGAAATCTACCGGACGTATCTTTTTCAACAAAATGTTAGTAGGTATAATAGAATAATAATCTTTCAATATTAGTATCTTTACCTTTTAATGTGTTTTTATAATCTTGAGGTTTTTGGTTTGAGTCCCTTAAGATACTGTACATAGCAATAATATATATATAATAATAATATATAATATCGTAGAAAAGTCAAATCTGTACATTGAATATTTTTTTAAAAGGATACTTGGGGCGTGACCTACAATCGATATCGAAGCGAAGTATATAGTTTTTAGATTTTTTGCCTGTTTGTCTGTATGTATGTCCGGGCTAAGCTCAAAAAGTGCTGCATGGATTTACTTCAAATTTTGCATGAATATTACTAAGAGGCTGGGTCAATATATAGGCTACATATTATAACGCTATCACCTACGGGGGAGGAGCTATGATAATTTATAAGATTTAACGCGGGGAAAACCACGGGGCAAAGCTAGTATACAATAATAATAATAGATTTACTTATTTTTAATTAAATATTAAAATGGGGTCATCGTAAAATTATACCTTAAAGTAGTCGTACCGACAATGCTACGCACACTTCATTTTCACGATTGATAAATTGGATAAGATAAGATAATACTCTACGTTTAGGTTAACTAATACTTGTTATTGACGCTCTATATTACTACCACTGCGTTGTTTATTTTAAAAAATCTACAGATAAGAAAATACATTTAGGAATGATTATAAGTAGCCAAGCTAATAGGTGCACTTAAATTGAGTATAAGTAGTAATATTAATCAACCCGTTCAACTAAGCAACTGGTAGATAATAGGTACTTTAAACTTATTAATGAAGTTTTAAATATTTTTATGATTTTGTCACTTTCCAAATTTATGCAGCCTATATAATTTATTACAAAAAATAAAAACGGTTTTTTATATCACTCGGTATTAATAGAGAATGATAATTATTTTGGAAAATTGATTCAATTGAAAATGTTCCATTACCTATGCTACTTTAAATGTATTCACAGAGATACTGAAAGACAAAGCTTTTCTGTATAAATATATTTATATAAAGTTCCAATGATAAGATTGTGTTATTCTGCGCCTGGTCTCAACCGTACCGCAACAGTAAGTGGTTTATATGCGTAGGCTATGCATTTCCTCATTTATTCTATTATATGCACAAACATGACATAAACCAGAAAAACCTATTCGTGACAATTGCATATATTGTGTTTTAGAACCTATACCTACTACGCGTTTATAACATTGAACTGGCAAAGCTTCTACATTTAGCGATTTTTCGACATACCTGTTTTGCTGTAAATAATATCTAGGGACAATGTCACACAGATCATCCTAGCCCCAAACTAAGCAAAGCTTGTACCAGGCGACGATATACATACTTATATAGATAGATAAATACTTAAATACATAGAACACATCCATGACTCAGAAACAAATATTCGTGCTCATCACCCAAATATTTGCACTTACCGGGACTCGAGCCCAGGACCACCAGCTTCGTAGGCAGGAGCACTACCAACTAGGTTACGGTGACAGATAAAACTTTAAATCTTGATGTCATTTCGCGATAAAACACTGTATTTTTTAAGCGCACCAACGCTATTTAGCTAAGTATATCATTTTTTACAGAGTATTTTATACGGACATCCGCTTCCAAACAAGTTTTTTTTCTCCTAATGAAATAATAAAATATAATCAACAATATAATACTGGCAATAAATAACAGGAAGATATAAACTAAATAATTTAATTATGACTAATATCTTTTGCTATCACCGACTTCGTAATAAGCCATTTCGTATGATTATTAATTACTTACTTATCGTATGGGCAGTGGTTACCCTAGTTTCAGAGTTGTTCAAGCCGCCTAGTAGGCCTCTGACATGGTTTAACGACTTGCCTAATGCCAACCAGAACCGATACCTTAACGTACCCTCCGAAACACGGAGATGCTCAGAAATTAAACCATTTTGACGGTCCCCCGTCTATGGATTGAACGCAAGCCTAGTTGCTCAACCTCGCCAATCACTTACGGACCGGTGAAAGAATCAGCAGCTCAAGTAAGAAATTAAATACAGTTCTGTGCTGTATTTCACTTCTAAATACGTACGGACAAAAATATCTTCTAGGGCTCTCTTGAATTTTCCAAGATAGCTACATAAATATCGATTAAAGGTAAATAATATCTATATGGATGCCAAAAATTGCCTCCGTAATAGCTCTATTAATAGGAACAAAAAAAGCATTTATTAAACCAAGAAGCAGGAAATGGTTGCAGATTTTCGTGACTAAGAGACATTTCTCCCACTTTAGTAAAAGTAGAACTGTATTTTGATGTTTTCTGTAAAACTACTAAACAAATTTTTAATAATAAATTACATTTTTATTTATTTTACCTGTCGAATCAATTAATAGGAAACACGTCAAAAGGAGGAGGCTATCAATTAACTGTAGGTGCCTACTTTTTTTTCATGTTACACGATTTCTACATTGTCTGGTAGCCGATTTTTATAATTCTTATTTTAATCGATAAGGAATGCTTTCGGAATGATGTCATATGAATTTTATTCCCATTGGTTAGCTAAAAGACAAGTTTGAGTCGGATTTATATTTTAAGACGGTATTTATAAAGTAATATACGTAGAGGTATATAGTAAAAGGAAAATGATTCAGGGAATAATGATATTTTTTTTTCCGTGGGAAATTCCGTGACCTGTCTTGGGTAGTACCTACAACGAGTTAGGTATGTCGGACACTAACCGACTAAAACCCCATGGTGGCATTCTCCAACACGTACCTATGGAAGAGCACCGGTAGCTTCATTGCAACATCGCGGTGTCATCTGTGTAATTCTGTAGCATCTCGAAGAGGGTATCAATTTTTTCCCGCTGACCTATGAATTTGTAACGATAACCCGCTGAAGACCTTGCCGATGGTATATATTGAGTGCCTTGAGACCCCATTCAAGGCAGCCAAGCCTCAAAAACAGGGGCGCCGCCTTTTAGTCGCCGCTGGCGTCAGGCAGGATATACCGTAAAGCAATTCTTTGCCCGGGAAGACAAGGCCAAGATATGATTATTTGCTATGCTACGAATTTGTTTCATCTAATATATAAAAATATCGTGGTGAACTGATAAAAGTATCTATTGATAAAACCCGAATTTTTAAGTTTCTACAGAAAACATTTAAAGCTATTGTATTTTCCAATTTAGTGACAGTGATCTTCAATCATACCTATATATAGGTAAGTACTTAGTTCAGAAACATAGCAAAAAATCAAGTTGCTAATCGATAGACAAAAAGAAACATGATGAATGGAACCTACACGAAATAGCTGATATCGCATCATTTAGGCAATGATAAACGAAAGCGTAGGCACAGTCCCAATTTTATAAAAACCATCCTTACCACATCTGTGATCATGATCGCGATTGGTAGCCGGATCTGTATCCCAGTTACCATCATTTACTCCTACGCTACTAGCTACTTCTATTCATACAAGTAATGTATCCTCTCACACCTACGACGACCATTTGAATATTTGAGGATGAAAATACTTACACCTACCGAATCGTAATAAAGTAGGTAATAATAACAATGTCACCCGCCCGGATCCTAGCCCCAAACTAAGCAAAGCTTGTACTATGGGTACCAGGCGACGATATACATACTTATATAGATAGATAAACATAGAAAACATCCAAACAATACATAGAAAACATCCATGACTCAGAAACAAATATTCGTGCTCATCACACAAATATTTACACTTACCGGGATTCGAACCCAGGACCACCAGCTTCGTAGGCAGGAGCACTACCGAATAGGCTACGGTGACCGTCATAATAATAATAAAGTAATGATGAAGATCTGTTAAAAAATCGCAATTATATCGTTTTGTCTAACATGGTCGCCGGACGATGGACTCTTGGGAGCTCAAGCCATTCTACCAAATAAATTATAAACCATGTTCGGGATGTAAGTCGTGTGGTATCCGGCTTAAAAAGAATATCAGGGCCACCCCATACCATCCCGTAGGTGTCGTAAAAGTTCACTAAAGGATACAACAGGGAGTTGGGCAGCAGCGCTACCTGTGTATTATCTACCACCTAACTGCGGTCAGCAACTAATATACCAAGCGCGGTGAATATGGCAAACCTCTTCAAATGGCAACGTTATAGCTACTTTTGGGGAGGTCTATGTCAAGCAGTGAACGATATCAGGTTGATGATGTGTTGGTGATGTAACCTGACACAAGACTGCTATTGACGTGAAGATGTCAAGATGCATGACAGGGTGAACGTAATATCTTTGGTTGATAGTTGACATTGAGACATGAAAATCGTGAGGTAATTGACAATAAAATGTACAGTGCCAACATTGGTCAGCAGTTATCACGGTGGTGCTACACAGCGCACAAAACGCGCTAAATGATTTGACATGGATGGCCTACGAGGGAACTCGATGAGTGACTTGTCAACTTGAGATATATAATAACGCCAACCTCTATTACGTAACGTTCAGCTTAAACTTGCTGTTTGTTGTGTTACACAAGACTATAACGTACCCGACATCTGAAAATCGGTAATATTTAACACTTTTAGCAATCAATTAAGTATACAAACCAATATGTATATCGTACAAGCCGGCCGAGAGTACGACCGCGAACACGCCCGACCTCCATCGGCCCACCATGACCCTTAGTTTGCATTCGTACTTATTGATAAAATGCAGCATTTCATCAATCTGACGAGCAACCCCCGTAATCTAAGACCGCTGCACGAAACGTCCCAAAAATCTGACAGTCTCATGCATTATTAATTCGACAATAATTTTCTTTGGTTACCAAATTTGTAGCTTTATTTGTTCCATGACTTGAGGCTTCATTCGCTTCTATTGTCCAGTGAAGCAGTAGAAGCCTACTAGGCGAACAAATGTCTTTCGTTGAAAAGCTGTAATTAAATCAGATTATCTGTTTCGGCTTTGAAATTACTACACCCTTTGAAAAATAATTCGCCGTTTCTCCCCATCTCCTACAATACTAAAAGTTGTATTATACTTATCTACTCAAATAGGTATTATTATCCAGACAGATGTCAGAGATGTAAGCCATCTCAAAGGCCTAATGGGCGGCTTAAACAAGTCTGACACTAGTGACTAAACCACTTGGTAACCACTTCTCATACGATAAGTAAATATTATCCAGTTATATAGGTACCTACATATATTTGGCCATTACCCACGATATCCACACGTATGACTGCGACAATACAACGTCAATATCCAGTAGTAACGGTATTTCTATATCAGTAAGATATTCCGGACAGTTAATATTTAAAAATAAACGTGAATCGCAACAAATTGAATCACAAAAGCTGCGACCGTGATCTATCCAAAGCTATAAACGACGTTTTTGAATAAGTACCTATTATAACTGTCAGTTTAACCTTGAAACAAAGGAGGGTGGTATCTGGGTTCAAAGAAGTAGTTGATATTATTATTAATGTATACAATGCTCCGTATTTACAGATAAAATTTGTTTTTCTCAGTGATTTATATGAAACAATAATTTGTGTCAAGTTGCCTATAAAATGGACACAATTAATTATTAAAATTGTTTTGACACATTTATTTGACAGGCTACTTATCGAAACTGATTTTAATAACATTTTTATTATATTGTACCACTGTTCACATCAAGTAAAAGCTGTTCTGAGCTTATATTCTGTGTTTTAAGTTAGTTTAGTTTTTTTTTAGTTCGTTATTTATAAATCAAAATTCACTCGGGATCGTGTTTAACTCGTTACTAATTAATTATTTATCCAATCAAATGTAAGAATCACTTACTCTAGTGATACGATTAGTATGACTCCGAGCTCAGTTTCGTATTTAAATATGAGCCTAAGATAACATAACTATGAATTCGAGGGGTTTCTCACACAAAAAAATGTTCAGTAGTAGGTACAGACAGCAGCACATCAAGATTCAAGCTACCCCAATCTGTCAAATTTTCCCAATTGAAAGTGAACCTTATGCTTATGTGATACAGTTTAAAATCTATAAAAGAAATTTGGTAGATTGAGCTAGCTGGATGTGCTGGCATCAGTTCATTAATATCTCTTGTACTATTCAACTAGCAATAGTTATATCCTAGAGTAGTACTATTACCAAGTTTAAAGAAATGTTGTTGAATGGAACCTGCAACAAAAAACAAACTTAATGTGAAGCCAAAGATTTGTTCTGAGTTAGATTGGTGTACTGCCTCGACGAGCTCGTTAAGTCACCGAATCCCGTTGTTATCACATCAATCTATAACAATCGTTACAGTTACTCAGAAACCAGAAGAACAAGGCACTTAGTCTAACCCTCTTGGTTACTGGTTGCCAATGAGCAAGGAGCGAGGAAAATGGCAAGGCAGAAAGGGTTGCGGAGTTAAAATATGTCGTTACATACTACCTAAAATATAAATACTTACGGGATAATATTGAAGATCCGGTAACATCAATCTAAAAATATATAATAAACCAAATTCTATTTAGGTACCTACTAATTTCAGTAACAGTACCTACAAGTTAAATAACGTTTCCTATTCAGTTAATTGCATCGGAAGTTTTGCCGCTCGCATACACCAGGTTTAAGCGATTCTCTTAGACCTAAAATATAATATATTGCTCAAAAAATATAATTGAATCTTGTAACTAACATAGATAGTTTGGATTATTTAAAGAGTTAAAAGAATCCATGCACCTGATGATCTTCTAGGTTGGTATTTCTGGAGGAATCTCAATTCTGAGATCGTTTTGAGTTCAATATTGAGAAAGGATTGATAAGTCTAATTAAGGTCCATATTTACAGATGAATTTTGATTCAGCAGAGGTGGTTTAACCGTGCAGCATATACAAATCCAGCCCTATACTAAAATAATGTCCATTATAGGGGCATACATTAAAAGTGAAAATAACTGCGAGCAATTAGGTATGTGCGTCATAGATAAAAGTTATCTGATGGAAATCAATAGATATACACGTTAATGCATACGCACTTGTAAACACGAAATTAAATTTTTGGGGAGAGGGAGATAGGCTTGTTGTTTGGTAACACGTTTATTAAACAAGCAATATTTATATTGACAGGCTGGTTGGCGTGGTTGGTAAATGCTTGCCTTTCACGCCGCAGATTCGATTCCCATCCAAGACAGATATTTGTGTACATAAGCATGTTTGTTTGTCCTGAGTCTGGATGTAATTATCTATATAAGTATGTATTTATAAAAGACAAGTAGTATATGTAACATATCCGTTATCTAGTTTCCATAGTCCAATCTCTGCTTAGTTTGGGAAAAGAGGGCCGTGTGTGAATAATGTCCTAGGATATATTACCTACTAATATTTTCTACTACAGGACCCGATGTATTGTTATTGTGATGTGTGGTAGTCATGGTAGAGACTGTAGTAAGTGTAGTTATGCTGGGTTTACAAGTAAAGTAAAGTAAATTTACGTTCACTTAGGTTATGAACAGTATTATAGGTACTACGAATATGATAAGCTAAGTAAAAAAACTATGAAAATTCTTCAAATCAAAGTTACAATCATAAAAATTGAATATACCTAATAGAAAAATGAAATTTAAAATTGTTAATATAATAAAGCTGACAAACAAAATTTTATCTAAACACTGATGGGATCTGAAACTGGTTAATGTAACTAGAATGTTTTTTTTGTTTTTCGGCATTAATGGCAATATTTTTTTTATAAGTAAGCTCCTTCTTTTTAAGTTCAGGTACCTACTTCTCTGCTATGGTTTTGAACTAAATTCAGGAAATGTTTTTATATAAGTTTTATTATTTGCAAAATACTGATATTAGACTTCGTAATATCTACCTAAAATATATGTTTTACGATATTTAAGACTAAATTATGCTTTTTAGTCCCTAACTACATCCTGCAATCACACCATCATTTTGACGCGCTTTGTTTTAAAATTACTACCTACTTACAGATTTAGATAGACTGTCAATTGACAAATTTGGAGTGAATCAATGCATTATATATTCGAAGAGATTTGTTACGAAGATACCACTTTTGTTTACTCCTTATTATATATAAATTTGTAAGGAAAAATTTACCCTACCCCACATTGAATTATACCAATGTGGGGTAGGCTTATGTCTTATAGACCTTTTTCCTTACAAATTTATGGACAGGTCCTCAAGAGTTCCTCAGATCAGCTTCATGAGTAGACTGAGTTCTTTAAGATTCCTATTAATAAATAAAACTCGGGCAGCCCTTCTTAACTTTCAACTTGAGAAGCTAATGATCTCCTCAAATGTTACCAAGCCATAAATGTATATGACGGGACATATATAAATTTGTACACCAATCACATTTAAAAATCTCCTCCTCAAGCGTCAAATTAGGGTTCTGCTCTGAGTCAGGTTTCATTACTAATTACAGGGTTTACTTTTTATTTACTTAATACATTACACGTTTAAGCTAAACATGCTTTGCCATAATTAACGCTACAATGTTCCATCAAGTTAATAATTATGCCCACGAGAACTAGATATCTACCAGCTTTCTTTAAACACTGGCAGATCTGTTAGCTATATAATTCGTCTATAAATCAATCACGTATGTCGTTCAGAAAACTTGATGTTGTTTATTTGCCTTAACATTTTAATGTCACATGAATAAACAAAGGGTCGCAACTAAACCAAACATCTGCGACGAATGATGCCCATATGTGAGATCGTAATTGATGGTGACATGGATAGCATTGTACCTACCTTGATACTGGCTGACGACTGGCCGTGGCACTATTGGGCCAGCTTTACTCCTGGCACAGAATAAAGGTTAGTACTTCGTATGGAAAATTCTCTGTGTCGCGGCTCATTATTTAAATAGCTAATCACGTTACGACGTGATTTAGTCTCGCTAGGTAATGTCCGCGCTAGCTATAATGAGCTAAAGCTCAATATAGAGTATAACCATCAGAAAATCGTTGTCACTTTTGCGCTTATTAAAGTTATAGGGAACGCGGAGGGCTGGGTGGGTGTTTCAATGTAAACCTACTTACCCTTAAACAGGCCACTTAGGACTTTCTTCGCGGCTAAAACATGGACCGCTCAGTTTGTTCCTAATAATAATAAATCCTTTATGGTCGAGTGACCATGACTCATTTTTAGTTAGTAAAACATAACAAAAATATTTAAGAAATTAAAAAAAATATTCTATGTTTCTATCTCCATGCGAAGTTGCACGGAAGTGATTTGCATACATGCAATCCAACCTGTCTGTAATCCTGGCCAGTATACTGTTAGAGCTTAATACATCGCTAAAATATTTTTTCCTAGATATGAGATCTAACTAAATATTTTTGCACACCTGAATTATTTTTATCGTATAGTAGTTATACTACCGCTATAGTAGCTATACTGCCGCTTTTAAGAACCCAATTAGATATACAACTAGACCACAGTCCACCTCAGGAAAATATTTTTTTACTTTCCACCCAAACAAACCGTTCAGTTAAAGCACACCACGTGAAGCTTAAAAAATATGTTTTACGTAAACTAATACTGTGTAAGTTATTCATGTTCATAAGTAGATTAAAGGTACCCAACGCTGTTTATGACATACTTACTTATAATTTATATCCAAAACGTGTTATTCATTTAGCAGTATAATATTATTATTGATTATGGTGCTGTGCCAGGAACTAGCAAGCAGCAAACGCTGCGTATTTTCGATGATGCAGTCATGTACACACTCGTCAGACTATTTACATCTCTGTCTCTAGTTTTAAAAGACTCTTTGTCTGCCTCGTCAGTGGCAGTTTGCACTCGCAAATAACGAGGTCCTGGTTTTAAATCCCAGGTCGAGCCAAATCATAGCTTTTTCGGATATTTCTGTAAAAAGAAAAAAGTATCCATATTAGCCCGAAGTCACACATATATAAGTTCAGTATTTATAAATTAATTTTGAGCTTAAAAGAATCTTAAAGATGAGCCTCGTTCTTGAATGCTGCTCTAAGATTGGAAATCATTATATCATCCATCACACATCAACTGAGTTAATTTTTGTTCTGTGCATCAACGCCAATACTTTGACTTTGACTGTAGTTGTGGCGCAGCGGCTAAGAAATTCGATTCCCGCGCCGGACAACTATTTGTTTAACCCATAAATAAAAATTCGTGTCCGCCTATTATATGTTTGTAAAGTACCCCACGACACAGGGATTAGATTGCTTAGTGCGGGCGTTGACTTTTTTAAAAGGAATTAGGTACAATTGCCAGTACTAAGATCAACTCTCCAATAAATGCTTACCAAAACAATCCAATAATTCCCTCTTTACGTTGGCACCGTTGGCACTCATACTCATATATTACGCTAGTGTCTTTAGCGGCAGATCAACACAAGTCATAATTTGACAAGTGTGACGACGGCCATGCAAAACGACTGAATTCGTCAACGACAGTTACTGCTACCGTAGCGAATGAAAACCATTCAAATGGATCACGCCGCAGTCTCTACGACTCCATTCATTATAATAATGGACAATTGCCAATTATCTACTGCCAGCTGGAGTGATTTTGAGACAATCACTTTAACTAGAACTAGAGTACTACGAGGGATACGTCAGACTTTTTACAATAAGTTTATTTTATACGATGTTGTACTTTTACGTAATGTAGTAACTAAAGGTTTATAAAAATATGTATAATATATAAGTGTATATAAAAGCACCTGCCTGTTGTTTGTTTATATGAAGATTCTATCCCCATTATTTTAAAATCTTATCTTCTACGTCGCTAAAATGTGTCATACAATTTTCGCTAATCTTTTTTGTTCTTTTGATAAAACATGTAATTCAGAAACGACATTAAATGTTAGGGATTTACTGTGTCTGATCTAAATACCTAAAGCTTAACGTAAAACGCAAATCGTACGCTATTATGCTACCAGTGAATTCGCCTAAAGGATCTACAAATATCGTAGGAACTGGGAGTCTTTTCTTTACCATACTAAGATCAAAACTCTGGTGCTCGAACTACCATCTAGTTGCTTCCCGCGATTCGATACTTCCGCGCTGTGCTAAATGCTCAGATCACCATAATAACGTTGAATATTGTGCGCATTATTTGATGATATTCAGACACAATCGCAAATAGTATTAGTTGAGAAGTAAAGTAATAATAACCTAAAGGAACATATATGGGTGCATGTATCCTGGTTTCAAAATATCGACATAAATGAAAATGAATAGGCAGCCTCCTTTTAACCATACGACCTCACATTACGTTTCAACACTAACCCCGGTCCCGGACTGTTAAAAAGACTCTTTTAACAGTCCGGGACTCTTACGACCGTTACATCATCCTCTTAAAATAACACTAAACAGCTCCGCCTGACATGTTTATCTAATTTGGACTGTGGGCAGTATCCATCACTGGACTTTTACATAACAAGTACGACCTACACGAGTGACATCTGTTATCCATGCAAATATTGCCACCACGCCTTTATCATTCAGCTTGTAAAGATTACGATATTTACTGTATCAATCGCCGCCGCCTCATTCATCATCATTTTGCTGTAATAATTCTTATTAGACTGTGATTAAAAGTTTTATTGTACATGTAGAAAAAATTTGCTATGCAAATGTATGCGGTCACTCGCGAAGCCAGTTGCGGCCCGGCAAAGTAAATTAGGGGGAAAGGCGCTCCGGATGTCCGGCAGTATATGCTTGTATATAAATTACAGGGCGCTGAACACCTATTCAAACCATTTACCTTGAACTTGTCAAATGAAAATAGTTCCACCGTAAATTTTATAAAAGAATAGAGTTTGCAAATTACTTGTCCACGAGCGTAGTAAGTAGATCGGTACATAATTATATAGAGATGACTAATTATTACAAATTATATGATGAAAGCGGAATTAATACGGTAGGATATACTGACAATTGAATTGTATCATATAGGCATGTAATTAACTTCCGTATTCCGGGTAGGAATTCCCGCTGGACCAAATCGTCAATTTTATCCGGGAAAATTACTTTATAATTATGTTGCTTTGGTCTAAAATTTGCCTTCGAAACCAATGTCAAACTAGTGGGCAGGTTCAGTAGTTGAATCACGCAGTGATAGCAAACATATTACATACTTTTTTACGCCTTCTGAGGAATGTTCAACAAACAGCTAACATTGAGCAGTAACACTAAATAAAAGCTTTCAATATTGTACAATATTGAAAGCTCTTATTTAGTGTTACTGCTCAATGTTAGCTGTATGTTGATACTAATTTAATAATTTCACGTTTTGTAAGCACTTTGTTGTGTTCAAACCTTATTTATAATCTGAGTATAACAAGTTAGTAATAATACAGCCCATTACTGTTACACTAGGTAGGGGCAAGGGCCTCCTCTTATAATTAGAAGTGACTGTCCCTTAGTCCAAATTTTCAGTCCGAAACAAAAAATATAAGTTTTTAGTTTTAATCGTAGAAAACTACGATTTGTAACAAGATGTCAGATGTCAGGAGTTTGCAAACACTGGTATACTGTATCAAGGCGCAAATAATAATTCAAGGGAAAAATTGAACGGTGTACGTAAAATTAATCTAAATATTTGTAGGTAACGGCCCTCCAATATTTCCAGGTATATATTTTTTAAATTTACTTACTACTTTTAGGTTTATTGTTAGCCTAGGATGCTTGCCCGGCTTTACCAGGCAATAAGCCTCCGAACTCAGTTCCTAATACGAACCTTAGTATGGTAGGTCTACCTAGCGTCTGATAAAAAATGGAATACATAATAGGCACACCAAATAAAGATAAATGTGATTTTTAGATATTTATAAAATTCCTTTCGTACAGGATAATTAAAAATTTAAGTAAATGGTGATTCCATGAATCCAAAATAATCTCTTTCCTTGTGCAACTTATATAACATTTTGCATAACATAATATATGTTTCTTATCTCCCTAAAACATTTAACAAAAACGTAGATAGGAATGCAGATTGCAGAACATTCAACGATACCTATCAATCTTAATTAGCATTTCGATAGAAATCTAAGAATTTATCCGTCATTAAGGTCAATATCAGATAGATAACAGTGGGTATCTACAGATAAACCAGTCCCCATTTAAAAAGCTTCCTTTCAAATGAACGCAACATTTGTAAACCTGTCACTAATGTCACCTCGAATTAAGTGAATACAGTATTTCGTTTTAAAACCACATATTTAGCTAATTAGTGTGCTGATGACGACGAATAGCAGAATATCATCACCCCATCTCATCCCATGGGGGGCGTAGAAGTCGACCCGAAGGAATAACTACCAGAGGACGGGCAGCAGCTTCCTTCTGAGTACTATGATCACCTTACCGCGATCGCCAAGCTGTCTGCCAAACGTGGCGACTATGTCATCTCCCACCAAGATGGTGCTTGGGAGACGCTTGTCCAGTAGTGGACTTCTTTCAGCTGTAATGATAACGATTTAGCTAATCAAAGTAGTCTTCAATTTGTATCGTTTTTTAATCATAATTCAATGTAAAAAAGAATTCCTTTTAAGTAAACTGAACTTGGTTGAATTAAATAGCTATGATGAGAAGCGGCCAGAAAACCGACAAACCGACTGATCGGTTTTGTGGGGAATTTTTCTGTATTTGTGTTTTAATATTAAGGAAACAATAAATAAATAAATAATAACGATCCGAAATCCGATTATATCAATTTGGAGTCTGAGATTAATATTTATATGGAATGATCCAAAGAGATGGATGGATGACCATTTCGTGATTACCCTGTTACGAAACGATATCGCCATTACATTGCTACCAAAAAACATCTTTGTAGCATAATGCATATTTTTTATATATCATTATTATTTTATCTTATAACTAAGCTCTCGTTTATTTAGTTTAACGATAAAATTTTGACAATATTTATCTAGATTATTGTCGCATTTTTGACATTATAGTGTTCTATCGATGGTAATGAACACAATAAATATGTATGTATCATTGTAAAAATTGCATGGTAGTATAAAGTAAATTGTACGGTAACGAATAAGCTAAACATAATATCTGTAATGTATACTACAATTCATGCAATTAACCATTCATTCTTTGTAAATTCATACATTATCATAATACCATGGAATTAGTACGGTAGAAAGCAATTTTTGCCATATCATTGATATTATATGATCAAGGAACTTCTCATCAACACCTTATGTCATTTTGGGTGCAGCCTTAGTATCAGCGGCATCAGATATACTTATAGGTATAAATACTTGTTTCTTCTAGGTAGTATAAAAAAATGGTCTTCCAATAGTTACAGAATTGTTCTATGACATACATAATTGCACTATTTTGCATTGTACAAATAAAACTGTTATTTCTATAGAAACTAATCGCAACAATAAGTAATTGGATGTACGTACCTAATTGAAAAAACAGCGAGTCCATAGTTATTAGCAAACACGCAATGTCAACTATGAAGTTACAAAATGAATTGATGTTTTGAAAACTTTGTATGAAACTAAATGCCTAGTGTTTCATTCATAACTCGGAAAATTTAACGTATGTTTTATAGGTTTAATTCACCCAATTCCGTGATAAAAGCTTTTAATAAACTCCAAATGAAATAGTAATCATTGTATTTGAAGTGTTTAGGCGTGTTAATCAGTCTTCCAAACAAAGTTATGACTCAAAACTTAGTCCACCGCTTGTTTTTAAAATAATTTGGATAAATTGATGATTGACTGTATGTGTGGCGCAGAAGATAAGTAGTCGCCTCGTTGGTACGTCCGGTGCATTCGTGATTCGAGTTCAATCAAGGGACCAGGACAACTATAAGACCCACATATCGTTCTTCTACGTCTGAGTGTGCTTTATATCACTGAAATTTTAATAAAAGTATAAGTTAACCTTCTGAAAATCCAATTTGAATCAATGGACACTTAAAACAAACTAAATCAAATAGGCAAAACATACGTCCTTTTCTAGTTTTGAGGGAGATAATAGGAGAATTAGAACCTCGCTTTATTTGTTTTTCCCTCGTAATGCGGAGAGTTAGACCAAATTTGCCAATTAGATGTGTATATAGGTACAGCTTCGCCTCTCAAGATTTAACTTACTGCACGCGCATACGCACAATTTGAATACAGACCTTGATAATTTCATTTCTCGTTAATGTCAATTACTTATAAATTTACTTAATTACAATATTAAGAAAACTCTTTAATATTTATTATCACACTAATGTTTCATATCAGTTTTATGGATGGTTACCTACATCTAGACATTGATTTAAATTGCATTACACCTAATTGCTTTCGTGGTATCCAAGACCGTTTGAATAAAATAATAATACGTGCCTACATTTCCGAATTGAATGTCAGCAATTCATCGAAACTCATTATTACCTGGTCCAATAAGCAGCACAAATAATGTAAACTGATCCTTATTAATGTAATTCTACTTAGCGTTGTTGAGCGACAGAATGGATATTGAGCCAATACTACATGACTTTATTTCCTTATCTAAAGCAGGTAACACGGATTCGTCAAATGGAAAGTACCGCATACACTAGGGTCACTTGTACAGATGCCAGCACATCAAGCTACCCCAATCTGACAAATTTCACCAATTGAAAGTGAACCTCATAGTTTTGTGATAAAGTTGAAAATCAATAACTTAGTAAATTTGGAAGGTCACCGTAGCCTAGTTGGTAGTTCTCCTGCCTACGAAGCTGGTGGTCCTGGGTTCGAATCCCGGTAAGTGCAAATATTTGTGTGATGAGCACGAACATTTGTTTCCGAGTCATGGATGTTTTCTATGTATATAAAGTATTTATCTATCTATATAAGTATGTATATCGTCGCCTGATACCCATAGTACAATCTTTGCTTAGTTTGGGGCTAGAATGATCTGTGTAACATTAACAAAAAATAATTTTAAAAAAATTGACAGCTTGGGGTAGCTTGATGTGCTGGCGTCTGTACATTGCTCATCGTCAACATCATCAGCCTGATATCGTCCACTGCTGGACATAGGCCTCCTTTAGGGATTTCTAACGTTGCCATTTGTAGGGGTTGGCCGTAGTTACCGCGCTTGGCGTGCGAGTTGGCGACCGCAACTTTGGTTCACAAGAGGTGCTCCCCGACTACCTGGTGTATCCCTAAGTCGCCATTTACGACACCCTAGTTTATGGTATGGGGTTGCCCTGTTATTCGGGTCGAGAACCACACGGCTAGCCTTACTATAAGCTGACTTCTGGAACTCAATATTATAATGCTATTAAAATTAAATTTATACTATTCCAGCCTAATTATCTAGTTGAGCTGCTTAATCCGCTTGTTACTACAGTACTTTCTGAGATACAGAAGACTAGCTGAGTCAAAGCGCAAGAAACTCCTCTCTCAAAAGTCTATTTGCTTATGATTTATCATGATATCATCTTAGGATAATTATTGCTGTTTTATCCCAAAAAAATTAATAAACCCGCAATTATCATTCTCAGTTTCGAGGTATACAACATGTAACTAATAACGCAGCATTCAATATGTAACTTAATTAACGCACATCCTGAAAATAGTTTGTTCAGAATCGTTTACTGAATCGATTTATATCATTTTTAATATAGGTAACTTTTTATTCCAAAAATAATTAAAACTACTGAAATTAGTGTCATATTTACCATGTACAGTCAAAACAAATTGAAATGGACCGTAAGTCAAAGTAATAAGACTTTTAAAATCGCAGTTTTATTAGTATTCATACAAATTCCACCATTCTATACAAAATAAAAAAAAATAAGCTTTATTCCAAGAAACTAATTTAGTAAATAACAATGCATATACAAGTTAAATTTTAAATTCAGTGAATGTATTATGATTACAACATAATATTCTAATCGGGGTGTCTGAGGGTGTGCGTTAATTATAAAATATTTATTTTTAATTACGGGCCTGCCGTAGCACTGGCCCGTAATTAAAAATAAAACTATTAAACATTTTATTAATAAATAATTCCCCAGCGTTCCTCACCATCATCATCTTCAAGTTAACAACATTTAAAAAAATCGGACCTAATACCAAGTATTTGCTTTCTTAAAGCCTTGGTATTTCCCATTTTTTTGATATCTTAGGCTAAACCCAAGAGTGACTAAAGAATGGAATTATACAAGTTGCGTTGCTTCGGTTCAGCTACTCCGAAATGGTTTGTGTTGAAGCCTTGACATTGGAAACGAAACCAGTTTACTGAGAGGTAGGTACTGAACAAAAAATCTGAGCCATGTAATTAATCAGACATGAATCACAGCACTTTTTTGTTGTCTCTTGGAGTAATTGTATATACACGCCTACATAGATTATATAATGGTCCGAAATACGTGATGTCTTTCTTCTATTTTTTATACTCTTTGTAAAAGAGTTTTTAGTAGAGTTGTAAATTAAGATAATATATAGGTAAATATAAATAGGTAACAATTAGCCATGCCTGCTAATTATCTACCTATATTTATTGTATGTATGTGTATATATAGCTGTGTCCCGCGGTTTTACCCACGTTAAATTTTATAAATTATCACAGCTCCTCCCCGTAGGTGAAAGCGTGATAATATGTAGTCTATATGTTGACCCGACCTCTTAGTAATGTTCTTGCAAAATTTGAAGTAAATCCATGCGGTTCTTTTTGAGTTTAGCCCGGACATACATACAGACAAACAGACAAAAATTCTAAAAACTATATTTTTGGCTTCGATATCGATTTTAGATCACACCCCAAGTATCCTTTTAAAAAAATATTCAATGTACAGTTTGACTTTCCTACGATTTTATTATATGTATAGATATGAATAATATTATAAATCTAGATAGAGTTGAGGTAAGTAGGTATTTATTGTTCATGATCTATATTAGTTGTTCAGCTTAGCTAGAAACTGTTTACTAAAGCCATAGTACTATATTTTAGGGCCAACAAAGTGAAATCATCGGAATCACGTGCATTCCATATCATTTAAATCTGTTTAGCCGTGATTGAGTCACAATCATACAAACTTTATTAAAGCTTGGATAACCTATACTTCATCATCATCATCATATCTGCCGAAAGACGTCCACTGCTGGACAAAGCCCTTCCTCAATGATCTCCACAATGGCCGGTTTTGTGCCGCCCGCATCCAGCATCTTCCCACGACCTTTGTAAGATCTTCGGTCGAACTTGTAGGGGGCCTGCCCACTTACACTATTCTTATACCCACTTTGATTTAAGTCTCAAGGTATACTTGAGACTAAAGTACTAGTATTTGTACCAGCATAATTAAATCAACATCAACGTCCCATCACCGTCCAAACCCAATTAATTCCTTATTAAAACGTCGAAAGAAGAAAACACTTTACAGCGAGCATACAGAACTAATCTTCTCAAACATTAGTATGATAACGCGTTACAGGTTCCTGATACTGAAGGTAATTATTTACACGCCCACGTCTTAAGATAACTACTTCATACATATTTGTTATGTCCAATCTGCTATGTACTTTGACTCACTACAAATTGCTACTTTGTTGAATGCTAAAAACAATTACATTTAGTTCTCGACACATGACTATCCGCTCACGATTCCTAATGATTTCCTTTCAAATAGCCGACAGATTTTTTGCTGAGGTCAATGACAGAAGATTTCTCTCGTAGTTATTGTTGCTGTAAATGTCTGCCTCGTTGGTCTAGCGGTAGAATGTTTAACCGCAGATTCCTAGACAATATCAAAGCAAGGATATTGTAAACATATGAAAACAAATAGAAGAGATTTTGTCCAATTAATTCTAAGTTCTCATTGGTCAAATTATGGTATCTCGGTTGAAGACTTACAAATAATAGGTGAGGCTAAACATCTGTAGATGGGTGACCGGAAAAGTGGGTTTAATTTCTAAGTGTTTCCGTGCTTCCGAGGGCACATTACCTAAGTATAATAGGTGACTTGAATAACTCTATCACTAGATAAACTACGGCTAGGGCGAATAAATTGAAAAACACGAAATTGGTCAAGCTCGATATATGCCATATAACTTAACCTTACTGACTAGTAAGTAAGTAGTAGTTATACTACCTACTGCTCCTAAAAATTAAATGATAAACGGCATTTTTAGGACCCCGCCAACGAATACCTTTCCTCATTTAATCTCTAACTCCTAGATAGCTGTTTACGTGATAAGGTGGTCCGTTATGCCTTTTTTGATGCTGCATTATTTTACCAGATGTATTCTGTCTTTTTCTTTCTATCTAATAGGTCCACAAAGCAATTTGTACTTGTAAAAAAGATTATGTTAGGTAACGAAAGGCTTGAGGGCATTTCATAAAACGCCGAAATATTTCATTTCTTGTACAAAGCTTTGTAACAATCGGAGCGTGTCCGAATAAGAAAAAAGTTAATGGATATTGAACTTAGTAGCTCACCCGTCCTTCTCAGATGAGCGCTGATAGAGAGAGACATGCTATCGAAAATGTTTTTCTTTTTTCTAACAAAATCACTGCGTCATGGGGACTTTCGGAGCGTAACCCCACCTTTTTCCTTCTCAGTTCTCGGGATGCAATTATGGCGGACCGAACATCACGGTCATTATTAACAGAGAGAACCAAAAAACACGCGAGTACGTTCGTAACAACATAGGTAGGTAATTGTGGCTGGCGGCAAGGCGCCGGACCGCGTCTATTACATCCGAACTCTTTACTAAATTATGATTATTTGAGTCTGCCAAACGCGCTACACTGTAATATTGTTCAAAATGTTTTAATAAGTTAATTTCGCGTATTACGTTTTATTTCGTAATGAAAAAAATTTAAACATCCTGAGGAAGCTTTAACGAGTGTGTTATGTTGTTATAGAGCGTTCAGACCGGTTGCGAAATATTCTGTACGATTTTTCACAGCTTTAATATATTCCGTCTCTATATTGATACTTGCTGACAATATTAAAATATCTAGTATTGAAATCGGTTCATTGACGGGCCTGTTTGCGTGGTTTTTGCAAATGCTTGCTTTTCACACCTGAGGTCGTGGGTTCGATTGCCACCCAGGACAGATATTTGTGTGCACCACTTCTTGCCAGGCTCATATTTTACAACTTGAAAGTAATAACAAAAATTAACCAATATCTGTGTAAAAATAACGTACTGAAACCAACCAGACTTATCATTCGAGACACAGATTTGCTCCTCAAATGTAAAACACTCTTCTTTTTGTGTAAGGCTATTATTTCGTAACTTCAATATTCTTTATATTATATATATACCTACATCATCATCATCATCATATAAGCTCGACAAAGGCCTCCCCCAAACATCTCCATAATTTCCAATCTTGCGCTTTGTACCTACTTACTAACTATTTACAAATCTACAGTAAAAATATCGTACTGATATCGCTCAGCCGATGAGGCAGAAAGGTTCTCGAGTGGCGACCACGAACCGGAAGACGCAGCGTGGGCAGCGCAGGACCGGCTATTGTGGAGATCCTTGGGGTAGGCCTTTGTTCGGCAGTGGACCTCTTTCGGCTGATATGATGATATCGCTCCATCTGTTTGGGAACTCCGATCCTAATAATAAATATTAACAAATCAAGCGGAAAACATCTAAATGTTGCGTGGCTTTCGTGAGAGACTAGGATTGGTTTTTATCAGCAGAACACCTATGACAACTTGTTACATGTAGTTATAGCCTCATAGAAGTTGTCAACTACATGGTCTCACCGTCTTGGTTCCCCATTTGGAGTATCTAGGTCAAAAGCCAATTGCTCGTATCATTCAGGTATAGACCGCAACTAGTTAGACTGGGAGAGGAAAATAAATAAAGATATCTTGGCGTATCTAGGTTCGTATTCTGCGAGCGCCGTTTAATATTTCACACATAAGATTCTAATCACATTTAAGAATTTATTTAAAAACAGACATTGCGATTGAAAACCACATTTATTATCTAAATTATCGAATCAATTTATATCCACAAAAATGTGCTTATTTTTGGTAAACGGCAAAAACATGGATTCATTTTATTGATGACTAATGTTATTATAACGATGCCGTTTAAAAATAGATTAACACAATGATATTATTATCTATACGTATCGCACAAAAACCTTTGACGCCGACTAGAAAAAGATATGTCAATTTTAAAAGGCATAAAATCATCAGCAAATGTTACAACAGCATTTTCGGTGTTACGATGTTAAAGACAGTTTCTCTTCTTATTATCGGTGGTTAATGAGATGATGATACTGTAGATATATATTATATTATAACCTTACATTATGCATGTAAGTATAATAGTCTGCCTGTCCATCAGGTTTCTCTCAACTAAACCACTAAACTGATTTTGATTAAACTTTGCAAGCAGATAAAATTAACTCTGGCTCACAATATGGGTTATTTTTGCTCCCACTGTTGGCTATAGTGCTACAGGCTACCTCCACCAGGCTACCACCACCACTGTAATTGGGCAAAGTCGCGAGCGCAAAGCTAGTTACTAAACAATTTTGGCAGGTAAATCATAGTTCAGACGCCAGCACCACAATCTGTTAAATTTCGTTTATAGATTTTCAACTTTATCACATTAGCAAAAGGTTCACTTTCAATTGGGGAAATTTCACAGATTGGGGTAGCTTGATGTGCTGGAATCTGTACATACTATAAATACAACGCCTGCATTCATACAAGTAGGGTGTGGCTCTCGAATTATCACGACAATAAACTGGTATCTAAGATTTATCAAATTTAAATTGTAGCTGTAGGTATCTTATCCGTCTGCAAAGGAATAACGACAGTACCGAGAAGCTTCTTAGGTACGTATTTATAAAAGAAACAATCAATCAATTTGGAGTGAGATAACAAGATGGTGTGTGCGAAACGAAGATCGGCGACAATTATTTATGCGTAAATTTAACTACAATAAACTAGATGTAGGAATTTGTCTCAGTATACTAGCTGAGCCAACTTCAGAAGCAGCTCAAATGCTTTTTAGTTTAGTTTAGTATGTAATATTATCGAAGTTATACTTCTTTTGGCGCGATGGAGAAAAATGATGAGAGTGAATTTTTACGATGCGCGCGCACACCGACACCTAAATTTAACAGCATGAAGTTAGTTCTAGATGAGAGTGAATTTTTACGATGCGCGCGCACACTGACACCTAAATTTAACAGCATGAAGTTAGTTCTAGGTGGTATGAAAATTGATAACTATGTTCAAGTTGTATATTCTAGTATTTTTATTTAAATAAAATCTTTTTGATTAATTTTAATATTTATCATTAATCACTACTGCATTTTAATTATTTTTTTTCCATACGCCAAAGAAGTATAACTTCTAACGCGTGTACATAAGTACACACAAGTTTTTTGTATTTTTATTCACGGAGCTGATATATCTGTGGACAAAAAGCTCCTTAAATAAATAATAAAAAAAAAACAAGATGGCGTGGTTGGTAGATACTGGCCTTTCACGCCGCAGGCAACTGTGCCGTGAAAAGCAAAAAGGTAAAGTTGAATACACCCAATCTCAAAACAAACAGAAATGTTTATGCACACAAATATCTGTCTTGGGTGGGTATCGAACCCACGACCTGCGGCGTGAAAGGCAAGCATTTACCAACCACGCCAGCCGGCCCGTCAATAATATCATCATCATAGGGTTAATTCTGCTGTTGGCCGTACCTAATTAAATTGTAAGGAAAGGAATTAATGTCGTAATATACTCTACGTCCAATCTGCCCTAGTAATCGCTAAAGGACATCGGATAATAAACTTATTACCATATTTATGCGGTTGGTTTATAAATAAACCTTAGATATCCACACTAGTGAAGTACCTACCTACCTTTTGTTATATTAGTAATAACTCGTAAAAGCGATATTTCAGTCGTAACTATATAATTTAATTATCGCTAGTCAATAAATTTATGAAATCCGTTATAGTAGATTCCGAAAAGACGATTATCTATACATATAATAAAATCGTAGGAAAGTCAAAACTGTACATTGAATATTTTTAAAGGGGGCGTGTTATAGGGTCGATATCGAAGCCAAAAATATAGTTTTTAAAATTTGGTCAATATATAGGCTACATATCACCTACGAGGGAGAAGCTGTGATAGTTTATAAAATTTAACGAGGGTAAAACCGCGGGGCACAGCTTGTAACATATATTAAAATAGTAGTATGTAATATATCAATTATCTGGCTTCCATGGTACAAGGTCTGCTTAGTTTGGGATCAAAAGGGCCGGGAGTGAATAATGCCCCAGGATACTATTTTATAGATAGTTCCAAAGAATATCTATGTATACTTTAGAACCTACAAGTATGTTTCTAAAAGTCGTTTTACGCCAGTCAATAAATTTAAGAAATCCGTTATATATTATTTCCAAAAGACGATTATAAAATCTACAGATATACAACCGGAGCCATAAAATATAAAAAAAGCTTCAAGGGCGATTTACTCTGAAGGCGTTGGAGGCACAAACAATGTTTTCTGTACTTTGAGCCTAATAGACTAAATTTCTGATCGCCGGTTGGCGTGGTTGGTAGATAGCACAAAATAGATAATGCTTTGATCTTCTTTCTTTATCGTATAGGCTATGGTTACGCTGGTGTCAGAGTTGTTCAAGCCGCCCAGGTGGCCGACATGTTTTAACCACTGTTGCCCAACGACAACAATCGGGACAGACAGCTCAACGTGCCCCCTGAAGCACGGAGATGCTCAGAAATTAAACCACTTTGACGGTGACCCATCTAGAGACTGACAGCTTTACCTTGCCGGTGAGCACAACTAGCTGAGAGCTATCATATCGAACTTTTTATAACACAGTTTAATGACCTTTTTTAATAATTACCCGTTCTCTCCATCGCTTCGTAGAAATAAAATCCGCTACACTCATCACAGTGAATGGCTATTGTTTTGAATTAAGCGTTTCTTTAAAAAATGTTCTGTCTACGAAAAATATGTAAACCTATTAGATAAGTCATAATTGTATGTGCTAAGAAGACGTCGTACATTATCCTCAAAACGTGAGCACGGTACTATCGCTCAATAAGCAAGGCTACAACTGGTGCGTGAAGAATCACATTACATATGTATGAACAAACTAATATTTCATCTTACCAACTTAGGTCTTAAAATTGGCTACTGTATTTCTCGTTGATAAGTTTCATTCATAATATTATGTATACTTCACTATATTACACTTTACAAAGTCAATGAACAGAAACAAATGGAATGATATGTACGACTGACGAGTAGGCCCATATACTCTGTTCAAAGCTGTGCAGAGCTAGCTGGCATTTTTCATACAACGCATTCCTTATTTTCCCTGGAAAAGAACTAGACACTCATAAAAATCGTTATATATTTCTAAATACATACATATCACACTAATATTATAAACACGAAAGTTTGTGAGTGTGTAAGTGTGTATGTTTGTTACTTCTTCCCTTGATTGACACAGGCTATAATTTATAAAATATAACGCGGGTAATACCGCGGGGCACAGCTAGTTATAGATAAATTATACCCAGTCACAGAACAAATAATCGTGTTCATCACACAAAGATTTGTTTTTCGTGGTGGAAACCTTTTATAGGTCCCCGCCGTTTGGGGGAGACGACGGGGTATGTGGGAGTCCACAGGGTTACCCACTAAAACCACCACGGTAGCCCAGCCTCTAGATGCTTATAGTGATGGCTCCGGGAACTCGAAACGATTGCAATCCGGAACCACCACCGTTGCACCTATGCGTCTTAAAATAGACTGACAGGCCTGTCAACCACACTACTCAAGTCACCCAAAGCTAATAGCATCTATAGATTACTTATTACACATAGTTTGTTACACAACTAAACAATAACAAACAAGCTAATAATATTTAATACTAAAATTAGGAAAACTTGCGTAACAAATGTTTATTTGGGACATTTTAATAGGTACGACGGGCAGGTGTAGGGTGACGCTCGTACCAAGCAGTGACAAGCCCTTAGCGGACGACCCGGAAAGAAACTACTATGTTTGTCATTTATTTACACTTTTCATTATGAAAGGGACAACAACATTGTATGACAATGTAGCCTAAGATTTTTGGTATGATCACTTATTAATGCTGTGCTATGGCCATATGGACCACGTACTTTGGAGGACGCCTTTGTCGGAAGGCAAGCTGCACCAGATTAACAACCGTATACCCATTTATAGTTAATACATAAAAAAATGAATACCCGGTTTCCGCAAGGTGAATCAATGGAATGCTAAGAATTAAGTCTTCTAAAAATGTTATTAAGGCATATTTAATATTGGCATTGTTTATTTCAATGATTGTAAAAATTAGGAACAGCAATAAAAGCTTTATTGGTAGCAACTAGGCAACTGATAATCGTACTTATGTATATACTTGTCAAATATATACTTCGTATAAATTAATAAATTATATCCAGCCACAGAACAAATTAATAATCGTGCTCACTGCTCACCACAAAAGGTTTGTCCTGTGTGGTAATCGAACCCACGACGTCGGGTTTACAGTCATGGTCACTAAACACTAGAAAAACAAGAATCTTGTAATTTTTATAATACTGGCGGTATTAGAAAATTAAGAGATGCCACAAAGAGTTAAGGAAGTTCTAAATTCAAAGTTCTATAAGAATGAGTTCAAACATTATTGAATTACAATTCACTAAGCTTTTAATTAGGTTATCTAACTCATCAAAGTAATATCTATACATATAATAAAATCGTAGGAAAGTCAAAACTGTACATTGAATATTTAAAAACAAGGATTCCTGGGGCGTGATCTACAATCGATATCGAAGCCAAAAATATAGTTTTTAGAATTTTTGTCTATTTATCTGTTTGTCTCTATGTATGTCCGGGCTAAACTCAGAAAGTACTGCATGGATTTACTTCAAATTTTGCATGAATATTGCTAAGCGGTCAGGTCAACATAGGTATAGGCTATATATTATCACGCTATCACCTGTGGGGGAGGAGCTGTGCTAATTTATAAAGTTTAACGCGGGTAAAACCGCGGGGCACAGCTAGTTCAGTATATTATTATTTTATTCCTTGTAAATTAAAGTATAACTAGTATTACGTATAACTAGTAATTCTTACATATTACATTCTTACATATACCTACTTACGGCTTCTACTTAAGGCGAACTGAGCCATCCTCTTATTTTGAGAATCTGTAGTTTTCTACTAGTATTAATTGTTACTATCTTAGAGATAGTAATAAAAATAATAAAAAGGGACTCTTGGACATGTATCGAAATTGATTCACGTAAATGTATGCAATATTTACGTAAAATTCGATACATCAAGTCGTGAAATAAATTATCAAGAATGAAGTTACTTAGGGTGCGCATAACTTAGCCGCTTGACGTAAAAAGTCAGGTCATGGAAAATGCGGCAAAAGCTAATCACTAATTATCCAACATTCAAAGCTATGGCTGACCTAGCCTTGTTAAGCCACGCCTTCCTACTATAAATTATAATAGGGAAGCAATAAATATAACAGCCTTCTTAAAACATTAAAAATGACCGAGGCGTTGGCGAACAGTCACGTCAAACAGACGCGCCTCCGTACCTCCCCCGAGGGAAGCCGACGATTACCTCATTGCCATTTGTGGCATTTGTATCCATTACTTACACTGTTCCTACTCGATAACTAGGTGTGTCTCCGAGACATAATGGACTCCACGCAAATTAGAAATACAAAAAGCTGGTAATTTTATACAAAGTCATTTGCGTTATGAGTTTCAGTATATTTGGTGACGCAGTGATATTTAGGCCGCGATGTTTTGCGATACGTTAACGATAAATTAACTTATAAATGAAAAACCCCAAGTCTTCTAATTTTATACTGATGATGTATTTAATAAAATGATCTGCTGATTCATACAAGGCTCTAATATTCCATGAACTATAAGAAGAGAAGAAATCTCCAGAAAAAGCAGTTGAATCATAACATTTTATGGTATTCTTGATTTAGGCTTTTGCGGTATGTTATTTTCTTTTAAATTTTATTTTATTTGATTTGGGAATATACAATGATAATTTAACATAGCCCGAATATTGCTATCCCAGCTTCTTTAAACAATAACGACTGATATCATTCATAAATAAAAATTAAAGTGGATATGTAGAACGGAAGCCTGTCGCATTCGGTCTTTCCTTCCGTATCTTAATATAAAAATGGTATTTCATCATCATCATTTGATAATGATAATGATGAAATAATAGGCTTTTATTCAGCAGTGGACATCTTTCGGATGATATGATGATTCATATCTGAATAAAAGCCTCCCATATAAATCTCCATAATTGCCGGTCTTGCGCTATCCGCATCCAGCTGCTTATTAGAACAGATTTTTATAGCTAAATTCATATTATATGCATACGTATTTGAATATTCAAAAATTTCCGAAATTCGTTTTAGATTTCATTAGGTACCTACATTATAAGTGCATGTTCATTTCGGAGAATGGAAAAACCTCAAGTAATAGATAGAGGTAATTGATCATGACATCATTGTAAAAAGACAGATCGACTGTTCTCGCTGCACAGCTCCAACAATAAACTATAAATATGTTAATAGTATGGAAATACTAGTAATTGTGCAACGATAACCATCAAACCAATCATATTAACATGATTCGGATTGTAAGTAAATGTATATGTAAATCAGTTGGTAGCGAACCTCAATTGAGGCCTTCTGATCCAAAGATTGCAGGATCGACCCTCGCACGAGACAAGTATTTGTGTTCATGAACATGTCTATTTGTCTTGGTCTGGATGTTTCTTGTGTGTATATATTTACAAGTAATAGTACCCATAGTATAATCTTTGCTTAGTTTGGGCTAGATGGAGCTGTGTGATATTTTGTATTAGACAGCGGATAGAAATACTTACCAACTTCTTTTAAAATATATAGGTACATATATTACACAGAACACCTCGCCTTAGACAAAGAGACACATTCATGAACGCAAATATATGTCTTGTGCGAGGATCGAACCCACAGGCACAGCGGTGGTCATATCCTCAAGTTATTAATTCATCAGTTCCTCAAGTCTGACGTTAAGCATAGCGACAATCAGAAGTATATCCTATAGGTCTGTCGCGCACATTCGGACACTAACGCAATATGTAATCCTATGAAGCGCTTCAATAATGGAGGTTAATGACGATTCCGTTGAAGATTAAATCGTTAACAAGAACACTGAACATCTGATGGGAAAATTTCCGTTCAATTCTAAGAAATATAATCGCGTGAAATTTCTTATATGTATCAATCAACTCGATCAGGATATGTGCCGTTTGAGTGACTTCCACTTTACTATGTCATTCTGTGAAATAAGATGCCGCGATCTCATCTGTCACAGTTGTAAGTAGGTACGACCGCGGCCCGGCGACCGGTTCAACCTGCGGATATTATAATCTATCTTCCATACATGTAGGTGATTTAAATACTTATCATTAAAATGATTCATGGAAACGTTTGTCCTGAGGTATTTCAGATTCCACTATTTTCCATTCATTAGCAATTAATTTATGGTAAATACGATTTTTCCTTTATTCCAATGTTGTTGTGTCACTTCAATTTTTACATTTTACGCGAGTTTTTCTCATTATCGTAAAACATGTTTTGAATAATGAACTAATGATTGCATGCGGGTAAAGGCCGCTGAGGCTGCGTTAAAGGCAAACGAAGGCTGTTCGATACGTACAGCTGACATTTCCATCCTTTGGGACAAATTGGCATTGCAATTTAACATTGAAACCAACATTCAATGTCTCAATCATATACAATTCAATAGCTCCACAACAAAACATCTGAAATAAAATATAAAACCTGCTTCCCCTGCTAGGAATGTTAATAAGAAATTCGGGCCAATTAAGAGTCTTTGTATACCGTTATAATTTACTACAGTGGACCCGCTCCTAAGATATTTTACCTTGGTATTATAGTATGTATATAAATATTGATAAGACCGCGATAATTTCTTTATTAGGGACTACGAGCGAAAATTACAATCGGGCGTTACAATCTACAACAATAAATATGTCTAAATGATGCTACGTCAAAAGGATTAAAAATAACTTTTACTTCAAAGAAATTCCGTAGAGATAACGTTTTGATATGATAACTTGTGGTGACGTAAACTTGGTGGAATTGTTGGTACATATGGGAAATTAAGATAAAGACAGTTTAAGTACTGTCAGCAAAGACGATATATATCCCACCCCAGGAGATATAAAAACCTGATCCGTAAAACTGATGAAGTCATCAAAAAATATTATATTATTTATTTATTTACTCATTAACAATTTTCATTGTGTTTGAATCCA
The DNA here is from genome assembly GCA_951640165.1 of Pseudoips prasinana. NCBI lineage: Eukaryota > Metazoa > Arthropoda > Insecta > Lepidoptera > Nolidae > Pseudoips > Pseudoips prasinana. Next base: position 20,818,538 of record OX621236.1, on the reverse strand, counting down.
TATAGAATACATATTAATTAAATTAAACAATAGAAAAGGCAATAAATTTAAATAATAACAAAACAACAAAATAAAATAATACGATACAATAGTCCACACATTAAATTTAAATAAAATAAAAACAACCACAAAACATTAATTTATCACGTCATTACAAATAACATTAAGATTATAATTGGGTTTTACAATTCAGTCACAGCAGTATACTATTCATTAATCAATTATAATAATAATACAATCTTTTTATTTTCTCTCCACCAAAGGTTTCAGTAGCTACAGTTTGGTAGGCTTATGCTAAGTACCAATTGCAATTTTGCTATGATTATTAATTTAATTTAAGCACAGTTGCCATCGATATCTCTTAATATGCACCTCATAGGATACTGTCGCCACGAGCGGCACTCCTTTGTCACTTGGCAGAATAACTAATTGGCTATTTGACAACATCATATGAGTGCCAAGTAAATATAGCTTCCAATTCAGATAAACTTTATCAAGGTACTCAATCCATAACAAGCAACATTTCAGTTACTTAGAATTTACGTGAACGTTTGATCCCAATATTTAAGTTAATTCTTTATATTATATACAGAACTGACAGTTGTCATTCGAGTTATAAGGGTAGAATAATAGTTGGGACAGAAAGTTTTCATTACATCATATCGATTTTGTTTATATGAGCTTTTGTGCATACCTAACCTAAACGCAAACTTTAGATACTTGCACACTTTAATTTGTGGAACAAAAAAATACAGGACCTATGTTTCAGAAAGTATCAATCATCAGAATTAACTATAATATAAACTTGTCTGATTTGTTGGTAAATCCGTGTCCCAACCTCATGAGCAAGGCTGCGACAGGCGATATAAAAAATCCGGCCATGTGCGAGTCGGACTCGCGCACGAAGGGTTCCGTACCGTATTTTATTTTGTTTTTTAGTATTTGTTGTTATAGCGGCAACATAAATACATTATCTGTGAAAATTACAATTGTCTAACTATCACGGTTCATGAGATACAGCCTGGTGACAGATGGTCAGACAGCGAAGTCTTAGTAATAGGGTCCCGTTTTACCCTTTGGGTATAAAACCCTAAAAAACGTGAAAAATGTACTATTAATTTACTATTTGTGTTTTCCGTAATCTAATTACGATTCTGAACATTAAAAACCAGTGTTAAACTTCAGTAGACATCCAGACATCCAACCCTTTCGGTCAGTTTCGAGTTTTGTCGTTGGGATGAAACTTTAAAAACCATTTTTATTATCAAGTCAGTCAACAGTTATTCTGAGAACAAGAACTTTACATATTTCCCAGGTACTGCAAATACCTACATTGATGAGATTAATAGGTATGCAAAAGTTGTATCATACATTTATACGAATACTCATTGTACAGCGGACACTACATCAGTGCATATACTTGTACTAGGAAAACCGTCGTTACTGCCTTAATGATAAAGACGTTGTTAAGGAAAAGTATATTCATCATCGTGGCGTCGACTGTACCGACATCAGGAATCTTCATGCACTGTGGAGGTCATTGAACGCGTTTGAGGAAAGAAGGCATATTTAACGCCTATCCAACAGCTATAACCGTTCCTGTCTTGCAGTGGTTGTCAAAACCTGTTGTGATATCTATCTCGGTGGGTCTGGAGATTTGATATTACCTACCTGCCGTTGATCTATTTGCTACGTAACATTGTACTTGGAATCTCTTTTCCTTCCTTTTTCCTTTCCATCCTTCTATTTTTAAATAAAAAAGTAATACTCCTGACTAGTACTTTCTTTTATTTCTACTATTCTTTGAAAGGAAATTACCCATAATCATTTTCAAGATGTCATATTATTTTAATATTTTCGTAAAGTGTGTGTGAGCGACGTGTTTTATTATTTCCTCTTATATTATTAATATTTAAATTTGGAAGGTGACAAATATCAACCAGTATATACTTATATCTGACTTGCGTTATGTTCATATTATTGTGTAAATACTGTATAGCAGTGTTTTTCAACCTTTTTCGTGACGCGACCCCTTTAGTATTAAGAAACATTATCGCGACCCCCCGTACCCGTTTTTCACCCCCTTTTTTGCATGTATTTCCAACATATTTAGTACTTTTCTTAATTAGGGTTCGGATCAATACATAATTAAAATGCGAGTTGAGTCAATGAGTATCAGAGACCCGACGAGCGTTACGGGGGCGACACTTGCTATGCAGTGGCGGAACGCCCGATCGTGATTCGCTTGCTTTTTACGACATTTCAAATTCAGGTTTACTGTGATTGGGAATAAATAAGAGAACAAAAAAAATAATTTAGTAGTCTCCTTGAAATTTGATGAATCTACGAATATTGCGGATTGTGTGCACTTTCTAGCTTTTATGTGTTTTGAATCCAATGAGACTTAATGGAACAAATACTATTTTGTACAGGGTTTGCCATGAATACCACACGTCAGTGCTTGTATCACATATTTCCTGGGAAAAGAAATGTATTGATATTTGTAGTGATGGAGCAAAACTGCTGCAAACAGTGGTATTCTTGCTAGACTGGAAAAACAGCTGCGAAACGCCTATTGACGCATAGCCTTCTCGATCGCCAAGCCCTTGCGGCCAAAACCTTACCACAGGAATACAGTCAAGTTCTAAATACTAATAAAAAAGCATCAAACTGCGAATCTGACTCGCCCATGAAGGATTCCGTAGCAAGCAACATAATATGTTTTTTTATTTATTTATATTTGAGTTAATTGAATGATAGGTAAATTGCGGTTTACGGTAAAGACGTTTAAAAAAACTACTTAATAGATATCGTTGAATCATATTTTTTTGTTTTATTATTTTAGAAGCTACATGGGGAGGGGCACAATCTACCACTTTGGAAGTGTCTTTCGCGCCAACTATTCAGTTAAAAAATATATATTAGAAACCTCAATATCATTTTTGAAGAGTATCCATAGATATATACTCCAAAATTATTTTGTATGTAGTATGTGGTACCCTCAAAATGTATTGTTTTATTTTTCTATTTTTGTGTGAAAATCTTAATGTAGTTCGCAGAATACATCTATTTACCAAGTTTTAACAAGTAAGTTCTTATAGTTCAGAAAAAAAGTTCCTGTAACATACGGACGGACATACAGATACACAGACAGACAGACATGAATGAACGAATGAATAAGGGTTCCGTTTATTGCCATTTGGCTAGGGAACCCTAAAAATGGTAAATTCTATTAAAAAAAAACAAAAATATTGCCAATCTCCACAATTTTTTTGAAACAGATGTCGCCTAAGCACTTTTTTTTTTATGTGGGGAAATCCTTTATGGATTTCCCCACGCTGGGGAAGCGACGGGGTATGTCGGACTCCCAGCCAGATGGTAGTGCTGGGTTTACCGACTAAAACCCCACGGTGTTCCTCAGCCACCTATAGTCCAGACCACGGGATTCGCTCGCGCATTCACCGCAGTCTGGACAGGCGCTGGCCCACTTTTAAGTGAGCCCCACTTCCGTTGGGGACACCCTTGCCCCCCTCGTCAAGAGAGGCGCGCCACCGTCTCAGGCCTATTCTGGTCGGACGGAGGACTGCCCCAGGTCCACCGCCCGCAGGCCACTCCTCATGGAGGCCGGAGATTAGCGATGTGCGCCCTCCGACGCCCGGTTCTCCTGGCGCGGCTTGGCAGGGAGGATGATGTCTCCCGTTCTCGCTCCGCCACCTCTTTTGCGATCATCACCTCCTCGCAAAAGGTGGCGACGATATCCCAAGAACTCTCGCTTGCAACCATGAATTCGGTCACCGTTGCAAGCGAGATGTCAGCCGCACCCATTGCAGCACCGAGAACACGGCGCTGTATCTCCCAGGCTGGGCATTCCACCAATGTGTGAAGCGCCGTGTCAACGGGGCTACCACAATGGTGACAACCGGGCGTCTCTTCTCGGCCTATCCGATGCAGGTACTTCCCGAAGCATCCATGATCCGAGAGTACCTGCGTAAGCCGATAAGTGAGGGCGCCGTGCCTCCTCTCCAGCCATTCCTCCATGACGGGTCTTACCGCCACTATCGTGGCGTGCCCCGCATTTGGTTGCGCAAGTCGCTGTCTCCACTCCGCCACCGTGTTATGGTGGAGCTCCGACCGTCGCGCTTTGATTTCTCGCAACGCAGGTCGAAAGCCCCGCTCGAGCGTCTCCCCACGCCACCTGTATAGCAGCGCGAGGGTTCTCGCTTCGAGTTCCCACGGTAGCGATCCGGCTAGGAGACTCGCTGCCTCGAAGGAGATCGTGCGGTATCCCCTAATAGCTCTGACAGCCATCGCTCGCTGTGGCCGACGCAGCAGCGCGATATTTTTTGCCGTCAGGCTTTCCCCCCATATTGAGGCCCCGTAAAGGGCCATCGACCGAACGACCCCCATGTAGACTCTCCGGCAGGAGGCGTCCGGTCCTAAGCACTTTGACTCTATGTCAACTACTACTAACCAGAGTTTTGGAACTTCGCGCTTAACTCTTAATGTATTTGCAGCAGGCCCAATTCTCCAACTCCAAATTTATTTGCCACCCTTTGACTAACTTTCCCAACGTTTTGCAACGTTCCCATAGAAGCGTCGCGACCCCCCTAAAGAGGCTTCGCGACCCCCCGGGGGGTCGCGACCCACAGGTTGAAAAACACTGCTGTATAGTATTTCTTTTTTCATGAAATCTAATTCGGAAGAGTACAGATGATGATATGAACTAGTATGAAGTTCATAATGATTTTGTCTGACAGCTTGTATGTATGAGCTTGACGGCAATGAGGTATTTTGCTGCAGATATTAAATTCATGTTTGCAATTCGCGTTTTGCATTCATGCATTCATGTTTACAACTTAGAAACTTAATTTGGAGCTCTGCTCAAGTTTTCACTCGTTGCACGGAGTTTGTATTTGTTACATACAAATCAAATTACATTCGAGTCCGTACTTAACTTCATACTTGAGAAGCAGAGTGGCTGATGAGAATTTCGAATCAGTGTCTTAAGTTTAAAGTTTAAAAGAGCTCCAAATTGAGTTTGATTTATAAATACGGCGTTAATTTGTTCAGCACCGTACCAAATTACCATACAAAACCTACATTGCCATTTCACAAATTTATTTATAACTAGCTGTGAGCTAACTCCATACCAAATTTTATTAAAATCGCTACAGCCGTTTAGACGTGACGAAGTAACGAACATACACACTCACAAACTTTCGCCTTTATAATATTAGTGTGATAATCGGGTTAAGCTTAGAGGTTATCATCAGGTAATCGTCACCCTAATTTCTATTGGGGTTGAATAATATAGTATACGTATGATAATTATAATGATATAGAGCGGGCGGCGTTGTGGGTGCAGCTAGCTTAAAATATTATTAAATATTATAAGCAGCAGCTCCATATAAAGACTAGGCCGCTACAAAATGATGTCATATTTTTAATAATAGTTTTGACGCAATAGTCATGATGCTATATTTATAAAAATTACCAATAAGGAATCGGAAACAGTATCTACACACAATTAATTATCATATGACCACCTTGTCCCTTATTGTTTACATTTGCATTATTTTTCTGTCTATAATACACATTTGATCCCTTCAAGAGTAAGTAAAGCTGTCCCACTACTATCAATGTAGAACGACAGTTACACAACAGGGGCTCTACCGGCTAAGTCGCCGAACATCGTTTTCGTAAATGGCGTTCAAATAAATAAAGGTTAAAAATTACATAAGTAATCAATAGTAAGTAGTCTACAACGTTGACAATCGATTCCGGACCATTTATCGCGTCACATGTGGTCATGGAAGACGATTTAACGATTGATTAAGTAATTTTTAACCTTTATTTATTTGAACGCCACTCACGAAAACGATGTTCGTCGACTTAGCCGGTAGAGCCCCAGGACCCTAAAAGCCGACCCTGACATGCATCTTCACGTGAGTAACTCCCCTGAGCCGAGATTCGAACCCAAAAGGGGTCTCCTCCGGCACGGGTTACTTAATCTGTAGTCTTATGTACCTGTCCGATTAAATAGTGAAAGGCTAAATAGAAACATATTAAGAATAAGCTGCCCGTCAATGCTGTGCCTGAACCCTTACTAGTCCGATTGGCTTGCCAATCCCATTGGATAATGGAAGCGATACACCACAAATTTAACTGCGGGAACATTATTTCTCTGAAAACCAGCGTATAGGTAATTTAATTACGGCGTTTGTGCCTATTGCCGCCAAGTATATGTAGGTATACCTATTTAATCAATACTATTTTTTTTCTTTTTTTTTCATTTTAAAAGACAACTCCCGCACTAGGGAATCTAATCCCTGTGTCGCGGGATACTTTACAAACATATAATAGACGGACACAAATCACAACCAGACTCAGAACAACCATGGGTCACACAAGTTGTCCGGCGCAGGACTCCAACCCGCGACATGAAGCGACGAGGCGACTGTCTTAGCCGCTGCGCCACACGTGCAGTCAATATTTGTATGTATGGATGTTTGTTACTCTTTCGCGTAAAAAACTACATAATGGATTTTAATATAACTTTACAATTATATAGTGTACACATCAGCATAACACACGGGCTATAATTTATAAAAATAAGTGTCAAGTAAGTAGGTAAAATAGAAATGTTTATCTTAAATAGTACCATAAAAAGCCCTCGACAGCATATAGCTATCTTATATGTGGAAGCCAGTATCGCCAAAATAGTGAACCATAAGTACAATAAAAATTGATAACTTATTTCTGATGCACTTTTAGTAGTAACAAATTGATCCTTATATCAAAATAAATACTTTTATCGCTTCTGATATTTAAAGTAGATAAACTGCATATACATCCGTACATCTATCCTCACAAACTTTATCGTTTATAATACCTATTAGTGAGATCATCATTAAAAACACTCAAGTTTCAATTTACATAATATAGAAAAACGATCTCTTAAAGTAACTCGATCTGTCTGTTATCTACATCTTCACGACTAGAGTAGAAACAATTTTGATGAATTTTGATTTTGGTATAAAAACCGATAGGACATTGGAAAATAAAATAAGCTACTCAAAATACTAATCCTGCGCAGACGAAGTCTCGAGCCCCAGCTAGTTTAATAAAAAAAGTGCTGAATTTTCAAACTAAACACACAATTTACTACATCCATAACCAAAGTGAAGTGTGAGTGTGAGTAGTACTAAACTATTGATAACACTAAGTTATAGCTCTAGCAAGAGTTAGTAAAGATATAACGGATAGCTTTTTGATCAACGATAACTATCGCGTATATTCGCTCGATTGCACAGAAACGGCAGTGTTTTGTGGTTAACTCCTCCATAATATTTAACCGATTTAGAGAAATGTCTGAGTCCTAATAATATATCAAGAGCTAGATTAATACGCCCGTTTTCATTGATTAACCAGTCTGACTTGGGTTACGTATACGTACCTATTTATAAATGAAACTTAATTCATAGCTGTACCTAACTACTAAGAGTTCCTTAAGTGTTCAGTTCATGTTCTAATTGCCCTATTATATTATGATCAAAATAATCTATAAAAACTGACGACGAAAACATATTGTAAATAAGGAACTTAAAGCTGACTTAAAGACTTTAGAACTAAACAAGCAACACTGAAGGCAGTGTAACTACACAAACTTGCAAAGTATGCCCATTCTTCACTACGCGTAACAAGAATAACAATGAAATGTTTAAGGCAAATCAAATTCTATACACGACAAGAATCCGTAAACGGTAGTAATGTAGATTATTGATTAAACTAACTGTGTAATAAGACAACGCTGTGGGACATTTCAATCAGGTGTCTGGCTCATCTATACAAATAAATAAAATTGGAGTGTCTGTTTGTAATATTGAAATAACCGTTTTTTTCTACATAAATATGAATATATATACGGTACATACACCAAAAAACATTTTTTTAAATTTTTGTCTGTCTGTCTGTCTGTTTGTTCCGGCTAATCTCTGAAATAGCTGGACCGATTTTGACGGGAATTTTATTGGCAGGTAGCTGATGTAATAAGGAGTAACATAGGCTAGTTTTATTTTATAAAAAAACACATATTTTAGAAATAACAAAATAAACTAATTAACACGCGAACGAAGTCGCGGGCACAGCTAGTTATCAATAAAGTAGCATGCCTTTGGGGTTTAACAATGCGTCACCTACATAATCTACATAGTAGGAACAACAATTATATAGGTATTTGCATAGTTAATTGTTAAGATCACTTCACGCACCTGATCCTATAAACACGAATGTACTAGCTAATGTAACAAACAGACGCAATATGTTAATTGGTTAGAGTAATATAATTATAAAGTGTTATAACAAGATTTCATTTATTCTCAATATAATATAATATCCTGGGACATGATTCACACGCGGCCAGATCCCAAACTAAGCTGAGGTTGTACTAAGGAAACCTGATAACTGATATACTATATATGCTACTTTTTCTTTTGTAAATACATACTTAGGTCAAACAGAAAGACATCTTAGAAGTGGCTATATTTGTGAAGTCAAATCAGGGACTTTTTGAACGTAAAGCTGACATAGCTCCTAGAAATAGACGTGACAATAGTAAACTGTGTCTCCACACTGCTAAAACAACATTAATGCGCAAAAGTGTCTACTGCATGGCGCGAGTTATATATAATAAATTACCTAGGTGTTGGAAGGACTTAAATGTAACAATGTTTAAAAATAGACTACGGGAGCTGTTACTTTCTAAAGCGTATTATTGTATAAATGATTTTTTAAATGAGAAAGATTTGTAAATTTAGTTTTAATTGACATTGCTATTGTAATTATTGACTAAACTTATTTGATTTATTGCGCGTTTTTAATTTATGGATATTGTATTAATTATTTAATTTATTGACATTGTAATACTTATTTTATTGATTGAAATTGAGATATTCTATTGATTGTTACTTCATAAAAGACATAGAAATTATAATTACATTTGTTTTATAGATAGTTAATGCGCAATTTATAGGAATTTATTTTGTGTTAATTTTTTGCATGCCAGCAGGTGTAAAGTATGGCTGGACTTTTATTTATATTCAATAACATGCACCATGTACCCATACTTGCGAAATAAAATATCTTTATCTTTATCAGACATGTTCATGCACACAAATATGTGTCTTAGGTGAGGATCGAACCCATGACCTGCGGCGTGAAAGGCAAGCATGTACCAACCACGTAATAGTCATAAAGACAAACAAAAATATATATTTATAATTTTTATTTTATATAAAGTAGATCAACACACTCTACCAACAAACTGAAGTTTAGAAGAATTAAGTTGAACCCAAATCCAAGACTTAATCGGACGTAAGAGATCATTATAATTAACTTAAACACCGATTTACGATAGACACTGATACTTTGCACACACACCCATCTTCTTATCAAAATACGTAAACAGTATCTCAAGCACTTAAGACACCTTTAAATCCGAGTGTCAATCTACTACTATCTTAAGTGAAATGACACGGTAAGTAATAAAAAATACTTATCTTAATTAGATACTCATACAAAACATAATAGTTACCTACTGGCACAGATATGATATTATTTATCTTAAGTTGGTAGTCATACCAACATTTCACCCTGACCTACTTCAGTTTCCAGTAGCCTTTTACACCAAGAAATTATAACAAAATTACAAATCCTGAGATTTTTTACAGTTTCGGAAATTTCTCTCGCACTTATCAATTTAAAAGGCCCCAGCCAGGTCCAGCAGTTGAATTTTATTGTAAATTGTAAAAATCCTGAGATATCATGAGATAAGCAGAGACGACATGAGATAAAGAGTCCAAAAGTCCTGAGATCCCACGACAAATCATGAAATATGGTAAGCTATACGGTGACCAATTTCAAAGGAGGCTAGAAGTAGTACCTAGTAGTCTTATCAAAATACTTCCATTATATAGCGATAAAACCGCCGTTTGTACTACATTATCTAAATTATCTCATTACTAATATCTATTTGTTGCAATAAAGGGTATTTACTTTACTCTTATTCAATGCAGTTGATCTGTTAAACACTAGCACCAAAGAACAAGGGAACCTCCCTTGTTCTTTTGGTGCTAGTGTTAGCTAACGTATAGAGACGGTATAAAATAAATCTCAAATCTATATTTATATATATGGCCTATGCGTCTATTACAGATGATGTACGGCGCATTAGCTGAGAGACATTTCTAAAGTATTAGATAAAAGTAGGGAAGTTGTTGGTGTAGTGGTTACTGATCCTGGCTGGTAAGCCAGTGTTCGTGGATTTGATCCCCACCCAGGACTAATCTTTGTGTGACAAGCACCATTATTTGTTCTGTGTCTGGGTGTAATTTATCTAAATGTATGTATTACAAAATATACATGTGTGTTTATCAGTTGTCTGGTTCCAATAGTAGGTACAGGCTCTTGGGTTCAGATGGTAGAGTATTAATTGTCCTACAACCTTTATTTATTTATGTATTATTTATTTTAGTTGTAAATCCCTTTTTCAAGTATAAGTTAAGTAAATGATTACGCCAAAATTGTGATTTTTTATAAATTATTTAATCAGCCGAAAACATGTGGATTATATGGAAGGCCTTCGTCCACAGCTGGAATAGGCCTCCCATAACATAAATATGTGTGGGGATAGGGGACCCGCTTGGCAGACTGGTTCGTTGTACAAGTAATCATGGTTATGATATGTCAAAGTCAGAAAGACGCTGCTGCCTGTTCTCGGAATTAAATCGTATGGTCGTCGTATAAGAATTCAAATTATTAAATTAAGCAATGATTTCTACTCGACCCCACGAGATGAGATGAGTCGCGATCACTTAGTAAATTCTGACCTAGATTAAAACGCACTGGAATCTGTCATGGCGTATCTTAACCTAAACTTAAAACATACTTAGTTAAATTAAAACACTTGAACTATAACAAAGCAACTTCGACTCCATTATTAAAATAGTATTACAGCGACCAACTTTTATTTGTCATAATCATAACAGAATGTTTTATCGATATTTAAACGTTTCGTGACATCGAAAATTGCTATTTCTAATTTAGCTCAAAGGAAATTAATTGAAACGCTGCAGAAAGTTACTGAATAATGGTCACCTTGAACCTTGAATGGCTAATGTCTTCGACATGTCAACAGAATAATGCTAACATTAACATTACACCTTTCTAATGTAGGTGGATAATCATCGTGGTATGGTAATCATAGCTTTTGAAAGCATTTCAGATACATATTGTCATAATGACCATTCTTATGACCATCGAACTGTGGAGGTCACTAGAAATCAGTGGCGAAGCAAATATAAAACTCGATTCCTCGAGGCTTATACAGTTTATGCTTTAAACGTGTTAAATGTACTTCATTTACTACTGACATAGAGTCATCCTTCAGTACCTATAGGAATTTTTAATACCTATAGCGTCTATGATTAAATTTCGGCTATGATGGCCATTCTCAGCGAAGACAAGCCAAAGTATGTTACTGTGAGAGTGTGTGCACAAATACAGGTTCTATCACTCTCACAATGCAATGGGACGCTTATCCAACATGACTGAGAAGAGATCAGGAGCATAACCGACTGCTTAATGTCTTTTCCGAGGCACATGTTTAATACCGCCAAGTCTGGGGTAATACCTTTCTTACCAAGAAACCCCCAATAATAAATTTACACTTGAGGAACTGATTAAATAATGAGATTTAAGAATCATTAATTCAGTTATGAAGTGAAACGTGACTTTCAGCTAGGTTTCATAAATACGGTCTAATGATTGGCATTTATAAAGAAAACTATAGCGTGGCGTTTAAGATATCAAATCTTATCTCTCAATCATCCACACTCATCTATTATACGCTATTAAGGTGGCCGTCGGCTTTACTTATAGGTCATATACTCGTTCGCCACTGCCAGGGCCTACTATTTACTTGTAGCTTTTCTAGGTATAAATGTGTTTATGTCAATTTGACATCAATATTTTTTGTAATTACATACAATTTAACCTTCCGTACATTTGTTTTGTGTGTACCTTCATAATTAGCACGCACGACACTGAACTCTAACTTCGGTATTTTAGTAATTTTCCGATACATTTAGTGATGAGCATTATAATAATAATAATTTCAGGACCTGTTTGATATTATGAATATTAGAATTATTGATCTAACATTGTGTGGCCAACTCGCGTGTTCTTTCACACTACTTACATACATGATAGATGTAATGTTCAATGATGAATGAAGAATGTCCATTAGGAACTGTCCACGTCGCGTCACCTAAACAGTGTCTTTATAAACTAGGCGATAAGAGCTATTTTCTTAATACAAGTGTATCCATTGATTCCACTGCACCTGTTCAATACCAACATAATTAACTAATAATAACACAACATTTTCATAGAAAACTGATTATATTTTGAATTTTTGTGTCACATTAAAGCTTTACCTTTGAGCTTCTTAAACAATAGGCCCCACCGCCGCGCCTTCATGGCGTCATCAAGTTCGAATTTATTCACAATACGTTCCGATCATCCATCAAAGTTTTGGCACTAGATCTTTACATGCATACCACCATTAGATCATCCAATCAATGTATGGTGTACGCTCACTAGATGCGGAAATGGAGACCATTGCGTCCAAATTCGCGTATCATTTGTGTCCAAAACTTACTAATAGGTACTATGCAATAGTTATCATTTCCGCCTCCTCTTACGAAAAAGGTAGATGGATAAGTATGAAAACTTCTAAATTAGAATTAAGGCCCGGAATACTGATTGCTGCTATCTTGCACTCGTATATACGAGAAATGTTTGTATGAAATTACTTAAAATGTGTTTTTTTCATCATTTGCTATTCATATTTTATAAAAATTGGTAACAATTTTACATGTTTATATCGACTAAAAGAAAAAAGCTGGTTATCCTATGTTTGTCAACATTTTAAAATATATCAAATAGGAAACAGTTAGATATATTTTGGAACATTATTCTCACAAGATAACCGAGATACATTTTCAACAATGTACACATAAATGTTATATTTTAGAAAACAATGAAACGCGCCAGCAATCTAGCTATAATGATAATTCTGATCACTAACGTGAATGGTGGAGTAGGAGGTACATCCTGTCTAACTGTAAATTATTTACACCTATGGAGTAACCTCCTCGTTTTCGGTGAATCGTGAACCGTGTAACGCCTAGTTAGTCTCAATTCTTCCCGTCATGGTATGTTCACAAGTTGTTTAGTAGTGGTGTGGTGTCCATAAAAACCGATTCATCTTGGCTAACCTATTTGGAATAAATATTAAATGATCCATATATAGAAAGGAATCAGATCGGATAGATGAATCTTTAATTGCGGGTTTAACACGTTTCTTTAAATTTAAATAGATCTTGAATTTACGTCAGTTTAAGTTAAACTCGCTCCCAAACGTATTACAAACAGCCATATTTATGTCCTATAAATGCAATATCGTATAAAAACTTAAATATTTATTTTAGTTTTTTTATCAAGTATTTATTCATGAAATAAACTTATGAAATACTTACAATATTTTGAAGACTAATATAAAATATATTAATAAAATATATTATATACATAAATAACTAAACCTGTCATAAGCCTTGAGCGTATTCGTCCGCACCGTCATTCACCGGCAACGTGCCTAGATGACAAGTGGCTTTTCTTAATAAGCTTAATATATCAGAAATCTGAGAAATTCATTACCCAGCATTCTTACGACGCAACGGTGAGTTTCGATCACTAATTTACATAGGCAATTCGCAATCGGCTTCATTGAAAAAATTATCCAACCTTCGCCACCGTCGTTTGAACAAATTGCTTGATTGTTCCCCTGCTCCCTCATTCTTTCGCATGGTGTTGGCTTAATATTACCATAGTATTACTATGGTTTGGTTACGATGATAGTAATCAATGCATGGCGCGATCATAAATAATTATCAACACCTGCAGTCCGCCTGACGAAGCCACCGCACCGTAAACACAATCTCTGTAGATTACAATACAGATATTTCATTCGCTACATGGTCATTTAAATACCAACTTGTTGTAGACATTGAGTGTTTTAATATAGTCGGGTATAAACATACCATTTTAACACCACTGAATAAAAGAATAACTTACACGAAGGTCCGTATGTTAACGAAATTAAATTCAGTCCGGGATTTTAATTAAAGAAATTAAGATCTTTGAGTTAAAACTTAAGAAATGATTTCTAAATCTGATTGGTCAATCCAGTTTAAGATTTAAGTTAAGATAGGCTGTCTGTTCTTTCATATTGCAGTTAAAATAATACAATCTCCCTCAAACGCAGTCATACCAAGTTTTTATAAACATTTGGGAAATACGTACATCTTACAGAATCCACTGCTAAACATTATTATTTCTATTATGTGGTCCTGGGTACGTGTCAGGTTGCTAATATCCATCCATAGGTGGGAATAAAAGTGTCAGCTTCGCAGTCATGCCACGTGTATCGCGTGTACGGGTCTATTGTATAAAAAAGTGACAGCAATATCCTAATATTTTCCCGTTATGCCCTTGGGATATGGGAGCCTCAAAAAGCTTAATCGATTCAACGCTACGCAAGAATGCGAATGCCACTACAACGTAAATAAAACCCTCATCAAAATATTTCTATAGAATTCCACGCGCTCAAATATTTTGAACGCATGTTAGGTATGTTATGTTAAATCAACATGAGCATAAATAAATAAATCATGAACAGGTAGGTAATAATTTTGACACATTTAAATAAAGTAAGCTATCAGGGTGATGCTATGCGGGACTACAAATAACTTGATAATATTAGCACTAGCTTACAAATAAATAGACCTAACAAAGACCTAATAAGTGCTTGTACCAACCAATGAGAGACACCACGATCGGTGTGTCACCTTAAAGTATTAGCATGTACTCATACTGGACTATCATCTGCAGTTTACAACCATTTATTCTATCAGGCCTCTCGGCATTCGCGTTAGTTTGAAATCATAACCTTGATGCGCTGACAATGAAGATGATAAAAGGAAGAACTGCTACATGATATCAAGTCTCCGTAAGTGCACAGTGTCATCTAAAGAATACAGGCGTAAATCTAAGAGCTAGTACAGACGACGCTACGCTCTCGGGTTTGTGCAGATGATAGTACGACTTTGACTGCGCCTTTATTACCTTCGCTGTAAGGGTGGTTGTTTTAGTACAAATGCATTGATGCGGTTTATTCTCAACTAGGAAAGATCTATATTAGTGTATGGACATTCTACAGGTATACTACTACTACTCAATACGTATTTAACATAAATAGTATAATTTACCCGTAAATTTAAGTGAATTTGGCTCCCGCTACAAAATGTGATTGCTGTTAGATATTATTGTCAGGAACTCAGGAAAGATATACTCGATTTTGTATTTTGCAAGTAGATATTCAGCTAATTTTTCTTTTACGTGGATAATTCAAGCTTCTAAATTTGGTCTAAATTTATGTTACTATTGTTGTTCATCAAAATCGGGTGGAACTCCAATGTTTAATTTTATAAAAATATCTAAATTGGAGCCGATTAAACAATAAGATTAACGGATAGGTTCTTAGAGTCCGAACCTTACTAAGGTTCACTCTTGTAGAGGCTAGACCTAGTATATATCCATAAATAAAAGCCGTAGTCCGGAAGAGTAGAAAAACCGACTGCATTTAGGTACCCACAAATCAGCTTCCTCAACTCTAATTATTTTTAATAGGTATTAAGTACAAGAAAAGTTTAAATAAGTCACATCCTTCCTTTTGAAATGTGTTCCAATTGAATAAATAACTAATTATTTACCTATACGATATTATTTTCCTTATAATTATATTTAAATTGGAATTTTGCTCTGATGATAGTACGTATCATGAGTCACATACAGAGGTCATGCATTAATACGGATTCCCAGAAGAAATAATGCAACTGAATAAAAACAGTCTCGAGGTTATTGGAAGGACCTTTTTAATAAGAGATTGTAAGCGGATAGCTGTATAGCTGGTAACCACAGTACCTTGGTGGTTGCGCGCCCTTTAATTAACAGCAGGCAATATTACACACGACTTTTATGGGTAATAATTGCTCAGTGCTACGGTCATGGTAAGCGACGTTCATTATTCGACTGTCAACAGAATTAATATTATGTAAAGTGAATGAAGTAATACTATGCGGGGTTTATCGTATAAAACTCGACCAAGTGTGAGTCACATTCGCACACGAAAGGTTCCGTACCAACCATCGAGAGACAGTTCTGGTCTTAACTTTACTTAAATAAGGAAA
Source organism: Pseudoips prasinana (assembly GCA_951640165.1). Lineage (NCBI taxonomy): Eukaryota > Metazoa > Arthropoda > Insecta > Lepidoptera > Nolidae > Pseudoips > Pseudoips prasinana. The sequence continues at coordinate 20,802,171 of OX621236.1, read as the reverse complement.
CATAAACTCTTATAATAATAATATCCTGGGACATTATTTACACATGGCCATCTGATCTCTTACTAATGTACTATGGAAGCCAGATAACTGATATACTACCTACTTTTCTTTTGTAAATTCATACTTATATATAAAATTACAGACCCAGGACAAACAGAGTTCATGCACACAAATATCTGTCCTGAGTGGAAATCGAACCCGCGACCTGCAGCGGCGGGAAAGGAAAGCATTTATCAACCACGCTAACTGGCCCGTGCATCATTATTATCAATTGTCAGAGGGTATTAACCCAGATATAATGAGCATCAAGACGTTGACGTAGTTCGGGATCCCATTATCTGTGTGTAAATAATTTCCCAGGCTATTATTAATATATTATTTTTTCCTCTTGCTTTGCCTTGGTTACTAAGTTTGTCGACTTAAGTAAACGCCATTTTATAAGAAAACTAGCTGTGCTCCGCGGTGTTACTCGCGTTAAATTTTATAAATTTTCTTTGCTATAAACCTCACGGAGCCCGAGACCTTTCCAACGAGTGCAAAACCGTGGAAATCGGTTCGTGCGTTCTGGAGTTATAGCGTCAGGAAGGAAAACCCGACTTATTTTTATATAGTAGATATGCCCAAATTAACCTACCTTTAAAAATCCCACAGTATTAACACTTATAGATATAATTTTATGAACCGATCATAAAGTGTTGATGAAGTTTGAATTACCATATTATTCTACAATGAAATAAAACAATCATTGCTATTAATTATGATTCTTATCGTGTCGATGGTAAGAATTAAATTTTTATTCTGCTTTAATTCTGCCCAAAATTGGGCAACGCTGATCGTTTTGGCTGAAGCATCATACAACTCCTGAAGAGAACACAGGACATGAGGGACAAACTGATAAATGGGCTATATTGTTATTATTAACACTTTTATTTCCCGGAAACAAAATCAGCATAAATTAACTTGTATCACTATAATTAAGTAACGTACTCTGAAATTCTCCGATAAAAGTTCAGGGTTTTATCTGGCATCCGGAAGGCCACTTTCCCAATTTCCTGTTTATTGTTCACATAGAGAGAGTGGTAATTTGGTCACAGTCGTGACAATCGGACCGTGCACCCTCACTGGTCTACAGTTAATTAGTATAATTCGCGTCCGGTCATCACAACATTAGTTCTATGGCCCTACAATTAGCTACACTTGGCCGAGAGTTGAACCACTGACAACTCTCACGTGCCATAGATTTAGCATTCGGAACAATTTCCTCATAGATCGGCTATTCTTTTAATGAAATTTTGTTATTTGAAAGCGGCGATACAGTTTTAAACAACGTTATGGGGTAATTAAAGTGTTTTTGACTGACTAAAAATAATTGAAAAAACAATGTAAATTTAAAACATGCTTATTAAAAACTTAACTTGAAAAATACAACATGCATGTCTTCCTCCCATCTATTTACCAATGTATAAGTCAATAAATAAATGTTCTCGACAGGGTCCATAATTATAACATTTATTATTAGCTCACTACCAGCAATACATTTAATACATTATAGCATACAACAATAAAAGAAAATTAGAGATTTTATTTCACGATCGATTTTATTTTTCTTGCCTAAACCACCGTTATATGAAACATTTATTTAATTTAGCAACAGACATATTATCGGATTGAGTTCTAGGTTGCTCCACAATAAATGTTAAAAATTTTTGACACATCTGATTTGTACCGTCAGCCGATCTGTGTATTGTATATACGAGTATATCTATGGTGGAATCACTCGTTGCCGTCACTGTAGTTCCTACAAAGCATTACGAAGCTCCTCAATAAACGTTTTAATTTTTTGACTCATCTGATTTGTACCGCCGGCTGATCTGTGTGTTGTATATCTATCTTTGGTGGAACCATAGAACCGGTTGAGTGAAATATTTAAATGGAACGCCTGTTATCAGATCAGAACTAACGACGTATATCGAAGCCCCTGGTAAAGAACTGATAGATAACAAACAAAAGCCCTCATCCCTTATTCATAGCGTGTCAACAAATAGAATTGATTTTTATATGACTTTTATAATCTAATGGTTATTTTTTTTTGTTTTTAGAACAATGGGTGAGCTGGGAACAAAACTTGGTCTTGATGAGCTATCCGGTGGAGCTGCTGGTATCAGCAAAGCCCTTCTAGCTGAATTCATCGGTAAGTAACAACTACCTATTACCCAAACGGACTAGTCTAAGTTAAAGTAGACTTAAGTCATTATTTCTGGACATGCCTATGGATTCTTGCGATATTATATTGATTCGAAAATCAGTCTGTTATGGTAAGCATGCAAAGGCTACGCTAACCGCTTTTAACAGATGTGCAATATGCTGATTATCTGATTTAATTATTAAAAACACATAAACTCCAAAAACATTATTTAAATATGAATCTCAGTTTGAAACCCTGGGTGAAACACACTAGTGGTGCCTCGTTAGTCTTGCGGTAGCGTGTTCAACCGCAGATAACGAGCTCCTGGGTTCAAACCCCGGGTCAGGCTAAAAGTGATTTTGGGATTTTTCTATAGAAAGAAAAATTTCTTAGTATCTGCCTGAAGTTAATAATAATAATAATATATAGGGACACTGTCACACAGATCAACCTAGCCCCAAACTAAGCAAAGCTTGTACTATGGGTACCAGGCGACGATATACATATCTACTTATATAGATAGATTAATACTTAAATACATAGAAAACATCCATGACTCAGAAACAAATATTCGTGCTCATCACACAAATATTTGCACTTACCGGGATTCGACCCAGGACCACCAGCTTCGTAGGCAGGAGCACTACCAACTAGGCTACGGTGACCTTCATTAATATATTTGGTTTAGAAGTTGTCGGTAATATATTATACCCCGTGCCTCGCAGATCAGGTAAAGCCGTCGGTCCTGTACCTGACTTCTTTCTCGTCGTTTCACAGTCATCCCATTGAATCATTAGAGTGATGGAATAGAAAGTGTGTGTTTGCGCACACACTTGTGCACTATAATATGTCCCACGCAGAAGGCCAGTCGGTATTGAGACTGGCCGCCGTGACCGAAATTCGGTTAGGAGGTCATTTTTATAATTAGTAGTATTTTTATATCCTACATTTTAATTTTCATGTTAAAGTCGAGTCTGTTTTAACAAAAAGACTCGTAGTCGTAGTGCATAACATCACTCTTAAAATATATGGAACTGGAACTCAACTCGGGTTCCATCGCCAAAAACTCATTCTGCAATAACTTGAAAAAAACATGTAAATAAAGTTATACAACTTTTAGTTTTAAGTAATGCTTATTTGTCAAGTACCTAATTATTAAATATACCGCTACGTTAGGTATTTTATACCAACCTGATAAGCTATATTTCACGATGGTTTTTAAATACTGTAATACTCCCGTCATTCAAATGTTTTTAAATATATGTATGTAGGTACATGTCTATCGTAGTAAAGTATCGACTAAAAACGGCAGAAAAATCTTATTACTAACCGAGCTGTTGCAGTCGATACGTAGGTAATGGAACCATCGGCTCATAGAATCAACTCCAATGACACAAGAACAAATGGAAATAAATCATGATACAGGCCAAGTACACACATAGTTCTATGAAATACAGCCTAACTAGGCAAAGTTAAGTTTCCACATTCTATTGGCACCGAACACCTTAAACGGAGACATCTAATAACCCTAATAGGTGACATCAGTAATGCTTGACCATCTAATAAATACATTCTATACTCAGTTATATTAAGTATATGTTAGCTTAGTATAAATCACAGGTTCAAAAGTCTCAAGACACTTTTTTGGAGTTTACGGATATTTAGTTTAGGTATACTCAAAGATGAGGTTGGCTCTAGAGTTAAACATTTTACAGAAGGTAATATATTATGTTTGCTACCGCCGCGTCCGCAGACTTTTAGTTGCCCTGGGTAGCGTTACATGCAACATTTAAGTTAGGTAGAATACAATATTTTTTCTCTCTATGGGTAGTTAGACAGGAGAAATACCTATATTTACCTTTTACAACATACACCACCTCAGGTAATAAAATTATGATGTTAATGTTCAAAATGTGTGTAAGATCGATTTACGAATTAGATATACTAATTAGCTCCTTCAATGTAATACTACGCACAGTTTCAAACTCTTTTTAGAAAATAATGTACCTAGAATATATTATTTTGTAATCTTTTCAATTTGCTCTCGACCTGAGCAACTGGTAGTTCGATATTTGTAAAAATAAATCCAACTCGGAGCCGTATGCATCTTCACAAGATAGGGTCAGCCTTAAGCCGAGCTCACATTAGAACCAGCGCAGCGCCTCAAGTGAGAACTTAAGTACAGTTCTGAGTTCAGGTTGTTTAATAAATATGAAAAAAAAATCTGACAAGAAAATACCCGTGCTTTCCAAACTGATGATGTAGAACTTAGGTATATTTACATATTGCATGTCATTATTACACATCGCCTACCTAGTGCTTGTTTTGTAAATTTCATAAATTACTAAAACCAAAGTAATTTCTAGGCTTCCTTGAAAAAATACCTACCTGAAGGTAGGTAGGGTTACCGTAATCTATGCAAATGATTTCATTTTACCCAGTTATTTATATGGATTTGTTTTGAATCCTGATAGTTATGCTAATGTACTTAAAGCTAAGTCAACACGCTACAGCAAATTAATTACATAATTTTTCTATTTATATACTTGGATCATTACTAGATCTGAACGGACTTGTACTTATTGCATTATTGAGTCATTTTAAATCCTAGTAATAAAAGTAATATTCTCGTAAAATGTCTATCCTGATAACCATCTGTACGTCCAAATGTGAGCGCTTTCTCTATTCTCCCACGCGGTCCTCGGCATTTCGTCCCATGTGGCCGAAATGCTGACTTCATCGGACGGAAGTCGGACGCAGAATTGACGGCTTTATGTCCCTATCAGGCCACGAGAATACGAACGTTCGGACTCGGAGGAAGAAGAAGATAGATGCGTCTCAGGTTGCTATTAATGATATTTTTTCTTGCCGGAAAAACTATAGACTCAAGCCGGAAGGTGGACCTGGTACCTCACACGTTAAAATTAGACAAACGACGTTGCGTATTATTAAAACATAATTTAATTAAAAAATCATGCAGCGATGGGATACAATAAACAATATCTGTGTTAAGTCATTTAAATATGAAGCAGTTATTGTGTAGTATGTAGGTAGGCTATAGCTTATTTAGTTAATGTAATACCATGTCAAAATTATGTAATATCTGTGGCATTGACTTTGTGTACATCAAGCTACCCCAATCTATCGAATTTCCCCCTTATTGAAAGTGAACCTTATGCTTATGTGATAAAGTTGAAAATTGACAGATTGGGGTAGCTGGATGTGCTGGCGTCTGTACAATAATACATATCTACCATATGTATGATTAATACATGATTACCATACCCTCTAAGGGTGAGGTGTCGGTATCCTATTATGTAACCATAACTTAAGCGGATAAAGGTCTTACTTTTCTTCTTAATTTGCGATATGTGTAATAAATAATATACAAAGCCATAACAGCTTGAGACATACCGCCAAGGCAGATGGAAGTACGTAGTGAGTTGAACCATAAAGGTTACTTTTTACTAAATTGGTACAAACTGTATAAAACCATCAAACATGTAATTTTCTACAAATCTAACAATCTTTAAAAAGAAAAGGTGGTGGATATTTTAAAATACTCGTATGAGAACACGCATGTTCAACTTCGAGAGCAGAACCGTGACAGCAATGAATTATCGCATTGCTAATTACTTATACAACCAGCTCTAGTTTGTATAATTTTGGTTCGTATTAGGCTATTGAGATTCGAAGCCATTTTTAAATAAAAACATGAGGAATTGATACAAATCATTATAATTTATTCTAGGTTACCATCAATAACTTTAATTACATTATTTACTCCACCTGCTCTATCTTATATCATAAATCAGGTCGTCTTTATCAGTTACGGACACAACAAAATTAATACCCTATCATCTATCTTGCGGTAGATCACATTTAGAAAATCAATAAAAGTTAGGTATATCCTTATTATTCTGATTACCTAAATTATGTATGCAACTATATTACTACAAACATGTTCTGACTATTAATAAGCGCTTTTTTAAAGTCTACGTGAATAAAAACCTTTTTTATTTTATTTTATTTATTTTTTTATTATGTTTTCATTCTTAGAGCACTGCGCACCACGTCCGATCCGAATCCATGAAAACACGGTCCGAAGTAGTCTTAGACTATATTATTATGTATAGGTGATAGAGCGGTTGCCCACTACGTTTCATAAAGTAGTTGAAGAACTATTCGTACCATACGAATAGTTCTTCAACTACTAGTTTATACGGTACTATACGGTTTTTCTCCAGCTGGTTTTTGCACAGATCCGTATCGGACGTAGATTGCATCCGCACTTAGACAGTTTGATGTTTTTCTAGGCTGTGATTGACTTAAGACTCAAGTAGTTACTAGAACATTTTCATTTTGTGCTACAATTAACGTGCACCTAAAATATACGAAGCTTAAGGTATAAAGTTACAAGTATGTGTTTAGATATACACGCTTAGGTTAGGCTAGATTAGCACTTAAGATTAGGTTTAGCGCGAGTTAAATAGAATTACGAGTATAATTATAACCATAGTCGATCATGTAATGTGTTCTGTTGGGTACGGTAGCTAATGCGAAGCGCGATGTCGGTAGACCTCTGCTTCGCTTTAAAGACTGCACCAAGCGGGATATGGCCGCTTTTAAAATTGACCACTGTAGCTGGGAAAAGCTCGCTGAAAATAGAGTTGAACGGCGCGTGTAGTGGAGGGTCGTAAGATCTGTGATGAAGGCTGGTTTGGAGTACTTGCTGATAAGACACAGAAGCGACATGAAAGCGGCTCGGCACCAGCCACCGCAAACTTCTCTTGTCAGGCCTGCGGCAGGCTATGTCGCTCTCGCATCGGTTTGTTTAGCCACCATAAGAAATGTCTCTCAGACAATGCGCCGTAAATCGTCTGTAACAGACGCAAAGGCCATATATATATATAGTCGATCATGGAGTTAAAATAAAAGGTATGCTTACTTTATAATAATAAATTGTTACCAGGTAACCTGTTACTGAATCTATTCGGCTGCGGCGCATGCATCAACATAGCCCAGGGTTCCACCGCAGCACCCGATATGGTGCTGATAGCTCTCGCCTTTGGTCTTGCTGTCTTTGCTGCAGTTTCGGTAAGTTTTATAGTGCGTCTATCTATTAATCCAAGTCCTGAACTGGCAAATGGTAGTGCCAGGGTTATGTGATATACCTGACGAGCTAGGCAACTCTAACATGTTGGAAATGGGCAATTTATTATAGATGATTTGTGTGGGTCTTATTTACGGCTCTTACTTAAATTAGTAAGAGCCGTAAATAAGACCCACACAAATCAGTACCATAGGTACTCTCCTCATTAACATGTTAAAATCAAACTCATCATAATTTCGTGATTCTGCCAGAAATAACCAAGAAATAAGATTTGCTTTTAATTAAAGTATTTTTCCTCCAGGCAATCGGCCACATCTCAGGTGGTCACATCAATCCCGCAGTAACAATAGGTCTAGCATCAACAGGCCGCGTGAAGATAGCGCGAACAATCCTGTACATCATCGCACAGTGCGCGGGCGCAGCCGCCGGCTCCGGTTTACTCAAGGCGTTCACTCCTGAGAAAGTTGCAGGGAAACTGGGCGTGACTGGCCTGGGCACTGATGTCACGCCGCTGCAAGGCTTCGGCATCGAGTTCTTCCTTGGATTCGTGCTCATCTTCGTTGTTTGTGGGGTGAGAATTGAGTCTATAGTTTTACTTGTGTATTATATTTCAGCCATCCGTATACCTACCTGTTGAGGTATTGAGTAATAATGGCTGTATTTGTGAAACTAGACCATAATGTGACGCATGCGGCAACCCGCATGCCTCTTATTATGGTCTAGTTTGTCAGTGTAGTGACATCAACATGTTTGCGCAACTAAATATAACTTAATTTTAAATGCTGAAGACCATTACAGGAGTACCTAATATACTACAGTAATAATAGTAGTTTTTTGCAAAACCCGTGAGACATATACTGTTAATGTCAGTATTTGGTCAGGATTTTTATAGGTAGGAATTGTTATAGGTATTAATGCATATGTCCTATTGTTGTATATGTCCATATTTAGGAAATAATATCTACATCAAATAACACACATAATCTTGGGGTTGCATTTACAGTTTAAACTTAATTCGTAATTTAACAATTTAATAATCATGATTTTCGGTTTTAAAGTCAATGCGTCCACCAAATTAATTCCATCTCTAAATGTGGACCTTAGGCTGCTAGCCCAGAACAAATTTTCTTGCTTTTTCCACAAAAATATAAACAAATATTTCTGAATTGTAAAGATGATAAAGTGAAGCAAATAGGTGTGTCCTTCCAGAATAAAGGTGCGAACTGTCCGCTCAGTGAGCAGTACGGGCGTTTTTTGTAGATCATGTGAGTTCTTGTGGTTAACCTGGCATTAACTTGCCCACCATAGAAGCACAATGAACCAGAAACAAAAAAAAACTATATGAGCTATATATGTACTTGCCTATATTAAAATTCCTTTTTTTCTTGGTGATTGGTTATTGCTAGCTAACTCTCTCTGAATGCGTTGCGCACACCAACATTATTTGCTACAATGTAGTTAGTGAAAAATTATAATAAAATAGGAAATCAATTAGTGTACCTTCTGTATGTGTATGGGTGTGGCACAAAAGATGGTTGATAAAATTATTATAAATCGTATATATCTGATAAGGCAGCCTACGTCATATCAGGCATTCATAAAAAGAAATAACTAGACAGATCACGATGATTATCAATACAATTTGTTTCACTATTTTTCGGACGGAATATTATTATGATTTAGCTAACTAGTTATTCTATCAAGTAAATAACAGTTTCTATAATCACACTCATCACGCAATTTTTTTTGTTAAATACAACTCCCGCACTAGGAATTTAAATCCCTGCGGCATATGACATGCAGTTCTGGGACTCGAATCACACTGAGACTCAGAATACCAATTCATGGGCCACACAAACTCGATTTGAACTCGTAGTAGCAAGGCGACTTTAGCCACTGCGCCAAGGCATGGTTCATCATGTCAAACAATATTGTTTGACATGATGAACCATGCCTTGGTATTGGTATCCAGTTGATAGTTAAAGATTCTTACCGTGATTTATCTACAATCAATATTGTTTACATGCTTAATTAAAAAAGTTAATTATAGCAAAGCTATTTTTTTAAATCCTTAACTCAAGACGTTACTTGATTAGGGTGTATTCGGGTGTAGTCTTATAGGGGCGTAATAACAAAATACACTTTATTGTGAACAAAATTTTATTGTGATAAATGTTCTTCATTTATTATTGACACAACGAGAGATGTTGAATCGCATAGTATTTTTAATTTCATAGTATCTACCTATGCATGGACAGGCGTTCAATTTAGAAATCAACCTTAACTCAGAGTCCCACTTAATGTTTACACTTCAACATCTTATTCACATATAAGATTTAAGAAGCAGGTCCTCAAAGAAATGCATCTCCGCGTTGAGCTACTTATAAATAAAGATGAGGAATTGATTATCTAATCAGCTGTTGACTTGACTCTAGCAAACACTTTTCTTTTATTTCCACTGCTGCCACGTGCAAGCAGCTTCAGGAAGATAGCGATTTATTTGTGGCACCGTCGCTGCCGACACCTGTCGACTGAAGTCCCAGGCACTTCCCAGGGTACGTGACCCCACCACCTGGAACATAACGCAAAAACCGTTCCCTAGGCCTGATGGAGAGACATCAGGTGCCAAAAGATGTACACGGCAGGTTAGGAAGAGTCGGTGCAAGTCGGACGTACCCACCCGTAGACACTTTTTGCAGGTGGCATGAGTAGGCATTTCCGCTGCCTTATTAAAAAAAAGGACTACAGAGGCGAGCATCAGATATTATGTTGAAGCGTATTAAGCAATCATATAATGGTAAAATATAATGTCAAGAAAATGAGCGTGGGCTCAAGCCGTTCTAGCAATCATACGAAACTACTCGTAGGGGGAAAAGTTTAACGCGGCTTCGAACTTATTGAGCAGCTATAGCTAGCCCAGTCACAATACGTCGATGATATAGTAACTAATTTATGTGTTCCTAATTTAAGTTTTATTATTTACGATATTTCAAGCCGCTGACTGCATCTACCGAAGATGTAATCATTACTTAAAAATAAAAATATGCAACATCGTTACCTGCAGTGAAGCTAATAAGACGTTACGAGTGTACCTACCTACTCGTAGATTCGATAAAACCATCTATTACGTGGAATCAACGCTGAATCTAAAAATAAATACGTATCTAATGTGATATTTTTTGTAGCTATAGGTAACTGAGGTAGGCCAAGAACTCAAGTAAAAATTTATATAAGTTATTGCATTGCTCGATGTAAGTTTCTGTTACAAATTTACTGTACAAAATTTATTAAAAACGTTCGTCTTTTGGAATGGTGAATTAGGTTAGAGTTTTGATAGTTTTTTAAATTATATTCCGTAATTTCACTTATTGCTATCCTTTTTAATCGATTATTTTCCACTCTCTTTATTAATTTCTAGAAATCCAATGAGGCTTAATGTCATACTTTTATTTCAAATTTAGATTCAACCGTACCATATTATTTACTTGGATATTTTAAATCATTCGTATAATCATCCATACGTAACTCGGAATCGTGCTCCACTTTGCACTTGAAGAGCTATTATTTAATCTGATATAAGGGCAATATTTATAATCGAATACAAATTAAGACATGCTATTTACGTTCCAAGGAGAGAAACAATTCTTAAGAGGAATTTTGTAATATCAAGTGTTCACAGTCAGGTTAAAATAGTCTATTCAAAGTGAGATTCAGTTAAAAGCGAACTAGGTTTAGATGCCCAGGTACATACCCCTGGGCATCTTAATAAACGTTATAGTTAGATAGGTACAATGTTAGTCGGTTAATAATATTTCGTAACACTTCAAAAAAAATGTGTTACTTTAATATAAGTTCGTTATGAAAGCTGGTAATAACCAGCAAATTAATATAATTTTGGACGGAGCCTCTCGGCTTATGGACACACGAACAAACAACTATCAAATAATGATTTCTAGAACAAATCTCGTAGAGGTCGTTGTGTTTCGTGACGGAGCGTTATTAGCGGAAACCTGCGGTTGTCTGCTTTTTATTATGAAATACTTAATTGTTGCCATAACAGAACAAAAAGCCTAAAGCGATCGAGCTGCCATAATAAGGGTTTCATTCCAAAATAGTTACCAAAGAAACCTTTACCTTTCATCGCATCTCAATAACTTTTGACTTGCTTGGCTTGATTACAAATAGGAGTTCTTTGCAAAAAAAGCATGAAGTAAGTATCAAAATTTCAATGTACAGTTCGGAAGTCACCTAAGCATCTCGAAAGATAATTGATATTTCGATTGATAATTTCAAATTTTGTTTTTTATTTTGCAATAATATAACGTGGATTTCGAAAAATCACTTTATTTTACTTTATTCAAAAAAAAAACATATATTATATAATAAAAGCCGTACCGCAAACTAAAATGCGGTTGGGTTTTTTTATGCAATATATTACTTTTTTGTATTAATTCACCCGCGGGTATAAATCCATGTATCTTGGGAGACTTTACAATGATACAAATCACGGATTCTAAACATACATAGACTCAGAACAACAATTTATGGAACAGACAAAAGGTTGCCCAGCGCCATACGTTTTATGGTTAGGTCCCTCCTGAAATTTGATCACTAAAATACTTACTCGTGTTTATAACACAAGTTTACGTTTCCAAAATAGTAACTATTACAAAAATACAGATAAAATGACGACATGGCGAAGGTGGTTATTATTATTTGACATGGTTCTGAAGTCTATAGACTATAGATGGTGGATGTGTGGCATATGTGTGCCAGATGCAGTTAAGGAAAACTAAAGGAAATATCAAATTATCGCACCTGCGTATATTTCCTTCTTGGCACAAGTCATACAACAAACGTAATAAGGTTAATTAAAACAAATTACTTAGTAATTGTTATGTGTTTATAATATTTTTGTTTTATTACATTAGGTTCGTAATAATTCAATGTCCATAAAGCAAACGTAACTAATGTTATAATATTGACATAACATGGAAATGTAAACAAGATAACACCTATTTATTCAGTAAATCAATTGAACATTTAAAAGAAGAAGAAAAATATCAGCTAAACTAACGACTACTATAGCAAAGCTATGGGGCGTCGAAAAATTCCTCTGCATCGTCGGGAGGTAAAGTACCCGGCCACATTGCCACGCTGTATGGCAATGCTGATTCTTTGGCACTTAAAAGGCCAGCTCTCTGGTCACGGAAAGCGTTGATCAAATGTTTAGAAATTTCACGAAACAACAAACGAGCGTTAGGGCCCACGGCACTAGCGTTTCGACTCCAAAAGGCTCAAATACATAATTTCCAACGAGGTTGGTGTATTTACGCCGTTTGAGGGTTTCGGCTGATGCAGTAGCGGCACCCGCAGATCTAAATAAATAAATCTAGAAGAGGTTAGTATATATTTGGAATTGAGTTTACTTTTTAGCGCTTAGTTTTACGTCAAATGCGGAGATTGTATAGCAAAATTGATCCATTAACATCTATCTGTGTGATCCACAGAAATGTTCAGTCTGTGCTTTTTGACCGCGATTTGGTATGTTTGTCAAGTCTCCCGTAAAACTAGGATTTCTATTCCAACTTACCAAAATCAAGTTTGTAGACGTACAATACTTCACTTACTCATTTTTAAGAGAGGTCGGGCACAGCGTTCATTCGCTCAAAGAGCAGCCCGACTGGGGAAGAACCTCCACCTTACAGAAAACATTCCTTAATAATACTTTAATGTTGTGTTTCTGCATGTGATGGTCGCTACAGCTCTTAGGGGTGGGGAGAAGGGTCAGCAACAGTTGTTTGCTGACTCTATTAAATGCCTGCAACGGACCCGCGACTCCTCTGGTGTTGCGAGTGTACCTGGGCCGCGGTGATCACTTACCATCAGATGACCCGCTAGCTCTAGCTATGACTTAATAAAAACAGTTGAGGAGTGATTAAATCTTATTACAGCTGCTCAACTGAAAACAGCTCCAAATTGAGTTTGATTTATAAATACCATCTTTAAGCCTTATAAACTCAGTATTAAGACTAATTTACCTTCACTTTAGTTTCGTGCAGATAGATTAAAACATTGCGGTCCTGCGTGATCCCCGAGATATCATTCATTGTAAATTAAACTAGCGTGCTCTACCTCCTCAACGTCGCTCTTTATAAAACGGAAAATGAAGGTTAAGACGACTTTACATATAAATAAGTATAGCAATGGATACAAACTTATTGCTATACTTATTTTGTTGTTAATCTGACGATGCACCTGTATAATTATATAAAACACGATTTTATAGTTATTTTATTGATGTAGGTATTGATTCTAGACCGCTTTTTAACTGACTTCAAAAAAGTAGGAGGTTCTCAATTGGACTGTATCTTTTTATGTTTGTTACCTCAGAACTTTCAACTGAATGAAATTGAAATGAACTTTGATGATTACCTAATTTTGTTACTTCTTAGGGCTTTACCGTTGACTTAGGTCACACTATAATTTATAAATTAATCTCATTTTGCAGCCTATCTTAACTTAAATTTTAATCAATCAGATTGTACTTTTCAATGTTTTGATTGATGAAAACTGAATCTATATACATAGCTGTATCCTCTATCCTCCGAAATTTTATTCATATCAGTTCTTACGAAGAAAAAATTACGTGCATTGTATATTTTTAAAATAGTAATTATCCTTGTTAACTACAAATGTTGTTTTGCAACTACAAATTGAATATGATGACAATTGACGAGTAGGACCTATTAGAATGTAAAAATATCAAAATAAATAAATTTCCGTCTATTTTCATGGTAAAAAGTCAGACAAAACGCTACGAAGAATGATCGCGTGCCGGAACGCCGTATTTTATTCGCGAAATAGCAACAAACAATCTACTATTACATTTACATAATCAATATACGCAGCTGTTGTGAGGCGTTTTTATTTCATTGATATTTAGGGAAGTTGGGACGACAGATGGTAGGTTAGGCGTATTCATACTCGGGAGTAGACTCTGATCCCCATATTTATCTACAAATTAAACTGACCTTAGAGCTGCGCTTAAATCCATACTAGAGCAACTGTTTCAAATCGCTGGGCTCTTAAATCTGCACTTAAACCTTCCAGAACTGATAATAAGATTGGTTTATTTTTCACAAAAAAAAAATCTCAAGTTTGAACTCCAGCTCGGATCCAGAATTATTTTATCACTAAATACAGCCCCCAGTTTGGAATGGCCAGTTTAGCTATTAGAAATTCCTGTCAGTTCAGCTATTAGAAAGATTTCAGTTCAAAGTACATATTAATTTGTATTTAACTATGATTTTAATGTGATAATTTCAAATCATACACACCTAAACCATACACAGAACATACTTTGAATCGCTGAATAGATGGTTTTAAGGGATCATAACCTTACATACAGCGTTATAGGGTCTTAAAATTGTTCCAAATAGTTAATAGATGGCGGTAAACATTAAAAAAACATTTAGTTTGTAGGATGTACTCTTAAGTTCGTATTTATAAATTAAACTTACCCCGGAGGCGTCAGTATCTTAACACTTGAGTACTTGAGGGGCTAATTTATCAATCAGTATGAAGAGTCTGAAGGGGAATTGTAGCTATGACGTCACAATCATTTCTTCGACACGACTCCGTATTGCGTTTGGTCTGTACAATAATATGTAATCTGAACCGGATTCCCTAAAAGCCTGTATACAATTGTACCTCACATGGCGACCCTGCCAGTGCAAGCACTATGTGATACTGTTGCCTGTACGATAGTGTATGAGTATACTATAGTAGTCTTTGGTATGATCGATCATTCAAAGATGTTGATCGACGGATAGTAGTAGACATTAGACGCGACACATACAAAAATTGTTTGATCAAATCGGCGGCACAAATATTATCTGTACCCATTTCCGGTTATCGTGATTGATAAAACATATCAATTTTAAAGTCTAATCGGAACACAAATATGCAATCTATATTTGAATGGTCGTATTACTGTTTTCCGATTGGGAGATCATTTTTTAAGAATCAACCCAAAAATGCCCGAGTTACTTTTTCGGACAAAGAATACGTTATTTGACACTTTATAAATCAAAATCTACCCAATGCCGTAACAAAAGCCATACTAAGTTATCTCATTGACATAACAATGTTAAAAATAACTTGACGGTTATGTTCAATAACAATGGGTGTTATCAACTAAAAAAAGTTTGCATTCACATAGACTTTAAAAAAGCGCTTGCATGGAGTACATGAATAATAATTGTAGTGTTATATATCAACAATATATTAGGGCGTATATTCGATCATATGGAATTATAATTTAATTTATAATAGTATTTTTAATTACATTACAAATTTTATTTACATTTTAGGAAGAGAAAACAAAACCATTAAAATAATTTAGTATATGGTAGTAATCATATTACAGAGAGTTCACGTAACACAACGGATTAGCCTAGTCTATAGGCTATAAGATCTCCAGCGAGCAATGTGTAGGTAGGTGCTGAGCGCCAGACGTTTCTGTCATCAATGTACTCTTTAGTGGCGTAGCCATACGTACACAAGTAATAAATTGAAAAGATGGTAGTCATTTCATAAAAACATTCGGTTCACTATTAACTTCGTAAATAAAATGATCATTTGTCTTTGAAAATCCCGAGTTTTAGGAAGAAAGAACAATAAGAACATATATTCAAGGGGTCTTGGATACTTATTCTACATATACTAATGTTCCGTAATTATTCTGTCGGCTTCATACATACAAGACACAAAACTGTACCTACGTATTAAGCCTGATGTCAAGCCTTGAAATAACCTATCGTATTACCAACGCAACGTTAAAAGATTTAAAGTAGAATTTACGGAGCCTCAAAGTCAAACTCAAAAATTTTTTTTCCGTAAAAAAATTACATTTATGTGGAATCGTCATATTTTTTTTACCCTACCGTGCAGTGCATGACGTGGCAGCTACTGAGAAACACTGCCAGAAAACTCAGTAGGAATCCTTTTAAAATAAAATATACTTAAGATTAATTACAATCATACGTATTGACTCAGAACAACTCAATCCCAAGCACTTTTATCACTTATCAGAAATTTTGTAATATGCTGTACTACACAATTTGGCTTTAATAATTCTTTTAAACTTATTCGTAGACAATTCTCTAACATCATTGGGAAGTTTGTTATAGAATCTGATACATTGCCCCATAGTTACTTATTTTTTGAAGACGGGTAGTATGCAATATGAGATTATTCTTATATCTGGTATTTACATTATGTGTATCGCTCCTTTTACAGAAGGAATCGATATTTTTATGCACATATAGTAAGTTTTCATATATATACTGAGATGGTACAGTTAGAATGTTAACTTCTTTGAACTTTTCGCTTAGAGACACTCTCGGGCCAAGATTATAAATACCTCTTACAGCTCTTTTTTGCAATATAAATATGGTGTTAATGTCAGCAGAGCTACCCCAGAGAAGAATTCCATAGGACATTACACTATGAAAATAACTGAACCAAATTTGCACTGCAGAACTTAATTTTCCGGACAGTTTTTCTCTTTGTGGGCTCCATTGTAGCTTTGAGTCAATAGTGATACCCAACTTATTATCTTACTGTAACAAGGTACTTATTATCTTGGAATCATCTTCTTAATATCCAAATTAAGTATTAATCACACTAATATTATAAAGGCGAACGTTTGTGTGTATGTTCGTTACTTCTTCTCGTCTAAACGGCTGCAGCGATTTTAATAAATTTTGGTATGGAGTTAGCTGACACCCTGCATTAACACATATGCTAAAATTTATATAGTTTAACCCGGGTAAATGCGCAGGACACAGCTAGTATTATATAAAAACAAACCTAAGTATCCCACTATACATCAATAGTGTGGAATTGGAGCAAAATAGTGTGGTATACTGAATCTGTAAATACTTACCACTGCAAGACGAAGTTTCTTTATACACACTCTACAGTAAGAGCATTATAAAGAAGTATTTATCGGCATGCAGACTAAACAACATTATTATCATAAATCAGCAGCCAACTCCCACATTAAATTACACCGAGGAAGTTTATTATATTTGCACGTACATAGTATCTAGTTAAAACAACTAAATAAATGTTATCTCACTAGCTAGGGTAATTCATTACAGACAGGAAAGAATAAATTCTACAGTAGTTTTTTGGACGCTGGGAAAACATGGAAAACTGATAACTACTCGTATATTTTGTGGAAAAGAAAAAATATCTTTGGCATGGTTAGACGATGGATAATAGACATTTAAGGTCCGTATTTAGAAATATCTCACCTCAGCGCCGAGGTTTTTAAAGCTGATAAATCTGGCTAAACAACTCCTGAAGTGTAAAGTTAAGTAGGATGCCGACTAGTATTTAGTTCCTAATTAATCAATCAATGACCTAAAGGTATTAAATTTACATAAGACTGAGAAGAGAATTTAAATCTTAGGAGCGATCGATAAATCCGTTTACTTAATCAGTTTTTAAATTTAAATGGTGCTAAATTTCAGTTGAGTTGCGATGTTTTTTACAGTATTGATACTTTGATTATATGTTATAGCTATCTTTTTAGTCGTAGTTGGCGAATTTTGGGTTAGAGTTGTAGGACCGTAGATTAATTTAGAGACAAAACTCAATTCAAAGCTGATTGAGAAGCCGGCTAAAGATGTAGGGATCATCGTCTCAAGTAGATATAATCTTTCAGTACGAATACGGCTTATATATAGCCAAAATGTGTAGTGTTTCCAAATCCGGACCATATTACATCTCAAAAATGTAACATCCAAATATAACTATGTAGGTGACAATTTAGGTATATGAGATAATTCCGTAGAATCAACTCCAATTGTCTCTACGTGCCGAGCGGGATAGATTGCCGGATATATTACTTTGTATGACACAATTGATTATATACGCCTAAAAATATCGCAGGGTTATCGCTTTCTGTTAACATAGCAAAAGTGGTCGTCATGAAGCATTTTTAGGGTTTGAAGACAATCACCATGTTTCGCTAGGGATGTTTACCAGAGTTCGATACAGTAATATCAATTGATAATTGTTGTAAATTAAGTCTTCATAACACGCGGCATTCAAGACTGCACTTTTTGACTAAATCGATATATTGGGACAACTGACACACTACCATCTGATCCCAAATTAGACATATCCTGTACTATGGCAACCAGGCAACTGTTGAACATACTTATATATTTCTAAAATATGTAACTTATATAAAGTTACATATTTTTAATTATATAGATAAATTACACCCAGACACAGAACAAATAATCGTGCTCTTAACACAAATATTTGTCCTGGGTGGGGATCGAACCCACGACCTCTGTCTTAGTAGCCAGGGTCACTAAACTCTAAACCAACATACCAGTCATCCGTACAAATATTTAATTGCAAATCGCATTCTTAAGCTCTAATTAATACAACAAATTGCAAATATAACCCGCATGTAACGGCCCCCTCTTTTTTATCCCGACTGGGGATTGAACCACACACCACAACATTTAGCTGGACAGTCAGAGTCACTAACGACTACACCAACGCGCCAGTCTATAAGTATAGAAGCAAACTAACCAATAATAATCAACCTTAGTAAATTAGTATTATTTGTAAAGAAACCCGTTTTGTTAGTCAATAGAGCTGCAAAGAAATACTGAATTAGTCTGAGAACAACTAAACAGAACTAATGCTTTATTTCACGCGTCGCTGGACTTGATTGATTTCTGGTTTTTGGTCAGTTTTATTACCTAGATATACTGTTATTAATACGGAGGTATCATTTACTTTTACCGTGTGAAGTCTCTCGAATACAATATTACCTACATAACTTGACACTTTGAAGAAACGCGTAATAAAATAATAAGATCACGAGATCAACAGCGTACACCGTAAAATCGACTATTTCAAATATAAAGACGTATCTGTTACAATACAATGATTTATTTTTTCAAAAACGGTTTTTTATTGACAGGAGAACACATTGTCACGGGGTGGAGACGTAGTCTAGTACAGTCTAAACCAAAATATTACCTTCGATAGTATAAATTATATATGTATAATCTTTCCAAATGGTAGATATTTAGCAGGCTTGTTCCACGCTTGTTTGTTGAGTATTTAATATGGATCCCTAAGTCTACTCTATCAATATGTAGGTACCTACTCTTATCCGAGAATATAATAATCTTACGAAACAGTGAATACCTACCAAGTTGATTTATAGGAACCCATTAAGGACTAATCTTTACTCGCTATACCAAGGTGTATCCCAATGTCGGCTGCACCATTATTCTCGCTTACGATATCGAGATCGCCTTAGACTTCTGGCCTGGCGGTCTGAGCGTGGAACCTGAGATAGAAACACGCTTGTACGATGCTATTACATACAGAAAGTAAAGGTAATAGAAGTCTGTATTCCTAGACAACACATTTCGCCGAAAACATTGTTGATAGAAAACATTGCTCGCAAATATCTCGATTCATAGAAAGCACTGTTGACAGAGGTGTCTTTCCATAGATTCTTGCCGTAAACTTTGTTCATAGAAACTATTATTTCCAGATACCTTGATTCACTGAAAATGCATTTTTATAAGAAACTATTAATATATATTATATGACTAAATGTCTTCATTCTGACTCTGGCAGATGACCATAATAAAAACACGTTTATTTCACATCATAATGCCATTTTAATCTTAGGTTCCACGTTCTGTTGGTCTTACCAATCAGGGTCACTTACCACTGTGAGTGACTCTGATTGGTAAGCCAGAGGTCCCAAGTTCGATCCCCACCCTGGACAAATTACTTATTCAATGTCTGGATGTAATTGCTATGTATGAATTTAGGCATAAATATGTGCCTATGTTTATCAGTTATATGGTTACCAAAGTGCAGTCTTAGTATAATTTGGGATTAAATGGCGGAGTGTATGATATAATAAAATAAATAAAGCTTCTCAATTTCTGTCGACTATCAATAACAATAAGAGATTTTTTTAATGGATAAACTAGATATAGTTAATATACTAGAAATAATAAGTACCTAGGTAATGGTAAACTATAGTTTATTGACTTGCCATCAAATATCGTGTAACTAAAACGAATCCTAATTAAATCATAACAGATTCAGAGCTGCAGCCTTACTCGCATCGTCTAAAGTAGCGTTATTTACTTTTTGTAAGAACCAATTGACTGCCTTTATTCAATTTGTCTTTGTTCACTTTGGTATTTTGCACGATGTTTTGATCGTGCAAAATACGAGCGAATTGTTAAGGCAGTGTTGGTCTAAGATCTTTAAGATTAACAATATATTGGCACAAGGTAGGATCGTCTCTTTCTTTTACTAGCTATGATAGTTTTTACCGCGATTTTACCCGCGTTAAACGTTGTAAATTATAGCCTGTGTTAATCCAGGGTGTCAGCTGACTCCATACCAAATTTTACTAAAATCGCTCCAGTCGTTTAGTCGTGAAGAAGTAACAAACATGTGTATGTTTGTTACTTCTTCACGACTAAACGACTGGAGCGATTATTAAGTCGAAAGTCTGTGAGTGTGTACTCACAGACTTTCGACTTAATAATATTAGTGTGATTTTCGGTAGAGGGAATGAGATAAAACATAACTCCAGTAGATATTTCATATCGATAAGAATAAGAATATAAAAAGGTTAGTGAACAAATTGACTACAATAAGTCATCGATATAAATCCTCATAATTGCCTTTTTTGTTGTTTTTCTTTTTGTAGAGATAGAAATATCAATTTTCAATATAAAGATGGTATGTTGCTGATAAAGCTTTTATTTTATATAATGATGGTCATTATCAATGGATATTCTATAAAAGTTTACTAGCGATAAGATACGATTATTAATGTGTAGAAATCCTATTTATATGCTGCCTACATAGGTACATTTGAATATCATTGGTCATGGATGCTCCATAACGATAACTTTGAATGACATTTGTCCATTTCAATACCACTACTGCTATCTAGCGTCGAGTAGCAATATTAAATCATTCATTCATCCAGATAAACAAAATAAGCCGCAATGAAATGTTAGAACATAGAGAAAAATATATTTCTAGATACGGTTGTCATCATGAAGTGCGTGACATTACCTTCTGTACCTACCAAAAAGCTGGTTTTAAACACTAGATAAAGATGTTGGCGGCCATTACAAGGTTCCTCGATTTTTATATAGTAAGTATAATTAATTTCGATCAGCGGGTCGTGGTTATACCTACATTACTTAGTTGTAACATAAATATTGTGGGACACTAAGTACCTCAATCTACACTGAACATCTTGTAAAAAATATGTTTGCAGACGAATACTCATAGCCAACCAACATTGAGAAGGAGATATTTAAATCTGATTGATTGATCAGCGTCTTAAATGTAAAGTTAAGCGCCTATTTGAGTTCGACTTTAGTATACTAATAAAGAACATTGTATGATAAGCAAAAACATTGTATCACCACATACAAACCTTCAGCTGATAGGGCTGTTTGTACAGACGCCAGCACATCCAGCTACCCCAATCAGTCAAATTTCTTTATAGATTTTCCACTTTATCACAAAAGCATAAGGTTCACTTTCAATTGGGGAAATTTGACAGATTGGGGCAGCTTGATGTGCTGGCGTCTGTACCTACAGCAAGTGAACGTGGTACGGTTCTGTAGATGCCGCATTAAGTTGCTCTACGAAATCCTAATAACTTATGTCAAATGTAACGACCAACATCGCCGCGACTGTACTTACATGTTACAGAGATAAATAGATGAGGAACATAGAGTATTTATATCAAGGGCAGTAACACACTTTATTCAAAAAATGAAATACAATTTTACTAATGCGAATCTACTACTGTACCAAAGATTTTCTTACATACCTTATTTGTATATTTCTATAGGTATGTGACCCCAACAAGCCTGATGCGAAGGCGACCGCTCCTCTGACAATTGGCCTCACAGTGACGCTGGGTCACTTGTTGGCCGTCGACTACACCGGGTCTTCAATGAACCCTGCTCGCTCCTTCGGCTCCGCGCTCGTCGCCAACGAATGGACAGACCATTGGGTATGAAGACGACACTTACATATATGACTTATTATTAATCACTATAACCTTCATCTATTAAGGTTATGCATATATTCAATCACACAGTATCGTGGCTTCGCAGACGACTTTTCGGCCTTCGTTGTAACACTTATAACATTGAGGAACTCACTATTCCTAGAATTGTGTGATGCCGTTCATAAGATCTCTCTGAAATTTTATTAAACAAGCGCATGTGTTAAAATAATATAACTTATTAAAAAAAATCAATTTGTTGTCTATGTAATAGATATCTACATGGTTGGAATATATTATCACTAGTTTGATTTGTATATAAAAACGCTTCAAGATTCCTTCTCTTTTTTTATAGTCAAAATAAAAGTCGCGCTACGAAAATATAAGTTGTCCAATCAATATTTTTTTCTAAATTAATTATTTGGTGAAATTAGTGCTCTAATAGCATCAAAGAAAGAGCATTACCTATATTCAACTTTATTAGCAACTAGCTGTGCCCCGCAGTTTTACTCGCGTTAAACTTTATAAATTATAGCCTATGTGTTATTCGGATATACTACGAAGTTTATTCAAAATCCTTTTGGTAGTTTTTGCGTGAATGAGACAAGAGTAACAAACATACAAGCTCTCACACTCACAAACTTTCGCCTTTATAATATAAGTGTGCTTAGCACGTTGCGGAGTAGTGGGGAGTTCCTGCCATTACTTATCTAGGTTTTGAAGGCGAGCTAATGTATTTGTACGGCAGGTGTACTGGGCGGGCCCCATCGCTGGAGGCATCGCGGCCGCGTTGCTGTACGTGCATGGTTTCTCCGCGCCACCCACTGAGATCATCACGCCGCCGCGCTACAGAGCCGTCGCTGGAGACGACAAAGAGGTCAGTTGATATCCTACAAGTAATCAATCAAGATTAATATTAGATACTTTATAAGGAAACCTTAGCTTCCTATTTTTAAATCAAAATTAACTCAGAGCTGTTCCCGTTAAAGGATAGTTTTCGTAGTCAGCTTCCCGAAAGGGCATACCTTCGATATGAAGCAGACAATGCGGCACACGCTATGGACATGTGTTTGAGAACCGATCCGTAAATCCATTTCTCATATATTAAGTTATTATAGGCTGCTACTAATAGTGACTGTATTTTATATATATTCCTTCACTGAAGATATATACCTTACCTATAAGGTATTAACGTCAGGAGGCTACCGTTCTTTAAGCAAGATACAACATCACACTGAAAGAGCATGTAATATTGCCTGGACTAAGGACGAATATCAAATTAGCATCCAATTTGCATGAATTTCATTACGTACACTGGGTACCTACTTCACAGAACTGGATCCTTGCTACATAACCGCCATGTTTAGCGAGCTGGTATTACCGTAAATAATATACTCAGTTCAAATGCGTGGGAAAGCTCAACCTAGGATTTGATTTAAAACGATTCGTATACCTACTTACTTACTTCTTTCTTAAGGCAGGAGTTAAGTCAGGCGTCCTTTTGTTTAATTCCGGATCCCTACTTAATAAGTATAAAGTTCTTGTAGAAATATTTAAATGCTATTAATACTTAATAAATTTAACTTGATTTACAAGCGAACTGGACGCCTAGCACCTACTGCTTGGACAGTGGAACAGGGCGTAAGTATATATATATATATATATGGTAGGCTAAATATATAATCGGTGGGCGATATATCATTAAGTGAAGCCGTCCTGATTAACATCTTATTTTCAGCCCAGTAGCGAACAAAGTATGAGAGACTTAATCGTAAGCCACCTGGGATACTACTGGTATGGGGTACTAACGTCCAGTCGCCTATATTGCAACAAACTGCAAGTGCTGACTTGCAGTTTATTGCAATGTAAGCGACTGGATTCCATTGTGGTTTTCCATGTAATTTTATTTACTTGTATACCTTTTAAAATATAATACTTGTTTTATAGCTGAAGCGGTTGGATGGCAAGGGTGACGACATGGCTTGAGAACTCCCCCCTGTGGCGTCTAGCGTGGCGCTCCACGCGGCGCCCCACGTGGCGCCCAGCCCGGCGCCCGGCGTTTCGATCCCGCGTGACGTGCGGGGCGCCACTACACTCGACTACCGGAATAAAACTACAGCTTTAACGTCCCCCAGCTTTACAGACACTTACTACAAGTAGACACAGAGAAGACATAAGCGCAACTTCAGTAGGGATCTTCTAATTGAAACTAGCAATGCGGTGAACGCAGTTATAAAATCCCTATATTTGAACGTTTCGGCTTCTTTAATGTTACTCTCCAAATAAATCAGTTTGGACGCCGTCCAATAAAAATTACTGTTGTCTATTAATATTAGCCTACCTCTTAAAAACGAGGAGTTATCAAAGACACATCTTTTATAGATAGAAAAACTGAACAAAAATTTATAATGTAAAAATAATTAATATTCTGGAGGAACAAATGAATAAATATTTAAACATAATACAACAGTGCTGCCATTCTCATTGCTCTACTGAGTGATTTGTGGAGTGGGCATACTATTGTCATGCCGCATTCGAACTCTTATAAAAATGTGTGTTGTCATTTAAAAGGTTGTGTGGTGTTAATAAAGTCGAACTTTCCTTGAATTTCTCAACTTCAAGGAAAACTACACTTTATTTCCACTACATAAAACTTTATTGGCAACACTGATGTTTGTTACATGCTTCAAAAAAAGCGCGCGTGTTATTATTAAACTGTTAATTATAATGATAATATTAAGCTCATTCTATGAGTGACCACACTTTACCTACATTGTAAATACTACACATATTTTTTTAAATAATAGATAAATACACATGTAACTTTTGATATCCGCCCCATATCACGTTTAACTTTTTGACGTATAAAAATATGTTTAAAATTGGATTTAATAAAGTTTTATACTATTTGATATTGGAGATTCTATAATTATCATATTTTTAAGATAATTCGGAGTCAGGAATAAAGTTAGTTGTTAAGATTAAATATTTTAAATCAATCTCACCATGTATGGCTCCTTAGTATAGTAATATTATAGTTCGATAATTTATAAGTATCAATGTATTTTATGTTTGGTTATAAAACGACTTATATTATTATAATAAATCAAAGAATTTTATCTTGCTTCTGAGTCTTAGCTTGAATGTAACAGTGTATGTTTCAAAGGACATACACTGCATACAATATACAACATGTCCCCTAGCATTTCCCTTTAATCAATATTTTTGTCAATGAAAACTACCTAAATGGTATTAAAAATATAAAATTCCCAATATAATTCCTAAAAAGTATTTTTTCCAGTTACGTTAAATTTTTATGTGTGTGATTTGGTGTTTGTAAGTCGTTTTATATTTAAGTGACCATATAAATAAGTAAGACCATAATGTAAGACCTAAAGACGTGTTCAAAAATATACCAACAACATTTATTGAATGAAATTATTTTGTATCAGATTTGAGCGCATGTCAATTTTATTTGAAAATATGAATGTAAACGTTTTGTCTTCATAATTTATGATGAAATAAATATGATATTATTTTTATTAATAATAAAGAGTTTTATTAATTTCCTCTAGCCAAAAAGTAAAACAATTAAATTTAAATAAATCATACATTTGACTTGATGACGTACCTACTTCTGTTAAAGTCAGTAAAAATAAAAGTACTTAATATGGTTCGAATTTAGCTTCGAGCATAGACAATCGAAGGAATTTAGTTATGAAATGATTGCAGCCTACACACTTACTGATAATCGAGCAGTGTTCCGCACAGCTTCACCGCGGGCGTCACGATAATAAATCAATCTCGTAAATAAATTACTTTTCTTTGTCGGTCAAACTATCAGCCTCGTTATATCCTGGGATATCCTGGGACATTATTTACACACGGCCATCTGATCCCAAACTAAGCAGAGCTTGTACTATGGAAACCAGATAACTGATATACTCCATATACTACTTTTCTTTTGTAAATACATACTAATATAGATAATTACACCCAGACTTCAGGACAAACAGACATGTTCATGCACACAAATATCTGTCCTGGATGGTAATCAAACCCACGACCTCCGGCGTGAAAAGCAAGCATTTGCTAACTACGCCAAACAGGACCGTCAATAAGACATGTTAGACATACTCTATCATAATTAGACGATAGTTTTCTTACGATATGGGTATCGATAGGTACCAGGAAAAGAACATAAATTGGTATCCGTAAGACTAATAACAATCAAATTAAATGGGCTAATATACCAATTCCACCTATTCTAAATTTGATGTTAGACAATTGGGCCCAAGTTGAATATGGCATATGGCGGTTGCACTATAATTTTCCAAGAATATTCTCGCATGTCCTAGTTACGAAGACGAATTGTGTCAAGGGTTAGAGAGGGAGAAATCAAAAGACCGGAGAAAAGGTCCGATTTCCTTTGTATAATCGTGATTTTTTTACAGTTTCTACAGTATAGTAACTCTCGCAGTAGCGAGGGTATCCTAGCTGGGATCTAGGGGGAAATCTTCAAAAAAAATTATAACACGTATGAAACACCAATCACGTATTTTATTAAATAATAATACATTCGTTTTCACAATATGTTCTTTAGCACTTCACTTTTATAACTGGTGGCAATCATCACTCAAACATTAAATTATACTTTTTTATTAATTCAAATTCTATTCTAACTTAAAAACCTATGTCCAGCTATTTTACAAAAATGACCAGTGTTTTCTATCTTAGAAAGAGTTCCTATGTTGCTCCCATTCCCTATTAGTAACTAGATCTAATTTTAACGACATTATGTAGATATTTAAAGAATCCCAATGTTCTATAGGCTGCCCTAAAGTGGCCTGAGATTTTTCTTAGTTTCGTCTACAACTTGACGCAAACTCTTACTATATTCTCGTAGTACTGGTTCTATATTGAATAATGACTGTATATGATTAGTGATTAACAGTTGCTTATTATCATACCTGTCACATAATAATTTCCATGCTTCGTCATAATTACCGCCCGTAAAATCAAAACTTTTTATAACTAAAGCTGCAAGTCCATGAAGAGAACTACGTAAATAATTAAATGTATTTATACTGTCGATACTTTTCGCTTCATGAATTAAAGAAACATAAATATCTTTAAATTCTAACCAGTTCTGATAACCGCCGCTGATATGAGGTGAATGAATTTTTGGAATTCCAACATTATTCTGTCTATGTGTAACCACAGTGAGTTGTTCATTGGAACTTACCACAGATTTTTCTTCGAGTTGCCTACGATGCTTCGAGATGTTAGTGCGAGCTGCTGCAAGCTGCTACTAGTATTGAGTCTCATATACTCGCTCGTCGGGCTTGACCGATAGATATTACAACTCGCCCCGAAATGCGGCATAAGTAGGATATAAGGATACAAGTTTATCCATTTTCATTTCAAGCTCCACTAATTGTTCGTCGCTAAGTAATCAGAAGAATATTTTAAGCACATTTTATTGTAAAACAATCCTCGACGGACGAGACTGGATCCTGCAACACAGGGTACCCTTGTGCGGGTTCCAGTGTCATCTTAAATATCTAAGTGCAACCATTTGTGAAACAATAGGTACATTTTATTTTATAACACGTATATAATACACGATGTACCCAGTTATTGGATTCCCTATTTTTGTACCAATTTTCACTGAATTAGGGGCTTGGCGCTGGGGTACAGCGAAACGTTTAACCCCTGCCGGACAAAAGGTTAAATAAATTACCGTTTTAAAATAAATTGTCTCAATCTTCTTTTTACTACAACCGATTTAAACAAAATTTCGACATCATCATCATAACATTCATAACAGCTCTAAGAAGTAGAAGGACTAAAGCCTCCCTCCTCCAAGTATCATTTTGGAGGGATATATACTGCGATCGCCAACCCGTCTGTCAAGCTTGGCGATTACGCTTGACAGACAGGTTGGCGATCGCAGTAAGATGGTCATAGTACCTACTCGGAAAGAAGCTGCTGCCCGTCCTATGGTAGATATTCCCTCGGGTCGACTTCTACGCC
Source organism: Pseudoips prasinana (assembly GCA_951640165.1). Taxonomy (NCBI): domain Eukaryota; kingdom Metazoa; phylum Arthropoda; class Insecta; order Lepidoptera; family Nolidae; genus Pseudoips; species Pseudoips prasinana. The sequence continues at coordinate 20,773,722 of OX621236.1, read as the reverse complement.
CCCCACGGGAAGAGGTGGGGGTGTTGATATTCTGATATTCGCATCCGTCACCACACAGCAAAACAAAATTTTACATGGGACAATTTCGAGCGCGTTCCATATCCAATAAACAAGTCATTTTCAAAATCAGTTCGTATGCAAAGGATTAAATATATACAAAATATACATACAGGTAAATTGATAACCTGTTTCTTCCATAAATGACGGAGTTATGAAGTAACAACATAAAAAAATTAAAATACAGCCGAATTGAGAGTCGCCTCCTCCCTTTTTATGAGTCGGTTAAAAGTGCTTGAAGTTAGCTGTTAAACGTATTTAAAAATAGATTTTACACAGAAACATATAATGCAAGTATATAAGGATAAAATGCAAATAGGTAAACTGAGGTAAATAATCCTATTGTAACAAATGATTTACATATTTTTCGCAGAATACAAATGATCACTCCCATATCAATTTCCTGAAGATGATTCATATAACTACTTAGAACTGGTAACTTAAGTAATTACCTGGTAACAATGGTAGGGCGAGATGTTTGCGGTTACGGTGTCGCCTCAGATTCCCACCACAATAATTATCAATAAATCGCATTTATTAAGAAACTGATGCTAACTCCGGAAGTGACAAGCTTTGGTTGGAACATAAAGTACCTATTCATTAGGGGTTGCATTTATTGGGAAATTACTGAAGAAAGGTTTTTCTTAGCTGGTTGTTATTAAAAATTCCGTTAAATACATAAAGTCGTTACATTCCGCTAAGGCTTAATTCCACCCGAGACGAGACTATACAACACCACATTTACTTTAGAATAACGTCTAAATACAATGAAAAATAACTTGAGAGGTGGCAAGGGACACCCGGATGAAACGAAGTTATTTTTATTATTTATTATGAACAAAAAACCTGTATACACTCAACAAAAATAATCGTCGTGACACCACACTGTTCAATGCGAAACAGAAAGACGAAACGAAAATATTTGGCTTGCTTTCTATAAGAGAGAGAGAGGGAGACAGAGAAACATGCGCACGCCGCGCCGCACGGCTTACAATAGCTTACTATAGCAAAAAGTGTAGTTACAACTTTTTTTTCCGTCTAGCCCCTTAAAATAGAGTAAAAATAATTCTAAATGCATACTCCACTCTGTTTTCTTGTAAAAATAAGGGAATAAATCATTAAAATGGCAGTAGGCAGAAAATAGGTGTGGATCAAAACTACAAAAGGCCAATGGGGGACAACAACTTACCACAGTATGCATACAGTAAATAAGTTGAGCTGACGATTTAATAGAAATAGCAGGAGATCACAAACCCACTATCGGTAGACAGAGGAGTGTAAAAGACAAGACCAGGCCTTCACCGAGGTGGGGTCCATATCCAACAAAAGAACTAACCCGTACTAACATTTAAACAAGCGTAATACTTAATTTGAAATGTACCTAAATTTTATAGGTAAGGAAATAAAGGATCTTTACTTTAGAAAACTGTATGGCATTGGTACGAAATTTCGGCATACGCTAGATCGTGCGCGGCTTGGTTTGCAGTCTAGCGCCACTCACTGCTTGTCAGTCCGCTTAAGTTCGTTTATTGATCATTGTCGCATTCAGAAGCGATACGAACCAAGATCTAATTGTATAATCCATTAATTATGTTTTAACAACAAAGATAAATTTAATAACTGACTTAAGAAATGAGGAGGTTATCAATTTAACAGTGTAAGTACTATACCTAATAATAATAATAAAATATCTTGTGATAACGATCCCACAGTGGCGGAGCATGTAGGTAGGTACTATGCGCAACTAGGCAACTGATAAAAAAAATATAGATACGTCCCATAATACACCCTGACATAATAAACTAGTTGTGGCCCGCGGTTTCACCCGCGTTAAACTTTATAAATTATAGCCTATGTGTTATTCTGATGTAAAAGCTATATTATTGGAAATTTTCATTAAAATCCATTCAGTAGTTTTTACGTGAAAGAGTAACAAACATCCATCCATACTTACAAACTTTCGCGTTTATAATATTAGGTAGTAGGGTAATAATGCTCATCACACACAGATTTGTCCTGGGTGGAAATCGTACCATCCAGGACAAATATTACCTCTAGCTTAGTAGTCAGGGACACTAACCACTAGACCAATGGGCCAGACGTTTAATTACCCGACTTTGATTATTCTTATTCAATGGGGAATGATTTAGAGGTGACCCCACATACTTCTTATCTTTGATGGGGTGTACTTGCGTACAGCACTACGACCCTTCAGGATCTTTTGTACTATCCCCCACTGGTTTTTATTCCATCCCTAGAGCCCTGAATGAAGTCTTCACATAATACAGTACGATTCTTAGGGGTAGATCCTTGTAGTCTCCTGGTTCTGGATATGCCAGCCCCAGGATGGCCATTCTGTGTCTTGCCAATGCATCGCATTTGCATATTATATGCAGCATTGTTTCATTTTGTTCCCTACAGGTCCCGCAGATCGGGCTATTCGACAGTCCCAGTTTGTGTAGGTGATAGTTGGTGCCATAGTGGCCCGTGAATACTGCTACTATCAGTCGTAGCTGGTTTCTGCTGTACTTCCAGAGTTTTTTGGACCAGCTTTTGTCTACTCCTTTTATGAGTTTACCCACATACTTACAGATTGAAGTCTTTACCGACGTACGCAAACAGTTTAATAAAACTTGGCTAATCATAGACCATTGTGTTGCATAATTTCTTACCGAACACAGCAATTTTAGAGTAAATTGTTTAGGTTCAAATTAGTATCGTCACCAATCTGTCTTTGCTCAACTTCCTGTAAAGAATATGAACAAACCGCCCACCACATAATTTGAGAGTGTGATCTCTGGCAAGATGAAAGTGATATTATGTTAAATAGCTAACAACCAAGAGCTGGCGTAGTTTATTATACGGATCTTGTAGCAACAAGGAACAACTTCCGTGCGTATGTGGACTTTTGCCATACCTACTATTGGAATCAAAGATAAGAGCTCACTTAAGACCCTTAAATTGGTCCTCGGTGCTTTTGGCTCGGGGCATCTCTTCTCTGCAATTCTCTCATTTTTTGAGGTTATAACCTCGTTAAATCATTATGTCTCCCGCTTTGCTCTGGAGGGAAGTGGAACTAATAATTTTCTAACTCCTCTTTTCTATCTGATTCAATTCGTTGCGGGATCCAAGGCAGTTAAAGCGATTCCCTGGGACATGCCTAAGCCTCACCGCGCAGTGTCATTTAATTGTGTGCCACTGTTGGTTCTGGCTTACAAGAGTTGCAGTGGTAGGTAAGAACTAGTCCAGATACAAAATTAACTTATATTTTGATCAAATCGCATTTCATACTTAGGATTTATAAAGTAACTCTCAAGTCGATTATCCGTTGTTTAAGACAAATAATTAGAAGTACCGAGATGCAACTCAGATTAAAGCCATAATTATCATCCAACTTCAGGATTTGATTAACCAATCAGATTTCTGAAACAAGACCTGAAGTTGAACACGGCTTAGTAGCGAGTTTCATCTCTAAATATAGACCTTAAATAGGTACTAATAACGAGTACGGGAAAACTGCCCTCCGTGCGATGACGATGATACCGAAAATGATGTAATTCGCTCAACATAAACAATACAAAATACACCTACTAGTAAATATTCATCGTCTCTGGAATTCACAGAAATGTAGGATATCTAAGTGGTTTTCCTTGAGGTTGTTTGTGCATGTTAAAAATAAATAGGGAAAAGTAAATAAATAAATGAATGAGCTCAGGGTAATCCCGTCAGGGACGAATTTATTTAAAACAAAAAAACACATAAGTAACATCATTTGTATAGAATTATTCACGCGTTCAATGTTGAGGCAAATAATACAACGGGCCGTGGATAAGTTTCGTATGCTCGATTCTCTATACTCGCACGCACTCGTATAGGTATAATAGAAAGAGACAAATACAGAGACAGAAAGTTACATAATGGTTTTTCTTAGTTACCTACGGTTTTTAAAAAAATATTATTTGGTTCCCACCATGGACAAAGGACTTGGTTCCAAAATTAAAAGTATTTGTATGTAACACAGGTGCACTATTTCTTCAGTCTTTTCAAATTCTAATTCAAATATTAATTTGTCAAAATGTGGTCAAAAATACAGGTCTTGGAGTAATCATTTGAAGTCTCACACACAAGCCATATTACATAATGGCATACAAATTACAACTTACTACTAAAGGTACACTTAAGATACTAGGGCTTACATGTCAAATATTCTTCTACAGAGTAAAAACATTTTTCTGTCATTCATGAACGTAGCTGGGTTCTAAATTTGTTGATTGGTAAATCTCTAATACCTTCAGGCAAGTGGTTACCTATATATTCGCACTGACATTGCGTAGCTGCTACGACTACATAATTCGGTTCTTAACGGAGGCAAGGCAAGTTTATTCGGATACCGGGTGTTGAAATTACATATATCTTTCTTACGTATATAAAGTTCAGTATTATTTTTACAAAAATACAAATTTCGTAGATACATACCTACATGGAAGGGTGAGGATGGATAGTTTACGAAAAAGAGGTCTGCATGTCACCCAGGGAGCTACATTGCATATGGCTTTCTTACAATTTGTGCGTCCGTAAGTGATTGGCGAGGTTAAGCAACTAGGCTCCCGGTCAGTCCATAGATGAGTGAGCACCAGTGGTTTAATTTGTAAGCGTCTCTGTGCCGCGTACGCCACGTTAAGCTGTCGGTCCCGGTAGTAGCCACTAGGCAATAGTCATTAAACCATGTCGGAGACCTACTGTGCGGCTTGGAGAACTCTGACACCAGGGTAACCTGCCCATACGATAAGTAAGTAAATATAGGTAAGTGCAACCCGATACGATCGAAGCGAAGTCAGGCGGAAGATCGACTGCATTAGACGCTCTGCTAACCATGAAGGTGTCAGATCGTCAACTTCTAGACCCTAGCGATAATTAAATATGCTGGCTCGACCTGGTAATGGAACCTCAACATCTGCAGTTATACACGCCACAGTAAGACTAGAGCAGTTCGACTAATTTACTACTAATACACATACATGTTATTAGTAGTATTGCCTTCACTTAAATGCTGTTAATATATGTAGCGTCTGAGGCGTACATCAATAACGCAGTGATACAAACAAGAGACTTAGTCGTTTAAGGCCTCTAAAGAGACTCGACTTAAGTCTGGGAAGAAGACTAGTAATAAGACTCTGTCGTAATACTAAAGGGCTAGAGTACTTAAACAACATGAAATGTTTTTAAAAGGACTTGGGCTCAAGTCGCGCTTAATATTCAATTCAGCTCAAGCTCTAATTAATATGCAATGTAAATCTTATTGGATAGTTTGTATTTTATAAAGGCTGTATAATAAATAGTTACTAATAGATATTTTTATTTAAATTAAAGTAATATAAAAAGTCTATGTCGTCTGCGTCAAGTGGAAACGATAATTATTTCGATATTTCATCTTGTTGTCTGACATTTTTCTGTTTGTATACATAAGAAAAAATATTGTATATATACAACATGTAACGTAATTAACGCACACCCACAAACACCCCAATTAGAATATTATGTTGTAATCATAATACATACACTGAATTTTTAATGTAACATGTATATTATTATTATTTACTAAATTAGTTTCTTGGAATAAAGTTTATTTTTCTTTATTTTATATTTAATGATGGATTTTGTATGAATACAAATAAAACGGCGATTTTAAACGTCTTATTACATTGAATTACGGTCCATTTCAATTTGTTTTAACTGTACAAGATTAATATGACAATAATTTCCGTAGTTTTAATTATTTTGTAATAAAAAATTACCTATATTAAAAATTATATGAATCGATTCAGTAAACGATTCTGAACAAACTATTTTCAGGAAGTGCGTTAATTAAGTTACATGTTGTATATATGTATATTGCGAATGTAGACTTTTTTGCTGGCATTTATTGGTAGAGGTTGTTGCTACAATCTTTCTTGTGTACTGTTTGCATAATAGATAATGGTCGTCAAAATAAGCTAAAGCACGAGCATTCTGCTGTTGTTGTTTCGGAGAAATAAAAACATAAAAAGTAAGGAAAAGACGATTCATATGACACAAAATTAAGCAATTAAACAAATTTATTATTGTGATAGATGGTGCTAAAAATGATTAATATTGGTATAATAATAATTTTTACCACTCATCTTAATTAATAATTTTTATTCGCGTCGCAATAGGGCTATTGCTGCTTCTCTCACTGCCTTCATCATAACTTTCTTCTCCCTCATGTAACGAAATGTGGGTAACCATCACGTCTTAATCCTCGTTTACTTATTGATTATCGCTCGGCCAGCTAAGAAGTTTCACTTAAGGTAGGACATAAAAATAACATAGGTCAGTGTAACTGAATTAAAACGAATAATAAATCATCATGAATATATTGATCAGATTACTTAAAAATAAACAATCGTATTTACAAACATTATTTATTTTATGTGTCTACAACAGACATGTTACGACTTACAATAGTTAGGGAATAAATCGAAGAAGGTATCATTAATAATATTGAGATTACAATACTGAATCGGTACATATTGAATTTATTTAACAGAAACGGAATAAGGGGCGTTTATAAATAGATTTTAAATTATGTATACAGTTTTCTAAAGGTTTTAAATTAGTATCTATTAGTAGTATAAATCAGGTATCGAGCAATAGCAAACTCTTAGGTACGAGTTTAATATGATCACGAAATATCGTAAAATACAGTTGGTTATCTCAGAGCACATGCGTTGTCGCTCATAGTACGGTGCGGACTACAGTTACATAATAACTGGTAGTTGCAACTACCCTCAACTTAACATTTTCAGTGCCAAGCACCCGACTAGTGGGTTGAGCGATAGTTCTTGGGCATGCGCACATCTCGCCTCTTTACTCGTATCATATGTAGCTATAGAAGACACTTTGTTATGCCCAGCACTCGACTACCGGGTACATGGTGTCGCTGAGAAAATGTTAAGTAATAAAACTGTAATTATTGTGCGTCGCTAACAGTACCAAAAAAGAATAAAAAAAATCATATTCTCAAATTTTCCTATTAAAATCTACTTCACAGAAACTTCTATATCGAACGTTACAGAAGCGTCGTGTAAGAAGATTAAGGCGTATAATTAACTGCTGCTATAGCTTAACCATTTTAAAATAAAATAGTTCATGGGGCAGGATGTTAAAATCAAAAAGGACTTTATTGTTCAAATTAAGATGTCGAGTGCCAGTTTAGGTTTAACCCTTAACCACGCTTTGGTATATTATTTTTCATTGTGGTTGGGCCTTATTTCAAAGGAATAAAGTCGAAATTCATGTGGTCTCGTATAGACCACCGCCTGTTTTCGAGTTAAAACCGTTGGTTTTATACCTAAGGCTACCGTCGACAACTTATTTTGAAAAATCATGCATAATTCTTTACTACTGTAATTTATTTATTTATATTTATAAGGATTTTAAGTAATTTTAATAATGTTGCTAAATTAATGTAGCTAAATTACGTAGAATAATTCTGTATAGAAATAGCGAAGTAAAAATTATTTCCCTGGTACAGTAGGTTTTGTTTTACTTTAATGTTTTGTCGTAACAATGCTGTTGATTTAAACTTATTATTTGAGGAAGTAAAAAAATATTGATTTTGTATTAATAAATAAATTATTTACATGTACTTTCTACAACAACAGTAAATGCAAACAGTCAACATAAATACCTTCTTATAAAAACACATACAATAATATGGATATAATTTTTATAACTGCGTTTAAATATGCCAGTCAGGTCATAGTTATGCACTTAAGGAGCTGATTTGTAAAGACTCCTATCTCAGATTGATTTATATAGATCAGAATAATATCCGACCAGTTTATTGAAAATACAATACAAATAAAAAAAATCAGTCTTAAGTAAAATATTAGTCCATTATACTTATAAATATCAGCAAATTAAGATTATATATATAATATATTACTTACAGAATATTATAAATTATACGTAATAGAACACACTAGAATCTGATTTTATATTCTATTTTTTTTTTCTAATTTATATTCACAAGATTATTTCTAACATAACGCTTTTTTTTCATTTTACTAGATGACTTAAGTTATATTTTATTTCGTGTAATGTACGCACGGCTACATATTAAGCTATACATTTCCAATATAAGCTGACCTCTCATTGTATAGAAATCCTATACAAGGCGTGATCAGATTATACTGGAAATGTATAGCTTAATATGTAGCCGTGTGTACTAGTGATACAGAGAAGACCAGCAATGCATTAAACTGCGCGCATTACTACGCCACAAGTAAAATAAATTTTGAGGAAATTCATTGGAATGATAGTGAATCATCATCATCTGTCGAAGATTGGTCGTACCACCTCAGAAACCTTCGTTAAAACGACACTTTGCTGAAGATCATCACATGATCAAATGCATAGTTTACAAATCTATAAAGGACAGACAGGTAAATATTTTTCTATATATAGATACGCCATTTTAAAATATTTGATTTTTATTTCTTACTTATTTTAAATCAAAATTTCCGTACCACTGTGTATATACAATCTATTTATTGGTTTAAGGTTTTTGAATCATCTGCTTTATTTACGCTATTTTAGTATTTTAATGATTCTCGACTACGGAAACCGCCTACGTAAGGAACAACCAATATTTTGTCATAGCTCACCGGTCAGTCCATAGATTTTTTTTTATACATCGGGACTAGTCCCTCCCTCTTACCCACCACTGCAACTCCTGTAAGCCAGGATCAACAGTGGCACACAATGAAATGACACTGAGCGGTGAAGCTCAGGCATGTCCCGGAGAATCGCTTTAACTGTCTTGGATCCCGCAACGAATTTAATCAGAAAGAGGAAAAAGGAGGAAGATGTAAAGAGGCTATAGCCTCATGCAATGAGAGATTTGCAACTAAAGAAGCCAGCTGCAAAAGCACCGAGGATCAATTTAAGGGTTTCTGAGCGTCTCCATGCTTCGGAGGGCACGTTAAACTGTCGGGCGGCTTGCAGAACTTTGCTAGTGTCAAAGTTAACCGCTTGGTAACCACTGTCCATACCATAAATAGTAAGTATCATTTAAGATATGTACACAATTTTTGTTCACTATTTTTGTTTCTGTACAATTAATTATTTATATGTACATTAAATAGAGCGTTACTTATGACCACATACATATTTCCGCACCATTTATAACATCATCTACAATTTAATTCAATTCCTTTGACCTTGTTAATACTAAATATGGGAAGTCTAATCTAAAAATGAACGTGTTATGAATTGGTAACAATAATATGAATCTGACTTATTTAAACAGTAAGTTTTAATCGTACAATAGATCCTTAGCACGTAGTTTCTTAAAAAAATTGAATGTTCGTGATTATTTTTTATATATTAAAATTTCCCAATTCTGTTTTGTTCCATGTAAGTATGTTACGCAATATATCCATTATTGATGAAGCGATTTTAATAATTTTGCTTTTAATGCTTTAGAAAGGTTCTCATATACGTTTTGATCCAATAGCAATTATTCATCTCTTTGTATTACAACTGTATCAAATTGTGTGTTCACATCCATAACATGTTTTTTCTCACTGTCCTTATAGTGAACTTACCATGATTTTCTCTGTGTCACCCCAAGGTTAACTAGTAGAGGATGACTTTGGCATTAAGTCCGCCTCTGTTCATTTTTGTGCATAAAGTTTAAAATAAATAAATATAAATTGTTATCCATTATCCCCCGTTCATTTTTAGATTAGACTTCTTACTACTACTACATATTACATATAAAATTCTTTATATGTTATTTTACTATGAACCGATATTACATAAAAGACAACAACATGAAATCTAACAAATGCAAATATTTAATGCAACTATTCAGCAAATGTCACTTTATTAGGGCAGAATACAACCTAAAGTATTGACAGTAAATTTTCTACACATTGTATTAGCTCTTTATGAAAAGGCGGTCCTGAAGTGCGGGAGCCCGAACACATCAAGCTAAGTATTATCATAAATATGAATAAGCCTGGTAGAACGTAGCGGGGAGGTTCATGGGCCAGTAAGCATGCAATCCTGTATAAAGTAAACTCAGGACCTGTCATATCATTGTACAAAGTTGTATTTTTTAAATATGTCATATTTTAGAGCCTGTGCACACCAAGTTTTCTAAACGCGCCGTCTACGCGCGTTTTAGAAAACGCGGTTTTATCCTACAGAGCTGCGTATGACTTGCGTGCGTATCGCGTGTGTATCGCTACAAACGCACGTCAACGGTGCGTTTAAAAAACGTGTTGTGCATAGGCCCTTAGTCATGTCATGTGATACTTTAATTCGACTTACAGCCCATAATCCTCATGCTATCAGTTACGATTACATGACACACCTTCTCCACATCTTACAAGTGGCTAAAGAGGCTTCCTTTGTGTATAACCTCGTTTCGATCAAAATTTATAAGACGATTGAGAAAATGTGTTGTTTGACAAAAGTATCTCTATATTTTGCATATTTGTCACTTAGAGCCTATGCACACCAGGTTTCATAAATGCGCGTCGACGGCGCGCTTTTATCCTACAGAGCAGTTTATTTTATTTGTATCAATACAAACGCGATGCTAACGCGCGAGTGTATAGATACAAACGCGCGTCAACGGCGCGCTTAAAAACATAAGCTTAAACATCCCTTAAATAATGACAAATCCCTTGAATAACCACAACATTGGGAGAAACATATCCGTTTCCTGTCTCATGCAGCGTTTTATACTATAAGTTGGTTGTGGAAATTGTTTAAATCATACAAATTAATAGTATCTAATCTCATAATTCACTCGATGATTTGTTTACTTTTTCGTTGTTACAATTTTTTTAAATAAGTATTAATAATAACATTTGATTGGAATTTAAAATGATAACATGTCTTTAAAATATAGCTTGATTAAAATGACAGTTGTCACCAATAGTGAACTTTGCAGTAACGTAATAAATATACATAGGCACGGGGGTTGGTAAGCTGCAATTCTTTTCTATTATAAAAATAAAAATCACAACCAAACATATACGATTCACTCTAGTATTCCCATTTATAAAAAAAATTGTTTCATCTAAACAAAAATACTAAATGAGGAGTGAAAGAAACACCCATCTCAATAAGTCGTAACTTTTCAAGAATGCGTTTATGCTTACGACTAGCTAACTTTGGAAGGCTACACAGTGGCCTATAACGATCCATTGGGCTGGACAATACGCAGGAGTGAAGGGAGACAGTGGCAATTTCCATTGCTAGCCTCAATCCAGCTAACACAATCTATTATTAGGTCTGCCATCTTTAATAAATTCTACTACAGTCCGATACTCTATTATGCTTTCCGGATGTAACCTTAATTAGTTTGACAATTCTATGTATGCCCTGTATTTTTCATAAAAGGTATGATAGGAGATGTAACTACATTTATTTAGTTTAGTAACGTTATTAGTCAACAATGTAAGAGTCATCCATCGATTTTGTTTCACCGCTGTTCGAGTTTCATCGGCTCTCGTCGGCTAATATCCATTAGTCTTTTTTTTTACATTTTGATCCGGCACGAAGGACCAAAATGTAGAATAAAAGACTAATAGTCCATTATTATTTTATTCTACTAATGTAATACATACTAGTTTATGCTGTAAAAACTAACATAATTATACTATGGACTATATATATAGAAGAATAAGTAAACATGTCATCGGCGCAGTTCATTCGCCGAGTGCCCGTCAGAGCGGGCGAACACCCGCGCCCCGGCTGATGCAAGCCGACGAAAGCCGATGATGGTCGAACAGCCGCGATATCAGTTTTCTGGCAGGAGAGCCTAAAGTTTTTTTTCTTTTTAACATTTACTATAAAAGTATAATATATAATTATACTTAGCTATATAAACTTGAAGCATTTTTGTTTGTCGTGTGGTATTCGCGTCTTGAATAATACGGAGTCGGCACGGTACTGTGTGGACAAGAGAGGGGTATAACCCATCACCTGTAACAAAACAATCCGCCATCAACAATAAGCTTAACCAAAACACTTTGAGACTCTGGACAACAAACGATGAATGATGGAAGAAGAAAAGAAAGGCATAGAATTAAAGCGGCAGTTCAATATTTGAGTTATGGTAGGTAAAAAAATAAAAAACGCGTATTTGCAAACTAGTTTAGCAGTCAAATCTGAGCAGTAAACTAAATAAAAATGCGTCATAAAATAATTTAAACGGGCAGTTCAATAAATACCGAACAGTGAAATAGTTGAACTGGGCGGTTAGTTAACAAATCGTAATTAGTTAGTAATAAATTTAATTTTAAGCAGTTCTATAAAAAAATGAAGGTTCCATATTGGCTCACCTAAAGTTCTTTACACGAAAAATCTGTTTTTTATCATAACGCATTTATCCCTAAACATAATTACCATAATATTTTCACTCATACTCAGAAAGAAAAATTTACCAAGTGTAATAAAAATATATGTGGGTAGAAAATTATAGTACCTAGCGCTGTGCGACCGCTGCCGCGGCTCGATCGCTACGCTCGCTCGCCTTCGCGCGCTAAATGGTCGCAGTTCTAACCTAACCTAACCCAAATTATTTAATAAAAGTACAAAAAAAGATATGACTAGTGTAAAAGAGGAAGATAATGTAAAAGAGGAGAGAATTGGCAAACTTATTTTCGAACTGCCCATTCCAACCATTTCACTGCTCATTAATTTATTAAACTACTTCAGTAATTTTCCAGTAACAGACCAGTATTTTTATTACTTACAGCTTATGTTTATCTGACTCACTAATTTACTAACCGCTGAAAAATAAATGACAGCCCATTAAATTTTTCAACCGATAATGATAACTTCTGTATTGTTTAAATAACAGTTGTAAAAATGAATTTCCGAAAAGAAACCCTTTGCCATGGTTTTGCCAATGTCAAGGGAGAATTGATATTCAGTACCGTTTTGATAACAAAATGGTACTGAATATCAATTCTCAATATCAATCTATAAATATATCAATATAAAATTTAAGATTGTAAATATAAAATACACATTAAACCACGGCAGAATAGATAAGTGTAATCAAGTTTAAACATGAAAGACATATTAAGTAGTTTTTGGATCGTTTCATTGAACATATTTTCTTCTATCTTTCTAATATCAATTTCTATCTCTCTCGCTATCTCTCTCTTTCTTTCTATACATCTGTCTTTTTCTATATTAATAAAAAAAAATCTTTTATTTCGATATATATATATCTTATACGGCTACAATTTATCTTACATAGGAGGCTTCTTTTAAGTATATCAAATACTTGTGCTAGAAGACCCCGCTCTTCACATATCATTAAAATGTAGAAGTGTCTAATATCTACATAACAAAATCTCTATCTCTAACTATATCTCTATTTCTCTATCTATCTCTCTCCCTCTCTCCATGTTCCCTATATCTGCTGCTACGACTAGATGCCTTACCATAGAATTAATGAACCTTTTAAAGCTTCTCAATCTATACGAGGTAAATATTAGAAAGAGTTTATGTTTATGGCTATTGTATATTAAGGCTCGACTGGCCGTGCACGATGGAGTGTTAGTGCCAACTTTAATGTATGGAAGTGAAAGTTGGGTATGGCAGAAAAAGAATGAAAGTAAAATAAATGCAGTGGAAATGAGAGCTCTGAGAAGTATGTGTGGTGTGACTTTGAGAGACAGAATTCGAAATACTGATATAAGAGAGCGTGGTGGTGTGAAAGAGGATGTAGTCACAAAGATCTTTTTTTTTTTTTTTTTTGTTGCGAGTAGCCCAAGTGTCAGCATAAAAAAAATCCGCTCCAAGTTTAATTTATATTTTAATTCAATTTAAACCAGTTAGCCATGTTTAATAGTGATTAAATGTATAAGTAACCTCTGCTGCACTCACTGAAGATATCACCTTTCCTCTGCATCGTATCCAACACACAATCACAATTTTCACACGCACTTCAACATGGACCTGTATGCCAAGTTGTCTGCCCAAATGGAGGAGATTGCTACGTCACTCAACAGTCGGATGGCCCAGCATGAAGAAGATTTGAAAGCTGTGGCAAACGTCGAAGTTCCTCATAAGACTATTGCAAGTCTATCTCGCGAATTCACAGACTTTCGAAACTTTGTTTGCAAGACTTTGAATGCTTTGAAAGCCCAAATCGAGCTACTTATGCTTGGCTTAGATAGGCACGAAATGATGACGCGTCGTAAAGTTTTACTCCTGCATGGCGTGAAATCTCAAGATGATCCTATGGTCACCGCTCTGGATGTATTGCACAATAATATGAAAATGTCAGATATTTCTGCTTCTAATATTGTGGCCTGTCACCGACTCGGTTCGAATATGAGTAAACCGCGTCCACTTCTCATCCGTTTTGAACGTTACAGCATGAGAAGCGAGGTGTGGAAAAACAAAACATCACTAAAAGGTTCCGGCTTCACACTCTCTGAATTTCTCACAAAACCGCGTCATGATGTTTTTATGGCCGCCAGGCAGCATTTTTCCATGAGGTCGTGCTGGAGTTCGGACGGTAAAATCATGATCCAGTTGCAGGACAAATCTATGCACAAAATTGAGTCAATGGCTGAGCTAAACCGTCTTAAAGCCCAGTTTCCTGCCGTCGTGATGACTACGGGCAAAGCTCTCAAGAAACCTGCACATGGCTCATCAACTCAAGATACCGGCGTGATGTCTAGTTCTACTTCGGATAAATCCCGGAAGGCGGTGAAGTAAACATTGTTGTGACTTTTCATTTTGGTCGACTTATATTATAGCAGTATAACTCACTCTGCACTTTCACGTCTTACTTTAATTATTTTCATATCAATGTAATTTGTAGGTAATTGTGTCACTATTATTTTGTTCACTAACAACTTATTACCTCGGAAATTAAATTATCGACGGCTTTAGCCGTCCAAAATATAACTACCTCCAGTTTAATATTGTTACGGTTATTACTTTGTTAACATATTGTTTTAATTTTACTATGCCCTTCTTGACTGAGGCTTTTGAGTTTTGGTACCATGAGTGTTATTTTAAATATAATGTAGTAGTGAGTGCTCAGAGCATTGAAAGTTATTTGATATAAACCTAGATTTAATATATATATATATTTATATTTTTATATAATCTTCTTGTATAGCATTTTTTTTTATGTATGATAACCACGACGATAGTTTTTTAACTTGTTCTTCTTCTAGCGCCTCTGACGAACACTACACTAGTGCTCTTAGTGACGATGAATCCGTTCTTTTACGTGATCATCTTCTTTCTGTTCTTTCTTCTTCTCTTAAATATTTTAACGTTGTACATATAAATGCTCAAAGCGTCCACTCCCACTCATGCTGTCCTCATTTCAGAGTCTTTTCTTAAACCAGCACTTCCCTCTTCTCAGTACTCTTTGCCTGGTTACAAACTACTGAGAAATGACCGAACTGGCAAGGGTGGCGGTGGCGTGGCTATCTATCTCCGCGAGGATATCAAATATAAAGTAGTTGATCAGTCACCAAGTGTTTATTCACAATCTGCAGAACACCTTTTTACAGAAGTAACTCTCCACCACACCAAAATACTTTTAGGGGTGTTATACTCGCCATCATGTCATATAGACTATTTTTTATCGTTTGAAGTTAAACTTGAAAACTTTGCAGCCATATATGAAGATATAATAATCCTTGGTGACTTCAATACTTGTCTGCTTAAGAATGATGCACGGTGCGCTCGCCTCTTCTCCCTGGTCTCTTCAGTAAATATGACAATCCTACCACTAGATGCCACTCACCATGCCCCGCATTGTACTCCTTCACTTTTAGACCTAATACTTGTTTCGCAATCTGCTAAAGTCACAACTTATGGCCAGCTTCCAGCTTCATTTTCTTATCATGACCTCATCTATGTTTCTTATAAGATACGCTGTCCTCGACGTAAGTCCCAATTTCTGTTTCTCCGCAGTTTCAAAAGTATCGTTCTGGAGCGCTTGAGGGCTGATGCGATTAGTATTGATTGGTCGCCTATTTACAACTGCAACGACTTAGATACCAAGGTTGCCAAGTTCTGTGACTCGATTATTGGACTTTACGACACTCATGCTCCTGTCAGAATGGTGAAAGTGAAACATCCACCTGCGCCTTGGCTCTCCGATGGCATTAAAAAACAAATGTCCCTTCGTGATAAAGCCAAAAGGAAGTACAGGAAGAATGCAACCGAAGAGAATTGGGCACAGTACAAAAAAACTTAGGAATCGCTGCAGTCGTATGTGTAGAGATGCCAAGAGACGCCACATTCATAACTCAATTGACAGACTCGATAAAGCACAAGTATGGCAATTTCTCAAATCCCTTGGTGTAGCCAAGGCATCCGGAGATAAAAGAAATACTATGGACCTTAATGCTCTCAATACTCACTTCGCTAAGCCTCCGGTGGCCTTGAGCGCTGATATTAAGTCGTCTACGCTTGAATACCTCTCCAGCCTTCCGAAGCCGCTAAATACTTCATTCTCATTCACCACGATTACAGAACGCGACATTATTAAATCCATTAACTCCATTTCCACAAAATCCGTTGGTGATGATGGCCTTGAACTAAAAATGCTTTCGCTAGTGGTCGAAGAAATCGCTCCTATATTAAAACACCTCATTAACTTCTCTTTGGAGTCGAGTTACTTCCCCACAGCGTGGAAAAAAGCGCACATCATCCCACTTCCCAAATCAACCAATCCAACATCCGTATCCCAATACCGCCCAATATCAATCCTTCCAATCCTGTCCAAGGTACTAGAGAGTGTGGTGCATAATCAATTCTCTCAGTATCTTTCCTCTCATTGTCTTCTCAGTCCCTACCAATCCGGTTTCCGCCCTGGCCACAGCACTGTCACAGCTTTAGTGAAAATCACCGACGACATCCGATTAGCCATGGAGCAGAAACTCCTCACTATACTAGTTCTGCTTGACTTCAGCAATGCCTTTAATTCTGTAGACTATGAGATCCTTCTTGGCATCCTATCCTCACTTAATGTCTCGGCACCTGTTATCATGTGGTTCAACTCATACCTTCGAGGTCGCTCGCAGTCGGTCCGCTCTGATGAGGCTTTCTCTGAATGGTGTGACCTGACAGCCGGTGTTCCTCAAGGTGGCGTACTCTCTCCTCTGCTCTTCTCCGTTTTTATAAACGCCATCACTAAAATTATTTCTTCTCATTACCATCTCTATGCAGACGACTTGCAGCTATATCGTCACTTCAAAGCAGAGGACTTGAGTCTGGCAGTAGATGCCATCAATAGTGATCTTGGAAACATTTGTGAGTGGGCTAAATCGTTTGGCCTTCTGGTCAACCCATCCAAATCACAAGCTCTCATTATTGGTGGCAGATATATGTTCAGTCTCCTTAAAAATAATACTATTCCTCCTATCGTCTTCGATGATGACGCTATCACATATTCCATGACCGCTAAAAATCTGGGAGTTTTATTCGATAACTATCTTTCGTGAAACAATCCCGTTGCAGAGGTAAGCAGGAAAGTGTACTACTCGTTTCAGTCTCTCAAGAGTCTTCAGAAATTTTTACCTTTTCAGACCAAAGTCCTTCTTGCTCAATCCCTTCTACTTCCTCTTCTTGACTATGCTGATGTCTGTTTTCTTGATGCTACTAATGAACTTCTGGATAAGCTTGAACGCCTGCAGAACCTGTGCATCCGCTTCATCTACGGTCTCCGGAAGTACGACCATGTGTCCGAATTTCGGACACGCTTGAAGTGGCTGCCTATTCGTAGGCGTCGAGATTCCCACATTCTCTCTTTACTTTACTCTATCCTTCATAATCCTAATTCTCCTACGTACCTTCATGAACGCTTTGAGTACTTAGTCCCCAGGGGAAAACCCTGTCGATCTTCTATTTCGCTTCTCCTCCGTAATCCTTTACACAGCTCTAGTCGCTATGATGGTTCCTTCACCGTCCGTGCAGTGCGTCTTTGGAACTCCCTTCCTCACTCTATTCGCGCTAGTCCGTCTCTAGACTCTTTTAAAAGAAGAATAAAGACACATTTCCTATCGTAATCTTTTGTATAGTATGTAAGTATATGTATATATATTATTTATTATATATGTGTATATTATTTATTATGTAGTATTGATATAATATAGTATGTAGGTATTTATACATATAGGTAGGTAAAATTAATTTAGATAGATAATGTTGTACACTGTTCTACCCTGTAAAACAAATTGTCCTCTGTGTTTGGTTTGCTGTAAGAAAACTCATTATTGAGTTAAGCTCGCCTATGTGCATGTCTTTATTTCATAAATTGTATTTCTTTTTATTGTTTTCTGTGTGCAATAAAGAATAAGAATAAGAAAGATTGAAAAAGGTATGCTGAGACGGTTTGGTCATTTAGAAAGGATGAATGAAAGAAGATTGACAAAAGAAGTATACCTGGCCTGTGTGAATGGGACAACCGGAAGGGGAAGACCACGTCGAACATTCTCTGACCAAATTGGAGATGTTCTCAAGAAAGGGCAGGTCAGAAGTACCCTAAATCGGCGAGCATGTATGAAGAATATAATGACAGTAATCGAGGCAAAAGAGGTGTGCAAGGATCGTGACAAATGGAAGTCCGTTGTCTCTGCCTACCCCTCTGGGAGACAGGCGTGAGTCTATGTATGTATGTATGTATTAATAAAAAAACATTGTGAAAGACTTACTTGTGAAAAGAACTGTATGCATTTATGTCGTTCGTGGAAATGAGTCTCGTCTGCTGACAACGTGACTGGACAGCCCGGGCACCGGAATGTCCATCTCGACGTCACCTACAAAAATATATTCAAATCAAATCAAATCACTTTATTTGCTCAATATGGGTACATACATGATAGACCTTAAAATAATATATTGTCTAAGTCCATATTCTACCTTTAAAAGTTCTTATTATAAATAACATTATTTTACTTATTATTGTAAGACAGACTTATTAATATGAACCAGATAACGAAAAATAATACAGATGTCAAGCTTAAATTGTAACCATAAGTAAAAATAATAATAATACTAATAGTAGGCCAGTCTCATGCAAGAGTAGGCACGACCATAACTAATTAACACAATTAAATCATTTGCAACCACTTTTACCTACTCGTAATACAATGTCAGATTTTATTTATAAATAAATTATTTATGGATAGTTAGTAATTCATAGATATTCATCACATCATCAGCCTCATATAGTCCACTGTTGGGTATCCTCCCCCAAAGGTTTCTGTAATGTAGCCATTCGCAGGGGTTTGCCATAATTATATATAATATGCGCTACCGATTCTTGCCAGTTGCACGTTTATAAAACAGTAATAAACGTGAAGTCGGTCTAAACGGTTCTTTTATAGTGCTACATACACTTCATTGGCGAAGAGTATGGGATTCACCGCGATCAGGAGGTAGCACACAGGTGGCGCTGCTGACCGCCTACCTGGTTTATCCCATAGTTGCCTTTTACGACACCCACGAGAAGATATGGGGTCACCATAGCCTAGTTGGTAGTGCTCCTGCCTACGAAGCTGGTGGTCCTGGGTTCGAATCCCGGTAAGTGCAAATATTTATGTGATGAGCACGAATATTTGTTTCTGAGTCATGGATATTTTCTATGTATTTAAGTATTTATCTATCTATATAAGTATGTATATCGTCGCCTGGCACCCATAGTACAAGCTTTGCTTAGTTTGGGGCTAGGATGATCTGTGTGACATTGTCCCCAGATATTATTATATTATTATTAGATATTATTTCTAGGCCGGAAACCACACTGCGTAAAATACATGTATAATATTATATATTCAAAATAATCTGAATTTAACCTTATATATCTGCATCTTAGCAAAAAAAGACACGAGGAGTGATAGGTGAGGTCAAGGTTCAGTCAATTCTCGCGGCAAGCGGCCTCCAAGATTTCTATAGCAGAGGCATCAATCAACTTCCCATTTTAATGGCAAAAATGCATCGACAATAATGGCCAGTACTTCGATTAATAAAATATATACTTTAAAAGACAATATAAAGTGGCGCGTGGGGCTGCAATAGCATCTGCACACCGTCGGTGCCATCCTACCTCACTTTGAGTCCTAGGTGGGTTAGTATCTGAGCCGGATCGGTCGAAAGGGACGACAATTGTGACTATAGCGGGAGCGACCCAGAATCTAGGTCGCTCCAGCACACTTTCATCGAGAGCCCGGCCTCGGAGGCCGAGAGTTGAGAGCAGAGTCGCTGAAGACATGCTAACAAAAGTTAATTTCGACCCTACATTCGTAAAGCGTATTGTGTTACTGGTGATTCAACAAGGTTTTATGAGTTGAACATCCAAACCATTATACAGGCCTCAGAATGGCACCTTCTGACTGAACTAACATGGAAAAACCTACATCAGAGTCGATCAAAAGTTAAAGCCATATTGCCGGTAGTTTTGACCATCGCGGTGTTGTTAACACGGAATTCTTGCCAAACACCCCGACAGTGAACAAAGAATATTATATGAGCGTATTCTAAGCCATCACCCACATAGCCAAAAGAAAATTCCGAATAAAAAACTGGAAGAATAATTAACATTCTCTGTATAATACAGTTTTCACGGTACATTCTTGACAAATTATTATATTTAAATTATATTAGTTATCTATTAATTTTATTGCAACAAATATTTTCTATAACTATAGTGATTCTGCCAAGTACAAGTGTAAGTGAATACCCAAGTCTGAATAGTTATAATTTCAAGCTTAAAATACACCGGCGAAGCATAAGGGTAATCCATACCTTTACTGGAGGTTTTCTAGTGATGTGCGAGACGAGAAAATTCATGGCAATGTCCTCGCAGTTCATGTACTCGTCGACGTAGTCTCGTATGGCGGCCGGCAGAGTGCGCCAGTACGCCCATAGATAGTAGCGGTGCACGAATGCTGCACCCGTTAACACCATGCTCAGCTCACAGCTACAACATGAGATAATTATCTAATTATTTTGGTCCCCCTCCTTGGTGGCAACTCCGTATAGTCAAAGTCAAAGTAACTTTATTCCGTAAAAATTTTACATTTATGTGGAATCGTCATATTTTTTTTACCCTACCGTGCAGTGCATGACGTGGCAGCTACTGAGAAACACTGCCAGAAAACTCAGTAGGAATCCTTTTTTAAAATAAAATATACTTAAGATTAATTACAATCATGTGTGTTGACTCAGAACAACTCCATCCCAAGCACTTTATCACTTGAATAATCAGAAATTTTGTAATATGCCCTGCTACACAATTTGGCTTTAATAATTCTTTTAAACTTATTCGTAGACAATTCTCTAATATCATTGGGAAGTTTGTTATAGAATCTTATACATTGCCCCATAAAAGAGTTACTTATTTTGTGGAGACGGGTAGTATGCAGTATGAGATTATTCTTATATCTAGTATTTACATTATGTGTATTGCTCCTTTTACAGAAGGAATCGATATTTTTATGCACATAGTTTTCATATATATACTGAGATGGTACAGTTAGAATGTTGACCTCTTTGAATTTTTCTCTTAGAGACACTCTCGGGCCAAGATTATAGATAGCTCTTACAGCTCTTTTTTGCAATATAAATATGGTGTCAATGTCAGCAGAGCTACCCCAGAGAAGAATTCCATAGGACATTACACTATGAAAATAACTGAAATAAACCATTCTAGCTGTGTCAACATCAGTCAGCCGTCTAATAGTTTTCACTGCATATGCTGCAGAACTTAATTTGCCGGACAGTTTTTCTATTTGTGGGCTCCATTGTAGCTTTGAGTCAATAGTGATACCCAAGAACACAGTTGATTCAACAGGGTCCAACCTAGCTCCATTAAGTTGTACATTGGTTGTCGCCTGTTTCACATTCGGTGTAGTGAATTTAATGACTTTAGTTTTCTTATCATTAAGCACAAGATTATTGGCATTAAACCAATGAACAACTTTAGAGATTGCATCATTAACATCGTCAAAATTGCTTAATTGTCGGTTTATTTTGAACGTCAGGGAAGTATCATCTGCAAACAACACAATCTCATGCTTATCCCTTACGTAGTAAGGTAAGTCATTTATATAAATTAAAAACAAAAATGGGCCCAGAATTGACCCCTGTGGGACGCCCATTACCACTGGAGATCCCGGAGATATTTTACCGTTTATTTCGACCTTCTGAATTCTATTGCCCAAGTAAGAAGTCAGAAGTTCGAGACTGACCAGAGTATCATGATGAACGCAATCGAACGCTTTGGACAAATCGCAAAAGATACCTAATGCATCTTGCGAGTCTTCGATCTATATCTTCGATTTAGTTTACCTCTATAAAATAACCCACTCTATAATAGACTCTCCCGAATTACTATCTCACATAAGCCTTAACATTAAATTTAGTGCACGTAGATCTAATGAAGTTAATCTCTTTTCCCTACAAATTCATAAAAACAACATTTCGTACTACAACCCTTTGACAAGGATGGCTCGTCAATATAATGAGATGGCAAAGAGCAATCACAAAGATGTTGACATATTCAGTCACAACTTTAACAAATTTATCTCTATCATTAAAGGCATCCTCCATCGTAAGTTAAGCGCGGATCCCTGAGACACGAGATTTTATGCCTGAAGGGTCTAATCTAAACCCGTTATATTTTTATATATATATTTTTTCTTATTTGTTATTTTTTGTTAAGAGCTACTGGTGTCGACAAACGTCATAATATTCTTGTACGTTTTAAATATTATGAGCTTTTCATAGTTTTGTAATAGTGGTTTCGCAGTATGCACATAGTGTTATGTTACAATCTAGATCAAAATGTTTAGCTTTAAGGTGTTTATATTGCGATTGTAATGTGTTTTGTGCATCAAATAAATAAATAAAAAATAAAAACTCCCAATATCTTAACTTCATATAGCTATTAGCATTCCCACCGCTAGATAGATTCATACGTGTCTCATAGACATGTACACTGTCAGCTATTCACCAACAACGCTGTCCCAATAATACACACAAACACACACACACACCCACAGGCAGACACACGCACACAAGCAAAGACACACAGCCACACGCACACACCCACTCACACCACACACACACACACACACACACGACATACTCTTGTTTTATCTTATGTACCAATAATAACTGCCATAGATTGTACTGATAAATGTTAATTCAAATAAGGGTTCGGAACTGAAACTCCTTAATACAGGTTAGCCAACAACCTAGCTAGGAGATCAGCACTTCACCCACCTAATTGTAATTATAAGAGAGCACAACCATTTAATGTTAATTATTATTTATGCATATGTATAACGATTCACCTTTTTTTATGTCATAAGGCGACAAACGAGCAAGCGGGTCACCTGATGGTAAGTGATCACCGCCGCCCATGTACACTCGCAACACCAGAGGTGTCGCAGGTGCGTTGCCGACCTTTAAGAGTCAGCAAACAAGTGCTGCTGACCCTTCCCCCCACCCCGATGAGCTCTGGCGACTTTACTCACACTCAGAAACACAACATTAAATTAATAAATTTAATAATGTTATTATTAAGGAATGTCTTCTATAAGGTGGAGGTACTTCCCCAGTCGGTCTGCTCTTTGAGCGAATGAATTATTATTATTAATAATAATACATGAAAATATTTTCTTAGTCTTTCGGGAAGTTCGTTAAATATTATTATCGCCATATTATAACAATTTTTATCACAAAGCCTCAGTCTATTTCGTGGTTTGACTAATGGTTTTAGTACAATTTTTCTTTTGAAAGGAGCCGTTTTGTCTATTTCAAAAAGAGTTATAATTTTCCTCACAATTGCTAATTTCAAAAATATATAAGGTTTCATCCTTATATATTTTTGAAATTAGCAGTTGTGGGTAAGCAGCTTTTCTATAACAAATATTGGTCTGCATGAATCTGTCCACTCTAGATTTAATATTGTCCTAATACACTTTTAATGTGCTATAAACGCCTGTTTTCCCCATATAATAATCCCATATCTTAGCAGAGCCTACATGGGTATGGTACACCATTAGGGCTGTTTTTCTATTAGTTAGATTTTTTACTTTCTTTAGAGGAAATACCAAATTGTTTAGTTTTTTGCATACTTTGTTGACTTGAATTTTCCAGTTACAAAATCTGTCAATATTTATTCCCAAAAAATTTAGATATGTTATGTGTTTCTGAAATGTCAATATGGTTATATCTTAGGTACCTATGTCAAAAATATCACAAATTTAGTATTATTTATATTGCCTTACAAATTATTATTATCTAACCATTCAATTATGTCACTTAAAGCTTTATTTGTTATATTAATGGCATTGTCAATTGTGCATTCTTTGGTTATAAGTGTAGTATCATTTGCTAACAGTACTGTATATTGCCCTGTGGAATAAGGTAATTCGTTAATGTAGATAAAAAACAATATGGGACCAAGTACACTCCCTTGTGATTCGCCGTGCTGTACTTTTAAGTAAGGAGTCCTGAAAGTTTCGTCTAAATTACATATTTGGTTATTTTTTTTATTTCAGTGCATTGTTTTCGATCTCTTAGGTAACTTTCGCACCATTTCAGAGCAGGTCCTCTTATGCCATACTGTTCTAGTTGTTACCATGGCAAATGCTTTGCTTATGTCAAATGGTTTGTCATCTATAAATGACTTGCGGTCTATATATATAAATATTGCTATACAAACCTATAGTTGGAGTTGTACAGAAATCCGTTGTTAAAGTTGAGGTCCCACGCGTGGTACCGTCCTGGAAATCCAACGATACGATCTCGATGCTCTCGCCACACTCTGGAAATGAGTATACAATTTTCTTTTAATTAATTGAATAGAATTAATTAATAATTAATTTTAATTAATGCATGCTGTGTTCACTTCTAGCAGGCCAAACACTTAAGTTTTTATTTGTTTAATGCTCTTTAAATTGTATAATAAAGTGTGTTGGCCAGTTTAGTGAACCTAATTATAAAAAACAAAGTCTATATTATTTAACACCATGATCTGGATCTGAATTATTTCTTTAAAGCACAAAATCTAATAATAGATATGAGTGATAGATTGTAATTTGTTTCATCCAGCAAATCAACGGAACCAATATGCTTAGAAACTTTTATGTAGAAAAATTAGGCACCTGAACGCAAAAACGATTTCGTCGTGTCTAAGGTGCGCATCGTCGTCGACGCAGAGCACGGCCTCGGTCTCGATGAGGTGGTAGGGCAGGAAGCGGTTGTTGAGCGAGTTGCGCGCAGCTCGCACCACCGCCACTGGCGCGCCGCTCTCCGGCCACGCCGCCGCGCCCAGCGGGGACGACGGCCCGTTCCACACCACCACCACCTGCGCACACACACACGTCACACGGCCCGTCCCCACACGGTCGCGTCGCCGGGCGGAGACACGCTCACCTTGTTCAGGTACGGCAGGCCGCGCAGCCGGGCGAGCGCGGCCGCCAACACCGTCTCGCGCTCGTACGTAAGGATGACGACGGTGAACTGCTCCCGCGGCCGGTCTCCACCCAGCGCCTCACTGAACTCTTTGCCCGCACCTCCCGCCCCCGCGCCCAGCGGCCGAAAGCCCGCCGCCGACCCCAGGAAGCGCGCCTCCGACGTAACCACCGGGTCCCAAGGCAGTTGCGGGAAGAGCGCGAACGGTTCACCCCACTCGTTCCACTGCTCATAGCCGTGTATTAATGCTACGGAGTAGTTGCGGCGGTAGGCGGGGCTAGCATACGGCGCCTCCAGCGGGCCCAGCGTCTCCTCGGGCTCCGCATCTACCGGACCTGGCTCCACGCGAGGCGGCGTGTATGAGTCATCAAACGCGGGCGGCGCCGGAGACGGCGGGGCGGGGCGTGGGGGAATATGCAATCGAGAGCGTAACACGGCGAGCAGGGAGTCAACGGCCGCCTGTAGTGAACTCAGGTAGCGCTCCCATAGCACGCGACCCTGACGGCGCAGCGCCAGCAAATCGGCGTCCGGTACGGCGCGCAGTAAGAAGTGTAGTTCGGAGGCTCTCGCACGGGGCAACGCCAGCGCGGCGCGGCGCCAGTCCAGCACTTCGTCGTAGGGCAGGCGCACGCGGTCGCCCCCCAGCAGCACGGGCACGGCGCCCGCGCGAAGCGCCTCGTACACGCGCGCCTGCAGCAGCGCCGTGCTCACGTAGTCCTGCGCGGCGGGCGCCAGCACCAGCGCGAATGTAGAGTCCCGCAATAGCGCGGCGCGCGACCGGTCTGTGCCGCACAAGGCCCAGTCCCCGGCCGGCAGCACGGCGCGGCGCTCCACGGGCGGCGAGCATTCAAATTGCAACAGGAAGGCGTCGCCCTCGGGCGCCGCGGCCTCCATACGGCGCAGCGCGTCCAACAGCGCGACCTCGTCCGCACGCTCAGAGGCGACGGGCGGCGGCTGTGAACCCTGGAAACTATACCAAGCTCGTGGAATCGTTCATATAGACTATTTACACTTTTCTAATTAGGTACCATGTCCGGTATTATACAGTGTGAAATTTTAACAAGAAAATAAATCAAATGTTTAATGCGGGTCCATTACACGAAAAAATCTCTTTGGAGCATGCAATGCCACAGGCAGAAAGCTTCAAACATAAAACCGCTTCTTGTGTGCAAGATGAAATTAGCGATATATACGCTTGACCATGACTCCATGCATATTTATAACAATAGTGAATTGACGCACTGTACTGTATTAAGATGCAACCACTTCACAACAGCATCTGTCGACACCATGACAGTGTAAACAGTTGCTTTAAAAAGCCTCCATTTCTGTACGTAATAAAGAAGTGTAACAACCGACGTCAACAGTAAAAATAAAAGACTATAATGAATTTACCTGAGCAAGTACTTCCTGCGTGCTGGAGCGATGGGCGCACAGTCAGCCCACACGTCACCGCCGGGCGGGCCGAGCGCGGGTGGCGTGATCATATCGAACCCGGGCCGGAACTGTTCGTGCGTAAACGTTGACTGCGCCACCATAGCTCTGCCGACCGACGCTCCCCTAAAAGCGTCGCCGGAGCCCACTGACAAGTCCCGCCTCGCCATGTTCAACAACACGTGATTCCGTCCATCACCACCCCAGTAAGGCAAACTTTTTATAGCCGTTTCGTTTAAATACAATTTATAACTATCCGGGTACCTGAAATATATATACAAATCATGAAAATTTTATTTGATTTTAATAATCCAACTTTCAAAATATCCCATCAACAAAAACTTACGTAGGAGATTTGTCGAGAGGAAATGCTTCACCCACAATGACAAGATATACACAAGCTTCATCAGGATTATGAGTAATGTGCGCATTATATCCCAGCGTCTGCTTAAGTGTAGTCTTGAGGAAACCGTCGACTTCAGCACCAGCAAGGAGCGTGTAAACATCCGGATCATAGAGGTAGACCGGGAACCCTGACGTTAAGGAGCAGCGGGAATAATCGAAACAGGAGAACATGCGACAGTGAGCTTCTGAAGACTTGGGGAGTGCCGGGAGCAAAGACGGGGGTCGGGACGGAAGTATCTGTAGAGGTGGAGCTAACTCGGGGGAGTCGCGCCGGATGGCTTCAAGCTGCGCGAGACGTGCCTGGTCGGCGGACACGCGCAGGCGCTGCAGCTCGGCAGCGGCGCGCGCGTGTTCCGCTTTGGCGCTGTCCGCCTTGGCGCTTGCCGCCGCTGCCTCGCGCTGGAGCCTACCCCTCTTTGCTTCTAGCTCACGTAATTCTGTTGATACCGAAGCCTGGAAAAATAACGCTACGTAAAAAAATATTTCAAACAAACCTCCACATTATTCTACTGTTTACCGTTAACAGAATCAAGCTGCGCCCGCGACCATGTCGCAATTGGACTCAAGTACAACAAAACTCTTTGTTTTGCAACAAAAACAGCAAATTAATTATGTTATTATCAAACTTATTGAGTACCTACAATTTAGATCAACAGAGGACCAAACATCTATTCAATTATATTAGTCCATAATATAATTTAAAATAAATATGTACATACATATGTATATACATATATACACAAGGCGTAACGCACTCTCTACGGCTATATCACATAGTAAATGTAAGTTAAGGACCTTAATTTGCCTATGAAACTTAACAACCTCCACATCCTCCTTAAGCACATAAACATGCAAAATACCCAAAAAAAATATAAACAACTCCGCATACAGAAACATTGATAAGCCGATGCATTTCGTATAAGTGGCAAAATACTTTTTTTTTACCTATTTCACAAACTTTTTAATAGTTAGTCAAAACTTTTTAATTCATTAAGTTAAGTTTCATGTGTAGATAGCATTCCATAAGTTATTTTACACCTTGCATATATATGGGGTGGAAACTTATGAAGTACTACACACCAATGAAAATTAACTAATTAAAATAAACCAATACTAAACTAGTAACTAATCAATAATATTAAAAAAGAATCTTTGACAAATATGCTTATATATTCCTAAATATTATAGAAAAATTACACTCAGACAAAGAACCAATAATTATGCTCATCATACAAAGATTTGTCCTAAATGGGGAATGAACCCAAAAACTCTGGCTTATCAGTCAGGGTCACTAACCAATGGACCAACAGACCAGTCACATGCATCTTATTTTTAGACATCACATAGTGCAAAAAGCTTCCCGTCACTCTGGTTTTATATCTAGGCAACTGAAAGCATTTAGGGATCCCTATGTGACTATACCTGTTGATAATTGCATAGTTTGCAGCATATTAGAATATGGAAGTCTAGTCTGGAACCCAACTTACGATGTTTACTGTAGTAAACTAGAGAGAGTCCAAAAACGCTTTGTATATCAACTCTCATATGTCAGTAACCAATGTAAAAACCTTAAGTCTTACAAATCAAGGCTACACCATTTTAACATGTCAACTTTACAAATAAGACGGAAAGGTGCAGATATTGTTTATCTTTATAAATTAATTAATGGTCATATAGATTGTGAAAGTTTACTGGAGAGAATTCAATTTGCTGTACCTCGCCAAAGTAGTAGACTTTGTAATAGGCGGACATTTGAAACGGCTCATTGCCAAACCAATATTGGACAACAACGCCCATTTTATAGAATGGCCTCAAGCTATAATGGCATACGACAGCTTTTTGACATCTTTTCCAGTGGCTTAGCATCAGCTAAACATTGCATCAAAAAAAGCTTGAAGAGCCAATGCTTAGATAATTGTTAGCTTTTCCATTTTTTTCAGTTGTTATTTTTAATTTAAATTTTTAGTTTCAGTAATTATGTCCTAATTTATTTTTATATTTAATTTTATTCTTTAGTTTAAGTCTTTTAGTTATTAAAGCACGCTGTGTTCACTATTTTAGGGCATACAGTTTGGTTATTTGTTTTATATAGATTTGTGTTTTATATGAAGGAGTTATTGTATTGTCCGATTTGTGAACCAATAATTAAAAAAAAAAAATTGTGTGACATTTATCTATACAAATTACATAATGGCTTTTTTTGTTACACCTTGTGTATATATTATTATTGGATATATGTATATATCTCTTCAACTGTTTTTTATACTATTGTGTGTGTCCAAAATATTGACTTAGAGTTTGTTGTAGAGAAAATATCATTTATTAAAAGTGACTCTGAATTCAATTGAATTTAAAAGGCAATGACTGCATTAGGGAAATAAATCCCTGAAAGCAAACAAACATGCAATTCATCATGGGTGCAAAGCACATCTAGACTCAGACCAACCATTGCTGGGTCAAATAAATAATATTGCTGTACAGACTAACACAATGTGGCGATACATGCAGTCTTTCGCCATGCTTATATTTTCTGTCAAATGATTGCAACAATTTCAATTTAGTATTTTTTAATAGTTACTAATAATCATGGTCTGAAGATTTGTTAGTAAATGTGTGGTATTTTTTTTCTATTATTAATATTTAATAATTCCAACCTTTATCCGAAGCATTTCTTCAATCCTAAGTTTTAAATCTGCCGCATTCATAGTAGAGACATCCCCAATGGCTTCAAGAGGATGTCGCATTGCATTGTTGACTAAAACACCTGATTCATCATACTGTAAACAAAGAACTTTTTAGAATATATAAACAACACAATGTGTAATATAATTAGTGGCCTAACACAAATATTACAAATTTTAAGTCTAGGAGACCATCATGTCAGCCAAAATACTGCTAGGTAAACACTTGTACATTGCCAGCATAACCGTTAAACCTGCAGTCATGCCTGTCATGGATTTCATTAACTATTGTACCAGTAACGCCTTATACGACCTTTAATATGCCTTTTACCACCAGCCCATGGTGACATATATAGTACATTGCAGCCAATACTAATCATCATCATCATCATCATATCAGCCGAAAGACGTCCACTGCTGGACAAAGGCCTCCCTCAAAGATCTCCACAATTGCCGGTCTTGCGCTATCCGCATCCAGCGTTTTCCAGCGACCCGCACAAGATCATCGGTCCATCTTGTAGGGGGCCTGCCCACGCTGCGTCTTCCGGTTCGTGGTCGCCACTCGAGAACCTTTCTGCCCCAGCGGCCGTCGGCTCTACGAGCTATGTGCCCTGCCCACTGCCACTTCAGCTTGGCAATTCTTAGGGCTATGTCGGTGACTTTGGTTCGCCTGCGGATCTCATCATTTCTGATTCGATCTCGCAGGGAAACTCCAAGCATAGCCCTTTCCATTGCTCTTTGGGTGACCTTGAGCCGCCTGATAAGGCCCATAGTTAGCGACCACGTCTCTGTTCCGTAAGTCAATACTAATCATTACCACCAAACTTCTTGGGTTTTGAAGGTTGTGCGTGCAGAATAAATACATGACAAAATAACATCCCCACCCAAGAGATATTTATATTAACTTTCTAACCTAAGTTTCTCCAGTGTAGACAAAATTCTACTTCGAGAATAAAGACATTTTGTACAGTAGTAGGGAAGGCGAAGTTCATGTCCTAAGCAGTAATCAGTCTAACCCCACTTGTGAGAAAAGCCGTACTTACCTTCGACAAGTAATAATGTGTAAACAAAGGCACAATGAATAATATTACGCAAACTAGTATAATTACTCTGGACAGTTTTAAATGGCCTAACCACAGGCAAAAACGTTCGTGTAAATACATATTTGGATACTTTATAAACTCTTCACTACAATTTATTCAAACATTTATCCCATGTTTAAATATGTATTCTTGTAATCATACTCATAAATCATAATAATTCGATAGCAATTATACTATATCTTTTATACAATGAGAAAGTATGAAGATTTCACAGCATAGGGTATAAATTCATCTAAATCATAATCTCGAAATTTAGATTTCTCTAAGAATCAGAGTATTCGTATTGTACCTAATCAAATTAATTATTCTCATCTGTCAAAGTCAATGACGTTAAAAATGTCATTGGTCAAAGCCATAAAATTGACAAAGAGAATATAACAAACTTTGATAATAACTAAAGATGAAGAAAGATCACTAAACTATTGTAACTAGCTCGCCAAACTAACAATGGTCAAAGTCCTTCGGATTTTTTCCAAGGAGATGTCATTTTGACTTTAAAATCTGTTTAAAATGAAGTGCTTAGGACTAGCTATTTAATTGCCCACAATCTAAACACTAAGATTGTAAAATATTAAATCATTGTTATATTTTTAATAACGCTAATAGAAATTCAATAAACGAAGTGTAGTTACTTCTTGTTCAGTCCAAAGTTAAGATCATTCAATATTCAAATAGCATTGTGATTTTATTACCTACCTAGGGGAAGACCGGGCAAAGTGGATACCGTAAGATATTCAAGACTTTATCATAAAAAGTATAAGTGATAGAAACAAAATTAATGTATCAAATCAGTCTTTATTAATTGATTTTACATATATTATAATCAAATAACCTTAAATGTCTTACAATTAGGAACTAAAACAAGAATTTGAAAAGGTGTGCTAGTATTCGCTTTGCCCTGATGCCCGGGTAAAGTGGATATGGTACTTGGGCAAAGTGAATAAATACCTTCTAATCACATAAAACTAAAGTTAACCTTATTAATTAAATTTAATAAACTTAAAGAAACATATATTAGTTTATAGGAAATAGCTTAAAGATTATTACTGGTAGTTGTCACTTGAAATAT
The DNA here is from genome assembly GCA_951640165.1 of Pseudoips prasinana. Classification (NCBI taxonomy): domain Eukaryota; kingdom Metazoa; phylum Arthropoda; class Insecta; order Lepidoptera; family Nolidae; genus Pseudoips; species Pseudoips prasinana. The sequence continues at coordinate 20,741,455 of OX621236.1, read as the reverse complement.
GATCACCAATGCCTTCAAAAGCAGTAAATGTTTCGTAACACCAGCTGTGACAGGTACCACATCGAATCCAATTTTCAACTGGCTGCTCATCTTCTTCAATATATATTTCACCGCAAACCAAAATACACAGAATAAATCCGTGAGGTAACCTCACTAAAAACAGGTCGGAATCTGCCAAGTTTTGCAGTAACAATCCCACTTTGCTACTGTACCCTTCACCGATTCTCCGGACTTTATAGCGGTCTTTCTTCTCAAGAACCTTATTTTAGCCATTTTTTTTTTATAATTATTCGCCATCTGCAATAAAATATGAGCTTTGTTATACTGTAACTCAATAATAAACTCGGGCAAAGTGAATAGCATATCCACCTTGCCCTATTCACTTTGCCCAAGACAGCCATTTCTAAAGTTAAGTCAAATTATATAAAAACGATTGCTTACTATTCTCTGTTAAAAACATATTATTAGCGCACTTTGACACGTAATGAAACATAAGTACTCTCAATGGTGATAAGCAAATAACACGCAAAATATAATACATTACAATTACCTTAAATTTCGAAAATTATGTTACGTAACCACAATTTGCCGTTCTGCAGCCACCGCGCGACGTGCCCTCTCACTTACGTGTTTGCCGCTCACTGAGATAAAATGCCCGAACGTTTCTATGGGCCCGTGGTTGATGTCAAACGAATAGTTTAGATGTAGGGGGGACTATTCGCTATGCCCGGGGTATTCGCTTTGCTCGGTCTTCCCCTACCTATCATAATAATATTATCTTCATTTTCCATTGTCAATTTATGCAGTATAAAACGAAATTTAAACTAACACTTTATTAGTTAAACCAAATATATTACGATATTGGCGGCCAGAACGCATCGCTATGCAAGCTAACACGACTGTAGCAAGAAATTCTACATTAAGAACATTCTTCATGTAGATTTTTTTTCAAGTGATCATCCAATGCCTTTACTTCATATCTGTCACAGTCGTGTTAGCTTGCACGTCGAAATGGCACACGTTCTTTTTTAACATTATTCAAGATGAATACAAAATTTCTCAGAAAGAATATATATATAATAGCTACTATCAAAGTCAAAGTAATTTATTTGTTAAACATAGGTAAAATGGTACATGGTATAAAAATTGTGTTGTATCACTATGTTTTGCCTTGCAAGGCGTACAAATCATACAGAGCAAATAAACATACAAAATAATGACATAGGTAATAAATATTAAATTTCATAAATAGGGTAGAGTAATAAGTAGATCGGACATTTCTTATTTTATGTTTTTGTCATCTAAAAACTCATTGATAGTGTAGTAAGCCTTTTCAATTAAAAAATTCTTAAGTTTCAATTTAAAATGGTTTATGTTACTAATGTTTTTTATAGTTTTTGGTAATTTATTAAAAATTTTTGGACCCATGCCGAGACAACTCTTTGAAAAAAGGGCAGTATTATGTCTTTTTAACTTTAGTGTATTTTGGTGACGTCTATTATTAAGTGTATTAAATTTAAATAGATTCACCTTTACAAATATTGCAATTTCATAAATATAGAGGGATGGAAGCGTAAGTAATTTAAGATTAATGAAATATGTTTTGCATTTTTCGGTAGTTTTTAAGCAACATATGGCTCGAAGACATTGTTTCTGGGCTTTAAATGCCATTTCTCTGTTGGTAGAGTTGCCCCAAAATATTATGCCATAACGAAGAGTTGTGGAGACATATGCATGATATGCGGTAAGAACAGTATTACGGTTTGCAACCTTATTCAAATTGTGCAAAGCGTAACAGAATTGATGTTTTTTTTTGTCATGATCTCGATGTGTGTTTTCCAAGTCATGTTTTCGTCTAGCCAGATTCCCAATAATTTAGTTCGTTCCGTTTGAATAATCTTATTTTTGTCATAATTAATGTCAAGAATTATAGGATCAGTTTTTTGTTTAAATGTCATTATTTGAGTTTTATAAAAATGAATCTGTAAATTGTTATTATTTAGCCATTGAATTATTAGACTTAAGCTACTGTTTATGTCATTTTCATGAGAGTCACTATTTTTGCCAGAAAATACTACAGTGCAGTATCAGCAAATAGGGTCATAGGGTGTGGCATGGTTTTCGGAAGGTCATTTATATAGCATAGAAATAGTAATGGGCCAAGGACACTACCCTGAGGCACGCCATAGTTAATTTATCTCTCTCTCGATTGGTAATTAATATCAGTTTTACTTTTGACACTGACTGCTGTAATACTAGTTATCTGTTTTCTGTCAGTAAGGTATGACTTTATTAAATTTAAAACGTTGCGCCTAATGCCATATTTATATAGTTTTTCCAGAAGGATTTCCTTATCAACTAAATCGAAAGCCTTAGTCATATCCATAAATAAGGCTGTTACAGGTATTTTTTGGTCCATATTTGTAACTATTTCATTAATTAATTCATAAATGGCCATATTTATGTTTTTGCACCTTCTAAAACCATACTGCTCTTTAGTTAGGATGCCATTTTTTTCCAAAAACATGTACATGCTGTTATATATAACCTTTTCAATTATTTTGGAAAATTTTGAAAGAAGGGCAATGGGTCTATAGTTTTGTATATTTTGAGGATCATCCTTTTTATGTAGAGGTTTTATCACGGACAGTTTTAGGTTTTCTGGAAAGACGCCTTGTTCGATACATAGGTTAGTAATGAAGCTAAGAACCGGTGAAATTTCAACAGGTACTTTCTTTATTATCATTGTCTCAATGTCGTCAAAGCCAGAGCTATTAGTATTTTTTAAAGTCATAATTATTTTATAAATGTCAAGTGGTGCTGTGGGTGATAAGAATAATGAATTAATCTGTGAGTTTGTGACTGTTATTTTATGGTCAGAATTATTCGTTGGTTGTATATGGTCAATAAAATGATTATTAAAGAGTTCTACTATGTCAATTGGATTTGTTACGCATTTATTGTCAACTAGCTTTTGCCCGCGACTTCGTTCGCGTGGAATAGTGTCTTCCGGCAGATTTTTGGTTTTACCCACATAGTTCCCGATCTCGCGGGATCTCTTCAAAAACGAAATGTGGAAGATATTCTAGGAAACTCTTCAAAAATCAACATAATGAGCTCTGCGTTTGTTTTGAAGATATGTATACTCACTTAGGGCATTAAAGCCGTTATTGCCGATCGAAAAAGGCGAAAATGTTATTTTTCCCTTATTTTCAAAATATTATTTTTATTTGCCATTTCAGAAAAAAATACTGTTTCTCCCTTGACAAATTTTCTATTATTTTAGGCTTTAAAGATTATTAAAGTTTCTTACACCAAGACATTTCTGTATACCACGTTTTTAGTTTTGCCATCCTTTGCAAAAATATATAGGTCTTGTGGTTTTGACACTCTTGAGCACGCAACGTAGAGTTGTCCATGGGAGAAACAGGCTTTTTCAAGATGGACCCCCGCAACTTTAAGCGTTTGCCCTTGGGATTTATTTATGGTAATTGCAAACGCAGTTTTCAGCGGAAACTAAACTCTTTTGAATTGGAATGGCAAATCAGTTGGAATGATGGGAATGCGGGGAATAATTACAGTTTCGCCTTTTGCCATTCCAGTCATAATAACGGCTTTAATGACATTCCGTCCTAAATAGGTTACTTGTAACCATGTGCCGTTACATAGCCTTGGTGGATCTAGGTTTCTCATAAGCATCACAGGAACTCCAACTTTCAGCCTCAACTTGTGAGAAGGCACTCCTGGTAACTCTAAGGAGTTGAGAAACTCTGTTGGGTAAGATGTCACTTGCTCGGTATCCACGACGTTATCTACTGATAGATACTCGATGACATCTCCCTCTACGTCAGACATAATTTGGTCATTTATCCGGCCTACTATTTCATTTGTTGGCGCCAATATCGCCCTTTCGCATAACCATTCCCGATTTTCGATATTAGCGCGTAAATCCGCATAGACACTATTTTTTTAATTGTGGATAGCACTCCACAATTTGGCATCATTCGCTGCTCAGCGTGATCATACTCTCGGAGTCGGTAGGCATACAATCCTCGCCGATCTTCAGAAGAGCAGCAGCATACTGCCCGGCTTGATAATCATTATGGAGTAATACTCGCATATTCGTCGACAGTGAAACCCTTTGCACATGTGTCCATAGCACAGATGCTTTTAAACAGGCATTGATTTCATCTGCCGGTGTGCCCCTTGCTATAACCGGCAGGGTCTGCCGGAAGTCACCGGCCAATAGAACCACCATTCCTCCCATAATACCTTGATTGTTTTTTATGTCTTTCATCGTGCGACGAAGTGCTTCGATTGCTCTTTTATGGGACATCGTACATTCATCCCAAACCAGCAGTTTACATTGTTGCAACATTCTTCCACGCTCACTACTTTTACTTATGTTACAAACTGGCATTTCCTCCCAACGCCATCTATCGACCATAGTGACAACTCGGATTATTTATATATACTCCGTTCGGGCATTTTCTTTGTACTAAAAGTGTTATTATATTGATATTATTTTTTTCATACCTTTTTAATATTTATTTACTTTTTTCCGATGAATTAAAACAATAACATGAACCGAACTCGTGTAACGATCGACACCATTGCGCGATCACCAACTCGACATATAGTACTAATAGATCTATACTCCATTAGAGCATTTTCTTTGTACTAAAAGTTGTATTATATTATATTTTCATACATTTTTACTATTTATTTACATTTTTCCGATGAATTTTCAGTACTGAATTGATGCCGACTCTTGACCAATAGATGGCGCTGTATGTCCGGAATAAATTTTATATTTTATTTTATTTTTGTAATAAAAACTATCCTATGTCCTTTCTCAAGTTCCAAACTATGTCTGTACCAAATTTCACACAAATCGGTTCAGTAGTTTAGGCGTGAAGCAAAGACAGACAGACAGACAGAAAGACAGACAGACAGAGTTACTTTCGCATTTATAATATTAGTTTTTTCATACCTTTTTACTATTTATTTACATTTTTCCGATGAATTTTCAGTACTGAATTGATGCCGACTCTTGACCAATAGATGGCGCTGTATGTCCGGAATAAATTTTTATTTTTATTTTATTTTTGTAATAAAAACTATCCTATGTTCTTTCTCAAGTTCCAAACTATGTCTGTACCAAATTTCACACAAATCGGTTCAGTAGTTTAGGCGTGAAGCAAAGACAGACAGACAGAGTTACTTTCGCATTTATAATATTAGTTTGGATAAGGTGTTTATAAGGAATGTTCCTCGGGAAGTTATTTGTTGAAGAGTTTATAACCCTCCAGGTTGCTCTAATTTTATTTTCAGCATTATTTATAAAATAACTATTTTGCGATTTTTGTGTCAATTTGATAATTGTTTTTAAACGCTTGGAATATGAATTATATCTTTTTTATTGACTACATTTGGATGCCGCCTTAAGGTCCATAGCATCTCACGTTTACGTTTAGAGCACAGTTTAATGCCTTTCGTGATCCATTTTTGAGATTTAGTAGTCACGTTTTTTATTTTTATTATTGGGAAACACAGATCGTAAAACAATTTGAATAAGTTGTGAAATTCTTTAAATGCATTATTTGAATCTTTACATATATAGACCAAAGATATTATAATATAACAAGATTGCGCACTGAGGGAGCAAAAACGGCCCGAGCAAGAAGTAGCTGTTTTGGATGGCATCTCCTTCTAATAGAGTGACCATGCGTCGTGGAATATGCGAATGTTTTAACGCGCCAAATTTAAAATTTTGTTTTTATGAGAATGAATAAACTTGCTTTTGAAGTATAATCATACTACCTGTGCAGTGCTTTTAAAGTTACTGTTCGCCCCACTGCATACCTAGGTATACGTATTCGAGATGTTTTCGTTACTTATACTTTCTTTATTATGTATGCCTCTCTGCAAGCAATATAAATTAAATTATACCAAGATTATTTGTAGATTTTTTAAACGTTTGGAAATTATATAATTATTTATAGTACAATTCCCGCCTAATGTAAGTGTGAGTAGTGGTAGATATTTTGGACAAAGGCAGTAGACTTTCCAAATATTATATATTCGTAATGTATCCAAATAGTTTTCAAGTATATTATATGTTTTATTTACTTATATTCTTTTTCGCAACAAGTGTTTTGTGTCAGTCGGCTATAGTATTCTAGGATAATTATTGTAATACATATATTCAATATAGATTAGATTGTGAAAATCAGGTAACACTAATAGACTACAGGTCCGATTTTTAAATTTATTCCACGGATAGTACTATACTCACTACCTTAATTGAAAATATCTTCTAAGTGGCTTAATCTAAACAACTGAGATAATTTTATATCTTTTGTTATTAATAAGAGTGTAGCAATTGTCTATTTCTTACCTATTTACTCATAACAAACACTGACACGAGGAAACAGTAGCCTCGTTTTAGTGTTAGATATAGTGAAATAGACAATTATTCATCATCATCATCATCATTACAGCTTAAATAAGTCCACTGCTGGACAAGCCTCCCTCAAGAATCATCTTGAGGGGATATGCCATAATCGCCACGCTTGGCAGGCGGGTTGGCGATCGCAGTATGATGGTCGTAGTACTCAGAAGGAAGCTGCTTCCCGTCCTCTGGTAGATATTCCCTCGGGTCGACTTCTACGCCCCCCACGGGATGAGATGGGGTGATGATATTCTGATTCTGATATTTGTCGCCGTCACCACACAGCAGACAATTATTACGTAGGTATAAAATACCTAATATACATTACGACAGGTTGGAAAAATCGTTTGTTGTAAGAGGCAACAATCTCGAGTAGGTATGCTTAGTGGCTGGTAGTGGGGAATAGTATTTTGTGTCAATGTGCAAAAACTCTAAAACAAATGTGAATGTTATTTGTAATAAAACAGTTAATTGCTATATCAGATTATTATTTACCGGGAACAATATTCTTCCATTTTTGTTTCAATTCCTCGTTTTTAGGAAATATAGAAAAACAATCCATTAAATACGTAACGAATGGTTACCCTGTTGCTGAACTTAGCCAAAATATAGAAACATTACAAGATAACAATTACTTGTGAAAAGATATACCACTCCCCAGATGACCTTCACTTTTACACCCTTTTACGCAACAAGTTAAAACCATTTTTAAGCAAATTGGAACTGGATTGGAGCACAATACGATAAATAATTTCAAAACAAACATTCGCCATATTTGTTTACAAATTGAGTGTGGTAAACGTCATTTCTTATAAATACTGCTATTGAATTTACTAAACCCAAATTAAATGTATATAAAAAGCTATCAAAGAATAAGACATAGTTTAAAAAAACGTTGTGTACGTCTTAAATAATTAAAAATTATTTAATTAGAGTTATATGAAAACATAATCCTAGGTGTAGGACCAAAAATTCTACTATTTTATACGTCAAGTAAGTTATTTTTAGGCTGGCCATCTGTTAGACAGGGACAGATTCCAAAACGAGAGCCTCTCAAGTGGTCCGTTTTTTCCTATTGGTACACTACAAAGAGAAATGGACTGTATCTTAAAGACTTTGAGTTCATTTTACTTTGAACTAAATCTTGGAGTGCGCAATCTTGTTATATTATAATATCTTTGATATAGACACTATTAAAGCTAAGACTTTGGAGAGCCTCTTGAAATTTATTGACATTTTCCTGGCAACAATCACGTTTATAAGAAAACCAGTGTATAATTGAGCAGGTCTTTTTGACGGGACATTTTATAATTTGAGCTGTATGATCAGAGACGGGTAGCTCCATTACCTCACATACACTACCTCTTACGTTGTGTATAATATTATCGATGCATGTACCGCTATCTAGTCGGGTTGGGACACGCACGCCTAATTTCATATTAAAGTTAAGTAAAAGATTTTGAAATTCTATTGACATATTCGTTTTTTTTTAAGATATCGATGTTGAAGTCTCCGCAAATCAGCACCTTCTTTTTGACATTGTTACATATTTTCCTTAAGATTTCATCAAAGTTATAGAAAAACGAAGTAAGAGTGTCAATATTATTCTTAGGCGATCTATAAATACAGACTACACACATCAACACAATCTAGGGATATTGAACATTTCATTGATTATCTAGAAAACTATAAACATTTTGTTATGACTGTAAATGGAAGAATTAAAGATAATTTCATGGCCGATATTTAAACATTAACAACACGATGCGATTTTGTTTTTCTAATTAATAAAAGTCTTAAATTAATTAAGCCATAGAAAATTACTGAGTGAACAAAAACATTTTATTCTTATAAAATTATTCAATCGAATTAAATGAATAAAAATCTTACCAAATCTGATAATCAGTAATCGGTATTTCCTCCTCTAACATTAATCACACAGCGGCAACGATTTTCCATACTTAAAATTAAGGTGTCAATGTCTTGCTGGGGTATGCAGTCCCAAGTTCTTTTTAAATGTTCGAAAAGTTGTTCTTCTGTTGTCAAGTTGGGCGGAAAATCCCTCAATGCTCTTCGCTGTAACATGTCCCAGGCGTGTTCAATTGGGTTTAAGTCTGGCGACTGTGGAGGCCAATCTAATACCTGAACATCGTGTTCTCGAAGGGCGGCCCTCACCAGCCGCGCTGTATGGGAAGGTGCATTGTCATGCATGAGCTGAAATTCTTGCCCCGTTAGGGCCCTGAGCGGGACAATGACACGTTCTACGACCTCCTCACGGTATCTATGGGCAGTCATGCTGCCCTGAATCCAAATGAGTTGGGTTCGTCCGCCGATTCGTATTCCTGCCCACACCATAATTGTCCCGCCTTGGTAAGAGTGGACCTCCTGTGGATGTCGGAGACGGCTGACCCTGCCTGGAGTTCTCCAAACGCGTGTTCGTCTCGAATCTGGATGAAATCCATAGCGGGACTCATCAGTGAACAGCACCAATGACCATTGTTGATCACTCCATGTCAAATGTTCTTGAGCCCATAAAAGTCGCCTACCGCGATTGCCACGTCGCAGCGCTGGGACTCGTAGCGGTCTGCGAGCATGAAGACCAACTTCATGCAGCCTCCTTCGCACGGTTTGGTCGCTCACCAGCAGCTGCTGACCCTCCTGGAGCCTTTGCACTAGTTGCATCGCTGTGATATTGGGTAGTCTTCTGGCGGTCATTTGGAGAATTGATCCTGTCTCTGAGTGGTAACACGATATCTACCTGTGTGCCGTTCTGCCACATCTCCAGTAGCGCGATAACGTGACCACAGCCTGGATACCACATTTTGGCTTGTGCCCAGAGACTCAGCAACGACGCGTTGAATAGCACCGTTTTGTAACATGCCAACTGCCCGTAACATTTCATCTCGACTCAAATGATGGCGTGGCATGACGCTAAAAAGCTTACACAACCAATTGAGAAAAGAAAATAAAACAATTTATCAGGTTTTCTTCAATTAACACGCAAAAAAAATTTTAATGCAACTTCTTGAAATTAGATACAACTCAAGATTGCGCTGTGCTTTGCGTGTTTTCATTTGTTTCTCATTTTAATTTTTAAATTTTGAATAAAGAATAGACAAGGTTTAAATCTGTAAATAAACTTTTTAAGGAAACTAAATAGGTTTTAAACAATAAAGCCATGTTTGATTTCAAAATAACGTATCCCTAGACTTTGTTGATGTGTGTATATTTATTTGATGTTCGATTAATTCAATTGCACAGGCTTCTAAGACACAGGAACTGCAATATTCTTTTACGTTAATAGTTTTATACGGATGTTTATTATTCACTAATATGCATGAGCCTCCGCTCCGGGACTTTCTTGCATAAAATGTAGCAAGAGTATAGTTTGGAATACAAAGATTGCAATGGTCCTCTTCTTTCATATTGTGTTCTGTAATACAAAGTACATCCACATGTTTACCAAGGCCAGCAAGATCATTTATATGCAAACTTAGTAAGTCCGATTTACTTATTAAACCGTTTGTAATTTGATGAATAACATGAATATGGTTATACAAGAAAAAAATTTTGATCGTTCACATTTTCAGGAGTGTCTATTTTCAGAGAAACATTGTTTATATTATTAGAATTGGAAAAATAATTATGAGAGTACATGTCAATATCATATTTTACATTGCAGAAAATATTGTTCATACCAGTATTATTAATCACACCATTTAACATAGAGAACATTTTATAATCACAGGGTAGATCGAAATTAGAGACATACAAAAATGCATATTTGTTAATTTGAATGTCATTGTATAACAGGTTATTGAACAATTCTACTCTTAAGTTGTACATATTAGAGTAATAGCTGTATTTATACGTAGGTAAACATATTATAATATTTGTGTTGCTCATAGCTACAAGTGATTCACGTAAGTTATGTATTAGGTCGTGATAGTTGTTTGTTGTGATAAAGTCTTCTTCGCCGATGAGAATTATGCAGTAGTCATCTGTTGTAAAAGTAGTTAATTTTTTATCAATGCCGTTGACGAGATGCTTTATTCCACAATATGGTTTAAGATAGTGGCATATATTATAGCTCGGGAATGTTCTTTCTGCTATTGATAAGATCTTATTCGTCTTATTAGAACTCAGAATACATAATTTATGTTTTTGTTGTTGTTTTTTGCTGGATACCTCAACATTTGGTTTAACAGTGTGCAATGGGTTATTTTGTACATGTTTAGGAGTTAAAGTTGCTGTAGAACTTTGCAGTCTATCGTTAAGTGGATTTGAATTACGAATAGGAGTTGGTTGGTCTTTATTTGGTGTCGTCACGTCACTAATCAGCTTCTTAGTTACTTTTTTTACGAGTTTGTGTTTGTTGTTTAGGGATTCAATTGTTTTCTTTAGTTCGGTGTTTTCACATGATAAATTATTTATTTCTTCATGGGCCGCCAGTAATTCCGAGTTGAGTCGGTCAATTTGTTGTTTGTGACTTCGTCGTTTTCATCATCCGATATTGTAGGTAAACTGTGTGTGGTGCCATCTATGGATGAGTCATTTGAATTATTACATGGTTCTGCTATATTTTCGTTGAGTGATTGAGTACGGGCCCGCCTTAGAGTAATATTCTCAAAGAAATTTATATCTACACTTGGTTAGTATTGTAGTAGAGAATTAATATAAGTCACAAAAAGATTTTCACTTTGTGGGATTCGAACCGGCGACACGCAGATGATCAACCTACCACATAGACCACGCCGCCAAAGAGACTTAGCATAGACAAAATTTTTGACCTCTATTCACTAGTGATGAATAATGCTTAGAGGCGACAACGGGGATAGTAGCGGTAAGCGCGGGAGGTATCGAGCGCTCTGCGGGTTGTCGTAAGTCAGGGATTAAGTTCGTTAACACTGTTTTCAAATTGAGAGATTTTTTCCACAGTTTATTTTCTTTATAACTTTGTAAAACTTAAGCCGATTACCATAACATTACACAAGTCAATAGGTCACTTCACTGGCTTTAAGTTAACAGTATATTATTGCCACAATATCCACTTTACCAGTAAACTTATTAAAAATCTGAGGAGCAAAAATAGCAACGATCCGTCTCTCGCCGTGGTTTGCCGTCAACTGCTAATCCTGGGACTTATTCAAGTACGGCCAGATGGCCTGTCGTAGATGATCCCAAACTAAGCAGAGCTTCTACTATGAAAACCACATAACTGATATATTACATACCTATAGGATAGGTACTACTTTTTTTAAAATAAAATAAAAAAGGTATTTATTCACGTAGACTTTAAAAAAGCGCTTGTAAATAGTCAGAACATGTTTGTAGTAATATAGTTGTATACATTAGATATTATTTCTAGTAACATAGGGAGCGTTCAAGTATTACGTAACGCAATTTTTGAAGATTTTTGACCCCCCCCTCCCCCCGCTGTAACGCCCCGTAACGTTTTTCTTTGCCCCTCCCCCCCCCCCTCTCTAAACGTTGCGTAACACTCAAGTGATCATTTTTACCCTGAAGTCGCAAAAAGTTATGTTATAGTTTTTATTCTTGGTATAGTTTTAATTGCCTTATAATAAAACAACAGATTTTTAATTCGCAACACCTGCGTATTTTGTTTATTTTTTATAAATTTTTGGCCTTACACACAATTGTTTTTCTCCTTCATTCGCCTAAGTATTTTAGCTTTTTTACTTATAAAGTCTTCAAATAAAATAACATTTATTTTAACCTTTGGCAATGCAATTTTAAACCGAAGCCCAACTGAAATTAAACATTTTACTCGAAATAAAATCGTATTCTTAACAAAATTAAAAAATAATCAACTATTAACTAAGTATTTAAGTAGGCCTATAAAAACAATTCGATTGAAATTACTGCTCCTCTGTCCACGGGTTTGCTAGCCACTCAGATTCTTTCATCACTGGTACCTGGAGTGCAGACGAAGACGGTTCTGGAATTGTTAAGCCACTAGCATCAACTTCGTCTTCGTCGAGCCAGTCAGCATCCTCAGACGATGTTTCATAATGACGCACAATGCAGAGAAGCTCGTTTGCCCTTTTGGCAGCAAGGCGCTGTGGCCGTACTCTAGTTTCACAATGGTCTTGGACAGTCTTGCCATGCACGTAACGGCAGTGCATTTGAACACTCCTGTGAGATGTGAAATAGATCCCACAGGTTGGACATACTTTTTTCTTTAGGTCGGATTGTACAGATGGACAAAAGAAATCGTAAGGCATCTGCTTAAATCCTTCTAGAGGAGGTGATAGATCAACGGACAACCTCACAAGAAGTGGCGAAAACTTGGATTTTCCTTTGTTTAGCAAACTGGGTACTACGAGCTTGCTTGGGGTTTGAAGTATTGGGCAAGGTGGCGGCATGAAAGTATCCGTAAACACAGATTTCAATGCACTTCTCGGTGGTGAACAGCAGGATTCATCTGCGCATTTTATAACCTGTAAGAAATATTGAGATTCACGGACGTGAACGCTATACCACGCGAGATTTGGTTCTGCTGGATCCTGCATGCTATCTTCGGGCTGTCTAAACTCCGCCGAAACGTCGTAATCATCAATTTTCATTTCTCTCCACACTTCTGCAAGTGTTTCCCCAGCGTGCTGAAAATTGCGTTTTTCCAAATCATCATCCGTAGTCATTCCTTTCTCGTCGAGATGAGAACCAAAATGTTCATGAGGCAGAATTACGCCTGCCAGTCGTTTGCTGAGGGGAGCCATGCGACGCTCAACTCGGTTATATGCGCTCCGCCCAGGAGCATTAGTCGCTATAAACAGGGCGTCCAGGTTGTATTTTTTAAAGTGTTCAATCGCAAAGTTCTTGACTTTGCGATAACGCGGGTTTTCGTCTGGCCCACCATCTACAAAGATGGTGATTACTGGCTTCACGGTGTTCGATTCTGTCATCATTAAGAGTTTGAATGAAGGTATTGATAAAAGTGATTCGAAATCATAAGCATGGGTGTTCGCTGTGGAGGATGAGTGTTTCCCGCTCCTTATGGATATGTGTGTCGGCCCGCTGTACCCAACAGCTTCTTCCTTACCGAAATTGTTAGGTTCTACGTTGATGCCGGCGTATACAGAAGGAATAAGTTTGTGCCGCTCTGCCACGACCCAGTCATGATCAGGTAAAAGTATTCTGTATTCCATATGCATTAAAAGAGGGCTCTGACTTTTCACTGCCGGTAAACCAATTGGTACACGTGCCTTATCGTCTTGTGAGAGAACGAATACTTGCTGCGGTCCCAGAAGCGAAGCGAGAGATTCCAATGACCTGATTGTAGCAGTGCAAAATTCCCCGTCCTCGTGCTTTTTGTGCATCTCGGTTTGTGGTCTTGCTAACTTTACGGGTACAGTACGTACGTGTCTTCTTCCCTCTTGTGTGTTAGAAACGTGTGGGAGTAAATGAAGATATGTGCCACTTCGAGAAATTTGGAATCCCATTAACAACAGCCTCTCATGCAGATCGGACAGAGTGAGACAACTCCTAATCATCTCTGTTCGGCGGCGTTCATCAGCAGCACTGCCGTGAATGGCAATATTAATTATGGTCTCTAGGAGAGCAGGTTGCGAGTTAACTAAAGGGGGCTGTCCAGGGCCAGTTCGAGGTTGTGCTGCAGCAGGATTGTTTCTTTGACGTTCAGTTTTGTCCAGTTTTTCTTTGGGTCGAAATTTTTTTGCACGCTTAGCAGAGTCTCTTTTTTTCTTTAAACATTTCTCTTTTTCTTTCAACTCTTCGCGTAGTTTTTTTATTTCGTCATGAATATCATCTTTGGCTATACCAGTGTCCCTTGCTTCAGTGAGAACATTTATTCTTTTTTGCAGTAGACCAATTTTCTTCATAAGAGTTTCTTGAGCCGGTTTGCTTGGAACATTTTTAGTGATGACCGAATCAACCAAAGTCTTGTCTGGTTCCGTAGACGATGTCTCCACAGTTTCCTCATCAGTATTCTGACTTTGCTCATCGTGGGTATCGCTCATCTTTCGTTTGACGACAGTGCTTTCATGTCCAGCGACTGCGACAATGGATTCCATAAGAGATGAACACGTGGATGAAGCTACAACATTTGAATCCTATAGACCAAGAGAAAATAAATTAAGGATAGGTATAATTGACACATGCGATAACAAAGAACAAAATATACAACATTTATAAGCAAATGCACCTGTTTTTGTTGAGTAGCACGCGAAGTTGAGGGAACATTGGGCCTTAGTGTTGCTGACTTGCTTGATGTTTGCATAGGTAGCTAGAAATATAAAATACTTATGACCAGTTCTTTTATGAAAAATCAAGGTAATACTTATGTCATTATTAAAGTTTAGTAGTAAACTTACTTGTGTAAAATAACTAAGCATTGTTGCTTTCTTCTTAGTGGCCTTCACCTTCAACTCTCGTATAACGTCATTTATATGTTCTATAAACTTTTCTTTATTTTTTAATTTTTCTTTAGCCGTTTTCCAAATTTCGTTGGCATTTTTTTGACATACTTGCGCTGGCAAGTCAACATGAGAGGCTTTATAGGTTAAGAACAGCTGATGATACAAATCTCCTTCTTTTGAGGACATTATAGTATGAACACTATGATCTTACTTTAATAACACCGACTACCGCAATTGTCTTCTGCATTAACACTAACAAATACTGACAACAAAAGCAACATTCAATGACGTACAATACAATCTAAGGGATTCCCCGTGAAATATAAACGAAAAGGTTTGCCAACATGCGAGAACAAATTAAAAATGACGACCAGACTAATACAATCGAGGGATTCCCCGTGAAACGTAAACGAAAAGGATTGCCAATTTGGGAGTTTTAATTCCCAATTTTTTTATATAAAAAAAGGAAAAATGTTACGTAACGTGTTGTAAGAAAGACCCCCCTCCCGCCACTGTAACGCATCGTAACGTTTTACGAGACCCCCCCGCCCCCCCAAATTGCGTTACGTAATACTTGAACGCTCCCATAGATATTTAGGTACATCTTGTATGAAAACATTTATAAAATTTATTTTATTACAGAAATGATATTTAGCTAGCTCGTATCAAGTTATTGTCAAGAGATTATGTTTAATTATCTAGTTTAAGTCTAATATTTTTACTACATATTGTCAATGGTTCTGTCTATATTAAAGGTATTATTATTATGACGGACCTTGTGTTAATAACGACGGTCGCGCTTTAATGCTACCACCGGATCCAATGCGCCCCAACTGAGAAGACCCAGCGAAACAAACTCAGTGGGTTCATCTACTACCGGTTTCAACACGACCCAGTTGAGACGGTCCGGCGAAACATACTCAAGCGGGCATGAACACGGGATTTGGTCCAATTAGAGTAATTATTTAGTAGGCAAACACAATATATGCTCGATCGGTTGTCTGAATGCTTATTATTTTAGATTATATTTAGGTATACAAAAGAAAAACTTCGAAACAATAACATTATTCATTTTGAGACAGAGTCAATAATTTTAAATTAAGTATATGATAGCAATCATTTACAGATAGTTCACGTAACACAGCAGATCAGTCATGTCTATATGGCTACAAGATCTCCAGCGAGCAATGTGCAGGTAGGAAGTGAGAGCCAGACGTCTTTGTCATCGATGTACTCTTTAGTGGTGTAATAACCCCTAGCCATAAGTATACGTTTAATATGTGTTTTAAAACTTGTGTCAGGCAGATCAGTAATTTGAGTAGGAAGCTTGTTATAAAACCTAATACAATTTCCTAAAAATGATTTATTAGTTTTGCTTACTCTAAAGCCTGGCATGGCTAGTTTGTTTTTATTCCTAGTATTTATATTATGCAGTTCACTTTTCTTTTTATAATTATGAATTTTTTTTCTAACAAACATTATATTCTGATATATATATTCCGATGGCACAGTAAGTATATTTATTTCTTTAAACAAATTTCGCAAAGAATCGGACTGCCTAAACCATAAATGGATCTGACTGCTCTTTTCTGCAATACAAAAATAGTACCTATGTCAGCCGCCGAACCCCACAGCAGAATGCCATACGACATAATGCTATGAAAGTACGCGAAATACACTAATCTAGCAGTTTGTTCATCTGACAATTGCCTTATTTTCCAGACAGCATAGGAAGCCGAACTTAATTTACCTGCTAACTTTTCAATCTGAGGACCCAATTGCAATTTTGAATCAAGTGTCAATCCTAAAAATACGGTCGATGGGACTAGATCTAATATTTTCGCATTAAGTGCAACTGTTGGTACAATTTGAGTCACATTCGGCAATGAGAACCTGATGCATTTAGTTTTCCCTGCATTTAACAAGAGATTATTTGCCGAAAACCATTCTGATATAAAGCTGAGTGTTTTATTATGCTCAATAAGATCTTTATCCTTTCTATTTACTTTAAATATGAGCGAAGTATCATCAGCGAACAAAACTATGTCTGATACTTTCTCTACCAGATAAGGGAGATCATTTATATAAACTAGAAATAAAAATGGGCCCAATATAGATCCTTGGGGCACCCCCATTTTCACAGGATGACGTGCCGAAGTGGCACCGCCTATCGAAACCATCTGTTGTCGCCCCGATAAATAGGACATCACAAGATCAAGAGATGTGCCAGATATTCCATAGTACTTCAGTTTAACAACGAGCGTACGATGATCAACGCAATCGAAAGCCTTAGAGAGATCACAGAAAACTCCCAGCGCATCCTGTGATCCCTCCCAAGCCTCCAATATTGACCTAATTAATGTGCAACCTGCATCCTGAGTAGAGCGGCCCCTTGTAAACCCGAACTGCTTGTTATGCAATATCTCATTCACGTTAAAGTGCGAGAACATTTGGCTGAGCATCAGCTTTTCAAATATTTTACTTAAAGCTGGTAGTATTGAGATAGGCCTATAATTCGTGGCATTTTCTGAACAACCTGCCTTGAAAATGGGTATTATCTTACTTATTTTCATTAAATCGGGAAAGACACCATCACTTATACAGCCATTGAAGATGGCTGCAAGGATTGTAGCAATGTTTAGTATGATTGATTCAATTGCTTTAACAGACAGTCCCCACAAATCTTCTGTGCCTTTCCTTTTAATACTCTTAAAAGCTTTTATAATATCATCACTTGTTACGGATTTAAAACTAAAGTTAGGTACAGTTTGTTTTACGCTTTGATTTAAAAAGAGTTCAGCCACATCTGGTGATGATGCGAGACACTTAGTAATATCCAGTATATATTTGCAAAAAAAGCAGCTAAAAAATTGGCAATGGTAAGCTTGTCTGAAACCAGTTCATCACCAATATTCAATACTAATGTTTGATCTCTTGATCTACTTTTACCAGTTTCAGGATTAATTATTTGCCAAGCTGATTTTATTTTATTATCAGATTTTTTAATTTTATCTCTTATATATAAAGATTTAGCTTGAATTCAAACCTTTTTAAAAAATTTTTGAATAATTTCTAACATAATTAATGAAATTGACATCAGGGTTATAGGACCCTCTGTCATACAACTCATATAAAAAATCTCTACTCAGTCTAATGCCTTGAGTTGCCCAAGAACTAAATTTTATCTTATTACTGTCAACCGTTATGTTTTTTATTTTACAAGCTTTATTAAATTCTTTGCAAATACAGTGGAATAATGTAGTGTACATATCGTTAGGCTTACTTTTGTTTGGCAATAGATGGCACAAACTATTCTCCAGGTTGTTACTGAACTTTGCCAAATTAGATTTTGTTAAAGGTCTTAAACTAATTTTTTGTTTATTTATATTTATCTCATTTTTTATCTTTACTATTTGGCATTTATGGTGGTTTTGTAAATACTACTTATGTAGATAACTAGCAGTACCCGCGGACTTCGTTCCGCGTTATAAATATTTTTGTCCCTGCCCGTTTGTCCCACGTAATACTTCAGCTTAAGAGTTCGGGATAAATAAAAATTATGATGATGAATCATAGCATAAGTATATCTTTAAAAAACAAAAAAAGCTGTGGCTTTGACGGAATTTCAACAGCAGTCGTTAAATTCGTATCTGCAAATATAGCAAAACCACTATGCCATATTGTTAATATGTGTATATCCAGTGGCACATTTCCTAACAGCCTAAAAAAACAATAGTAAAACCTATATTTAAAAAAACAATGATAAAAATGATATGAATAATTATAGACCCATTGCCCTAATTTCTATTTTCTCCAAAGTTATAGAAAAAATACTTTATCATTCTATCGATTCATTCTAGACAAAAAACAATATACCTATTATGTGAAGAACAAAAAGGTTTTCGAAAAAATAAGAGCATAAATCTGGCAATATTTGACTTACTGAAAAATATTATGACCAAGGTTGATAATAGAATCCCAATATGCGCAATATATACAGACATGTCAAAAGCCTTCGATTATGTTAATCATAACATATTATTGCGCAAATTATATGCCTACGGGAAACGTGGAATTTCCCTTGATCTTATAAAATCTTATTTGACAGGTTGTTCACAATGTATACAGACTAGAATACTTGTCATCCTTTAAAGAAATCAGATCAGGTGTTCCCCAAGGGAGCGTCCTTGGTCCGTTGTTATTCCTACTCTACATCAATGACCTCCCATCCCAAACGATACATCCAATGGCATTGTTTGCGGATGACAGCACAGTAATAGTAGAGTGCAAAAATACAGAAACCTATGAAAACGATATTAACAATAGCCTTAAAAGCATTATAAGCTGGATGAATAATAATAATTTAATTATAAATATCGATAAAACCAAAATAATGAATTTTTATCAACGTATCCTGAGAACTTACATATAAATTACAATGACCAGACTGTGGGGTCCACTAATGTAGCTAAATTCTTGGGCATTTTACTTGATAGTCAGTTAACATGGAAAACGCAAGCTGAAAATATTTGCAAAAGGCTAAGTGCAACTGCTTACGCGCTGCATAACTTAGCAAGAAAAGTAGACGCATCCACTCTTTTAGTTGCTTATCATGGTCTAGTTGCTTCAATTTTAAGATTCGGTATCATATTTTGGGGTAACTGTAGTGAAAGGGAAATGATTTTCAAAGCTCAGAAACGATGCCATGTTTGGTTTGAAAGTTACAGACAGCTGCATACCTTTCTTTAAATCAAATAAAGTGCTTACCTTACCTAGTCTGTATATTTTCGAAGTAGCAATATTTGTAAAGACAAATGTTGAATTATTTGCTGCTTTGAGTGACTCTAGAAAAAGATCTACAAGCTTGAGATCACAGTACAAACACCTATTACAGACAGGGAGTTTTAAAACAGCATTATTAAAAAAAAGCATTTTTTCCATGGCGATTACTATCTTTAATAAATTACCAAATAGCATTAAAGAACAACCCACTAGAATATTCAAAAGGCGAATTTCATTAATGCTTATTGAGAAATTATATTATTCGGTGACATAATTTTTAAATGATAATAAAATCTGATAATATTACTCGTATGCCTAGCTTATTATACTTTAGTTATTATTTTTGTCTTTGTTTTATATTGTAATGACATTATTTTTATTTATCATGACATCTTAATTCGTTTGCCAATACTTAATTTCAAATACAATTTATTATAGAATACTTTATATTGTTAATTATAAGTACACAATTTTTATATTATTTTATTTTTCAATTGCTGTGTCATATCTTGTTTATTTTGAAATTTTGCATGCCGAAAGGTAGAATGTACAGGGCGCTGTTTTTAAATATAAGACCTGAACTGTAAACCTACATTCTAAGCAAATAAATACATTTCATTTCATTATGACTCTCCACAATAACGTAGCTTTCGGTTGGTGAAATAATTTTGAAAATCGATTCAGTAGATCCAGAGATTACCACTTACAGCGACACGAACTCACAACCTCACAAACGTGACCTCTTTATAATATTAGTATAGATAGATATTGTGTTTGCCTACTAAATAATTACTTTAAGTGGACCAAATCCCGTGTTCATGCCCGCTTGAGTATGTTTCGCCGGACCGTCTCAACTGGGCCGTGTTGAAACCGGTAGTAGATGAACCTGCTGAGTTTGTTTCGCTGAGTCTGAGTTGGGGCGCATTGGATCCGGTGGTAGCATTAAAGCGCGACCGTCGTTTTAAACACAAGGTCCGTTATAATAATACTACTGAATACCTTAATATAGACAGAACCATTCAGACAATATGTAGTAAAATATAAATTTTAATCATTAAACCTAAACATAATATCCTTGACAATAACTTAATACAAGCTAGCTAAATATCACTACTATTATAAAATAAATTGTATAAATGTTTTAACATTCCATGTAACTAAATATCTGTAATAAGCAACTAGAAATAATAACTGTATTACTACAAACATGTTCTGACTATTTACAAGCGCTTTTTTAAAGTCTACGTGAATAAAAACCTTTTTTATTTTATTTTATTTAAAATAAATAAAATAAAAATCTTTCTATTAACATAGATATTTAGGTAAACATTGTATGAAAACATTTATAAAAATTATTTTATTATAGCAATGATAGTTAGCTCTCAGCTCTATGATAGTTATTGTCAAGAGATTATGTTTAATTATCTAGTTTAAGTCTGATATTTTTACTACATATTGTCAATGGTTCTGTCTATATTAAGGTATTCTTATTATGAGGGACCTTGTGTTAATAACGACGGTCGCGCTTAATGCTACTACCGGATCCAATGCACCCCAACTGAGAAGACCCAGCGAAACAAAATCAGTGGGTTCATATACTACCGGTTTCAACACGACCCAGTTGAGACGATCCGGCGAAACTTACTCAAGCGGGCATATAGATTGAAGAGGTCCCATAAAACCACCCTGCTTTCTAGTTTGAATACCGTACTAGATTAGTCGAGTAGAGTTAGATTAGTCGGGTAAGTTGAGGTTTGTACAATACATAGCGACAGACCACTGTAAACATTATCGCGACACGGCGAACTGGCATAGATCCCTCACGGTTAAAGCGAAAAATACCTGGCCTACACATGCCACCCGCAAAAGGTGTCTGCGGGTGAGTATGTGGGACATGCACTGTTTAAAACTACCTGCCGTGGACTTCTCTTGGCGCCTGGTGGACGCGGGTATGCTGCTCCGGTGCCCCCCTTTGGGTCATCTTCCAGATGGTCGGGATACGTACCCTGGGAGGTGTCCTCTGGATTGCCCTCCTCCATTGCAGATTTCTACCAGTCCGGCACACCCACTGCGCCACAAACAGATCGCTGTCATCCCGGAGCTGCTTTCACGTGGCGCCAGTAAGTAGTAGAAAACACGTCTCATACTGCCACCGCAGCCGCGAGGGACAGTAAATTTACCTACTATTTACATGGTGGGACTGGGGTGGGTGTGACTGATCTTGAAGTAGGTTAGATTTGACTTGACCAGTTTTCATTTCATCAGTCATTTTATAAAGTTATTCAACATGTTTTTAAATTCTGATAAAAACTGGCAAAGTCAAATCTACCCTACTTTAAGATCTCACATTTTTTTTAAATAAGAGCAATTGTTATAGGTCTCCGATAATCCAAACAAAAAGAGTTTAATACTTATTCAAAATGTTTTTTGTTTTCCTATAAATACATACTTGGATTTTACACAGAACTTGGCACTCATATAGATCTCCATTCTTTTTTCGACGAAGCCCACAGCCAACCATAATTTTTGTATTGAAGTTGGCTCCACTTTTCTACATTTATGTCTTTGGTGCGATATCGTTACTTTTTGTAAAGAAAGCTAGGCATCTAAACCGTTATTAGTAAGCGGTGGCTATGTTTATGTGTTGCTCGGGAGCGCTTTTATGTAGATTTGCTTCTGTTCTGTGTATAATTGTGTGGTGCTGCGCGCCGCCAACGACACACCGTTGGCTGGTTGTATAGCGCGTATTGGAAGTTATTTGTATGGGGACACTTATTGACTTAACTTGATTTTTATATTTCTGTTATATAGCCAATATAATAATAATACATATATTGGGATAGTTTCAAATATCTATCTACTATAAAAACAATTGTATGGGGACCTCCCTATTTTTAACTTTTTTTATTTTTATAGTTTTTCCTAATCTTACACACAATTACCGAGCTGGATTCCAAATTTCATATTTCTAGATCATCTAGGTTTATTTACTACTAGCTGGTGCCCGCGACTTCGTCCGCGACAATTTTGAATTATGACCAATGTAACTACTGACTTCTAGCTTAATCTAAAAAATATAACTTTTAAAACAAATAAGCAATATAAATTTAAGAAAACTTAACCTATAAATAACCTAACTAAGAAATAAACTAAAGACTGCTTTGCTACTGTAATTTAAAAATAAGAACCGATATCATCAACCAAAAAAATCAAATAATACATATCAATTGTCCTTAAGTATAGTCAGTAAGTCAAATAAAGTAAAATAATAATCAACGATGCATTAATCACTAAGGTAACTCCCATTAGATTAGGTTGCGATCACGGCATTGATAGGTCTAATATCACATTATGTGAACGAACCCATAGAACGATCTAAAAGGATTACGCCATCTACTAACAAAAATATAAACATGTAAAGCGGTAAAATTAATATGTGTGCATAGTTTTTAGGTGAGATTCAGGCGATCATCTATTGATTAAGTTTTGGACTACCTTTTATTTCAAGCATTTATTTATTTTAACCGATATACCAAATAAGTTCCGCGATCCGAAACGATATTAACGCCATCTAGTTACAAAAACTTGAACTTGTAGATGTAAAATAAATTGATATTTTTTGGGTGCGATCATCTCGACACGAACAATTTATACTACGCTAACTCGAATTTTAGGTAAATTATTTTTTTGATCCCAATTTGATTAAAATGACGATTTTTAATTTGTTATAAAAATTACCAAAAAAAAGAAGTTACAAATCTTATAAAACCCTAAATCTCTACTAAGACGACAACAACCACGACATTTTAAGCAACTTGGCAAAGAAACAAATTTCTCTAAAATTTGAGTAGGCGTAAATTGAAGGCGTAATTGAATTTTAAGATTACCTTTTTTAACAACAAATTATTCCCTGGATTACTTTATTTTTAATTGAAAGACCAAATTCCAATTTACATGCGTTTAACTCCAAAAAAAAAAGATTTTCATACAAACTTATATCCCCTATTTTAGTCGTCGTAAGGGGTGGAATTTCCAAAAATCCTGATAAACATATTTTTAATTTTTAAATGAAATGCTAAATACTAATTTTCATGCGTTTAACTTAAAACTTGTTGTCACATTTTTCATACAAACTTACATCCCCAATTTTAGGCCCTTAGGGGTGGAATTCTCAAAAAATCTGAAATGTATATTTTTAATTTTTAACTGAAATTCCAAATACCAATTTGCATACGATTCACTTAAAAATTGTCACATTTTTCATACAAACTTACACCCCCTATTTTACGTTCTTGGGGCTGGAATTTCCAAAAATCCTGAAACATATATTTTTTATTTTTAAGCAAGAGGTCAATTACTAATTTTCGTGTGTTTAACTTAAAAATTGTCACATTTTCATACAAACTTTCATCCCCTATTTTTCGCCCTTGGGGGTGGAATTTCCAAAAATCCTGAAACACGTAATATTTTATTTTTAACTGGAAGGCCAAATACCAATTTTCATGCTTTTAACTTCAAAAACGGCAAAGTTTCATACTAACTTTGCACCCCCGTTATACCCCTTTAGGGATTGAATTTCGAAAAATCCTTCCTTATTCCTTGTCTACAGTATAAAGAAAACATTTGTGCAAAATTTCAGCTTTCTAGGTCCAAGGGATTGGGCTGGGCGTTGATGAGTCAGTCAGTCAGTCAGGACTTGTCTTTTTATTTATATAGATATGTCAGTCAGTCAGTACTAAAATTTACGACTTTTTGACCTTATTATGTTTATAACCGTTTAAGCTAGCTTCATGAAATTTGGGCTTCCAGATGTCCTTATCGACATAATGAAACACACGTAGTTTTATGTGTTTACGTTGAAGAGGTTTTGAGTTATAGAAGGGTCGAAATTGGCATCAAGTGGTTCGTGTAATATTACACTCGGCGCTGACTATCCAGTTCTTTGCTTGAACTTGGCTTGACACGCTACCGCGTGTCTAGATGTGGGGCGAAAAAAAAAAGAAAACTGCATAACAATAAAGGAGTTTAATAAAGCATACGAGAAAAAACATACTTAAAATTTAGTAGCTCTTACAACTAACATGAATTATTTATGCTTACATCCAAAAGGTCCTCGTACAACTCGTATATGTGATACACGATTCTATTTTGCAATATAAAATTCCATTCTAAGTATCAAAGAGAAGAATTATAATATATAACTATAGAGAGTTAGTGTTGGTCTTATTTATACGGATAATCGTAGGTAATGGTTACTCTAGTGTTAGAGTAGTTCTAGCCGTCCAGTAGGACTCTGCCATGGCTTAGACTTGTCTGAGCAATACAAACGGGGCGGAAAGTTTAATATGGGAGCAAGCACGGAGGCGCTCGGAAATTATACAATGGTTATATGCTTATTATTATTCGAAACAATGTTTTTAATTAAAATAAATGCGATATTTTCTTCAACGGAGTCGTACCTACAGGTCACATTGTTGTCAAATTGTGACAAACGGCTTTGGCGAATGATTCAAATGCTCGGAACTTATATTAACAAAATGTTTTATGAAACATTTTAATATTCTTAAACAACAATACATTTGTAAATAAAAATCTATATAAAAACAAAAAATTTATTACTATTTCACAGAAAAGGGAAGAACTTATTTTTATCACTTACATATATTTAAGGTCGCGTACAATACTTATGCACTTAATGCATTTTTTACATATTAATTGCTTTTAGACTACTCAACTTTAAACAATAACCTTTTTAAAATGTGCCCACCACAGCACGGTCACATAGTCCTGGTCAAAAGGTTAAAGGAAGATCTCAGAGTTAACAATATTTTAAATACTGCCCACCAGAATGTGTGACGAAAACAGCACCTAAATGAATTTCCCAATATTACCTAAACACATTCAGTTTTTAGTATTTATACATACTATAATATAAAGTTCGGCCGAAAATTAAAATCTGTCGGCCTTATTTATTTACAATGTTTGTAGATGCCTATAATACCTATATTATATTAAACTATAGCTATAGACGCCAGGACATCCAGCTACCCCAATCTGTATTTTATAGGTTTTCAATTTTATCACTGAAACATAAGGTAGCTTGATGTGCTGGCGTCTGTAAAATAAAATAATAAGTATTCAAAACTAACGCCGATGACGTCCATTAAAAAGTTAATAAAACATGGAATTTTGGCTCGTCTTATAGTAATAGGCAAGGTAAGACGATATTAAATTATTTATGGAATACGTGAGCTCTCGCAGTGCCGGTTTATATAAAATAAAATCCGTATCTTTCTAAGATCTAATTTGGTAGATAAAGTAGTACTTTACTTATAAGATGCTATAATTTCGTGTTAGTAATTACGAGTTTGTGGATTATTATCATTTTTTCGTCACCATTACTATATTAAAAGACAATTGCAATTTTTTGTCACAATGATGTTTCAACAAGTGATTAAATAATTCACCTGGAGTAAACATAAGATCACATTTAAAGCAATTCTGCCTTGAAATCTTCATCTTCGGATTGCAAGTATCAGCGTGATGTTGAGCATTTAACTCTTCTAAAAAATGTAATCCACAATCACATTTAAACATTGTTTCAACCACTTTTTCTTCTGCACTTGGCCTTTCTTTTAACATATTTTGTACGTTTGACTCTCCTACCTCATCCAAAATTTCTTTTTTCTTTTCTAATGGAACTTTATGTTTAGAATTAGAACTTTTTAATGTCGTAACATCAACATTTACAATATTTATGTTAAATTTATCAAATTCGAAAATATTTGTATGAAGACTGAGATGATCTTTCCATTCCTGTTTTGAGAAATACAAATCACATTCGGAACATGTATATTTTTCAGTACCAAGTATACAAACATGTTCAGATGAATTTTCTTTGCTTCTGAAACACAGTTTGCAACATTTACATTTATAAAATGTTAAGTCATTAATAATGCCATTAAAAGATGGCTTCAATGCCTTATAAACTTTATAGTTCATTTTACCAAACAGTACAACGATCATAAATTGTACTTTAAATTTATCCAATTCTTCGTGCCTAATAAAATGTAAATCGTAGTCTTTTCCATAAAGAATAAGCCCACAAGCCGAACATTTTTTTAAATTTGTAAAATCACATTGATGAGACTGTCGGCAAAATTTGTCGACTACTACATCGCAATTTCTGCACTGGTGTAAAATAAACCTGTTATGAGATTCAAACATATATTTATTGAATTCACCGTGTTCTTTCTTATTATATATAATTATTCGGAACGATTTTCTATTAATTGTTGGATCGCTATGAACTTGCTCGTGAGTTGCTCGATAATTTTGCGAATCAAAAGACAATCCACAAAAAGAACACGAATATTTATTTAATTTACCACATGGATTTCCTGCATGAACATACAAAGATAGAGGGTCAATAAATATCTGGCATTTACCACATTTGTAAAGTGTAAAATCAGGTGAACCAGATTGTGTTATTTCCATTTTCAGTCGACATTCAAATTGATAAATGGTGCTCTCAGTGATATTCTTTATTTGGTCATCAGCCACATAGGCAAAAATATGCTTTTTCCAAAAATTGTTACTATAACGAAAATAAAAAGGATCAAAGTTGATCATTTTGTAAGATTCACAACTGTAGTTAGGTTTTAAGTGTAACACTTTGTGTGCTTCGTAACAATCTGGATCAAATTTCAGAGGACAGTATTCACATTGCAGTACAGATGCTTGACTTTTTTTACAGTCATAGTGATCTTGGCAATGCCACACAACTTTTTGGTATGTACTTACAGTGATATGACAACTTTCACAACTATATAAAAATAATGGATCTTGTAAGTTAAGTGTATCCTGAACACATTCATCTCTATCGATATCTTTCTTTGTGAAGCTGTTAGGAGCATTGGTGACAGTATCAATAACATTCGAATTTGTTTTTTTCTCAGGTCCATTAAGATTTGATGAGTCCAGAATAATTTGAGGTTCATGTTCATTGTTACATATCTTATATTCGTGAAAAGACATATGAAGTTTATAAGCTCTTGTTGTTAGTTTTATTTTGCAGTCATAACAAGTTATATAATCTTGTTCACTACATACATGTTGTTGAATCTCAATTTTCTTTAAGAAATGTACGCCACAATTAGCGCAATTAGGATAATCAGGCAATGGCGGGTGTATCTTTTTTTTAAATTTAAAGTCATAAAATACATAGTCTTGCAAGTGTACTATCTCCTTATTTGTATGCAGAGATTTATGAGTTTGATGTAAACCTTTCATAGGTAATACAAGTCCACAATCTTTACAAATAGTTTTTGATATCTGAGCACACTTTCCTTCACCATGGGCTTTGCGTTTGAATCCACGTTTACTTAGGAAACACTTACAAGTAAGACAATAAGTAAATATGTGGTTTTGCCTATGACTAACAATTTCATTTAAACTACTACTATCTTCACTATATATCTGCTTAGATTTATTCACATTAGTTTTTGAAGCATATTTTAAGAATATTTCTGTTTCTATTATAGTAAAATCAATAGTGCTAAGCTTTTTCTGTTTGTGTTTCATATCATGTAAACTCATATCAGCTCTGTTAACTAATATATCACAGACATTGCAATACAGTGAGTTTGGAATTTCTGAATCACATTTTCCATAATGAATCCAATAGTTATTTTCACTAAAATGTATGGCACAATTCAAACATTTATACAAAACTCTACTCAATCCAGTATCTGATAAAGCGTAAAAAGTGAAATTGTCTGAAAATGTATGTTGTTTCTGATGATACAACTACTACTATCTTCACTATATATCTGCTTAGATTTATTCACATTAGTTTTTGAAGCATATTTTAAGAATATTTCTGTTTCTATTATAGTAAAATCAATAGTGCTAAGCTTTTTCTGTTTGTGTTTCATATCATGTAAACTCATATCAGCTCTGTTAACTAATATATCACAGACATTGCAATACAGTGAGTTTGGAATTTCTGAATCACATTTTCCATAATGAATCCAATAGTTATTTTCACTAAAATGTATGGCACAATTCAAACATTTATACAAAACTCTACTCAATCCAGTATCTGATAAAGCGTAAAAAGTGAAATTGTCTGAAAATGTATGTTCAATCTTATCATCATTCTTGAATATTCGTTGACATATAGAACACTTCCAATTAATTAATAGTTCCATATGTGTAGGATGATCTCTTGCTTCATTTGCAGATAAAAAGAAAATATCACATTTAATACATTTAAAAAGAATAGACTTACATGCAAACTGAAGATTACTACTAGGCATACTAACATTACAATTTTCATTTGATGGACTTCCTGTTACCAATTTGTCTTTGTGGAATTTTGACAAATGTATGTTGTATATCTTAACATACGACGATTTTGTTGGACAAAATTTGCATTGGGGATCAAATATTACCTTTTCAACTTCATCTACAATCTTCATGTTATGAGTGGCAATCATATGTTCTGAGTATTTTTTAAATGTCATCATGTATCGAGAACATATAGAGCATCTATATAATTTATCATCTTGTTTCAAGTCTGCGGTAGTTAGTGCTTTAGTTGTTTCGAAATTTTCTTTGTGTGTATTTGTATGCTCTTTATGTAATGTTTGTATATGGTGATCTAAATTTCGTTTGCTAATAAATTTCTCAGCACACATTTTACAGTTATGATTTTTCAGAATAACGCTATCACATTTTTCGTCGTCAGTCTCATCGACTTGCAATAACATTTTTTTCTTCTTCATCTTTTCTCTGTTTAATGACAATTTCATCGGTTTAATTCTTTTCGATGCTGTTTTAGGAGGAACAAAATTCTTCATCTCATCTACTGACTCAATGTTTTGTTCTGGGCTTGTGGGACTTTCATTATAGCCATGTTCATTGATTTTTTTATCCTGATCGGGAGGATATACAATGTGTTTATTTACTTTTTCTATATGTGCCTTTTTGAATGTATTCTCCTTATTTGTTCTATTTGTATCTTCCTTATTTAATTGTTTTGTCTCTTCCTTATTTATTTGTTTTGTCTCTTCTGATTTAGAACTCATTTGCTCAGATAGACTTGGGTCTAAAATATCATAAAGATGATCTATAAGAGATTTCTGTGAGGGAAACAATGTTGAGCAGTGGAAACATGACTGGCTAGCATGTAATTTATCATTCGTATTTTGGTTTGGTAATATTTTGTGTCTTCTTCTTCGTGTACTGTATTGTTTTCCATCAAATTTATGAACAGTATTTAAATGTCTCAATAGGTTACTACTATTAGACAAAATAGTACCACAAGTATCACACTTGTATGTCTTCTTTTTTAATGAAAGTTTGTCAGATAAATTATTCTGATTTAATATGGACTTAGATATTTGTTCATATGTATGATATTGCTTTGTATGCATATCTAACGTAGCTGTATTTGGAAATAATATAAAACAGTCTCTACAATACTTCTTACAATTAATCAGATAGGAGTTTTGATCTTCAAGTATTATTTTGAGTTCCTTTATCTTCTGACATTTTATACTTGGTTTTGTTCCTAATATTATAATGTTTCCTTGTACAAATGTTGTTTCGTCCCCTGTTAGATCTAACTTTTCCATAATCAGTTCTCTCGGTTTCGTTTCAGTATTATGATTTATATTCTTCTTTTCCTGTTGAGATTTATTAGATTCCCCAGGTTCTGGAGGAATATCCATAGCTGAAAACGCCAAAATGCATTTTAATAATATTATGCAACATCATTTGTATATGCCAATTTCTACCAAATTTATCAGGAAATTAATTACAACATCAGCCTGATCTACAGAATAGTTGAATGTTTTATTAACAAAAATATTACTGGTTTACGTTACACTTCAAGAAACTGAGTCTAAGATTAAAGTTGCGATAGCCAACAAACATTAAGTATGATCTACAGATATGTTCATATAATTAAGAACGATTTATTTAACTGCTGCACTATCCCTTGGAAACCCTTTTCTTGACTTCGCATCAAAGGTGCTCTATTGGGTTTAGATATGGGCTGTTAACTGGCCAATCTATGGCAGATTATGATACGAGAAATTCTTTATCAGTGCATGCTGTGAATCATTGTTGTGCTGGAATGTCCAAATAATTGGAATCAAATCTTCAGCATACTCTATTGAAATCACTTTTCTATTGAAATTTATCAATTTTTCCGTCTATTGGCTTAATTACTCAAACACCCTGCTCAGAAAATAACCTCTAAATTTCCCCCAAATGTCACTTTTGTGTGCTTAGGGTCGAATGCTTTTTTTAAGAGGACGTCGCTTCGTACAAATCGTTTCCCATCAGAACGTACTCCTGCTTATTTTTGACTCGTCAGAAAAACTGTCGAGTTTTCATACATTCTTGCAAATGAATACAATCATTACCGAATGTGAGACATGTTATAACCAACAATTGCACTAAATGAGGAAATATTTTTATTTTTTTTTTTTTTGGTTTGGCGAAATAAGATGCACTTTTTGGATCCCATCTGGCCATTCGTACTGACTCCAGAGTCCTTGGTTAAGTAGGTATGATTCGGGATTTAGGATGTTTTATTTTATTATTAATTTGTTTGTTTTATTTGGATTTTAATTGTGTTGAGTTTTAAGCTTGTTTGTCCATATATTATATTTTTTGCTATAAATTATTTATTTGGATATAAGTACCTATGATTTAGATTTCTTAAAATGCTTCATGTTTTATTTGTTTGTTTAATTTTTTAGTTTGTTATGTTTTGAGTCTGTTTGTCGATATGTTTTGTTATGGTTATTTTATTTCAATGTTAGCTTGTTACACATAGCCTACCCTTGTAAATTGCCGCACCAGCAGCGCCCTACAAACACTTCACACGGCCCCAACGACACGAGGCGCAAGCGCAGCATAACGTGAGCCAGCCATTGACGTCAACCGAGGTTTCCTATGTCATGGGAACGTGGAACGGACACTCTTTAATCATTCTTCGATTAACTAGCACCTACTTAGTTTCATTAATAATTGTATGTAACCTTTTAAAATAAATTACTTTAAATAAGTTTGCATTTTTTTGCATCTCCTGGCTGCAGCTATCGTAATTAGCTTGGGTGTAGTTTTTTATTTACTTGATTTATTTATTTCTTTAGGTTATTTTAATTGTTTAGATTAATAGGTAGGTTGATTTAGTGGGCTTCCATTTTTAAATTGTTACATGCACGTTTCCTTTATGATTGCTGTATAGGATTTTTGGTGGCTATGTTGTATTCTATTTATATAATATATTTATACATATTTGCGATTCATGTTATATTGTTTTGTTTAAATATGATTGTGTGGTTTTTTGTAAGTTCTTTATGTTTTATTTTGCTAGGTTTTTTATTGTTTACTATGTTTATATTTATTATTATTTGCACTATGCCTGTTCTCACGGCTTACGCTTGATTCCTTCTGATTTCCATTTATTGTTTACTGTAGATAATTTAGGTATATGTATGTATTATTCTATATTGTTTTATCAATAAACAATTTTTATGATTGATCATTCTAATGTTATTTTATTTAGACTATCTTCATCATATCAGTCGAAAGACGTCCACTGCTGGACAAAGGCCTCCCCCAAAGATCTCCACAATTGGCGGTCTTGCGCTATTCGCATCCAGCAGTTTCCAGCGACCCGGACAAGATCATCGGTCCATCTTTAAGGGGGCCCGCCCACGCTGCGTCTTCCGGTTCGTGGTCGCCACTCGAGAACCTTACTGCCCCCACGGCCGTCGGTTCACTGCCACTTCAGTTTTTCAATTCTTCGGACTTTGGTTCGCCTGCGGATTTCGACATTTCTGATTCGATGAGCCTTCTAATAAGGCAGATAGTGAGCGACCACGTTCAGTAAGTCATAGTAAGTAAGTAAGTAAGTAATTTATTTGCATAAACATGTGTATACATACAAATAAGTCAATTGCATGCAAAATGTTACATAGTTATTGTACTGATCAGACATGCTTGCCATACAATGGCGTGCAAAAATTGAATACATGAGGTTATATAAAAAAATCTAAGTCATACAAAACAAGAAACAGAATAAAAACATAATAATATCATCAAAAAGAAGTTAATAGTAATTTAATATTAAGAATTATTTAGTGGATTATAATGTCAACATAAAACTTATATATAAAAATGATGTATGTTTAATATCAAGCTAGAACTTATCCGCCAAATATTCTGAAATATCATAATAAGCTCTTTCTACTAAAAGTGATTTAATTGCTCGCTTAAATTCATTAACTGGTAGACTTTGCCATTCTTTTGGTAGTTTATTGAAAATCACTGGAGCCATGCATACAACACTTTTACGCATAAGTGCAGTCCTAGTTGGATTTAGACATAGCCTACTGATATCACGTCTGTTTCGAGGAACTACATCGGCCAGACGGGGAAATAAGTTCGTATTTGTCCTAACAAATACTAGAACTTCTAGGATATAGAGAGACGGCATAGTCAAAATCTTATATCGTTTAAAATATGGTTGGCAGCTGTCAGTCATTTTCAGTTGAAAAATTGCTCTGATAGATCTCTTCTGGGCTTTAAAAATAATATCTTTGTCAGTAGAATTTCCCCAGAAGATGACACCATACCTTAGGACGGATTCAACTAGTCCACGGTAGGCAGTAATTAATGCGTCGATACTAAGATTTCGTGATAGTTTATATAAAGCATACGAGCTGCTACTTATTCTATTACTTAAGTTTTCTATATGTGCCTTCCAATTAAGTGCACTGTCTATTATTAATCCTAAAAACCTAGTTGTATTTACTGTGTCAATTTTATTATTATTATAGTTAATGTCAATATTAGAATTTGTACATGTCAAACGTTGATTAAAATGCATTACCAATGTCTTTTTAATATTTATTTTTAAATTATTATTGTCTAACCATTCTATCATTGATATCAACGTATGATTAATATCATTTTCAAAGGTGTCTTTTGATTTACATGTCACGGTCACTGCACTATCGTCAGCAAAAAGTGACATAGGATGAATTGTAGCCCTAGGAAGGTCATTTATATAGAGTGTGAATAGAAGAGGCCCCAGCACGCTGCCTTGAGGGATTCCGTACACGACTCTACGTTCTTCAGATGTGAATGTCTCTTCTCGATTTCCGTCAACGATTCTAATTATTTGAGTTTTTTGTTTTCTGTTGCTAAGATACGATTCCAAGAGTTTTAATATGTTACCTCGCACTACTAATACTATGTTGGACATAATCAAACGCCTGAGTCAAGTCGCAAAATATTGCAGACGTTGGCGTATGTTTATCCATATTCTTTAGGATAACATGCAGAAAATCATACACGGCCATATTAATGGTTTTATTTTCTCGAAAGCCCTTCTGTTCCTTGCAAAATATATTGTATTTCTCTAAATATGTGTTTAATTCTTTACAAATATATTTCTCAATTATTTTAGAGAATACAGATATAAGGGATATAGGCCTATAATTTTCCATTTTATCCTTATCTTCCTTTTTGTAAACCGGTTTAATTATGGATATTTTAAGGGCGTTAGGAAATGTACCTTCACTTATGCATAGGTTTATTATGTGACTTAAGGGGCCACATATTGTATGGGCAGCAGATTTGATTATTTTTGTGCATATTCCATTATAACCCACACTATTGGTATTCTTTAGTGATGAAATAATTTTCAATACGTCTTGTGGTAAGCATGGGGCCATGAACATGGAGTCTTTTTTACCTTTAATATGTTTATTTACTGAATCTCTAGAATAACTAATTGGTTCAATTTTATCTATGAAGTAGTTGTTAAATAAATTTGTAATCTCTTTTGGGTTTGTAATAACCCATTATTTATGTTAAGTTTACAAATATGATTCTTCGGTACGTTAAATTTTGCTTCATTTATTAACCGTCACGTAGTTTTAGCTTTGTTTTTAGATGTTTTTATTATGTAGTCATTCTGAGCCCGTTTAGTCAGATTAATAATTTTTCTAAAAAGTTTTGAGTAATTTTTTAAATTTACTTTATTGTCCAATATAGGTTTTATTCTATATTGCCACAGTAAATGGCGTTTCTTTTTACTACATAACTTGATGCCCCGCGATATCCATTTACTAGTTTTGTTAATTTTTACTGATATAATAGTTTCAGGGAAACATTGATCGTAAAATAATTTAAAAATGTCAATAAAAGCGTCATAAGCTAAATTAGGGTCACTAAATTCATAAATGTCAGAGAAAGATAAGCTTTCCATATATGTCACAAATTTTTGGATATTCTCCTTACTGCAGTCGCGTCGCACTGTGCGCCAACTTTTAAAACAGCGTACTGTTTTTATTGGACACTTAAGAAGCTGAGCTGTATGATCAGATAGCGCGTAAAATTATGCGCAATATTATCAATGCATGTCTGGCTTTCTAAACGTGTAGGTTGATTGAATGCTAGCTTTAAGTTAAAGTTTAATAGTAGATTTTTAAATTCAATGGATTGTTTACTTATTTTCAATATGTCAATGTTAAAGTCACCAGTTAATACAATATTTTCAAAACGTTTCTTTGTTAATTCTTTTAGGACAAGTTCAAGCTTTTCAAAGCACACATTAATGTTACTAAGATTCGGTACTCTATATATACAAATAAAAGCAATCTTGTAATCTATGAGTTCTACTGCACAGCATTCAAATATACCGGTAGATGATAGTTTAGCTATTCTCGGTAATTCCCTCCATCGCAATCCACGTTTAATGAGAATACAGGCGCCACCTCTTTTACTTTCTTTTCTGCTAAAACATGCTGCTAATAAATAGTTTGGTATGTTAAGGTGGGTTTCATTGCCTTCCATCATAAAATGTTCGGTGATACATAAAACGCCTACGTTAATTTTAATCTCCATCAACTCTTGCAGGCAAACTGTAAGTATGTCAGACTTTGATATTAAGCCAGCGATGTTTTGATGCAAAACATATAAGTGGTTACTCAAGAAAAAAGTTTTTCTGTTTCATAACATATTCCTTACTATTACTGTTTAATCTTTCACCTTCCATATCAATATTTTGCGTACTCTTGGCGGTCATCGTTAATAAATCTTCGCATTCATTCAAATAATTTTGATTCTCTTTATATAGTTGTACGTCCATATCGTCAATATTTTCCTTAATGTCCTTAATCAGTTTTAATATGTCCTTAAATATAATTTGAAGCCCAAAATGATTTATCCTTCCTGTCAAGTTAAACATGCTGTAGTCGTTCTTAAGATTTGCATTACTATCCAATAAATATGCGTATTCGTGAATCGTTACGTCTATATTTAATAAATTATTAAATGTTTCTACAGCTATACAAGCTTGTATAGCTTGCATATTGGTAAGTTGGTAGGCAAATAATGACATTTGTATGTTGGACGTCTTGCAGTACTTCTTTAATAGTATTTGTCATCACTGGCAACACGCACTGGTCGAAGACTTTCGACTTGAGAGACTGCGGTATTTTGGACGAGAAGATGTTACGTAGCTTCCCGAACGCTGCCCAGCCGAGTTAGATTCTACGATTGACCTCCTTCTCGAAGGTGGACCTTCCTAGTTGGATGGTCTGTCCTAGGTAAATATAGTTCTCTACAAGTTCGAGTGCAGAGTTTAGAACTTTCAATTGAGTTGGTGAAACATGGATGTTTGACATCCATTTTGAGTATCCATGTTCATTTTCAGACCCACTTGTTGAGAGACTCTGCTGAGGTCATCGAGCATTGTACCAAGGTCGTCCATGGTCTAAGCCATGACTACTATATCATCGGCAAATCGAAGGTGATATATTTCCAGTTCAGAAGCTTGAAGACATCTTCCAATGCAGCGGTGAACAGTTTCGGAGATATAACATCTCCCTGTCTCACGCCTCGCTGCAAGCTGCAAGTTCGAGGTTTCGAGTTCTGGTATAGTGGTCATAGTGGCGTTTTCATACAAACACTTTATCACCTCGATGTACCGGTAGTCGAATTGGCACCTTATGAGAGACCTCAGCATGGCCCATGTTTTGATAGAATCAAAGGATTTCTCATAGTCCACAAACGCTAAGCACAGTGGCTTGTTATACTCTTCGGTCTTCTGTATAATTTGCCGCAGCGTATGTATGTGGTCTATATAGATTATCTTGGCTGTTGTTAATTTTGAGAGACCATATTTTGGTGATTGTGTTATTTTATTTGGCTACTACGGTTTAGATATTCCTTTTACTCTTGCAGTACAGGACTTTTGAGGTGTGTTATTTTATTATTATATATATTTGCATATTGGCGATACATACTTATATTATTATATTTCTGAGGAATGAGGAAATTTAAGATTTACTTCCGTCGACCGTAATTTCTGACATTGACATTAGACTCAAAATTGCAATGGGCACCTCAGATTGAAAAGTTAAGATTATCTTATTTTCATGTCATTTGTCATAAACTAAAAACATGACATAAGTACAATTTTCATATTAAAAAAAAGATCAGACAAAGCCATTTATGGGTTAGGTAGTCGCGATTTTATGCGAACTTGTTTAAAGTAGATATACATAAGGTGCCATCTTAGTATATGTATATATCAGAATATATTGTATGTTAGAAAAAATATTGATAAATATAAAAAAGTGGATTTTTTTATTGTTGTTTTGTTTATAAAAGACAACGCCAGCACTAGGGAATCTTATCCCTGTGTCGCTGGGTACTTTACAAACATATAATAGAAATATAAACACAAATTACATCCAGACTCAGAATAACTATTTATGGGTCACGCAAACCGGCACTGGATTCGAACCCTCAACTGAAGTGGCGAGTAACATAAATACTAGGAATAAAAACAAACTTGCAATTGGAGTCAGCAAAACAAATATATCATTTTTAGGAAATTGTATTAGGTTCTATAACAAGCTTCCTACTCACATTACTAATCTGCCTGATAGTGGTTTCAAGGTACACATTAAACGTGTACTTATGCCTAGGGGTTACTACACCACTAAGGTTTAAATAGTTTGATACGAGGCAAAATGCTTCACAGCTTAGAAAATCGTGATCTTTGAGTATTGCAGATGGCTGGTTATCTTTTTATACGACTTTTCTCCTCACGATGATTTATTATTACTTCACTTGAAGATTTATCAAAACTTTCATAAATCCCCTTTGTGTTCATACAAAGTAATAATTTTTAAGACTACAAACTAATAGTGACTTGCAACCACAGAGCTACAGAGTTTCTATTTAAATTTCAAAAAAAATATTAACCTCTATTAATAAATAGTAATACTAGGTTGAGAATGAATGCCTACAGGTTTTCTATTTATTTTTTAACCTGTATCACCAAATGTACGAATGTTAATGTAACTGTTGTGCCACATTGAGGGAAATACAACTATACATTAAATTACATAATTAATTTAAAAGGATTTATTTTAAATAAGCCTCTTTAATGTCTTCTGTCTCTTGTTCTTCTGTATGTGCCTACAATATTTAATTTTGTATATAGTTAAGAAAATGTAAGATATATATAATATATATATTAATAATATATTCAAAACTACATCACATTTAAGCACACTTTTGTCATTCTGTCAGCACTGATACATTGTACCAGTGCTGACAGAATGACAAAAATATTATTGTTCTAAGCTAGCTGGAAAACTAGCTTCTTAATTGCAAATAAAATTTACCTAAACAATAGCTTCCCCACAACCTCAGAATCAGACATCTAACAAAACATTTTTCGAAAGAGCTCTAAAGTATATAAAGAAACAGTTGATTAACACCCTAACTTAACTCTGACTCCACATAATCTTCAGAAAACTATAAAT
This sequence comes from Pseudoips prasinana, assembly GCA_951640165.1. Taxonomy (NCBI): domain Eukaryota; kingdom Metazoa; phylum Arthropoda; class Insecta; order Lepidoptera; family Nolidae; genus Pseudoips; species Pseudoips prasinana. The sequence goes on along the minus strand of OX621236.1, from coordinate 20,702,948 downwards.
AAAGACACCTCAAGACCAAGACATTGGCCAGCCTACACACTATTTGCAATAATAGTTTATTAAAAGAAAAAAAATGTTTTCTAAGAGTAAAAGCTTATACAAAGCTACACTAGCTATCCAGCAGTTCTATAAATAAAAATGAATGAATATGAAGTGTGTAATCATATTGCAGCTCAAATACCAGGCAGGCATAACTACATAGAGGTAAGTAAATTTTTTAAATCTAAATAATGAGGCCTGTTCATAATTCGGCTCAGTCAGCTGTTACTATGCTAGCACAGAACCCGAAAATCTGTTAGCTGTAAGTGATTTAAGTTATAAAAATAAAAAAAATTCTGTGTATGTGTACGCATAAAGGGGCTCTATAACTTAAAATACTTTTGTAGATAAAAAATTAAAAAATAATATGATACTTTATAAAAATACCTACAGATATATGACATGATATAAAGCATATAGAATGTAGTAGAGAATTTCATATGCTCATTACATGGACAGTAAAGAAGCCATCATAATGGCTAGAAGTATAAGAGGAGCCTTATGAAGAGAGACATGGTTTGCCACTAGGCACCACGCACACACGCAACAAATTCTTAGAGTTGGCTTGAAGCAATCAAGATATTAAGGTGGAACAGAATAGAGAAGTTATGACAATAAAATAATCCCTAACGAATCCCTATATATATACTGAATAGTCCCTAGTGAAGAGACAGAAAGTTCCACAATTGTTTATCTGGAGTGAAAGGTGCCAAACAATGTGGTAGAATGTCATATCAGTTTCAAGATAAGAACAGACTTACATGGCAATAATTCATCCTCGTAGTATTCGGTTATTTCCTTCTTTATGACGGACAAATCAGGAAACATCCTCTTTATAACAGGATTGTCCATCAGATCATGTTCTTCTATGTCTATATTGTCGTCATCCATTTCGTCAGACATATTGAGCTTAAACTAAAATGATGGTCAGTCGGTATTTAAAGCTGTAAACATTGAAATTTCATTAAGCTTGGTGTGAGAATATTTTGCTGACGGCTATCATTTTCATTAGTCTCAGCCATTAAGTTCCCTTGATGTGTGAATATGGGGAAACAAGTAGCAATTAATAAACTATTATTAATTCGTTGAGAAGTGTCAAAGTGAGTTTAAAATTATAATAGAATACTAACAAGTCGGTCTGTCAATAATTTCAGCGACGCCAAGAAAAGAAACATTAAATAACTTGAACTTGAAATCTTGACATTTTAAATGTATCTTGTTAGATAATTTGACACTCTTTGCTTGTTAGTGTCAGAGACTAAGTAAACAAAACAGAGTACTACGCACGGTTTAATTTTACTCAACCAATGTTCAATGTTGACAATGAGTGAAAGGTGAAAGATTTCTTTTTAATTTATTACTAACGATAAAGTAATGCCAAGCTGGCAACACTTAGGAACTTACCCAATGAATCGAGCTTATTTAGAGAAAGGATATTAAGAGCCTGTCCAGATGAGGCGTTTTACGCGCGAGTGCACGCGCGCGGTGCCACTCGCGCGTACCCCAGATACTAGAGCTACATATGTCCCGTCCAGATGCCTACGCGCGTTCCATCAATCGCGCGTAAAACGCGTGCAATGCGCGGGACTCTCGACTCGCCCGTTTTACGCGCGAGCGCCGCGCGAGTCGAGATACTCGAGCGCCATTGCTGCGTCCAGTACTACGCGCGAGTTCGTTGCGAGTGGACTTATTTAATTTAAAATGGAGCGTGATAACTAAATGTTTGTGTACTGTTTACGACGTTTCCATCGACGGTATGCAAGCCACAACACAATCGCTGTCTCCGAGTCCATGTTTGCAACTGACTGGATCCCTCCCAGCGTTTCAGGCGCGTGTAGAAACGCGCCTGAAACGTGGTATCTGGACGGAATAGAAATTGAGACGCGCGAGTGCACTCGCGCGTAAAACGCCTTATCTGGACAGGCTCTAAGGCCCGGCGACCACTATAGGTCGGCATCGGTGGGTTTCGGTAGAGCTCGGGCGCCTTACGGCGGTCTCGGGAGCCTGAGAGCTGCCTCGGCAGTCGTAAACACGCCGTAGCTGATTTTGGGTAGCCACAGAATAGTTCGGGCGGCAGAAACATCGCAGAGCAGTCATAACTTTACGTGAAAACAGTTGTGCGTGTGTATTTATAACGGTGGATTGGGACTTAGTTCTCATGGTTCATCTTGCTGAAAAAGAGAAACTCGGATCCTTTAGGCAAAGAATAATATTTTGGGTGCTTACCGCTGCCGAGGCAGCCCGAAGTTGCCCAGATAGCTCTTAGGCGCCCGAAGCCACCGTAAGGCGCCCGAGCTCTACCAAGCCGCACTGATGCCGACCGATAGTGGGTGCCTGTAGGTTTAAATACTCTTTTGTGGGTGCCGGGCGTTAATGTTGTGGTTTTTAGTACAAAGCCAGTTCTACTCATAGATCGCTCTCAATTCGGAAAAGCACCTAGTTGGTCTTACGCAATTTTCAGATTGCCATTGCCGATTAGGGCCACTTGATGGAAATTTGGTTTTATTTATAACATACTTATGAATAAACAAAAGTATGTACAGACGCCAGCACATCCAGTTATCCCAGTCTGTCAAATTTCCTTTATAGATTTTCAACTTTATCACATGAGCATAAGGTTCAGTTTCAATTGGGGAAATTTGACAGATTGGGAAAGCTTGATGTGCTGGCGTCTGTACATATTATTTTACCACATTAAAATATGATTATATGCCGTTTAGAATATACTGTATATTTTAAGTATAAAGAAATATCCAATTAATATTTACCAAATCATACAACGTAGGTATGGTAAATATTAATTTGAGTTGCTACTTACTTTTTACTGTTTAATTTAACAACTTATCCCTACATTTTAAATATAATAATATTAAAAAATATTGTAATATATTATAAAATAATACTGAAACTAAAATAATAACAATATTATACTATAAAAATTGACCCCAATTGCAATTTTGAAAATTGTGGGTCATTAACTACCATGAAAACAAATCACACAACCAGCGATTTGAAATAGTTTATCAAAATAACGCTGAAAAGTGGCAGCCCCTTTCTTTTTAAAATGACAAAAGGTTATTGTGGTGTATGCACGCCATCCATACATACTCGGCGCAGCTCTTCTACGGATAAGATCCGTAGTATCCGTGCTTCGCAGAAAGTATCACGTCTGAAACAACCCTTTTCTCACAAATCTGAGCATTGAGATTTCCTATCATCCGAATGAGATCGATACATCCACCTATTCAAATACCATCCAAAACCAATGAATGAACTTCCTAGTAAAATTTAAAACGTTCTTGATGCCCGCAGGTCCTCTAAACTCGAGTACGTCTGTAAAAAAACTGCTAGATATTATAATCATTATTAACGAATTCAAATGTCTGCTACTAGCAAATTAATGTATTTGGTTGTCATTTTAGCGTAATTTCCATACCTTAGTTATTATTCTATACCTACGCAAGACCTAAAGCAGCGCAACAGATAATGCAAAATTTTGGACATTTTTCAGGCCAAGCATTATTCTCTATTGTGAACTGTCGATATTTTATATTGCATATTTATTATTAATAAATTAAAATTTGCTCCAAGAATTATTCCTATCTCTAGTGAGTTCCCGGCGCGGCGCGCGGCGTGCCTAATAAGATTACTTAGTATCACTAATATCTGTATTAATCTTAGTAGGTATCTTAATTGAATTAAGTAATGGAAAAACAATTTAAATAAAGTCTAATTATTTTGTGTAGCAATAGGTTTATGAAAAAGAAAAAAATATGATTTATGGAATGATGTGATTTTTTTCAGTAGGTAAACGATTGATTTTACAGATGTTAACCCTAAAGTCCAATCCCCCTTCACTCCTCCTCACCTCACAGCTGATCAAATGTCAAGAAAATGGAGTTTTGTTACGCATTTTATAATTCAGATTGGTAAAAGCTTCAATATGAAATCAAATAATAGTATTTTTATAACCTGCTCGGGTTAGAATGGATAACACAAGTCCATTTCAACCGTGGGCTACTGACGACAGTGCGAAAAATGTTAAAACTGAGAGGGAACTAGTGGATGACGCGAAACTTCATCGGGAAAATGTCAATCATCCAAAACATAGGCAAACTGCGTCTTACAATAAAGAAAGTGTCGCCGTTCCGAGCTGTGCTCCGGGAACGTCGAGTGCCGCGGGTTCTGGCGGCGAGCCCGCACGGGCTAGCGACTCCAAGATGGATTCTGGCAAAGTAGCTTCTATGCAACAAATCGTTGAAAACACCCTCAGGTAACATCAATAAAGCGGTGCTAGACAGTATAAACCCCACTTGGCACACTTGTCTACTCACCCACATAAATAACATCGATGAATGTAGTTAGACAATGATAGTGAGCCATTGTTATCAGTAAGACAGCTGTTGAGACTCTTGTGTACACTAACTTTCATAGTACAACATCAAAAGAACACTAACTTCTTACTATAATTTAATATACCTCTGTTGCTGACTTTATTTACATTACTTTCTAAGTAATCTAATTACATTAGATTTTATTTAAATTTGTATTTAGAATTATTGATAACACTATTTACTGCAATATGATGCTTGAGTGGAGTTATTAATATCTGGGTTTAATTTTTTTTTCTATTTCCTGCAAACAACCTTAATATCATCATAAATATCATTCTTGGATATTTTCTAAATTAAAATGTTTCTGCTACTGCAAATTTATGATTAGATTAGATTGATTATACATACTGTATTCCAATAACTCAATATTACTATATAAAGTTTACATGGTCCAAACTAATAATTAATTTAATTTGTAATTGATATTGCCAATATAACAGCTGACATCTGTAGAAGCCACTTTTATTAAAAAGTGAAGATAAAACTGTATATAGTATGAATATAGTAAATTGGCATAATTATGTAAAAATAGAAGCCCAATTGCTTATACCAATTGCAGTCAAGAAGGGCGACAGAGAGTTGCACAGCTCCTGGAAGCAGTTGAGGCATTGACTGGTGCGGAAAGATTGCTACTATATTTACGATTGCCTACTGGAGTGCCACAACATGATCCTCTTAAACAGCCAATCAATCCATTAGGCTCAAGGTAAGTTTAAACCAATCAACTACTATCTATTATTTTACCAGATTTTAAGGGTTAAATTGAGAGCTTTAAAAAGGAAAGTTTGATTAAAATAGTAAGATAGTAAAACTATATTTTGAAAAAAGATTAAATATGTGATTTGGGTAAACTCTGATGACTCCATACATTAATTTATTTGGGAGACAAACAGTCATATGCATACAACTGTTTATCATAAGATTAAAATACAAAACAAACAGGTAATAAATTATTCGAACAAATCTTTGAATTTTGCGATCACAGGCACACATTAATAATAAATTATATATTATAAAAGAGTAAAATAATAGGCAATAGGACAGTAATCATGAAATATTTAAATTTGGGTATCGGGACACAATAATTATTATGTTTAAAGAACTTAATTTAAATGTTTTACTGGAATTTATGATATAAGTATGCTTTAAAAACAACAAATTTGAATATATTTAATCTATTCTTCATGTTAAACAAACACCAATCACAGATTAACGTAATATGTAAGTACACATACAAATGTCATTCATTGGTGTGTAAACTCACAATTGAATGGTGCCACACCTACAGATTGATTTGATATGTTTTTTGCTTGATTTGAACACTAAAACTTCTCAAAATATATAAATAATACCTGGCATGATATCTTGTTGTTTATTTTCATATGAGGATGTTTCTATTTATTAATTTTTCCTGGGTACATATACACATTATGGTAAATTTTTATCAGTTTCTGAAAAAAATATTTGTAAGAAATAATATACTAGCAAGAGTAATATTTAAATTTTCACTGCCTCATTGATTAATAATGATATACTGGGTTGAAATTCTAGTTTGGGCTAAAAATGTGACTTTTTAGGTTTTTCTGTAACGAAAATTTCTCTGTATAAGCCTGAAGTCTAGGAGTTGTTTGATAACAAGTGCCTCAGAGAGTATGTAAGGCCATTGTACCGGACCTCTTTCTGCTTGAGACTCTTGTCATCCCATTGGATCATGAGTGATGTAATAAAAAGTGACCCTGTATTTATGTACACACTTGTGCACTTTAATATGTCCTGTGCAAACGGCTGGTCTCCTTTACAACTGGCTGGTCTCCTTTACAACTGGCTGGTCTCCTTTACAACTGGCTGGTCTCCTTTACAACTGGCTGGTCTCCTTTACAACTGGCTGGTCTCCTTTACAACTGGCTGCAGTGACTGAAATTTGACCAGGAGGACATGGTTCAACATAAGTTTACAGGCATTTGTATTACTGTTACTGATTGATACTGTTACTGTTACTGACTAATAATCCAGATATTAATATTATATTTCCCACCACCATATTCCTCTGTTTAAAAGATACATCTTTTTCTGATCCAAGAAGACATCCTTTCAATGCATTGCTGATGTAATTCCCCGCAACAGACGCGATAATAGCCGGCTATGTCAGGAGCCAGCCAAGACAGCACTTATGCGCAAAAGTGTCTACTGCATGGCTCCAGTCATTTATAATAAAATGCCTAAGAGTTGGAAAGAGCTTCCATTATCATTGTTTAAAAAAAGACTTCGAAGCTTTTTAGTGGAGAAATCATATTATGACTTAAGTGGGTATTTGAATGAGAAAGATTTTTAAGTTACTTTAAATATTTTCTTTGTATTCACTTGTATATTATACTGCATTGTGTATTATTTTAAAATTGTATGTAGCGGTAGTTTGTTAAAATATTCTCGTCGTAAAATATATTCGTCTTTTGCATGCCTACATGGTAAAATACGGCTAAATTTGTTACCTGTTTTTATGTCATCTATTATTGTTACCCATATTTGGAAAATAAAAATATCTTTATCTTTATCTAATGCTCCATTATCCATGTGTCCAGCTGTAGTTGTTCATATGAGTTCAATTCAAAATCTTGATAGTGTCTGGGCCCACTTTTGATATAGAACAGTCATTTTATCCCTTCTGAGGTGGCATATTTCAACAGCTACTTTTAGGGTACCTACCCAAAATGAAGCAGTTCTATGAATTCCCTTTTTTGTAGAGCTTTTGAGTAGTTGTAGGTTGAAGCTTTGAAAGTTCTAATAGTTTCATGACAAGATTAGTATTTATAAATGGTTTTACATAACTGAAATATTAGTCATGGTCTTCAATCAAGATTTTTCATACATTTATAAATGTGTAAGAATAGTTTGGTTAGCATTATGAAGTTTTTTTTTTCAATTTAACTTATTATTTTGCTTGACTTTCCTTCTTTCTTCTATTCCCACTTCTTCACCACTTTGCTACTCTCCCGTCCTCTATGCCTTTCTCAATAGATTTCTATTTATGCATACTAACTTGCAATGCTAGGTACTGAATTGGTTTACTGGTTTCTGGTTCTCGCCATTTCCTCCCTCCTACGCGGGCCAAGCTGCCTGTGATATCTAGGTAATTCTGGTATAAATTAAAATTCTGCACTCTTAGTATGGGTGTTATAAAATGATGTAGTTTTTTTAAATGCAAATTGTGTTTCAGGGCTGAACTTCAACAAACTGTAACATGGATACAGACCCATTTAGAAGTTGACCCTGATGTATCATTGCCTAAACAAGATGTCTATGATGAGTATATGTAAGTACAAGCTTGATCTAATCCAGCGTGGAGATGTGCTTTAATTAGCCTAAAGTTCAGTAGGGTTACAAGTTGAGTTTGACGTATTAATATGAACCTTAAAATTGAAGGGATTCCAATTATATGTTTTTCCTATGTACAGGCGCCAGCACATCCAGCTAACCCAACCTGTCAAATTTCTTTTATAGATTTTCAACTTTATCACATAAGTATAAGGTTCACTTTCAATTGGGGAAATTTGACAGATTGGGGTAGCTTAATGTGCTGGCGTCTGTACATAGAGCAACCAGCTAAATAGTCCATACTTATTTTTATAGAGGTATTATTCAACTTGATAATGACGAAACACTGATTATTTATTTCTGAAAGTTAAAAAGTTATCTATTCATGGTAGCGCCAAATGCATTTTATCCTATTCTAATATTGTCTCATTATAATATCTGACAGAAGTTGGGATAACATGATGTATATTAGTATATATGTATGTAAAGAAATACCTACAATATTGCATTGTATTCCTTTATGGTGAGATGACTTGGCCAGCTATAAAAGAAAAAACATCATTTTGAGTCCTCAAAAATATTAGAAAAATTATTTTGTTTGCTGATTATTTAATTTTATTGTGACGAATAAACTTTAAATGTCATTTCTATGTTATAGTAAATAAATATTTTTTCTAATATTTGTAATAATAGTTACACAGAGCAACACATGTTTAATTTGTCATAATTAGAAAAAATAAATAAAACAACAGACATATTATCTTATATGTATATATCTATACTGTCTGTGCCCCGCGGTTATACCCACGTAAACTTTATTAATAGTAGCCTATGTCTTATTCAGATATATAAGCTATATTACTATGAAGTGTCATCAAAATTTGCGTGAAAGAGTACATTCATGTAATATACATCCGTACCCACAAACTTTCGCATTTATATTATTAGTAAAAAGTTGGATAGTTCACTTATTGGTTTATTTATGTCCCCAGTGCACATTGTATGAGCAGTAACATGAAGCCCCTCTCCACGGCAGACTTTGGCAAAGTCATGAAACAGGTCTACCCGAGCGTACGGCCGCGGCGACTCGGGACTAGAGGAAACTCCAGGTAATAAAATACTAAAATCGTAAAATCTATAAATGACGGTAGTTTTGACCTTAATTATTGTTCCAGATTCCATACAATACAAACTAAACTAATTTTAATATCATTAAATTTCTTTCTAACATAGTTCTAATGAAAAAAAAATCAAAAGTTGTGACATTTTAGTTTTGGCGCGAAATACTGAATAAAAATAACCGAAACGTCAATACTAGGGCACGTAATTAAAGCCAGTTCTATGTACACCCTGTTCCTTTTATACGAGCTATTTTATAGAGAGATGTCATATTCAAAAGGATGTTCATATCAGCTACGGATCTGTAATTTCTCACCTTTCACTCGTATAAAAATCTTTACAGAAATCTTAAACTAGATTTTTTTTAATTTTATCATTATTTCATCAGTGTGTAAGTTTTTGCAAGCCATTAGAAACTTTGGATTGAGCTTACATTTCTCATTTTCGATAGATTTATTTTCGCACTTATTTACGTCAATACGTAAACAGAGATAGTTTAAGACTTATTTATTGGAACAAAATAGATCATCTATGAGTCTTAAGTCTGGGTGACGCACCAACGTAGTGCCCTCCCATCAGAGGCCACCGCGTACCCGACGTTTTCATCTGACTGCATTGTAGAATAAACACATGGTTATTATGTATACTTTCTTAAGTCCTCAGTGACGGGAGCCAGCTTGAGGCTTGGCTCGCCATTATTATCCAATGAAGTAGTTTAAGTCTCATAGGCTTTCTGTAAAGTTTAAAAACCGTTGAATCTCACAACGAAATCTGATCGCAAGTTAGTAATGGGAGAAAAAGCTTCAAATACCTCGAATGTTTAAATGCCCTTAACAGTCGTTGGATTGTATGCTTGTTTGCTGAAGAAGTCATTGCTTATTTGTCTCATCTTCTTCTTACCGTGTCGATGGTAAGAATTAGATTCTACCTTCCCAAAATTGGGCAACGCTGACCCCGATATGTGTCTCATAATACTATCTATGTTATAAAAGGGACACCATTCCAAAATTATGAGCCAGCCTCCACACGACCATATTCCTAGAGGAAACTAGCACGGATCTATGTTTACTATAGGTTTCCACGGTCTTTGACTACTAGGAGATCTAGAGAGAAGTTCTCTATCATCATCATCAAATGTAAGATATTGATATATCTTACATTTTAAGTTAGGGGTTTGTTAGTTCAGAGAGTGCAATGCATGTGGCATGTGAACTGCAATGCGTCTAGTTCTGGCGACGATACTATCCCGGAATGCTGGTGTATAATTTAACAGGCCTGTGTCATTCGTCACATTCAACCCGAACAGTGCGAGTATAGGCCCGGCACAGATGGGTTCAGCAAACAAGAGGAGCAGAACGATTTTGTGTTAGTCAGATCAAGAGATGCTCAGTTCAGTCAGTTAGTCAGATCAGTAAAAACAACCAAAGAAATACAACGTTAGCAATAGCAAGATTGAACTTTATTGCGTCCTTACGACAGTAGGTATTTATTTGTACATACATACATAGACTCACGCCTGTTTCCCAGAGGGGTAGGCAGAGACAACGGACTTCCATTTGTCACGATCCTTGCATACCACTTTCGCTTCGTTTACTGACATAATATTCTTCATACATGCTCGCCGGTTTAGGGTACTTCTGACCTGACCTTTCTTAAGTACATCTCCGATTTGATCAGAGAATGTTCTACGAGGTCTTCCCCTTCCGGTTGTAACATTCACACAGGCCAGGTATACTTCTTTTGTCAATCTTCTTTCATTCATACTTTCTAAATGGCCAAACCATCTCAGCATACCTTTTTCAATCTTTGTGACTACATCCTCTTTCACACCACAACGCTCTCTTACATCAGTATTTCGAATTCTGTCTCTCAAAGTCACACCACTCATACTTCTCAGAGCTCTCATTTCCACTGCATTTATTTTACTCTCATTCTTTTTCTGCCATACCCAACTTTCACTTCCATACATTAAAGTGGGTGAAAATATCTGGCTATACAATAGGCATTAGTTAAAGAGATTCCTGTAGACTGCCGTTACTTTGTGGACATCCATAACATTCAAAATACAACAGCAATATCTGGTGTTAATTCCGCATTCGAGCACTAGACGAGTTAGCATCACTTGAGAATGGTTTGTGAAGAACTGAAACACCTGTTGGGTATCGTACTAGCGCATGTAATTAGCATTTTTATATTGTCCTTCTTGCATGTGTATATTATTGAGGGCGGGAGGGCGATGCATAATGCATCCCGGCTTGATTACACTGTCAATGTGCGGAATTAACACTACATATTGGTTTTGTTTTTAGTTATATATTGTTCATACGGCAAAAGCGCGCAAGGAGACGCACTTGTTTAATTACATCTATTGTCCTATAAAAGTGACCCAGTTTTGAACACATATTTTTTCGTGAATATTCAGTCAACAACTAAGTACCTTCAGACGCCAGCACATCCAGCTACCCCATTCTGTCAAATTTCTTTTATAGATGTTCAACTTTATCACAAAAGCATAAGATTCACTTTCAATTGGGGAAATTTAACAGATTGGGGCAGCTTGAGGTGCTGGCGTCAGTACATACATCTATTAGAGTCCAAGTAAACAAAGACGTATTACGTGAATATAAATTATTATTACATACGGTCCACTTTATATGTGTGCAACTGGTACGTCGGCGACGCGCTTTACAAACCCAATATATGTTTCCGACACGGTTTCTAGAATAGTCTAAAGTGTTAAATAAATATATGAATATCTAAGTTATGTTGACGTACAGTTCTTTGTGAGAAGAATACTCATAAAGAATTACCTACCTTTTGTTTGAAAAATCGGATCAACGCACTTTAAAGGTTACTGGGACTGTTTCATAGATATTTTATGGAAAATAATGCACATATTAAAAATATCAGTGAAATCTCAAGAAGTTGCTATTCCGTGAAAGGCGTCAAATTTAAATTATCTATGTTCAAATCTAGTTAAAGTATTGTTGATTTATAGTATTGTCAATGATTTCATTTATTTGCAATGTTTACATACAACATTTTGAACAAATGAATGAATACAAATTAAGTTGATAAATACTTAAAGGAGGAATTATGTAGTTTATTGGTTTTCCTTAATTAATAACTTATATCGGTAATATATATTTATATATAATATAGTGCTGTGTGGCTGACAGCATAGGATTTCGCCATCCTGTGGGGCTGTAGAAGTCAACCCGAGGGTATACCTCTTAGAGAGCGGGCAGCAGCGTCTCCGTCTACTATGACCATCAAACTGCGATCACCTACCCGTCTGCCATTATGGCAAATCCAAATTATGGAGACTAACATGATGTTTTGATCATCATGTTAGTCTAAAGACATCCGTCATTAGGCTTTAAATTATACATGATGATCAATAACAAAATAATCAATAGCGGTGCGGGCTATTGATTGATTGATTGAAAATAAAACTAATTACCTTAAAATTTTTGTTGTCTTTATTATAATTTTTTTTCTCTTTTTGTCCAATTAAATGTTGATGTTTCACATTTGTGCATCCCGTGACGATACATCTTTTTTTTAAATTACGTAATATCCTGGGACATTATTCACACACGGCCAGCTGATCCCAAAACTAAACAGAGCTTGTTTGTACTATGAAAAAACTGATATACAATATTTACTATTTTTCTTTTGTAAATACATACTTATATAGATAATTACACCCAAACTCAGGACCAACAGACATGTATGCACACAAATATCTGTCCTTGGTGGGAACCGAACCCACGACATGCGGGTGAAAGGCAAGCATATACCAACAACGCCAACGGACCCGTCTTTAAAAAAAATAATAATAATATTTTTGATCCATGTCTTGCCCAATATTAAGTCGTGGTGTTCCGAAATTTGTTATTTTAACTTACGAGTTTTTGCCATTACCGCGTCGTGATATGACTAATCCGTACACGTGCAGTAATAATACATAGTCCATAATAATACGTCAACGCAGTTGTGTCTTAAGTATATGTATATACATACATTTCTAGAGTATATACATATATATCGTATGTTTATTTTTAAATGCGTTTGTTTGTGTGTATCTTTGATTAGGAGAAGCCGAACGAAGCCTAAGATATTCAGTACTTGTCTAGTACCTACTTTGTTCTCTCAGATGTATGGCTGGGTATACAACGTGTAGTTAAAATAATGACAAATCTTCCAGCAGTTTTTAATAGAATGTGTTCTGTTAACGGATCATTATATCGGTGCACAATTTTGGGCACATTATATAGTAGGGTGCCTCTTATATGGACATAAAAATATTTTTCTTATTTTTTTGTGGGTCATGCTCTTATTCTGGTCTAAGCCACAAAAAATGAATTAGAATGTGTTCTGTTAACGGATCATTATATCGGTGCACAATTTTGGGCACATATATACTATATAAAGACATATAGAAAATTTGTTTTAACTAGTTCTTGGGCATTGAGTTTTGTTGTATGGGGTCTTTATGCTGTGTTAAAGGTATAAACCAAGGATAACTATTGTGGATACTGTTTGGTTCACTTATCAATCATTTATTTGTGCCTTTTATAATTATTGATTTGTTACTCCCGTTCCAAAAGTGAGGTATTTTAAATTGAAGGCTATATATGTGTATCTGTTTATTTGTGTATCCGTCTGTGACATCGTACGAATAACTCCCAACCAGACGGACCGGTTTGAATGCAGCTTATTTTTTCATTTAAAGATAATTTTATAATAATAATATTCTGGGACACTATTCACACACGGCCATCTGATCCCAAACTAAGCAGAGTACTATGGAAACCAGATAACTGATATAATACATATACTACTTTTCTTTTGTAAATACATACTTATATAGATAATTACACCCAGACTCAGGACAAACAGACATGTTCATGCACACAAATATCTGTCCTGGGTGGGAATCGAACCCACGACCTCCGGCGTGAAAAGCAAGCATTTGCCAACCACGCCAACAGGCCCGTCATTTTATCGTGATTGTTTTTAGCTCTGTTTTGTAAAAGTGTGTTAAGGCATTAAAGAACATATTTATAATTGTGCCTTGTTTCATAAATCCTCCGCTATATAGGTATATATTCCCTAAACGGTATAAGCTGCCCTAAATGATGTAATCTTAAAAAAAACAGGATAAGGTCAAATTATTTAATACTAGCTGTGTCCCGCGGTTTACCCGCGTAAAACTTCTCAATTATAGCCTATGTGTTAATCCAGGGTGTCAGCTAACTCCATACCAAATTTTATTAAAATCGCTCCAGCCATTTAGAATTTAGACGGAAAGAAGTAACAAACATACACACTCACACGCTCACAAACTTTCGCCTTTATAATATTAGTGTGATGTCATGCAATATAGTTCGTAAAAAATATGTATGAATAATCTAATTCACTCCCCAAAAGTGGCCATCATGTCCAATTTCAATTTCAAGTTATTTCACTTTGATGTACGGAGTCCTATTAATTAGCGTAAGTGACATTTGAAAATGTTAAGACACTAATTAGTCTATCTTCTTTCAACCTAAAAAATAAATAATACAATACATAAAATCAATATATGTAATTATCAATTGATGATTATTATTTATAATAGGCATGAACGTATTTAATTGAAATGTATGAATAATAATGAGGAAATTGTTTAAATAAATATGTATGACAAGTTCGTAGTATTAAAGCTGAAAATTAGGCGATAATCCTATTCATTTTATTAAGCCCTCAGTAAAAATCTAAGCCCCAACTTAAGTAATTTCTGTACGGCTGAACATCAAGAAAAGTTAATATCTTCTCACTCCAACCCGGAATTGGCAGTTAAATACTTTTGCCTCCAAACAAGAACACAGTTATATATAACTCATAAGCGGCTGATAATCAAAAGGCCTGACTCCAACCCGGAAAACAGTTATAACGTATAAACGGCTGAACTAAATTTTATTGAAACATAGTGCCAACTAAGTGTCTGATATAAGGAAAACCCTATCATCATCATGTTGAGGGAGCTAGGCACCCGGATTATTAGTATGGTATATAGTAGCTTTCCATGTGTTGGTACTGTATGTAATTTTTTGGCGTGCTGAATCAGTAAGCAAGGCGGTTTATTGGTGCGGTAGAAAGTAAGGCGGTTTCGGTAACACTAAAGCGTTCATACAAATATTAATTTGCATATGAATTTGTTTTCTAAAAACCTTTGTTTTCAAGCGATGTCGCCCTTCGATTGGGCCCTAGCGCCCTTAGCAGTTGGTGTTAATTCCCGCTCTAAATAATCTTTGTGTAAAAAGGAAGATATGTTTAAGGGTCTGATTGGTTGAAGGATTGACGATCGTTACAGGTAGTCAGAAGTCTACTAGAACCTCACATCTGGTCTCACAACGTCTGTTACTGTACTAGTAGCTGACCCCAATTTATATCGAAAAAAGGCGAACACATACAAAAAATAAGCTAGTGTTGTTATAGTTCTAATTCTAGTTCAAGACGGTTTTAAACTGTTCCATAATTGATCGAGTTTCCTGTGATAAGCTGATACGCGCAAGTTTGGTAGATTATTATGCAACACTGTATAATAGCCCTTATCAGTTTCTTTAGGTATCTACGAGATAAGGTGACACACTTCGTACAATAAAGTTAAATGGAAAATTGATTTATAAAATCAATTATATTATCGAGAAACCGTGGTAGTCCCGTGTTCGTAGAGGTAGTGTCAATATGGTCACAATCATGTCCTTGATTAGACTTGCAATACGAATACCGTCCTTATTACCTCCGTAACTTTGACAACGTCTTTACGTTGTCAAAGGCAAAGTGTATCTACTGTTTTCCACCTGCATACTCATTGGAGAACTTGTAACGGAAGTATCTTCTCTGAGAATAAACTACTGTTGCTGGTGGAATTTCGGCCAAGGTGGCCCAATAGTGGCTCAACACAAGTGTACATGCACTCTTAATTTCATAATCGCCTGCAGTTAATCGCTAGACTGACGTGAATATGTTGTCTCGGAGGCACGAGGGTGTTTGGAATACCGCCAACATCCTGACTTCCAAGCTGCCAGTGACGATTTGTTTTGGCAGAAAATTTCACTGATTAGGACCCTGTTATTTATCGTTGAGCATTCTACCCTTAGACCTACGAATATGGGATTCAATTTGTGGGTAAAGATAAATAATGGAATCATGTAGCAAAAGCCCTTGAACTTTTCGCGCGTCTTTTATCACATCCATGCATATTTTATATGATAAATGCTTAATGTTGTTGTTGGGGCTACTTTATTGCATTAGGTATGTTTTCGAAGGCACAATATTTCTATACGTTCATGCGTGAAAATATTTGCTCCTGCGCTGGTGGAGGGATGAGCATTATAAAGCTCCAATAAAACACTAGTTGTTTTCGCTTAGAGGATGTGAACATTCACTCTTAGTTTCATAAACGCCGTCGTTAGACCAACGTGAATATGTTGTCTCAGAGGCACGAGGGTCTTTGGAACACCGGCAACTCTCTGACTCCAAGCTTCCAGTGACGACTTGTTTTGGCAGCAAATATCATTATCCAGGACCCTTTTACTTACCATTGAGCATGCTACCCTTAGATTACGAATATGGGGTTCACTTTGCGGGTAAAGATTGATTAGAATAATGGAATATTGTAGTATAGTAGCCCTTGAACTTTTCGCGCATCTTTTATCCCAACCATGCATATTTTATATGATAAACGCTTAATGTTGTTGAAGGTGCTACTTTATTGCATCAGGTATGTTTTCGAAGGCACGCACACAAGTCTTTTTATACGTTCATGCGTGAAAATATTTGCTTCTGCGCAGGTGGAGGGAGGAGGGTTATAATGCTCCAATAAAACACTAGTTATTTTCGCTTAGAGGATGTAGAGCGCGTTCCTGGTTAGATTATAACAATTCTTTGTGTGATGAGCACGGTTGTTTCTGCTGTCTGAGTATAATTTATTTATAATATGTATGTATTTACGAGGGGTGATCCAAAAGTAATGATAATCAGTTATTTCTAGTGCACACAAAAATACAAAAAAAATATCAGTCACTTGTTCAGTTACCCACTAGTTCAGGAAAAAAAAATCATATAAATAGGCCACGATTCCCGGGAGCTACATTCATTTGAATACAGACTGTCAAGGAGTGAACATCAAAATGGAAAAAAACGAAATCAGAGCTGTCATTAAATACCTCTGCTTGAAAAAAATGTCTACCAAAGACATACACAGCGACTTGGTGGAAACATTAGGGGACTCTTCTCCTCCATATTCCACAGTTGCACGCTGGGCTAAGGAGTTTAAGCTGGGAAGAACATCGACGGAAGACGAACACCGCGAAGGACGCCCATCGACGTCCCTCACTGAAGAAAATGTGAAAAAAGTTGAAGAAGTTGTATTGGAAGATCAAAGAATGACTATCAGGCATGTAGCTGAGGTCACAGGGCTCTCATATGGCAGCATTCAAAGAATCCTTGCGAACGAATTGCATATGAGAAAGGTCTCCGCGCGTTGGGTACCGAAAATGTTAAACGACGAGCAAAAGAAGAAACGAGTCGACATGTCAAGAGCAAATCTCGAAAAGTTCCAGGCAGACAAGGATAATTTTTTGTCACGTTTTGTGACCATGGACGAGACCTGGATCCACCATTTTGATCCTGAAACAAAACAACAATCGATGACATGGAAACGACCCGATGAACCGACGCCGAAGAAATTCAAAGTGTCAAGCTCAGCAGGGAAGGTTATGGCGTCTGTTTTTTGGGATGCTGAAGGAATAATCATGGTGGACTACTTGGAAAAGGGGGCCACTATTACAGGCTCCTATTATGCAGAACAAATAAGAAGATTGCGGGAGGCTATTAAGGAGAAAAGGCGAGGCAAACTGCGGGCTGGAGTACTGTTCCATCAAGACAACGCACCGGTTCACAAAGCTGCAATTGCCATGGCTGCCATTCAGGAAGCGGGCTTTGAGCTGGTGGAACACCCCCCCTATTCACCAGATCTAGCCCCCAGTGACTTCTATCTCTTTCCACGACTCAAGGAACACCTCCGAGGCAAGAAATTTGACGATGATAGCGACGTGATGGCCGCGGTTGAGGACTTTTTTGAGAGTCAAGATAAAGATTTTTTTTCTAAGGGAATTTTAGGTTTAGAAAAGAGATGGACTAAATGTATAGACTTGCTAGGAGACTATGTTGAGAAATAAATTTATTTTTTTATTTTATTCATTGTGTTTATTATTGATTATCATTACTTTTGGATCACCCCTCGTAGAAATATAGTCCCAAGATATTTCCCAAGATATGACCCAAGATATTTATTTAGCAAGGGGCTTGGCATCGACATAATATACCTACGTGAGATGATGTGTAATGGGGGGCAACGTTCCCGTATTCTGCGCATATCTCAGGTTCGATTAACTGTTGTCTACAGTATCGTTCATATGATAAACTTAATCTAAAAAATCTCATATCAAATGGTTGAACAGGTTTTCATGATACTTACCCAAAAACCTTGATTAAACTAGCATTCGGATAGAAAACACGCCTTGGAAGAGATTCATTGGTTTGAGAGCTACAGTATATATGACTGACACATACGCGTACACGGATTCTGTAAAGAATTTCTAATATTTGATAAATGTATCGATTTTATCAAAACAATGGACAGGTACATACATTTTTCCATTCGTCTCAAGCTACTTGTAAACTACCGATGACCTCTCTTTCTTTAGAGATCACAGATATCGAATCAATATGCAACTAAGGCATCTTATTTACTTTCAATCCGCTATGACCTATTCCTTTCTTAAAGAACGGCGTGCGTTAGATACTTGCGGCTCATCTGGTGTTGCGAATTTCCATCGGCGGCAGTGATCACTTACCATCAGGTGAAAACAAACTTTCCCTTTAATTTTTGGACAGGGGTGAACGTGGGAAAATAAGAGACAGGATAGTCACGATTTTTTGAATAAAAATTAACGAGTGTTCTGGCTGGGGACATGTGGCGTGTGATGTCCTCATGCCAAAGGAGGTCCTGGATTCTTGATATCGGCCACTTGTCTGTGACAAGTGACCTAGCTGACAACAATTTTGAAGCACAAGCTGTTACATACCCTTTGGAGGGAACTGCCTTTTAATCTTCGAAAAATGCGGCGTCTAATCGATACCTTTGTTTTACACGATGCGACGACATTTTGTTGGGCTGGGCGTATACTTCTTTACATATTTTTCGTCACCTGTCAGTTTATGATACATTTTTGTTTTTCTTGCCAGCGTCCACGTTTCGCTGTCCAATTTTAAACTTTGCGAGGACACCTCTAAACAATGCTTATGGAAATACTGTGGTATATAAATAATAGTTTGCAGTACTGTCTCAATTACATAATTATGTCAAATTGGTTTTCACGAATAATTATTTACATTTCTTGAGTAACCGCGATTGGCGGCCGAACTGAATAAGCTTTCGCGTCATATTCAAATCTTCCCCGTCCACTTTTTAATTCAGAACATTCAACAACAATAAATAGCCAATACTTGGACTATGCCAAACATATTACCTATATACCTGCCCATATATTTATATATTTCTTAATAAACCTAGAAACAATAAATAATCGTGCGCATGACACAAAGATTTGTCCTGGGTTCGAACCCACGACCTCGGGCTTAGCCAACCGGCTAATGGCTATCAATTTTTCTTTTAGTCATCGTATATTTTAACACGTATATCGCGTCAGACTCCATTATTGGGAATGAATTTACGCCAGAGAATAAATTTCAGAAGTGTTCTATTTTCAAATTTCTGAGTGAATAATCACGCTTTTATAACTTACCAGAAAGTTATTTTCTTTAGTCTAATCTCGTAAATGTAATGTGTGACTTGACAGTTTATTGTTTAATAACTACAGCAATAATATAAGTTTCGTAATATTAAATAGGTATAATAAAATAGATAACCTCGTGGAAAGTAATGGCTGGACATTAATTAGCACGTGTAATGGACTAATAATGTAAAAGTCTATCTTTATTAATTGTGAACTGGTGAAGTAAGAACTATTAAGTACGGTTATTAATTGTAATCCGCGAGCACATCGAATCGTCAATTTATTATTCTTTTTTATTCGTCATCTAATAAAATTATGACGTTTTTAAATCATACGACATATGCACGCAATAAATTTCACAAGCGGCTGGCAAAACCAATGGATATCCTTAGATGATTAATGGCGTGACGGATGATTTGTACAAATCAACAATAGAACAGAATTGCTTGAAGAAATATATAAGGTTTGGCCCAGCTTAGTACAGAAGGTAGTTCAATTCGACGTTGTAGACAGGGGCTCTACCGGCTAAGTCGCCGAACATCGATTTCTGAAATGGCTTTCCCATAAATGAAGGTTAAAAATGATTTAATCAATCGTTAAATCGGCTTCAACGTTGACGATCGATTCCGGACCATTTATGACGTCACATGTACTCATGGAAGCCGATTTAACCATTGATTAAGTCAATTTTAACCTTTATTTATTTGAACGCCATTTAAGAAATCGATGTTCGGCGACTTAGCCGGTAGAGCCCCAGGTCTGTATCAAGGTAGCCGCGCGGACCGGAATCGGAGTTACCTTATCTTTCTTTACGCGCGGAGTAAGCAGTTTTTTTTTAGCACCTAGGTATACCTAATCTATTTTTACGCGCGGAGTACGCATTGTTCATTTCCTTGTCTATTCATTTTGTATGTTTCCTGTTATAATAAACGACAGTTTGATCTGCGTTCAGTTTGTAAGTTTAACCTCGCTAAAATCGAGGTGCGTTAAATCGAAGCCTATATAGTGTAGGTAGCAGGTTAAAACAGATATCGCGGAATTTTCGATTGTTTATGGACTTGATGGAATGAATTATGGTTCTTAGGTTAACGTTGGCTAAAAATCCACAGAACCAAAAATATTGGCGCTTTTTATGGTTCCGTAGCCAAATGGCAAAAAATGGAACCCTTATAGATTCGTCATGTCTGTCTGTCTGTCCGTCCGTATGTCACAACCACTTTTTTCTGAAACTATAAGAGCTGTACTGTTGAAACTTGGTAAGTAGATGTATTCGATGAACCGCATTAAGATTATTACCCAAAAATAGAGCTGAAACTCAAAAAAAATATTTTATCGTACCCATACATGTATGTCTATGGATAGGTCTTCAAAAATGATATTGATGTTACTAATATCATTTTTTTCAAAACTGAATATTTTGCGTGAGAGACACTTTCAAAGTAGTAAAATAAGTGTCCCCCCCCTGTAACTTCTAAAATAAGAGAATTATAAAACTAAAAAAAAAATATGATGTACATTACCATACAAACTAACAACGAAAATTGATTTGAACGAGATCTGGCAAGTAGTTTTTTTTAATACGTCATAAATCGTAAACCGCAATTTACTTTCATTTAATCAACTGAAATACTTGCTGCTACGGAACCCTTCATGGGCAAGTCCGACTCGCACTTGGCCGGTTTTTGTAGTTGAAATCGAAGGAGGGAGGGGTTTGGTCTAAACTGTTAGGCGGAATTGTTATACTATGATGTCAATATGGATATCATAATGATATAATACGTCAATCTTATTAATACTTAACATCTTTCGGATAACTCAGGCACCGAACTGTATCTCGTTTGCGATATGATGGCTGCTGTTAGTATTATCATGGCGTGCAAATCTTAATTTACATTATCTGTGGCGATATTATATTATTTCACGTGTATCGATTCAATCGATAACGACTCAGTAAAGAAATATTTGTTTATTATAAAATGCTGACTTATGCCTGCGACATTACTTTGATGAGATCTGATGATCCTTCTTGTAATGCCCATAGGAAGGTACGTTAATCGATTCGTAAGTGATCGGTGAGGCCACGCACTTACACACGTGGTCTGCAGTTAAAAGAATCTCTCAGGAATTAAACAACAGCTAAGTTATCCCAAATCCGCTGATTGAATAATTGTGACCTAAAGGTAATAATCGATATGTTTATGAAAAACATGTTCAGGCGTCAGCGATCATAAATTCAACAATCGTTTAGATTTTATCCATAGTCAATATATGTGATTTTTATTTTCATTTCGCTTTGGCGTCGAGCGTCACGAGAATGCACGTGCACGCAGGTACCAACCTATTTTGGTTATATGTACATATATCCTGTTTGTGAGCCTGTATAAGTATGAATAATGCAAGTGAACGATGTAAATGATTTCAGTCCCAAGGCTTAGAATAGTTGAGATGTTCATTGGTTCCTATAGCGCATGTATTTACGATGTGGAGCGCCTCATTTCTCCGTTACATAGTAGGCAATGCCAATGACCCCATCTATCCAATATCAGTAGATGACGTTGCGTACACGAACATAATTATAGCCGCAATTCTATGCAGCACTAAGTAATTTTGTTTTAATATCGTTACATATCTCACGTGGAAATTCTAATAGAAATGTAGAACGCATATTTAATATTGTCCAACTGATTTATTTGCGCAGAATGTTGAAACCGTCTCACAATGTAGGTATCTATTTTGGGTCATTGATACTTCTAGTTTGGTCTTTTTCTATATCCTTTTCTTACATATATCCTTTTCTTACAGTCAAAGTCAAAAGTAGGTAGACGATCAAGATTGGACGAGAGGTTTTGATTTATGAATAATCATGGATATTAGGCAGCAGTATCACTAGCTAATATTTTTAGCAGTTAAGTCTCACGCACTTTAGAACACTTCTCCGCCACACAATCTTGACGCAATTTACGATAATTAGTATTGAATATCCAATTTTGATTATCTGCTTTTGCCGTTGACTGTACTAGCATCTTAAGAAAGGGATTTATCGTTTAAAAATTTATCTGAATGCTGGAGTTTGTCGGTGGAACCATTTTTCCTTTGTTCTATTTTCGGTAGTATCATTATTTTCTTCTCTTCTATGATTATATTCTTTCTTCTGTTCGATCTTCTTCATAGTCGATCCCTATGTCTCTCTCTCTCTCTTTTCTCCCTCCCCATTCGCCCCTCTTTGCTCCTATTTTTCTTCTTTGATTTCTTTTATGTTATTGTTTATGTTCTATTTAATGTAGTGTAAAATTTGTGTCATTTAGAAAGAGATGTAACGGCATTTAATTAAATTTAGTCGTGTAATAAGTGTAGAATTGCACCTATTATCGTGTTTATAACATTGATAAATAGTAAATCAGGGTGAATGCTAGGTACAGTAATTCAACACGTAACATTAAAATTTAGGAAATGATTATCTTGAAACACACAGATAACTTATCTATCAGATATCGGACTAACAAAATTGGGCTTTATTTATGCGGAGAAATGTATTCTACACAACATGGTTTTCTGGAAGAGTTCTACTGAATATTGTTCTGGATTCTAGATATCATTTTGGATTGTCCTTTCCTACATGTAACATTATACGTACACGTACAGTCGACGCTACGTTGTTGAATGCATTTTAAACTTGACAGCATCTCTATTACGTAGGCAGTAAGGGCATTTTCTAATTTGCATATATATAATTTAAAGACCTTTGCATAGCAAACTTAATCATAATGATTTTATTTTCTACTAGCATCAGACCGAGACTTCTTCCCGGTTTTATTTAGTTTAAATTAAAACAATAGTATTGTGACTAGGTACCAGTAGGAGTCTTCATTATCTATTAAGATCCATGCAACCTGTCATCTGGTAAGATCACGTTAAAACATAAACAGTTATCCCAAAGTCGATACTCATACAATATCTCTCTCTCTCCAGTTTTATATGCGATTTGATCTCATCGAAATTTTACAATTAGGTAACGTAAACTCAAAGCTAGCTTACTCTAATCTATTGGTGATCCCGGAAAGTGCATTTGTTCCACCAACAGTCTCCAAAGCTCATACACCTGTCTATCAGTCTGTTTACCCGCAGATATTGAAACTTTGGTTTCGAATACCTGATTTCGTCGGTAAGTGTTGTGAGGTTTTTCTAGTAACCCAGTAGCCGCCCGGATTGTGGAATTTGGTGGTGATGGTCCTACGTAAAACAGTACCATCGAATTATGAAAGTGAGAAATACTCAGTACACCTATGTTAGAACAAAAATTCGTGCATCCAGTGTGGTCTCCCTATCCGAAATTCTGCCAGTACTATATACTTCTTTCGGCTGATATGTTTATGTTGATCATCATTTTTATATCAGCCAAACGACGTCCGCTGCCTGACCATGGCCTCCAAAGGATCTCCAAAATGGCGGCCTTGCGCCACCACGTCCAGTCGCTTCCTGCGTCCCATGCAATATCATCCGTACACCTTGTGGGGGCCTGCATGTTGCAGCTTCCGGTTCGTGGACATCACTCTGCCCCAGCGCCCGTCGTTTCTACGAACAATTTATCCGTCCATTGCCAATTTAGCTTGGCAATTCTTCAGGCTTTGTGGGTTTGCCTGTGATTTTAAAATTTCGGAAAGATTATGCAGGGAATAACTAAAATATTTTTTTTTCATTCAATACATTAAAAAAGTTGTTTTTGAATCCCAAACTAAGGGGACTCATATATTGGGAAAAAGGGGAACTCCAAGCATAGCCATCTACATTGCTTTTTGATTGACCTGGAACCTATTTAATGAGAAATAATACCAATAATACCTGTTCTTTTTAGATATTGTTACGCGGGGTTGAGGAAAAAGATCAAATTAGAAATACCGCAGTTACCAGATTTGGGCGAATCATCGAAGGTAAGCAATGTTAAACTCATGTTAGTAATGGTATTAGTTTTATCTATATTATATGTTTGCAATTGTACACAATTTCGGGCTAAACAATTACTTGTAGTGTATTAAATCCAAGACAGACACGCTTCAGATTCATCTTTTTAAATATGAATCTGAATACTTAGTAATTAAAAATGAATGTAATAAGCCTTAACTCGACAACCATCTAGTAACTACCATCTAGTAACTGTAGCTATCGGCTACGTTTCCTAGCTAATATTCGTCTAGGACACGAAGCCAATTGCTAGAGTTAAATGGGGGTAAATAGATATCTCGGGATTAAGCCTAGATATCTAGGAACCGTGAACGTGTGCAGATGGAAACAATATCCATACATAAGTAAAATTTCTTTCCCGTCTCTATTCACCCCATTTTAGGATAGTACAATAATTCCTCAGGCGGATTCCTTTGCAGTATAATTAGTATCGTGAATTATATATATTTCATAAATATCGAAACATGTCATAAACCCAGTACGGTGCACCTTGATGATATTGAATCAATCTTATATTTTAATTAGAAATATCATTTCATCATTGGAACCCACTTACACTTTCTCTATGATTTGGGCATTATAAGTGTTCCTTGGTCTGCCCGAGTTGTAAAAAAATGAGGAATATTAGGACATTTGATACGGCACGACACTTTCATAGAAACAACATGGAAAGAAAGTATAGGGGATTCCCTATACTTTCTTTCCATGTTGTTTCTTATTTATTATGTTATTAATATATTAATGTTATGTATGTTGCAGGAACCAACAGTGGCGTTAAGAGAAACGGATAGAATTGTTTGCGACTGGGCCGAATCCAAACTAGGTATGTGGATCACTTCCCATTAATTTTTATTCCTATATTTCTTATAAAACATAATATCATGTTCCTCAAGTGGTTCTGTTTATTCCTTGGTTTGGTTTTTGTGTTACCGCTTCACGTATTCAATCAAGCGGCCTGAAACTTGAGAAGAAAATAGATATTAATCCAGAGTGCACACGGAAAAAAATGCATGGAAAAAATTAACTTATTTTTCAGCATGAATATCCACGCATGCAAAGGCGTGGTTGCAAGATTAGCAATTTAACTATATTTCTCATTAAGGCAGTAGGTGTGATCCCACAAATTGAATGAGTATTTTGCTATAAAAAATTTCACTCGTCCGCCTGTTTTTGCCTGTGTTATGACCTAGCCGTTTAGTTCCTAGCAGGTCGCGAGCTTGATTCTAGCACAAAACAAATAATGATGTGGAACAAACATTAGTTTATGGAAAAAAAGGTTCGTATGTTAAGCCACGGGTGGTTCAACATGATATGACACCAGAGTAATGATATTGTTGTACTATAAATTAGTAAGTTTTAAAGAGATGACTCCCATTTCTCCCATTTTCTTTCTCCCACATTAACGCATGTAAGCTAGGTAAGTCCTGTAAGCCATGATCAACATTGGCATACAATGAAAAAAAAAAAGAGTGGTGAGCCCCAGGCATGTCTGATGAAATAGCTAGAATTATCTTAGATCCAGCATCAAGAGTATTCAGAAAGAATAAAAGCTAAAAAGGTAGAATCTCCACTTACATTAGTGCAAAGCGGGACTCTGAATGAAGTCAGGTGCAAGAAACTGCACTTTTTGTAACACGAAACCCACATTTATTTGTTAGTTTAAAAACTTCCTGTACGTACTGAATAGACAAACCAAATATGCAATTTAAAATGTAAGACTGCCATCAAAAAGTTTTTTCGGAATTGCTCCTAGAATATATATTAAAATTCCTGATTATATACAAATAATGCCACTATTTAAATTTAAAATAGCACCTCAGAAACTCCTTATTGACAAATGCTAATATACTATTGACGAGTTTTTAAACGATACAGATACGAAGTTATTAGAGTTGTGCTTGTAATTTTTGACATTTGTATTTTTTTTTCCATGAATATTATAATGTATAAATTTAATAATGTAAATTGAAATGATAATCTGTAATCATAAATGTATTTGACATACAAATACATTTATGATTACAGATTATCATTTCAATTTACATTATTAAATTTCAGACAAAACAAAGCGTATTTTGCATGTATTACCTTTTATATACCTATGTTTAACAAATAAAATTTCTGATTCTGATTCAAAAACATCGCTGATACGATATTGGTTATATCGGAATACGATATCGATTAGAATCGGAATAATGCAAAAGGACCCGTAGTCCTTTTGCATTATCCGCAAATTCTCTATGAGTAGCAAGGTTAGACTGCAGGATTTGGTTTTTATTTTGCGAGGGCTAAAACCGTCCAGGAAATGAAAATACAAACTAAGTAGATACCCGCACCGGAGTACCTATGTTCGAACATCGACTTGCCGCGGTTACGGATCGGGAGATGCGTGAGGGGGTCGTATCGTTTTGTGGATATTTTGTGTAACTTTCGCTCTACGTTAATACGTGACTCGGGCCTCTCGTCCATTCGGAGGTACGAATGCAAACAAAGGGTCGTGTTGGAGTATTTCTGTGAGCTAACCGAATCACTTGTCGGTTCGATGCTAATACTAAAAATAAAGGGCAGAGATAAAGGAGGATATATATTACAGTACCTGTAGTATGTCACATATTAACCCAATTCGATGCCCAGAATCGTTATCAAGCTAAGTAGCTATAGCTAACAATAAACTGTCCTCGTATTTAGCTCATTCTATGTTACATAACCTATATATAATGGACAACAAGAGCTCTGCTTTACCTAGTCGGTTATGCTTTAAAAGTACTATATTAATAGACGACTTGAGTCATGTTAAACATTATAAAAAAATATATTGATATTATCATCATCATATCGATCTATCGAGGCTGGACAAAGGCCACCCCCAAGGATCTCCAAAATAGCCGGTGTTGCGTGCGCTGCCCGTATCCAACGGCTTTTCGCGACCATTGCAATATCGTCGGTCCACCATGTAGTGGGTCTTTTCCCCAGCGGCCGTCGGTTCTACGAGCTATGTGCCCCGCCCATTGGAATTTTTTGGCCTGCAGATTTTGACGTTTCTGATCCGATCGCGTAGAGATACTCCGAGCATAGTCCTCTTCATTGCACTTTGGGTGACCCGAAGCCTTCTTATGAAGCTTCTTATTGATATTACTTTATATTGATATATTTTTTTTATATACAACGCCCGCACTAGGGAATCTCATCCCTGTGTTGCGGGGACTTTACAATCGTATAATAGACAGACACAAGTAACATTTTTACTATCGCAATACTGAACGCGGAGATTCTACAATAGTAGAATCTACAACGAGGTCATAAAACAACAAATATTTTATCCGAGACATTTATTCAAATTAATTCAATGAATCCTTAAGTTGGTGAAAGAATGGGTTTTATAAACGATTTATACACTCTGCTTTTAACTGCATTTGTGGGCTTTTGCAACACTGATATAGTACTTACAACAGTTGTAGCAAATTGTTCAAATTTCAGTTAAAATAATTATTTTCATCTGTAGTCATTAAAATTTCGGTTACTTTCGTAATACCGGTTTAATAAAATTTTTACCGTTTTAATGGAAAATTATGATTTTTTAGGGTTCCATACACAAAGGATAAAACGGTACCCTATTAGTTAGACTCCCTCCGTCTGCCTGTCCGCCCGTCTGCGGTCAGGCTGTATCTCATGAACCGAAATAATAAGATAGCTGTAATTCTGTTGCCACTAAAGAACAAATACAATCAGAATATAATAAATATTTATGAGGGCTCTCAACAAACGGATTTTTTTGCCGATTTATTGATAATGGTACGGAATACTTCGTGCGCGAGGTTTTTATTTACCTCCTTGAGATAACTAACACACTGCCATCTGATCCCAAACTAGGCAGAGCTTTTACTATGGCAACCAGATAACTGATAAACTTTCTAAATACATACGTGTTGTGAATAAATGACACTCAAACACCCAGCACAGAACAAATAATCGTGCTCATCACACATTGTTTTGTATTTCTAAATACATACATGTTGTGAATAAATGACACTCAAACCCCCAGCACAGAACAAATAATCGTGCTCATCACACATTGTTTTGTATTTCTAAATACATACATGTTGTGAATAAATGACACTCAAACACCCAGCACAGAACAAATAATCGTGCTCATCACACATTGTTTTGTATTTCTAAATATATACAAGTTGTGAATAAATGACACTCAAACACCCAGCACAGAACAAATAATCGTGCTCATCACACATTGTTTTGTATTTCTAAATATATACAAGTTGTGAATAAATGACACTCAAACACCCAGCACAGAACAAATAATCGTGCTCATCACACATTGTTTTGTATTTCTAAATATATACAAGTTGTGAATAAATGACACTCAAACACCCAGCACAGAACAAATAATCGTGCTCATCACACATTGTTTTGTATTTCTAAATACATACATGTTGTGAATAAATGATACTCAAACACCCAGCACAGAACAAATAATCGTGCTCATCACACATTGTTTTGTATTTGTAATATATACAAGTTGTGAATAAATGACACTCAAACACCCAGCACAGAACAAATAATCGTGCTCATCACACATTGTTTTGTATTTCTAAATATATACAAGTTGTGAATAAATGACACTCAAACACCCAGCACAGAACAAATAATCGTGCTCATCACACATTGTTTTGTATTTCTAAATATATACAAGTTGTGAATAAATGACACTCAAACACCCAGCACAGAACAAATAATCGTGCTCATCACACATTGTTTTGTCTGGATGGGGATCTTAGCTTAGCAGTCAGGGTATTAGACCAACAGGTCTGTCATCATAATATTGAAATACTGCAAAATGAATACTGCCAAAACGAAAATTTCTTTAATTTTAATTTCATTTTAATCTTTCAGAATCAGAATTTTGACTGCACGTGTGGCGCAGCGGCTAAGACAGTCGCCTCGCCTATTCGTGTCGCGGGTTCAAGTCCCGCGCCGGACAACTATTTGTGTGACCCATAAATAGTTGTTCTGAGTCTGGATGTAATTTGTGTCCGTCTATTATATGTTTGTAAAGTACCCCGCAACACAGGGATTAAAATGCCTAGTGCGGGCGTTGTCTTTAAACAACAACAAAAAAAAAATCAGCATCTTTATTTGTTAACATAGGTCAAATTACAACATGTTGTGAGATGTTACAGACAGGCAGATCCTCTATGTTATTACATTAATGAATACTTTAACTTATAATATTACAGACACATTAGTTACAATAATTAAATTAAATATAATAATGTCAAAATATGTATTGCATGTCATATTAATTTTATTATGACATGCAATATAATAAATTTCTAAATTGACTTGAGGCAGAGATTGTGTACAGCCTAACCATAAGTGCCTTTAGAATATTATCGGTACCAATAATCACCCGTGCCTTCTTTGTTTAATTTTTATTCGTTTGTATAGGACCCAGAAGTCAAATGAATTTAAAACAATATTTTCCATGAAGTTTATTCTAGAGAGCATAAAAAGACGGACGAAATCGTTTTTAGTACGCTTGAATCGTAAATGTACAAAATGAATTTATTTTAGGAATCCTCAGCTATTTCATATTAATCATCATCTCTAAAGAAAATGAAAATTCCTGCAGATCTACTCCTTGACATGCTTAGAAATACATTATTTTGTAAATGAAACTATTCTGGACTCCAAATGTTAAATTCTGGATTAGGGCATAGGTACAGATTGTCTTAAAATGTAGGATTATTCTTATGGTATCGTAATATATTATTATTGTGTTTGTTTATGTGTTATAGGTGTGAAATTTACGAGCATATCGGAAATATCTCGACACTTGATGACGGCAAGCACCCAGCTCGCGCCACCCGGCCCCGCCAGCGCCTCCCCGCCACCGCTAGCGCAAACACACGGTGATTATTTATACGTCCGTGCATGGTAGTTAAGTCTTCAGACGGTGCCTAATATTTTTTTTATATTCTTTGGAATAAATTAATATTTACTCTAATTATAAATACTCTCAAGTAATATTTTTGTAATTTATTCTAGCGCCAACGGATGACGCTACGAGTCGAAAATTGATTACACATCTCAAACGAAAAATGCAGGTAAGTATCTTTAGTCGTTGCATAAAAAGTCGCTTTGGTTTAAATCCTTTTTGATTAACATTTCCTTCACAGTCTCAAGGCACTCCCGGGCGCCCCAAAAAGAACAAGGCCACAGAGGCGGCGGGCGAGTCCCCGCCGTCGACATCGTATGCTAGCCACCTTCCGCCGCTTAAGCACGAGAGTGAAGTGCCCGAGCCGTACTACGGGCCCTACGCCGGCACTTTCGAGCCGCGCGCGCCCTTCCCGCACCCCGCGCTGCCCGCGCACCCGCCGCCGCCCGTGCCGCACTACGCGCCGCGCGCGCACCCGCCCGCGCTGCCGCCCCCCATGCCGCCCGACTACCGCGCCGACCCCTACGCCTTCGAAACCTACGCGCCGCGTGATCTAACGCGCGAGCATAACCTGCCCATCAACCTGTCCAGCGACGCATCGCTCGACCTGTCCACGGAGCGGGCGGCGTGGCACCGGCGCCCGCCCGAACCGCCGCCGCGCTTGCCGCTGCCCGGCAAGAAGCTCATCCTCGAAACCTACCAGAGCGAGACGCGCGCCGCCGCGGCACCCGCCCCACCGACCCCCACTTACCTGCCCAAGAAGATGCGCGCCGCCGAACTGGGCGGCAAGCTGGCGGCCGCGCGCCTGGCAACCGAGCCATCTGAACCGCCCCAGCCGCCCCGTCAGCCCGAGGGTGCATTTTTAGAGGATCCAAAAAACTTAACGAGCCGGTCCACAAGCACCGCCGCGGCGCTGGCCCGGGAGGAACAGGAGGCGGCGAGTCCCGCGCGGGCCAAGGCTCCGGCGCCTGAGCCAGCCCGCGGGCGCGCGCGCAGCCATCCGCGCGCCACGCCCGACGAGTGCTGCGGCCTGGACGGGATCAACATCCGGACCGGCGTCATCTGCGAAGAGAAGCACTCTGAGATCCTCAACCGCGAGCGTGTCATCAGCATCTGCAATATCGACAAGCACGACCTGGATGACTACCTAAACGAGGGCAACAGCCAGGAGCATGAGGAGGAGCTGCTGCAGTACTTCCACCACCAGCGTGCAGCGAACGCGCCGCCTACCACGTCCGCCTCCTCGGTCGCGCCCGCTCAGCCTTCCACCCATGACCACGCTTTTTTAGAAGCAGGCCAGGACCCACACGACGACCATAGCCAAGGCAAGAACGAAAAGATCTCGCAGCTGCGAGAGCTATTAGCTAAAAACCTCAAGAACCAGAGTGGGTCCAGTTCTCAAGGCATGCCAATGAATCAGGAGTCCAAACCCTCCCTGCCAAGCTCACAGGGAGAGCCTTCCGCTAAAACGACCATATCTCAAGGTGCTTTTAAACCGGTCACCGGAATAAACGATACCGAAATGAACGGCTTGGCAGTAGACCAAATTGAATTCACCGATGGCAAACCCCGTAATTCTCATCCCACGGAAAACGGCACATCCTTACCTTACGTAAACGATGCAGCCTCGAACCAAGCAAACACGAATATCGGAGGGCCGCACCTTTCAAATGGCCACTGTCATAACGAGCCACAAAGTCCGACCACTAGAACGCAGCAATATGAATTCGTTCCCATTTCAGACGGATGTCATTCGCCTGGAAATTTTCACTCCAAATCGCCTCTAGGTTTTGGACAACGAAGCCACAGCCCTTCAAAAACGAATAAACCCGTCATTATGGGTGGATCACTTCAGACATCCCCCATATCTCACAGCACAGCTGCAAGTCCTTTCGTCAGCCCGAGAAACACACCAGTGCCTCGATCCAGACTCTGTCCACGGCCAATACCGAAACACAATGGAAGGAAAAGGCGAAATCCTTTGTCTCTAGGTGTAGTAGACCCCTGTTCCAAGCAGTTTGCTATACCTAACGACCAAAAATTTATAAACAAAACTCCAATATGCAGTACAGGAAAATATTGTCAACCGATCTCAGCGCCGCCATCGCCCAACATAGTCACGCATTATAAGAACCACATGTATCCGTGCCCTACGGGCATGTCTAACGGCTCTAATAATCTTTGTTTAAATTTTTTACCTAACGCCCCATTTCGAGATCACATAAATGGCGACCCGCCTTTGTCCGCCGATCCTTTATCCAGTGAAGTGAGTCAGTTCTTCCAAGAGTCTATAGTCCCATATAGATCGGCTCCAGATACGTTCAGATCTCAATCGGTACCTCTCAAACAGGGTATAGGCAATATGGGTCTCTTGAGTTACAATAATACGCCAGTAGGTTCGGTGCCTCCTACGCCTGTCCCTAATGAATTTTGTGATTTTGGATCTCTCGCCGACACCTGTGATATATCGAGAGCCGGACTCAATCGCGAGACGCTCGACAAAATTTATGACGCTATCGACAGTAGTAATGACGTGCTCACTTCCAGCGCCACTCAAAGTATATTGAATTCTAACGACACTCTCAGCAACGGCTGTGATCCGCTACCCGAACACCCGATACTGGTGGACGAGCAGTTGACTTCGATTATTCCGAGCAGCGACGATCTGCTCGAGAGAAGCAATCAGTTTAACCAATCGTTCGTCAATGACGGCCCGCCCACCGATAACGTTGAAGATTTTCTCAAGCGAGCGAATAGTATGGAATTCGATCTACCGGATTTAGTATCCGACAAGAGCAAATACTACGCTACTTCACGCTCGGTGCCGGGGACGCCACTGCCGTACAAACGTACCGCACCTAACTTGCAAATAGATCCGCGACGTTCCAGAGAACTTTTTGCGGCGAATAACTACGCGAGCGTGCCGAACGGTATTTCTTCTAAATCAGTGCCGTCCACTCCTCAGTTCGCGGAGGACAGGAGCGTGTTCAGTTACAGCAATAGAGACTTTTTAATAAACGGCAATTCAGTGTGTGGAGCAACCCAGCTGCACGAGGCGGCAAGCGAGCAGGCACTGGCGTCGCCGCTGCACGATATGCTGCGCGAGGACATCCTGGGCGAGGCGCTTACGCCCGCGCTGCTGGCTGACCTGGACAAGATCGACGCCGCGCCCTACGTCGACCTCTAGTCACCCACCTCCCGTATAGTCTTTACATTTCACGACTGCGCGTGGATTAAAGTGAGTAATAAATGTAAAATATGTTCAAAATTGCGTTAGCGAGTAGTATTCCCATGCAATAGTACGTTCGTCCGTGTACGTCTGTGTTATTTTAACGCCCATGTAACGGAACCTCCGTTGACAAAAAAAGATGGAAAATATATTCCAGTTCAGACTGAATTAATTATCGAGCCGTTGCCTACAATTTAAAAAGTGTGTCTAATTTTTGACACATCTAGATAGTAAAATGACATGAAAAAAATTGCTACTGGATTTAAGAACGTTGCTGTACACGCCGATTTCGCTTGTGCGTGTTAAACCGAAGCACTGTGCATGATCAGATTCGTTAAGCACACAGATACGACGTACAATCCTTCACACTACCATTGCCCACGCGCAATCGTAAAATGCTACAAACTATACCCCTCATGAATCACCCCTTGTACATATGTAGCATAGTTAGTTCGGTTTTGTTTGTACGGATACCGTTAAGTTGGATATCTACAGAGTACAATGATTTGTATGCCTTCAGTGAAGGCGATCGCTAAGTTGTGCATGCCTAGTTTAAATTTGGATCGCACACTCCCAAAAACTGAGTCAATAAACGTGCACTGTAATATTGTGATAATTATAAAAGCTATTAACATCAATTATTAGAGAGTAAGCGACACTCTGAAACATTATAGGGAAGGCTTACATGCAGTTGGCTATTTGTGAATTTATGAAGTTGACGTTGTAATCTTATCGTTTACGTTGATTTGTTGTAATATTATTTGCCCAATGCCTTATGTGCATTTTGTATAATATGAAAGTTATAACTATTAATTTGTTTAGATTTTTTGATTTATTCGAAATCAGAAAGTGAGAAAATGCGATAATAATCGCCGCTCAGTGTCGACATGCGCTTGCACAGCATGCGTGTGATGCAATGGACCACTAAGAAGATAATATATTTTTAATAAAATGGATCCAATATAAAGGATAAAATTATAATTCGAAGACCATGGATCTGACACGTTCCACCTCGGGCATCATATACAGAAAATAGATAGATTCAAATGTCCATCTGTCGGTAAATATGGTAATCGTTGTATATGCTAGCTAGTGTAAGGAAATAATAAGCTTAGTGTACCAACTATACAAGGTGTTTTCTTAGTTGTTTAAAAGCCTTAAACCCTAAGATCTATTACGAATATTGAATAAACCAACTTAAAGAGTTTACATTTGAAATATGATTAATTTTCCGGTCAACACACATATTGTGTGTGATCTGCTGAGAAATCGTTTTATTGTATTTCTATTTAAATTATATCTATGGATTATATGGTTCAAGTTATTATGAACTCAGAAAACACACTGTATATCTATATCCGTTTACAATATTGGGCATGTACTGGGATATTCTAATGAATATAGTCCTGTAACAATGCGTCGAGCTAATCGATATCAATGTTAGTAGGTAATTAAATCATATTTTCAGTCGACGAGATCGGTGGTTACACTTTGGCCTTGATACCGTCTTTATTTGTAGTTCAAGTATATCCACTGATATCGACTGTTTTTAACATGTAAAGCTAGATATGAGGCTGACGCACCATCCTTAACTTTAACATCACAGTATCATACGGACTAATAATGTAAATCACTGCACATTTAATACAAAAAAAAATAACATTATGCTCTGTATAAATATAGTCGTAAGTTGTGTTTTCTAACAAATCCTTCACGTTTTCTCATAGTAACATGAGTGAATGGGCCTAAGCAAACTTGTTACTTTTAACACCGGCTATTCAGTTACCAGTTTCAAATATTGACGCTGGTGACTTCCCAGATGGCAGAAAGTTGTTGACACTACGTTCAAAACGCAGAAAATCGGCAAAACTCGATTCGTTTACGCGTTAGAGGCATGGAGATATACTTGCATGGAGTATTATGGGTACACAGATATGCCAGGTGGGCAGCAAATGTGCAATATATCTACACAAGGTATACCTATTGGCCCCGGTTGTCAACAGTCATTAAGCTGTGTCAGACGCCAACTGGGCTGCTTGAGCAACTCTCATGGTAGAGTAGCTAGAAAGTGTTCAGAGGAATTGTTAGAACTTATACCTGCCCCCACAGACCCTCTCACCGAAAGTAAAAATTTCATCCACTGATGAATGTGATCCACTTGCCCGTTTGTCATCCTATTCATAAAAAAGTCTTCAAATAGCAAAGCCGTGGAAAAATCACTAATAACTGCTGCTAAAAGTATAGTCGTGCTATGGCCGTAAGGAGATGGTGTTATGTGCCTCGTGACAATATCTACGCTCATTTCAAATCACAAATAAACATCGAAATTTTGATATATATACATATAAATATTTTATATATTAGTGAGATACAATCAATAGTGATATACTAGCTAACCAGTTCCATCGACTTCACATGATCGTAGCTAATGTAGGTAGATAGTGTTTAACCAGACCAATGCAGCGTGCCAAGCGCGCTTAGTAAATTAGAATTGGTTTTTCATAAGAGAAATGATAAAAATAGTATATAGTTTATGAGAAATGAATTTATTGTAAGTTAGCACAAAGATTTAATATATTTTATTATCACATAGGAGTTTTACTGATATACTAAATTTACATTGATCGCATTAAATGCGGTATGAAAATTTGAACCTGTTAATGAGGCCGCAGTGAGCTATTAAGGCGATACTACATTACTGATTATTTCGTTATAGCTTCAGAAGCCGGTCTAAAAAAACACCTCGATACAAAACTAAAAATATATAGGGTGTAACAATATTAATGACAAATATTTAAATCTATTGTAATCTGAGCCAGATAAATTATCGCATAACCACTCACCAATACACTGTCCTTTATAATGTTCTGTAGTATTAATTGGGTTAGCCTAAGTATATGTGATGTACGACGACCTATCCTTACACTAACATCTGTCTATACTACATAACCTATATACTATTAGACTCAAAATATAACCTCCCAGCAGTATGCTGTCCTTTATAAAGGACTATAGTAGCAAGCAGTTTAATCTAAGTGCCTATGGTATCTACATATTAACTTCGTTTTATCCTGTATTGTCGAAGTTGACTTCATACAAAATGTCTCAGCTTATTACAGGTTTGTATGTAAGAAAAAAAATACCTTGTGTGTATTTTAACCCCAAAGGGGTACGAATATTAATATTATTATTAAAACATGATACATAAGGAATCCGATCGCTTCGGGGGCGACAATGCGTTAAAATTAATAAAAAGAACATGATTAACTGGATTTATCCCTTATTACAACACAATAGAGATCAAAAATCAGGTGGTCACTATTATACCATTGTTCGATTAAGAGTTAAATTCATATTGTTATACCTTATATATAAATGTATGGTTCAAATTATAATTTATTAATATTCTTCAGTTTTAAAATTATTCTTTGACAACTCTAAATATAGGTATGTTTTCTTTATTCTTCCGCCTATCGTCCTTAGATTCATGTTAGTGGCATTTTAACATTTATTTAGAGTTCTAATATCTTTATACTATTTCATTAGATTGAGTTAGGTAAGAAAATTCGTATTTTATTTTTAACATTCGCCTATGCTGCCACACAATTTATAAATGCAGTATGTAACGTATCGTTCACATGTTCTTTACTGCGTTTATAAATTATGTGGCAGTATGTTACGACAGTAAACCCGAGTGCAGTGACGGCTTTTTAGCTTTTAGTCCAGTTTATTATCATTGGTCGGAGTTATTTAAAACTAGGTGTATCCTAACACCCCATTACCACCAGTTGTTCCTCATCTTTATATAATGACGTTAACAGTTAGTCTAAGAGTCTTCACTGCTACACTTGACAAAAGAGAAGTACTGTGGCTCAAGCTGTCTAATCCACCTATTCAGTTCGCCTAACTTTGTATGAGTCATGAGTCTAATTTAAATTTCGAATCCCATTTAAATACGAAATTTGGCGTACTATTAACAGTTGTTTTTAGAATTGCTTAACTAAACGGTGACCGCAGGTAAGTTGAGGTGGTGAGCGTTCAGTTTGCCTCAGTGATTGGTCATAGATGTAATCTATTCCACTCTGATCATCTATGACCATAGGTTCTGTCGATGCATTATGTCAGCCGAAGACTTCCAATACTTTTCAAAGGCCTTGCCATGATCTTGCTATTATGGACCTTTTATTTAATTGGGGGGTATGCCTAACCTACTTACTGCGACCGGCCGCATAAGTCGAACTGCACGACGGCTTTTAGTCATAACATAATATGTATATAATGTATTTACATGGTTTAACATATATATAGAAGGTATAAAATAAATAGGAAGAACTTTCCATACATAAACGCCGCTCAGCTGAGTAATTTTCTCCAATAGTTTATGTAATTTAGTTTCATGGGTAAATTGTGCGTATAAATTTTCTCCACTATTCATGTTAAACCTTGTATATACTTTTACCATGACCGGCTTCTAGATTATTCGAAGATCAAGTAAAGTGTTTCGTCAAAGGTTCAAGCAATAGGACTGCTTCACAAAATGGCCTATCAAAATTATCGTTATTAGGTACTTTCGTTAACTCTCGTCTCTTATTTATCAAATACATGTGCTGTTCTAAAATATAGAAGTGATAACAACAGGTATTACTTTACACGACCTGTGCCACAATAAGAAATGTATGATGAAATGTCCTTCTGAAGCTTATTAGTTGGTTTGTTATAACGCTAGTACAAAACACATTGACTCGACAGGGATTTACCTACGTACATGTAAGTGAAACCGAAGACTGTTTAAAGTTTGTAGAATATTTTCAACACAAAGATAACTCGTTATGATCACTAGGTGTCGAGGAAATATGAATGCAATGAATAACCTCAGTGATCCGTGTTTTTTCCAATTTGGTAGACTTACCAAAATCGTCTAGTACCTAAATATAATTAAGTTGTACATTTTGTTAAGAATTGTCTCTCATAAGTTAAAAGTTGTTAGCACTTTGTAAATACATACATTCAGTGTTTAATATTATTCCATTCTTCATTGTTTTCTATTTGGCTATTACTATCGAATAAATAAATTAACAACCATTAACATCAAACACGATACCTATACAACGTGTGGCATAAATAGTGTAGACACCTTAAGGACTTTATCTGCCATGAATCTGAACAGATCTGTTCCAAACGAGTCTGTGAAATGTGATTAATATTGTTTTTTATCTCATACTAAGTAGATCAGCTGATCGTTATACTTAGATAGGACGTTCCTCCATTGCATATGCTACACTTTCAGTTTCATAGGCAAGTTAAGTATCTTAAGGTACAGATGCCATCACATCAAGGTACCCCTGTACAATCTGTCAAATTTCCCCAATTCAAAGTTAACCTTATGCTTTTGTGATAAAGTTGAAAATCTATAAAAGAAATTTGACAGATTGGTATAGCTGGATGAGCTAGCGTCTGTACATCCACTATTTATGTTACATCTTGTATAGTATTTTAGTCATTATAAATGTGCACTCTTAAATGACAATGTATAAATCAATAATTATGTGTTTATTATGATGAGAGCGAACGCTTCTCGATGTGTGTTGTGATTAATTCGCATCTCTTATACCTAACGCTCTTACTTACATAAAAACAGAGACATAGATCAGCTTGAGAAATGGGTTGTTTTCTTCACTTAAATAATAGATAGATGACAATTGACTGACAGGCACCGAATACCTAACCTATGAAAACCGGCCAAGTGCGAGCCGTGGCCGCGCACTGAGCCGAGGGTTCCGTAAAAACTTATTTTCTGTCATATAAGACATAGCTTCTTGATTCCAGTTCAACGCGAAGTACAAATTTACAGAACTTGCCTTCTTCGCGATTGTCAAAACACGCGTCGTAAACGACCGCATCTTTTGAGTCCGTTCGATAGGGAGATTGATTTTTAAAATTGATAAAAGTTTACCGACCTAAGTATTTGAAATTAATTTCAAATTGATACCTTCACACGTTCCAGAGTACATGTGGACGGGCGCATGGACTACGAAGTGAACCCATATGGGTACCTTTTTTCCTTTTGAAATACGCTGCCGCGCAATTTATAAACGCGGTAAAGAACATGTCGTTCACATGTTCTTTACTGCGTTTCTAAATTGGGCGGCAGTACGGAACCCTGAAAAAGTTAAAATTGACCCACTTGGGAAATGTTGTTCTCGTTTTATAGTGAGACAATACATCTCAAGCTGATTAGTGTTTAAATATGTTTACGAGTAAGGCCCTAAATGTTAACTAACTTTTATATTTACTATGTTCGTATATTCCGATTATATGGTCAAATGTGTAGAGTAAATCCGTCGTTTAACCTGTAATGTTCTTTACAGTTGATGTTTGTATATAATAAAAATTAAATATAATCGCGTAAGACGTCGATCGGTGTAATGAATACAAAAACCACGTAAAGCAAATGTTGCAAAAGATGTATACCAATTAAATTAAGCATATCGATTAACTGAATTAAACAAAAAATATTATGTATACATAATTAAATTATATTATTTAAAGAGATGAGTTCATTTAAGCGATGTATTCCTTTATGCTGTACTTCTTTTTATTTTTTCACCTTTGTATCATAACAAAGAGTCGAGCAGCATAAATGAACATGTCAAATTTAAGCACTCACTTTTTAGATTTTTTTTACAAATTATAATAATAATTACAATTGACTATGCAAAAACCACCATAAAAACCACGATAAAAACCACGTAAAGCAAATGTTGCAAAAGATGTATACCAATTAAATTAAGCATATCGATTAACTGAATTAAACAAAAAATATTATGTATACATAATTAAATTATATTATTTAAAGAGATGAGTTCATTTAAGCGATGTATTCCTTTATGCTGTACTTCTTTTTATTTTTTCACCTTTGTATCATAACAAAGAGTCGAGCAGCATAAATGAACATGTCAAATTTAAGCACTCACTTTTTAGATTTTTTTTACAAATTATAATAATAATTACAATTGACTATGCAATTAATCGTGTATAATTATTTTATACATGTAATGTAACATTTAATTATCCATTCTGTATTTATATATTTTATTTGATAGCAAGAATTATTAGTATTTTATAATTTATTGAGCTTTTGTTTCCATTTACACTCACATAGCCAAGATGTTGATTTTAATTATATTTTAGCTATGTACTGTTTTTGTATTTCAATTTCCCCAATTCAAGTTTTATAAAACTTGAATTCAGGGATAATATGATAACCTCCAAATTTTTATTTAAGAGAATACCTTTGTTAAATATATTCAATTTAATCACAACACAAACCATATATTAAGAATTAAATTCAGTTTAATAATCTTTACATTTCTATGTTTATTTTGGAGTATATCATTGTATTTATTCGACCGCCATATTTATTAGTATCAATAACGTCAGTAATGGGTCCATTTACACATGCAAATGTACAGGGTGGCACATTTACATCGCGTACAAGTGTTACATAAAAAGTGTGGATAATTAAAAAGTTTATGGAACTGAACAATTTGCGGTATATTACTTTGCAAATACACGAAAAATATAAATATTGCACTCCATACAAATACGTCTATGTCCATCCACGTGTGATGCACTTTGTATGAGGAGCCGATAACTAATAATTGTGTATTTCGCAAACGAATGTTCTACAAGTTTCATGGCGAAATTGAGCTGTTGAATATTACCATTACCCTGAAAATACTTACGAAATGAAGATAAACATGTTGGTTTATTTCCTATTCATTTGTATTACAAACAATATTGAATTGCTATTTAGGATTGTACATTCATTTTTGATACTGTAACATTCCGGATAAAGAAAATGTTTTATTTAATTACGGCTATTTATGAAAACGCAACGTTCCGCCGGAAACGCGAAATGAAACAAATAAAAAAGTTGCCCTTGGGCTCGATTCTACATCATTAATCGCTCAAGTTCACTACATTTTAATTACCATTAGCTAAAATTTGATTACCTCATGCGATGATTAGTAATGTTGACACCCTGTACAAGTTTGTAGGTTTTATTAAGTTTTATACGAGTGTATGAAATCATTGGTTAAAATATCAATTCCTGTCTGCAACTAAAATTTAACTAAAATAACATTTAGAATATTTATATCAGTTTCATACATGCACCGTGAATAAGTTTAGGCTTGTGGAGCCGATTAGCTAATCAGCGTTTTAAGTACAACTTGGGAAACTGATTTTTAAGCACAAGTCCGTTCTAAAATCCATCTATAAATGTCAGTATTGATACTAAAAAATACTGCAATATTTTGTCTAAAGAAATCATATATAATTTTATATAATTTATTGAAATTTAAAATTCACATATTAAAATGAATATAGAAGAATTTAAATTTGATAACAATGTATTTCAATAATGACGCTAATTCTGATGTCATTAGCAAAAAATTCAAATGTACATACATAAACTGATTATCCTGGGAGATGTTTAATTTTGTCTTTTGATTTTCGAATACCATTCTACAGTCGAGTGAATGAGATAAAACATGGTTCAAGGTAATCTGTGCCTCAATGCCTTTTATGAGGTACATTATTAGTACCTTTAATTATAGCTAAACCAATTTTAAAACGCAGTAATATGTATTAAGGCGAGTTTCAATTTACCAGGTTGGTACGAGAAAAGCACTTTACCAGAACGTCGTACTTTTTTTCCATGGTGACTTGACGTGGTTTCTGTGCCTTTTAATATAGCTTTCTCTCTTTCTAATAACAATTTACTAAAAATAGTTATTTTAATTGAACTCATGGCACACAGAATTAGTGTCATTTTCGATAACATTTTAATGTACCTATGTATTTTATTGTTAAAAAAATAATATTCATTGTCTATGAGATTATGTTGCTGATATTTTCTTAACATAATCATTGTTATGTAAATACAACATAAACATCATTAAAACGTATTAATACATGACACTATTTTATTTTTATTACAACTACTAAGTATATTGTTCTGTTAATTATTGTTTTTATTTTCTAAATATTTTTTATAAAATGTATGATAATACATTAGTATTTTAAGCATATCTAGTTGAATAAGTGAAAGTATCCATGTTGTTGATTAGTCTTTTATGGATGTTGATTTACACCATTTGC
This sequence comes from Pseudoips prasinana, assembly GCA_951640165.1. Taxonomy (NCBI): domain Eukaryota; kingdom Metazoa; phylum Arthropoda; class Insecta; order Lepidoptera; family Nolidae; genus Pseudoips; species Pseudoips prasinana. Next base: position 20,659,925 of record OX621236.1, on the reverse strand, counting down.
TATGCAAGGATAATAAATGGTTCGATAGAAATTTAGATTTTTTATTCATCTATGTTTTGAAACATCTGATACACCCTATTCGTTTTTAACTGATATAAGCATAAAAAAATTTGCAAGATCAATTAAGGTCACCCTATGACACTGTGGTAAAGGTAAAAGCAGGAAAATATCTAGTCTTTATCTTTAATGGTACATTAAGAAATATAGAGAATATTGTCCTTGGAATATTGTTATTGATCTTAAAATAAAGAACTACATATCGTGAACTTTGAAAATCAACATGACTCGATCGATAATAACGCCTCATCCAGGCCGATCAAATAGGCCACGAGGCACGAGTAGTTTCACGAATAGTATAGGTAGACCATAGATCAGAATAATAATTTGATTTCTAGAGCTCGACAAAAGTCTGACAGCCGTGAAGCAACCATCCGGCCCTCCGGACTCCACATTTTCTTTTTCAGACGCCAGCACATCAAGCTACCTCAATCTGTCAAATTTCCCCAATTGAAAGTGCTTTGGTGATAAAGTTGAAAATCTATAAAAGAAATTTGACAGATTGGGGTAGCTGTGTGTGCTGGCGTCTGTACTCTATGCTCAATATAGTGTTTACAGGTACTCTCTGCTATTCGACTGGCCTGTTGGTCTTGTGGTTAGTGACCCTGACTGCTAGGTCAAATGTCGTGAGTTCTTTTCCTACCCAGGGCAAATCTTTGTGTGATGAGCACAATTATTTGGTGTCCGTTACTTCAGCGAGAAAGAAGCTCCTAAAGTATATATGCTGCGAATTTGAGCCAGAAAAAAATACTGCACTTTGTTATTTAAAAAAAAAGAAGCAGGAAAATTCTATGCCTATTACAATAGCGCACTCAACTCATAAACATTTGATAAATTACCAGTAATTCCTGGTAAAATTTTATCAAATATGAGCTGTCCGCGCGGTTGAAATGTACATAGATTCCAAACGTATGATTGGCTAAAGAAATAGTGTGTATGAACAGAGCGCTTATATTTGTTCAAAATATAATTTGTACGTCTTCAGGTTTTCGAGATATTGCATTTCCTGCTGAAGTGGCGGTTTGCAAAATCTTGTATCACTAACCTGTGTATGTGCGCATGTAGAATAAGGAAGGGAAGAGGGGTATTCTCTTTATTTAATTCTGAAAAAATATCGGAGCATCTAAATGAGAAAACATGTAAGCTAGCTGAAAACAGTATTCGGACCGTCAACGCTTATAATTCTTACAAAAGTCCCAAAAGTGTAAGTACAATATACACTCGCGAGCAACCAAATCGACTCAAGCCTAGACGGCGCACATATACATTGATTTTCCTAAAACGATAAATGGTAATTACAAAAGTGATATGTCATTCGAAAGCTGAAGAATTAGGCTTTCAATTAACATCAATACCTTAAAAAAAACTAAGCGCTGATTTATTGACACATTTTAATTGGCCGTCAGCGTAAATTACCTCTTTAGGAATCCACGACTTGCGCTACCTGCTCCCGCTATAAAACCCCCCACTTCCGGTTTATCTTATCAGTTGCTTGTTACAGGTTGACCGGTAGACATCTCCGTAAATTGCATTCCTTGTTTTCGCTAACCCATGGATACCACACCAGAAGAAGCCGCTCAAGTTGTTGCCTTGTTGCAACAAGGGTTAAGTCAGCGAGCAATCGCTGCCCAGCTCCACTTGAGCCAGTCTTCTGTATCCCGAGTATACAGACGGTTCCAAGAGACTGGTGCCTTCAATCGGAGACCAAGAACGAGCCGCCACCGGTGCACTTCAGAGAGAGACGACCGCTTCATTGTCTCAACCTCGCTGCGCAATCGACACCTTACGGGCGTTGATGTGCAGCAAGAACTGAGACGTGTACGACAAGTGGCTGTCAGCGAGTGGACAGTGAGAAGACGCTTGAAGGAAGCCAACTTGACGCCAAAAAGACCTGCGACGGGCCCTAAGTTGACTGCAGGCCACCGACAAGCGCGCCTTCAATTTGCTCGAGAGCATCTCAATTGGAGCGTTGCGCAATGGCGATCGGTCCTGTTTACTGATGAGTGCAGAATGTGTCTGCATGGCAGTGACAGGAGAGGCCGAGTCTACAGGCGTCCGGGAGAACGATTTGCCCAATGTTGTTTCGCTGAAACAGTGGCATATGGCGGCGGTTCCTGCATGATGTGGGCTGGTATCTCTTTAGAGGGAAAAACCGAACTTGTTTTCGTGCCTGGGGGCGGCCGAGGAGGCGGGCTAACAGCTGATCGGTACATCACCGACATTCTACTGGATCATGTTGTGCCCTACGCAGGGTTTGTCGGTGAAGACTTCGTGTTAATGCACGACAATGCCCGCTGCCACACGGCACGAGTCACTCGACAGTTTCTGCAAGAGGTCGAATTACGCACGATGGACTGGCCTGCGCTCAGTCCTGACATGAATCCCATCGAGCACTTATGGGACGAGCTTAAAAGAAGAGTTCGGGCCAGAAATCCAGTCCCTTCAAGCGTAGACGAGCTAAAGACAGCATTATTAGAGGAGTGGGACGGCATTCCTCAAGAAAATGTCAAAAAATTGATAAGGTCCATGAAAAACAGACTGCGGGATGTAATTAGGGCTAGAGGGGGCAATACGAAATACTGATTTAAATAAAATAATTTTATTTTTAATTTTTTTTGTTTAATTTGTCAAATACGAGACACATACCCTTTTTCCTAAATTCCCGTTTTTCCTACTCTTGCATTCAGACATCATTTATTTCAAAAATGATGGATGGATTTCAATGATAATGATATCAAATTAAAGCTGACATCTTAAGCTTTCGAATGACATATCATTTTAATAATTTCCATTCATGATTTTAGTTGTATCAATGTATGTGTGCGCCGACAAGGCTTGAGTCGATTTGGTTGCTCGCGAGTGTAGTATAGTATATTGCAAAGGGCACTTTTGTGTTTATGAATAATATTACTAGAACTCAAAACGAGGGTGTCATAACTTTGGTGGGAAAGAAACCGACTCCACACAAGATTTAAACTAACAATGTGTGCGTTTAGTACACGTTTAGTACAAGCCGAAAATATTCATCTTGGAATGTTTCGCAAAAAAGCATGTCAACGGCCTAGGAGGCTAACAGTAAGCTACAGGTTAAATAAAAAACAATTTATATTTTAGTATGGAATTAATTAATCACACTAATATTATATAAACGCTAAGTTTGTGAGTGTGTATGTTTGTTACTCTTTCACGAAAAAACTACCGGACGGATTTTGATGAAACCTTGTATAGCTTATATACCTATACGAATAACACATAGGCTATAATTTATACAGGTTAACGCGGGTAAACCCGCGAGGCACAGCTAGTTGATGAATAATTATAACTTGAACTGAAGTAGATATACCTACAGTCGTGGTCAACTAATTAGGGACAATCTCTAGTTAAGCCAAATTGTGAATTATTTTTTTATTTACCAACAAGTCTTAACAATATTCCATATCTTTTACATGTAAGTGTGCGCGATTATACAAACAATTACAACTTCTTAAACATTAAACCTCTTTACAGTATAGCTGATAGATTATCATAGTGCTTTTTGTTAAAAGAATGCTGGCTGGCCATTTACTTAGGGACACTGAGGTATTGCGTTCTAATTTCAAAATTGGAATTTTAATGCTTTTTTGTTTCTTTTCTTAATGTTTCGTGGTCGTTTTGGCGGCAATCCAGAATTTTAATTATAAGTTTGAGAATTATTTTGAAGAAATATGGGCATAACTAAAAGTTGCGGTCCAACACTACGAAATATTATCATGAAGTTTGTCGAGCGTGGTTGGTCATACCGAAGGATAGCACAACATTTAAATTGTTCAAAAACTATGGTATGCAATGCAGTGCAACATTTCAAGCGCTATACTGATTTTACACGTAATAAAATGGAGCTGTTAAAGATATTATAACACTGCAGATTATAAGTTTTGTTTAACTGTATTTTTCATTATACTTTACTGTCCTTAATTAAATGTTCACTACAGATTTGTACCTTAATATTTAATACATGTTTAATCTTTGATATTAAATACTTTTTCTATTTATTTAATCATTTATTTACAGCATAATAATCGGACCACATTATGCAAATAATAGGTGCTGAGAAATCAATAGGGTTTTATAATAAATATAAAACCCTATTGATTTCTCATGTACATAACCGGTTATAGCCCTTCACTATCTTGAATGTCCCTAATTAGTTGATCATGACTGTATATGTCTGTTATTTTATGAGTCTAGTTGACAAAAAAAAACAGTATTCCGTCTGACAAATAAAATTTATTAAAATAAATATCAACTCTATACATTTTTTTCATAAAACATCAGCAACCAACAATTTTATATATCTATAACATCATTTGACTTTCTTACCATAATTATCTAGAAACCAAGGCAGTAATATTGGGTCATCCTCATGTGAGTAGTTGTCATTAACCTGGACCGGCATGCCAGGGCTCCACTCAAACAGCAGACTTATCAATGGGAGAGATTGCAAATCTTTTAAAGCTTTCTCCCCGTGTTTATGCTTGATCTCTCTAGCAATACACCGTTTGACATAGGTAAGGAAAGTATCCAAAAAGTTGAAGCAGACATCTGGATTCCAAAACCTCTGAAAATATGAAAGGGTTATGTTTTATTAAACAATTTAAGGTTTGTTCCTCTTCCTCTACATGTTGCAACTGGGGGTACTTCTAAATGAGAAGGATAAGTTATGGATTTAGTATCTTTATTTGCTTACTTGACTTTATTAGAATAAAATATTGGTTTATAGTCACTTATGCAAATTAGACGAAAATAAATATAATTTTATTGATTATCCTTACCTGAGATTTATGCACCAAATCCCTGACTTTGCATACTTTCAATTCTTCTACCATCCCATCATCGTTTCTGTATCCACATAATATTGTATCTATCCCAACTAGGAAAGATTGTAGCCACCACTTTTTGGCTTTAAAACGCCTGAAAGAGTATGATATCATTAAACTAAAATCCCAACTCCAACCTTTAAATACAGTATTCATCTATACAAATAAATAAAATTGAAGTATCTGTTTGTAATATTGAAATAACCGATTTTTTATACATGTACACACATCAACACAATCTAGGGATATTGAACATTTCATTGATTATCTAGAAAACTATAAACATTTTGTTATGACTGTAAATGGAAGAATTAAAGATAATTTCATGGCCGATATTTAAACATTAACAACACGATGCGATTTTGTTTTTCTAATTAATAAAAGTCTTAAATTAATTAAGCCATAGAAAATTACTGAGTGAACAAAAACATTTTATTCTTATAAAATTATTCAATCGAATTAAATGAATAAAAATCTTACCAAATCTGATAATCAGTAATCGGTATTTCCTCCTCTAACATTAATCACACAGCGGCAACGATTTTCCATACTTAAAATTAAGGTGTCAATGTCTTGCTGGGGTATGCAGTCCCAAGTTCTTTTTAAATGTTCGAAAAGTTGTTCTTCTGTTGTCAAGTTGGGCGGAAAATCCCTCAATGCTCTTCGCTGTAACATGTTCCAGGCGTGTTCAATTGGGTTTAAGTCTGGCGACTGTGGAGGCCAATCTAATACCTGAACATCGTGTTCTCGAAGGGCGGCCCTCACCAGCCGCGCTGTATGGGAAGGTGCATTGTCATGCATGAGCTGAAATTCTTGCCCCGTTAGGGCCCTGAGCGGGACAATGACACGTTCTACTACCTCCTCACGGTATCTATGGGCAGTCATGCTGCCCTGAATCCAAATGAGTTGGGTTCGTCCGCCGATTCGTATTCCTGCCCACACCATAATTGTCCCGCCTTGGTAAGAGTGGACCTCCTGTGGATGTCGGAGACGGCTGACCCTGCCTGGAGTTCTCCAAACGCGTGTTCGTCTCGAATCTGGATGAAATCCATAGCGGGACTCATCAGTGAACAGCACCAATGACCATTGTTGATCACTCCATGTCAAATGTTCTTGAGCCCATAAAAGTCGCCTACCGCGATTGCCACGTCGCAGCGCTGGGACTCGTAGCGGTCTGCGAGCATGAAGACCAACTTCATGCAGCCTCCTTCGCACGGTTTGGTCGCTCACCAGCAGCTGCTGACCCTCCTGGAGCCTTTGCACTAGTTGCATCGCTGTGATATTGGGTAGTCTTCTGGCGGTCATTTGGAGAAATCGATCCTGTCTCTGAGTGGTAACACGATATCTACCTGTGTGCCGTTCTGCCACATCTCCAGTAGCGCGATAACGTGACCACAGCCTGGATACCACATTTTGGCTTGTGCCCAGAGACTCAGCAACGACGCGTTGAATAGCACCGTTTTGTAACATGCCAACTGCCCGTAACATTTCATCTCGACTCAAATGATGGCGTGGCATGACGCTAAAAAGCTTACACAACCAATTGAGAAAAGAAAATAAAACAATTTATCAGGTTTTCTTCAATTAACACGCAAAAAAAATTTTAATGCAACTTCTTGAAATTAGATACAACTCAAGATTGCGCTGTGCTTTGCGTGTTTTCATTTGTTTCTCATTTTAATTTTTAAATTTTGTATAAAGAATAGACAAGGTTTAAATCTGTAAATAAACTTTTTAAGGAAACTAAATAGGTTTTAAACAATAAAGCCATGTTTGATTTCAAAATAACGTATCCCTAGACTTTGTTGATGTGTGTATATGAATATATATACGGTACATACTCCAAAATATTTATTTTTACAATTTTTGTCTGTCTGTTTGTTCCGGCTAATCTCTGAAACGGCTGGACCGATTTTAACGGGACTTTGATTGGCAGGTAGCTGATGTAATAAGGAGTAACTTAGGCTACTTTTATTTTAGAAAAATCTTTTATTTTTGAAAAAGAACAAAAATAAAACAAAATTAACTAATTAACACGCGGACGAAGTCGCGGGCACAGCTAGTTAAACATAAATATGAACCATGGCTTTAGTAAATGTTAATAATTAAGTTTTGACTCAATTGTTTTTTGTTTTAATTGTTTTTCGAGGCAGTCGAGCTAGCGGTTCACCTGCTGGTAAGTGCTGCCGCGCAATTTATAAACGCAGTAAAGGACATGTTCTTTACTGCGTTTATCAATTGCACGGTAGAGTGGTAACCGCTACTCATGGACATTTGCAACGTCAGGAGGCACAGCAAACCGCCTCCCCCTGGAGACAGCTGCCTTTCGGGAGATTAATACTCTTTTTAAACCTCTTTTAATGACATGTCGTAGCGTTAACGAAAGACCACAGCAGGTAATTCATACTTCATTTTAGAGTGTAGGACGTACGTGGGATTTAATTCAGGATCATCCGTACCACCTGAAAGCGATCTCGTCGGGTGCGGGTACGCACGTATACAACGCACGAGTGAAAAATGTCGTCCGTAAACCAGAGCCGCGAATGCGAAATTAATAATACGTATTTTAATCGATCTCTATAGAGATTTGCCATGACTATGGGGCATTACGTCCGAAACATATTAGACGCTCGTCAAAAGAAAGCTGCCTGGGATAAAGATAGATCCAAAAGTACAAAAATTTTGAACAAAATTAATAAAGCACGGCCCATTTTTTGAAATTTGAACAAATTGGGAGCCTTTTCTACAGCACGATACGAGTAGGTACGTGTTTTCCCGCCAGAAGACGATTCGTGACTGGTTCACTAGCTTATTAGCGTCAGGATGACATCCGTGTAGCCTACACACAATCCGCGAATAAGATAAAAGATAAAAATATATATTTCTAATTTAATTTTAGCGATGGAAACTAAGTTCCCACCAAGGTCACGTTTGTTGGGACGTTGGATTAAAACCGTCTAGAACATGCTTTAATACTGAGACATTTCTGCAAACAAAATTACTGGTATAAGTTATGTTACAATATCAATGCGATTTTTGCCAAAGCTATGGCCTTGTTTGATGTTACTTCATATGCGGGCGGTGTAAATTAGCTTCCAGGTAAGAAAAAATTGGCTTGGAAGCTATGACATATAAGGTGCAAACTTAATGTTTACTCTCATATGTTTACAACAACATTTCAATCCTAAATTACTTCTAGTTGTTTTGGTTATGGCAACCAGTCTTAATGACGATTAGGCAACTGCTGGGACGTATGATTATATTGAGCAATGGCTCTCTCTTTGATGTTATGGTCCAATGGGACTAGCTATCCAAACGGAAAGGGGTCATGTGTCGTCGTCAACTTTTCATGTCAAGGAAACCACCAATTTCCAAACAATACTCAGTCAAGCCAAATCTTAAATGTAGTAATAAAATATCTATACTTAATTAATAATACAAACCTAAAACTTGTCTCTTGTCTAGGATGTTCTATATGTCTATTTGTCTTTAGTTCTATGAATTCTTTAGAAGATAAATATTTAATGACTGCTTCTGGGCCCAGTTCTGCAGGAGGTTCGGACACAGGACCTTTGTCACATCTGATACCATCCATCTCAGCTCCATACACTATTGTGTGTTGGTTCAAGTGAGTTGTGAAAACTAGAGAAAATTCTTCAGTTTCATCTACAGGGACATCAGGATTTGGGTCTGAATCTGGTGTATCTGTAACATCAAATTCATATAGATTTAATTCATCACTTAACAAAGGAAGATATTTGGGATGGTAAGTGATTTAAGGAACTACAGGCATCATCCTAATTGATTGGTTCTTGTTTATTGGAAGATATAGAATTGTGAGTAAAAAATCAATTCTCTGTAAAATCTTACCGCCAATCGAGCTTGGATTAAAAGGACAGGTTTTTTGAGAATAAATTGAAATGTTTTGTATGATATAGATCCACTTGACTTTGTCTAAAATGACAGGTTTTATGAGAATAAATTAAAAGGTGTTTTATATCCAAAAATGTGGTAGTGCATGTGCCCAAAACACCTCAACAATCACATCATCACAATAGGTGAGATAAGTAAAGTAAATCCATTTTAATGTCAAATGTAAATTATCATATTGGTCCTGACATTTTTTGCAAAATGTTGTATCATACATTTTACTGTATATAAAAAATGAGGTGTCCACCAAATATTTTTTCAGTCACAGTCTCACAGCCAGTTAAATGTAAGATACAGAAATGTTAATAGAATGTATACAAATTATTATACAAGTGGTAACATAAATAGTTATAAGGAGCAGTATCTATCCTAGAAAATGAAATCATAATTATGACAAAAAAAAATTGTTGCTCCATACAAAATGCATCAGCTAATGGTTATTCTGATGCTGGAAGTTAATATATTTTTTGTGTATTTTGCATGTTTATGTGCTTCACATTCAATTACATACACAAAATAAGCTCCTTAACTTACATCCACTACTATATATTACGTATACTGTGTCACTTTTCAGCAGTGAGAGATGAGACAGCAATTATAATTAATCTTATGATGGCCAGAGCACAAAAAGTACTTGTACATAATGCTTTGGGATGCATGCTCCAGAAAAACAATATCACAGCAGAAACACACAGTCCACCCAAGCTAGATTGAATTTTACTGCATTATTAAGAGTATTTGACAAGGAGAATTTTCTATGAGAAGTAAGTAAGACTGCATGTGTAGCGCAGCGGCTAAGACAGTTGCCTTGCCTCTTCGTGTTGTGGGTTCGAGTCCCACACCAGATAACTATTTGTGTGACCCATAAAAAGTTGTTCTGACTCTTGATGTAATTTGTGTACATCTATTATGTTTGTAAAGTACCCTGCGACACAGGGATTAGATTCCCTAGTGTGAGTGTTGTCTTGAAGTACTACTTATTCTGTGATTAAGGGTAAAAACAAACAATACTTACCAGACAAAACATATTGTTCAAACTTATAGCCCCATGAAGTAAACTGTCTTTCTTTTTCACTCATATTGAGCTTTCTGTATTTTTTATCTTCTGTATCTCTTGCACATAGATAAATGTTTCCTTTGTGTAATATAGCCACAATTTTCCATGGCTCTCTATTTTCATATGGAGTGCAGGCTACACAAGTCATAAGGCCTCGATAAAAAAAGAAAATGGCTTTATCTAAATTGGTTTCCAGAGGATAATTTAACCGGGCTGCATGCTCTAGGAGGAACTTGAGTAATTCAGACAGTTTAACATCTCGATCAGCTGGATGATGAATTGCTTTATCATAATGTAAGGTAAGATCATATTGGACTCTTTTTTCACTTATCTTTCTAGCAAATTTAAGATTCTCTAAGTCAATGTAGCCAATAATAGTTGGACGATCAAAACGTGGGAAAGGCCTTGTGTAAATATTTGGATTAACATGAAGTTCTGGCTGCATTTTCAATTGTTCAAATTTCTACGACTCTCGCGGCGAAACTGAAAAGAATAAACCACTGCAGAAGGATTGTTTCAGAGTTGTATAATCCTCTCAAGCATAGAAAGATATTCGGGTAAGGCTCAAAATTTTTGCGCTATCGCACAAAGGAGATCACAACGGAACGTGTTACAACTGAACTAATGTGTTACAACGGAATTTGTAAACCTTAGTACACATAACTACCACGGAGTGCAATTTTTTAAAATATTTCAAAAATATATATTTTTATTACAAAACATAGTTTTAAAATAAAATAAAAATATTATTCTTAAGAAGGTATTTTTATTTAATGATAATAAAATTTATTATACCTAATGGCATATGACTATGAGTATCATTTAAACAATAATCAAGAAAACCTAGATATAGAAATTACGACATTTTGTCTCTTTATCATTTGCGGATTGGGATGGAGCTTCATGTTTTTTTATTACGCTTTGATTCCCGCCACTGCTTTCTGACCTCATTTTTTTCATCTTCATTTAATTCAGCAATTTTCCTTTTTATGGCTTTTGTTCTTTCATTACTCATTTTTTCAAATCTTCATATTTTGCCGCATTACTCTGTTATAATTTTTCTCGGTACCTTCGACACCGTTCCGCCTCAGACATAGACATCTTGAAAGTAATAAATAAAAATAAATAGGTAACCAATACTTACTATGTAAAAGTTTATTCAAGTAATCAACAACAAAATGCCAACTCAATTGGCTCGAATTTAACTTGCAAAATTTCATTACAGAAACCGGGACTAGCGAAAGTAAATAAAAGCTTTTTATTAATATTAAAGTTAGGATAGGTTAAAAAAAATTAAAAACAATGATCTACACTTACCTTTATAAATTCTGTTGTGACACGTAGCACAATTCGTATCACAACGTCGCACAAGGGAACAAAATTTCGACTCGATCGAACCTAAAAAAAATCATAACACCAAAAATACTAGACGTACCTCTTGTGCAGTGTTATATTTCAGTAGAACAATAGTTGATTTACAGGATTTAAAGCGGAAATTCAAGATATCTATTCACTTAACGTCAATACAAAAGAATTTAACTTACAATTTTTTAATGACCATCCGCGTGCTTCACCACTTTCTCCCAAATGATACTGCACCAAATGGCGGAATCCATAGACTACTATATTATGCGGAATCGTTCAGAAATGTATCAAATATTGTGAGCCAGTGTTGCCACTTTAAATAAATGAATTCGTCATGGCATAAAATTTAACCAGTCCAAAAATATCGCGTCGCACAACCTGTCGTGTTACAACGGAAAAAAAGTTCAGACACATCTAACATTGATAATATTATTAATACGCTTTGTTGTATTATAGCTGTTACCGTTTAATTTCGTCAGTTGTATTCCATAGAATAAGATATATACGGAAATAAAAGGTTGCAGAGATTAAAACAAAAATTGTGAAATGATTTGTAAGGAGTGGGCGTATGCAGACACAAAAAAATTGTATGGGAGAAAAAAAGAACCTTTTTTATTTTTTATGTACTAAATTATATAATAGGATTACCCGGATGGAAAAAATAATATATGTAGGAAAAATAACAAAGTTTCTCTAAGTTTGAGAAATAATATAATTTTTTATACTTTTCGTTTTTTTTTATTTAGTTAAACTATACCGACACCAAATTTTTACAATATGCGCAAAAAATTTGAGCCTGTCCCATTCATTTATTGAAAATAATATTACTTTTAGTATAATAAGATTAATCAGATTTAAAAGTTTACGTTTATATTTACTAATAACTCTTAGTTAAAGTTAGTATTATTATTTATTATGGTTAGCTGCTGAACCATAGCAATACTAACTTTATGACAGCTAACCAAACTTTCACAACATTGTACAAAGAGTATGTATTGTAAAAAACTACAATTACCATAGAGTATGTAATAAACTACAAAATACGAATGCTCGAAGGGTATTTATTTGACTTTGACTACGTTTTGGTTATATATAACTATAACGTTATCAGTTAAAAGCAAAAGATAAGGCCTAATCTTTACAAATATACCTGGGTACTTTATTAATAAAGCCTTACTAATATTATAAATGCGACAGCTCTGTCTGTCGCTGTTTCACACAAAAACTACCCAACCGATTTAAATGAAATAAGTAACACCTATAGTCTACAGCCGGCGAATACGCTTGCTCAGTTTGGGCCCCCTCCACGCAAGCAAGGCTAGTGGATACAGCCTTAAACGAACCGTGCCGAATAATCACTGGGTGTTTGAAGCCGACCCCGGTAAATATGTTGTATCCACTGGCTGGCATAGCGCCACCAGACGTTCGCAGGACTGTAGCAAGCTCCCTAGAAAGGGCCAAAATGGATGGTGATCCCCGGCACGCCCTCTATGGGCATAGGCTACCGCCGCAAAGGCTCAAAAGCCGAAATAGCTTTGCCAAATGCACCACGCCACTAACGACCGATCCCTCAACAGCAAGATGCAGCATCTGGCGTGCACAAAAAGGATTCATGGATCAGTTTGTCACGCTTTCCGAAAGCCTCCCGCCTGGACATCAATTACCGTGGCCGATCTGGAAGTCCCTAAACAGACTCCGGACTCAGGTGGGCCGAAGCAAAGAAAACATGTCTAGGTGGGGACTGTCAGGCAACCCCAAAATGGACTGTATTTGCGGAGCATCGGTCCAATCCATGGCCCATCTAACAGCGTGCCCAGCCTGCCCTGCCACATGTTCATGGCACGATCTTAAAAATGCCACAAGCAGGGCAATCAGTGTGGCCACGTTCTGGGCCACAAAAATTTTACAAGTTTGCCATCGAATCGCTAAGAAGAAGAAGTCTACAGTTGTTTTTCAACCTATTTCATGACGTGGCCCCTTTAGTATACACAAATATTAAGCGACCCCCTACCTGTTTTTACCCGCTTTTCCCATGTTTTTTTTATTTTTGACAAATATTGCATCCAACATACCAATTCAGACCAATACATACTTAAAATGTGAGTTGAGAGAATGAGTAAGCGCGACGCAACGAGTGTTACGGGGGTGATACTGGCTATGCAACGGCGGCACGCGCGATAACGACTCGCTTGCTTTGCGACTAGTTGAGACCGTCAGTCGGTTACTGTTTATGGAGCGCCAGCCATTTTTTTTACTTCTTCAGCTGAAGTGATTTTTAATTATTGAATATGGATAAATGAGAAGATCAACAGAACCGTCATCTTCTAGCGGGTGTGATGAAACTACAATAAAGAAAATTCTGCTTTATGACGACAGTAATTATAACTGTATAATTTATTCCCAATCTATAAAAATTCGGATTTAATGTGATTGGGAATAAATCACAGTGTTATTTGCCTCGAAGTTTTTCTCTGTATAAAGATTTTTTTGATATATTATTAAATCAATGATAAACGATATAACGACTAACGTTCGTGATCAAGTCATAGAAAATATCAAAGACTGTAGTAGAAAGTCTACTTGAAATTTTATGAATCTATTCATATTGCGGATTGTGTGCACTACGTACTCTAGCTTTTGGGCGTTTTGAATCGAATGAAAACTTAATTGAAGAATTATTATTTTGTATAGCGCTTCCCACGAATACTACAGGTCAATTTCCTGAAGCTACGCAACATATGGGAAAACAAATATATATTTATTTGTACTGATGGAGCCAAAGCCATGACCGGTGTTAACAGTGGTGTTATTGCTAGACTAAAAACAGATGCGAAACGCCTATTGACGCATAGCTTTCACCATCGCCAAGCTCTTGCGGCCAAAACCTTTCATGTTTTGACCGCAAGGAATACACACAAGTTTATATTTTATTAAGTACCTATTATAAAAAATGTGAATTGTATTCAGGAGTTTCAGACACGTCTGTTTCGAAAAAATTGTGAAGGTACGAGAACACTCCACCAAAGTTTACTTTATCATGCAGAGGTTAGGTGGTTGTCAAGAGACAAAGTACTTTCCAGACGTTTCGAACTTCGCGCTCAATGTTTAATGTATTTGCAGCAGACCTAATCATAATAATAATTAAGCTAAATTTTATTTTCAAATCTCTCTTAGGTATAAGTTACATTTAATAGTAATAGATGTGTTAGTATTAATGTTTCTTCTTAATTATGAGAAATAGATCCCTTTTTGGGTAAAGGCCTCCTCCATCCTTTTCCACAATTCTCTGTCTGATCCTAAGGTCATCCAGTCTTTCCCAGCGATTTGGATAATATTATCAGCTCACCGGCTGTACGGTCTACCATCATTCTTTTTGTCAAGTGGTCCTTTCCATCGAGTGGTGTGGATGGTCCATCTACTGTCGTGACTGCGTGAAATTTGGCCCACCCATTTTCACTTTAGCTTGAGTGCTTGAGTAAGCTTAGTTTTCTCTCTAATTAAGTCGCTTCGCGTTTTATTAGCTTTTCTTATTTTTAGTAGGCTCCTTTCCATAGCTAAGTAGTTGAGTTGATCTGATTTTTATTTTGGCTTTGTTTTGTGTATGTTTGACATCCATAGAGTAGACATGGTAAGATGCATGTGTCGATCACTACTTTTTAACCGACTTCCAAAGGAGGAGGTTCTCAAGTTCACCGGTATTTTTTTTTTTTTTTATGTATGTACATCGATTACTCGGAGATTTATGATCCGATTTACGTGATTCTTTTTTAGTTTGATTCGGAATAGTTGCCATTTGGTCCCATAAAAATTTTTAAAAGTTTAAACTATAATTTTATAGTATCAATACTTTTTCCATGTTATATTTGCCCTTCTTTAAATATTACTTTTAATTATTAATACTTTTTCCATGTTATATTTGCCCTTCTTTCTATTTCATCTTCGTTGCTTGTTTTTGTAAATGATACTTTTTTCCTCAGATACCCGATAGCTGGATGGGTATTTTGTAACTATTAGCCATCAGCTTGTGATGATTAAAATGATTCGCGCGCTTAACAAATAGAGCTTAAAAGTAGATTTGTAAATGAACGCAGACAAGACAAAATCATAATACTCCAAATTAATTTGCGACCCTGAGACTAGCTATCCCAATTTTTGCAACCTTCTTAATTATTTACATACTATACGAATTTCAGAACTATTGGTTCCGTCTTAGAATGATTAATAGTAAGTACTGTTGTTTTGTCATTGCCATTTCCTCTTGTTAAGGCTATAAAATCTAAATAAATAAATACTTAATGAGACAACCGATCGATTAAAAATTGTATTTGATTGCTAAATTATTTCATTAAGTGTACCAAATCTCGTGTATTGAGATATTGTACGCCTTGAATATGTTACGCCAATGTCCAGAGCGTCTCAACTTTGCCATGTAGAAACTGACAGTAGAGACACCTGTAGAGTTTGTTTCTCTGGGTCTCTCGGTTGTAGCGCAATGGATCCGGTGGTAGCATTAAATCGCAACCGTTTCTTGCAGGTCGATATTAATAATAATATTGAATCATTCATACAAGATGAAGTACAATTTATCTAAAACGATAAGTTTCGTTAGTTAAATCTATAAATAATCTCTTCGACAATTACTTATTAGGTATAAGCTAACTGCGTTATTATATAACTATATATTATAAATTAAATATTATTTTTAAATGTCTTCATACATTCCGTACACCTACATATTTGTATATTTACACATATTATTTATGCAGGTATATGAATTAAACTTTTTTAGAATTCTACCTGAATGAATATTTTATTAATTTTAAAGGGCCTGTAATCGATACTTCACATTTTTCATTACGGCAACTTGTAAATTCTTCTGTCATATTTGAAAAATACGGTTTCGTTGCAAGAGTGGTTCGACGTGTTTGTTTTGAAAGTGTTATTTTTTCAATTGAGGTACCGTTTGTTAGGTGTTAATTAAATGTAAATATTAAGCAATGTGCCTTCAGATACTATTTATTTAGTAAGAAAATTGTTAAGAGAAAATGGATCGATTTCAGAAATGTAGGTTGTGCTTGAAACTTGGTGATTTTTGCTCTATATTCGAACAGGATGATTCGATAAAGTTATCTGAGATGGTTATGTCCTTTACTAGTATTCATGTAAGTAATGAATTAAACTCAATTTATCCTGATACTTAAGTTATGTGTTTGATGTTTGTGTAGCACTTGGCCTACTTTGTTTATAGATTTATGAAGGTGACGGGTTTCCTGACCGCGTATGCACTACCTGTATAGAGAATCTGAGTACGGCATTTCTTTTCAAGCAGCAGTGTGAAAGAATCGATTTATTACTTAGGAAATGTCCAGGTATTATATATGTATTATTTTAACCAATGGTTATGTTCTTAAATTCCTTGGATGTTAATATGTAAAGGTTTAACATGTGTAACATGAAATAACTGAATTATGTTACTTAAACAGGTTTTGTTTACATACCAATCCTCTATTTAAGAGAAGTAATTACTTGAATTTATTTTTATCAGATACTAATAATGTAAGTCAAGCCTCTTCAACTGATTACAATGACTTCTTCAAAAAAGAGTTCCACATGCATGATGGAACAGACAGTACTCTGGAGGAATATGTCTCTGCTGAGGGAGACAACAATGAAAACTTCTTCAAAGACAACTTTGATGGTAATAGCCATCATGAGATAAGTGATGAAACAGACAGTGATGTTGACTCTATTAAATGTGGGGGATGTAATGAATCTTACAGCAAATTGGGCACTCACACTTGCAAAACTACATGTACTATTGAGCGAAATCAACTTGAACGATCCAGCAGCAACGAGACTCTTGTGGCATCTGACATCGTTCCAAATGTACAGTTTATGAGAGCCTCACAGCTGCTGCAACCCCGAGCTACCCAGCCTTTACCAGACATTCCTGAGCATGTATGGGTCACATGTCTTCTATGTGATGAGAAACATGATCAATATGATAACTATGTGGTCCATCTTAATAGATGTACAACTAATGTGAAACTCCACCACTATGTGTGCCCTGTCTGCCATGATGTCTTCACTGATAAACTGAGCTTCTTAGAACACGTGAAACTATATCATTTTAAAGTGAACCCAAAGGAGACTGTGGTGCACTATAAACCAAATGGAGATGATACTGGTGTGGACTGTGTGGATTTTGTCCCCACATTGGAGAAGATCAGTAAGCCAAAGGCGGTACGACGTCAAATAGGTTGGTCTGTAGAAGATATTTACCAAGAAATTGAGGTTAAAAGAGTTGAAGATAAGCAAACACCCACATCAAGTCCCTTAAAAAATTTTTTTTCAAAGTTTGGGAATGAGTGAGTGGTAATTTAAATATTGGCATGATTGGGATCTTATAAGTATGGTTTGTGTACTGTACTTTTCACTAATTATACTATTACATGCTTCAACTAATCAAATCTTAAAGCTTTCTGGCTCCTTGTAGGAGGTTCTGAATAAAATATAATCCATATATATTTTTTATATTGAAATAAAATTGGAACATAGTTAAGAGTTGGAACTACTTAATCTTTTATATGAATAATTCATAGTTTGGCATTGGTTCTGATTTCATTTTATACCAACTAACTAACTTCATATTGTTGTTGGACATGCAGAAGTCCCTATGTGCTATTACTGCAAGTTTTGTATGCAGTTTTAATTGGTATTATTCTTTCAAAAAAGATTTTATAAGTATAACATAATATTGAACATTATATTTTGTTGCATATCATTAAGGGAATGTAAGCTTCAGACTAATCTGAAGCTTACTTTCCCTTAGAAAAGTAAGCTTCAGATTAGGCACTATGCCTGTGAAATTTACTTCAGCAGTACTGTAGTTGTAAAGTCTTTTATGTGATTCATATTAGTATGAGACAACTCCTCAAACCGACATGGTAAATTTTCCCCCATCCCAAAGAAATCTTTTGATCTTAATACTATTAATGTTGGGGTTCTTGGATGTGTATATCACACTAATATTATAAAGGTGAAAGGTTGTGAGTGTGTATGTTTGTTACTTCTTCATGTCTAAACAGCTGGAGAGATTTTAATAAAATTTGGTATGGAGTTAGCTGACACCCTGGATTAGCAATTATAGCAAAATAATGTTCTAATTCATCATATCATATCAGCCGAAAGACGTCCACTGCTGGACAAAGGCCTCCCCCAAAGATCTCCACAATTGCCGGTCTTGTGCTATTCGCATCCAGCGGTTTCCAGCGACCCGCACAAGATCATCGGTCCATCTTGTAGGGGGCCTGCCCACGCTGCGTCTTCCGGTTCGTGGTCGCCACTCGAGAACCTTTCTGCCCCAACGGCCGTCGGCTCTACGAGCGATGTGCCCTGCCCACTGCCACTTCAGCTTGGCAATTCTTCGGGCTATGTCGGTGACTTTGGTTCGCCTGCGGATTTTGACATTTCTGATGCGATCCCGCAGGGAAACTCCAAGCATAGCCCTCTCCATTGCTCTTTGGGTGACCTTGAGCCTTCTAATAAGGCCCATAGTGAGCGACCACGTCTCTGTTCCGTATGTCATCACTGGCAACACACACTGGTCGAAGACTTTCGACTTGAGACACTGCGGTATTTTGGACGAGAAGATGTTACGTAGCTTCCCGAACGCTGCCCAGCCGAGTTGGATTCTACGATTGACCTCCTTCTCGAAGTTGGACCTACCTAGTTGGATGGTCTGTCCTAGGTAAATATAGTTCTCTACAACTTCGAGTGCAGAGTCACCAACTTTCAATTGAGTGGGTGCAACATGGACGTTTGACATGATTTTCGTCTTATCCATGTTCATTTTCAGACCCACTTGTTGAGAGACTCTGCTGAGGTCATCGAGCATTGTACCGAGGTCTTCCATGGTCTCAGCCATGACTACGATATCATCGGCAAATCGAAGGTGAGTGATGTACTCGCCATTGACATTGATGCCAAACCCTTTCCAGTCCAGAAGCTTGAAGACGTCTTCCAATGCAGCGGTGAACAGTTTCGGAGATATAACATCTCCCTGTCTCACGCCTCGCTGCAAGTGGATAGGTTTCGAGATCTGGTCCTGGAGTCCGGTTAGTCGTGCTCTGGGATCTGAGGCATGACTTTTGACAGGTGGCTGTGTTGTCGTATATAACTGTCCGTAGAACTTCTCGATCTCTCCCAGCAACTCAGGTTTAGACGTGACGATTCTACCATCCTCAGTCTTCAGCTTCGTCAGTTGGCTCTGTCCAACAGACAGAGCTCTTGCGAACACTTTGGAGCCTTTGTTCCGCTCGATGGCCTCTTTAATACTAATTGTATTAAATTGGCGCGTGTCGCGAGTCAAAGACTTTGAGATCTGTCTGTTGAGCTGCCGATATCTGGTAGCATCATCTGAGGATGTCAGAACCATTTTCCGTCTATCTTCCATAAGTTGCAGGGTAAAGTCAGAGATCTTTTTAGTTCTGTTTGTACGACGGGCCTTGAAGACCTTAGACCCAGCCGTATGGACAGCTTCTACGAGCCTGTCATAGTATGAGTCCACTTCCTCGCAGTCTGCTAGGCATTCGAAACGGTTTTGCAGTTCGAGCTGAAATGGTTCGGGGTTTTGGACGTGGATAGGTAAGGGTCGGAGCGTAGACTTTATCAGTCGGGACCTCTGGAGTTTGACATTAAGGTTCAATGAGCCTCTGACCAGTCTGTGATCGCTCCCGGTTTTAACCGCATTGATCACGGAGACATCATTGAACATCTGTCGTCTCGTCGACAAGATAAAGTCTATCTCATTTTTAGTTTTACCATCGGGGCTCACCCAGGTCCATTTGCGGTGATCCGGCTTCCTGAAGAAGGAATTCATCATAAAGAGTCCCTCCTTCTCCATGAAGTCGGCCAACATTTGGCCCCGGGGGTTCCGGTCACCAGTTCCAAATTGTCCCACTCTCAGCTCATTACCGAATCGTTTGCCCAGCTTCGCGTTAAAGTCCCCCATGACCACAGTGAAATACGAGTTAGAGGTATCTATGGCTCTGGATATGTCCTCATACATAACCTCGACTTCATCGTCGGAGTGCGTCGAAGTGGGTGCGTATACCTGTATAACCTTCAACGAATACCGCTTGGTGATTCTGAGTATAAGGTACGCAACCCTCGTCGACACACTCTCGATTTTCACTAGGTTGTTCACGAGGGACTTGTGGACTATGAACCCGACACCACCTTGGGATATTTGGTCACCCTCCCGGTAATAGAGCAGGTTTCCGGATTTCAGTATTATCGAGTCCTCCCCCTCTCTTCGGACTTCAGATAATCCTACAATATCCCAATGTAACCTGCTCAATTCTTCCTCCAGTTCGGTTATCTTCTCGTCGGACCGCAGTGTACGTGTGTTATATGTTGCCAGGGCCAGAGGTCGTCGGTGTTGGTAACGCGGAATCTGCCGGGGATTCTTAGCACCCCCTGCCCTGCCGTAACCACGGCTGGGAATAGCAGGGCTGCCGGGGACTGGGGGCCGCGGTTTGGTTGTGTCCATCATTTGAGGGGATTTGCCATAATCGCCACGCTTGGCAGACGGGTTGGCGATCGCAGTAACGTGGACATGGTACTCAGGAGAACGCTGCTGCCCGTTCTCTGGTATATATTCCCTCGGGACGACTTTTACGTCCCCCCACGGGATGAGAGGGGGTGGTGATATTCTTAGGCCGTCACCACACAGCAAATATATATTGTAAATGTTCTAATTAGTATAAAGTAAATGGTGTAATACAATGACTAGTTTTACCCGTGTTAATCACTTTATGAATTATATAAAGTCTATGTGTTAATCCAAGGTGTCAGCTAATTTCATACCAAATTTTATTAAAATCACTTCAGCTGTTTAGACTTGAAGAAGTAACAAACATACACACTCACAAACTTTTCCCTTTATAGTATTAGTATGATTTCTCCAAGGTGTTTAGAGCCTATTAAGATAAAGCCAACTCATGTTTCACAAGTCATAACTAAGCTGTTATCAGATCATATATCACCCAACACCATCAACATCACACATCTACAATGAATATGACCTTAGAAGTGTTGCATTCTTATATCAGGTTGTCAAACTTTATCTGATTTGCTTAACCAAAAAAGACCCTTTTTTGTGCAACCTATTTTTTTGGTGAAACATTTAACATTTGGTGGTTGTATTTGATGATTTTTTTTTACAGAACTCCCATAACATTTCACATTTTTTTATATATGTAATCTGTTAGCTCACATCCTTTCTCCTGCAAACATACAAACAAAAATGCAGATGCTATTGTTAACCGACTTCAAAAGGAGGAGGTTCTCAAGTTGATTTTAGTGTTGCATGTCTGTAATGTGTGCTATTTAACATGTGATAAAATTTTTGCAGAAGTTTTAGCAGACAAAGTACACCGAAAAAGGTGAGCTTTCGAAAATTGATAGAAAGTAGCAAAGAGAAGACTGCGAATTATTTGCCATTTCAAAAGTATATACAGAACTACAAACTTAAGAAAAAGGCTACAAATTATAGCCCAATAAAGAACAAAATGCAAATTTCCACTAATATCAAAGCAAGCTTGCCTGAAATGACATCAGGTACTTACACTTTTTGTTTCCTTTTTGTATAAAAGCATTCTTAATATTCTTCTTGAGACTATGTTCGCCCTCAGCTCAGCTCTGGGCCTCTACCAGCTAAGTAACCGAACATCAATTTCTTAAATTGTGTTCAAAAAAATGACTTAATCAATCGTTAAATCGGCTTCAATGTTGACAATCGATTCCGGACCATTTATGACGTCACATGTGCTCATGGAAGCCGATTTAACGAGTGATTAAGTCATTTTTAACCTTTATTTATTTGAACGCCATTTAAGAAATCGATGTTCGGCGACTTAGCCGGTAGAAGCCCAGTGTGTGAATTATTACAAATTACAAATATTTAGATAGATTTTGGCGAGTTCTTCAAAACTACCAAATTACTTTGAGGAGATGAGAGAGAACTTATATTGTATTAAAAATGGAAATAAATGAGTTGATTAGATTATTAATTATTTAACTTATTTAAAAGTATTAATTTGTAAATCAAATCTCATTTCTGTCACATTGCAGTTTTCATCAGTCATATATACAAATTATACCACATAAGCAGTTACCATTCTATAGACTATCTGCTTAATGCTTCAACTAGCAGATTTTGCCAGCCCCATTCATACCCTGCCTCCTATGATTTCAGATAGTGATTACCATTCACCAAGTGGAACATCTGAAGAGTCATGGAGATTGAAACAAAATTTAATATGTGCCTGTGAGAAGAAAATATTTATGCTTTCAGAAAGCATTCATGTAAGCCACATAATGTACACACGGCTACATATCAAGCTATAATTTCCAGTATAAGCTGATCTCGCGTTGTATAGGATTTCCATACAATTACAGGTCAGCTTGTACTGGAAATGTATAGCTTGATATGTAGCCATGTGTACATACTATTGAGGAAATATTTGGTGAATTACAAAGTGTTTCTTTAGGTGGTTTGGTAGCTGTAGTATGATTTTAATTAATAATGATTACTTAATCACAATTATTAAACACGGAGTATATGAAATACCTTAGCAATGGTTAACCCTATATATCCTCAACAGTATTTAGTAAGAACTTTTTTTTATTTGCTTACTCTCGTCTGTAGCTTTTTTGATAAGGCTTAAGTGGGAGTGAAGGATCTTAAGCTTCAACCTTAAACAAGAATCATGATGTGAAAATAGTTTACCCGTCCATTCAGTAGACAGACAGACCCAAAGGTGAATTTGTAATGCAACAATACAACAACTTAAGACATGGTTAATAGACAATAGACTTTATTTGCTGACATTTTTAATAGGAGCACAGGAAGTACTCAATATTAGCTTTTTATTATCGTAAGTATTTTTAGAACAATTTATAACTGTAGCTATAAGTTTGTTTGAACTGTACTAAACTGCGGTCACACAACAACACTGTACAGTTAACAGATAGCTTGGCTATACAAAGACTTACGTATAGCTTAAGACTGTGCAGATAAAAGGGTTTCAAATCACCTTAATTTAATTTATGATATCACTTGTGATATATTCAATATTACTGTCTACAGAATCGTGAAAGAATATCAGCGATGATAAACGAATTAGGCGGCGTGGTCGCTGAGAACACAAAGATGGAGATGCTGGCAACACATTTTGTCGCGGTGTTGCCAAATGATACGTTCACGGGGATGATGGTGTGCGCTCTCGCTACTGGCAAGTGGTTGATCCATATCAACTTTATATACGACAGCTTTAGGTGCAAGAAATTTCTGCAGGTACCTATATCGTTACACTATAATGAAAAGAAATACAAAACTCCCTCTCTATTACTTACTCTCTT
Source organism: Pseudoips prasinana (assembly GCA_951640165.1). NCBI lineage: Eukaryota > Metazoa > Arthropoda > Insecta > Lepidoptera > Nolidae > Pseudoips > Pseudoips prasinana. The sequence goes on along the minus strand of OX621236.1, from coordinate 20,636,234 downwards.
ACTATTTCACGCAAAAACTTCCGAACGGATAATAATAATAATAATTTATTTATTTCAAGTAACATGACTCACATTTGTTAGTAACAATAATTTTTACACCTATAGATATTAGTATTCCTATAACAACACACACACACACACACACACAATCACTGCCACCATCCCAACACTGAGGTGGACAGCTTGCAGCAGCGACTCACATAACGACAATCGAGTCTGCTGGCCACACAGCTCATGATAATGTTGGGGCTGACCCGTACGCGGCGCATCAGGGAAGCGCATCGTTTTCTCATAGTTGTATAAAAACAATCGACTCGAGCATCCGTAAACATCGTGATGCACCACAAAAGCGGGGCAACCCTATGAATATCCTGAACGCATTATTATATTGTATGCGAAGGGCGCTGTACGATTTCTGCGTATAATGAGCCCACAGACTGCACGTGTAAAACGAAACTTTGTAGTAATATCGCTTATATATCCGAATAACACATAGGCTTATAATTTATAAATTTTAACGCGGATGAAACCGCGTGGCACAGCTAGTAAACCCTAAATTTGTTTTTAGGAAACTTGATCAAATTACTTCATGAGTATAGGACAGCTTTAAAATTAATTGTTTTCAGGGTATCCTTAGCAAAATTGTAATTAGTATAATTTAAGGTTTGACACAATCTGTCCGTCTATCACGACTGTAGGCTTAGAACAAGTCTACAGAAAATGAAACGTGTGAATGAATGGCAACGAAGCATCATTATTGGCTTAGCAATTGTCCGATGAAACTGATATTGGGTTCGCCTACTAAATAGTCTCGTTAAGTGGATCAAACCTACTTATGGCTACGAGATGAATAGAAAGTGCTCTTGTGTTTGGGCACACACTTGTGCACTATAATATGTCCCGCGCAGATGGCTAATCTCTATTGAGACTGGCCGCCGTGGCCGAAATCCGGCTAGGAAGATATTATTATTATTATAAGCTAGCTAAATAAAATATATATAAATCACAAAATCATAAATTAAATGTTATATCTGTGTATATGTACCAAGAAATAATTATGTTTACTTAACTATATTACTACAAACACGTTCTGATCATTTACAAGCGCTGTTTCAAAGTCTACGTGAAAAAAATCTTTAAATTAATACCTTAGAAACTGAACCAAGTATATACAAAAATAATTTTTAGGGTCGTAGCACACATATCGAAACGGAAAGGGATCGTCACCGCCTCGCCTTTCTCCACGGCGTCAAACAGTCGTCCACTTTACGTAACCACGTAACGTAAGCGGATCAGAAGCTCCGCCCCGTCGACTCGGCTACAGCTAGGCGACGCCGCGCTTACGGCTCGCCGACCGCTGGTTGACGGCTAGACGGTGTTAGTTCAATCATTTTTTTATTCCTATTTTGGTTTAAAATAAAATGAATAACACTTTTTTTTACGAGTGTACATGCGCGAACGTTCGCGAAGGCTAACTTCACGGTCGCCTCTCTCGTGAATCGTTTAGCACGTGCGGCAACGCAGACCGCGCGGGCGGAGAGTGGACGAAGATACGTAAGCTAGCGTACGGAGAGCCGTAAGCGAGGTTACGGAAAGCCGACAGCAAGTCGACTGCGCACTGCACCGCGGTTCGGGAGCTTGCCCGAGGCGATGCGATTACGTTACGATTCCGATTAGTGTGCGTTGCAGTAAGGAGTTTCATACAAATAATTCTTAACGGCTCGAGTTGATACGGTGACGATCCCTTTCCGTTTTGATATGTGTGCTACGACCCTTATGAGTACGAAAAACAATTATCTAATCTTCTTGTCATTATGTTACCCCTTGTATATGTAACTTCGTTTCAGGAATATCTATATGAATGGCTGAAACACCCTAAGATATTGGAGATAGACGCAACAAGCGTGGAAGTAGCGAAGGCCGCCTTGTACTGGCATTCAGAATTGGAAGCCGATGGCGCCAAGCATCCGTTTGAAGGAAAGCAAATTGTACTCATTATGAAGAAAAAGTACAGACAATATTATCAGATGATATTTAAGACACTTAAAGCTAAGCCTGTTACTTATGATCCGAGGTAAGCAACAAATATTTTCAATTGAATTTGACATTGGGGGAATTCAATTCAATGCAATTGGGCTAGGCGGTCGAACTCAGCTTTTATGTTGTTCGTCATATCTGGGAAAAACGATATTTCCCAAACAAGTCAATTTCATTATGGGGTAATATTAATGAGAAAAATGTTTGTACGCTTAAAACTTCCAAAGACTGCACCAAATTGGATAAATCTTTGTTTTATGTGTTCATTATTGTCAGGAGGTTTGTATCGTAGCAACAAATATTTAAATATATCCGCAATTGAGTGTATGAATGAGACAGAAGCATGCCTTACATATCAATTTTATATAAAATATACATATATATAGGAAAATTATATATGCCCCTACTTTTTCCCTTTAATTTTATCTTATACTAAATTGTATCCTAAGATACATCAATTTCATACGTCCGAGAAAGCGATAAGACCACCCTTTCTACATTGTTATGCTTCTATTTTGTGATAATAATTACTCAAGAGCGCAATATTTAAAAGATTGCGTTTCAGCCCAATTAGTGGTGACCGTGAGGTTTATCTATTTCATAAACACAACACAACGATATATGTATATATGAATAGATAGAGATATGAATATTTAAATAACTTAGTATAATTATATCTCAGTGTTTGTAATGTAGAATGTGGCAAATACTAAGATCATCTGATCCCCAACTAGGCAGATTGTACTATGGCAACCACACAACTGATAAACATACTCATATATTACGCGGCCGTTGATAATTTTTCGGCCATCATGCGCAAAAGGTCCGCATTTCTGCTACGTCGTATGGCGCGCCAGCCCCAACATCATTCTTAAAACTCTGGTTGGTAGATGGGACTCTCCGACCTTGGGAAGGTGGATACGACTGCACGCAGTCAAGTAGACATTTCCCAGAGTTGGCGGGCTATGCCACGATGCTCACGCAGCAAGAAATATTGTTTTACTAACACTAGTTTATAAGTTGTCATTATAACTAACACATATAGAATTTATTCTGAATTAAATTTTTATTATTATATAATTTACTAGCGGCCCCGTACGTGCTTCGCTACGTATAAGGCATAGTAATAAAAAAAATGATTATTAAGTTCATTTGATGTTGATTTTACATTTTTAAAGACTTTTTTAAATTTTCTCTACGTACAAACCTTCCCTGGACTTCCACAAATAATTCAAGACCAAAATTAGCCAAATCGGTAAAGGCGTTGTTGAGTTATAACATTACAACGAAAAGTGGTATTGATTTTTATATATATAGATTATATATTTCTAAATACATATATATTGTAGATAAATTACACCCACACACAGTTTTTGGATCCGTTTGAACCTCGTGTTAAAACTGACATTTATTTCTAGAACGCCAGGCAGTTGCTGTACAGCCGACTACTGTTTCGTCGACATGAAGATCATAGAACGGGTGAAGCTGCGATTCTTCGCACGTCACAATGTGCCCGTGTTTCCGTATCAATACATTCTCGTATATTTGTTGAAGAGAGGTCAAGTACAAGACGAATGCAAGTATCTGTTGCAAGACTGTAAGAAATATTCAAAAGATACAATGTTTTTATTAAACGACACTTATTAGTTAATGCACGGCCATAATTTTATTAGAGTAATTTTAGTTTTAAGATGCGTGCCATAAACGCCCGGTCGTTGGATGAGCTGCGATTGATTGTTTAGGTTTTGGTGAAGAATATGTGCAATTATAATTCAGTGCTAGGCACATGCGACTTGGTTTATCTGGTGGATGAATGAAAACAGCCCGGTTTATATGCGGTAATGCGATATGACATGAGAAAATTCGTATAATCGTGACTGCTACAAACAGTCTACAATTCTTTTTGTGTGGACTGTAAACTGTACTTGGTTTAGATATATTTCAATTCAGAAATTACGGATAACACGAGCTTTGCTCTAGCCAGTATGCTGGCTACCTTTTATAAAGTGCTCTTTAAGTTAAACGTATACAGTTACTTATAAAACACCAACAATCTTGTAGACCTAGATGGCTAATATTATAAGAAAAAACTTATGTTATACGAGTTCGGACATAAGTCAACGCATGAAAAAGAAATGATTTGACAAGTTTTTGTAGTACTGTCCAAACATTTGTAGGTCTATGTTTCTTGCAGACTACGCTTGGCTCGCGCGTAAAAATAATACTTGCATGACTGGCGTCTAGAGAAATGGGTTCAAGTTTAGGTCTAAAGGTGTTAGCGCTGCATCCCTTGGCCTGCGTCCTCGCAGTGGTATAATTACGTAATCTTTGAGATGCGCGTAGACTTATGAACAATTAAGCATGAAATCAAATTAATACTTATCTTTGTACGAAAATAAAACAAAACAAATTATCATTAGGTTTAGAACAAAAGTTGTTGATTATGGTGTTAGCTATCTTGTCCTGCGAGGTTATTGGCGTTTTACGAGTAACCCTGAGTAAACCTATTCTCATGTTAAGTTTGCCCTATGTTCATCATGTCGGCTCAAAAACGTCCACTGCTGAACAAGGACCTTCCCAATGATTTCAATAATGGTCAGTTTTGAGTGGCATAGTGTCCATCATTTGGGGGATTTGCGGAAAATCCGCAAGTCTGGTAATATTATAATTTTCAAAAATTAACAAATTAGTCTAAAACGAAATCACATTTTCCGTGGTACTTATGCATATTAGGCGAGCTAGATAAAGGGCTCGTATCGTACTGCTTATATTACTTATAAATCTAACATTTACGGCTTTTTTTTTTTTTTGTAACTTAAATTGTCGCATTTTATATTTTTATGTGACATTGAAAATTTCCTATATTTTTGTTATTTTTATTACTGTTGCAAAGGTGTAGGGTAGGTAAATTGACATTATTATATTTTTGTACAATTATATTTTATGCAAAAAGCCATATTATTTTATATAATAAAAATTTATTTCTATAATGATTGGTTTCATTTACAAACTAGTTAATAATATCGTTCCTTCGTCGCATGCTTTCTGCCCTGGCTGTACCGTGTTTAGCCAATTGGACCTGTGGGAAAAATATACATAAATATATAATTCAGTATCACAACTCATTTTGCTGCCATTCAAAATAAACCTGGTATATTGTGCCTTATTGTACACCAAAGCTCACCATGGATCCCTTCAAACACGCACTAAAATTGTATTGTCCCTGAAGAGTTATTTATCAGTGACGTCCAAGGACTAAATTTGGCTAGTATTGTAAATAGAATAGTTCAACTGCTTTCGCGTGTTATAGCTTAGGTACTTCATTAGTAATAAATAAGGTTGAGGGAAAAAGTTAAACAGGTAATAACCGGATATTACGACTTATGTAGGTACGTGCAGATGAGTTCCCTGGTGAATTTCAATCTTAGTTGCGGAAGGTGTGATGCTATTAAATGGTGGATTTACCCTTTTATATGCTGCCCAAAAAGCGACTGTCGCAATGATAGTGCCTACCATGCCCCAAATTTGGTTCGAGCTGGGAAACATTTCTTCACCATCATTAAATTGTGGGTCTGGATCATCGCAACTACAATATGTTACAAGATACAACATCATTTTTACTATAATTTAATTACAGTTATTCCATTTTACAAAACCTGACAGAAGTTTATAACCAAAGAGTATGTATCAAACAACGTTTATTCGTAACCAGAGACTATTTTATCACTATGTTTATAACGGCTAATGGTTTTTAATGTCCCGATTTGAGAAAAGGAGTCCTCTACAAGGATTATTTCCGACAGGATTTATAATAAAAAATCGGCTAAGTGCGTGTTAGGCCTGCACACTGAGGGATCCGTACAAGCTTTTGGTATATAGATTGTTCTTCTATGACGGAAGTTGATTATATCCCGCATTTTTGGGATGTGGCCACTTTGACGACTTTGTCGATTACTGCTTGATTGATAAGACAGCGGAAAGTGCCCTTTTATTTTTGGTAAGGCCTACGCATGCCACCCACAAAAAGTGTCTGCGGGTATCTGTCGTGGATGTGTCTTCCGGCGCCTGGTGGGGGGAGCCCCGGGAACGCGGGGATGTTGCTCCGGGCCCCAGCGGAAAGTGTAGGGTACATTCCGTTTGTTGAATCACTTGCGAGTATTAGTATATTCGACATAAGGACACATTATCTTTTGCGTAATCTTGGAAGTTCTTTTTGTCGACCTGAGAGAGATCCTAGTTCTTGAGATAATGTTAAATGTTAGCGTAGGTAACTAATAATTGTCTGCCTGTTGCGTGTTTCCATTGAGTCAATACCTGCACCGATATCGCCGGGTCGGTTAAAGCTCCGTGGAAGAAGTAGAAATTTAGTTATAAAGTAAGTAACTGTGCTTGCGACTTCGTCCGCGTGGAATAGTGTCTTTGGGTAGTAGGTATTCGAAAATCAATATTCGCATGCGTGACAGTCTCGTGTGCGTCACGATTGCTCCGCCACGTTATCCAAACAAAAAAAGAAATCGCTATATTTTTTGTCAAAATTTGTCAAAATCGAAAGGAATAAACCAGAACTTTGTCAAAGCAGAAATAAAGAAGTTACAGGGGTTTTAAGTTGGCCGCGCGAACGTAACGTGCACGATTGCGCGGCCATGGAGATCTCAGTAACTACTTGGGATAGAGATCTAAATCTTTTTGTTAATTGAACATTTCATTTGTCAACAATTGTCAAAAAAAGAATTATAAGACTAAGATCAATATTTCACGAAATATTTACCTTGGAAGTTATGGCCGCGCAATCGTGCACTTGATGTTTCTTTAATCTCGATTATTTCTTCAAAACTTAAGATATCATGCATTAAAACTGTTACTAGAAGAAAGGTTTTAATATGTCCAAAGTACCGAAAGCATTTAATGCCACCAAAGTTTATTTAAACTGACGAAATCAAGGCAAAACAAAAGTTACGTGGCCGCGCAATCGTAACGTTACTTTGAACGCTGATATCTCATTATCTATAATTGTTAAGATTTCGGTGTTAACATCTATTTATTCGCAATATTAACCTAATCAGATTGGCATAGAATTTTAACCTCGGGACAGTTTTCTACGCGTGTAATCTCAAAAATGATGATATCTCTTATAATGTTCGAATAGAGTGACCATAATTTCTGTTAAATATGGGGATATCTTTTGCTCTATTGGACAAAAATGTACCTGTTAGGAATAATTGTTGGAGAATTGGCTAAAATAAAAGAGTTTAATGCACTTTCCTTTTTCCGTTTGTCAAACGACTTTTATGTTGTGTTATGTATTGACGAGTTATAATTTTATCAATGAAATAGTAATGGTAATGGCAACAGTATTTCTTGAGCTGGAGTTTCGTCCATTTACGTAAAATCGATAAAATAAGTATAATTATTACGAATTCGCTGTGTGGTGACGGCGTAGAATATCATCACCCCATCTCATCCCGTGGGGGGCCTAGAAATCGTCCCGAAGGAAAACCTACCAGAGAACGGACAGCAGCGTTTTTATGTGAACTTTGCGGAGGATTTTGTCCAACAGTGGACGTAATTTGGCTGACATGGTAAAGTATAATGTTTTTACGGTTATAAATTATACGAAATATAACGCGATTGGAACAATTTAACGTCCCACATTTGGTTCCTAATTTAATATGTATTTCAATTTAGGAGTCAAATTTTCGTGGATTAGTAATGCTAGAAATATAAAATAGAAATGTAGGTACATAATTCGAAATATAATTTTTATTTTTTGTTCTCTCAAAATGAAAATAAATAGAATTGCTATTCCGTAGGTAGAGTCCCTTCGCTCGAGTCAGTTCTACAATCATCACACGTAGCTTTGAGTTCATAATTGTTATATTACTGCCTATTAACCGAGCACATCTTAAATTCTTTTCTTTTCGCTTTAAAAAGACAACGCCCACACTTGGCAATCTAATCCCCGTGTCGCGGGGTACTTTACAAACATATAATAGACTAGCTGTGTCCCGCGGTTTTACCCGCGTCAAATTTTATAAATTATCACCGCCCCTCCCCCGTAGGTGATAGCGTGATAATATGTAGCCTTTACGTTGACCCGACCTCTTAGTAATATTCATGCAGTACTTTTGAGTTCAGCCCGGTCATACATACATACAGATAAACAGACAAAAATTCTAAAAACTATTTTTTGGCTTCGATGTCGATTGTAGATCACGCCCCAAGTATCCTTTTTAAATAATTAAAAATTTGACATTCCTACGATTTTATTATATGTATAGATATAGATAAATTACTGGAGTACAAGCAGCAATGTCGCGTCATGTGGTGAAAACAGAAGTAACTTTCATTTTTTGGCCTTGTTTTGTATGGCATGATTTGAACATGTTTATAAAAGAAAAAAATATTGTATTGAACTGTCTTATCTTAGCCATTTCTACAACAATTATTCCTAACAGGTCATTTTCGTGAAGTAGAGTAAAAGATATCCCCATATTTAACAGAAATTATGGTCACTCTACTCGAACATTATAAGAGATATCATCATTTTTGAGATTACACGCGTAGAAAATTGTCCCGGGGTTAAAATTCTATGCCAATCTGATTAGGTTAATATTGCGAATAAATGGATGTTAACACCGAAATCTTAACAATTATAGATAATGAGATATCAGCGTTCAAAGTAACGTTACGATTGCGCGGCCACGTAACTTTTGTTTTACCTTGATTTCGTCAGTTTAAATAAACTTTGGTGGCATTAAATGCTTTCGGTACTTTGGACATATTAAAACCTTTCTTCTAGTAACAGTTTTAATGCATGATATCTTAAGTTTTGAAGAAATAATCGAGATTAAAGAAACATCAAGTGCACGATTGCGCGGCCATAACTTCCAAGGTAAATATTTCGTGAAATATTGATCTTAGTCTTATAATTCTTTTTTTGACAATTGTTGACAAATGAAATGTTCAATTAACAAAAAGATTTAGATCTCTATCCCAAGTAGGGGAAAGTAGTACGAGTTGATCCCTTGGGGTAAGACGATCCTTTGCGATTGTGCTGAATCTACGAATGCCATCTAGTTGATTTCACTGGTAAAACATAGCTCCGGACACCCCCCCGCGTCATTCTAATCGTAATGGCGGCGTGAGCGATATATCGATTTTGACGAGAAAAAATCAAAATTGTGTACGGCTAATCTAAGGTAGGCATAACTCTGAGCTCATGTTACTTTTATTTAAATTATGTTAAATGTAATTTCTGTTGTTTTTGAGGCTTTCTAGTATGCTTAATTTGAGTATTTGGGTCACGTAAACAAAGCCGCGTGCTTCTAGATTATTTTAGCAAACATTTAATGAAAAAGTGGGACTTGGGTCAAGATGATTCCTTTCTATATGTACGAGATGATCCTCGGGGATCATCTCGCAAAAAAGAAACATAAAAAGAGAATAAAAGAAATCATAAAAACGCTGTACCTAAAAAAGACAGAATGGCAAAGGAGTATGTTAAGGGAAGTCAACTAAAAGAAAGAAAACTTCATATTACACATCAGAGTCTGAAGATGATACTGAGTGTCTATACTGCACAGAGAAGTTTTCTTGCGATACCAAGGGTGAAGGATGGATAAAATGTTGTGCATGTGGAAAATGGGGACATGAAGCATGTGTTGGATTAGAAGATGATGAAGCTGGTGAAATTATTTGTGATATATGCAACACAGCATCTGCCAAAAAGAGATTAAATTTATAAGCAGGGAGAAAAAGTTAGTTTCGTTTTGGTACCTACTTTTGAACGATTTCTTCGCTTAGTTAGGTATTCTGAATGGAATTCAATATTTAAATTGATGTCATTATTATGATTAATGTAACTAGTAAAAATTAATAAGTAACTTAGAAGACTGTTTTATTTTCTTTTTTAATTTTTGAGACTTAATGTCACTGTTTGTTTCAATCTGACTGTTGATTTTGTTAATTTTATGACTATTTTAAATAAAGAATATGTTCAATTACAGCGTATTTGTGTTTTTTAAATATTTGTCTTCATATTTTTTGTTATTTTTCGGTATGGGGGTAAGATGATCATAGGAATCATCTTACCTCTACCTGGGGGATCATCTTACCCATAGGGGTGTACAAGACGATTACTTTGTAAGGTTTAAAAAAAAATGAATTATTTTAATGAAACCTCATTTAATTTCTGATTTTGAGTATTAGAAAGGTTAGATAGATAAATATACTAGTAGTAATCGTTTTTATTTTTATTTGACTTTGAAAATTATGTATTTTACAGCGATTCCCGCTTAAGGGGATCATCTCGTACTACCTTCCCCTAGTTACGGAGATCTACATGGCCGCGCAATCGTGCACGTTACGTTCGCGCGGCCAACTTAAAACCCCTGTAACTTCTTTATTTCTGCTTTGACAAAATTTTGGTTTGTTCCTTTCGATTTTGACTAATTTTGACAAAAAATATAGCGATTTCTTTATCTGTTTGGATAACGTGGCGGAGCAATCGTGACGCACACGCAAGTCTCACGTGTCTGCCCGTTCGGGTAAGCATACTTAGGCATATTTCTCCACCTACATCGCGCCGTACCACGCCGCGCTATATATCCTATCAACAGCCTAAAAAAAATTTAACTCATATATTTACCTACTGCATAGGCTTCTATCATAAACGTAGAAATAGCGGATGATATCCATTTACCTTAGATTATTTGGATACATCTACTCTCATCTAATTATATGTGCCCAATGTGCATTAGGTCAAGACCTGTAATGATAGACGTTAAGGAGAATCTCTCTCCTTAATAAATAAATATGAGTAAAATGGTCAAAAAAATTGAGCGGTGAGGCTCAGGCATGTCCCGGGGAATCTCGGGGCACGGCTGTGCAATTTCGCTGCATTTTCTGGCTCCTGTTTGAGAACCTCTGGATGGGACCAGAACGCTGAAATTTTTCGTCTACTAGTAAGTTGTAATCACACACATGAAATCCAAAATTTCAAGTCGGTAGATCATTTAGTTCCGAAGTAGAGTAAAAGCAAAGTTTCGCATTTTCCACACTCACACATGATCATCAAAATAGAACTGGTACTTCCCATTGACCTAGAGCGCTGTAATTTGGTACAGAGGTAGAGTTTAACGCCCACATAGAGGAAAAACTATCAAAACTAGGATCATGGTAGATCTGGACTACCTGGTGACCCTGATAAGAAACCGTAAGAGCACTCCCACACTATTAGCGTTATCGACGTCTTTGCAAAATTTATTTTGCATAGTGGGACTCTGCTTTCTATATGAATATAAAATAAAAATTACCATATTCCTACTATCTATCTATAATCTATACCGATAAACACTCTGCTTATTTCAGTAAAAATAATCAGCGTTCTGCAAAAAGAAGTCAAATCCTACCAAAAACATTCTGTAAATAAATTGCCAAGTCTCGATGGATTTGCTTGTTATAAACATTTAAAAAGTAATGAAATCTCTGGACAATTTGAGCCAAGTCTAAGGTTCCTTACTGGCTTTTCTTTATTATTATATTTAATGTAATGTGACTTGGCCGTTGAGCTGTACACACTAACGTATAAGAAAGGTTACAATACAATAGTTCAGTTACAGGACAACAGCCAAGTCACCTAACATTTAATATAATAATAAAGAAATTGCAGTAAGGAACCTTAGACTTGGCTCAAATTGCTCAAAAGTTTTACTTTATTATGTAAATAATAAAGGAATGTAAATTCGAATATTATTTTAACAAGAAATTCGTATTAAAAAGATATAATCAACAATTATATATTTATAAACTTTGGCAATAACCCGAAGCACTTACCTACTATAAAATCACAAACTTTAAATCGTACGTGATTTCTGCAAAATGTAGAATTAAAACTGACTGAGCCATCTTCTACACCAGCAAACGCTTCATGAGCCTACTACTTTTGTAGGTAGAGGATTTTAAGATCTCTCTTTTCAACTTTTCTTTATCACACACATGGCTCGCTTTGCTGCATTGCTATGCAGAAAAGTGCCAATCACGTTGCTTGTTGACGGTTGTGTCTTTACAATCTCCTTTCCATTGACGTCGAAAGCCTTTGGGCAGATCCTGGGGTGTATTCCTTAGTTACCCTACAGGTTTGTACGGAACCCTGTGTGAGCGAGTCCGCCTCGCGCTTGCCCGGTTTTTTGTTACATTGTAGTTAATTTTGATCTATCATCAATAGTTTTAGCAGTGCACGGGATTTAAGGAATTATTTAGGTCTTTGTTTTACACCTTGGGTTACATTATTGGAGTTTTAGAGCGGATTCCTAATTAAAAAAATATATATTATAGCCTACTTGGAGATAGGTTAGCTTCCCAACGGTGATAGATTTTTTTTCAAATTGGTCTAGTAGTTTAGGAGCCTATTCAATTCAAACAAACAATCTCATAATTCCTTATTATAATATTAGTATACGGTATAGGCAAGATCGGGGCAGTCCGATGCAATATGAAATAACGAATGTTCGCTGAACGCTACTTTATTTTATTTGGGAAGCTTGGCTTTACTGCCACCACCATAAGGCTCAAAATTCAGTGCACCTATAACACACACATTTATATATGTTATTTATAAATTATTGTATACACTTCCAAAGAATCCGTGTGACATTATATTTCTATTCCAAAATATTCTGAACAACATCGTGTGCTGAACTTTCCACTTAAATATTTTTTGTGATAAATGTGGGTAATTAACTTTTTTTTTTGCAATACTACAACAGAAGCGGGTAGTTCCCCCCAATCTCTACTCATATAGTAGGTAGCTGCGTAGTGCAAGGTTAAATACTCTTTGGCGTAGTGCGTTAACAAAACTGTCATCTGCGCTAGTGTCATTGTTGCTTTTGTGAATTACTCTTGTCCCGGGTGCGACACCTAAAACGTTTCTTAATCATTTATATATGAAATAACCATAACTTGATATTTCATTCAGATTCTTGCCGCGCCCTATTTATTAGGGTTGGGCAGTGTAATTAAATTCTATTGTTTGTTTCAAACGAAAAACAAGAAGTCATCCGCAACTAAAATGGGTTGTTTATATTCCAAAGAGGTTAGTGTTGTTTTAAATAAGTACTTAGTACATTCGAATTAAGATCATTATTTCTAAGTGGGTGTAAATTTTTGCCTCGTAGACCGAAGACTGCAACGAACGTTATCGCGACGAGCGTGTCGTCGCCAGGGAATGGACAACTCGTACCACTACGGTGACCAACACTACATACAACATTAATACTAACAGTATAGCTGAGGTAAGATAGTTATTTCTATACAAATAGATAAAATTAAAGCGTCTGTTTATAACATCATAAATGTGTATGAAAGAAAGTGATACAGTACTTAAGTATAAGGTTTTTCTTATATCAGTCCGTTTGTCCCGACTATTCTCCAAGAGGGCCGGACCTTTTTTTACGGGCCGTTTACTGACGAATAGCTGATGTTATTAGTAGTATACTAACTGCCACCCGCGGCTTTGCCTACGTAAATGATTCAGTTTTTTCCTGGATGAAAGGAACCGATTCTCTATGGACGTACGCTGGACGCTACTGTGCTATCAGGTTATAAAGTTCAGAAATGAACGCTTACGAATTTCTATCGCTTTTCTATATTTTAATGGTTATAAAATATTTAATATTCTATATTTTAATGGCTATAAAATACTTTCTAATAATATGCTTCGGTTTACTGACATTATATTCCTATTCAGAACAAACAAATCCCTGAAACCGTGGCTGCAATATTCCACGATGAACTTACATTCGCATTTACGCGGAAAACGTCGCGAGTGATAGCATAAAATAGCATTAGCTATCACCCGCGACGTTAATAAAACACGACAATAATTAGTAATTAATTATTGTTTGAAAGTTAGTTCGCGGTAAAATTGTTATTTTATAAAATGATACTATTTACTAGTATATAGTATTTAATGTCATGAGCCGGCATGTAGGTGCACACGGCTACACATATAGCTATGCATTTCCAATATAAGCTGATCCCTCGTTGTATCTGATTTCCATACAGTGAGAGGTCAGTTTATATTGGATTATTAGCTTGATATGTAGCCGTATAGGTATACAATTTGTATTTATATGTTTTGGATATTGGAACGAAGTTCCTTATCGCGCGTTGTGAAAGGGGGCTAGACGGAAAAAAATCTTACGAAAAGTTGTCACGACACTTTTTGCAGCTATGCGGCGCGGCGTGCGCATGTTTCTCTGTCTGTCTCTCTCTCTCTCTCTCTTATAGAAAGCAAGCCAGATATTTTCATTTCTATTTCGCATTGAACAGTGTGGTGTCGCGACGATTATTTTTGTTGAGTTTTTTTGTACATAATAATAAATAATAAGAAATAACTTCGTTCCATCCGGGTTTCCCTTGACACCTCTCAAGTTTTTTATTTTAAAAAACGTTAGCGATTATCACCGTAGCATGACGCTTGCATACAAAGGCAGCACGTGTTGATGACCTTACTTACCCTCCCCGATGTGATCAGGAGACCTTAGTGCGGGTGTTGTTTTATAAAAGAGAACACCCGCACTAGGTAAATTAAACTGGTTCGCAGGTGGTACTTTACGAACATATAATTCACAGACACAATGTACATCCAGACTCAGAACAACTTTTTAGGTCACACAAATACTTGTCCTACTAGGGATTCGAACCCGGGATACGATGCGACGAGGCGACTATTCTAACCGCTGCGCCGCACTTAAAAAATACCAATTATGCCTTTTCCATTTTGATACGGTATCTTCTATGGACATAACATACTCGCCACTGCATGATATATATACGGATTTTAAAAAATACAAGATTTACTTACTAAAGTATCAGATATTTCTGGTAAACTAACGATATTCAAATCAGAAGCTCAAGTTCAAAGTTATCCGTTAATCAAATTTGAACTAAAGTACAGATCCCTAATTTTTTACTATTCTAAACACTCGTTTTAGACTGAAACTGGGGTTCAACCTTGCTACGGCGAATACAGATGCGAATGCGGACGCTATTGGAAGAGCTTATTGTCATGGCGCAGCAATAAAACTCAGATCTGCAAGGCTTGTCGACGCCATGTGTATCCGCGTTTACAGGTAAGTACTGACTTCCTTAATAGCTACTTATTTAAAATTTTCATGAATATAATCTTAGTTTTCTTGTTTGGAAATCAGATAACTGATACCTATACTACTTTTCTTTTGTAAATACGTATTTATATGGATAATTAGACCCAGACACAGGACAAACAGAAATGATGTGCTGGCGTGTAGGTATAGGTACATGTATGGCGGGTAACACGAGTGTCGTGTCATTTTTTTAATTTCATAGAACTCGCTCAAATTGTCATTATAATAGGGGCTTCTTGAACTAAACATTTATTGTTTTGAATTTAGAGCATGCCTATAGTCTTCGTTTCTGGATATTATGCAAATTAGATAATGTCAGGAATTGACAACCTTGTTAAGTTGCATTACGAATTTTGCGATTAGGTATTAGTGAAACGCTCTGCATCGAATTGTTCTACGCCGTAGGTACCTCAATTCTTAATTGTGTACGATTTAGAAACATATACTTACATATCATTGATTAAACAGTAGAAATGACAGTATCAAATAAAGTTAAAAAAATGTAAACTGTTTCATAAGCTACAATCCCAGTATGATGTATGTATATTATATTGACAATATGTATTAAAAATATTAGACTTAAACTAGATAATTAAACTTAAACATAATCTCTTGACAATAACTTGATACGAGCTAGCTAAATATCATTGCTGCCATAAAATAAATTTTATAAATGTTTTAGTAGATACAATCAATACAATGTGTACCTAAATATCTATGTTTCTAGAAATAATAATGTATACAACTATAATACTACAAACATGTTCTGACTATTTACAAGCGCTTTTTTAAAGTCTACGTGAATAAAAACCTTTTTTATTTTATATTTATTTATTTATAATAAATAAATATAAAATAAAAAACAACAGACCAAAAGGTTAACAGCATCTGAAGAAAAAAGTCGTTTACCATCAATTTTCCATTCAACACATATTTAGTCACTTCAAATCCAGTTTACAAAACGTAAACTGCCGATTACATGTGATGCTTGATGTCAACTGAACTTTAACAAAAGTAAACTAGTAAAAAAAACAAATTATTTTTTAAGTAATGGAAATTGCATCCCGGCATGATTAAACTGACAATTAGCGGAATTAACACTACATATTGATTTTTTATTTGATTAATTTATTTATTAGCATGAAAAGACATGGCTAATGACACAACGGGCCTGTCATCATGACACTTGTGTAGGTAGAAATGTTCGAAAATTAGTGTCAAATTGCTGAAAACATTGGCAGATTGCCATAAAACAAAAAACAATCAAAAAAATTGAGTGTCACAACGAATTGGTTAATTTACCCTTAGAAAGGTGATGCTGTGCTGCTCACGGCAAAGAATATCACCACCTCATTGGATCCGGTTGGGGGCATAGTTGTCGTCCTGACTGTCCTGAGGGAATATTGCCCAGACAACGGGCAGAACCGTCTCTCTGTGTAACCTGTTTACCAAACAGAACGATTATGGCATATCCCTCTAAATAATGGACACAACTTCATTGTGGAATTGTTTACCCTAAGCATATATTGACTGATGTGACTATAGAAACTGTATCTTGATACTTGAGAAGCTTTTTGTACAGCAATTATTTAGACAAGACGAAGAGCCACCCTCTTGTTGAGAACCAAGTTCTAACTAACGTTAAGTTAGAACTAAACACGGGGTGTCCTTTTTGTCATGTCTGGTCTGTATACCTAAGTAGTCCCAAATCTTTGTAGGTAGCTATGTATTTGCTTAATTATTAGCATGGTCCTAACTCCAATATGAAAAAACAATCACACAGCTAATAAAAGTTAAATCTAGGTACTCTATTACCTATATGTACAATTAGATATATCATTGATAATTATCAGATAAATTAATTTTCAAAAGATTCTGTTAAGCAACTTTTGTTGACTGTTAGTCCCGTATTTATCAATAAAAGATCTGAGTTTTGTTTCTAATACGGATCTTGTTGGGCTAACTTAATCTGATGATAATCAGCTTCGCGATCGTGAATATGAGCGCTGTCCAAAATTGAATTTAAATAGCCTGTGTGTATCGTAGGTACGTAGTTAAACGTAAACGTTAAAAGTGCACCCCGTTTAGTAGAAGGTGCGAGACCCGCCAGACGATTTATGATTTCCCATTTTTACAGAACTAAAATTGAATAGATTGGCAGGTGTTCTCAATATTATATGATCTTTGACATGCAACTGTTAACATACTAGACGGGCATATTTCTAGAAAACAAAGCCGATGGATATCAACTATATCCTCCGCGGAAGGGTGTTAGCTAGGGAATCCTAAGTTTGTGTATCGTTTTGTTATACGAGATTTGAATAATCACTTTAAAAGAAAAAATAATTTAATTAATTTATTTAGTTTATTGAATTTAATAATTAGAGGAAATTACACTCGAGATGTTTTAGCAGCCTTTACGCGATGGAGAGCGACTGAGGTGTAAGGATAGACGAGTGAGGGACTACGACAGAGAAATGCTGAGTTAGCGGGAATAATGCTGTGAAGGCAAATAGGGGTGCAAGGCTAGGGTATAACAATTCGTAGCTTAATGCAATGTGTCTACGCGGGTTTGGTAAAGGGAGCTGGTTCGATACCCGTTAGAGGTTTACATTTAGGGTTTCCCATTTTTGGGATTAGATTTACGCTTTGCATAGGTATTTAAATACTAGTTTACAGCACTATTCGTAATAATGCTGTAAAACTCGAATTTAAATATCTACAAACCTGGCGTTAGACTATAATGAGAAAACCGTATTTAGCGCTGGAACTCGGATCAGAACGAACATGAGGCGCAGATTTGTAATTTCGATGGATTTAGCAGCTCAAAAGAGAGAGCTCGGTCACAGCAAACTTGAGGCTCGGTTTTGTTCTGAGTTCAACAATTAATACGGGCCGGCAAACTTAAAAATATGTAACTAAAACTTGCTCAAAAGGGAGAGTAATAAAATGTTATGAGATAATTAGGTAAAGCTAATTAAAATGTCAAAATAAGTATTCTTATTAGTTTATTGTTAAAAGAACGCATAGTTTATGACCTTTTTTTATTATTATAATGTCCTCCCGACCGAATTTCGGCCACGGCAGCCAGAATCGATGGAGACAGCCAATTGCGCAGGACATATTATAGTGCACACGTGTGTGCGCAAATACAGGGGCACTTTCTATTCCATCACTCTCATGATCCGACGGGACGACTAGCGACACGACCGGAAAGAGGTCAGGTAAAGGACCGACGGCTTTACGTGCTCTCCGGGGCACGGGGGTGTAATACCGCCTACTTCCAGACTTCGGGCTGACACTGAGAAGTTTCTTTTTACAGAAAAATACCTAAATCACTTTTTGGCCCGACCCGGGATTTGAACTCATATTGCATACTACCCGTCTCCACAAAATAAGTAACTCTTTTATGGGGCAATGTATAAGATTCTATAACAAACTTCCCAATGATATTAGAGAATTGTCTACGAATAAGTTTAAAAGAATTATTAAAGCCAAATTGTGTAGCAGGGCATATTACAAAATTTCTGATTATTTAAATGATAAAAGATGGGATTGAGTTGTTCTGAGTCAACACACATGATTGTCATTAATCTTATGTATATTTTATTTTAAAAAAGGATTCCTACTGAGTTTTCTGGCAGTGTTTCTCAGTAGCTGCCACGTCATGCACTGCACGGTAGGGAAAAAAAATATGACGATTCCACATACTTAAATGTAAAATTTTTACGGAGTAAAGTACCTTTGACTTTGACTTTGAACCCAGGACCTCATTATCTGCGATTGAACACGCTACCGCTAGACCAACGAGGCAGTTTTTATTATTATTATAACAACGACGAAGGGATGCTTTCGTTGTTACCTACTTATATCCAAAAATATATTCGTTACAAGCACAGATACTAAGAAGTAAGAACTACCTACCAAGCTAATACATATATAAACAATAGGATCATTGGCTCAAGGCCAAGCATTGGTCATTTGCTCACGATCTGTGAGTGTAAACAAAAGATAAGAAATCTCATTGTACCTTTGCTGGCTGACTGTAGTGCCTGCATGGCAATTTCTAGGAATTCGTTACAAATAACCAGCAGTATGGTTTCCGACCTAGAAAGAATAACAGGCAACCCATACCATCCCGTGAGTGTCGTAAAAGGCGTCTATGGGATATACAATAACCTCTAGCACGAGTTCCTGCAGTTTACTTACTCGATCACACGTACAGTTTCCTCCCAAACATTGGGCACCAGCGCCTCTCGCGGAAACTATTAAGAACTAAAACTCTACATGGGACGAAACTGTGCGTGTGATCGAGTAAGTAAACTGCAGGAACTCGTGCTAGACGCACAGATGGTGTATTATAGCACCCACCTAACTGCGGTCGGCAAGTCGGTAACCAAGCGCGGCAAAGCCCTCCAAATGGTAACGATAAACCTTTGGAGGGGTCCTATGTCCAGCAGTGGACGATATCAGGCTGATGATGATTAACAGTTGCTAAACCCGAACTCGGCGTTTCATTCAAAGTTGCAATGTACCATATGAACTATTTATATACTAAAGTATGCTTTAAATTCAAAGGCCTTCGATATGTTGCCATAGCTAAAAGTCACTAACGCCAAGGTCTTAATGAATGAAATCTATCTGTAATTTTTATATACCGTGGACACGGGTCTCAATCGCGATAAATTTTTTTTTAGGTAAATCATTACCTTGGTTACCCGACGTTTCGACATGGATTGCACCAGCCGTGGTCACGGGTCGACTGGTGTGGCCCGGCAGCGTCGTCTCCGTGAAGCTCGGGTTTCGGTATCTACCCTCGCAGGGTCTTGATATTTTTCATTTTCCTTTACGAAACTGTCGGTACACACGACGTTAATGACATCAGCGCCCGGGCGCACTACGTTGGTTACGCGACGATGGCACTTCTTTATTACCTACAGGATTCCAAGATGGTGAGAGGCGGTATCCGTCTTCCCGGTTGAAATTGATATGTTTCTTTATTTCAACCGCTTATCTGTAATTGTTTATTTACCAAGTAAATTATATTTACATTTAGTTTTGATGTTTTTTTTTATTAAGAAATCCTAACAGAATAGTTTTACCAGTGATTCTTAGGACAACTTTATACAAGAAAAGTAGCTACGTGATGTGTGGACGCATATTTAATAAGTTGCCTGTTGATATGAAGGAACTACCACTTCGGAAATTAAAAAAAAAACTCAAAATATGGTTGTTAGAAAGAACATTTTACACGGTAGCAGACTTCTTTAATAGGATTAACATTAACATAGAAATTAATTTAAGTATTTACATGTCACTATGTATATGACTAGTGTTGTGGATCTATTTAGACCTCAATTGTTTGTACCAACATTTATGGCAAATAAATAAATATCCATCTATCTATATATCGTATGGGCAGTGGTTACCCTAGTGTCAGAGTTGTTCAAGCCACCCAGTAGGCCTCTGACATGGCTTAACGACTGTTGTCTAATGACTGCAACCGAGATCGACGGCTTAACGTGCCCTCCGAAGCACGGAGATGCTCAGAAATTTAACCACTTTGGTGACTGACCGCGAGCCTAGTTTCTTAACCTCGCCGATCGCTTACTGACCGGTGAGAACTTGGAGGTGGGCCTAATATTTATTTATTTATACCACATACCTACACTACCATTACAGTTCACCCATTGCGACAGCGTAGACATAACATTTTTAACTTATTCATAACTAAGACATATTGTCTTATCTCAACAACGCAATAAACTTATGGCCAAAGTAAACTTATTCCGTGGCGCCGTTCCCAATCTCTTAAATGTCGATTCAGAAAAGCATGTTTCATGGTAAAAGTCATTTTATTACATTTGAGCAAAGTAGTATTAACAGTGGCAAATTTCTCTACGCATATAACAAATGCTTTATGTTTAAAAACAGCAGTTTTTAAAATAACACCCTATTTTTCTGTTTTCAGCGAGAGCTTCGTCCGAGCGATATCTCGCATGATACCGAAAGAAAAGAACATCCCCGAGAATATTGTCAGATGTGTCGAGACCTCGGTTATTACTGCGGCAGGCTGAGGAAATATAAGAAATCAACCCCTAATTTAAAAGTGGTTGCTAATCGCAACTCTAGAAAACCCACTCGTAACAATTACAACCGTCGACGTTCCCGTACTCATTAAGTTCATATAGATATCTTGTTAAACTTACGTTCTAGCGTGCGTAGTACACACGGCTACATATAAAGCTATACAATACCAATATAAGCTGACCTCTCACTGTGTGGAAATCCTATACAAGACGGGATCAGCTTAAACTGGAAATGTATAGCTTGATATGTCGCCGTGTGTACAAGAAAAAGTAAGTATTTTGGTTTACCTACCTACGTTACAAATAGGTAACTTTTTAATTGTTATTAGGTAATATTTTTAGGGTTAGTTATACCCTTATACCTACATCGAATACTGCAAGAACCTGCAGTATCATTGAAATGAAGCCAAGAATATTTTTACCTACTACTTGAATTAACATTTTGTTTTTGTCGATTCGTTGTTTTGAAGTTGTACAGACGCCAGCACATACAGTTCCGGTTCGACCTCTTTCCGGTCGTCTCGCTAGTCGTCCCATCGGATCATGAGAGTGATGGAATAGAAAGAGCCTCTTTGTTTACGCACACACTTGTGCACTATAATATGTCCTGCACAATTGGCTAGTCTCCATTGGGACTAGCCGCTGTGGCCAGGTTTCATTCGGTCGGGAGGACATTATATTACAATAGATCCCCTTACACATTTTGTGAGGCAACAGATCAATTGTTTATTTCATAATCTGGTACAGACGCAAGTACATCCAGCTACCCCAATCTGTCAAATTTCTTTTAAAGATTTTTAACTTTATTATATATTTATATAATCGCAAGGTTCACTTTCAATTACGGAAATTTGACAGATTGGGTTAGCTTGATGTGCTGGCGTCTGTACATAGACAACTTCAGAACAACGAATCGCAGTAAGACAAAAACGTATGCAACTGTTTTATTTTTGGTTTCTTATATGTATTGAGCTGTCAGTCGTTAAGTACGTCTTACTTTTACTTCGAGCATTTAGACAAATGCTTGAAGTAGTTTTATATAAACAGTCCCGGTAATTGAGGACCAAAGAATGTTATGTTAGGTTTTGTACCTACCAAATCCGAATTAAATAATGAATACATATATAATACCTTGGTAAGGGTCGTTTAGCCATTGTAAGTCATTCTTGCGAAGAGAAAACCTTTATTCGGACGGGCCTGTTGACGTGGTTGGTAGATACGGCAGGTCGTGGGTTCGATTTCCACCCGGGACAGATATTTGTGTGCATGAATATGTCTGTTTGTCCTTAGTCTGGGTGTAAATTATCTATATATGTATGTATTTATAAAAGAAAATAGGATAATAATGTAGTATATCAGTTATCTGGTTTCCATAGTACAAGCTCTGCTTAGTTTGGGATCCGATGGCCGTGTGTATAATGTCCCAGAATATTGTTATTATTCCGACAAAATAAAGTTAAAAAAATAATTCGATTTTTAAGCCATCCCCTGATGTTCGTCCCCTTGTAACTAATGGGTCCCGGGATGCGTCTTGCAGCTAGCAAAGGATAAGTTACATGTTTCATGTGTAACATGTAAGGAGCTGTTATTCACATTTCTTTCATCCTTTAACATGCATGTTATGTAAAGCTGATGTTTCAAGATTCTGTAGTAGGTAGTGTTTCTCAGTGGCTTTGACTTTGCATAGTACAGACGCCAGCACATCCAGCTACCCCAATCTGTCAAATTTCTTTTATAGATTTTCAACTTTATCACTTCAGCATAAGGTTCACTTTCATTTAGGGAAATTTGACAGATTGGGGTAGCTTGATGTGCTATCACAACATAACTGTTTTTAATTCTTTTATCTAAACCTCTATCCAATAAAGATCCTGAATAACTAATTTGGAGGATGAACTCTAAAATCTAAGAAAAATACTATAACTATACGTATTGTTTACCTAGAAATAAGTATAAAAGATTATAGAAATAATCACTGCCATGTAATGATTTGATACATTTATAATTACAAATAAACTATTGATTATAGATTACTTAGGCAAATGTTTTATTTAACCAAGTATTTTATAAGTATACAACAACGATATTTATAATATTAAGATTAGGGTTGTAACGGAAGCCTTCTCTCACTTGGTTTCGGCTTCGTATGACTTTAGTTAACAATTACGTACTTTGCACTATAGGAAAGCAAAATGCGGCCGTACGACTCAGTCGCCGTCGGACGTCGCTGCTCGCGCATTATTATTATTATATGATTTATTTTTATTTTATGTTATTGAAGATTATTCCACAAAACTGTACAAAGGCGGAATTTATGCCAAGCGCATTCTCTGCCAGTCGACCTTTGCGTAGGTAATGCAAAGATACATGATTATGCCGCAAATAAACCTCCGCTAAAATACAACGGAGGCGAAGATATGATTTCTTGCGGAACTTCCGCATTAACGGAGGCGGAGGTGAAGTTCCGTTACAACCCTAATTAAGATCACTAACGGGACGACAGCAGGTAGCGCGGGTCAGTGTCATTACAGCGGGAACATCTTTTTGTAAAACGGAGACATTCATTTACTTCAGTATAATTCGCAACGATAGTAGACCCTTCCCGAACTTAAATCCGGCCCGCGCTTTAACGAAGAGCTACTGTTGGACATAACTACTAAAACCCGCCCCTTTCATGCATCTCCCCGTCTCAGTAACCTTCTTGAGCAGAGGTTCAATTCTTAAATCTCAATTTACATTCAAATCCATAAAATGCCCTCCATCACATAAGCAGCCTTAACGAAGAGCCACTTTTGGACATAATTACAAAAAACCACCCCTATCATGCATCTCCCCGTCAGTAAGCATCTTGAGCAGTGGTTCGAATCTTTAAACCCTCTGCCACGGGTTAGTATTGCTGTAGTTTTATTTTCTAAGACGGATTGTGCTCGCCTATATCCTTCCGCGAACCTTTGAAAGGCTGTTTGGCTAGTTAGTGTGTTAGTGGTTAATTTGTAATTTTTACAGATTTTCAACTTTATCACATAAGAATAAGGTTCACTTTCATTAGGGAAATTTGACAGATTGGGGTATTACTCCAAATAGATTACTTACTCGGTGAAACTTACCGTTTTTTAGTAGGTATACACATTTTAAGATCATTGGAATTTCCGCTAGGGGCAGCGCTAGTTAATGGACAGGAAAGACAAATATCATAAAAACTAAATTAATTTGTGGTAGATGTGTTGATCTTTGTGTTCTTTTCAATGTATCAGCTTCTTAGGTCAGAGTTGTGTGTTTTAGGATTGTTCTAATTTAAACTAGTAGGGAATCTTACAGATGATATTCATTTATAAATCCTACCTATTTATAAATGAACATAGCCTATAGTAACATTTTATACAGCAAACCGCACTTCGTTTGCTGAATAAACCTAACTATGGTCAGCTCCACTAAACTACATACTTAGGTACTAGGTATCCATATAAACACGATACGTAGGTATGTAGGTATGAATTCAACCTCACGATTGGAACGGAACGTGGTGATTGGCTAATACCATCGCAACGTTAAGATAGTAACCAATCATAGCATTGCATTCCCGTTGCAATAACGTAGGCTACGTGGTTTTTCCAAATTGATAATATAAACTTCAGCTCATTATTTATTCGTAGGCCAAAAACAGGCCAGTTTATATTTTATACGCACACCCACCCCGCCGCATCTCGTTGTCGTGGAGTTTATAACGAATCATAGACTACTTACTTACTTAGTAAGTAAGTAAGTAATAGACTGAAGTCATAAAATAAATATCAATAACAACCACATAATTTAAACACTGCAACATAATAAACATCTACGAGTTACTTAGGAACGTATTGAGGAGTTACAACAAGCTCGGAGCCGTGCTATAGGTACACTTGAGGTAGTTACTGATTCTATTTGCATAATTTTCTGTTACGATTGCGGCATCAAGAATTCAGGGGCAGAAGTGGTGGTTTGAAATGAGTCCTCTTGTATGTTGTTTTTGAGAAAATTTGTATATTTCGTGTAAAAGTTTGAATTACATAACAACCGACAATAATGCGCGGGAATAATTATTTTGTCTAAGTTTCCGAAATTAAGACTACAATTTAACTTTTTAAAGATTTAAAACAGAAAAGTGTTGCACAGCTAACACGAAAAAATTATACTTTCGAAGTTAATAGCTTAAAACAGCGCCATCTACTGGATAAAATTAAAACCAACTTCGATAGATGGCGCTATGTGTTGACATACTCGGCCACCTTGAGTCCTCGTACTAGCTCTCAACCTAGCATTCGTCTTCCTCTGCTGACGTTGAAGAGAACGGGAGAGGACATATCTTTGAATAGGCCCTGACGATGACACCTGATGCAGTCCTGATGGAAGCAACTCTTGATATGTCACGTCCTGGCTATGTTGTCAGGATTCTTCCTAGCCGCCACATCAGAGGCGGTAAGTTATCGTACCAAGGTAGGTATTAGGAACGAAGGCACCTTGAGATTCCTTCCATTTGACGCGTTTCTGAAGTGAAGCTCAGATATGTAGTCAGTCGCCCAACGCCTCCAAAAATGCTGTCACATCTGTTCAACTCGTTGGTAACGCAATAATGTAGTTGAAGACCTTGACGTAATGTCAGCACCAGCTGGAGCCGTCAAAAGTCAGGAAGTGGCCTGGCGTCAGGGGCGTAAAGTCATCAGGATCTTGGTACATAGGGTGCATAGGACGGGAATTAAGGACGGCCTCTATTTGTACCAAAACCGCACTAAATTCTTCATAGGTCAAGTGAGCGTTTCCTATAGCGCGGTTTATACAGTATTTAGTAGACCGGACAGCGCTTTCCCATAATCCGCCAAAATTAGACGTGTTTATAGGTATAAATTTAAAATCTATTTGATTATTTGCAGCGTAATTCATGATATCTTGAGAACTGGTTTGTAAAAACTCTGAAAATTTTCTAGCTGAAACACTACTAACTGAGTACTACTGACTACACACTAAACTACTAACTGAACAAAGTTCCTAAAAAAGTTCAAAATCTTTTTAAAGCTAAGATATAATACTCTGAGGATAATGATGTCACAAGTTCTATAGTGCCACAAACTTATCTAGCCCGGTGGCCAAAAGTAGAACTAACGACGCCAGTTGGAAATGTCAATCGGCTGTTATTCCCTGACATTCCTGCCATTGATTGTTTGTTGCGCGTATTTATTTTTCTTTTTGTGGTTTTTAATTATGAAAAATGCCGAAAGCTTTAAAAAGTGATGCGAGGAACGTTATATTACAAATATTGAATTATATGAATGAAAAAAAACACCTCCAGGCACCAATTATACCCTTCAATAAGTTGTATGAACGCGTAGCTGCTGCTACAGGTTAGTGTTGTCAGCTTCTGAAAAAATACGAAACTCCCCTCGCACTTTAAATTTAAATACATATTTTAAAATATTCATTATTTATTTAATTTTTGCTATTTTCATTGTAGGTGCCGGGGAGTGATTTGTAAGAATACTTGTGAAAGAAAAAGAGCAAGCAGATGCAAAAATTTATAGCAGATCAGAATATTGGTAGATCGAATTCTGAAATGTCTACATTGATTGCAGAAGCTTTTGATAAAATAACAGTCAATGAATGGCAAAAGCATTGCAATCATGTAAAAATGAAAAGTGGATACTTAGACCAGCTTACTTATATACTTTCACCAATCAATTAGGTAGTGATAGTGAAAGTGAAAGCTGTGATTATGATAATGATGATGATGAAATGACTTCTGAATTAAACAATTTCGGTGACATAATAATACCTGGAGTATCCCCGTTAAAAGACACTCCACATACATTTTATGTAAATGATCATAATTATTGTATAAAAATATAAAGTTTTGTAATGACAGTATTTGTTTGCTTTTTGTGAAGTAACATTTACGTTACAATGTGCATATTATTTTTACCCACTTTATTGCAAAAAATAGTTACTAGCAACACTAAATGCGATAACAGCGACGCTGCCAGCGGGCCAGATAAGTTTGCGGGACTGTAAGTGCAATACCCTTGTTGACAAGCAAAAATTCACACAAATAGCATTTTTCTAATTCAGAACCTCTTTCTTATTTAAAACATACATACAGTCCCGCAAACTTATCTGGCCCGCTGGCAGCGTCGCTGTTATCGCATTTAGTGTTGCTAGTAACTATTTTTTGCAATAAAGTGGGTAAAAATAATATGCACATTGTAACGTAAATGTTACTTCACAAAAAGCAAACAAATACTGTCATTACAAAACTTTATATTTTTATACCATAATTATGATCATTTACATAAAATGTATGCTGAGTGTTCTCTAACGGAGATACTCCAGGTATTATTATGTCACCGGAATGGTTTAATTCAGAAGTCATATCATTATCATCATTATCGGAAACACTGCTTTCGTTTTCATTATCACTACCTCAATGAATGATGAAAAGCTCGTCTAAGTATCCATCCCTTTTTCGATACCCATTTTCAATATTTTTTCACATGATTGCAATGCTTTTGCCATTCATTGACTGTTATTTTATCAAAAGCTTCTGCAATCAATGTAGACATTTCAGAATTCGATCTACCAATATTCTGATCTGCTATAAATTTTTGCATCTGCTTGCTCTTTTTCTTTCACAAGATTTCTTACAAATCACTCCCCGGCACCTACAATGAAAATAGCAAAAATTAAATAAATAATGAATATTTTAAAATATGTATTTAAATTTAAAGTGCGAGGGGAGTTTCGTATTTTTTCAGAAGCTGACAACACTAACCTGTAGCAGCAGCTACGCGTTCATACAACTTATTGAAGGGTATAATTGGTGCCTGGAGGTGTTTTTTTTTCATTCATATAATTCAATACTTGTAATATAACGTTCCTCGCATCACTTTTAAAGCTATCGGCATTTTTCACAATTAAAAACCACAAAAAGAAAAATAAATACGCGCAACAAACAATCAATGGCAGGAATGTCAGGGAATATCAGCCGATTGACATTTCCAACTGGCGTCGTTAGTTCTACTTTTGGCCACCGGGCCAGATAAGTTTGTGGCACTATAGGTCCAGCATAATCCACGCCGATCTTTAAAAAAGGAAAACTAGATTAGACCGTTCACTAGGTAAATTACCCATTATAGGTTGTACAGTTTTAGTTTTTCTTTTATATCTAGGGACAATGTCAAACAGATCATCCTAGCCCCAAACTTAGCAAAGTTTGTACTATGGGTACCAGGCGACGATATACATACTTATATATAGATAGATAAATACTTATATACATAGAAAACATCCATGACTCAGAAACAAATATTAATATTCAGAAACAAAACACCACTACGGTATCAGGAACAAGGCTCTCGAACTTTTGACTTCTTACTTGGGCAATAGAATTCAGAAGGTCGATATAAATGGTAAAAAATCTGCGGGATCCCCAGTGGTAATGGGCGTTCCACAGGGATCGATTCTCGGCCCATTCTTATTTTTAATCTATATAAATGACTTACCCTACTATGTAAGGGATAAACATGAGATTGTTTTGTTTGCGGATGATACTTCATTGACGTTTAAAATAAATCGACAATTACGCAATTTTGACGAAGTAAATGACGCAATCTCTAAAGTTGTTCATTGGTTTAATGCTAATAATCTTTTGCTAAATGACAAGAAAACTAAAGTCATAAAATTCTCTACACCTAATGTGAAACAGGTGGCTACCAATGTACAGCTTAATGGAGCTGGATTGACCCCTGTTGAGTCAACTGTGTTTTTGGGTATCACAATTGATTCAAAACTACAATGGGGCCCACAAATAGAAAAACTATCAGGCAAATTAAGTTCTGCTGCATATGCTGTTAAAACTATAAGACGGCTTACTGATGTGGATACAGCTAGAATGGTTTATTTCAGTTATTTTCATAGTATAATGTCCTATGGAATTCTTCTCTGGGGTAGCGCTGCGGACATTAACACCATATTTGTATTGCAAAAAAGAGCTGTAAGAGCAATATATAAACTTGGTCCGCGAGAATCTTTGAGAGAGAAGTTTAAAGAGATTAACATTCTGACTGTAGCATGTCAGTATATATATGAGAATCTAATTTATATGCATAAATATAAAGACTCCTTCTGTAAAAGGAGTGATACTCATAATATAAATACTCGATATAAGCATAACTTTGTGTTACATACCACCCGTCTCCACAAAGTAAGTAACTCTTTTATGGGGCAATGTATAAGATTCTATAACAAACTTCCCAGTGATATCCGAGAAATGTCTATGAATAAGTTTAAAAGAATTATAAAAGCCAAATTGTGTAACAGGGCTTATTACAAAACTTCTGATTATTTAAGTGACAAAACAGCTTGGGATTGAGTCGCTCTAAATTAACACATTTAAATACAATGTAAATTTATTTAAGAAATATATATTTTTAAAAAAGGATTCCTACTGAGTTTTCTGGCAGTGTTTCTCAGTAGCTGCCACGTCATGCACTGCACGGTAGGGTAAAAAAAAAATTGACGATTCCACACAAATGTAATATTTTAACGGAATAAACGACTTTTGAATTTTGAATTTTTTGAATTTCGTGCTCATCACACAAATATTTGCACTTACCGGGATTCGAACCTAGGACCACCAGCTTCGTAGGCAGGAGCACTAACAACTAGGCTACGGTGACCGTGTTGTTTTGAATCGACAACACTTGGTACAGTTTCAGCTTTATATCAGAATGGTTTTCGGCAAATAATCTCTTGTTAAATGCAGGGAAAACTAAATGCATCAGGTTCTCATTGCCGAATGTGACTCAAATTGTACCAACAGTTGCACTTAATGCGAAAATATTAGATTTAGTCCCATCGACCGTATTTTTAGGTTTGACACTTGATTCAAAATTGCAATGGGGTCCTCAGATTGAAAAGTTAGCAGGTAAATTAAGTTCGGCTTCCTATGCTGTCTGGAAAATAAGGCAATTGTCAGATGAACAAACTGCTAGATTAGTGTATTTCGCGTACTTTCATAGCATTATGTCGTATGGCATTCTGCTGTGGGGTTCGGCGGCTGACATAAAGTTAGACCATGGAAAAGTAATTTCCTATGCTGATGACACAGCTTTAATTTTTTCTGCTCCAAACACTACTGCGGTTCATTATTACGCACAACATGGGTTTAATGTGATAAATAAATGGCTTAGAAATAATCTACTAACATTAAATGCTGAAAAGACAATGTTTATAAATTTTTGCATGCGTAAGAACCACAGACTTCCTAAACAAGATAACATATATGCACACTATTGTCCCAGTCCCTTGGTTCCTTGCGACTGTCCAGTTATTGCTAACACAAATAGCATGAAGTACCTTGGTGTTACTATTGATGAAACTCTATCATTTAAACAACATATCCTTGCCTTGTCAAATCGTGTACGGAAACTCATATTCGTATTTAAAAAGCTACGGCATATTGCTGATATGAAATTGATTAGACTAGTCTATCAGGCATTATGTCAATCTATTATTCAATACTGCATTACTTCCTGGGGTGGTGCTCCAAAAACATTAATGTTAATCATTGAACGTGCCCAACGAGCAATACTAAAAGTTGCAACTTTTCGACCTTTCCTTTTTCCTACGTGCCTCCTGTATGAAAAATGCAACGTTTTAACTGTCCGCCAACTATTTATTAAACGTGCAATTTTAAAACAACACACAACACTCACTTACAATGCTAACCTTACTAACACCAAGAGACGGAAAGATATTATCTGCACTAGTGCATCAGAGTCAAAGTTTATTTATGTAAACAGATTTTATCCTTTTCTCGGACCATATCTTTACAATAAAATAAATAAGTCACTATCTATATATAACCTTAACTATACAAATTGTAAAAAAACAGTCAGCAATTTTTTTACAAAAATTGAGCTATGATGAGACTGAGGGATTATTTAGTATTCTAAAATAAGTTAATTTTTTAAACATTATATCTTAGGTTTTTGAATTTGTATGTATAATTAAATATTATTTAAATTTTTAACAAAGAATAAGTATACCTTTTAAGCCGTTAGAACGCCTGTGGTACAGGTTTAACCTAGTACAGGCACAAATTGTCAATAGCTTAGTATTAATTATTTTTAAATTAAGTAAATATAATTTTGTACACATTATTTCTTGAATAAAAATTTATTATTATTATAGGTACTATTTTTGTATTGCAGAAAAGAGCAGTCAGAGCCATTTATGGTTTAGGCAGTCGCGATTCTTTGCGAAATTTGTTTAAAGAAATAAATATACTTACTGTGCCATCGGAATATATATATATCAGAATATAATGTTTGTTAGAAAAAATATTCATAATTATAAAAAGAAAAGTGAACTGCATAATATAAATACTAGGAATAAAAACAAACTAGCCATGCCAGGCTTTAGAGTAAGCAAAACTAATAAATCATTTTTAGGAAATTGTATTAGGTTTTATAACAAGCTTCCTACTCAAATTACTGATCTGCCTGACACAAGTTTTAAAACACATATTAAACGTATACTTATGGCTAGGGGTTATTACACCACTAAAGAGTACATCGATGACAAAGACGTCTGGCTCTCACTTCCTACCTGCACATTGCTCGCTGGAGATCTTGTAGCCATATAGACATGACTGATCTGCTGTGTTACGTGAACTATCTGTAAATGATTGCTATCATATACTTAATTTAAAATTATTGACTCTGTCTCAAAATGAATAATGTTATTGTTTCGAAGTTTTTCTTTTGTATACCTAAATATAATCTAAAATAATAAGCATTCAGACAACCGATCGAGCATATATTGTGTTTGCCTACTAAATAATTACTCTAATTGGACCAAATCCCGTGTTCATGCCCGCTTGAGTATGTTTCGCCGGACCGTCTCAACTGGGTCGTGTTGAAACCGGTAGTAGATGAACCCACTGAGTTTGTTTCGCTGGGTCTTCTCAGTTGGGGCGCATTGGATCCGGTGGTAGCATTAAAGCGCGACCGTCGTTATTAACACAAGGTCCGTCATAATAATAATACCTTTAATATAGACAGAACCATTGACAATATGTAGTAAAAATATTAGACTTAAACTAGATAATTAAACATAATCTCTTGACAATAACTTGATACGAGCTAGCTAAATATCATTTCTGTAATAAAATAAATTTTATAAATGTTTTCATACAAGATGTACCTAAATATCTATGTTACTAGAAATAATATCTAATGTATACAACTATATTACTACAAACATGTTCTGACTATTTACAAGCGCTTTTTTAAAGTCTACGTGAATAAAAACCTTTTTTATTTTATTTTATTTTATAGTTATGCACAATTTTTTTTAGCTACATTTCTACCGCCTATGATCCACCATTTCTGACTAATATGTGATGGTAAAAGCTGAGGGCCTGCATGTATCATAAGATGATGGTTATGTCTAAATAAAAGTAATGTGAGATAATGCTTGCTACACAATATCATGGGATGTTTCTGATCGTATGACAAATCTGAATTAAATAGTCGACCTCCCACTAGAATTATATTATTTTGATCTAAAAATATATTTAATGAACTTAGCCTGCTGGATGATTTAATTTTTTGTTTATTTAGTAATGCATTATATTCTAAAGGAAAAGATTCCATTTGCGCATGTCTAGTTAAATATATTAGGAAAACTTCATTTAACTCATTCCCAGATAAGGGGACCGTGCTACGTTCCGATTTATTTTTAATGCGTACCTATGTTTTTATAAAGCGAAACACAAAAGCACAGGCTCGCTGGAGTCTGATTTATTGCGAATATCGGGTAATATCAATTATATTATTACTATGTGGAATATTATTTATCATGCAAATTGTATTATGATCTTTAATTTCAGGTAAATCGTTAGTAAGCGTACCGTTAGCCTTTTGATCCCATTGGATCACTTTTTTCTAACAGGTAGTCAGGTCCGTGCCAGCTCAGACTTGAAGTACTGAGTTCCTCTAAAGATGTACCACGCGATAACAAGTCCGTCGGAGTACATTTCCCATCGACATGATACCAACTGGCATTGCTGGGTAGATAGATCGTTAATTTCTACAACGCAGTTCTGTACAAAAGTTTTAAGAGAATAAGGCGACATTCTTAACCAACCAAGAACAATAGTAAAAGATTACAATAGGGCTTGATAAGCCTATGGGTTGTATAATATGTGTCACACAATAAGCGTTTAGTTATTTTAGAAAAAAAAATTGTAGTAAAAAGAAATTGATCGCTATAGTTTAACAAGCCTAATCCTAAAGATTTATTATAATGGTTAAGATTAATCAAAATTATCGTAATTGCTCATCTTACTTCTTTTCTTTTACATCTTACTTCTAGTGAACCGAAATTACACCGTACTTGATTGATGTGCAAGTTACCAGTCTGTATGGGGCCTGAAATAATCCACCCTAGTTTTGTATTATTTAAATACGGGCCACTAGATAAACGAATTTTACCTTCTAGCAATAAATCCTAGAAATAGTTAGCACCGATTAAAATATCTATTTGGGAAGGGGCGCTAAACAATGGGTCAGCGAGATCAATGTTTTTAGGTAAATTTAGTTTAGTCGCATCTATTTTTGAAGCGGGTATATTAGACGTAATGTTCGTTAATAGTAAACAATTCATACTTAGTCTTGTGCTATAATCGTTTTTTAAAGAACATAGTTTTATATCACAAGACTGAATAGACTGCGTGACTGACTGGCCTATTCCTGTGATTCGATGAGTGGACTGTATAGTTTTAGCGTTTAACTTTTTACATAACGAATTAGAGGTATCGCAATGTTTACTGCCACTATCTATATAATAACGCGCGAACCTTAAAGTATATGTTATTATCCCCGGCAACTTCGACTAACGCCGTAGATAATAAGACCGGTTCTAAATCGAATGAGTTTGAACTATCACTCTCGACTCTTTGATAGTTATCGGGCGGTTTTATAATATGGGCGTGCAAAATAGCTGACGAGTTATGCTCTATGGATTGTGTATGTGTGACTTTGATGCATCTAACATCGCGGTCAGTGAATTTCCCCTGTTTAGCACATTGCATCGTGTAGTAAAGTGTTATGCTTTTCAGTGCACTGCCTACAAAGTCCAAAGTAACAATCTTTAATGGAATGTCCCACGCGTAAACAGTTTAAAGCATAAATTTCTAGATTCGACTAGCTTCAAGTTTTCGTGAGAGGGCAAATCTAAGAACTTGGCGCATGAGTAGTAGCATGACCACCCGCGCATATTACACATACACGTTTAAATCTTTCGTTCTTACTGTTAGATTTTGGAACGAAGTTCCTTATCGCGCGTTGTGAAAGGGGGCTAGACGGAAAAAATTCTTACGAAAAGTTGTCACGTCACTTTTTGCAGCTGTACGGCGTGCGCATGTTTCTCTGTCTGTCTCTCTCTCTCTCTCTCTCTCTTATAGAAAGCAAGCCAGATATTTTCATTTCTATTTCGCATTGAACAGTGTGGTGTCGCGACGATTATTTTTGTTGAGTGTATACAGGTTTTTTGTACATAGTAAATAATAAGAAATAACTTCGTTCCATCCGGGTGTCCCTTGACACCTCTCAAGTTTTTTTTATTATTTTGCGTAGTTACGAAACTTTGAACTTTAGGTAAGTATATAATATTTTTCATTTGAGTCTTGAGATATCTTATTAGTACCTACCTACAACTATGAGAATGGTTGGCATTACAAAAATTTCGGCTTTTTCTTTTAAAAACGTGATTAATGTGTCGAATTTAATTAATTGCGTTGGATCTTTAGTAAAATTAAGTTTGTACTACTGCCAATCTTTTTCTATGTTAGTGTCAAATTTTGATATAACTAGATATGTATATAAATAAAGTATCCCAAAGATCCGTATAATAGGTATGCCTAGCATCTTTAATGCGTGTAAGTTTTTTAAAACTGTGTCGAGTTAC
Source organism: Pseudoips prasinana (assembly GCA_951640165.1). Classification (NCBI taxonomy): domain Eukaryota; kingdom Metazoa; phylum Arthropoda; class Insecta; order Lepidoptera; family Nolidae; genus Pseudoips; species Pseudoips prasinana. The sequence continues at coordinate 20,600,944 of OX621236.1, read as the reverse complement.
GAATATGAACTGGAGATTCTATAGTTAAATGTTGTATGGAAAATATGGACTTAATGTGATTATTAACTAGCAAATTCTTATTGTCATATCTACTCTCGATCAGATCCCAGGTTACTGTATAGCTATTAGCAGAAAACTCTATCGATTTTATTACGGGATATTGTTAAATGCACATCTGTATACTTTTTCATCACACTACGTAACTCCACTATTTAACTGAATGCACACCAGAAGTATGAATGCTGTGCAAAAAAACTAATTGAATAACTAAACATGACCTACAAAAAAAAAAAAGCCACACAAACCGAGATGGCCTTTTTTATTGAATTCACATCAAAAATGTGATTCGTCCTTAGGATATACGATTTATAAAACAAAAGTTCGAAATGTTTATCAAAATTACTAACTTGCACTCTAAATTGTACAATCTTCAACGGAATTTCTAAAATTGTTAACTAAAGGTGTACCACTATAAAGTAAGTTTATTTTATCAAATGAAACTCTACAAATTGACTAATAGTGCAACTAAAATATATTAAGGTGAGTGGGGGCAAGTCTGAATGGATTTTTGATTAGATAAACAGTTTTGATTTGAAACTGTTGTGAAACAAGGAGATTCATGTCAAATGCATAAAACGATGTTTCGGGTAAAAAAGTATAGTCAATTTGTTTCTATTATGTTGATAGAATTCTTTTTGGAACATTATTTTATTAAAATACCTTTAATAAAGTTGGTCTTCTAAAAAAATATGTATGGGGAAAGATGCAATGGCCAAGGGGTAAGATTGAAGTAGTGACTAGAATCGTATTCATGATCATTGTGCACGTGTGGTGATCAATAAACGCTCTGAACCAATAACCTAAATTACTTGAAAATCAGTTACATTTAAAAATCGCTTTCTAAATGCAAGAAAAAAGAATTTATCAAATAAAATATATCGATCTTACCCCATTGAAATGGCAGACAGTCTGAGGTTCTCAAAATATAATGATAAGGTACTGTCAAGTCTTAATCGGGTCGATAAATAAAACATACGTTTTCACTTAGTACCATGTAGCGTACATTATAATTATTTTTATTTAAAAGAACCACGAATGCAAAACACAATTAAATATTATTAAATATATTACTTCAAATTATGATGATGAATGTAATACCTAAACATCACAGTTAAAGAGAATCAGTCGTATAAAGTACTACTTTAAAAACTAAATAACCTCTTATTAAAAGTATATAATATGGCTTTATCAAATCAGTTGGTAAAATACTCAAGCAATATTATTGGACATTATATTTACTGAGATCAACGTTAAATATTATTTGGCCACGTCGCGAAATAACGGGCTGAAGTAAAACACAAATTATATGTGCTTTAGATTTAATAACACAAATATCTTCTACAATAGGATAGCTGAACGTGGTTTCACATTTTGACTATTTCACCTTTCGTACAAATTTTACAACTGGTATTTGGTCATCGATCGATTAAATTCTACCTATGAAATGTTTCACACTATTTTTCGTTGTGAACTGAACTACAAGCCAGTCTTCATTTTTTAATCGTAAAGAACGTATCGACGAATCGTTATGTCGCTTAAGCCGAAAGGCAATATTGCGTCTGGTTCAATGTTTTCTTCGTCTTCTTGTAATTTCAAACATTGTTCTATGTAGTCTTCCATATTTTCATATTCAGAATCGGTATCTACAGCATTAAACTCTGTTTCCCTAGTGGAGCGAACGTTGTTGCATGCAGCCGCCGAGTGCCAGATTCCCTCTATTGTTGGTGAATGATTGACCGGCGATTAATATTTTTATTCGTAGTATTGATGTTTCGAATTATCATTAAGTCCGACTTTTTGTGATTCGATCTATTGAAGCTCGGTATTTTGAAAATCGTAATTATAAACGTTAGGAATATTGAAATTTAGGAATTATAAAACTAGGAGTAATGATAAGTTGGAGTTGTAATAATCGGAATTTTCTACCATTCGGAATTATGAAAGTCGGTATTTTGAAATTCGTATTTGTGACTGTTGGAATAAAGTTATGTGTACCCAGGCTAAAAACATTCCTATCGGCATTAAACGTAAACGCGGACATCCTAGTAAAGCAAGACCAGCCCTAATCATTCAATAGAACTTAAATATAAAGATGATTATTGTTTATTCTACACTTAGTTACCGCTCAGTGTTATTTTTTTGTGTTCTTAATTATATAAAGATGACTGATTAAATTGGGTTTTATTTAGAATAAACGGTGTTCCTAAAAGTAAATTAGGTGATTGTTTACCTTGAAAAAGTTTTATTAAGTTTGTTGAACTATAGAATAGTTAGATAACTATTTTGATAATAGTTATTCATTCAGTAAAAAAGTTCTGCCAATATGATTAAACAGTATACTTAATTAGATTTAGTTAGTGTGCATAATTAGTGTGCAAGTCAGTATTTTTGATATAACTTTGAAATATTTTTTTAGTAAAAAGGGAATATGCAGATATAGAATTAAATACATGCCTTTTATTACCTGAAGGGTATATACATAACCTGTAAGAGCACATATTAAATAATGAAATTTCTGTCTATTATCGAGCTCTGCAGAGTTGTGAATCATTGACAAGTATGTGTCTCTAAATTCCAGCCAATTTTCATACTGTCGTATGAAAATTGGCTGGAATTTAGAGATCGAATGAAGGCAGCGATATGGTAGGCAATTTAACTAGTAACTTATTTTTACAGTTAAGTACCTTATCACCATTGTTACTAAAAACATTTTTCTCTTTTAACAAACACTCAGTGGTAGCCATGGCATTGTAGTACGAATTTTCGAATGTTTCTCGTTCTAACATCTGCTTTTCGAGGTCTGATTCATCGACCAATTCCTCGATAGTATTTTGAACAACATTAAAATTGTGTAATATACCTGGTGCCGACTGCCGATGTAGCTTCAATTCAGCTCTTTGGCGGTCAGTTTTATCCGTAAAATTGTTAATCGTATTCACAAATTTTACAAACAGTGTCAAGCTACCTTTAATAGGACTACGCTTCTCTAATAATTCTTTAAATGACACACTCATTACTTACTTACAGTAAAGATGTAAGGAATTTATGTAAGGAAAGATGTACTCGGTACTACGGTTCCTGTAAACTGTGTCGTGAATAATACGCACCACTCCCGTTATTCCTACAAAATTAGGCGACTTTTGTACATGTAGGGCTAATGGGTGTAGGGGAAGGATTGGAAAAGGTAGGTATTTATGAAGAGTTGATGAAGAGTTTCCCGCTGGGTGGTGTTCTTGTTGACTTCGATGCGGCTCGGAGGTCCAATGTTACGAATTATGGCATCAGGAGTTCAGGGGCAGAAGTTGTGGTTTGAAATGAGTCCGCTTGTAACTATGTTGTTTGTGAGAAAATTTGTATATTTCGTGTAAAAGTTTGAATTACATAACAGAACCAACAATAATGCGCGGGAATGATTCTTTTATCTACGTTTTTGAAAGAAAGAAAGAAAATAAATTTATTCCATAAATTTTCGAAATTAGACTATAATTTAACTTTTTAAAGATTTAAAAAAGAAAAGTGTTGCTCAGATAACACAAAAATTAAACTTTCCAAGTTAATAGTTTAAAACAGCGCCGCCGTCTACTGGATAAAATGAACACCAACTGCGATAGATGGCGCTATGCGTTAATATTTTCTTCTAAGGTTCAAAATTCTCCGCGCAGCTGCTAGTATGTTGTAAAAAAAATATGTTTTGTTACCTACACGTCTATGCTGTACTAAACACCTTTGGGAACGTGCTAATACTAAAAGGTGGGCACCTTTTTAATGTGTCTGGCAAGATATAAAAACCATTAAAACTGGCAAGGCTGTGGAGGTAAAAATTTTTATAGGTATATGACAGTTGCCATATACCTATAAAAATGTTTACCTCCACAGCCTTGCCAGTTTTAATGGTTTTTATACCTTGCCAGACATTAAATTGCCTACATAAAATTTAGCTTTTATACTATAACGAAAGTATATTTATAATTTATTAAAGTTTAAGGGTGTCTGGCAGGGGGTGGCAACTGTCATAAGTGTCCGGCTAAATTGGTGACGAGATTTCTAGTTATCTCGAAGAATTTAACGAATTTTAGGTACTTTTTTTAAGCACCTTTACTACCTATTATCTCCCAAAGTAACCATAACCCAAACTCCATATTCGCTGGTTGTTCTTACATGCATAGGGGACATGCACAGAACTTTCAGCTTTTATAAAATAACGAATGTCTGGCCGTCATGGGCTCTTGCTCTATGACCGAACGTCAGCTGATTGTAAATGAGAGAGAGGACCCCACCTTCCCCTTTCTTGTCTTAGCATATACTACAGGTGTGCGGTAAAAAGAAAACATTTTTTGTTACTAGTAACCCTTAATAACCAACATTAGACGTGTGGAATTTTAAAAACTCGACGAGCGGCCCTATTATTAGAACAATACAAGTTATACATTAACCGATTCAGTGCGGATGGTGCCGCAGAGGCGCTATGGGTATCTTTTTTGTATGGCGAGTGGCACCCGAGAGGAGCCAAAATGTTTACCTGTAAAACTATGATAAAATGACATTTTTCAGAGGTTAGCCGTGCAGTAAAGGGTTTTAATTTCTTACGCATTTTACGATTACAGTGTTCGTTTTAGGATATTGCATCAAAACTCACACTTCAGGAGTCGTAAACATTTGTAATTGATAATATTTTGCCCGATTCCGTGCGGATCAGTATCTTATGGGTATGGCGTGTGGCGCCCGAGAGGTGCCAAAATGTTTACGTATAGAACTCTGATAAAATACAATTTTTAGAGGTTAGTCATACAGTACCGTGTCTAAATTAGTCACGCAGATTACGATTCTAGTGTCCGTTTTAGGATATTGCATGAAAATGCACACCTTAGTCTGTAGTTGTAAACCTTTTTATAAAAACAGATTATCTGCGGATTAGCCCTGGGCTAATACCATTTAGGGGCCAACTTAATTACTCAAATAAGTGATTGCCATTTAAAAAAAGCTGCTGTGTAGTAACTTAAGAATACCCTTAGGTACTATAAGTATAGGCCATAAAAATGTTAACGCATTAAAGTTTATTAGTTTCAATGTTACTTTCTATGCATCCCTGGGCTACAGCCCAAAAAGCCCTAATAAAAACCCGCCCAGAGGAACCAAAATTTTAATCCAACAATCGGTAGTAAATTGATGTTTATTAACAGTGTTCTGAAAACGAGAGTATAAATGTCACACAGATCTTTCCTAAAGAGTAGAGAGTTTCAAGATCGTTTTAGTGAAATATTTTTGTTAGGTAAGGTTAGCGAACTGTTTGAGGCGCAGTCGCTGTGCCGTACTGGCAGGAGTCGGCAAATTGGAAGGGCAACCCACAGTCCTCCCCAGGTGCGTGTCCCAACCATCTGGGACACGGCGCAAAAGAGGGGCACCGGAGCAGCATACCCGCGTTCCCAGGGCTCCCCCTATCAGGCGCCAGAAGAAGTCCACGGCAGGTTAGGTTTAGTCGGTGCGAGTCCGACGTACCCACCCGAAGACACTTTTTATGGTTGGCATGCATTAGCATTCCCCCTGCCTTATAAAATAAAAAGGTTAGTGTAATATTTTTGTTGGGTTAGGTTAGTGTAATATTTTTGTTAGGTTAGGTTAGGTTAGTGATAGATTTTTGTTAGGTTAGGTTAGGTTAGTATAATATTTTTGTTAGGTTAGGTTAGTGAAATATTTTTGTTAGGTTAGGTTAGTGTAATATTTTTGTTAGGTTAGGTAAGTGTAATATTTTTATTAGGTTAGGTCAGTGTAATATTTTTGTTAGGTTAGGTTCGTGTAATATTTTTGTTAGGTTAGGTTAGGTTAGTGTAATATTTTTGTTAGGTTAGGTTAGTGTAATATTTTTGTTAGGTTAGTGTCATATTTTTGTTAGGTTAGGTTAGGTTTGTGTAATATTTTTGTTAGGTTAGGTTAGTGAAATATTTTTGTTAGACTAACAAAACTTATATTATACCTAAGTTAGTGTAATATTTTTGTTAAATTAGGTTAGGTTAGTGTAATATTTTTGTTAGGTTAGGTTAGTGTAATATTTTTAATAGGTTAGGTTAAGTTAGTGTAATATTTTTGTTAGGTTAGGTTAGGTTAGTGATATATTTTTGTTAGGTTAGGTTAGGTTAGTGAGGGGCACGTGGTCGGAAAACCTCCTCGTGGTCCGAGACTATCGGTCCCATTCGAATATTTATATTCGGTGGGAACGGAAGTTATTCGGATTGGTGTGCCCTGGGCATGGGCGCTGGCTTTTTCCTATGCTTGCATGGGGATAAGCCACCGTCCGTGGCGAATATTCCGACATCTCTCACCTCTGTTCCCCCTTCTATTCACTATAAGGGGAGTATTCAGAGATTTAACCCCTTAACCCCTGAGCATTACCCGGCGCAGGGGCTACCGGGGGGTAAACCGGCCCGCAGGGTATTAAGGTTAGTAATGTCTCGTAGGAAAACATTACCCCAGGAGGGTACCGGCTTTGCCGGAGAATCCCTCCCGGGTCCATTAGGGCCCGGCTGTTCCACCGTATCTGGGGGGGACACTAAAGGACATTCATCCGTTGAGATCGCGGATAGGGCGCACACGCCCAGTTCTGTGCGTCCAAATAATTTGGAGGAGGACGAAGTTGTGCAGGAGGATGTGGCACACGGTGCGAGGAGGAGGCTGACCACGAGGTCGAGGTCCCGTCCGGCCACTCCTATTCCCATGTCCGACGAGGAAACACGCGGGTGTCGGTCTAGGTCTCGATCCGGATCCAGGTCCGGACATGGACACAGGAAGCGCAGCGGGTCCTTGAGTAGGGAGAACCTGGTGGCCGCAAAGGTCTCCACAGCCCGGAGAGGAAAGGTTCGCGCGGTTCCGAGCGTAGTCATCGCTCGGATGCCGGAGCTTGACGGACGGGGTCGCTTCGTTGCGGCTGCTCCAGCGGAGCACACGGAGAGCGCGGAGAGCGACCCCAGCCTCGCCATAGCTGACTCTAGCGGGGGCTCGACTGTGTCCCTGCTGGGCAGCAACCGTGCGGAGGCCGCTGCTGCGAGGCGGTTGCAGCGAAAGGAAGCCGCGGCTGACGAGGTCAGCGAGTTGGCCCGGCAGGCTCGAGAGCGGCGCTCCGCTCGGATGGCTGCAGGGAGCTCATCGGCGGTGGCGCTCAGTCGCCAGGTTTTAGACGGAGTGGACGTGGTTCTGAGGGTTGCCACCAAATCGGGCAACCTGAAGGGCACGTTCACTCGAGCTCTGAAGGAGGCGGCTGACGGCATCCGGGAGGCGGTTGAGGTCCTCGCCAATCGCACCGGCACCGAGGAGACGGCGAAGTTGTGGGAGGAGAACGACCGTCTCCGATCGGAGCTGGAGGACCTCAAGCGGCAGGTGGCCGCCCAAAGGACAGCTCCCGCAGTCGCCGGGTCCTCTCCTGTGGCGACCCCATCGCCGGCTCCATCGCCGGCCTGTTTCTCGACCCCTGCACTTGTGGATGCGGAGGTCGAAAAGATCGTCCGCGTCTGCATGATGCAGTGCGGTAAGATGGTCGGTGCCCGCTTCGAGGCCATAGAGGCAAGGCTCCTCCCAGCGGAGTCCGTCCGCCCTCCACTCGCCGGGGACGGGCGGAGGAGGGAGGTTGTCCACGAACGGGGCCCGGCAGCCGTGGCGGCTAAACCGGGATCAGGGAGGACAGTGGCGCCCAAGCCCGCGCCTCAAATGTCCACCACCCGGACAGCGGGACCTCCGACGGGATCTACAGCGGCGCCTCCGGCGGCTGCGCCTGGGCCTAGCGCTGAGGCCTGGACGACGGTCGTCAAGAGGGGCCGCAAAAAGAAGAAGGCGGCGCCGCCAGCACCAGCACCCGCTGGAGCACCGGCACCCAAGAAAGCGCAGGGACCGCCTAAGGTCAGAGCCCCACGCTCCGCGGCTGTAGTGATAACACTGCAGCCCGGAGCCGCCGAAAGGGGCATTACGTATAAGGCGGTCCTGACCGAGGCAAAAGCCAAAGTCGCGTTCCTTGGCACACCGTCCGGCTTTAGAATAAAGTCGGCGGTGACGGGGGCGCGGCTCCTCGAGGTGTCGGGTGACTCCAGCGGGGCGAAGGCGGACATCCTGGCCGCCAAGTTGAGGGAGGCCCTCAACCCGGAGGACGTCCGGGTGTCCAGGCCGGTGAAGACCGCGGAGTTGCGCGTCGACGGCCTGGATGACTCGACCACTCCGGCTGAAGTTGTGGCGGCTGTTGCCCGGGTCGGTGGATGTCGACCCGAGGATGTGCGGACGGGCGACATTCGCGCCGACTCCTCCGGACTCGGCTACATCTGGGTGCGGTGTCCGGTGGCGGCGGCGAGCAAGATCGCCAGCGCTGGGCGACTGTTGGTGGGGTGGGTTGCAGCCAGGGTCAAGCTGGTGCAGCCCAGGGCTATGCGGTGCTACCGTTGCCTGGACATTGGGCATGTCCGGGCGCGATGCACCGCTGAAACTGACCGCAGCGAGGAATGTTATCGCTGCGGCCAGCCCGGCCACAAGGCGGCCCAGTGCTCTGCGGCGCCAAACTGCAGCCTCTGTACAGCTGCAGGGAGGCCCGCTGGGCACAGAGCGGGCGGCAAGGCCTGTGGCGCACCCACCAACAGGAAGAAAAAGGGATCCAAGGCTGCCGGGGGCTCTTTACCCCCCCGACAGCCTGGCTGCCCTTCGGCCGACTCCCGGCCTGAGAGGGGTGCGGAGGGAATGGACACGGCCTAATGGCGCTGTTCCATTTCCTCCAGGGCAACATCAACCACTGCGCCAGAGCTCAGGATCTCTTGCTCCAGAGCATGGCGGAGTGGTCGATTCGCGTGGCGGTGGTCGCCGAGCCGTACTTTGTCCCCCCCAGGGATAACTGGTTGGGAGACTTGGACGGCTTGGTGGCCATCATTGGCGGGGCTCTGGTCCACCCGTCCCGAGGGCACGGCTGGGTAGCAGCCCTCGTGGACGGAATTGGTACGATTGGGGCGTATTTTTCGCCCAACAAGAGTCTCGCCGACTTCGAGAACTTCCTTGTCGAGTTGGGTGCCGTCGTAGGCCGGCTCCACCCTCGCCCCGTGCTGTTGCTCGGGGATCTCAACGCCAAGTCTGCGGCGTGGGGATCTCCGGTAACGGATGCCCGGGGTGAGGTGCTGGAGGAGTGGGCGGTCACGACTGGCCTGACCGTCCTAAATCGGGGGTCGGTCCACACTTGCGTGCGGCAGCGGGGCGGTTCAATAGTGGACGTCTCGTTCGCTAGCCCTGCTGTCGCGAGCCGTGTCCGCGACTGGCGTGTCGCCGTGGAGGTGGAGACGTTGTCGGATCATCGGTACATCCGTTTCGACGTCTCCGCCCAGACCACTGGCGGCCGCGGTCCACCGGCCCCGCGAACGGACGGTCCGCGCTGGGCGCGTAAGCGCATCGACAGGGAACTTCTCGAGGAGGCCGCCATTGTCCAGGCCTGGCACCGGGAGTCGGCGGCGAACGGACCCGTCGACGTCGAAGAGGAGGCGCTGTGGTTCCGCGGGGCGATGACGCAAATCTGCGACGCGTCTATGCCCCGGGTCCACACACAGACAGGAAGGCGCCAGGTGTACTGGTGGACCGCCGAGATCGCGCAGTTGCGCGTCGCGTGCGTGGCGGTCAGGCGCCAGTACACCCGATACCGGAGGAGACGTCGTCGGGTCCCTGACGAGGAGGCCGCGCTGTATGAGGTGTACCGCGCGGCGAAGGAAGCTCTGTGGCTGGCCATTGGCGAGGCCAAGACGCGAGCCAGGGAGGAGATGTTGGAGACTCTGGACAGAGATCCGTGGGGGCGCCCTTATCGTGTGGTTCGAGGGAAACTTCGAGCCGCGGCGCCTCCAATCACGGAGAGTCTCCAACCCGAGCTGCTGGAGGAAGTAGTGGCAGCCCTCTTCCCGGCAAGAGCGGAGCATACGCCACCGCCAATGGCTTTGCCCACAGCCGCAGAGGCTACAGACGAGAACGTCATCAGCGTCCCAGAGGTGACACAAGAAGAGTTGAGGGCGGCCGTGATGCGGCTCCGGGCCAAAAACGTGGCTCCGGGGCCCGACGGGATTCACGGTTGTGCGTTGGCCCTCGCTCTGAAAGAGCTAGGTCCCCAACTGATGGGACTCTACACAGCGTGCCTTGAGCGGGGCCAGTTTCCCACTTTGTGGAAATCTGGTCGTCTGGTCCTGCTCAGAAAGGCGGGGCGCCCTGCAGACTCGCCGTCCGGGTACCGGCCCATAGTGCTGCTAGACGAGGTGGGCAAGCTGCTCGAGCGGATAATCGCAGCCCGCCTCGTCGGCCACTTGTGCGGAGCGGGGCCGGACATGGACGAGAGCCAGTTCGGCTTTCGGCATGGGCGCTCTACCATCCACGCTGTGTCGAGGGTGAGAGTCCTGGCGGAGGAAGCGGTGTCCCGGGGTGGGGTGATGTTGGCGGTGTCCTTGGACATCTCCAACGCCTTCAACACCCTGCCCTGGAGTTGCATTCGGGAGGCACTGCGATACCATCGGGTGCCTTCCTACCTCCGCCACATCGTTGGGGCTTACCTAGCGGAGAGGTGTGTCACCTACGTGGGACGTGATGGCGGACACCGGCACTCAATGTCGTGCGGTGTTCCACAGGGTTCGGTTTTGGGCCCACGGGTGCTGAGGGGCGAACTCCAGCCGGGCGTGGACCTGACGTGTTATGCGGATGACACGCTGGTCACGGCCCGCGGGAGTTCGCACAGGGAGGCAGCGTTGCTGGCGACGGCTGCCGCATCCGGCGCCTCGGCCTGGAGGTGGCCGTCAACAAGTCGGAGGCCATGATGTTCCATGGTCCCCGGCGGGCGCCGCCGCCCGGATCACACATTGTGGTCGGGGGGGTCCGGATCGCTGTCGAGCCTACCATGAAGTACCTGGGATTGGTGCTCGACAGCCGGTGGGACTTCGGACCCCACTTCCGGCGGCTGGTGCCTAAGTTGATGGGCGCGGCTGGGGCGCTATCAACGCTGCTTCCCAATCTGGGGGGGCCGAGCGCCGCCTGTAGGCGGCTCTACGTGGGGATCGTGCGATCGATGGCCCTGTACGGGGCCCCGATCTGGGCGGCTGACCTGACGGCCGGTAGCATTGCTGTTCTGCGGAGACCGCAGAGAGCTATGGCCGTCAGAGTCATCAGGGGATATCGCACGGTCTCCTACGAGGCGGCCTGTGTACTGGCCGGATCCCCACCCTGGGACCTCGAGGCGAAAGTACTCGCGTCACTGTACCGGTGGCGCGAGGAGATGCTGGTGCAAGGCGAGCGGCCGATGCAGCGACACATGGAGCTGCGTCGGTCGCAGCTTCGCGAGGCCCTGGTGGCGGAATGGCGGGACAGGCTCTCGCGCCCAACCGCCGGCCTCGTCACTATCGAGGCGGTCCGGCCGGTACTCGAGCGCTGGCTCGGGAGGAGGCACGGCTCCCTGTCGTTTCGGGTGACGCAGGTACTCTCGGGGCATGGCTGCTTCGGGAAGTACCTGTGTCGCATAAACAGGGAGCCGGACGCCCGGTGTCACCACTGCGTCGACTGTCGGGAGGACACGGCGCTGCATACGCTGGCAGAGTGTGCCGCTTGGGAGGAGCAGCGCCGTGCCCTCATTTCTGGAGTAGGCAGTGACCTGTCGCTGCCGGCCGTCGTAAACTCGATGGTTGGCGGCGAAGAGTCCTGGGACGCGGTGGTTTCCTTCTGCGAGACAGTCATCTCGCGGAAGGAAGCTGCGGAACGGGAGAGGGAGATTACATCCTCTCACCCGGCCCGCAGCAGACGCACCGGGCGTCGGCGGAGGGCGGACAACGCCCTCTTCCGGCCCCCCTAAATGGGCCCAGGGGCGACGGACTCGGGGGTGTCCGTCGCCCACTACACATCTGGACCCGAGGTGGCGGCGCGACGTGTTCCACGCGCGCCCCTCTTAGACGTTGCGGGGGGAGTTTAACACCTCACTCCCCCCCTAATGCGAGGAGGCCCGCAATTATGGGCCAGCACCAGCCGGGGGTTGCGGAAGTATCGTATGTTCCCGCGACCCCTGGCGCAGGTGTGAGATGGAACACCGGGGTGGTTTTTAGTCAGTAGGAGTCTGACAGACCCCTCCGCTTCCCCCGAGGCGGAGGACATCCATGCAGGATTTTCCACCCCGCAAAAAAAAAAAAAAAAAAAAAAAAAAAAAAAAAAAAAAAAAAAAAAACGTTAGTTTAGTGATATTTTGGAATAATATTTGGGTTAATAGTTTGGATAGGTTAGGTTAGGTTTGTGTATCATTTTTGTTAGGTTAGGTTAGTGAAATATTTTTGTTAGGTTAGTGTAATATTTTTATTAGGTTAGGTTAGTGTAATATTTTTGTTTGGTTAGGTTAGGTTAGTGATATATTTTTGTTAGGTTAGGTTAGTGTAATATTTTTGTTAGGTTAGGTTAGGTAAGTGTAATATTTTTGTTAGGTTAGGTCAGTGTAATATTTTTGTTAGGTTAGGTTAGTGTAATATTTTTGTTAGGTTAGGTTAGTGAAATATTTTTGTTAGGTTAGGTTAGTGTGATATTTTTGTCAGGGTTAGGTTAGTGTAATATTTTTGTTAGGTTAGTGTAATATTTTGGTTAGGTTAGTGTAATATTTTGGTTAGGTTAGGTTAGTTTCATATTTTTGTTAGGTTAGTGTTATATTTTTGTTAGGTAATTAAGTGTAATATTTTTGTTAAATTAGGTTAGGTTGGTGTAATATTTTTGTTAGGTTAGGTCAGTGTAATATTTTTGTTAGGTTAGGTTAGTGTAATATTTTTGTTAGGTTAGGTTAGTGTAATATTTTTGTTAGGTTAGGTTAGTGAAATATTTTTGTTAGGTTAGGTTAGTGTAATATTTTTGTTAGGTTAGGTTAGTGTGATATTTTTGTTAGGTTAGGTTAGTGTAATATTTTTGTTAGGTTAGTGTAATATTTTGGTTAGGTTAGGTTAGTTTCATATTTTTGTTAGGTTAGTGTTATATTTTTGTTAGGTTAGGTAAGTGTAATATTTTTTTTAAATTAGGTTAGGTTGGTGTAATATTTTTGTTAGGTTAGGTTCGTGTAATATTTTTGTTAGGTTAGATTAGTGTAATAGTTTTGTTAGGTTAGGTTAGTGAAATATTTTTGTTAGGTTAGTGTAATATTTTTGTTAGGTTAGGTTAGTGTAATATTTTTGTTAGACTAACAAAACTTATATTATACCTAAGTTAGTGTAATATTTTTGTTAAATTAGGTTAGGTTAGTGTAATATTTTTGTTAGGTTAGGTTAGTGTAATATTTTTAATAGGTTAGGTTAGGTTAGTGTAATATTTTTGTTAGGTTAGGTAAGTGTAATATGTTTGTTAGATTAGGTTAGTGTAATATTTTTGTTAGGTTAGGTTAGGTTAGTGTAATATTTTTGTTAGGTTAGGTAAGTGTAATTTGTTTGTTAGATTAGGTTAGTTTAATATTTTTGTTAGGTTAGGTTAGGTTAGTGATATATTTTATTTTGGTTAGGTTAGTGTAATATTTTGGATAGGTTAGGTTAGGTTTGTGTAATATTTTTGTTAGGTTAGGTTAGTGAAATATTTTTGTTAAGTTAGGTTAGGTGAGTATAATATTTTTGTTAGGTTAGGTTAGTGAAATATTTTTGTTAGGTTAGGTTAGTGTAATATTTTTGTTAGGTTAGGTTAGTGTAATATTTTTGTCAGGGTTAGGTTAGTGTAATATTTTTGTTAGGTTAGTGTAATATTTTGGTTAGGTTAAGTTAGTTTCATATTTTTGTAGGGACGTTCGACGCTGGATGCGATCAACAGCGTCCGCGCCCTGTCGGAGCCCGCCGTTCGGGCGGGGGGGGTGGCGTTGGCGATGAGTTTAGACATCGTCAACGCCTTCAACTCCGTCCCCTGGCGGGCGATACGGGAGGCACTTGTCCATCATAACGTGCCTCCCTATCTCCGTGGTATAGTCGGGGCATATTTGCGCGACAGGACGATTCAATTCGTCGGTCGGAACGGGATTGAGATCCAGAGGGAGCTCTCCTGCGGGGTTCCTCAGGGGTCCGTGTTGGGACCTCTGCTATGGAGCCTCGCGTACGATGCGGTCCTGCGGATAAGCCTCCCTCCCGGAGTGAGCGTCGTCTGCTATGCGGACGACACGCTCGTCATAGCCCGGGAGGTAAGCTTCCAGCGGGCGGTACGGCTCGCCGAACTCGGAGTTGCGTGTGTCGTCGCGGCCATTTTGAGACTGGGCCTTCGGGTAGCGCCTCACAAGACCGAGGCGCTATGGTTCCACGGCTTACGCCGTAGGGAGGAACCACCCAGTATGTCGATGCGTGTAGGTGACGCAGAGGTCAGGGTGGGGCGGTACATGAAGTACCTGGGCCTCACCCTAGACAGCCGATGGGGCTTCGAGGAGCATTTCGGGCGTCTGGCCCCCCGAGTGCGCCGGGTAACCGGTGCGTTACACCGGCTTTTGCCGAACCTCGGGGGTCCCAGGGAAGAAGTTCGCCGCCTCTACGGAGGTGTCGTGCGATCCATAGTCCTTTATGGGGCGCCCGTCTGGTCTGAACGCCTGACGGGCGCCTCCCGCTGCAGAGCTATTTTGAATAGCCTGCAGCGTGTGGTGGCCATACGGATCGCACGAGGATACCGGACGGTATCCTTTGAGGCGGCGACACTCCTGGCGCGCCTCCCGCCGTTTGATCTCCTGGCGGCAGTCGACGCGACGGTTTACACCGAGATCCGCGTCCGCCGGGAGAGCGGTGAGGCGCCAGAGCAGACGCTCGTTGCCTATAGGCGGGATGCACACCGGCGCGTACTAACACAGTGGCGCGCACGGCTTGAGTTGCGCCTGAACGCGCGCCAACGTGTCGTCGGTGCTATCCTGCCTCACCTCGAGGCCTGGGTGGGAAGGAAGGGTGGTTACGTCACCTACAGACTGACTCAGATACTCACCGGACACGGGTGTTTCGGTGAGTATCTGTGCCGGATCGGCCGAGAAGTGACGACACATTGTCACCATTGCGGAAGCGACCTGGACTCTGCCCAGCATACGCTGGAGGAGTGCCCGGCCTGGGAGGCCGAGAGACGAGTCCTGGTCGCTGAGATCGGACGGGATCTTTCGCCGCCAGCAGTCGTGTATGCGATGCTGGCTGGCGACTCCACCAAATGGGACGCCGTGGTCTCCTTCTGCGAAGCAGTCATGCTCCAGAAGGAGGCCGCCGAGCGGGATCGGGAACGAGCCGACCCCGCTCGTAGACGAAGGAGGCATCGGGGCGGCGGCGGCAGCCGTTAGCCCTACTCCCCTCGGGGTTGCGGTGGCAGTATGAGAAGTGTCCTCTACTGCCACCACGTGCAAGCAGCCCCGGGAAGACAGCGAACTGTTTGTGGCGCAGTCGCTGTGCCGTACTGGCAGGAGTCGGCAAATGGGGAGAGCAAACCACAGCTCTCCCCGGGTGCGTGTCCCGACCATCTGGGACACGGCGCAAAATGGGGGCACCGGAGCAGCATACCCGCGTTCCCGGGGCTCCCCGTATCAGGCGCCAGAAGAAGTCCACGGCAGGTTAGGTTTAGTCGGTGCGAGTCCGACATACCCACCCGCAGACACTTTTTGCGGGCGGCATGCATTCCCCCTGCCATATCAAAAAAAAAAAAAAAAAAAAAAAAGGTTAGGTTGGTGTAATATTTTTGTTAGGTTAGGTCAGTGTAATATTTTTGTTAGGTTAGGTTAGTGTAATATTTTTGTTAGGTTAGGTTAGTGTAATATTTTTGTTAGGTTAGGTTAGTGAAATATTTTTGTTAGGTTAGGTTAGTGTAATATTTTTGTTAGGTTAGGTTAGTGTGATATTTTTGTTAGGTTAGGTTAGTGTAATATTTTTGTTAGGTTAGTGTAATATTTTGGTTAGGTTAGGTTAGTTTCATATTTTTGTTAGGTTAGTGTTATATTTTTGTTAGGTTAGGTAAGTGTAATATTTTTTTTAAATTAGGTTAGGTTGGTGTAATATTTTTGTTAGGTTAGGTTCGTGTAATATTTTTGTTAGGTTAGATTAGTGTAATAGTTTTGTTAGGTTAGGTTAGTGAAATATTTTTGTTAGGTTAGTGTAATATTTTTGTTAGGTTAGGTTAGTGTAATATTTTTGTTAGACTAACAAAACTTATATTATACCTAAGTTAGTGTAATATTTTTGTTAAATTAGGTTAGGTTAGTGTAATATTTTTCTTAGGTTAGGTTAGTGTAATATTTATAAAAGGTAAGTGTAATATGTTTGTTAGATTAGGTTAGTGTAATATTTTTGTTAGGTTAGGTTAGGTTAGTGTAATATTTTTGTTAGGTTAGGTAAGTGTAATTTGTTTGTTAGATTAGGTTAGTTTAATATTTTTGTTAGGTTAGGTTAGGTTAATGATATATTTTATTTTGGTTAGGTTAGTGTAATATTTTGGATAGGTTAGGTTAGGTTTGTGTAATATTTTTGTTAGGTTAGGTTAGTGAAATATTTTTGTTAAGTTAGGTTAGGTTAGTGTAATATTTTTGTTAGGTTAGGTTAGTGAAATATTTTTGTTAGGTTAGGTTAGTGTAATATTTTTGTTAGGTTAGGTTAGTGTAATATTTTTGTCAGGGTTAGGTTAGTGTAATATTTTTGTTAGGTTAGTGTAATATTTTGGTTAGGTTAAGTTAGTTTCATATTTTTGTTAGTTTAGTGTTATATTTTTGTTAGGTTAGGTAAGTGTAATATTTTTGTTAAATTAGGTTAGGTTGGTGTGGTTAACAAGATCACCCGTTAATAAGATATGTGGTGAAACAGTGTAAGCGAATTCTTGTTATCCAGACCAATGTGATCAGTAGTTGTAAGCACTGTAAATTTGGTGATTGAAATAAATCAGACGGGGTGTTGGTTCCACTCCCGTATTCACTGATCTTTTTAGTTTTATTCAAACCCCAGTAAAGGACTAAAAGGACCCTAGTCCTAGGGTTCTTGGCGTGCTAGGTCGGAAAACCTCCTCGCGAGCCCAAGACTACTGGTCCCATTTGAATATTCATATTCGGTGGGAACAGAAGTTTATGGGACGGTGCACGCCGGGCGCAGGTAGTAATCGTTTCTCGTAATGGGATTAGTCCCACGTGAAAGGGTTACTGCTTGTGGCTAATATTCCGACACAGGGGGGGGGGGGGGGGCGGAATCTGCCAAGATCCTGTGGTCGTATCTTGGCGGACCTTCCATACATCATCCATGTATGGTCGGAACTCCGCGACGACCACCCGCGTGTTTGTGCCGTGCGCGGGGACCCGTACGGGGGGATGAAGGAGTCCTGGAGGTTGAGCCGGTGAGGGGTCGGGCAGTTGTTATCCCTCACCCGCAACACGCCTCTTTGGTCCGGATTTCTCCTTACACGGGCGGTCGGGGTCTAGCCGGGCCCCGATCAATCGGCTGCGACGTCCGGTCGGACGGCCGTCAAGGCTAGCCATGGGTAGGCGTATCTGCAGGTGGCGTCTGGGCTGGCGCTGTGTGCCGGTCTGCAGACGAAGGCGCGCGCCGTGCTGGACGTTGGGCTGTCCAGTATCGGTTCGCGTTGGAGGTCTCGCAGATTGGCATAATCCCATGGCTATACCACCCAATATCCCTGGTGCTTGTAAAGCATCCCCTTTGAGGGCTCGGTGGAGGGTGGGGAATTGGGTTGGTGAACGCTAAATAAGAAGTCTTTCATGGATCGCCAAAACAAAAATAATGCCCAACCAGTAGTTAAGGTTACGGCCTTAACTAAAAAGGAGCTAGCGGGTGTACCAGTTGTGGTGCAGCCCATAGCAGAAGAGGAGGCAGCGCAGGCTGCTACTACGAAGAAGGCCGCCAGGAGGGTCAGGGAGACCTTTTCCCGCCCGGCCACTCCGGTACCTGGAGCGTCGAGGGGGGAAGCCGCGGGCACGGAGAGCGACAGCTCCCTTAGGTCCGCGGTGTCCATGGAGTCCCTGGATGGCCTGGCGAATACTCCGAGGGGGAAACGCCGGAACACCGCGGGACAGGGTGGGGTTCCAGAGAAGGCCCCCAAAATAATCGAGGATGCGGACGACGAGGCAGATCTTGCGTTTATACTGGACCCTGCACAGGCTCCTGCGGAAACCAAGAGCAAGAGCCGACTGCCCCAGGTCGAGGAGCTGGTCGAAGAACTCCGCCAGCAGCCGACAGCCGACCTGGGTGCAGTCATCCAGGAGTCGCTGGCAGCGGTAGAGAAGGTTGCGGACACGTCCCGCAATCTTAAGGGCAATTTCGTCCGTGTCCTGCGACTTGCGGCACGGAAAGCCCAGGCGGCCGCCGCTGAGTTGCACGGGAGGACCGACGGGAGCTTTCTGGAACGAGAAAACCAGCGGCTGCGCTCCCAGTTGGCCTCCTTGGAGGCTCGTGTGGCCGCCATGTCGACCGAACTAGCGGAGCTTCGCCGAAGTGAGGTTGACATTTTTCCGCCTCTGCCATCGCCATCTAGGCCGTCGCCGTCTCCTTCGCAGCCGCCTCAAACGGTGAGACAGTCGCCGCCACGGACACCGGCTGTCAGTCTTCCGGCATCGCCACATCCGGCCCCGGTGACACGAAGGAGCAATTTGGAAGCTCCTCCCTCTATCCCTGCCCGGGGAGATTACGTCTCGCCAGAAGACAGGTTTGCGGCTGTATTAGACCGCAAAATGCGCGAGATGGGGCGCATCTGGGACCAGCGTCTGGTCCAGATGCGTCAAGATGTCATGGCGGAGATCTTCCCGGGGAGGGCCATCCGACCACCGCTCGCTGCGAGCGCAGCGCCACCCCAAGTGCCACCCACCGCGAAGCGGGGTGGCCGGCAGCGGAGACTACAGGCTGCCGCCGCAGAGGCCGCTGCGGCAAGGAATGCGGCAATGCCGGTGCGGTCAGTGCCACCGCCACCCGCTGAGGGCACATGGGCCCAGGTGGTTGGCCGGAAGGCCAGGGCAAAGGCTGCCCGCCAAAATCGGCCACCGCCGCCTCCGCCTCCAAAGAGGCCGATCGCGCTGCCGCGACCTCCTCCGTCCGCGGCAGTGACGATCAACCTGCCATCGACCTCGGCCACTACCATGGCTGAGGTCATGAAGGTGGCGAGGACCAAGGTCCAGTTAAAGGACCTTGGCTTGGAGGCGGGCCTTCGCCCTAAGAGGGCCCTGACTGGGGGCCTCATTTTGAGGATCCCTGGTCCAGAGGGGTCCGCGAAGGCGGAGGCCCTGACTACTCGGCTAAGGGAAGCCTTAGCCGAGACGGGTGCGGTGGTGGCGCACCCAGTCGCAATGGGAGAGCTCCGGGTGATGGACCTGGACGACTCCGCCGACCCCATCGAAGTGGCAGAAACTTTAGCCACGGCGGGGGGATGTGCCGTCGCCGACGTAAAGGTCGGCGAAATTCGGTTCTCCCCGTCGGGCTTAGGTTCGGTGTGGGTTCGGTGCCCACTAGTGGCCGCCCGCAAATTAGCGGCAATCGGCCGGGTACTAGTGGGCTGGATGTCGGTCCGGGTGGTGGCGCTTCCACCCAGAGCTCTCCAGTGCTACCGCTGCCTGGAGAAGGGGCACGTCAGGGCTCGGTGCACAGGGTGCGACCGGAGCGCGTCGTGCTTCGTCTGTGGCCAACAGGGCCACAAGGCGAAGGAATGCACGGCGCGCGCCCCTCACTGCGTAGTGTGTGCCGACCTTGGCAGGCCGGCAAACCATCGCCTAGGCAGCGGTAGGTGCACGCCACCCAAGAAAAAGGGAGCGGGACGTCCTGCCACGTCCGCTCCTACATCGTCGCGGTCCAACGATCCAGGCTCTGGCCCCGGTGGGGTGTCCATGGATGTGTAAACATTCTTTCCCCCCCAACTTATTTTGCAGGGCAACTTGAACCACTGCATCGCTGCGCAAGCTCTTCTTGCGCAGACGATTGCTGAGCGTTCGGTTGCCCTAGTGATAGTGGCGGAGCCTCACTCCGTTCCCGACCACCCTCGTTGGTTCGGGGTGGATGGGGGCCTCGTCGCCATTTATTGGGCAGGGGGGGAACGTGACCCCCATTGCACACTCCTGGCCAAGGGGCCCGGATTTGTCGTCGTGGAGTGGGGACCAGCAGTCGTGGTGGGCTGCTACATCTCCCCGAATTGCGGCCTCGCAAATTTTGAGGCGTACCTGGACGGGCTAACGAGCCATATTAGCTCCCACCAGTCCCGTCCGGTACTCGTCCTGGGCGATTTTAACGCCCACTCTAGTGAGTGGGGCGATGCCCGGGACGACGTTCGAGGGGAGTCACTGCTGGAATGGGCCGCCGGACTGGACCTCCGTCTTTTAAATCGGGGTTCAGTCAGCACCTGTGTGCGATGGCAGGGGGAGTCGATCGTGGACTTGACGTGGGCGACTCCCTCGGCCATGCACCTGGTCTCGGGGTGGAGAGTTGCGGAGGAAATTGCCACGCTGTCGGATCACCGACACATCGTGTTCAGCGTGGCCTTCCGTCCGCCCCGAGGCGGCCCTGACCGCAGCAGTGTTGTCCCGCCACGGCGCTGGTGCCTACGCCGCTTGGACCGCGACATGCTGACGGCTGCCGCCGTCGCCATTGCCTGGGGGGTGAGTGAGGGTGGAGAGAGGATCCCGTCCGATCCCAATTCGCAAGCGGGCTGGTTCCGGGGCATCATGTCTCGCATCTGCGGCACGTCGATGCCCCGGATCCGTCCGGGTGACAGACGAGGCTCGCAATATTGGTGGTCGGCCGAAATCGCGCGACTCCGAGCGGAGTATGTCGCAGCGCGTCGCCGACACCAGCGGGCCCGTCGGAGGAGGCGAGCCAATGCCGAAGAGGCTGCCGGAGCGCACAGGGCGTATCAAGTCGCCGTCAAGGCGCTATCCACCGCGATAGCGGAAGCCAAAGCTCGGTCCTGGAACGAGCTCATCGAGGGACTGGATAGGGACCCATGGGGGCGCCCGTACAAAATGGTACTGGGCAAGCTCAGACCATGGGTCCCTCCGTTGACGAGTACCCTGGACCCGGATTTCCTGAGGAGAGTGGTGGACACCCTCTTCCCTAGGGTCCAGGACAGTCCCTCGGACCCTCCGTCGCCGTCGTACCATGATTGGGACGACCAGTTGGAGGTGACGGAGGGGGAGCTGGACCGAGCAGTACGGCGACTTGCGGCCCGAAATACCGCCCCTGGCCCGGATGGGATACCGGGCAGGGCGTGGGTTTGCACCCTGGCAGTACTGGGGGACCGGTTGAGGCAACTGTTCACCAGCTGCCTCCGTAGTGCCGTGTTCCCCACCTGCTGGAAAGAGGCAAGGCTTGTGCTTCTGCAGAAGCCGAGCAGGACCGCTGATTCTCCCTCGGCGTTCCGACCAATATGCTTGCTGGACGAGGCGGGCAAGCTCTTTGAGCGTGTCATAGCCGCCCGTCTCAGCGAGCATCTGTCGCGCGTTGGCCCCGATTTATCGGACAGCCAGTTCGGATTCCGGCAGGGACGTTCGACGCTGGATGCGATCAACCGCGTCCGCGCCCTGTCGGAGCCCGCCGTTCGGGCGGGGGGGGTGGCGTTGGCGGTGAGTTTAGACATCGTCAACGCCTTCAACTCCGTCCCCTGGCGGGCGATACGGGAGGCACTTGTCCATCATAACGTGCCTCCCTATCTCCGTGGCATAGTCGGGGCATATTTGCGCGACAGGACGATTCAATTCGTCGGTCGGAACGGGATTGAGATCCAGAGGGAGCTCTCCTGCGGGGTTCCTCAGCGGTCCGTGTTGGGACCTCTGCTATGGAGCCTCGCGTACGATGCGGTCCTGCGGATAAGCCTCCCTCCCGGAGTGAGCGTCGTCTGCTATGCGGACGACACGCTCGTCATAGCCCGGGAGGTAAGCTTCCAGCGGGCGGTACGGCTCGCCGAACTCGGAGTTGCGTGTGTCGTCGCGGCCATTTTGAGACTGGGCCTTCGGGTAGCGCCTCACAAGACCGAGGCGCTATGGTTCCACGGCTTACGCCGTAGGGAGGAACCACCCAGTATGTCGATGTGTGTAGGTGACGCAGAGGTCAGGGTGGGGCGGTACATGAAGTACCTGGGCCTCACCCTAGACAGCCGATGGGGCTTCGAGGAGCATTTCGGGCGTCTGGCCCCCCGAGTGCGCCGGGTAACCGGTGCGTTACACCGGCTTTTGCCGAACCTCGGGGGTCCCAGGGAAGAAGTTCGCCGCCTCTACGGAGGTGTCGTGCGATCCATGGTCCTTTATGGGGCGCCCGTCTGGTCTGAACGCCTGACGGGCGCCTCCCGCTGCAGAGCTATTTTGAATAGCCTGCAGCGTGTGGTGGCCATACGGATCGCACGAGGATACCGGACGGTATCCTTTGAGGCGGCGACACTCCTGGCGCGCCTCCCGCCGTTTGATCTCCTGGCGGCAGTCGACGCGACGGTTTACACCGAGATCCACGTCCGCCGGGAGAGCGGTGAGGCGCCAGAGCAGACGCTCGTTGCCTATAGGCGGGATGCACACCGGCGCGTACTAACACAGTGGCGCGCACGGTTTGAGTTGCGCCTGAACGCGCGCCAACGTGCCGTCGGTGCTATCCTGCCTCACCTCGAGGCCTGGGTGGGAAGGAAGGGCGGTTACGTCACCTACAGACTGACTCAGATACTCACCGGACACGGGTGTTTCGGTGAGTATCTGTGCCGGATCGGCCGAGAAGTGACGACACATTGTCACCATTGCGGAAGCGACCTGGACTCTGCCCAGCATACGCTGGAGGAGTGCCCGGCCTGGGAGGCCGAGAGACGAGTCCTGGTCGCTGAGATCGGACGGGATCTTTCGCCGCCAGCCGTCGTGTATGCGATGCTGGCTGGCGACTCCACCAAATGGGACGCCGTGGTCTCCTTCTGCGAAGCAGTCATGCTCCAGAAGGAGGCCGCCGAGCGGGATCGGGAACGAGCCGACCCCGCTCGTAGACGGAGGAGGCGTCGGGGTGGCGGCGGCAGCCGTTAGCCCTACTCCCCTCGGGGTTGCGGTGGCAGTATGAGAAGTGTCCTCTACTGCCACCACGTGCAAGCAGCCCCGGGAAGACAGCGAACTGTTTGTGGCGCAGTCGCTGTGCCGTACTGGCAGGAGTCGGCAAATGGGGAGAGCAAACCACAGCTCTCCCCGGGTGCGTGTCCCGACCATCTGGGACACGGCGCAAAATGGGGGCACCGGAGCAGCATACCCGCGTTCCCGGGGCTCCCCGTATCAGGCGCCAGAAGAAGTCCACGGCAGGTTAGGTTTAGTCGGTGCGAGTCCGACATACCCACCCGCAGACACTTTTTGCGGGTGGCATGCATTAGCATTCCCCCTGCCATATCAAAAAAAAAAAAAAAAAAAAGGTTAGGTTGGTGTAATATTTTTGTTAGGTTAGGTTCGTGTAATATTTTTGTTAGGTTAGGTTAGTGTAACATTTTTGTTAGGTTAGGTTAGTGTAATATTTTTGTTAGGTTAGGTTAGTGTAATATTTTTGTTAGGTTAGTGTAATATTTTGGTTAGGTTAGTGTAATATTTTGGTTAGGTTAGGTTAGTTTCATATTTTTGTTAGGTTAGTGTTATATTTTTGTTAGGTTAGGTAAGTGTAATATTTTTTTTAAATTAGGGTTAGGTTGGTGTAATATTTTTGTTAGGTTAGGTTCGTGTTATATTTTTGTTAGGTTAGATTAGTGTACGTAATAGTTTTGTTAGGTTAGGTTAGTGAAATATTTTTGTTAGGTTAGTGTAATATTTTTGTTAGGTTAGGTTAGTGTAATATTTTTGTTAGACTAACAAAACTTATATTATACCTAAGTTAGTGTAATATTTTTGTTAAATTAGGTTAGGTTAGTGTAATATTTTTGTTAGGTTAGGTTAGTGTAATATTTTTAATAGGTTAGGTTAGGTTAGTGTAATATTTTTGTTAGGTTAGGTAAGTGTAATATGTTTGTTAGATTAGGTTAGTGTAATATTTTTGTTAGGTTAGGTTAGTGTAATATTTTTGCTAGGTTAGGTAAGTGTAATATGTTTGTTAGATTAGGTTAGTTTAATATTTTTGTTAGGTTAGGTTAGGTTAGGTTAGTGATATATTTTATTTTGGTTAGGTTAGTGTAATATTTTGGATAGGTTAGGTTAGGTTTGTGTAATATTTTTGTTAGGTTAGGTTAGTGAAATATTTTTGTTAGGTTAGCGTAATATTTTTATTAGGTTAGGTTGGTGTAATATTTTTGTTTGGTTAGGTTAGGTTAGTGATATATTTTTGTTAGGTTAGGTTAGTGTAATATTTTTGTTAGGTTAGGTTAGGTAAGTGTAATATTTTTGTTAGGTTAGGTCAGTGTAATATTTTTGTTAGGTTAGGTTAGTGTCATATTTTTGTTAGGTTAGGTTAGGTAAGTGTAATATTTTTGTTAGGTTAGGTCAGTGTAATATTTTTGTTAGGTTAGGTTAGTGAAATATTTTTGTTAGGTTAGGTTAGTGTAATATTTTTGTTAGGTTAGGTTAGTGTAATATTTTTGTCAGGGTTAGGTTAGTGTAATATTTTGGTTAGGTTAGGTTAGTTTCATATTTTTGTTAGGTTAGTGTTATATTTTTGTTAGGTAAGTAAGTGTAATATTTTTGTTAAATTAGGTTAGGTTGGTGTAATATTTTTGTTAGGTTAGGTTCGTGTAATATTTTTGTTAGGTTAGGTTTGTGTAATATTTTTGTTAGGTTAGGTTAGGTAAGTGTAATATTTTTAATAGGTTAGGCTAGTGTAATATTTTTGTTAGGTTAGGTTAGGTTAGTGTAATATTTTTGTTAGGTTAGGTAAGTGTAATATGTTTGTTAGGTTAGGTTAGTTTAATATTAGGTTAGTGTTATATTTTTATTAGGTTAGTGTAATATTTTGGTTAGGTTAGGTTAGTTTTATATTTTTGTTAGGTTAGTGTTATATTTTTGTTAGGTTAGGTAAGTGTAATATTTTTGTTAAATTAGGTTAGGTTGGTGTTGGGGCACGTGGTCGGAAAACCTCCTCGTGGTCCGAGACTATCGGTCCCATTCGAATATTTATATTCGGTGGGAACGGCAGTTTTTCGGATTGGTGTGCCCTGGGCATGGGCGCTGGCTTTTTCCTGTGCTTGCATGGGGATAAGCCACCGTCCGTGGCGAATATTCCGACATCTTACGCCTCTGTTCCCCCTTCTATTCATTAGAAGGGAGTATTCAGAGTCAGCAAACCCTCACGCCCCCAGCTTAGCTGCCCAGCGAGGGGTTGTATGACCAGGGGGCAATCTGGTCCAAAGGGTAGCAATTTTAGTTGTATGAAAATGTCGGCTTTGAAGAACATATTACCCCAGGAGGGTACCAGCTCCGCTGGAGAATCCCTCCCAGGTCCTCACGGATCTGGCAGCCCCACCGTATCTGGGGGGGGCAAACAAAGCCATAAAACCGCGGAAGCCGCGGAGAAGGTGCGCACGCCCAGTTTTGCGCACCCGATGGAGGATGACGAAGTTGTGCAGGAAGGGGTTGCACGCGGTGCAAGGAGGAGCAGGCGGACCATGAGGTCGAGGTCTCGTCCAGCCACCCCTATTTCCGCTTGCAACAGCCGAGAAGGCGCCAGTCCCAACAGGGACCAAATGTCCGAGGAGGACACAGGCGGCTGCGCGTCCAGGTCCCGGTCCGGATCCATGCCCGGACAAAGGGATAGGAAGCGCAGCGGCTCCTTAAACGTGGAGAACCTGGTGGCCGCAAAGGTCTCCACGGCCCGGAGAGGGAAGGCTCGCGCGGTTCCGAGCGTAGTCATCGCTCGGATGCCGGAGCTTGACGGGCGGGGTCGCTTCGTTGCGGCAGCTCCAGTGGAGCACACGGAGAGCGCGGAGAGCGACGCCGGCCTCGCCATGGCTGACTCGAGCGGAGGCTCCACTGTGTCCCTGCTGGGCAGTAATCGTGCGGAGGCCGCTGCTGCTAGGCGGGCACAGCGAAGGGAAGTCGCGGCTGATGAGGTCAGCGAGTTGGCCCGGCAAGCCCGAGAGCGGCGCTCCGCTCGGATCGCTGGAGGGAGCCCATCGGCGGTGGCACTTAGCCGCCAGGTTTTGGACGGCGTGGACGTGGTCCTGAGGGTTGCCACTAAATCGGGCAACCTGAAGGGTACGTTCACGCGTGCTCTAAAGGAGGCAGCTGATGGAATCCGCGAGGCGGTTGAGGTCCTCGTCCATCGTACTGGCACGGAGGAGACGGCGAAGTTGTGGGAGGAGAACGGCCGTCTCCGATCTGAGCTGGAGGACCTCAAGCGGCAGGTTGCCGTCCAAGGGACAGCTCCTGCGGTCACTGGGTCCTCTCCTGTGGCGGCCCCACCGTCGGTTCCATCGCCGACCTCATCATCGGCGCGTGCACTAGTGGATGCGGAGGTCGAGAAGATCGTCCGCATCTGCATGATGCAGTGTGGTGACATGGTGGGTGCCCGCCTCGCGGCCATAGAGGGGAGACTTCTCCCGGCAGAGTCCGTCCGCCCTCCGCTCGCCGGGGACGGGCGAAGGGGGGAGGGGTCCAACAAACGGGGCCCGGCGGCCGCGGTGGCTGCGACGGCTGGGGTGGCTAAACCAGGCCGATCGGGGAGGACAGCGGCCCCAAAACCCGCGCCTCAAATGCCCACCTCCCGAACAGCGGGACCTCCAGCGGCGCCTCCGGCGGCTGCGCCTGGGCCTAGCACGGAGGCCTGGTCGACAGTCGTCAAGAGGGGCCGCAAAAAGAAGAAGGCGGCGCCGCCAGCACGAACACCGGCACCCCAGAAGGCGAAGGGACCGCCTAAGGTCAGAGCCCCACGCTCCGCGGCTGTAGTGATAACACTGCTGCCCGGAGCCGTCGAAAGGGGCATTACATACAAGGCGGTCCTAACGGAGGCTGTTCGGGCCACATCGGCTCCCGTCGTGTCATCGTGTGCCTACATTCATCGCGGTCGGCGGCTACCGAGGACGGACGAGACCGCACTTCACTTCGTTCCGCACCACCGGCAATCGTAGATACTCTCGGTCACCATACCTCTTATTTTTTCTTTGTATAACGTTTTCTGGAGTAGTTAATATACTTGTTATATACAGTCCAAACTGTTTAATTCATCTCCAACGCAACCAATGGTCCTTCGACGAAAAATCCAGTGAAGTAAAAGGAAAATCAAGTATATCGCCGCACTCAAAGAAGCGTTGAAGAACGTGTACGGACTTTGACCCCAAAGTGTCATTGCGCAACGCCGTCTTCGGTTGGAAACAAGAAGTCGTATTTCAATATTGTGGACAAGGATTCGGTATTCTGTGAGTCGTTCCAGTTTTATCCTTCCTCTTTCTTCCTGATATTTAACTACAAACTTACTTCTATAAGTAATCACTACGTAGGTTATTTTTTTGTAATTTCTCTTTCGTATGCAAAATTGAGTAAGCATTCTGATCGCTTTGCTATGCACGTATCATAAAATTACTGCAATCAATAGTAGCCAAGTGAATGACCTTGAAGGTCATACAATAACTGGCAGTAAGGTATACCTACCTACTTGTATTTTCGCATTTCTCATCAAACCAATCCATCAAGATCTTTTATATTCGTAGTTTAAACATTCATTTTGAGAACCAAGCATCGTATTGCTGTCTTAACGCTATTTACTACTTTTATTATTATTTTAATCTGTTAACAGTTTCCTTACAAAAATGAGCGATAAAAGGCTTAAAGTACGCAGCTCAATGAAAGCTAAGCTTACTACATTTAGTCAATATTTAGAAATCCTTAAAAGTTGTGATAAGCTTTCTGACTTGCAGAAAATTGAGCTAGATAGTCGCTTTAGTAAATTCAATGCCTTGTACTCGGATTTTGACAATTTGCAGACGGAAATTGAGGTATCAATGGATGACCCGGACGAGGCGTATCAGTTCAGAGGCCAGTTCGAGGATCAGTACTTCACTCTGGATGCCGTGGCGCGTAGTATGCTGTCCTCTCAGGAAGGCAAACAAAAAGATACCATCGGGTTTGTAACCGGTTCCGAAGCAAGTATGTCAGGTGAGACTAAGAACAATTTTGTTCGTTTACCAAAAATTAATTTACCGCACTTCGATGGAAACTATCAAGGCTGGCTCGAGTTTAGAGACACTTATAAATCATTAATTCATGATAATGGTTCTATTGACAACATTAATAAGTTCCATTACCTTCGCGCATCATTGAAAGGCGCAGCATCCGAAATTATAAAAAATATTGACTTTAAAGGCGATCAGTACGAGTTGGCTTGGGATATGCTACGCCAGAGGTACGATAACAGCCGTCTTCTAGTTAATAGCCATGTGCAAGCGTTATTTAACGTCGACGCCGTTGCTTATGAATCAAGTCTGTGTTTGCGACATCTGATTGATGTGGTAAATAAAAACATCCGAGCGCTTAAAACATTGAATGAGCCGACCGAGCATTGGGGTACGCTTATTATATATATGATGTCTATCAAATTAGACTCGGTCACTAGTAGACATTGGGAGGAGCACCGAAATACCTTATCCAATCCACCCAGTCTTACACAATTTTTTACATTTGTAAATAACAGAGCTGATTTACTCGAAACATTAGAGGACAACAAAAAACAAATTAAAGTTAATAAACCAAAAAGTTTCATAATTACATCCCAAAATAATTCAAGTAACTATAATGCATATCATACTAAATGCCCCTTGTGTTCTGGTCAACATTTACTTCATTATTGTGATGAATTTAGAAGATTGAGCGTTGAATCACGTATTTTGAGAGCCAAACAACTTAAAGTGTGTATGAATTGCTTGCGGTTGGGACATTTTGAAAAAAGTTGTAGACTGTCACATTGTAAATATTGCACTGCTAGACATAATACTTTATTACACTTTGAGAAAGAACGGCCAGCGGTGCCAGATCCAATGCCAAAAATTCACGACAGTGTTGCACTCTCGGCAACTACTATTGAACCCTCTTTACAGCATACTACTTCTCCTTTTGTTTTACTGTCCACAGCACTGGTGAAGGTGGTGAACGAAAAGGGCGAGGGCTGCCGCGCACGAGTCCTGCTGGATAACGGTAGTACAGCCAATTTTATTACCGAGAATCTTTGTTCTAAGCTGTGTTTGTCTCGTAACGGTACTGGGTCCACAATAACCGGCATTAACAATCAAACCAGTAAAAGTGTACAGTCTTGTAATCTCACGATACAATCACTCTATAACGAATATTCAGTCAATATAGACTGCCTAATATTACCAGAGGTAACGAAACGTTTGCCGTCACATTATATTAGTTTACATAACATGTCGATGCCTAAAGGGTTGCAATTAGCCGACCCTACATTTAATGTTCCTTCTGTTGTAGACATACTTGTAGGGGCCGACATTTTTTGGAATATCTTACTATACAATCATATTAACTTAGGTAAAGGTTTACCAAAATTATGTGAGAGTAAGTTAGGATGGTTGGTGTCAGGCTCAGTGGCTCTTCATTCACAATCATCCCATACACATTATTGTAATTTCACTAATACTGACG
The DNA here is from genome assembly GCA_951640165.1 of Pseudoips prasinana. Classification (NCBI taxonomy): domain Eukaryota; kingdom Metazoa; phylum Arthropoda; class Insecta; order Lepidoptera; family Nolidae; genus Pseudoips; species Pseudoips prasinana. Next base: position 20,571,414 of record OX621236.1, on the reverse strand, counting down.
TAAACTCTGATATCTTATTGTCAAAGTTTTGGGAACTTGATACAATATCAGAAAAACATTGCTTATCATTAGATGAACGTAAATGTGAACAAAGTTTTCACTTGAACACTAAACGTAAGCCTAATGGTCGATTCGTGGTTAGCATGCCTCTTAGGGCTGATCCTACTTATTTAGGAGATTCATACAGTATGGCCAGACGTAGATTTATATCATTAGAGAAAAGGTTTCAACAATCACCTGAATTTAAAAAACAGTACGTAGATTTTTTGACAGAATATGAAAATTTAGGGCACATGTCTGAAGATACGAAGTTTGAGCAATGCCAAGGCGATAAGGTGAATTATTTTTTACCTCACCATGGGGTCATAAGGGACACTAGCGTAACTACGAAATTGCGCGTTGTATTCGACGCGTCTGCAAAAAGTACGACCGGTATATCACTTAATGACATACAATTTGTGGGTCCGCCTCTTCAAGACGACCTCTTATCTATTTTATTACGTTTCCGACAACATAGGTTCGTAGTTTCAGCAGACATCGAAAAAATGTATCGCGCTATAGAACTAGACCCCGAGCAGCGCTCATTACAAAAAATAATTTTTAGAAAGGATCCTGTAGAGCCCTTAAAAACATACACTTTAAATACACTGACATATGGCACTGCATCTGCTCCATATTTAGCAACTAAATGTCTTATCAGTTTAGCCGAAATGGCGTCTTGTGAAAGGGCTCGAACCTCCATCAAACGAGACTTTTTCATGGACGATTATGTTAGTGGTGATAATAGTTTAAGTGGCGCACTTAAGCTTTGCAGGGAGGTTAGTTCCATTTTATCATCGGCAAAGTTTCATCTTAGGAAATGGAAATCAAACAGTTCAGAAATTTTAAAACAATTAGGTTGTGACAACGATGGTCACAATAACAATCATTTCTTACATTTATCCGACAATACTACGTCATCAAAAACATTAGGCGTTAATTGGTTATGTGACACAGATAGTTTATCCTTTTCTATTGATGTAACTGTGAATTCAAAGGTCACGAAACGGCATGTCTTATCCATTATTAGCCAGGTGTTTGATCCTTTAGGATTAGCCAGTCCATGTATTTTGGATGCAAAACTTATAATGCAAAAATTGTGGATTAATAAATGTGAATGGGATGAAGAAGTACCAGATGACGTCATGACTTTATGGAATTCTTTCATAAAAACCTTAACATCTTTAAATAAAATTAAAATTCCACGGTGGATTTTAGGTCTTGATACGGTGATTTATGAAATCCACTCATTTTCGGATGCTTCTGAAAGAGCTTATGGTTCCTGTATATACATCCGCTCAATAGACATGTCTGGGTCAGTTACGGTCCGTCTATTAACGGCTAAAAGTCGGGTTACACCAATTAAGCCAACTACAATGCCACGATTGGAATTGTGCGGATGTCTATTAGCCTCCAGGCTTTGTATGAAGGTAAGAGATTCTCTGTCACTTCATATAAACAATTGCTTTTACTGGTGTGATTCCACCATAGTACTGAGCTGGTTGTCTACTCCCACATCTCAACTGAAGGCTTTCGTTCGTAACCGAGTGAATGAGATACAAGAGAGTACACTAGGTTTTACGTGGCGTTATGTTCCTACTGGAGACAACCCGGCGGATCTTGTTTCTCGAGGGCTGAAGGCTGACCTTATCAGCGAGTCGTTACTTTGGTGGTCCGGTCCCTCCTTTTTACTCAAACCAGAAAGCGATTGGCCCAAACAACCCAATATGTATGCGAAACAAGATCTACCTGAAGTAGTGTCTAATTATTGTGATAACAATGAACCTGTTATACAAAAAAATCAAGGAAATCAGACTATTATACAAAAATTAATTTATAAATACTCTAATATAAATAAGTTACAAAGAATAGTAGCTTACATAAGACGCTATATTAACAATCTTAAATCTAAAAATAGAAAATTAAGTGGTTCTCTTACAACTTGTGAGTTAAATTCCGCACTTATGATGATAATACGTGCAGCTCAAGCTGACATGTTCCCAGATGATTACATAGCGCTCAAATCTAAAAGGTCACTATCATCAAAAAATAGACTAATTTCCTTAACACCTTATGTAGATAATCACGACATTATCCGTGTCGGTGGTAGGCTTGAAAACTCTCATTATGAATATGATGTTAAACATCCTATTTTACTTTGTAACAAGCATCATTTTACTAAAATACTTTTTTACATGGAACATATAAAGCTCTTACATGCGGGTCCACAGCTCTTATTAAACACTATTAGACAAACTTACTGGCCTTTAAGGGGCCGCAACCTGGCAAGAATTACTGTCAACAAATGTGTTAAATGTCTAAGATACAGAGCCCAAACTATTCAACCCATTATGGGGCAATTACCTAGTGCAAGAAGCAGTCTAGAATTTCCTTTTTTAAACTCAAGTGTCGACTATGCCGGGCCGGTGTTGATTAGTGACCGGAAGGGTCGAGGTTCGAGATTGATGAAGTCTTACTTGTGCATATTTGTGTGTCAAGCGGTAAAGGCCGTTCACTTGGAGCTGGTTACAGACCTATCTAAAGAGGCGTATAAGGCTGCATTAAATCGTTTTGTCGCACGCCGAGGAAAGCCGCGCACCATATTATCTGATAATGGTACAAATTTTATTGGAGCATGTAATGAATTATATACGTTTTTACAGGAATCTAATATTGCTTTGATATAGCTGAGGAAGGCATTGAATTTATCTTCGCGCCCGCCTACTCACCACACTTTAACGGACTAGCAGAAGCTGCTGTGCGTTCTACAAAACATCATTTAAAAAGGTTGCTTAAGCTTACTCATTTTACATATGAAGAAATGGCAACTTGCCTTACTCAAATAGAGTCAGTTCTAAATTCTCGCCCACTAACACCCCTGTCTACTAACCCTCATGACCTTTCAGCTCTTACACCTTCACACTTCCTAATTGGACGCTCACTGATGACCATTCCACAGCCACAAATCTCTGACGTTGCTATTGGAAGCTTAGAGCGCTATCAGAGAGTCGAAGTAATCAAGCAGCATTTTTGGAAGCGCTTTTATAAAGATTATGTGTGTCTACTTCAACAGAAGACAAAATGGACCACTTCAAAGGGTCAGCTGACTGAAGGCACTCTTGTGCTCGTCAAAGAGAAGGGACAACCACCTCTTATATGGCCTCTGGGGAGAGTTACAAAGTTGAAGTCTTCAACCCGGGGAACTTGTTCGGGCCACATCGGCTCCCGTCGTGTCATCGTGTGCCTACATTCATCGCGGTCGGCGGCTACCGAGGACGGACGAGACCGCACTTCACTTCGTTCCGCACCACCGGCAATCGTAGACAAGCTCGGTCACCATACATCTATTATTTCTTTTATATAACGTTTTCTGGAGTCATTAATATACTTGTAATATACAGTCCAAAGTATTTCATTCATTTCCAACGCAACCAGAGGCAAAAGCCAAAGTCGCGTTCCCCGACCTTGGCACACCATCCGGCTTTAGAATAAAGTCGGCGGTGACGGGGGCGCGGCTCCTCGAGGTGTCGGGTGAGTCCAGTGGGCAGAAGGCGGATATTCTAGCCGCCAAGCTGAAGGAGGCCCTCAACCCGGAGGACGTCCGGGTGTCCAGGCCGGTTAAGACCGCGGAGCTGCGTGTCGACGGCCTGGATGACTCGACCACTCCGGCTGAAGTTGTGGCGGCCATTGCCCGAGCCGGCGGATGTCCGTCTGGCGATGTGCGGACGGGCGAGATTCGCGCCGACGCCTCCGGACTCGGCTTCATATGGGTGCGGTGTCCGGTGGCGGCGGCGAGTAAGGTCGCCAACGCTGGGCGACTATTGGTGGGGTGGGTTGCAGCCAGGGTCAAGCTGGTGCAGCCCAGGGCTATGCGGTGTTACCGATGCCTGGACATTGGGCATGTCCGGGCGCGGTGCACTGCTGAAACGGACCGCAGCGAGGAATGCTATCGCTGCGGCCAGCCCGGCCACAAGGCGGCCCAGTGCTCTGCGGCGCCAAACTGCAGCCTCTGTACAGCTGCAGGGAGGCCCGCGGGGCACAGAGCGGGCGGGAAGGCCTGTGGCGCTACCGCCAACAATAAGAAGAAAAAGGGAGCCAAGGCTGCCGGGGGCTCTTTACCCCCCCGACAGCCTGGCTGCCCTTCGGCCGACTCCCGGCCTGAGAGGGGTGCGGAGGGAATGGACACGGCCTAATGGCGCTGTTCCATTTCCTCCAGGGCAACATCAACCACTGTGCCAGAGCTCAGGATCTCTTGCTCCAGAGCATGGCAGAGTGGTCGATTCGCGTGGCGGTGGTCGCCGAGCCGTACTTTGTCCCCCCCAGGGATAACTGGTTGGGAGACTTGGACGGCTTGGTGGCCATAATTGGCGGGGCTCTGGTCCACCCGTCCCGAGGTCACGGCTGGGTAGCAGCCCTCGTGGACGGCATTGGTACAATTGGGGCGTATTTTTCGCCCAACAAGAGTCTCGCCGACTTCGAGAATTTCCTTGTCGAGTTGGGTGCCGTCGTAGGCCGACTCCACCCTCGCCCCGTGCTGTTGCTCGGGGATCTCAACGCCAAGTCTGCGGCGTGGGGATCTCCGGTGACGGATGCCCGGGGTGAGGTGCTGGAGGAGTGGGCGGTCACGACTGGCCTGACCGTCCTAAATCGGGGGTCGGTCCACACTTGCGTGCGGCAGCGGGGTGGTTCAATAGTGGACGTCTCGTTCGCTAGCCCTGCTGTCGCGAGCCGTGTCCACGACTGGCGTGTCGCCGTGGAGGTGGAGACATTGTCGGATCATCGGTACATCCGTTTCGACGTCTCCGCCCAGACCACTGGTGGCCGCGGTCCACCGGCCCCGCGGGTGGACGGTCCACGCTGGGCGCGTAAGCGCATCGACAGGGAACTTCTCGAGGAGGCCGCCATTGTCCAGGCCTGGTACCGGGAGTCGGCGACGAACGGACCCGTCGACGTCGAAGAGGAGGCGCTGTGGTTCCGCGGGGCGATGACGCAAATCTGCGACGCGTCTATGCCCCGGGTTCACACACATACAGGAAGGCGCCAGGTGTACTGGTGGACCGCCGAGATCGCGCAGTTGCGCGTCGCGTGCGTGGCGGTCAGACGCCAGTACACCCGATACCGGAGGAGACGTCGCCGTCGGGTCCCTGACTAAGAGGCCGCGCTGTATGAAGTGTACCGCGCGGCGAAGGAGGCTCTGCGGCTGGCCATCGGTGAAGCCAAGACGCGAGCCAGGGAGGAGATGTTGGAGACTCTGGACGGAGATCCGTGGGGGCGCCCTTATCGTGCGATTCGAGGGAAACTTCGAGCCGCGGCGCCTCCACTCACTGAGAGTCTCCAACCCGAGCTGCTGGAGGAAGTAGTGGCAGCCCTCTTCCCGGCAAGAGCGGATCACATGCCACCGCCGATGGCTTTGCCCACAGCCGCAGAGCCTACAGAGGAGAATGCCATCAGCGTCCCAGAGGTGACACAGGAAGAGTTGAGGGGATGCGGGCGTGATGCGGCTCCGGGCCAAAAACGTGGCTCCGGGGCCTGACGGGATTCACGGTTGTGCGTTGGCCCTCGCTCTGAAAGAGCTAGGTCCCCAACTGACGGGACTCTACACAGCGTGCCTTGAGCGGGGCCAGTTTCCCACTCTGTGGAAATCTGGTCGTCTGGTCCTGCTCAGAAAGGCGGGGCGCCCTGCAGACTCACCGTCCGGGTACCGGCCCATAGTGCTGCTAGACGAGGTGGGCAAGCTGCTCGAGCGAATAATCGCAGCCCGCCTTGTCGGCCACTTGTGCGGAGAGGGGCCGGACCTGGACGAGAGCCAGTTCGGCTTTCGGCATGGGCGCTCTACCATACACGCTGTGTCGAGGGTGAGAGTCCTGGCGGAGGAAGCGGTGTCCCGGGGTGGGGTGATGTTGGCGGTGTCCTTGGACATCTCCAACGCCTTCAACACCCTGCCCTGGAGTTGCATTCGGGAGGCACTGCGATATCATCGGGTGCCTTCCTACCTCCGCCACATCGTTGGGGCTTACCTGGCGGAGAGGTGTGTCACCTACGTGGGACGTGATGGCGGACACCGGCACTCAATGTCGTGCGGTGTTCCACAGGGTTCGGTTTTGGGCCCGCTCCTGTGGAACATCGGGTACGACTGGGTGCTGAGGGGCGAACTCCAGCCGGGCGTGGACCTGACGTGTTATGCGGACGACACGCTGGTCACGGCCCGTGGGAGTTCGCACAGGGAGGCAGCGTTGGTGGCGACGGCTGCGGTCTCACAGGTGGTGAGCCGCATCCGGCGCCTCGGCCTGGAGGTGGCCCTCAACAAGTCGGAGGCCATGATGTTCCATGGTCCCCGGCGGGCGCCGCCGCGCGCCGCCCGGATCACACATTGTGGTCGGGGGGGTCCGGATCGCTGTCGAGCCTACCATGAAGTACCTAGGATCGGTGCTCGACAGCCGGTGGGACTTCGGACCTCACTTCCGGCGGTTGGTGCCCAAGCTGATGGGCGCGGCTGGGGCGCTTTCAACGCTGCTTCCCAATCTGGGGGGGCCAAGCGCAGCCTGTAGGCGGCTCTACATGGGGATCGTGCGATCGATGGCCCTGTACGGGGCCCCGATCTGGGCGGCTGACCTGACGGCCGGTAGTATTGCTGTTCTGCGGAGACCGCAGAGAGCTATGGCCGTCAGAGTCATCAGGGGTTATCGCACGGTCTCCTATGAGGCGGCCTGTGTACTGGCCGGATCCCCGCCCTGGGACCTCGAGGCGAAAGTACTCGCGTCACTGTACCGGTGGCGCGAGGAGATGCTGGCGCAAGGCGAGCGGCCGATGCAGCCACACATGGGGCTGCGTCGGTCGCAGCTTCGCGAGGCCCTGGTGGCGGAATGGCGGGACAGGCTCTCGCGCCCAACCGCCGGCCTCGTCACTATCGAGGCGGTCCGGCCGGTACTCGAGCGTTGGCTCGGGAGGAGGCACGGCTCCCTGTCGTTTCGGGTGACGCAGGTACTGTCGGGGCATGGCTGCTTCGGGAAGTACCTGTGTCGCATAAACAGGGAGCCGGACGCCCGGTGTCACCACTGCGTCGACTGTCGGGAGGACACGGCGCTGCACACGCTGGCAGAGTGTGCCGCTTGGGAGGAGCAGCGCCGTGCCCTCATTTCTGGAGTAGGCAGTGACCTGTCGCTGCCGGTCGTCGTGAATTCGATGGTTGGCGGCGAGGAGTCCTGGGACGCGGTGGTTTCCTTCTGCGAGACTGTCGTCTCGCAGAAGGAAGCTGCGGAGAGGGAGAGGGAGATCACATCCTCCCACCCCGTCCGCAGCAGACGCACCGGGCGTCGGCGGAGGGCGGATAACGCCCTCTTTCGGCCCCCCTAAAATGGGTCCAGGGGCGATGGACTCGGGGGCGTCCGTCGCCCACTACACATCTGTACCCGAGGCGGCGGCGCGACGTGTTCCACGCGCGCCCCTCTTAGACGTTGCGGGGGGAGTTTAACACCTCACTCCCCCCGCTAATGCGAGGAGGCCCGCATACATGGGCCAGCACCAGCCGGGGGTTGCGGAAGTATCGTTTGTTCCCGCGACCCCCGGCGCAGGTGTGAGATGGAACACCGGGGTGGTTTTTAGTCAGTAGGAGTCTGACAGACCCCTCCGCCTCCCCCGAGGCGGAGGACATCCATGCAGGATTTTCCACCCCGCAAAAAAAAAAAATAAAAAAAAAAAAATTGTAATATTTTTGTTAGGTTAGGTTAGTGTAATATTTTTGTTAGGTTAGGTTAGGTAAGGGATCCATGGGGACGCCCCTACCTTATGGTAAGAGGCAAATTGCGCCCAAGGGCCCCCCCGCTGACCCAGAGCCTTCAGTCTCACCTGCTAGAGGAGGTAGTGGCTGCACTGTTCCCTTCTAGAGGGGACCACATTCCTCCATCAATGCTTTCACCTCTGGAGATGGCTCCTAACGTGGACAGTGACTTTGTACCCGAAGTGACCCGGGAGGAACTGAACAGAGGCGGTGCGAAGGTTTCAGGCTAAAAACACCGCCCCGGGGCCTGACGGCGTTCCAGGCCGTGTTTGGGTCTTGGTTTTGCGGGCTCTTGGGCCCCGGCTGACGAGGCTCTTTAGCGCATGTTTAGAACGGGGCCAGTTTCCACAACAGTGGAAAAATGGCAAATTGGTTCTGATTCAAAAGAAGGGGCGTCCATTGGACTCACCGTCTGCTTACCGGCCCATAGTGCTGTTGAACGAGGTGGGCAAGCTCTTAGAGAGAGTCATTGCAGACCGCCTCGTTCAGCACTTGACTGAGACTGGTCCGGATTTAGCAGACAACCAATTTGGGTTCCGCCAGGGGCGGTCCACTATGGACGCTATCATGCGCGTAAGAGCACTGGCGGAGGAAGCAGCCTCCAGGCGTGAGGTGTTGTTGGCGGTATCATTAGATATCAAGAACGCCTTCAACACCTTACCTTGGAGTTGCATTAGGGTGGCACTTGAATACCATCGAGTGCCGACCTATCTCCGCCACATAGTCGGGGCCTACTTATCCCAAAGGGTAGTTATCTTCCCGAGTCGTAGAGGATGGAGTCGGCGAGAGGTGTCGTGCGGTGTTCCGCAGGGTTCAGTCCTAGGGCCACTCCTGTGGAACATTGGCTACGACTGGGTGTTGCGTGGTGCACTTCCCCCAGGAATACAACTGACGTGTTATGCTGATGACACGTTAGTCACGGCTAGAGGGGGGTCACACTGTCAAGCGGCCACTCTGGTTACAGCAGGGGTTGCGCAGGTTGTTGGGAGAATCCGGCAGCTGGGTCTCGAGGTTGCCCTAGAAAAGTCAGAGGCCCTTTATTTCCATGGGTCTCGAAGGGCACCACCTTCGGGATCCCAAATCACGGTGGGAGGTGTTCGCATCGGTGTCGAGTCGACGATGAAGTACCTAGGACTCGTCCTCGACGGCCGTTGGACCTTTGGACCGCACTTCCAAAGGTTGGTCCCAAAGTTAATGGCTGCGGCGACTGCGTTGGCGAGGCTGCTGCCTAATCTCGGGGGACCGGACGCTTCCTGCCGGAGACTCTATATGGGGGTCGTGCGGTCGATGGCCCTTTACGGGGCCCCAATATGGGGCGAAAGCCTGTCGGCCAAAAACATCGCCCTGCTGCGTAGACCACAGCAGGCGATGGCCATCAGAGCAATCAGAGGATACCGCACGATCTCCTTCGAGGCGGCGAGTCTCCTTGCCGGATCACCACCGTGGGAACTCGAAGCGAGAGCCCTCGCATCACTATACAGGTGGCGTGAGGAGGCGCTTGAACGAGGCTTTCGACCCATACTGCGCGAAATCGAAGTGCGGCGGTCGGAGCTTCGCCGTGACACGGTGGTGCTGTGGAGTCAGTGACTTGCGCAACCAAGCGCGGGGCACGCCACAATAGTGGCGGTAAGACCCATCATGGAGGAATGGCTGGAGAGAAGGCACGGCGCCCTCACTTATCGGCTTACGCAGGTACTCTCGGATCATGGGTGCTTCGGGAAGTACCTGCATCGCATAGGCCGAGAAGAGACGCCTGGTTGTCACCATTGTGGTGGCCCGGTTGACACGGCGCTTCACACATTGGTGGAATGCCCAGCTTGGGAGACACAGCGCCGTGTTCTCGGGGCTGCAATGGGTGCGGTTGACATCTCGCTTGCAACGGTGACCAAATTCATGGTTGCGAGCGAGAATGCCTGGAGTATCGTCGCCACCTTTTGCGAGGAGGTGATGGTAGCAAAAGAGGTGGCGGAGCGAGAACGGGAGGCATTGTCTTCCCGCCCAAGCCGCGCTAGGAGAACCGGGCGTCGGAGGGCGCATATCGCCAATCTCCGGCCTCCATGAGGAGAGGCCTGCGGATGGTGGACATGGGGCAGTCCACCATCCGACCAGAATAGGCCCGAGACGGTGGCGCGCCGTGTTCGCGCGCGCCTCTCTTGAAGAGGGGGATATGGATGTCCCCAACAAAAGTGAGGCTCACTGAAAAGTGAGCCAGCACCTGTCCAGGCTGCGGTGAATGCGCGAGCGAATCCCGTGGTCTGGACTAAAGGTGGCTGAGGAACACCGTGGGGTTTTAGTCGGTAAACCCAGCCCTACCATCTGGCTGGGAGTCCGACATACCCCGTCGCTTCCCCAGCGGCGGGACGATCCATAAAGGATTTCCCCAAGTAAAAAAAAAAAAAAAAAAAAAAGTGTAATATTTATGTTAGGTTAGTGTTATATTTTTGTTAGGTTAGGTTAGTGTAATATTTTTGTTAGACTAACAAAACTTATATTATACCTAAGTTAGTGATATTTTTTTGTTAAATTAGGTTAGGTTAGTGTAATATTTTTGTTAGGTTAGGTTAGTGTAATATTTTTGTTAGGTTAGGTTAGGTTAGTGATATATTTTTGTTAGGTTATGTACATTCCATAATACATCATGTTATATGAATACCCTGTGTTAAAGTCAGTGTCCAATAGATCGTAGTACGAAGCACACACGTCTTTCATTTCTCTCTGCATACATAAGCAAACTTCGACCTTAGTACAATCAACATATCGTCCATAATCGAGCCGCATACAGCGAAGAGATATTTTTTTGCGTCGGTTACCTGAGCCCGACCCGAGCGCCGGAGAACAAAAGAAACTGATAAGCGAGTGCGACCTGTGCGACGTATTACTTATTTTAAACGAACAAGTTATTAAGTTTTATAACTTTGCTACAAGTGAATATATTATTGACATTATTTCGTGTTTACAATGGCTGCGGAAGTGCAAGAAGCGTTAAATGTTGTAGAACACATTGCGAAGACCTTAAAGAATACACAAGTGAATCTTAAAAAGTGCCCAAAGACTAGATCAACGCGAAATTATATTGAAACGCGCCCTAAATGAGTACAAGAACATTGGGACAGATACCAACAAGCTTACGATGAAATAATACGCCATACGCCGAAGGACAAAGAAGGTCAGATATCATTATCGTGAAAAATGAGTTTTATGAGCATGAAGAGTTATTTATTACTTTGAAATCGGATTCATTAGAGTTGTTGGGACCTGTAGAAAATAGTGCAAGCACTTCATCACCTGTATCTAATGATTTTCAACAGACACGTGTGGTGTTACCTAAGATTCAGTTACCTACCTTTAGCGGACAGTATGAAGAGTGGATGTCTTTCCATGACCTTTTTAATTCGCTTGTGCATACGAACAAATCCCTCAGTAACGTACAAAAATTGCATTATTTGAAAACAAGTGTTACGGGAGAAGACGCGTCTATACTGAAACATGTACAAGTTACGGATTCTAACTATGAGAAGGCGTGGGATACATTGAAAACAAGGTACGGTACTAATCGTATAACCGTTAACGCCATTATGAGAAGATTATTTTCACAAAAAAAGATAACGCTAAATACTTCGAGTAATATCAAGAATTTACTAGATACAAGTTTTGAATGTTTACATCACCTCAAGAACATGAAGGTGGACACAGAGAATTGGGACCCAATAATAATATTTATAATAGTGCAAAAATTAGACAACGAGACACATAAAGATTGGGAAGACCATGTAAGCAGCAATTGCACAGAATCTAACAGTTTACCCACACTGGAATTATGGCGTAAATTTCTTGAAAGCCGTTTCCGTACATTGGAGCTCACTGAAACAGCAAAACAAAGGCCAACTTCTGTTCCCATAAGAGAAAAGGTTTTCCACATTTCAACAACACACGAAAATAAGATATGTAGAATGTGCAACGAAAAACATGCTATTAGCCATTGTAAAATATTTGGGAAATATACCCCCTTACAACGAAGTGAATTCATCAAAACAAACAACTTGTGCTTCAACTGTCTTTCACCTGGACATTCTGTGAGGCTATGTCGCATTCCAACATGCTGTAAATTATGTAGAAGACGTCATCACACTCTTCTTCACAAAAATAAGGAGCATCATACAACTACGGGTACCACAATGGGCAATACAGAGAATTTACAAACAAATCAACCCAGCGTGGCACTACATTCCAACGTGGAGAAGATAGAAGAAGAACAAGATATAACATTAGTGGCGTCACACATTTCAACTAAGCAAAGTACAGTATTATTAGCTACAGCTATCGTACAAGTAAGAAGCGAAGATAATTACAAAGTTACTCTACGTGCTTTAATTGACCAAGGCTCACAAGCGAGCTTCATAAGTGAACGAGCTGCACAACTATTGAGAACGAAGCGGTATCCAATTAAAGGCACAGTTGTAGGGGTGGGGTCTACTAGAGAAGATATAAAACAAGTAGTCCTCGTCAATTTAGAATCGAGATATGAACAATTTAACATGAAAATAAGAACATATGTAATGTCAAAGGCACTAACTACTAAGATACCATCCCAGACAATCAATATAAGCAACTGGCCACATCTAGATGGATTGGTCCTGGCAGACCCGAATTACTACAAGCCAGGTTCCATTGATCTTCTTCTGGGTGTCGACGTGTACGCTCGCATAATTCAAAACGAATTAATCAAAGGTCCACCAGGGTCTCCCTGTGCACATAAAACAAACCTTGGTTGGGTTCTATTTGGTAAGGTAGAAGATACACCACAACCAGATTCCATTCTCGTCATGCATCATCAGATTGTTGCTGAAGATTTTTTGAAAACTCTTTGGGAGGTAGATCAAGATTCTAAAAGAAAGTATACGAAAGAAGAACAACATTGTGAGAATTATTACGAGGAAAGTTATACAAGAGACGGCAATGGTAGATATATTGTCAGACTACCATTTCGAACCTCAGAACCTTTATCATCGGGTGGAAATACAAGAGAAATTGCAATGAAACGCTTGATACAACAAGAGAGAAGACTATTACAAACACCCGAGCTCAGAGAAGAATATAACAAGGTTCTAGAAGAATACATAACAATGGGACATATGTCACAAGTTCCAGAAGATGAGATAAACAACCGGGCTGTCTATCTGCTTCATCACGCCGTTGTGCGAACAGATAAAGAAACAACTAAACTGAGAGTCGTGTTTGATGCGTCATGTAAGTACAATAATGGCGTTTCATTAAATGATGAACTCATGATTGGACCAGTTCTTCAAGAAGATATGCGAAGTATATTGATAAGATGCCGAATGCATAAAGTATGCTTTGTAAGTGATATCATGAAAATGTACAGAATGGTTCTGCTTGATGAGCGAGACAGAGATTATCACAGAATACTGTGGCGTCGTAATAGCAGTAGAACGGAAGATATTTCAACTAAGCTCGAACAAGTAAAAGACTACAGATTACACACAGTTACATTTGGCATAGCATCTGCTCCATACCTAGCCGTTAAGACTCTAATGAAACTCGTAGAAGATGAAGGTGAATCCTATCCAGATGCAGCTAAGATTATTCGTGAAGACCTATTCATAGATGACTTAATTTCAGGCTGCGATACCACAGAACAAGCGATAAATGTTAGTAAACAAATTATCACAATTTTACAACGTGGAGGTTTCATACTTCAAAAATGGGCCTCTAATGACATCGAGTTTCTAAAATCTATTGATTCCAATAAAGTTAGTAAGAGAGCAAATATATGTTTCAAATCTGAAAGCATTATCAAAGCACTAGGTATATCATGGAATCTAGCAGAAGATGAGTTTCGTTATCAACTACAATTAGAGCCTATATCACCAGTTATAACGAAGAGAAACATACTATCTGATTTACAACGATTGTTTGATCCACTCGTATGGATAGCACCAGCCATAATTACTGCTAAAATTTTAATCCAAAGACTGTGGTTAGGAGTTGGTTGGGATCAAGAAATAACAGAACAGTTGAAAAATGAATGGAAATTTATAAGAGAAGATTTAAAAAATGTCAATTGAATTAGAATTAATCGCTGGTTACATACTATAAGCAGTGAAAGAGAGAACGCCACATTACACGGTTTTTGCGATGCGTTGGAAAGAGCATATGCTGCTGTCGTTTATTGTCGTGTGCGCACTAAAGATAAAGAGACAAAGGTACATCTTATAGCTGCAAGAACGAAGGTGGCTCCCATTAAAACCATATCGCTACCACGTCTCGAACTGAGTGGAGCACTCTTACTGGCAAAACTACTACAAAAAGTCAGACAAGCTATGAGAATAGAAACTCAAAATGTATTTGCATGGACGGATTCAACAATTGTATTAGCATGGCTTTCAGGAGAACCAAATCGATGGAAGCCATTTGTTGCCAACCGTGTGGTTGAGATACTGGAAAATACAAGCAGTAGCCAATGGTTCGATGTACAATCCTCTTATAACCCTGCTGATATAGCTTCAAGAGGTTTATCTATATCAGAACTGCAGTACAATATGTTATGGTGGAACGGACCGAGTTGGCTTATGAATGGACCCATTGATTTTACCAGACCTACAATTGTAACCACAGATATGGAAAAAAGAAAAATTCAGTCCTACGTTCATATACAAGAATGTAAGGAGACTTGTATTAAATTTTATGCATATGATTCGCTTACTGAGCTATTAAGAGTGATAGTTCACTGTAAGAGATTTTTAAATATGAAAAGGAACCCAAGGAATATAGAGTGTAGAATAACAACAGAAGACATGCAAAATGCGTTAGAATTTTGTATAAGACGAGTACAAGAAGAAGAATTTTCTGAAGAAATAAGAAGACTTAGAGACAACAAGTCTGTAAAGACCACAAGCACATTAAAAACGCTAAATCCATTCATTGACCAGCACAATATTCTCAGGGTGGGCGGCAGACTTAGAAACGCCAATGTTGATGAGAACTTGAAACATCCTGTAATATTAGGCAAGAGAAACGACCTCGTGACCCTTTTACTAGCTGATGCACACTTAAAAACAATACATGGTGGAATAAAATTAATGATCACTTACCTGATGAGCAGATACTGGATCGCCGGCTGTAAGAGCTTGGTAAAACAATATATACAAAGATGTCTTACCTGTGCACGGCAGCGAGCTGCAAGCAGACAACAAATGATGGGTGACTTACCTGAAGCACGGGTGACACTGTCACGACCGTTTTCTAAGAGTGGAGTTGATTTTGCTGGACCGGTATATGTATTAAATTCAAAAGGGAGAGGAGCCAAAACTAGCAAGGCCTATATTTGTATTTTCATTTGCATGGCAGTCAAGGCAATACACTTAGAACTGGTAAGCAGTTTAACCTCTGACGCTTTTATTGCTGCGTTTAAACGATTCGTAGCCAGAAGAGGACGGTGTAGTGAAATTTGGAGCGACAATGGCACAAATTTTGTAGCAGCTAACAAAGAACTGTTCGCAATGTGGAAGGAAGCAGGACTTGAAATACCTGGTCACATAGCTGATCAATTAATAAATGATGGCACCCAGTGGCATTTCACACCGCCATATAGTCCTAATTTTGGTGGGCTCTGGGAAGCCGGAGTTAAATCTGTGAAACAGCACTTACGAAAAATTCTAACATCAAATTTAACATTCGAAGAATTCGCAACCGTTCTTACACAAGTCGAAGCGTGTTTAAACTCTCGCCCGTTAACACCAATATCTACAGATGTGGATATGTTAGATGACATCCAAGTACTAACGCCTGGACATTTCCTCACCGGCGAAGCCCTAATAACGGTTCCAGACCGCGACTATGCAACTGCCAATACCAGCCTACTATCTAGGTGGCAACACACACAACGATTAGTTCAGGGATTTTGGAAACGCTGGCAGACTGAGTATTTATCGCGACTTAATCAAAGACCCAAATGGTTAAAAAGAACTCAAGAATTTGAAATTGGCGACATTGAACTGTTGAAAGATGAGAATATGCCCCCTAGCAAATGGGCGCTGGCACGAGTAGTCGAGAAACATCCCGGACAAGACAACATAACGCGCGTATACACAGTGCGATACAATGGCAAATTAACTAAAAGATCAGTATCTAATTTGTGCGCATTACCCATTTCCACTAAAGATTAAATTCACTTATTTGCATTTGTAAAATTTATGTTTATTTAGTAGTCTAGCTTAATTTTGTTTAATATATTTTAAAAGCGCTAAAGCCCTTTTGGTGGGCGGTATGTACATTCCATAATACATCATGTTATATGAATACCCTGTTTTAAAGTCAGTGTCCAATAGATCGTAGTACGAAGCACATACGTCTTTCATTTCTCTCTGCATACATAAGCAAACTTCGACCTTAGTACAATCAACAGGTTAAATAAAAATAAAATAAAAATAAAAAAGGTTTTTATTCACGTAGACTTTAAAAAAGCGCTTGTAAATAGTCAGAACATGTTTGTAGTAATATAGTTGTATACATTAGATATTATTTCTAGTAACATAGATATTTAGGTACATCTTGTATGAAAACATTTATAAAATTTATTTTATTACAGAAATGATATTTAGCTAGCTCGTATCAAGTTATTGTCAAGAGATTATGTTTAATTATCTAGTTTAAGTCTAATATTTTTACTACATATTGTCAATGGTTCTGTCTATATTAAAGGTATTATTATTATGACGGACCTTGTGTTAATAACGACGGTCGCGCTTTAATGCTACCACCGGATCCAATGCGCCCCAACTGAGAAGACCCAGCGAAACAAACTCAGTGGGTTCATCTACTACCGGTTTCAACACGACCCAGTTGAGACGGTCCGGCGAAACATAGGTACTCAAGCGGGCATGAACACGGGATTTGGTCCAATTAGAGTAATTATTTAGTAGGCAAACACAATATATGCTCGATCGGTTGTCTGAATGCTTATTATTTTAGATTATATTTAGGTATACAAAAGAAAAACTTCGAAACAATAACATTATTCATTTTGAGACAGAGTCAATAATTTTAAATTAAGTATATGATAGCAATCATTTACAGATAGTTCACGTAACACAGCAGATCAGTCATGTCTATATGGCTACAAGATCTCCAGCGAGCAATGTGCAGGTAGGAAGTGAGAGCCAGACGTCTTTGTCATCGATGTACTCTTTAGTGGTGTAATAACCCCTAGCCATAAGTATACGTTTAATATGTGTTTTAAAACTTGTGTCAGGCAGATCAGTAATTTGAGTAGGAAGCTTGTTATAAAACCTAATACAATTTCCTAAAAATGATTTATTAGTTTTGCTTACTCTAAAGCCTGGCATGGCTAGTTTGTTTTTATTCCTAGTATTTATATTATGCAGTTCACTTTTCTTTTTATAATTATGAATATTTTTTCTAACAAACATTATATTCTGATATATATATTCCGATGGCACAGTAAGTATATTTATTTCTTTAAACAAATTTCGCAAAGAATTGCGACTGCCTAAACTATAAATGGCTCTGACTGCTCTTTTCTGCAATACAAAAATAGTACCTATGTCAGCCGCCGAACCCCACAGCAGAATGCCATACGACATAATGCTATGAAAGTACGCGAAATACACTAATCTAGCAGTTTGTTCATCTGACAATTGCCTTATTTTCCAGACAGCATAGGAAGCCGAACTTAATTTACCTGCTAACTTTTCAATCTGAGGACCCCATTGCAATTTTGAATCAAGTGTCAATCCTAAAAATACGGTCGATGGGACTAGATCTAATATTTTCGCATTAAGTGCAACTGTTGGTACAATTTGGGTCACATTCGGCAATGAGAACCTGATGCATTTAGTTTTCCCTGCATTTAACAAGAGATTATTTGCCGAAAACCATTCTGATATAAAGCTGAGTGTTTTATTATGCTCAATAAGATCTTTATCCTTTCTATTTACTTTAAATATGAGCGAAGTATCATCAGCGAACAAAACTATGTCTGATACTTTCTCTACCAGATAAGGGAGATCATTTATATAAACTAGAAATAAAAATGGGCCCAATATAGATCCTTGGGGCACCCCCATTTTCACAGGATGACGTGCCGAAGTGGCACCGCCTATCGAAACCATCTGTTGTCGCCCCGATAAATAGGACATCACAAGATCAAGAGATGTGCCAGATATTCCATAGTACTTCAGTTTAACAACGAGCGTACGATGATCAACGCAATCGAAAGCCTTAGAGAGATCACAGAAAACTCCCAGCGCATCCTGTGATCCCTCCCAAGCCTCCAATATTGACCTAATTAATGTGCAATCTGCATCCTGAGTGGAGCGACCCCTTGTAAACCCGAACTGCTTGTTATGCAATATCTCATTCACGTTAAAGTGCGACAACATTTGGCTGAGCATCAGCTTTTCAAATATTTTACTTATGGTATGGTATGGTTATGGTAAGTGTAATATGTTTGTTAGGTTAGGTTAGTGTAATATTTTTGTTAGGTTAGGTTAGGTTAGTGATATACTTTTGTTAGGTTAGGTTAGTGTAATATTTTGGATAGGTTAAGTTAGGTTTGTGTTATATTTTTGTTAGGTTAGGTTAGGTTAGTGTAATATTTTTGTTAGGTTAGGTAAGTGTAATATGTTTGTTAGGTTAGGTTAGTGTAATATTTTGGATAGGTTAGGTTAGGTTTGTGTAATATTTTTGTTAGGTTAGGTTAGTGAAATATTTTTGTTAGGTTAGTGTAATATTTTTATTAGGTTAGGTTAGTGTAATATTTTTGTTTGGTTAGGTTAGGTTAGTGATATATTTTTGTTAGGTTAGGTTAGTGTAATATTTTTGTTAGGTTAGGTTAGGTTAGTGTAATATTTTTGTTACGTTAGGTTAGGTTAGGTAAGTGTCGGGGGGGGGGGGGGGGGCGGGGCACGTGGTCAGAAAACCTCCTCGTGTGCCCACTGCTTCCAGTCTCTTATGGATACGTCCGGGGAGAACGGAAGTTGGTGGGACGGTGTGCCCTGGGCGCGGGCAGTAATCATGCCTTGCAATGGGATTTATCCTATTTCAAGGTAGGGTTACTGCTCGTGGCGAATATTCTGGCAGTGGAGTGGCACCTTATCCAAGTGCTTCTCACCGAGAACCGCTTAGGATAACCGGAGTAGGCGAGTTCGACGTGCACTTACCCTGCCGCCGGGCAGACACTGGTAGGGGAAGTTCTCCTCAAGTGTCATTGCCGTTGTCGCTATCCCGATGATGACGTGTCGTGGTCATGTCTCGCGGCGTTTGTCGGGACCGACGGGCTTGGCTTAACCGCCCGGCCCGAGAGGAAGAAAACCTCAATAAAAAATCACCCTAATCCCCAGTTATGGCGCGTGGCCATGGGATGCGTGGCTGACGGGGTGTCAGTCTCGGGCGCGCCTCCAGCCAGGGTACCTGCGGACCCCCTGGTTGGACACAAATTTACGCTTGCCCGGGTAATGGGGGGGCTCTACCCGGGTTGACGTTTAGTTCCTCCCCACTCGTGGGATTTATTATGGACAAAAAAAATATAAATACAAGAGAGGGAGAAACACAACGCCGTGAGACCACGGAAAGCATGGAGAGGGACGCACGCCCAGTTTTGCGCACCCTGGATCCTACAATATGGTGCGTTCCACAGAGGATGTGTCGAGGATGGCTCAGCCTCGTGTTATGTTGGAGCCATTGGGTTTCGTCCCCAAACTCTCCACAACGTCGGGGCCGACTCGGCGGACGCAGAGCGCAACAAGGCCCCACTTTTCGCGGCCGGTAACACCAGCGCCGGATGGGATGGTGAGTGATGGTGGCGAGTCAGATAGCTCGCTGATGTCACTCACCTCCGAAACGTCCGTTGCGTTGCGTACGCGAAAGCGGACAGGGGGGGCGGTGAGCAGTGAACAGCCCCAGGAGAAGAAGAAGCTGGCGCCCAGTGCCGCAGAGGAGGCTGAAGAGGAAGACCCAGAGCTTGCGGGAAGTCCGTCCAATACGCGCGCCAAGCGAAGTCTTCCGTCGGTGGAAGACTTAGAGAAGGAGATGCAGGCACGGCCAACGGCCGATATTGGTGCCTGCATTAAACATCACCTCCTCACGGTCGAAAAGGTGGCGGATAAGTCTCGCCACCTCAAGGGGTCTTTTGTCCGAAGCCTCAGGATGGCAGCGCGCACAGTCCAGGCTGCGGCAGATGAGGTCGCCCACCGGATAGGGGTGGACGCAAATGTTGAGAGGCTTGAGATGGAGAACATAACCTTGCGGTCTCAGCTCTCGGGCCTCTCCGCGCAGGTGGCCAAGCTGACGGAGGAAGTTAACCTTCTCCGTCGGCAAAATGAGTGCACTTCCCAAATGCGCCCTAGTGCAGTGTCTGAGTCGTCGACTGCACTACTGGTGCCTGCGTCTCTGCAGCCGGAGGAGTTAACTCGTTCCATCATGCTCGCGGTTGGGGGCATGATGGACGCTAAACTGGCGGCGTTGGAAGGCCGTCTTCTCCCCGAGCAGTGCCTCCGTCCGCCTCTTGCTGCAGACAGCAGACGAGCTGCGGATGCTGCTCAGGCAAAGCCTACCCCTGACACAGTAGTGCAGGGGAAAAGGAATCAAGTAACGGGAAAGAGGAGGGGGACCAACGCTGAGCCTAGACCACCTTCGGTTTCGGGGATGCCAGCTGTCCATGAACCGGCCCTGCAAGCTGATACTCCTGCGGCCGCAAAGACCCGATCATGGGCAGCTGCGGCCAAAGAAAAAGCTCCCTCTCAGGCCGAGCCAGCACCAAAAAGTGCAGATAAGAGGAATGGGCCAGTTTCGGGGCAGACGTCAACCCCGTCCGAGAGGGTACCTCCATCAACTTCTGGGAGCCATATACCCAATAATGGGGCATGGCAGGAAGTTGGTGCAAAAAAGAAGGCTGCAAAAAAGGCTGCTCAAGCTCGAAAACGAGAAAGAGCAGCCGCAGAAAAAGAGAGGAAGACGATGGCCCAGTTGCGCACCCCTACGTCGGCCGCCGTTGTGCTGACACTGCAGCCCGAAGCGGCAGAAAGGGGCGTTACTTACGCCGGGTTGCTAGCTCAAGCGAAAGCGGATATAGTACTCAGCGACTTGGGTATTAAGAGTGTCTCCTGCAAGCTGACCCTCACTGGAGCCCGACTTTTGGAGGTCTCCGGTGAAGACAGTGACCCAAAAGCTGACGCCTTGAGAGACAGGCTGGCCTCTACACTGTCGGCGGAAGATGTCCGAGTCTCAAGACCAGTCAAATGCGTCGACTTGCGTGTCACGGGCTTGGAGGATTCCACTGGAGTCGCTGAGTTGAAAGAGGCCTTTGCGAAGGCCGGAGGTTGCTCCATCGACCAGGTAAAGCCTGGAGTAATCACCCCGGGCTTTGATGGTATGGGGTCAACCGTCTTCAGCTGTCCTGCTGCAGCAGCTCAGAAATTAGTGGGCCAGAAACTTCTCGTGGGTTGGGTGTCTGCGCAGGTTAAGCTCCTGCAGCCCAAACCTTTGAGGTGCTACCGGTGCCAGGCCGAGGGACATGTGGGCGCCCGTTGTTCAGCGGGTGTGGACCGCAGTGGGCTTTGCTTCCGTTGCGGCAAACCCGGTCACAGAGCTGCCACGTGCACAGCAGCACCGCACTGTCACCTGTGCAAGGCAGCTGGCAAGCCTGCTGACCACCGGGTGGGTGCCAGAGTCTGCGAGGCGCCAAAAGTGGTGCAAAAGAGGGTTTCTGGTCCCTTGCGGCAGCAGCCGCAGGCTAACCGTCCGACTGCAACTTCAGATGGGGCTGCGTCTGGACGAGTGGAGGAAGTTGAGATGGACCATTCTTAATGGCCCCGTTGCGCTTCCTCCAAACCAACATCAACCACTGTGCCAGTGCCCACGATCTTTTAGTCCAGAGCATGGCAGAGTGGTTGATAAATGTGGCAGTGGTTGCCGAGCCGTATTTCGTTCCATCCAGTAACGACTGGGCCAGGGATCTAAACGGCTCGGTGGCCTTAATCTCGCGGCCTGCCGCTGGTGGCCCTGGCCTTGAGAATGTCTCGAGTGGTCAGGGCTGGGTCTCAGCGGCAGTAGGTGATTTATCTGTTATCGGGGTGTACTTTTCCCCCAATAGATCTCTCGCCGACTTTGAGGGTTTCTTAGTAGAGTTGGGCACAGCCGTCGATCGATGTAATCACCGTCCCGTCATCTGTCTTGGGGACTTCAACGCCAAATCGGCTGCTTGGGGTTCTCCGATTGCAGATGCGAGGGGGGATGAGCTCGAGGAGTGGGCCCTAGTTAAAGGCCTGCTCGTCCTCAATAGGGGTTCCATCAACACGTGCGTGCGGCAACGTGGTGGCTCAATTGTAGACGTAACGTTTGCAAGCCCCACAATCGCGCGACGTGTTCTCGGCTGGCGTGTTGAGGAGGGGGTGGAGACCATGTCTGATCATCGGTACATCCGATTTGATCTCTCCACCCATACCTTCGATGCGCCGGCTCGGGGGACCCTGAATGCGGACGGTCCGCGTTGGGCATTGGGGCAATTGAACCGGGAGGTCCTCCTGGAAGCCTCCATTGTACAGGCCTGGGTCTCAGCACCGGACAGGCCTGTCGATATCAATGTTGAAGCCGAGTGGTTCCGGGAAGCTGTAACACAGTTATGTGATGCGGCAATGCCCAGGGTTCGGCGAAGGCATATTAGGCGTCAGGTGTATTGGTGGTCGGAGGAAGTCGCACAACTGCGACGCGCTTGCGTGGCGGCCCGACGCCAGTATGCCAGGCATCGCCGCCGCCGACGCCGAACTCAAAACGCGGCAGCCAGAGAAGCGGAGCTGTATGAGGGTTACAGAGCGGCCAAAAAAGCCTTGCAGCTGTCCATCTCGCGGGCGAAAACTCTAGCCCGCGAGGAGTTGTTGTCGACTCTGGACCGTGATCCATGGGGGCGACCCTACCGTATGGTAAGGGGTAAACTTCGCTCATGGTTGCCCCCACTGACCCAAAGTCTTCAGCCCCAACTGCTGAGAGAGGTGGTGGTTGCTCTGTTCCCTAATAGGGAAGGTCAATTTGCTCCAGCTTCTTTGGCAACCAGCGTGGAAAACGACGACGTGCCCGAAGTGACCCGGGAGGAGTTAAGAGCGGCGGTGCATAGGCTTCAAGCCAAAAATACCGCCCCAGGGCCCGACGGCATTCCTGGTCGTGTTTGGGTCCTGGCCCTGAGGGCTCTCGGGCCCCGACTGAGAAGGCTCTTTAGCGCGTGCTTGGAGAGGGGCCAGTTTCCACAACAGTGGAAAACAGGAAAACTGGTCCTCATCCGCAAGGAGGGGCGCCCGGCAGACTCACCTTCCGCCTACCGGCCAATAGTTTTGCTGGACGAAGTGGGCAAACTCTTCGAGAGAGTTATTGCAGACCGCCTAGTCCAGCACTTAACAGCAATTGGTCCGGATCTGGCGGAGAACCAGTTTGGTTTCCGCCAAGGGCGCTCCACCGTGGATGCCATAATGCGCGTGAGGGCTCTGAGGGAGGAAGCAGTATCTCGGGGCGGAGTGGTCTTGGCGGTGTCTTTGGACATCGCCAACGCGTTTAACACTTTGCCCTGGAGCAGCATAAGGTCGGCGCTTGAGTATCATCAAGTGCCGATCTACCTCCGTCGAATCATTGGAGCTTACCTGGCCGAAAGGTCGGTGATCTACCCGGGTCGGAGTCATTGGAGTCGGCGAGAGATGTCGTGCGGTGTTCCACAGGGTTCGGTACTGGGGCCGCTCCTGTGGAACATTGGGTATGACTGGGTGCTGCGCGGTGATCTCCCTCCCTGTGTCAGCGTAACTTGCTACGCTGACGATACGCTAGTAATGGCGTGGGGGAAGACTCATCGGGAAGCAGCTCTGTTGGGTACGGCGGGGGTTGCGCAAGTCGTCAGGAGGATCCGGCAGCTGGGACTCGAGGTGGCGCTCCACAAATCTGAGGCCTTATACTTTCATGGGCCTCGGAAGGCACCACCGGCGGGGTCCTACATTACGGTGGGAGGCGTCCGCATCGGCGTCGAGAAATCAATGAGATATTTGGGTCTCATTCTCGATGGCCGATGGGACTTCGGAGAACACTTCCGAAGGTTGGTCCCCAAATGCGTGGCTGCGGCAGCAGCTCTGTCACGATTGCTGCCCAATGTGGGGGGACCAAACGCCTCTTGCCGTAAGCTGTACTTGGGGATCGTACGGTCGATGGCCCTTTATGGGGCCCCTGTGTGGGGGGAAACCCTGGCTGCCCGTAACATCCGCGAGCTGCGAAAGCCGCAGCGGGTAATGGCAGTTAGGGTAATAAGGGGTTACCGTACGATCTCCTTCGAGGCGGCAACCTTGCTAACCGGTTCCCCACCCTGGGACTTGGAGGCTAGGGTCCTTGCGCTGCTATACAAGTGGCGTAGGGACTCGTTCGAGCAGGGTCTCCGACCGGCGCTGCGAGAAATCGAGGCGCAGCGTTCGGAGCTCCACGTATCCATGGTGGATGAGTGGAGGGCGCGACTTGCGCAACCCAGTGCGGGGCACGCCACAATCGTGGCGGTAAGGCCGGTCCTAGAGGGGTGGCTTGAGAGGCGCCGCGGTGCTCTCACGTTCCGACTGACGCAGGTGCTTTCGGGGCATGGATGCTTCGGAAAGTACTTGCGTCTAATAGGTCGGGAGCAGACGCCCGAGTGTCACCATTGCGGCGACGCAGAGGACACGGCACACCATACCCTGGCTCTTTGTCCAGCGTGGGTGGAACAACGCCGTGTCCTGGTCGCAACACTCGGCGTGGGGGGCCCCTCGCTGTCGGCCATGACACAATCCATGGTCGACAGCGAGACAGCCTGGAATGCCATTGTCTCCTTCTGCGAGGAGGTAATGGCTGCGAAGGAGGCAGCGGAACGGGAACGGGAGCTCACGAGTACCCTTCCTACCCGCGCCAGGAGACCTGGGCGTCGGAGAGCGCGTGTGGCGGATCTCCGGCCACCCTAGGAGATGGCCTGCGGGCGGCAGACGGAGGGCAGTTTGCCACCTGACCAGAACAGGCCCGAGGCGGTGGCGCTCGTGTTTCGGCGCGCGCCTTCAGCGAAAGGAGGACTTGAAGTCTTTCTCGTGACGGGGCCTGCCTAGATAGAGGCGGGCCAGTGCCCGTTCAGGCTGCGGTGAATGCTCACGCGAATCCCGTGGCCTGGACTAAAGGTAGTTGTAGAAACACCGTGGGGTTTTTAGTCGGTACACCGGTAATCTACTGGGAGCCCGACATACCCTGTCGCTTGCCCAGCGGCAGGGATCCGTAAAGGATTTCCCCACGTTAAAAAAAAAAAAAAAAAAAAAAAAAAAAAAAAGGTAAGTGTCGGGGCCTCCAATCACGGAGAGTCTCCAACCCGAGCTGCTGGAGGAAGTAGTGGCAGCCCTCTTCCCGGCAAGAGCGGAGCATACGCCACCGCCAATGGCTTTGCCCACAGCCGCAGAGCCTACAGACGAGAACGTCATCAGCGTCCCAGAGGTGACACAAGAAGAGTTGAGGGCGGCCGTGATGCGGCTCCGGGCCAAAAACGTGGCTCCGGGGCCCGACGGGATTCACGGTTGTGCGTTGGCCCTCGCTCTGAAAGAGCTAGGTCCCCAACTGACGGGACTCTACACAGCGTGCCTTGAGCGGGGCCAGTTTCCCACTTTGTGGAAATCTGGTCGTCTGGTCCTGCTCAGAAAGGCGGGGCGCCCTGCAGACTCGCCGTCCGGGTACCGGCCCATAGTGCTGCTAGACGAGGTGGGCAAGCTGCTCGAGCGGATAATCGCAGCCCGCCTCGTCGGCCACTTGTGCGGAGCGGGGCCGGACCTGGACGAAAGCCAGTTCGGCTTTCGGCATGGGCGCTCTACCATCCACGCTGTGTCGAGGGTGAGAGTCCTGGCGGAGGAAGCGGTGTCCCGGGGTGGGGTGATGTTGGCGGTGTCCTTGGACATCTCCAACGCCTTCAACACCCTGCCCTGGAGTTGCATTGGGGAGGCACTGCGATATCATCGGGTGCCTTCCTACCTTCGCCCCATCGTTGGGGCTTACCTAGCGGAGAGGTGTGTCACCTACGTGGGACGTGATGGCGGACACCGGCACTCAATGTCGTGCGGTGTTCCACAGGGTTCGGTTTTGGGCCCACTCCTGTGGAACATCGGGTACGACTGGGTGCTGAGGGGCGAACTCCAGCCGGGCGTGGACCTGACGTGTTATGCGGACGACACGCTGGTCACGGCCCGCGGGAGTTCGCACAGGGAGGCAGCGTTGCTGGCGACGGCTGCGGTATCACAGGTGGTGAGCCGCATCCGGCGCCTCGGCCTGGAGGTGGCCCTCAACAAGTCGGAGGCCATGATGTTCCATGGTCCCCGGCGGGCGCCGCCGCCCGGATCACACATTGTGGTCGGGGGGGTCCGGATCGCTGTCGAGCCTACCATGAAGTACCTAGGATTGGTGCTCGACAGCCGGTGGGACTTCGGACCCCACTTCCGGCGGCTGGTGCCCAAGCTGATGGGCGCGGCTGGGGCGCTTTCAACGCTGCTTCCCAATCTGGGGGGGCCGAGCGCCGCCTGTAGGCGGCTCTACGTGGGGATCGTGCGATCGATGGCCCTGTACGGGGCCCCGATCTGGGCGGCTGACCTGACGGCCGGTAGCATTGCTGTTCTGCGGAGACCGCAGAGAGCTATGGCCGTCAGAGTCATCAGGGGTTATCGCACGGTCTCCTACGAGGCGGCCTGTGTACTGGCCGGATCCCCGCCCTGGGACCTCGAGGCGAAAGTACTCGCGTCACTGTACCGGTGGCGCGAGGAGATGCTGGCGCAAGGCGAGCGGCCGATGCAGCGACATATGGAGTTGCGTCGGTCGCAGCTTCGCGAGGCCCTGGTGGCGGAATGGCGGGACAGGCTCTCGCGCCCAACCGCCGGCCTCGTCACTATCGAGGCGGTCCGGCCGGTACTCGAGCGTTGGCTCGGGAGGAGGCACGGCTCCCTGTCGTTTCGGGTGACGCAGGTACTCTCGGGGCATGGCTGCTTCGGGAAGTACCTGTGTCGCATAAACAGGGAGCCGGACGCCCGGTGTCACCACTGCGTCGACTGTCGGGAGGACACGGCGCTGCATACGCTGGCAGAGTGTGCCGCTTGGGAGGAGCAGCGCCGTGCCCTCATTTCTGGAGTAGGCAGTGACCTGTCGCTGCCGGCCGTCGTAAACTCGATGGTTGGCGGCGAAGAGTCCTGGGACGCGGTGGTTTCCTTCTGCGAGACAGTCATCTCGCGGAAGGAAGCTGCGGAACGGGAGAGGGAGATTACATCCTCTCACCCGGCCCGCAGCAGACGCACCGGGCGTCGGCGGAGGGCGGACAACGCCCTCTTCCGGCCCCCCTAAATGGGCCCAGGGGCGACGGACTCGGGGGCGTCCGTCGCCCACTACACATCTGGACCCGAGGTGGCGGCGCGACGTGTTCCACGCGCGCCCCTCTTAGACGTTGCGGGGGGAGTTTAACACCTCACTCCCCCCCCTAATGCGAGGAGGCCCGCAATTAGGGGCCAGCACCAGCCGGGGGTTGCGGAAGTATCGTATGTTCCCGCGACCCCTGGCGCAGGTGTGAGATGGAACACCGGGGTGGTTTTTAGTCAGTAGGAGTCTGACAGACCCCTCCGCCTCCCCCGAGGCGGAGGACATCCATGCAGGATTTTCCACCCCGCAAAAAAAAAAAAAAAAAAAAGGTTAGGTTAGTGTAATATTTTTATTAGGTTAGGTCAGTGTAATATTTTTGTTAGGTGAGGTTAGTGTAATATTTTTGTTAGGTTAGCTTAGTGAAATATTTTTGTTAGGTTAGGTTAGGTTAGTGTAATATTTTTGTTAGGTTAGGTTAGTGAAATATTTTTGTTAGGTTAGGTTAGTGTAATATTTTTGTTAGGTTAGGTTAGTGTAATATTTTTGTTTTTTTTTTTTTTTTTGAGTTATTCCCGCTTTTTTGGGGAGTAGACTAACTGTACCCCTTGCATGGCAAGTGTCACGTGTGCCCGCAGCTATTCTTTCCATTTGGATATATCCAATGGAAATGGTAGTAATTGCGGGACGGTGCACCCTGGGCGCGGGCAGTAATCATTCTTTGTGATGGGATTTATCCCCCAAAGAAGGGTTACTGCTCGTGGCGAATATTTCGGCGTGGGGGGGTTTGGACTGTTTCTTTGCGTGTTCTCTGATTAGCAGAGAGCATAGCAGAGGCAAAGGAGGAAGACAACCTCTTTAAAAAATTACCCCAGGTCTTAAGTTCTGCCGCCCAGCAAGAGACTGAATGACTAGAGGGTTTCTGGTCCCAAGGGTGGCTCTAACCACAAAATAAAAGCAGAATGAATGTCGACATCGAGAAACATATTACCCCAGGAGGGTACCGGGCATCCCGGAGAATCCCTCCCGGTTCTTAATAGATCCGGCAGCCCCGTCGTATCTGGGGGGGGCACTCAATGTCATGATTCCACGGACATCGTGGATAGGACATGCACGCCCAGTTTTGCGTGTCCTGGGGGGAATTTATCTGTATCTGGTCAGCTAGTTACTTTTGCTACGCCGGCCATTCCGGTTGTAGGGAAAAGCGCCGCGGAGGATAGCGATAGTTCACAGATATCCTTTGCCTCTGGTGCATCTTTGGGCGTTGGTCCAAGGACGCAAGCTGCTGGCAGCCGCAAGCGAAAGACTTTGCGTCGTGAACAAACCGCTCGGATGGTTAAAGCAAAACTAGTCGATCCGGTTGGGAATGAGGATATTGAGGACTCAGATATTAGTGAGATCCTTGACCCTAACGTGGCTCCATCTAATGTTAGGACGAAACAAAACTTGCCCCAAGTCGACGAAATTGTCAAGGAACTGCAGCAGCGGTCTACAGCTGACATAGGTGCCAGTATACTGGAGGCTTTGTCAGTTGTCGAGAAGGTTGCTGATAAATCAAAAAAATTTATGGGGGATTTTAAAAGGATTCTACGCGTATCTGTACGAAATGTGCAGGCAGCCGCAACAGTGCTCCATGCACGCATTTTTGGCGATAATACAGCACGGCTTGAGGAAGAAAACCAGGAGTTACGTTCCAAGCTCTCGTCGCTGGAGAAGCGCATGGTGGAGATGTCATTGGAGATTACCGAGCTTCGTAAGGCCCGGAATGCAGATTTTCCACCAAATTCACAAATCAGGTCTCATAAGGAGGCTACGGAGGAAGAATCATTGTTAAGTAGGCCGGAGAGTTTAGAAGTAGCAGCAACTGCATCGACTGACTCGAGACAGATTGTGGGATCTAATATCTGTCAGTCGGAGAGTGGTCCTCTATTATGCCAGCTTGCGGAATTGGTGGATCGCAAATTGGTAACTTTCCGGACCGAGCTGATGGCTGATCTTTTCCCAGGAAAAGTCATAAGGCCAGCTCTGGGCCACCGCAGCTCCGGGATTGCAAGAGAAGTTCCAACAACTCTGATGCCGCCAGCTAATCCAGCACCGCCTGCTAGAACGACCGCCGCGGCGTTAGAGAAAAAGCGTGGGAAAAGGAATAAAAAGAAAATGCCATCAACGCAAGAACTGCTTTCACCTACGCCTGGCATGACCTCAAAAAACTTGGACTCAACTCCGAGTGCTGAAATGAGAGCTTCTGCGCCAGACAAAGAATGGCATGTTGTTGGAAGCAAACAATCGAAGTTAATTGCGGGCAAAATAAGTACTGCTGATGGTGGAAAACCTAGAAAAATCCCTCGACCTCCTAATTCTGCGGCTATACTGGTGTCGGTGCCCCAAGGTTCAAATACTACGCTGGCTGAAGTTATCAAGTCGGCACGAGCAAAAGTGAATCTTGGGGATTTTGGCTTGGACGGGGGAATCCAACAGAAAAGGGCCATAAATGGAGGCCTTGTTCTTAAAATATTTGGCCCTGAGAACAATAAAAAAGCGGATGCCCTCGCTAATGAACTGCGGGAAGTTCTTAAGGAGTCAGATGCACGTATTGCGCGTCCTATCAAAATGGGAGAAGTAAGAGTGAAGTACTTGGATGAATCAGTCACGCAAGCAGAAATATCATCAGCAATAGCAGATGCAACCGGATGCTTGGAGGCTGATATAAAAGTTGGCGAAATTCGGGTACATCCAAGTCGTTTGGGAACGGCATGGGTCAAATGTCCGCTTGAGGCAATTCATACATTGAATGGTAAAAGACTACGAGTGGGTTGGTCTGCAGCCATGGTTGAGGCATTGAAGGCAAGACCACTTCAATGTTACCGGTGCCTTGAAATAGGTCACGTTCGAGCCAAGTGTGCCAATGTGATTGATCGCAGTGGATGCTGCTATGTTTGCGGACAATTGGGGCACAAAGCTCAGGAATGTCCAGCTGAGGCACCAAGATGCCCTGTATGTGCGGATCTTGGTCGTCCCGCTAACCACCGGATGGGGGGCAGTAAGTGCTCCCCTCCTAAAATGAAAAAACGGACACCAGAAAATGTACCCATCCAAGCCGTGGTAAATTTGGGATCGCAGCAGGCCAATGAGTCAATGCAACCGGTTGCAGACCCGGCTGAGGCAGCAATGGAGGTCTAGCATTCTCCGCCCCATACAGAATTTTGCAAGGCAACTTAAACCACTGCCGCGCAGCACAGGATCTTCTGATGCAAACGCTTGTGGAGTGGTCGGTTGCCTTAGCGGTGGTGGCTGAGCCGTATTCCGTCCCAGACCATCCACGATGGTTTGGAGGACACGGAAATTCCGTGGCTATTTATTGGGCAGGAGATGCTGGTGGCTTCCATTGCTCCCTTCTGTACATGGGACAGGGGTTTGTGGCCATTGAGTGGGGCTCTGTTGTCGTCGTCGGATGCTATGTCTCTCCTAATTGCGGCCTTGCTGCTTTTGAGGCGTACCTGGATGAGGTAGCTACTTCCGTTCGTAGCTATTTATCCCGTCCAGTAATCGTTATGGGGGATTTCAACGCTCATTCAAGAATGTGGGGTGACTCCCGTGACGACGTTAGAGGAGAGACTATAATTGAATGGGCGGCGGCTCTAGACCTAACCCTTTTAAACCAGGGATCTGTTAGCACTTGTGTTCGGTGGCAGGGCGAATCAATCGTGGACCTGTCGTGGGCTAACTCTTTGGCAACACATCTAGTCTCAGGGTGGCGGGTGGTGGATGAGGTGGTCACTCTTTCTGACCACCGGCACATCATTTGTGATATAACTTTCCGCCACTCACATGTCGGCCTTGTACGTCAGAATAGTAACCCCCAACGTTGGTCTCTTAAGCAGCTCAACCGTGACATGCTTGTTGCTGCAGCCCATGTTGTGGACTGGGGAAATTGGGGAGAGTATGGGCACACAACCGATCCGGAAGCTTTTGCAGCATGTTTGAGAGCTAAAATGATTAGTATTTGTGATGTAGCTATGCCTCGGATCAGGCCGGTAAAAATGAGACGCTCCGTGTACTGGTGGTCGACTAGTATTGCGCAATTACGCATATCCTGTGTTAGGGCTCGCCGACAGTACACGAGAGCGAGAAGAAGACGGCGAGCAACAGCTGATGAAATTTCCACTGCGTATCAAAACTACCGAGTTGCCACAATGGCGCTTCAAACTGCCATCGTCAACGCTAAGGTGCAGTCCTGGAACGAACTTATCAAAGCGCTCAACAGGGATCCATGGGGGCGCCCATACAAGATGATAATGGGAAAGCTCAGACCGTGGGTCCCTCCTTTGACGGAGACATTGGACCCTGAATTTGTGACGAGAGTTATCAATACGCTCTTTCCTAGGCTCCAGGATATGCCCTCTGACTATCCTTTTCATCCAGATAACTCGTTTTGGTCGAATGATCTGGAAGTGACTGAGGGGGAGTTGGACCGTGCTGTAGGGCGAATGGCTGCCCGTAACACTGCCCCTGGCCCCGATGGCATTCCAGGTCAAGCGTGGGCGCTGGCTCTAACGGTGCTTGGCAACAGATTGAGGCAGCTATTTAGTAGCTGTCTCCGCCACGCAGTGTTTCCTCTTGCCTGGAAGAAGGCTAAGCTGGTCCTCATACAGAAGAGTGGCAGGTCCGCTGATTCTCCCTCATCATTTCGTCCCATCTGCTTGCTTGATGAGGTGGGCAAGCTGTTTGAGCGCATTATAGCTGCCCGTCTCAATGAGCACCTGTCGCGTGTCGGTCCCGACGTAACGGATTTCCAGTTTGGTTTCCGAAAGGGACGGTCGACGGTGGACGCTATTCGACGCGTCCAATATCTATCGGAGATGGCGGTCCGAGCGGGGGGAGTTGCATTGGCGATAAGTTTAGATATTGTCAATGCCTTCAACTCCCTCCCCTGGCAGGCAATACGGGAGGCATTGGTATATCACAATGTGCCTCCCTACTTGCGATACATCGTAGAGGGGTATTTGCGTGACAGGTGTATTACATACATAGATAGGAATGGTGATGAGACGGTGAGGGAGGTCAACTGTGGCGTTCCTCAAGGATCGGTTTTGGGTCCCTTGCTGTGGAATCTGGCATATGACGCGGTCTTGAGGACTACTCTTCCCCCTGGAGTGAATTGCGTGTGTTATGCTGACGACACACTCATATTAGCTAGGGGGACATACTTTGAGGAGACCCTCCGGGTTGCCGAGTTAGGGGTTGATTGTGTCATAGGCAGAATTGGTGCTCTGGGCCTCCAGGTGGCACCTCATAAAACCGAGGCACTGTGGTTTTACAACATTCGAAGGCGAGTGGAACCACCTAGCTCTCCCATTCGGGTAGGTGATGTTGCTGTTCAGGTGAGTCAACATCTTAAGTACCTCGGCCTTACTTTGGATCGGCGCTGGGGATTTGAGGAACACTTCAGGCGGTTGGTCCCTCGTGTTCGGAGGGTGGCTGGGGCCTTTCAAAGGATACTGCCCAACCTCGGGGGGCCAAGAGAAGAAGTCCGCCGCCTCTATGGTGGGGTCGTGCGATCCATGGCTCTCTATGGGGCGCCCGTCTGGTCACATCGCCTGACGGACTCCTCACGCTGCAGGGCTATGCTAAATAGCCTGCAGCGAGTGATCGCCATAAGGATCGTACGGGGTTACCGGACTATATCTTTAGAGGCGGCCACTGTTCTGGCGCTTTTCCCACCATTTGATATTCTGGCTGGCATTGACAAGGAAGTTTATGATGCAACCCATGTTCGTGCCTGCCACGGTTCGGGTGGGGACGATCAAAATGAGGTGACTGAAGTGAGGCGGAATGCGCACCAACGTGCTCTTGAAATATGGCGGGAGCGGCTAGAACTGCCGCGAAATTCTAGCCAACGCGCCGTTGGTGCCGTTCTGCCCAGTCTCGACACCTGGTTGGAAAGTAGGCAAAGTGTAACCTACAGATTGACTCAGATACTTACCGGACACGGGTGTTTCGGTAAGTATCTGAATCGTATAGGAAGGGAGTTGACGACACAGTGCCATCACTGTGGGGATGGCGAGGACTCAGCCCAGCATACGCTCCAAGAGTGCCTAGCTTGGGAGGCTGAGAGGGGAGTCCTGGTTGCACGGATCGGGCGCGATCTTTCACCGCCAGCTGTTATTATGGCTATGCTGACGGATAATGCAAGCTGGAAGGCAGTGGCTTCTTTCTGTGAAGCTGTAATGCTACAGAAAGAGGCCGCTGAGCGGCAACGAGAAATGGCTGATCCCACCCGCAGAAGAGTGAGGCGCCAGTGAGTTGGCATAAGCCATTACTCCGGAGAGATTGGCACCGGAGAAAAGTTCGGTGCGAGTGTAGAGGGTGGCTCTGGTGGCCATATCTAATGGCTCTCTAGGTGCCACCCCCGGGTTCACAGGTGGTTGGAGTGGGGACTCCGACCGCCCTTGTCCTGAAGGAGGTGGGCCTGGGAAGAGGCGATTTGTGGCAGCTGCAAGTCGCCTATGCATAAAATATGCAACGAGGGCTTCACGCCCCGGGAGGAGTCTATCTTTAGACGCATAGGTGCAGGTGGTGGTTCCGGATGGCAATCGTTTCGAGTTCCCGGAGCCATCACTATAAGCATCTCGAGGCTAGGCTGCCGTGGTGGTTTTAGTGGGTAACCCTGTGGACTCCCACATACCCCGTCGTCCCCCCAAACAGCGGGGACCTATAAAAGGTTTCCACCACGAAAAAAAAAGTTAGTGTAATATTTTTGTTAGGTTAGTGTAATATTTTGGTTAGGTTAGGTTAGGTTAGTGTAATATTTTTGTTAGGTTAGGTTAGTGTAATATTTTTGTTGAGTTAGGTTAGGTAAGTGTAATATTTTTGTTAGGTTAGTGTAATATTTTTGTTAGACTAACAAAACTTATATTATACCTAAGTTAGTGATATATTTTTGTTAAATTAGGTTAGGTTAGTGTAATATTTTTGTTAGGTTAGGTTAGTGTAATATTTTTAATAGGTTAGGTTAGGTTAGTGTAATATTTTTGTTAGGTTAGGTTAGGTTAGTGTAATATTTTTGTTAGGTTAGGTTAGTGTAATATTTTTGTTAGGTTAGGTTAGGTTAGTGTAATATGTTTGTTAGGTTAGGTTAGTGTAATATTTTTGTTAGGTTAGGTAAGTGTAATATGTTTGTTAGGTTAGGTTAGTGTAATATTTTTGTTAGGTTAGGTTAGGTTAGTGATATATTTTTGTTAGGTTAGGTTAGTGTAATATTTTGGATAGGTTAGGTTAGGTTGGTGTAATATTTTTGTTAGGTTAGGTTAGTGAAATATTTTTGTTAGGTTAGGTTAGGTTAGTGTAATATTTTTTTAGGTTAGGTTAGTGAAATATTTTTGTTAGGTTAGGTTAGTGTAATATTTTTGTTAGGTTAGGTTAGTGAAATATTTTTGTTAGGTTAGGTTAGTATAATATTTTTGTTACGTTAGGTTAGGTTAGGTAAGTGTAATATTTTTGTTAGGTTAGGTCAGTGTAATATTTTTGTTAGGTTAGGTTAGTGTAATATTTTTGTTAGGTTAGGTTAGTGAAATTTTTTTTTTTTTTTTTTTTTTTTTTTTTTTTTGATTTATTCCCGCTTTTTTGGGGAGTAGACTAACTGTACCCCTTGCATGGCAAGAGTCCTTTTGTGAGCCCGTTTTAATCTTTTCTAGGTGCAGATTGAATTTGATGTTGAAGAAGGTAAAATTTAGGTATGTTTTATTTATAAGTTATTTTTAAATTTATATTTTTAAGTTTATTTGAAATATATTGCATGTTGTTTCTGAATTTACTGTAGAAAGTTGAGCTTGTTTAGGTGCTTTGCTGGATGTTGTATTTAATAAGTTAGCTTTAGATTCATATTTTAAGTTTGTGTTTATTTCGAATATATTGCATGTTGTTTGTGAGTTTACTATTACAAAGTTGGGTTTGTTAAAGTATTTTCATTGGTTTTAAATATGTATTGTAGTTGAATTTTTAGTTTTAGTTTTTATGTTAAGTTGATTTGGCCATGGTCTGATATATGTGAGTTCGTTTGGTACAGTCACATTATTTTTGATTATTTGTATTTTAAATGATGCATTTATTTATAGAATTCGTTTTGGATAGTAGGTAGTTTTGGATACTATCATTTCATAGATATTTATATATATATTTTGTTATATTTTATTATTTACAATATAATATATTTTTATTACAATTCCTTTTTCACTTTCCCTTTTTGCAATTTATACGTATTTTACATAATACATATTCTTGCAACCTTCTCTGTTATACTTGTCTCCATCTGAGTTTAATATATTAAATATATATGTACTTACATATGTAGATATTCATAGATAATTTTATTCATATTAATTAAAGTGCTATTTGTATTGTTCCATAATCATTATGTTTTCTATACAAATATACCGGTTTTATATGTTGTATATATATATGTAAGTGTTATATGGCTATACCAATCTAACTCTTCTAGGAAGATATGTGTCATAATCTTTGTGGCAGGACCGATTGTATAGGGATCGGCCCTGGGATGTGCTGTGGTGTCCACAAAGGGCATGATCCTTTAAGGTGAGCCAAGTAGCGTTTAACCGGGTGTTTTCCTGTCCAGTTCCCCTCTGTTTTGTTTATTTCTTCGCTTTTAATTACTTGTCTATTTATATAATAGACATAGTTAATTATTCGTTTTTGTTTCAGGGAGAACCGGAATCGGGTTGATCCAACAGCGCACTCGACAGCGACTGGTTCCAGCGATACGTTAGAAATAGGCAATCCTAGCTCTCACAAGAGCATCCCATTTTTTATGAATGGGGCAGTCGCTGTCGAACGCGTTGTGGTCTGCCTTTTCGGATTGTGCCGCTGTACAATTCTTACAACTTGGCTTTTCTCCGGCGCGCCATATGGGACAGTCGGGTCGCCGGTGTACGCCGCCGCAGTGAGAGCACAGGTCGTTGCTCTCCGTGCAGAGGCTTCGTCCATGACCGAAGCAGAGGCATCGGGTACACTGAATCAGCGGGCTTTGGTCAAACACCCTGACCCGCTGAAGGTCGATGTAAACTTTCTCCGCCCCAATCAGCCTCCTCCACACGGGGGGCGAGACCTCCAAAACAACATGTTGTTCATTTGGATTCCTCGCCCTACGCCTGTACTTCACTGCGACGGTTATTTCCTCAGGGGATAGGTCACCAAGTAGGTGCCCGTTTTGATTTTTGATGGACCCCACAACATCATCGTCTGTGTTAAACGCCAGCACATCTGTGAGTAGCAGAAGCGGATTTTTAAATTTCGCCTCTGCTACTTTCAGTTGGGAAGGCGAGTTCTTCAGCTTAGCAGTCACTTCCTGCAAGTCCTCTCTATTTGCACACCCTAATATCACCCTTTTATCCTTAATTTTTCGAATACGGTCCACCCGTACTCTTGAGGTCTTTGCGTCCACCATCGCCCTGATTTTGTCTATAATCGTCCCGGAGGTGTCCATTACGTCCTCCGATGAGACGATTATAGAGTGGAGTGGCGGTGGCATCTCAGGCACACGGGTGGCCGCGGCTTTTGCATAGGTCTGGGGTATTACTGAGCGCGGCACAGGTGCAGGCGTCGCAACTTTTATTTCTTGCGACAGTGTGCGTGTGTAGCGCGCACACTCCTCCATCTCTTTTCTGCTGTCCTTTACCTCGCTCAGTAATTCTCTCAGAAGCGTTACCGTTTCGCCCTCATTTGAGGCGGATGGAGCCTGTGTGCTGGTAATTGTGGTCTGGGTGTGGTTGTCTCGTTTGGTCTGGGTTTGCTTTGGTGTCACGTTTATTGTCTGGCTCCCCTCCTCACGTCTGCCAGTTTTATGGGGTAGTTCGACTGTGGCATCATCTAAGTACTTTGCCACACCAACAAACATTTTCATGACGATATGGGGCAACCTCGACAGATTCCTGTTAAGAATTTCTTTTATTTCTCGCTTCAGGTTTCCGGACCGCTCCATAGCCGACTGGGACTCCTTTGTTTGGCTTTCTGCTTCTCGCGCTAAGCCTTCCAGCATCAGGCGCAGTGCGGCTTCGGAGCCGTCCGGAGCCTGTACCGCGGGGCCAGGTGAACTTTTTGTGGCTGATGGGTCTGTCGAGGTGCGTTTGGGCACAGGTGGTTTGACGCTTTCCTTCCCTTTTAGTGGGGCCTTCGGAGGAGGGGAGTGTTTGACACAGACCTTCTTTGATTGTAGTTTTTGGCCACACACGTTGCCGGCGCTGCAATTGGGTTTACTGGTGGCAGGGCCGGCAGCGAGTGCGGTTTGGACTGGGGAGGTGTGGTCTATCACGAATGTCTTCCTCCTACCCTTTTCTTGGTCAGCTGTTGCTCCAAGAGCGCCTTTAGGGGGAGTAGAAAACATTTCGTCCTAGTTTGCGAGTGGTGTAAAGGGCCAACTCAACAAGCGTGTCAGTAAAAGGCGTATATATTATGCCTCAAGGAGACACTTGTCTACGGGTACTTCCCTAAAATGTCCGTGCAGGTCGCCACGACGGTCTGGGGTATACAGTCAATACTACTTTTCGAGAGCTCTAAGGGAGCTCTGTCTGATTTGCGACTAAAAAGTTTTTCGTAAAAGTTCGTAAATACCCCAAATTTGATATGGCCAAACACTAACGGGTGGGTGGGCGATCCAATTATTGACGTTTTTGTCGTCCGATTTCCGCAAACGGGGTGTCTAGGGACGCGCCTCACCGAGGGCTATTAAAAAACGACAAAAAATGGTGGGGGTTTTTTTTGAAAAAATTTAGAAAAAGGGTCCAAAAACCTGTGTTTGCACCGAAATTTATGCCGAAAGATGGGTTATTTTTGTAACACTGCAACTAAATGCTATAATTTATGTCTCGGGAGATAGCAGGGTAAATGTAGAAGCGATCTAGTCGCCTTTGTCTTACAACGCGCCAACTAAATCATGTCAAAAATTTTTAAAGTTAAATTTTGCTTATAAAATGTAAGAAAACTCGAGAAAATCGATTTTCGTAAATTTTCCTGGGGCCGGGAGTAAATATCCTATGCCCACTTGTTAGGTGCAGTCAATATACAAATTACAACACAAAACGATTGGTTGAACGCGGCCTAAAATTAAAAATTATATATTATATATAATTATAAGATTGTTTGTTAGGTTAGGTTAGTGTAATATTTTGGTTAGGTTAGGTTAGTGAAATATTTTTGTTAGGTTAGTGTAATATTTTTGTTAGGTTAGGTTAGTGTAATATTTTTTTTGTTAGGTTAGTGTAATATTTTGGTTAGGTTAGGTTAGGTTAGTGTGGGGCACGTAGCCTGGGCTGAGCTGCGCCG
This sequence comes from Pseudoips prasinana, assembly GCA_951640165.1. Classification (NCBI taxonomy): domain Eukaryota; kingdom Metazoa; phylum Arthropoda; class Insecta; order Lepidoptera; family Nolidae; genus Pseudoips; species Pseudoips prasinana. The sequence goes on along the minus strand of OX621236.1, from coordinate 20,532,869 downwards.
TGCCCTGACAGATGTGGTCGGGCAGGACCTCTCACTTCCCAGTGTGGTGAACTCCATGCTGGGGAGTGAGGAGGCTTGGGCGGCGGTTGCCTCCTTTTGCGAGGATGTCATGTCGCAAAAGGAGGCGGCGGAGCGCGCGCGGGAGGACGATCCTCTCGCGCCACCGCTCCGCAGGCGAAGAAGGGGTGGGAGAAGGCGGTTGTACGACCGTCGCCTCCCACCTTCAGGTGGTGATTAGCGGGCGATAGGCGCGGGGGCGCCTTCGATCGCATTGCACTAATCACCACCCTCGTCGGGCGGGAACGGCCGAGCACTCACGGTCGTTCCCGGGCCCCTCCACTTAGGGAGGGGCGTGCGGGCCCCGCTGTAAAGGCGGGCGGTCGTCGGTGGGGGACTGGACGTAAAGGCTGTGCCGGTTTCCCAGTCCTCCTCCACAAAGACGATGCGGGAGTGCCGCTGGGTTATTTTAGTGAGTATGCCGGAGTAGCCGGAGAGTCCCACATAACCCGTCCATCCCCCAATGGGCGGGTATGCGTAACGCATTTTTTCCCAGCGCAAACAAAAAAAAAAAAATGTGGGGCACGTGGTCGGAAAACCTCCTCGTGGTCCGAGGCTACTGGTCCCATTCGAATATTTATATTCGGTGGGAACGGTAGTTTTTCGGATTGGTGTGCCCTGGGCATGGGCGCTGGCTTTTTCCTGTGCTTGCATGGGGATAAGCCACCGTTCGTGGCGAATATTCCGACATCTACGCTTCTGTTCCCCCTTCTATTCACTAGAAGGGGAGTATTCAGAGTCAGCAAACCCTCACGCCCCAAGCTTAGGTGCCCAGCGAGGGGTTGTATGACCAGGGGGCAATCTGGTCCAAAGGGTAGCATTCATATGTGTATGAAAAATGTCGGCTCTGGAAAACATTTTACCCCAGGAGGGTACCAGCTCCGCTGGAGAATCCCTCCCAGATCCTCATGGATCTGGCAGCCCCACCGTATCTGGGGGGGGGGCAACCATAGCCATAAAACCGCGGAAACCGCGGAGAAGGTGCGCACGCCCAGTTTTGCGCACCCAATGGAGGAGGACAAAGTCCAGGAAGGGGTTGCACGCGGTGCAAGGAGGAGCAGGCGGACCACGAGGTCGAGGTCCCGTCCAGCCACCCCTGTTCCCGCGGGAAATAGCCGAGAAGGCGCCAGTCCCAACAGGGACCAAATGTCTGACGAGGACACAAGCGGCTGCGCGTCCAGGTCTCGGTCCAGATCTAGGCCCGGACAAAGAGATAGGAAGCGCTGCGGCTCCTCAAACGTGGAGAACCAGGTGGCCGCGAAGGTCTCCACGGCCCGGAGAGGAAAGGCTCGCGCGGTTCCGAGCGTAATCATCGCTCGGATGCCGGAGCGTGACATGCGGGATCGCTTCGTTGCGGCAGCTCCAGTGGAGCCCACGGAGAGCGCGGAGAGCGATGCCGGCCTCGGAGTGGCTGACTCGAGCGGAGGCTCCACTGTGTCCCTGCTGGGCAGTAATCGTGCGGAGGCCGCTGCTGCTAGGCGGGCACAGCGAAGGGAAGCCGCGGCTGATGAGGTCAGCGAGTTGGCCCGGCAGGCCCGAGAGCGGCGCTCCGCTCGGATCGCTGGAGGGAGCCCATCGGCGGTGGCGCTTAGCCGCCAGGTTTTGGACGGCGTGGACGTGGTCCTGAGGGTTGCCACCAAATCGGGGAACCTGAAGGGTACGTTCACGCGTGCTCTAAAGGAGGCAGCTGATGGAATCCGCGAGGCGGTTGAGGTCCTCGTCCATCGTACTAGCACGGAGGAGACGGCGAAGTTGTGGGAGGAGAACGGCCGTCTCCGATCTGAGCTGGAGGACCTCAAGCGGCAGGTTGCCGCCCAAGGGACAGCTCCTGCGGTCACTGGGTCCTCTCCTGTGGCGGCCCCACCGTCGGTTCCATCGCCGACCTCATCATCGGCGCGTGCACTAGTGGATGCGGAGGTCGAGAAGATCGTCCGCATCTGCATGATGCAGTGTGGTGACATGGTGGGTGCCCGCCTCGCGGCCATAGAGGGGAGACTCCTCCCGGCAGAGTCCGTTCGCCCTCCGCTCGCCGGGGACGGGCGAAGGGGGGAGTGGTCCAACAAACGGGGCCCGGCGGCCGCGGTGGCTGCGACGGCTGGGGCGGCTAAACCAGGCCGATCGGGGAGGACAGCGGCCCCAAAACCCGCGCCTCAAATGCCCACCTCCCGAACAGCGGGACCTCCAGCGGCGCCTCCGGCGGCTGCGCCTGGGCCTAGCACGGAGGCCTGGTCGACAGTCGTCAAGAGGGGCCGCAAAAAGAAGAAGGCGGCGCCGCCGGCCCCAACACCGGCACCCCAGAAGGCGAAGGGACCGCCTAAGGTCAGAGCGCCACGCTCCGCGGCTGTAGTGATAACACTGCAGCCCGGAGCCGTTGAAAGGGGCATTACATACAAGGCGGTCCTGACGGAGGCAAAAGCCAAAGTCACGTTCCCCGACCTTGGCACACCGTCCGGCCTCAGGATTAAGTCGGCGGTTACGGGGGCGCGGCTGCTTGAGGTGTCGGGTGACTCCAACGGGGCGAAGGCGGACATTTTGGCCGCCAAGTTGAGGGAGGCCCTCAACCCGGAGGACGTGCGGGTGTCCAGGCCGGTGAAGACTGCGGAGTTGCGCGTCGACGGCCTGGATGACTCGGCGACTCCGGCTGAGGTCTTGGCGGCCGTCACCCGGGTCGGTGGATGTCGACCCGAGGATGTGCGGACGGGCGAAATTCGCGCCGACGCCTCCGGACTCGGATTCATCTGGGTGCGGTGTCCGGTGGCGGCGGCGAATAAGGTCACCAGTGCTGGGCGACTGTTGGTGGGGTGGGTTGCGGCCAGGGTCAAGCTAGTGCAGCCCAGGGCTATGCGGTGCTACCGATGCCTGGACATTGGGCATGTCCGGGCGCGGTGCACCGCTGAAACGGACCGCAGCGAGGAGTGTTATCGCTGCGGCCAGCCCGGCCACAAGGCGGCCCAGTGCTCTGCGACGCCAAACTGCAGCCTCTGTACAGCTGCAGGGAGGCCCGCGGGGCACAGAGCGGGCGGAAAGGCCTGTGGCGCTACCGCCACGAGGAAGAAAAAGGGAGCCAAGGCTGCCGGGGACTCTTTACCCCCCCGACAGCCTGGCTGCTCTTCGGCGGACTCCCGGCCTGAGAGGGGTACGGAGGGAATGGACACGGCCTAATGGCGCTGTTCCATTTCCTCCAGGGCAACATCAACCACTGCGCCAGAGCTCAGGATCTCTTGCTCCAGAGCATGGCGGAGTGGTCGATTCGCGTGGCGGTGGTCGCCGAGCCGTACTTTGTCCCCCCCAGGGATAACTGGTTGGGAGACTTGGACGGCTTGGTGGCCATCATTGGTGGGGCTCTGGTCCACCCGTCCCGAGGGCACGGCTGGGTAGCAGCCCTCGTGGACGGCATTGGTACGATTGGGGCGTATTTTTCGCCCAACAAGAGTCTCGCCGACTTCGAGAACTTCCTTGTCGAGTTGGGTGCCGTCGTAGGCCGGCTCCACCCTCGCCCCGTGCTGTTGCTCGGGGATCTCAACGCCAAGTCTTCTGCGTGGGGATCTCCGGTGACGGATTCCCGGGGTGAGGTGCTGGAGGAGTGGGCGGTCACGACTGGCCTGACCGTCCTAAATCGGGGGTCGGTCCACACTTGCGTGCGGCAGCGGGGCGGTTCAATAGTGGACATCTCGTTCGCTAGCCCTGCTGTCGCAAGCCGTGTCTGCGACTGGCGTGTCGCCGTGGAGGTGGAGACGTTGTCGGATCATCGGTACATCCGTTTCGACGTCTCCGCCCAGACCACTGGCGGCTGCGGTCCACCGGCCCCGCGGGTGGACGGTCCACGCTGGGCGCGTAAGCGCATCGACAGGGAACTTCTCGAGGAGGCCGCCATTGTCCAGGCCTGGTATCGGCGACGAACGGACCCGTCGACCTCGAAGAGGAGGCGCTGTGGTTCCGCGGGGCGATGACGCAAATCTGCGACGCGTCTATGCCCCGGGTCCACACACATACAGGAAGGCGCCAGGTGTACTGGTGGACCGCCGAGATCGCGCAGTTGCGCGTCGCGTGCGTGGCGGTCAGACGCCAGTACATCCGATACCGGAGGAGACGTCGCTGACGAAGAGGCCGCGCGGTATGAGGTGTACCGCGCGGCGTCCTGCTCTGCGGCTGGCCATCGGTGAAGCCAAGACGCGAGCCAGGGAGGAGATGTTGAAGACTCTGGACGGGGATCCGTGGGGGCGCCCTTATCGTGCGGTTCGAGGGAAACTTCGAGCCGCGGCGCCCTCACTCACGGAGAGTCTCCAACCAGAGCTGCTGGAGGAAGTAGTGGCAGCCCTCTTCCCGGCAAGAGCGGAGCACATGCCACCGCCGATGGCTTTGCCCACAGCCGCAGAGCCTACAGAGGAGAACGCCATCACCGTCCCAGAGGTGACACAGGAAGAGTTGAGGGCGGCCGTGATACGGCTCCGGGCCAAAAACGTGGCTCCGGGGCCCGACGGGATTCACGGTTGTGCGCTGGCCCTCGCTCTGAAAGAGCTAGGTCCCCAACTGACGGGACTCTACACAGCGTGCCTTGAGCGGGGCCAGTTTCCCACTTTGTAGAAATCTGGTCGTCTGGTCCTGCTCAGAAAGGCGGGGCGCCCTGCAGACTCGCCGTCCGGGTACCGGCCGATAGTGCTGCTAGACGAGGTGGGCAAGCTGCTCGAGCGGATAATCGCAGCTCGCCTCGTCGGCCACTTGTGCGGAGAGGGGCCGGACCTGGACAAGAGCCAGTTCGGCTTTCGGCATGGGCGCTCTACCATCCACGCTGTGTCGAGGGTGAGAGTCCTGGCGGAGGAAGCGGTGTCCCGGGGTGGGGTGATGTTGGCGGTGTCCTTGGACATCTCCAACGCCTTCAACACCCTGCCCTGGAGTTGCATTCGGGAGGCACTGCGATATCATCGGGTGCCTTCCTACCTCCGCCACATAGTTGGGGCTTACCTGGCGGAGAGGTGCGTCACCTACGTGGGACGAGATGGCGGACACCGGCACTCAATGTCGTGCGGTGTTCCACAGGGTTCGGTTTTGGGCCCACTCCTGTGGAACATCGGGTACGACTGGGTGCTGAGGGGCGAACTCCAGCCGGGCGTGGACCTGACGTGTTATGCGGACGACACGCTGGTCACGGCCCGTGGGAGTTCGCACAGGGAGGCAGCGTTGCTGGCGACGGCTGCGGTCTCACAGGTGGTGAGCCGCATCCGGCGCCTCGGCCTGGAGGTGGCCCTCAACAAGTCGGAGGCCATGATGTTCCATGGTCCCCGGCGAGCGCCGCCGCCCGGATCACACATTGTGGTCGGGGGGGTCCGGATCGCTGTCGAGCCTACCATGAAGTACCTGGGATTGGTGCTCGACAGCCGGTGGGACTTCGGACCCCACTTCCGGCGGCTGGTGCCTAAGTTGATGGGCGCGGCTGGGGCGCTGTCAACGCTGCTTCCCAATCTGGGGGGCCCGAGCGCGGCCTGTAGGCGGCTCTACGTGGGGATCGTGCGATCGATGGCCCTGTACGGGGCCCCGATCTGGGCGGCTGACCTGACGGCCGGTAGCATTGCTGTTCTGCGGAGACCGCAGAGAGCTATGGCCGTCAGAGTCATCAGGGGATATCGCACGGTCTCCTACGAGGCGGCCTGTGTACTGGCCGGATCCCCGCCCTGGGACCTCGAGGCGAAAGTACTCGCGTCACTGTACCGGTGGCGCGAGGAGATGCTGGCGCAAGGCGAGCGGCCGATGCAGCGACACATGGAGCTGCGTCGGTCGCAGCTTCGCGAGGCCCTGGTGGCGGAATGGCGGGACAGGCTCTCGCGCCCAACCGCCGGCCTCGTCACTATCGAGGCGGTCCGGCCGGTACTCGAGCGTTGGCTCGGGAGGAGGCACGGCTCCCTGTCGTTTCGGGTGACGCAGGTACTCTCGGGGCATGGCTGCTTCGGGAAGTACCTGTGTCGCATAAACAGGGAGCCGGACGCCCGGTGTCACCACTGCGTCGACTGTCGGGAGGACTCGGCGCTGCATACGCTGGCAGAGTGTGCCGCTTGGGAGGAGCAGCGCCGTGCCCTCATTTCTGGAGTAGGCAGTGACCTGTCGCTGCCAGCCATCGTGAATTCGATGGTTGGCGGCGAGGAGTCCTGGGACGCGGTGGTTTCCTTCTGCGAGACAGTCATCTCGCGGAAGGAAGCTGCGGAAAGGGAGAGGGAGATCTCATCCTCTCACCCGGCCCGCAGCAGACGCACCGGGCGTCGGCGGAGGGCGGACAACGCCCTCTTCCAGCCCCCCTAAATGGGTCCAGGGGCGACGGACTCGGGGGCGTCCGTCGCCCACTACACATCTGGACCCGAGGCGGCGGCGCGACGTGTTCCACGCGCGCCCCTCTTAGACGTTGCGGGGGAGTTTAACACCTCACTCCCCCCGCTAATGCGAGGAGGCCCGCAGGTATGGGCCAGCACCAGCTAGGGGTTGCGGAAGTATCGTTTGTTCCCGCGACCCCCGGCGCAGGTGTGAGATGGAACACCGGGGTGGTTTTTAGTCAGTAGGAGTCTGACAGACCCCTCCGCCTCCACCAAGGCGGAGGACATCCATGCAGGATTTTCCACCCCGAAAAAAAAAAAAGGAAAAAAAAAAGGTTAGGTTAGTGTAATATTTTTGTTAGGTTAGTGATATATTTTTGTTAGGTTAGGTTAGAGAAATATTTTTGTTAGGTTAGGTTAGTGAAATATTTTTGTTAGGTTAGGTTAGGTTAGTGTAATATTTTTGTTACGTTAGGTTAGGTTAGGTAAGTGTAATATTTTTGTTAGGTTAGGTCAGTGTAATATTTTTGTTAGTGTAATATTTTTGTTAGGTTAGGTTAGGTTAGTGTAATAAATAATAAATAAATAAAAATCTTTATTGACTTAAGTGATACGTTTACATTGTTCTTAATCTAAGAGTATGTTTCTATACTTATTACATTATTCTAAGTGAACACTAACGTCTAAACTAGGCCGAGCCTGTACCTCAGACGGTAGATTCTTTTATATCTATGTATTAGAACAGAAACAGACGTGTACAATAATATCTTTAAAACAAGCATAATTTCTAAATTTATTCTAAATATTAAATCTAAAACTTATATGTAAATATATAAAATAAGGTTGCGGGTAACTATTTATATTTTAATAATCGAGTGAGGGGTCGCTTCGCTCGTCACAAATATGCATAGTTTGCTGTCAACAGCAAGCTTATTTGACCACTAAGTATGTGAACTTCTAACATTTCAATGTAGTTAGTATATTTTGTTTAAGTTGGCGTACATGTGATAATTTTAGTTTTAATTAGTTATATAATTATTTCACTGTTGTTTATGTGTTTAGAAAGCTCATATTGTAATTGGGATAGTAATATAGCTTGATTTTATTATTATATAGTATATAGTATTTAATGTTTTACGGTAATTTTAATTATTTTTATTTTTTAATCATATAATATTTTAATGGTTAATTTTACGATAAGAACTATTTTATATTAAATAATAAATTTTCTATGTCTTCATAATTTTTTGACTTTAACCAAGTTACAAGTACACTTTTACATGTTTGTTTATTCATTGGATATATTTCAATAACTTTATTTACTTTATTATACAGCATTGGACCAAGATAACATTGGAATTTATTGATATAGTAGGTTTTATATGGCGTTGTTGGGCATACTCTATCCATGCGTCGTTTACTAATTATTTTTTTATCATATTTAACTTTTTCGTGTTGGTTAATTATAATTTCTTTAATGAATAATTTCCTTACTGACGTAATATCACATTCTGCGTAAAGATTTATGGTAGGATACTGAAATGGTTTGGATAACATAACTTTCAATAATGAACGCTGCGCGCGTTCTAACTGTATAAGGTGAGTTTTACGTGCTCCGCCCCATGACGTAATGCAATACGATAAAATAGACTGAACAAGAGCAAAGTAAACAGTTTTTAGGAGATTAACGTCTGCTACATTCCTTAATTTTTTAAATATATAAATCATATTCCGTATTCTCCCAGTTAGTAGGTTAATATGTGGACACCACGTCAGTTTTTCATCAAGTAAGATCCCAAGATATTTAACTATTTTAACTCTTTCCAAAAATTTATAATCACACGCATTTGTATTGTTTTGACAAGAATGTAATTGTATTTTTAAATTGAGTGACGTTTTTAGAATTGTTTCAGTATTGGCAAAAGTAATATATTTAGTTTTAGAGAGGTTTAGAGTTAAAAGGTTTTGTCTGAGCCAAATTGATGTTTTTTTCAATCCTACTTCTACATGGTTTATTACTTCCTCCCATGTTTTTCCATGGAAGATTAAAGCTGTGTCATCAGCGAAAGTGAAAAGTTTACAGTTTTGTATGGTTAGTTTACATAAGTTATTAATATATATAAGGAAAAGGGTGGGGCCAAGAACACTTCCCTGAGGCACACCAAAAGAAATAGTAGCATCTTTACTAAAAATACCATCTATGGTAACTCTTTGTTTTCTAGATTTTAAGTAATCGCTGTATAATTCAAGTATTTTGCCTCTTATGCCAATGTTTTCCATCTTCTTTATTAGGATGGGAATAGACACTGTATCAAAAGCTTTTTCTAAGTCTAAGAATACTCCAATACATTTATTTTTATCATCTATATGGGTAGCTACACAGTTTGTGAGTTCAGCGACTGCATGTGAAGTCGATCTGCCAGCTCTTAAACCATATTGATTGTTTGCTAAAACATTTTGTTTATGTAAAAATGAAAGTAGTCTTTTGTTCATAATTTTTTCCAGCACTTTAGAGAGAGCTGGTAGTACCGAAATAGGGCGGTAGTTGTTTGGACAGTCTTTTTTGCCTGCTTTGTGGATAGGGTGTACAACAGATATTTTAAATGGACTTGGAAACACACCTTTTTGTATGCACAGATTTATGATATGGGCTAAGGGTGGAATTATTGTATTTTTTACTATTTTTATAAATTTTGTAGGAATTCCGTCCCAACCCATTGCACTGTCTGTTCGTAAGTCCATTATTATCGTCTCAATTTCCTGTTCCGTTGCTTCCAGCATGACCATGGAATTAAGCGGTGAAGTCATAAGTTCGTCAACTGGATCTGTATTGGGTAATATCTTGTCAGAAAGCTCTTTTGCAATATTAGTAAAGAACATGTTAATTTTGTCCAAAGCTAGTTCTGGGGTATTTTCGGTTTTGAGTAGATCTGATGAGGGCTGCTTTTTTGTATCTCTATCAGTGATCTTATTGATTACTTTCCATCTCATTTTTGGATCTTTAGAATGTTTATTTAGTTCTTCTCTTTGAAAATGTCTTTTAAGCCGTTTTAGTAAATCGTTACAATATTTTTTATATCTACTATACGTTACAGACAGAATTACATTGTTGGGTTCTTTTTTACATTTTAAGTGCATACGGTCGCGATTCATAATACACCGAACTAGGCCAGGGGTAATCCAGGGCTTAATACAACGCAATCGTTTAGGTATCAGAAGTTTCACAGAATTATTCGAAATAGATAAGTTTAGGATATTTACTAACTGTTCCGTAGACTAGTTTACATCAGTTAATTCTAAAATGTTGTTGAAATTTACTGAACTAAGATCTTTTATGGCTGCTTCATAATCAATCCTTTGTATTACCATATTTTTGGCAGTTTTTATTTTATCTACTAGGGTAACACAAGACATAACCGGGATATGATCTGTTAGAGGACTCTGGATAACAAATGTGATGGTAGGAAACTTTGTCTTAATCATTGCATGGTCCAAACAATTGTTATCTCTTGTTGGGAATATATGACCTGGTAAGAAACCATGATACCCCAATAGATTTAAATAATGTGGTGAGTTGTGATCTACGTTATTTGATTTAATGTCAATGTTGAGATCACCCATAATAATAATATTATTGCGATTTCTGTACGAAATTAGCAGAGTATCCAATGAATTTATGAAACTTTCTATATTAGTAGCTGATGGTGATCTATAGATACCTATGACAACAGTATGTTTATCTGCTACTATTACCATACAAGTGGCGTCATTTAAAGATACTTCCTCAACTGAACATCCTAGTTCTTCTCTCGTGTATGCAACTATACCATCATTCTGGTTATGATTTCTTTTTGTAAAATGTACGTCATAATTTTTTAGCGATGGATAATATGAAGCTTTGGAATTCCATGTTTCTGTCAGAATAATTATGTCACAAGTTATTTGTAACCTGGATAGAAAAACTTCAAATTGGATAAAGTTTTTAGAGATACTTCTTATGTTCTGAGTTATAATTTTTAAGGTGTTGTTTTTAGTTTTAAGATTAGATTTCAATAAAGGACTGCACGATTCTGGACTACATAAAAAAGATGAACCAGGTGATACAAAGTCTATATTATTGGTTAAATTTATAATATTGTTGGGATCGAACTTATTTTTATAAGTATACACATGACAAGCTCGGTGTAATTAATTTTAAACGAGCCAAAAACATGAATATAATTTCTGTGTTTACCCAAAGACACATAGAATCAATACATTTACATGAAGCTTTTATGTACGATGAATCAATTTGAGCCCAACAAATTACCCGATTTTGATTACAATTACTTAAATGTCTACATAAGCGCCATAATTTATAAAGGAGAATCTTAGACATATTACAATTTAAAATGTGCAAAATAATAGGCATTGGAAAAGTACCCTGCATTAATTATATATTATAGTCAGTGTTTAAACACTGACTATAACATAAAATAATTGAAAAAAATATATAAAAATGCAACAAGAATAACAATACTAACCATAGTCATATATTGTTTCTGAGAGTGACAAGTTGCGATTCGTCCTTAATTTCTATACAAGGTGAGTCGATTTCCTTGCGAATAAATATTTTCCCATTGTTTGTCCAACAAAACTTATATTCCTTGGTTTTCGCTACATCTCTCGCTAAGAAAAATAGTCTTCTACCTTTACTTGTCAGAGCCTCAGAGATATAAATTGGTGTTGGTTCTCCCTTTAGTCCTTAGTCAACAGTATTTAAGCGCTTATCGGCATGATTTTTATTGTAGGTTTTGGCACCCTGTATTACATTGTTTTTAATGATGACAGAATTAAATTCGGCTACAATTGTTCCTTTGCCAGATTTTCCATTTACACGGAAAACATCTCTAATAGCTGCATCTTGGACAGTAACGTTAAGTGCTTTGCACGCATTTTGAACGATGTTGCACAAAACTAGTTTTGTTTCAGGTTCCACTGATATGGGTATATTTCTTAGCTCGATAGGAGATGACTTTGAATTCCTTTGTAATTCTTCTATTGAAGATTCTAGTGTAGCTATTTTAACTAGGTGCTGCTTTCGTTCGGATTCCAGAGTTCCAACTTTTTTCAACATATCTTCATACTGTTTATTTATAAATAGCAAACTTTTTTCAATTTCTTCATTGGTATGTTTAATTTGAGTATTTTGTTTCTTTATTTCTGCAACTTCCGAGATTAGTTTGTTAAGCATTGTGTTTTGGGTTTCTTTCCATTCATCAAGCATAGATTTTATTTCATCTTGAAAACAACTAAATTTCTCTTCGCTATGCGTTTTTTTTCCCTCTGAGATACAAAAGATGGTGATGTACTCATCCTAGAAGTATTGGTGCATTATCTGGTTCTGAAATATTCGACTGTAAACCACTTATTTCAGATGACCTTAGTTGTTTTGGCATATTTTTTGGCAAGTTCAAAGTTAAAGTGGTCGAATTATGCGTAATGACGTCGAGCAGATGTTTCTAGTTCGGGCCGTGGCAGCACTTACTCTTTCACAGAACAACACACTTTGTTTACTGCGCGCCTAGTACTTGTTAGGATTTATTTTTGGATTTAATTACGTTAATTATGACTTTAAGCGAATTTAAATTGTACACGTCTATTCACCTCTGCGGTAAATTGGCTAGGCTAATATTTTTGTTAGGTTAGGTTAGTGTAATATTTTTGTTAGGTTAGGTTAGTGATATATTTTTGTTAGGTTAGGTTAGTGTAATATTTTTGTTAGGTTAGGTAAGTGTAATATGTTTGTTAGGTTAGGTTAGTGTAATATTTTTGTTAGATTAGGTTAGGTTAGTGATATATTTATGTTAGGTTAGGTTAGTGTAATATTTTGGATAGGTTAGGTTAGGTTTGTGTAATATTTTTGTTAGGTTAGGTTAGTGAAATATTTTTGTTAGGTTAGTGTAATATTTTTATTAGGTTAGGTTAGTGTAATATTTTTGTTTGGTTAGGTTAGGTTAGTGATATATTTTTGTTAGGTTAGGTTAGTGTAATATTTTGTTAGGTTAGGTTAGTGAAATATTTTTGTTAGGTTAGGTTAGGTTAGTGTAATATTTTTGTTACGTTAGGTTAGGTTAGGTAAGTGTAATATTTTTATTAGGTTAGGTCAGTGTAATATTTTTGTTAGGTTAGGTTAGTGTAATATTTTTTTTAGGTTAGGTTAGTGAAATATTTTTGTTAGGTTAGGTTAGGTTAGTGTAATATTTTTGTTAGGTTAGGTTAGTGAAATATTTTTGTTAGGTTAGGTTAGTGTAATATTTTTGTTAGGTTAGGTTAGTGTAATATTTTTGTTAGGTTAGGTTAGGTTAGTGTAATATTTTTGTTTGGTTAGGTAAGTGTAATATTTTTGTTAGGTTAGTGTAATATTTTGGTTAGGTTAGGTTAGGTTAGTGTAATATTTTTGTTAGGTTAGGTTAGTGAAATATTTTTGTTAGGTTAGGTTAGGTTAGTGTAATATTTTTGTTAGGTTAGGTTAATGAAATATTTTTGTTAGGTTAGGTTAGGTTAGTGTAATATTTTTGTTAGGTTATGTTAGTGAAATATTTTTGTTAGGTTAGGTTAGATTAGTGTAATATTTTTGTTAGGTTAGGTTAGTGTAATATTTTTGTTAGGTTAGGTTAGGTTAGTGTGCTGGGCGACTATTGGTGGGGTGGGTTGCAGCCAGGGTCAAGCTGGTGCAGCCCAGGGCTATGCGGTGTTACCGATGCCTGGACATTGGGCATGTCCGGGCGCGGTGCACTGCTGAAACGGACCGCAGCGAGGAATGCTATCGCTGCGGCCAGCCCGGCCACAAGGCGGCCCAGTGCTCTGCGGCGCCAAACTGCAGCCTCTGTACAGCTGCAGGGAGGCCCGCGGGCACAGAGCGGGCGGGAAGGCCTGTGGCGCTACCGCCAACAATAAGAAGAAAAAGGGAGCCAAGGCTGCCGGGGGCTCTTTACCCCCCCGACAGCCTGGCTGCCCTTCGGCCGACTCCCGGCCTGAGAGGGGTGCGGAGGGAATGGACACGGCCTAATGGCGCTGTTCCATTTCCTCCAGGGCAACATCAACCACTGTGCCAGAGCTCAGGATCTCTTACTCCAGAGCATGGCAGAGTGGTCGATTCGCGTGGCGGTGGTCGCCGAGCCGTACTTTGTCCCCCCCAGGGATAACTGGTTGGGAGACTTGGACGGCTTGGTGGCCATAATTGGCGGGGCTCTGGTCCACCCGTCCCGAGGTCACGGCTGGGTAGCAGCCCTCGTGGACGGCATTGGTACAATTGGGGCGTATTTTTCGCCCAACAAGAGTCTCGCCGACTTCGAGAATTTCCTTGTCGAGTTGGGTGCCGTCGTAGGCCGACTCCACCCTCGCCCCGTGCTGTTGCTCGGGGATCTCAACGCCAAGTCTGCGGCGTGGGGATCTCCGGTGACGGATGCCCGGGGTGAGGTGCTGGAGGAGTGGGCGGTCACGACTGGCCTGACCGTCCTAAATCGGGGGTCGGTCCACACTTGCGTGCGGCAGCGGGGTGGTTCAATAGTGGACGTCTCGTTCGCTAGCCCTGCTGTCGCGAGCCGTGTCCACGACTGGCGTGTCGCCGTGGAGGTGGAGACATTATCGGATCATCGGTACATCCGTTTCGACGTCTCCGCCCAGACCACTGGTGGCCGCGGTCCACCGGCCCCGCGGGTGGACGGTCCACGCTGGGTGCGTAAGCGCATCGACAGGGAACTTCTCGAGGAGGCCGCCATTGTCCAGGCCTGGTACCGGGAGTCGGCGACGAACGGACCCGTCGACGTCGAAGAGGAGGCGCTGTGGTTCCGCGGGGCGATGACGCAAATCTGCGATGCGTCTATGCCCCGGGTTCACACACATACAGGAAGGCGCCAGGTGTACTGGTGGACCGCCGAGATCGCGCAGTTGCGCGTCGCGTGCGTGGCGGTCAGACGCCAGTACACCCGATACCGGAGGAGACGTCGTCGGGTCCCTGACGAAGAGGCCGCGCTGTATGAGGTGTACCGCGCGGCGAAGGAGGCTCTGCGGCTGGCCATCGGTGAAGCCAAGACGCGAGCCAGGGAGGAGATGTTGGAGACTCTGGACGGAGATCCGTGGGGGCGCCCTTATCGTGCGGTTCGAGGGAAACTTCGAGCCGCGGCGCCTCCACTCACTGAGAGTCTCCAACCCGAGCTGCTGGAGGAAGTAGTGGCAGCCCTCTTCCCGGCAAGAGCGGATCACATGCCACCGCCGATGGCTTTGCCCACAGCCGCAGAGCCTACAGAGGAGAATGCCATCAGCGTCCCAGAGGTGACACAGGAAGAGTTGAGGGCGGCCGTGATGCGGCTCCGGGCCAAAAACATGGCTCCGGGGCCTGACGGGATTCACGGTTGTGCGTTGGCCCTCGCTCTGAAAGAGCTAGGTCCCCAACTGACGGGACTCTACACAGCGTGCCTTGAGCGGGGCCAGTTTCCCACTCTGTGGAAATCTGGTCGTCTGGTCCTGCTCAGAAAGGCGGGGCGCCCTGCAGACTCACCGTCCGGGTACCGGCCCATAGTGCTGCTCGACGAGGTGGGCAAGCTGCTCGAGCGAATAATCGCAGCCCGCCTTGTCGGCCACTTGTGCGGAGAGGGGCCGGACCTGGACGAGAGCCAGTTCGGCTTTCGGCATGGGCGCTCTACCATACACGCTGTGTCGAGGGTGAGAGTCCTGGCGGAGGAAGCGGTGTCCCGGGGTGGGGTGATGTTGGCGGTGTCCTTGGACATCTCCAACGCCTTCAACACCCTGCCCTGGAGTTGCATTCGGGACTGCACTGCGATATCATCGGGTGCCTTCCTACCTCCGCCACATCGTTGGGGCTTACCTGGCGGAGAGGTGTGTCACCTACGTGGGACGTGATGGCGGACACCGGCACTCAATGTCGTGCGGTGTTCCACAGGGTTCGGTTTTGGGCCCGCTCCTGTGGAACATCGGGTACGACTGGGTGCTGAGGGGCGAACTCCAGCCGGGCGTGGACCTGACGTGTTATGCGGACGACACGCTGGTCACGGCCCGTGGGAGTTCGCACAGGGAGGCAGCGTTGCTGGCGACGGCTGCGGTCTCACAGGTGGTGAGCCGCATCCGGCGCCTCGGCCTGGAGGTGGCCCTCAACAAGTCGGAGGCCATGATGTTCCATGGTCCCCGGCGGGCGCCGCCGCCCGGATCACACATTGTGGTCGGGGGGGTCCGGATCGCTGTCGAGCCTACCATGAAGTACCTAGGATTGGTGCTCGACAGCCGGTGGGACTTCGGACCTCACTTCCGGCGGCTGGTGCCCAAGCTGATGGGCGTGGCTGGGGCGCTTTCAACGCTGCTTCCCAATCTGGGGGGGCCAAGCGCAGCCTGTAGGCGGCTCTACATGGGGATCGTGCGATCGATGGCCCTGTACGGGGCCCCGATCTGGGCGGCTGACCTGACGGCCGGTAGTATTGCCGTTCTGCGGAGACCGCAGAGAGCTATGGCCGTCAGAGTCATCAGGGGTTATCGCACGGTCTCCTATGAGGCGGCCTGTGTACTGGCCGAATCCCCGCCCTGGGACCTCGAGGCGAAAGTACTCGCGTCACTGTACCGGTGGCGCGAGGAGATGCTGGCGCAAGGCGAGCGGCCGATGCAGCCACACATGGGGCTGCGTCGGTCGCAGCTTCGCGAGGCCCTGGTGGCGGAATGGCGGGACAGGCTCTCGCGCCCAACCGCCGGCCTCGTCACTATCGAGGCGGTCCGGCCGGTACTCGAGCGTTGGCTCGGGAGGAGGCACGGCTCCCTGTCGTTTCGGGTGACGCAGGTACTGTCGGGGCATGGCTGCTTCGGGAAGTACCTGTGTCGCATAAACAGGGAGCCGGACGCCCGGTGTCACCACTGCGTCGACTGTCGGGAGGACACGGCGCTGCACACGCTGGCAGAGTGTGCCGCTTGGGAGGAGCAGCGCCGTGCCCTCATTTCTGGAGTAGGCAGTGACCTGTCGCTGCCGGCCGTCGTGAATTCGATGGTTGGCGGCGAGGAGTCCTGGGACGCGGTGGTTTCCTTCTGCGAGACAGTCGTCTCGCAGAGGGAAGCTGCGGAAAGGGAGAGGGAGATCACATCCTCCCACCCCGTCCGCAGCAGACGCACCGGGCGTCGGCGGAGGGCGGATAACGCCCTCTTTCGGCCCCCCTAAAATGGGTCCAGGGGCGACGGACTCGGGGGCGTCCGTCGCCCACTACACATCTGGACCCGAGGCGGCGGCGCGACGTGTTCCACGCGCGCCCCTCTTAGACGTTGCGGGGGGAGTTTAACACCTCACTCCCCCCGCTAATGCGAGGAGGCCCGCATACGTGGGCCAGCACCAGCCGGGGGTTGCGGAAGTATCGTTTGTTCCCGCGACCCCCGGCGCAGGTGTGAGATGGAACACCGGGGTGGTTTTTAGTCAGTAAGAGTCTGACAGACCCCTCCGCCTCCCCCGAGGCGGAGGACATCCATGCAGGATTTTCCACCCCGCAACAAAAAAAAAAAAAAAAAAAAGGTTAGGTTAGTGTAATATTTTTGTTAGGTTAGTGATATATTTTTGTAAGGTTAGGTTAGTGAAATATTTTTGTTAGGTTAAGTTAGTGAAATATTTTTGTTAGGTTCGGTTAGGTTAGTGTAATATTTTTGTTAGGTTAGGTCAGTGTAATATTTTTGTTAGGTTAGGTTAGTGTAATATTTTTGTTAGGTTAGGTTAGTGAAATATTTTTGTTAGGTTAGGTTAGGTTAATGTAATATTTTTGTTAGGTTAGGTAAGTGTAATATTTTTGTTAGGTGAGGTTAGTGTAATATTTTTGTTAGGTTAGGTTAGGTTTGTGTAATATTTTTGTTAGGTTAGGTTAGTGAAATATTTTTGTTAGGTTAGGTTAGTGTAATATTTTTGTTAGGTTAGGTTAGGTTAGTGGAATATTTTTGTTAGGTTAGGTTAGGTTAGTGTAATATTTTTGTTAGGTTAGGTTAGTGTAATATTTTTGTTAGGTTAGGTTAGGTTAGTGTAATATTTTTGTTAGGTAAGGTTAGAGTAATATTTTTGTTAGACTAACAAAACTTATATTATACCTAAGTTAGTGATATATTTTTGTTAAATTAGGTTAGGTCTGTGTAATAATTTTGTTAGGTTAGGTTAGTGTAATATTTTTAATAGGTTAGGTTAGGTTAGTGTAATATTTTTGTTAGGTTAGGTAAGTGTAATATGTTTGTTAGGTGAGGTTAGTGTAATATTTTTGTTAGGTTAGGTTAGTGTAATATTTTTGTTAGGTTAGGTTAGTGTAATATTTTTGTTAGGTTAGGTTAGTGAAATATTTTTGTTAGATTAGTGTCATATTTTTGTTAGGTTAGGTTTTTTTTTTTTTTTAGTTATATTATATTGAGAGTAAGGGCGTATCGCTAATGATGCGACCGACACCCTTTCTCATTATGAGGAGTTTGGGAAATTTGCGAGATGTGTGGAAGTGAGAAGTATTAGTAATAAGAGGGATTTGCGTGCACAAATAAATAAGTTAATGATATATATGTATATAAGTAAATTATTGTTATAAATTTGCATTTCGCTAAGTTTGTAAGGGAAATATGAGATTGTCTTAAGTTTAGTTAAAGGGGTGTAGTGTTATACATTATAATATAATAGTGTGGCTATCTTAGAGCTAAATAATCTTTAATAATGATTATCTTAGGTAACTTATGAATAATAATTATAGTAACGATGGAGAGTAAATTTTTTTTTTTTTTTTTTTTTTTTGTTTTTTTTTTTTGTTTTTTCTTTGTTTTTTTTTTTTTGTTTTTTTTTGTGTTTTTTTTTGTGTTTTTTTTTTCCTTTTTCCTCTGATGGGTATCTTATGGGTATATTTTCTTAAATTAGCTAGCTAAAGACAATGATCTTAAATCTAAAAATATCTTATGACTACATAATATATGTAGGTACATTGTTTACTTACTGCTATCGTATAATATTTAGACAATAAAATTGATACAATGGATTAAGCTTAAATACTAGTGACGTTAAACAATTAAAAATGAAGGCTATTTAGGCATCTAGACAATATATGTGACATAGGAGTTACTGGTTGAATTTCTTTAGGTGATTAACAATGTAATGGATGTGATGGTGGAAGGTATAGATGGATGATGGGTTTAGAATTACTTGATTTAAATTGTATGGATCTGTGCAAGCTGCCACAACCAGATGATCCGAGCGGGTTTTAATGAATCTTGGGCACTCTTTAACCAGGTGGTTTAAGGTTTGGGCGGTCTGGTGGTCGCAGGGGCACAGATCATTGTTGGTGATCTTGAACCTATGTAGGTAACTTTTGTGGTAGCCGTGGTTCGTTAGGTATTGAGTGATGGCGAAGTTGGGACGGACTAATTGGAGATATGATTTTAAGTTTTCAAAGGAGGTGAATAGGGATTTGATATATGTGCCTTTGTTGTACAGTTCTGAGGAGGCTTGGGAAGTGAGGAAGGTGTTTTGGTATTTTACATAACTGATTGGGATTGAGCAGTAGTCTGGGGTTTTATGGAGTTTGGCCGCGGATTTGGCTGCGGCATCTGCAATTTCATTCCCGGGAATTCCGGAGTGAGCTTTTATCCAGGCAAAATGAATGTTTAGTTGAGAAGTTTGGGCTTTGTGGAGGAGATGGTGAATTTCAACTGCGAAGTGATTACAACTGTTTGGATTGGAGAGTTCATTGAGCCCAGATCTACTGTCGGAGAGAATTAAAGAGTTTGGTATCTTATTATCTACGATATAGGTGCAAGCTCGACTGATGGCAAGTAGCTCGGCCTGGAATACCGAGCAGCAATCGTGAAGCTTGTATTTTAGAATTGTGTGTGACTGGTCTGGTTTGAATATGACAACAGCGGCGCCTACTTTGTTGTCGTGTTTGCTTCCATCTGTGTAGAGGAAGAAGCTGTTGGGAGAGGTGATGGAGCTTACTTCCTCGCTGGTGGGAGCCTCTATAAATTTGATGCCTGTTCTGAGTGATGGGTGGAGAAGTTTTATGGGTGGAGATGGCTTCTCAAGTGGGACGTCGGACGGTAAGAATCGAGAAGAGCCGTTGAGTTTGGACGTCTCAACGTCAGAAATTGCGAGGATTTTTGCCGGGAGGGGGATCAATTGTGCGAGGGAGATTGCGGTGGGGGTGTTAATTGTCCGGAAGCCCTGTATGATTTTAATGGCAAAGAGACGTTGCAGGGAGAGAAGTTTTTTATTGATGTACGAGTATTGAAGGGCACCAGACCAGATACCAGCAGCATAGTAAATTATTGGCTCTATTACTCTTTCGTAGATTATATGGACGTTCCCAGGATGGACTCCCCATGTTGGACGGATGAAAATGGAAAGTTAGGTTTGTGTAATATTTTTGTTAGGTTAGGTTAGTGAAATATTTTTGTTAGGTTAGGTTAGTGTAATATTTTTGTTAGGTTAGGTTAGTGGAATATTTTTGTTAGGTTAGGTTAGGTTAGTGTAATATTTTTGTTAGGTTAGGTTAGTGTAATATTGTGCCCACTGCTTCCAGTCTCTTATGGATACGTCCGGGGAGAACGGAAGTTGGTGGGACGGTGTGCCCTGGGTGCGGGCAGTAATCATGCCTTGCAATGGGATTTATCCTATTTCAAGGTAGGGTTACTGCTCGTGGCGAATATTCTGGCAGTGGAGTGGCACCTTATCCAAGTGCTTCTCACCGAGAACCGCTTAGGATAACCGGAGTAGGCGAGCTCGGCATGCACTTACCCTGCCGCCGGGCAGACACTGGTAGGAGAATTTCTCCTCAATTCTCCTCAAGTGTCATTGCCGTTGTCGTTATCCCGATGATGACGTGTCGTGGTCATTCTCATCTCGCGGCGTTTGTCGGGACCGACGGGCTTGGCTTAACCGCCCGGCCCGAGAGGAAGAAAACCTCAATAAAAAATCACCCTAATCCCCAGTTATGGCGCGTGGCCATGGGATGCGTGGCTGACGGGTGGTCAGTCGCGGGCGCGCCTCCAGCCAGGGTACCTGCGGACCCCCTGGTTGGACAAAAATGTACGCTTGCTCGGGTAACGGGGGGGCTCTACCCGGGTTGACGTTTAGTTCCTCCCCACTCGTGGGATTTATTATGGTCAAAAAAAATGAAAATACAAGAGAGGGAGAAACACAACGCCGTGAGACCACGGAAACCATGGAGAGGGTACGCACGCCCAGTTCTGCGCACTCTGGATCCAACAATATGGTGCGTTCTACAGAGGATGTGTCGAGGATGGCCAATCCTCGTGTTATGTTGGAGCCATTGGGTTTCGTCCCCAAACGCTCCACAACGTCGGGGCCAACTCAGCGGGTGCAGAGCGCCACAAGGGTGGTGGTTAACCGGGCCCACTTTTCGCGGCCGGCAACACCAGCGCCAGGTGGGACAGTGAGTGATGGTGGCGACTCAGATTGCTCGCTGATGTCACTCACCTCCGAAACGTCCGTTGCGTTGCGTACGCGAAAGCGGACAGGGGGGGCGGTGAGCAGCGAACAGCCCCAGGAGAAGAAAAAGCTGGCGCCCAGTGCCGCAGAGGAGGCTGAAGAGGAAGACCCAGAGCTTGCGGGATGTCCGTCCAATACGCGTGCCAAGCGAAGTCTTCCGTCAGTGGAAGACTTAGAGAAGGAAATGCAGGCACGGCCAACGGCCGATATTGGTGCCTGCATTAAACATCACCTTCTCACGGTCGAAAAGGTGGCGGATAAGTCTCGCCACCTCAAGGGGTCTTTTGTCCGAAGCCTCAGGATGGCAGCGCGCACAGTCCAGGCTGCGGCAGATGAGGTCGCCCACCGGATAGGGGTGGACGCAAACGTTGAGAGGCTTGAGATGGAGAACATAACCTTGCGGTCTCAGCTCTCGGGCCTCTCCGCGCAGGTGGCCAAGCTGACGGAGGAAGTTAACCTCCTCCGTCGGCAAAATGAGTGCACTTCCCAAGTGCGCCCTTGTGCGGTGTCTGAGTCGTCGACTGCACTACTGGTGCCTGCATCCCTGCAGCCGGAGGAGTTAACTCGTTCCATCATGCTCGCGGTTGGGGGCATGATGGACGCTAAACTGGCGGCGTTGGAAGGCCGTCTTCTCCCCGAGCAGCGCCTCCGTCCGCCTCTTGCTGCAGACAGCAGACGAGCTGCGGATGCTGCTCAGACAAAGCCCACCCCTGACACAGTAGTGCAGGGGAAAAGGAATCAAGCAACGGGAAAGAGGAGGGGGACCAATGCTGAGCCTAGACCATCTTCGGTTTCGGGGATGCCAGCTGTCCATGAACCGGCCCTGCAAGCCGATACTCCTGCGGCAGCAAAGACCCAATCATGGGCAGCTGCGGCCAAAGAAAAGGCTCCCTCTCAGGCCGAGCCAGCACCAGAAAGTGCAGATAAGAGGAAGAAGCCAGTTTCGGGGCAGACGTCAACCCTGTCCGAGAGGGTTCCTTCGTCAACTTCTGGGAGCCATATACCCAATAATGGGGCATGGCAGGAAGTTGGTGCAAAAAAGAAGGCTGCAAAAAAGGCTGCTCAAGCTCGAAAACGAGAAAGAGCCGCCGCAACGTCGGCCGCCGTTGTGCTGACACTGCAGCCCGAAGCGGCAGAAAGGGGCGTTACTTACGCCGGGTTGCTAGCTCAAGCGAAAGCGGCTATAGTACTCAGCGACTTGGGTATTAAGAGTGTCTCCTGCAAGCTGACCCTCACTGGAGCCCGACTTTTGGAGGTCTCCGGCGAAGACAGTGACGCAAAAGCTGACGCCTTGAGAGACAGGCTGGCCTCTACACTGTCGGCGGAAGATGTCCGAGTCTCAAGACCAGTCAAGTGCGCTGACTTGCGTGTCACGGGCTTGGAGGATTCCATTGGAGTCGCTGAGCTGAAAGAGGCTGTTGCGAAGGCCGGAGGTTGCTCCATCGACCAGGTAAAGCCTGGAGTAATCAGCCCGGGCTTTGATGGTATGGGGTCAACCGTCTTCAGCTGTCCTGCTGCAGCAGCTCAGAAATTGGTGGGCCAGAAACTTCTCGTGGGGTGGGTGTCTGCGCAGGTTAAGCTCCTGCAGCCCAAACCTTTGAGGTGCTACCGGTGCCAGGCCGAGGGTCATGTGGGCGCCCGTTGTTCAGCGGGTGAGGACCGCAGTGGGCTTTGCTTCCGTTGCGGCAAACCCGGTCACAGAGCTGTCACGTGCACAGCAGCACCGCACTGTCACCTGTGCAAGGTAGCTGGCAAGTCTGCTGACCACCGGGTGGGTGCCAGAGTCTGCGCGGCGCCAAAAGTGGTGCATAAGAGGGTTTCTGGTCCCTTGCGGCAGCAGCCGCAGGCTAACCGTCCGACTGCAGCTTCAGATGGGGCTGCGTCTGGACGAGTGGAGGAAGTTGAGATGGACCATTCTTAATGACCCCGTTGCGCTTCCTCCAAACCAACATCAACCACTGTGCCAGTGCCCAGGATCTTTTGTTCCAGAGCATGGCAGAGTGGTTGATAAATGTGGCAGTGGTTGCCGAGCCGTATTTCGTTCCACCCAGTAGTGACTGGGCCAGGGATCTAAACGGCTCGGTGGCCTTAATCTCACGGCCTGCCGCTGGTGGCCCTGGCCTTGAGGATGTCTCGAGTGGTCAGGGCTGGGTATCAGCGGCAGTAGGTGATTTATTTGATATCGGGGTGTACTTTTCCCCCAATAGATCTCTCGACGACTTTGAGGGTTTCTTAGTAGAGTTGGGCACAGCCGTCGATCGATGTCATCCCCGTCCCGTCATCTGTCTTGGGGACTTCAACGCCAAATCGGCTGCTTGGGGTTCTCCGATTGCAGATGCGAGGGGGGATGAGCTCGAGGAGTGGGCCCTAGTTAAAGGTCTGCTTGTCCTCAATAGGGGTTCCATCAACACGTGCGTGCGGCAACGTGGTGGCTCAATTGTAGACATAACGTTTGCAAGCCCCACAATCGCGTGACGTGTTCTCGGCTGGCGTGTTGAGGAGGGGGTGGAGACCATGTCTGATCATCGGTACATCCGATTTGATCTCTCCACCCATACCTTTGATGCGCCGGCTCGGGGGACCCTGAATGGGGACGGTCCGCGTTGGGCATTGGGGCAATTGAACCGGGAGGTCCTCCTGGAAGCCTCTATTGTACAGGCCTGGGTCTCAGCACCGGACAGGCCTGTCGATATCAATGTTCAGGCCGAGTGGTTCCGGGAAGCTGCAACACAGTCATGTGATGCGGCAATGCCCCGGGTTCGGCGAAGGCATATTAGGCGTCAGGTGTATTGGTGGTCGGAGGAAATCGCACAACTGCGACGCGCTTGCGTGGCGGCCCGACGCCAGTATGCCAGGCATCGCCGCCGCCGACGCCGAACCCAAAATGCGGCAGTCAGAGAAGCGGAGCTGTATGAGGTTTACAGAGCGGCCAAAAAAGCCTTGCAGCTGTCCATCTCGCGGGCGAAAACTCTAGCCCGCGAGGAGTTGTTGTCGACTCTGGACCGTGATCCATGGGGGCGACCCTACCGTATGGTAAGGGGTAAGCTTCGCTCATGGTCACCCCCACTGACCCAGAGTCTTCAGCCCCAGCTGCTGAGGGAGGTGGTGGTTGCTCTGTTCCCTGATAGGGAAGGGCACTTTGCTCCAGCTTCTTTGGCAACCAGCGCGGAAAACGACGACGTGCCCGAAGTGACCCGGGAGGAATTAAGAGCGGCGGTGCATAGGCTTCAAGCCAAAAATACCGCCCCAGGGCCCGACGGCATTCCTGGTCGTGTTTGGGTCCTGGCCCTGAGGGCTCTCGGGCCCCAACTGAGAGGGCTCTTTAGCGCGTGCTTGGAGAGGGGCCAGTTTCCACAACAGTGGAAAACAGGAAAACTGGTCCTTATCCGCAAGGAGGGGCGCCCGGCAGACTCACCTTCTGCCTACCAGCCAATCGTTTTGCTGGACGAAGTGGGCAAACTCTTCGAGAGAGTTATTGCAGACCGCCTAGTCCAGCACTTAACAGCAATTGGTCCGGATCTGGCGGAGAACCAGTTTGGTTTCCGCCAAGGGCGCTCCACCGTGGATGCCATAATGCGCGTGAGGGCTCTGAGGGAGGAAGCAGTATCTCGGGGCGGAGTGGTCTTGGCGGTGTCTTTGGACATCGCCAACGCGTTTAACACTCTGCCCTGGAGCAGCATAAGGTCGGCGCTTGAGTATCATCAAGTGCCGATCTACCTCCGTCGCATCGTTGGGGCTTACCTGGCCGAAAGGTCAGTGATCTACCCGGGTCGGAGTCATTGGAGTCGGCGAGAGATGTCATGCGGTGTTCCACAGGGTTCGGTTCTGGGGCCGCTCCTGTGGAACATTGAGTATGACTGGGTGCTGCGCGGTGATCTCCCTCCTTGCGTCAGCGTAACTTGCTACGCTGACGATACGCTAGTAATGGCGTGGGGGAAGACTCATCGGCAAGCAGCTCTGTTGGGTACGGCGGGGGTTGCGCAAGTCGTCAGGAGGATCCGGCAGCTGGGACTCGAGGTGGAGCTCCACAAATCTGAGGCCTTATACTTTCATGGGCCTCGGAAGGCGCCACCGGCGGGGTCTTACATTACGGTGGGAGGCGTCCGCATCGGCGTCGAGAAATCAATGAGATATTTGGGTCTCATTCTCGATGGCCGATGGGACTTCGGAGAACACTTCCGAAGGTTGGTCCCCAAATGCGTGGCTGCGGCAGCAGCTCTGTCAAGATTGCTGCCCAATGTGGGGGGACCAAACGCCTCTTGCCGTAAGCTGTACTTGGGGATCGTACGGTCGATGGCCCTTTATGGGGCCCCTGTGTGGGGGGAAACCCTGGCTGCCCGTAACATCCGCGAGCTGCGAAAGCCGCAGCGGGTAATGGCAGTTAGGGTAATAAGGGGGTACCGTACGATCTCCTTCGAGGCGGCAACCTTGCTAGCCGGTTCCCCACCCTGGGACTTGGAGGCTAGGGTCCTTGCGCTGCTATACAAGTGGCGTAGGGACTCGTTCGAGCGGGGTCTCCGACTGGCGCTGCGAGAAATCGAGGCGCAGCGTTCGGAGCTCCACGTATCCATGGTGGATGAGTGGAGGGCGCGACTTGCGCAACCCAGTGCGGGGCACGCCACAATCGTGGCGGTAAGACCGGTCCTAGAGGGGTGGCTTGAGAGGCGCCGCGGCGCTCTCACGTTCCAACTGACGCAGGTGCTTTCGGGGCATGGATGCTTCGGAAAGTACTTGCGTCTAATAGGTCGGCAGCAGACGCCCGAGTGTCACCATTGCGGCGACGCAGAGGACACGGCACACCATACCCTGGCTCTCTGTCCAGAGTGGGTGGAACAACGCCGTGCCCTAGTCGCAACACTCGGCGTGGGGGGCCTCACGCTGTCGGCCATGACACAATCCATGGTCGACAGCGAGACAGCCTGGAATGCCGTTGTCTCCTTCTGCGAGGAGGTGATGGCTGCGAAGGAGGCAGCGGAACGGGAACGGGAGCTCACGACCACCCTTCCTACCCGCGCCAGGAGACCTGGACGTCGGAGAGCGCGTGTGGCGGATCTCCGGCCACCCTAGGAGATGGCCTGCGGGCGGCAGACGGAGGGCAGTTTGCCGCCTGGCCAGAACAGGCCCGAGGCGGTGGCGCTCGTGTTTCGGCGCGCGCCTTTAGCGGAAGGAGGACTTGAAGTCCTTCTCGTGACGGGGCCTGCCTAGATAGAGGCGGGCCAAGACCTGTCTGGGCTGCGGTGAATGCTTACGCTATCCCGTGGCCCCGACTACAGGTACTCGAGGAACACCGTGGGGTTTTAGTCGGTAAACCGAAGATTAATACAGGGAGCCCGACATACCCCGTCGCTTGCCCAGCGGCGGGGATCCGTAAAGGATTTCCCCAAGTTAAAAAAAAAAAAAAAAAAAGGTTAGTGTAATATTTTTGTTAGGTTTGTTAGGTTAGGTTAGTGCAATATTTTAATAGGTTAGGTTAGGTTAGTGTAATAGCTTTGTTAGGTTAGGTTAGGTAAGTGTTCAAGTGCGCTGACTTGCGTGTCACGGGCTTGGAGGATTCCATTGGAGTCGCTGAGCTGAAAGAGGCTGTTGCGAAGGCCGGAGGTTGCTCCATCGACCAGGTAAAGCCTGGAGTAATCAGCCCGGGCTTTGATGGTATGGGGTCAACCGTCTTCAGCTGTCCTGCTGCTGCAGCTCAGAAATTGGTGGGCCAGAAACTTCTCGTGGGGTGGGTGTCTGCGCAGGTTAAGCTCCTGCAGCCCAAACCTTTGAGGTGCTACCGGTGCCAGGCCGAGGGTCATGTGGGCGCCCGTTGTTCAGCGGGTGAGGACCGCAGTGGGCTTTGCTTCCGTTGCGGCAAACCCGGTCACAGAGCTGTCACGTGCACAGCAGCACCGCACTGTCACCTGTGCAAGGTAGCTGGCAAGTCTGCTGACCACTGGGTGGGTGCCAGAGTCTGCGCGGCGCCAAAAGTGGTGCATAAGAGGGTTTCTGGTCCCTTGCGGCAGCAGCCGCAGGCTAACCGTCCGACTGCAGCTTCAGATGGGGCTGCGTCTGGACGAGTGGAGGAAGTTGAGATGGACCATTCTTAATGACCCCGTTGCGCTTCCTCCAAACCAACATCAACCACTGTGCCAGTGCCCAGGATCTTTTGTTCCAGAGCATGGCAGAGTGGTTGATAAATGTGGCAGTGGTTGCCGAGCCGTATTTCGTTCCACCCAGTAGCGACTGGGCCAGGGAACTAAACGGCTAGGTGGCTTTAATCTCACGGCCTGCCGCTGGTGGCCCTGGCCTTGAGAATGTCTCGAGTGGTCAGGGCTGGGTATCAGCGGCAGTAGGTGATTTATTTGTTATCGGGGTGTACTTTTCCCCCAATAGATCTCTCGCCGACTTTGAGGGTTTCTTAGTAGAGTTGGGCACAGCCGTCGATCGATGTCATCCCCGTCCCGTCATCTGTCTTGGGGACTTCAACGCCAAATCGGCTGCTTGGGGTTCTCCGATTTCAGATGCGAGGGGGGATGAGCTCGAGGAGTGGGCCCTAGTTAAAGGCCTGCTCGTCCTCAATAGGGGTTCCATCAACACGTGCGTGCGGCAACGTGGTGGCTCAATTGTAGACATAACGTTTGCAAGCCCCACAATCGCGCGACGTGTTCTCGGCTGGCGTGTTGAGGAGGGGGTGGAGACCATGTCTGATCATCGGTACATCCGATTTGATCTCTCCACCCATACCTTTGATGCGCCGGCTCGGAGGACCCTGAATGGGGACGGTCCGCGTTGGGCATTGGGGCAATTGAACCGGGAGGTCCTCCTGGAAGCCTCTATTGTACAGGCCTGGGTCTTAGCACCGGATAGGCCTGTCGATATCAATGTTGAGGCCGAGTGGTTCCGGGAAGCTGCAACACAGTCATGTGATGCGGCAATGCCCCGGGTTCGGCGAAGGCATATTAGGCGTCAGGTGTATTGGTGGTCGGAGGAAATCGCACAACTGCGACGTGCTTGCGTGGCGGCCCGACGCCAGTATGCCAGGCGTCGCCGCCGCCGACGCCGAACCCAAAATGCGGCAGCCAGAGAAGCGGAGCTGTATGAGGTTTACAGAGCGGCCAAAAAAGCCTTGCAGCTGTCCATCTCGCGGGCGAAAACTCTAGCCCGCGAGGAGTTGTTGTCGACTCTGGACCGTGATCCATGGGGGCGACCCTACCGTATGGTAAGGGGTAAGCTTCGCTCATGGTCACCCCCACTGACCCAGAGTCTTCAGCCCCAGCTGCTGAGGGAGGTGGTGGTTGCTCTGTTCCCTGATAGGGAAGGGCACTTTGCTCCAGCTTCTTTGGCAACCAGCGCGGAAAACGACGACGTGCCCGAAGTGACCCGGGAGGAATTAAGAGCGGCGGTGCATAGGCTTCAAGCCAAAAATACCGCCCCAGGGCCTGACGGCATTCCTGGTCGTGTTTGGGTCCTGGCCCTGAGGGCTCTCGGGCCCCGACTGAGAGGGCTCTTTAGCGCGTGCTTGGAGAGGGGCCAGTTTCCACAACAGTGGAAAACAGGAAAACTGGTCCTTATCCGCAAGGAGGGGCGCCCGGCAGACTCACCTTCTGCTTACCGGCCAATCGTCCTGCTGGACGAAGTGGGCAAACTCTTCGAGAGAGTTATTGCAGACCGCCTAGTCCAGCACTTAACAACAATTGGTCCGGATCTGGCGGAGAACCAGTTTGGTTTCCGCCAAGGGCGCTCCACCGTGGATGCCATAATGCGCGTGAGGGCTCTGACGGAGGAAGCAGTATCTCGGGGCGGAGTGGTCTTGGCGGTGTCTTTGGACATCGCCAACGCGTTTAACACTTTGCCCTGGAGCAGCATAATGAAATGAAATAATGAAATAATGAAATTTATTCAGCACTTGGGTATTAACATACACTTGTACTTGTCAAGTTCACAATGGAGTACATAAACGTAGTCGAATATAGTATAAAAATTACAAAATATAATTATTAGTCTAAAAAAAAATTATCTATTATTTTGAAATTTAGTTGTACAATATTAAAATTAAAGAATTGAAGGCAATGAGCATTTGGCTAGCGCAGAAGGCTCTTAACCAGTACCTTAAATTAAACGATTAATACCCGAGGCCACCCTTTTAGGGTTCGGGCCACAGCTCAGGGGGCCGCTGAAGCAAAAGGACAGAATTCTAAGAGAGGGTGTGATCAGTTGCACGGATCACCAATGACGTGTTAAGGGGCCAGAGCGATCCTCGCCGCTGAGGAGCCTACCCTAGCTAACCTGCGGCTTTCTCTAGCTACCTAGGTGGACGACCCGGAGAAGAAAGCCACAAAGAAACTCCAGGCTTGCTTTTTTCGTCTTCTTTTGCTTTTTGTTTTCGTTCTTTTTTTTTTAAATCATGTATTTTCTTACATTGTGATGGGCGTTATGTAGGCTAATGCACGCACAGAACCGTTGTCATCTAATAAATCAAAAAAAATTGTGAGATAATAAACAATAACAACAACATCAAATTTCATTCAAGCAATTAGAATAACCTCTTGCTAGATGAGAAAACGGTGGCTACATCCGCGTACATTTACAAAATTAACAAGTCACACGAAGTCAACCAGAGGCGACTGTATGAAAAAATAAAATATTATGAGTACCCCAACAGCAGTTCGACCAGTTACCGCAAGCAGCACCCGTTCACGAGTATGACGTGAGGGCCAGCCATCGTCTCCCTCGCCATATTAGAGGGAAGGAAACGACCCGACCCACAACGCCACCGCAAGCATTAACACACAATGGGAGCATGAGGAATTTACAACGGGTAGTTCATATTGAAGTCGTTAACAGCCTTCGGCCGAACAGCGTTTGACATGTTCGAGATAATATACATTTGTTTAATAATAAGAATATGCATCTTAAAATCTATGATATTACAGAATTATTTCTATAGTCAGTTGAGTAAAATATAAATGTATGTCCCTGATGTTACATTAAGATGTTGCTCGTGTTCAACCAAGCGACCAAGCGTTTTTGTCGTTTAAATAATCATTGAGAGTGTAATAGGCCTTTTTCATTAAAATATTCCTGACCTCTGACTTAAACTTAGCATAGGACAGTTCCTGAAGATTTGACGGTATTCTGTTATATATTCGGATACTCAGTCCGACAAAAGAAGAATGAACCTTTTGTAAACGATGAGATTCGGCACACAATTTGTGTTTATTTCTAGTGTTTATTGTGTGCGTGTCACTTCTCTTTTGAAACAAATTCAGATTTTGCCGCACATAAATTATATTAGCATAAATATATTGCGAAGATACCGTTAATATATTTATCTCTTTAAAAAACTCTTTTAAGGAGAATCTCGCGCCTAGCTGATAAATAGCTCGTACTGCACGTTTTTGTAGAACAAAGATACTGTGGATGTCAGCCGCCCTACCCCACAGTAGTATACCGTAAGACATAATACTGTGGAAGTAGCTAAAATAAACCAGGCGCGCAGTATCTATGTTAGTAAGTTGTCTAACTTTTCTAACAGCATAAGCAGCAGAGCTTAATTTTCCAGCCAAGCTGGATATGTGAGTACCCCATTGAAGTTTACTGTCTAAAGTTATGCCCAGAAATGTAGTATATTGAACAGATTCCAACACTTCATTGTTCAATACCAGATCTGGACCAAAATTTCTCACATTAGGTGTGGTGAATTTAATGCTCTTTGTTTTTTTAGCATTGAGAACTAAGTTATTAACCGTGAACCATTCGGTAATCAGTGTGAGAGCACTATTTATTTCAACAAGGTTATCTCTGTTTCGGTCTACTTTAAAGATAAGAGAAGTGTCATCTGCGAAAAGGACAACATCACAGAAGTTCTTTAAATAATGTGGTAAATCATTAATGTATACTAAGAACAAAAAGGGACCAAGAATGGAGCCTTGTGGCACGCCTAAAATGACGGGCAAATTATTTGACTTAACTCCACCTACGTCGACACACTGAACTCTCTGATTAAGGTAAGAGGACAACACGTCCAGCGCAACCTCCCCTACGCCATAATGTCGTAATTTCAATAATAGCGTGTCGTGGTGAACGCAATCAAATGCTTTTGAAAGGTCACAAAACACCCCAATAGCATTCTGTGACTTCTCCCATGCATCAAATATATTTTTTATCAGCGCAATCCCTGCATCTGTAGTGGATCGCCCTTTAGTAAAACCAAACTGGTTCTGATGCAAGAGGTTGTGTAAATTAAAATGTTTCAGTAACTGCTTGAGTATAAGTTTTTCAAATATTTTACTTAATACTGGTAAAATAGAGATGGGGCGATAATTAGAGGGATCGTCTTTAGAACCTGATTTAAACAATGGTATGATTTTACTACATTTCATTAGGTCGGGAAAAGTACCTGTATCTATACATTGATTATAAATAATCATTAAATAAGGGGCTATTACGTCGATTATGGTTTTTAAAATCCTTACGGAAATACCCCATAAGTCACCTGTATTTTTTGGCTCAAGCGTCCTTACAATATCGTTTATATCAGATACTGTTACATATTCAAAGTTAAATATTTGTTTGCATTCTGGAACGCTATTACGTAGCAGCAGTTCCGCGCCAATTTCGGAGGAGTTTAAGGAGCTAGTGGTGGTTACAGGTAGAGATGTGCCGTTGCCGGCAATATTGCCCGAAGTGGGAATATTGGTGGCAACATTGCCAGCAATATTGCCGGGAGTGGAAATATTTGGGAATATTGCTTAATTATAAATCAAATCAAGTACAGAAGCTATGTACAACACTTAAAATTAGCATTTAAAGGCCATAATCTACATTATATATAATAGAATATAGTTTTGGGTAAAATTGCCAAAAATGCCAGCATTTTTGGCAATATTCCCGGTATTTTACCGGCAATATTCCCATGTTGCTGCACACGATAGTGAATATTTGAAATACCACATAAATATTAAGATAAGAATTGACGATCGTTGTGTATTGAATAAAAGGCATAAATTCGAATCATTTCTTTTAATGTTGTACTTGTTTTTCATGTAAAATCACATGACAAAAACAATGATTATAAGTATATAAAATGGAAATAACAAAGCGTAATTATTTACAAATCTCTATCAAAACAACAAATAATCTACAAAAATAACATTATTATAATATTTCAATGCACCTGCTTTGGTAATCTTTACATAATCAGTAAATCGCCGTTTCGAGCAACAACTTAGTAGTTTTTATAATCATTTTAAAATCACAGCTCTTGTTATTACTTATATTTCTAAATCTTAATAGTAATCAGTCATAGATAATCACAGCGTTTTGTTTTTAATTTATACATAAAGTAAAATTTACGAATTAAAATCTTAATTAATGGATAATGGATCTTCGTCTAATTCTGATCTGAAATCGTTCAGTGGTTCATCACATATTTCGTCGACAAAATCGAATTCCACATCGTCGGCACATTCCTCATCGGGTAAATCTTCAGGCATTGGTTGTTGATTTTGATAAGTGTTTTGGTTTAGGAGTTTCCAATTATGCGCTATGAAGCATATTTTGCCGGCCCTTTCCGTTGTGAGTTTATTTCTTTTAGGCGTGTGAATATTGGAAAATGTAGAAAAACTCCTTTCCACAGAAGCAGAAGTCGAAGGAATTGATAAAATTTTCACCGCAGTTTTCCCTAAACTCGTGTTAGGAAAAAATAACTGCCACCAAGATAATGGTGAAATATCTCCAACCGAAGATGACGCCCAAATAAAATCTCTTCCATAAACGTTGGTTCTTGATTTATAATGTGCTAATTCTTCGAACACAGCCACTCCTCTTTGTCCATCTGATTGCGAATGGTCCATAATAAATTGACAACCATCCAAGTTTTCATCCTCGGTTAAATTTACGCCTTGATTATTGTGGTTTAGGCTTCAAACTATTTAATTTTCTTTGTGTAAATTTAGTTCGAATATTTTCACATTGCTCCCCTAACAAAGTTTCAGTGGCGTTGTTATTCAGTACAGCGTTGATGTCAGTTAGAGCTCGATGCACTAAATGGATTGTTCCATAGTCACCTTCTAATTTTGTTATCCAGTCAACAACAGGCTTTATTAATTCAATATGTCCGCTTATATCCGACCATATATCTTCGTTTAGTATTTTTGCTTTATATTTTCCAAGTTCTGTATGTTCTGCATTAACAACTAGTAATTGTAAAACGACTTTTAGTTTGTTGAAACTGCATAAGCAATTTAGGTAACTGCCCCATCTAGTTTTCACAGGTAACAAGAGTGAAGCTGTTATCGACTTCTCTAATGCTAGTTTTCTATATTCTGCGCTGAGAATATGAGAATGTGTTATACACTTTATAACAGTTACCACAAACATAAAAACATTTTTAACACAGGGTATTTGTAGCATATCGCCTACCAATAGGTGTAAAGTGTGGGCGATACATCCGAACCACATAATATTTTTATAAGTGTTATTTAACAGTTTCGCACATTTGACCATATTAGCTGCATTGTCAGTAATAAATGCCAAGAATTTATTTGGGCCAAGTTCTTCAATCACTTTGGTTATTTCTTCAGCAAGATATTCAGAAGTGTGCCTGTTATTCTTAGTTTCCAAAAATTTATAAAAATAGGGTTTGGTTGCGAATATAACAATATTTATAATTGAGTCGTTTCTTAAATTAGACCAGCCATCAACAGCAATGTGTAATATTTTAGATTGCTGTATTTTTTCATTTATTTCGTTCTTGACTTTTGTATACTCTTCATTAAGGAGTGACGTTGATAAATTTTTTCTTGATGGAGCTTCGTAGTCAGGACGCAATGCTTGCAAAGCTTCTTTCCAGAGTGGATGTTCCAATAATGACAGAGGTTGGCCAGTAACATAAATGGCTCGAGACAAAATACGATGCACGTCTGTATTGTCCAATAATGTTCTGTTACTATCAGTCACCAATGGCCATTGTGTCACTAAACTTACACTGGAAGAAGCACTGGAGGTACAAGGTACATTGTCCACTGTTTTCTTATCGAAGTCATTCTTAATTTCGACCGGTGCTTTATTGCACTTAGTTATATGACGTGCAAATTTTGTTGAATTTCATTTGTATACACTGTATCACAATATTTACAAGTATATTTATCTTTATTATTTTCTGTACTGGTAATAAAGTGTGACATAATCTTGCTCCGCGGTCTCATTTTGTCGGTTAGAAACGGACGTTAAAGTGACGTGCGCACTCTCCAAGAGCTGCCCAGATACTGTTCTCCCAACCCCGTGCGGTGCATGTGCAGCGCGAAAGAGATGGAACATACATTGATATTTATTAATATAATTATCTCCTAGCTTACGACACGCGTGTGCGTATTTCATATATTTTATAATCGATATACTACACAAATATAACTAAAAGATGATTACACCTGCAATAATCATAAAATTTATTGGTATTAATTTGACAGGCAACATTGGCAATATTGCCAATGCTGCTGGCAATATTGGTATTTTACCGGCAGTGGCAACATTGGGAATATTGCCGGTAATGGCAATATTGCCACCAGGCACATCACTAGTTACAGGTATGGCGGCAAAAAAGTTATTTAACTCATGAGCTACATCAGCTTTTTCACTAACAATTCTATTATCTAGTTTTAATTCCAAATAATTATCACGTCTTTTATCCTTGCCACTTTCTTTATTAATTATATTCCAAGTGGTCTTTATTTTATTATCAGCTTTTTGTATTTTTCGACTAATATAATTAGATTTAGCTATATTGCAAATTTTTTTGAATGTTTTTGAGTAATTTTTGACATATTGTAAAAAATTTGAGTCAAATCTGTATTTTTTCATACCGTATAACTCGTACAATCTTGCTCGACTTTTATATATACCAGGAGTTGCCCATTCATTAAATTTACTATTGGAAATCCTTAGTTTTTTAGTTTTAAATGTACTCTGAAACTCAGTTTTAATGACACCAAAAACGGATGTATAATTACTATCTGGATTGTTATTTTCCAGCAAAGTGGGATTCATCTTAGATAGAATACCATCTTTGAAACGATGTAACCGTGAACTAGTAACTGGTTGGCAGGTTACATGAGATGCTATTCTCTTTTTAATTTTCAAATACTGCTAACTGGCCACAGTGATCTGATGTCAGATGACTTATTATTTTAGGATTCATCACTTCGCAGTTAGAAAATATGTTGTCAAGACAAGTGGCTGAGTGTGACGTGATCCTAGTAGGTTCATGAAAGATATGTTTTAAATTAAATGATTTAAAAAGGTTTAAAAGACTGTCAGTTGTAGGGGTGGCCTCCAGAATATTTATATTGAAATCCCCACACACAATCAGCCCCTTCCTGGTACAACATATTTTTGAGAGGGCATCTTCCATAACAGATTCAAATATGGAGAAGTTGCTAAGTGGAGGACGGTAAACACACAATACTACTTGGTGCTCTAGCTCAACACAGGACAACTCAATAGTGCGTTCGACCGAAAGATTCACAATATCTTGTCGAGGCTTAGATTTTAAGTCAGATGATACAATAATTAATGAGCCCCCATGGATAGCTGTCTTTCTCACAAATGCACTTTGAATAATGTATTTATCAGTACTAAAATATAATAATTGTGACTCTTTAAGCCAGTGTTCTGTTAAACATAAAACATGGACATCACAGTTTTCAATAAATAAACTTAATTCTAACTCCTTGCCGGGCAGGCCCTGAATGTTCTGATGTACAACATTCAAACCGTTTAGGCCATCCGTTGTCCTTACACCTAGTTTAAACTAATTGTTTTAGTATTACTACTAACATCCAAGTTGTTCCTCACAGGTAAGTTGCAAGTACCAAATAAATTAAAATTGTCCGAAGTTAGAGTAGTTATAGTGCTACTCTGTGATAATCTATGATTATCGGTGTCAATTAAAAAGTTAAATGCTAATAATTTAGCAAGTTGTCGTTTGTAGAAATATGGTAGGTACATAGTACCATCTGTAAACTTAAAATTACTTGTATTAATAAATGTGTTAGTGTCAAAATAGGACACAAACCGGTTATTATGGCAAATGTTATACATTATCATGTTAAGATCAAAAATATACCTATTTTGCTTCTCAGTCAGGCTTGAGCAATAAGGCAGAGCACATAATACAAATTTTATATTTAGTTTGCAATTTAAGTCTCTCATCTTATCAATTGTATCTAAAATATGTTTCCTACTCACAGACAAGCTATCTCCATAAAGCATAATAACTGTCTTGTACTCATTCTCTTGACATACTGAGTACATTTTTTTACTTAATTGGTAATAACTAGCACCAGGTAAACATACATTTAAAGTTGGTACATTAGATTGTTTGTTCATTATTGCACTAAAATTTTGACCTAATTTGTCTGAAATGATGCAAACTTTTTTACACTTATTACTGCTAGGTACAGAGGGTGAGTCATAAACATGTGTACTGGGAATAATTATTGATTCATCCAACAAACTAGTTGCTACAGATTTATTTGGAAGTTCTGTCTCCTGCGGTAGGGTATGTTCCATAGCATGATCATAGAGTACAAATTGGGGGTGGCCCTGCTTGCTATGGGTTAAAGAAAGCCGAGAACCAGACATTGAATCATTGAGGTTTGAATTAAGTAAATGTTTATTTTCAGACCATTGAAAACTGTCTTTACTCACTAAGCTTAAAATTTCATTTGCAGCGAGTATATGTGCCTTAATTTGGTCTTGGGAGCAATTGTATTTGCTAGACAGTAAGGCTACATTATTCTCCAGTTCTTTAATTTTTTCCTGTAATTTCTTTGTGGTTATATCATATTTTAAATTAAACTGAGACAGTTGATAACTAGATATGTCTAAATCAGTCTGTAATTCCCTACGTTCCCTAATTAAATTACTAATATAGTTATAATTATACCTTTTACAGTGGCTGTATGATTTTTTTAGTTTCTTGACAGTACTATTAATTTGTAGGTACTTTTTGATCTTGTTATGACTTGTCATGGAATATGGGACATTTGTATAAGTGTTATTGGGTTTTGACTCAACAAGTACTTCAAACAGACTCTGGGCAGCATCCCTATTGTGTGTTTCTATTTGGTGTTTTAGATTTTGAATTGTTTCATTAGCCTTTATTAGACTACATTCTAACACAGAAATGCGGTTCAAAGCCTGTTCATGAGTACTGATACACTGGTGATATGAATCAAGTTTAGTTTGCAAGACATCCCGTTCATTACAAACATCTATAAACTGTGTGTAAAACAAAGACACCTGTTTTCTGAGTGCTGCATTGTCGTCTAATATTTTAGTACATTCCAGTTCATCATCTAGGCGTAACTTTTCAAGATTCTGGCATTCTTCTGTAACTATTTGTAGCTTTTTGAGTGCCAGGTCTAGTTTCATCTCCATGCCCTTGCTTGCAGCTTTACGGGTCAAGGGCATAGTGTAGGCCGTTCAGAAACACTAAAACAGTAATAGTTAACTAAGAACAAAGTATATCAACACAAGTAAAATAGATTTTAAGGGAGGAAAGTGAAAGTTTGAATAGAAATACAAAGTTTAAAGATTTAGATTAGGACTTGAAAATACAGTTAAGGCGAGTTTAAGTTTACAAAAAATATATGTGGAGGTTAAATCAGTAGCCAAGGAGGTCAAATTATAAGAAAATATGAGGAAAATTTAGATTTTGTTCTTTTTTTTTTAAGGTGGGTAAGAATATTACTGTCGATTTAGGATTAAATTCAGATGAAGCTTTGGGCATAAATAATCTAAACGGCACTTGATACAGAGTATTTGTTACACAGGAATGCTAACGGGAGGCGGAATTTTGTAAACAAATTATACTCCCTGCGATATTTCCAAAAAACAGACACCGCTGTGCCGGTGCTGTTTCGTCAGTCACACTTGTTCGTATATTAAGTTGGAACCACAGTTTTCAACAACTTATTGGTTATTCATTACTCTTAGTTGTTATTTTATAAATTAAAACACTGTTAAACCCTATAAACACAAAAAAATCTATTTAAAATTTAGTTCATAAGGTCGGCGCTTGAGTATCATCAAGTGCCGATCTACCTCCGTCGCATCGTTGGGGCTTACCTGGCCGAAAGGTCAGTGATCTACCCGGGTCGGAGTCATTGGAGTCGGCGAGAGATGTCATGCGGTGTTCCACAGGGTTCGGTTCTGGGGCCGCTCCTGTGGAACATTGGGTATGACTGGGTGCTGCGCGGTGATCTCCCTCCTTGCGTCAGCGTAACTTGCTACGCTGACGATACGCTAGTAATGGCGTGGGGGGAGACTCATCGGCAAGCAGCTCTGTTGGGTACGGCGGGGGTTGCGCAAGTCGTCAGGAGGATCCGGCAGCTGGGACTCGAGGTGGCGCTCCACAAATCTGAGGCCTTATACTTTCATGGGCCTCGGAAGGCGCCACCGGCGGGGTCTTACATTACGGTGGGAGGCGTCCGCATCGGCGTCGAGAAATCAATGAGATATTTGGGTCTCATTCTCGATGGCCGATGGGACTTCGGAGAACACTTCCGAAGGTTGGTCCCCAAATGCGTGGCTGCGGCAGCAGCTCTGTCAAGATTGCTGCCCAATGTGGGGGGACCAAGCGCCTCTTGCCGTAAGCTGTACTTGGGGATCGTACGGTCGATGGCCCTTTATGGGGCCCCTGTGTGGGGGGAAACCCTGGCTGCCCGTAACATCCGCGAGCTGCGAAAGCCGCAGCGGGTAATGGCAGTTAGGGTAATAAGAGGGTACCGTACGATCTCCTTCGAGGCGGCAACCTTGCTAGCCGGTTCCCCACCCTGGGACTTGGAGGCTAGGGTCCTTGCGCTGCTATACAAGTGGCGTAGGGACTCGCGCAGCGTTCGGAGCTCCACGTATCCATGGTGGATGAGTGGAGGGCGCGACTTGCGCAACCCAGTGCGGGGCACGCCACAATCGTGGCGGTAAGACCGGTCCTAGAGGGGTGGCTTGAGAGGCGCCGCGGCGCTCTCACGTTCCGACTGACGCAGGTGCTTTCGGGGCATGGATGCTTCGGAAAGTACTTGCGTCTAATAGGTCGGGAGCAGACGCCCGAGTGTCACCATTGCGGCGACGCAGAGGACACGGCACACCATACCCTGGCTCTCTGTCCAGAGTGGGTGGAACAACGCCGTGCCCTAGTCGCAACACTCGGCGTGGGGGGCCTCTCGCTGTCGGCCATGACACAATCCATGGTCGACAGCGAGACAGCCTGGAATGCCGTTGTCTCCTTCTGCGAGGAGGTGATGGCTGCGAAGGAGGCAGCGGAACGGGAACGGGAGCTCACGACCACCCTTCCTACCCGCGCCAGGAGACCTGGACGTCGGAGAGCGCGTGTGGCGGATCTCCGGCCACCCTAGGAGATGGCCTGCGGGCGGCAGACGGAGGGCAGTTTGCCGCCTGGCCAGAACAGGCCCGAGGCGGTGGCGCTCGTGTTTCGGCGCGCGCCTTTAGCGGAAGGAGGACTTGAAGTCCTTCTCGTGACGGGGCCTGCCTAGATAGAGGCGGGCCAAGACCTGTCTGGGCTGCGGTGAATGCTTACGCGAATCCCGTGGCCCCGACTACAGGTACTCGAGGAACACCGTGGGGTTTTAGTCGGTAAACCGAAGATAAATACAGGGAGCCCGACATACCCCGTCGCTTGCCCAGCGGCGGGGATCCGTAAAGGATTTCCCCACTTAAAAAAAAAAAAAAAAAAAAAAAGGTTAGGTAAGTGTAATATTTTTGTTAGGTTAGGTAAGTGTAATATGTTTGTTAGGTTAGGTTAGTGTAATATTTTTGTTAGGTTAGGTTAGGTTAGTGATATATTTTTGTAAGGTTAGGTTAGTGTAATATTTTGGATAGGTTAGGTTAAGTATGTGTAATATTTATTATTATAGTGAAAATCGAGAGTGTGTCGACGAGGGTTGCGTACCTTATACTCAGAATCACCAAGCGGTATTCGTTGAAGGTTATACAGGTATACGCACCCACTTCGACACACTCCGACGATTAGGTCGAGGTTATGTATGAGGACATATCCAGAGCCATACATACCTCTAACTCCTATTTCACTGTGGTCATGGGGGACTTTAACGCTAAGCTGGGCAAACGATTCGGTAATGAGCTGAGAGTGGGGCAATTTGGAACTGGTGACCGGAACCCCCGGGGCCAAATGTTGGCCGACTTCATGGAGAAGGAGGGACTCTTTATGATGAATTCCTTCTTCAGGAAGCCGGATCACCGCAAATGGACCTGGGTGAGCCCGGATGGTAAAACTAAAAATGAGATAGACTTTATCTTGTCGACGAGACGACAGATGTTCAATGATGTCTCCGTGATCAATGCGGTTAAAACCGGGAGCGATCACAGACTGGTCAGAGGCCCATTGAACCTTAACGTCAAACTCCAGAGGTCCCGACTGATAAAGTCTACGCTCCGACCTTTACCTATCCACGTCCAAAACCCCGAACCATTTCAGCTCGAACTGCAAAACCGTTTCGAATGCCTAGCAGACTGCGAGGAAGTGGACTCATACTATGACAGGCTCGTAGAAGCTGTCCATACGGCTGGATCTAAGGTCTTCAAGGCCCGCCGTACAAACAGAACTAAAAAGATCTCTGACTTTACCCTGCAACTTATGGAAGATAGACGGAAAATGGTTCTGACATCCTCAGATGATGCTACCAGATATCGGCAGCTCAACAGACAGATCTCAAAGTCTTTGACTCGCGACACGCGGCAATTTAATACAATTAGTATTAAAGAGGCCATCGAGCGAAACAAAGGCTCTAAAGTGTTCGCAAGAGCTCTGTCTGTTGGACAGAGCCAACTGACGAAGCTGAACACTGAGGATGGTAGAATCGTCACGTCTAAACCTGAGTTGCTGGGAGAGATCGAGAAGTTCTACGGACAGTTATATACGACAACACAGCCACCTGTCAAAAGTCATGCCTCAGATCCCAGAGCACGACTAACCCGACATTACACCGAAGACATCCCGGACGTCAGCCTGTACGAGATTAGAATGGCTCTCAAACAACTCAAGAACAACAAGGCGCCTGGTGATGATGGAGTTACAGCAGAGCTTCTGAAGGCGGGTGGTACACCAATCCTACGGGCCCTTCAGAAGTTATTTAACTCCGTCATAATAGATGGTCAAACGCCACAAGCATGGCACAGAAGTGTGGTGGTGCTCTTCTTCAAAAAGGGCGACAAAACCCTATTGAAGAATTATAGACCCATCACACTGCTGAGCCATGTTTACAAGTTGTTTTCGAGGGTCGTTACGAACCGTCTCGTGCGCAGGTTTGACGACTTCCAGCCTCCCGAACAAGCCGGTTTCCGAAAAGGCTTTAGCACCATAGACCACATACATACGCTGCGGCAAGTTATACAGAAGACCGAAGAGTATAACAAGCCACTGTGCTTAGCGTTTGTGGACTATGAGAAAGCCTTTGATTCTATCGAAACATGGGCCGTGCTGAGGTCTCTCATAAGGTGCCAAATTGACTACCGGTATATCGAGGTGATAAAGTGTTTGTATGAAAACGCCACTATGTCAGTGCGACTCCAGGACCAGATCTCGAAACCTATCCACTTGCAGCGAGGCGTGAGACAGGGAGATGTTATATCTCCGAAACTGTTCACCGCTGCATTGGAAGACGTCTTCAAGCTTCTGGACTGGAAAGGCTTTGGCATCAATGTCAATGGCGAGTACATCACTCACCTTCGATTTGCCGATGATATCGTAGTCATGGCTGAGACCATGGAAGACCTCGGTACAATGCTCGATGACCTCAGCAGAGTCTCTCAACAAGTGGGTCTGAAAATGAACATGGATAAGACGAAAATCATGTCAAACGTCCATGTTGCACCCACTCAATTGAAAGTTGGTGACTCTGCACTCGAAGTTGTAGAGAACTATATTTACCTAGGACAGACCATCCAACTAGGTAGGTCCAACTTCGAGAAGGAGGTCAATCGTAGAATCCAACTCGGATGGGCAGCGTTCGGGAAGCTACGTAACATCTTCTCGTCCAAAATACCGCAGTGTCTCAAGTCGAAAGTCTTCGACCAGTGTGTGTTGCCAGTGATGACATACGGAAAAGAGACGTGGTCGCTCACTATGGGCCTTATTAAAAGGCTCAAGGTCACCCAAAGAGCAATGGAGAGGGCTATGCTCGGAGTTTCCCTGCGGGATCGCATCAGAAATGTCGAAATCCGCAGGCGAACCAAAGTCACCGACATAGCCCGAAGAATTGCCAAGCTGAAGTGGCAGTGGGCAGGGCACATAGCTCGTAGAGCCGACGGCCGTTGGGGCAGAAAGGTTCTCGAGTGGCGACCACGAACCGGAAGACGCAGCGTGGGCAGGCCCCCTACAAGATGGACCGATGATCTTGTGCGGGTCGCTGGAAATCGCTGGATGCGGATAGCGCAAGACCGGCAATTGTGGAGATCTATGGGGGAGGCCTTTGTCCAGCAGTGGACGTCTTTCGGCTGATATGATGATGATGAGTGTAATATTTTTGTTAGGTTAGGTAAGTGTAATATGTTTGTTAGGTTAGGTAAGTGTAATATTTTGGATAGGTTAGGTTAGGTTTGTGTAATATTTTTGTTAGGTTAGGTTAGTGAAATATTTTTGTTAGGTTAGTGTAATATTTTTATTAGGTTAGGTTAGTGTAATATTTTTGTTTGGTTAGGTTAGGTTAGTGATATATTTTTGTTAGGTTAGGTTAGTGTAATATTTTGTTAGGTTAGGTTAGTGAGCCGAGCGCGAGAGGGAGCGCAACGATCCCTCCCGTAGGAGAACGAGACGGCGCCGATGAACTGGATATTGACACTAATATCCGCTTCATCGGCGCCGGCGCTGGGATCTAATCTCAGCGCGAGAGAGAATGCGGCGTCCGGCTGGCTTCTCCCCGGCTTGACGTCGCCCCTGGGACCGCTGGCGTTTGGAGGAGGGGAACTCCACTCGTCTTACATAAGCGGTCCCGGGAAGAGGTAACCTGCTGTAGCTCAGGTTGCCTAAACGCGCTTGTGCGTGAAGGGGAGGGGAGGAGGCATTTGGCCCCCTCCCGTCCCCGGAGGAGAGTCTCAGACGCTCAGTGTACAGCGGGGGTACTGGCGAGATCGTTCACGAGTACCCAGGCCCCCCGCTACAGGCATTGTGAGGCTGGCTACCATGGTGGTTTTAGTGCGTATCCCGGGACTAGCCCGAGTGAGTCCCACATAACCCGTCGCCTCCCCAAGCGGCGGGTATGCGTAAGTTTAATGCATTTCCACCATGTAAAAAAAAAAAAAAAAAAGGTTAGGTTAGTGAAATATTTTTGTTAGGTTAGGTTAGGTTAGTGTTTGGGGAACCACCCCACAGTGCTTGCGTCCACGTCGCGTTCCCCGGAAACGTCCCAGTTCTGACCACCGTAACGGAGTGGCAGACTGGGTACGGCTAAAGTGCACTGTGCATCGTAGCTATCTTACTGCCTTGTGAGCTACGACCTTGTTGGAATATGCCAAAACCATTGCGGGATGCCCTCGGGCATTTCATCAAAAAAGGCCCTTCTCAGGGCCAACCCAAAGGCCCTTCTCAGGGCCAACCAAAAGGCCCTTCTCAGGGCCAACGCGACGCGTCGGCGTCGGAAGGCAGCGCCTTCTACGGAGGGAGAGTGGACTCATTGTCGGACTCCGAGAATGAGTCCACAGCGTCGGATTACAGCCGATCACGATCGGTTTCGCGGAAGCGTAAGAGCTTCCTGAAACAAGGGTCAGATGGGTCCTCGTGTTCGGCGAAGGAGCAGAAAAGGAAGGCCCAAAAAACCGCAGCGGATACCCACGATGTGGGTTTGGTCGACGCCCAGCGCCAGTTGGATCTGGGTCGTCGGGAGCAGCTCCAGCAGGAGCTCGAGGAGCGAATTGCGGCCAAGGAGGAGCGGGCGCGCGTCGCTCGTGCCAAGGCCGGGTACGGTGCGTCCCGCGTGATGTACGCGGACCACTCCCTGGCCGAATTGGAGAGGATGGCCTTGGAGGACGAGGAGGCGATCGTGGAGGTCGCCGCCAAGTCCTCCCACCTAAAGGGGACTTTCCAAAAGTCCCTGAAATGCCGGGCCGCGAGCATGCGTGGCATCGTCGCGGAGCTCGTGGAGCGCAAGGCCAGCGACGAGTCGCGGCAACTGCAGGCGAAAGTGGATCGCCTGCAGTCGGAGGTCAGCCAGCTTCACCTCAAGCTGGCTGAAGCCACGGCCCGGCCGTCCCAAGCCGAGCCCAGACCTGCGGCGGAGGGCCTTGCCTCCTCCCCCGGCCTTGAGGATGTCCTCCGCAAGGTCATGGCGGAGGAGAGGGCGTTTGTTCGTTCCTGCCTGGCGGGAATAGAGGACCGGCTCTTGCCGGCGAAAGTCGTCCGACCGCCGCTTGCGGCGGACAGGAGGCGAGAGGAGCCGGTGCCTTCCTCTCAGAGGGAGGACGCCCTTCTCCCTTCCACCACCCCGACCAACCAGCAGGGCTGGACGAGGGTGGTCGGTAAGGGGAAGGGCAAGGGCAAAAAGACGGCAGCGGTCGTCTCTGCCGTCCCCGCCACCACCACTCCCAGCCAGTCGAAGCCGACTGGCAAGGGTAAAGGGAGGGGGAAAACCACCCCCCCAGCCGCCTCCGCCACCACCCCTGCCGGTCAGTCACAGACGACTGGCAAGGGGAAGGGGAAGGGGAAGAGTTCTTCCCCCCCAGCCGGTGCCAAGAGGAACCTTGTTCCTCCAAAGACCGCGGCCGTCGTGGTGACACTCACCGCGGAGGCCGCGGAGCGGGGTGAGACGTACGCGTCCATGTTGGTGCGGGCGCGTGCCACTGCCGATCCCACCAAACTGGGGATCGGCAAAGTCTCATGCCGCAAGACACAGGCTGGGGCTCGTATATTCGAGTTCCCTGGTGCGGAGGGCGGCAAAAACGCGGACCTCTTTGCAGCTAAGCT
Organism: Pseudoips prasinana; assembly: GCA_951640165.1. Taxonomy (NCBI): domain Eukaryota; kingdom Metazoa; phylum Arthropoda; class Insecta; order Lepidoptera; family Nolidae; genus Pseudoips; species Pseudoips prasinana. Next base: position 20,488,051 of record OX621236.1, on the reverse strand, counting down.
GCAAGAGGTCATCGCAGACTCGGCGAAGGTGGCCAGGCCGGTAAAGTCGGCGGCCATCGAGGTGACGGATCTAGATGACTCCGTCACCAAGGAGGAGGTGGTGGCAGCAATCGCAGCCATAGGTGGCTGCGCAGTCGCAGCGGTGCAGGGCGGGGGCATCAGGCCCGGGCGCGGCGGCATGGGCACTATTCGCCTGGAGTGCCCAGTCGCCGCTGCCAAAGCCGTCCTCGAAAAGGGACGGCTCGCCGTCGGCTTCAGCTCGGGTGCAGTCCGGGCCCTTGAAGACCAGCCTTTAAGGTGTTATAAGTGCTTCGGCATCGGACACACCCGGGCTCTCTGTCCGTCCACAATAGACAGGACGGACAGCTGCTACCGCTGCGGCAAGGAGGGGCACAAAGCCGCCTCCTGCATGGCCGCCGCGCCGCACTGCGCAGTTTGTGCCGCCAGTGGCCGCCCTGCGGGCCATATAATGAAGGGGAGGAATTGCAGTCCTCCCCTTAAGAAGGGCAAAGTTCAGGCACCGACCCGGCCTGTCGCTGCCACCGCCGTCCCAGTAGCTGGGACCTCAGCGGCTGTGGAGGAGGAGGGTGCGATGTTCGATTAATGGGTAGAGTCGAACATCGCATCCTCCAGGCGAACACCAACCACTGCAGAGCGGCCCAGGATCTGCTGATGCAGACTGTGGCCGAGTGGTTGGTGGACGTGGCGGTGGTCGCCGAGCCGTACTCGGTGCCTGGCCGTTGGCTGGGTGATCGAGACGGCTTGGTGGCGTTGGTGTCGCGGCCTGCCACGGACTCCCCTCCCCTCTCGCTTTTAGAGAGGGGTCCGGGATACGTGGCCGCCGCGTGGGGAGAAATAGCCCTGGTCGGGGTCTATTTCTCCCCAAACCGCCCTCTAAGGGACTTCGAGAATTTTCTCGAGGTCCTTACGGCAGTCGTCGGGAGGGCGGCACCACGTCAGGTCGTAGTGTTGGGCGACCTGAACGCCAAGTCGGTGGCCTGGGGCAACCCAGCGGCGTCCTGCAACGTCCGAGGGCGCGCCGTCGAATTTTGGGCGGCCTCGTGCGGCGTGTCTCTGCTAAACAGGGGGGATGTTCACACGTGTGTGCGGCAACAGGGAGGGTCAGTGGTGGACGTGTCGTTCGCCACCCCTGTGCTAGCCACACGCGTCGTGAACTGGCGGGTGGAGATGGTGGAGACCCTGTCGGACCACCGATATGTGCGGTTCGACATCTCCACCCAGAGCCCGCGGGGGATGGCCCGCTCGGGCCAATCTCCCTTCCCGCGGTGGGCTCTCACCCGCCTGGACCGGGAGGCAGCCCTGGAGGCAGCGTTCCTCGAGGACTGGCTCTCGCCCCCTGTGGAGGGCACGGACGTGGACGCCGCAGCGGTTCAGCTCCGGAGGTCCCTGACCGAGGTGTGCAAGTCTAGCATGCCTCGGTCTCGCCGTCCGCCTCCCCGTCGCGCCGTTTATTGGTGGACGGTGGAGTTGGCGGGGCTCCGAGCCGAGTGCGTGGAGGCCAGGAGGGCCTACACGCGGAGTCGGCGGCGCGCCGGCCGATGTCAGGCCGAGGAGGACCGCCTCTACGCCTCTTACGTAGAGGCAAAGACGGTCCTCAAGTTGGCAATGTGCGCCGCCGAGGACTCGGCAAAGGCCGAGATGCTGGAGGGCCTCGACAGGGATCCGTTTGGGAGACCATACAAGCTGGCGCGGAGCCAGCTGCGTCCATATGGTCCCCCAATAACGGAGACCCTAGAGCCGGCGTTGCTGGATGGGGTGGTTCGGTCACTGTTTCCGCGCAGGACCGAATTCACCCCTCCAACGATGAACCCCCCGCGGGGGGGTGTGGTGGCTTCGCCGGAGGACGAGGTGCCTCCAGTGTCGGCGGAGGAACTTCGCGCGGGGGTTCTGCCCCTCCGCGCGAAGAAGACGGCCCCTGGACCGGACGGCGTCCCCGCACGGGTGGTGGCCATCGCGGCGTCCCTAATGGAGGAAAGGCTTCGGGACCTCTTCAGCGCGTGCTTGACGGCTGGGAGGTTCCCGAAGCTGTGGAAGGAAGGCAAGCTGTGCCTTCTCCGCAAGGAGGGACGCCCGGTGGACTCCCCCTCGGCATACCGGCCCATCGTTTTACTCGATGAGGTCGGTAAACTGTTCGAGGGGATCATCGCCACCCGGCTTAATAGTCAGCTGCGGGAGGTAGGGCCGGACCTGTCGGACGCCCAGTTCGGGTTCCGACAAGGGCGTTCGACGATCGACGCGTTGACCCTACTCAGGGGCCAGGTGCGGGAGGCGGTCGAGGCTGGGGACGGAGTGTTGGCGGTGTCGTTCGACATCGCCAACGCCTTCAACTCCGTGCCCCACTCGACCATATTGGAGGCACTCCGATACTACGGAGTGCCCCAATATCTGCGGGCGATCCTGGCCAGTTACCTGGAGGACCGAGAGGTCCTTCTGGTGGACAAGGCGGCCAGGATCAGGCGCTACGGAGTGGAGTCCGGTGTTCCACAGGGTTCGGTGCTGGGGCCCCTCCTGTGGAACATCGGATTTGACTGGCTCCTGCGGGGCACCCTCCTCCAGGGCACGAGCGTCATCTGCTACGCGGATGACACTCTCCTTGTTGCCCGGGGGAGGGATTTTAGGGAAGCGGCCTGTCTGGCCTCAGCTGGCGGATCCTTAGTGGCAGGTAGGATCCGCCAGCTTGGATTGGGGGTAGCGCTGAACAAGACCGAGGCCGTGTTCTTTCACGGGCCTCGGCAGCGCTGCCCACCTGACGCCCACATCGTGGTGGAGGGCGTCCGGATAGGGGTCGGGGCCCAGATGAAGTATCTGGGCCTCGTGCTGGACAGCAGGTGGCGCTTCGGCCCGCACTTTAGCGGGCTGTCGACGCGCCTGCTGAAAGCCGCGGACGCCCTCTCATGGCTCCTCCCAAACCTGGGAGGGCCCAAAGAGCGATGCCGGCGCCTCTATGCCGGCATCCTGAAGAGTATGGCCCTATACGGGGCACCCATCTGGGCGGACTCCCTCCACAGGAGGGAGAATGCAACCGCCATCCGCAGGCCCCAACGGGCCATTGCACAGCGGGTGGCGAGAGCCTACCGCTCAGTGGGCTTCGCGGCGGCGTGCGCTCTGGCCGGCACCCCTCCATGGGAATTGGAGGCATGGGTGCTCGCCAGAGTGTACGAATGGGCGGCGCGGCGTAGGGCGCTGGGTGAGCGCCCCGCCGCGCAAGAGCGGGATGCCGTGCGGCGGGAGGCGAGGGACGCAATCGTCCTACACTGGACACGGGACCTCGCCTCCGCCACATTTGGACGCCGGACGCTGGACGCGCTCGGTCCAGTCCTGCGGGACTGGATCGAGCGCCCCCACGGTTTCCTCTCGTTCCGTCTGGTGCAGGTGTTGTCCGGGCATGGCTGCTTCGGAACGCACCTGCATCGGATTCAGAGGGAGGAAACCCCGGCGTGCCACGATTGTGGAGCCGCGGAGGACACGGCGCAGCACACCCTCGAGGTGTGCCCAGCCTGGGCTGAGCTGCGCCGTGCCCTGACAGATGTGGTCGGGCAGGACCTCTCACTTCCCAGTGTGGTAAACTCCATGCTGGGGAGTGAGGAGGCTTGGGCGGCGGTTGCCTCCTTTTGCGAGAATGTTATGTCGCAAAAGGAGGCGGCGGAGCGCGCGCGGGAGGACGATCCTCTCGCGCCGCCGCTCCGCAGGCGAAGAAGGGGTGGGAGACGGCGGTTGTACGATCGTCGCCTCCCTCCTTCTGGTGGTGATTAGCGGGCGACAGGCGCGGGGGCGCCTTCGCTCGCATTGCACTAATCACCACCCTCGACGGGCGGGAACGGCCGAGCACTCATGGTCGTTCCCGGGCCCCTCAACTTAGGGAGGGGCGTGCGGGCCCCGCTGTAAAGGCGGGCGGTCGTCGGTGGGGGACTGGACGTAAAGGCTGTGCCGGTTTCCCAGTCCTCCTCCAAATAGACGATGCGGGAGTGCCGCTGGGTTATTTTAGTGGGTATGCCGGAGTAGCCGGAGAGTCCCACATAACCCGTCCATCCCCCAATGGGCGGGTATGCGTAACGCATTTTTTCCCAGCGCAAACAAAAAAAAAAAAAAAAAAAAAAAGGTTAGGTTAGTGTTTGAGTGCCCAGTCGCCGCTGCCAAAGCCGTCCTTGAAAAGGGACGGCTAGCCGTCGGCTTCAGCTCGGGTGCGGTCCGGGCACTCGAGGACCAGCCACTGCGGTGCTACAAGTGCTTCGGCATTGGCCACACCCGAGCCCTCTGTCCTTCCACTGTCGACAGGACGGACAGCTGCTACTGCTGCGGCAAGGAGGGGCACAAAGCCGCCTCCTGCGAGGCCACCGCACCGCACTGCGCGGTGTGTGCCGCCAGTGGCCGCCCTGCGGGCCACATTATGAAGGGGAGGAACTGTATTCCTCCCCTAAAGAAGGGCAAAATGCAGGCGCCGACCCGGCCTGTCGCTGCCACCGCCACCCCAGTAGCTGGGACCTCGGCGGCTGTGGAGAAGGAGGGTGCGATGATCCATTAATGGGTAGGATTGAACATCGCATCCTCCAGGCGAACACCAACCACTGCAGAGCGGCCCAGGATTTGCTCATGCAGACCGTGGCCGAGTGGTTGGTGGACGTGGCGGTGGTCGCCGAGCCGTACTCGGTGCCTGGCCGTTGGCTGGGTGATCGGGACGGCTTGGTGGCGTTGGTGTCGCGGCCTGCCACGGACTCCCCACCCCTCTCGCTTTTAGAGAGGGGTCCGGGATACGTGGCCGCCGCGTGGGGAGAAATAGCCCTGGTCGGGGTCTATTTCTCCCCAAACCGCCCTCTAAGGGACTTCGAGAATTTTCTCGAAGTCCTTACGGCAGTCGTCGGGAGGGCGGCGCCACGCCATGTAATGGTGATAGGTGACCTAAACGCCAAGTCGGTGGCCTGGGGCAACCCGGCGGCGTCGTGTAACGTCCGGGGGCGCGCCGCCGAATTTTGGTCGGCTTCGTGCGGCGTGTCCCTCCTGAACAGGGGGGGTGTTCACACGTGTGTGCGGCAACGGGGGGGGTCAGTGGTGGACGTGTCGTTCGCCACCCCCGTGCTAGCCACACGCGTTGTGAACTGGCGGGTGGAGATGGTGGAGACCCTGTCGGACCACCGATATGTGCGGTTCGACATCTCCACCCAGAGCCCGCGGGGGATGGCCCGCTCGGGCCAATCACCCTTCCCGCGGTGGGCTCTCACCCGCCTGGACCGGGAGTCAGCCCAGGAGGCGGCGTTCCTCGAGGACTGGCTCTCGCCCCCTGTGGAGGGCACGGACGTGGACGCCGCAGCGGTTCGGCTGCGGGGGTCCCTGACCGAGGTGTGCAACTCCAGCATGCCTCGGTCTCGCCGTCCGCCTCCCCGTCGCGCCGTTTATTGGTGGACGGTGGAGCTGGCGGGGCTCCGGGCCGCGTGCGTGGAGGCCAGGAGGGCCTACACGCGGAGTCGGCGGCGCACCAGCCGATGTCAGGCTGAGGAGGACCGCCTCTACGCCTCTTACCTAGAGGCAAAGACGGTCCTCAAGTCGGAAATGTGCGCCGCCGAGGACTCGGCAAAGGCCGAGATGCTGGAGGGCCTCGACAGGGATCCGTTTGGGAGGCCGTATAAGCAGGCGCGGAGCCAGCTGCGCCCTTACGGTCCCCCATTAGCGGAGACCCTAGAGCCGGCGTTGCTGGATGGGGTGGTTCGGTCACTGTTTCCGCGCAGGACCGACTTCACCCCACCAACGATGAACCCCCCGCTGGGGGGGTTGGTGGCTTCGCCGGAGGAGGAGGTGCCTCCAGTGTCGGCGGAGGAATTTCGCGCGGGGGTTCTGTCCCTCCGCGCGAAGAAGACGGCCCCTGGACCAGATGGCGTCCCCGCACGGGTGGTGGCCATCGCAGCGTCCTTCATGGAGCAGAGGATTCGGGACCTCTTCAGCGCGTGCCTGACGGCTGGGAGGTTCCCGAAGATCTGGAAGGAGGGGCAGCTTTGCCTGCTCCGGAAGGAGGGACGCCCGGTGGACTCCCCCTCGGCATACCGGCCCATCGTTCTGCTCGATGAGGTCGGTAAATTGTTCGAGGGGATCATCGCCACCCGGCTAAATAGCCAGTTGCGGGAAGTAGGGCCAGACCTGTCGGACGCCCAGTTCGGGTTCCGACAAGGGCGTTCGACGGTCGATGCGTTGGCCCTACTCAGGGGCCAAGTGCGGGAAGCGGTCGAGGCTGGGGACGGAGTGTTGGCGGTGTCGTTCGACATCGCCAACGCCTTCAACTCCGTGCCCCACTCGACCATATTGGAGGCACTCCGGTATCACGAAGTGCCCCAATATCTGCGGGTGATCCTGGCCAACTACCTGGAGGACCGGGAGGTCCTCCTGGCGGACAGGACGGCCAGGATCAGGCGCTACGGCGCGGAGTCCGGTGTTCCACAGGGTTCGGTGCTAGGGCCCCTCTTGTGGAACATCGGATTCGATTGGCTGCTGCGCGGCACCCTCCTCCAGGGCACGAGTGTCATCTGCTACGCGGATGACACTCTCCTCGTTGCCCGGGGGAGGGATTTTAGGGAGGCGGCCTGTCTGGCCTCAGCTGGCGGATCCTTAGTGGCAGGTAGGATCCGCCAGCTTGGTTTGAGGGTGGCGCTGAACAAGACCGAGGCCGTGTTCTTTCACGGGCCTCGGCAGCGCTGCCCTCCTGACGCCCACATCGTGGTGGAGGGCGTCCGGATAGGGGTCGGGGCCCAGATGAAGTATCTGGGCCTCGTGCTGGACAGCAGGTGGCGCTTCGGCCCGCACTTCAGCGGGCTGTCGACGCGCCTGCTAAAAGCCGCGGACGCCCTCTCGTGGCTCCTCCCGAACCTGGGCGGGCCCAAGGAGCGATGCCGGCGCCTCTATGCCGGCATCCTCAAAAGCATGGCCCTATATGGGGCTCCCATCTGGGCGGACTCCCTCCACAGGAGGGAGAATGCAACCGCCATCCGCAGGCCCCAACGGGCCATTGCACAGCGGGTGGCGCGAGCCTACCGCTCGGTGGGCTTCGCGGCGGCGTGCGCTCTGGCCGGCACCCCTCCATGGGAATTGGAGGCATGGGTGCTCGCCAGAGTGTACGAATGGGTGGCGCGGCGTAGGGCGCTGGGTGAGTGCCCCGCCGCGCAAGAGCGGGAGGCCGTGCGGCGGGAGGCGAGGGACGCAATCGTCCTTCACTGGACACGAGACCTCGCCTCCGCCACCTTTGGTCGCCGGACGCTGGACGCGCTCGGTCCAGTCCTGCGGGACTGGCTCGAGCGCCCCCACGGTTTCCTCTCTTTCCGTCTGGTGCAGGTGTTGTCCGGGCATGGCTGCTTCGGAACGCACCTGCATCGGATCCAGAGGGAGGAGACCCCGGCGTGCCACAACTGTGGAGCCGCGGAGGGCACGGCGCAGCACACCCTCGAGGTGTGCCCAGCCTGGGCTGAGCTGCGCCGTGCCCTGACAGATGTGGTCGGGATGGACCTCTCACTTCCCAGTGTGGTGAACTCCATGCTGGGGAGTGAGGAGGCTTGGGCGGCGGTTGCCTCCTTTTGCGAGAATGTCATGTCGCAAAAGGAGGCGGCGGAGCGCGCGCGGGAGGATGATCCTCTCGCGCCGCCGCTCCGCAGGCGAAGAAGGGGTGGGAGACGGCGGTTGTACGATCGTCGCCTCCCTCCTTCTGGTGGTGATTAGCGGGCGACAGGCGCGGGGGCGCCTTCGCTCGCATTGCACTAATCACCACCCTCGTCGGGCGGGAACGGCCTAGCACTCGTGGTCGTTCCCGGACCCCTCCACTTAGGGAGGGGCGTGCGGGCCCCGCTGTAAAGGCGGGCGGTCGTCGGTGGGGGACTGGACGTAAAGGCTGTGCCGGTTTCCCAGTCCTCCTCCAAATAGACGATGCGGGAGTGCCGCTGGGTTATTTTAGTGGGTATGCCGGAGTAGCCGGAGAGTCCCACATAACCCGTCCATCCCCCAATGGGCGGGTATGCGTAACGCATTTTTTCCCAGCGCAAACAAAAAAAAAAAAAAAAAAAAAAGGTTAGGTTAGTGTAATATTTTTGTTACGTTAGGTTAGGTTAGGTAGGGGAACCACCCCACAGTGCTTACGTCCTCGTCGTGTTCCCTGGAAACGTCCCAGTTCTGACCACCGTAACGGAGTGGCAGACTGGGTACGGCTAAAGTGCACTGTGATTCGTTGCGAACTATATTGCCTGGATTGCTTCGAAACTGCGGATTATGCCTAAAATGCATAAACCTGCGCGGGATGCCCTCGGGCATTTCGTGAAACAAGGCCCTTCTCAGGGCCAACCCAAAGGCCCTTCTCAGGGCCAACCAAAAGGCCCTTCTCAGGGCCAACCAAAAGGCCCTTCTCAGGGCCAACGCGACGCGTCGGCGTCGGAAGGCAGAGCCTTCTACGGAGGGAGAGTGGACTCATTGTCGGACTCCGACAATGAGTCCATTGCATCGGATGCGATGGTGATCGCGGCTTCTCGGTCACGATCAGGATCGAGAAAGCGGACTTTTCTGAAAGTCAGTTCGGATGGCTCCTCGGCCTCGGGCTCGGTGAAGGAGCCAAAAAAGAAAGTTAAGGCCAAGAAGCAGACGGCCATAGTGGCGGATACCCACGACGTGGGTCTGGTGGATGCCCAGCGCGAGCTGGACCTGACTCGGCGGGAGCAGCTCCAGCAAGAGCTGGAGGAGCGGGTTGCGGCCCAGGAGGAACGGGCGCGCGTCGCCCGTGCCAAGTCCGGGTACGGTGCGTCCCACGTGCTGTACTCGGACCACTCCCTGGCCGAGCTTCAGAGGATGGCCTTGGAGGACGAGGAGGCGATCGTGGAGGTCGCCGCCAAGTCCTCCCACCTAAAGGGGACTTTCCAAAAGTCCCTGAAATGCCGGGCCGCGAGCATGCGTGGCATCGTCGCGGAGCTCGTGGAGCGCAAGGCCAGCGACGAGTCGCGGCAACTGCAGGCGAAAGTGGATCGCCTGCAGTCGGAGGTTAGCCAGCTTCACCTCAAGCTGGCCGAAGCCACGGCCCGGCCGTCGCAAGCCGAGCCCAGACCTGCGGCAGAGGGCCTTACCTCCTCCCCCGGCCTTGAGGATGTCCTCCGCAGGGTCATGGCGGAGGAGAGGGCCTTCGTCAGATCCTGCCTAGCGGGAATAGAGGACCGGCTCTTGCCGGAGAAACGCCTCCGACCGCCACTTGCGGTGGACAAAAGGCGAGTGGAGCCGGTGCCTAGCTCCTCGAGGGAGGACGCCCTTCTCCCTTCCACCACCCCGACCAACCAGCAGGGCTGGACGAAGGTGGTCGGTAAGGGGAAGGGCAAAGGCAAAAGGACGGCACCTGTCGTCCCTGCCGTGCCCACCACCACCACTCCCAGCCAGTCGAAGCCGACTGGCAAGGGTAAAGGGAGGGGGAAAACCACCCCCCCAGCCGCCTCCGCCACCACCTCTGCCGATCAGTCGATTGGCAAGGGAAAAGGGAAGGGGAAGAGTTCCCCCCCAGCAGGCGCCAAGAGGAACTTGGTTCCTCCCAAGACCGCAGCCGTTGTGATGACGCTCACCACGGAGGCTGCGGAGCGGGGCGAGACGTACGCGTCCGTGATGTTGCGGGCTCGTGCCAATGCCGATCCTACCAAACTGGGGATCGGTAAAGTCTCGTGCCGCCGGACGCAGGCTGGGGCTCGAATTTTCGAGTTCCCAGGTGCCGAGGGCGCGAAGAACGCGGACCTCTTTGCAAAAAAGCTGCAGGAGGTCATTGCGGATGCGGCGAAGGTGGCCAGGCCGGTGAAGTCGGCGGCCATCGAGGTGACGGATCTGGATGACTCCGTCACCAAGGAGGAGGTGGTGGCAGCAATCGCAGCCATAGGGGGCTGCGAAGTCGCAGCGGTACAAGGCGGGGGCATCAGGCCCGGGCGCGGCGGCATGGGCACCATTCGCCTTGAGTGCCCAGTCGCCGCTGCCAAAGCCGTCCTTGAAAAGGGACGGCTAGCCGTCGGCTTCAGCTCGGGTGCGGTCCGGGCACTCGAGGACCAGCCACTGCGGTGCTACAAGTGCTTCGGCATTGGCCACACCCGAGCCCTCTGTCCTTCCACTGTCGACAGGACGGACAGCTGCTACCGCTGCGGCAAGGAGGGGCACAAAGCCGCCTCCTGCGAGGCCACCGCACCGCACTGCGCGGTGTGTGCCGCCAGTGGCCGCCCTGCGGGCCACATTATGAAGGGGAGGAACTGTATTCCTCCCCTAAAGAAGGGCAAAATGCAGGCGCCGACCCGGCCTGTCGCTGCCACCGCCACCCCAGTAGCTGGGACCTCGGCGGCTGTGGAGAAGGAGGGTGCGATGATCCATTAATGGGTAGGATTGAACATCGCATCCTCCAGGCGAACACCAACCACTGCAGAGCGGCCCAGGATTTGCTCATGCAGACCGTGGCCGAGTGGTTGGTGGACGTGGCGGTGGTCGCCGAGCCGTACTCGGTGCCTGGCCGTTGGCTGGGTGATCGGGACGGCTTGGTGGCGTTGGTGTCGCGGCCTGCCACGGACTCCCCACCCCTCTCGCTTTTAGAGAGGGGTCCGGGATACGTGGCCGCCGCGTGGGGAGAAATAGCCCTGGTCGGGGTCTATTTCTCCCCAAACCGCCCTCTAAGGGACTTCGAGAATTTTCTCGAAGTCCTTACGGCAGTCGTCGGGAGGGCGGCGCCACGCCATGTAATGGTGATAGGTGACCTAAACGCCAAGTCGGTGGCCTGGGGCAACCCGGCGGCGTCGTGTAACGTCCGGGGGCGCGCCGCCGAATTTTGGTCGGCTTCGTGCGGCGTGTCCCTCCTGAACAGGGGGGGTGTTCACACGTGTGTGCGGCAACGGGGGGGGTCAGTGGTGGACGTGTCGTTCGCCACCCCCGTGCTAGCCACACGCGTTGTGAACTGGCGGGTGGAGATGGTGGAGACCCTGTCGGACCACCGATATGTGCGGTTCGACATCTCCACCCAGAGCCCGCGGGGGATGGCCCGCTCGGGCCAATCACCCTTCCCGCGGTGGGCTCTCACCCGCCTGGACCGGGAGTCAGCCCAGGAGGCGGCGTTCCTCGAGGACTGGCTCTCGCCCCCTGTGGAGGGCACGGACGTGGACGCCGCAGCGGTTCGGCTGCGGGGGTCCCTGACCGAGGTGTGCAACTCCAGCATGCCTCGGTCTCGCCGTCCGCCTCCCCGTCGCGCCGTTTATTGGTGGACGGTGGAGCTGGCGGGGCTCCGGGCCGCGTGCGTGGAGGCCAGGAGGGCCTACACGCGGAGTCGGCGGCGCACCAGCCGATGTCAGGCTGAGGAGGACCGCCTCTACGCCTCTTACCTAGAGGCAAAGACGGTCCTCAAGTCGGAAATGTGCGCCGCCGAGGACTCGGCAAAGGCCGAGATGCTGGAGGGCCTCGACAGGGATCCGTTTGGGAGGCCGTATAAGCAGGCGCGGAGCCAGCTGCGCCCTTACGGTCCCCCATTAGCGGAGACCCTAGAGCCGGCGTTGCTGGATGGGGTGGTTCGGTCACTGTTTCCGCGCAGGACCGACTTCACCCCACCAACGATGAACCCCCCGCTGGGGGGGTTGGTGGCTTCGCCGGAGGAGGAGGTGCCTCCAGTGTCGGCGGAGGAATTTCGCGCGGGGGTTCTGTCCCTCCGCGCGAAGAAGACGGCCCCTGGACCAGATGGCGTCCCCGCACGGGTGGTGGCCATCGCAGCGTCCTTCATGGAGCAGAGGATTCGGGACCTCTTCAGCGCGTGCCTGACGGCTGGGAGGTTCCCGAAGATCTGGAAGGAGGGGCAGCTTTGCCTGCTCCGGAAGGAGGGACGCCCGGTGGACTCCCCCTCGGCATACCGGCCCATCGTTCTGCTCGATGAGGTCGGTAAATTGTTCGAGGGGATCATCGCCACCCGGCTAAATAGCCAGTTGCGGGAAGTAGGGCCAGACCTGTCGGACGCCCAGTTCGGGTTCCGACAAGGGCGTTCGACGGTCGATGCGTTGGCCCTACTCAGGGGCCAAGTGCGGGAAGCGGTCGAGGCTGGGGACGGAGTGTTGGCGGTGTCGTTCGACATCGCCAACGCCTTCAACTCCGTGCCCCACTCGACCATATTGGAGGCACTCCGGTATCACGGAGTGCCCCAATATCTGCGGGTGATCCTGGCCAACTACCTGGAGGACCGGGAGGTCCTCCTGGCGGACAGGACGGCCAGGATCAGGCGCTACGGCGCGGAGTCCGGTGTTCCACAGGGTTCGGTGCTAGGGCCCCTCTTGTGGAACATCGGATTCGATTGGCTGCTGCGCGGCACCCTCCTCCAGGGCACGAGTGTCATCTGCTACGCGGATGACACTCTCCTCGTTGCCCGGGGGAGGGATTTTAGGGAGGCGGCCTGTCTGGCCTCAGCTGGCGGATCCTTAGTGGCAGGTAGGATCCGCCAGCTTGGTTTGAGGGTGGCGCTGAACAAGACCGAGGCCGTGTTCTTTCACGGGCCTCGGAAGCGCTGCCCTCCTGACGCCCACATCGTGGTGGAGGGCGTCCGGATAGGGGTCGGGGCCCAGATGAAGTATCTGGGCCTCGTGCTGGACAGCAGGTGGCGCTTCGGCCCGCACTTCAGCGGGCTGTCGACGCGCCTGCTGAAAGCCGCGGACGCCCTCTCGTGGCTCCTCCCGAACCTGGGCGGGCCCAAGGAGCGATGCCGGCGCCTCTATGCCGGCATCCTCAAAAGCATGGCCCTATATGGGGCTCCCATCTGGGCGGACTCCCTCCACAGGAGGGAGAATGCAACCGCCATCCGCAGGCCCCAACGGGCCATTGCACAGCGGGTGGCGCGAGCCTACCGCTCGGTGGGCTTCGCGGCGGCGTGCGCTCTGGCCGGCACCCCTCCATGGGAATTGGAGGCATGGGTGCTCGCCAGAGTGTACGAATGGGTGGCGCGGCGTAGGGCGCTGGGTGAGCGCCCCGCCGCGCAAGAGCGGGAGGCCGTGCGGCGGGAGGCGAGGGACGCAATCGTCCTTCACTGGACACGAGACCTCGCCTCCGCCACCTTTGGTCGCCGGACGCTGGACGCGCTCGGTCCAGTCCTGCGGGACTGGCTCGAGCGCCCCCACGGTTTCCTCTCTTTCCGTCTGGTGCAGGTGTTGTCCGGGCATGGCTGCTTCGGAACGCACCTGCATCGGATCCAGAGGGAGGAGACCCCGGCGTGCCACCATTGCGGAGCCATGGAGGACACGGCGCAGCACACCCTCGAGGTGTGCCCAGCCTGGGCTGAGCTGCGCCGTGCCCTGAATACTGTCGTTGGGCTGGACCTCTCACTTCCCAGTGTGGTGAACTCCATGCTGGGGAGTGAGGAGGCTTGGGCGGCGGTTGCCTCCTTTTGCGAGGACGTCATGTCGCAAAAGGAGGCGGCGGAGCGCGCGCGGGAGGATGATCCTCTCGCGCCACCGCTCCGCAGGCGAAGGAGGGGTGGGAGAAGGCGGCTGTACGACCGTCGCCTCCCACCCTCAGGTGGTGATTAGCGGGTGACAGGCGCGGGGGCGCCTTCGCTCGCATTGCACAAATCGCCACCACCGTCGGGCGGGAACGGCCGAGCACTCACGGTCGTTCTCGGGCCCCTCCACTTAGGAAGGGGCGTGCGGGCCCCGCTGTAAAGGCGGGCGGTCGTCGGTGGGGGACTGGACGTAAAGGCTGTGCCGGTTTCCCAGTCCCCCTCCAAACAGACGATGCGGGAGTGCCGCTGGGTTATTTTAGTGGGTATGCCGGAGTAGCCGGAGAGTCCCACATAACCCGTCCATCCCCCATTGGGCGGGTATGCGTAACGCATTTTTTCCCAGCGCAAACAAAAAAAAAAAAAAAAAAAAAAAAGGTTAGGTTAGGTAAGTGTAATACCGCCCCAGGGCCCGACGGCATTCCTGGTCGTGTTTGGGTCCTGGCCCTGAGGGCTCTCGGACCCCGACTGAGAAGGCTCTTTAGCGCGTGCTTGGAGAGGGGCCAGTTTCCACAACAGTGGAAAACAGGAAAACTGGTCCTCATCCGCAAGGAGGGGCGCCCGGCAGACTCACCTTCCGCCTACCGGCCAATCGTTTTGCTGGACGAAGTGGGCAAACTCTTCGAGAGAGTTATTGCAGACCGCCTAGTCCAGCACTTAACAGCAATTGGTCCGGATCTGGCGGAGAACCAGTTTGGTTTCCGCCAAGGGCGCTCCACCGTGGATGCCATAATGCGCGTGAGGGCTCTGAGGGAGGAAGCAGTATCTCGGGGCGGAGTGGTCTTGGCGGTGTCTTTGGACATCGCCAACGCGTTTAACACTTTGCCCTGGAGCAGCATAAGGTCGGCGCTTGAGTATCATCAAGTGCCGATCTACCTCCGTCGAATCATTGGAGCTTACCTGGCCGAAAGATCGGTGATCTACCCGGGTCGGAGTCATTGGAGTCGGCGAGAGATGTCGTGCGGTGTTCCACAGGGTTCGGTTCTGGGGCCGCTCCTGTGGAACATTGGGTATGACTGGGTGCTGCGCGGTGATCTCCCTCCCTGTGTCAGCGTAACTTGCTACGCTGACGATACGCTAGTAATGGCGTGGGGCAGACTCATCGGGAAGCAGCTCTGTTGGGTACGGCGGGGGTTGCACAAGTCGTCAGGAGGATCCGGCAGCTGGGACTCGAGGTGGCGCTCCACAAATCTGAGGCCTGATACTTTCATGGGCCTCGGAAGGCACCACCGGCGGGGTCTTACATTACGGTGGGAGGCGTCCGCATCGGCGTCGAGAAATCAATGAGATATTTGGGTCTCATTCTCGATGGCCGATGGGACTTCGGAGAACACTTCCGAAGGTTGGTCCCCAAATGCGTGGCTGCGGCAGCAGCTCTGTCACGATTGCTGCCCAATGTGGGGGGACCAAACGCCTCTTGCCGTAAGCTGTACTTGGGGATCGTACGGTCGATGGCCCTTTATGGGGCCCCTGTGTGGGGGGAAACCCTGGCTGCCCGTAACATCCGCGAGCTGCGAAAGCCGCAGCGGGTAATGGCAGTTAGGGTTATAAGGGGTTACCGTACGATCTCCTTCGAGGCGGCAACCTTGCTAGCCGGTTCCCCACCCTGGGACTTGGAGGCTAGGGTCCTTGCGCAGCTATACAAGTGGCGTAGGGACTCGTTCGAGCAGGGTCTCCGACCGGCGCTGCGAGAAATCGAGGCGCAGCGTTCGGAGCTCCACGTATCCATGGTGGATGAGTGGAGGGCGCGACTTGCGCAACCCAGTGCGGGGCACGCCACAATCGTGGCGGTAAGGCCGGTCCTAGAGGGGTGGCTTGAGAGGCGCCGCGGTGCTCTCACGTTCCGACTGACGCAGGTGCTTTCGGGGCATGGATGCTTCGGAAAGTACTTGCGTCTAATAGGTCGGGAGCAGACGCCCGAGTGTCACCATTGCGGCGACGCAGAGGACACGGCACACCATACCCTGGCTCTTTGTCCAGCGTGGGTGGAACAACGCCGCGTCCTGGTCGCAACACTCGGCGTGGGGGGCCTCTCGCTGTCGGCCATGACACAATCCATGGTCGACAGCGAGACAGCCTGGAATGCCATTATCTCCTTCTGCGAGGAGGTGATGGCTGCGAAGGAGGCAGCGGAACGGGAACGGGAGCTCACGAGTACTTACAGTACCTTCCTACCCGCGCCAGGAGACCTGGACGTCGGAGAGCGCGTGTGGCGGAACTCCGGCCACCCTAGGAGATGGCCTGCGGGCGGCAGACGGAGGGCAGTTTGACACCTGACCAGAACAGGCCCGAGGCGGTGGCGCTCGTGTTTCGGCGCGCGCCTTCAGCGGAAGGAGGACTTGAAGTCCTTCTCGTGACGGGGCCTGCCTAGATAGAGGCGGGCCAGTGCCCGTTCAGACTGCGGTGAATGCTCACGCGAATCCCGTGGCCTGGACTAAAGGTAGTTGTAGAAACACCGTGGGGTTTTAGTCGGTACACCCGTAATCTACTGGGAGCCCGACATACCCTGTCGCTTGCCCAGCGGCAGGGATCCGTAAAGGGTTTCCCCACGTTAAAAAAAAAAAAAAAAAAAAAAAAGGTAAGTGTAATATGTTTGTTAGGTTAGGTTAGTGTAATATTTTTGTTAGATTAGGTTAGGTTAGTGATATATTTATGTTAGGTTAGGTTAGTGTAATATTTTGGATAGGTTAGGTTAGGTTTGTGTAATATTTTTGTTAGGTTAGGTTAGTGAAATATTTTTGTTAGGTTAGCGTAATATTTTTATTAGGTTAGGTTAGTGTAATATTTTTGTTTGGTTAGGTTAGGTTAGTGATATATTTTTGTTAGGTTAGGTTAGTGTAATATTTTGTTAGGTTAGGTTAGTGAAATATTTTTGTTAGGTTAGGTTAGGGGTATTAACCCAGCTAATAGAAGCGACGCATTCAGAGACACAGTTTTGTAGGTTTTGCACAACTTTTGTGCGAAGCTTCTCTGGATGGCGTTTAATTTTTTTATAACTCCCAGCTTTTTTGAGGCCGGCGCCCAGGCGCTTGCCGCGTAAAGGATCACCGGCTCGATGACTGCCGTATAGATCATCCTTATTACTTCGGGGTGAAGGCCCCAGCTGACCCTGGCCGCCCTCGACAGCTGCTTGTATATATTGACAACTTTAGTACATATATTGTATATATGCTTGTTGAATGTCAAGCCGCTGTCGATGGTGAGGCCAAGAGTCTTGATGTCTTGGGACATCTGTATCCCGACCCCCCCCCATGGCCAGAAGTGGAGTATCGTACTTCAGCTTGCGGGTTATAACCATGGCAGTTGTTTTTTGTGGTGCGAAGTTCAATTTGTTACGAATACCCCAATCCCGAACATAGGCGAAGGCGGAATTCGCCCTTCCCTCAATTTCGAGTGCGGTGTCTCCGTGAAACACTAGGATCACGTCATCTGCGAATGCGTGGCAGTAGTCTCCCCTGGTTTCCAGTCCTTTTAGCAGTGGGTCCAGTAAAAGATTCCATAATATGGGCCCTCCTCTCGAGCCTTGGACACAGCCCTTGTGTGTTGACTTGGAGTATTCTTCACCACCGTAACGAACGCTCACCTTTCTGTCCTCAAGGTAGCTTCGCATTATCCCTGTGATGTTATGCTGGCAGTTTTCCTCTTTCAGCCTCATTTTGATTGCTGGCCACCATGCGCCATCAAAGGCTCCCTCTATGTCCAATGACACGACAGTGATCAGTTTTTTCTGTCTTAACTGCTCCCGTATATGCTGCATTAGGACATAAAGGGAGTCTTCGGTGCTTTTCTGTGGCATGAAGCCGTATTGCCTTGTGCTCATTCTCGGCAAGAGGTTCCATTTGAGACGCCCCACTATCATTTTCTCCAGTATCTTGCCGAGCAATGGTAGCAGGCCTATAGGTCGGTATGATTTGGGGTGTGAGTAGTCTGGCTTCCCTGGCTTCCGGAGGACGATCACAGTGGCTTGCTTCCAAGTTTTGGGAAAGTATCCCAGTTCCAAACATTTGTTGGTCAGGGACAGGAATGTGCTCGGGTTCCCCAGGATCGCTCGCTTGCAAATGTCCGCTGTTAGACCATCTGCACCCGGTGCCTTCTTTGGGTTAAAACTCTCCACAGAAGCTTTGAGCTCCTGTAGAGTGAATGGAGGGTCATTGTCATCATGATCTCTATTCATCTGTTCGGCTGCTGTTCTAATGCTTCTGTGGTAAGCGTTATCCAACGATTCCAGGTCCTCCGGGTAGAATGTCTCCGCGAACAGTTTTACGGATTCTTGGGGATTCAATATCCGTCCCTCTTGCGTTAGAGGCTCATCCTCAAGGCGCTTTCCCGTTTTGCCCATGACCCTATAGATACCTTCCCATACTCCTTCTTTGTCCTGCTTTCCGCAGAAGTTTACCCAACTTGCGATCTGTGCATCCTTTGCCCGCCTTTCATATTCTTCTTTTTGTTTCAGGTATTCCCGGACGACTCCTGCTCTTCGGATTAGTGCTGCGTGTCGGATTCTTCTCCTCTTGGTGGCTACGCTCCTCTTCATGTCATTTAATTCCTGGGACCACCACGGAAAGGTAAGTTTTTGTTTTAAAACATTTTATAGGTATATTTTCATTACACGTTTCTGTTATTATTGTTGTGTATTTAATTGTTATATCTTCTAATGTATCTTTATTATCTATTTTATCTATTTCTGTTTCATTTATTTTGTTGATATGTGTTAATTGGGCCATTTTGTCATCAAAGTTGCTCCAATTAGCTTTTTTTGTATTAAACTTTCTGGTCGTTCTCTCAATTGTTATACCTTTGGATCTTTTTAGTTTAATTTGAAAACTTATGCCGTTTTGGTCCGAGCTGGTTAGTCCCACTTCCACTTTCCAGTTCACCACCAAGTCAAGGAGATCCACCGTGCATGCCGTTATGTCTACAAAACTGGTATACTGTTTGTCCCCTCTGACAGTGTCGAAGGTTGGGGTATTGCCTGTATTCAGTATTTGTAATCCCATTTCGTCCAGACTGCCTGAAACGCTTTCTCCCCTTTTGTCTGTTTTTAGACTACCCCACCAGGCACTCTTAGCGTTTACGTCTCCTCCCAGAATGATTCTGATAGAGCCCATCTTCTCCACTATGCCTTTTAAGTGCTCCAGGTACCGGTCTAGGGGTTTGTCCGGTTCAAAATATAGAGAAACCACTGCAGCCGTCCAAGCTTTGGTACGGATCTTTACCACGACGATGTTGTTGTTGGTGAGTTGTGGACACTGTATCACGTCTAGGGTTTCGTCAAAGACAGCGATTGCAGCCTTGACGTTGCCCTCTTCTTGTCCAGTGCTCTGATAGATTCGTACACCTTGGCGTGGCTTCATCTTATTTGAACCCCCCACATATGGTTCCTGTAGTAGTGCAAGAGCTGCTTTTCTGCGTGTGGCCTCCATCATGATCTCATTGGTTGCGAGCTGCTTCCTTTGGAGATTTGCCTGTAGCACAAGGTAGGGTTTGTCTTCTGGTTTAGAGGGCCCCGGTAAGCTTCCGCTGGAATTTGAGTCCACTTCGTCATCAGCAATATGCTACTTTGGACCTTGCCATGTTGTCCCATTTTCTGCGTACCGGGCATTCCAAGTCAAATGCGTTATGGCTTGTTTTTTCGAGCTTGGCGATGTCACAGTTTTTGCAGCAAGGTTGTTCGCCTTCAATTCGGGCAGGACATTCCGCTCGCATATGTGGTCCTCCACAGTGCGAGCACAGATCTGTGTCTTCCGAACAATGTTTCTTGCTGTGCCCAAATCGGAGACACCTCGTGCATTGTACAAGTGGACTCTGGTCGAAGACCCTCACTCGTTGGAGGTCTATATGTACCTTTCCAGCACCGGTTAGCTGTTGCCAAACCCTAGGTGTGACCTGCATTACTACATGGCTTTCCAAAGAGTTTCTCGCTTTCCTCCGATAACGCACCGACATCCTCAGCTCTTCCTTCCGAAGATCTCCCAGTAGGTGGTCATTTTGGTTGACTAGCGCCTTGGTTATGTCATCATCGGTATTATAGTTCAGGACATCCTTAAGTATTATTAATGGGTCCTTGTTCTGCGCTTCTTCGATCTTCAATTTGGTCTCAGGCTCCCTTAATTTTCTCGCTGCTGTTTCTAACCTGTCTTTGCTGCTGAAGCCCAACACGACCTTTCGGTCTCGCGCCTTCCTCACCGTATCAACCCTTATTCCCGACTGCTTTGCATCAAAGACCGTTCTAATTTTCTCCATAATCACTCCGGCGGTGTCATCCGTATTTTCTGATGAGACGATTATAGAGTGCGTCGGCGCGGGCAAGCTTGCGGGTTTAGTAGTGGCTGCTACGGTGGCATACGAAACAAAGTGGGCGGCGGCAGGTTGAGGGGGGAGAAGATTAGGCACAATATCTAGTTTTTTGGAGAGTGTACGTGTAGAAAGCGTGCACTCCCTCAAGTCCTCCTGTAGCTGATTCATGAAAGCAATGGATTCGACGTGATTGGCATGAGCTCGCGTGTTGTGTGATTGTGGTACGGTTCTGTCATCGTGTATATCTGTTTGCGTTTCCACTTCGCTAGATCCCTTTTTTAAACATCGAACGATGTCCATGTCCTTCGTGGGGCTTTTCTCTAGCAGTGTCACGGCTGCCATCATGAGACACAGAAGTTGTTCTAGGTCTGCTGTCAAGGTTACTCTGATGTCTGTTCTTATGTTACCCGAACTCTTCATCGCCTTTTTACAGTTGGTGTTTATCGCTATGGCTGCTTCTTTAATTTGTGTATGATCCATGTTTTCCACGCGGTCTGGCATCTTAAAAGGCTCCGCTGTGTACTCACCGGTGGATTGTTTCCCCCCCTGGGTCTTCCTTGATAATTTTGACGGAGCTGTTGTTTTTTGAGAAAGGGGTGGCGAAGCCTTCGCAATGGCGCCCTTCCCTTGCGACATTTGTCTCGTTGTAACTATACTGGTACCGGATTTTATGGTTGCAGGGGCTTTTGTGGTAGCGCTAGTAGGCGTAATCTGCTCAGAACTAGCGGAACCACAAGCTGAGGTCGTCGGGTCGTCAATTTTAAAAGTATTTCTCCTTCCTGGTTCCTCCGATGATGCTGTTACCCTTCTAGGCGGGGTGGTAAACATGATTGCCTATGGGTGTAAAGTGCCCGAGTCAGTTTAAGTTCAGTTGTATATCCGCGTGTCGAAAACGCTTAAAAACTGAGGTCTGGTCTTAATCTATATCGTTAAAAAAAATTTTGGGGTGTAAATTGCCCACAAGTCGCACAAGTACGCGGTCCAAACGGATATGCTGGTCAAATAACAATAATTGAGATAAATCTCTAAGAACATTTTTTTTGTTCAAAGATTTTTGGCTCTAACAAATTTATAAAAAAGTTGAAAAATAATTGGTTTTTGGGAAAAAGTTTTTTAATTCTGAAACTAATTAATTTAAAAATCTAAACTCTACTGTTTGGGGTTGAGGGTTTAACAGGGTGTCCTTACACGCTGATAAATCTTGGGCATGCTCGATCGGAACACCCTGAAAAATGGCCTTAAAATTTTGGTATTTATTTTTTCAACTGCAAAATGGTTTGGTTTTAGTTAAAAGTGGTTTTTTAATTTAATCTAATTAATAGATGTTAGTAAGCTTATCTAGGGCTAACAACCCTTATTCTCACAAACCCAGTACCGCCCTTGGTAACTGAATTAGCAAAAAGTATTTGTTTTAAAAAAATCTATAAAAAATTTAGGTTAAGTCCGCCGGAAGGCAAACTCAGGTGGAGGGTTAAGGTACTCAAGACGCATGTATCAAGCAATTAAAAAGCATACGTCGTCGATCTACTTTTTGAGGAAAAGTAGATAAACATGTTTTTTACAATTATCAAAATTTTGTTTTTTTGGAATATCAAATGGAGGAAAATTTTTTTTTTTAAATGATTCTCGGTAGAATGATGTGGCTCACAATTACACACATTAATGCACGGTTGAATTATTTTTAAAAGGACGGGGAACAAAGTTAGAAATTTAAAAAACGGGCGTGGACTGAGAGTAGACCGTTCGCGGCACCGTCTGGAGCGCGACTTCTATGATTAATATTTTTGTTACGTTAGTTTAGGTTAGGTAAGTGTAATATTTTTGTTAGGTTAGGTCAGTGTAATATTTTTGTTAGGTTAAATTAGTGTAATATTTTTGTTAGGTTAGGTTAGTGAAATATTTTTGTTAGGTTAGGTTAGGTTAGTGGCGGCAAAGGTGGCCAGGCCGGTGAAGTCGGCGGCCATCGAGGTGACGGATCTGGACGACTCCGTCACCAAGGAGGAGGTAGTGGCAGTGGTAGCAGCCATAGGAGGCTGCGAAGTCGCAGCGGTGCAAGGCCGGGGCATCAGGCCCGGGCGCGGCGGTATGGGCACCATTCGCCTGGAGTGCCCAGTCGCCGCTGCCAAGGCCGTCCTCGAAAAGGGACGGCTTTCGGTCGGCTTTAGCTCGGGTGCTGTCCGGGCACTGGAGGACCAGCCTCTGAGGTGTTACCGGTGCTTCGGCATCGGACACACCCGAGCCCTCTGTCCGTCCACTGTCGACAGGGCGGACAGTTGTTACCGCTGCGGCAAGGAGGGCCACAAATCCGCCTCCTGCATGGCCGCCGCGCCGCACTGCGCAGTTTGTGCCGCCAGTGGCCGCCCTGCGGGCCACATAATGAAGGGGAGGAATTGCAGTCCTCCCCTTAAGAAGGGGAAAGTACAGGCGCCGACCCGACCTGTCGCCGCCACCGCCGTCCCAGTGCCTGGGACCTCGGCGGCCGTGGAGGAGAGGGGTGCGATGTCCGATTAATGGGTAGAGTCGAACATCGCATCCTCCAGGCGAACACCAACCACTGCAGAGCGGCACAGGATCTGTTGATGCAGACTGTGGCCGAGTGGTTGGTGGACGTGGCGGTGGTTGCCGAGCCGTACTCGATACCTGGCCGCTGGCTGGGTGATCGAGACGGCTTGGTGACGTTGGTGTCGCGGCCTGCCACGGACTCCCCTCCCCTCTCGCTTTTAAAGAGGGGTCCGGGATACGTGGCCGCCGCGTGGGGAGAAATAGCCCTGGTCGGGGTCTATTTCTCCCCAAACCGCCCTCTAAGGGACTTCGAGGATTTTCTCGAAGTCCTGACGGCAGTCGTCGGGAGGGCGGCACCACGTCAGGTCGTCGTGTTGGGCGACCTGAACGCCAAGTCGGTGGCCTGGGGCAACTCAGCGGCGTCCTGCAATGTCCGGGGGCGCGCCGTCGAATTTTGGGCGGCCTCGTGCGGCGTGTCTCTCCTAAACAGGGGGGATGTTCACACGTCACACGTCACGGGGCAACAGGGAGGGTCAGTGGTAGACGTATCGTTCGCCACCCCTGTGCTAGCCGCCCGCGTCGTGAACTGGCGGGTGGAGAGGGTGGAGACCCTGTCGGACCACCGATATGTGCGGTTCGACATCTCCACCCAGAGCCCGCGGGGGATGGCCCGCTCGGGCCAATCTCCCTTCCCGCGGTGGGCTCTCACCCGCCTGGACCGGGAGTCAGCCCAGGAGGCGGCGTTCCTCCGGGACTGGCTCTCGCCCCCTGTGGAGGTGACGGACGTGGACGCCGCAGCGGTCCAGCTGCGGAGGTCCCTGACCGAGGTGTGCAATTCCAGCATGCCTCGGTCTCGCCGCCCGCCTCCCCGTCGCGCCGTTTATTGGTGGACGGGGGAGCTGGCGGCGCTCCGGGCCGCGTGCGTGGAGGCCAGGAGGGCCTACACGCGGAGTCGGCGGCGCACCAGCCGATGTCAGGCTGAGGAGGACCGCCTCTACGCCTCTTACGTAGAGGCAAAGACGGTCCTCAAGTCGGCAATGTGCGCCGCCGAAGACTCGGCAAGGGCCGAGATGCTGGAGGGACTCGATAGGGATCCGTTTGGGAGGCCATATAAGCTGGCGCGGAGCCAGCTGCGCCCTTATGGCCCCCCACTAACGGAGACCCTAGAGCCGGCGTTGCTGGATGGGGTGGTTCGGTCACTGTTTCCGCGCAGGACCGAATTCACCCCACCAACGATGAACCCCCCACTGGGGGGGGTGGTGGCTTCGCCGGAGGAGGTCCCTCCAGTATCGGTGGAGGAACTTCGCGCGGGAGTTCTGTCCCTCCGCGCGAAGAAGACGGCCCCTGGACCGGATGGTGTCCCCGCACAGGTGGTGGCCATCGCGGCGTCCCTTATGGAGGAGAGGTTTCGGGACCTCTTCAGCGCGTGCCTGACGGCTGGGAGGTTCCCGAAGCTCTGGAAGGAGGGGCAGCTTTGCCTGCTCCGGAAGGAGGGACGCCCGGTGGACTCCCCCTCGGCATACCGGCCCATCGTTCTGCTCGATGAGGTCGGTAAATTGTTCGAGGGGATCATCGCCACCCGGCTTAATAGCCAGTTGCGGGAGGTAGGGCCAGACCTGTCGGACGCCCAATTCGGGTTTCGACAGGGGCGTTCGACGGTCGACGCGGTGGCCCTACTCAGGGGCCAAGTGCAGGAGGCGGTCGGAGCTGGGGACGGAGTGTTGGCGGTGTCGTTCGACATCGCCAACGCGTTCAACTCCGTGCCCCACTCGACCATATTGGAGGCACTCCGGTACCACGGAGTGCCCCAATATCTGCGGGCGATCCTGGCCAACTACCTGGAGGACCGGGAGGTCCTCCTGGCGGACAGGACGGCCAGGATCAGGCGCTACGGCGCGGAGTCCGGTGTTCCACAGGGTTCGGTCCTAGGGCCCCTCTTGTGGAACATCGGATTCGATTGGCTGCTGCGCGGCACCCTCCTCCAGGGCACGAGTGTCATCTGCTACGCGGATGACACTCTCCTCGTTGCCCGGGGGAGGGACTTTGGAGAGGCGGCCTGTCTGGCCTCGGCTGGCGGATCCTTAGTGGCAGGTAGGATCCGCCAGCTCGGTTTGAGGGTAGCGCTGAACAAGACCGAGGCCGTGTTCTTTCACGGGCCTCGGCAGTGCTGCCCTCCTGACGCCCACATCGTGGTGGAGGGCGTCCGGATAGGGGTCGGGGCCCAGATGAAGTATCTGGGCCTCGTGCTGGACAGCAGGTGGCGCTTCGACCCGCACTTTAGCGGGCTGTCGACGCGCCTGCTGAAAGCCGCGGACGCCCTCTCATGGCTCCTCCCAAACCTGGGAGGGCCCAAGGAGCGATGCCGGCGCCTCTATGCCGGCATCCTCAAGAGCATGGCCCTATATGGGGCACCCATCTGGGCGGACTCCCTCCATAGGAGGGAGAATGCAACCGCCATCCGCAGGCCCCAACGGGCCATTGCACAGCGGGTGGCGAGAGCCTACCGCTCAGTGGGCTTTGCGGCGGCGTGCGCTCTGGCCGGCACCCCTCCCTGGGAATTGGAGGCATGGGTGCTCGCCAGAGTGTACGAATGGGCGGCGCGACGTATGGGAGGATGATCCTCTCGCGCCGCCACTCCGCAGGCGGAGAAGGGGTGGGAGACGGCGGTTGTACGATCGTCGCCTCCCTCCTTCTGGTGGTGATTAGCGGGCGATGGGCGCGGGGGCGCCTTCGCTCGCATCGCACTGATCACCACCCTCGTCGGGCGGGAACGGCCGAGCACTCACGGTCGTTCCCGGGCCTCTCCACTGAGGGAGGGGCGTGCGGGCCCCGCTGTAAAGGCGGGTGGTCGTCGGAAAAGTAGATCGCCTGCAGTCGGAGGTCAGCCAGCTGCACCGGAAGCTGGCTGAAGCCACGGCCCGGCCATCGCAAGCCGAGCCCAGACCTGCGGCAGAGGGCCTTGCCTCCTCCCCCGGCCTTGAGGATGTCCTCCGCAGGGTTATGGCGGAGGAGAGGGCGTTTGTCCGCTCCTGTCTGGCAGGAATTGAGGACCGGCTCTTGCCGGCGAAAGTCGTCCGACCGCCGCTTGCGGCGGACAGAAGGCGAGAGGAGCCGGTGCCTAGCTCCTCAAGGGAGGACGCCCTTCTCCCTTCCACCACCCCGACCAACCAGCAGGGCTGGACGAAAGTGGTCGGTAAGGGGAAGGGCAAGGGCAAAAAGACGGCAGCGGTCGTCTCTGCCGTCCCCGCCACCACCACTCCCAGCCAGTCGAAGCCGACTGGCAAGGGCAAAGGGAACTCGAATATACGAGCCCCAGCCTGTGTCTTGCGGCATGAGACTTTGCCGATCCCCAATTTGGTGGGATCGGCAGTGGCACGCGCCCGCACCAACATGGACGCGTACGTCTCACCCCGCTCCGCGGCCTCTGCGGTGAGCGTCACCACGACGGCCGCGGTCTTGGGAGGAACTAGGTTCCTCTTGGCACCGGCTGGGGGCGAACCCTTCCCCTTTCCCTTGCCAGTCAACGACTGACCGGCAGGGGTGGTGGCGGAGACGGCTGGGGCTGGAGGGGTGCTCTTCCCCTTCCCCTTCCCTTTCCCAGCTGGCCGCGACTTGCTGGGAGTGGTGGTGGCGGGAACGGCAGGGACGACAGCTGCCGTCTTTTTGCCCTTGCCCTTCCCCTTACCGACCACCTTCGTCCAGCCCTGCTGGTTGGTCGGGGTGGTCGAAGGGAGAAGGGCGTCCTCCCTCTGGGAGGTGGGCACCGGCTCCTCTCGCCTCTTGTCCGCTGCAAGCGGCGGTCGAAGGCGTTTCTCCGGCAGGAGCCGGTCCTCTATGCCCGCTAGGCAGGCTCTGACAAATGTCCTCTGCTCCGCCATAGCCTTGCGGAGGATTTCCTCCAGGCCGGAGGAGGGAGCGAGGACCTCTGCCGCAGGTCTGGGCTCGGCTTGTGACGGCCGGGCCGTGGCTTCAGCCAGCTTCAGGTGCAGCTGGCTGACCTCCGACTGCAGGCGATCTACCTTCGCCTGCAGTTGCCGCGTTTCATCGCTGGCCTTGCGGTCCACCAGCTCCGCGACGATGCCACGCATGCTGGCGGCCCGGCATCTGAGGGACTTCTGGAAAGTCCCCTTCAGATGCGAGGACTTGGCGGCGACCTCCGCGATCGCCTCCTCGTCCTCCAAGGCCATCCTCTTCAGTTCGGCCAGGGAGTGGTCCGAGTACAGCACGCTGGACGCACCGTACCCGGACCTGGCACGGGCGACGCGCGCCCGTTCTTCCTTGGCCGCTACCCGCTCCTCCAGCTCTAGCTGGAGCTGTTCCCGCCTTGCCAGGTCCAACTCGCGTTGGGCGTCGGCTAGACCCACGTCGTGGGTGTCTGCCGCTGTCGTCGCCTTTCTGGACTTGACCCTCCTTCCGGGCCCCTTCGCTGAACCTGAGCCCGAGGACCCATCGGACACGACTTTTAGGAAGCTCCGCTTCCTGGATGCCGATCGCGATCGAGGATCCTCGATCGCCATCGCACTGGCATCCGACCCAACGGACTCAATGTCGGAGTCCGACAAATCGCCCTCCCTCCCGCCGTAGAAGGCGCTGCCTTCCTTCGACGCTTCAGCGTCGCGTTGGCCCTGAGAAGGGCCTTTTGGTTGGCCCTGAGAAGGGCCTTTGGGTTGGCCCTGAGAAGGGCCTTTGGGTTGGCCCTGAGAAGGGCCTTTTTTCACAAAATGCCCGAGGGCATCCCGCGCAGGTTTCGGCATTTCGAACAAAACAAGATTCGTAGCTGTCACGGCAATAAGATCGCTACGATGCACAGTGCACTTTAGCCGTACCCAGTCTGCCACTCCGTTACGGTGGTCAGAACTGGGACGTTTCCGGGGAACACGACGAGGACGTAAGCACTGTGGGGTGGTTCCCCACATTAACCTAACCTAACCTAACAAAAATATTACTCTAACCTAACCTAACAAAATTATTACACTATAGGTTACTATTAGGTCGTCGTACCATGATTGGGACGACCAGTTGGAGGTGACGGAGGGGGAGCTGGACCGAGCAGTACGGCGACTTGCGGCCCGAAATACCGCCCCTGGCCCGGATGGGATACCGGGCAGGGCGTGGGTTTGCGCCCTGGCAGTCCTGGGGGACCGGTTGAGGCAACTGTTCACCAGCTGCCTCCGTAGTGCCGTGTTCCCCACCTGCTGGAAAGAGTCAAGGCTTGTGCTTCTGCAGAAGCCGGGCAGGACCGCCGATTCTCCCTCGGCGTTCCGACCAATATGCTTGCTGGACGAGACTCTAACCTAACCTAACCTAACAAAAATAATTCACAAACCTAACCTAACCTAACAAAAATATTACACTAACCTAACCTAACCTTACAAAATTATAACACTTACCTAACCTTACAAACATATTACACTGACCTAACCTAACCTAACAAAAATATTTTACTAACCTAACCTTACAAAAATATTACACTAACCTAACCTAACAAAAATATTACACTAACCTAACCTAACCTAACAAAAATATATCACTAACCTAACCTAACAAAAATATTACACTAACCTAACCTAACAAAAATATTAGGTACACTAACCTAACCTCACCTAACAAAAATATTACACGAACCTAACCTAACCTAACAAAAATATTACACTAATATTGTGATGAAATATGTGTTATGCAAATAAACGATTTGATTTGATTTGATTTGATTTAACCTAACCTAACAAAAATATTACACTAACCTAACCTAACAAAAATATTACACTAACCTAACCTAACAAAAATATTACACTAACCTAACCTAACAAAAATATTAAACTAACCTAACCTAACAAAAAAATTACACTAACCTAACCTAACAAAAATATTACACTAACCTAACCTAACAAAAATATTACACTTACCTAACCTAACAAAACTATTACACTAACCTAACCTAACAAAAATATTACACTAACCTAACCTAACAAAAATATTAAACTAACCTAACCTAACAAAAATATTACACAAACCTAACCTAACCAAAATATTACACTAACCTAACCTTACAAAAATATTCAACTAACATAACCTAACCTAAAAAACATATTACACTGACCTGACCTAACAAAATATATCAGTAACCTAACCTAACAAAAATATTAAACTAACCTAACCTAACAAAAATATTACACAAACCTAACCTAACAAAAATATTACACTAACCTAACCTTACAAAAATATTACACTAACCTAACCTAACAAAAATATTATTATAAGTTTATACATCGTCAACGCCTTCAACTCCGTTCCCTGGCGTGCGATACGGGAGGCACTGGTCCATCATAACGTGCCTCCCTATCTCCGTGGTATAGTCGGGGCATATTTGCGCGACAGGACGATTCAATTCGAGACGAGACTCTAACCTAACCTAACCTAACAAAAATAATTCACAAACCTAACCTAACCTAACAAAAATATTACACTAACCTAACCTAACCTTACAAAATTATAACACTTACCTAACCTTACAAACATATTACACTGACCTAACCTAACCTAACAAAAATATTTTACTAACCTAACCTTACAAAAATATTACACTAACCTAACCTAACAAAAATATTACACTAACCTAACCTAACCTAACCTAACCTAACAAAAATATATCACTAACCTAACCTAACCTAACAAAAATATTACACTAACCTAACCTAACAAAAATATTAGGTACACTAACCTAACCTCACCTAACAAAAATATTACACGAACCTAACCTAACCTAACCTAACAAAAATATTACACTAATATTGTGATGAAATATGTGTTATGCAAATAAACGATTTGATTTGATTTGATTTGATTTAACCTAACCTAACAAAAATATTACACTAACCTAACCTAACAAAAATATTACACTAACCTAACCTAACAAAAATATTACACTAACCTAACCTAACAAAAATATTAAACTAACCTAACCTAACAAAAAAATTACACTAACCTAACCTAACAAAAATATTACACTAACCTAACCTAACAAAAATATTACACTTACCTAACCTAACAAAACTATTACACTAACCTAACCTAACAAAAATATTACACTAACCTAACCTAACAAAAATATTAAACTAACCTAACCTAACAAAAATATTACACAAACCTAACCTAACCAAAATATTACACTAACCTAACCTTACAAAAATATTCAACTAACATAACCTAACCCTAAAAACATATTACACTGACCTGACCTAACAAAATATATCAGTAACCTAACCTAACAAAAATATTAAACTAACCTAACCTAACAAAAATATTACACAAACCTAACCTAACAAAAATATTACACTAACCTAACCTTACAAAAATATTACACTAACCTAACCTAACAAAAATATTATTATAAGTTTATACATCGTCAACGCCTTCAACTCCGTTCCCTGGCGTGCGATACGGGAGGCACTGGTCCATCATAACGTGCCTCCCTATCTCCGTGGTATAGTCGGGGCATATTTGCGCGACAGGACGATTCAATTCGTCGGTCGGAACGGGATTGAGATCCAGAGGGAGATCTCACAAGACCGAGGCGCTATGGTTCCACGGCTTACGCCGTAGGGAGGAACCACCCAGTATGTTGATGCGTGTAGGTGGCGCAGAGGTCAGGGTGGGGCGGTACATGAAGTACCTGGGCCTCACCCTAGACAGCCGATGGGGCTTCGAGGAGCATTTCGGGCATCTGGCCCCCCGAGTGCGCCGGGTAACCGGTGCGTTACACCGGCTTTTGCCGAACCTCGGGGGATCTTTCGCCGCCAGCAGTCGTGTATGCGATGCTGGCTGGCGACTCCACCAAATGGGACGCCGTGGTCTCCTTCTGCGAAGCAGATATGCTCCAAAAGGAGGCCGCCAAGCGGGATCGGAAACGAGCCGCGCCCGCTCGTAGACGGAGGAGGCGTCGGGGCGGCGGCGGCAGCCGTTAGCCCTACTCCCCTCGGGGTTGCGGTGGCAGTATGAGAAGTGTCCTCTACTGCCGCCACGTGCAAGCAGCCCCGGGAAGACAGCGAACTGTTTGTGGCGCAGTCGCTGTGCCGTACTGGCAGGAGTCGGCAAATGGGGAGGGCAACCCACAGCTCTCCCCGGGTGCGTGTCCAGACCATCTGGGACACGGCGCAAAAGGGGGGCACCGGAGCAGCATACCCGCGTTCCCGGGGCTCCCCGTATCAGGCGCCAGAAGTAGTCCACGGCAGGTTGGGTTTAGTCGGTGCGAGTCCGACATGGGTATGTCGGACTCGCACCGACTAAATGCACAGTGCACTTTAGCCGTACTGCCGCAAAAAGTGTCTACCAGTGGGTACCCGCAGACACTTTTTGCGGGTGGCATGCATTAGCATTCCCCCTGCCTTACCAAAAAAAAAAAAAGGTTAGTGTAATAAATGTAATAATTTTGTTAGGTTAGGTTAGGTTAGTGGAATATATTTGTTAGGTTAGGTTAGAATATATTTTATGTTCTTCAATAGTACATTAAATAATTTTAGACCACCCGACATCTTAGTATGCGCGAACACAGGAGCACTTTCTATTCCATTACTCTCATGATCCGATGGGACGCCTCGCGACACGACCGGAAAATCATCAGGTACAGGACCGACGGCTTTACGTGTTCTCCGAGTGTTCTTACGTGATCGTGAGAATTTTATTTTTACAGTAAAGTCCCAAAATCACTTTTGGCCCGACCCGGGGTTTAAAACCAGGACCTCGTTATTTGCGGGTGAACACGCTACCGCTAGACCAACGAGGCAGTCACATACCTATCCTACTTAGGGTTCAGTCACAGATTACCCCCCAATAATGGGGGGTAATCTGTGGGTTCAGTATATGTATCTTCGTGCAGGAATTTGACGTCTAAAATTTCCTACATCTGATTTCTTTTTATTTTAGATTTTATTTCAACTGTCACCGATAAATAATTATTTGTCTCAATGCCTCCTAATTCCAGCGGTAGCTTAGGCATTGCAGACCATAAAGTCCTCACTCCAAAACCCAAGCTTTGTTACCCTAGGGTGACCACGAGTAATTTCAGTTACTCTTTGTTACCCCAGGGTGACCACGAGTAATTTCAGTTACTCTTTGTTACCCTAGGGTGACCACGAGTAATTTCAGTTACTCTTTGTTACCCTAGGGTGATCACGAGTAATTTCAGTTACTCGTCGTTACCCTACTATGAAAAGGATCGTACTTGACTGAATCTAGATAGTGTAGTACCCGTTAGATAAAGTATTCAATTGGTCAATATGTAGTACAATCTCCTTGATAAATATTTATTGAAACTCGTTGTAGGTGATAGGTTAATGGCATGTAAGTTGTCATTTGGATTTCTCAGATTTGCTGTCAGATTTATGCTGTCTTATAGCAACAATTTGTACGGTACTGTAATTGTAATAACAATAATTTAATTAAATACTGAAAATGGGTACAAGAATTAAACGAAAACGTGGTGAAGTATTCTTAAGCGATTGATACCAATACCATAAACATAAAATGTATGCAAGCCAAACTTCTTTATGGTTTTGTAGCCAACGCCGAAAACTTAAATGTATGGGGTCGGTGACTCTCTCTGTTAAGGTATGTACCTTTTCCTTTTCATCTTAAACACTCCATTTTATATATATATATATTAAAACACGATATTTAAAAAGAATCACTGCCTATCCGAGGTAGACGCACTACGTGTAAGCACCAAACGTCGCCCTACATATAAATATGATGATTAATTTTTTTTTTATCTCAAGTCGTAGTGTTATATAATAATATCATGAGTATGTTAGTATTGTTCGTCGTTTTTTCAGGATGATCTAATCATAAAACATGTCGACCATGCCGAGGAGTGTAAGCCAAATTACGCCAAAAACGTCTTAGCGATGTCCATAGATCATATGAAGGAGGAGGCTGGTACTTCAGCTGATTCAATGCCTGAGATTTATAAAAAGAATGTAAAAGCTGTTTATGACAAAGGCATTCACCTAGTTACTGAAGTACCTTCGTTTCGCAATGTTAAGTGCAGCCTGTGCAGCTTATATTCGGCAAGAAAACGTAAACTGCAAATGCACAAAACAGTTTTTACGAAGCCAAGCGATGTTGAAGTTCCTGCACCATTTATCAATTTTAAAGTGGCTGATTATGACTACGAGGGTACCAGAATATTGGTGTTCTGTTCTGTTGAAGCAAAACAGATATTAGGTGAAGTGAAAGAATATTTCTGTGACGGCACGTTCAAAAGTGCACCCAAACCATTTTACCAGTTATTTATTATTTACGGTGATTCGGGTAGTACATCGCAAAAAACGAATGTTGTTCCACTTATATTTGCCTTACTGAGTGACAAAAAAGAAAGCACGTATTCGGCTTTGTTTGATATGTTGCACGTTGAATTTCCCGAATGGAAACCAGATAAGATCCATCTAGACTTTGAAGTAGCAACTTCAAATGCTCTCAGAATTATTTTCCTAAATATCAAAATTAAAAAATGTTACTACCATTTCACGAATAGTTTGTGGCGAAAGGCTTAACATATAGGCATAAAGTCAAAGCTTTATCGACGTATTGTAGGTTTGTGCACCGCTCTTCCACTATTGCCTGAGAGCCGTAGACAGAGAAACCAATAGACAAAGGCACCGTGAAGCCGCGACTGAAACAAAGATAGTTTGTCAATGTGTGTGTGTAATGTTGCCAAAATAACAGCACTCCCTGTTTTTGGGGGGCAAATTCGGGAATCGATCGATCGCATTTTTTTGTCAGATTAATTGTACCGAAAACTATTGACCAATGTCTTTTTTGTTATTAGCATCATTTGAAGCAAAATATAGGTAGTCGAAGTTATTTTCTAAATCTACAAAACAGTTCAATTAAATAATACCTATAACGCATGATGTTATAGGTATTATTTAATTGAACTATGTTTCGTAGATTTAGAAAATAACTTTTTGCTATTGGCCGCAGCATCTTTTGAACTTTTTTCATTTGCCAAATGTTTTATTGCAATATTTTAACCACAATGAAACAACATTTTGTGCAAGACCGGCAATTGTGAATATCTTTGGGGGAGGCCTTTGTCCAGCTGTGAGTCTTTCGGCTGATAATATTATGATGATGAAGATGGTACTTGGTAAAGATTTTCATCTAAAGGAAACATCGGAATACCAAAGGAAAACAATCAATTTGATTATAGGTCAACTGATACAGTGACAGGCTTTAGTTCAATAAAGTAAAAAAAGGTAATAGTTTCATGTTAAAATTCGGTTTATTCCCATTATCCCCCGCATGTCTGCCGCCGAATGGGGGATAATGGGAATTTTTGTGTCAATATCCCCCGAATTTGGAATCGGGGGAAGTTGGGAAGTACTGTTCCCATCTTCCCCCGAATGTGTGCCCCCGAATGGGGGAAAATGGGAATGCTTGTGTCATCTTCCCCCGAACTTGCAATCGGGGGAAGATAGGAAGTAAAAGTTGCATTTGTCCCCGAAATATTTTTAACAATTTTTTTTTGTGCCACCCGACCCAAGTATTGTTTTAATGAAATAAACATGGTATTTTTACAGGAATCAACAAATGGGCTAAGAAGTGCAAAGAATTATAGCACCGCATAAAGTACAAACATTCATTATTCTATATAAATAACAATGCCTAATAAATGTAACAAGATCAAAATATTAGATTTCAATAAATATATCTGTGCATAAAGTAGCGCTTAGAACACTGTTGCAGACATAATAATATAAATCAGCTTATTTACAATAATATACGAAAGCGAATTTAATGTTTTACAAAGTCAGCCGCCATTTTGATTGATCTCTAAATGGCGGGACAGGCTAAATTAAAAATATAATATAAAAATCAATCATGACCGGTCGGGAACACTTAAATGTCGCTATGTCTTGCACCGTATCTAAAGTTTAACTCCATAAGCATGGTACATGGCTTGTTACTTTTGAAAATAATATATAATCTTACTTTTTGTTTCAAAATTTGTCAATATACCTAGGTGTTTCTTTATAAGTAAATTAACACATTAATTTTAATGACAAGCAACATACTCCTAACCATATAGCAAACTTATAAAATACATTGTATGTACTTACATTTCAGTAAATCACATGAATGACACACAGTAAATCGACAATGTCGTAAAAACACAAAATTCTCTACCTCACTCAACTAAAGAAAACAGGTAACTGCTGGTTGAATCCTATCCCCACCCCTCGCGGCACGACACAGGATGTCTCACTCTGGTCTCACTATCTTTCTCGCACATGTTATGAAAACAACGCACCATCTAGCTAAAATATTAGAAAATTCAATGGCTTTCTTTCACCACAAGAACGAAGGATATAGCTTTCTCCAAAAAAAATCCACGAAAAATAAAATAGAGTGCGCCGGTAACCCGAAATATTAATTGGCCTATCTTGGTCATGTACAGTTTAGAGTTTCGTTCTGGTCCTAACTTTGGACGTGGTCGTTTAGAGGGCAGGAGACCGCCAACAATCCGAGTCAATTGGCCATAAATCTTTCTTGTATATCTATCCCGCTCGCACTCGTTACGCTTACGGAGCGCTAAATTATTGAAACGAAATTTTTTTACCAGATCATTTACTGACAAAATGTACTTTCATCTAAACTACAGTTGCAATTTGTAACATAAAACGCTTATTATTTATTTGGATTGTTATAAATAAAAATCATGTTTATTTCATCAAACAATACTTGTGTGGGGTGGCACAAAAAAAAATGTCAAAAATATTTCGGGAACAAATGCAACTTTTACTTCCTATCTTCCCCCTATTTCAAGTTCGGGGGAAGATGACACAAGCATTCCCATTTTCCCCCATTCGGGGGCACACATTCGGGGGAAGATGGGAACAGTACTTCCCAACTTCCCCCGATTCCAAATTCGGGGGATGTTGACACAAAAATTCCCATTATCCCCCATTCGGGGGCAGACATGCGGGGGATAATGGGAATAAACCTAAAATTCGGTCAAATATTTTTCGAACTTATGATAGGTAACCGGGAAATTTCATTTTGGATCTTATAAAATGGAATAAAGTAACAATAAAACAATAGAAATTAAATATTTTTTTATTTTTAAAATATAAAATAAAACAGGGGATACCAATGTATAAAAACCACTTTATTGATGACTTTTAAAAATGTATCACGTAAACGTACTCCAGTTGCCCCAAGAAAATATAAGGGAAAAATGTATCCTTTACCTATTACAAAGCTCTTTATTGAAAAAAGGAGACAAAGAAATAGATGGCATAAAACAAGGTGCCCATAAGATAAGATTACTAAATAATATGACCAAAAAACTTAAAAGAGATACAAAAACATGTTTTTTTCATGTTCTTTGTTTTCCCAACTACACCCAAAAAACGTTAAGGAAATCTTTGTTTCCGCTATCTGTAGTGCTTAATATGTCAGCATCTTCACATGATATTAAGGATTTGATTTTAAGTTCCGAAATAATATCTGATAAATGAGCATTTCGTTTCAACAAACGCCTATTTGTTAGACGGACAGCACGTATCTTTTTCTGAGATAAATAAGACCCTCAGTTTTTTTCTTTAAATTCACTTTAAGTCTTTTCTTTCTTGGTGTATCTTCATTTGCAGGCATTAGCAATTTTCTTCTCGATATACTTTTTATGTTAACGTCGTCTTGCAAAGCGGCACTTAATGATGTGGAAGGCAATGAATCATCTACCTCTTGTGTCGCCACAATCTAAAACATTAAAGAAAAATAAATAAAGCACACAGATTATGATGGCAAATAATGTTGTCATATTACTATGTAGAACTAGCAACTAAGGCCTTCCTGTCTTGTTTACTTTTATGTATTTACTGTAGTATTTTCTTAACTATTGTAATTTTAATCTATATTAAATGATCTCTGTATTTAACATACTTATTTGGATAAGGATTCAGTATTATTATGATGATGATGGAGAATATATACCTTGATAGTCTTTTTCTTGTTTTGTAATAATAATAATGCATCTGATACTGGCGATTCATCAGATATTCCAAATTTAACAGCTCTTATCTGCAAGGTAAATATAAAATTATAAACTGTATTTTGCAATATAATTATAAATTAAATAAGAGTAATATAAATATAATATTTACTGTAGTTGGTACTGCATCAGGATACAAAACAGTTTTCTTCTTCTTTTTTATCAAAAAAGTTTCCGGAAAGTGATTACTACATATTTTAGAGTATTTTGTGGGGGTCCAGTCTTTTCTTCCAGTCGCTTCAATCCATTTTCTGCATAATCCTGAGTCACCTGGAAAAGTAAAGATAACTGACTTTTATAATCAATATTCATTCTATCAAAAATCGGATGTTCATCACAAATTAAAAGATGCTTTAAATAAATTTGTAAGCTAGCACATTTATACCCAGCTGTACTTCTACTACATTTAAAGCAAATGTGTCAGATAAGTTTATATAAGATATGGGGCTACATGGAAAAACCTCTCAAAGATAGAAACTTTTTACTAAGTTGCGACATGGAGGGGGTTAATTCCAAGTTACCTAAAGGAGTCTCCATTTAGGTAATGTATAAATGAGTCTTAGAAATTAATTTGTTTAAAATTAAAATATTAAATTTCGATCACTTAAGGTTCAATTGCAATATTTATTTAAAACCATTATAGAAACAAAATAACAGCACATATAGTAAAAATCTTAAAGAATTTATCTCAGGCTGTCGAAAACTTTATTTGGAGTTGATAATATATGTATATAAAATTGGGGAATTTAACATTTGAAGTTTGCAACAAATACCAGACAAAAATTAAAGGTTATAATAAGAAAACTTGACTAAATCCTTATATTTAACGAGTATTATCGTTACTAAATGCAATGTTTCAAGTAATTATCACTAAGAAACTATATTTAAGGATGACTAATAATAAAACACCGCCGTACTTACGAGTGAAAAGACACACCGGGAATTTTCTTCTCACTGTCACTATCGCATGAAATAACACGACAACGCACCATTTTATTAGCCTAAATGTGGTTTAGGATCATTTACGAGTAATTTAACTGTAAACCAATCGTTTTATAATGTAAAATCAACAGAATAATATAACATAAACAAGATGCTACACGAACTGTCAAAGTTTGTTTCGCAATTAAAGTTGCTGACCTTGAAAAAACTGGTTACACGATACGGGACAGAAGATATCATAGTTGTGTCTCTGTCTATCACATTCGTATCGCCATTATAGCTCTCGTTCTTGAGTGAAAGAGAAAGGAATTGTCATTTGGTCTATTAGTTTCTCTGTCTACGCTGAGAGTCAAATAAAAGAGGGTTGGGATTATGTACAATTGCAAACTGCTAATATAAATAACAAGAAAATTAACGCTTTTATGGCGTACATGAACACCACATGGCTAAAAAGTGATGAATGCATAAGGGAGTGGTGTGTCAGCAACGAACGCCATCGCACTAACAACGTCACAGAAAGTTATAATTCAGTAATAAATAAAAAAATTAACAAGAACTATGTCACAATAAATAAATTACTTTCTGTTCTACTTGACGATATAACGGTAAATCTAACTAATAATAAAACAGCAAATTTCAGCCTAAACGAACGAAAACAATCAGAAAAGGAAAAAGATGATATCATTTTGAATGCACAAATGCAGCTACTTCATAACCAAATAACTGTTGGCCATTTTTTAGAAATATTGCGTTAAATATAAAGCCATTTTAAATAAATAATATTTTTCTTGTTCAACATTATGATCATGATTTCCAAACACTAGCAGTGTGACCACGAGTCCTGTGTTTTTATAATGTACTGTTAGTCACCCCACGCAGGGTGACCACGAGTAACTGAAATTACTCGTGGTCACCCTAGGGTAACAAAGCAGGGTAACCACGAGTCCGACGACGTCAAAACAGAGTTAGCATATATCTAAAAAAAAAATACACTAACATCCCGTTGTCAGCAATTTGGAAACATTATACACCGTTTTCAGGAAGTAGATCTTGCATTTGGCCACTCTCGGGTCGTGTCAGCTAGACTTTTCCATTGGATCACGAGTGTGAGGTAAAGTGCATCTGCCTATGCTGTCACACTTGATAACTATCGCCCAGCTGCCTCTAGTTCATTTTTTTTCATTTCATTTCATTTATTCATAAACAAGAAACTTGTATCTGAATGTGCACAAAAACATAACATAGTGACATAAGCTAAAATTTTGCGTTAAGACTAACCTTATATTATTACTCTCTTACTCATCGTATGGGTAGTGGTTACCCTGGGGTCAGAGTTGTTGAAGCCGCCGAGTAAGCCTCTGACATGGCATTACGACTGTTGTATAATGACTACAACCGGGACCGACAGCTTAAAGCACAGAGACGCTCAGAAATTTAACCACTCTGACTCGGACTGAACCGGGAAGAGCATCTAGATCTCTATCTAGATATTATTTAGGTGAAAAAGAAACATTTTTAATATTTTTATAAGATTTATTCTTATAAAACCATTACAACACATATTACAACAATTTACACTTGTTTACAGACTTAAAAAAAAAATAGACAGTTCAATTTCACTGTATGTTTTTATTGTGTCTATATTATGCGATTTCTACAGTCTTCGCCAACCGATATCTTTAGTCTTTGTGAAACGATTCCGAACATACTACTTTTAATGAAAATCGGGAGGCCTTACAGAGGCCCCTCCAACTGGGAAACAGCCTATATGAAACACCGTTTTTTTATTATTATGATTGGAATGTGTGCCTTTTGATAGTAAAATAAAATTGGTTCCAAGTTCACATTGGATAATATATATTTTGTAACCTTATGACCGCCAGTCATGCATAGATGACAAACCTGTCTGTTAAAAGGCAGCAATGTTATTGCACAATAAATCAAACATTTTTTCTTCGAAGAATTTCACTATAGGATTTACAGCATTTGATTAAATAAAGAATATAAATGAGCTAAGCTCGCCTATTCGTAAAATTAAACATTTTACTTAGTTTTAATAACTTAGTTTGTAAACAGGGTTAAAAGACCAACAGCCTCGAAGGACTAAATAGCTAACACTATAAACGACTACTTTTGTTCTACAACTTTTCATAACCCGTTATATTTTATTTTCGTGTAAAAATGAGTAATAATTCAATTTATCGCTTGAATTTTTATGTAAGTTTACGCGCATCACAAAAATTTACGTAAATACACCCTTACGGGGGCGCGGGGAACGGGTGAAGCGCTAGCGCCTTTGAACTTGACCCATTTCTCTAGTCGCCAGTCGTCCGTGTAACATCATTTATTTTGCATGTATTGAATTATGACTGAACTCGTAAACAAAAGTTGTTGCTTATGGTGTTAGCTATTTATTCCTCAGAGGTGGTTGGTGTTTTACAAATAACAATAAGTATACACAATTAGACCGCGAAAGCGCCGCGGCTACTATCGCCCTGCATGACCCTAGTTTGCAAACAAGGGGTCATGTATGGTGGTATCGT
Organism: Pseudoips prasinana; assembly: GCA_951640165.1. Lineage (NCBI taxonomy): Eukaryota > Metazoa > Arthropoda > Insecta > Lepidoptera > Nolidae > Pseudoips > Pseudoips prasinana. The sequence goes on along the minus strand of OX621236.1, from coordinate 20,448,207 downwards.
ATTGATGTAATGCCTTCTCCGCTCCACAATTAGACCAGCTGCCAGCGTCTTTCCATATTAACTTAGTGATAGATGCACAAACCGTCCCTAAAAATCGACCCTCTCATGCATCTCCACGTGTAAATTACTTTGTAGCCCTCCTTTAGATGGTTGAGTCCTCGTTAGAGCTTGTATTTCTTTTTAGGTGTGTGTGTGTAATAAATAATAAGATTAATTAAAATACATATCACAAAACATTTCAAAATAAACAAGCAAAATAGCTTATTTAATAAAAAAAAAAAAGTTTTTCATCTATACCCTGTCGATTATGCTATAGACACGCAGAAGGTAACGTTACGTTAAACTTTAAATATGGGATTTTGTCGTAAAAATTCATCACTCAAAATGATGTATTAGACCCATAGTATAATGGTATGTTATGAGGTCCCTTACTCCCTAGTCATATACAATACTTAACATTCATGGTTATACATCATGTTACATTATATGCGTGGAATACAAGGTCTAAGTATGTATCTATGAAACTGAACAAATAATCGACCACGTCACAGAATAAAAGTGCTGTTAGATTAAATGATACAGTAGTTGACTACAGTAAATTCGACTAAGGTTACGCTAATTACACAATTTGTTGCGTGCGACGGAACTATTAAAGAAATGATGATGTAACGACTCGGAATAAACAGGGTTATTTGTAAAACACCAACAACCTCGCAGGACTAGATTGCTAACACTATAAGAAACCACTTTTGTTCTACGAGTTCGGACATAACGATTACATTAAAAAAATAATGTTAAAGTTTTAGTTATACCGTCGTGACATTTGTAGGTCTATGTTTCATTCATAAACAAAAGGACGACGCGTGATCGAAGCTAAGTTCTATGCTCGTAGAGTTATAAACATTCAAGCGGGAAATTAAAATAAAACATATTTTTCTATGATAATAAAATCTAACAAATTATCAAAAGTTGTTGATTATGGTGTTAATTATCTTGTACTGCGAGTTTGTTGGTGTTTTAGAAAATATTACTTCTTCCTTATCAAAAACCAGTCGGCAGACCAAGTAGGATTCCATAACTGAGGGGTAACTTCAACTCAGAACACACACTTAACTAAAATTTTAAGAACGTTAGTATATATTGTAGTTTTGCATATCCGTATGCGGCAATCGACAAAAAACAGCGACATGTTAGCAATAACGGTAATGGGGATGATAACATACATGCAGAAAATTCACTTAATCAAGACCGTTTCAGTAAATACTGATATTATAAAGTTCAATCTACTAAAAACAGCTGCTGTATGATGAACTTTAGTTAAATATAACTAAAGTTCACATGCGGACTAATATATAAACGCTAAAACCGTTGCTAAATCGCGTCCCGATGAAATAATACTGATGACCGCCGCGGCCCACCGATATACTTAAGAGGCCTATTACAGTCCACTAGCGCCGCCAATCGAAAAAATGTCATAACTCGTAAATAGAATCAAAAATACAAAATATGTTCTATTATTACTGTGGAAAAGGCAATAACGTAATTGTATAACACCTTATCAACACTTCAAATATAGCTGTTTAGCTAAATCGTGCATTCCAAACATAAACGGCCGTTTTTGTTACAAAAGCACGATTTAGCTAAACAGCTATATTTCAAGTGTTGACAATGTGTTATAAAATTACGTTATTGCCTTTTCTACAGTAATAATAGAATGTATTTTGTATTTTTGATTCTATTTACGAGTTATGACATTTTTTCGATTGGCGGCGCTAGTGGACTGTAAAAGGCCCCTTAACGCTTAGTTTGGAACGAGCTAAGTGCATCAGGCCCAATTTGCAAATTGCGATAAATCATACCAATCAACCGTATGAAGAGCCTAAAATTGGTTCAGTTTCATAGATATATCATTCACTGTTTATGTTACACATTTAGACATCAAAATTTAAATACTGCTCTTATTTAGTACAGATAACTTTACAGAGATTAAACTATTACCTTCGTCTTTTTATTGATTTGGACCATAATATCGTAGTGATATGGTAGAAATTGATGTGGTCCCGTACAGTCCAGTCGTAATAAGGGAAACATTAGACTTACAGTAGACGGACAGCAAAACATATTAGACCTAGAAAACATCTTTAACTGTAAATAAATATATTATTTGAGACTAGTTATCTGATTAAAGACCATATAGATTTTCGTTCTTTGAATAGCCCGACTTGGAAAGTAACTTCTCTCTGAATGCTGTTTCCAGACTAGGGCACTAGAGAGTTACAAGTCTTTACCCTTAAAGGCTTGTAACTCTCTAGTTAATTTTTTTTTCAGTTAGTAAACTAAGTTTAACTCTCTAGTTAGTATAATTTTTTTCAGCAATTATGCCTAGTATAAAGTCTTCAAGGGTTGGATCCTTCAGGCCTGTTATACCAGTCCCTTTATTGATTAACAAAAGTAACACTCAAATCTATATAATAATTACACCTTCCATAGCGAGCGTTGTGGTTTGAAAGAGGATGTAGTCACAAAGATAGAAAAAGGTATGCTGAGATGGTTTGGGCATTTAGAAAGGTTGAATGAAAGAATTGTCTAAAGAAGATTGTCAAAAGAACCTGTGGAATGGGACAACCGTAAGGGAAAGACCTCGTAGAACATTCTCTGACCAAATCAGAGACATTCTCAAGAAAGGCCAGGTCAGAAGTACCATAAACCGGCGAGCATGTATGAAGAATATAATGACAGAAACGAGGCAAAAGAGGTGTGCAAAGATCGTGACAAATGGAAATCCGTTGTCTCTGCCTACCCCTCATGGAAACAGGCGTGAGTCTCTGTACCTTACATAGCAATAACAGCATTAATATGTGTTAATAAAATTATAACACTGTATTCCAACGGGAAAGATCGCCAGAACTCGTCAACGCATAATTGCCGAAACAGGCCTATTGTGTCCTGTCTGTTCAAATACGATTCAGATCAAGATATTCAGATTTCTTTCATAAAATTAGATTCCAAAGCAGAGATCGATACATAGTCTACCAAGTTGGGCATAGTTATGGGTATACTATCGTATAAAAAAGACACTTAAGACTTAGTTAATGGTACCTTCTTGTTACCTTTAGGTAGATGATTGATCTGTGCAACATGTTATTTTTGCACCACTCTAATGTTCACTGGCAGAAAATACTCCGAACATTAGACCCGTTTATACATATTAAAAAAAATAAACATTTATGGTAAGGGCGCAAGGTTGCTTGGCGATTCGGTTCTATGACAAAAAAATAACCAATAGTTTATTGTAAGTCATAAACGATAGTTTAGTCTATGTAAAGCTACATGTGTCGCTGATAGTACTAGCTTAAAAATATTCTTACATTGACCCATTGGTAAATACACTATTAACTAAGTCAGAATATTTGGTATGTTTGAATTTTATGTTAATATCTATTGTATAATCTTGTTTCCTTTCAGCTAAGTAAGCTAAAAGCGGCATCAGTCTGTTCCAGATGTCGCTGACGTCCTCTGCGTTGGTTCCTTCCAGTAATCTCGTTAGATTGTTGACACAGCACGTCACCTGTACGTCTGTAAGGGGTTCCTCGAAGAATTTGTACTGAAAGTAGACACAACATGTGAATATGAATATTACTCCTACTAATATTATATAGAAAGTTTGTGAGTATGGATGGATGTTTGTTACTCTTCAACGCAAAAACTACAGAACGGATTTTGATGAATCTTTGTAGTAATATTGATTATATATCCGAATAACAAATAGGCACAGCTAGTAATTCAATATTTTAGGACTACTAACACACTGTCACTATGGCAATCAGACATCAAGATAAACATACTTATACGTTTCTAAATACATACATATGTATTATGGATAAATTGTAATCTATAACAGGCACAAAACAAATAAATCACCAAATTGATGTAATTTGTGTCCGTCTATAATATGTTTGTAAAGTACCCCGCGACACAAGGATTTGATGACGAGAATCAGCGGGCGAAGTCTTACAAAAAAAAAGCTCAACTCAGTCCAATCGTTATGGAACAAATTGGCTGTGGCAGATGGACAGACAGTGATGTGTGAGTGATCATATAAGGGTTCCGTTTTTTCCGTTGTAGTTACGGAACCCTAAAACATACAGTGGAATTGATAACCTCCTTCGCTGTTAAGTTGGTTAATCAGCGCTGGGCTTAACGTCATAAATATAGCATAATACTGAACTATATAGAGCCATTTAGACACAAAACACCACTTCAATTTAATATATATGTAGGATTTTTTGCAGTAGTATTACGATTATTCTTATTTTATTTGAGTTATTCTTTCATTAATTACTGTACTACCTATTTTGTTAAATTTCTTTATGTTGTCTTTAATCACATTAATATTATAAAGGCTAAAGTTTGTGAGTGTGTATGTTTGTTACATCTTTACGTCTAAACGGCTCGACCAATTTAATATGATTTGGTATAGCTAACTACCTATAAATTATAGCCTATGTGTTAAGTCAGGGTGGATTAACACATAGGCTATAATTTATAGAGTTTACCGCCCGTAAGACCGCAGGGTACAACTAGTAAATAAATATCCTGGACATGTCACACAGCGCCATCTAGACGAAACTAATCAAACCTTGTAATATGGATACTAGACAACGGATAGATATACTTATATACTATTTTTCCTAAATATATACTTATAATACACCAAAAACAAATAGACATGTTCATGAACACAAATATTAGTCTTGTGCGAGGATTGAGCCTGCAACCATTGCATCAGAAGGCAGGTTTCCTACCAACTGGGTCACGGTTCCTTCTTTACGTTACACCTTGTATAATAATATACTTTACGCGCCCGGATGACTGTTCGTGCCACCCGAAGCTTACTGCCCCCAGGCAATAAGCTTCGGGCGGCACGGACACGGACCGTCAACGCATTTCTTCTCATGCGACCGGGCGGGATGGCAGGTTGCGGATAGCCTAGCCCTGACTGCGAGACCGACCTGAAGTCGGTCCTGTATCCAGGGTGCCCAAATTTCCAAAGGGTCCCGGACAGGAGAAGTTCCCGCAAGTCAAATCCCAGGCCTAGGGAAACCCAAACCCGACTTCCCATGCTCCCAAACTTTTCCAAACTCCCTCCCTCCTTATCCCTTTTCCACGTCGGTCCAGAGGAGGGGTAACCTCGTTTCCAAAAAAGCCCACCACCGTCGGAAAAAAATAATAATAATGAAGCAGGTAGGAAAAACAATTCCCCAGGTGGGTCCCGGCCGAGCCGGGGAGTCCCACACCGATTCATCGGTCAGCTCCCATCGTATCCTGGTGGGGAGCACCCAACTGCCAAATTTTAATGCCGCGCCTTCAGCGCGGACGGCTGCTTTAGCGCCCCTGACACTGGCTGCGACTCACACGCCACACGACACGATCTCGGCAGCGACACACGCAACACTTGACACCCGAACGGCTGCGACTCACGCGCCAAAAATACAGACACAGAACGAGCCGTCCACGAGTGCCTGGCAACAGAGCCTCGTCAGGAACAGCGTCACGAATAACCCGGACAACGACAAAGACGACGCCCGACTCTCAAGTGTTGGTGGCGAACTCTGGAGTGCTAGCAACCAAGCACGAGTGGCATGGGTGCGGCGAAGAGAGTGCGCCCGGACGACACGGCTTCACCGAGTGGCCTACAGGGAGGCCCCAAACGCGTGAGGATCCAATCCGCTCAAGGGGAGCGGAGAACCTACGCGCTGGCTACAAAGGACATACCGGCGGAGCTAGGCGGAGCTAGGCGGAGCTGGCCGTAGCTATCTGCTTCTCTCCTCCTTCCAGAGACATGACCACCGAAGAAGCGACTCACGTACAGAAGACTTTGGAAAACCTCGTCATGGACACTGACCCCACTAGCCCACTCCCGGCCTTCCGCGGATATCCTCGGATAGCGGATGGCACCGTGCAGATGTGGTGCGAGGACAGACATGCCTTGACCTGGTTGACTCTGAATGTTCCCAAGATTACGATGCCGCACACTGATCTGACACTGACCGTGATGAAACAGGCCGACATACCTACCCGTGTCCGAGCCGCGCTCTTCGTACCCAGGTACAATGGAGATATAGCGTGGCTACAGAGCGTTCTGAAACGTCAGAACACCTGGTACGACATAGGTAGGTGGACCTTGTACAGGGCGACAGCAGTCGGTGGCGATAACTACGGGACTTATTTGACCCTGGGTATCCCACCGAATGAGGCCGAAAAGGTCTTGGCGCGGGAGCGACGAGTAGCGTACCTTTTAGGTTCGATATACGTCCGCTTCTACCCCAAGACCCAACCCTCAGACACCCGAACTGACACCACTAACCCGACAGACCAAACACCGACACCGACACCGACACAGACAGACCTACCCACGACTGACGACATGACACAACTAGAGGAGGAGATGGCGAGGGCCGCGATGGCTGACAGTGTACCACCCGAGTCACCTGGGTGGACCGAGCAACTGCTCGCATCTTCACCGGATGTAGGCGAACACAGGATGGGGGAGGGAGACAGGATATCCGATGGACCCGTCTCGCCCTAACTCCAACCAGCCGCCACCACCCTCACCCCCTCCCCTAGCAATAATACAAACAAATCTCCAGCATAGCCAGACTGCCACGGCTAGCCTGCGCAGGGCGCTGGAGACAAAACCAAATACGGTCGCACTGATCCAGGAGCCGTGGGTCAGAAACAACAGAATATGCGGCCTCAGTAACATCGGAGGTAAGCTGATCCTAGACACACATGGCACTGGAACACCAAGAACCTGTGTCTACATACCTAAAGATATACCCACAACAACACTCACCCAATTCTGTTCCAGAGATTTAACAGCTATCAGGCTCCAGACACAAGGCGAGGCCCCGGACATCGTACTGGCCTCAATATACATGCCAGGCGACGACGAGGTTTGTCCACCAAGAGAGATGGCTGACCTGGTAAACCACTGTGAGGGCACAAATCTGGACCTAATCATCTGCACAGACTCAAATGCTCACCACCCACTTTGGGGCTGCGACAAGCCAAACCCTAGAGGAGAGGTACTATGCACATACTTATTCTCTACTAATCTTAACATTATAAATCGCGGCTCGGAACCCACATGGGTCACAGTCCGTGGACAAAGCATCATAGACCTAACGCTGGCCATATTAGGCGCGACGAACCTCATATCTAACTGGCACGTATCAGATGAACCTTCTTGCTCCGACCATAGAAGGATTCGTTTTATACTCTTAACCACTCCAAAAAAACCCGAACCAAAGCGAAATCCGCGACGAACAAACGTCCCCAGATACAAAAAACTTCTAGCTACACTATTAGCTAAGCATAAAACACCCACAAACATAACAAATCCCACACATCTTGAAGACACTGTAACAAAACTATCAAATTACATAATTGAAGCATACCACGCTTGCCGCTTGCTGCAAACTAAGGGTTCCATCCAACAGGAGCAAGGGAAGCTCCTGGTGGAATGCCGAACTTAGCGAACTTAGGAAAACACTGCGCAAACAATTTAACAGAGCCAAAAACTCAAGATTCCCAGAAGACTGGGAGACATACAAAACAACACAACACACCTTCAAAAAGGAAATCAGAAGGGCCAGAAGAACAGCCTGGCGCCAATTCTGTGACAACATAGCATCAAATGATGAGGCAGCACGTGTAAGGAAGATCCTATCAACTGATAAAGATCGTAACCTTAGCACGTTGAAAAAGCCAGACCACACATACACATCAACAGACTACGAAACCACCAAGGTACTTTTAGAAACACACTTTCCAGACTGCAAACTCTCAGAGAACAGATCATGGATGGATGAATCAATATGGACACCAACCGACCAAGACTGGTCAACTCCCGGAGCATAGTAACAGAGGAAAGGATAAGATGGGCAATTAGAACCTTCCAACCATATAAGTCGGCAGGCCTGGATGGCATATTCCCGGCCCTGCTGCAATGGGGGATGGACCACCTTTTACCATGGTTAGTAGAGATCTACCGAACCTGCATAGCGCACAGATATGTGCCGCTGGCATGGCGCGAGGTAAAAGTTATCTTTATACCAAAACCCGGAAAAACTGACTACACAGAACCGAGAGCATACAGACCCATAAGTCTGACATCTTTCCTACTGAAAACCCTTGAGAGGCTCTGTGACAGATACATTCGGGACGGAGCTCTCCGAGTAAAACCACTCCACAAACAACAGCACGCTTACTCTACAGGCAAATCCACAGAATCTGCTCTGCACAGCGTAGTCGCTAAGATCGAATGTGTAGTGGACCACAAAGGTTCCTCTCTAGCTGCCTTCCTGGACATTGAAGGCGCTTTTGACAAAACCATCTTCCACAGCATCAGCATGGCCCTAGAGAAACACGGCGTCAACTCAACCCTAACTGGCTGGATTAATAACATGCTCAGTTTGAGGGCTGTACACGTTACAGTGAACGACACCACAAGGGCCATTGTGGCAAAGGGATGTCCACAAGGTGGTGTTCTATTGCCACTTCTGTGGAACCTTGTTGCAAATGAACTGATCGAACGACTAAACAACAAAGACTACTTTACCGTTGGCTATGCTGACGATATCACCATAATAATAAACGGAAAACATGAAAACACCTTATGCAATCTCATGCGCCAAGCCCTAAAAATAGTAGAGCAATGGTGCACGGAATACCAACTATCGGTAAACCCCACAAAAACACAATTAATACTCTTCACAAAAAAAAGGAAGCTGGCAACACTTCAGTTACCAAAATTTTTCGGCACAAGCCTCACCCTTTCAACTGAAACCAAATATCTGGGCATATATTTGGACAAACAACTGAATTGGGCAAAACACACTGAATACTTGACCACCAAAGCCAGCATATCAATGTGGCAGTGTAAGCAACTGCTGGGAAAAAACTGGGGCATTAGCCCTAGGGTCACCTACTGGCTATACACCTCTGTTATCAGACCACTCGTCGCATACGGCTCGCTGGTCTGGTGGCCCAGGACCAACTTGAGCTCAAATCAAAAAGAACTAGAAAAGCTGCAGCGACTGGCATGTGTAGCAATCACTGGCAGCATGAGAACAACACCCAACGCCGCTCTACAAGCAATGCTGGGACTGCCACCCCTACATCTTACTGTGCAGGAGGATGAAACCATAGCAATCTTTAGACTCAGCATGAACGACACCCTAAACAATGACCCTAAAATAAAGCATACTCGTATTCACGAAGACGCGATCAAACGGCAACCCATGATGGCATCACCTAGTGATAAAATCTTAAAAACACACCATTTCCAGAAGCACTACAATATACAACTCACTGAAGAAGAGTGTGACCATCCGAACCCAACGGAGATAAGAATCTACACTGATGGGTCAAAAACCGACTCCGGAACAAGAGTGGGAGTTTTCTCAAATGACCTGAACATCAAAATATCAAGGCCCCTAGGTACGCTCAACACTGTATACCAGGCTGAGTGTGTTGGCATCATCCTTGCAGCACATGCAATTAAGGCTAGAAAAATCACAAACACTTGCATACGCATACTATCTGATAGCGCATCAGTACTCCAATCCTTGGAAAGATACCACTTTGCCTCGGGATTAATACTGGAATGCCATAACGGGAACATGTTGCGGGACACTACAACAACAAGCCACGGATACACTAGGGGGCAAATGGAGCAACATGTGGCGGGATATGTTGCTCAACAACTACGTAGAACATACCGAAGTGAATGTTGCGGAACATTGTGTTGACCACACTAGTAAGTGTTTATAGAAATGTCGCCCGAGGAGGTTGTGGCTATTAGTGCTGCGTACATAGTAATTATATCGAGTGTGTTGAAACGTAGAAGAAAGAGAAGGTGGTCGATGCGGAATTTCTTACTACAACGAGAAAGAAGAGTTAATATTCTAAGTGATCTCCGAATGTCTGACGGATTGTTTGTAAATTTTACTCGAATGTCATCATCTGATTTTGAAACTTTATTGCAAATGATCGGACCTTCCATAGCCACACAGTATACAATACTACGGAACGCTATAGTATATTTTGTATAATATGCCATTCAGAAGGCTCCAGGATGATATCACTGGATGTAGTGCTATAGCCCTGTTGCACAATTGTCTGGCTTTGATTATTATAACTTGTACGGTATATTCCTAATAAAAGTTCAAAAAAATTTCTTGCATCGTATGCAAACCATGCACTGGACTTCACGTCACCACTTCCGCTGCCAGTAGTTGTTGAAGATTTCACTTTCTTCCTTTCTCGGAAAAATTGCGAATGCAGGGTATGAACTTTGGTTTCTATATCTTTTCTCGACAATTTAAGCTCTTTGGCAATAGCCTCCCATTAGTAATTTTTCTTTATTTTATTTCTATAATCACGGTGAGACGTATCCCACAACATTTCACAACTTTCGCAAAGCTCCAGAAATGAAAGCACGGTATCATTTCCCTCACTAAAGCCATGTTAAGAGGCACGTTGCGTACGCGACTACACTTGGTGACAAATGGCGCGACACTGACGCGGGACACGTGCGCTCGCTCTCGAGGCGGGAGCAAGCAACATGCCCCGCATCACGTACAATGTTCCGGGACATGTTGCGGCACACTACGCAACGTTTCAGCGTCACGTATATTGAGTGTTGCGCGTCGTGTTTCGGGACAAAATGTTCCCTAGTGTATCCCAGGCTTTACTCTACAATGGATCAAAGGACACAGCGGGTCACTGGGCAATGATGCAGCTGATGAGCTAGCCAGGAGAGGCTCAAACACAGCGGCCATTGGACCGGAACCAACTGTGCCCATACCCTTCACTCAAATACGTAGATGGTTACAAAAACACACACACACATAGTCCGAGATCTGGTGGTCCTCAGCATCGGGCTGTAGACAATCCAAAGAAGCAATGCCATGCCTGGATGGTAAGCTGAAGTGGCGTCTACTACGGCTCAACAGGAAAAACCTACGAGTTGTGGTGGGGACCATCACCGGACACTGCTCACTCAACAAACACTTTCACACTATTGGCATAACTGACAGCCCTCTGTGTAGAGCGTGCATGGACGCTGACGAAACGGTCGCGCATGTGCTCCTCGAGTGCACAGGCATCGTGAAAATCCGGAGAGAAACCTTGGGCTCACCAAGAACTCTTCCGGAGGCCCTGAGAAGTTTGGGAGATCTAATATACTTCTGGAAGGAGGTGGGCTGGATGGAGTAAAGGCCACCATGGCTTACGTACAATGGTCCACATCGGGACTAAGTGCGGAAACCAGACCCACTGGCGTATTGGTGGGTCAAGATGATGATGATGATGATAATATACTTTACCCGTATCATGTAGACTAAATTCGTAAAGCAGTACAGCAGACAAGCCCTGGTGGCCTCCGTGCGGTTCTCTTCAACGGACCTCGTTATCATTCGCATAGACTCGTGGTATATTCCTATAACAATTGATTTCTTTAACTGCTGTGATAGCTCGTCCCATACCGCACACCATTCGTCATGGGTACCTGTGGAAATTATCTGAAAAAGAAAACAGGAAATAAATAAACACATTGGGAAAACTGATACACTGCCGTCTGATCCCTAATTAGTCAGAGCCTGTACTATCATATAGTCGTCAGACCACTGATAAAAATACTCATATATTTTTCTAACTACATAGATACTGCACGTGTGGCGCAGCGGCTAAGACAGTCGCCTCGCCGCTTCGTGTCGTGGGTTCTAATCCCGCGCCGGACAACTATTTGGGTGACCCATAAATAGCTGTTCTGAGTCTGGATGTAATTATTATTATTTGTAAAATAGTGTAGGTATTAAGGTGAAATTACTTACATGAGTGAGCCATACAGCTATCTCATTTTTGTTGGAATCTTTTAAGTTCTTGGAGCGAGAAGTGACCATATCTAACAGACTGGGTTGGATTGGGGTCCACAAAACACTGAAGGAACGCTTATTTAGTGCATGTATATTCATTTGTTTCATCTTTAATCTTAGCCAACTGCCTTCAACATCTGGAAACAAAAGGATACCCATTCTTTTAGCTTTACAATATACATTTAAAGTTACAATGGAGAAATTATGAATTTAACTGTCTATATCAAATCCAAGCTGCATCTTTTACCATTAATTTGCAAGGTGTTTTCACTAATGAACATATCAGGTGACCATGTATTCAAAAAAAAGTATATAGTTGCCACTACATAAGGATTTCAATATTGAAACTTGTATATTTGATCTGCCTGTATGTTTTGTATTGTAGCTGACCAGCTAAAGCATCTTGGAATTTGTAGTAGATGCAGGTTCAAAGTTGTCAGGTTCAAAGTCAGATAATTAAGTGTGTTACTAACCATGGCCCTTAGTTTAAATTCGTTAATGAAATGCCCTCCTTAACTGCAATCTGTTAGCAACTGCATTTAGCATATTAATGTAGAGTGACAATTGCACCAAATATCTCTAAAAATCTAGCCATCTGATGCATCTTCATGAATTGCTTAGTTTGTAGTCTTATTTGCTAGACGACTAGAGAGCTGAACGCCTCTACTGTCTGGTGAAGCACTGAAGGCTTCCTAGACTAACTATACACACCATGTCAAAATAAAGCACCAAACATCTCAGACTTCAGTTTCTCAGAAATCTTGTATGTACTTAGTAACAAGAATTATTTCATTCCTGAGTACAGATATTAATGGGTTTTATTTTGTACTATGTATATAGATAAATTAAGACAGACACAAAAATTACTCACCAGGTACTGTATTATTGTATGTATTTATCAAGGTATCCAAGAACCGCAATGCCAGTTGTAGAGTTACCGGTGCATTTGGTGTGAAATTTTCCAACTTCAGCCAGCGTACCACCTCCATCACTTGACCTATCATGGCAAGCATGGGAGCCCTGTACTCCAATAACTCATCTATTGTAAAAGCCTTGTTCAAAAGCTGGATTTGAACATTTAACTTCATAATATCCTTATTAATGAGAGCTTTATGCATTACAGGCATAATAATCAGAAGTAAGAGCTTTGTTCTCGGCACAATGTCTATATATTTTAATCCACAAATTAATTTGATAAAATTTTCTCTTTGCTTGTCATTATCTAAACTGTTGTTTAGAATGTTTTTGATAATATTAATTAGACAAGGTTCAGTTTCTGTATTATAGTAGTAGCTAGAATAATTCTCAATCAATTTCATAATTTTCAGTATAGTGTCTATCAATTTTCCATTTTCTGCTGCTAAAATTAATGTTTTGATGTAAACTTGTTTGGGATTTTGAAGAAATGCACACAGCACTTCTGAGCTATCAAATTCATCTGAGACTGCAAATTTATTAAAAATTTCAGTCAATCTGTTGTCAAATAGCTCATCATATTCAGTCATATCAAAAAAGCAATTGTTCTCAAAGTGTTCTTGCAATAATTGATGTTTGTCTGATATGTTACAATGATAAAATGCTTTCACTGTTATTGATTTTATAAGATCAACATTATCTGAGCTTACTTTTAAGTAGTGGGCAAATTTGTGATATATTTTGAGACTTTCTTTTTCATCAAATGTATGTATATATGTGTTCATAATGTTGAGCAATTCAACATTGAGATACAAATTGTCTCTGTTCATTAATGCATGTATCCACAATGCACTTTCTTCATTGTTACTATTAATTTTTTGTAAAATAACATCTATTTCGACTGAGTTAATAGTATCATCAATGTTAATAGGTTTCCGAGCCATTTGTTGGATCATATTGATGACCGGATGTTCGGCAACACTCTCTATGTTCAATAACTTGGTACGGACTTTGTCACAAAGTTCTCCTATAGTCTGCTGCATGCTTGTCCCATTCTCTTCAAACTCACTCCAAGCACAAAATATATCAACGCTGATACCCATCACCACCACTTGGAAAATATCTAGTAACGTAATATTACTGTTGTTTAAATACTCTACTATTGCAGAATTTTGAGATTCACATATCTTTTGAATAGGAACTTCAGTTTTACGAGAGCCTTCTTTAAATGTTGCTGTGTAAATATCATCATAGTCAGTCCAGTTAGTATCTTGTGTGTAGTAATCAAAACAATCAGAAATGAGTAAGAGCATAGTATGAAATGTCCGTCCATTATATTTGTAAAGTTGCTCTTTGCTTAAAGCATTAAGCTTAAGCTTGTTAGGTGGGTTTGTAAAGTACAACAAACATTTTTGTAAATTATCAATGGCTGATATCAACATGTGGTTCAGTGGTTCATTACCAAGTTGGAAGCGGTTGAATTGCCCAATGAACTTATAACAAGCCAATGATAGACCACTGAGTTTTTGTAAGCACTCTGTAGGTGAAAAATACTTGAAATGGTATATAAATGCATCAGCAAAACCTATTGCAAGTTCTGGGCTGCTGTAAGTGATTATTTCGTATATAAATTCTTCCATATGCAAGTTCCAGAGCATCTCGCACATAAGATGTTTTGGAACAGTTGGTATAGTCCAGATAACCATGTCTACACTTTCCATCCCAACCATATCCTCCAAAACTGGTAAATCTGCATTTAAAACTATATACATAGCATATTTACGCATCTTGGGTTTAGCGGTCTCTATTATTCCATTTTCATTTATACAATTTTGATTTCTAAGAAAGTTTTGGAGATTTCCTAGTATATAGTCGATTTTATCTTGATTGCCTGGAATTAATATGTTATATTACGTACTTTTATAATAGCGAACAGCTTACCATAATAACGGAAACAAATAATTTCGTTGAATAGCTCTTTATGTTAAATTGGCAGATTGAAAAGAAAAATAATATAATATTGGTTTTACCGCCTCTCGATGTAAGTCTTGAAAACTGATGTACATTGTCAAGAGATGTAATTGCACCTTGAAACGAACTGAGATCTGGCGTGAAATCCATTTTTTATAAAAATATTTTTCTATAGTACGCCTATTTTATATTGAAAAACACATTTTTTCGGTATATCCCAGAGAAAAAACATCGAAAGTTTCTTAATTTCCGATTTCCGATCGGAAATTTGACAGCTGAATAGTGTTGCCACTTATAATAAATTAGATTTGTGTAATCTCTGTCATTATGGCAGAGGAAAATAATATAGATAGAGTCTGTCAAGCGAGTCGTGTCGCATGAAAAAGGCAGTATAATAAAAAATCTTACAGGTGTCAACACTGATATAGTACGCTGAAAACCTGTTTAATATTTGAATATTGTAGATAAAAAATTTCTTTGGGATAAATTGTGCATTTCAATGTAGGTATTTATTAGTGACAATCCAAATTCTATCACAAAAAGAATAGAAATTCAATGCCTACATAAGAGAAATCTTCATTACGCACAGAAATGATGAAGGGTTCCAACTCCTGTTCGGTTATTCTGTCTCTTGATTTATATTTGTTTCTACATTAATAGTGTTATATGTTTTTTTTTTTTAAGATAAGATAATCGTTTATTTCACCACATAACATAAAACTATAACAATAATAGGTGCGTACAGTAAAATGCAATACATTTTTACATCATAAAATTGTTTGTTTGTTACAAAATATTTAGCAATCTTTGTGGTGGCTAGCACCTTAGCTAAGTTATTCGGAGACAACTTGTATTAAAGGTGCTAGGCTCAACTTTGTTTATATAGTTCCATCATTATTCATCAATAATTTATAGGGTGAAAGTTAACATAAAAAGAGAAAAAGTAATAATATGAACAAAATACAAAAAATCTTATATTAGATAATAGATGTTAATAGAAAGCTCTTATATTAGTGTGTGTGTGTGTGTGTGTGTTTGTGCGTGTGTGTGTGTATTTCTGTGTGTGGGTGTGTGTTTGTGAGCGCGCGTGCGCGTATGAGTGTGTACGTATGTGAGTGGGCGTGGTATTAGGAAACTTGCTGTAATAATTGTTCTGTTTCTTGATGATTCATTGTTAGCAGCAGTTTTGTGACGGCTTCTTTACATGCATGTAAGGAGAGAGAGTAAATGCTCAGTTTCTTGTTTATTTTATTATAAAGATTGGGTCCTAAATAACAGAAAAAGCGTTGGGTAAAAGAGAAGTTGCTTTGAAATGTGTCACACACCAAGTCCTTGCGGCGCTTGGTAATTTCGTGAAAAGGCGTGTTTTTATGTTGTAGGAGTATTATATTAACTACAAAAAGTTGCCTCACTGTAAGTACTTCACAAGACTTGTACAGTACTTCCGTTGGAAAGAGAAATGGTCGGAAAGTACTCACCTTTAAAATGGCTCTTTGGGCTCTTTCTAATTTCAACATTGCTGTCCTTTGTGCCCCTCCCCAAATTGATATGCAATAGGTTAAAATGGATTGAGACAGTGATAGGTAGACTCTTTTAACAAGGCGGGCCTCAGCGATATGACGAAGGGTTTTAAAAATAAATATCATTTTACGCATTCGTGTAGTTAGTGTCTCTATATGATCAGTAAAGGTAAGGTTGTGATCAATCGTGATGCCCAAATATTTGAGTTTAGAGGCGCGTTCAAGTTTAGGGCAAGGACAATTTATAAAATTCGTGTGTATGATTGAGGATGCATGAGCTGTTAGTGCTAGTGTATCAGGAGGCTGTGTTGATTGGCGAAGGGTATATGTTATAATTTTAGTTTTGTCGACATAAAGGGTTAGTAAGTGGTTTGACAACCAGTTCACGACTGTGTTAAGACCTTCTTGCGCTACTTCAAACGTTCTTGCCAGGAACTGCCCGAGAAAGTTAGCACAGTGTCATCATGTTTCTAAATAATAAATAAATAAGTATGTGCATTTTGCCATTCATTGGCTGTGACACTATTAACACGATCTTTTATAAAATTCTCCATTTGTTTACCTGGAATTCCTAAGTTTAGCTATTTTTCTTTTAGTCAAACTCCATATGAGTTCGATGGCAGCCATGGTCTTTAAAAAATTCTTCAGTTTCATACATTGGAGTTGTTTTATTTTCATTGACAAGATACACACAAGCTTAGCCTTTGTAAAGAATTTTTCATAATTAATTCTATTTTCAATAAGCCATTTCTTAATGTCAGCCTTTAAATCATCCATAGTTGGTGGCTTATTTATTTGCGTTACATGATAGCTAGCGTTGTCCATAAGAAAAACATTGGGCTGAGTTAAATTGGGTATTAAGTTGTCAAATAACTATTTCAAAAAAATATTTCTGTTCATAACGTCACGATAATCTGCCATTTTTGATTTACTACTGAATACTAATAATGCATTGGGGATAAAACCTTTTTCGGATCCGGGATGAACAATAATATGCCTTTTGCCTGATGATATTTTATCAACTATTCCGCTTGTGGATGGCCCTTGCCATGATTTTTTTTCTTTATAATTTTGGTGGACGTAGGTTTCATCAAGGTAAACTATTAATTTTCATCAATTGTTCTGAGATACCTATATAAAGTTTTTATTCGTTTTTAATTCAAATCCATTGTTTAGCAATATTTGTCTCAATATTTCATGACATCCAGTAAATTGATTCTCTTAAATGTGCAACCAAACTTCGTAGAGTTAGAACTCGCTTTTTTACACAGTAAAATATATTAATTTTATTACGTATAGCTGATAAATCAAAATCATCCAGGTTGGCTTCAGTGGGCTGAATAGAACTTGTGACAATCCGTTTGACAGGTAACAATATTGCAATTATAAGAAATCAGCTAAATGGTCGTGGTCATGACTCGCATGACAGACTCTACAGGTGAAAATGATGGCCTTCTAAGTAGATATCAAAGGTTAACCTTCGAGCATTTAAACAAATATAGCATTTTGTCTAAAAGCTCGAAAAGTATAACACAATTTTAAGACATATTTCAAACATGCCTTAAAAATAAGAGTATCGAAAGAAAAAAAAACACAACCAAGGGACTACTAAGGGTTATAAATATTTCCAATTAATGAAAATATCATTAGTCAATAATTAATTGAATATAAAAAGGTTCATCTTAAAGTAGAGAAAACCGAAACGAAGATACTTTCTAAAGATCAAAGTACGCTCTTACGAATATTTCTAGACATTTTTAGAGCGTGCTTTATAATATCCCTAAAATAAAGGTATTAAAAAGAACTATTAAAAATAAGGGACGGTTACTTCTTGCAGTTAATTAGTATCTTAGCTTATTTCTATAAAATGCTGTCAGAATCGTGTCCTCGGAAAACGATAGCCTAGAGAGAAACAAGTTGCTTGTGATGAAAATCTAATTTAAAAGTATCAAGATTCCTTAATCTTGATACTTCACGGAAATTTATAACAAATTTCGTACTAAATGTGTTGTTTACAATCAAATGGGATGCTTAATATTTTGTCATTATATTTATTAGTTTGTTTTACCATGTTTTATTTATTATTAGATAATTAAAGAGAGACAACTATATACATAAAATTAAATCGAAAATATAAGTATGGATTTTTTACTGAAGAAATCGCAAATTTAAACTTAAGTAAAACCAAGAGCAAGCCCGTGCGTAAAAATGATTAAATACATGTAGTATGTGAATGAAAATCAAGTCAGTATCTTTAAAAATTAAATACCAGGTTTTACACAGTTAGCTTGTGGCTCAGTTAATATGTATACTGTAACTTTTAATATGCTTTGGCAACACTGTAACTGACGCATGTTTCCTTAAAATCGTGGACATTTTTTTTTGTGCCCTCTTTGGGCAGGCTAAGGTCTGTGACCATACCGCCTCGTCTTCAGTTGTAATATTTATATTTTAAAGTCAGTCAGTCATGTCCGTCACAGTCAAGTCATAGTCCTACTTGGTCCTACCACAGTAAAGCAGTGGAAACTTTAATATAGGCTTCTATGGAGTTTTGGTTTCAACACGGAAAATCACAATTCACGGCAATATCGCACTTATGTCTAAAAATCCACCATATTTACACATAAAAACTCGAATTTACACCAGACTTTGAAAATAAAACATGGCCTCGATGCGTCCTTTTCCTCGTTGGCGCCAAAAACTCCTAATCGTAGACAGAGATTCTCTGTCTACGCTTATAATGGACTGAGTTATGGTTTTGAGATCTTGATTTTATAGGTATTTTGAGCTCACATAGATACAATATTAGATTATGGTATTAAGAATAATACTTACATTATTATAATACTACCTTTTAAATTGTCACAAGTCCCAAAATAAATTATGACTAACATAATATTATTTAAAACAAGTTCTATACGAATGCGAGTGCCTAGTTTAGCGAAACGTAATTACCTAAAAAGAGGATGAAACTGCTACTGTACAAACTAGTTCGTATTTCTAATAAAGTCGATTTTCAGTACAACATGCGGCTGGCGATTAGAATAAAATGGCTATGTTTGTCAAGGTGTTCACGCCTTTCCACTTCCACACGCCCACAACTTCCTTTACTAAGCTATCTTGGTAGGTAGGTACACATTTTTTTTAAATAAAAAGTAACTAATCAACACCTCTACACAGAGTACATTTCGTAGCAGGATTCACGTAAGAAGTATAAAATTATAAGGTAAGAAAATAACGAGAACATCATAGTTTGTTATAATAGTTTTATTTTACTAATAATAAATAAAGAACTAGGTTGAAAATGAGCATTTATCCATTATATAGGGTTAGTTTACTGATGTCGTACCTATTTATTAATACTATCACGTTTAGTGAAGAATGTACGAAAGAAGATAGATCTCCTAAGGAGGCCAAAAGAATTTATTGTTATTATTGGGTTTATTTATGATTAGCTTTTAAATAATCAGTCAACTTGCCTATTTTACGCAAGTTATCCAGATTCTTTCGAGCAGTTTTGAACGTGGGATCAATTTTTAAGGCTTTAGTGTACATTTCTTCGGCTAAATTGTACTTATTCCATCGATGGTATAGAACACCTGTAATCAAGAGAAAACTTAAATATTTTTCATTTTTTAACACCTCACGGTGCACACTAGACTTAAGTAGATTTTATCATTATAAAAATATAGTTGAATTTACTTTGGCCAAGTCAATTAATAACTACGAAGCCAGCTATGAGAATATAATTATGATATATAATATACTACATTTCTATTCCAACACTCTCATGATCCGATGGTACGACTAGCGACACGACCGCAAATAAGTCAGGTACAGGACCGACGGTATTCCGTGCTCTACGACTTCGGGCTGATGCTGGGAAATTTTACCGTATGTAGTTATAGAATATTTCCTAAATCACTTCTTGCCCCGAACCGGGGTTTGAACCCAGGACTTCACTATTTGCGATTGAACACGCTTCCACCTGACGAGCGAGTATCGTGTCCAACTTGTATAAGTCAACTTGCACTTCACGTGGGAGATGGGAGACAGGATCGTGCGGTTTGACCCCATGGTGCTGTACATACGCAAGCATTTTTAGGGTTCTGTAGCCAAATGGCAAAAAACGGAACCCTTGTAGTTTCGTCATGTCTGTCTGTCTGTCCGTCCGTATCCAGAGGTTTCTAATATATTTTTTTTCTAAACTGAATAGTTTGCGCGAGAGACACTTCCAAAGTGGAAAAATGAGTGTACCCCCCCCCCCCCCCCTGTAACTTCCAAAATAAGAGTATAATAAAACTTAAAAATATATATGATGTACATTACCATGTAAACTAACAAAGAAGATTGGTTTGAACGAGATCTAGTGAGTATTTTTTTTTAATGCGTTAATTTACCTTTCGTTTCATCAACTGAAATACTTGCTGCTGCGGAACCCTTCATGGGCGAGTCCGACTCGCACTTGGCCGGTTTTTTAATAATAAATTTAAGCATGGCATATTTCTATTAGAAACTTAGGGAAACAGTAAATCAATAGAAATTAGCCTTTGGGGTACACTACACAGAAAATACATAAATATTTTAATGCGACTGCAGTAAGGTGGTAGCTAATACACAGGTGGCGTTGCTGCCCAACTACCTGCTATATCCCTTAGTTTTCTTTTACGACACCCACGAGAAGGTATGGGGTGATCCTGTCATTACTTAAGGCCGGATACCACACGACTTACGCTTGGTTGCTACTAACCGCCATGGCCAAGATTTGACTAGGAGTGTCAAGATTATATTAATGTAAATGTGTAAAAATAACACCAATATTGTGTCAGTAGTGTGAAGTGTGTCACAAATTACTTAATATTTTCAGTTAAGTATACCTACCTTGTTTATAAGTACAACATTTGTATGCCATTTACAATATGGCAAATGTGTGAAACTTAAATAATGTAAACAATAACACCTGTATTCACCACATTTATACAAATAAAGATTTATGATTTAAATACTCACCAAGATTAGCGTAATGTAAAGCTTGAACGTCTTTACCGAACAACTTTATTGCTTTCTTGAAATGTAGTTCTGCTTCGCTGTAGCGGTTTAATTTCCCATACATATTGGCAATAGCGAAATTGATGGATGGCGCTTCTGGCAACTCCATTAGGACTCGCGGAATCTCTTTTAGCGCTTTGTCAATTTGACCTAAAATTAAAAAGACAAATACTTCAAATAAGTATAGTCGAGTTCTGTAGTAGCAGAACAGGAGCTACACCAATAATATCCGATAATTACCGTGGGGTAAATTATACAATATAATTTGGATATATAACTAATTAAAAATGTATAACTTACTTGAAATGTATCGATCGATCGAAATAAATAAATCGATTTAAACAATATTACGGGTAATATAAACCATAAAACATTCCAAAGGTATCTTCTATCGAATAAAAACTAAATTATTAACTCGATTGCTGTTTTGTTTTTTAAAATAACTAGTAAATATAGGCCATATATTTTTACATTTCAACGATGGTTTATAATAATTTGCAAAGTAGGCCATGATATTGTCCAAACAGTTGATAGAGAATTTCTATGAAATAAGTGTAATTTCTAAGTGGTACCTACTACTTTTATAGAATATTTAACTAATAATGTATTTTTACCTGTGTTGTCCATCAACGCCATTAAATTGGTCCACGCTAGCACATGTTTTGAATTTATATTTATAGCATGGTGCCAACTGTCCACTGCATCATCGGTTCTATTCATTTCAAGGTACTATAAAAATAAATTAACATATTATTTTTTTTAAAGACATCGCCCGCATTATGGAAATAATCCTTGTATTGCGGGTTACTTTACAAACATATAATACACGGTCACAAATTACATCCAGACTCTGAACAACTATTTATGGATCACATAAGGAAATTATGTTATCTGTCCATTTTCAGTATTTTATTGAATAAATTAAATTTTTATTACTTATGTTTTTATTTTTAAGTTAATTAATTTGTTAGTTGCAGACAACTTATAAATAAAATCAAAGTTAAATACGTAAATATCACGCGATTGTAACGTCACGTCCCTAATTTCCTTTCTAATAAGTATGTCGAATTAGGAACCAATATTTTTAATTCGGTCATTGGTTGGATACGTATCTTTCAGCTATTATCGCGTAAATGTTAGTTATATTTAAGTTGAGTACTTACATGTCCATAAAATATTAGAGGGCGTATTAATTGGTAACCCTTCAATTGGCAAACTTGAACAAATTGAAAATGATTTTGAATAAATTGAAAATAACTTTCAGTAAATTGAAAATAATTGTGAATAATATTGAATAAATTGAAAATAATTTTGAATAAATTGGAAATAATTTTGAATAAATTGAAAATAATTTTAAATAAATTGAAAATACATAAGGTGCATAACAAATGCGGTGAAGGAACTAATTTATAAAATGTATTACATACACACATACCAAGTTTCCCAGATTGTAATAACAATCAGGATATTTGTTGCGGTAGCTGATTGCAGTTTTATACGCTGTCTCAGATTCTGCGTGACGGCCCGTACTTGCAAGAACTATTCCTAAATTCATCCACGCCGCTGGGAAGTCTTTCCTATAAGGAAAATGGTTTTCGTAAATTGATATGGTCAATAAGAAATATGCACACATATAACACAAAACGCAAAGGATTTTAAATATAAGTGTATTTTGCACTTGAAATCCGCAGTTCGCCAGGAGAGCAGGGGGGGGGGGGGGCTAGAACAGACGCTCATTGAGTATAGGCGGGATGCTCACCGGCAGGTACTAGTGCAGTGACGCGCGCGGCTAGAGCTACGCCTAAACGCGCGCCAGGGTGCCGTCCGTGCCATCCTGCCTCACCTCGAGGCCTGGGTGGGAAGAAGGAGTGGTTGCGTCACCTATAGACTGACCCAGATACTCACCGGACATAGGTGATTCGGTGAGTATCTGAGCCGGATCGGCCGAGAAGCGAAAACACACTGTCACCATTGCGAAAGCGACCTTGACTCAGCCTAGCACGCGCTGGAGGAGAGCCCGGCCTGGGAGGCCAAGAGGCGAGTTCTGGTCGCTGAGATCGGACGGGATCTTTTACCGCCAGCAGTCGTGCATGCGATGCTGGCTGGCCAGGGACCGGACAACCCCGCCTATGAGTTAAGCCGTTTGATAGGGTAACCCGTTCATTGGGTAACTCGTATCGCAGTGTTACCCTTTGATTGACTTACAGCCTCGAAACCCAGTGAAAGGGTTAACACCTTTTTTATAAGCCCTTGAATAGCTTACCTTCTTGAAAAGGTTTTATTCGTGTTACCCTGAATTACCCAATCAACTTAGCAGCGAATAGATGGGAGTAGGTATACTTGCACCCGTGCGGTGCCTCATTGCCTAACTACTTTTAGGTAGGTACAACAAATATGACGAACGAACGGCTTTTTATGTTTTAAATTTGAAAATTTAGTGACTACAAATAATCGAGCTAATAATTAACGTGTTATTTAAAGTACCTACTTACTTTAATCTTAATATTGTGACAATATGTATGGTGTGATTATAATTTGCTTAAATAATTATAATAATAATTTGCTGTGTGGTGACGGCATAGAATATCATCACCCCATTTCATTCCTTGAAACGCAAAGAACGGGTAGCAGCGTTTTTCTGTGAACTATGACCATCAAACTTTCTGTCGTCAACCCGTCTGCCAAGATGGCATATCCCCCATTCTTTAGGGAGGCTTTTGTCCATCAGTGGACGTACTTTGGCTGACATGAGGATGATGAAATAATTATCGTGTAAAATTATGTGTATTCTAATATAAACTCATTCATTTGTAAATATCTATACATATTATTATAATAAAATCGTAGGAAAGTCGAAATTATAAATTGATTTTTTTAAACAAAGGATACATGGGGTGTAATCTGCAATCGATATCGAAGCTAAAAATATTGTATTTTGAAATTTGTCTGTGTGTCTGTATGTATGTCCGGGCTAAACTCAAAAACTACTGCATGGATTTACTTCAAATTTTGCGTGAATATTACTAAGAGGTCGGGTCAACATATAGGCTACATAATTATCACGCTATAACCTACGGGGGAGGAGCTGTGATAATTTAAAAAATTTAACGCGGGTAAAACCGCGGGGCACAGCTAGTAGTGGAAATAAAAATATGGTTTCAGCGGCCTCATTTATAAGCCTAAGGCAACTACCAGTCTTTTTGTGCCAAGAAATCTCATATATCTTTTACAAAAACCAGTGGCACTACAATTTGACAAGTGGATGACAATCTAGTAGGACAATCAATTATACGGCTTTTGAAATATTGAGATTTTATAACGTTTTAAAAAAATATATCACATGCCTCTCTTGCAAGTAAATTGCCAGCTATTATCCTGAACAGCGAGTTGCATGCAATGTGTGAGCATAATACGGAGTTAGAATGATTCATTTCCGATTGCATTAATGAAGGTATCGATGTTTGTATTAGTAGTTATAGTATTTATCTCTGTCACCAACATTTTGGTCGTCGATCATACCAATTCAATCAATATCTTCTATTATTCTCTGGAGCAATGAGATGCCAACAATCTATAATATCAATCTTTTTTATAATAACTGCCATTGTCACTAGTGATTGAATACATATATCGTTAGGCGTCGCATTATCAAATAATTGAACACCTACAAAACTTTATCTTTTAGGAAAACGCCTGTCTGTTGTTTCAAAATTTCCAAATAGCTAAATTTCTAACTTATATCTGGCCTTGTCTTAAATATTGTAACTTAATGCCTAAGACCCTTTAAGATTAGATTAGAATGGTTCTCAAACAATTTAAGAACAATAAGGCGCCTGGTCATAACGGAGTTACAATAGAGCCTCTTAAGGCGGATAGTATACCAATGCAAATGCCACACAAACTTTTCAGAAGTTATTTGACTTCTCCATACTAAAAGGTCAAACATCACAAATGGCATGGCATATATTGCTGTCGTAGTGCTTTCTTCAATAAAATTGCGATAAACCCTTTGGAAGAATTACAGATCCATCACGTTGGTGAGCCATGTTTACAAGTTGTTTTCGAGAGTCATTATGAATCGTCTCTCGAGCAAGTTTGACGTTTACCAGCCTCCTGATTTACCAAAAATGCTTTAGTACCATATAACATATATGTACATACGTAGCGGCAGAAGATACACAGAAAGACGAGGGTATATGGCTGGGTATAGGTACCCAGCCATTATAATTACCGTTTGAAAACGCTTTTGATTGGATCGAAACCTGGGCTGTACTTTGATCTTTCCTTTGCGTTACGGATCGCCGACTTGGATATCTTCAATGACAAGTTGAATAAGTTCAAAACTAAAATTAATTCTAGGACATAATGATAAATTTCTATTCTTTGATTATACTTTCATTCTTGTTTTGTTTATTATTAGTTACGCTTGGGTTAATCTAGTTATAGATATAATTTCTTTAATTTAACTACTAGGTATATCATATTGACTGTCATCATAATATAATTTGTAAATGTAAAATAAATTTAATTTATTATTTTAATGTTTAATTTTTATTTTGTACTTAGCTTAATCTTATATAACTGTTATATGTGGCGATTATTATGTACGCCGTTATTGTCATAGGCATCAGTGACCATTGTTATAATATCTGCTATGTGAATTGTTAATGTCTATGATGTGGCTGTACTCAATAAATAAATTAATAAATTTCCAAAGGTTTGAAATTGACTACCGGTATGTCGAGGTGTTATAGTGTTAGTATGAGAACGCGGAGATGTCTGACTCCAGGACCAGAACTCGAAACCTATAGGATTTCAGCAAGGCGTGAGTGAGACATTGAGATGTTATTTCTCTGAAATTATTCATTGCCGTTTAATTATTCTGGACTGAAAAGGCTTTTGCATCAATGTCAATGGCGAATATATCCCTCACCTTTGATTTGCCGACGACATAGTAATCATGGCTGAAACAAGACCTCGGTACAAAGCTCGATGACCTCAGCAGGGTCTCTCTACGAGTGGGTCTGAAAATGAACATGGATAAGACGAACACCATGTCGAACATTCATGTTGCACCCATTCAAGTTAAGGTAAAAGACTGCACTCGAGGTTGTGAAGAGCTAAATATAGGACAGACTATCCCACTAGGGAGGCGGTCCAACGCGGCGGTTTTCACCGAAATTTGCGTGCGCCAGCAGAACGGGAGGGCGCCAGAACAGACGTTCATCGAGCACATACGGGATGTCCACCGTAGTAGTGCACTGGTGCTCACTGTTAGAATTACGCCTAAACGCGCGCCAGCGTGCCATCAGTGCGATCCTACATCACCTCGAGGCCTGGGTGGGAAGGAGGAGAGGTTGCGTCACCTACAGACTGACTGAACCGGATCGGCCGAGAAGTGACAACACACTGTCACCACTGCGGGAGTGACTTAGAAGCTGCCCAACACACACTCGCTGAGTGCCCAGCCTGAAAGCTGAAAGGCGAGTCTAAGTCGCATAAATCGGACAGGATATGTCCCCACCGGCAATCATAGGGGCAATGCTGGCGGGTGACCCCTCCAAATGGGACGCCGTGGTCTCCTTTTGTGAGGCAGTCATGCTCCAAAATGAAGCCACCAAGTGGGAGCGGGAGAGAGCGGATCCTGCTCGCAGAATTGCTAGCAGCTCCGGGAAGACAGCGATCTGTTTATGGCGCAGTCACTGTGCCGACGGCACCGGAGCAGCATACCTGCGTTCCAGGGGCTTCCCACATCAGGCGCCAAGAGAAGCCCACGGCAGGTAGGTGTAGTCGGTGCGAGTCCAACATACCCACCCGTAGACACATTTTGCGGGTGACATGCGTAGGCATTCCCCCTGCCTTATTAAAAAAAAAGGTAGGCGGTCCAACTT
Organism: Pseudoips prasinana; assembly: GCA_951640165.1. Taxonomy (NCBI): domain Eukaryota; kingdom Metazoa; phylum Arthropoda; class Insecta; order Lepidoptera; family Nolidae; genus Pseudoips; species Pseudoips prasinana. Next base: position 20,420,919 of record OX621236.1, on the reverse strand, counting down.
CGAGTATGAGATCAATTGTAGAATCTAACTCGGCTGGGCAGCGTTCGGAAAACTACGTAACATCTTCTGGTCCCAAATACCGCCTAGTCTAGTCAAAACTCTCCGATTAGTATGTGTTGCCCGTGATGAATTAGGGAACCGAGACGTGGCCGCTCACTACGGGGCTTATAAGATGGCTCAGGGTCACCCTAAGAGCAATGGAGAGCGCCATGCTCGGAGTTTCCCTCCAAGATAAAATCGGAAATCTCAAAATCCAACCAAGAGAGGCAAATCGAAATAACGGACATAGCTTGAATAATTGCCAAGCAAAAGTGGCGGTGGGTAGGGCACATACTCTGGACAAGAAAGTTTCTCGAGTGGTGACCATGAACTGAAAAACGTAGCGCCGGGCAGGCCCCCAACAAGGTGGACCGATGATCTTGCAAGGGTTGATGGCAGCCGCTGGATGCGGGTAACGCAGGATCTGCAGTTGTGGAGTATCTTTGGAAAGCAATGGACTTTGCCCAGCAGTGGACATCTTTCGGCTAATATGATGATGATGATGCATCTATTCAATAACGTTGTACAGCACCACGCCTCCGCAGTAGCATTTTAACAGAATGAAAATTAAATTCTTTATTATAATATAATTATGTCTTCCTGGCCGAATTTCGGCACCAGCGGAAATCTGCGCGGAAAATATTATAGTGCACAAGTGTGTGTGCAAACACAGGGGCACTATCTATTCCATCACTCTCATTATCTGATGGGATGACTAGTGACACGACCGGAAAGAGGTCAGGTACAGGATCGAGGGCTTAACGTGTTTTCCGAGGCACGAGGGTATAATACCGCCAACTACCAGACTTCGAGCTGACACTAAGAAATTTTTCTTTTTACAGGTATTTCCCAAAGACACTTTTGGCCCGACCCTGGATTTGAACCCAGGACCTCGTTATCTACGGTTGAACACGCTACCACTAGACCAACGAGGTGTAACATATAGGCACTTTAACAAAAGAACTACCAAATTGCTTTTACTTAATTCCGTAGTTCCTACAGAGTTCCGAATTAAAAGAAATCATGAGAATAAACAAGAACAGACACGAAACATTAAATATTACAATCGACAATCAAAATTGAACTTTAAAATTATAAATACAAAATTATTACGATTAGATGTCACGTGCGGCGGTGGTTATGCAATTACCGAACCTATTTCGATGCGAAAGAGTGCATATTACAATGTCTTGGGTTGGAATGGCTTACCCTGTTATAGGTAGCGCCACGAGTTATGAGCGCTCTGTTTTAGTGGTGGGGATCTACGCATGTACACTCGCAAAAAAAAACAACTTAGGGTCAAGTTAAAATAATGATTTAAGTATTTAAAAAATGTCCTTATATTATTATTGATGCGAGAGTGCGTTTATTTGTTTATTCGTTTGTTACTTTACAGTTTAAAGTAGGTACTCTCAAAAATCATGAAAATTTGTATAGAGATAGTTTGAACTATCTCTTTGCAAAATTTCGACGCTTCCACAGGTGGAAGTGCGTACTAGTGCATATTATAATAAATAAAAACTGTATGTATTAGATAATAATTGTTATTTATATTTGCAATTGAAAATAATGGCAGAATATTATAATCACATGAGCCGGGCTTCTCTTTTTAACACCTGACTCTTTGGCATTTTTAATTATTGGTCAATACAAATGATATAAAGGATCGATAACAACAATTTACGTGACTGTACTTTCGAACTCAAATCAACGTGCGCCGAGAGCGGGAGTTATGCAGCGACTGATTCTCCAATAGTGCGCAAGGACAGCGCCGGGCGCGGGCTCCCTGCCCCCGCGCCTCAACCCTGTTACCAAACAGACCTAAAAATGCGTTCTGCGCAGATAAAGCGAGCGCTCATAACTCGTGGCGCTACCTGTACAGTGTTACAGGGTATTGAAAGGGTAACCCTTTCGGAAGCGGTTCATTACACCCGTTCGAAGGTGTAACTCGTATCAAAGGGTTTATTTTTAAGCGGTTAAATAAGGGCTTTATATAAGCGCTTAAAAAATAAACCCTATGATACGAGTTACACAAAAACCCGTTGAACGAGTATCCGGACGGTCCCTGTGGCTGGCGACTCCACCAAATGGGACGCCGTGCTCTCCTTTTGTGAGGCAGTCATGCTCCAGAAGGAGGCCGCCGAGCGGCATCGGGAGCGAACCGATCCCGCTCGCAGACGGAGGAGGCGTCGGGGCGGCGGCAGCAGCCGGTAGCCCAACTCCCCTCGGGGTTGCGGTGGCAGTATGAGAAGTGTCCTCTACTGCCACCACGTAAAAGAAGCCCCAGGAATTTGGCTCGGCGTTACTGTATTTGCACCCGTTAATAACTACATAAGAGAGGCAGGGCACAGCGTTCATTTGCTCCAAGACCAACCCGACTGGGGAAGTACCTCCACCTTACAGAAGACATTCCTTAATAATAATAACATTAATAATTTTAATGTTGTGTTTCTGCATGTGAGTAAGGTCGCCAGAGCTCATTGGGTGTGGGGGACGGGTCAGTAACACTTGTTTGCCGACTATTAAAGGCCTTCAACGAACCCGCGACTCCTTGGTGTTGCGAGTGTCCATGGGCGGCGGTGATCACTTACTATCAGCAGGTGACCCAGTAGCTCGTTTGTCGCCCTCTGATATAAAAAAAACAAGATATGAATTACTGAGACAAATATTCTTACTTGTATCGAACAGCTGCCCTGAGGAAATATTCAGCTTCAGCAAATTGTTTCTGATTTTTGAGAATGTTGGCCAAATTGTTCATAGCTTGGTAATATTCTGGATACAGTCTGTAATCAGCGAAACATTTTAAACAGTATTTTTGCAACACAAAAAAAAACCTTACATTAACACCACTAAAGTTGACTATTGATTGTTCCAAAGTGAAATAGTAGAGCGTTCGCGGTTGTAGTTCCAACCGCCAAGTACGATTGTGTACAGTGTACGATTCTAGGTAAGACATGATTTCGCCATCCAGATGTCCAAGACGTATCTAGGACGACGGTGTTGGAGGATTATGTTAATTAGTATGAGTCTAGTCTCATAGATTCGTATAGAAAAGGGTTATTCATATAAAGAAGTTTTTAGCTACGAAACGGTTATAAAATCGTCATACCTTATAGCTTCTTTGTATTCAGTTAAGGCCCACGTAGTTTGAAAGTTAGCGTCTGCGACTTTAGCAACATTATAATGTACTTTAGCATTTAATGGACAGATAGTCAACCCGCTAACAAACAAGTAGTATTCGTTATGCCACTCTATGGCTCTCTGCCAGCATCTCACTGAGAACACGATGAGCAGTAGTAAGAACATGAATACACCTATCTGAAATGTTAGTTTTATGAAATTTTATCCAACTCTGTCGTTGTCGGTCTAGCCCTAGTGGAATAAGAGAAGCACAAAAGCCTAAGTCACCAAAGGGTAAAATAGTAGACTTGATAGTTAAATAAACAGTTCGGAGTCAGTTTTCTGAAACTATCGGTTTTAAACCTCAGTGTCTTTGTAATAATTGAATACCTACGGTAACTTCTGCCAGAGCGTGCTGTTGGATTGTTGAAATTGAGGGAAAATAGATTACTCATGCGTTTGTCTACAATTTGTTCTACAACTGCAATACGTCTCACAACAAAGCAGATGACCAGTCTCTGTTATGATTGGCTGCTGTGGCTGAAATTCGAGCAGCAGAATATTATATATCGTGACTCAATTGGTAGTAAATCTACCGTGTTTAAAAGGTTGCGGGATCGATCCTCCACCAAGACATGAAGTTTTCTGTATGTTTTACTTAATAATAATATCCTGGGATATTAATCACACATGACCCTGTCCCAAACTAAGCAGAGCTTGTACAATGGAAACCCAACTTTTACCCTACCGTGCAGTGCATGACTTCGCAGCTACTGAGAAACACTGCCAGAAAACTCAGTAGGAATCCCTTTAAAGGGATGTTACTTCATAATAAAGCAATGCAAAACTATGTTGGGCTTACCTTACAGAATGCCAGTGACCTCCTATGTAATAATTTTTGAAAGCCAATCATAACTAGTAAGCAGTAACCTGCTGAAGGTATGTATAAAATTCTTTCTGCAATCACAAAGCCAACTGGATAAAATATATTTGTCGCCGGCAGAAATGGTATCACAATCAGTGCAACCGCTAATGTTATTTTCCTGAAATAAAATATTTTTTGAGTATTACATAATCTGAGGCTATAATACACACTTACTTGTCGTATGGGAAGTGGTTACCCTGGTGTCGAGTTGTTCAACTGTTGCCTAACGGCTACAACCGCGACTGGCAACTTAACGTACCTTCCGAAGTACGGACACCCTCAGACATTAAACCACATTGGCGGTAAACCATCTATGGACTGACCGCGAGCCTAGTTGCTTTACCTCGGAAATCACTTACGGACCGTAGAGAACAAATTACTGTATAATCTAATAAATAATCTAGAAAATAAATTACAAACTAAGTCGAGTGACGGGGAGATGCATGAGAGGGTCGGTCACGAGAGTTTCTAATAAAAAGAAACTCTCGTGACCAGCCAAAATTGTTTGGGTCATGTTTTGTTTTAGTCATTTATTGTATAAATATTAACAAGATCATCTCTAATATGGGTACCATTAAAGAATTGGAGCAAAATGAAAAAGATCCAAATCTAAAAAAGAGGGTGTTCGAGGAGGGTTTAGGTAGTTACCTAGGAACGCCTCAACAATATTTGCAAGCATATATGTCACTAAACCTATTAATGCATTATATGGGTACTGCTACAGAATTGGAGTAAAATGAAAAAGATCCAAATCCAAACAAGTGGTGTTCAAGGAGGGTTTATGTAGTTACCTAGGAAAGCCTCCACACTATTTGCAAGCATATATGTAACTAAGCCTATTAAGGCATTATATGGGAACTGCTACAGAATTGGAGTAAAATGAAAAAGATCCAAATCTAAACAAGTGGTGTTCAAGGAGGGTTTAGGTAGTTACCTAGGAACGCCTCAAAACTATTCGCAAGCATACATGCAACTAATCCTATTAATGTATTATATGGGTACTGCTACAGAAATGGAGTAAAAAGAAAAAGATCCAAATATAAACAACTGGTTTTGAGGAGGATTTATGTAGTTACCTAGGAACGCCTCAACACTATGCGCAAGCATATATGTTACTAAGATTATAAATGCATTAATAGAATGCTACAGAATTGGAGTAAAATGAAAAAGATTCAAATCTAAACAAGTAGTATTCGAGGAGGGTTTAGGTAGTTACCTAGGAATGCCTCAACACTATTTGCAAGCATATACATAACTAAGCCTATTAAGGTACAGACGCCAGCACAACCAGCTACCCCAATCTGTCAAATTTATTATATAGATTCACATAAGCATAAGGTTTACTTTCAAATGGGGAAATTTGACAGATTGGGATGGCTTGATGTGCTGGCGTCTGTACATCAAATTCTGCCCATGCCTCCCATGTAATTTTCTACAGCCACAAGTCCACAGAAGGTTAATAAGCAAACCGGCACATAAACAGAAACAAAATAGTATAATTGTGAAATAAGTATGAAACATTGTATTTACCTGTTATAAGATCTTCTCCTTTTACTATAAAACATTGTAGTCAACAGCATCATGCCATATAAGTACATAAGGAACACCAAGATTAGTCTCTTATCTGTTATATTGTCAATGAGCTGAATGCAGCCCATAGACCAATCATAGCACAGCCATCGGGGCCAAATCATTATCAGCAAATTGAGAAAATATATATAATTGTATGTTGCTATCTGTAACAATGAAAAAGTTTTATGAGGTAACTGCCAGCATATCCTTATATTTGTGTGTAAAAATTTTGATCAGTTACATTGTCAAGTAGGTAAGGTAGGGTCACTCTGTGTACTATGACCATCATACTGCGATCGCCAACCCCTCCACCAAGCATGGCGATTATGGTATGTCTCTCCCAAATCATTTGAGGAGGTCTTTGTCCAGCAGTGGATGGCATTGGGCTGACATGAAAATGAAAACCCCACTTTTTATTTAAGATTTACATTATGTCAAAAGTGGCTGGTGGTTTCGCAAGCTTTAAGTCTAAGCAGGTGTAGGTGGATTAAACTCCTTAAGTTACATTAACTATTTATTCATTCCATTATTTTGTCTCCCGAAATACAGGCTTTAGCCTAGTTTGGAAAACAGTGTCAGTACCTTTTGTAATTAGTCATGACAAAAATCTGTAAACACATGTGAATGTATTTTTGTTTTATCTGTGTCCAATAAATTATTATTATTATTATTTATTTTACACCTTGTACATATATAATGCATTTAATAAAAAGGTATATAATGTCATTAAGTTCATATTTTCAATGTCTGTATTAAATTTAATGCTGTTATGAATTTAATAGTTTTCCATTTACAATATTTAAGTTTTTGTAAGCCTATATTGTTTGAATTGGAGTGAGATAAAATTGGTTTTGTCAGCATCTTAAAAGCGGCTTGAAAGCTAAGCTTAAATGTACTGCTTTAGAACTTTATCCTTTTCTATTTATCACCAATACAATATTTTATGACCCTAATTTATAAGTTATTTAAAAAGTTACCTTGGTGAAAATGCTGTCTGCAAAAGCTGTTGGGTTCTCAGTTTGTTTAAACTCTGGTCTGGTGCCCCCCATTACAATCCATCGTGTATATAAAAGTCCTGCTATGGCTGTGCTGATGAACATCATTCTCAATATTGAGTCCGCACCAATGTCTGTGTCAACCTTCCATTTGCTAATAGCTAGCTTTCTGTTACTCTTTTCTTTGATTTTTATTTTTATTCTAGGTATTAATTCGTAAACTAGGCAGAAACCCTGAAATATTAATAAATTTATAAACACAATAGCTCACTAGTTCACCAGACAATTGAGGGCAGTGGTGGATCAATCTTTCCAGCAAATGGGACTACAAACTAAGTAAACTGTACTGGAGGGTGCCCCTTTAGGAGTTACGAGCTTCAGGAGATGCTTGAGAGTCAGATTTTAGGGATGTTTTGTGTAACTGTTGTCCAACGAAAAGAGCTGGAAGTTCAATGGAGGACCTAAGGAGTAAATTCATAGATAGATCACTATTATAATAATACTATCACTACATGGCAAACAATTATATGCCTATCAAAACAATTTAACACAAATTGTGTGTTTAATTAGTTCAGGAAAAATACAAAAAATATAGGCTTACTAACTGTGCCCCTGTTGGGTATAACAGCATTAGAGTTTATAAATTATAGCCTATGTGTTATTCAAATATGTAAGCTATAATATTGCAATTTTTCATCAAAATCAGTTTGGTAGTTTATGTTTGAAAGAGTAACAAACATACAAACATCTATACTCACAATCTTTCACATTTATAATATTAATAGGACAAAGAATTTACACAAAATATCTTCCAACTACAGTAATAATATTTCAATTTTCAGTTCCTGTATATCTTAACTTCCCAAAGTTCATTAGATCTAGACTACAATATTGCATGTTTTGTCTCATGCAATCCTTGGGCCATCAAAATTAACTGAAAAAAAAAAAACAAAGTACTAACCAATACTGTGATGCCATTCTCTTTACACAGCATTGAGATTCCAGACATGATGACAGTCAGCAACAAATAGAGATACCAATATTTTTCACCTGTCATTGCTCTGTCATAACTTAAAAAAGATAAAAAAAATGTTATTGCAGCTAACTGATCTGCTCTTCCTACAATACCAGCGACAGCTTCTGCATGAACAGGATGTACCGCAAACAACAATGTAGACAAATATGCTGAGTCCATCCACCATTTTTGATGTACTTTTTGTAAATCTTGTTTACATTTTCGGTTTGTCTTTAAATGTTTCCATCTTCCATCCATAATGACTTCATAAACTGTCCATAGTAATAAGCAGCATATAACATGGCAAATTAGATTTGTGGTCTTGAAATGAAAAGGAGATAAAACCTTCATGTTTAACCAGTAATTTATTCTGAAAGTTTTTAAGTAATGTTAATACAAAAATATTTAACTAATGTTATATGAGTCAAGTTTTGTATAAAATATTTATAGAGAAAACACTAGCAAGAGTTTTTAATCAAAATTCATTGTTTATCAGTATTATAACAATGTGTACAATTTTTCATTCATAAATAATGTATTTATTTAAAAAAATATGCCGTCGGCATTTTCTCTCAGTCAACCTTGAATACCTACAGATTAGAGAAACACTTATGTTTTATTAGTTAAGAAAAATAATAAAGTATCAATCCCTGCAAAAGACAACAATTTTAGTGACCCATAAATAGTTGTCCTGAGTCCAGGTGCCCTTTGTGTCCGTTTATTAAATAATTTATAGTTAGAAGTTCAAGTAAAAAGGTAATAAAGCAATTTATTTCAAACCTGAATGATAAAATAGTAAGGGGCCGGTATGATTTATGGCTCAAATTAGATTTGATATCTGCGCCCCAAAAGTCATTATAAAATGGGTCTATCCAGGACCCCGAAGTCACATCCTTATTTTTAACAATAGCTTCGGAGTCGTCAAAAACAAAATCACCGTCTAAAGTTAAAAAGAACGGTAAAGTTGCTAAGCATGTAATAACTAATACTTTCTTGCTCATTTTATTGACGACAAGCTCAATAGCAGCGGTGAAATATTAATATAACTAGCTTTGCCTTTATAAAACATCTAGCCAGAGGTCCTTTAATTCATAAGCCCTCATTTTTTCACTTTTAAAGATAGTCTTATAACTTATTTATAAAACAAATAGCCGATACTATTTCGCAATTTCGCATATCCGGACGGTTTGATAATAGACAGACAGCTGACACTTGACTGACAGTCAGTGCTGCCAAATATCGCGATTTTATAGTAATATTATGTAAAGAAAATATTATGTAACTCAAACGTTATATAAAGTATTAAAACTGTCCTAAAATAAAAGCCTTGCTTAATATTAGACATTGTTTTACATATCTTGGTAATACTATAAACTCTAGCCTGTATAAATTGTTCTCGGGTTATTCACATATAACTCGGAATGTCAATGGTTTCATTTGGTTCTTTTATAATTTCGCCGAATCGGAATATACGGATACCTGTAACGCAGTGAAATAATGCGGGGTCTAATCAATTCGATTGCATTTCTCTAGCTTACAAAAATTGTGAACATTACTGTTATAAATATGTAAAGAAGTGTTAAAAATCTATTAGTACATAGGTTTAACACAATTCTTCATACATTTAAGTATAAAGAATTGTGTCCCAAACATAATAGAAAGAAAACACCAATAAGTTACTGTTGTTATATCGCTAACTTACGTTATTTTTCTACACGCTTTCTGATTATCTTACGAAAATTTAATAGCACATCATTCCTACTAGCAGAAGATGGAGTTATTGTTATATTTCGATCGATTTCGTATCATAGTGTTTGATATCGTTAGTGATATATCTACCTACTAACTTTGTTAATAGCGGTATATTTTCAATGGTGTATTAAGGTAATTAATTAATGTATCACACTAATATTATAAAGGCGAAAGTTTGTGACTGTGTGAGTTTGTTAGGTACTTCTTCACGTTTAGACGCTTGCTGCAACCAATGCTTGAGGGAACGCGTTTGTAAAACAGTGTGAAGGTTTTAATTGCGAATATACTACGGGGTACTTACTCCACGACACGTCCCATGAACCGATTCTGAAGCGTTTAATGCAGACATAGAATACTAATATTAGCGGTTGCGAACACTGGAATCACGTATTGTACATTGAGCTGAATGCACGTTGTGTAAATTTTACCGCATACAGGAGCTAGTGAAGTCGACTAAACGCTAATGCAGCGTGATTACGCACAATAGGCTAATACTAGCTTGAGGGTAAAAAAGATTCTCTTTCAAGGCATAGATACCTAATATAATACTGTCTCTCGAATCTGCGAAGTGAGCTAGGTGGGCTCTCAAATAGTTTGGGTAGCGTAGTAGTAGCAACACAACTGTTTTATAAACGGTGTAAATATTTAGGTACTATGACGTTCTGCAGCTTCAGATCGTCTTCAGGATCTTTTTGATATAATAAGTAATACACTTGAAGTCAAGAAATAATTCTATATTTTCTTCAATTTTACTATGATAGGTAACAGGGCTTGTGTAGAGCTCTTTCGTAGACTGAAATGACTGTTCTAAAGAATTTTGTTATTATCGGCATGTGACGATGCACAGCATCTGTGAGAGTGCGTTGTATACTTCCCTTTGTATTTACACCAATTGCAACAACTTCCGGTTCCGACAGCGCCATCTTGGTTACGATTTAAGCGCCATCTATAGCGAGTTGTCACCAGGGGCCGTGTACGCCATTTTGCCTTCATAGCGTCGTTACTTCTCAAACGAGCAACACCTCTCTAAGTGAATTTGTTTTAAACACAAATAGTGCACGTTTATAATAGTTCATAATTCGAGTGTTAAGATATCGCGTGTTTCGCCTAGTCAACTATGAGTGATAGTGAAGTGGAAAATGTGCGTTCCGGAATGGCGGATTGCCCGGTCGTCGGTGACGGCGATGGACCACCGGCGACTGCGCGCTCGCTTGCGACCCGCGCAAGCGCTTCCAAACGAAGCCACTCGAGTGGCGATTCGGGATCATCCTATTCGGACTCGTCGGCCATAGAGGTAAAACGGAGAAGACGCGGTGAGTCTGATTTAAATTATCGTGACCTAGTTAATGAAGTTAGAACAAATACTTTGCTACACAATGTTGGTCTACCGTCTTAAGTAGATAATGTTAGCACGATGTATCCTGTAACGTCCGTGGCACCCGGTCGGCACCCGAACCGACGCCGGGTCCTAGCAGCCACTCATCTGCAACTATCGATTTTTGTTTGCAACGCCCCGCGGCCCCCGTCGCTTCATGCGTGGTTGAGCCGCGGCTTTTAAGTCTTGGTAACGTAGGGACTGCACTGAAGAGCCCTTTTTAGATGTTAATGCTAGTGACGAATTATATAGTGAATTAAGTCAACATCATGATCACGTACGGGAGTTAACAGAGATTCGGTTAACTGCCGTACTTTAGTGTTTGAACTTTATACAAAAATAAAGGAACCTTCAGTTCCTAAAACATCTATCGAAAAATTACAGATATTAAAAGATATTCAGTATTTGGCAACAGTGAATGGTGTGAAGTGCATTATGCAGACACACAAAATCTTTATAATTCGTCACCGGGATTTTTTGAGCTGGACATTAATGACGAATTGAAGACGTATGACTCATCACGTTATCTAGCTCACTCGGATAAAGCATACGCTGCGTTAACGTCATGTGTGCTTAAACAACGCGACGTTTTGCAAAGTTCCCTTCGTTCCCATATTACAATGGGCTCGGGAATGTGACGTATCATATGACAGTTTAAGTGAGAAAATTCAAGAGTTATTCATTAAGGGTGATATATTTAACGTCTCTTCCGAACTACTTCAGCTTATTTGTGGTCACCGAGCTGAAATCATTCAGTTGAGGGAGATGCCGTAATCAACTATGTACGAGACCCTCTTACAAAGGTGGCTATGCGTAAAATTCCACCCTCTTGTCAACACCTTTTTAATGCTCAGTCACTGACTGCAGTACTCGAAAAGGCTGGGGGTGTTAGAAAAGTTTTCTTTCCTTTGAATAAAAGAGGCTCATGTGCTCCAGCTGCGCAAGCTGTCCTGAGCAAGCCCACACGCCGCCCCCCGCAGGGGCAAGCATTTTACCACGCTCCCTCCCAGGGACGTGCGTGTCAATACGTACCCGCGCAGGGTACCTCGCATGGCTGTTGTACGTCAACAAATATTTCACACGTTAATAAACCCTCACTAAGTGCTTACCAGTCAAGATCTCCGCACAAGCGTGGGTCTAGTGGATTATCCCGTGGGAAGCAAGCATCCGAGTGGCACCTTCTTCGGTCCGCACTGATAGAAGTTTTTCAGATTATTGGGACTCCTCAAATCGATCTATTTGCCACAATGGATACGAGGGTTGTACAGAAGTATGTCTCCAACGATTGTCGAGACAACTCGGCGCAATATTGCAACGCCTTCAGTGGCCAATGGCAGTTTCAACTAGCTTGGGTGTACCCACCACCGAGCTTACTGCCACGAATACTGCACCACTTGAACGGGGAACAGGGTGTATACCTGGTGGTACCACCAATGTGGAAGCGAGCGTTCTGGCTTCCCGACCTCCGTCGTCGAGCACTTTGCAAATGCATAAGGATAAAGAATTTACGCTCGATGCTTATCGATCAGAGCACGGGCCTCCCACCAGTGCAAGTTCAAGATATGGAGCTGTTTGTCTGGAAAATTAGGGGTGGAGTGAAATCATAGACTCCTGGACCGACGCAGAGAGAACCTTGCTCCGATCTAGCTGGAGAGAATCCACCCTGAAGACCTACAAGCCCGCCTGGGCAAGGTGGACCAGGTGGTGCAGTGAAAATAATTTTGTAACGGATTAATAGCGCAGCGTGACTTATTGAATCAAAGTTTACAACAATTCGTGAACTGGACAGCGTCTGCCGGGACAAGTTTGTCTGCCGATAACATATTTGATAAAATTAACTAGTTGTTTTAACCTACCTGCGAGTTTCACAAAACTAGTGACGAAGGGCCGAGTACATTGAGAATCGCAGAGAGCGTATCGTTAGCGAGCTGCCCAATAAGAATCTTCGAGAGGGTTTGCGTAAAATTCCTCCTAGTTCTAAACATCTCTTTGATGAGAATCGCAGGGAGCGTATCCTTAGCGAGCTGCCCAATAATAATCTACGAGAGGGTTTGCGTAAAATTCCTCCTAGTTCTAAACATCTCTTTGATGAGAATCGCAGGGAGCGTATCCTTAGCGAGCTGCCCAATAATAATCTACGAGAGGGTTTGCGTAAAATTCCTTCTAGTTCTAAACATCTCTTTGATGAGAATCGCAGGGAGCGTATCCTTAGCGAGCTGCCCAATAATAATCTACGAGAGGGTTTGCGTAAAATTCCTCCTAGTTCTAAACATCTCTTTGATGAGAATCGCAGGGAGCGTATCCTTAGCGAGCTGCCCAATAATAATCTACGAGAGGGTTTGCGTAAAATTCCTCCTAGTTCTAAACATCTCTTTGATGAGAATCGCAGGGAGCGTATCCTTAGCGAGCTGCCCAATAATAATCTACGAGAGGGTTTGCATAAAATTCCTCCTAGTTCTAAACATCTCTTTGATGAGAATCGCAGGGAGCGTATCCTTAGCGAGCTGCCCAATAATAATCTACGAGAGGGTTTGCGTAAAATTCCTCCTAGTTCTAAACATCTCTTTGATGAAAATCAGTTACGAGTTTTTATTCAAAACACTGGGGGTATGGACAATTGGGTGCGGCCATGGTTTCATGCTGAGAAAGAAGGTCTATCGAACGGTCCAACCGAAGTTTTACGAGGGCTGTCTCCGAGCGTATCGGAGGCAGTGGCAGGCGCTGCGGGCTCCGCAGGCCCTTCTCGGTATAATCACGGGAATGCGCCTACCATTCACCTCCAAACCTGTGCTCGTCTATCCATCGACACAGGTTCTCCGTCGTTTCGAGACTCCTCAATCCCCAAATATGACTCAACAGATCCACGTGCTGTTGGAACAAGGTATGCTGGAGAAACCGGATCAACGGTGGCTCGGAGCCAGTTATTTCTCCACAATGTTTTTAACGAGGAAGAGCGACGGATCGTTCAGACCCATTTTCAACCTAAAGCGGCTGAACCAATATATTGTACCAAAACTTCGAATAACATTGACTTAAATTCAAATTTTTTAGTAAAACATATTTTAAAAGCAATTTCTCTTCGAAATGCTAGAGCAGAGAAGCCACCGTTTTGGGGTCCGAGTGACGTGGTCATCTGGTTTCAGAATAACCCACATGCAATGAAACTTTGTTTGAAGCCTCACGTAGGTTAGCTTGCATTCTACTCTTGGCTTCAGGCCGCCGGGTCCATGATCTTACCTTGCTCAAAATTTCACCGTCACATTATATCGATGTCGGGGACCACGTCATTTTACGTCCAGCCTTTGGTTCCTAGACCGATACGGCCACACATAGGCAGTCTGGTTGAAGTTATTGCAACATAGCAATATTAACATATGTCCCGTCTTTTGGGTTGAGAAAAGTTGTGCATTTGGGAACACTGAGTCGGACGGCTGAGTGTAATAATGCCCTTGTTATTACTATCAGAGGCCGAGTACAAGCAGCCTCGAGAACGATTATCGGTAATTAGGTTAAGACAGTTCTTAGAGATGCAGGTATAACTGCCACGCCGGGCACTGTTCGCTCGGCCGTCGCTTCTTTGAACTGGCATGAGAACTTTCCAATAGAGGATATTTTACGCCGTGGCAATTGGCGCAGAGAAAATACCTTTGCCAAGTTCTATTGCAAACAAATTATTGGGACATCTTAGTCACAGACAAACTTATCTGCGAATTTTGAACCTATGTAAAGTAGGTATATTAATAGGTTATCTGCATAGTCACAAATTATAGATTATGTGATAATAGATTAAGAATTTTTTTTTGGAGAATCATTCTGTTTTCTTTAAGTCCAGTTGATATGTTTACTAATATAATATGATTTGATTTCCATAAACAAATTGTTACAGATCGTTTTAATTGATGTTTATCTGTATCATCCATCTCACATAGCGTCGTTGCCATTCACCAGGAGTTATAAACACGTCTCTCACAGATGCTGTGCATCGTCACATGCCGATAATAGTGCAAGTTTTACATAAAAATAAAACTTGTATTATTGAGCAGAGACGATGCACAGCATCCCAATAAGGGCTCCTGGTGAGAGACTTCTATGAAGGCAAAATGGCGTACACGGCCCCTGGTGACAACTCGCTATAGATGGCGCTTAAATCGTAACCAAGATGGCGCTGTCGGAACCGGAAGTTGTTGCAATTGGTGTAAATACAAAGGGAAGTATACAACGCACTCTCACAGATGCTGTGCATCGTCTCTGCTCAATAATACAAGTTTTATTTTTATGTAAAACTTGCACTATTTTCGTTTGAAATATTTTCAAACGCGTTCTTTTTTAATTATTTCTTGTTAAATGTTTGGACGAACGAAGGTGACAACCAAGAAGGTCGTCACAGTACCAATCCAATATAGTATAGTTTATTATTCGTTTCTTTTTGCTGCGCTCCGAATAGATCGCCGTCTTCCCGGAGTTGCTCATACGTAACGTTACTTGGTGGAGTCACCCGCCAGTATCGCGCCCACGATTGCTGGCGGGGACAGATCCCGTCCGATCTCTGCGACCAGGACTCGCTCTCCGCCTCCCCTATTATGCGTTACTAACAAAGAGTAGCTTATAAGTATTTATATATTACTTAAAGGTTTAATTCTAGCACACTTACCTACTTACTGTTAATATATTTAAAAAGTATATAGTTGCATTTGTCCTATCTTGCTTTTTGTATAGCCCTTTTTGTACGTATTTGTATACATACATTTCATTCAACCGCCGTTGTTAACCTAAATAAATAAACACCCGAGTGTCTGGCTCAAAAGCCGAACTGCTCGTCCCACCAATTATATTGAGTGGTCATTATTCTGGATTTTTCTGTTTTAAGCAAGTTTAATATGGCATTTTGCGATATTTTCCTACCGAGGAAAATCAGTTGTTTCGTATTTTATATGCAATGAAATTCTTTAAAATATAGTCCAATTTGGGATATATTTTTTAGGAAGGTGAATCCGGTACTATTTGCCTGTTTGGCTGTTGTCAGCCCTTGAAGGGATACTATAACGTGCTCCATAAATGCACCATCTTAGCCACGCAGCATTTACAGTAAATGAAAATACATTTTAGAAAAATGTAGTAATACTTTATTTACATTTCTTTTTCAGATTTCACGATGATGTATTCATAATACTTTGACTTAATGTGACATAGGTGTACCACTGAAATTAGTTCCAAGTGGTTGTAGCGTATGTTTGATATCTAGTGCTGTTCTGTGGTCCCTGAGAGCGCTGGCTGCATGTGCCAGTTGCAGCGCGCACTCCTGCGGCGCGTTGGCCGGCAGAGCGGCGCATTCACGCTCTAGAGCGCTTCCCACGGCTGTTAACAGTTCTGAGAAGCCCAAAGAGATGGCAGCACGCCGTAGACGATTCAATTCCTGTAAAGGTAGGCGTTGGTATGATAATCAGTAAAAGGCTCGAGTCACATGTTTGACGTGAAGCTACAATGTAAGTACATTAATGGGACGACCGAGAGAGAGAGAGAGAGAGATAGGGCGATCCTCCAACGGTTAAAGCAAAATAAACTCTCGTGCGTTAATCTTTTGGCAAAGCGCTCGCGCCAGTTCTATTGGATTTTATTCATGAAGTGAATTTTCTGTTCAGTTTATTATCAAAAATATAACATCCCGGGGAAATAAACAGAGACGGGAACAAAATGTTACCCGGCGTAATAAATAGAAGAAGAAGAAGAAGTACACTTTATTGCAAAAATAAGTAATACAAAATAATGGATACAACAAGAAAATTAGCTTATATTAATGCAATTGGCGGCCTTATCGCTAAAAGCGATCTCTTCCAGGCAACCGAATTTTGAATGGACCAAAATTGGAAGAATCTAATGAAGGTAGCATAAGGTGTACTAATTGAAAAGTTATGAATCTAATTAATCTAATACTACGTACATATACATATTATTATGTACTTACGTAATAAGATACATATATGACTATGCATATACATACATACACAAATAAATACATAGATACAAATATATATTTATATATACAAATACATATATAGGTATAGTACATAAAAGAATGTAAGGATATTATTTCACAAACGGACGGCAGTAAATTTATTGCCGTGTAGATAAAGTGAGATAGTGCTGTTTAACCATATTTTTAAAAACGTTTTGTGATTGAGCGCGTCTAATCTGTATTGGCAGCGCATTCCATAATCGGACAGCTTAAACGCTGAAGGATTTGTCTGTAAAATTAGTAGAATGCATTGGCATTTTGAGTCGTAAGTTTTCTGAAGACCGCAAGAGTCGCGAATGAGTTGAGTGAAGAAACTGAAAGCGTTCCTTGAGATAGAGAGGAGTGGATGGATTGAACAGAATACTGTATAGAAGTGTGACAATGTGAGTATTCCGACGAAGTCTTATGGGCAACCACTTGAGTTTAGTGCGAAATTCAGAGACGTGATCATATTTACGCAAACCAAATATGAATCGTATGCAAAAGTTTTGAAGTCGCTCAAGTTTATCAAGTTGGTCCTCTGTAAGATCAAGATAGCTGGTGTCACCATAGTCAAGGATAGGGAGAAGCAAGGACTGCGCAAGTGCAATTTTGGTAGCAGTAGGGAGAAAGTTTCGCAGGCGTCTTAGGGAACTAGCAGAAGCGAACATCTTTCTGCTTACTTCTTGTATCTGTGGACCCCAGGAAAGAGTCGTGTCAATATAGATACCTAAATTTTTCACTTTATCGGCGTAAGGTATAACAGTACCGTTGAAAACAACATGGGGAGTTTGGGACCAATCAACATTACCGATTTTCCGAGAGCTGCCAACAACAATGACTTGAGACTTTTCTGGGTTAACATTGATGCCATATCTCATGCTTGATGCCATATCTCATGCTAAATAGAGACAGGAAAATAATGTTACCCGGCGAAATAAGTAGAGACGGGAACAAAATTTATCTACGGGTTTTTATCCGGTAGATTGGGACATATTGTCCCAATCTCGCCTAAAGGTTTCACTTATAGAATGTACCTTATAGAGATGTTGCGTCTTGTCGGGTAACTTGCGTGCATGGCGCAACACTTTCTGCACGTCAGCCAGCAGCGCGTGCGGCCGCGCCCACGCACAGCCGGAACCACCGCCGCTGTACGAGCGCCACGACCGGACCGGGAAACTTTCTGTTGACCAACTACAATTATTAAGTAAATGCATGCAAAGCCTCACGTCTGTTTCCCAGAGGGGTAGGCAGAGACAACGGATTTCCATTATAGATAGATAGATAGGTACACTTTATTGCACATCACAAAATAAAATTTATATGTATAGACATAGTTTCAATTTATGTACAATTGTCGGTCTTATCGCATAAGAGCGATTTCTTCCAGACAACCGTTGGATGGACTAGATTAGCAATTGAGAAAAGTGGCTAGCAATGTACGGTAAAATAACTTTAAATTCAATTTAAATAAATACTCAAATACATAGAATATATATATATATATATATATATATATATATATATATATATATATATATATATATATATATTATTTATATATATATATATAATAAATAATTAAAAATCTTAGTCTTATCGCATAAGAGCGATTTCTTCCAGACAACCGTTGGATGGACTAGATTAGCAATTGAGAAAAGTGGCTAGCAATGTACGGTAAAATAACTTTAAATTCAATTTAAATAAATACTCAAATACATAGAATATATATATATATATATATATATTATATATATATATATATATAAATAAAATACATAAATAATAATATATTATATATATCAACATATACATACCTACATACTATAAATAAATAAGAATATGTACACCAAATATAAGGATTTGAGAATAATAAAAAAAAGGAAGGAAACAGTAGCAGGTTTTTGATCTAAAGAGACAGGTAATGATTCTTTACTGAATTCTTAAAAGTGTTAATAGACTGAGCGCGTCTTATAGGCAACGGCAGGGCATTCCACAGACGAGCTGCTTGAACCATAAATGATTTATCGAGGAAATCTGTGGAATGTCCCGATATTTTAAGTTTCAGATTTTCCGATGATCTTAAGGGCCTCAAATGTGAATCACATAGGAACTCAAATCTTTCCTTAAGATAGTGGGGACTAGCAGGATTGAACAAAATATTGTAAAGCAGGGAGAGAATATGAGTATTTCGGCGGAGTCTTATAGGGAGCCACTTGAGTTTTTTTTCGGAATTCGGATACATTATCATATTTGCGTAGGCCAAATATGAATCTTATGCAGAAGTTTTGGAGACGCTCAAGTTTATCAAGTTTGTCTTCCGTGAGATCTAGATAGCTGGCATCTGCGTAGTCGAGTACTGGGAGAAGGAGGGATTGAGCAAGCGCAATTTTAGTGGTGGTAGGGAGAAAGTTCCGTAGTCTACGCAGTACTCCTGCAGTTTCATATAACCTGCGGCTTGTCTGTTGCAGTTGAGGACCCCAAGAGAAAGATGTGTCAAAATAGATCCCCAAGTTTCTCACTGTGGTACTGTACGGTATGACAGTATTGTCAAAAACTACTCGTGGAAGGTGCGACCAGTCAAGTGAGGTGATTTTTCGCGGACTGCCAATAACAATTACCTGACTTTTTAATGGGTTTACGTGAAGTCCATAGGCTTTGCTCCAATTAGAAATATACTCCAAGTCCTTATTTACATTTGAGATGGTTTCTAATGAAGCTTGTGTGTATACTTGGAGGTCGTCTGCATAAAGGTGGAAGGAAGAATCTAACTGACAGGAAATAGAGTTAATAAATATTGAAAATAGTAGCGGAGACAGAACGCCACCTGAGGCACGCCAGCGCTCGTACTGCACCAGGATGACATAGAATCATCAATGCGAACACGTTGCCGGCCGACCATCCAGGTAACTGCGAAACCAGTCAATTGCCGTAGGAGATATGTTAAGAGAGCGTAGTATGCCAAGAAGAATATCAAAATCAACGGTATTAAATGCATTGCTAAAATCAAGCAACGCTAGTACCGTTAATTTCCCACACTCCATACCTTGCCTGATATCCTCCGTAATATTGACTACAGCTGTGGTGGTACTGTGACCGGGACGAAATCCGGATTGGTAGGGATTAAGGAGGCTATTAGAACAAAGGTAGGAATTCAGTTGATTGTGGATTAGGCGTTCTAGGACTTTGGGGAGAAAAGGAAGTATGGAAATGGGCCGAAATTCTGAAAAGGATGTTGGGTTTGGCTTCTTGGGCAGAGGAGTAATTTGA
Organism: Pseudoips prasinana; assembly: GCA_951640165.1. Taxonomy (NCBI): domain Eukaryota; kingdom Metazoa; phylum Arthropoda; class Insecta; order Lepidoptera; family Nolidae; genus Pseudoips; species Pseudoips prasinana. Next base: position 20,400,864 of record OX621236.1, on the reverse strand, counting down.
GCATCTTTCCAAGTGGATGGAAAGACGCTAGTGGATAAATTGAGGATATGACACAGGATAGGAAGGATTTCAACAAGGATAGGAATTATCATATTACGGCTGATATAGTCACATCCAACAGAGTTGGATGTTATAGATAGTACACTCTTCCATTTGTCAATCTTTGCACACTAGAAGTGGGTCGTTGAAGGTCTTTGCGTTAACGAAGTGTAACCATTTACTATAATCGGTCAGCTAGTTGAAAAACCAGTTGATATTACTAAATGGTTCGCAGAAACGACAACAGATCTAAACATTACGGGTGTCAAGACAAGAAACCCTTGTTAAATTAACCAAAAGTAGTTATTTGTGTAACTAAATAATCGTTGTTTTTTTAACTTTGTTTGAGTGAGTGAGCAATTGTATTGAATAATGAATTTCCAGAATAGAATTAAATAAAATTCCTTTCATTATTTTCCAGACTTAGGGCTGGTTGGTGACTGGACTGGCCGTAAGGGTAAACCAGGCGTATTTAAAAGTTTAATTCATTTCATGTACATAATCATTCTATTTACAAACATATAATCATAATATTTCTTTTTGTTTTTTTATCGTTTATTTACCGCCATGTGTTACTCTAACAAACTAATTAATTTTCAATTACAATGCAATATTAACTGCATAAAACCAGTCATTGTTGGTCAGTCGGCTCGACGCAGAACGGACAAACGCAGACGGAACGGAAAAACATACATCTATCTCACTTATTCTCAAACAACTTAAAACTGTAGGCGTTTCACTCGCTCCTATAAACATTAAGCGCCCCACGTTTTATGGTTTCATTTCGTTAACGCAAAAACTTCAGCTGACCGTTTTGTGTATATCGTTGAATGAAAAAGGTTGATAAATTCAACTAGTTTTGCGAGAACGTCTCCGATTTGGTCAGAGACTGTTCTACGACTTCTTCCCTTTCCGGTTGTACCGTTTACACAGGCCAGGTATACTTCGTTTGTCAATCTTATTAAGTAAATAGTCATCTGATGGTACACGAAACAAAGGTAGCCACGAGAAGTTGGCTATCTATCAGCGTGTATGCGTTGACCAACCGAGGACGAGAGAATAGCCCAATCGACGGAGCGTCTTCTGAGCAAGCTTCACCTTTTTTTATTTATCGATTTGTCACATACTACGATATTTTTCTCCGTCCTTTTGGTACTAAATTAAATAAATACTAAACGTATTTTCATATATAAAGCAAACAATTAATTCATTGAAAACAACATACCCAATAATCTAGCGGGATAGGGAGAATGCTGCATTCAGTGCCGAATAAAGGAGAAACGTTTTCAAACAAAGCATCCAACCCTACACTTAAGTGGCCAGTATGCTTATTTGCCAACTTTGTAATATATAGAAAAATACTTGACGCAATGGCACCAATCGCAGCTGTTCACCACTTGTCAGTATACATACCAGGCGTGGTTCCCTCCTCAGCTGGCCCCAATTGGTCTAGCGCGCCAAGCCAGGGTGCTGCTGAGGTTCCTGGCTGTAGCACGCTAAGCAACAGGCACGACCTTCGCGCTCGCGAAGCTTCGCACCACGCAGTCAATGTTCCCCACCAGTCTTGGCCAAGCAGAACTAATGCAGACATGCCTTCTACCTGCAATATGCAATATATTAACACATTATAACAATAATTTAATAATCCACACTGATACAGACACACAAACACATACGAGCCTGCGCGCGCATTGTCTGCATGGAAAGTAGTTAAATTTATATTAGTTTTAATTTGTATTAGTAATTTAATTTAATTTTGTATTTTTGTATCGTCTCGAACATAGATACTAGAATACAAGCGATGTAGCAGGCCAACCCCACCAAAGTAATTTTAGTCACTTAATGGGGCTGTCTCAATTTATTTTTGGTTTGTAATGTATTGAGACACAATACCTAAACAAACTTTATTTTTATTTGACGGTCACCATAGCCTAGTTGGTAGTGCTCCTGCCTACGAAGCTGGTGGTCCTGGGTTCGAATCCCGTGCAAATATTTGAGTGATGAGCACGAGTCTTGGATGTTTTCTATGTATAAAAGTATTCATCTATCTATATATGTATATCGTCGCCTGGTACCCATAGTTAAAGCTTTGCTTAGTTTGGGGCTAGGATGATCTGTTTGACATTGTTCCGAGATATTATTATTATTATTTAATATTTTATTATGCAGAAAATTCACATAAGAGATTTAATTTCACGTAGAGTATTGAATTTTCTCTCCTTTCAAATAGCGGACTAATGTTTATATATTTGTAAATTTTAAGACGGACCTAAAATAAAGCCTAACAGTGAAAAAAAACCAGTGTGGTGTAGACCACACAAAAGAAGTAAAACTTAATTATACGAAACGTACCAACAACGTAATAGATGAGACTATATGTGCTCGCATATCTCCCTCTTGCTCCTACAGTAAAATACGAAAAGTAACTCTCTCTCTCTTTCTATCCCCACTTACTTATATCTCCCTCTCAATTTACGTTTAGACAATTCTAAATGCTTACGAAAATCAGTTTATAATTTTATAAAATTTGTACAAAGTGTTTTAAGGCAAAAGATTAAGCTAGAGGACGCGCGGATTTTTTATTGTATGCACTCTAGCGGCGCCGTACCACTCACTGCCTCTTATTCACTATATTCTTATTTATGAATGCGTCACCTGAAGATTACCTTGAGTGCACCATGCAGTAAGACACAAAAGTTCGGAATTTTGCTTGGATCCGACATATCTTCTTCTGTTGCAGATCCATCTGTACTGGAACCATCCTGTAAGATGAATACAATATAAATCCCCTATACAATATAATATCGCTATTGAGCAGTCTCTTCTTAGTTACTAGAGTGCACTTTTTTAGAACTCCACCACTAAGTGTTGACGGGCGGTTGGCGACGTGTTTGGTAAATATTTGTCTTCCACGCCGCATGTCGCCCAGGACAGATATTTATGTGCACGAACCTATCTGTTTGTCCTGAGTCTCGGTGTAATTAATTATCATCATCATGTCAGCCAAAGCACGTCCACTGCTGGGCAAAAACTTCTCAAAAGAATGAGGGGATATGCCATAATCGTCACGTTTGGCAGACGGGTTGGCTCTGGTAAGTATTCCCTCGGACGGTTTTTACACCCCTCACGTGACGAGATGTGATGATGATATTGTATGTCACCACACAGCATAATCATACTAATATTATAAAGGCGAAAGTTTGTGAGTGTGTATGTTTGTTACTTCTTCACGCAAAAAATGCAGAACGGATTTTGATGAAACTTTGTAGTAGTATAGCTTATACATCCGAATAACACATAGGCTATAATTTATAATGTTTAACGCGGGTAAACCGCGGGGCACAGCTAGTTATTTAAATAAGTATGGAATTACAAAAAATGTATTAGTTGTCTGGTTTCCATAGTTCAAGTTCTGCTTAATTTGTGATCAGATGGCCTTGTGTGAATAATGTCCCAGTATATTATATTTAAAAAAATGCGCCAACACAAGCCAGTAGCTTCAGCGCTGTGTAGTCCAATGGCGTACCAGCAACGCCAACCGGCCCGTCAATTTTTGTGCATTATATTCAGCGACTAATACATTGCCTTTGTGAAGTGAAGAGATCTTAAAACTAAAAAAAAATGTGAGCCGTCACGGGACGCCTGGCAGATGTGAAACATCGACATTATTTTGTAAAAGTAATATGCAGAAGTCGAAGTCGAAATCGAAGTATAAGTCTCAGTCGAAGTCGATGTCGAAGTCGAAGTATAAGTCGCAGTCGAAGTCAAAGTCGAAGTCATGTCGAAGTCGAAGACGAAGTCGAAGTCGAAGTATAAGTCGCAGTCGAAGTCGAAGTATAAGTCGCAGTCGAAGTCGAAGTATAAGTCGCAGTCGAAGTCAAGTCGAAGTCGAAGTCGAAAAGAACATATTGTGATAGGAACTAAAACTACGGCATGCGTCGCCACGCCAGAAATCTGTTTTACGTGCGGCTATAGATGTTTCACATCAATAGACCAGAAACGGTAAATATATTATAGGTGCCTCACCTTTGTTGGTGTTTTGGAACCATAATTTTCTCTAGTTGGCGCAGTAGCACTAGTTTGTGCTTGAGGTATCACTAGATGTTTACTCAATGCAATAGGAGTACCTGTAAAATAAAATGATACAATGGTAAACATCGTGGTAAGTGGTCACCGTAGCCTATGAACGCTTGCAATACCAGGGGCATCATTAGCGCGTTACCGACCCTATAGAAACCTAAAACTCCTTTTTTGAAGGGCCCATGCTGTAGCCCATTACGGTCTCAATGCAGGGCAAGTCCCTAATCTTACATTGAGAGAGCATAGCCCATAGTCCACCATGCTGCACCATGTGGGTTAACAGCCCTCACAGGCATGCAGGTTTCCTTTCGATGTTTTTCTTCACCATTTCAACTAGTCAAGTTGTTCAAAGTCAATGGTCGAATCTATATAAAATCGTAGGAAAGTCAAAACTGTACATTGAATATTTTTGAAGTTATACTTCTTTTGGCGCGATGGAGAAAAATGATGAGAGTGAATTTTTACGATGCGCGCGCACACCGACACCAAAAAATTTAACAGCATGAAGTTAGTTCTAGGTGGTATGAGAGTGAATTTTTACGATGCGCGCGCATCGTAAAAATAACAACATTAAGTTAGTTCTAGGTGGTATGAAAATTGATAACTATGTTCAAGTTGTATATTAAGAAGTATAACTTCTAACGCGTGTACATAAGTACACACAAGTTTTTTTTTAAAAGGATACTTGGGGCGTGGTCTACAATCGATATCGAAGCCGAAAATACAGTTTTTATAATTTTTGTCTGTGTGTCTGTATGTATGTCTGGGCTAAACTCAAAAAGTACTGCATGGATTTACTTCAAATTTTGCATGAAAATTACTAAGAGGTCGGGTCAACATATAGGCTACATATTATCACGCTATCACCTACGGGGGAGGTGCTGTGATCAATCTATACATATAATAAAATTGTAGGAAAGTCAAAACGGTACATTGAATATTTATTTAAAAGGATACTTGGGGCGTGGTCTACAGTCGCTATCAAAGCCAAAAATATAGTTTTTAGAATTTTAGTCCGTGTATCTGTTTGTCTTTTTGTCTGTATGTTTGTCCGGGCTAAACTCAAAAAGTACTGCATAGATTTACTTCAAATTTTGCATGAATATTACTAAGAGTTCGGGTCAACATATAGGCTACATATTATCACACTATCACCTATGGAGGGGAGCTGTGATAATTTATAAAATTTAACGCGGGTAAAACCGCGGGGCATAGCTAGTAATGCAAAAAAAATCAAATTTAATCAATTAATTTAATTCATGCCCTTTTGTTTTCTAATTATACAAGTAGTAATCTGAATTACCTAATTCTTGTTGTTGAATGAATCCAATGACCTGTAGTTGATTGGCCAGCGTATACGTGGCAGTGAGGCCTTCGTGGGTCACTGTCTGTGGCGCCGGGAACAGCTGCACGCGAGCCTCCAGTTGCCCACACTTCAATGTGCACCAGTACTCTTGGTAATGTTGTTCGCATAGGCGATTCATTGCTGCGATAATCTGTACACAGTTTTAAAGTAAAAGTAAATCCTACTTAATATTATAAATAAGAAAGTTTGTTCGTATGGATGGATGTTTGTTACTTTCACGCAAAAACTTTTGTTTTCTTGGACACTATTTGTATAACAAACTGAATACTCAGATTAATATATATCCCCAACACAAACAATGTTGTAAAGGACCATGGGCATAAATGTATGAAGCCTGGGCTCACCCACCAACAGAGATGAGACCACTTTGAATATACTTGTAAAACACTAAATATAAAGATTTAAACTCATTTTTGCGAAGAATCCATGGGGTTATTTTGCTATAAATATTTTTTTCCGACCATAAATAAATTAAAATTCTGCAAAAAGTAGTGCTGTTATGGCATTGTAGGTTTTTTATTGAACATCTTTAACTAGTTTTAATTCCAGGTTTAATGTATACATAAAAAATAAAACAGCTGCTAATAGTTAACATTATTTTTATTAACATTTCAATCAATATGTCGTCTAAATATCCTGCCGGTGGATTAAATTGTATGTGCCTGCCTAACCCTAGATACCATATTATTGAAATGGTATGCACAATTTCCTACTGTGCGTCTACCTATTAGACACGAGCAATAATACTGAGCGATGGCATCTCGACCCATTTCGTTTCTGTTAACCAGAATGTATACGTAATATGTACGTGCACGAACATGTCTTGACTGTATCCTTCCTCTTAATAGCCACACATTTTGGTGATGGATATTGCATGCTGCTAAATTATTTAATTCATTTTCACGACATACTTCTATCGTATATAAACCATTGCGTAAATTTTCGCTGCAATATGATTTAGCAAGTTCGATTTGATATGACCCAAGCGATATCATGAAAATCTCGTTTATTGTTAGCCGAGGGAAGTCTTCCAGCTGATTTGCTTCCATGTGATAAATGCGGCTCTTTGTCTATTCAGGTTCCTCAGTTGTACATAGTCGTTCAAAAGATTTGGTGTATGGAGCCTTTCATTGGCTATTCTTAATATTTCATTTGCATGTTCATTATCCACAGCTACCTTGTAAAATGCGTTAATAAGAGCGGCTGCAATTTTAAAGTCAACAAATAAATGCGGCAAGGCTCTATTAAAATAATCCTGTCGCAGTAGTTTAAATCTATTTTTAAACTTCCCATTAACAGCTTCTACAACCCACCAACACAATGTTATTAATCTTGATTTGTTTGCTTGAACTGTGGTCAATTGAGTTTCGAATCTGTCTTTTGTCGGTGGGATGTGTGCCTCATATCCCAATGCCTGTAAGTTTTCTACGCTATCTCGAAAGCTCCTGTCTAAGATGAACACATCGTTCCGATGAAACATCCAGTGGAAAGGATTTTCCTCGTCGTTTAATATATTGTTCATAATTGATGCATCAGAATCCGTAGCTGCATACGGACCATAAACTTCGATAATGTAGCCGACACTACATACCATCAGAAAAGGTTTCATAAGGTTTTGAAACTTATGCAAGCTGTAAGTTCTTCTCTGAAATAAAAAGTTTGAGTTTTTTTCGATGTACATATAGGTGCCGTCAGCTATAACAATGGCTTTTGTATTTTCTTCGTTGCCAAACAAGCCTTTTGGGAATAGTAGGTTTCTTTGCAGTATATTTTCTCGCGAAATATGGCCAATACCAAGGTGTCTGTAAACGAAGTCTTTCATTAAACATTCTCTGGCTAGTGCAAGTTTTCGTTCCAGTGTTCGGCGAGATATATTAAACAATGTTGACAATCTCTCGTTTGACTCTCCTGTTCTTAGTTTTGTCATATAGATACCGAGGACAGTCCGTGGACGATTACTTCTTTGTGCTAGAGAAGGAGTCTCTTCCAAAATTCTATTGAATTGTTGCAAGTTTAGTCCAGTCCAAAAATATAAGTCATTATCCGTTAATGCAGCTTCTAATTCAAAATCAAACCTCTGGCCTTGGGTAATGGTTCTTACCAGCATATTAGTCATATCTGTGATCTGACGTACATTAAAGTTATGCGTAAAATTACAATTATCAATCAAAAAGTTCCAATTGTCGTTACCCATCAGATGTTCTTGGCAAACTCTTGCACTTTCAGGTATGTATAAGCGGTGCTCACAAAGAATATGTACTTTAATCGTAACTGGGATTCTAAGACGTTCTGCGTCCTAACGCAGAACGTCATGGCTGCCCTAGCAGCCATTAAAAATACAACGGTAAGCAACATTGGGCGCTCTCATATAATCAGGAATAACGACTTGTTGTAGATCTTCTGCTTGTGGTGGTATTCCCGGCTCTTGTGGGCCTTGCGGTTCTTGTAGGCCTTGCGGTTCTTGTGGGCCTTGCGGTTCTTGTGGGCCTTGCGGTTCTTGTGGGCCTTGCGGTTCTTGTGGGTCTTGCGGTTCTTGTGGGCCTTGCGGTTCTTGTGGGCCTTGCGGTTCTTGTGGGTCTTGCGGTTCTTGTTGTCGAACTGCATTTTGCACTACTTGCCAACACCGATGGCATGTGGCTTGGATGTTATTAAATGCAACCTAAAAATAGTAAAGACTATTTGAAAATAACATTCAATAAATAAAATACTTTCTGCGACATATTATTTTTGACTAGCTTTTGCCCGCGACTCCGTCCGCGTAGACTTGATAATCATACCCTTGGGTTTTTTATAGCCTATAGCTGTGCCTGCAGCACAGGTCACGTAAAAGTCGGATTTTTAGGTCCCACTTTTATAGTGAATGGGATTTCTAATTAATCGCCGTTTTTTCTTGACCTCTCTCATATTTAACCTCTCTGCTTTCCCCTTCGATAACTTAGCGTGATGGTAAGTAGCCCATAATTATGTATTAATGAAACAAACTGTATTAAGATTGGTTCAGTAGTTCTCAAAATATGAGCAGATAGAATGACAGACAGACATTTTAAATACAGATTTATAACAGGTATATGTGCCGTGTACAGGAAATGAGTACACTTACCTCGGTGAGCGCATTTTGTTGAATATATTCTGCATACCGGGGTTGTCTTTCTGGTAAGTGTTCATCTAAAATATGCCGCCGTTGTCGCAAAACAGAACGTGGGCACAACACACAACGCCGTCCTTCGGTAGCCATTGCAAAAACAGGTAGGTAAATCAGTGTCCATAAACAGTCCAGGTCAAGTTAACAGGTTTAATATAATAAATAAATCACCAAGCGCACCAATACGTAAGCATAAACAAAGTCCAAAACAACAAGCTAGGGTCGATAAATCACAGAACAAGAGAGGATACACGGAAACACAGCTAACAACGTAAGAATCACGAGTCGACTGATTGAGAGTAGACGGGCGCCCGCGCAGGCGTCCGGGAGGTGTGAAAGGGATGGAGAGTGTTGTAAATCACACGGGCGCAGGCGCATCTATTGTTTACCACTATTTTAAGTATTTTAAGAATGAGTATATTGTTTCAATAAGGTTTAAGACTCCTAACAATTGTTTTTTTCTACAAAACCTATTTAGGTGCATATCTTTTTTCTGCAATGGAATTGAAGGTGGTGCCCATAGTAACAATTTTAGTACAAACAAAATCCTTCACAACGGCGTATGCTATAACTCTGTTGGACACTGAGCCCAATTTGACTCATGGTCCTTTACAGTTATTACATATTTAAAATCCCTAGACTACAATAAGACAGAAAATTTACTGATCCCCTTACAATAACCTTCTATCTCCCACATCACACACTACTATCACATTACCACCAGTCTCTACACGGACACAGTCCCTCTAATTCACTTACCTACTCACATAGTTTCAAATTATTATCTAGATATTAATTATACGTTAGTTGTTGTTTTCTTAGAATATTAATATTAATTACCTTCTGTTAGGACTACGCTTAATTGTGCACTGTTAGACTCACTGTTATTATTATTTAGAATATATAATGTATTTTAAGTTACTGTTACATAGTCTAGTGATATGGTATAACGGCGGGAGGGCCCTGGTGACCTGTAATTCAGGTATTAATAACCTAAATCAGGCACCAGTCTCTCACAAAGTTCTATTTTATACAAGAATGTATTAAACTATGTGGTTAAGACCTAACTTTGTGTTGAAATATAATGAATAATATAGAGAATAAATATATCTTATTATTATTATATTATGTAGCTTTCAGTTGAAATACAAAAAGAGCATGGCATATCTTCCAGAGAATGGGCAGCTGCTTTGTGTAGAATGAGCACCATTACTGTTGAAAATGACTAAAGTGACTGAATTAGACTGACTGTCATTTACGGTCAAATTGGTATTTATGACCAATTTGACCGTAAATGTTCATTAACTGTCAAAAATGGTAATTTTCAGTCAATTTGATTTCAGTCATATTTTAGTACCTTTTGAGTTTTTGTTGTTGATAAAAGTCTACAACTTCTAAATTGAAACAAAAAAGTGGATTTTATGACTTATAGTATTATTATATAGTGTTAATCATTTTACATTTCTAATCATTCGTGCATTTAAGACAAAATGGCAACGTCGCGTGGTCTCGTGCATCGACTTTGATGTCGCCTTATTATTTTATTATATTTTTTTATTAAAGCTTGCATATAAATTGGGTACCTAAATAAATAAATAATTAAATAATTAGGTGGTAGTCGAGAATAGACAATAATATTTGAGTCAAATTGACTGAATTTGACAGTAAATGACCGGTCGTTTAAGGTTTATGACAATTGTGACTATATTCAGTCATTTTACATCTCTAAGCACCATACTGTGATTGACAAAATGTCTCCCAAGGGTGCCTCCTCAAATAAAGGATGCAATTCCATTGTGGAGATTCTTGCGGAGGCCTTTGTCCTGTAGTTATTAAGCTGATAAGCTGAAATGATATGTACATCAAGTGGTACTTACTCCGGGTAAATTTAGTTGATCAGGGCAATAAATAGATCCTCTGGACATGTTGCCGTTTGAATTGCTGGTGGTGTTATTAGCTAGATCCACTATCTTCTGATACAAAGGCATAGCTGTAATAAAAGTTAAGTTTTTCTAGACACTTACATTACGGAAAATGCATTATTTGGGTATAACTTTCAACACTTAGCAGTTTGGAATCTTGTTAGGTCATGAAAATGTATGATTCTCTTTCTAACATACTCTACGAGTAATTTTGGCGCCCACTATCGGTATCGCATAGGAATGACTCAGCTGATACGCCTAGACGCATAGCGCAGATACTGAAGGTTCATAATCAGGTGTTTGTCTAAATGTACTCCGGGCCAGTCTCGATGGAGCCTAGCCAACAACGCCGTACATATTATAGTGCACAAGTGTGTGCGCAACCAAAGGGGAACTTTCTATTTCAACACTCTTTCATGACTTCACTATTTCATGATCATATTATGGGATGACTTATTATTCATATATATTTTATTAGATAGAATCAATTTTTTATCATAAATAATAGATTATTAACATTGAACCAGTGAAGAACTTTTGGGGGTGCATTGTTAACCTCGTCAAAATTTAGTAATGGTCGAATAATTTAAAATGTCAAGGAAGTGCCGTCCGCGAACGATGGAATTTCTCATCGGCTATCCCTTACGTAATAAGTATATCATTTATATAAACTAAATACATAAAGGGGCCGAGAATCCAACCCTGTTGGTCACCCATGGAAACCGGTAATCTAACCCAGTTGGTCACCCATTGAAACATCTTTACCGTTAATATAGACCTTCTAAATTGTATTGCCCAAACATGATTTCAATAGAGTTCAAGTGTCTTCTTAATAAAAATAATAATAAACACTAAAGTTAGTGTTTTAGTTTCCCGGCAAGAGTATCATGTTGAACACGATCAAATGCTTTGGACAAGTCGCGAAATATACCCAATCTCCCAACCAGCGAATACACTTCTTAATAGATCTACACCTGCATCTGTTGTTGAACTTTCTCTAGTAAATCCAAACTGTTTAATTTGTTGTCTATTAAAATGTCTGAATAGCTGACAAAGTATTAATTATAAACATATTAACAACAGTATGACTTTACTATGTTCCATCAAGCTAGGAAATACGTTGGATGCAACACAGCTATGGAATATTGTCATGCCCAGAGCCATATACTCATGTGTTTTTCTGTTATTTGACTGGTCAAATGCTCTAGAGAGACATCAGGTTTCGCCGCCAAGCTAGCTATGCTGATTCCAACTAGGTAGAAGAGCCTATGGGTGGCTGACTACATTTGCAACAGTTTTCATTTCGGAGTGTGATTATACAGACAGAAACATAGACATAGATAATGACAGCTATTAAAAAATAGACTGTTCACTTAAGGCTTAATTTAGCAGAAGATCATAATAATTAATATATTGTATACAAATTAATCCTTACCATTTTGCAGGCAACTATCATGTGGGGAGACGATCGGTAACACATGTATTTTAGCTGGGTATGAAGGTGGTAATGGTAGAGCTTGGACAATGCGGTTTCTACCAATAGTACCCACTCCAATGCTGCCATCTGTTATCTAAAATACAACAGTTATATCAAAGTTTAGTTTGTTAACATGTTCAACATTACAAGGCATAAACTATAGATCAAAGGGAGTGAATCAGGCTGTGGACTATAAAACAACAGTAGACCATTGGAAATTATGGAGTATGATATAATATCCTATTAAAAATATATATTTATTTACTTTTGACTAGTTTTCAATTCTTTTATTGCATTTCATTAGTTTTCTATTATTAAATAAAAGTAATTTATTTTTAAAATTACTATATACAAGTAAATATTACTCTCATAAATAAGATTAAGATTGCATCATACCAGTATTATTTGTACAGGTGTCTGGCATCCCCACTCACTGAGCACAAGCTGGTTCACACCAAGAAGAGCCAACTCAATACAGGTCTTATCACCTTCCTCGAGTTGCAGTAGCTTGCTACGAATAGTATCAAAGTCACGGGTGAACGTGACCAACACTGAAAAGATGTTCACCTTTTTAATAATATACAAGTTCTGCATAAATGAAGCGAATGACAAGTTTACTATTCATGTTAAATGTGGTAAAGTTGTTTTGAGTCTGGGTGAGCTTTGAGACTGTAAATTGCAAAGTGCCCTGCAAACAGGCAGTTATTATTGTAATTAAGTATGCTCCTAAAAAAAATAAATTAATAGTTATCTTTTAAACACCCTTATACTAGGGGTTACGTAAAGAATATTTGTGTCTATCGTTTTCTTCCTATTTGTTGTGTGGGCAATATTGGCAGCCAATATCAAAACTGTCCCACGCTTAGTAACCACTGTTACCTACTGTATACACTGCACTACCAGCCTAATTAACGCTCCAAATACCGAGATACTGACCACTCTACTAGGTGGTCAACTAATGAAGATATGAGCAGGTTGGATTTCATTGAAGAGGTTGGGCTTTCTAACCTAATAACAAGAACATAACAGGACGTGACTTATGTGAATCTAGACATACCTTCGTACACGGAGGAGAAAGAAACTAGAGCGACATATTCTAGCTTCGCATGTAGACATAAATAGTCTAAAAACGTGTTTATTGCGGCCGAGGCTATCGTGAGCCGGGTATGTGTTTCTGTAGAATCAGACGTCGCTAAAGGCCGCGACATAGATAACGACACATCTAATAATATTACTGTAGGCATTTTCTATAATAAATATTCACTAACAATATGAAATTAAAAACTCATATTTGTTTGTTTTCTACACTCAGAGCAACGAAACGTCAAACGTCAACAAAAAGTGAAAACAACTCGCTTAATCTCGCTTTTTTATTAGTGCCAAGAAATGTTTTGGAGGTCCTTGCCTGTGAAGTCTTTTGAGCTTAAAAAATTAATCCTATCCAACAGGATAGGATTATTTTTCATTACCAATCTAATTTATAAAATACATTTTTTATAGCTCTACACGATCTCCACCCATCATATTGCTAATATCACATGGGAATTACGTTCTGAATGGTATTTTTTAAGAATATTTGGGATAGTAAATACCGATAAAATATATGTGCCTTACGATACAATGATTTTTGGTAAAACAGCCGAGAGTACTTACTTACTTACTAGTAGACCTTTAGTCCATTAATGTAAAATGGGTGTGAGGTGCCGGCGAAGAATAACATCCCCATCACATCCCGTGGGGGCGTAGAAATCGTCCGAGGGAATACCTAGAGACCGGGCAACAGCGTTTTTCTGTGAACTATGAACATCAAATTGCGATCACCAATCCGTCTGCCAAGCGTGGCGATTGTGGCATATCCCCCCATTCTTTGAGGAGGCTTTTGTCAAGGAGTGGATGTAATTTGGCTGTTATGATGATTAATGCCAGGACAGGGGCTCTACCGGCTAAGTCGCCGAACTTCGATTTCTTAATAATAATAATTTTATTTCAGGAAATTATTAGTTGACGATCGATTCCGGACCATTTATGACGTCACATGTGCTCATGGAAGCCGATTTAACAATTAATTAGTTAAGTAATTTTTTACCTTTATTTATTTGAACGCCATTTAATAAATCGATGTTGGGCGACTTAGCCAGTAGAGCCCCAGGCCTAATCTCAATAGGTAATGAAATTTATTATAGTTAGGTAGGTAGGTACTAAGAAGTGTCTCAATGGTTTTGTGAGTAAGTAGATTCGTCTTTATTATTAGAGGTGATTTTACTTTCGAGTAAATGAGACACACTTGCTCAGGACTTAATTGCTATCTACAATATAAGCATTTAATTATGACCGTCTAGGTGGCATGCGAAATATAATTATATGATTCAGATAATGTTAAGTTAGAGATGTAGTCAATATATTATGGCGTTGCCACCGGGCACGCGTTTAAAAGGATATTCCTTTATTATTTTTTTAAAGACATAGAGCACACTTGGGATGTGGATCCCTGTCGTGTGTTTTACAAACATAAATAGGTATTCATGGACACAAATTACACCCAAACACACAAATTATGGGTCATAAAAATAATATCCTGGGACATTATTGACACACGGCCATCTGATCTCAAACTAAGCAGAGCTCTTGTACTATGGCAACAAGATAACTAATACACTCCATATAGTTACTACTTACTTTTCTTTTGTAAATATACAAACTTATATAGATAAATTACACCAAGACTCAGGACAAATAGACATGTTCATGCACACAAATATCTGTCCTGGGTGGGAATTGGACCCACGACCTCCGGCGTGAAAACGGAACCATGCATTTGCCAACCACGCTAACAAGCCCGTCACCAATATTTAGTAGTAGGGACAGGAAGTGGCGAGCTGACTATCATAACCACTGCTCTACACGCATTAGTTCTCAGTGGTCGGGATTCAATTCAATTTTGCTTTCAGTTGTAGTTCCGAAACTACCAGAAGCTACTCCGATTCGAGCCTCAGGTGGCTAGTTCGCCGCACGTTGGCATTTCTGAATAAAAATTCATTGTGGTAATTATGTTTTAAAAAGTAGCCTCTGTAGGCTACTGTGTGTATTGAGAGATTCTAATCCTAAGTCTCAAAGGAAACCCGCCTTTGAAATACGAGTTTTCTTTTTAAATAGATATAAATATCGTTTAGTGCAGGCAATTCCTAGCTCCATAGGGGTTCCATGCTTGTAAAACAGCGGGGATTAACGAGTGAATTTTAAATTATTTTACTATTTTACTATTTTAATAATTTTAAATTATTACCTAAATATGGGCTCTATCACAAGTAGGTACTTGTGATAGAGTATTTAGGTAACAAATAAAAAAATATTATAAAGTTAAACGCGGGTAAAACCGCGCGGTACAGCTAGTAATGCTATATACCTATATAGCAGGCAATTCCTAGGTCCATAACAAATAGGTACTTGTGATAGGGCATATTTAGGTAGTAATTTAAAATTATTAAAATAGTAAAATAATTTAAATTTTACAAGCATGGAACCCTTATGGGGCTAGGAATTGCCTGCTATATAGGTATATAGCATTACTAGCTGTACCGCGCGGTTTTACCCGCGTTAAACTTTATAATATAGCCTAGGTATGTGTTCTCGGATATAATATAAAGCTACATTACTACAAAATTTCATCAAAATCATTTCGGTATTTTTTGCGTGAAGAAGTAACAAACGTACACACTCACAAACTTTCGCCTTTATAATATTTGTGTTATATTTTAATATCGCACAAAACAACCTCAACTAAATGGAATTTAATTATTGACACATCTCCATGATTTGGTCTCAGAATTATAAAGATCTTGAGGTTATTAATTTCAGGTTACTTGTTGATCTGAATATTTATTAGACCACGAAGAATACGAAGAATAAAAAAATGATTTAAAATCAACAGAAAAATAAATTTAAAAATGAATCGGATAAGAATGAAGCATTGCGACTGACAAAACTGAGTAGGTAGGTACGCCAGTAACCAATTATAGAACTGCATGCCCTTCGAGAGCTCGACTCCAGTAACCAATTCTGGCACTGCATATCCTTCGATAGCTCGACGTTTTGGTCGAACGTCCGTATGTTTGGTTTTAACTTATACCAAAATTTAATGATGATCCTGTACAACTACTTTTTGATTTCAAGACGAATACTAAAATACAACCTAAAACCAAAACTTTCTATATACTTACCAAGTTTCAACTTGATCCGTCAATTAGATTTGGAGGAAATAACATAGTTACCTAGGTATATACCTAAATGTAGGAGGGTTCCATTTAGATCGGATCGGATGCACGTAATAGTTTAATTCATATAACTACATAATATTTTCCATCTATATGTAGATATATGTATATTTAATATTAATTCATTATATATATACCTATCTGTTAGAATATTATGTATGGATTAATATTTTAAATGTATACAATGTTTATATATTTAATAACAATGTATCTCCAATAACGATCTCTTATATTAGTTAATGTTTATGGGGAAATATTTAAAAGAAATCATATTTCATTAGATAGTATAATTTAATTAATCAATTCGTATATAATACATCGGCTGAAAAATAAAATATTAAAACAAGAATAGTTCAATATAATTAATTAATGCTAATTTTAATAATTTCACAGTAATACCAATATTAATAATTTAACAGTAATAATATATTAAAGTATACTCAGCTTTTAGGTGGCAACACAAACACGGAGCTCCGTTGGGTTCGACGGCCGACTAAGAAGTGTGTCGATCCGTTTTTTTTTTTTTTTTTTTTTTTTTAACGTGCGCGTGCATTTAGCCTCTCGGCTTTTACTGCTTCACCGGACAGTAAGGGTGAGCGTGGGCTCTAACCGGCCTAGCAAATATAAACTACAAACTAAGTACCCGCGCCGGAGGGCGCCCCCTGTGGGGCTCGAACCTCGGCTCTGGGCGGATACTGGCGTGGAGAGGGCAAGGTGTCGTGGTTTAGGGGATTTTGTGCAACTGTCGCTCAACGTTAATGCGCGACGCGGGCCTCGCTACCGGTTTAGGTCCGGAGCGGGCATTCATCGGATCGAATGCAAACTAAGGGTCATGGAGGACGCTGGTGGTCGCGACGCGTTCGCGGTCGTACTCGCGTCCGGCGAGTACGAAATATCGGTTGTGCAGTGTTGCGAGAGTCTCTAATCGATTTGATTTGGTTTAAGTATATGGTGATCTCGTCGTCCGATTCGTCTATGACGTTCTTCGGACGACGGTGTTTACGTGAGAGTCGGGAAGGAGTGTATTTGACCGCCTGTACCACCAATTTACTTGGATGGTGAGTGGCAGAGTCAAAGTACCTTTTGGACGCTTGCTTCATCCATTGCCTGATGGTAGGCAATTGGAGATCGGCATGGAGGCTTTTGTTACGGACGAACCACGGTGCACCCGCGGCTCGTCGCATAAACTTGTTCTGGACTACCTGGAGGAGGTGGATGAATCGATCCCTAGCGTGCGCGAAGACCGGGCTCGCATAGGTCATCATGGGTCGAATGCACGTCTTGTAAATTCTCACCTTGTTTTCAAGGGACATTTTACTGCGTGCATTCAGGAGGCCGTGTAATCGATAAAGGGCAAATGAGGCACGGTTACGAGCGTATCTCAGATGGTCCTTGAAGTTTAACTTCCGATCGAGGATCACTCCCAAATATTTGGTTTTCTTCTCCCAGGGGATCGGTTCACCAAACATTCGGACGGGATCGGCGGTGGGGGCGGGGTCTATCCTAGAGAAGAGCACGGCTGCGCTCTTGGTGGGATTGACTTCGATCCTCCATTTCCTGAACCATTCGCCGAGGGCGTCGGCTGAGGATTGGAGTTCTCGGTGGATGACTAACGTGCTCCTACTGGAGTAGTAGAGAGCTGTGTCGTCAGCGAAGAGGGCTAGATGAGCCTTATGGGGTCTGGGGATGTCGCTGGTGTACAGCGAGAACAGGAGCGGGGCAAGGACTGAGCCTTGGGGAACTCCTGCGCGTATCGGTCTGAGGGAGGAGTAATTTCCCTCGACGCGGTAGCTAAACGTTCGGTCCGTAAGGAAGTCTCGTAAGATGTGCACGAGACGGTCGGGCACTTTGAGTTCGAACAGCTTATATAATAAGCCGTTGTGCCAGACCTTATCGAACGCTTTGGCCACGTCGAAGAAGAGTGCTCCTGTGTGGGCTCTTTGACGGGCAGCTTTCACTAGGATGTGTTCGACAATGCGATGCACCTGGTGAACGCTGGAGTGTCTGGCTCGAAAGCCAAACTGCTCGTCAGGGAGGATATCGTTTGCGTGGATGTAAGACGACAAACGGGCGTGGATGATGCGCTCGTAGAGTTTCCCCATGGCGCAGAGAAGGCTAATAGGGCGGTAATTCGCCGGGTCGGATTTGGATTTACCGGGTTTCGGGATACCAATCACGTTTGCCTGTTTCCACTGGTGTGGAAATATGTTGTTGGAAAAGGCCGCGTTGAAAATCGCGACCATCAGGCTAAGTAGAAGCAACGGGAGTTGCTTGAAAACGCGATTGGTGATTCCGTCATACCCAGGGGCTTTGCGAGGGCGGAGGTTCCTGATCAGAGTTTTAACCTCTTCGATGGTCACTGGCCTCAGGGGATCGTCGTCGTCGCCGACGTCTGCATCCTCCCGGGAGGGGGCAGTTGGGGTCGGAGGGAGTGGTATGGCGAGCCTACGTTCTACCTCAGAGTCGACCTCGTTGAGGTGCTCCGGGTCTACTGGTAGGGTGCTGGGAGAACATTGGGACTCTAGATTGTCGGCCATGCATTCGGCTTTTTCGTCGTCATCGAACGCGGGGCGTTGATTCGGACGCGTCAGCGGGGGGATGGTCCAGTCGGTGTCTGTCTTGAGTCGCTTGCAGAGATTCCAAAAGGCCTTCCGCGAGGGTTGAATCTCGGCTAACGTCCTATCCCACCCGGAATTCCGCCTCTCGGTCATGCGTTCGCGTACAGTGCGCTGTAGCTCACGCATTCGAGTGCGGTTTTCTAGGGTGTTATAGGAGTCGAAGGCTCTGATGGCCGCATTCTTCTCAGTCACTAACTCACGCAAATCCTCCGGGAGTTTCCACCGTCTGAACTCGTCAGCCGCTGGGACCTCCCGGGAACATTCGTTCATTTGGATTTGGATGTGAGTCGTGAAAGAGCCGATGGCTGCATGCGTTTGCTCGGGGGTCTCTATGAGGGATGGAATCGAATCTAAGTGCTCCGACGTGGCTGACTTGAGTTTACCCTCAAGTTTCTGCCAGTCGGTAACATATCTGGGTGGGAGGTTGCTATCCGCGCCAGAGTGGCTTGTGCGGGAGGCAAGACTAAGGATGACCGGTCTATGGTCGGAGTCTAACTCGTGTAGCACTTCTACAGAAGCCAAACGTAGGTTTGTATTCTTAAGGAGTGCTATGTCGAGTATGTCGTGTCGGTGACTGTCAATTCTGGGGAAGTGGGTCGGTTCGAGAGGGACTATAGGGTCGAACGGTATGATTGCCAAGTGATTAGCAAGTGCGCGGCCGTTCGAGTTGCTCGTACGGCAGCTCCATTGCTCATGCTTGGAGTTTAGATCGCCTGCCACTATGACAGAGCCATCTAAGTCATACAGTGCTTGGAGATCGCTAAGTAGTATCTCCTTGTCTGGGGGGAGGTAGGCCGAGACTATCGTGATTGGCTGATGGCCTGTCATGCCTATTCGACAGACAGAGACCTCAATGTTCTTCAGCACGGGAGGGTCCAAAGGTACGCAATGCAGTGATTTCTTAAAGTAAATCAGCGTGCCCCCTTTGACGGAGTGAGTCCTATCGTTGCGAACTATACGATAGTTGGCAACTGTAGGACTCCTCCGTTTGCTCGGTTTGAGGAATGTCTCTTGAACGAGGAAGAGATCAATTTGATGATCGCAGAGGAATTCTGCGACCTCATCACGTTGTCTCGCTAATCCGTCTGCATTGTAAAACCCGATCTTTAGAGATCTGGGTTTTAGCCTGCAAGTGAATTGGGGAGTCATTAGCGGGTGTACAGCCATTACGGTTGTAGGGATTTGATAAAGCGGCGGTAGACGTGAGCCGCGTCGATGGCCAGTTGGATGTTGGTCGGATCAGCTTCGGCCCTCTGGGAGAGGTCCTCAAACTGGTCGAGCAACTCCCAACCTTGAGTCTTGATGCGCTCAGCAAAACCTGAGGCGCGCCCTTTGCTGTTCGCTTGGGGTGCCCGGGTTTTGGGCGCTGAGGCCGATGACTTTGAAGTCTGGGCTCCTTTGGCCGGGGCCTTTGGAACCTGTGACTTCTTAGTCAGCGGGTTGTAAGCCCAGCCCGATTGGACTGGGGCGGGAGGGGACGCGCTGGTTGAGGGTTTGGGGGACGCCTCTTTAGCTGGGACTGGCACAGCCTTAGGGGCGACCACCTCACCCGCAGCCTTGGGTGCGGTTGAGGGGACGTAATCTGGCAGAGGCCAGTGTGGTCTCGCTGGTCGCAGGGATGTCTTTTGGACATCCAAGGACATTAGCGGGGGAGGGCTTGCTTGGGGCTTGGCGGAGCTAGTCTGCGCCTGAGGCTTACGAGCGTTGCGCTTACTGCGAGGCCTTCTGGCGGGTCTCCTCGCCGGTGCCTTGGGACAGCCGCGATAGTTCGCAGGGTGTCCCAAGGACTGGCAGTTGACACAACCAGGTGGCTCGGAGCATTCGCTACGATCCTTAGGTCTGGGGCATTCGGAGGTGTGATGACCTGGGGTCAGGCATTTAACACACCTCGGGGCGACGTGGCAGTTCTTTGACGAGTGCCCGTACAGTTGGCAGTTGTGGCACTGCCCCTGTACGGTCCCTCGCCGCGGCGGCTCGACGACAATGCCGCCGACGCCGCAAACTGTTTTAAGGACAGTAAGGATTTTCTGTCCTTCCTTCGAGTGATCTAGGTGGACCAGCACCATATCGAAGGGCTCGCCACCGTTTGATCGGCGCATCCAATGCACCTCTCTCACGGGGTACCCTTGGGTGATTAGGTCCTCCTTGATGGAGTCGATAGGAAGGTGACGGCAGACTCGGCGGATAACCACGCGGAGTGTTTTGTCCTCAGCGGTGCCGTAAGTGTAGTAGTCTACCTTACGAGCATCAAAGAGGGCCGTCGTAGTCCTGTACTCGGTGGGGGTCTGCAGCTGTATTTTGTACATCTGCTCTTTAAGGATGTATGTAGTGCTAAGTGCAACTACTCCTTTTGACTTAAGTGCGGTAGACAGGTCTTCCCACTTATCGATGCTGAGTAGCATGATAGGAGGGGGCTTAGTGATCTTGGCCGTGAAGCCAGAGGGTTTGGCCTTTGCCTGAGAGGCGGGGGCGCTTGTAGTGGGGGAAGAGGGGACAGAGTTGGTGGCGGAGGGTCTCTCCGTGCGCAACTTCTTTGTCTTGGCGCTCTTTTTGCTCTTCTCCTGAGTTGAAGACTCAGAATCGGAGCCCGAAGAGCTGCCAGACGAGGACGATGATCAGAATTTTTTTGTGACTTCTAAGTCACAAAAAAAAGAGAATGGAAAAGAAAAAAAAAAAAAAGAGAAATGTACCGCTGGTCGATCTTTGCCCTGATACTTCACTGAAATTCACACTGCAGCGGGTGATAGGTGCTTGTATGCCAAGGCCAAAGATCAAAACTGCTGGTTAACTAAAGGTTAATGCAGCAGGTGCTAAACAAAAAGGAGAATATTATATAAAAATACATACAGACTAATATAAAAGGTACTTCGAGAGCGAAGTACTGGTCAGTCTGGCCGTGATAGATTATTCAGAATATTTTGCCTAAATACTAAAACAATTATAAAAAAAATAGTACGTTTAAATATGTTTATGTCTCATTTGTTGAAGAAATTATGTCGCTAACAAACTGTGTTACAAATCTTTCGATTTTATATCAGTGTTATTTATAAAGTAGATTTAAGGTTAAATTAAAATAAAAATAAGATTAATGTTAGAGCTATTTACATGTTTAAATAAATATAAAATATAAATTATGATTTAACAACATTATTAGCAAAAAGTAGCGGTACGATTATAACCTCTTTTAAAAAACGTGGCCGCCAGACTTGTTTGTTCACTAGTATAAAAGGGCCCCGGTCAGACGGATCGACACGGAGTCTCGTTTTGACAGTCGACGCGCACGGACACGTTCGTGCGCTCCTGGCTTTACCCGACTATTTCCGACTATACGTGCTCGTGTACGTTCGTCAGTCGAGATAAATCGATCGTTAGATTGGTTGAATCTCGGCAAACCTTCACACTATTAATTGGTGTAGTGGCGTCTTTTTTAAGACAGCGCTACCCCAATATAGTGTGTGTTTCTTAGTACTTTCGTGCCCCTTCAGGGAAAATCCACTTTTCTAGTGGTACTTGGTGGAAACGTAACCGTGCCAACTAAGCCAAGTTAGTGTAGACCCAAGCACTAGTGCTTGGGTCTATACTAACTTACTCTGAAGGAGCAAGGCCTAGGCCTTGCTCCTTCAGAGCAACGCCAGTTAATTGGAAGCGGTTTGGAATCATTGGCATTGGGGGCTACCCTAGTCAACTCCAAATCGGAATCCCACCTCCTTAACCTACCTTCCCATTCTCTCTTGTTGTTTGGGTGCTGACGGCTTCGGCCCATATCGCCCTCTGCATTAGAGCTGCTAGGAACCCTTTCGCACAATAAGACTGGCGAGAGGGATACAAGCTTAGGGCTCACCATAGGTACACATACCTCCTCGTCTAACCCGGCGAGGAGGGTGATACACACACCAACACACCCTCGGGCCCGTCCAACCCGAGGTGATAGTTGTTAGGGACATTCAACTGTTAGAGCGACTGCCGAGAAGTTTCTTGTTAGTTCTTCTTCTCGGAACGCTCCGGGGGCGAACTAACGTAAAATTTCGGTAGCTGTTAGGCCACTAAAATCCATCACAAGATGGCCGCCCCCGTACCCGCCTCCATGGTAGACATTACCAAAGATCCCCGTTTCGTTGAGGCAGTCTTCAAGCTCCTCAAGTCCGACCCAGTTGGCTGGGCAAACTTGATGGAGGCCGTGAAGACTAGGATCATGTTAGATGACTCCCCTTGCTCCGGCGCAACAGCGCAGGAGAACCTCAGTCTCTCCGTCCCCTCCTCTTCTGCCCCGTTCACCCAGACGGACAGGCAGTCACCACTCCCCCGTAACCGTACCCCCTCTCCATCTCAGCCTCTAGCCACAGAGGAAGAGATGGACGTCACTCAAATTGACAGCGACGACGATGCCCACAACGAGTGGACAACTGTCAGGCGCGGGAAAGCTGATAAGCGGACCCGCGGCGACAAGTCGTCATCGTCCTCGTCTGGCAGCTCTTCGGGCTCCGATTCTGAGTCTTCAACTCAGGAGAAGAGCAAAAAGAGCGCCAAGACAAAGAAGTTGCGCACGGAGAGACCCTCCGCCACCAACTCTGTCCCCTCTTCCCCCACTACAAGCGCCCCCGCCTCTCAGGCAAAGGCCAAACCCTCTGGCTTCACGGCCAAGATCACTAAGCCCCCTCCTATCATGCTACTCAGCATCGATAAGTGGGAAGACCTGTCTACCGCACTTAAGTCAAAAGGAGTAGTTGCACTTAGCACTACATACATCCTTAAAGAGCAGATGTACAAAATACAGCTGCAGACCCCCACCGAGTACAGGACTACGACGGCCCTCTTTGATGCTCGTAAGGTAGACTACTACACTTACGGCACCGCTGAGGACAAAACACTCCGCGTGGTTATCCGCCGAGTCTGCCGTCACCTTCCTATCGACTCCATCAAGGAGGACCTAATCACCCAAGGGTACCCCGTGAGAGAGGTGCATTGGATGCGCCGATCAAACGGTGGCGAGCCCTGCGATATGGTGCTGGTCCACCTAGATCACTCGAAGGAAGGACAGAAAATCCTTACTGTCCTTAAAACAGTTTGCGGCGTCGGCGGCATTGTCGTCGAGCCGCCGCGGCGAGGGACCGTACAGGGGCAGTGCCACAACTGCCAACTGTACGGGCACTCGTCAAAGAACTGCCACGTCGCCCCGAGGTGTGTTAAATGCCTGACCCCAGGTCATCACACCTCCGAATGCCCCAGACCTATCAACCCTATCACCCGCCGCAGTATGATATTCAGGTTAATCTGTGGTTAAAAGCCGACCAGCGGTAAAATCATTAAATATGTCTATGTCTTACGTAAAACAAAATATATAATAAAGAGTTATCACAATCAACATAAATATCTGTATACAATATAAATACATCTCTATTGAATTACTATCTTTCGTTTTTCAAGCAGAAATAACAATCAAAATATCTTATAATATTAATCTATCACGGATCAAATTTACAAAGATTCTTCAAAAGAGATGTTTTGTTCTAGCCATTCGCCTGGCCAAGCTCGTAATTTCTCTTTAGCTACTGTAATAGCCCTACTATTATTTTGACCCTGTAGACTAAATCTATCATTTTCTAGCACCTCTATTATTTCATAAGGACCTTTAAATTTAGGGGCAAGTTTGTCATGACGTCTATGATCTTGGCTAACGTAAACAGTATCTCCAGCAGAATATGTTTTATTATTTCGTCTAGTATTGTCAAATCGGTCTTTAAATTTAGTAGCGCTTTCATCAAGTCTTTGTCGGGCTAAGTCACGGTCAGCATTTACATTAATATGGGGTTGACTGGATACACTTGTCACGTCATCTAAGCGAGCTTGTATGGGAGGTATGTTTCCTTCTCTACCTATCAACAGTCTAACTGGCGAAAATCCCGTAGTTTTTTGAATGGTAGTATTAAGGGATTGCTGTACATTCCAAAGAGAGTTTGGCCATTCTGCAGTCTCTTTAATTGTTGTAGTTAGCATGTTTATAACTGTCGCTACATAACGTTCAACTTGACCATTACTGCGAGGAGTACCGGTAGATATCATATGATGACGAATTTGCAATTCTCTAAATAGTGACTGTACATTGTTTGAAGAAAAGTTTGTTCCTCTGTCTGTAATTATCAGGGAAGGGGTGCCAAATAACGTAATTGTCTCGCGTAAAACAAATACCAATTCCTGCCCTCCTAAATTCTTAAGTGGTTTTAGAATACAAAACTTTGTAAAACCATCGACAACTAACAAAATGTGCTTATATCCTTCCTCGGACTGCGGAAATGGTCCGGTACAATCGAGATGCAATGTATGAAAGGGAATAGTTTTCACTAAAGGGTGGAGTAAACCTTGTTTAGGTCCTGAATGACCTTTCCGAGATGTGCAAATCAAACAATGAGATATATATTTTTTTGTAAAAGCTGCAATGCTAGGAAACCAAAAATGTTCTTTGAGTTTATTAAGTGTTTTATCATAACCTACGTGACAATTCTCGTCATGATAGAGTCGCAGCATACTCAACCTGTACCCCTTTGGAACAAATAATTTTGGTATATCGTCAAAGTCAGTTTTGTAATGTAATAAGTCGTTAATAATAACATACTGGTTAACATCAATGTCACCGATCCTAACTTTGTTTAATAAGTCTTGAGTTTCATGATCATTTTGTCGAGCAACTTTTAACCATGATGGTGGATCAGAATTTAAGTTTTCAATAATATTAACTGAAGGTTTTACAGTTACTGGGTTGCGACTTAAGTAATCAACATGTTGCACAAATGTTCCCTTTTTATACGAGATTTGGAACTGAAAGTCTTGCATAAAGGTCCACCATTTAGCTACACGAGGGGACAAGTCCTTTTTGTCATAGTAGATTTGATAGAATTGCAGTCTGTCACTATAGTAAAATTTATACCCAATAAATACACTCTAAAATGTCTAAGGGCATTATAAATGGCTAATGTTTCTAAATCGTATGAACAATATTTGGATTCAGTAGGGGTAGTACGTTTGCTGAAATATGCTACCACTCTATTTTGATTATTTAGTTTTTGCAGTAATATAGCTCCGTACCCCATGGAACTAGCGTCTGTATGTAATTAAGTCTGTAATTTTGGATCAAATACAGTTAAAAGAGGTTTTGATATTAAGTGTCTTATTACGTATTCTTTGGCTTTCGTTTGTTCCTCGCCCCATTCCCATTTTTGGTTTTTGTTTGTTAATTTGGTGATACTAGCAGTCTTTGTGGCGAATTCTGGTATAAACCTACGAAAATAACTGGCCAATCCCATAAATTGTCGTACCTCCCTGATAGATGTAGGAGTAGGAGAGTTGGTTAAAGCAATAACTTTACTTTGACTTGGTTTTATTCCTTCTTCAGAGACATTTCGACCCAAATAATCTATTTCATTTGCAAAAATTTTGCATTTTTTTAAATTTATAGTAAATCCAGCTACACTAAGAGCATCTAAAGTTAGTTCTAAGTATTGTAAACCTTCCGATTCAGTCTTAAAAGGAATCAACAGATCATCAATATACACTAATAGAAATTTTAAGTGCTGGACAGCTTTGCTGATGGCTTTTTGAAAAACAGATGGACCATTACAAATACCAAATGGCATTTTTATAAACTCGTAATGATTATCTGGAGTAACGAAAGCAGTATATTTAATAGAGTCTTCAAACACGGGAATTTGGTGAAATCCACTTTTCATATCTATGGAAATGTAATATTTAGAGTTACCCAATCTATCAAGTTGGTCCTCAATCAGAGGGAGAGGATATCTTTCCTTTTCTATAATTTTATTAAGGGCTCTAAAATCGACGCACATTCGGTCAGTTCCGTCTTTTTTTTTCACAAGTTAAACAGGGCTAGCATAGGGGGAATCACTTTCTCGGATTATATTTTTATTTAAAAGATCTTTACAAATTTCATTGACTTTTTCTCTCTCAACAGGTGCTAGTCTATAAGGTCTATAATTTACAACTTCGTCTCGTTTTAGACGTAGATGTAATGTACCAGTTTTCACAGTCCCAATGTTGTGTTCAGAGGGTAATACAGATGGAAATTTATCAAAGACTGTTTTTATTTTTGTCTGAAGGCCAGTATCTACATGACTAATCAAATTATTCAGTAGTCCTAACTCATCAGTACTAGTCTCTGTATAGTTAACAACGTCAGTCAATAATGGAGTTACTCTACGAGTCACCCTACAACCCATGGAATCCACAATAACAGAAATATCGGAGTATTGCACAATATCACAACCTATCAAGCAATCATAATGGAATTCACTATCTCTAGCTACGTTAAACTCTATTTCGATACAGATTTAATTAAATTTTACAGGTACAGTGATTTTACCAAAAATGTGTAAGATACCATTCCCAATTCCGCTAAGTGTGGTGTAATGGGGATCCAGATTACAGTCTAGTCGTTTGGCTATAGAGTCTTTAATGATACTACATGTAGCACCAGTGTCAATAAGAGCGTCCAAAGTCACATCTTTAATGTCGATTTTTGTTAATTTGAGGTTATGAACTTTAGCAAAACAGTTTACATCATTTTTACCATCCGTTGTATTATTTATAGAATTATTAGCTCGTTTCTTAAAGAAACATACATTTTCAGCATGACCCACCTTTTTACAGTATGTACATTGAACGGGATGATGAGTTGACGATGAAGTAGAAGCTTTGGGCTGATGGGTTTCACGATTTGGGTTATGAAAACACTGAGCACGAGTGTGCCCCAGTTTATTACACAGAAAACAACGTTTATCTTCTATTCTAGATCGTTTATGACTACTAGCAGTGGATAAGGATTCAGTTTTGTGATCTAATGGTCGCTTTTTAGGAACTTTGGCATATGTTGTAAATAACGAGATTAATTCGGCGGTGGTTTTAACACGACTGTTGTGTGCTGCCATTTTAACCGTCATATCATGTATGCCCCCCCAGATAAGTTCTACTAATTGTAATTCGGTAAACGCTATTTTAGTTTGCTTAAATAATCTTAGTTTTTCCCTGGCGTATTCACAGTACGAGTCTGTGGTGTCGGAGGTCAATAATACTGCTTTAGATAGTTTTTCAGAAAGGTTACGTTTTTCTGGGTATAAGTCAGTCAAAGTCATTTTAAAAACATTCCATGTTCTACCCTCCTCAGGATCCCAAGTCTCGTACCACAATAAAGCAGAACCTTTTAAGGCCTTACCTGCCTTAGCAACCGTTGTTATATCACTCCATCCCATGTCCTCAGCAATAGAGCTGATGGAGCGACACCAGCTATCAGCTCCATTTTCGTTTTTCTCTGGATCGAAAGGCGGCAGGATGACATCGTCGCCTCGACGCTTATCCGTTAATGCAGCTTGAATTGTCTTCAGTAGGCTTTCAAGAACCGTAGGATCCATTATGAAACCACGCTCACAAATATCTGGAAACATATAACACATTAGTCTTTTTGTTCGAATCCCACTTCTGATAATAGTTTAATTCATATAACTACATAATATTTTCCATCTATATGTAGATATATGTATATTTAATATTAATTCATTATATATATACCTATCTGTTAGAATATTATGTATGGATTAATATTTTAAATGTATACAATGTTATTTAATAAAAATGTATCTCCAATAACGATTTCTTATATTAGTTAATGTTTATGGGGAAATATTTAAAAGAAATCATATTTCATTAGATAGTATAATTTAATTAATCAATTCGTATATAATACATCGGCTGAAAAATAAAATATTAAAACAAGAATAGTTCAATATAATTAATTAATGCTAATTTTAATAATTTCACAGTAATACCAATATTAATAATTTAACAGTAATAATATATTAAAGTATACTCAGCTTTTAGGTGGCAACACAAACACGGAGCTCCGTTCGGTTCGACGGCCGACTAAGAAGTGTGTCGATCCGTTTTTTTTTTTTTTTTTTTTTAACGTGACGCGTGCAGTTAGCCTTACGGCTTTTACTGCTTCACCGGGCAGTAGGGGTGAGCGTGGGCTCTAACCGGCCTAGCAAATATAAACTACAAACTAAGTACCCGCGCCGGAGGGCACCCCCTGTGGGGTTCGAACCTCGGCTCTGGGCGGATACTGACGGGGAGAGGGCGAGAGATCATGATTTTTAGGGAGTTTAGTGCAACTTTCGCTCTACGTTAATGACATGACGCGGCCCCCCGTCCGCGTTGAGGGGGGCTTTTTATCGGTACGATATTGTATTGTCGATCCGTCTGACCGGGGCCCTTTTATACTAGTGAACAAACAAGTCTGGCGGCCACGTTTTTTAAAAGAGGTTATAATCGTACTGCTACTTTTTGCTAATAATGTTGTTAAATCATAATTTATATTTTATATTTATTTAAACATGTAAATAGCTCTAACATTAATCTTATTTTTATTTTAATTTAACCTTAAATCTACTTTATAAATAACACTGATATAAAATCGAAAGATTTGTAACACAGTTTGTTAGCGACATAATTTCTTCAACAAATGAGACATAAACATATTTAAACGTACTATTTTTTTTATAATTGTTTTAGTATTTAGGCAAAATATTCTGAATAATCTATCACACGCAACTCTACAGAGGTATTACAATAATTGATTTATCTAAGTAATACTGTGGTATGTACATTGTTACCACAGTGAAACAATAACCTAACCAACTAGATTTATGCATTGATTAACTACCTAATATATATCACTAAATAATAGCGATGGTTTTTGCTAAATTTAATTTATGATAATTATGGAGGACTCAGCAAATGATAATAAAATAATTAATAATAACCAAGAGCTGGACAGTTTCGAATTTAAATACAATTTTGTCAATACTCCATGGGATGATCGGACCGCAAAAAGCAAAGTGGGCATTGCTATTTTACTAATTTCCATATTTGTTGCAACCATGGCCTTGGTTTTTAATAATTTTCAAATGCATTACAAAGGATTTAAAAGTGTTAAGAACTATAACGATGTTGAAATTAGTTGCTACAAATTAAAAGTAGACGAGTATCGCTTTGTGGCAAGGATTCACTCAGTGAAAACGCAAGACTTGGTGTGCGTAGGAGCTGTCGTTAGTTCCACTTCGGTTTTAGCCAGCGGCGTTTGTGTTACTTTTCAACCTCTGTATATGTACATAGGAAGTCCTACGACGTAAGATATTTTGTAAGATGTTTTATGTACCTACTTATTCTCACCTTAAACGTTAATAATAATTCAACATTTCAAAAACGTTAACAACATTTGTTATTAATTATAAGAGGGTTTCGCTTTGTGGCATGGATAGACTCAGTGAGAACTAGACTTGGTGTGGGAAAGAGCGCAAAGATCTGTCGTCTAATTGGTTCCAATTCAGTCTTGGTCAGCGGCATTTTCGTTATCTATAAGCCCCAGTAAACATTATTGTATATTTTTATTACCTTCATCTATTCCTCAGTATTAATCATTGTTTTCTGGGTTCCTTGTGGATTCTTTTAAGTTAATTAATATTATCTCTATAGTAGGTAGAATACGTCTCTAAACGTAAGGTGCATAACTGTATGAAGCAAGTTTAAGGATTTGTCGTTTGTGCTATGGTGCCAGTAAAATAGGCATATATTTATAATCACATTTTTCTGCACAAAAAGAAACCTTACAATTACGAGGCTCGCCTTCAGATTAAAATAAACATTAGTTAAAATACATTTTTAGATTGGTATTAAAATAATGTACGTCTGTCTATCGATACTGCGACACACAACCCATCTTTCTTAATGGATAAATATTAAGTTTGTTACTTGAATGTATAAGAGTTTATTCGCTTAACCCGTGATTGGGTTGCGGAAAATTGTATAGAATTTTAGGGTTAATTTTTAAGGGGTAATTAGAAAATCAAACAAAGGTATTAATAGGAAATTATAGGGTTTGTTGTGTAAGATACAGTTTAATTTGTAATTTTAAAAATGTTAAAGATAAATCAAACTGGTTTAGCATTGTGAACGTTCATAAACTTCAACAGAGAAATAAAAAAATAAAACATGGGATATCCTTATTTAAGCTCACTAGTCATCATTTAACACTTTTTTTTCTAGAACCTCGGTGCGCGGCATTTTGCATGAATCACTTACCTATGGCCAGTTTTCCATCTATCGAGATGTTTATGAGCAGTGTTATCATAACCTTTTTTGCTTTTCAGTTCTCGCTGTAAAAAACCTTTTGCAATCGATGTGTTTGAATCAATCTCCCTCGAGGGACTTATTGCTAAAAGAGTGGTTCTTTTATCTAGTTACGAAAACATAGATGCATGTTCGCAACCAATAAGGATCGGTAATAGTCTAAAATTGGATGAGCTGGTTACTGTTATCGGAAGACCTTCTTCTTCTGCTGGGAATTTAGCATCGAAACAACACGTTGCTTTGTCCAAAAATGTGAAATACGTGGATGGAATGAAGTCAAACAAATTATTTTGCTTGAATAATCTAATACGATGTCCGGTGCGGGCAGGCGATCTGTTGATTCAAGACGCTAAACTATTCGGTTTGGCAGTTTCGAATACAGATCGTAACAAACTGACCTGCTTTGCAGGTTTGATTGATAGTAAGGTACAGTTAACGAAATTGGACGATGAAATCTCGTTTGTCTGAAGTTTACGATTCCTTGGAGTTAATAATGGAGGTAAAATTCTATAAATCACTGTTAAACTAAAATAAAGAGTTAAAAATAAAGTACCTCACCTATAATCCCTAAAAATAAAAAATATCTTTGAGTGGGTACCTACTACCTACTCAAATTATTTGCATTTTATTTCTCCAGTACCTAAGTATTGACATGGTTCCTACCTCTTGATGTTTAGAAAGGCTTCTAAACATCAAGAGGCCGTAGCCGTAGCAAAAAATTTAGATATATAAAATTAGCTGTTTTGTAGGCGCATTTTTACAAGGTGCGTAAAATAAACCTACGTTATTTTTTGGTCCATATAAATCCCTCCATTCCTAATATATTTATTTAAAAAAAATAATTTTTCTCTTTACATATCTCACAGAACTTTTTGAATATCATAATTCTAAACAATATATCCTGGGACATTATTCATACACGGTCATCTGATGCCAAACTAAGCAGAGCTTGTACTATGGAAACCAGATAACTATATATACTACATATACTATTTTTCTTTTGTAAATACATACTTATATAGATCATTTACATCCAGACTCAGGACAAACAGACATGTTCATGCACACAAATATTTGTCCCGGGTAGGAATCGAACCCACGACCTCCGGCGTGAAAGGCAGCGTATCTACCAACCACGCCAACAGGCCCGTCAACAATACACATGCTATATAATTGATATTTTACCTACCATTTAACACTAGCTTGAATGCAACTGATACTACAGATTTTGAGAAAAACGAGCAAATGAAAAAGGGGGATTTGTTAATAATAATAATATCCTGGGACATTATTCACACACGGCTAGCTGATCCCAAACTAAGCAGAGCTTGTACTATGGAAACCAGATAACCTGCTGATATACTACATAATAATATATTACATTTCTTTTGTAAATACATACTTATATAGAGAAATACACCAGACTCAGGACAAACAGACATGTTCAGGACAAATATCTGTCTTGAGTGTGAATTAAGCCCACGACCTGCGATGTGAAAGGCGAATAGGTATTTACCAACCATGCCAATTGCCAACTGACCCGGTTGTGCCAACTACATATTACTACCGCCAGGGTTGGTCGTAACAATGTAAGGGGGTGGTAGTAACATTTCAAATACAAACTAATTATATATGAACATTGTTAACAGGTATTAACGCGACTAAACTTATTGTTATTTTCCCGACGTTTCGACCAAGTTGCATTGATCGTGGTCACGGGATGACTCAAACAAAAACGTCGGGAAAATAACAATAAGGTTAGTCGCGTTAATACCTGGTAACAATGTTCAAAGGCTTCTAAACATCAAGAGGCCGTAGCCGTAGCAAAAAATTTAGATATATAAAATTAGCTGTTTTGTAGGCGCATTTTTACAAGGTACGTAAAATAACCTATGTTATTTTTTGGTCCATATAAATCCCTCCATTCCTAATATATTTATTTAAAAAATTTAATTTTTCTTTTTACATATCTCACAGAACTTTTTGAATATCATAATTCTAAACAATTTATCCTGGGACATTATTCACACACGGTCATCTGATGCCAAACTAAGCAGAGCGTGTACTATGGAAACCAGATAACTATATATACTACATATACTATTTTTCTTTTGTAAATACATACTTATATAGATCATTTATATCCAGACTCAGGACAAACAGACATGTTCATGCACACAAATATTTGTCCCGGGTAGGAATCGAACCCACGACCTCCGGCGTGAAAGGCAGCGTATCTACCAACCACGCCAACAGGCCCGTCAACAATACACATGCTATATAATTGATATTTTACCTACCATTTAACACTAGCTTGAATGCAACTGATACTACAGATTTTGAGAAAAACGAGCATATGAAAAAGGGGGATTTGTTAATAATAATAATATCCTGGGACATTATTCACACACGGCTAGCTGATCCCAAACTAAGCAGAGCTTGTACTATGGAAACCAGATAATCTTCTGATATACTACATAATAATATATTACATTTCTTTTGTAAATACGTACTTATATAGAGAAATACACCAGACTCAGGACAAACAGACATGTTCAGGACAAATATCTGTCTTGAGTGTGAATTAAGCCCACGACCTGCGATGTGTAAGGCAAATAGGTATTTACCAGCCATGCCAATTGCCAACTGACCCGGTTGTGCCAACTACATATTACTACCGCCAGGGTTGGTCGTAACAATGTAAGGGGGTGGTAGTAACATTTCAAATACAAACTAATTATATATGAACATTGTTAACAGGTATTAACGCGACTAAACTTATTGTTATTTTCCCGACGTTTCGACCAAGTTGCATTGATCGTGGTCACGGGATGACTCAAACAAAAACGTCGGGAAAATAACAATAAGGTTAGTCGCGTTAATACCTGGTAACAATGTTCATATATAATTATGATACGCGAAAGTTCAAAAGTGTATACAAACTAATTACTTTTAACCACGGTACTTAAAATTTATTATAATTGCAATTATATTAAGACAAGGAATTAGATCTTCGCATAGCGGGAAAATTTACAAATAGTTTATTAACGGAGACAAAGCACACCGAGCTTCAGAACAACCATTCATGGGTCACACAAATGATTCTTTGTGACTAACTTAACCACTACGCCATACATACATTCTTTTGTGCTTTAAAAATCAACGTATTTATTTATAATCCACTGCTTTACATAAGCATCCCCCAAAGGTTTCTGTAATGTTGCCATTTGGAGGGGTTACCGCAGTTAGGTGGTAGCTATAGCACATAGATGGCGCTACTGCCACCATGCATTTCAATCACGCATGTCGTAGAAATCCCCTCCTTTAACTTTTTTTGAGTAGATTAATATGTAATGATACTACGATAATAGTAATTATAATTAATCTATGAAAAATGTAAACTGATGGATGGACAAATTTACAGCGGAGGCTTACCTAGTTCTCTAGTAGTAGTTAGTAGGGTTCCGTTAGCACTCTCGGGTACCTTAGGTAGCGTAAAACTCCAACGAATGTCCTCCTAGCCGAATATCGGGCACGGCTAGATTACCATAGAGATTAGCCATCTGCGCGGGATATATTATAGTGCACAAGTGCGCAAACACAGGAGTAGTTTCGTATTCCATCGTTCTCATAGATCATGACGGGACGCCTAGCGACATGACCGGAAAGAGGTCAGGTACAGGATCGACGGATTTACGTGCTCTCCGAGGTACGGGGGTATAATACCGCTAACTCCCAGATATCGGGCTGATTATGAGATTTTTTTTTTACAAAAAAGTCCCAAAATCACTTTTTCAACCCGACCCGGGTTTTGAACCCAGGACCTCGTTCTCTGCAGGTGAACACGCTACCGCTAGACCAACGAGGCAGTGAAAACTCCAAGTATCGACAGATTGACTTATTAAAATAAATGAGAAGGAATAATAGTAAAAGTTTATTGCAAGAGTTACCTTTCTGTTGTTATATTATTTATTATCTATGGTAAGAACTTAGATCTTATGCGTATTCTCAATTCGTTTTCGGCGGCAAGTGCGGGATGGCATTCGCATTATTCCTAGATCTACTTCTTCGGGGCTCAAGAAGCCCTTCCAGTCTCTTGTAAAGATGTAAAGTACAACGAACACGATTGCAAACGTTAGCGCAGTATATGCCAATAAACTGTAGTTCCCGTTTCTTGCTGAAGATCCTGTGGTAATGGTGACCCAGAAACAGGGATCTTGAGATTTATTCGCCATTTTATTGCATATAGGCATTGCATTCTTCATACTCCTTTTTAGCTGAAACAAATAGATAATTAGTATTAAGGTGAGGCTCTCACCGGTCTCCAAGTGATTGGCGAGGTTAAGCAACTAGGCTCGCGGTCAGTCCGTAGATGGGTGACCGCCTATGTGGTTTAATTTCTGAGCGTTCTGGAGGGCACGTTAAGCTGTCGGTCCCGGTTCTAGCTATTAGGTAACAGTTGTTAAGCCATGTCAGAGGGCTAATGGGCGGCTTGAATAACTCTGACACTAACCGCTGCCCATATGATAAGTAAGTAAGTAAGGTATTTGAAGGCTTATTAAAACTTCAACTTCAACCATAGGCCTGCTCAAAACTTAATCGAAATATCGAGTTGCTAAAAAGACATTTAATGTAGACAACCGCTTTAAAACCATTAAATATGGCATGTGCAGTCATAGGAGTATTAGGATCATCTGGGACATGGCGCAAAAGGGGGGCACCGGAGCAGCATACCCGCGTTCCAGAGGCTCCACCCATCAGGCGTCAAGAGAAGTCCACGGCAGGTTGGGTTTAGCCGGTGCGAGTCCAACACACACACAACGTTGCCTTATCAAAAAAAGGAGTATTAGGATGTCTTGGCTATCATATGCTGGAGACCAGAAGAGCATATGACCAGGTAGGTGATATGCTACATGTATGGTAAGGTATGACGGATAGTCCTTATATCCATAATAAAAAAAAATATAACCCTAAGTTTATTTATTGTTTCACAAAATGTTCTCTTAGCTTCAATTCAGATTTTCATAGTTAACTAATCTTGGAAACAGTTATGGCATAAATGTTTTCGAAATTAGTTAATTTATCATCATTAGTCTTAGTTCCTCGGTGGTAAGCACGGAAAAATGTTTTTTTTACAACACATCATCAATGTTGAAGATTGTGATTGTGAAGAATCGTTGACCGCGTAAATAATTCTTGAATTTTCAAAATAGGAATAAGTCGCACGGTCTTTTTCAAATATTTATTTGTCTGTCTGGCCGTGTGAGAGCATAAGTGGCATCATTATACAAAATAAGATGGCGATTTTTGTTCTTATTACGAAGTTCCTCAATAACATCCGGCATATCGGAAATATTGTGTACTAATTGTTATTTACTTTACAACGATCCGTCAAAGCAACAGCGTCTACGACCGGTTTTGTTAAAGAAAAGTAGCAATCTAGTAGTTCAGTACAGACCAATTTTTTTTAACGACTTGACGTTTTCCGTTCGCCTAAGAGGCTTTCACTGCTTCACCGGATAATTGAGGCGAGTGTGGACTCAAGCAGTCTAGGAAATCCATGGTGTCGTAAACAAGCAAAATGTAAAAACTAGCGACATTCATACTTACATAAAACAAACTGCATTTTAAAATTTAAATATTTTAAATAAAAGATCCCTGTTCTTGTCTTTTCTGTGTGCGCCCTATAATAATAATATTTATTTTTCAGAAAGTTACAGATACTTCAGTTAAACCGTGGGTACATAATCATTATAAATTTCGCTCAAACATTGCGTATTTTATGCTCATACTTATAATATTAGATAATCTGTACAAAAATATAATAACCCTGCCTCTTAAACTAGGCAAGCCTGTGTCTTAAGAGACAGTGTTCCGTCATTTTTATTTATTTTTTCTTTTACACTTATTGTTT
This sequence comes from Pseudoips prasinana, assembly GCA_951640165.1. NCBI lineage: Eukaryota > Metazoa > Arthropoda > Insecta > Lepidoptera > Nolidae > Pseudoips > Pseudoips prasinana. The sequence continues at coordinate 20,363,846 of OX621236.1, read as the reverse complement.
AAGTAGTACAATATAACAGAATATGTTACAGTTTTATTCAGGTATCTACATTTGAATGGATCTTGTGTGGTTGTGTGCGTGTGTGTGTGTGCGTGTGCGTGTGTATGTGTGAGTGTGTGTGTGTGTTGGTGTGTGCGTGTATGTGAGTTAATGAGTGTAGGTGCGCGGATGTATGTGCGTGTGTGTGATATTCGCTGTGGTCAGGCGATATAGATTCTGTGTATAAATAATCTTTTTTCAATAGCCATTCTGTAACTTTAGATCGTAGAGTATAACGATTCAGGCTTAAGATATTGAGTTGTTTAGTGATTTTTTTGTATATGTGAGTGCTTAGTGTGTAGAACTGACGTGATGCGAAAGTTGTTTTGTGTATAGTACCAGGTAGGATGTTATTTCTTTTCTTAGGAAAAGGTGGTGGAAGATTGCTGTGTTTTCGTAGAATTGAATTGAGCACGTAGAGTTGGCGTACCGTGAGAACGCCACAGTCAGAGTATAACATTGTAGTCGAGTATTTGTACGGCTTTTTTGTCATTACTTATAGTATAGCTCTCTGTGCTCTTTCAACTCTAAGAAAGTCCGTTTTTGAAGCTCCTCCCCATACTGGAATGCAGTACCCAATGACCGACTGGCACAAAGCAGAATAAACCATCTTAAGGGTTTTAAATATTGCGGATTCCCTAAGAGATTTAAAAATATGTATGAGACGCAGTGTTTTTGTAGTGACTGCATCAATTTGTTTGTTCCACTTTAATCCGTCATCAATATGGACTCCTAAATATGTGACGCAATCAGCTCGGGCCACTTTTTGGCAGGTGCACGGTACCAGTGAAGGGTTTAAGCATGTGTGAGCCGTTAGAGAAAAGTTATGTGATGGTGCGTTTATGCGGCGCATTGAGAATGGGACATAGGTAGTCTTATCTAAATTCAGAGTGAGAAGATTTTCGTTGAGCCATCTCATTATTCTGGACAATATCTACTATTTCTGAATTTGACCTTACCTCGTCCCACGTACGTCCGTGTACGAGGAGTGCTGTGTCATCGGCGTATGCGTAAATATTACAATTTGGAACTTTAAGTTTACATAGATCATTGACGTAGATTTGAAATAATGTGGGCCCCAGTATGCTTCCTTGCGGCACGCCAAAAGTGACAGACTCCTCGTCACTAAGGTAGGTATCAATTTTCACACGTTGTGTACGATTTTTTAAATAATCTTTAAAAATATCGAGCTGTTTTCCGCGAATACCTATTTTTTCTAGCTTTGTCGTAAGTAATGGTACCGAAACTGTGTCAAACGCCTTTGAAAGGTCCAAAAAGATGCCTAAACATTTTATTTTTTTATCCAAGTTTTCAGCAATAGACTGTGTAAGATCTAATAATGCATCCTCTGTGGACACTCCCGAACGGAAACCGTATTGGTTGTCCGCGAGAAGATGATACTGATCTAAAAAGTTCCTAAGCCGATTGTTTAGGATCCTTTCGAGAATTTTGGAAAGTGCTGGTAACACAGATATTGGCCTATAATTATTGACACAGTTTCGGGCCCCACCTTTGTAAATGGGATGAATTAAAGCTTTTTTATACGCGTCTGGAAATATACCTGTCTGTAGGGAACGATTGCAAAGGTATGTTATAGGTGCGATCAAAATATGACGGCAGGTTTTTAGTAACCTTGATGACACGCCATCCCAACCTACAGCGCAGTCATCGCGTAGCTGGAGGATAAGAGACTCTACTTCTACTTCATCCACATCCAATAACACAAGAGAGTTCACAGGAGACTCTGTTTTGTGGGTGTCAGTAGACACACATTGCTGTTTATTATTTGTTAGGGTTGGCGGAGAAATATTAGGGGATGTTATTTTTTCGGCTAGGTTTTTTCCTACTGTACTAAAGAACTGGCACACTTCGTTTATAGAGGTCTTTGAGTTATCTTTAGTACTCAACAACTCAAACGGAATAATATTCGTTTTCTGCGTGTTTGTTATTTGTTTAATTGTTTTCCACAACTTTCTGGGATTATTTTTGGCTTTCTCAAACTCGTTTGTTTCATAAGCTATTTTTAGTTTTCTAAGCAGACTGTTGCAAAAGTTTCTATAGCGGGTGTATGTGATTTTTAATATTAGGTTGTCCTGGTGCTTTTTTACTTTTTTGTTCATTTTATCTCTATTTCTGATACATCTTAAGAGGCCAGGTGTTATCCACGGTTTTATGGTTCTTTTTTGTCTTGGAACTCTAATCAGGTTGCTGTGTTTAGATATAGTAGATTGTATTACATTAATTAAATGATTAACTGAGTCATTAACATTGTCCATGCGGTAGATTGGAGATAAATCTGTGTTTTCCAAAGTATTAATGATAGCATCATAATCTAAGCGGGTAGTAGTGCGAGTGGTTGTCTTGGTTGGGATTGTGTTAGTAATCGACAAAATAGTTGGTTTATGGTCGGTAATGAATGAATTTAGGACAAGTGTTGTAGCTGGAAAATTAGATTTCAGTAATATGTGGTCGATACAGTTATCTAACCGTGTGGGAAATATATGGGTAGGCAAGAGACCATGTGAGGCATTTAACATAAGGTAGTCTAAACTGCGCTCATTCCTATTGTTTGGCCTTATGTCGATATTAAGATCACCTACTAGAACAATATTAGGGGAAGAGGATATATTATCATATAATGTTGTCAAGCTTGTTTTGAAATTCTCGAAATTGTCTTTAGAGTTTAATGAAGGGGATCGATAGATAGCTACTACGGTTATATTTTTATCTATTTCGCACACAAGGCAGTTTCCACCTTTGAAATTGGGTTCCCATATACTATTACTCAGGCCCGATTTTACGAAAATTATAATGCCATCATTTTGATTGCTGTTGGTAACTGTTGAATGTGCATCAAATCCGTTTAAGACTGGTATGTTAACAACTTTACTAAGCCAACATTCTGTAAGAACAATAATATCATAATATATTTTTGTCTGACTCAGTAATACCTGCAGTTGGTCGAAATTCTTATTTATACTACGTATATTTAGGTGCAATAAATTTGTATTAGTGTTAGATGTATTTAAGTAATTTGTACACTCGTCCGGGTCGCACATATATGAATTTCCTAGGTTTAGTTGGTCGAGTTCATCATTAATATTCTTTAAAATAGCCATTGGAATTGAATTTTATGGGCTGGTATGGAGGGCACTATGGTCACAGTCCTGGTGCTGGTTGATTTCTCCAACGCCTTTAATACCGTCAGTCACGATATCCTTTTATGTATCCTTTCCTACCTTAGGGTGTCTGACGAATCTCTGGAGTGGTTTTCTTCCTATCTTCAAGGGCGCCAACAGTCTGTTCGCAGTGGTGATGTTACATCAAACTGGTGTAAATTAGACACTGGCGTTCCTCAAGGCGGTATCCTTTCTCCCCTCTTATTTTCGGTATTTATAAATCTCTTAACTCAAAATCTTCAGTGCTCGTATCATCTATACGCCGATGATCTACAACTTTACGCACAGGCAAGCATCGATAAGTTAGCAGAAGCGATCGTCGCCATAAATAGGGATCTAGATTTAATTAGGGAGTGGGCTAACAGGTTTGGCTTGACTGTCAATCCCCTCAAATGTCAGGCTATCATTGTGGGCAGTTCCCGAATGATGAGTTTAGTGGATGTTGACAGTCAACCTCCAGTCTTATACAACAATTCTGTTATCCCATACTGCCAGAATGTTAAGGACCTTGGTCTGCTGGTTGATGCTACTTTAAGCTGGCAAAACCAAATCATTAGCGTCAGCCAAAGAGTGACTTGGATCTTGCGGTCACTGTATAGATTGAAGAATTTCCTACCATCCGAGACAAAAGTAACGCTCGTGCAGGCCCTTCTTTTTCCTATAATCAACTATGGTGATGTGTGCTACTTTGACCTGAATGCAGATCAACTCAATAAATTAGACCGTCTTCTGAATAACTGCATTCGATTCGTATTCAATCTTCGTAAGTACGACCATGTGTCATCTTACCGTTCTCAATTGAATTGGATGCCCATTCGGCATCGAAGAAATCTCAGAGCACTCACTACACTATTTTCTCTTCTCGACTCTCCAATATCTCCATCCTACTTAGCTCCCTATTTTCAGTATCTATCTTCTGACCACAACAAAAATCTCCGTTCCACTCATAACAGACTTTTACAATGCCCTTCCCATCGGACTAACTTCTTACATTCTTCCTTCTTCGTACAAGCTATTCTTCTCTGGAATGCGCTACCTCTGGAAATCAGAATGGCTAAGACGCGGGTTACTTTTAAAATCAAAACTCGTGACTACATTCACAAAAAAATTAAGGCAGAATCATCTTAATATTACAGTTTGTGTATATATTATTATATATGTAATATATTTATAAATTTATATATATTTAATATATTTGTCTATATATTTATATATATATTTATGTATTTATAGTATAGTGTGTACTTATGTAACTATTATATTTATACGATTGTATTATATAGTACTTGTCAAGTATTTTAGTAATTTTTATTATACTTGGTCTATAGTGCACCTACCATATTATCTCTGCATCACCCTAAGGTTGACTGGGAGAGAATGCCTTTGGCATTAAGTCCGCCTTTGTACAGTTTTGTGCAATAAGTATAAATAAATAAATTTTATGACCATATTTGTGCTATGTATTACTCACGTTAATATTATACATACCTATATGATATTGTTTGTTATGCACTCGTAGGTTCTGCACATTAAAACTCTGAGATATTTTCCACACACAATATTTAATCGAACAGAGTAACGTTCTTATCTACCGTCGTACAAAGAATGCCTCCTTATTATTTTTTTTTTTTTTCATTTTAACTTATGCGCGACGCGGGCCTCGCTTCCGGTTTAGGTCCGGAGCGGGCATTCATCGGATCGAATGCAAACTAAGGGTCATGGAGGACGCTGGTGGTCGCGACGCGTTCGCGGTCGTACTCTCGTCCGGCGAGTACGTAATATCGGTTGTGCAGTGTTGCGAGAGTCTCTAATCGATTTGATTTGGTCTAAATATACGGTGATCTCGTTCTTCGGACGATGGTGCTTAGTTGAGAGTCGGGAGGGGGTGTACTTTGCCGCCTGTACCACCAAATTACTTGAATGGTGAATGGCAGAGTCAAAGTACTGTTTGGACGTTTGCTTCATCCAATGCTTGATGGTAGGCAATTGGAGATCGGCATGGAGGCTTTTGTTACGGACGAACCACGGTGCGCCCGCGGCACGTCGCATAAACTTGTTCTAGACTACCTGTAAGAGGTGGATGAAACGATCCTTAGCGTGCGCGAAGACCGGGCTCGCATTGGTCATCATCGGTCGAATGCACGTCTTGTAAATTCTCACCTTGTTTTCAAGGGACATTTTACTGCGTGCATTCAGAAGGCAGTGTAATCGATAAAGGGCATGAGAGGCACGGTTACGAACGTGTCTCAGATGGTCCTTGAAGCTTAACTTCTGATGTAGGATCACTCCGAAATATCTGGCTTTCCTCTCCCAGGGGATCGGTTCACCAAACATTCGGACGGGATCTGCGGTGGGCTTGGGTTCCACCCTGAAGAAGAGCACGGCGAGGGATTTACTTCGATCCTCCATTTCCTAAACCATTTGCCGAGGGCGGTGGCTGCGGATTGGAGTTCTCGGTGGATAGCGGACGGGCTCCTACTAGAGTAGTAGAGAGCTGTGTCGTCGGCGAAGAGGGCTAGATGAGCCTTTTTGGGTTTGGGGATGTCGCTAGTGTATAGCGAGAATAGGAGCGGGGCAGGGACTGAGCCTTGGGGAACTCCTGCGCGAATCGGTCGGAGGGAGGAGTAATTTCCCTCGACGCGGTAGCAAAACGTTCGATCCATGAGGAAGTCTCGTAGGATGTGCACGAGCCGGTCAGGCACTTTGAGTTTGAACAGCTTATATAATAAGCCGTTGTGCCAAACCTTGTCGAACGCTTTGGCCACGTCGAAGAAGAGTGCTCCTGTATGGCATCGGGATCGGGCAGCTTTCACTAGGATGTGTTCGACGATGCGATGCACCTGGTGAACGCTGGAGTGTCTGGCTCGAAAGCCAAACTGCTCGTCTGGGAGGAGATGCCTCCTTAATAATTCTCCTACCCTATTTATACTTTTATCAGTGTTACGGACTTTTTAGACTGAAATTACGTTGGCCGCCTCAAGAACAGACTTGACATGACAGATAAAAAAGGTTTTGTAAAAATATAGAAGATTGTGACAGGAGAAGGAAAAATATGGAATAAAAGACGACATGAATTTTCTGTGGTTTTTCTTTAACATGTGGCCCACGAGCCGTAATTTATACCAATCTATGAAGATATACAGTCCACGAGAAATATGTTGACACGCCCGAAGAGCAAAAGTGCGCCGCGCTTGGGTGACGACTTCGGCGGTGACCAGACGGCACGGAAGCTCGACAAAGCTCCTGCCACGGGCTCGTCGAGGAGTAAGGAGGCGAATGCGACTCGATCTTTCATCTCCGTACTATCAAGAGCTCATACGAATAACCAAAGAATTGAAAACACGGATTTCACGTGCTCATCAGGTAAGAAATACTCATTAAAAGAGAAAATAGTCCGAGAGGCGGAGGACAAAATAGCCGCATTTTCGAAAAATATTCTCGAAAAAGCCAGACGTGAACTTAGTGCTATGAGCTCTACTGCTGGTTCATTGAAATCTCTGCCATCTCTGCCTCGTTCTCGAGAGGAAAACAATTGCGAATTGACAACGGTTAACACACACGATATGAAAAAAATCATGGCTAGACAGACGGGTAATTTCAAAGATCTGCCAACATTCTCTGGTAGCCCTGACGAATGGACCCTGTTCTACTCACAATTCAAAACGACATCTAAGCTTTGTGGCTATACGAAAGAGGAGAACATAGCACGACTAGCTAGGTGCCTTCGAGGGGAGGCACGTGACGCAGTGTTCCCGCTTTTGGTTACTGCCTCGAACCTAGACCGTATTATTGATACACTGAAGTTACGGTTTGGTCGACCTGAGCTTATAATTGATACCATGTTGAACAGAATTCATGCCATTAAGGACATACGTCAAGATGACACAAATAGCCTCATAAAATACGCGACGGAAGTACAAAATGTTGTAGCGGTCATGAAATCCAACAATCAAACTTACCATCTACGGAACCCGACACTTATACGAGACGTTTTGACGAAACTACCGCATACGCTAAAATTCCAATGGGGTTTAGACAGAATACGTGGTAAACAATCCCACCCGACTTTGGAAGATGTCGCTGATTGGCTGATTGAAGTAGCTAAGTCAGTAGCAGAATTTGCTGTGCAACCATCTCGTTTAACTGAAAAAACCGACAAGAATCGAAATCGGCAACCAAAGCCCGTACTCATGACGACCATACCTGTTAAAACCTGCCACAACTGTAAGGCAAATCACCACCTTTCGGCTTGCCCAAGATTTCTACAACTCTCTGTAGATGAAAAATGGAAATACGTCACGGAGGCAAAACTTTGCTTTGCTTGTCTGTCCGGCAACCATCAGCTCAAACAATGTAAGTTAAAAGGCAGATGCAACAAGCCTGGATGTTTTCGGGTCCATCACCAAGTTCTACATGCTGAACCCAAGACTACGGCAATTATTCCAGCAAATATCACCCCTGAACGCAGTGACATTGCATTGATCAAAGACAATAAACCTGTTTACACTACTGCCGAAAGTCTAAATACAAGGCGAGTACTGCTTAAAGTTGTCTCAGTTATAGTCCGTGGCCAAAATGGCGAGTTCCAGACTTCGGCACTTCTAGATGAAGGGGCAGCAGTGAGCCTGATTGACGCTTCATTCGCTACGCGTGCTGGTCTCGACGGACCAAATCAGTCGCTTCATATCAGAGGAGCCCATGGAATGACGTCGGTAGACACGACATCGAAATTGGTGAGCTTCAAAGTACGTGGGACTTCGTGCAACGTTGCGTATGATATGTTTAATGTACATACTGTAAATAATTTAAACCTACCCGTAAACAATTATGACAATATTGTAAATAGACTTGACTTTCTGACGGAATATATTGACTTTGACATAGTGACGAAGGATCAAAAAGTCGACCTTTTGATCGGACAAGACCACATTGAGTTAATTATTACAAGACAGATTATACAAGGACCCAGAAAAGGACTTATAATATCGTTGACTAACTTAGGTTATACTCTACACGGTAATTTTTCAACTTCCGTTAAAAGGTTACCACTTGATACGTCTGTACTACACATTTGCTCTTGTGAGGAGCTTAATAACATTTATAAGACGATCTTTAGAACTGAAGATTTTGGAGTTAAGTTTACTTCTGACACACCTCGGTCTCGACAAGACATAAAAGCACTCGAAATCCTGAAATATACTTCCAAGTACATAGGTAAACGCTGGCAAACCGGACTTCTGTGGCGTGCCGACATTGGACCGATGCCTGACAGTTACGCCCAGGCCTACTCCCGATTACAAGGTATTAAACTTAAAATGACGAAGTTTCCAGAGTTTGGTCGTAAGTATCATGAGAAGATTAATGATTATCTCACCAAAGGTTACGCCCGCAAGTTGACACCGGACGAGGCCAAGAACAGGAACGACCGGACGTGGTATTTACCACATTTTGCAGGTTTTAACCCCAACAAGCCAGATAAACTACGGTTTGTACTGGATGCAGCTGCAAAGTGTAACGGTAAGTCATTAAATGATTTTTTGTTAACTGGACCAGATTTAATGAACTCGCTACCCGGTATGCTGTTACAATTTAGATGCCATAAATATGCTGTGATTGGTGACATTCGAGAGATGTTTCATCAAGTGGTTATAATGGAAAGAGATCGTTCAGCTCAACGTTTCTTATGGGAGAACGATGAGTATGAAATGAATGTAATGATCTTCGGTGCTATCTGCTCTCCAGCGTCAGCACAGTATATTAAGAACATTAACGCCGAAAGATTTAGAGACTCTCATCCCGAAGCAGTTAAAGCAATTGTAGATCACCATTACATGGATGATTTGATCATTTCTGTGGATACGATTGAGCAGGGAAAGAACTTGGCTAATGACGTCATCAATATCCATGCACAGGGTGGTTTCACAATGGCTAGTTTTATGAGTAATTCTAGCGAGATTTTAAAAGTTTTACCTCGCGATAAACTAGCGCCAAGTGGTATTAAAATCATGACAGACGATAAAGAAGATTGCTTAGAACGTATTCTGGGTCTACGATGGGACCCCATTTATGACAATTTTCTGTTTAATCTTAATTTTACCAAGGTAAGTGAAGAACTTAAAACAGGTTCTAAAAGACCAACTAAAAGGGATGTTTTGAGGCTTATTATGTCAATATTCGACCCTTTGGGACTTATTTTATATATCATTATAAGAGGACGTATCATAATGCAGGATATATGGAAAGCTCAACTAGGATGGGATGACGAGGTGAGTGGAGAACACCACGATCGATGGTGTTTATAGCTAGATCACCTTAGACAAGCAGTTTCAATCCAGATTCCTAGATGGCTTCTGACAGAAGACTGTGATGTCTATTCATATATTTTGTGATGCAAGCACTAGGGCTTTTGCGTCCGTTGCGTACTTACGCGTTGAACAGAGTGATAAACGTTTTCATGTTTCATTGCTTATGTCAAGAGGGCGAGTCGCTCCTTTAAAGGTGCTAAGTGTGCCGAGACTTGAGTTACAAGGTGCCGTTTTAGGAGCACGCATGCTCCAATCAATACGACGGTACATTGATCTCAAAATTTCTCGAGTCTTTTTGTGGTCAGACTCTAAGACTATTTTAAGTTGGATCAGATCGGAAGTAGGAAGATTTAAGCCTTTTGTAGCGCACCGAGTTAGTGAAATTTTAGAACTTACTGAACCTCAATGCTGGAAGTGGGTACCAACACACTTGAATCCTGCTGATCTTGCGACTAGAGAGGCTTCACCAATATCTGAAGTAAGTTCAATGTGGTTAGAAGGTCCAGAATTTCTTCATCACGATGAAGAAACATGGCCAGTTGAAATATCTCATGAGCCCGATCTTTACAACGACCCTGAAGTTAAGACCGTTCTACTAACTACTGCTACAGGTAATGTAACACTTCCTGATATCACGCGTTTTTCATCTTATTGGCGATTGGTACGCACTACAGCGTGGATTTTGCGATTTCTAGCCAATCTACGATCGCCAGTTCGTCTATCAGGAGAACTACAGGCTGAGGAGACCAGATCAGCAGAGCTGTTTTTGTTGAAAGGCTGTCAAAAAAGGACATATTCAGGTGAGATGCACACTCTTCAGACCACAAGTAATGTAGACAAAGACAGTAGGCTTTATAAACTTGTTCCATTTCTGGACTCTGACGGTTTAATACGCGCTCATAGCCGTATAAACTCTGCTACCGTTACTAGCTATGACACCAAAAATCCAATTATTTTATGCCCACGTGACTATTTTGTAAAGTTACTTATTCTACAATATCACAAAGATGCAGCTCATATAGGAAAAGAAAAGGTACTCAATGACTTAAGACAGAGATTTTGGTTGCTTCGTGGGCGTTCAGCTGTCAAGGCGGCGTGGCGAGAGTGTCAAACTTGTAAAAATAAACCTGCTGAACCGAATCCTTCCATAATGGGTCAAATCCCAGAATCACGCCTGACAGCTGTACGAGCCTTCGCGTATACCGGACTAGACTATTTTGGACCAATGACAGTGAAAGTAGGACGTAGACATGAGAAACGGTATGGTGCCTTATTTACATGCCTTACAGTTCGAGCAATTCACATTGAACTTGACGATGATTTAACATCCGACAGCGCTATAATGGCTTTACGACGTTTTATCTCAAGACGTGGTACGCCACTTGAGCTTTGGTCTGACAATGCGACTACTTTTAAAGGTGCCGATAACGAATTACGTCGTTATGTCGAACGACTGGATCAAGATCGACTTCGCCAATTTTCGAGTGTTCGCCATGTTAATTGGAGAAACATTTGTCCCAACTCACCACATCAAGGTGGTTGTTGGGAGAGAATGGTTCGATAGGTGAAGATTGCCCTAAAATCGACATTAAAAGATCAGACACTGACACATCAACATTTATTAACTGTTTTGACTGAAACTGAAATGTTTGTAAATAGCCGACCATTGACAGACGGTGTGACTGATTTTACGACTCAGACCTTAGACACTTTTAATGACACAGATTTACTCAGACGATCATGGCGACGATCTCAGAGACTGGCAGACTTAGTTTGGAAACGTTGGGTCAAGGAGTATCTGCCAACATTGACAAAAAGGGGGAAGTGGTTCCGTACCGTCGAGCCTGTAAAGTTAGACGATGTTGTGATAGTTTGTGACGACCAACTACCTCGAAATGTGTGGCCGAAGGGGATCGTTACAGAATGTTACCCGGGCCGAGACGGACAAGTACGAGTTGTAGACGTAAAGACTACAGCCGGAACCTACCGCAGCCCTCGCCACCTAACGCTGGTGAACATCTTTTCTTAGAAGTAGAGCTGCATCACACTAAAATTCTCCTTGGGGTTTATTATTGCCCTTCGCTACGTATAAACTTCTTCTCCTCTTTGGATACTCTCTTGGCAAACTTAATTCCGTCTTACAGTCATACAATAGTCATGGGTGACTTCAACACTTGTCTTCTTAAAAATGATTCACGTTCTTCTTCATTTCGCTCACTCATTGAGTCTAATAATCTTTCTCTTTTGCCTTTAGCTGCTACTCATAACTTTCCTAACTGCACTCCATCACTCCTTGACCTAATTTTCGTTTCTTCCACAGAGCACGTTGCCAAATATGGCCAGTGCTCGGCAGATATTTTCTCGTATCACGACCTTCTTTACCTTTCCTATAAAATTCGCCCACCTAAGGCAAAACCTAAAATCGTGTTGCAGCGCAATTTTAGTGGCATGAACGTAACTAATCTTAAAGCAGACGCGGATAACATTGACTGGAGTTCACTCATAGCTGCACAAACTATTGACGAAAAGGTGTATCTATTTGAAACATATATAATCCAGCTTTATGACGTCCATGCACCTATCAAGGCAGTAAAACTTAAATATCTCCCAGCGCCGTGGCTCACGCAAGATATTAGAAAATGTATTGATAGAAAAGCAGGGGCTAAAATGAAATATAAATCCCATCCATCTGATGAGAACAGAAATAAATACATTACGGCCAGAAACTGGTGTAACAAGGTGTGTAGAAACGCTCAACGCCAACACATCCATAGCTCTGTACAAAACGGAGACCCAGCAAAAGTCTGGAGATACTTGAGATCTCTAGGGATAGGAAGATCACGCCAAATTGATACTCCCAATGATTTAGACATAAATTCACTGAACAGTCACTTCTCAACTTCGTCCAACTTCGATAGGACAACTAAACTAAAATCCTTACAATATCTTTCATCAATTCCTATCCCTGATCACCCTCAGTTTGTATTTAATCAATTCTCCACTTGTGATGTTAAGAAGAGCGTACTATCGATCACGTCCAATTCCGTTGGAAGTGATTGTATCAGTCGTAATATGATCCTTCCTATCCTCGACGAAATCCTCCCTGTCATTTCCCACATCCTTAATTTTTCAATATCTTGTAGCACTTTTCCAACAAAATGGAAAACTGCAGAAATAATTCCGTTACTTAAAAAACCGAATCCTTCATCCTATTCCGAGTATCGTCCAATCTCCATACTACCATTCCTTTCCAAAGTTCTAGAACGCCTCATCCACAATCAACTGAGCTCATTCCTGTCTAAGAATATCCTCTTTAATCCTTTACAATCCGGATTCCGTCCTGGTCATAGTACAGTCACCGCTCTTGTAAATATTACGGATGATATTCGACTAGGTATGGAGTGTGGAAAGTTGACAGTTCTTGCGCTGCTTGATTTTAGCAACGCATTCAACACTGTCGACTTTGACATTCTACTTGGCATACTACGCTCACTTAATATATCTCCAATGGCAATTGATTGGTTTCGTAGTTACCTGTTCGGCCGTCAGCAACGGGTTCGCATCGATGATACCTACTCATCGTGGTGTTACACCAGCGCTGGCGTGCCACAGGGTGGCGTTTTATCTCCACTACTCTTCACTATATTTATAAATTCAATTTCCTCTCAGCTAACTTCTTCTTACCACCTGTACGCTGACGACTTACAAATATATACCCAGATACCAGTTGAACATCTTAACGCTGGTATAGAGACTATCAACAATGATATGGCTAAAATTAACACGTGGAGCATTAATCACGGCCTAACAGTAAACCCCTCCAAAACTCAAGTTATCATAATTGGCAGTTCTCGAATGCTTGGCAAAATTGACTGGACCCATGCCCCTCAAGTAATGTTTAAGAACACAATTATTCCATTTAGTAAAAAGGTTAAAAACTTGGGGGTATACTTTGACGAGACATTATCATGGGCTCCACAAATTGAACAAACCAGTCGCAAACTATACGCCGCAGCTGGGTCGTTGAGGCGCTTACGCAATTTTCTCCCAACTGCCACTAAAATTGCCCTGGCACAGTCCCTTCTTCTTCCAATCCTTGACTATGCTGATGCCAGCTATCTTGACCTTACGGAGGATAAACTAGATAAACTCGAGCGACTTCAAAACTTCTGCTTAAGGTTCATATTTGGGCTCCGCAAATATGACCATGTCTCCGAATTTCGTAGAAAGCTCGAGTGGTTACCCATTCGCCTTCGCCGAAATACTCACATACTTTCTCTTCTATATAGTATTCTATTTAATCCCACATCTCCCTCTTACCTCAAGACTAGGTTTGAATTCCTATGTGATACACACTCTAGGCCCTTGAGATCGTCAGAGAATCTGAAACTACATTTGCCCACTCATTCCACAAATTTCTATGACAAATCTTTTAGTGTTCAAGGCGCCCGTATGTGGAATTCACTGCCTCTAAACATCAGACGCGCGCAATCTATAACTTCTTTTAAAACACTTTTAAAGAAATATTATTTATCACTCTAATTTTTATCTCCAGCTTGAGATCTTCCACCTTCCTTCAGAACTCCTTGATTCTTAATTATTATTGTTATTTATTTGAGTATATATATATTTTAAATATATATTTATATCTTAAATAGTAGGGATATATATGTATCTATATTCTATATATAATATATATATATATATATATATATATATTTATATATACACAGTATATACTTAATTATTAGAAATTATATGTGTATATACCAGAATTATTTGTACAGAAGTACATATATATGTTAATTTACATTAGTTGATGCACTGCCAATTACCACTTGTCTCCCTGCAGTGCTTTGGTTCACCCACGGTTGTCTGGAAGAGATTGCTACATTAGCGATAAGACCGCCGTTTGTACCTTATAGTTTTTAAGAACATTCATGTTACGATGTGATATTTTTATTTGGTGCAATAAAGTGTATCTATCTATCTATCTACCGACGACCTGTAACTAAAATTTGCAGACTAGACGTACGACCTTCTTCTGACTGACTCGCACAATATAAGGTACTTGACTAAACTTATAAATCGTCCTATTGACTGAAGAACCTGACTTCGTACTAACCAGACTAGTCTGACGTGACTATTATGGTCTGACATTGAGAACTGCCGATTTGACAAGACATCGAGCCGATTTCATAATCAGTTGCTCTGACATGAGCAGTCTGATCTGACCGGACACATTATGCGAGCAGGTTCTTTCTGACTTAACCCAACCTGATTGACTTAGGGTGACTTGGCTTGACCTAGACTGCCTTGCCCTGACCTGATCTGACTGGGAGTATTGAGTCTCAATACTGGAGGTGGGGATGTTACGGACTTTTTAGACTGAAATTACGTTGGCCGCCTCAAGAACAGACTTGACATGACAGCAGTGAACGCAAATAAACATGGAAGCATTCCTAGCTCGCGAAAATGACCCAACGCAGATTGTGCCGCGGTAGGCGGGGCTTAAAAATTGTGCCGCGGACCGAGTGGGACCGAGTTTCCGCACTACAGGCATCAATGGCGGTCGTCTGTCAGTTATTAGTTTCAGCGTGTTTAATTTACAAAAATGCCTTCGTGTGCAGTGAAGTGGTGTATTAATAAATCTCATTTGCATAACAAGAGTGTTGGAATTAGTTATTACGAGTAAGTACATCGCTATATATTTTAATATTATTAAATATGAAGTCAATCAAATTGACACAAAATATATGGTGATGTTGTTATGCAAACGAATCAATTTATTTATCTACACAAAAATTATGGCGATTTTTTTTTATTTATTACAATTATTTTAATCTTAGATAAAATACTCAGCATCTTTAGGGTATGCACAAAGAATGGTAATGGTGGTATTAAAACAGCTTGGTTTCTTCAAATTTCCACTCGATCTAAAGCGAAGAGAACTATGGACGAAAACGGTTCGTTTGGAAATGAATTCAATCCAATTTTATTTATATATTTATAGGGTAAAGCACCAATTACCTCACAGGACTAGATAGCTAAAACCATAAGCAACAACATTTATTTTACAACTTTTGATAATTTGTATTTTTTTTTTTGTAAAAAGTCTATATATATTAATTTACCATTTGAATGTTTATAACTCTACGTGCATTGTAAATAATATGTAACCAGGCGGCTTGCGTAATCTTTGCGATGCCCGTAGAGTAAGTTGTTGCTTATGGTGTTAGCTTCCTAGTCCTGCGAGGTTGTTGGTATTTTACAAGTAACCCTGCATATCTAGATCACCTATAATTTCAAATCGATTCGTCCACGCGTTTTCAAGAAGAAGGGTATTGACGGACGGATGGATAAAGAAGTGAAAAGGTAGTACTTACTTAAGTGTTATGTGTACGGAAATTGTAAATAATAATTAGTGAATAATTGGTCACAAATTTGTTTTATTTACCTATTATCATAGCAAATAAACGCATTACTCGCCAAATACTGCACTATTTAAAGACCTTAGAAAAGCTCTTGCCGTAAAGTTCAAGATACTGTATATTTTATCATAATTCTTTATTATTTTAATAATATCAATGTCACGGTGAATTATTTTCGTTGCACTTTATAACATAAAACATCCCTCGGCGAATGTCATGAACATGGTAATTTAGACCCGAACATGACGCCATAAAGTCTACTTTTAAAAGGTGTATCTGAGCGGTAATATTTTGGCCAATCAGAGACGGTATTCCGTTGTGTCAGTTTGATTGGGATATTGGGTCAAAATTTGCGCTTAGTTTCCTTGAAGTAATGCTTCCATGTTTATTTGCGTTCACTGCATGACAGATAAAAAAGGTTTTGTAAAAATATAGAAGATTGTGACAGGAGAAGGAAAAATATGGAATAAAAGACGACATGAATTTTCTGTGGTTTTTCTTTAACAATCAGTGACAACCATTTGAAAGTATAATATCGATTATTAATATTTTTAAGATGTAAAATTATTATAGAATTATTAATTAATAGAAAGACAAAAGAAATTAATAAAATGATAATCACTAATCAAATAAATAATCACAGTGTGTGATATTATTATAACATAGCAGCTACGTCATAACTGTTGCGCGGCTATTGAGTACTTGATAACATGTTACACATGGTAACATTCTTGGCGTATATTTATAAAACATCTCTAATAAAAAATAGAAAAAGTAATATCTAGATAAATGAGTTTGTCAGTTCAGCGAAAGATTCAAACTGAATAGGGCAGCATTGTTTCCAATGACATGAGTCCAATTTAACCTAGCTGATAGTGGGTCGTCGAAAATTATAATAACCCATTAAGAGCACGTCACACGCGCGATTGGACGTCATTCACTAAACTGTGATTTTCCACCGAGTTCCCCCACAACACGAGTCACATACCAGAACATGGCTTTACAATTAAAATGTTAATTTGTCGCTCATACATTGTCATATCAAAGCTCGTTGCGGGTGGGTATCTAATATTCCTATTACGTAATATGTACTATGTAGGTAGTAAATTTCACAGAGTGTATTATAAGGTTATAGGTTATTAATATTACTGGTCACTGACCTAATAGGGGAACGAGCCGATCCCGCCCGTAGACGGAGGAGGCGTCGGGGCGGCGCGGCGGCGGCAGCCGGTAGCACAACTCCCTCGAGGCTGCGGCGGCAGTGGGAGAAGTGTCCCCTACTGCCGCCACGTGCAAGCAGCTTTGGGAAGACAGCGATTTGTTTGTGACACAGTCGCTGGCAGGAGTTGGCAATAGGGGAGAGCAATTCCGAGGCCTCCCAGAGACAAGGCGCAAAAGAGGGGCACCCGAGCAGCATACCCGCGTTCCCGGGGCTCCCCCATCAGGCGCCAAGAGAAATACACGGCGGGTAGGTTTAGTCGGTGCAAGTCCGACATACCCACTCGAAGAAACTTTTTGCGGGTGGCACGCGTAGGCATTCACCCTGCCTAATCAAAAAAAAAAAAAAATAGGGAACTTGATGTTTGTTTCGATTCAGTATGAGTCCAGGATTGCTCGAGCAATACCGATTGTAATGATGATGATTACAATTAGTAGGAGAGACGTGGAAGATCGTCCTTCACCGATCTGATAACCAGATGAGACGTATTTTTTATCAAATATTTTTTATAAACAAATATGCCTATAATTGCTTGCCTATCGAAAAGAGCTCATGGCTATTTTTAATTAAATTAACTTTTATCGATTTTTTTTCATCACCTTCATACTTTTGATAACCATATAAAATTTATTTCACTGATAGTTTTTAATACACAGAATATGCCTAGGTATGCTTGCCTACTCATTTCTGTGTATAACTACCTGGCAAGCAGGTGTAAACAGGTAAGTCAAAATAGGTGACTCCATCGATCTGCTAACTTATCAAAAGTTATCTCAAACTTTAGATTATTTTATTTCAAAATTAGTCATATAAACTTGCCTGCGAAAAATCGTACTTAAATTACTGTTGCCAGGATAAAAACTTTTAGAGTTTTAGCCACTTGATAGGTGCGACAGAGAAAGTAGAGCGTCCGAGGTCCGTGTGCTAGAGCAGGACACAACATAGCAGCTGTTCGCTACCTGACTGTAGAACGTATCCGAGTGCGCATGCTCGTGTACATAGTCGGAGTCGAAAATTATTTATTAGTGACAACACGTGCTAAATAACATTAATTTTCAAGAATTGTGATTTTAAAAATGAGTAAAAATTGTTTTTTGTGTGGTGAAAAAAACAAATGATTGACTTTAATGAACATTCATTTAAAACATTGCTTGAAGTATGGAGATATTGAATTAAGCAAAGAATCGGTGGATTTTCTTGGTTATCATTACACGTGTTACAACAAAGTTACAGTAATAAAAAAAATATTTGGACCGCTAGGAAAATTTCGGGTTACGGGATATTTTATGTTTTAATTGGTGGTTAATGTGATAGAAAAGTTATTTTTAATTTCTTAGATTTTTAGAACTTGGGATATAAAAGTTATAGCCAGTTTTATTTTAAGGTTACTTTTGGTAATCTGTAGGTCAACCCCATGACCGTGGAAACGTTGCAGTTTGAAAATCACTCTTACCGCCTAAGTAATAAAGATACTGTAAATATCAAAGTGTGTCTACTGATGTGGCAAATTATTTATTTTCAATTATTGCTTATTTATAAAAATTGAGATCAAAATTAGTTGTAATAAATTGGAGTTCAAAATTACTGACAAGTGTAAATAAATGCTGTCTCTGTCACTCACATGTGCACGAGCATGCGCACTCTGATACATTCTACGGTCAGGCAGCGAGCAGCTGCTATGTTGTGTCCTGCTCTAGCACACGGACCTCGGACGCTCTACTTTCTCTGTTGCACCTATCAAGTGGCTAAAACTCTAAAAGTTTTAAAAGTTTTTAGCCTGGCAACAGTACTTTAAGTACGATTTTTCGCAGGCAAGTTTAAATGACTAATTTTGAAATAAAATAATCTAAAATTTGAGATAACTTTTGATAAGTTAGCAGATCGATGGAGTCACCTATTTTGACTTACCTGTTTACACCTGATTGCCAGGTAGTTATACACAGAAATGAGTAGGCAAGCATACCTAGGCATATTCTGTGTATTAAAAACTATCAGTTAAATAAATTTTATTTGGTTATCAAAAGTATGAAGGTGATGAAAAAAAATCGATAAAAGTTAATTTAATTAAAAATAGCCATGAGCACTTTTCGATAGGCAAGCAATTATAGGCATATTTGTTTACAAAAAATATTTGATAAAAAATACGTCTCATCTGGTTATCAGATCGGTGAAGGACGATCTTCCACGTCTCTTAGACTAAATGAATTGGGCTGTACGCCATTAAATCGAGAAATTAATTTGAATTATGATTTTATTTTTTTTAATTACTCTTATCGATTTGATTCACCGTGTGAGAGTGTGAGTTCATGTGTGAGTATACTTTCCCTGCCCTAGTCTATTGATCTGTCAACTGTCATTCTAATCAACCTATAGGTATTGGGGGAGTTTTGGCGCCAACGCGGAAAAGGACGCATCGAGGCTATGTTTTATTTTCAAAAACTGGTGTAAATTCGAGTTTTTATGTGTAAATATGGTGGATTTTTAGACATAACATCTTCGTCAACGTATACAAGTGGAGGAAAGTGCGATATTGCCGTGAATTGTGATTTTCCGTGTTGAAACCAAAACTCCATAGAAGCCTCTAGTAAAGTCTCCACAGCTTTACTGGGGTAGGACTATGACTTGACTGTGACGGACATGACTGTGACGGACGTGACGGACATGACTGACTGACTTTGAAATATAAATATTACAACTGAAGACGAGGCGGTATGGTCACAGACCTTAGCCTGCACGAAGAGGGCAAAAAAAAAATCAAGTTATATTTTAAGGACCGTATCAGGGTTACAATAATAATTTGATTTTTTGCTTGCCCGTTAAGATGAACGAATTGAACAATCAATTTGGACGGTGAAGCCTTATTTCTTAGAGCTCTATTTAGGTATTTGATAAAGAAAGTAAATCATTTCATTTAAGTATTTTCATACTAATAATATTATGATTCTATAATGTTTCTCTGTTTGTTTGTGGGTTTGGTACTTGCTGGCCGCGCCACTGAGAAATAATAAAAACATAGTACTAATATACTTAGTACTATTTTTTATTCTTTATATTATTATTAGGGTTCCATACCCAAAGGGTAAAACGGGACCCTATTACTAAGACTTCGCTGTCTGTCTGTCCGTCTATCCACCTGTCACCAGGCTGTATATCATGAACCGTGATAGTTAAGACAGTTGAAATTTTCACAGATGATGTATTTCTGTTGCCACTATAACAACGAATACTAAAAAACAAAACAAAATAAATATTTAGGGGGCTCCCATACAACAAACGTGATTTTTTTTGCTCGTTTTTGTAGATAATGGTACGGAATCCTTCGTGCGCGAGTCCGACTCGCACTTGGCCGGTTTTTTTTAAAGTAATTTACATTTTATGAACATTTTTACAACTAACTTTCATTGAATCTTCTGATGTGGCGGGGCAAGAAAGTATTACAGTCCCTTTTATAGATCTGACTGCTATTTGAAATTGGAAAGTATAAATTATCCCAGAATTTATTTTTATTTTCCTAGCAACAGTTTCCAAGCGGGCGAAACTGTAGATTAAAGCTAGTCTTATAATTTTGCTTTGATCTTATTTTTGATTTTAGGGCTTGATACAAAAAAGGTACAAAGGATATCCTTATTGTGCCACTTTCGCCGTCCATTTGAAACATCAGCAAGTTTCTTGAGCACAAATTTTCAATTTCGTTTACCATAAATTCTACTATAATCGGATCCAACCACAATTTCATTTCTGTAACTTGAAGGCGGCGGCGACTGTCCTTTAACAATGTGGTGACGGTGGTATAGCGTATATGGAAGCCTATATAGAAAGTAATGTGTGTGTGTTGGTATTTCTCAAAGATGCTCTATAGGATCCCTATGGACTTTTTTGCGGGGGGCAATCTGTTGACTCATGTCTAACGTCTTAAAGACACTCACTTAGCTGCGATTTCGACGGTCACCGTAGCCTAGTTGGTGCTCCTGCCTACGAAGCTGGTAGTCCTGGGTTCGAATCCCGGTAAGTGTAAATATTTGTGTGATGAGCACGAATATTTGTTTTCTATGTATATAAGTATTTATCTATCTATATACCAATCTATCTAGGTACCAATAGTACAAGCTTTGCTTAGTTTGGGGCTATTTCGGAAAGACAAATCTGCGGGATGATATCTATGACGATTAGGCCAAATTAATTTTGAAGAAATGTAAGATTGTAAGTGCTAAGGACGTATAAGCTATTCAGAGTTTGTTGTTCAGATCAGTATCAGCGTAGCCGGTAAGCAAGGATTTTGAATATTTTGGACGCAGCGTGTGTTACGTGTGAAATGGACCGCGCATCGCATTGGATTTCGATTCTATGTACTTAGGACCGAAGGAAGGAAGGATATTAATAAATTCGACTATGTTATATACAAATCCATATCTGCCTATCTCAGAAATGAATAATTTTGTAAGGGATACACAAATGATACGAAAGCAGACTAAATATAATAGGTCTTTACCTATGAAATTGCCGTTTTGTATGAAAAAATTTAAACGAATTTTTTTCATGATTTTTTTTATTTGTATTAATCGAAGTAATCACCCATGCAATCAATGCATCTTTGCCATCGCAGTGGCAGTTTATTGATGCCCTTCTTAAAGAAATCAGCTGGACGGGAGGCAACAAATTCTTCAAAGGCATTTTGTACTGCCTCTCGGGTATTGAATTTTTTTCCCGCCAAGAAGTTATCCAAATTCTGGAAAAAGTAGTAGTCTGTAGGCGCAAGGTCTGGTGAGTAGGGCGGATGACGGAGAGCTTCCAACCCCAGTTCTTGCAACTTGGAGACCGTCTGCTGTGCAGTATGAGGTCGCGCGTTGTCGTGCAGGAGCAGCGGAGACGAGCGATTGACCAATGCTGGTTGGAGATGCGCCAGCTTCTCCATCATTGTGCTCAGTTCTTCACAGTACACATCTGCAGTAATGCTCACCCCGTTTGGTAAGAAGCTGTGATGAATCACACCGGCGCTAGACCACCAAACAGTGACCATCACTTTTCTAGGGGTAAGTTTTCGTTTAGGGCATTGTTTAGGTGCTGAACCAGGATCCAACCAACTTGCTGAGCGCTTGCGGTTATCAAACAGAATCCATTTTTCATCGCAGGTAACAATGCGGTTCAAAATTCCTTCATTTGTGTGTCTGTTGAGCAGTGCAAGGCACGTCTCGACGCGTACTTCGCGCTGGCGATCATTGAGTTCGTGGGGCACCCATTTGTCAAGCTTTTTTACCTTGCCAATTTGACGCAAATGGACCAATATTGTTTTGACGCTAACGTCGAAAGCTGCTGCTAATTCAGCCGTAGATTGTGTATCATCAGCTTCCACAACCGCCTTTAATTCGTCATTGTCGACCAAAGTCTTCGGACGACCGCGAGGTTCATTTTTCAGGTCGAAATTTCCAGAACGGAAGCGAGCAAACCAATAACAGGTGGTGCGTTGGTTTGTAGTGTTAGCTCCGTAAACGTCGTTGATGTTGCGTGCCGCTTGTGCCGCGTTGCTGCCACGACGGTACTCATATTCCATAATTACTCGAATTTTTAACGTATCCATGATGACGAAAAAGATTGAAATGCGATGAAAATGTAACACTAATCAATAAAGAAATGACTACTTTTGGAAAAAAGAATCCATGTTTTTAAAATAAAATTAATTTGAAATTAGAATTCTTAGCCAAACAAAAATTATTTTGATTTGAAATGGCCAGTACTGCAGAACGGCAATTTCATAGGTAAAGACCTAATATCTTCAGCCAGTAAGTAATATTGAGAGATTTTCTGCTCTCGATAATTAACAATGATTAATTCATTGTATTATTTTTGTGCCGTTTTTTTATAACCTTATGATCAGAAGGTTACACCTCAACTCATCCATTATCTGGCGGACAATTGAGTTTCTTTTGCCCGGTTTCAGCCCCTATTCGATTATAAACTTAGTCCATCTGCCGCGAGGACTTCTACGCACTAGGTATGTTACGCACAACTATTTCAGGGTATTATTGACATATGTCAATGTTATTTTTACATCAAATCGCTACGTCGCGTTTTGGATTCAGCAAATGACTCCCCCTTCATACTCTAAAGAGACCTTTGAGACCCAACTAAACGAGTAACCTTTTTAGTCGCATTCGAACACTTGATAAGTTTGCATCCCTTGAGACAGGTTGTCAAGGACTGAAACACGTGTTGGGTATCATCATTCTGGTGCGTGTATTTGTCTCTTTTTGTGCGGGTTGGAGGGCAGTGGAAGTTACCACCTAGCTAAACTGATATTTAGCGAGAATAATACTACTTACTAATTGTGTATTATATTTTTTATAATAGAAAACGAGTATGAGGTTCACCTATGGTAAGTGCTCACCGCCGCCCATGGATAGAGCCAACACCAGAGGGGCTGCATCTGCATTACCGGTCTTTAAGAAGGGAAGAAGCTTCTTGAACGCTATCACATCTATAATGCCATCTCATACTGGACCGGAAATACGCAGTTAATTGATTCCACAGCGTGGTAGTGCGCGGTAAATCGTTTCTTGAGAAATGCAATGTGGTACATGAAATTTCGACTTCTGCCCTATGGCTTAAAGTGGCGGCAGGTATAAGTTCGAACAATTCCACAGAACACTCTCCGTGAGAAATGTGGTAAATCATAGATTTCCATGTAAACAATATTTGCATATATGTATGTATTTGTGGAACCAATATATAATTTCCCGACACGCAGTTGGTCGATTAACGAGTAGGTACGTAAAAACAAAAGCATTGTAGTTACTTAAAGGGTTGTCTACTATCTAGTAGGTGTTGTGTAATGACAAAGAAAGTACTATTTATTTCTTGAACAAGTACTGCAATAACGCGAAGCAATTTCATTATAGCTAATGCAGCTTATTTTTATTAAATAGAGTGGGGTGCTTAAGGACCTCAATCTGACTTTAAAACTGAAAAATTAGTACATTTCGTTTCGGGAATATAATTTAGCTGAGGCTAAATATATTTATTCTTGTTAAGAAGTTACAAAAATCCACTTACATGTGAATATAATTTTATAAATTGTATCCAGGAAGATGAGTAAAAGAGGAAGGTTTACAATTAACAAAGTTGTTAATCATCAAAAAAAAAAACTTGTGTGTACTTATGTACACGCGTTAGAAGTTATACTTCTTAATATACAACTTGAACATAGTTATCAATTTTCATACCACCTAGAACTAAAGTCATGCTGTTATTTTTACGATGCGTAAAAATTCACTCTCATCATTTTTCTCCATCGCGCCAAAAGAAGTATAACTTCAAAAATTAACCAATATTACCCGCATTTAGTAATTATTATATCCTCTCACAGGATATAATAATTGCATTTTACTAGATGTTTAAATCTATCTGAAAAGCTCATGCTCAGCCAGATGTTGTCGCACTTTAACATGAATGGGATATTGCATGACAAGCAGTTTGGGTTTACAAAGGACCGTTCTACTCAGGATGCGGGGTGTACACTAATGAAGTCTATATTGGAGGCTTGGGAGGGGTCGCAGGATGCGCTGGGAGTTTTCTGCGATCTCTCTAAGGCTTTCGATTGCGTAGACCACCATACGCTCATTGTGAAACTAAAATACTATGGAATTTCTGGCACATCTCTTGATCTTGTAATGTCCTATTTATCAGGTCGAGAACAACTGGTTTCAATAGACGGGGTAAATTCAACACGACATTCTGTCAAAATGGGGGTGCCCCAAGGATCGATTTTGGGTCCATTTTTATTTCTAGTTTATATAAATGATCTCCCATATCTAGTAGAGAAAGTATCAGACATAATTCTATTTGCTGATGATACGTCACTCATATTTAAAGTGAGTAGGAAAGATAAGGATCTTATAGAACCTAATAAAACTCTCAGCCTCATATCAAATTGGTTTTCGGCAAATAATCTTCTTTTGAATGCAGGAAAGACCAAATGCATCAAATTCTCATTACCGAATGTGACTCATATTAAACCAACGGTTGCACTTAACGAGGAAGTTTTAGATTTAGTTCCTTCGACCGTATTTTTGGGAATAACACTGGACTCAAAATTACAATGGGGTCTTCATATTGAAAAATTATCTGCCAAATTAAGTTCAGCTTCATATGCAGTTTGGAAAATCAGACAATTGTCAGACGAACCAACTGCTAGACTAGTATATTTTGCTTATTTCCATAGCATTATGTCCTATGGTATTCTGCTGTGGGGCTCAGCAGCTGACATAAGTGCTATTTTCGTATTACAAAAAAGAGCAGTCCGAGCTATTTATAATCTAGGCAGTCGCGAGTCTCTACGAAGCGTTTTTAAAGAGGTAAATATACTTATTTATTTTTTATTTATTTTAAACTTTATGCACAACAATGTACAAAGGCGGACTTAATGCCGAAGGCATTCTCTGCCAGTCAACCTTGGGGTGATGCAGAGATTACATGGTAGGTGCACTACGAGCTTAAAGAGTAAAACTGAGAGTAAAAATGTAGATACTTCATACAATTACATAAAATACACAATACCTATATTATAATATACTACTATATATCCATATATATTATACATATACCTACATATAAATAATACAAATAAATAAAATAATACTAATGTGATGATTCTGCCAATAACTTTTTGGTTATATGCTCCCGCGTTTTCTTTTTGAAAGAATAGCGACTTTTAGCCATTCTGATTTCTGATGGAAGAGCATTCCAGAGGAGAATGGATTGTATAAGAAAAGAAGTGTGGATGAAGTCAGAGCGGTGTGAAGGACAGTGAAGGATGCGGTTATGAGAAGAACGCAGATTTTTATTGTGTTTTAAATGAAGGTATTGAAATTGAAAAGTTAGATATGAAGGAGAAGAAACGGAATCTAGTAAAGTGTATAGAGTAGTCAGAGCACGTAAGTTTCTGCGCTGGCGAATTGGTAACCATTTTAATTGCGCGCGGTAAGATGACACATGATCGTATTTTCGTAGATTGAAGATGAACCGAATGCAGTTATTTAGAAGTCGGTCGAGCTTATTGAGGTGATCTGCATTCAGGTCAAAGTAGCACACATCACCATAGTCAATTTTAGGAAGGATTAAGGACTGCACGAGCATTACTTTAGTTTTAGATGGAAGGAAGTTTTTGAGACGATAGAGACTCCGCAGAATGTATGTGACACTCTGGCTGACAGCAGCAATCTGGTTCATCCAGCTAAGAGTCGTATCAATCTGTAACCCAAGATTCTTTACACATTGGCTGAATGGAATGGCGGATTGATCAAACATGATGCGTGGCATTTGATCTAAATTTATTCTGCTCATCAAACGCGAGCTTCCTACTATGATGGCTTGGCATTTGTCAGGGTTGACTGTGAGGCCAAACCTATCAGACCAGCTTTTGATTAAGTCTAAGTCCCTATTGAGCTTCCCAATGACTTCAGGCAAACTATCTGTACCCGCCTGAGCATAAAGTTGAAGGTCATCGGCATAAAGATGATACGCACTCTGAAGATCATAAGTTAAAAGGTTTATAAAGACAGAAAATAAAAGAGGAGAAAGAATACCGCCTTGTGGAACGCCTGTGTCGAGGTTTGTCCAGTTTGATGAAGTCTCTCCGACACGTACTGACTGTTGACGTTCCAGAAGATATGAGAAAAACCATTCCAGCGCTTCGTCTGAGATCATAAGATGGGAAAGGATGGATAGTAGGATATCGTGACTGACGGTATTAAATGCGTTGGAAAAGTCCACCAAAACCATGACCGTGACTTTGGTTTCCTCCATGCCTGCTCTAATATCGCCAGTCACTTTAAGGAGTGCAGTGGTCGTACTATGCCCTGGTCGGAAACCAGATTGCAGCATACTTATTAAGTTGTTAGTGACTACAAAACTGGAAAGCTGTTTGTGGACACAGGATTCTAGTATTTTAGAAAGAAAAGGAAGTATGGAGATTGGACGGTAGTGCGTAGGAAGTGAAGGATTAGAGGCTTTAGGAAGGGGAAGGACATAGGCTTTACGCCATAAGGACGGGAATGATCGAGATTCAAGGGAATGGTTAATAATATGGGAAATGACAGGAAGCAGTTGGTCTAAAATTGAGGTGATCATTTTTCGGCTGATACAATCACAACCAACTGCATTGGATTTGATAGAAAGGATTATCTTTTTGATCTCGTTTGAATCGACTGGAGAGAAAGAAAAAGGGTTTATATTAGGACGCGCTAGACCATTTACAAAGGCAATAGTTTGAGATTTGGTCAGATGATCAATGGACGAAGTAGTGGAGAAATGATTATTAAGATCATCCAATCCAACAGAGGTGGGAAGGTCTATATGTCGCGGCTTGCCGATACCGAGAGTTCCTAAGAATTTCCAAATACCGGCAGGTGTAGAAGAAGATATACTGTTTAGAATATGACGGCGTTTAGCGTTGCGTATCATCTGATTTGAACTGTTCCATCTGAATACATATATCAGAATATAATGTTTGTGAGGAAAAATTTAGATAAATATAAAAAACGGAGTGACTTGCACAATGTCAATACAAGAAATAAGGACAAACTAGCTATACCAGCCTTTAGAGTTAGCAAAACAAAAAAGTCATTCATGGGAAATTGTACTAGGTTTTATAACAAGCTCCCTATTCATATAACTAAACTACCTGATAATAAGTTTAAGTCACACATTAAACATGAACTTATGGCTAAGGGTTACTACACTACTAAGGATTACATTGACGATAAAGACATTTGGCGGTCGGCATCTACCTGCACATAGTCCGCTGGAGATCTTATAGCCATATAGACATGAGTAATCTTTTATGTTACATGAACTATCTGTAATAAAACTATCTATTATTTAAATATTCTACGAATTTCAGAACTGTTGGTTGTGTCTCAAAATGATTAATGTTACTTTTATTTTGACGTTTTTATTTTCTCTTTCTAATATATTAAACCTAAAATAAATAAATAATCAGACAACCGATCGAGCATATATTGTGTTTGCCTGCTAAATAATTACAGTAAGTGGACCAAATCTCGTGTATATGCCCCATTGAGTATGTTTCGCCGGAGCGTCTCAACTGGGCCGTGTTGAAACCGGTAGTAGAGACACCCGCTGAGTTTGTTTCGCTGGGTCTTCTCAGTTGGGGCGCATTGGATCCGGTGGTAGCATTAAAGCGCGACCGTCGTTATTAACACAAGGTCCGTCATAATAATATCACCTTAATATAGACAGAACCATTGCCAATATGTATCACAAATATTAGACTTAAACTAGATAATTAGACTTAAACTAGATAATTAAACTTAAACATAATCTCTTGACAATAACTTGATTCGAGCTAGCTAAATATCATTGCTGTTATAAAATAAATTTTATTAATGTTTTAATACTATCAATACATGTGTACCTAATATCTATGTTACTAGAAATAATAATGTATACAACTACAATACTACAAACATGTTCTGACTATTTACAAGCGCTTTTTTGAAGTCTACGTGAATAAACCTTTTATCGTCAGCACACTCGGCTGACGAAAGATTTCAGTAAAACGCCAGCTATGATGGAAACTATAGGTACAGACGCCAGCACATCAAGCTACCCCAATCTGTCAAATTTTCCCAATTGAAAGTGAACCTTATGTTTTTGTGATAAAGTTGAAAATCGTAGTAGTTGGATGTGCTGACGCCTGTACGTATTTTAATGATATGATATGATAATGAATATGGTAGTCACACTGCACCCACGAACGAAAAAAAAAAAAAAAAAATGTTGTGGTTGATTGTTGCAACTTGTAGAGCAGACACACAGCAACATGTTTTAGAATATAGCGTCTTGAGTAAATAGCTGTAAAGCGTTGTTTAGAATGTAATGCCTTTTATTTGTGGGACCTAGTGTTACATACAGCATAAGTGTGACGACCTCTGTGTCCGAGTCGTGCTGCAAGGGGAGCCTTAGGTGGTAGATTGCTGGCGTCAAAATTACGCAACTTTTTCGATCAAAAGCTTCGTTTACATCGGAGACTGTAGAGTCGATGAATATCTGAAGTCTAGCGGCATCAACATCAATTGCATTAGGGACATTGTAAACATACCTATATAAAACTTAGCGTTTATTCTATAAAGAAAGTATAATTCTATTTTTTTTACAGTTAAGGGGTTTCTGGCAAGGGGTAGCGACTGCCATTAACAGTGATCGGAGTAGGTAGATTGATTTTTGGTACTTGTATCATAAATGCACACAGAAAGAATAACATGGATAAGCCATTTTCCCGGAAAGTAATTCCGGTATTTCCGGATTCAATTAAATGTTGTTAATGTTGGTAGTGATATTATTCCTACTCAATTCAAATGTTGAATAATAAAAACAATCGAATTCCGATCGAAGCTTTAATTTTTATTTTTTTATTTTAGCCTTTTATGGCTAGAACTTTTATAGATAGACATAAATTGTTGCACTTAAATTTAAATATTTTCATAGGGGTCATGGTAATTTGCATTAAGGGTAGAATAAATGACGGGGCCCCATAGAGGGCCAATGCCTGCTGGGGTCGTGAGACTGTTCGAAGGATGCACCACGACTCTGAAGCGTAAAGGGCATACGAAGGAACAGGTTGATTTTAGTCAGATTTTAGGACCAAAAAAAAGGGGTAGAATAAAGAAAAAAGATAAAAATCGACATTGTTTATTGTTAAATATGTACATTTTACATTTATTCACATTTTAATCTTCATCGATTACAATGTCAGCATCCTGGTAATCCTGATCTTTACAATTAAAATATATAACTATGAGTTTCTCTATATTTTCTATTTTCAACCTATTTCTTTTAACATCTAAAGTCCATTTATAAATGGAAAAAGACCGTTCTACATCTGACGATGTCAAAGGAGCAAATTTTAAAAAAGGTATTAAATTATGTGCTTCATTTTTTTCAATGGCCTCACTATATTCTCTAAGTGTGTCTAAATCTGGGTTTCGTTCCATAACGCGTTCTATTTTATTTTTTATATTTTCTGAATTGCACTGATTTATAGCATCTCTGACGTTGTCAAATGCTAAAAGTGAATCTGTCAACGATAAATTATGCTTTTGCAATTCTTTTAAAGACAAATGAATTATAAAATAATTGTCTTTAATGTAATTTAAATCTTCTGTTAAATTTTCTTTTTCTATAATATTTTTTGCCTCTCGAATAGATACCGCATCAGAGCTGCTTAAACAAGATAATACTTCTTTTATTTTTTCAAAGTTTTGAGCGTAATAAAATGCTGCCTCTAACCAAGTGCCCCATCTTGTAACAACTGGTTGGGGAGGTAGCGGCAAATCTGGATATTTTTCTTTTAAAATTTTGACTCTACTTGGGGCTTTCAAAAATACCTTTTTAACATTTGCTATTAAAATGTTAACATCGTGATATTCTAACCTAATTTGCTCAGATACGCGATGAGGAGAGTGCGCCAAACATGTTACGTGCTTCATTTCAGGTAAGTATTGTTTTAAATTTCGTCCTGCAGACAGCATATATGCAACGCTATCAGTGCAGAGGACAAGAATGTTACCTACCTTCGATTCAAAAGAATCTTCCCAAAAGTTTTCCAAACATTCTAACACAAATTGCGTGATTGTTTGTCCATTAACTACAGTTAGCATTTTACATGCTACCAAATAAGGTCTAGTCAAATTGCTAGGATGTAATGGTTTTATTAAAAAATGGACTATATAGCGACCTAAAAAGTCTGTCGTTTCATCTAATGATATCCATAGTTTCTCATTTTTATAATTTTGCCGAATCGAATTGATTTTATTCTTAAAAAACTTGTCCAAGTAAACTTTCCGTAACTGTGATTCATCTGGCAGAGTACGATTGGTACACGTACAACAACACATATATTTTTTAAAGAAATCTTGAAAAGTAGTATTTTTCATCTGAGACCACGGAATATTGCACAAAATGAGAAATTTTATAAGATCGAAATAAATTCCTCTTCGGGCCGCTTAAACTTTCCCTGGTGTACTGCTCCTTCGATATGTCTTTTAACTTTTCCTTTATTTATGGTTTTCAAATGGCTTTCATATTTTGAACAGTATATTGTACCACTAGCGTGATCGTAAAGTAGTTCGGGATGACCGGATATCCATTTTTCTACAGTTTCAGCCTTGACGTTTGCCATATCTGAACTTTGTTTTAGAGATGGAACCTCGTATATATCACCTAAAACAAAGACATGAAAAAATTACATTTTATTTAGTTTATTTAGCTTACTCCGTTTGTTTATTTTTCGTGGATCAAATTTAGTCATTGAAATTTCACCCTCTTCCTGTCAACCGATTGATCTAAAATTTGGTATTCACCTTTGATTCTGGTGACAATACAATTATGTATATTCAATATTATTGTCAATCCAAAATGGCTGCCGCTACAAGATGGCGGACAACTTATTTTTTTTTTTCAATTCCATCAATATGGGTATCAAATGAAAGGGCTTGTTACGTAGAATATTTTGTAGAGAAGTAGATAAGGCCTATAGTAATTTATTTTACCAATACATTGCAAGAGGACACAGGGCATTCAAATTATATACAGATTCCAGTAAAATGTCGGTTAATAGTGGAGTTAGCTGAATTGCGACTACATTACTAGAATATCATAATTTTGTTTCGCACTAAGCTCACTGGTTCATACTCTATTAAAGATTTAACAATATTAAGACTCATGGTATGTTCAGCAGGTTAAGCGAACAAACACAATACTAAAAATATTCTTATAGTACATCCAAACATGCTTTATACTCCTTGTAACTACTAAAATATTACTTACCAAAGCTTGGTTTAAATATGTAGATCCAATTCAATAGTGAAAAATCTGAGTCCGTAAATTCGAGCCAAATCGTGGTTTAGAGCAGATTCCAGAAGTCAGTATGTACACAAGCCAGGGTCAAGTAACGTTTTCACAACACAGTAACAAACAAAGATGCGCACTCTACGAACCGAAGTAAACGAGTGAGCTACCTGGCATGTCGTCGGCGGGCGTACGCATTGTTCTGATAACCGGTTATTGTACCACCCATGATCCTTTGTTCTGATTGGTCGTTGGGTTTTGTCAAATCGTGACTGTGTGCCGTTAAATAAAATATGAAGAATAATAACGAATAATATTGCTCATTTTATTACAATATAATAATAATAATAATTTATTTAACTCAAGTAACATGACTCATATTTGTTAGTAACAATAATTCTTACATCTATATTAGTATTCCTATAACAACACACACACACACACACACACAATTCCTACCTTTTTTTGAGGATGGCAAATCATCAAATGACTCCTTCCACTCTGGCAGAATAAAATTCCTACATAAGTTCCGGTTTTTTTTTAATAATCCACCAAATCCGGAGGAATGTCCATATTAATATATACGTTTCGGATCAATGACCCCATTTCAATCTACCTACTCCGATCACTGAGTCATAAGTGTCGGGCAATGCATAACGAGATTTCTGAAGTTGTCTCTAAGAAAATATAAAAATATTGAGCTTTATACTTTAACAAATTTTAGGTAGGTACTAGATTGTACACCTTTACTACCTATTATCTACCCAAGTAACCACAACCCAAACTCTATTGACGGGCCTGTTGGCGTGGTTGGCAAATGCTTGCTTTTCACGCCGGAGGTCGTGGGTTCGATTCCCACCCAGGACAGATATTTGTGTGCATGAACATGTCTGTTTGTCCTGAGTCTGGGTGTAATTATCTATATAAGTATGTATTTACAAAAAAAAGTAGTATAAGTAGTATATCAGTTATCTGGTTTCCATAGTACAAGCTGTGCTTAGTTTGGGATCAGATGGCCGTGTTTAAATAATGTCCCAGGATATTATTATTATTATTATTATTGTCGCTGGTCGTTCTTACCTGCATTGGGAACATGCACAGAGAAACTTTCAGCTTTAATAAAATAACGTAGGTTTGGCTGTCGTGGCCTTTTGGGTTATAATAAATCAAGACTTACTGAAAACGGGTTTCTCTGCCCTTTTTTGTATGTGGCCGATTACTTCATTATTTTTTATACAGCCAGTATAATTAGGTAGGTAATAAATATGCTTGCATGATTATTATAATATTATGATTCGCAGGCGCGGTGAACAACTGATTACTAAATTTATGCTTCCATTTTCTGAATTTTATTACAGTGGAAATGTCAACTGAGCTGTCATACTACAGATTTTTTCGGAGCATGCTAACATAGACGCAAAGAATATATAAGAGCTACATTTACATCTATCTTCTATATATATATACACACATCAACACAATCTAGGGATATTGAACATTTCATTGATTATCTAGAAAACTATAAACATTTTGTTATGACTGTAAATGGAAGAATTAAAGATAATTTCATGGCCGATATTTAAACATAAACAACACGATGCGATTTTGTTTTTCTAATTAATAAAAGTCTTAAATTAATTAAGCCATAGAAAATTACTGAGTGAACAAAAACATTTTATTCTTATAAAATTATTCAATCGAATTAAATGAATAAAAATCTTACCAAATCTGATAATCAGTAATCGGTATTTCCTCCTCTAACATTAATCACACAGCGGCAACGATTTTCCATACTTAAAATTAAGGTGTCAATGTCTTGCTGGGGTATGCAGTCCCAAGTTCTTTTTAAATGTTCGAAAAGTTGTTCTTCTGTTGTCAAGTTGGGCGGAAAATCCCTCAATGCTCTTCGCTGTAACATGTCCCAGGCGTGTTCAATTGGGTTTAAGTCTGGCGACTGTGGAGGCCAATCTAATACCTGAACATCGTGTTCTCGAAGGGCGGCCCTCACCAGCCGCGCTGTATGGGAAGGTGCATTGTCATGCATGAGCTGAAATTCTTGCCCCGTTAGGGCCCTGAGCGGGACAATGACACGTTCTACTACCTCCTCACGGTATCTATGGGCAGTCATGCTGCCCTGAATCCAAATGAGTTGGGTTCGTCCGCCGATTCGTATTCCTGCCCACACCATAATTGTCCCGCCTTGGTAAGAGTGGACCTCCTGTGGATGTCGGAGACGGCTGACCCTGCCTGGAGTTCTCCAAACGCGTGTTCGTCTCGAATCTGGATGAAATCCATAGCGGGACTCATCAGTGAACAGCACCAATGACCATTGTTGATCACTCCATGTCAAATGTTCTTGAGCCCATAAAAGTCGCCTACCGCGATTGCCACGTCGCAGCGCTGGGACTCGTAGCGGTCTGCGAGCATGAAGACCAACTTCATGCAGCCTCCTTCGCACGGTTTGGTCGCTCACCAGCAGCTGCTGACCCTCCTGGAGCCTTTGCACTAGTTGCATCGCTGTGATATTGGGTAGTCTTCTGGCGGTCATTTGGAGAAATCGATCCTGTCTCTGAGTGGTAACACGATATCTACCTGTGTGCCGTTCTGCCACATCTCCAGTAGCGCGATAACGTGACCACAGCCTGGATACCACATTTTGGCTTGTGCCCAGAGACTCAGCAACGACGCGTTGAATAGCACCGTTTTGTAACATGCCAACTGCCCGTAACATTTCATCTCGACTCAAATGATGGCGTGGCATGACGCTAAAAAGCTTACACAACCAATTGAGAAAAGAAAATAAAACAATTTATCAGGTTTTCTTCAATTAACACGCAAAAAAAATTTTAATGCAACTTCTTGAAATTAGATACAACTCAAGATTGCGCTGTGCTTTGCGTGTTTTCATTTGTTTCTCATTTTAATTTTTAAATTTTGAATAAAGAATAGACAAGGTTTAAATCTGTAAATAAACTTTTTAAGGAAACTAAATAGGTTTTAAACAATAAAGCCATGTTTGATTTCAAAATAACGTATCCCTAGACTTTGTTGATGTGTGTATATTAGATAAATCAATTGCTGTTTTGCTTTAGTCTCGCTATAACTCAAGAACGGCTGAACGGATTTATCTTATCTTGGTATTGAAATGTTCGTGGAGGTCTAGGGAAGGTTTAAAAGGAGAAAAATTCGAATAATTGCCGGGAAGACCCTAAAAACAGCCCTTTCCTTTTTCCCATATAAACGTTTTCTAAAACAAAAGTTTAGGTCTTTTATTTATCGACTGAGGCAGTACGAAGTCTGCCGGGTCAGCTAGTCATTAATAATAATATCCTGGGGCATTATTTACACACGGCCATCTGATCTCAAACTTTGCAGAGCTTGTACTATGGAAATCAGATAAATGATATACTACATATACTACAATTTCTTTTGTAAATACATACGTATATAGCTACTTACACTCAGACTCAAGACAAACAGTCATGTTCATGCACACAATTATCTGTCCTGAATAGAATACGACATTCATCTCCATATGTAAGATTGTGTTGCGTAAGGGTACACTACATTAATACGAAAAACTTTATTCCGACAGTCACAAATACGAATTTCAAAATACCGACTTTCATAATTCCGAATGGTAGAAAATTCCGAATATTACAACTGCAACTTATCATTACTCCTAGTTTTATAATTCCTTAATTTCAATCTTCCTAAGGTTTATAATTACTATTCTCAAAATACCGAGCTTCAATAGATCGAATAACAAAAAGTCCGACTTAATGATAATTCGAAACATCAACAATACGAATAAAATTTTTGTTTTCCCGGTCACAGTTCTAACCTGACCTAACCCAAATGATTCACCAACAATAGAGGGGATCTGGCACTCGGCGGCTGCATGCAACATGCAAGCAGGCAGGCATGCAACATGCAAGCAGGCAGTCATGCAACATGAAACAGGCATGCAACATGCAAGCAAGCATGCAGCATGCAAGCAGGCATGCAGCATTGAAGCAGGCATGCAGCATGCAAGCAGGCATGCAGCATGCAAGCAGGAACGCAGCAAGCAAGCAGGCATGCAACATGCAAGCAGGCATGCAACATGCAGCAAGCATTGTTTCTGTCACGGCTCCGGCGCTGCGGGGTTTGGGCGACCCCACGCGCGCTTATCGTCGCAGATGGTTTTAAAGCTCACCACCGCAGCTTCGGCTTGCTGGCCGGCTTGGCCGGCCAGCCTCAGCCGCGGCGGGCCTTCAAACCACCTGCTCCTCAGCTCGCGGGCCGCCCCACCCCTCCGCGCCTACGCGGGCTTTAATTACACTCTAGGGTATGGCAGACAAGACTACGTGAAGTCGGTTTTGCAGCGATTCGTTTCTGTCACAATTTTTTAGCACAACATGTTGACTTTTAGTTTATTCGAAGTATTGAAATTCGGAATGTTGTTTTTTGGACCGAGAACCCTTCGAGCATTTGGCCCTTAGAACGTATGAAAATCGGAAAACTAACAAATCGCATTTACGACTTTCGATAAGATAAATTTCGTGATATTTAATAATAGACATTACAATTCTTAGGTATTATGAAATTCAGACTTTTGGAAATCGGAACATCAAAATTCGGAATAAAATATTTCGGAGTATTTGGGTGTTCCCATTGCGTAAAACTTAATTTGAACTATTGTCATACTAAGTATTTTTAGTAAAGCCTTCGGTCCTGACTGTCGGTAACTGAACTCTTTCCGGTCGTATCGCTAGTCATCGCATCATGAGAGTTATGGAATAGAAAGTGCTCCTGTGGTTGCGCATATACTTGTGCAATATATGTACCTATGTATAGTGAGCATGCTGGCGCGTCGATACAAATGTTTTGTCAAATACCCACATTCTACAAATAAAACATATTACTTATATTAGCTTTCAGCCGCTCAGCAACTACATATAGTACTATATTTATTCTGAAACATCCTTTCTCCATTTAATACTGTAGTAAATAGGTATATTTAAGTATCTGGTCTTGTCATTCTCGAGACTGGAAGGATTACGCCTCTCAACAATTTTCTTACTCCTGTCTAATTAGTTGAAAGATGTTTTACAAAATGTAGCTCCGAGCTGAATATCTTCTAAGTTAAACGAGAGTAAGACAAATTGAGGGATTAGCATAATAAAACAAAAATGGCCGAAGTTCAGACATATTTATTCTTATCATTTGGCAATACTACAGTGCCGTCGTAAATTATATTAAAAGATTTTAACACAATGAATTAAGTAGGTATTCAAAATGGAAGAGAAATTTCAATTCAATTTATTTATTTCTATAGAAACAGGTCATAAGTAGGATGTAGACGCCAGCACATCAAGCTACTCCAATCTGTCAAATTTCCCCAATTGTAAGTGAACCTTATGCTTAAGTGATAAATTTGGAAATCTATAAAATAAATTTGACAGATTGGGGTAGCTGGATGTGCTGGCATCTGTACGTAATAGTCGAGAGGTATATCTATGTTTTGCCTCAATAGGCATACAAATAGTTACATATTGTAATGTCAGAAAACATAATGCCTTTACTTAAAATGCATGAGCCCAAAATACACGAAATCGAAATACCTTATTATTCATAAGACCTTAATCCAGTACATCTTACTGTACAATTCCGAAATTTAAAATACCTACTAATAATTTATATCACAGATTTCAAAATTTGGCATGTGTAGATACCTAAGTTATCAAATTTTCAAGTATCCTTAAATTAAAAACCAAAAATAGTGTCGTTTTAAACGATTTTACTTGGAATGGGTTATTTTTGTTTTTTTCAGAAAGAGGTTTTCGCAAAACGTGTCTTAGTGTACACCTAACCTGCCGCGGAATTAGATATCTTGGCTCCTGTTGGAGGAAGCCCAGGGGACGCGGGTATCCGGTGCTGAGATGACGTCTATTATTAATAAAATCGAACATTGAACAAGGTTTTTACACATTTAAATATGGCAAAGTTAATATCAAATATGGCAAAGTTAATAGCAAATATGGCAAAGTTAATATCAAATATGGTTAAGTTAATATTTTCAGTTTGATGAAAGTCCTTACAGGTTTTTTACACTTATTTTGAAACCTAGATACTAATGTCTGGAAAGAAAATCCGTAACCCCCCCCTTATAAGCAAGCCGATGATCGAATCGTGCGGTCGTATCCTACCGGCGCGCGGCGGTATTTATAAACAAACTTAAACTCTGAGACGCTTTTTAATTTAATTAACACTTTTTGTTATATTCACTTAAACAGCTGCTGGATTAAACTGTGAATTATTTATAAATACTAACCTAAAATAAAAAGCACTTCCATTTTCCTAAAGATTGACGTAATCGATGTGACATTAAAGAGCTTTTCTCTTAAAACACGATGGAATATTCCAAAAAGCTTAATTACTCTTGAGCCGATAACATAAAAACAAAGAATATCAATCTAAAGGGATATTTAATATTGATGAGCGGACGTCGGGCATTCATAAAAATATTAATTGCTGTCTTGTTCGCATCGTAAACCCACTGGACATGAAAATATTTAGTGCTGAAGTGCCAATACATATTAAAGCACACTTTTTATTTGCTTTACTAGAGATATACGCGGCAATGCTTGCTTATTTATTTTTAAGCACACGATTTATATCAGAAAATAAGACACGTTTTTAGAAATTAACCGCGCGTAACTCCACAATTGAAGAGGTATTTTTAACTCCTGAGTTGGTTCATAAACCTGAGTCTTTCTGAGTGATCCAACGAAAGCCATAATCTATACATATAATAAAATCGTAAGAAAGTCAAAACTGTACTTTGAACTTTTTTTTAAAAGGATACCTTGGGCGTGATCTACAATCGATATCGAAGCCAAAAATATAGTTTTTAGAATTTTTGTCTGTTTGTCTGTATGTATGTCCGGGCTAAACTCAAAAAGTACTGCATGGATTTACTTCAAATTTTGCATGAATATTACTAAAAGGCCGGGTCAACATATAGACACATTATCACGCTATCACCTACGAGAGAGTAGCTGTGATAATTTATAAAATTTTACGCAGGTAAAACCGCGGGGCACAGCTAGAATTATAATAAATTAAAAAAAAAATGATTTAATTTGTAATTTGGTGGTGTGGTTTGCTCTGTGGTTGACCGCATAGAATATCGCCACCCCATTCCATCCCTTAGGGGGCGTAGAAGTTCCCAGACAACTGGCTGCAGCGTCTCTCTGTGTGCCTACTATGATCATCATACTGCGATCACCGTCTCCAAAGCGTGGCGATTATGGCAAATCCTTCTAAAATATGGACACAACTCCACTGTGGAAATTTTTTGGGAGGCCTTTGTCCAGCAGTGGACGTTATTAGGCTGACATAATTATTGTGTTTATTGTAGAACATGTAAATTTGTTTACTTATAAATATTCTGACAATCTTATTAATATATGATATGAGATTAATGGGACGATAACTTGACACATTGTTAAGTTTCCCTTTTTTATAAACAGGTCGTACATATCTTTGTTTCAGTTAGGATATAATAATTTTGAGACTGGTGTCAATAAGGTGAGCCATAGCAACTGATAGATTATTGTTAATTTGCTTGATATTTGTAACGTTTATTCCACCTTGACCTGGAGATTTGAAATAATTCAGGTTTCTTATAATTTGTTGTACCCAAGCAGGTGACGCTTTCCTAGGTAGCAATTAGCATGGTAATATCAGCATGGTTGTAGAATGTTTAATGTATATACACTAAAATCTTAGCAATAATTGAATAACACGACGATTTAATCTGAAATCTTAGGTCATGGCCATGCAGTTTTTCTAAATTGAATAACTTGGAGGGTAGTAGACAAAATAGACTAGTTTGTCTTTTAAGAGAAATATTTTAATTATTTGTGAGCATTTTAAGACTGAACCACTATTAGCAGTTGTTTAGTTTCATTGTTAAATTCTAAAACTTAACAACTTACACAACCAAATTTTATAAAATTAACAAAATTACCTATGTTGTAGTTCACTCACTACGCGTTTTGGTTACAAAACTGTAAGTGTAGTAAACATTTATTTCATATAATAATAAACAAGTTGTTGATTTGCGCGGTTTTGATAATAATACGCGCCGGAAAAATAATGAGAAAAATCTAAAGATAACAGCAACACGATAAGTTGAAAATATCATAAATAACGAGGTGTTTACGGTTAGCAAAAATCCCTGGAGCCTCGGACCCGACGGTCAGACTCATACTTCATCTCCGGGGGTCAGAGGTGAAATAGGGCGCAACTGGGATAAATCTCACCATCATATAATATAAATAAAGTAGTTGGAATATATTTCCCAGATTTCAGGTGATTTCACTATCGATTGAGCAATTTATCATTGTGAAAATAGGAACGGTAAAATGTATGTTTTAATGTTTGCTTAGTGTGTTGTCGCTATGTAGGAAATTTGATTTTTAAATTAATAAATTCTATTTCCTTATATTGATATATAGTATCACCTGGCATGGGGACGAGCGGTCCGTATATTCGCGTACTATTGTAGAGTGAAACGTCACTAAGCGTTCCTAAAAACAGACTGATGCATCTGTGCATCAGTAACCGTTACTGACGCACAGATGTCAACCCCAAAGGATGCTCTGGAATGGGTTACTTAGTTTGTATTCTTATTTGCTAGGCAGCTTGAGTTAAAAATATGTGAAACACCCTGTGACTAACAAAATTGAGTGGTTAGACATGGTGAGTTTGCACGCAATTTCCGGCGACAGTCTGGCAGAAGCGAGGCGATATCTCTCAACCATAACACTTAGCGGTACTGCACAGGCCGCATCTTCTAGGTAGCATCTTGAACCTGCAGATTCCCATTCTAGGAATCTGCGAGTCAATTAGCAATACACAGTTGCTCGGCAGGACTAAAATACAAGCGCGCGCGGGAACATAGGCGGCTACACCAGAAAATAATGATCAAAATTGCTAGTAAAGCAAATGAAGAACGAATTATGTGGACTTCTCTTGGCGCCTGATGGGAGGAGCCCCGGGAAAGTGGGCATGCTGCTCCGGTGCATCGTCATTAAGACCTTATTTGTGTGTTATTCATGTATTTACATAATTTTTTTTTTTTTTTAAATTGGTTCACTAATCGGACAATACAATACCTCATTCTTTTAAGACACAAAAGTATATAAAACAAATATCCAAATTGTATGCCCTAAAATAGTGAACACGGCGTGCTTTGATAACTAAAAACTTAAATTAAAGAATAAAATTAAGTATAAAAATAAATTAGGACAATATTACTTAAACTAAAAATTTTAATTAAAAATTGACTAAAACAAATGGAAAAGCTAACAATTTTCAGAGCATTGGCTCTTCAAGCTTTTTTGATACAATGTTTAGCTGATGTTAAGCCACCGGAGAAGATGTCAAAAAGCTGTCGTATGCCATTATAACTTGAGGCCATTCTATAAAATGGAGCATGTTGTCCAATATTGGTTCGGCAATGAGCCGTTTCAAATGTGCGCCTATTACAAAGTCTACTACTTTGGCGAGGTACAACAAATTGAATTCTCTCCAGTAAACTTTCACAATCTATATGACCATTAATTAATTTATAAAGATAAACAATATCCGCACCTTTCCGTCTTATTTGTAAAGTTGACATGTTAAAATGGTTTAGCCTTGCTTCGTATGACATAAGGTTTTTACATTGGTTATTAACATATGAGAGTTGATATAAAAAGCGTTTTTGGACTCGCTCTAGTTTACTACGGTAAACATCATAAGTTGGGTTCCAGACTGGACTTCCATATTCCAATATGCTGCGAACTATGCAATTATAAACAGGTATAGTCACACAGGGATCCCTAAATGCTTTCAGTTGCCTAGATATAAAACCAGAGAGACGGGAAGCTTTTTGCACTATGTGATCCGTGTGATGTCTAAAATTTAGTTGAGAATCCATAATTACGCCTAAGTCTCGAATCTGCGATACCTCATCCAGGGCTACATTATTAATAGACAATATTGCTTTGGATGGGTTTCTTTTCCTGGTAAACTTAATATGCTTACATTTACTAGCATTCAGAATCATATTATTCTCGATGCACCATCCAGACAGTTTATTGATTTCATTTTGCAACTTTATTAGGTCATCGTCACAGTTAACAATTTGATACAATTTTAGATCGTCGGCATACATGGTGAATTTGCATTCCAATTTACAAGCCAAATCGTTAATGAAAATCAAAAATAATAAGGGGCCCATATGCGAGCTCTGGGGTACCCCTGATGGTATAATGTTTGACTGAAACTTAAAACCTTGAACTACTATCTATTTTTTAAATATGATTCGGACCAACGCTTTAATGACCCATGAATACCCATGTTTTCCATCTTATTTAGCAGAATGTTGTGATTAATAAGGTCAAAGGCCTTGCTAAAATCAGTATACACGGCGTGTACCTCCTTCCCTTCGTCCAATGCATCTGCAATATCACTAACAAAACATAAAAGATTTGATGTTGTTGATTTCTTTGGTAGGAAACCATGTTGCGCCGGATGAAGTTGTTGTTTAACATGCCAATAATTTTTTTTTACAACAAGAGATTCAAAAACTTTACCAAAAGAGGAAAGTAT
Organism: Pseudoips prasinana; assembly: GCA_951640165.1. NCBI lineage: Eukaryota > Metazoa > Arthropoda > Insecta > Lepidoptera > Nolidae > Pseudoips > Pseudoips prasinana. The sequence continues at coordinate 20,321,164 of OX621236.1, read as the reverse complement.
GGAAACTGGTCGATAATTAGACACCTCCGAGATGTCCCCATCTTTGAATATTGGGGTAATGCGAGCATTTTTCCATTTCGTTGGAAAATTGCCTAAACGAAGCGATAAATTAAATATCTGTGTTAGTGGATATAGGAGCGATTTAGCGCATTTTTTTAGTAAGATGGGTGGTATACCGTCTAGGCCCGCGCCTTTAGTGCCATCTAAATCTGTGAGTGCTTTCAGTATTTCGGATTCGGATAGACTTACATTACAGAGATTTGGCACGTTAATTGTAGCCATATTCACATCAACTGATTTTAACCCCGTTCCCAACATGTTATAGACTGAATTAAAATGCTCCGCAAAAAGATCACTTATCCCTTGACCACTTTGGGTATGTTTATTTCCTAATGTCATACGATCTGGTAACGCGGTACCATTAGACTTCATGGCATTAACATATGACCAAAAATATTTTGGGTTTGTTTGAATAGTAGTCGCTGCGTTATTAATAAAATCTCGGAGGCATTCTTTTATCATAGTCTCGCATCTGTCTCTAAGTAACTCGTAAGCAAATTTGTCCATCAAATTGAGATATTTTTTAAAACGACTGTGATATTTAGCTTTCTCTTTTTGACACTTTATTAGAGATTTACTAAACCAAGACGGATATCTTTGGTTACGTTTGCGAGAAAGTGGCGTAAACTCTGCAATTATAGGCTGAATTTTCAAATAAAAAATTTCTACCTTACTGTCGACTTCGCTAAAGGGTAAATGCTGCCATACCTCGTCCCAATCAATATGAGCCAGTTTTTCATTAATTGCCTCGAAATTAGATTTGTTAAAGTTAAGCGTAGGGCTACGGTCCGTTCTAAGATATTTATTATTAGTTAGGTGTAAGCTAATTATAATTGCTGGGTGATGCGGGTCCAGCCTGGTCAGAGGTTTATCCGCCTCGACAACCTGAATCTAGTCAGGAAAATTTGAAAAAACTAGATCTAGGATACGGTGATTGCTGTTATGAATATGGTTAATTTGTTCCATCCCACAAAACATCATTTCCTCCAAGAACTTTCCTTCAACCAAATCTCCACTTGGTAAGGGTGAACATATCCCCGGTGAAACATTCCGTTGCCATGTAATACGAGGAAAGTTAAAATCTCCTATTAGAATCGTGTGAGAGTTTTTACATAATTTGCTATTCACAACCTTAATAAAATTATTTAAAAATTCCTCAATATGCTCGGCAATGACGGGCGGTGGTATATAAACGGAGCATATATTTAATGAATATGCATTTCTGTTACGCCCAATTTTGATGGAAATCCACAGTTCCTCGGACTTTGACTCCCAGGCTTGCATCCGTAGCACATTTATGGATTTAAGAATTGCTACTAATACCCCTCCGCCCTCTTTTTTATAAGAATACCTAGTAGAGCAACGATCACGCCGAAAAACGTTATATCTATAATCTAAAATTTCATGGTCAAACACAGTATCATTAAGCCATGACTCGGTTATCACAATTACATCGAAATTTTCATTTAAATCATTTTTTAAAAAATCTACTGTTTTAGTTCTGAGATCACGTACATTTTGATAATATACAGACAGATTGAATTTTAGAAAAATCCGAGTGCCTTATTTGTAAATCTTGGAAAATTCTTATAATTTCTAATACCTACTTACTAATACTACAAAGACTTTAATATTTCATTATTAACTACAATAGACTTAGAGTTAATGTCTTTACGCACAAAAATTCGACCACCACGGACCCAAACAAAATCATATTTCTTTTCTTTAGCAACTGCCCTTGTTGCGGCATGTAGTTTCTTGTTAATTAGTGAAAGATGCTCGGTAACAAACACTGCATTCTTATTTCCTCCGATGCCCAAGTGACTTGTGTTCAATTTATCATCAGAGTGGTTCTTGTTAAACATCCTCACCGATGCCAAAATGTTATCTCGCACTCTGGGGCTATTGAATTTAACTACAATGGAGCGGGGACGGCCTGATTCCTGATTCTGTTTTTGTACTCTGTGGTAATTCACAATATCCGAATCTTTGAGTTCATACGAAATAGTTCTGGCCAGTTGAGTCACAATGGTCAGTAGATTTTCATTTTTGAACTCCGGTACACATTGAATTTCGATGTTGCTGTTACGAGATTGTTGGTCCATCTGGTCAAGCTTTGAGTTTATTTGCGTAATCTCTGATCGCAATTGTTCGTTTTCACTTTGCAGGTCGCAAATTATACTTTTCTTTTCATTTGTTACTTTCAGAAGCTCATCATATTGATCTGATATAAATGATACAGTTTTCTTCAAATCTTCTAAGGTACTATTTAAATTTGCTGTTTCTACATTTAGATTAGACTTCAAGTCGTTAAGAATTCTAATGGTAGCTTCATTTATTTTTTCATCTATATGATCTTTAAGTTCCTTGACGATGGTGCTGCTCATAAATGAGGGGATCTGTAAGGTGGGAGAGTTAGTGAGGTCTTTCCTGTCTATTTGCGATGCAGATATTTCACTTCGCCTTGTTGAAGTCTTGCAGTCCGAGCATTTCCATGATGACTTCAGTTGTTTCGATTCCTTTCCAAAGTTTTCTGTAGTAATCCCAAGGCATTGGTAATGGAAATTATCTGAGCAGACCCTGCAACACTTTATTTCGTTAGCTTTTATAACTTTTCCGCACTTTTTGCACATCATAGTTGGTTCTATAGGAAAACCTATTCAAATGAAATGATTAACCAATTTCAGAGCAATAATTTTGGTAATTTGTAACTAACAAGCAGTATGCAATATATTTTAAATATTTATCAACCAATAAGAATATAAGAATTCTACTAATTGGTAGATTTTATCCGTCAGGGAAACACCGTTTTCGGAAGACGTGCAAAAGTACGTAGTGTTGCTAGGTTGTCACTTATTGTTTTGCGCGGATATACATATTATAGATAAGTATAATTTATTTTTCACAGAAAACGCTCGCACAAGAGAATATAATCCCTGTGTTGCGGGGTACTTTACAAACACATCAAGATCTAGACTCAAAAGAACTATTTATGGGTCACACAAATAGTTGTCCGGCGCGAGAATCGAACCCGGGACACGAAGCGGCGAGGCGACTGTCTTAGCCGCTGCGCCACACGTGCAGTCAATTCAATTACACGCAGACACGGAACAAATAATCGTGCTCAACACACAAAGATTTGTTAATGCGAATCATAATCTGAAGCTCTATCAAATATTGTAATTCTCATATGTATGAGACGTTCCAATCTATATTTATTTACGTATTTATAGATTTCCAATACCAACTTATTGAAAATATTGATATAATTATGACCCAAATTTTTAGTTTTAGTTCCTTTTCTATTGTTTTTTCTTTTAGTGGTTTTTATTTTATTGTAGAAGTCGTTTTGACACATAAGAGGTCTTAGAGTCGCAACGGTGATGTAATGATGAAAGATGGCCTAATGATGGCTGTCTTTGTATAAAATCTTAAAGTTTGAAGTCAAACTGGATATTTTAATGAGTAAATACGGTTAATTAGTCTGTACCTTTAATTGGACAATTTATTTTAATTTAATTTTTAAGTCAAGCTTTAAATAGGACTATTTGCTTAATATTACAAAGTGAAGCTTTCTACTTTTTCAAACTTTTTAACATAGGATCATTAATAAAACAGCATACGCTATATAGTTGAAAATATATAAATTAATAAAAACTACGGCCCTGTACTGTACCATGGCCACCAGATAAAACTGCCAAGATAAATAAACTGCCAAGTAGAAAAAAAAAATGGCAGTATAGTGTAAATATATATCACCAGTTCTGATTGTTGATTAATTCGATCTTAAACAATGAATTTTCCTTTTTGACTTCGTATCTGTAAGCAATTGAGTTGCTCACGATTATGATTTATTATAATTAAGTAGTTTAGTTTGTAAGTTAGGTTAGGTAAGAGAGTAGATTAAGTTTTCTCGTAGATCAGATATAGTTATCGTCGATTTAGTTCTCGTAGAAGTTCTCGTAGATTGAGTTCTCGTAGTTTTATAGTTTTAGTTCTCGTAATTTAATAGTTTTATTTCTCGTATATTTATTATTAGTATTAGTAGTTCTCGTCAGGTTATTTAGAATTATTGAAATAAGTTACTGGCCATTTATTCTGAAGGGTTTGGGTATTCTGAAGGGAACCACGACCTAAATGGTGACGTTTAGGTCGTGGTTTCACTGTATTTGCAGTTCTCTTGAGGTTGATGGAATTAACTCGGTTGGTTCTGCAACAGGATCCCGGTGAGCAGATTGTGGAGAATGGTGCAGCTGATAATGGGCAACCTTGCGGGATCGTCCTCTGTTCATAAAACTTTCTCGTGTGAGAAAGCGTCAATTATGTATTGTAAACCAGCACAGATTTTTGCTGCTGGGTGTTGGTTGGTTTCTGTTAAATTAGGTGGAGAACAAGTTCATCAGCTTGTACAAAATTTTAGTCCTTGGGATCCCACTTCTGAAGACAAGGAGGCCGGAACATTGATGTTTTTAGGAAAAGTGACGTTAGCAATAAGTACTTACTTATCGTATGGGCAGTGCTTTTACCCATATTACATTACTGAAATGGCTTAACTTAGCTTAACTAATGGCTACATTCGGCACCGACAGCTTGACGTGCCCTCCAAAGCACGGAAATCCTAAATCCACTTTGGCGGTAACCCATCTATGAACTGACCGCGTGCCTAGTTGCTGAACCTCGCCAATCACTTACAAACTGGTGAGAGCATCTGAACATGAACGCCACAATGCTGACGTTACTTTTCCAAAAAACATAAATTTTCCGGCCTCCTAGTAATCAGAAGTGGGATCCCAATGATCACGTTATTTATCGTTGGCCCATCGTGTCAGTAAAACTAGAAGATAGGTTTTACAACGTTTTATTTCAAGAACAACTCAGAACAAGCAGTAACACAAGATGATGATGGGTACGGTAAGATGGCTCGAACAAAAATGAATGATTGTTTCGGCCGTCCCACTTTTTTATAAGTGATCTAAATAGTGAGGTGATCGTTATGAGTGACTTGTTTACGCCGTTCGGAAGACGTGCAAAATTACGTAGTGTTGCTAGGTTGTCACTTATTGTTTTGCGCCGATATACATATTATAGATATAATTTTTTTTTCACAGACAACGCTCGCACAAGAGGATATAATCCCTGTGTTGCGGGGTACTTTACAAACACATCAAGATCTAGACTCAAAAGAAATATTTATGGGTCACACAAATAGTTGTCCGGCGCGGGAATCGAACCCGGGACACGAAGCGGCGAGGCGACTGTCTTAGCCGCTGCGCCACACGTGCAGTCAATTCAATTACACGCAGACACGGAACAAATAATCGTGCTCAACACACAAAGATTTGTTCTGGGTGGGGATCGAATCCACGATGTATAATAATAATAATATCTAGCGACAGTGTCACACAGATCTTCCTAGCCCCAAACAAAGCAAAGCTTGTACTATGGGTACCAGGCGACGATATACATACTTATATAGATAGACAAATACTTAAATACATACATCACCGCCGCCTATGGACACTCGCAACACCAGAGGAGTCGCTGGTGCGTTGCCGGCCTTTAAGAGTCAGCAAACAAAAGTAAAGTAAGTAAATAGTAATAAATAGGAAAATTAATTAAATATTAAATAGTGAAGTGTTGCTGACCCTTCCCCCCACCCCGATGAGCTCTGGCGACTGCTCACACGCAGAAACACAACAATAAAATTATTCATGTTATTATTAAGGAATGGCTGCTCTTCGAGCGATTGAACGCTGTGCCCTACCTCTCTTAAGCAATTGGATTGCCAAATCAGCTTCTTAAGTTTGGATTTGGGTGATAAGACCAAAATATATGTTACAAGCTATTTTCATTTGTTTAAGTTATCATCTTAGTACATCATAGTGATGAAACGAAAACAATAGAAATAGATAGCTAAATACATGGTACAGTGTGGTTATAGCGAGGCCTTGAAGGGTCATTGTCGACAGTAATCGATACTTTACCTAGCCGCATAAAAACTACGGGATCACATGTTCCGCATCACATAGGTATCGATACTATATCTAAGTACGCTACGTAAGAGTCTACATTAGTACATACCACATAAAGCAATGTTTATATAGAGCTCGTCATTTTAAATGAGGGCATTTACCTAAGTCATCAGTTCTGATGGCAAGTTTCTACCGTATTCTTTGAGTGCATACAGTGCCTTGGACCCGTGTCACGTTTTGATATTTCTTCGGTCGGACTGTTCTTGATACACGGCGAAATCAAAAATATATATATCTTGGGTGAACTAACCCACTGCCTATTGAGATTCCAAACTGGGCAGAGCCTGTATTATGGCAACCAGACAACTGACCGCAATTTTGTACAAGCGAATTAAACATCATCATCATTATATCAGCCGAAAGACGTTCACTACTGGACAAAGGCCTCCCATAAGGATGTCCTCAATGACCGGTCTCGTGCTGCCCGCATCCGGCGACTTCCTGAGACCCTTATAAGATCATCGATCCACCTTGTAGGGGGCCTGCCCACGCTGCGTCTTCCGGTTCGTGGTCGCCACTCGAGAACCTAAACAAGGAATGGGGCAGAAGTAATATTTAATTTTTATAATATATGTGCACAATAATAAGTTATTTACATCTGTGGTGTTCCCACATCTAAAAAGGTAATACGAATCCACGCTCAAAATGTATTGTTCAGATTATAGTCAAAATAAAAGAAAAGAAAAACACTTTCATCGCAGCTTTTTTTGTCGTTTTATTATGTACCATTTAACACTATTTGGCAGCAATAATTAGTACCAAATAATCACTTATCTATGGAGTCTAGAGACCCTGCCCATGGAAGAGTGAAATAGCGAATCGCAGGACTGATATGGATATGACGTGAGGAACTGACGCTGGGTTGACACGACTGCCGCCTGAAAGTGAGTTCTCAGAACTAAGGCTCTCAGCGCAATGTTAACCACCACCAGTGTTACAAGTATTAAAGTTTGCGTATGAATGTAAAGAAATACATATTTAAATAATTAACTTAACTTATAAGAAACAGAAAAATATCAGCTATGAATTGATTTGTGTGTATTTCGGTCAGCACTGCGTGCGTGAGTACTTATAATAAAAATATGTTCCATTTTCAAATTTGGGATCTTTCGTTGTACCTAGGTAAAGACGCCAGCACATCAAACTACCCCAGTCTGACAAATTTCCCCAATTGAAAGGTGAAAATCTATAAAAGTAATTTGATAGATTGGGGTAACTGGATGTGCTGGCGTCTGTACATATGTATATCAGCGTTCAGTGTAGTAGGTACGGTTGTGTAAGGTTTTTACACAATTAAACATTAAGTAACACATTTACAGGCTAAATATTCATTATACAGGTACAGATGCAGCGAAAATATATTACGTGAAATTAAATCATAATCTTATGTTTATTTTTATTTATTTTTTATTTATTTAACACCACTAATCTAAAACATATCATATTATTAACAAAGAAGATTAATTAAATTTTACATTATTACATTGAATATACATTATTTATATCTATATATATAAAAATCAATGCCACTTTTCGTTGTAATGTTATAACTCAACAACGCCTTTACCGATTTGGCTAATTTTGGTCTTGAATTATTCGTGAAAGTCCAGGGAAGGTTTGTACGTAGAGATAATTTAAAAAAAAAGTCTTCAAAAAGTGTATAACCAACATCTTTTAACAATGTAAAATATTTTTTTGTTTGAATAAATGAACTTTATAATCATTTTTTTTATTACTATGCCTTATACGTAGCGAAGCACGTACCGGGCCGCTAGTACATTATAATTAAGTGTTATTATAAAATTATTAAATAACATAAATACTTACAATGATGTCAAGTAATCAAGAGTCACTCTCATAAATTCCGCGAGTGTACAAGTAAAGATGTCAAGTCTTTGGGACACTTCGTTAAGTATCTTTAATGAGGTACCTACTAATTGGTCAAAATTTTAAGATATTAGTCCTAGCTAATGGGACTTTAAACAGTCGTCGTCTCGGCCCCTGTCTTAATCTGGTATTTGGAACCATCAATTTTAATGATTCCAACACCTCAGGATTATTTATCTTGCCGCGAAATACACAGAAGCTGTATTTAGCTAGAGCTAAGTTTCGCCTCACCTGCAATTTATAGTATCCAACCATCCCTATAACGAAGACAGTTGGATACATAAGCGGGTAGAATGGATATACTCCGTACTGCTTGAAATATAGAAACCGTGTGAATTTATTTTGTATCTTATCCACCATGAGACCATATTTAGTTTCATGGGGATTCCAGATGATAGCATTCGTTTCTAGCCTACTCCTTACCAATGCATTTTAAAGTGACTTTAGGGCTAGTATACTTGTGAAGTTCCTGGTTTCCCGAAAACAAATCCTAGATTTTGAAAAGCTTTCTTACATAGTTGAACAATAAAATGGGGAAACGTCAAATCACTGGAGAATAAGACACCGAGGTCACGCACGGATGTAACGCGTGGAATCGTCTCTCCTTGCATAAGATACTTGTGATGTATTGGCACCACGGCACGTGTAAAAGATATTAAATTACATTTTGACACGTTAAAATACAATTAATTTTTCAAACTCCATTCCACTACACAATCAATGTCTTCTTGTCGGCGCTTGCAATCCTCATCGGTCCTAATCTGTGTAAATAACTTGAGATGGTCTGCAAACATTAAGCCTCGTGCCTCTTTCACCACTTCTGGGAGGTCATTGATCATTATAATGAATTCTAGTGGGCTCAAGTTACTCCCCTGACTGACTCCAGTACGAGTGCGATATGAGCCTGACATGCTGCCAGCATACTCCACGTATTGCTTCCGATCTTTAAAGTAGCTCGCAAAGAACTGTAGTAAGTGCGGAGTGAATCCTACTTTTGGTAATTTCGACAGTAGAACATCATTGTCGACACTATCGAACGCTTCCTGAAAATCAAAGTATGCAATATCTAGCTGAGCTCCTGCTTCAGATTCAAGTGTAGGAGCTGCAATTATTCATGAAACACATCAGATTAGAATCAGTGCCGCGGCCTATCCTAAATCCATGCTGTGCGTCACTAAGTTGCGGGCTCACTTGTGAATAAATTGTTGAACATAGTGCCGATTCAAAAACCTTCGCAAAAGTCGACAACACGGCAACCGGCCTATATCCTCTTACATCTGAACTCGCAGCAACTTTTGGTACTGGCGTCACTCTTGTCAGTTTCCATCCTTCCGGATAAGATCGTTCCTTTAAGCACAAATTAAAAAGATGCATAAGAGGACGCGCTAAAACCATTCTGCAGTCTTTGACAATATAGGGAGGCATCCCATCTGGACCCACCGATTGCTTAGGTTTAAGGCGCGCCAGTGCAGTGCTCACGTTATATAACGACAGTTGCCCCACGTGTATACGGGTGCCGCACTCAAGTACCGCTTGAGCTGCAATTTTTGCATCCAGATATGGATCAATATTTCCATAGACTGACTGAAAGTAGTCAGCGAATGCCTGCGCGTACTCAGTTTCCAATAATGGTACCCCATTCCTAACAATACGTGTTTTACTGCGCTTTGAGCGCTTATGACCAATGAAGTTCCAAAAAGATCGTGGCTCAGTTACAAATAGGGATCGAATACGATTTTGGTATTCATAATATGCCTTATCAATCATATTTTTAACTTGGGAACGATAGTAAGAAAACTTTTCATATTCATCTCTAGAACCAGATTTTTTGTAAGCTCTATGCCAAGCTGCCTTTAGTTTTATGTCGCCTATTAGCTCGGCCGTATACCACTCAGGGTAATAACTAACACTCAAGGTTAGTTGCATATCATATTATCACCGTAGCTATAGCGTTCCTTTTTAATGATACACGGTATAGATGTCCCTTTAAACTTCGTATTTTCTGGTAGACTTGAGGTACTTAGGCACTGGACAATCTCTGCCAGCCCATAAGATAATTTCTTGAGATCTCAGTAAAATTTTACCCGGTAGATCACATTTATTTCTACAACTTCTGAATCGGTTACAAAAGTTACATCTATGCATAAATCTGTAAGTACTATTACATTCCTATGTTTATCGTGATATAATATGGATTTTATAGATCTTAATATTAACGTAGATTCTGAGCTACCGATTACGATGGGGAACACTAATTGTTTAAAAGCCTGTACAGATTTCTGGTCAGGTCCTTAAATTAAGCTCTAGCAATCCCACCCGTAACCGCTGCGTAGCACTAAACGGTGGGGTCGTTTAGTAGAAGTAGAGTATAGCATTATTTCTCAACTTCCTGTAACGAATATGAACAAACTGCTCACCACATACTTTGGGAGCGTGATCTCTGGCAAAATCAGCTTGATATTATGTTAAATAGCTTGCAACCAAAATCTGGAGTAGTTTATTATACGGATCTTGTAGCAACAAGGAACAACTTCCGTGCGTTTAAGCGCTTTTGCCATACATACTATTGGAATCAAATATAACAGTTCACTTAGGACCCTTAAATTGATCCTCGGTGCTTTTGCAGCTGGCTTCTCTAGTTGAAATTGTGTCGTTTTATGAGGCTATAGCCTATTTATACCATCCTGTCTCCCGCTTTGCTCTGGAGGGAAGTGGAACTATTTATTTTTTAACTCCTCCTTTTTTCTTTTTGATTAAATTCGTTGCAGGATCCAAGCCAGTTAAAGCGATCGCTCGCTCAGTGTCATTTCATTGTGTGCCACTGTTGAACCTGGCTTACAGGAGTTGCAGTGGTGGGTAAGAGGAAGGGACTAAAAATATAGCATTATTTCCTTCAATGACTTGTTCATCAGGCATCATACATTATTACATTGATGATTACATTGATTGTTACCTTTTCTTCTGTGTGACGAAGACGAATATCAGAATATCATCACCCCGTCTTATCCCGTGGGGGCGTATAAGTCGACATGAAAGAATATCTATCCGAGGACGGGCAGCAGCTTCCTTCTGTGTGCTATGACCATCTTACTGCGATCGCCAACCCGTCTGCCAAGCGTGGTGATTATAGCATTTCAGTGGGAGGTTTTTGCCCAGGATAATATTAATACATTGTTAAGTACTTTTTTTTTAATATTTTATTTTATAAGTAGCTTATACTGGGAATAGTAGATCTGTAAGTTTCTAGTATGTAAGACTTCCTAAAATATGATATTTTAAGTATTGTAATAAAATGTAAATTTTAAGGTGTACATTGACTATTTATGTTAGACGTTGAAGATATTTATCGAGTGGAATGAATAAAACTCATTTAATTTCACTATTTACGTTTATGAACCCTCTCATTTGCGCGAACAGAGCTGTAAACTTTAATACCGGTATTTATAAGCTTCGTTATACTGAGCTAATACACACATCAACACAATCTAGGGATATTGAACATTTCATTGATTATCTAGAAAACTATAAACATTTTGTTATGACTGTAAATGGAAGAATTAAAGATAATTTCATGGCCGATATTTAAACATTAACAACACGATGCGATTTTGTTTTTCTAATTAATAAAAGTCTTAAATTAATTAAGCCATAGAAAATTACTGAGTGAACAAAAACATTTTATTCTTATAAAATTATTCAATCGAATTAAATGAATAAAAATCTTACCAAATCTGATAATCAGTAATCGGTATTTCCTCCTCTAACATTAATCACACAGCGGCAACGATTTTCCATACTTAAAATTAAGGTGTCAATGTCTTGCTGGGGTATGCAGTCCCAAGTTCTTTTTAAATGTTCGAAAAGTTGTTCTTCTGTTGTCAAGTTGGGCGGAAAATCCCTCAATGCTCTTCGCTGTAACATGTCCCAGGCGTGTTCAATTGGGTTTAAGTCTGGCGACTGTGGAGGCCAATCTAATACCTGAACATCGTGTTCTCGAAGGGCGGCCCTCACCAGCCGCGCTGTATGGGAAGGTGCATTGTCATGCATGAGCTGAAATTCTTGCCCCGTTAGGGCCCTGAGCGGGACAATGACACGTTCTACTACCTCCTCACGGTATCTATGGGCAGTCATGCTGCCCTGAATCCAAATGAGTTGGGTTCGTCCGCCGATTCGTATTCCTGCCCACACCATAATTGTCCCGCCTTGGTAAGAGTGGACCTCCTGTGGATGTCGGAGACGGCTGACCCTGCCTGGAGTTCTCCAAACGCGTGTTCGTCTCGAATCTGGATGAAATCCATAGCGGGACTCATCAGTGAACAGCACCAATGACCATTGTTGATCACTCCATGTCAAATGTTCTTGAGCCCATAAAAGTCGCCTACCGCGATTGCCACGTCGCAGCGCTGGGACTCGTAGCGGTCTGCGAGCATGAAGACCAACTTCATGCAGCCTCCTTCGCACGGTTTGGTCGCTCACCAGCAGCTGCTGACCCTCCTGGAGCCTTTGCACTAGTTGCATCGCTGTGATATTGGGTAGTCTTCTGGCGGTCATTTGGAGAAATCGATCCTGTCTCTGAGTGGTAACACGATATCTACCTGTGTGCCGTTCTGCCACATCTCCAGTAGCGCGATAACGTGACCACAGCCTGGATACCACATTTTGGCTTGTGCCCAGAGACTCAGCAACGACGCGTTGAATAGCACCGTTTTGTAACATGCCAACTGCCCGTAACATTTCATCTCGACTCAAATGATGGCGTGGCATGACGCTAAAAAGCTTACACAACCAATTGAGAAAAGAAAATAAAACAATTTATCAGGTTTTCTTCAATTAACACGCAAAAAAAATTTTAATGCAACTTCTTGAAATTAGATACAACTCAAGATTGCGCTGTGCTTTGCGTGTTTTCATTTGTTTCTCATTTTAATTTTTAAATTTTGAATAAAGAATAGACAAGGTTTAAATCTGTAAATAAACTTTTTAAGGAAACTAAATAGGTTTTAAACAATAAAGCCATGTTTGATTTCAAAATAACGTATCCCTAGACTTTGTTGATGTGTGTATATCAATCTCTTATTCTCTTCAGCATTTATACGAAGTTATAAAAGATAAACATTGTTTTAGAAAAGGTATAAGAATGAATGGAGTATAAGATGATGATTTAATTTAGCATGATATATTTTCTCTTATCTGTACTTAGTGAAATTTTACAGATATTCACTGAGTATAGTTTTGAAAATAACTACTATACTTGGTAACTTTCCTTGCGTTTAAAGAAAGGTTATTTGCCAAAAACCATTTCCATATAAGGCACAGTGTAAATTTCAGTGACGTATCAGAAGCGAACAAAACTATATCTGAACTTTTTCTAGCAGAAAAGGGTGACCATTTATATAAACTAGAAATAACAATGGGCCCAAGATAGATCCTTGGGGCACCCTCATTTTCACGGGGCATTCCGAAGTGACACTGCCTATCGAAACCATCTATTCTCGCTCCAATAAATAGGACATCACAAGATCAAGAGATGTGCCGATATTCCATAATTCTTCAGTTTTACAACGAGCGTAAGGTGATCAACGCAAACGAAAGCTTTACAGAGAGCAATTCCCATCGCATTTTGTGACCCCTCGCATCTTGAGTAGAGCGGCCCCTTTTAAACCTGAACTGCTTGTTATGCATAATCTCATTCACGTTAAAGTACGACAACATTTGGGTGAGCATGAGTTTCTCAAATATATTACTTAAAGCTGGCTGTATCGAGATAGCTTCTATAATTCGTGTACGACTCGTACACGAATTATAGGCCATTTTTTTACAACCTGCCTGAAATATTCGGGTACTATCTGACTTATTTTCATTAAATCAGGAAATACACCATCACTTATGCAGCAATTTAAGATGGCTGCAAGGTAGGTAGCAATTTTTTTAACAGACACTTCCCATAAATCTTTATGCCCTTCTTTTTAATACTCTTAAAAGCTTTTATAATATCTTTATTTGTTGAAACAGTAAAAAGTTATCAGAATCAAAGCAATTAAAATTTATATTTAATATTTCAGAAACATATATAATTAATTAAAATTATAAACTGAGACGGATGATGACTGCTGAACCAGAGAACGATTATTTTTCTATGTTTGTGTGTTATTGATCTATAATATGTATGTATTTTAAACTATATAAGTATGTTTACCAGTTGTCTGTTTGCCATATTAATAGGCTCTGCCTAGTTTGGTTTCAGATAGCAGTATGTTAGTTGTCCCAATATATTTATTAATTAGTAGTAGTATATGGTCACCTTATTGAATTTACATTTGACAGATTGCTTCAGGTTAAGACGTACTTGAAATTTTGGACGTCTTGATTGTAATTTTATTGTGGGTACACGTACCTATATTGTAAAGCAATGATGAACGCTTAGATATTTTAACAATATTTGAATTCTCTATTGTAAAATATAATATAGTATTCAAAGTAAAACGGGTATTATTTTTAACTAACCAAATCCTGACATTACATGTTTTGAACAGTCAATGATCTGAAAATAATGTTATCATTACTTGTTAGAACGAAACTAGCGTTTGTAACTGTTTGGTGAGATACGGTTATAATCTTAATTTGGACATAAGTATTAACATGTCCAATTTATCAATATGACTTACACATTTGATTTTCAGTTTCAAATTACGTAACAAAGTATAAAGTTCATACATTATTATTCTATTATAAATATTTAGATGCCCGTAAGCTGGAACACGGAATGCACTTTGTATGTATTTTATTTTAGGATCAGTTTCTGTTCCTGCGGTACACAAAGAAATAATTAGATTTGATTTGATCTGCATTGACCAATATTAAGAAAAGTTCGTATTTTGTTCAATCAAGTAAATATTGATAAAATACAAGCGGATCATAATACAGCTATTGGTAAAAGAATAAGCCAACGTAATCCCGCTTTACAATAATCTTTATTGTATTTTGAATGTTTGGCAAGGTGAAGAGCAGCCCGACTGGGGAAGTACCTCCACCTTACAGAAGACATTCCTTAATAATAACATTAATAATTTAATGTTGTGTTTCTGAGTGTGAGTAAGGTCGCCAGAGCTCATCGGGGTGGGGGGAAGGGTCAGCAACACTTGTTTGCTGACTCTTAAAGGCCGGCAACGCACCCGCGACTCCTCTGGTGTTGCGAGTTCCATGGGCGGTGGTGATCACTTACCATCAGGTGACCCACTTGCTCGTTTGTCGACTTCTGACATAAAAAAAAAAAAAAAAAAAAAAAAAACATAAAAATGTCATGATAATGTGGATTGTATATATTTACGAGTTTTGGCGCCAACGCGGAAAAGGACGCATCGAGGCTATGTTTTATTTTCAAAAACTGGTGTAAATTCGAGTTTTTATGTGTCAATATGGTGGATTTTTAGACATAACATCTTCGACAACGTACACAAGTGGAGAAAAGTGCGATATTGCCGTGAATTGTGATTTTCCGTGTTGAACCCAAAACTCCATAGAAGCCTCTAGTAAAGTCTCCACTGCTTTACTGGGGTAGGACTAAGGCTTGACTGTGACGGACGTGATGGACATGACTGTGACGGACGTGTCGGACATGACTGACTGACTTTGAAACAGAAATATTATAACTGAAGAGGAGGCGGTATGGTCACAGACCTTAGCCTGCCCAAAGAGGGCAAAAATATTTAAAAAAAAAAAATGTATATATTTACAGTTTGCCTTCATACAGACTGAATAGTCTACTTATTAAATTTAGAAGCCAATTTGTTGTTTATACGGACGTACGGTATACTAACAATGATTTTAATACATAATATATTACTACCCGTTACATGGCTCGCAAAACTTCTATTGTTTTACTATGTATGGTATCTGTAATTATTATTATAATTCGCCATTTTTAGGGTTCCGTATTTTACTCATATTATTTTATTTTACTAATTTCCTTATATTACAGATACTATCTGTAATGCCAGCCGCGTAAGATAATAATAATAATAATAATAATAATAATCTTTATTCAATAAATAAGGATTTTGTACATAGTATCTATCTTAAAGTTAAAAGTACAATTTTTGTAGGAAACTAATGTGAAGATAGAGTAAACGGCGGTGTCCGTGCTAGTATACACTGTGTGACAGACACCAACGCCCCCTCCTCTTACAATTTAAAGAGCACATACAATTATAGGGGAACAAAAATAGTTTAACATAAAAAAAAAAGGCTTAACACTAACAACTAAAACTAGAATTAAAGTAAAACAGAAGTCATTAAAGCATGCATGGTAAAAATGTGGGTGTGTGTGTGTTTCAGTGTATGTGTGTGTGTATTGGTATATGTATATATATTATAGAATATAAGTAAGTAGTTATAGGTCACTAACAATCAGACCTTCAGTAAACTCATAGGATTGACCCTGTAGGGCGTTTGATACCAATGACTTGCACTTTTGTGTAGAGTGAGGATATATATTGCAAATTTTATTTATTTTATTGTAGAGGCGACTACTGAGGCATTGATAGTGTCGGCCTGCCAGTGCAGATTTTATACGAACTGCTGGGCAAATCACATCTTTACGGCGCTTCTTAGCTAATGCCTGAGGTTCGTATGAAAGGGAAGAGTGTTTGCGAAGAATGGTTCGGAGCACGAATATCTGCCTGACTGTAAGTACTGAGGTGTCTTTGTATAGCTGGTTTGTAGAGTAACGGAAAGGTTTACCTAGGAGGACTTTTAGGACAGCTCTCTGCGCTCTTTCAAGTCGGAGCATAGAAGTTTTAAAAGCACCTCCCCAGACTACTATACAATAGGCCAATATAGATTGGACTAATGATAGGTAGACAGTCTTAATGAGGGGTAGATCTGCAACGTATCGCAACTTTTTAAGTGGGAACATTAACTTTCGAACACGTGTGATAGTCGTATCAATATGATAGAGATACGAGTAGCATTCTATTTGTTATAATTTCCATGTATTCGCACTTCCTAATTCTAAAATAATATTTCTTGCTGGATGTAAGTCACTGAAGAATATATAATAAAAATATTTTTATGTTAAACTAGTTGTGTTTAGTAATTAAGGTATAACCAAACTCCATTCTGAATTTCAACTAAATCCGCGTTTTGCTTTATCCTTTTTATAAACCAGCCAAGTGCGAGTCGGATTCGCGCACGAAGGCTTACATACCATTATCTATAAAAACGATCAAAAAATTCACGTTGGTTGTATGGGAGCCCCCTTAAAAATTTATTTTATGTTGTTTTTTACTTTATTTGTTGTTATAGCGGAAAGTAAGTAAGTTAGAAATACATCATCTGTGAAAATTTCAACTGTGTAACTATCACGGGGCATAAGATACAGCCTGGTGACAGACGGACAGACAGACAGCGAAATCTTAGTAATATGGTCCCGTTTTACCCTTTGGGTACGGAAACCTAAAAAACACCCAAAATTATAAAAAAAAGTTTTATAATGTTAGTACGGATATCATTGTCATTTTATATTTAATGCACTTCGCGAAGTTTTGTACAAAATAATTTAAGTCAGTATATAATGTGGAAGATATATGTGATTATGACTATGATTTTAATAAGTTTGACTATTAGTCCTTAATAAATCCCGCTTTAGTCGAATTTCAAACTTTTATCGGTAGCGTCGGTTCGTAACAGGCATAAATCAGTTTAAATCGTAACACTTGTAAAACTCATATGCATTGAGACGGTCGGATACGCTTTAACTTCGTATAATCGATGTCGTAGCTTCTGAATCTTAAAATTATGTGTAAGATTCGTCTTGCGGATTATTGTTGTCTATGTGTAAAATCAGAGGTGTTCCAAATTTAATACAATTTTTTTTTTTCAAGACAACGCCCGCGCAGTAATAAATTAATCCCTGTGTCGTATAATTGACGGACACAAAGTACATCCAGACACAGAACAACTATTTATGGGTCACCCAAATTGTTGCGAAATTCATTCAGTCGGTTTTCGTGATTCCGTAACAAACATGCAAACATTTCAACATACGGACTGTTTATTACGTTTACAATACTAGTGGCGCGGCGCCCCGCGAACAATTTATTGCAATATATATATTAATTCTTGGTCCGACTTGGTCCGACACCATGACATTTCCTGTTAAGCAGTTTTTGTGTGGTTAAGTAACAAACATGCAAATTATTACATTTATTATACTAGCTGCGCCTCGCGATTGTTAATTATAGAGCTGACCTAGGTATGTCCATTGTACATGTTTATCTGTAACTTATTAAGCAATTTTTGATGTTGTCTGCGAGGAATTAAAGCCAATAATTGTCAATAATTATAGACTTGAACAATCTCATTTCCAAATTTCACCTTAAGTCGTTTTTGTATGATTGAGTAACAAACATCCAATCATCAACTTCATCATTCAAATCAATACAAACTTTCTCATTGTTATTATTACTATAGTTACGTTGCTTTCGATGTATGTAGGTACTCGTACTTACTTCATTTTCGAAAGGCAAAATTCATACATTATTCCTAAGAGATGAAAACTAGATCGAAGTCGTTGAAACTTCGCTGATTAACCAATCAAATTGATGAAGTAAGGTTACGAACTGCGCATATGGGTTTCCGAAAGTATACATTGTAAGATCAGGTAACCATATTTAAAGTCGTACTTAGTTTAAAGAATCTTGTGAAATGGAAATGGAATTTTAACTATTTGCTGTATAGTACTTTAGGCTCGAAGTTTCACAGAAAATGGTACAGGAAAGGTACAGGAAGTTTCACAGAAAATGGTACAGGAAGGTACAGGTTTTCTTAAAAGATGTAACGCACTTGCAGCCCTACTGGCAGGGTGGCATGGCATGGATTAGATTTAGGCACGATTCACATTGTGAATAATGCTATAAAACGAAAATTTAAATGAGTATTTTCACCATAATATCGATAATATTAATCACTAACAGCGATAGTACTAAAATGGGATGGGATGGGATTACAAAACTACGATTCTCGAGTGAAGTAATAATATAAGCTAGCAGCTTAAAGTGCTTACATTGAAACCATCAAATTTGGCTCTGTTCAATCCTGCCTGCATAAAAAACTATGTTCGCCAACGCTCTCTACAAAGTCTTCAAACATTAATAAATAAAGGGAAATTTATATTTAGCCACAGGGAACAATTTTTGTTGGGAAAAACACCTAGCTAATTCAACCTGTATATTTATGGCTAAATAACTTCAAAAGCGTTCTTCTCGCACTGCAAATTGAATTTGATGTCCATAGCTAGCAAAATACAATTAATACTTTCGGTTCTCCTTATTGGTTTATCCCGAAATGGTAAGACGAACAGTCTTGCAGATGCTTCTAATACTGATATTGGTATTTTCTTCTGTATTTCTTTTGATAATACTATGACTTCTTTGCTGACTACTTGCGCGATCGCACACAGTTCGTCAAACATGGTTGCTTTGAGTCCGGGCCCTATAATACACGCTCAGGTGTTAGTCAAGGATCTCTGTTGAGTCCACTTATATTCCTAGTAATGATCAATGACCTTGTAAATCAAGTTAAATTTGCTAAATGCCTACTACATGCCGATGACCTAAAACTAATAATGGAAATAAAAAACGAGAAAGAATGTGAACAGCTACAAAAAGATATAAACGCCATTTGGCACTGGAGCATTGAAAACAAGCTGCTCTTCAACACTAGTAAGTGCTATATCATGACCTACGGTTGCGGGCGGCGACCAGTTCTTTTTAATTATACTATAGGTGGTCAACCAATTACTCGTGTCAACAACATAAAGGACCTGGGAGTGACCTTCGATCGTTGTCTCACATTTAGTGATCATGTTTCCGGTGTTGCCAAGGAATCATTTAGGCGGTTGGGTTTTGTTTTGCGTAATGTCCGTGACTTTGAGAACCCACAAGTCATCAGCCTTCTTTACAATTGTCTGGTTCGAAGCAAACTCGAGGCTAGTGCCTGTGTCTGGAACCCTCATACAGCGACCCAAATATTGACTATCGAAAAGGTGCAAAAAACCTTCCTTAGATTTCTATTTAAAAGGATATACAACTACTATCCTTATATGTACCCTACTAACTATCTTTTAGGAATGTTAGGTTTTAATTCTTTGGAGGTGAGAAGAGGCTTTGATCAGCTTACGGTAGCCTGTAAAAACTTTCGTGGAGAAATCGACTGTCCTGAGCTCCTTAATTTATTCTGTCAGTTATATGTGCCTGGTCGTAGGCATCATCAGTGCCGCCACCAGCGTGAATTATTTGCGAAGCCGCTGCATCATACTGTCGCTAGAGCCAAGTGTCCAGTATGTCGAACCCTAGATATGCTAAACGCCGTTCTGATTGCCTATCCTGAATGCGATGTGTTTGCCGGTAGATGGACAGGCATTAGGCGAATATGTTTTGGTTTTCTGCGAAAGAAAGTATGCAAGGATGTCCAGTATTTTGTATTGAAATTTATATGTAACCCTAAAAATAAGTAATGTAATTGTTTCTATGTTAATTAATGTAATTGGTTATTAATCGTTTTATTTAACTATAAATAAATAAAAACATCTGAAAGCTTTTCAGTCGATTGTTGACATGATAGATAAGTACAGTTATTTGAGAGATGTACAGATATTTTACGAGTTACGGGATTTAACAGGTAAATTGGTATTCTAAATCCATAAAATAAATAAAGGAAAAGTTAATAACACTGTTTTACTTTTATTAACTTATACTTTTTATTAGACTAGGGAAAGTGTTGGGTTCCCGCCTAAAATCATAGTCTGTATTTTTCCCTTCGCCTGGCGTATTTACCTACTCGTGGTCGCATGCCCTATCGTTCCTATAAGTAGTCATGATATAAATTTTGATCAAAATAAATGAATTCAATTCGGCCCATCCAGTTCGGAGCTAGGATTGCATGCGCACACAAACAGACTGAGACAAACATATTAGTTTGAAACTTAA
Source organism: Pseudoips prasinana (assembly GCA_951640165.1). Lineage (NCBI taxonomy): Eukaryota > Metazoa > Arthropoda > Insecta > Lepidoptera > Nolidae > Pseudoips > Pseudoips prasinana. The sequence goes on along the minus strand of OX621236.1, from coordinate 20,300,199 downwards.
AACATCCATCTATTTGTGTTGGGGGTTGAAACAGTAATAATAATATTGAAAAGTTGACAGTCAGTGATGAAACTACTTTACAGTGCTTTGAATAAATGCTCCCTAATCATAATCTTTGTTACTTCTACAATAACTAAGGCTATTTAAAAAGTGATGCATAAATAAATGATGATAATTAAAGATGATGACGTGTGTGCGGCGGTCATTGAGAGAGTGACATGAATGGTAGTCGCGCATGCGCGCAGTCTCCGCTTGCACAGAGATATAAGCACGCCGCCCGAAGCCTTCGCCACATAACTTTGGCGCGCCCAAACGGCCCAACAGAGAACTTGCCGACGGAAAACGACACATTAAAATCTCAAAACACAACTCATTTTACTTCCACATATATTTTTTCCAACAACTATATTTTCAAGTGAGTGTAACTGTTGCATACTGATCTGACAGTTTTTAAGTGAATTTTACTACAATTTGAACATTTGCGCGAACTTTTAGATAGTTTAGAAGTTTTCGGCGGCGTGTCTACCGACTCCGTGTGTAAGGTGAGTGCCCATTTATGTATAAATTTGCAACTAAAGTCACAAAAATACCAGGAATTCTATATATTATTGATTATAAATAACGGAAAGTTATGATACAACATTTTTATTATAAAATTAATAGAACCACTAAATTTCTTTTTTGTGGCGCTTAACCGATTACGATTAAGTGTACTTATTAAAATTTTCTGTTTATCATACAACTAAAATAAAACAATATATAATCCACAAAACATACTTTAAAAAAATCTATAATTGCAACGAAAAAGGTTACCTGCACTTTTGAAAAATATGCTTCGGTCATCTTGTGAGATTAATGTTCCCAAATATTTAGAACAAATTGACGCCATATTACTTTTGTACTCAATAATTTGTACGAAATAAATAATAAAAACAAAAAGTTATTACCACATTTTATGGTCATTATAAAAATCATCTTAACGGAAAATTGTGCTGAATATTTTGGAATATCTCTTACCATCACCGCATCGAAGAAGAATTGTTAGTATGTTTGAATTTAAACGTTTAATCCCTTAATTTATTTTTTTATTCTTTATTGGACACAAAAATACATATTTATATTTTATTTGTGTGGGCAAAAATATATTAATTGTATACCTACAATTATATATCAACATAATGTGAATTAATTAAAAAAAACTTATTAATACTTGCAATAGGAACTGCCACTGACCTATTACCTACTTTCTTAAATACATTTATATAGAATATTTCAAAAGGTATCTTAAATATGAATGTAAAATATTAGAGGCAAGTAATGGTGGTAAAGAAAAATTAAAATAAATAGAATTGATACAAAACATGTGACTATATAAGAAAATATTTACACTAAATACTGGGTTATATTAGTTCACCAAAACCCAAAACCATATTAGCTACCCGAGAATTCTTTCGATGGTTATACAGAAGAAGTTTTAAAATAAAAAAAGTAAAAATACTGTTTCACGCCAAAATAATATTTAAATTGAATTAGGTACACGCTAGGACACCGAAAAATATATTCCAATATTTGATTTATTCTATTTATTCATCTAGGAAGGCTGTTTTCGATACTTAGTACTTTTGCGAAGCTTTACTCACTCATATTATTTAATTTCGGCAAATACACTAATGAAATGTAAATAAAAATATCTCTAAATTATGTAGATTTATTTATATTGTTCCTAATAGGATATCAAAGACAAAACACAACTTCTAAATTAGTTAAATTTCTTTAACCATCTTGGCATTTGTACCACTCGACCAGAAATGGCTCAAAATGTCACGTTAACTTTTAATGAGACCCAAATTAATATTTAAGAAAGTTATCCCGAACCTTCAATTTGGACAATCATGTTTTAACTTGAAAATCAACTTAAGTATCTATTATGACTAACGCTTTACTAATAAACTTAAAATTAATAAATAATAATACACATAACATCTCGAACATACTAAAATTGTAAAAAAATTCAAATCTTTAAAATGGAAGCAATAAATTGGCGACAAATATGCTTTCAAAAACTCAGCGTGCACCGTACCGCGCCATCTTCACGGCAGACGTACTTTCAGTACACAAGTTTACTTTAATTTCGTAAATAGATATTTGCGAAAGTACTAAACATTTCTGGATGTCTAAACTCATATTATGCCTATCTGCCAACAAATTAGTTACACAAACAAGAAATCCTATATATTAACTAATTTTGGATGGGGTTAAGAATAGATAAGAATAGGTACTTAGTAAATATCATATAGCCATCTGATGTAATATTTTAGTAAAGATAAAAGAGATAAGATAAAAATACCTAAGCTTTATTAATTAGGTGTATATCAAAAAGGTGAACAAACGAGCGCGATGTACCTAGTATTTGGGAATTTTTACCAACTTCCCTTGTTCGCCTCCCCCGGCGGTCATGGCTCACGGTGACTCTGACAACACTAATATTACGTCGCGTAGCAGACGCGAACGGCTCGAACCCTCCCCGGAAAATGAATGGAAGTCATTTGAAGACAAAATAACGAACATGCTTGCATCGTGGAAATCCGACCAAGACGCTATTCTAAATAAGTTAAGAACAGATATCGCCGAGGTTAAACAACAAAATAAGAATATTCAAAATACAAACAACGAAATTGAAAAATCTATGGCAGTCATGAACAGCGGCTATGAAAGCATGCGACAAACAATTCTTAAACTAGAAGAAGAGAGATTGGATCAACGCAATTATATCCTGGAGTTGGAGAAAAAGGTTAACGATCTACAAAGTAGCTCGCGTTCTTCAACCATAGAGATTCGAAACGTGCCTACGAATGAAAAAGAAACCACCAGCGATTTAACAACTATTGTTATTAAAACGTGCGCTGCAGTGCAGGCCTCAGTGAAACCCTCTGATTTGCGTGATGTCTATCGCCTCCCAGGTAAAAAAGGCACAAATAGGCCAATAGTTGCAGAGTTCCTGAGTGTTCCAACTAAAAGTCAGGTATTGACGGCAACTAGATCTTTCAATAAAGGTCTACCTCTGTCAAAAAAACTAAACACAGAGCATATTGGTATTAGTGGCCCACTTCTCCCCATATATGTTGCGGAGCATTTACCGGGTAGCCTGCGACAGTTATTTTATGAAGCGCGCAAATTTTGTTCAACTCATAAATATAGGTTTTGCTGGTACCAAAACGGTAAAATTTTTCTTAGAGAACAAGAGGGCACGGATTCTATTGTTATTAACTCTGCTGCGTGCCTTAAAAAACTACATAAAATTAATTAGCTCCATTCCCTTATTTCTAAAGCTGAGCATTTTTTACTTGAACTTCTTTAATAATATTTTTGTTCTTGATTTACTTGGCAAGCATGTAATGTGTTTTTGTTTATTCATGCTCCCAATACCTGTATACTTATACTTTAGAATAATTTACCATCCCTACTATGTAACCAGTTTATTGTTTATTTTACAGCCTCTAAAATACTTTTCCATATTATATACTGTAAACATTATAATCCGAACAAAAAATCCTAAACTACTATTTTACCGTAAAAGTTACACTATACATATTCTTGCTATTATAATATTTCAGGCAGTTGGCTTATCCATGTATAATATTCATAACACACAATATTACGTATATTGTACTCATACAAACAAGGCATGTAATAGATTATTTGTAAAAATAATTAATAACGCATTGCTTAATGGATATATATATTTGTATAAATGTTAGACATGGTTTCTGTAACTGAGGAACTCGATGAATTAGGTACAAAACAATCGCTGATTTGTAAACCTGAACAATGTTCCTCTCTTATTAATAACCTTTCCGACTCTATAAGAATATTACATTTAAATATACGGAGTGTTAACCGTAATATAGATGAACTTCGAATATTCTTGTTTCAAATTAAAATATTACCTGAAATATTAATTCTCTCTGAGTGCTGGCTTAATAAAAATACATTAATACCGGTATTGGAGGGATATTCGGCTTATCAATCCACTAGTAATCATAATCAAAATGATGGCATTATCATTTACATTACATCTAACTTACCCCATTTAATTGCTGAGCCTAAGATTTCTGACGCTAATTGTCTTACATGTAAACTAGAATCGAATAATTTAGTCATCATTGCCTTATATCGGTCTCCAAGTTTTCGCAACATAGGCAATTTTCTCGATACTCTCGATAATATACTTACATCCTTTGCTCATATAAAGAATATTGTCTTAATGGGTGACATTAATATAAATATCTCCCCATCTAATCAAAACCCGCAGACCCTTGAATATTTGACCTTAAATGCGTCGCACGGCTTGTTGCCTACCCATATTTTACCAACCCGTGAAGGAAATTGTTTGGATCATGTTTTATTAAAGTCTGACCTCAAAACCATCACCCTGGTTTTTGACACATATATAACGGACCATGCCCCGGTTCTACTTAATATTGAGAGCAAACCAGTGATCACCAAACGCAAATCGACCAGGGTTAGAATTGACTATCCCTCCGTCTATAAAACAATATCACATACCGACTTTAGCCAAATACTCAATGTTTCGGATGCTAATATTGCAGCTGAACTATTTGTATCGACAATTAGTCTAATTGTTAAACAGCACTCGGAAATAAGACATATCCCCTCAAAAGATAAAATATTAAAGCCTTGGATCACACTGGGCTTGCTAAAGTGTATTCGCAATAGAGATGCTATGAATCGCAAATTATTAAGTGAACCTAATAATTACACCCTAAAAGTAACATATGTTAGATACCGTAATTTCTGTAATAAGTTGCTCAAAAACTTAAAACAGGCGCACGAAAAACAGGAATTTGTCAATGCCAAAAAGAACCCCAAAGCTATGTGGAAAGTCATTAAAAATATTATTAACACAAATTGCACGATGGGCTCTGCTGTAGAGCTGCTAAAGCTAGAACCTACCATAGCTACATCGGTTGGTAAAGTAAACCACTTTTTTGCCAACATTGGTAGTGAACTGGCGCTGAAACACCGAGCCGCGTTACAATGTTCGTCAAGACCCATACATAACTCCCCTTTAAACTCCCTCACTCTGCTGCCAACAGATGAGTGCGAAGTGGCAGAAATCGTTTCTCGCCTACGTAGAGACGCTGCTATTGGATGGGACGGAATTGCAACTACATTGCTACAGCAATGTAGTAATAAGTTGATTCCCATAATTACTTACATCTGTAACGTCTCTATATCTAGTGGTTGTTTTCCTAAGGTATTTAAGAGAGCAATTGTCCACCCTATCTTCAAGGGAGGGGACAGAAACGATATAAACAACTACCGGCCAATATCTGTACTACCAGTACTATCCAAAGTGCTAGAAAAAATTCTTAATTCACGTCTGATTAATTTCCTAGAACGACACAAGCTCTTAGCGCCGAATCAGTTTGGTTTTCGGAAGGGAAAATCGACGGAGGATGCCGTAGCGTCACTGGTAGATCACATTGTGGATAAATTAGATAACCAGCATAAATGCTTAGGCATCTTCCTGGATATTAAAAAGGCCTTTGATACCGTTTCTGTGCCTCACCTTCTACATAAGCTAGAAGAGATGGGAACACGTGGTCATGCGCTTAAAATTTTTAAAGACTATCTTTCCGATAGAACCCAGAGTGTTAGTATTGATTCACATGTTAGTACCGAGACCCCTATTACTTTTGGTGTACCACAGGGCTCTATCTTGGGCCCCACACTTTTCTTGATCTATATTAACTCTCTTTGTAAACTTTCTTTAACAAACTGTTCGATATATACCTATGCTGACGACACGGCCTTGGTTATCTATAGCCGTGACTGGAAAACTACTTTTAACCTGGCGGAAGAAGCCTTGCACCACGTCATGTCTTGGCTCTCAGATAACCTTCTAACGCTCAACTTAACGAAGACAACCTACCTGACATTTTCTATACTATCCCCCAACCAACCTTCACTAGACAACTTTCACCTGCGAGCTCACTCCTGCGTGGGAGCGTTTGATACTTCCCCATGTAATTGCCCAATATTATCAAGATCTAATGACATCAAATATCTAGGAGTTTACATTGATAGCCAACTTAATTGGAAATGTCATGTGCATAAATTAAATGCACGTGTAAGGAAACTTATATTTATTTTTAAAAGATTACGCTCTTCCAGTGATATCAGCACTCTTAAAATGGTATATTTTGCCCTATGCCAATCTGTTTTGGGTTACTGCATCACGGTATGGGGTGGTGCTGCAAAGACTCACTTTTTGGAACTAGAACGGGGCCAGAGAGCTGTACTGAAAGTAATGACGAGCAAACCTTTTAAGTACCCCACGTCGTTGCTTTACGAGGAATGCCAAATCCTTTCGGTGCGACAGCTCTTTGTGCTCCAAACCGTTCTAAGAAAACATAGGTCGCTGCTATACGAGAAAGAGAAAGCGAACGAAAGGCGGTCTTATCAGGTGTGTCCAGTTCAGCCATTCAAAACTACATTTGCTGGTCGACACTATCAGGTTATAGGAGGTCACCTCTATAACACTTTAAACAAATGGTGTAAAATATACCCTATGTGCAGTTACAGGTGCAAATCTACAGTTACTAAATGGCTTCAGCTAAAGACATACACAGACACTGAAGACCTTCTCACCCTGTCCGTTCTGTAAACCTAACAGAAACATAAATAAACACTACACGATCATGAATCCTACACTACATATACACGTACTAATACACTACAAATTTACAATCATATATATTTATCTCTATTCTGTACAGATGTCGAGGCTCCTAGGTTAAATTTTTGCTACTGGCTACGTTTGTTAAATCTATTATCTACGTTTACTTTTAGCTTAAACTATGTGTGAGAGCCCTGGTACCCATAACTCAAGTTAAATCTTATCATGGGTACCAGAGTTCAATTCTATTTTTTGTCACCATTTAAATGCTGTAATTTATGTGTAAATTATGCACTTTTTTGTGGGAAATAAATTATTCTTATTCTTATTCTTATACCTTTCCACAGATAGGCGTGTATCGCATAACGTGTCGAAGGGATTTAGCTGGCTATCACTACTTTTATTTTTGTAGCTGTTTGGATTTTTAGCTGTGGATATGATCGATTTTTCTATACAGCTGCCTAAAAACAATAAATATTATATGTAGTCTGGGTAATTTGTTGAGTATATAGCAAAGTTGGCACAAGATTCTAACAATTTTGCACGATAGAGTTTAATATATTGGAAATACATCGGAATCTATAAAGTTAATCGCGTACCTAACCTCAATATTTTTGATAGACCGATCCAACGACACCTCACACATCACTTATTTATCCTTAAACAAGCTAATGAATACCTTAAAAAATGAAATTTACAAAATAGATGGAGTATGCGAGTGGCGAGAAGAATTATGAGAATATTTAGCAATTATTTTATAATATCGTTACTACCTATTAGGGATACTACAGATCTATTAGAAACTACATAGGTTTCGCAAATAACATAGATACAGATATGTACGTAGCTATTCCAACATTCATCATCATCATCATGTCAGCCATAGCACTTCAACTGCTGATTAAAAGCCTCCCCAAAAAATGGGGGGATATGCCCTAATCACCACGCTTGGCAGACTGGCTGGCGATCTCAGTTTGATAGTATTTAATGCTCTGAGATGGTCACAGAAAAACGCTGCTGCCCGTTCTCTGGTAGGTATTCCCTAGGTCGATTTCTGCGACCCCACGGGATGAGATGGGGTGATGATATTCTATGCCGTCACCACATAGCGGACCAACATGAATTATTTTAAACATAAATTTCTCAACATTAATTATTTTAAAATCCTTGATATCGCTCTCTAAAAAATATTTATTTCTGACTAAACTAGCATAAAATCCCTAAAATAAAATTATACCTTGTAAGGTCTTTAAACGATTACCTAAATTCATCAACACATTCACAAGGATTTTGAATGTGTTGATGAATTTAGGTAATCGCATGATATTAATGTGGATGGGGTAGCAAATGGTCACTTATATTGGATTAAAACTATACTACAAGCGACCGTATTGACTAAAAATATTATCATACTATAAAAAAATATTGTATACTTTTGTATAGAGTAAGGTAAAAGTCGGTTAATGTCGCCTTTTATAGTTCTATATATCTTTGCCTGAGGCATCATAACGTATGCGTAGTTAGACAAAAACTCGCGAAGAAGCTGAGACAGACATTTCGTACAAGTTGTGAATTCACAATTCAACTCTTTTTTTAGAGAACCTCACATTAACAGCAGGGTATTTGGTATAATTCCTAGTGGACCGTGTAACCCTAATAGTACTAGTATATAATTTGTGTTGAATAATCCCATTTTATTCAAAGAAAATAGTTCTTGAGATTTCCATTGGGGCGATTGCTCCTTTATTTCAACGTCAAACTCTATCGTGCATAATTGATAGAATCTTGTGCCAACATTGGCCTTTACAAAATTTTTAAATGCATTGCTGTGGTTAAAATCTTTGAGTGGGCTTATCTGCTATGACACAAACAGCCGTTTACGACTGATATAAACGCTGCCAAGGCGTGTTTTCGAGTGTGCCAAAATTGTTATAGAACATTAACATAAGCAGAATGGCAAAGACAATGTTGCAAATGGGTTTGCCGTAGTCAACGCGCTTGGCATGCGAGTTAGAGACCGCAGTTAGATGGTAGTTACTAGACAGGAAGCGCTGCTGCCCGACTATTTGCTGTATCTTTTAGGCGACTTTAATGAAACCCACGGTGTATGGGGGTGGCCATATTATTATTTCTAGGCCGGAAACTACACGGCTAAGTAAATACGTTACGACCGATATTTTTATACGTACTTACTTAGCCGTGTAGTTTCCGGCCAAGAAAGAATAACATGGCCACCCCCATATTCTCTCCCGTGGGTTTTATAAATGGCGCCTAAAAGATACAGCAGGTAGTCGGGCAGCAGCGCTTCCTGTGCGTCACCATCTAACTGCGGTCTCCAACTCGCATGCCAAGCGCGGTGACTACGGAAAACCTCTCCAAATGGTAATGTTAAATATCGGAACGGAATTAAACGTATAACAATAATGCGCTGGTAAAGGGAGTAACTATGGTTTATTATATTATTTTGTAATAGGTAAAATTGTGAAACTGTCATTGACGTATACAATTTTACAATAGCACAAGAATTTTGAATATAAAGTGCTCTAGAAAAGGTTCGATTCGTAACAAGGCCTATGTCCAGCAGTCAACGATATGTGACGATGAATGATGTATTATTACTATAACGTACAATTCATCACCAGTTATGATTAACTTGAATAATTCTAGGTCTTAACAACACCACACCACATTTGCTGAACATTGTCTTTGCCATTCTGCTTATGTTAATGTTCTATAACAATTTTGGCACACTCGAAAACACGCCTTGGCAGCGTTTATACCAGTCGTAAACGGCTGTTTGTGTCATTGCAGATAAGCGCACTCAAAGATTTTAACCACAGCAATGCATTTAAAGATGTTGTTAAGGGCAAAGTTGGCACAAGATTCTAACAATTTTGCACAATAGAGTTTAATATTTTGGATATACATCTGAATCTATAAAGTTTCATCGCATACCTAGCCTCAAAATTTTTGATAGACCAATCTAACGAAATCTCACACATCACTTATTTATCCTTAAACAAGCTAATTAATACATTCCAAATTAATTTGTTAGATGTTGGTTTTGTTCAAAGCATATTATCAGAGCCTGTCTCGAATGCAGCTATCTTAATTTATAAAATAGTATATAAGGTTTAGATCTCTGAATAGAGTAAAGCTTTTATTGAATTAGGTTATGGTGGGGCTGGCATGGTCGTGTTGTGACCAAAAGCCCCTAAATTTATAATAGATAACAAAACAAAGCCCTTATACAAATCACTTATAAGATGACAACTTGAGTACGCGACTCTTGTTTGGAACCCAATTTATAATTATAAGTGACTAATAAGAGAAACAACGCAGCAAATCAAAAGAGTTTGTTAATTATAAATGTATAATACTTTACTAAATATATTTTTACTGATAAAACAAAAGATAAGAAGCTTATACTTTGACCAAATGTTTTTTATGTTTACTACACACAGTTTGACACAATAATTTCGATTAATAATTTAATGAATCAAATTTATATTCGCATAATAAGCAGATATCTAAGACTTAACGCATATACATAGTCACATCACAGCTTATTCGCTCCATTAACAAGTGGAACAAATGATGGCGAACCAGCAACCCTAAGGAAAATTATGAAATCTTATAATGATTATTTCACCGATATTGACTTATTTCTTTTAATATCAAAGTCGGTTTAAAAGATTGTATTGCAAAATTTAAATAACAATTGTAATTGTTAGTTCCATTTAAATGTTTCTTGGCATTGGTATTCCTTTTAACATTAAAGTCGGTTTAAAAAGTCTGTATTCCAAAATTTAAAATAACAATTGTAATAAGTTTTGACTCTGGTTTTTCACTGTAGTTATATCTCGTCATTTCATTGGTATTAAAATTTTACACAGTCCATTAATTAATATGCAATCACTTCACATTAATATTATTCTGTCCATAACGGCGGTGGTTGTATAATTATTAAGGATCTCTTTTAAAAAAGGAAGGTTAATATTGTAATATACATATTACGCAATTGTTTATTGTTCCAAATTGAAAAATAAACCAGTATTCGGAAATCATTTACTTTCTGTTTAAGTTCCGAACGACAGCAAAGAATCAAAATTTCATTTTCCAACTTTGTTCATATGATTAATATGTATAGCCCTGGTTAACTACAGCGTTAATACTAAGAGTTACTGAGTTAATCAGCCGACACAAAGACTTAAAGAAACTATAAGGGTTCCTTGCTTTATTGGGGAACCAGTACTACGAATACAATTAATTGGGAAAATATTTGCTGTGTTCAATTTTGCATAGTTTCTTTCTTATAATTGAGCGTTCTACGACCAAGTAATGAAATGCTTTTGTAAATGTTAATTTTTAGGTAAGTAATTATTTATATAAACTACTAAACATTATCGTTACAGGTTTACACCCAATGCGATAATGCGAACAATATTATTAATTATTACTCAGTAAATCTCCCTTACAAATTCCGTCAATGAACAATTAAAAATATCCACTCTTTGTGACGCGCTGTTTATTACTCGTATAGTCTAACAACTGGTGCAAATTTGCTTACGTTAGTGCCAGCCATTGGGATGTCAAAAAGCTGTGCCCTCGGCGCCTGCCACAACCTAGTGTTTGGAACGAACAGCCTCAATGAGTCGAATATACCAGGATTGTAACCTACCTCTAAACACTTCGAATAAATATTTGTAAATGTGTATTCATGAATTACAATATTCTAAATGAATTGCGCATCTTACTTGAAAATACGTAAATAACTACTCGTGCGGTGCGTAGGTATAGCCAGGCTCACAATTTCGTGTTTAATCGATGAGATAAGGCGAACGGTCAGTCTGTGCATGAGTTGCCACCTAAAAGGTGATTTCTTGGTAACAAATATAACTAATGAATAATGAATACAAACATAGCGTTTAATGTTGCCTATTAATCAATTTGACATTTGTAAACGAACCTAGCACAAGTCAGGGATATTAAAAACTCTCTTGACATTGCATTCGTATCGATGAAATGTCCCCTCCGGTTCTCAATTAGACGAGCATCCGCTTTTTCGGGTATAAAAGTAAAGCAAGTTTTACAAAAATGGCGCTGAAAATCGACGCATGTCCACTTCAATAGCCGCTATGCGCCGAGGTTCGACGGCTTGAGCTTCCATTTGCCGCTATTGTCCGGTGAAGCAGTGAAAGCCTGCCAGGCTAAACAAATGTAACCGTTATTAAAAATACATAGAATGGACAGAAAGTTTGATATGAGCCCTTTTTTAAAGTCAGATAAAAATAAGTCTTCTTTTCCAAGCCACCGCATTCAGTTAGCATCACTTAAATTAAAATTTGATTTAAATTTAATTTCTTAATTTATTGCGCTGGGCTTTAGCGCAATAAATTAAGAAATTATATTTAAATCAAATTTTAAGTGCAGCTCCAGATAAGTGAAAATTTAATGGGCGAATAAACCGACCGATGGAAAAATATAGCACTCAGGAGGAAACGGAAAACGCGGCGTGGGCAAGAGTTTTCCGGCGGATTGCTTTTGACATTGTGATTTTTCATTTTGCGAGATTTTCAAATGAAAGAGCGACAAGTAAAGCAGAAATACAAGTATTTAAACACTCATTTTCTTATTTTTAAGCTACTGAAATATTTTGAAGGCTGACAGAAAATGACATATTACAAAGTGACGTCACTTGGCTAGAATAGATAGTAATTTACAACGTACATTTTACTTTGCCGTGTTAAATCCTAAAACCATGTTTATTTATAGTACTAATATGGACTTGCAATTCACATCAATCATCGATATTTTAAATTCATGTATAATAATAATAGAAGCCTGTGCGGCCCATCTCAACGGAGCGCAGCCAACTACGTAATACATATTATAGCGCAAGGATGTGTGCGCAAACATAGGTCCATTGTCTACTGTCCCTCACACCCATCCACTACCGGGGAGCTTGGCCGTATACTTCTACTGATAGTTTTCTCCTCCCCCCCCCCCCTACTCAATGAGTCTGTCAAATACAATACTCACCAATTTCTTATCATCTGGTAAAAAATGTGCGCAAGAGAGATATATTTTTAAAATAGACATATTATTTGCAGAACCACTACTCACTAAAGTTAACGTTTTGTTAATAATTATTATGATGAGTAACAAAATAAATAAAACTAAACTAACAATAAACTTTTCTATCGTACTGGGAAATACGGACATTATTTTTATAATGGGGAATCTTTTAATCTTTATTACATGGTATCCTTAAAACAAAGTCTCTTTTAGCGTATGTCTGTCTGTATATCTGCTAACCTCCTCTTAGCCACTGCGCCGATTTTTATGCCGTTTTCACCATCAGTTAGATTATATGTATATATACGGCATAAACTGCAGGCTGAAATATATTATAAAACTAAAAGAAGCCCTATCCCTTTTTCTCCCTTTTTTGATTGGACTACCAGGCGTCGGGAGGGTCTCCACTGTTTACGAAGTGTTTGGCTTCCGCTTTCATCATGCGCACGCCTAAACTGTGGAACAGCCTCCCGAAAAACGTGTTTCCAGACTTATACAACATGGATTTATTCCAGGCTAGAGTGAACAGGCATTTTATGGGTCCACCTTTAACGACATTTTCATTTACCATCAGGTGAGATTGTGGTCAAGCGCAAACGTGGCCGAACTATAAATTTACATGGCTTAAGTATAAAATTATAAAAAAATACATAAAATATGTACTAGGTATTATAATTCTTCATAAATCCTAAAGAAAATTCCGCAGTGGCATATCTCAATCCGTTACGGTAGACTCTTATATTACACTTACAGTATAAAAAAATTGCAATATTGTGACGTTATTTAAATTAAATATGTTGGTTTTCTTAAGGTGAGATATTCAATGTTGCGGGGTTAGTCTTGAGCGTTGAGTGTTTTTAGTTGAGTTTAAGTTTTCCCATAGACAGGAAAATATAGGGCATTTGTGCGTCATATAAAAAAAGAAGCTTACTTATCGTTGTTTATAGAAAAAGTCTATAATCAAAAGCAGTTACCTATTTTCAGCTATTTTATCCTAAATTGTACGCGTGCGAAGCCGGGGCGGGTGACTAGTAATGTCTGAGATAAGGTCGTTACTAAAATTAATTTACGATTCATAAATACTATGACATGATTTCGACATATTTCGTAATTGGAAATACCTTGTCAGCTTAGTGATTTCAGCTCTGATTACATGGCAGTCTGCTGGGTCCAATTTTCCATTAGCCACCCATTTCGATTTATGAACTGGTATATTAAGAAAAATAAGGGTAAAACTCTTGTTAATTTTACCCCAGAGGATAATATGTTATTTAGAAACGTAGAATGTGTTAGTAAATCTTTATAATATATTGGGTTCCTCGGTTTTAAGGTTGGGTTATCTAAAATTAACAGAATGAAACCGTTCTGAGATCCGCGCTGTGTCCGTCTGTCACAAAGGTAATCTCGAAAACGATGTTAGTAAGGAGTTTGAAAATTGCCACTGCCAAACTGATAAACAAATTACTCATTTAGGCGACACAATGCAACAGACACACAGACATAAATATCAAACTTAGAACAACAGTTTCAATCGGGAATCAACAAATTATGAAAATAGTTAACCCTTCACTGGCATACTAGCAGACGCCATTGTTTTTCTATTCAGTTTGGAATGACTGCCGCGTAACGTATAATGTAACATTCCAGAAATTATTAAACACGAACTTTTACATGATACCTACACAAAGCGTTATTTCTTTATTCTACGTACAAATTTTAGGCTTCGTCGCGAGGTTACCTTGTTGGCCCACGTTAGATCCATTTTGATTAATTTTAGAATACATAAGTAGGTATCACACTAAGACAATAAAACTGTAGTTCATTCATATTGCCTTGATTATTTATTTACGAGTACGATGCTGAATAAATGTATACATGAATCTCTTGATGCGTGGGTAGCGAGCCCTTATATAAACGTCTGCATCTATGTATAAATAATGTTCTTCTCTGCACATACTCTGCAATCAAAAGAAATACATGCTATAATCTTAAGATACAAATAGAATGCGGATGTGTAGATGAAAGAGGAATAATATCCGACAATTCCGCTATTCATAATCTTAAATTAGGGATCTACGAAGTTGACAAGGTCTCTTATCTGTGATCCCACTGAATAGCAAGTACCTACTGACGCGTCGCGACGAAGCATTGTGCTGTACTCGGCTGTATACACACTATGTAGTTTCATTTACATTAAAATTTTCTAGTGTACATTTAAACCACAATGAAACGCATACATTTGTGTGTTTACAACAATAACAATAATGAAAGAGGCTTGCTAAAGTTTCCAGCCAAAATGTTCCGTAAAATGAGCAGTTAAGTGGGATCCGGTAGAACAAAAGATGGATTTCTGAAAGGTTTCAGTAATTGCTGCAAACCACTGTTATTGCGGAGTGTTTTCGGCTTGTTATCAGATAATCTGCGGTCACCGACGACGGACTTGGTTATCTGTAAATTAATCTCATTGTGGGACCAAACAATAAAATTGGACAAGGCTTTAGGTATTTAGAAAGAAATGAAAATATAATTCACACTTTAATATCTATTTGGTAATAATAAGAAAGCTGAAAATTGTGACTGCGGCATAACCTTTGGTATTTATTTTGCTGCGGCTTTAGAAAAACGAAAGCCGTAGTAGGAGAAAGATAAGAATTTTCTTAGACGACACAAAAGCTAAACGTTTATTGGTTTAAGCAACAGCATAGCAAAATCCGTTGTGTTTGCAATAACTGGTGCTTTGTCCAGTCACCGAGCTAACGCCGAGTGCAGACGCTAATCGACTCTAAGCGTAACTGACAGACGAACACGTAACTGTCTGAGCGTTCTGCTCAGACAGTTACAGTGTTGGACCACCAATACATTTACAAACAGTGCATTTTAGGAGACCCACGTCACGTACAAAAGTTAAACAAGAAAACGATATTTAATCGTCTACTGTTTCCGCAATAACATGTAGATTATTTTAATTTTTTAGTGACTTACGTTGCTTATGGGAATGTGCTAATAAATAGCACCTACATAAGTAAGGAGCAACATATTTCATTAAACGTAGACATCAATGCGTATGAACATTTAACTTTGAAAATACATAATTAGGGAGAAGGAATGCAGTTAAAAACTGCATTTATTCATCTACTAATTCCTTTCAACTGTAATAAAATGCATGCCTGCTGTGTGGTGACGGCGACAAATATCAGAATCAGAATATCATCACCCCATCTCATCCCGTGGGGGGCGTAGAAGTCGACCCGAGGGAATATCTACCAGAGGACGGGAAGCAGCTTCCTTCTGAGTACTACGACCATCATACTGCGATCGCCAACCCGCCTGCCAAGCGTGGCGATTATGGCATATCCCCTCAAGATGATTCTTGAGGGAGGCTTGTCCAGCAGTGGACTTATTTAAGCTGTAATGATGATGATGATGTAATAAAATAGTAAATGAAACGTGTTTTTTACGTTTGAGATCAATATTATTATTAGAAATAATGGATATAACTATGCATTATTGTCCCAGTCTATACTTAGTACTGCTAATAGAAACTCGATTCCACGATATTGTAGGTGTAAATTTAGGAAATACGAGCTTTTAAACACTTTAAAACTTATTAAAATATAATAAATATAAAGAACAAACACTCTACGCTGTTTCTAGGGCGTAGAACATTTGATTCTTGTATTACAATTATATTTTTTAAAAATCTGTGATGTCTAATAGGAGTTAAGAAATATCTCCATTAATTTCATTAGGCAAAAATACTTAAGTACCTAGCAAGAATTTATTTTGGCAGTATAATTATTGGCAACCATATCGCTAAACGTGATCTCTTTCAAATGTCAATAAGATACCAAGTGACTTACCAAATTTAGCCGACAGTTTGTTATTTTGCCTTTCAGAAATGTATACAGCGCATCTAAATTGGAAACATCTTTCAAATACTTTCAATTCAAAAAGCGTTGCTACTAACGTTTTAGTTACGAGTTTGTTTGACGCCAATATATGGAGTTAAAAGTGTTTATAAGTTGTCCGTCCAACTTATTTTGTACTGGAAATAAATATTTTAATTCGATAGCGATTTGTATATAGAAATCATAATTCAGTTCAGAGTATAGAATTCTAAGATTCTTATAATTTGTATGGTTCGGACACGTACTGAGTTCAACATTTGAATCAGATTTCAAATCATAGTCTTAGTATAAAATCTACTTAAAAAATTTGGTAAATATATGAAGAACTAGTTGGGAACCGCGGTTTTACCCGCTTGTAACATTATAATTTATAGCCTATATGTTATTCGACTTTAAGCTGTATTAATAAACTTTGTAGTTTCATCAAAATCCGTTCCGATATTGTATGAAATAGTAACAAATATAAACTCACAAACTTTCGCATTTATAACATTAGTAGGAAGTAGAATCATACATACTTTACACTTCTAGATTTTTCCCTCTCTAGTCACGGAATTTGAATTGAATTGTAACAATTATATTACAACTCAATAATCCAGTGACTACCGTCAGCTTATTGTAGGAAAATATTAATTTCAGCATTGTAACAAATTCAATGGAATTGTAACTACTGAGATGAATCATTTTAATACTCTGTTATCTACCTAGATATGAAATTCCTGTAATGAAATTAAAACCTGGGCGACCGAGCCCCGCCCGTTTTGTGTGTAAACGTGGTTATACAGACGAAAAAATAGTCTAAATGAAATTCTAGAATTAGAATTTAGGCAAAATTAAAATTTACAAATATATGTAATAGCTAAAAAATATTTAAAAAAAATGAAATTAAACTAGCAAATTCGGTTACGCTAAGCCGAATTTGCTAGTTCAATATTATTTTAAACGCTTTTGTTTTATTTTTTTAGTTTGTCTGGTCAGGTTATTTACGTTTTAAGTTAGTTTGCCTAAATTGCTGCAACCGAGAATAACACAGCTAAGTAAACTTCTTCTGCTGTTTTTATTTGATACTAGTCTGTCGAAAATAGGGTCAACTTACAAAACAAGATTATTTAAAACTACTTTATCTCGATAGAAAATAAGCGTGAAGTCACGTCTACAAAGTTTAAATGAAAAGTATCTCGACCATTTAGAACTCAATTTAAATTATTATTTTTTATGTAGTGCCGATTTGCCTTTTATAAATATGAAGTTGTTAGTAGTTAATTATTCCTTTTAGATATGTCATACATTTTATATTTTATCCGCAATCAAATTCATCTGTCAAGTGATTATTCGCGCAAATGAAATACGTTTAATCAATGCCATCTGTCAAGTGACTATTCACGTAAATTAAATACGTTCGAAATTCCACCAGGTTTTCTACTCTTTTTGCTGATATCCTGCTCACTCTATTTTGACTCGTAGAAGTAAGCCTATACGACTAGGATTGGCGTTTAAATTTGTACTTGTTGGCTCTTAACGAGTCAACACGCGTAAGAAATGAATCTCTTAGTAACAAATTGCTCTCCAAGTAGGTTTTAATCGCATCGCAGAGCAGCACGTAGCAAATGCCCACTTCCTTCGCAGTGAACTGCCACTTTTTGTAAGTAAGATTACAGTTAAACCTCGACTAAGCCCGTCATTCGGCACGACACAATACTTTTGTCACTTTCATAAGTCTCATAATGTTCACGAGTTGAATATATGATCTGAAATTATGAACTAGTATTCGCCGACTTTGTTGAGTCGACGCCGCATCGGTAGATACACTGAGACGTGATCTGGAGAGCGTCTACAGTATTATGCCGTAAGTAATTTTATATCAAAAATGACATACTGATCAAACTTTGGTCCTAGCGTTTGGTTTGCGTGGTGCATATTGTAGAGCACTAGTAGGTATAGAGACAACACATATGCACTTTTTCTTACTATTTAATAATACTAACCCTAGCTCATAGCCAGCGTGCATCGGCGAGGGAATGCACCTAGGTGAGCTGCATAGATGGTTGACTGTCAAAGTGGTTTAATTTCTGAGCTTCTACGTTCTTCGGAGGGCAGTTTATGCACGTCTGTCTCCGTTGTTCTGATTAGAAGACAGTCGATAAACCACGTCAGAGGCCAACTGGGCGGCTTCAACAATTTTGACACCAGGGTAACCACTACCTATACGATAAAGAAAGACAGACAAAGATAAACAAGAGAGAGCCCTATGTGCTCCCAAGGTGTGGAGTTGAAAAGTTGCTATTTTCCTTATTTCTGGCATCTACTGAAGATCACATTGGCCTGACTTGGGAATTGAAACCCGGACCTAATTATGTGCGTTTGAACTTGCTGTACCTAGACCAAAGAGGTGACCTTTACTTATAGTTTAGAGGCCCTAATCCTAATACATATGTATTTAAGTATTAAAATAACAAAAGTCGATAAGTTGATTGTGAAAATATAACTTTGTAACTTAACGTTTAATCTGTTTACAAAGGATACTGAAAATTAACATTATGGAAACACAGTTTGTAGGCTAAAGTCAGAAAACAACATTAAAGTTCTACCCTCAATCGGTCTCTATGACCTTTAGTATTCGTATCGATAAAATTTTCTCACCGGTCCTGAACGGATTTTTAATCTTAACGTATTGATATAGGGCGTATATTGTACTGAACGTCCTTAAAAACCTCCTGTCATGAGCTACCCGTCAGTACTAGCCCCAACTCGGTTGAGCTTGTTTTAGGTTCAAGCCGTATCCTGGGGTTGATTTCCAGTAGCAAAATATATTCTGTAGATAATTTACCATCAGAGGCAGCTAAAATACATATATGGCCTATCCGTATATGGCCACAAGTAACTTTGATTTAAAACCACAACAACAAATTGTTGAACAATTTGTTCTTGTGTTAAAATAAAATCATATGAAGCTTATTATATATTGAAGGATCTATTAAATATGGGTGTCTATTGTTTGCCTTTAAAATATAAGCAATAATACTCATGCCCGAATTTTACTTGCCCGAATTGTTTGTTTACCATAAAAATTATGTGACATACTCCGTTTGTCCATACATTAGATTCCATAATTATACGAGTGCCATACGTATTGTTATCCATTTCATTAAATGCAATAATATTATTTAACAGAATATTTCAACGCCATTTATTTTTCGGAGAAAGGCTAACAACGCCTTTGTCTGAATAAAAGCGATTGGCTTTCTGGCAAAACGTCGGCCGCCGCCGCGGCACGCTCGCTTTGCTCGCTCGGATCGTGAGTTGTTTTTCATGTTTTAACCTAACCGAACCAAACCTAAACCTATTAATCGTTTAGTTTCAGCCAATTTTATGATTTTTTTCTAGAAGCAATTTTGATGGTAAATGATGTTATGGCATATGACACGGCTTACAATGATGATAACAAATGATGTTATTGAAATTGACTTTATGGGAAACAAAGTTTTTAGCACGTGACTAATATAGTAAACAATGAGTATGACATATGAAATTATGAGAATACAATATTATGTCTGTTGAACAGTATATTAGATGAAAATATGGCAAATGAAATTCTGGTAAGTGTGTGTAGCCCATTAAATATATTCTATGGTACCAACTTTCAATAATTTAATCTAATGGGGAACTAACCCATTACCCATTATAATTCAGTTAACCCCTTATTGGGTCGATTCAAACTCAGCATTTAGTTTAGCCAATAAAGAATTAGCATATAGAATGGATTCAAAGACTGACTGTGCTATGCACTGCTTTATCGTAAATTGAGGCATACACCCAATTAGACTAGTCATTATTAAAACTATTAATTTACAGGAGTAAGACGAAGAAGTTAGATCCCATGCATGCATTCTATATTCAAATGGAGTTACTAGGGGCTCCTCCAGATGTGTCTATCATATCTGGAAGGGTTCCCAGATATTATGAACCCATTGCAGTTCCTTTGGCGGTGGGTATCCGTGCTGGATTTACTCACACAGAAAAAGGATCATGGTTTGAACATTAATAACTAGTCATTAATTTAATTATACATATTTGAAAATAATTCATACGATTGACCTGAATAGTATTAGAGGTTTCATGAAAGGTCCATATTACTAGTTAGGTTTTTGTGGAGACCGGTTGTGTTACAGGTTTCTTTGACGTAGCGTTGCCAAACATACCCCTAAACTGCTTTGAAAGGTTTCTTGCCCACAGGTTTAAGTTATGAGGCCCGAATAAAGTGAACTATTTCTAAAGGTCCCCACACAATGGTGCATCTTATATACAACGAACATAGGCACATTTCCACTTTTCGCGCAACTACGCCCTGCACGTATGTTTGCCGTAGTTTTGTTTATATAGTGAATACTTAATGGTACGTGTACCTATGTACAGACGCCAGCACGTCCAACTACCCCAACCGGTCAAATTTCATTTATAGATTTTCAACTTTATCACAAAAACATAAGGTTCACTTTATATTGGGGAAATTTGACAGATTAGGGTAGCTTGATGTGCTGGCGTCTGTACTTATGTTATTTACATACATAGATAGATTCACTCCTGTTTCCTAGACAGAGACAACGGATTTCCATTTGTCACGATCTTTGCACACCTCCTTTGCCTCGTTTACTGTCATTATATTCTTCATACATGCTCGCCGGTTTTGGGATTTCTGACCTGTCCTTTCTTGAGAACGATATATTTTTTTATGTTATTTATATCTTTAAATAATAATAATGCTCCTGGGTGAATTTCAGTTTCGGCGGCTAATATCAACGAAGATTAGTCAACTACATAGGACATATTTAGTGCACGAGTGTGTGTATGGAAATACCGGTGCACTCCCTATTGCCTCACTTGTATAGCTAGGTTATTTATATCTCTAAATAATAATAATGCTCCTGAGAGATATAAGGTGCAGGTTCAAAATAGCTTTACGTGGCACTAGTGTATAATTCCGCCAACTTCCAGACTGCGAGTCTATGTTGGGTGTTTTTCTTCACAGAAAAATCCTCATAATTCTTGGTTCTTTAAAGATTTACTTCGCTGTTTGTTGCCCATACTTCGCAAACGTATTGTAGCACGTATAACCTGTGGGATACACTTACGTTAAAATTAAAGGAGTGAAACTATTGAGGTACCGTATGAATTTATGAGTTTATTGTACAGTTTGAATTGAAATGCTTAATTACTTATAGAATGCAATATATACATCCCATATCAATATAGACCATATTTGCGTGTACTTTTTTTAGTAACTAAATATTACAGACAATGGTGGCAATATTGTTTTTACTCGACTTAATTAAATAGCACGTCTTTTTCTATAAAAGGTTGCGCAAAAAAGACAGGCAAAGGCATTTTCAGAAATTTTGATCGCGCTCGGAACGCCTAATTAGTAGGCAGGTTCTAACACGCCTCTTATTTCTACCCAGTTAATGAAAACTAGTTCAAGATTATTTATAAAAAGACTGATTTTTCGTATCGACCAAATACCCTATCTGATAGGCATCAGGTAGGGCATTTGGTCACTATACGTTTCGGACCGCTGCCGCGGTGGTTCGATTGAGTACCTCCTCAATCGGACCAGCGCGTGCAGCGGCGCGAATCATAAAAAGTCCCTAAGGACCGTTCCTCAAATTCACTTCTGAAACACAAGGTGGTAGATGACCGTTCATCCAAGAGATATGGATAACATTTCCACTTTATAAGTCAGCTCCAAAAAGTATATGGCCGGGATACTTTGAATCTATGTAGTTTTATTTTGTGAATGGTTTGAATTTCACTTTATAATTCCTATGCAGAAGTGAGAATCTTCTTGTTTAACTGAAGACGTCATGTAAACGGTTATGAAATTTATTGTATTTTTTGTCGTATGTATGTAACTGTCCACTTCACTTCCGAAACACGAGGCGGGAGACGACCGTTCATCCAAGTGATATGGATGACATTTCTACTTTATAAATCGCCTTCTAAAAGTAGCTGGCTGGGATACTTTGTAATTTATGTAGTTTTATTTTGTAGATGGTTTGTAACCCTCTCGCTTTCTAATTTCCTATGCAGCAGTGAGAATCTCCTTGTTTCACTGAAGACGTCATGTATCCAGTTATAAAATTTATTTAATTATTTTATGTATATTTTTTTTCGTATGTATGTAACGCGATTTGTCCGTTGTTTGTGAAATGATTATGATAATTTAAACTTATTTTATCAATAATGAATGCTTCCCCAATTTAACACGTAGGCTATAATTTATTAAGTTTAACGCGGGTAAAACCGCGGGGAGAAGTTAGTTAATATTATAAATGCGAAAGTTTGTGAGTATGGATGTTTGTTACTCTTTCACGCTAAAACTACAAAACTATTTTTTAAGAAACTTTGGAGTAATATAGTTTATATATCCGAATAACACATAGGCTATGATTTATAACGCGGGTGAAACTGAGAGGTCCAGCTACTTATTTATATTTATTAAAATCAAATAAGGTTTTTGGCTGGTATTTCTTTGAAATAAAACTATTTGTAAGAGTTAAAGCATCAAAAATCCAAGATTCCGACCTAGATATAAGTAGTTGACTGTGTGTAGTATACTCTTGAATTTTATAGAAAGTGAAAATGTTCAAATATCGATTAAATGTAGTCGTAGGTATATCTAGTAGTACATTACGGATTCATTCTGCGGGCGGGCTTACCATCGCTATTCTGCCAATAAACAGAATAAAATGTTGCCAGCATTATTGTTCATGAATAAATTGAATTGAATTGAATTGAATTAGATACATTACCATAAAGTAATTACTGTAAATTAGGGTAATAGTAATTACCGTAAATTAATACAATATTTGAAATGTGTACTATTGAAAATAGATATATACTTTACGTAAGATTATAGAAAAGAAAATACACGCTAAGTTAAGTATACTATACATTCTATATACTACTTACGTCTAAGAACGTAATTAAATTCTCTTTAGAAAGGGGAATGATAATATTTATCTGTTAATTAAGAGTGTGTTGGGAATGTAACGTGTGTTCTTTAAATATATGGTTAACACCTTTCAAATTGCAGTAAAAATATTAATTTTGAAATGTACTAACAGACATGTATATTCTATTATTATTAATATGTTTTAATTGTGACTTCCATATTTAGTAGTCAGCGATACTAATAACAACCGAAAGCACCTTATTTGGATGAGACGAGTTTATTTACAACTAGCTGTGCCGCACGGTTTTACCCGTGTTAAACTTTATAAATTATAGCCTTTGTGTTAATCCAGGGTATCAGCTAACTCCATACCAAATTTTAATAAAATCACTCCAGCCGTTTAGATGTGAAGAAGTAACAAACATACACAGTTACACACTCACAAACTTTCGGCTTTATAATATTAGTGTGATTTGTTAACATCTCGGTCTTTACCTGAACCATAAACAAATAAAACTAACAAGCTCATTATATCTGGCAGTTACAGTAAAAGTGCCGTAAAAACTCGCGGTAATAAAAATAAAACTGCGTGTTTTGTCATCACTTTGGTTAATAAACAGACAGATTCATATCTAATGAGCAGAATCGTTTTATTTGGTTGCTGTATATATAATAGATATATTCAGTTTGTAGTAGTGTTCCATAGGCCTATAGGCTTTTAGGCTTTTTAAGGCTTGCGTATGAATTAAGGGGCTACAGCAGGATAAAAGCCTAAGAAAGCTTCAAGGCGTTTAGGCTAGGCTTTTAGCCTTTTTGTGGACTAGGCGAATGTGTAAAAGGCCTATAAAGGTTTTTAGTCTTTTAGGCTAGCTTTATTTTATTTATTGATCGAGTATAATAATTGTCAACTAAATTATACGATTTTAAATATTGTTTCAATTATATATATGACTGTTAAACTTCTTCTGGGTGTGCCCCTGGTTATCGTCAATTGTACTCATAGTACAGAGAATATCCTTGTTTGAGAACATTGTAACCGCACGTCTGACCTAATATTTCGGTCTTTATAACGCCCTTATGTCGGGGGCATAAGAGTTGACTTTGAGTATCTGAGATGAGTCAAGCAAGCGCTTATTTGATTTTACTCAAGCAACGTATGAATGTGTCGCACTGTAAACTCTCGATGACTCGTGATTCGGGAATGATTATTCAAATTACCCTCAAAAAATTGGTTTTCATGAAATTTGTTTGAAAATAAATAAAAATAAATACAATACAAAAATAAATCTTGTTTAATTCATACTAAGTCATAATCTGAATGTCGGCTATAGATAGCCTCAGAATAAGCCTACTATTTGAAAAAGTCGCAAAAAAGCTTAAAAGACTTTTTGGGTCTTTAAGCTTTTTAGGCCCATAGGTATTTTAAAACGTTTATGCTTAAAGTGTTTAAACGTCTAGTATTTTATCATGGCCATAAAAAGAACGAATAGGCTTACTTTTAGACCTTAAAGCCTATATGCCCCGGGAAACCTAGTTTGTAGTGATGTGGTTTTGTGTTCTTGTGGTGTTATAAGAAGCTTTTTGTAATGGGCAGAGCTTATTCATTTACAGCAGATTCTGACTAAACGTGACACACGATACAACGACGTCCCACATAGGTAGACAAATTCAATGAGCGTTAAATTATATTGTAGTGATGTGGTTTTCTGCTTTGAACAAGCGTACAAATTGCCAATCAAATTTCTAATAGATATGAGAAACCTCATTCACTGACTAAACACGGGACTATTCGGAACTAATAATTTACGTGTCGTGATAAAGATCGTTTGTATGTGGTCGGTATCTATTACTTTTATAGATACCGCTTATAGCTATACGCTCTCACTGGTCCGTAAGTGATCGGCGAGGTTAAGCAACTAGGCTCGCGGTCAGTCCATAGATGGGTTACCGCCAAAGTGGTTTAATGAGCGTCTCCATTCTTTGGTCCTCACGTTGTCGGTCCCAGTTGTAGTCATTGCGGCTTGAACAACTCTGACACTAAGGTAACCACTGCCCATACGATAAACAAGTAAGTTAGGTACATATCATCCTGGTCGAATTTCGGCCACGGTGGTCAGTCTCAATGAAGATCGCCCACCTGCGTAGGACATATTATAGTGCACAAGTGTGTGCGCAAACTCAGGGGACACTCTCTGTTCCATTACTCTCATGATCCGATTGGACGACTAGCGACAGGACTGAAAAGAGGTCAGGTGCAGGGCCGACGGCTTTACGTGCTCTTCGAGACTTCGGGCTGATACTGAGAATATGTTTTAACAGGAAACATGCATAATCACTTAATGGCCCGAAACAGGATTCGAAACCAAGACCTCATATCAGCGATTGAATACGTGCTGCGGATTAGATGCAGAATTATTGTAAATGATTGCCATCTGACCTTAAACCTTGTATTTTATATACGTCTGTTTAAGAGTTTAGCAGAAACATTAATGCAAAAGCTAGAAATCCTAATTATAATTATATAATACTAGCTGTGCCCCACGGTGTTACCCGCGTTAAATTTTATAAATTTTCTTTGATATAAACCTCACGGAGCCCGAGACCTTTCCAACGAATGCAAAACCGTGGAAATCGGTTCGTGCGTTCTGGAGTTAAAGCGGCAGGAAGGAAAACCCGACTTATTTTTATATAGTAGATTCTGGGACATTATTCACACACGGCACATCTGATCCCAAACTAAGCAGAGCTTGTACTATGGTAACCAGATAACTGATATACTACATATCCTACTTTTCTTTTCTAAATACATAATTATATAGATAAAATAATGTAATAATATTTCTTTTAAAAGACAAAGCCCGCACTGGAGAAATTAATCCCTGTGTCTGCGTGTACTTTACAAACACATATGTACAAATTATATCCACACTCAGAACAACTATTTATGTGTCACCCAAATAGTTGTCCGGTGCGGGAATCGCACCAGGGCTGCAGGGGCACAAAGCGGCGAGGCGACTCATAACCGTAAAAATCAATTCATGCATATGGTACCTAGTATGCTACAGAAGTACAGACATACTGACACATGAGCATACATACATATAGAAATAGGCTTGGAACTTTTGTAATACCCCATTTTGTGTTAGGCGATAAAAATAATCGAGTAATAAAGAATGAGATAAACTTAAAGGTAGGAACTCAGCTGAATCAATTCGATTAAAAACGACTTAAATCTCATCACAAAACCATACTTCACACGTCGTTACGTGCAGTGTTCATAAACTATCCAATGTGTAGAAATAGGTGCCTATAAATTCATACATAAAGAGACTTATTTATATGTGGCATCAAATATTATAGGGTACCTATTACCTGCAATCGGAAGACTTATTACGTATCTTGCAGAGGTCTAGCGTAAGTGAATATTTTGCAATAATTGCTCTTTATTTTAAATTCGGATCATGTTATGTCATACATACATACATAGACTCACGCCTTTTTCCCAGAGAGGTAGGCATAGACAACGGATTTCCATTTGTCACGATCTTTGCACACCTCTTTTGCCTCGTTTACTGACATTATATTTTTCATACATGTTCGCCGGTTTAGGGTACTTCTGAACTGCCCTTCTATATTATGTCATACGTATTTAAAATAGATCAGAATTAATTGCGCAAATGAGACGATCGCTAGGATTCTGTAGCATACAAAACAACTCAGGAGTTCTCTTATATCTAGTTGCTAAATATATGCTGCCCATCACATTTTTTTTCTAAGTCTAAGCCTAAGCCTCAGTCTAATAGAATAGAATAGAAAATTTATTTTTCAAGTAGCTATGACTCATATATGTTAGTAGGACTTACAGCTATGTTAGTAACATACATTATTATTACCCTGCAACCGTCATCCCCGCGACAAGCCATGGGAGACGGCACAGCAACGACTTATGTAGGCGCAGTCCAACCTACTTGCAATCATGTTTAGGATACTGTTAGAGCTGGTCCGCACCCTATGCACCAGAGAACCGCATCTTTTACGCATTGTTGCATAAAAACAATCTACATGTGCATCTGCGAACATTCCCGACGCACTACAGAAACGGGGCAGCCCTACCAGCACCCTAAACGCATTGTTGTATTGTACGCGTAGAGCGTTGTAGGATCGTTGAGTATATCCAGCCCACAAGCTGCAGGTGTAAAAGTTTGTACAATAGGCTCGAAAGAGCGTTATTTTGACACCAAG
The DNA here is from genome assembly GCA_951640165.1 of Pseudoips prasinana. Taxonomy (NCBI): domain Eukaryota; kingdom Metazoa; phylum Arthropoda; class Insecta; order Lepidoptera; family Nolidae; genus Pseudoips; species Pseudoips prasinana. The sequence continues at coordinate 20,272,319 of OX621236.1, read as the reverse complement.
TGAACAGCGCGCAAACCTGCGGGCTAGCATATTCGCTCTGACCGACAACGCTCTACGCTCCCGCTCAATATCACCATTGTCTTTGAGGTCAGGGGTCAATACATGACCAAGGTATTTAAATTCACGTACTATCTGTAGAGGTGAGCTGTTAAGTATTAAAGGTGGTACTTTCTCTACTGTTTTACCCCTGGCTTCAAATACCATGACCACTGACTTTTTAATGTTATGAATAAGGAAGGAATTGAATAAAAAGTTTTATTATGCCAATATATTTTTTTATGTTTCGTTTTGTATGTATTCTGGCCTTAGAGATTTTACTTAGCAACTTTCCAAATTATCATAAATATACACAACTAAATAGTTACATAGATTTATCTAGAAACAATTGGTAAGTCCATATCCGGTACTAAAGAGCAATTTGATGTCGCAGCCGTGCTTAATTTCAAATTCCAGCGGCTGATTGTTAAATTATATATGAGTGGTTAAACTGCTCTTCAAGTTTTAAATTAAGAATGGGTTTACCACTTAGTTACTTAACCTGAAAGAATAGGACTACTAGTGGAAAACGGGCTATTTCTATCACTCAATGGACTTCTATCTAACATATGCATACCTACTTTACGTCCCTTCATATGAAGAAATAGGGATAGATAATTGGTCCACCTGATTGGGCGCTACCATACCACAGTTAGGCACACGCACACACACATGCACACACACGCACACAGTCATACATAGGCTTCAAACTAGTTGCACTCCTTTTTTGTTGATGGCTTAAAATCGTATAGACACTAAGGCTACTAATATGTGATATTACTTCATTTTTGCTGTTGTATAGATAAACAATTATCTGTTTATCTGTATCGTAGTAGCAATGATTTTATCATTACACGTTTCCAATACGGATAGGAAGAAATAATGTGCTTAGTATAAAATATTAACTCAGGACCACTCAAGGAACACTGATCATATTACCCGAACTGAGTTAGGGGTTGGTCTGCAATTACCCCCGGATGCAACAGAACTCTTCTAGTTCATGATTTTTTTTTATTTTCGACAACGCAATTAAGATAATCAGGATGGAATTTAACATCGGTTTATAGGTATATAAATCTATGTCTTTTGCAATATAAAATTATCGTTGTAAGCAGGTGATTTAGAAGTTTTAATTAGAATCGTTTCACGAATTATTTTAATTCAAAACTGGAATATCAGGTAGGTAAATTAAACACCAAAACTTTTTTCATTTCCTTTCTCTGCAAGGAAAGATAAAAGATCAAATTAGTCCATTCCTCAGCATTTCGTTTTGTCATACTTACCTTTTGTTAATTGATAAGTAATGATCTATTTAGGTGTAAACAAACTGTTTGGGTGTTGCAAACGGTCAGTTCGTGCTGCCGGACCACCTTCACTCGGCCGTACCTATAGCGACAAGTGCCTCTTTTATATGGTGCAATATACGGGAAATGGTGTGTTCAATACTTGCACCGCACAATTTTTATATTAAATCTGGTGAAACAATAGTCTGGTTGATTGAGGAACAAGCACACAGATACTTGTCCCTCAATCAATCAGACTATTAAATTAATCCTCGGAAGTAAAAGTAGTAAATAAGCTTCGGCATCCCGGTAACCATAAACAATGTTGCCAACATCTGTGATAATCAACTTAGTAGCCCAATATAATCTGACATATATTTTCGTTTTTTACTTACACCTGGTTAAACTGCCTTGGTAATTTTCTTGTGGGTTTTGATGACAGATAGCAATCAGACGTTTATTTGACTGGCCTGTAATTCTAATGGTTACTATCTCTGACTGCTAAACCAGTGGTCGTGGGTTCGATCCCCACCCAGGGGCTCTACCGGCTAAGTCGCCGAACATCGTTTTCGTGAATGGCGTTCAAATAAATAAAGGTTAAAAATGACTTAATCAATCGTTAAATCGGCTCCCATGACCACATGTGACGTCATAAATGGGCCGGAATCGATAGTCAACGTTGAAGCCGATTTAACGATTGATTAAATAATTTTTAACCTTTATTCCATTTAAGAAATCGATGTTCGGCGAGTTAGGCGGTAGAGCCCCAGGACAAATCCTTGTGTGATGAGCACGATTATATGTTCGGTGTCGAGGTAGGAGTATAGTAGTAATAGATCATTTACTATAATATGTTTGTATTTAGAAATAATATACAAGTTTACTTGTAAAATACCAACAATCTCGCAGGACCAGATAGCTAACACCATAAGCAACAAGTTTTGTTGTAAAACTTTGATACTTTGTTAGTTTTTTTTCATACATAAATAGTTAAGTATTAATTTAATTTCCCGATTGAATGTTTATAACTCTACGGGCATACACAAAAATAAGTATTCATTTAATTTCCCGATTGTATATTTAAAACTCTCCGTGCATATACAAAAATAAGTATTCATTTAATTTCCCGATTGAATATTTATAACTCTAAGTGCATATACAAAAATTAGTATTCATTTAATTTCCCGATTGAATATTTATAACTCTAAGTGCATATACAAAAATAAATATTCATTTAATTTCCCGATTGTATATTTATAACTCTACGTGCAAATACAAAAATAAATATTAATTTAATGTCATGATTGAATATTTATAACTCTACGTGCATCGCAGAGATTACTGCCGCCAATATGCAACAAAGTTTCCAAAGCCTACACCAAGATGTCAAATTAACGAGATAAATACCTGACGAAGTAAGTGTTATTATTATTAGCTGCGAAAGCGCGCGAGCGCTGAGCGTCGTATGAATGAAACGTAGACCTACAAATATTACGACAGTACTACAAAATTCTTGTAATATTTTTTCTTTTCATATATAGATTGATATCCGAACTCGTAGAACAAAAGTTGTGGCTTTAGATGTTTGCTATTTAGTCCTGCGAGGTTGTTGGTGTTTAAGTTTGACAAGTTACCTTATAAATGTATGTTTATCAGTAGTCTGGTACACACGGCTACATATCAAGTTATACATTCCCAATATAAGCTGACCTCTTATTGTATGAAAATCCTATAAAACGTGAGATCAGCTTATATTGGAAATGTATAGCTTGATATGTAGCCGTGTGTACAGGTCGTCTAAATATATTTATTTATTAATTTTTATTATTTATTCTAGTAGGTTTAACCGCAAGGGTTAGGCTCGGAGCCGGCGCTAATAGAAAAGGGTATAAGGGAAGGTGGATAAATGATTTAGGTTTATAGTTTGTTTTCTTGTTTCATATGCTTAAATTTAATCACTCAAACATTTTCACACTATCGCTTAAGTATTTAAATAATCCAAGTAAATTTTATACTATGTTTATTTTTGCCCCAGAAATTTAAGCGTGATTACAAAGCATTAAAATTTTCTTTATGTTCTAATTCTGATTTGTATACAGGGCTTGTTCTCAGTCAAAAGGAAAAATGCTTTGACATTTGACCGTGTAATATTATAGGGATTCATAGTACAAAAAATAATAATGGCACGTAACAAGTCATGTCATATTTAAACGGAAAGTCAAGTTATGTCATAGGGATATTTAAACGATAAGTACAGACGCCAGCACATCCAGCTACCCCAATCATGCAAATATCTTTTATAAATTTTCAACTTTATCATATAAGCATAAGGTTGACTTTCAATTGGGGAAATTTGACAGATTGGGGTAGCTTGATGTGCTGGCGTCTGTACATTTTGGCACGTTTCCCGCTACTTTAAGGGTAGTAATAACTTTGCTAATTTTTAAGTTGCTAGAGTGCTTGAAGATTCATTCGCTTCTATTGTCCAGTAAGCAGTGAAAACCTCTGGTTAAAGGTAAACGTCAACTAGCAAAAACAATGTACTTGCTTATCGTATGGGCAGTGGTTACCCTAGTGTCAGTTGTTCAAGCCGCCCTAACTACTAACATGGCTTAACGACTGTTGTCTAATGACTACAACCGGGACCGACAGCATAACGTGCCTTTCGAAGAACGGTGACGCTCAGAAATTAAACCATTTTGGTGATCACCCATCTATGTTCTGACCGAGATTCTAGTTGCTTAACCTCGCCGATCACTTATGGACCAGTTTTATTTATTTTGAGTGCATCCATCACATTGATTAGAATTAACAAATAAATCACTGGTTGAAAAAGTGAAGTTAAACAATAAAATAAATTTTGTATGACGGAGGACTTTGGAAACGTATAATTTACTAATAAAGAGTATACCCAAGATCTGAACAAGTCATCTGGATGAAACAAATCAGTGTCCTGTATGGCGTTGTGGGTCGGGTCGTTTCCTTCCCTCTAATATGGTGATAGAGGCGATGGCTGGCCCTCACGTCATACTCGTGAACGGGTGCTGCTTGCGGTAACTGGTCGAACTGCTGCTGGGTTACTCATTTGTCTCATACAGTCGTCGCCTTTAGTCGACTTCGTGTGACTTGTTAATTTTGTAAATGAGTGTGGATGCACCCACTTTTTGTTCATCTTTTAATCACTATTTTAATTGCTTGAGTGAAATGGAATATTATTGTTTATTACCTCACAATTATTTTGATTAACTAGATGTCATATGTCATCGGTTCTGTGCGCGCATTAGCCCACATATCAGCCAATCACAATGTAAAAACAAAAAACAATGTTAAAATAAAATATATTAAAAAAATCGAAAACAAAAGGCAAAAGATAACGAAAAAAGCAAGCCCGGAGTTTCTTTGTGGTTTTCTTCTCCGGGTCGTCCATCTAGGTAGCTAGAGAAAGCCGCAGGCTAGCTAGGGTAGGATCCTTAGTGGCGAGGATCGCGTTGCCCCCTTAACACGTGATCGGTAATCCCATGCAAGTGATCTGACCCCCATTTCGAATTCCATCTTTTTACTTCAGCGGCCGCCTGAGCTGTAGCCCGAACCCCATAAGGGTGCCCTCAGGTATTAGTAACTTGCTATTTATGATTTATTTAAGGATATTAAAAATATATGTGACGAAACAGACCGCACCGACGGACTAATTCAAAAAATTGTTGCTTTAATTACTGTTTTTAAACTGTGTTTATGTAATACATTGTGAGCCTGACAAGTGCAAGTGTATGTAAATACCCAAGTGCTGAATAAATTTCATTATGCGAGCCACACCCGAAACGTGGTGGCACGTGGGGGCACGTGTAAGTAGCGAGACAAGCACACATGCTGAATTGCTGACAACGCAAAAAAAAAACACGCGGGGCATTCTTTGGGGACTGCCGATAGAAGTAAAAACTATTTTTTCATTTGTCATACTCGGAAAGTAGAGTTTTTTTGATCCGAGTAGCGAGTGGAAGATGCTACTTCCCACCATTGGGCGGTAACGACTCATAGTAATCGCTTCCATCCCTTGGTTAGGTAAAAAAAGTAACCTAATTAAGAAAAAAATGCCGCGGTTATGTGAGTGTAGAAACGGCCAATGTGAATTAAAAAAAGACCCTCTGTTTTAAGAATATTCTATCAGTCACTTGTCCTGACGCCAGTTAAAATTTTTTATTTATCCAAAAAATGTGCACAATGCCACTAAAGAAGTTTTCACTTCAAAACAAATACATTATTTTCTTTCGTTAAGATTCAGTCAGTAATTTTTCTTAGTTGATAATGCACGTTAAGTAAAACATGATAGCTACATTTATTTTTACACTTTCGGGTTTAAGAGGTTGGATGCGCCCACTTGCACCTTAATTGGAACGAAACAGATCCACATAAAATCTTGATTTCTGCCTTGCGAGAAGATAATGGTATTTATTGTGTTTGGTCTTGATCTAACACGAAAGGCGAAGATTCATTTTCATTTTTTATGAGATGCTTCGCCCTTAGAGATCGAACATGAAAAATTCGTAGTTCATAAACGAAGTATCGAACCTATAAAGGAAGGAGTTTACCGTCTTACTGTTATCATTTGCTGTGTATTTGTTCTAGAAAATAGCTTCAATAATTTTAAACGAGCTATACATAATTTTTGAAGTGAAACCTATTTCGATGAAACGAAAAAGCGACAGTAAAAAGAACCATACGTATTCATAAATAGGATTTAGACTGCGAGAGAATGAGATAGGTTACAATGCTATCACGTGTCTCTGCGCTTGCGTACATCGTAGACATTGGAAAATGTGTCATGTCATAAACAACGTGGTGTATCAGTCACGTGTATTTTTTTTTTGCATTTGCGTATTCAAATTCTTTGGTTATTTAATTATGCAATTTCGTCTTAATTTGACCAATCAATTTTTATTTCAATACCTCGTGTCATTTGTTCAAATGTGAAAACATGGAAACTGAATAATATGTGAATATATCCTCCTACGATATATTAGTATATTATATATCATATTTTAAGAGACGTTAGCGTAGTCGATAACGTCTCTTAAAATATGCTATCAAGAAAGTCAAAATGAAGAAAAATGTATAATACAGTGGAATTTACAAAAAATGTTCATAAAAATAATGGCTTTACTAAAACGGTTTTTAACCATATATTATACCAACTATATTCCGTCTTTTAGTTGCCATATTATCCGATCTAGAAAACTGGAACAAAATAAACTCGCGTGTATTAAAGTTAAGTTAGAAGAAAATTTTAGCCTACAAAATATCTTCGTAATATATTCATAAGTTTTTCTATACCATGCGTGAAATATCACTGTGCAACGGGGTACAATCAATCAAAAACATCAAATTTTATTCAAATAGCAGAGCTTTATCAAAACCATGTACTGTCTTTTTTGATATAGCTCTACTGTTTTTTGTTTCAGATAGATAGATTTACGGTTGAAGGATTTATTCTAGGATAGGCTAAGTTAAATTTATGTATTTCGTGTTGTTTTTTATAGTCCACCAGTTTTTTGTTTATTTATTTTCTTGGATATTGGTTTAACCCATGTAAACCTCTATTGCGGCTTATCGACTGTTATCTAAGCAATATAGTCGGGCCAATATCGTAATATGCTTTACGAATTACAGAGGCACCTAGAATTTAAGCCGTTTCAGTGGCCATCCAGGTGGTAAACCTTTGAGACCAGTGAGGGTACCTGTCTATGAGCGCTATCCTTTGCCTCCTTAGTGTAACCGTAGAGAGTTCAACTACAGCCCAAGTTCACTGCACAAGTTAAAAAAATGTTAGTATCGGCCTGGAATCTGGAATTTGGCGGTAGGTGTTGCACCACCCTACCTTCGAGCCGTCGATCCTATGCCTGGCTGCTTTACGGATGTGTCAGCTGCCGAACGATAAGAGTGAGAGAATAAAAAGTGTGCCAGTGTTTGCCCACACACTTGTGCAGCAATTATACATGCGCAGATATATGCGCGCAGATGCTAGTGTCCATTTAGACTAGCCGTTATTCGATCTCGAGGATTATAATAATAATTATTTATATAAAAGTGTCTTTAAATTCTAAAATTAAGAACTGTTGGTGAAAGATTAAACACAGACTATTTTTATGTTAAGTCTCTCGTTCTAGTGTATTATATAGTGCAGTGCGTTCAGTACACGCGGGCAGCCCCGCCTGCCTTTGATTTATAGCTGTTTGCTCCGCAACAATAAATCAGTTCAATTGATTTATTCTAGCTTTCCGATAGAGCTCTTCAAATGAGTTTTTATTAAAAGTCTATCCCATGTCGGGATATTAACAATAGCTTAAATGACGTCTGCTGTATGATAATATTTGTGCATAGTTCATATGATTACTCTGAACTCGGTTATGACTCAATATCACATTTGTGTTTAACGGACTTGAGGTAATTTCAATATTAGTTTGCTGAATCACTTATTTCTAAACACTAGTGTGTCACATTATCGCAACTATATACAATACAATTTAATAATTACTGTTTTAAAAACATGCAATGGATTACTCTACTGCTGTAATTTGGAAACCTTTCCCAATCCAATGAAATATATTAAAAGCATGATAAGTTAAGGGCATTGGATAGGTAAAGTGTGAAAAACATATTTTTCTTTTTGTAGCAACATGAATTAAAAATGTAAACAATAGAAAAGATATGCAATAGATTTGCACGACGGATGATAAGTTAAGATTTAAAAAAGACAATGATAGGTAGGGTACAATTTGCTATAAAACAACCCACCTGTAAGCAAATTCTAGCCTAATTAATACATTAATTTAAAATAAAAACTTAAATCATCAAAAGTCATGCAAATCTTTTGCACAACTTGCCTATCGTTTACATTCTTAACTAAAATTGCCGACTTTGGAACAAAAAGAAAATTATGCTTTACATACTTTCAACCTTTCCAATGGCCTAAAATTAGAATAAAGTCAAATAAGATAAGAAATAAAATGTCTGCTTGATTGACGAGACGTCGCAGCAAAAGAAATTTGCCACTGATAAATGAAAAAGAGCCGAGTTACGTTAGGTAAAGATTTTATATAAAGCTAATCCTGGTAACTATGTTTTATTTACAACAATAACTGACATTGTCCTGTCAGTGGGACAAGTGGGTGGTTCTGCAGGAGGCAGTATTTTATTCCGACCGAGCACACATTTCAAAATGTCGCGTCATTTGTGTGACCTTCTGTTAGTACTTTTTGCACTTGAGGGAAACGCTTTGCATTGTTTAATCGGTACTAGATATCTTCTTGATATAGATATGTATACAGCATGCGTAATACTTTTATAGAAAACGAAAATGAGGGATGAAGGTGAATAATAATGTAGGATATTTTTATATACTCGTATAACTTCTCAAAAATTATCTGACAACTTTAATTCAAATTAAAATGAGAACTTCCACATTTCGTAGTTGATTGACAGAAATTTGCGGTATTATTATATTACTTTAATGAAAAGAAATTATTTCTTTAATTATGATTTATTAGTTTTATACATGCTTACCTATCGTAATCCTTGTTTAGAGATGAGATACAGTTTGAAAATATGTTTAATTTTGATGCTTTAAAGTTGATTGGTTACCTGATAAGATTAACTAATGAACTTAATTAGTAACCAAATGGTTAGTTTAACATAAAAAGGGATTGGAGTTTCATCTCTAATATGTTTTAGTATTAATATTTGTGAGCCAGACTCTCATTAATTCCATTTAACTTTAAACCATTAGATTAAGTTTTCAAGAGTTAGCAATTGTTGTATGTAAAACGATCCTTAAATAGTAAACATCGCACGTATTATAATTGATTTTTATGCTAATTTAGAGTTTTTATTGGCAAAAAGTATTTAACAGGTCTATTAAGCGTAGGTATGAGTGCCATAGTGTTATTACGCAACGGTCGACCAACATACAATCACAAAGTTAATTGGTGAGTTAGATTTTCTCATAAAATCGGTAAATGGGTAGTATAAGTAGATACAATGTGCATATTAGATTAGTTTTTGTGATTCTATTGGTGGAATATCTACATATACAAGAGCTATATATCAGTCGTTTCCGAAACTCCATAGTTATCCGTATAATAATATACGAAATTCTGCCATAGCGTATTTTTTTATATAATAGGTCTTTACCTATGAAATTGCCGTTTTGTATGAAAAAATTTAAACGAATTTTTTTCATGAATTTTTTTATTTGTATTAATCGAAGTAATCACCCATGCAATCAATGCATCTTTGCCATCGCAGTGGCAGTTTATTGATGCCCTTCTTAAAGAAATCAGCTGGACGGGAGGCAACAAATTCTTCAAAGGCATTTTGTACTGCCTCTCGGGTATTGAATTTTTTTCCCGCCAAGAAGTTATCCAAATTCTGGAAAAAGTAGTAGTCTGTAGGCGCAAGGTCTGGTGAGTAGGGCGGATGACGGAGAGCTTCCAACCCCAGTTCTTGCAACTTGGAGACCGTCTGCTGTGCAGTATGAGGTCGCGCGTTGTCGTGCAGGAGCAGCGGAGACGAGCGATTGACCAATGCTGGTTGGAGATGCGCCAGCTTCTCCATCATTGTGCTCAGTTCTTCACAGTACACATCTGCAGTAATGCTCACCCCGTTTGGTAAGAAGCTGTGATGAATCACACCGGCGGCGGCGCTAGACCACCAAACAGTGACCATCACTTTTCTAGGGGTAAGTTTTCGTTTAGGGCATTGTTTAGGTGCTGAACCAGGATCCAACCAACTTGCTGAGCGCTTGCGGTTATCAAACAGAATCCATTTTTCATCGCAGGTAACAATGCGGTTCAAAATTCCTTCATTTGTGTGTCTGTTGAGCAGTGCAAGGCACGTCTCGACGCGTACTTCGCGCTGGCGATCATTGAGTTCGTGGGGCACCCATTTGTCAAGCTTTTTTACCTTGCCAATTTGACGCAAATGGACCAATATTGTTTTGACGCTAACGTCGAAAGCTGCTGCTAATTCAGCCGTAGATTGTGTATCATCAGCTTCCACAACCGCCTTTAATTCGTCATTGTCGACCAAAGTCTTCGGACGACCGCGAGGTTCATTTTTCAGGTCGAAATTTCCAGAACGGAAGCGAGCAAACCAATAACAGGTGGTGCGTTGGTTTGTAGTGTTAGCTCCGTAAACGTCGTTGATGTTGCGTGCCGCTTGTGCCGCGTTGCTGCCACGACGGTACTCATATTCCATAATTACTCGAATTTTTAACGTATCCATGATGACGAAAAAGATTGAAATGCGATGAAAATGTAACACTAATCAATAAAGAAATGACTACTTTTGGAAAAAAGAATCCATGTTTTTAAAATAAAATTAATTTGAAATTAGAATTCTTAGCCAAACAAAAATTATTTTGATTTGAAATGGCCAGTACTGCAGAACGGCAATTTCATAGGTAAAGACCTAATATTACCAGTTGGAATTTTATTTCCCACCCACCTGTTGATAATTAGTTACATTAGCTTATGACGCTCGCAATACGATGTCATGTGATGATATGTCTTCTTCACTTGCTTTGTCCTCTATCCGAATTTACGGTGCACCTACTATAGTTTTACAAACCAAAAATTTTATCTGCACCACACAAAGGTTGACCGTTGGAAAATGCATATGACATTAAGTCCACCTCCGGACATATATGTCCATATTTTTAAATAAATAAATAAAAAAACCGTGCGATGTCGTGGGACACCAGATAGGAACGAAGTTCCTTATTATAAAAAAAATACGGTGACCACTTTACATCCCGTGGTTCGTATACTTATTTGGTGTCGAGAGCGAACATAAGCTACGGTGATCGCTTAACAGCATGTACTTGACCGGTGTTGAGAGCGTCCATAGGCTACGGTGACCGCTTAGCATCACGTGGTCCGTTTACTTGTTTGTTGTTGAGAGCATCCATAAGCTACGGTGACCACTTTACATCATAATATATTTGTTTGCTGTTGAGAGCGACCATAGGCTACGATGACCGCTTGACATCGTATACTTGTTTTGTGTTGAGAGCGACCATAGGCTACGGTTACCGCTTATCATTACGTGGTCCGTTTACTTGTTTGGTGTTGAGAGCGACCATAGACTACGGTGACAGCTTAGCATCACGTGGTCCGTATACTTGTTAGTGAGAAGCGTCCATAGGGTACGGTGACCGCTTAACATCAGGTGTTCCATATTCTTATTTGGTAATGAGAGCGTCCAAAGAAAATGTCCCTATAGTAATATACCGAGCAAACTATACATAATAATCTTATGTTACGGATGTTTTCTACCGGCTAGGGTACCCTTCCGCAACGCTCCATAAGGAACTTCGTTTCAATAATAAATAAAATCTGACAAATACAGGCGTACTCTTTATTGCAGATGAAGAGAATTAGGTGCTGGACATAACTAGGGGTTGCCTTGATCTTCGGAGTACGGGCTGGAAGACCGTCAACTGGATTCGAGCTGGTACTGAGACATTTTCATTTTAAACCAATCCGGAATACCATGCGGTACAATTAAGTCAGTAAGTTCCTACCATTAATTTAAAGAAGTTGTAAGACCTCAGTAAAACCTTACAAATCAATCAACATCGCGACGTTTGATTCACTAATTGTTATTAGCGTCTAACAATGCTCTTGATTGTTTTTACGAACGCCTTTTTTGTTTACAGTAAATGTTAATTATTTCCTTTCTCTATACATATAACGTGTAACATAAATATCATGTACCTGTGAAATTTAACTTATGTAGAGTTGTTTTTTGTGAATTGGGAAAATATAATATAAAATAAATTTAAGAAATAATTTAAAAATATAAGTATAAAAATGAAAAAAACAAGATTTTAAAACAGTACAATTTATGTTTTGATTTCAGACGTCAGTTTCACTCAAAAATATTTTAAATAAAATATTATAGTAATAAAAGATATAAGTATATCATTATAGTATTTATATTATAGAAAATATTTATTCTCGAATTAGGTATATTTTTTAAAAAGTGATTGTTGAACTGACGCGACACTTAAGCTTCGATTTTGTCTAGTCCCCCACAGCACCACTTTTCTCATTACGCATATTTGAGTTATGTAATTTGAATGGGCGAATGGAATATGTAAATAAACAGTATCAGCAATTAAACGACTCATGTGACAAGGAGTGACAATATAAGACTTAAAAGACCGTTGCTACCGCAACTTAGGTGAATCATTCAATCACCGGGCCGAAAGTCATCGGCGGGGCAAAGCACCTTGGCGCATGGCTACTTATACATGAGTGAATGCTAAAGTACCGTCTTGTGTTTTAGAAGTCACATTAAGCTGCCGCGTCGGTACGGTTTTAGTCGTCAGACCCTACTACTACACCTTTTGGACTGCACGTGTGGCGTAGGGGCTGAGACACTCGCCTCGCCGCTTCGTGTCCCGCGCCGTACAACTATTTGTGTGATTAGTTGTTCTGAGTCTGGATGTAATTTGTGTCCGTCTATTATATGTTTGTAAAGTACCCCGCGACACAGGGATTAGATTACCTAATACGAGCGTTGTCTGTTAAAAAAAATACCTACCTATTTGCTTCTAATTAACTGAAACAAACGTATATGTTAGTGGAACTAAAGAGTGAGTCTGTACTGTGTATTATAAAGTGTTATGTAAAGCACAAATACAAATACAAAAGGTTTATGAAGGGGCAAAATAATGTTTACATTGTAAGGGTGATTAATTTAAGCGTGCAATGTCTACTCGAAAGGCCCAATAAGTACTTACTCGTAGAGTGTTTAAATTTGTTAGGGCTCGGCCATAACGTCGTGCGGGCGTCACGGTAAATCAAAAGTACATATGGTCGGGAAGTATTTGAGTAATTCCGCGTTATCGTCCGCCCAAGAGCCTCTGACCACGTACTATGATTTTCATAATGGTGATTATGATAATTATAATAATGCCTGCAGCCAGAACCAGCAGAGACTTGCTACCTACGAGGTGTATATTAAATAAATAAATACCTTGGGACAATTTGACACACAGCCATTTGATCCCAAACTAGGCGTAGCCTGTACTATGGCAAAGAGAACTGATAAAGATACTTATATATTCTAAATATCATAGATAAGTATTAATATTAGACTCAAGCATTATCACACACAGGTGCCACTCTCTATTCTCTCATTCTTGACACGATTGTAGAAATATGAATTACGAAATAATCACATGGGTTACGAAATAATAGACATAGATTATATTAATGGTTCACACAACTGGTTGTCCGGCGCGGGACTTGAACCCGTAACACGAAGTGGCGTACGTAAATTTATAAAACACTGCGTTTAAATCAAATATTTGAGTTAAACTATCGGCATTTAAGTTATTTATATGTTATTATTCAAATTCAATAATTTAAAACAATTTCTTTTGTCCTCTAAAAATATTCAACAAACACATTTTGACTTACAAATAATATTCTTGACGGATAAAGGTATCTTCGTTATACGAACACAAGCATTATATAAAAAAAGCAACACAATGTGGGTTGACAAAAAAAATTACGCTGTGACTTTGTTGGCACCCTGTACAGTCTATTCTTCTTTGGAATGCTCTTCCCCCAGAAATTAGAATGGTTAATAGCTTATTATTCTTTGTTAAGAATTATATATCAAGGTGTCAGACGGCTCGATGGAAGAAGTCGGACCATAATGTTTCCATTTGATAATTATTTTTACGACACCCAAAACTTTAACCAATGCCTATACAGAGACATAAATAAGATAGATCATTCGAAAATGGTTCCCTAATTCCCATGAGCCATATTGTAAGATTAACCGGTATCCGATTTGGCTCTCACTCTTCGTGGCCGCTCGCTCTGTGCACCCGAGTTTAAATTTTTTATCAGTGATTAATTTACATTCATACTACCTTATTTCATTTATTTTCGATTCATGTGCTTATGAGAAATTCATTATCTTGTACTTAAAACGGTTAAGGAAAACATCGTGAGAAAAATTGCATGTCTGTGAGTTCTCTGTAATTGTTGGTGATGGCTTGTGAAGTCTGCTTACCCGCACTAGGCCAGCATGGGTATGAATGCCCTCTTATTATGAGAGGAAAACCTTGCCTGCAGTGAGTAATGGGCTACATCGTCACGCGGAACTTAATCCAGATTCAACATTATAACAATGTCTGAGTGCCATGTATTGACATCTTGTCAAATAAAAATGCGTCCGCGAGCAGTGTTAGGCCTCCTACGCACTATGTGGTTAGCCGTAATGCGGTCAGCCGTCAGCAATCAATACTGCTGACCGGCTGCCGCATCACAATGCGAATAAAACTACTTTCTCGTACTAATATCTGAGTACGGTCAGCCGCACGGCTGGCCGCATTGCGGCTAGCTGTATAGTGCGTAGGAGGCCTTATAGCCATATTACAACACCCGTTAGTAAAGTTATTATGTAATCAGGTGGGCCGTATGCTTGTTTGCCTAGCGGGATTTTTTTATACAACCTAGTTTGTATAAAAAAAATCCCGCTTCCTTTTTTAGGTACGACCTTAATTGCTTGTAGATACGTATCGAATTTGACTACGATCCAAAAATTCATTTCTTAACGTTCTTTGTTAGGAAAATCGAGAGGTTGGTAGGATACATTATTTGAATTCCTATTTATAAATATCGGATGGACAGCTTTTGTAGCACGCTTTAGTAGCCATTTAACGTTTTTTAATTTACATTTAATAATATGTTTGTTTACCGCCCAATATTTTTTTTTTATGGACTCGAACCCGTGACTCGAAGCAGCGATATACCTATGTACGTAATAGCTAACAAAATTAGTGACCAGTATTTCAGAATTAGTTAATTATCGCTTAATTAACTAATTTTGACAATTATTTAAAAGAAATCCGTTTATTCTGTCGTGTGTAGCAAATTAAAAACATAAAAGTATTGTTGCTTTGTGTTTCCTACACAAAATTGAATAAAAGTCCTTTTTATAAAAATATTTATGAATGAATGAATGAAACATTTATTTGCTAAAATATAGGTACAGGGTTGTTGGGTACATTATAAATTTATCTGACTATATTTGACATAGATAATGTCGTGCAAAAATTTTATACAAAGCCAATTATAATATAAATAATTTAAAACAAATAAAATTTCAAACGCCTGTTTATAATCATTTGTCAAATATTTGACATTAATATTGTTACAGGTTATTAAGGGTTATGGACTTTTTAAACACCGTGATTCTATTTTCGCATCAATGACATTATAGAAACATTTTCTCCTTTTGTTTCGTTTTTCTAAGTTTACAGTTAGCTTATGAGAATTTTACTGCTTCATCGGACAGTAAATTTCTTTAGGGCCCATAACATAATAATAATGTCCTCCTAGCCGAGCTTCGGCCACGGCGGCCATTCATCTGCGCGGGACATATAGCACAGGAGCACTTTCTATTCCATCACCCTCATGATCCGATGGGACGCTAGAACCTAGAGACACGACTGGAAGTATTTCAGGTACAGGACCCATAACATAGTGTCTTGGGAAACCGCACTTGGGAGCTTTTCTCACAGCTTTAGCGAACGAAGAGAAACGGCCCTATGGGACCGTACATTAATTCAAATTGAACGAATGTTTGCTGGACACTTGTTGATTTGGATGATTCAAATTTAGGTCACAAAACTCACGAGCTGTACTAACAATTAGTCCCTACACTGTAAACAATAATAGACAACAGATAGAATAACAAATAAAGCTTAACTTACTATTGTATAGTTTCATTACGAGCCTCATTGTTTTGCGACATAGAAAATATATTAGCGCTTCTGAAAGATCAGTACTTTAAAATAATTGTACTTTTTACCTACTCTTTGCCATAGCAAATGAGATAAGCACACTCATTACGACAACGAGGGGTGTCTTTTAAATTTCAAGTTAAATGTGAGATTGCTTATTATTCTTTGAAAAATGATGACGCTCGCACTTTTTAAATTAACTAATCTATGGAAATTCTACAAACATGGACAGAAGGCACATAAAATCTTTATATGAAACATATAAAGTTGAAGTGTGCCTTCTGTATTGTGCGGGGATCTAGCTTAAAACACGAGGGTATAGAAGTTGTAGCGAGGTGTGTACCTTAAGCTCTGCGCTACATTCAACCGTCCTATGGATCAGCAATACGCACTGTGCATATATCCAGCTATTTCAATACAGAAATGCATACAGAGACCATCCGATATATTGTACTCAGCAGCTGAGAATGCTACTGCGAACACGCTGGATTACCATCGTACTCCATGACTCTTAATTTCTGATTCTGAGAGAGATTCTTTGCCTTCGCGTACTAACTTAGAACGACAATTGCAGAAAACATCCCTAAAATTCGGCCCTTTCATGTATCTCCACGTCAATAACCTAAAAGGGGATATCCTTTGGTTGCAAGACGGCTAGAGTTCGGTGAAGCAGTGAAATTCTCCTAGTAACGTCATGTGTTGTCTCGCTTCTTTGATGGGTTGTGTGTGTTTGCATCAGTCCAAATCGATGGCTTTTATATCTCATTAACAAGAAAATGCCATCGCTGCTAAGCAGGCTAAACTGGTAGCATTAAAATACTCGTCTATTTTTGTTAGGTGTTTTGACAATCCAATAATGAGGCATCTCATTAAAAATACACTCTCCCTATACAATATAAGGTACCACTTGTTATGTAATTGTTTTTCTTCAAAGAGGCAATTTTAATGTTGAAGTTAAAATAATGTTTAATTTGTAAACATAAACACAAGAGTAATTAAATGCGAAGTAACGATGATTGGTTCTTGAATATTTCATCAGTAGATACTAACTTACATACATTAGTACCAGTGACGAGATCGAATCAGCTGATATTTGCTCCCGGGTCACGGGCTATACGGCTCAATAATAATAATATCCTGGAACCTTATTCACACACGGCCATCTGATCCCAAACTTTCAGACCATTTACTATGGAAACCAGATAACAGATATACTTCATATACTACTTTTCTTTTGTAAATATTTACTTATATAGATAATAACACCCAGACTCAGGACAAACAGACATTCATCATGCACACAAATGTCTGTCGTGGCTCGAATCCCACGACCTGCTGCCTGAAAGGTAAGTATAATATTAGGTCTTTACCTATGAAATTGCCGTTCTGCAGTACTGGCCATTTCAAATCAAAATAATTTTTGTTTGGCTAAGAATTCTAATTTCAAATTAATTTTATTTTAAAAACATGGATTCTTTTTTCCAAAAGTAGTCATTTCTTTATTGATTAGTGTTACATTTTCATCGCATTTCAATCTTTTTCGTCATCATGGATACGTTAAAAATTCGAGTAATTATGGAATATGAGTACCGTCGTGGCAGCAACGCGGCACAAGCGGCACGCAACATCAACGACGTTTACGGAGCTAACACTACAAACCAACGCACCACCTGTTATTGGTTTGCTCGCTTCCGTTCTGGAAATTTCGACCTGAAAAATGAACCTCGCGGTCGTCCGAAGACTTTAGTCGACAATGACGAATTAAAGGCGGTTGTGGAAGCTGATGATACACAATCTACGGCTGAATTAGCAGCAGCTTTCGACGTTAGCGTCAAAACAATATTGGTCCATTTGCGTCAAATTGGCAAGGTAAAAAAGCTTGACAAATGGGTGCCCCACGAACTCAATGATCGCCAGCGCGAAGTACGCGTCGAGACGTGCCTTGCACTGCTCAACAGACACACAAATGAAGGAATTTTGAACCGCATTGTTACCTGCGATGAAAAATGGATTCTGTTTGATAACCGCAAGCGCTCAGCAAGTTGGTTGGATCCTGGTTCAGCACCTAAACAATGCCCTAAACGAAAACTTACCCCTAGAAAAGTGATGGTCACTGTTTGGTGGTCTAGCGCCGGTGTGATTCATCACAGCTTCTTACCAAACGGGGTGAGCATTACTGCAGATGTGTACTGTGAAGAACTGAGCACAATGATGGAGAAGCTGGCGCATCTCCAACCAGCATTGGTCAATCGCTCGTCTCCGCTGCTCCTGCACGACAACGCGCGACCTCATACTGCACAGCAGACGGTCTCCAAGTTGCAAGAACTGGGGTTGGAAGCTCTCCGTCATCCGCCCTACTCACCAGACCTTGCGCCTACAGACTACTACTTTTTCCAGAATTTGGATAACTTCTTGGCGGGAAAAAAATTCAATACCCGAGAGGCAGTACAAAATGCCTTTGAAGAATTTGTTGCCTCCCGTCCAGCTGATTTCTTTAAGAAGGGCATCAATAAACTGCCACTGCGATGGCAAAGATGCATTGATTGCATGGGTGATTACTTCGATTAATACAAATAAAAAAATTCATGAAAAAAATTCGTTTAAATTTTTTCATACAAAACGGCAATTTCATAGGTAAAGACCTATTATTTACTAACCACGCCACCTGCCAATTAATGAACTCGATATTTATCATTGAGGCCTTCCCAAAATCACAGAAGTTGCCCAAAAGTGCAAACGCTACTATATAAGATGTGTGAGGTAATCCTGTAAATATTGGAAATTAATTTAATACATTATAACATTATACTTTTTTGGTATGCTAACCTCCTTGTTATAAGAGTTATTTCTTAAGGACAGCAAGTTAAAAGAGAACTCGTCGAGTAGGTAAATCTGGAATGTGTTACATAAGTGAGTTCAATATGGGTATGGGCATATCTTTACCCGCTTGTTACAAACATGTTTTTTTAAATACTTCAGTCAACAGTCAAGATAGAGCAGAGCTCGTCGTATCCGTAATACCCGGTTTAATTTGCACAATTAGATGATCAGATGACTTGATAAATACAATATACAATGACAAATAAATTGAAATTAAAAAGATTATAAATTAAATTCCTCGTTGAAGGTGTTAGGAAGGGCAATATAAATTTCATAGACCTTTGAGGATTTACCGTAACTTAAATAGCAAAGCATTGGGGAAATTATCCCAACAAAGCAGGTTCAAAT
The DNA here is from genome assembly GCA_951640165.1 of Pseudoips prasinana. Lineage (NCBI taxonomy): Eukaryota > Metazoa > Arthropoda > Insecta > Lepidoptera > Nolidae > Pseudoips > Pseudoips prasinana. The sequence continues at coordinate 20,252,951 of OX621236.1, read as the reverse complement.
CTAAATTTATTATTCTTAGCATAATATTTGGAATAAAACATTTTGTACGCAAAAGAAAACTCTAAATTGTGACCCCAAAATGAAAATGATAAATAACGCTCCGAAACCTAAAATGCTGATCCGCTGGGACTAAGAGGCTTCCTTTTTGTGTGCCATTCTTAAGCATATCAACTTCTTTGTTGCCTTATTACCACTATCTCTTTAAGGAACAACCTCCAGGCAGATGGCCGAATGAGATATCAAATTATGTACCTTTCGTGTGCTCTCAGCCGTGACTGGGGATATTTTATTATCTTCATATTCGTGGGCGAAGGTATTTAGTAAGCAGAATTATCTAAACATCGTCCCCAGCGGTTCCCGGTCGGCCAACTCTGCGGTTTCCTAATTTTCCCGAAGGGATAATTGTTCGTTATGAAATTGCTCTCATTGGCTTGCAAGTTTGGAAACGTCGTATACGATATGATAGGTAATATAAAACAAATAACATAAGTAGGTCCTGAAATGAGGCTTAACTTGGCGGAAATCCATGACATAATCTCCTCAAAATTAGGAAAAATGGATAAGCTTAATTTCGACAAAATTCAATTGCGTATGCTGCGATTAAATTTTCGCCACAAATCATACACCGAACGTCGACCAATGACGTGTAAATATATTGGAAATTAATTTAAATACATTATAACATTATACTTTTTTGGTATGCTAACCTCCTTGTTTTAAGAGTTATTTCTTAAGGACAGCAAGTTAAAAGAGAACTCGTCGAGTAGGTAAATAGTCAGACCATGTTTGTAGTAATATTATTAAGTATACGTATATTTAGGGACATGGATTGTATGAAAACATTTAGAAAATTTATTTTATAATAGTAATGATATTTAGATAGCTACGTCGGTCTTGTACACTGGCGGTGATATTCTTATTCAGATAGCTCTCATTAGTTTTTCTGCTCAGTAGTAATCACCAATAAGGCTGAGATCCGACCGGCTTACCATACTTAAATTTGATTGTAAGTAGTAATTAAATTGTAAGCGTAACTTACTGCTTACAATTTAACCCATTTATCTGGCGCTCGGCGGCCGCTGACGCGGCTCGCACGATTCGCTTGCTTTTTACGCTATACCTATAAATTATAATATTAGTAGCAATTATTTTATGAAAAGTTGGGAAATCATTATTTTTTAGTCTTTGACTGAATATTTATGGATAGGGCGCGGTGATCAAGATCATTATATACATCCTTTTAAATATTTACAACTCCAATCGATTCGTCATATTTATTCGAGTATACACATTTAATTATTAATAAGATAAGCTCTTCCTCGTCTTCTGCAAATCTTTATCTGGTGTCTATGGTTTTTTGTAAAAATAATCATCTACTATTTGAGTTCGCTTTTTTACGTTACCTTATTTTTTGTTCTTGCTATAATTGTTTGTCAAATCGTAATGGATATTTCATGGGTGCAATACACTATATAAGATTTTACTACATACATTTTTGTACATTAAAAACAAGAGATACGGCAGGCACTATTGATTTTCCAAAAATAGAAGAATTGTAATATTTTATCTTTACTTATAGACGGCTTACATGAAATATACTGAACAGGATAACATAAATTGGATTTATTTAATATGGAAATTTGTTTATGTAAATCATATTTTACTAAATCCACTAAGGAATCCTATAAAAATTGATATTTCAACTCTCTGTGACGCATTTCGGTTGGATTTGTAGAACAAATGTATCGATATTGAAGAAAAATTGGATGGTAATGAATTGTATTGTTGGTATTCACTGTAGATTAGGTAGGTAACGGTTACTTGTGAAGGGACCTATTGTTAATTTCTAGCGGTTACCTATTTATCAAGTACTGGAGAGGTAATAATCAAAATACTTACAAGCAAGTTGTTTTTTTTGCGCTCCGGTATTTTAGTTACTACTATATAGTAGGTATAACTGAATAAGTATTTCACTGAAGTGTGCAAGGCTTGGTGCGTGAGACTATACCGCACTTGGCCGGTTTTTTTAATACTTGTCTTGTATAAGGAAAACTCTTTGACAATAACTTAATACAAGCTATCTAAATATCTTTACTATTATAAAATAAATTTTCTAAATGTTTTCATACAATCCACGTCCCTAAATATACGTATACTTAATAATATTACTACAAATATGGTCTGACTATTTATTTACAAGCGCTTGGTCTACGCGAATAAAACCTTTTTTATTTACTTTATTTATTTATTAACGACATGACAATTAAACTGTTCAAGCTACCTACATAAATGAAAACGCTTTACGACATACAATTATAACTTCATCTTAGGATATTTAGATTGTTGCCCACCAGTTGACACTCTAATTATATCTTAAGTCTCCAATCTTTTTACACTTAACTATATTATCCTCTTAATTTTTCTGTTCCAAGAATGTTGACCTGTTTATTACAATGATTGCTTTTAAACTGCCTTTTAGAAGGTACGGAAATCAGGTTACCTAACCTGATTAATCAGAGCTCAGGAAAGCGACGAGAGGAAAAAGCCTTGCGTGAGAGATTCGCTCACGTGCCCAAATACATCCATTGCAAAGCCAACAGTAAGCAAACGAGTATTTTTTAGACGTATGTAACTACGTGCCGTGTTACAGATGAAGCTACATAGGTAACACACTTAACAGTCTTTATTGCATTGGCAGTATGGGCGGTTTTTGCAGTAATAGTGGTACCACTGACGTGACGCCTGCTGTACTTTATCCCATTATCAACATTGGATTATATATATTTTCACGTCCTCAACAACAAAATTGCATATTATTTGTTTTATTTAAAATTCCAGCCAATTTTTGACTAAGAAGAAATTTCAGTGTATCGTATTTAATTTTTTGTAAACGAAAAATTACACTTTTTATTTTAGGTTTATATTATAGTAGCTGTGCGTTTTACCCGCGTTAAACTTTATAAATTGTAGCCTATGTATTCGGATTTATAAGCTATATTATTACAAAGCTTCATAAAAACCAGTCGGTAGTTTTTGCGTGAAAGACTAACAAATATCCATACATCTATTATCCATACTCATAAACTTTCGCATTTATAATATTACTAGGAAGTAAACACGCTTCTCTTAAAATTATGCTACCGTGAAATCTAAAATGTACACATTTATATATATATATATATATATATATATATATATATATATATATATATATATATATATATATATATATATTTACGTACAAGCAAAGTAGATAATAGAAAATCAAGACCATTTAAACTTTAGGAATTGCTCTTAAGTTTATGATAATTCTTAACACATGACAAGGCAGATAATATACTAAATACGGTTATCAAAAAAAATACTAAGAAAAAATTTGCTAACATACTTTGTAACTATCATAATTTGTTGAACAACAATATTTTTAGACATGCCCTTATCGAAAAATATTGTTGTTCAACAATTTCTAGAGTATCTATAAATTGCTATACACGGAAACCTGTTAAAACTTCTTCATAAAAAGTTCTTCATTACAAATACAAATATCCTCATCCTATCCTATCCTACTAATATTATTAATGTCAAAGATTGTGAGTATGGTTATAGATATGGTGGCACTGTGATATTTATTAATTTTAAAAAATATATCATTATGAGCCATATTAGTCAACATATTTTAATAGAAACTTTTTAAATTACTACGCTGCTTGAAACATCTTTTATAATATTTTTCTCACTATACGGGAAGTGTATTTTGTGTGGATATTAAATTCCAATTCATGTTTTCCAACTTCCAATTGTTAACTTCAATCTTCGAATCCAACTTCGAATCACGAAAACTTTGTCTATCCTCAAATTAAAACCTTCATTTTGTCTTGATTAAAACATTAATTATTTTATTGAACTCCACAGACTAGATTCAGTATTTGAATTAAAAAGTTTTATACGGTTGCTCTGTAAAAAACCCAAAGATTTTTAATGCTGAAAAAGGGAAAACCAGTCCGTGTCTGCATTAAATTGCACCTGAAGAACTAATAAAAGTATTCCAATTTCAGTTGTGGTTCAGGATAGCGACTAGTCTAGTTAACGGGAGGAAAGGTACCTAGATCCATACATATATTTTAATTCCGAAAACGAATCTGTTTGCTTGTTAACTCTTCAACCCGCAACTACGGAAAAGATTGGCTGTTAATTTAGAACGAAACTAGCTCAATGGGAGCTAAAATTGCCCATTTTTCTCTGCCGAAGTTTCCAAGCGAGTTGCTTCTTTAATACTATTTCTGAGTCTATCGGCGTTGGTTCCTCAACCAAACCAAACCTATAACTTTTTAATTTATTTATCAATCTATAATTAATTAATTATTTATTTATTATTTTGTATTTGTAAGTTTTATAGACACATTAAGCATCTTGAGTTTCATCCATTATTAACGTCCGTGTATATATATATATATATATATATATTACTTGCTGTGCCCCGCGGTGTAACTCGCGTTAAATTTTATAAATTTTCTTTGCTATAAACCTCACGGAGCCCGAGACCTTTCCAACGAATGCAAAACCGTGGAAATCGGTTCGTGCGTTCTGGAGTTATAGCGTCAGGAAGGAAAACCCGACTTATTTTTATATAGTAGAAATATCCCATCTTGATAAAAAACACCACCTCCCAAAACAAGTTCCTATTCTATAAATTATAGTATAGTAATTATAGTATATTCGGATTGAACTTGAGACCACTGAATCCAAACTCTAAAGGTCTGTAACACGAGGCTATCTCATACTATAATAGTTAAGAAAGAGCTATAAAACGATTAATTTTTTTTATTGATGTATTTTTGTAGATTCGAATTAAGTAATCAATAAATTCGTGTCAGGTACAGATGTGCCCGAGACACTGACGTAGGGATATCGCCTAGAGATATTGTGGGTCGGGTCTGTTTTATATTGACAAATTGGAACGTCGACACAAACCGATACGGGAATCGGAAAGTGAATGTTTCGCTAAGACATCATCTCTTGGGATTACACAAGTTTTGCGACGGCTACAATGTGTGACGTGATTTAGGTGATTCAATAGGGGACTATTCTATCTACATTTTATATGCATGGAAACTGAGGCTTTTCTAGCTAATGCCTTTTTTATACGCTTTATATTAGCTTCATTTGTATGTTTGTAACTGATTCCTTTAGACACGATTTTGACCCACTTTAAACGGTCAGATTTCATTCAAAATTTGTAGTATAATCGAGGACCGATGACAATACACTAATTTTGTAAGATTATTCCATTATTCAATTTGCAAATTAAGATTTTTGCCAATTTATATAATTTTTATCTATAGTCGATAAGGTAGGAATTGATGTTGAATTTTATATTAAGCGTGTTTTTAAACCATTATTTATTATCATTTACATAGTGATTGAGTAAGTGCATTTTACTTTTAGTTCCATACACGTAATTGGGTCTGATTCAATCAATAGTTTTCAAGGTCGTCAATTATCGGGGAATTGTCCAATGCCCAGAGTATCAGTACTATAGTGGATCACCGGGGAATTGTCAGAACCGAGGGCTGATGTCTACTGAATATTTCCCTAGAATTATTCGATTACTGGGGATTTAAAGGCCATTATAGTATAATTCCGAAAACTCGAAGTTGCGTAGTATGACGTAGCGGTTACTATTTAATAAACAATAATATCCTGGGACATTATTCATACACGGCGGTCTGATCCCAAACTAAGCAGAGCTTGTAATATGCAAACCAGATAACTGATATACTACATATAGGTATTTTTCTTTTGTAAACACATACTTATATAGATAACAAGCTGTGTCCCGCGGTTTTACTCGCGTTAAGCTTTATAAATTATAGCATATGTGTTATTCGGATATATAACCTATATTCCTACAAAGTTTCATCAAAATCCTATCAGTAGTTTTTGCGAGAAAGAGTAAAAAACATCCATACATCTATCCATACTCACAAACTTTCGCATTTATAATATTAGTAGGATTACACCCAGATTCGGCGACTACGGGCAGGTTCAAGCACTCAAATATCTGACTTGGGTGGGAATCGCACCCACGACCTGTAGCATGAAAGGCATTTACCAACTGTCATGCATTCAACATTCTTTTATTTTCGAAGCAGTCAAAGATAATACATATCTGTGACACTCCGCGGCCAAAAATACCGGTAGTCTGCTAAACATACTACTGCTTAATAATTACCTACACAAACTTTACAGCAGTAGGTAAATAATTACAAATTCCTTTTTATTGTCACCTAATTTTAAACTATATAAGTCATTACGTCCGAATTGAATCATTTTTGGTTCAGACCTTAGTAGGGCAGAGTCTGTCTCTTCAGTCGTATTTTCTTCAGATATCGCAGTAGCCGGTAAAGGAAATTAACATCAGATGGGATACGGGGCCGCAGTTCATCGACACAGTCACAAAATACTGTACAGAGTTTGGTTGACGATACCGACGCTTGGCTTAGAGCTCTCCGTAACCTTTCTTTTACAACACCGATAAGACCCTTGTAGAACCCTCCCCACCAAAGTGTACTGGGAGGCAATAAATTCCATTTGATTTTACTGTTGCGGTTGTTTGGCTTGTTTTCAGCGACGAAACAGCAAGTAGGTGCTGTAGGTTCGAGCGTGGAGAGCTTGGACGAAACTTGACAGGCTAATAATATGCGTTCTTCCGATTCCGCTTCTAATCTTAGGAAGTCAACAAGCTTGGATAGATCATTGTTGCATTTATCGTCAGCTCTACTACGATTCCACGCACGTATTACCTCCTTAGGCAAGGCAGATTCTACCATCGGGAACAAAATTGACGCGTATTTGTCTCTGGTGACGCCTAGAGTTTCAAGCGCTTGTAAATGCGTTTGAAGGCTGCCGTACAACGCCGGTAGGCTCCTTGTACTTGCTTGTCCTTTGTCTTGCATTAAAGTAAGTAGTCCTCTGACATAGGTCTCTATTATAATATCGTCACGGGCTAACCTGGATTTTAGAGCACCTAGTGCCTTTGTATAGTTTTCACCACACGGCGGGTAACTCTCAACTAATTGCCTGGCGCTAGAATTAGGTTCCATTGATTGAAGTAGGTATTGAAATTTGTCGGCTTTGTCAATAGCTGGATTATCATCTATTTTTTTAAACTAACCCCAGAATAAAAGCCACATTTTTACCTCCCCGTTAAACTTTGTTATCTCTAGCTTCGGCATTTTTATTTTGCACTCATGTTGACTTGCTTTGCAGCTAGACCTTGCAGACACTAGGGAGTCGTTGTCATTATCGCAGTTACTATTCTTGTTGGATTTGCTGAAGCTCTTGTCGTATTTTATCTTCAGCTGTAACCATCGGGTTTTATATAGCAGTGCCTTATCTTGGTCAGCCTGGTATTCGAGCTCATCGAAGTCGTCAGCTTGGCACCACATGTCCCGAATGAAAACTTCACAACTAAACAGCTGCTCCGCGCAGTCGATAAGGGTGCCGTATTTGGTTTCTGCAATTTCGACGTCTTTGGTTTGTAGCGCTTTTTCTAGCAAATCTGCAGTGACGGTAAATTCACGCCGAAATTGGGCACGCTTCGTTTTTAACGGTTCCATTTTTACTACGCGAAACTTGAAACACTGCACAAAATTAAAAAACAACGACTAAAAACACTAATAATAAAAAATTTACAAAATTTTACACGGTCGCCATTATGTCATGCATTCAACATTCTTTTATTTTCGAAGCAGTCAAAGATAATACAAATCTGTGACACCAACCACGCCAGCCGGCCCGTCAAACAACGGCACTGCACTATATATTATGCAATAGAATTGAGTATATGATAACAGAAGAGAAGAGATAACAAAAATAATACAGACTGTTGCTTAAAGTGTGTAGTATTCTTCAATTTATATATTGACGTAAGAAAAAGTGAACATGAAGTGTCGTTGCAAATTATGACTATATGTATTTTTAAGATTTCCTGAGAGTGGTTATATTTCCTCCTGCTCCTTTAATATTTTGTAAATATAAAATACGTATCTTTTATAATGTCTTTCTATATATCGTTATACTACGTTGGAATACTAAATGGGGACATGTTTTTGTGGTACGATAAGATAAATACACTTTATTACACACTTACAAAAAAAAAATAACGCCGGCGCCCAGTCTCAATGGAGACTAGCCTACTGCGCGGGATATATTATAGTACTCAAGTGTGTACACCAACACAGTAGCATTTTCTATTCACTATTTCACTCTTTTTATACTATATCTCTATATACCATTATCCAATGGGGAGACTAGCAACACGACTGGAAAGAGGTCAGGTACAGGAACGACGGCTTTACGTGCTCTCCGAGACACGGCTGTATAAATCCGCCAACTCCCATAGTTCGGGCAGATATTAAGAATTTTTCTTTTTACAGAAAAAATCCAAAATGACTTCTGGCCCGACCCGGAATTTGACCCAGGACTTTAGTTGAACACGCTAGACTGATGCTAATACCTGGTTTACATGTTTTTATTTTTCCAAACAGCGGATCATTTCCCGGATATTCCCGGAGAATCAGTGGTGGAACTGGGAAATGTGAGAGACTCTAGGAACCATACTTAATTATAAAGTCGTTGTCATTGCCGGCATTATTAATAAATAATAATTGTTTGAAAAATGCCATAAATTTTCGTTATAACAATCGTTTTGACCAAAATGTATGTAGGAAAATCTCTCTCTCTAGTAAGTATCTCGAAAACAGAATCGGGTAATAAAAAAAAAATAGTTAAATTGATGACCTCCTTCATTTTAAAGTCGGTATAAAAGTTGTCACTGGCCTTCTTCAATAAGAGATTAAGAAAATACAGTAGGTATTTAGGAAAAGCTCTCTCTAGTATTTCGAAAGCAGAATCCTGTACCTAACATAAATACAAAAGATATAGTAGAATATTAAAATTTAAATAAATTGTCATTGGCACTCTCTACAATAAAAAATAAAGCTATACCGCATGTAGCAAAACTCTTTCCCTGGTAAGCAACTATCCGGTAAACAGAATCGCGTAACATAAATACAAAAAAATATAACCTCCTTCTTATTAAAGTCGGTTAAAAAGGTTGTCATGCATTCATCGACAAGGCAATTATTCATGCCATTATAAATGGTGCAATAAAATAATGTATACAGTCGCTGACGCTTATCCTCAAATAGAATAAATGCTTAAACGTTCCGACTCGATATAAAACCGTTTTATTATTCCCTAAAAATCGTATCAAAGACATAAACCGTGTTACAGGTGGTGGTTAACGACAGGTTGCCGGCAATTTGCTCGTTAAATTGCAGAACAGACATTACACTCAACATTAATTTTTCTGACGACAGCCATTCGAAGTCATGGCATAACCATAATTCTTATAAAAGCTTTAAGCGTTCCATTGAGACTTAAAGGATCAAGTGCTCTCAATCGTTTGAGAAATGTCTTTACAGACGATGAATGCTTCGCCCCGTGCAGCGGTGGCAAAGTATCAATATAACTCGATACCTTTCGGCTTCTTTTTATAAAACATATCCTATACTTGATACTTGTAACTGACATATTGTATTTGACTGCCTCGTTGGACTACCAGTAGCAGTTTTCAACTACAAACAGCGAAGCTCTGCGTTCCAATCACAACCAGTAGGAGCTTGGATTCTGGAAGTTGGCGGAGTTAACATCCGTGTCTTCAGGCAGTGTCGGATAGCTATCTTCGGATTATGAGAGTGTAGTAATAGATAGTGTACCTGTGTTTGCGCACAGATATCTCTTCGTTAGGATTGACGATCTTAGCTGAAATTCAGCCTAGAACACTATTATTATCTGTTGTAAGTTAGAACTTTCTCACTATTACTAGTCCACAGTATTTGGCCACTTGTTTCCGTTTCGATCTCATATATATATTTCTTGTTTCACATGACCAACTGATAGTTAATGTCCAGCTGCTTATACAACCTACGATTACCTCACTAGTATTCCTGACTTTGCAGGTGATAAGTACCACCATTCCATTTTATCTTGTGAGTGGCGTAGAAGTCATGCTGAGGAAATACCTACCAGAGAACGAACAGCGGCGTGTCGCTGTGAACTATGACCATCATACTGACAGTGTAGAGGCTTTACTAGTCACTGTTTTTGTAACGTTTGTATTGGATATGTTTTATTAAAGGAATGCCGACATGATCCGTGTTGTATGAATCCTACGCCACTGTTTCTACCATTATGTTTGAGTCCGGATGCCTTTGTGAATGTGTGTTCTGATAATGAGTTATGAAAAGACAAGTATTTTTTTTCACATCTTAGCGGCTGTTCTATATTCCGAATTTAGCGACCCATTTGAAAAAAACTGTCTTAAAATGTTGATATGGTTTTTTTGAACTCATGTACACAACTTTGTGTGAGTTTTTTAATAAAAATAATATTTTACCGAAAATCCCTATCTCTTGTAGCTGGATTAGCGTCACCCATGGGTCATGAGTTGTATAACAATGGGTCATCTTTTTACAGACCCGAACAGTAATCTATGTTTTTCTTTTACCAAAAATAAACGCATTGTCTGTGAAGCCTTTTTTATACAATAAAACAAAGAAACATATTCCAACTCGCTAGATTAAGGAGAGCGTTTTATCCTACTGGCATTGTTAAAGTGAACGTTTTGATATTTGGAACCAGTCTTTGGTTTCTAAAAATATAATATACTAGCTGTGCCCGCGACTTAGTCCGCGTGTTAATTGGGTTTTTTTTGTTTTTTTTGTAAAATAATTGACTTTTTCTAAAATAAAAGTAGCCTAAGTTACTCCTTATTACATTAGCTACCGGCCAATAAAAGTCCCGTCAAAATCGGCCCAGCCGTTTCAGAGATTAGCCGGAACAAACAGACAGACAGACAGACAAAAATTGTGAAATTTTTTATTTTTGTGTATGTACCGTATATATATTCATATTTATGTAGTAAAAACCGGTTATTTCAATATTACAAACAGACACTCCAATTTTATTTATTTGTATAGATGTATAGATAATATAATAAAATAGAAATTATTACCTTATATGTGACTTTTAAATATCTAGATTTAGTTATTATTTCATTTTGTATTATTAATCTAAACTTAAAATATAAAGTTTAGATAATAATAATAATAATATCTAGGGACAATGTCACACAGATCATCTAGCCCTAAACTAAGCAAAGCTTGTACTATGGCTACTAGGCGACGATATACATACTTATATAGATAGATAAATACTTATATACATAGAAAACATCCATGACTCTGAAACAAATATTCGTGCTCATCACACAAATATTTGCACTTACCGGGATTCGGACCCAGGACCACCAGCTTCGTATGCAGGAGCACTACCAACTAGGCTACGGTGACCGTCAATCAGATATATTAATGATTTCATCTTATGACGAATGGGAAAATCTGGTGATTTTTAAGACAGGATTTCCTAATACTGACTCCAAATCGTTCAAAAAGGCTGTACCTATTTATAATGTTTGGAATTTACTTATTTTCTATGTTAGCTCTTTTTCAACAAACACATTATGTTTCAAACTAGACGGGAAGACGGAGATTATTTGCTTAATGTTTATACGTGAGTTTGTGAAGCTAGCGTATAATACAAAGTACTGTGCTGATTTAATGTTTAGATAAACAAAATTACGTTATCAAAGATTTATTGGCCGATAAACTAATTTGTTTAACCTTCTTGTTGTGACAAATATGTCTACCACTAAAATAGTGTAGCAAAAGTTTCACCCATCCATTATTTAAATATATGAACAATGCAGTCCATTATTTTCCCACTACAGGGTAAGGGTCTTCTCTCACAATGAGATACCTTAAACCATAATCCACCACGCGGCAATGTACAAACGCCAGCACATCCAGCTAGCCCAATCTGTCAAATTTGTTTTATAGATTTTCAACTTTATCCCAAAAGCATAAGGTACACTTTCAACTGGAGAAATTTGACAGATTAGGGTAGCTTGATGTGCTGGCGTCTGTACCACACGTCCACACCTAATGCCATTAGGAACATATTGTAGAACTATCAGGTATGCAGGTTTCGTCACGATATTTTCCTTCATTTATGTATCTACGAGGTTATTCATTTCTAATACGCACATGCATTAGATAAGGCAGTTGTGCGCTCCTTGTTTTCAACTTGACATCATTGACTTCACAGTCCAATGGTCTAACCACTACGCTATCTCGTACTTACAAAATATCTATTTGGGTGTTATTCGTTGAACTAACAAGATATGTACAGACACCAGCACATCCAGCTACCCTAATCTGTGAAATTTCTTTTATAGATTTTCAATTTTATTACATAAGCATAAGGTTCACTTTCAATTGGCGAAATTTGACAGATTGGGGTAGCTTGATACGCTGGCGTCTGTACATTGTCCAGCAATGAACGACTTCTGGATGATATGATGATGATAATTCTATATAATGTATTTTATTAATATTAACAAACATAGTGTGATACAAAAGTGTTGAGCTTCCAACTCGTGCTTTGCACTCTTTAATATCAAATTAAACTTCACCTTTAATATTTACGTTAAGCATGTAAATTAGAAACAATACGAACGTTATTGTTTCAAAAGAAATACGTGTGGAGTCTGTGTCTATGGACTAGTACTCCGATGACGTCTCGGATTAAGATGGAGTCGTATATCGCTTGAACATTACCTCGTGAAGGGAACATAATCTGACATCAAGGTTGGAATCAAATTAAGTATGAGAAAGGTACAAGTACTTAGGTACCTACTAAAATGTGGCAGTAAGAGAAGTGTCCTCTACTGCCGCGAGGTGAAAGCAGCTCCATGAAGACAGTGATTTGGTTTTGGCGCAGTCGCTGTGTTGGACTGGCAGGAGTCCGTAATTAGTGAGAGCAATCCAGAGCCCTCCCAGGGCACGTGTCCCAACCATCTGGGACATGACGCAAAATCTGGGGCAGCGGAGCAGTATACCCGCGTTCCCGGGGCTTCCCCCATCAGGCGTCAAGAGAAGTCCACGGCAGGTTAGGTTTAGTCGGTGCGAGTCCGACATATGCCACTTACGCATGCCACCCGCAAACACTTTTTGCGGGACGCATGCGTAGGCACCCTGACATGTAAAAAGAAGTACTTAGATACCCCTAACTAAGTAGATTTGCACGAGGGCCTTGATTTATTATTGCAACAACTTTTGGGCATGCTTTTATTAGGGTTAGCAAAATGTTTAACCTAAATAGCTACGAGTCCTAACCATATACATCAATTGGAAGAGCAGTGAAGCGAACTTTTAGTTTAAAAAGTTTTAATGCGGGTCTACATTGCGAATACAAGAGATTAGCTACAAAGTGGGCGATGTGTGAAACAAATGGAACATCGTGTTTACAGCTTTCGCGAGACATGTGGGAATAGTCAGTGAAAACTTTAATCAATTTGAAACAAAATCTCTGCATAACCAATAACAAATTTCAAATAAAGTTGAATCTGAACTGTGGATTTGTGCATTATAGTGTTTTAGATTGGTTATAACTGAAATGCATATAATTTGAATCAATTATTCACCGTTATCAGCCATCTTTAACATGCACTTCTAATTTATAACTAGACGTATATAAAATAGCAACCAAAAATAAGTTAAACCATATGAAGACATATAGCCGAAAGACGTACATAACTGGACAAAGGTCTCTACAATTGCTGGTCTAGTGTTAACCGCATCCAACGTCCAAACACAAGATCATCGGTCATTTAATAGGGGCCTACCTATTCTGCGTCTTCGGATTTGTGGTCGCCTCCCGAGAACTTTTATGGCCTTGTGGCTGTCAGTTTTATGAGCTATGTGCTCTGACGTCAACTTAGCACCACCAGCGGATTGCAAAATTAAAAATTCGATGTACAACTAAAAAGGCACAAAACTAAAATCAAGAAATCAAACTGTTATATTGTAGTGAACGGATCGAGTTAAGATATAAAATTGATGTTGAAATAGAGCGTTGAAAAATTTCATTGTTAATAAAATTATAATAGTTTGTGACACATATAAAACGCAAATGAAAATAACAAGGCATATCTGGAAAAGTAGTAGTGCTCCTGCCCAAATTACTCATATGATGGCCAGTTTCAACGAAGACTGACTACGCAAGATATTTATAATGTTGGTGTATGGCTCAAACACAGGGTGCACACTCTATTCCATCGTAATCCGATTGGCCATGGGGATGTCATTTAAGTACTCTCTGTAGCACGGGCGTGTAACGTTCCCAACTACCAGACTCCGGGCTACTATTAGATGTTTTTCTCCCAATAACAATTTCAGCCCCAAGCCCGGATTTGAACCGAGTACCACATTATCTACTGTAGATACCAACGACGCAATCAGACGAGCAAAAGCAAGTGTAATTTTGATATAGATCCATAAATTCCAATTTACTTATTCACTTTTAAAGTGTTAATTCCAACGTGATCTTACACTTATTCCAGAAAGTTATTAATTAAAATTTTTCGTCTCGATTAAATCTAGGAAACGACATTTAATCACGGAACTTTTTTATTACTTCATTATTACGGAAGAAGCAATTCAATATTGAATACAACTCAATAAGCAATATGGATCAAAATGTTGTCGGCTAGAGCAATCCCTTTGCTACGCCGGGGTTAGCGGCAAATTGCAATGTACAAACAAAAAAGATCCGGTATAAATGTTTTTCGCTTTTATAGCGCTAGACGCTTCAGGCCACGAATACGTAGGCTGTTTACATTTGCCACTGCTACTTTAAATATAGTATTATCTATAAAGGAGGCTAGAAGTAAGGCAGGAAACCACAATCAGTCATTTTTATATCTTACTAGCGCCCCGGTACGTGCTTCGCTACGCTTTTAAGTATTAGTACAAATTGTTTGTATATATATGGGAGTATAGAAAGATGTTGATTTTACACTTTTTCAAGATTTTTTTTCAATTTTCTCTACTTACAAACCTTCCCTGGACTTCCACGAATAATTCAAGACCAAAATTAGCCAAATCGGTAAAGGCGTTGTTGAGTTATAACATTACAACGAAAAGTGGTATAGATTTATATATATAGATTTGTAACCTTATTGTAAAAAACGGCTGAACCATAAATGTTTATCATGAGTTATATATAGGTATTTGTGTGTTGCCTATTATACATAAAACTGGCTTGGTGCTAGTATATTGCATAAGTATTGGCCGATCAAATTATAAGATACAGTAATCGCTAAGACTTATGTCTCAGTGGTACTAACTCTTCACTCTCGTGGTGGGGATTTGATCCCCGCACAGGACAACTGTTTGTTTCATCCAAAGTTAAGGGGTTGATCGGGTATACCTTGTCAAATCGAATATCTGTTAATCGAATATCAAATGATCATCTAATATAAATCGAATCCTCGAATGCGCATAATATCGAATGGTTAATAAATCATTCATTCGAATGTATCCTTTAGCGATAGACTATTGATTGGTTTCTGGCACTGGCCAGATCGCCTATGTAAAGTCGGAGTATGACCTTATATTTTCATTCCAAATTTGAATTAAATTTATTTCTAATTGTCATTTTAAAGATAATTTAGTAATATCATGTAACACTTAGAAATATACGTTATATTTACGTAATAGAAGTTACGGGCATCTGTTAATCCTTTGAAAAAATAAATTGTTAAAGTTTCTCCTTTCTAATCAGAAAAATGTAAGTAAAAATAATGGTGAATCTTTTAAAGTCTGCCTCATCTGTCTGTGAAGTAAAAAGCTAATAATTAGTAAGTTAATTCCAATTAAGTAATTACACTCCTGTCGCAATTAAAATTCATTGTAAAATGTCAAAGGAAATTTTCATTTACGGTGTACTTTGTTAAAATACAGTGTAGAGCTAGTAGTATCTTCATAATTTTATAATGAACTTGATACAATATTCATCTATTTCTAATTGACATTTTACTTGAAAATCTTAATATGGGATTAAGTTCATTATAAAATTTACAAGGAAAATTGTTGAGTTCACTAGTTCATCTATGATACAAATAATAAAATCGTAGTAAAGTCAAAACTGTACATTGAATATTTTTAAATAAGGGTACTTGAGGCGTGATTTTCTTTCGATATCGACGCCAAAAATATATTTTTTAGATTTTTGTCTGTTTGTCTGTATGTATGTCCGGGCTCAACTCAAAAAGTACTGCATGGATTTACTTCCAATTTTGCATGAATATTACTAAGAGGTCGGGTCAACATATTTTATAGCCTACATATTATCGCGCTATCACCTACGGGGAGGACCTGTGATAACACACAGCTAGTAAAACAATAAAAAGCTTGTAACTATGGTGTGAAAACATGGTACAATAGAACAATTCTGAAACAAACAATCGAATCGGCTTGATCTCATGTCTCGAAAATACCTCTTGCGAGTTATGAGCTGCACTATTAAAAAAAGCAAACAAGCATACTGTTCACCTTATGGTAAGCGGTAATCGTAGTCTATGGACACTAGTAAAACCGCGGTTATCGCTTGCGGGTTGTCAGCTGTTGAAAAATCTTATAAAAATATCAAATTATGATTGTTTTTATTTTATTAACCAACCATTTCAAAATTTGAATGAATTCGTCTCGAGTTGACAAGATAAAAAGTTCGCGTTGAACAGTTATAAATATGTAGTACCAATAGTAATTAATATCACCCAAGATGGCTTTCCTTGTTCTTATTGTTAAATCTGTGACTCTAGAAGAGCTTGACATTGTGCCAGTTTCTTGGATTAAAACTTTTTGTGCTCGTTTTAATAAATGAAGACCTAGTTTTACGATACTTAATTAATATTTTTGCATCATAGCTACGTTTTAAAGAAATTCGGTTTTCCTGTTCAAACGATTGTTGGATTCGTGGGTTTTGACGGTTAGGAGACAAAAGAAAGATTTCAAATATAATTGTAAGGATATAATAACTATACTTAACATGTGTAAAATCTTTGAGACACTGATCAGCTAGCATAACGGGCTGAACTCAGTCGCTCAAATGAGAAATGACAAATATGACTTCAAAGCGAAAATTTATTCTAATATTTCAAGCTTTCCTTTTAACTAAAATAATTAAATAATAGTAATACAATTAAAAAAACCGGCCAAGTGCGAGTTGGACGCGCCCATGAAGGGTTCCGTAGCGACAAGTATTTTGCTATTAGCAAATGAAAGGTAAATTCCTGTTAACGGTTTATGACGTATTAAAAAAAAACTACTAACTAGATCTCGTTCACACCAATTTTCGTTGTTAGTTTGCATGGTCATGTACATCATATATATTTTTTAGTTTATACATTCTCTTATTTTAGAAGTTACAGGGGGGGGGGGGGGGGCACTTATTTTACCACTTTGGAAGAGTTTCTCGCGCAAACTTATCAGTTTAGAAAAAAATGTTATTAGAAACCTCAAGATCATTCTTAAAGACCTATTCATAGATAACCCACATGTATGGTTAGGATGGAAAAAAAATAGATTTTCAGTTCTATGTATGGGGAACCCCCAAAATTATTGTTATTTTTCTATTTTTGTGTGAAAATCTTAATGCGGTTCACAGAATACATCTACTTACCAAGTTTCAACAGTACAGCTCTTATAGTTCCGGAAAAAAGTGGCTGTGACATACGGACGGACAGACAGACAGACAGACATGACGAATCTATAAGGGTTCCGTTTTTTGCCATTTGGCTACGGAACCCTAAAAACAACTATAAGTAAAACCAACTTTTTGTTTCTCTTCAATCCTACCCCATTTAACGGTTATTTGGAAGTCATCGCTATAAGGCCCCTGATTGTACAATCTTGTGAAAAGTTATTCGTCAATTTATGTATATCATTTGTATACAATGAAGAGTTACTAACTTACTAATAGACATTTAGCAAGTATATGTAATGAATGACAGTGCAAAAAGGGCACCTTGGTTTAGAGCTTAAAATGAATCCTTGAGGTGGATCGTGCATCTCTTCAACAGCTAAATAGCTGGCTGCACGTGTGGTGCAGCGGCGAAGACAGTCACCCCGCCGCGCCGCTTCGTGTCGCAGGTTCGAGTCCCGCGCTGGACAACTATTTGTGTAACCCATAAGTAGTTGTTCTGAGTCTGGATGTAATTTCTGTCCGTCTATTATATGTTTGTAAAGTACCCCGCGTTGTTTTTTCTTTAAATAAAAAAGTTACTAGCAAAGATAATAAATAGTAAACTACGTTTAGCTACCAGTAAATAGTATTTCCCTTTGAGATTCAGATTTTTTATGGACATAGCGTTTAGTTCAGTAACTTTATGAATGACAGATCATTTTTCATAACGCAAAAGCAAAGGTATTCAGTTAACAAAAATATTGTACCATAAAGTCGAAATGATGATATTATTTACATAGAACAAATTCTCGCATTCATATTGAAACTATTACTTCTTATTTAAATTGGTAAGTTTGTAATGTTGTATCCGCTTAGAGAGGTTAAATTAACATCAAAATTTTTATTATTGGGGTTGGGTAAGCCCCGTAATATTGGAATTGAGAGACAATTTTTATCTAATAAAGCTCGAAAATCTTAAACCTTAGAACGTCAATGAATTGAATTAAAAGTAGTATATAGACTATAATTATTAACTTGAATAAACATTTATTGTTAGAACTTTAATACCTTACCAATTTTAAGCTCCATAATAGCTCCAATCGTAGTTATAAGTGAGTAGATGCAAATTATTATTAATGCATTATGTATTACGATTCACCTTTTGTAATAAAGATTTATTATTATTATTATTATTATAATAAAGAACATATTTATTCTCATATCTGATTTAAATTGGTAGGCAGCCCAAGTACATATTGCATTTATATCAATGATTGATTTCACTTAAAATCAGAAGAATCAAAGTTGTTAATAGTTTTCATAAACTGATTAATTATAATGATGTAAATCTGTAAGTTAATGTTAAGTATTTATTCTGTAAATACGATATCGTCGGGCGCATTATTTTAAAAATCGAAGTAAATAAAAATTGGAAATTAAAGCCCGGTATTTCAGGGGAAATATAGAAACAAAAGACATTCGGTCTCTTGTTTTGTGCGCGAATCAAACGAAGGACACGTGGACGTCGAGGCAGTACAGGCTAGCTAGTTAAGTGCTAGCTAGTTGTATCTATGGTACAGACGTATCTACTTTAACCACTGCACCTCACGCTTACTCATATAACTCGAAAGGGTACGTTCATCATAGAATAAATTTAAACCACAGATAAAACACAAGAGTAATAACTTATGCAAATGTCAAAAAACTAAAATGTTAATCCTACATGAGGACCGCGCAACAAGTTATTCAGTATTTAGCATTTATTTCATGATAGTTCTCAACAACAATCACGTTTTACAGTCGTTGGCCACCATTTCAGTTAATCGAATGCTAAAATTATACAAATGCGTACTTTGTGGTTCTAATAAACATATATTGTTCGTCGTAGAGTCCCTTGCTCCGATAATTTGCACTTTTCCCCATCTTTTCATGAGTTTATGTAATAAAATTAGCATACAAATCTTTGTCATAGGTACTACGTAACAGTTTAAAAGGGTGAGCGTATTGTTATCACATACCAACATAGCGATCTCGCCATTTTCTAAAGGGTAAACAGTTTCCTTAGTATGGTAATAAAACACCTATATGACATGATTAAAATTATGTATTAACTTTTTGTTTGTTTATCTTTTAATATCAAAGCCGCTTTGTGTCTATTTTCTCACATTTGGACCACATGACGTAACCTAAATATTAGCGTAGTTCTTTATCTAGTCCGTAGAAATCAGTATCAAATTATTATCCTATGCGTAACAAGTTCGCGCAGCTATGGCTAGAGTCGCTTGAGCGTTGCATATAATAATAATAATATCTGGGGACAATGTCACACAGATCATCCTAGACCCAAACTAAGCAAAGCTTGTACTATGGGTACCAGGCGATGATATACATACTTATATAGATAGATAAATACTTATATACATAGAAAACCTCCATGACTCAGAAACAAATATTCGTGCTCATCACACAAATATTTGCACTTACCGGGATTCGAACCCAGGACCACCAGCTTCGTAGGCAGGATCACTACCAACTAGGCTACGGTGACTGTCATATATCTCTATCTCTCATCTATATCTCTAGTAGTAAATGGTAAAAATGATGCTTCGCCAAAATACTTGATTGATAGAATCTTTTTCTTCTAAGATCTCTTAATCGGAAGCTTGGTCATCGTAATATTACACTTGACTTGGGGAGTTAGCTAGTGAATACGTGACGAGGGCGTTACGAAAAGTGTGATCGGGTAAGGTGAACGGAAGTGGAGAGGGAGATATTAGTTAGTGAAGATTGAAAGAGAGAGAGAGTTATGTTACGTATATTACTATAGGGGCAAGAGAGAGTTGCGACCGTGCGAGCAATCATTTTCGTTCTCTCTTTCTCTCATAGTCCCGTTACGTTTAGTATATCTAAGTTTTACTTACGTTGTGTGGTCTAAATAACACAATTCTTTTAAAATTTTTGTTTACAAAAATTTTATTCGTATTCCAAGATTGTAATAATTGGAATATTTATCGAACAAACTTTGGAGTTTATTTTATACATCTTAATATTGGTATTTAGGCGTAACTTAAATACGAGATATTTAGTGTTCCGACTTGCGTCCTTACTTGAGTACTTTCAAGGAATTTGATGCTATTATTTCTTATAATAGATGGCCTTACAAAATTGTATCCCAGCCATAGTACCTGCTAGTGGAAGGGCTCCAATATGTAAACATTGAGAAAACTCGCCCACCTTGTTCTCGGGTAGTTATTTAACCTCGTACTGAGTCAATAGGTGTGGTGGCCAGTGACGAGCCTATCTTACGCAATAAATAATAAACAGTATTTTTAAATCACTGTACAAAATAGCAACAAATTTTGACCTCATATGGTGTTTTTAGCATTGGCACGTGGGCATTTATATTTTAATATTTGGCATCATCATTATCATCATCATGTCAGCCAAAGTATGTCCACTGCTGGACAAAAGTCTCCCCAAAGAATGTCGGGATATGCCATAATCGCCACGCATGGCAGACGGGTTGGCGATCGCAGTTTGGTGGTCATAGTTCACAGAAAAACGCTGCTGCCCGTTCACTGGTAGGTATCCCCTCGGACGGTTTCTACGCCCCCCACGGGATGAGATGAGGTGATGATATGCTATGCTGTCACCACACAGCAATATTATTATATTTGGCATAGTATTAGGAGTTCTATTTATAAATGTGTATCGTCCTGATGGCTTCAAAGGATTGTTTCTTATTTTTTAAGATTTAAAACCTATTTATATATCTAAGACACGCTCACATACATGAGCGTGCTTCTATGATATGCTTCTTCTATTTGTTTTTAACATACATACCTCTAGTATCTATGTTACTTATCAAAGAGTGATCAAATTTTTCAAAGAATTTGTATGAGTTGACGGACAGTCACTAGACTATCCAATCCCTGTTTTGCCATACTTTTGTGGCATTCTTGGCCTGGTTCGTAAATGCTTGCCTTTCACGCCGCAGGTCGTGGGTTCGATTCCCACCCCAGACAGATATTTGTGTGCAAGAACATGTTTTTTTGACCTGAGTCTAGGTGTACTTCTCTATATAAGTATGTATTTACAAAAGAAAAGTAGTTTATGTAGTATATCAGTTATTTGGTTTCCATAGCACAAGCTCTACTTAGTTTGGGATCAGATGGCCGAGTGTAAATAATGTCCCAGGATATTATTATTAGCTATTTTTATAAGGGTATTAGGAGTTTAAATTTTTACCTTAATAAAATCGAGTAAAATGTTGAAGAATAGTAAAAGCAAATCATTTGACGCACATTTGTAATGAGAAGGCGTTCATACAGATTATTAGGTAGGTAAGTACAGTCTATGAAGATAAAAATCAGACATAAACTTATTATTATTCTACCATTGATCAATCGAAGTAAACTCTATGAATTATTATGGGCAATATTGAGTTTGTATGTATAGACGCCAGCACACTCAGCTACCCCAATCTGTCAAATTTCTTTTATAGATTTTCATCTTTATCACAAAAGCAAAAGGTTCACTTTCAATTGGAGGAAGTTTACAGATTGGGGTAGCTTGATGTGCTGGCGTCTGTACATTGTGTAACATAAATAGTGGAGGGAATTTAAAATTGAATGATTGCAATCTAGCCATATATACCCATAACTTTAAATATTTTTGGTTAAACATTCAAAATCCAACCATGTGGCTACAAGCACTTACGAGTCGATGAGAGCAACTGACTATGATAGGCCTTAACAGGTACATTAACTACACACTCTTTAATATGATAACAAGGACATTCCTTACATTACCTCCACTCTAGCTTGTCTGCTGCTTGTCTTAAATTTCTCTAGTAACGATCAGTTTTGGCTAAATTTCTGTAAACAATGACGTTCGATCCTCATACTTAGTTCCCTATACTTTACGGATACCACAAACTCTACTCAAGATTGTCTGCTGTTTCCTTTAAACTACTCTAGTATCAAGTGGTTTAAGCTTGGTGTCTATTCTCAATGACATTCGATCCTCATAATAAGTTCTCTGTACATGATGGTTACCACGACCTCTACTCTAGCTTGTCTGCTGTTTCCATTAAACTACTCTAGTATCAAGTGGTTTAAGCTTGGTGTCTATTCTCAATGACATTCGATCCTCATAATGAGTTCTCTGTACATGATGGTTACCACAATCTCTACTCAAGCTTGTCTGCTGTTTTCATTAAACTACTTTAGTAAATAGTGGTTTAAGCTTGGTGTCTATTCTCAACGACATTCGATCCTCATACTTAGTTCTCTATACTTTACGGATATCACAAACTCTACTCAAGATTGTCTGCTGTTTCCTTTAAACTACTCTAGTATCAAGTGGTTTAAGCTTGGTTTCTATTCTCAAAGACATTCGATCCTCATAATGAGTTCTCTGTACAAAATGGTCACCACGACCTCTACTCAAGCTTGTCTGCTGTTTCCATTAAACTACTCGAGTAAAAAGTGGCATAAGCTTTCTGTCTATTCTCAACGAAATTTGATTCTCATACTGAGGTCCCTGTACATTATAGCTACCACAACCTCTACTGTTTCTTTTAAAGTCTAGTTTGTCTGCTGTTTCTTTTAAACTATTGTAGTTACAAGTGGTTTAAGCTGGATGTTTATTGTCAAAGAAATTCGCTCCTCAAAATGATTTCTCTGTACATGATAGTTACCACAACCACACTTAAGCGTGTCTGCTGTTTCTTTTAAACTAATCTAGTAACAAGTGGTTCAAGCTTGGTGTTTATTCTCAACGACATTCGATCCTCATAATGAGTTCTCTGTACATGATGGTTACCACAATCTCTATTCAAGCTTGTCTGCTGTATCCATTAAACTACTCTAGTAAAAAGTGGTATAAGCTTTCTGTCTATTCTCAATGAAATTTGATTCTCATACTGAGTTCTCTGTACATTATAGCTACCTCAACCTCTACTGTTTCTTTTAAAGTCTAGTTTGTCTGCTGTTTCTTTTAAACTATTGTAGTTACAAGTGGTTTAAGCTGGATGTCTATTGTCAAAGAAATTCGCTCCTCAAAATGAGTTCTCTGTACATGATGATTACCACAACCACACTTTAAGCGTGTCTGCTGTTTTTTTTAAACTGATCTAGTTACAAGTGGTTTAAGCTTGGTGTCTATACTCAACGATATTTGATCCTCATACCGAATTTCTCAAACCTCTACATTATGGACAACACAACCAACATAGTGCTCTAGTAACAGGCGTGATAACTACTGTAAGCTCGCATGTCCTCATTATAATCCCGTTATCACCTGAATACAGCAATTAGTCTTTGTTGACTGTACTGTGATAGTGTTCGAGTTCACCGATCACTCTGCTATTAATCTCAATGGTGCACCGTCATGAGTCTCTAATCAATCCTACTCGCCAACTGATTTATAGAGCAATGAGCCGAACATTTTAAGCTATTCCTCAAGGTACTGTTAGCTTTCCTTTGATGAAGAGTAGAGATATTTTGATAAGGGTTTTTTAAATCATGTGATAGAAAGAAGGAATCTGTAAATATATTACTATTTTAAATTAAGTAATATAAACTACCGTTAAGTACTTCAACAATAATATTAGTTGAGAGTAAATATTGTCATTTATGTCATTATAAAATTAAAATTAAGGGTGTTCGTGCACAGATGAACGACCGAAATTGTTTGGTGCCGGCGTATCAGTCATGTCAGCCGAATATATATAATACTAGCTGTGCCCCGCAGTTTTTTATAACTTTATAAATGTTAGCCCATGTGTTATTCGGATATATAAGCTATATTACTACAAAGTTTCATGAAAATCCGTTCGTTAGTTTTTGCATTTACATTTAATTCATATATCCATACTCACAAACTTTCGCATTTATAATATTACTAGGATGGCACATCCTCCTTCAAGAATGAGACGATTTACCATAATCACCACATATGCCTAACGTCATATCAATAGTATTTGTAAAATACGAATCTCGTCGCCAAAGCCAATAAACGCCTGCCAATAAATTTCTCTATCGCAGGGGACTTTAATACCTGTAATTCACGGGCAAAACGCACCCAGACAAGGACCAGTTAGTTCTCTATTAGTATCACAGGTTAATAAGCAGTGATAAAAAGTACTTGTTAAATATATGTGAGTTAAAAAGTAATAGTTTTATGTAATTGTTCGTTTTCACTAGGGACAAGTGAATTAAGAGTCAAATGATAAAATTAATATAAATACATATTATATTGATTTATACACATGTTATGGCGTGTTAGGTCGTTATCAGTCTTCTATTTCTGAAGCCGTCCTAAAAGTAGGGTCCAAAACTATAAAGTTGAAAATCACTATAAAACTAATAACAGAATTAGTCCTTCAAAAATGTTTAACACCAGTAAATTCGTGATAGTAAAATTCTAGCGGTACCTAAATGTTATATTATACATAGATACTTATACGAGATACCTAAATGTTATATTATATATAGATCAGATGGCAGTGTGTAAACAATGTCCCATTATATTATTATTATTATTGTATGTCGATAAAAAAACAATTAGAATTTGGATTTTTAGTTCACTGATAACATTACAAATTTTCATTTACCTAAATAAACTTAAATTACCAGATGGAATATTATTTGACACCCACTCACAACGGACGTCAAGTATTTGCGCCTTACCCTCGCCCACTGAACATAGGAGCCTCATTAGGTTGAGAATTCGTCATTGAAAAACCAAATATATTATTGTTATGGCGGCATTTATAATAAACGATGTTAAAGACGCGAGATTGTCCATATGAACACCATATCTCCATTCTCCATCCGACAAGGTGGTTCGAAGCTTCAGGTGGTGGCCTCTAAGACGGGTATATGGAGAATGGAGATATGGCGTTCATATGGACAATCTCTACATCAAGCCGTACAGACATTTTATAAGCAATAGAGTTGTCAGTGCGGGATAGGCTCCCGGAAGGCGTTATTTCAGCTCAAACTGTGAATCAGTTCAAGAACAGACTTGACAAGCATCTCGACTCTATTTGGCAGGATATAGGCAATTATCAGTTATTTTTAAACTGCCTGCCTGATAATATTAATATACATGAACGCATCCAATACGACAGAGACGATTAAAAAATATACCGTATTATGCAATTAGTTGAGGATTATTTTCAAGGTAGAAGCTATTATCTAACTATTGTGTTGATAACGTGTGGATAAATGTATAATACATAATAATTTGCCAGAATTACAACTCTCTTTAAATAGTTATCATAGCATGCTTTATGATTATCAAAAAATAATTCTATTACATTTGCCATAAAAAAAATTATATCGATATTTATAATCAATATTCATTTGGAAACTTGAAATGTATATAGTTATTTAACGTATATTCGATCACATGGTAGGTATTAGAAAGTAGTTTTATTTAGATCCTAGTAGCCTGAATATAGGACCTAAAATAAAATACTATTTATTATAGGTCCTATATTCAGGCTACAGGTTGTTTTACCTACCCATATAATTATTTTTAACATACCTAATATATAGTGATACCAATTTTTACTAATAGTAACTTTGTATAATATCCATGCTTTAAAACGTTTAACACTGGAACCAGCCATATACCATATCTTCTGAAGGCTTGACATTAGATATACAGATTTAATACAACTATAGACAGAGATAAAAGAATGACAGTAGATTTCCACACTAAGTGCAGCGATAGCTTTTAGTTCAAACCACTCAGGACTGAAAACCGCAAATATAAAGCTGAGCTTACATTAAACACTATTAAAATCAACTTTATTTTTAAAATATGACTGTACCTACGCGTAACAGCTGCAACTAAGCTAACTACCCAAATAATTCCATACCGGCTAAGTACGACTTTTGTATACCATATATATATAATTCGAGCAAATGGGGTGGAACAATAAAAACTCATTTCTCAAGTATACCAACGGTATGCGAAATGAATACAGACTTGTTGTGTATAATTTAGATGTTTTTACTTCTCGGATTACTTTTGTTATGTTTGGCTATGTCGACGTTTTCTTGTGCTTATTAAAATAATTCGAATACTTTCCTAACTTTTCAATAGCCTTTAATTTTAAATGTAGGTATGTTTTGATGTAACTGAAAGTATTCATTTTTAGATATTGTGCTTGTGTAATATATTATTCAAAATACAAAATAATGTATTGAAAAAGAGGCCAGAACAATTGTGAGACATCGCAGAAATCTGTGATGTATAATATTTCTCTTTGGTCACAAATTACATAAATCTTACGCATTGAACTACCGTTATCAGTTTTGTTGTTGAAATAGTGTATTAAAATGAACTTAGATCGCAATTTACGACATTATTTTTTGGATTTTTCGAGAGAATAAAAATGAAAATTTTAAATAACTAACTAATCCGTTTACCTACCGTGGCGCAACGACGAATGACCTCAAATCAAGCAGTAATATTTTCCTTTGTTTGCGCAACATTATTTAAGAAAATTATAACATTTATTTAACTGTCGAAAATGCAGGTGCCTGTCGAACACGTTGAATTTCTAAATTGGTAGAAAGGTTTATTTATTTATGTAATTGACAATTACAAAAAACAAACCCAGATTAAACAATTCTAAATAGAAATCACTTCATCTGCTACGATACACAGGCGTAATCTTCAAGCCTATACCATCTCTCGTTTGGTGTCGTTGGTTAAAAATAAATGCAGATATAATGTTATATGTTAAATATGAATTGGTCAGTGGTTTCTTTCCTATTAGTAGTCTTTCGATTACCCTTCAAGCCGGCCGGCTAATGAGAGGTATATGTATCAATAAGGTTGATTTTTAAATGGTTACTCCATATTGGCTATCCCATTTCCGTAATGGCATACTGATAAGGAATTTACTTTCAATTCATCCATTGGGATATTTGAATTCTAAAATGAATGTACACATTTTGGATTAGCAAATTAGGTCACTGGATTTCAATATGCGGGCATTGTAATATCAATTGTTGATGAACTTTCGCAGACTGATGATTTGATAATAATATCTCGTGCTGGGAATAATTAATAATGTGAAGTGACTGCAAGGAATACCACCCCATTTCTCTTGGTTGAATTATAGTAACCATCTGCGCGGGATATATATAGTTCATAATTGACTATGCAAATACAGGCGCACTTTCTATTCTCTCTGTAGTAGCTTGTTATTAAATAATGTAGTCTTTTGATTGGGAATGAGAGATTTTTGGAGCGAATGATGATATCTAATGATTATTAATAAGACTATACATAATTATTGGTTTATTTGATATCGCGATGTTTTAATTTTTATAAACCTATATTGATAAGTGTTTTTTTATAGGGAATGGTTTCTTAATGTTCCCATATCAATTTTGTTCAAAACGGATAGTATTAATAAAATATGAAGTGGGTGAACGTATTTTAAAGAATAACAATAACAAATTTAAAGCAGTATACATGTAAAATCCCCTAAGAATTTCCAACAAATTTGTTACATAAATAAGTCATAAAAAAATATCAAGAAAGATTTGCAAAAAATATATGTCATTATGTTTTTGCATAACAATGAACTCAAATTTTAATGTTGAAATATACAATGTGCCCACGTAACATAAGGGTGAACCTTTATTTAGCCCGAGGCACTCTCTAAGTATCCGCAAATCCGTAACTTTAGGAACTCCAAGTATAATTACAATGTTGGCCTTTATGTAAATTATTTGTAATCACCAAACACCAATCGTTATACTGCTTTGTGTACATATTTATCTGCGTAGAAGTGTCTACACAAAAAATAAGCTAACTAACTAAATAAGATTTGAAGACAAATCAAACTCAACTTTACGCTTATGTTGTTGTGAAGTTATCACGCTCGAAGACTTGAAAATTAATCAGATTTAAACAACTATTTACACTCAAATTTGTTGGAAAGTACGGCCTCCAGTTAAGTTCGATATTGATGTGAGCGGAATCGAGTTTTATGGATCCTACACCATAATCCGGATAAAATAATAACCCATAAAAAATTATAATATTAGTTACGCACATTTTTGTTAGTAAGTAGTTAATTAGTGTATTACCATGCTATAATATTGTTATTAGGTTTAAGTATGGATTATATATAAAATATGTATACATTATTGTGGATATTTCATATAAATATTTATATGATAAATCCTACCAATATTATAAACGCGAAAGTTTGTAAGTATGGATGGATGTTTGTTACTCTTTCACGTAAAAACTACTAATTGGATTTTAATGAAACTTTACAATAATATAGCTTATACATCAGAATAACACATAGGCTACAATTTATAAAGATATTGTGTGAATTGTTCAAAATATGACGATAAGTGTCAAGTAAGTAGGAAAAAATCGACCATCTGCGAGTCTTCCGTCGTGTACTGCCAAAACCTCTAGAGGTACACATTCTACTAATATTATAAATGCGAAAGTTTGTGAGTATAGATGTATGTATGTAAGTTTGTTACTCTTTAAAGCCAAAACTACTTTAACGCGGGTGAAACCGCGGGGCGCAGCATGTCATAGATAAGTGTGTTGTTTTATTTGAGTATTTGATAAGTATAGTTTGGTAGGCCATGGAAAAACTACTGTTAAGTAGATGTCATCAAATACATAAATGTGAAATGAGAGCTAAGTTTAATGGTCAGTCCTGAAATTTATTTCTAACGAAATTAAATGTTATTTCTTCTTATATCTTAGGATAATACACATATATTTATAATATATATATATATATTATTTATGTATTTTAGTATATATTTAAAATCGAATTTAAAATTGTTTTACAGTACCATACTAGCCACCTTTCTCAATTGCTAATCTAGTCCATCCGACGGTTGTCTGGATGAAATCGCTTTTATGCGATAAGACCGCTAATTGCACATAAATTCAAACTAAAACTATACATCATTTTTTTTTATTCTGTGTGTGATTATGATGATATTGCTGATATGCTGATGTTTTTTATTGATTCCGTTAACATATCTAAATATTTGACACCTTTTTCTTTGCCATGTGTTCTTTTATACTATTTTATATGATTTCTAGTCCACCTAGTTCAAATATGTTCTCATGTTTTATGTACGTTTAGAGTGCAAAAAGAGTATTTATCTTTTAAAGTTTAGTGCCAACCCAATTTAACTTTCTTAAATCGTAGTTCGTAACATGTGTTCAGTGTAGACGCTGCTTAATAACAACTTAATAAACCCAATAGTTTCTCGAACTCGTCCTACCTTTGAAAGCAGTTTATTAAAGAATGGGTCAGACTCGTTAAGACTTATTGAATAAATTGCTCCAGGGTGATTAATTGAGTGTTAATTACGATATCGTTTAGCACCACCCCTTGATTACGAAACAAAAGGTACTATTCATTCCAAATTGGTTATAACCAGATATTAAGTACAGTTAAGTAACCAAACTCACATTTAAATCCAATTTCTTAAAATGTATTGTATTTTAATAAATTTTGAGATACTCAGTTGTATTCGAACGCTCTACGAGATAAGATGCCTTAAGAATGGTTCACGAAGTAATGAAACACGTGTTGGTTATTATACTGGTATTTATATTGTCCTTCTTGTATGTGCATATTTTTAGTTGGCTTGAGGTTTCGCCCCGGCATTGGCGAAACTGATATTTAATATCGAATTATCACTACATATTAATATGAATTTTGATCGTCATGGATTTTAGCAAAGTAACACCAGATTCTACTACGTTTTCCATTTTATCAAATGTAATATTTTTAAACGCAGCTTATTTTCTCCTTAAAGGAGATAAATTACAAAAATTGCATTGAACAAAGGCAGAAATTCATCCTTAAGTTCATCGATAAAAAAACCGGGCAAAAATATAACCTTATCAAATGCATAAGAAGGCATTTTCTCAATTGGCTATATGTCCTTTATGTTTATTCAAATAAAAAAATATACATAAAGGACATATAGCCAATTGACAAAATCATTCTTTTTATCCATCTTAGTAACTGATATATCATTACAAACAGAGCCGGTAACATCACCAATGCCATCTATATAAGTATGTATTTACAAAAGAAAATTAGTATTATGTAATATATCAGTTATCTGGTTTCCATAGTAAAAGTACAGTCTGCTTAGTTTTTTTTCTTTTTTTTTATAATAATATCTAGGGACAATGTCACACAGATCATCCTAGCCCCAAACTAAGCAAAGCTTGTACTATGGGTACCATTCGACGATATACATACTTATATAGATAGATAAATACTTATTTACATAGAAAACATCCATGACTCACAAACAAATATTCGTGCTCATCACACAAATATTTGCTTCGTAGGCAGGAGCACAACCAACTAGGCTACGGTGACCGTTTTGGAGTTTGGGATCAAATGGCCCCGTGTGCCCCAGGATATTATTATTATATCATTAGCGTAACGTATAATTATACTTTTTCCTAATCAAATACACCCCCAATTGTTTTGTTTTATCACCAATTGAGAAAGCATCATTAAACAGAACAAACTCTTCAAAGAAAATGAGGGGCTATAACATTATAAGCGCTCTTTATGCCACCATAACATTAAATACATTTGCTTGCTCTATAACTGCACTTCCCTATTTTAAAACCACGTAACAAATATACTCAATGTACAAATAGAGCAGTTTGTTTTTGAAGTAACAATTTAAACTCTACAACCTCCAAACTTATAACTGTTATAACACGTAGCGCGTATTACAATGTTATTAAGACCACTTTAATGTAAGAGAAACACTTATGTGATTGGGTTATCCTAAGAATTAATAATAATAGTTTGCGGGGACCTTTCACATACGGCCTTTCCACATTCTGTTCCCAAAATAAGCAGAGCTTGTGCTATGGAAACCAGATAACCGATACTACTTTTCTTTTGTAAATACCTACTTATATAGATAACTAGCTGTGCCCCGCGGTTTTACCCGCGTTAAACTTTATAAAATATGGCCTATGTGTTATCCTAACTATAAAAATTAGCCTATGTTCTTTCTCAGGGTCTAGACCATCTGTATACCAAATTTCATTCAAATCCGTTCAGTAGTTTTGGCGTGAAAGAGTAACAGACAGACAGACAGACAGAGTTACTTTCGCATTTATAATATTAGTTAGGATTACACCCAGACTCAGGACAAACAGATATGTTCATGCACACAAATATCAGTCCTGGCCCACCCAGGACCGATGAAATCGAATCGATGATGGAATCGAACCCACGACCTGCGCCGTCCAAAGCAAGCATTTACCAACAACGCCACAGACCCGTCAATAATAAAACAAAAATGTTGCTATTATGTACAAATTGATTCGTGGGCTTCGCCGATACTCTTTGAGTAAACACTGAAGATTAATTACGCAGTGCTCCGCGAGTCCACTCGTATTATAGTACCAACTTCAATAACCTTTTCGAAGCAAGTGAGTTCCTCTGAAAATAGCAAACGAAGGTCATTACAATAGACCTGATTATTGCGCATTTTAATTTGATGTACCTAACCTACTATCATTGTATAAACGTACCTTCAACATAATAATATCTAATAATATCCTGGGATATTATTTGCACACGACCATCTGATCCCAAACTAACCAAAGGTTTTACTAAGGAAACCAGATAGCTGATACATTACATATATTATTGTGCTATTTGTGCTATGGAAATCAGATAACCGATACTACTTTTCTTTTGTAAATACTTACTTATATAGATAATTACACCCAAACTCAGGACAAACAGACATGCTCATGCATACAAATATCTGTCCCGGGTGGGAATCGAACCCACGACCTCCGGCGTGAAAAGCAAGCATTTGCCAACCGTCGAAACATGCTTCGGGTTCATAAAAGACAAATTACTGCTACTTTTAAATGTGTTTTAAATGATCGTCATATGAAAAATCTGCATTGCATTTATTTAGAAGTTGTTTTTATACGATACAAATAAAAAAATAACACATTTAATTCCGATCCTTTATACCCACTATTTCATATAAAAGGTTCGTACCATTTATTCGTACCGGTGACGCGCAAAGCACCAATCAAGCAGTTCAAATCCGTGTACGATGCTACGGCGCGGCGCTACGATTTGATTGCTACGAACATAATAATATAGCGTCTACACTACGCTGTAGCTACACGTTATGAATGACTACGCTGATTTGAGTAGAACGGCGCAATGGAGAATAGAATATGAGACCAATTTCCATAAGTTAATGTATAGACACAGTATTTTACCGTAATAACATAACCTACTAATCCTATTAATATTATAAATGCGAAATTTTGTGAATATGCTGGTATGGATGTATAGATGTATGGATGTTTGTTACTCTTTCACGCAAATACTACTTAACGGATTTTTATGAAACTTTGTAGTAATATAGCTTATATATCCGAATAACACCTCCTACTTAATGTTATAAATGCGAAAGTTTGTGAGTTCGGATGTATGGATGTTTGTTACCCATTTACGCATAAACTACGGAACGGATTTGATTAACGGGTTGAATAACACATAGGCTAAATTGGTTATTATTTTCGAATACATTTCAATACCAAGATATTCTCAGAATAATTAAATAACATTGTTTAGTTTTGACACAAATAAAAAGTAGTAGATTTATCTAATACATGTTGTATAATCAAAGATTATGTTGCCCTACTAGTGTAGTAAGCCGTATTCGGAGTGTTTATGTTTCATAATGAATCCACTTAGATACATCCGTTTTACATAAGTAAACACTGGCAAAACTTTATTATTAAGAGCCATGTTATTACAGATTAACTTTAAGTTGTTTTAGGGAACAGAGAAGAATGGATCTTACATATAATATAAACCTAAAGTAAGATTAACAAAAATACTCAAAATTATTTCATGCCACGCGAGTTAAAATTTAATAACTTTCTCAAATAAAACTTTTCATTTGGCAAGTCAAGTGTTCCTACGAAAACACTCTTCCCTGAGTAATTATGTGTTTGAAACATACTTATGCGTACTCTCTTGGGTTTTAATAAATTTTACAAGGGTTGCGTGTTTCTTAAAATCTACATGTTATTATATAGTATTTGCGTAAGACCTTTTGTCGTCAGCCTAATTGTATTCTAAAAGAAATTCTAGGCATCGCAGCTAATTTATACGGAGACTAGCCAAATAGGATTTTTACGAACCATTACGATTTTTTATGGTCTGATGGAAGAAATATGAATAAATATTTTAGAATACTCTGTTGAAACTACTTTGTTGTTGACATCCCATTATGCCGTACGAAGCGCATTGCTTCCTCTTTCATCATCGCACGGCTAAGCAGTGGAACACCCTCCTAAACGACGTGTTTCCAGACTCATATAACATGAGTTCTTCTACATCTTATGTCTTCTACATCATAAAAAAATAGGGGCTCTTCCACAAAATACTTATAAAATCTATTATATTTTTACCAAAATATTTTAATGTACAGACGCGTCTGTAATTGTAATTACGATTTTTTTATGGTCTGATGGAAGAAATATGAATAAATATTTTAGAATACTCTGTTGAAACTACTTTGTTGTTGACATCCCATTATGCCGTACGAAGCGCATTGCTTCCTCTTTCATCATCGCACGGCTAAGCAGTGGAACACCCTCCTAAACGACGTGTTTCCAGACTCATATAACATGAGTTCTTCTACATCTTATGGGTACGCGCGGTGCACCTTCGACCACATCTTCACTTACCATCAGGTGAGATCGTGGTCAAGCGCAAACCCATTTTGCATAAAAAAGTAGGGGCTCTTCCACAAAATACTTATAAAACCTATTATATTTTTACCCAAATATTTTAATGTACAGACGCCAGTACATCAAGCTACTCCAATCTGTCAAATTAAATTAATTAATTTCCCCAATTGAAAGTGAACCTTATGATCTTGCAATAAAGTGGAAAATCTATAATACAAATTTGACAGATTGGGGTAGCTGGATGTGCTGTAGTCTGTACCTATTTACCTATTAAGTAATGGTTACCAGCTGAATAAACAAAATAAGTATTAGTAATAGCCGGCCACATCATGGTAATGTTTATTCACATCAAACTTAGAACTAATTACATTTAATCAAACATAAGTTAAGTTTTGAGAATAAAATGTGGCATTCGAGACTGAACTTTGTATTATTGGCGAGAAAAGTAGCAAGAAATTGCCAAAGTTATGACGACCTTGCAGAAGGTCGAAGCAAACATGCTTACAAGTTAGAATGTGTCTACTACTTACGCTTACTTGTAATGATTACGTAATTAACTTAGGAACGTAGCAGATGCCCATATTTCTCCCAATTAGGTATACTATGCAATGTGCCAGTCCAGTCAGTATGTGTTCGTAAAATGTCAACAAGTACTTCTACCACTTTATTGACTGTAAACCTAGTAATTTTGAGCCTTTCTGTTATGAGTCTAATGTAATAACTATAACTCACTTTATAAATCCAGTTAGTTATTGTTCATATAATTTTAAATTAAATTAACGATAACCTTATATAGCAGGCTTAGGTCCAATTTTTGAAGTGTAAACTTTTTGGAAATGCTGCCGCATAATCTATAAACGCAGTACATAAAGTACATGTTAACGACATGTAATTTACTGCGTTTATAAATTGTGCGGCAGAATGTTAAACTTATGTGACCAGACACGTGACCTGATCGAATATTCCTACGGAGGGTTTTTTTTTTAATTCACACTGGCCGTTTAAACACTCACATAACCGCAGCATTTTTTCTTAATTATGTTAGATTTTTACAGCCAACTACCGTACCAAATATAGTTCTATTTTTAAAATTTATTCCTAGCATAGAGATGGCAGCAATAACTAAGAGTCTTTATCGCCCAAAGGTGCAAAGAAGCATCTTCCACTTGCTACTTGGACCAAATAGACACTACTTTCGTCTGAGTTTGAGAAATGAAATAATAGTTTTCACTTCTATCGCCAGCCCCCAAAGACTTGCCCCGCATGTTTTTTCTATAAGTAGTTTTAATTGTATTTTACGACTATTTACAAGCGCTCTTCATTGTACTCGTATAACCAAATAAAAACATTCTTCATTGAAATTGTAAATTATAACTAAAGTTAATTTCCCAATGTTCTCTAAAACACATGCCGTCCAAACAATTTGCCAAGTTATCATAAATCACAATGATAACACAACAGAAACTCATATTTTCGTGTTACATAGTTACATAATTTAAAAGGTGCTAACAAAGGAAGTGGAATCTCACAGTAGTCTCGCGGTCAGATTAGTTGCCAACATAAATAATCAAGGGTTCCACCACACAAGGGCCATACCACCTAACTTAATCCAAGGGATCTCATATACGTATGAGACATTATGTTGCTAATGTTGACTTTTACAAATGAATTTATTTTCCTTCTTCCCACGTAGTTTGTTAAAAAAACATATTACTTTTATTCTTTTTTAGGGTTCCGTACCCAAAGGGTAAAACTGGACCCGATGTGGCTAGGTGACTGTCTTAACCGCTGCTTAATAACCTGAATATCTAGCTTAATCTATACATATAATAAAATCGTAGGAAAGTCAAAAATGTACATTGATTATTTTTTTAAGAGGATACTTGGGGCTACAATCAATA
Organism: Pseudoips prasinana; assembly: GCA_951640165.1. Lineage (NCBI taxonomy): Eukaryota > Metazoa > Arthropoda > Insecta > Lepidoptera > Nolidae > Pseudoips > Pseudoips prasinana. Next base: position 20,216,598 of record OX621236.1, on the reverse strand, counting down.
TCGAAGACAAAAATATAGTTTTTAGAATTTTTGTCTGTTTGTCTGTATGTATTTCCGGGCTAAACTCAAAACGTACTGATAGATTAACTGCAAGTTTTGCATGAATATTACTAAGAGGTCGGGTCAACATAAAGGCTACATATTATCACCTAAGAGGGAGCTCTTAGGTGATAGCTGTGAGCTGTGATTATTTATAAAGTTTAACGCGGGTAAAACCGCGGGGCACAGCTAGTTCTAAATATTTGAATTCCAAGAACCCTAGATGGGTTCTTGGAATTCAAATATTTAAAGTTCAAATGTTGTATATTTATTTATTGTATATTTATTCAAATATTCATATAAGTAAAATAACGTGTAGCGGTATGTAATGAATACATTTCCTTCCAATGAATACAATAATCAATGCTGAATTTTCAAAGTACTTTACTTAATGCAAAGCCAAAGATTATCAAATTTAAACTCAAATGATAAATTTACTCTTTCGGGAATCTGCATCGTCAACCAATTCATAGTAGGCCTGCACCGTTAGGATACGAATGATTTTACAGTAATTCACCGATAAAATAAATTGCCAGTTCTCTTTCATTACATCCTTATGTGGGAGGCAAGTGTCATCTTTAGGCTTTGTTCTAGAAATATTGCCGACTGATTATGCAGAATAGAAACTAATCATCAGGGAGCTTCATACGGGATCAGTGAGGATATGTGGAAGTCGTATTTACACTAGTTTAATTAAATATTGGCTGATTGTCTGGATGTGCTAATAAATAATATCGAAAAAATTAAAACTCCATTTTAATTGTTATTATAACATGTATGTACTTTATGATTAACAAAAATATCAAAAATGCCATGTCTATCAAAAAGATAACTCGGTTATATGATTCTATTATCGTGAAATTATATAGCGTAATAGATTTGTCAATTTTTTTTTCTCTCACAATTACCTAGAAAAATCATAATAATACTTTTCAGTCCGCCGTCCCGGAGGTCCCGACGGTAGATCTTTGGGGGAGGCCTTTGTCCAGCAGTGGATGTCATATACATCCATACTCTCAAATTTGCGATTTTTTTACTATAGCACTAGGAATTAGGATCGTTTAAGTTATTTACATTAATCTGAATAAGAATACCTATAAAATTAAATTACTTATATAAAATATAGCTAATATAATAGCCAATGTAGAGATGTATACATTTTTTGTATTATATTATGTACTACAGACCCGCCCTTCGCATTATATCGAATAGGGATTTGCTTAGTCAGTTATTGTGTTATAGTACTCATACCAAACATTGTGTCCGTCCGATGTGAGCGTATATATGTAACTAGCTAGGCCCCGCGGTTTTACCCGCGTTAAACTTTATAAATTAAAACATATCTGTTAATCCAGGGTGAGAGCTAACTCCATACCAAATTTTATTATAATCGCTCCAGCCGTTTCGACGTGAAGAAGTAACAAACATACACACTCACACAGTCACACACTCACACAGTCACACACTCACAAACTTTCGCCTTTATAATATTAGTGTGATATTATTTACAATTAATTATAATTATTGTTTATTTTTTTCTGCTGTCATTTAAACATCAATTTCCCTCATAACTATTAAAAGGGGTTTGTATAATTAAAAGCTACGGACTACACTCAGAGTAGAATAAAAAAAGTAACTGTAATTTTAGACTCTTTGAGATCAAATTTTTGTTATTTTTAGTTTATTTCTCCTCCAAATAACTTTTTGTTTTTATAAGAAGACAATTGAAGTTTTAAGTGGAAATCATTGTGGCGACAAGTAATTTACGGTTGTCCATATTGTTTGCAAACTACATTATTCGCCTTATTTTTTTACTCGACTTTATTACAGCATTTCTGGAAAAATGTGAAAGTACATTAAATCATTCAAATGTCAACATTTATCTGGACTAGAACACGTATAAGTTAACACTGCGTACTTTAATGTACAGAAATACCATAATTTAATGAATTATAATAATAATAAATGTCCTGGGACATTATTCACACACGGCCACTTGATCCCAAACTAAGTAGAGCTTGTACCTACTATGGAAACCAGATAACTGATATATTACATATACTACTTTTCTTTTATAAATACATACTTATATAGATAATTATACCCAGACTCTATAATATAATATCTGGCCTAGCTAGGAATCGAACCTACGATCAGTGGCGTGAAAGGCAAGCATTTACAAACCACGCCAACCGGCCCGTCAAAATTAATTATCGTACTTACACCAACCCAGTAGACAATTCTAACTAAACCAGACTCTAAGCCAGATTATAAGTTACTTCTAAAGTATAGTTACAGTAAAAAACGGAATTATGCACAGAGCCTATAATAAGTGGCAACTTATTATTTTACTAGTTTTACTATGCTTCCTAACCTAAAAACTACAGAAAGTACGAAATTTGCATGACCTACTATGCTGTCCCTTAACGTAGGTACTCTAGTAATCGGCGGCAATACGAGAAGTGTCCTCTACTGCCGCCACGTGCATACCCGGGAAGACACCGAACTGTTTGTGGCGCAGTCGCTGTGCCGTACTGGCAGGTGTCGGCAATTGGAGAGGGCAACCCCCAGGCCTCCCCGGGTACGTGTCCCGACCATCTGGGACACGGCGCAAATGGTGGGCACTGGAGCAGCATACCCGCGTTCCCGGGGCTCCCCCTATCAGGCGCGGGTGGATGGTTAGGCACTCCCTAACCATCCACCTGTACTCTAGTAATATCCGAGTTCAGAATTATAAGATGTGTCGTTATCAATGCCAATAAGAACGCAAGAGAGGAAAAGTCATGATGTAGGTACTCGCTTCGTAATAAAAAAGAGCTTTCCTAGACTCGGGAGTTAATTAATTACGTACTTTACAGTTTAATACTGTAAAAGCGGGTTTCTAACAACAATCATGACGTTTTGCCCGGATAATAATGGAACAACTACATTATTGCGTAGTTCTTTCATTATTGTTCGTAGTATTGTACGACTTATTACATGGGATGGGTAGTTCCACGGTTAAATGTGAATGAAACCTTGCCTATTATTTTATTTCAGCGCCAAGTATCACACTAAAGGCGAAAGTTTGTGAGTGTGTATGTTTGTTACTTCTTCACGTCTAAATGGCTGGAGCGATTGTAATAAAATTTGGTATAGAGTTAGCTGACACCCTGGATTAACACATAAGCTATAATTTGTAAAGTTAAACGCGTGTAAAACCTCGGGGCACAGCTAGTAATTTATAAAGTTTAACGCGGTTAAAACCACGGGACACAGCTAGTAAGCGATAAAGTACATAATAATAATGTAAAAACGATACTTTATCGCTTACTAGCTGTGTCCCGCAGTTTTACCCGCGTTCACCCACCTTATGTGATACTTAAACTTAAAATGTTTAAGGAAAACATCGTGAAGAAACTTTCATGCCTGAGAGTTTTACAAAAATGTTCTACGAAATCTGCCAACATGCACTGGGCCATTGTGGCTGACTATGGTCAATGCCCTTTAATTGTGAAAGGAAGCTTTTGCCATGGGGTGCGACAGTAACCAGTGTCGCTATGTTACTAAGGTCGAAAGTCGATAGTTCTGGTGGTACACCAGTACTATTGTCAGCCATGAATTAAATATTTAGAGGAGCTCATAAGCAGTTGCTCTTTCCGATCAGAGGTTAAGCGACAGCCAAGGTGATTTAATTTCTTAACGCTGGCGTACCTTGGAGGACACATTAAGCTGTCGGTCCCGGTTGAAGTCATTAGACAATAGCCATATGTCCTGAACAGCTTCAATAACTCTGGCATTAAGATAACTAAAGCCGTTATGGTAAGGGTATACTGTGTTTTCCAAGAATGAAGAATTCTTTGAGCAGTCGAACTGTAAGTAGTATACATTCGGTATACAGTTTCATATAATAGGTTCTCTGTAAACCTTTATTTTCATAACTTTACGTATTTCTATCTGCGCTCATCATATTCATATTCATATTCTTTATTTGCAGTAAAGTTGGTACATTTAATTGGTCTTATAACTAATTACAGGTCCTTACAACTTCAGCCAATTGATTGGCACGCAAATATTAACATTATTATATTATGTTTTTTTTTTGAAAAAATTTCATACTCGAGCTTGCTCGGTCTTTTGTTTTATTCCTAACTCCCGCCCTGAGACCCTCAGGGAAGAGGAGGTTCGGACTCCCTATTGACAAAAACGGTGTCTCCTAAAACTTTACTTATTATAGTTACTGTGTGTATTGCTGCTTGTTTCTGTAGTATATGGACATTAACTTTAGAATCTAGCTTATCCAGATATCTACCTATATTTTTGGTTTTAACTATAGCATCTTTTAATTCTTTATCTATATATTGTTCATTTTGATTTAATCCTAATTCTGTTAAGTTGTTGCGTGTTTCTCTAACTATTGAATATTTATCTTTGTTTCTATCGTGTTCTAATATTGCCTTACGTATATAATCGGTTTGAGTTTGAATATATGCTCTGTATTTTATTATTTGTGTCTTATATAAAGTTTCTATACATGCGAGACCTCTTCCTCCATGTACTAAGGGTAAATATAATCTTTCTATTTCGGCTTTCTGATGTTGTGCTTTTTTCATTGCTAACAACTTTCTAGTTTTAACGTCTATTTTCTTCAAATCTGCAGTTCTATAATGGATTATCCCGAATGTATATAGTAAAACCGGTACCGCATAGATATTGATTGCCTTCAGTAAGTTTCGTGCGTGCAGTTGTGAAGACGTTAGATATTTTACACGACGGAAATACTCTTTTTGTATTTGGAGTCTCACTTCAGCATGATCGATTTTTTCGGCTTCGTTTATTCCTAAGTATTTGTAACTTTCACCTGGCTGCAAATCACTAAACTCTTCCCCGCTCAGTAAAATGTGTCCAGTTCCTTGATGTTCTTTTCTTCTTCCTGCTATTAGATGTAAAATGTTGCATTTATTTAGACCAAATTCTATTCCTATATCTCTAGTGAATATTTCTGTACTATCCATTAAGACTTTTAAATTATTTTTAGAATTTGCGTAAATCTTTAGGTCGTCTATATTTTGATTTATTTTTGTATCGTCTTTAAGTCTGTAACATTTAGATTGATATTTATTAAGTATTTGTGAGATTGGATTAATACAAAGGCAAAACAAGATAGGAGATAGTGAGTCGCCTTGAAATATTCCTCGGCGTATGTATATAGGTTCAGTAGTTATAGACGAGTTTGCACCGCGAGCTGTCATGATCACATTCCACGACTGTTTCTCGGATAGCAGGAGGGCATCTGTAAAGATCAATTTTGAGTAACCACTCATGCGATATGCTATCAAAGGCCTTCCGGTAGGTAGTCCACCCAAGCCATACTGAGATTCTTTTGGTATCTGTGTGCATCTTCGAGTATAGCTTTGTTGATCATGAGGTGGTCTTTACAGCCCCGCACACGTCGTCTACAACCTCTTTGTTCCGGTGCTATTATGTTATTTTTATCACAATGGATGTATAGAGCCATTAGCCACTATAGAGGTAAGAACTTTGTACATAGTTGGCAAGCAAGCTATCGGACGCCAGTTTTTAGGATCCTGGGTGTTTTCATTTTTGGGTATTAATATGACTTAACCTGTGGTGAAGCAACCATCTATCGGTTTGGAACCTTTTATTATTTTATCGTATAATTCGGCTATATATTTATGCGTACTTGTTAATAATTTAAGGTAATAGTTTTGAATTTTATCTATTCCAGGTGTCTTCCAATTTTGCGTTTTTCGAATTGCATCTTTAACTTTTGAAACATCAATTTCTTCAAACAAGTGTTGTTCGATATCCATGTTGCTTCTTTGTTATAAGATATACCGTTTGATAGTATTGTTTTCCAAAAGTCTTGAATGTTTTCTTGTGATGGGATTTGGCTAGTATTTGTATGTGTATCACTTAGGGACCTATAAAATTTATATTGATTCTCTGTAAATAGACGGTTTTGTATTTTTCTTGAATTCAAAGTGTCATATCGTTTAAGTCTACCTGCTTGGGCTTTAACTTTTTGTTTCAGTATCTCAAAATTGTAATTCAAATCTTCTTCATTGGTTATTCTATACTTTTCATACAGATTTTGTTTAATTCTAATCATTTTCCTACTATTCGCGCCTGCTTTGATTTCTACAAACCATCCTAATTCCTTTCTAATTTCATCTATTATTTGCTTTATTCTTTGTTTCCACGGTGGTTCTTTTTTCGGTTTAATTATATTTGGTGGTGTATATGGTTTTTGCTGGTTAGTTATTATCAAAGTTTAGCGGCTGCATAGATAATATTATTTATTACACGTAATGTTTGATTTATTTCAAGTAGATTTGGTAAATAATTATTAATTTTATTTCAATTGTTGATGAACGTTTTATTGAATTTAGGTTTGGGTAAATTGGTTCTTAGTTCCATAGACGTTTCTTTGGTTTCGGATAATATTTTTAAGAATTCAAGGATAAAAATATATTGTTATTAAATTATCATTATTGCATAATTATTATTACATTATCATTATTACACCATTATTATTACAATTGCATTAATTAAAGAAGTTATGCCATAAATTCAATTACGGAGTAATATGCTTTCTCTGTTAACCATTATATTAAATTATTTTTAAAGGCATTTAATGGCATTTCTTTTATTACCTCTGGAATTTCATTATAGATCTTGCCACACATCGCGTAACTATTTTTGAGATACAGTGGGGTTCTTGGAATTTTTGGCAAAACTATTCTTTCAGGATTTCTTTTGGTTCTGGGGTATTTATCTTTAGCATTAACAAATAGAGTTTTATGCTCTTTTACAAATTTTGCAGCCTCGTATATGTACATGCACGGTAACCTCAATAACTTTAAATAATAAAAAACAGACTTACATGATTCCCATGGGGGAATGCCTCTTCTTATAGTACAAATTATTATAGTAAAAGCTTCTTATAGTAAGCATCATCATGTCGGCCGAATGAAGTCTACTGCTGAACAAAAGCGTCCCCAAAAGATTTCCACAATGGAGATGAGTTCATCATTTGGAGGTATATGTCATAATGACCACGCTTGGCATACGGATTGGCGATCGCAGTATGATGCTCATTGCACACAGAGAGACGCTGCTGCCCGTTCTCTGGGAGATATTCCCTCGGGACAACTTCTACGCCCCCCACGGGATGAGATGTGGTGACGATATTCTATGCCGACAGTCACACAGCATTATTATTTATATTGTCTCGCTCCACAATGGTATTTAAAATCTTATTATGGAGGAAAGTCCATGAGGCTCATGATTCTAATTCTGTTGTATTACGCATTTCAAGGCGTTATTTATATACTTATACGTTCCATTTATGAGGCTGTGCCATCAGCGTATACGGATATGTTTGATTTAGGAAAGCCCATGCATTAGAGATCGTTAATATAAATATGGAACAGAGTGGGCCCCAGGATGCTCCCTGTGGAACGCCCTATGTGTGCATAAATGTAATGTAAGGTAAAGTCAAATATGTTTTCAAATGCATTTACGAATAAAAGACATATAGTTCAATTCAAGAGGAGATACCAATATACACAACCATACATTTGTAATAAATAACATAAACAATCTTTTGTTAATTCTTTCAATCTTATTTAAGCTTGCTAACACATTAGAAATTCTCTAAATTAAAATCCTAAAATGTCTTAACAACTTATTAAAATGCAAACACCAAGACAAAATGGTTAAGCCTTCACCTACAAAATTAATTTCGAATTGAGTAGGTACTGTAGCGCTCAATCCAATTTGACCAACATTTATTATAATTCGATTAGACAAATTGTATTTTGGAACATTGGGAAGAATAAAATATTGTCAATAAATTGAATTCGGTCCGCAACAGATATTTCTGTAAAATTAATTCCTAGAGACCTGGAAAAGTAGTTATTTTTTGGAATGAAAAGAAAAATAAAAGCATATATGTGCTTCCATACCAAGAAATAGTCTTACATTTTTTAACCACGACCAAAAAGTACGGTGTTTATTTCCTTTTTTTGGCGTTTTATTTTCCAAACCATGAACCATTTGCAATGGAGTATTTTGCACTTGCCACATTATTAACACATGTTGGTTTTGAGCTATGATACTTAAATCTCTGGTTTATCATTTTTGTAGTGAAGGTTTGTGACAGTCAAATTGGGTTATCTATAAAGACTTAAGCAATGATACATGTTATGTACGAAGTGCCACAAGGCTGATTAATTTGAGAATCGAGATGAATATTCATAATAAATTATATTTATCCTACCCTTAGGGACACCCAAAACATTCTCCGAAAACCAAAAACAGTTCATTATTCATCACAATAGAAATTATCATATTCATGTTTACGTAGGAGATCAGAACATTGCAGACTCCCTCAGCCGTGGAAACTTAGATGCATTATAGTAAACCCAAACATCAGCACTTGGTTGTCTTTGGATTAAAATCTTAGCGTCAAAGTTTGCTTTGTAAGAAAATCCTTAGACTAATCCTACTAATATTATAAATGCGAAAGTTTGTGAGTATGGATGCATGGATATCTGAATGTATGGATGTTTGTTACCCATCACGCAAATACTGAACCAATTTTGATGAAACTTTGTAGTATTATAGCTTATATATCCAAATAACTAATAGGCTATAATTTATTAAGTTTTAACGCTGGTGAAACCGCGAGGCACAGCTAGTATTTAAAAAAAGGTTTAGGACAACGCAAGTCCGTTAAATTTTGAAGATCATGCTAAGCTAGACGTAAGGCAGTACCATAGGCTTTATATAACACGATAGCCCCTGATGGCTTACCTTTAGTTATTCTTGCTTTTCACCAATTTCCCGAAAAAATAATGTGAAAATCAATGGCTATGTGTATTTTTAATGCCATAAAAAATGTGTCTAAAAAATAACGACCACCCTTATCGCTTAGCTGAAAGAAAATATTTTAGCACCTATTCTCAGAAACACAAAAATCATAAATATAGGTCAAGCCGTTTCGGAGGAGTTTGGTACATAATCATAATCATAATCATTTATTGCTTAAAGTGTTGGTACATGACAGGTCTTGGTAAAATATTATAACTCCGAACACTTAGTCATAAGATTGACATGCAATTTTATATTAGTAATAACAATTATTTAAAGTTTAATAAATTACATAATTTTGTTAAAATACATCACAAGCATTATTAAATAAAGTAAAGTCAACAATATAATAATAATAATCTATACATATAATAAATCTGTAGAAAAATATTTTTTGTACATCAAAAGAAAATCCAAAAAGAATAGCCAGGGTATTAAAGAACAACCAATAGAACCCATTTCCAGCATTTTTAGAATTTTTGTCTGTTTGTCTGTGTGTCTGTTTGTCTGTTTATATGTTCGGGTATCACGTAAAATATACGAAAGCAATGTAAATAACTTTTATACACAACGATTGAGCGTAACTTGAGGTAACATTTAGTTTTTGTTTTATTGTAATCGGTTCAGTCTATCAAAAGATATTAGATTTTAAAGTAATCATGAAGAAAAATAACACACATTTCGTTACTTCAAGATGAACTAATGTTTATAGTTGAACTACCTAACTGTCCGATAGATGTCATTGTGCATATTATGACATCTCTTTACTGAATGAACTACGTTGATAGTTGATTTTTATTTTGATAGATGTCGTTGTGCATTTCTTTTGACTCGCGGTGTTAAGATTTGCCCGTGTTTGCTACTTGCATGAGTTACGTAGGGTTTTTAATGTTCTGAATTGTTTCGAAATAAGGTCTTGGTTGCCTAGAAGTATGTCGTTGTCCAAAATTGGTTATTAAAAAAATCTGTTTTCTTTGGGCAAATTGAATTATGTAGAAGGTTGGATTTGTTATAATTTAATTTTAAATTATTGATTTTTATTTCGATAGATGTCGTTGTGCTTGATAGTTGAATTTTATTTCGATAGATGTCTTTGTGCTTTGTTTATGACTCGCGGTGTTAAGATTAGGGCTTTGAATGTTCCGAATTGTTTCGAAATAAGGTCTTGGTTGGCTAGAAGTATGTCGTTGTCCGATTGAATGTATTTGAATGTAGTAAATAAACCCGGTCTCTCATAATTTTCTCAGCACAAATCTATATACCTGCCTATGTAAAAGAGGAAACTGACTGACTGACATATCAACGCACAGCCTGAACGGCTGGGATTAGAGACTTGAAATTTTGCCGGTAGTTACTTTTTATGACGTATGCATTCACTAAGGAAGGGTTTTTCGAAATACTAACCCTAAGGGGGTAAATAGATAATGAAAGATTGTATGAAAATCCGTCATTTTTGAAGTTAAAGGCATTGAAACTTAAATTTAGTAGTTCAGATAAAAATAAATATTTAAGAATTTTTGGAAATTCCACCCCAAGGGCGTAAAATAGGGGATGTAAGTTTGTATGAAAAGTGTGTAATTTTTTAAGTGAAAAGCATGAAAATTGGTATTTGGCCTTTCCGTTAAAAATAAAAATATGAATGTCAGGATTTTAGGAATTTCCACCCCTAAGGGCGTATAATAGGGGATGTAGGTTGCGTGTGGGTATACCTATAATGGTTCTGAGGAATTTGAAGCCACCTAAACTTTGCAACGGCACTATGCTTCAAGTGAAAACTTTGCATCGTGTTATAGAGGCTACTATTATGCCTGGATCCACCCAGGGAGAAACAGTGTTCGTGTCACGTATTCCGTTAGTGCCAAATGATCTCCCTTTTCAGTTTAAAATACTGTAGTTCCCTATATAAGTGTGTGTCGCGATAACCATCAACAAATCGCAAAGTCCAACTCTCAAGTTAGCTGGAATTGACTTAAGGAAGGTTCACGTGGCGTGCTCACGTGTGAGTTCATCCCACAGTCTGGTCCATGTAGTGCGAGGACCTACGTATTTTGCTGAGCTCCGTAAAGTTGATGATATTGAACATCCCGCATACCAGGCCGCTTGCCGAGCACGCCATTTATTAGATGGAGGTCAGCATTGGGATGAGGAGGTGATTATCGGGTGCTAACCAGTTATGGCAAAAGTACCATGACAAGTTTGCTGAAGATTTTATGAGACATGTACAACTAAATACTGATGGAGAAATTCTTGACAGGGTACGTGAAATTTGTCACAACAGGTCCTTATTGGCTATTCAAGAGATAGTTATAAGTATAGGAGGGAACCCGATCAGTCAGAGGCTGCGAAAATGCACAGGAGTTTGGCAATTTTTTGTAAAAATTCGGCGATGGCACATACCATAAGTTATTTTGATTGGTAATCTCTGCTCTTCTGGTTCTCTTCTTCTTCTGGTTCTTGGCTATGTCAGCGAGCTATTTTGACTCCCCGCAATGACCAAGCTGCGGCAATTAATTTCAAAATATTGACTCATGCGTCCGGGAATAGTAAAGAATATAGCTCAATAAATACAGTTATGGAAGAATATGACGCCACGCACTACCTGGTAGAATTTTTGGATTCCCTCAGCACACCCGGACTTCCAACCCACAAAATAGTTTTAAAAATCAGTGTACCAATAATTCTCCTCAGAAATTTATGTCCTCCCAACCTTTGTAACGACACTCGGCTCAAAGTCACAAATCTGCAGCAAAACATTATCGAAGCTGAAATATTAACAGGTTGCGGCGCCGGTGATATTGTTATTATTCCAAGGATACCTATAATTCCTAAAAACTTTCCTTTCGCTTTCAAACCAGTGCAATTCCCAGTCAGTCCCTGTTATATCATGACGATTAATAAAGCTCAGCGCCAGACATTATCCGTTGCGGGGGTGGACCTAAGTATTGGATGCTTTTCCCATGGTCAACTATACGTAGCTCTTTCACGCATAAACAACCCCAATAACGTTTTTGTGTACGCTCCAGATGGTTCCACAGGTAAAATAAAGAAGCACTAAATTAAATTAAATAAAAATTGTATCGGTATCCTCTCACAGCACTATACACAAAAAAATACATTGTTAAGTTCCGACATCCACGCGAACTAAGTCGCGGGCACAGCTAGTTTCTAATATGAGTTAAATTACGAATAAATAAAAATCAAAGATAAAGGACATCAGATCTATTTCAAAGTCAATATAAAATTATTTGTCACAATCAAAAGTTAAAATGTCAAAATTTAAATTGTCAAAAATGTAAAAGTAAAAAAAAAACTTGTGTGTACTTATGTACACGCGTTAGAAGTTATACTTCTTAATATACAACTTGAACATAGTTATCAATTTTCATACCACCTAGAACTAACTTCATGCTGTTATTTTTACGATGCGCGCGCATCGTAAAAATTCACTGTCATACCACCTAGAACTAACTTCATGCTGTTAAATTTTTTGGTGTCGGTGTGCGCGCGCATCGTAAAAATTCACTCTCATCATTTTTCTCCATCGCGCCAAAAGAAGTATAACTACAAAAAGACAGTAATCAAAAAAGAATAATATAACTATAACACAATAATTTTATATATATATATAGATTGAACCTCTTTCAACGCATATAAATATCGAGGCTTATCAGAGCGATCGAATATCCATAATGCCTAGACCGAGTTTATAGTTTATATACTTACTCTAACGTTTAAATTCTATTTACGAACGTTGAGATAAAATCCCACAAAAATCCGTGTTAGAAAGGCGTTTTACCGCATTATCTTCGCTCGATAAGGCGATTACATTTATTCTAGCGTTTTTCGATACACATTTCGATATTTCTGAACAATTGAACGCGTTGAGCGGTACTTAAACGATCTATTTCTTAAATTCATTGAGGCAGCCTAATATTTGACGGGTTGAAACATCTTTATTAATAGATTTTTGGCACGAGTTGTAGTTAATTCTATGCGGTAGAATCGTGAATAGAGATTAATATAAACAAATGACAATGTTAAAATATCGCCAGTTTAATAAAAAAATCATTTGCTGGTTTGATGACTTTGTGGTATCTTTTATATTACTATACTTCCATCATAAGCTTAATAAACATTTAATACCCTATCATTTCTATGTTTACAATTACTCGAGGGACTAATCGGTCTAGAGGTAAAGTGTTCAACCAAAGATAATGAGGTCGTGGGTTAACATCCCGGGTCGGTTTAAATAATGTTATAAGTATTTTTCTGGCAAGAATCGCCTAATAAAAGTCTGCAAACTGGAAGTTGGCGGTGTTACACACCCACCAGTGCCTCGAAGAGCCCGTAATGATGAACCTGTGCCTGATTATATCTCATTATTTTTTAAATTTTGTTATTTATTAAAGTACGAAGTATTACAATCTAGTATAGAGATTAATAAGTAATTTTATATTAACCTAAACTTTAACATTAACATAATTAATTCTAAGAATCACAATATGTCCTACGTTGTTGGCTAGTCACCAATAAGAATGACCGCCATAGTGATAATTTCGGCAGCAACACTATAATATATTAAATACACGCCTACTTTACCTAATTACATTGTCTCTTTAACAAACGTCGAAGGAATTTAGGAATTAACGCAATTTGAAATTCCATCACTTTCTGCTGTCGCGAAAAATAAATTCTGATCTCATTTATAGTAACGAATGAAAAGCAAATAGATTTTTGTATACTATTTTTCCTTTCAACTTTAATTTGAAACATCATATAAAACGTGACTCCCTAAGGCATATTTCTGTCATCACCATCATCATCATATCAGCCGAAAGACGTCCACTGCTAGACAAAGGCCTCCCCCAAAGATCTCCAAAATATATATAATAATAATAATATTTCTATACACACATATAATTTATTTATTTATCTGATCGTACGGAGAGTCGGATCCAGTAGCTTGAACATTTCAAATTTTCTACTACGAGTACCTACTACTACTATTATTATTATTTATTTAATTAAAAAATAAAAATTATAATAATTTTTTAAATTTATAAGAAATGTGCAAGCTACTTAGTAAAACTTTGGCATAGTTTAAAGACTCCTGAATGACAAGATCGAATTCTTTTTTATTTCGTTGTTATTAATCTTCTCCCCGGGTTCGTAGTCTTTATATATATTTTACATTTACCTATTTTATTTTGTTAGCTACGTAGTTTTCCTCACATAAAATTGTTAACTTAATGTTATTTTAATAAATATCTATGGATATACTTCTTATCTATCTGCACAAACATTAGTATTAAACATACATATCTCCATGTACAGACGCCAGCACATCCAGCTACCCCAATCTGTCATATTTCCCTAATTGAAAGTGAACCTTATGTTTATGTGATAAAGTTGAAATTCTATAAAAAAAAATTGACAGATATGGGTAGCTGGATGTGTTGGCGTCTGTACAATCTTACAAGATATTTCAAACTTATTAAATATTCATTAATACTTAAACAAGCAGAAAAGCATTACAACAATTACATCAACATCCTGGACTGATATCATCGTCTACACATGGAGACCTTCATACATAAAATCACTTGGGGAAGGCCAGCCACTTATATATTGATTCTTGCTAGTGTCCAACAATTGTCGTTAGCAAGATCTGGGTAAGACCTGGCTTCAAGCGTTTTATTTTCCGTTTATTGGAGAATTCGATTAATGAGTTTGAGTGTTACAATTCAAAAAGACCCACCCAAAATTTCCAACTTATCACACTTTGTTTTTATATCGGGTGCTAAAACAGATAAATTTGATTACGTAAATACAAAAAGGGCTTGATAAAACAAGCAGCATAGAGATAGCGCACGGTCTACGATGTGCGCTCAACAGGTAAGTTATAGTTGTGTATTCCACGATTACACATAAAATCTCTTAAGATTCCTAAGTACTCTAATCATAGATTATACATAATATACTAATAGACACTAGATTTTATTTTTAAGTTATGTTTTGAATCTGATAACATCTGGTCTGAAGATTATACCAAATTCAGAAGTTAATCTTAATTAAAAACATAGTCTGGTATGAAAAACCTGCTATTTTGCCGTCGGGCGTGACTTAGTTGATTGTGAAACTGGCTTCGAATCCGAAGGGTGCGAATTCGATCCTTGCACTAGACAAATATTTGTGCTCATGAACATGTCTAATTGTTTGGTGGTCTAGGCTGTTTTTGTGTAGTGTAAGTTACTATATTTAAAAGTCTTATAGTAATTGTCTCCTCCTGGGAATAAATTAAAAAAATAGAACTAAATTCGAGTAGGCAATCGGCTGTGAGAAAATCTAAAATATAAGAAAAAATGCTGCGGTCATGTGAGTGTATAAACGGCAGTGTTAGTTTAAAAAAAGACGATCCGTCGTTAGTCGACGTTTTGTTGAAGTCAGACGAATATTCGATCAGAATACTTACGCAATTTAAAATTTTACTCATCCCCAAGTGCACAACACCGCTAAAAACGTTTTCACTTCAAAAATCTCTTTTGTTATAATACTATAACCCATCTGGACTCGTGCCCTATTATTTGCAATTGAACACCGCTAGACTAACGAGGCGAAAGGACTGTATTTGTAGAAAAGACAAAATAAGCAGAACTGTTGTTCACTCCGACATTTAACTTCGATATCGGACAAGATTTCCCAAGTGACCTTTTGAATCAAAAACTGACAACCACAATGTCAAAATGCCTTATTTCAGAAGGCTTAGTCCGTCGATAGTCCTCTTATAAGTAGTAATAAGGGACTAGTCCCACCCTGTTACCCACAACTCGGGTGGTATTTATAGCCAGTTGCCCTCACGGCTCCGAAAGAGGTTAAGCACATAAGCATGGGGTATACACAGATGGCTTACTGCCACAGTGGTTTAATTTCTGAGCGTCTTCGTGAGGCAACGTCGAGATGTCGGTCTCATCAAACAGCAGGTGTTAAGGTGTTAAAAAACTTAACTACTAACTACTTTTAGTAAGGACCACGTATAAAAAGCGTTTTGGGGAACTGACAATTTTGATGTTAAATCGCGTTTAATTAGGAATTCCAAATCCAAATGTATTTCTAAATATGAAATACATTAGGACTTGCGTATTTGTGTTTAGAATTTAGTAATTCATATGTTCGACATAATTCTGTGAAAAAATGGAAAACTTAAAATAAAGCGTTCTTCGAGCATAGACAAATAGCGTTATTAATGAATATGATATTCAACGTCGTACCAGCTCTGCTGAAACAGCTCAGCTCAATATAATATGCGTACGGACTGCCTAAATAACTTTGGCACAAGGGTAACTGCCTATATGATGAAATAAATAAAACCATTAGAGTTTAAAGTAGGTCTGAGTTTCTGTATGTTTTTCATGCCTAATATTAAGAGAAGACTACGATTAAGACTGATTTCAATGCAGGTTTCAATGCAGGTTCCATTCATATGAACGCTAGTTTGATTGATAGATAGAGTACACTTTATTGCACCAAAAGAGACAATGCATGACTTACAAATAAGCAAATACAGGTACAATCGGCGGTCTTATAGCTTTGTAGCAATCTATTCCAACCAACCGTTGGGTGGACAAGGAAAACAGTAAGATAGAAAAGGCGGTAGCTGTAAGCGTAAGCTGTAAGCGTAAGCTGTAAGCGTACTGTCAAATATTCAAAGATATGTACTTATATACCATTTACATAAACAAACTTATATTTTAGATAGATAGATAACACTTTATTGCACCAAATTGAAGCATAACATTATAATATCAGTTAACTTTTATAATAAGGTACAAACGGCGGTCTTATCGCTAATACAGCAATCTCTTCCAGACAACCGTTGGATGAACCAAAGCAATGCAGGGAGATAAAGTGGTAGTTGGCAGTGCATCTACTTATATACATTTACATATATATGTACCTACCTAGGCATAAATATTATATATATACACACACAATATATAGATATATAACATTAAAATATAAATAATTTTAAATACTAATATTTGATATTGAGATAGTTCTTATTTCATGGCGATCAAAAAACCATTAAAAGTTAGTTTCTTTTATTGTATGGGCTTTAATAGAGGCACACAATAAAAACGCGGCGAGTCCCAGGCACGTCTCAGGGAATCGCTAGAACTGTCTTGCTTCCCGCAACGAGTTTATTCTAAAAGAAAACGGAAGTTAGAAAACATAAAGAAAACTAAGTGATTATTCGTGTTTTAATTGTTGTCATACGCAGATGGCAGTTCTTTTCATTACTATTTAGAATTCTCATCACATTGAGTAGCTTTTATAGAGGTTTTTTATCTGTATTGCACTAACTCAAGAGACAGGGTTTATTAAAGTTATTATATTTCATTTTAAATATATAATAACGGGCCTGCTGGCGTGGTTGGCAAATGCTTGCTTTTCACGCCGGAGGTCGTGGGTTCGATTCCCACCCAGGACAGATATTAGTGTGCATGAACATGTCTGTTTGTCCTGAGTCTGGGTGTAATTATCTATATAAGCATATAGGTACTTACAAAAGAAAACTATTATATGAATTATATCAGTTATATGGTTTCCATAGTACAAGCTCTGCTTAGTTTGGGATCAGATGGCCGTGTGTAAATAAAACCCCAGGATATTATTATTATTATAATGAATGTAAATGGTAGATCCTTTTATACCTAGAAGTACTATAATATCACCTGTCATAATTTTTTCCTATTTATTCTTACAGATGGCACATCCTTCCACATATATTTTCTATCACGAAAAATATATGTTTTATATTGGCAACTAGGAATTTCATATTTCCTCGTTACGCAGACGAAACTGATTAATTTTTGTTTCATTTAACTCAATCATTTGATTCGATATTAAGTAATATAAATAATAGTTATGGATTATATCTACTCATAAACTAAAACTATCATTGTTAAATTAAAATAATAATACTAAATTAAAAGTGCTCAAAAGCTAGCGATGCGACGTTACCTCTTTGGATGGAACTTTTTGCTGGGCTTTTAGCATTTTTGTTGGCTTATGAGTTTCTTACCGAATATATTTTAAATATGTTTAAAAATTACATATCAAAATGTGCTTTAAAAATATTATATTCCATTTTGAAAGAAACGTTATTACAAATGGTTGTTTCTTCACACCTAAATATACTTCTCTATCACAAATATTGTTTTACATTTTCAGGAACCTTAGATGTTTCGTCTGTATGCAGATGAAAATGTCTTTAAAGAAATAACTCACTTGCCGAAATACGTACACACTTCTATGAGGCTGGGTTTAACATGTATAAGAAAATAAAAACATATCTTTGTTTTGGAAGTGTGTGTATGCTAATTAATTCTCACTTTGTAATACATTGAAAAACAACAGACACCTCGAAGTTGCCATGGAAAATGATAATTATATCAAAAATGTAATAAAATTGTGAAAATTTTATATTTCCTTTTTATTTATTCATTTTAGAAATCAAAAGCCGTTATAAAGGAAATTACACTTATTTAAAAATAATTACTATTATATTAATTTTATATTAACAACTACAATCTTTGACACGCGATTGACTGTATTGCCACACTTGCTAAAAAATTAAGAGAATAGAACTAATTTCGAACAAAGATTAAAGGTTAACTCAATTCTTTTTGGATCGTCACTTGTTTTACTGTACCGTGCTGCGCCTTACGTGACGGGTACTGAGAAACAATAAACCAAAAATAAGCAGTAGCAATCTTTCAAAAATAAAACTCTGATGACATCTAATAATATTAGAATTAAAAAGAAATAGTAAATTCCGTAGTTTTAGAAAGGAACCAGATTTAAATTAATACGGAGAATACGTATTTGAGATTTTTTTATACTCAAGATTTTGACTGCTTTTTTGTCTATGGGTAATGTGTACCTTTTCAGATAATGGGTTTGACTCTTAAATCAAGAGAAAATGAGATATTATTATTTCGATCCTAATAAATAATTTTCAGTAGCGGCCTGTAGTCAAGAAGGGCATTATACCTCCAGTCTCATAGAGCGGTTGTGCACATGTCCTCTCTTGAGTCATATCAGTGAGTCTATGGTCTATAGTAATAGGTAAAGAGTACGTATTACAAATACAAATTTCATATTCCGAATCCCGTGTTTGCGCATACATTTGTGTATTATAATAATATAATAATAATGTATTTATTTATCTCTTTCACAAAGGTTTGGTGTACATACAAGTATTATGTAAAGAAATACAGAGCTAGAAATGCAGAAACTATCATACCTTTGTGAGAGACTGGCGTCTATAGTAGGTAAGACCTGTGTTACAGATCACCAGGCTCCCACCTCTGGGTCACATCTTGGTGATAATTACAAATTATTGAAAATACTATGTACTTAATCTAAATATACTATATATACGTACCACACAAGTTTATTATCTCTACCATGGATGAAATTCGACGAGGTGGTCAATTTATTGGATACTAACTGTGCCCGCGACTTCATCCGCATGTTTTGTAATACTTACTTACGTATCGTGGGGGCAGTGGTAACCCTAGTGTCAGAGTTGTTCAAGCCGCCCATTAGGCCTCTGACATGGCTTAACAATTGTTGCCTAATAGCTACAACCGACAGCTTAACATGCCCTCCGAAGCACGGAGATGTTCAGAAATTAAACCACTTTGGCGGTCACCCATCTATGGACTGACCGCGAGCCTAGTTGCTTGACCTCTATAAGCTAAGGCTCTGGATATGAGATAAGTGAGAATATTTCTATTATTTTGTCTATTGTCGCAAACTTATAAAACATACACATAAACCTTACATATTTCAATACAATTTTCAAAATAAAATAAAAAAGGTTTTTATTCACGTAGACTTTAAAAAAGCGCTTGTAAATAGTCAGAACATGTTTGTAGTAATAAAGTTATATACATTATTATTTCTAGTAACCTCCTATGTCCTATTGTTATTTTACACCCATGAGGGTAAAACTTTTACAACCTTTAAATTTCATATTTATTTATATCGAATCAACAGCCTAAAAATAAGTAACTAGCTCTAAATATGATGATACTTCCATACAACTCATCCCCCCTTCCATTCCCTTAAAAGCCTTTTTCGCATTAAAATGTAGCCTATGTCCTTTCCCAGGCTCTAGACTATCTGTGTCATCATCATCATATCAGCCGAAAGACGTCCACTGCTGGAGAAATACAAATCAGTTTATTTGCAAGAATGTAGTTTACAGGGTATGGTCTTAAATTATTAAAATGGTCCATTTACATTCTACCTTTCTATCATGGTATGCAAATTTTTCAACGTTTCAAACAGTCATAATCTAATATTTTGCAAGCAAGCAACTCATAAATAATTGTTGAATAATGTCATAATTTATTATTTGATGTCATGGTCCCATTAATAATGCTTTGTCAAATTCAGTGAGATAATAATAATGATGATGTCAAATAATAAGAAATGTCATTGATTACAATTAAATAATTTAATAACATCGTAAATAATATTATTTGACATCATCATTATTAAATTAATCAATAATAAATTACCAATATTTATAATGTCAAATTTCTTTTGCATGTAAAATGTTAGTAAGTATTAACATTGCCGGCCCACTGAAACATGGTACTTCTCAGTATGTAAAATGTAGCCTTATTTAATGTCGAAAGCCGGTGTTTAATATTTGATACCCTTATGGTTGGTTTACTAAAATAATGAGGATAAATCTATTATTATGCCGAGCCCATTTCAAAAGTAGTCGGCGATTCCACAAATTAGGATGGACATAAAAGAATAGCTTAAACTAAGATAATATTTGTATCAATTTTTGTAATTTGTTTATTTAGGTACCTAACAAACATATGGGAAAATTAAGTACCTAATGTATTAAGTAAATAAAAAAAAATGTCAGACTCAAGGCTTATATTTGTTAGTAACAATTTGCACGCATTTTTTACACGCTTCGTTAGAGTTGTACACACGGCAACATATCAAGCTATACATTTCCAATAAAAGCTGACCTGTCATTGTATGGAAATCCTATACAACGCGAGATCAGCTTATACTGGAAATTTCTAGCTTAACGTGTAGCCGTGTGTACAAGTGATCCAGAGTATCATGATACGGCAGCCAAGCTCGTTGTTTCACTATATTACATTAAAAAATTTCTAAACGTCTCGTGAAACTCGCGTCATCGTCGCCGCACGCTTCCCATGAGCTATATGTATACTGCGTATACATGTAAATAGATATATCTCCGTGCGTTATTAGTATTCATTATATATATACAAAGTGTAATGATGTCGGACACTTTTACCTACTGTGCCGATATTGCCATAGGCCGCGTCCCTATCACTAATATTCGAAGATGCGATTGGTGGAATAACTACTTAATTAAAGTTCGATGTGAATTTCGGAGAACACGTAAAAATATAATAAACTAAAAAAACGTAAAATTGTAGGCGATGTTTTAAATAATGCATATATAAATCTCAAAATAGCTCGTTCACGTTACGGCTCGTCAATAGAGAAATCCAAAGGCAATCTTATTAGAAAAATAGTCGATAAATTAGATAAAGAAGGCCCGTGGTCGCCCCTATACCATGAGTTTAAAGCAAATAGGTCTATAGATTTAGCTTATATTCAAAACATAAAAATCAATAATACCTACACCAGTGGCATAGAGGAGACCACGGAATCCTTACTTAATTCGCTCATACCTGATGATAGTTCCTTGAACGATAATGACTACCATAAGCAGATTAGACAGTGGGCAAACAATCCACCCGCTACCTATATGTCTAGTCTTCCTACAATTAATGAGTTTATGAATACTGTGAAATCGCTACCTGTTAACAAAGCTTCAGGTGAAGATAAAATATCCAACAAAATGATAATAGAAGCCACAAAACAATCCGGTGATTCAATACTAAAAGTTTTTAATCGTTGCATATCTGAAGGGACTTTTCCGCGTTCTTGGCGCAGCAGTTTTATTCGTATTATACCAAAAAATGGCGATAAACTGCCTGAAGACCCTAAGTCATACCGACCAATAACGTTACTGCATTCCTTAGGCAAGCTTCTAGAACGACTTATTGTACCGCGATTGCTGCCGGGAGGACCAAAATTTCACGGAAATCAATTTGGTTTTACTGCGGGTAAATCGACAGTGGACGCAGCTATCTCAGTGAGGAAAGCTGTAAACTCGTCCGAATGTAAATACGTTTTGGCCATATTCCTAGATATTTCAGGGGCGTTTGATAATACTTGGTGGCCAATTTTGTTACAAAAACTTAAGTTACGCGGTTGTTACAGTAATATATATTCGATAATCACATCTTATTTCGTACATGGCTCTGCAACTCTTAAGCTTGGTCACTTCAGAGTCACTAAATCGTTAACCATGGGTTGCCCCCAGGGCTCAGTGCTCGCGCCGTATCTCTGAAACTTGGGTTTTGATGACTTCTTGACATTACCCTTGCCATCACGCTGCTCTCTAACGGCATATGCTGACGATGGCCTCTTACTTATACAGGGTAACTCCAGGAGAGAGTTGGAAAATCTGGCTCAAACTTGCTTAAGTATGATAAGTGAATGGGGTAAAAGAAATCGCCTTACATTTGCTCCTCATAAAACCTACCAACTCCTTCTTAAAGGTGAACTAAAATCCCCCCCGGGCGTAAAACTTAATAATGTTACTGTAAAACGCAAAATATCAACCTGTTATTTGGGTTTAGTTTTAGAAAAGAATTTCTCGTTTATAGAACATATTAAATCAGTTGGGGAAAAAGCTAAGCGAAACTTTTTTGCACTTACAAGGATATCGACGGCAATCTGGGGCCTCTCTTTTATACTCTTAAAATCATTTACGGGGCAACCTATCTTGGGTGTATATGCTACGGCTCGCCTGTGTGGGCTGATAGGGCTACCATCGGAGCTGCTCGCCGTAAATTACTACAAAGCCAGAGGTTGGCGTTGATATTTCTGTGTAAAGCCTATAGAACAGTGAGCACAGAGGCCCTACCTGTCCTAGCGGGTGTACTACCGGTTGATCTTGAAGTACAAAGACGAGCAGCAATGTATTATTCTACGCGCGATAATTTAGAAAATGATTTCTTATCATTACGCGACCGTGCGAAAATAACCAGACTATTTATGCCAATAGCTGACTTAAATAACGAACTACTAAATGAATGGCAATGTAGATGGAATACGTCAACCAAGGGTCGCCATCGGCACCAGTTCTTTCCGGACGTACGCGAACGGTTAAATAAAACTTGGCTAATCATAGACCATTGTGTTGCACAATTTCTTACCGGACACGGCAATTTTAAAAGTAAATTGTATAGTTTCAAATTAGTATCTTCACCAATCTGTCTGTGCTCAACATCCAGTAACGAATATGAACAAACTGCTCACCACATCCTGTGGGAGTGTGATCTCTGGCAAAATCAGCGTGATATTATGTTAAACAGCTTGCAACCAATATCTGGAGTAGTTTATTATACGGATCTTGTAGCAACAGGGAACAACTTCCGTGCGTTTAAGCGTTTTTGCCATACCTACTATTGGAATCAAATATAACAGCTCACTTAGGACCCTTAAATTGATCCTCGGTGCTTTTGCAGCTGGCTTCTCTAGTTGCAAATCTCTCATTTTATGAGGCTATAGCCTCTTTACATCATTCTGTCTCCCGCTTTGCTCTGGAGGGAAGTGGAACTATTCATTTTCTAACTCCTCCTTTTTTCTGTTTCTGATTAAATTCGTTGCGGGATCCAAGACAGTTAAAGCGATTCCCCGGGACATGCCTGAGCTTCACCGCTCAGTGTCATTTCATTGTGTGCCACTGTTGATCCTGGCTTACAGGAGTTGCAGTGGTGGGTAAGAAGGAGGGACTATATACAAAGTGGGGGATACAAAGTGAAGTGTCCACTATTGCATTATAGATTATTTATTTTACAAGTGTAAAAAATAGTTTTCACTTCTATCGGCAGTCCTCAATTAATAGTCCCCTCCCCACATGTACTCGTACCTAGTTTTAAAGGTAGTTTTTATTTTTGAAAGCAATTGAATATTGCTACAAAAGAAAATAATATTAACAAATCGTTGGTCACACTTTTTATTACGCGACAAAACCTTTTTTTATACGATTCTTGAATTGCAGTTTTGTATGTTTTCAAGATAATCTACCAAATTATTATCCCTATTACCCTGAGACTCTGCTTAATTAATTGAGTGTTTCATTGTACTCTAAACAAAGCTTCGCATTTGTCAATAGACACAAATCCAGTCTAATTGACAATAATTGCTCTGTAACAGTTGGATACAGTGATTATGTCCAGAGTCCGTTTAGCTAACCGATCACGTACCGGCCTCAATAACACGGTTCTCTCATTTTAGAACCAGAACACGTGCGATTCATCCAATAATTATTATGTTATCAACCATCAAAGAATTCAATTAGTCACACAATTGAGATCTATAATTACAATTTTAGTTGTGGCAAATAAAATTAATTTATATTTAACAATCAATATATATTTTTAGTATATGTATTTTTAGTATCCATAAAATAGAATTTAAATTTATTTTACAGTACATTACTAGCCACCTTTCTCATTTTCTAATCTCGTCTTATATTTAACAATCAATATATATTTTTTTAGTATATGTATTTTTAGTATCCATAAAAAGAATTTAAATTTATTTTACAGTACATTACTAGCCACCTTTCTCATTTTCTAATCTCGTCTTATATTTAACAATCAATATATATTTTTTTAGTATATGTATTTTTAGTATCCATAAAATAGAATTTAAATTTATTTTACAGTACATTACTAGCCACCTTTCTCATTTTCTAATCTCGTCTTATATTTAACAATCAATATATATTTTTTTAGTATGTGTATTTATAGTATCCATAAAATAGAATTTAAATTTATTTTACAGTACATTACTAGCCACCTTTCTCATTTTCTAATCTCGTCATTTTGGATGCAACGGTTGTCTGGAAGAAATCTTCGTGATAAAATCGCTCTTATGTGATAAGACTGCCAATTGTATATAAATTGAAACTATGACTATATCAATTTTTTTATTTTGTGATATGCAATATAGTGTACCTATCTATCTTACATATTTATTTTGTAGTATGACCTTAATAATAGAAAATAAATATCTAGTGTTAATACCACTAATTATTGTTTAATCAGGCCGGGATGCGATTTGCCTCGGCCTTTCGGTCGCATAAAAAATATTAATGCTAGCAGAAAATTAATCTAGTCACCAGTATGACAGTAATCATGTTTTTTGACTGTCATAGACTTCCACAAAGTAACGCCTGATTGGGTTCCCCCGTTCCACTTATTAGTTTAGGGGTTATGAAATATTCCTTCTGGATTTCGTCATTAGTAACTAACTAATTTTAAATTAGACGGCGATTTTAATGAATTTATAAATCAACTAGCTGAGCCCCGCGGTTTATCCGCGTTAAACATTATAAATTATAGCCTATGTGTAATTCGGATATATAAGCTATATTACTACAAAGTTTTATTAAAATCCGTTCTGTAGTTTTTGCGTGCTAGAGTAACAAACATCCATACATCCATCCATACTCTCAAACTTTCGCCTTTATAATATTATATTAGTGTAATAAATTACAGTTAGAAATAGATTAGAAAAAAGTAAACATAATCGGGATACCAATCCAATAATAACAATCATGACCTGATCGGGTGATGGAAAAAGAGGATGGTTAGTGGCACACCTCCACAGTTCCGAATTCCTTAAAACCGTTGATAAGTTATTTACTTATAGTCAGATCAGCGTTAGTATTTATTTCACTAAAACAAAGTATAGAACAATGTCAAAATTATTCCATAAATAAATTTTACATGCGGATGGAGTAATGGCGGGAAAGTAATTTTAAGGTTATAAGATTAAGAAAGAAAGAATTCTTAATATTATGATTGCATGAAAAAGGAAACACGATAGGTTCAAATTTCATATTGTACAAAATTTTTCTAATTAATATAACAATTCTCATTTAATAATTTACATTCAACTATGAACGTCAAATTGTGTAGCTGCACATTTTATAATAACACTAGCTGTGCTCCGCGGTTTTACCCGCGTTAAACTTTATAAATTATAGCCTATGTGTTAATCCAGGGTGTCAGCTAACTCCATACCAAATTTTATCAAAATCGCTCAACCCGTTTAGACATGAAGAAGTAACTAACATATACACTCACACAGTCACAAACTTTCGCCTTTATAATATTAGTAGGATTGCAGGCTATATTATCAATTGACTAAGATTATTAGGAATGAATACATCTGAATCTACACAATAAATAATGAATTTGTGCCAAGCTTATTTTTTAAACTTATTCACTCTTATTTAAAATAATTTCGTGATCCGCCGCTTAACCATGTCTCAGCTAAACCCTGCTTAACCACTTAAACCCCGCTCAATTATTTCTTTATTTAAAAACCCTACTTAAAGGTTTCTTAGCTAAGTAACGTCATTTTATTTTACTCTGTCAACATTTCTGGGACTGGTATAGAGCTTGACCAAAATTAATCGACTAAATCGGATTATGTATCAAAACTTTATGATTTTTGCTCTATGGTATGATATCTCTATGACATGGAATGATAGATTTATGATCGTAACAGTGCATTTTCAAGGACTATTGATTTTCTTTGGTGGATTTTGAAGTTTTTGATAAGATTCCAACTGGAATTCAGTATTTATTTAAAAATTAAAACAGTTAGTAACTTCAATAAAACCTCCATTCACAAACAAACGTCAAACAAAACGTCAGCTGATGCAAATAAAATCTGCCATATTTAAGCAAGGTTTAAACCAGGGGCCGACGTGGTTTAAATTTAGACATGGCTTAACCGCAGGTCAAAGTTAAATCGTATTTTTAAATGAAAATTTTGATAAACCATGGTTAACCGACCGGCTTATTTAAATAAGGCTGATAGAGTTTCTCAAAACCTGCTCCGTCATGCAAAACGATGAAATGGAAAATTAAAAACATATTGTAAATTTTCATTGAATAAAAATATATGACTATGAAAATGATAAAGATCCCAATGAAAAAACGGCATGATTGAATTTGAATGTCAATCTTCGTCTTATTATTAATCTTTTAACCATCTTTTTGTTGCTTCCGTCCTTCAAAAAGCACGCTAGTCTAGCTCCTGATTTTTCTCCGCTCGTGTCCCATTAATGTCCCATCACATTTATAAACTGCAGTAATAGAGAGTACACTTGCATTTACGCACACACAGGTTCACAATACATAAAATATCCTATGTAATTCCATACTCTCCTTTGAAATTGGCGGCGGCGTTATCTAAATCTCTGTTGGAGGCACTATAATTATTTGGGTCACAAATTGATATAAATTAATTAAAGTTTTAAGGGCTGCTGCTTCAAAATATGATTGTAAAACAAAGTTTATTTTCTAAACTTATCTTTGATCTGCCCGTTTTAATATCCTGTCCAATGTCTTGTTTAAGTTGATCAATCACTTTGTTGGAACAGTGGTAGATAAGGAGATAATAATTTCACAATTCTTTGAACTTATTTTCGGGTTAAATAAAATTATTTTTGAATATTTCGTACTTCAGTAGGTATGTGTTGTGTAAGTTTTATCTACAGAAAATCAATTTAAGTGTTTAAAAGTTTCGCCTTTTACCGAACTAGAACTGTTCGCAAACTTCCGCAAGAATATTTACATACACAATTTAACTTTTATCACAATATTGTGACGTTGGAACAACAAGTTTCGTCTTCTTCCAACCAATTTTTGTTTAGAAAAGGTTATGAATTCTAAACTGAGCATTAATATATGTTATTTAAATGGTTTCATAACTAGACACTTCTCGTACTTGACTGAAAAATTTTGAAGCGGTGTACAAGTTTCGTAATTAACAGTCATTTTCCTGTTTTTAAGACTAGACTATTTTTTTAACGCAATTCTAAATAGTCATAGATATTTTATTCAGTATTTGTTTTAGTCGTCACATTTTTTTCCCTACTGTGCATTGCTTGACGTGGCGGCTACGGAAAGTACTGCCAAAAAACTCAGTAAGAATCTTTTTATAAATAAATATCAAGATAAATTTAACATCTAATTACAATTTATTATCTAAATGCGTTGAATTAAATTTACTCATTCCCATGCAGTTTTATCATTAATATAGTCAGAAACTTGCTGCACAATTTGGCTTTAATTGATGATTTAAATTTGTTGATTGACAGTTATCTGATGTCATTGGGTAGTTTGTTGTAGAAGCGTAGCTATACACTGCCCCATAAAAGAGTTACTGATTTTGTGGAGACGAAAAGCATTTGCAACAAGTTTATGCTTATTTCGAGTATTTACATTATGAATAAATATATCGTTTTCGTAAGTCTTTGACAAAATGCAGCTCAGTTACCCAGGCATTTTTAAATGAAAACTAGTATTACGTAATCAATACAGATATGACCTTTATTACATAATTTCTGCTAATTGGTCAGTTACTAACGCTAGAATTCACATATCGACAAACAATTTGGTGGCCCGAAATAATGAAGAGGTAATTCGGCAATCAGCTGAAGTGTTGACCGAGTCTCGAGAGTCGATCACCTCGTGGTTCGGCATTGTTCCCGGCTGAGGTACTTCTCGCCGCGTGTTGGCCGTGACACGTCTATATCGGGCACTTATGATGCTGATTGATTCAGCTTCTATAGTATCGTACAGTCCGCTTAACATAGATATTAACAATGGAAAAACCTTGATCTTTCTACGATGGAGACCGTCTTTATATATAAGGTGTAACTAACAAAACTAATTGGTTTGGTTTAAGTGGCAGTAAGAACTGTACACAATCTTTATAAATATTTGTTTTGGTAATAAACAAAAAAAAACAGTGGAAGTTATTAATTATATCTACCCATAGCTCTGGAGAAAATAAAGCATAGTAATTTGTGAAATATTTCATATTTGTGATACGAAATGACATAATCAGGATTGACATTTTTGTATAGGAAGGTCTTAGTTTTGAATCAACTTGCAAAATACAGAAAAATAAGATGAACTTGCCATTCAAGAATGTTCAGTTTTAAGGGCGAATAAAGATTCAAAACGGTGCGTAAACAAACTGTTAATATGATAATAACCATTGTATAACTTAATGCTTTTGCTAATATTTAATACTAATGCTTATATTTATAAAACTTAAATTTATTTAAAAATAAAACACAAAGCGCTCCTAAACGGTAGAACTGATTTAGATGAAATTCTTTGTGAGTAGAGTGAGTTCGTTGATAACGTTCAATTGTAGATCTAAAGATCTACAATTGCATCTGGTAACGTCGTTACGCTAAATTAGGTTCTAAGTTTATTTTTACTTGTTTTTGTTTGTTTTACGACGGTTTAGATTTTCAATTTGATGCAGTAGGTGGCGGCGCTGTGGTCAGATTTCAGTATTTTATTTTTGAGGACAACATCTGCCACTTCCACTAGATGACCAAAATCCTTAGATGTTTCTATTGATGGGTAATTGACTGTACCAAACTTGTATACAAAATATATTTGGCCATTTGTTAGAACGGGAGAGAATACATTAATTTTACCCACAAGTTTAATGGAAGGATCCATCTTCATCATCATCGTCATTGTTTATCTAAGTTACTAAGAGATTATCACTATGAGATTAGTAATAAAATAATGATAAAACGTTTAAAATTATATGTAAGACATAAGTCTTACATATAATTTTAAACGTATTATCATTATTTTATTACTAACTTTACTATTACTATATATAACTAATACTTATGTGCGCAAATAAAGCCATAGCGCGTTTTCTAAGCATATACTGGGCAATGATCATTTAGGCAAAGGCTTTTGTCGCTATACGCGCATACGTGTAAATGTATAAAAATACAAAAATTATTAACCTCACCTATTTCCTCCTTCAAAAGTGGCCCGATTTATTTTTCATCAATCGAACAACAAGAAACGGGCTAAGCCCGACCGTATTTCATTTCAGAATCAAGCAAGAAGACAATAGGCTATGCCTGACCGTTGTGCTTAATTTGAAGCCGGCAGATATTACTTTTGGCAGTATTAAATAGCCTTTTTTATTGGTTTTTAGAGGGTTGTAATTTCAACATAAATATATTTATCTATAAAACCTAAAGTCGTATCATATAAAGAAGAAAATAATAAACATTTAGAGTGCATAGTGACGAATAGTTTGTAGTTTTTATGGTAAAATGGTATTCATTAACGGACCTTAAGAACTTTGTTTTCCGCGATTTTGAACAATAACGTATAGGCCCTCACAATTCGCCTCTGTCGGAAATTCCGTGATTTTTTTTTTTAACATGACGTATACTGTCAGTGCTGTGTCAAAGATCAAGGGTACACACCCCCGCGGCGATGATTGTATACAACTATTTATCTGTTGTTCGGTTCTCAAAAGAAGTTCTACATTCTTTTGAGAACCGAGTCTGGTGGTTACGAATATTACTTTTAAGAACTAGAACCTGGAATTTACGCCTAATGTCAATGGGGGGTTAACTAAACAGGGTGTTTTCGTAGTTGTGTTATTACACAATTGCGTAACTTTGGAACCCCTTTAATGTGATCTATTACTATTATTACCTAGCGGACTAGCTGAGAAATGATCAAATCCTAGATACATAGGATAATTTTCTTCCACGCATTGTATCAATTGACTTACAAATTAATTTCCAAAATTTAAATTTTATCGCTCGATATGACAATAGTAAGTGTAATGAACAAATACTTACTTATCGTATGACCAGTGGTTACTCCAGAGTCAGAGTTGTTAGAGCCACCCAGCCGACATGGCTTAACAAATTGTGCCTAGTGCCTACATCCGCGACTGATATTTTAACGTGCCCTCCGAATCATGGAGACGTTCGAAATTAACAATTGATATTGCTTGAAGCTTTTACATTACTAAGTTTACACATTATACTTAATAATTTACATCATGTCAGCCAAAGTACGTCCACTGCTGGACAAAAGCCTCCCCAACGAATGGGAGGATATGCCATAATCGCTTGGCAGACGGGTTATGGATCGGAGTTT
Organism: Pseudoips prasinana; assembly: GCA_951640165.1. Taxonomy (NCBI): domain Eukaryota; kingdom Metazoa; phylum Arthropoda; class Insecta; order Lepidoptera; family Nolidae; genus Pseudoips; species Pseudoips prasinana. The sequence goes on along the minus strand of OX621236.1, from coordinate 20,185,507 downwards.
GATAGTCATAGTTCACTGAAGAGCGCTGCTGCCCGTTCTCTGGTAGGTATTCCCTCGGACGATTTCTACGCCCCCCATGGGATGAGATGGGGTGATGATATTCTATGCCGTCACCACACAGTAAAATAATGCACTCATTCCATTAATTATTTATATAACAACGCAATAAATAAAGAAATAAGTCCATGTTTCGTGGAGGACTATACGTATACTAAGTACACATATTAACAAAGACTGCGTAATAAATCACAATATATCAGAATCCATTGTTCCCTTCTCAGTATGTTCAAAACGCACATATAAAGATACCATAACTACCTACGACAACCGATTTCAACGAGCCAGGAAAATGCCGAATGCAACATAAGCCACTTCAATCGTCAGCATTATTTCAAAAACAACATTTAATAAGTAAACAACGCGAACGTTGCTGCGCAAAGCCGAGGAAACAACTCCATCCAACTATTTCCCTTTACAACCGACAAAGGTGCTATTCACAGAGTTATGCCTTTGGGAATATCTACTTACAATAAAACTTTGTCTGAATATATTTATCGTTTAAGATTACGTTCATCTATATTTTGGTTGAAATCAAAGTTGTCGCCCACTCACATTTACGGGTCTTAATTATGAGCTACTTAACACCGAGATGAAAATGTCTGGTGAATCCTACTTAATCTTACAAACATATAATAGACGGACACAAATTACGCCCGACTCAGAACAACTATTTATGGGTCACACAAATAGTTGCCCGGCGCGGGACTGGAACCCGCGACACAAAGCGGTGAGGCGACTGTCTAAGCCGCTGGGCTACACGTGCAGTCAAATTAAATAAAAAAATCTCTTGGAACTAAGATTTAGGACTGAGTTTTGTGCTTTTATTGTCCTGTAGATAATAAGATCGCGAGCCAATTAACAAACTTGCAATTTACGTACACAGCACACCCTGACTGAAAATAACAGTATGAAGCTCTGTGCGGCGAATGAACCCGAAATACGATGGCACTGCAGTGCCTCTAGCACGAGTTCCTGCAGTTTACTTACTCGATCACACGTACAGTTTCGTCCCATACATTGAGCACCAGTGTTTTAGTTCTTAATAGTTTCCGCGAGAGGCGCTGGTGCTCAATGTATGGGAGGAAACTGTACGTGTGATCGAGTAAGAAAACTGCAGGAACTCGTGCTAGAGGCACAGTAGTAGCGAGGCGATTATCTTAACCACTACACCGCAAGTTCCGTCACGTGAATTTTAAACCATTGTTTAAAATACGTGTTTTGACACTTATTAGGAACTAGCAGCTCGGCCCGGCTTTGCACGGGTATCAAACAAACTTGTGATATTGGAACGAAGTCCTTATCGCGCGTTGTCAAAGGGGGCTAGACGGAAAAAATTCTTACGAAAAGTTGTCACGTCACTTTTTGTAGCTGTGCGGCGTGCGCATGTTTCTCTGTCTGTCTCTCTCTCTCTCTCTATCTTATAGAAAGCAAGGCAGATATTTTCATTTCTAGTTCGCATTGAACAGTGTGGTGTCGCGACGATTATTTTTGTTGAGTGTATACAAGTTTTTTGTACATCATAAATAATAAGAAATAACTTCGTTCCATCCGGGTGTCCCTTGACACCTCTCAAGTTTTTTTCGAATGGAATGTCCAAATTTAACATTTCAAATAGATATATAATGGTATCGAAGCAGATTCAAATATAAAGTCATTTATTTTGATAATGATTAACTCCAAAGTATAAATAAAAGAGCTTTTATAGCGGTGGCTATTACATAATAATATTCAAAAAAACACGCGGGTTAGTCTTTGGGGACGGGCGATAAAAATGAAAACTATTTTTACACTACTTATCTAAATAATCTACAATATAATATAAATAAAATAAAATAAAAAAAAGGTTTTTATTCACGTAGACTTTAAAAATGCGCTTGTAAATAGTCAGAACATGTTTGTAGTAATATAGTTGTATACATTATTATTTCTAGTAACATAGATATTTAGGTACACATTGTATGAAAACATTTATAAAAATTATTTTATTATAGCAATTATATTTAGCTAGCTCGTATCAAGTTATTGTCAAGTGATTATGTTTAATTATCTAGTTTAAGTCTAATATTTTTACTACATATTGTCTATGATGGAATATGATGTGACGCCACTTTCACACTTTTTGTTCACCCAAAAAGTACACACAATAAACATATAGCTCATAAGAACGGTGACGTGCCGATGACGCGAGTACCATGATTATTGTTCAACCAAAAAGTGCTTAACGCACCTAAAGAAGTTTTCACTTAAAAAGTAAAAAACCGGCCAAGTGCGAGTCGGACACGCGCACGTAGGGTTCCGTACCATTATCTATAAAAATGAAAAAAAATCACGTTTGTTGTATGGGAGCCCCCTTAAATATTTATTTTATTTTGTCTTTTATAGCTTTTCTTGTCTTATTAGCTTTTTATATATTGTTGTTATAGCGGCAACAGAAATACATCATGTGTGAAAATTTCAACTGTCTAACTATCACGGTTCATTAGATACAGCCTGGTGACAGAAGGATAAACAGACAGCGAAGTCTTAGTAATAGGGTCCCGATTTACCCTTTGGGTATGGAACCTTAAAAAGATAGCCAGCTGCCAAATTAGTTCATTTTATTGACCTACATCCATTACGGAGTAGATATTCAGGACATTCGATTTTTCAATAGTGTTATATACAGGTAGCGTGCTCCAGAATCCGTGTGTGCTTGAATTGGGTCATGCCAATCATTCTCCTTTGCAGTGAACGCGGCGAGATACCCGATATTACATTGCCAAACGAATTTAACTAGCAACTGAAAAAGTTTCAACTGAAATGTTGTAATACGTTTCATTACCTGTGTGTTGACAGCAACGAATATAAACACCCAATCTTATGGTGAGAGGCGTAGAAGACGTCTCGAAGGAATATCTAATAATAAAAATTAATCCTGGACGAATTTTCAGTCCCAACAGAAACTAGCAAACTACGAATATTATAGTAACTAAGTCTGTGCGCAAAGACAATGACTTCCTACGATCACATGGGACGACTAGTGACACAGTGGTCTCCGAGGCACGGGGATGCAATACCACCAACTCCCAAACTTCGGACTGATACTGAGATATTTTCTTTAAAAAAGACGTGTGGCACTCGGAAACTGCCGCGGTAAAGCTATTGCATAGCATTTTTCATCAACTAATGCAATTATAATTATTTATTTATTTTATAATACTGCATTTGTGATAATAATAATAAAATGAATGTATATAGAGTACTAAACATTTTCTTTCACAATTTTTTCGTGACTTTCTTCATTAATAAATGCACTTTGTTTAATAATATTTAAAACACTTTGTACACAAATTATACGAGTACAGATATTCACTGTTGTACGTAGATGATAAATACCTATACACCTATATACTTTCTCACAAACAGCTGATTACGGTAGTTTTCCAATACAACCAATGCCACCTAAAGGCGGGTTGCTGAACTAAAGAGACAAGCGTGATATTTCAAAATGTCATTAAAAGTCCTGGTATTTATCGATAGATGGCGGTCGGAGTGGGGGGTGTTAGGTTTTTTTCGTTACCGAATTTTTGGATTCGGTCCCCACGCTCAAGGCCCGCGATAGAAGCTATGCAATAGCTTAAAATAAATATTGCTGCAATTTTATATTCATCATGTTCTCATTTTGGTTGCAGATCAGTTCGTGTTTCCGTTGTCTCTCTTCTAAACCAAAAATGGTAAGTTATTTTAAAATATCTTTATTTCAGAAAATATGTTTCACAAGTTAACAATAACTTTGGTCAAACTTCAAAACTATATTTTTTTATACACTTTTAAACTTTCGCGTAGCATAATTATATATGAACATTGTTAACAGGTATTAACGCGACTAACCTTATTGTTATTTTCCCGATGTTTCGACCAAGTTGCATTGATCGTGGTCACGGGATCCCGCGACCACGATCACAATCTACTATATAAAAATAAGTCGGGTTTTCCTTCCTGATATAACTCCAGAACGCACGAACCGATTTCCACGGTTTTGCATTCGTTGGAAAGGTCTCGGGCTCCGTGAGGTTTATAGGAAAGAAAATTTATAAAATTTAACGCGGGTAACACCGCGGGGCACAGCTAGTGTTCATATATATTTTTTTTAGTAAAGCATTGTGCCTATCACTTATGTGCCGATCACATGGGTTCCCAAGATTTTATAAAGATTTTATAACACAATATCTTGGTACAACTAACACACTGCCAACATGAACCCAAACTAGTCAGAGCCTGTACTATTACAAACAGACAACTGATAAACATACTTAGATATTTCTAAATTACATCCAGACACAGAACAAATAATCGCGCTCATCACACAAAGATTTTGGTGGTTGAGGATCGAACTCACGACTTCTGAGTTAGCAGTCAGGGTCACTAACTACTAAACCTTCAGACCGGTAAATTTTCCATGATTAATTGTGTTGATACAAGTCGGCAAACATAAATACAGATCTTGATATAGGCGGTTACCTTTAGTAAGATTCCTTTCGTCACTCAGGAAGCATAATATTATTATGGTACGATTAACTGTGTAATCTTGCAACTTATTCTATAAAATGGAGATACTTCTCTCTCTTGAAAATAAAACGTACATCCGGCTTCGAGTTTGTACACAAAATGTATATTGGACCATTTCCAGCCCATCAAATCAAAAATGAATGATTAAAATCTAACAATGGAGAATTTGTGAAATATACCTAAATACGTAAAATAACCTACAGTTGAATAGATTACGTCCTTTTTGAAGTCGGTTAAAAAACATACGACCAATAAAAATTTTGTTAATAAAAACCTATTTGAACAAAATGTATGCCGGATCATTTCGAAAGCACTCCTTACAGAATATAAAGATTTTTTTAAATCGTGGTAAAAAAAAACGTAGTACCTCGGTGCCCTCGTGTTACGGGTTGAAGTCCCGCACAAGATACCTATTTGTGTGACCCATAGATGGGTGTTCTGAGTATGGATGTCCTTTTTTATCAGTGAACTGCATTTTTGAGAAATCACGTAACATATGTAGATAGATAAAAATACAGTCGCATTTATAACCTCCTCCTTTTTAAAGTCGGTTAGTAAGACCTTCGATGTTGATTTGTTTACCCGAACCTGTAATGAAAGTCTTGTAGTCTACATCAATCATGTGTTTATCATCACATTAGTATCAGGAACATAATCTTAATTTGCTTTTGTTTACATAATATTCTTTTGTTAATATATCTATTGAAAGAGAGGCTAACAATAGCTTCTATTAGGGCCTTATATTATATCATATTCTTTTGTCCAAGCTTATTCTTATGGATTCTTTACTCTTAGTGATTTTTATTTCATTAAACTTTTGTTGCTTCGGTACACTTTGTTATGGTGTTGGAAAACATGTTTTGTTTTAGTTTTGGTCTAAGTCTATACGGCTTTGAGAAAATAAAATTAGGACCAGAAGAAATATAGTTACTGAAGTTTGTGTAACTTTAACACTTTCGTTGACAGTACGTCCTTAGGCGGGAATTTAAAATAGTACATTATGTCAGTACGTCGAGAGACGGGCAATTGTTTTTTAGGAGTATAGACACTACGTCGCTCGACGCAAATTTTCCATATAAGTAGTATAAAGTAGAGTATCCACTGTCATATTGCGAGCAACTCATATCTCTTACTGTCGTAACACTAGTATTTTATAGATAGTTTCATATTGCTATCTCAGTCGCTCACGTATGCGCGTGCAAACCGTTCGCACACGGGTACTACGTCGACCGGCGTGAGCGCGCGCTTAGTTTCTAGAACAATTAGTGCGCCATTGGCATTTTGTGAACTACCACGTGATTACGCTGCTCAAAACGTAAGTAAATTTTTACAAAACAGAGATATTGTGTCTTTTTCTATTTTAAAATAGCATGACTATGATGTATTTATACTATTTTATAATATCTTTTAATGCTTACCTAGCTATTTCCTGTGAATAACGTGCATTCATTGTGAGACTGGTCAAAGTAATATTGATCGAAATGAACATCGTAGTATAAATTTTAAAACTTTCGTGTTTTATGATATATTATTATTAGATACGGGCACGAATATTTTTATATTCTTGTTTATTACCTTGGATTTTCTTGTTATTGTAGATGTCTGAAAAAAGATGCCGAAATCGTCCAAGATTGCGTTTATTTGACGATTTGTCTTCAAATTCAGAAACTGAACAGGATCTCGATCCTTTCGAGGACAATGATGGCGATTATGGCTCTGACACGAACTATGAACCAACGCATATAGACGAAGCTGGCGGCGCCTCTAGTTCATCAGAGGATATATTTCCAGTCCGACCACGTCGTCGCTTGTCTGGAGGTCCCGTCGCTTCATCAGATTCAAGTAAGTCTGATATTTCAAATAGAAGTTCCGATTCAGAGCAGGATGATGGATCTACCGAACATGCTGAACCAATTTCAGAACCAATAGACCACTCGCCGTCCCTTCTTACATCTCAGCATGATAATAATATAGAACCAGTACGAGTGCAAAACCGGCACAGATCTCCAGAACCAGAAGACCAGCCGTGGACACATACAACATCCGAAATTCCTGATTTTGAATTTGATACAGATTCACATGGCATTCAATTTGAGATTAACTCTCAAGCTAGCGCTGCGCAAGTTTTTGATCATGTTTTTCCGAACGAATTAATTGAGTATCTCGTTCAGTGTACCAATAATTATGGTATAGCTTTGTGCAATTCAAACAAACCATCAACCCGATACTCTCGCTCTCAAAATTTTCGCCATACTACAGTTGCAGAAATGAAAAAGTTTCTTGGACTTTCATTATTACATGGACATATTCGCACCCCCAAACAACAGAAACTATTTACTCATGATGACCCATTATATTACCACCCGGTGTTCTCTTATACAACGTCTTCTCGACGATATGAGCAAATACTTCGGTGTATGTGTTGTTCAGAGCTGAGTGCTAAGGGTGCAGAAAAGATTAATAAATTTATTGATATGTTGACTTTAAATTTTAGACAAATATACAAACCCGATAAAGAGCTTAGTTTAGATGAATCCTTGCTGTTGTATCGAGGTAGGCTTCACTTTCGCCAGTATATTAAGTCCAAAAAGGCAAGATATGGCATAAAATTTTATATCTTGGTAACGGCAGATGGTTACGTACTGAATATAATAATGTACAGCGGTAAAGATGAGAATACAGAGTCAACAGGTGTAATGGGCAAAAAACTAGAACGGTTGGTAATGCGATTAATGAGACCATATTTATTGAAAGGGCATCATCTCTTTATGGATAACTATTATAATTCGGTCACTCTTTTTCAGAAACTACTAGATTTAAAAACCCATACTAACGGTACCCTTCGTGTGAATAGAAAAGATAATCCAAAGGAACTGGTGACAAAAAAATTAAAAAAAGGCCAGCATGTTTGGGTCAGAAAAAACAAAGTGTATGTTAGTAAATGGGTTGATAAGCGACCAGTAATTATGTTGACCACCAGGGAGCACCCCCAGATGATAGAAACTGCAAACAGATACGGAAAAATGATTAAAAAACCTATTGAAGTTACAAAATATAATAAATACATGTCTGGCGTAGATAGATCTGATCAAATGATAAGCTATTACTCTTCGCCGAGAAAAACTATACGCTGGTATAAAAAAGTATTTTTCCATCTATTGGACACTGCAGTATGGAACGCATATTACTTATACAAAAAATTTTTAGTGAAAAATCCCAAATATGAGATGTCTGTATACCGAGAGCTGTTGATAAAAAATCTAATAGATTTACCAGAAAACTGTAAGGGCAAAGATTTAGTTTCTGGTATGAAGAAACACAATAGCAGAAAATTCAATAATCCTCAAATAAATATAGTAGAACCAGATAAAGAACGAAAGTTTTGGGGTCACTGGCCAAAGCGCCAGCCTGCACCTGAAAATTCTAAAAAGAAATATTCGTTTCTTATGTGTAAAATGTGTTCCAAGACCAAAAAGAGAGTTGAAACTAGTTACAGGTGCATTGGTTGTCCAGGACTCCCTCCATTATGTCCTGAATGTTTCCGAGATTATCACCAACTCCTTGAACAAGAAGAACAAGAGTAGACTTTTTTTTAATAATTTTGATGGCTTTTATTTTTTATTCTTTTTTTGAGTACTTTAATTTTTTTTACTAGTTTAACTTGGTGGATATCTTATAGGCGTGGAGGAGGATGTAGGAGTATCTTTGATATGATTAGATACTACTCGTATATGGTTAGGAGTGATCTCAAAATAAATATTAGGGTTACATATTAAAATAGTTTGTAAATTGTTTAAAGCCTGCCTATTTATTTTAAGATACTATGTGATATAATCATTTAAATGTTCCTAATTATGAACCAAAACTATATTATAATACACAGTTACTCGTATAATAAGTACATGACTTCTTTTTTAAATAAGGTTCGAACAATTTTATTGTTTTATTAGTACTTGCCATAAATATAACATTATATGTGATAATAATTAAGATTTTACTGATTTTTTATAAGTGAATTGTAGTAGATATGATGGAGAATTGTTTTTGATAATATATGATTGATTACAAATATTATTTTTTATTATCCCTCTTTAGAAGACTTGATGTCTGTCGACGTAGTGTCGCATTTAGGCAGACGAAGATATGTTCGACATGGCACTACGTCGAGAGACGTAAACGTCGAGAGACGTAGTGTTACATTTAGATAGACGAACATATGTTCGACATGTCACTACGTCGAGAGACGTGAACGTCAAGAGACGTAGTGTCACATTTAGTCAGACGATCACATGTTCGATATGTCACTACGTCAAGAAACGTGAACGTCAGGAGACGTAGTGACAAATTTAGTTAGACGATCACATGTTCGATATGTCACTACGTCAAGAGACGTGAACGTCAAGAGACGTAGTGTCACATTTAGTCAGATGAACATATGTGAAACATGTCACTACGTCGTGAGACGTTTATCTTTTAGTATGGAAAATTCTACTGTCATATTGTGATATAAGAGTAATTGCTTACTGTCAACGAACGTGTTAAATAACGATAATCACATCAAAGGCAAATGCTAGAGCTAATTAAAATAATAACACGTTTTGTTTAATGCTATGTTGTTCATATTCACATATATACATGCCTTTAGGTAATTAACCAGGATGTTTCATTTCCTAAAAGTATGTGTAATTTGAGTCCATTCTAAATTGGATTCCATTCAACTGCACGTTTGGTGCAGCGGCTAAGACAGTTGCCTCGCCGCTTCGTGTTGCGGGTTCGAGTCCCGCGCTGGACAACTATTTGTGTGACCCATGAATAGTTGTTCTGAGTATGGATGTAATTTGTGTCCGTCTATAAGTACCCCGCGACACAGGGATTAGATTCCCTAGTGCGGGTGTTGATTTTTGAAGAAAAAATAATTACGGAATTAATAGATGGAAGATATCATAATAAATTAAATCATTCATATTTGGTCATAGAATCATCGATCGCATCAAATTTTGGTAACCAATCTGATAACACAGGTCTGCAATGGTTTTCCCCTTTCAGTTTTGATGAGCGATTTGGATAGATTTTGGGGCGCTAATTACGGGAAAAATATTTAAAAAATTCCATCACGTCAGGATTTTTAGTTATAGATCATCCTTTTTTTTGCCTAAATTACTTAAGCCTTCCTAGTAATTTATTAATTATTTTATTTTAATCGTATCTTATTGAACAAAAAACACACTAAATGGTTGAAGTAGACATTAATGAATTAGTTCTCATAAATGTAGTTAAACATAACTTTTAATTAAGTATGTGATATACCCTTATTATCAAAAAGACTAGTGGATTTTTAGGTTATTTGCTAAAGACCTCATTTATTGTACGCTAAATGCTTTTTTTATAGAAATTAACTTAAATCGTTAGAAGACAGTTAATGAGGGTAGATTAATATTATTTTGTATAAATAGCACCATCACTATTTTTAAAAAGTCACTACTTCTGTGCAATTCGTAAAGCTTACTTGAAAAATGTCATCGCGAAAGTGTTTAAACTCTCCGGACAATTTTTGCTACATTTGTGGGCAATTTATGCTGAGAAAACAGCAGCATAACATAACCGAATTTATAAGGAACGTTTATAATATGTATTTTGGCCTATCAATCGAAAATTGATGAAAGATATAGATTTCGATGAAAAATTGAGTGAAATTGAATTAGAAGCCTGGAAATCTTTTAAGGAAGTAGTGAGGCATTTTCTAGGAAACCATAAAAGTCCAAATTATGAGGAAATTGTAAAGAAAATGATTGAAAATTTCGGCAAAATGGGATGTTCGATGAGCATTAAACTTCACTTCCTTAATTCGCATTTGGACTACTTTCCTGATAACTTGGGAGCTGTAAGTAAAGAGCAAGGCGAAAGATTTCACCAGGACTTGAAGGAGATGGAACGTCGCTATCAGGGAAAGTGGAATAAAGTAATGATGGCAGACTACTGTTGGCTATTAAAGCGTGATGATCCAAGTCGGAATTTCAAGCGAAAATCTCACAATCGGAGCTTCGGTGAAAAAAAAGCAAGATACCATAAAAATATTTAATATTTTTAATTTATTTATTTTCAATGTATTTTTAATGTTTTTAGTTTAGTAATATAATTGTTACTTCATTGTAATAAAAAAAAAACTTTGTAAAGTTGGCCTTTTTTTCCGATTTCACATAAAAGGATTTTTCAAAAAAACTGAGGGTGATAGGACAAATCCAAGTACATATTCGTAATCAGCGCACCAAAATACCTCAAGATCAGCAATCAAATCCAAAAGGGGAAAATTTTGCATAACTCGTCAACTCTTGAAGTACCAATATACGGAAAACGCCGTTTTACCACTATTGTATCTGGTAGCGTATTCAACCGCAGATAACGAGGTCCTGGGTTCAAATCCCGAGGTAGGCCCAAATTAATTTTGGATATTTCTGTAAAAAGAAAATTTCTTAATCAACTGACCGCAACGGAAAGCCTCCATCTAGCTTTATCCCTCATACTAGCTGTGCCCCGCGGTTTTACCCGCGTTAAATTTTATAAATTATCACAGCTCCTCCGCCGTATGTGATAGCGTGATAATATGTAGCCTATATGTTGACCCGACCTCTTAGTAATATTCATGCCAAATTTGAAGTAAATCCATGCAGTACTTTTCGAGTTTAGCCCGGACATACATACAGACAAACAGACAAAAATTCTAAAATCTATATTTTTCGCTTCGATATCGATTGTAGATCACGCCCCAAGTATCCTTTTTTTTAAATATTCAATGTACAGTTTAGACTTTTCTACGATTTTATTATATGTATAGATATTTTCGGCTGCGAACGATACCGTTCCATCGCAATATAATAATTCATATAATTAAATCGTACGAAGGTAAAAACTGTACATTGAATATTTTTAAAATGGATACTTGGGGCGTGATTTACAGTCGATATCGAAGCCAAAAATATAGCTTTTAGAATTTTTGTCTGTTTGTCTGTATGTATGTCCGGGCTAAAATCAAAAAGTACTGCATGGATTTACTTCAAACTTTGCATGAATATTACTAAGAGGTCGGGTCAACATATAGGCTACATATTATTACGCTATTACCTACGGGGGAGGAGCTGTGATAATTTATAAAATTTAACGCGGGTAAAACACACACAGCTAGTAAATGAATACAGAGTGCACTAATTTTATTAAATTTTACGCACTGTATACCTACTAACTAATAAAGTCCCGTGCTGAAACCTACTCTCTAAACTTATACGCCAGATTGACATTATCTTCGGTCTTAACTTCTGTGTATATCCGCCTGAAAATAGTGTCGTGAATATAAAAAGGCGTATTTGTCTGATCCTCGTGAAATTGCGGATCAAATGGCATTGCTATAGAGCCGAGGGGAGGAAACGCCATTCGCTACGGACTTCCGGGCCGTCAACGGTGTCAATATTTGCCCGTTCGGAAACGACTGTGACACTTGTTGCACCTCGTTTTGTACTTGGCATGGTGTAAAATCACGTACGGGATTGTCGGCAGTTGCAGTCAGAATTTAAGATTTAACATAAGTTTCTCGTATTGCGTAGAGATAGTAGCGTTAAGCTTTTCAAATGTTCTTTTATTCGTGATGTTAACATTAACTCTACGGGTCTTTTTTTACATCCTAAAGCCATACCCACGTATGAACACAAATGTAAGTGAACACAAAAATCAAACATGAACGTTTGGGTTGTACGTATGGGCGGTATATGTATAAGATTCTATAACAAACTTCCCAATGATATTATCTACGAAGTGTCTACGAATAAGTTTAAAAGAATTATTAAAGCCAAATTGTTTAGCAGGGCATATTACAACATTTCTGATTATTTAAGTGACAAAAGTGAGTCTGAGTCTGAGTTAACACCCATGATTGTAATTAATCTTAAGTATATTTTATATTTAAAAAAGGATTCCTACTGAGTTTTCTGGCAGTGTTTCTCAGTAGCTGCCACGTCATGCACTGCACGGTAGGGTAAAAAAATGACGATGCCACGTAAATGTAAAATTTTTACGGAATAACTGATTTTTGACGTTGACTTTATTCGAACACGAACTCGAATATAGTTCGAATAGACTTCGCGCACAACAATCGTGAACTCTAATCTCAATAGCCATGGAGGCGCGGCGGCGCCTTGGAGGTAGACGATTATGAAGTAGAGAAAGTTTTTTAGTGTTTGCAGTGATTCACGAGATATTGTTTTGCTGGGAAACAGTTATTCCTCTGCCGCCCCGCCCCTGTACCTGGGACACGAAGTGACGAGGTGGCTGAGCCACTATGTGCTAAAAACTTACCATACATATAACATATTATGTCTGTTAAATACGTTTAGATTAAAAATAATATTAACGAAAATTAATGACTCCTGACTTAGGAACATTTTTCGTGGATTATATTTCAAAGTAAACTTGACATACAGCTCAGCGGATATCCTTGCTCTACGAAAATAGCCCTTCCTTCGTACGTAATAAAGATGTTCTCAATTGTAAACCGCCGAAATGCGACGATTCTAGCTTAAAGTTGCCTTGTTAATCTTACAGTAACGTTTTCAAACGTAGCTATTGGAGTCTTGGATTTGTTTCCGGGGTTGGTTTAGAAAGTTTTCCTAAAGATGGAAACTTTATTTAGATCTGTCAGCTACAACATATAGATAGATAGGTAGACAGATATAACTCTTTATTGTACACCTCAAGAAACAATATAAACTGACAACGTATACAAATTATTACAGTACAAATGGTGGCCTTATCACAAGGTGTGATCTCTTCCAGGCATTTACAACTCCCTTATAAAACCTCTAACATACCGAATTGAAATACATTATAAATATACAGTGTTAATTCCGCTAATTGGCAGGCCGGGATGCAATTCTCCATCATTAACAATTCTGCGGTTACAATTCTTTATTTCTCAAAGATTCACAATCACATCGAGGGGAAACATCTTTCCAAAATATTATCTAAATTCTACAGACAATTACCAACATTCATTAAAAAATAAAACTTTCACATTCAAGTCGTAATATAAAATAAACAATTAAATATTTTTATAAAAAATATTAAACTAATAAAGTAGTATCGTAAAAAATCTTGATCTTCTCTAATGACAAAATAGATTCCAATTTCTTTCAATAGCGACATCTATAGCGATCGTGTTTCGATAAATATCGTTCGTTCATTTGCCTGGGGTGGTAACAATGTTTGATGATAATGATGATGCAGCCCATTACTGTCCCATTGCAGGACAGGGACCTCCACTTACATTGAAAGGGCTCAGTCCACGGTCCACTGCTTTACCTTTATATTTATAAGATTGTTTAATTATCACGTATACTCATTAATTGTTTCGTTCCATTAAGTATTCGTTCCATAAGAGCGATTTAACATACATTTTAAGTATGTTATTATGTATGTATTTTAAGTTTGTTACTTCTTCACGTCTAAACGCCTAAAGTGATTTTAATAAAATTTGGTATGGAGTTAGCCGACGCCTTGTATTAACATATAGGCTATAATTTGTGAAGTTTAACGCGGGCGAAACCGCGGGGAAGCTAGTGAGAAATAACTGTCTTAATAAAATATAAAAATTGTAGGTAATTAATATCTTGGAACAACTAGCTCAGTGTCATCTGTTATTAAAATTGAAACAGCCTATACTATGGCAACCTGATAAATATATATTTTAAATATAGACATAGAACATAGAAAATTGCTCTAGGTGGAGATCAAACCCTGGACCTTTGGCTTAGCAGTCAGGGTCAATACTCACTAGACCAACTGGCCATAAACCATGATTTTAACATGATATAATGGCAAAACTAAACGTTGTACTGAGTTCTGATAACAAATGACAGTAAAAGAGGTTTCCATTAAATTACTATAACAAAGAGACTAATGGAAATAATTTACTCCTAGTTAAGGGACCTTGTTCCGTGATTATGTTTCAAAGTTCATTTGACACCGGTCATCGGATACCCTTGCGTTATGAAAACTGCCCTTTTTACCTACCTAATAAAGACACTCCATGGTGTATCCGTCAAAGAGGTGTTGATTGTATAAGTGCCTTTTTGACCCAGCAGTAACGTGATCAACCGCAGATATTGAGCCCTTGGGTTCAATTCCGGAAACGATCTCGAATTTCGGCTATGCAGGTCAGTCTCTGTTTGTAATAACGAATATAATCCCTAGTTCGGGCGTTGTCTTTTTTTTTAATAAAAAGAAAATAGTGTGTGCAAAGCATAGGCGCACTTTCTATTCATTCACTCACATGATCCAATAGGATAACTAGCGACACGACAGGAAAGATGTCTGGTACATGACCGACGGCGTTACTTGCTCTACCAAACAAGTGGGGGTAATACCACCAACTACTAGACTTCACACTGATACTAAAGAATTTTCTTTAAAGAAAAATCTCAAAATCACTTAGGACAAGGATTTGAAACCAGGACCTCATTACCTGCGGTTAAAAACGCTAGCGCTAAACCAAAGAGACAGTCTCAAAATGTTATTACAAACAGTATTCTGGTATTGATTTCCAAAATGTATTCAATATTGTAATGATCTATAGAGATCCGATTTGGTAATCGGATACATATTCGGGTACAAGTATTCTCCATCTAAGAGCATTGGATAATTGATATATCCAATATGTCATGTTTACATTTCGCAGTGACGTAAAAAGGCGCGCACCTACCCGCATGTAAAGTATGTAAACAGACGTGAAAAGAAAACTTACCTACAATTTTTAAAAGAGTTTCGAAATAAAAATGGCGGGTGATATTTTAGTTATACGATGTCAGAAGTGGCGTTGTTGCTTTTGTGAGAACTTGGTTGTATGTGTATGATTTTGGAAAGTTGACATTATAATTTTACTTTAAAGTCATCTATGTTTCTCATCTTATTCATAGCCAAGTGCGAGTTAGACAACCGCACCGAGGGCTCCGTACCGTATAATTATTACAAGCTACCGCCCGGATTCGCACGAAAATGTTTTTTATTTGGTGATCCACCCCGGCTTCATATTTGTGACTTTTATTATTGGACTTTCCATAAATTTTCTAAATATCAAACACAAAAAAATCAGCCAGATCGGAAGAGCCTTTCTGAAGCTATGCGCTTCTGCGATACCCTTATGATGATAAACACTAATAATGCCACAGTAACAAGATAGTAGTGAACCTGCTTTCTGATCCGAAAGTTGGGGGTTCGATCCTCGCATAAGTCTAATATTTTTCTTCATTAACGTTTCTATTTGTCTTCTGGGTGCATTCTATGTATTGCATTTTTATATTTAGAAAAATTATAGTAATATAAGTATTCGTATCCGTTGTCTAGTATCCATAGTAGATGTTTTGCTTAGTTTGGGCTAGATGGCGCTGTGTGATGTGTATATTTATTTATATAACACACAATAGTGTGTAAAATTAGTAATTAGTACAATAGTATGTACAATCGCCACTCAACCGCAAATCATACATGGAAATCGGTACTTTCCTTTACATCCGAGTCATCGGATGTAAAGGAAAGTACCGATTTCGATGTATGATTTTTAAACAAAGATTGTGCGGGAAATTCTACCTACACGTATCAAATTATTACCTACACGTATCAAATTATTACCGTTATTTGCGCTTTAGTGCCATCTCCGCTGGGATTCTTTGAAAAATCATACTCACTTAACTCTAACTTATATTTACATTGACGTAGTAGGTTTTCGTAGATATCAATTTACGGGTGACCTCTATAGGTAGCGTAACTTCAAAGAATTGTATATGATACCAATAACAGTATAACATATATTGGAGTAACAAAATGCTAAAATTATTTTATAGGTAGACTAAAACAATTAACTTTAATACTAATAAGAAAGCACATATTTTGCCCCCCCCCCATACCTGTCTCTGGGCTACCTCTCAGTGATAGCCCAGAGACAGGTATTGGGGGGGGCGGGCGAATTATGTGCTTTCTTTATTAATAATTCTTAATAGTTCTATGAGCGTGCTTCGCACTATTTCGCTGGACGTGAGAATCGATCAATAAGGGTTTGATTCTGCAGTTGGGCTACTTTGAATTTGAGGCTACTATTACGACAGTAGGTACGAGTAGTAGGTTTTATACATGGCAGTAAATACATATATCCAAAAAAAATCATCATCACGCTTCGTCTTCAACTTCTGCGTTACAAAATCGCATAAAAGTCGCAGTGAATTAATATTACAAATGTTTGTACTTTTGGATATTTAGATATTTGGATGTTTCTTAGTCAACCACGCAAAAACAGGAAAGGATTTGGATGAAAGTCGAGAAACATAGTTAATTACTTGGGATTATGGGCTGATTATGCAATTCATAGGATATTTTATTATCACGGAGTAATTTTATGTTCCTATAGGATTATGAAAAAGTAAATCTCGTGAATATTATTCAAAAGCAAAGTTAAATCGCGAGCAGAAACTAGAATTACTTGTATTAAAAACCTAACTGTACCGTAACAATATAAATAAACTATTGGTTTTCACAAAATACAGAGGCACAGTAATATGAAATTTAAGAAAGCAATTTCGGTTGTATTGCAACTACAAATGGCTTGGGGCAAGGCAGCGTTCACAAAGTTCCTGCGGTCATTCCGTCGTTGATAGTAATCTTCAGGGAGGCGCGCAGTTCAGCCATCAGAGTATAGAATTTCATTTATTTATGTAGCGATTTCTTCTACTTAATCAATATCAATATTAACTGGTCGTTTATTCAGTGGGGAGACGTCGTGAACGATTCTTTATAAACTCCCTTTAATCAAGTCACCAATGTTGGTGATTCTGTCGTTAACACCATTTAACTAATTTAAATGTCATTACATGGTCCTGGTCGACAAACAAGTAAACGATTTTGTTGAAAGTATTGATCTGCCAGTATCATTCGTGGCTTAGCGCAAAGCTCCTACCTTGGATTTGTAGAGGGTGCTGGTTCGAGACCCGCGGGACGATAAAATTTATGATTTACCATTTTTAAGATTAAGTAAACTGCACACCTGATGGGAAGCCATTACCTTAGCTTTTGAAGCTTGTTACACATATAATATCTCACGCGTTGCCAACATTTTCTCCTGCCCTATGAGCTTCAGCGACTCTCCTCACACCTAGAACCACAACATTAATATTTTAATTATTTTTACTACCTTTGATGTTTAGTTTCTTTTAAGGGTTCCGTAGCCAAATGGCAAAAAACGGATCCCTTATAGATTCGTCATGTCTGTCTGTCTGTCTGTCTGTCTGTCTGTCCGTCCGTATGTCACAGTATGTATGCCACTTTTTTCCGAAACTATAAGAGCTGTACTACTGAAACTTGGTAAGTAGATGTATTCTGTGAACCGCATTAAGATTTTCACACTAAAATAGAAAAATAACAATTATTTTGGGGGGTCGCCAGACATAGAACAGAAACTCAAAAAATTTTTTTTCATCGTACCCATACATGTGGGGTATCTATGGATAGGTCTTCAAAAATGATATTGAGGTTTCTAATATCATTTTTTTTTCTCAACTGAATAGTTTGCGCGAGAGACACTTCCAAAGTGGTAAAATGGGTGTCCCCCCCCCCCCCCCCCCCTCTAACTTCTACAATAAGAGAATGATAAAACTAAAAAAATATATGATGTACATTACCACGTAAACTAACAACGAAAATTGGTTTGATCGAGATCTAGCAAGTAGTTTTTTTTTAATACGTCATAAACCGCAATTTGCATTCATATAATCAACTGAAATACTTGCTGCTATGGAACCCTTCATGTGCGAGTCCGACTCGCACTTGGCCGGTTTTTTTGGCTATATAATGTTGTGCTTGTTCTGATGTTAACAACGTAATTAGGAAGATTGGGCCTAGCACCTTTATTACAAGTTATCTTATACGAGTAATAGCTTAGTTAGATTGCTAGTTACCGCACCTGTAAGACAAATATTACCTGAATTGTATACTGTAAGGTGGACACAGGTACTACTTCTACCTATCTGTTCATAGTCCGAAAAATGTTATGCTCAACCGAGGTTAAACGTTGCTACTGCTATGGGTTATACAGGATTCACATGTTATAGCAATTAAATGCGCTCTGAAACCTGCTGTGGTGAGTGCGATGAGACAGAGAGCGCAGCTGACGTTTCTCGTGTTCTTATTTTAATATCAAACCGTTTCAGAAGTTTTCATGTTGCTGAAGTACTCTCTCATATATAAGCCCCGTAAACTGGCAAATAAAGCAAAGGTCCATAATTGGGTCACCCTATTAAATAATATTTACCGAAGCGTTTTCGCCTATGTAGTTCGTTGACAATATGTAAATTCCGTTTTCTGTATCTCTTAATTTACAATGTATTTAAATAAGTGATCTTTAGTTGGCGTAAATATTGGAGACATTATTTACACACTACCATCTGATCCCAAACTAAGCAGAGCTTGTACTATGGAAATCAGATAACTGATACACTACAATATACTACTTTTCTATTGTAAATACACACAAATATCTGTCCTGGGTGGGACTCGAACCCACGACCTCCGACGTGAAAAGCATGCATTTGCCAACTACGCCAACAGGCCCGTCAAATATAAATATATAAACCCCATACCGGTGAGACTGCAATACCGCGTAATTCAAAGTCTTTGCTACACATTGATAATATCTATGCCGAGACTGAATAAAGATTATAATGACGTAGCAATCATTTTTATTTACGCGGTATTGCAGTCTAACTGACCAATATGTCTCTTTGAAGACATATTGGTCAGCACACAGATCTTCTTCAAGTTGCGAAGCCCGCCCTTTCCTTGTCCACTGTTTAGTGCTACAAAAGAATGTAATTTATGGAAGTAAAAAAACATTTTTGTACATTAAATTGGTTTTAAATTTTTTTATTTCTCCAAGAAGTATATTACCGATAGTATTCACCCGAGTGATACATAAGGCTTAAGGCTTCAGAGTTTCAGTAGTGGTAAGAAACATCATGAAACACTTTCAGGCAAAAAGCTGGAGCATTTTATACAAAGAATCAACATTTGTTTTGTGTATCTTGCTTTTAGTACGCCGCCTTTTAGTCGCCACTTGAAGCTGACAAGTGGCGAGGAGTTATATATTATACAAGGAAAACTGATACCAAGCGGCTGCTCGCTTTTAAATACACAAATTAATTACAAGCAATTAAACTATTATCGCTGTCTTTAATTAAAGATATTATCCACTATAGATGGCCAGCGAAAAGTTAAAGAACTGAAGACCTAATGACTGCAAACATTGTTTAGTTTCTGAAGATCGACTTCTGATGCTAACTGTACTTTAGTCCTACGTTGAACATGAAATAAAAAAACAGTTGGATTAATAACATTTTTCTTTTGAAATCACTACATATAATAAAACAAATTCCTCCGTCTGTGTGTTCGTGATAATCTCAAAAACTACGACACCGATTTTCATGTTGTTTTCACATATACATAAACTGGTTCTCGAGGAACGTTTTAATATATAATTTATTAAGGTTTTGAATATATTAGCAGTATATAATGATATTTGTTAGAGGTGTCGGAAAAAAATTGCCGTCTGCAAGCTTCCAAAGAAAACCCTGAAAATAAAACATTACACTCCCAGCTAGAATTTATGGTAAAATGCAAAACAGTAAGATAAATTTATTTAGAATTATGAGGTAAAAACGTCATGACGTATTCCAATTACCACGTTTTATAAAAGCGAGGGCTTGTATGAACGCTTCGCCACTGACAAGATATTGTGTAGGTATCTTAAGTATCAGGTATGTTCTGGCGCCATAGCAACGACATTTTGGGTTTGGTCTAAATATGTAATAACGCCAAAGGGACAGTAACAAGATTTTATTCTAATCCCATTAGATACTAAAAAGGAATTAGCTTTCGGAATAGAAGTGAAATAAAAGAGAAATTATTTCCAAATGATTCGGAATGTCTTTGCTTGATTGGAAAATCACAATTTTGTTTATACATTTAATTAAGTATTTAACCTTTGGGAAGTCCGAATTATTACATTCTTTTAGAAACTCGCGTCCCTCGCTTACTACTCTATTTGAGTAGAGACATTTTCAAATAAGTTTTCATTTGTACGCGTCAATAATATGCCCGATTCAGTAAACTTAAATTTGAAAAGATACCATTGTATTTTTTAAAAGGAGTTTGCTTTTATTTATTTTAGTATTTAAATTAGTTGTAAGCACGATTATTAGTGTTCAGATACTTTTTAAATTGAAATGCGAGCTGTACTGACACATGAATTGTTATTATTTACCTGGTTCCATCAGAAAACCAGCGCTGCATCAGTAATGTCGCAGCTAGTGCTGAGATGGGACCAATTCGGACTCGCACAGATAGCAATTAAGAACTTCTTTATGTGTACCTATATATTATTATTATTATCTGTGCTTGTTTACGGAATAAATATATTTTCTTTCTCTTTCTTTCTTTCTTGAAGAATACATGAAATTGTAACTCAGATGTGCACATCAAAATTAAAGGAATTGCATTCTAATATTACCGCGTAGTTCGCCCAAACAACGTATGGAAGTCGGTTATTAGTAATTATAAAAAAATTAAAATTCATCTGCAGTAGTACTCTTAAGTCAAACCACCACTAGCATTTTTCAATTTAAAACGCATATTCTATTTTAATGATAAAATCTACCGCGAGCCGGAAAGCCAACGATATTGGAGGCTCCTGGGAAGACGCTGGATGCCGCCAAGACCGGCCATTGTAAAACTCCTTGGGGATGTCTTTTTCCAACCGTGGACGTCTTTCGGCAATTATGATGATAAATTGCAATGTTTTTATTTTCTGTTATTCCTTTTTTCGTTGACGCAATAAACCAAATATTACGGGCAGCTTGAACCCTGTTTGCTGTCCCTTATAAAGTATTTTAGTAAAAAAAGGGTTAAGTTAAGGTTTATACTGACGATAACCTATCTCATATTGGCTTGCTCCATTTTACACACACACACAGAAAATACATCCAGATTCAGACTTGTGGGTCATACAATTGGTTAGAACCCGGGACACGAAGTAGCCATGCGACTGTCTTAACTACTGCGCCACATTGATAAAGTACTCGAGTAAGAAACGGGTTAAAAGTTTGCGCTGAAATACAGTATCAGCGTCTGTTTATCTGTGCCCCTAAAATAAATACTAATTAATACTTCACTCGGTGTCACTGAAGTGTTTATCTCAGAGACAGCTGGGTCACCTGAAACAGAGCAAGTTCTTCGAGTTGTTGAGACGAGTCCTACGCAAATACCCGTCCATTGAACACTTGAATCACGAGTAGTCACGCAAAATAACAAATTACAAATGCTGGTATGGTTGACACCAAGTCTTTGTAGACATATTGATCTCGACAGCGCTTTTATTATGTAATTAATAATGGCGATTTTTGTTATACACGTGTATCCAATGATGTGGCGTCGTCTTTATACCTGTTTGTCCAAAATTTATTTTGTTTCAATTTGTGACGCGTTTGCGAGACAATTAATTTCTAATAAGCATATGAATTTAAAACAAATCAGTGGTGTGCGCCCTCAGTTATATATAACTCGAGATCACCGACTTCCCAGTCCAACGGTCAATATTACAACCTAAATTTAACTTAAAAGAGCTATCTGTTGGTAACGGTCCCATTTAAGTTCAAGTTCTTTAATGCTTTCATGTGTATAAATTGGTGTTTAAATAGAAAAGTAAGTAACAAACATGAACCCTGTATTGTCATCTCAGTCGTCTTAGCCGTGTAGCTTTCAGTAAAATGGCGTGAACCGTCTTCATTGCGTTCAGATAATGAAGCATCGGGTGGATTGTATAAACTTGAGTTTAAACACCACTTTGTGGTTGCGGAGTTGGTAACGCATATGGGGCCGCATCTCCGTGGTGTCTGCGTTCGATTCCCACCCACACTTAAACTTATACAACTCATTTTAAAGATGCCAACAGAAACTTAAAATAAATGGACTTGATTTAAGTTTTGATTTGACGGGCGTGTTTGGTAAATGTTAACCTTTCACGCCGCATGTCTGTTTGTCCTAAGTCTGGGTTTAATTATCTTTATAAGTATGTATTTACAAAATAAAAGTAGTATATGTAATATATCAGTTATCGGGTTTCCATAGCTCTACGTAGTTTGAGATCAAATGGCCGTGTGTAAATAATTTCCCAGGATATTATTATTATTTTCCTTAACTTTTACTTACTTACTTTAACTGACAAGCGAAGAGCTAGCCCATAGAACTTAGGTTTTTAATATGAATGTATGACCAGTAAATAGCCGTTTCAATAAGCGTCGAAATGGCCGGGGGGCTAATCTTATGAAAGACAAATATCCGACGCGCATCGCAAAGCCGATAAGTCACGCCGGCTCGGGGCTTGCAATCGCTTCAAACACAACTCGTAAAAATAAAGCTCCTTTTTTCACTCAGATTATAAAAAGATTTATTTTCCTCTTGCTTAGTTTCTTACAATTTTTTCTCAGGTTTTCTGTGACGCACTTTATCTTAGTCACATTTGATAAGTTAAACATCAGCCAAATACCTACAGGCACATTTAAAGAGTATCAAATTTTAGTTTTAGAGCAATATTCGCAATTTAAAGCAACTCAAACTGGAAAATCATAAATGTGCGGGCAAGCGTAAGGTGCTGTGGACGATTCACGTCTCGCGGGGATGGAACCAGAATCTTCTGCCAAGGTGGAGTAGACGCTGTGCTGTGAACCTATATCTCCAAGTTCAGAATAAACTCACAACTTGTTATCGCTTGAATCGAAGGCCTTTTTATATTTAGCTTAATTTATCATATATTTTGTTATTTAAACATGTACAATGTACAGAGGCCAGTACATCCGCACATCCGAGCGACCCCAATCTGTCAAATTTATTTTATAGATTTTCGACTTTATCACGTAATCATAAGGTTCACTTTCAATTGGGGAAATTTGACAGATTGGGGTAGCTTGATGTGCTGGCATCTGTACATACTTTCAAGGTAACCGAAAATGAGACCCTTCTCGCCTACCAAAAAAATGTAAAATAATAATAGAAATAATAAGCCTTAACCGTCCTAAGTCCAAAGTTTACATATAGGTAAATTCAGATTCGACTTAACACCTACAGACTTAGAATTTTGCGTTCAAATCAAACTTCTAAATGCTGTTAAAATAGACAAAGTATTAATAAAATAAAACATTTTACGTTGAAAATTACCGCTTTGAGCGATTTCTTCCAGTCAACAGTTTTTCGTTTGATTGGAGCAAAATATATATAATGCCATTGCCAATGTAACAAATTATGGTATACCAATAAAAGTCAACTAAAAAATAAACATATAAAAAAAACAAATATATATACTATACCTAGGTATAGGTACGTGGTATATAAAAATAAGATAGTTTAATATTAAACTAGGAGTTATTTCCAATCCGATATGAAATTAAGTCGTTAAGTAATTAAATTACTATCAGTGAAGGATCAAGCTGATATAAGTTCTTGAACTACACATTGCTTAACTCCCATTTGGTTTCTTCTTTCAAATAATTTGTGGACAATGCTGTGTGTTATGTGTTTGTCAATTCAGTTTAAGATTTTCATTCTTATATCTAACATGTAAGTGTTTTTTGTCCTTAATCTATACATATAATAAAATCGTAGGAAACTCAAAACTGTACATTGAATATTTTTTTAAAAGGATACTTGGGGCGTGATCTACCATCGATATCGAAGCCAAAAATATAGTATTTAAAATTTTTGTCTGTGTGTCTGTTTATCTGTATGTATGTCCGGGCTAAAATCAAAAAGTACTGCATAGATTTACTTCAAATTTTTCATGAATATTACTAAGAGGTCGGGTCAACATATGGGCTACATACGATACATTATGATGCTATCAGCTACGGGGGAGGAGCTATGATCATTTATAAAATTTAACGTTTAAGAAGCGAGCTTAATCATTTCTTGAAGGCCTACAACTCATTTGCGGCCCCTATCGTGTGGCGAGTATCCATTCGCGGCGGTGATTACTTACCATCAGGTGACCCACTTGCTCGTTTGCATATATGAAAAATATATACTATACGAATACTTCATTCAAATGTAACGAAATAATAATGAATTATATGTATTTTATATTAATAATTATTAAGATAGGGACAGAAAAAGTATTACAGATAGTGGACGCATCAATAATGACGTCTTCCAACATATAGCAGGCGCCATTGTTCGCCGTAGTGTCTGGAATTTGTGCCGCGTGGCGTATTTTCAGCCTGAAAAGTAATTTTAATATTTGAACAATAATATATTTATAATAATTAATTACGCAGACTATGATAGCTTATTAATCTTGATAAGTATATAGTTATCATGGTCATAATAGACTTACTAAACTTAAACGTAATCAGCAATATAAGTACAGACGCCAGCACATCCAGCTACCCCAATCTGTCAAAATTCTTTTTATAGATTTTCAACTTTAGCACAAAGTTAGAAGGTTCATTTTCAATTGGGGAAAAACAAAGAAAAAAGGGGAAAAATTAGGTTCGATACCCACTGCATGATGAAACATGTCATGATTACCCAATTTCGAAATCTGTCTCTAAATTTAAGTAAGCTCTGTCAAATACTGGTATTTGCTCAATTCAACTGTTATAGAGCTAATTAGTTGCGTACATCAGCCTAAAAAGCACGCAGCATATTGAGCTCAACCTATACTGTACAAAGCTATACAATGTGCACTTAAAAGTAGTAGTACCTCTTAAGGCCGTAGCCTGATGGAAGATTGCTTCGAAAGTCTCTTGCAAACGTAACCGCATGAAGCTAACTGAGAAATTCCAACCCCTTTAATTAAATTTCGGTAGTAACGCTCAAGGCAACCATGCATGCTCTTCGTTTATTAATGGCTCATGGAGGAGCAGCTTTTTAGGGTGAGATATTAGAAAGAATATATTTACATATTAATCTGGATGGGTGATCATATCCCCGGTTATAATCAAGTATTGG
Organism: Pseudoips prasinana; assembly: GCA_951640165.1. Taxonomy (NCBI): domain Eukaryota; kingdom Metazoa; phylum Arthropoda; class Insecta; order Lepidoptera; family Nolidae; genus Pseudoips; species Pseudoips prasinana. Next base: position 20,159,818 of record OX621236.1, on the reverse strand, counting down.
AGTGGTTGAAGCTAAGTTATAGACCTCTGACATGGCTTAACGAGTGCCAGTAATGACTACGACAGGATAAACGACAGCTTGTCCCCCAAAGCATAGAGACGCTTCCAAGTTAACCACAGATCACTCGTCTGGTTCCTTTTCCTCGTCGATTGTTGACGGACTAACATGATCAAATAGCTATTAGCATTTCGTTTGTTCTAATACATTTTAATTTGTTGACTTACTCTACAGATAAATTCATTTTAATATACAGAGGATGATATAGAAGTTAGATTAAACAACGCGGAACTCGTCAACAGAGAAGCAAAGTTTCGCATAATAAATTGCTTGCATTTCTAGATTAAACATAAATAAAATAAGCATTGAACACACCTTTTTAAGCATTTTGTCGGCGCGGCGCGTAGCGGCGGCGTAGAACGGCATCGCTCGTAGTAGTTACGGCCGTAGTCGTATGTAGCATCTACGATTTATGCAATCGTAATGTTTACAGCTGTTGTGGTCTACATTTTGTGATTGTTATCGGATATTAATAATAAATTATTCGAAACAAATTCAAGAGATGATAAATCGAATAATGTATGCTGAATGAAAACAAGTAACGTAATTAGATAACTTAAAGTTCTAAATAATAAATAAGTTATACGTTTGAAATACGCGAGACTCTGACAATAAAAAAACTAGTTACCTATCGTAAACTATTACGTTTTTAACTAATTAATGTTTAGCTTATACTTATTATAAAAATGCTGCCATTGTTCGCTCAAAAGTCGCAAATTTGTTAACAAGATGACACTATAGGCTGAAAAGAGAAGTAATCTGGATTAGTAACAATGGCTGTTTACACAATCACCTATTTAGATTTAACAGACACAATACTATTACCACGGCTTTGTGTAGACAGGAGATAAATGGAAACACTGATTTTTACCCGCGGTAATGTTACAGGCGAAGCGTGATACGAATAAATGTATCTTCTGAATATTTATGAGAACCACCTTCCAAAAATGCACGTTACGTCGTGAAGCCGCACGATATAATCAAAGTCAAAGGGAACTGATCGTTCCAACCTGATTTAAAATTTTAATATTCATCACATATAAAAGGTTTTAAGTGAGTTTGACCTATATTCTTCCTTATTGTTGACGAAAATTCTTGGTTGTTACAAATAAGGTGATATTTGAGACATATTTGTAGTTGGTCCGTACTTTTTGCTAAAGAGAAATAATATGTTGATATATGGTTTATTTTTATTAAGATTCCTTGTTAATGTTAAAGAGAATTTCAGGTTTTCCTTGTTAAATATTTCTGTCGATGTACCTCAAGGATCAGTGTTAGGATCCTTATTATTAATTTTGTTTACATTTGACTATGTAGAGAAATTAATGCCGAAGATATCTTGTCTTGTTGTGGGTTGTCATGTAAACAAATGTGTTCTCCAGATACCCCGTACTCTCCTTATTATTTCCCTTCTCTATTCAATGTGCGTTAAGAATTCGTGTCATTAGAATAGTGTCTATATTTTTGTGCCATTAAATATTAAAAATATTTTTACAGATGTGGTGGGCGATCTGGTGCGCTGTGGTTGTAGCTGGAGGTGTCGGAGCGGCCGCTGCGCCTGCGCCCGACTCTCTTGCCTCCATCGACATGGTACAGATGGACTCCTCCGCACCCGATGACGTGAGTACATTATATGTTCCTAAAACAACCAAGACACACAATTCAGTGCCGAAACGGTAGAGACACCAGCACATCTAGCAACCCCAATGTGTCAAATTTCTTTTATAGATTTTCAACTTTATCACATAAGCATAAGTTTCACTTTCAATTGGGGAAATTTGACAGATTGTAGCTTGATGTGCTGGATGTACATGAATAAATCAAAGTCAAAAAAAAATCATCGAATTTAGATGGGCTGGTTAATTTCATCATCATCATCTCAGTCGAATAACATCCACTGCTGGTCAACTTGGCTTCCCCAAAAGATTTCCACAGTGAATTGTTTATATTTTTTTATTAATTTAAGGATTACCATATTTACAAACACAAAAGACAAAGGACATGCGACTAGCGATATGCCATAATCGCCACGCTTAATAGACGGGTTGGTGATCCCAGTATGATGGTCATAGTACACAGGGAGACGATGTTGCCCGTCCTCTGATAGATATTCCCTCAGTACGACTTTTACGCCCCCCAAGGGACTAGATGGGGTCGCGAAATTGTGTCGGCCACACAGAAAACAAACAAGCAAACTAAATTAATCAGCCCATTTAAATTAATTTCCTGTTACAATTAGTCTGAAGTAGAATCATACACCCAGTCTTAGCATTTCGTTTACTTTACGTAGGTTTTAAGATTTGATAGTTGTATCTAGTGTAATTCTTATAGACGAGATATTGGGTCACTTTAGTAGGTGTTTCGAGTATTGGCCCTTAGCGATGGCGAGTACGGTGTCACGATCTCAATACTCTCAGTTGTAGTTACTTATAGAAAATATATGGAAAAATATTTTAAAGAAGGATTCCTACTGAGTTTTCTGTCTGTGTTTCTCAGTAGATGTCTCGACACGCACTGCACGGTAGGTTAAAAAAAATTTAATATCATATTTTTATGCAATAAATGAATTTTGAAAGACAACTATTCCTTGTCAATCGTCTTTCACCATACAGGAACCGAGATTTTGTTTCATTGTAATAAACACTTTGTAATAACTAATATCTAACTAATCAGAATAATTTTAAGAGCACTGCAACTATGAAATAAAAATTGGTCAACTTATACTTAATAGTACTACTAACAACAATTATGACCAATCTATTTGGAGCTTGTAACAGATTTTCAAAAAGGGACTTCATTTCTACACGAGTTATACATACGCCCTTAATATATATGAACGTTATTCCTTATATTTAATTAAGCTAATTTGATTCCTTCGCAAAAGGTTAAAGAGAGATCAAAGTATGTAAATAAACGCTCGCGAAACTATGTGAATTGTTTCGGAATCACTTTATAGTTAATAGTTTCGTGCATATACAAATAACAAAATAGAAGCTATAATTTCATAAGACCTACTTAAACGACACTCCTGATAAATGATCTCTAGCGAGATCCCGAACTTCTTTAGTCTTCATAATTATTATTTATATTTATTTATAGTATATTAAAAAGTAGGGAACTATATATATTTATATATATGTATATTTTTATGTTATATATCTATATATTGTGTGTGTATATATATAAAATATTCGTACCTAGGTAGGTACATATATATGTAAATTTATATAAGTAGATGCACTGCCAACTAACACTTTATCTCCCTGCATTGCTTTGGTTCATCCAACGGTTGTCTGGAAGAGATTGCTGTATTAGCGATAAGACCGCCGTTTGTACCATAGTATATAAGTTAACTGATGTTATAATGTAATGCTTCGATTTGGTGCAATAAAGTGTAATCTATCTATCTATCTTTTCGCGTACATTGGTCCACATCAGGACTAAGTGCGGAAACCATACCCACTAGCACATTAGTGGGACAAATTGATGATGATGATGATGATCCCGAAGTCTAGCTGTAGCGGGATTAATTGGCTTGTCGAACCAAAAATTGTTTTTGAAATTCTTCTATCATATTCTTAGATATTAGGCCGGTCGAACTGGTTGGTAGATACTTTCTTACCCAGCACAGATATTTGTGTTCATGAACATGTCTGTTTGTATTGAGTCTGGGTGTTATTATCTAGGTATATAAGTATGTATTTACAAAAGACAAGTAGTATATGTAGTATATCAGTTATGTGGTTTCAATAGAAAAAGCTCTGCTTAGTTTAGATCAGATGGCCGTGTGTGTATAATGTCCAACATTTTATTATTATGTAGCCTGGAGCCACGTAGTTGTCAAGCCGTTGCCTCTAAAAGCACGTAAAGCTTTTGTTTACGAATAATAAAATATGCTATAACATTAAGTAAAATATTAAAAATAACAATTATACCAGGTTTCAATGTAAGGTTGCTCTAAAAACTCGAACCTGGTAATGACATAACAAAACACAATGACTCTGAAGAAAACTTTCAAAATTTGAGTTCATTTTAATTGGCATTAGTATAAATGACATGGTATAAAAAATGCAATTTTCAGACTTCTACCTCATTGTATGAGAATTAAAAAAAGTTATATGTTTAAGCTGACAGATGCTTTTTCCAATTGATATCGAATATTGCCGCGTCCTTAAATTACGTGACCTCCAGATAGTGCCAAACAATAGCAACGTTTAAGTTAGGTGGGGCACAACGTTATCTTGCTCTGTGAGCACCTCGACTGGGGAAATAACTTCTCCACTAAACTTCGAATATAATACGATTATTATGTTAATAATGCGGACCTGCAAGTAAACAGGCTCATCGGAGTGGGGAATGGTCAAGATAGTCTATATACGCAAAGCTTCTTTTATTGTCTAATGAAGTTGAGAAGGCTAACTGTTAACATCAAGTTAAAAAAAAGCTTTTCAAATAAGCATTTATATCGTGTTCCTTCAGAACGTCACGTTGTTTGCCATCACGGATTATGAGTCTAGTTTTACCACACGTGGTGTATACCATCTAATGTTTCACAAAAAAATATTCACATTCCACATTCCTTGTTAGTAAAATAAATAATATGTGCCAAGTGAAAAAATTACGATTCCTTTACATTGCTATTGATAATATTTGTGAAAAATACTCAGGTATTTTGTGTGAGCCGCTGGCAAACATGAACTTCGGTATTTTATAAGGGTCTTGTGTGCTGTGCTCGTCAGGTGGAAAATTGTCGAATACGTTTGGAATGAACATTGAATATAAAAGAAAATATTCAATATTGGTATACCATTGACTAAGTCATCATCTCGTTTACTCTGAACAAAGGTTTATTACTGCGCTTGACAATATTTTAAATATTACTGGACGTGACGAGAATTAATTATTTTCATTTAATAGTTTCAGAGTTATTACTTATTCAAACCTTAATATAATATGCATCTGAGTGTGTGTGTGAATCTTAAGCACGATGGTATAAGAGCATTTAGAGGAAAACACAGCGCCATTTTTTGTCATACTCGTAATCTATCGGAGTAAGCATACCGCTGACAAATCAGGCGATGGACCAACTGCATGACGTCTTTACCGAAGCATGACTTTGTTAACAATAATTTCTAGCCATTTGACAATAACTAACTGACAATTATTTTCCAAATAAATCCTAATAATACTTTTTATCCCGTCGTGGATATTGAACACGTGACCTCATTATCTTAAGCTATGCCGTTCAGTACATGCTTCTACCTCCCAAACCTCCCAGCGAAAAAAAAATACATCAAATATTTTATGAATGCCAAGAATGTTTGAATTTTAAAAAACTAAATACTTCTACCTAAAAACAAAAATACTTCTTAAAATTCCTTACTCCATAGCCTTTTACAAATGGAAGGTAAAATTTTCTTCATACTTCCATACTTTACTCATTTATTCAATTTATTATTTCATTCAACATTATTTACGGGTAGTTTTTTCGACCAACGATACGTTGGGTCCAAGTCGCATTCATCGGTGCAGCGGGGTTACTCCGCCACTAAAGGCGTCTAGTTACCCTTACTGTATCGTTATCACACACATAATGCCGGTTACACGCTACACTAACTGAGTCCACATTTTTGACCGACTGCACATAGCAAGTTCTTAAATGTTTAACCTCTGCATCCTTCTTAATTTCAAGCGCTTCACACACAACTCTCGAGTCCTATTATTTCAATCAATATAACTCAGTTCTCTGAATTTTGTTTTTGTACTCTCATTAGACCTAGACTCTAGAATATTCTGACGTAAATTCTACCGCTGAGGTATTCAAAAGTATGTATGCTGTGTACTTTTTTGCATCGCTTTATATTTATTTGGTGTTTTGATTGTAGGAAAGCGTCGGGTACGCAGTGGCTCCAATGGGCGGACGTTACGCAGGCGCGGCACCTTGGCTCTACCTTCTCGCTGATATGCCTCGAGACTCACAGGTAAACTATGCTCTTCCAATCTCTATTAACGTATTGAAAGATGTAGAACAGTACGAAAATTAACACTGAACTATTAGGCCCGAAAGAACGTGGAATATTTTCAAAAAATTATACATTCTATTCTATCTCTATACAACCGTTCCAATAATAACTCCCTCAATGTCCAAGTCACTAACGCGACAACAATTTAAACTATATTTATAAAATCTGACAAGGATAGTAACTTAACCTAAAGGGCCTGCGGCGTGGTTGGTAAATGCTTGCTTTGCACGCCGCAGGTTGTGGGTTCAATTCCCACACAGGACAGATATTTGTGTGCACGAACATGTCTGTTTGTCCTGAGTCTGTGTGTAATTATCTATATAAGTATGTGTTTACAAAATAAGAGTAGTATATGTAGGATAGCAGTTATCTGGTTTCTATAGTACACGTTTTGCTTAGTTTGGGACGTTAACAAACACGTACATATATATATTTGCGTCTTCACCTGATATCCATATTAATACCAGAGAGTCCGACGGTAGACGTATTTCATTTAATTTACTAAAATAGAGGGCACCATAAATGCATACACCCGAATAAACGTTACTATCCTTAAGTAACAATCCTAAGACATATTAACTAATATCCGATCAAGAAATTATTCAAACTTACACGTGTCAAACTTATCAAACTAAATAGTTAGTTACTTTTAAATTATTTACAGAAAAATTATCTCTATAAAATGAAGAGTAAAGTTCAAATATCAAAAAGTGCCCTTTCATTATTTAAATAAATTAAGTCGTCAAATTATAGGCCACTGTTCACTCTGGATCGATAAGACAAGTGCCAACCTGGGATTTGTTAACGGGGCCGGGTTACAGCATTCCTTGATCACCATCCCATTAATGGCCATTAGAGGACAAAGTGTGATTCGAGGACACATTTACCTTTTAAGTAGGCTCATCTATGTTAACTAGTTACACTCTTGATATGCTAACAAAAAGCAAGCAAAGATTTATTTACTGACCGGAAGTCAAACGTAAAATATTACTACGGCCTGCAAGATGAATCTACATCAGTATATCATTAATTAGTATTATAGGCTAAAAATATTACAGAAGATATATTTTTTATTTAAGGTCTAACAGACCTTAAATAAAAATAAATTCGTTGAAGTTGAGGTGTTTGGTAAAAGCTTGCTTTTCACGCCGCAGGACATATATTTGTGAGCATGACCATGTCTGTTTATCCTGAGTCTAGGTGTAATTATCTATATAAGTATGAATTTACAAAAGAAAAGGTAGATGTAGATATCAGTTATCTGGATTATATAGTACAACTTCTGCTTAGTTTGGGATCAGATGGCTGTGTGTGAATAATGTCGCAGGATATTATTATAAATGAAATTTACATAAAAAAATTACAATGGTAAATTTATATAAAATTTTGATCTCGTGGAATACAGACAAACCCACCGACGGATAGCAGAGTGAAAGGAATAGAGTTCCATTTACTGGTACAGACCATAACTCTAGTTCTAGTCAAACGTTCTCCAACAATGTTTGCAACCATACATTTTAAATGCAATTTAAATATAAAACATTATCTCATATGACGTACGTGAATAAAAGTAGCCATGGGACTAACAAAGCAATTGGAAGTTCAGTTAACTATTTGCAGTTCAAACTTTTACATCAAAGTTGAACTGTACGTGTACGGGACACAATACTCTAGCTTTGATGCAGGGAGATATATATTTATCTAGGGAGACATGAGACTTAAACTATATACGTGACCTGGATCGAGAAGTCGTTTATAATACCGCAACAAGATGTTTAAGAGAAAATAGTATTAACTATTCATTGAATGGTTTAAGCCAGCTTTCTAAACATATTTATTTTAATGAACATACGAATACATACAGTAACCCGGATAAGCTTATATTAAATTAATCTGTTTAGAGTGATTTTATAAGATAGAGCGTCAATTACTTAACCGCAGAAAACAACATTTAGCTAAAAGAACAGCTTTTGGATACCTGAATATAGTCATGAAACATTGCTAAGAACCATTTAATTGTTGGACTATCCTTTAGATTAAAAATCTTAGCAATTGGTTTAGTTCCTTAGTACAGAAAGGAACCATACTGTATCTCAAAATATGTTTTGGTAAAAAAAAACACTAAACTTTTTAAACTTTTTTTCTATGAGTCAATTCTGTAATGGCGGAATAGAAAAAAATATCTGGGATCTAAGATAAAAATGGAACACATTTTTTGTCATTTTGGGGCACCTCTAGAGGCTAAACATTTAACTGAAAGCAAATAATGGTACAAAAATAAATTTTGAAAGGATGTCGACGTCTATATTCAAACTACCTTTCGAAAATTTGTTAAAAATGCAAAAAATATTACTTTGGCTTCGACCTACCTATGTATTTTGAACTTACCATTCCCAAACTGTTTTATCAAAAATAAATGTTAATTAAAATATTTCCGGAACATTCCCTTGCAAATTCCTGATATTTTCCCGCATGGCTAGCCAATAAGCACAAAGCGTATGTAATGCCATGTACATATTATTGATTTTATTTTTGCGATATTGATGTATGCGCCTCTGGTGAAAAGAGTGGTGCTATATGTTGAACGTCTCTATGTGACTGTCATTTATCGAAAGTATAAGTATGTTATTATATATAGTTAAGTATAACAGAAACATTAAAACTAGAAAAAAAATCTGTGACATATACATTAATGACTTCTTTCCAATAGAAATGGGAAAAAGTTTCAGTTCGCTTGAACTGTCTTTGAACATTCTGATGCAAAATTATGTAGTTACTGCTCAACTCGAAAAAACTAGTCATCGTTTTCAGGTATTGTTCGAGTTGATCTTAATATACTTAGATTAATATTAGGATACGTTTGTGAACTAGTTGTTACGAAGTTTCGATTGTTAATATCTGAGAGGAAATGGTTGAGCGTCAATATACTGTTGATGTTAATATTTATATTTTAGATTCACAATGTATCTTGGTAAAAAAACAGACCAGACCAGACAGCTTGTCGAATACTCTGGTGATCCAAGAGCTGGCTTAGATTTTTAATGTTGTAGTTTGATTTTCAGTTTATAATGACAGTTTCAGTTTATAAGTAGATATAATCTACTTTAATTTGTATTCAAAGTAAAACCTTCAAAATCGGTAGAATAAAATTGATAAATTGTTAAGTAAATTAACTTTTTATTACATAATTTATTTTTTATTTATTTATTGATATTAGGTACATAATTTATTATAAAGTCCGCACATACAGGGCTTAATTTAATTAGTACCTACTTTTTTAAATTGCTTGTTTAGAATAACAATAAACAAGATAACGGTAAACATAAACATATTTTGTTCACTTTCTCGATTGCAACATTGCTAAGACGAATAAGATTATACATTTTTACTCGATTTTATCCTTTTTTTATGTTCATCTACTAACGACTTAAACAAAGTATTTGGAGGCTAAACACTAGTTACCTAAATCCTGTAAAATTAAGTATGTATTATGTACTTTTATTATTATTATTTTTTTTTAATTTATTTATAACTTTATGCACATCAAATTGTACAAAGGCGGACTGTTCTGACAACATAAACATCGCTTAGGGAAATCTGTGATGGGTATCTCACGTAATTAATTTTATGTTGAACCGACCAACCGTTTCAACATCTTTTGTAGATCCTCTTTATAGCGAACTAGCATTGCCCGCGGACTTCGTTCCGCGTTATAAATACTTTAGTCCCTGTCCGTTTGTCCCGCAACTTGGATTACATTATTCAAGTTTAAGTAAAGATGCGTATTAATTTTGGAATTTTTCATAGCATATGACACTCCACAATAATGTAGCTTTCTATTGGTAAAATAATTTTGAAAATCGGATCAGTAGATCCAGTGATCAACAAACCGATCCAGAGATTACGCCATACAACTTCACAAACTCACAAACGTTACCTCTTTATAATATTACTAGCAGTGCCCGTGGACTTCGTTCCGCGGTATAAATATTTTCGTCCCTGCCCGTTTGTCCCGCGTAAAAAGTTCGGGATAATAAAAATTATGATGATGAATCATATCCTATGACACTCCACAATAACGTAGCTTTCTATTGGTGAAATTTTGAAAAGCGGTTCAGTAGATCCAGAGATTACCCCTTACAACGTCACAGACTCACGTTACCTCTATATAATATTAGTATAGATACTGTCGGGACAATTGGTCCAACTTGAAATTAAGAACGTCTAAACGTGTGACTAGGAATCCGTCACATTATTGTCTAAATTCTAAAAAACGTTTCTTTGCGTTTCTATTCCATGATCTTCACTAACTAAATTAGTCCCGAATATAAAAATAAGTCCCGAAGTAGAGTAGTAAATCAGTTATCTGGTTATCTGGTTTCCATAGTACAAGCTCTGCTTTGTTTGGGATCAGATGTGTGAATAATGTTTGTTTTCTCTTTGAATGCGGCGGTTCATACTGCGGAGATTATGTAAGGCTTAATGCTAAGTGTATACAAAGGTGGCCCGTAGCGAGGCAGAGGTGCGCGCGCGCCGCTCCTTCTCTGTCAACCCCGCAGTGGAGCTGCTCCAGCGCGGAGCCTACAACAACTATTTGGAGAAAGTCGCACAAAACAACAGGGACTTCCTCGACCGGGTTGGAAAACGAGGTTAGAATGTAAACTATTCTACATATAAACTCTGTCATGTTTAAAACCACGAAAATGTGGAGAAACAATGTGACTAAAGAAATTTAAAATTTACCCATAGATTGAAAATATTACCTAAAATATTTTGTGAATGAATACTGGAACTGCATGGTGCATGCATATTGCATGATTTTGATGAAATTAACCATATTTGATATATAGCAAACAAATGTCATAATATACTGGATTATCAATTTCAAATAGTGAAGTAGTTGATAGATGTATAATTTTTCTTTTTTATTTTGTAGGACCGTGGAGCCAAAACTGAAGCTCTGAAGAACCGTCCGCCATGACCCCGTTGTGATCGACGCGTATGAGCATACGCATCTGTTGTACCTTTTAACTAATTTTATTGAATTTTACCTTTGTTATTAGCAACAAAATATGTATTAAATCTGTTGGGCCAAAATAAAATTAATATTTTATAAAAGTTACTGTTTTATTTCCATACCAATAAACAAATAAATATAGAAATTTTGAAAATTCTAACATATAACAGCTGTTGAGTAGAAAGCTTTATTATTATTGTGCTGTGCAGACTTTTTTCTTGACCTGTTTATTAAAATTTAGAGCTTTGAAAATATTATTATGCTCGTTTTAAATTAAATAACATATTTATCACCATCATAACTTCTGAAACATAGGTTTACAAAGAAATACTTTTAGTTAGGTATTATGAGCATATTAATTCAAGTTATCACATTAAATTAGACATTAGACATAACATTAAATAAGATATTATGTCATTCGGAAGTACAAGTTAGGATCTTTCTAATTCTGGAGTAACTAGTTCGTATCATTGCTAATATAATCTCGTAACGTGGTCCGCGAAGACCGGCAGTGGACGCGTGAAGCGGCGTATGCCGTCCCTGTCCATCGACCTGCCGATGTCGGTGCTGCGGCAGAAGCTCAGCCTGGAGAAGGAGCGAAAGGCCCACGCACTCCGCGCTGCGGCCAACAGAGACTTCTTGAACGACATCGGCAAACGAGGTGGGGCCATCTGACCTTATAGAATTGTTTCTATAAATTGCTTTATTAAAAAGTCGATAATAATTAAAAGCAGTATTTCTTTAACAATAATACTATGACGTTTTGCAAACCAAAACCTTTATTGCACTGATAAAAGAGATTCAAACGGTGCGATAATGTTGCAATACGTCCAATTTTGCAATTAACTTCGCATAAAATGTGTGCCAAATTCCTGTTTTTCATCATACACAATTTATTATCCTATAGTTTATTTGTTTGTTTGAATTCCATGATAACATGTATTTTTACCAGATTACCAGCATTTTTACCTTATTGCCTGATTTCACAAATATTGTATTTATATTCTCTTATAATTGGCTCAGATTATTGAATGTTTGGTATTGTTGTGATTTGGCGTGTTGTTATTGCGATGCAATATTATTTGGTATATATTAGAACATATTTTCTAATCACAGGTATCCAGTGGCTGCCTTCAGTACAACAAGTCAAATACTACTGAAGTACCATCGCACCCTCAACCAAGAAATGCCTGCCCGCTGAAGTGTTTCTGATAATCGTGGTTCTAAACTATTCACCCAACTAGTCATATCTACATATTTGCATTATCTACTACTATTCTTCATCTTTAGGATGCTAAAAGTTCCATAGTTAATAACTAATGTTGATGATATTAGAGCATTATAGCATAGTAGAATATTTCTGACAAATAATCAGAAGTACGAAAATAGGTAGGTTCCTACTTGTAGATAACTGAAATTGCGCTTAGTTATCATAATTAATAAGTAGTCAAAGTACAACCAAATATGGTAGGTAATTATATTTTCAATTGCCTTTACATAACATTTAGTTTATTCTTGAGATGTATTCATATATAAAATAAATATATTACAATATCAATCAGTAATCAAAATAAATGCTTATTATCTAAATAGGGATAAATTTACAGACTCTAATAACTTTAAAAGTGTAAAAAATATTAAAACGTTAAAATATGGAATTAAAAGTCTTTAAGATTAATATTTGTTTTATTTATATTGAAATCCTATAGTATAACGTATGAATAATAACTACCCATAGATACCAACTGATGATCTCTGTCAAAATAAAAATGGTTATAGCTTTTTAATGTTGAGAGTTTCTTATTAAATAGATAACGATGGTACCAAAGTTGGAAATTTAAGTTAACATCTTCTTTTTTATATGATGACCAAAGATGACATAACGACTTATGAAATGTAATAGTACGTTTAATTTTTACTAACGGGAAGCAAAGATATTAACACTTGATTGTATAAATGATAATAGATAAAGCGCGACCTTTGTAACATTTGTTGATATTTTAACTATACATAACACCAAATTCCTGCAAAAGTACCACAACTAATGACGAACATGTGAAGTTATTTCGCTTAAGTATTAATTAATTATACAGGTAATTATTGACATTGTAGTGCACCACACACTTTATGAACTCAGGGAAACAACAACTAGCAAATATTTTGTGACACAATTATTACTAACTCGAAACAATAACTGGACTAAAATTAATGACCGAACATTCAAATGCTCCGTATCCACATTAGGTAACTACATAAATATTATTATTATACTTTGACCAAGAGCCACATTTGTTACATTTATAATAGTTTTTAAAAATTAAGCGTAATTCACAGCATGCTTGGAAAGTTTTACATGCTAAGCTAAACTACGTAAACATCAGCATAAAGTGAAGAGTAAATGAAAGTTAAAACTAAGTTAGTAGTTTACACTTTTAAACTTTCGCGTATCATAATTATATATGAACATTGTTAACAGGTATTAACGCGACTAACCTTATTGTTATTTTCCCGACGTTTCGACCAAGTTGCATTGATCGTGGTCACGGGATGACGTGGGAAACGTCGGGAAAATAACAATAAGGTTAGTCGCGTTAATACCTGTTAACAATGTTCATATATAAGTTAGTAGTTGTCCGTTTAATTTTATCAGTACTAAAATCAGTACTTACAACATAAGGTTAAAAGGCTTTCAAATCTAATAAATTACTTAGAAAATTCTGGTGACGTTTAAATCAATTTAATCATCATTTGACCGCGGCATTATACCTCAAGTATCTACTTACTTATAGGCATTTACCTACACTTACCTACTTAATATAAATGGATATTGGATACGTATCACAGTTGGTACACAAAATACAATATATTAGAATTACCGACCCGAAAGGTCAGCTGTCCGGATGAATTCTAAAGATAGTGGACCGGACAAAAAGAAACAAATTCGACCACACACTACATAACACTAAAAACGGAGGCGCCGGATAGAAAAACTAGGGGCATGTAAAATCCAGAAAGGTACTCTTATACACGCATCCTCATTTCACAAACAATAAAAACAGTAGAACAGGGTTCTATTAAGTGAGATTTACACCACATTTACTCTTCAATGTAATGCTATCGAAATATGATATAGGTTGACATTATACAATTTCCCTTACATCTTTATGCACGTAATTTTCCGAGCTGGTGACCGTACTGTTATCATCATTTATAGACAAATGTATTCAGAACCAATAACATTTAAGATATAGTGATACTTACTACACAATTTTTGGTTAATTAGCCATATCAATATCAAGCTGTGAGTAAATTGATTGCGTCATTAATACTAGCCATATGCGTTTAATTTCTGCTTCTTGCTTTTGCCTTAAACATTTTAAATTGTGTCGATAACGTTTGCATTTTTAAACCATTGTTTATTGAATTATGAATCTCAACCAGATTCTTGATAAAAATAATACTACCTATAGCAATTAATATTAGCTTAGAGTAGTAAGGTATCCAAAACATTTTATGAATAAAAAAATATTTTGTTTGTTTTTTATTTTATTCAATTTATAATATAATTCATTTTAGACATATTATAGAAATTCAAAAATATTATAAACCCTGGGCCTGTTATATTAACTCTTTTATTACGAGTATCTTCATTGGAAAGTCATTAAGTTTGATTCTTATAATTAGAATATAATATAAGCTCTATCGCCACTATGACTTCAGATAAAATCATTCATACCACTAGCTACCATTTGCATTTATGCATTTACATGTTACTAATATCCCTAATTGCTTCAGCAAAAACTGTAACCAACTTGTCACAAATTGAACGTCGAAAAGTCTCATAATTGAACGTGAACTTATTGGGGTGCGCAGAGACTGGCTGAACTCCGAGAGAGACGTGCCCGGCCGAAACGCAAGATGCCATCACTGTCCATCAACAACCCGATGGAGGTGCTCCGACAACGGCTTCTGCTGGAAGTGGCCCGTAAGCAGATGCGCGAAGCTAACCAGAGGCAGGCGGTCGCCAACCGACTCTTCTTGCAAAACGTCGGCAAGCGAGGTGAGTATTAGGTACTTCTAGTGTAGACTCTGTAGACGTTCATCCCATTTTTCGTGAAGTGGTCAAGGTCATAGGTCATCCAAATATAAATTTAAAAATTACTCGAAATTTACTATTTATCTATGTCAAATAACACATCACGTCACAGTGGAAAGCCCTTTCATTTGATATTCATATTGAGGGTGTTATGAAAAAAAAACGTATTTGTAATTTAGATGTATTCATATTGGCGTTGACTGTACGAAAACCACTCTTACTTGCTTATTGTAGAGTATGGCATTGGCACACTGCCCCGCGTGATACGGCGTAGTGCGTGAGTGCGTGTTCTAACGTCGCTTGTAAGTATCTGCGTTTGTATAGAAAACACGCACAGTCCAACACACAGAACATGAATCTGCATGAACGCACGTGGAACGCACTCACGCACTACGCTTCATCATGCGGGGCAGTGTGCCAATCGCCTTAGCAAGTAAGAGTGGCGTTAACTGTACTAAAGTTAGTTGATAGTTCATGACGCGGTATCATTTTGTTCCGTCAGACAGAAAAAGTTTAGTAAAACGCTTTCAGAGATAAACTTTTTGATGTGTGTACAATTATAACAAGCAGTTAACACAATTTGTTGGTAGTTAAACGTATGTTTGCTGTTCTGTGTTTGCAGTATGAAACCAATAATCGTTAGTACGCGCTTTAGATTCAAATGAAGAAATGTGGAAAGCTCTTTTCATGATACCTAAATACATAAGAATCCAAGCAAATTGACAGCTTTTTCATATTTCTGAAAGTCAAAGGAAAGTTCTCCCAGAGAAATGTGCATCATACAGAATTTTTTTTTATAGATTCTGGTCTGAAAAATTTCTGTATGATGCACATTTCTCTGGGAGAAGTTAAGTTCAGTTTAAGATAATTTTACAATTCTGTGACTTTTTTAAAATGGTATAATTTAAAAATGGTATAAAATTTTAAAATGGTATAATTATCTCACTTATATAGGTAATCTCAGTTGTACTGGTTAAATTGTATACATTAATTTTAAAGTACTAGGTATATAAATAAATTGCTTTATTCTCTATACTTGTTTCTTTATAAATATGGTTAAAATATTAACACATTAATAGTTTATTGCAAAAAAAGAAAAAAAATAGTACATACCAAGTTGAGAGGGTTGCTACCACATAGGCGAGCTTAACTGATTGATGAGTTCACCAATATGGAAGAGCGTAATTTGTAATAACGGAGTAGCAGTGTACAACACCATTTATATTATTTATATGCTTTATACCTTTTTGTTACTTACTTCCTCCGAAGAGATACATATCCGCTTCCATACAGAAGGTAGTCTTCTGTATGGAAGCGGTTTGGCAGTTTGGCCAGATTAAAGGCGTGTTCAAAAGTGTCGTATGCACTGAAATCATACATGCATTATCATGAGACACTGACGATAAAACTTGGTGAGGATGTCTTGCAGCAAGTTGATAATTCGATATCTAGAGAGTACTTTAACATTCCATTGTGACATTGATGCTAATTTTTTTATAGAAATTCAAACATATATCAGATCTAGAGTTTCTCCGTTACAGCGCTTTGACTGTGTTATAGCTATAGCTAATTTTGGCAACTTTGACATATTCTTAGTTTCTGGGAAGGTCCTATTGACCTGGAGAGCTACCGTCTACTTCACCTGTCATCGTAATCGTGATCGTCGTTCAAATAGATGAAGGATAAAATTACTAAATCATTCGTTCAATCGGCTTCAACGTTGTCAATCGATCTCGGACCATTTATGACGTCACTTGTGCCCATGGAAGCCGATTGAACGAATTATTTAGTCATTTTTAACCTTCATCTATTTGAAGGCCGTACACGATGTTTATTTTATTTTTATTTTATTTGGGAAACAAACAATTGTACAATATATCTTACAGCTAAAATATGATAAGGGTGACATTGGTTAAATTTTCGTTATTATTAGGTAATATCATGTATTATATATTTTTTTAAAGACAACTTCCTCACTAATAAATTTAATCCCTGCGTCACAGGGTACTTTACAATCATATGATTAACAACAACAAAGTAGGTACATCCAGACTTAGAACAACTACTTATGGGTCACACAAATAGTTGTCCTGTGCGGAGAAGAGATAGAACCCAACAGACTAAGTCAGGCTCAATCTTAGACGCTCGTCACACGTGTTTTCTTGTATTAACCATGTATTTTTATACAGGATTCTGGGCCAACACCGCTTCAAACCACTACGACAACTAGAGCCTCATGCGACTGAATCCTTTCCGTTTCATACGAGCCTTCACCACATACCGGAAGCATCATTTGTCTACTCGGCCTTATGATTGATAGTCCATTAAAATTATTTGTTTATTTATTCCTTTAAGATTATTAATTGATAACTTAAGGTAATTGTTAACGTTAGCTTTATGATTTATGTAATTATGATATTTAATAGTAACAGTTATGATTATTTTAACCCTTAAACAGTTTGTGTACTATACGAGACCACATCAATTACCACTTTGGGATAAGATTCAAAAACAATTAAAAAGAAATATAGCAATGCCTGGTTAAAGGTTAAATAGATTAAGTATGTTTAATTGTATTATCTAGACGTCCGATATACATAGCTTATTAATGTACAATTCCCAGTCTTATTGCAAAGCAACGGTCTCTTGTAGAAAACCGTTACTTTAATTTGCAATTTATTTAAGACTTATTTAACCCGTAATTGCGATCGTGACCAAAATAAGGCAGATGTTGAATTTGTATTTAAGTTCCAAAAATAGTTACGTCTAACCTAACCTAGGCTATAGTAAATAGTCCGAATAACAGCAGCGATTGAAACAGATAATAAATAATAATAAATTTAAAAAAACGAGTTTGATAACTTAGCTCTTACACATATCAAATACTGTAAACTAAGGCACGATTCTCGAACAGACCTAATTAGTTAACTATGCTTATTTATTTGTATATTTTAACATCACTAGCTGTTACTTGTTGTATTCAAAAAGTGCATTTGTAAACTATATGTTACTTTGTATTTAAAAATAAAGCAAATACCTATAGCAAATAGGTACTAAATTTATAAACCATTAACATCTAAATAGATTTTTTTTCTCAAGAAGACTTAGTTTACCAATAGAACAAGGAATAATAACAGAAGGCCAATTAAAAGTTTTCACTTAATATATGCAATGGTTTAGTGTTATGATTATTAGTAGACACAGTGAAGGAAAAGATGGAAATGTGTTAAGAAAATATTGGTAAAATATTGAATAAATGAAAAAAATATATATAAATATGCCTAAGTTTGATATTATAAATTAGGTACATTTATTTATCTTAGTATTATATATTGATTTGACGGTATTTGTTTTTTTTTATAATAGTGAATGCTAACCAGCTCAGCATTCACCTTTATAAATCCTGATATCTCGTGTGTGGTGATACGCCTGTCCTGTGTCCTATTGTATTTCCATAATAGTATTTTTCTACGCTTGTTAATTGTTACATAGAATATTTTAACCTCAATGTTAAGCGACGTTAGCTCGTGTATCTTCATAGTTTCACAGTATATATGTATAGACAGTACGGAAACTAAGCCTATAAATTTAAAATAATTACCTACGCTCTATGGAAGCAATAGGGTTGTAACTTTTACTGATTTTAATATTGTTTTTTTTTTATTAAAACATTTTTGTTTTATTAATCAGCATGAAGATTAAAATTTGATAGATCAAGTTTTGATGAAACCAAGTTCAAACAGCCGAATACTACACGATATGCGCGTGTGTGGCATTTTTAAAAAGATTGTGGAGTTAAACTGATATGTGACCACTTATCTTGACGCGGCACTCACTACTGACAGCACCGCGACTACCGATTAGAGGTCTTGCCGATGTGCATGTTTGTGGGAGTGTACCGCCCCGAGCGTTTATAAGTAGTTTCTGTACTGCCTATACTTTTTATACTGTGATGTTTTTTCGTTCCATATTTATTATGTGTTTGGCACAAATCTACTTTCCACTGAATAGAATATCTATCGATAGTATTATAGATGGTATATTATGTTTGATACGCTATTACCTAATTATGTTTTCAATAAACGTATTACATGTAAGCGTGTTAGGCGTTTGCTGTTAGTTTCTACGTAATTTATGTGTACAGAGTAGTTTAATGTATAATTATGTATTTTATGTTAAAAATTGAACTCTAATAGCATTTAATAGTAGGAAAATGTAATAGTACATACATTATAATTACGTTCAATAAAAACGTTAACTTATTAGACTTTGTTTTACTTTCTCTGCTATAACAAGTTTCGATAGAAATTCCGTGGATGATACTAATCCTAGAGAATCTTTGAACGCATTTCAAACTCACTTTGATATCGTATACGTGCCTTGATGGTGAAGGAATCCATAATTAAATTTAGTTACAACGCAAAGATATGTGGCTTACTTTGAATTTTGATATAACCTTTACGATGAATATTAATAATAAATAGCTACCTAACTATTACTTTGTGTAGAAGTATGCAACAAATTGTCGTAGAAATGAAAATTTCGTAAATAAAATCTCAAATCTCAATCAAGTTCACGCCCCTGAGAACGGCCGCAACCCTTTGACCGACATTAATTAGATTTTTTTGAATTTCCTCTGAAAATGTCAAGGATCATGTTTACTTAATAACATTGTTATAACGCGCAATACAAATATTTAGACTCACCATATACAGGATGTTTACATAGTCGAGTGAAAGTCATAAATTAAATTACGAGTACTTGGTCTACCACTAACAAAGAGTAGTAGTAATTAATTAAGTAAGGAAATTAGCAATTGGTCTACCTGCGACCTTTACTATCGCCTGTCAGTTTAACAGCTCAAAAATGGTTAAGTTTAAAATATGCATTACTTTGTATTCGATATTCAAATCGATCGGATCGGTATTAAAAGATAACTATTTATGTATTCATGTAATGTAGAGAAATCTCGCTGCCGAATTCCGACTTGCAATTGGCTGGACTTTTTTATTTGTGAGAATATAATCTACTACTCACCACAGTAACTACCGTAATATTTGGATGAACAATGCCACTTAATGGATTGACTGAGGCGTGAGTACTAGGCATATCCCAGTGAATCGGGTAACTTGTTGTGATCCCGCAATTCTAGAGTGTGAAAAAGGTAAGTCCTAATAAACGGATAATGAATAGAATCTATGCGTTTTTATTTTATTCACCTACACTTTACCTCCTTATCCGAATCCGCTGCCGCAGCACCGACGACTGCTACGTCTGCGAGCGAAATTTGAATTGCACGGAAGTTTCCTTCTGGAGCAATACTGCCTCAAATAAGGCGACGACGACATCCCATTTGGTGGAGTCCCGACATCGCATCTACGATCTCCAGTGGGGACAGATCACTGCGACCAGGACTCGCCTCTCGAACTCCCAGGCTGTCATCTTACATGACCCTAGATACTACAAGCATCAGGACGTAACGTCTCATTAGTCTGCCTTACTCTTATGAACTGATGTAATAACAAACGGGTTAACCTTAGTCTACGCCCAATTCTACATGACAGCTTGTAATTTGAGAAAATTAGTCGCTTTATAAGAGACAGCAGACTAACAAGAGGTTGATAGAATGCAACCTCTCGTTATATGCTCGTAGTATCTGGATATGCCCAATAATACAAGCAGTAGCTAATGCCCAGATAGTTAACCAAACCGTTTAACCTGAATATCTAAGATGAGCAAGGAACTATAGATACTCATATAGTCTCTGCTCTATCCTACATTATTCAGTTCCATTTATATTGTGAACATAGGTTATGAATACAGGTGATATCCATAATAAAATACAGTGCATCCATGTTCTGACTGTTAACCATACCAATTAATGACCCAGATACTGAAAGCATCAGGATGAACTCCCTTATTAGTCCGGTGACATTTATAAACAAAAACAGTAAGAAATGGTTTAAAAGTATCACGTTATTTAAGGACGAAAAAAATCATAATTTGTCACTTATTAGACCTGACGTATCGTTTTCCACTACCCTTCAGTTTTAACATTTTGAACGATTCGAACTTTCCTAATACTAAAACACTAATAGCTTCACCACTGGTGGCTTTGACTAGCCTATACGTCCCTAATACACTTATGGTGATTACAAAAGTGATATAGGGAGAAAGTATCAGATTACCATGTGGGTAGTAGCCGCCGATATCAATTTTGGCGTAACTAATAGTTATGTAATTTTGGAGAACCTTTTATTTGTATTCCGGCAAACCAGCCATGTGGTGATAACTGGCTGCTAATGAGCTCCGGTAACAAGATATCCAGCACCACAACATTCACAGTAAAACGATGAAGACTCATGTCTCTCAACAGCGTTTTTAATATATTTTATTGATGTGACGTAGTAATAAGCTACTACATCATATCAAGGAAGTTTATTACAAAAGTAATCCACCTAGGTCAGATAGTAATGGTAAATAAAGCACCAACATTCATCCACTGAGGTAGCTAGAGAAAGCCTCAGATTGTCTCACAATCACACCCTCGTTTAGAATTCCGTCTTTTTACTTAAGCGACAACTTGAGCTGTAGCCGGAACTCCACATGGGTCCCCTCAGGTATTAGTCGTTTAAGTTAAGCTACTGGCTGAGAGCCTTCTGCGCTAGCAAAATGCTTGGTGTCTTCACTTTTAAAATCTTTAATATAATAGGTAGTACTAAATTTAAAAGACTAACTAACTGATGATGATATAGTAGGAAGCTGGTTATTTGTTTTAGGATAAAAAAATGTGATTAAACAGACCGCACGGATGGACTAATTCAATTTTTTTTTTTACTTTAATACTGAATTTGATTACGTATATGTACTGTATTGTCAAGTTCGAGTCACTGCTTGACAAGTACAAGTATATGTTAAGACCATGGAGCTATAGTTCCATGGTTAAGACCCAAGTAATGAATAGTGGTCATAATTCGTATATTCGTATTGTTGTCACGAGACTCGTTCTTTGGCACACTGGACAAACCTCTGATTTTTTTGTGTGTTTACATTTTATGTTTTTTTTACTAAAATTAGAAAAAAATATCTATAGTTCGACTTTTAATTGTATTCAGTAACTTGACAGATAAAGGGTTACCAGGTTTTGACAAAAAAAAAAGATAGTGAGGTGGTGGAGGAATGAACTAAATTGAATGAACTTAAATAATGTACTTACACGAACGTTTTATTTTAAATAATTAATAAGCTTGTCTTAAAAACACATTTATTACATATTATGTTCCTCAGAAGTAAGGTAATTTAAAATAAAAGGACTTAGTTATGATGACATATATACTCATTACATTTATGATAAATGTGTCATTAATGTTATCAATTACATGGTGCATACGACACATATCATCTTCTACTTTTAATATGTGAGATACGCAAGCACAAGTCATATTACTAACTCCTGCTTCAAATAATTTTCTTACTACTTTCATTTTAAACCATTTATTGTTTTTTGCGACATGCCCCTTGACCTGTGTCTAAATTAGTTCTATTGGGTTGAGCTCGCAGTGGTAAGAGGGCAGTCTTAGCAAAATTTGTACCATGTTGTGCTGTGCTGCCATCTCGTCAACTGCATATTTTTCAATTATTTGATTTTGATTTTTAACCGAATCTATTAGTTGCCTACACCATGTCTTCTTCGTCTATTCTAATATTATAAAGAGGTACGTTTGTAAGTTTGTGACGTTGTAAGGGGTAATCTCTGCTGAACCGATTTTCAAAATTATTTCTTCAATAGAAAGCTACGTTATTGTGGAGTGTATGACACTCCACAATAACTACGGCTATGAAAAATTCCAAAATTAATAACGCATCTTTACTTGAATAATCTAATCCAAGTTGCGGGACAAATATATTTACAACGCGGACCGAAGTCCGCGGGCACTGCTAGTATGAATTATTTTTAATGTTCAGCCACTCTTGAATTCCTTTATTCTTCCTGGTCATCTTAGGCATTGTTTAGATTTTTCGCGAATGGTAAGGGGCTTTATCTATTACGACAACAGAGTTAAGCTGCAATGTAGGTAAGATAATACCAAACCACTCTTCAAAACATTTGGCATTCATTTCCTCGTGGTAACCACTTCTTGGCTTCAAAAATGAGGAGCCCGTCCTACAGAAAGCCTTCCTCTCCGCCTATACGGCAAACTATTAATCTTTCTCCTTTGCCAGTAGGATTTTTGAGCCCCGTGGTAAGGCCTTCCAGAAACGTTTGTCTAGATCACTGAACACTTTCATCGGTCCATACTTTTTTGTAGTATAACCTAAAAAAGTGAATGTTGTACAAACATGTTTTTATTCAAACAAATCATAGGATGTAAAAGTGTTAGCATCGGTAAAATTAACTACCTTCATTGACCCAGGTTCATCTTAATAGTAGATGTACAGTGCTTCTCTGCGATATTGGTTTATTAAGCGCAGATAACGTTGCCGCCAAAAATAAGGTCTGCCCTATCTTTCAGAAAATATAAGTTTTACTATAATATTAATAAAAACGAAATGACGATTTAACCTACTCAAAAACCTCGCGTAGAATATTCAAACAAATTTTCGTACTCTTATAACTAACCCTTAGTATGGTATGATGTAGGATTATACATATTCCACATGTTACAAACGATTTTTTTAAGTTTTATTGAAATTAAACCAGTTTTTCATCAGCTCTTTACGTAAAATCGTTTACTACCTACACTACACTATTAGATTTAGTATGGTAACATAAATTTTCTTTGATACCTCAAGTTACTGAATACAATTAAAGAGTCAAACTACGAATTTTTAAAGTTATATTTAAACTAAACCATTTTTGTCATTCGTTCTTACGTAAACTCGGTCACTTCCCCACACTATTAGTTTTAGTATGGTAACATTATTTTTCTTTGAACTGTCAAGTTACTGAATACAATTAAAAGTCGAACTATAGTACATCAAATATTCAATTTCACTCAAACAATTATAATAATTATATTCATGCCTCAGATAGTACACAGGAACATTAATTAATGCGAAAAAGTGAGAAAAGACAGCCCGACATCAAACGTACTATAGAGGAGACCTATGTATATCCAATAGTGGGTGTATGAAAGTGTAACGGGTAACGTAATTAATTTAGGTTGAGATAGCGTTAACTGTAATGTTCACTACTCACGTCTGCTTTGATAATAATACCATACGGTAGGTTAATGAAGATTGAATAAGAAAACACAACTCGGGTTTATGATATACTAGCTGTGCCCAGCGGTTTTACCCACGTTAAACTTTATAAATTATAGCCTACTAGCTGTGCCCCGTGGTTTTATCCACGTTAAACTTTATAAATTGTAGCCTATGTGTTAATCCAGGGTGACAGCTAACTCCATACCAAATTTCACTAAAATCGGTCCAGCCGTTTAGACGCGAAGAAGTAAGAAACATACACACTCCCACACTCATAAACTTTCGCCTTTATAATATAAGTGTGAAGTGTTAATACAGGGCGTCAGATAACTCCATACCAAATTTTATTAAAATCGCTACAGCCGTTTAGACGTGAAGAAGTAACAAACATACACACTCACAAACTTTCGACTTTATAATATTAGTGTGATATATATTTACTTCTTTAGAGAAAACAACACATACATGAGAAACCAGTGTATTATCACGTACTAAGCGTCTTTCGGCTGATATGATGATGAAGATCCACTCGACCCTCCAGGTTATATCTGATTGGGGTATTGTAAACAGGGTTGATTTGAACGCCACCAAAACACCGCCAAGAAGACCACATTCTATTGGACTCCTATATTCCCTGATGTGTGTGTACCGATATCCAATCACCTGGACTTATTAGGTCTCAATTTATTTTGCGACCTGAATTTCGGCCGATCCATCGAGTCCTAAGGTGTCTTCCAAAAAGCTTAGAATCCTTAATAAGGTGAGACGAGGGAACAGCTTTTAAATCTATACAAAGCTCAAGTTCGATCTTGCATGGAGTGCTGCTCTCATCGTTGGGACGGCTCCGCAAAACTTATCAGCTAGACTCTTTGGATTCGATAGACAGACGCGCTCGCAGGATAATCAACGATAGAGACCTAATATAAAGTAAAAAGCTGCAAAACTTGGATCATCGGCGAGGGTTTACAAGCTTATCGGTTTTCTACGGGCTGTTTCTGAGAAAGGACATAGGCTACTTTTTAATGCGAAAAAAGGGTTGTAAGGGGTTGAAAGGGGGGATGAAAAGTTGTATGTACGTATCGTCATTTTTAGAGCTAGACGCTTGTAATTTATTTTTTAGGCTGTAGAATCGATATAAATAAATATGACATTCAAAGTTTGTAAAAGTTTTACCTTCAAGGTTGTAAAATAATAATAAGGAATAAATAGGGGATGAAAGTTTGATAAAATATGTAAGGTTTGACAAAATATTAGAGATATTCTAATTTAACATTTATGGAGACACTACAAAATATGCGGACGAAGTCACGGGCACATCTAGTAAGTAACATTATATTTCTATTGCAAGTAGTGAACGCGTCACAATGGGATTCTGTTCTTACCATTGCTTTTCTAAAATAAGATATATAAGATATGCGCCAATATCTCTAATATGCCGATATTAGAGATATGAAAGTCGTGGGTTCGATTCCCACCCGGGACAGATATTTGTGTGCATGAACATGTCTGTTTGTACTGAGCCTGGGTGTAAATAATCTATATAAGTATGTATTTACAAAAGAAAATGGTATATGTAATATATCAGTTATCTGGTTTCCATAGTACAAGCTCTGCTTAGTTTTGGGATCAGATGGCCGTGTGTGCATAATGTTCCAGGATATAATAGTATTATTTTTCTTTAGGGCTAAGTTATGAGTTCACAATCAAAGAGGTCTGAGTTTGAATTCTTATTACAATGTGTGGGTGTTTAATGTTTCTTTGAAACTATTTCTTTTTAATTATCTAGCTTTACTATTTTTGATTAGGTTAGGTTACAAACTATTTGAACGATTTCAAAAATTCTTTCACCAATGAAAGCACAAATTATCTGCGAGTAACATGGCTATAATTTTGTCCCCGTAAAAACCACGTGTAACAGCGGGGCGTTGTTAGTAATGTATCAAGACAGGTATTATCTAAGTAATCTAAGCATACCTGCACCGCGGCCCCCGCCGCAATCTAGAGTTAGTAAAAAACCGGCCAAGTGCGAATCGGACTCGCGAACAAAGGGTTCCGTACCATTTTCTATAAAAACATTCTCGTTTGTTGTATGGGAGCACCCTTAAATATTTATTTTGTTTTGTTTTTAGTATTTATTGTTATAGCTGCAACAAAAATACATCATCTGTGAAAATTTCAACTGTCTAACTATCACGGTTCATGAGATACAGCCTGGTGACAGACAGACAGAAAGACAGCTAAGTCTTAATAATACGTACCTACGTAACCCTAAAAAACATTATGATAACATATACCTAGATTTGTATGCAGATAACAAATAAGAGTGCAGCCCGCCAGATCATAAACTCTCAGCTAGAGGCAGGTATTAGTATTTGTGTTTCAATAGCAAAGAGTCAAATTACAAATTACACCTATTCTAACGTCAAATCAATGACAGGAAAAAGTATCTACTTTATCTATTATGGTTTAAGGTTGAATATCAATTGAAAGAGCTTTAAATACCAAGGCATTATTATATTAATTATTATTATAAAATTTTACGTATTACCTAGTTTGTTATTGTCTCGACACTGGTTTGGTAGTTGAGAATCTGTTACGGGCCTTTGCCATGTAGACTAGTTCTTGTGGTCCTGTGTGATGGATGGCGGAGTAAGTAAATGATATGTGCTTTATGTAATGTATGTGTCTCTCTACGTGTTGTGTGTGGAGTTGGTTCCGTGTGGACGTAATGTTTGTATCGTTTTGCATGATGAGTGAGGTTGTGTTCAGGAAAAGACGGACTAATTAGCAGGTCTCTTCCTCGATGATTGATTTTTGCAGCGGTATTTTCTCATGTAGGTTTAGTGTATTTAAGGCGTTCCGAACTCACCCCCTTCCATTTCCCTACCTCAGATCGCCTGTAAATTATTTTTCCTTTCATTTTTGTCATATTCCCTTCCGTTTTCAATGAGTTTCGTCTTACTGTAATTTGTTTTGGATTTACAAATTATCGACCCTCTCTACTAGTAGAAACAATATTCATATAGTAGAGAGGACAATATTCATTTTTGGAACTTTTTTCCTGTTTAAACACATTCTAAAGCTTTAGTTTGATGAAGGTGAGCATAAAGTGTGAAATAACAAAATTGAGTCTTGTAACTCAATGCCGATATTCCCACGTCCTCTGCACGTCATATTAAACATTACCGTCATAGAAATTCTGCAGGTTAACTTAGTATCTAAGTACTAGGCGACAAGACAGCCCCAGGGCTCCGCCAAGCGATAATTAACGTGATTTAATTTCAACGGGCGAGGGCCACGTGATTTCATTACTGTCGAACACATTTTCGGCACTGTGAGAAAACGCGACGGCCCGAGAATACCGCGAAAATCAAGCAAAATGTTCTACGATACAGCTAAATAGGACTTTTGATTTACCTGCGCTGGGTATTTGATTATAGTGCTCGATTTAAGTTTTCGCAAGATTTCAAAACGCAAGATCGTCACTACATGTGACCAGTGAACTGGCTCTCATCATAACCGCCGGAACGTGTTGCGCAGCGGCTAAGACATTCCCTTCGCCGCTTCGTGTCGCGGGTTCGATTCCCGCGCCAGACAACTATTTGTGTGCCCCATAAATAGTTGTTCTGAGTCTGGATGTAATTTGTGTCCGACTATTATATGTTTGTAAAGTACCCCGCGACACAGGGATTAGATTCACTAGTGCGGGAGTTGTCTTTTAAAAAGAAAGAAATGAGGAAGAAGACTGGACAAAGGCTACACAAAGGATCTCCACGATAGAATTGTGTCCATTATTTGCCATAATTGCCACGCTTGGTAGGGTTATTGATCGCAGTATTGTCCTCATGGTACAGAGAGACACGCTGCTAACCGTTCTGTGGTAAACGTTCCTTCGAGATGATTCTTCATGGGATAAGATGTAGTGGTGATAATCGTGGCCTTCACGCCATTGCAGCAACGGGGCTGCCACTTTTACCAAGCTTTTGAGTATGTACCTAATATTGGCAGCGATGCGGATTCCATTTATTTGTAATATATATATGTCGGAGAAATTAAGTTAAAGGACTGTTTACGTTCTAGTAACGCCATCTATTAGCGTTTGGAAAACACTACTCACTGAGTCAGTAGTTCGAGTCGAGGTTGTCTATGAACTGTCGCATGTCACGTTTGACGTCTGTCAGTTGTCTAAGTGACATTAGTGTGTTAGCGACACGACACAGTTGGCATACAGAGCTCGACGGCGCCGGGTGTGCGCACTGATTCTTTTCACCACGTGCATGATGGCGGACACCGATGATGTTTCGGAGTTAAATCCGTCAGAATCTCCGACAGCAGCGGTGGGATCGATTCCAAAATCATCCCACGTGTCTACCGCAATGCCTGCTACTCAAAATCAAGAATATTTTCGTGATTCGGTTCCACCACGTAGCGAAAATAGTGTCGTTACAAATTTGATAAATAACGATGAAAATACAACCCCGCTGATTGTGAATTTACGGCTGTATCGCAAACTCGTGGACCGATTACGAAACTCGACACGTTACATTGACACATCTTCGATGTCGAGCTCGCAAGTGGACTTCGAAGTCGTACCCGTTGTGCAAAACGTTAGACGAATCAAAGGCAGTATCAAGACAGTTTGCGGCGACCGAGAGATTGATGACCTTTTTCAAGATATGATGCCGTATGGTGCAGTGACCGTGCGAGAACTTACATACGTGGAGTACTCGACTTACAAGCTTGCCTTGATTAACTGGTTGAAGCCTGCTTGGAGCGAAGGTAACAAAATCGAAGTTGTTATCGCAGGTATCTCGGATACTCAGGTATGTTCAAACTTGTTTAAAACACGCCTACTGATTTCGTGTTACGATGTGGTTACTCGCGATGAGCGGAGTCTCTCGGCCAGTTCGTGTTTATCGTTGAAGAATAGTTTTTGGTACATCAGTGAATGTGGAAGAAGTTTTTATTTAACAATGAAAAGAGTACGGGCTCTGATAGTTAGCCTGCCTTTCTGTCGGTCGAGTCTTGGAGTTAAAATAATTGGTTTGTTCTTTTCGAGGCGAAGTTGATCGTGCTGTCTTTTTGGAAGTAAGGCGACGGCATGGGCGATTCTGCATTGGGGAGAATTCACCAGTTTGTATTAGAGTAACCTCTAACGTAAAAGTGCCTCGTGTCGAGTGTGAGTGGTGAATCTTTATTTTAAGAGAAGAAACATGTAAGTACTTTTATTATATTGTTTAAAAGGCACTTGATGACCTAATGCTGCACTGAAGAATGTTTGATATCTGTGAAATTCATAACACGTGTTGTTTTGTGTGGTTTATACTTTTTAGATGTTGAAAATACGCCCAACGTCTGTTGTATTTAATTTTTATGGTGACAATATGCGCGTTTTGAAGGTTAAATAGTTTGAACGGTTTATTTCGAAGTCTATGGATGTAGGGGCAAGTTAGATCACATACACGCTCTTGTGGACAGTGGTACAGATTGTTCCCTAATTCGTAAATGATTTGTTGATAACCATACAGGTACTCGAGATTTTATATCCGCGCGCCTGACAGGTATTGGGTCGAACATTACATTTTCTTTTTCTCGTATTAGTCTGCCTGTCAATCAATATAATATCCTTCGAGCACTCGACGAGTTAGCGGCCCTTGAGAGTGGTCCGTGGAGGACTGAAACACGTGTTGGGTATCGTAGTGGTGACAATTAGCGGAATTAACACTACATATTGATTTTGTATTTTGATTGTTATGGCTTTCCGCAAAGTAACGCCTGATTCCATTACTTATCTGCCTGTCAAGGTCGACGAAGTGCTTGTGTGTGAGAAGTGACTTTTGTAATTATAGATTCACATATTTTGTCACAGAGTTGTTTTTACCTAAACCGGGATTGAGCTTGACTATTAGTTACAAAGTCGCGAGGTCCATGCTGAAGTTTGTTAATTACAGAATCTTGACAGTTGTACAAGCTATCGATACTGATTTGATCGACTGTAAAGTCGTTTCTCAATTACTGACAAGTGGAGAGATTCATGTGCGTTCTAATAATAATTCATCATCATTGTATCAGCCGAAAGACGTCCACTGGACGGAGGCCTCCCAAGGAAATTTCCGCAGTGGTCGGCCCTCCTTGTGGGGGGGCCTGCCCGCGCTGCGTCTTCCTGTGCGTGGTCCCCGGTCGAGAACCTATCTGATCTAGCGGCCGTCGGTGTTGGGAGCTGTGTGCCCCGCCCGTTGCCGTTTCGGTTTGGCAATTCTTTGGTTATAATCATAATATCTTTATTTGTATAAATGTGGTGAATACAGGACGGTGTTATTGTTTACATTATTTAAGTTTCACACATTTGCCATATTGTACATGGCATACAAATGTTGTACTTACAAACTAGGTATATTGAACTCAAAATACTAACGTACTGATTTGTGACACAATTTTTATGTCAGCTGCTTTGTTTCGCCTGCGAATTGCGACGTTTTTGTTCGGTCGCTCGGGAATGCTCCGAGCGTGGCCCTCTCCGTTGCTCTTTGGGTGACCTTGGGCCTTCTTGTGAGACCAATAGTGAGCGACCACGTGAAAGACTTTATAGACCTGAAACACTGCGTTATTTGTGATGGGGGGATGTTGCGTAGCTTCCCGAACTATTCTAATTAATTGCTTCACTATAACCGAGAACCACGAGCGTAGGTTCTGGAAGGCAGCTTCAGGTGTAATCCAAATCGTGCTAAATTGTATCATAGTTAGAAGTACAGTTAGAAGTCCGGTTCAATTGTTGACGGGTTGTAATAAAAGTTCCCCTCCAAAATTAATGCCCTTGACCAAAAATATGGTAAGGTTAACCTCTACTTCGATGTGAGGCAAAATGCAGGATGGACTAGCTAGCTCATGCTGATAAGGTGCGTTATGGCAATACCAAAGTTAAAATTCGTCCATTTAAAATAAGAGACGTTGTTTTTGTCGGAAAGAACCCTAACAAATTGTGTTATTTATTTTGTCTTCCATGTAATTGTCCTGTTTGAGTGTGTACAATGGGAAGTATTCTATTCTTTTCTATTCTGATAATAAACAAATGAAGTGAAAAGTTTTCAAATCCTTGTAAGATAATAGAGGTCTATGACAACGATAGATACAAGGAACAGCCAATAGCTGGTGGACGCGTTAAGTACTTACGTATGTTACGAAAAACTTGGATTTGACAGTTGTAGTCAGAAATAACAGTGTAGTTAATGCCGATGGTTGAGTTAAATTCTAAGTTTAAAATGATTATTGGAGTTCATTGTAAGACACATTTATGTGTTACATTATGAGTAATAAAGCTGGTTGATTTAAAATAAATTGTGTGACAAGTACCCTACTTCGAGTTCCTGAAACTTGAGCATTGAAAGCTCCGCGCTTTGTGCTTGAAACGGTTGAGCATTGAAAGCTCCGCGCTTTGTGCTTGAGACGGTTGAGCATTGAAAGCTCCGCGCTTTGTGCTCGTAGCAGTTGAGCATTGCAAGCTCCGCGCTTTGTGCTTGTAGCAGTTGAGCATTGAAAGCAGCTCCGCGCTTTGTGCTTGTGGTGGTTGAGCATTGAAAGCTCCGCGCTTTATGCTTGTGACGATTGAGTATTGAAAGCTCCGCGCTTCGTGCTTGTGACAATTGACTATTGCAAGCTTCGTGCTTTGAGTTCGTGACGCTGCATTGCGCACTTACTTATAATGTTCCAGGGTGGAGAACACCTTATTCGAACTTGTAGCAAGACCTCTAAGGAGTATGTGATAGTCATCGTAGATGCTTTTACGAAATTTTGTCAATTAATGTGTGTCAAAGATTTAACATCACGATCTGCTTGCGAGGCACTACGTAGCTTTGTCCACATATTTAGAACCCCGAAACGAATTATCTCTGATCAAGGTACATCTTTTACTGGTCAAGACTTTCAGGATTTATGCCGAGGTTGGGCCATTGAGTTCCATGAGATTGCTAGTGGTAATAGACGAGCTAATGGTCAGGTGGAGCGAATGATGTCCACCTTGACAAATTGTTTTACAGTGGCCGTAAATTATAAAAATGAATCCTGGAAGTCCGTCTTAGGCAAAGTAAAACTCGTTTTAAATTGTACTGTAAGTAAGAGTATAGAGAAAAGCCCCTTACAGGGTAGCTAAAGTGTGTTCCAATGAGCGTTATAGGTTGGAACCAGTATCTGGGGGACGGGCCCAATATGTGTGCCATGAACGACTGCGTAAATATCCAGCTAGTTCACCTGAATTGTCAGAATGTCTTGATCCTGTAGAACCCATAATTGAACAGTTTTATTTAATTATGGAACAAATTGTATTGATTAATTTGGTATTCTAATTTGGTGTAATTAGTAATTTGGATTGAATTACTGTATGGAATCATGATCATTGTTTGAGTTGAAACGATAATTAAATTGTTTAAATTGTTTTGTTGAACGTAAACCCGTGTTGATAAAAGTTGTAATGTGTTTAAAGTAAAATGTTTTATTTAAACTGAAAGCTACTACGCTTTATTGAAGGGTGGATTGAAAGCCTTATCGCTTTGTCCTGATGTCCTGCTGAAAGCCATCACGCTTTGCAGTAAGGTTGGGCTCATTAGTCGTGACCCAAGGTTGATGCTGAAAGCTGCAACGTTTTGCAGCGTGTTTTAAGTGCTGCCTGTGAGCAATGCTGAAAGCTGTAACGCTTTGCCGAGTAATTGAATTTTTGCTGAAAGCTTCAACGCTTTGCTGTGTGTTGCAGTTTATGCTGAAAGCTTCAACGCTTTGCTGTGTATTGCAGTTTATGCTGAAAGCTTCAACGCTTTGCTGTGTGTTGCCGTTTATGCTGAAAGCTGCAACGCTTTGCTGTGTGATGCAGTTTATGCTGAAAGCTTCAACGCTTTGCTGTGTATTGAAGTTTATGATGAAAGCTTCAAAGCTTTGCTGTGTATTGCAGTTTATGCTGAACGCTTCAACGCTTTGCTGTGTATTGCAGTTTATGCTGAAAGCTTCAACGCTTTGCTGTGTGATGCGGTTTATGCTGAAAGCTGCAACGCTTTGCTGTGTGTTGTAGTTTATGCTGAAAGCTTCAACGCTTTGCTGTGTGTTGCAGTTTATACTGAAAGCTTCAACGCTTTGCTATGCGTTGCGTTTTATGCTGAAAGTTTCAACGCTTTGCATTGTGTGAGAGGTACGCCCTCTAACTAATGATGAAAGTTTTAACGCTTTGTGGTAAATGCTGAAAGCCTTTACGCTTTTCTTTATGTAACATTGAAAGCCGCTTGTAACGCTTTGTGTCCTTGCCAAACTGAAGAGCTGTAATTCATGTTGATTATGTCAGCGAGTAACAACGCGAGAGCGCGTTGGTTGTCAGAATGGCCGTGTCGGAGAAATTAAGTTAAAGGACTGTTTACGTTCTAGTAACGCCATCTATTAGCGTTTGGAAAACACTACTCACTGAGTCAGTAGTTCGAGTCGAGGTTGTCTATGAACTGTCGCATGTCACGTTTGACGTCTGTCAGTTGTCTAAGTGACATTAGTGTGTTAGCGACACGACACAGTTGGCATACAGAGCTCGACGGCGCCGGGTGTGCGCACTGATTCTTTTCACCACGTGCATGATGGCGGACACCGATGATGTTTCGGAGTTAAATCCGTCAGAATCTCCGACACATATATATATATATATATATATATATATATATATATATATATATATATATATATATTTATTTATTTAAAGATTTTCGAACGGAGATAGTGAACTAGTTACTTTTTATGTCATAGCAAGGCAAAGGAGCAAGTGGGTCACCTGATGGTAAGTGATCACCGCCGCCCATGGACACTCGCAACACCGGAGGAGCTGCAAGTGCGTTGCCGGCCTTTAAGAAAAGAATAGTCTCACTTTTTGAAAGTGCCACGTCATACCGGATTAACCATCACCCACACTTTGGTAAACCTTACATACTCCCTGATGACCTCAGCATTAACACTAAGGTTATATTCTCTAAGGTAATTCCCCAGCAGAAGCGGTCATAGACTGAAAGGACGCTGTGCACTACGCAAAGATATTATTATAATATCTTTGGCACTACGTCAGTTAAGTGTTGCACTTAAAGCATGACGTAGGTAGGGTTACTAGAGTTGAAAAATATACATAATATATTACGTTAATATAGTTTTCTCTTTAGATAGAGATAAGTAAATTCTAAAGAAATTATGTAGATGTATCGTTATTGTAGATTACCATTTATTTTTGAAATTCCATTACTATCAATGCACTTCAAGAGCCTCATGAGTTTATTACATTGTTTGATAGCAAGTGTCATACATTTACTTTAGTATCTTTTGTATTTTGCGCTCTCATATTTCGGATCCGATCCCGGTACAAGACTTCTATTTGTGTGACTTATAGGTAGTTTTAATGAGTGGGATATGCTGCGTGTCCATAAATTTTCATGACTGTGATGTTCCCAGTGATACAAGGATTTAACCAATTGAGAAAACCGGTCGTATATCAGCCGCTAAAAGCCTCGTGCCTACTGTCCATACGCTAAATTGTGCTACTCGTACCTCTTCAAGATTTCTTTTGAGGTCTAAGTTTGCAGGCGCTGAGAAACCGCACTAAAAGGCGGTCATCTCGTGGTTATGTGCAACAATCTCTCCCAGAATCTTGCCTTCTCTGATCTTCAAATCTGTTGGATCCTATTTTATATATTTTTGCTAAATCTCTAGACACAGGTACTTTTCCTGTGCAATGGAAGTTGGCAAAAGTAGTTCCCATCCATAAGGCTAATGAAAAGCATGATGTTAGAAACTACAGACCTGTTTCCATACTCCCTGTCGTAGCTAAGGTCTTGGAATCGATAGTTTGTCAAAATTTGCAGATTTATTTCATGAAATATTTAACAATTCAACTACACGGTTTTGTAAAAGGTAGGTCAACGGGCACCAACTTGATATGTTTTCCAGAATATTTAATAGAAGCGCTCGATAATAATAAAGAAGTTGACGTAGTTAACACTGATTTCAGTAAGGCATTTGATAGGATCCCTCATTATTTGCTCCTTAGAAAGTTAAATCACTACGGTTTCACTGGACCTATACTGAAATGGTTAGATTCGTATCTATCTGATAGAAAGTTTTATGTTGTTGCTAACGGTTATCACTCTGTATCATATGCAAGTTCATCTGGTGTTCCCCAAGGATCTCACTTAGGGCCTCTTTTATTTAATGTTTTCATCAATGATCTTCCGTTATACTTGCAATACACAAAACCTTTTATGTTCGCTGACGACCTGAAGCTTGCTCACGTAATAGAGTCCGATACGGATATTCAGCACCTACAAGCAGACTTAAATTCATTGCTTTCCTGGAGCGTACACAATGGTCTTTACTTAAATGCAAAAAAATGCGCTTGTTAGGTAAGACTAAATAGATGTGTAGATAAGTATAGAATCAGATATAGCCAGATATGCCAAGCTCTAAAATATAAATTGTTATAAATAAGATTACTTTACACCGTTAACCAACAACATACTTTACACTTTATACAAGGATCATACTTAATGTACCATGGAGGTGTTATATGTGTATAATGAAAACCAGGTAATCTATTATAAGGTATATTTATTAACTTTATAGGGGAATAATCATTTAAATACAAGAGATACAAGCTGAACATATTATTTAATATATACTATAACATAATAAAACAAACCACGTTGAGACATAAACATAATACAAAGTTTACTTAGCTTTAAATCACTCTGTCTGTTCAGTACGGCAGTTCCAATAGAATCGACACAAATAGCATTACTGTTAATTTAAATTTGTTCAAACTGAATCGTCCCTCCAACCACCGAGAGCTCCGCTCCGGTCAACGTTTCCAACAAGAATGATGCTCAAACCGATCGGGACACACCTTTTATATTATACGACAAACAGATGTGAAACATGTTTTGCGACAAACAAGTATGACGTACACCCGCCCGTCGCTAGGCTAAATGTTAGGCTACCGCTGTTTTATTAATACCGTATTTAATTATAAATGTACTATTATTTTATCTACTAACTTGTAATATATATAGTTATATACTTATTATATCGATTCCAAGCTAACACGGCCATACTGACAATACTTCGTCCACGAAGTATTATTTTATTTTATTTTATCTTATTTGATTTTGAAAACAAACAGTATTAACAACTTATGATAAGAAACAGGTTATAACAGCCAATTACCAATTATATGTTTTCACAAATGAATACAAAAAAATAGCGTGTTTGTTTAATATGAGATACAATAATACAACTAAAATGAGATAGAGATATTATGCTGGATTATAAAATTACACTTGACAAAGCAACACAGTTATTGAACCAATTCGAACCAATCCTTAGTAAGTGTATCCTTAACTAGATGCGGTTTAGTTGTGAAAAAGTCAAGATCAGAAAAGTCAACCATCTTATTGTAACATTTAGCGGATATAATAAAAAAAGAGTTTTGTCTGTAGTTTGTATTACTGTAGGGGACGTTGAAAAATACAAAAGGTACCCTGACTGATCTAGTAGGGGGTGCGTAATTGTATCTTAGAGAGGAGATGTGGAGAGTCAATGGAAGCTATATTATTATAGTATAAATTATTACACACTTGATAAGGACAAATCATCAATTACGTTAGATATAAGCATGACCTTATGTTACATGGTTCTGTCACAAACTTCACAGTCATATTGAAGAACTATTTGTAAAAAGCTTAGTTAGTTTCACCAATAAAGTAAATAACAAAACAGCACTTATTTTATATATCACGGTCTAGGAGTATCGGTCCTAAGTTTTGGAATAAATTTTTGGGGCAACTGTAGCGAATGAGAAAGTATTTTCAAAGCCCAAAAACGATGCACAACAGCAATACTTAAACTTAAGAGTTACTGATAGTTACTGCTGTGTACCTATTTTCAAAGCTCATAATTTGTCAACTTTTCGGAGTCTTTACATATTAAAAGTAGCCAAATTTGTTAGAAGTAATATAATCCTATTTCCAACGTTAAATGAAACCCGAAAGCGAAACTTAACTCAAAGGTCTCAATATAAAAATATGTTAAGCACAGGAAATCATAAAATCTCAGTCACAAAAAAAAATATTTGGTATGGCACCATTAATACAAAATACAAAATTCCATCAGTAATCAAACAGCAACCATATAACACATTTAAGAATAGACTGATTATTGCTAGAAAGGTGCTATTCAGTTACGGATTACTTAAATTATCATTCGAATTATAGTTTTGTAATTTAATTACATATAAATTTAATTTAGGAATTTACTCGATTCCGTATTTAGTTGTATTTTAGTTTTAAGTCATTGCAATGTTTGTATGCCAAATTGGCAGAATGTACTCGGCATCTTTTATTATTTCTAACATCACATATTGTTTTCACCTATATTCTATGCAAAATAAAGAATTATTATTATTATACATAGAACCATCCACGAATAAGTTTTTGTGACGAAAGGGCCAGAGATCAAGTCGCTCCAAGTCAATACACAACGATTCCACACAAAGGCAACATTTTACGGAATTATTGATTTTTGAATTTTAATATTGATATAAAAAAAATACCAATGTTACCATTTATTATATGTCATCAATTATAGTTCACATAATTATTGATTTTGTTTTTAATTACTTACATATATAATTTTAATTGAGTCTAACTGCCAACTACATAGACATGTCAGAAACATTCACCCGCTGCTGGTGAGATAACTGACACCAAATAGAAGGCCGACCAGCGGTTATTGACTCTAACTGCCAACTACATAGACATGTCAGAAACGTTCACCCGCTGCTGGTGAGATATCTGACACCAAATAGAAGGCCGACCAGCGGTTATTGACTCTTAACTGCCAACTACATAGACATGTCAGAAACATTTACCCGCTACTGGTGAGATAACTGACACCAAATAGAAGGCCGACCAGTGGTTATTGACTCTTAACTGCCAACTACATAGACATGTCAGAAACATTCACCCGCTGCTGGTGAGATAACTGACACCAAATAGAAGGCCGACCAGCGGTTATTGACTCTAACTGCCAACTACATAGACATGTCAGAAACGTTCACCCGCTGCTGGTGAGATATCTGACACCAAATAGAAGGCCGAACAGCGGTTATTGACTCTTAACTGCCAACTACATAGACATGTCAGAAACATTCACCCGCTGCTGGTGAGATAACTGACACCAAATAGAAGGCCGACCAGTGGTTATTGACTCTTAACTGCCAACTACATAGACATGTCAGAAACATTCACCCGCTGCTGGTGAGATAACTGACACCAAATAGAAGGCCGACCAGCGGTTATTGACTCTAACTGCCAACTACATAGACATGTCAGAAACGTTCACCCGCTGCTGGTGAGATATCTGACACCAAATAGAAGGCCGAACAGCGGTTATTGACTCTTAACTGCCAACTACATAGACATGTCAGAAACATTCACCCGCTGCTGGTGAGATAACTGACACCAAATAGAAGGCCGACCAGCGGTTATTGACTCTTAACTGCCAACTACATAGACATGTCAGAAACATTCACCCGCTGCTGGTGAGATAACTGACACCAAATAGAAGGCCGACCAGCGGTTATTGACTCTAACTGCCAACTACATAGACATGTCAGAAACGTTCACCCGCTGCTGGTGAGATAACTGACACCAAATAGAAGGCCGACCAGCGGTTAGAGTTGAATGGTCTCTCAACTGACCAACACCAAACATGTAAGATCTACAAATCTTTGTCAATATTGACACCAAGTAATTGACCGACTAGCGGATTATAACAGAGACTGTAACATTGACATGCCGATTCCTTTAATCCGCTGTTGATGAGACAAATCAGCACCAAGTCACGGCATAGATTTAAAAAGATTAAAATCTTTGTCATTTAAACGAATTTAACTTTGTACAAGGAACGTAATGTTTTTAATAACACGAATAGGCCACAATACCAAATATGCATTTTAAAATATACTACACCCATGTAATTACCAACTAAAGTTTACTTTATCAATAATGACCGATTCCATAATTACTACGTAATAGTACTTGTATGGAAAAACTATGTACTATATATTCCATCACAATAAATGTAAGCGATTTTTTTTCTTTTTTTTTATGATTTGTAATTACCAGCAAACCAACTCTGTTTCAATTGCTGAATTTGCCACTCAAACGAGATCCAAGATCGTAAAACAGTAAAAGAGATGAAGCTATAGTGGACTCCATTCTTTTATTCTAATTATGTACACAATTAATTATTAAACTTCGGCCATTTTGACATGTACTTCGTCTCGAAGTACCTAGGCGGAATATAAAAACTCTACTTGATACGCTAATTGACATCAATGAGAAATGTTTCTTCATTTCTTTAATTTTAATCAGGTTAGCCCCAAGGTTACGATAATAACCTTAAGATTAATCAAAGTAACCAAACCAGTGAAAGTACAAATCAAATTTGTGAATTAAGTTAT
The DNA here is from genome assembly GCA_951640165.1 of Pseudoips prasinana. Lineage (NCBI taxonomy): Eukaryota > Metazoa > Arthropoda > Insecta > Lepidoptera > Nolidae > Pseudoips > Pseudoips prasinana. The sequence continues at coordinate 20,119,895 of OX621236.1, read as the reverse complement.
TATTTAGATAGCTACAATGGGGCCCACAAATTTAAAAACCATGAAGCAAATTAAGTTATGAATCTGCTCACTGATCCTGGCACTAGAATGGCAAATTTCAGGTACTTTGTGAAATGTAATATCAAAGAATTTTATTTTAGAAATACTCATTAAGATTACTTTAATCTAATCAGAAATAATATCTTTTGCATGGTCAATATGATAATCTCAGAACATCCAGTATTCCGCAGTCTCCACTATTAATATTTTGTAGTCACTACTTGTTTAAATTTCAATAAAGAACCGATAAGATAACAGAATTTTCATTGGGATAATTAGATGGGAGGCTATTAGAATTCAAAAGCCAAATATTTCATTTTATAAGTTATTCAAAACCATTAATGTCCAACACTCATAGCTCAATGACTAAATATTATTTTCTATTCCGGTAACATCCATCTGACCACATTATTATTGGCACCATCTTATTTACTGGTAGATGGTGACATTATTTTTAGTGAACCTTGTACACCTCATAAATAGATATTTGCAATGCCTACTGGTGCATGGAATAGACTAATTATTGATTTTCATAAACAGCAATACCCTTGTTCACATAATAAATTATTTTCGGTAACTATACTTCAGATCTTTCGCTCGGTCATACTGACAATTATTATGCATAAGTTGGCAATGGCACCTTTGCAACTTTCTTCTAAACCTTATTCAACATTTGCAAATCTGACCACCATTTATTAAAGCTAATCAGACCCACAAATGCCAAATTCTCACATAGTAATGTAGCATATAATAAAGCATACAGTAATTATTATCATTAGATATTTCTAATAATGCTTTTCACTGTCAAATACTATTGAACAGCTTTCATTAAAAATCAAACAAAAGGTAATTAACTATTCAAATAACAATTTTCAAATAAAAAATCTACAGCTGTTATTCTTTAAGAGGCTTTCTTTCACTACTCCACCGGACAATATATCAACATTTTATTAATGTGGCACTGTTCACATAACATGACACCTCTTTATGCTTTTGTAAAACATATCGAATCATTTACTTCACTAAACCTACACCATTTGATACACTTGTAACACTTTTTAACACTGCTCGTCATTTTTTTTTTTTCACTACACAACACTTTGATCACAAACACTCCACTAACCTTTTTATTTATCTTGCTTGATGGATTAATGGACAAGCTTCACTGAACAAAGAATAGCTTGCCTTAAAGCTATTTGGCGATGCTGCCTCGGCTTACTGCAATCTCTGATCAGAATCAATCCAGGCCAATCAGGAACACAGGAAATGTCAGGAATACACAGGTACTACTGCAAAAACACATGATTAAATTATGGGGCGAATTCTATCCCAAATTCTGATGTTAGGTAAGACTAAATAGATGTGTAGATAAGTATAGATATAGCCAGATATGCCAAGCTCTAAAATATAAATTGTTATAAATAAGATTACTTTACACCGTTAACCAACAACATACTTTACACTTTATACAAGGATCATACTTTATGTACCATGGAGGTGTTATATGTGTATAATGAAAACCAGGTAATCTATTATAAGGTATATTTATTAACTTTATAGGGGAATAATCATTTAAATACAAGAGATACAAGCTGAACATATTATTTAATATATACTATAACATAATAAAACAAACCACGTTGAGACATAAACATAATACAAAGTTTACTTAGCTTTAAATCACTCTGTCTGTTCAGTACGGCAGTTCCAATAGAATCGACACAAATAGCATTACTGTTAATTTAAATTTGTTCAAACTGAATCGTCCCTCCAACCACCGAGAGCTCCGCTCCGGTCAACGTTTCCAACAAGAATGATGCTCAAACCGATCGGGACACACCTTTTATATTATACGACAAACAGATGTGAAACATGTTTTGCGACAAACAAGTATGACGTACACCCGCCCGTCGCTAGGCTAAATGTTAGGCTACCGCTGTTTTATTAATACCGTATTTAATTATAAATGTACTATTATTTTATCTACTAACTTGTAATATATATAGTTATATACTTATTATATCGATTCCAAGCTAACACGCTCATATAAAATTTTCAAGAAAGCATAACAAGACAGCATCATCATATATGTTGGGTGATACCATTCTAACAGAGACTGAAAGCATTAGGGATTTGGGGGTCTTAATGGACGGAAAACTCACGTATGTTCCTCACATCGAGAGGGTACTGAAGCAGTCTTCCAAGATGCTTGGATTTTTAATTAGAAGTAGTAAAAACTTTCGGAATGTTAAATCTAAAATAATTTTATATAACTGCCTTGTCAGAAATGTTTTGGAGTACGCTGCTGTTGTGTGGCGTCACTTTGCAATTCACTCTCTCAGAATCGAGCGTATTCAAAAGAGATTTGTTCGGCACTTGTCATATTCGGTGGGATTGGGGGGGAAAAAAGTGGATTACAAAACCAGGTTAGATTATTTTAAGATGATGGAACTGTCTAAGAGAAGGGATGTAACTGATTTGGTATTTTTATTTAAATTGTTAAGAAATAAAATTGATTGCCCTGAGTTGTTACAAAGGATACGATTTAGAGTTCCGTTCCATATTCCACGAAAACCGATAACTCCCTTAGCTCCTCCACTACGTAGAACATTACTTGGCTCAAACTCACCTCCCTGCCGAATGACAAAATTATATAACGAATGCAGTGCCAGGGTTGATATCCACCACGTCTCATTAGGATTATTTCGGAAAACTATCAAATCAAATCAAATCACTCTTATTTGTTAACACAGGTAAAAAAAAATACAGATCTTACATTTGGTGAACAGAACGCTATGTTATGCCCGAAGGCGTACAAATATGGTGTGCATCTAGCTCAAAATTACGAATTTAAATTTCACAAAAAAAATAATATAAATATTTGAGAATCATGCATAATTTAATTATCAAAATAAATTCATTAATTATATAATAAAACTTGATGATGTTAGATTTAAATGTGGAATTATATAATTATAAATGTCAAGAAAAAGAATCTAAGTACCTTTATCCAAATAATTAAAATGTCAAAAAGAGAAAAAAAAAAATAGTCACTATAATTCAAAATGTCAAAAATTATTAAATGTCAATATTAATAATAAATTTCAATTCCAAATTAATTTACCATTTAAGTTTTTGTCCTTTAACACAGAAACAAAGCATTATAACAATAACTATTTTTTTTTATATTGAGCCATCATTGAGAAATTCATCCAGTGTGTAGTAACATTTGTCACTAAGCATGTTATTAAGTACCTTTTTGAATTTTGTTACTTGCATATTTTTAAGGGCATCCGGTAATTTATTATAAATTTTTGGAGCGTTGCCGAAAAAACTTTTACGCATTAAGGCTGTTTTACATTTATCATTACATAGTTTGCTAAAATATTGAGTACGCACTGGATTTCTTCTGACTGCCGATAAGCTGACAAATAAATGCGGGTTTTTTTTACAAACAATGCAGTTTCCATTATGTACATTGCTGGCAGTGTCAATATTTTTAATTTTTTGAAATGTGGAATACAGCTATCTGTCGTTTTTAGACCACACATAGACCTCACACAGCGTTTCTGCATCCTAAATACGACCTCCCTATTAGCTGACTGCCCCCAGAAAATAATCCCGTACCGTAGAATAGAAGCTACAAGTCCATGGTATGCTGTTAGCAATGTCTCAATATTAACCTTCTTTGACAATTGGAATAGTGCATACGCAGATTTACTAAGTCGTTTACATATTATGTCAGTATGAGTGTTCCAGGTCAATTTATTATCAATAGTTATTCCCAAAAATTTTGCACTATCAACTTCCTGTATTTTATGATTTTTGTAAGTGATGTTAATGTTATTATTTTCACGACGCTGATGGTATTGCATGATGTTGGTTATGCTTAAGTTAATTTTTAAATTATTATCATTAAGCCAGTTTATTATTTTGGTTAAAGATTCATTAACATCATATTCATAATTATTTATGTCATTGCATTCTATTATGGCTGTGCTGTCGTCTGCAAAAAGAACCATCTTATGCTGAATTATTTTTGGGAGATCATTAATGTAAATTAGGAATAGAGGTGGTGCCAACACTCCACCTTGGGGTACGCCATATTTTATGCCTCTTTGTCTTGAGTAGCATACAGTTTCTAATTTTGTTTTGGGACATAATCGAGAAACTTCAGTGCATTGGACTCTATCAGTTAAATATGATTCTATCAATTTTAGGATATTTCCCCTTACACCGTAGCCATATAGCTTTTGTAGGAATATCTCATGGTCAACATAGTCAAAAGCTTTCGTCATATCAGTAAAAATATCCTATCTTTTTATCAAGTGATGTCATAATATTATTAATTAAATCAAACAGTGCCAAGTTAATATTTATGTTTTTGTGAAAACCTTTCTGTTCATTGCAAAATAAATTATATTTTTCAAAATATGTGTAAATTGAGTTGTATATAACGTTCTCAAAAATTTTGGACAAGACAGAAATTTTTGCAATGGGTCTATAGTTTTTCATATTCGTTTTGTCACCTTTTTTAAGTAAAGGTTTAATAATAACTTTTTTTAAGCTGTTTGGAAATATGCCATCAGCAATACAAAGGTTAATAATGTGAGCTAATGGCTGTGCTATATCTTCCTTTACATACTTGAGGACCTTCGTACAAACGCCATCACAACCAACAGTATTCGTATTTTTTAGATTAGAGATAATTTTTATAATGTCATTTTTCGAAACCGGTGACATAAATAAAGATTGTGACGAAATATTACCAAAAACATTACGATTAATCTTATCAGAATTTATATTATTTTCAATGGAGTCAATAAAGTAATTATTAAATTCATTAGCTATGTTAATAGGGCGTGTAAAAGTCAAATTGTCTCTGTTTATTGTCATAATTTGTTCACGTTTTAGATTTATTAATAACTTGCCAAGCGGCCTTAGATTTATTTTGAGAAGAGCTTATAAAATAATTGTTTTGTGCTTTCTGAGTCAATTTTATAATTTTTTTATAGAGAGTGGAGTATTTCCTTAGACTATTCTTATTTGTTGAGCTAGGGTCAAATCAATATTTCCAAAGTAAATGTCTTTGTTTCTGACTGCATATCTTTATCCCTCGAGATATCCACTTAGTTTTCCTATTTAATTTGACAGTTACTATCTTTTCTGGAAAGCATAATTTATATAATAATAAGAAATCGTCCATGAAGGCTTCAAAAGACACGTTTGCATCTTTAGCATTAAAAACTTCTGTGAAAGATAAACAGCCTAGGAGATTTTTAAATTTGATCAAATTATCTTCAGAATAATCTTTCTTTTTACATTTCCAAAGTTGTAATTTGCAAGTTATTTTTATGGGCACTTTCAGTATTTGAGATGTGTGATCCGAAAGGGCTAGATCTATGATTTCAGCTTTGCAGCCCCTTTTGTAACTATGTGCAAAATTATCGATGCAGGTATTACTACTGAGTCTAGTTGGTTTGTAAAGTGCTAGTTTTAAATTATATTGCAAGAGAAAATATTCAAATTCTAGTGTAATTTTATTTCTCTTTATTACATCAATGTTAAAATCTCCTGCAAGAATAATGTTTTTATTTGGCCTTGAACAAAGTCTTTTGAGTATGTTGTCCAATTTTTCATAAAATAATACATAATTATGTTTAGGTACCCTGTATATAGAAATAATAATAATGTTATATGATATAAGTTCGACCACGCAACATTCAAATAATCCTGAAATCGATTGTTTGGCTACGTCAGTTAGTATTCGATATTGCAGTCCTGCTCTAACAAAGATGCATGTGCCACCTCGTTTCGTATTTCTTGAATAGTAAGCAGCTAGATAGAAGTTGGGTATATACATTTGATCCTCATTGCCTGATTCCATGAAATGTTCTGTAATGCATATAACGTCTATAATAGTTCCCTTATTGAATAATTCTTCTAACTTAACTAAAAGTCTAACGAACAAAACTGACATAGTTTTGTTCGTTAGACCTGCTATATTTTGATGGAGAATATTGAGACAGTTATAGAAAAAACTGAGAATCATTTGTTGTCTGTGTGACTGGTAAAGCATTCATTTGATTTTCCTGAGAACAATCAACCTCTAAAGGTGCAATATTTAGGGCACTTAAGTCTAAGACGAGATCTTGTAGATCTGATATGACCGTATTCCAGCCTTTATTGTTCAAAGTGCCATATCGATAGCTGTATGTTTCAGAAGTATAGGACAGATTTAAATTTGAGTCTCAGATATATGCGTAATTATATGTTTCCGCATCCATGCAAAGAAGATTATTGAACGTATCAATTCGGCTGTTATACATTATATTACTGTTTACCATATATTTAAACGTTGGTAAACATATTATAAAGTTTGTATGTTTCAAAGTAACTAGTTTTTCCCGTATAAGCGATACAAGTTCAATATAATTATACGTTTTTCTAAAATGTACTTCGCCAATATAAATAATACAGTAGTCATTATATGTAAAGTTTCGTACTTTTTCGTCAATATTATCTAATAAAAAGTTCAGACTACTGTTAGGCTTGCGATAATGGCATATTTCAAAATTACATAATTGCATTCTCTGAGTGATCTTATAATAGGTCTTTACCTATGAAATTGCCGTTTTGTATGAAAAAATTTAAACGAATTTTTTTCATGAATTTTTTTATTTGTATTAATCGAAGTAATCACCCATGCAATCAATGCATCTTTGCCATCGCAGTGGCAGTTTGGACGGGAGGCAACAAATTCTTCAAAGGCATTTTGTACTGCCTCTCGGGTATTGAATTTTTTTCCCGCCAAGAAGTTATCCAAATTCTGGAAAAAGTAGTAGTCTGTAGGCGCAAGGTCTGGTGAGTAGGGCGGATGACGGAGAGCTTCCAACCCCAGTTCTTGCAACTTGGAGACCGTCTGCTGTGCAGTATGAGGTCGCGCGTTGTCGTGCAGGAGCAGCGGAGACGAGCGATTGACCAATGCTGGTTGGAGATGCGCCAGCTTCTCCATCATTGTGCTCAGTTCTTCACAGTACACATCTGCAGTAATGCTCACCCCGTTTGGTAAGAAGCTGTGATGAATCACACCGGCGCTAGACCACCAAACAGTGACCATCACTTTTCTAGGGGTAAGTTTTCGTTTAGGGCATTGTTTAGGTGCTGAACCAGGATCCAACCAACTTGCTGAGCGCTTGCGGTTATCAAACAGAATCCATTTTTCATCGCAGGTAACAATGCGGTTCAAAATTCCTTCATTTGTGTGTCTGTTGAGCAGTGCAAGGCACGTCTCGACGCGTACTTCGCGCTGGCGATCATTGAGTTCGTGGGGCACCCATTTGTCAAGCTTTTTTACCTTGCCAAATTGACGCAAGTGGACCAATATTGTTTTGACGCTAACGTCGAAAGCTGCTGCTAATTCAGCCGTAGATTGTGTATCATCAGCTTCCACAACCGCCTTTAATTCGTCATTGTCGACCAAAGTCTTCGGACGACCGCGAGGTTCATTTTTCAGGTCGAAATTTCCAGAACGGAAGCGAGCAAACCAATAACAGGTGGTGCGTTGGTTTGTAGTGTTAGCTCCGTAAACGTCGTTGATGTTGCGTGCCGCTTGTGCCGCGTTGCTGCCACGACGGTACTCATATTCCATAATTACTCGAATTTTTAACGTATCCATGATGACGAAAAAGATTGAAATGCGATGAAAATGTAACACTAATCAATAAAGAAATGACTACTTTTGGAAAAAAGAATCCATGTTTTTAAAATAAAATTAATTTGAAATTAGAATTCTTAGCCAAACAAAAATTATTTTGATTTGAAATGGCCAGTACTGCAGAACGGCAATTTCATAGGTAAAGATCTAATATATTCTGTTGGAAGTTTCACAACTAAGTAGACATATTTTGTGTTTCAAAGACGAAGCAGTTTGATTTGTATGTGGTATTCTTTCTTGAAAAGTGCTTGAGAGACATAGGCCATCTTCGCTTTTGTTCGTCAATATCGCGTGTGTAGGTGTACAGTCTGTGCTCATGTTTTCTACAGTTTGTGTCTGCTTTGTTTTTGTGGAATTATTTGTATTTTTCTTTGGTGTTTGTTTTTTCTGTTTTGCTGGACTGTAGGTAATCTTCTTGTAAATATTATTTTTCTTTGTTAAATCATCGTTATCCTGCCTCAATTTTTTATTTTCTAACGTTAATAGGTCAATTTCATTGTGTGCACTATTTAATTGAGCCGTTAGTTTTTCGATCTCATCTTTTAATTTTAATAGTTGATCGTCTTCATCCTCGGATATGTCTGGCATACTATTCGAGGTGGTACAATCCAGTGTTTGTGAAATTATATCACTGTCATCATTGTTTGTCTCTGATCTAGTGCGGGTACGATGCATAGTTATGTTCTCGAAGAAATTCATGGTACTAATATTTGATATTCCAAATATATATCACAAAAAGATATCTCGAGTTTAGTTGGGATCGAACCCCAGTCACGATGATTTCTCCCTTGCAGGCGAGCGTGATACCGTTGCGCCAAGCGAGCAGTACTCTTTGTGTTGAAATTTTCGACCGTATGTTGACGTCGTAAGTGTACTCCAACGTCAATAGATGTCGTTGTTTGACAGTAATTAACACAACTATTATTTATTTGTGTTGTTAACACTATAACTCGATTTGAACTTCGGACGCCTCGATAATGTAATCGTCTAATCACAAACACTGTCAAATTATGGCGATCCAACTTTGTTTTACATACACCGCAGCTTATGACGATGCGATAATGTCAATGATGTCAAATTTCTGTAATCGATACAAATATATCTGTTATAATTCACAGTAAGGCAGGATTATGCGACGAACATAAATTATTCTACTAAAAATAACGAGAGTTTCAAGTTGCCTGATACCTGACCTATTAACCGCAAATCCGCGGAATATAAGTAAAAGGTCACAAACTGAAACTTATTATTTTGAAAACAAAAGTTTCGAATTTGGAATAAACATTTTTAATAAAAATAATTAAGATGTATTTATTTTCCACCACACAGTAAATACTAGATACAAATAAATAAAACAGGTACTTATATTTTTATATACTAATGAGGTGGACTGGAGCCTAAACTAGGGAAACCCTGTATTTCAGGACTCCAGGACACTCGCCTGAGAAAAGTTTTGCTACAAAATTAGATGTATGGTGATCCACGTTATGGAGCGAATTGTGTGTGTGCGCATGTACGAGTGTGTATGTGTGTACGAGTGTGTGTGTGTGTGTGTGTGTGTGTGTGTGAGTGAGTATAGGTGTGTGTTTGTATGTGTGCGTATGTGAGTCATTAGTTGAAGATCTATAATTGAACTTTTACTTAAAAATATTGTTATTTTACAATATTTATGAGAGATTCAGTATCGTTGTAGTTTAGGTTTAGTAAGTATTTTTTGATAATAGGTCTACATTTCTTAGAGGTTAGAGAGAATTGAATTGAGTTTGTTATAAAGATATGGTGCTAGGAATAAAGATTGCCTTCTGAAGAAAGCTGTGTGATGAGTGATAGGATCGCATATACTGTTTCTTCTGCGCGTAGAGTACGCGACTGTTGGGATATAGGCTAATTGTTTGTGTTTGTGAAGTGTGGTGTGCAGAACAAATAGTTGTCTTACGGTTAACACGATAGATGCATTGTAGAGGGCAGTTGTTGAAAAACGGAAGGGTTTTCTAAGCATTACCTTAAGTAATGATCTCTGTGCGCGTTCGACTGTAATAATTATTGTTTTGGACGCTCCCCCCCAAGCTGGTATACAATAGTCAATTAATGACTGAGCCATGGCGTAGATAGTCTGCAAAAGAGCTGGTTTGAGTATGTTTCTCAGCTTTTTAAATATCCAGATCATCTTGCGTTTTTTTCACACCCGGGCTCTTTATTAAGTGCCAGTTACATAGTTTGGCTATTTAAACCTCCTTGGAACTAATAATAATAATAATAATGTCCTCCTAGCCGAATTTCGGCCACGGTGGCCAGTCTCAACAGAGATTAGCCATCTGCGCGGGACATATTATAGTGCTCAAGTTTGTGCGCAAACATAGGAGCACTTTCTATTCCATCACTCTCATGATCCGATGCAACGCCTAGCGACACGACCGGAAAGAGGTCAGGTATAGGACCGACGGCTTTACGTGCTCCCCGAGGCACGGGGGTATAATACCGCCAACTCCCAGACTTCGGGCTGATGCTGAGAAATTTTTCGTTTTACAGAAAAGTCCTAAAATCACTTTATGGCCCGACTAGGGATTTGAACCCAGGACCTCGTTCTCTGCGGGTGAACACGCTACCGCTAGACCAACGAGGCAGTAAAACTCCTTGGAACTAAATGACTACCAATAATACTTATAGAAAATCAAAACCGCACTTTTTTTTGTAAGGGAGTGCACTATTATTTCACATATACAAGGTGAAATCTATCCATGAAACTCAACGAATTAAAGAAATCTCATAAGTATTTAAAAAGATTTTTTGGGTCCCCATGTCCCCATACATGAAGGCGTCAGCCGAACATTTTTGTACCGGAACTTAATATTTTTTCAAGTTCCTTTTAAGTTGATGTTCTATACGTTGTTCAGTATAATGGACAAATTAAGCTTTTTAAGTTTCCAAAATATTTATATTAGGTACACCTTATATAGTACATATTTACACAATTCTTAAGTAATTGATTAAATGGATTGTTTCTTTAAATAAATTTGTTTCTGGCCGCCGGCCGGTGGGTCACAGCTCTAAACTAATCCAACCCACTTTTCTAATACTATTACAATACAGTTTTCACACACCGCCATCTGACCCCAAACTAAGCAGAGCTTGTACTATGGAAACCAGATATACTACTTATACTACTTTTCTTTTTATAAATACATACAGTAGGTTAGTTATAGTTTCAGGACAAACAGACATGTTCATACAAACACATATCTGCCTGGGTGGGAATCGAACCCACGACCTGCGGGTGACAGGCATTTACCAACACTCCCACCAGCCCATGGAAAAAAACATGTATATTATGTGAAACAAACTCGTGTATACCTTAAAGATAGCTTATTTAGAAAATTTACATAATACTCTCGAATTCAAATCGAGAATATTGTATATTATGTAAATAAATGTTCTACCTCTCGTAATCATTCTTTTCTCAGAATCTGTCAAATGCACGAAATACAGTAGGTGTAGGTACAGTTACGATATTATTGAGTGGGCAGTTTAATCAGGATGTTTATATATTTGTACATAATTCTTAAATGACTTTGCCGATAGAAAGATATGCGTAGGAATTCTAAATTCAAAAATTTAAGTTCGTATTTGAAGATCGTTTACCATATAAACCTAGGTAACTATAAAAAACCAGCCAAGTGTGAGTCGGGCTCGAGCGCGAAGTTTTCCATAGCATTATCCATAAAAACGACAAAATATCACGTTTTTTGTATGGATGCCCCTTTAAATATTTGTTTAATTTTTAATTAATTATTTATTTTTAAAGTGAATATACATATAGCTAAATATTCTGTGAAAATTTCAAGCGTCTACCTAGTGCTGTTATCAATATGGAGCGAAAACGAGGAAAATGTCACGTTTGTTATAGGGGAGTCCCTTAAATATGTATTTCATTCGGTTTTGTAGTATTTGTTGATATAGCAGACACAGGAATACATACATAATCTGTGAAACTTTCAAATTAATTTATCACGGTGCATGAGATACAGCCTGGTGACAGACGGACAGACAGACAGTCAGCGAATTCTTAATAATAGGTAAAATTTTTACCCTCTAGGTTCGGAAACCTAATAAAAACTTTCAAACGTATAAAGATACAATATACCTGTATATACAACGGGTAACATAAAAGTGTTGAATACATTATAACATTTTTTGTATTGTATACGGAGAACAATGAATTTACTAATTACCCAAATGTCAGAGTTTTTCAAGCCGTCCAGTAGCCCTCTGACATGGCTAAACCACTGTTGTCTAATGACTACCGGGACCGTCAGCTTAACGTGCCCTCCGAAGCACGGAGACGCTCAGAAATTAAAACACTTTGGCGATCAACCATCTATGGAATGATCGCGAGCCAAGTTACTTAACCTCGCCGATCGCTTACGGACTGATGAGAGCATCGAGCGCCTCAAACAACATAAGAATATACAATGCAATGTATGTACATTGCATTGCGCCTTACTAACATATCAATAAGCAAAGCCCAAAAACGAAAGGAATAAGCAAAGCCCTTATAATCCTATAAGGGTTTTGCTTATTCTTTGTTGTCCGTCCTGTCCGTAAAATAAAGATATTAATTAAATTATTAAGTTTTCTCAGAAAGAATTTCCACATGGTCGAAGCTGGGGGCGGAACCAAGTTTGGCATAATATCAGAATTATTTTGAACTAATGGGTACATATTACAACTCTCTAAAAACCAAAGAAACATTTACAAGAGATTCCTTCTAAAGAGATTTTATATTAAAATTCAAAAGGTGTGTTTCATATATGTAGATAAACGAAGTATGGGAAAATGGTAGCTAAGACTAGTTCATTAGAAGGATTTTTATAGAAACATTGATGCGAGTATGGCAAATCATGCAAACATGAACCCATAAAGAAAATGAAAGAATCTTAAAAACGTCTAGACTGATCTGTATTCCGTCGTCTCCATACATAAGTAGGTACCTACTTTAAATTTCTGAGACATGCAAACTTGCATTGTTCTTTTAAAATATGTTTATCAGTAATGTTGTTCAAAACTCACATCACGCAGCTTTTCGATACTGACGTATAATTATTGCCTATAAAAATTTCGTATGTGTCTGCATAATTCATTGGGTTCCATTCAAGTTCCATAAATGCTTTCGTAATACTTGCACATCGTGTTATGTGAATCAAGGTATCTGCAAGAATACAGGTAAAAAATCTCTGGTATGTGTATCAGAATTCCAACGCATTCAAACTTAAATTAACGTTTTTAAATCAATAAATAAAATCAAAAAGGTTTTTATTTACGTAGACTTTAAAAAAGCGCTTGTAATTAGTCAGAACATATTGTTTGTAGTAATACAGTTATTATTTCTAGTTACTTATTATAGATATTTAGGTACACGTAATGTTAAAACATTTATACAATTTATTTTATAATGGTAGTGATATTTAGCTTGCTTGTATTAAGTTATTGTCAAGGAGATTATGTTTAGTTGAAGTTTTTAATATTATGTATTGACATTTATATTTTACTACATATTGTCTGAATAGTTCTGTCTATATTAAGGTTTTCAGTATAATTATTATAACGGACCTTGTGTTTAAAACGACGGTCGCGCTTTAATGCTACCGCCGGAGAAGACCCAGCGAAACAAACTCAGCAGGTTCATCTACTACCGGTTTCAACACGGCCCAGTTGAGACGGTCCGGCGAAACATACTCAAGCGGGCATGAACACGGGATTTGGTCCACTTAAAGTAATTATTTAGTAGGCAAACACAATATCTGCTCGCTCGGTTGTCTGAAAAGTAACTTCATTTAAGGAGGTATAGTCAGAAGTGGAAATATTTTTAGCCGCCCCTGGGACCGCTGGCGTTTGGAGGAGGAACTCCACTCGTCTCGTATAAGCGGTACCGGGAAGAGGTAACCTGCAGTAGCTCAGGTTGCCTAAACACGCTTGTGCGCGTGCTGGGGAGGGAAGGAGGCATTCGTGCTCACTTAGGACTCTTAAATTCATCCTCAGTGCTTTTGTAGGTGGCTGCTCCAGTTGCAATTCTCTCGTTTTATGTGGCTATAGCCTCTTTATATCATTCTGTCTCCCGCTTTGCTCTGGGGGGAAGTGGAACTATCCATTTCTAACTCCTCCTTTTTTCTTTCTGATTAAATTCGTTGCGGGATCCAAGACAGTTAAAGCGATTCCCCGGGACATGCCTGAGTCTCACCGCTCAGTGTCATTTCATTGTGTGCCACTGTTGATCCTGGCTTACAGGAGTTGCAGTGGTGGGTAAGAGGGAGGGACTACCCGGGTGAGAATCTCGAGGAGGCTGCAGTGTACAGCGAGGGTACTGGCGAGATCGTTCACCAGTACCCAGAGCCTCCGCTACAAGCACTGTGAAGCTGGCTACCGTGGTGGTTTTAGTAGGTCGGTCATACACGACATGCGATTAGAGCATTTACAACACGTAAAAAATGGTACACACCGTACTAGGTTTCGATTATTTTAGTAACGAGGCAAGCCTTAAGCCAACAACCCTGGTGCACTATACAAGTGGGACAACGCCAAAAACAGCAGGAACATGTTAACCTTAAAGTACATTTTCACATTATAGCGTTTCGCATACACCTGAGGTCACCTCGGCAAATACAAGTGCATCATTTTTATAAAATACATAGAAGTCAATTCAAATCAGACGGGACCAAAAATTAAAAGACTGAGTCATCAACGGGCTGATTGGCGTGGTTGGTGGATACTTGCTTTTTACGCCGCAGGTCGTAGGTTAGATTCCCACCCAGGACAGATTATTGTGTTTTTTATCTTTAGAAAGGCAACGCCCGCATTAGGGATTATAATCCCTGTGTCACGGCGCACTTCATATTCACTTCTATATACACAAATTACATCCAGACTCAGAACAACTATTTATGGGTCACACAAATAGTTGTCCGGCGCGGGACTCGAACCCGCGACAGCGGCGAAGCGGCGAGGCGACTGTCTTAGCCGCTGCGCCACACGTGCAGTCTAATAATCATCAAGTGCGCATGAACATGTCTAGGTGTAATTATCAAATAAAAGTGTAATTATTATTGTAAAGATATAAACTAAAAAGCCTATCTATGAAGTATTTGTAACAGTTACCCGCGCTTGTTCCTCTAAATACGTAATTCAAAGATTATCAATACATATCGACCACACAACGCAGCCTCGTTGCTAAGTGATAGAAGCGTCCGAAATATTAATCAGTACTAACAGGTCTATCTACACCTAAACAGATGTTCTTTTGAACTAATTAATAATATACGTATAATTAATTACTTAAGTTATTGTTTGTGGTATAAAGGGCAACATATTATTTGTGTGTTGGGATTCACTGCTAAGAAATGGAACAGAATGAAAGGTATCCAATTTATTAATTAGCTATCAGTTTGATTTATAATATACTATTAATATCAAGGAGTGGCGGTGGGTGTAGTGACTCTGTGGTAGTGATCCTGTCTACTTTTCCAAAGGTTGCGGGTTCGATCCTAAAACAAGACAAGTTTTTGTCTTGGTCACGGTGTTTTCTGTGTATTGTATATAATTTCAACGAAAAGTAAATAAGTATTTCTACCTTTTGTAGTATCCATAGTACAAGCTCTGCCTAGTTTAGGTTAGATCGCGCTGTGTGCTATGGCCCGAATATTAGATTTTTATTTCATCTATACCGTTAATGCATACCTATTGACTTGCGGTTTTGACTTAATTTTATATGTATATGACAACTCTCTTGAGGTGCGGAATATAGCTTAAATAAAGCATAAAATTAGCATACCTAGCGACTAACTTTATTAAATAAAGTTAAAATGTGGTAATGGCTAAATAAACATTTTTTTTTCATGACGTTTCATACAGTAGCAGGCTACTATATAGGACGCTTTCGTTAACTTTTTTTAATTATTTTTCATACATCTTTAAAATTAATTGTATAAATTCAAGTGCGTGTGGGAATCTTTTAATTATTTAAGGAGCACCAATAATAGTGGAGGACATTTAAAAAGTACAAATTACTCATGAAACTGAACAAATAAATGAAACCAATTGGTGATATACAAATAAATTAATAATTGGTGATATATACATTAAATTATTTTATTTCCCCGTACAAAATGCGTCGTCTGACATTTTTTTTATTGACAAATTAAGTTCCGTAATATATTTTCACTATATATTATACTCAGATTTTGTAATGTCATAATTAAAGTTTTAATGAAAATTTTACAAAGGAATATGAGCTAAGTTGCTCTTCTAGTACTCTTAGATAGATGAATCCAACTGTAAATATAAGTAGTATTATTATAAACTCTCTAGAATGGTAATACTTTTCTAACAAACTTCGGTGACTTACCAGCATTTCGAGGCATTGACAATAACAATAATTATCAGCGCTGTGGTCATTCAGGTTGTCTATCTGATTTGCAGTCTAAATAGTGTACGCTAATCTGACCCCGAGTTTTTCAGGCACATACTTTCAGAAACCATACTAAACTGTTTAAAATCTAGTCGTGAGTAATCCATCAAGATGTTTGGAGCAAAGTCACTGACCAAATATTTACTTCATGACATCTATTACAAACAAATGATCCTCGTGGACATCTGCGTTCGGACAAAAAGGATTTCCTAATTTCCTTATTCATTATTCCGAGATAAATTTATTTCTTAGCTCAATCGCGTTTAGTCAAATCAACTCATCGCTGAAACAAATGATATTACCGAAATACTTTACACGCCTGAAGAAAGATAATGTACATAGCAACAAAATTTCTAGGCATCTCCATAAGCTGAATTTTAATAATTGATAACATTACCGACTACAAAAAAGAGAAAGGTTCTCATATCGATCAGTTTTCTTTTTCCTACATTTCAAACCCGATATACATTTTTAAAAGAGTTTGGGGCACAGCGTTCTTCCGCTCAAAGAGCAACCTGACTGGGGAAGTACTCCACCTTACAGAACACATTCCTGAATAATAACTTTAATGTTGTGTTTCTGAGTGTGAGTAAGGTCGCCAGAGCTCATCGGGGTGGGGTGAAGGTTCAGCAACACTTGTTTGCTGACTCATTTAAGGCAGTCAACGCACCCGTGACTCCTTGGTGTTGCGAGTGTCAATGGGCGGCGGTGTTCGCTTATCATCAGGTGACCCACTTGCTCGTTTGTCGCTCTATGACATATAAAAAAATCATTTGTTTTTTATTGATATTGATTTAGGTGAAGAAATGTTTAAGCCAGTTATCCAATTGATTTAATGAGGACGGAGGACGCGCAATATCCGTCGCGCAATGTAGTTACCGGTTGTCATCTTTACTTAACAATAACTGTAAAGGATCCAACAGGACAGACAATAATGAGCCCTCCGCGACATAGTAGAAGCAAATTTTAATTGGTTTAGTAAATCGCTCGATAAAATGTACAGAGTGAATTTGTATCCTTATAGGGGGCGAAAAGTATCATTTCATATCATGTAAAAATATAGAGAATACCAGAATAAGACACATTGCTGCTGGTAAAAATACATCTTCAAACCAATTCCGTTTGATAGATATGTAGGTACTAGCCAAATATGGGACGCCGTGGTCTCCTTCTGTGAGGCAGTCATGCTCCAGAAGGAGGCCGCCGAGCGGGATAGGGAACCCTCTCGTAGACGGAGGAGGCGTCAAGGCGGTGGCGGTAGCCAATAGCCCAACTCCCCTCAGGGCTGCAATGGCAGTATGAGAAGTGTCCTCTACTGCCGCCACGTTCAAGCAGCTCCGGGCATACAGCGATCTTTTTTGTGGCGCAGTCACTGTGCCGGACAGGCAGGAGTCGGCAATAGGGGAGGGCAATTCAGAGTCCTCCCAGGGTACGTGTCCCGACAATCAGAGACATGGCGCAAAACCGGAACAGCATACCCGCGTTCCCAGGGCTTCCCCCATCAGCCACCAAGGGCCAAGAGAAGTCCACAGCAGGTTAAGTTTAGTCGGTGCGAGTCTGACATACCCACACACAGACACTTATTGCGGGTGGCATGCATAGGCATTCCCCCTGCCATACCAAAAAAAGGTACTATCCAAATAGATTTATATTTCTATAAAAGGATGGGATAAACAAAATAAACTTGAAGAAGCCAAGTTAGATAGATGAAATTATATTTTGTTCATTAATTCATAGGTCTTCTTAATTTGTGAAACGTGCTTGTATACTGCGATCGCAGTTTTCGCCTCCTAATGGAAAATATTACGTGTAATGGATCCCTTCCTGTTCCGACCCCAGCTTTTCTATTTAAAACGTCGGCCAAAGTTTCTTAGTTGGCCGAAATTATTTACCCACTTTACGCCCAAATTTCTCTACATTATAAATACAAATGTGTTTTTTAAATATAGTAGATAGTGAAGGATATTTAAAGAGCACATTCTCCAAGCGCAAAAACTATTGAAAGAGAAGAGATTTTTGAACACGAAATGAAAATTGCTGATCGACATTTTTGTTTAGAAAGTTAATCTTATTATGATGTCTTTTGCAAGTTGATGTCATACACATGCGTTGGTCACTTATACATGTATAAATTGTCGTCACTAATAACAGTTAAACTTTAGTTACAAAGTTAGTGCAAATGCTAGTGATGCATATCGGGACGGGTGCTTGTAATATTTTATTTATTTATATTTTGACATATTTCTGACATTGGTTTCTTTTATTTTATATTTATTATTTATGACATTTTCTTAATATTTCATTTCATGTAAATTATAAAAATATTTCATATATTAATCATTATTAATGGAGTTGTTAGGCCTTTGTGTCAAGTGAATTAAAGGATAGTGGTGAATGTCATGATATGAGTAGTAGAGTGAGACTGGCGTAAATAATATATAATTGAATGTAAGGCTGCCTAAATAAATATGTAATAATATCAATGCAAAATGTGATAGGTGACAACTGTCTTGAAACAATTTGCACACCTTTAAAGGTAAAATGTGGTCTAGGACAAATATGTAATAACTTAACATCTACTTATATGGACCCATATTTAGCAAATATTGATTTTGATTTTGATTTTGAATATGTGTTATGAGACAGTTCTTCAGAACGCGTAGTTGTAATATGTGTTATGTGACAGTACTTCAGAACGCATACTTGTAATATGTGTTATGTGACAGTACTTCAGAACGCATACTTGTAATATGTGTTATGTGACAGTAATTCAGATCGCATACTTGTAATATGTGTTATGTGACAGTACTAATAAATCACACTAATATTATAAAGGCGAAAGTTTGTGGGTGTGTATGTTTGTTTATTTTTCACGTGTAAACGGCTGGAGCGATTTTAATAAAATTGGTATGGAGTTAGCTGACACTTAGGCATAGTTTAACGCGGGTAAAACCACGAGGCACAGCTAGTAAATAAATGGAAACTAAATCTGTCTCTTCATAATATATTATTAACATAAGTTTAATTAAATTAATCGGTTTACAAAGACCGGATAAGTTACATAACATACATATAATAAAGTGCAAACAGTCCAATTGGGAATTCACTATATTTCTGACGGCGGTTAAAAAGCTGAACAAAACCAACAACTTTGTTAAACATGTTTCTAAACGAAAAACGATTTCCAATATTATCAGGATTAGCAGCATGGACGCCATTCTCTTCGCGTTGTCATTTGAGGTGGTTTTACTGCAAATGAAGATTTTAGGTGAGTACGAATTTATGTAAGTATACATTGCACATAATGTCTGGACAAAGTCTTTAAAATTTGTCAAAAGATTTAACTTTAAAATATAAGGTCTTATCATACCTGTTCGGTCCATGGCATTAGGCCGGGACTCCACCAAACGGGAAGCTGAGCGGAGAGGTGATGTGTCAATAACACAATTCTATTGGTTATTTAAAAATCATCTCCTCTCTGCTCGTCTCGTCTCCGCTTTGGTGGAGTCCCGGCCTTAGTCTTGGGTACTTAACTAATCACTAGCACCTTCACACATTGATTAGAACTTATGTCGTATCATCTGAAGCTTGATCACGTGCCTTTTTCCAAACGAATATTTTTTAGATCTTCTTAATGCCGCCTTTATTAAGTCTATAAACCGGTGTGAGCTTAAAGAAAGTATAAGGGAGTATATACCATGTATGTATATTGTATGCGCACCAATTCAGGCGCAAACATAACTATACTTCCGTCTATGTCATCACTCCGATAATGCCGTGGATTTGTACGGCTATCAGACATGACTTGACTGCACGTGTGGCGCAGCGGCTAAGTCAATCGACTCGCCGCGACGTGTCCCGGTTTCGATTCCCGCGCCGGTCAACTATTTGTGTGACCCGTAAATATAGTTGTACGGAGGCTGGATGTAATTTGTGTCCGTCTTCCGGCCGTAGTCTTTTATTAAAAAAAACTTGCTGGAGATCAGAAGACGGCTTTATATCTTCTTCGAGAGAGGTCAGTCCCTAGTCTGTGAGTCTCTGAACACGAATGCTAAATGAGCACACTATTTGTTTTGTGTCTAGGTTTAATTTATTTATTATATATGTGTTTAGAATAGCCATAGTACAGGATATGCCTACATTGGGATCAGGTGGCAGTGTGTCTGAGTCACGCTTGGCAGACGGATTGGCGATCGCACTATGATAGTCATAGTCCACAGAGAGACATCGCTGTCCGTCTGTCCTAAGATATATCCTCACGACGACTACTACACCCCCACGGGATGAGATGGGGTGACGATAGTCTAAGCCGTGAGTTACACAGCAAAACAAACAGCAAAATTATTAGTTTACTGAATAAATACATAAAAATCTTGTTCCCTTCAAAATAAAGATTTCTATCTTCCTTTGCTCCTATTATCAAGTTATTGAAAGTTCCACAATGTACAGACACCAGCAGATCAAGCTACCCCATCTGTCAAATTTCCCCAATTGAAAGTGAACCTTATGCTTTTGTTATAACTTTGAAAATCTATAAAAGAAATTTGACAGATTGGGGTAGCTGGATGTGCTGGCGTCTGTACAAAGGAACCCTCAATAGCATGTGTTAGCAACATTAACATGTAACATTTACCGAGCTCTTGAGCCCCGAAATTTGACGCTGCGAATTTCTAATACGTTGATATTTTGTGTAAACATAACACAGGAAATTTCAATATACTTAATTTAAATTGGGCAAAGGAACTGCTAATGAATATTTTGATACTAAACTTCGGCACTATCCTATACTCTTTTATAAGAGGACTAGCTGTGCAACGCGGTGTAACCCGCGTATTATAGCATATGTGTTAATCCAGGATGTCAGCTAACTCCATACCACATTTTATTAAAATCGCTCTAGCCGTTTAGACGTGAAGAAGTAACAAACATACACACTCACAAACTTTCGCCTTTATAATACTAGCTGAGCCCCGCGGTTTTACCCGCGTTAAACTTTATAAGTTATAGCCTACTAGCAGTGCCCGCGGACTTCGTTCGTTATTTTTGTCCCTGCCCGTTTGTCCCGCGTAATATATTTTGGGTTAAAAGTTCGGGATAAATAAAATTATAATGTTGAATCTAATTAAATTAGCCTACCACACTCCACAAATACGTAGCTTTCTATTGGTGAAATAATTTTCAAAATCGGATCAGTAGATCCAGAAATTACCCCTTACAAAGTCACAAACTCACAAACGTTACCTCTTTATAATATTAGTATAATTAGAAGTATAGATTTGTTCATCCAGGGTGTCAGGTAACTCCATACCAAATTTTATTAAAATCACTCTAGCCGTTTAGACGTGAAGAAGTAACAAACATACACACTCTTTGTTACTTCTTCACGTCTGAACTGCTGGTTGGCATGGTTGGTAGATGCTTGCCTTTCACGCCACAGGTAAGGGGTTCATTCCCATCCAGGACAAATATTTGTGGGTATGAACATGTCTGTTTGTCCGCTGTCTAAGTGGTATTATCCTGCTAATATTATAAACGTGAAAGTTTGTAAGTATGGATGGATGTCTGTTACTCTTTCATGTAAAAACTATTGAATGGATTTTAATGAAACTTAACAATAATATACTACATATATATTTGTGTATATAAAACTACTTTAACGCGGGTTAAACCGCGGGGCCTAGCTAGTATATCAATATAAGTATGTATTTACATTTACAAAAGAAAAGTAGTAGGTAGGTATATATAGTATATCAGTTACCTGGTTTCCATAATACAATCTCTACTTAGTTTGGGATCAGATGGCCGTGTGTGTATGTCCCAGGATATTATTATCACCCCATCTCCTCCCGTAGAGAGGTATACCTAAGTCGTTTCGTGGTAATATCTACCAGAAGACGGGCAGCAGCGTCTCTCTCTAAGTACTGCGACCATCATACTATTGTGTCTGTGTCTGCCAATCAGCGCGATTATGGCATATCCTCCCACGATATTCCTTGGGGGACGTTTATGTCCAGCTGTGGACGTATTTCGGCTGTTATAATGAATATACTTTTGAGGCGCTCATAGCTAGATGCTCTTACCGGTCCGTAAGCGATCGGCGAGGTTAAGTAACTAGGCTTGCGGTCAGTCCAGAGATGGGTGACCGCCAAAGTGGTATAATTTCTGAGCGTCTCCGTGCTTCGGAGGGCACGTTAAGCTGTCGGTCCCGGTTGTAGTCATTAGACAACAGTCGTTAAGCCATGTCAGAGGCCTATTGGGCGGCTTGAACACCTCTGACACTAGGGTAACCACTGCCCATACGATAAGTAAGTACTTTGTTAGCTCTTTGGTTAAAAAGCAAAGCGCTTACCTACAATGTTTATGTGGGGTTTAAGTTTATAAGAATATAGTGAGTCTGGCCGCCGTATACTGCCATTTTAATTAGTAACTAAGTGGTAGACTTCCCATATAATAATAATAATATCCTAGGACATTATTTACACACGACCATCTGATTCCAAACCAAGCAGAACTTGTACTATGGAAACCAGATAACTATTAGATATACTATGTTTTTTGTAAATACATACTTATGTAAATAAATTACACCTAGACTCAGGACGAACAGACATGTTCATGCACACAAATATCCGTCCTGGGTGGGAATCGAACCCCCGACCTCCAGCGTGAAAACAACCATTTTCCAACCACGCCAGCAGGCCCGTCAAATGCAGCAATAAGTAAAAAGTAGTATAATAATAATAGTTTTAATAATAATAATAGTTTATTTGCCAAAAAAAGAAATACAGTGGATCTCGAACAATATTTTTGTTAGAATTTGTATACGTAATTACATTTAATGTCCGATTTAATATCGAAACTCCCCGCAGTAGGCTAGGCCGAGACGAGTAGTTAGTAGAGTGCTACAACTTTCACCATTATTTTTCTCCATGATAAATAGCGCCATCTACCGCTTTAATGTTGTTTATTTTGCAGAGGGCAGTGCAGAGCTAAGGCTCTGTGACTGGCGGCCGGCTAACAAAATAGAGAGCCTTCAACGCGATAAACTACTCTCAGACCGGTGAGTTGTGTGACTTTGTGGAAAGATGGCGTTGCTGCCTCTAAATTAGAATTTAAACTAGCCTTTTGGTCTAGTGTTGATGACCCGGACTGCTAAGCCGAAGGTCGTGGGTTCGATCCACACTCAGGACAAATTTATGTGCGATGAGTACGATTCTGTGTCTGGGTGAAATTTATGTATAATATGTATGAGCTTACAAATACATAAGTATGTTTATCAGTTGTTTGCCATCATAGTACAAGTTATTTATTTATTTTGATTGTTCAGTGCAATTAACAAAATGCAGAAGCCTAAAGTACTGTCGACACCGTGTTAGTCGATTTTACTGCTAACATACTAAGTATGCTGTAGTAATTAGAGACGACTGTACTGAGGAATAAGTTCTTCATGCTGTGGCATTATAGTCTGAACTTCAGCTGAACTTCCATCAGGGACGTGAAGGTTGTTAGATGGTAGGGTTTATTGGCCCTACCAATATTAACTCAGATGTAAACACGAGTGATCTTTTACATTTATATATTATGTTATAATATTACACAGAAAAATACATCAACAGCTTGACAAAGAATAGGAACATTTTTGTTTCTTATCATTTTTTATATAATGACACATTGTCAAAACTCATATAACAAATAACTAAATGAGATTACAAACTCTTTACTTCAACAAAGGTAACTAGGTGGTAAGTTAGGGCGATCTTTATAAGAAAGTTTACTTTTGTAAACTTTCTTATAAAGATCGCCCTAACTGAGGAAATTTCATCGTTATCACGAGTATGAATGGTCATCTACCACCATGCGTTTTACACTCTGTGCGAACAATTAAATTCGGAGGTATTTCCGATCTGGTACCTATGACATGGCAACCTTCATGAAGCGAGCCTATTCCTTTCTTAAAGGCTGGCAACGCACTACAACGGCTCCTCTGTCTGTCTTGCGAGTGTTCATGAGCGGTGGTGATCACTTACCATCAGGTGACTGACATACTCGTTTGCCTTGCTGTTTGTTTAAAAAAACCTTTCACCGTACTTCTAAAGATGAATCATGTCGATAAATATTAGAAAACATAGGTAATAGGTAGACAGCAGTATCGCTTATGTACGCGACTCATTCTTTCTTATTCATGGTTCAAAGTAAACATCCTCGTGGGAAGTTTTACTTCCAAGATATGCATTTATTGCATATCTACCGGGCACTGCATCCTTGCATCCTTGCGGATAAAGCTTTTCCCTCCTAAGGTATACATATTTTACTGCATATAAGTTTACCTCACCACGAGTCCTTGTAACTCCATGTTGCAAAGCAAAATTGCTGCGTTGAAACTTGTTCCTCTATATTTTTATAGAGATATCTATTTAAAGAAATGCTTCAATACAGGACTTCAATTTTAAACTTGAATGAGTTCAGCCAACTCCTTTAACCGATACAATATGCATTGTATGATATGTATAAAATTATATTCATAGTAGTTATATACGGGCGATACTGCTTAGGGGGTTAAATGCTACCGCGTCAGTAGGCTTATGCTCTAGAGACCCTACACGTGACCCCGGGTAGCGCTTAATGGTAGCAACATTTCTCCGGTGGTAGGCTTCGGCAGAGGGGCGTTAAAGTTGCCCCGAGGGGATATCTACCAGAGGACGGGCAGCAGCTTCTTTCTGAGTATTACGACCATCATATTGCCATCGACAGGTTTAAGATGATTCTTGGAGGAGGCTCTTGTCCAGCAGTGGAACTCTTACAGCTGTAATGTTAATATGGTAATATTGACAAAATTATAATATTGACAGAAAAATGGTAATGGAGACAATAAGGAAAGTGCTAGTGGAGGTCGCAGACTCTGGCGAGTGGCACAGCATCAGATACGCAGTAGTGGAGCTGGAACAGAAGGATTGTGATGTCAATGCACTCTGTCTGTCCAATTCTCAGCTTAAATCGTAAGTTGCAATACTTATCTAAGACTTTGTTTAGCTCACACATTCTTGTCCGATACCGCAACACACCGACAGCAGAAAACAAAGAAGAATATTTTTTTTGATAATATTTTCACTGGAACGGATCTTCGCTAAACCAGTTCTTTTGAAAAGGAATATGTTTTAGGTCGGCAGCACTTTCAAATTATATTATCTACCTACATTAAGTTTTGCGCAATAATCGTATCGTGTGTGGGCTTTTACTTGAATTGCCTCTAAGCCCAGTTCTTCGAAATCCGAGGAAAAGCATCACTACAAAAGCATTATATATAATAATAAAGGCTTCTATAAATGAAAACTAGAGATACAAAGTACCTTTTTGTGACTACCGCAATGAATAGCATATAGGAGAAAAAATATTAATAACGATTTGAGATGGCTTTGACGAATAAAAGTGGCCAAGTT
This sequence comes from Pseudoips prasinana, assembly GCA_951640165.1. Classification (NCBI taxonomy): domain Eukaryota; kingdom Metazoa; phylum Arthropoda; class Insecta; order Lepidoptera; family Nolidae; genus Pseudoips; species Pseudoips prasinana. The sequence goes on along the minus strand of OX621236.1, from coordinate 20,094,244 downwards.
CTGGGCGGACACAATTTAGATTGCCATCGACTCGCTAAGAAGAAGATTGCACGTTTGGCACAATCCTTACTTCTACCTCTGAGTAGGGTTACCATCCGTACGGGCTTCCCCGGATTTATCCTAGTTTAGAGGGCGTCCGGGGAGCGTCCAGGCGGGGTTTCATTTAAAGTTGGACCGCCGCCGCTACCCTGAGCGCCGCCGCGGTGCGAATAACCGAAAAACCGACACTGGCACTGCCGTCTCGGACGGTTAAAACTGTTGAAATGTCCGAGTTCTGGGCTGCAAAATCTAGGGTTGTCAGGCATCTTGTCTTGGTTGCCAAGTTTTAGAGATGGCAACCCTACTTCAGATTCACCTACGTGTTTGTTTAGACCTATGCTTTGGCTTGTGGACTGAATGTTTAGAAAAAGCGATTTCTATTTCGTTCCTTTCCAACGATCAAGATATTTCTATATTTCCGCACAGGATATTTATTTGTGTTAACCATGAATAGTGGTTCTGAGTCTCGGTGTAGGTACTACAATTCGGTGTTCATCAATTATATGTTTGCAAAGAACCCCGCGACACAAGTTATCATTTACCTAGTAGGGGCTTGATTGGAAAAATATAAAGAATAAAAACTAAAGAATGTGCTATCTAACATTGTTTTGACGACATAGTTAACTAGCAACTAAACTTTATAATATGTAATTATCGCTTTTACGTTGTAGATCTCGAGCAGCCATCCTAGCAGAATTGCATGGCAATAGAAACCGGTGGGTTATGGATTTGCGCAACGCTGATCAGAGAGTAGCTGTTTTACGAGACAAAATGGCGGTAAATACTTTGATTTATTTAAAACAATTTTTTTCCTAAAATTATATTCTTTTGCATTCAAAATACAATTAAAGGCATTGTCTCTCAATCAACCTGAAGTTGTTGCAAAGATTACAAGATAAGTGCACTAGATCGAGATATAACGCTTCGAAGTACTAGCTGGTAATCATAAAAATCTGAACAAAATGACACAATGATACCAAAATGTATCCCATAGGTATGCTACTGTAAGCACACTCGCAGCTGCAAGAGGTATTTCTGTACGGGATCTAGGGAGATCTTCTCAATGATAACACATATATTCACAACCAATTACTGATTTTATTGAAATAAAATTAGATTCACAATGTTTACTTTAGCACACCATTTTTATAACTATTGACAAACATCAATCAAACGTAACACCATACTTTTTATTTGATTCGAATTCTATTCTCATTTTAAAAGCTATGTTTAGTTATTTTAATAAAATGACCAGAGCTACTAGCTATCTTGATAAAAGAGGTTTTATTCTATAGGAGGGTAGGTAATATCATTACATCACCCCCTCCCCAAAAAAAAATTTGGAAGTCTTGAAACACTTCCAAAATTCTGTTACCTTCCTACATTATAACTGTCTACCTATGTTGGGAGTTATCAAATACATAGGCGCAATAAAAAAGAGTAGAATTGAACCCAGGACCCACTGAAAGTCTAGCAAATGGGAGTGTGAGTCCGACTTGCTCAAAGTATAAAAAAAACCAACCAAAAATTATACTTTCAAGGCTCTAATTCTACTTTCCTAACACTAGCTAAGCGCTACCTAATTATAGCTATCCTAGCTAAAATAAAATATTAGTCAACCTTCACACACAATAGCTTCAATGATCATACTTGGTCCTATCACCAAGTAAAGGTACATAAATAAAAATAAAATGAAATGAAATTATTACAACTTTTAACCATTTAAATAAATCATAAATTAATGATCTGAACGTAATTATTTTAAAAGGGCAAACTTAATTATAACAACTGGTTAAAAGTTTAATCCAAAATAAATTATGACAATAGTTGACCGTTCAACTAAATTATTAATGATAATCTGAAATAATTAATTAGAACAAGTGGTTAATTAATTGAAGCATGTATAAAAGTTGACTAACGGCTGTCCTATTATAAAACCTAACTGCTAAATTATCCAAAATAATTGATAACAAAAAGATATTAATCTTATCAATCAAGGATGGGGTTCCAGAGAGTCAGGACCATGATGGAAGATCATATACCAACAAAGATTAATGAAAAATAAATATCTCATTTATACCAATTAACCTACCCTATCATCTATTTGTCCCCAGACATGAAAATAAAAGTGTTAGGTAGAACAGAATACCCATCAACATCATGGAGTCCATGAGGTTCTCCCACATCTATAGGCTACTATGTGCTAGATGTGTGATGCAAATGAATAATTAAATTCTATCACCCACTCTTAACTATTGACGGAAATATCCCCTTAATCTACGCTTCACCCATTTCCTAACTCCCTATCTCTACCTGGATATTTACTTCTTGTAAATCCCGTTACTCATTTTCCGATCTTCCATCATGTCCATTGTGGTTGTACTGGAACACCGCCCCTGGTCATCGTTGCTCTCGTACGTTTCACATGAAAACAAAATTTATGCGCGAAAGTATATTCATATATTTGACAAATAAAATAAAATTGTAAGTATAAACATTCTCATCAGTAACATAAGTAAACGGCTTATGTATTCTACCACTGCCATAACAATAGCAATAAAACTCGCAGTCTTATCGCAGCGCCATCTATCGGGTCTATTAACAAATCTAAGTCATCGAAAGACATTTGATTGGGTGCACAAAAAATTATCCAAATAAACATAAAATTAAATTATTGTTACTAAAAAAAAATAGATAGGGCTTGGTAGTAGAATGGTGAATTTAAAGTTTTATTTAATTTTCATTTTTTTTTTTTTTTTTATTAACGGCAAATATTTAGTAGTGGTTCACCCTTAAACTTAAGGTAAAAAAAAATATTCGCCAGATATTCATACAAAATTTTATGCGAATCGGTCCAGCCGTTCCGGAGATGTTTGGTCGCAAACACCGTGACATGATAATTCCATATTTTTGATGTAATCTATAAATATCGTGTGTTTTCTGGCATAAACAACATAATAATAGGACTTGGTTAGTCTAGGAGGCTTTCATTGCTTCTCCAGACAATGAACATCCTGTGTGTGTGCCTCAAAAACGACTCTTTTCAGGGTAACACCTGATAATCATGTAGCAGCGCCACTTATACATCATCACCACCAATAAAATAAGTCATAAGTGTGATGACTATAGTCAATCATAACCAGTATTAAAATTATGAAAATATTTGGGCTACGCCCATGTCCAGCAGTGGACAACATTAATATTATAATTTTATGCTAATCGTACAATGTTAAGTAAAAATAACGGAACAAATAAAATAACTCTCATTAGACATAGGAGCCCAGCAAACCAAGTATTTATTCAGATTTCCCTTGTCTGGAATGATTTCATCCAATTGATATGTACTGTGTCGGATCTATTCCGTTCAGGCTTTCGCACCACATAAGTGACATCACTTACGCGTCTAACCACTACCCATGGTCCTATAAATAAACGTTGTAATTCGTGGTTCTTACCAGAAAATCGTCCCGAAGAGCGTATGATAACTAAATCTCCCGGCCGGAACTCTCGCCTTGTTCTCCTGTCGTAGTTGACCTTTTCCTTGTGACGTACCTGAGTTATGTTATATACCGCTTTTGCCGTTAAATTCCCCAGCGAAGTGACCTTATCATCACCAACTCGATCTCTCTTTCTTTCATAGACTTCGCTATTAATTACTGGCGAAGAATTCTTATTTACTACAAAATTATTATTCTTACCAATCTTCTTGTCAACATTTTGGTGACATTTGACATGACTGTCAGAATTTTTTTCAAAACAATTTAAAACTCTTTGGTCTTGGCAAAAATAGACCACTTCCGTGCCAATGACTATTCTGCTCTTAGCAAAATCCATGACAACAGCATTCGCATTCATAAAATCTCGTCCTAAAATTAAGTGGCATGCAAGATCTTCTATGATATAAATATTATTACAAAATTCCTTACCGTTAATATAAAAATTAAATCTAGCTGTTCCAGTCGTATCGATCGTCCTTCCATCAACGCCTTGTATTGAGCCGACTGCAGTTCCTGTCGAACCTAATCCTAATCTACGCGCCATCGTTCCCGACATACATGACACTGCAGCTCCCGTGTCTAAGAGAGCTGGACATGAAATGTTCTTATACATAACCCTAATATACGGTATACTATTTCTAAAACTATTAAAAAGATTAAATACTTCCTTTGTTTGACTGCCATTTTCCAATGTCGGCACGTTCTGGGGACTCGAAACTGCTGCCTGATGAGTGACGTCCAATGCCGCCGACGTTCTTTTCCATCCCGGCGTCACATATCTGGAGTTGGCTGATGGTTGATATTCTGGTCTCGCTTGCACAGGTGATGTCGGGTACCTTCTCTTATCATCCGATGGAGGTGTTGTGTGGAATTTATTTTCACGACGTGGTTTTAAATCGTCCATATTGTAAATCTGTTTTAACTGCATAATCATTTTCTTTAATTGTTTCTTATCTTCTATAAGTGAAACTGCTAGTTTATGTTTATAAAATGGCGATGACGATTTAATAAATTTTATAATAAATTTCCTTTCATCTTTTATTTCGGCCTTCAATGCAAGATCTTGTAACTTATAAAAATATTCTAAAATGTCTTCATCATATTTCTGTCTCGTCATATAAAATTCTTCCGTATAGTCAATAGTTGCTGGAAATTCCTCTAGCAAAGACCTTTCAATGTCGGCAAATTGTGTTGCCGTATCTACTATTATATTGTAGAACGATAATGCTGCTCCTTGTAGAAAAGACGGGATGATTGCTACTTTTTCTTCATCTGATAACCTTTTCACAATAGCAAATCTTTTAAATTGTTTTAAAAACTCCTTCGCATCTTGTTTTAAACCATTAAATAATTGTATATTCACGTTTGTCGATTCCATATTTTCTTATTTTTTTCTAGATTTCTTGTATAATCTCTCTCCCCTTTGAAAACTTCAAAATCTTTTCAATTAACCAAAGGCGCCTACCACCATGTAAGCACACTCGCAGCTGCAAGAGGTATTTCTGTACGGGATCTAGGGAGATCTTCTCAATGATAACACATATATTCACAACCAATTACTGATTTTATTGAAATAAAATTAGATTCACAATGTTTACTTTAGCACACCATTTTTATAACTATTGACAAACATCAATCAAACGTAGGAGGGTAGGTAATATCATTACACTACTATTATTATAAATGCGAAAGTTTGTGGATGTACGAGTATGTATGGATGTTTTTTACTCCTTCACGTAAAAACTACAGAACGGATTTTGATGAATCTTTGTAGTAATATAGTTTATATATCTGAATAACACATTTATAAATTATATATACGCGGGTAGTTTTAATAGATATTATACAACCATAGCTAAAATATATATTGTATATAGGTATGTATTTTTTTTTACGTAGTGAACCGCCCTGGCTGCACGGGTGCGGCGTTCGGCTTGTATATGCTAAACAATTTTTTGGCAGCGTTTCCAAGTAGCTGATATTGCATAGTAATTTTATTGAATTCAAATTTATGCTTATCATTATAATGGAAATTATCAATTGCACGCGTGGGAACGGAGGCCATAATCTTATTACCATAATTACAATACCATGACCTGTTGTGCCAACACCATAGTTTGTTTTATTAACGTTATCGTACTATGATTACCCTAGTGCCAGAGTTGTTTAAAGCGCCTACAACCGAGTCCAATAACTTGCCCTCGAAAACCGCTTACTACTAGTATGTAGTATACCTATCAGTTATCTGATTTCCATAGTACCTACAAGCTCTGCTTAGTTTGGGGTCAAACATGAATAATTTAATGATCATGTTCATTAAAAAACCCAAAATTTAATTAAAAAAAGAAAAAGCATAGAGACGCTCCTAAACTAAACGACTTTTTTTTGACAAGACGACGCCCACACTATGGAAATTAATCCCTGTGTCGCGGAGTACTTTACAAACATTTAATCGACGGACACAAGAGTACATTTTGAGACAACTATTTATGGTTCACACAAATAGTTGTTCTGTGCCGGAATCGAACCCAGGACACGAAGTGGCGACGCGAATGTCTTAACCGCTGCGCCACATGTGCAGTCAATACGGACTAGTGAGAACAACTGGCTTTCACCGCGACATAAATTAGCTTTTATATTTATGGTGTCTAGTACTAGTAATAAGCCGACACGGCCTGTAGCATGAGTACCAAAACCAGTGACGATGACAACACAAATCCTTTCACGAGTTGCTGATCTTGCAACGGAATTCATCGGAGAGAGTATCCTGGCTTAAGGTATTTTTTATTTAAGATGAACTCGGGATGATAGGCCCGTTGGCGCGGTTGGTAGATGTTTGAGCTTTCACGCCGCAGGTCGTGGGTTCGATTCCCACTCAGAACAGACATATTTGTATGCATGAAAATGTCTGTTTGTCCTCAGTCTGGGTGTAATTATCTATATAAGTATGTATTTACAAATGAAAAGTGGTATATATGTAGTATATCAGTTACCTGGTTGAAGTGACCAGAATAATATCCCAGGATATTATTGCCTTATTCACCCTTCGGAGGAAACCTTTATAACGTTTACTTGCACCATTTTCTATATAATTCTTGACTTACTACCCAGGCGAATTGGATTTACAACAAAAAGAAGAAAAAGAAACAGATTTATTCAAAAATTGCACAGACATCAAAAATATAAAATAAAATAAAAAAAGAAACTTGGTGTCCGTGTTAGGCCGGAATGACACCTTCTTCGTATTTGATAGAACAAAAGATGACGCTTGGTTACGTTTTTTCTTTTGGCAGATATTGTGTCACCCAGATCTTATAAGTTTTAAAACCATTCTAAGATACGGCCTTGTCTTTGATGGAGGTATATTCAAAGAACTTGTTACCATGTCTAGTAACTAAGGAATTCCCAGTAGCGACGTCTGATTTGCAACAATCACGAGAGCATCGATGCGTTACTCAAAGTGCAAAAACGTGATTCCATGATAATTTGAAATAGTATGTTGCTAACCTATTCTTTAGAATTATAAACAACTAATCTTGTTCTTCAATCCGTAGCGTATTCAGCCGCATAAAATAAAGACCATTTCTTTATGTGTTTATTGTGATTTGGCATTTGGCATCCCGGAGTTAAATGTTGGCGAGTTCATCATCATCAGCCTGGTATCTTCCATTGCTGGACATAGACCTCCAACAAAGGTTTGCACAACCTTTGGGGGGTGTGCCTTAGTCACCATGCTTGGCATGCAATTTGGCGACCGCAGTTAGGATAAATAAAATAAAAATAAATAAAATACAAAAGGTTTTTATTCACGTAGACTTTAAAAAAGCGCTTCTAAATAGTCAGAACATGTTTGTAGTAATACAGTTATTATTTCTAGTTACTTATTACAGATGTTTAGGTACACGGAATGTTAAAACATTTACACAATTTATTTTATAATGGAAGTGATAATAGGTCTTTACCTATGAAATTGCCGTTTTGTATGAAAAAATTTAAACGAATTTTTTTCATGAATTTTTTTATTTGTATTAATCGAAGTAATCACCCATGCAATCAATGCATCTTTGCCATCGCAGTGGCAGTTTATTCATGCCCTTCTTAAAGAAATCAGCTGGACGGGAGGCAACAAATTCTTCAAAGGCATTTTGTACTGCCTCTCGGGTATTGAATTTTTTTCCCGCCAAGAAGTTATCTAAATTCTGGAAAAAGTAGTAGTCTGTAGGCGCAAGGTCTGGTGAGTAGGGCGGATGACGGAGAGCTTCCAACCCCAGTTCTTGCAACTTGGAGACCGTCTGCTGTGCAGTATGAGGTCGCGCGTTGTATGGTGTTTAGGTTTAATTATTGAAATTTATATTTTACTACTTACATATTATTGTCTGAATGGTTCTGATAGGTTGCCTGACTACCTGCTGTATACCTTAGTCACCTTTTACGACACCTACGGGATGAAATGGGGTAGCCCTGTTATTCTTTCTGGGCCGGGAACCACACGGCACGGTTGGCCGGGTACTGTGTATCAATTGCGTCATCACCGACTGCGGCAGCTTACTGAGAGTGAGGGAATATAGTGTGAAGCTGCATTTGGGTTAACAGTTCTAAACTATAAGTCCCGCGCAGATGACTAATTTCTATCGGTACTGGCTGCCTCACGCAAATTCTAACAGGAATAAATTCATCATTACAGCTAAATGAGTCCACTGCTGGACAAGCCTCCCTCAAGAATCGTCTTAGGGGGATATGCCATAATCGCCACGCTTGGCAGGCGGGTTGGCGATCGCAGTAAGATGGTCATAGTACTCAGAAGGAAGCTGCTACCCATCCTCTGGTAGATATTCCCTTGGGTCGACTTCTACGCCCCCCACGGGATGAGATGGGGTGATGATATTCTGATTCTGATATTTGTCGCCGTCACCACACAGCAAGTCGCCGTCACCACACAGCAATACCACACAGGAATAAATTATTCAATTTATTTTATATACTTTAAATTTTCACGTATGTTATTTTCCCTATGTTACGCCCAAGTTGACGGGGTTGTCAATCAACTTGTAGAATGTCGCGCCGTGAAAATGATATAAATAAATTGTATGCTTTTAAATTGTTGTATTTTTTAATAATAATAATATATAGCGACAATGTCACACAGATCATCCTAGCCCCAAACTAAGCAAAGCTTGTACTATGGGTACCAGGCGACGATATACATACTTAAATAGATAGATCCATGACGCAGAAACAAATATTCGTGCTCATCACACAAATATTTGCACTTACCGGGATTCGAACCCACGACCACCAGCTTCGTAGGCAGGACCACTACCAACTAGGCTACGGTATTATGATGAAATATATTATTATTTGTGTACACATTGTGGATATGGGCAGCACAAAACCGTCCATTTTGAAGGTCCTTGGGGAGTGTTTCGGCTGATATGATGATGATGATGACACCTTGTTTGTGTTACTTGAATATATGATGGTTCTATAATTGTAATTGGCTAACTATTATAACTTAACATACAACTGTATATACATACCTATAAGGCACTGACACAAAGACTCAGAACAAATCAAAATCAAACATCTGACATAGAAGCAGTTCCGATGTGCGGGTATTGAATCCGAAACACGAAGGCTTTGAGGTATTAACAAGGCCACCGAAATATATATAACAAATCACTGTGCCACTCGTCTTAAATAAAATGAAATGAATAAAAGAGTTTTTATAAACGTAAACAAAAAAAAGAAACGCTTGCAAATAGTCAGAACATTTTTGTAGCAATATAGTTAAGTATACATAATTCATAATTATTTCTAGGTACATAAAGTTATTTAAGTACACGGAGTGTAATAAAAAAAGTGATATAACATTTAATTTAAGAGTTTATGATTTAGCTAGCTTATATTAAGTTATTGTCAAGTAAACGTATTACTCTACGTAGCACCGACGCGTGCAAAATCGATCAACGTCATCCACGACAAATATAGGGATATTTTGATGATGACTGGTCAGATGAATATAATCCGTTTGTCATGCTAATTAAGTAATATTCAGAGAACTCTAAATTCATCCACGTTCCAAATTACTGTCGAATTTCCGCGAAACCATCTGCACTATTTTAACAATGTCAATCAATATCAAATGAAATGTTATAAAACCGCGATAAAATTAAAAAAAAACACTGAAATGATATTTGTGCGTTTGTAAAAACGTCGGTAGTTATCCTTCTATTGCTAAAAAACCTGAAACATATCTGTCGATGTTTATTGTTTTAATATTCATGACTTCTTATTTACGTTAACTTAACCTGATTAACAAATTAAAATAGGAAAGACAAAAGCTGGTGGTCCTGGGTTCGAATCCCGGTAAGTGCAAATATTTGTGTGATGAGCACGAATATTTGTTTCTGAGTCATGGATGTTTTCTATGTATATACGTATTTATCTATCTATATAAGAATGTATATCGTCGCCTGGTACCCATAGTACAAGCTTTGCTTAGTTTGGGGCTAGATGATCTGTGTGGCATTGTCCCTTAAAAAAAATGAAAAAAAGATCTTATTGATCATAATAAAACACTCAGTCTTATATCGAAATGGTTTTCGGAAAATAACCTCTTATTATGTGCAGGGAAAACTAAATTATAAAATTCTAATGAGAATTTTATTAATGAACGAATGAGACTCACCAATAGTTGCACTTAATTAGGATATAATATCGACCTTATAATATCTGGGGACAATGTCACACAGATCATCCTAGCCCCAAACTAAGCAAAGCTTGTACTATGGGTGCCAGGTGACGATATACATACTTATATAGATAGATAAATACTTAAATACATAGAAAACATCCATGACTCAGAAACAAATGTTCGTGCTCATCACACAAATATTTGCACTTACTGGGATTCGAACCCAGGACCACCAGCTTCGTAGGCAGGAGCACTACCAACTAGGCTACGGTGACCGTCAAAATAATAAACTTACTTTTGGGATTGACACTAAACTCAATATTGCAATGAGGTCCTCGAATTTAAGACTTAGCAGATGAATTAAATTCGACTTCCGATGCTGTTTGGAAAATTAGACAATTGTCAGATAAACAAACTGCTACAAGGTGTGAACACTTGGAATACTTTTTTAAAACCTAAACAACAATTTTAAGACACCGTGAACTATAAACTTGTATTGTTTGAATTTTTGGGGTTCCATGGTGTGGCACTGTCCTTTCATCCATCTACCACTGTGGTATACCTCATAATTTAGATTTTAAAATATTGCTTACCTAACCTTATTGCGATTGGAAAGGGAAGCACCTAGTAACCCCAAAGAGTTACGACTTCACGTGCTCTACCTACTACTACTATCACTAAATTGGTGCATCTATTTGGAAGTATAATGACACTGACGTAAACTTAACACCTATATGAGGCATTACTGAATTGGCGCTATATATAACCTGAAATAGGCATTGACGCAGGTTTAAACAAAAACGAAATTACTGATCCAAACCGTTTTCTTTCCAGGATGATCTCGTGAACGCCAATACGAGGCTCCTTTACGCTGAAAAGTGGTTGTTCGCTCGGTTTGAGTCCTTCGAGCTACAACTAAACGTACCACGTGTCCCTCCGCCGCGCCAGGACCACGAGCATCGAGTCCACGATGAACTGCTCAAAGCTTATGAACTACAGATACAAGTGCGAGAAATGCTATATAACAAAATACAGTACCTACTTTTAGAGGTGGTATCAATAGTATTTGATCTTTTACATGCAACATATTAGTCAGCCATGTTGATGATGTCACCAACATCTTTCGTTAATGGATCTGCGTATTTTCGTGGCTTAGCAGTGCCACTAGCACGAGTTCCTGCAATTTACTTACTCGATCACACGTACAGTTTCGTCCCATACATTGAGCACCAGAGTTTTAGTTCTTAATAGTTTCCGCGAGAGGCGCTGGTGCTCAATGTATGGGAGGAAACTGTACGTGTGATCGAGTAAGTAAACTGCAGGAACTCGTGCTAGAGGCACAGCAGGCAGTCTGCCGCTACTTCAGACTCGTTGAGGATTCCATACCCGCAGGACGAGTCAATTTATGATTCACTATTTTTTAAACATTAATAATCTTACTATATATTATTTACAGCAACATGAACAGTCTGTGGAATACTGGCGCAAGCGGTTCGATGTTGACACTGCTGAAATAAGTGCACGAGTTCAAAAAATGTGCGAGCAATTGCGCGTAGCCAATAGTAGGCGCGCGGAACTGCAAAAATTGGTAAGTACTTACATACTTAAGCTGGATGTCGGCTTAATGTTTCTCTTGTACGTAGATACTGAGTGGGGCACTGGAGCAGCAAACCCGGCTTCCCGGGGCTCCTCCGATCAGGCGCCAAGAGAAGCCCACGGCAGTTTTAGTCTGAAACAAAATATTATCATCTAAAAATATATTGAAACCGTTCCAGTTTTTGGGAAAAATGGAGAATACCAAAATTGTTTACATAGCGCCCTTTATATCTAAACTAATATTATTATAAACAAAACTGTTTAGAACGTTTTGTTTGTTGGTTTGTAATTGATAAACTAAAAAACTATTTAAGTATCTGATTTTACCTATCTGTACCATGGGCTGTATTTTATTTAAAAAATGACTTACGAATATTACAATAATGTATCCTAAGGAATTACTAAATACCTATAAAAGTCATTATTTGACGTATGATACTTCAAATACTGCTCGTACCCGTGTAAAGTAATTCATAAAATTTCTTTTCTCAGTATGATCTACACGAAGGTGAAATGAGAAGTTGGCTGAATTTCAAACGCGAGCGTGCTGCTCGCCTCGCCCGGGAAGAGCACTTACGTCGGTCTGCTACTCGAATACAAGCATGGTGGCGCGGAGTCATGGTGCGCCATGCTTTTGGCCAATTTAAATATTTAAAATCTTTAAAGAAAGGAAAAGGCAAAAAGAAATAATTTAAATAATATGGAAAAGAAAAACATCCAGTCTTTTACATTTTATACCTACGAATTATTAATTAACACAAGCATTCATAGCTTCGGTTGTCCTCAACGATCCGCAAATACGAGGTTAACGAAATAGTGTGCGGTCAATATGCGCGCAATTTTGGCCGCCGCGCGCGCGGCCCTCACCAAAGAGGATAAAAACACTACGTTTGCCCTCACCTCGCGCACAGCCGGACTGGGACAGAGTTTTTACTCGAAACAGCGTGTCTAGTTATACATATAAGTCAATGGTTTTATCACATACGTATATATATTTTAATTCCTTTAATAAATAACAAGTTACTAAGCTAAGTGAGGTATATGTTTCAACTTCTTATTCGGTGGCATGCGTAGGCATTCCCCCTGCCTTAACATAAAAATGTAGGGAAGTAGGTACATATTATACGAGTATTAATTAGGTAGGTACTTAATTAGAATTATATATTTGATAGCATTTTCCTCATTGTGTGGTTAGAACTCACTTTCCATAGTTAGAACGATTGGTTGTGGATGTATATGAATAAGCACTATGTAAAATTAGGGATCTTGAAATCGAGTCAATTTGTTCAATCAATATATTCTTAAATTGTTGGAGAAAACTGGAATGTGCAATGACTCCAATAAATCAGAGCTTGTAGGATGAGTTAGCCAGTTGTGGTCCGAAGTATCTCCTTATTAAAACACCTTTTGACAATTAATTTGACTGGGGATGACACGTGCTGAAAAAAAATAGGTAGTCTGAGGAGCGTAAAACAATATTAGATAAAATAGAAAACTTTGTAATGAATGATGAATAATAAAATATACATGTCCTTAGGGTTATCTGAGTTTGACGATATGTGGCACAAATTAGTCTCCAGGTTTTAACTAAAATTTTTTGCCTATGCATGTCACCCGCGCAAACTGTCTGCCTCGCACCGACTAAACCTAACTTGCCGTGGACTTCTCTTGGCACCTGTCCGCCCGACATTGGGCGATTACATGGTGTCGTGACACCATCCGCAAATATCACATTTGTACCGTGTCACCGAATGACGATTCGGTGCCCCAGGGATTGATTTTGGGTATGGTCTGGTATATATATAAGCTAGCTTAGTAATTAAATCATTAGGTACTATCATGCATTTAATAATATTTCTAAATGTTTTCCTAAATATATGTATATGTACAGACGCCAGCAAATCCAGCGACCCCGTTGTGTCAATGTTTTTTTCTAAATTTTCAACTTTATCCCAAAAGCATAAGGTTCACTTTCAATTAGGGAAATTTGACAGATTGGGGTAGCTGATGATGTGCTATAAATAATTATGTATATGGTAACTATAATAAGTAACTACTACACATACTACATGTTCTGGCTATTTCAAAATGCTATTTTAAAGTCTATGTTTTTTTTTTAATTTTATTTATCGGTTATTTATTATTTAGAATGAAATTTCAAAGAACCAATAAGCAGTGTCTCATGGCTTGATAAACAGGTAAGAATAAATCATAGAGATAAGAATAATCATAATATAATCAAATACATCTCTAATCTCTGCTAACGAATCGTTTATTAGAATGCCACCATAATTACTACGTTAATATATTTACAACTGATCTTTTTTCTCCATAGAAAATTATCTTTTCAAGCTGCCAATTTGGAAAAAATATAATTTCATACTATAATATATCTTAAATTCCCTGGAATACAAAAATATACTTTAAGGATAATAACAATAAGTTAAAGGTATCGGCCATTCAATCACGGTCGCATTGAAACCTCATTATAACATAAGTCAAGTCAAACTTGGCGCTGTCATCGTCAATCTCAGTGTTGCTTGTTGAGCAACGTTATCCAAAATTTAAGCAATCTTATTTTCATATTGTACTGTACCTTTAGCAGTGGATATTTTCTGTGGAATTGTGATTATATATTACTTAATATTTACTTTTGTAAAGTAAAAATTTTCTCTTAGTCCCGTTAATGAATATTCAAATAAAAATCCTATCATTTAGGATTTTTACACGTTACCTCATTACTGATAAAGTCTACGTAAAAAAATTAGGTCTACAAATACACATTTTATTTTGATTTAAAACTTAATTTCTTTATTGCATTTCATTTAGTAATTTAAAGATTTTCAGCCATTTCGGCGCCATAATTTTATTTCGGCAACCTAGTAAGCTTTGTGCTTATCGAGATTTTTCCTTAGAAGAAATAGAAAAACATTAGGTACTAAATAAGTAAATAATTTGTAGCTGGCCGTGCCATAAATTTTGTCCGTAGTATAAACATATCTATATCAATAAATCACACTAATGTGATGTGACTCCAGACCGGTTTCGGTCACGGCGACTGCCTCAACTCCGTACAGATAGTTGTCGTTGGTGTGCTCGCATATGACTACAGTAGCCAATCTTATTTGATAAGGTCCGTGCACATTGCGGGCATGTGAGCACACCATTATTAAAATTATAACTGATCGCCGCAGGTGGTCGGGCTTTCAGTTCGTCACGTCTAGAGTCAAGCTCTGACCGACGATGCTCCTCAAAGTCAAAAACTTTGTTTTTGACTAGAGCTCTCCAATCAGATCTGTCGGCCGCAAGCCTTTCCCACAACGAGGTCTCAATGTCACATTTCTTCATATGGCGTTTTTGCACATCTTTATATCGGAGGAACTGTCCGCCTTGCTTTCGTTTCCCCTCCTTCAGCTCGGAATAAAAGATACGCTTAGCCACTCGCTCCTCAGCCATTCGAGACACGTGACCGCACCATCGAAGCTGTCGCCGCATAAGGTAAGCCTCAATGCCACCAACATTGGCTCGTCGCAGCACTTCGGTGTTACGCACACGATCAGACCATCGGATCTTAAGTATTTTACGCAGGCATTTAAGGTGGAATTGGTCTAGTGTGCGGATATGCCGACGGTATACAGTCCACGTCTCGGCGGAGTATAAGATGTTGGGCAATACTATTGCCGTATACGATATTTTGGTAGCCAGTTTGAGGTTATGGGAACGGAAGACCTTGGCATCCAGCTTGCCGAATGCTGCAGCAGCAGCACCGATTCTGCCGTTGATCTCAGCATCAAGGTCGCACTTCGATGTTAATGTGCTCCCCAGATACCGGAATTTATCAACCTGCTTTAACGAGTCCTCACCGAGTTTCATGGTCAGTGTCTCATGACCGTTATTGTCCAAGGACATAACTTCCGTCTTCTTGACACTGATCTTCAGGCCAAATTTTTGGCAAGCCTCGTGATAGTTGGACATCAATTGCTGCAGGCTATCTGGGGATTCCGCCACGAAACACAGGTCGTCTGCATACATGATCTCAGTGATCATTGCATACGAAACTTTGGTGCGGGCCTTAAATCTGGCTAGTTTAAAAAGATTGCCGTCTGTTCGGAAACGGATGCGAACTCCATCGGAAAATAATTGCAGGGCCTCGCGGACTACGATTGCAAAGTACAACGCGAACAGTGTAGGTGCAAGAACACACCCTTGCTTCACCCCACAGGTAACGGGGAAGAAGTCTGACTGATCGTCGTCGACAGTGACACAGCACTCCATGTCATCATGCAGGAGTCTCAGGAGTCTCACAAATTTATCCGTGCATCCTAACTTTTCCAGTACTATCCAGAGGGCTTCTCGAGGCACACTATCAAAGGCTTTCTCAAGGTCAACGAAGCACAGGTATAGCTTTCGCCCCTGTTCACGGCTCTTTTCTTGTAGTTGACGCAATGAGAAAATCGCCTCACAAGTGCCTCGGTCAGGTTGGAAGCCAAACTGGGTTTCCGGCAAAATCTTTTCAGATAGGGTCATTAGGCGGTTTAGTAATACTCTGGCAAAGACTTTTCCAGGGACTGATAAAAGTGAAATACCGCGGTAAGAGTTACAGTTGGAACGGTCGCCCTTGTTCTTGTATAGGGCACAAATACGAGACACTTTAAAGTCTGCTGGAATACGTTCCGTTTCCCACACAAGAACAAAAAGTTCATAAAAGGCTGAATGCAACTCGTCACCGCCATATTTGATCAATTCTCCCGGTATGCAGTCCATGCCAGCCGCACGCTTATTTGGCTGTTGTTTTATGGCAAGAACGATCTCATTGCGTGACAGTGGCTCGTTCATCTGACTTGCTACTGACATCTGAGGCATCGATCTGATGTGTTCTAGATCAGCTGATCGATCTACATTAAGTAGGGCACTAAAGTGTTCAGCCCATCGCTTTAATATAGCGTCTTTAGATTCTAGAAGGCCTTTGCCGTCCATGGACTTCAAAGGGACCTTCAGCGAATTCCTCGTACTAATCAGTTTTCGAACCTCACCGTAGAACTCTCCGAGCTGATTCGTATCAGCGAGCCACTGCATGTGCCGAGCTTTTTCTTGCCACCACCGATTTTTTATTTCCCTAGAAAGCTTTCGCAGCTCCAGGTCACTCTTTTTGATCTCTGCAGCGCCTCTACCTTGCTTCTCTCTGCTACCATTCCTAAGCAGGACACGATGTTTGCCGATTTCATCCGCAAGAACCCTATCGTTCTCATCAAACCAGTCCTCATTCTTACGGACTTTGACACCCAAAGTATTTTGAGCAGTGCCTAAAATATGAGAAGATAAAGCTCCCCACTCTGCATCAACCCCCTCCGCGCCGTTTCGTAGGGATGGGAGCGTACTAGCTAAAGTTTGTGCAAACTGTTGTCTAGTCCCGAGATTCTGAAGCTTATCTACATCTAAGCACGCAAGCTTCACTCTTCCTGATCTGCGGGGACGACGTAAGCAGAGATTCAATTTGGTGACAACAAGCCGGTGATCAGTCGAACAGTGTGCTCCCCGCATTACACGGGGTATTTGGATTTGGGAAATATCTTTTTGTCGCACGATTGCGTAATCAATTAAATGCCAGTGTTTTGATCGTGGGTGCATCCACGTAGCCTTGTGCTTGGCGCGAAGTCGGAACATAGTGTTCGTTATAGCCATATCGAATTGACCACAAAGACTAAGCAACAACCTGCCATTACTATTCATGTTGCCTATTCCGTGTCTGCCTAAAACTTTAAGCCAGGCTTCATAGTCCCGCCCGACTCTGGCATTAAAGTCGCCCAGTAGTAAGATCTGTTCACTGGGGCGTACGCGCTCGAGACAGTGTGTCAACTCCTCATAAAATTTATCCTTGATGTCATCAGACTTGTCCAGCGTTGGAGCATAGACACTGATGACATTAAGATAATTGTCGTGTTCAAGATGCAAGCGCAATGTGGTCACGCGGTCAGAAATGTGCACAGGATATTCCTGAAGACGCTTTAAGAGGTGGTTTTTGATAGCAAAACCAACGCCCGACCGCCGCGGTTCAGAGGCAGCAGTACCTTTCCACAGAAAAGTATACCCGCCACCGTCTTCCACCAGCTCCCCTTCGTCAGCGAGATGTGTTTCGCTGAGAGCAGCCACATCTATATTATAGCGACGCAGTTCTCGAGCTACAATAGCGGTTTTTCGCTCAGGACAGGCGTTAGCATCACTATCGAGAAGCGTCCGAACGTTCCACGCGCCGAATGTCATAGTATTGGATGATGGTTGCTTTTTCTTTTTATTACTTGTGTAGCGTCGACCACGATAGAAATAGATGCAGAGGCAGCCGTGGTTACTACCCTCTCTTAAGTCGGGGTGAGCATTTTATTGGGACACCTTTTCTAGTCCCCTCCCTGGCTGAGCAGGGAAAGCAGTGCCTCCCTAAATAGGGCTGCTTTGTCACCCTGGGTGCTGCCGAATCCATTCTGTCACCCCATGCGCAGAGTGAAAGTGACCACGGTGTACATACATACACCCCCAGAACCGCCCGTGTGCAGGCATCAGACAAAGCCTGGTTCGCATCAATCCAGACCTCTCTACCTCACCCCATCGCCACAGGACTTTGCTGTAATCGGAGTCCATGTTCGGAAGCAGTCAGGTGCGCAGGAAATATTAAGGTGCGCACACACTCGTCCTTCCCCTCCTATCTCTAGTGGAACGGAGAACCGCTACAACTAGAGGAGAGTTTGGATGATGTGTCTGGCCGACGGTAACTATACGTTCTCTACCGTCGCCCTTGGCCTTCCACAATTGCCGTGCTGTTCCGCCAAGTCCGCCAAACCCGCTGCATATCAGCTGTGGGTTGCCTTCCTTGCCGAAAACAGACTTTATGTACAAAGTGGGAGAGAGCCACAATAATACATTCTATTGTACCTGTCGAACGCAAGGCAGTTTAACGTCTTGCCCGGGACGAACTCACACTAATATTAAAAATGCGAAAGTTTGTGAGTGTGTGAGTGTGTATGTTACTTCTTCAGATCTAAACGTTTGGAGCGATATTAATAAAATTTGGTATGGAGTTAGCTGATACCCTGGATTAACACATAGGCTATTTCTATTTATAAGGTTTAACGCGGGTAAAACCGCAGGGCACAGCTAGTGGAAAATAAAGGCGCTCATAGCCAGATGATTTCACCGGTCCGTAAGTTATTGGTGAAGTTAAGCAACTAGGATCGCGGTCAGTCAAAGTTGTTTAATTTCTGAGCATCTCCGTGCTTCGGAAGGCCCGTGAGCTGTTGGTCCCGGTTGTAGCCATTAGGCAACAGTCGTTAGGCCATGTCAGTGGCATATTGGGTTGCTTGAACAACTTTGACACTAGGGTAACCACTGCTCATATGATAAGTAAGTAAGTATTATCAATAAATAAATTGAAGTGTAATTTTCAAGAAATGTATGTTATAATATTACATGGGAACTACCTACTTTTACAAACGTCACTACTTGGAAAATTACCATATTTAGATTTAAAAGTAATTTTTCAAACGTCCTGGCTATTCATTTTTGGCCGCATGTGTGTACAACATCCAACGGTAAGAATGTGATTTTCTTCACTTAATCGAGATATCGATGAGACAAAATATAATTTAAAGTTTGTTTGTCAAAGTCAAGCTCAACTTATATATGTCAAAAATGTTCTCAAGTAAGTGAAATTTGTAATTTCTTATTGAGAAATAAAATTCTTTAACCTTAAATATAAATATAATGTTTGCAGTTTGTGTTAGCTGCGACAAAAAGGTTTTATACACCGATACAATCACAGCACAAGATTTTAAATTATAAGCAATACAATCGAGAATCCACATCATATCAATGTTATATTTATTTTCCTTGTGTACATAATTATTGGTTTCCTATAATATATCACCAATTTATAAGATTTACGAGGTGTCATGTCTTTGTGAATTTTAGGTGAATATAAGCGGGTATCACTCTTGTGAAACTTGCAACATCGTTTGTCAGTGCAACTGTCAGTCGCATGCGTTCACTCGTTGAGGCCGGTAAGGTCTGTATTATTTAGTTTTGTGTAAAGTTAAGTTACCGATGTAGATATATTATAATAAAAATGAATTAGTATACTAAATTAATCATCAAATTCACGAACAGTTGTCGAGTGTGGTGTAAAATATCGAACTGTGATAAATAAAAACTGTACTCGTTTAGTTTGCGGTATTTTCAATTCTTGGAAAGTTGGACTGTCATCCAGCAGTTTCGGTGAGTAATACTTTATTCTTTTATTTGTAAAAGCTTTAGATTACAACCCTTGTGCTAAATTTATATAGTAAACACCGTTTAAGGCTAGATGTGTGTTTTATCATTTATTCTGTACCAGTAATAAAAATTGTGGTTTCAATGGTACCAGATGAGTTAGGATATTTGATTCGCGATTCGTGGTGTACTTTCACTTTTGACGATTGTTAGCCGATAGTTTTTTCTTAATAATAAAATTATAACCAGTATTAAGTTCATATTGAGTTGTCATAACTAAGTAAGCAATCTGCGAATTTTACACATAAGTGCGCGATGTTTTATAATGGGTGTCTTATTTTCCTGAGTATCTCTAGTTTTGGAAGGCATGTGAAATTTGGATGGGACCAAGTTTCACATGCCTTCCAATTTATTTTATATATTTAGTAGTTAATATAATCTGTGTCAGAGGCCTATCACACAGCTTGCTTAACTCTTTGAAACCAAAAGTTATTGTATGCGGGTTTGGAAAAAATCGAACCCAACTGCCAGTACACTGTATCTTGCATCCTTATAAGATAGACTCCCCTTATACCATATTTATCCAGAACCTCTTAAAAAAGAGGTAATATTATTAAATGGGTACCTATATCAAATATAGTATAGGTATAATAAAGAACAGGAGGTAGAAGGGAATTATTGTGCTAATCTAGTACCAGGTATGTTTTATAGATTATGTATTAAATATTATTATTGTGTATAATATTAAATAAGATTTAGATTATTCATTCATTCATTTGTTTCCATATTTAATTTACCTTTTTACCTTAGTTACCGGTCCAATAAATCACTAATAAGATATGATGATGTATCTTGTAATAAGTTACAATAATACAATATTCTGGGACATTATTCATACACGGCTGTCTGATCCCAAACTAAGCAGAGCTTATACTATGGAAACCAGATAACTTATATACTACATATACTATTTTTTGCAAGCAAATACATCTATATAATAGATAATTACACCCAGACTCTGGACAAACAGACAATATGTTCATGCACACAAATATCTGTCCTGGGTGGAAATCGAACACTCTGTGGTGTGAAAGGAAGCATTTACCAACCACGTCTACAGACCCATCAAGTATGAGGTCAAGGTATTGTTTATTGTTTTGAAGATATAAATTTAATATCAAATATAAATTTTAAAATTATTAATTAAAATGGAACTAGGTTTAGTAGGTATGTACATTAGAAATGGATCACATATTAATTACACTCGGTTTTAGTAATGACTTACCAAATTGGCATATCCCGAGTAATTAAATATTCCATTATTAGAACACCATAAACATAAAAAAGAACTTTGGTCCTTACAAATTATACAGCACATGGTCCATATTTTTTAATAATAGCAAAAACACTGCTGACTGAAAGCCATTAATTTATAAGAAGTGAAGTGTACATCCAACAAAAACAAGTTTCTTCATGCTAATGAAGTTGTGATCAACAATTTTATAAGCGAATGGTTTTTATATTTTGTTGCTTTGTTGTTGTTTATGGTGATCTATTAACAATTCTGAACAACCAATTCTTATGATGAATACTAATTACCAAAATCCCTACTGTCTATGATTAGTTATGTTTTAACAGGTCAAAAGTAATAATTTTACAATTTTCCTATACATAGTTATTTGGAGAACATTATTATAAATAAAACAACACTTAAAATATATTATATGAAATATTTCCTGGCAATTTTTAATTTGGAACTGTTCTATATTTGAATGTGTTTAAATTTTGAACCTCAAAACAGTTGAAAGTATTAGGATTAATGCTATTGTTTAGTCACAGCGTAAATTTGTATCTGTCAGGTTACATATAAAAATTAATCTTTCTAACAAAAATGTTAGTAGTTAATTCTACAACTTTAGATGGGGCCTGACACATCTTCAGTGTTTTGAAGAGCTGACATCTGTGTTCAATAATGAAGCCCCATGTTTGCGGACTATTCAATGCTGCAATTTAGAATTCCAGCATGGACATATTAGTGTTAGTGACAAATCTCGCGAAGGACGCCCAAAATCCGCCTTTACTGAAGATAAAATCTTTGCTGTGAATACTTTGAAAAACAATAAAAAATTACTATAAGGTTTTCTAGTTGTGTTTTTTTTCATCAAAAGACAAAACTTAATAGGCATGCCTTGTATAAACCCTTACATGACCCTAGGTGCATTGCAGATTTAAAAATTTATTAAAAATTGCAAATGGTTCAATCAACTGCCCCAAACTTTAAGCAAATATAGGATTATAAGCTTGTACCTTATTCTTACTGAAAGCTTGCATACACTTCAATCCCGTGGTGTTAAAAATACATACAGGCAAAACCCATTTATTAAACTTACTAGTAGACTTTTAACAAGATCTCTTGTGAATATGATTTGGATCTATTTTAAACCAGTGTTTTTAAACTAAAAAATATACTAATGCATGTTTATTCCTCCCAATTTTACATTTTCCTAACCAACCTTTAACTTTATTAATTAATGTAATCTCTATCAGTGAAAACTTGTAAATGGTTGTCATATTTTTGTAAATTATTTGTGTATTCATGTAACACATTCTCCGTTTTACTACTGGTTTTTTATACTGCTAGTACGACTAGCAGTACAAAAAACCAGTAGTAAAACTAAATGAATACACAAATAATTTACAAAAATCTGACAACCATTTACAAGTTTTCACTGATAAGGACTAGGATAAGCATAGTATGTATTTTTAATATATGCATTGTATATATTAAGTATATATACATTGGCATCAGTAATATTTATTTTATGTAGTACATATATTTTACTCAAATATTAGGTCTTTACCTATGAAATTGCCGTTCTGCAGTACTGGCCATTTCAAATCAAAATAATTTTTGTTTGGCTAAGAATTCTAATTTCAAATTAATTTTATTTTAAAAACATGGATTCTTTTTTCCAAAAGTAGTCATTTCTTTATTGATTAGTGTTACATTTTCATCGCATTTCAGTCTTTTTCGTCATCATGGATACGTTAAAAATTCGAGTAATTATGGAATATGAGTACCGTCGTGGCAGCAACGCGGCACAAGCGGCACGCAACATCAACGACGTTTACGGAGCTAACACTACAAACCAACGCACCACCTGTTATTGGTTTGCTCGCTTCCGTTCTGGAAATTTCGACCTGAAAAATGAACCTCGCGGTCGTCCGAAGACTTTGGTCGACAATGACGAATTAAAGGCGGTTGTGGAAGCTGATGATACACAATCTACGGCTGAATTAGCAGCAGCTTTCGACGTTAGCGTCAAAACAATATTGGTCCATTTGCGTCAAATTGGCAAGGTAAAAAAGCTTGACAAATGGGTGCCCCACGAACTCAATGATCGCCAGCGCGAAGTACGCGTCGAGACGTGCCTTGCACTGCTCAACAGACACACAAATGAAGGAATTTTGAACCGCATTGTTACCTGCGATGAAAAATGGATTCTGTTTGATAACCGCAAGCGCTCAGCAAGTTGGTTGGATCCTGGTTCAGCACCTAAACAATGCCCTAAACGAAAACTTACCCCTAGAAAAGTGATGGTCACTGTTTGGAGGTCTAGCGCCGGTGTGATTCATCACAGCTTCTTACCAAACGGGGTGAGCATTACTGCAGATGTGTACTGTGAAGAACTGAGCACAATGATGGAGAAGCTGGCGCATCTCCAACCAGCATTGGTCAATCGCTCGTCTCCGCTGCTCCTGCACGACAACGCGCGACCTCATACTGCACAGCAGACGGTCTCCAAGTTGCAAGAACTGGGGTTGGAAGCTCTCCGTCATCCGCCCTACTCACCAGACCTTGCGCCTACAGACTACTACTTTTTCCAGAATTTGGATAACTTCTTGGCGGGAAAAAAATTCAATACCCGAGAGGCAGTACAAAATGCCTTTGAAGAATTTGTTGCCTCCCGTCCAGCTGATTTCTTTAAGAAGGGCATCAATAAACTGCCACTGCGATGGCAAAGATGCATTGATTGCATGGGTGATTACTTCGATTAATACAAATAAAAAAATTCATGAAAAAAATTCGTTTAAATTTTTTCATACAAAACGGCAATTTCATAGGTAAAGACCTATTATTTGGTATAATATGTATTATAAAAACTTTCCCATTCTTTATTGCATTACCATATATGGCAGATCATTAAAATTAAGGATTCACCTATTCCTTCATGAATAGTTTTATTGGGACCCATGTATTATGAAAATTTTTAATCTTACTAAATATCTAAGAAAGAACATCCCAAATCCCAATTATTACTTATTTAGCCCTTAACCTAGCCACAATTATTTATAGGTTATCATTATACATAAATAAGAAATAGTCAAGACTATATAAAGTTGTACATATCGATTGAAACGGCAACGGCTAGCCACAATATGATTTTAAATCATAATTTGAATAAGAGAGACCACATCACAGGATGTGCTTATTTCATAAAAGCTCTCAAAATAAACACAAGATCTGATTATACCTGTGAGGCTGATCGCAGATAGAAAAACTGAAATGAAAAGAAAAAAAAAAGACTATATAATTAATATGCATAATTAATTGATTAATACCATATAGAGTCTGCATTAAGTTCTAAGTTATTTAAAGAAACTACCTACCTTCATATCTAAGTATATAAATACTCAATAATAAATCGTACACAGTTTATTTACAAAATAATTACACTTGTATTGCCTGACATCAACAGGGCAGGGTATATATTTTTTTCCTTATAATCATGGTTGGAAAGAATGTAAACAAAATCCAGCATGACTTAATATTAGGGTCAAAACTGTCCGGCTCCATATTAGTGAAGTAGGTACTTCACATACAAATCTGAAGCCTATAAGTTTTTACTGTGTTCTGTCAAAGTTACATAAGCACCAAAAACAAGTAAATGAAATACCACCTATCTTAAATGAGCTGTATTTAGGTATAATGATAAAACTAGGTTTGAAAACGATTGTAATAATAATGATATCCTGGGGCATTATACACGCATGGTCATCTGATCGCAAACTTACCACACCTTGTACTATGGAAACCAGATAATTGATATACTACATATACTACTTTTATTTTAGAAATACATATGTACTTATATAGATCACTAGTTTTTATATAGTAGACTAGCTGTGCCCCACAGTGTTACCCGCGTTAAATTTTATAAATTTTCTGTGCTATAAACCTCATGGAGCCCGGGATCTTTCCAACGAATGCAAAACCGTGGAAATCGGTTCGTGCGTTCTGGAGTTATAGCGTCAGGAAGGAAAACCCGACTTATTTTTATATAGTAGATTACACCCAGACTCAGGACAAACAGACATGTTCATGCACACAAATATCTATTCTGGATGGGAATTGAACCCCCGACCTGCGGCGTGAAAGGCAATTCCCTACCAATACGCCAACCGGCCCGTCAAAGAACAATTCATATTCATAGTTAGATAGTTTATGTATGAATAACATTAAGACATATTCCTAGTATAACTTTAAAGCCTTTGTAAATAGTTATCTTCACATTCAAGAACGTAATAAAACAGTATCAAGTAACATCTTTTAATGGTCGAATTAATACAATTAAACTACAAATAAAGAGAAAATGTGGTTCTTATAGTTTTTGCACACGATAATGACGTGACAGAGAGAGGTCGGTGGTATATGGCGAGCGTCGCACAGAGGCGGTTCGTAGTACTTGCGGGCGTGGTAATTAGTGCGGTAATCGTACCAACCGGGTACACAGTTGATGCAAGTGCGTTTCTGAGAAACCGATCAGCGGAGCTCGCAGGAGGAGCGGCAAATTGCCGACAGATATGTGTGCCGCCTGTTGGTAATTGCAAAAATCACTCGGCTCACCGCGGAACGAGCTTGTGGTCCTTGTAATACAAGTACAACTCTAGTGTGCATCTAGTACCTGCGTCTGAATTAACTTACCTATATTGTGTATACATCTGTACTGCGCATCTGGGGTTGCGAAGATATTTAATTGGTTCGTCTACGAGTACTTTTCATGTCCCATGCTATAATAGAACATTAGAATGCTGACATACTGAAAAACACGTATTAGTTTATCATAATTTCTAAAAGTAACAGCTACTGATAGTTTAGGATATAACCTATCTCCATACCAAATCCTCTGCGCATTTGATTGGGTAAAAAATTTCAAACTGATAATTTTATAATATTAACTAGCTGTGCCCCGCGGTTTTACCCGCGTTAAATTTTATAAATTATCACAGCTCCTCCCTCGTTGGTGATAGCGTGATAATATGTAGCCTATATGTTGACCCGACCTCTTAGTAACATTCATGCAAAATTTGAAGTAAATCCATGCAGTACTTTTTGAGTTTAGCCCGGACATACATACAGACAAACAGGTAAACAGACAAAAATTCTAAAAACTATATTTTTGGCTTCGATATCGATTGTAGATCACGCCCCAAGTATCCTTTTAGAAAAATATTCAATGTACAGTTTTGACTTTCCTACGATTTTATTATGTGTATAGATAAGGATGGTACAAAGGGCTACATATCAAGCTATACATTTCCAGTATAAGCTTTCCCCATTGTTTAGGATTTCCATACAATGAGAGGTCAGCTTATATTGGTTACGTATAGCTTGATATGTAGCCGTGTGTACGTAAAATGCAATACCTTATTCTAAATAAGTTCCTAATTAATTGCAGGACAAAGCATTGCGTATCAAAGAATGTGCCTGACTTGTTGACTATGACTATGTTCCAGTGGTTAGTGACCCTCACTGCTAAACCAAAGGTCGTGGGTTCGATCCCAACAGAGGATTATTTATTCTGTGTATTGGTGTTATATATACTATATAATTATGTTTATCCTGGTCACCATAGTACAGGCTCTGCCTAGTCCCGAGACATTTATTTAAATAAAGTTTGGGTTTGACACGCTCTTAATTAAAATTGTTTATTCATAAAGAACATTATGTTAAAACATTTTCAAAGTTCAAAGTATCTTCAAGTCTAATCCCAAAATCCTATCGAGTTGCAAAGATAACTAAAATCGATATCATCGATTCTGTAAGCGTCAAACCTATTCGATATTTAAGTAAGCATTTAATATACCATAAATGCTCAAAGGTATACGGTTTACCAATTATTGAGTAGGTACTAGCGGTACCCTGCGATTTTACCCGCATTAATCTTTATAAATTATAGCCTATGTGTTAATCCAGGGTGTCAGCTAACTTCATACCAAATTTAATTACAATGGCTCCAGCCGTTTACACGTGAAGAAGTAACAAACATACACACTCACAAACTTTCGCCTTTATAATATGATTTTTGTTTTGTGTTTTGATTGTGATTTCTAATCAATAAGTAAGTACTGAACTTCAAACCGTGTTGCGCGAGACATTTCATTATGTTCATGTAATATAATAAATATTTTAATTCCTATCAGTACATATTGAATGTTTTTGAACGAGGTATTTTATAGTAAATAGCTATCGACGTTTCGCAGAACTTCTGTGAAGCGTAGTTTGCATGGCTGAGTACGGATGTGTTGAATATAACGACACGGTATGGATTTGTTAAAATAATTGCGCTTCTACAAAATAGGTGGGTGTCTGGAAAAATAAACATTGCAAATATGAAATGAAAATGAATCAAAACTAACTACCAAGCGAATCATTGAACTAATGTTGGTTTATCTACTATATAAAAATAAGTCGGGTTTTCCTTCCTGACGCTATAACTCCAGAACGCACGAACCGATTTCCACGGTTTTGCATTCGTTGGAAAGGTCTCGGGCTCCGTGAGGTTTATAGCAAAGAAAATTTATAAAATTTAACGCGGGTAACACCGCGGGGCACAGCTAGTCTACTATATAAAAATAAGTCGGGTTTTCCTTCCTGACGCTATAACTCCAGAACGCACGGACCGATTTCCACGGTTTTGCATTCGTTGGAAAAGTCTCGGGCTCCGTGAGGTTTATAGCAAAGAAAATTTATAAAATTAACGCGGGTAACAGCGCGGCGCACAGCTAGTCATATACCTAATAAAACTGTAGGAAAGTCAAAACTTTACATTGAATTTTTTTTTTAAAGAATACTTGAGGAGACAATCGATATCGAAGCCAAAAATATATTTTGTAGAATTTTTGTCTGTTTGTCTGTATGTATGTCCGGGATAAACTCAAAAAGTACTGCATGGATTTACTTCAAATTTTGCATGAATATTACTAAGATGTCGGGTCAACATATAGGCTACATACATATTATCACGCTATCACCTACGGGGGACGATCTGTGATAATTTATCAAGTTTAACGCGGGTAAAACCGCGGGGCGCCGCTAGTCAATCTATATAATAACAATATCCTGGGACATTATTCACACACCAAGCAGAGCTTGTACTATGGAAACCAGATAACTGAATTTCTACATAATATATATACTTGTCTTTTGTAAATTCTAGAATTGTAGATAAACTAGCTGTGCCCCGCGGTTTTACCCGAGTTAAACTTTATAAATTATCACAGCTCCTCCCCCGTAGGTGATAGCGTGATAATGTGTAGCCTATATGTTGACCCGACCTCTTAGTAATGTTCATGCAAAATTTGAAGTAAATCCATGCAGTACTTTTTGAGTTTAGCCCGGACATACATACAGACAAACAGACAAAAATTCTTAAAACTATATTTTTGGCTTCCATATCGATTGTATTTCACGCCCCAAGTATAAGTAAAAGTACAAGTATTAGTATAAGTTCTGACTTTCCTACGATTTTATTATATGTATAAATTACACCCAGACTCAGGACCAACAGACATGTTCATGCACACAAATGTCTGTCCTGCGGCGTTAAAGGCAAGCATCTACTAACCACGTCAACAACATCATCATATCAGCCGAATGAAGTCCACAACTGGCCAAAGGCCTCCCCCAAAGGTCTTGCGCTATCTGTATCCAGCGGCTAAAAGATAATCCTTGCATTGGTTTTATAACTAAACATACAGTCTCCTTGTGATTCATGGCCACAAATTATAAGGTATATGGTTTATATTAACAAAGGATTTCATTTTACATACCTAGAAAATTTTAAGTGGGTCTACGAGTTTGCGTGGGACTCCTATAATAATATCTAGGGACAATGTCACACAGATCATCCTAGCCCCAAACTAAGCAAAGCTTGTACCATGGGTACCAGGCGACGATATACATACTTATATAGATAGATAAATACTTATATACATAGAAAACATCCATGACTCAGAAACAAATATTCGTGCTCATCACACAAATATTTGCACTTACCGGGATTCGAATCCAGGACCACCAGCTTCGTCGGCAGGAGCACTACCAACTAGGCTACGGTAACCATATATTATTATGGGTAGGAAAGTTTAATTGAGTAGAAAGAAGTAATGTTATCTAATTTTTCCACTGGTAATATTAATTCGCCCTACTTCTCTTATAATGATTCGACCAACGTCGTTTACACGAGATCAATCTCATCGAAAATGGTCAATTGTTGACGAGATTGATGTATCTCTGCTGTAAATCGTAAAAAATCACGCGAGATTGGCACTATCAACAATCATTGTCTTTCCAAATGCCTGTATATCTACGCAGATGCGTGAGAAATTATTGTGCATACTACACTTGATTTTGAAAAGTTAAAAAATCGAAATATTGTAGCCTTAGAAAAATATCTCACAAGTTAATTATTTTTAGAATTTCGAACTTTTCATTAGAAATAAAGAACCCAGGCGGGTTCCGATCGTGTCAGCTGCTTCAACACATCGAAGACATTAGAGACATTAGAGCGGAGGAATAGGTATCTCATCATGGTATTTCGTTAAACTACGAGATTTTGCTAGACTGGTTCCAACATTTCGAGCTAACTCTCTACAGGGCTACTAACATATTATGTTTCTGTACGCACGGTCAATGCCATCGACATAATTATTTATTTATTTATTCATGTGAAGGAATGATTGCGAAATTCCTGGTTTCAACGCGCCTAATTACTACACAGCCTATATTGCCGGACCTAGTCTGGCGATATTGCATGTTATAATCTCGAATATAGTACACCAATTAAGAGTTCATTATGTGATCTAATAAACACAGTTGACTACAAGACTAGTATATATGGATAGTCATAGCTCCTGGTAACCGGAGTAAGCAGAATCTGAAGCGGATACACGAACGAAATGTTTCTTATTAACTCGCCTCCAGTCGATTGTAATCGCCGTGCAAATACTACAAGATAATTTTAAATAGGTAATCAGACAGCTAGATAGTCGATCGCGGACGTGAATCAAAAAAACTAGTGACTGCATTGCTATTAAGTATTGCTTTTCTGAGAACGCAAACGGCTAGGCTGGCCCAGTCACTGGCAACTGTCGATTCGTGGAATCACTTATACCTAGGTTTTATTCAGTAATTTATTCCATGGACATTTCAATATTTTAATGTAAAGCTAAAGTTTCATGAATTCTGTCTTTTTACACTTTACTCCTTCATATAATAATTAAATTTGAAGGCAAACCGTACATCAATACTCATCAATGTTATATTTATTTGCGTATCCGATATAAGCAATTGAAACTAACATAAGTAGTTGGAGCATTGATTATTTTTTTCAAACATTATACATTATAAATAATTGGGAAGTGGATTGTTCACTATTTGTACATAATGCAAAAACGTTCACTTCTCAATTACTTGTCGATTACATTGCTCTATGAAATGTTGCCGTATAAATAAATAGAGGCAGGTGAACTAAAATGACGAAAGTGATTTTGTAGTTCCTTCCACGGGGGAAGTAGCTACAGAACGCTGATACTACCACCATAAGACTTCCACTTCCACTACGTAGAACATTACTTGGCTCAAACTCACCTCTCTGCCGAATGACAAAATTATATAACGAATGCAGTGGCAGGGTTGATATCCACCACGTCTCATTAGGATTATTTCGAAAAACTATCAGTAGTTCTTAAGGGTTTAGTTACAAATAGAAAAATAATTGTAAAAGTAGCTCATTAAATTTTGAATGTAGTGTTTACCTATAAGTAACTAGACATTTAGATTTTAAATATTGTACTATTTTTAAAGATTCATGTTAATGTTTAAGTTGTTGGTAGACCAAATAAATAAATAAATAAAAAGACAGTACAACGAGTACAATCGCTGCCATGTTCTTAAAAACACTACTCACACCGGGTGGTTTTAGTAGTACGTAATAAAGACTCGTTAAGGTCAAAGTGTTTGCGCCGATGCCGAGACCTGGCGTGGACTGTACGAAGGTTTCAATAATTTATTTTTCTTCTAACGACACATTAGTACATTTTTAACTGGTATAAATATCTAAAGTCTTTCGCATCGATGGTCCCAAATGGATGAACCAATTTTAATGCGGTATTTTAATCTTAAAGCTAGTTTTAACAAGGTTGTTATAAACTTATGCGTTTTAGAAACGAATATAAGAATATTCGTTATTCATTAATTGAACTTTTAGGTCTTATTGTACTTAACTCTTTTATTCTTTTCTTGTTAATAACTTTGTTTCCTGAATAAATAAAAAAATGCGATGGGCAGTGCAAAGGTTACAGGCCATTTTCAAGGAACTGTCGGAAGTTTTTGTATGCGACGTTAGGTTATTTTTCTAACTCTATAACAATTTCTTGGACTGAAATAGTTCAGTGGAATTAGTTAAAGTTACCATTTGCTAACAGAACAAAGCATGTTTCGCTTCATTGTGCAAGTCGCAGAGTTGGTTGCGGACCAGTAACTTTTGCGAGATTCATGAATGCCGGATGCCTCGATCCATAATTAATTCTGAGTGAGAAGTAGGAATAAAAAACCGACCAAGTGTGTGTCGTGTCAAGAGACTCACTGTTGAAGAGTTCCGTGAGCATGCTATTAGCCATAACAAAATATAAGAAATAAAAACTGTCAATTAAGCAAATTTACTTGACACTTTAGACAAACTGTCTTAAAGAGTGAAACTGCTTAAGTGACAGGCTCGAGTGACAAAACCGCAGAAAATGTTTCCTTTGTCATAAAGGTTTCCTATAATTCGTTATTTGCTGAATTAAATCTTCAATCACCAATATCTAGGATTATCAAATGACACGGGATAATGGAAAGTCCAAAAAGACAAAACCCCCAATGGCTTAATTTCTCCGTAAATGTCGGTGACATTTTGGCCAAATTTCCAACAAAAAACTGTTAGCTTTGATTGAGCTAATAATAATGTAAAATAGAAATATAATCGCAGATTTGTAGCCCACAACAAACCATGTTGTTGTGGGCTACAAATCTGCGATTATATCTCTATTTTACATTATTATTACTTTTGTTATAAAAAGGAGATTATTCATGATCATTTACAGTTTCAAACTCATGCGTCGGGCGTACAGAAACCTCTTCAATTGCTAAGCACAATACGATTTATGTAAAGGCTTCTTCACGATACGTAATAAGCAGTCGGGAGTACGATTTCGTCAGACAAGGTGGCGAAGTTGGTCGCAGTTCTTGTATTGTGGGACGTTCTGATTCATTTCATTCATTCGTTCTGTCAAATTCTGATTCATACAAGGTGTAACATGAATAGTGGATGAAACTTAAGAGCTTACTTTGCTTATGCACCTGAACACGTGTAACACATCACTATGCAATATACACAAAAACAGATATTAACTTCCCATACAAGAATAACAATCATGCATTTTCTTTGTAGTTAAAAATATATTTTCTTATCTCACAAACTCTTGCTATGTGGTGACGGCTTGGAATATTATCACCCCATCGCATCCCGTGACGGGCGTAGAAATCGACCGAAACACCTACCAGACAACGGGCAGTAGCGATTTTCTGCGAACTATGACCATCAAACTGCGATCGTCAAACCGTCTGCCAGGCATGGCGATTATGGCATATCACCCCTTTAATTGGGGAGGCTTTTGTCCAGCTGTGGACTTACTTTGGCTGACATGATGTTCTCACAAACTGGTTTTGTTTCGTTTATTCAGTTTCATTGGTAGATAACGCTAGTTAAGTTTGCTCCAGGATTTATCAATTTCAGCCTTAAAGCTATGTTACGCCTGGAAGGCACGTCGGTGGACCCACTTTGTCATTGACAGCGATTTTATTGCGTAGGCAGTAAGGGCGACCATCGTAGGGTAAATCTAACTGAAGTGCATCGACTTTCCATTTCCATGAAATTTGGTGAAACATAAAGTATTAGAGCCCACTAAAATGACGAGTTTTGTTAGTTACTTACCTATCATGACTTGCAAACCTAGCAATGTTTGTTTTAATATTCCTAGAATTCCAACTAAGGCTTTCAAATTACCTAGGTACCTAGGCATAGAATACCTACGTAATACTAATATTGATTAGATAGGTATATAACTGGTATGCTTGTTATTTATTGTGGAATTTAATTATGCATGCAATAATTAGGTTTTTCTAATAGTAATGCCTCTTAGTTGTTGTAGAAGTGTTAATATAAATACTTATAGATTAGCAATTTAATTGGATTTTGCGTGTGTTATGTATATTTAACCTGCGATTCTACCGTCCATCATGGCTGAAGCAAGCGTCTAAATGTTCTATCGACTTAGAAACGCGAAAGCGTTAATATAGGAAGAGGTTACTTTAGCGTCGTAAAACGGGGTGAACAAAAATCCAGGGGTAAATAGAAACCGAAACAAAATTTTGCTTATATATGGATATTGTCCATCTTGTAGGGGGCCTGCCCACGCTGTGTCTTGGACCGATGATCTTGTGCGGGTCGCTGGATACGGATAGCGCAAGACCGGCGATTGTGGAGATCTTTGGGGGAGGCCTTTGTCCAGAAGTGGACGTCTTTCGGCTGATATGATGATGATGGATATTGTCCCTATCTCTATTACCCTGAAATTTCTCTAGAATCTGATTTTCCGTAGTTATTTCATGGAAGTTTTGAGTTGTCACCTGGCTCTTAATCATTATCATCATTATGTCAGCCGAAACACGTCAACTGCTAGAAATATGTCTCCTCCAACGATCTCCGGAATATCCAGGTCTTGCTCTACCGGTGTCCAGCGGCTCCCAGCGACCCTCACAAAATCATCGGTCCATCTTTTAGGCGGCTGTTGTCTTTTTCACGCTGCACTTTTTGTTACTGCTCGTGGTCACCACTCTAGAACCTTTTTGTCTCAGCGGTCGTCGGTTCTGCGAGCTATGTGCCCTGCCACTTCAGCTTGGTAATTATTCGGAACTATGTCGTTCATTTTGATTGATTTGATTCGATCTCACAGGAATACTCCTAGCACGGCCCTTAAATCGCTGCTAAGGTAAATTTTACTTACGGATAGATATTGTCCCTATCTCTTTCCAAAACATGATTTCTATACACACCGTTTTTTGAAGTTATACTTCTTTTGGCGCGATGGAGAAAAATGATGAGAGTGAATTTTTACGATGCGCGCGCACACCGACACCAAAAAATTTAACAGCATGAAGTTAGTTCTAGGTGGTATGAGAGTGAATTTTTACGATGCGCGCGCATCGTAAAAATAACAGCATGACGTTAGTTCTAGGTGGTATGAAAATTGATAACTATGTTCAAGTTGTATATTAAGAAGTATAACTTCTAACGCGTGTACATAAGTACACACAAGTTTTTTTTACATTATGTAAAAATGTTGAATTGGGACCTGGCGCTTGTTGTGTTAACATAACAAACTTCAAATACGTTCGCACGGTCCGGGCCAATAATAAATTTGAATTCAGAATATATTTAAGAAGTGATTTTAAACTGAAAAATGTCGAGGAAAAATCCCGATTGCATTTTGAACTTTGCAAATACCTTTATCTTTCTATTGAGAGAATTCCGATAAAGTTTGAAATAAACTGATAAAAAATAATCTGTTCTAGTTCCCATCGTTTCTTAGTACTGCAAAATTACCAGCCGACACTATTTTACAGGATAATGTATTGCAGTACTTGTTATTAGCTAGCTTTTTAATTATGTTACCTGTTTTGTTGCAGTTTTAGTTGAGCACTTCGAGGAAAGGCATTTTCTATACCTATATAAAAACGGTTTTAATTCACATTGATTTTAAAAAGCGCGTATAAATAATCACAACATGGATTGGAGTATTACAAGTCAATTATATACGTATGTATATATTTAAATCTAAGTAGGTACAAATAGAATATTGGTTTGTGACTTATATGTAATCTTTTGGAATTGTAATTAAATGTATGTT
Source organism: Pseudoips prasinana (assembly GCA_951640165.1). Taxonomy (NCBI): domain Eukaryota; kingdom Metazoa; phylum Arthropoda; class Insecta; order Lepidoptera; family Nolidae; genus Pseudoips; species Pseudoips prasinana. Next base: position 20,058,868 of record OX621236.1, on the reverse strand, counting down.
AGTAATGGTTTAGGTGAATAACTTATTATTTTAAGTCAATATAAAAATGTTATTCACGCTTTGTATGACTAATTAGCTTTCCCGGCGAACTTCGTAATGCCATATTTCTGTCCCCTCAACAGGTACTGTCTGATGTATAATATTTAATTGGATTGTAATGTACAACATGTTTCGTTTATTCTTCTCTTTGCTGAAGAAACAACGACCAAAAAAAAAAACAACGTCTCAGTCTTTTGTTTCATTCAGTCTTCGTCTCACTTTTCTGATATTTTTAATAAGTGCTATTTTTTCTGTCATACAAACCTTCTCCTGATACTAACGTACACATGAAAGAAAGATTTATCCAATTTGATGCAGTCATTTGGAAGTTATGACCGTTCAAACATTTCGGATATTGATTTTTATCTATTAGCAGATTTGTCAATATTATCCACTTATAGATATATTTTACTACATTTTGTCTGATTGGTTCTGTCTATATCGTTGCTAAATTCTATCGTGTCGGAAATATGACAAAACCGCAACGGAGACTAGCCAACTACACAAGACGTGTTATAGTGCAGGAACATTCACAATTTCACTCACAGGCGCACTCTCTATCCCCACACTCTAAAAATTCGGGACAAAGAAAGACACAGAGACAAAGCTCACAAAGTAAACTCGGACAACCACCTAAGTATCCCTGATACTTCAGTGGCTGTTATGCAACACCTCGATCACAAGTTATCGTGTTTTAGAGACAGGTATACCGTATACAACGTGGAAATTTGGTGATTCAAAATAGATCAGTATTATTATCAGTTATATTAAAATGAGCTCACTGAAACTAAAGTTAAGTAAGTAGGAAAATAAATTCCTGTATCATCGCAGGGGAGTCTACAAACATGCAAGACACAAAGCAATAACTGCATGTGGTATGCACAGATAGTTATCCTGTATGGGAATCGAACCCAAAATACGAGGACTTTGCGATAATAGTGACTTCCTTAACCACGTCGCCCCACGTGGATTCGAGACTTGTATCGATTTTCTCGATATCTGTAGTATTTTGATGTAGTGATATGATATGGTAGCCATTTAAGAAATATATAAATATGATCAGTTCTCTGGTTGCCGTAGTACATGTTTTGCCTAGTTTGGGATCATATAGCAATGTGTTACTTGCCCTGCCAAAAATTCTTATTTGGCCTGCAATTAATGATTTTATTCCGTTATTTACTAATTTTGAGAGTTTTTTTTTTATTCTATTTTGTCTCAAATATTCTATTAGGTAGTAGTAGGTAAGATTGGCGTGAAATGGTAAAATTGAGTGTAGTCTTAATATAAATCATGTACATTTTTAAGTAGGCGATACGTACATATGCTTTTATTAATAATTTTGTATAGATCATACGTGTGTTGTTCTTCGTGTGGGCAGCGGTTTTCTTGCATCAGAGATGTTCAAACTGTCTAAAAGACTTGATACCTATTACCTCTATTTAAAGTATAAGCTTTATTTATGACCTAGTTAATCTTTCACTAGACTGCTTTCATAACTGTCCAGTCCGTATATTTGATAGATGGCTTGAGCTCAAGCCATCTGTAAAAATAAAGCTAGAAAATAAGTAGCTAATTATGGGCTTTGAACCTCTACGCAGGGCAGACGATCTGTACTCGTATGTCAGCCATCCATATACAAAGTGTAACATAAATAGTACGTGAAACTAAAGACGCTTGATGGAACGCTAAACTTCAAATACAAAATAGCTGCAGCTGTTGGGACCACCACTTTTTAAATCTTTAGCTAGAGTTTTAGTGTAATCTAAAGCTCCTTTAGTCATACTGTGATTCATATGATTAACTCAACATTTCTGACGCCTAGATGATATGATAAAGGAGATAACATAGAAATCCGATACTTATTTACATTCATTATTAAACAAGTTTTCTGAACATAGTATTGATATCTAATCTTCAATAAAAAGACCTAATCATGCTGTTGTCACATATTATTACATTCTAGCTATATATACGGTAGTTTATCTTAGAATTATTCTACTTATTAGTCTACTTAACTGTAATCCGATCCTATGGGATAGTTTTTACTTACTCTTCCTTTACTCCTGTATACAGCTTCTACTACTTATTATTAAATACCCAAGTGTGCAGTTTCATGGGTAGATTTCTAAGCCTATACACTATTTATTTAACAACATGTCCGATTCTATTGACTTTTCCGAAGAATGTACTTGGCTCTCCTCTAATCACCGTTTACTTCTCATCCCTGTCTCTACGTAACATGACATCATAGACACTATTGTTTTCTTTTTCAGGATGAAATAATAAGAAGAATGTATGTGTGGTGGTTAGTTGGGCTGGTCGCCGGTGCAGTGGCGGCCACGGTGGATGCCCAGGGTGGGGGGTACTGTTCCGACCACACGTTCACCACGAACGCTACCTGGATGCACTTCACCAAGGAACCGGTGCCATACGAATACGGCTTCGAAGACAAGTTTAAGAGCATTCACTGTTGCGTCAAAGGATATAGGAGTATTGAATGGTAAGTCCATTTTTCTGTTCTTTATACAAGCTAAGCCAGCAAACAAACAAACACATCTTGAGGGTGAAAGTAAGAAATTTAACCAATCACACGTTCGTTGCTCTCACCGTTCCCTGAGTAACCGGTCAAGGAAGTTAAACCTAGGCGCAGCGTCAGTCTATAAATGAATGACCGCCGTGCTTCGAAGCACACGTAAAAGTAGTCTTTTGAACACTAGTTGTTAAGCAATATCATGTCAGAAGCCTACTGGTTCTCTTGAACAACTCTGAGACTAGGATAACTATTGCCAATACGAAAAAGCACTGACACGTTTATGTTCCTTCGGAAATCTTACTACCACTTTGACTACCTTACTCTCGCGAAGGAATATAACATTAAAATGTAATGCTATTACCCGCTGCCAGATAAGTAAAGTGGAGGTTAACCAATATGTTTGAAGTTTCGATAGTGTGCTAGCCTTTAAGATTCGTATTAGTGTTCAGAAGGTTGTAAAGACTGCTCCGGGCTTTTACGGAGAAAATATAAAATAAGAGGTTATAATACGCAATATTTGTGTGTATATTTTGTCCTTTCACAAGCTGTTCAAAGAGCGAAAACATTCCATGCTTACGATTCATATTTTTTCTTTACCACTTCTGCGAAATTACTGGAACTGGGACGATTATATATTTTGCTCGTGTAAGGTCGCGATAGAATATAACGTGCATTCTTAAAGTCCATAATAGCTAGCGCGCTTTGTAGTGAGATCTAATAATCCACCCTATCACCTACCACTGCACATTTAAGTGCGACACAAAACCGTTTTACTGTTTTTTTTCGCGTATTTGTAAGCTGACACGTAATTTAGGGACCACAGTTTGACTCAAGATTGCCTATAGTCAAGCCACATGCATAGAGCAAATTACAATTCTGATTAATTTCCTCACAGAATATGCATCAATGCGTTACGGTTTATAGAATTCCCCGGGACCCGCTGAGCTTCCGAGCTCGGAAGCTCAGCGGGTCCCGGGGAATTCTATAGCAATACAGATTCGAGTGAAATCAGGGAACTATTCTCTCACATGACCTAATAAACAATTTTCTACTACTTGATCAAACAAGGTTTATTTAAGATTTCAAGATATTTGCTGATTGGATTGAATTGTAGCATTATTAGTGAGTATAGAGTGGAGATCTTGCCTTGATTAGTTACAGTGGTAGCGGCTAATAGGGCTTCATTGAATAACTCAGTGTTATTTATTATGTTTAAGAAAAATTCTGTTTATTTTAGTTTTAGGATAAAATTTATGTTTCCATATTTTAGCACGTTCCTTCAACTGGACCGCAAAGGCAAGAGGTCTTTAAGATGTTATCTTGACGTGGTGTCCCCTTAATTTTGCCAATTTATACCAAACAGATTTGTATCAGTGGCGACGAGTAATATGTTTATTAAGTGTTCTGTAGACGAAGTGACTTGTTACATTTGTTACATTTTATGATTATACATGTTACTACGTAGGTATTCTGTATAACAGCTTTAAAAATAAGTAGTTTTATAAGCCAACCTAAGTCCAATAATGTTGTTATCATATGAATTGTCTCTAATAGATCTACTATTAGGGACAATTCATAAAATAACCTAATTGCTTATCATTAATTCAGAGAGTTATTTCTTATTATTATTACCCTAATAATTATAAGTAAGAAATAACTATCTTATTATAATGTGATTTAATGTTTCTAAGTATACCCAGTCGGATTTTGTTGTAGTAATAGTAGGGTATTAATTCGCGAGTATAAGGTATAAGGTATCTTGACTAATTGCTCTATCACCAAGAAAGAAAAACACAATACCTATAAATTTTCTATTTTCGTATTCTCGTTGCTATTACAATACTGATTAGTGCGAATAATCATGATTAAAGTTAAGTTTAATCATGATTACAATTTACCTCAAGTTTGTTTAAAGTTATTTTTGCGACTTATCACAACCGTGCGATGTAAAAATACCTCAAAACTCTCTTTGTTCAAGTTATTACATCATCCTGATCAGACACATATCTCTGGCCTTCTCATCTTCGAGGTAGACCCTTAACAGGACTTAAAGTGTTGCCGCATTAATTAGGACCCTAATTTAGAACTTAAAAATATTACTTCGTCTTAAAATAAAACGAAACTTGGAAAAGCATTTTTATTTTTATTCACATTAGCTCGTTCACCAACATAAACTTTGCGTACAAACAACAGCATTACTTGTTATATTATTTTACCGTGTTTTGATACTGATATTGGCGTGCAATACCTTCCAATATCAATATCAAAACACGTTATTTTAATTACACGTTTTATATGTAAAATAATATTAAGAATGCTTATCGCGTCTTCCCATCTGCCCTTCGGCAAAAAAGAGACGAACACAGGTCAAATACTTTTGCAAAAATATCCAATTTCTGTTGGGTAGGTATTCTAAGTCAGGTAGATAGCCTGGAATTTTGATACCACCGGAAACCCGTCTCATGTCTGTGGCGATGACGTTATAAAATGTATAAGATATTCCCGATTAGACAGGCCGTTCTACTGACTGAAATGAATGAATGAAATGGTCTTAAATGAGCAACGATATACGGCACCTTATGCACAACAGTAAGCTTGTGGCACAAAGGCTTAATAGACTAAAAAGTTTCCTGAGGTGTGTGCTTCCACTTTCTGGTGAATGGTCCAAGACAGGGCTCAAACTGTGGCGAGACAGTGCTTACCTACCCATCCCATTCGTCCCTCCCGCTGAAAACCTTCCGCCCGGACACAACTTGCCGTGGCCATCTTGGAAGTCCCTGAATAGACTCCGGACCCAAGTTGGTCGAAGCAAGGAAAACCTGCTCAGGTGGGGTTTTTTAAACATTTCCAACCTAGAGTGCAAGTGTGGTTCTGTTCCTCAAACTATGACACACTTGTTAAAATGTCCTGCGTGCCCTAATGCCTGCACGTTACAAGATCTAATGGACGCTACTGACAACGCTCAACGCGTAGCTGAATTGTGGGCTGACTTAATTTAGATTGTCATCGACACGCTAAGAAGAAGAAGGCCGTTCTAAATCTATAACCTCGATGATAGTACAGTTTACACGACATCTATTCTTTGCGTATTAACGTAGAGTAACATTTGCACAAAATGTCCCTAAAAACCGATATTCCCATGCATTTATAATAATAATTTAATTCAGAATAAATTCCATATGTGTTAGTTACAATGACAACTTATAAACTAGTGTTAGTAAAAATTATTTCTTGCTGCGTGAGCATCGAAGCAGAGCCCGCCGACTCTGGCAAATGACTACTTGACTGCGTGAGGTCGTATCCACCTTCCCAAGATCGGAGAGTCCCACCTATCGACCAACGTTTCAAGAATGATGTTGGGGCTGGCGCGCCATACGACGTAGCAGAGATGCGGACCTTGTGCGCATGATGGCCGAAAAACTATCAACGGCCGCGTCGCAAGCATTTCGGACGCGCTATAAAAACACGGCAGCCCCATCAACACCCGGAACGTGTTGTTATATTGTATGCGCATGCTACTGTATACCCTCTGCGTAAATCTCTATAGAATTTTAGCTAGCCTCTTTAGTCCGGTGAAGCAGTGAATGCTTAAGGTAACGTAATGTAAACCTCATGTTAAGAAAAACCTTACGTCAATGTATACACTTGGGCTGTGGATACTTTCCTAACTGCTGTAAATGTATTGCTGTGTGGTTGGCGGCCAATAATATCACCATCCCATCTCATCCCATTGGGGGCGTAGAAGTCTTCCCGAGAGAATATCTCCCCGAGAATAGACATCAGCGTCTCTCGGTGTACTATGACCATCATACTGCGATTGCCAACCTGTCTGTGGCAAGCGTAGCGAATACGGCATTCACTCCAAATGATGAACACAACTCATTGTGGAAGTCTTTAAGGAAGGTCATTGTCCAGCAGTGAACCTCATAAGCTGACATGATGAACAAATTAAAAAGAAGTAGGTAAATAGCTCTGTAAAATTTCGTTAGTATTATGTTATCTTACTAGATTTTTTTTCTTGATAACTCGATGTAGTTAGTTTTTACGATCTAAAAAGCAATAGTCATTAGTCCGTTATATTATATACCATATATATAATTACCGATATTGCTGATATGAGTGTCTGACAGTAAAGTCAGCTGACGCTCTCCCCGAAACATGAGTCATCAAGACTGTCTGTTACCTGACACTAGCAGAAACTGCTGAAAGCATCGACAGATTGACATAAAAAAGAACCTAATTTTCTACTAAGTGCGATAAGTTGCTACTATCATTACATTGGCCCATACTAGCCCTTAGATTTTACCTGATATCGAAGAGGATGGCCATGCCCCTAATTATTTAACGTGAAGGTTATTGATGTGACAAAATCTTTGCTGTTTTAACATAACTATACCATCACTCGCCTGAGATTTGTCGATGACATATTACCCATTAGCTGACACCATGGAAAACCTCAGTACAATACTCGTTGACCTGAGTAGTCTCTCAACTCAACTCAAGTAGGTCTAAAAATGAAGATGGACAAGACTAAAATCATGTGGAACGTCCATGTTGCAACCACTCAAGTGAAGGGTTATGATGATGACTCTACAGACTATCCAACTAGGTAGGTCCAACATTTTTGCATTTTTAGTATTATATTTTTTAGATTCGTACTTATCGTCAGCATATGTTTTGGGTTATAACCTGCACAGAAGAACTGTTTATATGGGTCTATATATGTGGGTCACAGAAATAATAAGTGTTTAAATTAAAATTATTTAGCTGAACATGTTTTAATACAATTCATAGTCATATTTCTGCAGTGGCTCATCATGTACTGCTATCTGCTTTGTTTAGCCCCAGCTACATTGGGATTTCCGTAGTGCGCGGGCATAATTGCGGGTGATTACTGTGTTTTTACTTTAGGCTAATGGCTAATCGGATTATTCCTAAATATCTCAAAAACAAACATGTAAACCCCCATGCGCTTACACATCAAAATTGTACAAAGATTAAATGATAGATCGAATATAAAGGGCCAAGTTCGAGTCTGATTCGAACAGGAGTGTTTCGTACCATCGAGAGTATTTGTTGTTTCTTTATATATGTTTTATATGGTCTTATTTAATATCATTTGGTGTTAAAGCGGCAATACAAATGTTACACACATACATGAGAGACAGCCCGCTGAAAGACAGATAAAAGGATAGCGGTGGCTGGGAATTGCATTTGGATACAAAATTAAAGAATCGCGGAACATTTAGTCAGGCTTTTTCTCCATCATCAACATTTTCTCATACAATACCATCTCCCACCTATTATATTTAAAAGGGGAAAGTACACGCAATTGTTTTTGCCTTATATATTTGTATAATTATCTTGTTTTTGTATGTATGTATATCATCATTCTGCCCACTTTTATCAACAACATCTTCTCGTAGATCTACTAAAATAGATTTCTTTAGAAATAAATATTACCTTTGTGCAGTATAATTTTTAGTATAATACTAAATTTAACTTTTTCTGTACGTACACAAAGTAGAAAAAAAATTAATAAAAAAAAAAATTGTGAGCCGTCACGGGACGCCTGGCAGATGTGAAACATCGACATTATTTTTTAAAATTAATATGCAGAAAAGAACATATTTTGATATGAACTAAATATGTCATAATGATAAAATAAAATATTACGATTAATAATCGCACAGTCGATTGTTTTGTTTCACATCAAAAAAAAAACGTGGCGACGCGTCTCTCCCCCAGAAATCTTTTTTACGTGCGGCTATAGATGTTTCACATCAAAAACTTAAGTAAGAAGTAATAATATAATTGAGTAGATAGATAGTTTTTCAACTTACAATTGAAGCATTATGTCACTTAATACCATTTGTTAAAGTTTCGGGGTGATATGACAGGTGTGCGCTACCGAGAGCGATAACCATAAAGCTTCTCGGAATAATGTCCATTGTGTGCGAAAATAATTGATAATCGTACAGTGTGACAGTGGGCAATGCCCCCGCGCACCTATGCGCCCGCGACGACTGCCGGCTGTATGCTCCACAAAATATTAATGACTATACCTACACCATTGATCACATCATGCTGGCCATTGTGAGAAAAGATTTTATCAGCCGTGGCTTCGGACGCCGGGGAATTATCACGTGACCATCAGAATTTTATAATTGATTCCAACTGCGTAGAATGCTATGTTAGACTTTTTGCGATAGTCACGTGTGGCACAGCGGTTAAGATAGTCGCCTCGCAACTTCGTGTCCCGGTTTCTATTCTCGCACAGAACAAGTCCTTAAGAGAGTCATAAGTAGTTGTTCTTAGTTTGAATGTACTTTGTTTCCGTAAATTATGTTTGTTAAGTACCCGTGACACAAATAGGGCTGGGCGTTGTTCTAATAAAAAAAGAATAAGATATATAATAATTAAGAATTTAAAAAATAATTTGGCTGGTCGTGTGGCGATATTTATTAAATAGTCGCCTAGCTACTACATCGTTTCCCACTTGTTTTGGGGTTCGATCATTTCTAAGTTCTAACCTTTTCTTGTGTCCCATGTAAAATTTTCCTAAGTCTTGGTGACACTAAGCACAGCCAAACTTAAAACCTATACATGTATGTGCATGTGAATCTGAATTGTATATTGTAACTTCAACAGCGATACAGGGATTTCCCTATTACGGCAGTCTTTAGTTATGAAAAGAAAAACTAATTTGCAAAGCAATTGTACGAAATAATAACGATAATATACCTAGTCTTATTAAAGTTTACTACACCTACCCACTATTTATGATATTTCTATGAAATTGAAATAATAATAATAATATCCTGGGACCTTATTTACAAACGGCCATCTAATCCCAAACTAATCAGAACTTGTACTATGGAAACCAGATAACTGATATACTACATGCATATACTACTTTTCTTTTGTAAATACAAACTTGTATAGATTACACCCAGACTTAGGACAAACAGACATGTTCATGCACACAAATATTTCTCCTGGGTGGGAATCGAACCCACGATCTATAGTGTGAAAAGCCATTATTTACCAACTAAGCCTACAAGCCCATCAACATCCAAAAATTAACTAAATCCACTAGTATTAAACATATAGTTAATGTTAAAGTACCTAAATGTAAACTTGTTTTCTCCAAAACCTCCCCATAAAGCCGCCCGGCCCATAAAATACGTGTATGTATTTACTTACCTAACTCATAAATAAATAACTAAGATCCAAGAAATAATAAACACGCCTCTCTGATGTTTACATAAACAACACTCCTTATATAAAAGTATTAATTTTCAGAAAAAGTTTAAGTTATTAATTAATTGCTTTTTATGGAAAGCCAATTAATTGCGTTCACTAGGCAGTATATTGCCGATGGAGTTCTCAGTAAAAGTTGTTTCAATTATGTACTTGAGAAACAATTTGTTATTCCCGTTTTCACACATACCAGTAGGTACAGCCGATCGGTGAATACACTTGTACACGTGGATACATGTCAAGCTATACATTTCCAGTATTAGCTGATCTCTCACTGTATAGGATTTCAATACAATCAGAGGTCAGCTTTATTGGATCAAAGCTGCGCCCCGCGGTTTCACTCGCGTTAAAGTACTTTTGGCGTAAAAGAGTAACAAACATACATACATACATCTATACTCACAAACTTTCGCATTTAAAATATTAGTATTGGCAGTCCACGCCGGAATAGCTCGCAGATGGTCGATTTTTTCCTACTTACTTGACACTTATCGTCATATTTTGGAAAATTCTCACAATATCTTTATAAATTGTAGCCTATGTGTTATTCTGATGTATAAGCTATATTATTGTAAAGTTTCATTCAAATACATTCAGTAGTTTTTACGTGAAAGAGTAACAAACATCCATCCATACTTACAAACTTTCGCGTTTATAATATTAGTAGGATGAATAGCTTGACGTGCACCGGTGTGTACTAGGAAAACAGGTCTTATTACGTACGTAATTAAGATGCCGCGCTGTGAAGGTCATAGTGTATCCACCGACGTGGTCCTTACTTATCGTATAGGCAGTGGTTACCCTGGTGTCAGAGTTGTTCAAGCCGCCCAGTAGGCCTCTGACATGGCTTAACGGCTTTTGCCTAATGGCTACAACCACTTAACGTGCCCTCCGCACGGAGACGCTCAGAAATTAGACCACTTTCGTGGTCACTTATCTATGGAGTGACCGCGGGCCTAGTTGCTTAACCTCGCCAATCACTTACGGACCGTTGAGAGCATTTGGCTATGACCGACGTTGTGCGCGTAAGTCGGACAAAAAAATCATGCGCTTCCTTTACCCCATAAATTTTATTCAGATTAAACATACTGTAATTTAAGGCAAAAACTAGTCATACTAATATTATAAATGTGAATTTTGATATATTTGTTATTTGATACTCAATCACGCAAAAACTGCTGAACCAATTTGGATGACATTTGAAAGGACATTATATCCTGAATGAACACCATAGGCTAGAATAAATTCCAACCGGACCTCTCATCGTGGTACGCAGCTAATACAAAATATTGTTGTACTATAATCAAATAACCTCATTAACTAACACCCAGAGATAAAAAAATGTACATAGCTTATAAAGCACATAATGAATTAACATTATTTTCATAAAGTATAACATGTGATAATTAAAACTGACGTGAGTACCTACGATTAAGTGGTATGTGATTAGTTAGTTAGTGTGTCGCTATTGTATGAAATATTTTAACTTATGTTGATTTTAATATACACCTCAAGAAATAATAAAAAGCTAGAAAAACATGCCAATTATAATAATAACAATTATTATAATAATAGCGTATAGGGCTATATCCTACTAATATTATAAACGCGAAAGTTTGTAAGTATGGATAGATAGATGTTTGTTACTCTTTCAAGTAAAAACTACTGAATGGATTTTAGTGAAACTTTACAATAATATAGCTTATACATCAGAATAACACATAGGCTATAATTTATAAAGATATTGCGTGAATTGTCCAAAATATGACGATAAGTGTCAAGTAACCATCTGCGAGTTATTCCGGCGTGCACTGCCAATACCGCTAGAGGTACACATCCTACTAATATTATAAATGCGAAAGTTTGTGATTATAGATGTACTTATGTATATATGTTCGTTACTTTTTACGCCAAAACTACATTAACGCGGGTGGAACCGCGGAGCCTACCTACAAATACTTTAACTTATGTTGATTTAACTAATCTTTTAATGTATGTAGGTATGTTAAATGGAAATTAAAACTTTTCGTTCCAACTAGTGATTGTTACTGTTATCTTTTCAAAGCATGATACATTCCATCAGAAATCGATTAACTTAATAGTCTCGTGATTCGATCGTTAATTTTTATAAAGCAGATTATCCGCCATAAATTGGGATTAGAATCAATGCGATGAGAGCATAGATTCAGGATCAACGATACTCACAGCCGGATATTTTTAAACAAGCACTTAAATACCCGTTACTCTAACTCATAAGTAATAAATAACAATTACTTTTGGTTGAAAGGGAACAGTTGGCAAATATTGTACGTCAGTCTGCACTTAACCGTATTGTTAAAGAATTATTTTGCGGAGCATAAATCGTTGGAGGTATTATTTATCGATATGTATGACAAGGCTGCACCTGGTGCGAAATCGAGTATGATTCCGAGAAATAGTGATTGCCAGTCGCTCCTCCGCCCGCCACCCGTCGTCCGTCGGCGGCTGATACTACCAGCATCCATCTTGTATTCTTTGCTACTGATATAACTTAGAAAAATAATTATAAGTATAAGATCCTACTAATATTATAAACGCGAAAGTTTGTAAGTATGGATGGATGGATGTTTGTTACTGTTTTACGTAAAAACTACTGAATGGATTTTAATGAAACTTTATAATAATAAAGCTTATACATCAGAATTACAGATAGGCTACAATTTATATGGATATTGTGTGAGTTGTCCAAAATATGACGATAAGTGTCAAGTAAGTAAGAAAAAATCGAACATCTGCGAGCTATACCGGCGTGCACTGCCAAAACCGCTAGAGTTACGACAATAGGATGTGTACTACTAATATTATAAATGCGAAAGTTTGTGAGTATAGATGTATGTTTGTTAATCTTTTACAACAAAACTACTTTAACGCGGGTGAAACCGCGGGGCTTAAATAGTAAAGAATAATAGAAATACCTTAATTTTTTGCATGCTATTAGTACCTATTTGTGACTCGTAAATATTTTTTGGAACGCCTCGTAATATTATATCTATAAGTATCGATATAATCCTTTACAAATTACGACCGGGCTTAAGGTATATCCAGTCGATTCATTTAACATAAAATGCTGTATATTTCATTAATCATAGAAATATATCATCATCATATCAGCCGAAAGTCGTCCACTACTATACAAAGGCAAATGTATTTATTTATGTACTAATTTTATTTTATACAATATATTTTAATGTATTCAACTTTTTTACGTACCGTTGACCCAATGTGCTTTTTCTTAAGGCTATTATCGCGGTTCGATTCGTATTTGATGTTTTTGTCGAACGTTGATGGTAAAATCAACATGTAATACTATACTGTATAAGGCTGTCACTACGTGTGTGTACCGTACAAAGATGACCAACTTTAATTCATTTGCATAATGATTTGGTCCGCACTTTTCTCAAGCATGGTAGCCGGTAGGTGTTCATCCATTGTATCCATTGGCGACAAATCTGAATATTGCATGTTACATTACATTACATTACTAAAACAAATGAAATTTCATTAAGTAAGAACCCCAGCACATTCAGCTACCCCAATCTGTCAAATTTCTTTTATAGATTTTCCTCTTTATCACATTAGCATAAGGTTCACTTTCAATTGGGGACATTGACAGATTGGGGCAGCTTGATGTGCTGGCGTCTGTACATATCTTTCTATTATTGGTCGTATGAAAAGGACAAGGCATTTTTAAAAATGTTCTAGTATTAAAATTGTATACTGGGTGGCATTGTGAGATTACACTAGAATGATATATTAGTTTATGGTACTTATGCTATGTGTTTTTCGTGAGGTGTTTGTTATAAAGAAATTTAGTGATATTAAAATTAGTTTAGTTGATGTTTTTTTTTAAATTGACACATTGTCTGCTGACAACCAGTTCGACCGTGCGACTCGTGCAATCTTAATTTATTTGCGTGACTCACATCACTTGTGATATGAGACTCTAGGCCGTCGGGCCAATGGATTATGTCATTATCCACTTGTTACGACTTGTTAAATTGGAACCATAACATCATACACACATAACAGGTACGTTCCGAGAAAAGTTATTACAGTTATTAGTTATTTGTTCAATATTTTTTTCGACCTTTTCGAAGGATCGGCGTTGAGACATAAACTCTTTATTTAATACCATAAGATAAATACTAAGCTAGAATAACATGTCAATTATAATACTAACAATTGGCAGTCTTATTATAGTGGCGGTGTGATCTCTTCCAGGCAATCTATGTATAGGGTCACCATATTAGAGGATTCTAACTAAGGTTTCAGAATATCTTTACTCTTCTCAGGACTGCGGGCTGGATTTTGCGAATTTAATTTAATTTTTTCATTAATTTCAAATTCAACAGACATCTGCTACCGTGAGCGATATCCGCAGTGTATAAAAACGATAAAATTACGACGTTTCAAATTGTTAACCCTTGGTTACTACTCATGGGTCTATGTGACCCTGTAAGATTTAGATATACCATTTTTATACAATAACTCTTAGACAACCCCACTCCCCCGCTCGTGTATTCTCAGTATTGCGCACGCGCTTGCACGTGGTATGTGTGTCCAGGCGATCTGTGCTTATTTCGCGTCATAATAACAGTGACAGGGTCACGTTGACCCTTGAATAGCAACTACGTCGGTAAGTGAAAACTATATGATTATATATGAAAACGTTTTACTGGATGTAAAATATAGTTCAAACTGCCGATGCCTGAAAGACCTGTCCCAGTTGTCCCTAATGTGGCATCTAAAAGAAAGCGTTGCAGTATATGCCCCTATAAAAAAGATCGGAAAACCAATACCATTTGTTATCATTGTCAAATTCCGATTTGCAATACATGTGCAGTAATTGTTTGCCCAAGTTGTTTAGATAAGAATTAATTGTGTCTCATGCTACAACTAAATACATCTCTTTACATAACGTGTAGTTTTTTTTACCGTAAACCTATTTATAAAAGATATAAACAATATTTTTAAAGGAGGGTCAGAATGAGCCTTGAATAGTGATTGTGTAAAAAATATTTTGAGTATTAACCAAGGGTTAAGCACGTTTGAGTGAAAACCGTAAAAAATCTCGGCATTTTCAATGGAAATGAGGCGCTTTCTCCGTAATTTTGTTTTTTTCATCGGTAACCCTACCTACGCAGTGTTCCTGTTCGAACAGGACGGACAGCTTTACGTGTTCCTCGAGGCATGGGCGCATAACAGCGCCAACTTTCAGTTATCCGAGCTGATACTGTGTATTTTCTTGCTAGATAAATCCCAATAACTGTAGCTTTGCTTCGACTAGGAATTTTAACTCAGGATGTGCGGTTGTCTGCGGTTAACTACGCTAAAGCTTGATAATCGAGGTATCCTAGGTGTAGTGAAAGGTGAAAGAAGTTTTAAAAACATCGTTGCCTTTGTTCAAACTTTTTCCTAGAGGTACTATTTGTATTTATACCCATTAATAACACTATAACACTAATGTTATAAAGGCGAAAGTTTGTGAGTATGTATGTACCTATTTTACTTCTTCACGTCTAAACGGCTGGAGCGATTTGAATAAAATTTAGTATGGAGTAAGCTGATACTTTGGATTAACACATAGGCCATAATTTATAAAGATTAACTTGGGCAAAACCGCAGGGCACAGCTAGTTATAAATTTTTGTAGAGAAAATAAACGTCTCCATTTATACTGCGCAAAGCAATAATGCGTCATAGTATCTATTGTAATAACTAAGAGGTACCGTATTGCAATCGTGTTGCAATACTTTGTGATCTATCAAACTATTGCATATTGTTATCGGATCGACATTTATCGAATCGGCGCCGATGAATCATGCACGTTCTAATCAATTAACCGATTGCAAGTGATCGATATGCGAGGGCCTGTTAGTCAAAAATCTAGTCATTACTCATCTAAATCTACTTCGATTATTTGTTGTTATTAAAAAATGTATATTTCCGACTATATATATTAATTAAAATATCGGCAGCTACTGGTTTCCAGTACCTAATTACGAATATTATTTATATTAATAACAAAGACTGACAGATTATCAAAGTGATTTCTAAATAAAGTCAGTATAAAGTAAGATATCAATTAACAATATTAACTCATAGCTGTACTTAACTTAAGCTTGACATGTTTTTTTTTATTCACCACCCGCACAGCGCACTAGTGTATTGGGCATAACACCCAGAAATAGTATATAAGGTCCACGCAAAATGTAGTACCGAGGCGACAAATTTAAGCTAATTCTCCACATGAGTAGTTTATGGTACAAGATGGTCCCTATTACACAACACGAGCGAAGAAAATCCGTGTGAAGCACTGCCCCAATTAAAAATACAACAAGTTTGTCTTAAAATTAGTTAAGTAACAGTGGTTCAGTGGTTTTAAAGACATAATCCCTAGCAATGTTTTATCTGTGGATGCAAAACTCAGTACAATCAGCTTCACCGTCAATATTAAAAAAAAAGAAGTCTACCATTCAGATTTCTCCATAATATAGCTAAAAACCATCCCAATCAAACCAGCTTTCGGATTAATGAATCCTCTTTGAAATCACTTCATTAGTTTGAGTGCTACAGACAGGGAGATAGATATGTAGACATTTTAACGAAGTAAACATTTCTCGTGGCGGTTCTATTCATGACCCTTTCCTTAAAAGGCTGACGACAGCCCCTGGTAATGTATTTCAGAAGTTTCCTCCTCATTCGGTTTTCCTATTCAAAAAAACTTAATTGATCTTAAAACGCGATTCAACTACGAGGGAAAGTAGTAGTAGCGATAGAAAAAAAATCAATGACCACCTATGTACGACGAATTCTTAAAAGTATACAATCTTAAAAAAATACAGCTTAATTAAATTTTTATCTATTTTTGTGAATACATTTCATGTCTTCCTATGTACGACGAATTCTTAAAAGTATACAATCTTAAAAAAATACAGCTTAATTAAATTTTTATCTATTTTTGTGAATACATTTCATGTCTTCCTATGTACGACGAATTCTTAAAAGTATACAATCTTAAAAAAATACAGCTTAATTAAATTTTTATCTATTTTTGTGAATACATTTCATGTCTTCCTATGTACGACGAATTCTTAAAAGTATACAATCTTAAAAAAATACAGCTTAATAAAATTTTAATCTATTTTTGTGAATACATTTCATGTCTTGTAATAAAGTTTATAATTTTCCCGCAAACAATTTGATTCAATTTCACTCTGTTTTTACCTCATTTTCGCAGTTTGTTTCCTCATTTTCTCATTTTCCCTGTTCACTCTATTATGACCCGTACCTGTTAGCTAATACGGGTGGGATTGCCGTGTAACGGGTAAATATGGTGTTGTAAAGTTGTAAACCTATTGATTCCCGGCTATCGACTATATAACTTCACATTATTTAATTATTCACATCACTTTACATTCCGTATGCACAGTGTTTCTGTTAGTGGTTTGGCTCCTTCGGACGTCATTGTGATTTCGCCATAAATAATAGCGACACTACGCAGCGCCAGCGCACGTGGTACTTGCTTACCAGAGACAATTCTAAGAAATCTGTAGGCAAATAATTTTATACCTAAGTACTTTATTATTATGTGCATACCATTATAGTAGGTGATCTGGCGACACAATTTCAACACTCATGTTTTTGTTAAAATGCATTTCTTTTTTAGATCATTAACTAGAGAATATATTGTCGCTGGATTGCCAATAAAATAGTATCTGCAAGTATTTTTCCTGTATTATTTTACAGCGCTATATTAAAGTAAAAAGGTACTTAATAGATTTAATTTATCATACGTTTTACCTGTTTAGTTATCCTTTTAGACTTCATATCCTGAACATCAAATGATAATATACCATTTTTGCACATGATTTGCATTGGTGCCAAAGAAAGTTTGATCGTTTTTTAAGAGCTTTCATAATATGATCCTACCCTTAACACTGATGGAGAGTCAATAAATTAATCACAATAATTTTAATGTAAATTTTGATGTCGTGAGTGTGAACGACTGTTGTCTAACGAGAACAACCAGGACTGGTAGCTTAACGTGCCCACCTAAGCACGGAGGCGCCCAGAAATTAAACCGCTTTGGCGGTCACCCATCGATAGACTGACCGTGTCTGGTGATTCACCCCACCGATTTGCAGACCGGTGAGTGCTATGGATATGATCGTGACCAAATGAATGTATAAATACTGTTGTCGTATGCTGTATTATTTATTATACATAATCCCCAGCGCATGTTGTACACACGGCTACATATCAAGTTATAATTTCCAGTACAAACTGATCTCGCGTTGTATAAGATTTCCATACAATGACAGGTCAGCGTATATTGGAATTGTATAAGCTTGATATGTAGCAGTGTGTATATATTTAATATGTATGAAAATCCATGTTTTGCTATTTGCGACAATTGCTACGCATAGGTAAATGTTACTACATAATTACTATAATAAAGTTTTGTACTTACGTGTTTCAAGAACTATTAATTAACATGGACGTGTTGCATGTCGGAGAAAAGGACCACTGCGGAATGTAGATTCTGACATCCGTAGTCATTATTCGTACGGTATACGCTAATTATCCTATAGGTACTATGTTTAAACAACAAGCAATATTTATGGTATTCTCTATTAAATAAGTCACATTTCTATGCACTGAGTCTATACACAGTTACACACGCATAGCAAATTCCATCGCTCGGAAGACATTTTTTTATGGTATTGGTGGAATTCTGCTAGCTTCCTCTAATCTCAGACAATGTGTGATTTTACATGCTTATTAATTTTTATGTTTTCAAATTAAATAATTTTTGAATTATTTAGGAAAATCTTGAATATTAAGTGTAAATCTTGAATATACTATATTACACTTCATTATTATATTATATTTAACGTAGATTATATTAATAATTGGTCCCGGCAATTATTATGGGAAAGGGACATCAATGGATATGTATAGCTTGATGTGTAGCCGTGTGTACATATGTATGTACGAAGAAGCCTTAAATAAGTAAGATGTTTAAAAATAAGGTTGAGCAATTTGCCTCTCGCTGGTGGAGGGGAAGATCAAGAAGCAAATCATTGTTATATTATATTATAGACGTAGGTATGTAAGTTAATGTTGTAGAAAAAGAGCTCGTTTTTGTTATGATACAGTTTTGCGTGATTTCAAGTAGTAATACTTTTTAATACAAAATTTTATAAAATAAAGGATTCTTACCATAGATATAGAGACGACTTCTGTGTCAGAGCGGCGTAAGTATTTTTAATTTTCAACAATCTATAAGGTTTGGTTGGTTGAAGGACTCTACCCTGGCTGGAAGAACTCCTCAACAAGTTGGTCTTGATTGTCATCAGTCTTGAAAAAATTTTTCGTATGACAATTATTACAGGTAGTCCGTAGCCTAATACAATAGATATCTAGTCTACTTATCGTGTCAGATGGGAGCTCGATTAATACCCGGTGAAAAGTGGGAAAGTTTGCAGTCCAATAGAAATCTGAATGTAACAAAACTAGGTTGTCAACGGTTAGGTTAATTTGGCGCTCGTGGCAAAAGATTCCTAAGAGTAGCAATATAGGTTAAAGAATGATCCACCCGCAGTAGATCCCGGAGCGATTATTATAATTAAGTATAGAGAGCTTAGACTACCGTGAGTTAACTGTGAACTTATGAATACCACATTTCCCTCGCAACGGAAGAACCTATTAGATAAAACAATTTCCTCACAAAACGACATGTTAAATTAAGTAAGCTTGATGTCGTAATGTCGGTGACTCCGACCATACCTTCTGGTATACATTCATGCTGAGCCCAAAGTTCACGAAGGTTATACGTTGCACTTAGCAGCTGACAATATGACGTGATAACCAGCGGTTATTTTATATTCAAGATTACAAATTGCAATCGAGAGCCAATGCACTAAATGTCAACACGCCATCGCTGGATAACGGACGGCTAGTTACTAAGAATTCACCCGTGAAATTAGCACATCCACGCATATTTGCTGTTCACAATTATTATGTAGTTCGATATATTATTAACGTTCGATGAACACGCTCAAGGAACTTTTTAACTAGTAAACACATTATAAAATTCCTTAATGATGTTTTTTACAAGTTGTTTACAGTTTTTACTGCTTTTTCGGACAATATGTTTTAAATTATCTTTTTACATATTACGGCTAAATATTTCGAATTAATTTTTAGATGAGTGGAGGATTAGAAAGTACCTATGGGGTTCTTTTCTTCTCTGGTTATTTTGCTCTCTGGTTCTAGTTAGGTATAGTGCAAGCTTAATCTTCCCGAATATAAAAAAAAAAAACTTGCAGGAAGGTTAAAATGAACATAACTTTTGTAAAGGAGTTGTGCAAATTACGGCCTGTGACACATAAAAGTGAAATGTTATTAAAAAAAATGATATTTAAAATCACTCCATGCCTCTCATTTCCATGTAAAACTTGGGAAAAAGATGTCAATCTTTAAAAGTAATTATTTTTATTCAGGCATTCATGTTTTTATTAAATATTTTCTTTTAGGGTCTGGTTGCTTTGGTCTTTTGAGCCGTTGGGGAAATAATTATTTTTCCAGTCGAGAATCAATTATTTCATTTTCAAAGGCGTTATAATTTCACTGTATTAAAATCAATTTTTTTGCGTACTAATCCTTAATTTTTTATAGTAATGGCAACACTTTTTTATCTCTAATACTGAACTGTATGACAAATTGTCTATTGACATTTTGATTTTCATTCGTGTTTGCTTTGCTTTACTCGAATTGTGAATGTTTTCTTGTGACTTAAGATGGTTGTGAACTTATCACGGTTGTTATATACATCTCTATTAACCTGTTTTACTTTTTATATTTAGTAAGTGTTTAGTTATTACAAATAATAATGAAATCATGTTCACATTAGACGTCTTATAATACATATCTGCCAAATGCTACAAAAAATGCAGGGTGATAGAATATTAGGATCTCTTCAAAATACTTTTTTTTATATTTATGTCTATTCCAGACCATGTTTGTATGGGCCGTTTGCACATCTCCTTTGGAGCAATTTCTTTTAGTTATTCTTTGGCTTCTTACGTCCCAAATTGATATATTGATTTCAATGCGCTGTTTTCTCATCTGTTAGGACAATTTAAATACATAGTTGTTAACTAGATTACATGTTGTACCCGTCGAGGACTCATGCATGAAATGTCACCATGCGATCGCTGGATAACGTAGGTACTGCTAGTTAATAAGAAGTCACCCGTGAAATTAGCCCGATATTTTGTTGTTCATAATTATTATGTAGTTGGGAATATTATTAATGTCACGTCAACACGCCTACGGGCTTTTAAAATGTCCTCGATAAGTTATTATTATAGCTCTTTAAACACATTATTATAGCTCTTTAAAATTTCTCCGGTCGCGGGTCTGCTGGAAAAAAATTCTTGTGAAATAAGCATTATGCTTTTTTTTAAAAGACAATGCCCGCTCTAGGGAATCTTATCCCTGTGTCGCGGGGTACTTTAATAACATATAATAGACGGACACAAATTACATGAAGACTCAGAACAACTATTTATGGGCCACACAAATAGTTGTCCGGCGCGGGACTCGAAACCGCGAGACGTAGAGGCGAGGCGACTGTCCTAGCCGCTGCGCCACACGTGCAGTCAACAGCAGCACCTTTGTACTATTAATTTCTTCGTACTTTCTTTGCAGTCCATATCACTGACCACGTACCGTATTTTCGTTTTATTCATAAAGTTAAATTTCCTTCAAAGTTTAACGTATATATGTATGTTGTATATATGTTCTACAGTGAGCGTTACATAGGTGAAAATTATAGAACCTTAAATCTACATAGAAAAGGACGGCTTTCCTATAAAAATGTTTTCATTGATGTGACGTTGAATGCAGGAGAGTGCGTAGGAGCGAGAGTGACATGCGCATGTCACCGTGGAGTAATAAATCCACCGCCGCGCCGGCGGCGCACACGCCGGAACGGGTTGCTCTACAGACTGGGAATTGTATTTTATTACCCCACTTTTACTTTTATGTTAAACCGCTTCCCATCGACAACCCTTCAATCGGACAATTCAACGTCAGCACCATGTCAAACAGTTTAAACGGCTTTGCAAAAAATATTTATTCACGCAACTGCCGGTCTGGTGGTTAAATATCTCTATCACACTAATATTATACAGTTTTTTATACAAGTTTTTGAGTGTGTATGTTTGTTACTTCTTCACGTTTAAACGGCTGATTATGGAGTTAGCTGACACCCTAGATTAACACAGAGGCTATAATTTATAAAGTTTAACGCGGTTAAAACCGCGGGGTACAACTAAGACTACTATATAGCCCAAAATTATCTGAACCATTTCGAATGCCTATTCAAAATAGAGACCATTGTAGTGAAATAAAATAAAAAGGTTTTTATTCACATAGACTTTAAAAAAGCGCTTGTAAATAGTCAGAACATATTTGTAGTAACACAGTTATTATTTCTAGTTACTTATTACAGATACCTATTTAGGTACACGGAATGTTAAAACATTTATACAATTTATTTTATAATGGTAGTGATATTTAGCTAGTTATTGTCAAGGAGATTATGTTTAGGTTTAATTATTGAAATTTAGTTTTTAAATGTATTGGTAACCCCATCTACCGTGGTTTTGCACCGACACATATATTTGATTTTTACTCTGCGTCGTCGTTTATATAAGCAGTACCGTATAACTGCAGGTACTCATTCGCATCGGTAAATGCGCTCTCCGATCAACGATAAAACCACCCATAATCTAACGTTTGTTCAACAAGAAGCCCGCGTCTTCGTGTACCAACATGGACCGACAGTTGAGTAAAACGTCCCTAAAAACTTAAGGGAGCCTTAAATTTTAGGAACGTTTTGCTAAACTGTGTGGATCACCCTACCAGTAGCCGCCCAGATTGGAGGTTAAAACCTAATTTCAGAAATCTATACAAATAAATAAAATTGGAGTGTCTGTTTGTAATATTGAAATAGCCGGTTTTTACTACATAAATATGAATATATATACGGTACATACACCAAAATAACATTTTTTACAATTTTTGTCTGTCTGTTTGTTCCGGCTAATCTCTGAAATGGCTGGACCGATTTTGACGGGACTTTTATTGGCAGATAGCTGATGTAATAAGGAGTAACTTAGGCTACTTTTATTTTAGAAAGTCTTTTATTTTACTAAAAAACGAAATAAACTAATTATCACGCGTACGAAGTTGCGGGCACAGCTAGTAGAAAATAAAACTGCGGGTCATCTGCAGTTTTTTTGAAATTCGAGTTCAATTCCCATTTATCAAGTCGGGCCAATAGGTGCTCTTCGATTTTCTCTGGCAAGAATAATTCTCAGTAGAATTTACAGAAGGTACATATTCAGAAAGTTGACGGTGTTACTTGCCTCTCTCCGGCCTTGTCAACTTCTCTGTTTATTTGCTTACACAATTATCTACTCTATTCGCTCCCCGCAGATTGAATGTCTACTGTGTGGCTGCCTGCAATGATTATAACCCCACATCCCGTAGTTTCAACGCAATATCTACCAGACAACGGGCTGCAGGGTCTCCCTGTGTACTATGACCAACATACTGCCATCGCCAAGCGTGACGATTATGGCATATCCCTCCAAATTATGGATACAACTCCATTGTGGAGATCTTTTAGGAAGGCTTTTTGTCCAGCTGTAGATGATGACATGGCATATCTCGGTTGAGATTGGCGACCATGGTTGAATTCATTCGTAATCTACATGTTGGCATTTACACATATTACACGTACCAACTTATTGATGCTTTGCCTTATCAATATTCGTGACATACATACGTCAAAATGTTCCTGGAAAGGAGCCGTGTTAAGGCAATGTTGGCGATTTTTTGTCACGTTCGATTGCTATCTGATGCACAAATGATTGATGAGAACGTAGGCATTGAAATGTTTAATAAGACTTTTAAGTGTTGTATGTGTAAATTTTCTTTTTACTTTCGACTAGCTGTGCCCGCGACTTCGTCCGCGTGTTAATTAGTTTTTTCGTTTTTTTTTGGTAAAATAAAAGACTTATTCTTAAATAAAAGTAGCCTAAATTACTCCTTATTACATAAGCTACCTGCCAATAAAAGTCCCGTCAAAATCGGTCCAGCCATTTCAGAGATTAGCCGGAACAAACAGACAGACAGACAGACAAAAATTGTAAAAAATGTTATTTTGGTGAATGTACCGTACATATTAGGTCTTTACCTATGAAATTGCCGTTCTGCAGTACTGGCCATTTCAAATCAAAATAATTTTTGTTTGGCTAAGAATTCTAATTTCAAATTAATTTTATTTTAAAAACATGGATTCTTTTTTCCAAAAGTAGTCATTTCTTTATTGATTAGTGTTACATTTTCATCGCATTTCAATCTTTTTCGTCATCATGGATACGTTAAAAATTCGAGTAATTATGGAATATGAGTACCGTCGTGGCAGCAACGCGGCACAAGCGGCACGCAACATCAACGACGTTTACGGAGCTAACACTACAAACCAACGCACCACCTGTTATTGGTTTGCTCGCTTCCGTTCTGGAAATTTCGACCTGAAAAATGAACCTCGCGGTCGTCCGAAGACTTTGGTCGACAATGACGAATTAAAGGCGGTTGTGGAAGCTGATGATACACAATCTACGGCTGAATTAGCAGCAGCTTTCGACGTTAGCGTCAAAACAATATTGGTCCATTTGCGTCAAATTGGCAAGGTAAAAAAGCTTGACAAATGGGTGCCCCACGAACTCAATGATCGCCAGCGCGAAGTACGCGTCGAGACGTGCCTTGCACTGCTCAACAGACACACAAATGAAGGAATTTTGAACCGCATTGTTACCTGCGATGAAAAATGGATTCTGTTTGATAACCGCAAGCGCTCAGCAAGTTGGTTGGATCCTGGTTCAGCACCTAAACAATGCCCTAAACGAAAACTTACCCCTAGAAAAGTGATGGTCACTGTTTGGTGGTCTAGCGCCGGTGTGATTCATCACAGCTTCTTACCAAACGGGGTGAGCATTACTGCAGATGTGTACTGTGAAGAACTGAGCACAATGATGGAGAAGCTGGCGCATCTCCAACCAGCATTGGTCAATCGCTCGTCTCCGCTGCTCCTGCACGACAACGCGCGACCTCATACTGCAAAGCAGACGGTCTCCAAGTTGCAAGAACTGGGGTTGGAAGCTCTCCGTCATCCGCCCTACTCACCAGACCTTGCGCCTACAGACTACTACTTTTTCCAGAATTTGGATAACTTCTTGGCGGGAAAAAAATTCAATACCCGAGAGGCAGTACAAAATGCCTTTGAAGAATTTGTTGCCTCCCGTCCAGCTGATTTCTTTAAGAAGGGCATCAATAAACTGCCACTGCGATGGCAAAGATGCATTGATTGCATGGGTGATTACTTCGATTAATACAAATAAAAAAATTCATGAAAAAAATTCGTTTAAATTTTTTCATACAAAACGGCAATTTCATAGGTAAAGACCTATTATATTCATATTAATGTAGTAAAAACCGGTTATTTCAATATTACAAACAGACACTCCAATTTTATTTATTTGTATAGATGATGATCAGAGGTTACCGTAGCCATTGTCGCTTGGAATGAACATGATATCACATGTCCAAAGGCCTTTTTCCCCGGTAAAAACTGTTGTCCTTACTCACACCAGCAACAACACCACAATAAAGTTGTAAACTGAAGTGTACTTATTCTGTAACGTACTTCCAAGTATTACTAACCCAGTCGTGATGCTCATAGAGTGAAATAAATCCCCTACCACACAAAAAAAATAGTCTGCGAGTAGAAGAAATTTGATCAGAATTCTAGGGCCAGTATGGTGAAGTTTCTTTATTTGACAAACAAAGGCCAACGCTTTTCGTGGCTCGATCTACTTTGGTTCCGCATGTAGGTATAGGTACATAGAAAGCTCTCAGTTGAAATATAACTTACGGCTTTACTTGACTTAAAATTATGTTCAAATACATTTGGTGTTCATAAACACCGAGGTTTTCCATAATTTA
Organism: Pseudoips prasinana; assembly: GCA_951640165.1. Classification (NCBI taxonomy): domain Eukaryota; kingdom Metazoa; phylum Arthropoda; class Insecta; order Lepidoptera; family Nolidae; genus Pseudoips; species Pseudoips prasinana. The sequence continues at coordinate 20,032,909 of OX621236.1, read as the reverse complement.
AAGTAAAATAACCTGTCCTGGCGCATCTTCTCATAGTAACATTTACATACGTTAAGGCACCGATTGCGCAATACGTCCCTAAAACCCGTCAGTAATTTGCCCTGAGCCGAGTCTCGAACGCTAAACGAGGTATCCACTGGTGTTGGGGGTTACTTAGGGTCTGGCCTTATTTGGTAGTTGGCTTGAGCCCCCACTCATCTCTATTGTCCGTTGAAGCAGTGAAAGTGACCTAAAAATTATTTTTCTATATGATGCATTTAAAGTTTTTGCATTTCCCCCAAAATTTCGTTTACTTCTTGAGGTCCGTAATTGAGTTGGATTACCAGTAACAGGATAACAAATTTCTTAGAAATAGACTACGCAGACCAACAAAACTAGTAAAATTACTTTTCCTTTACGTATCTCTGCTGTTAGGAAAGCCAAGGGGGTAAGTCGGGCTCTCAGTAGATCCTCGGTTTAGCGGTAGTTGAGTACTCCACGGTGTTTTATCGACTACCTATAGCCTGCGCTACAGGTTGGCAAGCATTTACCACAGCAGCAAACCGGTTAAATTCATAACCTAAAATTTACATATACATAGGTATGAGTTAATCTGAAAAGAATTTCCTTATAAAATTAAAATAATTATCATAATCGATTCACAAACATCGCCAAATTTCGTTTTCAATCTCGTAATGATAATGAGTTAACTATAACTAAAGGTTGAGTAAAATTAAATAGGAAGAGTTACGCTGTTTATATATTGGATGCGTAGTTACCGTTGCTCTCTCATTCTCGTACAGTTGACAAAAGCTGGTTGTGTGAATAGTGTCTGCGGGTGTAGCTGGCCGGTCGCGGCCGGTATCTGCGAAGGTATCGCACGTCGCCGCAAACCTGTATTGTGACGGTTCCCGGAAGGCTCTTTGTTGCGCGCCGACTCCCCCCGCGTGCATCGCCTGTACCGCTGCTGCCTGCATCGCTGCTGTGGGAACGATCTCTCCCCAGCTACATTCATATTCACCTTATTTATCACTGTCCTTGTTTAAAATATCCTGTTTTGTATAGTTGGATGGTCATATTCACTATACACTCTTTTGCAGAAAATTCAGAAAAAAACAGATGTTAATTTTACCACATCTGGTTTTTAAAGGAAACTCGTTATCTTCTAAAGTCAACGAACCACTCAGAGTGCACTGTTATAGTGCATAAGAGACTATTCTACGCTACGGCTATCACCACATTTGCACAATTTACCGCATGCTGATATACCAATGCACAAAACAGCGTTTACACTTTCTGCTCCCTATAATAATGTAACTGTACTCGTTCGGCAGTATTTTGTAGCAAGTCTTAAATCTCAATTCACACCTCTGTGGTACTCAGTATCTCGGATGATGTGTCAATAGAGGTGCTCAAAGTAACCGTTTCCGAAACTCTTAATGAAGTGGCCATAAAATACACAAAACAAGCATGGACAACCCACTGGGCCCAAACAAAAACGACAGCATGTCCTAACACGTTCGAATGACTCGATTTGTTGAGCCGATTATTTTTAAAGCGTGGTTTTATAACCGCCCCGTCTGGCCAGGTAGTCGATATCACTTTGTTTTACAAATTCGGCGCTTATGTTATCTTAATATCTTTAAAGCGTATTTGAAATAGATATTTTGTCGTACTAACAGTTATTCGAACTATTCCCTGTTAGAACATGATTTGTTTATTTTGTTGGGTGAGGACGGTACTTAGGTGGACTGGTTGCGGAACGGAAATACAATCAAGATGAAAGCCAACAATTTCCTAGACTAGCAGGCTACACCACTTCGTTAATGATAAGCTGTATTGCTAAAATGTTTTTACTGGTCGTCGATCCTTTATATGCAATATTTATTTTATTCTCAGTTCTTACCTATCTTTTTATAGTCTGTTAAAAAATAGCAATCCTTTGGAGGTTTACTAATATTACCTAATCTGGGTTTTATTATTTATTAAAAAGGGTTATATTTTAATTTAGAGTTCTCAAATGTATCTTTGACGAGTGTGTTATGTTGATGAATCAGGCAAGTTTTGTTGTGCGCGGCAAGGCATGCGCTGTGCGGGCGCATCTCGCAGGTCGAGGGTGCTCGTGTGCACGGCAGCGGCGCAACCTTCACAATGGACCATTTTATTTATCTACAATATTGATCTCCCTCAACTTATTCTCTTTTTTCTCGATTCCAATGTAGGTAACAATTCCATTGTAAACGTTTTTTGTTCACATATTTCACCGTAGTTGTTATAGTCAAGGAGGTGTTCTGTGTGAATAGACGCTCAATTATATTGTATTGTCCTTCGAGATGGGTCGCTCCTGTCGCGTATCACAGCACCACTTGGATCCAATAGCCATGTTGTTCGGATCAAATGTGTCTGCACAATATTTGTGATGGGAAATTATTATGCTACATTATTATGTCACTCTACTTTCGATAACAATGCAGCATTATAGCTGTTCATAAATTGACAATCAATTATACAAGGACTTATTGCATAATTGATTGGCAGTAGGAAACTCTTCAAAGAAAATAAAAGTTCGTGCAGACATGTACATAAATTAAAACTTTATTGGATACCTAATTCATATATAATTTCCTATGAAAACCTAATTGGCGAGTGTCATTGTTATCGAGGGTAGATACCGGATTTTTAGAAAGGCCTGAGGGCAATGGTGAGTGGCGTGTTCACGTTCCGAGACGGTCGTCGAATGCCACACAAATTAGCCAAGAGCGGCTACCTGGACGTCGTCCCCGTCTATCTCACGATCATTAAAGTCTCGTGTTGTGACAAGAGTGTCACATTGATATGCTGGAATATGTTTTCTACAACCGCACTAACTTTTTTACTAGGCTAGTACCTTTTTACAACGTAATGAAATTCGTAAAATTACAATTTGTAATATGATCGATGACCGTGTTTAAAGGCACAATTGCGCTTGCGTCTATTTTCTCGGAACAAACAGTCGAAGACCCCTTCGTCGATGTGTAAAACAGAAACGCGTGACTTTGTCCGTGTGCGTAACTTAAGCGACTTGATTCTTTGGAAAGCTAGTGAACGGTAATGATTTCAAACGGAAATGTCAGTTTGCTGAGATCGGATGCTCGCTGGTCGCAGGCCACCGCTGGCATAGCATCGGCTCGTTCACACGGCGCTGTTTTTACTTTACAAATACATTTCTTTTCGAATAGCCAATATTGACATGACATGGATGGTTGAGTGCGTCCCCCGTTTTATTTATTCTGTCGTTCATTCAAGCGACTAATAACCGTATAATTAATTCTCTGTAATTTATTGGGCAGACTTTTTACTATAGGTCCTACCCTTTGTTTATGCCATCCGGTGGTATAAAAACTGCCTTGTTGGTCTAGCGGTAGCGTGTCCAACTGCAGATAATGAGGTCTTAGTTTCAAATACCGGGTGGAGTCAAAAAAGTGTGATTGGAATTTTTCTGCTAAGAATAATTCTAGGTATCAGCGTGGAGTCTGGAAATTGGCCATGTTACACCACCGAGCGCCGAAGAGTACGTAAATCCGTTTATCCTATACCTGAACCTTTAAGTTCGTGTCAACTATTGTTCCATCGGATCATTAGAAACAGGAATAGAAAGTGCACCTATGGTTGTGCACTATAATGTCCTGCGCAGATGGATAGTCTTCATTGAGGCTGGCCGTCATGACCGAAATGCGACCTAAGTTTTTATAATAATACTAATTATCATTATAAACACTTAAAAAAGCTGTACGCTTTTTAGGACCACCGTGTTGGACATTAGCGAAGAATGTCGCATGGGAAACCTGATATCGAACCTCAAGCAAGGGTTGTATGTATATTAAACGCTTTATTTTGAACGCGGTGTCATGATAAAAATTATTGTCACATAATATGAAGTTCGTGAGCGAGAATATTAAAGTCAGGAATGTGATGATTTTTTTGCTGTGCGGATACGCGCGGTGAATCTTTGAGTCGATCGTCGATGTCAAAGGACCGGGCTGACGTCTGCGTTGAAACACTAATTCTCGCTCGAATAATTCATGCAACAATAAGCATTGCACATCGTCGAATCGTATGTGTTTTGAGAAATGTAGCGCGGACTCGTTATGAGGCCGCTGCACGTCCGATAAATGGCTTCATCGTGAAAATTAACATTCGAGCAGCATCTTTGCCGGCGCGTCGCCCCTCGCCCTCCTCCGCGAGCAAATATTGAATCGTCGCCGTCCTGGGACCTCCGCCGAGGTGTCGCCTTCTCTCTCCACCTAGACACGAACACGTTAACATTTTTTTCTCCATTGTTAATGAGAATTCATTCATGCTAGAGACATTGTCACCATGCTAGGTAAACTGTAGGTATACTCGGTATCGAATTCTCCGAACTGAAAAGTGTAACATGTTATTTAATATGAATGGATATGGATATGATATCATAACAAGATCACGTTTCAAAATTAGTTTTTTAGATTGTCTGTCTTGAGATATTTGAGTCGTTACTCAGCTACTAAATGTGATAAAACTGCTGACTGCTTTGTTGGTTTAGTGATAGCGTGTTCAGCTGCAGGTTCGCAACCCAGGTCGGGCCAAGTGTTATTGGGCAAGAAATACTCCCGGTGGCGACAGCTCCGTATCCAGAAGAGCGTGCCTCGGAGAGCAGGTAAAGTCCTCGGTCATTCCAGGCACCCGTAGAGAGTATGCCTGTGTTGGCAAACACACTCGTGTTCTCTCTGTTGAGAGTGGCCACCGTAGTCAAAATTCGGCCAGGACATTATATAGTGATATATAATGTAAGCTTGTTAACTAGCGGGTACTCGGTTAGTTTTAGCTCTGGATTAAGTGTCGTTTGGTCTATGATATTACGAGTATGAGTCATGTAATGAAACACATGGCGGCGCTTGGTAAATTTTAAACTCTTCTAGTATTTTGCGGGAACTGGTTCTTTGTTTTTATTGCATCAGTTTAGCGTACAATTCTGCTAAATCACAAGGATTTGACGTTAAGTTTCGGATAAAATAGTTTATGTGCTAAATATGCGAGCGAGATGACCGCGTTCTGAAGTCGGCACAGATTTTATTTAAAGGTATTGAATAGGCTGAAGGTGTGCGAAACACCTATTTCTATTTGTACCAAAATTGGCAACATTAAAAGTTGTGCAATAGATTTGTACGACATTTGAGTTTAAAATGAAGAAAAAACACTAAATAATTTCAATACAATTTGCTATAAAACAACCTAATTTTTAATTAGTTTAATAATAATCTAAAATAATCAAAGTTCTTGCCAATCTATGGCACAACGTTTTTATTGTTTACATTTTTATTTAATGTTGCGGATTTAGTACAAAAAGAAAAATGTATTTTGCACATATTTAGCCTATCAACGCCCTTAAGCCAAACCGATTGATAATAACAATGAGATTTATAACATTGCGATTACTTAACGATGACAAGTCAATTAGTACAATGACATGAATGATAATGAGTAATAAATAATTTATGGTACAATAAGAGTAATTAAGTCGTGCCAAACTAAAATTTTACTACGAAGCCTTAGTTTTGAGCCGTACGTACCAGCGATTATTTAAAACTCAAAAGCATTTTTTTCAAAATATACAAAAGTTGTTCATATATACTTACTCACCAAACTAAACCATACCATACCCATATATTATAGTGAACATTAGAAAAAATATACTCTTGTTCTGATTACTTTGGAATATTTATGTCACAAGATGACCGATACCCTTTTTCTAATTTCTAAATCACCTAGCGAGATGGCTACACGCTGAAGTCTGAGCCTTAAAGCATATAAACTTTCATATATATACTATTAGTTATATATTGAAGTATTTAATACCAGAAGGGTATTTTTGTATCCCAACTCGTGAGGTGCTATTGCATAAAGCCGTCTTTGACAATTCTTTCAAGTTATTATATTATTAAACAAGATATCGAGCTTTTTAAATAAGTTAAGTTGACAAAAATTACTACCGTCGCAATTTCCCACTCTCTACTGACTTAACAAAAACACTAGGTTGACTGTCTGGTACAAATGCCAATGCTGGTAGCGTGAAGCCTAAACGAGCTTCATACATATTAATAAATAAGCTTTTGTTCAATATCAAATTATAATGAACTTCATTTATTAAAATCCCACAAACCAGACCAAATTATGGCTATGATGCATACAATAGTTAATCAGTTACGGTCTATAACATTTTAACAGCCATTTATTATAATTATGCTGTTTCACCCATACGTCATACGTTTTAATTATAAGACGTGTGACGTATGGGCAAAGTTAAATAAGCTTAAGTTAACGTAGCTTTACTGGACCGGCAATGGTGGATCTTTGGGATCTTTGGGAATTTGCTCAGCTGTGGACGGCTGATATGGGAATGATGAACTTACTGGTCTGGGAAACGTTGGTCCTGAATAGAAAATTAAAGTTAGGTCAAGTATTAAGGCGGCAATAACTCAGAATCGAGACTGCAACATGAGGTCAATTAAATTTCGTCAAACGTATTTTATGTACGAACAGATGGACGTTAAAATTACAGAGTTCCATAAGGGGCTCGGAGCTCAAAATAAAACATGTATTCATAGGTAGCTAGAGAAAATAATTATCAATTTACCCAATCATTCTGTCTCCTGCTTTGTTAAGGGTTTTTTCTGATTCAATTCGTTGCGGGATCCACTGCACCTTAGAACCTGACTTACAGGAGAAACTGTGGGAAGTAAAAGGTAGAATTAGTCCCACTAATAAAAATTTGCGCAAATTCGCAAGTATTACAGTAAATGTTTAGTAAAACATCACCATTAAATATTCACCTCGTTAAAGTGGTCCGCGTAAGATTATTTCTTAGTATCTCACTTAATTGCACCTCACTTATTTAATAACATTCACAATGTTATGTTTCTAATTTACATAAACTTTTTGCCGGAGCTGTAATTGTTCATTATAATGTCTGTGCAACTCAAGTCTGTTCTGTAGTGCTAGGGAATTATCCTAATTCAAGGTTAACTTTGCATGCAAACCCTTTTACTCATTATTAGTCAATAATGCCTTAATCAATTCAGTTGCATAGTAACTACTAGAATCTGCAATCTAGTCGAATAGTCTTGTAAGTAATTTTATGGCTCACGTATAATATTACGAATGATATTGTACGTGCATCCTGATGTAACTACTGATGCAGTTGAACTATGCTTGGGTGCAGTGTTCAATCGAATAACGAAGCGTAAGTAATATCATCATCATCATCATCATTACAGCTAAATAAGTCCACTGCTGGACAAGCCTCCATCAAGAATTGTCTTGGGGGGATATGCCATAATCGCCACGCTTGGCAGGCGGGTTGGCGATCATACGTAAGTAATAAGTCTTAGATTAATAGGTATGTTCGGCTACCGAGAAGACTAATTGCGCGAGTGTGTCTGTCGATATATGAGCCGATTAGCGAGAAGATGTTTGCGTGCATCTAAGATCCGCCGACCGGCCCTCCGGGTGCCTGCTGTCCAGCGCACGCAATCACGCACATGAGCTTTCTAGCTGCTCACGTTACGTTTCCACGTAGCCAGCCATTCAACATAATGCACCCAATATTTCATATATTATTGATTTTAGAATATGTGGTTCGATATCGGCTCCATGAAATTAAGTCGTGCATCGAAATACGTTATCGCACGTGCACCTTGGCAGCCCGAAGCTAGTTGGAACTTATTATGCTGTCATCGTGTGCCGAGCGTCCGTCGAGCGGCTTGGCGGCGACGGTGGCCGACATAAAATATGTTCAGCACACGCATTATGTCAGAATAATTTCATATTACGTACTAGTTGCCTGTATTTTCACACCATTACCTATGCATATCCGTTTCAATATAGCTTTTTATACAGGCTCCCGGTTCAGTCGAAAGCTGCGAACGAGATGGTATTTTATTTGTACGATTTATTTTATGAGGAATATATTAATTAAATATAAAATTGGCAACGAAAGAGTTAGTATATTGAGGGTGATTCAGCCGTTACTTAGAAGTGTTCGTCCGACTAACCTTTGTTAGATGCTATTGAGTTTATATGGTTAGTTATACGTCCGTTGCCTCTAAGAACGATCTTTATCAGGAATTGTGAGAATCTGAGAAGAGTGGCGACTGCCGGCCGGTGCGCGGTGCCATCCAAATCTATCAGTTTGCGCACCCGACGCGCATAATAAAACAGTCATTTCCGGCCGTTTCGCGGAATTGAATATTTAATATTTCGCACAATCGAGTGGACGGCGTCGGAGCACGCACGGACGACACTCTGACTACCCTTATTAGTATTCGTCGCGTGACATGAAGCAATAATAAATTCTTGTGCACTTGCAGTTTCACGTAGTGCCAAGAAACCGCGATCGGCTACCGAATGCTAACATTTGTATTGTTCAAATAAATGCCTCGCTACCGTTTCGAGGAGAATGACAAATGGCAACTAATAAAATTCTAGAATATCTTCATTCGAATAGATATTTAAATAAACCTAGACGAAATCCTATTAAAGTTTTGTTCAATGGAATGTATTGTAACCTCTGGTTTAAGCAGTAACTAAAGCTAGACACCTCTTTGATTTATACATTCACAATTTTACCATCCGCATGGTGACGACGTCGATACTAGATATTATTATGTACAATACATTTTTACTATGTGATAGACTCCCATAAGTGGTAGATGGTTCCTGTTTCCTATTACGTGGCACGCTCATTTAATTTAAATACAAAAGCGTAGCGTACATGTACAGTGTACACCGGTAGTGAAGGAGCGTCCACCCAAAACTTAAATATAAACCATTCAACTTACTATGAACTCTGAACACGTTTGCCTCCAATTGCCTTTCAAATCCTTTTCTTTACCATATGGGTAGTGGTAACCTTAGTGTCAGATTTGTTCAAGCCATCCAGTAGGCTTCTGACATGGCTGATCTACTGTTTTCTAACGACTACAACCGGGACCGACAGATTAACGTGCCCTCCTAAGTACGGTAACGCTCAGAAATAAAACCACTTTGACGGTCACTCATCTTAAGATTGACCGCGTGCCTTGGTGCTTAACCGCAGCGATTACCTACGGTCTGGTATGAGCAAATAGCCGTGAGAATCTTTCAAATCCCTGTACATAAATGACGTTAATTTTTGTCTCCATGACTTTAACCTATTCAAATTGAAAACTGATATTAAAAAAAAATAGTTTTTATTTCTGCTTCGAGGTATGGGAAAATGCTTAATACCGTTAATTTTCTGACTCCAGGCAGCTTATAGCGACTTAGTCTAAAAAGTGTAGTGATATTTCTGGAATACTCACTAGAGAGGAAACCACAGCCCGGGATCACCGTGCCTTGGAAAAGCACAAGCACGTAAAGTCCAACTCTGGCATCAATCCAATGGTCACTGTGTCACCTGTCTTGTGTGCTAGCCCTCCCCATCTACCCGAAAAATTGATGACCTGTATTTGCAAATCTATATATATAAAAATCAATGCCACTTTTCGTTGTAATGTTATAACTCAACAACGCCTTTACCGATTTGGCTAATTTTGGTCTTGAATTATTGGTGGAAGTCCAGGGAAGGTTTGTACGTAGAGAAATTTTAAAAAAAGTCTTGATAAAGTGTAAAATCAACATCTTTCTATACTCCCATATACAAACAATTTGTACTAAGCGTAGCGAAGCACGTACCGGGCCGCTAGTATACTATAATATGTTACCCACAGATAGCTAGTCTCTGTTAACATGCTGCCATCACCGAATGGATTCAAATACCATAAGAACTTCTCAAGCGTTTATATAACAAGTTAATTCATTATTTTTTTACAAAAATCGCTCCAAGCATAATTTCAGAAATTTAAGTTTAACGTTTATGTTAAGGCCGAGAATACCGGGAACAGCTATGTGGGACGCGCATTTGACGTTTGTACCTATAATATAAACATGTGCATCGCATATAAATCAATGTTTTGGAAAATTATTATCTTAAAAATCTATAATTTTATTAGCGCCTCCGGTTTCGCGGAATTTTCCTAAAAAAGTCTTTAACAAACCCCTGTCAATTACGAACACTAAATAATTGAATCAACCAAATTGGTTGAGTAGTTCTCAAGTCATGATATTTCGGAAATGCTGCAATTGGTTTTGATTCTATAGCGTTGTGATTGATTTGTGACAAATAAAACAGATGAGATAAAAACTTCAAGTGCGAGAGTGAGATAGCTCCACAAATACAGGGTGTACTTCCGCAAGTTTTTACGTATGCTACAAAGCTTATCTTGTTAAAAAGATATACGCCTAATTTGACTATATATGAAGAACATAATTGATCCCAAATCACGACCCAAATAATTCGGTCGGAAAAACCACAAAGTCACCTCTAAAAATGACTAAAACAAAATAAACTTGAATAATTCAACCTCAATTTAAAATTGCTATTGTAATACGCAATGCACACTGTGTTTAACAAAACCTTTGTTGAATTAGATTTGTCATAAAGGTTATTTTAATCCGCTATTAATGATTATGTTATATTTACACTATATTTTTAGTGTTTTGATAGGTTTCTGTTCACTCAGACCATACTTGGAAGTTAACACGGGCGAGCCTTGTGTGATTCTATAAAAGTCGGTGCTGTCAGCCTCTTAAAGGTATTTATTTTCTTAATTGGTGTCACAGAAACTTATAAAATCCACGGACATTATTTACACATGTCCATCTGATCCCAAACTAAGTAGAACTTGTGCTATGGAAACTAGATAACTGATATACTACATATACTACTTATCTTTTGTAAATAATTTGAAAATATTTCATTTCATATACTTATATAGATAATTACACCCAGACTCAGGAAAAACAGATATGTTCATGCACACAGATATCTGCCCTGGGGCTATACCGGCTAAGTCGTCGGACATCGTTTTCGTGAATGGCGTTCAAATATATAAAGGCTAAAAATTAGTTAATTAGTAGTTATATCGGCTTCAACGTTAACAATCGATTCCGAACCATTTATGACGTCACATGTGGTTATGGAAGCCGATTTAACGATTGATTAAGTCATTTTTAACCTTTATCTATTTGAACGCCATTTTCGAAAACGATGCTTGGCGACTTAGCCGGTAGAGCCCCTGGGTGGTAATCGAACCCACGACCTCCGGTGTGAAAAGCAATCATTTGCCAACCACGCCAACAGGCCCGTTGTTATATTTTCTTGTAATACGGGTTTTATTAATCTTGCAACAGATTTCCAAACCGCAAAATGGATATCATTAGTACCTCCTTAGTGATTTAGCTTCATTGGCTACATGCGTATCAGGTTAATGCGTACATTTATACTGATGTCCGGTCGGCTAAATGATCCATGAGTCACTGATATCCTGCATTAAGTGAAGCGGATTGTGAATACGCTCTTAGGATGCGAATTAATTACAGATTGTCCTCTAAATTATAACATTTTTACGGTCAACGTAGCCTAGTTGGTAATGCTCCTGCCTACGAAGCTGGTGGTCCTGGGTTCGAATCCCGGTAAGTGCAAATATTTGTGTGATGAGCACAAATATTTGTTTCTATGTATTTAAGTATTTATCTATCCATATAAGTATGAATATCGTCGCCTGGTACCCATAGTACAAGCTTTGCTTAGTTTGGGGCTAGGATGATCTGTGTGACATGGTCCCAATATCAAAAAAAAAAAATTGATTTTGGTGTCAGTCAATATAGAGAACGAATATAAGTATGTAGTTTATGAAACCAGCTTAAATGTTAAGATTCTCAATTCAATTATTATTTTTCCTAAATATGAAAAATAAAATAAAAATCTAAAACAACCTTATATAGATCACAAGAATGTATATATCCTTATAGATTCATCATGTCTGTCTCTCTGTCTGTCCGTCCGTATGTCACAGCCATTTTTTTCCGAAACTATAAGAGCTGTAGTGTTGAAATTTGTTAGTAGATGTATTCGGTAAACCGCATTAAGATTTTTACACAAAAATAGAAAAAGAACAATAATTGCGGGGGTCCCTATACATAGAGCTGAAATTCAAAAAAAAAAATTTCATCTTACCTATACATGTGGGGTGGCTGTGGATAGGTCTTGAAAAATGATATTGAGGTTATTAATATCATTTTATTCTAAACTGAATAGTTTGCGCGAGAGACACTTCCAAAGTGGTAAAATGAGTGCCCCCCCCCCCCCCCCCTATAATTTCTAAAATAAGAGAATGATAAAACTAAAAACAATATATGATGTACATTATTATGTAATCTAACAACGAAAATTGGTTTGAACGAGATCTAGCAAGTAGTTTTTTTTTAATGCGTCATACATCGTAAACCGCAATTTGCTTTCATTTAATCAACTGAAATACTTGCTGCTACGGAACTCTTCATGGGCGAGTCCGACTCGCACTTGGCCGGTTTTTTATTAGTTTGGCGGCCGTGATTTGATTTGTAAACAGTTCTTTCTTCCAGTTCTTTCAACTGGTAATTTCCTCATGAATCCTAAGATTATTATTATAATTATCTTAACAAAATGTGTAAGGGGCCTAGCAAGCATTCTTATTCGAATAAAAAAGAACAAATGGCGTAATAATCAGGGTACATACACGAAAAAAAAACATTAATTTAATTGAGGACCTTCCTTCCTTTCTGAAGTCGGTTTTCGGTAAAACTAAAGGAATACAGCTATGCGCTTGCGCAGCTTTGTGCTTTATTGCGTCGTTACGAGAGTAACTTGTTATTTAAATGACTCATTGAACTGATTTTTCTTTGCGTAGGTATTATTAATTTAGATGTAGTGTGTAAACAATTGTAGGGTGACCAAATAAATAAAAAATAAAACAAATATTCTGTGATAGAACTGATCCTGGTCTCTGCAAAAACGTAACACAAACAAAATAATCCGCGGTACATAGAGTAGGTGCGTTATTCTTAATATTACTTCACTGTTGCAAAAATGTTATAAGAGCATTTATTAATCAAAAACAGTCAGCGTCACATGGGTAATAACAATAGAAAACTTAAATCTTAAAAGAACGTGTATCGTTTAATGATGTTGTAATAGAAATACTGGTCCTAAGCTATGATTAGCCAACTATATACGCAGGATACACTATAGCGTACTACTGCGAACATAAATTTATCCTTTAATTCGAATTACCAGAAGGAGAGTTGTGTTGTAAGACCAACGGTTCTATGCGCTCTCAAAGGCACGGGGTTCATATACAATCACCTCCCTTACTCCACCAGTAATAACTGATGGGATTAAACTCCAATAATACTGTTTTGCTCGACTCGAGATACCAGTCTCGTTACCTGCGGTGACATTTGCTACTGCTGGACCAACGAGGTGGTGAGTGATGTTGAGTTTACTACCGAGCGGCAAGTACAGAACTGTAGCGGACGCTGGCGCAGTTCTCAGGCGCGTAGCTGTGCTGCGCCGCATTCCTTGCCCATACGCAGCCGAACCACCTGGCTGTCCCGGACGTGTTGTTACCTGCCTGTACATCAAGACTACATTCCCTGAACACCGGGAACGCAAATACAAACTACCGCCTTCCTTTCCAAACTTTTTCATTGCGACACTTGAACATGACAGGTATGACAAACGCTCTCGCAATACAATTATTATGCTGGGACTACGTTTTTCATATGAATAATTGTCTTGCATGTTGCTGGAAACGATTCCTTAATGATTCTTCTTGTTAAAGGATAAGGGGTTATTGAGAGAAGCGATTCTGAAAGATGCACTCTTGTTTATTTAGTAGAAAACTGTTACAAGGCTTTGCATATAAATATTTTTCAATAAAACCATGTATAAGTCAGTATTTTTCATAGTTGCAGCTTCATCTAGTAGAAAATTTGAGTAATTTTCCCGGATTATCAGAACTCTTATATGTCACATACATTACAAGCTTCCAGGAGAGTTTCAATTGGTTACACCTATTGGTTAGTATTTAACTACATTACGCCCGTACTTTCGATCACTGGAAAAATGATCCATTTTCGGAGATATGAGTTGAGCTAAGTTGTCGTTGTCATTAACGCACCTACAGATTATTAGATTTTTTAACTTGTTTCCGCTCCTAAGTAAACCAACTAAAACTAAAATTTCGATCACAGGGAATGTCGACTATTTTGTGGGATTTATATCCTATATGTTACACGCCAAGATAAAAGTGATATAAAAGTCAATATAAAGTAGATACTCATACTTTGTAAAACCGCCGTAAACGTACCCATTTAATCAAGCGTATAATTTTGGTAAATGTCGAACTGGTTAATATTATCATCAAAATTACCGAATACAATTGCATCGTAAACAGTTCCAAGAAACTGTTGAAATGCCGCAAAACTTACCGAGTAGTGGATGATGGCCAGGGAGTGACGCACCCGCTGTTTGAAGACTGAATCATTTTCTAATAAACTGCAGTATGTGGGGCAAGGCGAGCGTGAATACAAGTTAATACCTTTTTCGTTTAACACACGCCCACTTGTATAGTGCTTTGATACTTAATAATCGAGGGCTGATTTAGCTATACAGTAACGGCGCAGAAATCTTTTCTAAATGTCGGAAGTTTAGTGGAAAAAGTGGGTATAGTAAGAAAAAAAAGGAGGAAGAAGAACAATGAGCATCAAAAATCTTACATATCTCTATTTATAAATCAATTATAATCCAAATATAAAAAAGAAGAATATATTTTCTTATATTCTTTTTACACATTCAACTGACTATTGGCATTAGCGAGACACGCCCCGAAAAGGCAGTAAAGCGGGACGAACCGCCAAAAGCAAGAGACGTGGTAATGTTACTGGGTCTGATATGATGGCCTCCTATATAACTGAAAGGTATTTTTACTGCGATAAATAAACAAACAAAACATATTATAGATAAATTACACCCAGAGAGAACAAATAATTGTGCTTTTCACACAAAGATATGTCCTAAGAGGGGTTCGAAACCACGACCTACAGCTTAGCAGTCAGGATCACTAACGACTAGACCGAAAGGTTAGTCAATTACTTTGGGACTGCTGATATCACGGGTAAAATATACGAGTTCACTTCGTAAGTTATCATGAACATCATAAAACCTGCAAGCTGCTTAGCATCAAGTTTGCTTTATGAAATTCATCATCCCTCGCTACTGCTATAGCTGGTGCTAATATTTTTATATTTAAAACTTTAGCACAACGATTTACAAGGCGGACTTAATGCCAGAGGCATTCTCTAGCAGTCAACCTTAGGGTGTTGCAGTGAAAAACTTGGTAGGTGCACTATACATTGTAATGTGTGAAGGTGAAAAATCCTATACTAATATACAAGATGTGTACTTACATAGAATACATAAATACTTATTACATAAACTAATATATATTTATAAATAAATAGAAGTATAAACATATATAAATATATAATATAAAAAAATATGAGAATACTATTGAGCTGATTCTGCCAAAAATGGAAAAGGAAAGGAAAACGGAAAAAGTATTTATTTGACACTAGTTAAAATACATTCACAGGTGTAAGGTTTAGTTGACACAACAGTTTTGTTTTATGCTAAAGGTACTGAAACTGCTTACCAAACTAGGCTAAAGCCTGTATTTTGGGAAACAGTGTTTCTCTTTGCCATCGTCTTATTCATCTAACTGAGAACTCAACCGTACATCGGTACACTGGGTACCGATGTACGGTTGAGTTCTCAGTTAGGTAGTATTCGATCTTTAACAGATTTCAGTCCGGAAACTAATCTGAA
The DNA here is from genome assembly GCA_951640165.1 of Pseudoips prasinana. Lineage (NCBI taxonomy): Eukaryota > Metazoa > Arthropoda > Insecta > Lepidoptera > Nolidae > Pseudoips > Pseudoips prasinana. The sequence goes on along the minus strand of OX621236.1, from coordinate 20,017,128 downwards.
AGCTGTTTCAACCGAGATAGGTTTTCAATGCTTTTCCATTCCGACCCAACTAACCGTACAAAAGTGACAACTCTTTTACTCGATACAGTCGAGGGTATTTCACGGTCAGATTAATTACTACCCAGTCAGTTGATGCGGATATTTCAACTAGAAGCGAGGTGTGTGTACATAACAGTTGTGTCGGACGCGGTTACGGGGAATGCGTTGTCACCGGTAGATGTCGCAGCTGTTTCCAGCTCACCTGTTATGCGATCAACTTTTTATACGACACCCGGTAGTTTGCGGTTTTTCTAACCGCTACAATCAACCATTGCCGTGGTGCATCCCTAAACCGCCGTAACTATGTGGAATTGCTACACTTGTTACAGTGGTTAACCACCCTTAATCGGTCATAGCGTATGTTCATAATGTATTTTGCTTTTAGCTCTTATTACAATGTAGTAGAGTTGAAAATGAGGTGGTAACTTATTATACCACTGCCCGACCAAGGGTTAACATGGATGTACAGTCCAGTGCTGATATATGTATATGCAGTTCTTAAATGAAATATAAACATTTCGGATTTCGATAAAGCTAACCCAAGATTTACTGTACTGTAAATACTGCATGTGTTTGACGCAGCAGTTAAGATTAAGACAGTCGGCTCGTCACTTGGTGTCCCGGGAGCGATTTCTGCTCAGTACAACTATTTGAGTGACCCGTAAGTAGTTATTCTGAATCTGGGTGTGCTTTGACTCCTTCAATTATATGTTTGTAAAGTGCGAAACGGGGATTTAGTTCCCTAAAAAATCCTACCGCATCCGCAGGCTTTCTCTAATATAGCAACATTGCCGGCAACGTTTATGCACGCTAAATAAAGCGTTCTGTCGCTCTAAGAACAGACCGGGTAAGTACCTCCAACATACAGAATACACATTATAATATTAATATCGTGGGCTTGGTTGTGAGTAATATAGCCGAAGCTCGTCAGAAATGGGAGAAGGGATGCGTTGCCAATTCTTCTCCCATTTCTGACTAGATTTATTTCAGTGATGAAATGTGTACCGCAAGTGTGTATGCTTCTTTGCCGGATGAGTGGCATGAGTAATAACAAACTTACTTTTCACTGACGTAATAGTTTAAAATCAAGTGTTTTACGAGTTAATGACAGTATCGAAACTGCGCGCATATTAGTGCAAATGACTGTACTTATAACTAGCTGTGCCCTGCGGTTTTACCCGCGATAAATTTTATAAATTATCACAACTCTGTAAGTGATAGCGTGATAATATGTTGACCCGACCTCTCTAGTAATATTCATTCAAAATTTGAAGTAAATCCATGCAGTACTTTTTGAGTTTAGCCCGGACATACATACAGACAAACAGACAAAAATTCTAATAACTATATTTTTGGCTTTGATATCTTTTATAGATCAACCCCCAAGTATCCTTTAAAAAAAATATTCAATGTACAGTTTTGACTTTCCTACGATTTTATTATATGTATAAACTAGCTGGTGCCCGCGACATCGTCCGCGACAATTTTGAAATAAAAGAAATAAACTAAAGACTACTTTGCTACTGTTATTTAAAAAAAAGACCCGATATCATAAACCCAAAAATATCAAAGAATACATATCAATTGTCCTTAAGTAAAGTCAGTAAGTCAAATAAAGTAATATAATAATCAACGATGCATTAATCACCAAGGTAACTCCCATTAGCTTAGGTTGCGACCACGGCATTGATAGGTCTAATATCACATTTTGTGAAACCATAGCGCGATCTAAAACGATGATTACACCATCTACTAACAAAAATATAACCTTGTAAAGCGGTAAAATTAAGATGTGGGCATATATTTTGGGTGAGATTTAGGCGATCATCTTTTGATTCAGTTTTGGACTACCTTTTACTTCAAGCATTTATTTATTTTGACCGATATGTCAAATGAGTTCTGCGATCTGAAACGATATAAAAGCCATCGAGTTACAAAATTGTGAACATGTAGATCAGTAAAGTTAAGATGATATTTTTTGGGTGCGATCATCTCGACACGAACAATTTATACTACGCTAACTCGAATTTTGGGTCAATGACTTTTTATCCCAATTTTATTAAATTGACGTTTTTAATATGTTATGAAAAATACAAAAAAAAAGAAGTTACAAATCTTATAAAACGCTAAATCTTTACTTAGACGACAACAAACACAACATTTTAAGCAATAAGAAACGAATTTCTCTATAATTTAAGTTGGCGTACATTTTTGGTGTTGACCTATTGAATCAGTTATGGATTACCTTTTTTAACAACAAATTATTCCCTCAATTGCTTTATTTTTAACTGAAATACCAATTTACATGCTTTTAACTCCAAAAAAAAAAACAGTTTTTCATACAAACTTACATCCCCTATTTTAGTCGTCTTTAGGGGTTGAATTTCCAAAAGTCCTGATGATATATTTATAATGTTTAAATGAGAGGCGAAATACTAATTTTCATGCGATTACCTTAAAAAATGTCACATTTTACATACAAACTTCCATCCCCTATTTGTCACCCTAAAGGGCTGGAATTCCCAAAAATCCTGAAATACATATTTTTAAATGAAAGGACAAATACCAATTTTCATGAGTTTGCCTTAAAAAATGTCACATTTTTCATACAAACATCCCCTATTTGTCACCCTACGTGGTAGAATCCTCGGAAATCCTGAAACACATACTTTTAATTTTTAACTTTAATGCTAAATACCAATTGAAAATTGGTATTTAGCATTAAAGTTCGTTGCGTTTAACTTAAAACTTGTTGGCACTTTTTTCATATAAACTTACATCCCCAATTTAACGACCTTGGGGGTGGAATATTCAAAAATCCTGAAATATATATTTTAATTTTTAACTGCAAGTCTATATACTAAAGCCTTTAACATCAAAATTAAGCACTTTCATAAAATATTTCATCCCTTATTTTAGTCCCTTAGGGGTGGTATTTTCAAAAACCCTTCTTCAGTGGATGCCTACGTCATAAAAGGTAACTACTGTCAAAATTCAAGTCCTAACTGCAGCCGTTTAGACTGTGCGTTGATATTTCAGTCAGGCAGTATAAAATTATATCCCCTATTTTCCGCCCTTGGGGGTGTAATTTCCAAAAATCCTGAAGTAAATGCTATATATTTTTAACAGAAAGGCCAAATACTCATTTTCATGCGTTTAACTTCAAAAATATCGCATTTTTCATCCAAACTTACATCCCCTATTTTATGACCTTCGGGGTGGAATTTCTAAAAATCCTGAAATATATATTTTTTATTTTTAACTAAAAGGCCAAATGCTAATTTTCATGCGTTTAACTTAAAAATTGGGACTTTTTTCGCACAAACTTACGTCCCCAATTTTTTGCCCTTGGGGATGAAATTTCCAAAAATGCTGAAACATATATTTTTATTTTTAACTGCAAGGCCAAATACCAACTTTCATGCCTCTAACTTCAAAAACGGCAAAGTTTCATACCGACTTCGCACCCCCGTTTTACCCCCTTAGGGGTTGAATTTGGTAAAATCCTTCCTTATTCCTTGTCTACATTATAAAGAAAACATCTGTGCAAAATTTCAGCTTTCTAGGGCCAAGGGTTTGGGCTGGGCGTTGATGAGTCAGTCAGTCAGTCAGGACTTCTCTTTTTATTTATATAGATAAGACACAACATCAGAATAGGTGCTGCCATGCAGTGGCGAGTGGTTCATAATAACACGTTTACACCCGGCTTGCATTTTATTTTATTTATGAATAAAATATGAAAATCGTAATCGTTAGCCGACTGCAAAGGAAAAGGGCTATCATTCGGCTGTATGTTTTTTTCCATGTATGTTACGCGATTTCTTCGTTGTTTGTGAACTGATTATGAACACTATTTTTTTATTCAATAACTAGTATTTTCTGGATATATTCATTTTATTGAAGTCGATTCTTTTAACATTTGAAGTCCGTTCTATGTTTTTAAGCCCGTAATTGTTATTGGTCGGTATATTTTTAGCTTAGATCGTACATTTTCACTCATAAAAATCATGTGGTCACTTAGGTTCACCTCGAAAATGATGGTGCATGACCCGAGCCATCTGAGCGGGATGGTATAATTACTTTCTGAACACGTTTGGGAGATGGCTATACTGCGCGTGTATGCGCAATTTGATGAAACCAATATTTAATGTGTATACCAATAACTTCGTAATGAATTCAAATAATGGTTTCATGGAATAAAGATATGATCGATATGATTTTATCATAAATACTTTAACAAATTCATTCGAATATATCGTGGCTACAAGGAAAAAAAAGATGCCAGCGAGCATTCTCGATTTTTAAAGACGAGCGATGCCCGCACTAGTCAAATGAAGTATTATAACGGACCGGTGCACGATTATTCTTGTAACTTTTATATAATTAATTTAATATAAGAAACCAAGAAAAAGAACCTATTCTAACATTGTGGCTAAGTATACTTATGTACATCTATTTTTTCCCACATTAAATGCATCTCCGATGTTAGTTGCCGATGTACCATGTTATTGCCGCGACTGTGTCATTAATACTTAGGAGCTCGACGCAAACATATAGTTATACTTACAAATATAATTACAACACGTATACCGCAAAAACGGACCGGTGCACGCATTATTCTTGTAACTTTTTTATAATTAATTTAATATAAGAAACCAAGAAAAAGAACGTATTCTAACATTGTGGCTAAGTATACTTATGTACATCTATCTTTCCCACATTTTAATGCATCTCCGATGTTAGTTGCCGATGTACCATGTTATTGCCGCGACTGTGTCATTAATACTTAGGAGCTCGACGCAAACGTATAGTTACACTTACAAATATAATTACATACACGTATACCGCAAAAACGAACCGATGCACGCATTATTCTTGTAACTTTTACACAGCTGTGTCTCTGGCAGATATTAATGTGATACGTATGTAGATTTATCGGTATTATGAATTCAATAACATTTTGAATGGTATGTTGGTTTAGTGGTTAGTGACCTTAACTGCCAGAGGGCGTGGGTTCGATCCGCACACATGACAAATCTTAATCAAATCAAATCTAAATATTTATTGCACTTAGGTACATTACATACACTTATGCACGTCAATAGAAAAAAAATACAATATAATTAAACTACATACCAAATTAAATTACAAACATGTCAAATAAAATTAAAAATAACATTAGAAAAAAAAGAAATGTGTTATATAAATACAAAAATATAATAACTATAAAAGTAATTTTATAAATTAAAAATATTGGTAAATGCAATTTGTCTGTCCATTGCAAGCTCTACAAATATATAAGTATGTATATTTTTATCATGGGTCTGTCTAATTTGGGATGTGTGTGTCTAGATGGCAGTGTGTTAGTTGTACTAATATAGGTATATTATATAGGTTTATTATTAGAAATTGCAAATTTCGAAATAAAACGTTGCTTAAACTAAAAGTCAGTTTACCGTAGTAGTTGCGTAATAACGTACAGCCACAGTTACACAAAACGTCATAAACCGACCCTCTAAATAAACCGTCACAAATCACTTCGGGTTCGAACCACATTAGAAGTGACCTATGACACGGCTTACCTAGTTTGTAGTTCTATTTGCCAGTCGGCTTCTGTTGCCGCTCGATTTTACTGTCAAAAATGTGAAGCTGTGAAAGCCTCCAAGGTTGACTATAAACGTCTTGTTAAAAAAGCAGAGAACAAGTGACGTCTGACTTTCTCCAGTTTTAAAAGTGTTTTGTCATGACAATCACCCAGGATAGCACCTCATGGTGTGGGTGTTAGGGGTGTTCTACGCCCGTGGTCTCATGGTCTCATAAAGCTCGGTCGGTACTGCGCCAGATCTTTTCCGGTCGTGAAGCATAGCCGTCCCATCGCATTAAGAGAGTTCATATTCAATGAGGTCCTTGGTTCAAATCCCGGGTATTTCTGTTAGGAAAATTTCTCCGTATCAGCCCTAAGTCTGTGAGTTGGCGGTACTACAATCCCTTGCGGCGGAGAACATATGAAACCATCGGTCCTGCACCTGACCTCTTTCTAGTAGTCCCATTGGCTCATGAGAGTGATGGAATAGAAAGTTCCCCTGTATTAGTGCATACACTTGTACCCTACAATATGTCCCCGGTAGATAGCTAGTCTCCATTAAGACTGGCCACCGTGGCTGAAATTCGACCAGAAGTACACTTTATTCTGCAATACAATATGTTCTGCGTAGTAGGCAAGTCTCCGTTGAGATTTGGCGCTGTAGTTACCTAGGTACTACCATTAACGTCAGAAAAATGAAACATTTTGCAATTGAAATGTTCTCGTATATCACAGCCATCAATAACACGAACAGGTCAGTGTGAAATAATAGATCCATGCAATCTTCATATTGATTCTGAGATATCCACATTTATCAATGCTTTTCCCGGAATTATATTGTTAGCTACGTAGCGTGGGTGAGTACGTTGATGATTTCACGACCTATTCACGTTACATAAACATTACCTATAATATTTTCCTTTTATAACATATCTGTTGATTGTTAGGTTTTCCATTTCCCACAACATATAACAGCGATTATTATTATTGTCATCGGTGCGTGACGGACGACGCGGCGACGGGGCAGCATCGGCACACGGTTACACGAGGGAGCGACGTCACAGCGCGGCATATGTATGTGTGTGTCAACCGTTCGCAAGAGAAATATAATTGCGCTTGTTTCACAGAAACGATCAGCATGCGAATGGCTCCGCCAAACAAAGGGCTTAACCACTATAGAGTACGCCGTGCCGTTCCTTCGGGCCCTGTCAATTTCGCGTCGGGGCAGTCAGCCTGCTAGCCCTAATTACTTCGAGGAATTGATGCAACGTGCGCTCTCATTAGTCTCTTTGTCTCTATACTTATAAAACGAGATGATCGGATTATGTTTCAAATGATGTCATCAACATCTTAAATAATATGAATGCAATTTGAGCTCGCCAAACGCTCTCTATATTTCTGGTAAACGGTTTTGTAATAGCTCCATTCCGTTGTTAGAATATAATAGAAATGTACTAATTCAAAATAGATAAATTCATCGTACATAAATAACACAATCTTGTACATTGGGCGGTTTCATCGCATTAAGTTATTACTTCCAAGCAACCTTTGGATGGATAGGCACTCTTAATTATTTTAAATAGTGTAGCGTGCAACAAATTAAGGTTAAATCTATTGTTTGGATTATAATAATATAAAGGTTTACACCAAATACTTGGTACGTCTACATATATGATAAACTTAATATATTTTATAGAGTCAGGATAAATGTCTACTTCCATAATTCGCCAAAATTGAGCGGTTGTTTATACATAATTATCTCTTGACTCCGCTCTGATGGATACAAACAGAATAAGACTAAGTTCGACCAATTAAATCACGGAATTAGTTCCTGAGGTGATAAAATCGTAAATTTTATTGGTCAAATGCCGTAGATAAACATTTATCAATCATGTCAGGCCATAACGAGAGCGCTGAAGAACAGTCTACGTCACACACGTCATGCAGTCCTAGTGTAGCCATTGTCGTGGTCTTACTGAACATGCAGAAGTTACATACCTTCATCCTATCATCATCATCATCATATCTGCCGAAATATGTCCACTACTGGACAAAGGCCTACCCCTAAGGATCTCCACAATAGCCGGTCTTGTGCTGCGCGCATCCAGCGGCTTCTCGCTTACCTTCATCCTATACATTGTAAATATTAAGTACAGTGAAGCTAGTCAACCTTTTAATAACGATCCTGGCGATCCAATTTGGACACTGAATATTATTTACCAAAAAAATTGTATATATCAATATTATAATATATCTTATAATAATATTCTGTAATGTATAGATATTAAATGTCTAATTTATAATGCACAAGTGTGTGCGCATACACACGTGCATTCCAATGATACGATTGTGTTAGCTGTTACCTGTTGGTCTATTGATTAACGATCCTGGCTCCTAAACCAGAGGTCGTGGGGTCCAGGACAAATCTTTGATGAGCACTTTTATTAAATTTGTGTCGGGCTGTAATTTATTTATAATACATACATATATATTTAGAAATATATATGTAAGCATCTTATCAGTCGTTTGGTTACCATAGTACAGACAGGCTTTGCCTGGTTTTGGATTAGATGGCACTGTGTTAGTTTTCCCAAAGTATGTATTTATTTATTCCAAGTCATAGGCTACTCTTGGACTACATTAACCCCTTTATGGCCAATCGCTGACTCTGTCACCGATCTGACAAATCCAATAACTGAACAAAATTCCAAGCGGACGGAGTCGCAGGCTAAAAACTAGTTATCATTAATTATATATCTTTTTCGGTTTGAATTCCAAGTTCGGGCATTTTTACAGCCCAAAATTACAACCATTTCTTATTTGCTCTAATTGAGTGCAGGTTATCCTTTTTGGATGTAGTTACGACGAGGTGGTATCCTCTCGTTAATGTGAGGTTATAAAGATAACAAACAGTTCGTTCACCTTTTAAATCATTAGTTAAAATCTTTACTAATTTCTTGTAGTTTTTATTTAGCCCGCTCGCGGATGACGCCAGCGTCCTACAAAAAGCCGGATACATTGCACGGCTGTTATAAATAATAATGAGCTGTGGCTTATCATCTCTTAAGTATACATAAATATAAGTTAGTATCATTACATGACGTCACATTTTGTGTGTTTGTAACTAGATATTGGGGTTTTCCGAATATTACGTGTTGTTTGAAGTCATAGAGCAAAAAGTTAATTATTTAAACTACTGCTTTTTTCCGATTTGTTAAATTTATGACCGACATGAATTCGGTTAGATGTTCGGTTTATTTTAAATGTTTGATTTCCAAATTTCATTTTAGTTCCATGGGGTTTGCTTTTGGAATTTCCCATATAAGATTTGCTTATAAAGGAACCTGTAACCGACTTTAAAAGAAGAAAATATTTTTTTACTCGGTACGAGATGCTTTCAGAATATAATAAAATCCTAGGACATTATTTACACACTGCTGTCTGTTCCCTAACTAAGTAGAGCTTATAGGTACCTACTATTTAAACCAGATAACTATCTATACACTACATATACTACTTTTCTTTTGTAAATACATACTTATAAAGATAATTACACCCAGACTCAGGACAAACAGACATGCAGTCATATTATGTTCACATTCTTTGATTTGTTTTTAGCATTATTTCGCCGCAATAGAGTTTAAAATGAGTTGGGGCCTGGGGCCTATGTCATTCTCGTATTAAGGGTTAAACTAAGTTTATATGGGATATAGAGTTTCTTTAAACAGTACACTTCGTTTGCAATCGTACTGATGAAATGCCCTCTTTGATCCTCAATCTGACGAGAGACCCACGTGTTCACTTGTTACATAAAATACCCTACAAACTGACAAACCCCCCTTCAAACTAAGTTACCTCTGCTGGATGCATTGAGCCCTCATTCACCTCTATTGTCTGGTGAAGCATTCAAAGTCTACTATGACTAACGTTAACGTCATGTTAAAAAAAATTCTTTGTGAACTTGTTACTATATTAGAATAAAGAGAAGCAATATTACTATAGGCAGTATTATATATGCGTTGCGTTCGTACAGTCAATCACTTAGATGGTAACATTGAGAAATCATAAATGTGTATAGATAAGGTCCATTTTCCAATGTAATTGTTTCCATTGATATCAATTTGTCTGGACTTGATTGCAATCAGCAATCGCATTGATAGTTTCTCCAACGATCTAGATTATCTCGACTTAATACATATAATTATTTTATAATGAACTAGCAAGCCACAGACAGATTTAGACATGATTATGTAGTGAGCACGGAGGTTGAGGCTTTCACATAATGCACACACATGTATACATATAAGCTTATTTATCTCAGCATCCTGTCGGAGGCTGCACGCGAATGATTTGTGGCGGCTTGCGGCAGTGCAACCCGGTCAAAGACCGGTTCGCATTATTTCGGAAATATTCGACGGTTTTTACAGGAGGGCCGATGCGCGGGCTCGCCTCGCCTGTGGATGACCTCATCGGTGATTTCTTTTTGTTCTTACCTCTGCAGACACACTGTTTTCCTGCTACAGACCTTAAATATAACGGATATTTCTTACGTCGAAGATAAGGTTACCAGTAGGTATTGATGGCCCATCATAAACTTGCAACTTAAGAGGCTGGCTAGCCTATTTTATCAGCTTACGCTAATCTCTCCCGTATAAATAATTATATTATAAGTAAGTATCAAAATAATGTGCAACATTCAAAAGAAGTATACTCTTATTTTGGGATAAATAAGTTTCTGCAAAATTTGGCCAATATTTTGTTACTTACATACATTTTTATAGTAAGTATAAACGAATTATATTTTTTTTAATACGAGTCTGTTGACTTTTTAAAAACATGCATTTGAGATGGGAGAATGGGATAGAATTATTTGATGGCACGTGTGGCTTAGTATTTATAAGGTAGTCGCCTTTATACTACCTCGGCGTCGGTTTACGAATTCTTTCCTAGTTGTTCTTAGTGCAAGCTTTGTAAAAAAAAAAATTGTATCTCGTAATCATATTTCTAAATTATGCGTATCCTAACTAATTAAAGTACTTAATTAAACGTTTTAAAATAATGATGGACAAACAAGATGGACCGATGATATTTTGAGGGTCGCTGCAAGTCGCTGGATGCGGATAGCGCAAGACCGGAAATTGTGGAGATCTTTAGGGGAGGCCGTTGTCCAGCAGTGTGCGTCTTTCGGCTGATATGATGATGATGATGAAAATAATAAAGTGTGTCACATGGAAGGGTCACAGAAATGAACTATCTAGTTTTAATTTTAATTGGAATTCTCTAACGAGTCAGATGGTATTATTATTGGCACAGGTTGCGACAAAGATTTCTACCAAAAATAGAGAACTAAAAGCGCCGAGAGATTCAAAACTACCGAGCACTGCCTTTGCTCACTAAACAAATCAGCGGGTACTGTTTCTTATTCACCGAACTTGGCTAACTCAACATTAATTCTCGTCCCAACTCAAGGTCTGGTCCAACCAACGAAGAAAATGTAATCAAAATAAATCCTAGGATCTGTTTTGCATATTTTAATATCAATAAAACGAAGTATATGAGATGTTGATCCTTCTTATAGTGTCCACAATAAATAGTATGGAATAAAAAATCCGCTATTCTTAGTCATTGAGATGAGTATGCGCCCCGTGTATTCTAAAACTGAGGGTTTTTGTCACTGAAAATGCTGCAGCTAATTAAATTAAATGATATCTGTCAGCAATGCCGTAATGGCTACCATTACATACTACTCGACGTTTTGTATCGAATAGTTGCAAGTGTCTATGGGCAACAAATGTAGTAGCATAGTTTAGGGTCAACTTGTTGTGCGCGTAAGAATTCATCTACCTACACTACAAAGGACTTTGATCGTAGGGCTGCTACATTACTAAAACTGATTAGCATTTCTTGACTTAACGAAGTTTTGGTTGGGATAAATAAATTGGAGTAAATTTGAAATGAATTGATGAACTATAGAGGTTTAAAGTATTTAAAATTAAAATGATTTTTACAAGTCTTATTGGAACGATACGCTTTGGACTTTTACTAGGTTTTTTTTTGTTATACAAAGTCTGCAAACAAGCATACGGTATGAGGAGAAAAAGTAATATAGTATTTATTTCTGAAAAAAAACTACATTTTGAAATCTTTATACCTCTAATAAATAATTTAGGTAGTTCATTCAAACTTTGTAGACGAACATACGCCCAGCTCCTTTTTCCATACAACTTAGGTATTTTAGAAATTTGATATAACAATAATGAAGTCCTATGAAATCATAGAAAATTCAATCTGTCTGGCACCCCTACGATTGCTTTCTTACAAGATCCTATTTATAAAACCCAAATGTATTCCATCAATCTACCTACAAAAGATGTTTATGTAAACTAAATTGTATTAAGTCATATACATACAGAATACAGACGTTCACTCATCTTATTTATTCCATGAAGTTTATTTGAAAATTCGTATCGTCAATAACATGCACTTATGTCTTATATCTACGTTACATTTCAATAAATAAGTTAAGTACCTATATTATTATTAAGCTTATGTGTGTGTTGCGTGAGTCATTTTAATACATTGAAAAAGGTTAAAAATATTAGCAACGTTCTCCCAGGGACACTGGAAAGCGGCGTGAAGATTGTATACATGCGCTCTTGATATGTTTTCTCGGAAATTGTCACGACTAGTGCAAATAATAGCTATGAACGACACTGGCGTGCACACTGCGTATACTAGACTCATAATTTTCTCTCCAAGCGTGTGGAAAGAGAGGGGTGTTTTTAGCTGCGCATGCGGCGCAGTAGTCGCTACTAACTAGATGCCTCGGTAGTTAATAGCGAGGCGGTGTACTTCAGTACGTTCGATCCCCGCTTAAAACAACTATTTGTTTGACCCATATAATATGTACATATGCATGCAACTATGTTGCAGTTGTTCTGAGTCTTGAGTATACTTCGTGTCCGAAAATAACATATTGGAAAAGATCTCCTAGGATATGGTCCATTTTAAAAGGTCTTTGTTGTGTGATTAAAAAAGGCTAATGCGGTTGTCTTAAAACCGCTACGGCTACTGAAAAACTATTCGACACAAAAAGTCTGTGTATTCGCTTCTCCGCATCTAACTAATAAACCAATTTCATCTGTTTATCCAATTCGTCCGGCCCTTTCAAGAGTGATAACTTTGCTCGTGGAGTCAGGGGTTCTATGATTAGATTATAGCTTATAACATGGATGCAGTTTGCCGACAAATTAAGAGTTCGCCACGCTGGGTCCATTGCACCCTGGGGTTTGTTCTATTGGCAGAGGATATTCACCAGATACCTCTGTGGCGCTTCTAAGAAACAATTCGACGGCGGCCTTGCGATGAATCATCGCTCAAATGTTTGTTTTCCTTTCAAGCGATTCAAAAACGGCTCCCGCAAAATTTTACTGTTCGCAGGAATCGGTAGCTCCGCGCGACGTCTTGTTTGCGTAAGCCCGTTTCGCTGAACAAATTACAGCTGTTTGATTTCGCCTAAACTCAAGTCGTGCTCTTCTAAATATTTGAAAGTGAAGTCTTTGAATGCGGTCATAAGAAACTAGGATTACGTAGGTACTTTACGGTTAGCTTACTTTGGGCATCGGAACAGTCGTTTCCCTGTCTACGTTAGCTACCGTATTTATACGGGCGACTGCTCACTAGCCTCGAAACATATAATAAATACTAGGTGAGATGGTTAGTCCAGGTACTCCGTGTAGGTCGAGGTGATGAGTAGAGAACGTTTCATATGAGACAACTTTCTTCCCTTCAACGTAAAATGTTAAATTTGAGACGCGTTTAAGAAAATGAAGCATTATTTCTTCTATTCTATTTGAATGGTCTGTTGGTCTAGTGGTTCGACCACCACCCAGGACAAATCTTTGTCTTCCAATATTAGGTCCTAACGCGAATAAGGAGCCAAGACTCATTAGGGAGGAGGGAAGTGTCGGTGATGTCAGACGTGTCACTAGCATGGCTATGGTAACCACTTGATATAAAGCATTACTTAATAAAATGTCCCTAATAACTATGTATCGGTTACAGTCACTGGTTATGGCTCTTCAATCAGTCGTTGGTATAATGGAATATTAGAGAGCAGTGATTAAAGTGATTTCTCCACAGCCGAGTGAATGCAATGCTGTTTCGCGGAATCACTTTGCTGTCATCAGCAGTAGCATTACGCCACGGCACCCCGCCACCGGAATGACGCTCCATTAGTCTTTACTAGGAATTATTTCCTGCACTAGCATGCGCGCTGATCTCGCAATGACAATAGCGACGACCATTAATATCGTATCTCACAAAATGATCATTTCACGTAATAACATCATTTCCTTATTATGTTCGCCGTAAAACGTAAGAAACTTGACACAATGTAGTTTTTTCGCTAGACACGTTTCGTTTGTTTTGCCTATTTTAAGAGGAATGGCAGATGTCAGGATACTTAATGATAGCGAAAGATCACTCACTTAATCGCTGTCTATAAACATGACGTCTCGAAACTAATTGACAGACGAAGCCGAAATTTGGCAGAAAGGTAGTTTATGCGTTTTCGATAGAGCCGAATTCTGGTTGTCAAGCGCAAGCTACTTAGGTAAAAAATTATAAAAATCGAACTGTCATACATTTATTCTAAATTAGTTTTAAAATGGACATCTAAAGAGCAATGGCAACAGTCTTCATCCATAAATGGACGTGAATAACTTTACAATAGAATGTCATTAGATTGAAATGCAGCATGTAACACGGTTCCAATAACTGATATAATCACTGAGTTAGGGTAGCAGGCATTATATGAGCTGAGTTCGATCGAATAACTGACGATCTTGACAATACTAATTCAAATGCATGATTTGTTAAGTAGCCGTCATCGTCTTTTCCCCGACAAAACTTGGTGTATCTTCATATAGATACCCTTTGTAGCATTCATATCAAATAATCGGAAAGATAAATTTAAGTTAACTGCTTCTAACCTGATAATTATTAAATTTATGAGTGTGTATCTATTACTTTGCTATTCATCTTCAGATACCGTTGCACATGTCATTTATCTTTCATTTGCACATTTAACATAGTGTTGGATTTAAATTGACGAAGTCGGCCACAAGATGCGCATGGACGGTGTAGAACCGATTACGTGTAAAAAATTCTAATCGTTTAATTGCTCTCCTACGTAGATAAAAAAGTAATAAGAGTAAACTAGGGATGGTATAGATGGTTTTGTGCACGTATTATAGCCTCACTTCAATAATTGTAATAAATCAATTAAAAAGAACACAGAAAGCACTCTGCGAGTAAAAGTCTGTTTTGAATTGTAAATCTTATTTGGTCCAACAATTATAGAAATGACATTGTAGGCGTTTTAACTTCAAAATAATTAAGAATAACTCTGAAGCAAATTCCCTTATCTTTCTTCTTTTTTTAAAAAGACAACGCCCGCACTATGGAATCTGGTCCCGTGTCGCGGGGTACTTTACAAACATATAATAGACGGACACACATTACATCCAGACTACTATGGGTCATAAAAATAGTTGTCCGGCACGGAACTCAAATACGCGACACGAAGCGGCGAGGTGACTATCTTAGCCGCTGCGTCACATGTGGAATTATATAGTATAAGGTTATATTAACCTACTTAACTCAAATACTTCGTATGGCGGGCGCTGGGCTTGAAATATTCTAGGTTGTTATTTTCAACTATACATTTTGGGTATGACTATTAAATTCATGATTCGTTGCAGGTTCAAAGATGGTGTGGGATACCCATGGTCTGCCGGCGTGTCCAACCTGATCCTGTACCCGGAGGCGGCGAACCAGACGCTGTACACAAGGCGGGCGTCGCGCGCCGATTCCGGCAACTACACCTGCCGCCTCACCAACGAGACGCACACAGAAACGCACACCGTCAAACTGAACATACTAGGTAATACATCAATCAATAATACCTTTTGTATTTTTTCCAATTTTAACTACTAAATTACAACAAGTCAATACATTGGCTACTTATTGATCGTATGGTTAGTGGTTACCCTGGTGTCAGAGTTGTTCAAGCCGCCCAGTAGGCCGCTGAAATGGCTTAACGACTGTTGCCTAATGACTACAACAGGGACCGAGAGCTTAACGTGCCCTCCGAAGCATGGAGACGCACGCTCAGAAATTAACTCACTTTGACTTGAGCTTTAACATATGTATATGGACTGACCGCGAGCCTAATTGCCTGAACTCGTCAATCACTTACGGACCGAAGAGAGCATTATTCTTACAATTTGAATAACGAAATAAAACAAATAAAAAGATTTTTATTCACGTAGACTTTGAAAAAGCGCTTGTAAATAGTCAGAACATGGTTTTTACAGATTATTTATTCAAAAATATGGATGGACAGATTCAGGTTGACGCTGTGTACACCGATTTTCGGAAGGCTTTCGACAAGGTGGACCATAAATTGCTACTAGATAAAATTGCTTATAATAGTATCCGTGGCAACCTATTGCGTTGGTTCATGGCTTACATATTTAATAGATCACAAAAGGTGGTTATTAATGGCTTCCAATCTAACCCAATTATCGTCACATCTGGTGTGCCCCAAGGCTCAATAATTGGGCCACTATTGTATACTTTATTCGTTAATGACATTAAAACATGTTTCATCCATTACCAATTTCTAATGTACGCCGACGATATCAAAATTTACAAGACATGCAAAACCATACAAGATTGCCTACTTTTACAGGAAGACCTAGATAGACTTTCTCGATACTGTTTACAAAATAAACTTCAGCTCAGCTTACCCAAATGCAATATAATTACTTTCACAAAAAACAGAAACATTATAACATTCGATTATAATCTATGTGATATCAGTCTACAAAGAGTCGACCGTATTAGAGATCTTGGGGTTTTAATCGACTCAAAATTACACTTCGACTGTCACATAGATAATGTCATTAATAAAGCGTATCGTATGTTTGGATTTATAATGAGATCGTCATCTGACTTTAAAAGACCGTCGACATTTTTACTTTTATATAAAACCTTAGTACGTTCTCAATTGGAATACGCAGTCCCGATTTGGAGCCCTATTTTTGACGTTATCATAAAAAACTAGAAATTGTTCAAAAAAAAATTCTACGATCTATGCACTATAGATGCACTAAGTCTAGAATACCATACACAGATTTATTGGAACGCTATAAACTTCAGAGCTTACAGTCCAGACGTAGTTTACTGATGGTCATGATGCTTCATGGTCTTTGTAATAACAAGTTTGATTGCACTGACATCACTAACAACTTATGTTATATTGTACCTAGAACTGTAATGCGTCGAGAGGCACGCGTGCCCCGGCTGTTCCACACCGCGCGGTGCAGAACTCACGCTGGCGCACGGGTGCCTCTCCGACGCATTGTGGAAACGTATAACACACACTTCCACGATTTGGACATTTTTGCACTATCGCACTTTAAGTTCAAAAAAATGGCTACTGAACTACTAAAATAGTTATAGTTAATACCTACTCACTAGTACCTACATAGGTACTTCTCTGCTTAATTAATGCACGCATTTATTACTACCTATTTTTAACATTAATTCGCGGACATTGGTGAGGGTTACACGTTTACCTATTCTTAAAATTTATATTTAAATAATTTAACTATACCTAATGTGTAACTGTTTTATGTCCCAATAAAGTAAAAATTAAAAAAATAAAATAAGACATGTTCGTAGTAATATACAACATGTAACGAAATTAACGCACACCCTCAAACACCCCAATTAGAATATTATGTTGTAATCATTATACATACACTATATTTTTAATTTAACATGTATATGCTTTGTCATTTAATAAATTAGTTTCTTGAAATAAAGTTTATTTTTCTTTATTTTGTATTGAATGATGGAATTTGTATGAATAGAAATAAAACTGCGATTTTAAAAGTCTATTACTTTGACTTACGGTCCATTTCAATCTGTTTTGACTACACAGGATTAATATGACAATAATTTCCGTAGTTTTAATTATTTTGGAATAAAAAATTACCTATATTAAAAACGATATAAATCGATTCAGTAAACGATTCTGAACAAACTATTTTCAGGATGTGCGTTAATTAAGTTACAAGTTGTATAATTAATTTATAATTATTTCTATCATTCATTCAATATCTATATGTAAGATATTTAGGTACACGGATTGTAGGAAATAATTTACAATAAGATTTTTTTTATAACAGTAACGATATTTAGCTAACTTAAATTAAGTTATTGTCAAGGATCATGTGTAGGTTTAATTATCTAAATTTTAAATTGAAATAAGTAAATTGCATGTGCGATGTCTTAAATTAACTGCTACTGAAATAATTTGGTACTATATTATATGAAGCCCGGCAATCGTCGCCCTGTCCAGAAAATAAATGAAATACCCTGGTATCTGATCCACCTTCACCTACAGGGTCCAATTGTAACTCCAAACTATACAGGTCCTAAGTTAAGTTTAACCCGATTTTGATGATTTTTGTTCCTTCTTTATCATATGGGCAGTGGTTACTGTAATGTCAGAGTTGCCTCCCAGTAGGCCAATGATACGGTTTAATGGCTGTTATCTAACGATTATAACCGGGATCGACAGCTTAACGTACCTTCCGAATCACGGGAATATTTAGACACTTTAAAGACCGCTTGCCTGGCAGCTCCTCAAAAATCACTTACAGCCCGGTGAGAGGTACTGAATATGCTAAGTGGGTCTGTACAGAAAAAATCATCAAAATCGGATTAAAAACTGTAGCGCTATCTCCCAGCTTAATTGTGAATCTGAATTACCACACACCAATAAATTACGGTGTCTCTACACATACCATAAATTTCAACAAAATCGTTCTAGCCTAAGGTCGAGGAGTTCAGTGACAAACAAACGTAGAGGATAATTATATTTATAAAAAGATATGCATAAACGCAATTCCAATTTAAAGCTTTAAGCACTAAAGACAATTTTGCTCACAGCGGGGGTCCAGATACGGGAATCGTAAATGAAACTTACACACATGTTCGCAAAGTTAGCTTTAGACTAACGAAGGCAACAAATGTCTCAAATAGCCTAGTTTCTCACTCTGGCCAGATAATTCTAGGAGGTTTTAAAAAAAAATCTAGCGAATTCTTACAATCTCCATGGCTTAGAAGGTGTTATAATTTTTTAACCAAAATCGAAGGGTTTTTAATCGTTTTCTCTTCTTCTATCTTTTATCTTTCATTCTAACGACCGCTTTGAAATTTATTAAAACAATTTCCCATTGAATCAACGGTGCTCATATTAACGGTGAAATCTAGTCCAAAACATACTGTCAAACTACCAACCTCTTACGTTTCAAAGACGGTTTATAATAACGACACGCGATTAAAAAAATATTTTTAGACTATTTGAAATACAGTTTCCTCGTCCAGATTATTATTTTTATAGAAGTTTACTCTTGTACTCGGGAATTAAATCCCTGTATGGTGGGGCAAACATGCAATTCACGGACACAGCACACCCAGAGTTAGAACAACAATTTATGGATGACACAAATAGTTGCGGGACTCAATTTCCAAACGGGTGGCTAGGCGGTAGAGAGGCGACTACCACTGCACCATGCGTGTAGTCGCAGTTAATACTAATGTACAAAACTATCGGTAAATTATAAAAAGATTTTCAGTTGCGCGCACCGAGAGTTCCGTGCCTGCCTTATACGTATTTAATTAAAGTTACCAATATACCTTTAGTAAACGTTATTGAAGATTATTATTATTATATTAATTATTTTATACGTAACAGTCTGCGTAGATACTGGACGGCTAATGATATTTATTTTTACATTATTTATCATAACTTTAAAACAAAACAATATAAAATTACATAAAAACCCTGTCATGTAAGCCCATCTACACCGATTTCGGCATGATTTACGCAGTCTTTAAAATATTTACTTCATTTTTCCAGTTGCGAAAAGCAGTAACTAATTTGTTGAAAATTTAAGAGTGCTAGCATAAATAGATATTGAGATAACATCCCGCTGTTGCCGATGGATGGACAGAGTTGCAACATAGGGTTTATATTAACATTTCGGTACGAAACTCTGAAAAGTAATTAAAATATTGTTACAGTTTATTTTCGAAGCTTCTGAACGAAACGTGACTCAGGTATATTGTAGGTATTAATTAAAAACTTCACACGTCACAACATTCTATAACTGTTCCTTTTATACCTTTTATACACTTCCTCCGTGTACTGCAATGGCTCTTTGAACATTAAATATCTTATTTTTTTTATCCTGAATACAATAGCAGTTCTTTATTAAGTTTGTGTGAATGTTTCAAGGAAAATATGTATCAACTGACATTCCAATTCACAGAAAAACCGACGGACGCGCCCAGAACAATGTTCATTTCGAAAGATCAGTGGCTTGAGGAGGGGGGCGGGCTGAGACTGTACTGCGAAGCACTCATCGGTAAGTAGAACATTCATTATGGTATTATTTATTCATACTTTAATTTAAAATCAAACTTCGTAATATATTATTACAGACAATGGCAATGTGATTACAGACAAAGGCTTAGTTTGGTCTTTGAAAATGTTTGTGTAAAGTATCTAAACTTCTAAACAATATAAAGAGAGACTCAAATTTATTCTTTGTCCGTTTATTTGTAAGGGATCAACTCAAAAATGTAGGCCGTATTTTATTTAATAAATTTATATCAGTTAGCCATACAAAAATGAGATAAAGGCGACCCAACAAGGTATCAAAAATTTGCCTAAAACGCCTAAACTGCTAAAACTAACTGCTAGTACTTATTTTCTTCTTCTGTGGGTACTTTTGTACTTTTCTTAAAATTGATCAGTCTATTATATTGATTGATCAATATATTCCTATCTAGATAGAAAGGAGAAAGTCAGGCGGGTCGCTAGTTCATAATACCATACAAAAATAATTTTAAAACATCGCTGTAGGTCCTTAACCGCAGAAGTGATCTATGATGGTTCTATTTATCTACTGTGTTCTTTTAATATCTAATGGGATATAAACTACACAAGACATTGTATATAGTATATTGAATATAACAATAATGTCTTTAAAATTGTTAACGATAATTCAAGCGCGCAGCCATATCGCTCGCAAATTTTCATGTTTTACATACACACATAGACTCACGCCTTTTTCCCAGAGGGGTAGGCAGACACAACGGATCTCCATTGGTCACGATCTTTGAACACCAATATGCTTCCTGTTTTACATGCTATAAAATTATTGTATGCAATTTTAAAACTGTTTCGGTCATCTTGAGAAATTATTAATCTTATATAAATATAAACAGTAAACAGATTTTCCTATTTATTTCTAGTACCTACTAATCTCAAATAATGACCGACGCACGTTCTTCGAAAATGTTTCTAATAGATAACCTGTTACTAAGTAATATATATATTGACATCGACTTTTATACGACTAAAACTAGGTGTTTAGTCGTATAAGAGTCATGAGTATCGTATTTAGTGGAATTATTTCATTGTTACAAATAATCTGATAAAGGTGTCATTGTACAGGTCGTTCTTATTTAGCGGACGCCCGCAGCGACCTTCGGTGGAGGAAAGTTTGG
Organism: Pseudoips prasinana; assembly: GCA_951640165.1. Taxonomy (NCBI): domain Eukaryota; kingdom Metazoa; phylum Arthropoda; class Insecta; order Lepidoptera; family Nolidae; genus Pseudoips; species Pseudoips prasinana. Next base: position 19,995,851 of record OX621236.1, on the reverse strand, counting down.
TCCAATAACACCGAGGGAGACCTGCTGCCCACGCAGACTGAAATCAAGACCACCCGGTGAGATATCTCTCTTACTGTACTCGTCATATGTACCTAATGATGTAGTTTTGTGTTTATCTATATAGGTACTTTATTTTAGACTTATACAGCGTCCTTGTTACGTAGGTATTAAGGTCGGTTTTCGTAGTGCTACTTTGTCTACTTGCTGCATAGTATATTGTAACTAGACGAGACGTCACATTATACCCATACTTGTACTTTAAGTACATCGGTGAATGTATACTGTTAATTTTGTAATGGTTACAGATACGACATTATATCATCGTCTATGATCCCTTTGGGTCTTAATGTGTATTTTTTTAACCCTTTACAAGGCAGTAGGTATATTTCTAATTTATTGGTTTTGGGCCTTATTGTAAGCTAATAGAGTTCAAAATGTGTTGGTAACTATATTCCCACTGCCCGGGAAAGGGTCCCGTACTAGAGAAATTTAAACCTCTATCGCGGAGTAGGTACTTTACAAACGTAACTGACGGACTTAAACTACACCTGAACCACTACTTATACATCCAGACTCTGAACCACTACATATGGATCACACAAATAGTTGTCCTGTGCGGGAATCACGGGACACGAAGTAGCACACAGATGCTCGGACCTAGATGAGAAGTATAAACGTTAAGCATCTTCTACACGATTGCAAACCAACGTCCCAGCAGAGGTCACCCTGGTGGTTGCCATCCATTTTGGGACGTTGGTTTGCAACCGTGTAGAAGATGCTTTAACTTCTACAAACCATATTGACAGTCGTTGTTACCTTAATACCCGAGTTTCAGCTGCCCGGTAGGCCACTGACATGGCTTAACGACTGTGGTCTAGTGACAACAACCCAGATCGAAAGCTTAATGCCACAAAGAACGGAGACGCTCAAAAATTAAACGTCTTTAGTGGTCTCCCATCGAAATCAGCGTTTAACATCGTCTATCACTTACGGACCGACGAGAGCAATCGTTTTTACCAAGGCTCGGAGGCCAATGTTGAATAAATTGAATTTTTGGGTAATCGTATAAAAAATGTGGGTAAATTCCATTGTTACAACAAATGTTTAAACGGCCACGTACTTTACTTTACCTAAAGGTACGATTGTCATATAGGCTTAAGTAACAACCTACGTACAATCGACGCTACATCAGTTTACACACTTGAACTACGACAACCGCCCTTATTGCCTCAGTTATAAGGACGCTGTCAAAGTCGAATTGTATCCACGTGCGTGTACGTCTGCAACATTATCCGAGAGGTCAACCGGTGACCTTTCAATGCTATCGCTTTTACTAAATGAAAATGCTTTTAAGACTTCCATTTAGGAGCAAGTTGTCTACCTATATGCTGTATCGCCAGCACTGCGTAGGTACTTTAACGGAACCACCTAATCGAACTGTAAATAGATAACATTTCACAAAATATCTTGGCTGGAGTCTTCGAAATTTTGATGCTAAAATACTAAGTACTACCTTAGGTAGGTAGTAGTTATAGGTGAGGGCAATACAGAACCCTCCCATGGCGCAATAGGGGTGCTCCGGAGCTGCATACCCGCGTTCCCGGAGCTCCCCTCATCACGCGCCAAGAGAAGTCCACGTTAGTCGGTGCGAGTCCGACATACCCACCCGCAGACGCCTTTTGCGGGTGGCATGCGTAAACATTCCCCCTGCCTTATCAAATATATATATTAGTAGACGTAGTATTTGTGCATCAAAATTGGCACTGAAATTTACTCTACCTGTGTATAAGTGCTACTTGTGTACTTGACTAGCGTGTTGGTCTAGTGGTTGGTGACCCTGACTCCTAAGGCAGAGTGCTTGGGTGCGATCCCCCCATCCAGGATAAATCTTTGTGTGATGAGCACAATTATTTGTTCTGTGTCTGCGTGTAAGTTATCTACAGTATGAATGAATTTAGAAATATATGTGTGTGCCAGCAAGAGAAATAGACATGTTCATGAACATATTTGTCTTGTGCGAGGAACTAACCTGCAACTTCTGGATCAGAATTTATGTTCACTACCCACTGAGACACGCCGGTCATGCACTTGAAAGCGATTCATCAGCATCATATGAGCCAAAGCGCCCGCTGTTATACAAAGGCCTACCCCAATGCCTCCCCCATAGATATCCACAATTGCCGGTCTCGCGGTACCCGCATCTAGCGCATAGCGGCTTCCATACTTACTAGATTACTCAGTATAAGTTAAAATTCCTTGCTTTCATAGCCTCGCAGACCTAAGCTGTTTCAGGTGTTTAACATCGAACTTGAGAAAGCCCTGTTAAGATCTTTCGCGCGATTATACGTACCTACACTCTAGTTCAATTTCATTAATTGGCTCCTGTAGGAGTCGTTCTACCAGGAAACGTCTACAATTGTAATTTACGTTTATGTATTTTATGGCGTAAATAGTTATAATTAGGTAATTTATACATCTAATTATATGGTTGTACGACGTGTAAAAACCCATTACGTGGAAACCGTCATAAATACGCCGACAAAAAAAAGGAATTCATACTTCTTTTTTAAGTCTGAAAATGTTTTCATTCGACATAGACACTTAAATAATAATTTAATTAAAATGCTTCTTACTTTACAATTAAATTACCTGATACAAAGACTCGCAGCCTTGTGACTTATTTTGTGGAAGCCTAGCGATAGAGATGTTTCTGCAATGATACCTCTTGGATAGCAAATTCGTATTATGTACCACTGATAAGTCTTTTAATTAGCTACCGACATAAAAATATCAAATAACGTGTATATCTATCGTGTTAGTACAATAACATAAGAAGCTTATACAACTGACGGCCGCTGGGGCAGAAAGGTTCTCGTTACACTAATCGAGTGTCGGCCACGAACCGAAAGACGCAGCGTGGGCACGCCCCTGACAAAATGGAACGATAATTTTGTGAGGGTCGCGACGCTGGAAACCGCTGAATGGGAATAGCGCTAGACCGGCAATTGTAGATATCTTCGGGGGAGGTCTTTGTCCAGCAGGGAAAGTTTTTCGGCTGATAATAATGATGCTGAAGTACAATATTCTATTCCGAGTATTATATTCTATTCTTAGTCTTCGAATATTTTTTTATTTTTCGTCATCTAATAATTTTATGGACAATTAATTTAGAGGGTGTACAAATATAGAATCCAAATTCATAACAACACTGTATAAAACCCAATCAATTCTTGAAATAAATCCTTTCCATATCGATTTTTACAATCACCGGTAGTAAGCATACATGTCACCTTATTCGGCTACGTATCCTGCAGAATAAGGAAGTGTAACTGTGTGTAAAATGAATAATGTATTCCAGGGAGGACGTGCCGGACATTATCGGCTCATACCTGACAGTGGACACGGTGTCCGCGCAGGACTACGGCACTTATGTGTGCCTGGTGCACAGCAATGACGTCGTCTCCAAGAATTACGTCACTGTACACTACAGATGTAAGTAATTTATATTATTCCTTAGCAATATACGGCTTATGTGTTTGGACTTTGATTGACAATCGATGAAGAACTATCAAAATAAATTCCCACACAATAAAACAATTGCTAAATACTATATAGCAAAACATAATAAATACAATGGAATTCATAAAATCCTAATATATGATTCTACCGACAGAATTGTTTGCGTTAAATTATTTATTATCGTCATGCTACATTCGAGGTCAAATTACACTCGAGGTATTTTTTCTCTTGATCGATCGCAGCCCTTAAATTCCCATACATTTGCTGAGGCAATTATGTTTCTTTTATATTGAGATGTGTTGTAAATGCTTATTACCCTAGTACTGGTATATTAGCAAAAAATCACGAGCTTTAATGTTTTCATGGTTAATTGATTTATCGGAACCACATTCCGAGCGATGAATTTTGATTTGTAATTCTAGTGGATATTACTTTTTGCTCACTAGCGATGATTTTGTGAAATTAGCGATGCTTGCTGTATAATGAATTCTTAATTACTTTAGAATTCGTTTTCCGTATTTACACTAGAGCGATAAGAGAAAAAAAAAGATGGTGCTTTTGCTTATTGTTATAAGATCATAATGACCCAGTGAATTCAGTGGTATGTTATGAAATGAGTTTTAGTCAGCACTTGAGTATGAACATACACGTGTACTTGTCAAGCTCAAAATGCATACATAAGGCTCTCAGCCAGTAGTTCAATATGCTTAGTGTGATCACTGGCACGGGATAAGCGATCACGTGTTAAGGGTCCAACGCAATCCTCTCTGCTGAGGAACCTACCCTAGCTAACCTGCGGCTTTCTCTAGCTACCTAGGTGGACGACCCGGAGAATGTTAATATTACCTACACTTGCCCGGCAGTTAAACTAAAGTTAACAAATTCTTTGAAATCTATAGGTTAAATAACAATCAATTAAAACCTACTTATATTGTTAACAATCGTCTGTGAAACTGAACAGAAAATACTTTTTTTTTTATATGGACTAAGATATATTCATATTGATCGCCCAGTATTGTTCAAGCCTCCTAGTAGGCATTTTGCATGACTTAGAGACTGTTGTCTTATGTCGAAAGCTTAACATGTCCTCCGAAGTATAGAGATCCCATCTGTAGACTGACTGTGCGCCAGTTGATTAACCTCATGGGTCAATGCCTTGATATTCAGTTATTTTTCAATAGACGGTGGAATGGACGGTGGAGATGGCTCGTCTTGGTGCGGTGGAGAAGCGGTGCCGTGGCGAGCGCTCGCGTTGGGCGCGGCGGCCGGCGCGCTGGCACTCGTGTCGGTTGTCGCTTTACACAGGCGATGTACGCCGCGGCTCCTACTGGCTGCGCGCCACGCCAGGGCCAGGGCTCAGCCCACGGCGCGAAGAGCACGAGGTAAGTGCTACATAATATCACTAAACTATTATGTTTGTAGCTATATAGAAGCTCGGAAATTTCGGATTTTATGAAAAATAAAATTAAAAGCAACTATATTAGAGGATAGCAATTTTTAATGACGTTGTCAAAAGCCAAAGATGCTGTAAGAAGGCAAGAGAGTGCACGATGTGGGGTTGCCAACTCGGAATCCAGTTGACCCACGCCACATACATCACATAAACAAACATTTTTTTTAACATGACGTATGCACAAATGTGTGACCCACAAATAGTTGTTCTCGAGTCTGGATAAATTTTTGTCCGTTTAGTTTATGTTTGTAAAGTACCCCGCGACACAGGGATTAGATTCCCTAGTGCGGGCGTTGTCTTAAAAAATCATAAGTACTTAGTGATATATGTGTGGGAAAGTTTAGATTTTAACCGGAAATATTAAATAATTTTGTTATAATTTCAAAAACTACACGTGGTTGTTTTTCTTTTGACAACGATGAAGTTAAGTTCTCTGCGCTGAGCGATATACGTGACCCGTTAACGATATTTGTTTGAGTTATGGTCGAGGTGCTTCGACGCTTTAGACTCGTAATAAATTTAATAATAATAATTTAATGACAAATATCCGGGACATAACATGGCGCCGTCTAGTCCAAACTAAGCAAAGCTATTATAGATATTGGACTATGTATTTTCATTTGTAAATATACAGGCTGACCGGGGAGTTGACGTTCAAATGCAAATTTTTTATACTTTATGATGAAGAGTATCCTAATCATCCCCACGTATGTTCTACGATTTTGCGTAATTGTTTACAGATATAATTTTTTAATGATTTTTTTCGTAAATTTCACCTAACATCAGTTTCGATTTTTTTATCGTTCTGTTGAACATTTCTGGTTAAGATTTTTTGTAATAATTATATTTTTTTGTTTTAAAAATACAACTCCCGCACTAGGGAATCTAATCCCTGTGTCTCGGGGTACTTTACAAATATATAATAGACGGACACAAATTACATCAGGTCTCTGAACAACTATTTATGGGTCAAACAAATAGTTGTCCGGCGCAGGATTCGAACCCTCGACACGAAGCGGCGAGGCGACTCTCTTAGCCTTAGATTAAACATTAGCATAGTTTAACCAAAGACCCTAAAAAGTATGGTTTATCTAATCATTGCAGGACCGACTTAGAATTTTTTCAAAAGTTCAAAATTAGGGTTTGAGCTCAGAAGTTATACATTTTTAAAGTATCAAAAATCTTAGGACATACATAGGGATGATTAGTATCCGTATCATCCCTATGTATGTTCTAAGATTTTGCGCTTTTTTGATACTCATCATTAAGTATCTAAATTTTGGGTTTGAACGTCAACTCCTCGGCCAGCCTGTATTCAGAGAATACACCGTAAACACCTAGACCAAGGCAAATAGACATATAAACAAGTTTAGAGTATAAATAGTTCACAGCAGTTATATGAGTTTGAAACAACAAAAGTTTGTTTCGCAATTGGCGCTCACCCCCGAACAGGAGAACTGGCGTTCCAACATTATTAATTAAAAACTTAATACTTTAGTTACAAAAAGGTCACATGTCATCTAGCATATGGCTTACTTGGTTCGGAGTAGAGAATAAGTTGAATATGTTTTTGATAAGTTTTACGTCTTTCTATGTTACACTTTTCTAATGTTGCGTTAGAGTTTGTTGTATGTAAGTATGGTAAGTACATCTTTTATTTCCGAAAATGGGTGGTTTACATTAGGTATTACAAAGGTATAGGTAAGTAGGTATGACCATAGTCAGCGTTTAGGCATGCAAATATTTCAAAAAAATGCTCGCATAACAAACATTTACTTAAAATTACATAATATAAATGTCATAATTAAAAAATGAATGTCAAGAGAATTACAGAGAAAATAACGAAGAAAATAACTAATACCTTACAAATATAAAAAATACATTAATACAACATGAATTATAAATATTTATCCGTCAAATAGTTGTTAAGTAAGGTATGTAAGTATGATGATAGAATAGATATGATAGAATATGATAGCCTTTATCTACAAAAATCATCATCATCATCATATCAGCTAAAAGCCAAGGCCTGCCCCAAAGATCTCCACAATTGCCGGTCTTGGGCTACCCTATCCAGTGTCTTCAACGACCCTCACAAGATAATCGGACCATCTTGTAGGGGGCCTGCCCACGCTGCGTTTTCTAGTTTGCAGTCGGCGCTCAAGAACCTTTCTGCCCCAGCTGTCAGTCCTACGAGCTATGTGCCCTATTCACTGCCTTTTCAGTATGTCAATTCGTTTTAATTTACAAATGTACTGGGCAGTAATTAAACCAAAGGATTTGTTGAATCTCGACGTATTACGGATACTTATTGATAGCACTAATTGAAATATCCGCCATCTGATATAGTTATTAATTGACTCGTTATCCAACTATAATACGAATTGATTGTGGCAAAGAGGTCATTCAACACCGAAACATCTAGGTTTGACTTTAACTAAACAATTAATTTGCCAACACTATAGCAATGATCAGTTTTCAGAGTTTCGTATCCAAAGGGTAGGTAATAAGGCCGCTACCGCTAGGCCTCGTTGGTCTAGCGGTAGTGTGTTCAATGCAGATAATGATGTCCTGGGTTCAAATCCCGGGTCGGGCCATAAAGTGATTTTGGGATTTTTCCGTAAAAAGAAATTTCTCAGTAACAGCCCGAAGTCTGGAAGTTGGCGGTAGTACACCCCCGTGCCTCGGAGAGCACGTAAAGCCGTCGGTCCTGTACCGGAACTCTTTCCGGTCGTGTCGCTAGGCGTCCCATCGGATCATGAGAGTGATGGAACAAAGAGTGCCTCTGTGTTTGCGCACACACTTGTGCACTATAATATGTCCTGCGCAATTGGCTCCATTAAGACTGGCCGCCGTGGCCGAAATTCGGTCGGGAGGACATCATCACTAACGGTACCCAATTACTCAGCTTCTGTCGTCCGCCAATACGTCCGCCTCTGTCTGTCAGCTAACTATATCTCGTAATCGTAATATGTAGATATATAATTCAAATTTTCACACTGTGTTTATTTTGCCAGTATAACAAGAAAAAAATATGTAAAGTTTAAACAAAAAATACTTGACGGTACGTGCATACACTTGGTGCCTGAATGGTACACATGCCAGCACATCCAGCTACCCCAATCCGCTAAATTTCTTTTATAGATTTTTAACTTTATCACATCAGCATTTGGTTCACTATCAATTGGGGAAATTTGACAGATTGGGGTAGCTTGATGTGCTGGCGTCTGTACCTACTTGGTCGTTCGATATGCTACAAATAACGATGGATGTTTCGTATAATATATCGGTAGTATAGGTACATATTAGATTTTTAGTGTGGTTTTTTCCATCGGCAGGAAAAAGTTGAATCATGCTTTGGGCAAAACCTGTGTTGTCGATACCGCTACATCCAATCAAATCGATTTTAATCGAATATCGATCAAGTATTTTTAACAAAATAATTGTCATTTCTAGTCTGTTACAAAATATGTATTAATAATAATTAGCTTAGTATTAGGTACTTGATCTACAATGTTAGCTGATATTATTTTAGGAACATATTATATAGATAAATTGGAACGAATAATAAAACAATGGTGCTTTAAGGGTTTCTCAGAAGTGCCTAATAAATTGATGGATTTATTGGCAAATATAATTACAGATAATCCGGTTAGGTTTCATCATTCGAAAGGTTCTTAACATTGTACCTATATATGAGAGATAATAAAAAAAATTAAAACACGAACATTAGCTGTGTTCCGCAGTTTCCCCCGCGTTTAACTTTATTAATTGTACCGTGTTCAACCGCACATAATGAGGTCCTGGGTTCAAATCTCCGGTCATACAAAAAAGTGATTTTGGGATTTTTCCGTAAAGAAAATTTCTCAGTATCACCCCGAAGTCTGGGAGCTAGCAGTATTACACCCCCGTGTCTCGTAGATCACATTTAGCTGTTGGTCCTCTTTCCGGTCGAGTCGCTAGTCGTCCCATCAGATCATGAGAGTGATGGTATAGAAAGTGCTCCTGTGTTTGCGCATACACTTGTGCACTATATCTCCTGCGCAGTTGGCTAGTCTCTATTAAGACTGGCCGCTGTGGCCTAAAATTCGGAGGACATTATATTGTTTACGTGAGAGAGTAACAAACATCCATACATTCATCCTTACAAATTTTCGCATTCAGAATATAAGTAGGATTTTCTAAGTGCTTTAATAAAGCGCTCCAAGTTAATGATTACCTCGCCATTTTCAATTTTAAAACTATCCTAGATCCTGACCTTATCAGCGTCAACCTTATTATAAAGGTTGTAAGGGTGGTTTTGGGAGAGAAAGTGTATCGAGTGACCAACTGTACTAGGCTTCGCGATATAATTGCAACGTAGAAGCAGTTCGTCGAAACCGACCCCTTCAATTTTCACTACTTCATTATTTATTTATTAGAAGTTTTCCTTGTCGTTGCCCGTAAGTATTTTCGGAAATCCTATCTTACGTTCGGATTTCTAGCAACAACTTAAATAACGTATAATCCATGTAACGTGGGATATATTGTCTGTTAGTTTTCAAGGTATATGCCAAGATCCATCAATTTGTCCGTTTACTTACAATAATCTTTTGACGCACTTTTTTATTGAATTGCACATAAGTGCGTCACCATCATCATCAGCATATCAGCCAAAAGACGTCCACTACTTGACAAAGGCCTCCCCAAAGATCTCCACAATTGCCGGTCTTGCGCTATCCGCATCTAGCGGCTTCCAACGACCCGCACAAGATCATCGGTCCATCTTGTAGGGGGCCTGCCCACGCTGCGTCTTCTAGTTCGTGGTCGCCACTCGTGGCCCTTTCTGTCCCAACGGCCGTCGGTACTCCGAGCTATGTGCTCAGCCCACCTCCACAGGCTTTGCAATACTTCGAGCTATGTCGGTGACTTTGGTTCGCCTGGGGCATTTCGACATTTCTGATAAACAAGTACAAGTGCATCACCTGATGGTAAATAATCACCGCCGCTCATGACTATTCCCAACACCAAAGTGAAGCACATGTGAAATGAATCGTTTCTTGGAGGTTACCATGCCATAACGGATCGAAAATACCATATGAAAACAGTTGGCATTTATTAGAATAGAACGGAATAGAAAAATATTTATTAGATACCAAAAAGCGATGCATAAAAAAAATGAAGACATGTGTGTACCTAATAGTGTAAAATCATATATACTTACTTAAAACTCATTCGATTGTACTAATCTAAAAGTGAATCAATAATTTTTGTTTTTGGTCCATAGGATACAGTAATGGGTAACCACCAGGCAGGTCATAAGCTTTTATAATATCTTGGTTTTTTTTTTTATAAATAATTACTTCTATAAGCATAATAATAACACACATATATAGAGACAAAATTCAGTTATACATAATTAAACACTAACGTAATGATCGCATCTTGAGCAGAGTTCTAAGTAGTCAAGATGTAAACATATTAAACACATGTTTGTAGACACGGAGCTCAGATCAATATAGATCGTTTAATTAATATACAAGACAATTGTTTGCCGAATACCATCTATGGGTTAAAAAAAAAGAAATGACATCTATAAAACTGTACATTGATTTTTTTTTAAAGGGTACTTGGGGCGTGATCTACATTCGATATCGAAGCCAAAAATATAGATTTAGAATTTTTGTCTGTTTGTTTGTATGTATGTCCGGGCTAAACTCAAAAAGTACTGCATGGATTTACTTCAAATTTTGCATGAATATTATTAAGAGGTCGGGTCAACATATAGGCTACATATTATCACGCTATCACCTACGGGGGAGGAGCTGTGATCATTTATAAAGTTTAACGTGGGTAAAACCGCGGGCCACAGCTAGTATTGAATATGATGATAAATACGCATTATAGTGAAACGCATTCTGAAAGCATTTCGTCCACAGCTGGACATGGCCTCCCCTAAAGATTTCTATAACGTTGCCATTTGGAAGGGTTAGCCGTAGTCACCGCGCTTGGCATGCGAGTTAGCGACCGCAGTTATGTGGTACCTAGTACACAGGTGACGCGGTTGCCCGAATACCTGCTGAATCCCTTAGTCAACTTTTACTACACCCAAGGGATGGTATTAGGTGGCTCTGATATTCTTTCTAGGCCAGAAACCACGGTTGATAGCATACTAATCCTAGCGTCACTTCAAGATCACTTAACATATGATTTTAAGTTCGTAAACAACTAAATCAGCAAATATGCGTACGAACGATATAGGCTGTGGACCGCAGTTTGGGTGCTGCCAGAAGTACCTACTGTAATTTTGTTGAAAGCTAATGTACGCACTGGCACAAACATCGCGGGGGACTTTACAAACTTGTAATTTACGGATACAAAGTACACCCAGACTCTGAACAACTTTAAATTGGTCACAATCGTGGTCACGTGATCGAATCCCATACACGTGGTAGCGAGGTGACTACTTTAATCAATGCGCCACGTGCAGTCACTTGTTCACTTTATGTTCATTACAAAGAAGTAAAATTTCATTTCGTAGACTTTCCGCCCCTTCCAAATATTTTCATTTTAATTTCGTGGAAACGAACACCGAAGATTTACATAAAAAGCTGCAAAAGCTCAACCTGCCGTTCAATTAAAAATAAAATTGTTGCTCCAGTCACGTTGTTCGGTACAGAGTGGCTCGTTCAATTTAGAATATAGAAAAAAATATCAAACGAAGTGGTCGCCCGTGTTATAATTGCAAAGAAAAGCGCTACGTAAAATGAAAGGGATTTTTTCAATTCAACACTCCGAGCGTTTTCGTTTATTAAAAGGGAAATTAATCCCTAAAACATAGTGCATCCAGACTCAGAACATTTGATTTTGATGAATTTTATGAATCACACAAATAGTGTGACCAGTGCCGGAATCGAACCGGGGATACGTATTGCCTTAACCTTACCTATAATAAAAGCCTTACAATTGGCATTATTTTATAACGTTTAATAAAATTTTAGGTACTCTTTTTAAATGCTGGAAGTCTTAAAGGTAAAGGCGTAGCGGCTAAGACAGTCGCCTCGCCGCTTCGTGGCGCGGGTTCGAGTCCCGCGCCGGATAACTATTTGTGTGAACCATAAATAGTTGTTCTGAGTCTCAATGTAATTTGTGTCCGTCTATTATATGTTTGTATAGTACCCCGCGACACAGGGATTAGATTCCATAAAGCGGGCATTGTCTTTAAAAAAAAAGAAAACTCTTCATCATGTCAGCCAAAGTATGTCCACAGCTGGACAAAAGCCTCCCCAAAGAAGGGGGGTTATTCCATAATCGCCACTCTTGGTAGACGGGTTAGCGATCGTAGTTTGATGGTCATAGTTCACAGAACAACGCTGCTGCCTGTTCCCTGGTGGGTATTCCCTCGGACGATTTCTGCGCCCCCCACGGGATGAGATGGGGTGATGATATTCTATGTCGTCACTACACAGCAAAAAAGGAAACTCTTATTACTGCCTTAAAATACATACTGCCCTTAAATCTACCGTATATAAATGCAAGTATTATTTTTTGTATAGTGTTGGAGAAAGAGTTCGACGTGCTAGTATGCTGGACGGCGGTGGACGGCGAGCTGGTGCGCGGCGCGCTGCTGCCGACCCTCGCGCTCAAGTACAAGTACCGAGTGCACGCCGTGCAGCTCGCCACGCAGCCCGACACGTGTGAGTACACTTGAGTCACGTAGGCATTTCTCATTCGTATAGGCAGTGGCTACCCTAGTGTCCAGAGTTGTTCAAGCCGCCCAATAGGCCTCCAAACATGGCTTAACGACTGTTGCTTAATGGCTACAACCGGGACCGACAGCTTAAAGCTCCGAAGCACGGAGACGCTCAGTAATTAAATCACTTTGGCGGTCAGCCATCTAAAGACCTACCGCACCCCTCCAAGTTGTTTAACCTCGCCTACGGACAGGTGTTTCTCGTAATAAAATGTAATTCCTCAAACAAATTACAATACAAGTTACCATCTCATGTAATGAAAACAAGACTTCCCTACACAAGAGGTAAATTAGCGAGAAAGGAATATTTTAAAAAAAATCTTCGTAAAATTAATTTGCAAGCATGGCGAGTGGTCGAACGTAGTAGAATGACGGTCTTCGTAGTCATGCTAATTGTTTTTTTTTTAAACTAGGAGGTTTAAATCTTTTAGCAATAAAGGCTACCAAGTTTATTGTGTTTTTTGTGATCTTTATTGCTGGAGGGTTGGAATCCCGCGCCGAAACTCCCTTTGGGGAGAGAGAAACTGACGTAGGGATTCATGAGAGGGTCCATTTGTTTTAGGGAGTTTTGTGCAGAACGCCAATTCGTGACCGTATGCAAACTGGTCATGCAACAAAGGGTCATGGAGGACACCTGGTGGACACGACCCGTTCGCAGTTGCCATGGAATCCAATGACAATCCGCGAATGCCCACAAATAATGTGTATATTTACAGAGGTTTATAGAAAGAATGTATATAAAATGAGGGTATATTTCTCCCACACAGGGTACAGTACGCTAGTGGTGTCCGCGTCCCGCTGCCGCTCGCTGGTGGCGGTTCTGTCGCCGGCGCAGCACTCGCCGCAGCAGCTGCTCACAGCGCTGCGCCAGCTGCGCGCGCTCCCTCTACCGCCCGTCGTCGTATTGTTACAGGTAAGTTCGGACGGCATTGGTAGCGTTTTCAGCAACAATCATTTGTGTATCAATTGAAATTAAATGAACTTTATTGTGGCACATAGGTTACATACGGATGTTATGTTACAAGTTTAGTCCAACTATGACCCGCCATACTGGCATACAATATTGGATTGGAAGTAATATGTCATTTAAATACAAATTACAATAATATTACTAAACATGTCAAATTTATAATACATTTTCTTACATACTAATGTCATTTAGGTATTCAGTCATATTATAATAACATTTTACATTTAAAAATGTATACAATGACTGTTTTAATTGTTTCATGTCACTAAGTTCTCTAATAGTCTTAGGCAATTTGTATATGTCAATATAAATACAATAATTACATCGTAGAGCTCTCTCAAGCGCGCCTTATTATCCGAGCGTCCGTTCCTACATATTCCAACAGTACCTTTGTTATCAATCTTTTAGTAGGCGGCGTTAACATGGTAAGTACATTAAATTCCGGAGATTAATATACGAAATTACAACTTTAATTAAATCTTATTTTAGTTGTCAACACACGAAAAGATATTCCAGATATATATTTGTTTTTGTTGAGTGGGTAATTTAATTCAAGGATACAAGAAATTCATTGACACAAAGCACGAGACTAAGAACACCCTACTTTAACTTAGTGTAGTCGAAACTTATCTAATATATAAAATTCTCGTGTAACAATGTTAGTTACCTTACTCCTCTGAAACGGCTTTACTGATGTTTACCAAATTTTATATGCATATTCAGTAGCTCTGAGAATCGGCTACTATCTATTGTTCATACCCCTAAGTGATAAGGGTTGTTCACGCTTAACTTTTTTTTTAATTTTTGGACAATTTTTTTTGTTTTTATATTTCTATAATGTGGCATTAAAATATATACAACCCTAAATTATAACCCTTTTATCACCAACCCATATTTTTTAATAGACATTTTAGTAATTTAATCATTTTTCATCCCGCTTGACAACTGATCAATTATCTCTTCTTTTTTGTAAATGTTTTTCACTCTATTTCGATTAAAATCTCCCTATATATTACATCTTTGGTGAATCTATACTTATATTATAAAGAGGCTATGATTCATCATCATAATTTTGATTTATCCCGAAATGGACAAACGGGCAGGGACAAACGTATTTATAACGCGGAACGAAGTCCGCGGGCATTGCTAGTATTTATATATAATTATGCGCAAATTTTAGGCTTAAATTTATGTATTCTTTATAATTGAGACAACAACTGTTTATTACTATAATCTTACGGCTAAGCTTCCAGTTATATTGCAGTTGAGTAATACTAACATCTATGCAAATAACATTGCTATTCAAAACGCAACACTATCTCTTCCAGCAACTGATAAATATATTAAGTAAATACTTAGTTGTGAGCTGTACAAGATCGCGTTTGTTATTTACATCTCAAAATAGCCATTGTTTATGTTTTAACATGTTCTTGCGTATATCAAAATTAGGGATGTTCTTAGCATGAAACAGTTAATAAATACTAAAATTAGAGACTCCGTATTATTAACAAACTTAAATAAAACCTCACAAATTGATGGTATATTTCCTTATGTACTAGGTATAATATAAGCAGTGGATGTAACTTTAGGAGCTTAATTAGCCTATGAGATTGAAGGATGTTTTAGCTCATGAACATGCAATTATAATGATAGGATAAAGTTATGAAGTGAAGCAAAAGACCTATATATTCCGATGCCATAGGTTCGTCGTTACCTTTGAATTACCAAATCTCTATGGATCCTAAACTGGTATTTTAACGCCCGACGTAAAATCAATGTAGTGTTATAAGTTTGACGTTTCTGTCTGTGGCATTGACGTCTCTGACGGATGAACCGATATTGATACTTTTTTGTTTGAAAAGTGACTTTTTTGATTTGTATAAATGGAATATAATCATGAGTCGGTACGCCTGATGTAATGTTGTTTTTGTTATTAATCCTCACTCCAGGCTCGATTACGTACTATTATTAAAATTATATTTTATTTTTCCAGGACTTACCAAAGCTGAAGCGGGAAGCTAAAGAAGGCGGCGAAAGCTTGGTGTCCACATTGCGCGGCACGCGGCTGGTGGCGTGGCGCCACGTGCACGAGCGCGCCTTCTGGACGGCGCTCCGCCTCGCGCTGCCCCTGCCGCCGCAACCCGATGTCAGTACACTCGCTAGATACTGAGCGGTAATGCTGCCACGTGTCTTATTGTGTTCTGTGTTCGTTACTCATAGCCAGTGCTACGTACCTCTGGACATCGCTCCGTCTTCGTACAAGGGAAACTCTTTGTACTTTGGATCCACTATTTGGCTTGATCCTCTTGCCCTGCGGAGAGACATGGCGTCTCTGTGTGTCCTCTACCGCATTTATCTCGGGGAGTGTTCAGAGGAATTGTTCGAGCTAATACCTGCCGCCACACTCCGCCACAGACCCTCTCGCCAAAAGTGAAAATTTAATCCTTATCACGAGGATGAATGGTCATCTACTACCGTGCGAAGCAGTCTCAATCAGACTTTTTGTAAAGAACATTTTGAGAAGAAATAATTTCGAGAAAATATATAATAATACCTTTCATTGCATCCTAATGTTAGGACACTCCCTAGATACTGACCTGTAATCTCATTCCACTTTGTGCTCGCTACTAGTTGCGGGAACAATGTGTACGAATAAAATACAGTGTAAACTCTATATTACGATACTTGACGGACCAATCATTTTTCGACGTTATAAAGAGTGGTACACGGAGTGAAATAAAAGATTTTATTTTATTATTTTATAATAAAATTTATTTACTAGTAGTACACATTTTACACACGACCAATTATTCATACAATTATGTACAACACTTATTGCGTATAATCCGTTATCTTCTTCTGATGTTATTGTGTAGTCCAATATTTTAATTAGATTTTCTTATGTATTTTATTCATATCTTGCGATACTACTGTATCAACATGATTATAAAAAAGGTATTTTTTTATACTTTCGCTGCATTAAGTGTTTTTTTGATGCTGGTGGAAGGATAGGGTTAGTCTGTTTCATTTTCTCCAACCACTTGTTGTTCCGCAGTGTTTCTCATCGAATCTATTTTTTTTTTAGTTGTCAGTGAATCTGTTGTAACCAGGTCGTCGTTGTTTTGTAGATTTCAGTAAAATATTTGGCACGTTGAACTGCTTAACCCACTCAGGTAATGGAAGATCATATTCACTTTTAAACTCTAGTTCTTTTTCTCCTTCGTCTTTCGTAGGACAAAGTCCAACATGACGAAAATAGTGCGGGTTATGTCGCTGTCACTTAGTCCCAAGGTTTTGATAAAAAATATTACATGCAACATATTAATGGAAGTGTTGCTTCAGATTCGCACAGTTCCAGACTTTGTATGACGCTTTGAGCCTTTGATTGTAAAATACTTGTCGTGTTTGGTGGAAAAAACGCCGGAGCATGTTATTTTCTCAATTTAGGCCACACCCTATAAACCCAGTAAGTCACATTCGTATCGAGATTTTGTGGTTCTCCATTAACTCATCGCTAATATGCTAACGTTGCTTGAATTTCTTGAGCTATCCTTCTAATATTTTGAAAGCAGTTAATCCTAGTTCTTTGGCAAAATTATCCGCCTAAGCTTTTATGATTCGCCCAAAATAGCATAGTTTGATTCAGATCTGCGCGTATTGAGGTTTCTTTAATTTCGTAGCAGATCTGAATCCATCCTCTGCCAACAGATATTTTTAGTTATTTTACCATATTGGAGACACGGTAGACCGACGAAGTCCAAAGCGTCTTCCAACATTACTTATTTTTTCGTCTATACACAAAGATATTCGTTTAATCGCCATGTTTACAGTTTGAAGGTAAATCAACCATAGTCAAGCAAATACCACGTTATAAGGAGTTTGTCGTTAAATCAAGTGACGTTATAAAGAGTTTACACTGTATATAAAAACTTATATTCTCTTAACAACGTCAAACACATGCAATTAAATATGTGGGTCACAGTAATGAAAGTTGTGTTTTTGCAGATGATACCGAACCCGAGTGACGGCGAAGAGAACAAGAACTCCCGCTCGGGCTCGCTGACGGCGCTGGTGTAGCGCCGCCCGTGAGTTCGACTCGCGCGGAACGTTAGTGCGATACGTTCGGACGCTCAGTTCACCCGCGCTGCCAATTCGTACGAAGACTGTGAGTAGTTATAGGTATTTGTAATATTCGATATCACATTACGGTTAGGTAGGTAGGTCCATTCGAAACCTGTATACAGTTTTCTAAGATCTCAGCATCTTTGACTTTCGTCTCGTTACTATAACATCGTTTCATTTTTCCGTTTCTCTTGTGCCAAAGGGAATATCTATCATGACAATTTATTTTTAAGTTTTTGGTTGTTCGACTATTTATTTTTATTTATCGCTTTGTCTTACCTTTTATTTATGTGTATCTTTCACTTTGAGTATTATTGCGGGTTGATTCCGCGCTAAGCTTTGTCTGAACGCTGCGCTTACGCACGCGGCGGAAGATGGTAGATTAGAATGAGAAAATCTAATTTATATACTTTATATTGTTGTAGTAGTAATTTATGTTGTTTGTAAACAGCGGAGTGTTGCGACGATTCAGGGTTCTGTGATAATCGAAGTGTGTTGTGCAAAGAGGCAGTAGTATATAGAAACCGGAAACAAACCAAAACAATGTTAAGACTCTAGAATGCGTTATTCGAAATAAGTTTGGTATTTTGTACACTGCTGCCTCTTTATGATCTTATATTTTTTAAATTTAAATAGTAGCGTGTTATTGTAAGTAATCTGATGTAAATATTATTATAAACCAGAGTATTTTTACATGTTTAGTTAGATATCGAAGCTTAGCAGGTTATAGTTTAATGTAAACATTAAGTATTATAGTTTATCCGATACATTCCGTAGATATGGTTATAAGCGTATGTTTTAAGTTTATTGAAACCAATTATTGAAATATGTTCAAAACGTAATAAACTACTTAAGAATGTATACCTTATTTTATTTGGAATGTTGTACATAAATAAAACAAATGCTATCGATACGTAAAAACCGTTTTATTTTTGTTGTAATAAACCAACAAATAACAAGTTCTTACTTACACATACATAACGAATTATTCTATACATAGCTGGTACATAACATCTCACTGAATTAATAGCATCACAATTAAATTAACAATAATATTTCAAATTATAATTGAAAAATGTACATGATGAAAAAAAACTTTCACAAAATAATTCAAGTGTCTATCATACTTTAAAAGTATTCACATAGATAAAAAAATATTAGAAAAAATTGTAACATCGCAAATTACATTCGCTTTTCGCAATCACATTTCTCAGCACCAGCACGGTTTCTTTAAACATCGCAGCGTAGATAGGAACATGTTACATTTTTCAGAATTTCTAGTACATGCTATGGACAAGAATCTACAGGTGGATGTCGTGTACACCGACTTTTCGAAGGCTTTCGATAAAATTAACCATGACATGCTAATTGAAAAACTAGCAAGGGCCGGTGTGCACGGCAACCTACTTCGTTGGATCCAGTCTTACATACAAAATCGAAGTCAGGCTGTCTGTGTCAAAGGTTACTCATCTCAATTCCTCCCTGTCCCATCCGGAGTCCCCCAAGGTTCGCACCTGGGACCATTTCTTTTCAATTTATACATTAATGACATAGGATCTACATTTGACCACAGTAATCACTTACTCTACGCTGATGATACAAAAATATTCAGAGTGGTTAAGTCTGTTGAAGACTGCTCCAAACTACAAAGTGATTTATTAAATTTGCAAAATTACTGTACAGCAAATCAACTCTATCTCAATATAGATAAATGTTCTATAATGTCACTTACGCGGAAAACTCAACTATTAAAATTCGACTACACTATAAATGGCTCAATTCTTAAAAGAGTTTCCACCATTAGAGACCTGGGTGTCGTTATGGAATCCAAATTAACATTTACCCATCACATAGACCGCATAGTCAGCTCAGCATTTCGCAGCCTAGGATTTATTTTACGAATCAGTAAACCTTTTAAAAATGCTATGACTTTAAAAATTCTTTTTTTTTCATTTGTCCGCCCCATTCTAGATTTTTGTAGCACTGTATGGAGCCCATGTTTTAATTTGCACATACACAGAATAGAGAGAATACAAAAAAAGTTTTTAAAATCACTTAATTATCGTAATAATAATTACAACACCACATATGTAGATGCATTGCGTAGGCATAAACTGGTTAGTCTTCATAATAGACGTAATATGTTCGACATTATCCAATTGTTCAAAATCCTAAACTCGTTGACGGATTCACCATCATTACTTGGCAAAATATCACTTAAAGCACATGCTCGCCTACCCGTACGCCCCTCACGTACAGAACCACTTTTTGTTCCTCCCCGACTAAATAAAACATACACACGTAACTCCTTTTTATACCGTTCCACTAACAATTATAATAAAGAATTTACAGATATAGATATTTTTAACATTTCCCTTAACAACCTAAAATTAAAACTAAAGAGTAGATATATCACTTAATTAAAAGTTACTTTCTTATTATTTACAACCTTAACATTCATAAAATTATGTTTCAGTAATTTCATGCTCTGATACTAAAAATAATACGCACCTACTAATGATTGTAACGCGTCTTTCCTAATTAAGAGTTTATTGTATACTTATTTTTACCATTATATCGCATTTTCGGCACTATTAGGTCTATTGTAAAAAACCAATTGTTTTATGAATTATTTTGTTTGTATACGACTGTTTGTTGCCATAATAAAAAAAAAAAAAAATAGATAATTTAGAACGGTAAGTACTTTGTAGTTGCGTCTGCGCAAGTTTACGAACCATAAATAAGCAAACAGGCACCGTGTGCGTGTATGCTGCCAAGTTGTCGCAAAACACGGACTTTAGTAATCAGACTTCTGTAAATGTTTAAGTACACAAATCAGCTAATAGCACCCCTTAACTATGTAATTGGTAAAGCTCAAAATTGATTGGACCATTGTTAATTTAAAACCTTACTAACAATAATGGTATTCGAGATAACATTTGGCATTGATTATATAAAAATCATAAAATAATCAGTATCTACCACATTGAATGCACTTTATAACAAAACTAAACATGTAAATCTCACTAGTCGTTTGTAAAATTCGTATTAGCTAAGTCACGCTATAATTAAACATATTCTTAAAAAATATTCCTTTTTATTAAATTACCTAATACATTATTTGCGACTACTAAAAGCTTGTCCGCCATAACGATTGTGTTATCGTATGAGATTTGTGGGAGTTGTGTCGGTTGCCGGTAGGTTTATTATCCGCCTATTCACGAATCATTTGGAGCACCATTTATACATAAATCTCAAGTCGAAGCCGGCGTTAGAAAGATCGGATTAATAATCTGTTTGGAAAATTAGTTCTTGAAATGGGCTTACAACTGTCCAATTTTATATAATACCACTTGGTATATCTCACAAAAAACGTACATATGTCAATTTGGAAGAAAATTTTCCATCGATAGATAAAAATTGTAGACATTTCGGATCCTAAACAACACCGGAATTTTTTGGAATACCGGAATTTACAACTCGATATAAATTATTTTTTTGTATTAATTACAATTGTTACACCGGAATTTACAACTCAAATTAATATTTTTTTTGTAAAATTTCAATTATTACGAGTCTTACGTCTATCAAAAATATCTATTTTACGTGCAATTAATAAATTAGTTTGATTTAGCAATGATTTAAAATCAATTTTGATTGTTTCCTGTTCAATCTATTCTGATACGTACTTGTAACTTGAGTGTAGTACTAGCATGAAGCGGTATATTCGGGTCTTGTAAGCCCCCGGCTCCCGAACTGAGACTTATGTCTAAATACGGACTTAAGTGACTAAAACAGCAGCTACAGCATGGCAGAGTAGACCTGAGTCTGCGTTCGACCAATGAAATCACAGTATCAGTGATCAAATAGACAATACGCTTAAATTTCATTTATAAAACATACTAGAGAAATATGTATGAAACGTCATACTAATACAGTAGAAATGGTCCACTTGGTGCCTCAACCTTACCGTAGACAACAGTTCCAGTCACTTAGGAGTTATGTGATACCGGCTTAGGTAATTTTAAAACATTTCTTATTTAATATAAAAATAAATCAATTTAAAAATATTACTATTAATTTATTAAATTATAACTAACTTTTATAAATTCAATAATACAATATTTATCTCCAAAGGCACGATACTTTGTTTATACTATAAAGTGACATCGCTATGACGGTGTGGTATACATGTTGTTAACACTTCCATTTCAAAGAGATAGAATACAATTTGTTTTCGAAATATATATTGTATAGTGTTACATCAAAACAACCTATTAAACCGTACCGCACAATACAAATTATTACATAAAATAACTATACAAATTGACGATCGTAATTGTAATTATTCGAACTGGTTCGTAATTGGACGCCATAAGATTTCTTATTCATTAAACTCTCATGTTAATTAGTGCAATACCTCAGCACACAGGAATATTATACAATAATAATAATATGTTATAAGACTAGAATGAGAATTCACAGAAACACGTAATACTACGAAACAGTAAGTACATAGTCCTTGATCGCCGCATGAGCTAGATACCGCTTGAGCTAGTTACCGCTTGAGCTGGTTACTTGAGCGATCTCATTGGATATGAAAGTGTTAACTGGAATTCGTTTATATAAATTACACTTATTGGGCTAAACCGTGATGTTATAACGCATGCTTCCATCAGGATTCCTAATAATTAGAATCGCCCGATCTTTGTACATATTCAATCGTAGGAACAATTTATTTATAGCCTAAATTACATTCAATTACTTCATTCGGTAGCACCGCTCGACGCTGCATCTTCTTGCTTTCTTTCAAATGCCTGGAAAAATATAAATTTTATATATACAATCCCTGATTTAGAATACTTTACATTCAGTCCAACTCTTTGTAAATGCAAATCGAAATATGACTTACATTAAAATGACATCTTGTCGCTTAGAGATTTTATCAAAATAATTTTATAATAAGTCGAATCTTAAAACATTTTAAATGGCAATCCACATTATTCACGCATATTTTTGCCTCATGGAAGTAGGAGTTGAAATGTTGGACAACATTTAAACAAAACAACAACAAAATATGCGTGAATAATGTGGATTGCCATTTAAAATGTTCTAAGATTCGACTTATTATAACGCGTATTTTTAACGCTTCTTTTGTACGTTAAATTTAGATTATATGTGGATCACGGCGCAACTTTCTACGAAAAACTAAGGTGGTGCAATTATCAATGATCTTGATCAGCTGGCAGATGGCAATTCATGTGTGGTTTTGTCAAGGTCAGGTAGAAGTTCCAATCGTTTATTTAACTTTTGACAGATCACGCACATTAATTTTTGTAATCATTTTTGATACCATGTATGACAGGGAATACTGTACTTCATGGACGGCCTCCGCCCACTTAGAGATGTGACATTGGTAATTAATGACCGCAGACTATAAAAAACGGTTTTGAAATAAATCGATTATCGATTATATTAATAAAACATACAATAAAATGATTGTGATTATATTTTATATAAATCCACGTTAAAACCTTTATTATTTTGCATTAAAATGTCCTAAATGTCTCTGTTTTAATGCATAAATAATTTGCGTAATAAAAACAAAATAAAAAGCATGTGAATGAAATGCGGTGTACCTACCTACTTGTAATGAACAGGTACAAAACATTGAAAATCATAGTACTTTAGGGATTAAAAATATAGCAACCAAAAGTAAAAGTGTAATACTATATTTAATTTTAAAGAATTGTCTATGACCAGGAATCATCATCAGTTGAGTTCTCAGTAATAAACGTAAACGTAACGGATCAGGGTATCACTATTACAGTCCCGCAAACTTATCTGACCCGGTGGCAGCGTCGCTGTTATCGCATTTAGTGTTGCTAGTAACTATTTTTTGCAATAAAGTGGGTAAAAATAATATGCACATTGTAACGTAAATGTTATTTAACTAAAAAGCAAACAAATACTGTCATTACTAATCTTTATATTTTTATACAATAATTATGATCATTTACATAAAATGTATGCTAAGTGTTCTCTAACGGAGATACTCCAGGTATTATTATGTCACCGGAATGGTTTAATTCAGAAGTCATTTCATCATCATCATTATCGTAATCACTGCTTTCACAATCTCTACCTAAATGAATGATGAAAGGCTCGTCTAAGTATCCATCCCTTTTTCGATACACATTTTCAATATTTTTTTACATGGTTGCAATGCTTTTGCCATTCATTGACTGTTATTTTATCAAAAGCTTCTGCAATGAATGATAGGATTTCAGAATGCTATCTACCATGCTCTTTTTCTTTCACAAGTTTTCTTACACATCACTCCCGGACACCTACAAAGGAAACAGCAAAAATTATATAAATAATGAATATTTTAAAATATGTATTTTAATTTAAAGTGCGGGGGGAGTTTTGTATTCTTTCAGAAGCTGACAACACTAACCTGTAGCAGCAGCTACGCGTTCATACAACTTATTGAAGGGTATAATTGGTGCCTGAAGGCGTTTTTCTTCCTTAATATAATTCAATACTTGTAATATAACGTTCCTCGCATCACTTTTTAAAGCTTTCGGCGTTTTTCACAATTAAAAACCACAAAAAGAAATATAAATACGCGCAACAAACAATCAATGGCAGGAATGTCATGGAATAACAGGCCGATTGACATTTCAAACTGGCGTCGTTAGTTCTACTTTTGGCCACCGGGCCAGATAAGTTTGTAGCACTATACATTAAATAATAGGTCTTTACCTATGAAATTGCCGTTTTGTATGAAAAAATTTAAACGAATTTTTTTCATGAATTTTTTTATTTGTATTAATCGAAGTAATCACCCATGCAATCAATGCATCTTTGCCATCGCAGTGGCAGTTTATTGATGCCCTTCTTAAAGAAATCAGCTGGACGGGAGGCAACAAATTCTTCAAAGGCATTTTGTACTGCCTCTCGGGTATTGAATTTTTTTCCCGCCAAGAAGTTATCCAAATTCTGGAAAAAGTAGTAGTCTGTAGGCGCAAGGTCTGGTGAGTAGGGCGGATGACGGAGAGCTTCCAACCCCAGTTCTTGCAACTTGGAGACCGTCTGCTGTGCAGTATGAGGTCGCGCGTTGTCGTGCAGGAGCAGCGGAGACGAGCGATTGACCAATGCTGGTTGGAGATGCGCCAGCTTCTCCATCATTGTGCTCAGTTCTTCACAGTACACATCTGCAGTAATGCTCACCCCGTTTGGTAAGAAGCTGTGATGAATCACACCGGCGCTAGACCACCAAACAGTGACCATCACTTTTCTAGGGGTAAGTTTTCGTTTAGGGCATTGTTTAGGTGCTGAACCAGGATCCAACCAACTTGCTGAGCGCTTGCGGTTATCAAACAGAATCCATTTTTCATCGCAGGTAACAATGCGGTTCAAAATTCCTTCATTTGTGTGTCTGTTGAGCAGTGCAAGGCACGTCTCGACGCGTACTTCGCGCTGGCGATCATTGAGTTCGTGGGGCACCCATTTGTCAAGCTTTTTTACCTTGCCAATTTGACGCAAATGGACCAATATTGTTTTGACGCTAACGTCGAAAGCTGCTGCTAATTCAGCCGTAGATTGTGTATCATCAGCTTCCACAACCGCCTTTAATTCGTCATTGTCGACCAAAGTCTTCGGACGACCGCGAGGTTCATTTTTCAGGTCGAAATTTCCAGAACGGAAGCGAGCAAACCAATAACAGGTGGTGCGTTGGTTTGTAGTGTTAGCTCCGTAAACGTCGTTGATGTTGCGTGCCGCTTGTGCCGCGTTGCTGCCACGACGGTACTCATATTCCATAATTACTCGAATTTTTAACGTATCCATGATGACGAAAAAGATTGAAATGCGATGAAAATGTAACACTAATCAATAAAGAAATGACTACTTTTGGAAAAAAGAATCCATGTTTTTAAAATAAAATTAATTTGAAATTAGAATTCTTAGCCAAACAAAAATTATTTTGATTTGAAATGGCCAGTACTGCAGAACGGCAATTTCATAGGTAAAGACCTAATATTAGATCTGTCAAAAGTTAAATAAACGATTGGAAAGGGTATAAACAGTATTTCTGTGTATTTTTTGTACGGTAAGTATACATAAAATACTAGTGGATTATGACTAGAGATCGGGTAATCGGATGCATGCAATATAATAATAATATCCCGGGACGTTATTCACACACGGCCATTTGATTCCAAACTAAACAGAGCTTATACTATGGAAACCAGATAACTGATATACTACACATACTACTTTTATTTTGTAAATATATTATATTTTTTTTTAAAGTACCCCGCGACACAGGGATTAGATTCCCTGGTGCGGGAGATGTCTTTAAAAAAAAATAAGTATATAAAGATAAATTACACCCAAACTCTGTGCACTGCCAAAACCGCTAGAGGTTCATATCCTACTAATATTATAAATGCGAAAGTTTGTGAGTATAGATGTATGGATATATGTTTGTTACTCTTACGCCAAAACTACTTTAACGCGGGTGAAACCGTGGGGTTTTTTTAAATGTAAGTCGCAAAGCTGAGTCTGCTGACCTGTTGCGCGACGTGGGCCAGCGTGTCGGCCATGGCGCGGCCCGTCTGCTCCACCATGGCGCGCAGCACGCCGCCGTCGCGCTGCAGCAGCACGTGCGGGTGCGCGAACTCCACCATGCGCCCCGCGTCCATCACCAGCACCTGCCAAGGAAACACTACGTTAGCATGGCTAGAGCAACGCCTCATGCATTTTATATAATATAATGGTAATCATCATCATCATATCAGCCGAAAGACGCACACTGCTGGACAAAGATATCCATAATTGCCGGTCTTGCGTTAGAATATATATCCAGCGAATTCCAGCAACCCTCACAAGATCATTGGTCCATCTTGTAGGGAGACTACATACGCTTCGTCTTCCGGTTCCTGGTCGCCACTAGAGAACCTATAATAATGTCTTGGGACCAGACAACTTCATACATATTATAAAAAATTACACCCAGACATAAAATAAATAATCGTGCTCATCACGCAAAGATTTGTACTGGGTGAGGATCCAACCCAAGACCTCTGGCTTAGCAATTAGGGTCACTCACCACTTGACCAACGGATATCAATACTTATGGCCAAAATTCGGCTACAGCGGCCAATCTCCACGGAAACTAGCCAACTATGCCGGACACATTATAGTGACGAAGTGTGTGCTCAAACATGGGTGCACTCCTAATCCGACGGGACGGTTATCCGAAACAAACGCAGTTCAGGCAGATCAGCGACAGGACTGACAATTTTCATTGCTCTCCGAGGCATTTCCAGATTATGGTTCCTTGCCAGAAACATCCCATTATCTTTGTAGCCCCTCCCGGAATTGGACCTCTAAAGTGCCGGAGTTTACAAATAATACATAAAATCTTTTGCATGACTTTCAGTATACTGTCTGACATGATATGGAAGTCCAATAATTTCTATACCGTGAGATACAGCTACACCAATCATAATATTATGACCTTTTGTATTATTTGGGAGCGGCTAATAAAATATTGAGTTTTTTCTGGCAAGAAACCCTAGAGTCTGACTATATAAAATCATTAGTGTCAGAAGCCTTGTTCGCTTAGCGGAGTTATATATTTAACTTTAAATTTTCTTGAAGTATTCATCAAAATGACTACTAGAATTAGTTTTTATAAACATAGGATCGACGCCGATCGATCCAATGTTTATAAAATCGATCGATCGATGCCGAACAAATTAACGAAACCAATGGGCATGTGATCGTAGATCTTTAACTGTGTTAATGACATTTGACGGTAGCACATCCGGGTTCCGACGCCAGACAAATGAATTAATAAAATCACAAATTTACACTAATCTATAAAATATGTAGACCTTAACATGATGTTGTTCACCTTATCCGAGTCCATGACAGTATGCAGCCGGTGAGCTATCGTGAGCACGGTGCACGCGGCGAACTTGTTACGTATTGTAGTTTGTATCAAGGCATCAGTCCTGGAAACAATAATTAATGCACTCTGTCAGTAATACAGAAACCAAACCATGAGAATCCTATCCTACTAATATTATAAATGCGAAAGTTTGCGAGTGTGTGAGTGTGTATGTTTGTTACTTCTTCATGTCCAAACGGCTGGAGCGATTTTAATAAAATTTGATATGGAGTTAGCTGACGCCCTGAATTAACACATAGGCTATAATTTATGTTTAATGCGGGTAAAACTGCGGGGCACAGCTAGTAAAACTATATACCTACCTAACTTGAAATTCAGGGTAATTTTTGTTATTTTAATAGGCATTATTAATTTACTGAGGCGCTCATAGCCAGGTGCTTTTACCGATCCGTAAGTGATCGGCGAGGTCAAGCAACTAGGCTCGCGGTCAGTCCATAGATGGGTGACCGCCAAAGTGGTTTAATTTCTGAGCGTCTCTGTGCCTCGCAGGGCACGTTAAGCTGTCGGTCCCGGTTGTAGCCATTAGGCAACAGTCGTTAAGCCATGTCAGACTAGGGTACCCACTGCCCACCCGATATGTATTAATTCACTTTATCCTATAAGCAGTGGTGACCTATTAGACTTGTGCAAGCCGAAGGATAGGCTTGCGATTTTTAATGATTATCACCGGGATTGACAGCTTAAAATACCCTACGAAATACGGACATGCTTAGAAATTAAACCACTTCAGCGATCATACATATATCATGCCTAGATGCCTAAGCGCGCCGATCATTAAAATACCGGTAATAGAAAGTGGCTATATACACATACATAGCCAATTACGCTAACATGATTAAAATCTATCAGAAGAGCCTTTTAATAAGACACTATAACAAAACATCTCGCATTACGCCTTACAAGTGCCATATAAGTTCTATAAGACTTGCATTGTGGGCTAGAAACATTACAGCCCACCCAAATGTTTTAAACACTTACATCTCAGGACAAAATTATTCGTTTTAAATTATTATCTTCAAAATAAAATCTCAAACCTATATTTACATTAGTTTATATTTCTCATCAGATACCAGTCTCTACCATATTCTACCAAAATAATATTCAGTCTTATCAATAGTGGAGCTTAGTTAGTCCTAAACGATTATAATTCTTTATAGACAATCTGGTTTGCTTGAGGTGAGGTGCAGTCCCTCAAATCCTATTGGCGATATGCTTTAAAATAAGCATAGTTTGAAGTAGTGTAACTGACTGTGGGTCCACATTGGCGGTGGCCTCGTCCAGCACCAGCACGCGGTTGCGCCGGATGATGGCGCGCGCCAGGCACACCAGCTGCCGCTGGCCCACGGAGAAGTTGCCGCCGCCTTCCGACATGTGGAACGATAACCCTGCCGGCAGCTCCATCACTGCTTCTTTCAATTCCACCTAATACAAATAATTATTGTTATTAGGTTAGGTGAGATAAAACACTTGCGATTGTTCTGGTTTTCTCGCAGATCAACACGCAAAGATAAAGAAACCGAACTATTACTCGCGTGTTTATAATATTAGATAGCATGACAACTGTGGAACCTAAAGAAAAAGAGCAAAATCAACAGGTTTCGTTATAAGGCGACATGTGATATTTTCGAAAACCACTTGAATACGTAGGTGCACCAATGGCGTCCTACGCCTTATTTCCAAATATGCGGTGAATCGTAATGAATACTTAATTTTTTTTTTTTTTTTTTTTTTTTTAAATTGTTTATTCATAAAAGAAAATTACATTTTTACAATTAAATTGTTCCTCGCCAAGCGACAAAGCTTGTTGGCGAGACGCGCTCGTTTATATAATATTAAAGGTAGTCACAATTTTTATTATACTAAGTATATACTTAAATATTTTAAAATCTTAAATCTATGTTAAAACTAAAACACAACAAAGAGAAAACATAATTATAACAAAACAGCTCATCTAGACACGCGGCAGCGTGTCGATCCAAGTTCAATCATCTAGTCGATCTACAGCATCGCGCGAATGTAACTCACTGATAACAGTGTCACATTCGCCGAGCAGTATGTCCTTAAGTTTACGTTTTATTAAATATCTACTTATTTTAGGTTCTAATCTTAGTAAGTCTATTTCGTTAAATATTTTAGGGACTAGATATTCAGTCATCCTCTCTCCATAGTAGTTTTTAATTTTTGGTTTAATAAATTTTTCCTGTCTTACATTTCTAGTATTATATGAATTATTAATTTTAGTTTTATTTTCATCTGTATAGTAGTTTTCTATTGCTATTAAGAATTTTACTTTTAAGTCTATTGGTAATATTTTACATAAGGGATACAGCTTTTCATAATCTTTATTGCATTTTATTTTTACTTTTTTACTAACTAAATATTTTATAAGTCTGGTCTGTATATATTTTATATCTTTTATATATGTTTTAAATGTACGCCCATATACACTAAGACCATAGCTGAATATCGAGTCTGCAAGAGAATAATAAACCATGGCCATTGTACGCTTGTTAATAACCGGATTAAGTTGGTAAAATTTACTCAGCACTGATCTTAGTCTATTGCACACTTCGTTTACATGTGGTTTGAGGTTGAAATTTCTATCTACAGTAAGTCCTAAATATGTATATGTGTTAACTGATTTTATCGTAGAACAATTGCAATTAATTTTATTTTTATGTATACAATCATATGTATGGCCTATTATTTTAATATTATCTATTGAAATGGACTTGGCTCTATGATTGTAGGGCGAGTGTATGTGCATGTACTTAGTTTTTTCTAGGTTTAAGATGATTCCATTATCATGTGCCCACTTTGTTATATTTTCGAAGTTAATTCTAAAGACCCTATTGTTAAACTATTTGGGATAGTACAATTTCAATTTTAAATCTCTTTAGCAACTAGGCTCGCGGTCACTCCATAGATGGATGACCACCAAAGTGGTTTAATTTCTGAGCGTCTCCATGCTTCAGAGGGCATGTTAAGCTGTCGGTCCCGGTTGTACTCGTTAGACAACAGTCGTTAAGCCATGTCAGAGGCCTACTGGGCGATCACTGCCCAAACGATAAGTAAGTAATTCTAAAATGAATGTTATGTCATAATTACTATTTAATTATACTTATATAATAATACTATCCTGGGACATTATTTACCCACAGCCATCTAATCCCAAACTAAGCAGAGCTTGTACTATGGAAACCGGATAACTGATATACTACACATTATATTACTTTTCTTTTGTAAATACATACTTACATAGACAATTACACCCAGACTCAGGACAAACAAACATGTGCATGAAGCACACAAATATCTACATCAGTCACAATCATAATATCATTTGAGTGACTCATCAAACGCCCCTGACAAGCCCTTGGCCCTAGAAAGACAAAATTATGCACAACCGTTCTAATCGAGCGACGCTCCGTCTTTGTACACACGGCTACATATCAAGCTATACATTTCCAATATAAGCTGACCAGTCATTGTATGGAAGTCCTATACAACGCGAGATCAGCTTATACCGGAAAAGTATAGCTTGATGTGTAGCCGTGTGTTCAAGGGAAACTCTATGTACTTTGGTTATTAGAAACTTAGTTGACCATGGGGATCCACTATTAGGCTTGATCCTCTTGCCCTGCGGAGAGTCGTGGCGTCTCTATGTGTCCTTTACCGCATTTATCACGGGGAGTGTTCAAAGGAATTGTTCGAGGTTGCACACTCCGCCACAGACCCTCTCGCCAAAAGTGGAAGTTTAATCCTTATCTATCACCAGGATGAATGGTCGTCTGCCACCGTGCGTTTCACAAGAAACTTTTTGCCGTGCACTACTGCTCTGTGGAATCAATTAACTGCGGAGGTATTTCCGATCCGGTGTAACATGGCAACTTTCAAGAAGCTAGCCAATTACTTTCTTAAAAGCCGGCAATGCACCTGCGGATACTCTGGTGTTGCGTGCCAGTGCCGTTTGCCATCATATTTATAAAAACTAGCTGTGCCCGCGACTTCGTTCGCGTGGATGTCAGAACTTAACAATGTATTTTTTAGTGTAAAGCGCTGTGGGAGGACACCGATACTTTTTTTTTTTATTTAATTTAGTGCTTCTTTATTTTGCCTGTGGAACCATCTGGAGCGTACACAAAAACGTTATTGGGGTTGTTTACGCGTGAAAGAGCTACGTATAGTTGACCATGGGAAAAGCATCCACCCCCGCAAAGGATATTGTCTGGGCCTGAGCTTTATTAATCGTCATGGCATAACAGAGACTGACTGGGAATTGCACTGGTTTGAAAGAGAAAGGAAAGTTTTTAGTAATTATAGGTATCCTTGGAATAAAAACAATATCACCGGCGCCGCAACCTGTTAATATTTCAGCTTCGATAATGTTTTGCTGCAGATTTGTAACTTTGAGCCGAGTGCCGTTACAAAGTTTGGGATGACATAAATTTCTGAGGATAATTATTGGTACACCGATTTTTAAAACTATTTTGTGGGCTGGAAGTCCGGGTGTACTAAGGGAATCCAAAAATTCTACCAGATAGTGCGTGGCGTCATCTTCTTCCATAACTGTATTTATTGAGATATATTCTTTACTATTCCCGGACGCATGAGTCAACATTTTGAAATGAATTGCCGCAGCTTGGTCATTGCGGGGAGTCAAAATAGCTCGCTGACATAGCCAAGAACCAGCTTGATTTCCCATGTTTGTGGTATCACCGTACACAGAAGAAATTAGCTCCTGCTGTGATGTAACGTAAGAGCAGAGATTACCAATCAAAATAACTTCCATCTTCTTGTACGGGGTATGTGCCATCGCCTATTTGTTACAATAAATTGGCAAAAGACGTAGGTCCTCGCACTACATGGACCAGACTGTGGGATGAACTCACACGTGAGCACGCCACGTGAACCTTCCTTAAGTCAATTCCAGCTAACTTGAGTTGGACTTTGCGATTTGTTGATGGTTATCGCGACACACACTTTTATAGGGAACTACAGTATTTTAAACTGAAAAGGGAAATCATTTGGCACTAACGGAATACGTGACACGAACACTGTTTCTCCCTGGGCGGATCCAGGCATAATAGTAGCCTCTATAACACGATGCAAAGTTTTGACTTGAAGCCTAGTACCCTTGCAAAGTTTAGGTGGCTTCAAATTCCTCAGAACCATTATAGGTATACCCACACGCAACATACATCCCCTATTATACGCCCTTAGGGGTGGAAATTCCTAAAATCCTGAAATACATATTTTTATTTTTAACGGAAAGGCCATATACAAATTTTCATGCATTTCACTTAAAAAACTGAACTGAACTGAACTAATTAATGTAAGTTTCAATGCCTTTAACTTCAAAAATGACGGATTTTCATACAATCTTTCATTCTCTATTTTACCCCCTTAGGGTTAGTATTTCCAAATACCCTTCCTTAGTGAATTCATACGTCATAAAAAGTACCTACCGGCAAAATTTCCGTTCCAAAGCCGTTCAGGCTGTGCGTTGATATGCCAGTCTGTCAGTTTCCTCTTTTACATAGGTAGGTATATAGATTTGTGCTGAGAAAATTATGAGAGACAGGGTTTATTTACTACATTCAAATACATTCAATCGGACAGGCTCAATAAAATTCGAATCGTCTGTACATTCGCGTTACAAACGAATCGACAGCACAAACTTTCGATCGACTGACATTATAATTTAAAATTAAATTATAACAAATCCAACCTTGTACATAATTCAATTTGCCCAAAGAAAACAGAATATTTTAATAACCAATTTTGGACAACGACATACTTCTAGCCAACCAAGACCTTATTTCGAAACAATTCGGAACATTCAAGCCCTAATCTGAACACCGCGACTCAAAAGCAATGCACAACGACATCTATCGAAATAAAATTCAACTATCAAGCACAACGACATCTATCGAAATAAAAATCAACTATCAATAATTTTAAATGAAATTATAACAAATCCAACCTTCTCCATAATTCAATTTGCCCAAAGAAAACAGATTTTTTTAATAACCAATTTTGGACAACGACATACTTCTAGGCAACCAAGACCTTATTTCGAAACAATTCAGAACATTCAAAACCCTACGTAACTCATGCAATCAGCAAACACGGGCAAATCTTAACACCGCGAGTCAAAAGAAATGCACAACGACATCTTCTATCGATATAAAAATCAACTATCAACCTAGTTCATTCAGAAAAGAGATGTCATAATATGCACAATGACATCTATCGGACAGTTAGGTAGTTCAACTATAAACATTAGTTCATCTTGAAGTAACGAAATGTGTGTTATTTTTTCATGATTACTTTAAAATCTAATATCTTTTGATAGACTGAACCGATTGCAATAAAACAAAAACGAAATGTTACCTCAAGTTACGCTCAATTGTTGTGTATAAAAGTTATCTACATTGCTTTCGTATATTTTACGTGATACCCGAACATATAAACAGACAAACAGACTCACAGACAAAAATTCAAAAAATGCTGGAAATGGGTTCTATTGGTTGTTCTTTAATACCCTGGCTATTCTTTTTGGATTTTCTTTTGATGTACAAAAAATATTTTTCTACAGATTTATTATAAACTGTTGTAGCAGTCTCAATCAGCCTTTTTGTAAAGAACATTTTGAGAAGAAATCGTTTCGAGAAAATATATATAAATACCTTTCACTGCATCTTAATGTTAGAACACTCCCTAGATACTGACCTGTACTATTGCCATTGAAATCATTCCACTTTGTGCTCGCTACCAGTTGCGGGAACAATGTGTACGAACAAAATACATTGTAATCTCTATATTGGTATACTTGACGGACTAATCAATTTTCGTTTATAGTTTTCGTTAAATGAAGAGCAATAAAAAATATTATTTTACTATTTCATAATAATATGTATTTACTAATGTAGTACACATTTTACACACGAACAATAAGAATAATTATTATTCATACAATTATGTAACAACACTTATTGCGTATATCCGTTATCTTCTTCTGATGTTTGTGGATACTCCAATATTTTAATTAGATTTTCTTATGTATTTGATTCATATCTTGAGATACTGCTGTATCAACATGATTATAAAAAAGGTATATTTTTAATACTTTCGCTGCATCAAGTGTTTTTTGATGCTGGTGGAAAGATAAGGCAGTCTGTTTCATTTTCTTCAACCACCTGTTGTAATTTTTTTTTAGTTGTCAGTGAATTTGTTGTAACCAGGTGATCGTTGTTTTGTATATTTCAGTAAAGTATTTGGCACGTTGAACAGCTTGACCCACTCAGTTAACGAAAGGTCATATTCACTTTCAAACTCTAGTTCTTTTTACCCTTTGTTGTTTGGACTTTGTTCTACGAGTGACAAACACTCGTAGAACAAAGTCGGACAAGACAAAAAAGTGGGGGTTAGTTGTTGTCACTGCATCCTAAGGTTTTGATAAATATTACATGCAATATATTTATGGAAGTTGTTGCTTCAGATTCGCACAGTTCAGGGCCGGATCTACCTAAGGGCTGCTTGGGCTGCAGCCTAGGGCCCCGAGGTTACAAGGGGCCCCCAGACCCCGCTAAAAAGGCAATAATTTAAAAATCAAAACATAGATTTGGAAAGTGCTCGTCATATTATTATTTACTATCCAGATGACGTAGGTGAGCATTTAGTGAATACTTCAATCTAAGCCAGAGTCTAAGGCTGAGATCTATAGAGCGTACTTAGACTTTGCTCAAACTTTACTTACGTAAAACTTTGCTAAGTGTATGCTAAGCTTATACTTTGATTTGGTATTTATAGACTTTTTGAAGTTAAGATTATGCTTAGCATAAGCTAAGACAGACAAAGTCAAAACACCAATTGTAATTTCGTTACATACATTAACTTCTGTCTAAGTAAAGTCTGAGCAAAGTCTAAGTACGCTCTATAGATCTCAGCCTTAGACCTCTTGCAGTTTTATTGCATTAAAATAAACTTATTGACGTGTTCCCTAATTGCTATACCATTTTAAAGATTTTTTTAAATTCACCAAGCTGTGAAGCAGGACGCTCCTTCTCAAAGATGTCCTTAGTAGGAAATAAATATAGGACAACAACAAATTTATCACTTCCGTCCATAAATTGTGATCTAACAAATGACTTTCAATGTGATAAACAGAAAAAAGAATTGGCAGCACAAAAATGTAGAAAGGTAGATTTATAATTTATCTATATATATAAAAGGCAAACCTGACTCACTGACTTATATATCAACGCAGGGCCTAAACTATCCGGCGCTGGGAGCTAATCTCAGCGCGAGAGAGTATGCGGCGCCCGGCTGGCTTCTCTCCGGCGCGGCCGGGCGCCGCCCCTGGGATCGCTGGCATTTGGAGCAAGGAAACTCCACTCGTCTTGTATAAGCGGTCCCGGGAAGAGGTAACCTTCTGTAACTCAGGTTGCCTAAACGGGCTTGTGCGTGATGGGGAGGGGGGAGGCATTCGGGGCCCTCCCCTCCCTGGGGCAGTCTTGCGGACGCTCAGTGTACAGCGGGGGTACTGCCGAGGTCATTCACGAGTATTCAGAGCCCCGCTACAAGCACTATGAGGCGGGCTACCGTGGTGGTTTTAGTGCGTCGGCCCTACACAGCGAGCGAATGGCATTTCCACCACGAAAAAAAAAGAAAGGGCCTATACTTGAATTTTGTACAGGGTTCCTTTTAAAACGTAGGGGAGCACTAAGAAAGGATTTTTGGAAGTTCATCCCCTAAGGGGGTAAAATAGGGGATAAAAGTTTGTATGAAAATCCGTCATTTTAGAAGTTAAAGCATGAAAATTGGTATTTGGCCTATCA
Source organism: Pseudoips prasinana (assembly GCA_951640165.1). Classification (NCBI taxonomy): domain Eukaryota; kingdom Metazoa; phylum Arthropoda; class Insecta; order Lepidoptera; family Nolidae; genus Pseudoips; species Pseudoips prasinana. The sequence continues at coordinate 19,959,227 of OX621236.1, read as the reverse complement.
GTTAAAGATTAAAAATATCTATTTTAGGATTTATCGATAATCCACCCCTAAGGCCGTAAAATAGGGGATGTAAGTTTGTATGTAAACTAACTGTTACCCGCGACTTCATCCGCGACAATTTTGAATGATGACCAATGTAACAACAAAAACATTTTTGAAGTTAGACACATGAATATTGGTATTTGGCCCTTCTGTTAAATATAAAAATATGTATTTCAGGATTTTTGGGAATTCCACCCCCAAGGGCGTAAAATGTGACGATGTAAGTTTGTATGAAAAATGTTACGTTTTTGAAGTTAAACGCATGAAAATTGGTATTTGGCCTTTCAGTTAAAAATTAAAAATCTGTATTACAGGTTTTTTGGGAATCCTACCCCTGAGGGCTTAAATAGGGGTTGTAAGTTTGTATGAGAAATGCGACATTTTCGAAGTTAAAAGCATGAAAATTGGTATTTGGCCTTCACTTAAAAATTTAAAATATATATTTCAGGATTTTTGGAAATTCCACCCTTTAGGGCGTAAAATAGAGGATGTAAGTTTGTATGAAAAATGCGACATTTTTGAAGTTAAACGCATAAAAAATAATGAAATATATATAAATAAATAAAATAATTTTATTGTTTCTCTCTCACCCAAAGGTTGCCTGGAAAACATTGCTACCACAGCAATAAGGTCGCCCTTTGTACTAGTAATACTTGCGTAGATTTAAGTAATATTTATGTCTTTTGTGCCATAAAGAATATATAATAATAATATATCAATATGGAACAATAATATATCAATATAGAAACAGTTTTTTTAACATGGCTATTTGTTGAGTACTTAGATAGGCCCCTAAGTAGTTTCAGCCCAGGGCCCCACAAATTCACGATCCGCCCCTGGCACAGTTCCAGAATTTTTATCACGCTTTGAGTGTTTGGTAGAAAAAACTTTTTCTTTATTTTCCATGTCGTAGACTCATTAGAACGGCTAAATCCAAAGCGTCTTCAAACATCACTGGCGGGAGAAAAATCTCCCGCCTCTTTTGGGCGTATTAATAGAACGTTTTCGTCAATACACAAAAATTTTCGTTTACACTTCAAAAGTATGTAAACAACTGCGATAATAGTAACGTTTAACAACTTGAAAGTTCACAACAGTTCTTATCAATTTCGGCAACATAAAAAGTGCTGCTTAATGATTTAAATTAAATATTTGTCGCTACAGAAATTGATCGTGACGCTAATAGAGTGTATTATTGTATAGGAAACAAGGTTAACCAACCAAAGTCACGCAAATGTTATAAGGAGATTGTCGTTAAATCGAGTGACGTTATAAAGAGTTTACACTGTATGTAAAAACTTATATGCTCTTAACAATCTTCAAACATATGCAATTAAATTGGATATATGGGTCACAGTAATGAAAGTTGTGTTTTTGCAGATGATACCGAACCCGAGTGACGGCGAAGAGAACAAGAGCTCGGGCCTCGGGCTCGCTAACGGCGCTGGTGTAGCGCCGCCTGTGAGTTCGACTCGCGACGGAACGTTAGTGCGATACGTTCGGACGCTCAGTTCACCCGCGCTGCCAATTCGTACGAAGACTGTGAGTAGTTATAGGTATTTGTAATATTTGATATCACATTACGGTTAGGTAGGTAGGTCCATTCGAAACCTGTATACAGTTTTCTAAGATCTCAGCATCTTTGACTTTCGTCTCGTTAATAGTAACGAGGCGAAAGTCAAAGATGCTGAGATCTTAGAAAACTGTAAATAAGAGAAACGGAAAAATGAAACGATGTTATAGAACATCGTTTCATTTTTCCGTTTCTCTTGTGCCAAAGGGAATATTTGTCATGACAATTTATTTTTAAGTTTTTGGTTGTTCGACTATTTATTTTTATTTATCTGTTTGTCATACTTTTTATTTATGTGTATCTTTCACTTTTGAGTATTATTGCGGGTTGATTCCGCGCTAAGCTTTGTCTGAACGCTGCGCTTACGCACGTGGCGGAAGATGGTAGATTAGAATGAGAAAATCTAATTTATATACTTTATATTGTTGTAGTAGTAATTTATGTTGTTTGTAAACAGCGGAGTGTTGCGACGATTCAGGGAATTACGATAGCTGCAGCCAGGAGATGCAAAAAAATGCAAATTTATTTAAAGTAATTTAATTCTCTAAAGGTTACAATTATTACTAAAACTAAGTACGTGCTAATTAATCAAAGAATGATCAAAGAGTGTCCGTTCCACGTTCCCATGACATAGGAAACCTCGGTTGACGTCAATGGCTGGCTCACGTTATGCTGCGCTTGCGCCTTGTGTCGTTGGGGCCGTGTGAAGTGTTTGTAGGGCGATGCTGGTGCGGCAATTTACAAGGGTAGGCTATGTGTAACACCTCCCCCCGAAGAACAGCGACTATTTCAGGACTTGTACGAGATTGTCGCTGGTAGGCATTCATGATCAACCCTTACTTGGCTGGGGTTGATGTTGCGTGGTGCTGGGCTTATATTTGTCCCTTCCGGAACGCTGCTGTAGATTTCTCTGATTTCTTTAGGCACACTGCTTTTTCGTAGCCGGCGGTACAATAGCGTAGCGATGAGTGTACATGTACCCATTAGTGTTAGGTACATAGGTATCGTCGTGTGGTATATGATTGGATCGGTGACGTCATCAAGTCGCACATGCATTAGGGCTGCTACTTCATTGTTTAAGGTGTGGAGTTTTTGTAAGCTGAGTGAATCGAGGACTAGTTTTGGACGATCCTTGGAGCTTGGCTCGTCGTTCAGAGCCATTTCCATTATCCTTATGGCATGATCTTTGATGTGGTTGTTGGAATTGGAGATAGTGAATCCTGGTGACATCAAGCTGCAGTTTAGTGGAATGGCAACTAAGTAGCTACCTTGTAGAGTCCGATATTGTTCCTGTCCGCAGGATATTTTAACTTTAGTTGATGTGGGAAAACTCAGAGTATAGTGCTTGTCATCAAGTGCTTCCAAGGCTTCATGTGTTAGGGTTACAGGTGCTAGTTTACAGGTTGGCAGTAGTTCCTGATGACTAATGAGATACTGGATACAGTCAGGCTGGTCTTGAAATCTAAAGGTGGGTTTCGCCTCGCAGAGATATAGTGAGTCTATCTTCGGACATTCTGTCTCCATGTACCTAGAATCTATACTAGAGAGTGCTACATAATATTAAGGTTTTATGGTTTCTAGGGCTAACTTATAGAGGTCATAGGTGTAGGGAACGACAATCAGGACCTTAATTACTACAACTATTCGCTTACCTAAATAAGAATAACCTAATTTAATTACTTCATAAAAATTTCTAAATTTTAAATCAAGTATTTCATTACTAGAATATAAAATTCTTAATTTGTTTAACATATCCTTAATTTCACTTATATTTAGTAAAGAATACGGAGTGCTCGATGCACGGATAAAAGTTAAAGTATGTTCTAGATTCTGTAACTCTTCGTACAGATCTTCTATATTATCTCCTAGAATTAACAAATGCTGTGCCAGATGGTCATATTTAATCAAATCTGTAACCCTCTTAGCGTCACTTTCTAAGATTAAATTTAATGCTTTATTCCTTTTTTCTTGATTTAATTGCATATTGCTTATTATTTGGGAACTCTGTAAGATAAATTGCTTATTTAAACTTACGTGATTATTTAATTCTAATTCTAATTTATGTTCGTTATTGTGCAAGATATTAATAGCGTGCTCGTATTTCAGGTCATCAGTGTAATCTAGATTACCGGAAATGCTTTTTATAACAGAACCTAAACCGTCGACGAGACCTCTTTTATTACGAACGGATTCAAATATACTAAGTTTATCTGTAATTAATTTAACTTTTTGGTTAAGATGCTCCCGATGAGGATTGAATAGAGATAAAGTTTTATTATTTAATGTGGGTACTAATTTAGTCATCTGTGATTTCACTAATTCTATTTGGAGATGAATGTTTTCTAAGTCTATATAACTTAAAAAGGAATGGTAATGGGAAACGATCTTAGCGGCTCCTAATTTAAAGGGAAGTAGTCCTGGTCCATTGTCAAGTGAATCAAATGTTATTTCTTGTCCTTGAGTCGTGTGCAGTAGTGTTATCCATAGTAGTGTCCTGTAACAATGTTGGTTTATTAGGGCTGCGCTTAAGGCGTGATTTGGCTACGGGGCCACCTTTCTTGATGGTATAAATATGTATGGGAAGGTCTGCCAGAACGGTGTCCTGTGTGTAACGTGGGGCTAGTTTTTGTCGGGATGCCGTGGGATTCTTTATGAAGACCTGTTGGTCGGGGGAATAGTCTTTCTCGGGTTCCCTATCCTTATTACGATTCTCAGTCAATTGGGTCCGGTCATGTAAAGCAGTTTGGTTGATAAGATCATATACTTTGGTCATTCGTTTCCTATGGTCCGTTGTATATTGCTGAAGTAAGTGTTCGGATAAGTCAATGTCGATCGGGTCACGAGGGTCAAAATGTCCACTTATTAAATCTATTGGTCTACATTTCGTAAAGCTATGTATAGAACTATTGTATGCTAAAATGGCATACGGCATGAGATTCACTGCCGGTTCAGTAGTTTTATCGAGTTTTAATATTCTAAGGTGTTCAAGGATAGTAGAATGGAATCTTTCTACAATACCATTGTCATTTGGGGAATGTGCTAATATTTTATGATGCTTTAACTTATGAATTCGAACAAATTCGTAGAACAACTGGTTGGTAAACTCAGGACCTCCGTCCGTAACTACAGTAAGAGGGATACCATGATATGTGCAAAATACTAGTATAGCCTGTACAACACTTAGAGCAGTACTATCTCTTAGGTGGTACGCCTGGGCGTACGTAGAGAACGCATCTACAATTGTGAGGTACTTCTCGTTCTGAGCGGTAAACAGATCAAGGTGTATTATTTGAAAAGGTTTAGACGGGGGTGGAACTATTGAAAATCTTTGTTAATGGGGTTTCGGTCGTATTTAGCTTGGCCACAAATACTACACTCATTAATATATTTTGCAATACATTCTTTCATTTTGGGCCAATAGTATCTCGAAGATAAAGCCATATAACACTCGGTTATACCTCGGTGGTTGGTTTTACCTTCATGATATTTCTTTATAATCTCTTGTTTGCGTAAATACTCCTTAACATTCTCTATTTCAACTTTAGTGAGGATAAGATTCATAGAAGAGCTTTTAAAGTTTTCTTGTATAATGGGGATGATCTTGTACATTGCGAGAGGGGGATGAATGATAATACCTGTTCTAACCTTGGGATTAACGAATTCTTTAACTGCGTTAACAACGTCATTTGTCAAATTAGATTCAGAAAGTTGTATAGTCGTTCGAGTATGGGTCTCGAATGGTTTTGTCACTGTCGGTCGCTTCTTAATGTCGCCTACTAATACAAAACAAATTTGTCTGCTAAATTTGTTGAGAGGTTCGTCAGAAATTGGTACCTCTAAGGTTGGAATTTCGTTACTGGTATGGACAGTCGCCGTGTCTGAGTTATTTTGATCGATTGGTATGTCATGGGTGTCCGTAGGGGCTGTTAAGGTATCGGAGCCTGTAATTGAATGATTCTTTTCAGATACATTAACTGCTATAGAATTAGTGTCCTCGTTATTAAGTTCAATGCGGGACAAGGCATCTGCATTGGTGTTTTGCTTTCCTTGCTTGTAGATGGTAGTGAAGTTATACTCGCTCAATTTGAGCCTCCAGCGTGTTAATCTTTGAGACTCATAACCCATTGCAAAGGTCGGTGGTCGGTTACAATTTTAAACTTTCTTCCAAACAAGTATGGCCGGAAGTATTTGGTAGCCCAAACAATGGCTAACAACTCCTTTTCAATTGTGCTGTAATTAATTTCGCTTGAGTTTAATGTCCTAGATGCATATGCTATTGGTTTATCATTACCTATTTGTCCTTGGGAAAGTACCGCACCAATTGCAAAATTGGAAGCTCTGTTGTCAATACAAAGTCCTTAGTGAAGTCGGGATATTGAAGAATGGGGTCGTTGGTCAGTAGTATCTTACATTTTTCGAAACAGTCAATGTACTTGGGGTCGTTATAAGTTACCTTAGAACCTTTCTTTAGGCACTGCGTCATTGGTTTTGTTATGCGGGCAAAGTCTGGGATAAACTTTCTATAGTAACCGAGTAAACCTAGGAAACGTTTTATCTCCGTTGCTGTCTTTGAAATGGGAAATCTCTGAATTGCTGAAATTTTATCAGGATTGGGCTTGATACCGTCTTTGCTTATTACGTGTCCTAAATATGCTGTTTCTAACTTTATAAATTCCGACTTGTCCATCTGAATTTTGAAGTTCGACTCCCTAAGTCTTTTAAAAACTTTTTCTAAATTAACCATGTGCTCCTGTAAGGAGACACTAAAAACTATGATATCATCTAGATATACTAGACATATGTTATTCTGAAGGTCTCTAAGGACATTATCCATAACACGTTGGAACGTGGATGGAGAATTCTTTAGTCCCATGGGCATTCTCATAAATTCGAAATGCCCATGCTCTACATTGAAGGCAGTCTTGTAAATATCAGCTGGGTTCATTGCCACCTAATAAAATCCACTGGCAAGGTCTAGGGTTGTAAAATAGTGACAGTTACCGAGCTTATCTAATACGTCATTAATATTAGGAACGGGGTATTTATCGTCTATAGTTTTTTCGTTGACTTTCCGAAAATCGACAACGATACGCCATTTTATTTTACCAGACGCATCGGCTTTCTTAGGAATTACCCAAATAGGAGAGCTCCAGGGTGATTGTGAAGGGCGAATAATACCTTGGTCAAGCATTTTTGAAATTTGTTCCTGAACTTCCTGTCTGTGAACGAAAGGGTATATATGGGTCTTAGTGTAGACAGGTAATTCGTCTGTGGTAATAATATTATGTTTAATTTTATTGGTGAAAGTTAAGGGTTCACCTTCTAGATAGAAAACCTCAGCATATTTTGCACAAAGGGATTCTAAATTGGCTCGTTCTTCCGGATTCAGATGTTCGGTACGTATTTGAGAAAGTACTTCAGATGTGCGGTTATTTAATTGATGATCGGGCGTACTTTGTATATCAAAAATCTCAGCTTTAACTGGTCGATCCATAGAAAATACTACGTCATGCTTACTAGGGTTGGTGATTTCTATAATACCACGGTTATTCTTTACAGTGGTGACGCAATCACGTATGATGCAGTTGGACATTGTTTGTTCTGTTATCCATGCGTCGCCGTCATGGAAATTAATTGGGACGCGAATTATTTTAGATGAATTAGCCGCTATTATGTCTTCGTATAAATTACAATTACGAGCGTCATACATACGTAAAGGGTTGGTGGACTTTCGCGTTACTAGGACCTTGGCTTTCAAATCGATGTTAGACTCTAACTTTTCTAATAAATCTAAACCAATTAGTCCATCAAAGTAATTATGGAATTTATATATAAAAAGGGTTATGTCACAATCTTCCTTAAACTCCTGAAAGCATGGCAAAGTTATCGAATAGTTGTTACGAGTGGTTGCATGAATATTGGTGACTTCGAAAGGTTCAAAGTTACAATTAATATTAGAGTAATACATATCTACTGCTTCGGGGCTTATGAATGATTGATTCGCGCCCGTGTCTATTAATAATTTTAAGGGTGGATCTGCTATCTGTATGTAAGGAAGCTGTCTTTGTGTTTGTAAGTTTATCTCTATTTTGGCTTGTCGGATTTCTGAGCTATCTGAAAATCCTGGCTTTCAGTAGTGACCTCCTCCTGAGGCTCCTCCACAAAAACTGGGACATAATTACTACAGACTTGCTGATCATATAGGGGCTCATACGTTGGTTCAAAGTAAGGGGTCTCGTAACATTCATAATCATATTCAGGATAGTCGTAATAGTCATAGAAATCAAATTCATTCATGTTCATTTCCCGAGTCTTATAATAGTTCCCGGACGACATCCCGGACGTCAGCCTGTGCGAGATTAGAATGGCTCTCGAACAGCTTAAGAACAACAAGGCGCCTGGTGATGATGGAGTTACGGCAGAGCTTCTGAAGGCGGGTGGTACACCAATCCTACGGGCCCTTCAGAAGTTATTTAACTCCGTCATACTAGAAGGTCAAACGCCAAAAGCATGGCACAGGGGTGTGGTGGTGCTCTTCTTCAAAAAGGGCGATAAAACCCTCTTGAAGAATTACAGACCCATCACACTGCTGAGCCATGTTTACAAGTTGTTTTCGAGGGTCATTACGAATCGTCTCGCACGCAGGTTTGACGACTTCCAGCCTCCCGAACAAGCCGGTTTCCGTAAAGGCTTTAGTACCATAGACCACATACATACGCTGCGGCAGGTTATACAGAAGACCGAAGAGTGTAACCAGCCATTATGCTTAGCGTTTGTGGACTATGAGAAAGCCTTCGATTCGATCGAAACTTGGGCCGTACTGAGGTCTCTCCAAAGGTGCCAAATCGACTACCGGTATATCGAGGTGTTAAAGTGTTTGTACGAAAACGCCACTATGTCAGTGCGACTCCAGGTCCAGAACTCGAAACCTATCCACTTGCAGCGAGGTGTGAGACAGGGAGATGTTATATCTCCGAAACTGTTCACCGCTGCATTGGAAGATGTCTTCAAGCTTCTGGACTGGAAAGGCTTTGGCATCAATGTCAATGGCGAGTACATCACCCACCTTCGATTTGCCGACGATATAGTAGTCATGGCTGAGACCCTTGACGACCTCGGTACAATGCTCGATGGCCTCAGCAGAGTCTCTCAACAAGTGGGTCTGAAAATGAACATGGATAAGACGAAAATTATGTCAAACATCCATGTTGCACCCACTCTAGTTAAGGTTGGAGACTCTGCACTCGAAGTTGTAGAGAACTATATTTACCTAGGATAGGCCATCCAACTAGGTAGGTCCAACTTCGAGAAGGAGGTCAATCGTAGAATCCAACTCGGCTGGGCAGCGTTCGGGAAGCTACGTAATATCTTCTCGTCCCAAATACCGCAGTGTCTCAAGTCGAAAGTCTTCGACCAGTGTGTGTTGCCAGTGATGACTTACGGAACAGAGACGTGGTCGCTAACTATGGGCCTTATCAGGCGGCTCAAGGTCACCCAAAGAGCAATGGAAAGGGCTATGCTTGGAGTTTCCCTGCGAGATCGAATCAGAAATGATGAGATCCGCAGGCGAACCAAAGTCACCGACATAGCCCAAAGAATTGCCAAGCTGAAGTGGCAGTGGGCAGGGCACATAGCTCGTAGAGCCGACGGCCGCTGGGGCAGAAAGGTTCTCGAGTGGCGACCACGAACCGGAAGACGCAGCGTGGGCAGGCCCCCTACAAGATGGACCGATGATCTTGTGCGGGTCGCTGGAAAACGCTGGATGCGGATAGCGCAAGACCGGCAATTGTGGAGATCTTTGAGGGAGGCCTTTGTCCAGCAGTGGACGTCTTTCGGCTGATATGATGATGATGATGATGATGATAATAGTTCGTAGGAGGCGGATTTCCGTGTTTCGTCCAGTCATGTCCGGTCACAGGCCTAGGTAGAGGTTTAGGTACGAAGTGACTTACGCCACTCATAGGCTTAGGGCCGTTATTATGAGGCGTATATCCTGGCCTTTGTTGGTGCATTCGGAAAACGTTACTTTGCGGTCTATAATTAGATGGGGGTGCGCTAAACATCTGTTGCGTTCGCGTGGGGCCACGATTAAAAGGCATTTGGGGTCTCCAAACTTGCATTGGCCTTGGTTGTTGAAAACCTGAGGGTTTCGAAGGGCCTGTGAAATTATTATTGGGGGGTAACATATTAAATGGTCGCATGGGTGATAAATTGAAGGTCTTATTTGTATTACTATAAGTGTCAAATGAAGACGTAGACTGCATTCTCCGCTCCGGCAAGTGGTCGTTACGTTGTTGTAAATACAGTGTGTTAATTTCTCCATGGACAAACTCGAGCGCTTTCTCTATAGTATCCGGTCGCATACACCGAATACGGGAACCTAGAGGCTCCTTGAGGCCGCGAACAAAAGCTTGCAACGTTAATTTTTTATAGAGAGCACGTTTTGCCTCTATTGTGGTTGGAACTGTTTCGTGCAGCGTGACGTCATTATAGTACTAAAGAGACTTTGGCACTTTTCGTAAAACTCTTGTGGGGACAAATGTCTCTGGTTTAAGAGGGCGAGATCGTTGTACAAAGCTGTCTCATCTTGCTGGTCCGAAAAATTATTGATTAAAGCATTTTTTATGCCTTCCCAGTTTTCTAGGATGCCGTTAGAATTGATTGTGCGTGCGGCATTGTCGGTAATTTTGTTGAGGATGCCGTTTAGCAATGCTAAGTTACTGAGCTGATATGCAGGGTCAGCTTGAACAAACTGTAGGTAATACTAGCTGGTCAAACCGCGTAAGCACATTAGGGTTCCCATCAAATTCGGGTAATAGGCGTAAGGCCTTGTAAACTTGGTCTACTAAGTCTACACTCATGTTGGTATTTAAGTAATTTCCTAAATTTAACGTATCACTAAATTCGGTTTCTTCTAAAATACTATCTAAGTTCCGATTTGCATCGATCTCCAAGATTCGGTTATTACTAGATGACCCAGAGGTCCGCGATTCCCGTGGGTGGAAAATTTTGGAAACTTTAAACAACCACGTTGGAAATTAACACTCTAGGAAATAGAAAAATTTACAAAAGGATTTGATACATAAAAGGAAAATTATAATAAGGAACGGTAAGCCACTCTAGTACGATCTAGGTACTTACCAATTAATCTGCATATCTCTGCGGTATCGATTGCTGGATACTCTGCTGGCCACAGCTGCTGTAGGTTCTTGATAGCCGCTACTCGTGATTCTTGATTCACTGATTTTACGACTATTCTACCGTGTCTGCGCCAATTACGATAGCTGCAGCCAGGAGATGCAAAAAAATGCAAATTTATTTAAAGTAATTTAATTTTCTAGAGGTCACAATTATTACTAAAACTAAGTACGTGCTAATTAATCAAAGAATGATCAAAGAGTGTCCGTTCCACGTTCCCGTGACATAGGAAACCTCGGTTGACGTCAATGGCTGGCTCACGTTATGCTGCGCTTGCGCCTTGTGTCGTTGGGGCCGTGTGAAGTGTTTGTAGGGCGATGCTGGTGCGGCAATTTACAAGGGTAGGCTATGTGTAACAAGGGTTCTGTGATAATCGAAGTGTGTTGTGCAAAGAGGCAGTAGTATATAGAAACCGGAAACAAACCAAAACAATGTTAAGACTCTAGAATGCGTTATTCGAAATAAGTTTGGTATTTTGTACACTGCTGCCTCTTTATGATCTTATATTTTTAAAATGTAATAGTAGCGTGTCATTGTAAGTAATCTGATGTAAATATTATTATAAACCAGAGTATTTTTACATGTTTAGTTAGATATCGAAGCTTAGCAGGTTATAGTTTAATGTAAACTTTAAGTATTATAGTTTATCCGATAAAATGAAATAAATAAATAAAAAAGGTTTTTATTCACGTAGACTTTAAAAAAGCGCTTGTAAATAGTCAGAACATGTTTGTAGTAATATAGTTGTATACATTAGATATTATTTCTAGTAACATAGATATTTAGGTACATCTTGTATGATAACATTTATAAAATTTATTTTATTACAGAAATGATATTTAGCTAGCTCGTATCAAGTTATTGTCAAGAGATTATGTTTAATTATCTAGTTTAAGTCTAATATTTTTACTACATATTGTCAATGGTTCTGTCTATATTAAAGGTATTATTATTATGACGGACCTTGTGTTAATAACGACGGTCGCGCTTTAATGCTACCACCGGATCCAATGCGCCCCAACTGAGAAGACCCAGCGAAACAAACTCAGTGGGTTCATCTACTACCGGTTTCAACACGACCCAGTTGAGACGGTCCGGCGAAACATACTCAAGCGGGCATGAACACGGGATTTGGTCCAATTAGAGTAATTATTTAGTAGGCAAACACAATATATGCTCGATCGGTTGTCTGAATGCTTATTATTTTAGATTATATTTAGGTATACAAAAGAAAATCTTCGAAACAATAACATTATTCATTTTGAGACAGAGTCAATAATTTTAAATTAAGTATATGATAGCAATCATTTACAGATAGTTCACGTAACACAGCAGATCAGTCATGTCTATATGGCTACAAGATCTCCAGCGAGCAATGTGCAGGTAGGAAGTGAGAGCCAGACGTCTTTGTCATCGATGTACTCTTTAGTGGTGTAATAACCCCTAGCCATAAGTACACGTTTAATATGTGTTTTAAAACTTGTGTCAGGCAGATCAGTAATTTGAGTAGGAAGCTTGTTATAAAACCTAATACAATTTCCTAAAAATGATTTATTAGTTTTGCTTACTCTAAAGCCTGGCATGGCTAGTTTGTTTTTATTCCTAGTATTTATATTATGCAGTTCACTTTTCTTTTTATAATTATGAATATTTTTTCTAACAAACATTATATTCTGATATATATATTCCGATGGCACAGTAAGTATATTTATTTCTTTAAACAAATTTCGCAAAGAATCGCGACTGCCTAAACCATAAATGGCTCTGACTGCTCTTTTCTGCAATACTAAAATAGTACCTATGTCAGCCGCCGAACCCCACAGCAGAATGCCATACGACATAATGCTATGAAAGTACGCGAAATACACTAATCTAGCAGTTTGTTCATCTGACAATTGCCTTATTTTCCAGACAGCATAGGAAGCCGAACTTAATTTACCTGCTAACTTTTCAATCTGAGGACCCCATTGCAATTTTGAATCAAGTGTCAATCCTAAAAATACGGTCGATGGGACTAAATCTAATATTTTCGCATTAAGTGCAACTGTTGGTACAATTTGAGTCACATTCGGCAATGAGAACCTGATGCATTTAGTTTTCCCTGCATTTAACAAGAGATTATTTGCCGAAAACCATTCTGATATAAAGCTGAGTGTTTTATTATGCTCAATAAAATCTTTATCCTTTCTATTTACTTTAAATATGAGCGACGTATCATCAGCGAACAAAACTATGTCTGATACTTTCTCTACCAGATAAGGGAGATCATTTATATAAACTAGAAATAAAAATGGGCCCAATATAGACCCCTGGGGCACCCCCATTTTCACAGGATGACGTGCCGAAGTGACACCGCCTATCGAAACCATCTGTTGTCGCCCCGATAAATAGGACATCACAAGATCAAGAGATGTGCCAGATATTCCATAGTACTTCAGTTTAACAACGAGCGTACGATGATCAACGCAATCGAAAGCCTTAGAGAGATCACAGAAAACTCCCAGCGCATCCTGTGATCCCTCCCAAGCCTCCAATATTGACCTAATTAATGTGCAACCTGCATCCTGAGTAGAGCGGCCCCTTGTAAACCCGAACTGCTTGTTATGCAATATCTCATTCACGTTAAAGTGCGACAACATTTGGCTGAGCATCAGCTTTTCAAATATTTTACTTAAAGCTGGCAGTATTGAGATAGGCCTATAATTCGTGGCATTTTTTGAACAACCTGCCTTGAAAATGGGTATTATCTTACTTATTTTCATTAAATCGGGAAAGACACCATCACTTATACAGCCATTGAAGATGGCTGCAAGGATTGTAGCAATGTTTAGTATGATTGATTCAATTGCTTTAACAGACAGTCCCCACAAATCTTCTGTGCCTTTCCTTTTAATACTCTTAAAAGCTTTTATAATATCATCACTTGTTACGGATTTAAAACTAAAGTTAGGTACAGTTTGTTTACGCTTTGATTTAAAAAGAGTTCAGCCACATCTGGTGATGATGCGAGACACTTAGTAATATCCACGGGTATATTTGCAAAAAAGCAGCTAAAAAATTGGCAATGGTAAGCTTGTCTGAAACCAGTTCATCACCAATATTCAATACTAATGTTTGATCTCTTGATCTACTTTTACCAGTTTCAGTATTAATTATTTGCAATTTTTTCCGTAGATATGGTTATAAGCGTATGTTTTAAGTTTATTGAAATATGTTCAAAACGTAATAAACTACTTAAGAATGTATACCTTATTTTATTTGGAATGTTGTACATAAATAAAACAAATGCTATCGATACGTAAAAATCGTTTTATTTTTGTTGTAATAAACCAACAAATAACAAGTTCTTACTTACACATACATAACGAATTATTCTATACATAGCTGGTACATAACATCTCACTGAATTAATAGCATCACAATTAAATTAACAATAATATTTGAAAAAATATATATAATTGAAAAAATGTACATGATAATTACAAAAAAAAATCTTTCAGTATGTGTGATGTGTGTGTAACAGTGAGTGCGAGAGTGAGGTGTGAATGAAAGTGGGGGTAAGTACTTTTTATTCTGTGGTGGGGTTGAGTGTAAGTAGTGTGGTAGAGTGGTGTGCGGTTATTGTAAGGCCGCTACAATACATTCAATATCGTCGTAGGATTTAGTTTTAAGCCATTCGGTTACAACTTTTTTACAGTCCCAGAATTTCATGGAATATATGTGTAATTCTCTATTCACCAAGTTATATAGGTAAGACGATTGGCTTGGGTATTGTCTTTTACCGAAAGCAGATCTTACCCTGATAGTTGGAGCGACTAAGTAGGTTCTTCTGCTTTTAGGTTTAGATGGATCATACGGGAGGGATGTATGCTTTTTCAGTACAATTTGCAGCAAATATAGTTTTCTTACAGACAAGAGATCAGACAAAAGGTATAGGGAGTGGGTGGGGTATCTGTAGGGTTTGAAGAACATAACTTTAAGTAAGATTCTCTGCGCTCTCTCTCAAGTTCCAAGAATTTTATCTTTGTCGACCCACCCCAGCACGGCAGACAGTACATGAGAATAGATTGAGCCAGTGATATGTATACTTGCTTCAGGAGTTGCTTTGAGGCCACATGTCGCAGCGTTTTGAAAGTCCATATCAGCTTTCTAACTCTCTTCATGATAAGTTCGGTGTGCATGTGCCATGACAGGCGCTGGTCAATCATAACACCTAGATATTTAGTGTGTTCTAGTCGGTCGATATTTAAACATGAGCAGTCGGGGGCTGGGGGGTTAGGACAGCTGTGGATTTTTATTTGAAAATCTTGGGATGGTTGAGAGTTTTTATACTTTCTGAAGCAGATGTAGTTGGATTTAGAGTGATTTAGTGTGAGGAGACTATGGTTTAGCCAGGCTGCTATCTTTGCAAGGCCACGCTCTGCCAAGTTAACAGCGTTAGCCCAAGTCCTAGCAGTGAAAACAATGGCTGTATCGTCGGCGTATGAGAAAATGTGTCCGCTATCAATCGTCATGTTACAGAGGTTGTTAATGTAGATAAGGAATAAGGTCGGCCCAAGGACACTGCCCTGGCCGACACCGAAGGTGACAATTGACTCGGAGCTGGTGTATTCCGCGATTTTAACCCTTTGTTTGCGGTTGTTGAGGTAGGAATTAAAAAGTTCAAGGGCGGGTCCTCTTATGCCGATACGTTCTAGCCTGTGTAATAGTAAGGGCACAGACACCTTATCAAAGGCCTTTTTGAGGTCAAGAAAAACAGCTAGACATTTGGCTCCGCTGTCCACACCATCCAACAAAACAGAAGTTAGTGACAGAACTGCATCCTCAGTAGACTTACCTTGTCTAAATCCAAACTGTGAAGGCGACAGTATTTTATTTTTATATAGGAATTTAATTAGGCGTGAGTTTATGAGTTTCTCTGCGATTTTCGAGATGGCCGGAAGGACCGAAATTGGTCTGTAGTTAGACGGGTCAGACTTTTCCCCAGACTTGTACACAGGCGTTATAAGGGCTATTTTCAAAGCGTCAGGAAAAAGTCCCTGCGCGAAGCATAGGTTAATTAAGTGAGTTATGATTGGTACAATTAGTTCGTGTGCTGATTTTAGAAAGTTGACTTGTATTTTGTCCCATCCAGGAGCGCTATCCGATTTCAGGCTCATAAGAGTGGCTTGAACTTCGTCAGGGTCTGTGTCGAAAAGGACAAACGATGAGGCTAATGGGCTATCTGTCGAGAATGAGTCAGGGTTGATATTATTTGTTGCTGAGGATTGGGAAGTTGTGATGTTTTCAGCAAGAAGTTTGCCTACGTAACAGAAGTAGCCGTTAACCTTGTCAACAGAGTTTTGTGGCGTTGTGAGTACCTCTAGCAGTTCCGTGTTAATTGTTTTTTTAGGTTTGCGTTGTGTGATGTTATTAATAATGTCCCATGTTTTTTTAGGGTTTCTGTGTACTTTAGAAAGTTGATCTCTATCATGTTTGCGTTTTAGTTTTCTAATAATGGAATAACAGTAATTTCGATATCTTTTATATGTGATTTTTAGCACCTCGTTGTGCGGGTCAAGTTTAAGTCTCTTTTGCATACGATTTCTATTTGAAATACAGCGCAACAAGCCAATTGTCATCCATGGTTTCAGGGTTCTGTTTTTTAATGGTATATTCATAGTAATTGTACTGTGAGTTATAGAATTTTGAAGGAGTTCGATTAGTTTATTAGTGAGAGTGTTAGGGTTATCAAGTTTTAAAAGGTCCGGTAGGTTACTGGCTTTAAGGAGCTCCAGCCCCCTTTCCGAGTTAAAAACTCTTTTTGTTTGCGACGATTTTATTAATTTACTATGGTTTGAGATTTTTAAGTAAGTCATGAAATGATCCGTAATAGTCATGTGTATGATTGCAATTGTTGCAGTTTGGCTGCCGGGTTTGAGCTTTATTATGAAATGGTCGAGACAAGATTTGTCTCTTGTGGGAAGCGAGTGGCCAGGGAGTAGCCCATGCATTGCTAACATGTTGAGATACGTAAGTCTGTTTTTACGTTCGTGTGACTGCTCGTTTTGATTGCATATCAGATTAATATTTATATCTCCAGTAATTACTAAGTTTTTAGTTGATGCCAGGGTGGTTAGGTGATTATTTAATGATTGGATAAATTGGTCTGCATTTGCATTTGAGGGGGACCGATAAATCGCAATAACTATGAGGTCAGGCGTAACATTAATCTCTAAGCAAGACGCGTGAACTAACTTTACTTCTCTTGTTTTATGTTTGTGTTTGCCTTTAATATAGGCGATCACTCCGTCAGCCTTGTTCAGATGGTTTGTAGTTTGGTACGAATTATAATTAGTTATTTGAGGTATTGGTTTATTTGAGTTCAGCCTACATTCAGTTAGGATTATCAGATCAACATCCGTATCAAGGTTGAGTAGGTTTACTTGTAAATCATCAAAATTAGAGTAGATAGATCGAATGTTCTGCGAGACAATGTTAAAGTCGGAAGAGTTAGGAGATATATGCTTATTAAAGTCACAGATATCACAATCAAACACCTGAGCTATTTCGGAATTGTCCATGTCGTTCAAAGTGAGTAGCGTATTATCCATTAAGATAAGTTTTATAAATGCAGAATAACATAACTATATTCTTATTATTAACTTGTGTGCGGGTGAGTGATGTATGTGTCTGTAAGTGTCTAAAGGTATGTGTGGTTTGAGAGTTTGTAAGTTTTGTGTTCGGATTTACTGTAGGTTTGAGTGATAAAGAATGAGTGTTAAGGCGCGATTGGTAAACAATACATAATTTTTTATTTAACTTAATGTTTAATTTAACTCTAATTAATTTTGGGAGTTTAAAAAGCCGATGAAAGGGTAACACATAGGCAAAAAATTTTAAGAAAATAACTTTACAGTAATAGGCCGCTTGTAAGGTCAAAACTAGTCATTTAAGCTGTAAGAGATTATGAACCTGCGACTCACAATTAATAACAATAGTAGGTGAGCTATCATTTTTCTTAATATGTACTTTCCCGTAGGCTGTCCAGCAGTATTTGTATTCCTTTGATTTAGCCAAGTCACGCGCGAGAAAGTGTAGACGAGCTCCTCTTGCAGTTAGCTGTTCAGAGAGGTATATTGGTGTATTGTCATCTGTTTTAAGCCCGAGGTGCCTCACACACAGTTTACCATTCTGTTTTCTATTAAAGGCTTTAGTCGACTTCAAGAGGTCTGATTTAAGAATAGTTGAAGTTAGCTCAACTACTATAGGGCTACTATTTGTGTTAGATCGTTTGTTTTTTACTCGGTATATGTCACTAATATCCGGTTTTGTGAGATTACATCCTACTTCCTTGGATAGACATAATGTCATTTTTATCAGATCTTCTTTGGATTCTTTGACCAATCTTGGGACATTTTTTATCTCGAAATTTGCCTTTCTGCTACCCCTTTGCAGGTCCTCTAACTTGTCCTCTAAAAGTATAATGCAGTTTCTATCTTGTTTTGATTGATCTTCTAGATGCACAATTTTTGACTTTAATTCTTCATTCTGTGCTGTCAGAAAAACAATGGAGGATTCAATGTTGCTATTCGTGGTTTTGATTTCCATCAAAGTCGAGTAAATCTTCTCAATCTCTTTTTGTTGTGGTAGCATTAAAGCTGAGATTAGTTCTTTGACTTCCTCCTTGAAGGCGCAGAAGTAGTGGCGCCGAGATACAGAGTTAGGAGGGGTGTTTTGCGCAGGTTGGTCAGAAATGTTCGACGCAGTAAGGGATTTGCCACTCATTTCATCCATTCCGAGTACCAGGGGATAATAAATCAAATGGAGTATTCTACAACTAGTTAGCAGTTATTTCGGTTGTATTAGTTATTTGTATTACAAGCAAACTGGAAAAATGTTGGTCAAGCAAAATCGGCTCATGTACCAGGAGACGATACACGCAAGGAGGTACGGCGCAACTCCGACGTCCGCAGCGATAAGGTGTTTTACTCGTAGAAGTGTGACGTGCAGATTAGTTCACGCACACAGCGACGGACCTCTCTCCAACCGGTAAATTGTCCTTGATAGTCCAATTACGCGCAGGTGGGCGGAGCTTCGCACTAATTAGGGGTGAGCGGTGCGCGTGAGCAGGAAAGTTAATAGTTCGTCGTACCTTTTAGCTGGGTGATTTACTGCGATGTACCAGGGTAACAGTAGTAGCAAGGAGGTCGGCGAGTCTTGCAACTCGTAGGTCGGAGTATGGTTCTTGCTGTTTATGCACTCCTATTTTTATGATCGATTTAACTGATTTAAATTTTGAATTTTATTATTTAATTTAGAGTTACGGGTTATGTACACGTCTACACCAGTTGGCGATCCAAAGGGAACTGAACTCAATTCCGAAAGTAGCGTTTAAAAAATGTTTTGAGGAATGGATTATTCGTTGGCGTAAGTGTATCGTTTCTGAAGGAGCATACTTTGAAGGTGATAAAATAAATTTGGATGAATAACAAACATTTTGTATATTATTGATCTTTTCCCGGTACTTTCTTGACAGAGTAGTACTACACATTATACTACTTTTCTTTTGTAAATACACACTTAACTATATCTATAGATAATTACACCCAGACTCAGGACAAACAGACAGTGCATGAAGCACACAAATATCTACATCAGTCACAATCATAATATCAAATGAGTGACTCATCAAACATCCGTGACCCCTTGGCCCTAGAAAGACAAAATTATGCACAACCGTTCTAATTTTGATGTACATGCACAAATTAAAAGGCGGAATTTCTCGAAATTAACATGAGCTAGGGAGTTCTATAAACATTTTATAGGAGGAAAATTATAAAATTATAAGAAATAGTTGAGCATGCTACGAATATTATATATACTAAGTAAGTTTGTGAGTAGGTATGGATGATTTTTAGTCTTTCATGCAAAAACTCCCGAACGAATTTTGATGGAACCTTGAAGTAATATACCATATATAAACAAATAACACATAGCTATAGTTTATAAACGGTTAAAACCTCGGGGTACAGTTCGTCATTAATAATTTTATTAATGACGTTACGTGAGGTCATTCGTCATTAAAAATTTATGTCGACAATTGTCGAATCGCCTTTGTCCAAAGATTTATAAATTGTTCCCAGTAAAACGACTTCGAAAATTACTCTGATTGCGGAATAGTTCATTACAAGGACTTTTTGTTGGAACGAAGTGGACATAAGTGCTTGCATTTGAGATAATTAGTCGACCCTTACTTTCCGCGTTGTGCCCATAATGCTTACTCTGCGAGTAATCCACTTTCAAGTTTCGACTGTAGACTAGGGTTGTAACGGAGGCCTCTTAGCGGAGGCGGAGGCGGATGCGAAGATGACGGATTACACCTCCGCGGATGCGGAGGTTAACGGATGCGAATGCGAAGGTGAAAGTGGATGTGAAAAAATAGTATTTTATGAGTAATATTAATCATTTTTTAAATCTCTTTCCATAAAAACACTTTCATACCTCACTTGTTTTTGGCTTCGTGTGACTTGAGTAAACAATAACAATTACTTTGCATTGCAAAGCAAAATTCGGCCGTACGACTGAGTCGTAATCAGGCGTCGCGACTCGCGCATTATTATTATTTTATTTTTATTTTATTGAAACTTATTCCACAAAACTACAAAGGCGGAAATTTTTGGCTGTGTGGCTGACGGCCATAAAGAATATCGCCACCCACTCTCATCCCGTGGGGGGACGTGTCTATCTTATTGCGATCGCCAACCCGTCTGCCAATCGTGGCGATTATGGCAGATCCCCTCAATTGAAGGACACAACTAAACCGCTGCCCACAGTCCCCGGCAGCCATGTTATTCCAAGCCGTGGTAACAGCAGTGTATTCGGCAGGGCAGAAGGTGCTACGAATTCCCGACAGATTCCGCGTTGCTAAAACTGACTACCACTGGCCCGGGCAACATATTATTACAACACACGCACACTGCGAACCGACGACAAAATCATCAAACTGGAGGAAGAATTGAGCAGGTTGCATTGGAATATAATAGGATTATCTGAAGTCCTAAGAGACACGATAATCCTGAAATCCGGGAACTTGATTTATTTCCGGGAGGGCAACCAACAGTCTTATGGTGGTGTTGAGTTCATAGTCCACAAATCCCTCGTCCATAACTTAGTAAAAATCGGGAGTGTGTCGACTAGGGTTGCGTACCTTATACTCAGAATTTATTCGTTGAAGGTCATACAAGTATACGCGCCGACTCTGACGCACTCCGACGATGAGGTTGAGGTCATGTATGAGGATATATCTAGAACCATACATTCCTCTAACACTTATTTCACTGTGGTCACGGGAGACTTTAACGCGAAGCTGGGTAAACTTTTCGGGAATGAGCTGAGAGTGGGGCAATTTGCATTGGCCTTCATGGAGAAGGAGGGGCTCTTTATGATGAACTCCTTTTTCAAGAAGCCGGATAACCGCAAATGGACCTGGGTAAGCCCCGATGGTAAAACAAAAAACGAGATAGACTTTATTTTGTCGACGATAAGACAGAAGTTCAATGACGTCTTTGTGATCAATGCGGTTAAAAGCGGAAGCGATCACAGGCGGGGCTCATTGAACCTTAATGTCAAGCTCCAGAGGTCCCGACTGATAAAGTCTACGCTCCGACCTTTACCCATCCACGTCTAAAACCCCGAACCCTTTCAGCTCGAACTGCAAAACTGAACTGCTCGAATTGCGGGGAAGTGGAGTCATACCACGACAGGCTCGTAGATGCCGTCCATACAGCTGAGTCTAAGGTCTTCAAAGCCCGCCGTAAAAACAGAACCAAAAAGTTCTCTGACTATACCCTGCAGCTAAAGGAAGAAACACAGAAAATGGTTTTGACATCGTCTGGTGATGCTACCAGATACCGGCAGCTCAACAGACAGATCTCAAAGTCTCTGACTCGCGACACGCGCCCAATTAATACAAAATGTATTAAAGAAGCCATCGAGCGGATTAAAGGCTCTTAAAGTGTTAGCAAGAGAACTGTGTGTTGGACATAGCCAACTGACGAAGCTGAAGACTGAGGATGGCAGAATCGTCACTTCTCGACCTGAGTTGCTGGGAGAGATCGAGAGGTTCCATGGACAGCTGTATACGAAAACCCAGTCACTTGTCGATAGTTGTGCCTCAGATCCCAGAGCATGACTAACCCGACACTTCACCGAAGATATCCCGGACGTCAGCATGTGCGAGATAAGAATCACTCTCAAACAGCTCAAGAACAACAAGGCGCCTGGTGATGATGGACGGGCCCTTCAGAAGTTATTTAACACCGTCATAATAGAAGGTCAAACGCCACAAGTATGGCACAGAGGTGTGGTGGTGCTCTTCTTCAAAAAGGGCAATAATACCCTCTTGAAAATCTCACCCTCAGGAATCAACCCTCAGGAATGTCCCGGGGAATCGCTTTTACTGTCTTGGATCCCACAACGAATTTAATCAGAAAGAAACAAGGAGGAGTTCGAAAATTAAACACACTAATATTATAAAGAGCGAAATGTTTGTTACTCTTTCACACAAAAACTACCAAACGGATTTTGATGAAACTTTGTAGTAATATAGCTTATATATCCGAATAACACATAGGCTAAAAGTAAAAATTAATAAATCTATTTATAAAGTTTAACGCGTATAAAACCGCGGGTCACAGTTTGTAGGATTATATATAGGATTGACACAACGTTGGTGGATACACTTTGACCTTGTTAGTCTTTATTAAGTATACAGTAAGGTTAGTTTTCGCATAGCAAGTGTTGCTGACGTGGCCACTGTATTAAGTTTATTCAAGTCAATGGCAGGAAAAACCGCCTCACCGAAAGTTGATGCATCGCATCTCCTTGCGGGTTACAAAAATATTATATTAATGATACGTATCAAATGTCAAATAGGTAGGAGAGGTCTCGGTTAGCTGAACAGCTGAATGTTATATTATTTTGGAGCTTAATAATACAGTATTGGCGAAGGATTAATTTCAAAGAGTGCATCATATACTATTGTAAGCTCGGCGGATCTGATCTTATTTAAGATAAAACATAATATATTATACATTGGCAGAAGAAATAGTCATAATAGTATTAGAGACAGTAATATCCTGGGACATTTTTTACACACGGCCATCAGATCACAAACCATGCGGAGCGTGCACTATGAAATCCAGATTACTGATATACTACTTATACTATTTTTCTTTTGTATATACATACTTGTGAAGATAATTACTCGCTGTGTGGTGACGGAGTAAAATATCATCACCCCGATATGCCGAGCGGCCATTGGACTGATAAGTCTCAAAGACGATGCGACATTAACCAAATATAGCGACAGCAACTCTGCAACAATCATCTACCAAGATGTTGTAGCCAATATGATAACTCATCCCGTGGGAGGACTTGAAATCGTTTCGAGGGAATACCAACCAGAGAACGGGCAGCAGCGTTTTTCTGTGAACTATGGCCATTAAACTACGACCACCGACCCGTCTGCCAAGCATGGCGATTATGGCATACCCCACTATACTTTGGGGAGACTTTTGTCCAGCAGTATACGCTGACATGGTGGTATACATATAATGACATCCAGACTTAGGACAAACAGACATTATAATCGTTATAACACAGACATTATAGCTAGAACTTAACTCGTATATAACTGGATTAAACCAGTCCTTATCCAATGAATGGCATGCCACATTCTCAAGTAGTGGTGCATAATAATTACCAGGGGCTCTACTGGCTAAGTCGCCGAACATCGATTTCTTAAATGGCGTTCAAATAAATAAAAGTTAAAAATGAATTAATCAATCGTTAAATCGGCTTCAACGTTGACAATCGATTCCGGACCATTTATGACGTCAAATGTGGTCATGGAAGCCGATTTAACGATTGATTAAGTCATTTTTAACCTTTATTTGTTAGAACGGCATTTAAGAAATCGATGTTCTGCGACTTAGCCGGTAGAGCCGCAGATACGTGCATCTAACAATATCCTGGGACATTTTTCACACACGGCCACCAGATCCCAAACTAAGCAGAGTTTGTACTGTGTAATTCAGATAACTGATAGATATACTACTTTTCTTTTGTAAATACATACTTGCATAGATAATTACACCCATGCTTAGGACAAACAGACATAATATCCTGGGTCACGATTCAGTCACGGTCATCTGATCCCAAACTAAGCAGAGCTTATACCTACTGTGGAAATCAGATAACTGATATACTAAGTACATATGTACTTAGTATATCAGTTATAGGTACTACTTTTATTTTGAAAGTACATATCTACTTATATAGATAATTACACCCAGACTCCGGACAAAAGACATGTTTCATGCACACAAATATCTGTCCTGGTTAGGAATCGAACCCCGGCTGCGGCGTGAAATGCAAGTATTTCTCAACTACGCCAACCGGCCGGTATCGCAGACATAATAGTTGTTATAATCCTAGCTAGTACTTAACTCGTCGAGAACTGGATCAAACCAGTCCTTATCCAATGTATGGCATGCCACATTCTCAAGGAATGGTGCATAATAATTACCAGATACGTGCATCTAACACTTTCTATCGCCGTTCTCAGGGCTAACGTGTAGTTTTATGAAAGTAGGAACATTCTCTCTACCCAGCAGGTTATCTTTAATCGGATGGGAATTAATCACTGATATTATAATTTAATCGTTAATTCGCTTCATTGTTTCCTAAGAAAATATACGAAAGTACGCAATAAGTGGTCCTGTATGTCCTGCCAAAAGTTTTCCTCTCAGTATCAATTCATTATTTATTTTTATATGTAAATATTCAAAAAACGCGTTAAGTAGCGTATTTTTTTGGATATTTATTTGTATATTTCATTGCCGAAAAAATCACTAAGTACTTATGAACAAACCATCAATGGGTAGAAAATATCCTGTATGTCCTGCCAAAAGGGTATTTATCTCAGCATTTGCCGAGTTAGTTTGTTAGTTTGGGATCAGATGGCCGTGTGTAAATAATGTCCCAGGATTTTATATATTATTATTATAGTTTTGTACAACCTAGTTAAGGCTGTGAGCTAGAAGTCCTTCTGGGTTAGGATATCGACGGATTCACTCCGGTTCCTGAAAGACGCTGTGGTCCTCTGTCCCGTACATGAGTCAAGCAAGGCGCCTAGAGGTGCATTTGAAGAATAAAAATGACCAACGTAGATTAATTGAGTTTTCCCCAGCGCTGATCTTCCTTGGTAACCCCATGACATGTGCATGAGCTATTTATATAACCAAAGCATATTTGACAGCCTCGTTGGTCTAGCGGTAGCGTGTTTAACCGCAGTGAATGAGGTCCCGGCTTCAAATCCCGGGTCGAGCCAAAACGTGAATTGAGACTTTTTTGTTAAGAAAAATGTCTTGTCGTTTATATTTTGATTTGGTTTTGGTTTTAGTTTTAGTTTTAGTTTTAGTTTTAGTTTTAGTTTTTGTTTTAGTTTTAGTTTTAGTTTTAGTTTAAGTTTTAGTTTTAGTTTTAGTTTTAGTTTTAGTTTTAGTTTTAGTTTTAGTTTGAGTTTGAGTTTTAGTTTTAGTTTTAGTTTTAGTTTTAGTTTCAGTTTCAGTTTCAGTTTCAGTTTCAGTTTCAGTTTCAGTTTCAGTTTCAGTTTCAGTTTCAGTTTCAGTTTCAGTTTCAGTTTCAGTTTCAGTTTGAGTTTGAGTTTTAGTTTTAGTTTTAGTTTTAGTTTTAGTTTTAGTTTTAGTTTTAGTTTTAGTTTTAGTTTCAGTTTCAGTTTCAGTTTCAGTTTCAGTTTCAGTTTCAGTTTCAGTTTCAGTTTCAGTTTCATTTTCAGTTTTAGTTTTAGTTTTAGTTTTAGTTTTAGTTTTCGTCTTCGTCTTCGTTTTCGTTTTCGTTTTCGTTTTGGTTTTGGTTTTGGTTTTGGTTTTGGTTAAGGTTTAGGTTTTGGTTCTGGTTCTGGTTCTGGTTCTGGTTCTGGTTTTGGTTTTAGTTCTGGTTCTGGTTCGGGTTTTGGTTCGGGTTCGGGTTCGGGTTCGGGTTCGGTTTCGGGTTCGGGTAAAAAAGGAAACTAACTAAGTACTTATGAAGAAACCGAAAATGGGAAGAAAATATACGAACGTACGCAATAAGTGGTCCTGTATGTCCTGCCAAAAGTTTTCCTCTCAGCATCATCATCATCATCATCATATCAGCCGAAAGACGTCCACTGCTGGACAAAGGCCTCCCCCAAAGATCTCCACAATTGCCGGTCTTGCGCTATCCGCATCCAGCGATTTCCAGCGACCCGCACAAGATCATCGGTCCATCTTTTAGGGGGCCTGCCCACGCTGCGTCTTCCGGTTCGTGGTCGCCACTCGAGAACCTTTCTGCCCCAACGGCCGTCGGCTCTACGAGCTATGTGCCCTGCCCACTGCCACTTCAGTTTGGCAATTCTTCGGGCTATGTCGGTGACTTTGGTTCGCCTGCGGATTTCGACATTTCTGATGCGATCCCGCAGGGAAACTCCGAGCATAGCCCTCTCCATTGCTCTTTGGGTGACCTTGAGCCTTCTAATAAGGCCCATAGTGAGCGACCACGTGTCTGTTCCGTATGTCATCACTGGCAACACACACTGGTCGAAGACTTTCGACTTGAGACACTGCGGTATTTTGGACGAGAAGATGTTACGTAGCTTCCCGAACGCTGCCCATCCGAGTTGGATTCTACGATTGACCTCCTTCTCGAAGTTGGACCTACCTAGTTGGATGGTCTGTCCTAAGTAAATATAGTTCTCTACAACTTCGAGTGCAGAGTCACCAACTTTCAATTGAGTGGATGTAACATGGACGTTTGACATGATTTTCGTCTTATCCATGTTCATTTTCAGACCCACTTGTTGAGAGACTCTGCTGAGGTCATCGAGCATTGTACCGAGGTCTTCCATGGTCTCAGCCATGACTACGATATCATCGGCAAATCGAAGGTGAGTGATGTACTCGCCATTGACATTGATGCCAAAGCCTTTCCAGTCCAGAAGCTTGAAGACGTCTTCCAATGCAGCGGTGAACAGTTTCGGAGATATAACATCTCCCTGTCTCACGCCTCGCTGCAAGTGGATAGGTTTCGAGATCTGGTCCTGGAGTCGCACTGACATAGTGGCGTTTTCATATAAACACTTTATCACCTCGATATACCGGTAGTCAATTTGGCACCTTATGAGAGACCTCAGCACGGCCCATGTTTCGATAGAATCAAAGGCTTTCTCATAGTCCACAAACGCTAAGCACAGTGGCTTGTTATACTCTTCGGTCTTCTGTATAACTTGCCGCAGCGTATGTATGTGGTCTATGGTGCTAAAGCCTTTTCGGAAACCGGCTTGTTCGGGAGGCTGGAAGTCGTCAAACCTGCGCGCGAGACGGTTCGTAACGACCCTCGAAAACAACTTGTAAACATGGCTCAGCAGTGTGATGGGTCTATAATTCTTCAATAGGGTTTTGTCGCCCTTTTTGAAGAAGAGCACCACCACACTTCTGTGCCATGCTTGTGGCGTTTGACCATCTAGTATGACGGAGTTAAATAACTTCTGAAGGGCCCGTAGGATTGGTGTACCACCCGCCTTCAGAAGCTCTGCTGTAACTCCATCATCACCAGGCGCCTTGTTGTTCTTGAGTTGTTTGAGAGCCATTCTAATCTCGTACAGGCTGACGTCCGGGATGTCTTCGGTGTAATGTCGGGTTAGTCGTGCTATGGGATCTGAGGCATGACTTTTGACAGGTGGCTGTGTTGTCGTATATAACTGTCCGTAGAACTTCTCGATCTCTCCCAGCAACTCAGGTTTAGACGTGACGATTCTACCATCCTCAGTCTTCAGCTTCGTCAGTTGGCTCTGTCCAACAGACAGAGCTCTTGCGAACACTTTAGAGCCTTTGTTTCGCTCGATGGCCTCTTTAATACTAATTGTATTAAATTGCCGCGTGTCGCGAGTCAAAGACTTTGAGATCTGTCTGTTGAGCTGCCGATATCTGGTAGCATCATCTGAGGATGTCAGAACCATTTTCCGTCTATCTTCCATAAGTTGCAGGGTAAAGTCAGAGATCTTTTTAGTTCTGTTTGTACGGCGGGCCTTGAAGACCTTAGACCCAGCCGTATACCTTAGACCCAGCCTCTCAGCATCAATTAATTATTTATTTTTATATGTAAATATCCAAAAAACGCGTTAAGTAGCGTATATTTTTGGATATTTATTTGTATTAGGGTTGTAACGGAGGCCTCTTAGCGGAGGCGGAGGCGGATGCGAAGATGACGGATTACACCTCCGCGGATGCGGAGGTTAACGGATGCGAATGCGAAGGTGAAAGTGGATGTGAAAAAATAGTATTTTATGAGTAATATTAATCATTTTTTAAATCTCTTTCCATAAAAACACTTTCATACCTCACTTGTTTTTGGCTTCGTGTGACTTGAGTAAACAATAACAATTACTTTGCATTGCAAAGCAAAATTCGGCCGTACGACTGAGTCGTAATCGGGCGTCGCGACTCGCGCATTATTATTATTTTATTTTTATTTTATTGAAACTTATTCCACAAAACTACAAAGGCGGAAATTTTTGGCTGTGTGGCTGACGGCCATAAAGAATATCGCCACCCACTCTCATCCCGTGGGGGGACGTGTCTATCTTATTGCGATCGCCAACCCGTCTGCCAATCGTGGCGATTATGGCAGATCCCCTCAATTGAAGGACACAACTAAACCGCTGCCCACAGTCCCCGGCAGCCATGTTATTCCAAGCCGTGGTAACAGCAGTGTATTCGGCAGGGCAGAAGGTGCTACGAATTCCCGACAGATTCCGCGTTGCTAAAACTGACTACCACTGGCCCGGGCAACATATTATTACAACACACGCACACTGCGAACCGACGACAAAATCATCAAACTGGAGGAAGAATTGAGCAGGTTGCATTGGAATATAATAGGATTATCTGAAGTCCTAAGAGACACGATAATCCTGAAATCCGGGAACTTGATTTATTTCCGGGAGGGCAACCAACAGTCTCATGGTGGTGTTGAGTTCATAGTCCACAAATCCCTCGTCCATAACTTAGTAAAAATCGGGAGTGTGTCGACTAGGGTTGCGTACCTTATACTCAGAATTTATTCGTTGAAGGTCATACAAGTATACGCGCCGACTCTGACGCACTCCGACGATGAGGTTGAGGTCATGTATGAGGATATATCTAGAACCATACATTCCTCTAACACTTATTTCACTGTGGTCACGGGAGACTTTAAAGCGAAGCTGGGTAAACTTTTCGGGAATGAGCTGAGAGTGGGGCAATTTGCATTGGCCTTCATGGAGAAGGAGGGGCTCTTTATGATGAACTCCTTTTTCAAGAAGCCGGATAACCGCAAATGGACCTGGGTAAGCCCCGATGGTAAAACAAAAAACGAGATAGACTTTATTTTGTCGACGATAAGACAGAAGTTCAATGACGTCTTTGTGATCAATGCGGTTAAAAGCGGAAGCGATCACAGGCGGGGCTCATTGAACCTTAATGTCAAGCTCCAGAGGTCCCGACTGATAAAGTCTACGCTCCGACCTTTACCCATCCACGTCTAAAACCCCGAACCCTTTCAGCTCGAACTGCAAAACTGAACTGCTCGAATTGCGGGGAAGTGGAGTCATACCACGACAGGCTCGTAGATGCCGTCCATACAGCTGAGTCTAAGGTCTTCAAAGCCCGCCGTAAAAACAGAACCAAAAAGTTCTCTGACTATACCCTGCAGCTAAAGGAAGAAACACAGAAAATGGTTTTGACAT
Organism: Pseudoips prasinana; assembly: GCA_951640165.1. Lineage (NCBI taxonomy): Eukaryota > Metazoa > Arthropoda > Insecta > Lepidoptera > Nolidae > Pseudoips > Pseudoips prasinana. Next base: position 19,929,606 of record OX621236.1, on the reverse strand, counting down.
CGTTTGGTGATGCTACCAGATACCGGCAGCTCAACAGACAGATCTCAAAGTCTCTGACTCGCGACACGCGCCCAATAAATACAAAATGTATTAAAGAAGCCATCGAGCGGATTATTTATATATTAGTTTAAGTACGAAAACCGCCCTTACTGTCGATGTAATTAAAACGCTGTCAAAGTAAATGAACCAACGTGGTGTTAACCTGTACTTCTGAGTAATTTGGTTATTTGGTGTATTGTTTCTTTTTTATGTATTATTTGTTTGCTAATATTATAATATTTTATTGGTTTTGTTAATACTGTTTAGTAACTAATTATAATTAAGGTATAATGTCGAGAGAATCTAATGTAGATTTAAAGGCACGAACCTGCGAATTTAGGCGTGACTATATACTGTTTTATAAAGAACTCTTTAGTTACCTCTTCAAGTGCCCTCCACAGAACCTGGTCGGCTCGCTACTAGTTGCGGGAATAATGTGTACGAACAAAATACAGTGTTAATCTGTATATTGCGATATAATCATTTTTGGCGTTAAAATAAACATATTATTTAGCTATTTTATAATAATATGTATTTACTTACTAATGTAGTACACATTTTACACACGAACAATTATTATTCATACAATTATGTAACAACACTTATTGCGTATATCCGTTATCTTCTTCTGATGTTTGTGGATACTCCAATGTTTTAATTAGATTTTCTTATGTATTTGATTCATATCTTGAAATACTGCTGTATCAACATGATTATAAAAAAGGTATGTTTTTAATACTTTCACTGCATCAAGTGTTTTTTTGTTGCTGGTGGAAAGATAGGGCAGTCTGTTTCATTACCTACAACCACTTGTTGTAATTTAAAGAAAAAAAAACTGTTGTAACCAGGTGATCGTTGTTTTGTATATTTCAGTAAAGTATTTAGCACGTAGAACTGCTTGACCCACTCAGTTAACGAAAGGTCATATTCACTTTCAAACTCTAGTTCTTTTTGCCCTTTGTTGTTTGGACTTTGTTCTACGAGTGACGAACATTTGTAGTTAGAACAAAGTCCAACAAGACGAAAACAGTGGGGGTTAGATGTCGCTGTCACTGCATCCCAAGGTTTTGAAAAATATTACATGCAACATATTTATGGAAGTTGTTGCTTCAGATTCGCACAGTTCCAGACTTTTTATCACGCTTTGAGTGTTTGGTGGAAAAAACTTTTTCTTTATTTTCCATATCGTAGATTCATTAGAGCGGCTAAATCCAAAGCGTCTTCCAACATCACTGGCGGAAGACAAATCTCCCGCCTCTTTTGGGCGTATTAATAGAACGTTTTCGTCAATACACAAAGATTTTCGTTTACAGTTCAAAAGTATGTAAGCAACTGCGATAATAGTAACGTTTAACAACATGAAAGTTCACAACAGTTCTTATCAATTTCGGCAACATAAAAAGTGCTGCTTAATGATTTAAATTAAATATTTGTCGCTACAGAAATTGATCGTGACGCTAATAGAGTGTATTATTGTATAGGAAACAAGGTTAACCAACGAAAGTCACGCAAATGTTATAAGGAGATTGTCGTTAAATCGAGTGACGTTATAAAGAGTTTACACTGTATGTAAAAACTTATATGCTCTTAACAATCTTCAAACATATGCAATTAAATTAGATATATGGGTCACAGTAATGAAAGTTGTGATTGCAGATGATACCGAACCCGAGTGACGGCGAAGAGAACAAGAACTCCCGCTCGGGCTCGCTGACGGCGCTGGTGTAGCGCCGCCCGTGAGTTCGACTCGCGACGGAACGTTAGTGCGATACGTTCGGACGCTCAGTTCACCCGCGCTGCCAATTCGTACGAAGACTGTGAGTAGTTATAGGTATTTGTAATATTCGATATCACATTACGGTTAGGTAGGTAGGTCCATTCGAAACCTGTATACAGTTTTCTAAGATCTCAGCATCTTTGACTTTAGTCTCGTTACTATAACATCGTTTCATTTTTCCGTTTCTCTTGTGCCAAAGGGAATATCTATCATGACAATTTATTTTTAAGTTTTTGGTTGTTCGACTATTTATTTTTATTTATCTTTTGTCTTACTTTTTATTTATGTGTATCTTTCACTTTGAGTATTATTGCGGGTTGATTCCGCGCTAAGCTTTGTCTGAACGCTGCGCTTACGCACGCGGCGGAAGATGGTAGATTAGAATGAGAAAATCTAATTTATATACTTTATATTGTTGTAGTAGTAATTTATGTTGTTTGTAAACAGCGGAGTGTTGCGACGATTCAGGGTTCTGTGATAATCGAAGTGTGTTGTGCAAAGAGGCAGTAGTATATAGAAACCGGAAACAAACCAAAACAATGTTAAGACTCTAGAATGCGTTATTCGAAATAAGTTTGGTATTTTGTACACTCTTTATGATCTTATATTTTTAAAATTGTAATAGTAGCGTGTTATTGTATGTAATCTGATGTAAATATTATTATAAACCAGAGTATTTTTACATGTTTAGTTAGATATCGAAGCTTAGCAGGTTATAGTTTAATGTAAACCTGAAGTATTATAGTTTATCCGATACATTCCGTAGATATGGTTATAAGCGTATGTTTTAAGTTTATTGAAACCAATTATTGAAATATGTTCAAAACGTAATAAACTACTTAAGAATGTATACCTTATTTTATTTGGAATGTTGTACATAAATAAAACAAATGCTATCGATACGTAAAAACCGTTTTATTTTTGTTGTAATAAACCAACAAATAACAAGTTCTTACTTACACATACATAACGAATTATTCTATACATAGCTGGTACATAACATCTCACTGAATTAATAGCATCACAATTAAATTAACAATAATATTTCAAATTATAATTGAAAAAATGTACATAATAATTACAAAAAAAAATCTTTCACAATATAATTCAAGTGTCTATCATAATTTAAAAGTATTCACATAGATAATTTAGAACGGTAAGTACTTTGTAGTTGCGTCTGCGCAAGTTTACGGACCATAAACAAGCAAACAGGCACCGTGTGCGTGTATGCTGCCAAGTTGTCGCAAAACACGGACTTTAGTAATCAGACTTCTGTAAATGTTTAAGTACACAAATCGGCTAATAGCACTTCTTAACTATGTAATTGGTAAAGCTCAAAATTGATTGGACCATTGTTAATAGAATCCGTATTAAGGTATGGAATATTATTGTGGGGTAACTCTACGGATGTGAGCAGGGCATTCATTAGTCAAAAAAAATGTATACGTGCTCTGTGTAACGTTGGACCTTTAGAGAGCTGCAGATCCTTATTCAAAAATAATAATTTATTAACATTGACAGCATTATATATACTCGAAGTTTGTATTTTCGTAAAAAACAATCCCAGAGAATTTGTATCAGCGCTAGATAAGAAATCAATTATCGCAAAAAGAGATCCAACTCGTATTTTATTGCCACCCTGTAGAACAACGTTATACCAAAAGAACTGCTCTGTAATGTGCATTAAGGTGTTTAATAGGGTACCCAAGAGGATCAGAGAACTGTCACTGATACATATGAAAACAGTTTTAAAACAGTGGCTTATAGATAAGGTCTTCTACAACCTTACTGAATTCTTTGACCATAAGGAGTGAATTCATAATTATAATTATTGACATATTCTGATTATTGATTATTTATTTTTATAATACTATGATGGTTTTTTCTTAATATTATGTATTAGATTATATTACAATAATTAATTCTATAGCTATTAAGACTACATGTAAAAATATATATTCGCATGTCTCTGTAGACAAAATGTGTGAACTTAAACCTTATGTAAACATCCTGTATGTACCACTTTTTTAAGCGAAATAAATACTTACTTACTTACTTAATTTAAAACCTTATTAACAATAATGGTATTCGAGATAACATTTGGCATTGATTCTATAAAAATCATAAAATAATCAGTATCTACCACATTGAATGCACTTTATTACAAAACTAAAAACGTAAATCTCACTAGTCGTTTGTAAAATTCGTATTAGCTTAGTCACGCTATAATTAAACATATTCTTAAAAAATATTCCTTTTTATTAAATTACCTAATACATTATTTGCGACTACTAAAAGCTTGTCCGCCATAACGATTGTGTTATCGTATGAGATTTGTGGGAGGTGTGTCGTGTCGGTTGCCGGTAGGTTTATTATCCGCCTATTCACGAATCATTTGGAGCACCATCTATACATAAATCTCAAGTCGAAGCCGGCCTTAGAAAGATCGGATTAATAATCTGTTCGGAAAATCAGTTCTTGAAATGGGCTTACAACTGTCCAATTTTACATAATACCACTTGGTATATATCTCACAAAAACGTATGTATGTCAATTTGGAAGAAAATTTTCCATCAATAGATAAAAAATTGTAGAAATTACAATTCTTTAAGAACATTGGAATACCGGCATTTACAACTATTATTTTTTTGTATAAAATATTTCTAAAGTGATTAATGATTTAGTTTAATTTAGCACAATTTAAAATCAATTTTGATTGTTTCCTGTTCAATCTATTCTGATACGTACTTGTAACTTGAGTGTAGTACTAGCATGAAGCGGTATATTCGGGTCTTGTAAGCCCCCGGCTCCCGAATTGAGACTTATGTCTAAATACGGACTTAAGTGACTAAAACAGCAGCTGCAGCAAAGGCAGAGTAGACCTGAGTCTGCCTTCGACCAATGAAATCACAGTATAAGTGATCAAATAGACTTTTATTTATAAAACATACTAGAGAAATATGTATAAAACGTCATACTAATACAGTAGAAATGGTCCACTTGGTGACTCAACCTCACCGTAGACAACAGTTCCAGCCACTTAGGAGCAATGTGATACCGGCTTAGGTACTTTTAAAATTCTTATTTAATATAAAAATAAATAAATTTAAAAATATTACTATTAATTTATTTAATTATAACTTACTTTCATAAGTTCAATAATGCAATATTTATCTCAAAAGGCACGATACTTTGTTTATACTATAAAGTGACATCGCTATGACGGTACATGTAGTTAACACTTCCATTTCAAAGAGATAGAATACAATTTGTTTTCGAAAAATATATTCTATATTGTTACATCAAAACAACCTATTAAACCGCACATAATACAAATTATTACATAAAATAACTATACAAATTGACGATCGTAATTGTAATTATTCGAACGGGTTCGTAATTGGACGCCATAAGATTTCTTATTCATTAAACTCTCATGTTAATTAGTGCAATACCTCAGCACACAGGAATATTATACAATAATAATAATAGTTTATAAGACTGGAATGAGAATTCACAGAAACACGTAATACTCTACTACGAAACAGTAAGTACATAGTCCTTGATCGCCGCTTGAGCTAGATACCGCTTGAGCTAGTTACCGCTTGAGCTGGTTACTTGAGCGATCTCATTGGATATGAAAGTGTTAACTGGAATTTGTTTATATAAATTAGACTTATTGGGCTAAACCGTGATGTTATAACGCATGCTTTCATCAGGATTCCTAATAATTAGAATAGCCCGATCTTTGTACATATTCAATCGTAGGAACAATTTATTTATAGCCTAAATTACATTCAATTACTTCATTCGGTAGCACCGCTCGACGCTGCATCTTCTTGCTTTCTTTCAAATGCCTGGAAAAATATAAATTTTATATATACAATCCCTGATTTAGAATACTTTACATTCAGTCTAACTCTTTGTAAATGCAAATCGAAATATGACTTAAATTAAAATGACATCTTGTCGCTTAGAGGTTTTATCAAAATAATTTTATAATAAGTCGAATCTTAAAACATTTTAAATGGCAATCCACATTATTCATGCATATTTTTGCCTCATGGAAGTAGGGGTTTAAATGTTGGACAACATTTAAACAAAACAACAACAAAAATGTGCGTGAATAATGTGGATTGCCATTTAAAATGTTTTAAGATTAGACTTATTCTAACGCGTATTTTCAACGCTTATTTTGTACGTTAAATTTAGATTACATGTGGATCACGGCGCAACTTTCTACGAAAAACTAAGGTGGTGCAATCATCAATGATCTTAATCCTGACAACTGGCAATTCATGTGTGGTTTTGTCATTCGAGTAGGAGTTTCTTATAGTGTATCCAATCGTTCATTTAACTTTTGACAGATCACGCACATACATTTTTGTAATAATTTTTGATACAATGTGCTACAGGGAATACTGTACTTCATGGACGGCCTCCGCCCACTTAGAGATGTGACATTGGTAATTAATGACAGCAGACTATAAAAAACGGTTTTGAAATAAATCGATTATCGATTATATTAATAAAACATACAATAAAATGATTGTGATTATATTTTATATCTATCGACGTTAATACCTTTATTATTTTGCATTAAAATGTCCTAAATGTCTCTGTTTTAATGCATAAATAATTTGCTTAATGAAACCAAAATAAAAGCATGTAAATGAAATGCGGTGTACCTACCTTCTTGTAATGAACAGGTTCAAAATATTGAAAATCATAGTACTTTAGGGATTAAAAATATAGCAACCAAAAGTAAAAGTGTAATACTATTTTTAATTTTAAAGAATTGTCTATCACCAGGAATCATCATCACTTGAGTTCTCAGTAATAAACGTAAACGTAACGGATCCGGGTATCACTATTTCATTAAATATTAGATCTGTCAAAAGTTAAATAAACGATTGGAAAGGGTATAAACAGTATTTCTGTGTAATTTTTGTACGGTAAGTATACATAAAATACTAGTGGATCATGACTAGAGATCGGGTAATCGGATGCATGCAATATAATAATAATATCCCGGGACGTTATTCACACACGGCCATTTGATTCCAAACTAAGCAGAGCTTATACTATGGAAACCAGATAACTGATATACTACATAAAATATACTACTTTTCTTTTGTAAATATATTATATATTTGACTTTAAAGTACCCCGCGACACAGGGATTAATTCCCTAGTGCGGGAGTTATTACGCCCAAACTCGGTGCACTGCCAAAACCGCTAGAGGTTAACATCCTACTAATATTATAAATGCGAAAGTTTGTGAGTATAGATGTATGGATGTATGTATGTTTGTTACTCTTTTACGCCAAAACTACTTTAACGCGGGTGAAACCGTGGGGCACAGCTGGTATATTCATAATAATATCAGTCGTATAATAATATCAGTCATATGAATTCTGACATCCTGATCCAACCTCAAATCTAACGTCAAATGAACTGAAAATGACTATGTCATATATTTTTTAAATGTAAGTCGCAAAGCTGAGTCTGCTGACCTGTTGCGCGACGTGGGCCAGCGTGTCGGCCATGGCGCGGCCCGTCTGCTCCACCATGGCGCGCAGCACGCCGCCGTCGCGCTGCAGCAGCACGTGCGGGTGCGCGAACTCCACCATGCGCCCCGCGTCCATCACCAGCACCTGCCGCAATCACACAACGTTGGCATGGCTATTACTACACCTTCATGCATTTAAAAATATTAGGTTGGGGAAAAAGTCTTTTCGCATTATAGTATGTATAAACTTGTCACAAAATCTCTTTGGCTATACTATTTGTATCTGGCTGGTTTTCGTATCATTGAAAGTTTAAAATTTACAGAACATAATTCCAAATTCAAATTAGGAAAATGTGTGATTCTGTGAATGTGAATGTGTGATTCATTTGTTTTTCGTACTGTCAAGATGAGTGAAACTAATGAAGAATATCGATACATTTTAAAATTTTACCCCAAAAAAAGGTAAAAATGCAACGCAAGCCCCGAAAAAAATTTGCGATGTTTATGGACCTAAAGCAGTATCTGTGAGAGTACCACAATGGTAGTTTAAGCGATTTCAATCCGGAAATTTTGATGTCAAAGATGAACGTCGCTCTGGTCGACCTATTACTGATAAAATTGATGCCATTTTTGAAAAAGTGGAGCAAGATCAGCATATCAGTAGTTACGACGTAGATGAAGAACTGGGAATTGACCACAAAACAGTTTTGGCGCATTTGAAAAAACTGGATACACAAAGCTCGATATTTGGGTACCTCACGAGCTCACTGAAAGAAACCTAATGAAACGTGTACTCATTTGTGATTCTTTATTACGACGTAATGAAACCGAACCATTGAAGATGCTGATAACTGGTGATGAAAAGTGGATCACGTACTACAAGAACGTGCGAAAAAGGTCGTGGCCACAGGCCGGTCAGGCTACACAGACTATGGCGAAATAAATAAAATAAAATAAAATAAAAAAGGTTTTTATTCACGTAGACTTTTAAAAAGCGCTTGTAAATAGTCAGAACATGTTTGTAGTAATATAGTTGTATACATTAGATATTATTTCTAGTAACATAGATATTTAGGTACATCTTGTATGAAAACATTTATAAAATTTATTTTATTACAGAAATGATATTTAGCTAGCTCGTATCAAGTTATTGTCAAGAGATTATGTTTAATTATCTAGTTTAAGTCTAATATTTTTACTACATATTGTCAATGGTTCTGTCTATATTAAAGGTATTATTATTATGACGGACCTTGTGTTAATAACGACGGTCGCGCTTTAATGCTACCACCGGATCCAATGCGCCCCAACTGAGAAGACCCAGCGAAACAAACTCAGTGGGTTCATCTACTACCGGTTTCAACACGACCCAGTTGAGACGGTCCGGCGAAACATACTCAAGCGGGCATGAACACGGGATTTGGTCCAATTAGAGTAATTATTTAGTAGGCAAACACAATATATGCTCGATCGGTTGTCTGAATGCTTATTATTTTAGATTATATTTAGGTATACAAAAGAAAAACTTCGAAACAATAACATTATTCATTTTGAGACAGATTCAATAATTTTAAATTAAGTATATGATAGCAATCATTTACAGATAGTTCACGTAACACAGCAGATCAGTCATGTCTATATGGCTACAAGATCTCCAGCGAGCAATGTGCAGGTAGGAAGTGAGAGCCAGACGTCTTTGTCATCGATGTACTCTTTAGTGGTGTAATAACCCCTAGCCATAAGTATACGTTTAATATGTGTTTTAAAACTTGTGTCAGGCAGATCAGTAATTTGAGTAGGAAGCTTGTTATAAAACCTAATACAATTTCCTAAAAATGATTTATTAGTTTTGCTTACTCTAAAGCCTGGCATGGCTAGTTTGTTTTTATTCCTAGTATTTATATTATGCAGTTCACTTTTCTTTTTATAATTATGAATATTTTTTCTAACAAACATTATGTTCTGATATATATATTCCGATGGCACAGTAAGTATATTTATTTCTTTAAACAAATTTCGCAAGGAATCGCGACTGCCTAAACCATAAATGGCTCTGACTGCTCTTTTCTGCAATACAAAAATAGTACCTATGGCAGCCGCTGAACCCCACAGCAGAATGCCATACGACATACTGCTATGAAAGTACGCTAAATACACTAATCTAGCAGTTTGTTCATCTGACAATTGCCTTATTTTCCAGACAGCATAGGAAGCCGAACTTAATTTACCTGCTAACTTTTCAATCTGAGGACCCCATTGCAATTTTGAATCAAGTGTCAATCCCAAAAATACGGTCGATGGGACTAAATCTAATATTTTCGCATTAAGTGCAACTGTTGGTACAATTTGAGCCACATTCGGCAATGAGAACCTGATGCATTTAGTTTTCCCTGCATTTAACAAGAGATTATTTGCCGAAAACCATTCTGATATAAAGCTGAGTGTTTTATTATGCTCAATAAGATCTTTATCCTTTCTATTTACTTTAAATATGAGCGACGTATCATCAGCGAACAAAACTATGTCTGATACTTTCTCTACCAGATAAGGGAGATCATTTATATAAACTAGAAATAAAAATAGGCCCAATATAGATCCTTGGGGCACCCCCATTTTCACAGGATGACGTGCCAAAGTTGTCACTACGGTGTCCCGTCTATCGAAACCATCTGTTGTCGCCCCGATAAATAGGACATCACAAGATCAAGAGATGTGCCAGATATTCCATAGTACTTCAGTTTAACAACGAGCGTACGATGATCAACGCAATCGAAAGCCTTAGAGAGATCACAGAAAACTCCCAGCGCATCCTGTGATCCCTCCCAAGCCTCCAATATTGACCTAATTAATGTGCAACCTGCATCCTGAGTAGAGCGGCCCCTTGTAAACCCGAACTGCTTGTTATGCAATATCTCATTCACGTTAAAGTGCGACAACATTTGGCTGAGCATCAGCTTTTCAAATATTTTACTTAAAGCTGGCAGTATTGAGATAGGCCTATAATTCGTGGCATTTTTTGAACAACCTGCCTTGAAAATGGGTATTATCTTACTTATTTTCATTAAATCGGGAAAGACACCATCACTTATACAGCCATTGAAGATGGCTGCAAGGATTGTAGCAATGTTTAGTATGATTGATTCAATTGCTTTAACAGACAGTCCCCACAAATCTTCTGTGCCTTTCCTTTTAATACTCTTAAAAGCTTTTATAATATCATCACTTGTTACGGATTTAAAACTAAAGTTAGGCACAGTTTGTTTTACGCTTTGATTTAAAAAGAGTTCAGCCACATCTGGTGATGATGCGAGACACTTTACTTACGAGACAGTTCATCACCAATATTCAATACTAATGTTTGATCTCTTGATCTACTTTTACCAGTTTCAGTATTAATTATTTGCCAAGCTGATTTTATTTTATTATCAGATTTTTTAATTTTATCTCTTATATATAAAGATTTAGCTTGAATGCAAACCTTTTTAAAAAATTTTGAAAGAAACCCGGGTTAACTCGCAACAAGGTGATGTTGTGTGTGTGGTGGGATTGGAAGGGCATTATTCATTATGAGCTGTTACCACCAGGCAGGACCATCGATTCTGAACTCTACTGCGAACAACTGATGAGATTATAGCAAGAAGTTGGGAGAAAGCGGCCGGAATTAATCAATAGAAGGGGTGTGGCTTTGAAGCATATTCGGACGGGACGGTTATCCGAAACAGATCAGGGACAGGACTGACAGTTTTCCTTGCTCTCCGAGGCACGGGTTCCAGACTCTAAGGTTTCTTGCCAGAAACATCCCAATATTTTTTTAGACCCTCCCGGAATTGGACCTCTAAAATGCCGTAGTTTACAAATAATACATAAAATCCATTACATGACTAAGTGTACTGTCCCACATGATGTGGAACTACAATAATGTCTATGCTATGTATGTGATACAGCTACACTGAAAGTAAAATAACTGTATTATTTGTAATATATTTTAGAGGCCCAATCCCAGGAAAGGCTAGAAAATATTGGGATGTTTCTGGCAAGATACAGAGTCTTTTCTAACTAATGTAGGTATGTTAAAATCGGTAAGAAATGTGAGTTATCGATTTAATTTAAATGTTCTTGATGTATTAATAAAACTGTAAAATTCTATTAAGGGAAGGTACTATAATACAGTTTTTAGAAACCCAGAATCGACTTAAACTATGCTAAATAACCAATTTCAACAAAAACATTATTTATCTAAATGATAAACTACTTTTGAGGTCTATTAAAAATGCCGAATAAATTAACAAAACCAATGGGCTCGAGGTATACTGCTCGAGGGTAGACCCTTAATTATGTTATTGACATGGAGCACATCTGGGTTCTGACGCCAGACAAATGAATTAATAAAATTACAAATTTACACTAATCTATAAATGTAGACCTTAACATGATGTTGTTCACCTTATCCGAGTCCATGACAGTATGCAGCCGGTGAGCTATCGTGAGCACGGTGCACGCGGCGAACTTGTTCCGTATTGTAGTTTGTATCAACGCATCAGTCCTGGAAACAAATACATAATTAATACATGCTGTCAGTAATGCAAAAACCAAAACACGAATAAAACTATATACCTAACCCTGAATTTCAATTCAGGGTTATTATTTTATATTAATCAATATATATTGTTAATTTACTTTATCCTTTAGGCAGTGATGACCTATTAGACTTGTGCAAGCCGATAGATAGGATTGTGGCTCTTAACGATTATCATCGGGATAGAAAGCTTAAAATGCGTTATGAAATATGGGCATGCTTAGAATTTTATTTCATCGATCATTCATCTAATACTAAAAAGTAAACGCATGCCTAGATGCCTAAGCTCGCCGATCATTAAAAAACTGCTATGTAAGGTTGGGCGATGATATATCAATGAAACGCTCTGACTGCTGGATAATAACTCACTCTTTATTAATAAGTAAACATGCTTTATATTAATAGGAAAGGGTGATACATACTTATGTCTAACTTACATACTACACCTCCAACGAAAGGAAAAAAAAATAAAATAATATGACAGTATTATTTTATTTACTTACAACTAACATAGTAAATAAATCGCAGTATTATGCACTACAATTGCATGGGTTTTATTAACATCTGAATACATAGTTCTAAATGTTTGTTTTATTTAGATAACATTACAATTTACGTAAGCAAACATATCAATGTTTTGTATAGTTATATTGAGTAAAAGTTAAGTTGAATACAACAATTAATATAAGGTGTAAAATAGTAAAAATATGTAAAATGTGTATATAATAAAAATATAATCATGAATAATATAGCTTAGTCCTATTCTTATGTACTAAATCGGTTTTACCATTATCTTTTAATATTTCAACATTTGGTGCAACATCTTTGATTACCAAGTATGGTCCATTGTAAACACTTTGAAGTTTAGTACCAGTCTCATTTCGTACAAGTATCAAGTCGTTCTCCTTATAGGTAATGGGATTACAGGTAGAATCATGTTTCTCTTTTCTTAGTATTTTACTTTGTATTAAATTTTGGTACGCTTCTTTTTGTGATGTTTGGAGTCTGTACTTCAATTCTAAGGGATAATTGTCATAGTTATAAAGTGGCTCTACTGCATTTTTATTCAAATTGGATGGTATATTACAACGTTTCCCGAATACTAACTCATACGGCGTAAATTTGGTAGCAGTATGAACAGACGTATTGTAGGCGAAGCACCAGTAGGGTAACCATGTACTCCATGAATTCGAATGGTTATCGGTTTGTATTCTTAAAAAATTACCTAAATTTTTATGAGTATTCTCTAAAGAGCCTATAGTTTGGTGATGGTATGCAGTAGAGTTAAGAGTAGTTATATTTAATAATTTACAAGTTTCCTGGAAAATTGATGATAAAAATTCAGAACCCCTATCAGTCGCGACTCTATCTGGTATCCCAAACCGGAGTATAAAATTATTAACAAAGTTTTTCGCTATCTCATTTGAACTTTTAGAAAACATAGGATATGCCTCTACGTATTTACTTAATTCGCATTGGATAGTCAGTATATACGAATAGTTGTAGTCATCCTTATCTAATGGACCTACTACGTCAAGGAAATTTTTTTCCATTGAAGAATTCGCAGTAGTTGTTATTACCATAGGTTCTTTAATATAATGAGAATTATGTTTCTGCTTTTGGCACTTCTCACATTTCTTAATAAATTCCTTAACATCGCGTTCAAGACCTGGCCAAAAGTAATATTTCTTGATATTTTTATACATTCGTCTTATACCAGCGTGGCCACTAGTTGGTAGAAGATGAAAATCATTTAATATTACTTTTTGGTCGTCTTTGTTGTCAATTATTTCAACATTGTTTAATATACACAATCGCGGTCCGGACCAATTAGTGTAATTCTTAATTTCTTTAATTATTTTTTCTATAAATTCGTCATACATTTTACATCTTATGAAAATTTATTCAAGTACATTTATTTTCTCGCAAAAATATCTCAGTTCCCTCACAAAAGCGGCTGGCGTCAGTTGTGATTGGGATACTGGATTTATAAACAAAGTCATTCTAGATGACGAATAACAAAACACTTTATTCTCTAATTCAATTTCATTAGACTTACGTAAGCTTTTTAGTTTATATTTACCAATAAATTTTAGTTCTACAGAATTTCTCGGTTTACTATGAATTTCTACAACTTTTGGTTGCGCAGGCCAATCGTCAGTAGGAACCATAGCACTCGGAGAATCCTGAAGGTCTAATTGTTTTTTACGTTGTGCACGTGTCATAACAGAGATAATGCTTTCATGCATAGTTTTTAAGTCTGTCGATGTAATAGGTAGGCGTGACATTGAGTCAGCTATAATATTATCTGATCCTTTTATGTACTTTATGATGAAATCATATTCTTCAAGTAAAAGTCTAAATTTCATGAGACGACTAGAGGGATCTCGCATTGTAAATAAATAAATAAGTGGTTTATGATCGGTTTGAATAATAAAAGTCCTACCATATAAATAAGGGCGAAAATGCTTCACAGCCCAAACTATTGCTAACAGCTCTTTTTCCACTGTGGGGTAGTTAAGTTCAGCTTTATTGAGGTTTCTGCTTGCAAACGCTATAGGTTTATTATTTTCGTTACATAAGACGGCGCCCAATGAATGTTGCGAAGCATCCGTTTGTAATATAAACTTATGGTCTGTCGAAAAATCCGGATATTGAAGTATGGGAGGTGAAGATATAATAGATTTTAACTTTAAAAATGCATTCTGACATTTTTCGTCCCATATAAATGGCGTATTTTTCTTAGTTAAGCGCGTAAGTGGATACGCTATAAACGCAAAATTTTTGATAAATTTCCTATAATAGTTCGCAAACGCTACAAATCTTATCAATTCTTCTACATTGTTTGGAACTGGCCAATTGTTCAACGCTTGAATTTTTTGAGGGTCAGGTAAAACACCTTCACCGGATATGATATGTCCTAAATATAAAATGTCTTTTTTAAGGAAATTACATTTAAGGGGATTTAATTTTAAATTGACCTGACGTAATCGAGTAAAAACATCAATGAGATTTTTAGCGTGTCCTTCTAAGGACTTTCCAAAAACGACAAGGTCATCTAAATAAACTAGGCATTTCTCGAAAGTTAACCCTGACATGGCAACAGTCATCATTTTTGAAAATGCATTAGGGCTTGTTTTCAACCCCATAGGCATTCTTGTCATCTGATATTGGCCTGAAACGGAAGCAGTACAATTATTGTCTGTGTTACTGTTATTTGCAATTTTATATTGACCCGAACAAAATGCTGTATATTTTCGACTTTCGGGGTCAAGGTCACATTGGTAGTACCCGCTAGAAAGGTCAAGCGTAGAAAAGTATATAGCTCCTGAAAGAGAATCCAAAATTTCGGTTATATTAGGGAGGGGAAATTTATCGTCTTGGATGTTATTGTTTAATTTTCTGTAGTCAATTACCAATCGCCACTTCCTATTGCCTAAACTATCTATTTTTTTCGGAACCAGTAACAATAGGCTAGACCATTCAGACTGGCATGGCTCAATTATGCCTTCTCGTAACATATCACTAATCTGATCATTTACTTCACGTTTTTGGGAATATGGAATTCTATAGGGTTTACTAAATACAGGCTGAGTATTAGGTTTTAAATTAATTTGGTGTTTATAAATGTTTGTTGTGGTTAACTGGTCTCCTGGTAATAAAAATACATCTGAAAATTTTGCACATATGTTTTCAATAGTTACTTGCTCTTCAGCATTCAAATGTTTTAAATTTAATAAGCTAAATAATTTTTTTACACGATTCGAATTGACAATTTTACATTGATTAAAACTACACACATTATATTCGCTAACATTCTGTATGGTCGGTTGAATATTGTCAAGGGAAACCTCCTTGTCGCTTGTATTTAAAACCAAAATAGGTATCAAGCCATTTGTAGGCTTTACTAACGTACTAGCCAGAAATACTTCCTCCTGTAATTCCGAGGAACAAACTAGACATTCTTCTGTAAACGTAGTTTGTATATAATGTATCGATTCTGATCTTGGCGGTAAAATAAAACAATGGGAACTCGATCTTAAAGGTAAAATAATGTTATTATTTAGTGTCAAAGTAGAACAATTAAGATTTAAAATAGCATTAAATTTGGAAAGAAAATCTTGTCCTAAAATAGCATGTGCCTTACATGGCAAGGAATTAAAAACATAAAACTTATGTTCGAATGAATGACCTGGCGGATCATAACAGTTACTAAGTGTTAAATAAACGTATCCGATTGCTTCTATTGAACCGCCTATTCCGTTTATTGTAATGGTCTCTGTATGGAGTGGAATGTTTAATCCAACAACATGTTTATATTTAATAGCACAGATGGTTGCGCCGGTGTCTATTAGAAATGAATAGTTATATTTATCTACATATAAATCAATGCAACAAGTACTATCGTTTGCACAAATGAAATCATTATTCACGAAAAAATTTGCTTTGTTCCACAGGCGAATTGTCATTAGTGGGTTCATCGTTCAATACACGAATATTTGGATATTGACGTGTCCCTCGATGACCCCTATAATTATTATTGTACCTATTATTATAGTTCGAGTACTTACCTCGGTACGATGTTGACGGACCTCGTACTTGATTCTCGAAGGCACGACCACGGCCTCGGTAGAACGTAGCACCACGGTGCATGGTTGGTCTGCTAAAGTTATTATATGTAGAAGCACCTCGAAACTGGCGAGTAATCCCAGCATTAAAGTTACCTCTGTAATACGTAGGTTTATGATAGTTGTTACGCTTTTTATTATACGTTAAAATATCTCCAGACTGAGACGGCAACGCAATTTCCTCATCTACCGCTGCCTGTACCGCGTCCTTCAATGAGTCAAAATTTCGTGCAGCTATTATAGTGCTAAGACGCCTATTGCGCAATCCGTCGGCAAAACGTTTGATCGCTTGCTTTTCATTTAAGGGCTGTAAAATTTTTAAATTCTGCGTATTACCGTCGGCTTGCGCGATAGTCAGATCCATGAATATTTCGGTCAATTCTTTGCCGTAATCATCAATTGATTTTCCATCTTGCCGAACAGATTGTAGTTTATTTTGTAAAGCTACGGAACTCTTTTTAGGTAAAAGAATCGTACGCATATCAGCTAATAATGCATCTACGGTTGTATAACTAGTATTAAGTTTCAACTTCGCGGATTGAGAAAGACGACTCTTTAAAACAAAGTTTATCAAATTTAATTTACATTGTTGACCATTCAAAATAGAACTATAATAGTCAATTCCGTCAATTAATTGTCTCGTTGATGATTCATCGTTCATGACTGGTAACAAACTTAAAGCTGTTTTTAAATTAAATTCCATTTTGGAGTCCTTTCCGTTATTTGTTGTCATACCAAATGTTTCGCTACTAGACTTATCAGATACACGTACATGGGATTTATGACAAAATTCCTTAATCTCTAAATATAATTCTTTAATCCTATCACTATAAGATTTAATTAATGACAAACTTTCGGCACTTAATTCTTTCTTTTCTATTTGATTTTTTAAACTTGAAAATAAAACGGTGTAACTATTATACGCAACAGTTGCCTCATTGAACTTTTCTTTTAATCGTTCAGGCGTTCTTTTGTCATAACTCAACTTAGTTAAATTCTCTTTAATTACTCTTAACTTCTCATATACATTGCTAAGTTCTTGGGCCATAATATGTCATCTTAACTAAAAAGGATAATATACTTAACATACAAATAAAAGTTACATAAATCGGTTACCATTGGGAGACGTACGTTCCTCGTTGAGTTACGTTTATGCGCACAGCAAAACACAAATTTTGTACACACTTTTTAACACTTAGTGGCACTTATTACAGCTCTCAGTTCTTATCCACTCGGTTTTAGCTCGAAATCGTCCATGCACTGGGTAGGCTTTGTTCTGGCACACGTTGAACATCTGGTTACATCTGAAGCTCCTCGACGCCCGCGCCGGGTAAATGTTCTCCTCAAAGATTGGCGAATGATTCTTTCATCGATCCATGCCTCATGGCAATTTTTGTAACATTTGTAAGCAAAATAAATTGCCAATATCAACAGCAAGCCAAGGATTATCATCATAACTATGCTGATCGCCGATAGATGAAATTGTAGTTGTTCAGTACTGGCCGAATTAGAAGTCCCAATGCCATTTTGATTGATGATAACATCTTCTCTTTTTGGTGTATTAGAATTGCACATTTTTGAAGATAAAAAAAAATGAGTCTTTAATCACGTAATGTAGTCTCAGAACCAAATTCGTAAAATGTCCACATGATGACCGAAGTGCGACCCGATGCCTCAAATACCAAACATGGCAGGGTCGCCATGTAAGGTTGGGCGATGATATATCAATGAAACGCTCTGACTGCTGGATAATAACTCACTCTTTATTAATAAGTAAACATGCTTTATATTAATAGGAAAGGGTGATACATACTTATGTCTAACTTACATACTACAGCTATGATAAAGTGGTTATGACCGCCTTGCAGACCAATTACGCTAAGATTATTGAAACCTATCAGAAAAAGTCTTTTAATAACACACTATAACCAAACATTTTGCATTGCGCCTTACAAGTGCCATACAAATTCTATAAGACTTGCTTTGTGGGAAAGAAACAGCCCACCCAAATATTTTAAACACTTATATCTCGGAACTATATTAACAGTTTTAGATTATCTTCAAAATAAAATTCTTTTAATGCCCTCAAATGTATATTTAATTTTTTTTACACCAGTCCACCATATTCTACCAACAAAATATTGAATTTTATCAATATTGAAGCTCAGTTAGACCTATAAAGCACTAAAATAATGTACCTATATCCAATCTGGTTGGTTTCATGTGAGGGGCAGTCCCTCAAATCCTATTGGCGATATGCTTTAAAATAAACATAGTTTGAAATAGTGTAACTGACTGTGGGTCCACATTGGCGGTGGCCTCGTCCAGCACCAGCACGCGGTTGCGCCGGATGATGGCGCGCGCCAGGCACACCAGCTGCCGCTGGCCCACGGAGAAGTTGCCGCCGCCTTCCGACATGCGGGACGATAACCCTGCCGGCAGCTCCATCACTGCTTCTTTCAATTCCACCTAATACAAATAATTATTGTTATTAGGTTAGATGAGATAAAACACTTGCGATTGTTCTGGTTTTCTCGCAGATCAATACGCAAAGATAAAGAAATCGAACTATTACTCGCGTGTTTATAATATTAGATAGCATGGCAACTGTGGAATCTAAAGAAAAAGAGCAAAATCAACAGGTTTCCAATGTTTAAACAAACGTCCTAAAGCGACATGTGATATATTCGAAAACCGCTTTGAAGCTATTATGCCTGAGAGGACCACTTGAATACGTAGGTGCACCAATGGCGTCCTACGCCTTATTTCCAATTTAATTACATACATGAATACCTAATTCTAAAGACCCTATTGTTAAACTATTTGGGATAGTAGGTACAATTTCAATTTTAAAACTCTTAAGCAACTAGGCTCGCGGTCACTCCATAGATGGATGGCCACCAAAGTGGTTTAATTTCTGAGCGTCTCCGTGCTTCAGAGGGTATGTTAAGCTGTCGGTCCCGGTTGTAGTCGTTAGACAACAGTCGTTAAGCCATGTCAGAGGCCTACTGGGCGATCACTGCCCATACGATAAATAAGAAATTCTTAAATGAATGTTTTGTCATAATTACTATTTAATTATACTTATATAATAATAATATCCTGGGACATTATTTACCCACAGCCATCTAATCCCAAACTAAGCAGAGCTTGTACTATGGAAACCTGATAACTGATATACTACACATTATATTACTTTTCTTTTGTAAATACATACTTACATTTACACCCAGACTCAGGACAAACAAACATGTGCATGAAGCACACAAATATCTACATCAGTCACAATCATAATATCATTTGAGTGACTCATCAAACGCCCCTGACAAGCCCTTGGCCCTAGAAAGACAAAATTATGCACAACCGTTCTAATCGCGTGGCACTCCGTCTTTGTAGGTACACACGGCTACATATCAAGCTATACATTTCCAATATAAGCTGACCTGTCATTGTATGGAAGTCCTATACAACGCGAGATCAGCTTATACCGGAAAAGTATAGCTTGATGTGTAGCCGTGTGTTCAAGGGAAACTCTATGTACTTTGGTTATTAGAAACTTAGTTGACCATGGGGATCCACTATTAGGCTTGATCCTCTTGCCCTGCGGAGAGTCGTGGCGTCTCTATGTGTCCTTTACCGCATTTATCACGGGGAGTGTTCAAAGGAATTGTTCGAGGTTGCACACTCCGCCACAGACCCTCTCGCCAAAAGTGGAAGTTTAATCCTTATCTATCACCAGGATGAATGGTCGTCTGCCACCGTGCGTTTCACAAGAAACTTTTTGCCGTGCACTACTGCTCTGTGGAATCAATTAACTGCGGAGGTATTTCCGATCCGGTGTAACATGGCAACTTTCAAGAAGCTAGCCAATTACTTTCTTAAAAGCCGGCAACGCACCTGCGGATACTCTGGTGTTGCGTGCCAGTGCCGTTTGCCATCATATTTATAAAAACTAGCTGTGCCCGCGACTTCGTTCGCGTGGATGTCGGAACTTAACAATGTATTTTTTATTGTAAAGCGCTGTGGGAGGATACCGATACATTTTTTTTAAAATTTAATTTAGTGCTTCTTTATTTTGCCTGTGGAACCATCTGGAGCGTACACAAAAACGTTATTGGGGTTGTTTACGCGTGAAAGAGCTACGTATAGTTGACCATGGGAAAAGCATCCACCCCCGCAACGGATATTGTCTGGGCCTGAGCTTTATTAATCGTCATGGCATAACAGAGAATGACTGGGAATTGCACTGGTTTGAAAGAGAAAGGAAAGTTTTTAGTAATTATAGGTATCCTTGGAATAAAAACAATATCACCGGCGCCGCAACCTGTTAATATTTCAGCTTCGATAATGTTTTGCTGCAGATTTGTGACTTTGAGCCGAGTGCCGTTACAAAGTTTGGGATGACATAAATTTCTGAGGAGAATTATTGGTACACCGATTTTTAAAACTATTTTGTGGGCTGGAAGTCCGGGTGTACTAAGGGAATCCAAAAATTCTACCAGGTAGTGCGTGGCGTCATCTTCTTCCATAACTGTATTTATTGAGATATATTCTTTACTATTCCCGGACGCATGAGTCAAAATTTTGAAATGAATTGCCGCAGCTTGGTCATTGCGGGGAGTCAAAATAGCTCGCTGACATAGCCAAGAACCAGCTTGATTTCCCATGTTTGTGGTATCACCGTACACAGAAGAAATTAGCTCCTGCTGTGATGTAACGTAAGAGCAGAGATTACCAATCAAAATAACTTCCATCTTCTTGTACGGGGTATGTGCCATCGCCTATTTGTTACAATAAATTGGCAAAAGACGTAGGTCCTCGCACTACATGGACCAGACTGTGGGATGAACTCACACGTGAGCACGCCACGTGAACCTTCCTTAAGTCAATTCCAGCTAACTTGAGAGTTGGACTTTGCGTTTTGTTGATGGTTATCGCGACACACACTTTTATAGGGAACTACAGTATTTTAAACTGAAAAGGGAAATCATTTGGCACTAACGGAATACGTGACACGAACACTGTTTCTCCCTGGGCGGATCCAGGCATAATAGTAGCCTCTATAACACGATGCAACGTTTTGACTTGAAGCCTAGTACCCTTGCAAAGTTTAGGTGGCTTCAAATTCCTCAGAACCATTATAGGTATACCCATACGCAACATACATCCCCTATTATACGCCCTTAGGGGTGGAAATTCCTAAAATCCTGAAATACATATTTTTATTTTTAACGGAAAGGCCAAATACCAATTTTCATGCATTTCACTTAAAAAACTGAACTGAACTGAACTACTAAATATAAGTTTCAATGCCTTTAACTTCAAAAATGACGGATTTTCATACAATCTTTCATTCTCTATTTTACCCCCTTAGGGTTAGTATTTCCAAATACCCTTCCTTAGTGAATTCATACGTCATAAAAAGTACCTACCGGCAAAATTTCCGTTCCAAAGCCGTTCAGGCTGTGCGTTGATATGCCAGTCTGTCAGTTTCGTCTTTTACATAGGTACCTAGGTATATAGATTTGTGCTGAGAAAATTATGAGAGACAGGGTTTATTTACTACATTCAAATACATTCAATCGGACAGGCTCAATAAAATTCGAATCGTCTGTACATTCGCGTTACAAACGAATCGACAGCACAAACTTTCGATCGACTGACATTATAATTTAAAATTAAATTATAACAAATCCAAACTTGTACATAATTCAATTTGCCCAAAGAAAACAGAATATTTTAATAACCAATTTTGGACAACGACATACTTCTAGCCAACCAAGACCTTATTTCGAAACAATTCGGAACATTCAAGCC
The DNA here is from genome assembly GCA_951640165.1 of Pseudoips prasinana. Classification (NCBI taxonomy): domain Eukaryota; kingdom Metazoa; phylum Arthropoda; class Insecta; order Lepidoptera; family Nolidae; genus Pseudoips; species Pseudoips prasinana. The sequence goes on along the minus strand of OX621236.1, from coordinate 19,907,257 downwards.
CTAATCTGAACACCGCGAGTCAAAAGCAATGCACAACGACATCTATCGAAATAAAATTCAACTATCAAGCACAACGACATCTATCGAAATAAAAATCAGCTATCAATAATTTTAAATGAAATTATAACAAATCCAACCTTCTCCATAATTCAATTTGCCCAAAGAAAACAGATTTTTTTAATAACCAATTTTGGACAACGACATACTTCTAGGCAACCAAGACCTTATTGCGAAACAATTCAGAACATTCAAAACCCTACGTAACTCATGCAATCAGCAAACACAGGCAAATCTTAACACCGCGAGTCAAAAGAAATGCACAACGACATCTTCTATCGATATAAAAATCAACTATCAACCTAGTTCATTCAGAAAAGAGATGTCATAATATGCATAATGACATCTATCGGACAGTTAGGTAGTTCAACTATAAACATTAGTTCATCTTGAAGTAACGAAATGTGTGTTATTTTTTCATGATTACTTTAAAATCTAATATCTTTTGATAGACTGAACCGATTGCAATAAAACAAAAACGAAATGTTACCTCAAGTTACGCTCAATTGTTGTGTATAAAAGTTATCTACATTGCTTTCGTATATTTTACGTGATACCCGAACATATAAACAGACAAACAGACAAAAATTCAAAAAATGCTGGAAATGGGATCTATTGGTTGTTCCTTAATACCCTGGCTATTCTTTTTGGATTTTCTTTTGATGTACAAAAAATATTTTTCTACAGATTTATTATATGTATAGAAAAACTGTTATAGCAGTCTCAATCAGCCTTTTTGTAAAGAACATTTTGAGAAGAAATCGTTTCGAGAAAATATATATAAATACCTTTCACTGCATCGTAATGTTAGAACACTCCCTAGATACTGACCTGTACTATTGCCATTGAAATCATTCCACTTTGTGCTCGCTACCAGTTGCGGGAACAATGTGTACGAACAAAATACATTGTAATCTCTATATTGGTATACTTGACGGACTAATCAATTTTCGACGTTATAGTTTTCGTTAAATGAAGAGCAATAAAAAATATTATTTTACTATTTTATAATAATATGTATTTACTAATGTAGTACACATTTTACACACGAACAATAAGAATAATTATTATTCATACAATTATGTAACAACACTTATTGCGTATATCCGTTATCTTCTTCTGATGTTTGTGGATACTCCAATATTTTAATTAGATTTTCTTATGTATTTGATTCATATCTTGAGATACTGCTGTATCAACATAATTATAAAAAAGGTATATTTTTAATACTTTCGCTGCATCAAGTGTTTTTTGATGCTGGTGGAAAGATAAGGCAGTCTGTTTCATTTTCTTCAACCACCTGTTGTAATTTTTTTTTAATTGTCAGTGTATTTGTTGTAACCAGGTGATCGTTGTTTTGTATATTTCAGTAAAGTATTTGGCACGTTGAACAGCTTGACCCACTCAGTTAACGAAAGGTCATATTCACTTTCAAACTCTAGTTCTTTTTACCCTTTGTTGTTTGGACTTTGTTCTACGAGTGACAAACACTCGTAGAACAAAGTCCAACAAGACAAAAAAGTGGGGGTTAGTTGTTGTCACTGCATCCCAAGGTTTTGATAAATATTACATGCAATATATTTATGGAAGTTGTTGCTTCAGATTCGCACAGTTCAGGGCCGGATCTACCTAAGGGCTGCTTGGGCTGCAGCCTAGGGCCCCGAGGTTACAAGGGGCCCCCAGACCCCGCTAAAAAGGCAATAATTTTAAAATCAAAACATAGATTTGGAAAGTGCTCGTCATATTGTTATTTACTATCCAGATGACGTAGGTGAGCATTTAGTGAATACTTCAATCTAAGCCAGAGTCTAAGGCTGAGATCTATAGAGCGTACTTAGACTTTGCTCAAACTTTACTTACGTAAGACTTTGCTAAGTGTATGCTAAGCTTATACTTTGATTTGGTATTTATAGACTTTTTGAAGTTAAGATTATGCTTAGCATAAGCTAAGACAGACAAAGTCAAAACACCAATTGTAATTTCGTTACATGCATTAACTTCTGTCTAAGTAAAGTCTGAGCAAAGTCTAAGTACGCTCTATAGATCTCAGCCTTAGACCTCTTGCAGTTTTATTGCATTAAAATAAACTTATTGACGTGTTCCCTAATTGCTATACCATTTTAAAGATTTTTTTAAATTCACCAAGCTGTGAAGCAGGACGCTCCTTCTCAAAGATGTCCTTAGTAGGAAATAAATATAGGACAACAACAAATTTATCACTTCCGTCCATAAATTGTGATCTAACAAATGACTTTCAATGTGATAAACAGAAAAAAGAATTGGCAGCACAAAAATGTAGAAAGGTAGATTTATAATTTATCTATATATATAAAAGGCAAACCTGACTCACTGACTTATATATCAACGCAGGGCCTAAACTATCCGGCGCTGGGAGCTAATCTCAGCGCGAGAGAGTATGCGGCGCCCGGCTGGCTTCTCTCCGGCGCGGCCGGGCGCCGCCCCTGGGATCGCTGGCATTTGGAGCAAGGAATCTCCACTCGTCTTGTATAAGCGGTCCCGGGAAGAGGTAACCTTCTGTAACTCAGGTTGCCTAAACGCGCTTGTGCGTGATGGGGAGGCATTCGGGGCCCTCCCCTCCCTGGGGCAGTCTTGCGGACGCTCAGTGTACAGCGGGGGTACTGCCGAGGTCATTCACAAGTACTCAGAGCCCCGCTACAAGCACTATGAGGCGGGCTACCGTGATGGTTTTAGTGGGTCGGCCCTACACAACGAGTGAATGGCATTTCCACCAAGAAAAAAAAAAAAAGGGCCTAAACTTGAATTTTGTACAGGGTTCCTTTTATAACGTAGGGGAGCACTAAGAAAGGATTTTTGGAAGTTCATCCCCTAAGGGGGTAAAATAGGGGATAAAAGTTTGTCTGAAAATCCGTCATTTTAGAAGTTAAAGCATGAAAATTGGTATTTGGCCTATCATTTAAAGATTAAAAATATCTATTAGGATTAGGATTTATCGATAATCCACCCCTAAGGCCGTAAAATAATAAAATAAGTTTGTATGTAAACTAACAGTTACCCGCGACTTCATCCGCGACAATTTTGAATGATGACCAATGTAACAACAAAAACATTTTTGAAGTTAGACACATGAATATTGGTATTTGGCCCTTCTGTTAAATATAAAAATATGTATTTCAGGATTTTTGGGAATTCCACCCCCAAGGGCGTAAAATGTGACGATGTAAGTTTGTATGAAAAATGTTACGTTTTTGAAGTTAAACGCATGAAAATTGGTATTTGGCCTTTCAGTTAAAAATTAAAAATCTGTATTACAGGATTTTTGGGAATCCTACCCCTGAGGGCTTAAATAGGGGTTGTAAGTTTGTATGAGAAATGCGACATTTTCGAAGTTAAAAGCATGAAAATTGGTATTTGGCCTTCACTTAAAAATTTAAAATATATATTTCAGGATTTTTGGAAATTCCACCCTTTAGGGCGTAAAATAGAGGATGTAAGTTTGTATGAAAAATGCGACATTTTTGAAGTTAAATGCATAAAAATTTATAAAATATATATAAATAAATAAAATAATTTTATTGTTTCTCTCTCACCCAAAGGATGCCTGGAAAACATTGCTACCACAGCAATAAGGTCGCCCTTTGTACTAGTAATACTTGCGTAGATTTAAGTAATATTTATGTCTTTTGTGCCATAAAGAATATATAATAATAATATATCAATATGGAACAATAATATATCAATATAGAAACAGTTTTTTTAACATGGCTATTTGTTGAGTACTTAGATAGGCCCCTAAGTAGTTTCAGCCCAGGGCCCCACAAATTCACGATCCGCCCCTGGCACAGTTCCAGACTTTTTATCACGCTTTGAGTGTTTGGTAGAAAAAGCTTTTTCTTTATTTTCCATATCGTAGACTCATTAGAACGGCTAAATCCAAAGCGTCTTCAAACATCACTGGCGGGAGAAAAATCTCCCGCCTCTTTTGAGCGTATTAATAGAACGTTTTCGTCAATACACAAAGATTTTCGTTTACAGTTCAAAAGTATGTAAACAACTGCGATAACAACTAACGTTTAACAACTTGAAAGTTCACAACAGTTCTTATAAATTTCGGCAACATAAAAAGTGCTGCTTAATGATTTAAATTAAATATTTGTCGCTACAGAAATTGATCGTGACGCTAATAGAGGGTATTATTGTATAGGAAACAAGGTTAACCAACCAAAGTCACGCAAATGTTATAAGGAGATTGTCCTTAAATCGAGTGACGTTATAAAGAGTTTACACTGTATGTAAAAACTTATATGCTCTTAACAATCTTCAAACACATGCAATTAAATTGGATATATGGGTCACAGTAATGAAAGTTGTGTTTTTGCAGATGATACCGAACCCGAGTGACGGCGAAGAGAACAAGAACTCCCGCTCGGGCTCGCTAACGGCGCTGGTGTAGCGCCGCCTGTGAGTTCGACTCGCGACGGAACGTTAGTGCGATACGTTCGGACGCTCAGTTCACCCGCGCTGCCAATTCGTACGAAGACTGTGAGTAGTTATAGTATTTGTAATATTTGATATCACATTACGGTTAGGTAGGTAGGTCCATTCGAAACCTGTATACTGTTTTCTAAGATCTCAGCATCTTTGACTTTCATCTCGTTAATAGTAACGAGACGAAAGTCAAAGATGCTGAGATCTTAGAAAACTGTAAATAAGAGAAACGGAAAAATGAAACGATGTTATATAGAACATCGTTTCATTTTTCCGTTTCTCTTGTGCCAAAGGGAATATTTATCATGACAATTTATTTTTAAGTTTTTGGTTGTTCGACTATTTATTTTTATTTATCTGTTTGTCATACTTTATATTTATGTGTATCTTTCACTTTTGAGTATTATTGCGGGTTGATTCCGCGCTAAGCTTTGTCTGAACGCTGCGCTTACGCACGCGGCGGAAGATGGTAGATTAGAATGAGAAAATCTAATTTATATACTTTATATTGTTGTAGTAGTAATTTATGTTGTTTGTAAACAGCGGAGTGTTGCGACGATTCAGGGAATTACGATAGCTGCAGCCAGGAGATGCAAAAAAATGCAAATTTATTTAAAGTAATTTAATTCTCTAAAGGTTACAATTATTACTAAAACTAAGTACGTGCTAATTAATCAAAGAATGATCAAAGAGTGTCCGTTCCACGTTCCCATGACATAGGAAATCATCGTTCAGAGCCATTTCCATTATCCTTATGGCATGATCTTTGATGTGGTTGTTGGAATTGGAGATAGTGAATCCTGGTGACATCAGGCTGCAGTTTAGTGGAATGGCAACTAAGTAGCTACCTTGTAGAGTCCGATATTGTTCCTGTCCGCAGGATATTTTAACTTTAGTTGATGTGGGAAAACTCAGAGTATAGTGCTTGTCATCAAGTGCTTCCAAGGCTTCATGTGTTAGGGTTACAGGTGCTAGTTCACAGGTTGGCAGTAGTTCCTGATGACTGATGAGATACTGGATACAGTCGGGCTGGTCTTGAAATCTAAAGGTGGGTTTCGCCTCGCAGAGATATAGTGAGTCTATCTTCGGACATTCTGTCTCCATGTACCTAGAATCTATACTAGAGAGTGCTACATAAGGTAGGGGTGGTATTAAGGTTTTATGGTTTCTATTAGGAACAAGGGCTAACTTATAGAGGTCATAGGTGTAGGGAACGACAATCGGGACCTGAATTACTACAACTATTCGCTTACCTAAATAAGAATAACCTAATTTAATTACTTCATAAAAATTTCTAAATTTTAAATCAAGAATTTCATTACTAGAATATAAAATTCTTAATTTGTTTAACATATCCTTAATTTCACTTATATTTAGTAAAGAATACGGAGTGCTCGATGCACGGATAAAAGTTAAAGTATGTTCTAGATTCTGTAACTCTTCGTACAGATCTTCTATATTATCTCCTAGAATTAACAAATGCTGTGCCAGATGGTCATATTTAATCAAATCTGTAACCCTCTTAGCGTCACTTTCTAAGATTAAATTTAATGCTTTATTCCTTTTTTCTTGATTTAATTGCATATTGCTTATTATTTGGGAACTCTGTAAGATAAATTGCTTATTTAAACTTACGTGATTATTTAATTCTAATTTATGTTCGTTATTGTGCAAGATATTAATAGCATGCTCGTATTTCAAGGCATCAGTGTAATCTAGATTACCGGAAATGCTTTTTATAACAGAACCTAAATCGTCGACGAGACCTCTTTTATTAGGAACGGATTCGAATATACTAAGTTTATCTGTAATTAATTTAACTTTTTGGTTAAGATGCTCCAGATGAGGATTGAATAGAGATAAAGTTTTATTATTTAATGTGGGTACTAATGTAGTCATCTGTGATTTCACTAATTCTATTTGGAGATGAATGTTTTCTAAGTCTATATAACTTAAAAAGGAATGGTAATGGGAGACGGTCTTAGCGGCTCCTAATTTAAAGGAAAGTAGTCCTGGTCCATTGTCAAGTGAATCAAATGTTATTTCTTGTCCTTGAGTCGTGTGCAGTAGTGTCATCCATAGTAGTGTCCTGTAACAATGTTGGTTTATTAGGGCTGCGCTTAAGGCGTGATAAGGTCTGCTAGAACGGTGTCCTGTGTGTAACGTGGGGCTAGTTTTTGTCGGGATGCCGTGGGATTCTTTATGAAGACCTGTTGGTCGGGGGAATAGTCTTTCTCGGGTTCCCTATCCTTATTACAATTCTCAGTCAATTGGGTCCGGTCATGTAAAGCAGTTTGGTTGAGAAGATCATATACTTTGGTCATTCGTTTCCTATGGTCCGTTGTATATTGCTGAAGTAAGTGTTCGGATAAGTCAATGTCGATCGGGTCACGAGGGTCAAAATGTCCACTTATTAAATCTATTGGTCTACATTTCGTAAAGCTATGTATAGAACTATTGTATGCTAAAATGGCATACGGCATGAGATTCACTGCCGGTTCAGTAGTTTTATCGAGTTTTAATATTCTAAGGTGTTCAAGGATAGTAGAATGGAATCTTTCTACAATACCATTGTCATTTGGGGAGTGTGCTAATATTTTATGATGCTTTAACTTATGAATTCGAACAAATTCGTAGAACAACTGGTTGGTAAACTCAGGACCTCCGTCCGTAACTACAGTAAGATGGATACCATGATGTGTGCAAAATAGTATAGCCTGTACAACACTTAGAGCAGTACTATCTCTTAGGTGGTACGACTGAGCGTACTAAGAGAACGCATCTACAATTGTGAGGTACTTCTCGTTCTGAGCGGTAAACAGATTAAGGTGTATTATTTGAAAAGGTTTAGACGGGGGTGGAACTATTGAAAATCTTTGTTTAATGGGGTTTCGGTCGTATTTAGCTTGGCCACAAATTCTACACTCATTAATATATTTTGCAATACATTCTTTCATTTTGGGCCAATAGTATCTCGAAGATAAAGCCATATAACACTCGGTTATACCTCGGTGGTTGGTTTTACCTTCATGATATTTCTTTATAATCTCTTGTTGGCGTAAATACTCCTTAACATTCTCTATTTCAACTTTAGTGAGGATAAGATTCATAGAAGAGCTTTTAAAGTTTTCTTGTATAATAGGGATGATCTTGTACATTGCGAGAGGGGGATGAATGATAATACCTGTTGTAACCTTGGGATTAACGAATTCTTTAACTGCGTTAACAACGTCATTTGTCAAATTAGATTCAGAAAGTTGTATAGTCGTTCGAGTACGGGTCTCGAATGGTTTTGTCACTGTCGGTCGCTTCTTAATGTCGCCTACTAATACAAAACAAATTTGTCTGCTAAATTTGTTGAGAGGTTCATCAGAAATTGGTACCTCTAAGGTTGGAATTTCGTTACTGGTATGGACAGTCGCCGTGTCTGAGTTATTTTGATCGATTGGTATGTCATGGGTGTCCGTAGGGGCTGTTAAGGTATCGGAGCCTGTAATTGAATGATTCTTTTCAGATACATTAACTGCTATAGAATTTGTGTCCTCGTTATTAAGTTCAATGCGGGACAAGGCATCTGCATTGGTGTTTTGCTTTCCTTGCTTGTAGATGGTAGTGAAGTTATACTCGCTCAATTTGAGCCTCCAGCGTGTTAATCTAGAGCCAGGCTCTTTGAGACTCATAACCCATTGCAAAGGTCGGTGGTCGGTTACAATTTTAAACTTTCTTCCAAACAAGTATGGCCGGAAGTATTTGGTAGCTCAAACAATGGCTAACAACTCCTTTTCAATTGTGCTGTAATTAATTTCGCTTGAGTTTAATGTCCTAGATGCATATGCTATTGGTTTATCATTACCTATTTGTCCTTGGGAAAGTACCGCACCAATTGCAAAATTGGAAGCGTCTGTTGTCAATACAAAGTCCTTAGTGAAGTCGGGATATTGAAGAATGGGGTCGTTGGTCAGTAGTATCTTACATTTTTCGAAACAGTCAATGTACTTGGGGTCGTTATAAGTTACCTTAGAACCTTTCTTTAGGCATTGCGTCATTGGTTTTGTTATGCGGGCAAAGTCTGGGATAAACTTTCTATAGTAACCGAGTAAACCTAGGAAACGTTTTATCTCCGTTGCTGTCTTTGGGATGGGAAATCTCTGAATTGCCGAAATTTTATCAGGATTGGGCTTGATACTGTCTTTGCTTATTACGTGTCCTAAATATGCTGTTTCTAACTTTAGAAATTCCAACTTGTCCATCTGAATTTTGCAGTTCGACTCCCTAAGTCTTTTAAAAACTTTCTCTAAATTAACCATGTGCTCCTGTAAGGAGACACTAAAAACTATGATATCATCTAGATATACTAGACATATGTTATTCTGAAGGTCTCTAAGGACATTATCCATAACACGTTGGAACGTGGATGGAGAATTCTTTAGTCCCATGGGCATTCTCATAAATTCGAAATGCCCATGCTCTACATTGAAGGCAGTCTTGTGAATATCAGCTGGGTTCATTGCCACCTGATAAAATCCACTGGCAAGGTCTAGGGTTGTAAAATAGTGACAGTTACCGAGCTTATCTAATACGTCATTAATATTAGGAACGGGGTATTTATCGTCTATAGTTTTTTCGTTGACTTTCCGAAAATCGACAACGATACGCCATTTTATTTTACCAGACGCATCGGCTTTCTTAGGAATTACCCAAATAGGAGAGCTCCAGGGTGATTGTGAAGGGCGAATAATACCTTGGTCAAGCATTTTTGAAATTTGTTCCTGAACTTCCTGTCTGTGAACGAAAGGGTATATATGGGTCTTAGTGTAGACAGGTAATTCGTCTGTGGTAATAATATTATGTTTAATTTTATTGGTGAAAGTTAAGGGTTCACCTTCTAGATAGAAAACCTCAGCATATTTTGCACAAAGGGATTCTAAATTGGCTCGTTCTTCCGGATTCAGATGTTCGGTACGTATTTGAGAAAGTACTTCAGATGTGCGGTTATTTAATTGATGATCGGGCGTACTTTGTATATTAAAAATCTCAGCTTTAACTGGTCGATCCATAGAAAATACTACGTCATGCTTACTAGGGTTGGTGATTTCTATAATACCACGGTTATTCTTTACAGTGGTGACGCAATCACGTATGATGCAGTTGGACATTGTTTGTTCTGTTATCCATGCGTCGCCGTCATGGAAATTAATTGGGACGCGAATTATTTTAGATGAATTAGCCGCTATTATGTCTTCGTATAAATTACAATTACGAGCGTCATACATACGTAAAGGGTTGGTGGACTTTCGCGTTACTAGGACCTTGGCTTTCAAATCGATGTTAGACTCTAACTTTTCTAATAAATCTAAACCAATTAGTCCATCAAAGTAATTATGGAATTTATATATAAAAAGGGTTATGTCACAATCTTCCTTAAACTCCTGAAAGCATGGCAAAGTTATCGAATAGTTGTTACGAGTGGTTGCATGAATATTGGTGACTTCGAAAGGTTCAAAGTTACAATTAATATTAGAGTAATACATATCTACTGCTTCGGGGCTTATGAATGATTGATTCGCGCCCGTGTCTATTAATAATTTTAAGGGTGGATCTGCTATCTGTATGTAAGGAAGCTGTCTTTGTGTTTGTAAGTTTATCTCTATTTTGGCTTGTCGGATTTCTGAGCTATCTGAAAATCCTGGCTTTCAGTAGTGACCTCCTCCTGAGGCTCCTCCACAAAAACTGGGACATAATTACTACAGACTTGCTGATCATATAGGGGCTCATACGTTGGTTCAAAGTAAGGGGTCTCGTAACATTCATAATCATATTCAGGATAGTCGTAATAGTCATAGAAATCAAATTCATTCATGTTCATTTCCCGAGTCTTAAAATAGTTCGTAGGAGGCGGATTTCCGTGTTTCGTCCCGTCATTTCCGGTCACAGGCCTACGTAGAGGTTTAGGTACGAAGTGACTTACGCCACTCATAGGCCGGCCGTTATTATGAGGCGTATATCCTGGCCTTTGTTGGTGCATTCGGAAAACGTTACTTTGCGGTCTATAATTAGATGGGGGTGCGCTAAACATCTGTTGCGTTCGCGTGGGGCCACGATTAAAAGGCATTTGGGGTCTCCAAACTTGCATTGGCCTTGGTTGTTGAAAACCTGAGGGTTTCAAAGGGCCTGGGAAATTATTATTGGGGGGTAACATATTAAATGGTCGCATGGGTGATAAATTGAAGGTCTTATTTGTATTACTATAAGTGTCAAATGAAGACGTAGACTGCATTCTCCGCTCCGGCAAGTGGTCGTTACGTTGTTGTAAATACAGTGTGTTAATTTCTTCATGGACAAACTCGAGCGCTTTCTCTATAGTATCCGGTCGCATACACCGAATACGGGAACCTAGAGGCTCCTTGAGGCCGCGAACAAAAGCTTGCAACGTTAATTTTTTATAGAGAGCACGTTTTGCCTCTATTGTGGTTGAAACTGTTTCGTGCAGAGACATACGTCATTATAGTACTAAAGAGACTTTGGCACTTTTCGTAAAACTCTTGTGGGGACAAATGTCTCTGGTTTAAGAGGGTGAGATCGTTGTACAAAGCTGTCTCATCTCGCTGGTCCGAAAAATTATTGATTAAAGCATTTTTTATGCCTTCCCAGTTTTCTGGGATGCCGTTAGAATTGATTGTGCGTGCGGCATGGCCGGTAATTTTGTTGAGGATGCCGTTTAGCAATGGTAAGTTACTGAGCTGATATGCAGGGTCAGCTTGAACAAACTGTAATACTAGCTGGTCGCATAAATGGACAAACCGCGTAAGCACATTAGGGTACCCATCAAATTCGGGTAATAGGCGTAAGGCCTTGTAAACTTGGTCTACTAAGTCTACACTCATGTTGGTATTTAAGTAATTTCCTAACTTTAACGTATCACTAAATTCGGTTTCTTCTAAAATACTATCTAAGTTCCGATTTGCATCGATCTGCAAGATTCGGTTATTACTAGATGACCCAGAGGTCCGCGATTCCCGTGGGTGGAAAATTTTGGAAACTTTAAACAACCACGTGGGAAATTAACACTCTAGGAAATAGAAAAATTTACAAAAGGATTTGATATATAAAAGGAAAATTATAATAAGGAACGGTAAGCCACTCTAGTACGATCTAGGTACTTACCAATTAATCTGCATATCTCTGCGGTATCGATTGCTGGATACTCTGCTGGCCACAGCTGCTGTAGGTTCTTGATAGCCGCTACTCGTGATTCTTGTTTCACTGATTTTACGACTATTCTACCGTGTCTGCGCCAATTACGATAGCTGCAGCCAGGAGATGCAAAAAAATGCAAATTTATTTAAAGTAATTTAATTCTCTAAAGGTTACAATTATTACTAAAACTAAGTATGTGCTAATTAATCAAAGAATGATCAAAGAGTGTCCGTTCCACGTTCCCATGACATAGGAAACCTCGGTTGACGTCAATGGCTGGCTCACATTATGCTGCGCTTGCGCCTTGTGTCGTTGGGGCCGTGTGAAGTGTTTGTAGGGCGATGCTGGTGCGGCAATTTACAAAGGTAGGCTTTGTGTAACAAGGGTTCTGTGATAATCGAAGTGTGTTGTGCAAAGAGGCAGTAGCATATAGAAACCGGAAACAAAGCAAAACAATGTTAAGACTCTAGAATGCGTTATTCGAAATAAGTTTGGTATTTTGTACACTGCTGCCTCTTTATGATCTTATATTTTTTAAATTTAAATAGTAGCGTGTTATTGTAAGTAATCTGATGTAAATATTATTATAAACCCGAGTATTTTTACATGTTTAGTTAGATATCGAAGCTTAGCAGGTTATAGTTTAATGTAAACTTTAAGTATTATAGTTTATCCGATACATTCCGTAGATATGGTTATAAGCGTATGTTTTAAGTTTATTGAAACCAATTATTGAAATATGTTCAAAACGTAATAAACTACTTAAGAATGTATACCTTATTTTATTTGGAATGTTGTACATAAATAAAACAAATGCTATCGATACGTAAAAACCGTTTTATTGTTGTTGTAATAAACCAACAAATAACAAGTTCTTACTTACACATACATAACGAATTATTCTATACATAGCTGGTACATAACATCTCACTGAATTAATAGCATCACAATTAAATTAACAAAACAAAATGTACATAATAATTACAAAAAAAATTCTTTCACAATATAATTCAAGTGTCTATCATACTTTAAAAGTATTTACATAGATAATTTAGAACGGTAAGTACTTTGTAGTTGCGTCTGCGCAAGTTTACGAACCATAAACAAGCAAACAGGCACCGTGCGTGTATGCTGCCAAGTTGTCGCAAATCACGAACTTTAGTAATCAGACTTCTGTAAATGTTTAAGTACACAAATCAGCTAATAGCACCCCTTAACTATGTAATTGGTAAAGCTCAAAATTGATTGGACCATTGTTAATTTAAAACCTTATTAACAATAATGGTATTCGAGATAACATTTGGCATTGATTCTATAAAAATCATAAAATAATCAGTATCTACCACATTGAATGCACTTTATTACAAAACTAAAAACGTAAATCTCACTAGTCGTTTGTAAAATTCGTATTAGCTAAGTCACGCTATAATTAAACATATTCTTAAAAAATATTCCTTTTTATTAAATTACCTAATACATTATTTGCGACTACTAAAAGCTTGTCCGCCATAACGATTGTGTTATCATATGAGATTTGTGGGAGGTGTGTCGGTTGCCGGTAGGTTTATTATCCGCCTATTCACGAATCATCTGGAGCACCATCTATACATAAATCTCAAGTCGAAGCCGGCGTTAGAAAGATCGGACTGTTCGGAAAATCAGTTCTTGAAATGGGCTTACAACTGTCCAATTTTACATAATACCACTCGATTTATAAACGTATATGTCAATTTGGAAGAAAATTTTCCATCAATAGATAAAAAATTGTAGAAATTACAATTCTTAAAGAACATTGGAATACCGCAATTTATAACTATTATTTTTTTTGTATAAAATATTTCTAAAGTGATTAATGATTTAGTTTAATTTAGCACAATTTAAAATCAATTTTGATTGTTTCCTGTTCAATCTATTCTGATACGTACTTGTAACTTGAGTGTAGTACTAGCATGAAGCGGTATATTCGGGTCTTGTAAGCCCCCGGCTCCCGAATTGAGACTTATGTCTAAACACGGACTTAAGTGACTAAAACAGCAGCTGCAGCAATGGCAGAGTAGAGCTGAGTCTGCGTTCGACCAATGAAATCACAGTATAAGTGATCAAATAGACAATACACTTAGATTTCATTTATAAAACATAATAGAGAAATATGTATAAAACGTCATACTAATACAGTAGAAATGGTCCACTTGGAGACTCAATCTTACCGTAGACAACAGTTCCAGCCACTTAGGAGCAATGTGATACCGGCTTAGGTACTTTTAAAATTCTTATTTAATATAAAAATAAATAAATTTAAAAATATTACTATTAATTTATTTAATTATAACTAACTTTCATAAGTTCAATAATGCAATATTTATCTCAAAAGGCACGATACTTTGTTTATACTATAAAGTGACATCGCAATGACGGTGTGGTATACATGTAGTTAACACTTCCATTTCAAAGAGATAGAATACAATTTGTTTTCGAAAAATATATTCTATATTGTTACATCAAAACAACCTATTAAACCGCACATAATACAAATTATTACATAAAATAACTATACAAATTGACGATCGTAATTGTAATTATTCGAACGGGTTCGTAATTGGACGCCATAAAATTTCTTATTCATTAAACTCTCATGTTAATTAGTGCAATACCTCAGCACACAGGAATATTATACAATAATAATAATAGTTTATAAGACTGGAATGAGAATTCACAGAAACACGTAATACTCTACTACGAAACAGTAAGTACATAGTCCTTGATCGCCGCTTGAGCTAGATACCGCTTGAGCTAGTTACCGCTTGAGCTAGATACCGCTTGAGCTAGTTACCGCTTGAGCTGGTTACTTGAGCGATCTCATTGGATATGAAAGTGTTAACTGGAATTTGTTTATATAAATTACACTTATTGGGCTAAACCGTGATGTTATAACGCATGCTTCCATCAGGATTCCTAATAATTAGAATCGCCCGATCTTTGTACATATTCAATCGTAGGAACAATTTATTTATAGCCTAAATTACATTCAATTACTTCATTCGGTAACACCGCTCGACGCTGCATCTTCTTGCTTTCTTTCAAATGCCTGGAAAAATATAAATTTTATATATACAATCCCTGATTTAGAATACTTTACATTCAGTCTCTCTTTGTAAATGCAAATCGAAATATGACTTAAATTAAAATGACATCTTGTCGCTTAGAGATTTTATCAAAATCATTTTATAATAAGTCCAATCTTAAAACATTTTAAATGGCAATCCACATTATTCACGCATATTTTTGCCTCATGGAAGTAGGAGCTTAAATTTTGGACAACATTTAAACCAAACAACAACAAAAATATGCTTGAATAATGTGGATTGCCATTTAAAATGTTTTAAGATTCGACTTATTATAACGCGTATTTTAACGCTTATTTTGTACGTTAAATTTAGATTATATGTGGATCACGGCGCAACTTTCTACGAAAAACTAAGGTGGTGCAATCATCAATGATCTTAATCCTGACAACTGGCAATTCATGTGTGGTTTTGACAAGGTCAAGTAGAAGTTTCTTGTAGTGCATCAAATAGATTATTTAATTTAACTTTTGACAGATCACGCACCTACATTTTTGTAATATTTTTTGATATAATGTACTACAGGGAATACTGTACTTCATGGACGGTCTCCGCCCATTTACAGATAGGACATTGGTAATTAATGACCGCAGACTACAAAAACTTTATTATTTTGCATTAAAATGTCCTAAATGTCTCTGTTTTAATGCATAAATAATTTGCGTAATAAAAACAAAATAAAAAGCATGTGAATGAAATGCGGTGTACCTACCTACTTGTAATGAACAGGTACAAAATGTTGAAACTCATAGTACTTTAGGGTTTAAAAAATATAGCAACCAAAAGTAAAAGTGTAATACTATTTTCAATTATAAAGAATTGTCTATGACCAGGAATCATCATCACTTGAGTTCTCAGTAATATTGAGTATCAATTCTTGGACAGATAAATTGTCGAATGCAACATCCCAATCCGACATTATCACCTTTTTACAAGACGCGCCCAATTTTCAGGAGTTACTTTCAACTAAACCTGTGAAAATATGGATTAATACTGACAACAAAATTGAATCGCGCGTCGCCACCGACTCCAGTGTTGCCGTTTAATAATCGATAAAATTACGAAATTAGCGATGAAATAATGAGTGTGTTAAATCGATTAAAACTTCTTCATAAATAAAATCGATTGATAAAAGAAATCGAATCGGTAACGGGTCAGGGTATCACTATTTGATTAAATATTAGGTCTTTACCTATGAAATTGCCGTTCTGCAGTACTGGCCATTTCAAATCAAAATAATTTTTGTTTGGCTAAGAATTCTAATTTCAAATTAATTTTATTTTAAAAACATGGATTCTTTTTTCCAAAAGTAGTCATTTCTTTATTGATTAGTGTTACATTTTCATCGCATTTCAATCTTTTTCGTCATCATGGATACGTTAAAAATTCGAGTTATTATGGAATATGAGTACCGTCGTGGCAGCAACGCGGCACAAGCGGCACGCAACATCAACGACGTTTACGGAGCTAACACTACAAACCAACGCACCACCTGTTATTGGTTTGCTCGCTTCCGTTCTGGAAATTTCGACCTGAAAAATGAACCTCGCGGTCGTCCGAAGACTTTGGTCGACAATGACGAATTAAAGGCGGTTGTGGAAGCTGATGATACACAATCTACGGCTGAATTAGCAGCAGCTTTCGACGTTAGCGTCAAAACAATATTGGTCCATTTGCGTCAAATTGGCAAGGTAAAAAAGCTTGACAAATGGGTGCCCCACGAACTCAATGATCGCCAGCGCGAAGTACGCGTCGAGACGTGCCTTGCACTGCTCAACAGACACACAAATGAAGGAATTTTGAACCGCATTGTTACCTGCGATGAAAAATGGATTCTGTTTGATAACCGCAAGCGCTCAGCAAGTTGGTTGGATCCTGGTTCAGCACCTAAACAATGCCCTAAACGAAAACTTACCCCTAGAAAAGTGATGGTCACTGTTTGGTGGTCTAGCGCCGGTGTGATTCATCACAGCTTCTTACCAAACGGGGTGAGCATTACTGCAGATGTGTACTGTGAAGAACTGAGCACAATGATGGAGAAGCTGGCGCATCTCCAACCAGCATTGGTCAATCGCTCGTCTCCGCTGCTCCTGCACGACAACGCGCGACCTCATACTGCACAGCAGACGGTCTCCAAGTTGCAAGAACTGGGGTTGGAAGCTCTCCGTCATCCGCCCTACTCACCAGACCTTGCGCCTACAGACTACTACTTTTTCCAGAATTTGGATAACTTCTTGGCGGGAAAAAAATTCAATACCCGAGAGGCAGTACAAAATGCCTTTGAAGAATTTGTTGCCTCCCGTCCAGCTGATTTCTTTAAGAAGGGCATCAATAAACTGCCACTGCGATGGCAAAGATGCATTGATTGCATGGGTGATTACTTCGATTAATACAAATAAAAAAATTCATGAAAAAAATTCGTTTAAATTTTTTCATACAAAACGGCAATTTCATAGGTAAAGACCTATTATTAGATCTATCAATAGTTAAATAAACAATTGGAAAGGGTATAAAAAGTATTACTGTGCATTTTTTGTATGGTAAGTATATATAAAATACTAGTGGCTCATGACTAGAGATCGGATAATCGGATGCATGCAATATAATAATAATGTTCCGGGACGTTATTCACACACGGCCATTTGATTCCTAACTAAGCAGAGCTTATACTATGGAAACCAGATAACTGATATACTACATATACTACTTTTCTTTTGTAAATATATTATATATTTGACTGCACGTGTGGTGCAGGGGCTAAGACAGTCGCCTCGCCGCTTAATGTCGTGGGTTCGAGTCCCGCGCCGGACAACTATTTGTGTGACCCACAAATAGGTTTTCTGAGTCTGGATGTAATTGGTGTCCGTCTGTTATATGTTTGTAAAGTACCCCACGACACAGAGTTAAGATTCCCTAGTGCGAGAGTAGTCTTTAAAAAAAATTATAATTATATAAAGAAAAATTATACCCAAACTCTGTGCATTACCAAAACCGCTAGAGGTTCACATCCTACTAATATTATAAATGCGAAGGTTTGTGAGTATAGATGTATGTTTGTTTGTTACTCTTTAACGCCAAAACTACTTTAACGCGGGTGAAACCGTGGGGCATAGCTAGTATATTAATATCAGTCGTATAATAATATCAGTCATATGAATTCTGACATCCTGATCCAAACTCAAATCTAACGTCAAATTAATTAAAAATGACAGATATCATGTTTTTTTTTAATGTAAGTCGCAAAGCTGAGTCTGCTGACCTGTTGCGCGACGTGGGCTAGCGTGTCGGCCATGGCGCGGCCCGTCTGCTCCACCATGGCGCGCAGCACGCCGCCGTCGCGCTGCAGCAGCACGTGCGGATGCGCGAACTCCACCATGCGCCCCGCGTCCATCACCAGCACCTGCCAAGGAAACACTACGTTAGCATGGCTAGTGCTACACCTCATGGATTTAAAAAAATATTAGGATGGGGAAAAAGTTGTTTCGCATTATAGTATGTATGAACTTGTCACAAAATCTCTTTGGCTATACTATTTGTATCTGGCTGGTTTTGTTATCATTGAAAGTTTAAAGGAGATCGGACATTTTAGTATGGACTTTGGTCCAAGTGGCGTCGGCTGATGAAACCTAGTCTATATAATAGTTCGTAAATGTAGGATATTTTTTTACTATGGACACCATAAAATCGGCCCACGGAGAAAAAAGTTATACAGTTCAGAAAGTATATACCTGTCGGAGAAATTAAGTTAAAGGACTGTTTACGTACTAGTAACGCCATCTATTAGCGTTTGGAAAACACTACTCACTGAGTCAGTAGTTCGAGTCGAGGTTGTCTATGAACTGTCGCATGTGACGTTTGACGTCTGTCAGTTGTCTAAGTGACATTAGTGTGTTAGCGACACGATACAGTTGGCATACAGAGCTCGACGGCGCCGGGTGTGCGCACTGATTCTTTTAACCACGTGCATGATGGCGGACACTGACGATGTTTCAGAGTTAAATCCGTCAGAATCTCCGACAGCAGCGGTGGGATCGATTCCAAAATCATCCTACGTGTCTACCGCAATGCCTGCTACTCAAAATCAAGAATATTTTCGTGATTCGGTTCCACCTCGTAGCGAAAATAGTGTTTGAAATTTGAAAAATTACGATGAAAATACAACCCCGCTGATTGTGAATTTACGGCTGTATCGCAAACTCGTGAACCGATTACGAAACTCGATACGTTACATTGACACATCTTCGATGTCGAGCTCGCAAATGGACTTCGAAGTCGTACCCGTTGTGCAAAACGTTAGACGAAGCAAAGGAGCGTGTATCAAGACAGTTTGCGGCGACCAAGAGATTGATGACCTTTTTCAGGATATGGTGCCGTATGGTGCAGTGACCGTGCGAGAACTTGCATACGTGGAGTACTCGACTTACAAGCTTGCCTTGATTGACCGGTTGGGGTCTGCTTGGAGCGAAGGTAACCAGATTTAAGTTGTTATCGCAGGTATCTCGGATGCTCAGATATGTTAAGACTTGTTTAAAACATGCCTACTGATTTCGTGTTTCGATGTGGTTACTTGCGAAGAGCGGAGTCTCTCAGCCAGTTCGTGTTTATCGTTGAAGAATAGTTTTTGGTGCATCAGTGAACGTGGAAGAAGTTTTTATTTAACAATGAAGAGAGTACGGGCTCTGATAGTTGGGCTGCCTTTCTGTCGGTCGAATCTTTGAGTTAAAATAATTAGTTTGTTCTTTTCGAGGTGAAGTTGATCGTGCTGTCTCTTTGCAAATAAGGAGACGGCATGGGCGATTCTGCATTGGGGAGAAGTCACCAGATTGGATTAGAGTAAATTTAAAGTAACCTCTAAAGTAAAAGTGCCTCGTGTCGAGTGGTGAATCTTTCTTTTATGAGAAGAAACCTGTAAGTACTTTTATTATATTGTTTAAAAGGCACTTGATGACCTAATGCTGCACTGAAGTATTTTAATATCTGTGAAATTCATAACACGTGTTGTATTGTGTGGTTTATACTTTTTAGATGTTGAAAATATGCCCAACGTCTGTTATATTTAATTTTTATGGTGACAATATGCGCGTTTTGAAGGTTAAATAGTTTGAACGGTTTATTTCGAAGTCTATGGATGTAGTGTCAAGTTAGATCACATACACGCTATTGTGGACAGCGGTACAGATTGTTCCCTAATTTGTAAATGATTTGTTGATTACCATACAGGTACTCGAGATTTTATATCCACGCGCCTGACAGGTATTGGGTTGAACATTAAATTTTCTTTTTCCCGTATTAGTCTGCCTGTCAAGGTCAACGAAGTACTTGTGTGTGAGAAGTGACTTTTGTAATTGTAGATTCACATATTTTGCCTCATGATGTTATGATAGGCAGAGATGTTTTTAACCTAACCGGGATTGAGCTTGACTATTAGTAACAAAGTCATCCGCATCACTCGCGAGGTCCATGCTGAAGTTTGTTTATTACAGAATCTTGACACTTGTACAAGCTATGGCGTATTGATTTGATCGACTGTAAAGACGTTTCTCAATTACTGACAAGTGGAGAGATTCATGTCTGTGCTAGTAATAATTCATCATCATTATGTTAGCCGAAGGACGTCCACTGGGCGGAGGCCTCCCCCGGGAATCTCCGCAGTGGTCGGCCCTCCTTGTGGGGGACCTGCCCGCGCTGCGTCTTCCGGTGCGTGGTCCCCGGTCAGGAGCCTGTCTGATCCAGCGGCCGTTGGTGTTGGGAGCTGTGTGCCCCGCCCGCTGCCGTTTCGGTTTGGCAATTCTTTATTTGTATAAATGTGGTGAATACAGGTGTTATTGTTTACATCATTTAAGTTTCACACATTTGCAATATTGTACATGGCATACAAATGTTGTACTTACAAACTAGGTATATTGAACTCAAAATACTAACTTACTGATTTGTGACACAATTTTTATGTCGGCTGCTTTGTTTCGCCTGTGGATTGCGACGTTTTTGTTCGGTCGCGAAGAGATGCTCCGAGCGTGGCCCTCTCCGTTCTGTGGGTGACCTTGAGCCTTCTTGTGAGTCCAGTGGTGAGAGACCACGTGAAAGACTTTAGACTTGAAACACTGCGTTATTTGTGATGGGGGGATGTTGCGTAGCTTCCCGAACTATTCTAATTAATTGCTTCACTATAACCGAGAACCACGAGCGTAGGTTCTGGAAGGCAGCTTCAGGTAAAATCCAAATTGCGCTAAATTGTACCATAGTTAGAAGTACAGTTAGAAGTCCGCTTCCATTTTTGATGGGTTGTAATAAAAGTTCTCCTCCAAAATTAATGCCCTTGTCCAAAAATATAGTAAGGTTAACCTCTACGAACTTAGATGTGAAGCAAAATGCAGGATGGACGGGCTAGCTCATGCTGATAAGGTGCGTTATGGCAATAGCAAAGTTAAAATTCGCCCATTTAAAATAGGAGACGTTGTTTTTGTCGGAAAGATCCCTAATAAATTGTGTTATTTATTTTGTCTTCTATGTAATTGTCCGGTTTGAGTGTGTACAATGGGGAGTATTCTATTCTAACAATAGACAAATGAAGTGAAAAGTTTTCAAATCCTTGTAAGATAATAGAGGTCTATGACAACGATAGATACAAGGAAGAGCCAATAGCTGATGGACGCGTTAAGTACCTACGTATGTTACGAAAAACTTGAATTTGACTGTTGTAGTCAGAAATAACAGTGTAGTTAATGCCGATGGTTGAGTTAAATTCTAACGTTTAAAATGATGATTGGAGTTCATTGTAAGACACATTTACGTGTTACATTATGAGTAATAAAGCTGGTTGATTTGAAATAAATTGTGTGACAAGGGAAATACCCTCCTTAGAGTTCCTGAAACTTGAGCATTGAAAGCTCCGCGCCTTGTGCTTGAGACGGTTGAGCATTGAAAGCTCCGCGCTTTGTGCTTGTAGCAGTTGAGCATTGAAAGCTCCGCGCTTTGTGCCTGTAGCAGTTGAGCATTGAAAGCTCCGCGCTTTGTGCTTGTGGCGGTTGAGCATTGAAAGCTCCGCGCTTTATGCTTGTGACGATTGAGTATTGAAAGCTCCACTCTTTGTGCTTATGACGATTGAGTATTGAAAGCTCCGCGCTTCGTGCTTGTGACAATTGACTTTCGCAAGCTTCGTGCTTTGAGTTCGTGACGCTGCATTGCGCACTTACCTATAATGTTCCAGGGTGGAGAACACCATTTTCGAACTTGTAGCAATACCTCTAAGGAGTATGTGATAGTAATCGTAGATGCTTTTACAATATTTTGTCAATTAATGTGTGTCAAAGATTTAACATCTCGATCTGCTTGCGAGGCACTACGTAGCTTTGTCCATATATTTAGAACCCCAAAACGAATTATCTCTGATCAAGGTACATCTTTTACTGGTCAAGACTTTCAGGATTTATGCCGAGGTTGGGCCATTGAGTTCCACGAGATAGTGTTAGCCGAGCAATGGTCGGGTGGAGCGAATGATGTCCACCACAAATTGTTTTACAGTGGCCGAAAATTATAAAAATGAATCCTGGAAGTCTGTCTTAGGCGAAGTAAAACTCGTTTTGAATTGTACTGTAAGTAAGAGTATAGAGAAAAGCCCCTTACAGGGTAGCTAAAGTGTGTTCCAATGAGCGTTATATTGTGGAACCAGTATCTGGGGGACGGGCCCAATATGTGTGCCATGAACGACTACGTAAATATCCAGCTAGTTTTCCTGAATTGTCAGAATATCTTGATCCTGTAGAACCCATAATTGAACAGTTTTATTTAATTATGGAACAAATTGTATTGATTAATTTGGTATTCTAATTTGGTGTAATAAGTAATTTGGATTGAATTACTGTATTGAATCATGATCATTGTTTGAGTTGAAACGATAATTAAATTGTTTTGTTGAACGTAAACCTGTGTTGATAAAAGACTTATGTTCAATGCTGATTGATAAAATGTTTTATTTAAACTGAAAGCTACTACGCTTTATTGAATGGTGGATTGAAGGCCTTATCGCTTTGTCCTGATGTCCTGCTGAAAGCCATCACGCTTTGCAGTAAGGTTGGGCTCATCTGTCGTGACCCAAGGTTGTTGCTGAAAGCTGCAACGTTTTGCAGCGTTTTTTTTTAAGTGCTGCCTCTGAGCAATGCTGAAAGCTGTAACGTTTTGCCGAGTAATTGAACTTTTGCTGAAAGCTGTAATGCTTTGCTGTGGGTTGCAGTTTATGCTGAAAGCTTCAACGCTTTGCTGTGTATTGCAGTTTATGCTGAATGCTTCAACGCTTTGCTGTGTATTGCAGTTTATGCTGAAAGCTTCAACGCTTTGCTGTGTGTTGCAGTTTATGCTGAAAGCTGCAACGCTTTGCTGTGTGATGCAGTTTATGCTGAAAGCTTCAACGCTTTGCTGTGTATTGAAGTTTATGATGAAAGCTTCAACGCTTTACTGCGTGTTGCAGTTTATGGTGAAAGCTTCAACGCTTTGCTGTGTGTTGCCGTTTATGCTGAAAGCTGTAACGCTTTGCTGTGTGATGCAGTTTCTGCTGAAAGCTTCAACGCTTTGCTGTGTATTGCAATTTATGCTGAAAGCTGCAACGCTTTGCTGTGTGATGCAGTTTATGCTGAAAGATTCAACGCTTTGCTGTGCGTTGCATTTTATTTTGAAAGTTTCAACGCTTTGCATTGTGTGAGGTACGCCCTCTAACTAATGATGAAAGCTTTAACGCTTTGTGGTAAATGCTGAAAGCCTTTAGGCTTTGCTTTGTGTAACATTGAAAGCCGCTTGTAACGCTTTGTGTCCTTGCCAAACTGAATAGCTGTAATTCATGTTGATTATGTCAGCGAGTAAGAACGCGAGAGCGCGTTGGTTGTCAGAATGGCCGTGTCGGAGAAATTAAGTTAAAGGACTGTTTACGTACTAGTAACGCCATCTATTAGCGTTTGGAAAACACTACTCACTGAGTCAGTAGTTCGAGTCGAGGTTGTCTATGAACTGTCGCATGAGACGTTTGACGTCTGTCAGTTGTCTAAGTGACATTAGTGTGTTAGCGACACGATACAGTTGGCATACAGAGCTCGACGGCGCCGGGTGTGCGCACTGATTCTTTTAACCACGTGCATGATGGCGGACACCGACGATGTTTCGGAGTTAAATCCGTCAGAATCTCCGACATACCTATTATAGACGAATAATTGAAAAAGCTGCCTTTTGTTCGGTCAAAACTTATTTGCCGAGTACCGAGTACTCGCACTTACTCAACATGTTCAAAATCCATATGTGTTGTATTTGTTATGACATTTTTTTAAATGGATATGATGTCCGTTATATGTGCACTCGAAAAATCATGTGATATGTTTGGGGCTTCAAATAAATCCTCCCAATTATTTGATTGCATATGTTCGTCACATACTCTAGCACTTGGTGGCACATAATAGTTGGCGTTTATCAAAAAATCGGCCTTTATTCTCTCAGGTATCCGGCGTCGCGATATCATACGGCAGCCATAAAAAATACATGCATTTGCTGTATTTGGAGCACGAGATAACTCCGACAGATTTAATGACTGAAGTAAATCAGGTTGCTGTAGCTGCTGTACTTCGTCCTGATCTATATTTTCAACTTCATCTTCCCGTGGTATTGAAGGTCCTGGCAAAGGATCTTGCATAGCACCCTGACCCTGAGCCCTTTGACTCCTTAACCAGCATGGACAACAGACGTATTCTCTGCCGTTGAATATAACCTACAACAAAAAACAAAAAAGTCGTAATGACTTTTCACGAGCAATAGCTACTAGTAGGTTCATTTTATAGATTTTTTCCGTTATTATGTGAATTCCCAACCTACCAAGTAAGTAGACATTATTACTAAACTAAACCATTAACATTGTAAAAATCAATTGTTAAGCTGTAAATAACTTGCTCACGGATCTTTGTAAAGCTAAGGACAAAGATTTTTTGTCAATAATAAATACGAGTACTTGGATGTGAGAAATAACTCTTTCACTATAATAGTACTCTTTCTTATACTTATACCTAATAAATAGCTCTTCCATAATAACCAGCTCTTTAAATAACTCTGTCACGGTAACTATAGAAAATGCTAACCAGTTTGATATTATCTATTGCACCAACAATCAACAGCAATATGGCTTAAAAGGTACATACCTGTCGCGGTGCAATTGATGCGAGTATATGTGCTGAGATGGCTGGGTTTGACTCGAAAAGATTTCGGGTAACATTTTGCCTTTCTCTTCGTAACACTGAACGATTACACACAAAACACACAATGCCAGCACTAGGCAACATCTTGAAAGCCAAATCCAAAAGCAATATCACAAGTCCGTTTAAACGCGCCAAAGTAATCGTGTAAGCAAATCAAAATATGTCCAAAAAGAAAGCCGGTACGAACAAAATAAAGAAACCAAACGATGTCCTTGCTCAATAATAGCGAATGACTCACTGACCTGTGAACAATACGCGCGGCGCAGGAGCATCACCCCCCGCCACCCCAAGAGGTAGAGGGCGCATACGGGCGGCGGGGAGTAAGTGCGAGTACGAGTTTTGACCGAACAAAAGGCAGCTTTTTCAATTATTCGTCTATAATAGGTAGATACTTTCTGAACTGTATAACTTTTTTCTCCGTGGGCCGATTTTATGGTGTCCATAGCAAAAAAATATCCTACATTCACGAACTATTATATAGACTAGGTTTCATCAGCCGACGCCATTTGGACCACTTCCGCCCGTTCTCCTTTTATAGAACACTAGCTGGTGCCCGCGACTTTGTCCGCGACAATTTTTAATGATGACCAATGTAACTACTTACTTCTAGCTTAATCTAAAAAATATAACTTTTAAAACAAATAAGCAATATAAATTGAATAAAACCTAACCTATAAATAACCTTACTAAGAAATAAATGAAAGACTACTTTGCTACTGTTATTTACAAAAAGGACCCGATATCATCAAGCAAAAATCAAAGGATACATATCAATTGTCCTTAAGTATAGTCAGTAAGTTAAATAAAGTAAAATAATAATCAACGATGCATTAATCACAAAGGTAACTCCCATTAGATTAGGTTGCGACATTTTGTGAACGAAACCATAGCGCGATCAAAAACGATGATTACGCCATCTACTAACAAAAATATAAACTTGTAAAGCGGTAAAATTAAGATGTGTGCATATATTTTGGGTGAGATTTAGGCGATCATCTATTGATTCAGTTTTGGACTACGTTTTATTTCAAGCATTTATTTATTTTAACCGATATGCCAATTAAGTTCCGCGATCTGAAACGACATTAACGCCATCTAGTCACAAAATTGTGAACTTGTAGACCAGTAAAATTGAGATGATGTTTTTTGGGTGCGATCATCTCGACACCAACAATTTATACTACGCCAACTCAAATTTTCGAGAAAATTGTTTTTATCCCAATTTGATTAAAATGTCGTTATTTTGATTTGTTATAAAATTTACCAAAAAAAAGAAGTTACAAATCTTATAAAACGCTAAATCTTTACTTAGACGACAACGACCACGACATTTTAAGCTACTTGGCATAAGAAACGAATTTTTTAAAATTTGAGTTTGCGTAAATTGTTGGTGGCGATATATTGATTCAGTTTTGGATTACCTTTTTTTAACAACAAATTATTCCCTGGATTGCTTTATTTTTAACTGAAATACCAAATACCAATTTACATGCGTTTAACTCAAAAAATACAGACTTTCATACAAACTTACATCGCCTATTCTACTCGTCCTTAGGGGTGGAATTTCCAAAAATCCTGAAATATATACTTATAATTTTTAAATGAAAGGCCATATACCAATTTTCATGCGTTTACCTCAAAATTGTCACATTTTTCATACAAACTTACACCCCCTATTTTACGCTCTTGTGGCTGGAATTTCCAAAAATGCTGAAATATATATTTTTTATTTTTAACTAAAAGGCCAAATACCAATTTTCATGCGTTTAACTTAAAAACTGTCACATTTTCCATACAAACTTACATCCCCTATTTTTCGCCCTTGGGGGTGGAATTTCCAAAAACCCTGAAATACTTGATTTTTTATTTTTAACTGGAAGGCCAAATACCAATTTTTATGCCTTAAACTTCAAAAACGGCAAAGTTTCATACTAACTTAGCGCCCCTGTTTTACGCCCTTAGGGGTTGAATTTCGAAAAATCCTTCCTTATTCCTTGTCTACATTATAAAGCAAACATTTGTGCAAAATTTCAGCTTTCTAGGTCCAATGGTTTGGGCTGGGCGTTGATGAGTCAGTCAGTCAGTCAGGACTTGTCTTTTTATTTATATAGATAATTCTAAATTCAAATTAGGAAAATGTGTGATTTTCATTTGTTTTGCCTACTGTCAAGATGAGTGAATCTAATGAAGAAATTCGATACATTTTAAAATTTTACCACAAAAAAGGTAAAAAGGCAACGCAAGCCGCGAAAAAAATTGTGATGTTTATGGACCTAGTGCAGTATCTGTGAGAGTAGCACAATGTTGTTTTCAATCCGGAAATTGTGATGTCAAAGATGCACGTCGCTCTGGTCGCCCTTTTACTATATAATTAATGCCATTTTTGAAAAAGTGGAGCAAGGTCGGCATATCAGTAGTTACGACGTAGCTGAAGAACTAGTAATTGACCACGAAACAGTTTTAGCGCATTTGAAAAAAACTGGGTACACAAAAAAGCTCGATATTTGGGTACCTCACGAGCTCACTGAAAGAAACCTAATGAACCGTGTACTCATTTGTGAGTCTTTATTACGACGGTATGAAACCGAACCATTCTTGAAGAAGCTGATAACTGGTGATGAAAAGTGGATCACGTACAAGAACGTGCGAAAAAAGGTCGTGACCAAAGGCCGGTCAGGCTTCACACACTATGGCGAAACCCGGGTTAACTCGCAACAAGGTGGATGCTGTATGTGTGGTGGGATAGGAAGGGCATTATTCATTATGAGCTGTTACCACCAGGCAGGACCATCGATTCTGAACTCTACTGCTAACAACTGATGAGATTAAAGCAAGAAGTTGAGAGAAAACGGCCGGAATTAATAAATAGAAGGGATGTGGTTTTTCATCATGATAACGCTAGTCCTCACACATCTTTAGACACTCAGGAAAAATTAAGAGAGTTTGGCTGGGAGGTGTTAATGCATCCGCCGTATAGTTCTGATCTTGCACCTTCAGATTTCCACCTATTTCAGTCTCTTCAGAATTCTTTCGGCAAGGTTAACATCACGAGAGGTCTGCCAAAACCATTTGTCGCGGTATTTTGATCAGAAGTCCCAAAATTTCTATAACAATGGGATTATGTCCCTACCTACAAGATTACGAAATGGTAACTACATACTTTAGTTAAATGTAAATAAACTATATTAAAAAATGTTTTGAATTTTCTTAAAAAAATGCGAAGAAACTTTTGCCCAACCTATTATAATAATAATTATATCAGCCGAAAAACGCCCACAGCTGGACAAAGGCTATTAGCAATCCAGCTACTTATGTTATTGACATAGAGCACATCCGGGTTCTGACGCCAGACAAATGAATGAATAAAATCACAAATTTACACTAATCTATAAATGTAGACCTTAACATGATGTTGTTTACCTTATCCGAGTCCATGACAGTATGCAGCCGGTGAGCTATCGTGAGCACGGTGCACGCGGCGAACTTGTTCCGTATTGTAGTTTGTATCAAGGCATCCGTCCTGGAAACAAATACATAATTAATACATGCTGTCAGTAATACAAAAACCAAAACACGAATAAAACTATATTCCTTTGGGTTATTATTTTATATTAATTAACATGTGATGTGATGACCTATTAGACTTGTGCAAGCCGATGGATAGGATTCTGGCTCTTAACGATTATCATCGGGATCGAAATCTTAAAATGCATTACGAAATATGGGCATGCTTAGAATTTTATTTTATCGATCATTCATCTAATACTAAAAAGTAAACGCAAGCCTAGATGCCTAAGCTCGCCGATCATTAAAAAACTGCTATGATAAAGTGGCTATGACCGCCTTGCAGACCAATTACGCTAAGATTATTGAAACCTATCAGAAAAAGTCTTTTAATAACACACTATAACCAAACATTTTGCATTGCGCCTTACAAGTGCCATACAAATTCCATAAGACTTGCTTTGTGGGAAAGAAACAGCCCACCCAAATATTTTAAACACTTATATCTCAGAACTATATTAACAGTTTTAGATTATTATCTTCAAAATAAAATATTTTTAATGCCCTCAAATGTATATTTAAATTTTTTTACACAAGTCTTCCATATTCTACCAACAAAATATTGAATCTTATCAATATTGAAGCTCAGTTAGACCTAAAGCACTAAAATAATTTATAGGCAATCTGGTTGGTTTCATGTGAGGGGCAATCCGTCAAATTCTATTGGCGATATGCTTTAAAATAAACATAGTTTGAAGTGGTGTAACTGACTGTGGGTCCACATTGGCGGTGGCCTCGTCCAGCACCAGCACGCGGTTGCGCCGGATGATGGCGCGCGCCAGACACACCAGCTGCCGCTGCCCCACGGAGAAGTTGCCGCCGCCTTCCGACATGCGGGACGATAACCCTGCCGGCAGCTCCATCACTGCTTCTTTCAATTCCACCTAACACAAATAATTATTGTTATTAGAAAGAAAGAAAGAAAGAAGAAGAAAGAAAGAAAGAAGAAGAAAGAAAGAAGAAGAAAGAAAGAGATAATTTTGTTTTCATTACAAATACGGAAAATACATTTAATGTGGTACCTATACATTTTAATCATTATTAATTTTATCCGTACTGGTATGAAAAATGGCCCTATCTCAGCTAGTAGGCGTGACTATATACTGTTTTATAAAGAACTCTTAGAAACGGTTGTTAATCTTAGATATTCAGTACGTAGTAGCAGTAGTTACCTCTTCAAGTGCCCTCCATAGAACCTGGTCGGGGTACTCGTCGAAAGGGTCAAGATTGTGTCGCATGGTGCCCGAGAACAGCACCGGCTCTTGTGGAATGATGGATAATTGTGAGCGGAGCTCGTGGAGCCCGAGCTGCGATGTTTCACGGCCATCGATAATGATCTCGCCTTCTAATGTTGCTAACCTGGTGCATGGAATAATATTCATTTTAGATACAAAAATAAAAGCAACAATTAGTCATAGGTTCATGAATATTATGAAAAAACACTCTCATCAACACCATATCAGCCGAAAGACATCAACATTTGCCGGTCTTGCGCTATCCACATCCAGTGGTTTATAAAGACCATCACAAGATCATCGGTCCATCTCGTAAAGGGCCTGCCCACACTGCGTCTTCCGGTTCGTGATCGCCACTCAAGAAACGTTCTGCCCCACGGCCATTTCTACAAGTTATTTACCATGACAACTGCCACTTTAGCTTGGCAAATCTTCGGGAAATGTCGGTTACTTTCGTTCGCCTGCGGATTTTAACATTTCTGATGCGATCTCTCAGGGTAACTCCGAGTATAGGTTGCTCTTCTGGTGAACCTAACCCTTTTGATGTGGTTCACAGTGAGCGACTACGTCTGTGTTCCGTAAGTCATCACTTGCAATACTTACTTTCAAGAGACTTTCAAATTGAGACACTGCGGTACTTTGGATGAGAAGATGTTACATAGCTTCCCGAACGCTGCCCAGTCGAGTTGGATTCTACAATTGACTTCTCGAAGTTAGACCTAGCTAGTTGGTTGGTATTTCGTAGGTAAATACAGTTCTCTACAACTTCAAATGCAGAGTCTCCAACCTTTAGTAATATTTTGACTACTATATCACGTGATAATATGATTCTATGATGATTAACACAGTGCTTAATAGCGGAGTTGAATTTCCAATAATTAAGGAATTCGTAATAATTTGGCCAATTTAGTTAATGAATTACCTGAACAGCGCATTGATGAGTGAGGATTTTCCAGCGCCAGTTCTTCCGACGATCCCGACCTTTTCCATCGGCAGTACTATAAAGGACAGGTCGTTGAGTACTGGGGGCTCGTTCGGAGTGTAGTACAAATACACGTGGCGGAACTCCACGCGCCCCTTCTCGGGCCACGATGGCGGAGGTTTCTTGTCCGGCTCCGATTCTAGCGGCGGTTCCGATTCGATGTTAGAGTACTCTTGTATTCTGTGACAAATACATTAAATTAGGGTTATTTATAAATACAGTATGCACTAGTTAATTAAACACTCCACCTGACACAAGTTACAAGGTTGTTAAGGTTACACACGTTTTGTAATTACCCATGTGTGATATAATGCAGATATAATTACGTAATAAGAAATATAACTATACAAGGGACCAAATTCAGTTTTTATCTCCGTGTATAAACCAAGAGAGCTTTACTGGCAGAGTGACAAAGCGATTCAATTTCCCTGTATAAATAATTATAATACCATGATCTGACAATTTTCATGCCAAAGTACATACGAACTCATTTATACTAATGAGGGGTTGTTCCGGAACTGGTTGGTCGAAGGTCACTCTACGTGCCTAATAAAGACAGGAATGGGAACACGGTGACGAAGCATTTTTTTTATAACGTTTACATCTTTTGAGCCAGTGCTAAACCCTTAGGCCTAAGCTAGGCTCAGGATGCTTACTGACGGTTAGATGCAAGAGTGTCAGTTTAAAAGGGTCGTTTGTGCCACTGTCACTCCCCGTCAATAAATTAAGCCAACATCCAATTGAGGATCAAGGAGGGTATCACGCATAGATTCTTAAGGATTTCCGATGTCCAGAATCTAACACAATCGTACCACTTTTATTACATTATACCGGCCTTGGCCGGGACAACTAGAGCGTCATTTCTAATTGGGAGCGGACCCCAAGAAAACCAGGTAAATGAAAAAAAAAATGTGAGCCGTCACGGGACGCCTGGCAGATGTGAAACATCGACATTATTTTGTAAAAGTAATATGCAGAAAAGAACATATTGTGATAGGAACTAAATATGTCATAATGATAAAATAAAAAGTCGATTTCGCATGGCGACGCGTCGCCACACCGTACACACTACTATCGTATAGCGTGGCGACGCGTCGCCACAGCATGCGTCGCCACGCCAGAAATCTGTTTTACGTGCGGCTATAGATGTTTCACATCAAAAATAAAAACAAATCCATTCTAGTGTCCATAAAATGTGAAATTACCTTTCAACGCTGGTCATTTGGTTCTCTAACTCGGTGGACTGTCTCATGCCCCACTGGAACATACCCGTTAGACCCATCGCCTGTGTGATCGCCAGACCAACGTTACCGCCGGACTCGTCTGAAACAATTTATAAATGAAAATCTAGTACACTAAGCTTCGCGCGCTATTTATAAATACAGCAAGGCCTTAACTTGGCATTACATAATTCACAACTGACTCATGACGTTTTGTACGTCACTTAGTCATTCTAAGTGACTTACAAAACGTCACGAGTTAAGAATAGTTTATATTAATATTAATAGTTCCAAATAATTTCCCCAATTGGAAGTGAACCTTATGCTTTTGTGATAACATTGAAAATCTATAAAAGAAATTTGACAGATTTGCATCTGTACGTAAATTACAGTACGTTTCTACATAACGAACAATTTGGATGAAAATTATATGCACAAACCATTTCCCATCGTATAAAAAATACAATTATCAAAATTACATAGAAATCTCATAGCATTAATACTAACCCAAAACTATTAGACATAGGGACGAACACAATGTACATGGGACAACCACAGAAGCATTTTATATCGAAAAAAAAACACATTTTCATGCACAGCAAAGTAATTATCACCCCTCAATTTATATTCATCAATTAAATAATATTCATATCAAATATATACTGATGATACAGCAAATATATCCGGGCGTTACTAATAATATTTTTCGCTACTATAAAAGTAAGTTGGGTTTGAACCGCGACCATACAACATTTGCGAATGCACAATTTAGTTAGAACACAAACATAAAAGTTAAAAAAACATAACAATACGTCATGAACTTTAATTGCTGCTAAGATAATAATATTTTGAAATAACAATGTGGCCGTGCAATCAGTATTTTTGCGTAGGATACGAAATATTTTGTAATACAATCTTCAATAGTTAAATACCACCCTTATTATAATGCTTTATTAAGTATAGTAAAGTAACTTACCAGTTCCTAAAACGAGGAAGCTCATTGTGACCACAGCAATGTACACGACGCACACGAGGTCCAGCCAGAAGCCGAACGCTCTAGAGCTCGCGATGAAAAGGTACCTGGACATTATTAGTATACACTTTATAATAATTATTATTATTGGAAAGTCGAAAATGGTTTGAAATTCTGAACTAATATTATTAACAAAGAATAGTGTTATTTTTTTTATGTCATAGGACGACAAACGAGCAACCGGGTCACCTGATGGTAAGTGATCACCGCCACCCATGGACACACGCAACAGGTGTAACGGGTGCGTTACCGTCCTTTAAGAGTCAGCACCACCCCAATGAGCTCTGGCGACCTTACTCACATGCAGAAACACAACATTAAAGTTATTATTAAAGAATGTCTTCTGTAAGCTGGAGGTACTTCCCCAGTCGGGCTGCTCTTTAAGCCAATGAACGCTGTGCGCTACCTCTCTTAAACCTGTTTATCCTAGTTATCAAAATATAGAACTTACCAAGCGGAACTATGCAAATCTTGGTGATTATCAAACTCCCGTATCAACGCTTCTTGGGCGCCAAACGCACGGATCGTAGTAATCCCTTGTAGCGACGCGTTCAGGTGAGAGAACACCGGACTGCGAGCTGCGAAACAACAGCGGTTATCAGTCTCTTTGCACATAGGAAAGATACTCTATATAGTTCCATATCAAAAGATGCTGCCTGGCTTCTTAGCAGAGCTCTCTGCTTATTTTCAAACTTCATGGTTCTAGGAAAAAGGGAAGTACCCTAGCGCATTTTACTCCTTGCTTATTTCAAAACATGTGGTATAAACGGCTTTAAGTTTTCATTGCGTTTAGACAATTTTTCATAATTTTTACATTTTGCCTCAGAAATAGTCGGGTCAAACAGTTGATCCATCACTGGAATAGTCTCAAAAGATCCGACTTTATTTCAGAAATCATTAGAATCATCAAATTAATAATTTCTGTTATTGATTTGCAAAACTTAAAACATCTGTGAAATAGTCGCATCTTTCGAGAGTCTATTCCCGTGTTGGACCAACTGTTTATACATCTAGAAGTTTGTACTGAACCCTCGGTGCGTGAGTCCGACTCGCACAAGACCAGCGTTTCTTTGTTTAAAATACATATTAACTACTAAGAAATATTTTCTGCCTAAAACTGAACTGAAATTCATATTTAGAAACACTTCTAACCTCGACGTCTGCATTCCGATAGCAAGGCAGATTTTTACTAAAGCATTATTTTTAACAGTATTTTCACTGGCGTGGCTCGACTGCGCAACAATAAGCTAAACTATAATCTCAATTATTATCAACTAACAAATCAAAAACCAACCATTGCTGTAACAATATACATAGTTAAATTGTAGTACAGTTAGTGCTCAGTTCAACCATGTATCAAGATTAAACTCTGTTTAGTAATAAGGGAGAGAGTTATCTTATAGCATACCGTGGAGATTACATGGAAAATCAAAAGGATTGTTGTAACTTACTGAGTACGTAATATTTGCTAATAAATAATATGTACACTTTAGGTACTACACAAGATTTGTATCATTAATCACAACTAAACTACATCCATAAAATGTCATGCAACTCTAATCGATATTGAACATTTGCTCGCGAACGCACACGCTGCATAGACACAGAGATTGTTAAATACCGCCCATAATATCAATTATCACTTGACACTGAATGGATTGCCATTAAATGGAATTAATAATTCTCATATAATTTCAAAGTCTATATCTGTGTTTTTGTATATCTTTGTTTCTTTCCTAGAGGTTAGTGAGCCAGACTGCTTAGCCAAAGGTCGTGGTTTTGATCATTTGTTTGTGACTGGGTGTAATTTATCTATAATATGTACGTATTTAGTGATATCTAAGTATTTTTTACAATTGTCTGGTTGCGATAGTACAGGCTCTGCCTTCTTTGGAATCAGATGGCAGTGAGTAAGTTGTCCCGTAGATATTAATTTATTGTTTTGTTAGTCCGCGGCATCCTTGTTCCCAAAGGATACAATGGTCTGGGACTTATTCTTATTCAATAAATAAGCAATAGTTGGAACCTATCAGCCGCTATTCTCACTTATTAAATAACGCACAAACAAATTTTGATTACGCGCAGCTATGCTGGCGTAAATTGATGTATGGTAATCCATCAACTATTATTAAAAATACCGTCCGGAAAACTAATTTCTTACTTGACAATCAAAAATCGTACGTGAATAACGTGGAATGCTATACAATCAAAATATTTAAACATTCAACTAGCTCTGTGTCAATGTATGGCAAACTCCATTACGGGTTGGTATGAGCGCGTCGTAACGTACGAAAAATAGGATACCATTTCTTTATAAAAAAATTTTTCATAGTTTATTTTCGTAGTACCGTCAAACGTTTCAGCAGAAAGTCATGTCCACAATATACATACATACATATATCAAAAATCGATATGTAAAACAAGTATCACGCTAGGCGTGCAAGATGACTCACTCACACCCTCGAGCCGTTTGATGCTGCGCGACGAGGCGAGGTAGAAGATGC
This sequence comes from Pseudoips prasinana, assembly GCA_951640165.1. Taxonomy (NCBI): domain Eukaryota; kingdom Metazoa; phylum Arthropoda; class Insecta; order Lepidoptera; family Nolidae; genus Pseudoips; species Pseudoips prasinana. The sequence goes on along the minus strand of OX621236.1, from coordinate 19,871,650 downwards.
GCAGTCCGTAGAACACGACGCCAATGGCTACGGTGGGCAGCAGCAGCCAGTAGTTCACTACCGCCACTACCACCACGATACCGATTAGTGATAGACCGATCTGGAATAAGGTATCATCCACATTATCATCATATTTTGACGGTCACCGTAGCCTAGTTGGTAGTGCTCCTGCCTACGAAGCTGGTGGTCCTGGGTTCGAATCCCGGTAAGTGCAAATATTTGTGTGATGAGCATGAATATTTGTTTCTGAGTCATGGATGTTTTCTATGTATATAAGTATTTATCTATCTATATAAGTATGTATATCGTCGCCTGGTACCCATAGTACAAGCTTAGTTTGGGGCTAGGATGATCTGTGTGACATTGTCCCTAGATAGATATTATTATAGATATATGTGGTGCTCACAGCTAGCTCTTAACGGTCCGTAAGTGATCGGCGAGGTTAAGCAACTAGGCTCGCGGTCAGTCCATAGATGGGTGACCGCCAAAGTGGTTTAATATCTGAGCGTCTCCGTGCTTCGGAGGGCATGTTAAGCTGTCGGTCTTGGTTGTAGTCATTAGACAACAGTCGTTAAGGCAAGTCAGAGGCCTACTGGGCGGCTTGAACAAGTCTGACACTAGGGTAACCATTGCCCATACGGTAAGTAAGAATCATCATCATCATGTCTGCCAAAGAACATCCACTGCTGGGGAAAAGCCTCCCCAAAGAATGGGAGATATGCCATAATTGCCACGCTTGGCAGACGGTTTGGTGATCGCAGTTAGGTGGTCATAGTTCACAGAAAAACTCTGTTGCCCGTTCTCTGGTATGTATTCCCTCGGACGGTTTCGTCGGTCGGGCTGAGATGCGGTAATGATATTCGATGCCGTGACCACACAGCAAAAGGCAATACATAAATCACACTAATATTATAAAGGCGAAGGTTTGTGAGTGTGTATGTTTGTTACTTCTTCACGTCTAAGCGGCTGGAGCGATTTTAATAAAATTTGTATGTTTTGGAGTTTTGTTATTGCGTTAGCTGGCACCCTGGATTAACACATACGCTATAATTTATAAAGTTTAACGCGGGTAAAAACGCGGGGTACAGCTTGTTAATAACAAAGGTAAGTACTTAGTGTTTCTTTACACATTCTGAATAGGTTATTCAAAACCGTTAGAAGCTCACGTTAAAAAATAAAGATCACAGTTTCTTCCACTGACCTGCAGAACATCAAGCAACGCCGAGGGCAAGACTTCATCCACAGCGCCCATGTCTTTGGAGAATCTGTTGAGGATCCTTCCTGAAGGGTTGACGTGGAAGAACCGCATGGGTGCGCGAGTGATGCTCGCGAACATGCTGTTGTGCAACCGCGTGGACGCACGCATCGCCATCGAGAAGAACATGAACGAACGGAGCAAGGAAATCACCACCAGTGTCACTACCATACCTGAAAAAAACAAATTAACTATGTTTGATTAACTTGATTTGAATCGTCTTTGGACGGGCTATGGGATTTAAAAATCAAGGTATGTAATCTAAATTCTATAAATTAAAAATAAAGGAATTTCAAGCACACTTTCCCACTATATTGTAAGCTAATAAATAAACGAAATATATTGTTAAAATAAAATCTGTTACACTTATTCAATAGTCTAAGTCTATAATTTAAATACATACCTAGTTAACTATGTAATATAAACTATGCACATATGCATATTGTAGTGTGTATTAGTATTAAGGAGTAGTATCAATAAATGGCTCGTAACGTGGACTCGTATTGATCGTTTCATTCCATATAACCCCGCACACTTCATGGCGACCCTGCCTAACTCGGACCTCACGGGTGTCGGATAGCGGGCGAATAGTGTGGATTCAGCGCATTCATGTGTGCCTCGGTGCACTAAGTTAGACTGTTTAATATATAAAGTGAATAGAGACAATGTGTTGTACTTCGGACTGCGTAACAAGTGTTCGTGCTTTATTCTTCATTAGTTATAAAAATGGGGAAGTCATATTCAAAAACTGAGGACAAGGAGGTGATCATCGCTCAAAGTGGTTCCAGTGGCAACTTAAGTACTTCGGATTAGGAAGAACACGTCCGTACGAATAACATATTGTTGACCGCAGTATTGGCTATCGTGGGCATGATAATTATTTATTTTGTGCTGAGGAGACTTAAGGACAGGCAGAAAAAATGGATACAAAATCGTATAGATGGTGAATTCATCAGGAGAATGCGTTTGCGTCTGTCAGGACGTCGGCGAGATCGAGATGCTGAAGAAGGAACTGATCAGTGAGACCCCAGTTTTCGTACCGGCCTTCGTACCAGCCATCGTTACCAGTCTTCGTGTCAGTCTGCGCATACATCAGTGCCGTAACTAAATAATTCGCCGTGTGCAGTGTACTATCGTGTCGAGTTCAAAGAATATAAAAATAGATAAAAGTGCGGTAACTCATAAGGACACAGCTTTGAAAGAGTCTATTATTATATATGTCTATTATTATATACTATATTAATTAATTACGTAATCTTGAAATTTCATTGAGTAATAATGTTTTTTTTTTATTGTTAGTTTAAGTGAAATCGTGCATCCATTAAATTTTTTATGTGGGCTACTTATAATTATTAATTAGTATGTAGATAGGTACTTAATATTATATCACTGTCATACATTTTACTTTATGGAAAAGGATTTAGAAATTATTCTAAGTGAATTATCCGAGATACAAACCAGTTTAAGGAAATTAGGTCCCAGTAGGAGATTACAGTATCAAAATAAAGTATATGAAAAGTTGCTTCGAGCCAAGGAGTTATACGACTTATATAAAAATATTTTTAATATTATTTCGAAACAAAAGAGTTCTTTAGAATTATCTGAATATATTCACGAGATTTTAAGGGAGAAGATTGAATTAATCTACAGTAAAATTTTGACATATAGTATTGCTCATAGCGCGCAAGATAGCTTTACAAATATGGAGACATTTAATATAAAAACTGCAACGTCGTTGATCCCCGTTATGGACGGTAAAGAAGAAAGTACAGAGAAAATTATCGCATCTGTAGAATTATATAACGACTGTCTTAAGGACGATGCTCAAAAAAAATTACTAATTTCTTTCGTATTGAAAACCAGACTTAGTAAAACTGCGAAACTAAAATTAAAGTGCGAATATGTTGACGTGGATAGCCTCATACGTGATATTAAATCGAATTTACTGACAAAAAAATCTGCCAATTCTATACTTTGCCAATTAAATAATTTGAATCAAAACGAGATGTCTATTAGTGACTATGGAAATAAATTATCTGAATTATTTATAGACCTCACTATTGCACAGTCTGATGGTAATGAAAAGGCAAGTGAAATATTGAGACCTATAAACGAAAAACTTGTGATTAAAAGATTCTCTGATGGTCTTAGGAATAGGCGATTAAGCACTATCATTTCAGCACGAAACTATTCCGATTTAAAAGATGCAGTGCGTGCAGCTGAAGACGAGGAGTTGTCGCAGCCTTCGACTTCTAACATGGTATTTAGTGCAAGAGGTAAGTCTAGTAATAGATTTCATTACAATTCGAACAGAAAGCCAAATTATTTGCGCTATCAAAACTATCGCGGAAATTACAATGCTAATAAAAATGATTATTGTAACCAGCAACAATTTCGGAATAACCCTCGTAATAATTATTTACCCGGTTATAATAATAATTTTACGAATAATGGTAATAAGAATAAGGTTTCGAACTTTAATCGTGGTCGTGGCCAGGGCCAAGGCCGAACTCGTGGTTACCGTGGTAGAAATTACCAGCGGAATATATTTTCGGTGCAACCTAGTGGAAATAGACCACAGGCTGAAGATGTGAGCTTAAATCAAAATCAGTTTTTTCGGAACTAAAAGTTACACTATTTTAGCATGTAATCAACATGTAAGATACATTTATTTTTATTTGAATAATATTAGGTGTCCATGGTTACTTGATACTGGAGCGTCACTTTCTGCTGTTACTAAGAAGATATTACCCGAACAAATTAAATTGTATAAAGACAATATTATCATTAATGGTATAGGTGGTAAAATTCATTCGGAAGGTTATGTTTTTCTTACATTGGAAACTGAAAACGGTAATAAGTATACACACAAGTTTTATTTATTCGATGAATTGCCTTGTAAGTCGGATGGAATTCTAGGTTTCGATTTTTTGACTACTTTTAATTCGCAAATTGATTTAGGAAATGAAAAAGTAACTTTACTCAATGGATCTGAATATACATTGCCGCTATATAAGTCACCTAAAATTTGTATTGATTATTTAAATATTCCTGCGAGATGTGAGTCTATTCATTATATACAATTAAATAATAATATAAAGGATGACTGTGTAATTTTACCTAAACAATTACACGATGATTTATTTTTGGCGTCTTTAATAGTTAAACCATTAAATAATATTATCCCAATTAGAATATTAAATACAAGCGACAATTGTATGATTATACCTACTTTTCAGCCCGAGTTACATTTATTAAATGAATATCAAATACTTTATTATGATAAATGTAAATCAAACGTAAAAAGATCTAATACTTTGTTGCCATTATTAAAATTAGATCACTTACACCCTAGTGAACGTAAGGAAATAGAAGCAATTTGTTCTAAATACAATGATATTTTTTATTTACCGGGTGATAAATTGACAGAAACTAAAATATGTGAGCATAAAATTTATTTAAAACCAAATGCTAGTCCGGTATATACAAAGCCTTACAGGTTACCTAAGAGCCAGATACCTGAAATAAATAAACAAATTGAACAGTTGTTACGTGACGATATTATCGAAGAGGCTCAAAGTGAATGGTCTAGTCCTATCTTGTTAGTACCTAAAAAATCTGATGAAGTTAACAAAAAATGGAGATTGGTAATAGATTACCGTAAACTGAATGATGTAATACAGGATGATAAATTTCCGTTGCCAAACATTACTGAAATCTTAGAATCTTTGTCAGGTGCAGTTTATTTCACTCATTTAGACCTTAGTCAGTCATATTATCAGGTGACATTGAACCCTGAATCAAGGAAACTCACTGCTTTCACTACGAATACAGGACAGTACCAAATGAAAAGAATGCCAATGGGTTTAAAAACAAGTCCCAGCTCGTTTTCAAGGGTTATGACAATGGCTATGTCAGGTTTGACGCATGAAAAATGCTTTATTTATTTAGATGATCTCATAGTTTTTGGACGGAATTTCCAAAGCCATAATAAAAATCTAATAGACGTTTTTGAAAGACTTAGAAAATAATCCAACACCGAAAAATACCGACGAAGTTAAACGATTCGTTGCATTTTGTAACTATTACAGAAAATTTATTAAAAATTTTGCTGAGATAACCATTCCGTTAAATAATTTATGTCACAAAGGTGTTGAGTTCGTTTGGTGTGATAATTGTCAAAAAGCATTTAATTTTCTGAAAAAAGCATTAGTATCTCCTCCCGTACTACAATATCCTAAATTTACAGATGACAATGAATTTATTTTGCAGACTGATGCCTCTGGTATTGCTGTAGGTGCTGTACTTTGTAATAAGGACATGCGTCCGGTAGCTTATGCAAGTCGACCTTTAAATAAGGTCGAAAGAAATTACCCAACCATTCAAAAAGAATTAGTTGCAATCGTGTGGGGAATAAAGTATTTTAGGCCATACTTGTTTGGTAAAAAATTTACAATCATAACGGACCATAAACCCTTAATTTATTTATTCGGAATGAAGGACCCATCAAGTAGATTATTAAAATTTAGATTAACATTAGAAGAATACGATTTTAAAATTACTTACATTAAAGGAAAAGAAAATTCAGCAGCTGATGCGTTATCTAGGATTGTAATAATGTCTGATGACTTAAAAAATATGAATGAAAAGATACTTACTGTAATGACGAGAGCACAAAAAAGAAAATTAGATGATATGAGAAGTAATAATGACACTCCTATTCACAATAAAGACACAGACGATCGGCCTGATCAACCGAGAATCGTAGAATTATTGCGGATGCCGAGTGCGTCAGTAGAAATGGTCTTAAAAGATGGTAAAGAAATTAATAAGATTAGGAAACAAAAAGGAATAGATGAGGAAGCCGAGTGCTTTGCATTTTCCCAGACTAAGAAAATACTATATATTAATCTTGATTTCAAAGCACATTATACGCGAGACGTATTTGTGAAGAAATTAAGTGAATTTAGTAAAAATATAAATGTTAAAGAAATATGTATAATAAAGCACAAAAATAACGCGTTATTCATAAAAGATTTAATTGAAAAGATAAAAGAGACAGAAGTGTGGTCCGGTCCCCGGATTTGTATACTGAAGGATGTTATCAGAATAGATAATGAAGATGACAAAACATTTATTATTAATGACTATCATTTACTGCCTACCAGCGGTCACGCTGGAATACGCAGAATGACTAATAATATTAAAAGAAAATATTTCTGGCCAGAAATAGAGAAAGACGTTAAAAGTTTTGTTAATAAGTGTGAAAAATGTCTAAAATCTAAATATTTACGTAAAATTAAGGAACCTATGGTTATTACAACCACAGCTTCGTATGCTTTAGAGAAAGTATTTTTAGACTTAGTTGGTCCATTAGATAAGGATATAGATAATAATACTTACATACTTACTCTTCAATGTGAATTGAGCAAATTTGTAGAGGCTTACCCTCTGCCTAATAAGGAAACAACTACAGTTGCAAAAGCTTTTGTTAACAATTTTATATTAAGATTCGGAATTCCAAAAGTAATAGCCACAGACAGAGGTACAGAATTTATGTCATCTACGATGACAGAAGTCTGTAAACTATTAGGTATTGAAAAATTAAATTCAACTTCATACCACCATGAGTCAATCGGTTCACTAGAAAATGCCCATAAGCATTTAGGCTCATTTTTAAGAATACAATGCGATAATTTTCCAGAAACATGGAGCCATTGGCTACCTTTTTGGTGTTTTACATTTAACAATACGGTACACTCGTCTACTAAATATGCTCCATATGAATTAGTTTTTGGGAGACCGTGTGACATTCCATGTAGAGTAAGGAGTAATGTAGAACCTTTATATAATAGTGATAATTATAGTTTAGAATTAAAATATCGTCTACAAGTAGCCCATAGAGATGCACGAAATAATTTGATAAAGTCTAAAGAATTGCGTAAAACGTATTATGACAAAAATGTAAATCAAATTCAGTATAAGAAAGACGATTTGAAGATCAAACACCGAATGTTAAAATTTTAAAGAATAATAAAATTGAAATTGTACACAAAAATAGAACAAAATTGTTTAAACATTAGAAATAAGGTGATTAATTTTTTTTTGTTAGTTTGTAAGGATGTGTCTAACAATGTTTTTAATATTGTAACGAAATGTATTTTTATAATTATGTAAAAAAAATGTACTTTGTATTTTTTTTATTCTTGCACCCCTGTGGTGTAGTGTGTATTAGTATTAAGGAGTAGTATCAATAAATGGCTCGTAACGTGGACTCGTGTTGATCGTTTCATTCCATATAACCCCGCACACACATTATTACACATTATTATGATTATTATGTTTAAGTTTAATATTGTATTAGTATTAACTGATTAATTATGTATGCTTGACAAGTAAACATGTATGTTAACACCAACAAAGTGCTGGATGGATTTCTTTATTTAATAGCATACTAGCGAAGTTATTCGAAATGAGTCATGAAACATTGTATGTTTCATGACTCATTTCGAATAACTTCGCTTGGTGATAAAATAATGAATATTATAATAAATACTAATTATATTCTTAATATAAATATAAAATACAATTTGAACAACTAACGATTTAAACAAAATTTATATGAGACCACAGAGAAAAAGTTATGAAAAGGTTCACAAACCCAAATGGCAAAACCGGTAACGTGCATACAAAAATCACGCCATTAAAATAATGAAATGAAATGAAATAATGAAATTTATTCAGCACTTGGGTATTAACATACACTTGTACTTGTCAAGTTCACAATGGAGTACATAAACATAGTCGAATACAGTATAAAAATTACAAAAATATAATTAGTCTAAAAAAATTAATCTAATATTTTGAAATTTAGTTGTACAATATTAAAATTAAAGAATTGAAGGCAATGAGCATTTGGCTAGCGCAGAAGGCTCTTAACGAGGAGCTTAAATTAAACAATTAATACCCGAGGCCACCCTTTTAGGGTATATTATAATTATATTATAGTTAAAATAAAAATGTTCTCACCAGTATAAATATAAATGCAGTCATATCTACTAAGACCAACACTTTCGAAGTAAGTGTCTTCAATGAGATTCTTGGTTAAGTTGTGTGCCTTCTCGATGGGATCCGTCATATTGCTGTTGTCTAGTTTCATCAAACTATCAATGGGATGTTTTTCTTCAAGTATTACCCTGGGAACAAAATGATGTTGTTACTATAGGTAATCGGACATTAACCATACATTTATATATTAAAAAACTCTAATATTTTTAATCTATTCGTCACGTCAAACAAACGCACATCATCAACAACTGTCTGCGTACGTATATATATATGGGACATTATTCACACACGGCACTAACTAAGCAGAGCATGTTCTATGGAAACGTGATAACTGATATATATTACATATAATACTTTTCTTTTGTAATTAGATACATTACATATGTAAGTAAGTAACCATAGAAACTTTCGACGTTGTAACAACACACGTATGACAGCAGCATAAGCTTTTTGGGTATACTATTACGGGTAAAAATTTTGTACATCATATTTATCTAGTCAAGATATGATCTGCATTCATTAAACTATGAAATGAAATAGTGTCACTCTAAGGGAACAAATAAGTCTGTCCAGCAGTGAGCGATATCAGGTTGATGATGTAATCTGATCTGAGATCACTTACTTTTGGGTTGTCATAGTAGTCATTTTAACTGTATGCAGTCAAATAATGGGATCAACTAACTAACCATACAGCTAATCTTGCCAGAAATAAAGTAGTATAGTCGCCAGCACATCAAGCCACCTCAATCTGATATATAAACATATAAAAGCCGCTTCGGATACTCGGTCTAATATATAACTTACGGAAGTTCTTGATAACCCTAGGTCTTTTAATAGGTTATAGAGGGATGTTGCTGGTATACCCCTCGCACCCACTTCCACGGCATCAAAGCCGTTTCTGGTTAATTCATTTGAATTAACCAGAAACGGCATACGGCAACATAAGAATTCTGGTTAATTTATTTTTTTATGGTCCGTGGCGTTATTCATTAGTAATGTTAAGGTTGTTTAGTTAAGTTGCTCACCAGTAGCTAGTCCACCAGTCGGAAGCGGAGCCGAGCAGCTGCGCAGACATGGCGACGAGGAACATGAGCAGCACCAGCAGCGCGTGGCCCGCCGCGCTCAGGTAGGCGCCGTACACGCGGCTGCCCACCGCGCCCGCGCTGCGGGACTCCGCCTCCGTGCGCCCGCCGTCCGGGGGCGCCGTGGCCGTCAGGTTGTCTACCGAACTCACCTGGGTAATCATTAATTATTTCAATTTTAATTTCATTCTACAATACAGCTGATTTGTAACAGGTCACTATAATGACACGAAATTTCGATGCTAGAACTCAAACAGTATCGTCATCGATTCCGTCACACTAGCGCACAGTATCCGGCGTAGAACAAGCCAGGTGGACAAAAGTCATTATCAAATTCCCAGAAATTTGTACTTTCTACCTGTAAACAACACCCCTAAACCTCTGATTTCAAGAATTGTTTACGTCTAACATTCCATATGGGTGAGTCATCGTTTATCAAAGTAAGGTAATTAGGTAAGTGCAGTTAAATAAATAGGTCAGTTGCATTTTAGCGACACTTTCACTAACATCTCATGGTGGTAGTTCTAATTTTGTGAAAAGTTTTAGTGATGGATTTTACTTCTGAAGGTATGTTAAATATTATTTTCTTATTAGAATCTTTTAATGCGTTATAAACATTCATAAAGTAGACTATCTCTGAATACTTAAAAAATTACCATGTTTTTCTTTGTTTTCGAACTTATCAGGCTTAGAAAAGCCATGTATCCTCTTGTATCCACTCTGAATTTTTGATATGTTTTAACTACATGCCTATAGACTATTATGTGACCTATTTTATGTAGCACACTTGAGTACAACATTGTTTTTTCTTTTTTTGTAGAAATGACTTACTCTATTAGTAAAATAGAGTTTTTCGAAGAGTGGCTTAAGCACGAGAAAGACGAAAAAAATGATCGTCTATTTCAATTTATTTTGTGTGATTTCTCCGATATCACTGAAGAATGTCAAAGGGAAATTAAGATGAAATTTGCCAGCATTTCTTCGAAAATTGCAACCAAGTGGGTGTCTTCAGCAAAATCAAAAGAGCGTTTCCTGAATAAGAATAAGTTGTGGCTGAAAGGCGAAAATATAGAATTCTGCTTACGATCGACTCAACCACAACTTTCTACTTCATCTGCTGATTTTTGTCGACCCGGAAGACCCTAAAAAAGTTTTCGAAGATTCGTCTTTTAAAACTAAGAAACGTAAAGTTGCTGATCTAGTTGAATCGCGGAGTATTGGAGAATTAATGACAGCTGCAGAGGTAGCTGCACGGTCCACTGGATATAAAAACGTTGCCAGAGTAATAAAGGACATTGGCGAAAATCCATCTTCTGCCAGTACATGCCTTCAACAACCAAGTGCTGTGCAAACTGATAGACCGCTAAGTAGTGACGAGGCATTAGCGTATTAAATGACGTTACCTCCTTGAAACCTTTCTATAACGAGAAAGCATTTCCGTATCCGTCGAATTATTTACAATTTCATTCCTTTTTACCAATATATATCCGGTCCAGTGGCGCCACCTGGCGGCGATGCGGCCTTTTTTAGTTTCGTAAAATAAGCAGCGCCATTTTGTAGTCATTGGCGTTTTAGTACCCGTCGAGGCAACACGTGCACCGCAGCTCTGCTCTGTCACTGTTGCCAAGCTCATAAAAAGTGAAGTGTATATCAGTGTACCTACTTTATACAAAGTATAATACCGCAGTAAGTCATTCCTTTCTTTTTTTGTTTCAAATACTGTTTAACATTATAAATGTGTGATCATATTTTAACGGTTTTTCCGTTCGGATCACTCACTACGATGCTTTGAAGCATTAAATGATTAAAGTAATATATTCCTAACAATAGTGGACTAGAAAAAATATATTTCATTGTTATAATGTGTTTTTCGGCAGTAAATACTTGCTAACCGCTTGAAATTTGAAAATGGTTTATATTTCATAACTATTCAAATCAAATCACTTTGTATTGTTTTAAATTTTGCCCGATATGGTTAGACCACGAATTGAAACGTATTATCGATTTCAATTGCTACCTACCCTAGCTTTATTAGTCTGAGTAGAATAGAACAAAAGCTACTACTACCTTTCGTAAATGACGCGTACCTACCTACGTATATTAATCTTTTGACGCGTTTTCTCTCTTAGTCATGGAAAACTCTGACTTGACTCGTGACGCCGAGCCCGTGGCTACTGCCGGCCCAAGCGGAATGAGCCGCAAACGAGATCGGAGCAGCGACAGTGGTAGCAGTTCAACGAGCAGCAGCTCTACGAGCTCCTCTGCCTCTGGTACGAAGAGGACAAAGAAGTCTCGCCGCCGTCGCCATCGTAAACGAAGTAGGCGCACTAAATCGAACCAGTTGATGGACATGCTTTTCAAAGAGGTAGGCGAGCTTAAAAAGCACATTTTGACATCAAATACGGTTGATACCGCTTGCGCGCAGGACAATATTTCCGTTTGTTCGGCTATCAGTGGCGATTTATATCAATTGCATCATGTTACTGATGAGCAATGTCCTAATTATGAGTGTCAAGATATAAACCCAGATTTCACATTTGAAATCGAAACTAAATTAAAAGAACCATCTGTCCCAAAAACACCTGACGCTTATTTAAAAATGCTTACTGAAGTCCAACGCTTAGGTAGTACATCTTGGGCAGAAGTAAGATATGCCGATACACAAAAAGTATATAACCACACTCCAGGTTTCATAGACTTGGGAACAAACGAAGAGGTGAAAACATATGATACCTTACGTCATCTGGTTAATGCTGATAAATCTTATGCCGCAATAACATATTGCATACTTAAACAAAAAGAATCATTGCAAAATAATATTCGTAGTCTTCTCTCTTGGGCTAAAAGTAATGAGATTAATTATGAAAATTTAAGTATTAAGGTAGATGAACTATTCCAAAAGAGTGAGTTGAACAAAACCACTTCAGATCTTTTACAGCTTGTATGCGGCCATAGAGCTGAAAGCATTGAAATGCGTAGGGAAGCTATTACTAGTAAAGTTCGAGACCCACTTGTTAAAGTTTATTTTATTTTATTTATTTTATTTATTTTATTTATTTTATTTATTTTATTTATAACTTTATGCACATCAAATTGTACAAAGGCGGACTTAATGCCCAAGGCATTTTCTGCAAGTCAACCTTAGGGTGGTGCAGAGATAGCATGGTAGGTGCACGGATCATACAATTATCAAAGAGTAAGAAAGTAAACAAACACAATACTATACTATACAATAATATATTATACAATACTATACTATACAATAATATATTATACAATACTATACTATGCAATACTATATTATACAATACTATACTATATGGTACTATACTATAAAATCCGATCATGAAACATATATTTAATTTATAACTGTGGGGTTTCTGCTAACAATTTACGAAGTAAATGCTCACGAACTTTTCTTTTAAATGAGATACGACTCTTGGCCATCCTGATTTCGAGAGGTAATGCATTCCACTGAAGAATTGACTGTACAAAGAAAGAAGAGTGAAGGAAGTCAGAGCGGTGAGATGGACATTGGAGGAGACGATTGTGTGAAGAGCGAAGATTTTTAGTATGGTTAGTAAAGAGATATTGAAAGTGATGAGATAAGTAAGATGGAGAAGAAGTAGAGTCTAGAATAGAATATAAGGTGGTTAGTGCTCGTAATGATCGTCGTTCGCGGATCGGTAACCATTGCAGTTGGGATCGATGGGAAGAGACATGGTCATACTTACGAAGATTGAAAATGAACCGAATGCAGTTATTCAGAAGTCTATCGAGTTTATTGAGGTGATCTGCATTCAGGTCAAAGTAGCAAACATCACCATAGTCGACTATAGGAAATATTAAGGCCCGCACGAGCATTACCTTAGTTTTTATTGGTAGAAAATTTTTAAGACGGTAGAGACACCTCAATACGCCTGTAACTCTTTGACTAACTCTTGCTATTTGTTTTTGCCAGCTTAATGATGTATCAATGTTTAGTCCAAGGTTTTTCACATATTGGCTGATAGGTATACACTTATGATCAAAGATTATTGATGGCAGATCACGAAATTCAACCTTTGATACTAATCGGGAGCTCCCAATTATAATGGCTTGACACTTTGACGGGTTCACACTTAGGCCAAACTTGTCAGACCAAATTTTTATCGCATCTAAGTCACGATTGATCTTAGAAATACCCTCAGCCAGTCCGTCAAATGTCGTTTGAACGTAAATCTGGAGATCATCGGCATACAGATGATACGTACACTGAAGGTTATGAGTTATGAGATTTATGAAGATCGAAAATAAAAGAGGAGAGAGTATACCGCCTTGTGGGACACCAGTATCGAGATCACGCCAGTTCGAAGAGGACTCACCGACGTAAACCGACTGCTGACGCCCCCGAAGATAGGAAGAAAACCATTCCAGAGCTTCATCAGACACCATAAGATGGGAGAGAATAGATAATAGGATAACGTGACTGACGGTATTAAAGGCATTTGAAAAGTCAATCAAAACCATAACGGTGATCATTGTATCCTCCATACCTGCCCTAATATCGCCAGTCACTTTAAGGAGAGCGGTGGTGGTACTATGACCCGGTCTAAATCCAGATTGAAACGGGCTTATCAGTTGGTTGACAAGAACATAACAGGAGAGTTGTTGTTGTACACAGGACTCAAGTACCTTGGAGAGGAAAGGCAGAATAGAAATAGGACGGTAATAAGCGGGAAGTGAGGGATTAGAGGACTTAGGGAGTGGACGGATAAAAGCTTTACGCCATAAGGAGGGGAAAGATCCAGTATCCAGGGAAAAATTAATTAGGTGAGAAATGGCAGGAAGGACATGATCCAGGATAGGAATAATCATGCGGCGGCCGATCTTATCACAACCAACTGCATTGGATTTAATGGAAAGGATAATCTTTTTGATCTCGTCAGAAGAGACTGGAGAGAAGTGAAACGAAATAGTATTAGAGCGCGACAAACCATTTAAATAGTAGACAGTATCACATATTGTCTGGTGATCCATCGTAGAAGTGGTAGAGAAATGTCGATTTAGATCATCCAGACTGATAGAGCTAGGTGGGTTTGAACATTGCGACTTGCCGATACCTAGAGTTCCGAGGAATTTCCAGATACCAGCAGGAGTAGTAGAAGAAATATTGTCGAAAATATGCCGGCGTTTAGCGTTACGTACCATCTGATTACACCGATTTCTAGCCACTTTATAAAGGTTCCAATCCTCATCAGAACGACCATTCCTAAATTTACGAAACGCCCGGTCCCTACGTCTCATAGCTGTCTGAATTCCCCTAGACATCCAGGGTGCAGGTGGACGCTTCAGCTTCACTTTTCTTATTGGTGCGTGAACATCGTACAGCTTTGTGACTTTTGCATTAAGGAATTCTACCTTTTCGTCTATGGCCTGTGCTTCCACCAAAGAATCCCACTCAAGTTTAGCGGCATCCTTGCAAAGTAATTCTAAGTCCATCTTCGCAAAAGAACGCACGTGCAGAACCTTGGGTTTAGGTTTAGGAGGTTTCAGGATATAGGATAAATAAACAAGGTCATGGTTGGAAAAGCCAGGAGCAGGATGTTGTCCGTGAGTGGAAACTAAAGAAGGATTAGAGGATAGGATTAAGTCGAGCCAAGTATCTTCACCTGAAGCATTATAGTGGGTGGCTTGAAGAGGCAAAACGTGCAAAGTACTTGACTCGACAATATGTAAGAGTTTCCGGGTACGAGGAGAGTGTTGATTAAGGAGATTGGTATTTAAGTCGCCCATGATGATGTGGTGTACATACTCCGAACCCAAAGATTCAAGTACCGACTCCAAGTCGGTGAAATAGTCAACATTAGGGGGACAATATACAGTGGCCATAACTATCTTGATACCTTTGATATAAACCTCAAGGAACAGAAACTCTGCGGAGGCTGAGTAGTTTGAGGAAGAGGAGGCCAATATCTTATATGGGAGATCAATCCTGAGATATATGGCGACTCCTCCTCCACCTTTACCTAAACGGTCATTACGGACGAGCACAAAACCTGGGAGGGAATACATAGTAGAAAGCAAATGTGGTTTAAGCCAGCTCTCAGAAATCAGGACAGCATGTACGTTACAGTCTGAAAAGGCATCGTACAGATCAGTAAAATGGCTCGGGACGCTTTGTGCATTTATATGGCAAATGTTCAGTAAGTTCTTACGAGAATTACTAAAATTGTTCCTTAGAAAATCTCCAAGTGAGTCATTTATAGAGCAGAAACTGTCATCAGTTGCAGTCAATTCGTTGGCAGAATAATACGAATCATCATCAGATAAAATAGACATAAATAAAATTACTTATATAAAAATAAAATACTAAACAATAACAAAATTATACAAAAATAAAAACTAAATAAGTGGTGCAATAATTGACGGACCAATTAAACCCTGCACCACCCGCCAGCGCACACTAGTACACTGCTATACACATCAGTCAAGTCAAGTCAATCAGCCTATCGCAGTCCACTGCTGGACATAAGCCTCTCCTAACACGCGCCATTGCACACGGTCCTCCGCCTTCCGCATCCAGTCTGTCCCAGCGACCCTTTTGAGGTCGTCGGTCCACCTAGCTGGGGGCCGTCCTACCTTACGCTTACCAAGTCGCGGTCTCCACTCTAGAACACGTTTGCTCCATCGGCCGTCGGTCCTTCTGCAGATGTGACCAGCCCATTGCCACTTTAGCTTGCTAAGTCTGCGAGCTATGTCGGTAACTTTGGTTCTTTGTCGGTCTATACACATAGATACGCAAATAATAAAAAAGTACAAAATAGAAAAAAATTATATAAAACGCATTACACGTAGAATGATGGCAACTCACTTCGTAAAGTAATGTAACTACTTTATGTGAAACGAAACGCACCCAAATGTCAATTCAATTTGACAGACGAAATGTCATCTCGCATATTAATCACACTTCGTTGAAATAAGCCTGTTAACGTTTGGCAATAATAATACATATAATTTTACCTACATTGACTATATTGTTTGAGGAGAAAGAAAAAAAACAATCGGGACCTCAGAGTGGAATACGAGGCAAAGTAACAGAACAATTAACACAGCACGAATATATGACATCGGGTTCGAGAATGGTAGGTTTAAACGCTAAATGAAAATAAAATATACCTAGTGAATATAAACTACGTGCAATGACGCTAAATAAAATGATATGTTTTTAGGATTTACTATGACCGGAGCTGGGGCCCGTTGTAGGAGTCTCCACCGACACTTTTGGATACTTGGTGATGAGTGGGGCCAACTCTTCCTCCGTGGTGATCTTGTGGCTGCTACCGCACGGCGTTTTGATGAAGATAACGCCGCTTTGAGTCCAAACAGAGCGAAATCCGAAGTGAGAGCGACTTTTAGCGAAGACTGCTTGCCTGGGCCTCGTCAGGAACTCCTTGATTGAAACTGGAGAACCCTTTAATTTGGTCTTTGCCTTCCATACCGCCGATTTGAAATCCAGGCTTGCAAACCGCACCAAAATAGGCCGATGATGTTGCTTTTTGGATGATCCAAGTCGGTGACAAACTTTAATGGAGGTTTTGTTGATGTTGAGAAGGCCCATCTTATTATTGAAGATCTCCAAAGCACGCTTAGAACAGTCTTCATTTTCTTCTTCAGGCAGACCTGATATAATAAGAACTTCGCGGCGGTTCTGTGCCTCAAGGTCATCAACTTGTTTGCTGCAATCCCTAATTTGTTGCCGGAGAAGGCTGAGGATACCAAAAATAAGCTCCCTGAATGTCCGGAGCTCTTCAGCTACTTTTGCAACAGTATCCTTGGATGACCCAGCATTTGTTATCTGTGCCTGGAGGTCATCAAATCTCTTTG
The DNA here is from genome assembly GCA_951640165.1 of Pseudoips prasinana. NCBI lineage: Eukaryota > Metazoa > Arthropoda > Insecta > Lepidoptera > Nolidae > Pseudoips > Pseudoips prasinana. Next base: position 19,854,379 of record OX621236.1, on the reverse strand, counting down.
TGATGTTCTCCTCAAGCCGGTTCTGTGTGGTTAATATCTCTGACAAGTTGGACATCTTGGTGTAGAGATTTATAAAAGTGCAGTGTAGATGTTAAGCTGGCAGGTGGTGATATTGTGGTGCTTAAGTTACATAAATGTGCTTCCCCGGTGAGTAACACAAAATTAACTTTAGAACACTCAAAATAAACAGTTAATATTACGCAAATACTTTAATTATAAATAAAATATAATTAGCTTTTGCAAAATTACGTCTGAACTTTTTATTCACCTACCCCCGAAAAAAAGTTGTATTAAATAAAATACCCCCCTCCATATCTCACTTATATGATTCTGAACCTTTTACCACGGCATTAGAAAAGGCAGGTGGGGTCCGTAAAGCTTTTTGGCCCGCCAAATCAGATGACTGTAACAAAAAGTCTAATCTGCCCACTCGCCGCCCCTCGCGGGGGCCAGGCATTAACAAAACAGTTCCATCGCGTGGAACTCAGTACAATAGCTACTATGAAGCTACGCATATGCCACCATATGCCCTTGCCAACCCACCCTCGCGGGGTGGATACAATTTGTCTTCGAATGTCCAGGTTCCGATAAACCATCCGAACACAAATATTAGAGGGTCATTTCGTAACAGAGGCTCGCGGCCCGAACGGCATAGTAACAGAGGGCATGCAAATACAAAACGTTTTCGAGGCAACGAAAAAAGGCAGAAATTTTGACTCCCAACAGTTCCGGGCAGGCCAATTAGCACAACACCAGTTGCGATGGAGGGAAATGGGTGCACCAGAAATAATCTTAAATTTGATTCAGGGGCATCGCGTACCCTTCACCCAAAAGCCTCCACTAGTTTACCCAAATGTAAACAAAGGTCCTCTTCACACACCTGCCTCACAGGTGATGTCAATGATTATCAAAAAAATTAAAAAGCAAGGTGTTTTGGAAGCAGCTCGTACTTCACCAAGCTTTATATCCCCGCTATTTCTGGTGCCAAAACAGGATGGTTCAGCTCGGCCAATATTCAATTTGAAAGCGCTAAACAAATACGTGAAAACAGAATCCTTTCACTTGATAAATATGTATCGTGTCCCAGACTTTCTGCAGCCACAGGACTGGATGTGCAAAGTCGACCTATCACAAGCATATTTTCATTTACCAATTCAAAAGTCACACAGACGGTTCCTACGTCTAATATACAATCAAGAATTGCTAGAGATGACTTGCCTACCGTTCGGGCTATCTACTGCCCCGAAAACGTTTTCCATACTGACAAATTGGATTGCCCAAATATTAAGAGAAAAATGGAACCTAAGGGTCATAATATACTTGGACGATTTCTTAATCGTGCATCAAGATGCTCACATATTAAAAGTTCAGGTGAAACTCTCAATACAAATACTACAGAGATTAGGCTGGGAAATAAATTTCGAAAAATCTGTATTAAGCCCTCAAAGGAGCCTAACTAGGCATTCTCTGGCGACCATGGGAAAATCTCAAATCCCTCCCAGACGACAAGGTCGCTGTAATTCTCAGGAAGGTGAATGTACTTCTAATTCAAAAACAAGCAACGATAAACGAGTTACAAAGTCTAGTAGGCCTCCTGAATTATGCCAGTTTTGTCGTGCCACGAGGTCGACTCTATCACCGGCAGTTGTTAAAGTTCATGAACTCTCTACCAAAACAATCGCTAAAACGTTATGCTCTACCAAAAAATGTCCTAGAGGAGCTAATTTGGTGGTCCCTCAATTGCCAGTCGTCAAAACCTTTACATTATCCCCATCCGGTGAACTTCCTAGTAACCGATGCGTCGGATATAGCTTGGGGGCACAGCTGAACGATTTAGCTCTCGCAGGGACTTGGTCACAAAAGGAACAAGCGCTGCACTGCAATCAGAAAGAGATGCTGGCCATATTATATGCCCTTCAGAGTCAAATTCACCTACTCTGTCACAGTTCAGTACTAATTCAATGCGACAACAACACTGCTGTCGCTTATCTTCAAAAAGAAGGCACAAGGAAGGAAGGAAGGAACAAAATCAGTACCCCTATCGGAAATAACATACAAAATTTTAGAATTATTAGACCAGCATCAAGTACATTTCAACATACAGTACATCCCAGGGAGGTACAACATACATGCCGACCATCTGTCACGTCGCCAAAAAGTCCCAGAATGGCATCTTCTACCTGCCGGCGTGCAAAAAGTGTTCGCCAAATGGGGCACTCCGATGATAGACCTATTTGCCTCGGAAAACGCTCATGTAGTGAACAATTATGTGTCACGAGATCTGAAAGACCGACAGGCCCTATTCCGAGACGCATTCAGTGTTCCATGGAACTACCCACTGGCGTGGGTGTTCCCACCACCGTTCTTAATTCCCAAAGTTCTGTCTCACCTAAACCGGTCGACAGGCACATACTTACTAGTAGTACCTCGGTGGAGGAGGGTCTTTTGGCGCGCAGATCTCAGAGCCCGAGCACTTGCAGCACCCCTAACTCTGACAAATCTAAACAAACATCTAGTCGACACATCAACGGGGCGCCCGCCTCCAGCAGTCGAGAACATAATTCTAGAAGTTTGGGAATGTGGGGGTGGTCTGAGGCGGTGAAAAAAATGGAATACGGAACAGCTGTCCTTACTAAGAAGTTCTTGGCGTAAGTCAACATTAAAAACTTACGAGATAGCCTGGAAGCGATGGACATTATGGTCACAGGCTAATGACGTCGATTCGTCAAACCCTACAGGCTCCCAACTAGCTCGATTCTTATCAGATTTGTATTTAATTAATAAATTATCCTACAATACAATACTTCTATACTTCTTCATAAGTCTGTTGTATCTACGTTGTGCAATGTAGAAGGCTCAAGTAAACTAAGCTCTCACGTTCTTGTAAAACATATTCTGAAATCGATCGCTCTCCAAAATCCAAAGAACTCTAAGCCGCCCATATGGGACGTTAGTAAACTTTCTGCCTTTTTAAGCAATTGTACTATAGATAATAATAATATATTTCAAACATCACTACATGCGGCAATATTATTACTACTATGTTCGGGTCGTCGTATCCACGACTTAACTTTACTAAGAGTAGATCCTGATCATTGTATTATATTGGATGATAATATAATTTTTTGGCCTGAATTTGGATCAAAAACTGACAGTAGCACTCACAGACAATCTGGTTGGAAACTGCTGTCAAACGCAACTAACCATAATCTTGATCCTGTATACTGGATAAAAAGAACAATTGTTTTGTTGGAAAATACGCGAAATATTTCAGAATCATGTAATCTTTTTATTACGTTAAGAGGTCTGCCTAAACCAGCATCCCGTTCAATCATTGCGGGATGGGTAAAAACTTTATTTAAAGATGCAGGCATAATTGCCCCTCCGGGTATTGTCAGATCAGCCGTAGCATCCAAAAGTTGGATAGAAAATCATTCCATCGATGACTTATTAGCCCGTGGAAATTGGCGATCAGCAAATACGTTCCAAAAATTTTATAAACGCGAAGTGATTAAATGTTCTGATTCACAAAATATAACGAAATGTTTCAATCCGCTTAGTTAATCTTCTCTAAGATATCTTATGTGTTACATTCAAATTAACTTTTTGAAGTTGTTATTATTCTTACATTATTGATAATTGTAAAATTGGTAATGATTTAACATCACAAAGAATTACATGTATATATGAAAGATTATATGTAATATAATAGGCTTGCTGTGTGGTGACGGCCTAAGAATATCACCACCCCCTCTCATCCCGTGGGTGGACGTAAAAGTCGTCCCGAGAGAAATATATACACCAGAGAACGGGCAGCAGCGTTCTCCTGAGTACCATGTCCACCTTACTGCGATCGCCAACCCGTCTGCCAAGCGTGGCGATTATGGCAAATCCCCTCAAATGATGGACACAACCAAACCGCGGCCCCCAGTCCCCGGCAGCCCTGCTATTCCCAGCCGTGGTAACAGCCGTGGTTACGGCAGGGCAGGGGGTGCTAAGAATCCCCGGCAGATTCCGCGTTACCAACACCGACGACCTCTGGCCCTGGCAACATATAACACACGTACACTGCGGTCCGACGAGAAGATAACCGAACTGGAGGAAGAATTGAGCAGGTTACATTGGGATATTGTAGGATTATCTGAAGTCCGAAGAGAGGGGGAGGACTCGATAATACTGAAATCCGGAAACCTGCTCTATTACCGGGAGGGTGACCAAATATCCCAAGGTGGTGTCGGGTTCATAGTCCACAAGTCCCTCGTGAACAACCTAGTGAAAATCAAGAGTGTGTCGACGAGGGTTGCGTACCTTATACTCAGAATCACCAAGCGGTATTCGTTGAACGTTATACAGGTATAACGCACCCACTTCGACACACTCCGACGATGAAGTCGAGGTTATGTATGAAGACATATCCAGAGCCATACATACCTCTAACTCCTATTTCACTGTGGTCATGGGGGACTTTAACGCGAAGCTGGGCAAACGATTCGGTAATGAGCTGAGAGTGGGGCAATTTGGAACTGGAGACCGGAACCCCCGGGGCCAAATGTTGGCCGACTTCATGGAGAAGGAGGGACTCTTTATGATGAATTCCTTCTTCAGGAAGCCGGATCACCGCAAATGGACCTGGGTGAACCCCGATGGTAAAACTAAAAATGAGATAGACTTTATCTTGTCGACGAGACGACAGATGTTCAATGATGTCTCCGTGATCAATGCGGTTAAAACCGGGAGCGATCACAGACTGGTCAGAGGCTCATTGAACCTTAATGTCAAACTCCAGAGGTCCCGACTGATAAAGTCTACGCTCCGACCTTTACCTATCCACGTCCAAAACCCCGAACCATTTCAGCTCGAACTGCAAAACCGTTTCGAATGCCTTAACTGCCAGACGAATGCCAGACTGCGAGGAAGTGGACTCATACTATGACAGGCTCGTAGAAGCTGTCCATACGGCTGGGTCTAAGGTCTTCAAGGCCCGTCGTACAAACAGAACTAAAAAGATCTCGGACTTTACCCTGCAACTAATGGAAGATAGACGGAAAATGGTTCTGACATCATCAGATGATGCTACCAGATATCGGCAGCTCAACAGACAGATCTCAAAGTCTTTGACTCGCGACACGCGGCAATTTAATACAATTAGTATTAAAGAGGCTATCGAGCGGAACAAAGGCTCTAAAGTGTTCGCAAGAGCTCTGTCTGTTGGACAGAGCCAACTGACGAAGCTGAAGACTGAGGATGGTAGAATCGTCACGTCTAAACCTGAGTTGCTGGGAGAGATCGAGAAGTTCTACGGACAGTTATATACGACAACACAGCCACCTGTCAAAAGTCATGCCTCAGATCCCAGAGCACGACTAACCCGACACTACACCGAAGACATCCCGGACGTCAGACTGTACGAGAGAGATTAGAATGGCTCTTAAACAACTCAAGAACAACAAGGCGCCTGGAGATGATGGAGTTACAGCAGAGCTTCTGAAGGCGGGTGGTACACCAATCCTACGGGCCCTTCAGAAGTTATTTAACTCCGTCATACTAGATGGTCAAACGCCACAAGCATGGCACAGAAGTGTGGTGGTGCTCTTCTTCAAAAAGGGCGACAAGACCCTATTGAAGAATTATAGACCCATCACACTGCTGAGCCATGTTTACAAGTTGTTTTCGAGGGTTGTTACGAACCGTCTCGCGCGCAGGTTTGACGACTTCCAGCCTCCCGAACAAGCCGGTTTCCGAAAAGGCTTTAGCACCATAGACCACATACATACGCTGCGGCAAGTTATACAGAAGACCGAAGAGTATAACAAGCCACTGTGCTTAGCGTTTGTGGACTATGAGAAAGCCTTTGATTCTATCGAAACATGGGCCGTGCTGAGGTCTCTCATAAGGTGCCAAATTGACTACCGGTATATCGAGGTGATAAAGTGTTTGTATGAAAACGCCACTATGTCAGTGCGACTCCAGGACCAGATCTCGAAACCTATCCACTTGCAGCGAGGCGTGAGACAGGGAGATGTTATATCTCCGAAACTGTTCACCGCTGCATTGGAAGACGTCTTCAAGCTTCTGGACTGGAATGGCTTTGGCATCAATGTCAATGGCGAGTACATCACTCACCTTCGATTTGCCGATGATATCCTAGTCATGGCTGAGACCATGGAAGACCTCGGTACAATGCTCGATGACCTCAGCAGATTCTCTCAACAAGTGGGTCTGAAAATGAACATGGATAAGACGAAAATCATGTCAAACGTCCATGTTGCACCCACTCAATTGAAAGTTGGTGACTCTGAACTCGAAGTTGTAGAGAACTATATTTACCTAGGACAGACCATCCAACTAGGTAGGTCCAACTTCGAGAAGGAGGTCAATCGTAGAACCCAACTCGGCTGGGCAGCGTTCGGGAAGCTACGTAACATCTTCTCGTCCAAAATACCGCAGTGTCTCAAGTCGAAAATCTTCGACCAGTGTGAACAGAGACGTGGTCGCTCACTATGGGCCTTATTAGAAGGCTCAAGGTCACCCAAAGAGCAATGGAGAGGGCTATGCTCGGAGTTTCCCTGCGGGATCGCATCAGAAATGTCGAAATCCGCAGGCGAACCAAAGTCACCGACATAGCCCGAAGAATTGCCAAGTTGAAGTGGCAGTGGGCGGGGCACATAGCTCGTAGAGCCGACGGCCGTTGGGGCAGAAAGGTTCTCGAGTGGCGACCACGAACCGGAAGACGCAGCGTGGGCAGGCCCCCTACAAGATGGACCGATGATCTTGTGCGGGTCGCTGGAAAATGCTGGATGCGAATAGCACAAGACCGGCAATTATGGAGATCTTTGGGGGAGGCCTTTGTCCAGCAGTGGACGTCTTTCGGCTGATATGATGATGATATGTAATAATAAAGCATAAGAATACGAGTTAATTGTAATTTTATTATTAAAATCCTTATCACATTGGCGTTCTTGAAGTTCCAAGTGGCGTCACCAGGCGATAACAAACAGATCTCGTTATAGAAAGGTTTCAAGGACGTAACGTCATTTAATAGCAGCGTTTTACCTGAAATAAAACGCATATTAAATTACTTACCTCCTTGAAACCTTTAATTTAATTTCTGCCTGGTGTTATTATTATAAAGCCAAAGACTACAAAATGGCGATGCTTATTTTACGAAACTAAAAAAGCCGCATCGCCCCCAGGTGGCGCCACTGGACCGGATATATATTGGTAAAAAGGAATGAAATTGTAAATAATTCGACGGATACGGAAATGCTTTCTCGTTATAGAAAGGTTTCAAGGAGGTAAGTAATTTAATATGCGTTTTATTTCAGGTAAAACGCTGCTATTATATTGATTCAAAATCAAGAACCCACTCATATAAACAAACTAGGAAGTAGACTATGAAAGTTGGGCATCACGTATTTCCATCATATGATTGCATTGTAAAATCAAAAAAACTGTGTTATCCTTTAGAGGACCACATTGATGTTACACAATCTCTAGCAGATATTGAGCTACAAGCCATTTTGAATAAAACAGCAGAGCGTTTGGTCGAAGCTCAGAGAGAAGTTATCACAAGTGTGCTTCCCAATACATCGTTCTCTTATAAGTAAATGGGGATGTGACGGAAGTTCGGGTCATAGTGCTTACAAACAGAGATTTGAGAACAGCGAAGACACTGATGAGTTCCTTTTTGTTTATTCGTTCATTCCTTTAAGATTAATTGACGAGGGTAACAACATTATCTGGCAAAATCCTCGTCCATCATCGACAATGTACTGTCGTCCAATTAAATTTATTTTTGCCAAAGAAACCCCGGAATTGACGAAAATCGAGACAAATAAGGTTTTGGAACAAATACACAACTTGGAGGCTACATCTTGTGATCTTGGTGGTTCTAAAATTTCTATTAAACACAAGCTTCTTCTTACTATGACTGATGGAAAAGTGTGCAACGCTTTGACTGAGACACATTCATCGCAGAAATGCTATATTTGTGGGGCTACTCCCAGAATGATGAATGATGAAGGACAGCATTTTGATAGCAATCAGGATAATTTTGGCTTTGGTTTGTCAACATTACATGCTTGGATTCGTTCGTTTGAGTGCTTATTACACATTAGTTATAAGTTAGACATTAAGAAATGGCAAGCTAGGTCTTCAGAGGAAAAAGCAAGTGTAAAACAAAGATCAGACGAAATCGAACAACGATTCAAGCATGAAATGGGACTAATTGTGGACAAGCCAAAGCCAGGATTTGGTTCCACAAATGATGGAAACACAGCTCGACGTTTTTTCGGGAATCCCGAACTGAGTGCTCAGATCACAGGATTGGATGTTACAATCATCAAACACTTTGATGTATTGTTAAGGACATTATCTTGTGGCTTCGAGATAAATCTTGTTGAATTTAAAAAGCTTTGTGACGAGACCAAAAGACTTTATTTAAGCCTTTACTCGTGGTACTACATGCCTGCTACTGTGCATAAATTGCTTATTCACAGTACAGAAGTGATTAAGACGGCAATAGTTCCAATAGGGCAACTTTCAGAGGAAGCCCAAGAATCAAGGAACAAAGATTGCCGGAGGTTTAGAGAGCACAACACCAGAAAGTGCTCTCGTCTCGCCACGAATAGAGACTTGCTCAATATGTTGATTTTAACGTCTGATCCTCTGATCAATAGCCTTCGGGAAATACCGAAAAAAAAGAGTAATAAATTGTGCGCGGAGGTCTTAAAGCTCATCGTAGCTCCCACTTTAGAGCCTCGACTCCAGTTGCAACCAAGACCTCCACAAACTCAGGAAGAATATTTTCAATTGGATTCATCGGATTCTGAATCTGATGATTCTGATATTGAGAATTAGTTTTATTGTAAATAGATTAGTCTAGTGTTAGATTTCGATTTTTTGTATTTAATATGTTAGTCTAAGGTTGTATATTTACATTTGTCTACATATTTACATTTAATTTTTTTGTATTTAATATGTTAGTCTAAGGTTGTATATTTATATAGAATTAGCGTTGATATTTGCAGCGATTGAGATAATTTTTTTGTTATTTTTTTTTCTGTATTGTAATCGTGTCATCACGAAATAATATATTTATACACCATCTCTATGCATTTTCTTTAAATAAAATATTATGGTACTACTAGCTGTCCCTCGCATCTTTGGTTACTGCTCCACTCTCGTGGGTCGCAGCGTGATGATATATAGCCTATAGCCTTCCACCATAAATAGCCTATCTAACATTGAAATATTTTTTTTAATCGGCAAAGTACTTCCTGAGATTAGTGCGTTCAAACGAACAAACAGAGTTTTTAGTTTTATAATATTAATATAGGTATATAAATACTTAATAGGTATATAAATACTTAATTTATAGATATAGTTCCAAAACCATGAAAAAATATTTTTGTCCACTTGGCTTGTTCTACGCCGGACACTGTGTAGCGGTCTGGCAAGCGAGCGTTTAAATGCTCATAATTTGTACGGAGAAGTAATGTAAATCAATGAGGGCTACCGCGTATCAATTTGCCGCTAGAGGCGCTAGCATCGCGGCAGGTCTACGAAACGTCAAAATACACTGTTTTTGTTCGGGTTACGCTGTTTATTAATAAAAACTGCGATTATAACTAAACATTTTGGTTTAAAACTAAATAAATTACAAAATGAGTAACAGCCCGATGACTGTAATAAATATTTGAAAAATATTTAAAATCCTGTTAAAGTGTTTCATAAATAGCATACCGCAGTGTTGTGCGAGGACTGCACAACAATGCGGCATGCTATTTATGAAACACTTTAACAGGATTTTAAAAATTTTTCGTAAAAGCATTCGTCGCGTCCACAATAACAATGATTTTGATCAGCTATAGTGGACCTTCCGCGATAGTGGCGCCGACTGGTGAGCACAAAAACGGTAGCCCTCATTGGAGCTTTATATCATTTTTACGCTCTACTGAGGTTGAAAATGAGAGACACAATACAATTTATGCCCTTTATACAGATTCTGTCGCAATATACTGTGTTCAGAAAAACTGTTAGATTTGTCCACGACAACTTTATAAACAAATGCATTGCGATACTTTACTATCACACTTACGATCCAGCTTGTTTCTTTGAATCATTTACCGCTAGGCTTACTCGCAGACAGTCCACTTGCCTTATGGCTAATATGGCTGCGACACCTATTAACCGTTTAACTACCACACTAGCCAACTACTCTACACTCATCAGCCAACATCTCTACGGTAAGCTACCACAGCACTGATTCATCCAGCTAGTTGCTGCTACATTTACCTGTTACTCTAATCAGCAAACATGATAAAGTCACGTTGTAGACGGCCGCAAGCAAAAAATATTTAGATGCTCAATAAAACGTAATTCCAAGTTAACGGTGTAGCTAATATATTAATGAAAAAAATGTAACTTCAAATGGGCTACGAACAAGTGCCTGGCGTGCCGCAGGTATATATAGCGGCTCTGAGTGATCTACCTGGCTAACTACAACACAAATGGTCTCCCAACTAGTTGTCCTGTACGCCGACTATCCAACTACATTCCCTATTACGCCAAACGTGCAGTTAAGTATAAACATTTTACTTGGTGACGTAATTCTGTTACAAACATTAGTGATATCTACTTACAGAATGTATGCTCATCTGCCTTTTTCTGAAGCTTCCCTGTAGGATAGACTCCGTCTCGGGATCAACGTTAGGGTCTACGGCAGGTTTCTCATCTTCTTGTTCTTCTCGGGCAAGTAGCGTCGCGAAGTCTAATCCTGATGCACTGAGGGTGTCGAAGTTACCCGCTGCGGCTATCGCGCCATTCTTCAAAATGATTATCTGTTGATCAAGTTTAGTACTAAGCAATGAAATAAACCATGACTTGACGTTTTTAGTGTTCCATAACTCAAAAGGAAAATAGGGCGTCTTATAGAAGCACTTCGACTGTCTGTAAAGAGTTTTTCTATACACAATCCGTTGGCGATCTGTTGGAGCAATGAAATCTAGACACGCGGCAGCGTTTGCAGCCAAGTTTCATCCAGTAAAAGGAACTGGCAACGGGTTTGTTATTATTGCTATTACACAAACCATTCTGAACAAATTTTGACTCCTTCACAACTGGCACTTTTTTGGTAACGTCATAATTTTATTTAGGAGATGAGACAGTAAAAGCTATTTCTAATAAAAGTCCATTAAGAAGATTAATATAACAAGTCAATAATGTGAGGTCTGGACCTGGTCTACGTCTCTGAGGAACTGCAGCTGGTGCGTTACGAGGATCCTAGTGGCGTTGCGCAGATAGCCCACGATGCACGACTCGAACAGGTGGCGGCCCACATGAGCGTCCACAGCTGATAGAGGGTCGTCCAGGAGGTAGATGTCTGCGCGTTTGTACACTGCACGGGCTAGGGATATTCTCGCTCGTTGACCTAGGAAACCGTAGGATATTTTGTTATAACTTAATACTTAAACTCGAGTACTTAGTTACTATTAAGTATATCTTGGAAATATTAGAGAGAGAGAGAGAGAGTAGAGCCGACGGCCGCTGGGGCAGAAAGGTTCTCGAGTGGCGACCACGAACCGGAAGACGCAGCGTGGGCAGGCCCCCTACAAGATGGACCGATGATCTTGTGCGGGTCGCTGGTAATCGCTGGATGCGGATAGCGCAAGACCGGCTATTGTGGAGATATTTGGGGTAGGCCTTTGTCCAGCAGTGGACGTCTTTCGGCTGATATGATGATGATGGTAATATTAATTTTTCTGGACGAATTACGCCCACGGCAACCATTCGAGAGTAGCCAACTATGGAAGGGTGCTTTTACTCAGTTGACGAATTTAAATTTTAAGGTGACTTTGTTAATTATGTTTCGTCGTAGCTATATTCATTATTGTATTTTTTATTGGTATTATATAAATTCCTTTTATTTTTATTTTTTGTGTCTAGTATGTAAGTCTCGTTAATATTCAAATACGATTGTAAAATTGTTATCTCTGAATAAATTAATAATAATAATAATATGCCGGATTATATACCCGGCATAGTTGGCTAGTCACGGTGTTATATAAATAATGGACTTAAGTTAGTAGTGCTTAGTTTTCCTATGAGACAGAACAATGTGCAGCAGATAAACATACAAAACAAACAAAAAGAAAGAATTAACTCTCCACAAAAGAATAGCGACCAGCTGATGCATTTTGAAGTGGCCCAAAAAAAGTATTTCGTACTTCAAAACCTGGTTTAGTTAAGAGCCTGTGAACACCACGTTTTTATCCTACAGAGCAGTTTGTGTCAATACAAACGCGATGCTAACGCACGTCTGTCTCGCTACAAACGCGCTTCAACGGCGCGTTAAAAAAAACATGTGCATAGGCCCTAAATTAGTTCAATTTCATGAGTAGCTCCCTAAGTTACATCCACGATTTATGTTACATCTTGTATATTGCTTTATTAAACTGAGTTTTGGATGTTATTAAATTCTAATGCATTTTACATTGACATCTTAGTAATTATGAAATTGCTTATAGGCCCATAAGTTTATCAATTGTTGTGATACCTATTAAAAATTTTAATGCTGTGGTCGTCTTTAAGTGTTGCAGCACTATTATTTTTAAGTATGTACGTGTCCTATAACTGCATGAGTGTATGTAACGTTGACGATCCTTAAATAAATAAACTGATGGTGATTCAAATAAATAAACCGTTAATCTCTTCAGAATCTAAAGGCTCATTCTTACCTCCACTAAGACTGACTCCCCTTTCACCGACAATAGTTTTGTCGCCATGTTGGAATAGCGCGAAGTCTCTGTCCAGCGCACATCGACGCACCACTGTATTGTATCGCGGACGATCCATCGGCTGCCCAAACAGAATGTTTTGTCTTACGCTACCTGCAAACAAACACAACAATATAATATGAGAAAAAAGAAACAGAAATAACATATTATGGCAATGAAGTTTGGCTCTTAAAATTATAACAATAATGTCAAGTTATGTCTTCTTTTAGGGGGCATAGAAGTCGACCCGAGAGAATATCTACCAGAGGACGGGCAGCTGAGTTATTCTGAGTATTATGACTATCATACTGCGATGGCCAACCCGCCTGCCAAGCGTGGCGATTATGGCATATCGCCGCATATGAATCTTGGGGGAGGCTTTTGTCCAGCAGTGGACTTACAGGTGTTATGATGATGTCTTTTTTTTTGGCCTTCCCTTTATTGCATCAAACATTTCTATTTTCAGCAGTTACTAACCACTTCGATTTCAACGATATAATATGAACAGAAAAGAACATATTATGATATGGGCATTAGCAGCTTAAAAACAAAAACTATTATGTCACTTTATGCAATTTTTTACGAATTTTCAGTCCCACTTCTGGGCAAGGGCCTCATCATTATTACTCCAAACATGTCTATAGTCAGCTTTTTCTAGTTTCTTTTTTTCTTTATTTCTATCCAGTACGTCACATCAACGTCGCTATTTCCTTTCCCATTTCAGCGATAGTTATTGGGTATCCTTTTATACACGGTCGTACCCCATCACGGCAAATCTATGTGAATGGAAGTTGCAAGTTTGAAGTAGCCGGCTATGGGACAGCCAGTTCTCTCCTTGTCATTTCCATTACGGATACTAAAAATAGATTTTTTAAAGCCGGCCATGACTTCTGTACCTCGGGTCTACTCAACCGAAATATCTTGCTCCTTTAACATACTGACCAACGGCCAATATGAAGCCTGTTTCTAAATAAAAAACGTGAGCAATATTTAATTTTTCAGCTCAAGAAATTTCAGCTTTTCAATAGATAGATCCTGAGATATTATTTACACACGGCCATCTGATCCCAAACTAAGCAGAGCTTGTACTACGGAAACCTGATAACTACTTTTCTATTGTAAATACCAACTTATATAGATAATTACACCCAGACTCAGGACAAACAGACATGTTCATGCACACAAAAATCCTGCCTTGGGTGGGAATCGAAGCCACAACCTGTGGCGTGAAAGGCAACCACGCCACCTAGCCCGCCGAAATATTACTTACCAGCAAAGAGCCACGGTTCCTGGCTGGCATAGGAGACCGTCCCGCCGACGTGAAGCGAGCCAGATTGTAAGGGCAGTTCTCGCAGTAAGACATTTAAGAGCGAGGATTTCCCGGCACCTACTGGTCCTATCACAGCTATTAATCTGCAAATTTAAAATACGGTGATTGTAGTACTAATTATTGGTCTTAAACTCCCTTATGCAATCAAATTAGGAAGAAGAGAAAGTATACTTTATTGCAAAAATAAGTAATGCAAAACAATGGATACAAACAAGAAAATTAGCTTATTCTAATGCAATTGGCGGCCTTATCGTTAAAAGCGATCTCTTCCAGGCAACCGATTTACGTTGAATGATTAGAATTGAAAGATTTATTTTGTCTCGCAGCGAGGAATACCTCAGTATCCTATTAGAATCTATTTTGTGAAATAGACTGGGAGTAACCTGTACCAAAGCGTAGCATGTGGATAAGTGTGCTTTTTACCATTGTTTTTGAATACTTTACTACGGGTACTTTACAAACATATAATACCGTATTATATGTTTGTAAAGTACCCCGCGACATACGGATATAGTGCAGGCGTTGTTTTAAAAAAAAGACGCAAGTAAAAACAAAACCGTAGAACTAAAAAAAGCATCATTCATTCAAAAACAATGGTAAAAAGCACACTTATCCACATGCCAGACAAATTACATCCAGGCTCAAAACAACTATTTATGGGTCACACTAATAGTTGTCCGGCGCGGGAATCGAACCAGCGACACGAAGCGGCGAGGCGACTGTCTTAGCCGCTGCGCCGCAACTTTTAAACTTGCTAAGCTCGAATCAAATGTCAGACATAAATAAGAATAACTAGCTGAGTCCCACGGTTTTATCCGCGTTAAACTTAATAAATTATAACCTATGTTATTCGGATATATAAGCTATATTACTACAAAGTTTCATCAAAATCCGTTCGGTAGTTTATGCGAGAAAAGGTAAGCAACATCCATACATATTCATACTCACAAACTTACGCATTTATAATATTGGTACGATAGCAGGAGTAGGATTAGGTAATATTTTTTACTTCAAAAGTAAATAGTGTATCACTTAATGATGTAATATTTTGTTTGAAGTTTCTGGCGATGAGTTTCAGCTCGAAAATTGTACAGAACGCTAAGACGATAAGAAGCGTTCACGCATAATTGTATTTATAACATAAGTACGTTGATGCGTGAAATAATGATTATTCACCACGGTTTAACTTTTCTTATATTAAATCTGAGATAAAAAACTATAGTTAAATGAGTAAAAAACCATCACTCTTCACTTTCACTTTTACCGTTCTATAGAGTAGAATTTACCATAATAAATTTCACTTTATTTCCTCTGTATATACACGGTAGTTTACCGATTTAATTGTTATTATTTATACTCACTTGCCGGGCTTAACTGTTAGAGACAGATCTGTCAAAGTGTTCTCGTGGTGGTCGACGAGCCATTTGGCCGTGGCGTGCTTCAATCTGACGCCACGGGCATCGCTTTCCACGCGAGCCGCTAGTTCATGATCATCATCTTCTCCAGATTCGAGCGGCGCAAGATTCACGTTACCTGCATTGGTATAAGGTTGAAAATCGATGGACATATTTGTAATAAACTCATGCACACGGAAGCCGACTGCTACCCTTGTATAGCGAAATTTAGGAGAGGTAGAGATAGGGTTCTTGCGCTCTATGAGCAACTGGAGAGACACTGGATATGCCTACCCAGTGTCAGTGCTGTTTAAGCCGATCTTTTGACATGGCGTAACGGTACAGAAAATCGTTACGACGCGTTACAAAAAGTGGTCGTGAGGTGTAGTTGGAGTGGATCAAAAATCTCCAAAAATTGTGATGCGTAATACTAGACCGCTCCCTTATAAATGGGTTAAAAAAATATCTTGGGACAACTAACACACTGCTAAACAGTTAAACATACTTATATATTTCTGAACACATACATATTATTTAAAATATATATACCATTTCCTTTAGCTTCAAGTTCCTTGGAAACTTCCGGTGACGTCACCAACAAGTCAGATTCTTTGCTATCAGGCTTCGGTAGCTGCATCTCTCCCTTCGGTGTGGTGGAAGTTTGTATCTCGGCCAAACCCGGCACAGGCTTGCTCGTGTCTTCGTACAACATAAAGTTCTGGAGCCGTTTGATTGATATTGTCGCTTCAGCTACTTGTGCAATACCTGCAAAACGAAAGCATATAAGAACTAGTAAATAATGCAAACGGGTATGAAACCGTCATATACATAATTCCCCTACGCATCGCTACTCGTCAATAGTAACTACTGTTTCAAAGGTGGTGGACTTACAATTTTCTTTAAAAACAATTATCAATAACGGATCACAAACAACTTGGCGTGAACATCACCACAAAATATCACCACTACATCGCATCCCGTGGGTGCGTAGAAATTGCCCAGACCCAAATCTACCAGAGAACAGGCAGCAATGTCTCTCTGTGAACTATGACCACCATACTTGGGGAGGATCTTATCCAACAGTGAATGCCATTTGGCTGACACAATGTTCACAAACAACGAAGAAACCACATAAGACATAATGTAGTCAAATTCATAACTAGACATATCGAACAGGAATCTGCAAAGCTGCATTATTCTAAGTTTTCCAGTATTCCGCATCGGGCATTTGCGTCGTCCGCGAAATCTTGCACCATTGTAGTGCAAAACATCCTGCAGGAAGTATGGAGTCATTGTCCCGCCTCTACGCTTTATGCAAATAAATCGCCTTTGGTATATTAAGCTTTATAGAACTACAAGGTCACATGCAAAACTTTTTGTATCATGAGATAACAAGCCAAGGTTACAGTTATGGCTAATAACTGTCACGAAGTTACCGATTTAATTTACACGCGATCTTGCACCGTATAATAACATAAATAAAGATGAAAATGATTACATCACTTACGATCCGCCAGCCGGAAGGGAGTTTATATCTTACACTAACGTAAGTAAGGTTTAAAATAGTGTAACACGTAAAACTGGGAACTCATCCTTTCCATGAAAATGTCAACTTATTGAACATTATCTTGTGAAACACAATTTACATATATGTATGTATAATGCACTTTTTTAAAACGTATCGATATGTTTTAAAGGAAGTGCTAAAATTGTGCAATTTTTAATATTCTACAAAAGTACAAGTTCCCGCTTAAATTGATTACTACTATTTCTTCTAATACTATCGGGAGCATAAATAATTGTTTTGACGAACACTTTCTGCTGGTTGATGATTTTGTACACACGTAGGTTTGACGATTAAGAGCAGATTTGCGATATAAATAATGCGTTTAATTGTTACGAAAGTACATACACATATTCAAAGGTAGACTCGAGTGTCTTGTAGAAGCCCTGCTTCGCAGTGATTAAATTGTCTTCTAACACAGGCGAGGATTGATTCTTATCAATCCTTGCCTATGTGTTAGAAGACAATTTGATCTGATTGATTGAGTAATAGAATCGGATCTATTACTCAAATCGTGAAAATAACCTACATACATACATAGACTCACGCCTGTTTCCCAGAGGGGTAGGCAGAGACAATTACGAATAAACATACATAAACTACAATGTTATAAAAAAAATACCCCAACACCATGTCAGCCAAATTATGTCCACAGCTGGACAAAATACTCCCCAAAGACATAATCGTCACGCTTGGTAGACGGGTTGGCGATCACAGTTTTATGGTCATAGTTCACAGAAAAATGCTGCTGCCCGTGTTTTGGTAGGTATTCACTCGGGACGATTTCTACGCCCCCCACGGGACGAGATGGGGTGATGATATTCTACACCGTCACTACACAGCGAAAAAAAACAAAAATAGAACTCACCCTGTGGGAAAAACACAGTCATAGTCTGCCTCAGTATATTGTAGAAGCTGGTGATGACGAACACCTGCTTCGCGGTAATTTTATTGTGCACCAACACGTACGCCAGAATCGAGAAGAACAGGCAGATTCGCGTCGTGAACATTATGAACGACGTGAGCACGCCCCGGATGTATGAAGTCGCGCGGATCTGCTTGATTTCACGTCTGGAAACAAATTAGTGCTAAATTTAAATGACGTTGTTAATACAACATGCGAGTCATTTAGTGGGGAAAATATATGTTTAAATTTAGTAAACTGTATGAAAACGCGGTTACAAGAAGTAATAGACAATGACGGTGCAGCTACTAGATTGTAAAATACCTATAATAATAATAATATCCTGGGACATTATTGACACACGGCCATCTGATCCCAAACTAAGCAGAGCTTGTACTATGGAAACCAGATAACTGTTATACTACATATACTACTTTTCTTTTGTAAATACATACTTATGTAGATAAATAACACCCAGACTCAGGACAAACAGACATGTTCATGCACACAAATATGGGTGGGAATCGAACCCACGACCTCCGGCGTGAAAAGCAAGCATTTGCCAACCACACCAACAGGCCACCTATCTATATATTTATTTTTCTATATTAAATTAGTGCTTTATTGTTGTGGCTATGTATTATGAGCTATAAAACCCAAGTGAAAAGATCCGGCAGAACAAACTCATAGGTTATGGTCTATACAATAATATAACAATTGTCATATTAATACCAGGGGGGGGGGGGGGGCAACCGCCTAAATCACCGGTGATCGTGATCGGCGTTCAAATAGATGAAGGTGAAAAATGACTAAATGATTCGTTAATTCGGATTCAACGTTAAAAATCGCTTCCGGACCATTTATGACGTCACATGGAAGCCGATTAAACGAATGATTTATTCATTTTAAACCTGGGTCTACCCTCCACGCGGAATAAATGAATATATGGATCTAAATCCATCCATGACACTGGGGCTCTACCGGCTAAGTCGTTGAAGCCGAATGAACGATTGATTAAGTCATTTTTAACCTTTATTTATTTGAACGCCATTTAAGAAATCGATGTTCGGCGAGTTAGCCGGTAGAGCCCCTGAACAAATGAAAGAATCCCAATTGGTCATTTGAAAAATATATTTTGGTTCCCTAACGTATAATAATATTTTCATGTATTTTGCACATTTAAAATATATATATACATTATTTTGTTTTATTGGAAACTTCGGCTCCCTTCGTTCTGTTTACTATTTATGTTACATTTCGTAGATTCTATCTTATGTGTCAACATAATAAACTTGCATCTTAGTTAAGAAAACACCGCTTTGTTTTATAATTACTATGAGTAAACAGTGATTTGAGATGATAATTTTATTACGCGCGATAAGACTATTTTGTAAATAACATTGTCTCGTAAGTGACCCATTTCCATATCAAGATGGCTCTTCATTACGTAGCTCAGACATTGCGAACAGCTTAAGCTCTACTTCAGCTATGCAGCTGCCTTTTAAGCCTACTCTGAAGCTGCTGCAGTGTCTATAGGGTGCGTCAATCTATTTTCATATTGGGCTCGATCTTTATAACACAGCCCAAACGTTACAGTAAATAGCATGAGCTGTGCTTTTAGCTCAGACATACAGAGAGGCTTAAGCCCTACTTCAGTTAGGCAGCTGCCCTTTATAAAATACTCTGAAACGGCTGCAGTGTCAATAGGGTGCGTCAATATATTTTCTTTATAACACAGCCCACACGTTACAGTGGACATAATGAGCTCTACTTTTAGCTCAGACAATACGGGCAGCTTAAGCTCTACTTCAGCTAGGCAGCTGCTCTTTATAAACTTCTCTAAAGCTTCTGGACTGTCTTAACATTGTCAATTTATTTTCATATTGGGCTCGCTCTTTATAACACAGCCCACACGTTACAGTGGACAGCATGAGCTCTGCTTTTAGCTCAGACAATACGGGCAACTTAAAGTCTACTTCAGCTTATCAGCTGCCTTTTATAAACTACTCTGAAGCAGCTGCAGTGTCTATAGCGATCGTCAATATTTATATACTGGGCCCGCACTTTATAACACAGCGCACACGTTACAGTGGACAGCGTGAGCTGTGCTTTTAGCTCAAACAATATTTCAGCTAGGCAGCTACCCTTTATAAACTACTCTAAAGTGGCTGGAGTGTCTAAAGGAAGCATCAATCTATTCTCATATTGGGCTCGCACTATATTACACAGCACTCACGTTACAGTGCACTGCATGAGCTCTGGTTTAGTCTAGTCCTAGTCTGCTGTGCTCTATAAACTTCTTTATTAAAAAGCAGGTTAAGGAGTGATCGACCTAGTATCTTAAAGACATAGCTCAGACATTACGTACAGCTTAAGCTCTATTTCAACTAGTCAACTGCCTTTTATAAAGTACTCTTAAAGTGGCTGGAGATTCTATGGGGAGCCTCAATATATTTTCATATTGAGCTCGCTTTTTAAACATGGCTTGAGCTCTGTTTTAGCTATACTACTGGAATCTAGTAAAAGTCACAAGCGGGTATTATTGTACAACTTCCACATCTAACACCATACAATAAATTAAATTAGAAATATCAAAACTTCCTTAATAATTTGTATACAATAGAATATAAAGTCTGAACGAAATGGTCTTAAATTATTTTAAGACATATTAATGAGCTTCACTTGTAGGTAATTACCTAAATCACCGTAGAAGTCGTTGCTAACCTATAAATTATGCAAGTTTATGTAATCGTCCGCTCGTGTAGTAGTAGTCGCCTCGGTACTTTATTGGACCCTAAACACGTAGGTAGGTGATTAGGGTTCAATCGAGTTATGCCAATTATTTGTGTGACCCACATATAGTAGTTTCGAGTTAATATTGGATACATTGCATATTTATCCAGGGATTATTTCCTTGTGCGTCGGTTTACTTAAAGAAAAGATTCGTATAACAACTTATACTCAGTCCGTTCGTTTATATTTTTTTGACAGTTCGTGATTAGTGCCACATACGTAATCGATTTGATTTGAAATAATAATCGATTTAATCCAAGAAGAACTTACAATTGATTTAATGCAGCGATATTTTTAGTCTAAATACCAATTATTCTTTTTTTAGTTCTTTTTAATTATTTATGAAATAAATAAATAATAAATCATTAAAAAATGTATATTTATACATATAAATAATATAGCGTATGAGCGCATTAAAACAGGTTAAACTAACTTGGGCCCAGTAGCCTATTATCAAAAGATTAAACAATTAGAAAAGGTAGATTAGGTTCCGCGTCCACTTTTGAACAGGAATAGGTACTGGCCCCCTTAACCGCTTC
Source organism: Pseudoips prasinana (assembly GCA_951640165.1). NCBI lineage: Eukaryota > Metazoa > Arthropoda > Insecta > Lepidoptera > Nolidae > Pseudoips > Pseudoips prasinana. Next base: position 19,833,079 of record OX621236.1, on the reverse strand, counting down.
TGACCAACAAATTTGGACGCAATTTTTTAATACTGTATTAGTTACAGTAATTAGTAAATAAATGCGAAACTGTTCACCGCGAGGTTCATGATAACCCAATTCAAATAAGATTTCCTGATTGTACTAAAACAAATATTGAGGTAGGTATATTTATTATTATTATTAAATAGTAAATTTGCCAGTCACGTTTGTTATTTTGTTAGCTAGCGCCAATCGCGAAAACTAATTCATGGATTTATTTACAGTTTTCTCTACTAAATATTCTGGCTATAATAATAAACTTAAACTAAAATATTCACCAGGGCTGGGAACTAGTATTATATTCATGTTAAAAAGTAAAATCACCTTCCGCCTTTATCTTTCTACAGGCGATCACTTATTAAATTGAAATTACCGTAGACATTTCAATCCGGTTTTCATAAGTGGATGGCTTGATAATCGATTACTGGTTTCGTGAAAGACCGCCCCGTGACAAGGGTGGAGAAGTAGGTAAGGCGTGGGTGTGTCTTAGTATTAGATATTAGCAGTTTACTTTAAATAGAATACACAAATAATAAATCTCACTAATATTATCTTTTTTTCTTGGCGTTTCGATGGTAAACTAATATAATTTTTGTGGCCCAGAGGACACACTGATTGCCCTGCTTGTAGCATTCCTAAGATCCTAAATTCGAAAGTTTGAGAGTATGGATGTTTGTTACTCTCTCATGCAAAAACTATAACTAATATAGCTTATATATTCGAATATAATAAAGTATAGCCTATGTATTTATTAAGTGTAACGCGGTTAAAACACGGTATCCAGATAAATACTAATATACTAAACAATAATACTAAATAATAATAATTACAGTAATAGTAATCCGAGTGTAAATAGTTAAGGCTCCCGAATTTTCATTATGAAGGAATTTGAAAGGAGAGCGGAGAGAGAGAGGAGGGGATATACTAGGAGAAATACTTTTATCCATTCTGTTTTCTGGAGGTTGAGCACTTCAAAGAATAATGGACTGGACTAAGAGAGAAGAGTGGATGAAGTCCGAGCGGTGTGGTGGACATTGTAGGAGGCGGTTACGAGAAGAGCTAAGATTTTTGTTATCCTATAGTATCAAGGCTTATACGACCGCGGCGCTAGCAAGTTAACTTCACCTGGTGAGGGTGACTGGCTACTGGATACTTACTTCCGGGCCTTGGCAACCAGGTCTGCGAAAGGTTTCTCCCAGGTGTACATCTTGATGACTTGTATCCCCGACAGGATCTCATTCATGAGCCGCACTCGTTCATCCGTACGCAGCGCCGTTTTCAGCCGCAGTACAGACGTGCGTTTGCCGAGGTAAGCTGTTTGAAAACAGACATATTAAAATTATACTCCAGGAGCTTGATTCAACTTTAACCAATTTACTACCGGGGGTGAATAGAGAAAGGAACAATTTTTTTTTCTGAGGGCGTATTCGGTCTTTATTTTGACGTCATTCCACGTATGACCTTCGATTATTATCGCTGTGACATCGGCGTATACATAGATCCTACAATTTGGAAGAACAAAGTGGGACCGAGGATGCTCCCCTGGGTAGGCCATAGTTAATTGTTGTTTTGTCACTCAGCTATTGACGATTATGTATGGATACAGTCCCTATTGCTATTCACCCCCCGGTGTTTCTATTCACCCAGTTTTACTGTACACATAATCTTATCTCAATACCAAATTTCAGTAAAAAAGATAAATTAAAGTCCTTTTAATGAAGTCGTTTAAATGAACAAACACCCACATACACCCGCAAAAGCTCACATTACTACCTAGCCTTCGAAGAAGAGATATATCTACTAATGACTTATTTAACTCTATATTAATAACATACTAATCTAATATAATTCTAATTTATTTAATGGCATTGTTCATTACGTTGACGTAATTATAGTCAAGATACATAATTTCAAACCTATAAATAAAAATATAAACGGGAAACGGAAGACACACAATTTTTTTTATGCATGCCCTTAGAATTAATGGGCAGTAGGTACAGACGCCAGCACATCGAACTACCCAAATCTGTCAAATTTCCCCAATTGAAAGTGAACCTTATGCTTATCTGATAAAGTTGAAAATCAATAAAAGAAATTTGACAGATTGGGGTAGCTGGATGTGCTAGCGTCTGTACCAGTATCTCTATTATGTACCAAGTATTGATATTGATATTCATTTATTAATAACAGAAGATGTTACAAGGCAAAGTAATTACAGATTATGTCATAGACAATAAAAATCTAAAACTAGAACAGTGAAATAATAATTTATGTCAATAGCATATAAATGTCAATATCAAAATAACAGCCATTAGAATAATAAAATATATAATAAGATAAGTGTACGTATACTGTACAGTTACTCTACTAAACTACAATGCTTTGTTTATATCATCCTATATTGGCTCACCATAAACGCACTTGCCATCAATTAAACCTATTAATTTGGTACGCCACTTAAACAAATTAATCTCTTACGAGGCCGGGACGGTCTTCATGGCATGTTTGTTTAAAGAAAAGAACAACATATAGCCTCTTGTTAATATATATGTCTAATACAGTCCGATGCCCTTACATACACACAAAGATTCACGCTTGTTTTAAAGGCAGGTAGCCAGAAACGATGTATCGCAGGTGATCTTAAGTTAATATTGAATAGATGATGTAGCGGCGCGAGCTAATTGTTTTATGCGATGATTGATATACCAGATATAATAAATTTAGAAGAAATATTTATTGATCAAACTATGGTAAACACTTATCACTAACAACTTATTAGTTATGGTACTTTATTTGGTTATTGGTAAATTGTTACAAATGGTTATCTAAATGTAATGGTTAAATGGTAGTTGAGCTCGGTCGCTGGCTGATCGCAAACTGACTGAAAAAGTTTTTTAAAATTATAAATTAGACGCGTAACAATAGTGCATGCAATGCACAAATGGAAAACGCTGAGCTGTTCGGTTTCATAACTCCGAACAGATGACTCAAAAACGACTCAACTACGAGACTAGGTAATATCGATTTAAAATTGAAATTTCGAAAAGATTAATCGAATCGAACATTACCCGTAACTCCTATCTATAGATACCCACAGGAAAATAGAGAGAGTAAACTATGGGTTTGGATCGGGACTGACCGCCGGCGTCGTAACTATTTAATAATAGCAGTAGTTTTATAAAAATGTTAAGAAAGTCCCGAATATTAACTAAAGCTGAATAGACATAATCGGAATATCTTTTTCTTTTTTCTTTTCTTCTATATTTTCTTTTCGAAATTTAAATTACCGAAGAGCTAATCGATACAGATTATAATTATATCCTGGGACATTTTCTCACACGGCCATCTGATCCCAAACTAAGCAGAGCTTGTACTATGGAAACCAGATAACTGAAATATTGCATATACTATTTTTCTTTTGTAAATACATACTTATATAGAAAATTTACACCCAGACTCAGGACAAACAGACATGTTCATGCACACAAATATTCGTACCGGGTGGGTATCAAACCCACGAACTGTGGCGTGAAAGGCAGCGTATCTACCAACCGCGCCAACAGGCCCGTCAACAGGATTGTCTTATCACAGTACCACCTTATGATCACAGTACCACCTTACCTAGGTACCTATAGTATAATTTTCGCAGTAGGACTATTTCTTTTTATCTCACCTTGTAGCGGTATGAATGCCAGCATGAAGGCGACGCCAACGACAGCAGCCCAGCTGATCTCTAACCACATGAAGTACGTGATGATCACGGTGGCCAGCGGTCCGATCCACAAATAGTGCAGGAATATAATCGCCACGTCGAATCGGTTCACGTCATTCGATAGCAAGTTCACTACTTGACCGATCGTGGTTTCTCCGAGTGCTGTTTTTGAGAGGCGGAGCGACTGCAAATATAAAATATACAGTTAACTAAACATGAAGAAGTAACAAACATACACACTCACACAGTCACACACTCACAAACTTTCATCATATTAGCCGAAAGACGTCCACGGCTGGACAAAGGCCTCATATACGCCTAGGATAAGATTATTATTTTATTTGCATGTTTTTAAACGTTCTCATGTAAGTGAATTACTGTAAATTCTTATGAGAAAATAAAGATAACTCAAAGATCTCCACAATTGCCGGTCTTGCGCTATCCGCATCCAGCGATTTCCAGCGACCCGCGCAAGATCATCGGCCCATCTTGTAGGGGGCTTGCACACGCTGCGTCTTCCGGTTTGTGGTCGCCACTCGAGAACCTTTCTGGCCCAACGGCCGTCCGCTCTACGAGCTATTATGTGCCCTGCCCACTGCCACTTCAGCTTGGCAATTCTTACGGGTATGTCGGTTACTTTGGTTCCTCTGCGGATCTCAACATTTCTGATTCGATCTCGCAGGGAAACTCCAAGCATAGCCCTTTCCGTTGCTCTTTGGGTGACCTTGAGCCGCCTGATAAGGCCCATAGTGAGCGACCACGTCTCTGTTCCGTAAGTCATCACTGGCAACACACACTGGTCGAAGACTTTCGACTTGAGACACTACGGTATTTGGGACGAGAAGATGTTACGTAACTTCCCGAACGCTGCCCAGCCTAGTTGGATTCTGCGATTGACCTCCTTCTCGAAGTTGGACCTACCTAGTTGGATGGTCTGTCCTAGGTAAATACAGTTTTCTACAACTTCGAGTGCAGAGTCTCCAACCTTAACTAGAGTGGGTGCAACATGGATGTTCGACATGATTTTCGTCTTATCCATGTTCATTTTCAGACCCACTTGTTGAGAGACTCTGCTGAGGCCATCGAGCATTGTACCGAGGTCGTCAAGGCTCGTCAGGGTCTCTACTATATCGTCGGCAAATCGAAGGTGGGTGATGTACATGCCATTGACATTGATGCCAAAGCCTTTCCAGTCCAGAAGCTTGAAGACTTCTTCCAATGCAGCGGTGTACAGTCACGGAGATCTTACATCTCCCTGTCTCACACCTCGCTGCAAGTGGATAGGTTTCGAGTTCTGGTCCTGGAGTCGTACTGACATAGTGAGGTAAGGCCGTAGATTTTGTTACTTTGTAACGAATAGTAACATAGACACTTCTTTGTTACGATAACGTAAAAGTAACGCGAAAGTAACATATAATTTTGCAAGGGTGATTTCATATCGCACTCTGAAGTGAAAGTTTGTCATAAACTACTTGGATAAAAAATAATGGATAGAATTTCTGTCTTGTTTAGTAAAATTGTTGGCTAATTTGTTAACAGTTCAGTGGTAACAAAATAAAAATTAGTTATGCGTTTGGAGGAAACAGAAAAACAATTAAACCGTCTACAGTTTGGAGTTATTTATTACGAAACCATGGCAATATGTTCACTTAATCAACGTATGACAATCCAAAACTACATTCGAAGGAATTAGATAACAGATAAACAAAAGGAAATGAAATAAAGAGAAAAACATAATCTGGCCTCTTGTGCACTTTAAGTAAGAAATCTTAACATTGTTATTATTCAAACTCTCCTCCTCAAACACAACAACAACATTCTATTAATTATGTAATATAAGTTTTACAAAATATAATAATACTCTAAAACATAAGTCCAACAGTGAGATCGGTAAAGTTTTAAAAGTAAAAACGATCCTACTGTGAGGTAATGCAGTAACATATTAAACACCTAGTAATAGACTCTTACAATAGACTCCAACGCTAATAAATAAAATGAATATTATTTATACTTTTTCGGTAGGTAATTTTAAAATCACAGGACAGGATTAGTAAATCAAGATAGACGTAAAAAAGTTATTCTCAGGTAATATCTAACTATAATACTGTCATTTATGTTTAAAATAATGTTAGTTTGCATATTTTCCCCACTCTCCTCTAATTCTCTTTTTTCAGTCTGTATAACTTCTCCACATTGTTCTTCTTTTTCTTCAGTCTGCATATTTTCTTCTCTTCCTTCAGTCCGCATATTTTCAGCAATTTCATCTTTTTCTCCGTGCTTTGTTGTCAGACTAGCCTTACTGTAAACTAGCCTTTACAGACACTTATGTTACGTCACATAAAACCTTATGTCACCGGTAACATAAAAGTATTATAAAAGCAACGTACAAGTAACATATTATTGGAGTGTTTAGGTCATAATTTGAAAATAAAACAGGTTTTCATGCCAAAACATGCTTTCTCGATCAATGTTAGCTTTGGCGCAGACGTGAATAGTATTTTAAGTATAAAAAAATGTCTACTTACCTTCCAAAATTGCAGAAAACTTTTTTTTATATTACTGACGAAATTCACGCATGTAGTTTTTGCCAAGATCCAAAGAGAACAAAATGGTACTTCTTTTTGATTTTTAACATAGCTGTTTGGGGTTGCCAACCTAATTCCCACAATTAACCCAGTTTTATATAAAGACTAGATATTACTCGCAACACTGGTATCATAAAAAAGTAACATAAAAGTGTTAAAATTGAAGACATGTTTTGTAACTAGGATAAGAAATAAACAAATGGTGTTTGAACTCAATGTTATATTGAATTAAGTAGCTCAATCATGGTACTTTCCATACGTTTAACACTTTATGTCGAACCTCTTACACTATCTGTAACATAGTCGATTGTTTTCGGATCGCACTTTTAGGACATTAACTTTTTGTATGAAACTGATATATGTCATGAACGCATTTAAATTAATAAAAAAAAATTACTCCAATTATAGCTACATTGTATACTTACACAGTATTATTAGATGTATTTCTACAAGAAAAAATATGTCAGCTGGAAACAAAATAAAAATAGGTGTACAAAATTAGAGGTATATTCTTGATTATGAAAAAAAAATCTACGGCTTTACCCAGTGGCGTTTTCATACAAACACTTTAACACCTCAATATACCTGTAGTCGATTTGGCACCTTTGGAGAGACCTCAGTACGGCCCAAGTTTCGATCGAATCAAAGGCTTTCTCATAGTCCACAAACGCTAAGCATAATGGCTGGTTATACTCTTCGGTCTTCTGTATAACCTGCCGCAGCGTATGTATGTGGTCTATCGTACTAAAGCCTTTGCGGAAACCGGCTAGTTCGGGAGGCTGGACGTCGTCAAACCTGCGTGCGAGACGATTCGTAATGACCCTCGAAAACAACTTGTAAACATGGCTCAGCAGTGTGATGGGTCTGTAATTCTTCAAGAGGGTTTTATCGCCCTTTTTGAAGAAGAGCATCACCACACCCCTGTGCCATGCTTGTGGCGTTTGACCTTCTAGTATGACAGATGGAGTTAAATAACTTCTGAAGGGCCTGTGGGATTGGTGTGCCACCCGCCTTCAGAAGCTCTGCCGTAAATCCATCATCACCAGGCGCCTTGTTGTTCTTAAGCTGTTCGAGAGCCATTCTAATCTCGCACAGGCTAACGTTCGGGATGTCTTCGGTGAAGTGTCGGGTTAGTCATGCTCTGGGCAAACTTTGGCATATATAAAATTAGTAGGACAACGTTTTATCAAAATCCTTCCAGTACTTTTTTCGTGAAAGAGTAACAAACATCCATACTCTGAACTTTCGCATTTATAATTTTATTAGGATTATCGTAAGACACTAACAATTCATATCAACCATTCCATGCATTACTGATGAACTATAAACCACATATAATCTCAATGATAGTACATTTTTCTCTCAATATTCTGCACATGAATAACTTGAGTAACCATCAACATCAAAGCGTATTTGTTTAATATTAAACTAGTTCTCATGTTTATTAAAGCCCATATAATTATGAAGGATGTTTATAAAACCAACAGCGTATCTTTACAATTCTCGAAATTACAAAAGTCTCGACATTATTAGGCTCGCGGTCAGCACACAAAACTATGACCGCCAAAGTGGTTTACTTTTTGAGCGTGTCCGTGCTTCGGAGGGCACGTGAAGCTGTTGGTCCCGGTTGTAGCCATTAGGCAACTGTCGTTAAGCCACGTCAGAGGCCTAATGGGTGGTTAGAACAACTTTGACCCATTAAGCCATACTAACAACGCAAATCTGCCGTGTGACGGATTTGCAACATCGCGGCATTGGAGCCAATTGCCAGATATGTGCGTTATATAAGTATGTTTATAAGTTTCCTGACATAGTACAGGCTCTGCCTAGTTTGGATTCAGATGTTAGTTGGGTCAAAATATTTATTTTTAATAATAATAAATAATCCTCCTAGCTGATTTCGGCCACGGCAGGCAGTCTCAATGAAGACCAGCCATCTGCACGGGACATATTATAGTGCACAAGCATCAGACTTCGGGCTAATACTGAGAATTTTTTTAAAATCACAAAATCACTTTTTGGTTCTAATCGGGATTTGAACCCAGGACCTCATTATCTGCGGTTGAACACGCTACCTCTAGACCAACGAGGCCATTATTTATTACTATATATATATGTATAGATTGCTAATCTTACCTTCCTGTATATAAGCGAACAGCACGCAACCCGGAACTTCATCCCCATATGTAATATGGCCATCATATAGGGATGTACAACAAATACGTTAAGTGCGGAACACAGGACCACCGCCCCTGCATACAGGTAAGCCTCATCTGTGTTCATCGTGCTCCCCGTACTGTAAAATTCCACCAACTTGCCCAGGAATACCGGCTGCGCTATCCTGTTAACAAAAATATGCAGTTGTTAAGATACTGAAAAGAATGGACGTGTGGCGCAGCAGTTAATACAGTTGCCTCGCCACTTCGTGGCCCGGGTTCGAGTCCCGTGCAAGAAAACTATTTGTGGGACCCATAAATAGTTGTCTTGAGTCTGGGTGTAAAAAGACAACGCTCGCACTAGGGAAATTAATCGCTGTGTCGCAAGATAGTTTACAAACATATATTTGACATAGTACGGACACCAGCACATCAAGCTACCTCAATCTGTCAAATTTCCCCAATTGAAAGTGTACCTACCTTATGCTTTTGTGATAAAGTTGAAAATCTATAATTGACAGATTGGGGTAGCTGGATGTGCTGGCGTCTGTACTATGCGTCCGTCAAATATATGTTTGTAAAGTACGCCGCGACACAGCGATTAATTTCCCTAGTGCGGTCGTTGTCTTTTTAAACAAAAAAAAACAAAACTGCAAAATAATTTGCGATAATATCATAGTACATTATGTATATTAAGTATTGCTCAGGCGCACGGCGCCTTTTTTCCGCATCGTTGCTCACGGCAGAATGAATATAATGTATGTATGCGAATGCGCAAGGGGTCAGTCTGAGTCTTCGGAGCGGATGTGCGAGTTTATATGTCAAGAACCAAATTCTCTGGTATGCCGGTAAAATGATAAATAGACTATTTATAAAATTATCATTTTAATTGATTAATTAAATATTATAGATATTTTTTGTGTCATAATTTTTTTTACTTTACTTTTTATCTAATGTATAGGTATATTGAATTCGATCTCTAGTAATGGATATCGGTAATAATATAACCTCTTATATACAGAATTGGTAAGTTTATGTTCTATAAGATTACTTTAAATGTTTGCTACACACCTTCAAAGAGATACTCAATTTCGGTTTTAGTTCGTAAATATGTGCAGACGCCAGCACATCAAGCTACTCCAATCTGTCAAATTTACGCAATTGAAAGTGAACCTTATGACTTTGTGATACAGTAGAAAATCTATAAAATAAATTTTACAGATTAGGATAGCTGGATGTGCTGGCGTCTGTACAAACCGGCGTAAAACACATATTATTATCAACATTTTCCAACAAGATAGGTCACTAAAAATAAAAAATTACGTGTAATATTTAAAGCCTTATTTAAAAACGCTATTTAAATTTATGCTAGCCGCTTAGCCATGGGTTATCAAAATTTTAATAAAATAAATAAATAATGATTAAGTTATGTCAAAATTTAAATCGCGTCGGCTCCTGGTTAAGCCTAGTTTAAGTGGATAAAAGATGATAAGATAAGATCTTTATTCGCTCAAGATATGGCGGATTTTATATGCATCAGATGACGTTTTTTTGAAGTGTGTGTGTGAATTGTGGTTTCATGGAACTATTATAGCTGTATTATATTTAACGAATTCCAGTTGGATTTATTTTCACAAACTTGGATAGAACCAGCTAATCAAATAAGGAGTCCTTGAAAATGAACTGCTATAGTCGTAGATCTATTATTCTATGTCTACCATAGAGAAAAAATCATAAAGTATTGACACATCATCTGATTTAGTGGATTAATTTTGGTCAAACTCTATACCGTATACCTAGAGTAAAATAATACTTGTAACTGCCTTTACGTAGGGTTTTTTAATAAAGAAATAGTTGAGCGTGATTCAAGTGGTTGAGCGGGGTTTACCTGAGCCAAGGTTAAGCAGCAGATCACGGCATTATCTTACTAATATTATAAACGCGAAAGTTTGTAAGTATAGATGGATGGATGGATGTTTGTTACTCTTAACGTAAAAACTACTGAATGGATATATGAAACTTTAAGGCTACACTTTATAAAGATTTTGTGTGAATTGTCCAAAATATGACGATAAGTGTCAAAGAAGTAGCAAAAATCTACCATCTGCGAGATATTCCGGCGTGCACTGCCCAAGCCGCTAGAGGTTCACATCCTACTTATATTATAAATGCGACAGTTTGTGAGTATAGATGTATGGATGTATGTTTGTTACTCTTTTACGCCAAAACTACTTTAACACGGGTGAAACCGCGGGGCTAGCTAGTAATTACATATATTCGTTCTATTCTGGTTTCTTGATTTATATACTCTTATGATCCATTACTAATTCAGTACGTGGATACTAATTTCCTAGAAACCAGTAAGTACATTGTTTTACATGCATAGGGTAAAGCTAAACTAAGGCACAAGACCACACTACCAAAAAAACATGAATATTAAGTCCACAAAAAATGGAATATGTCGACGAAACCAACGTAAGCTTTTTATCTCATGCGTTTGATTAACAATTCCATGCCAAGAACCGGCTTTATACTTTGAAGGCACGTATAATTTTATTTCTAATCCATATTGCAATAAAATATATTTTTATTATTATTAAATCGTTCTACCTTTATCACAAGAAAATAATAGTTCACAGTAAATACATAATACTTGGTTGAGTAATATAACTAAGCGAAACTATACTCTACTTAAGGTATCGATAATAATAGAGTAACTGTAGAAGTAATAAAAAATGATGGTTTTTTTTAAGTGATTATTTATTAGCGGCGTTGTGCACTTTTTGGGATGGGTAAAAAATGTTAAACTCGCGTCAGGCCGCGTCACCCGATCGCATATTCGTAAGACGGAGGGTCTTTTTTTAGGGTTCCGTAGCCAAATGGCAAAAAATGGAACCCTTATAGATTCGTCATGTCTGTCTATCCGTCCGTATGTCACAGCCACTTTTTTCCGAAACTGTAAGAGCTGTATTATTGAAACTTGGTACGTAGATGTATTCTGTGAACCGCATTACGATATTCACACAAAAATAGAAAATAAAAAACAATAATTATGGGGGTTCCCTATACATAGAACTGAATCTCAAAATTCTATTTTCATCGTACCCATACATGTGGGGTATTGTTAGGTCTTTAAAAATGAAATTGAGGTTTCTAATATCATTTTTTTCTAAACTGAATAGTTTGCCCGGGAGACTCTTCCAAAGTGGTAAAAAGAGTGTCCCCCCCCCCCCCCCCTTGTAACTTCTAAAATAAGAGAATGATAAAACTATAAAAAATATATGATGTACATTACCATAAAAACTACCAACGAAAATTGGTTTAAACGAGATCTAGTAAGTAGTCGACCCGTGACCACGGCTGGTGCAATCCATGCCGAAACGTCGGGTAAACAAGGTAATGATTTACCTAAATATTTATCGCGATGAGACCCGTGTCCACAGTATATAAAAATCTAGTAAGTAGTTTTTTTTTAATACGTAATAAATCGTAAACCATAATTTACCTTTCTTTTAATTAAGTAAAATACTTGCTGCTATGGAACCCTTCATGTGCGAGTCCGACTCGCACTTGGCCGATTTTTTAATTCGCACTGCCCGTTTATAAACTCACATGAGCATTTTTGAAGAGAAAACTTTTTAGCGGTTTTTGACTCTTTTTTATTTATATTCGACTTTTTACAGCCTACTAGCCTAGCCAAATTTAGTTATAATAGGTCTTTACCTATGAAATTGCCGTTTTGTATGAAAAAATTTAAACGAATTTTTTTCATGAATTTTTTTATTTGTATTAATCGAAGTAATCACCCATGCAATCAATGCATCTTTGCCATCGCAGTGGCAGTTTATTGATGCCCTTCTTAAAGAAATCAGCTGGACGGGAGGCAACAAATTCTTCAAAGGCATTTTGTACTGCCTCTCGGGTATTGAATTTTTTTCCCGCCAAGAAGTTATCCAAATTCTGGAAAAAGTAGTAGTCTGTAGGCGCAAGGTCTGGTGAGTAGGGCGGATGACGGAGAGCTTCCAACCCCAGTTCTTGCAACTTGGAGACCGTCTGCTGTGCAGTATGAGGTCGCGCGTTGTCGTGCAGGAGCAGCGGAGACGAGCGATTGACCAATGCTGGTTGGAGATGCGCCAGCTTCTCCATCATTGTGCTCAGTTCTTCACAGTACACATCTGCAGTAATGCTCACCCCGTTTGGTAAGAAGCTGTGATGAATCACACCGGCGCTAGACCACCAAACAGTGACCATCACTTTTCTAGGGGTAAGTTTTCGTTTAGGGCATTGTTTAGGTGCTGAACCAGGATCCAACCAACTTGCTGAGCGCTTGCGGTTATCAAACAGAATCCATTTTTCATCGCAGGTAACAATGCGGTTCAAAATTCCTTCATTTGTGTGTCTGTTGAGCAGTGCAAGGCACGTCTCGACGCGTACTTCGCGCTGGCGATCATTAGAGTTCGTGGGGCACCCATTTGTCAAGCTTTTTTACCTTGCCAATTTGACGCAAATGGACCAATATTGTTTTGACGCTAACGTCGAAAGCTGCTGCTAATTCAGCCGTAGATTGTGTATCATCAGCTTCCACAACCGCCTTTAATTCGTCATTGTCGACCAAAGTCTTCGGACGACCGCGAGGTTCATTTTTCAGGTCGAAATTTCCAGAACGGAAGCGAGCAAACCAATAACAGGTGGTGCGTTGGTTTGTAGTGTTAGCTCCGTAAACGTCGTTGATGTTGCGTGCCGCTTGTGCCGCGTTGCTGCCACGACGGTACTCATATTCCATAATTACTCGAATTTTTAACGTATCCATGATGACGAAAAAGATTGAAATGCGATGAAAATGTAACACTAATCAATAAAGAAATGACTACTTTTGGAAAAAAGAATCCATGTTTTTAAAATAAAATAAATTTGAAATTAGAATTCTTAGCCAAACAAAAATTATTTTGATTTGAAATGGCCAGTACTGCAGAACGGCAATTTCATAGGTAAAGACCTAATATTTTCAAAATTTATTCCCACCATAGGGATGGGAGCAATTACTAATGAGTATTTACCGCCCAAAGGTTAGTATAGAATCTTCCACTCGCTACTCGGATCAAATAAACACTACTTTCCGAGTATGAGTAATGAAAAATAGTTTTCACTTCTGTCAGTAGTCCCCAAAGACTGTCCCGTTTTTTTTATTATTTGTTTATAAAATTGATTGTATTTTTTATTATTTAGGTTTATGTATTTAATGTATTATTGATAAATAACATTCTTGCGATATTAATTTTCTGTACATTAATTGTTATATAAATATTATCGACTTGCTCAAAGCAATGACCGTATAGATTAAGTCATTTGAATGTTAACACAAGATCAACTAACCTTTCTTTGAGATAATAATTGACTGTTAGTAATAACAATACGTGCGGTAATATTGACCTAATGGAAATGTAATAGTTAGTCATAATAAGAGACAAAGCAGCCACAATTATTGGTGACAATTGGCTCATTATGGTGTCCTTTTTAGTCTCGCCTCATCTTTGCTTAAATCACGTGATTCACATTCGCAAAAACATTGACAAGAACGTGATATTTGCGCTGGTTTACATACACGTAAAAAAACGATTGAATTGAGTAAGGTACCTTTTTGAAAATTGGAAAAATACTGCTTAATAACACAATGTCTCTTGGATACTCATAATTCCATAACCAATGTTATAGGTGAACAAATAATAATTAAAGTAGAAGTATTAAACTTAGTATTGTTACTTTTCCAAATTGATTTAGAAGAAAGAATCCAAGAGAATTCCTACCCTACCCTACTCATATCAAACTACGATCGTACTTATTTAATATTTGAACAAATAAAATACAAATTTCTAATACTATGACAGCTAAACAAACGTTTTTTAACGCGGTAAATCTCCAAGGTCTAATATCTACTACATACACGAGTTCAACTCATCCCACGTGCCAAAGGTACACTGTGTACTTAAATGGCACATCATTTTCTTCTTTCAGATATGATAACAGAACTTAAAAACGAATCATCACACAGTTTAATGTGGTAGTAATATTCCACATTTTTTTTAATAATATTAATAATCATGGCTTATGATTAAATGTACCTATATAAAGTATTTATATAATACTTTATATAGGTACATTTAATCATAATAGCCTGTCTTATAGATTAACAATTTTAATTAGTTTAAACAAAATACAAATCAGTCTTTTGGATTGGCGTATTAATCACAGAAAGTAAAGTTTTTGATTACACAATACAATGAAATGATTAAAAACATACAGATTTTTATTGTAGTGTTTTACAGATACCTAAAAATATATCAATTCCACAGTTATCAGTATCCATACAGTATAATAATAATAATAATCCATACAGTATAGTATAGTAGAAATCAGTTTGTTTGACGGAGACTACGCAAAATTAGTCATCAGAATCTGAATCGGAACTAAATATATTTCTTATTATTCTTTTTTTTGCTGCACTTGTACTAATATTGGAGGGGCCTGGCTTATTTAGATCAAATATTTCTGTTGAACAATTCATAATATTGGAATCATCGGAATCCAAATCTAATCTAGCCCTGGAAGTGCCAGGGTTATTAAAAATAAGCTCTGAGTTGTCCGTTTCATCTATTGCTACTTCGGAAAATTCGTCTTCCGAGGCAGAATTTGATACTGAAGATAAATTATGATCTGACAGTGGTCTTTGATATTGTTGGGTGGGTTTGTTAATTAGCTTCCAATTGTGTGATATGAATGTTAGCTTCCCTGCTGTGTTTGCCTTTAAACGATTTCGCTTCTTCGTATGCATATTTGAAAATGTTGAAAAGGATCTTTCTACAGCTGCAGAAGTAGCGGGAACTGATAAAATTTTTATGGCAATCTTACCCAAAAGCGTTTGCGGAAATAAAGTTTCCCACCATGATAATGGTGAAATATTTTCGGCCGTAGTCCAAATAAAACTTTTTTCCCACAAGTGTGTTCGGCTTTTGTATTGCGATAATTCCGTAAATATATTAACTGCAGCTTCTGCATTTTTTTCAATATTTATAATGAATTCACAGCCTTCCACATTCTCTTGACTAGATAATAGTACTCCTTGATTTTGTGGATCCAGAAGGGCAGCTGCCAAATGAATTGGTTTAAGAGCATTTAGTTTTCTACTATCAAATTTTTGTTCTAGAGTATGTAACATATCTCCAAAAATCGTTCTTGAATGTACGTGTTTTAACACTTTTTGTATTTCTTTAAAGGCTCGGTGCACTAAGTGTATTCCATAATAATCTCCTTCTAGTGTTATTATCCATTGGACGATCGGTTTTAAGAAATATTCCAGTCTTTGTATTTCGTCCCAAGTATCTTCTTCAAATATTAGGTTTCTATATTTTGTTAGTAGTGAATTATCGTTAATTATCATATTCTGCAATATAACTTTACATTTTACAAAACTTTGTAGACATAATAAATAACTTCCCCATCTTGTTTTAACAGGCAAATGAAGACTACTGTTAATAGATCTATCATTAGCTATTCTACGAAACTCAGCTGAAAAGTTATGTGATCTAGTAATAGTTTTGATAATTTCCACAATATTAAAAAACAAGCTACGAATTTTCGGAACCTTCACTACATCTCCTATAAATAAGTGAAGCGTATGTGCTAAGCATCCAGTCCAAATAATATGGTCATATTTTTCATATAACAGCTTTCCAAGTTTAACCATATTACTAGCGTTATCTGTTACTATTGCGAAACATTTTGATGCATCAAATTCATCTATGATTTTAGAAACTTCCTCACATAAATATTCAGCAGTATGATGATTGTCGGTAGTTTCTATAAATTTACAAAAATAAGGCTTGGGGGCATATAAAATTACATTTAAAATTGATTCATTACGAATATTGGACCAGCCATCGATGCCTAAGTGAATTACATTAGCATGTCTTATTTTATTTATGACGTCATTGTGTACTGTTTCATATTCTTGATCTAATAATGTTGTTGCTAACAGCTTTCTAGATGGCATGGTAAACTGGGGGTTCAACATTTCAAATGTTTCGGTCCATAAAGGATGTTGCAGAGTAGAAAATGGTATACCGGTCACATAAACTGCTCTTGCAATTGCTTGATGTATATTTGTCTGTAACAAAACAACAAAAATCGTTCATGCATAACAATAACAACATGATCATGCAAAATTGTTACATATAACTACTTAAATTAGATAAAGAATTAGAGAGAGCCCAATCAAAATATAGAAGGATCAATCTTAATTGAAAATATTCAGTACCTAGTAGTAGTAGTAGAAAGAAATTTTAGCGTCTTGATTAGCCAAGTTTTTCTTTTTGAATATATATAGGTATTCCCATTATGGTTATTAACCAAGAAATTCTTCCATTGAAGATACATATAAAAGGTATTAAAAGAAATAAAAAAAATATTAGGATGAAAAATCCAATAACAAATGGTAGGTACTTACTTGGCTATGTCTAATAGCAGTTTCGTCCTGTGGCAATGAAGGATTTTCTGGTGGTCCTGTTGTATTTATGGACGTAGATATTAAACTTGAGTTAACCTTTGCACTGGGAGCATATTTTTGAAATTTTATTTTTATGTCTGTTGGGCTATTTTTGCATTTAGATATGTGACGGGCAAATTTAGTCACATTTTTAAACGTATACACAAAATGGCAGTAAATACACTCGTAAATAGGTTTTTCATCCACGGACTTAATCACAAAATGATCGAAAATTGCACTTTTCTTGCTCATGGTTTTTACAAAATAGGCGCTCGAAACGGTTAAAGTGTGTAATGCAACTAAAATTGGAGATAAAAATACATAATTTTTGCAAAAGCAAATGTGTGAGAAAGAAAAAACAAAACAAATAAAAAATCTGGGGAAGGGATACAAAGTGAAGCCGACGCACGTGCACTTCTAAAGACAATACAATTATTACAATAGCAAGTACTGAAACCCTTTTACCATCATTACAATAGCTTGTAAATATTGTTCGCAATAATGTCATATCTTATCTTACCGTTTTAAAATAAATACGTTATTTATGGCTTGGGAACAGCCTAGCGATAAGTAACGAATTTATTATTACCTGTATATTATATTCTTGTATTATTAGTAGTTAAATATTAATTCAAATATAAAATATTTCTTTTTTATGAAAATATAACAACGAAAAATATTGTATTACAAATTAAACAATTTAAATGTCCATTTCCCACTATGTGGGAACGTTCCCGGGAATGCCGGAATATTCCCTGGAACTTTTCCACTCGAAATATTTCCGGGAAAGGGAATTTGGGAACGGCGCATCACTAGGTACACAGAGTTTCGGAACATGGCGATAAACGAACCAAGAATGTATATTACCTCAAAATTACCGTAACGATTCCTAAACCTACAACAAACCAAACGAAAACTCCAAGTTCTAACTATCGCTACAAATATTATACAAAGACTAACTAGAGCTAGCTCAACTCATCTAACTTGACAGGAATACTATTGAGCACCGCTTTAATTGCTACACAAGGCCAGAAAAGAACCAAGAATGTCAGCCTGTTGCATATTTCCATACTGATTCCTAATACTGGACCAAATCAAGCTAAGTCTCCAAGTACTGATTTCTAACTATCCATACGAATGTACTACAAAGACTGACTCGAGTTCGATTCATCTCATTTGTACGAGGTACTATTGAGCACTGCTTGACTCAGACACATCAGGCGATCATGTATCAGGACCCGATCTGAATTGCTAAACAAGGCCATAAAAGAATCAACAAATATTTCCATACCGATTCCTAATGCAGCAACGAATCAAACTAAGTCTCTAAGTTCTAATTTCTAAATATCCGTGCAAATATACTACAAAGACTAACTTGAGTCCGAGTCATCTCATTGTAAGAGGTACTGTTGAGCACCGCTTGACTGAGACACATCTGAACTAAGAATGTCAGGCTAATGCTTAATATCAAACCAACATCTAACGCTACAACGCACTTAACTAAATCTCCAACTTCTAGTATCTAAATATCCCTACAAATGTTCTACAAAGACTATACAATTCGAGCTCAACTCATCTCACTTGTCTGAGGTGCTATTGAGCACCGCTTCACGGAGCGCCATCAGGCGATCATGTATCAGGGTCCGATTTGACTTACTGAACACGCTGACGAACGAACCAATCATACGAGGCTGATGTATTCTGTGGAAGAGAGGTTATGGGGTTAGGATGGAGAAAAGGGAAAAGGGTGTTAAAGGATAAAAGTTGTTGAGATCTGGCACTAGGATTGACCGAGCTATAGTATATGATATATAATTAGCCGAGTTAAACTACAAGACTAAACATCATATTTTTGTTATATATAATATTAAGTTTATATTTGACTATTTTAGAGCACCTACCGTAGTCTCTAGTACGCTACGGCTACATATCAAGCTATACATTTCCAATGTAAACTGACCTGTCATTGTATGGAAATCCTATATAACGCGAGATCAGCTTATTCTGGAAATGTATAGCTTGATGTGTAGCCGTGTTTACAATATTATTTGTGCTAAAGTTTGGAAAAACAAATAAAAAAAAATAACTGCCCACCTATTAATATATTATTGAATATTCAAGTTTCTTTCATTTATGTACTTCTATTTATTTTTCTAATTAGATGCAAACCCAATTCATTTTGTGTTCCTCCTTACATTTTTAATCCTTAAACAGGCTATGGACTACACGAGACCACATCAATTTCAACCTTATATCTTTGGTATAAGGTGCACAAACAATGAAAAAGAAATAAAGCCTAGTAAAGGTTTGAGAATAGAACGGAATCGCGATAATATTATTTAAATAGCTAGTAGCACAGATTACATATTATGTGACACTAGATAATTAAAATTGTAATTCCAGTATACTGGGTTTATACTAAGTGATACCTAAGTATTACTCAACACAAGCTTATCACAAGAATAGGTACTCGACTGATAAGAGTGATAGTATTGTCACAACGTTACCTACATGAGCGAAGTTAGGAAGGGGAGCAACAGTGGGTGCCCTAAAACGTACAAAACCCATTGCCCACCTAAAAAAAATAGACAGCATTAAATATGTAGAACTCTAACTGAAGTAATTAAATTGGATGCTTACGCAATTTTTTGCCAACACTACTATTTTCGTTTTATAAAAAAAAAACATTGATACCTAAACACGATTAGGCTACGTTGCCGTCACCTTAAAAAATGGTCGTAACATTAAATTCGTATTTTGCTTACAATCAAAGATTTTCGTAAATTCATCATCATCATCATCATATCAGCCGAAAGACGTCCACTGCTGGACAAAGGCCTCCCCCAAAGATCTCCACAATTGCCGGTCTTCTGCTATTCGCATCCAGCATTTTCCAGCGACCCGCACAAGATCATCGGTCCATCTTGTAGGGGGCCTGCCCACGCTGCGTCTTCCGGTTCGTGGTCGCCACTCGAGAACCTTTCTGCCCCAACGGCCGTCGGCTCTACGAGCTATGTGCCCTGCCCACTGCCACTTCAACTTGGCAATTCTTCGGGCTATGTCGGTGACTTTGGTTCGCCTGCGGATTTCGACATTTCTGATGCGATCCCGCAGGGAAACTCCGAGCATAGCCCTCTCCATTGCTCTTTGGGTGACCTTGAGCCTTCTAATAAGGCCCATAGTGAGCGACCACGTCTCTGTTCCGTATGTCATCACTGGCAACACACACTGGTCGAAGACTTTCGACTTGAGACACTGCGGTATTTTGGACGAGAAGATGTTACGTAGCTTCCCGAACGCTGCCCAGCCGAGTTGGGTTCTACGATTGACCTCCTTCTCGAAGTTGGACCTACCTAGTTGGATGGTCTGTCCTAGGTAAATATAGTTCTCTACAACTTCGAGTGCAGAGTCACCAACTTTCAATTGAGTGGGTGCAACATGGACGATTGACATGATTTTCGTCTTATCCATGTTCATTTTCAGACCCACTTGTTGAGAGACTCTGCTGAGGTCATCGAGCATTGTACCGAGGTCTTCCATGGTCTCAGCCATGACTACGATATCATCGGCAAATCGAAGGTGAGTGATGTACTCGCCATTGACATTGATGCCAAAGCCTTTCCAGTCCAGAAGCTTGAAGACGTCTTCCAATGCAGCGGTGAACAGTTTCGGAGATATAACATCTCCCTGTCTCACGCCTCGCTGCAAGTGGATAGGTTTCGAGATCTGGTCCTGGAATCGCACTGACATAGTGGCGTTTTCATACAAACACTTTATCACCTCGATATACCGGTAGTCAATTTGGCACCTTATGAGAGACCCAGGGACCGGACAACCCCGCTTCTGAGTTAAGCCGTTTGATAGGGTAACCCGTTCATTGGGTAACTCGTATCGCAGTGTTACCCTTTGATTGACTTACAGCCTCGAAACCCAGTGAAAGGGTTAACACGTTTTTTATGGTAACCACGGGAAGGGATTAACCCCTTCAATGACTTAAGCCCTTGAATAGCTTACCCTCTTAAAAAGGTTTTATTCGTGTTAACTTGAATTACCCAATCAACTTAGCAGCGTGAAGATGGGAGTAGGTTTACTCGCACCCGTGCGGTGCCTCATTGCCTAACTACTTTTAGGTAGGTACAACAAATGTGACGAACGAACGACTTTTTATATTTTAAATTTGAAAGTTAAGTGACGACAAATAGTCGAGCTAATAATTAACGTGTTATTTAAAGAACTGACTTACTTTAATCTTAATATTGTGACAATCTGTATGATGTGATTATATTTTGTTAAATAATTATTATAATATTTTGCTGTGTGGTGATGGCATTCCTATGATATCCTTATCATCACCCCATTTTATCACGTAGGGGGCGCAGAAATCGACCGAGGGCATACCTACCAGAGAACCGGCAGCAGCGTTTATCTATGAACTATGACCATCAAACTTTCTTTCGCCAACCCGTCTGCCAAGCTATGGGGCTCTGGGGGTCTGCCAAGCTCCCATTCTTTGGGGAGGCTTTTGTCCAGCAGTGGACGTACTTTGGCTGACATGAGGACGATGATTTCAATTATTTAATTGACGGGCGTGTTGGCATTGTTGGCAAATGCTTGCTTTTCACGCCGGAGCTCGTGGGTTCGATTCCATCGAGGACAGATATTGGTGTGCATGAACATGTCTGTTTGTCCTGAGTCTGGGTGGATCTATATTAGTATGTATTCACAAAAGAAAAGTAGTATATGTAATATATCAGTTATCTGGTTTCCATAGTACAAGCTCTACTTAGTTTGGGATCAGATGGTCGTGTGTAAATAATGTCCCTGGATATTATTATTATTTAAATTATTGTATAAAATGATCTGATATATTATGGGTATTCTAAAACATCATTGACTTGACTTAAATGTTCATTATCATAAGAATATTATCACTTTAAGAATTTTCAGAGTCAAGCAATCTTAGGTTATGTAATTGTCTATATATTTCATATATCGACAGCAACCTTGGTCTGATAAAAATACATTTAGGCGACCACCTAGGTACAAGTTTTCCAAGACTAATTCTGTATTCAATAAAGTTCTTTACCGTAATTTCATATTAGTTACTTATTTATTTGCAAATATAGTTGAAATAAAAATACGGCTTTTGTGGCCTCATTAATTGGCTTAAGGCAACTGCCTGTTTTTTGTGCCATGATGTCGTCTGAAAAAATGACAAACTGGCTATCCCATATATCTTTTACAGAAACCAATGGCCTTAGAATTTGACAAATGGATGACAATCTAGTAGGACAATCAATTATACGGCTTCTGTAGCCAAATGGCAAAAAACGGAACCCTTATAGATTCGTCATGTCTGTCTGTCTGTCTGTCCGTATGTCACAGCCACTTTTTTCCAAAACTATAAGAGCTGTACTGTTGAAACTTGGTAGATGTATTCTGTGAACCGCATTAAGATTTTCTCACAAAAATAGAAAAAGAACAATAATTTTGGGGGTTCCCCATACATAGAACTGATGCTAATTTTTTTTTCATCGTACCCGTACATGTGGGGGATCTATGGATAGGTCTTCAAAAATTATATTGAGGTTTCTAATATCATATTTTTCTTAACTGAATAGTTTGAGCAAGAGACACTTCCAAAGCAGTAAAATGTGTGCCCTCCCCCCTTGTAACTTCTAAAATAGGAGAATGATAAAACTGAAAAAAATATAGGATGTAGATTACCATGCAAACTACCACTGAAAATTGGTTTGATCGAAATCTAGTAAGTAGATTTTTTAATACGTCATAAATCGTAAACCGCAATTTACCTTTCATTTAATCAACTGAAATACTTGCTGCTATGGAACCCTACATGGGCGAGTCCGACTCGCACTTGGCCTGTTTTTTTAAATATTGAGATGTTATAACGATTTTCGAAAGTAAATTGCAAGCTATTAGCTTTAACAGCGTGTTCATTTCTGATTACATTAATAAAGATATGGACGTTTGTATTAATAGTTATAGTATTTACATATCTCTGAGTCACCAACATTTTAGTCGTCGATCATACCAATTCAATCAATATCTTCTATTATTCTAGAGCAATGAGCTGCCGACAATCTTGTCATTTTTTTTTATAATAACTGGCATTGTCACTAGTGATTGAAAAATAATTCAACACCTCTCAAACTTAATCTTTTAGGAAAACGCCTGTTTGTTGTTTTAAAATTTTCCAAACAGTTAAATTTCTAACTGACTAACTTGGCCTTGTCTGAAATATTGTAACTTAATGCCTAAAGACCTTTTAAGATTAGATTAGCATGGTTCTTAAACATTTTAAGAACAATAAGGCTCCTGGTGATAACAGAGTTACAATAGAACTTTTTAATGCGGATGGTATACCAATCCTACGAGCTTTTCAAAAGCTATTTAACTTCGTCATACTAAAAGGTCAAACGTCACAAGGATGGCACATATTGGTGTGGTAGTGCTTTCTTCAATAAGGGCGATAAAAACCCTTTGAAAAAATAACAGACCCATCACGTTACTGAGCCATGTTTACAAGTTGTTTTCGAGAGTCATTACGAATCGTCTCACGCACAGGTTTGACGTCAACCACCCTCCTGAATAAGCCGGTCGCCGAAAATGCTTTACTACCATATACCACATACATACGCAGCGGCAAGTTATTCAGAAGACCGAGGATATATCCAGCCATTATGCTTAGCGCTTGATTGAATCGAAACCTGGATGTACTGTGATCTTTCCAAAATTCCAAATTAACTACCGGTATGTCGAGGTGTTAAAGTGTTTGTATGAGAACTCGCAACCTATACGATTGCAGCGAGGCGTGAGACAGGGGGATATAACATCTCTATCTCCAGAACTATTCATCGCTGCATTGGAAGATGTCTTTAAGCTCCTGGACTGAAAGGCTTTGGCATCAATCTCAATGGCGAATACATCCCTCACCTTCGTAATCATGGCTGAAACATTGAAATATCTCGGTACAATGCTCGAAGACTTCAGCAGGGTCTCTCTACTAGTGGGTCTCAAAATGAACATGGATAAGACGAATATCATGTTGAACATTCAGGTTGCACCCATTCCAGTTAAGGTAAGGGACTCTGCACTCGAGGTTGTGGAGAGCTATATCTATACCTAGGACAGACCACCCCACTAGGGAGGCGGTCCAACGCGGTGGTTTTCACCGAAATCTGCGTACGCCAGAGAACGGGAGGGCGCCAGAAGAAACGTTCACTGAGTACCGACGGGATGACGACCGGCACGTATTAGTGCACTGGCACGCACGGCTAGAGTTACGCCTAAACGCGCGCCAGCATGCCGTCAGTGCCATCCTACCTCACCTCAAGGCCTGGGTGGAAAGGAGTCTGCCCAACACACTCTCGCTGAGTGCCCGGCCCGGGTGGCCAAAAGGCGACTCAAGATCTCAATCGGACGGGATCTGTCCCTGCCAGCAATCGTAGGGGCAATGCTGGTGGCTGACTCTTCTAAATGGCACGCCGTGGTCTCCTTTTATGAGGCAGTCATGTTCCAAAAGGAGGCTGCCGAGCGCGAACGGGAGAGCTCGCAGACGGAGGAGGCGTCGGGGTGGCGGCTGCAACCGGTAGCCCAACTCCCCCTCGGAGCCGCGGCGGCAGTAAGAGAAGTCAATGTTACCAGCTAAAAGAAGACAGCGATCTGTTTATGGCGCAGTCGCTGTGCCGGACTGGCAGAAGTCGGCAAATAGCGAGGACAATCCAGAGCCCTCTCACGGTACGTGTGGGACCATCATACTATATGGAACTTTTCGCGTAAGGGGTGCACCGGAGCAACATACCCGCGTTCCCGGGGCTCCCCCATCAGGCGCCAAGAGAAGCCCACGGCAGGTAGGTTTAGTGGGTGCGAGTCTGACGCATCCATCCGTAAACATTTTTGCGGGTGGCATAAGTAGGCATTCGACCTGCCTTATCAAAAAAAAAAGGTAAGAGGTCCACTTCGAGTAAGAGATCAATTGTAGAATCTAACTTGCCTGGGCAGCGTTCGGAAAGCTAAGCTTCTGGTCCCGAATACCAATCAAAAGTCTTCGATTAGTATGTATTGCCTCCGATTAATTAGGGAACCAAGACGTAGCCGCTCACTACGGGGCTAATAAAACGGCTCATGGTCACCCAAAGAGCAATGGAGTACGCCATGTTCGGAGTTTCCCTCCGAGATCAAATCACAAATCTCAAGATCCAACCAAGAGAGGCAAATCAAAAAAACCGACATAGCTTGAATAATTGCCAAGCAAAAGTGGCGGTGGGCAGGGTACATAGCTTGCAGAATCTACGGCCGCTGGGGCAGAAAGTTTCTCAAGTGACGACCATGAACCGGAAAATGCAGTGTGGGGCCCCCAACAAGATGGACCGATGATCTTGCGAGGGTCGATGACAGCCGCTGGATGCGGGCAAGGCAGGATCTGCAGTTGTGGAGTATCTTTGGGAAGCAATGGACTTTGCCCAGCAGTACCTTCGGCTGATATGATGATAATGGTGATGGTTATGATGATGATGCATCTATTCAATAACGGTGTACGCCACCACGCCTCCGCGGTTTAACTTTAACAGAATGAAAATCAAATTCTTTGTTATAATATAATTATGTCCTCCTAGCCAAATTTCGCCCCCAGCGGCCAGTCTCAATGGAGACTGGCCATGTGAGCGGGACATACCACATGTGTGTGTGCAAACACAGGGGCACTATCTATTCCATCACTCTCATTAGCCGATGGGACGACTAGCGGAATGACCGGAAGGTCAGGTACAGGATAAACGGCTTTACGTGCTCTCCGAGGCATGAGGCTATAATACCGCCAACTCCCAGACTTCGGGCTGACACTAAGAAATTTTTCTTTTTACGCAAAATCCCATAGACACTTTTGGCCTAACCCGGGATTTGAACCCAGGACCTCGTTATCTACGTATGAAGACGCTACCACTAGACCAACGAAGCGTAACACATTCTTTAAAAAAAGAACTGCTAAATTGCTTTTACTTAATTCTGTAGTACCTACCGAGTTCCAAATTAAAAGAAATTATGACAATAAACAAGAACAGACACGAAAAAATAATATTACAGTGTTTAGCGACAAGCAAAATTGAACTTTAAAATAATAAATTCCAAATTATTATGACTAGATGTCACGTGCGGTGGTGTTTATGCAATTATGAAACCAATTTCGATGCGAAAGAGTGCATATTACAATGTCTTGGCTGGAATGGCTTACCCTGTTACAGTGTTACAGGGTATGAAAGGGTAACCCTTTCGGAAGCGGTTCATTACACCCGTTCGAAGGTGTAACTCGTATCATAGGGTTTATTTTTTAAGCGCTTAAAAATACCCGTTCAAAAACCCGTTCAACGAGTATCCGGACGGTCCCTGGAGAGACCTCAGCACGGCCCATGTTTCGATAGAATCAAAGGCTTTCTCATAGTCCACAAACGCTAAGCACAGTGGCTTGTTATACTCTTCGGTCTTCTGTATAACTTGCCGCAGCGTATGTATGTGGTCTATGGTGCTAAAGCCTTTTCGGAAACCGGCTTGTTCGGGAGGCTGGAAGTCGTCAAACCTGCGAGCGAGACGGTTCGTAACGACCCTCGAAAACAACTTGTAAACATGGCTCAGCAGTGTGATGGGTCTATAATTCTTCAATAGGGTCTTGTCGCCCTTTTTGAAGAAGAGCACCACCACACTTCTGTGCCATGCTTGTGGCGTTTGACCATCTAGTATGACGGAGTTAAATAACTTCTGAAGGGCCCGTAGGATTGGTGTACCACCCGCCTTCAGAAGCTCTGCTGTAACTCCATCATCACCAGGCGCCTTATTGTTCTTGAGTTGTTTGAGAGCCATTCTAATCTCGTACAGGCTGACGTCCGGGATGTCTTCGGTGTAGTGTCGGGTTAGTCGTGCTCTGGGATCTGAGGCATGACTTTTGACAGGTGGCTGTGTTGTCGTATATAACTGTCCGTAGAACTTCTCGATCTCTCCCAGCAACTCAGGTTTAGACGTGACGATTCTACCATCCTCAGTCTTCAGCTTCGTCAGTTGGCTCTGTCCAACAGACAGAGCTCTTGCGAACACTTTAGAGCCTTTGTTCCGCTCGATAGCCTTTTTAATACTAATTGTATTAAATTGCCGCGTGTCGCGAGTCAAAGACTTTGAGATCTGTCTGTTGAGCTGCCGATATCTGGTAGCATCATCTGAGGATGTCAGAACCATTTTCCGTCTATCTTCCATAAGTTGCAGGGTAAAGTCAGAGATCTTTTTAGTTCTGTTTGTACGACGGGCCTTGAAGACCTTAGACCCAGCCGTATGGACAGCTTCTACGAGCCTGTCATAGTATGAGTCCACTTCCTCGCAGTCTGCTAGGCATTCGAAACGGTTTTGCAGTTCGAGCTGAAATGGTTCGGGGTTTTGGACGTGGATAGGTAAAGGTCGGAGCGTAGACTTTATCAGTCGGGACCTCTGGAGTTTGACATTCAGGTTCAATGAGCCTCTGACCAGTCTGTGATCGCTCCCGGTTTTAACCGCATTGATCACGGAGACGTCATTGAACATCTGTCGTCTCGTCGACAAGATAAAGTCTATCTCATTTTTAGTTTTACCATCGGGGCTCACCCAGGTCCATTTGCGGTGGTCCCTCCTTCTCCATGAAGTCGGCCAACATTTGGCCCCGGGGGTTCCGGTCTCCAGTTCCAAATTGCCCCACTCTCAGCTCATTACCGAATCGTTTGCCCAGCTTCGCGTTGAAGTCCCCCATGACCACAGTGAAATAGGAGTTAGAGGTATGTATGGCTCTGGATATGTCCTCATACATAACCTCTACTTCATCGTCGGAGTGTGTCAAAGTGGGTGCGTATACCTGTATAACCTTCAACGAATACCGCTTGGTGATTCTGAGTATAAGGTACGCAACCCTCGTCGACACACTCTCGATTTTCACTAGGTTGTTCACGAGGGACTTGTGGACTATGAACCCGACACCACCTTGGGATATTTGGTCACCCTCCCGGTAATAGAGCAGGTTTCCGGATTTCAGTATTATCGAGTCCTCCCCCTCTCTTCGGACTTCAGATAATCCTACAATATCCCAATGTAACCTGCTCAATTCTTCCTCCAGTTCGGTTATCTTCTCGTCGGACCGCAGTGTACGTGTGTTATATGTTGCCAGGGCCAGAGGTCGTCGGTGTTGGTAACGCGGAATCTGCCGGGGATTCTTAGCACCCCCTGCCCTGCCGTAACCACGGCTGTTACCACGGCTGGGAATAGCAGGGCTGCCGGGGACTGGGGGCCGCGGTTTGGTTGTGTCCATCATTTGAGGGGATTTGCCATAATCGCCACGCTTGGCAGACGGGTTGGCGATCGCAGTAAGGTGGATATGGTACTCAGGAGAACGCTGCTGCCCGTTCTCTGGTATATATATAAATTACATCCTGTATTTTAATTAGTTTTCGATTAACTCTGTTATGACATGACCCATACTTGTTAGATCATACGGGCAATAAATTGACGTGATACGAAAAAATAAGTGTTTCAGCCCCTAAAACAAAGCCCCGTAAACAAGCATACGGCCCACCTGATGGTAAGTGGTCACCGTAGCCTATGAACGTTTGCAACACCAGGGGCATCAAAAGCGCGTTGCCGACCCTTTAGAAACCTTATAACTCCCTTTTTGAAGGGCCTGAAGCGCCATCTCTAATTACCATCCATTACTGAGAAGTAACTTGTTATATAAGCGGAAAATTAAATTGAAACCTTTCGTTAGCGGTATCAGCTGACCGGCAGTAGATAAAGTTCCCGGTTATACCCGTGATAATTTTTTCATTGACTGTCTAGATCTTATCTGGTGACATGCTAAGATCCACTGCAAATACAACTTGTAGTATTATTATCAATAATGTAGATAACGGGCCTACTTTACACTTATTGTATAATCAAAGCTGATAAAAGGATTACTACATAAATATTATGATTTCATAATACAATAATAAGTTATAAACAAATAAACACTAAGCGTAATTTATGTTTGATTGTGCATTCTGGGAAACCGAGTTTACTTTTATAATAGACGTATTGGTTTAATCTTGTTAATTAAGCACAACAAATAAATTTACTACATTAGCTAACGCTGCACTTTGAAATAACAGCGCTCTTGACAAAAGGAGAAGGAAACTTCTGGGCCCAGCAGTTAACTACTTGAGATGTGGATTAAAAAAACCGTTATATTTTTCTAAAATAAATCGCAAAATATGGTATCATGTTTCTATCTAGGAAGCGAGAAAACTTAAATTAAGTTATGAAACGAAATAATCGATAAAATAATGATGAATTGCTAGCAATCGATTAAGAATAAATCGGTAAGGTCTCAGAATATGTTTGAAAATCGAGTGACAAGTGTTTTTTCGTGGAATCGATTCATAGCGAATCGTATTCCTTTAATTTTTCATCGGGCAGCACTTCTCTGGCTGACAACCTTTACATGCTCTTTGACTTTCACGCGTTCATTGTCTTTCATTTTAAGTGCGCACGTTTTTTCCATGTTTTATTTGCGGTTTTCTTCGACTGTAGTGACTGCCCGGGGCGTGGGGGATCCAAACGTGCCAGATCTTCGACATGTCACACTCTCCATGCATAAAACCATAACACAACCGAAGCCATTCAAAAATATTTTGTAAAAAAACTACAATGTTATAATATAACCCCACTTTTACTAATAGTTCATATAACTTGATTCCTGGATAGCCAACTTTCACGAAAATTTCAGTGAGGTCTTGTTATTATGTCCTCTCACGAATAAGGCTAGTTTGATTCAGTTAACACCTGGGCCCAGGAATATATGGAGTCATTTCCTTCTCCTTTCGTCTATAATTGCCAATCACAAAAATGACTAATCAAATGCACTTCCACTGTGCACTATCTATTCCTATAAGATGGCATTCCGACAGAGACAGCTTGTTTTTTAATGTTCACCAAGGTGCGAGAGTGCCAGAACTGTCATCATCGCCATGTATCAGGCAGTACTTCCGACCGTTTAAGTGCTACTCATACCTAATGTTAGAAGGTAGTATGACAGGTCACTATATATGACCCTCAAAATAAAACCTTGATTCCTTTGCTTCTTCATTAATGGATATTCAGTCGTATAATGGGCCCGAACCGTCATTTTAATTTGCCTTCCGCTTTATTCTGAATCTGAAGGTAAACAACAAAAAAGATGGAGCGATGATATTAGGCAGGTTGCAGGCATAACATGGTGTAGAGTAGCCAGAGAGCGATCAGAATGGAGTAGGTTGGAGGAGGCCTTTGCCAGCTGGCAAACGGACTTACAGAAAGTGAAGAAGCACCAAATACGCGAAAAATATTAATTGTGTAAAATACTCATATAACAAGTAGTTTAAGTAAATTAATTGTATATCTGTTATCCGAATATGGCTTTATTATTATTATTATTATATATGGAAGTGGAAAATCTTCCTTTTTCTACTCACTCTCATCTTTCTGATTAATTGTTGAAAGATTCTCTGGGAAGCATTTTCACTATTAATCCAGGCCTATGGAAATTACGGGGATATTCCTATCAAAACAAAAAATGTGCAGTCTAGCGCTCTTGAAGTATCTCAACTAGAAAATAACCTAAACGTTACGGAATACATTACACATTAATATGTTACGGTCCTGGTAGGTTATGGAATTGTTGTGATCCTTACTATCAAGCAGATCATATACGCTTGTTTGACATGACTGTATATACTTAATATGAATAAAACACTATAATGGTAGCTAATGCTGCGTTGTTTGCTATTGGAAAACCCTCTATTACCGAATAAGAAGCCATGATATGCGGAAATGAGAATCTTTTTCAACGTTTATTCCGTTAACTGCCACTAAAATACAAAGTGACCTACTAAAACATTTACTTCAATTCTCTGAATATTTTAGTAGTTTATTTTATGATGACGATTAATACTAATGACAGCTAATATCTTTACAAAGAAACCGAAGGAGGAAAATTGACATTCAGACTACAGTAGCCAACATTATGATTTTAATTTTGCACGCTTGAAGTTGTATTCATAATAAAGTACCAAAATCCTCACCATTCCATGTTTTATTTCAGCACTAAAAATTAAATTATAAATTACAGCTTATGGATAACAAGTATGGTCACACATGAAAACAGTTTTCACATTTTAAAACTTTCGCTTTAACAAGTCACTTTTTTCGGGTATTAACGCGACTAAACTTTTGAATTTCGCCGACACGTTTCGATCACGACCCAGTTGTGTATGACGTATGCATTAAAGCAGTTAATTATCATTACTTTATATTCAATGCCAAAATAAAAGAAATTAATAATGGATATTATGGTACAAGAGTCAATGACCAGCATGTCTACCACAAGTTCATCAGAATAATTGCAAGCATGTATTTTCAAATTGAAGATAATGAAGTATAGGCATTCACAATAACAGTTGACTTGTTGTGTATTACAGATAAGATGGGTTATATTATATTTCTGTACCTTATTTCTTCGGTTGACTTTTATTTTGTATAGAAAATATGTGGTAGAAAATAACTTGATTTTACGACCTATGTTTCACAAATAAATGATTATATATTCTAAAAGCGCTTCATATTTAAACAGAGAAGTCAATTTTGTTGAGCTAAGGGAGTAAATATACAATACAAAAGGCTGTTAAAAAGTAAGTTAGTCATATATTATTTACACAGTTAGTACTGTGCCCGCGACTTTGTCCGCACATTTAATAATGACTCCGTAAATGTTATATCAGAATATCTATAATATTTTTTCTCTTGTCGCAAACTTATAAAACATTCACATAAACCTTACATATTTCCATACAATCTTTCATCCCCTATTCCCTATTGTTACTCCCTCGAGGGTAAAACTTCGATACAACTTTTCACCCCCTCTTTTCAACCCCTTACAATCCTTTTTTCACATTAAAAAGTAGCCTATATCCTTTCTCAGGCTGTAGACTATCGTATTTAAATCGGTTCATTAGTTTCGGCGTGAAAATGCGACAGACAGACAGAGTTACTTTTGCATTTATAATATTAGTAAGGATTTAACAAATGACAAGCGAACCTTCTGACGTGACGGCACGTGACTACTGTTACCAGCCATTGTCATAGTACAATTTGTCACTAGCCTTATTAACCCGCTTGCTACTACTGCACGTTATAGACAGCAGCCGAGTAGGAGGTTACATAATCAAATGCTCACGCCATAACAAATACCACC
This sequence comes from Pseudoips prasinana, assembly GCA_951640165.1. NCBI lineage: Eukaryota > Metazoa > Arthropoda > Insecta > Lepidoptera > Nolidae > Pseudoips > Pseudoips prasinana. Next base: position 19,800,774 of record OX621236.1, on the reverse strand, counting down.
ATCCCGCCTCTTTTTTCCGAAGATTGTTATGTAAAATCTGTGAGATTAGTACTGTTGATGGATGTTTACAAGAACGTTACAGAATACAGAAAAATAGAGCAATAAAGTAGCACATTTTATTCATCGATAATCCTCCACAAACAAACTTAGTTATGTGGCCCGGTTTTCATAGTATGGAAAGTTTATAACATACATCTTAGGAACTCACAACCCACTGGACCATCGCCAGTTCTTTGAGTTTCTATTGGGATACTTATGCGTGCTTAAGCACATGTAAAACCGCCGGATCCGGTTGTCATGGGAACATAAATAAACAATCGTTACATACTACAGGTATGTAACGATTGTCGACTAACGAGAGGCACTAAATAGAATCAAACATATATTTATTTGGTGACGGGTTATACTGGGAACCGTCCCCAATAGGAATGGAATAACTACACTATAAAATTAAAATCCATCACATATTACAAAAATATATGTAAAGTAAACCTTTAAATTTCCATAATTAAACCTATACATGATCTCTTTGACAAGAACTTAATACAAGCTAGCTAAATATCATTACTATTATAAAATACATTTCATTAATCAAATATTTTCATACAATCCGGGTACCTAATATCTAAATGTAGGGGAAGACACCCGAATATCGGATACTTTTTGAAAAAAAAAAAATTAATTTATTAAATGTAGGTAATCATAGTCAAATACAATTTTCTGTAGGTACTCTTGGATCCATAAGCTATATGAAAATTAAACGAATTTGACGACAGAGGTGTTAAATTATGCACAAATTTATGTATTTCAATTTATTAAGAAATTCAGGTCTTAACCAAGTAGGCTCCCAATATCGGATATCTGATAATATCTCAATATTGGATATCCGATATTAGGCGCCCTACTTAACATAGTTAAGAAAAAACATTTAAGGAGTTTTAATAATAAAATCTGCTTAAAATTAATACAATACTTAAATTATATATTTAAGGAACTTTTATAATCACCAAATATAGCATAAATATAATAATAATCTACTGACATATTTAAATTTCAGACCTTCTAACATGTAACATAAAGAAAACAAAATTGAACACTTAGAATTAAAAGCTTTGGAATTCTTCTTAATAAAATCAGAATAAAATATCAACAAATACTTATTTCTACGAGAATCAGTCTTCGCTCCGTCTTCAGGCTATAATTAGTCTTGTCCTTGTATACAGACATCACAAATAAAATCAACTATATTACTGTCATCGATTCCAGCACAAAGCTCGTGACACCACCTGTAACAAGCTATGCATCGAATCCACTTTTCTCCATGTATGTCATTAGAATAGGGTCCGTTACAATATAAGCATTCAACATCTTCATCACTCTCACTATCTTCGTCACTCTCTAAAATCATTTCAATATCAGATTCATCTGTTTCAGACTCAGTAGCTTTACGCTTGTTTAATTTTAGATTTCTCACGCCCTTTCCTTTTATTTGGTTATCTATCTTTGCTGTTTTCTTTTTTGTAAGACACTTGCTTCTTTTTCCAACTGCATCTACGAGCTCTTGCTTGTATGGGGATGCTGTTAGAACCTTAGGTTTTGTTTGTCTCCTATTTTCTTTTCCTGGCTTTTCGATGGATGGAATAGGCTGTATCATTTCAGGAGATACCAATAAATTTGAACTTATTGCCTTAATTTTTGGACTTGGAGTACCTGTTTTATAAGCCGTTTCATCTCGAGATGTTGATGGTAAAGGCGTCATAGATCTGTCTACAATAACGGGATGACTTGAGTTTGATATGGCAAGCCCAGATATTTCATCATTTGTTTTCCTCTCTATGTCAATATTTAGTTCTTGAGACTCTACCGCAAAATCACAATCTCTGAACATATTTTCATTTAGGGGACAAATTCCACATTTCTGGAATGCTTTTACAGCTATCTCTGCGCTTGCAGTTCGTAAATAGGCTTTTCCTACTAATTCAGAGATCTGATACGACGTCACTACTCTTCCTGGGTGAGACCGAAGCCATGTCTCAATCTCTTGTGCGTAGTAGGTTTTAAAAGGCGCCATAAATCCCACATCAAGTGGTTGTAGTTTATGAGAAGAATGTGGCGGTATAGACACGAGAATTACGCCATTCTCTCTTGCTATTTCGATTAATTCTAATAATTTCTCGTATGTGAAAAATGGCCATCTAATAGAAGCACAATCGGTTTTTCCTTAGTGGGTTTAACGTAATCAACAAAGTGTTTGAACCATTTAGTAAATAAATCCAACTGAATCCAGCCAGATTTATGAGCTGAAAATATAGACCCCGGTGGTGCTCTATCTTCTAGTTCTTTTTTCATATTCACACGTGGAAATACAAACATTGGTGGTACATACATTCCAGCAGCACTGGCACAAAAGACTAGCGTCACGAGACTACCCCTTTCTGCTGAACTTATTCCACCAACCTGCTTCTGTCCTTTCATACACAGTACTCTTGACATTTTGGACTGAACCACGGTCACTCCAGTTTCGTCGACGTTAAAAATACGGGTGGGATCATGGTTTACTTTTAATAACTCTGGTTTTAATATATCAAAAAAATACGACACGTTTTCTTTGGTAAATCCTTTGGCCCGAAGAGCTGTGGTCGCTTCAGGAGTGCGGAATGCTAAGTATGGATGTCTTTTTAAAAAAGCTGATAACCACTTTTTACCTGCTCGGCCTTTATCTGAAAACTGATGAGGAATGTTGTTCCTTATAGCTAGCTGGAATGCCATGACCCTTATGTCTGACGCACGTAAACCATAATACCTATTGACCATTTCCATGCAGTATTTAACTAATTCATCTTCAATTCCTTGATGGAAGGTAGGTTTCCGGCCAAGCTTACCTTGCAGTAATACGTCTATATCTGTATTTCTTTTGATATAGTCTTCCAACGTACTTTTAGGGACACTATATATTTTTGAGGCTTTAAGATACCCCATTTCCTTATTTTTCACAGCAAAATATGCCTTTTTCATAGCATCCGGGCACCATGTTCTTCTTTTCTGACTAGCCATTTGTTTAACCTGAAACGAGTAATTTAAAATGTGTTTATGTCAAGCAACGTCTTTAACAAAATGCGACTCCTAAAATCGGATATCCGATATTGAGCAACACCTTGTATCCGATATTCAGAATTCACACATGCAAACGAACAAGTGAAAATAATAAAAAAAACAAACAGTTGTAACACTAAACTTATCAGTTTCTAGCAAGTTATATAGCAATAACTAAACTACAATGAAAACATAACATAATAAACCACTTACTTTATCAAAATATTGTCTTTAAAAACCACAACGTAATATTTTCTCGAGACAAAATCAAACGTGCGTCGATATGGTCGCCATTTTGTTTAAGAGGCCACTGAAAGCGCTGCAGTGCTTCCATCTAGGTATGCATTTATAATTACCGGGATGTTTAATAGATGTCGTTATTTGGTTTGGGAGATATTTATGTATCCGAAATTAGGAACCCATCCGATAATCGGGTCCCTTCCCCTACCTAGAAATAATTTTATATTACTACAAACATGTTCTGATTATTTACAAACGCTTTTTAAAGTCTACGAGGATAAAAACCTTTTTATTTTATTTATTTATGCGATGCTAAGGTAAACTAGATTAGAGCCCACCCACCATAAGGTAGGTCCAATAAGTTAGGGATGACCACAAATCACATAACAAAGAAGTGTGTAATTTGTTACCTCAAGCTTGTTCAAGGAAAGCTAACTCTTAGATCCATATCCTACTAATAGTATAAAGGCGAAAGTTTGTGAGTGTGTATGTTTGTTACTTCGTCACGGCTAAACGGCTAAAGCTATTTTAAAAAAATGGTATGGAGTTAGCTGACAGCCTGGTTTAACAAATAGGCTATAATTTATAAAGTTCAATGTGGGTAAAACCGCGGGGCACAGCTAGTTTACAATATCTATCAAAAATACTCAGAGCGGGCGTTAGCTACTTGAGTGCTGAATCTTAAATCTGATTGGACTCAATCAGCTTCTTAAGTGTCAAGTTAAGACCGACTCCGAGTTGAGATGGATCAGACTTTAGAAATCGGTATCGTGGAATCCAGTTTATTCGCAATAAAATATAGTAGAGTGCCTTTACGCACATAGTACAAAATATGAACGGTACAACATACATTGATAAATGGTATTCAAATAGCAAAACATTAAATAAGTAGGACGTTTCGTTTTACGATTACGTCTATCTCATTCGTTAGTCACTCTGCGTATACCTACCACAACCACACACGTCATATTTAGAGACACGACAACAATGCAGTACAAAGTTTAAAAAGCGGTTACAATATGTAATTCTCAATAAGAATGAGGTATTCGTCCGCGCGCATCAATTGAATTGAGTTTAAAGTACAATGTTAGAGCAAATTGTTTTTTAGGGCGTGAAATATTACGCAATACGGGTCCGTATTCCTATTAATTTCCAGATTCGCGACGCGGCGGTTTTTAAATTTAATAATCTTGTCGTCAACCAGTCGCAACTGAATCTAGGAAGAGATGTGCTGTAATAAATGCATTGTTTAACTATATTCTACAAATATAACAGACTAAGCGAACCTTGTTGATTAAACTCTAGTTTTCAGGTCGAATATAGCAAATATATCCGTTTGGGTACTCCCACCGATCAGACAATCAAACACACACACTTACATAAATTTTCAGCTAAAATTTTTAAGAATCCTTTTTATGTTCAATAACGAATTCCGTTTACGGTGGAATATCCTGGTGTCCGGGAATTGCCGGCAATAAGTCAAATACTCCGATCGTCAGGATATAACCAGTCAATAAAAAATAGTTTATGTATCGGAGTAATCAAAGTTTCTACGATATACAACGACCCATCTGCAAGTTAACCTCAACTACTTATCCTAGACGGCCAATTATAAAGTGAACTAGTAGGAAACTTCGCTCTATCCAACAACACCGAGTAGTATACACTTATTCGAGGTAGTCCACGAAGGGCACCCATCTGAATGGCACCTAGCCTAGTCCACGAAAGGCACCTATCAATATTTTTGGCAGGTGCTCTTCATGGATACAATTTATTTTTTACATTCTTGTCCACGAAAGGCACCTACGTTAACCGTTACAGTAACCTGGACTGGGCTAGGTGCCATTCGCGCAGGTTCCATTCAGATGGGTGCCCTTGGTGGACTACCTCACTTATTCTATAGTGCTGCTATATTAGGAAAGAAACAGGTTAAAACTCAATTTATTGAATGGTATTTAGTTATTTAATGCAATCTATTTATAAATTTAGTCAGCATTTGTGTAAAGCAGTATACTTATTTAATTCTGAACCTAGGTCAATATATTTCGAGTTACTAGATCGTCTAGTAATGCCCGTTTGAACGTGATTACACTTATGTACAAAACGTGTGCGTACGCAGAAACACTTCTAAAATGTAAGGTTATTTTAAAACATGCGTTGACAGGGAAAACTTGAAGTTAATAAGTGCTAAGTTAAAAGGTTAACTAAACCACAGCAGACCACAAGAATCTGCGATGACTGATGACTATTTATAGCCTAGAATTCGATTAACGTGTTGCCGCTGACGACGCACACGAAGATGGTAAAATAATATAGGCATGTACCTACTGTTTTATACAGTACAATGTATTTCTTTATACATATTTATTCATATCCCTACCGTATAGACTTTCCGCGAAAAATTTCAGATGCCTTCTACTTATTCTAAACAAGAAGACATTCTTAACACGTGTAGTTAGTACAAACGTTTAAAGAGATAACTCAAATTTCATTAATTGCGTAAATATTTTACATTTACATGGAACCTAAAAAACCTTTTTCCCTATCGTGCAGTGCACGGCATGCAGCTACTGAGAAAAACTGCCAGAAAACTCAGTAGGAATCATTTTATTAAATAAAATTTACTTACGATTAATTACATATTGTTAGTCACTTAAATAATCAGAAATTTTGTAATATGCTGCACAATTTGGCTTTAATGATTCTTTTTAACTTTTTCGTAGACAATTCTCTAATATCATTGGGAAGTTTGTTATAGAATTTGACCTATACATTGACCTAGAAAAGAGTTATTTATTTTATGGAGACGGGTAGTACGTAACATAAGATTAATATCATTCTTATTCTTATCTAGGCTAATCAATAGTTAGCCTAGATTCCTTAGGTCTGCTTGAGCGAATCGTTAACAGGAATGATGGTTATAGAAACAAGATCTAACTCACACGATGTGCGATGGTTCGTGACGACTTCGCATACATGTAAACCCGTTAACTCAGAACATCTAAACATCTGAAGAGGTGTATAGGGTATTCAATTAGGGAACGGATGAAATGGTAACGTAAACGCTTCAAATATAAGCGCATTTATAAATGGGCCGGTTGTTTTATTTGAGCGAAAATCTAAATAATATGTAAAAATCGATGTTTGTATGTATGTTCCCCAAGGAATCCCAACATGTTCATATTCAACTATAAAGTCATCGTCAAAGTCTCGGCGAGTTTCTCGGTGAGATTCTCGATTTTATAGAGTTATAGGTATTCCTGTTCAGTTAGACAGTGATTGGAACAACCAAATGTTGTTTTTTGGAATTTCGGTCATTTTGTGTTGTATATCTCATAAAATTTAGATTTTTGATTCTCAATAACGCATAAACGGTTAACCGGATTTTGAAGATTTTTAAAGTTAATTAATACATACTAAATCTATATAATATTTATAAATATATGTTTAAATCTATTTTCCTTATGGTCACAAAAACGACTGTAACGATTTATACGACTTTTTCTGGCAATCTACAAATTAGCGCTGGAGATGATACTTCTATTAGCCATTAGACCGACGATATATTTTTGGAAATTATCTTTTCATTATCATCGTCAACATATCAGCCGAAAGACGCCCACTGCTGGACAAAGGCCTCCCCCAAAATCTCCACAATTGCCGGTCTTGCGCTATCCGCCTGCAACGACTTCCAGCTTCCCGGCCTGGCTTTACAACGTAAGAACTATTCGAAATAACAATATCCGAATGCCGAGTACAGTTAGTACTTTAATAAATGGTTTGAGGTGTTTCAGGAGGTATCAAATCACTTCTACGCAACTCGAAAGGATCCTACTGAACCTAACTAAGTTTTATGTTAGTTCACTTTTACGTTATCATACTTTCTTTTTCAAACATTAATTTCAGATAAGCTTACACATATTAATCATATTTTATTATCTTTATCTAAACTAAATATTTAGCAATATTACAAGCCTAAAGGAAGTTGAAGTGTTAAGCTATTCCTATATTTGCACGTAATCCAATTCTTTTATTGGTAATGCATGGTTGCGTTTCCGACTTTGGTCGTCAATTTCGAAAAATAACCTTTTAATCGCTCCTTTACTGTACGGACAGGTGCATGACTGATCTAACTCGGCCATGCTTTACATAAACATGCCAGCTCCCCTAACGCTTATCTATCAGTTATCGGTTTATCACACATCAAGCCACGTAACATTTTGAGTCAAATTAATTCAATGTTTATACAGATTTAGAATTCCAAATCGATTGTTGAATATGCTTGGTTACTTGTCTGACCTTGAAGGACAACTCGGTAAAACAACATGAAAATCCGGGCTTCGTCGCAGAATGCGCCTTTCGCAAAATGCCCCCTAGTCGCAAAAATTCCCTTTCACAAAAAGTCCCTATTGCAAAATGTCCCTCTGGTAGCATACATATGACTCTCGCCAAATTCCATTTTCTTGAAAGTGTTTAACACTTTCGCAATATACCCCATTCTCAAAAAGCCCCTTACGCAGAATATCCCCCTGGTAGCAAAAATATGGCTCTCGCGAAATTACCATTATCATGAAAGTGTTAAAACACTTTTTGAAAAAAAGGACATTCTGGGACGAAGCCAAAATTCGTCCATTCTCAAGCTCAGATAGGTCATTGTTTTCTCGGAAATGTTTTATATAAACGCGCCAGCTCCCCTAACGTTAATCACACAAGGCAGATAACATTCTGGGTCACATTCATTAAATATTTGTACTCATTCAGGATTCATTCTAACAAAATACAGTGATGTATGTATATTTGTACTCTTGATACTTAATTCGGGCCTTCAGTTAGGGTGAGCATGAGTTAATTAGGTTAGTAACCTAAATGTTAAATTTGATTTCTGTGCAGCGTGTGTCATAAAAAGTAAACGATATATAAACAATATAATTAAAACACTTGCTCTAGGAAAACCGCCCTTACTTATTTATTACTTATTTTATTTATTATATTTTTTCTCTTTTATTACTTATACTTTACTTAAGAAATAAAGGTCAAAATTTATCCACTGACATTGCGTAGATTGTACATTATGTGGGAAACTAATACTGCGGATATAGCTTTTATAGGCCGCTGTAACAAAGATATTATATGTTTGAAGCCTATGTACAGTCAACATAAGAGATATTATATACCAGGCCGTTGTCTGGCTGGCTCTTTGTCTGGATCTAAAAAAATCGCATTTAAAACTAATTCGTAGCGAAATAGGAAGCAATCATAACTTTTAGCCGGGTATAGATATCTCTTTTGCCGGCTTACATCTGTTACGTACTACGACGGAACAAATCAATTGAGAGAGATTTAGATTAGGTGTACATTTCCCGCCGTCTTCTACAGATACACGTTAGTGTGGCGAATTTAAACGTGGAACATCCACCAAACCTGACCTTCGCTCGGAACGCGCTGTCCCAGCAATAACCAAAGAGATAAGAGATGTTTATAAAACGCCTGGTACTAAAACGCCCATACAGCGTATGTTTCCAGGAACCGCCTTCGTTGTCTATGCCGTAGGTATTTACCAAAGCGAATACTGTCTTACCAACAGCAATAGTCATCATAACGCCATGCGTCAACTATGAATAACGCTTGTGCCAAATAGGGTTATCAACCGGCGGATATTATAATATAAGTAGGACAAGATAAATCTAGACAAAGCTTAAATCGATAGGTAATTTCAACAGACCCATACATTATATTTTGTAATACGATTTAAGTTGACTCTACTATTTCCCGTGTATATGTGACTCATATATTTTGACGGGCTTGTTGGCGTAGTTTGCAAATGCTTGCTTTTCACGCCGGAGATCGTGGATTCGATTTCCACCCAGGACAGATATTTGTGTGCATGAACATGTCTGTTTGTCCCGAGTCTGGGTGTAATTATCTATATAAGTATGTAATTACAAAAAAGTAAATGTTTATTAGGATATTATTTATAATAGGTCTTTACCTATGAAATTGCCGTTTTGTATGAAAAAATTTAAACGAATTTTTTTCATGAATTTTTTTATTTGTATTAATCGAAGTAATCACCCATGCAATCAATGCATCTTTGCCATCGCAGTGGCAGTTTATTGATGCCCTTCTTAAAGAAATCAGCTGGACGGGAGGCAACAAATTCTTCAAAGGCATTTTGTACTGCCTCTCGGGTATTGAATTTTTTTCCCGCCAAGAAGTTATCCAAATTCTGGAAAAAGTAGTAGTCTGTAGGCGCAAGGTCTGGTGAGTAGGGCGGATGACGGAGAGCTTCCAACCCCAGTTCTTGCAACTTGGAGACCGTCTGCTGTGCAGTATGAGGTCGCGCGTTGTCGTGCAGGAGCAGCGGAGACGAGCGATTGACCAATGCTGGTTGGAGATGCGCCAGCTTCTCCATCATTGTGCTCAGTTCTTCAAGTACACATCTGCAGTAATGCTCACCCCGTTTGGTAAGAAGCTGTGATGAATCACACCGGCGCTAGACCACCAAACAGTGACCATCACTTTTCTAGGGGTAAGTTTTCGTTTAGGGCATTGTTTAGGTGCTGAACCAGGATCCAACCAACTTGCTGAGCGCTTGCGGTTATCAAACAGAATCCATTTTTCATCGCAGGTAACAATGCGGTTCAAAATTCCTTCATTTGTGTGTCTGTTGAGCAGTGCAAGGCACGTCTCGACGCGTACTTCGCGCTGGCGATCATTGAGTTCGTGGGGCACCCATTTGTCAAGCTTTTTTACCTTGCCAATTTGACGCAAATGGACCAATATTGTTTTGACGCTAACGTCGAAAGCTGCTGCTAATTCAGCCGTAGATTGTGTATCATCAGCTTCCACAACCGCCTTTAATTCGTCATTGTCGACCAAAGTCTTCGGACGACCGCGAGGTTCATTTTTCAGGTCGAAATTTCCAGAACGGAAGCGAGCAAACCAATAACAGGTGGTGCGTTGGTTTGTAGTGTTAGCTCCGTAAACGTCGTTGATGTTGCGTGCCGCTTGTGCCGCGTTGCTGCCACGACGGTACTCATATTCCATAATTACTCGAATTTTTAACGTATCCATGATGACGAAAAAGATTGAAATGCGATGAAAATGTAACACTAATCAATAAAGAAATGACTACTTTTGGAAAAAAGAATCCATGTTTTTAAAATAAAATTAATTTGAAATTAGAATTCTTAGCCAAACAAAAATTATTTTGATTTGAAATGGCCAGTACTGCAGAACGGCAATTTCATAGGTAAAGACCTAATATTAGTTTCCATAGTACAAGCTCTGCTTAGTTTGGGACCAGATGGCCGTGTGTAAATAATGTCCCAGGATATTATTATTATAACAGGTCCAATCCAGCTTATTCAAGCTTGTGGCGCTCTCAGCTATTTGCGCTCACCGGTGCGTAAGTGATCGGGGAGGTGAACCTCCTATGCAAGCGGTCAGTCTATAGATAGGTTACTGTCAAAGTGGTTTTATTTCGAGCGTCTACGTGCTGCGGAGGGCACGTTAAGCTGTTGGTCCCGGTTGAATTCGTTAGACAATTGCTGATGCAGATGGAAACATTGCCAAATCCACGCATTACAGCTCACTAGATTCATCTTAGCAAAGCAAATTCATATCAGATAGACACAAGTAAATTTATTGTATGTTTTTATCAATACAGATGTAGTTTTCGTCTCATAGGTTCTGTTGAATATATACCTATATTACATATTTTTAGAATTCTTCTCGAATACTGACAGCTGTACTATTTAGGGAAATCTGTGGCGGATAACTCACGTAATTAATATTGCGTTGGACATACAGACGCCAGCACATCCGGTTACCCCAATCTTAATACATTTCTTTTATAGATTTAACACTAAAGCATAAGGTTCACTTTCAATTGAGGAAATTTGATAGACTAGGGTAGCTTGATATGCTGGCGTCTGTACGTTACTATACGGGTTACCCGTCCCAGTTGTTGGTTTGTTAACTTCTCACGTTAGATTTAATAAATGATTATGAAACACGAATATGACAGCCCTACGCTCACTTTTTATTACCGAAACAATCAATAGAAGTTGGCAAGTGGAGTAGACTTGACGGACATACGTAATCGGGAATTCGTTAGATATTTATAACTCAATTTATTTTAGTATCGAGTAGGCTAATTCATTTACAGAGTTTATAGCAGTAGTATATAAGGCAATATTACTATTTTAATACATTTTTTAAATCGCAAAATGCCGATCCATAGTTTTTTAACTTCCGTAATTATGAAAGTAGGCGGCTATCAATTCGAAACAAAATGTTTTTTTTATTCATGTCACAATCAACTACGAAAAAGATATATAAATATCTCGGGACATCTTACTGTCATATAATCCCAAACTATGCATTTTTTTAATTAAATACATCTTATACATAAATTCAATCAACGACAAATCTTTGTGTGATGTAATTCATCACACAAAGATTTGTCCTGGGGACCCACAACCCCTGGCTTACCAGTCAGTGTCACTAATAACTAGACCAACAGACCTGTCACCAGCACTTGAGAAATTAATTTTTATGAAATTTTGATTGTATGAAAATCTTCACTCAGTCGACAGGAATAACTTTCGATACCTATGGATTCATATAAGGTAGCTGTGGTAAAAAAAACCCGGCTAATTGCGAGTCGGACCGGCACACGCAGGGTTTTGTACCATTGAGTGAATATTTTTATTTAACTTTGTTATTCTATTAATTTGTTGCTATAGAAACCATTCTCACTATTACGCATCCACTGTACGGCTTTGAACTTTGCCACTGGTAAGTAGTTTATCGCAATCCATTTATTCTCGGCTTCACTATATGGCATGGTCACACAAAATAATGGATTTAGGTAAACTTCCTTCAACTATTCGTTTCGCTGATTCTATTGTAAGACCCAAATAAAAAGGAGGCTATAATATTATTTTCCCTGTTAAGAGGTGTCAGCCCAATGAACGTGTTTTTTGTCACTATTGGGCATAATCTAATACTTTTTCGGAAAAAACAGACACCTGCTAAAGTAATATTATTAAAAGTTCACTATACAAAGTATAACGGGTTGTTGTACAGACGCCAGCACATCCAGCTACCCCATCTGTAAAATTTCTTTAATAGATTTTATACTTTATCACATAAACATAAGGTTCACTTTCAAATGGGTAAACTTGATGGGTAAGATTGGGGTAGCTTGACGTGCTGGCGTCCGTACATTACTCACAAAGTAAATTCGCCACAGAAAAAGTATAAGTAAATTCGTCACAGTTCTAGTTTTATGACGAAAATTCAGCATATATTGATTTGAACTATTGTAAATTCGTCACAAAGTTTATCCCCGCACCAACAGCAGGAAAATCAAACAATAAGTAGAATTATAACGTCATTTATTTATTTTTATAATTATTATTACAGCAATATTAAGATTATAACCTTATCTCTACCTAAAAAGCACTAACCTGCGGCTTGAAAGACAGCTATCTACCAACCACGTCAACCGGCCCGTCAAAATATTAAAATTAGCAGAACTGTTATTTTTTATGAAGAAATTAAATAAATTTTTTGAAAGTGTGACTCGAAATCACACTTAAAAATGTTAATATTCGCACTTGCCGTCCTTTTTAACATTTAAATGTGTTTAGAAAAGGTCATTTTCATGTTTCGTCACGTTTTAATGAAATTGCAAAAATTGTGATACGTGAATCGAATCATAAGCCAATTAAAGTTTATATGAAGAAGGAGCTTCCTGGAATAGCTAATATTTTTACGTAACATGCTATAAAAAGAAATCAAATCATTTCGCGCGCTAAAATCAATAACTTTGCTTGCTACTAGTACTTTATGCAAAAATGAAGACTTGTGACGAATTTTCAATATCAATATAATGTAATTAATATTTTTTAGTGCATGTGACGAATTTACTTTCAATGTCTGGAGTGTACAAAAATGTGACGAATTAACAACAACCCCCCGTATAACTACTACCCTGCTGAGCAATTTCAATAACCATTTTGTGGAATTTATTATTATTATTATTGTTGTTTGAGGAATGATGCCTTGATGGCATCTTGCTACAGTATAGCAGAGCTCCTTGACTTTGTTAAAGTTCACTGCTTTAATCCTATAGCTTTTATAAACTTTCAGATTGATTGTGAATTGAGTGTTTGTATCTCTTCCGGTTGCATGCTGTCCTAAGTAGATACTCCTACAACGCATTAGCGGTCCGTACGAGCAGAGAATGTGCAAGAGTTTCCTCTGATTCCTGTTTGTGGAATACTAAAAATGCCTCAGCTGATCGCTATTCTTGCATGGGCAGTTAATCTTTTTTGTGTACTCTGCATGTTGATTTACAACACGTTGTTGAGTTTTATAGTCAAATTAAGCCTAAGGTACGTCCACCTTGTTTGATATAAAATATGCTTTAATACACTTGTATTAAACGAAAAATATGAAAGGGCTACTCTGCAAAGATTTAGATGCAAATTTTAAAATAATTATAAATGATAAATATATATATCATAAAGAATGCTCTGTTTTGTTGTAATATTCACTAGCACTAGCACAAAATAATCTAATCATGCAGTCTGGTTTGTAGAGGCATATGACTAAGTAACTTTTTATAAGTCTAAGAAATGCATGGAAGAACCTTGAAGCACGCATCGGACTCGAATTTTGACGGTTTTATTTAGTTGAATGATTGTATGCAATAACTAAAGCATAATTCGGTTGTAGTTATAACGGTAACGTTATTACCTTGTATAACCAATTGCAACGAGGCAAGCAGTCTGTGTATAGATGGGTGACCGCCAAAGTAGTTAAATTTTTTGGCATCTCCGTGCTTCGGATGACACGTTAAGCCGTCGGTCCCGATTGTATACTTTAGACAACAGACAATAAGCCATGTTCCGTTATGGCTTATGGTCTTACTAGGACTCTTAGAGTAACCACTAGCCTTATGATAAAGCAGGTAAGTAAAGGGAATTCCTTTTTACTTAAACTTTATAACACACCTATATACATTAAAATTTATATAGGATCTCTCTGAGATTAGATTTATATTTTAAAACTTAATTTGCATTTGATTGATCGTTATGAATTGTGCAATAACCTTATAGGTCTAGCTAGCGGTAGTGTGTTCAACCACAGCCATTGAGGTCCTGGATTAAAATCCCGGTTCTTGCCAAAAAGAGATTTTAAGATTATTCTTTCGCGAAAATTAAAAATAACTACTTATGTTAGGATAATACCAACATTAACATCAAGGGACGAAGGACAGGCTGGATTACGCAAACGTGTCATAAATTGTGCAACAATGAAATAAAGTCATCATAAAAGAGTGCGTATATAACTTGTGATAATCTCGAGTGTACCGTACGAGAAGAACAGCGGTCGAAGGACGCATGACCGGCTGGCATTGGCAGCGGTCTTTAGTTCGGCCGTTAGATAATGCGACCGAGAAACGCACGGCGGTCGAGGTCACGAACAAACACCGACGTATGACGTATACCTACGTACTTAGTAACGAAGTAGTGAGGCAATACTTTTTCTGCTAACAACTTTAATTATGCTTGTACTAGTTGTGCCCTGCGGTTTTACCCGCGTTAAACTTTATAAATTATTATAGCCTATGTGTTATTCGAATATATTAGCTACTAGCTGTGCCCCGCGGGTTTACCCGCGCTAAATTTTAAAAATGTGTTATTCGGATATGTATAAGCTATATTACGACAAATTCTCATTACAATTCGTTCGGTAGTGTTTGCGTGAAAGAGTAACAAACATTCGCATTTATAATATTATTAAGATTAAAATTAGGATATTACTACAAAGTTTCATCAAAATCCGTTCGGCCGTTCTTGCATGAAAGAGTAACAAACATTCATACATAAACTTTCGCATTTATAATATTAGTAGGATAATGACTTGTTTGTAGTGAATCTAATGCTTTTATATGGAACCCTCATGAAAAGACGAAAGTACAAAAAGCCTTTTTAAAAAGTGATTCCCCTATAAGCGTGTATATGTGCCGAAAAAATTACCTTCTAGGAAACTAGGGTACAAATCTTTTATTTTTATCTTGGGACAACTAATACACTGCCATCTGATCCCAAACTAGGCAGAGCCTGTACTATGGCAACCAGACAACTGATAAAAATACTTATTCATTTCTTAATACATACATATTACGGATACACTAAAAAATCACTAAAAGATGAGGCGAAATCTTAATCAGATGACGACAATGTACAAAATTATTATGGGTCTAATCGAGGATGCGAGCCTTCACGAACAATTTTTTATATTACTGACGTGGCAGAAAGAATAGGCTGTTCGCTGTGCCTACCTGCCGTACCGTAGCGCACTACAATTCACCAGCTCCTCGTGTTCTCACGCATTTCAATGCTCTCTCTATTGTCAGCAAATCCAGATTGATTGATTGGACTGCCAATAATTCGTATAAAGGGAAAAAATTACACAAAAATTTGGTCAAACTCGGTTCAGCCGTTTAAGAGGAGTTCGGTGACAAACACACGTTCAGAACAATTATATATTACTACTAATAACCCAGCTCGGCTATGCACTGTCTTTTTTGGATTTACTATAAATTTCTTGTACAGAAACATTGTCCTAACCAAAAGAGCAATAAAGAAACTTGCCATATCAGTGGAGCCGTTCACAAATGATGCTCCATCATACGTGTGGGAATTATTATTTCTATGGTATATATGTGTAATACACTCTAGAAAACAATAGTAAGTATACGGAATACTTATTACTACTATTGTTTTCTAGAGCGTAAGTATCATGAAACGGCTGAAACAATTTTTTTACCTAAGTCTTAAGTCAACGCGGACGATGTCGCGGGGAGTAGCTAGAAACAATGACAAACATTACATATATGACATGTGTGAAAACGTGCCTGTGTATTTCCTAGTACAGAAGCACGCCGGTGGTTACACTTTGACCTTGACAGCTTCTTAATTACGTGTGTAATAAGAGCGGTTTTCGCAGAACAATTGTAACCGCTGACGCAGGCATCTGCCTACTTAAAAATATACAAAACAAACAAAATTATGTACTTATATAACAAAGCGTGTAAGTTCAATATCGACAGTACACACTGTACTGTACTATTCCAAGAATGCTTTATATAAACAGAGGTATGTGACATAATTGATAATACCATCGATAAACGGGTTTTCTTTGAAATATATAAATCAAATAAGATTTAAAAACATTGAATAAATATCTACTACTACTGAACATATTAAACAAAACCAATTTCTCAAAGATTAAATAAAAAAATTAAGGCATCGTCAGTGAAGTAGTTTTTGAGTTTATCCATAACAAACAAATACATAAAAATCAAAACATTTTTTTTTCAAAAAAAAAAATAGTTCATATATAAAAATAGTTTCTTGAATTCTGTTTTAAAACCTCAGAATAATTATGGGGCCACTTCAGAATCTATTGATTTGCTAGGCCAAAACTGACAGGCATCTATTTTGGCTTTGGCTAAGCAGTAGGTAAAATTTGAGCGCCAACCAAACGTAGGTAATAACGCGTTCTAGTGAGGTACCTACATCAGGAGGCAAACGTTCCGTAGCTTAATGTGAAAACAAAGACCTGTCACGTTTTGTGCCACTGTATGGAAGCTCAATTACTGAAGTTAGCGAAGCGAGCAACTCTATTCACAAAAAACGGTTTACAAAAACGTCGTGAGGTTTCGTAAGACTTCAGACGGGTGGGGAACTCCTTATCCTTCGAGTTATTTTTAACCTCCGACGTAAAAACGATGGATACGAAATCACGGAATACGGTAAACGATATGACCCGATTTTGATTTTGTTTTTTTCTTTGAAAGGTGAATTAGTCGGGAGTGGCCTTAGCTATGTTTGATGAAAATCGGCCAAAGATAGCCGCCGCCACAACATGGCGGTTTACATATTTTTTTATACTTGCCCCCTCAACATGGGTGTCAAATGAAAGGACTTGATTTATCATCATCAGCCTAATATCGTCCGCTAATGTAATAGGCTTCCCAGAAGGTTTTCCAAAAGGTTTTAGCGTTGCCATTTGGAGAGGTTTAGCGTAGTCACCGCGCTTGGCGTCCGAGTTGGCGAGCGTAATAAGATGGTAGTCAGTACACAGGAGGCCCTGCTGCCCAATCCCTTAGTTGCCTTTTCGCCGCCCACGGGATCTGGTATGGGGTGGCTCTGTTATTCTTTCTGGGCCGTTACCACAAGGCTAGGCGTCGACTAGTAGAATACTATACATAATGACCATAAAAAGCCATGAAATAGGATATCCAGTACAAGTGTTCCAAAATCTGATCGCATGAAGAGTGAACGAGTAGTAGAAGAAGTCAGTTTTGTGAGTGGGAATAATGATTCCTCCTGCAAAACTGAATTGATTCAATTTATTTTTACATTAATATGGAACAAAGAAATCGGCTATGCCCGACAGTTTATTTTTTTAGTCATGTCCAAATACACTAGACTACTTTTCGCCCTACCTTACCTACCTTAGCCTAGTTGGTAGTGCTCCTGCCTATGAAGCTGGTGGTCCTGGGTTCGAATCCCGGTAAGTGCAAATATTTGTGTGATGAGCACGAATATTTGTTTCTGAGTCATGGATGTTTTCTATGTATATAAGTATTTATCTATCTATATAAGTATGTATATCGTCGCCTAGTACCCATAGTACAAGCTTTGTTTAGTTTGGGGCTAGGATGATCTGTGTGACATTGTCAAAAAAAAAAAAAGTTTCAATTTGCGTTTATCCACAAAAACAGAACACTCTGCCACATTGCGCCACAAATAAAATAAAAATTGATCCAGTCTAAAGTACAGGGAGTACCTAAAGAGGAATATGGGAAAAAAGGTTGCAAATAATGGTTCTTAGTTTGCACAATTTGAAGGTATTAAAGACCTCTTAAAGTTATATCGTTCATCGCCCTGTCACAGCGCCACAAAATTTCCGTTAACTAAAATTCCGTAAATAATTAAGGGAAAGCCGTGCAAATCTATTGCACAACTTTTCAATTGTTAACATTTTCAAGTAATGTTGTTACAAAAGTGTTTTGCACACATTCAGCCATACAATGTCCTTAAGTCCCTCACATTAGCAGCTATCTCGTTCTCGCATTAGGATATTTAAAGGATATGAAATGACTGTGTGTGACCAAAAAGGTGCTACGTCAAATTGTAGAGCTTGGATTTAAAAAAAACACAGGACTTGATCTCGTTTTATAACTTTTTAGTAAAACTAAAAGGAAAAGACTAGTTTTTAATTACCTTTTGTCTTTCATACAATAGAAGAGGTCCTTGTAATAAAGGTTTGATGTACAAGCTACATAGATCTATCCGACAATTTGTGTAACCTCCTTTTCCCGTCCGTATAAATCTGGATGCCAATGGCGGTTATCGCATTGAATCATCCTTTCATCCATTTTATACACGACACTTTATATCTTAGGAGCCTAATAAAGAATTATTTAGACGGTATATATTTGTCATGAGTTAATAATGGCAGAGGAAATATGAAATTAGCTATAATGTCAGAGAAACACTGATTGACGGGCCGGTTGGTAAAAAAATTGGCTTTCACGCCGCAGGTCATGGGTTTTTTTTATATCGGGACTAGTCACTCCCTCTTACCCACAACTGCAACTCCTGTAAGCCAGGATCAACAGTGGCACACAATAAAATGATTCTGAGCGGTGAGGCTCAGGCATGTCCCGGGGTATCGCTTAATAGTCTTGGATCCCGCAATGAATTTAATCAGAAATAAAGGAGGAGTTAGAAAATGAATAGTTCCACTTCCCTCCAGAGCAAAGCGGGAGACAGAATGATGTAAAGAGGCCATAGCTTCATAAAAAGAGAGAATTGCAACAAGAGAAGCCAGCTGCAAAAGCACCGAGAATCGATTTAAGGGTCCTGAGTGAACTGTTATATTTGATTCCAATAGTAGGAATGGCAAAAGCGCTTAAACGCACGGAAGTTGTTCCTTGTTACTACAATATCCGTATAATAAACTACTCCAGATATTGGTTGCAAGCTGTTGAATATAATATCACGCTGATTTTGCCAGAGATCACACTCCCAAAGTATGTGGTGAGCAGTTTGTTCCTATTTGTTAAAGGAAATTCAGCACAGCAAATTGGTGAAGATACTAATTTGAAACTTAACAATTTATTTTTGAAATTGCAGTGTCCGGTAAGAAATTGTGCAACAGAATGGTCTATGATTAGCCAAGTTTTATTTAACCGTGCAGATGGCGACCCTTGGTTGAGGTATTCCATCTACATTCCCATTTGGTCGTGGGTTCGATTCCCATCCAGGACAGATATTTGTGTGCATGGACAAATAACCGTGCTAATCACACAAAGAAATGTTCCGAGTGGGATTCGAACTCACGGCCTCTGGCTTACCAGTCAGAGTCACTGACCACTAGAACAACATGCCAATCAATTACCAAGTACACAGTATAATATGGATCATAATAACACATTTTCCTAAAAGCAACCCTTGTTAAGTTATCCAATGAGTAAACAAACAAATCAAGAATACATGAATAAATTTCAAAACGAGTAAAAACTGAGGTCGTCGCGTATTCCTGAGTTGGCAATATCATTTTCATTTACAGTTTGTTCATGAGAAATTACCGCGTGTCACGATACTCACGCACGACTTTGTTTCATAATAAGAGCTGTCATGACGGCCTCAGTACCGTCGGTGCAAAGTGCAAACTACAATTAGTAAAACTCCCGTAAAAACACAGACTAGACTATGATAGTTTGAACCAACGCAAGAAAATAGTGCGTTTAGGGTGCTATTGAGACTGCTCCGATCTTGTAGCGCTCCCCAGAATTTTTGCGGACACTTGCGTATACTTGCTTTTGTGCTACAATGAAGAAGTGGGGCGAATCACTAGTGCGTAGGTTGCTTTTTTATCACTACGTACCCCCCTCGTCCCTATTGTCCAATTAAGTTTAAATTCCGGACCATTTATGACGTCATATGTAGGTACGTCATAAATGGTCCGGAATCGATTTTCAACGTTGAAGCCGATTGAATGAATGATTTAGTAATTTCTAACCTTCATCTAATTGAACGACGATCACGATGACTGGATACTTAGGCGGTAGCATATGGGTCACACCAAGAGCAGAGCAGAACATTTTCTGAGATTATTTTAAAAAATAACTTATGATTATTATCATCCATCGCAAAATTGAATACACACCCAAATTTGAAGCTCGATCATACTCTAGCAACATGTGCGATAAATTTTGGTCGACCATGCGCGAACATTTTGCAGTTCAGTCTTCGCTGACCCTATAGGTACACAAAAGGGCCGCTTTGTTTTGTGCACCTATCGATACACGCTGGTGTATCAGATCTGGTGTGTCAATCAGATTAGCGGCCCGCGTATCAGCATACGCGGGCCGCAAATCTGATTATAGATCGGAGGGGCCATTTTATTGATACGAAGGCAAACGAATGGTTATAGGGGGGTGATGGTGGTCGCGGCGTGTTATCGGTCGTACTACACAAGGTGTAACATACATAGTGGACGCAACTTAAGTAGCTTAATTTGCATAATAACCGAAACGACGTGACATCCATTTGAAAAATATTCAAAAAGGATTTATTCTCCATAAACCACGTCTGACAATTGACGCATATTGTATGGTGAATTATTTTGTGCTGGCGCTAATTGGTTTTCCTTAATTTTATTCGTTTCGTGGGCAGACTACACTCTTAAAATTTTCCTTCACTGTTTATGTTACATCTGTATATTGATTTGTGCTTTGAGAGTATTTAATAACCTTGCCTTTTTCTAGACAAATTGTGATACGGATTGTGTAAGACGTTACTGGAACAACGATGCTTGTGGGAAAGGGTATAGTTACAGCCAGTACCTACTACCAACATCCTAATTATGTTAGCAAACAGGATAGACACCCTAG
This sequence comes from Pseudoips prasinana, assembly GCA_951640165.1. Taxonomy (NCBI): domain Eukaryota; kingdom Metazoa; phylum Arthropoda; class Insecta; order Lepidoptera; family Nolidae; genus Pseudoips; species Pseudoips prasinana. Next base: position 19,779,449 of record OX621236.1, on the reverse strand, counting down.
GCGAACTACTAACCAACAATATCTTCTTTTGTCTTAAGTGCGTGTAGTGTGTTAGTGTTAAAATTTTTCTTAAGTTAAACTTGTTACAAAGAAATGAGCCTGGATGTCTTTAAGAAATGGATTATCATTATTTGATTTCCTTTAATTTCTCATTACCTGGAGGAGTTTTATGCTCGTCACACGGGCCATAGCCAAGCTGAAAAGGGATTCACGTTATACTATAAGCCAAAGAAATTGATGAAGTAGTTCGGAATTTTCGGGAAAGACCCGTGTTCATGTTTAAGGCTTTCTGCAGGGTGTTAAGAGTATGTTTGGGGACTTTAGACATAACAATGGGAAAAGAGTTACCCTTTGGAGACGTACACTTTGTAAACTTTTAGACCAGTCACTCACTCGGTCACTTCTAGAGCAATTTATAATACCGAACGAGTTTATAATATCTCTATTATATTGATTGCTTTGTATAAGTTACTTGAATTTAAGTGTTTACAGGTGTATACATATGTATTTAAATTTTTATGAATTAATTTAGAGTCTTTTTGGTTAATCTGACGAGCTTGCTCGAAATCTAAGTATTTATAAATTATATGTAGGTCTAGTGATTATACGAGTACTGTTTCATCCAAACCTAATTTATAGCCGTTTTGAATAATTTTACCTTTGTACTTAGAAGATGTTTTGCACTTGTCAATTCCAAAGCATATATCGTTCGAGAAGATTGTGTGATGATGTGTGAGGCATGTATTCTTTAGTGTTGCCATATAACTTATTATCATCCATATACACGTATGATTGGGGTATTAATGTTGAGTGTGGTGAATGGAATTATTTAACATCTGAGATAGAGGATTTAATGCGAGACAAAACCATAAGGGGCTAAGTCCATCACCTTGAAACATTCGCAGTCTTATGCAAAGTTCTGTGATTTCGATATGTACGCCGTCAATAGTATTTAGCTTTTTTGTCCAGGCAAGCAGCTACATTTTTAGGAAAAGTAAATATGTGGATTTTGTATAGTTGAAGTACTGAACCAATTATGAGGTACAGAATCAAATGCTTTTTTGTAATCCACATCGTGTTTTTGGCCTTTTTTTATAGCGATCGCCTGTTTCATTGTTAGTGACTCTATTATAAGCTGCTCCTTCTATCCATGGCTTCTTTTCCGGCATCCTTTTTGTTCCTCAGTGAGAATTTTATTATTAGATATAGGTTGATGGAAAATGTCAGCTTTGCTACCAGGGAAAATTTTATATATTGTCTGCAAGCTGTTTTATATAATGTCAATGCTGAGACCGCCAATTTATGATGTCATCATCATGATCATGTCAGCCGCAAGACATCCACATCTGGACATAGGCCCCCCTTAAAAACCTCGTATACTTTCATATGCATTACAAAAAGATACTTAAATTTTATTTATTTATATATGTAATACAAAATCGTGACGATTTTTTGCTAGATACAACAATTTAAAAATAAAAACCCGTAACATGTATACAACAAAAGACATGCAAAACAGCCTTCTTTATTGGAAAGAAAAAATTGGAAAGTGCGAGTCGAGTTTGCACACGAAGGTTCTACAGCTGTAATAGAAATACACACTCTGTGTAAATTACAACTATCTAACTTTCTTGACTAACTATTGAACAATGGATGAAAAAGGTACAGCCCGCAGTCAGACACTGTTGGCACCCTTTACGCACGAATCCTTAACAAGCAAATATGATGCATTCTTGTTGGAGCGCTGGACGGAATTATAAGCCTGCAACAGTTACTGAGGTTGCAGAGTAAAAATATATTTTGACAACTCAACAGCAACCAACTGTTTTAACAAATTGACACCGTAACTTCAACTCTTTTCAATCGTAACTTTAACCCTCTTTTTGTATGTATGTGAGGTAAGTCATTATTTATTAATTTTTACTAACAATTGGTTAATTAAATAATTATAAAACGTGAACATTTAGCGTAAACAAAACAAAATACGTACATTGCTTTTAACAAAGAACTTTGTGATTTAAAGAGATAGGTAGGAATCCCCGCACGTGGAAAACCCAATTTGATGTAGGTACTCCGAAAAACCTTGGTATAGAATTATGTTTAGTAAACTGTGTAAATAGCAATCATTGAAAGGATTGTATCATCGGTAACAGAGACAAAAAGTGTACAAACTATAGCTATTGTATGTACATCTTTGCATTACACAATCATCTGTCATAGTAATGTAGACGTCATGTATCAGTGGAATCACTTGTAGAAGGAAAACCGCCCATATTATTTACGCAATAAAGGCGCTGCTAAAATTAAGTGTATACCTATATGTATATTGCCATAAAACAAATAATAATGTTGGTTATAGCACATAAATGTTACGTCAAAACTCGTTTTATTATGCTATTAAGATTTTAAATCCGCAGGCAAATCAAAGAAACTGACATAGCCCGTAGAACGCTTGCTGGGCTAGCAGGGTAGAAAGGTTCTTGAGTGATGATCGCGAACTGGAAGAATCAACGGGGCAGGACGGCCACAAGGTGGACCGACGTTCTTGCTTAAATTCTTGGGGAGGCCTTTGTCCAGAAGTGGATGTCTTTCGGTTGACATGATGATGAAATAACTTCAAACATTACGAGCCTATCAATTCGACTGTATGTTTAGTTCTTGTACACACGGCTACATATCAAGCTATACATTTCCAGTATAAGCTGATCCCGCGTTGTATAGGATTTTCATACTATGACAGGTCAGCTTATATTGGAAATGTATAGCTTCATATGTATGATTATTGTATGATTATTACTATCAATATACGAAATATTGATAGTAATAATTATTTTTTTATTCGACTAGAGTAGAGTTAAGTAATGCTTTATAGATAGTTCACATATAAATATTTTTCAAATCTATTGTTATAAAAAATAAGTAGTCATGTCATTAGCCTTTCAACATTTTCACCTTAATAATCTTAGAGTTGCAAGTTTCTTGTATGCACAAAACAAATGATTAGTGGGGTTAACTAACTATAGTGTAAACAAATAATATTACTACGAATGTTATGACTTAATGGCCGAATTATCAGCTTATTTATTAAACACAACACATCCAAATAGTTTGTTCAGACTGTCATTATTAGATGATGATGACGAATTGATAAAGACGCAAATTGCGAGTCGGATTCGCACACGAAGGAGTCCGTTCCATCGAAAATATATTTTTATTTTTTAAACTTAACTTTAATTTATTTTAATATTTTTAGTTAAAATGTTTCAACTAATGATTAAAATTAAAAAAAATTTCGTATAATATGTTGAATATATTTTACAATAAATTGAAATATTAATTTTATGCAGCGTACTTTCGTTAACTTACGTTAGTTTGGCAATTTATTTTTACAATTTTTAACAGGTTTGTAAGTCAAAAGGAAGTTATTTATCGATTTAGAACATTATGGTGTATTTTGAAGTTGCTGAATAGAAAGTAGCTGTAAAATGAAAATCTGTCGCACATTTAAAATCTTCCAATCATTATTACTTTGAGCGGTGGAATATCTAAACGGTTTCCTATGCCCAACTTCAAAATGAGCTTTGAATGCCAACCAATCCAATAATACAGTAGGGAATACCAAGCTCGATTCTGATTCTGTTTATGCATTCGTGAAACCTCTTCCCAAGATTGAACCTTGATTGAAGAATGGAAGAAATAATTTGTCCACCATCGATTTCAGTTTGATAAACATCATTCTTATAAGCCAAGAAGAGTGTGGGTCTATGAATACAACCTGAGGCACTCCACATATTACCCGTTCCCCAGTAGAATTACAGTTATAGCAGCAATAAAAAAACACTGAAAATTGTTACTGTGAACTGTTTATGAACTTGTTCTAACAGTTTACGAGATAGAGCCCGTTAACAGACAGACAAACGAACACAGAGAGATGGACAGACGCCTAGACGGTAAGACGGACGGACGGACAGCAGAATTTCCGTTGGTATGCTGTCGACTGACGTTCAACCCATCAATTATATATGCTTTTAGTAATAAATTTGTAAGTGTTAAGTGTAGTGATTTTGTTTAATTTTATTTCTAAACCACACCACAAACTCCCTAAAAAGTGAAACTTCAACGTGTACATTTCTCATTTTAGCAAAGTTACAATCGACTTTAATTTTGTTTCGTCTACAGTTAACTTTTATGTTTAACGGTATATAATAACAATTCTTAATCATCAATTTCGATAGTCTATGCTCGAAGATTTTGAGGCACAAATAGCGCTGTACAATTTAAATAAAAATACTCTCTAGAAATATTATTTCAAAATGAAAAACGTTTATTAAGATAATAACTGTTTTATAAAGTGAAATACAAACAAAATCAAAAGGTTTTATTCACGTAGACTTAAAAAAACGCTTGTAAATATAATAACATGTTTGTAGTTAAGTATAAATTATTATTTCTAGTTACATATGGATATTTAAATATGCGGCTTGTAATTTTGCAATAACATTTAATGTATGGTACTAATGATAGACGTTTAGCTAGCTTATTAATTTATTGCCAAATAGATTATTATTAGGTTTAATTATCGCAATTTATAGTTCTAGGTATATTTATGTTTGAATGGTTCTGTCAATTTTAATTCAATATTATTATTGTGGAGTGCCACTACTACCGGTTTTGACACGGCCCAAATTAGACGGTGCAGAGAATCATACTCAAGGAGGCTTAAATACTAGATTTGGTCCAGTTATTGACAATATGATTGATCGATCAGTTGTCTGATAAAGCTTTATTTTATATGATTTTTATTTTACTATTCCACGTGACTGTATACTAGACCTCGTTCGAAAATTTTAAGAAAAGTGTAATATATAATTTTGACGAGCCAGTTGGCGTGGTTGGCAAATGCTTGCTTTTCACGCCGGAGGTCGTGGGTTAAATTCCCACCCAGGACAGATATTTGTGCGCATGAACATATCTGTTTGTTCTGAGTTTGGGTGTAATTAAACAGTTAAATATGTATTTACAAAAGAAAAGTATTAAATGTAGCCCTGCTTAGTTTGGGATCAGATGGCCATGTCTAAATAATGTCCCTGGATATTATTATCACCAGCACTCGTCCACTTACAATAGTTCATATTATTGTTTCATTAAACATTGTAGACATCTACTTATCACTTCAACCTTAACTAAACTTAAATGTAAACAGCCTGGGAATTCGCCTATTTATATTTAATTTTAGTTACAATATCCATTTCAGTATCTAATAATTAATTCACCCCTTTATCGCGCGCTATACGGCTCATTAATTTAATAGGTACTTAAGTCGATATAATAACACTAGTAGCCCGCCCTAATTCACAGAAGTTACGCAAAGGTGTGTATGTGTGAATTAAAATTAGCTTGAGTATTAGAGGATTGGAAAATCTTGTAACGATAGAATCCGCCCAGAGCCGAGGTTCGAACCCCACAGGGGGTGCCCACCGGTGCGGGTACTTAGTTTGTAGTTTATATTTTGCTAGGCGGTTAGAGCCCACGCTCACCCCTACTGTCCGGTGAAGCAGTAAAAGCCGAGAAGCTAACTGCACGCGTCAAGTTAAAAAAAAATATTGTTAAGATATTGGAAATTAAAGTACATAAATGAATTATTTTCAATTTCAACGGTATGAAGTGCTGAATTTGTATGTTTGATGGCATTTATACAAGTATAGTATTGTACATAAAAATCTAACGATGTATACCCATATATTTGCAACATGGCGAGACTCACAAGGAACAGGTTTGTCGATAATGCTTGAACTGGACTAGGTGTTAACCTTGTGGCCAGCGACCTAGGATTTATGTTTTAGCTGTGCGTAGAATTCTATGTTACCAGCTACATAAAAAATAAACCTTCCGAAGTGGAATAATGATACCTGAAAAGAACCTGCTCACTTAACTTAATAAATACCTAGAAGAAGAATTGAACGCAACAACAAATACGAGGCAAACAATTTAACTCAAGCCTTAAAAAAATATAGCTAAAATTTAGATAATTAAACCTACACATGATCCTTGACAATAACTTAATTTTAGTTAGCTAAATATCGTTACTGTTATAAAATAAATCTTATTGTAAATTATTTCCTACAACCCGTGTACCAAAATATCTATATGTACCTAGAAATAATTATACATTAATTATATATTACTGCGAACATGTTCTGACTATTTACAGGCGCTTTTTTAAAGTCTACGTGACGCCTTTTTTATTTTTTTATTTATTTAAGCTAGATCTAGATCTACTCTGTTTTACAGAAATTTTTCGAGAGCCTAGATCAGCACTATCATATCAGTCGTAAGAAATCCACGACTGGTCAAACGCCTCTCCTAGATATACAGTAAATTTTATACTTGAGGAATTCGATATGCCTATAGAGCTAACCTTCTTTTTGGCACAGCAAAGTAAAGCACAACTTTTGTCCCAGAATCTTTGGAAAGTGAATAAAAGCGTGTGAATATACGAAAATATGCTTGAAATCGCGGTAATTTGCATTTGCATTGCAAACCGGTTAACATTGTTGTAATGAATGACAATGTTAAACTGTTATATTTTGTTGGAACGGTCGTCTTAATTGATTATTGTCTGGCAATCACTTTAACAAACACAGGGAGCAAATTAGTGCCACACTCCAAAGGGGTTGCTCAAGGTTGCTTTTAGTTCACGATAAACTTAAAAAAAAAAATATTAATAATATCTGGGGACAATGTCACACAGATAATCCTAGCCCCAAACCAAGCAAAGCTTGTACTATGGGTACCAGGTGACGATATACATACTTATATAGATAGATAAATACATATATACATAGAAAACATCCGTGACTCAGAAACAAATATTCGTGCTCATCACACAAATATTTGCACTTACCGGGATTCGAACCCAGGACCACCAGCTTCGTAGGCAGGAGCACTACCAACTAGGCTATGGCGTCAAATATAAAGTTCTTATGTCATAGAAATGTTATATTCGTTCACGATACCAAGGTTGCGATAGAAAATTTGACGAGCGTAAAAAAATATATTTGCATGCCATATTATGCCAGATATAAATCAAGATAATTTATGATGATTGTAATTATTGATATAATATTTAGTTATTAAAATAACAAAATTCCACACGCCCAACTGAAATTCTGACACATCCTCAGAGAGCCTGACATATAAGACGATAATCACAACAAGCAAAACTGTTTTAACAAATTCCTCTTGGCGAGTACAAATCAATTAAAAGTGTAAACTAATAATTTTGAAAAAGGAATAACCCTGACGCCTGGTTACCCTGCCTAGTTATTTTGTAGACACCGCAACATTTACATGATCTTAATATTTACCTATATTATTCAGCTATCATGTTAAAAACTTTTCCGCAATAAGTAGTAACTTATGGGCACATTAGTGTCAGAGAAGATAGACTAACCTTATGACGCACTCCATAACGAGTAGTACGAATCCGTACAGCATACATCGCGCCGCGTACGCCCTCAGTATAACTCGCAGAAGACTTGGCGTTCGCTTGCCGCTTGCTCGCGCCACCTCCTCCTCCCATAACCGGGCGAATTTGTCTCCCAATGGCCCTGTGGGAAACATACTATATGTAACGATTTTACATTAGGATAACATCATAATTTAAACAGCCTTCATTATTTTATAAGGATATCCAGGTATCTGCTGCGTGGTGACGACAGCGAGTATCAGAATATCATCACCCCATTTCATTCCGTTGGGGGCGTAGAAGTCGACCCGAGGGAATATTTACCAGAGGACGGGCAGCAGTGTCCCTCTGAACGAATATGACCATCTCACTGCGATCGCCAACCCGTCTGATTATGGCATATCTCTCCAAGATGATTCTTCGGGGAGGCTTTTAGCAGTGGACTTATTACAGCTGTTAGAATGATTCATAGAATGTACCTACTTATAATTTTAAGACGAGACTTCAGCGCACAGACGTCTAGCTGGCAAATTTAGATGTTGTACATGATTTTAAATAATCGTATGCACTTTCTAAAATTGTGCAACGGTCATCTTGTGTTCCAAAGTAGTAAGTTTAGTATTCAAAAATAATCAGTACAAGTTTTCATTACAATTTAAATATGAGAAAAACTACTAATTTTGATTAAAGATTAAAAAAAAATACAGGCATTAACTAATAATTTGAAATATTAATCTCACAAAATGGCCGATGTATATTTTTCGAAGGAACCCGCGACGCGACAACCGACAGTAATTTTATGGTCTATAAAACAAGTGAATGTGCGAGTGAGAGAGGTAACGAGACTTTACTATGTAAATATTTATGTCGAGGGAGACGCCACATCGCGCGGGTCGCTTCGCTCTGAAGAAGATCACCTGAAGAGATTGAAACTGTTGGCCGATTCTAACATAAAATAAATTTCGTTTGCACGTTACATGTTACACTAACACTAAGTGCATAAAGGGCCATCCTTTATACATAAGAAACTATTATTACAAAAAATACAGGTAATAAACAAGTTCTTCTGTTCCGTCGTGGATCTGTGGGTGTCCCCAAAAGAGTATTAGTTACAGTCGGCAACGCAAAGATCCATTGGCGTGGATAAACGCTAAACTTCGGCCGAATATATTTCTTTACCTACAGACTACGTTGTTTAATAAAAACATAAATTTTGACAACCCTAGAAGACACTATACAAGTATATTGTGACTAGTACTGTATTGAATTACGAATCGAAAATTCGAATGAATGATTTAATAATTTTTAACATTAATCTATTTGAAGGCTGATCACGATCACCATGACCGCTGACTTAGGCGGTAGCCCCCAGATGAACTTCAAACTTGGGATTTCTATTCATATGACATGTTTGAATGCTAAGATTTACCCCGTAAGACGTTAAAGTAGGACTTGAAAGTTTTTAAGAAACTTGTACAAGTGTAAAAAATTATACGAAGAGTTTTCTGTTTCCGACAAAAGTGGCAAGGGCTAAATCATATGTAACACAAAATAGGTTCGTTTTAACCTCTTCGATTTCTGATTTCGACTAACACGCGGGTGAAGTTGCGGGTAAAATCTAATTAAATTATAAAGTACTGGCTAAAATGGTGCACATACTAGTATTTGGCATTCGCAAGCTCAATAAAAATAAAATTTTAAAAAAATGTACTCCTTGGTTGAAATTATCTTGGACAGGAAAATCTCAACATCATTTCTTTTACCCGTCCCGGAATTAAACCCAGGACCCATCTGTGTTGACGATACAGCTAGAGGCAATCAAGACAAACATGATAAAAATACTGAAGGGAGATAGAATCCTGCTTTACTGCCTGGATCTCTGACAATCATGCTTTTCAGATTTTTCTATTGGATCCAAATGAGACTTACAATTGAATCATTATAAAGCAAACGAGAAAAATGAAAAAGATATTTAAATAATAATACCCTGGGACATTATAATAATATCCTAGGACATTATTTACACACGGCCATCTAATCCCAAACGAAGCAGAGGTTGTGCAGTGTGCTATGCAAACCAGATAGCTGATATACCTACTATAAATAATATTTTCTTTTGTAAATATATACGTATATAGTTAATTACACCCAGACATGTTCTTGCACACAAAAATCTGTTCTGGGTGGAAATCGAACCCACGACCTCCGGTGTCCAAAGCAAGCATTTGCCAACGACCGCGACGGAAAAGGCCCGTCAATAAAAATACGACAGGAATCCTTATCCGTCAATATTCATTGCATATTACTCTATTATAAAACTTGATCGATTAAGGCAATCAATTTGAATAATATGACATGGAGAATTATTTATAACAGCTAAATTACAAGATGTAACATAAATAGTGGTACCGGTCCGTAAGCGATTAGCGAGGTTAAGTAACTAGGCTCGCGGTGAGTTCATAGATGGGTGACCGCCAAAGTGGTTCTAATTTCTGAGCTTGGAGGGCACGTTAAGCTGTCGGTCCTGGTTGTAATCAATAGACAACAGTCGTTAAGCCATGTCAGAGGCCCATTGGGCGGCTGGAACAACTTTGACACTAGGGTAACCACTACCCATACGATAAGTAAGTAAGTAAGTAATAATGGAACCACTAATGGGGTGTCAGTTTGTAGTTTTATACAGTTAGACTCGCGTCAGGCTTCCAGGCTTGAGCCCACAAATGCCTCTATCGTCCGATAAGTACTGAAACTAACCTAAGCTAACATAATGTAAAATGCTTAAGGCACTAAGCACGCTTAAAGCAATATAAAAAAATGTGGAAGATACTTCCCTGCCTTCCGTGGCCCGCGACTACATCTGGCTGGTAGTCGAAACAGACAGTCAAAAACACTTCGTATAATTTTTACATTTGATCAAGTTTCTTATAAACTTTCAACCCTCAAGGCGTAAAGTATTCAAACATGTCACATGAATATAAATGCCAAATTTGAATTTGATCACTAAATCCTATCTCTAAATTAAATATATTCTATTCAATTAGTGCACACCAACGTCACTTAAGGAATATTTGTGCAAAATTTCATGATTCTAGACCCAGCGATTTCAGCTGTGCGTTGATCGATCAGTCGGACAGTATAAAATTTTATATATCTATACAAATATTATAAAGAGTTAACGTTTGTGAGTTTGTGACGTTGTAAGGGATAACATCTGGATCTAAGGAACCGATTTTCAAAATTATTTCACCAATAGACAGGTACGTTATTGTGGAGTGTCATAGGCTATAAAAAAAATATTCCGCACTTTTAACCCGAAGTATTACGCGGGCGGGGCAAACGGGCAGAGACAAAAATATTTATAACGCGGAACGAAGTCCGCGGGTACTGCTAGTATGGATATATATTAAAATATTAATACATAGCTGTGCCCCCCGGTTTTACCCGCGTTAAACTTTATATAATATGTGTTAATCCAGGGTGTCAGCTAATTCCATACCAAATTTTAATAAAATCGCTCTACCCGTTTAGAAGAAGTAGCAAATATACACACTCACAAACTTTCGCCTTTATAGTATTAGTGTGATTTTAAACACAATCATCTTAGATATATCCGTATATTCAGTCAAACTTAGATAATATTTACTATTTTTGTTTTTATTAATATGACATTCAACATTAATTGTGTATTAAATAGCATGAGGCGACGTAGAATATTCATTGATTATGCATGTAATAACAATTGAGCCAAAATACCTACATCGTTGGACGTTGAACCTAGACGGATTGGCGCATAGCGGTGTGGGCGACTACACGCGTTGTGCTTATATACTCTCTGTACTTAGATACATGAGCTACATAGTTGCAATGGGCGCTAGTAATACCTGCAATTACTTTATCTATGTTTCTAATGACACAGTCAATACCAGTGGCGAAGGGTGGGTGATGAATTTCGTAAGTGGAGTCGTTGAAAATATAATCCTAAGTAGCTTGCTGCTCTCATTAAGCCCCAGAATTGAACACGTAGCCATCTCGCACCCGTATTTACATGCTGTATATGGTGTTTAAGACGAAAATTGAATGCATTTTAGAAAAATAAGTTTCGGCGGTCGATTGAAATTAAAAGTTCAATGTATTCAAATCAAGTTATACATGATTGCACTCCCCAAAATAAATAGGAAATTGCTTTTGTCATGTATGTATTTTGATATTTATTTATTTATATTATGATGAATGATTGTGTCATTACAAAAAGAATATCACCCGATACTTGTTTTGAATATTATTGACACCCAAAGTACGCTTTTAAGAGTCCATAAAATTATTCTTCGGACATAATGTGATATTAATATTCCAAAACATTCAGAACAAGTTCATGAAAACGTGGAGTGAGTTCAGAAATATTCAAAGCGGCAGCTCTGATCATTTCTGAACTTTCTCTAGGATTTTTTTTAATAGTTTCAGCACTGGTCTCTAAACTCTTTAAACTTGATAATTTTTAAACCACAGAATCCCGTGGTTAAGTTCATGTTATTTAATACACTTTTAGGTCATTCACCCTAAATAGCCGCCGTTAAAATACCTACGCTGTTCACTGATTATTACGCTATGTGGTACCAATAGATAGAAAATTTTAACCATTGTGTTGTTAATGTTTAAGAAGACTTGAGCTAAGCTGATAATATACCGCCGACAAGAATCGTATTATATAAACCCTACGCCACTGTAAAGAGGCCTATTGTCCCATCCTTCCGAGAAACATATTCAAACGAGGTCAACAAAGGAATTCATCTATATACTAAATTACAAGATGTAACATAAATAGTGGTACCGGTCCGTAAGCGATTAGCGAGGTTAAGTAACTAGGCTCGCGGTGAGTTCATAGATGGGTGACCGCCAAAGTGGTTCTAATTTCTGAGCTTGGAGGGCACGTTAAGCTGTCGGTCCTGGTTGTAATCAATAGACAACAGTCGTTAAGCCATGTCAGAGGCCCATTGGGCGGCTGGAACAACTTTGACACTAGGGTAACCACTACCCATACGATAAGTAAGTAAGTAAGTAATAATGGAACCACTAATGGGGTGTCAGTTTGTAGTTTTACACAGTTAGACTCGCGTCAGGCTTCCAGGCTTGAGCCCACAAATGCCTCTATCGTCCGATAAGTACTGAAACTAACCTAAGCTAACATAATGTAAAATGCTTAAGGCACTAAGCACGCTTAAAGCAATATAAAAAAATGTGGAAGATACTTCCCTGCCCTCCGTGGCCCGCGACTACATCTGGCTGGTAGTCGAAACAGACAGTCAAAAACACTTCGTATAATTTTTACATTTGATCAAGTTTCTTATAAACTTTCAACCCTCAAGGCGTAAAGTATTCAAACATGTCACATGAATATAAATGCCAAATTTGAATTTGATCACTAAATCCTATCTCTAAATTAAATATATTCTATTCAATTAGTGCACACCAACGTCACTTAAGGAATATTTGTGCAAAATTTCATGATTCTAGACCCAGCGATTTCAGCTGTGCGTTGATCGATCAGTCGGACAGTATAAAATTTTATATATCTATACAAATATTATAAAGAGTTAACGTTTGTGAGTTTGTGACGTTGTAAGGGATAACATCTGGATCTAAGGAACCGATTTTCAAAATTATTTCACCAATAGACAGGTACGTTATTGTGGAGTGTCATAGGCTATAAAAAAAATATTCCGCACTTTTAACCCGAAGTATTACGCGGGCGGGGCAAACGGGCAGAGACAAAAATATTTATAACGCGGAACGAAGTCCGCGGGTACTGCTAGTATGGATATATATTAAAATATTAATACATAGCTGTGCCCCCCGGTTTTACCCGCGTTAAACTTTATATAATATGTGTTAATCCAGGGTGTCAGCTAATTCCATACCAAATTTTAATAAAATCGCTCTACCCGTTTAGAAGAAGTAGCAAATATACACACTCACAAACTTTCGCCTTTATAGTATTAGTGTGATTTTAAACACAATCATCTTAGATATATCCGTATATTCAGTCAAACTTAGATAATATTTACTATTTTTGTTTTTATTAATATGACATTCAACATTAATTGTGTATTAAATAGCATGAGGCGACGTAGAATATTCATTGATTATGCATGTAATAACAATTGAGCCAAAATACCTACATCGTTGGACGTTGAACCTAGACGGATTGGCGCATAGCGGTGTGGGCGACTACACGCGTTGTGCTTATATACTCTCTGTACTTAGATACATGAGCTACATAGTTGCAATGGGCGCTAGTAATACCTGCAATTACTTTATCTATGTTTCTAATGACACAGTCAATACCAGTGGCGAAGGGTGGGTGATGAATTTCGTAAGTGGAGTCGTTGAAAATATAATCCTAAGTAGCTTGCTGCTCTCATTAAGCCCCAGAATTGAACACGTAGCCATCTCGCACCCGTATTTACATGCTGTATATGGTGTTTAAGACGAAAATTGAATGCATTTTAGAAAAATAAGTTTCGGCGGTCGATTGAAATTAAAAGTTCAATGTATTCAAATCAAGTTATACATGATTGCACTCCCCAAAATAAATAGGAAATTGCTTTTGTCATGTATGTATTTTGATATTTATTTATTTATATTATGATGAATGATTGTGTCATTACAAAAAGAATATCACCCGATACTTGTTTTGAATATTATTGACACCCAAAGTACGCTTTTAAGAGTCCATAAAATTATTCTTCGGACATAATGTGATATTAATATTCCAAAACATTCAGAACAAGTTCATGAAAACGTGGAGTGAGTTCAGAAATATTCAAAGCGGCAGCTCTGATCATTTCTGAACTTTCTCTAGGATTTTTTTTAATAGTTTCAGCACTGGTCTCTAAACTCTTTAAACTTGATAATTTTTAAACCACAGAATCCCGTGGTTAAGTTCATGTTATTTAATACACTTTTAGGTCATTCACCCTAAATAGCCGCCGTTAAAATACCTACGCTGTTCACTGATTATTACGCTATGTGGTACCAATAGATAGAAAATTTTAACCATTGTGTTGTTAATGTTTAAGAAGACTTGAGCTAAGCTGATAATATACCGCCGACAAGAATCGTATTATATAAACCCTACGCCACTGTAAAGAGGCCTATTGTCCCATCCTTCCGAGAAACATATTCAAACGAGGTCAACAAAGGAATTCATCTATATACTAAATTACAAGATGTAACATAAATAGTGGTACCGGTCCGTAAGCGATTAGCGAGGTTAAGTAACTAGGCTCGCGGTGAGTTCATAGATGGGTGACCGCCAAAGTGGTTCTAATTTCTGAGCTTGGAGGGCACGTTAAGCTGTCGGTCCTGGTTGTAATCAATAGACAACAGTCGTTAAGCCATGTCAGAGGCCCATTGGGCGGCTGGAACAACTTTGACACTAGGGTAACCACTACCCATACGATAAGTAAGTAAGTAAGTAATAATGGAACCACTAATGGGGTGTCAGTTTGTAGTTTTACACAGTTAGACTCGCGTCAGGCTTCCAGGCTTGAGCCCACAAATGCCTCTATCGTCCGATAAGTACTGAAACTAACCTAAGCTAACATAATGTAAAATGCTTAAGGCACTAAGCACGCTTAAAGCAATATAAAAAAATGTGGAAGATACTTCCCTGCCCTCCGTGGCCCGCGACTACATCTGGCTGGTAGTCGAAACAGACAGTCAAAAACACTTCGTATAATTTTTACATTTGATCAAGTTTCTTATAAACTTTCAACCCTCAAGGCGTAAAGTATTCAAACATGTCACATGAATATAAATGCCAAATTTGAATTTGATCACTAAATCCTATCTCTAAATTAAATATATTCTATTCAATTAGTGCACACCAACGTCACTTAAGGAATATTTGTGCAAAATTTCATGATTCTAGACCCAGCGATTTCAGCTGTGCGTTGATCGATCAGTCGGACAGTATAAAATTTTATATATCTATACAAATATTATAAAGAGTTAACGTTTGTGAGTTTGTGACGTTGTAAGGGATAACATCTGGATCTAAGGAACCGATTTTCAAAATTATTTCACCAATAGACAGGTACGTTATTGTGGAGTGTCATAGGCTATAAAAAAAATATTCCGCACTTTTAACCCGAAGTATTACGCGGGCGGGGCAAACGGGCAGAGACAAAAATATTTATAACGCGGAACGAAGTCCGCGGGTACTGCTAGTATGGATATATATTAAAATATTAATACATAGCTGTGCCCCCCGGTTTTACCCGCGTTAAACTTTATATAATATGTGTTAATCCAGGGTGTCAGCTAATTCCATACCAAATTTTAATAAAATCGCTCTACCCGTTTAGAAGAAGTAGCAAATATACACACTCACAAACTTTCGCCTTTATAGTATTAGTGTGATTTTAAACACAATCATCTTAGATATATCCGTATATTCAGTCAAACTTAGATAATATTTACTATTTTTGTTTTTATTAATATGACATTCAACATTAATTGTGTATTAAATAGCATGAGGCGACGTAGAATATTCATTGATTATGCATGTAATAACAATTGAGCCAAAATACCTACATCGTTGGACGTTGAACCTAGACGGATTGGCGCATAGCGGTGTGGGCGACTACACGCGTTGTGCTTATATACTCTCTGTACTTAGATACATGAGCTACATAGTTGCAATGGGCGCTAGTAATACCTGCAATTACTTTATCTATGTTTCTAATGACACAGTCAATACCAGTGGCGAAGGGTGGGTGATGAATTTCGTAAGTGGAGTCGTTGAAAATATAATCCTAAGTAGCTTGCTGCTCTCATTAAGCCCCAGAATTGAACACGTAGCCATCTCGCACCCGTATTTACATGCTGTATATGGTGTTTAAGACGAAAATTGAATGCATTTTAGAAAAATAAGTTTCGGCGGTCGATTGAAATTAAAAGTTCAATGTATTCAAATCAAGTTATACATGATTGCACTCCCCAAAATAAATAGGAAATTGCTTTTGTCATGTATGTATTTTGATATTTATTTATTTATATTATGATGAATGATTGTGTCATTACAAAAAGAATATCACCCGATACTTGTTTTGAATATTATTGACACCCAAAGTACGCTTTTAAGAGTCCATAAAATTATTCTTCGGACATAATGTGATATTAATATTCCAAAACATTCAGAACAAGTTCATGAAAACGTGGAGTGAGTTCAGAAATATTCAAAGCGGCAGCTCTGATCATTTCTGAACTTTCTCTAGGATTTTTTTTAATAGTTTCAGCACTGGTCTCTAAACTCTTTAAACTTGATAATTTTTAAACCACAGAATCCCGTGGTTAAGTTCATGTTATTTAATACACTTTTAGGTCATTCACCCTAAATAGCCGCCGTTAAAATACCTACGCTGTTCACTGATTATTACGCTATGTGGTACCAATAGATAGAAAATTTTAACCATTGTGTTGTTAATGTTTAAGAAGACTTGAGCTAAGCTGATAATATACCGCCGACAAGAATCGTATTATATAAACCCTACGCCACTGTAAAGAGGCCTATTGTCCCATCCTTCCGAGAAACATATTCAAACGAGGTCAACAAAGGAATTCATCTATATACCTAGTAACAATAAAATCAATCGGCCTTTCGGGAGATCTCGGAAACATGACAACGGTGATCGGCTTCTAATAGAATTATTGAAACAAAAGAAAAGGAGGATTAGACGTCTTAAACATTTCTACCAATATTCTTAATATTGTAAGTTTGTTAAATGGCTGTAATTATTTGGAAACAATTTGGCGCATAGATAATTTCTTACCTGCACTAGAAGTAGGAACTACTGGACGCCTGGCCACAGTTGTATAAACATACTAGCAGTGCCCCGCGGTTTTACCCGCGTTAAATTTTATAAATTATCACAGCTCCTCCCCCGTAGGTGATAGCGTGATAATATTTAGCTTATATGTTGACCCGACCTCTTAGTAATATTCATGCAAAGTTTGGAGTAAATCCGTGCAGTACTTTTTTAGTTTATCCCGGACATACATACAGACAAATCGAAACACAGACTAAAATACTAAAAACTATATTTATGGCATCGATATCGATTGTAGATCACGACCCAAGTAAAAAAAATATTCAATGTACAGTTTTGACTTCCCTACGATTTTATTATATGTATAGATATTACTTAACATAAAGAAAAATTGTAATTTGTAGTATACACACAGGAGAACTATTCTGCAAGAGTACTTTACATTGTTATGTATTGAGAGCAGTGCCCGTATTCCGAACGACTCGTGGGTGGGTCTCACTGGTGAAATTAAACATAATATATTTATTGTGCCGTATACCGAAAACCTTATTAACTAAACTTCGAACTACTATGCTTATGTGCTATATGGAATGAGAATATATAGCAACTTGTTCGGAATACGGCTACTGAATTTGCGTGTGATATCAAATTACTGTTCTTTAATCCTCGTATTATGAGCGAATAAATAGTAAAATTATATAAATTGTCTTGGGTCAACTAACACACTGCCATCGGATTCCAAACTAGGCAGAGCCTGTAAGTACAGGGTATATATTTAGAAATATATAAGTATGTATATAACCTGTCTGGCTATAGTTAGCAACCAGACAAGATATTCGCTGGATGCGGATAGCGCAAGACCGGCAATTGTGGAGATCTTTGGGGAGGCCTTTTTCCAGCAGTGGGCTTCTTCCGGCTGATATGATGATGATGATTACATATTATATTTAAATTACACCCAGATACAGCACAAATAATCGTGCTTGTTAAATGTCCTGGGTGGGGATTGAACCTACGACCTCTGCATTATGCATGTCAACTAACACACAAACACACACTTTCATAATAATATCTAATATTAGAACGGACGATCAACAATAGGTTTTCCTCAATACTTGAGTGATATCAATTATCTAGTTGGACACTTACAGAATAGTCTACCAAAACGGAAAGTACAATAGCAAACGTACTTATGACAAAGACAGCATTTAAGTAACTTATGTTTTATCTACTGTCACAGTTTCAGCTCAAACTCATATCAGTTGTCATACCTATGGAAATTGTAAATGTGTATTGTATAGACATCCATTGTAATTATATATTGTTATCATTCTAGCGCTAAAATAAATCAAGGGTATCACAAATATGATTTATTTACCGCCGTGACTCACTTGGTTCGATCCTCTCGCACAAGAAAAATATTTGTGAACATGTCGATTTGACATCGTCTGGGTGTTTTCTGTGTACTTATATGTATGTATTTATTTAAGTATTTATTATTATATGTTGTCTAGTATACATAGTACTAGCTGTACTATCTGATCCCATGGGGGGCGTAGAAGTCGACCCTTTGAACTACTCATAAGCACGAGTTTTTGATAAAGTCGATTCACCGTAAGCCTTCTGTAACATTTTCAGTGACTCCGAACACGAAATTCCATCAGCGATGCAAAATTTAAGACAAACTCTTTGTTCGATATTTTTGTCCATTATGAAATTCGCAATACACACTATATATGACATTACTAAAACCAGCACTGTGTTTAATATAAATAACAGATGCAACTCATACTCCGCGCCAAAATGGAAAACAGTTGTGCCAATCTAACAACAACAAAAAAAAACAAATATTTGAATTTGGAACCATAAACAAATCATCCATTCCCGATACTTTTTTGACTGAATGTAAATAAATAATCTCAAATTAAGCTAAGAACCTTACTATAGGTACAAATAACCTAAGTATTATTAATTAAGCTTAGATGCAACTGCTCCTAGGGTACTCATTTTTTTATCTCATACAGTCGTTGCCTTTAGTCGACTTCGGTGTGACTTGTAAATTTTGTAAATGTCCGCGGATGAACCCTCCGTTTGTTCATCTTGCAAGAGGATATTTTAATTGCTTGAGTGAAATGGAATGTTATTGTTTATTACCTCACTATTATTTTGATTAACTAAATGTCATCGGTTCTGTGCGTGCATTAGCCCACATACCAGCCAATCACAAAGTAAAAACAATGTTAAAAAAGATATTTAAAAAAATCGAAAATAAAAAGAAGACGAAAAAAGCAAAACCGGAGTTTCTTTGTGGCTTTCTTTTCCGGGTCGTCCACCTAGGTAGCTTGAGAAAGCCGCAGGCTAGCTAGGGTAGGATCCTCAGCGGCGAGGATCGCGATGCCCCACAGTGGAACGAATGTATGGGAGCGGTTGTACGTAGACATGTCCGAAAAATAAGAGTAAAATTATGACAAACTAATGATGCCATCTTATTCGATTACTTAATGCCTTCATAAATTGTGGTGATGAATTTCTTCATAACTCCCATATTTCGGGAGTAATTTGAGAAAATGTGAAATTTTACTATGAAAATGAGTGTATCGAGCTCTCTCCCTCCTGATTCCGGGCTTGTTTCAAGTAGCGGTCTCTAATATCGTAATGCTATTACTAAGAGCTATATTTAATACTAAGACACATAGTGCGCCAAATGTGCACTTTCTGGGATAAAAGGAAATGAAAATTAAAAAAAAAAAACGTTTTTTTCCCATTTGTATTTACTTTAAACCGCAGACAGACTTATTAAGAGGTCTATAAATATATTATATATATACAGAAATATATATTAACAAAAATATTCACAAGAACTGATGAGAGTATGACTTTTAAGTAAGTTGAAGATTTACGAGGACTAGGATGTGTACAAGTTGAAGCATCAGATTTAGCAGGAGAAATTATGGGCTCGATGACGTCACTTATATTTTCTGTAGAAGGTTCCATATTTTCATTCTGTAATGCCCCCTTAACACGGCATCGGTAATCCCGTGCAAGTGATCTGACCCCCATTTCGAATTCCATCTTTTTTTCTGCATTCTGCCTGAGCTGTGGCCTAACCCCATAAGGGTCCCGTCGGGTATTAGCCGCTTAAATTGAGAGCCTTTTGTGCTATCGAACTGCTCGTTGATTTCAATTCTTTAATTTTATTATACTATTGCTGAATGTAATAATAATAGCTTAGTAACTTGCTATTTATTATTTATTTAAGGATATTAAAAATATATGTGACGATACAGACCGCACAGACGGACTAATTCAAAATATTTTGTTGCTTTAATTACTGCTTTTAAACTGTGCTTATGTAATACATGACAAGTACAAGTGTATGTAAATACCCATACCCAGTGCTGAATAAATTTCATTATTTCATTATGAGCGTGAAATTATATATACAATAAAAATTTGAAAAAAAAAATATTCATGCTAAATGTCTAGTTATATTGCCAACAGGGCCCGGAGCTTCAATATTAAAACCATTGATTAGCATGAAATGTGGATAACACAGATTTTTGGTGTAAATATGAGATTTGTTCCACACACAATGCCTTCGCCATACACATGTTTTTACACAGTATTTATCACCACAATAGTTATTCATAAAATTTTAAAGAACGTCTAAAGCCCAACGTTTGGTATAAGACTAACTAAGTAAATGTTCAATACATGTACGGAGCCTTCCATGCAGGAGTCCGACTAGTACACACGGCTACACATCAAGCTATACAATTCCAGTATAAGCTGATCTCGCGTTGTATAGGATTTCCACATAATGACAGGTCAGCTTATATTGGAAATGTATAGCTAGATATTAAGCCGTGTTTTTAACTTATACAACACACTGTGAATCTAATTTCACATTAAATAATAGTAAAAGCATACATACAAGGCACGTACAAGCACGAATTCCTTCTCGTTGTAAAGAAAAAATTCGTACTGGTACGTGCCTCGTAGGTACACGATCCTTTATTAAAGTAAATTTTAAGTCGCATACTTTAAATTAACTTTAAACAATTATGTATCATGCCTTGTACGGTAATCATAATAAATCCTCGAGGTATAATGAAACGTTAAAACGATTTTGGTTTACGGTCCTCTATTCTGTAGTGAATAGGTGTGTCACCTCCATAACTATTTGACTTATACATGTTTATTGTCTCAAATATGTATAGAAATACCGTCCAGGATAACAATAGCCACCTGGCATTGGCATAAACGATGATTGTAATTTTTAGGGGCAGATCTGTGCTACAATAATGTATAACTTGTTGTAGCGAATGTCGAGGTTGGGACCTTTTCTTTGTCTGACACGGGGATGTAGCTATAGTATATTTGCTCACTTTATATATATTTATTTTTTTCTTTCATTCATTTTGTATTTATGTTGGTCAAGAATAAATTAATGTCTTTCATTCAATAAATAAAAAATGGAGAATAGAGAAATATACCCGAAGTTAAAAGTAAAAGTCTGTGTTTGAATAATATATAATAATATTCGTATATATCAAAAATATGAACATATCCATTTTATGAAACGTGCCGCGGCAGCCGTAAGAAACGTGCAAAAAGTAGTAAGTATTAACAAATATTTTTTTGCAAAATAAAATTTTGCGAATTATAATTTGCGATATGATATTTTGGTTAAAAGATTTTTGCCCATATATTAGTAGTCCGTGAAATATCAGCGGTTTACTAGCAGTAAGTCCCGTTAACATTCGATTTCCTTGAACCTTTACTAACGGTTTTTAACTAATCTACCATAGAACGACCGCCAAACGGAAATGTTTAGTTGTAAAATTGGCTAGTAACTGCACTACCAGAATAATAAACACCTAAAGGTTTAACGACCGCTTCATGAACGTAAAATAATATGGATAATCAAGACATCTTAAATATAAAATATCGGGTTATGCTTCACGACTTTAAAGAAAGAACGAATTCCATTTACTCGGGATTATAAATAAACGTTATTGATCGGTAGAAACTTTCAATAACAGATTTTGTATTATTATGATATCAAGATAGATAAAAGCAAATAATGAAATATTGTACTTTGGTAAAAAATCTTAAATGTTTGGTTCCAAATCCCAAAATCTTCCACAAAATCTACTCTATCCATCTATCGTAAGAAGCCAAGGAAAGGTCTGGCATACTTGAAGTACGAATATGGAAGTATCGAAAACAGAACAGGGCACCGAAGCCGTGGCCTTCCGCAATGGCCTAAATATCAACAACCATTAATCTTATTTTCCAAGCAAAACCATCCAAGCAAAAACGGCAGTCTAGACGTACCTACCTATCTATAGTAAATCCATATGAATAATCTCGGACAGAATTTCTGAGCAACATCAACTTTTAGCGTAAACAATTCAATAGTGGATTCGTCTTCACATATAATGGCTCTCTAAGACTCAAGTTTCGGAAACAATGATAAATTATTGTTAATGATAATTTTGCTAACTGGTTGTAGTTTCACTTCCTCGGGGGCGGTTTAAACAAGCTTGTTCAGGCCGTCCTGTAGGCCACTAAAAGGGCTAACGACTGTTGGTTATTTAAATATGTATATTCTAAATACAATGGAGGCTCCTACAAAATCTTGAAGATTCTGAAGATCACGAGTCTGGGCTCCGTTAAACCGACGTTTCGGCGTAAATTACACAAAGTGTTACCTGATTTTCCATGTTAGTGGCTTTGATGGGAAAAGCTGTGTTTAGTATACAATTAACTAATAAATATGTTAAGAGTTAACTATCTAACTGTGGACCCCTGAGACCCATGATACGGAGCCCTAAGGGGTCCGTGGTGGACCCCAATTTAAGAAACACTGCGTTAAAGTGAATGCAAATTAACACAGAGAGGGTGTGGTCGCTGGTGAGGAATACCGGGGGACTAACGCGGTCCTCGCCAGCGAAGCTCCTAACCTAGTTAATCTGCAGCTTTCTCTTTTTCTAGGTACGTAAGTGCCCGTAAAAGTAAGTATTCAAGCCCTGGTTTGTTTTTTAACCAACATCAGCATGTGAACACATATCTTTTTAGTATGATCAAGTAATAGGTACCTACATAAGATAGTTACTAATACTGAATGAGGGTTTATTTTATGGAGGTATTCTATAGAGTAGCTGCTAATGCTATAGAAATTTAGAATCGTTTTAAATATTGCAAATAAAAGTTATGAGAATATATATCTTTTATTCTAGTAAGACGGGCGCGCGGGCGTCTAAATGGGCGTCTTAAATTTCAAATGGGGCATATTAACATTTGCATTTTATAACAGGTATATTTTTAACTGCTTTTTAAATGAAGGAAAATGTCAAAAAAATATTGATGTTAAAAATCAGTAGATCAAGTCTTTATAACTTAATTTGAAAAGCAACATTTTTTTTTATTATAGGGATATAGTTTATGTGGTATTGGAACTGAGAGGCAGGCAATCAAATCAGGCAACTTATGGGTGTAATATGGAATTGAGGATGGACGAAATAGATTCTATATAGCAATTACTAAATATTTAATTTCAGATCACAAGCATATAATTTTAACTAACTAACTAATAGGATAAGGATGTATATTATGGATTTCAGCTTTTTTCTAACCATAAACTGGACTGCCAGTGATTGAGAGATGATTGGAGAGCAGCTCTGAATAATCGGGTATCAATGGCCCTCTAAATTGGTTGAATAGCTCAAAACAATTTAGAGAGTCACTGGTTGTTTAAGTATTGCCTGGAATGTGCTGTTGATAAATTATAAACATTTGGATCACCATAAAAATAAATTTTATGAAAATCAAATGGCAATAATAAATGTTTTTTCATAAAGTGAGTAAAAGGTAACATACAATAAAATCAGTCTTATTTGAAGTTATTTTTGTTACTCTAAATTGTGAAACACCTAAACGTAACGGATTTTGGGGTACTGGCTACTGCCTAAAGCCATATTGATTTAATATTTTAATTATGTGGGTTCATGTTTGTTAACTATCTCAAAATAACTTTGGATGACCTAATAAGGCTCTGGGATACTAATTACCTAATGCAGTTGTGAATATTAACCATTATGCATAGATTCTTTTCATGTAATTAGTTTTATTAACTAATAAGAGTAAAACTTAATAAGAATAAATCTTAAATTTTTGAATTAATGTCTGTTGCTTTCTGAAGAACTTACTGTATGCTTGAGTCTCTCAATTGCATTGAGCCTAAAACTTATATGCACATTCTATAATATTATAGAAAGATGAGTCTACTAACTTATGAAGTTGTCTGGCCTTTAGAAAGTTCTCATAGGTAAAAGTGCCATGTTATATTAAAAACAAAAAAAAACTAAACTCACCAGAAGCATGTTCATCTAATGGCTCATAGAGATCTTTTTCATCCATCTCCTTCTTAAGGCCTCCCCAAAATATAGGTAAGGTCCATCTGAAAACAAAATTATTATTATTGCTTAATATAAATTCTATCCCAATCTAATATGTACTTAGATTTATCACATCTATCATGGTTTTGCCCAAGAAGTAGCTCCATTCTGGATAAGATCTACATATACATATTTGGTATATTCAATGTAGATAGATTGATATGCCTGGTTAATATTATGTATTATGCATGAAGAACCATGAAAACATAGCTTTTAAAATGATTTTGTGTTCGTGAAATATTACAAAATTTATCCCATTTACAAAATGATTACATGAAAACAGACCTTCATAAATTATCTTTTGCTGTAAGTTCAAGGACTAAAATATTGTTAATGTTATTTAATTATAATAGCTAATAATGCCACCCTTTGTAGGTGTTCATATGTTGTAATATACAAGGTGTAACACAAATAGTAAAGGGAACTTCAGGAGAACTTATACTCATAAAATTAAACAAAGCTAGTATTTATTTGGCAATGTTTGTTTGGCTCCCCATACAAAATACATCACTTTATGGTTTTTCTTGTATGGGAAGTTTTGCATCATTTACATATTGATGTGTCACATGTTGCTCAGTTTCATGGGCAAATTAAATTCCTTAAGTTACATCCACTGTTAATATCACACTTTGTACAGTTGGCACTCTCCTTCTATCTAAACAAAACAATAGAATTCTCAGATAGATCAAATGAAATGTCTTGATAACTATAAGCTACCCTTATGCATTCTCTTTATTTTGGGGGTAAAAATTTAGAATGGTATTTTAAAAATAACATATTGAAATCTGAGTCAATTTAGTAAAATTAAACAGGTAATTTAAGTAAGTGTCCAACAACATTTTGAAATTATAGTCCAGTAAGTACTCGGATTTTAGTATGGTATTATTAAAATACCCTTCTAAATGTTTATGTTATTTTTACCTAAGTATATATTTTGATTAATTATGAATTACAAGTTGATAGATTATTACTGGCACCAATTTGTTTATTCCTATAGTCAAACAATGTTTCAATAAAACTAGTCTGAATAGTGCCTGTAGCACTTTCTTTACTGTGAAGAACCCAAAGCTATCAATAATAACTTTTGTTTATCAAAAACTTACATAAAAGTGAGTGCAGACAGAGGATTGGCACTGGCTCTTGGATGTGGAGGCCGACCTTTTTTCTTTCCTGACTCCATGATTTAAGTAACTGCAAAGACGTAAAGTTTACATAATATATTAATTCAAGGTGAACATATTGATTGTATTACAGACCAATTAGCCAACATGTTATTTATGTACAAAGAAATCCTGAAAACTTTCCACTTTATGTGGTTTATGGGAAGCTATAAATAGGTACTTACTATAACAGTCGTCGTCCTCGATGGACGGTATGTATGGCTTTGTAACCTTACAAGACTAGCAACCGCATGACCCAAGTACCGGTACTCGGAAACACACACACAATTCCACTCGATACTGTTCAGCAGCTACGAAATCTACACTAGCTACTTATTTATTTTATTACGTACTCAAACCAATGTTTTTTTAGTACTACCGACTATTTTCTGCAATATTAATTCAACCACAAACAAGAAAATTAATATTTTAAACCAATATGAAATTATAAAATTGATCGCTTTTACAATAAATATGTACGAAATTAATTTGAATTGTGGTACGTTGAATTTAGGTATCGCATCATCACAACATCACTCCGCTTACGCCCACGGTAATTTTATTACTGCTAAATTCTTGAACATTTGCAAATCTAGGATGGATGGAAATGAACATTGAGTACGTAAATTGACATTTGAATTTGACAAACGGCCAAGGCTGCCAATAAAGATATTTTAATTCCCCGTTTTATCTGTTCCCCAGTTCCCTTCCAATAAACTAAAACATTTTATGCATCATATTTTTTAACTCGCGGAGTCATATTTAGTACTTCTACCTTGATAACAAAGTCTCATCATTTTTGTATAGGAAATAAATATTTATCATTTATTACCTATCTGATTTTATAAAAATATTTTAATGAATAATTATAAATTTCGATGTTGAATAAGTTTTTTCTACAAACCTGAAGTATTTACGGAGCTTGAAGGCAATTTTTTTACAAAAACTATGATATTTTGGAACATAGTACCGATTTAAGAAAGAAGTTTTGAAAGGAAACTTCTTTAACATCGATGTAATCCGAAAATACGATGAAGCGGCGCGGCGGTAACAAGAGAGAAACATCATCATCTATAAGATTTAGGTAGTCTGCGGAAAAATGAGATAGATTAATAATAATATCCTGGAACATTATTTACACACGGCCATGTGATCCCAAAATAAGCAGAGCTTGTATTATGGGAACCAGATAACTGATATATTACATTTCTTTTTTAAATACATACCCACTTATTAGGATAATTACATATGGACTCAGGACAAACCGTTATGTTCGTGAACACAAATATCTGTCTGGGGTAGAAATCGAACCCATGAGACCAGGAGACCTGCGGTATGAAAGGCAACCATTAACCAACCACGCCAACCGGCCCGACAAATTATATGTTTAATTACAATGCTATCACGTGTCTTTGCACCAACTTGTATTTGTTTCAGACATCTTTAAAGTGAATTGTATAAATTTAAGTGCGGGTGGGAATCGAACATAATTAAAGATGTTTGAAACATTATTTTCAGTATAGCATGTTTAAAATGCTAAAAATAATTAATGAAATCATAGTTAATAATAAAAATTATGATTTAATAAGTATCCAAATTATATTATTCACGTGATTAATTTTTATGCATTTGTGGATTAAAATTTGTTGATTAGTTGATTTATGTTAATTATTTAATACACCTGTGTTAATTTGACCAATTAATTTATTTTCCATTTAATTCATATCATTCGTTCAAAGTGGAAACATGGAATCTGGATAATATATCTTATGATTGTATGCCACACCCCTTCGTTAAATGAGACATTAACACGTTAACAGTCAATCAATCAATCAATCAATCATTTATTTGGATGAATATGGTAAATACAAAATACAGATCTTAAAGAATAAAATTATAGGAACAACATATTCTGCCAATATTTGGCGTACAAAATTAAATTTTATAATAGTTACAGTAATATAAATATCAAACAATAATAATAATGTAATATGTATAATAATAATGATATGCAGTTCTTATATTATTCTAGCGTGTCACTAAGAAAATCTGCAGTTGAGTAATAGCACTTTTGAATTAAGAGGCTCTTTATTTTCTTTTTAAACATTATTATATTTAAGTTTTTGTACGAGTCTGGAAACTTATTATAAATTTTTGGAGCTAGACAAAAGATGCTTTTCCACATAAGAGTTGTATTAGCTCTACCCATACACAGGTTATCTCTGCGCCTATTACGTATAGATACATCAGATAATTTAGTGAACAAATGAGGGTTCGATTTTACGAATAACGCTGTTTCTAGAATATATAGAGATGTAAGTGTAAGAATTTTGTATTTAATAAAATATTGTTTGCAACTATCAGTAAATTCTATACTAAACATAGCTCTTATGCATCTTTTCTGGGACTTAAATACAATCTCTTTATTCGTAGAATTTCCCCAGAAGATAATGCCATATCTCAATACAGATGCAACAATACCATGGTATGCAGTAAGTAGTGCCTCAGTGTTCACTATTGGAGCTAGCTTATATAAAGCATAGGCCGAACTATTAATTTTTTTTACAAAGGGCATCTATATGCGCTTTCCAATTTAGCTGTTTATCAATAACTAAGCCAAGAAATTTAGTACTGTCAGTTTCCAAGATTTCAATATTTTCATGTTTAATATGAATATTTGACTTTTCAGCCGTCCTTTGATTGAAATGCATAATTTGAGTTTTTTTAAGATTTATTTTTAAGTTATTGTTTTCCATCCATGATATTATTGACGATAACGTATCCTTTATATCAGTTTCATACGACTCCCTTTTATCACATGACACAGTTACTGTACTGTCGTCTGCAAACAACGTCATCGGATGTTTTATTGCCTTAGGTAGATCGTTAATGTATATAACAAATAATAGAGGACCCAATACACTCCCTTGTGGTACCCCAAATGATACTGTTCGGTCTGTAGATAAATACATATGTTCAGTTTTTGTTTTTAAGTTAAGTTTATTTATACAGGTTAATTGTTTTCTACTTTGGAGATATGATTTTAATAACTGAAGTACGTTGCCTTTAATACCGTAAGACTCTAATTTATTAATAAGAATGTCACGATCCACGTAATCAAAAGCTTGGGTCATATCGCAGTAGGTATATGGCACAAATCGGTATTTTTTTTATCTATGTTTGTCATTATTGTTTTTAGGAAGTCATAAATGGCCGCGTTTATTGATAGATTTTTTCGAAAACCCTTTTGTTCCTTACACAACATTTTTTTTAATAAAGGTTACAATAAATAAATTTTTCAAAAATTTTAGAGAATACTGACAGATTTGCAATAGGTCTATAGTTTTGTATCAGCTCTTTATTTTCTTTTTTGTGCAAAGGTCTGATGATTGATATCTTCAATGCTTCTGGAAAAACACCATGAAATATGCAAAGATTAAGTATAAAACTTATGTGTTCAGATATTAAATCCGCTACGTATTTAATTATTTTGGTAGAAATCTCATCATGTCCAACACTATTTGAATTTTTAAGGCCTTTAATTATATTGTAAATGTCAGTTGGCGTGGAAGGAATCATAAACATTGATTTTAATGGAATATTATTAATGTATTTTGTAGCATTTTTACCCCTATTTTGCATTGGAATAATTTTGTCTATAAAGTGACTATTAAATTTATTTGCTATTATATCAGGTTCATATATAATTGTATCATCTATTAAAATTTTATCTACAGATTCATTAAGTAAATTGAAATTCGAATTTTTAATAATACTCCACGTTGTTTTGTTTTTATTAGTTGAGGTATTAATATTGTAGTTATTTTGTGACTTTTTTGTTAACTTTATAATTTTTTTAAATAATTTTGTGTATTTCTTATATTTTGATTTATTTGTATCTGTAGGTTTCAATCTAGCTTTCCATAGCATTTCTCTTTTTTTTGAGCTACATGTTTTGATGCCACGTGAAATCCATTTAATTTTTTTATTCACTGTAATTGTGCTAAGTTTACATGGAAAACACAAATCATAGAACAATTTAAATTGTTCTTTAAATAAATCAAATGCCTTGTTTGGGGCATCTGTTCTATAAATTTCGGAGAATGTTAAGCTCTTAAGGCAGGATCTGAATTTCATCCTATTTTCACATGAATAATCTCTATGCTTTCTACGCCAATATTTAATTATACATCTTTTATTTATGGGGCAGTGAAGCAACTGAGCAGTATGGTCAGAAAGAGCCAATTCAATAACTTCCGCCCTACATGTTCTGTTGAAATTATGGGCAAAATTATCTAAACATGTTTGACTAATTAATCTAGTTGGTTGTTCTACAGCTAATGTTAAATTGGAACTTTGCAATAAATGTTTAAGTTCTTGTGTAATATTGGTATTCTTCAATACATCAATATTTAAGTCGCCTGCTATAATAATTTTCTCAAACTTTTTCCTATTTATAAGCAACAGTAGTTGCTCCAACTTATTGAAAAATACATGCAAATTTCCTGTTTTAGGTACCCTGTACAGACATATAATTACTATTTTGTAATGAATCAATTCTACAGCACAACATTCAAATACGTTAGTTACAGAAATTGATGAGACTTCTGACAACTCTCTCCAAAAGTATCCATTTCTAATCAGAATACACGACCCACCTCTCTTTTGGTTTTGTCTACTGAAAAGTGCTGCTAAACAATAATTTGGTACATCTAAGTAGGTTTCATAACCTGCCATCATAAAATGTTCCGTAATACATATTACATCAACTACTTGATTTTTTTGTGACAGCTCATTAAGACAGACAGAAAGCATGTCGGCTTTGTTTATAAGACCCGCAATATTCTGATGGAGAACATTAATGTATTTATTAACGAAAAAACTGATTAGCATCTGTAAAACAATTTCGATACATGTCTTCATTGCCAGATGCATTCACCTTACAGCAATTTTCCTGGTTTTTATTAATTTTACATTTTAACTTATTGAAATAATAGGGGATAGTACCCGGTTTACACTGTGAGTTTTCATAATCATTACATATTGATTTATTTGTAATAAAATAATTGTCGTACGTCCTCCGATAGTTAGTAAATTTTTCAAGTTGCTTGAATATAATCTCAAAAGCCCTGTTATTTACTTTACCTGTGTATTTGGAAAACATTTCGTAGCTGTATTCTAGAGGTTCATTAGTGTCAAAAATATAAGTATACTCATACATCTGGTTGCTTAAGTATAAAAGCCGATTAAAAGCTTCTATTCTTTTGTTAAATAAAATACCATTATACAATTTAAAATTAGGACAGCATAGAATGACATTTGTATGTGTTATTCTATCTAATTTACACTTAATGTAATTAACTAAATCCTCGTAATTATTTGAGAATAGAAAGTCTTTGTCTCCAAGGAAAACTATACAGTAGTCGTTAAGAGTGTGATTTATAAGTTTTTTATCTAAAGTTGCAAGAAGTTGAATAATGCCCGTATTAGGCAAGCAGTAGTGACATATTTTTGATTTTGGAAATGTATTTACAGCATTTACCAGAATGTTGTTGACATTATTATTACTTAATATGCATATTTTATTTACGTAAATTTTACTGTCAGGACAGGCGCAGCTCTGTTTTTCTCTTGGGTATCCTGTGTCTTCAAAGTAAGTAGAGGAGCCCTCTGAGTTTGGGATCAGCTGATTATCGAAAACGTTTGATGAATCAATTATTACGTTTCGACTCGAACATTGTATTTGGGTGCTTCTCTGCTCAGTCGATGAAGTAATACGTCGGGTTGACTGCCGGCTAGATGTTGTACCTGGTACTTCTGCTATATGATTCTCAGTCTGTGTTTGCCTGTCTTTTCTAGTCACTGTGTTACAATGCTCGTAGTTAACAGTTATACATTTTGATTGAGCATTGCACATAGCATTTACGCACGCCGGTAGTTTGGGTTTTGTTATTGATTTTCTTTTACGGGATGATGCTACAGGTATTATCGACTTTCTTTCAGGTGTTGAGCATATTTTTTTGTAGGTTTCTAACTTATTAAAAGATTCCTCTATGTCATTTCTTAAGCGCATATTTTCTGAATTTAGGTTATCGATTTTTTGATGAGCATTTAGTAACTGCATCTTTAAAGTACCAATTTGTTCATTCAAATTATTGATAACTTCACAGCTGTCATTCATGCTATCTGGTATGCTCATCATTGTGGTATTAAACAAATACCTCTCATTGTTTGTTGCGTTATTGGTTAAATCACTTAGTGAACTCGTTCTTTGAGGTTTGCGGTACGTTATATTATTAAATTCGGTGTCCATCGTTATATAGAACCTTCAATTTCCGTTGTTAATTAATGTAATTATTAATTTAATTATTACATACCCAGTGCGTATTCAGTAAATACTTCACTTTGTGTATCTCAACACATCCAAAGAAAAAATTACACGATCGGAGAGTTATTCCTCACTGAGGCAATACTGCGACGCTATAAAATGGTGCACCGTCTGCAACTGTCTCATCAGCGGCGCGAGCGCACAGGTATAGGCAGGGCGTAACCGTGGGAGTTGTGTGCACTGCGCGCAAAAACACTTGTCATGCAATGGCCGTCTAATCACTTTTGTTTAAAATGTTTTAAGATTTCTCACTTTAATTAACTTGTTTTACACAGTTTTTGGTCACCAGAGTTTATATTTTATACGACTATCACTGGTTCTCACTTTTAAACGATAGTTTACTAAGTTTTAGTTGCAAAAAACTGGAATTATTGAAATATTATCAAAGACAAAATTTACGTGTATGTTAACTATACAGCCGTTAGGGCACAGATATAAATTAGTAAAATACCCCTCACGTGCAAATATGTTTTGCGGAAATTTGATAAGATAAGCATAGGTAATCACAAATTACATACAAAAAAGAAAAAATAGAATGACCCTTATCATCTTTTTTAGTATTTTTCAGGTGGGCCACATGTGGTGCACTCACGTGCACGCTATAGATTTCGTGCCCCATATAAGTGCCACTCACGTGTATTAACATACTCAGCTAGCAAGTTACAATTGTCCCGTACGCAAAACTTAGATTTGATACAAAAAAATTGCTGCTGACCTGATGGAAATAACAATTACTAACGCTGTACTAATCTATAAAGACATATGTACATATTGTCCAAATAGTAACGAAATTATTATTGAACACCTGAACATCCAGGATCCGGCGCCCTTTCGCGGATTATCGAAAGCACCATCTACATCCAGTTCCCGACATTCCCTAACAAAAATGCCACGTCAATCGAATAGAATTATAAGGAAACGTTGCACTGGCTGTTGCCAGGACTTTGGTAGAAGCAGGACATACAGCATCCGAAGCTCGTAATAAAGCGAAGAAAACGGATACTAAATGTCTCCAATGCAATAAAACTGTTTGTCTTTTGGTTATAATGCTTGTCATAAAAAATATAGCTGTTACAATTATTAGTTCATTCGTTATTTCATCTTTTAATTAAACTTTTTCTATAAATAATTGGTTTCACTTCCAACCTCGATTGCCTGGCAACACTGACGAAATTTTGGTCGGTTTTTTGGACATTTTATTAAATGGTTCATTGTTCATACGTGTATATCATAAAAACTGGCGCAGTTGGTACGTGCAAACTCAAAAAAAGCATTCCATTGATATAGACTCGTGGCCCATTTGTGGTGCACGCACGTGTGATGATGTCTTCATAGTGGCCCACTTGTGGTACATGCACTGTGAACGTGTTAATAGTATTACGGTGAAGATTGGTTGTCAAGGCGACGGAATAAAAGACGGATGTTCCTTACATACTTACACCTTACAGATAGTTTTGCGGGTTACGTCGCGGTAGACAGATCGAGTTCGTTGTAAGAGTATTCTGTAGTTGATTATGGAGTAATTATCTTATAAATTCTTCTGCCTTCAAAAATTGTTCTTGCTTCTCAGTATTATTGCTTTATTGAGCTCCCAGAACTGAATGAATCTACGGCTGACTCGGCCCCCAATACATACAAAACCTACTGGTGCGAGTGCACAACAAGTGCGAGTCGGACTCACACATGAAGGGTTCCGTAGCAGCAAGTATTTCAGTTGATTAAATGAAAGGTAAATTGCGGTTTACGGTTTAGGACGTATTAAAAAAAAATACTTACTAGATCTCGTTCAAACCAATTTTTGGTGGAAGTTTGCATGGTAATTACATTATATTTTTTTTTTAGTTTTATCATTCTCTTATTTTAGACATTACAGGGGGGGGGGACACTCATTTCACCCCTCATTATCATTTTTGAAGATCTATCCATAGATACACCACATGTATGAGTACGATGAAATATATTTTTGTATGAAAATCTTAATGCAGTTCACAGAATACATCTACCTACCACCACCAGTTTCAACAGTACCGCTCTTATAGTTTCGGAATAAAGAGCCTGTGACATACGGACGGACAGACAGACAGACAGACATGACGAATCTATAAGGGTTCCGTTTTTTGCCATTTGGCTACGGAACCACAAAAATGTAGTGTGTGTGATAATTAGTGGTTCAGGGCTAGAACTGTGGTTACCGTGTAGGGGTTTCAATAATATGTATCGGCAAACAATCAATGTCACATATTACCCTATTTTTGTGAAATAAATGATTCTAATTCACCTAAAGTGGGGTTAGAATTTGGACATGTATAGTTTTCCAAATCATTTAAGATAGATATATATATATATAAGCAACTACAGGCGGGTGGCTGTTGCACGTAGCGTTGGCGGGACAGACAGCTTGCTTCCAGGCTGTCTTTTCGACGTGAGGTGGGAGTTTAGGTGCGTCACGATTTTTCATCGAGTGCGTCAAATCAGTCGCGTTTCACGGAGCTCTCAATCACGACATCGCGCATCGGTGGTGCAGGAGCCGGATTCACGGTATGGTGAGGGTTGCCGCGACCTCCTCGAGGAAGGAACTGGAGATTTCAAACCCCTCTGGTGCCGCACAGCAGGGTTCACGTGCCGAACAGACAAAAGTCAGAGTCTCGTCCCCTGCGATCCAACGCCAGCAGTCAGTCTGGATAGGCAGACTAAGGTTTCAACAGCAGGTGGCACGGCTGCATAACTGTTTGGGGAGCTACGCTAGTCGCAGCGTAACGAGCTGTAACTAAATCCCTAAATTTACGAGGAATCAGACTTTAATTAGTATGATCTACGTTCAATTATAGGCTGTTGTAGTGGACAATAATATATCTTTAGTATGTAAATATATGAAGCGTATTGTAAGGGACTGGGACTGCGTCGCGCACACGTATTATGCATTGAAATTTAAAAATATTTTTTACTTTAATCATAATTGCATAATACACAAATAATAAACAACTAATAAACAACTAATATTTTTATGAATTTTGATTTCTGCCGTGTGTGACTAAAAATATTGTTCATTTTATTTATTAAGGACGGACAATAATTTAACACTTTTACGACTAATATAAATAAGTAATAATAAGATTAATCTAAATGCACGTTTTTTAAGGCGTCACATCACAATATCATTGCATGTGATGTGCATGCATGCATGCAACACTAAAATAAGTAAATACTACAGCTAATTATTAGAAGCTAAATTTAAAAAAAAAACCCGGCCAAGTGCGAGTCTTACAGTTGATTAAATGAAAAGTAAATTGCGGTTTACGATTTACGACGTATTAAAAAAAATCTCGTTCAAACCAATTTTCGTTGTTAGTTTGCATGGTAATGTAAATCATATATTTGTTTTAGTTTTATCATTCTCTTATTTTAGAAGTTACAGGGCAAACACTCATTTTACCATTTTGGAAGTGTCTCTCGCGCAAACTATTCTGGTTTAGAAAAAAATGATGAAACCTCAATATCAATTTTGAAGACCTATCCATATATATCCCACATGTAAGGGTACGATGAAAAAAAAATTCGAGTTTCAGTTCTATGTATGGGGAGCCCCCAAAATTATTGTTTTTAAGCTATTGCATAGCTTCTATCGCGGGCCTTGAACGTGGGGACCGAATCCAGAAATTCCGTAACTAAAAAAACCTAACACCCCCACTCCGACCGCCATCTATCTATAAATACCAGAACTTTTAATGACTTTTTGAAATATCTCGCTTGTCTTTTTAGTTCAGCAACCCGCCTTTAGGTTGTAACGTTGCATATATATTCAACGCTCCTTAGTTTTCATTCTTATTTTAACACGTCCTGACATTGTAATATCGTTGCAACTCGTTATCTGTTCCGGTGGCGGTGAACACTCATTCTAAACCGGTTGGGAAGCGTGAGCCGCCGAGCGGGGATTAAGCGAACGCTGGTAGGACAGACTGAGATTGCACTAATTGCGATAGCACGTACGCACTCACTAAAAAAAGAAACATTATATTTTTTCTTAGTCGCGTCGTGTAACGTGAATATTCACGAATAGTTATTTGTTTAATAAGTTTTAATTACATTCAGTGTCAACCCCATATTGGGT
Source organism: Pseudoips prasinana (assembly GCA_951640165.1). Lineage (NCBI taxonomy): Eukaryota > Metazoa > Arthropoda > Insecta > Lepidoptera > Nolidae > Pseudoips > Pseudoips prasinana. Next base: position 19,743,032 of record OX621236.1, on the reverse strand, counting down.
AAGTGTTGATTAATATTTAGTTCTCATCTCATGTAGGGTATTGTAACGTGTAACGGCCACCTTTAATTGACCTTGTGGCAAATACCATGTCAACTTCATCTTGTGTCTTATGCCTACACTAAATTTATTTTATGTACGGTGCTTCACACCATTATTTTATCCTTTTTTTTATACAAACTTTATTTGTAAACTCCGCTTCTGCCTGTGACAATTGCACACATTCGCTTTATGCGTAATTGGTACTCCCGCTTCCTCATCACCATTACGCGGTCACAGGCAGGAGAAGCTTTTGTAAAAATAAGAATATTTTGATTTAGTGGACGTAAATTCTCAGGGTCCAAAGTTCGGTCTACAAGGGTCCAAAGTTCGGCCTACATCGGACAAACATCGGACCTACCGGTACCTGGTTGGCGGTCACTGACACCGTCACCCTACAGACCAGCCTTATCCCAGTGGGTCATCCTCCGGCCTGGCAACCTCCTGGAACTCCGCGACATCACCGTCATCGTCGAAGCCAGGAGAGTACTTGGGGCGCCTACCTCCATAGGGCATAATAATTGACGGGCCTATAACCCATGACCATTAATTATTTTTTTTAATAAATTTGTAAGTGGTGAGCGTGAATCGTTTAATTATTTGTTTCTTTTAAACCACACCTCATACGCTTCAAGGTGGCATTGGTTTTATTGGAAAACTACCGTAATCAGCTGTTTGTGAGAAAGTATATAGATGTATAGGTATTTATCATCTACGTACAACAGTGAATATCTGTACTCGTATAATTTGTGTACACAGTGTTTTAAATATGAATAAACAAAGTGCATTTATTAATGAAGAAAGTCACGAAAAAATAGTGAAAGAAAATGAGTTAGTACTCTATATACATTCATTTTATTATTATTATCACAAATGCAGTATTATAAAATAAATAAATAATTATAATTGCATAAGTTGATAAAAAATGCTATGCAATAGCTTTACCGCGGCAGTCTCCGAGTGCCACACGTCTTTTTTTTCTATTTTTGGGTGAAAATCTTAATGTGGTTCACAGAATACATCTACTTACCAAGTTTCAACAGTACAGCTCTTATAGTTTCAGAAAAAAGTGGCTGTGACATACGGACGGACAGACAGACAGACATGACGAATCTATAAGGGCTCCGTTTTTTGCCATTTGGCTACGGAACCCTAATGATATAATGTGGAATAAAAATAAATATATAGGTACCATGTCTTAACTCATCATATTAAAATGTTATTGTAGTGGAGATATACTCGTTTTTTCATGGTATGGACCGACAATATACGTGGTTAATTGGCAATCCCGCTTTCGCAAGATTTCGGTCTTTACATGCTCTTTGATGTCGACAAACAGTGATGACAATGACATTGATTTGTTTTGAGAAAATTTACAAATAAAATCGATTAAATGAATGTGAAAGGATTTCAAATAAATATCTACAAACCTTTGAATGCAATACATGAAACCAGTGCTGCCATTTTAGCGCTTTCGGCGCTAGATCTAGCGCTTTTTTGCTATGTTCAGCGGGCACTTGATAATTTTAGCGCTTAACGGATAATTTAGCGCTTTCTTAATTTTTAATATGGCAGCACTATTTGTGCCGTGGAGAAGTGTGATAAAATTATTGTCTATGTTCAATTTTATGCTCTATGCCAGTTGGGTTTTAATATGGCAATAGCTCTATTGTCTTATAGAGCACGGGGAATCCCTTGAACATTAAGTACGGTTTGTTTCATGTTTGGTTGATTGACTTTGCTTCTTTCATTTTCATTCTGTCTATGTGAACGCACTGAAGTTCAAGTTTAGAAATAACGTTTTAAGCACTGATTTTACTAGTTACTCTTGTGAGTGTTCCATAGTGTTGTGTTGGTTAACTCTTTTGGAATGGATGTACCATTATCAAAAAAAATTGTGTACAAACAAAGATATAAAGTTGAATGGGAGAAATCGCCCAACTTTAAACAATGGTTGAAACCTGTGCCTGGAGATGATACAAGGGCAATGTGTTTGTATTGTAGGAAGGATTTTCTTGCCAAATTAAGCGATATCCAGAGACATTGTGATTCAGTTCATCACAAGAAGCAGGCGAAACCATTCTTGGACAAAAAACAAACACAAATCTCTTCAATGCTGCAAAAACCCGTCGATAAGCTCTGTGTTGAGGCTGAAGGTGCTCTCTCAATGTATGTTGCAGAACACACAGCTATACAAGCAATTGATCACCTTACCGAATTATGTAAGAATACATTTTCGGATTCTAAGGCTACTACAGAAATGAAATTGCACCGAACGAAATGTACAGCAATAATTAAGGAAGTATTAGCACCTCATTTTAAAGATTGTTTAAGAAATGATATTGGTGATAATTCGTATAGCTTGATAATAGATGAATCTACTGATGTTTCTGTTCGAAAATATCTCGGTATTGTTGTTAAATATTTTAGCAGCAGTCGCAACGAAATAGTTTCCACATTCTTAGGGCTGGTTGAATTGGAATCTGCAGATGCCGAAGGAATAGTTTCAGCGTTAACAGTACAACTTGAAGCTTTTAAACTTGATAAAAGCAAGTTAATTGGAATCGGAACAGATAATGCTTCGGTTATGACTGGAGTTAACGCAGGTGTCCATAAAATATTGCAGGAAAGGTATGCTTTACCCAATCTAGTGTTGATAAGATGTGTCTGCCATTCGATTCAATTGGCAGTGTCACATGCGTCATGTGAGACTATACCAAGAAATATTGAATTTATGATAAGAGAAACTCACAATTGGTTCAAGCTTTCACCGAAACGAAAAAACGAATATAAAAAAATATATGAAGCGATAAACTTTGGAGAGGAGCCACTTAAGATCTTAAAAGCTTGTGATACACGATGGCTGTCAATTGAACCCGCGGTAGCTAGAATCTTAAGTCAATGGATAGAACTAAAATTACACTTTCAATTAATGAGAACTCGTGAAAATTGCTACCAAGCCGAATTATTATATAACATGTTCAACGATCCAAGAAACAAAATTTATTTGCAGTTTTTGTGTGGAATACTTAATAATTTACAAGGGGCAATAAAAACTTTTGAAAACAAAGCTTCTGACCCATGTCTGCTCTACAATACGCTACATGATTTAATACGAAACATGTGCACGAAAATAATAATAGCGCAACCGAGAATGCAATTCGAAAGCATTAAAGTGAAAGAACATCTGTCTATGTCACCATACCTTGGTTATTTATTTGAGAAAGAGATGAACGAGTCTTCATTGAATGAGGATGAAAAAAATGCAATGAAGGCGAGGTGTGTTGATTTTATTATTAAACTAATAAATGAGCTGCAACAAAGACTGCCTGAAAATTTAAAACTACTTAAAAACTCTATGGCATTATCTGTTTCCGTCATTTTAAAACCAAACAGAAATATTGATAACTTTATACAAGTTTTGGAAAGTCTGGGTTACACAGAAAATATGGATAATGTTATACAGCAGTGGCAAACTGTTATCTTACAGAACTGGGAAAATACCGAAGATACGGTGAAGTTCTGGACAGAAGTTCAACAGTCGAGGGACGCAGCTGGATGTTGTCCATATAAAGACTTATTCAATGTCGCGGCAAAAATAATGAGTTTGCCACATTCAAATGCTGATATTGAGCGGGTGTTCAGCTTAATGAATGTGGTTAAAAACAAGTTGCGAAATGCATTACATTTAAAAACTATTAACGCCATCCTATTAATAAGAACAGGATTAACCGGGGTTAACAGCAACTGTTATAATTATCAACTACCAGCTGATATTTTAAGTAAGATAGGATCATCCGAAAAATATAAAGTAAATACTACTGAACCTAACCAGCCTGGACCCTCGAGTTCAGCTTTGATGGAAGAAGAATTTTAAATTTTTTTATTGTTTTTTACTTAAAGTTGACTTTACTATACCCAAACTGTAGGTATAGAATAATATTATTATGTTTTCTCTTCTAAATGTTATTATTGTAATAAAAAGTTGTTTTTCACTACAATCACTTCGTATTTTATTTTATTTTTGTTGTGCGTATGACGCTTTTTCCACAATCAATGTGATTACACAATCTACCAGCCCATATTTAGTATGGGAGATTATTTAAATCACACTGATCGTCTAAAACGCGCTTCAGTTAAAAGTTCGAATTTAGCGCTTTATTGACTCGTTTGAACCGATTTAGCGCTTTAATGGCTTGTGAATATATTCGAATCTAGCGCTTAGTGCACCGCTGTCAGCGCTGATTAGATTTTTTCATCTGGCAGCACTGCATGAAACAAATCCGTGACATGGGTCCTTAAAAACATATAGTCTTGTCACTTATCCTTTATTATGGAAAATCTCTATATTTAGATGAACAGCATTAACGTTGTTTGTGATAGAATAGAACAAAATATATAGCCGTTCCTACTTTAATTGCCTTGAAAATGTTTCGGTCGTTTATAAGAAGGAACAGGAGTATAATATTAGCAAGTATGTTCTTTTTTTACGTCGGATGTGGCATAACTCTTAGTTTGTTGCGTCTCGAATGTGTTGAATCCTCTCCCAAAGATGTACGGAATTTCAATGCTTTGAACAAAATTGAGTATGTAGCGTTAATCATCAGTGGCCCAGATAATGAAGCCAAGAGAGATGCTATACGAGCCACATGGATGAAATTTGCGAATAATATTTTCGTGGAGAATGGGGAGAAGCTTTATAAATGGAATCACACTTGGACAGAGCGAAATATAGTTCCAGAATTCATCAAATTTTATTTTGTAATAGGTACTCAAGGTTTGAGTGAAACAAAATTAATAAGATTGGACACTGAGAACAACAGAAGTAGTGATCTCCTGCTCTTAAATAGTTTTGAAGATAGTTATAAGAATTTATCACAAAAAATGTTGCATTCATTGAAATGGATAAGTGCCAATCTCAAAAACTTGAAATATTTAATCAAATGTGATGATGACTCTTTTGTGAGAGTAGATTTAATTATAAGAGATATTGAAGCTTTTGCACCCGAAATGAATGGTCATGGAATTAGGAACTATGTCTCTTATAAGGTAAAATTTTTTGTAATACTAGCTAGCAGCTTTTAGTTTTATCCATAAACTTCTGATAATGAATCTCCAACAGATTAATCAATACTAATAACTTGTAAAATTAAAACTAAACAAAATGTAACTTATTGTTAAAGCAAAGACAAGCTTATTATCATTTATACAAGTTCATCTTGCTAATATTACAAATGCGAAAGTTTGGATATTCATTACTCAAATCACTGATTGACTATTATTTACTCATAAAAAGTTGTTAAAAAAACATGCTTTGAATTTTGCAGCACTCTTGGAATAAATGGCTTTCTTATTATTTGGTTATTCTGAGCCTGGATTTGGTTTGCGCCATATGTTTATCTGTGTGTATATTTTTTATGTATTCTGTAGTTTTTGCATGATTGAGTAACAAACTTTCATACTAACAGATTTATAATATTAGCAGGATATTGTGGAACCATTTTATTATCTTATCCCTTCAATTGGCAAACTGCCAATGTGTCTCAGACACTGCCCTTGGTGCTGTGTTTGGAATGTGAGAGACTTGTCATAGTTTATACACACAAGTAATAATGTTGATTCACAAGAGTATTTGGTAACAAAGAGTATTTCAGCTAATAAAGTATTATTTTGACAATTTCTTAACTATTTTGACATTTACAAAGCTAGCTAAGTAAAATCATATAATTAATATCATAAATTAAAAAATATTTCTAAATAATTAAACACAAACCACATACCTAGACTTATCTATATTATATAAACCTATTTTAAAAAGTCTGATTGAATAAAGACAATAGTTAGTTAGTTGGGCGATTGGTTTCCTCACTTAGCCTCCTAATTGGGCCATTGTATGTGAATTTATTTGGCTACTCAAACCATTTTAGTTCCATCCAGAAGTCCAAGAGGCCTCAAAAGCTTGGCTTGAGTACTTCCTGCAGTGTCTTCGCATTGTTTAGGTACTTTGCCCGTTGGCTGGCAACGCTATTGCAGTGTAGCAGTATGTGTGCCGGTGTTTCTTCAGATTCAATGCATCCTCTGCACAAGGGGCTGTCTGTGACGCCAATCTTGAAGAGGTGTTTGTTTAGTGTGCAGTGTCCGATGATTGTGCCTATCACCATGCGCAAATCTTTTTTGATCAGATGTAGTAGACTGCGTGATAGACGTTTGTTCAGAGATGGTAGAATTTCTTTTGTCTGTCTGCATGATTCTAGATCCATCCATTGTTTTTCATGTTGCTGCGTGGTTTTTTCACTTAGACATGTTTTCAGTTGGTTAAAGTTGGTTGGTACTAGAGGTTCTGGTCCCACTGTCCTTGTTTCTGCGCCCTTTCTTGCCAGCTCGTCCGCAGTGTCACTATCCAGAGAGCCGCTGTGGCCCCGGATCCATTGTAGTGTAACTTTGTTGTCAGATGCTATGTTTTCGAGTGCACAGTGGCACTCCATGATGAGACTGCTGTTGTTGCTCTTTAAAGCCTGGAGTACAGAAGCACTGTCTGAGATAATGCGTATGGATTTGCCACGCACCATTCTAGACTTGACTGCTGTTGCAGCTCTAATTATTCCCACGCATTCCGCTTGGAAAATAGAGTTTAGGCTTCCTAGAGTAGTCCATATATTGATGTTTAGGTCACTAGAGAAGACGCCGGCTCCTGTGCCTTTATTTGTTTTAGATCCATCCGTGTATATCCGAACTTCGTGGATACCAGAACTGTCCTTGGCTTCTTCTTGAAGTTGAATTACGTAGTTTTTATCAAAAACTAATGTTTTTGGGATTATATCACATGTCGCGTCAATCATTGGGAGCGTCTTCTGTATGTCATCCATGAGGCGCGTCTGCGTTTCCCTGTTATTTTGCTTCCACAGCCCAGCTTTGTTAAGCCTTATGGCTGTAACCGCGGCCTCATGTTGAACTACGAGGGCAACGGTCTGAGGTTTAGTAAGGCCTCTAGGGCCGCGGTGGAAGTCGTTCTCATGCTTCCTGTTGTTGCTAGGCATGCTAGTCGGAGGCTTTGAAGTTTGGCCCTTGCGGTGCCTGTTTGGGTTCTGGGCCACCATACAACGGCGCCATACGTTATCATGGGGCGTATTATCATTTTGTAAAGCCATAGGGTCATGGAGGGTTTCAAACCCCATTTCTTCCCTATGAGTCTTCTGCATTGCCAGAAGAATGAGCGAGCTTTGTCGGTTTGCACCTCTATGTGTATGTTCCAGTTGAGCTTACTATCGAGAGTTAAGCCTAGGTATTTGACCTCCGATGAGAGGCTCAGTTTACTGCCAAACAATTTTGGTAGGTCCATAGTGTTTGGTTTTCTCTTGTTTGTGAATAGGACCATTTCTGTTTTCTTTGGATTGACCATTAATTCGTTTTGGTCGCACCATTGTTCTACGATTTTGAAGACAGATTGCATGCGGTTACAAATCATGTTTTCTGAGTTGTCTTTTATCAGAATCGTGATGTTATCAGCGTAGCCGACGGTGTAGTAGCATCTTTGGTTAAGGCGTCGTAGTAAATCATCCACCACGATGTTCCATAAGAGGGGTGAGAGTACACCTCCCTGGGGACAGCCTTTTGCCACGATACCTCTCGTGGTGGAGTTTACTGTGAACCTTATAGCTCTCAGCCTTAGGAGGTTGTCAATCCAGCCACTAATGGTTTGATCCGCTCCAAGTTTGGCAAGCGAGTGTTTGATGCTACAGAATTTTGTTTTGTCGAAGGCTCCTTCGATGTCAATGAAAGCGCCTAGTGTCATCAGTTTGTCAGATAGCAGCCCTATCTGACAAACTGATGACACTAGGCGCTTCTATAGTTCCTACCACTGCGTGTAGAGCCGAATCTGTTGATTTGCCTGTTCTGTAAGCGTGTTGTTGTCGATGTAGTGGCGTGTGTCGTAGCACACCATCTCTAAGGTGTCTTTCTAAAGACTTGAGCAGGAATGATGTTAGAATGATGTTAGACTGATGTTAGTTTGCATGTTTTTGAAAGTGAGTTTACTAGGTTAGTTTAATAAAGACCATATTTATATTTAATTTTAATAGACTAATTCATACAATTTAATTGGCTTTCCAGAAAGACCTTTCAACATACAAGGGTCTGTACTGGGGTTATTTTGATGGGCGAGCCCATGTACTCTTGAATGGTAAATGGCAAGAGAAAGACTGGTTTCTGTGCGACCGTTACCTCCCATATGCACTGGGAGGTGGTTATGTCATATCACGCAGCATTGTTGATTATGTTGGTGCTAATGCTGATATTTTAAGGTAAATATTTGGCTAACTAGCATTTATGTAAGATATATTATTTTAATTAATAGCAAATTATGAATTGTTGTGATGAAATAAATTGAAAGGTCTTGTTTTATAATATTCTGCAAATAAACTAGCTGATCGTGATTCATCTGCTTCTAGAGCAATTATAGTTTATGAAGAATTATTCTAGGTTTAATTTATACATACAATTCCACTAAACTATCCACATATTGAGAAGAAGTAGTTAGAATTTCTATTCTGGATGGTATTTTTTATTGCTACTGGGAAATATAAAAATCGTGATTCCCAAAGGATCCCTGAGTGGAGATAGACACAATTTAAAAACAAAAAAATATCCCAGTATCAACCTCATATGGGGCAGACTAATCCTGGAGCCTGAGTTTGTAGGCAAACAATTTTACAAAATAAAAAGTAATAACGTACTTACTGATGTTAAAAAAAATATATATTTTTGACAGACACAATAGGCAATGTATATCCATAAGTTTATTTAGATCATTAAGTTTTTATTTCTAATACTGTTCTAATTTCATTGAAGTTATAATGCCTGATCGAACAAAAATCACAGTACCAACCTCATATTCCATATTCAGCTTATTCATTTTGAGGTATAGACTGATCCTGGAGCCTAAGTTCGTAGGCAAACAATTCTACAAAACTAAAGTTTTGTTCTTATTCATGGTTAAAAAAATAATGTTTTTTGTTTCCTCACAGTGTTTACAATTCTGAAGATGTTTCCATGGGTGTGTGGAGTGGAGCTTTAGCTGGTATCAATCGAGTGCATGATGTCCGATTTGACACCCAATGGAAATCCAGAGGCTGTTCCCAACATATGCTAGTGAGGCATAAACAAACCCCAAGTGATATGTTTGTTCTCTATAAATCATTGGTACATTCCCATGGAGAGATACTCTGCAAGACTGAAGATAGTGTTATGAAATCTTATATGTATAAGTGGGACGTTCTGCCAAGTAGTTGTTGTAAATAATCTTAAGAATAATAATAAAAATGTGCTCCTGGTTGAATTTTAGACACGGCGGCTAGTCGCAATGGAGACTTGCCACATGCATGCATAGGAGATAGTGCATAAGTGTGTGTGCAAACACTGGGGATATAGTTCGATGGGACGATTAGCGACACGACAGGAAGGAGGGCAGGTGCAGGACCGACGGCTTTACCTACTCTCCGAGGCACTGATGTGTAAACACCATTATCTTCTAGACTTTGGGCTGGTATTGAGAATTTTTGTACAGAAAAGGCCCAAAATCACTTTGGCCTGATTCAGAATTTTAACCCAGGACCTCATTACTTACGGTTAAACATGCTACTGTTAGACTAACGATGCAATCTAAAGAATAAGTTATAATAATAATATTGAATGAAAATATATATAAATTAATATTGAAAAAACCTTTCCAGTGGAGTATAGAGTTAAAGGTTGGTTTAGCTAAAAGAAAATAAAAAGATCGAATAATTAAATAACAGGAAAATCATTATATCCAGGTACTTTGCCAGAGTTGGGTTAACTTCCGCTCATCTGTCCCTAAAGCACGCTAATGGAAATTAGATTAGAGGGTTTGTACCAGTTGACCATGAATAAATCCTCTAGTTCCAATAGTTTTTAGTAATAACTATAAAAAGTAGCTGAAATGACGACTTTAATTTCGGCGTAGTGTCACCCTCTTTACCACCACTACAACTCTTATAGGCCATCATCAACAGTTTCACTCAAAAAGCTCAAGATTGCATCAACTGTATAGTTGCATCCCACGACGTATTATTTTTATTAAGGACACAATGAGGAGTTAGAAACGAGTAGTTCCACGATGCTCCATAGTAGCATAGTAAAAAAAAAAAAAACAAATTGTAGCGTGTTCATTTATCCTCCCAATGTGTTTCTATTGCCTGTACCGAGGCAGTTTTGCTATAATGATAATAAGCCATAAGAATAATATTTGGGAAATTCAACTTAACTAACATACACAACAGTTTGCGTAAAATTTTACGTGATATGTTCTGAACTGACAGGCATGAATGTATTGTTACAGCAGCCCCACATTAAAGTATGAAGTAACGTATGAACTTTTGAGGTTTCTATTCGAATGCAGCGCTGCGATTGGATGTTACTTTGAACTCGTCATACGTTTCACCAATCACAACGCTTTATTCTTATCGTTGGTTTGATAGGTTCATATGGCTATTTTTCTAATAGGAGACTATATTATGGTTGTTTACTTTGTCTAATGACACCAAATTTGTTCAGGTTAACTTAGTGATTTGTAGGTATTTATTTTTTATACTATTGGTTTAGATTTATTTGTTGTGAATTTTTAAATTATTATTTTACACGACATTAAAATTATGCTTGGTTCGAGAACTTGGTTAAGCTAAAATTAAGTTTATTATTATTTACTGCTTAACCCTAAGGCCTCTACCTCGAATTTTGCGTGCAGCGGGGCGGCGGCGGTTGCGGGGTGGGAGCGGTAGTAGGGTCTTATGCGTCAAATCAAATGGAGCTATCCTCGAAAACAGCGGCGCGGGAGTGGGTTTACACACCAGTCAAGAGGCGCTGCTTCGGCGCCGCCGCCGCCCCGCTGTTCGCATTCGAGGCAGAGGCTTTGATCGATCATATCAATTAAATTATTACCACACAATACAATACGGTTTTAAATGAGGTGGGAAAAGTCATTTTCCGATTAAGGGTTAAAAGCAGTTCAATACAGCAACGACAAATTGATGGTTGTAGCCACAACTAAATAAGACTTGTCCGCTCATTAGGTATAAGTTCCTCCCATCTATTGCCAAAACTTCTGTGGCGAAGATTTCATGTATATATTTGAGTGAATTTGATCTCTAATGAGAAGTTTATTTTTAATAGGTATGGTTTTAGCTATTGGATCTAATTATTAAACTATTGTCATCTCAATCCATGAACTATTTTATTAACATTATTGAGGTGAGCGTAGTGAACCACTATCCCCTAAGTAATACAATCTTGTGGGACACTTTACATGTCACCATTTTTCTCCACAAAGACCTGGTGTTGGGGTTCTTTTTCCGAACAGGGGTTATATTCAACATCAAAGGGTATCGAATTATTGTAAAATCAAAATGTTTTTACAAGTAATATTTTGAAATTAGTTTTATATTGCGGTAAGTTACTCTAGTCAACTGTTAGTATCATGCAAATGAATAAAACATTAGAACAATGCGAACAATGTGCATTTTTATTTCAAACAAATTAACATAAATAATATATACAACACATTTAGGGTAACCATGTAATATTTCTCTGTATAAATAACATAAAATAACCAACAAAAATAATTGTGTAAAGGGCGTTTTTACTGGATGTCATACACCTTGTGTCTAGTCTGTATAGTCTACAATGATTGGCGACATTATAAATACGATAACGTGACACTGGTTCTATTTTTTTTTACTAAAGTATTGTGTACAGCATAGTAGATGAAACTGGGATACTGTCATCTGGGTTACAGTAACAGAAAACAAGATCATTATGAAGATAGGTTGTCGCTGTCTATAGACACTAGGCTTACTCGTTTTTTTACTAGAGTACTGTATAAGGGACAGCATAGTAGACGAAACATGCTGGCCGTAATATTTGGGTTATGTAAAAGAACCAGCTCATTATGAGGACAGGCTGTCGGTGTCTATACTTATAGAAACATAGCTTAACGCGCTTTTTATTAGAGTTACGTAAGGGACAAAAGAGTAGATAGTGAAACATGCTAACGTAATATTTGGGTTATATGACATAAAACCAGCTCATTATGAGAATAGGTTGTCGCTGCGTATAAACACCGAGTTGAACTCTCTTTTTACTAGAGTACTATATAAGGGACAGCATAGTAGATGAAACACATGCTGTTCATAATATTTGGGTTATGTAACATAAAACCAGCTCAATATGACAATAGGTTGTCGCTATCTATAGATATTTAGATTATCTAACTCTCTTTTAACTAATATATAAGGGAAAGCATAGTAGATGAAACATATGGTGTCCGTAGTATGTGGGTTATGTAACATAAAACCAGGTCATAGACACTTAGCTTAACTCTCTTTTTACAAGAATACTATATAAGCAAACTGGCTAAAGCAGGCAGCTGTGAGTAATAGCTAGTTTAAGTCGTATTACTTTTAACCTATAGATAGGCTGTGGGTAATACGGGCGCACATCAGCCTTATCACAAAGATATAAGGTCCCAAATCATAAAAAAAAAGTTTTATCAATCGGTCATTACAAATAATAAATCATTATCGCCTGGTATCCATAGTACAAGCTTTGCTTAGTTTGGGGCTAGGATGATCTGTGTGACATTGTCCCTAGATATTAGTATATTAATATTACAAATAAACTATTCTGATTCTGTCATTCTCTTACCCAATGTCTATGATTAAGATTATTCAACCGCTAATAAAACGTGCCTAGTAATACGACTGTTATGGGCTCAGTGCTCTCGTGTTTAGGGTTCGATTCCCATACGGGACTACTATTTGTGTAGCCCATATATAGTTAGTCAGAATCTGTCTATGTCATGTTTTTAAAGTACCTCGCGACATAGGGATTTATTTCATGGTGACAGCATTGTCTTCTTAAAACAAAATAGATATTTTAGGTTATTTATACACATCTCTATGCACAGATACCCACATATCACAATGTAAACAGATTCAAAAATTAATATAAACTTAATTATGACTTTTCATGTCCATGTATGTCTGGTTGTTGTAAAACGTTGTCCTAGATAATTCTTCTTTGAAATAGTCTATGGTCCTCTGTAGACCATCTTGTAGTGTGACCTGCGGAGTGGAAAATTTGTACACTTTCATTTATTTATATATATTTGAATGAACTGTGATATTTATATTATTTTAAATACAATAAAAGACAAGGACAATTATATAATGGAATGACAATAATAATAAAAACTTTTTATTTCAGCGAGTCCATTAGGTTATTATGTAATAATAGTTATAAACCTAAAAAACACGCACAACTTTTTTTTATTATATTCCTGACACCAAAATTTCATTTGATACCCATATCATGGGGGTGCATTTCAAATAGCCTGTCAGCCATCTTGGACGTCCGCCATATTGGATTTAAGTCAGGTGACTATTTTTTTTCGTATTCCTGACAGCAAAGCCTTTCATTTGATACCCATATCATGGGGGTGGATTTTAAACAGCCAGTCCGCCATCTTGGGGAGGCCGGGAAGTGGGTCAATTAAGATTCCAAGATTTTCTTACATACATAGGTAGTTACAAGTGAATCTAATAAAAGCGTGTTAAAAATATAACTTAAAAACTAAGGTTAATAGTACTTATATCTAACAGTAATAAATTATAACTATCTAAGCTCCAGTAGTATTAAGGCTTTTACAATTGTCTAGTATGGGGCTATCCCACCATCGACTACAAAGTTTAGATGCACATATCACATATGACACACACGACACTTATGGAGCATATCGGAATTTGTCTCTGATATACAATTATTATGGCGTAATCCTCTCTATCTGGACAAAATTCCATCTTTGTCCAGATGTAGACGGCTTTCCGCTGACATGATAAGCGTTTCCAAGATGGGGCTGTCCCACCATATCGGTTACAAAATTTAGATATAATAGTAATAATAATCAGAATCATAGCTCAATAAACTAGACAATATTTTTCTTGAACTTTTAAGATGGGATTCCAAATGAAAAATATTATATTGTCACTAATGTTGTGAGTTTCATTAGTACTCAGGGAGAAGTTGCTGCTCGCTCTCTGGTAGATATTCCTATTAGAGCCATATCTACAGCACAAAACAATTGATCAATTAAAACTTATTATGTCGTGATTGAAAAAAGAATCTATAATTAAAACAAAGTAAAAGGTTTGTTATTTTGGTTAAAGACAATGAACTTACTTTAGGTTTCCAGTGCAGATTTTCCTCTGCGACGGTGATGTCTGGGCGACGCCGCTGCGGGTCGTCTTCCACGGCCGCTCCCGTCGCCACCATGCTGCGACACCCCGGGACTAGATTCTTGATTATCATCGCGAATTCTGGAAACATTCGTTTTCAATATATTTAGAGTTCCTTCGTTCTAATATCCCTTTAGTCTTAAAATTATCTAATAATTGTGTAAACAATTGTTGGTGAGCCAAAACAAAAGTTGAGTTATATGACACGGAGTTATGAATTCGAAAATTTGTAGCATTTAAATGTAAAAATAAGGGTTAGAAATGAGGGAACCAGATTATGTTACAATTCCGTTGAGGTTGAAAATAGTCGTCAATTTTACAAATATGTAAAATATAAGTTGATCAATATATTGTACTGTTGCGTAATAGGGGATCAGACTACTCAATATAATGAACCATAATGGATACATTTGGAAAACTAGCTGTACCCCGCGGTTTTACGAGCGTTAAACTTTATAAATTATAGCCTATTGTGTTCCAGAGTGTCAGCTAACTCTATGCCTAATTTTATTAAAATCGCTCCAGCCGTTTAGCCGTGAAGAAGTAACAAACATACACACTCACAAACTTTCGCCTTTACAATGTTAGTGTGATACATTACATTTACATTAACTTTCTGCCTAACCTAATTTTAGTTTTTTCATGATAACTGTCCGTTGGCCTATGCATAAACAGACGGTTACCATTAACGATGGAACAATATCGTTCGTATTTACTTCATTCAGCTTAAGTCATATAGATTTTAATTTCACTAGACGATTTTTTTTGTTACGGTAATTTGGTGATTTTATGGAAAGGCGTGAAACATCAGAATTAATAGCAATTGAGGATTGTATAATATAAATAAATATGGAGACAACATAATTTCGTTATTATGATAAATATATTTCTTAGTAGGTAATAGGCATACCACATTTCGGCTTACTACGACCTCAGGAAATACCAATTATTTTTCATGTTAACAGTGAGAGAAAGGTCTTACCCCCAAAGCATGCCAAGCAATGTTTTTTTTTATCAATAACTGATGGCATATTAATCTACTCTAAATAACCCACACATATGCATTATTTAGTATTCTATATAATAAAAATAAGTTATTTTTTAATCATTATATCTTAGAATTTGTATAATTAAATATTGTTTAATTTTTAATAAAGGATAAGTATACTTTTAAAGCCATTAGAACGCCTGTGGTACAGGTTTAACCTAGTACAGACACAAACTGTCTATAGCTTAGTATTAATTATTTTTAATATAGATATAAATTTTGTACACATTTTTTCTTGAATAAATTTATTTATTATTATTATTTCAGTGTATTGAGAATAGGTTTACCTTCTATAGTATGTTCTACAGGATTCCCGATGTTAACTGGTAGGATGTAGCTGGAGGCCATGAGTGCTAGCAGTCCATCCACGAGATCTGACACATAGCAGAAAGAGCGGGTCTGCTTACCGTTGCCATACAGCTGAAACCGTATCGTAATGTTTGAATTATAACTACCTACTAAATAGGAGAAAAGGTCACAACATAATTCTTTCTCAATGTGGACAGCAAAAACGCTTACTGGTAGGATTTATAGTCCGCTTGGCGATTTTAGGCGACGCTTTTAGCGCCTAAAATTTTTACCTAAATCGTCATGGATATGCGGGAGTGAGATCCTAAAATGGCATTTCCTTTAATCTCCGATTCACTTAATACTTAGTTACGTAATTCTAGTTAAACAATATAATAATAATACGTATGCTAGTAAAGGCATGATTTTTAACAGATTTCATAAGTATTTATCCCAGAAATATTACAAATATGCCAGTTAGTTTGTTTGTGAGACGCTTATAGCCACATGCTCTTCACTGGTCCGTTAGTGATTGGTAAGATTAAGCAAATAGGCTCGCGGTCAGTCAATAGACGGGTGACTGCCAAAGTGGTTTAATTTCTGAACGTCTCCATGTTTCAGTTTCCATAGAGGGCGCGCTAAGCTGTCATTCCCGGTTGTAGCTATTAAGCAGCAGTCGTTAAGCCCCGCCAGATGCCTAATGAGCGGCTTGAATAAGTTTGACACTATGGTAACCATAGGATAAGTAAGTAAGTGTGTTTGTTACACAATCCAATAAAACAGCGGAACGGATTTAGACGAAATTTGGTATGGCCATAGGTTGTAGGTAGCTTAAAATAGCACATAGCCTACAATAAATTGTTAAATTGTGGTTAACACTATGGCGCACTGCTATTAAGGCTGGAGTATTTGGTAGGGGAAAGCCCGAGTGAGCGCTGAAGTGCGCTGAGTCTTCCGGGTTTACTTTTGTCCATGATGACGCCGGGGGTTTCAATAGCGGATGGGGTTCGGAGCTGCGCGTCCAGTAGCCACTCGAGTGAGTTCGAGTTCGCTCCGGAGAGATTGCTGATCGCTATAAATTCATAAACTATTTTCCCTGCCTTTATTAATATCTGGCACTATTAAGTTCATTACGACTTAGATAATCGGGCCTCGGCCAGCAATTAGCTACAGTTTAAATAAGTGAAGTTCTTACCGTAATAGTCAAATTCTGTAACGCCTGCATGATGAAGTTGGAGACTACGCGTCCGTCCGACACGTGCATCCTCGGCCCGTACGTGTTGAATATCCTCGCCACGCGTACCGCCACCTTCTCTTGTTTCGCGTAAGAGTACGCGAGGGTCTCCGCTACCCGCTTGCCCTCGTCGTAGCAGGCGCGAGGCCCTGAAACATGGAACATTATTTGTAATGAAGATTTTAATATCTTGTTTACACGAGAATTGAAGGATTTTTTTTATAAACATCTGAACTTTGATAATGAAGACGTGAACGCGTTAAAAAAGATTTGAATGATTTAAATTTCCACAGTAGGAGTTACCGAAAACTATAATTCCATGAAAAGATATTTTTTGTTGAGGGGTAGTGCATCCTCACCGTATCTCCGCGAAGAGCTTAAAACAATTACCTACATATAAAAGGTTATGTCGCTGATTTTAAATATTTTATGCTTTCCTTAGTATATTTGTATAAAGATCGTTAAAGGAGTTTCAATAGAATTCAAGAGCAGATTACGATCGATACAATGGTATCGATTATAATCGGGTGGCCTCCCCGCGCAATTCTGTTTTTTTCTGCACCAAGACCAATAATTAACAATTAGCAAGAAGAGAATATCGAAATCGACATGGAGGCAATAGCTATATATTGGGCAGTCTATTTATATCTAAACCAAACAGTTATCACAATGAGTGCAATGCGATTAATAACTTTCTAATAATCACAGACAATGCTTCTGTGCTTCAGGCCTTAAAGAGCAACCAATGGACAAAACAGTGGACTCATTCTGGAGTGCCACTGTGCACTCGAAAACATACCAACAAGGTCACATTACAGTGGATTTGAGGGCACGGTGGATCCCTAGGAAATGACATTGCGGACCAGTTAACAAGAAAGGGATCGGAAACGACAACAATGGGAACTGAACCCATTGTACCCATACCTTTTAACCAACTGAAAACATGGCTGTGTGAGAAAACCACACAACATCATAAAAAGAGTGGATGGCTCTGAAATCATGCAAACGGACAAAAGAATTTCAAACATCTCTGAATCGCGTTATCTATTACACCTGAATAGGAAGGATGTAAGTACGCATGGTGATAGGCACAATTACCGGACACAGCACACTAAACAAACACCTCTTTAAGATTGGCGTCACAGACAGCCCCAGGTAAACTTCCTTAATAATCCGAAGACACTGCAGGAGGCCCTCAAGCCAGGCTTTCGTGGCCTCCTGGCTAGACTTCTGAACTGAAATGGTTCGAGTAGCCAAACATGTTCACGCACAATGGAATTAGGAGGCTAGTGCGGAAACCTATCCCCCAACGAACTAACTAACTCTCCAATAACAAAATTTGCCAACACAGCGTGCCAAAATCCATCAAACATGCTTACATTAAATCTTAAAATAATAGCTAATTAAAGATCCAAATAACAAAAACTCATTCAGAAAGTTGATACTACAAAGTCACACAGATAGACAGGCTATAATAACAATAAAACTACAGGGATTTATTTATAAGATGGCTGTATAATTGAAGGTAACAGGGGTGACAATAAGAAAAACCTGCGGCAGTAAATATTAGAACAATTACATGTCAAAAATTTAGGTATATTGAATTGGTAACTTCTAGCGGGAATCTACGTTTATTGGTGAAATAGCGATATGATTGGTTATGAAAACTCGGAAAAGTAACCGTTACTATGGCAACGGGAGACGCTGAATCAATATAACATATTGATTCAGTGACTCCCTTTGGACCTACGCACACCACGTTCCGCGCGTCAACGGCGCGCTTAAAAAACGTGGTGTGCAACGGCCTGAATCTTGTCCTAATTGTGTATAACGAAACTTGAAAATGTATTCATAGATTTTTAGCGAGCAAACGTTCACAAAACTTTTAAAGGAAAATGGCATTATACACAGTCTTTTAACTTCATTTTACACAGCGAATTTCGAAAATCGACTCGAAATTCTATAATTGATAATCGCTACCTCGAAAAATTCCGTTAACCATACTAATATCTTTGTGAATGGGTTTTCGGTGGGAGAACGGTACGGACCCGACCAATTTTCTAAAAGAAAATACAGGCGCATTAAGAACGTTCAGCGTCCAGGCGCGGAAATACAATGGTAAAGCACAAAGTTATGCACAGTGACCAGACACCATTTAGTTTTCATTTTAAAATGTCGGTAGTAGATCTATTCACCACAAGGTTTGTTTTATTTCACCTTGTCGTGTCAAGTGGCATATGCAACACAATAACGGTTAACACAAAACAAATGCAATGTTTGTCTCGCTTTTAAACTCTCTTGTCTTGACATTGAAACAAAACGCTAAAATTATATTCAATATTTTCTTATTCAAATTAGAATGGAAATGAAAACAATTGTTTATTTAATGGAAATGAAAACAATTGTTTATTTAGTTGTGTTTTGTCAAACCAGTGGTCAACTAACTATAGTTTACAAATATCTAATACAAGGTAAAAAGGTATAAAACTTGGTATTCACGCTGGCGTGATTAACATGACGTGGAACACTCATGTCTCTCTACACTCTACAGTGTGGGACCAATCCCTATGCTCGCAGTCATAGCCATGTATTTTATTTGTGGTTTCATAGGTTAAATGCTGTAAAGAACCAAGAGTCTAGTAGAGGTAACATGACGAGTTTATGGCGCATTTCAAGACTTCAAAAGATATGGATAAAATTAGAAGGAAAAGTATGTTTCAATTCAAACTATCAAATAAAAAATTGTGCTTACCTATAGGATTGACATGTCCCCAATAAGATTCAGGTTGTGGATGCACCATAGGGTCGCCGTAAACCTCCGAGGTGCTCGCTATCAGTATCTTAGCGCCAACGCGTCGCGCTAATCCTGTAATAATTTTATTACTTTCTTCTTATGTGACAGTGGTTACCACTGCTGGGCGACATAAAAACTTCCCAATTCAAGCCGCCCAGCAGTAGAGAAGACACATAAACTCAAACTCATTTATTCGTGTGATTTTTGGTAATACAGGGTCTTAAAATAAACGTTGTTCCTTAAAATTCTGCCAAAAAAGGCGTACCACGTTTGCTTTGATATTATATAGTCTATACAATAATTTGCTATACAATTTATTTTATATAACATAATTTTGTATTCTGCAATTACATTATTATCAATATAAGCAACATATTTCATAGAGGTTCCAACTCTCTGCAGATAATATTGTAAACATCTATCATTTAATATATTAAAATATCATATTTAGTGGTACCGAGTTTAATGTCATATTATGGTTTAAAAAATGTAATATGACAAAGAGTTAAATGATAATTTGTCTCAAAGAATTAAATATGTCAAAATTAAATTAAATTTGAAACCCGTACAGGTCGATTAGGTGTCATTCAACACCCAGGGTACGAGAGAGACAGTATTCCACATCTAAACGTTTATAATAAACTTGATATTTTGCAATCTATGGCTCTGAATAACAACGTTTAACAAACAGGACGCTGCCGACAGCATTATGATAGATTTTATGACACTTACCTAACATATTAATTGTTCCTAAAGTATTAGTCTTGATTGTCTTAACAGGGTTTTGCATGTAGTGCGGTGGGCTGGCTGGACTAGCTAAATGATATATTTCGTCTGCCTGGAATAAAATCAAAGTGTACATGAATCTTTCAAATACATGAATTTGGGGCCCATTATTAATGAAAAAAAGTTAATCACGAATAGAAATTTTGGAACTAACATATGGTGCAAATTTCGAGGTAAATAAAAGTCCACCACCACTCGGAATAATGTCCGTAGAACGGGCGTTGTCCTTGTGGTATTGATGTTGTTTTGCTTGGATTGTTGTTTGGCTTGGACATACTTGGGTCCTTTTACGAAAGTTAAGAGAATGAAAATTGATAACATACAATATCGCAATTCCTTTCTTTCATTTCGCATTTCGCCCTTGTCGCATTATTGTGAATATAGAGCTGTAAAATCCAATCAATAATATTACCTCAACATAAAGCGGGTTAACAATGTCATGATGTATCATTTCGAAGTTGCGATGGCCGAACCAATGTTCCACATTGCGTTTGCGGCCCGTGAAGAAATTATCTACTACAATAACTTCGTGCCCTTGCGTCATAAGTACGTCTACCAGGTGTGATCCAACGAACCCTGCACCACCTGTAACCTGCAAAACAATAATACAAAACTTACAATTAACTCTGTGGCACAATTAAGGTCACCTCTCAACTACCACTACACACGTTGTATAACCCAATCCAATCAATAACAAAAGAATAACATACCTACTCGCAACAACTACCTATTTCCATAGGTAGTTGTTGCGAGTCTGTTGTTATTTTTTTAAAGCTTTTCGGGCAACGTCTCTTGCGCAGGGTCGATAACCCAATAAATGCCTACTGCAAAACTATTTAAAAGAACGGCGGAAAATATTGGATGTAATTTGTGTCCGTCTATTATATGTTTCTAAATTACCCCGCGATATAGGGATTAGATTCACTAGTGCGGGCGATGTGTTAAAAAAAATTTCAGCGTAAAGGAAAGTATTAGATCGCCTAGTGATAAGAACGTTGGATTGTGAATTCAGAGGACTCGAGTTCAAACCCAAGGCGCGCACCACTGTTGGCTCTGCAGTGGAACAGTAAAAGACTACATTATGAAAGGAAAGATCCCCTTTTGGGAGAGGTGGAATGCCCGGTAACTGTAATAAATATATTATGTGTAGCGAGCGAAAGCATTTCACACAGAGCGATGCAGATCTTCAGCTGTGATAGGCCGCGTTAAACTTGACATGGCTACAACTAGATCGCTATTTAGTTAAATAGTGGTTAACAGATCTTGGCCCTACTGAACTCATGTTTTGAAAAGTCACAAGAGGTTGTTCAGTTGTGCAACTACGCCACAAATTCAACATTCAGAACTTGTGGCGCAGTGTCTGATTTTGGCAGCTGGGACATGATATTGGGCTCATGTAATATTCATTTTCTCAAGAATATTCTGTAAATAAAAGCTTATTATCTAAAGCTTAAACATTAAGGTAACAGTGTCAGAAATTCTATACACAAGATTATGAAACGAAATTAAAAATTGAGTTTCGATAATAAAATACGAACCCTACATTTAACACCTATAAAGCACTAACGCTGTGCTTTATAGGTACTCCCAGAATTAGCAGCTTGACTGGGGTATCATTAAGGTGCTCCTATCGAGGAGGAGAGACTGGTTAGCAACGCTCTAGTGATGGCAGGTGTCGCAAGCGTCTGAGGCTAGTTTTATCGCTTACCCTCAGTTGAGCCGTACCTATGCTTTTTGCCGATTTAGTATGTAGTAATAAAGAACAGTTACATTTTGTAGGGCCTAACAGAACTAGTTAGACTTGAGTAACTCCGGAGCGATTCGTTCCGATGAACTGCTCAAACTCAGGGAACGAACTGAACTCGTTCAGTACTGTGCGGAATTATCGTTCCACAGTTCACCGACTCATTATAATCCCGCGTCTCTAGTCTAAGCCCGCGTCAGTGTGTGTAGGTAGGAACGAGAGCCCTCTGTTGTATAGTGCGTCACCAACTCAACTCACCACAATGTGGTGAGTTGAGTTGGTGACGTATAACTAAGTGCATGTGGTGACCACATGCACTTAGCAAGATCTGATTCGTTATCGCATTTACACACACTGACAATTATTGTTTAGCTTTCTTAGTATTCGATATTCTAGAGACGTTAACTATTTTGGTCTCTATTTCATAAAGCAATAAGTTTATTTTAGATTGACATTCTATTTTATGCAACTTTAACTTTACGTTATGAGATCGTATTTTTTAAATTTGTTAGAGAGTCTAATTGCGTTGAGTGAGTGACATCTTCCTATTGTGCCTACTTTTTGTTTTTTAAATATAAAATGACTTCTAAACGTAAACGTAGTGATATTTGGGGACATTTTAAGGAAATAGAACCAAAAAAAGCAACGTCTGGAAATACAAGTAATTTGTCGCGCCATATGACCAGGAAACATCCTACAATACCTATCGTTTTGGAACGGCAAGTTGACCCATCAACTTCTACTGATCAACAACAAACATCGCAACAACCATCGCAACAAAATATTACTGATTTTATCTTCAGAAAAAGACCTATTTCCGTACAAAGATCGCAGGTTATAGATAAGCAATTGGTGAAGTGGATATCGAAAGGCCAACATTATCTACGTGTCGTTGACGAACCATTGTTATAGTTCACAGTTTATGAACAAATAGCTAAACAAGTTCCAACCAAATCCGGACTCTGTCGAAAACATGTCTATGCCACAGTTCATTTCGCTCTCTGAATCAGTAGTACTGTACTATATATACAACCTACCAAGTCAAGGAGCGAAATGAACTGTGGAACGAGTTAGCGGAACGAGTTCACTTCATGGAACGAGATTTGATGAACTAGATCCATTAAGTGAATGACAATGCCCAAGGCTAGAACTAGTATGCCAATTATGGGTTTTATATGATTTGAAAATATTACGTGCAATGTTACGAATATGTGCCATGATGTGCTGCTTGACTGTGGCAACACTAACGCTAACAGCTGATTTTGAATGTCCTTAATTAATTATTGAATTTTGTTTAATTTTCATTGTTTAAAAGCCCAAATCTAATTAAATCACTGAGTAATTAGTATAGTTAACGTGTTAAAATAATTATCTATAGTGTTTTATATGTTAAATTTGTGATTATATTGTGACAGTTACCGGCACATTTGCATGGACTCCTAAGGTAAAAACCACTGTATTTACTCGCAATCTAACAACAGAGCGTGTTAACTTTGATTTTATTTGGCAATTGTTATAGATGAAAGTTACTTTCAATCAAGGTTGTTGCGTATTATCACAGTTGTTCTATACGTTGACATAACCCCATTCCAGTTGATTTTAAGTACATTTTATTATAAACAATGTCTGGCATTACCACTCGTGGGGCTTTGGCTCGTCAAGCTGAAGAAAACCTACTAAAAGCTTTGAAGGAACTACAGGACTCCAAGCAATTGTGTGATTGTTATGAGAAAGAGCGTGATGATAATGAAAGAATACTGTTAGAGTCATCTGAACAGGTGAGGATATTAAAAAGTCAATTGTCACAGCTACATGTACAATATACGGATGCTATTGAAGCCCGGGATCAGCTCCAAAACATCATAAATGGATTTGATCAATGTCGTATTGAATATGACTTTGCATTGAATAAATCCTATCATTTGGAACAACAACTGCAAGAGGCCAATAATGAAATAACAGCATTAAGATCTCAGTTGGGAAAATTAAATAACAACTTAATCACCTTGCAGAACCAAACACTTTATGATGAGTTGGTGGTCAAGGATGCTTCCATGGTTTCTGTTGCAGCCAATAACCAGCCCCATTTCACATCACTCCCCACAAGAGATGAGGATTTCATTAATATAAAATCAATGGCATTTAATGGCTGTAGCAAAACTAAATTCAAAAAATACCAAAAAATTAACAAATTCATCAAAAAGTCCTAAAAATTAGTAAAAAGACATTGGAATTAATAGAAAAGTTGAATTTGTATACTATAAAATTAAAAAACAGTACTTTAAAATACAATTGTGATATAGAAAGTCAACAAAAAAAAATTGACTTTCTTCAAGATGAGCTCAAAAGAATAACAATAAAGTATGAACTGTCCGAAAAACAGTCGCTTACCTGTTCCTTGCTAGAAAAACAGTCTCCTAATTTACTGAAAACAAATAATAATAATAGTAATAGTTCCCCTAACCAATCTGAAACTTCACATAACAGGTCATTAGCTCATAGAATACACACAAATAATGTAAAAATAAATTTTAAGTCTGAAGTGACAATATTCAGTGATGAAATTGGTAAAAACTTAGGGCGGTCATTATCAACAGCAGGACATTCAAATATCAATTTCTGTATGCCTGGAGCCTCTAGCCACCATATCTTCAAAAAAGTTTTTGAACATAAATTTAATAATCCTGGTAATCTGATTCTTTTAATGGGAAATAGGGGTAATTTGAATAAAAAATCACTTGTACAGTATATTAATCATTTAAATTGTTTAAATATAAGTAAAGTTGTTATATTCTCATTTCCCTATAGTGCTAGTTTGTCACAGGAGGAAAACATGATTAGATATAACTTGAATCTAACTTTACACACATTATCAACCTATATGCAGGAGAAATTACATGTAATTGACATTAACACCTTTGTTAAGAAACCTTTTTACCTGACAAAAGATAACTATTGCTATCTTCCTAACTATTGTACAAGACAAATAGCTTCATCGCTATGTTATTTCTTTGACATTTCAGCCAGGAACTTGGCTAAACCTTTAGCTAGAAGTGAGATGTTTGGCCAAGTACTGAGTACTGAGCAATGTACCGTTGACATAAATAATTCCAGTTGTATGCCTACTGATGATGACAATTTGAATATATCCAATTCAAATGACATTTATATTCAAAATAATTTAAATTAAATAGTATGACAATAGAGGATTTCTCTTGCATAATACCAAATTCTGGTCATGGTTCTAATGTGAGTTTAAGTGGGAAGGCAGATCCACGTAATGTAATAAAAAAAAATTTGAAACCATCAAACATACATGATAAAGTCAATAAATATACTAAAAAAAATTGTATTAACCTGGTGCACCAAAATATTCAAGGTTTGATGGGAAAAAGAGCTAGAATTGGAGCTGTTTTTGAATTGTAACAATATAGATATTTTATGTTTAACTGAGCACTGGCTAAAACTCCATCAATTCATTTTCAGCTTCAATAATCACCAGGTTGTAAGCTCGTTCATCAGGGAAAAATATATTCATGGTGGCTCTCTAATTCTAATAAGTAAGTTGTTAAAGTTTAAAGAAAGAAGTGATGTTGTGAGCCTCTCTGTTGAGCGAGTTGTAGAGATTTCATGTGTTGAGTTGGAGCAATTTATTGTTTTGAGTCTTTACAAACCTCCTTGTGCACCATTTGATACTTTTTCAGATATTATGGAGGATGCATTAAATAAATTACCTAACAGCCATAAAACAGTTATTATTTGTGGAGATTTTAATATAAACATTTTGGAGAAAAGCACAATAAGTTGCAATTTATTAAATTTGTTTAAATCCTATAATTTATATCACAATTTTACAGAACCAACTAGAGTAACTGCTACAAGTGCTACATGCATTGATAATATATTTAGCACTGTAAAACCTTTATTTAAATCAATAATCAATAAAATTCAGTCAGATCATTCAGGTCAGTTGGTAACTTATTCAAATGCTCCAAAAATTAAAAGAAAACTTATAAGCTATATTCCATTTAGTGAAAACCGCTTAGACAAATTTAAATGTAATATAGTAAAACAAATAGCATGGCTGCCCTATCATGATAATCCGGATCACTTGTACAACTCTTTATTCAATTTGATTAATGATGAGTTCTGCACAACGTTCACACCCAAACAACTGTCTGTAAGTGACCGTCTGGTATTCAGTGATTGGGCAACTCCAGGCATCTATAAAAGTCGGAATCGGTTGTATGAATTGTATGAAGAAAGATCCCATAATCATAATACAGAGTTTCAAGAATATGTGAAACAATATGCCAAAACATTTAGACGAGCCTGTACCGCTGCTAAATCTTTGCACATAAAAAATATACTTAAATCTTCTACAAATATAATCAAAACTACTTGGAAGATAATTAATGCTGAGACAGGTAAAACAAAAATACGTAGTCGTGATTTTAACTTAGTAATAAACAACATAGATATTAAAGGCGATTTGGAGATTGCGACTGAGTTTGAAAAATATTTTTCGAATATTCCAGTCATACTTACTAACTCTCTTTCATGTGCTTCTACATCTGCTGAGCAGATACTCAAGCAAAGCGTAGGGTCGTGTGACACAGTTTTTGAATTTTCGGTGGTTAGCCCTAAAGATATTTTAAATGCTTTCAAGAGTATTAATATGAAAAACACAAAGGATCTGTGGGGTCTATCTGTTAAGACTGTTTCATCAATTATTACTATAATCGCCCCACACTTAGCTACTGTGTTCAATTGCTGTGTTGCATCAGGTGTATTTCCTGACTTGATGAAGTATAGTAAAATCATTCCTTTGTTTAAAGCTGGTGATACTTCAGACCCTTCAAATTTTCGACCTGTTTCCGTGCTGCCCACTCTTAGTAAAATATTTGAAAAGCTTATGCTTAGCCAGCTGCTCAGACACTTTAATATACATAATTTACTACACCGGAAACAGTTTGGATTCACAAAGTGTTGTTCAACCATAGATGCAGGGGTCAACTTATTAAAAAGTATATTCGGGCGTGGGAAGACTCGCAAGATGCATTAGGTATCTTTTGCGATTTGTCCAAAGCGTTCGATTGCGTTCATCATGATACTCTGGTCAGAAAATTACACCACTACGGTATTAGGAACAAGGTTCTCGAACTTCTGACTTCTTACTTGGGCAATAGAATTCAGAAGGTCGAAATAAACGGTAAAATATCTCCGGGATCTCCAGTGGTAATGGGCGTCCCACAGGGGTCAATTCTGGGCCCATTTTTGTTTTTAATTTATATAAATGACTTACCTTACTACGTAAGGGATAAGCATGAGATTGTGTTGTTTGCAGATGATACTTCCCTGACGTTCAAAATAAACCAACAATTAAGCAATTTTGACGATGTTAATGATGCAATCTCTAAAGTTGTTCATTGGTTTAATGCCAATAATCTTGTGCTTAATGATAAGAAAACTAAAGTCATTAAATTCACTACACCGAATGTGAAACAGGCGACAACCAATGTACAACTTAATGGAGCTAGGTTGGGCCCTGTTGAATCAACTGTGTTCTTGGGTATCACTATTGACTCAAAGCTACAATGGAGCCCACAAATAGAAAAACTGTCCGGCAAATTAAGTTCTGCAGCATATGCAGTGAAAACTATTAGACGGCTGACTGATGTTGACACAGCTAGAATGGTTTATTTCAGTTATTTTCATAGTGTAATGTCCTATGGAATTCTTCTCTGGGGTAGCTCTGCTGACATTGACACCATATTTATATTGCAAAAAAGAGCTGTAAGAGCTATCTATAATCTTGGCCCGAGAGTGTCTCTAAGAGAAAAATTCAAAGAGGTCAACATTCTAACTGTACCATCTCAGTATATATATGAAAACTTACTATATGTGCATAAAAATATCGATTCCTTCTGTAAAAGGAGCGATACACATAATGTAAATACTAGATATAAGAATAATCTCATACTGCATACTACCCGTCTCCACAAAATAAGTAACTCTTTTATGGGGCAATGTATAAGATTCTATAACAAACTTCCCAATGATATTAGAGAATTGTCTACGAATAAGTTTAAAAGAATTATTAAAGCCAAATTGTGTAGCAGGGCATATTACAAAATTTCTGATTATTTAAGTGATAAAAGTGCTTGGGATGGAGTTGTTCTGAGTCAACACACATGATTGTAATTAATCTTAAGTATATTTTATTTTAAAAAAGGATTCCTACTGAGTTTTCTGGCAGTGTTTCTCAGTAGCTGCCACGTCATGCACTGCACGGTAGGGTAAAAAAAATATGACGATTCCACATAAATGTAAAATTTTTACGGAATAAACTTACTTTGACTTTGATAAGAAATTTGTTTTGAAATTTAATTGGGTGTTTGATTACTGGATTTAGGTTTGTTTTAACATCACCGAGTACCTTTTACCATTTTACTTAAATATAGTTACTTTACATAACACATTTAATAGGGTCATATATAAAAAGTGATATGAATATCTTGGAACAATTAATACACTGTCATCTGATCATAAACTAGGCGAAACCTGTAATATGGCAACCAGACAACTAATAAACATATTTATATATTCCTAAATACATATTATGGATAAATCACGACAAGCACATAACAAATAATCGTGCTCATCACACAAAGAGTTGTCCGAGGTGTGGATCGAATCCCCGACGTCTAGATTAGCTATTCACTAGCACTAACCACTAGACCACCATTTTCACCTATCAGTCGGAGTTAGTACTACGAGTAACCACTTCTACTCGTTTTGTCTGTAGGATTTTTTTTTGACGAGAGTTAATATCACTTAATTTGAGAAAATCACAGTGAGATTAGTTAAGAGTTCTCTTTCATTAAAATTTTGCCGTTCCACAGTAACAGCTGTTTCTAACCAACTTCAATAGAATGAGGCTATCAATTTGTCTATAATATGTAAATTTTAATATTGTTTTTATATGAATATTACGCAATTTCTTCGTTGGTCGTGAACCGATTTCGATTATTATTTTATTATTAATTATTTTTTTTTATAAAAACACAATATGGGCATTCTGTTCATATTAGCAGTGGGTTCCTAACGGGAGAGAATTGCGTATCCGTTACGCCCGTTCCCGATTCAAATAAAACATAAACCCAAAAAAAATAATTCAATATAGCAACCTATTATTCCTCATACTTAGTGTACTGTAAGAGCTGATCTTGGAAGTAATTATGAAGTAATTAATATAATAGCATCGCACGGGTTGACAAGAGGTAAAATTAGTACTTATAAATAAGCTAATAAAATGTATTGCTAAAATATTTAACTAAAAAATTTGCTCTATTATTACTTAGGATCAATGCGGATGAAGTCATTTCGTTAACACGTGTACATACGTCTGTTCGCAGTAACAGAACTAGAAGGCCTCATATTTAAACTTCTTTTCAGACTAAGGTGAGGTATGATGACATTCACACAACACATGATTTTAGAGTTCATACGTACCTAACGTAACTTTGGTAACTATAATAAATAATAAAATAAAAAAGGTTCTAAAATTCACGTAGACTTTAAAAAGCGCTTGTAAAAAGTCAGAACATGTTCGCAGTAATATATAATTAATTTATAATTATTTCTAGGTACATATAGATATTTAGGTACACGGATTGTAGGAAATAATTTACAATAAGATTTATTTTATAACAGTAACGATATTTAGCTAACTAAAATTAAGTTATTGTCAAGGATCATGTGTAGGTTTAATTATCTAAATTTTAGCTATATTTTTACTACATATTGTCTGAATGGTTCTGTCTATATTAAGGTGCGAATTAGATGTTATCATTATGGCGGACCTTGTGTTTATAACGACGGTCGCGCTTTAATGCTACCACCGGATCCAATGCGCCCCAACTGCATGAAGACCCAGCGAAACAAACTCAGCGGGTGTCTCTACTACCGGTTTCAACACGGCCCAGTTGAGACACTCCGGCGAAACATACTCAATGGGACATATACACGAGATTTGGTCCACTTACTGATATTATTTAGCAGGCAAACACAGGTAACGCGTGGAACAGTAGCCTTTTTTTGAGTTTGTATGTCAGTTACAGGCCGTTATCTCAACTGTTACTAGAAATACTCCTCATTCCTAGTTTAAATCGGTTGTTAGAAAGAAAAGTTGAAGTATGTTGTACAGATGCCAGCACATCCAGCTACCCCAATCTGTCAAATTTGCCCAATTGAAAGTGAACCTTATGTTTATGTAATAAAGTTAAAAATCTATTAAATAAATTTGACAGATTGGGGTAGCTGGATGTGCTGGCGTTTGTACCTATGTTTTTAAAACAGCCGTTATGTGTCGTAGTCGTTTACATTAGCTCTAAATGAATATGGATTTGTAAAAAAAAACTAATTTATATTTTAAGGATAATTGATGTTTTAAGTTTCAACAAATTCAAATATAACATTATTTTCCTTGTAACTCACACTAACAATGTAGAAATCGATAAGAAATTTGGCATGGTGGTTATTTTCAACTTAACAGCACTAATATACTATACCTAATAATCGGTATGTACTCCATGCTGATTAGCCATCTGCGGGACGCAGAACATGGCCATTCTCATAACCTGATAAACCCCGGATTGCCCACACGCCCGGAAAGAGGTCAATTGCAGAACCGATCGCTTTACCTGCTCTCCGAGGCATTGTACGACTAAACGCCGCCAGACATTACGCTGACAGACCGTACACCGACAAGACGGTTGCGTCAGAACTGTGACCACAACGCACGAGCCGAGCGAGCGAAGCGAGCGTTCCGCTGCAGCGACCGGCGAAGTGCCAGAACCGGATCGGTCATATATTGCACTTGATAAATGTTTCTCTCTGAGTATGAGTGAAGTGTTCTGTCGGCGAAAAGTACAGTCGAAGTAAAGTCTTGTTGGTGTACAGTCTGTCAGCGTAATGTCTGTCGGCGTTTAGTCGTACACTCCTCCGAGGCAGGGGGTAAACCACCAGAAATTTTCTGACTTCGGGCTGTTTTGTAAAGATATTTCCTTCACAAGGATCTCATTAACTGCTGTTGAACACTCTACCCATAGAACAACGAGAAAATCATATGGTTAAGATGATATATTAATTTACAATTGTTTTAATTCTAAATACCCAATTTCTGAAAGTCTGACTTACTCTAAAATCCATCCGTCTACTATTACTCAATCCGTCTGTAGTCATGACAGCGGAAGTACTCTTTATTCTGTGACAGCGGTACCTATATGTCAGAAACTATATAAATATATATAAAACACACAGGCATTTAATTTTTTACATACTATATAAGTATAAAAATTTAAATGCCTGTACTTTAAAATTTCTGACTACTTTTAACCCACTCAATGATCAAATAAACTGTATGTTTATTTTTATTGCATTTTCCGAGATATTTCTGCGTTATTTTTTGATAATTCTTAAGTAATTATAAATAGTGCATATACCCAGCTGCGCGTTAGAAATATAAACTATGCTTGTACAACCAATGAATTCGCTTATACATGTTAAAATGTCGATGATGATAAAATTTGAAGTCCCAACTATCTTGACGTTGTCCTTAAACTATCTATCTGTACCTAGTACTTAAGATTAGTATAAGTATGATGTTACTGATAGGAAAATGGATTTCATTTCATAGTTATGTTATTTATAGTATGTCATTTTTTAAAGATAAACTATTGCATGTGGATCATATAGTTGTACTACACGAGAACCGAATCCAATACTGTTTAGTAAGAGGGCAGGCCGTGGGGGGCGGGCGCATAACCATAAGACTGGTCAGGTGCCGGGAAGCTTCAATGAAATACGATTTAGGTCTATGTATACGGTATGTGTCCCGACCATATGGGATATGGCGCAAAAGGGGGGCACTGGAACAGCATACACGCGTTCCCGGGGCTTCACCCTTCAGGCGCCAATACAAGTCCACGGCGGGTAGGTATAGTCGGTGCGAGTCCGACATACCCTCCCGTAGACACTTTTTGCGGGTGGCATGCGTAGGCATTCTCAATGCCTTATCAATAAAAAAACAATGGTCTATGGATACGGTAGCTTACGATCTCCAAATAGTGTGATCGACATAATCAAATTACTATCTATAAACAAACTGATTTAGTATATCAGTCAAATCATTTTTTATGATTAGATAGAACATTCATTCAGTAATATTTCATTATCTGTAGATAATATTACCTACTTTGCTTTAAAAACATTATGTTTTTCTTTCAACTACCTGCATTTAACGCTTCCATTACAGTGTAGATATAGATAAACATAATTAGTAAGCATCATAATAGCAATATCCTGGGACATTATTTACACACGGCCAACTGATCCCAAACTAATCAGAGCACATTAACATTTTTTTCCTTTTTAATACATATCTACACCCAGACTCAGGACAAACAGACATGTTCATGCACACAAAAATCTGTCCTGGGTGGGAATCGAACCCACGACGTCCTACGTGAAAATCAAGCATATGTTTTTATCTACTTAATGTAGAAAGACCAGCACATCCAGCTACCCCAATCTGTCAAATTTCTTTTATAGATTTTCAACTTTATCACAAAAGCATAAGGTTCACTTTCAATTGGGGAAATTTGACAGATTGGGGTAGCTTGATGTGCTGGCGTCTGTACAATTGGCGTGTTTAACAGTACCTACATGAATAGCCGCCTTTCTGATCCGATAATCTAGTCCGTCCATCCACCAAGGCACTATTGCCATAACAGAATTTTTTTAATTATTTATTTTTTATTATCCATCCAGACAACCAAAGTAGTAATCCACAAAATTATATAAAATTTTGAATTTGATAAACAATGCGCGGTGGAATTGTGAAATTGCAGGGATTTGTAGCAAGAACATAATTCAATATTATTATTTAGATACTGGATACATCTAACGGTTGGTTTCCATGTGACTACAAGTTGAGTTATGGCAAAATTCAGAATGGTAGCCCTTAAAACAATTACACCCTCATTTAAAGTTAGGACTACAGTTGAACTATGGATCAAGCAATCTCATTGGATGGTTTTCGATTAAACCAAGGTTCATCTGCAGTTTAATTTAAGATTTCGTTTTTCAATAAGCGTGTTAGGGTTAAATCATTATTGGGCTTTTCATGTAACATTAAAATTAATGCAACCTATAATACTAGTAAATATTTGAATGTATTATTTAGCCTTAAATGCTGGAAATAGTTCATTTTCTAGAACTGAAGGTTACAGACACAACATACTTGCTAAATAATAAATATTAAGGACAACATGAATCTTTCAAATACCTAATTTTAATGAAGGAAAGAAAAATATTATAAATGACACACCTACTGTGCCAACTACAGCAAATTGTCCAACTTTGTTTGAATTTATCTAACTTTACTTGAGTGTATTTAATTCTGCTGAGTGTAAATAACTGTTAATGAGTATGTTACTACTACCTGCTATGTCTGACTCTATATATGCCTCGTTGGTCTAGCGGTAGCGTGTTCACCCGCAGAGAACGAGGTACTGGGATCAAATCCCGGGTCGGGCCATAAAGTGATTTTGGGACATATTCTGTAAAAAGAAAAATTTTTCAGCATCAGCCCGAAGTCTGGGAGTTGGCGGTATTATACCCTCGTGCCTCGGAGAGCACGGTAAGCCGTCGGTCCTGTACTGCCCGTGCACTGGCTGCCGTGGCCGAAATTCGGCTAGGAGGACATTATTATTATTATGTCTAACTCTATACAGCTAGCTGCTAACTCTTACGCTATTAACTACTCCTCACTCATGCTAACTCTTACGTGCTTAGCTCATCACCCATGTACCTGTAATAATCTAGAACGTACATCCCACATTAAATATCTTGGTGTTATGATAGACAGCTGTCTCAACTTCAGTTACCATCTAGACCTTCTCTCATCAAGAAGGCGCAAACTGACGTTCGTCTTCAAAAACTTACGCCAGATTGCTGATAAAAAATTAATTATATTAGTTTACTTGTCATTGTGCCAATCTATATTATCATATTGTGTAACAGTATGGGGCGGTGCCTGCAAAACCAGTCTAATTAGGGTGCAAAAAGAGCTCAAAGAGCAGTTCTTAAGGTAAGTCTCTCCTTGCCTTTTCTTTATTCTACTAAGGATCTTTACCTGCGCAGCGTATGGATATCCTAACGGTGCGGCTTTAAACACGATTCTGAAAACAACACTCTTTACTACCATACGACCCTTTACGTACTAACAAGAGACTAAAACATAAAGTTTGCCCTCCTATATATCAGTGGTCCACAATATTCTCTGGAAAAATTTTCGGCTTCTTAGGAATATACCTCTATAACAAAATAAACGAGAAAATACAAATTTATTCACTTACACATTATAATTGTAAAAGGACTGTCTCTTGCTGGCTAAAGTCCCTCAGCTACGAGGAAACCGAAAATCTTTTGCATATTCCCTCTTGATAGCTTTAATCTTACTGTACTTCAGTATAGGGGCACACAACCCTCCCATACACACACAAACACACACATACACACGCACACACACACGTACACTCCCACACACACATCACAAATACTGATATACCTCCTCATCTCACAAAATAAAATAATGTCACTACATGGTTATTGAACGACAAACTACACTTACCATAATACCTTTATGTCTAAAGTTAGGAGAGGCTGGTCATATGTCATACAGGTTTCCCACCTAGTAAGGATACCAGTCTCTCACACAGATCTCACCTTTTTTAAATGTTATGCATAAATTAGTTTATAAGACACTTTCTTTGTAATTTTCTGTGTGAGAGAAGAAATAAATCTATAATTATTATTAATAAAACAGACAACATACACTTGTATCTATAAGTGTTTCAGCATGAGTGTGGCACTATCAACAACATTATTATGAAATTTGTTTTCAAGATTTATTATTGTGTTATTATATTTTATATAATGATTAATGTTTTAAAGATTGATTATATACAATTTAATAGCACAATATTTGTGAAAATATTACAATTAACGTTGTATATGCCAGAAGACAAAGGAAGAATATACATTGATTACAGTACTAGCTGTGCCCTGCTGTTTTACCTGCGTTAAATTTTATAAATTATCTCAGCTCGTCCCTCGTAAGTGATAGCGTGATAGTATGTAGCCTTTATGTTGACCTGACCTCTTAGTAATATTCTTGCAAAATTTGAAGTAAATCCATGCAGTACTTTTTGAGTTTATCCGGACATACATACAGACAAACAGATAAACGGACAAAAATTAAAAAAAATATATTTTGGCTTCGATATCGATTGTAGATCATGCCGCAAGTATCCGTTTCAAAACATATTCAATGTACAGATTTGACTTTCCAAGATTTTATTATATGTATAGATATGAGAAAGGGAAGGAAAAGTGTAAATAAAATAAGGGCATATACAGAAACCCAGATGATGCTCAGCTATTGTTCATTTACTGTCCAACATATCCCTATAAGCCATCCAAAATACTAATTCTCATTTGATATTGGCAAAATTATACATGGATAATGTGGAATGTGATTTTTATTTAACTTTTGCTTTCCTGTGTATAATCTTGTGATCAGCGGAACTGTACAGCAAGACCTTCTATAGATAGGACCTATCTCTTGGAATGTGATTAAATAAATTAGAATAACATAAACCTGTAGGGTGTTATCTCCCAAAGGCTCTGAAATAATCACCACCTTAGTCTTAGCTAGGTAGGTAAACACCTAAAATTGGTTTGTTAGAAGTAATTAATGTAATAATATGGTTAGATAATAACTTGAAACATTTTTTCTGTTCCCAATCTGTTCATAATTTACATGTCCAACTGTGGTTACATTTAACTATAATGTGTATAGGTAATATCTACCAGAGGATGGGCAGCAGCTTCTTTCTGAGCATTATAACCATCTTATTGAGATCGCCAACCCATCTGCCATGTATTTCGATAAAGGCATATCCCATCAAAATGATTCTTGGGGGAGGCTTTTGTCCAGCAGTGGGCTTTATAGCTTTTATGATGATGATGATAGTGTGTATAAATATAGTAAAAATGGCTTCTATTATTGTGGAGATCTTTGGAAGATCCCTTTGTCTAGCCGAGGGCATCTTTTGGCTGATAGGATGATGATGATGAATTGGTTATATGTGTATTACAGGTAATATTATAAATGACAGTGTATAACTATTGTGTCAAGAATGTATGCTGCTTGACTTCTTATATTTACATGTCTGTAAAATATAAACATACTAAGGCAATTGTATTCAGCCAAGTTAAAGTTTGTCTAATTCCCTAAGATTCCATGTGCATTTTTACAGATAAACACATTTGATTATATCTATGAATATGATGAGCTAACTATTATACTAAAACTGGTAGAGGGATAAAATTAAAATAGCATATAATGTCTGTAATATTACATTGATTGAATAACTAATATTGTAAATACTTACCAATATCCTTTTCCTCTCCTTATATCCCAGAAACTTTACTTCTGGATACTTTTGTGGTACTCTTCCCTCCAAAATTGCAATTTTTTTCTCTAACTGCTCTATTCTTGTCTTTGCTTCCAATAATTCTTTTTTTGTATTTTCATTGTTTGTTTCAACATTATTCTCCATGGCCTGCATGGTTTTTATTAACTTTTCTTTCTTTGGTGACAGTTGATTGAAACCTCTGTAGCTCAATTCCTGGTCATCATCTATTCTTTGGTGAAACTCATTATCTTTGTTGTCTTTTGTCAGAATTAATAAAATGAATAACACTGCAAGAAAAATTGTTACAGCACTATTTACCAGCTGATTAGTTTGTGAGCTCTTTGTTGTATACCCAAATATGATAGTACACAAGAATATGCAATAAATATATTAAAATTGGCAGTCTTGTCATTAAATGTGGTCTCTTTTAGGCAATCTAGGGAGGGTAGTAATAGAGATGGGGTAGTTGTCAGTGTACATGATTTAATAAGTGGTATGCACTGGTTCACATTACGTACTGTTTTGTTTAAACATTACAAGTCTTAAGCTCTCGCCGGAGAGGGCGCACCCCTGCGCCGTCTTGTTGAAATTTATAACTCACACTTCGTCAATATTGACATCTTTGCACTTTCTCAATCAAAATTTAAAAAAATGTGTAAAAATTTGCTAGCTGACACTGCATCTAATATTTCGAAATAATTATCGAAACTTCCTTAATTTTATATTGTTTTGTTA
The DNA here is from genome assembly GCA_951640165.1 of Pseudoips prasinana. Classification (NCBI taxonomy): domain Eukaryota; kingdom Metazoa; phylum Arthropoda; class Insecta; order Lepidoptera; family Nolidae; genus Pseudoips; species Pseudoips prasinana. Next base: position 19,705,515 of record OX621236.1, on the reverse strand, counting down.
TTTTGTTTTTTTTTATCTACCAATTGTATTAACCTTCCGTCACGCTCCACCCAACATTAATTATTTAACACGTGGACAATAGTGTGGGTTATACGTTAAACAAATATAATTATGAAAAACTGTAACTAATTGTAACGTGTAACTGTTTTTTGTCCAAAATAAAATAAATAAATAAAAGTCTTAAGTGTAAGTGCTTAAACCAAACAATTGCTGATAGTATTCATATTGTATGTTTAACTGTGTCTGGTCTAAGAGTAATATGTTCAACCACTGAATATAAGGTACTAGGTTTTCTTCTATTGTATTGTGAAGTCAAAGAGTGCTATGGAAATATACAGTCAATAAAATGAATGTGTTACATCCCTGTTTTAAACAACACATAAAGCTGTTTTTTTTCTTGTATGGGAGATATAGTAAGTGACCTCTACGAAATGTAACGAAGCAGCTAGTCTTGGTGAGACCACCAACAGCAACCGAAAGAGTGCCATATTGATTTAAATACTTATTATTGGTAGCCCCAAAATGATCAAAAGCAGCGGCATTTCTATAAGCTCTTTACTGCGAGCTGTTTTAACGTGTAGGTACGCACCGAATTATTATAATTAAGATTAATATTCAGTTGCCATAACGATTAAATACTGTTTCCACATAGACAAAAGTGTTAAAGCCAATAGTAAATTCAAATAAACCAAAATGAACGTACTTGATTGTTCGTTTAAACTTTTAAAACACATAACACACAATAGCAGCTAAAGAAAACAATAAATAAAATGCGGCGAGCATTTTCGTAAACCTAAATATAATGTACTTACGTAAAAATGCAACGCCCAAGACTGTTAATGTCTTCCTAAATTTCAGGGATTGCCTTATCATTTCTGAGTTTAATACGACTCTGTTTCGGTTCACATTTCTAATTTTATTTTAAAATATTATTGAACGTGGTCCTGTTTAATGGAATAACACAAAATGTCTGATGTCAAGTACATCTGTCACTTTCCAGCTGACTGTCAAGCAATTGTCAACCAGGTTTTTAATGGTGTTTGAGCCTTATATTCTTTAGTCTTTTAAGCAAAATTTACCCAAATGATAATGAACCACAGTGTTCTCTAGCCTTTTAAGCAAAATTTACTCAAATGATAATGAACGACAGCACTATTCTCGATCTAGGTATGTGCTTATATGAACTGTTCGAAATACATTGTGAGCGAGAGTGAGTGAGTGAGTGAGATAGAGTGTGAGAGTGAATAATGAACCTATCCTAACTTATTTAACCGTCCAAATAAATCATACATAATGATCATAATTAATTACCAATCAGTGAGACATATTAGTAACATCGCCAATTGACTGCAATTTAATACTTAAAAGTGTATGACGATTAGATTTTCTCACACGCACTCCCATATGCAACATGACATTACTACCGCATTAGAGGATCACAAATGGTAAGAGTCACAGAGGTTAAAGATTTGGCGATAACTTTTAACACCGGAGTTCATCGGACTGACTTTTTGTGATCATATCATTAGGTTAAGTAAGAAAGCCTTTAGACATTTATATTTTTAGTTTCGAATAGTGAAAGGGTTCATAAATATTGAATACAATGAAAGAGTCACATCACATTTTAAAATATTTTGGGTGATTTAAAATATTTATAACTACTGATGTTTTAGATTAGATGGCCCTGTGTGTTCCGGATATGTTTGGAGAAGGAGGCGGCCGCGATTACTAATGAGCCGCGTGGTAGGACAAACCTTACATGTGATTGACCTGTTTGTGTGTTCAGAGTTCACGAGAAGTGCATTATTCATATCTAATTGTAAGTTAAATTAACTAAGGAGTATAAAAAATGTTTTATTTTTAGATACTATTTAGATATCACTCAGTAGGTACTCTATGACATTTGGCACATACGAGTACCTCTAATGATATCTCTAAGATATAATAAAAAATGTCATCATTAAAAAAAAACAAATAATAAATCAACGATCCAGCAAAATTATCATGAATTAAGTAACATTATGATGTTAATGATAGGTTAAAAGGCAAAAGTCAAAAAATGCTACCTAAATTAAGATCTACTCTTACGAACATTGATATATTGCGATGAATTTGTTACTTCCACAATGTAGGTATTGTCCAAAAAGATAAAAATGGCTTCTTCTTTTATGGAACTTTCTAGTTACTAGGTTAGGCATAGTGTCCTATAATATATAGTGTTTTTATTTGGTTGCTAAACAAATTTGGACAATTGATAGTGATATTTGTCGTTAGGCTGTTTGACTTAAATTAGCAAGTAGTATAAACTGTACCTATTATTCAAATAGAAAGATTCACTGTTGCCAAATTCGTTTTTAGTACTAGTAGTTATTAAGTATTTGTCAAAATAAAAGAACTGTGTAACGTGACACGTGCATTTTTTAATTTACGTTATGTTTTCCGTTACTTTTTTCTGTTACGTAACAGATACCTATTAATGGCTATGCTCACAAAATACCTATACCTAATGAAGTTACCTACCTCCTGGTTTAAGACGGATGCTGTTTAATAATGCTTCATGATAATGAAGCATTATAAAACTGTCACCGCAAAAAAAGTTGCAAATTTTTGTATTCTTGTATGCCAATACCGCATTAAGGTTATTTGCTTATTTTATCATTTTGAGAGTTTTTAGTCTAAAACTTTTAAATATTTCTTATGACACTATCTACTACTCCTTAGCCGTAAGATATCTAAAAAATAATAATTTATGTATCAGAAAACCAAACATTTTCATTATTCATTTATTTATTTCAAAACTTTAGGCACAAAATTGTACAGAGGTGGACTTAATGCCGTAGGCATTTTCTCCCAGTCGACCTTAAGGAGGTGCAGAGATTAAACGGTGGGTAGGTGCAGTAAGTAGAGACACAGAATAAAAAGTACTTACGTAGAGATTGGATTCGATATATAATTAACTTAAATATATAGTTAAATGTAAATACATAAATGCATAATCTATACATATAATAAATATCTAATATATACAATATTATAACTACTATGATATACTATACATACATAAATATATAATTAAATAGGTACGGAAAGCACAATTCTGCTTACAATTTGTTTAGAGTGTGCTCCTTAGCTTCCTTTTGAACGAGAAGCGGCTTTTGGCCAACCTGATTTCGAGAGGCAGCGCATTCCACAGAAGAATAGACCGGACAAAAAAAGAAGAGTGAATAAAGTCAGAATGGTGAGGCGGGCAAAAGGATATCGTGACTGACGGTATAAAAGGCATTGGAGAAATCGACCAGAACCAAGACTGTGATCTTGGTATCCTCCATGCCAGCTCGAATATCGCCAGTCACTTTAAGGAGTGCGGTGGTGGTACTGTGACCAGGTCTGAACCCCGACTGTAGTGGACTTATGAGGTTGTTCATGAGAACGAAGCGGGAAAGTTGTTTATGGATAAAGGACTCAAGTACTTTGGAAAGGAAAGGAAGAATGGATATTGGACGGTAGTGAATAGGACTGGAAGGATTTGAGGTTTTAGGGAGTGGATGAACTAGAGCTTTACGCCATAATGACGGGAATGATCCGGATGTGAGGGAAAAATTAAGAATAATTGCAGGGAGGAGGTGGGACTCTAGGATAGGAATGATCATGCGTCGACCGATTTTATCGCAACCTACTGAGTTGGATTTAATAGAGAGGATTATCTTTTTGATCTCGTCCAAATCAGCTAGAGTAAATTTGAAAGGGTTGATATTAGGGCGCGTTAAACCATTGATGTACGAAATAGTTTGCCTCTTGGCCAGATGATCCATAGATGAAGCAGTGGTGAAATGTTGATTAAGATCACCTAGAACCATTGAGCTAGGAAGGTCTAAATGTCGCGACTTGCCGATACCAAGAGTCCCAAGGAACTTCCAGATACCAGCAGGAGAAGAAGTAACTATATTATTGAGAATATGACGGCGTTTAGCTTTACGTACAATCTGATTACACCGATTCCTAGCAACCTTAAAAATACTCCAGTTGTCTTCAGTACGACCTTTATTAAATTTTTTGAATGCGCGGTCCCTCCGTCTCATTGCCATCTTAATTTCCTTTGTCATCCACGGTGCTGGAGGGCGCTTTGTTTTAACTTTTTTGACAGGGGCATGTACGTCATAAAGATCAGTGACCGTTTGATTAAAGATACTGACCTTCCTGTCTAAAGTGGTTGCTTGTAGCATTGGTTCCCAATCGATTAATGCAGCATCTTTAGATATAGGTAAGCTCAACCTTTAAAGAAGCAAAATAACGCACGTACAACACTTTGGGTTTAGGTTTAGGTGGTTTTAGGAGATAAGACAGGAAGATAAGGTCGTGATGAGAAAATCCAGGAGCTGGACATTGGCCATGGGACGAAACCAAGGAAGAAATTGAGGTAAGGATTAAATCGAGCCAAGTGTCATCACCTAAGACTTCATGGTGAGTAGCTTGAAGAGGCAAGACGTGCAAGCTAGTCAAGCAGCTTGCACGTCTTGCCTCTTCAATTCAAACGATTATGAGTAGGAGTTTGCGGGAATTAGGGGTGTTGTGAGCAAGGAGGTTGGTGTTAATATCTCCCATGATAATGTGGTGAGCGTACTCTGAGCCCAAAGATTCTAAAACCAATTCGAAATCAGTGAAATAGTCGACATTAGGGGGGCAATAAACCACACCAATAATGGTTTTGATATCATTATCACTTAACTATTATCTATAATTATTGTAGATTATAATAATTTTCACTTCTATCGGCAGTACTCAAAGACTGCCCGAAAGATTTTTTTAATAATAGGAAGCTGAACACTGAGATGTATTTGTTCAAGAAAGGGTACAGTAGTAAATTATTAAGTTGTTAAGAGAATGTGTCTTCTGTAGAATTACTTACCTAAAACTGCAGTTAAGCAAAGTACATCCCTGATGTTCATTTTATATTTATTTAATATGCTTGGCAGTAGCATGATTTTTATCACGTCGCGCGTCGCGTCGGTTCGTAAAATCGTCGACCACAACTTTCGAATAGCGAAATTGTAAACCTTTATTTATTTACATACTTATATAATTGCAATACTTTAGGCTATGCGTTAATATATGAGTTGGTCAGGAAACCTATAATAACAATTTATACAAGTCGGTCCTGATGCCGAAGTAATCGTTGTACAAACACAATAAAAATACCCATCGAAATGTGAACTTTCCTCCTTCCCTTCCTCCTGGTGTGGAACATGTCACAACTACATGAGGAAAAAATACCGGCCAAGTGCGAGTCAGACTCGCGCACGAAGGGTTCCGTACCATTATCTATAAAAACGAGCAAAAAATTCACGTTTGTTGTATCGGAGCCCCTTTAAATATTTATTTTATTTTGTTTTTTAGTATTTATTGTTATAGCGGCAACAGAAATACATCATCTGTGAAAATTTCAACTGTCTAACTATCACGGTTCATGACGTACAGCCTGGTGACGGACGGACAGACAGACAGACAGTGAAGTCTTAATAATAGGGTCCCGTTTTACCCTTTGGGTACGGAACCCAAAAAACGGACCGAATTCAGGAAGGAAACACTTCAATATTCATTTAGTTAATTATAGTTAGTAATAATAATATAGCCAGCCTTCTTGAGCAGCAGTCAACGGGTTGTGGCTGCTGCTCGGGAATTGTTGAAGGGTATTTCAACGACTAAAGTTCCTCGGGTTATTCCTATAATTAAAACTGGTGGTATATTACTTTTAATACCTATTTTTGCGCGACTATGGGCCGCAGGAAGCTTAGCAGGTGGTGCAGCTGGAATAGCTAAAGTCATATCTAATAATAATAATATCTAGCGACAATGTCACACAGATCATCCTAGCCATAAACTAAGCAAAGCTTGTACTATGGGTACCAGGCGACGATATACATACTTATATAGATAGATAAATACTTAAATACATAGAAAACATCCATGACTCAGAAACAAATATTCGTGCTCATCGCACAAATATTTGCACTTACCGGGATTCGAACCCAGGAACACCAGCTTCGTAAGCAGGAGCACTACCAACTAGGCTATGGTGACCGTCAAAATATCTTAGCATATTATTCACACACGGTAATATGATCCCAAACTAAGCAGAGCTTGTACTATGAAGACCAGATAACTAATAATAATATGTAGTATATTATTATTAGTTACCTGGTTTCCATACCAAGCAGAGCTTGTACTATAGAAACCATTATCATAATTATCATTTTGAATCTAGCTATACTACTTGTCTTGAGTAAGCATCTCAGGAAGGACATCCATCAGTATTGGAAGCATATTTTCACCCAACCTTAAATTTATTCGAACAATATGAATGTGGATATGATTTTTAGCATCTAATTCTGTGCCAAAGATTCTTGAGCAAAACATTTTTTTTGCTATGGGAATATTAAATAAATAGCGATGTTAAATCTCTAACGGCACATATGACTTAAACCGCACTATAACTGACTTCCTTGCCACAATTTAATTTGACAGTTAGTATTTTGCACCAAAGTTATTAATTTTAATGTAGTATTGGCGATTTATTAGGATTTCCAGTAGTATTACCGCACGCAAATAAATGGCATGAAAGTGTAAACCCAACCCTCATTGTGCCATTGTCTGCGAACAGAATAGAATGTGACCTAGTGCGCGATTCCGCAAACGAAATACCTACCCGCATTATTGCCGAATGGGTCGTGGTCCACCTGCTTAGTTCACCTCGGTGGACCACGGGCACTTTTTCTTGCCAGTGGCCCACCTCAGTTCACCTAGGTGGACCACGGGCACTTTTCTTGCTGGTGGACCACCTCAGTTTACCTAGGTGGACCACGGGCACTTTTCTTGCCGGTGGCCACCTCAGTTAACCTAGGTGGACCACGGGCACTTTTATTTCCCGTGGTCTACCTTTAAATAATATGCATGTTACGGTAAGAAATCATGAATTAAGACCGGCGAGCGCGTCATCAAATTATTTTAGTTCATTTATATCTGACAGGATCACGTGGAATTACTTTTAGGTGGACCATGGCCTATAGACATTTTTAATTTGCATATTACTCAACATTTAGGTGGATCACTGGATTTCCCCAGGCCAACAATATATAGGTACTTAGAAACACCACAAAATATTATTTACTTCCCAGTAAGCAAAAATTTTATGTCTTCCATATAATTTATAAAATTGTTGTTCAGTTTGGTAATCGCATCAATTTCGGGGAACATATACAAATACGTCTCTATTTAAGAAAAGGGAATGATTGTTTTTAATACAATACCTGTTAGTAATTAACGAGAAATAAAGAAATTGACTAAAACTAATAAAGATTTTATAAACTACTACAAAAAATTACTGCTATACCACATTCCACGGTTGAACGTCATAACTGAAAGTTATTACGTTCACTCTTACAACCCCTACAACAAGAGTTTAAAGAAAATGATGAAATCAGTATCTTACATTACATCTTACATTATTACGTGCTGCCATCCGTTAGCACAATTTATATCGAAAGCCAATTATCAATCTCATCGGTAAAGATGAAAAGCCGCCCATCACAGATGTTACATTTACTAATAATCCTATTATGTTTTTATTTCAAGATATCAGGTATGAAATAAATGGTATTGAAAAAGATCCTATAAAAATTCAGGGATCATCCATAATTAAATCTTACATTTCATTGAATGAAAGAGAAAATAAAGATGGGTCGATTTAGAAGTAATGGTTAATTTTAATGTTGTTGCCGTTAAATAAGATTTTAGGGTATGTTGATGAACTTATATTGAATAGAAGTTAGGTATTCTATTTTTAATAGTGTTCTAATAAACGAGGACGTTGCCAATTTCCAAATACATTTAGAGAGGGTGCAATGGAGGGTACCACACATAATAGTATCGGATGCGAAAAGTTACGCTTTTAAAACATAAAAAAATAAGCCTAGATAATGTCAGTTAGAAATTGGGATTTGTATGAATATCCTTTATTACCTAAAACTACAAAGCATTCATGGTCACTCAAGACTGCATCGCAAATGAAAAGTCCCGATATATCATTATTTGCTTACAAACTAACAAAAAAATTGTAAAATCCAAAATAGTTCACTATTTGAACATTGTCAAATGAAAAACGTAACATTATTTTTGATTTCACAGTATCATCCGTATGAACCTTTAAATTTGAAATTTTCTGATAACCAATATAGTACTTATATTATGTGAAATCTATGTGACATTTCATCAGTTATATTAACTTCTCAGCAGACCCCTTACTCGATTTAAAAACATTTAAAGAAAACACTCCTCTCTTTATCATAGATTGTTCGAGAAAAAAAGATTGTCTGAAAAAACATCCAGTAGACGTGCGATTAGAATTTGAATGTTCAGACCTGAGACCAGATAGCACAACTGCCTATTGTTTGATTATAAATGACCGAATTGTGGTATACAAACCATTATGCAACGTAGTGCGCAAATTATCATGACGGCCATTGTAGACGTTCAAGGTTTTAAAACAGAGGCGAATAAATTTATTGTAAAATAAATTGCAATACTATGTAATGAAAAAATACAAGTGTTTTTAAATACGCTACCGTTTCCATACCATTTCATTTTACAGTAGACGTACGACGACGGTAAGTTTGTTGGATAGATCTAAGATATTCTGGAATGAAGTATTTACATCCTATCAAAATTATCACACTTTGATTATTTGATATTTTAGTGGAAATTTTTGTGTTTGTACCAAAGGCATATAAAAGTGTCCCGGTTGAAGTGTATACTTAATAGTAAAAATATAAAAAAAACTAGGAAGAAGAAGATTGCCCTCTATTAATAACGAATATTGTCCAAATTTGTATAGTTGTATTTAACATACTTAACTCAATATGCGTTTTAAAAAATGTTTTGTGCTTAAATAAATGGTGTGGAGAGAATAAACTTTATATATGAATAGGTTCTTGCGAAAAGAAAATACTAGCAGTAACACACTTGCGCCACATATTTTGTTGGGAATTAATGCGAAGGCCATTATTTTATAAAGGTACCCAAATTTCAATTATATGGGGTATTAGGATACAAATAACTTGTTTGCATTGCATTGCTCCTCTTTAATAAGATCGTGTATCAAATAGAAAGCACTCACAATAATTTGCGTTAGTGGGACGAAAAATAGAATGGGGCTTTGGTGGTGCGGCAAAATTGCCATTCTTATACTACTTAGGTACCTATGTATGTGTGTTTGTAGAGGCAAAAACTTTATGCTAGGTAATAATATGTAGATAGGTACCTATAAGTTGTTCCACAGCTATGTAGTCCAGGGTTTAAAGAGAAATATAGATATCATCTACCACAGGTTTATTCCGATACAATCGCTTTTATTCTCAGCATATAAGTTTAAGATTTTTAGATAATAGCTTCACAATTGTTACGCAACTCAAAATGAATCGTGTAAGAAAAAGTAAATTTTTAGAGGAAACTGCAACTACTCCTTTAACTACCTTCTTTATTTCGTTAAATCACGGATTCATTCTAAGTCACTTAATTATTTCTCCATTTTTCCAGTTTTATCAGTCGAATCCACTAGAGTGACATGACTTGCTATGTCCTGCTTTACACTGCCATGTTGTGAGATGCTGGTTAGCTCTGGTTCAGTTGCCTACCGATAATGTGTAAGAAGGATTAATTGATACTGTTCAAATATTTATTTAAGTGTCGCCCTTATTCGACAGATTCGGGCGACAGATCTGAGTGCAATTCCTACAGAGGCATCTCCTTACTGACTTCTCCTGGGAAAGTCTTTGCATGGATATTACTGAACCGCCTGCTACCCTTGTCAGAAGACATACTGCCAGAAACCCAATTTGGCTTCCGATCGAATCGAAGCACGTGTGAGGCTATCTTCTCCATTCGACAGCTTCAAGAGAAGAGTCGAGAGCAAGGTCGATCACTGTATGCATGTTTTGTTGACCTTGAAAAAGCCTTCGATAGCGTGCCTCGCGAAGCCTTATGGGTGGTGCTAGCGAAACTGGGGTGCACGGGCAAGTTTATTAGAATGATCCAACTCCTGCATGATGACATGCGATGCTGTGTCAATGTGCAAGGTGAAGATTCTGAGTTCTTTACAGTGAGCTGCGGCGTTAAGCAAGGCTGCGTGCTTGCTCCAACTCTATTCACTCTGTACTTTGCAGTTGTAGTTAGGGAGGCCTTGCAAAGTCTGCCTGAAGGCATTCGTGTTCGTTTCCGTACAGCGGTGGAGTTTTCAAACTATCGAGACCAAAATCTCGCACCAAGGTGTCTTACGCGACTATAACGGAGATGATGTATGCGGATGATTTATGTTTTGTGGCGGAAACGTCAGAGGGTCTACAAACGCTTATGACGAGACTAGATCAGTCGTGTGGCAGATTTGGCCTAAAAATCAACATAAAAAAACCGAAGTGATGGCCCAAACGTTGAACAGTTGACATAAAACTCGGTAACGTTTCACTTAAGCAGGTAGACAAATTTAGGTACCTAGGTTGCACCATAACGTCAAGGTGCCTCCTTGACAATGAAGTAAACAGCAGAATTGGAGCAGCTGCTGCAGCCTTTGGTAGACTTCGTTCCAGGGGTTTCTGCTCACACGACATAAAGCTATCTACGAAAGTAGATGTGTACATGGCGATCGTTCTGCCTAACCTCCTGTATGCATCTGAAACGTGGTGCCTGTACCGCAAACATATCCGCATATTAGATAGATTCCACCTCAAATGCCTCCGCGACATTATGAACATACGTTGGTCGGATCATGTTAGAAACACGGAAATACTACGGCAGGCAAATGTTGGTGGAATTGAGATTTATTTTATGAGGCGGCAGCTGCAGTGGTGCGGCCATGTCTCCCGAATGTCTGAGAACAGAGTGGCAAAGTGCATCTTCCACTCTGAACTGCAGGATAGCAAGCTGGCCAATTCCTGCGGTACAAAGATGTGCTCAAGCGACATATGAAAAGATGTGACATTGATCCGTCACATTGGGAGGCTATGTCGGCGGACCGACCACAGTGGAGGCGCAAGGTACACACTAAGGTGTTCGAGTTTGAGAAGAAGCGGAAAGAAGGGCGCGATGCTAAACGAAACGAACTCAAGGCCCGACCACCCGCGACCATATATTATAATTATGTCGGAGGGGTGCTGACTTGTAGCGCATGTGGTCGAACGTGCGCTTCAAAGATAGGTTACTTCAGTCACCTGAGAGCACATAAACGAAGCTCTCAACAGTTAGCCAGTCGCTGTGGCCGAATACGGTCAGGAGAGATATATTATTTATTTAAGTACATAAGCGTTCTTCATTTCACATTTCTTTATGCAGTCGCATGATGTCGATATAATATAATTCCTTGCGCCTTCCAATTCCACATGCAACATCACTTTGTTGCTTATCAATTCGGGTCTTCTTATGAGTTCGTGGAATCTGGTCGCCTGAACATTTTTTACCATAATATCCACGTGTACCTATTTATTGTGGTTCCTCTTCTTCTCAACACTAGTCATCGATTCATCATTTAACAGAGAATCGCAAACTAGTTGATCACAGCTCAGTTCGGAATTTCTTACAAAATTACCTCAACTTGAAACACAACTGAGCATCTAAAACATAATGCGATTTTAATAAGTTTCTTGACTTAAACTAACGGTAACGGCAAATTATTTTTTTGAGAGTTGCACCGCATTTTACATTGTCTTTCGACATAATACTTGGACTCCAAATTATACTTTAATAAAACTTTAAAATATATCGATTAGCTTCGTTAGATTCAATTATTTTCTTGGAATTTTCTGTCCATGAAAATAATTCAATCTAGCGAAGCTAATCGATATAATTGCAAAAGTTGCAATATTTCTGTCGTGTCTATTATGTATGTGCGAGGGTCTTATATAAAACAGGTTAGATACTAGCAGTCTATTGCTTACTAGGGATAACAGTTTGCTATTGCGTTAGATCCAGTATTATTTTTCTACATAACTTCCCACTTCTTACTATTTATCTCTTCCAGTCACGTTAATATAGTTTATGTATGAAATATATGACCCTCATCACTGATGTTTAGGTACATGCTTAGACATTAGTTAAATTTATAAGTAACTCTTAAATATATTATTTACACGATCTTCTCTAGTCCTACTCGAGAACGATTTATTTTGAACACGAAGGACGAACCCGCACTGGAATATCGAGTTGGTCGCAAAAGAGACCATCTATTCCAGCATCAAAATACGCTTGAATCTCAGCAGATAATTGTCCGATGCTAGGTGGCAGATGATTTTTACTTTGGAATTCTACCGGTAAGAAAAAGTTCTCAGCTCGGAAAGTATATGGGTGCACTTTCAAACCCACGGCATGAGCATCCGCGACGAAACTACTTGGAGTTCCCAGTCTGTTGTTTTCATCTCGTGGGATAATGTAGCTTTTGTCAGGACCCACTGCATAAGCATATTTGGCCACTTCACGAAGCCCATCCGGTGTAGCCATGTCACCGTACGTGAGTCCCGTCCCTTCCTGTACTTGGTCGTAAGGTGAACTAGTCTTACTATCATACAACTGTAAAAGCCGTAATTGAGTAATGTTTTTGAGTTCTTTTAAATTATTAATTTCAAAAGATTGAATGTATACTGGCGCATCGTATCCTTGGTATCCATTACTATGTAAGATGTGGATTAACTTTCGTTCTATCGGCAATCCGAGGGTCTTGAAATGGGTGCTGTGTTTAATTTCCGGGTATAGTCCAATCACCCTCTTTTGACTGACTTCTAAACTCTTGGCAAGATCAATTATTTCTTGAAGGGTTGGAATAAGGAATGCACCATTTAAACGGGCGTTTCCTGGTCTCACTTCTGGTATGCGTTCGATGGCTCTTAAAGTCTTTAGTTCCGCAAGTGTGAAGTCTTCGGTGAACCATCCGCTGATTTCATTACCATCTACGGTTTGGTTGCGATACCGGGAAGCAAATTCAGGCCTCTGGTCGACATCGGTGGTTAATCCTAGTTCATTGTCGTGTCGTGCGATAAGCTGCCCATCGCTGGTTGATACTAGGTCCGGTTCGATGTAGTCAGCGCCCATTAAGACGGCAAGGGAATAGGAGCCGAGAGTGTGCTCGGGCACGTAGCCGCTGGCACCACGGTGCCCAATCACCAGCGGGTGGCAAAACTCTGCATCAGGTTCAGCTGTCACAGCGAATGGTGCTCCCAGGATAGTGAAGGATATTAACCATAATATTTTATCCAATTTCATCATCCTGGAAACAAAAGAAGGTGGTTTTATTAGATTATGCTAATAGGAATACAAGGCGTAGGTGATACAATACCTAAAGTTAAAGCTAAACGAAAAAGTCGCCAGAAAGTGAATGCATCTTCTAGATTATATAAAAAATACCTATATGGCATGTGAAAAATCGTGACTACATATTTTACGAGACGGTCTCACATCCAGGGGTTCAGCTGTTCTTGGACGCATACAATATTTAATTATCCAAATATATACATAAACTAGCTGACACAGCTAACGTAGTTTTGCCGCATAAATTATTTTTTGTGAATATGTTGGTAGGTAATCTGGTCTATAACTGAAAAAGGATTGGAGTGGTCGTGCTGTGGACAACCATTCATTTATTATTCCTATGATAATATAATTAACATGAGAGTTGCGCTGAGAAAGTAAAATTATAAGTATTAAACGTCACTGCTACGAGTGATTCAAAATTTACAAATAAAATAATATGAATATTAACAGAAGAAATATATATTATTAAAAAATTAAATAATTAGGAATGGGCAGACAGATTATGATGATAACTATAAATAAATTAAACTATTTTAATGGTGAAATGGAAATGGTTGGAATAACTTTTTCTATTTGGTATTTTATCTAGTTATCATCATCAGCTGTCGTCACATCTTCATCGTCGTCGGTTTCATTGAGGGTATCTTTAACCGGCGATTTATTCGGAAGGTTAAAATATTGACCATGAAATCTTTTTGGTATTATACCGGTGTCGCACAATGTTTTGAGGTCACTGTGTTTTGGAAAGGAAATTGGGAGCCTATCTTTATATAAAGATGGCAAATTGTCTGTGTTTCTTTGACTTATGTCATTACTATTACTTTCAGCTGCAGATTAATTATTGTTGTCTATATCTTTTGTAATTTTTACTTGTAACAGCACTTCTTTTCAATCCCTTTACCCTTGCCTCTTGAATTTTTTGGAGAGTTATATGTCATAAGTATCCCCAATCTCTAACATTGTATATTTAACTTCGTTTGAGGTTTAACGTAAGGTAGTAAATTAGTTAACACTATGACTTACTTTAATTTTCAGAGAAAAAAAAATGTATACGTCTGTTACATCATAATTTTTTTCATAAATCGTTTTACACAGGCCCAAAATTTTTACTGTAAGGGATTTTTTTTAACGATAGAATTTTTTCAATAATACCAGTCGATAGAGCACAAAATTCTGAATCCGATGATATATTTAACTCATTTTCGCCAAAATGTCCCTTACGTTAATTGATACTTCTGGTATCGATAATACGTATGTATTTAGAAATATATAAGTATGTTAATGGTCGGGTCCCTGGAAACAGCTGGATGCGAATAGCGCAAGACCGGCAATTGTGGAGATCTTTGGGGGACGCCTTTGTCCAGCAGTGGACGTCTTTCGGCTGATATGATGATGATGATGATGAAGTATGTTAATCACTTGTCTGGTTACCATAGTACAGGCTCTGCCTAATTTGGGATCAGACGGCAGTGTGTTAGTTGTCCTAAGAGATTTATTTATTTTTATTTTTAATTACTTCAGGTGATTTATTACTAATTTGTACAGACCTCAAATATGTACTATTTCAGTCGAGTTTTAAGCGTATATAAGCAATATGGACAAGTCAGTATATACCGAGCGATAAGACAAATCTTCGAGTACCTATGAACGCGGTCACTCTATAGATGTCTGACCGTCAAGGTCGTTTAACTTCTGAGCGTCTCCGTGCTTCGTAGGGCGCGTTAAGCTGTCGGTCCCGGCTGTTGCCGTTAGACAACTGTCGTTAAGTTAAACCACGTCAGAAGCCTGCTAAAATAACTCTAACCCCAAAGTAACCACTTCCCACACGATAACGAGAGAAAAAATCGGCCAAGTGCGAGTCGCACATGAAGGGTTTCGTATTCCGTAATCCGTTCGTATTCCGTAGCAGCAAGTATTTCAGTTGATTACATGAAAGCAAATTGCGGTTTATAACGTACTGGCTGTGCCCCGCGGTTTTACCCGCGTTAATCTTTATAAAATATGGCCTATGTGTTATCCTAACTATAAAAATTAGCCTATGTTTTCTCTCAGGGTCTAGACCATCTGTATACCAAATTTCATTCAAATCCGTTCAGTAGTTTTGGCGTGAAAGAGTTACAGACAGACGGACAGACAGAGTTACTTTCGCATTTATAATATTAGTTAGGATTAGGATTAAAAATAAAACTACTTGCTATATCTCGTTCAAACCAATTTTCGTTGTTACTTTCTATGGTAATGTAAAGTTACAGGGGGGGGGGGGGGGGCACTCATTTTACCACTTTGGAAGTGTTTCTCGCGCAAACTATTCAGTTTAGACAAAAATGATATTAGGAATCTCAATATGATTATGATAAAGAACTATCCATAGGCACCCCACATGTATGGGTACGATGAAATTTTTTTTTTGAGTTTCAGTTCTATGTATGTCGATTTCCCAAAATTATTGTTCTTTTTCTATTTTTGTGTAAAAATCTTAATGCGGTTCACAGAATACACCTACATACCAAGTTTCAGCAGTACAGCTCTTATAGTTTCGGAATAAAGTGGCTGTGACATACGGACGGACAGACAGACAGACATTACGAATCTATAAGGGTTCCGTTTTTTGCCATTTGGCTACGGAACCCTAAAAAGTTGTAAATTGTATATCATTAATTAATCTACCTACCTATCATTCATTACTCTACCTAACCAAAACATGCAATGTTGGCAAAATCATACTGTCACTTCCGGTATTGGGGGACCTGGAGGTCTAAAATACAGGCCAAGGCTTAGTTTAGACTCCAGATCTCCCACAAATTACAATTTTTTTTTCTTTTTTATACGGGACTAGTCCCTCCCTCTTACCCACCACTGCAACTCCTGTAAGCCAGGATCAACAGTGGCACACAATGAAATGACACTGAGCGGTGAAGCTCAGGCATGTCCCGGGGAATCGCTTTAACTGTCTTGGATCCCGCAACGAATTTCTTGGATCCCGCAACGAATTTAATCAGAAACAGAAAAAAGGAGGAGTTAGAAAATGAATAGTTCCACTTCCCTCCAGAGCAAAGCGGGAGACAATGATTACAAATGCACAAATTGTCAACTTAGATACTAAATCTTATGTAATTTGTGTTATGTAATTTTTTATTATTATTATACTCTTAAAAAATTGTCCCGTAAGTTAAATACAATTCTTTAAGTTTAAATACACTTCTTTCAAGATCCTTATATTTTATTATTTCTTTATTTATTTAAATGAATATAGCGTTTTTCAATGCCATATGTTTTATATAAATAAAATAATATATCTATATATATAAAAATCAATGCCACTTTTCTTTGTAATGTTATAACTCAACAACACCTTTATCGATTTGGCTAATTTTGGTCTTGAATTATTCATGGAACTCCAGGGAAGGTTTGTACGTAGAGTACGTTTGGACGTAAAAAGACTTGAAAAAGTGAAAAATCAACATCTTTCTATACTCCCATATACAAACAATTTGTACTTATACTTAAAAGCGTAGCGAAGCACGTACCGGGCCGCTAGTTACCTATAATAATGATTGCAACACCTGTAAAAGGCCACTAAGCACATAAATATTGTGCCTAATGAAGTTCTGTACAAATCTTAGCAAATAACCTTTGAACTTTATTATTACAAAGTTGTAATCGTATGACACATTGTATGCAGTTGGGAAAAAATATTAGAGACGTGAGGTTTATCGACCGCAAAAGGAAACAGTTATCGAATTTCGGACGAATTCCTGGATATTTTGAATTTTCCTTTATTTATGGGCTAACTGAATCCACAAATGGAATGTTATATGGTATGTCTGTTGGAAGTACCTACCTTTGATGATTTTTGAGCTAATGATAAAATTACAAAACTTATTGACCATCTTTGAACATGATCTTTTCCGCACATAATGAACTTATTATTTATTTTTCTTTTATTTTATTTTGAATGTCACTTGTTTTATAATATTTTTTTCGGATGTAACAAATAATATAATGTTAAAAAGCTAAACGTCAATCTGTCAATACCTACTTATGAAGATTTCGAGATACTGTCCAATCATCTTCTTCGCATGATCGATTTTCTAATATAATGTTTGGATTCATTCACCATTTAATAGAGAATCGCTAAAGAGTTTATTAGGTTTCTTTGAGTTAGCTCTTATGGCACTTAAATGTCAAGACTTTTGATTTAGATACACAGATTTTTTTAAATGTGTTACAACTGTTTTTACGTAAATTTTTTCCATAACTTGATGAAGAAAAGACACTGCGACTTTCTTATTAAAATTTCTTGAATTAAACTATCCTAGAGCTTCTCTTTTTGACGTAGAATTAGGTCCATGAGTGGGCCGTACCGCATTTTTTCGTTAATAATACTTAGTTTTCCAAATATACTGTAATAAAATTTATCGAATAGCTTCGTTAGATTATTTTCTAGAAAGGAAACCAGAATTAAAAAATGGGGGGAAACAGTAAAAATTAACTTTACTTATTTTTGTACGGATGTTGTTATTGCAGATGGCACCCGTTCTCACATTCCAAATATATTGTAATAAAATTTATCGAATAGCTTCGTTAGATTATTTTCTAGAAAGGAAACCAGAATTAAAAAATGGGGGGAAACAGTAAAAATTAACTTTACTTATTTTTGTACGGATGTTGTTATTGCAGATGGCACCCGTTCTCACATTTAGTAAGTTGAGACCAATATCAGTAGTGTTACCTATTAAAATAATTTAAGTACGTAGCAATGATATGTAGATGCCTACATGCCTAGTAAAGGGGAATCCCTTATAACGTAGCTTTTTATCCTTATATATTTAATGGCTCAAATTTTAAGGCGCAAAGGAGACCATTACAACATATAGAACTGTTGTATTTTAAAAACGTCATTGAATTGAAATGTTGAGAGGTATAAAGTTCAGGTGACGATCAACGCTTCATTACATAATTAAAATAAAATTCATTAAACTTTTAATCGATCTGCATTAATAAAGAATCTGTTCAGTATTTATGTATTAACATATGTTGAAAACGTATCAAACTAATCGCGTATTAATTATGTTTCTAACCAATCACATATGATACGTCGATTAATAATCACCTGTTTCACATGGGAATGAGAGTAAAAATGGTGGAAGAAAAGAGCACCTCCACATGCCACGTTTCCTTTCCTATACATATTATGATTTTCGTATAATAAATAAACAATATACCCACTTACATAATTTATATAATAGCACACACTAAACTAACTAATTTTATTATAACATACATCTACGTTCATCCGCGATCCCATACGAAATGTTGGCACGATTCATGAATTATTTTTGGTTCACATTATTAACACAGCTAAATTGACAATGATAGGACAGTCCATTTCACAGTTATTTTTCATTGAAAAATAAGTCTTCTGTGCCTAGACATAAGGTAAGTTTTAATCATTCAGGATATCATGGAAGTGATGAAATTACATACTGCTTGCGTGAGTAGTTTTTCGAATTTCGCTTCATAACTGTCGTAATCAGGCCAGACATTGATTGGTACCTGTGGGATTAGGGAATTTCCCTTGATCCCGACCGCATTTATTTCAAAATTTCATTAGTGAACGTATAATTGATGTAAGGTTCATCATCATATCAGCCGAAAGACGTCCACTACTGGACAAAGGCCTCCCCGAAAGATCTCCACAAGGTATTAGTTATTGAGTAATTATAAACAAGAACTGTTACTTTAAAAGCGCTCTAAAAGAATACTATAACTTGTGCAAGAATCACCTTAAAGCAAAAATAAAAATCTATTTGGCAAAAATTGTTACGTGAAGTGTATTTATTCACAATTTCCTTATTAAATCAACTTAGTGGGTTTGGTTTTTATTTTAATGGAGATTTTATTTTAGTATTGGAATAAATAAATTCAGAAGAGAAAAATGAAAAAGGGTTCAGGAGATGAAGTTCAGGGCATCTCTGGTTGTCTTTTAAATTTGTTACAAAAAAAAGATAACGACCAAAGTTCAGTACTTATAAAACTTATTAATTACAAAATTTGTATATATGTATCTGTTATATGAAAGCATGATACAGCGATTTTCTGAAGCACAGGTCTAACCTAGTTCAGATAACACGCTCACTTTAAGTTAGACCACAAGTTTAGCTTATATTTTAATTTGTTTAAGAAATTCTTCACCTATTTTTTTTTTGTAAATTTGAGTACCTAAAACTATTAATTATTGTAGAATAGCAATGTTAATCTGTAATCAATTAATTAATATTATTAGATTTGGACTGACTGTCTCATACAATATTCGCCCCGTGATTGATCAGCTACGCCACTGCTAAGACACCTGATCTGAGTTCACGCTAATAACCAAAGGTAGGACTCCTATTGTAACAATGTTAATAACAGGTGTTTATTTACATACAAACATAAATATTATTATAATTTTAATTATACTCCTATTTGGATTGGTCAGTGAGGATTCATATGCATACTTATTATAATATACATAATATTAACAACTGACATAAGTACTTAACAACAAAGATTTTATAGGTCCTATAGTATTATTCACATTTTAATATTTTTTATCACATTTTACCCTTATAGCTAGAAATTGGTGAAACACTTCAATAATACCAGTATCAAATATAAAAATATGAAAAGAAATACTCACGTAACAAAGATGATGGCAATTCCGTTACGTTCTGATAGTAAGAACTGTCTGATAAGTAGCACTGACAACGAGGTACAGATGCCAAGTAAAGCGCTATCACTTACGGCAAGAACAATATAACCTCGATAATTATTTGGAAAGGTTTCTACAGTTGACGCCTGACGTGAACTATGAATACGGCTCTTACTGCACACATCGACAACTTGTGCAAGTATTTAAATTATCTAATTATTGTTTCCACACGTCTAGTATATTAAAGTTAATAAAACGCACGAGTACCTACGAGTAGTTTACTGGTATATTATAACTTAATAAAGAGGGTACGTTAAGTTACATTACACAGTATGAGGGTAAGTTATAAAAAAAGATAGGTACGTGATCTTGAACCTCGAGTAGGTACCTATTATTGGAAGTTTATAATGAGATTTAAAAATATTACGGAGTGAAAAAACGGGATATAGTTTGAAATATGCGAGTTACTATATACTTAACAATAAGTTCTTGCATCTACAAACTTTATTTGCAAATTAAGGCAACTCATGAAGGTTTGGCTTTCTTTCTATGTAATTTTAATATATTCAGCACAGATATTTATGTGGTATATTCATAAGTATCATAATTAATCTTATAGCTTAACATTACAAGAGAGAAAAAAAGATCAAAAACTGCTCCTTAATATTATTATTTTTTATCAAGGTATAAAGAAAGAATTAGTCACACAATTTTTGGTTTAGATAAACTGAATAAGTTCTTAAATCAGTATATATTATATATTTTTTTCTAATTCGAAATCTGCTTTATACGAGTGTAACTATCTTGGCGCCACAATTTGACACGAGCTAGACCGTGTCGTCCATCATTTGGGAGGATATGCCATAATCGCCACGCTTGGCAGGCGAGTTGGCGATCGCAGTAGTATAGACATGGTATTCAGGAGAACGCTGCTGCCCGTGGTATATATTCCCTCGGGACGACTTCTACGTCCCCCCACGGGATGAGAGGGGGTGGTGATATTCTTTGAGGCCGTCACCACACAGCCGATTGTGGAGGTCTTTGGGGGAGGCCTTTGTCCAGCAGTGGACGTATTTCGGCTGATATGATGATGATGATGATGAGACCGTGTACGTGTAGTCTAGCGTTGCGATGCTTTGTTTTATCTGTTCTATGAAGGAATGCATTCTGGACTTGTCAGTAGGTATATATTAGTCATTAAATTTAATTTATCAATGTTAAATTTAGTGAATATTTAAACCTTTATTGACAGTTCACATATATTATTTTTTGACTGCACGTGTTGCACAGCGGCTTAGACAGTCGCCTCGCCGCTTCGTGTCGCAGGTTTGAGTCCCGCGTCGGACAACTATTTGTGTGACCCATAAATAGTTGTTCTGAGTCTGGATGTAATTTGTGTCCGTCTATTATATGTTTGTAAAGTACCCCGCGACACAGAGATTAAATTCACTAATGCGGATGTTGCCTTTCAAAAAAAAAAATTAACTAAATAAAATTCTAGATTTTAAACGATATTTGTTAATAGGGCAAATAAAAGATACATGTTTTCATCGTAATTTTAAACTTAAGTCGTCACCCGTCGATCATTACAGACCTGCCAGAACGCTCTTTCAGAGGCCGGGCTTTAAGAATATTAAAGTTTATACCTTTGTGAATTACGTTCATATTATTATAATGCTAGTTGCGTAGATCTCCTGTACACCTTATTGGTTTAGGTTGTTATTATTCTAAATGTCTATAAGATAAATAGGCCTAAATATAACTGACTAAAGTATGTGTATATGTCTTCCTAGTTGAATTTCAGCCATGGCGACCAGTCTCAATGGGGACTAGCCATGCAAAAGTATAAGCTCCAACAGAGGTGCACTGTCTTTTCCCTCACTCTCATATTCCAATGGGACGGCTAACCGTTACGACTGGAAAGACATCAGTGCCTCTAGCACGAGTTCCTGCACTTTACTTACTCGATCACACGTACAGTTTCGTCCCATACATTGAGCACCAGAGTTTTAGTTCTTATTAGTTTCCGCGAGAGGGGCTGGTGCTCAATGTATGGGAGGAAACTGTACGTGTGATCGAGTAAGTAAACTGCAGGAACTCGTGCTAGAGGCACAGATACAGGACCGACAGGTTTACGTGCTCTCCGAGGCACGAGGCTGAAAGGTAGGTACTAAGAATTATTTTCTGGAAAAAATATCCAAAATCACTTTTGCTTTTAGTTGTATTAAAATGGCGATCCGGAACAATTAAAATACAAGAAAACTTGTGCTGACCGGTTTCTTGACCATCTGGCTGTATCACGATTAAGTAAACAACTACATTTATATGAATACATTTATCAAAACACAAATACTGTGGAGTACTTGATCAAATGAGTGTCAATGTAAATTTAACTGTTTACTGATGCGAGCTATGGGCCACCGCCATGCGTCATACTGCGACATGCGATAGATAGACGGATTAAAATTAAGCGAAGTAAAAAGTTACACTTTAAAATTGACTTTACCAAGTTTCTAAAGTAAACCTCACAATTAAGATTGTACGTCCCTATTCCCCATATACCTATTTACATTTTTTATTTTACATTAGACCTTTTCGGTTAAAACCAAACTGTCTCTCAGCTACCCTGCAATGAACTCGTGGAATACGTTTACTATAATAATTTTCATTTGACAACAACATGAGCAAGTGATTTCCAAAGTATTGCAAGGGTTCATAAGCTGTATCCACTTACATTCAAATCGCACGCGCGTTTGTTTCCAGACTTGTTAAATCAAATCTGCGATTTCAATACAAAATGGCAATAACCACTTAAATCATAATGGACAATAAACCTGGCTATAGAGGTTTATTTCACGTGTATAGTCACGTGACCACGAGGTGTTATGTATATATATATATAGGTAGGCATTAGCAAAAAAGATTATATTCGAAAAATACCATGATGGTAAAAACCGCCGAAAACTGTTACCGCCATTAATCATAGATGTCCTCATTTTTTACATATTATGTATTTTGAAATTGGAAGTAAAATGTATATTTTATAAGGTACGTATTGATAAAATACACGTACACCAGCACATCCAGCTTCCCCAATCTGTCAAATTTATTTTATAGATTTTCAACATTATTATATAAGTATCTATAAGGTTCACTTTCAATTGGAGAAATTTGGCAGATTGGGGGAGCTTGATGTGCTGGTGTCTGTACATCACTACACAAATAATCACAAAGAACCAGGTGAACGTCATTAACTTAATAGCAATTCACATTTTCTTCTAATGGTTTTACCAATATGAAGTAAGAATTGATATTTGCGACGGAAATATAGTTAAAATGCACAATTATTCACATCAGTATAGATAAGCGCATTCCAAACATCAAATAAAGAGAAATATCCGGTATGACATGGCAACATTCAAGAAGCGAGCCTATTCCTTTTTTAAAGGTTAGCAACGCATTTGCGGTATCTCTGGTGTTGCGACTGTCCATTGGCGGCGGTGATCACTTACCTACCGTCAGGTGACCCACTTGCTCATTTGCCATCCTATTATATAAAAAAACATTATTACTTATTAAGTACTCTGATGTGTAGCAATGTTCCCAATGGATTTTGGCCGCTGTCAATAATAAAGACTGCGCCACGTAGTGGAAAACATGGCGATATTTCCTGCCATTGAATTATTCGTATTATTTAAATAAAAAAAGTTTAAATTGGGTTTACTCATATCGGATATTAATCGATTTCACATATAACTTACATACAAGGAGTATCGATATGTAATTGATTTTTATTACTTTCAAAGTAATACCGATGAACCCTAATATGATCCTGCGTCATTGTGAAACAACTGTTGGTTGTGCTGCTAACGCAACAATGAGGGCTACCGCGTATCAATTTGCCGCTAGAAGCGCTAGCATCGCGGCAGGTCTACGAAACGTCAAAATACACTGTTTTTGTTCGGGTTACGCTGTTTATTAATAAAAACTGCGATTATAACTAAAATTTTTTGTTTAAAAATAAATAAATTACGAAATGAGTAACAGCTCGATGACTCTAAAAACTATTTTTCGTAAAAACATTCGTCGCGTCCACAATAACAATGATTTTGATCAGCTATAGTGGACCTTCCGCGACAGTGGCGCCGACTGGTGAGCACAAAAACGGTAGCCCTCATTAACTTAGACAAGTGTACGATACGCTTATTAAATACCTTGAACTACCTTTTCACTACTATAAAGTAGCTGCATCGGTGATGTCCTTGTGACATGCGATACGTACAGGAAAAGTAGGCATAATATACATATTAGTTTTCCTTCCCGTATTAATTGACCAACGACAATCTATATTAAAAACGAAACCCGTTTTCCGTTGTCACGACATCACGCGTGAACGGCTGGACCGATTTCACTATTTCTTTTTTTATTGTGTTTGTTATTGTCAGGAGAAGGTTCTTATGTAAAAAAAAGAATTTAAAATTGCGCGGAAAATAAGAAAATTTAAGAATACTTCACAACCAAATATTATTTCTAATCTAACCTTAGCACATACAGCTACCCCAATCTGTAAAATTTCTATTATATATTTTCAACTTTATAACAAAAGTATAAGGTTCACTTTCAATTGGGGAAATTTGACAAATTGGGGTAACTTGATGTGCTGGCGTCTGTACCATTTTATTTTATATTTAATTATGTTTTATGTTAGATCCCTACATTTGTTATATATGTATATAATGTGTCGTTTTGGGGCAGAAATATATGTTCTTTCTTTCTTATAGCATTAATCGCAATGCAATGATGCTACAATTTTTGAGATAACATAGAACTGACTTTAAAGTAGATAGGTATCCAGTGTTCTGGCTCACTGGAAGTGAGTCAGAATTCGGGAAAACAGAACGCCGACTCCTAAAAAAAAAAAAAAAAAAAAAAAAAAAAAAAAAAAAAAAAGTTTGGTATCAAATTAGGGGTTTTGACACACGCCGGATCGAATGCACGCATCCATTTTTGCGTATCTTGCATGGTTTTGGATTTACGAAAATTTATTATAAACCGATTAACTTTAACTTAATCACTCTATTGTTCTTAATGACGGTCGCGAACTCGACTTCGTCATCTATAATTAAAGCTCATTAATGAGTTGGGGGTGATTAGTAATCACTTCAAAATAACAAACAACGTCTTGTTTACTAGTTGAACTTTATTTAAAATAGTATTTGAACATATTATATAACAATATATCATTGACAATTGTATCACTTATGTTGAATAAATTCGTAAAATCCAGCATACTATGGCCATGGAATTTATAGTACAAATATACCAAACAGTACTGGCCACATACTGAGGTCCAATCATTCTGTATCCTTTGACTATTGAAATCCCACAATTTGCAATTTCTGTTTAAAAACGTTCTGTGGAAGCCTGTAGGTGGTCGACCAAGCGAATCAAAATATTGTCCAACACTGTTTTTGCCTATATGTATGGCTACCCAGTGAGACCCTGGTTGTGTATCCGAATCCAAATTGCTTACTAAGAAAGTAGGCGCTTCGACATGTATAGGTAATCTGTTTGCTGCATACACGTTATTACATAAAAATGGGTGAATTTTATATAAACATTCTTGGATCTCGATTGTGTTCATATTGTTGATTGTTGTGTGCTGCCTTGTGAAGATTCCTGTTTTGAATAGTTAACTTGATAATGTTCACTTACTATTTAAGGAAAGTTGTAAATAAAAAGATTTAAGCTATGTTGGTAATTATATATTTATTGAAATCTCCCTTACGCTAAGATTATAATCAATATACAATAATTTAATCTTAACTAATAGTACAGTTACGGTTACATTGTAATTCTCATATGTATAATCTTAACTACTATAGTCTACTATAACATTACGATTTTTATCTATTTCAATTACATTATCGAACTCGGCATAAACAATACAGTTAATTGTTTGAGAAAGAGACGATTCAAAACGTACTTCCAATCTTACGCTACCATTCCTTATTAGATTCCAATGACTTGATGAATTAGCTGATAAATCAGGAGTTAAGTCAAAAGCTAGTAGGCAATAACCTTTGGCATACTGTTCCCTAGATATCCCATTTCCCTCGTTAAGAAAATGTATGCTTGTTCCTGAGAATAATGTATGATAGGCTGCAGTGAAAATATTACTCTCAAATGATGGTTGTATTGCTTTAGAAGGTATTTGCTGACCGTCAATATATAAACAGAATAAACTCATGTCATAATTTTCAAAATTAAAGGGATTTTTAGTGAGACTACCATTGAACGCCGTGTTATTTACAAACCCAACTATACATCTTTTTGGTACTTGTCCTAGAAAAATATTATCAAGGGTTTTTCCCTGAACCCCTGATGGTATCGTTAACACTTTAACTTCGACTCGAGTAATAGGATATTTAGCTGTAGTAGAGGCTAAAACTTTCTGATGTGCGAGTAAAACAGTTGGATTGATTCGAGCCCTACGAACAATGAGAGTTGCGTCTACAATGCCTACTTTTAACTTTATATCATTCAATGAAGCCATTAAGTTAAATGTTTCTCTGGATCGAACTAATTTTACAGACATGTCAACTCCGTTAATCAAAAACTTTTCTTGATTGAACAAATCACCATGCAAATGTCCAATCATTTCAATCTCTTTACTTTCACTAGCAAATGCTTGACGTTTTGTGAAACCTTTATTACTTTCATCAATTGAATCCATCTTTCCAGATGTATCTTCATACCAAAGACCACAACTTAGATGAGAATCTTTTGCTGCAGGGGCATAGTTCAATAGAGTTTCTATGTATGCACGATATGCGTATGTGTTATTTGGAGGTGATACGAGTTTTTGATTTAAATAAACATCAAGCTGGTTAAAAAGTGAATGTAACCAATTATTAACTGGAGCCACTACTGTTGATGAATTCAGCTTGGTGGAGTCTTGATTCAATATTTTCGCTTTTACATGTAATAACGTATGAGATAGATCTATGTAGTCATCACCTGCTCCTGGTACTTGAAATTCTATGGGTCCATCATCACCAAGAGATGAAATTGGTTTGTAATGTATCCACATTCCGTTTTCTATGCTAGTTTGTGTGGATGGTAAAGCAAATAAGTCCAATTCTGATTTAATGCACTCACATGAATGATTATGTAAGAAAGACATTATTACAGTGTTTTAAGAAAATATGTCTTTGATTTTTTTCGTCAATTTAATTTTTTTAGCAGTTTTCGCTTTAACGGTTGTTGGTGAAATGAATGCTGATTGATGTTTCCTCTTAGTTTTATATCCTGAACCAGACATACTGATGCGGTCGATTTTGGCATCAGCTTTTCTTTTTAAGTTAGAGCCTGCCTCTTTAAGTCGGGATTTAACCGATTCTTCCATAGGACGTGAGTTGACCATATCAGATAAAAGACCTACACCTGTATTTAAAGCTTCTTTGCCAACTACTCGAGCTCCACTGGAAAGTAAAGGTAAAACACATCTAAACAATCCGCCGAAAAAGCTACCAATGCCATGACCTCGCTGATAGGGGGCTCCTTTGTATATTACTCCAACTCCAGATCCAGCTTGATGTGAATAATAATGTTCATAGGGGCAAATTGTTCGGTCACGAGAGTACATTTTCAATTTAATTTTCTAAAATGTAGTTTAATGCACACTGTTCCAAATTGGAATGGTATTTTTTGTCCAGTGCTCGATCTTATATCTATCTCAATGTTATCAAACTCCCTTCGCATTACTGGTAAGTAATGAGGGGGTGAGAATACATGCATTTTATTAGCTCCATAAATATATTTGGATGGATCTAATGGTATTATTCTCAACAATGGAGTCATAACATCTCCAACAATCTGTGGTTCAATTATATCACAGTAAACAAATAATTGCGGTGGTAGCCCTAAATGCAAATTAGCTGGACATTTACCGAAACCTTTTTCCACAAGATTTCTGTTCGGTTCAAAACCAAGCTGAAGAGATAAGTAGTAGATAGGTATCCAGTGTTCTGGCTCACTGGAAGTGAGTCAGAATTCGGGAAAACAGAACGCCGACTCCTAAAAAAAAAAAAAAAAAGTTTCGTATCAAATTAGGGGTTTTGACATACGCCGGATCGAATGCACGCATCCATTTTTGCGTATCTTGCGTGGTTTTGGATTTACGAAAATTGATTATAAACCGATTAACTTTGAATTAATCACTCTATTGTTCTTAATGACGGTCGCGAGCTCGACTTCGTCATCTATAATTAAAGCTCATAAATGAGTGGGGGGTGATTAGTAATCACTTCAAAATAACAAACAACGTCTTGTTTACTAGTTGAACTTTATTTAAAATAGTATTTGAACATATTATATAACAATATATCATTGACAATTGTATCACTTATGTTGAATAAATTCGTAAAATCCAGCATACTATGGCCATGGAATTTATAGTACAAATATACCAAACAGTACTGGCCACATACTGAGGTCCAATCATTCTGTATCCTTTGACTATTGAAATCCCACAATTTGCAATTTCTGTTTAAAAACGTTCTGTGGAAGCCTGTAGGTGGTCGACCAAGCGAATCAAAATATTGTCCAACACTGTTTTTGCCTATATGTATGGCTACCCAGTGAGACCCTGGTTGTGTATCCGAATCCAAATTGCTTACTAAGAAAGTAGGCGCTTCGACATGTATAGGTAATCTGTTTGCTGCATACACGTTATTACATAAAAATGGGTGAATTTTATATAAACATTCTTGGATCTCGAGTGTTTACCCATACGAGGTGATGACATCGTATAAATCCCTAAGTTTAACCTCTTTACAAAATCGGGATCAGTTTTATAGTTCGCTTACTGATACAAATATTTCAAATGATGATTACAGCCGTGCTCAAGATAAGGTACTCTGTGATACATGTAAGGTAAACGGTAAGGCAATTATAAAATCAACCATATTTTTTGTATGGGACAACTCCTTGACAAAAGACTGCGCTTCTGGGACCCATTGTTTCGACCCCCAACGGAATAAACATATAGCCATCACCTATGGCCACATATTTACTCCGTTTGGAGTTCTCAGCAGCCTCCACTACAGCATCACCTGATCACGAACTTACTTAAAGGTGGGAGGGAGCCAGTATATCCACACAAGTTGCGTCCCATACCACGGTCTCCCACGAATCCAAGGGATCAACGCCATACCATCAGGCCTCTTGCCATCGTCACGAGAGATACCGCTAGGCTCTATGAGAGCCGGTACGTGAACGGTGGCAAGCGCTCGACGAATGACGTCATCAATGGTGGCGTGGCGTGAAAGCCTCTGCGTCGGAAAGATAGGCCATGGTGACCTAAACGGTCTACCTCAACCCCGCGGTGACAATTATGGGGCTCTGTCCTGGAGATGCCCAGACACTAGTCTACAGCGACTGAGAATGCTGTATTAACTAAAAGAGTTCCTGTACTGGTCGAAGGAATTGCCGACAGCCAGTAGCTCGACTCCCGTTCGCTATTGGCGAGGAGACGAGCCCGATCTCTAGCGTCAGAACAGATGGTTAAAAGTGAATTTTGAACAAGTTTACATAGAGGCTTGTCCCATTGTCTCTACGAACTGAGTGTTTTTGGACACGTCTCACGCGGACAGGCCATTGACCACGCATCCCTGACTCCATCCATGCCTACCTACGGTGTATTAACGATAGACGAGGAAATTATCTTGCGAAATAGACCGTTAATAGCATGGACAGAATACAAAAATGCAGGCAGAGCAACACTTGAAATTTTGCAAATGCCTAGACCTGAAGCCAAGCATTTTCCGAAAGTGAACAATTTAGAATTTGGGTCAAAATGTTTTTAATAGTGTTGTCTAAAATTGTCAAAAGACTACCATGAATCCATAGAGGCCAACAACGAAGAGCATATGTAAATTTAGGTACAGAAAAGCAAAACCGAATGATATGAAAAGCAATGTGAGAATGAATTTTAGTTAAACGTACCGAATTTTCTTTAAATTTGGTGCGTTGTTCTACAATAAAAGTTGAGAATATATTTTTTTAATTATATTATTGTTTCACTGTATACTTTTCGTCGCTTTTGTGGCTTCATACTTCTGGAAAAAAATATAATTGTATGTTTTATGTTTTATTTCAATATATAAGATTGAAAAAGGCATGCTGAGATGGTTTGGCCATTTAGAAAGGATGAATGAAAGAAGATTGACAAAAGAAGTATACCTGGTCTGTTTGAATGGGACAACCGAAAGGGGAAGACCACGTCGAACATTCTCTGAACAAATTGGAGATGTTCTCAAGAAAGGGCAGGTCAGAAGTACCCTAAACCGGTGAGCATGTATGAAGAATATAATGAGA
Source organism: Pseudoips prasinana (assembly GCA_951640165.1). Lineage (NCBI taxonomy): Eukaryota > Metazoa > Arthropoda > Insecta > Lepidoptera > Nolidae > Pseudoips > Pseudoips prasinana. The sequence goes on along the minus strand of OX621236.1, from coordinate 19,675,097 downwards.
GTAATCGAGGCAAAAGAGGTATGCAAAGATCGTGACAAATGGAAATCCGTTGTCTCTGCCTACCCCTCTGGGAAACAGGCGTGAGTCATGTATGTATGTATGTATGTTTTATGTTGCTTTAGCCAAGAAGTAGCATTTATTAAAAGGTACCTATGATGCCATAAAAGTAGGTGAGAAACTAAATAATCTGTATGCGATTGGTAATAGCTTCTTATAGTTGCTATTGCTGACCCTCATGGGTCGATTATAAAGTATGTAAGTATAAACATAAATTGTATTACCGACTCATGAAAAAATATTATTTAAATTCAATTGACCTTCAGACTATAAAATAGATTATAATTGAATAATGTCACAAAAATATGAACAAATGCACAAAACAATGACTTATTACTGTAACTATTCAATATCGATCATCGAAAAATATCATAACTTTGGTTAAATTGACAACGCTAAAAGGTAAAAAACATACAACAAAGTTTAGTCGCTAATAGATTTTTATAAAGACTGATAGCTTAGATTTAAACTGGACCATAAAAATACTTGTGATAGTGTGATATAATAACATAAAACGAAAGTTACGTTGCTGCCATTGCCGACTTATGGGTTGATACGGCGTTGATAGCTGCCACGACTAAAAATGATGAAGCTAACACCATCCCATTTTAATTTAAAGTTTTATTTTCTGTAAGGTCTTCTGTGAGAATGTATTCTGTAAGGTGGAGGTACTTCCTCAGTCAGGCTGCTCTGTGAGCAAATGGGCAATATGCCATACATCTCTTAAAATAATGTTGTATACGTTGATTTCGAATAGTTTTTAAAACCCGTACAAACATGTACCAATGATCATTCAAAACCATATACCAACAACGTTTAGAAACATGAGGCTTATAGCTTTGGATATTACATTAAATATTCTTTCGATGATAGTTTGTCTAAGTATAAAACGTACAGTGGTCCTAATTGTGCACAAGTATTTATGAATCGCTTACATGATGTATTAAAAATAATATGCAGTAAAAATTGTTTTCAGAAAACTCATAAACCGCTATCAACTGTAGAAACTGATTATGTAGTTAACTCATTAACTTGTGTCATTTGTGAAACTGACCTAAATGGAGAAAAAGTTTTAGACTTTGATTGGCAAACCGATGATTTTAGAGGTGTTGCACATGAAGTATGTGAAAAAAAAAGTTTCGTGCCCCTAGTCATATTCCTGTTTTTGCATAATCTCAGTAATTATGATGACATTTTATTGTTCATACACTTAACTTTTTTGAAGGAGTAGTCGATATAATTCCACAAACAAAGAAAAATATAGGTATTTCGTTCTCAAAAAATTTAATAATTAACAATCAAAAACTGAATTTGCAATTCGTGGATTCTTTTAAATTTTGAACGTGCAGCCTCGAGCAGTTGACTAAAAATCTAAAAATTATGAGTTCCATGAACTCAAAAAGAAACTGTCCGATTTTGAAAAAGATTTTTTTTTAATTAATGAATAATTCAATCTTCGGGAAAAACAATGGTGAATGTCGAAAAAACGGTAAATGAAAATTTTTTGACCCATTGCAAAAATCTTTGGGTGTTCAATATTTTATTTCGAAATCAGAATTTAAGAACCTTTCAGTTTTTTCGGAAAACTAAGCAGCAGTACAATTACAAAAACTAAAGGTATTTTACGATAAGTCATTTCGTTCTCAAAAAAATTTATAATTAACAATCAAAAAGTGACTTTGAGATTCGTGGATTCTCTTAAATTTTTCATTGCGAAAATCTTTGGGTGTTCCATATCTTATTTCGAAACCAGAATTTAAGAATCTTTCAGTTTTTTTCGGAAATTTTAGTAGCAGTACAGTTACAAAAACTAAAGATATTTTACGATAAGTCATTTCGTTCTCAAAAACATTAATAATTAACAATCAAAAAGTGACTTTGAGATTCGTGGATTATTTTAAATTTTTGCCGTGCAGCCTCGAGCAGTTGACTAAAAATCTAAAAGATGATGAGTTCTATGAACTCAAAAAAAGCTTTCGCAACAATAAATATTTTAATCGTCTTCGAAAGAATGGTGTTTACCCATACGAGGTAATAACATTATATGAATCCCTAAGTTTAACCTCTTTACTAAATCGAGATCAGTTTTATAGTTCGCTTACTGATACAAATATTTCAAATGATGAGAACGAAATGACTTATCGTAAAATACCTTTAGTTTTTGTAATTGTACTGCTGCTTAGTTTTCCGAAAAAACTGAAAGGTTCTTAAATTCTGATTTCGAAATAAAATATTGAACACCCAAAGATTTTTGCAATGGGTCAAAAAATTTTCATTTACCGTTTTTTCGACATTCACCATTGTTTTTCCCGAAGATTGAATTATTCATTAATTAAAAAAAAATCTTTTTCAAAATCGGACAGTTTCTTTTTGAGTTCATGGAACTCATAATTTTTAGATTTTTAGTCAACTGTTCGAGGCTGCACGTTCAAAATTTAAAAGAATCCACGAATTGCAAATTTAGTTTTTGATTGTTAATTATTAAATTTTTTGAGAACGAAATACCTATATTTTTCTTTGTTTGTGGAATTATATCGACTACTCCTTCAAAAAAGTTAAGTGTATGAACAATAAAATGTCATCATAATTACTGAGATTATGCAAAAACAGGAATATGACTAGGGGCACGAAACTTTTTTTTTCACATACTTCATGTGCAACACCTCTAAAATCATCGGTTTGCCAATCAAAGTCTAAAACTTTTTCTCCATTTAGGTCAGTTTCACAAATGACACAAGTTAATGAGTTAACTACATAATCAGTTTCTACAGTTGATAGCGGTTTATGAGTTTTCTGAAAACAATTTTTACTGCATATTATTTTTAATACATCATGTAAGCGATTCATAAATACTTGTGCACAATTAGGACCACTGTACGTTTTATACTTAGACAAACTATCATCGAAAGAATATTTAATGTAATATCCAAAGCTATAAGCCTCATGTTTCTGAACGTTGTTGGTATATGGTTTTGAATGATCATTGGTACATGTTTGTACGGGTTTTAAAAACTATTCGAAATCAACGTATACAACATTATTTTAAGAGATGTATGGCATATTGCCCATTTGCTCACAGAGCAGCCTGACTGAGGAAGTACCTCCACCTTACAGAATACATTCTCACAGAAGACCTTACAGAAAATAAAACTTTAAATTAAAATGGGATGGTGTTAGCTTCATCATTTTTAGTCGTGGCAGCTATCAACGCCGTATCAACCCATAAGTCGGCAATGGCAGCAACGTAACTTTCGTTTTATGTTATTATATCACACTATCACAAGTATTTTTATGGTCCAGTTTAAATCTAAGCTATCAGTCTTTATAAAAATCTATTAGCGACCAAACTTTGTTGTATGTTTTTTACCTTTTAGCGTTGTCAATTTAACCAAAGTTATGATATTTTTCGATGATCGATATTGAATAGTTACAGTAATAAGTCATTGTTTTGTGCATTTGTTCATATTTTTGTGACATTATTCAATTATAATCTATTTTATAGTCTGAAGGTCAATTGAATTTAAATAATATTTTTTCATGAGTCGGTAATACAATTTATGTTTATACTTACATACTTTATAATCGACCCATGAGGGTCAGCAATAGCAACTATAAGAAGCTATTACCAATCGCATACAGATTATTTAGTTTCTCACCTACTTTTATGGCATCATAGGTACCTTTTAATAAATGCTACTTCTTGGCTAAAGCAACATAAAACATACATACATACATACATGACTCACGCCTGTTTCCCAGAGGGGTAGGCAGAGACAACGGATTTCCATTTGTCACGATCTTTGCATACCTCTTTTGCCTCGATTACTCTCATTATATTCTTCATACATGCTCACCGGTTTAGGGTACTTCTGACCTGCCCTTTCTTGAGAACATCTCCAATTTGTTCAGAGAATGTTCGACGTGGTCTTCCCCTTTCGGTTGTCCCATTCAAACAGACCAGGTATACTTCTTTTGTCAATCTTCTTTCATTCATCCTTTCTAAATGGCCAAACCATCTCAGCATGCCTTTTTCAATCTTATATATTGAAATAAAACATAAAACATACAATTATATTTTTTTCCAGAAGTATGAAGCCACAAAAGCGACGAAAAGTATACAGTGAAACAATAATATAATTAAAAAAATATATTCTCAACTTTTATTGTAGAACAACGCACCAAATTTAAAGAAAATTCGGTACGTTTAACTAAAATTCATTCTCACATTGCTTTTCATATCATTCGGTTTTGCTTTTCTGTACCTAAATTTACATATGCTCTTCGTTGTTGGCCTCTATGGATTCATGGTAGTCTTTTGACAATTTTAGACAACACTATTAAAAACATTTTGACCCAAATTCTAAATTGTTCACTTTCGGAAAATGCTTGGCTTCAGGTCTAGGCATTTGCAAAATTTCAAGTGTTGCTCTGCCTGCATTTTTGTATTCTGTCCATGCTATTAACGGTCTATTTCGCAAGATAATTTCCTCGTCTATCGTTAATACACCGTAGGTAGGCATGGATGGAGTCAGGGATGCGTGGTCAATGGCCTGTCCGCGTGAGACGTGTCCAAAAACACTCAGTTCGTAGAGACAATGGGACAAGCCTCTATGTAAACTTGTTCAAAATTCACTTTTAACCATCTGTTCTGACGCTAGAGATCGGGCTCGTCTCCTCGCCAATAGCGAACGGGAGTCGAGCTACTGGCTGTCGGCAATTCCTTCGACCAGTACAGGAACTCTTTTAGTTAATACAGCATTCTCAGTCGCTGTAGACTAGTGTCTGGGCATCTCCAGGACAGAGCCCCATAATTGTCACCGCGGGGTTGAGGTAGACCGTTTAGGTCACCATGGCCTATCTTTCCGACGCAGAGGCTTTCACGCCACGCCACCATTGATGACGTCATTCGTCGAGCGCTTGCCACCGTTCACGTACCGGCTCTCATAGAGCCTAGCGGTATCTCTCGTGACGATGGCAAGAGGCCTGATGGTATGGCGTTGATCCCTTGGATTCGTGGGAGACCGTGGTATGGGACGCAACTTGTGTGGATATACTGGCTCCCTCCCACCTTTAAGTAAGTTCGTGATCAGGTGATGCTGTAGTGGAGGCTGCTGAGAACTCCAAACGGAGTAAATATGTGGCCATAGGTGATGGCTATATGTTTATTCCGTTGGGGGTCGAAACAATGGGTCCCAGAAGCGCAGTCTTTTGTCAAGGAGTTGTCCCATACAAAAAATATGGTTGATTTTATAATTGCCTTACCGTTTACCTTACATGTATCACAGAGTACCTTATCTTGAGCACGGCTGTAATCATCATTTGAAATATTTGTATCAGTAAGCGAACTATAAAACTGATCCCGATTTTGTAAAGAGGTTAAACTTAGGGATTTATACGATGTCATCACCTCGTATGGGTAAACACTCGAGATCCAAGAATGTTTATATAAAATTCACCCATTTTTATGTAATAACGTGTATGCAGCAAACAGATTACCTATACATGTCGAAGCGCCTACTTTCTTAGTAAGCAATTTGGATTCGGATACACAACCAGGGTCTCACTGGGTAGCCATACATATAGGCAAAAACAGTGTTGGACAATATTTTGATTCGCTTGGTCGACCACCTACAGGCTTCCACAGAACGTTTTTAAACAGAAATTGCAAATTGTGGGATTTCAATAGTCAAAGGATACAGAATGATTGGACCTCAGTATGTGGCCAGTACTGTTTGGTATATTTGTACTATAAATTCCATGGCCATAGTATGCTGGATTTTACGAATTTATTCAACATAAGTGATACAATTGTCAATGATATATTGTTATATAATATGTTCAAATACTATTTTAAATAAAGTTCAACTAGTAAACAAGACGTTGTTTGTTATTTTGAAGTGATTACTAATCACCCCCAACTCATTTATGAGCTTTAATTATAGATGACGAAGTCGAGCTCGCGACCGTCATTAAGAACAATAGAGTGATTAATTCAAAGTTAATCGGTTTATAATCAATTTTCGTAAATCCAAAACCACGCAAGATACGCAAAAATGGATGCGTGCATTCGATCCGGCGTATGTCAAAACCCCTAATTTGATACCAAACTTTTTTTTTTTTTTTTTTTTTAGGAGTCGGCGTTCTGTTTTCCCGAATTCTGACTCACTTCCAGTGAGCCAGAACACTGGATACCTATCTACTCTTTAACTATGATTGGCCTATTGGTCTAGTGGTTAGTGACCCTGACTGCTAAGCTAGAGGTAGTTGGTTCAATTCCTACCCAAGACTAATCTTTTTCTGATGTGTATTTGTCCGACTGTCACAAAAGCAAGGTTCACGTTCAATTGGGGAAATTTGACAGATTGGGTTAGCTTGATGTGCTGGCGTCTGTACTATAGCTTATGAATGTTCCGATACCCTCTCAGATTCCATATCGTTTTAATTTTGGAAAATTATTAATTTAATCGTCTGGTTGGGATTGACCCTCCACCCTTTTTTTCCTTCTCTGTCAGTATATGGAAATAATGGCATTGCACGTAGTATCGTGGTGCGTTTTTGAGCCGGCACGTAATTCACATCCAAATCTTCTTGAAGGATTGATTGCATCTGAATCATGCTTATGCTTAAGGATGCTCAAATCTCATGGTAGGTGACATGCCCAATTATTTTAATCAAACGGTACACAGCATCGATGTCTTCGATGTTTAGCGGTAGATCGATGACCGTTAGGTACGAAAAAGTCGTTGCTTTTTTTGTGCAATATATATATATATATAAAGACTGCTGTGTGGCGAAGGAATAGAAAATCATCACCCCATCTAATCCTGCGGGGGGCGTAGAAATCGACCGAGGGAATATCTACCAGAGAACAGGCGGCAGCGTTTTTCTGTGAACTATGACCATCTAACTGCCGTCGCTAACCCGTCTGCCAAGCGTGACGATTATGTCATATCCCCCCTTTCCTTGGGGCGGCTTTTGTCCAGCTGTGGATGTACTTTGCCTGCTTTACTTAGATAACACAACAACAAAAAATATATATTTATTCCTACTTAGTACAGACGCCAGCACATCCAGCTACCCCAATCTGTAAAATTTATTTTATAGACTTTTAACTTTATCACAAAACCGTAAGGTTCAATTGGGGAAATTTGACAGATTGGGGTAGCTTGATGTACTGGTGTCAGTACCTCTTCGTAGTAAATAATATATTTTCAAAAGAAGGATTTTACAAGGCTAGGCTACTATATAAAAACAGAGTTTTAAAGCGTTTCATTGTTTATAATAACTCATTATTAAGTTACTATAAAGTTAATAATGATTTACAAAACGATTGTCTTGACGACTGTATTGTGGTTTAGATAAAATGTAAGACATTATCAAGTATCATTTCAAGAGCGTTATTATAGGGTTACCATTATGAGCAAATATTTACCTAGGACAGATAAATACATAGAATAACCTTAGTTTAATTTAGTTAGAGTTAGATTGAGATAGTAATACAAAGTACAGATGCCAGTACATCAAGCTACCCCAAACTATCAAATTTCCTTAATTGAAAGTGAACCGTATACTTATGTGATAAAGTTGAAAATCTATAAAAGAAATTTGGCAATTTGGGGTAGCTGGATGTGCTGGCGTCTGTAGCTTTATCTTTTTATTTACACGTGTGTAGCGCAGTGTCGAATGTTCCTTGTACTGAGTACCTTTTCATATGACCCAATTCTTCAGGGTTTCTCTTAATATTTAGAAATATTAAGAGAAACCCTGAATAATAATAGTAAAATAAGCTAGTTGACATGTGTGTGTCACTGATAACGGACTGGACCATCCGCTTAAATTATTTATTTGTTTATCTTAGTATTGTATTAGAAATAACTGCTTAGTTGTGAGCTTGATGAGTACACGCGCTGAATAAAATTCTACTATTTTATTGGCTTTTCTGTTCATCAGCTACACTAACGCTATCCGCCTGTCCAGCTTCACTAACGCCTTTCAATGCACTATTATAGGAACATAAACAAAATATAATTGATTATCTACTATTACTATGGGACTGACAATAGGTAGTTACACCCTAACTTTCGATAAATTCGGGGAAAATAGACTATGACACTTTGGCAGACAAGACCTAAGCAACACCTTATGTAATGGTTTAGTATTTATATCGGAAGTAGGCTAAGTAGAAATAATTTATGAGTAAAATGTCTCATGTTCTCAGTATAAATGGACGTTTTACAAAAACAATCTCATAGAGTATAAGTTCGAGTAGTCTGATTGGTGGTATCACTTTGGTGATGTATATAAAATGATAAGGATAATTGACCGTTTCAATTAAAAACACGTGCTTCGAAGTTTTAGCACGAGATGAAGCATTCTCCGTATTGTGTCGCCCACACACACACACGGAGAATGCTTCTTCGCACGTTCCAGTAGGTAACTGTTTCTTATGGTGTGAAACATCGGCTATTATGAAACTCGTTGTGAATGTAGATCGCGTCCGAAGGTGTAACACAAACATGATAAGTAAATGGAATTTCTTGAAGTTCCTTTTCTAATTTCATTTCTTCACACTCTTCTCAAAATGGACCTTAAATCAATCAGGCTGCAACATGCAGTACCTACATGGATGAAATTAAGCAATTTATCAGTTACATTCGCTGAAAAAGACGACAGTTTTCTTTGTCTCTACATACTCGAAATCCCCTAATATATTCAGTATAAGTAGCATTCGGCATGAGTGCTAATAGAACTGAAAATATTTGGAATGCATTTCTATTATTCTGAAGTCTACTAGCAAATATTCCACCCCGATACGTAATGTTGCTAACGATACAATACTCAAAATAATTTCCTTAAACTTGCCTACAAGTAGTTCACTTATTGTCATCTTTAAAGGTGTGCTAAAGATCGTACAAGATGTAATTAAGGAGGATAATGACAAATAGTAAAGTACTATAAAACCCCATAGCCAAAATTTGCACGAAAGAATTTTAACCTATATATAAGACAGTTCCAGAATTAAAATTTCGCTCGGCATCTTTATCATCGCTGAGCATTTGATGAGTATGAAAACAAGCAAAATACAACTCCAGCAAAGATGTTACGGAGCAAAAAATTGCTACTTAGATCAACTATCTAGAGACACAGACTTTACCGGAACAGGAGAAAAAGCTGCAGCACTTACACGAACAGATAGACAAGCAGCATAGTAGTAGGAACGTGTGAACGTGAACGTGGCTTCCACGTTACCTCACAATTTTCAAGAATGCTTTGGATGGCACAATTATTTGTATTTGTATTTTTAAATAGACAACCCCCGCACCAGGGTTATCTCATCCCTGTGTTGCGGGGCACTATACAAATATTTAATTATACGGACACAAATTACATCCAACATTCAATTATTACCCTTTTATTTTGGATTCGAAAAAGATAACTCCTGTGCTTACCTATTTATTACTAGGAAGAGAGAGTTAGCTATTCACGGGCACAAAAATCTTACACAATGCACAAGATGGACCGATGATCTTCAAAGGGTCGCTGAAAGCCGCCATCAAGCGGCGAGTAGCGCAAAACCGGCAGTTGTGGAGATCTTTGTCCCGCAGTAGCTGCCTTTATGCTGACATGATGATGACAATTGTGTCAACATCATCATTATGTCTTACCTACCTTATGTAATTATTTATCCAGATATTTTACTTTTTTAATAAACAAAGAAATTAACAGTCTAAGTTTTTTAAATTGTGAAGTTCTTTGTTGAATTATTTAATTAGTAGGTACATGTGGTGTTTACCTATGATTATTTGTTATAGGTACACAGACTTGTAACCTATGTTTTTATTACAAGTATTTCAATTGTGTAAATACTGTTGGTAAACTCAATAAAATATAAAGTATGTTGCTGTTCTGGATACGCGCGCTAGTACCTAAGGTCACCGGAGCTAATCAGGAGAGGTGTTTGGTAGCAAGCGTCACATGCTGCATGTACAGTTTGCCATCACGCCAATACACATGCCAATTCCGGCGTTACCAACCACCTCTCCCCGATCTGTTCCGTGGCTCACGATGTGGTAAAAAGAGGAACGGTATTATTATATTTTAAGTGTGCAATTTCAGGGAATTTATATAATTGTCTTTATATAATTATGCGTACACATAACTAAAACAGTAACTTGACTGTTGTATTATGTGTTCGCATAATTAAGTTAGGGTTAAATAAAATCTATAGACTTTATTGTACACAAAAAAGGTCATTTTACAATGAAACATTGATTATAATTTACAATGGGCGGTCTTATCTCATTAAGCGATTTCTTCATGGCAAACGGTTCTACATAATATTAAGAGTGTAACACCATAAGTAGTTTTGATATAATTATATAAGTTTGTCGGGTTGTTATTTGCAAAGTCTGTTGTAATTGTCTATGTGTCTTTCTTTCATTTTGTTTCTAGACCTAGATTTAGCACAACTAAGGAGTATACAGTAGGCACGATATATTTAAACTACATATAGGTATTTTTAATTTTTTTTTATTGAATGTACACCCAAATTTGCGTTATCTTTGTTCTCTGAAAAACAACTTACATCAGGCTGTCACTGTTATCAAGACATTATTAAAACGGAATAAATAAATATTATCAGATTTTCAGTACTGATCACAATATTGTGATGAAATCGCTTGAAAAATTAAATAATATTTCATTTTATAAATGGTTTTCATTATTTTCAGCAACTTTGCGTTTCATTGATGCCCAAATCAGCCCAATAGGATTAAGACAGTGGTGGATGGTAATCCCACCACTTTGTGCCCATGCTCTATTAATATTTCATCCGTTTCATTTAACATCTGGTTAATTTTCGGTTTTAATTATATCGTAAAGTTGCTTTAGTCTATGCCATAGGTGGGGGCTTTGTTCATTTTAACACAATGATAAGGTGAATTCAGAATCAGAATCAGAATCAGAATCAGAATCAGAATCTTTATTTGTTAACATAGGTCAAATTACAACAAGTTGTGAGATGTTACAAACAGGCAGATCCTCTATGTTTTGCCCAGAGGCGTACAAATATTGTATTTAATTAACATACTGAATAATTTAACTAATAATATTACAAATACATTGGTTACAATAATTAATTTAAATATAAAAATGTCAAAATACGTATTACATGTCATTCTAAATTTTAATGTCGAATAAATTCATAATTGTCAACGTAGGTCAGTTTTATTTTTTGAGGCAGTAATTATAGAATTGTCGTCTAAATAATCCTTCAATGAATAATAACATTTATTTATCAAAATGTTCAATAATTCTTTTTTGAAATTGTCTAGATGTAACGTTTTAATTTTTTCAGGAATTTTATTGAATATTATTTTGGCCATACAGAAGGTACTATTATTCATCAGCTTAGTTTTGCCATAGGTGACTTCGAGTTCTGACTTATTCTTATCCCGCAATCGTCTGTAATGACTTTTGGGAGCTATTTTATATGACGAAATGTTAGTTTTTACAAAAACATTAGTTTCGTATATGTACAACGATGGCAGGGTGAGAATTTTGTGACGAATAAAGAACGGGTGACAGCTGTCTGTGCTTTTTAGACCAAACATAGCTCTGAGACATCGCTTTTGGGCTCTAAATACTAGTTCTCTATCTACAGAATTCCCCCAGTACATTACGCCATATCTGAGTGTTGATGAAACATAGCCATGATAGGCCGTCATTACGGATTCTATGCTCACTATTTTTGATAATTTGTAGAGAACATAGGCAAATTTATTAAGCTTTTTACATATTTCGTCTGTCTGGGATCTCCAAGTCAAATTGTTATCTATATTAATTCCAAGAAACTTAGTAGCGGTAGTTGTTTCTATTTTTGTCCCTAAATAGTTAATATCAAGAATTTTATTTGGAATTCTTTGGTAAAAATGCATAATTTTTGTCTTTTCTAAGTTTATAACTAGATTATTACTGTCAAACCATGATATAATTCTATTTAATGTCATATTTATTTCATTTTCATATGTATCGGGATCATCACACTTAATAACTACAGTGCTATCGTCAGCGAAAAGTACCATGGGGTGATTTATTTGTTCTGGGAGGTCATTTATATAGAGCAGAAAAAGAAGGGGTCCTAGCACACTTCCCTGAGGAACGCCGTATTTAATTGGTTCGCTGTCGGAACGGTATTTTTTCTCGGAACTGGTATTTGAGCATATTTGTGTGATTTCTACAAATTGCTTTCTGCCCGTTAAGTAAGATTGAATGAGATCAAGTGAATTTCCCCTGATACCGTATTTCTCAAGTTTGCGTATCAGTATAGGGTAATCTACATAATCAAACGCCTTAGTTAGGTCCATATAGATAGCGCATACAGGATTTCTATTATCCACATTTGACATTATAGGCAAAAGCAAGTCATATATGGCCATGTTGATTGTCTTCTGCTTACGAAATCCTTTTTGTTCTTTGGCTAGTAGGTTTGATTTTTCAAGATAGTTGTATAAAGACTTGTAGATAACTTTTTCGAATATTTTTGAGAAGATGGGTATTAACGCAATAGGTCTATAGTTAGATATAATTTGTCTATCACTTTTTTTGTGCAATGGTACAATTATTGATGTTTTTAATTTTTCAGGGAAGATCCCGCTAGAAATGCTCATATTAATAATATGACTGAGATGTGGAGCTATGTATTGAGATACTTCTTTGATAACTTTAGTACATATTCCGTCAAAACCAACACTATTTGTGTTTCTTAGTGAGTTGATATGGTTGTTTATGTCTTGAGGAATGGTCGGCTCCATGAATATAGACCGAGAATTTGGGCTTACGTTAATTTGTGGTATAGTATTTTTTGGTTTGGTAACTTGATTACTATAAAACTTGTTAAAGGCCTGAGCAATTTTTTGTGGGTTTGTGATTTTTTGTGTTTCCGTTTGAATTTGTGTTATAGGTTCTTTAGGGAAGCAAGTCTTAGAATTATTAATAATGGTCCATGCTGCTTTGGATTTATTTTTGGATGTCTCGATGAAGTAGTTATTTTGCGATTTTTGTGTTAATGTTATAACTCTTTTAAACCTTGCCGTATATGTCTTAAAATATTCTTTATTGTTTTGAGTACGATTTATTCTATATTGCCATAGCAAATGCCTTTTCTTTTTGCTGCATTTTCTTATACCGTTAGTAATCCATTTTGCTTTTTTTGTAATCGATTTTGTTAATGTTTCGAATTATCAATTACTACAATAAAAATAACGTGGGATATCCATTTCGAATCCCGGCCACTGGGCAAGCGACAGCCCGCATGTTGGGCTACCAGTGGATTACCGGTGTTTCGAATAATACCCCACGGTGTTTCCAAGACTACCTTTACTCTTGGCCACGGGGTTCATGCGGTCATTCTTCGCAGCAACATAGCATATTGACGATCACCGTAGCCTAGTTGGTAGTGATCCTGCCTACGAAGCTGGTAGTCCTGGGTTCGAATCCCGGTAAGTGCAAATATTTGCGTGATGAGCACGAATATTTGTTTCTGAGTCATGGATATTTTCTATGTATATAAGTATTTATCTATCTATATAAGTATGTATATCGTCGCCTGGTACCCATAGTACAAGCTTTGCTTAGTTTGGGGCTAGGATGATCTGTGTGACATTGTCCCCAGATATTATATATATATATATATATATATATATATATATTGACTTTTGCAACATTCAGGGCCATCATTCGCTTAGTAAACCATTCGCATGTCATTTCTTTTTTGGAGGACCCCATGCGAAGTCTCGATGTAAAGCCGTGGCAGGGTACTTCCTTAATCCTGAAACTTCTTCAGACTGCGTCGTATAGACTCTATATGACGAGTGAATATAAAGTATCATCAAGGTAGATAACAGGACGGCGATTCTCATCCCAGTTTGCGTTCCTTGTCCTTAGATAGCGATTCCTTCATTTGTTATTTCCGGAATCTGAATAAAAGTCTGAAACAAGATTACTAAGATTACTATTGAGACTAGCCGCCGTGTCCAGGAGCGTGTCTAGGAGGACATCATCATTAACCTAACGGTACAGTTACACAAAACTTCACAAAAATCAACTGACCCTCTCATGCAATAATAATAATAATAATAATAATAATGTTTTATTCTCTCACCACAATATTACAGAATAAATTGTATAAGGTGTATTAGTTAAAGGTAACAATTATAATATTGTGGGAGACTGGTGCCTAAACTAGGCTCAAGGCCTGTATTTCAGGACACCAGGTCTCCACGCTTAATGAAGAGGTACATTTATTATACATTCTTAGGAAAATAGGATCACATGCATATGTACATAATTTGGTTTAAAAGAGAATAATTAAGTTAACAAAGTAAAGAGTAAGAAAGAATACAATAACAAACATTTTTAGTAAGAATTAGTAATTACGTTAGTATGTGTGTGTGTGTGTGTGTGTGTGTGTGTGTGTGCGTGTGCGAGTATGTGTGTGCGTGTGTTTGTGTAAGAATTCATATATCAATATAGTTACAACATAATTGCAAGCAATTTCTCAGTATCCTCATAATTGTGTTCATGAAGGAAAGCAGTAACTTTCTTTTTGCACACGTTTTTTGTAAGTTTAGCTACATGTAATTTTCTGTTAATTTTGTTATATAGAAAGCCACCTAGGTGACAAAAGAAACGATTCGAGAATTGAGTAGAAAAGTTTACTGTACGATCTACGGGGTTGTACCGACGTTTTCCATGTGAGGCGGAGGGATCATATGAAAGTAATGAGTGCTGTCTTAGGATGATACTTAAAATAAAGAGTTGACGCACTGTCATTACTTTAGCCTCCTTGTATAGAAGTTCCGTGGGGTAACGATACGGAAGGAAAGAGGACACTTTCAGAATTACTCTCTGGGCTCTCTCCAAGTCAATAATGGTAGTTTTTGGTGCACCACCCCAAACAGAGATGCAATAACTAGAGCATAATAAACAGATTTTTTTAATTTATCGTCAGCCACTTGCCTCAAGGTTTTAAAGATATATATTAGCTTACGTAACCTGGTTTTCAGCGTATCAATATGTTTATGGAATCTAAGGGTTTCATCAATTATTACTCCAAGGTACCTGACATCTTTTGCATTACGTAGTTGGCAACATGAGGCATTATCACCCTTTTGTTTAGTGTAACTGTGTGATATTATTGTGTAAGGAGGTGAGGCATTAGGAACTTTATTAGTGGATCTTAGAGAAAAGGTCATATAATTGGTTTTATCAACATTTAGCGTTAAGAAATTACTACGTAGCCATTTTGAAACAGTATTAAAACCGGATTGTGCATATGAGAAGACCTGGTCCCAATTGTCAGCGCTAAATAGGAGAGCAGTGTCATCTGCAAATGTTATGATTTTACCTCGAGGAAGTGTAAGCATGCCCAAGTCGTTAATATAGATGAGGAATAAAGTAGGGCCCAACACGCTTCCTTGGGGCACGCCGTATAAGACGGTCTGCTCGTCGCTAATGTATTCATCTATCTTAACGCATTGGATACGCTCAAATAGGTAATCTTTAAAAAGTTCAAGTGGGATCCCCCTGATTCCTATGTTTTCCATTTTTTGCGAGAGAATGGGTACAGAAACCGTGTCGAAGGCTTTAGCAAGGTCTAAGAATATGCCTACTACTTTTTTCCTTTGGTCTAGATTGGTAACGACATAATTTGTCAAATCGTGAACTGCATCGGTAGTAGATTTACCAGTCCGAAAACCGTATTGTGATGGGGATAAAAATTTGTGCTTTTCTAGGTAACCTACTAACCTAATGTTCATTATCCTCTCTAGAACTTTTGACAAAGTTGGTAGTACAGATATTGGTCTATAGTTGTTGACACGGTTTCTATCCCCACTCTTGAATATCGGGTGAATAATAGACTTTTTAAAAACTTTTGGGAATTTACCAGTTGACAGAGCCAAATTGCATATATATGTAAGGGGGGGTACAATTAAAGCTGTATGTTTTTTAAGTAGACTAGCTGATATTTTGTCCCATCCCATAGCACAGTCGTTACGAAGGGACATTATTATTTTTTTAACTTCGTGGTCATCGGTTGGTAACAGAACTAAAGAATTAAGAGTTTTTGTAGTGGGCAATGTGTCAGGTTCAGTCGGGGGAATAATATTTTCGGCAAGTTGTTTACCAGATTGTGCAAAAAAGTCGTTAACACTGTTTACTGATAGTTTTGGCGTAGCTGATAGAGTTAAAAGATGAGAGAGGGTTTCTTTTTTTTTAGTCCTGTTTGTTGTAGTATTTATTGCTGACCATAGTTGTTTTGGGTTTGTTCCAGCCTTATGTATTTGATATTTTTCGTATTCTATTTTTATTTTCTTAAGTAAGTTATTACAGAAGTTTCTGTATCTGGCAAATGTTGTTTTAAGATCTGAATTATCAGGTGCTTTTTTTAACCTCTTGTGTAGATTATCTCTATGTCGGATGCATCGAAGAAGTCCTGGTGTTATCCACGCCTTTACAATTTTTTTACGGTTGGGTACTTTGACAATTTGTGTGTTGTCCTCTATAGCTTGGTTTATGAGATGGACCATAGTTTCTGCTGCTGAGTGAGGGTCTTGAGTGCTATAGACTTCCATGAAGTCTAGTTGCTCAAGATCTTTATCTAGTTGGTCGCGATCAACACGGCTCACCATTTTTCGCGCTGGTGTATTAGATATTTTTTTCGAGAGAAATAGTAAGACTGTGTCATGATCAGTCAGGGAAGAGTGAGCAATAAGCGTTAAAGCGGACCGCTGTGTTTTTAAGACAAAGTGATCTAGACATGCTTGTCCTCTAGTGGACAGCGTGTGAGCTAAAACATTTGAACACAGCAATGACATTTCAATGTCGTTGGTCTCTTGCATCTTCACGTCAGCAACGCTCAGAGGCAAAGTTCGAATCCTAAATAAAGTGCCCTCCGGTGCAGTAACTTAGTTTGTGGTTTTATACTGCTAGACGGATCGAGCCCATGCTCGCCCCTATCGTCCTGTGACGCATTAGAAGTCGTTATTTGTAAACGTCCTATAAAAAAATAGCTTTTTAAGTTGATCAATAGTTTTGGAATATTCGGATTGCTTTCTTTACACTAAAACTCCAAAATCTGTTTGAACCACATGTGTGTATTTTAAGTCTATAAAAATTCCCTCCATAATATCAATTCTCATTTACGGAATTGGCAATTTTTGCGTATATGAAGTGAAAAATATAACGTTTTTAATGTTCAGATGGATATTAGTACGATATGGTTTAGTGATTATTGTATTTAAAGTAAAATGCATAAAAAAAACCTAATTTTTCTTGACTAGTAATTTGTGGTTAATATGACTGCATATAAACATATCTATGCAATGGAGTGAAAGCCTCGAACCCCAAAAGAAGTAACTTTTCACGAGGGAGAAGAAATGTTTGCAGCAAAATTTTTGTACGGCGTCTTTTATATTATTTTACTAATTGTTTTGGAGATTTACTCGATTTTATATCGAAAACTGTTCGACACTATAGTTTTGACCTATTAATAACCTGATAGTTTTAATGTGTGGGTATTGAACTAATAATAAAAGACTTTGATAGTTAATTTATTTATATATTTGAAACATTAAACTTAAATCAAAGAACCCCTAGGATAAATCAATAAAAAGTCTTTTCTCGGCTGGAGATTCTTCTTCATCTTCTGTAGTGGTTCATTATCTGCACAACCCACAAATTTTGGAATAATATTTGGGATAGTTTCTCGCACATGCTTTGGCAAATTATCAGCTTTGAGTCTTTCTGGCAGCATCGGTTCAGATGACTGGGTGGTCAACTTTTCTATATATTCCCTTCCGTTGTTTGTGGAGACTTCGCTCTTGAAGGGGAATATGCACCTTATGCCCATGCACCTTATGCCCGACGATTAAATTACACATTTGAATTTGTTTTTTGTTCCTATCCTGTTAACTTCCAGAACCTAAACTAACAGGTTTTATAAATTCACTAATGCAAAGATATAAAAATGCAATTTTAGACATATTAACGGATTAAAGATTAACGTTAACTTGCGTTAATTCTTCCGAAATGTAACGCTTTAACGTTTAATGAAGCTAACTTTTTTTGTAGCGGATAACGATTAACGAAGTTAACTATTTGATTAACGGTGCCCAGCTATGCCTACAACATTGATCACGATTATTGAGCGGTATGTTTTTCTGTGTGTGAACTGCAGGTAATGGTTAGATCCAGAAATTACTAATATTCTATTCTCTGAACTAAATGTCACAGCAGGCAGTGACATAAGAAGAAAACTAAAGCGAAAGAAAAAAAGCTAGAAAAGAAAGAAATGAAATGTTTATTTGCTAGAACATAGCTTACAGGGTTGTTAAACGCACTGTAGTGTAGTTTTACTACTCTAGACATAGTAATTTTATATATTTTCTTTATTTATAAGTAATAAATTTTATTCTTATTTTTGCAATTGCCAAAGTCTTTTTATCTTTTTATTAATTGTTCAACATTAGGTACATGTGGTGACAATTAAAGATTGGTAACTTAAAACTGTCAGAAATTATAATAATATCCTTATGAATCATTTTAAATGTCATTATAAAATAATAATCCATATAATTAAAGAGTCAAAACAAAATAATATAAAATTACAACTTGAAAATAATTTTTTTTAAATGTTCTAAAATTATAAAATCACCAATCATAAATTAGCTATCTTATTATATTTTACATTGTATTCATTCAATTTAATAGTATATAGAGTTGTGATGTATGTTAAGTAAAAAAAAGCCGTTAATATTTTAAAAACATCCATCCAATAGCCAAATTACAATATTTTTCTTGAAGATATTCAGTGCTTAGAAAGGTACCCTATACATATATTGTGTTGAGTTGTGACATGTTATATGCCTGAGTGTCAATAACGTATTTGCGATCAGTTCAAGCCGACTCCGCGTCGATAAGTTTGGTTTTAATTTATTATCAGTGGGCGACAAACGAGCAAGTGGGTCACCTGATGGTAAGTGATCACCGCTGCCCATAGACACTCGCAACACCAGAGGAGTCGCGGGTTCGTTACCTTTAAGAGTTTGCAAACAAGTGGTGCCGACCCCACCCCAATGTACTACAGGTAAACACAATTTTAATTGTTAAAGAATGGAAAAATATAACTTCAATTTGGCAACTCAATGTTTTACTGCCGTAACATAACTATTTTACTATTAAGATTACATATAAGTTTAAGTACAGACTAGAAAACATATTATCACCTATCTGATATCATATCAACTTTTACCTACAGGTACGCACAGCCGACGCCATGTCGAAGGCTACATAGTTGGCTTGATAGTTTCTTGTCTCTATTTCGTAGGTAATAAGTACAATTTTCAATTATCAAATAGGTAAGTGCTGTGTGGTGACGTTGGCGAATATTAGAATATCATCACCCTATCTCATCCAGTGGGGGACGTAGAAGTCAACTCGAGGGAATATCCACCAGAGGATGGGCAGTAGCTTCCTTCTGTGTACTATACCCATCTTACTGCGATCGCCAACCCATCTGCCAAGCGTGGCGCTGGCAAATCCCCCCCCAATATGTTACTTGGGGGAGGCTTGTCCAGCAGTGGACTTTTTTCTGTTATGATGATGATGATGAAGTGCAATTTTGGTAATGCAAGTGTCTCCACTGACATAGCGTCGTTTGCACTAATACTTTTAAACGAGTCACTGCCAGAAATCTTTATATATATCTTGTACATTTTGGACCTATTAGTATAACTTATACAACGTATAACATAAATAGTGGACGTAACTTAAGGTGCTTGATTAACATATGAAACTATAAAAATAATCTGTCTATGCACAAATATCTCCTTAAATAAAACAAACAAGAGCATATGAATCTGACCTACGTGTAGCACTTCAACATACAATATACACAAAAATTATTACAACGAATAACAATCAGCTGTTGTGTCATGGAGTCCAAGAAGATGATTTTCGTTTGTCACAGACTAGTTTTATTTAATTTGTTCGGTTTCACCTTGTATAGACCTCGAAATAGACATATAAAATCCTCCCATGAAGTACTACGTACTACATGTTGGAATTAATTTTCAGAGCGTATTTTATAAACTGATCTTCTACAAATATTTCATGGGTAGATTGTGGCCCACAAATATTTCCCACACGGTATTTAAGGTTACATGTCGTGTTTACCTAACATAGATCTCATATAAAGCCGTTATTTGCGTTTTTCATATTTACATTTCATAAAACCTTCGAGTAAGAGTAGATTGGATGTTCTGTACATTTTATTCCTAAGTACAGACGCCAGCACATCAAGCAACCCCAATCTGTCAAATTTCCCAATTGATAGTGAACCATATGCTTACGTGATAAAGTTGAAAATCTATAAAAGAAATTTGACAGATTGGGGTGGCTGGATGTGCTGGCGTCTGTACATAAATACTGATACTACAGCACATGCTTTTGGATCTTCCAGTGAATTTCAGGCCAATTTTCTTGAATTCTAAGGTATCTCAGAGCTGAGAACGATTTAAAGCTGTATATGTACACAGTTACCATGGCGACAAAGACTCGTCAGTCATAGACGCTGTTTCTCTGTGATTTCATTGGTCAAACGCTGTAGAGATTTGTTACCATGCTAGCTATGCTGGTGATTGGTGGATCTTGATGACTTCAAATACAATCGATGTTTGAGCTGGTATCTGACTCTTATTTTTTTCTGTGAAAACCCTCATTCCGGTTCACTTCGTTTGTAAAATTCTTCCACTCCCTCTAAATATTTACGTATAATATTTATAAGTAAAATTCCACCTCTGATGCATTCAAAGCAATGTAGGTACTGTATCCGGCACAGTCCTATCTACGCTCGTCTTTTAATGGTTCTTTTTATCCTGAATAATCTTATAATGAACCCTGGCAAGGACCTCGCACTCGCACCATATCATCTGGCTGATCAACAAAGAGACCGTCGACTCCTGCCGCAAGGAATGCTCTAATTTCACCAGCAGCGTCACCGATAGCGGACTGTGAAGAATCCTCACTTTGGAACTCCGACGGGAGAAATACATTTTCAGATCGGAGGGTATACGGATGCACTTTCAATCCTGCTGCATGAGCATCCTGAACAAAACTGGTTACCTCACCGAGTGTGTTGTCCGAATTGCGAGGAATTATTAATGATTTGTCCGGACCGACTGCGTATGCGTATGTTGCAATTTCACGTAGGCCTTCCGCAGTAGCCATCTCACCGTAAGTGAGCGAAGTTCCCAGGATAGCCTGATCTACTGGTTGAGCGGTTCGAAGAGCAGCGATCAGCTGTATTAATCTAATATCAGTCATTGTACTCAGTTCTTTTAAGTTGCTTACTTCAAAAGACTGTATGTAGGCATAAGACTGGTCCCCCCGATATCCGTTATTGTGTAAAATATCCACAATTGGACGCTCCATCGCTAGCCCCAAACTTTGGAAATGAGATGCATGCTTGATTTCTGGATAAATTCCGATTGGTCGATGTAGACTGATTTCTAAACCTTTGACCAAATCTATGATCTCCTGTAGAGTGGGAACTGCCATGGAGTAATCCATTCTTGCATTTCCGGGTCTTATTGCTGGTATGCGTTCGATGGAAAGTAATGTTTTGATTTCTGCAAGTGTGAAGTCTTCTGTGAACCATCCACTTATTGTTCTTCCGTCTACTACTTGCGTGCGGTATCGGGATGCAAATTCTGGGTGTTCAGCTACATCGGTGGTCAAGCCGAGTTCATTGTCGTGGCGTGCGATGATATGTCCGTCGCGGGTCATCACGACGTCTGGTTCTATGTAGTCGGCGCCCATAGTGGCGGCGAGGGCGTAGGCACCGAGTGTATGCTCCGGCACGTAGCCACTAGCCCCGCGGTGAGCGATCACCATAGGGTGGCAGAAGTCAGCATCGTACTCAACGTTGTCACTGCCGTCTCGGGTGAGGATGAACGCAATCCCCACACTCAAGCCCCCGACGAGAAGAATGGAGATTAGAGCTATTACTCCTATTTGGCAGCTTGTACACTTCATTTTCACTCCTGTTAAAGATTTATAGAAACATTTAAATAACAAAGTAAACTAAACATTAGTGCGTCGTCCTTTTGCAAACAACTGTGGAGTAGTAAAAGAAAGACAGAGCTTCGTTTCTATTATACGTATATGATACAATAAATAAAAAATACTCACGACTGAATAGTGCGGTAAACGACTTCAAATGGTAAATAACAATGAAACATAAGTAGGTATCTAATATGTAGATATTATTATATTAACTGTCGTAAAACTTTAGCGTGATTATGATTGTACAATTTAAGAAATTAATACCCACAAGATTATACCTGATTAGATTGACTTTATGGTCTTATTTGATAACATTTAATATTATTTTACATTTACATAATATAGAATAGTCAATGCAATATAAAGCTGGAATAATCCAATTATGGATATGAGACAAAATGCTCTACGCCGTATGTATGCCTTAAAATTTACCTAGTTAATTAATGTACGCATTATTCCACAATTATATTATATATTATGAGCAACAAGGCTTCGCGTTATTTAAATAACCTCCATTTGTATAACATTAAACGTTCAAAATTGATGCTCAGAATCGTTTTCAAGTCAATTTGCGAATCAACTTATTACTATTTTCGACTTTTTGTTTCATTATTTTTTCTTCATCTATATCGATTCCGAACAAAATTATTTATAGGCCTTGGGTTATTTAATTTGTGATAACGGTATATGTGGAAGGGCCTAAGTTCATAAGAAATAGCCCATCAAGTTTATTTATTTCTTATTAACCCACCGTTTCCGATTACTGAAGAATAAGATTTTTGAGCATTCACCTACGAGCAATCATATTTTTCATATCTTCAAAATATCGACGATACAGAGTTTAGAAACTTATTCTCGTATCATTTCAGAGTATCTACTCGATACTTACCATACTCAATACTTTAGCCTGTATATTAAGAAAACGTAACAAAAAGCGTCTCTATAAATTTGAGAATGTGCTTGGCCATATGTCTACCTATCTCAATATTTGTAAGTGAATCAAACCGTTATTGATCTTCGTAAATTTTTTAAGCTTTCCCGCGGTAAAGCTTGTCCTTTCGCCTAACCGATAACGACACAGATACACCCACATGTCAGTTGTATTAATTGTAATCGATTATTCGACTCGATTATGCGATATGTTTTGTAAATGGACCCACTCCGATAGCTACCCACACTACAGCTGCCATGTCGACGCAGCTTTTCGTAGCCGGTCGGCGTGCTGCAAAAACGGCCATCAAATCTCGTGAACACAAGATTTTAAACTTCTTCAATATTATATTATGTAGAGAGAAGAAATTACTTATATTCCACTTAAGTAACAAATCACTTGCTGTTTTTCTAAACTTATCTTTCATTAACTTTCCTTATCGCACCCGATAGCCCGTTATCGTTTCGAATTCTGCATAAAATATACCCCGCATTTCCCTGCGACACTTATTTAGAAACACGCCATCTTTTACCTCCAGCTTCTGGACCTTCTACGGAACTACTTATAGTGTAGCTATTGGATCTCTGCTAGACTTATGATTCCTCTCCCCATTGAGAGATGGCGTTACTAATACAACGACAATGAGACTCCTCACCTTTGTCATAATTCTTATTTTCCGTAAAAGATGGCGCTACTAGTGCGGTCGTTAGTTGCGTAGCCTTCGCCGCGTAACAGTTATTTTGGGTATTATGATCGGCGTTCGTTGTAGTCGCGTAACGTAATAATAACACTAGGCCTTGCTGTTAGGGAATAATAACACTAGGCAACAAAAAAAATATTTTAATTTCTTCCCGGAGTTGTGATTGTGTAGTTCCAAATTGCAAGGCTATAGAGAACTTGAA
The DNA here is from genome assembly GCA_951640165.1 of Pseudoips prasinana. Taxonomy (NCBI): domain Eukaryota; kingdom Metazoa; phylum Arthropoda; class Insecta; order Lepidoptera; family Nolidae; genus Pseudoips; species Pseudoips prasinana. The sequence continues at coordinate 19,651,082 of OX621236.1, read as the reverse complement.
CAGTAAATAAAACATAATAATATATCTCAGTCACGTATAGCTTTTAAGATAATTTTCCTTTACTTTTAATTTAAAAAATATTTCGTAACTAAATACATTAGTCACTTAGACATCAAAAATAAACAAATTTTTGCTATATTGGGCCTTTCTGTTGTAAGAAGAGGATGTTGTCTCTCTCTCTAATTAAAAACCAACAGTACCTAGTCTTCAAGCATTGCCCTGGTCCATTTTGCCTGCTAACTCTTTTCTAACGAGGTAATCCTCCGTGTTCATAACGGCCTAAAACTAGATTTTCTTTAAAAAAAAATCTGGTGCGAGTGAAGAAAGCGCATCTTTAATAACATATTGCAATTCTTTATAAGCATTTAACAATTGAACTTTGTTTGTGACTTGAAAGTCCTCACATTCATCACAAATCTTGAAGTAGGTACTACTTGAGCGTTCAATGTCCTTGTAAAAATCGTTTTCGAATTACATCGCATCCTAATGATTGATGCGATGTAATGCGAAAACGATTTTTACAAGGCCTGCTTTTCAATAATAGTTAATGAAAATGCCTAAATTATATTAGTGTTAAGATAAGATTAGATAATAATGTAATAAAATAAAATTATGTCGCGTTAAATAAATATTCAAACACAATTAATAAATTATTTATGAACTAATTACATTGACTATTGGCGAACATGTGAAACCTCACCTTTTGTAATAAATATTTCTACCTTGTTTTTTACAAATAAATATATTATTACGTTTAATATAATCTTTTGCGAACACCATTCATTAATTATTTCTAATTATATTTTTTTGAATTGTATGTTGGAGTCCCAAGAATTTTTGCGTACCAACTGGTGCTGCGGATAAATTTAGTTTTTTTTTACATATAACATTAATTTGAATTGACAGTGCCATGCAACGACGTGTAACACATTTATTTGTTTCATACGTATGTTAAGTAGTATGTATGTAACGGTAACTTTGAAGATAACTTTGACCTCCTCTTAAACGCCGGATTACTTATATCGAAATTTGGCATCCATGGCATAAGAACCGATTGGAATCCATTTTTTAACACATTTAGACCCGTTATACTTAATAGGATAATCAGGATTATCAATTTATTGTTCCTCTTTGATTTCCGATATTAGGTACACGCTTTTATAGAAAATTTAACAAAAAATTAATAATAGTTTAAATAAACTAAGTATCACGCTTTTATAGAAATAAGTTTTTTTTTAATTTTTTTTAGAGGTGGCTCCCTCTTTTTATGTTCATTAATGTGACTAATTCTGTACCATTCACATAAAAAAACGTACACTCAGTTTGTTTCTACCAAAGTAGGTATGTGTATTATCTGTGCCAGTTATCTAAATAAACGCTTTTCTATTCTTTAATTTATACTATAGTAGCGCAATTTTAATAAGAAGAAAATCGCATTGTAATTGTTTACCGAAGGATAACCTTGTTCATATTATTGCTAAATAAAAAGATTTAATAAAAACAAACGTTCCCCTCGGGGTGCGGGCGCTTACCCCGCATGTTGACACTGAGATTTTCTTCGTAGGGTTGCCACAGAAAATCAATTTTCAAGCTTCGTTAAAATCTCAAACGGATTCCTTTTTAAAATAATTTTTTGCACTTTTGTCATATCAATAATCGAAAATTATGTTATACACAATTTGGGTCCCTTTAAACCTATAAGTACACAATGCTCTAATGTCATTGGGAAGTTTGTTATAGAATCTAATACATTGCCCCATAAAAGAGTTACTAATTTTGTGGAGACGGGTAATTAGTAACATAAGATAATGCTTATATCTTTTATTCATATTATGTGTATCGCTATATTTCCAGAAGTTATTTATTTAAGTTTGTATGCACATATAGTAGATTTTCATATATATACTGAGATGCTACAGTTAGAATGTTGACCTCTTTAAACGTTTAGAGACATTCTTGGGCCAAGATTATAGATAGCTCTGATAGCTTTTCTCTGCAAAATAAATATGGTGTTAATGTCCACAGAGATACCTCAGGAGAGAACCATTAAGTTGTACATTGGTTGTCAAGTGTTTCACATTAAGTGTAGTGAATTTGGTGATTTTAGTTTCCTTCTCATGGAGCACAAGATTATTAGAATTACACCAATGAACAATTTAAGAGATTGCGTCGTTTATACAGTCATAATTATCGGTTTATTATGAACGTCAAGGAAGTATCATCTGCAAACAACACAATCTCATGCTTATCTTATATAGTAAGGTAAGTCATTTATATGTGTATTAAAAATAACAATGGGACAAGAATTGACCCATGTGGGACGTCTATTACCACTGGAGATTACACAGATTTTTTACAGTTTATTTCAACCTTCTGAATTATGTATATTGCCGAAATCAGAAGTTCGAGAGCCTTGTTCCTAATACCGTAGTGGTGTAATTTTCTGGCCAGAGTATCATGATGAATGCAATCGAACGCTTTGGATAAATCACAAAAAATACCTAATGCATCTTGTGGGTCTTCCGATGCCGCGAATATAATTTTTGATAAGTTGACCCCTGCATCTATGGTTTAACTTCCATACTGTTTCCGGTGTAGCAAATAGTGTATATTAAAGTGTTTGAGTAACTGGCTATAATAAGCATTCGTTTTTCAAATATTTTACTAAGAGTGGGCAATACGAAAATAGGTCCGCAGTTTGAAGGGTCTGGAGAGTCACCAGCTTTAAACAAAGGAGTATTTTACTATCCTTCATTAAGTCAAGAAATACACCTGAAGCAAAATTGAACATTGTTGTACCTAACAAAAAGAAATGTGTTTTACACCCATTCAAACTTTCAAATACCTGTTGAGTATGTGCAAGGTAAATGACACGTAACTACGGTGTTACATATTTTGCATTGCTATTATAAATTAACAGGGTCATCATTTACTTGTTGAATTGACTTATTGTTTAATACTAAAATATCGAACTTTTGATTAAACACAGTGTAATAAGGTTACAACGTAACCAACTTAGAATTTATTTTTCTATTGTCGTGCCTGATTGAATAACGATTCTGACCAACTGACACTATTTTCATAGTATTGGTGTGACAATTCTGAAGTTTGGCCACAACTTTTGACCAACAGGTTTGAAATCACGCCTCAACTATTGACCCAATAGGCTTGTAGTTTGGAATAGGGGTAGAGGGAAACCAGAAGCCTAACGGTTCAAAAGCGTATCTCAAACATACTCCGCAGTTGTGTATTCACGCGCAAAATGCTAGTAATTATAGTAATTTGCCCGCGAGGTTGTAACTGCGGGATAAGTTTGTAATGACCTTTTAAACCCACAGGCTTCAATTTTGTCCTCAACTAATTAACCGATAAGATATTCCAAGAGATATGTACTTATTGCAAACTTCAAGGTTTGGAATTAAAAGGAGATAAGGGATTAAATTGCGAAGGCACGACGCAGATATGCTTATAATGAATAGTTCCAATGCTTCCAGCAAAAGATTCGTAATCAACATGCTAAGATATAAAGATATCACTATCAATGGCAATATTTCACAAGAAAAAGATAACATATTGATCGTAAGTTGTTATTTTCAAGGTAGATAGGGTGAATCGGAATATGAGCCAAATAGGATATGTAAAAGAAAAGCTATATCTCAGAAACGACCAAAACAAAATGTCAAATCCCACTCGGATTGGTCTACTTCCCACATGTCTGTCCCTATTACATGGTCGTGATTATTAATGATGGAAACGGTAGCAATCGGAGTAGTAGATTATATCACTATTCGTTTATCGCTTCCAAATCACTGTTGACGATCCAACCGTAACTGTCATTGATGTACTGTCGACACCATAGTAGTGAACACACTTACATCGTCCTTACTACCTCTGCATTAAAAACACTGTCAAGCAAACTGTGTACACCGACGTGGTGTTGACTGTACATTAAAATTGTGACGCCGATATCAATCAAGTTACTATTTGGTCAACGTCGCACAATGTCGCATGTCACTCGCTTAAAAACAATATACATTTAAAGTTTACCTATTGCATTACTGTTGAAATAAAAATTGCAAGCGTTGTGTTCACAAAAAATCATGAGATCTGCGTCTTCTTTCTCTAGAGTTGTATTTATAAACATATGTAATTATGTTCCCTATGTGGGTACAAATTTGGCATAAATGTCACAGTAACTTGTCATTTGTCTTATTTCTAAAAGTCATAGAATACCAAGAAGATTCATGTGAAAAGAGTTTGTAGTTACTATGAAAACGTGAACGCTTATTTGATATTTGCGTCTAACAAATCCATATAAATAAAAAGACAAGTCCTGACTGACTGACTGACTCATCAACGCCCAGCCCAAACCCTTGGACCTAGAAAGCTGAAATTTTGCACAAATGTTTGCTTTATAATGTAGACAAGGAATAAGGAAGGATTTTTCGAAATTCAACCCCTAAGGGGGTAAAACAGGGGCGCTAAGTTAGTATGAAACTTTGCCGTTTTTGAAGTTTAAGGCATAAAAATTGGTATTTGGCCTTCCAGTTAAAAATAACGTATTTCAGGGTTTTTGGAAATTCCACCCCCAAGGGCGAAAAATAGGAGATGTAAGTTTGTATGGAAAATGTGACAATTTTTAAGTTGAACGCATGAAAATTGGTATTTGGCCTTTTAGTTAAAAATAAAAAATATATATTTCAGCATTTTTGGAAATTTCAGCCCCAAGAGCGTAAAATAGGGGGTGTAAGTTTGTATGAAAAATGTGACAATTTTTAAGTTAAACGCATGAAAATTGGTACTAAGCATTTCAGTTAAAAATTAAAAATATTTATTTCAGGATTTTTGGGAGTTCCACCCCTTAGGGCGTAAAATAGGGCGTGTAAGTTTGTATGAAAAATGCGACTTTTTTGAAGTTAAACCCATGAAAGTTCGTATTTGGCCTTTCAGTTAAAAATAAAAATATGTATTCCAGGATTTTTAAAAAATTCCACCCCGAAGGGCATAAAATAGGTGATATAAATTTATACTGACTGACTGACATATCAACGCACAGCCTAAACGGTTGGAGTTAAAGACTTGAAATTTTGACAGAAGGTACCTTTTATGACGTAGGCATCCACTAAAGAAGTGTTTTTGAAAATGCCACCCCCAAGGGCGTAAAATTGGGGATGTAAGTTTGTATGAAAAATATGAAACGTTTTAAGTTAAACGCATGAAAATTGTTATTTGGCATTCAGTATAGTAAAATATATATTTCAGAATATTTGAGAATTCCCCCCCTAAGGGCGTAAGTTTGTACGTAAGTTTCTATGCAAACTGCGACTTGAAGTTAAACGCATGAAAATTGGTACTTGACATTTCAGTTAAAAATTAAAAATATATAATTCAGGATTTTTGGGAATTCCACTCCTTAGGGCGTAAAATAGGGAATGTAAGTTTGTATGAAAAATGCGACATTTTTGAAGTTAAACCCATGAAAATTGGTATTTGGCCTTTCAGTTAAAAATACATATATTTTTTTTTTATTATTTATTTCATTTAGAATTCCACCCCTAAGTGTGACAAATAGGGGATGTAAGTTTGTATGAAAAATGTGACAATTTTGAGGTAAACGCATAAAAATTGGTATATGGCCTTTCATTTAAAAATTATAAGTATATATTTCAGGATTTTTGGAAATTCCACTCCTAAGGACGACTAGAATAGGCGATGTAAGTTTGTATGAAAGTCTGTATTTTTTGAGTTAAACGCATGTAAATTGGTATTTGGTCTTTCAGTTAAAAATAAAGCAATCCAGGGAATAATTTAATGATAAAAAAAGGTAATCCAAAACTGATTCAATAGATCGCCACCAACAATTTAAGCAAACTCAAATTTAAAAAGAATAGTTTCTTATGCCAAGTAGCTTAAAATGTCGTGGTCGTTGTCGTCTAAGTAAAGATTTAGCGTTTTATAAGAATTGTAACTTCTTTTTTTTTGGTAAATTTTATAACAAATTATAATAACGACATTTTAATCAAATTGGGATTAAAAACGAATTTATCTAAAATTTGAGTTAGCGTAGTATAAATTGTTGGTGTCGAGATGATCGCACCCAAAAAACATCATCTTAATTTTATTGATCTACAAGTTCACAATTTTGTAACTAGATGGCGTTAATGTCCTTTCAGATCGCGGAACTTAATTGGCATATCAGTTAAAATAAATAAATGCTTGAAATTAAAGGTAGTCCAAAACTGAATCAATAGATGATCGCCTAAATCTCACCCAAAATATATGCACACATCTTAATTTTACCACTTCACAAGTTTATATTTTTGTTAGTAGATGGCGTTATCATCGTTTTAGATCGCGCTATGGTTTCGTTCAAAAAATGTCGCAACCTAATCTAATGGGAGTTACTTTGTGATTAATGCATCGTTGATTATTATTTTACTTTATTTAACTTACTGACTATACTTAAGGACAATTGATATGTATTCTTTGATTTTTGCTTGATGATATCGGGTCCTTTTTGTAAATAACAGTAGCAAAGTAGTCTTTCATTTATTTCTTAGTAAGGTTATATATAGGTTAGGTTTTATTCAATTTATATTGCAAGTTATATTTTTTAGATTAAGCTAGAAGTAAGTAGTTACATTGGTCATCATTAAAAATTGTCGCGGACAAAGTCGCGGGCACCAGCTAGTGAGTAATATAACAGAACCATATCAAGGAGAATATAATAAACTACGTTTAGCATATTTTATTATATTGACTGATGATACTCGATCTCAAATAGTATATAAAGTAATTATCAAGGCTAACGCTAGGAAGTGTGTTAATATAAAAATAACTTCAATACCATTTCAAATCAAAATATGCAGACAGAAAGATAAGAACCTTAATTTTTTCACATTTACTGAATACCCCCGAAAAATGAATTATTCCAATTTGAAATATATACAATCAACCCTGGTGTACCATTTATTTGACATATTTGTTTACGATAGAGAATGATTATCACTAAATTAACATTGTCATGCCATGCCTCATGCAGACTTTTATCGCTATCGTGAATGATTCGTGATAGTGTATTAAAAAGGCGTGTATCACATATTGTCTACCTGTTAATATCAAGGATCCCACTAGATAGCTCGAACTCCGATAAAGATGTCTGTCATTTAATCCAACTCATTTAACACAACACATTAATCTAGCTTTTGGGCAAGCTACGGAACATCTTCGCGTCCTAAATGGCGCAGTGATTTCAGTTTATAGATTATAGTCTTCAACCAGTGTCTTGTGAGGAAACTGAATACCTACTGTAGACCTAATGTGAAAGGTCAACTCATCCAAAGAGCAATGGAGAGGGTTATACTGCGAGTTTTCCCTGCGAATGTAATGTCGAAATCTGTAATTTTCAAATAACCTGCATAGGCTAAAGAATAGCTAACTTGCAGTGGTAATGGTTGAAAAACATTGATCGTAGAACCGAAGACTGCTGCAGCCTAAAAGCTCTTTAGTGGTAACTCCGGACTAGAAAGTGTATCTTGGCTGGGCCCCCATCTATATCTGCACCGACGATCTTGCAGATGTTGTGCAAAGCTGCTGGATGGTAGGTTGAAGGTAGCGCCACCCAGACCATTGTGATCCGTGGGGGAGACCTTTATCCAGCAAGTGATTTTGGGACTAACTAGACCTATAAAAAAATCCAACGCAGTGCTACGCTATTATTACGGCAGATCACGACTCCAGAAACAATAATTACATTAACTTCGAATAGGGATCCCTTGCTAGCTGGCAACCCTAAGCAAGTGTCGAATAAAGGGATGTCCCGGAGGTATCCCTTCGCGAATTCGTTTGTTTTTTCCAAACCCTCTGCCACAGTGCATTTAAGTAGGTAATCCTAGTTGATCGAATTAATAAGCGTTGTCGTTAATCATTGTAGTAAGCTGCGAATAATATATGAGACATTGATTACCAAGGGTGAATCTATAAGTCGACTTTATTAGCTTCAAAGATTTTACAACTAACAAAGAGTTTATTATTTTGGAGTTTTTATTAGATTTGGGGCGGAAGGATGCAGAGAACGTTTTTATATCAAATGATCTGATTAAGGCGTTTAATTAAAAAAAAGAAACGTGATCTTAGCCATAATGCAATAGTGCGGTCTTAAGGAGTTAAGTAAACGAAATCGGATGCGGATCTTTTGTTTTATAAAATTAAAACGGTTTTTATTCATATAGAGTTTAAAGCGCTTTTAAATAGTCAGTACATGGATTATAGATAACAAGTTTAAATAAATATCCTGGGAGACTTAATACACTTCCATCTGATCCCAAACCAGGCAGAGCCTGTACTATGGCAAAAATTAACTACATCCATACCATGTATGAATGTAGTTAAAAATTTGTTTTAAGTCAGAGTTATAGTTATAGTTATAATTCTATAATTTTAATTTGATGTCCGTTATAATACTATCGTTTTTACTAATCATTTTATAGTATTGTCCAGTGTTACCCTAATCCCTGGCCTGTGGATCTTGTGGTTTGCGGCTCAGACTGCTAATGCAGAGGTTGTGGGTTCGATTCCCACGCAGGACAAGCCTTTGTGTGATTAGCACCATTATTAGGATACCATACGGTAGTTTAACTTAATAGTATTAGTACAGATATTGCGTTGAACCAAATTAGTACATATTTAAGTAATTCTTCAGACGCCCACTAATTTACTTTTCCTTCTTTTTAAGACATCGCCCCATTTAAATGAATCGCTGTCGCTGGGTACTTACTTTATGCACATATAATTGATGAACACAAAGCAAACTCCGAACAACTCCATATGGGTCACACACATATTTGTCCTGGAATAGAAACCAGGACACGAATTGGCGAGGTGACTGTCTTAACCCTAAAGAACCCTGTAACATTACTTTTATCTAAACCACATACATAATTGTAACCGAGTGCTTATTTAGAGATATTCCCATGGAAATGGTCCCTACAGACACAATTAGAAGGACCCTTGCGAGTACGAATCTCTCCCTTGAGAGTGACTGTTAACGCTAATGCCATTACATGACCTGTATCTGTTTATTTCAATTTGCAGGAAATTAAATTATCCTAGATATACAGGGAAAAGTTGTCATGTGAAACCCTTTTAATCCCGTGGTCTCTGCGTATGTGAAACTTCCGAGACCGGATATTGATAAATCGTGTATGAGAGTTCTTTAAAGGACGCGTCACGTTTAAGCATATTACGTTATACGAGAGAGAAGAAAGATACGACGAGAAGAGAGAGAGATAGAGAGCTGTATATTCTGAGACAAAAGCTGAAGCAAAAGAAAATATATATATAGTGTTGAATATAATAATATGTGCTTTGAAGATGTACGCCTTAGACGCTACATATGAAAAGCTGAGGTACTACGCATACGTTGTGCTGTCAACATTAATCATAGTGTTTAGTGATTGTTCTGTATACTGCTAAACGCGCAATTTATTTGATTAATATTTCGTCATAAAATTGCCTTTTTTGAGTTCGCGTGCTTTTAATTTCTTTATTAGGAGTAAGTATTAGTGATTCTATTTGAATTTCAGTTAAGGCGGTAAATTTCAAACGCCAACTAGGAAGGTCATATTATATATAGAGCAGGAGCGTGTGCGCAAACACAGGTTCACATGACCGGAGGTAGGTCGGGTCGGAGGTAGGTAAAACTAACCGTGCTCTCCGAGGCACGTGCATCAAACACTGCCCATTTCAATATTACACTAAGCTATTTGGTATACTCATATACTATCATTGAACTGCAATATTTCCTTCTAATCTACAAGAAACGTTTTTCTTTTATCTACGTTTGAGAGTGCTAAGATCATCAGAAAATCTTTAGTTAAAAATGCATGCGCATTCTACCAATTGTGCGAATGTTTCTCAGTTCATTCCAGAAAAGTGTAAAGGATTTCTGGAACTGAAGGATTCTACCTATCACTAATATCTCGAATTTCTTGGTATCTATTTAATATATATTAGGTAGTAGTAGTATGTAGGTAGTACATTTAATATCTACTGAGCAACGATGGCTTAACCTTACCCATTGGTGCTCGATGGTATCAGCACACCGACAACTGCAAAACTTTAAATAAGTTCAATTACTGTTCATTCCTTGAATAATATTGCCAATTGACAACGCCCGCATTAGAGTAATTAATCCCTGTGTCGCGTGGTACTTTACAAACATTTCATTGACGGAAACAAAGTACATCCAGACTCAGAACAGCTGTTTATGAATCACACAATTAGTTGCCCTACGCAGGAATCGAACCTCTCGAAAGTGGCGAATAGGCTGTCTTAATCGCAATCTATTGTCTATTTCTGTAGAATTGAAAAGACAATACACTATCAGCTACAGTTCCTTCAAAATATCTTTGGCTTATGAATCGTATGTCTGGAAGAGAATATTCTATAACTATTACGAATTTCTCAGGTAATATGTGTCGTTTTCTTGTGCGATAAATTATACCCCTCTATCTAATACTATTCCCATACGTCATAATGAAATATTTCGCACAGAAGTGATATGTTTAAGTGGATAATAAGCAGGCTGGCGAGCCCGGGCGTGGCCGCCACGCCTCCTACACAGAAAACCTTTTATTTTACAACAACTGGACACAAATCAATGGTGAACAAACCTAATATAAAACTAAGGATACTTTGAAGAATATTACGCTGTTGTATATCCCGTCCCATTTATCAAAAAAATGCTTATTAATTACTTTAATTTTCGTTTGTGACATGTTTTTGGTTTTAGAGTCTAGATAATTATTTCACAATGGAAATTTTACTTATCAATCGACAATTATCCGTCTGAAAAATCCCAGTGACATTACATATTATTTGATACTTTGATTTTTTTATTGGTACTGACGGCAGCACACCAAGCTACCCCAATGTGACAAATTTCCCCAATAGAAAGTGAACATTATGCTTAAAGTGATAAAATTGAAAATCTATAAAAGCAATTTGACTGTTTAGGAAAGCTGGATGTGCTGGCATCTGTGCATGCATTGGCCTTGAAGGAATTCTAACGGCCTGTGTACAAATGAACTATTCGGTAGTAAAAAGTATTAAGTAAAAATTATTTAGTACTTTGTTGGTAAGAATAAGGAAGATATATCTTTGTGACGCCATTAGCTAGTTGTACTCACTGGTCCTAAAGTGATCGGTGACCTAAAGCACATAGACCCGTGGTCAGTCTACAAATGGGTGACCGACAAAGTGTTATAATAATATCTCAGCGTTTCCGTGCTTTGCAGGGCATGTTAAGCTGTGGGGCCTGGTTCTTATCATTAAACACCAGTCGTGAAGCCACGTTAAAGGCCTACTGCCCATGCGCTAAATAAAAACATAAGCAAAGGAAGAATTCAAACTAAAAGTCTAATAGGAGAAATATACCTACAAAAATATGTATTGTTATAAAAGACAACGCCTGCGCTAGGAAAATTAATCCCTGCGTGGGTACTTAACAAAAATATAATTTACGCACACAAAGCTCACCCAGACTTAGAACAACTATTGTGTCTTTGTCTAATATGTATGCTATATACAAGTAATGTCGTGTGCTATATGTTGGCATTACACAACAGAAGGGTTCAGTCTGAAAAGGTATCTCTTTGTTACCTCTTTGCAACTCAACACTCAAATCGATCAGCCTAATATTTGTGACGAAGTAAAACCGTATCCCGCAGTAACATTTAGCAAAGCAATAATACAGGAAATTTTATAGGAATTGCCGCAGGGGTGAATTTGTGGGCGCAACCTAGTAAGTAAATATAGTATCTACTGTATTTACTTATGTTTATACATAACTTTTCCACTAAGCCTTAGCTTACACGACGACGGATCAAGCTGCCGATCAAATAAGACTAGGTACGTACTTACTTAAAAACTAAGTTACCTGCGCCAGAGTGCACCCTCTTTGGGGTTTAGTAATTAATTGCTCGTTTTTTCTTCTTTATATAAGGACTGACTCGATTAGCCAATGTCAATTTACCAGTGTCAAGTATTTAAAAAAAAAGTTTATATAAATTCAACACTATGCAACGTTTTTCATCATTTATACACAGCCAAAGTAAGTAAATATTTGTTATAGTCAATTCAAAGGCCTACCATAGTAAAGCAGGGGAGACTTTACTATAGATTATTGAAATCCCAACACGGAAAATCTCAATTAACTAAATAAAAGAGAAATAGAAATATGTTAGTTTACACTTGTGTTCATTGTCGATGACGTTAAAAGTCACCAAACCATCCATCGCATTTACACCAGTTTTAGGAAATGAAACGTTATTGCCTCGACATCGATGCGCTTTTGCGCCCAATACTCCTTCAAATCGATTGTTATATAGATGAGTTAAAGTCAGTTGATGTTTTTTAAAATAATTGCGAAGGTATTGTGAATCCGACTGTTTGTTTTTCAATGTCATCAAAAGAATAAGGTTTTCAATTCGACTGTAAGTTTTCTTTTTTGTGTATTTTACGCGTTTTCTCCTTTGTTTGTGAGCTGATTTTGTTGTTTATATGGCTTCGGAATTTTCCTATCAAATAAACTCAGCGGGTTATTTTACTACTGGTTTCAACACGGCCGGTAAAATGTCAGTTGCCCTTAAAGACAAAGATTTCTTTTTGTATAATCTGTGTACATGATATAAAATTTTGCGTATCAACAGTTGCCAGTCATCTCTCTCAAACTTAACTATAATAAATCGAAGATATTATGGGTTGTCCTCTTATTGAGAGTACCATAATATCATTTAATTTCAACATTCAATTTGCTACAATGTTTGTTTGCTATGTTTCAACAATTCTATCACAATAATAAGTTTCGCAAAACATCAACTGAGTCGGATCAGGGGCCGTGGCCCTATTAAATTTCTTCAGAGATAACATCGGTCGTCACTCCTGGCATCAGCGATCTAATTCTTGTATGCACAACCGACCAAAATGTTTTACTTCGAAAGTGAGTTCTACAGAAACAGTAATACGTATCAACTTCGTACTGAACTAAAATGTAAGTTGGCTATTGATGAACTGACGAGACGTGTAAAGGTATTTCGGCGCCATAAAAATGTTCTTCGATTGAACAATATCTATGTTGTGTATCGGACAATCGTTAGCGGGCTGCGCCGGGGCCGTGCGCTGGCCACAATCGATGAGATCAACACAACAATAATGGCTATTGACGAAATCCTATAAATACAAAATAGACAACAACAGTTTGAACGTAACCAACACAGGCCAAATTAAAACTAAATAGGTACATCTACAACTAAGCGTGAATTATTAATCTGTGTGGCATTGTCCCGCTATCGACGCCATTGTGGCGTATACAAGAACGATTGTATCACACTTCATAGTCAGTATTGCGATGTTAGAGCTAATGAACTGATATGTTCGTCAATGCGATTGACTTAACAAGTAATTGAATATAATTGTTTGGACGTAGTAATACATATGTCATGGTTTCAATAGTTAAATTAAATGAAATGATGATATGAAATAAAATTAAACTTAATTGCTATAACTAGATTACAAGTCTGGCCGATAAAATCAGCGCTGCAGCTCTTGCTGTAGCTAGTGAAGTTGGATCCTCTCTGGTTGGTTGTAACCTTAAATAGAATGCCTAAAGGCACGACGAAATGCCAAGTCTGGATGTACAGACGCCAGCACATCCAGCTACCCCAATCTGTCACTTTTCTTTTATAGATTTTCAACTTTATCACATGAGCATAAGGTTCGCTTTCAATTGGGGAAATGTGGCAGATTGGGGTAGTTTGATGTGCTGGCGTCTGTATTTTGTTTCCGCCAATTAAATGTTTGTAAAGTACCCCGCGTCACAGGGATCAATTTCAATACTGCGGGTCTTGTATTAAAAAAAATATCTCTTATCCGTATAAATTAGCAATGTTATTCAGAATCAAAAATAATAATTTATTTATGAAACACACAGATACAAAAGAAATCAATAACAGCCAAATATGCTATGGTAGGGGTATATAACTTACTAAGGTCAAAGAAAAGGCTCAGCAATAGCTACAACAATTTATTCGCATTATTGTAGCGCTGATCTTCCGGTAGGAGTCTATCACATCGTCACGCTATAAGATTTGTTAATACCTAACAAGAGGAACATAAAATGAAAAGTAATGTTGAACTAAAAACGACAATGACATCACATGTAAAATATAAAATAATTATAATTAATATGAATATAATTGGACTGAATATGATTGTTCTAATGTGTTTTTATCGATGAAGCTATGGTGGGTGATTTTTCTATTGTTCCTGATTGATTTTGATATTCGGTGGAAACTGCTTTCTCAATTTTTTTTGTCCATAACCGTTGTCATAAAGTACTGCTGAAGTCTGCTTCTATATTTTTAAGGAGTAATTATTTAATATACATTAGTATTCTATAGATTGTTTATTCAATTATTATCTGAAAATAAAGAAATACATATTTGAATAATTAACTTAACTTATAAGAAACAGAAAAATATCAGCTAAATTAACTATAATAACTAACATACTACTCTACTACTTATTCTATAGATTAAATCAAATTTATTAAAACGAAAATAAAAATTCCTCAATTCACATTTACTAACGGTCGCTAAAGGAAATAAAAACTAATATTCTATTTTTCATATTTTAATTGTTGATATAGTCCGGCATTTCTGTGCATAATTTTAAATTTGTGTGAATAATCAATTGCTAGATAATAGAAGTACAAATAAGGCATGTTTTCATGATTAGAATGCCACACAAGTACCAGTAAGAGCACGATAAATAAAAACACAAAATTGAATATTTCCAAAGCACTTCATTAACCATGACAATCGGCTATTAATCATCAGAAAGCTCGCAAAACAATAATCACATTATCATTCTCCCATAATAACAAACGTAGACCCGAAATGCATAAAGAACCCGCTCTCAAAGTTTTTACAAGATACATTTAGAGAAATATCACCGCAATGCTGCTCGACGAAACCGAACAATGTAAACTTATGAGTGAACGTATTATTTATTGGAAAATAAGAAAAAGTGTACATTTTTGACATATTGTTAAGGGTCCATATAAAATTATTTGCTATCACGCCATCCGGGCCTTGTTACGAAGAAGCAATGTTAAAAATGAAACAAGAGTATGACTCGAGTACTGGACGTCCACGAGAGGCATGTCTTACAATAAAACAATGACGCGCCTAACCGAAACATGGCCCGGATTAATGGTCCGAGTGGATTTTGTCTAAGGATAAGTAATTGCTGTCTTCTCATTTTAATAATCATGGAGGGACCCACTTCAAGAGCGCTATTAATAATGCTTTGAATGAATTTTTCGAATTCCTAAATGTCATCCAGCTTATTAACCGGCTTCGTTTTTGTTTAAGTTTTATTTGTTTTGGATTGGACATAACGTTTTGGTTTTGGCGCGGTCATTCCGACCTTTCGTTTTTTGTCTCGCATCATGCAATCTCGACGGATGAAATATTGTTTAGAGTTAATTAGTTTCACTGATAAAGTCTTTTTCTACACAACTACTCAATTGTTTGTGGGTTTTGTTAATTGTTGTGTTCTCTGCTTTATGGCTTTACATACAACAGTAAACAAAGTAGATATTTATGCCCAGACTATATATTCCGAAACGATAATAAACATAATGTATCCATTTCACAGTTAGTTGCTTGTTTCAATCGAAAAAATTACTCTGAAAATCATTATCTTTCGTATTGTTGCTCTCTAATGAATCAATTCGTTTTTTATCTGTGGTCCATGTCATAGGATCATGCGCAGGTAAACAATCATCTAACGTTCATATAATTAAAATTAGACACGCTGATTGAAACTATAATTTAAGCTTAAACACGAACGATTTATCACGAAGTCCATACGTCAAACATCATCTGCAAAAAGATGCCACTAAATGAATAAATTTAGATTCCAATACGCGTGATCGATAGACTCTTAGATCGGATCTATAGATCATATCGACTTCAAAAATGGAATGCGTGAGTAAGACAAAATATAATTAATGATGGTCCTTCTAAATTCGAATCGGTCTGGTGCAGACATGTTGGCGTCGTCGCAATAAACAAAAGGCAAAAAGTTTTGTTTAATTTTTTTATAATATATTTTTTATTTGTGCATATAAAACTTTAGTAGATGTGTACGATTAATCATTTGTCGGCGTATTGTTGCATCTGTCGTGTTGGCTTGTAGAACTGGAGTGTTGCCATTGTTGCGATGGACCTTTGTGCTTTTTGAGGCTTAATTCCAAAAAAGAAACATTTATTACGCCACCTGTGCCGCACTATAACGGTTTGAGGCCTTTGAATCGGACTAAATTTAAAATAGATTATCACTCAATATTTAATAACATCAAAATATGATATTGAGTTTATTCATATTGATGCTTCAACAGTATTATGTCGTTTTTTATACAACAGAACATAAATATAAGATGTGTGTTAAGAAATAATTACTTTGGTCAACAATTAATAACAAAGTAACTACAAGCAGTGATGATGTATTAGATAAATCTTAGCTACAAGTTAATAATGTTTGTTTATCACGATGTTATCAAGAGTGCTGCATGTAGATTAGATGATTTAATTAGA
The DNA here is from genome assembly GCA_951640165.1 of Pseudoips prasinana. Lineage (NCBI taxonomy): Eukaryota > Metazoa > Arthropoda > Insecta > Lepidoptera > Nolidae > Pseudoips > Pseudoips prasinana. The sequence goes on along the minus strand of OX621236.1, from coordinate 19,634,421 downwards.
CATAATTGTGTTATATGAATGAGGGTATCTAATAACTCTTACTAAACAAGCGATGAGTATGCTACATACTCATCTCTTTATTTATTAATTGTTACTTTATCATAAAAGTTATATGAACTCCACAGCTGGATAAAAACCTCCCCCAAGAATCATCTTGGGGGGATATGCCACAACCGCCACACTTGGCTGACGTTGTCCAACGCAGTAAGATGGTCATAGTACTCAGAAAGAAGCTGCTGCCCGTCCTCTGGTATATTCCCACGGGTTGACTTCTACGCCGCAACGGGGTGAGATTGAGTGATGATATTCTGGTATTCGCTACCGTCACCACGAGATAACTTACCTTTTTGTGACTAGATTTAAGCCTTACTTCATATATTTTAGTCACCTTAGCTTCCAAAAGGCTGGTACTACTTAATGTGGTGAGGTGGTTGGTTCGTAGTTAAATTTCATCGAATTTTGAAGAAAATTTTAGTACTTCATGTTACTGCAGCTTGTATTTTAAATTGAATCAAACTTATTTAAGCCAAATTATTTAGACTAAACATGAAGAGCTAGACAACTAGTCAGATTTTCAAATCAACTCCTTATGTCTTAAGCTCAGTCCTGATCTGAGTATCAACTTAAAATTTAAGCTTTAATGCCTTTTATGTGTTTTCAAAAAGGTAGGTAAGTCTTAACTTGGTGTACAATAAATAGCCTTATGTAGAATCTGTAACAAAATAGAAATAGTAGCTGCGCTTGCTCTGATCTTTGAATAAAAGTATTATATTACATATTTAAATCCCGGGTGGGATCAAAGAGCACCAAAAATTGTCGTGGTCCTCAGCCAGATCTCTCCCGCCGTAAAGACTGCACAAGCGTTTGCGCTCACACAGAAATGCGGCCAGAAGCACTATTACTATAACTGCCATTCTGCCAAATATCAGCTTAGTAGGCCAAGTAGGTTTAAAAATGTCTTGTATACTTGGAACCTTTCGCTTTTATATATTAATACTATCTGTGCCCCGCGGGTTTACTAGCATTAAACTTTTAAAATTATAGGCTATGTGTTATTTGTATATATAATCTGTAATAAGTACAAAGTTTCATCAAAATCTGTTTAGTAATTTTTGCGTGAAAGAGCAACCAACATCTATACATCCACACTCACAAACTTTCGCATTTATAATGTTAGTAGGATTATAAGTACCTACATAATTTCATGACTAATTTGAATGAACACTGCCTTCCAACAAATACCCACTTATATGAGTAGGTACCTATAGTCCTTACCTACCTGCAAACACAATCAATCGCGGCCCAGCCGATTATGACGGATAACGTGTCCTGTCGAGCAATCATCCGTCACGGCTGCAGGCGCCCATCTTTGTACTGTGTGGGAAAACTGTACAAAAGATCGCTTCTTTTTTGCTGTATACGGGTTGATTGGCTGGGGTTTAATATTTTATAATGTAATGCCTGTTTTAAAGTGAGAATTCACAGCAAGTTCAATGATATCTTTATTTCATACATAAATAATTACGTTTTGTTTATTTAATTTGGTTTAAGTTTAAGTCTTTGTGTTTTTATTTTTGTTTCGCCCACTTTGGACAGGCTAAGGTCAGAGATCATACCGCCTCGTCTTCAGTTGTGTATATTATTGTATATATTTTATGGTTTTCGTCATTTAGTCAAAGTCTAGTCAAGTCCGTCACAGTCATGTCATAGTTCTACCCCAGTAAAGCAGTGGAGATTACTTACTAGAGGCTTCTATGTAGTTTTCGTTTCAACACGGAAAATTACAATCCGCGGTATATCCACATAAAAACTCGAATTTGCATCAGTTTTTGAAAATGAAACAGAGCCTCAATGCGTCTTTTTCCGGGTTGGTGCCAAAACTCTGCGTTGTGATTAGCTGTGAATAGCATGACATTTAAGGTGATTTTTTTAAGGCAGGAGAATGCATGCCTAAGCACCTGCCGTGGACTTCTCTTGGCGCCTGATGGCGGGGGCCTTGTGAACGCAGTTATGGTGCTCTGGTGAAAAATGGGCTTTTAAGATAAATAATGCGTTTTAATATGTAGTACAATAATTAGAAATAACTTCACAGTTTAAAAAGTTGTTAAAACCGAGCACTTATGTAATTTTTTGGGTTTCCGTATAAAAGTAATAAAAATAACGATAATTATACGACGAATGTGCGGCCACTATGAGAATGTTTCCAAGACACCTGTCTGTTTCATCTGTTCGAAATTCAAGCAATGTGTGATGTAAATATTCTGATTTGACAGGTGTCATGAAATTATTCTTACAGCGCACCTTATACTTACAGGTCCGTTCATCCGCTTGTTTTTCACAGCATTTTATTTTATAAATAGTCGTAAAATAGTTTTGAACATGCTTTTTTTAATACCCAGAAATAACATTGTAAATAAAAAGAACCATTAAAGGGTTTAAAAAGCCAAATTTGGTGCCCCCGTTCCCCGTACCACAACTAGTTAAAGGGGTTTTGAACTGAAAAGGGTCATTTCACATTTTGCAAAAATATTTGTAACTTCTCATTCTGAATCAATGACGTTGTTTATAGAATTTGATTTTTCTGAATGCAAATAAAACATCCAGCCTTCCTTATTATTATATATTATGATTCTAGGTTAGGCAGCTTTATAGTTATCATGAAAAATTCTTCTGTATGTGATCTGCTTTTCAATATGAATCAGGTAAGTACAAAACCGTATGTATTTGGTTAAGACTATTTATAGTAATTCTAAAGCAATTAAGTACAGTTACTAAAACAAATAAACATTGAGACTGATTAGCCGGAGATATATATTTTGCATTTGTCTTTCTAATGTCATTCTACAGTTGATTGAATGAGATAAAACACGTATCAATTGAATCTCCTTTTATAAGTATACAAGGGGGTAAATGTCTACTCAGCCGTGACACTATGACAGAAATAAAGTTTACAGTTCCGCAAACTTATCTGGCCCGCTAGCAGCGTCGCTGTTATCGCATTTAGTGTTGCTAGTAACAATTTTTTGCAATTAAGTGGGTAAAAATAATATGCACATTGTAACGTAAATATTACTTCACTAAAAAGCCAACAAATACTGTCGCTACAAATCTTTATATTTTTATACAATAATTATGATCATTTACATAAAATGTATGCTGAGTGTTCTCTAACGGAGATACTCCAGGTATTATTATGTCACCGGAATTGTTTAATTCAGAAGTCATTTCATCATCATCATTATCGTAATCACTGCTTTCACTTTCACTACCTAAATGAATGATGAAACGTCGTCGTTCTCTCGCTAAGTATCCATCCCTTTTTCGATACTCATTTTCAATATTTTTTACACGATCGCAATGCTTTTGCCATTCATTGACTGTTATTTTATCAAAAGCTTCTGCAATCAATGTAGGCATTTCAGAATTCGATCTACCAATATTCTCATCTGCTATAAATTTTTACATCTGCTTGCTCGTTTTCTTTCACAAGTTTTCTTACAAATCACTCCCCATCACCTACAATGGAAATAGCAAAAATTAAATAAATAATGAATATTTTAAAATATATATTTTAATTTAAAGTGCGAGGGGGAATTTCGTATTTTTTCAGAAGCTGACAACACTAACCTGTTGCAGCAGCTACGCGTTCATACAACTTATTGTAGGGTATAATTGGTGCCTGAAGGCGTTTTTCTTCTTTCATATAATTAAATACTTGAAATATAACGTTCCTCGCATCACTTTACGGCATTTTTCACAATCAAAAACCACAATAAGAAAAATAAATACGCGCAACAAACAATCAATGGCAGGAATGTCAGGGAATAACAGGCCGATTGACATTTCAAACTGGAGTCGTTAGTTCTACTTTTGGCCACCGGGCCAGATAAGTTTGTAGCACTATACGAAAGGTACCCTAACCTCCTTTACATAAAACAAACAAAGTAGGTATTCTAGAATCTTATGTCGAACATATAACTAAATGAAAACCGTTATTATATCCGGTTGAACATACATACATAGTTATACAAAAAGATAAAGTAATCTTTATATAATTGTGTGATGAGCACGAATATTTGTTTCTGAGTCATGGATTTTTTCTATGTAGGTATATAAGTATTTATCTATCTATATAAGTATGTATATCGTCGCCTGGTACCCATAGTACAAGCTTAGTTTGGGGCTAGGTTGATCTGTGTGACATTGTCCCTAGATATTATTATATAATTATTTCTATAAAAACAGAAACTGGCTGACTAGAATGATGAATTTTTTACGTGTGCACTAAGAAAGGATATTTGCAAATGCAACCTCATAGGGGGTGAAAATGGGTTGAAAAGTTTGTGTGATACACCTGTTTTTTTATATGATCAACTTCAAACTTGGCATTTATATTCTTTAAAACAACCAGGCGGCCAATTTCGCGGGCAAAAGCTAGTGTTTTATGATTGCCATCAAAAATTATTGTTTCAGGGCTAAATATGGGCAACACATTTTTCTTTTGCACCGAAATGGGCAACATTAGTGAAAAATGTACCCATTAGTCGTGTAAATCTATTGCGAAAATGTTCTGTTTACATTTTTTATTTATGTTGTCTTGTTGGTACATAAATAAAGAAGAAAATGAAGAAGAAGTACACTTTATTACATAAGGAATATATACAAAGTACAATATTCATAGAATATTATTTTTGCAATAGGCGGCCTTATCATTAAAATGTGTTTTACCCACATAGAGTGAATGTGTATAGAACACATTTTATGTTTGTTGATACAATGCACTTAAATATTGAAGATGACCTAAAAATTATCTGTATTTCATGTCCAAAACTATACGACGAAGAATAAGGAAAATCCACGTGTACCCATTTACTAACGTTTAACATTAACTTTTATAATGATTTTACCTGGTATATTTGTTTTATCCCTCCAATATCCGAGTTATAGATAAACATATTCATCATAATTAGTTCGGGACGTTAAGTTGCGTTGTTTGTTGAGTTATGATACTAGTTCTTAGAACATATCTCATTTTTCTATCCGTGCCTCTACCACCAAACTGTTAGGAGGGTTAACAACAAAAAAAAAGAAACAAACGAATGTGCGACCGGTTTTTTCACCTGACAACACCCAACGTTAGTTTTTATATGTAACCATTTTGAAAATTAAATTATAGGTTATAATTTTAATATGATAGGTGTGTAATATATTTCTTGAAGGAATGTTTAGGAGAGATTTTTATCTTGTAATAACATTTATTTATTTTATTCTGATTTAGAACATTTTACATTAAAGCGTCCCTTTTTTATTTTATTTGTATAAATTACGTGAAGCAATTAATGAGCATCAGGTTTTATGAAGCACGTGGTCTTGAAAAAAATGTTTGTCAAATGCTACAGTAAAGTGTATCGAATTAATGTTCTCATCTCGTATGAGATCTTGAAAAATATAGGTATAATATGTATTTAAAGTAAATTATGAATAATGCTATATCTACTAAAATACGCGCACGTGTACTTAGCTTTAAAGCTGTATCTAGAAACATAGCAGAAAAGTTATATTTGTGAGTAGCCCGTGTACTAGCGATTGCAAAATTTATGATACTTAAATAAGTATATAATTTTTTTTATTTCAAATATCACAAGACATATATAATATCTTTAAGATATAATATCTACGAATTTGTAATTATAGTCTTTCAGGTCAAATAATTAAGTTGAATTTTATTATCAGTGTAAATCATGTCATCGATTTTAATCGATATAAGGACCTGCATTATTTTTTTTTCTACTAAGCGGTAAAAAACAAAAGCTTTTCGGCTACCATATCAGCTTATAGACAAGCTATAAAGATAGGATCTACAAAGAAATCGGCACAGATTACAGCTTAAACGACCATCGCAATTGGTAGAAACACAACGACTGTTTTTTGGCGGTCCAACATCGAATAGCGAAAAAAACGCGGCGGCGACAAAAGACGATCGTCACAAAGATCCTCCTTACAGATAAAGGACCATAAATAACACCATAGATTTTATATTGTTTTTATGTAGCATCAGAACGATTCCTAAAAGTTGCTATCATTTGTCAATATATGTGTATAATAATGATTTTCTTTCGATTTCGGAATGGTTGATAAATTAAACGTAAATTGTATTTTATATTCGAATGACGTGGGGTTCGATTATATATATTTCGTTTAATGATAATGTGTGGAATGTGCCTGTACCCTTTGTAGAAAAGCAACAGTTTTATGATAAAAGACGGCAGCCAGTATGTACCTACTATCGGAGTTTATAGTTTAGGCGCATTAGGGCTAATTCTCATTATGGCAACCGACTCGCTAATGAACTACTTCTCATTATGGCCACTTCTCATTTTGACTACTTCTGATCAGTGCTATTTCTCACTTGGGTTACTTCTCAATATTTGGGAATGTTTATTGAAATAAACACTGCCTTTAGTATATAAACAAGTTTATTCATTCATAAGATATCAATGAATAAATTTTAGAAATAAATCAACATTAATTGAACCAATATAATAGGTAAGTATACAATATTGTAAGTATTACTTCTACTAATATTTATTTATTTAGAACATACATACATAGACTCACGCCTGTTTCCAAGAGGGGTAGGCAGAGACAACGGATTTCCATTTGTCACGAAAATGAACATAAACAAATCAATATGACGGCGCTTAGTACGCGTAGCGCCATCTGTTATTTCCTATCCGATTTTAAATAAACAGTTATTACGTTTTTAAATAAAATTATTTCTATTTCAACTTTATTTTTTTAAATTAAATTATCATTTTTTCTTATAAATTAGGATAATATATTGAAGCCTATTCTTGGTACATAAGGGAATATCTCGATATTTAATAATTTTCATGATTTAAATTTACGCAAAGCATATACTTAATATGTTTTTGAATTCAACTATAACTTTATCGAAATGACTAACATAGTATAAGTAAATATATCCAAACTACAGGATAATCCCCGCCTAAATCCAATATCCAACGGTATTAATTTAACTAAATAAACTACCCTTCACATATAAAGGGCTGAAGCGAAAGAATATTTTGTAACAAAATTGCGGTAGTTGGTTGCTTCTGTGAAATGAGGGAGCGGGGCTACTTTATTAAATCTTAGAATTCATTAGAGGCCTGCACCTAAATTAAGTTTGCACCCTCACTTTACATTTTATGAGATGTTTTCGTTTACTTTGTACACTGATTTAATTTTAAACGGGTAATGAGATTTATAGTTATTTATTCGCTGGTGTGTTCATGTGGTGTTATTTATATGTTCGGTGGAAAGGATTTAATTAAGATTTTCTTAGCTCAAATGAAACGAATAGCACTACCACATCACATAGAAGTTGCTTCGGGAGAAAATTTTCCAGAGCACAGTCTTTTTGTGGACTATTAGGTACATACGTACATAGTATATGTTTGGGGAGGCCTTTGTACAGCAGTGGATGTCATATGTCTGACACAATAGTTTAAAAGCGAGAAAGACGGGACAAACATTGGCATACTATATACTGCACGCAGTAATACTTTCAGAACATGAAGCTGCATTATCGTTTAATATATTTCAATTGGAACCAAGGTTCCAGTACCTACCGTAATCAGTGCGCTTCGTGTCAAATATTTTCACAGAACTTATCAAATAAATGTAGCACAGTGCCTACTTAAAGTGGTACCGAAGGTACCGCGCTATCGTGTTTAGGGTTCGATTCCAGCACTGGACAAATATTTGTGTGACCCATAGATAGTGGTTCTGTGTCTACGTGTACATTGAGTCCGTTAATTATATTTACCAATTTATCTTGTAAAGTACCTACACGTCCACGGGAATTAAAAAAATTAAATAATTAGTATTTAAATTTTTTATGCAATTTCTTGATACTTCGGGTTACATTATTTTAATTTTCATAAGGACCTCAATGAGAACTAGCTTTCTTAAGGTAAATTTAAAAATTAGTGTCGTAGTTTTCGCGTTTAATCATTACAAACGAACATCCAAAAAACCTTTATTTTTTTAATGACCGCAAACTGGCCGTTACGGCAAAACATACATTATTGCATTATACATACGAATAAATGACAGCCTAACAGCCTTCTAAGTGCGAACACAGCTTATTCTCTTAATTCATCTTATTCTACTAATATTATTAAAAGCGAAAGTTTGTGACTTTCTTTCTAGTTTGTTACTCTTTTACGCAAAAACAACCAAACAGATTTTGATGTAACTTTGAAGTAATATAGGTTATATTACATATCCGAATAAAACATGGACCAAGATTTATGGATAAAACCGCGGGGCACAACTAGTATCTTCATAATATTAATTTAAGTTAGAATTATTAATATTTATATATTTATTTGTGAGTCATTTAGAAATTCATAAGATTTATATATTTGTCAATGATTACTAACAAAGTCGTAATTTTATACTAACAATCTGGTTGAGTCTTGGTTACTTGAATAAAGAAACTTCTATTCTAAGCAGTGATGACCCTGGGGTCCGAGTCGTTTAAGCTGCCAATTTGGCATCTAACATGGCTTAACTATTGCTGTCTAATGATCACGTCCGGGAGCGATAGCTTTACGTGCATACCCGAAGCCTTATTGAAACGCTCAGAAATTAACCTTCGGATATCTATTGTTCCCGTGTCTAGTTGTTTAGCCGTACCGATAGATTACGAACCGGGGAAAGCAACTAACTTAGAATAAGAGAGCTCAGAATTTTGTTCTATTTGTAAAAAAAAGAAAAATAGAACGTACTACATTTTAAGTTAATAAAATATAATGAGGAGATAAATAATTAGTATTGAAAAATATAAAATCGACTTCTACTTCTCTTTAAGAATACTGATTGGAACAAAATTTATATGGGATTATACCGAACGTGGAATCTGATTCCGAACGGGAATCGGTGCCAAACAAAGAAAAAATCGCGTAGTACCTATACATACGATAAAAAAAATACATTCGAATTTCCAAAATAAAATCGGTTATTCTTATCAAGGTACTCGGGAGAATGATAGAAGAAAATGGATAATTTTTTGAAATAAATTACGGTGCTTTAATTTATTAGGCAAAATAAAACTAAATATTTATTTTGTATTTTAATTTTCATGTAATTCCGCAAATTAACTCCCGATTCCATTACATTACTTACATTCATCATAATAGCTGTAAGAAGTCCACTGCTGGACAAAAGCCTCCCCTAAGAATCATCTTGGGGATATGCCAAAATCGTCACGCTTAGCAGACGGGTAGGCGATCGCAGTATGATAGTCATAGTACTGGTCCTCTGGTAGATATTCACAGGATGAGATATTACACTAAGAATATTTGAACAACACAAAACATATCATGATAACTGTTTCGATCACTACATTTTACGAAATTGGCAAGTCACTTTTTACTGTGTTTTCAGTTAAAGAAAGTTTCGTACCACTGCATGCCATGGCCATGCCTAATCTGATGCACACATAGTACCTATCAAGTATGGTTTGAACGGCGGCGGCGTTGACGGGCAATTGTGTTCACACCATAAATTATTAACACAAAGAAATATCTAAAAAAGTACAATTTTAAAATGTGTAATTTTATCAAGAATTCTTGTCAGTTTGTTTCAAGAATGTTGTTAGACTTTGAAGTTCGAGCAAGTGTTCTCTCAGGTGTTGGTTTACGTTTTTAATGTAAATGTCGGTTAAAACTGTGAATATTGCATATTTTTTATTTAAATCAGATTTTGTGAGTCTGAAATTCGCGCAAAATGTGTAGCTCTTTTATAGCTATATTTTTAGACCAAATAGTATACATGTAGATGTATTAGAAAATATATAGTATTTTCATCTTTATAGATATTTCGATATTAATGACTATTTTTCCAAAAAGATTTTCCGTCGCTGTGTTCAAGTCGCGTGTGTAGAAGACATTTGCCGTCGGGCGTGAGTCAAGGCGTGTTGCTTAGCAACGCGCCACGGGAGGCGTGGCAATCGATACCACCCCGTCACCTTCAGCCCTTAGATGCTCCTTATCACAACAGATAAACAGTGATAGTGCCTTAGGAGCTCTTTTTTATATAAGAATCTGAAACAAACAACTATGTTTAACAGATAAGAGATGCGAGTATTTTATGGGTGTTTTTATTTTGCAAACACACACATATTTTATTTATATACATAAAAGCAGAAACTGACTGATTGATCGATCCACGCACAGCTGAAACCGCTGGGTCTAGAACTATGAAATTTTGCACAAAAATCCCTAAGTGATTATTATTAGTTAAGTGTTAGGTGTGCACTAAGAAAATACTTGAAAAAATAAAATACTTAAATCTATTCTAAGGGGGTTAAAAAGGGTTACAAATTTTGTATGTATCAACGTGTTTTCTGGGTCTGATCAACATCAAACTTGGCATTTATATTTAGGTATATAAGGTGTTTGAATACTAAGATTTACCTTTATTTTAAGGGTTAAAGTGGGGGTTGAAAGTTTGTAAGAAACTTGATCAAATGTGAGAAATTATACGAAATGTGTTCTTTCGGACACTAGAGGGATTTCCTAAACTATAGGTGACACAGAATAAGCTCGTCTTAACTTAAATAGAAAGGCTAGTATAAATATAACCGATTACTTCAGCACACTGAGGTAGGTACTAGCAATTGGTATTTTTCTGCATGTTTACCGCCAGTTCTAATCGGTTTATTATGCTTAATAAAAGATAGTCATATTTGACTACTATGTATCCCAGAGAACGATTCAAACATTAGGTACTTAGGTACCTAATATTTGAATCGCAGTCACCTATAAAATGTTTAAAACTAAAGAAACACAAAATTTATTCCACTAAATTTATTTTATCATTTTATATGAAAAACATCGTATGATAAGAAAAATCGTTGCTGTCTTAATTTCTATCAAACTGATAATTAGTGGATTTAACACTACCTTCATATTAATTTTATCTATCTATATAAGTATGTATATCGTCGCCTGGTACCCATAGAACAAGCTTCGCTTAGTTTGGGGATAGGATGATCTGGGTGACATTGTCCCTGGATATTATTATTATTATTATAATTTTGGATTATGATAAAGATACTACTTTCTAAAAATTAACAACTAACACTTGCCAAATCGCATGCCAAGCGCGTTGTCTATGGCATATCCCTTCATATGGCAACGTTGTGTAAACCTTTGCAGGAGGCCTATCTCCAGCAGTGGAGAACATTAGGCTGATCAGGAAATACAGGTGCACTCTCACTCACTACCTCCTTATGACACAATATTTAATACGGCTAGATGAACATGCCGGCAGGATTAATAAGATAACAGCAATTGCCTGGAATCAGAATGATAGAGATGTTCTGACTCCAGGCTAATATCAAGAATTTATCTTGCCACAAAACCCAATTGAACTGAACCTAGGGCTTCATTCTTCATTCTGCGGTTGAACATAAAATAGTTCAAATATATTTTGAATATAATCATGTCAGCCGAATGACGTCACGTCGACAAAGGCCTAGACAAAAGATCTCCACGATGGAATTGAAATAAATAAAATAAAAAAGGATTTTATTCACTTAGACTTTAAAAAAGCGCTTGTTAATAGCCAGAACATGTTTTTAGAATAATTAAGCAAGCATAATTATTTCTAGGTACAGACGCCAACACATCCAGCTACCCCAATCTGTCAAATTCCTTTAATAGATTTTCAACTTTATCACATAAGCATAAGGTTCACTTTCAATTAGGGAAATTTGACAGACTGGGGTAGCGTGATGTGCTGGCGTCTGTATATATAGGTATTTAAGTACACGGAGTGTATGAAAAAATTGAGATATAACATTTAATTTATGATTTAGCTAGCTGATATTAAATTATTGTCAAGTATTACGAGTACCATAATTTGGAGGGATTGCGGTGACGGCGGCTGTAAATATCAGAATATAATCACGACATTTTATCCCTTGGATGGCGTAGAATTCAACCCGAGGGAATATCTACCAGGGGACTGGCAGCAGCTTCCTTCTGAGTACTATGACCATCTTACTGCAATCGCTAACCCGTCTGCCAAGCGTGGCGATAATGGCATTTTCCCCTAAGATGATTCTTGGGAGAGGCTTGTCCAGCAGTTGAATTCTTTCAACTGTAATGATGATGATGATGATTGCCGACAGCGTGATGTTCATAGTACAAAGAGAACCGTTGTTGTACACAGTCATTTTGAATACAACGCCCGCACTAGTGAATCTAATCCATGTATCGCGGGGTACTTTACAAACATAATAGACGGACACAAATTACATCCAGACTCAGAACAACTACTTCTGAGTCACACAAATAGTTAGTTATCCGGCGCGGGACTCGAAACCGCGACGCGCAGAGGTGAGGCGACTGTCTTAGCCGCCGCGCCACACGTTCATACTATAGTATTCCTAAACATTGAATTTTATTAACACTTTTATTATATCTAATATCCTTATATCTTATTAATCGATTTTCAAAATCCGTCCAGTGCTTTAATGTTGCTGTCAAAAAGAAATTGAGTTTCCCTTTTCAATGACGTCGGGGGGTGTAGGAGACAGGTAGGGCAACACTGTTCCCGGCTGTGCCCGACTGCGCCTACTATTAGTGCACAAAGCGTGTCGCGCGCACGAGTGGGGCGCGAATTATGACCTGTCACACGCAGATCATTGTTCTTGGACGAATATTACCTGACGTTGATTTGGATGTTTCTTTTGATTGTTGCAAGTTATTAAATGTACTTTTTTTTTCGCACCAGAAATGTTTTTTGTTTGTTACTGAATTCACATCATACCACATCACATCTGAATTCTGTAAAACTATATAAATTACATTACGTCCATAGATCGGCCAAACCAGATTGGACCCAAAAGTTGTATGAACTTGCAATTAATTTTCAAATTTGAAATTAATAAGCAATATTGTTGGCCACTATAAACTCAATTTAATGATATTATATGTTTCATAGGTTTCATGTAAATAACCTTTATATTATTTACTGGTAGCCGTCCGCGACTGCGACTCACGTGGACTTCTTCTAGAACCCCTAAATTCGATCTGAACGCGACTTCTTAGATGACACCTACTGCCTATAAAGTATTTTCACAATGGATAATAGTTTGTTTCACAATGGAAAGGTTTGATTCACAATGGAAAATAGTCCGGTTCCAAGAGGGGTAGGCAGAGACAACGGATTTCTATTAGTTACAATCTTTTGCCTCTTTTACTGTCATTACATTCTTCATACATGCTCGTCGGTTTAAGGTACTTCTGACCTGGCCTTTCTTGAGAACATCTCCGATTTCAGTTTCATTCAGAGAATGTTCTACGAGGTCTTACCCTTACGGTTGTACCAACCACACAGCCCAGTTATACTTCTATAATCTTCTTTCATTCATCTTTTCTAAATGTCTAACTCATAGATCCTCTTTCCTACGACAACGCTCTCTTACTCTTACGTCAGTATTTCGTATTCTGGTCGCTCAAAGTCACACCGCACAGAGCTCTCATTTCCACTGCATTTATTCTATTTTCATTCTTTTTCTTCCCTACCATTTTCGCTTCCATACATTAAAGTTGGCACTAACGTGCAGCAACAAATAACAACCAATAGGATTGACATAAACAAAAGAACACGGCAGCAGTTTACCTTCTTCTAATAACACCTTTTTTGAAGTAAATACAGTGCTTTGTGAAACATATAATTGTTATTATAATACATAGTTGAATGCTTCGTTAGTGTAGCGGTAGGGTGTTCAACCGTAGATAATGAGGTCCTGGGTTCAAATCCCAGGTCGGGCCAAAATGTAACATTGGGATTTTTCCGTTAAAATAAATTTCTCAGTATCAGCCCGAAGTCTGGGAGTTGGCGGTATTATACGCCCGTGCCTCGGAGAGCACGTAAAGCCGTCGGTCATGTGCCTGACCTCTCTCCGGTCGTGTTCACTTGCATATGTCGTCCCACCGTAACTTGAGAATGATGGAATAGAAAGTTTTCGCACACACTTGTGCACTATAATATGTCCTGCGCACTTGGCTAGTTTCCATTGAGATTGGCCGCCGTGGTCGAAATTCGGCCTCGAGGACACACAATGTAATGTGTGGTTTTTGTGATTGCTTGTGCCATGTGAGTGAATAAAATTACGTATGAAATCGATCAAGCAATACGAGAAAATACAGCTGATTTACAAAAATATGGTGAGGGTAGCGTAATAAGTCACCTTACGCGTCATGACGTTTTACTGAAGATTTTAACGATGTATAACACGTCTCGATTACTCTCGATAAACCTAATTAGTATCCCACAATAACATGTATAATCGACGGACGGCCATTAAAAAAATATGGTCTGCGAACAGTTAATCGCTCACGGCAAATACTGCGGGAAAATACAATTACGCTGTATGAGATATATTGAACCCGAGACTACTACCTTGACCACCATTTCATACTTACAGTCAAATACATACAACAAATATATTCAAATACATACAACGGGATCATTGAGGGTATGTTTCTCCGACGACAACTTTCCTTCAGGGAGTATGACTGTCCCTGAAAGTTGCTCACCCTCGCATTCGTCAATATCTCGGCAGATTTGTACATGCCCGGTTCGTGCCCGGTGGACATATGCAAGTGAAGGTGCCCATGACGTTGCGGCATTGCCCACCCGTACAGTACTGCAACAACATCATTCACGTATAAATCACAGATAGCTAATGCCAGTAGCTTATTTTAATACCATATTTCCAAATACCATATACAAGCACTGCTTATAATTATGGAGACTTATCTTAATAGGATAGTATTAATTTGCCAAGACGTGTGTACTAATTGTTATATAAAAGAGAACTTATCATGGGAATATCCGGCATAAACATTTTAATGATGGAATTTAAACATTGTAATCACTCAGCCCTAATTTGAGGTTCCAACCGCAGAGTGAGTGACATCTAGCGCGGGTACTTAGTTTGTTATTTGTTTTTTTAGAAGTCTTGAACCCTCGCTCGCCTCTAGTATCCCGTGATGCTGTGAAAGCCACTGACTGTAAACGTCTAGTATAAAAAAGTTAAGTTGGCTCCATGCCCCGTCCTAAAGTCGTCCTTTCAAATATATGGACCATAAAACTACAATTACCTTTATAAACACTACATTTATAACTACTTCATGATTGTATTATTTATTTTATGTAATATATTATGGTATGGTGGAGATTTTGATTTTTTTCTAACCCTGCTTTCAAATATTTAAAATTCTCTGCCACAGTCCACTCCATTAATTTATAGTATTCGGTCGCGGCAATAATATGGAGAGAACTTTTATAGATTAATAGTGATATTTTATTTTATGTGTAGTCTTTTATTTCCTTCACAAAATTAATACATCAGTGGTGGAATTCAATTAAAATATATTAAGATTTTAATTATAAAATGTATATGGCAAGTTATTATACGTATTCATATCTACGATTTATATGCTCATTGGGCGCGTCATCCTCGATGTCCCGTTTACATTAAAGTATCGTAACCAAATCCATTCACAGGACATTAAGCGTTCGGACCTTATCGCAAAAATAGGTATAGCTATATATGATGAATTAAAATGATGCTTCTTGAAGAAATTAGATTTTCATTTAATGTATATTAAATGAAAATCATAAACATAATTATATCAACTAATTCGTAAGAATATAGGGATGCCAAAAAAAGGAAATATTTTTATTAACATCAAAAATGTTTAGGTGATTACGATTTCCTTTTTGGAGATACTAGAGCACATAGTCAAGCTAAATATATCTACAGTCTGTATAAATTTAAATAAATATGTCTAAAAGAAAAAGTCAGCACCTACTTCCTCGTACTTAAGTACGTTCAATTTAGATTAGGCGTCATTTGTTGTAAACATAAACTAAGTAACGATTACTGGACTTGCGGAAATGTATTTTTAACTTCTATACTCACAAGCTTTAGTTCAACTATGGCATTTTTTTTTATAAAAGTATACACAAAAATAGACGTGCCAACTAAGTGATGGTATGATATTAGTTCCAGTTTTAAGTCTATTTTTATAAATAAAATATTGTGTTACGCATAGTATTGACAACATATACTTTAACCAAGTAACTGAATTTAAAATAAGTTTTATTGTATAAATAAGAACAAAACCTATTGTCTGTTTGTCCTGAGTCTGGGTGTACTTGATTATCTATATAAGTATTTATTTACAAGAGAAAAGTAGTATAATGACATGTAAGATACCAGTTATCTGATTTCCATTCTACGAGCTCTGCTTAGTTTGGGATCAAATGGCCATGTGTGAATGTGTCCCGGGATACTTATAAAACTGCGATTTTTAAACGACCTTATTTTCTAATGAATTGAAAATTATGACGGTTCATATACTATAAAATAATTTAAACAATTTTATACTTACGAAAATAAATCATATTCTGCGTTCGAATCTTTTTACGTTCGTCTAGACTAATAACATAATCTCCAATAAGATTTTATAATGTAAATTCTTGTTAGTGTAAAAGAATATTAATTTAGTAGCTTTGTGAATAAAAGTCCATTTCCACAATAACCGGCCACAGAGCCTGGTAAAGCACGCGGTCCGGCGCTCGACGGCCCGGGATGCGCCCGCACTAAATTTAAATATTTTAATCCTTAATTTAAATTTTTGACATTTTTATTTTATGTTGGTATTCGTGTAGTTTCATTTTTAATGTTATTTGTCATATTCAGGAGACGGGAACTCGTGACTGGCGCCTCGGCGTACCATTTGCTGATAAAATATCGACAATAAGACAGAGTGACATAGGACAATTTGTTGGAACATTGCCTGGTTTTGATAGCGAAACATTTGGGAGATCAAATTGGATTCGTAAACATAGATGGGATTCCATTAGGGTTGTCAGATGCTTTTAAATGATGTTCCAACATCAAACGTAAGAAAGATTTGACAGTTGGCGTGGTTGGTATAACTAGACACTTGCATTTCACGCCACAGGCCGTGGGATCGATTCCCACCTAGGGACAGATATCTGTGTTTCATGCACACAAATGTCTGTTTGTCCTGTCTGAGTTTAATTATCTACATAAGTATGTATTTACAAAAGAGATATAGTATATGTAGTAGGTATATCAGATGTCTGGTTCCCATAGTACAACCGTGTGAATAATGTCCCAGGATATTATTAATCATATCATATATTAAAAACTCGGCAATAGGGGCAATTATTTTTTATTACTGCTAGTTTGGTGGTTAGTGTCCCTGACTGCTAAGCAAGAGGTCGTGGGTTCGATCCCCACCCAGGTTGTCCTTCGTGTGATGAGCACGGTTATTTGTTCTGTATCTGGATGTAATTTATCGATTATATGTAGGTATATGTTTTCAGAAATATATGAGTATGTTAATCAGTTGTCTGGTAGACATTATGTACATAGTAGGCCCTGCCTAGTTTGGGATCAGATGGCAGTGTGTTAGTTGTCCGAAGATATTTATTTACTAGCTGTGCCCCGCGGTTTTACCCGCGTTAAACTTTATAAATTATCACAGCTCTTTCCCCATAGGTGATAGCGTGATAATATGTAGCCTATATGTTGACATGACTTCTTAGTAATATTCATGCAAAATTGAAGTAAATCCATGCAGTACTTTTTAAGTTTAGCCCGGACATACATACAGACAAACAGACAAAAATTCTAAAAACTATATTTTTGGCTTCGATATCGATTGTAGATCACGCCCCAAGTATCCTTTAAAAAAATATTCAATGTACAGTGTTGAATTTCCTACGATTTTATTATATGTATAGATATAAGAAATATTACCATCGATTAATCTCCTCCTGGTTGAATTTCAGCCACGTTGACTAGACTAAATGTAGATTAGCCGACTGTGGGGATCATA
The DNA here is from genome assembly GCA_951640165.1 of Pseudoips prasinana. Taxonomy (NCBI): domain Eukaryota; kingdom Metazoa; phylum Arthropoda; class Insecta; order Lepidoptera; family Nolidae; genus Pseudoips; species Pseudoips prasinana. Next base: position 19,616,455 of record OX621236.1, on the reverse strand, counting down.
TTATTATAGTAGTTGTATATTTTGGGACTAGTCCCTCCCTCTTACCCATCACTGCAACTCCTGTAAGCCAAGATCAACAGTGGCACACAATGAAATGACACTGAGCGGTGAGGCTCAGGCATGTCCCGGGGAGACGCTTTAACTGTCTTGGATCCCGCAACGTATTTAATCAGAAAGATAAAAGGAGGAGTTAGAAAATGGATAGTTTCGCTTAGTAGTTGTATATATCAATGATTATAGTACACAAGGACGTATGTATGTTTGCGCTACATGTGACTGATAGTTGCAAACCATATTTTGTTAAATACAACCTCCTAACATTACCCTCGATAAATTTGTTAACTATGTTTGTAAAGAGTATTCCTTATCTATTTCCGCGCTTAGATAACGTAGAAGTTCCGAACTGACGTTATAATACTCAAAACATACTATGTTTATATAGCTGTAGAACCATAGGTACGTGCAAAGGTATCGTTTGTATGGCTCCTACTATATTTAATAAACTCCCTACACTTTGTGAAAATTAGAAGAAACGAGTTTTAAGTAAATATTACAAAAAATCTAAGTGAAATATTTTCAGAATACAATTTAAATTTGTATTACTGATGTACCTAATGATATATTGAGTATTTAACTAATACATTCTGGGTGTAATTATCTATATAAGTATGTATTTACAAAAGAAATGTATTATAATATTTAGTATATCAGTTATCTGGTTTCCATAGTACAAGCTCTTTTTATTATTATAAATTAAATATTACATTAATAAGGACATATTTAATTTTTTTTGTAGAAACAGTTAATTGATTAAAATATTTGTTTCAGACTGCGGACATTTTTCCTGACAGAAAAATCTCATAATCACTTTTGGCCTGACCTGCGATTTGAACCCAGGACATCATCATCATCTGCGGTTGCACATGCTACCGCTACACCAACGGGACAGAGCATAGATTATATGATTAGCATCAGCTATGCTTGCTAGTTGCGAGTCTTTGCAACACGAAGACGACCTATAACGTTCTTAATCACCATAACATAAATCTGCAGAACAAATACCTAGTGTAATTCGATTTGATCTATACAACATGTAACGTAATTAACGCACACCCTCAAACACCCCAATTAGAATATTATGTTGTAATCATAATACATACACTAAATTTTTTGTTTAACATGTATATGCATTGTTATTTACCTAATTAGATTATTGGAAAAAAGTATAGTATAGTATCTTATTACTTTGACTTACGGTCGATTTCAATTTGTTTTAACTGTACAGGGTAAATATGACAATAATTTCCGTAGTTTTAATTATTTTGAAATAAAAAATTATCTGTGTTAAAAATGATATAAATCGATTCAGTAAACGATTCTGAACAAACTATTTTCAGGATGTGCGTTAATTAAGTTACATGTTGTGTAATTAACTGTCAGGAGAAGATTTGTATGAAAAAAAATTAATAGCAAATATTATAAATTATAAAGCGATTGTGGTAAAATAATTATATTTTTGCCATATACACACACATACGCACGCACGCACGCATGCACACACACTAGCTGGCGATTAGAAAAAATACTTATTAACTAAATGTTTTTGTGTTACCTTACTGAATTGTTTATTTTATTTACAACAACGAGACTACCACAGTGTAAATTTAATTCAAGAAAATATCTCAACTGTCCGAGGTGGAGGCCTGGAGACTTGTAACACAGGGTTAACCTAGTACCGGCTTCCGTCTTCACAACATATCTGTACAACCGATTACTAACCTGCAACCTTGTATATTTATACTAAAATATTTGTGGAGAAAATAAACGATATTTGTACGATATCAAAGTCACGTTACTAGATTACTTTGAACTAATTTGATATACCATGATAACACAAACAAAAATATGTAAATGCTTGGGGACAGTGATCCACTCATAGCATGAAAAAATGAGTTATTTCCGCCACCAGACTGAGATTTAATAGTATCTAGAACGTGTATCACAAATTGAATCTTAATGAGCACACTCTAAGCTCCAATTCGTATAATACGTAAGTACCTTTTTTCATCATCATCATCATCATGCTGGATAAAGACCTCCCCCAAGGATGTCCTCAATGGCTGGTCCAGTGCTGCCCCCATCTAGCGGCTTCCCGCGATCCTTGTAAGATCGTCGGTTCACCTTGTAAGGGCTTCGTCTTCCGGTTCTTGGCCGCCGGTATCTTATTATCCCATAAAAAATTGCGCTTTTTTTTTTGCTTTTTTTATGTATTAGGTGACCAACAGTGTTGAGTTTACTGTGAGTAATAATGTATAATTTAAGCTTCATTTAATTATGATTGTAAACTTGTTTGTGGTTTCAAATTAAAAAATAAATATAAAAAAATCTCCGATTTCTCAAACTCCACAAAAACTGAATCATAAATCCAAATCATTACAAGTAAATCGACACCAATCGGGCAAAGAGCTCTTTTTGCGGTGGCATTTTCATAGTCGGTGTGTGTATCGCGATATTAATTAATCTATGAACCCAGTAATATATTTCAGATAATTATATTCGTTTACATACGTATATAAATAGGTTTTTTACAGCCTGTCTCTACACTACACAGATTAAGTATACCATAGTATTGCTTACATAGTAGGGTGAATAAATGAGCCTTGTAGATCATTATAATAAGTATAGTAGATCATTAGTCATCACGCCACACTGGCGCGGCGCTAGCGCAGGTTATTATAACTTTTTAATATTTTATTCTAATGTCGAATGTATTGTGAATATTCTTATACAAACATCTTTACATTGTATCTATTTGTTAACTCTTTCAATACATGTTTTCACAGCTATTTTTGATTGTTACTCTGATAAGAAATACATTTTGGTAAAATTGAATTTTGTTTAAAGAAAGTTAATGTTATTATGCTGATGGGTTTTATTCAGTGAGAATAAATACGTCCACGTGATACCTACATAGATTGAAAGATGAGTTTTTAGGTAGGTATACCTTTTAATATTGAAAATAGATATATATAGATACCTAGATATAGTTTGATACTTACTGTCACTTTTTTAAATGAATTTGTGAGCATAACTTCGCACGAATGATAAGTATTAACAAGAGATAAGAACTTATAACATTTTGAAACAAAAAATATCTTTTTATGTTGCCTTTTTCTGATTGATATTGGGGTCGGCTCTTGGTCAGTGAAATGAAATGAACTGAATTTTATTGTGGTACATATTGTGGTGTTGAACATAGATGTTACAAAACGAGTTGTGCAGCTATGACTCGCCAAATTGGCGTACAATAGGTTAGAAAGATAAAGATTCAATGAATGAACCAAATCCAGAATGAACCTCAATACCGTCACCTGACTTAAACTTAACGTAACCTAACTTAAACTAGTAGGGAGCAGCCAGTAACCACGATAGTTGTACTAGGTGACAGATTCTATTAGTCTTATGTCTACCTGTAACTATTGTCATACACGTTCCCATAGCAACCGGCATCGCTGGCTTAACGTGCTTTACAAGGCACAGACGGTACTCTGACAGACTACCGGACGAAATAAATCTTTGTTTTGGCACAACGATTGTTCAGTGCACAAATTCAACCTGCGCGCTCCCGAAAAACGTTTGAATATGTTTTTATTTTAACAAATAAATTATTTATTTTCCTTATATTAAATAATTCGTAGAAATGTAGAAATTCCTCATGTTTTTAGTTAGGAATTTCTTCATTTCTATGAATTATTTTTATACTAGTCACCATAGCCTCTGAGGTTTGTTACGCATATATCACTTTTTATCCTTTCCACCCTTCCTGATGAGCTCTGGAAACGTTACTTCCACCCATAACATTAATATAGTACCTAATAATGGTATATCACCTGGAGTGAATTCTGTAAGGTGGAGTTAGTTCCGTAGTTGAGCTGTTTATAGAGCTAATTCACTACTTCATTTATAAGAGAGACCCTCATTAATTTGTATTAACTCCGTTTAGTATGTAACACAGAGAGTGTGGTCATTTCTTGTCAAGCTCTCTTACCTGCCCATGAGGTTCTATCTTATCACATACCTAAATATGTTGAGAAATCGTTAAATAAAAACTGGCCAAGTGCTAGTCGAACACGCGCACGAAGGGTTCCGTGCAATTGTCTATAAAAACGAGCAAAAAATTCAGGTTTGTTGTATGGGAGCCCCCTTTAATATATATTTTATTTTTTAGTATTTGTTGTTATAGCGGCAACAGATATACTTCATCTGCAAACATTTCAACAGTCTAACTATCACGTTCATGAGATACAGCCTGGTGACAGACGGACAGACAGACAGACAGGCAGCGAAGTCTAAGTAATAGGGTCCCGTTTTTCCCTTTGGGTACGGCCCTAAAAAGCTGTTAGGCTACATATATTTTTGAAACTAGTACTTTATTATAAATTAAAAACATCGAACATTTGGCGAGCGCAGAAGGCACACCACGAGTAGTTTAATTTTTTAAGCGACAAATACCTGAGAGCATCCCTATACTGTTCGGGCCGTAGCTCGGGAGCTGCTGTAGTAAAATGACGAAATTCTTCAAAGAGGATGTGAAGACGTCCACAGCAGGAGAGATGCCTGTTCCAAAGATCTCTACAGTTGCGTGTCTTGCGCTACCCAATCCAGCGACCCTCAGGAGATCATCGGTCCAACTTGTGGGTGGCCCTGTTTACGCTGCATCTTCCGGTTCGTATTCATCACTCGAGAACTTTTCTGCACCAGCGGCCGAGCTATGGGCCCAAGCCACTGCTTCTTTTTTTAACGTTGTGGAAACCTTTTAAAGGTACCCGCAGTTGGGGAGACTACGGGATATGTGAGAAACCCCGTGGGATACCCACTAAAACACCACGGTAGCCTAGCCTCTCGGTGCTGTGGGTGTTGGCTCCGGGAACTCGAGACGATTTCCATCCGCAACCAAGCCTCTGCTACTTCAGCTTGGCAATTCCTGCAGTTGTCTAGACATCGTTCTATTCTATTCATATTATATTTCTATTTAAAAATCATACTTACATCAGATGGTTTAAGGTTTCTTTTTCCTTTCTCTACCTATGTAACGGTAACTGTACACACTACCGGTGCTATTACTAAAACCGTAAGATGGTTTGTTAGGAATTATTATTAGATTTTGGAAAAGCAGAAAATTTCTAATAATAATGTACATACATACATAGACTCACGCCTGTTTCCCAGAGGGGTAGGCAGAGACAACGGATTTCCATTTGTCACGATCTTTGCATACTACTTTTGCCTCGATTACTGTCATTATATTCTTCATACATGCTCGCCGGTTTAGGGTACTTCTGACCTGCCCTTTCTTGAGAACATCTCCAATTTGGTCAGAGAATGTTCGACGTGGTCTTCCCCTTCCGGTTGTCCCATTCACCCAGGCCAGGTATACTTCTTTTGTCAATCTTCTTTCATTCATCCTTTCTAAATGGCCAAACCATCTCAGCATGCCTTTTTCAATCTTTGTGACTACATCCTCTTTCACACCACAACGCTCTCTTACATCAGTATTTCGAATTCTGTCTCTCAAAGTCACACCACACATACTTCTCAGAGCTCTCATTTCCACTGCATTTATTTTACTTTCATTCTTTTTCTGCCATACCCAACTTTCACTTCCATACATTAAAGTTGGCACTAACACTCCATCGTGCACGATAATGTATAGTTATATTAAATTTATAATTGTTAGGTATTAATGAACGTTATGTTATAAGTTTAAAGTTTTACGTAATTTTAGTGACACGTTGTATAAAACAGCTAAGAATAAAGTTAGCCAATTAAAGTATCAGTATAAATAATACAAGTTTTGAATTTTATATTATTGTCCGACAAATTTAAAACATTCATAGTAGCTGAACCAATAAACACAAGGTCAATGTTCGATAATAACGCATGACGTCATAATTCACAGCGGAGACCACACATTTCTCTCATATCAATACTATGAATAAGTGTAAGATGCTTTCAAGCGTCTATACCGTAATTTCGCACCTGTGAGACATGACGAGGTGGCCGAGTGGTTAAGGCGTTGGACTGCTAATCCAATGTGCTCTGCACGCGTGGGTTCGAATCCCATCCTCGTCGTATCTTTTTGTTCATATACGATATCGTTTATTGTATATATTATATTTTAAATTATTTTGTTTCTATCCTTTTCCTGTATAAGATATTTTATTTATAAAAATTAAAAATGATTAATTTTCTTTTTTAATTTTATGTCTATTTGTAAAATTATTAAATTAAATATATATTATTTTCATTGAAAGTGTATTGGAGAGTATGTTTCTATTTTTATTATTAAAAAAATAAATAAAACCAAAAAAGTATAAAAATAAATTTAAAGTGATCTAAAGTTATCTAGTCATAAAATTATTTTCCGTCAAATAAGTTTTCATTACACTCGACTTAACTGTTTGCTTATGGTCCTGCAATTGGATATTATTTATACCGTGGAGAGGGGATCTTATAGCGGGGGAATAGAACGGGGATATGAATATGTAAACACTGTGGTTATGACAGAAATGATTCGTAGATTATTTTTGCGATATAAATACGATTTGGTACAGTCGACAACATAAATAGGTATCTCCACAAATACTAAAACACTTATCAAATAGCCTTTTTTTCATTAGTGTGGGTGATTAGTGACTATGACAGATTCTTTATCACATAAGCAGTAGTGTTGGTGTTTGTATTACATCCACTGATTTGATGTTAACTATATTACCTGTATGAGTACCTATTACAACGATTTATGCAATAATTCGCCAATATTTATATTGTTAAATACGTAAACTACTTTAACTACTATGAACTTAATTTCAGCTTCAAATAAAAGAGGTTATGAGGTAAATTATTCTAACATTATTCTTGAATATTACTAATTTTGTGGTACAGTCAGCAACACGAGTATTTTCATAAATACATTTATCCTGTTACTGTAGAACATAATATTACTGTCCGTGAATAGAACAAACGACGTGAAGTTGAATCGGTGACTGTGACAGCGTCTTTATTACTTAAGCAGTAAAGGTGGTTTTCGTATTTCTACTGTATCCACTGGCTTGACGTCAACTGTATGGACCCTGTAATAAAATTATTCATTAATTCGCCAATAGTGATATTGTAAGACACACATCTGTAGGAGGCGACAGTCCTTTAACTATTGTGAACTCAATTTTAACCAGCTTCAGAAGAAAGAGGTTAATAATTTGTTATTTTGTCGAGGGTTCGATTCCCACCCAGGAAACATAATTGTGTTCATGAACTTGTCTGTTTGTCCTGAGTCTGGGTGTAATTATCTATATAAGTTTGTATTTACAAAATAAATTCAGTATATCTGTTATCTGGTTTCTCTGCCTACTTTGGGCCAGATCGGATGGCCGTGTGTGAATAATGTCCCGGGATATTATTATTATTGTACGACAATCCTCCAAAGTGACAGTAGCCACGTGTCCAGTATATTTAAAAAAAACCTATCAACCTAGTAGCGCATACTCGCTACTTTTGGTTGGTTTCAGCTCATCTGGAATAACTTAAACAGTAATTGCTGCTTTGGGATCCAGCTGTAAATCAATGTTTTGTCATCTATCACTGTCCCACACCAAATTTGACATGACTTCGTTCACTCTACTACATAAACACACACGCAATCCCACACACACACACACACGAACACAAATTGATATATAAACTTACACACACCTCAAACACACTATTATCTATGTACATATATTGTAGTTGTACGATATTTAAGCTGTCTTAATCATAAGTTTTATAAACTAAATATTACTAAAATTGCAAGGTCTAAAACTAGGTATAAAATAGCAACTCAACAATACTAAGACTATTTTTATCACATATATTGTAAGAGGAAGGCGCCAGTGTCTGTAACACAGTTAATACTATCATAGACACCGTTCACTCTATCTCTTTAAGCATCATTGTATATATTTGTGCATTTATGTGTAGATGGGATGGAAAAATTTTACTTGGCTTTTTGATAATAAATTATAATTACTCTGGTAAGCATGGTGTTGCACCTAGTGACGTCGTCCGTTTTATGAGCCCTAGTCAAATTAATATATATAATAATAATATCTGGGGACATTGTCACACAGATCATCCTAGCCCCAAACTAAGCAAAGCTTGTACTATGGGTAACAGGCGACGATATACATTCTTATATAGATAGATAAATACTTAAATACATAGAAAACATCCATGACTCAGAAACAAATATTCGTGCTCATCACACTAATATTTTCACTTACCGGGATTCGAACCCAGGACCACCAGCTTCGTAGGCAGGAGCACTACCAACTAGGCTATGGTGACCGTCAATTGTGAGTGATCCATCGGGAACCTTTTGTATCTGACTCATTGCTACGTCCAAAGATGCCTGAAGCTCATGGTAGTTTGTGACCTACCCGCACGGCCCGACTAGTTTCGGTCATACACTGTTACCGTATGCTGCCTGCCGTATGGGGCGTCACAGACAGCCCCCTGTGTAGAGGGTGCATTGAAAATGAAGAAACACCAGCACACGTACTGCTACACTGCAAGAGTGTTACTTACCAACGGGCAAAGTTCCTGAATGATTCGAAGACACTGCTGGAGGCCCTCAAGCCAGGCTTTCGTGGTCTCCTGGACTTCTGGATGGAACTAAAATGGTTCGAGAAGCCAAACAAGTATCACGCACAATGGCCCAATTAGGAGGCTAAGTGGGGAAACCTATCGCCCAACTAACTAACTAACCGTATACTGCCACCCTTTTTTTTTTTGTTTTTGCCGGGGTGGTAAATCCTGCATGGATGTCCTCCGCCTTGGGGGACGCGGAGGGGTCTGTCAGACTCCTACTGACTAAAAACCACCGCGGTGTTCCATCGCACACCTGCGCCGGGGGTCGCGGGAACAAACGATACTTCTGCAACCCCCGGCTGGTGCTGGCCCATGTCTGCGGGCCTCCTCGCATTAGCGGGGGAAGTGAGGTGTTAAACTCCCCCCGCAACGTCTAAAGAGGGGCGCGCGTGGAACACGTCGCGTCGCGCCGCCGCCTCGGGTCCAGATGTGTAGTGGGCGACGGACGCCCCCGAGTCCGTCGCCCCTGGACCCATTTTATGCTGCCGCCCCTGTTACAGCATCGATATTACCCTAGTGGTTGAATTCTGCAATCCAACTTAAACTTACCTTGCTTGTCGTCAAAAGCAGTTTGTAGGCGAGCGACACTCTTCTGAGGCGACAAACGGTAACACTAGAAAACAAGTGAATAACCAAGTATAGGTACGATAGTAAGGAATAAATCAGTTTTTATTACCATTGTACACTCAGTTATTTACACTTTCTTTTTTTCTTTAGCGTATGGGCAGTGGTTACCCTGGTGATAGATTTGTTCATGTCGCCGAGTAGGCCTCTGATATTGTCTAAACACAACAACCGGGACCGATGCCCTCCGAAGCACGGAGAGGCTCGAAATTAAATCAGTTTGACGTTCACCCATCTATAGGCTGACCGCTTCCATAGGTGCTTCATCTCACCGATCACTTACGGGCCGGTGAGCGCAATATAGTATGTACATCTAAAAAAAATGGTTATTTTATATCTTATTAATATTATTAGTGATGACTTACGGAACAGAGACGTGGTCGCTCACTATGGGCCTTATCAGGCGGCTCAAGGTCACCCAAAGAGCAATGGAAAGGGCTATGCTTGGAGTTTCCCTGCGAGATCGAATAAGAAATGCTGAGATCCGCAGGCGAACTAAAGTAGCCGACATAGCCCAAAGAATTGCCAAACTGAAGTGGCAGTGGGCAGGGCACATAGCTCGTAGAACTGACGGCCGATGGGGCAGAAAGGTTCTCGAGTGGCGACCACGAACCGGAAGACGCAGCGTGGGCAGGCCTCCTACACGGTGGACCAACGATCTTGTGCGGGTCGCGGGAAGCCGCTGGATGCGGGCAGCGCAGGACCGGCTATTGTGGAGATCCTTGGGGGAGGCCTTTGTCCAGCAGTGGACGTCTTTCGGCTGATATGATGATGATGATGATGAATATTATTAACGTGAAAGTTTGTAAGTATGGATGGATGGATGTTTGTTACTCTTTCGAGTAAAAACTACTGCATGGATTTTAATTAAACTTTACAATAATATAGATTATACATCAGAATAACACATAGGGTACAATTTATAAAGATATTGTGTGAATTGTCCAAAATATGACGAAGTGTCAAGTAAGTATGAAAAAATCTACCATGTGCGAGTTATTCCGGCGTGCACTGCCAAAACCGCTAGAGGTACACATCATACTAATATTATAAATGCGAAAGTTTGTGAGTATAGATGTATGGATGAATGTCTGTTAGTCTTTTACGCCAAAACTACTTTAACGCGGGTGAAACCGCGTGGCATTGCTAGGTACTATATTTATTCACACACAGACACACTCACATACACACAAACGCAATGTATTTTGTTTTATGTTTCTTTTTATCTCTTTAAGTAATTTTAATTTTTAAATAATTTTAATTTTACATATACAGCGCAGCGACAGCCTCCAAAATGTAATTTAAAATAAGTACACGATTGTACACTGCCTCCCAAAATACATACAAATTAGCCTAGCTTGGAAATCAGTTTTCGACAACTTTTGCTATAATTAAGTACCTACCTATAAGGCCCTAAAGATTGTACTGAAATGTAAGAATGTATGTATATTGGCGTCAATAAAACATTATCTTATCTTATCTATCGAAAACAAGATATAAATAAAAAAGTCCTAGTAGCAAGTTACTCATCCAGCCGCGTATTAAAACCATCAACTACACATCCAGTCATATTTACGGGGGTATGCGCGAATTAGATGTGGCGTCGGGTAGTTGCACGCGGCCGCCACCGCGGCACCGCCACGTGGCCATATTGTTACTGCCGTTATTTATGAATATTGTTCTGTCGAGAGGATCGGCGACACGCGCCTGCTGTCCTATGATTGATGCACACAATGGTTATGATCGCCGGTAATCCAGACGGCTATGATTGGGTGTAATCCCGGTTTTGGATGGGATATGCTATTTTACTTTATTGAATGGCTGTATTTAACCAACACTTATGGGTACTTGAAGAACCTGAACTTGTCTCTTAAGTGAAATACTTATCCCAATAATAATAAATTGTGGAAATCTTTTGGGGAGGCTTTTATCCAAAGTTGTATCCAAAGTTGTGGATGTCATTCGGCTGACATGATGAAAGACTAACTGTCTTACATGACGTCCTGGACAAAAGCCTCACCAAAAGATTTTCACAGTGGAGTTGTGTCCATCATTTGGAGGGTAGGTATGCCATAATCGTCACGCTTAGCACACGGATTGGCGATCGCAGTATGATGGTCATAGTACCTACACTGAGAGTCGCTGCTGTCCGTTCTCTGGTAAATATTCCCTCGGGACGACTTCTACGTCCTCCACGGGATGATATGGGGTGGCTATATTCTATGCCGTCAGCCACACATCAAACTGCTAACTGTCTTTAATGAAGCACTTATCTCAATAATAACATAATTCTCTGACTTAAGTAACATGTTTCTTTAGTAAAACGCTAATCCCAATAATGACATAGTCCTCTGTGTATAGTGACCAGTCTTTTTTATAAAAACAAAGGTTTCCGTCTTTAGTAACCCGTCCCATTAGCGAAATATTTACCCAATAAAACATAGTTACCTGTCCTTAATCACCTGCCTCTATAGTGAAACACTTACCGCAATTATTTACGCGTTACATTCCACAAAAAAACCAGCCAAGTGCGAGTCGGCCTCGCTCATGAAGGGTTCCGTAGCAGCAAGTATTTCAGTTGATTAAATGAAAGGTAAATTGCTGTTTACGATTTATGATGTATTCAAAAAAACTACTTGCTAGATCTCGTTCAAACCAATTTTCGTTGTAAGTTTTCATGGTAATATACATCATATATTTTTTTTAGTTTTATCATTCTCTTATTTTAGAAGTTACAAGGGGGAGGGGACACTCATTTTACCACTTTGGAAGTGTCTCTCGCGAAAACTATTCAGTTTAGAAAAAAATTATATTAGAAACCTCAATATCATTTTTGAAGACCTATCCATAGATAACCCACATGTAGGGTACGATGAAAAAAAAATTATGAGTTTCAGTTCTATGTATAGGGAGCCCCCAAAATTATTAATTATTTTTCTATTTTTGTGAGAAAATCTTAATGCGGTTCACAGAATACATCGAATTACCAAGTTTCAACAGTACAGCTCTTATAGTTACGGAAAAAAGTGGCTGTGACATACGGACGGTCAGACAGACAGACATGACGAATCTATAAGGGTAACTCTAAAAATGTAAGTACGTCGTACATGAATACTTCGACTAAAGTACTACAGCCGAAAACGCCTAACGTGGTGTAATTTTAAGTGAATGAGTGGAATAGCAACACAAAAACAGTCCTGAAATCGCGGTTTTCCTTACAATATTTATTGTTTTATAAAACATACCGCCGATTTTAACTTTTCTTTATAAATCTTAATTTTGCACATCATTTGACCAAAATCATGACAACATTCCTTAATAAGTAAAAAATAATTTGGTTCCCACATACAGATAAATCATCATCATCATATCAGCCGAAAGACGTCCACAGCTGACATAAGCTTCCCCCGAAGATCTCCACATTTACAGGTCTTACCTATGTACATATGTACATCCAACAGCTTCGGATACATCATATATGGGGGGCACTGGTGACCTGTAATACAGGTTTGCTGCAAACCTACAACAGGCACCAGTCTCTCACAAATTCGGGTTTAATCATAGCATAAGTGAAATTGTTACTTAGCATAAGTCTACCAAACTGTAGCTACTGAACCTTTTGTGTAGAGAAATAAAGAGATTTTATTATTATTATTATTAATATAAACAAATAAAACTGCAGTCGTATTGATAAATTCAATAAGTATAGGTGTATTTATTAAAGTTATCAAATCGATCCATAAGTGATTGGCGTGTTTAAGCATCTATGCTCGCCGTCAGTCCATAGATGGGTGACCACCAAAGTGATAAAATTTCTGAACGTATCCATGCTTCGGAGGGCACGTTAAGCTGTCGGTTGCAGTCATTAGACAACAGTCGTTAAACCATGTCAGAGGCCTATTGGGCGGCTTAAACAACTCTGACACTAGGGTGACCACTGCCCATAGGATAAGTAAGTATCAATTCGACTTCATCACATCAAAGGATGGGTAACTTTCTTATTACCTTCCTTTTGTTTTGGTCTATTTTGATAGAGGACAAATGCGTCAAATTGGTCAAATAAACAACAGCTTATTTGACCAATTTCACGCTGGCGATTCTCATGACTTCACTGACTCGTGGCGAAGCTTCATCTCTCCCCAATTAGCTCTGGCAACGTTCCTATTACCTGTAGCACTTCCTTAGATATGAATCTAAGGAAGTTCCAGTAAAAGTTATAAGGTGTAAAGTTATAAGGTATAGGAAAGGACATTTCACTGGTTAGTAGAGAGAGAAATAGAGTACGCCAATACGTGGTATAAACTTAAATTTTCGATGGATGTTGGTGGTGGTGATAGATGTCTATTATGTAGGTAAATAATCTATAAGTACATACAGCACACTACTTGGATATTCTTACACCCACGCATATAACAACAGTACGTACAAAAGTCGCAAAAATTGTCAATAAATTATGAAATACGGTCGCAGTGTTAGCTAAAGCTCCGATTGGTATCGGAAGTAGGGCGGGAGACGCACCCGGAGGGGTGACTTCCGCAGTTCCGCGTTCTGAGCTCAGCTCACTAGATGTCGGTAGTAACTCATCATCAGCGCGCCGCGGGGCGCCGGCCACTCTCCCTACACAAAGAAGTATGAAGATTTGTGTGAATTATATCCTCCCAGAGAAAAGGGGAAATGCGTAAAAAAATACTCCATGGGTGAGTTATAAAAATGCTTTTGTTTGGGATTGAACTTAATATAAGGTAGGTATATGAATAATTATTTGAACGCTTTAATCTTAATTATCAATTTTACAATTTGTAATAAACTTATTGATTAGTATTGCTTATTAATAGTTGAAGTAGCAATGCGGTCGTAGTCAATTTCCCGAATGAAGGAATGAGTTTATTTGCCATGATTGTTAGTACAGTTCAGATCTTATCATAGTTAATATTAATTCTATAACATTATAACATATAAACGATATGCAAAAATTATTCAATTTATCTTAGTATCTAAGGTAATGCTAATATGGATTAAGTACTTCTAATTAAACATATCAGCGTTATTTTTTGTTTTTTTGGAACGAAGTTACTTATCGTGCGTTGTGAAAGGGGGCTAGACGGAAAAAAATCTCACGAAAAGTTGTCATGACACTTTTTGCAGCTGTGCGGCGTGCGCATGTTTCTCTGTCTGTCTCTCTCACTCTTATAGAAAGCAGGCCAGATATTTTCATTTCTATTTCGCATTGAACAGTGTGGTGTCGCGACGATTATTTTTGTTGAGTGTATACCTACAGGTTTTTTGTACATAATAAATAATAAGAAATAACTTCGTTCCATCCGGGTGTCCCTTGACACCTCTCAAGTTTTTTTTTACTAGGCAGATGGAATACCTACGCACGCCGCCTACAAAAGGTGTCTGCGGGTGGGTATGTCGGACTCGTACCAACTAAAACCTAACCTGCCGTGGACGTCTCTTGGGGCCTACTGGCGAACGCGCCAATGCTGCTCCTGAAAAACATGCCAGCGCTTAAATAAAAAATATTCTCTTTTATTAACCATATATTAACTGTATTAACTTACCCTGTTTAGTATATCTGGTAAAGCATTAAATAAACGTCCACACAGCAGTTTTCAAAACACTTGCGTCAGGATTTCTAGTATTCCTATGGAACATCTATGTTTATTACCAAATTTTCTACATTCAAGAACATACTTAAGCTTGATCTTTTTGAAGTTTCGCTTACAAGATTCCGATCGATTCCAACTAGCAATAGCAGGGATACATTTTGTTTCAAAACTTTTAGCACTAGTAATCCTACAAGTGATTCCTGAGAAGCGCTTAACGGTGGGAACATTTAGGTATGTGTGGTGAAACCTAGTCGAGATGATCTTAGAGCGATACTCGTAGTTCTTTCGCTCATTCACCTAATATCTAATGAACCTTCGTAAGTATACCTAATGTATACTAAGTCAGTCTGTTAATACTAATCAAATCAGAATAAACTAAGTACTTAAATATCTAACTACAATATTTTAATAGATAAAAACTTAATTATAAGTAGTAATACCAATTCATACATATTGAATATAAATATTGAGTCATTGATTAGAATTCTAATAAATGTTTAATATCATGAACAGTATACAGATTCCTGAAATCAATATAACAGGTTCCTCTTATTATATACCTCTATGGTCTTCAATACCTTTATAGACCATTTCAAAGATTGTCAAAATTATGACAGCTGTTACATTGATTGGCGGATTCCAATTCGAATAAGTGTTTCAATATCATGAACAGTATTCAGATTCCTGAAATCAATAAACAGCTTGCTCCAGTTATATACCTCCATGGTCTTTAATATCTCTATGGTCTGGGTCAAAGGTTGTCAAAATTGTGACACGTGTGCCATTGATTGACGGATTCCAATTCGAATAATTATTTCAATATCATGAACAGTATTCAGATTCCTCGAATCAATAGCTTGCGCCTGTTATATGCCTCCATGGTCTTTAATACCTCTATGGTCTGGGTCAAAGATTGTCAAAATTGTGACACGTGTGACATTGATTGACGGATTCCAAATTCGAATAAATGTTTACTATGATGAACAGTATTCAGATTACTGAAATCATAAAAACGATATGCAAAAATTATTCAATGCTACAATCTTATTAACCCAGTACCTAATGCCTAGTGTGGCCATCTGGCCACACAAATAAATAATGGGGTTACATCAAATCATTATGGTGTCTATGGTAATTATTTTTTCTTTAATCTATTTATATCATATCATAATATTGACAATGTCAACGTTTTAGTATACGTGACTGTGAAAACGAAATTGACATTCATTTTGCGGGTATTCCCATTTCATTTTCGTCTTTCAGAAAAGAATTTTAAAAATGGATCCATGTCGAAAGTAAGTAGAATAATTTCAAATATATTGGGAATTTTCAGTTTCTTATTGCACTAATTTACTAAAGGATTGAATAATAAAATAACAAATTATTTCTGTTTGCATAAAAGTAAGTATGAGTTTTTGTATCCTAAACTTGCCGTGTCCATATGGCCACTCTAAGTTTTAGGCATAGCAAAATAAATGTATTTTCTTTATTCTAGATATAATGATTTCGAGCAGTTTACTGGAGTCTGTGCACTAAATAATGGATGTTCGTTATGAAGAAGGCGAAGATAAAATGATGGTGGAGTGCCGGAGTCTATTCATAGCGCCTCCAGATCCAGCTGTTTTGTCGGTCGAGGACTCTGGCGACGAAGATAGTGGAGGAAGAGCAGAAAATATTTCACCAACCAACTTCTGATGAAGTTCCTCGTCGTTTTGATGATCTTATTGGTAGAACAGCTAGAACATAGTTAGGTCAAGGGAGATCTACAGCCGTTTTTAGGACAGTTTCCTGAACTTCCAACTAACAGTGCTACACAGTACAGTGCCGAGTGGTCTGCTGTTGATTCATTTGAGATTTTTTTATAGATGATGAAGTTAGAGATATGTTTGTCCAACAATCAAATGGCTACGATCTATGGAAGAATGCATCTGATCCTAAGATAACACTTTCAGAAATGAGCTGCTTTATTGCTATATTGATTTTGAGTGGCTATTCACCTGCTGCTAATAGACGGCTTTATTAGAGCATTCAGGCAAATACGAGGAATGAGCTTATTTTGCAACTGTATGCGACGAAACAGGTTTGAAAATATTATGCTTTCATGCATTGTGTTGATAGCAATAGTATCAATCTAAATGATAAAATGTGTATGAGAAAATGATATGATGGCTTGATGATGTGTAGGACCAAATTGCAGGTCCAAAAACTTGTCTATCAGAACCGAATGTATGAAATGCAATGTAGGACTGTGTGTACCCTGTTTTGTTTTGTACCATCCGGAACAATAAATACCTATTTTATGCATAATATGTGGTGTGTGCACGGTGCAACATCGAATTTCATACATTAGCATTTTGTTATTGTAAGTGCCTAGCGTGTCCATTTGGACACGTAATTTTTTTGTACTTGTAATTAATTAAAAAGTATTTTAATTGCTTTTTGTATAATTGAACCCCCCTTTTAACAGTTCTAAAAGGCTAAATATATAGAAACTAAAAAAATAACCATTTGGGCACTACTGGGTTAAGGTACTTAAGCATATCAGCGTTATTTTTTGTATTTTTTTATTAGGCAGAAGGAATACCTACGCACGCCGCCCACAAAAGGTGTCTGCGGGTGGGTATGTCGGACTCGTACCAGCTAAAACCTAACCAAGGTAATGCTAATATGGATTACTTCCAATTAAACACATCAGCGTTATTTTTTGTTTTTTTTTATCAGGCAGATGGAATCCCTACGCACGCCGCCCACAAAAGGTGTCTGCGGGTGGGTATGTTGGACTCGTACCAGCTAAAACCTAACCAAGGTAATGCTAATATGGATTACTTCCAATGAAACATATCAGCGTTATTTTTTGTTTTTTTTTTATTAGGCAGATGGAATACCTACGCACGCCGCCCACAAAAGGTGTCTGCGGGTGGGTATGTCGGACTCGTACCAACTAAAACCTAACCAAGGTAATGCTAATATGGATTACTTCCAATTAAACATATTAGCGTATTTTTTTTTTATTAGGCAGATGGAATACCTACGCACGCCGCCCACGAAAGGTGTCTGCGGGTGGGTATGTCGGATTCGTACCAACTAAAACCTAACCAAGGTAATGCTAATATGGATTACTTCCAATGAAACATATCAGTGTTATTTTTTGTTTTTTTTTTATTAGGCACGCCGCCCACAAAAGGTGTCTGCGGGTGGGTATGTCGGACTCGCACCAACGAAAACCTAACCTGCCATGGACGTGTCTTGGAGCCTATCTACTGGTGAACGCGCCAATACTGCTCCTGAAAAACATGACAGCGCGTAAATAAAAACTATTCTCTTTTATTAACCATGTATTAACTTACCCTGTTTAGTATATCTGGTAAAGCATTAAATAAACGTCCACACATTTTTTAGCAGTTTTCAAAACACTTGCATCAGGATTTCTAGTATTCCTATGGAACATCTATGTTTATTAACAAATTTTCTACATTCAAGAACATACATAAGCTTGATCTTTTTGAAGATTCGCTTACAAGATTCCGATCGATGCCAACTAGCAATACCAGGGATACATTTTGTTTCAAAACTTTTAGCCCTAGTAATTCTACACGTGATTCCTGAGGAGCGCTTAACGGCGGGAACATTTAGGTATGTGTGGTGAAACCCAATCGAAATGGTCTTAGAGCGATACTCGTAGTTCTTTCGCTCATGCACCTAATATCTAATGAACCTTCGTAAGTATAATGTATATAAGCCAGTCTGTTAATACTAATCAAATCATAATAAACTAAGTACTTAAATATCTAGTTAACTACAATATTTTAATAGATAAAAACTTAATTATAGTAATACCAATTCATAAATATTGAATATAAATATTGAGTCATTGATTAGAATTCTAATAAATGTTTAATATCAAGAACAGTATTCAGATTCCTGAAATCAATATAACAGGTTCTTCTTATTATATACCTCCATGGTCTTCAATATCTCTATGGTCTGGGTCAAAGGTTGTCAAAATTGTGACACGTGTGACATTGATTGACGGATTCTAATTCGAATAAATGTTTAATATGATGAACAGTATTCAGATTTCTGAAATCAATATAAATCTGTTATATTAGCTCCTGTTATATACCTTCATGTTCTTTAACCTCTATGGTCTGGCTGGGTCAAAGATTGTCAAAATTGTGATTCTGTGTGACATTGTTTGACGTATTTCAATTCGAATTAACGTTTACTGTAATATCGTACATAATTATTATCGTATTCGCTATCCGTGAAAACCTGTAATTGGCTTTATGTTTCCTATTATAGCAGTAACATATTTTTTTGTACAGCTGATGGTTTTCCAAAGAATAAATAAATATCATGTATCTACAGTATTTTTATAAAGATTTAACAAATTCCAATTCATATATATTAAATATAAACTAATTAGTACAGCTGATACCCCTATCAGCTGTACTAATTAGTTTATATTTAATATATTATACTTTTATTAATTATACTTTTAAACATCATTAGTTTCCTGCGAAGGTAATAGTGGGTATGGAGATGTTCTGCAAGAACCTCTCTTAATGATCTAAATCTAATCGTGTAACTACATGAATAATAATTTGAATTGATCTGAACAAAAGACAGTGTATATTCATGGTTATTTCCTTAGTACCTAACCAGTGAGGGACGATTCCAAACGAAACGATCGTAAAATTTTAAATATTATTTTTAGGCTGAACGTAAGCAAAACACATTTGTCATTTTCTACCAAAATAGGCAACATTTATTAAAAATATTAGGTAAACATTGTAAAGCTGTGGAATAGGTTAGTATCATTAAAAAAAAAGATTTACTAATCTATATATATAAAAATCAATGCCACTTTTCGTTGTAATGTTATAACTCAACAACGCCTTTACGATTTGGCTAATTTTGGTCTTGAATTTTTCGTGGAAGTCCAGAGAAGGTTTGTACGTAGAGAAAATTTTTAAAAAAGTCTTGAAAAAGTGTAAAAATAACCTCTTTTAGCAATTTAAAATATTTTTTTGTTAGAATAAATGAACTTAACAATCATTTTTTTATTACTATGCCTTATACGTAGCGAAGCACGTACCGGACCGCTAGTATTATATAGGTTTGCAAGGCATGCTGTTGCTTGCAAATATTGAGCTGAGTGTTGTTAAATAGATGTCTATACTTTTTCATTTATACTCTATGGTCTATACTATTAAAATGATTTTAATGGGACATCTGTTTTTTCAGTGATTTTCGCCGTGGTTTTTCCGATTTTTATGAATTCAGATAGATGATAATCGCTATCACTGTGTCTTTGAAGATCAGTACAGCCGTTCAGGGGGAATACGATCAGGAACGAAATACATGAGTCGCCTAAGAAATAACTAATGGTTTGGGCTACAATTTACTAAAAAACAACAAAAATTGAACATAATTCGTGTAAATCTATGAGTATTACACAACTTTTTTATCGTCTAGATGTTTCATTAATTTTACCATTTCGGTACAAATTATACATAGATTATGGTTAACCATAATGTAAAATAATTTTCGTGCGACGACCTAATATTTATTATACTTTCTTATTATTTACCAAGTGTGTTATAATAAGTATGTTGTATAAAAATAATTATGTCAAGATTTTTGTATTACTTAAATTAAGGGAGTTATCACCTGGCTTTACACCATCTTTTTTGACTGGCCTTTTGGTCTGGTGGTTTCTTTATGTGATGTGATGAACATGAGTTTGTGTAATTTATCTATTTTTTTAAAGACATAATTAAAACGTGAGTATGACTATAATACTTATGAATTTAGAAATACATATGTAAGTATGTTTTTCAGTTGTCTGTTTGCCATAAGTACAGGATCAGATGGCAGTGTCTTAGTTGTCCCATGAGTTTCATTTATTTATTTGACCGCGTATTTTTTTATCAAAAGCGGAAAACATCAATGTAGGTATACAGAAAAATAAACCATTGAAAATGATAATAACAAATGAAACAAGGTAAGAACTCACCAAAGTAAAAAATGTGAATTAGAGAAAATTTAATAATAAGTGAAATATATATAATTTACGTCTGGTTTGGCCAACGTGTAATTTTGTGACGACTACATACTTGACTAAACTGACTCACAACAGAAACGCATTCACTGCAACAAATACTACAACTAAGTTACTAGTGTAAAGGTTGTATCGACATTATCTTTTTTACATTTTTATTGGTTGTTAAGCTAATTACCGTGTTTGTATTCCTTGTAGCACACAAGGTGGCAGTGCAAACACTTGTTCGAGTTCCCACTGCATTTATCGTTTCCGGACTTTCGCATTTAAATTCAGAACACGATTGAGACGTTACCTTAAACAATTAAATATAGTGAGTTGGAAATACTTGAAGATAAAAGTAAATACTTAAAGACTTCCGTTTTCAACTATTATTGAACCGTTAAGAGCCGTTTAATATTTAATTCGTGCTATTCCTACATGTATTGGAGTTATATTATTATAATTACCGGATAAAAATCCATTACTTTTTACGCAAAAACCATACTTTAACTTCTAGAGGATATCATTGTTTGTTCCACTCTAAAATTAATAAAAATGGTTTAGTCACAAAATTCGAATAATACTTACCTATATTGTATTATTAATGTGACTATTTTTACTTAATTATTTAATTCTTTTTAAATGTAATTTAATAGTGCTTATCATTGTCAGTGTTACTCCTAGATTAATAAAAGAAAAATTTTATACTTAGTAATGTTTTTTATATTTTATTTTTTGAATTACAACGCCCGCACTTTAAAAATTATGCCCTGTTTCCCGGGGTACCTTACAAAACTATTTCTTAAGGCGCAGGATAAAAATAATACCGATTATTTTAATATGTATTAAAGCGTTACCTAATAATGATTGTGCATGCTACTCCTGACTTTATTAAGACTGCTCTTCTTTTATTCATGTAATAGGAACAAAAGCTTCAGAATCATAGCTTAATTTCGATCCCCAATTATAATCCATATCAGGTATGTTTTTGCAACATACCAATACAATGTGGATGCACATAAAACACTGGACTTTTATAATTTACCGATTCTAATAAATAAAGATTTTAGTCTTTACAGAAGTTGGCTTAAGAAAAACGACCGCCCGGGTTGCATGTATTAGAATTTGGGAGTTTCGGGACTTTTGTATTTTACCATACACATTATTTTTTGCACCTCGGCCGAATACGTTTGAAATATCCATTTTGACTTTATTAACATTATCTTGAATGTTTTTGTATTGTGCTGATTGTCTCATCTATGATGTATATTTTGTAATAGGTAGTCTCTTCATTTTGAGAGTTCAGGTTATAAATATTTTATTTGGATTTCAGATCAAAACGTTTGTAAAAAATTGCAGCACGTTAGCCTCGGCTTGAATAGTATAATTAAGTTAATATTACGGTCGCGTCCTTGTTATTTAAATTCTTGTTCCCATTTATCAGTAACTAATAAATACATAATTAACATAGCACAGTGTACACAATAATTTCTGTGTTTAACGAGCTTAGTGTTTGTGAAACAACTGTAGGTAGTTCGTAGTCTATGTGACTGATGTTGGTAAATAAATTGTTTGTATATCATCATGTTTTAGTATTATTACCTGTATTATTATTAAAACTGATGTTAGGTGCTAACATACTAAAAGATAGTAACGGTTGGCCGAATCCAGCATAAAATTAATCACGTGAGTTATCCGTTACTATCTTTCATTAGATTATTACCTGCTTTTATAGACCAAATGTAGTAGAGAGACTGGAGTACACACTGTTATTCTAGATCTGCTCTATTGTGGCATAGACAGAAGATTAGTAATAGTAGGTAAGTACAGGAGATAGATTGAAATCTTTTTAAAGTACACTAATAATATATACAAACCAGTTTTAGGGGCTGAATGCTACCGTACCCGTAGGTTTTAACCTTAATGGTAATGAATGGACGAAATGTGTGCATAACATATTATTCTTTTTGTACCAAAATCGGAAAATTGAAGGAGGAAACCAATAGAAAAGTTGTTCAATACCGTTGTACGACTCTTGTTGATTTTATACTATTATAAACTAAAATAATGCCATAATTCAACCTACTTGTTAGCAAATTGTAGCCTATTGAGCCCATGTATTTTGCACATATTCAGGCTATTCAATGCCCTTAACTTCAGATTTTTCGTGTTTAAGCTGGCTAATGGGTAAGGACCTTCACCTTATAGAATACGCTCCACGAAATAACACTATTATGTTAACGTTAAAGTCCTGATCAAAGGAAACTAATGGTATAGCACATACTAGAGACAGGTTGGTCGCAGTACATATAATTCTGGTGCGATCGTCTAACCCTGTAAACTTACTGACGTCAGGCTTCTAATAAGACTTTTACTTAATAGAAAAATCCCATGCAAACCTATTGGAAAGATCCGGGAACTAGTCATTTGCCGTTGGACACATTTACTATAGACTATCATGGCCGTGTGTAGCAAGAAATATACCCGGTGCTTAGATACTTTTTATTATATTAAGTTAATAATGACCTCCTAGTTGAATTTGTCTATGGTAGCCGGTCTGAACAGAGACTAGCCATCTGCGTGGGAGTTAATATACTGCACTGTGTAAGATAACTCAGGTGTACTCTTTACTCTCTCACTTTCATTATCTGAAGGGATAGGAGCCTTATAGGAGGATTCCTAGCCTAACGGATAGGAGCCAGGTTTAGGCGCGTCGGTATTACGTTCTCTCTAAGGCATTTTTTTTTATAGGGACTAGTCCCTCCCTCTTACCCACCACTGCAACTCCTGTAAGCCAGGATCAACAGTGGCACACAATGAAATGACACTGAGCGGTGAGGCTCAGGCATGTCCCGGGAAATGGCTTTAACTGTCTTGGATCGCGCAACGAATTTAATCAGAAAGAAAAAAAAAGGAGGAGTTAGAAATTAATAGTTCCACTTCCCTCCAGAGCAAAGCGGGAGACAGAATGATATAGAGAGGCTATAGCCTCATTAAACGAGAGAATTGCAACTAGAGAAGCCAGCTGCAAGAGCACCAAGGATTAATTCTCTCTAAGGCATGGGGTGTATCACCAACCACTTCCTGAATGAACTGGAACTAAGAATTTATCCTTGTGAGAAAAACCTCAATAAAATTTTAGCCCAACCCGTAATTTAGGACGTCATTAAGTGCAGTTCAAAATGCTACCGCTAAATGGTCGGACAAACATTCAGGTCAGGGATGGTCATCGGTTACCGTCGCCTATGGTACTATGGCGATATGCAGTCCAGATGCCTTTGGGATCGTTTGGATATTCAGGAATAAAATAAGTGGATTTAAACTTGAGATTATATTATGTTCACTTTTATTATTCATTAGCTAAAACGGGTTCTCTGACAGATCAAAATATATCCATCAAATTTTTTTTTTAAATATTTATTTTTAAAACGATTTCTTCGATGAACGAAGGTGCAGGACCATGGAGATCGTCACAGTACTTGCGACAATATGGGGTTAGCCTATCCTTGCCCTCTCCAATAAACCATTGGTTTCATTGGATTTTTTGTGTAAAGTTGACCTAATTCCCCGGTCAAGGTGATCATAGAGCGAAAGCGTGTTGTGTGCGAATAATTTTATTACTTAGTAATAAAATTTTGAAACGTGAAATATGATCCTTGATGTAGTTTTAGTTCAACTCAACTCGTTCAACTTTCTATCGCTTTTTTTCTTTAGCGTCACTACTAATTGTTCGTTTAATGGGTCTGTCAAAAAAAGATTTTAATGGTTCTTCATATTAACAAATTCGCCGTACCCACCTCTGCTTACTAATGATATGAAGTTGATCTAATAATGTAAGTCATATTAATATATCGTTTGCGAATTCTAGTATTTCTACGCGACGATACGTTATATCGATAACGTATCGTCGCGACGATAGATTATATTCACCTATATTAGTCGTTAATGCTAATATAGGTGAATATAATACGTGAAGCCGGTATGCGCTGCTGTATGGCAACGAATATCATCCCTTGGGGAGCGTAGAAGCTGTCCCGCTAAAATATCTACTACGGAACGGGCAGCAGCGTTTTCCGGTGTACTGATCATCACATTGCGATTACCAATCCGTCTGCCACACATGGTCATTATGGGTTATCCTACCAAGTAATAGATAACTGATATACTACATATACCTACTACTTTTCTTTTGTAAATACATACTTATCTAGATAATTACACCCCGACTCAGGACAAACAGACATGTTCATGCACACAAATATCTGTCCTGGGTAGGAATCGAACCCACGACCTAGGACGTGAAAAGCAAGCATTTGCCAACCACGCCAAGCCCGTCAAGTATCGTGGGGTACATTACAAACAAGCAATTCACGAACACAACTGACATCCAGACTCAAAACTACTGTCTATGGGTTACACAAATAAGTAGTAGACCTGTGCGGGAATCGGACTTGGAACACAATCGGCGCTGAGAAGGCAACGAGTCCACTAAACACTGCGCCACACATTATCAGTTAATTAATAAACTCATACTTACCCATCACACATCTAACCACTCCATATTTATACAAAACCGAGCTCAATGTTGCTACACTGAATTTATAATTACCCCTAACAATATCTGTGTAGGTACATTTATGTAGATATGTTCCCCTTGATACAAAAAAGGGGATTACGGTGGGCGGGGCCAGGTGTCACTGGCAGCCGATCTTATCTTGTTGGGGATGCAGCCAGTACCTACGGACCTCGTAATAACAATACTTCACCCCTGCACTAACCGTACGTAACTGGCATCAGTGTTTTATTAACGCTGTTGGGTTTAGTAGGTATAAGCAATGTCGTACTTATCAGTTGATTCTTGACTGCTTATATTAAGAGAGTTTGCTAATTGTTTATATACCATAATACATAATAATAATTACGAATTTTAGGCGTTCAAGTCCTCTTTGGTCGTTGTTCAATGCACAAACGCCCTTAGCGTTTATGCACTGAATGACGGTCAAAGAGGACATAAAAACGCCGATATATCAGTAGTACTAATTGCAAAAGAAGAATATTTAAAACAAACTGATAAGTCTGTATCGTTTCATAATATCGGTTGTCGTTATATGTACTGACGCCAGCACATCAAGCTACCCCAATCTGTCAAATTTCCCCAATTGAAAGTGAACCTTATAATTTTGTGATAACGTTGAAAATCTATCAAACAAATTTGACAGATTGGGGTAGCTGGATGTGCTGGCTTCTGTACAAACACTCTTAATGGTTCTTCTAAAAGCCCTAGAGTAAATGGCTATTTTTATTCTCCTCATACGATGGCGAGGGGAATTTAACACCAAGGCGTGCAGTCCGTCCAGATGACTGTATATGTGATTCAATTACTGGCGCCTTCGTACTTCCGCGGGCACGTCAAGCTATTGGCCCCAGTTGTAGTCATTGACACCACATATGATGGCGAGGTTATGTTAGCATCTAGGCGTGCAGTCCGTCCACATGACTGTACATGTGATTCAATTCCTGGCGCCTTCGTGCTCGGAGGGCAAGTTAAGCTATTGACCCCAGTTGTAGTCATTGTCACCACATAGGATGGCGAGGTTAAGTTAGCATCTAGGCGTGCAGTCCGTCCACATGACTGTACATGTGATTCAATTCCTGGCGCCTTCGTGCTCGGAGGCCACGTCAAGCTATTGACCCCAGTTGTAGTCATTGTCAACACATAGGATGGCGAGGTGAAGTTAACACCTAGGCTAGTTAACATCCGTCCAGGTGAGTGTCTATATGTTTCAATTCCGGACGCCTTCGTGCTTCAAAGGGCACGTTAAACTATTGGGCCCAGTTGTAGTTTTTGTCAGTAAGCCATGTCTGAAGTCAACTGGGCGGCTTGAATACCATCAATGTTAATGTGTCAATCGTTATTTTGAAAAACACCTTATACACTTCACCTTTATATCCGTATATTAAATTTTGTAGTATAGGTTTATAGCTTTATTTAGATTGATCACCGATATCATTCAATTAATTTATAATATTTACATACATACATAGACTCACGCCCAGAGGGGTAGGCAGAGACAACGGATTACCATTTGTCACGATCTTTGCACACCTCTTTTGCCTCGATTATTGTCATTATATTCTTCATACATTCCCGCTGGTTTAGGGCATTTCTGACCTGCCCTTTCTTAAGAACTTTTCCGATCTGAATATTTATCCGTAGTAAAGATGAGACATGTGAGTAAAAGATCTTTAAGGTTTTGCCACTTAACATTTTTATTCGGGGTTACACTTAATTGAAAGCAGCAATTATTTTTAATAAAAGATAATCAGTTTTTCCCTAACCATTAGATATGTTTTTAAATAATAAATTTATTATTTCAAGATTTTGGTAAATATTGAAGTCAACGTATTAACTACAAATAATAACCAACAATATTTTTGCTATAGTAGTTATCTGAATAAGAAAGAGACTACGTATATATCTATATATTTGTAAGTGGTTTAAGGTAATATTAACTAGTAAGTCAACACACAAAAAAATTATACTATTTTTAAATTGATTCTTATTGAAATTATTGATTATAATAATAATTTGAGAATAACTGTTAAGAGGTTAGAATGATATAATGTCAGGTTCTATGTAACAAATTAAAACCGAAATTCATAAAAACCGATTAAGAATAAAATGAAGGTTTCCTGCTCGTATAAATTTGTTATTAAAATAAAGCAAGTCTTACAATGCATATTAATGTCATAATCAATTATTTTAACATAGCAGTACGAGGTACGAGCACGCAGTGCAAGCATCGTCCGTGCGCCGGCGCATTAACTTAGCCAGCCAATTACCCGTAGTGTTCTCAGTACACCGAGGGCCGAGGCCAGTTCATTCCTCCACCACTGCAATATGTTAACATATTTTTTAATTTCTCCATCGGACAGCTAAAGAGGCAATCGCAAGTTCATGCGCAGGAGTGAGATTTATAATAAGAAAACGCTCCTACCGCGCATGCACCATAAAGATCTATAAATCTTTTAAGTACTGGATCGGCCAATCCCTGTTGAGAAACGATAAATCATCCCCTCGGACAGTAAAGTCGAATCGAATACTTGCCTTCTCACTCGCACTCGGCTCTCCGTATGCTCTCGAGATCATTTATCATTTCTTTCTCTCGTTTCTTCTCAATGATAAATTCAATTCTCTTTTGGAATATGATTATTCCTCGTTTTGTTATTGTGTGGTGTTTTATTATGGGTATCGTCACGGACTTAGGTTTTTTGATCGGAATCCGATCGAATTGATCGCGAGAATTGGATTTCCATTTTAGATTTCGTGACTCAAGTGATCAATCTTATCGATTTTAGATTTGGAATATGAATTATTTTCAACGGCGAACTTTATAATAAAAAAGTCGCAAATCTAAGTCAAAGATAAAAAGAATTGCTTCAGTTTAGTTTGTATTACTTCCGTGTTCAGATATTGATTCTGATTGAGCATAGATGAAATATAGTAGGTACATTCAAATTAATTTAATCACAAATATAACATCGCATTTGGTCTTGTTCACTAATAATGCCCTAATTAAACTTACTTAATTACTTAAATAGCTCAAGAAATGCTTCCCTATTTTCATATAAGTTAAATTTATTTTAATTAAATTTATATATATATAGTGTTCAATACAGAATTGTCCCTCCTACTTATCTATACATATAATAAGATCGTAGGAAAGTCAAAACTGTACTAGGAATATTTTTTTAAAAGGATACTTGCGGCGTGATCTACTTTCGATATCGAAGCCAAAAATATAGTTTTTAGAATTTTTGTCTGTTTATCTGTATGTATGTCCGGGCTAAACTCAAAAAGTACTGCATGGATTTACTTCAATTTTTGCATGAATATTACTAAGAGGTCGGGTCAACATATAGGCTATAATTTATCACGCTATCACCTACGGGGGAGGAGCTGTGATAATTTATAAAATTTAACGCGGGTAAAACCGCGGGGCACAGCTAGTTCAAAATATAAAAAAGAATCATTACCAAGTAAGAAAGTACAGGCGATGGCACTTCGGTGGATACACTTGCACTACAAAAATGATTCTCTGAGAAGGACAATTAGTCACTACCACGTGTCAACTACTGACAGCTAAAGATGTTACCTAAGTTGATGAGGACACTCCTTAGGTAATTGTAGTGTAATCAAATTAGGTGTAAAAGGTAGTAGTTGACAAAGTAGACGATATGAAATTGAAATAATTGTTTATTTTGCTCTTGCTATTTACAGGGCTGTAGAAAAGACAACAATTTCATCTTAGAATAACTTAAAATACGTAATGTTTTCTCAGTCGAATAGGTAATAATAATAGGTACACTTTATCTTCATTTCTTTCATTATCTAAAACTTCGGTCCGTGAAAAAATAGCACTATGTTCAATATAAATATACATAATATAGTTGAGAAGTCCATAGCACGATGAAGTAGTAACACTTGCGTGAAATATACCAAGAAATCGAACCCTTATCACTACTATCACTGGGCATTTTCCTTAAAATATTTTTACAGTCTTATATCTAAATTAACATTAAAAATGTACATATTTTTACAACCTATAAAATCGTAGTTTTATTAGACTTGGGTGCTTTGGCCATGCTATTCATTATAATTTTATGTTACACATATTGTTATTTGTTATTATCTAGATATCAACCTGCTGACAATGCTACGATTACCTCTGTATAAATATTCCGTTTATTGTATTTTAATGCAAGTATTCTAAATTGAATTCAAGTATAAATAAATCATCTATATAATGTAAGGCTGGAAATGTATGAATATTAATTATTTTCGTTTCGTAAAACCATTAACAATACATCTGTTTGTACGTGTCTGTTTATCCTACACAAAGGCTGTAATACATCACTGTCAACAATTGCAATAAGTTGACAAAAATCTTCGTCGAACAGTGTCCATGGATATCACAAATACTTCTAATACACAATACATATTCAGTAAAGTAATTGTGCTCACAAAAATAATAAGACACTTTTCATCTCAGCAGATTGTTTACAGGAAATATACAACACGCTGTAAAGCATTCAACCAGCGGTTATTGTTTACAACTTCTTTTACGATGACAATACAACTGTCAACTGAGTAAAGTTCTATTGTTTTATTTTACGGTGTCACCGCTCTCCCAAATAACTCTCTTTACTAAACGGTTAGACCCAATATTTAATATCATTCGGACGGCTGTCGTTTGGCGATGAATTTATAGAAATGGTCGGATTTACTATTGACTAATTACAGTAAAATTATTATAAGCGTAACATTTTTAGTTAAAAATCCTATTCCGGAGCGCTTTAGTGAACTTTTCATTCCACGTCAACTTACAAACAAACACTTTGGGCACAGATTCTGTTTCGAGTTTTAACAAGTGAAGAGAAATGTACACAAATGAAAAGTGTATGACTGACTATATTAACGCTAGAGGCGTATCGTCAAGTCGTCGAATGAAGAGTTCGCTAAGCGCGATGCGGTCAATAGGCGGCGGCGGCACCCGAGTGATGCATCAAGTGGTGATGGTGGTAAGATTCCTGTGTGGGGCACCACCAGTCGGGCACCCCGTGCGGCATGGCAGGTGCCGGCTGTTGGAACTGCGTCCAATGCCCACCAAATCCGAGTTTGTTGTCCATCACGCCGTTGCCACCTATATTTGTCAGGTGAGGCGGTTGGTGTTGGTGGGGAGGTGCAGGAGGTCGCTCGTACGTTTTCTGTTCGTGGGGATTGAGGTATTTGTCGTTGAGGCTCTCCAGTTTGTCGGTAATAGAGGGATGATGGTGCGGGTGGTGGTGCGGCGCAGGCGCGGGCGCTGGTGGCGGCGGTAAAGGCGCGGCAGGGCTGGCGGCACCAGCGGTGACGCTGACGCTGCCGGCCGAGGAGGAGTCGTCGCCATCACTGTCATAGCGTGGTGACGCGTCACCCGCCGCGCCGTGCACCTTCATGTGCTTGCGCAGCGACGACGGATGCGTGTACGACTTGTCGCAGCCGTGCACGCGGCAGTTGTACGGCTTGTCCGACGTGTGCACGTGCGAATGTTTCTTCCTGTCCGAAGAGTTTGCAAACCGTCGATCGCAGCCCGCGTATTCGCATTTGAAAGGTTTTTCACCTGATGAAAAAAAGAAAATAAATGTTAATATTTAAATGTAAAGGAGAACAATTCGGTAAGGAAATGTCTTGGTCTACGTATTATAAAATAGCCATTTTATGAACTTTATATTTGACATTAAGTAGTTATTGTTTGGTTTGGTATCTGAGAGTGTAGATAGGCAATAAAATTGTATTGGTTAACACTAAACCACAATTTTGAAGAGCATATATGAATAAACTTGTCCACGCAACAAAATTTACATTTATATGTACTACTTTATGGTATATTTATTCAATAGATATAACCAAAGGCGTTGTATAACATTAAACTTTTTCCATACCTATGATAATTCAAATTTATCCGATATACTCATGCCAATGTTATTATAAAATAGGCATTGGCTATCCCTTTTTGGTCTTGATTTCATATTTTACCAAGTATATATTCAATAATCTTAACAAACTTTGCAAAGATTTATCATTTGACCTATTCATCACAAAACGCAGTACAGGACGCAGTACCTACGGCAAGGAATATTTTTAACTTAAATAATTTTTTTGTAATTTAGTATTTAAATTTTGTAATATTTTATTTAGTTAGTTGTAATTCTTTAGTTATATATTGATTATCACCTAGGCACTGATATGTCTGTTGCAATTCGTGAAAACCTGGTATTGGCTCACTGTTGCTTAGTTTATATTTAATTTTATGTTTAATAGCTGTTGGTTTTCCTATCTTAATAAATAAAATAAATAATTTTATACTGGGTAAAATACATTATATAACTTAGCTTAGATGCTACGCATCGATAGCCGAGTATATATCAGAAACATAATAAAACAGAACTAACTTTCCACTTCCTTGCCACTAATCTTCTGTTCGTTGCCCAATATATAGTAATTAGCTTTACTTATTTAATGCAATAACCAGGATTGTTATTTCCAAATCTAGCTATTAAATTAAACCAATATTAGTACTGTACTGTATTGTATGAATAGTAACGAGACGGTCTAAAGTTTAAAACCAAGCAAAAAACACACATCCCACTGAACTCAAATCCCAACAAAAAGATAACCCGAGTAACGCGAATATCCAATCACGCCATAAATAACCAGATTTGTTCTTTGTTTATAGTTTACGAGCATAAATAAATATTCACAACAATTGCATGGTATACTTAACACTGATATAAATCATCTTTATAAGACGACTGTCACATTCACGTAACAAAACTGATCATGCAGTTACCATTGAAAATTCAACCTTATACCATTTTTGCATGGTATGTTTTTGTATCCATGGTTTGGTAAGCCCTTTAACCTGTGACAAAGGAGCTCGACATTCGTTTTGCTTGATAACTTGATGATTAACGTGAACAATGAAGATAATCTTACTTGAATGGAATTATCACATGGATGTCATCTTATTTGGCATACCTGTCTGCCTCTAAATATATTTATTATAGTAACATACCAATATGTTTATTTGTCAACTACATCCTTGTCTATCCATTTTAAAATGATTTTTGAAATTATTACATATCCATGTATAAGATTTTCCTATTTGGAAAACAAAAAGGCGGTTTAACAGATGCAACATTATTTGGCATTTTACCCGAAAAGTATTTGAGTTAAAATCATATGTTTGTAAATATTTATGAGTACATAAATATTTACAAAATTTTACACACACCCAGTAGGGTATGTGTAAAATTTGCGAATGAAATTTGCAACAAGGAAAATTCATTATCAAAATGCCAAAATATAGAATACACTTTGACATGACAGCGGCTTTATTACTTGGGTGGTAAGGGTGGATTTCGAAGTGTAAGTGAACTGACGTGATATTATGAAGAACCTATCTAATGATCAAAGTTGTTGTACTTGTTACGTCTGTAGAATGGTTACTGGATTATCGGGTTTAGGAACCAACGTTGGTATAAAACGCTGTTTAAATCGCAGTGCTTCGTAGTGAAGGTTAAGCCATGTTTAAGGGCCTACTTATAAAACTCCGCTACTAGGGTAACTAAGGTAAGTAAAGAAGGTAGATAAGTAAAATCGTGATTTCGTTCGTATGAATGGTATTTTATGAAGCATTGAATTCACGTATCCCACGACAATGTGAAGCAATTTTTCCACCTTACGATTCCACGGTGACCCGAATTTTTTGCCAAATTTTTTGCTCCACATATTCCTTACAAGTTCACCGAAACGTATGAAATGATATTCAATAAACGTAGCATAAGCTAAAGGTTCTACTATGACCGCAATACAATGTAGCATTATTGTGTTGTTTACAAATAAACCTCTTCGGTTGTAATCCCTTGTATTGTTGTGGCTGGTTTGAAACATGACGATCGTGTCGAGAAGCCTCAGATGCTAATCTCAAGTGTCTGTTAACGCTACTATAATAGGGCTCTTTAGGCGTTCCCTTACTGCAATTTTTATACTCCTCATCGCACGTTTTCAATGCGAAACTTCCTTTATTACATGTTACAGTATGCATTATTCTCCAGCACTCATGTCTTGGACAAAGCCAATTCATACAAAGTAACGAAACGTATGGACATATTGTAATGAATGGTAGCAATAGTCATATTTTGTAAGAAGGTTTGAAAATAAACTTGGCTCTACAATTCATATTTAAATAACGTCGCAATAGGTTATTCAGAATCATTACTAGATCAAATTTTTTGATTGATTAGTTTAAATTAAAGAACTAGGAGGAACTAGGAGTTTTATTTTATTTGCCATGTTTGCAAGCCGTTCCGCACGCGCTTTCAATGTTTTGATTTTTTGAAGAACTAACTTGAACACGACATTGGTTTCTTATATTTCCCAAGAAAAAAAAATGTTTTTACAAAATTTATTCTTTCGCATCAATTATGAACGTGAATATTTAGATATTTAGTGTTTAATCACACTCTTCTTATACCAAGATTTCATATAAAGTACTAAAAGCAGTAAATATCATAAACAAAAATTACTTAGGATCGAGTTTGATGTAATATACCTATTGATAGTATTTCCTTGTATTTAACACTCATTTCGATAAAAAGAACACACATTATAGAACCAAATTAACGTCAAAGAAGTTACTCATCCAAAAACCAAAAAATGTGAAGAAATAAACATCCAACTAAACTGCCGTGAGCGGTCACAATAAAAACGTCTCGGATCCTAACCCTAATGAGGCTAATACAAGATAAAAGAGCCCCAAGCATGTGTCGCCCGTCTAATTACTAATCGGGCGACTCATCGATGGCCACAAAAACGGATCGACGACAAATTCTATTACACTTGATGCCTTGAGCACGCGCCATCGCATTATTAGAAGATATTGTTCCGACTCTATGCTATTAAACTTTTTTTTATCGTTGCTTTCTTTCCAATATAGTTCTTATGAAAAGGATTAGAAAACTTAATTTGTGTAAATTAAGGATTGGCGCGAAATACTGACTAAAACTGAGTAGCCTCCGCTCCAAATTATTTACCCCCTACGTTGGCGTTTAGGATGCATGAAGTATTTTTTATTGGTTCTCTGTTTCTCTCCTAGTTAAAAAACCAATTTGACAGATGATATAAGAACTTTATTCGCTTAAGATATGGTTACATATGGTGGTAGTTTGTTTCCAGACACATCTACCTTAAAAGCGAATAATTTTATAATCATACATATTATCTATGAATGTACAAATCAATGGCAAGATACTACACTTACTACCCAAAACCCTATAGTATATAGTAAATATAAAATCTGTAGTAGATAAAGACACTTCTGAAACATTGCCAAAACAACATAATATTACGGCCAGTCTTAATTAGGAATGCGTGGGTAAAAATCCAAATCCATTTGACAGATACGAATTCAAAGATGTTCCCAAATACCAAATTTGACTAAAAATAAAAACTTAAATCCTAACCGATTTTATTAATAGCTATGTCGGTATACGAAAATCATGTTCAAATGGTTTCTTTATACATTTAGTGTCAAAACAAAAACAACACGAACACCAGTTGGGAATGCACTTCGTGAATTCGTCGCGTTCCTCGCCGGGACACGGGCTAGGGTCAGATGTTTATCTTAAACGGCTGTATCACCCACAGGAGACACTTTTTTGTAACGTTATTATCGACGTGAAACCTTATCTCATGTTTTTTCAAAAGGGCATTCATTTGACTGATTTAATACATGACAAGATAAGCGTAAGGATCCGATTTTGGAAGCGATTGGCGGCAATTCTGTCTGAAGCAGATTAAACTAATTTTAAAGACATTACGCCTCATGAGATGACGGTTGGGCATTATTGGAATTCATGTTAGGTATACTTATTAAATTGTTAATCAATGTTCTATTCAGTAGACAGATTCAAAGTATAGACCAGCTACTAAGTGGATACGATTCATTACGTATGGATTGTATATTGCCAGGTAATTTTCTTTTCCCAAATGGGTATTCTCAATTACGTAATTTTCTTTTCCCAAGTATTCTCAATTACGTAATTCACTACCCACTCTTTTTTAATGTGCTCATCATCTCTATTCGAACGTTGCGTTGTCTGGAAGAGATCGCTGACTGCGATAATAATGCTCATTAGACATGTTTTTCTTCAAATCAAATCAAATGAAATTTATTTATTGCTTATTGATTACAGGTAGGAAAATGTGGTATTGTATCTTATATTAAGTATCTCTGTAACATACCAATGAAGTTTGCAATATTTTATACATTTTAATTTTAGCAATGAGCAATATTCGTCAATACAATTTTAGTTTCTAAATATACATCCATTTCTATATATTTCCTATAAATAATTAAGTTATTAGGTCACGAATAAATATTGTTTTGGTCATATAATGAAATGTAAAATTATATTGTTGTTTTTACGCTCTTGTGCATTTTATTATCTTAAACGGATAGGCCTAAAATATAGCCGTCCAAGAGTTTATGCGCTTCTTAATTTAGTTCGTGTTGGTTAGAATTAGGGCCATTGTTGGATCAAGATGTTGTTCATTGAAGCCACCAAATCCGTGGAGACTCAATTAAACAGTATTAAATTGTTCCTAAGTACATATGTTATGTACAAGTGCTAAGACAGAACAGTTGGCACGTCGCCTAGCCCGAATTACACTTCGGTATAGAGTTACGAATCGCTACTTAAGAGCGCTCTGCTGTGAAAACAAGCTTTTTAGAAATAGCACGAGTGATGTGTAACACGACACATTCGGCCTATGCACCCAAATTATACTAAATGGCTTTAGGTGAGTTTGGTGAAAAAACAACGCATCGGATATCGGATTGCGGAACGTAAATACTTTTTAAGGCGACGCATAAAATAATTCAATTTACTCAGCAATTATAAAACTTATGCAATTGATATTTATTTATTTAGTCTTTGACATATGGCTGGTTATAACTTTACATGATTGGTTCACTTTTACAAACAGATAAAAAACTGCTCTTTTAAGAAATGCAAAAAACATTCATTTTCTATCAAATTCAGCAAAATTTATTACGACCTTAAACGATAGAAGAAATATGCAGTAAATGTGCATGTCTTTTGAAAAGTATTGGTTAGAAAAATAAAGGATGAGCTAAAATTTGTTACCCAGTAGATTGTTTTATAGCAAATTGTAGCCCAATCCTTTAGTTAAAGAATTAAGTCTTCGAATTAAACGAAGTAAGTTAATTTTCTGAAGAGAGAAAAGAGGTAGATACTTTATTCTGATTATAGGATGTTTTTAAACTTCTAAAAGTCTTTAATTTTAAAGCCGCGGTTTACTCGATAACTTCGTGATTCGGGTTGGATCCTCACACAGAACAACTATGTGTGTGGGCCATTTATAGTTGTACCTACTCTTCGTTCTTTATTTATCGTATGCACCGTGGTTACTACTATCAGAGTTGTTCAAACCGCCCAGAAGACTTCGGACTTGGCTTTTCGACTGTTGTCTAATGACAACAACCGGGACCAACAGCTTAATCTGCCCTCTGAAGCCCTGCGTTGTGTGGCTGGGTGTGTTTTGTGTGACACAGCTATTAATTTCCCTAGTGCGGGAGTTGTTTTATATATATAAATAAATATCTGATATATATAACACTGCCATCTGATCCCAAACAAGTCATAGCATGTACTATGGCATCGAGACCACTGATAAATATAGCTATATATAGAAAAATTACACCCAAACACATAACAGATAATCGTTCTCACCACACAAAGGTTTGCCCTGGGTGGGGTTCGAACCCACGACCTCTGGCCTAGTCGTCAGGGTCATCAAGGTCACAACCACGAGACTATGAGAGCAGTCGATAACATAAGTAACTAAAATTTATTGGTGCGCAAAACCATTCAACACAAGCTCAATCTTGTGCGGATTTGTTCGCGTACTAGCGTTCCTCACTTCTTATTACTGCTGTCTTTTATTCATCAATGCGTCGTCTTAACTAAAATCTACAGAATACAGAGTAACAAATCACATGAATCTTCATTATTTGACTGGCTGGCCGACTACTGCCCGCGGGTTTGTCATCACCTTGAATAATAATTGGACGTTACTTGATACCCGTGCACCTGCTACACAACATATTCCGTAGATATTAATGCGGAATTATCTTAAATCACCGTGAGGCTAATAATTAAGATAAAACAAAATTTAGTGTAAACGATGCCAGAGACACCAGATCATTTGGAATTTTATGAATGATACGAATACAGGTTTAACAAAATGTTTTAATGTCTACATATTTGTGAATCACAGATAAGAAGGCTGTCGTTTTCGTATAGTAAGTTAAATATTACTAACAAGTTCTACAGATATAGATCGGGCATGCTTATGTCATTATACATAAATGTTAAATGTTAATGTTTTAATTGACTAACCAAAGCGAGGTATTCGTGTTAATTGACTAATCGTTGTTTACATGTACGTTTACAGTCATGAGGCTTTCACTGCTTCACTGGACTGTAAAGACGCAAGTTCAGGTAACATAATAAGTATAGATTAAGTAATCCGTGTTAGAGGCCACGACCTTTGCGGTTCTTAACACGGCTAAGTGCGGTTACGGGCGGCAAATTGCATGAGATGGTTTGACGGTCGCCGTAGCCTAGTTGGTAGTGCTCCTTCCTGCCTACGAAGCTGGTGGTCCTGGGTTCGAATCCCGGTAAGTGCAAATATTTGTGTGATGAGCACGATCATTTTTTATATTACTAAATGTATTTAGAAATATAAAAGTATGTTTATTAGTTATCCTTTGCCTAATTTGGGATCACATGGCAGTGTGTTAGTTGTCCCAAGATATTTATTTTATGAGTATCGGATGGTATTGAATTAAGCAGAATTTTTGGCGGCATATGATTCTCTTTATGATCTGTGATGAAGCCTGGTTCGGAGTACTTGCTGTTAATAGATAGAAGCGACATGAAAGCGGCTCGGCACCAACCACCACAAACTTCTCTTGTCAGGCCTGTGGCAGGCTATGTCGCTCTCGCATCGGTTTGTTTAGCCACCATAAGAAATGTCTCTCAGACAATGCGCCGTAAATCGTCTGTAACAGACGCAAAGGCCATATATATATGATTCTATATCTAAAATTTCCGTTATGGATTAAATTATAATATTTTATTATGAAATGAATACTACTAGCATAGAAAACATATTGCCTAATTAATTCTATGAAGGCAAGTTTTCATTACATACGACTAAAGTAATTAACTGTCGACTACGTCCATCATTCGAAGCGCATGTGTACGAACCATTGTTTCAATCTTTATTAAATGTTACATAATATCGAAGCTAATTCAATATCGGATAGAGAGGCTAATAGCCGGCGAATGACTGGCCGGACTGTCGGACTGTCCCGACATGACCACGCGCCGTGTTCGCTCTGACCCACTATACTAATCGCTACATTCAATAGACCACATCTAGAACACAGACATTC
Organism: Pseudoips prasinana; assembly: GCA_951640165.1. Taxonomy (NCBI): domain Eukaryota; kingdom Metazoa; phylum Arthropoda; class Insecta; order Lepidoptera; family Nolidae; genus Pseudoips; species Pseudoips prasinana. The sequence continues at coordinate 19,577,396 of OX621236.1, read as the reverse complement.
AATTAAAATCATTATTGAAAACGACTGAATCGAAAACCATTAGACATTTAATAATAATTAAAACTCTTGGCCGAATTTGGCCTTTGCTACAGATACTATACTTTAACGGAGAATAGCCAATAGACTTTATAAAGGAATATAACAGTCATGCATGACTGAGTTTAGCTATAACAGCCTATCTCAGTATAGGGTGCGCAAATACAAGTACACTCTCTATACCTACCTCTTTCTCATAATCTGATGGGACAGCAATTTTTTTTAAAGACAACGCCCGCACAACGGAATCAAAGCCCTGTATCGCGGGGTACTTTACAAACATATAATAGACGGACACAAATTATATCCAGACTCAGAATAACTATTTATGGGTCGAATAAATAGTGGACCGGCGTGGGAATCAAACCCAGGACCCCAAGCGGCGAGGCAACTGTCTTAGCCACTGCGCGACACATGCACGACCAGGGAGATATCAGTCCTTGCGTGGTGTCTAAGAAACAAAGATCTCTGAGAAATATTAATAACAATTTAATAATAACGTCCTCCTAGCCGAATTTCGGCCACGGCGGCCAGTCTCAACAGAGATTAGCCATCTGCGCGGGACATATTATAGTGCTCAAGTGTGTGCGCAAACACAGGAGCGCTTTCTATTCCATCATTTTTCAAGCCGCCCAGTAGGCTTCTGACATGGCTTAACGACTGTTGCTTAATGGCTACAACCGGGACCGACAGCTTAACGTGCCCTCCGAAGCACGGAGACTCTCACAAATTAAACCACTTTGGCGGTCACCCATCTATGGAATAACCGCGAGCCTAGTTGCTTAACCTATCCAATCACTTACAGACCGGTGAGAGCTGGCTATTAAATTTAGCTATTAGCGCCTCACGAATATCAATGTATTAAGCATATAAGAGCTGATTATACATATTTTATAATACATGCATTCTCTAGCCCAGACTCACGTAATACGATGCAACAGCAATCCAAATCTAACCGGAAGTAATAGGGCAGACGACAGAATACTTTAAATGCTCTCCTAAGTAGGTACCTACAGTCTACATCATTGCGACCTTCCTGAATCCCGGCTGCGAAATTTATTTAGCAAAATCGCTACCTAAAATAATAATTAAAATGAATAATAATTGAATTGATCCAGGACTGAAAGCCAGGATAGATAAAGGTAAAACAGTCAATACCTTAAGATATATCCACTAAATAGTATTGAATAGCCCCTATCGTCCTTAGATGTCACAATACACTTCAATTGACAATCGCCTCATTGGCACTTCCCCGAAAGCTGCATTTCTCTCGCATATTTAAAATCCGTTTCGTACAACGTGCACAATGATTTATGATGTACCTTTTATCCGAAACGTATTTCGAATTAGAAAGATATATTAATATCTTCATTTTTTCCACTTCTCGGAGAATACGGGCCCACGTCGGGGCACAAAAAGAATAGTCGGGGTCGGGCGAGCGCATTCGGCGCCCAACGACCGTGTGACAAGGTGCTTTATGCGGACGATTATGAGCAAACCGAATAATGTTCGATACCCGATAAATATCTGCCAACTCATACAAAAGGATCCCAATAAAAATATAATAGTAAATGTAGCAACAACATGGGCCACAAACTGCACAGTCATATCTCGCTGATAAATATAAATTAAAATGAAAACGTATCGGGAGGAAGAGGGACGGCGTACGGTCCGTGAACGAAAACAAATTAAAACTGATATAACATCCGAATGCGCACGCGCAGGTCGATGCAACGTGGAAAATCGAACATGTAGCGCGGAGTCGGCGAGCTTCACCGGGCCTTTTTTGTCGCGCTGTACAACACGACAGTGATTCACGATGAACAGCCGTGGGACCGACCACCTTCATTACTATTACAATAATTCACTCATTGAGCAACATTTAAAATTGTTCATAATTAGGTACAGTTGTCATCGCGTCGGTGGTTACACTTTACATTAACAGCGTCCTTATTACGTAGACAGTAAGCATGATTTTCGATGTGCAAGTGTATTCACAAATGTTGCTTCGACTGACCAACTGAATAAGATGGTGGTTGTAATTGATATCTGAATTACCAGTGTCGATGTCAAACTATTAATTTACTACTATCATAACTTGCCATCTCGCAATAGTAACTTACCGTGATGAAAATTACTTTGCACTAACATGTAACTGTACCGATTTGGGAAAATTGTTCTCAGTTTTAATAGAAATACTTCCCCAATTACGTAGGACATATTATAGTCAATTAAAATGACGGAATATATAAGCTAACATACAACTAGATGCTCTATCTAGTACTCTCATAATTTGGTTGGAGTTCAAATTGATACCAGAGATTTCAGCCGCGGGACCGAGGGGGATTTAGCCCTCAACAAGGCATGGAAGGATAATATGGCTACCTTTCTTAGCTATTGCGAAATTGCCTTGCCAAAAAACACTTCATACAAGTGTAGTGACCCCACAATCTGCGATAGAGCACCGCTAGTCCAACAAAACATTTTGTTTGCAACTAGCTGTGCCCCGCGGTTTTACCCGCGTTAAACTTTATAAATTATCACAGCACCTCCCCCGTAGGTGATAGCGTGATAATATGTGGCCTATATGTTGACCCGACCTCTTAGTAATATTCATGCAAAATTTGAAGTAAATCCATGCAATACTTTTTGAGTTTAGCCCGGACATACATACAGATAAACAGACATAAATTCTATAAACTATATTTTCAGTTTCGGTATCGATTGTAGATCACGCCCCAAGTGTCCTTATTCAAAAATATTCAATGTACAGTTTTGACTTTCCTACGTTTTGAATGTATAGATTCATTCCGCAGCAATAGTGGGTTTATGCATAAGCAAAGGTTACATTTTACTAGCTTTGGCAGCTATATTTCACGTTGACGTTTTTTATTCCTCTTCCCGGTTGGATGACATAAGAGCGCAGTTTCCCGTCTGGCTGTACTAGTGAGTTACAGTGATTTCGTATCGTTCAGTCTGGAGCTGTGAAAGCACTTTCCGTCTTGCTCTGATAAGTATCTACTGAGAGGGCGAAACAAGGACTAGAGCCATATCTATGATGTTTTGTTTAGAATTAATATTAATGTTAGGGCAGCATATATTCGTTTTTTATCTTTATTTTGCGGCGCATTTTATTATAAGGGCAGCATTAGGCCAGCAACTAGTTATTTAATTAAAGGTAAGTTTTATTATTTTATCCCTACAGATACGAGTGGATTAGTGACTTTTTCGGTTCTTAATTATATAAGTTTATTAATAATTTTAAGTTGTACATTTTAAATTTGCCTTTAAATGAATTGCTAAAAAGTCCCTTTTATATGTTATACTTAGGTCTATGACTGCAAGCATGGGGATTGGTCGATCACATTACGAGACTTGAATGTTCGTCACTATGTTAGCTCGGCTGCGCCTGATATTGTTACGTCTCTCTCTCTCTCGTAAGTCTTTACTCTTTATTGTTCCAATTTCGAATTAAGCATTTTATGCATCATATTGCTAATTTTTATATATTTATTAAAAAATAAAAATGTTTATTTTTAAAATATATGACTAAAGTCTTCAGTAAGTCCGTGGTTTACATTGGCCTTAGTTGAGAATCAGTACTGCGTTTAAATTGTATAATGTAGCACAATGTTGAACTGGGACCATTTATTTTGTAGTTATTATTATACATAAATTTTAAAATTGTATTTTATATTGTTTTACTTTTTGTATTATCTTTAAGTAATGTCTAATAAATACATCTGATTACTTTATATACTTCTTAGTCGATATAGTTTCTGAACTGATATTCTTTATGTTTCAATAATAAAGGTTGTCATCAAACTCATTGACAGCTTAATTGAATTGTCTGTACAAAGATCGTAATCCAATTTGAAGTAGTTATTAACACATGTTCCCTTGTTCGTCTATTCATTTTCTCATCGAAGTTTCGATCATTTTGTTCCCAGACGATTTTGTAGATAAACAATATTGTACAAGGTGAACATGAAAAAAATACAAGACGGTTAAGCAGGCAGGGCACGCTCGTCAATCCTTACGTCAGCCGTTTTGACAGCCTCGACCGGCATCATCGCTCGTCCGGTAACAAAATACAAGAAATAATACCACAAATTTCGACTTCTTAAAAAACTTAGTCAGTACAAAAAAGTAAAACAGATTTTCAGTTTAGGTATGCAACTGCCGAAAGGCTGGAAATAAATTAAGGATAATTTATCATTACAAACTTTTTGGTGTACATTTTAGCCTTAATTACTTATGTTCTAAATTATAAGAGTGGAGTGTATATAAAGGAGAGTATACTCTTGAGAATTTTCTTGGAACAGGACATTGATCAGCTCTAATACGGTTAGTATGAGGTAGACCGATACATCGATTAATAATACTCCGGGGCAGAAAGCTTATCTATTGAAAGACTGAATGTGTGCATAACAGAATTTACTTTTTGAAGTATACCTTTTTTACGCAGTCTTGATTTTGGGAGTAAGCTGTGTGATCGGGCGCTCCGACCGGAAGTTAAGAGGGATATATAAGTGACTGAAGAGAGAGTAAGTAAAAAGAGCGAGTTCCGTTTCGTATATAACTGTAGGGGCAAGATAGGGAGAACACATTTTCCATCTTTCTCTCGTAGCCAGTTATATTTTGTATATCTAAGTTTTACTTCATCGTGTGGTCTAAGGCTCACTCGTTTTTTTTTTAATTTAGAATAAAATACAATGTTTTCCAATGCCCTTAAGTGTCGAAGACAAATCGGAAACTGCAGGAAGGATGCCACAATCTTTCAAGAGTCGCGGATGCCCGTAGCGCAATTCCGGCCATTGTGGAGATTCTTAAGGGAGGCTTTTGTCCAGTTGACCTCTTACGGTTAACGTGATCACACCTATTCATTAGAGCGTTTCGATGTTCTATTACAGTTAAACATCTCCAGTGTACTTATACCTATCTTAATGCAAGTTAAATTCTGTAATTAATTAGTTCTGTATGTTACAAATAATATTATAATTATTTCTAAGAAATAATTAAAATGTTTAGATTGTGTTATTGGACATACTCCATAAGGTACTGGATTTAAGGCAGGCGCCGTCAACATTCGGAGTCGTGTCATGAGATGGATGATAAGTTATCAGTGCGCTAACATCTACAGAGATGGACGGGCACGCGAGGACTTTAATATAAAGTGAAATTTTAATATTGAAGCAAAATGACTGCAGAGTAAGACAATGTTAGTAATGTCTTACTTTTTCAAACAATGGTAAATGTATTTAAATATTTATGGAGTTGTGTGTGAATAGAAAATAAAACATTTTTGCAAAAGACATTATTATATGGTGATTTTGAGGTGAGTGCATGAGGTTGACTGATGCAGCAACTAAGAGTCCATTTTAGCATTTCTCAGCCCAGGGGTTTGGCACCGGTGGGTCACGTTGAGTCATTATTCGAACCTCAAAGCTCATAGAAATAATAGAACTCTCAAAGCAATAAATATTTTGAGATTTTAGTTTGAGGGTCTCCCCCTCAAACAACCTCATTTTATATCATTGCATTACATATATAGGACTCTAACTCAGGATTCTTCTAGTCATGGAGCGTTGGTGCGCCATATTGATATAATTATTTTGATTTTGAATTCACAATATATTCTTAGTTTTGTATTAAAAAGGATTAATTGATTTTCATTTTTAATTATTTTTACAGCCATGTAAAAGGCTGTAAAAATCTTCAGCCATATAGTTTTTATTTAGATAGGTACTACCGTGTAGTTTTACTTCTTAATGTCTCAATTTAAACAAAATATTTTTTAACGAAAATAATAACCACACGTTCAGTGCAATGTTGAAATAAATTACTATGGAGAATTATAATACTATCGAAAAGGTGATTGAATTATAATACATTTAATAATTCAATCACAATTTTAGGCTTAAATTAAGTTGTTAAGAGGTAATAATAATACCTAATATCTAGAAGAAAGAAATCCAACCACCAAATTAAAAAAAATTAAAAGTTGTCGAAACCTACTTCCTGTATTTTTTAAAAATATAAGTACCTTTATACAATGTAGTATAATAAAAGGTACACGGAGATGAGCAAAAGGAGTCGTTTTATTAATTGAGCTCGTTGGTATCGCATTTCTTAGTATTTGGGAGACACCTACAGAGGAGACCATACATTACGATACCGATATTCAGTAGCAAAAGTATGGACATGGTTTTAATTTACATTTTAATGCGTGTACGATGTGTAGTTATAATACGACGATTTATCTTTCACAAAACTAATAACTTGAGCTGACAGAAATATAATTGTGTTTATAGAAAACATGAGCAAAGCGTGCTCTAATCGAAAACACTATTTTAAACCAATTTATAAATTAGAATCCAGTAAAACCTTCTTTATTAAAATTTAGTAAAACCCACCGCCTGAGCCGTTCGGTTACAGTTCCATGAATATTAATATGTTCACAAATCATAAATATTATAATTTTGCGGCGTGTCGTACGCAAGTCGCCCAATAAATCGGTTACGTTATGTATTTTGCGTTTCAAATAACAAGTCTGTTATAGATAATGTTGGGAGGCCTGATTCACCTTTATTGCCTCGCTATAAAGGTGTATTCAATGATACCAATTTCATTTGTAAAGGGTTATAAGGCTGTTATAAGGGCAGTATATTTGTATTTAGTCCGGCGTGTCCACTCAACACCCACGCGCGCTCATGTTTCAGCCCCCGGGCACATTTTTGGGACAAACCAATATTTCTAACTAATATTAATAGTCTGTTTTGTTTTTATTTGTAACGTGTTTAATTTTTGTTATGAGACGCGCCCACATTCTTGGCGCTCCAAACATTCCTTGGAACGAATGTGATTCATGTTTGATTTGATAAATAAGATTTCACGGAATTTTGCGCAAGGAATAAAGTTGGATCCTTATTTTAATTGAAATATTTGTACTTTGTCAGCATTAGCAGGTTTATTTTGTATATTTAGCTCACGCTATAAACCTAATTATTGGGCAAAATGAAAAATCACGACATTTTTTTGGGGCCTAGGTTGCATAAAACATAGCATTGACTTAAAATGATCTATACATATGTTAAAATCGTGTCAAAATTGTACAATGAATATTTTTTTCAAAAGGATACTTTGGGCGTGATCTTCATTTGATATCGAAGCCTTAAATGGAGTTTTTAGAACTTTTGTCTGTTTGTCTGTATGTATGTCCGGGCTTAACTCAATAAGTGCTGCATGGATTTACTTCAAATTTTGCATGAATATTACTAAGAGCGCTAACAGCCTCGGGGGAGGAGTTGTAATAATTTATAAAATTTAACGCGGGAAAAACCGTGGGGCATAGCTTGTATGTCCGAAGTACTAAGGCACAAGTCAAGTTTAAGAATACGGCCGTAAGCAGCAACAGCAGTTCATGTGTTTTTAAAAACCTACAGAATACTACTTTTTACAGTCGTGTTAACATTTCGATTGTTGTCTGATTCTATCGAGATTTTTTCGCGAACCGTCCTAAGTGTGTGGAATTCTAAGGGTGTCGATACATAGCTTATTCACTGACTTTTTACCATTGACAGGTGCAAATTTAAAGATATTGTAATTGGTAATAGTATTAAAGCAACTTCTATGAAAGAGAAACTAAAATGAATGCTTGGAAAAAAGGTATGTCCCAGAAGCAGACAAGACTTTTACAAGAAGTCAGAAGTCGGCTGAAAAATATGATAAGATTCTAAATTTTATTAGAAAATATTGCGTTTAAGGTCTGGTGGAGTAATATCCTGGGACATTATAACCACACGGCCATCTGATCTCAAACTAAGCAGAGATTGTACTATGGAAACCAGATAACTGATATGTTACATATACTACTTTTGTAAACACGTAAATATATAGATAAAGGCAGAAGCTAACAGGTCACCTCTAAAACCACCATTACGATATATAAATATAAGAACACAAACCCTTAATTACATGTGTGTACAGTTTTATTTAAAGACAAATCCAACCAACTCAACTACCTCTCTACAATATTTTGGCAAGATTGCAACGGGGGGATATGGTGAAAATCCTTTTAATTCCATTTCGTGGGTATTCCGAAGTTCTTTATGTAATTCAAATTTCCCCAATTTAAAGTGAACCTTATGCTTATGTGATAAAGGTGTAACTTGTAAGTCTATAAAAAAATTACAGATTGGGTAGTTGGATGTGCTGGCGTCTGTACCTCATAAAAAGAATGTGCTAAAATAATAACTTTTCTAGGCTTAAGGTCTTGGACTGTCCGGTGATGAGCCAGACAGCGAAAAAATGAGTGAGCAGTTATTTTCATTTTTATATTAATAAGTTCTTTTTAAATGTATACCCAACGCTCAAGCCATCGAATGATGATAAAACCAGGCTTAAAAAACTTAAACGTAAGTCTATTTAAGTGTCCTGATGAAAAAGATGAATTATTTACGGGTAAGAATCTGTCTTCCCCATATTAGGTAAATCATTGCCTATAGATATATGTAAGATAGTTTCTTCCCCTTGGCAATAAGTTTCTATGTTTGTCCATGATGTGTAGAGACCATGTTGTCGGCGACATCACACATACATACATACATATTGATAAAGTGAGGTGTCGGCTAAAAAATCGATGAATGATGCAGTGAGACCCTCCGCGAGCACACTACAAGAGCAAAGAATTCGTAAACTTGGGAATCTAAAAGCGCAATACGTTTTTCTTGGAGCATTGAAAACGGCTGATAGCTCATTTAATTTAATGAAGTAGCTATTTGATGTTATCAAAAACAATTCAGTTCATTCTTACATATATACTAGCGGTCCTAAGCTATTGTGTTATTTTTGGTCAATAACTTTACACCTGTTGACTACCTCGTTGGACGTGGTAGAGCGTTCAAACACATGTCATTAGGGTTGAAAATCCTAGGTTTTCACATATAGTTATTGGGCCAATAGTGTTGCAGCAAATAAAACTCAATAGCAACCCGAAGACATAAAGGTGACGGTGAAGAAGAGCTCATTAAAACTATGATCATGCAATAGACCGTTTTCCGGTCATGTCGGATTGCTGTCTTTGCTAACCCTGCCTTTTTTTTTTTTTTTTTTTTTTTTTTTTTTTTGATAAGGCAGGGGGAATGCTAATGCACGCCACCCGCAAAAAGTGTCTGCGGGTGGGTATGTCGGACTCGCACCGACTAATCCAAACCTGCCGTGGACTTCTTCTGGCGCCTGATACGGGGAGCCCCGGGAACGCGGGTATGCTGCTCCGGTGCCCCCCTTTTGCGCCGTGTCCCAGATGGTCGGGACACGCACCCGGGGAGAGCTGTGGGTTGCCCTCCCCATTTGCCGACTCCTGCCAGTACGGCACAGCGACTGCGCCACAAACAGTTCGCTGTCTTCCCGGGGCTGCTTGCACGTGGTGGCAGTAGAGGACACTTCTCATACTGCCACCGCAACCCCGAGGGGAGTAGGGCTAACGGCTGCCGCCGCCGCCCCGACGCCTCCTCCGTCTACGAGCGGGGTCAGCTCGTTCCCGATCCCGCTCGGCGGCCTCCTTCTGGAGCATGACTGCTTCGCAGAAGGAGACCACGGCGTCCCATTTGGTGGAGTCGCCAGCCAGCATCGCATACACGACTGCTGGCGGCGAAAGATCCCGTCCGATCTCAGCGACCAGGACTCGTCTCTCGGCCTCCCAGGCCGGGCACTCCTCCAGCGTATGCTGGGCAGAGTCCAGGTCGCTCCCGCAATGGTGACAATGTGTCGTCACTTCTCGGCCGATCCGGCACAGATACTCACCGAAACACCCGTGTCCGGTGAGTATCTGAGTCAGTCTGTAGGTGACGTAACCGCCCTTCCTTCCCACCCAGGCCTCGAGGTGAGGCAGGATAGCACCGACGGCACGTTGGCGCGCGTTCAGGCGCAACTCAAGCCGTGCGCGCCACTGTGTTAGTACGCGCCGGTGTGCATCCCGCCTATAGGCAACGAGCGTCTGCTCTGGCGCCTCACCGCTCTCCCGGCCGACGCGGATCTCGGTGTAAACCGTCGCGTCGACTGCCGCCAGGAGATCAAACGGCGGGAGGCGCGCCAGGAGTGTCGCCGCCTCAAAGGATACCGTCCGGTATCCTCGTGCGATCCGTATGGCCACCACACGCTGCAGGCTATTCAAAATAGCTCTGCAGCGGGAGGCGCCCGTCAGGCGTTCAGACCAGACGGGCGCCCCATAAAGGACCATGGATCGCACGACACCTCTGTAGAGGCGGCGAACTTCTTCCCTGGGACCCCCGAGGTACGGCAAAAGCCGGTGTAACGCAACGGTTACCCGGCGCACTCGGGTGCTAACCCTGCCTGCTAACCCAGAGATTCCACCCATGTCCTGGGTGGGAATCTCTCCCACCCAGGATAAATGTTTGGGTCATGAGCACGGCTATTTGTTCTGTGTCAGTGTGCAATCGGTCTGGCTTTAGTTCTTGGCGTATCGCTAATTAAGTTCTCCAAAACCAAATTAATAAATATTTAAAAAACGCACAGCTACCTTCAATTTTTCTTATGAACCAATTTGAACGAATTAATAAACAAAAGAGAATTCAAATACCAAAGCACATACAGTAAAATTTATAACCTCTTACTTTTTGGTCTGGGAAAAAAATTACAGACAACAGACTGGGGTATACAGGGTTGACGCTTTTCCATATACGAGACTCTGGTAGATCGATTCTGGCTGGGTTTCATGTCTGGAAAAATGTCTTTACGCAAGCTATGGGCAAAAAGGGACCTATCTCGTTCATCTACGCACTTTATGTAATTAAGTTAAACGACTCCTGCTGCATAAATTAATACGTTTCATTAAGACCTGTTAACTACGAAGTTTGCAGGAACTAGTTTCTAAGTCTCGTACGTGCCAGTCAATACTGTTGCAAATATCTAATTATCCAGGCTTTCTAGTTATCTATTCCACTCGCACCTACCCACTATAAAGTCATAATAGATGGGTCTATTACTTTGAGTGTAGTTTCTCAGTATCTTCTATCTTATTACCGTTTATGAAAAAATGTAAGTCATGCCTGGTCTATTGTTCTAGGGGCTAGTGACTATGTCTGCAAAGCAGAGGTCGAGGGGTAATATGTAAGTATGTTTATTAGTTGTCTGGTGGCCATACTCTTTGTCTCGGTAGGGGTGTACTATGGCAAAAATTTTACTGATATAATACATATACTACTTTTCTTTTGTAAATATATACTTATATAGATAATTTCACCCAGACACAAAACAAACAGACATGTTTATGCACACAAATATCTGTTCTGGGTGGGAATCGAACCCACAACCTGCGACTTCAAAGGCAAGCATTTACCACACACGCCAACGGGCTCGTGATATGTAATGATTCTGTACAAATTTCCAATAGGCCAATCTGAACGAAGACTAACTAGCTATGCAGGGTTCTGTGCTCTCCCACTCATAATCCAAAGGCATGCACATGAACTTTAAACTTTAACTAACTACTCTTCTTTTTATGCGGGAGATTTAAAACAAATCCACTTCGCAGCAATTTGCATCTAAATTACAATTGGATTTCATCATGAATCAACCCGTGTAGTTAATAACACTAAATTAAAATAAATACCTATTAAAAAAGAACAGCAAGCAACACAAATCTGTCACTATAAAATGCAGGCATAGATAGTAAAGTGTCAGAAGAAGCGATTGTAATAAGATAGCAGTGCGAGGAGGCGTAGGCAGGAACCTACTAGTGCATCCCGCGGCTTGCAACCTATTGTTATGAAGCAACCGTGCGCAATTTATGTCATCCCACCGCGACTTGTTACGGACACACCGCAAAACAACTCGAGTATAAAATGGAAACATGTTACATACGATACATTTATAAAAAATGTTTTGATGTATGAGCTCATAGGTAACTTGAAGTGGAACGGAAGCTTCAAAAACAGCACTTAATACCCAATATTTGTACAGATTTATTGTTGTGAAGGTACACTACTTCACAATTACAACACTTCCTCAAAGGATCAAACGGAAAGCTTTTTTTATAGATACTTCTACTAATACTACTTATCATCATTACAGCTGGCAGAAGCCTTCTCCCGAACAAGCCTGCCCCAAGAATCATCTTGAGGGATATGTCATAATCGCCACGCTTGGCAGAAGGGTTGGCAACCGCAGAATGAATGTCATAGTACTCAGAAGGAAGCTGCTGCCAGTCCTCTGGTAGATATTCCATCGGGTCCACTTCTACGCTCCCTAACTAGATAAGTTGAGGTAATGATATTCTGATATTCACCGTGTCGCAAATACTTAATAATAAGACAAATAATCGTGCGAGTCACCTGATGGTACGTGATAACCGCGACACCAGGGGTGCTGCAAGAGCGTTGCCCACCTTTAAGAATGGAATAGGCTCCTTTCTTGAAGATTGCCATGTCATACCGGATCGGAAACAGCTCCGCAGTTAAGTGATTCCACAGAGTGCGCGGTAAATGTTCCCTTAGTTTTAGGATTAAGTAAATTGTACGTATAAGAGGGTCGATTGCTTCTGTAGGCTTTTTCTCAAGTAACTCTAGAGTTGAACCGTGAGTAGCGCTGATGGTAACTGTATGAGTGGGCAGGGCATACCGAAGAAGCTCGACTAGGGCAGTATTTTATCCTTACAGATTATAATCTGGGTAAGCATTATGTTATTAATATTGTAGTATTGGGTTGAGAAAGGTTTTCAAAGCTCATTGGGGTGGGAGGATGGGTCGGAAACGAGTGAGTGACTCCATATGCCATACATAACCGCATATACATACATAGAGTAACCACTTAATGTCAAGTGTAAGCCTGTTTGACGACTTGGTAATATTTAAAAAAAAAATAGTAATTCGGAAGAGAAGCTTACTGTCCTATACATTAAACCAACAGGCCAGTATGTTGATTGTTCTAGTCTATTTATTTAAAACTCTCGATTCTATATTAACTAATAAGAGATCTTATTCTATTCAAGGGCAGAATATATTTTCATGAAACCTAGCTTAGTACCATTTCAATGAAATTAGAAAACTAAAATCGCATTAAAATTAGTCGTACAATGCCTCAAGCAGATTTAGATATGCAAACACATAGAGTTAAGAATTAAGCGTCTACAGTATCTAAACATAAAGGTTTAATGTAATTATAACGTCAATATAAAAGCTGTCGATATGCCATGACTAAATGATTTGGGTTGGGCCATATAAACCATAGATATAAGATTATCTCGGATGTTCTCAATTAGCTATTAAATTGAGAGCGGAAAGAGCCAGGTGAAACCGCGTATTCTGTTTGATTGATCGTCAGTTCGTGCACGATCATCTATCTACGGAACAAAACTGAATCATGACCAAATTAAATATATAATTTCATTACTAAAATGTTTAGTTCAAATTTAAAATAAAATAATAGGTATGTAGTTTGCTCACCATTTTGATATTTGTGATATATAGTGAGTCTATGATGGATATCTGTTGCTAGCTGTACAAAAACCGCAAAACTAATCGTCGAAACAAGGACATGATAATCTTGCTGATAAATTATCATAATATTATCGTTATTATAATAACTGTATACTATTATCCGGGTACATACCTGGACATAATAGTACTTGTTATTTGGGTTATCAATACTCAATAGTTTACTGTATTCCATAATGTATAGATGCAGATGGTGGGTATCCAATTATGGAGCCTGTCGGAAACAGCAACAAGGTTCAGTAGTAGAGACGGCTTGTTTATATTGGCGGGCCGGTTGGCTTTGTTGGTAGATACTTGACTTTACGCCGGAGGTCGTGGGTTCGATTCCCATCCAGGACAAATATTTGTGTGCATTAACATGTCTGGTTGGCCTGAGTCTGGGTGTAATTATCTATATAAGTATGTATTTACAAAAGAAATGTCAGCTATCTGACTTCTATAGTACAAGATCTGCTTAGTTTGGGCTCAGATGGCAGTGTGTAAATAATGCCCTAGGATATTATTATTATTATTATATTGAATTATTATTTATATTGTTGCCTTATTGATAGTTTCTGGGCAACCTCGTGCACTCGTTTATCACGAAAGATTTTTAACCATAAAAAAACTTCTTTTATGTGTGGTTTCCAAGGACTCTATATCAACATATGCTAGGTGATAGAGATCAATTCGATTTGGTCATAGCTCGCGAAGTAAGTCCCAGCTAAATCGTATTAAACAATAATTATATGTAAGGATAAACTAAATGAAAGCGTTAACATCACATCGCATGAAAGAGAAAAATATTTTTCTCTTCAAATAGACCAAATCTAAATAGGAATTACAAAATATATGACAATAATAATACTACTATAAACTTAACAAAATAATATAAAATTGTTCTGATCATTCTAGAATATTAATCTCGCTAGATGGCCGAAGAAGATTTTTCAAAAGAGCAAAAATAATGAATATTTTTATATTGTTTAAATTATCTGCGCCTCTAATACTGGGACACAAATATTTGAATTAAAGTGTAAACCATGTTAATGTAGCATGTAACAATCACAAATAGCTGTTACTAAATCCGTTTGAATGGTTTTTGTCTATGTGAGTGTGTAATTAATTGCAAATCGATAAGAGATGCGAGATACGCATCGATGTGAAGGCACTCGATCTCCAATAAAATTCAACAAGGCATTAACGCTTCAGTGTTTTGCGTTCCAATGCAAGTTTCATGCTGCGGCTGATCTGTTTTTGTGCGCACTCCAATACCCTGTTCGCACTAGCTCTTTGACGTTTAGCGAAATTCTGCAACGGATAAAAACAATTTTCACGTTTTCTGGAATGCTCGGCTGTGTAGGAACACGTCTTTGCTTTGCCAGCCTTTTTTAATCAAAGACTGGTCATCTTTGTTTTATTATAATCACTTGACCATTCATTGACGCTTTAGTGGTGTAAAATATAAAAACCTGGTTTAATTGAATAATATTTTGTACTTATTGGATATAGTAATGGAATGAAGGACAATTTCGATAAATATCAGCCCGTCTAGACCTCTGAGGAGGAGATTTTATAATGAACAGGTATATGTGCAAATTTAGGCATACTCTTTTAAACAAGTATCTGCCAAGTCAACAAGTCAGGGCGTTTTTTCTTCTCCCGAATTTCTTAAGAGGCCATAGGAAGAACATTTTTTTAAAATAACTCCTCCTTTTTTCAGTTACACTCCTTGTGGATTATAAGACGGTTCTAACGACTACCCGGAGATGTGTTGACCTCCCGCTCGAAAACTCTTCATAGAAGCCTACATGAGTTGCAGTGATGGATGAGCAAAAAGCACTTTATTTACCAATTAACTGACAAAAACTTGAGTGGATTAGGCCAGACCAGTTTGGTAGTTTAGCTACTCTACTAGGAACGGGAGAAAATACTATAAACTTCAGTATTTTAGGCTGTGGCTGAGATTTTTTATAGTCAGAAGATCCCAATTATTTTTATTTTCATCCACGCATCGACGATCGGGAGCATCGACGTACGTAGATGTTCAATAGATAATTGTATATGCAATGTGCCAAGCGTGTAGACACTTCAGCGTATCATTGCGAATGGGGACGTTGTGACAAAGAGATAAAAAAATAAAGCGCTTAACGCTTTATTGTGTCGTGCGTACAATATAGTATTGAGTAGGTAATATAGTGTGGGGTAGCAAGTGTGTAGCTACTCGCACAATGTCATGCTATTATGGGGACTTGCCGGTGTGTGTGTTAGCGGTTGTGAATGTGTGTGTTGAGGGTTATAATGGTGCTACCGACGCTGCGATGAGGGGTCGACCACGCCCACGAAATTATCGTTTGTTTTAACAATGTTTAAGACACATTTCTAATGAATTTTAGAAGCGCCTGATATGTTGGTTTGACATGCGACTATATGTCACATGCATTCTTCTACTTTTGTACTTGTTACTTCATTATTTTGGGGTTGGCTATTCTTATAATGTACGCCATTCCGAGCATAGTTTTGTTACTATTACGATCAATTCTACGTGGACTATCACGACTCTTTCAGGTAGTTAGTTTTAAAACCTCAACAAAAAGAGTAGTATTATAAGCCTGTGTTTGAGTGTTATTAAGTATCTCTGTGTCATCGTAGCTACCAAATAATTACATAAATCCTATTAAACCCCATACATCCGATTGATTATGATGTCACAAATCTACAGAGAAACAGGGGACACAAAGTTAAGTGTCCCAGACTGAATCTCAAATACGGGCAATCTCAATGGAAACTAGCCAGCACTACGCAGGACTAAAATTGTTATATAGTTTCCTTGTTCTTCGCGGTACGGGCGTATAAAACCGTCTATGTCTAGCGTCTGGCCTACTTCAGGGCGTTTTCTTTCAAGAATAAGTTAATTTGCAATGTTTGGCCTAACCCGGGTTTTGGATCTATAGGTATTATATATTCTAACTATATGCAGTTGAATACATTATCGGTGGAGTAAAGAGGCAAAGTAAAACAGAGACAAGTGATATAAGACTTCAAACTTTTTACTCGCATTTACATGTATGGAGGCTTAAAGACTCCGTGTTAGATTTTACTGGCATTTAAGAATTATCTTCAATGTTGTCTCCATTCACACTCTAAACTCTCCTAATCTGTTAAAAATATTTATTCCTAGTAACCGATGACAATAAACTAAAGTTTTAAAATTGTTTGATATTAAATCCCCTTATGATACTGTCTGGTAACGCACACATAGACAGTATTGTGTCGGGAACATTTTTTATACAATTTATCAATCCGGGCAGATGGTCGCTGGATCATATAAACACCTTTGAAAAGCACCCAGCCATTTTAGGGTTACAACATTATCATATGGATTTAAAATGGCCGTATCTTTTTACATTATTTATATATAGCAAGTTCAAAAAGTGTTCAGACATTTCTGGCGTCAGTCTAAATATAAAAAAAATCAAGTAGACTTTAAAAAGGCGCTTGTAAATAGTCATAATATGTTTGTAGTCATATTATTAACTGTACATAACTATTTCTAAGTACATTTAGATATTCATATCAGCGATTTGTATGAAATCGTTTACAAATAGCATTTAATTTATGACAGTAATGATTTCGTTACCATACTTGTTTATTTCAGTTTTGGTCAAAGTGGTTATTTATAGGTTTAAATACATTTCATTATCCAAATTTATAGTTTTAGATATTTATTTATTGATTTAATGGCCAACACGCAATGCAATTATAGGTCAAAATAATTAAAACAATATTTCCACATTATCCCGTACATGTACCATGTCACAGTGATACAAGTACTGGCAGACAAATCGCAGGGCGAAGGCGCTCAGGATACTACTGTTCGGGCTGAACCTCATCCTGCGCACCAGGGATGTGCACCGCTTGCGCATGGTTGTATAAGAACAATCCACGCGCGATGAAGCGAAGACAGAAGCGAGGCAGCCCCAACGGCACCCAGATATATTTTACTACATTTTATTTGAATTATTTTAAAAAAGAATTTAATATTATATATAAAGAATTTTAAAAAATTGCTCGAGTTTTAAAACAACGTGAAACTTAAATAATGTATTGAAACCAGCTAGAATACGGGAAAAACGTGTACTTGAAGTTGACACGTGAATTGCATGTGTTTAGTTAGCGCACTGAACATAAGTGCTGCAGACGACGGTCCGACAATGAGCCGGCGCCCCTGCCGCCGAAGGGTTCCGTATTGTTTGCAAAATATTTTGAAAGCGTCATTTTATACGGCATATTAGTTCAGTGCGTTTGATAGTGGGGGACGTCTTCACCAGTTGAAATCATATCATCATTAACGCATTGTGTTCAGTATTCACCCCTCTGCCGCACCGCAACCAGTTGTGTTGAAGTGATGATAAAGAAACTATTGAATTTTAATATGGTGCAACCTATTGCATTTAATGGTTTGTTTAGTTTTAGTATATTGTTAGATTTAGTGCATCTTCATGAGTCAAAAAGTACCAATATCATATTTTTTTACATTCATATATCAACGAAGATACCTTGGAAAGATAGCTGATCTATGCATGACATGAGAAACTGTGATTTTTAACACGGAAGTTAAAAATTAAATAAATAATATCTTTGCTATACATATTCACCGTAGCTTAGTTGGTAGTGATCCTGCCTACGAAGCTGGTGGTCCTGGGTTCGAATCCCGGTAAGTGCAAATATTTGTGTGATGAGCACGAACATTTGTTTCTGAGTCATGGATGTTTTCTATGTATATAAGTATTTATCTATCTATATAAGTATGTATATCGTCGCCTGGTACCCATAGTACAAGCTTTGCTTAGTTTGGGGCTAGGATGATCTGTGTGACATTGTCCCCAGATATTATTATATTATTATTTGGCCGTGTGGTTTCCGGCCTAGAAAGGATAGGAGGGTCACCCCATACCATCCGGTGGGTGTCGTAAAAGATGACTAGATAGTCGGGCAGCAGCTTCACCGGTGTACCAGCTAGAACCTAACTGCGGTCACCTACTCGCATGCCAAGCGCGGTGACCAAGGCAAACCCTTGGGTGAGCCTTATATCACGTTTTTATACGTTAAAGTTGAAAATGTTTTCAACTTTTAAAATGAATATATAGTTAGGTTAAAAATATAAATATATTTTCATCTTCTACTGCCGTAACAGTGGCGTTAAACGGCGTCAATACACTAAGTTCTTCGAAGGCACATATCTGTGTGAGTCGTTTGGTGGAATGGGATCACAATCAATAATTACCGCTTCACGTCACCAGGATACTGGTCTTGACTTTGGTAAAAAAACTCAGCATTACCATCCAGCGTGGCAATGCCGCCAGCTTGCTGGTCACATTACCGGACAAAGATGTAGGGGAAGTTTTGGGCAATATTTTTAGTATAATTTTATATTTATGGAGACTTAATGCTTTAATTAAATTTTGATTGTATTTATAGTTTAATTTAGTTGTAATTAAATATATATATATATATATATATATATAAAAGTTGGTTTTATTTATCTCCACAAATTACATAAGATTTAGTATCTAAGTTGACAATTTGTATATTTGTGGGAGATCTGGAGTATAAACTAAGCCTTGGCCTGTATTTTAGACCTCCAGGCATAAAACATAAACGCATTAGGTGTGTTTATAAATAGTTAAAACAATATAATTAGATCAGTTAAAACTATCTATACTTAATTACTCATTATACAT
Organism: Pseudoips prasinana; assembly: GCA_951640165.1. Taxonomy (NCBI): domain Eukaryota; kingdom Metazoa; phylum Arthropoda; class Insecta; order Lepidoptera; family Nolidae; genus Pseudoips; species Pseudoips prasinana. The sequence goes on along the minus strand of OX621236.1, from coordinate 19,558,123 downwards.
TTTGTGACTAAACCTATTATTTAGTTAATTAGTTGGTGAGATTCAGTTGTTCTTTTTCTTCCACCCTCTTTCGCACCAGTGCTTCTACTGTGAGCCCCGATCGACTGTCAGTAGAACTCAGTGAAAACCTCTATCTGATTGGTAAGGCCCAGGCAATCGCTATAACTTTCTTAGGTCTCATAAAGAGTTTAATTAGAAAGCAAGGAGTAGTTTAAAAAAACAATTCCCTCAGAGTAAATCAGGAGACAGAATAATATGCTGTGGTTTAGTGCAGGTGTTTGCCATATTTTATGTTTGTTAAAGCTTTTTATAACCTCTTATTACTGAATATTATCTACCGCAGCATTCTCCGCATATGTTAATACATCTACACATTTCTAAGTCTAGTTAATTTAATGGCATTTCACGTTATCCAAACACCACTTTGTGAATTTCAGGTCAAAATTGATTCTTAAAAGATTTTGTGATAGTAAATATTAATAAAATAAACGTGGATTTCCACACAAGTATTTATGGCAGGATAGCTAAACGAAATCTTACAAAAAATATGCAAAGAAAAACATTGACTCACTCACTGGCTAAACATGAAATTTTACAGGCACGTAGTTTAACAGCAAAGATAAAAAAAACATATTGTTTCGGTAACTAATAATTATTCATATTTAGAAAAGATAACGCCCGCACTATAATGTACAGGGTTATAAATACATGTACCATGCGGGAATCAAAAAAACATAATTCTCGGGCGTAAAGTATCATCAAACTTAGGGTAGCTATAAGCATGGGTTATCTTGCTTAGTTGTCACGCCAAACACTAGGGCGCCGATATAGTGGTAAGGCGGATGAAAATGAGTTTCTAATTTTAAAGTAAAGTCCGAAATCTTTAATCAATTTAGCCAAGGTGAATCCTCTCAGGTTTGCAACATACTTCTAAGGCATCATATAGCCTAACATTTACTGGAATCTACAAATAAATAAAAATATTATGAACGTGTTTTATGTATGATGCGATCGGACGCATCTTTGATATCAGAAATGGCGAAAAATTACATCAGCTAGTGAAAATATATATATAGCGAGACTCTTCATTTTTAAGATAAGAAAAGATGTATTTTTCCTGGATCTCACCCTGACAATACTTTGTTTAAAAATAAACGTCGTCAAAGCGCTTGAAGTCCGTTGAAACATCCAACCATCTATTGCTAAAAAAAGCTGCAAACTTCCACTTAATCCGAATAAATGAGCGCTATAAATTTAGTTCGTCATATTGGCATTAATTGTGTGCACAAAAACAATACCAGTCGATTACTCAGGTGTTTAGTGGAACTAAAGTGGAAATAAAATTATTGGTGCTTGTGGGCGTATGCCTCGGGCGGCTTGACGCCACACGTGCTAACATGCCCGTGGGGGGACGCGCTGAGTGCTTAATCCTTTATCTTATTTATGATTATTTCCCCAGTCTTAAATCCTGGTAAGCAGAGATTGGATCCTATCAGTTCCTACAACGGAATAAAGTAAAAACTATGCTAGTCATAAGTGCTACAGTAGATATTCCGGCCCATTCTTCTTACAATAATTTCTATTTTCCTTGAAATCGATCCAATCCATGAATTCATTTGCATGTGTATCGGCTTATTGTGAAAAAGATAAAAGAGTTTTAGTTCTATAGATTTTCTATTTTTGTGTAAATCTTAATGCCGTTCATCAGAATAGATCAAGTTTCAACAGTATAGTACTTATAGTTTCGGAAAAAAGTGGCTGTGACATATAGACAGACAGACATGACGAATCCATAAGGGTTCCGTTATTTGCCACTTGGCTAGGGAACCCTAAAAATGGAAAATCATAAATTGAATCGTCTGGCGGCTCTCGAACCAGCACCCTTTGCCAATCCGGGGTAGGCGCTCTGCGCTAAGCTACGACCGATTTACACTGGCAGATAGGATTCCTTTGCTAACACCCTTTTGGAGAATGTCGGTGTTATCCATCGGCTTTGATTTCTAGAAACACGGTTGACTACGTAGAGAGCGCAGGTTCAAGATCCGCCAGACGATTAGATTTATGATTTCCCATTTTTTAAATAATTCTAATCGTTAAATAAAAAAAAAACATCACCTATATACAAAGCAGTAAAAAATATGAGATAGGTAACATAATGCAACGTCTGTTGTATTACGTTAGCAGCATATCATTATGATTTAAGACATTGCTAATAAGCTTCCAGTGTTACTGCAAGCTTAACTACCACTTCATATGTTTCTAGATTGTTTTTACTAATCGTTAAAGATATATTATTGAATATTTATGATTCCAATATACGGTCAAGCTACTGATCCAACAAGTATCATTTTACACTGATAATAAAATATATATTTATTATCAAACTCGATAGCGTGATACATCTACAGGATATTATATGGATATTTGGTTACCAAAAGCATTCAATTTTGAATTTTATTTATTCAAATATACACTATTTAATTGCTCAAATATTGCCTATTTTATTGTTTATAAGAGCTTATGTTACTTCCACGAATTGTTTCTCATTTAAATTTTATTGTGTGATTGCATAAGAGTTGTCATAATAAGTCCCGATATTCTAAGAAAAATATTTATGAATGGACAAATAAAACTGGTGATGTTGCTAAATCTAATTTCATAGTTTGTAGGAATAACAAGGTTATTTGTGATTTAAATAATGAAGTTTAGAGGTAGTCTAAAAGCTGTTAAAAAGCTATTAACATTGGGTGGGCTTGACATGTCATAAATACATTATCAAGGTTTATTATAGTCGAGAGGTCTGACCGTCCCGATATTTGCACTCGCCTAATTAAATCCATAATGACCAAAAGCAGAATTCAGACCACTATGGTTTCACTCAGCCTTGGGATAATTTATAGCCACCCATAAAACAATTCTTCAAAGTTCCCCACAAAAAGGTCTCGTCTATTCAAAAGCCCGTATGAGATAATAGCGGACGGGGGCACAGGACAAAAGTCTGGATGCAACACCAAACAGTGACGTTCGAAGAAAAAAATATATAAAACCAGCTGGCTACGCTGCTCGACGCCGGCTATACAAATTCTTGGTCCGTTCCTTCAAAAATCGATATTTAAAGTTAAGTACCAATACTTTACCAATAACAATGCTCCGTGCGACAGAGACAAGACGCGGGACCCCAGTCCGGCCAACTGGACATTTTAATTTACGATCACTTTTTTTTATCTAACATACGCAGTTCAGATGAATCTTTCGACTTTTGTAATGAATTGAAAAATGGACTTAAATGGCTTTTTGTCCTTACCTACTGAGAAATAGACTTCACAAGTCGACGTGGACTTTTATAGGACAGCCGTTAGCTCCGATGTTTGTGCTCGATATCGTGTTACAAGGATGCTCTTTGATAGTTTGTTTTGTGTGTCACTTGTCATTGTGTCTGTTTGGTTATTGTAGAGGCGTGCTCGGATATATCGCAACAGTGTGCCGCGCGGCCGCAGCCGTGGGGGGCGGTTCATTATGAATTAATGAGAATCAAAACGTTTCGCTAGATCAACGCTTGTTCGGTTGAATGGCTTTGACATCTTACTAGGAATACCGGATGTAAAGCAGTTCATTTGTTAGGTCTGTGACGAATCAATTCCAATTAAAAGTATGACCAATACCCATCTATCAAGATTTTATTATGGGCATATTACCTTCTTAAGTGGTACGTCGTTCAATGCTATCATTATTTTAAGTTAGACATAGGACTTACCGGTATGAGTTCTTTTGTGAATTTTCAGGTTTTCCGATCTTGCGAATACTTTTCCACATCCAGGGAAAGGGCAAGGGAAGGGCTTCTCTCCTGTGTGCACGCGAATATGATTCACCAATTTGTATTTCGCTTTAAATGGTCGTCCGTTTCTCGAGCAACCCTGCCAGAAGCACGCGTGTGTAGTGCACTCGGGCCCACCAACATGCTCCACCGTCAGATGCGTAACGATTTCGTGCATGCTGGAAAACAGTTTGTTGCATAGCTTCCTCGGCGGTGGCTGCTCGGGGTCAAGCCACTGACACCGCATGTCGCGGCGCGGTGGCGCTCGTACATAGCGGAGGAAGGCATGTGGTGCGTGCGCGTGTGCGTGAGGCACGAGTGGTGGCGCGCCGCCTTGGTAGTGCACGTCACCGCGCCAGTCCCAGCCCTGCTCCAGCGGCTGCTGTGGAAACAGCTCACCGCAGCCGCTGTACTCGCGCAGGTATCCGGGCTGGTACGAGTGCAGCGGGTAGGGCTGGTAGTGCGGCGCGTGATGAGGCGGCGCGTGTGGAGCGGCGGCTCGGTGTTGCACTCCAGGACCGCAGCCCGGCTGCGGTGACATCTTCAGCCCGTACGACGCAAGGTGCGCGTGGTTGGTCTCCAGGAACGCGTTCATGGCGGGGGTGGCCGACGCCGGCGCATAGCCCCATTCGCCCGCCACCATCCACGCGGCGGGAGGACCCCCGCTGATGACTCCGGTGAAAACAGCGTCGTCTCCGACGCTTCAGTCACGCACTTTTCTATTCGAGCGAAGCTTGACCCTACCAGTGCTGTATCGCTGATCCTGTCACCATTACTCGATTTTCTTGAAGATCAGCAGTTTGATGTCCTGTTGAAGAGGATGGAATGTAATTAAAATCATTGCTACTTCTCGACATTTAATCTACCGAAAATCATACAAAAAATAACCATATAATATCAGAACCTTCCAAGACAAATTCAAAACCATTTCTCAAAATAATAATATACATTCGTGCAGCCATAACCGGCGACGAACATTTATTTATAATAAAAAAAAATGTGAAGCAGGTACTTTTTGGACATTAAATTAAACTGTGGGTAAATTTATAGGACACTTTTATACGTCTGAGACAAAAATTTCGATTGTATTCGTGTATATTTAATTTTAGTTTATTTGTTAGGCTGGCTCCAATCTCTTTTATGGCCGTAGTTTAGCATCGATAATTTATTAAAATAGTTTTATGAATGATAAAACCAGTTCCATCGTAGAGAACATCCCAACGACGACCATTTTATTGCTAACTTCACGGCACGGTAATTATATCATATCCAAGGGAGAATCTCATACATGGCAAATTTTAAGTATGTAGATACTAGATCTAGAACGATTAAATATTTGAAACTTTTATACAGGTGATATGTTAAAATAACTGCTTAGAACACCTAGTAGCAGTAGTTTATCCTTGAATTGAGTCCGGATACATATGTCCGGGATCATCAGTATATTATAATTCTAATAATAAAATCAGATTTCTTTTTAATATTTTCAACTAAGAATTCGACATGCAACAAAAAAAATTAAACTTCATGGGTCATACTTTGGCTCGTTTATACAAATATATCTTGTCCGATCAAACAATGAAACCCTCCTAGACCGTCACGTTAAAAATAAATAATATATCGTCGTATCCTGCTAAAACTGTTTTAAGTGCACAATAGCATCTTCAAATGAAGTTCGATTGAATGCAAGTAATGAACATTATTTATTAAATCAATTTGAAATAATACATAATATATGATATTAATAATGATATTTATCTGTATTTTTTACTTAGCTATTTAGTTTTTAGTATTAGGTACTTGCCAATTACAAACATAATTATTTGTATTGGTAAAAGTCGGTGTTATTCTTAATAATGTATATATATAGATATGTATAAAGATATGTATTTTCATATATATGGCAACGTCATGTATCTGTTATTATATTAATTTAATTTGTAATTTTAAATTATGCAGTTAAGATAATACACCATATATCTATTAGAGGTACGAGTAGGATACGTAAGTATATTTACCAAGTTATCGTTCACATTTCTTAAACCTATATATGATAAGGATTGTAAATTAAAAAAAAACCGCTATTGATTCAGTAAATCCAATAATCACTAATCCCCGCATCACACCCATTCGTAAACTTGAACTGTCAATCAAGACAACTGTACATTTTTTGTGGGCGTCTCCATAATCGCATTATTTTCAAATAATGTTGTTTATGTATTGTTTACCACACTTCAGCGGGCCATGAGAGTTTTAGTTTCTACCTGAGATTGTTAAACAATGTCGTTCCTTTCAGATTTACATCTAATCTATACAATATCTGCTGGGTACCCCGCCGCGGACCGCATCATCACAAAAGCAACGGGTTCACAGTTCTCAACGGACGGCCGTACACCAATAGGATTACAGAATTAGCTCGTTTTATATCAATTTCAATTGTCAAACAATTTTGCGTCTTAATCCTTTACAGTTAAGATGTTTAGTAATCTTGTAAACGGTAAAATGTAAAATTGTAATTATTTGCAGCTGTCTCAGTTTTCCATAGTTTTACGGGATTGGCTTTATTGTAATCACATAAAAATGGTACTTATCTACTTAAGGGATACTGTACGACGATGTGGAAAGTATTGAGTTAATCAAATGCAATTAATCCTTTTTCCTGGGTTTATATGATATGGAGTGGAAGTGGTTCTTTGAATTGCAAGTGTGGAAACATCTGAAATGATTACTGGAACGTTGATTGGAACGAACGAATAAAGTACTGAGGAAAAATGTTATTCAATTTAGATGCAAACAATAAAACTGCATCGATTAACCTATCTTGTTTTTGTAGTGGAGATAGGTTTCATTTAATGGAAGATAGTGTCGTGAAGTCACTAAATAACATTACTTCTCGTGTCTTTGCAATAAGCAGGCGAAATAATTTATCTCGTGTTTTTCTACTGTGTAAATTAAGTTTAGTAATAGCGATTTTAATATCAATTTAAAATATAGCGAATTCGTTAAAAGATTGATCGACGCTTCCCATGACCAGGCCTGTTCTTGGGTCAGAAGAGCAGCATTGCCATCCAGCGTGGTAATGCGGCCAGCCTTCTGGGCACCTTTCCCATCTGCGATGCGGAGGGATTATTCGACGCCTTTTAGTGTAATTACGGTTTATGTAGTTTTATCTAATTATTGTGAACTTATTATTAATTTTTATCCTAATTTCACATATTATGTCAGTACACTTAAATTAATATACTTCAAAAATTCAAAACGATACACATAAATATAAATAAAATCCTGAGTTATATCATGTAAAACTTGTTCCTTATAATGTTTTAAGTTAGTCATTATTTGTAAGAAAACAAAATTGTAACGATTATGGTCTGTGTTTCGGGTAGAGTGTTCGGTTACGACGGCTATCTATGAATACTAGTCAACTACAAATTGCATCCGCTTAAGCGAATACACTAGCAAATATGCGCTTTCATAACCCGAGGTAAATCATAAAAATATATTAATAAATAATTTTTATATTTGAATAAAATTAAAGGAAAAAATTTAGTATGGTCTGATAAATAGTTATTTTAAAAACAATTCTTTCTAAGTATACATTACGACAATGTAATGTAAAATAAATGGGCTTGTTATTATTAATTGATTTAAAAGTAATTAACTCGCGTATCCTTGGTCATAAAACATAGCTCATTAAAAATGTTGATGATACGGAATTGTGTTGTTTATGGTTTTGACATTTTAAAGTGTAGAGCACAGTAAATAGCTCGTGTGTGCATTGCTATTAACGAGATATGTAATAAATATATTCACTGACTTAGCTTTTTATTCCCTAATTAGTTTATTTTTAAGTACCATGATTAAAGTTAGCGATATTAACATATCATAAAAGTATTTTTATGGTATGTTAATATCGCTAACTTTGTTTCATGACACCTACTTAAAATAAAAATTGAAAATAGTGTCCTGATACTGGTGGAACTTATGTAATATTACGAGTTACATAATATTTACCTATATAATTATTTCAAGTTTTAACAAAGGTATTTTTTTGGCCATGCCGGGAATAAACACATAATTAAGTACGTGATTAGAAATTATATGACATTAAAGGCACTATGTATGCCCGATGTTTTTCTCATTGAAACTAAGTACCATATTTGACGAAGTTTGTGCTTTGTTTTAATTATATTAAAAAGTACCCTCTCACTCCATTCGATCATTCGTTCAGTTATTTAATTCGTTGATACAATTATCAACCACACTAAAAACATATCTATTTTGTTTACGCATAATATCTTACGCATAATATCTTACTATACACTATTATTCTTTGATTTATGGCTAGTATAATCAAAATTTATATCTTTTTCACGTAAATCTTACCCGTTGAAAATATATGGTCTGAAATACCGAAACAGAATATTTTAAATTTAAGATGATCATTTAAATTATTAGACTAATTTTTGTAGATGTATTTTAAGGGGTACCTAGAAAGACTGTTTAGTCACATCTTTTATTGTGCTATATTGCTACGAGAATTATAACTTAATTATAAACAACTGTCAATATAGAAAATGTTGTTACTTCACAAACACGTTTAAGCAGTTTTAATACTGTAGATACCTATGTACATTTTTCAATGTATTATACCTACTAAACTAAAAAAAAGTCTATCAGTTTTATCTTTATAGTCAATATGATGAAGTATTTTGAATAATATAACTTCTTGGTTTGGAATGGTAATGGATATATTTTAAATAAACGTGTTATAGTCTCCAAAAATATTTATAATAATGAGAATAACGATATTAAGAGATTTATGTAAAAGTAATTAGCGAAATTATTTATGACGTTTTTAGCTAGCTTGATATCAATGGAATAATATTTTAATTTTGATATTTTTCTTATTTTGCATAAATAAGAATATAAATAAATTCCATTAATTCCTCATTTAATGAATAAAATAACACTTTATCATAGAAATTATGTAATCATTTGTTTTTTCACATTTGCGTTACATTAAATCTGTTTGAATGTATCATGTCACAGATGTAGTAGTCTAGTTTTATAATAATTTGTATGGTAATAAAACTTAAATTTTTATTATAACTTTAATTTTTATTTCTTTAACCAATGATGAATAAGGTGTAAACTTAATCAACAGAAAGCTTTTATTAATAACTCCATTTACTACATATTTAAACTTTGGATAAGAGAAATTGAGGAAAAAATGAGACATTATACACTCCACGGTAATGACGCTGAACGGTTTACTGGTGTAATAAAAAAATGTCTGTTAAAATAAAGTGATTCTATGTCTATTACCTACATATGTCATAATTTTATCCTCTTACACGACTTGCTTTGACCTATATGGATCTATTTTGATATTGGAATGAGCAATAGCTGCCGAGTTGTTCAAGCTGTAAGGTATTCAGCCACATACATATAACCTGTTACCCACTGCGTCAATTTGGCATATTCTTTGAACTGCGTCTGAGGATATTTAAAAAAAACAAGGTGCCCTGAAGTCAGTTAGTCCTTGTAAGTTGTTGTTAGCCTAAGAAACCATACCGACCAATTTTAAAAAATAAGCCTTTATACCATTTAAGAAATGTATCAGGGTATGGTTAGAACAAAATTATTATTCAAAAAATGCAATCTTGGGAAGGGACAGATACCAGCACATTAAGCTACCCCAATCTATCAAATTTCCCCAATTTAATTGAAACCTTATGCTTTTGTGATAAAGTTGAAAATCTGTAAAGTAGATTGGGGTAGCTGGATGTGCTGGCGTCTGTACAAAAATTTATAATCTCAAAATTTATTTGTGGCGAATATGACATTTTTATAAGTTTTATTAAGTTTGCTAATTATTAATGAATTTTCTTATGAATAATGATTAAATGGTATTTATTGATAATCTGTTTATATATTTGCATGGCATTGGGCTAAACGTGTTTGGAAAAACATGGTTTTGGCAAATAAAGTCAAAATGCATAATTTAATCTATTCCGAAACGAACCATCGGAGTACCGCAGGTGCCAAATCAAAACTATTCTTATGACGATTAAGTTATTGTTTAATGCCAAAAACAAAAATACGTAGAAGAAAATGATAAATTATGAGAAAAAGACGCCAAAATCACCAAAATTATTCCAATCTCTGTCAGTCAGTCAATTGAAGAAAATATCAGCACTATAGTTGAATATACATACATACATTTTGTAAAATGATGCAGGACAAGGGTCTTCTCTGAAATTGAGGGCATAGAGCAGAGTCCACCACACTGTTCTAGTGCGGGTTGGCAGACTTGACACCATCAAGAATATTTTTAGGAACTTTTAGGCATGCAGGTTTATAAGTCCCACAAGATAATTACTTTAAAATAATACTCAGGGGTGGTGCGGTTTTAAACTCAAGACCACTGACTCCACAGTCCAACGGTCCAACTAATGGGCTATCTCGACTTTTAATGTAATATAATAAAATAAAATAATAATAAATAAATATCCTGGGTCATTATTCACACACGGCTATCCGATCCCAAACTAAGCAGAGCTTGTTGTTATAATTGTATTGTATTTCGGACACAATGTATTTTGTTAACGAATTAATAAATGAAATGGAAACCAAATAACTGATATATTACATATACTTCTTTTCTTTTGTGATACTTCATACTTATAAACATAACAACACCCCGTCTCAGGACAAACAAACATGCACATCAATATCTGTCTTGGGTGGGAATCGAACCCACGACCTGTGGCGTGAAAGGCAAGCATCAACCAACCACGCCAACCGGCTATAACCGCATAGAAAATGTTATTTAATAGCCATTAATAAGATCACTAATTGATTTTACCTACTGACTACTATAAATATGTACCTACATTAACTAGTAAGTAGAATCTATTAGTACAAATATATATTTAGTGTTATTGCTTTAGTAGGTACTGATGTGAAAATGATAATAATAATATTTATTAAGACGACTTAACACTTGCTGGTAACATTATATTCATCATATTTACCTTTTTAATGTTTATTTGAATAATTAATTAGTTAGCATTATTTCGGTGGCTAAGAAAAATGTACAATGATGTAATGATTCGATTCCCACCCAGGACAGATATATGTGTGCATGAACATGTCTGTTTGTCCTGAGTCTGGGTGTAATTATCTATAAAAGTATCTATGTTTTTACAAAAGAAAAGTAGTATATGTAGTATATCAGTGTTCTGGTTTCCGTAGTACAAGCTCTGCTTAGTTTGGGATCAGATGGCCGTGTGTAAATAATGACCCAGGATATTATTATTATGTCAGATTTCTGCCGTGGAAAATTACATCCGTTATTTCTGTACAAAATTTTAATCAATATATCTTTCAATAATTGGGAAAAAATGATGATATGTAAGTAATAATATGTTTTCCCTCATAATACTTACAAATATAAGTCCCAATTTCCGAAAATTCTTTTAGGCAGACAATTTTTTATGTTATATCACTCACTGAATTCATTAAAAGTAAATGAACGAATAAATGCGAAAGGGGTAGCTAACAACGATAGCCAATGAATCCTACCATCAAACTTACTGGGCGTTGTTGATTTATACAACTCGTTTTGCCCAGTTCGGCCGCGTCTATAATCCGTCGTTACCTACAAGGTTTAGTATATTGGGTCAAAACGGTGTATAAACGATTTCTCACTTACTTATCGTATGGGCGGTGTTTACCCTAGTGTCAAAGTTGTTCAAGCCGCCCAGTAGGCCTCTGATATGACTTTTCGATTGTTGCCTAAAGACTAAAACCGGTACCGATAGCTTAAAGTGCCCTCCAAAGTATGGAGCCGCTCAGATATTAAATCACTTTGTTGGTCACCCATCTATGGACTGACCGCAAGCCTAGTTGCTTAATCTTGCTAGCTATGAGTGCGTCACAGGTTGCAAACTTAACTTTCAAGAGTATTAAAAGCTTTTAAACATGCCTTGTTATGAATTATGATATTGATTTGAATATCAAGGTTTTTTAATAGATAATATAATCTTTCTTCAATACGAATATTATTTATTACAGAGACGTAATATCATGCTTAATAATGGTGCATAGATAATAATTTTAATGTGTTTTTTAGTATGATGGCTTGACCGGACTTAACGTCTCATCTGCATAAATCATGGATTATATGCTTACTTTAGAGAATACTTTCAATTTTTACGTACTTTTCCTGTGCTTTTAATTTAAGACATACGTTTAATTAGGTAGTGACATGATGATTATAAAAGAAACGTTGTTTAAAAATAATTACGCACCACAAAATAAAAGTAATGACGTATTTTAGTTTGTACGTAAATTTAATTTATTTAATTTATTATATAATGGTTTAAAAATGACATAGTAATTTCCTTTTAAATATGATAATAAAAATAATGTTTCTTTCCATAAAATAATTGAATGTGTTAGATTTTTTTATAAACATTAGAATTGACGAGTATTACACTTAGTAAAATAACAACAATAAGTATTTTTTCATGGGTAAGTTTACATGGTTCCTTAAACTGGAGTACCGAGACGAACTCCATTAAACAACCATTTTGAGAAAAATATGTTACTGGATCTCTATCATTAGGAAAGTAATAGAAGTTGTAGAATAAATGATACAGTTTAAGGATTTTACACGATTAATTAAACATCTTGTATATACATATAAATGTGCAATTCGCAACTAATGACAAATTTGACTCCCTACTAGATTTTAAGGCAATGCACCAATGCCTGGCTTACCCAGACTATATTCACTTAATCTTTGTAAGTGTTATATACAACTATTTTATTTAGTACCTACCTTACGTCACTTTCCAATACTCTCTCTGTTACATTTGAATATTCAATTATTGATTAGATAAGTAGTTATTTATTAAATTTATCGTTAGTTAATTATTACATCTAATAAGTATGCACTCGGAAATTAGCTCTCCATTTTTTGTAGACATCGAATTCATGTTTATATTAGTAAATTATAATAAATAAACATTTGCCGGCCGTTGTACGGTGCAATTTAATTTATTTTTTATTTTGTACATATAGTAGATACAATTATAGTTTAGATATCAGACCTTGTTATTATAATATTAATAGGTTTAATATGTCACTGATCAGCTAATAGGATTGGTGATCACATGCAGGTGTATATAATTAATTTGTTTGAGCCTAGGTTTATCAGCGCACCTACATTTTTTTATTATATGTCAAAGCGTGTAAACTTAGTTAGGTAAACCTTTTCATGAACCAGCTTCCTGCATAACGGAACACAATAATACCAATTGGCAATGGATGGGAAAGTGAATATAACCAAGCCATCTAATACCTAACTATCTACCTACCGTATTTTACTGGGTTGTGTTGACTTTTGCAAAACACGTTATTTTATAAGTGTGATCTCTCCCGTCTTCATACAACAAAATTAGCCTCAACAGAACGGTGTAATAAATATTTGATATTAAAATTAGGCATGCTGTGATCTAATAATTGTCAAAATCTTACTTGTATTTTGCAGAAATCCAGTCTTGTTAATCGATGTACTCAAGAAAAATATCACTCATTAGTTTTATCTAGATCACAAAAAATAATTCGAAAACACTTCACTGAACATATATTGATGAATCTAAAAAATAAATTTCAGTATCCTCATGTAACTAGGGCAATTATTATCACAGGTGGCGCATCGTTATAACAATCTCGTCTCGATCTCACAGCAGCATCGCGGTACAAAGCGCCGACTCATCAGCAACATAAGTTTTTTGGACAAATTGTCACGCAACAATTTTTTCTCGTAACGTTGAAAGGCTTCGCGACGTGTGTCCACTGACTCCGCTGAGGCTCTCAGCATGACTGCGGGCTCCCGCGACGCCGCCCCTCGACACAGCCGACATACTGCTTCTTAGAAAATTTCGTGCCGACCGGGGCCCGAACAGCGAACGCAGCCCTGCACGCGGAGAGAAGGGCGGAACTCCAACAACTTTTTCACCCAATGGTGCCGGCCTCGAAACGAAAATAAACAACGTGCCGTCGTCTCACTCTACCTCATATAATCGAGTATTGTTCGATAGAGAGTGTCGAGAATCGACGGGCTCATAAAGGTGCTGTAACGAAGAAAATTCTTTGTGTTTGTGTCGTAATGTGTTCGCTTTATCAGATTTACGTTGAAAGCTTACTGTTAGCGTTCGAGGGCATAGCTTCGGAGTTCCCTTTCTATCGAAGGTTACAATGGCCTTGTGTGAGAGGGACGTAGCATCTCGGGAAATGTTTCGGCTAATGTATTTTCCTGTGGGAAGGAAAACACATGTCGTCGCTTTTAATTTAATACGCGTCACGCTGGGTCGTCGTGTCGTGAGGGCCAAGTACCGCGTTTTGTTTTTCGAGGCATTTTATTTCTGTAATTTAATAAATGTTAGAACTTATCAAGAAAATATGGTGTTACTTCCAAAACTGTTCTTTTTTTAAATATGGAAATATAGACCTAGGGTAAGAATTATTCGTATGGATCTAATGGAGCAAAATCACACTTAAAAAGCTTACCGGGCTTACCAGGCTTACCTTAAGGTAATACCCACATAGGCAATCATAATTTTTGATAGTACATCTACAATAATAGGTATCTTTTTATGTCGGTCTCTACTCCAATTAGACTGTTAAAATCTTACTAAAAATGTATAAATTTATTTTATATTATTTTTTCTCATTGATCATTAAATATAATATTTAGAAGGATTTAAAAAATATTAATGTAGTTGATACAATATCTAACTAGATATCAGCAACTAGCAATTAAAATACTAATACTACTAGCAATTAACGTATCTTGTAGTGAGGTGCGCCAAAAATAACTATATATTATAATTAAATATAATTAAGTTGACATTCCAAGCGTAGCTGATGATTATTATTTTAGTTAAAAAAGTGGTCAATACGCAGGCGGGGCGGACCTGCTTCGTCATTGGCCGGCCCACAGGCTGCGCGCACGCCCGCACACTCCCGCGCACACCGCTTTTATTTTTATAAAAACATTTATTTTCAACCGCTGCACGAACGTTCGTGATTAATTTAATATATTTTTATCGAGTAACTTTTCTCACGCAATACGGTTCTTGCGATATTTACCTACCTGTCCGTATCAGCTAAACCTTTTTGTACGCATCATCTCGTGCGATTTATTCACTTCATTAATATTAAATTGATGTTTTGTGGCGGGGACTGTACTTCCCCTGTTAGTGAGCACATTCTAACTGGAAATATACCTATATCAACATCCCGCTGGTGACAATCCAAAGAAACTTAATATTTCCTACATTTTATGGTGTTATTATATATAATAATAGGTTAATAAACCGAAGAGTTAGTCAAAAATATAATTTATCTTTTATCTATATATATAAAAATCAATGCCACTTTTCGTTGTAATATTATAACTCAACAATGCCTTCACCGATTTGGCTAATTTTGGTCTTGAATTATTTGTGGATGTCCAGGGAAGGTTTGTACGTAGAGAAAATTTAAAAAAGTCTAAATTCGTAGTTTTTGCTAACTAGCAATTTAAAATATTTTTTTGTTTAAATAAATGAACTTAATAATCATTTATTTATTACTATGCCTTACGCGTAGCGAAGCACGTACCGGGCCGCTAGTAA
Source organism: Pseudoips prasinana (assembly GCA_951640165.1). Classification (NCBI taxonomy): domain Eukaryota; kingdom Metazoa; phylum Arthropoda; class Insecta; order Lepidoptera; family Nolidae; genus Pseudoips; species Pseudoips prasinana. The sequence goes on along the minus strand of OX621236.1, from coordinate 19,542,616 downwards.
AATATATAAAGTTAGAAAACGTGATTAGAACTTGTCTTTATTTTTAGTACAACGCACCTTAAAGATTTGCTTTGCTTTGAGAACAAAGTAGGTATCTGTGACTACAAACCATCTATTGTAAGGGAAATATACCGACTTGAGTTGATGCGTACTAATAGATGATGTCTTCTTAGAGAGTATCATTATTACACCATAAAAAAAACATGAAAATACTAACTTTAAATCAAAAGGTGCAAATAGCGGACTTATTGCTAATAACACAAAAATACTGGATTTTCACAATGCAGAAAGGATAAGGTAATATTTAATTCATCAAATTAGTGTAACTGTTATAATTATAGAAATATGACAACCATCGGCATCACAGTAGGACTCCAGGTACAATAGCCTCCCTGCTCTATTGTAGAGCTGTGAGATATTTCATTAAAATAAATAACGTTATTATTTATTTGGGTGTTTTTCGGTAGTGATGCAAGCTACAAATTACCGCGGACAATACCTCCGCGGGACACCGCCATTATTAAATGTAGCCCACCAGATGGCGTACAGCGCCCCTGTTTTAAACTCTATAAACAATATTAAAAATTCGTTCTCGTAATCCTCAATTTTGCGAGGTTTTAACGCCCCCAATTAAAAATTATATCTAAATAAATTTAGTAAGCCTTAAAAATTATGAAATTTTCCAATTTTATTAATTTTCTTATTAAATCTAATTGGATTATGTTTAATATGCCGCATCTCCGTATGGAAAAGTAAATTGTTAAGGAAACAAAGAAGAAACACGTAATTACTGAAAAACACTTCAACTTTAATTTATAAATGTTAAGTTCGTAATTAGACTTCAACTAAACTTAGATCAAAGATCACGAAATGATTCCATATCAAATTAAGACTACGAAAAGACATGAAGGATTTACAAACAACGTATATAGTTAAATTTAGAACTTCCTCTTTTTCTTCATTTAAAATATAGAATTCATTAAATGAGCTGGAAAGGTAAGTAATATCCTTATTATTTTGATTTGATTTTAGCCGAATTGGAAAAAGGAACAGCATTTAACAGATGTTTACCTATTAAATATGCCAATAAACATCTACATCAGCTCGAAAGTAGGCTCTAAACCTTAAGCTTTAGATACGTGGGAAATATTCATTTCTTTCTATATTGATATAAAATATTTATTTTTAAGGTAGTTAAGTAGTAAAGCATGTTGTTCGCAACATGTTCAATTAAACCAATTCATTAAATTTTCACTTACCGTCAAAATTAACTTACTGGAGAATCACAGTTTGAGAAGTCTGATTCCCCCTTACGACTTTAACTATCACTTTCTAAATAGTTAAGTTACTTGTATATTTAAGCATTGTCAAGACTAAAAGTTGCAAATTTCTGGCAAAACATTTACTACTAATGGACACGCAAGTAATCGTAATAGCTTGCCTTTGTTTGCTTTACTAGTGGAATCCGAAACAGAGTATTTTTTTTAATTCAATAAACGATTTAATTTTACACTTCACTTAATAAAAATGCGGAAAATAGCGTGTTTAGAAGCAATGTTACGCTCTACAAAACTTGCCCTGTCGTATTTCGTTTAAAACTGGCCTTTTCCTCCATATTATTGTTCACTATTTGTGTCACAATTTAAAAGACAATAATAAATTATGTTGATACATACGAGAGAGTTGAAAAAAATGTCAACTTACTATAACCGCTTCCTCTCTTATAGATTTCCATTATGGCAGTCTAAGAAAGTTAATGCCTTACCATTTTATTGTTTATTTTAAGAAATACATCATAACTTATACAGGATTTAATTAACTACGTCCAAATAACAAACAAAGACCAACATTACGAAAATGTATCATCGTTACAGCCGAAACAAGTCCACTGTTGGAGAAGCCTCGTCCAAGAATAAGCTTGGGGGGGATACGCCATAATCGCCACGCTTGGCAGACGGGTTGGCAATCGCATTAAAATGGTCATATTACTAAGAAAGAAGCTGCTGCCCGTCCTCTGGTAATATTCCCTCAGGTTCACTACTACGTCCCCCACGGGATGAGATGGGGTGATGATATTCTGATATTCGCCGTATACCGTGGATGTACCAGACAGGGACGCATGATTAGATGATCAAGTGTCTCACAAAACTGGCAGTCACATATAAATGCAGAGAGCTCAAAGAAATGCCATGATGTAAGATGAAGTGAAGGACTCATTCACGGGCAAACACAGGAGTAGTAGCAACCTGGGTAAAACGCCACCATGCTATGCGCCGAAATTTTTCGCCATTAACAGATGGTTAGAACGGATATTTATTCGGCACTTAAGGCAACAAAAAATTTTTATTTTTATAAATAAGACGGTAAAAATGGCGATGGACCGGACATATGACAAGGGAAAGCTGAATAAAATGTAATAAAATTATAACGGAATGGCAGCCACGTGATGGCAAAAGAAAAAGAAGTAGGCAAGTTAGAAGATGGAAAGATGATTGGAGGAACAGTCTGGTCCAGAAAAGCAACCAATAGAGAAGAATGGAAGCAGCTGGAAGAGGCCTATGTGTCACTGGACACGCTGACCACTCAATCGGGAAACCCGATGTATTAAATTTAAGTTAAAACAATTTGCTACTGTTTGTTAAATCATTGTGTAGTATCAGCAATAAAGACTAATAATAAGGCAACAAAACATCTACATCATGCCAAAAAATCAGGTGACACAAATTCAAAGAAGCACAAGTATCGCGACAAAACGAAATAGATGGAAAATTTAAGGCAGATGAACTTGCTAGACAATAATCCTCAAAACCAACTCTGGTACTCTACATTATTAGATCATAAACAAAATGTTGATAGAACGACTGGAATTCTAACGCTATAAAACATGGATTCTCACCGGGTACTGGAATCTAAATGAGTACATTTTCCACGTAAAGGTGGCCGACAGCACAATCTGCAAATTCCGTGTAGAATCAGAGGAAACTGCAATGCATATTCTTTGCTCGTGCGGACTGCTAATTCTTTACAGAAGTATCCAGTTTGGACACCAGATCATATAACCAGAAGATTTACAATACTGGAAGATCTTTGAAGCTATACGTCTAAGCATGGAACTAAAATAAGTCAAGGCACTTTGCTTCAACAGACGAGAAATGGACTCGGTAGCAAGATGCTACTAGTAGCTAACTCTCAATTGCTGTGAGCTGTGGCTGACGGCATAAAATATCGCCACTATGTCTCATCCCGTGGGGGGCGTAGAAGTCGTCCCGAGGGAATATCTAGCAGAGAACCATCTTACCATCTTACATGATGACCATCTTACTGCGATCGCCAACCCGTCTTGCATATCCCGCCAAAGGATAGACACAACTTCATTGTGGAAATGTTTTGGGGAGGCCTTTGGCTAGCAGTGGACGTCATTCGGCTGACATGATGATGACTTGAAAAATTTAAGTTTGTTGTAACTAAGTTTAAAAACATCTGTTCTAGTTTATACATTTACACTTTCAACAGTGTTATTAATGACAGTTACTTTTATCTTCAAAAATATTAACAACACATCAACATTTTTACTAAAATTTTTGGAATATATCGATTCATATTAAAAATAGTGTTTGAATTTACATATAAATTCGTTTCCGGTTTCCAAGCTACATATGTTAAATAATAACATTCTTAATTATTATATTATCATTTTATTTAAATTAAGTTTGAATGGTTTATCACGGTAAACCACTTAAAATTTTATGGAAAAGCAAATATCGAATATTTATTTCATACAATTTCATTTCATTCTCTAAGTTAAATTTACTGTCTATCCGTATGCCTGTCAATCAATAACCATTTTCTTATGAATGAAAATATTATATACTTTATATATTTATGTTATCATTAGGATCGCATACCCTTATATATAGCAGTTGAAAAAAATTAAATTAATTGGCCAGTTTTATTGCATATTTTAGCACGAGAAGGAGTCGTAGGATAAATAATATTTAACAAAAAGCAGCAATTTGCATAATTATGCATGCTGCATTTACATAGGTGCGAAATTTCATCGTAAATGATCTAGCGTCATTTACCGTGAAATTGAACGGCAGTTTGTAGTAGGAAACATGTTATTTTTTTAAGAGCATAGATATTTAATTTTTGTATACAATTTAGTTGGCAAACAAGCATACGGCCCACCTGATGGTCGTTTGCATCAAATCAAATAATTCATCTGAACACATCCCATTGTATAGACGGTAGAACACACAGAGAGAGCCAAAGTTTCTCCTTAGACTTAAGGGTTCAATGTGTCCATATGTAGCTTAGGATCGTCGATAATCCTCACAGCGCGTCTTTGGACTGAGTCAAGAGGCAATCACAAATTAACCATTTTCAGCATGCATTATGCGAATAATGCATGCTGAATAAATTACATCCTCTACCGTGATATAGATCGATGAATAAGAAAACAACATTTCCACTGAAAATCTATCAATATATTACACAAATATTTATTTTGCTTGCCTTACCTTTCCTTCTTGTAGAGTTATGTTTTTAAGTCATTTCGGTTAATTATTTGAATGACAGGTAGTTAGGTAGGTACTGTTCTTGGATAATATTGCTTTTGGTATTTTAAAGTCGGTATTTGTCTTTTATTCTATCGTATATTTTATAAAATAACTTAATATGTTATTATCAATACTACTAACGACTGTTGCCTAATGGCTACAATTGGATCGACAGCTTAACGTGCCCTCCGAAGCATGGACACGCTCACAAAAAAAACCACTTTGGTGGTCACCCATCTATGGACTGACTGCGAACCTAGTTCTTTAACCTCAATAATCACTTACGGACCGGTGAAAGCATATAGCTATCTCAAATAACTTAAAGAAAACACAAAAAATACTTGCCATTTATGGTATTCAAAACAAACAACTCAAGATCTTAAATCCAGAAATAATATTCTTTATTGATTTTTGAGGTGTCATAACTTATGAAAACACAAAAACGAAAAGTGTCTGAATTATGAATCCCAAATATCGAAATATGGAACCTCATTCATAAATATAAATAAAACTTATTTCACTTATTCATATTAATCTTAAGATACATGTTTTCCCTAAGTTTAAGATACAGTGTTATAGAATTATGTACAGCTTCCTGTTTTAAATTTATAAACATTGAAGCATGACCTTATTCGAATTTCTGTATTGCAATTGATATTTACTAATAAACTACTTATTAATTATATTTGTGTGCATTCTGAGTTTACCTGAACCTAAATGATTGTTGCACTTCATTCCGATTATACTTCTATTTCATTTTCTTGTACCAGTGTAAACAATTATTGGTTAACCAAAATAAAATAAATAAAGACTAATTATATTGGACTTACTACTTAAGAGGTTTTCTGTGATTACCTTCAAACCATTAAAAATAAGTTGAAAGCATATGATATTAGTAATAATATTCTTTACTGACTCGTTGATGTCTAATGTAGGGGCATATTTGCAACGGGATGTAATCGATCCAATTTTTAAGGATGTCGTAAAAATAATGTCTTAGATATATCTGATAAAAATATCAATCTACATAGTAAATCCTAGGGGCCTTTCTACATAGTTCACTATCATATAAGTTATAGTAACTTGTAGACGTTACTACGGCGCGGAGTAGTAATATACGTAATTCTACGAAACGTTTCTTGTAGAATTTACCCCCTTACATTTTATAATGCTATGAACGAATCCCAATAGAGAGAAATATTATTACAAATATACATATATCTGTAATAATATTTATTTATTTTAACGTAGAGTACAGCTAGACTGCATTCAGTGGTTTTGCTTAAAACTATTTTAACATATTAATGTGAATATAGTTTGAAAGGCTAAATGAATGTCAAAAAAAAACCGAGTCATTTTCGTTTTTTTAGAAAGTAGTTATCTACTAGTATTATATATTGTTACTATTTTACGGACTGATATGGAGTAATATGTAGTGACGGCATGCTATGTGACGGCATAGAATTTCATCACCCCATCTCATACCGAGGGAACACCTACCAGAGAACGGGCAGCAGGGTTTTTCTGAGAACTATAACCATTAAACTGCGATTGCCAACCCGTCTGCCAAGTGTGGCGATTATGGCATATCGCCCCATTCTTTGAGAATGCTATTGTCAAGCAGTGGACGTACTTTGGCTGACAGGATGATGCAGTAATAAACAAACATACTTCTTAAGTTTACGTAAATTAATTCTCTCTTCTAAGTTTCTTCTAAGAGGAACTTCTAAGTTCTGTTTGTGTTGCACTAATGACGAGTTAAGTAAAAGTTAGATGTTACATTTTCATATTTATTTTTCCATTCTATTCCACCGAATAGGTATAGCTTCTACATAATAATCAAACAGCAGCTGCATCTACGCGCATTTTAAGAAGAGCGCATTACAGGAGGCTAACAGTTATTAACTTAACCAAAATAACCTAATCTAGTACCTCGACCGCAAATGGATCAGTCTACACAAGCAGCACCCGTTCACATGTATGAGGAACGTGCGTGCACTAAACCATCGCCTCCCTCAGGCTACACACAATGGACATCTGATATGATGCTATGCTGGTGACATTATACTTAAATATGTTTATTATAAAGAGTGAATAGACATGCATTTATGATTTGTGTGTCAGTTTATTTTTAAAAGAGGTTTGTTAAAGCGTCGAAGTTGTAGCAAGATGATTTACTGACTGCCTACCCCTCTAGCAAACTGGTGTGGATTAATGTATATCACAAGTTATGACACTTAATAATGAAGGATCTATACTTACCTGAATAATCAATAAAGACCGTATGCCTCGTCTAGCGGTAGCGTGTTCAACCGCAGAAAATGAGGTCTTGGGTTCAAATCCCGGGTCGTGCCAAAAAGTGATTTTGAGATTTTTCCGTTAAAAGAAATTTCTCAGTATCAGCCCGAAGTCTGGAAGTTGGCGGTATTACACTCCCGTGCCTCGGAGAGTACATAAAGCCGTTGGTCCTGTACCTAACCTCTTTCCGGTCTACTAGACTAGTTTCCGGTCGGGTCGCTAGTCGTCCCATCGGATCATGAGAGTGATGGAATAGAAAGTGGCCCTGTGTTTGCGCACACACTTGTGCACTATAATATGTCCTGCGCAATTGGCTAGTCTCCATTGAGAATGGCCGCAGTGTCCGTAGACATCATAGGCATATATATATATATATATATATGTATTGTATTTTAAGGTAGTTACAGTATAGAGTAGTCACACGACTTAGTTTTTATACGTTGCTCCTATTACAGCCCAACTCTTACAAGTAGTTACAAGCAACAAAGCTAATGATAAAGCCATGCCGACTAAAATCGATGTTCAAAAGAAGAAAAAAACCACCTGTTCACCTCTGGCCCTAACTGTACCGGTAATTAATTCGATTCCGACTCGATTCGATGACTATTGATATCGATCCTATGAAGCGACCGACAATCGCATGTGATCGATTTTTTGCCGCGAGCATTGAAATGAAATTAGATTCGGATTTATAACGATTTCCATTTGTACGTGAGTATACCTGATAATGTCTAAACATTTTACTTTCTCCTACAATCAGGTAACGCAGGCTCTAAAGATTGTGCTACCTGGTAGTTAGAAAAAAATTATACTTTTGATGCTAAACACTTTTTCTACATTTGCCAGTCATTACCATCATTATATACACTACACTTTTCCCGTATTTCGAGTCAGTGTCATGCATGCGTCTATTCCTACAATAAATTTTGCAATGAAATGCTCGTTATTTTATAAACTTGGGATTCAGGATGGTTCTTACCTTATAATTTTATTCTATACTTCAGGGAAACCTTTGGAGCAGTGTAAAATCACAATCTTGCAGTCGTAAAACTTAATTCTTGTAGTTACAAGCTTATGTGAAAATTAGTTTAAAATTTTTCTAGTTCTCACCGTCACGTCTTAGTTTCCCAATCGGCATTTCTTCATATATTACTTAAATCAATCTATCCACTTTTTTCTCCACTTGTCTATTAATTTAGGTTCCATCTGCTGATTATTTTGACGAATATGATTGAATTATCTTGTGAAATTTCCTTCAGATGTCGTCACCCTTTTTGGCGTGTGAAGTCAGCACACCAAAAAAGGACGCTCAATATTTTCACGTGTTGGTCTTCCAAAACGTTTTTCATCAGCGCGTTCAGTTCAACATTAGTAGTAAGACTTCTAGGCGAGAGAATTGCAAGAGTCCAAATGCTTAAAGCAAGTAAGCATAAGTGGGTCTTATTTGCAGACTAAGTGGTGTAAATATAAGCTACTGACTCGAGAAAGAAGATTATGATTCTGTGTACTTAATATGCAGATATGAATAATTTATTCTGTTTTATCCAGTTATCAACAGCTGCTTAGATAATATTCGCTCCTGCGGTTCGCTAGCTCCCGCGGCGGAGCAGGCGTACCGAGGTAGCCAAACAACCCACATACACGATCAGCGATAATCATTTAATATGCCGTTTGCTCCGCAATACTTCGGACCAAATTGAGCAATTTATACACGTCTGGCGCATACGCATTTCTGCGAGCCGTTGCGTGCACCTAATTTAATGTATTCTTATTATTCCTGTACCAGGTAGTGCCCGAGTAATTAACATTAACTCGTCTTGTTATTGATTCTCCATCGACGAACAGTTTATCGTATCACAACTTGCTATAAATAAATTAATGAGAATGAGAAAAGGCTTCTGTTACAAGCCCCTGCGGATATTGGTGCCGCAATAAATTCATGTCAAATCAAAGACTATTTTCTTTTAAGTTCGGTGTTGAGTAGTTTCAAATAATACAAATCGTTCTACCAGTATAATAGTCCAAATAAAAGCAAAAAATAGTAAGCATATAATTCATCAGTTTGAAATAATATCGGTGCTGACTCAGAGTATCGACTTTTTACTCGATATCAGTCATTATGTCCGTCTATTATTTAGATATTTTAATCAAGACGATCGATTGTTGCGCGTAGATATAAAAGAAGGTAATTAATATGAAGAGATAGAGGCCCGCGCCACACTTGCCCACATGCCGTAGCAAAAAGCCAATGGAAATGGACGGAATTAGAAACGGACTCGATATCATTCAACCGTTTGTTGTTCCCCAGCCCTTTTTGCTTTCAACTCAACGAATTTCTGATGATTTGCGGTATCACATTCCAAAAAAGAGAAACAACTAAAGGGATTCGAGTAAAAACGTCATCAATTTATAGAAATAAAATTCATTGATTTGTAAGACTACGTTTTTAGTGTTTGAATTTGTGTTTAGGTACGCGGGTGATTGTTAATGTTTTGAAAGAATATCGATTCAATCGAATATCACGATTTAATGTTGATTTACATAAATTCACTACTAAGTTTTGAAATTGTTTTTATAAATAAAGGCGACATTAAATAAATGTAGATAAGATCAGAATCGAGAGTTTCTACATTTGTTGTTGCGCAATGTAAATGGAAGTTTTAATAGAATAATACAGCTTGGGTCTACGACCATTTAAGAGGCATTTAATAGCTCAAACTTTGTAGTCAGTACATTCCAACCGCAGCCAATCGCTCGCCGTGGCCGCCCACAAAAACCGATCAAAGCCACCGCGCCACCACGAATCAAATGCGACAAATTACAACCATTTTCAAAGTAGACCATTCGATGAAAAAAGTAAGAGAACGAGAGTGCGGCTTCACGAGAAACTCAACTGGAACTAATTGGACGTTTTAGTGATTGCATATAGTTCCTCCAAAATAGAAACTATCGACGATATCTCATAGGGTAACAAGATACAACATATATGTCTATGTCTGTGCTACAAACATCCCGTAAAATGTACCTAGATCACGTCTATCAAGCAGATGGTAACCTTTTTACAGATTTTGAAATGGCGCTTATACAGGAATATTGATGTAATTCCAATAATCTCACATTAAAATCATTAAATAATCTGGGGGACAATGTCACACAGATCATCCTAGCCCCAAACTAAGCAAAGCTTGTACTATGGGTACCAGGCGATGATGTACATACTTATATAGATAGATAAATACTTTATACATAACATCCATGACTCAGAAACAAATATTCGTGCTCATCACACAAATATTTGCACTTACCGGGATTCGAACCCAGGACCACCAGCTTCGTAGGCAATAATTGATAAACGGCATCCGAGGGGTCGTTGATTAAGAAGCTTCTAAGAGTGTGTTTATAATTTCTGTATGCTATGTAATTTTTGACAAATTTAACAACTGGTCGATGATAATAATTGCTTTCAGGGACCGGTTGTTACATTGTAAATGTAGTAATAATAATGATATCAGGGGCATATCACACAGCGCCATCTCACTCAAAATAAGCAACACAAGAATTAAACACTAATATACTATTTTTTTATTGCGATAATCATTTGAATCAATTATTATTGAAATAACCTAACTTATCAACTAAAGAAACATAAACAAAATAAATACAAACATAAATGAAAAGTCTAACCAATGAGCTTATTCTTTTGCTTTTTCTTACTAATACACTTAATTTTTTTGTAAATATTGGTAAACATACAATACACAGAAAATACCTAGACTAAAACGTATCTAAAGATATGTTCATGAATACAAATATTTGTCTTCTGTTAGGATGGAACCCGCAACCTTTGGATTAGAAGGCAGGTTCACTATCAACTGAGACAAGGCGGTCGTCAATAGAATTTAATAGTTTAAACGGGTTATTTATAATCTTCGAGCAAAGATATCAAATCTTCGAGCAAAGATATCAAATCTTCGAGCTAAGACATTACATTTTTAAAGTATGCAAAAAGGTTGTAAAGTTCAGTACTCTGTGTTAATTACATCATATTATCCTACTTTAGGTAGGCACAAATTTATTGCGATTTTGTCAATGAAACATTCATAATATTATTATTCATCATTACATGATGCTCGCGCTTTTTGCCCATACTGAATAAAATACTATTTCTATAGTAACTTGTAACTGCTTGTGACTAGCACAATGACGCCGAATTTGGAGAAACGGTTAACTGCATTCATTGATTTACATGTTTGCACTATCTGCAATACAAAATATTTTTTGTTCACCTAAATACATTTCGTTAACAATACAAGGCATTAAATAATGCACAAAGGAATGCTAGACGCAATTTCGTACCAGGAACACAAATTTTATCAGTTAATAAAAAAAACAATTAAATTTCCTCAATTATTACCCTGGAGAGTTAAAGAATACCGATATCATGATTTTATTGCATTTAGTTACTTAATACACTTATACACGCAGAATTTAATAATGAAAAATACATTAGAGCATACAATTAGGTATATTTACACACTTACACATTTTTACCGACGCTCAAATTATGCCAACAAAATCAGTCCAGAAATCTATAATGTACGTATTTTTTTCTGTATCACAAAATTCAATAGTCTTCTTTTTCTAAAACGCTTGTAGAAACCTAATACTCAGATAATTAAGTAATGGAATCAGGCGTTACTTTGCGGAAATCCATAACAATCAAAATACAAATCAATATTTAGTGTTAATTCCGCTAATTGTCAGTTTAATCATGCTGGGATGCAATTTGCACCGCCCTCCCGCCCGCAAAAATGTGCACATGCAAGAAGGACAATATAAAAAGCAAATTACATGCACCAGTACGATACCCAACACGTGTTTCGGTCCTCCACGGACCATTCTCAAGGGCTGCTAACTCGTCGAGTGCTCGAAGGAATTGTTTCTGAGTCATGGATGTTTTCTATGTATTTAAGTATTTATCTATCTATATAAGTATGTATATCGTCGCCTAGTACCCATAGTACAAGCTTTGCTTAGTTTGGGGCTAGCATGATCCTGTGTGACATTGTCCCTAGATATTATTCTAAAAAAAAAAAAAAAATACTTTATACACAAAATTTTTACGCGTCGTATTAAGGTTACAAACTGTAGGAAGAAAAAATATCACGCGTCAAATGTTTCAAGTAAAATAAAAAAATAATATTTCAAGTTATCTATAGGTACATATAATAAAATCGTAGGAACGTCAAAACTGTACATTTAATATTTTTTAAAAGGATCTTTCGGGTGTGATCTACAGTCGATATCGAAGCCAAAAATATAGTTTTTAGAATTTTTGTTTGTCTGTATGTATATCCGGGCTAAAATCAAAAAGTACTGCATGGTTTTACTTCACATTTGGCATGAATGTTACTAAGAGGTCGGGTCAACATAAAGGCTATCCTACGGGGGAGGAGCTGTGATAATTTATAAAATGTAACGCGGGTTTAACCGCGGGGCACAGCTAGTAAGCAATAAATGAATAACGGTCGTTTCTAAATTATTATTAAAAGAATACAAACAACTTAATACAAATATACGCATAATTGGAAGAAATTGATGGAATTATTGATATTTGTTTAGCAACAAGGAGGGTGATTTGGCACAAAGGTAAAATCAATGATTTGGATTCGCCTCTTATCAAGATTTTGGCAATCACCGCTATTGAACCCTCGAGTATGAATAATGATCATAATTGATCAGTCTACTGATAAAAATTACTTCTATTCTCAATGATTACATAATAACTTGTATACTTCGTGATTGATAAGTATGTTATTTCTTTTTATTTTCAGTTACATGTGGATTTATAAATTGGTAATAGTTTGAACAAATGTACTCTATTACCAATTATTAACCCAATTACAAAAATTGCTTGGTGGTACGATGTACTGATTGGCTAAATCGGCTTATTTGTTAGATGACTTGAGCCCACGGCTTGCCTCTATTGGCCGGTGATCTAGTGAAAGAATCTATAGTAGAACCAATAAAAAAATATATATATATATACAAAAAATTATATAATACTAGCTGTGCCCCGCGGTTTTACCCGCGTTAAGCTTTATAAATTATCGCAGCTCCTTCCCCTTAGGTGATAGCGTGACAATATGTTGCCTATATGTTGACCCAACCTCTTACTAATATTCATGCAAAATTTGAAGTAAATCCATGCGGTACTTTTTGAGTTTAGCCCGGAAATACATACAGATAAACAGACAAACAGACAAAAATTCAAAAAAACATATTTTTGGTTTCGATGTTGATCACGCCCCAACAATCTTTAAAAAAAATATTTAATGTACAGTTTTGACTTACCTACGATTTTATTATATGTATAGATTCTATGCCCGCCGGTTAAGGTGACGTTGTTGACTTTTGATGAAGTGTCAAATGTGATTTATTAAATATGGGACTTACTATAGTAATGTAAAAAAAAACAATCCGTTTAAGCTATAGAGGACCCCATAGAACCCCACATTAATTCACTAGATATCAACATGCAAATCCTAGGACATTATTTATACACGGCCATCTGATCCCAAAATAAGCCGAGCTTGTACTATGGAAAACAGATAACTGATATACTACATATACTACTTTTCTTTAGTAAATACATACTTATATAGATAAATTACACCCAGACTCAGGACAAACAGACATATTCATGCGGACAAATGTCTGTCCTGGGGGGGAACGAACCCACGACCTCCGGCGTGAAAAGCAAGCATTTGCCAACCACGCCAATTTATAATATTTTTTTAAAGGATGAGGTTTTACCTTTATTCGATTGAGAATGCTTTCGAAACAATCCCATACATATTGTATTGCACTCGTTATATTACTAAACCTGTACTTATGAAGAATAATTTAAGGCGGTTATATGTTTTGTTGTTGGTGTAGCGGTAGCGTGTTCAACCGCAAATAATGAGGTCCTGGGTTCAAATCCCAGGTGGAACCTGAAAATTATTTTGGGTTTTTCTTAAGAAAATTTCTCAGTATCAGCCCGAAGACTGGGAGTTGGCGGTATTACACGTAAAGCCATCGGTCCTGTACCTGACCTCTTTCCGGTCGTGTCGCTAGTCATTCCATCGGATCATGTGATTGATAGAATAGAAAGTGCCCCTGTGTTTACGCAGACACTTGTGCACTATAATATGTTTCGCGCAGACGGCTACTCTTTATTGAGACTGGCCGTGGCCGAAATCGGTTAGGAGGACATTATTATTTTTTATTTATTATATTGATGTTTGAATAATTTCAATGGCGGGGTTATTGCAATGATTCAAACAACAATATACTTTATCTTGCCAGGTCATCAATATTAAATAAAATAGTAATAAAAAATCATTTTACAAAACGAACACGTCTGCAGTAATAGTTATTTTGTTCTTTGATGCCGAAAATAAAGAAAACATCTCCAGATAACTGCCAATTGCCATTTAATTACAAGTTATTAGTTTTTATTAAGAAAAATGTGTTATTGATAAGCGTGGAAGCGTTAATGGGAACACACGCCCCCTCACGCCCATGGCTACACCGTTATTATATCTGGGACGGATCAACAAACATTATGAATTATTAAGTTACATGTTTTTAGGACGACCTACAAAAATATGTTTACTTTTAATTTTATTTAATTAAATTAAAAAAATTGAAAGTCAGACGCTTGACCTTTAAAAATGTCAGTTTTAGATCTAATCAAATTCACACTTTCACATTACAAAAATAATAATTCATAAATTTATTTATTACGTATGCAGGGAGGATGTTCGCCCCTTTTGTTTTGGATAGCGAACTCATTTGATTATACGACTGCGGGCATAAAGAGCTCAAGTATGTGATTTTTACATGTGCACTATGCATCACTGTGGCACTATGTCTACAGTATAAGTTAGCTAGTTTCCATTGAGACTGATGGCGAAGCCGAAACTCAGCTAGAATTATTCATATTTATGATGCCTGCCTATCCCGAAACTAACTAAGTCTTGTTCATATAGCCAAATACATTCGGTGTCACGTTGGTGTATACACTTGCTGTACAAAATCCGCCTCAACTGCCTACGTAATAAAGTCCCTATCAAAGACGAAGCATATCCACCGTCCGTCGTCGGGAATAAACTGTTAATTATATTTTAAAAACATGGGTCAACGTATACTTCGTAATCGTCGCCGTGTACACATCCCGTTTTGCCCTTATACCTAAGGAACTATATAGCCTTAGTGTTGTAGAAAGGCACTTATGGGCCTGGCGCGTTTTTCCCGGCGTTATGGCGACTCCCGCGGGGCGCTGCGGGGTGCTCCGCCCCCACTTAACGCAATTTATTGCACGACCCTTTAATAAATAAATAAATAACCGAGGAAAATTCAATGATATACAACCGCGCGTGCTGCGATACTTGTTTAGTTTGTTTCTAAGAACAATATGTGAAAAATTACCTCAATTTCGGATAATATAATAGAGTTTTCAGTTTGTTTACTCGTAAAGAATTTAGTAAATTACCAACCTTTTGTTATATATACATATTTATTTAGTACTAAAAAACACGGACGCAGCGTAGCGTTAAACATTTTTAAACCGACTTCAAAAAGAATGAGGTTGTCAATTGACTGACCGTATGTTTTTTTGTTTT
The DNA here is from genome assembly GCA_951640165.1 of Pseudoips prasinana. Taxonomy (NCBI): domain Eukaryota; kingdom Metazoa; phylum Arthropoda; class Insecta; order Lepidoptera; family Nolidae; genus Pseudoips; species Pseudoips prasinana. Next base: position 19,527,090 of record OX621236.1, on the reverse strand, counting down.
GATAATCGGTGGGTAATATTTTATGTATGATCCCATATATATTTTGTTCAGATAGGTTTTTATATAGAAAAATTAAGTCGTCTCTATTTTTGTTTCAACAGTAATTATATATATGATTATCTGCCAATTTGTATGTACGTAATTTATTTGTTTTATTTCTTATCGTGTTGATTGTAGAATCTCAGGAACTATGCTTAAGCCTAACCTTATTTAAGCTGTTAGTTTAATATCGTATGTTATCTTTGTTACAGAAGAGAGTACTTTACTTGGTCTGGTAGAACCCTTATGATTTGGTAATTTAATTAACATAGCGATCAAAATAAATAAGAGAAATATGAAGTCTGAATACGCTGTGTTTAATCGTATAGACAAGACTTCATATCTCCCCATTATATGAACTACCGTTAGTGCAAAAACACTCTCTCTTGACGTGCAAGTTGACACGTTTAGACCGAGATTACTATGATAAGGACTGGATTAGGACTCTGATTACCTATTGTTATAATCGATACCCTTAATGAGAGTCCTAATCCAATCAGAAACTTAGTCTAACCGACTTAGTGACACGTTTCCTATAGCGGTTTACAAGTTAGTTAGACCATGGTCTCATGACAATCAGGACCGATGGCTTAACGTGCTGTTCAAGCTGTCTTTACCGCATTCCTCTCTTTTATATCCTTGCAACCTCTTTTACATCCTCGTTTATATACAAATATTGTTCGGTGCGGGTATCGAAGACTGGTCTCCCGGACGCAACGGCACGGTGGCATTAAACGGTCAGAGAGAGTGTTTTATTAATATTTAATGTCTATATGAAAATGTGTCGTTCGCACGTTTCTAAATATTAACTGTAAAATAACTAGGTATTTGAAAATCAATTATATTATGGAAAACAGCAACCTATAAAGTGTCAATTTAACTATTATAAGGTTATGTTATTACCGACCAACGTATACATACATATCGGTAAACTTAGAATTTTATTTGAATTAATAAATATATGAGTTATGGTATACCTACAATTGAATAAAAGACATAAATATAACATATACTCAATTAAAATTCTGATGAAATATAATAAATGATATTTTATCTAATTATTGTTAGCTTATGTATTATAATTAGATCCTTTATTTAATTTAATTATTCACTTTTAAAATGAATTAATATGATATATAGATAGTGGATAATTTTATTTTTATCATTATTTCATGATGTCTGTAATGGAGTATTAAGTATTTGCGTCAGCAAACTAAAAAGTTTATTATTGTAACTAGCTTTATTTTGTCTTTTAATTGACCTAATAAACCCGTTTAATATTTTTCCATAGCATTTTGGCATCCTCTTAATTTTTTGTTAATTAAAATATACAATACATTATTTTATTTCGATTGTACATTATTTTATTTGATTGTATGTTCGGATGTAGTACGCATAAGCTCAGATTTTATTAATAGTTCACTTGCAGCCATGGTAATTCCCATACAAATACATCATTTTTCTCCCAGTATATAAAAATTACACCAACATTTTAGGTAGGTATATTTTTACCACAACTATATCTGACAGTTTCGTTACTATAAAAGAAAATGACCCTCGAAAAACAAAATCCCATTTATATACCGAATATAAAATACTATGGTACTACATAAATCTGGCGTCTCAAATCATTACATAAATAATCAGATGAGCACACGTAGCCTAATTTACTTAGAAAGAAATTAAATGTTTTATCAGAAAAAATGGTGATCTTTTTAAAACTAGGAAAGAGGGTGGTGACAGATCGAGTGTTCATACAAAATTAGTCGTTTCGTACTACAGAACAACTAACAAAAAAAATAATGTGTATAACTTTATATAATAAATTGCCAAGTGACATAAGAGATCTGGCTTTCAGTTATTTTAAGTAATAACATGGTTGGTAATAAATTGATTTTATACAATAAACGAATATATGATACTTGACATTGCTTTTTTATTAATTTTCATATTATAATATGTTTTAATTATTATTCCAATATTGCATGTAATAGGTAAAATATGGCTTGTACACAAAATAATATTCTAAGCGCATGATTTCTGATTTGTTTAAGAGCAGAAAATAAAAGAATTCATATGTTTAGATTACTATGATTTTATCAATTTTACTTTTATTTTTCTTTGTTACACGCTTACTGTGTAAGTATTTATTTACAAAAGAAAAGTAGTATATGTAGAATATCAGTTATCTGGTTTCCATAGTTCAAGTTCTGCTTAGTTTGGGATCAGATGGCCGTGTGTTAATAATGTCAAAGGATATTATATTATATGATTATTATTATTTGGAGAGCAAGACTATCTCAGCAGTAGCAACGACCCTTACCTAAGTTAGACCCTGTACATCTAACTCAGCACTTAATTGTGGTATCGAATGATTATTTCCCTAGTGTCCACGCTCCGGTCCCGACGGTATTTAATATAAACAGCAGACTATCGTCGATACGGTTGGAGCCAGTACAAAAAGTACAAACTCATTAGTAAAGCGGACCGGGAGCACAAGAATTAATGGAGGTGAACAATAATTTAGGGTTTAATTAAAAGTGCAGCCCCCCGCAGCTCTGCCGCCCGCGCCCCGCTTATTATTATTTTATTATACCAACATAATTTGTGAAAGCGGTAATTTAATAAAACAGCCTTAGAAGAACTTTCAAAATTTTGTTAATAAGGAGTTATGAAAGCTTCCTTGTGGAGAGATGCTCCATTATGTCATATTGTTGATATTTACGGCCCTCTTGTAAAATTTACGGCGTTTTATTCATATAATAGGTTTATCACGTTATTTAACTATGATTAGAAAAAAGTTTGAGATATAAATCTGTTTACTTTTCTTGATGAATCGTTTTGAACTTAACCATCATTTTACTTCGAAATGTTTTAAAGTTCTAATATTAAGAACGACCAATTAATTATATTGTAGTATAAATAATGGATAAGACCTATAAAGTATAATTAGACAAGAACTACTGGTCTATAGATGTTTTGAACTAACATATTTATCGTTTTTTGAACTATAGATTTTTGTACACCTAGACATTTTAAATGTTGAACAAAATAACATACCTATAGTAAAAAAACATGCGAGGCAGTCTTTTGAAGATTTCACTTCAAAAAATGATATGTAATCAGCACTTGGGTATTTTCATACACTTATACTTGTCAGAATATCAATGTAAAACTTTGATTTAAGCATGTATTGCTTATATCAAAGTTTGAATAGATAGCTAACATAATAAAAATATATATGCTTAAACGGATCTAGTAGATCTTCCAACTGTTACGTGACTCAGATATTATTGATTTGCATGTGATCAAGTTTATATCAATTACATAAATTATACTGAGAAGCCAACCGAGCGGCAAGATCTGTCTTCGGCTAGAATAGTAAAACAGTAGTTGTACAAATCTAGTCGACACACGCCTGAGGTTGCCCTTACATCATGCCCTGACATCGACTCCGGGTGAGGGTGAAGTGAAGAGACAGTTGTAAATTCATAGGTTGTGAACGTGGGCACGTGCTACGGGCACGGGATCATAGAGCAGGTTCTGGAGACTGAGCAGCGGGATCTATTTCAAGCTAACGTGCAGTTTTGACTATCTACCTAATTACCCACATAAGACGCTGATATGTATGTGGCAAATTGGGGATTTTCGGCAAGATTTTTATCCAACTCTTCGAGGTATGAACCTCGTAGAGTTGTTTTTAAAAACATATCAGCCATAATTGTCAATATTTTGTCGAACATCAGCAATCCCGAAACACAATTCACCTACTTTACCTCGATAGTAAAAAGTCACAAAGTCGATTAGCAAAAATATTATTGTATAACTAGATACTAACAATATAAACCTAATTACAATCGGCACATTGTTAGGTACATACCAAAATACTAACAAAATTATGAACTTAGTCTGAAATAAAGTTATATTTCATCTGTTTTGATTTAATTAGTATGAAATTTTTACATGATTTTTTGTCGATATTAATTTTTTTTATCATTTTGTCATATTAAATCCTGTTCATTACGTCGTCGCGTCTTTTGATATATTTTGACCCGTATTGGTCTTATACGTTAGAGCCGAAATTGTAGTACTTATGTACGAAAATTGGATGTTGTCAGCCTCTTAAATAGCTAGTAAAAACGAAGACGAAAATCATACAGAAACATCGAGTGAGAACAGAACATGCCTTTCAAGTTCTTTTGTTTCGTTTCTTTTTTAACTGAAATATTAACTGACGAACATTTGCTTTTTTTACAAAGTTTGATATTGTTCTGTAAGACTGTGTTATTGAAACTTAATTGAAGAAGGCATAAACAGTTGCACTAGTCGCAGAATACGTTCGAAGATGAACGATGCTGAAAGAGATTCCGAAGCCCTCAAGTTGGGTAACCATAGCTACTACAAGAAATTTGTAGTCTCGTAATTAATTACTATTATTGGAATAATTTAAATAACTTGCCGACAATTTCACTTCTCTGCTAGTTAAAATATTTATGAATTTCTAAATCATTGTAGTTTTAAGGTTTTATACCTAAGCAATATTTACTTTGACTGCCATACTAGCCCCACTCTTATAAAGGTAAAGTATTTTTTGCAATATTATCTATAAATATGAAGATGATAGATCTATGCTAAATTACGTATAATTTTTTATAAAAAAAATCGCTTCGTTCTTCCGCTCTATTAGCTACTCGACTAGGGAAATGTCTCTACTATAATACACATCAGGTTGGCACTCTAGATATTACGCTGGTAGTATTAAGTCTCTGAGCTTGCGTAATATCACTTTAGGTCATCGGGGAAGGGGGAAGGGGTAGCGATAATCACGCGTCCATTTCTATACTTTTTGTTTATCGATTTAAATTAATATAAAAATACGTCACCACTACTTTAAGTTAATGATAATCCTTTTAAAAAACGCAATGTCCTTCACTTTAAGTTCTATGCCAATAAAAATTTTATGACCCGCCATTCCACGCGCTACCTGTACTTTTACAAAATTTACAAGCTTTAAAACAAGTGATTTACAAGTACCAAATACACTGGCATTTAAACAAGAGAGTGTCAACGTCTTTTCTCACAGGTATAGGGTAGAACAAAAGTACATCCAAACCCCTGCCTAAAAGAATAGCAATTATTATCCAAATCACTGTTATTTCGCCATCACAATAGCACTGATGAACAAGGGGACCTTAATAATACCACTATTGCCGATTGTGAGATGAATATGTTTATTTTTATTAAGTATTTAATATTTCTTAACTTTTCGTTACGCTGACCTTTTAATAATTTTATCTTATTTGAATCTTTTTGTTTTGATAGTTAATAGGTACTAATAGGTACTAAAGTAATATCTTCATTTCTATAATCTTTTCATTAATTTCATTAATATAATTTCTTTATCATTATGGTAAGAGTTTACAAATATGGAATTCACGGACACGAAGCTCTATATTTTGTTTTTGTTAGTCTGTGAAACCAACATCGGTCATACATCGGGATTCGGGATCGATTCCCACCCAGGACAGATATTTCTGTGCATGAACATGTCTGTAGTTTATGTATGTAGTATATCAGTTATCTGGTTTCCATAGTACAAGATCTGCTTAGTTTGGGAATGGCCATGTGTACATAATGTCCCAGGATTTATTATTATTATATCGGTCGTACAATTTGTGATCCTGTGTTGGATTCTGTATAGTGGACACACTCTATAGTCGAACTAATCATGCAGCGATACAACGATATGCTACTTTTACCTTTAAAAAATAATTATATTTTCCTAATTGTCTATAAAACTTTAACCTAATTAGCATAGTCATAGCTGAAGTATACCATAAAAATTCTTTATAATATGTATAAGTATATAAAAAGTATATAAGTATCTATTAGAATTGATTGTTTGTAAAAGTCCAAACTTTACAGAATATGGCAAGTATATTTCGCGCTGAGATACTCGTAGTTACATGCAGACTAGTACGAAATAGGAACCAAATGTGATATGAACCTAGAAGAAGATCTTTTAATTTGGAGAAAGACGTAGGGAATAGAAATTTGTGCTCAAACAGCAATAGAATAGCGCAACGAAATCAGTAAGTTAAGTCAAAAAGAGCGCTTGCCTATATATGCCTATCATGTTCAGCTCTCATTTTCACCTCCAAATTTGATTTATATCTCGATATTATAAGCCACGACCATTCCCAGCTGTATCTTTTGATGAACCCCCCCCCCCCCCCATCATTTAAACAGTCTAGATTAATTGTAATTATTAATACTGTTATTAAAGGCATTTTGCCTTAAATATATTTCTAGGAAACGAGTCTGACTATTACGAACAAAAAGAAAATAGACGGTCAGGTTTATTTTCTTGTCTTCAAGTTATTGAAAGCGCTTGGTTGGGCATGGCTAAGACAGATATGAGTACTGCATCATAAATTTATTGACCTATGTTCTAAAATCATAATCATAAAAATGAATGGAGACTCTCTACGCATTCATGGCACAACGCAACGCTGCTAGCAGAGTACGAGTAGTTTTGTTTAAAAAAACAAGACGTAAACAATATGGACGTAATTACTGACCGGAAAAGCCAAAGATTTTTATATAATAAGTATAGTTTTTATTTGCCATTAAAGCATTTAAATGGTGTATGTTGTACTAACTTGTGATAAGCAACTTGATGGAATTGAATGAATACCAATAAACATCTTTTTATTTGTTTACTTAGCATTTTAAAATATTCCCGAGTACAGACACAGCATGGAGCAACTACATTGAAGAATCACGCAGACTTTAATGACAGCCATTGAATTGAATTAAACGCTAATACCATGAATACCAAGACCATCAACAGACACGTGTGACACAAAACTATCAACATTTTTTTCAATACCACAATGTTGTAATATTTCTTGGACACTTGGAAGATAAAAAACAAAACGCGAGTTTAGAATGCGCCGTGACACGATGTGGAGCGCAGGCGCGCGCGCCACCCTTGACGCACAAAACAATGGCTCTGCGACGAAACCCGAAACCAAACGGAAGTGCGCGGACCCCCGGGATGCGGCGATTTTCTTGCGCTCGCGACGAAAGAGGGCTAATGGCTAAGCATTTTTGTTATCGCGCTCATTGAAGTCAACTACGACGTACATTGTTCAAGCGTATAATTATCCGCGCATTCGTTCATTGTTGCGCATAAAATCAAAGAATATGTTATATTCGTTTTCCCCTGACTTTTGACTCGGAACGTATTGAGCAAACTCAATAGAAGACGGTTAAATATTCTCACGTTAGTGCGTCGCAAGTACTTACTGTTCAGATTCGTTTTTAAAGAAAGGTAATCGGAGTTCAATAATGAAGGCCAAAAATCTTTTAATAATCTAATTGTTGCAGCGCTGAAGTTGGCGGCACTCATTTAATATTTAACTCATGTACACAGTTATGGAGTAGTTAAATTTCATAGATTTTAAAGAAATATTTAAAATTATTGTTAGTGTTGTATTTTAAATAAATGGTTTTGAGAATATTGCTATTAATATGCTATTTTAGAGTAATTATAAAAGGAGGTGGCATAAACATAATTTTATAAAAAAAGAGTTCTGTAATGGTTTGAAGGAACATGATAGTACACTTCTGTATTTAAATGTACGCGGGGTTTACCGAAATAGTTTTGTAAAACGGTTCTTTGTACATATACGGATATGTATATACATAGTATTAGGGATTGCCGTTAAATATAATCACACAACTCGCAGAGTGGTAAATCTAAGGCGTCTCCTTATAGTTTGTGTGTAACTCCTGCAAACCAAAATGAAGCAGACAATCAAAAGGCTTGGAGTGGTGAAGTCCAGGCACGAATTTATACAATCGTCTGAGAACCCGCAACGAAATTATTCGAAGGAAAATAGGAGTAAGAAATAGACAATAACCCCACTTTTATCTCCAGTTGATAGTAACGAATCTTCCAAATGTCCACCAATCAGCATCTTAAACTAATTTAATTAAAGTATGTCACTTTTTTGATCTCACCTTGCGTAATACGTGCATTGATTTAAAAGTTATGTATTTTATTACTATGTTATTGAATGAAGTTTATCTAGATCATGTACCTATAACAGGTTACTTCTACTCAATAGATCATGAAGTACATTAGAAAATGTCTGAGTATCTTCAAGGTAAATATTCTTAACTTATGGAGGTGGATATTTTCTTCTAAGTTATTATATACTTTAACAAAATATTTTACCTACCAATATTTTAACGGTCTTATAAATAAATTGAACGATCTAAATTGTTATAACAGCGCAATTAGAGGTGCATCGATTAAGCGTGCTGAGGGGTACTTGTCGCCAAGTGGCCGAGTTCCATATGTCGTCAAGGACTAGTCGAGTCCCTTCCCCTGCGCAGTCACGTGCCTTCGAGAGGAAACGATAATGCCTCCTCGTGTGATCATTTCAACTGTTATCGCTCTTTGAACTCTGTTAAGTGACTCTTAAAGGACAATGCGGCGATTGAATTAGCACGTGCTACTGAGTATTGGAGATTTAAATAGCAGTTGCCAATACGAGCTCAGTATGGTAATGTATTGGTAACATTAATTGAAGGTATATAGTATGCAGGTAAATAAGCGTCTGAAATGTATATCTCTAAATGTGTTTTAGTATATATTTATTGTTATTAATATGTATGAGACGCCCATAGTCAGTTGTTCCGACCAGCCCGTAAGTGACCGGTTATGAACAATGTTTGTGTAGTAGTTTTTGGGTATACATATATTTACACTGGTGGTCAGTCTATAGATGGACTCAGAGTGACTCCGTTCTTCAAATAACCCACTTATTACTAGAACACGTTTTAGAAGACAGCAGTCTAGAGTCTAAATATAGCTCACACTGTATGTAAAATATTGATTGAGAAAGACGAAAATTAAATATGACAATAAGTTATCGCTATCTTGATACCTAAGCTTTACGCACTTGTTACTGGAGTACTTCTTACAAAAAAATATTACATATATTTTTGATAGCATTAATAACACTAGTGACCATTGCCCATACAATCATCACTACTGCTCTGCGGAATCAATTAACTGCGGAGGTATTTCCGATCCGGTATGAATGGTAACATTTAAGAAGCGAGCCTATTCCTTTCTTAAAAGCCAGCAACGCACCTTCTCTGGTGTTGCGAGTGTCCATGGGCGGCGGTGATCACTTACCATCAGGTAATCAGTTGATCGTTTGCCATCATATTTAAAAAAAAGTAAGTAAGGACACCATTTTTGTAGGATATTGGATACGGGCCTCTAAATTTCAACCGTGATGTACCACTGACGTTTCCAATTGATGTGCCCATTAGGAATACGGTAAAGGAAAACGACGTGAGGAAACCTGCATGCCTGAGATCTCTACGAAAACGTTCTTGGTGCCATGTGAAGTCTGCCAAACCGCAGCGTGGTGGAATATGGCGTATACATTATCATTGTGAGAGGAACACCTTTCCTTGCAGTGGGCAGTAGGTAACCTGCATGCCTGAGATCTCTACGAAAACGTTCTTGGTGCCATGTGAAGTCTGCCAAACCGCAGCGTGGTGGAATATGGCGTATACATTATCATTTTGAGAGGAACACCTTTCCTTGCAGTGGGCAGTAGGTAACAGGTTGCAACTTGCAACATCAACCAGAATATTAAATTACTCCAAATCAGACTCACTGGAATCTCATTAAAATGGGTCCATAGATAAATAAACAATTCTGTACATACATATATTTTGTGTCGAGTTAAAAATGGTTGATATATCAAACAAAAACATCTGCATCTGTCACAACAGAACAAATTTTATTATGCTTCACAATTCATAACGATCTATATAAAGATATTAACTTTACCATAACGTCCATAACCATGGGCGGTTAAACCAGTGCTGAGTAGTGACTTTTTTCAACAGAATATAATTTGTTTGATTTGTATAGATTGAATAGCAGTACGTCTGTATTACGTTTGCTCAGCAGCATTGTTTGGTGCTCGCGGGTGTCCCCGGAACCCCGCCATTTTCCCCGCAGGGTTCTGCTAAAGACCCACTGCCAATTGCACTGCCATGTTAATTCTGAAGTCACCAAATACACTATTAAATATGCCAGGAAAGAATTGCCCTTTCACGCTGAAGTTATTCGCGGTGTTAATAATGTACCGTGAAATTCACAAAGAATTACCAGCCGAATTTTTAGCACGTTTTCCTTATTTAGTTTGGCCGGATTCTTATAATTTTCAGATGGGTATAGAACTAGATTTTTTAGAAAGTTTGGGTAAAATGCATTTAAGCCGATTCGTAACGAATACAGGGTGTAAGAGATAGCACAACGAAAACTGGTACCAAGACAATCAATATATGCCTTTGTAGATCTGACAGTTCATCTGTTACGTAAAATATGTAAATGAACTGCTGAGAGTTCCGTAGTTATCAAAGACCCTTTATAGTTTCATTATGTCCATCCGTATGTGTGTCCGCAACTTAGCTCTGAGAGTCTTGGGATTAGAACGCTCTAATTTGGTATGGATACACATATTAAACCAAACAACTAAGTGTTCAAATTTAATCTTGGAAATTCCTGTACATATAAAGCGGCAGAGATTTTTTTCCCAAGGTACATAGGTCTTCTTAGTGTTAGGTCTTGTTGGATGGATCGTGAGAAATTCGATCCAAGTTCTGAATTGGCATTTCATTAAAATACAAGAAGTTAAAATAAAATTCACAGATTAAAGCCATTAAAAATGTGTCCGAAACGATGCTTTCGTAAACAAATACCAGCTTTCTAGCCGGTATTCGCTACAAACCAGGGATTTGGCATTCATTCCCAAACGCTCTCTCTAACTTACGAAATAAAATAATGTAAATGATTTTTATACGCATTTCAGTGAGTATTTGCTGTAAATGCTGGCTTAGAGTTTGATTCGTCATACCTAGATGGCTATATTTAAGTTTTATTTTGTTCACAACGGAAATAGATTTATTTTAGGAGATTTCGTGATCTGTTACGGTTGACGTGGAACGAATGCCAGTGGACGTGACGTAGAACTGATGGAGCTTGGCCGCACCGCGACCCCTTTTGTCGACGCAAAGATTACAGTTATAATTTTCGTAATTTACTTTATTTTCCGTGTGTAATATTTATTGCTTCTTTATATTATCTCGCTTGTTACAACAGCCCTTTATACAGGGCATCGCAGACTAGTAAGAGGTGGGACGTCCCTAACGATTGTAATATTTGATAACCAATATAATATATTGGTTATCAAATATGGCAGAGTAAATGAGTGACATTTGAGTTCAGTAAGTTCAACAAGAATACAGCAAACTACGTTTAAGTAAGTTGAAGCATAGGTCGATATGAGGATCTGTGGGCACTTTATAGACACTAGCTTGTTACTACTATATCCTTATATATATATATATATATATATAGTTAGCTATAGTTGTTTGTTAGCTTACTATCTCTTTGTTTTGTGTTCACATACCTATTCTTTATATTATTGCATGTGGTGTCAGCCTATAATTGGTTGTTGCACAAAGAAAATAGCTAAATATATCTGTACCATATATTTTGAGTTGTGTAAGCGATCGTTGGTTGACCTAATAAATAAATAAATCATTGAGACTTACGTTTTAAGAATGCAATCAGTACCGAATACTTAGTAATATTAATTTCGTTGTTAATACTCACCGTACTTTTAATCACAGAATATTTCGACCACAATTAGTTTCTAATAAGTTTTGAAAGTAAGCTTATAAAATATTTTCAGGTCATTTCATTTTTCGGTCCATAAAATCTTGAAAACATTTTCTTGCATCGCAAACTTTTCTTGATTTTTCAGGCATAAGATTAATTTTTGGTGCTGCTTCTAAAATATCAGGCTGAGTCAAATTCTCCTATGCTATCATCAAACTTTTCGCTTGAATAAAATAAAAAACCAACAACCAATCTATAATAAAAATCTTTGGTTTTGGCGCTCAATTACTGCGCATGCGTACAACTGCGTGCGAACAGAGACAATGTAACGCAGCTTCTAAATTTGATTATGGACGAATCAAAATAATTTATAAAAAAATACATGTCTATGGTTTATGAAGATAGAAAAAAGTTATTTTATAGTATCGTTTCGCTATGGAAACCTGTATCATATAAATCTTTATGCTTCTTTCAAACAGGTATGATAATAAAGTTAGTCAATAGAGTACTATCTTTCAGTTCATAATTTGAATTAACGATGTAATATGAGGGCACAAAAATGCATATTACTCCATTGCAAAAATCTACCCTCCCTAATAACTGTAGGTAGTTACTATTACTTGTATTGCGTTATTACAGTGTCAGATTTAAAAAAATCTTGTATCAATTGATTTTTTTAATTAAATAATTTAAAGAAGTCAATAAATTACGCATCGACTGATAAGCTACATCCGTTACACGTAGCTTCAATAAAATATATTAGAAAATTATTAACTTTATCGCAAGATAACTAAAAAATACATATTCATGACGCGCATCTGTCTATTTCTCGTACTTATTTGAATATTAATTTGTTAAAATACGTTTGTCTCTAAGTATATCATGTTGTGGTAAATTATTTTTGTTTTACACAGGTATAAAAGTGGCTGGAGCAAAGGCGCGCTGCGTTTTGCCAGCAGGGAGTCGGCCGCTTGCATAAATACGACGAATATCAAAGAATACATTAGAATACGTATGTGTTATTCACTAAAATTAATTTATTCATCGTTATATGTAAGGCTTGATATTAAATCTGTGATGTTTATAGCCTAAAGTACGAATCTTGTACCTTCGATGTGCTTTTAACAACTAATTAATGATGGTATTTAGCACGATGTTTTTAAAACGTGTTGAGGTAGTCAAGTATTAAGATTTTCTCAGTTACCTAATTGAGGAGATAACTGCTTCGTTAGTTTAGCGTAGCTTGTTCAAAAGTAGATTATGAATTCCTGTATGGGATATCGATGGCGGGATATAATGTCTTCTTAGGATTTTTCCGCTAGTTTAAATTTCATTAGTTGCGTGGGATCAGAACTGGCGACGTCCCGTTAACGTGCGGCGTTAAATACAATTACTAAAAGCCTTTTTCTATTTCAGTCTGCGGTGCTCCACCATCTTAATCCCGAGGATATTCTAACAGAAATTGTGCCTCCCACATCAATGTCTGGTCGTAAATCTCGTCCTGTATAGTATGGTGTACGGGTTAAAATAGAATGTACCTAATAAAAAATTTGGTAACGAAATAACCAATTAAATCATTAATAGCCGGGCGCCAGCAAATTTGAACTTTATTACAATTTGAATGCAACAAACATTTCACTATCATAAAAAGTATCTACTACATATAAAATAATCATTTTGATTGAGTGATATTTCTCCCAATTACTTTGTTTTCAGTCTTTTCTAAAGGTGACTGCGATTTTTTGTATCGAGGAAAATAGTTGATTTTGTTTTAAGTTTCGTGAGTTTCTTTAAAAATAATATCATAAGTGATTGCTTTTTAAACATACGGTCGAAATCCTATTCTGGTGCTTGTCAACTACGTAACCGGAGTAAATCCTTGGTTCGATTCGTTTTGCTTTTTATAACAGTCAATGGAATTCCTACACATAAAGTAAATATAGCTGCCTACAACATAGTCTCCCACCTACACTTAAGAAAGTGCAACATAGACGTTCGACATGATGTTCGTCTTATCCGTATATTCATTTAGCGTCCCACTTGAGAGACTCTGATGCGGTTATCAAGTATTGTACCGAGGTCTTCCAGGGTCTCAGACCATCTAATCAGGTAGTTCCAACTTCGACAATTGTTCAACTTCGTTTGGAAAGCTACTATCAACCAGAAGACGCAACATGGGCAGCGCACAAGGTGGACCTTGTGGACTAGATCATCTTGTGAGGCTGCTGGAAGCCGCTGTATTGCAAGACCGGCAATTGTTAATTTGATTACCTAATAAACGAGTGTCTTATAAATATAGTCATAGCTATATCTTTCGGTATATTACCACCTTGGTTATATATAGGTAGGTACCGACTACGAAATGGGTGAAAAAAATATGAATTTATTCATAAGTTTCAATATCATGACAACTCAATTGAAGTAAGTATGTTTTTTCAGGATCATAAAAACCCTTATAGTGGTGTTAATAATTTATGATAAAAGTTAATGTTTCGTGCTAGTACGTCGAGTTGTGAGACAAATTGGTCAATTAATCATTGTTTATGGTCGCTCTCATCGCCTTATCGAGCCAGAACACATTCGACTCGTGTAATGTCTCTGTAATGGTTTATGAATGGGAGCTTTAAATGCTCTATGGTTCAAGGATAATAACTTTATAGCTTTATTTTATTTGGCGGTAAAATGTTTGTTTGCCAAGTATCAACTTTGAGCTACCATAGGTTATATAGAAGAATGTCATTGAGTTAATATTAAGCGTTGTGTTAATATTTCCATCAATGCGTAATGGTAATAATATCAATATTTTGAGACATTATTACGTATAACAAAAAATATATCTGAAACCAAACGAAAGAAATATAATGATTTACGATTTGTTCCGCTTTCGCCTCACGAAGTTTTGCCCCACATAAAAAAATCCGCATTCACCCTACATTTTATTCCTTTTTAGCCCCAAATTACCAGCTAAATTCTCATAGGTGTTTGTGAAGAACAATTACTTGAATTGTTTGATACCCTACCGACACTCCCCGCACTAGGTTATGACTTCGGTAGAAAGTTTTTTTTATTGCGGTACTATAACATCATTGTTTCGCAGGATTAACTGTGGTAAAATCTTAAGTAAAATTATTCTAAGAGAGAAAATACACAAAGTTATTATTTTCAGCAGGGCTAAGGTTATTGATTGGTACTGATTTTATGTCGCGACAACTTAGGTATGAAAACAATTCTTAATAAAAAATATTATCATTCCCTTTAAAATATATGATTTCTATGATTCCTAGCCCTGCCATCAGGCGGGACACATGCTCTTAGGCAGATTTCTTAAAAAAAGTTTGATTTATTCATTAAATGCTATTTTGTCTAGGTATACAATCAATTATGAATATAAGGCTAACACTCTATTCAATAACTTAAATCACATGGCACTTTAAAAAATAAAAAAGTTGTTTTTTTGTTATAAAAATGTTATAAAATAACTTTATTTTTATTATAGTACATGTAAGATTGTTTTAATAACTTACTTTGATTCGACCAAAGAGATTACTAATCTAATTTATGAGCTGCGTTACATTGTCTTTGTACGCACGCAATTGTACGCATGCGTAATAATTGAGCGCCAAAACCCTGTCTGTTTTTATTGCAGTTTAGTTGTTTATAATCGTATTCAAGCAAAATGTCTGATGATGGCATCGATACTGAGGACAATTTCACTCCAACTGATATTTTAGAAGCAGAAACAATAATTAACAATTGTTTTTTGAAAAAATCAAGAATTGTTATGAAGATTTTATGGACTGGAAAATGCATAAAAATCCTACATCATTTGCTTCTCTTTATACTTTGTTGAAGTTACCTATACTTCTTTTGGCGCGATGGAGAAAAATGATGAGAGTGAATTTTTACGATGCGCGCGCACACCGACACCAAAAAATTTAACAGCATGAAGTTAGTTCTAGGTGGTATGAGAGTGAATTTTTACGCACGATGCGCGCGCATCGTAAAAATAACAGCATGACGTTAGTTCTAGGTGGTATGAAAATTGATAACTATGTTCAAGTTGTATATTAAGAAGTATAACTTCTAACGCGTGTACATAAGTACACACAAGTTTTTTTTTTTACTTATAACATAAGTTTAGATAAAGTAGTGCCCATAAAACTGTAAGTAACTAACTGCATATAGTTATGTATTAATAAAATACTCGTGTGATACTAGTGAGAACCTCGTCTTCGGCTCGGTTCTTAAACTTATACTCGTGTTTTAATAACCCTTGTAAAGTGACAGTTACATTAACTAGATATTATTTTAAATCTTATCATGTTATGAAATATACGTTATGAAATAACGTTATGAAATATAGTGCAAACAAACTTTAAATTACAGCTAATTTTGAAAATAGCTATTCACCAGTTATTTAAAGACCATTTTTTCATGCCAATTGCTTAAAAATATTATTATTTATAAATGTGGCATGAAACTGACTTATGGTGCCGTTTTCATGCCACATGGTATATCAATTATAGATATTTTTAAATGAATTACCTAAGTCCACTTAACAATAGAAGTGACGCATGACGGTAGCAAAAAAATACTGTGTTTCAATGATAATATTTTAATAAGGTAAGCAAAACAATGAGAAAGAGAAATTTATACTAGACACTGATCAATCAGGTAGTAATTGTCTGTTGTGAGGTCATGTAAAACAAAGAAGCACTTATTTGCCCCCAGTAAGAGAGCATGAGATAAAAATTATACATTCAGTCAAAAAAGTATCGGGAATGGATGATTTATTTATGGTTCCAAATTCAAATATTTGTTTTTTTTGTTGTTGTTAGATTGGCACAACTGTTTTCCATTTTGGCGCGGAGTATGAGTTGCATCTGTTATTTATATTAAATACAGTGCTGGTTTTAGTAATATCATATATAGTGTGTATTGCGAATTTCATAATGGACAAAAATATCGAACAAAGAGTTTGTCTTAAATTTTGCATCGCTAATGGAATTTCGTGTTCGGAGTCACTGAAAATGTTACAGAAGGCTTACGGTGAATCGACTTTATCAAAAACTCGTGCTTATGAGTGGTTCAAAGCGTTCAAAAGCGGTCGAGATGTGATGAAAGATTTGCCTCGCTCTGGTAGGCCATCAACGTCTGCAACTGAAGTTAACATCGCAAAAGTGAAGGAAATAGTGACTGAAAATCCTCATTCAACTCTGAGAGAGATAGCCGCCGAAATTTCTGAATCTCATGAGTCGATTCGTACCATTTTAACTAATCATTTGGGTATGAAACATGTTGCCGCTCGGCTAGTCCCAAAAGATCTGAATTTTCTCCAAAAACTCAATCGCATGAAAGTCGCTGAGGACATAGTAGAACGAGTCAATTCCGACCCAACATTTATGAAACGCATTGTTACTGGTGACGAGACGTGGGTTTACGAGTTTGACATGCAAACTAGTCAACAAGCTTCGGAGTGGCGCCTTCCAACTGAACCGAAACCGAAAAAACCACGCCAAAGTCGATCAAAAGTCAAAGTCATGTTGACTGTTTTCTTTGACTATCGCGGTGTTGTGCACTCTGAATTCTTACCGGAAGGTCGAACGGTAAATAAAGAATATTATTTGAGCGTTATGCGGCGTTTAAGAGAGAAAATTCGACGAATTAGGCCAGATTTGTGGAAAGAAAATTCTTGGATTTTGCACCACGATAATGGGTTTTCGCACAAGGCCATCATTGTGAACGAATTTTTGACCAAACACTCAACAAATACCATCCAGCAACCACCATATTCACCAGATATGGCTCCAGCTGACTTCTTTCTTTTTCCTAAACTGAAATTACCACTTCGTGATACCCGTTTTCAATCGGTAGAAGACATAAAGGAGAATTCGCGGCGAAAACTGGACTCAATTCCGAAAGCAGCGTTTAAAAAATGTTTTGATGAATGGATTATTCGTTGGCATAAGTGTATCGTTTCTGAAGGAGCATACTTTGAAGGTGATAAAATAAATTTGGATGAATAAGAAACATTTTGTATATTATTGATCTTTTCCCGGTACTTTCTTGACAGAGTAGTAGTATGTCTTTATACTTATAGGTGTAACTACCTGTCTAGGTACTTTCATTACATAAGCCAAACAAAACGGTCTAATTGTTACATTCTGAATTTAAATCAATCAATTATAAAATGACTAATATTTTTGTGGATTATTAGTCGATACGTTTTTTTTATCAAACAACCCATGAGAGAGCCGTCTACGTGGCGGCTCGGAGCAATAGTAGATAATATAAATTCAGGCTAGGGAAGGCTATAGCCTTCCCTAGCCTGAATTTGAAGCACAAAACATTTAATAATACTGTTATCTATATATAGATAACAGTATTATTAAATGTTTTGTGCTTCAATATTGGTTCTTTTATAAAATAATACCTACCTATACTAAAGGATTTGGTAGGAACTCAGGTTTATTTTTAAAATTAAAGACCATTGTGTGCCTTCTCATTAGCCATTGCTATATTTTTACTATATCATGAGACACCTACTTTTCATCACAAATTCCCATCTAATAAACGAACAGCCACACTACATAACAACGTTTATTATTTATTTTATTATGTAGGCGAAGTATAAAGGCGTGTAATTGCGATCATAAATATCGCTCGTAGTCCATTTATAACTCGAACGGATCCATCTATTAGGTAACCTGTCGGTACCCTATTTTCGCTTAGATTTTATTTATTTACGTTTGCCTTTCTTGTGGAGTGAGGGATTGTTTTGCGATCAACCTGTGGGAAAGGAATCACCTGTCGCGTTAATACCGGTAACATAAACAAACCCAAAATAAGGTAAGTCTCCTTTTTACAGTTCTTTTTTTGAGGGCCGTACCCCGTTAAATCTTAATAGAATGTGTGTGACACAAAAAGGAATGATAAGAACGTAAATAAAAGAATTTTCAATATATGTGTCTCAATTGGGTAGCAAATTAAAAAGTAATTGTAAACCCAAACCTTTCATTCGTATTTCTAATTCCTATGACAGCGTAAAGATAAGCACGCTTAAGAGTTCAGTTGTATCTATAAATTGAATCAGTATAATAATATGCGCATAATAATGTAGATGGACTGGAATATGTACCAAATGAAGTATTATTAATAAATATATACCTATATTTTAACTATCTTCAATCACCCTTGATTGAAGATAGTTGAGTAGTAGGATGTTGTCAAACGAACTGTGTGATATTGTGCGAGTATATCTACTTATATCTTACACAATTTCTCGGTTGTATGAGAATCGAATTTAATCATTGTTTTTTCTTATTAAATATGGTAAAGTATATGTTCTTCTGATGAAGATGATGGCGATTCATTTTCTTCAAGTTGGTATATAATCTTAGGACTTAAAAGGATATGAACAGTGGCAATATTTATGTGGTTATTTTTTAAAGCATGAAATGAAGTTATTTCGACATTGAGAAGTATTTTATTACATTGCAGCGATTCAGTCATGCTGTCGAGAAAGCATGCTATACTTATGCCAGGTAATATCATTTGTGGATTTAAACTTAAGATACTATGTTATATGTATAATAAATTGATACATAAATGTTTTATATAGAATCTTTATATATTGCAAAGTAGGCGTGTGGGCGTGGCTGTACCGGCCCCTCCTAAGCACACACACACCCACCAAACGGGTTTGCAATTACCCATCGCTGTCGGATTAATGGGCGCCATAGGTTAAACATAATAAAATAAAGTACAAATACGGCGGAAAAGATTCACCTTAGTGTACTAAAGTAAAATTACGTTGTGACCTATGGTAACACCACTTATTGTGAAAATAACAGGTGTTTAGATTTTAAGGCAGCAAGTTAATTATGAGACATGGGAATATATGGATGGGATGGGATAGCTATAGGGTTGCCATCTATCAGCATAGTTAGTTCCCGGATTTCTCCTAGTTTAGACGGCGACCAGGTAGGTATTTATGGTAGTTACATGTTCTACTACGTTCTACGTTTCATGTTCAAGTACAAAAGCTAGTTATACAAAATGTAACATAAATAGTGGAGGACATTTAAGAATTGTTATCTAGACAAGGAACTGAATCAGTGATAGATATACAATTTATGAAATTAGAAATATACTATTCTGGATGCCCATGCAAAATGCAACCGCTGATCGTCATTCTTGTAAATGTGTAGACACTTTTTGGGTGAACAAAAAGCGTGAAACCCGCGTCATCGTCACCGCATGCTTCCTAGGAGCTATATCTAGGTATACTGTGTTTATACATCTATACTTATTTAATAAAGAGGTAACGTTTCTGAGTTTGTGACGTTGTAAGGGGTAATCTCTGGATCTACTGAACCAATTTTCAAAATTATTTCACTAATAGAAAGATACGTTATTGTGGAGTGTCAAAGGCTATGATTCATCATCATAATTTTTAATTATCCCAAACTTTTAACCCGAAGTATTACACGGGACAATCGGGCAGGGACAAAAATATTTAAAACGGGGAATGAAGTCCGCGGGCACAGCTAGTATGTATATATATGGCCTTTGTTAGTGTACATTCAATTTATTATATATATATATATATGCAAAGAGTATATGTATATCATTTGTCATTATTGATGAAGTGTCAACTATAATGTAGATTATTTAGATTTAAAGTGTAAAAATAGTTTAAACATCTATTTACAGTCCCCAAAGACTGCCCCACATGTTTGTTTAATAACTTATAGGTTATCACATACCCTACTGTTATTTTACACCATTGAGGATAAAACTTTAACAAACGTTGAATGTCATATTTATTTATATCGAATAAACAGCCTAAAAAATAAGTTTTAAGCTTCTAGCTCTAAAAATGACGATACATTTCGCATTAAAAAGTAGCCTACGTCCTGTCTCAGGCTCTAGACTAATTGTGTACCAAATTTCATTTAAATCCTTTCTGTAGTTTTGCCATGAAAGCACGACAGACAGACAGAGTTACTTTCGGATTTATAATTATTAGTAAAGATTATCAGAATAAAGAGCAATGAATTTAGAAAAATGAATAGTTGGTTATTTGTTATTTTCCACAGCCCATCAATAGAGTAGAATAGAAGAATAGAATATAGTTTATTTGTAAGAATATAGTAGATACAATAAAGAAATATAGGTGTTACAAATGCGAAAGTCTCATATATTCTACCATTTCTGGTGTCTATATTATCTTATAACTAAAAAAACTATAAACAATTTAAATGACTTATCAATACCTACTGTTTTGTAGAATAATAACATATTATATTAATTAAAAATTCAAATAATCTGCGTTTAAACATATTTAAATTAAGGCTCTTCAAATAATTTGGCAATTTATTGTAAATTCGAATGGCCATACAATAACAGTTCCTACTACACATCGAAGTACGTAGACATCATCTATCATTTACGTTTAATTGTTTTTTCAAATAAATTGGGATGTTTGTAGACAAAAAAACTTCGTTTAAAAAAACCGACTTCAAAAACTAAAAAGTATAAAAAAATATCTTAATAATGATTTAATTTAATACATCTCTTATGCAAATCTAATACCTTTAATATTAATGAAATACTATAATATGTATGTGACACCTATTGATAGGTTTGAAGTCGGTGCCAAGCCAAATGTAATATTAATATTATATATAGTTTTATGATAAAGTTTCATATGTTTCACATAAATTTTCATTGTTCTTTAAAATTATTTACGTAGGATAATCTTTAGTGTAGGAATTTCTACACAAAGTAAGGAAGCGGTTTGTAAAATTTACTTTAAATTTTGCTTAGGGCTTGGCACCGACTTCAAACCTATCAATAGGTGTCACATACATATTATAGTATTTCATTAATATTAAAGGTATTAGGTTTGCATAAGAGATGTATTAAATTAAATCTTTATTAAGATATTTTTTAATACTTTTTAGTTTGAGAAGTCGGTTTTTTTAAACGAAGTTTTTTTATTTGTTACTTTTTAGTGTCTAGCTATGGGTAGGCTTACGAAAGGTTCCACGGGCCTCAAAAAAATAGGTCCTAAAAAACGGGAACGGAAAAATCACATAAGTAGGTATGTATCCTCCGAAAAAAAGTTGATCGAAATTATATATTTCACGTTCTTGTGCGACAGTGAATGAAATTAGTCTGCTGAGCAGAGGGCTGTTAGGCTAGGTCTTATTAGTGATCGATTAGTCAACGAGTCTGCTGAGCAGAGGGCTGTTAGACTAGGTCTTATTAATGATCGATTAGGCAACGAGTCTGCTGAGCAATTTTTTAAAAAATATTGTGTGTAAGTTAGATTTTCACAGAATACACCTAGTTACCAAGCTTCAACATTCATAGTTGCGGAAAAAGTATCTGTAACATACGGACGGACAGACAGACATGACGAATTCATACGGGTCCCGCTTTTGCCATTTGGCTACGGAACCCTAAAAACCCTAATAAAGGTGAAAAGTTTGTGAGTGTGTACCTCTTCACGCCTAAACGGCTGGAACGATTTTAATAAAATTTGTTATGGAGTTAGCTGACATCCTGGATTAACACATAGGCTATAATTTGTATTGTTTAACGCGGGTAAGAACGCGGATAAAACCGCGGGGCACAGCTTGTCGGTTAATATATCTCAGCGTAATTGGTGTACTATTATTTTATGTATGTACATAAAATAATGCGCTTGTGCTAAAAGGTGCGCCTACATGCGCTTCCAATAACGAGCTTATAAGCGTGTATTAAACAATAGTCGTCTGAAATTGTTATTATGTTCACAACAAGAAACCCTTGAACAGTATGAGTCTAGCTAGACTGGCTAATATTTAAAAACATGTGCCAAAACAGTTACATCGTCCACATAAACAAAATTTTTTTTACAAAATTTTTCATAAAATGAAAACTACTGGGCCAATCTATATAAAATTTTTATGGGACCAAATGGCAACTGTTCCGCATCAAACTAAATAAGAATCACGTAAATCGGATCATAAATCTCTGAGTTATCGGTGTACATACATAAAAGAAAAATATACCAGTGAACTTGAGAACCTCCTCCTTTGGAAGTCAGTTAAAAAGCGAATTTCATATATGTAGATACAAACTAGGGAGTGGTAAAATTCGGTGTTTCTTGAAGAAGAGTACACAGCTGTCCAAAAAATCGGCTCCAACAATAGCCCTAACACATCTTTTTTGTGCTCTGAAAGCTCTTATAAGATCTACTGAGTTACCCCATATGACTATTCGGTAACGCAAAACTGCGGAAACATATCATGATATGCGCTTAGGGTAGCGTTGGCTGTATACGTAACTGTCTAACTTGGAACATATTTTATCAATGTGTGGCTTCCAACTACAGTATTTATCCATGACTAGACCTAAGAACGTAGTTGTTTCTACTTTTTCGACAACTTCATTGTTTTGAGTTATGTTTAGGGGTAATATGTTACTGCTATATGTCGGGAACTGGATCTGTTTAGTTTTATTAACATTTATATTTAAGTTATTACTTTTTAGCCATTTAGAGATTCTGTTTAATGTATTATTTACTTCTCTTTCGTAGGTATTTTTGTTCTTGCAATGAATTAATGGGGTTGTATCGTATGCATATAATACACATTTATAGATGGTGGCTTCAGGAAGGTCGTTTATATAAAGTAAGAATAATACTGGCCCAAGGGTGCTACCTGGGGTACTCCATATTCGTTTAAAATATATTGCGATCTCTCTGCGGATTTAAACCGTCCTGCAGAGCTCGATATTTCGACACATTGATATCGAGAAGTTAAATAACTTCTTATCCAATTTAGCGCATTTCCTCGGATCATCAATCATGACGTAATCTGCGTTACTTTCAACTACAGGCAGCACTTTTGTCATAACAACAAATTAAAGTTACATTACAATTTTCAGTTTCATTCAATATTAAATTCACGGCGCGCCATTCCGCCGCGGTCTTGTTAAAAAAATCTTTATGGCCAGTTAATTTAATTTTTAAATCTCATTTAGAAGATATAATAATCTTCATTTAATAAGAAATTAATGCAATTGAACGAATCTTTTCAATAGCCTCTGCTCAGTATAAAAAATAACCACTAAAGTGGCTATCAGGTGTTTCAATAAAAAAAAAAAAATATAATGTGATTTTTGCTGACGTTGTAGGTACAATTACTCTGATATTACTTATATAATTGAAAGAAAAAATAAATTACAACTCGGTTTCGCTCTTTGAAATGTATGGACTGTAGTTAGTGAAGTATAACTAGATTATGAGGCAGTAATGCGATCTATAAGCACGCAAAATTAATCGTTGCAGTACAGGCGTAAAGAAAACTTTGTTTCGTGCATACTTTCTAGGTTTTATACGTGCTGGCTATGGACGAAATTTAGAAAAGCCACAAGGTGTACCATGAGATTGCAATATAACGCTGCCTCATCATCATATCAGCCGTAAGACATCCACTGCTGGACAAAGGCCTACCCCAAGGATTTCCACAATAGCCGGTCCTGCCGATAACGGTAACGATACCTACCGCATTCTAATGGGATTTCCACGCTACTGTATCTAGTGCGTGGCATGTTCAAGGAGGCGTGCCTGATTTCTATGCATTTGATCTAGTATTGTATTTTTCTGGGAAAGGATACGGTGCTCAGCTAATCAACTGTTCAGGATCGTCATTGAGGATGTTTGCTTATTGATATTGGATTACTAATCTGCCTGACACAAGTTTTAAAATACATATTCAACGTGTACTTATGGCTATGTGTCTCAAAATGAATAATGTTATTGTTTCGAAGTTTTTCTTTTGTATACCTAAATATAATCTAAAATAATAAGAATTCAGACAACCGATCGAGCATATATTGTGTTTGCCTACTAAATTATTACTCTAATTGGACCAAATCCCGTGTTCATGCCCGCTTGAGTATGTTTCGCCGGACCGTCTCAACTGGGTCGTGTTGAAACCGGTAGTAGATGAACCCACTGAGTTTGTTTCGCTCTGTCTTCTCAGTTGGGGCGCATTGGACCGGCGGTGGTAGCATTAAAGTGCGACCGTCGTTATCAACACAAGGTCCGTCATAATAATAATACCTTAATATAGACAGAACCATTGAAAATATGTAGTAAAAATATAGCTAAAACTATAAATTTTGATAGTTAAACTTAAACATAGTCTCTTGACAATAACTTTTTTTTAACGTTTTCATACAATCAATACAATGTGTACCTATATATGTATGTTACTAGAAATAATAATGTATACAATTATATACTACAAACATGTTCTGACTATTAATAAGCGCTTTTTTAAAGTCTACGTGAATAAAAACCTTTTTTATATTGTTTATTTTAAAAGTCCACCAGAGTCCGAACCTTAGGTAATTTAGATTGGTATAAGTAGAATACAAGCATAGTTTTGATGATTCGATTTATTTCGGCGTTGTGTTGGCGTGGTTGGCAAGTGCTTGCTTTTCTTGCAAGATATTTGTGTGCATGAATATGTCTGCTTGTCCTGCGTCAGGGTGTTAATTATCTATATAAGTATGTATTTACAAAAGAAAAGTAGTATATGTATCAGTTACGTATCTGGTTTCCATAGTACAAGCTCTGCTTAATTTTAGATCAGATAGCCGAGTGTAAATAATGTCCCAGGATATTATTATATTATTGGGAATTAGTACGTACCTGAATAAATAAACTTTATTATTATTATTGTTTAAAAACGAGACTTGCCAGCTGACACGCAAACTCTTTCATCGTGTACCATAAAAATGCCCACCTATTCAACAGTTTAACCATAGAATTTGCGCCTGCGTCTAATAATAGTCGTGTAAATGCTCATTCCGTGTTGTTTAGCGAGCGCGTGCGCCGACGGGAGATCTCGATATGTGGTAGACCACCGCAGAGCCGAGTTATCGCGCGCCGTCAATGATCCTTCACCAATGCTCACGCGGTGACATACATACGTACAGCTGTCAGGAAAATCAATGAATATAGTTGATGCTAATAATAATAGATCTCAGGATAACCTTTGAACGACTTCCACATTCTTATGCCTACACCAGAACTGATATAATAAATATATATCAACTCAATTCATTTTTAGATAGAAAGTCAGTTATATTTTTCTTATACCTAGGGATGAGCCTTAATTTAGAACCAAGCTTAACTTCAAACTTGAGAAGTTGTTTCGGAAATCTGATTAGTTAGTCAACTCCGCAAGGTTGACCTTATTTATGGTCTCTCTATGGACCTATGGTCGTTGGTATTATTGCGTGATATTTGGGTATTCTAATTCCCGAGTTTTATCTACTTCAATCCTATAAGATACTTTTACATGTTCCCTTAATAAAACTCCTCCCCAAAAAACCATTATCCATTTATAATATTGTTGTATTGTTCATTGCATATTGTTCAGTTTATATTCCTTGTGCAACTAAATGTACTTTTTTTCTTCATTCTTAACACGTTTTGTATTAATTTGTAGGAACATATATCTACCTGGTTTAGATGATTTTCGAACATACCGTTTGGCACCTTAACCCCTCTGCTGATCATGCAAACTAAACGCAGACTTCATTGTTTAACGATTGTGTCTGCAATGTGCCGGTTATCGTATTATTGTGACTGCCTCGTTAGTCTAGCGGTAGCATGCGCACAAAGAACGAGGTCCTGGGTTCAAATCCCGGTTTGGGGTAAAAGTGATCAATCAATCAATCAATCAATCAATTTATTTGCTAAGAATGCAGGTAAAACATTTAGGTGTTACAATTATTATTAGCATCCTATACATTCTGCCAAAAAAGCATCAACTAAAATTAACAATTGCAATGTCAAGATTAATTAAATTAAGTGATTTTGGGACTTATCTGTAAAAATAAAAATTTTTCAGAATCAGCTGGAAATCTGGGAGTTGGCGGTGTTATACCCCCGTGCCTCGGAGAGCACGTAAAGCCGTCGGTCCTGTGCCTGACCTCTTTCCGGTCGTGTCGCTAGGCGTCCTATCGGATCATGAGAGTGATGGAATAGAAGTGCTCCTGTGTTATCGCACACACTTGTTATGATTTCCAAATAATTGGTAACATTTTTGGTGATTTGTTTACTTAAAAAGGTATGATTTTGCTTTGTATTTAATTTAATATTTATTAAAAGGATATAATCTGCCTAAAAGAGGTGAATGAGCGGAATGGCCGATGCATTCAGTTCATTCCCGTTCATAACATTCAGCATGGTCGCCTAGCTCGGCAGTTCTTAGAGAGCGCTCGAACCGAAGGTTGTTAACAATTGTTGTATATTGTTTGTATCTTGCATAAAGTGATTTAATTTAGTTAAAGTTTGCTAAGTGTTGTAATGGTGCAATCCTGATGAGTTGAATATACGTATATGGTTGCTGAATAACGTGTTTTCTTATCATCTCAGAAGTGGAAATTACCCAGGAAAAAGGTATGTAGACCATATTTAAAAATAAAACAAAGATATAATATGATTAAACCGCTTGTAATTGGTCATACTTGAAAATAATTGTTAAATAATCACCACGTTCAGGGGTTTGTGTGTAGGCATAAGGCAATTTTATGGATTCAAGGCTTTGTTTTATATCCAAATAAATGTTAATTGCGTAGCATTACCCATACGGTCAGGGCAACTCTCTGATAATGGATTATGCTGTGCAAACTGTGTTAAATAACCGTGGGCGCGGGTACGTGGCCGGGGCTTCTCTCTGGCAGTACTAATAAGCACACATTATTGTATATAGTGGCCGAACGTATTGTGTGCGTTCGAGATGGATAAAATTGAATTTTGATACCTTAATGACTACATCCATAAACTTCTTGGAATATTTGAATGGAAATCGTTGAATATATTTATTTGAATGAATGATTAAATTACAAGCACCATTATGTAGATTTTATATTGTTGGTTACTTAAATTACTGCTATGATTATTAGTTTTATCTATACTTCTATACTAATATTATAAAGAGGCAACGTTGGTGAGTTTGTGAGATGGTGTCGTTGTAAGGGATAATCTCTGGATCTACTGAACCGGTTCTTAAAATTATTTTACCAATAGAAAGCTACGTTGTTGTGGAGTGTCATAGAATATGACTCATCATCATAATTTTTTATTAATCTTGAAGTATTACGCGGGACAAACGGGCAGGGACAAAAATACTTATAATGCGGAACGATGTCCGCGGGTACTGCTAGTGGACAAATACAGTGAGAATTTTGACCAGTTTTGTTTGGGGGCGTACTATGTAACTTTGATGGTTAATTAAGTGAGTAGGTATCTCACTGGATGTTGAGCGGGATACTAGGCGTTGGATAAAGTTAGTTAGGGGGCGTACTATGTGACTTCGCTGGTTAATTGAGTGAGTAGGTATCTCACTGGATGGTGGACGGGATGCTAGTCATCGGACAAAGTTAGTTTGGGGGCTTACTATGTGCCTTCGCTGGTTAATTGAATGAGTAGGTATCTCACTGGATGATGGAAGGGTTAATAGTCATCGGATAAAGTTAGTTTGGAAGCGTACTATGTGCTTTCGCTGGTTAATTGCGTGAGTTGGTATCTCACTGGATGATGAGCGGGTCGCTAGTCGTCGGATAAAGTTATTTAGTGGGTTTACTATATGGATACACTGGAGTTTTGGATAGTTATGGTTATTACTGGAAGTTGAGTGTGTCACTAGTTGTCAAATAAAGTGTCCTATGAATGCTTACAACAGTCTATGCTAATCAAAACAAGTGATCTGGTCAATGAGTAGTTTACTCGATAAAATTTAGCCAGTTTTATTTATTTTTGTGGTTACATATGAAACGTTTAGAAGACTTTTACTGTGTTGAGAACAGAAAGGAAAGAGCTGAAAGACTGTGTTGATTTTGTCTATGTTTTGAATAGAATGATTCTGTACCTCTGTTATGATTTACTGGATTTTAACTATTTATTTACTGTAACATGATTATGAATGGATTATGTCGCGGAGAATGTATATGTTTCAGTGAGATGTTGATGACTACTGATGATGAAGCAGGTGCTCCTCCTGATAAATCTCGGAGATCTCAGAAAAGTATGGTTAAACTACGAAGTCCATCGTGAAATAGTTCAAGTGAAGAAGTGGTATCTAAAGATTTTCTGAAAATGGTTAAAGTTAGCTGGTTTAGCAAAGAGATTGGTTGGAGCTTCGCTAACAGTTGTTTTTAGTTCAGGTGAGTGGCAAGTTAAACTCATGAAGGCTTTTCCCAGTGAATAGAATTACGGTAGACTTTTAGAAGGAATTTTAAATCTTGTTTCACGTGATGATGAAAGTCTTCGTTAATATTTTTATGATAAATTATTTTATGTTAAATTTATTATTAATAAACCCCATTATTATAGTAAAATTTGTAGTAGAAGGGCTGTCTAATAATAGTGTATACAGTATTAATTATAGTTGAGTGAGAAATAAGGCACAGGCGCAGAATAGTTCTGAGTCGTAAGATTTACTTTTCTTTCTTACTTCCCAAAACCCTCAACCACTACTTAATAGTAAATTTCGCGAGCATGGTGATAAGCTTGTGTGGTCCTGGTACAAGTTTGATGGACTTACTACCTGTTCTCTTACATGTTACGCTGATATGACCATCCCTATTTTAAATGTTCAAAGTTCCAAGTTAATTTGCAACAAAGATTTGTACAGATCTTAATTAGGTACAAATTGGAGACAGTGGCCTTTTGCAGGCGTTGCCACTATAATTGTGATATAATATTTTACAACCTTTAATAATATATCAATAATTATATAAAACAATTGGAATAAAAACGACACTATTTAATCTAAATAAATACTTAAATATGTAAATAGTTATTGAAACATAATCTTAAAATAAGTTTATATAAACTTGGATTTGACTTACTGGATAATTGATTAAAATATCGTTAGTATTTTTGATTACTGGTTCATATTGCATTATGTGAAGGGTTACATACAGGATTAGGAATTTGTCAAGATAGGTTGAATTGTGATTTAATAAAGAAGTGTCTTTAGTCGCCGTATTAAAGAGTTTACTTGAGATTAGGTGAATTGTCGTTTTTCTAAATATTCTTTAATTAAGTAGTAACTTTTTTTTGTTATTAAGAGTTTCTTTGGCTTTTTATTAAATATAGGGTATGAGTTCCATTTTTAATGTCTAATGGTAATTTATTAAGTATTTTTACTGCCATGTAGTACGGGCTTTCGTTGAGCATTTCAGTCCGAGATGGCGGGATGTATAATCCTTTTTGTGTCATGTATTTAAGGTGTATGTTTCTTTAACTCTTGTACGTGTTTGTACTGGTTTTGCATACAGAAATGTCATAGATGTATATTGAAGGCAGAGTCAAGAGCTCGTATTCGATATAATTAGGCTTACAGGTTTTAGTGTTGGCTATGTGGGCTATAATTCTGACACATTTTTTTTTGTATGGTAAACAACTGATTTGCTTTTGCTCTATTTCCCCACAGCATTATACCATATTTTAGCCACGAATATGCATACGCATATGCATTGTAGGCAGACAGAGAGGTGCTTGTGTTAGAGCATTGATTAATTTGGAAGTTCTTGATAGTTTTGTTAAAAGAATCTTGATAGTTTCGATTTTATTTGTCCTATATGTGATTTCCAAGTTACATGTGTATCTATATGAATTTCAAGTAAGTTAAATGTTTCCACGGTTTCTAAATATGTTTTTGGTATATAATATTTGTATTTAAGAGTGGTTTCTTGTGGGATCTGAATTGTATAATTTTTATTTTACCGTAATTTATTTTTAATTTATGGTCTTGTAACCAAGTTGTTGCACAATCCAATGTTTCATGTATTGGTTGGACAGGATCATAATTATTCTCACATTTTATAAGAATTGAGATATCATCCGCGAAGAGATCCGGAACAGTAATTAGCTATTTAGTATTTTTGGAAGGTTATGTACGTTAGAAACAGTATGCAACCTAATACACTTCTTTGGGGAATCGAACTAGTTAATCGTCTAATGTCAGATCGTATGTGCTTTATTTTAATTGTGACCATATCGTGGTGATCAATTTGTACTAATTGGGTTCTGTTTTCTAGGTATTATTTAAACCAATTTTAAGCAGATGCTCGGATTCCGGGGCCTTATAGTTTTTGAGTAGTTACGGCACAAAACCTTATATGTATTAGAATAGAATAGAATATGCATTTATTTCTCTCATCACAAAAATAGTTTACATTTTTTTTTTATAAGATGACATTTAGGATTGTTCATTTTAGCAGTTATAAATGCAACCAGTTTTATGAGAGACTGGTGACAGAGTTAGGTTTGGGAGAACCTGTATTACAGGTCACCAGTGCCCCACTCCGCAGATTGAATTAAAAATTGCTTTCTTTGTAATTATAATTGCTTGAAACTCATAATTCTAAATCTATAACAGTAGAGATATAAATAGATAACAGTAATAATAATATTAAGATTAGATAATGTGTAAAAAAAAAGCTTGTGTGTTTATGAATTCTGAATAGTCTGTAATGGGTATGTATGTAATGGGACTTAGGTTTAGGAAATAAAAAACAATACTGGTATTAAACAATAAAGTGTCAAAGTAAAAGACGATGATATGATGTTAGAGCCCTGTGATAAAGATAAAGATAGATTAAACCTTATACGCTTTCGTCATGTCCAGTAATAGTTCTATAACATTTTTTCTGTCACTCACATATTGTAAGGATGTTTGGACGTATTTATACACTATTAATGTAGTCGATTTTGACTTTCAAAAACTGTTTTGATTATCGTCCAGTATTCCAATTTTTTTCAAGAAACTGGTTTAATCGGTTGCACATTGCCTTTTCAAATACTTTCGAGAAGGTAGGTAAAAGGGTTATGGCCTGTAGTTGTTAGGCGTATGTGTGTTCCCTTTTTATGGATCGGTTTAACAAGTGATATTTTAAGTGAATCGGGAAATTTTCCTTGAATATTTTAAATCACCTGTCATAAATAATAAATGCTTACATTGAATTTGATAGTGATTGTAGACCTTCGCGCAAAACCGATGCCGAGCTACTTAATTTGGGTAAAAGTTTTAATAAGTTCCAGTAGTTAAGGGTTTTGGACAATCACCTGTTTTGCCGCTGCATAAAAGACATGTATTAGCTAAGGTTGATGAAATTGAATCTGATATGAGCTCAAATTCATAATAATCCAGAAATATAGTTGATTAGTTATACCTAAAAGTATTTTATTTGCTGTTTTATTGATAATTTTAATGTAGTCACGTATCAATCAATCATTTATTTTCTGAACAAAGTTACAGACAGATATATGGATGTTATATTAAAATAATAGTATTCTATGTTCTACCTAAATGCATAAAAATGTTCATCTTGATTGCTACATAATGCAAAAATAAGTTTTACATATAAAAAAGTCATAAATCAATTGAATTAGTTCATAATCTAAAATCACAAAATAAAATTAGTACATAACAAATTTAAAACAGAATACAAAACCAAGTTTTACACATAAAATGGTCCCATCTATCTAGAATGTTTAATTTAGACATAGCCCTAATGCATTGTTTTGAGCATTAAAGCTGCATTACTGTGTTTGTGGGGAAACTCACCCAATAAGTAGTACCGTATCTTGGATGAAATTCTGATTGTCATAGGCAGTAATGCATCTCGATTTCTTATCGAGGGAAGTTTAAATATTTTTGCTCAAACCGTTGCTGTCAATAATTAAGCCTAGAAATTTATTTTATGTGGTTGTCATGATAGTGAATATTAAGTGTCGGTGGATTGAATTCATTGTCTAAATTGAATTATGTTGGTTATTTCAAATTTATTATTATTATCTCTCATCCATTCTATTATTTAATGTCAAACATCTGTTAATATAATTTTTACATTGAAATATTAATTACATTCAATTATAGCAGTGCTATCGTGAGTAAATCGTGACATTGACCTGTTTATAGCTTTAGTCAACTCATTGCTGTATATTATAAATAATAGGGAACCCAAGAACTACCCATCATACTTAACCAATCTATTGAGAGAATTAATTTTGTTTTCAAGTTTTGTTTTTCTTTTGCCTAAATGTTTAATGTCGGTGCATTTAACTAAATATAAAAAAAGGATTCGATATATCCTAGGTTAGGTCCTCATACCGCGCATGAATTTAATTTTTCTAATAATATTTTATGGTCCACGCAGTCAAATACTTCAATGACACAAGAAAAAAATGGCACAATCTGGTATTTTATTCTCAATTCTTGATACATTAATATTTAAGAAATCATAAATCGCCCTGTTCAACCTTTTTAGTTCTGCAACAAACATATTCCTTTTTTTTTCGAAGTAAGAATAAATTTGGGCGTATATATACTTGATGATTGTAGAGAATATCGACAAGAAAGCTCTAGGCTTATAGAATGCTACATAAGGTTTTTCTATTTTTAAAGATGGGTTTTAGGTAAATATCTGAAGCTAATCCAATGTTCAGGATATGGCTTAGAGGGTCTATTTTTGTCGATACATCGTCATTGTTATAATGGTAGTTTTTATTTTCACTTTGTTTTTGTTTTGTAATAATGTGTTATTGACAAAATGTATTTTATGGTTGTATTCAAAACTTTTATATTATATGTTATCATTTTTATTTTATTTGAATGTTATGATTTACTGATGTTTTTTTGAAAGGTATATGTAACTTATGTTTATGTATTGTGTGTGCCAGGAGGCAACACAGGGTCGGATGGCCGAATGTTATGATTTCCAAATAATTGGTAACATTTTTGGTGATTTGTTTACTTAAAAAGGTATGATTTTGCTTTGTATTTAATTTAATATTTATTAAAAGGATATAATCTGCCTAAAAGAGGTGAATGAGCGGAATGGCCGATGCATTCAGTTCATTCCCGTTCATAACATTCAGCATGGTCGCCTAGCTCGGCAGTTCTTAGAGAGCGCTCGAACCGAAGGTTGTTAACAATTGTGGTATATTGTTTGTATCTTGCATAACGTGATTTAATTTAGTTAAAGTTTGCTAAGTGTTGTAATGGTGCAATCCTGATGAGTTGAATATACGTATATGGTTGCTGAATAACGTGTTTTCTTATCACACTTGTGCACTATAATATGTCCCGCGCAGATGGCTAATCTCTATTGAGACTGGCCGCCGTGGCCGAAATTCGGCTAGGAGGACATTATATGAGATATACAAAGGAAAGTAGGAAAAAATATGGGTCCTTTTGTAGTTCCTGGTTACGATAGATGTCCTAAGATTAATAATAATGTACGCATTTACAGTCTGTCAATATACCACCCATATTCGACCTGCGTTTATGGTAAAACCCGGAAACTGCATGTAAGAATCACGGTATAAGGTTGTGCAGACGCCAGCACATCCAGCTACCCCAATCTGTCAAATTTCTATTATAGATTTTCAACTTTATCACAAATCATAACGCTCACTTTCAATTTGGCAAAATTGTCAGATTGGGGTAGCTTGATGTGATGGCGTCTGTACAGTCACACGTTAACGAAAAATTGACAATAACTAGTATACCTAAACTGTGAATAATAATATCCTGGGATATTATTCACACACGGACATCGAAATAAGCAGAGCTTGTACTATGGAAACCAGATAACTGATATACTACAATATACTACTTTTCTTTTGTATATACATACCTACTCAGACAAACAGACATGTTCATGCACACACGTCTGTCCTGGGTGGGAATTAGACCGACGACGTGCAGCATGAAAGGCAAGTTTATACCAACCACGCCAATCGTTAAAGTTTCTACTTACATTTCATATCTGTTATAGGCACAGATATAGGGCTTGCTATGAAGGGTCCATACTCATAGGGTTATATAGTGAGATGTTGTATTACCGTAAACGCCATAATAAGCAAAGTCATCGGCGTACTTAGGGGCGATTATGTTTTGTTCACAATATTGATTTTGTACACTAACTAAAAGTCTAGACATAACTACTGTAATTTTAACGAGATACTGGACTTAAATTGATAGCTAGTTTCCTCTCTAATTGTATGTAATTTTTTTTATAGACAACGCCCGCATTATGGAATCTAATCCCTGTGTCGCGGGGTACTTTACAAACATATAATAGACGGACACAAATTACATGCAGACTCAGAACAACAATTTATGAGTCACATAAATAGTTGTCCGGCGCGGGACTCGAACCTGCGGCACTGTCTTAGCCGCTGCGCCACACGTACTCCCTAAACTTAAACCATTGAGACTTTGTTTATATATATAGGGCATAGGGCGACAAACGAGCAAGCAGGGCACTTGATGGTAAGTGATCACCGCCCGCCACCCATGTACACTCTCACAACCAGAGGAGTGCGTTGCCGGTCTTAAAAAGAGTCAGCAACTAACTGTTGCTGACCCTTCCCCCCACCCCGATGAGCTCTGGCGACCTTACTCACAGGCAGAAACACAACATTCTGTAAAGTGGAGGTACTTCCCCAGTCGGGCTGCTCTTTGAGCGAATGAACGCTGTGCCCTACCTCTCTACAGCTAATAATAATAAATAATTCATAGACGTTAAAAAGCGTTTATAAATTAGGACAGTTGTCAATTTGTTGCGTCCTTGAAACCTTGCGTCTCGTCCCGCACCCACGCGCGGGGTTGCATGTTTCTCCGCATGTAGGCGCATGATATGGAACACTGCGCGTGAATGCGTTTTCTGTGTGTTGCACTAAGCGTGTTTTCTATACAAACCGATACTTGCAAACAACGTAAGAACTCCCGCGCTACGCTGCACGATGCGATGCAGTGTGCAAATCGCCTTACTGTAAGATCAAAAAGGTTAAGGTTCTTTTTTATGTGACCTCTTGCCTAGGCTTTCAAAGCTTTACCGGACAGTAGAAGCGAACAAGGGCTCAAATAGTCTTAAAAATAATACTCTGGTTCCGACACTCAGTGGTTACTGATATTACGATGTATGGGATTCAAATTGAAATAATTTTTATTATGGTACATAGGTATTATAGATGTTTGATTATTTCGAGTTAAAGTGCGGTTAACACAACGCTGATAGCAAAGGATAAGAAAAGGTTGATATTTTCTAGTCAGTACTATGTTTGATTGCCAATTGTCATGAGCCAATGCCAATGATGCTACACAAGGTTACGTCACAAGTCATGCTTGGTTGCTTTTATGTTTTTATACGATCACGACCTTCAGAGTTTATTCTCACGACCAGTATTTAATAGAATACTATGGAAACAGAGTATATTATTCTCGTATTCTTATTTCTCGATACAAATTACTGAATAAATGTTTTTAAGGACGAACAAGTGGCCTGGCTAGGGTCCATGTACAGGCAAACTCGTTTTAGTACCAAGTATCTACCACATCATCAGCCTGCAATCGTTCACTGCTGGACTTAGGCCTCCCTCAAACGTTTCTATAACGTTGCCATTTGAAGAGTTGGCAACCGCAGTTAGGTGGTAGCTGGTACATAGGTGGCTGCCCGAATACCTGGTGTATCCCTTGGGCTGCCCGTCTACGTCCGATAATCTGCGACATATTATTATTTGTAGGTGAAAAATAGAACGTTCTGTTTGCAATAGTGCAACGCATATGTCCACAAAAAAAGAGTTGGCTCAGAAATTAACAGAATTTATAAACGGACCGATTATCGGTCTTACAAAAAGTCTGACGTGAGCGGGCAGCCTTAGTCGCCTTTTACGACACCCATAGGATGTTATGGGGTTATAATATATACCTTATTTTATACCCTGTTATTCTTACCGATTTTTGGTCTATTCCTTACTAGATTTTAATAATTTGTAGTAACCATAGTTGCCCGATAGCTAAATGTTAACTGCACTGATGATTAATTAGCTGACTTTCCATATTAACCGTCTGTGCAGGTCGATACTACCTTTAAATTACATTATCATCAGAGTTCACACAGCACGTCCACACGGCTACATATCAAGCTATAAATTTCCAATATAAACTGACCTCTCATTCTATGGAAATCCTATACAATGCGGGATAAGCTTATACTGTAAATGTATAGCTTGATATGTAGCCGTGTGTACAAAGTTTTGTTTACTAGTCCTAACACACTGCCACCTGACTAGGCAGAGTCTTCAACTATGGCAATCTGACAACGGATAAATATGTATTCTAAATACAAAGGTACATATTATATACTCTAAATAAATTGCACCCAGACATAACAAATATTCGTGCTAATTGCACAAAGATTTGTCCCGGGCGGGGATCGACCTCTAGCTGAGCAGTCAGGGTACCACTAGACCAACAGACCAGTCAGATGATTATAAATTGATTATAGCTATAACCAACTTATAGGAATTGATTCACACTAAGAGAGGTTCATTTCCACACTTTTATTTTATAATAACACTATTAGCCTTTACGTAACTTAAGTTACTCTATTACAGGCATATATATTATAAATGAAACATACTTTAATCACACTACTTTTTCACTAATATAAGTGTTATTATTATTTATAAATATATATATATCAACTTTTACCACGAAATTTACAAGAGAAACTAATAAAAGTGTATTAAAAAAGGATTGAAGGTATGTGTATCTAACACATGGTACATTTTCATGCCTCAAAGCGATTACTTTCTATAGTATCAATTCAATAGAATTATTTATCGAATTCATGCTAAGCGATCGATAATACTCGCCTTGACAAATATTACGTATATGCCTTACCTTGACCATGGGACGATTGTGCGCCCAAGGCCGCGAGTTCGATACTCGCGCATGCTTTGATAACATAAATAGACAGCTATATTATTAAACGAGCGAAAACTTCATTAGATTTTTATTTAATATAGGGATTTTCGAGTATAACAAAATCGATCTAACTAGTCCTCATAGATAGGAAAAGTTGTTTGTTTTATAAGCGAAGTATGGGGAGTTGTTGTATATAAAAATAGCTGGTTTACAAGTGGCACAAAGCAATTAATTAAACCAGTAACATATAAAAAAAATAATATGTATTCGGGTTCTTGAAATGATTCTAAAGATCCTAATTATGTTAAATGTTTAAGCGTTTTCGTAGGAGAATGTAAGCAAATTAAGGTAGTGAAGTCTGCGAAAAGCACACAAACCAGATGGTAAGCGATGAACCTTGTCCTGGCGAGTCCTGGCGACCCGGTTTATTACGTGAAACATATTCTGTAAAGCTTTTTTTACGAGTTGTACTCAGGAGTTACGTCGTCACTAGAGCTGAATCCTATAAACTATGGTCAAGTTCTAAACAAGCAATACTTGTATATATTATAAGATCCTGGCTTGAGCTTATTCTTGTCGATATTGTCCGGCAATAAGAGCCCCCAAGAGAAAACGCCAAGTAAAAAAAAAATACACCACGTTCTGGCAAAAGACTGACGATTTCGATCAAATGAAAAATAGAGAGAAAAAAGACACCCATGTCTAGCGAAAAATAGATGTCTAGGAGAAACTCATTTTAAATAGCCAAATAATTTCACCATAACACCTAATATCATATACATATTACAACAGACGCCAGACGTCATGACCTTCGTATAGTAACTAGTAGGTAGTGTAAAAAAAACCGTAAAAAAAGTGAATCATCGTTCATTTATTTAGTCGCATGGTGCTAACGCGCCGGTACGCGGAGATGTACAGCGCCAAGCCTGTTCATTATCTCATTGAATTTATACACAATCATTTTGCGTTCCTACTACCTAACATTGTTGTAAGTAGCTCTAAATGATTCGCTAGGAGTGGCCAGTGTTCAGTGATTTGATTGAGTCGAGTGCAGTGTATCAAAATGTTTCGACCACGCAACTTTGTGGAAGTGCCCAAGCCACCAAAAAATGTAGAAGGAGAATGCAGTCCGGAAGAAAGACGGACTTTATTACATACTAATACGGAGGCTGCAGATAAGGTACCCATATTTTTTTCTTAACGTTTAATCATACTTTTAGTTGTAGAATTCATATCTTATCTCGTATTGTCTATAACTAAGATGTACATGTTTTTATTACGTGTAAAGTAAGGCTGGTTTTTGTAGAGCAAGTTTATTCCCAGACGTGCTAAAAAAACGACTAGGAATAGGTATTCCTAGTCGTTTTTTTAGCTTTTTATATTTATTAGAGTTCTGTATTCAATAACAGAGTTCTAATACTATAATTTTACTATATGTCTATCACGTTACGGAATAATCCACAGGCGTAAAATTGATTAGTCTACTCTCTGCTACATGCGTTCCTTTGGTACTCAAGCGTAAAAGCTACGTTATTTACTATGGTCTAATTATTCTAAATATGAACTAAACCAGTTTCCGATAGCAATCTGTACGATGTACAGACGCCAGCGCATCCACCTACCCCAATCTGTCAAATTTCTTTTATCGATTTTCAACTTTATCACACAAGGATAAGGTTCATTTTCAATTGGGGAGATTTAAAGATTGGGACAGCTTGATGTGCTGGCGTCTGTACTTAATTGCACCATACTTACACAAGTAGTATCCCGTTTTATCTTAAATGAACTTAGATAAGTTTATAACTTTGATCATTTTCATGACAATCATACTTATTTTATTACCTACAATACAAATACAATAAATCAATATTGCAGCAATCGGTGAGGTTAAGCACTCGGATGTTTGATCTTTCTATAGATAGGTTGCCGCATAAGTGGTTTCATATCTGAACATCTCCGTTCTTCCGGGGACACATTGAATTGTCGGTCCCAGCTATGGTCACTAGACGGCAGTCATTAAGTCAATGGCAGAGGTCTACTGGGCGGCTTGAGCAATTCTGACACCAGGGTTACCATAGTAATAAATAACAATAAATCATGTTTATTTCAGTTTTATATATGTAAAGAATAATTACGTCGTAATTAAGACAAACATGTCCCGTAAAAAAGCATAAACAATAATTGAAATGGCTTCTGGTCTTTAACATTTATTACAATTATTACATTTTTAATATAATGTTACAGCATTGTTAGCTACACGTTGTAAATTACAAATAAAATAAGCAAACACTTAAATGCAAACAAAACCAAAACAATTCAATATCTGGAATTTAACAATTTCACTAACAAATTAGTTACGCCCAGTAGAAATGTAACAAAGTATATTGTTGAAATACCATGGAAGTGACAAAAAGTAACAATTTGGAAAGGGGACAAAGATGCGTCCAACGTCTTGTTTAGGAAACATACTTTATGCGAAATAATAGTGCAGTGTAATCTGTAGCCCACCGTGACGGTTTGCATTCTGAATTCAAATAAAAGATGCGACCATAAAGTCATAAATCAAAGACCGTTGAGAACATTGTTCGTTGGCCAGTTACTCGTTTTTGAATAAGATCATTCTATCTTCGTTACTAATGTTAAACAAGAAAGAAATAGTGCCCGTTCGTTTTTTTTATTCTGTTGTTTGTTTACTCTTCATGATATGCCTGAAACCAGGAAAGAAACTAAATATTAGTCCACATTAACGTTAGTGTGAAGCTTGAATAGGCTAGTATTTATCTGCAAATCAAAAACAAAAATTTCGTATAATGAGTCAAAATATTGACTGCACAGCAAATCACTAATATATAATTAACTAGCAGTGCCCGCGGACTTCGTTCTGCGTTATAAATAAACAAAAAATATGATGATGAATGACACTCCACAATAACGAAGCTTTATATTGGTGAAATAATTTCGAAAATCGGTTCAGTAGATCCAGAGATTACCCCTTACAACGTCACAAACGTTACCTCTTTATAATATTAGTATAGAGTATAATCTTAGAAATTTAAATTCATGACTCTTTGCTATTAATTTCAAAGTGGATTGTTTCTGTAATTTTTTTCTAGCACCATGGCGTGGTCGGTTGCAGTTCTAACCTAACGACCGCGAAATACATTTTCGGTTAAGCCCGCGTAAATTTGATGTGCAATACTGATTTTGATACGGAAATTAATTAATATAAATAGATGGATGAATAGTTCTTTGATGTGCATTTAAAACTATCCCATATTTATATAGCTTTACTATGGTTTTTAAAACCTACTGAACAATAGGTTCAAAACAGGCATTGGATAGGCTTAATGTATGTATAGGCATCTTAATTAAATATGTAAACAATGCTGGCAAAGTTTTCTTTTACTCGACTAAACTAATTTTAATGTCATTACATCTCTCTATAATATACCTACCTCGTATAAAAATTCAGGATATTCATATTGTATCTGCCAAATTACTAAATTGCGCTTTTACACGCGCATAATTATTCGACAGGTCCTAAGCGCGCCAAATCTCCAATGTCACCACTAAAGAGGGCATCTTTAATGGTGACATTTAGGTTTAGGCGAGGGTTTTGGGTGTCCTTTTTATTTATATAAGAAAAGAAAACAATGCTATTAATATTAGTTTATTTGGTAGTACAGACGCCAGCACATCAAGCTATCCCAATCTGTCAAATTTCCCCAATTGAAAGTGAACCTTATCTTATGTGATAAAGTTGAAAATCTATAAAAGAAATTTGACAGATGCTTGACGCTTGATGTGCTGGCGTCTGTACATGGAATCGAAATTTTTCCGACTTTTGTTCAGTTTAGTTTTTTTTGGTCTACAATTTTCTATAAAACAGTCAAATTTTACGTTAGCCAATTGTATCTTTATTCATTAGAAAAATAATCTAAAATCGTCTAATGTCGTACAAATCTATGTATTAAGATTTCGGGTGTATTGTGAGAAAACAAGGATTATATATATATAAGTATCTTTGAAATCGTATTGAAGAGGAAACTAATATGATATTTCATATATTTTGTTCAAAATTTTCACGTGCTCTCATAATATCACTAAATATTAAAAAAAACTTAAATGGACGGTGAACAAATTAACAAAGAACAGTTGCTTTTTTGTAAAAAATAATATTAAAAGTTTTTGACGTGTGGACTTTTTGTATTTTTTATTTTTTATTTAATATTGTCGAATTTGAACAAGACGAAAAATGATATAAATACAGTCTGTACAGTGATTTTATTAAGCACAAAAACGTACCACAGATGTCACTATTATTCATAATTTCGAAGTGTTGTGTGATGCTTGTATATAATGCAGTTATCTGAATAAACGTTCACGTGTGTATTTTAAAATTGTTGCATATAAATACAGAAGATATGAACTACTCTAATGTTAGCTGTAACTTTGTGAAGTTATTCAAGTAACTATATACTTTAACTATGCTCCATACAGATGAACTTTGACGCTATTAGTCAGATGTTAGTACTCTCTCGTAAAATAATATGAATATTCTATGTAACCATGAAATGAATATTTCTAGAACAGACCATATTTGCTAGATTTTTTAAGTGAGAAATTTCCAAATGAAATTACAGGTGGTCAGACTGGTTTTTGACAAGTGTTATTCTACTAAATGCCGCTACTCAGGCTACGAATGTTTCCATGTGTAAACATTGGTACAGCCCTTAGGATTTCATTAAGTTTAAAACTGTTCACTTGCCAATTCGCCATTTTTCCTAGGTAACTGCTTTCTACTGTAAGTTTTAAATATTTTTCTTTTGTTTTTGTTGAATTTCAAATTGAAGAACAAATAATCCAAACGTCAAATCTTTGAATATTATTTTTTACAAAAAAAGCAACTGTTCTTTGTTAATTTGATCACCGTCCATTTAAGTTTTTTTTTAAATATTTAGTGATATTATGAGTGCGCGTGAAAATTTTGAACAAAATATATGACATATCACATTAAAGTTTCCTCTTCAATACACACACTTCACATTTAAGTTTGAATCTACGTTCAGTTGTGCCTTGACTGTTTTGTTTATCGTGTTAAATGTGAGTTGTTATTGTAAATAAACTCAGAATGACAGACTAATTGAAACTGGGCAGACCTACTAACATGTGGCCCAAACATTAGGAGTATCGAAATCTGTGGTACACTGATTTTTCAAGAGGAATCGGCAGACTGGACCTTATACGAGACTCGCAAAAAAGGTGGGTAAAGGAAAACTGTAGCTATGGTATCATACTATGGTTGGTATGGTATTATACTATGGTATCATAATCTAATAACCGGTTCATGAATACCAGTGTGCTTAGAAACCGGACCTTAACTTCTTCTGAGGTGAGATCGAAGCTCTAAGAGGTTCGTGGAATTGCAATAAGTACAAAAACTGTAAAAAGAAGGCTGAAATCATTAGGCATAAATTGCCACTTGCTTGCCGGGGTCCTCTTCTCGCCGCAAGGCATCAAGTAGCTCCAGCCAATTTTGCTCGCAATCACTACCACTGGAATCACCTAAATGATCGATTAATAAACAAACACAAAATTTATGGACTGAATTGTTACCACACTGAACAAATAACCAATATATTTTATTATAAACTCACTTTTACTTCCGTCCAGCTAATTTTTTCCATGTGTGTGTAGTGAGTGTATAGTAAAGTTATTGAATTCTACAAATCTACTCTCAATGTAGGTACTTTAAACTGAGTAGAAGCAAGTTTTTTTTTAGTGCTGTGTAATGGATAACATGGGCCTTGTTAATCAGGCAACGCAATGTTCAGCTCTTGCTTGATATATAATGTTGATATACCTAAGCCAATTATTTCTTGAAGAGCATGTGCTGAATAATTTGTGCCCAAATGCGCTGTCTTCGCTAGTATACAGCAGGCTTATAGAGTGAATGCAAAACGGTGCAATTCAAAAAAATTGTCATCTAGCACTTTTGTGCCCGGTATCGTTATATATGAGGCAGAATAAATCAAAGATACCTCACATACCATCACAACCGATTTGACTGCATGTTTCAATAACTCAAAAGTCTTATAATTATGTTTCTGTCAGATTCAAGGCTATGAGAAATTGTCGCGACGCTGTGCACAATTCGACATATTGTACTCGCTGGTTGAGAGTACGGAGACAAACGCGCCGCGACCACCATAGCTTGTCACGTCGTATAAAAAGTCGATAGTGTTCGATTAACCGAGTTAGTACTTATCATTTTATTAACTTAACCTTATGAAAACTCTACTAACTAAACTAAACTCCAGCATAATTAGTATATATTCACAATACACGAGTTGATCCTTAAACGTTCGCATGTCTCTAACTACTGTAGTCTGTTGACAACGCGTTTGTCGAAAATTTCTATCGTTACCATGGCAACCTACAAAGTAAAAACGTAAACAAAAGAACGAACGTGATCATTTTGAGTTTTCTGTGAAGAAGGATGGTGTTTTATATAAATATGTCACAGTGTATGCCTAGTTCATTATCGGTATATTTAAAATAGTCTGGAAAAGGGATAACTTTTATAACAAATAATATGTATTAACATCAATCTTATAAAATTCGTTATTTAACAGCTGTACAATTCTTCAGGCTTAAGGTAAGACAACGAAAAGTTCAATAAAAAACAAATACTGTAATATCGACACACACACTCGTTGAGATACTCTCGCCGACAGCCTCCAATGTAAAATTCTTGGCGTAAGAACACGATGTTCACCAAAGGTGTATCAGTTGAGGACACTTTAACCGCCACAATCAACCTAAAAATTGAGTTAAAAGAAAATAAATAAAAGAATATGAATAGGCTCAATCTCGTTTTCATCCAAAGAGAAATAACTAAGATTAGGAATAAGTGTTGCATGAATACCGATAGTTTTTTAGTCTTACAAACTTTGATTCACTCACACTTATATAGAAAAAAAGTAATTAGATATATATATTTCGAAATGAACTTGATTCAGGATGTTTTCATCAAAACCTTTAAGTGATGTCCATCTCCACTTGTCTAATTAAGTTATACGAACAACAACTATGGGAACTAATCATTATGGGAACGGCTAGCATCGTGAGAGGTTGGGGGGGGGACACTGTCTCTCTAACCACTGGCGGTATAGCGTATAGACCCACCGCAGGAGGAGCTCTGTTTTTTAAATAAGAAACAATTTTTTAATACTGATCATGTGAAATAATAATGATTACAAATCAAGTAGTACCGCCAAACTCAAGTACTACTGACCCATTACTTGTCTTTCAACCTTATATAAAACATTGACATCTATATTAAACACAAAAATCTGCAAGCGCATTGACCAAAATTTAATTATCTCTAAATGGATTTAATAATGGTATCAAGGATTTGTTTCTT
The DNA here is from genome assembly GCA_951640165.1 of Pseudoips prasinana. Lineage (NCBI taxonomy): Eukaryota > Metazoa > Arthropoda > Insecta > Lepidoptera > Nolidae > Pseudoips > Pseudoips prasinana. The sequence continues at coordinate 19,482,104 of OX621236.1, read as the reverse complement.
ATTTATGTACATGGCCATTTGATCAGTCGACCTGCTGGATAGATTATAAGAAGGCCTATGACTCTGTACCACATGGATGAATGAGAGAACTAGAGTTGTATGAAATAAATACAACTTTACGTGCCTTCTTGAGGGATATGGAGTGGTGGAGTACGGTCCTCCTCCGTCCAGGTTCTCGCTAGATCTTGGGGAACGGTGAGCCTATAAGAATAGAACGGGGCTTTTCAGGGCGACAGTTTGAGCTCATTTTATTTTGTCAGACTCTAAATCCTCTGAGGGCACTGGAGAATTCAGGGTTAGGTTATCGGCTGTGGAGAGGAGGATAAGTAGAGGTAGTTTTACACCTTCTTTACCTGGATGACTTAAAGTTATTTGCTTCCAGCAATCTCAAGTTTTCAGTGAGGTTGAAACTAAGCTCGGCAAATTAAGTTTCAGTCTCAGTTTGTCTGATGTACTTAACATCAGGCAAATTGAGGCTGATGAAGATGATACAGACAGGCTAGTTAGGCAAGCCCAACGAACCGACTTTTTAATAAATTAAAAACATGCCATATTAAAAAACTCGTCATAGCACTTTCTTTCTCATGAAACTTCTCATAACTAACTAATGTAATATAATATATTTCAAGGCATCGATTCCTCAAAAATCACATTCAATATATATTTATATGAGAAATACTATTATTTCTTAATAGTAAACATGGTACATACTTACTTAACATGTCAGATATTCTTAAACCTTTGGCTAATTTGTTTACAACTAATTACCAAAAGGTATCAAAAAACATAGTGTCGGGTTTTGCTTCCGCATAGATTAATGATATTTTTCCGTAATTGATTCTTAGAGCTCTTAACTCTATATTATTAGCTTATCGACTCATTCGTTTTGTTATGTAAATTTTCTCAGTGAAGTCGAATTGTGTATGTTTGCCTCGGTATATAATGTAACTAATAGTATTAATTTGTTCACGTCATATTCATAATAGACAAATTTTTATTTCTGAGTATTAAACTAACCACGAATAAAGCTGAAAAATAAAAACAATATTAAATATGCCTTAAAACAAACAAAGTTTTAAGTATTTAAATAGTATTTCCACTTTATCCCCGCAAAGACCAAATATTATCAGCCGATTTTTAATATCTAGATCTTACAAATATTATTAAAGTATGTGTGTATGGATTTATGGATGTTTATTACTCTTTCACGCAAAAACTACTAAACGGATTTTGATGCAACTTTGTAGGAATATAGCCTAGACATCTGAATAACATATAGGCTATAATTTATAATATTTAATGCGGGTAAAACCGCGGGGCATAGTTAGTACCAGATATACGCTGAATCTCGGTACCCAAGCCAGGTTATTTATTTTTACTTTTTTTTTTAATACAACATCCACAATATTTATCGCAAACACAATCCCTGAATTGGTACCTAGTAACATTACAAATATGCAATTTACGGACATAAAATTCACCCAGACACCAAATAACTATTTATCGATGTAAATTGTTACTCTTTACGGGGTTGGATCCCGAAACACGAAGTCACCGAAATAGTAGCAAATTGGTACTATTGTTGTGTTAGAAGACCATCGGATTCGAAATATATTTACAGCTTTGCAGACTTCAAGTAGGTACTTACCTACCCGGTATCAAACTGATAAATTGATATCATACGTTATCTTACATTACTAAGTTTAGATTCGATCGGGACGACGCGTAGCTCGTCATTAATATACCTAGTTATATCAACAGTGACATGAAATTATAGACTATAATATTTTTAAAAAATTGTTGTGTAAATTTATCTGGTTCTTTAAAAAATAATAAATTTTCATTATGAAGGACGCCGAGAACAATGGTTGGAAGAGTAACTACAAGTTGGGTGAAAAGGAAAAGGAAATGATGACAGACACGACGAATGGAGCATTCAAGAAAAGGAAAGATTCTGCAGCTGAAACGTGAGTTTTACACATTCCTATGATTCCTATAATTTAAATGAAAGTCTGATTGTTTTTTGTATTTTGCCAGCAGCACAGTGAAAACAGTCAATAGGTCAAAACACAAGTATACCGACCGCATTTAATATTTATTTCGGTTTAGTATAAGTACAACAATTAGCAACGTAAGAACTTACAACAAAGTGAAAATCTACAAGAAAATTAAAAGAAAAGACAATTGATTTTGCAATCTATGCGACCACAGTTTCAGTCTATTATATTATATTATTATGTTTATTTACAAATGTCACTAAGAACGAAATTTCCATAGCGTTTTTAAGAACTATGGTACTTTTTTTTACATGGAAATGTCGAATTCTTTCTTGCATTCGAATCTGTCCAGTTCTCGAATTAAGGAATATGGATAGGCTCAATGAGTACATCAAAATGCAATCAAAAGAAAACTTTTGCAATAGATTTGCACGACTATTTAAAATGTTGTTTTAAACCAAAATACCAAGTAACTACTTGCTAACAAGTAGGTCGCTTCATATCAAATTGTACACCAAACCTTTAGCATTCTTTAATCTAAACTTGTTGATAAGTTTAGATTGGTCGTGCAAATTACACAAATTTTCCATTCTTTACATTTTCATTGCATTGCCAAATAGATCATGTTTAAGTTTAATTGTCTAAATTTATAGTTTTAGCTATATTTTACTACGTACCATACCTGAAGGGGTTATATTGTCATTGCAAGCAAAATAATAAATATTTGTGTTGATATTATATATATATATATATATAAATATATATTCTACAAAAACCTAGTCAAAAGTCAATAAGTAATAATAATCACTAATAACAAATATTGATACGCTAGCAATAACAAGATAATAGATATTCTGTTAGCTCTGCAATAACTAAGTACTTATAATAATAGCGCAATAAATAATATTGGTGGTATTTATCAAATTACTTTGCAATCCGTACTTCAATCAAACATACATTTGCAGAGTATATGTACAATCCAGACACAGAACTTCTATTGCAAATGTATGGCACAATGAACAATTAGTTCCAATTGATCACTTTAGACTTCATTGTAAAGAAATCCTGGCTCTAGAGTGCTCCCAATACTCAAGTAATATTACAAACAGCAATAGTCAATATGTTACGTAATGTTAATACGTATTTTGACGGGTTCACAATCTGGACACGTAGCTAAGTTAAGGAATTCGGTTAATTGAACGTATCCAAAGAAACTATACTAAATTAAAGTTTTCATAAACACAAAACTGGCTTTAATTTTTTATCAAAATTGATGAGAGCATTTAAAAATTAATTATTAAAGTCGGTTTTCAAACTTCAGGACAATCGCGTGTCTTATGTATATGCAGGTCCATAAATAAACCATATAGTCTCATTGATAGTCGGTTCAACAAACAAGAATCCCGTACCACAGCCTAAACCATTTTATATCTACTAAGGATATTTTATTTTTGAAAATTGTGTGAAATAAGGTCTGGATAGTTCTATGAAAGTTCATCAATTTTACAATAAAAAGTACGCTTGGAAAAACCTTGAAGCTATTCTAGCTTCAAGGTTTTTCCGAATTCCAACCTACAAGGTGACGATAGGAGTTGAATGTCCATCAATTTTGAAAGTTCGTAAACGTAAGAAATTAAAAACTTAATATTCTGGTTAGAAGTACACATATTCGTATTGTGTGCTTTATGAAAATTCTACTCCTATAAGAATTAATTAAGGGACGAAAGTGTATCGTTTTAGCAGTACATTGCATTAAATTTCATAGTTAATTCCTGGATGTAAATTTACATAAATGCACACAATTTTAATTGAAATCCCACTTTCTAATAACGTGCAAAAGGGGCTTGAACGAGTCCATAGAAAGTTAGTAATGATTGAATAAAGTAACAAGAAACTAATAAACTCAAAATGATAGGAATATTATACGAGGGTAATGCTAAAATGAATTAAAATTTCTCTTATTTGATAGAGACGGGCTGGTAGCTGTCGTTATTAATTATTGAAAGTAGAACGTCTCTAAAATCCAGTTATTTATTTTTAAATTTCATTTTTCGAATATAATCTGGCGGGAAGATTTTTGCAACAATGGAGTTTATTCAACATGACTTCTTTAAATTTGTTACGAGCACCCAAAGTTTACATATGAAGCACCAATAATGTTTTGAATATTTTTGGTGATCTGGCGTCCGAAGTCATGGCACCTCCGATGGCAACATGTTGTCGCGTGTTGTTGAATTGAATGGTTAAAATCTTTGAAATAAACGATATCGTTTAATAAAAGAAGTATTTTTGAGCAAATAATTTCTTTTGGGATGACTCTCGTATATTCTTAATTCTTAGCTTATAATAAAAAATAAATATTATATGATATACAAATTCTAAAACCATTACTAAAACTTAAGCAAAAAGCACCTGGTTTAAACTCAATTATAATAATATGTAAATCAATTAGGTACATCCGCGTTCATTCGCTCCTAGCAACCCAATTTCTGCGTGTGAATAGGCCGCCAGAGCTCATCGGGGCGGGTTTGTTGACTATTTTAAAGGCCGGCGGCAACGCACCTGCAACTCCTCTGGTGTTGCGAGGGCCGTAATACTGCCGTATCACTTACCATCAGGTGATCCACTTGCTCGTTTGTATCTCTCTCTTATATAAAAAAAAGTTATTATTATTTACATTGCAGTGTTGTTTTAACTTGTTATACTTAGCAGACTCTACTGAAAATCTGTTATTAGTTTCACACTGAGGAATAGATTCGTCCACTAAAAAAAACAAACAAATACATTGAAGCTAGTTTTAAATTAATAACATACTTTCCAGAATTCTATTAAATCGTCGTGTTGAGTGTGTTGTTGATACACGTGTAATTTATCATAATTTCACATCAATTATATTTTTATCGTTATCAATACTAACTTGACCTTGTCAATTATTGCGGGTGTATCCTGCATTGATATTAAATATTAAAATATATTTGATTAGTGATAAATACGGAACAGAGATGTAGTCGCTTATATTACCTTTATAAGATGGTTTCAGGCCACCCAAAGGATCATGAATAGGACTAACCCTGCTAGGTTGCACCAGAAATATTCAAATCCGCTGCTGGATGTGGCAGCGTAAGAACTGCCACTATGGATATCATTGGGGCCTCGCCCAACGATCTCAAATCCACAGTCCTTTCACCAGCAGTAGACGTCTTTTGGATGACATTATTGAATGTGTCATAAATATTTTTTATTTTAATATTTTCGACTGACGATTGAGATTTAAAATTTTATTGTAAAAGATTTTAGTGACGTTCTTTAAACACATTACTGTTTGTGAACATGGTTTTGGACTCTAGTTGATAAAAAAGTGGATCATGAATCTCACTCAAAGTGAGTTTTTGCTACACTCGTGCTTTAGAACCCTCTCTCAAGCTCTGGTCTGACATTTCAGAAACGTTTCACGGTAGGAAATCGATCATGGGGTAACCATAATGGGTTTCCCTACATTTCCTCTCGGTAAGCAACAACAACGGGTTCATCATTAAAACATGATTTTGGATGACCACCAACCAACCACACAAATTGGTCGTCTTCAGCTCATGGGTACCTCTAAATCCCCTGCGTACTACTCTATTAACAACTCGTTGCTCTAGGTGGATTATTTTCCTTCAACATTTCACAGGGTTGACAACAAAACACCACGAAGTATTCTTTTCTAAAGCAGTGGTCGGCTAGAATTCGAGTCGGACTCCAAAGAAGAGCTATCGTTACGTGTAATGATATATTAGCTAATGACACTGCCACCTAACTTCGTATATTCCGTCATGGTTTCTGAATATAACGAAAGTATATATTCTCTGGGCATATATATAGCATTAATTGATTGATTATGTTATTTATAATATCCAAAAGTTTTGGTATTGGCAATGAAACGCATATATTTTACGCGTAAGATCACTTTTATGTTTTCACTAAATATATGAGTTTATGTAGCAACTAGATGTGCCCCGCGGTTTTACCCGCGTTAAACATTATACATTATAGCCTATGTGCTAATCCAGGGTGTCCGCTAACTCCATACCTACCAAATTTTATTAAAATCGCTCCAGCCATTTAGACGTAAAGAAGTAACAAACATACACACTCACAAACGTTCGCCTTTATAATATTAATGTGGTCATGAATTCGTTCCCAAATGTCTTACGTTTATTTCTCTATTTTCGGAGTAGCAACATGACGATCAGCACAACATTATGACCGGTTTTAAATGTATTGCATAGCGCGGAAGTGTAATGTTAATACACTTCCACGCCTTGCAATACATTTAAAGACAGTCATAATGATTTGCTTACAATCTTATCAATTTCTGATGTAATCTTAGGATAAGGAACATTTTAGACGGTCATTCCTTATCTTCTTGATAAAATTTGTTATTATATATTTTTTTGGGAAGCTGTTTCCGTAACTATACTTAAACAATCAGGACATCACTCACGCATTTGGATAGCAAATCTCACACGCTCCTCACAAGACACAATAAATCTCACCAGGCACATATATAAGGGTAGTAGCTAGCCAAAGAGATTTTTAAATCCTGCCACTATGCAGGCGGGATTGGTTATTTTTTATAACATGTGTTTTTTGGAGTTGTGTGTACCGTAAGAAAACCTTGCTGCCAACATAAGTTTCTGAAACCCACGGTTACTTCTTGCCATAGCACCTCGGCTTAGCAATACCAAAACATACGCCTATGACCCCGTAATGTGTGTTCTCCCAAGTAACTACAGCATATAGTTGTTGCTGGACATTGAACGGGAACGGAGGGCATCGGCAGTGCGAGGCAATATGTTGGCCCATAGATTCACACGCTGTAATGCTCAGGTAAAATTAACACTCTTCAGAGCGTTCTGCCAAAGTTTTTATACGTGTGCTCTATGGACAAACTTTACATCTAGGTCATATAACGCATTTAGAGTCCAGTATAACAATACCTTCAGGGCTCTGCTGAGGCTTCCTCGCTACTGTAGCGCTTCAGGCATGTTTGCAGATGCTGGCATAGATGACTTTTATGCCATCATACGCAAAAAGTCAGCCTCTTTAGTGCGTAGGATGAGAGGGAGCTGCAATGGAGTTCTGAAGATGATTGCTGAGCGGATGGATGCAGATGTTTTAAAAAGATTTGCTGATCTTCATGTCAATACTAACATAGTTTATAAGTCTAAATAATTTACTAACACTAGCTTGTCAATTATTACTTTTATTATTGTTATTTATTATGAAATTGTATTTATTGTGAAATTATTATTATTATTGTATTGTGTACTCCATATGGACTAATTTGTCTGAAATAAAAGATTTTTTTTTTTTTTTTTTTTTTTTTTTTTTTTTATTTATTTATATACCCTACAAAAAGGAGTGTTAATATTTTTTCTGAGCCAATGTAATACCTTAATGTTGCAAGTGTCTAGCTTAGCTGCAAAGTCTAGCTTGAGATAGGTCGTAGGTATGTTTTTTTATTAGCTGAGTCAGTTTAACAAAACACTACTATTTAAAGTGTAATTCTTAACCAAAAAGGCTTTATCCTACTAATATTATTACTTATTATAAATGCAGAAGTTTGTGAGTCTGTGACTGTGTGAGTGTGTATGTTTGTTACTTCTTCACATCCAAACGGCTGGAGCGATTTTAATAAAATTTGGTATGGAGTTAGCTGACGCCCTGGATTAACACATAGGCTATAATTTATAACGTTTAATGCGGGTAAAACCGCCGGGTACAGCTAGTTTTTCATAGATCTCTTTACTGGAGCATAGAAATGTATCTTTATGTTGCAGTTAGATTTATCTATGAATATTGTGAACGGTATAGTACAAGTTGGTTATATGCGTAACTTAACTAAAATAATCACAAAAAATCATATAAGTCATCTATAGTCTAAGTATTTCGAAGTGCAGTGGGCGTGACACATAGCTCGTAGAACCGACAGCCGTTGGGGCAGGAAGGTTCGCGAGTGGCAACCACTAACCAAAAGACGCAATATGGTCAGACCCCCTACAAGATGGACCGATGATCTTGTGAGGGTCGCTGAAAAACCGCTGGTTGCGGATAGCGCGTGACCGGGCAATTGAGGAGATCTTTAGGGGACTAAGTCCAGCAGCAGACGTCTTTCAGATGCTATGATGAACACATATTACGTATGATTTTTCATGTCGTTTGTGCACTGTTTATTAAACCGTTAAAAAAGAAAATAATATATTTTCAGCGATACTTCAGATGGTACAAAATTTGATGAAGAGCCGCCGAGTATATCATTCAGCACCTTGGTGAGTTTCCAGTCTCTCTCATTAAATGGTAAAGCTTATTATATCTTCGTGGGTAGAGGTGACTAATCTTGGAGACAATAATACTAATAATGCTTCGGCTAAAACTTAGCCGAATTTCGGCCATGGCGACCAGGCTCAATCACTCTCATGAATCGATAGAACGACTAGCAACACGACCGGAAAGAGATCAGGCATAGAACCGACAGCTTTACTTGCTGAGGCACGGCCTCGGAGAGCAAGTAGAGCTATAATACCGTCAACTACCAGACTTCGGGCTCATACTGAGATTTTTTTCTTTACAGAAATATTAAAAATCACTTTTTTTGGCCCGACCCTGGATTTGAACCCAGGACCTCATTATCTCCGGTTGAGCACGCTACCGCTAAACCAACAAAACAGTCAAACAGTGACTGCGGCGCATGTTAGAGGGCACAAGTGTGCACGCACACAGACACTCTCTACGCAATTACTCACATATAAGTAGTTTCAACGAACTTTTGCTAATGTGACCAAGGCAATAGAATATACACTTGTGTTGGCCTATATACTAGTGCATTATAGTATTCGCAAGTAACCGTCTGCAATAGAAGTCAAAGAGCAGAAGTCGATGTTGCGTACATAGTGTTCACGTCGCGCACATACTTGATATTCGAGGCATTCAAGATAACGTAAAAGTATTGTCATGTACAAATGTAAAAGCGAAAACATGTTTTGAATTAGGTTCCAATTTTATTGTTTCCTAACTTAAGGATCTTCCAACTTAAACATCAAACTCCTTTTCGGAATATTCCCGAGTATATTTATAAAAGATACCCAGCAGTAAATAAGCAAATAAGCGAAGCGTTAAATGACTAATACGTATATTATGTAATATATTCGTGCCTATATAGTTCAGAGGCTTTAAAAATTGTTTAATACAAATAAATATTTTTAAATTGCATGCATTGTTTTATCAACAAGGGCATAGGATATTTGGGGATAAGAAAGTGGGACGATAGGAAAGTGCCTCGCCGCTTTTTATCCCGGGTGCTCACTCCACACATGACAAATATTGTCGAATTTGGGTGTGGTTTGTCTCGGTCAATTAGAACCCGTTTATTACACTGAGATAAAAATTTGGAAATCAAAGACAAAACGTCTCTCAAGCTTAGCAGTTTTTCAATGTTTTTATTGTAAGCTTTAAAAAAAAGTAACTTGTTACGGCACTGGAGGCCGCCCTAAAAGAGCTTCCGACGGCATTAATAGCCACGATAATCTTCTCCAGGCATAGTCATTCATTAAGTAACCATAATTTATCTTTCAGTTCCGATTCGCGAGCACGTTGGACAAAGTATACATCACGCTAGCGCTAGTTTTCTCAGCTATTGCAGCAATATCAACCCCTATTAATACGCTGCTGATTGCATCTCTCCTTGAAGATATGGTGAACTATGGAATCTCCATCATTATGGGCACAGAAGACTCGGAAACCTTTCTCCAGGCAATGTTCACTTTCGCCATGTATAATATAGGTGTGGGGTCCGCTGTTATTCTGTTGTCATATGCTGCAACCACGTTAATGAATATGGCTGCGTATAGACAGGTGAGTAAACTAAGAACTAACTAAGGCTAAGTTACAGATTACTTGTTATACTTAATATGGGGGGCTACCGCCTAATTCTCCGGTCATCGTGATCGGCGTTAAAATAGATGAAGGTTCAAAATTACTAAATGATTCGTTCAATCGGCTTCTATGAGTACGTGTGACGTCATAAATGGTCCGGAATGGATTGTCAACGTTCAATGCTATTGAACGAATGATTTAGTAATTTTTAAACTTCATCTATTTGAACTCCGATCACGATCACGATAACCGGCCACTTAGGCGGTAGCCCCCCAGGACTGTGTCATTCCGCAATTTTATTGCAACCATTTCAGTATAATCTTCCGTCTGACTAATTTTAAAACATGAAACTAACCATTCTTAACATTTTCAGGTTTATGTAATACGACAAGAGTTTTTAAAGGCAGCTTTGAATCAAGATTTTGAATATTTTGATATCCACAAAACGGGGGATATTGCATCTAGATTAAATAGGTAATCTCTTTAATTTACTCATTAAAGGTCCCCCGGAACTATTTTTACTTCGATAGAATTAATGTTATCTGTGGTATATTCTGTGTTAGCTAAATAAGCAAGTAACTATTTATTCTATACCAGTGCAATTGTACAATTACTTACAGTGTAAGGGGTTTTTGCTATTACTATCCTAAAATTAGGATAGGCTTTATTTTGTACTCTTTGATTCCATGTTGAAAACATTAGTTTTGTCATGCTATTAAATTTAAACCACCAACGTTTTTCACAAGATTGCATGAATTGCGGCCTGTTTATATTATGGTATAGGAGCGATCTCTTCCAGCTTAAATTACCATGTACGGATACTAACACAAACATAATTATTATAGAACGATATTTAATTAGGCATCCCCAGACCGGCCAATGTGGGGTTCCTTCGGGGAGGCCTGGGTCCAGCAGTGTACGTCTTGGCTAATATGATGATTCAATAAGAAATAACAATATGCGAATATTATTGGTGAAATAATCATTATAGACCTAGGCCTTCTTAGCCTTGTGCACATAAGATACGCTGCCTTGTATGAATTCTTAAATTAATAACGGTGATAATTGCTGTGTGGTTGATGGCATCGAATATCACCACCCCATTTCATCCCGTGGGGGGCGTAAAGTCAACCCGAGGGTATACCTCCCAGAGAACGGGCAGCAGGGTCTCTCTATGTGCTACGACCATCATACTGCGATCGCAACACGTCTGCCAAGGATGCCCGATTGCCAATTATGGAAACAATTTTATTGCATTGTGGAAATCTCTTGGGGAGGCCTTGATCCAGCAGTGGACGTTGCTCTTGTGTCGCAACAATCAGCGTCACGACAATTGATACACTTGCACTACGAAAACTACCCTTTTTGCCTACGTAATAAGGTCGCTGACAAAGTCAACGTTCACTAATGTGGCTGTACCTAAACGTTAGGATTACTACTGGTATTATTTTGAACAAAATTGGTTTGCAGTGACATTGTCAAGCTGGAAGATGGTATAGGAGAGAAACTGTCAACGTTCGTGTTCTACCAAGCATCCTTCCTGAGCTCCATCATAATGGCTCTGATCAAGGGCTGGAAGCTGGCGCTGCTTTGCTTGATATCATTTCCCGTCACTTTGACTCTTGTGGGTGTTGCCGGACTAGTAAGTATTTATTTTGCTACTAGCTGTACCCCGCGGTTTTACCCACGTTAAACTTTATAAATTATCACAGCTCATCCCCCTTGGTTGATAGCGTGATAATATATACCCTATATGTTGACCCGACCTCTTAGTAATATTCATGCAAAATTTGAAGTAAATCCATGTAGTACTTTTTGAGATTAGCCCGGACATATATTCAGACAAACAGATAAACAGACAAAACTATATTTTTGGTTTCGATATACATTTTAGAACACGCTCCAAGCACCCTTTAAAAAAAATATTCAATGCACAGTTTTGACTTTCCTCCGATTTTATTATATTCGTTGTTCTTTGTATAGTTACGTTTTACCTAGCTATAAGCCTATATTGTAATGTATATATAACCTCTTAGCACTTAGGTTCACAGCACTCTACATATTATTATTATTTGTGTTTTAGTAATCTGTGAAAACGTCGTGGGTTGTACTCCTAACATTACACTGTGTTATTACTTTAGTTTATAAGCTCATGTTGTACAACTGTTTGTTTTCCAAATAAATAAATAAATATGTATAGATAGTTGAAGTTTACGGTTAAATTAGGATTTCGATGGTTCACGGAAAAATATAGGTGCGCGCGGGCTTAACGCATTTAGCTAAATGAAACTACAAGCCAGATAACCTGCGGCAGAGGGCACCTCTTATTGACAGTTACTGACTATTACCAGTTACCGATTCAGGTTCCGAAGGGGGATTTTATTGATACGAGTGCAAACTAAGGATCATAGAGAACGATGGTAGTCGCGGTGCGTTGCTAGATCTTCGAATATAATATGTCGGATTCTATGTTGTATCTGATGATCAACCTGCATAATAGGCCTCTGATATAGCATAACGTTTGTAGCGTATAATGACTACAGCTATTGACTTTCTCAAAGGACTTAGCATACATGCATCTTATCTTATCTTATCTTTGATGGGGTGTACTTGCGTACAGCACTTCGACCCTTCAGGATCTTTTGTACTATCCCCCACTGGTTTTTATTCTATCCCTAAAGCCCTGAATGAAGTCTTCACATAATCCAGTACGCTTCTTAGGGGTAGATCCTTGTAGTCTCCTGGTTCTGGATATGCCAGCCCCAGGATGGCCATTCTGTGTCTTGCCAATGCATCGCATTTGCATATTATATGCAGCATTGTTTCATGTTCTTCCCTACAGGTCCTGCCGATCGGGCTATTCGACAGTCCCAGCATACATGCATACTAGCATACATACCAAGGAGGCTAATGCATCTACTCAGAGGTTGTGGAGGATCAAATCCTACCGATCAATATTTTATTTAATTTAAAAAGACAATGCCAGCACTAGGGAACTTGTATTATGGAGAACTTTACGAACGTGCAATTCACAGACATAAGCATACCCAGGCTCACTCCAACTATAAATATTTATGAGACCTATTTATAGTTGGAGTGAGCCCGGGTATGCTTATGTCTGTGAATTGCATTGTGGTAGGATTTGATCCTCCACAACCTCTGAGTAGATGCATTAGCCTCCTTGGTATGTATGCTAGTATGCATGTATGCTGTCTTGAGCGGAGATCGAAAACAAAATACGAGAGTGTTGAGATAGAGCGAGATGATTACCTTAATTACTACGCCACATTTACAATGCAAAAAAAGAGATTAATTATTAAGACGGCATTTTCAATTATTTGCAATAGGTAGCCTCCAGACTATCGAAGAAAGAAGCTGTCGCATCAGGCAAGGCGGGATCTATCGCAGAAGAAGTCATCTCCGCCATCCGTACTGTGTACGCCTTCAGTGGACAGCAAAAGGAAATAGACCGATATCAGGAGCATCTCGTCGTTTCACGGAAGATTAATATTATGAAAGGTATTTATTTTACACCGACTTCAAATAATCAATAATCAAATAATAAGTTATCAATTTGACTGTTTGATTGTTTGTTTGTATGTAATGCAATGTCTCTGTGTGTTTGTGAACCGATTTATGAACCGAAAGTACAGCCCAATTGAAGCAGTAGGTTCCTTAACATTGTAAAAACTTCAGTTTGGGTATAGTGATATTGTGCTGAAAGAGCATAACAACTTCGGTTTAGGAGCCAGTACCCTCAAAAGTTTATTGGGCTTAGCCAAATTTAGTTGAAACAGCTGACCTACAGGAATAGAAGGTACTTTCATTTTGACCATTACTATAACTTTAGTTTAAGAGCCGGTGCTTAAAAAATTACGAGGGCATGGCAAACATTTGCTCAAAGAACAGCTCGTCGGGAGCGGAAATTACCTCCATTTTGTCATTATAGTAAGTGTAATAATACTGTGTGTCAATAAAATTAAAGGGAATGGGACAGCAACGCGTACGTATGCCATCGGTTTTGAAAATGTCCATAGTCTACGGTCAAAGATTACTGCTGAGATGGTTTGGCCATTTAGAAAGGATGAATGAAAGAAGATTGACAAAAGAAGTATATCTGGCTCGTGTGAATGGTTCAACCGGAAGGGGAAGACCTCGTAGAACATTCTCGGCGAGCATGTATGAAGAATATAATGTCAGTAAACGAAGCGAAAGAGGTATGCAAGGATCGTGACAAAAGGAAGTCCGTTGTCTCTGCCTACCCCTCTGGGAAACAGGCGTGAGTCTATGTATGTATGTATGTAAAGATTACTATCACTCTGATGTCGTTATTAAAAAGGCGCTTCGAATCGTAGCTATAAGGTCTGCTTAGGAGAAACATTTAAGTAGGTAGAAGTGAAATATCTCTTTACCCTAGGGTAACTACACCCTAGGGTAAAGAGATATTTCACTTCTTTGAGTACCTCTACGAAAGTACGTCAACATTTCTAATTTTGTTACAATTCCAATTTGATAGATATGAGTTATCACCGTATCAGTCATGTCTGGCAGAACTGATAGATTAAATACAAATAGTCCATTTATCTATGTAGGTGTAATGATAATAGTGATTAATTTAATAAAGGGTGCATGTTGGTTCATCTATCTATTGGCAGCTTTTCTCGCTGGTGAAAGCAGGAAGCTATTCGGAATTTCTTAATGCAAATAATGGAATGGACTGCTAAAATCTATCCGAAGTATATATAATTGTATAGGGGTTTTTGTTTCCTACTTCTAAATTGCATAAATAAACCTAGGTATAGTTAATATTGCCCTGTAGGTCCAGGCGAAGAATTGGTCTACGGTAGATTCTGCCTGTCGTAAGACGCTTCTAAAAGTGTCCAAGGGAGGCTATTTGAGGCCATGGGTGGGGCGTGAAGGGAATTGTCACTTCCTTTTGGTGACCTCGAAAGGGTATTCTTCCAGTGTATTGTGCTCATATGCTGCAGTTCTAGTAGTAGTAGTGGGAAAAAAATCCTTCGCTGAAGGACTGTGATGCAACGTGTTGCATAGGAGTGGCACTGGCATGTTCCACTAGAGTTAAGTTTGTCCTTTCATATATGCCGAAGAGACCACCTTTTTTTTTTAGTCGGTATGAGTCGAAAATTTGCACTATCCCCAAGAAAGGGATCTCAATACGGATATATAAATAAATAAAAAAAATATATATAAAAAATATATAAGTAATTATATAATTTTGCTGGCAATAATTTCATATTTAAATCGGGTTTAAGCAAATTTTACTTTGTGTTTTTACAAGATAAACAAATACAATTAGTATTAGAACGCCAGTATACTGATTTGAGACCCATGCCTTCTCAATTTTTAGGCCGAATTTAATCCGGTAGTGAAATTAAAGCAATTAAACACAGCATCGTTAAACACACACGGCTTTTTCAAATTAAAGCAACGCCAACCTGATGGTAAGTGATCACAGCCACCCATGGACACACGCAGCACCAGAGAAGCAGCAAGTGCGTTTAAGGAATAATCTAATCTCTAATCACACTAATATTATAAAGCTGAAAATTTGTGAGTGTGTATGTTTGTTACTTCTTCACAGCTAAACGGCTGAAACGATTTTAATAAAATTTAGTATAGAGTTAGCTGAAACCCTGGATTAAGATATAGGCTATAATTTATATTTGACGCGGGTAATACCGCGGGGCACAGCTAGTAATGAATAAATCTGTCGCTAATGATAATATCCACCATCTCAATATAGACAAGATGTAGTTAAAGTAACTCCTATTATGAATCTAAATTTAGTTTTGACTTCTTTAAAAAAAACCCTCGCACTAAGGAAATTAATCATCCATACCCAGAACAACAATTTATGGGTCACACAAATAGTATCCTGCGCGGGAATCGGACCCGGCTCTATTAACCGATGCGCCCAACTAGCTACTTAATTTAATGCAAATAACAACAAACTAATTAGCGGGTTCAATCAATTAAATTTAAACAATTCATGTATACGTAATTCTTTTGTCTTTTAAGGAATGGTTTATGTAAATAAATAGTAACTTTTACTAAATTATACAAATTTTTTAGACCTCCATTAAACTAAATCAAAATATAGAAGCAGGCGGAAGTAACATTTGAGTGCTCTTTGTTTTCTCTAATAGACACAAGAGAACAAGATACCTTCATAGATTCGATGATCTCATTTGGTGTCCGCATTTCCACACACCTCTTTTGGTTAAAACAATTACAGTATAATCATTTTTGCAGGGCTGTTCAACGGCTTGGCCATGGGAACTCTTTTCCTCTGCATCTTCTGCGCGTACGCACTGTCCTTCTGGTTCGGCTACCAGCTGATGATGGATGAACCTGAAAACTACAACGTCGAAACTATGATTTCTGTAAGTTGAAATAAAAAATACTTAGGTCATAATTTTTTTTTTCAAACAAATGAATAAGGCCATTAAAGTTTTGGGCACTTCTTGTAAGACAAATACAATCCCATAGGTTGGCGTGATTGGTAGATGCTTGCCTTTCATGTCGCAGGTCGTGGGTTCGATTCCCACCCAGGACAGATATTTGTGTGCATGGACATATCTCTTTGCCCTGAGTCTGGATGTAACTATTAATATAAGTATGTATTTACAAAAGAAAATTAGTATAATATGTAGAATATCAGTTATCTGGTTTCCATAGTACAAGCATTGCTTAGTTTGGGATCAGATAGCCATGTGTATATTTTTAGCCTAGGATATTATTATTATTGGCAGTCACAGAGGCATATGCTTCAAAATCAAAACGTTTTTGTTCGTCTGGAATGAATAAATAAAGGTACAGGGTTCAAGTTCAAGTTATATACCTTCTTTTGTTTTATGGGTAATTTCAAGGTTTTGGTTATTTAAATAACACCTTTAACCACATACTTTAAGTAACCACACTTGATGTCTTTCACAGGTATTCTTCGGTGTAATGACTGGCTCGGCCAATTTTGGCATATCTTCTACGCTTATGGAAGTATTTGGGTCAGCGCGAGGCGCGGGCGCTCAGATCTTCGCAATGATCGACAACGTTCCTACCATCAACCCGCTGGAAAATCGAGGCGTCACTCCCAATTCTTGTGAAGGCAACATCGAGTTGAAGAATGTGGTCTTTCACTATCCGTCCAGACCTGATGTTCCCGTAAGTTGATTTTTACGAATGAGAAATAGTTTCAGGGTCAGTTTAGAAAACACATTTCGGGTTTAGCATAGTTATGTATAATCGATGAACTTCCCAATAAAAGTGACTTTTATTTTTTATTCTTCAACTAATAGTTTGAGCTAATTTCACGCAGTTCCGTAATATAAACAGATCCCTAAATATTAATTGTACTGGAGCAAAAACATGTAGAACAAAATGAAGGCTTAGGATAATATATCGACTAACTATAATACTCACACATATAATACTCATTATAATCTCATAGATTTTTACGGGTAATAATGATGAGTAGTTTATTACTACATGTATGTAGTTCATTATTTTTTTATCAATAATTTTCGTATCAAATAATGACTTTTATAGGGAATTTTGGATATCTTGTATTATGTATATATACAATTGAAAGCTGTGTAGAAAAGTCAATGTTTCTTTTTGTAAATTCAGGTATGTCTATGTTACTTGCATATAACGTAGCTTTCTATAAGTGAATTATAAATGAGTTAGTGGTTTGTAAATTGAATAAAACTAACAAAATGTCAAATCTTTTCCCTGTGTTGTTTTACTTTACATAAAATATTAGTTTCGATTATTATTCATTAATGTGACACAGTAAGCTGTAGGCATTTACATAAACGTTCAATGTGATTAAGGTTTTTAAATGAAAGAAAATCGTACAATGAAAGATCACAGGAGTCGTAGGTAATATGAGATGTTTGTGTGACTTACTAAGTTTTCATTTATTCTATTTTTACTTACTTTGTTATATCAAAATAAATTACATCGATCCTCGAAAGTAGCACATTCATTATTGATCATATGAATGACAATATTCGTTACAATTACGTGTCAGAATAGCTGCCTAGCTGTGGTCTAGCTATCATTTCCGTCCGTTATCAATTGGTTGTGATATTTGATAATACGAAAACTTCGTAATTTAGTGATTAATTAAAAAAAGCCTTGTCACCTATCATTCACACGTAGAATTTTATCACGATGTCCCTGGAAATAACACATATTTTGATATCTACTTAAGTAGATATCAAAAATGCAGATGCTATGCAGAATTTGCTTTCGCACGGGTGACTATTATTAAGTTTTTTCAAGAAATTTTGTCACTCTTCCTGCGTGCTTTAGCCTCATCTGGTGTTGCGAGTGTCCATGGGCGGCGTTTTCGTTTATGTTACCATATTTATACCAGACATTTATTTTAGATTATTGGAGGGCTTCAACAAAAAAATATTTACTATAACGAAACGATTATGCATACTCATAACATAAAAAAGATCTAAGTAGTCTCATCATCCCATCTAGTCTCTCTCTTTCTAAACATTTATACAATTTGTTTCTGTCAATGCTTGCTCTGTCCATTTTATTGCGAAATGAACTCACTTTACTACATTTGTCTTAAAAATAATGGAATTGAACAACACAATTTCATTACCACAAGCTTTAACAGAAACTTGAACTACAACAGCAAGTTTCTCTGAGTCCCTCCGTCTTCTCAAGAAAACAAGCATCGTTTTTCCCATTGTACTCTGATAGGATTAAGTGAGATGAGAGCACCGCCCCTAATCTTTTTATTTTGCTCTGTAAAGGTACTGAAAAGCATTGACATAAGCGTGAAGCGAGGACAGTCTGTTGCGCTTGTGGGCCATTCCGGCTGCGGCAAGTCTACCATCATTCAACTGATCTCCAGATTCTATGATGTCATCGATGGTTCTGTAAGTTTTATAATCTACCAATAATAAATTATATACAATAACACATAACACTTTTAAACTTGTGGTGAAGATCAATGCAGCTTGGTATATATTAGTAAATTAGCCAATGTAAAATTGACAGTGATCTTACGTTAACAGAAAATCTGGATAATTCCAGATTTTCTGTTAACGTAAAAATATTGATTATGAAAATCTGTGATAGTTCATAGATTTTCATAATCAATATCTTGGGACAACTAACATACTGCCATCTTATTTTAAACAATTGCAACAATTCAGTGATAAACATACTGCAACATTTCTAATTACTATTAAAGATTCATGCATTCAGTCAAAAAAGTATCGGGAATGGATGATTTGTTTATGGTTCCAAATTCAAATTTTTGTTTTATTTTGTTGTTGTTAGATTGGCACAACTGTTTTCCATTTTGGCGCGGAGTTTGGTTGCATCTGTTATTTATATTAAATACAGTGCTGGTTTTAGTAATATCATATTATATAGTGTGTATTGCGAATTTCATAATGGACAAAAATATCGAACAAAGAGTTTGTCTTAAATTTTGCATCGCTAATGGAATCTCGTGTTCGGAGTCACTGAAAATTTTGCAGAAGACTTACGGTGAATCGACTTTATCAAAAACTCGTGCTTATGAGTGGTTCAAAGCGGTCAAAAACGGTCGAGATGTGATGAAAGATTTGCCTCGCTCTGGTAGGCCATCAACGTCTGTAACTGAAGTTAACATCGCAATGAAACATGTTGCCGCTCGGCTACTCCCAAAAGATCTGAATTTTCTCCAAAAACTCAATCGCATGAAAGTCGCTGAGGACATGGTAGAACGAGTCAATTCCGACCCAACATTCATGAAACGCATTGTTACTGGTGACGAGACGTGCGTTTACGAGTTTGACATGCAAACTAGTCAACAAGCTTCGGAGTGGCACCTTCCAACTGAACCGAAACCGAAAAAACCACGCCAAAGTCGATCAAAAGACGTCGATCATGTTGACTGTTTTATTTGACTATCGCGGTGCTGTGCACTCTGAATTCTTACCGGAAGGTCGAACGGTAAATAAAGAATATTAATTGAGCGTTATGCGGTGTTTGAGAGAGCAAATTCGACGAAAGGCCAGATTTGTGGAAAGAAAATTCTTGAATTTTGCACCATGATAATGCGCCTTTGCACAACGCCATCATTGTGATTGAATTTTTGACCAAACACTCAACAAATGCCATCCAGCAACCACCATATTCACCAGATATGGCTCCAGCTGACTTCTTTCTTTTTCCTAAACTCAAATTACCACTTCGTGGTACCCGTTTTCAATCGGTAGAAGACAAAGGAGAATTTGCTGCGAGAACTGAACTCAATTCCGAAGGCAGCGTTTAAAAATTGTTTTGATGAATGGATTATTCGTTGGCGTAAGTGTATCGTTTCTGAAGGAGCATACTTTGAAGGTGATAAAATCAATTTGGATGAATAACAAACATTTTGTATATTATTGATCTTTTCCCGGTACTTTCTTGTAAAGATATTTTACATCCAGACACAGAACAAAATAATAATCGTGCTCATCGCACAAAGATTTTTACTGAGTGCTGATCGAACCCACGTCCTCTGACTTAGCAGTCAGGATCACTAACCATGAGACCAACAGGCCAGTCAAATAATGTGGGAATAGTAAATAATATTTATATACCATGTTATATATATATATATATGAAATTTTAATTTTCACAGCATTATTCGCAATGCAAAGCGTTTATATAATCTCAAAAATGGGAAATCATAATACATTTCATAATTTGGAAGGTATTATCAATATGATATGATCTTTCACGTGCAACTGTGAACATATCAGTCGGCCATGTTTCTAGAAAACAAAACCGATAGATATAACCTACATCCTCCGGAAGGGTGTTAGCAAGGGAATCCTAAATTTGATCTGCCATCGTGTATCGTTCGTAGCTTAACGCAGAGTGCCTACCCCGGATTGGTATATGGTGCAGTTTCGAGACCCGCCGGACGATTAAATTTATGATATCCCATTTTTGAGATTATATATGTGTATATGTTATTTGTTTTGTATCAGAAATTGTATAAAGTGTCTTTAGACTTCAGCTTTTAGTGAAACTTTCCAACATCCTTTGTTCAACAGTTAACTTACATTTTATTAGAACCTTATTGGATAATTTCCTTGATTTTATGTGCAATTTTTCTCTTGAATACCCTTTTTTTAACTAACATTTTTTCAGGTATCTATCGATGGCCACGACGTTCGAGAACTCTCCATTCGCTGGCTGCGTGAACAGATTGGCCTGGTTGGTCAAGAACCCGTACTATTCAACACTACAGTTCGGGAGAACATTCGCTACGGCAGAGAGTCCTCCACTAATGAGGAGATTGAAGCATGTGCTCGGCAGGCTAATGCTCATCAGTTCATCATGAAACTGCCCCAAGTATGTACAAGAAGAGCTCACTTATTGCTGGGGAACCCAAAAATCGTCTAGAATTTTCTTCGCAGATATTTGAACGCTAACTAACACATACTAGGTTTAGTTCATATTGAAGCGCGTTTTAAGCGTGTAGGAAGTAGTATTATGATTTGTAGGGCTCACTAAAAAACTTTACTTTCTGCCTAATAATTAGGTTAGGTTAGTACTTGCCTGAGACTCACACCATAGAGCCTTTTCACTGTGTGCCACTGTCGATATTGACTTACAGTTGTTACAGAAACCCGTTCTGTAACAGCTGTAAGTCAGGTATGTAAGTCAGGTATGTAAGGAGTATGTATGGAAGGGATAAACTGCAAGCGGTTACTGGAATCTATGGATACATTCAACACCAAGAGTTTCACTTACGTATAGACACACAGTAACAGAAAGGTAATAACATTATTACAATAGGCACAAGTTCTCACACACCCAACGTAACACAGCTGTGTGGTAGTACCGACATGTGCCGCCGATATCTAGCCAAGCAGACCTGAAGATCATACCGTCAAGTTTATCTACTTGATTTAGTTTACATTTACAACACGCCTTTCCCCAGTTTCCTGTATAGAGGTTTTGGGTTTGTATTCAATCCTATAATCACACGTGGAAAAGGTGCAGTCTTGGACGCTAAAGTTACTTAGTTGTCAAGTAGGCCACATATTTATACCACGTTAAAAAGTTTCGCAAGTCCGTCCTGCAACGTGTTTTGATCGTTCAGGAACTTTACCCGTTATTTGTTTACACCCTTGAAACGAGTGAACCGAGAGTATGCACTAAACCCTATAATTATTGTCCCATTGAATCTCTCGACTAAATTGTAAATAGTTCTTTTTTGTATACCTAGTTGATAAGTCGACTAATAAAGTAGTATAGTAGTCGAGTAAGATATGGCCCACCACTAGTATCCTATGCTACGATTAGCAGTTACTGTTGCTTATTAAATAGTACTTAAAACACACACGGCCTCCCGGCCCTGATAAAAACAGCTGTGTATTATGTATGATGAAGGTACTTCCACATTCAAGCTAGGCATAAAAGGAAAAAATCGCTATATTATAATAATTTTTCCTTCAGGCTTTAAATCTTTTGAACAAAAGTTTTCGTTTAGGGGTACGACACTCTTGTCGGAGAGCGTGGAGCTTCGTTGTCCGGTGGACAAAAGCAACGCATAGCTATAGCACGTGCTCTTATACGGAACCCTAAGATTCTGTTGTTGGATGAAGCCACTAGCGCTCTAGACACTTCTTCTGAAGCCAAAGTGCAGGAAGCACTTGACAAGGTGAGTTTATGCACCAAATGCCCTAGTGTTTACAATTCCTAAATTTTTGCACTTAATTTTCAATACATAAGGCACTTTCCGCATTCGCCTACATCGCAAATGTAATTTTTCAAACTTCTTAAAACTCTTAAAGATCTATATAAAGAAATTGTTATAAAAACTAAAAATATTAACATAAATATGGCTATCTACGGCTGTTATAGCATTTCTTAGCGCTTATAATAAGGTATTGAAGTTGAATTTAAAGTTCTTCAATGCGCACTTTTTCTGTTAAAACTATGACCAATGATACTAGTAGTTCATTAGCGAAACTAATTGGGTTGTACTATCTTACTTAACATCACTTATTTTCAAAAATGTTTCACGGTCCAGAGCCAAATATAGAAAGAACCTTGTGGTCTACCGTAGCCGGTACTCATTTAAATACTGAAAGAATTGTTTGTGTGTAAGTATGTTGCAATTATCTAATACATATGGACTGCTCCAGTATTATTAAAAAAATTATATATATTATATTATATTTATATTAAATTTTCCATCATGTATAAATTTATTCAATTAAATGAATTGAAAATTAAATCATATTATCGAAAAATAAATATAAATTACAACGACCTCGACGAATTTTTGATTGTATGAAACTAAAAATATCACACGCAGTTAGGCTGTAAGGAAGATGAGATAGTAGTGTAACAGGTGCAGAGAATTTTTGACTTAAAGAGACTAAAAATATCACACACGCTGTAAGGAATGTGTCATCGTTTTTTCTTTTGAATGAGGAATTTGTTCGTATTTTTTTTGAAGTTGATTATAAAACACGGCGAAATTCCACATTCAAAAGAAAAAAGAAAGCCCGGAGGATAACTCTTAATTTCTAATTATGTAATATTTAAAACAGGCCCAAAAAGGTCGCACCACAATCGTTGTAGCTCACCGGCTGACTACAATCCGAAACGTAGACCTTATATATGTATTCAAAAGTGGAAATGTTGTGGAGACTGGCAACCACGATGATCTGATGGCGAAGAAAGGACATTACTATGATATGGTCATGTTGCAGGAAATGCCTAGTGGCGACAAAAAAGGTATTTCACAACATTTTATTTCCGTGCTTCATCTACACTTTATATCATCACTTTTGCCGCTGTGTATGTTTAACACTAGCTAATTTAGCAGAAAATTAAATGAGTCCAAAAATAATAAATATAATACTGTTTTTAAGTACCGACTTGATAGTTATATCCCTGTTAATGTTTAACAAAAGTTAATTTTAAGATCAAAATAAATTAAGACATTAAATATACATTTTGTTTACAAATAAGACTGTGTTGATGAAAGAATAAAGTTAGATTCACTTATGGAGAAATGTAAACTTCAAAAAAAACTATAAAACCACCCATTTAATTAGGTATTTAATTTAATTATCTAAAAATCTCTTTGAGTTAAAAGTTGAGAACCTTTTCAAAAATCTGATTAAGTTGCACCTATAATTGGTACCTACTTATTAAAACCCTAATAAATATTACCGGCAGTAACAGTTCTACTTCAGCTAGTCTGTTGCCCTAATATAGATAATATTACAGCTGACTAGCCAGACTAGTATCTAGAAAGAAGCAGGTTAAGGTTATTGTTTACAATGAGTGAAATCTTATCCTTATACGGACCTATCCATACTTTACTTAACCCAGATATTATAGCACAGACTCCACTCAATCTAGCTTGCTACCTCTTATAAAATACAGTGAAGCAGGTTAAACACTAAAATTGTATTACTTAATTTTCCAGTGTGTTTGTTTTGAATTTTGTAGGTATAATTGAAAACTATAGTAGTGATTACTATAGTTTTCAATTAGATGGAAATAATTCCTTTCACTGCTGGATAATAGCACATCGATGACGGCTTCACTGACTTTATCATTCGAACCCATGAGATGCCTAATTTATGTTTAATAACTCTTTATTTGCAGATGATAGTAAAGTTCTACAACGGGAAGTATCAGTAGCAATTAGTGAGAAGGATGAAGATGATATCATAGATCTTAGAATGGCGGTAAGTTTTAACAATGATTCATTTAACATTCTGCATGATTCAATTAAAATTGGTCTTAAAATAAAACCCTGTAGCACCTCTATAATACACCATACCTCTATAATCCCTGTAAGTGCAAATATTTGTGTGATGAGCACGAATATTTGTTTCTGAGTCATGGATGTTTTCTATGTATTTAAGTATTTATCCATCTATATAAGTATGTATATCGTCGCCTGGTACCCATAGTACAAGCTTTGCTTAGTTTGGGGCTAGGATGATCTGTGTGACACTGTCCCGAGATATTATTATTATTATTTAAAACAAATACAACCAACTGCAAGTTTTTGTTATAACCACCGATTTCAACTAAATATATATGGGGCCATCTGGAAATTATTTCCTATCGTATAAAAAGAACAAACAACTGTGAACTTGCGTAGCGTAACTAATACACAGACGAAATAACGAAAATACTGCATTCAGTTAGTAAGTTTCATTTATTTTCCAGGATCCTGATGAAATAGAAGAAAATATTCCAGATATATCATTCTGGAAAGTGCTACAATTGAACAAGCCAGAGTGGAAAAGTGTCACATTCGCGAGCATTTGTTCTTTACTTAGCGGCTTCGCTATGCCGTTGATCGCAGTAATATTCGGAGATTTCATTCAGGTAACAACCAATAAAATGTTAAAACTATTAAATATTCCATAATTTGATTTACAATTACCTCTATCCGTTGTTTATGATTTGTTATTTTATGAATAGACTCTCCAAAACGACTTTTCCCGAACTGAGATCTCGGTATACCGACTTATCGCCCCTGATAGTCTGTTTGTATTTTTTTAAGAAATCAAATACTGCTAGTTTAATACAAATCGTATTTTTAGATTCTATCAGATCCGGACCCAGAGGAAAGGCGACAAGCAGTTTTGAGATTAGTATTAATTTTCATCGGCATTGGCGTGTACTCTGGAATCACTAATTTCATTGTGGTAAGTCAGTTCAATAATTATTTCAAACTACCTCACCACCACCACATGTAATTAAAATAATGCAGAACATATTAAAAAATCAAAAATAAATAAGCTTTTCGTATAGGTCAACCTCCATTACAACAAGTTTAATTGAAAATGATTGAAACATCAGAACGAGCCGCAAACGAATGCGATGGCAAGTTTACAAATAAGCTCATGTGGCGGCACGTTTTTAACTTAGTTCAGCTGGAATATCATCGTCATCTTAACTTTTACTCATTTTTATTTAGATATTAAAACAAAAAGCGTAACCCAATGATTTAGCAGGTCTTCTTTTTTAAACCATACTTTTTTTCATAGCTTATAACATTGAGGCCTTTTCATAAGTTCTCATTTAAGCTCTGAACATACCAAGAAGATTAAATTTTATGATCAACATGGGACATGCCACCAGGATTGCTCTCATATTTTCAATATTACATACAATATTGTATTTCGAAGGTATTCTTCTATGCTATCGCTGGAGAACATCTAACGGAACGGCTCCGTCGACTGATGTTCGAGAAGCTTCTACTTCAAGAGATTGCATTCTACGACGACAAGAACAACTCTACCGGCGCTCTCTGTGCGAAGTTGTCTGGTGAAGCAGCCGCGGTACAAGGGGTGAGCGGAGCTGAATTTATTTTAACTGCACATATTTGTATTTTATATATGGCTACCGACAGAAGTCGATCCAGTCCTTTTATACAATCGAATTTTAATTGAGTGGAATATTAACTTTGTGATTTGCGTAAAAAATCAAATGTAGTAATACATTTAGATAGTTTCCGTATATTCATTTCAGACTTTCCAGACCGCTTGGTATTGTCCAAGTATTAACAGCCAAATCCATGAAGATCTTGACACCACCTATTTTATTGCAATTTCTTTTTGTTCTCAGGCTACCGGTCAACGAATCGGAACTGTATTACAGGCAGTGGGTACATTTTCCTTCGCCCTAACGCTATCTTTAATCTACGAGTGGCGCGTTGGTCTGGTAGCATTGACATTCGTACCTATCATAACGCTCGTGATGTACAAACAAGGTAGAATGGCGACCGCAGAATCTTCAGGAACTGCTAAGACTATGGAAAACAGCTCTAAGGTAAAAACTCAAATCATTCGAATGATTGCGATGTTGTCCTTCCTCATAATACAGCTCACGAAAATATAGAGCAGTTTAGGTTTACAGCCAACTTTGGTCAGATTTAATAGTAAGATAACGTTATTGAACAAGTCAAATGTTTCCTAAAATCAAACGAGCCAACGTATTTAGAAATAAGTATGTTTATCAGTTGTCTAGTGGCCATAGTACAGGCTCTGCCTAGTTTGGGATGGCAATGTGTTAGTTATCCCAAGACTTATTTATTCATTAGTATTTATATTTATATCTTGGATAGGTATATGCCATAATGTTTCATTTCGACTAACATGGAGACGATGCAAATGTCTTAACAGTAACAAGGCTAAAGAAAAGGTCATGCTTGCCAAGACAACGGTCTCTGGTTAGAACTTTTTAAATTTAGTTTAGATATTTCTTTCACAACATGACCGAGTAAGCCGCAAAATTATATTGAGGGGTCTCTCTGATACCACGCCTCATGGACTACGCACAAGAGCCTATCTCCGCTCTAAAACTAAGCTAAACTTCAGCAATGCTAATGAAAACCACTTTCCAAGTAGTTAGTAGTCGTATTGCAATAATGTAACACGATGTCAAGGTAATCTTCTATTTCTAGACAGCTGTGGAAGCAGTCGCAAACGTCCGAACAGTTGCGTCTTTGGGCCGTGAAGAAACCTTCCGAAAAGACTACGCTCAAAAGCTCTTACCCGCTCTCTTGCTTGCCAACAAAGGTGCACACTTCAGAGGGCTGGTGTTCGGTCTCTCTAGAGGCCTATTCAGCTTTGTGATTGCTGGATCTATGTACTATGGTGGGACGCTCATTGTTAATGAAGGCATCGACTACTCTACAATTTTCAAGTAATTATAGTCTTAGTATATAATAATAATAATTTATTTATTTATTTCAAGTAACATGACTCACATTTGTTAGTAACAATAGTAGTAGTATATGTATACGGTTCGTTAAATATATGTAATCCCAAAAAAGTATTTAATACTTTATTGTGGTTAATTTACTATTGTTTCTGTCCTCTTGGGCGAATTTTGGCCTAGGCTCTAACTAGTCTCTATGGAAACAATCCATCAGTGCAGGACATATTATAGTGCACAAGTTTGTACACAAAGGTGCTATTTCTATTCTTTAATTCTCATGATCTGATGGGACATGTCAGATGCAATAGCGATTCCTTTACGCGGGCTTCAAGGCAGGTCATGACTGCTACTAACAATATTTCTCATTATCTGAACACGCTACCGCTATATCAACGGCAGTCAATATGTTAATTAATGAGGTTGTAAATACTTGACGGCCTTGATTATGGTACACATTTTTATTAGATCTTTGCAGAGCTTACCGTCCTTCCCAAAATTATCCATACCAAGGTGTATGACTCTTTATTATTCTCCCCCAGGGCAGCACAAACACTCATGATGGGTTCTTCATCGGCCGCCCAGGCCTTCGCGTTCGCACCAAACTTCCAGAAAGGCATAAAAGCGGCCGGTCGCGTCATCGTACTACTTGGCAGAACCTCCAAAATTGCGGATCCCGCTGAACCTGAAAAGAACTTCGTATGTATTAAATTTTAGTTGTATAGAATCCACTACAGAATAGGATTTACTCAAAGAGCAGTCCGACTGGGAAAGTACCTCCCTCCACCTTACAGAAGACATTTCTTAATAATAACATTAATAATTTTATTTTAATGTTGTGTTTTTGCGTGTGAGTAAGGTCGCCAGAGCTCATCGGGGTGGGGGGAAGGGTTAATAATACTTGTTTGCTGGCTCTTAAAGGCCGGCAACGCGCCCGCGATCTCTCTGATGTTGCGAAAAAAGTTCTATAGAATTTCTGGTAATGCTAAAATGTAAAAATACCTTAAAGCTAAACTCAAAACTGGGAAATCATAAATTAAATAGTCCGGCTGGGATCGAACTGCCGGATGCACTGCCGTTAAACTACCAACGATACGTACCAGCAGATCAAATTTCGAGTTACCCTTTCGGAGGATGTGAGGGCCATCCATCGGCTTAATATCCAAAAACATGATTGATTTATTAATCATACGTCCAACATTATGTGAAATGTCTCCAAAAACTGTGAATATTTCGTTTAGAAATAAACCCATAATGTTCTATAGAATGCAGTTTCTCATAGGTATTATCCGGTCCGGTTTAAGGCGGATAACAACTTTGACTTATACTTTATTAAACACCTTAAAATTATATCATAATCATTGTTTTAGGGTTAACAATTCATTACTTATTTTTCAGAACGGAACTGGAGAGGCGAGTTTACAAAACGTAAGCTTCAGATACCCTACTCGCGTAAACGTTCCGGTTTTGAAAAACATGAACTTAGAGATTGAGAAAGGCAAGACTGTGGCCTTGGTAGGGTCCAGCGGCTGCGGCAAGAGTACTGTCATACAACTGTTGGAACGATATTATGATCCTGACGACGGTATTGTGGTGAGTTCATTTAAATCCTACATCATCTAAATTTGTGTGACTGACGCCATAGAATACCGCCACCCCATCTCGTTCCGTCGGGAGAAGTCGTCCCTTGGAAATATCCATCAGAGAACTCTCTCTCTCTGTCTCTCTGTGTACTGTGTACTATACTGCAATCGCCAACCCGTCTGCTAATCGTGGTGATTATGTCATATCCCTCCGAATCATGGACACAACTCCATTGTGGAAATCTTTTGCAGAAGCATTTTTCCCAGCAGTGGATCTTATTCGGCTGACATGATGATCCTCAATAGAACAAGATTAATGTATGATGCCTTTTGGCTTCAACTTAAAATATCGTATATTATTAACACCTATATTGTCACATTAACTTTCGAAGATGCTACACAAGTATCATCTGATTTCACTAATGTACCTACACGGTATTTTTCCACAGGCTCAAGACGGCGTGCCTCTCCCGAAACTACGGCTGATAGATTCCCGGAGATCTATAGGCTTCGTGCAGCAAGAGCCGATCCTATTTGACCGCACTATAAAAGAAAATATCGAGTACGGGAACAATGACCTGAAGCCCACCATGGACGAAGTTGTCGACGCCGCCAAGATGGCTAATATCCATAACTTTATCTCATCTTTGCCTTTGGTAAGTAGTTGTTTAGCTGGTTCGATAGAGGTACGTGTGTATCCGTTAGAAGTTGTCGACGCCATACGACTCAATGCTACTAATATTGGCTCGTCGCAAAACTTCAATATTAGGCCTAATCAGACCATTAGATCACCACGTGCGGAAATGGCCATAACGTGCGTATGTGGTGACGATACATACAGCATGTCTCTGAGTAGTATAGAAGGCTTGGCAATGGAATTGCCAAATAGAGCGAGATTTTCGTAGCCAATATCAAGTCATGTGAGCAGAAGACCTTGGAACACAGCTAACGGAATGCTGCCGAAGCTTTACTGATCCTGCTTAGTAAGTCGTTCATAACTCCAAAAGGATTAAAACAGTAAACTATAAAATACATGAACAGCACTCTGCATTTTCTTTTAATTTGCTATATTTTTTAGTATGAAGACAGATTACTCGTTTATCATCTCATGAATGTTTAAATATTAAAATATTCGCAGGGCTACGACACCAACATAGGGTCCAAAGGCACACAATTATCAGGCGGACAGAAACAGAGAGTAGCAATCGCGAGGGCTCTCATCCGGCGCCCCAAGATGCTGCTCTTAGACGAGGCCACCAGCGCCCTCGACACAGAGAGTGAAAGGGTAAGTATTAGCCTATAGCGCTCAGGCAGAGGAACAATATTTTGATGTGCTCTTCGAATTATGGGGTTAAATACTGCCATTTAGCTTACTCCGCTGCTATTTAGATGTTGTGTCACTTATTGTGCTCGACCCCAGGATAGAACCATATTTCGACGCTACACTATTTGTGGTTGATGAATAGTACCTATTACACTAACCTGAACCCAATAAGTTAGGACCAGTCACAATACAGTACTCCCCACAAAATTAAGTTTCATTTACCCAAACCACCAACTAAGTCTTAGATCAAAACCTCTAGACTTCAACATATCTTCCACAAACTCATGTGCTAGGCATAAGATTATAAAAGAACTTAAGTGTAAAATATCCTCAAAGCAAGTTACAGATCATATTAATCAGAAATAATTAATTTGCATAAATTTATACTTTAATTACGTACACTGTCTCTAAACTCCATCAAATCTTACTTACTACTGACAGAAACGCATTCTTGTCAACACAATTATTAGCCAATTTTCAGTCATAATATAGTAAGTACATTAGTGGTAAAAGGGGGTAATTAAAATGCCGGGGTAATTTGAGATAAAATTGTATTACCGTCTTCGGAATTCTATACACCCCATTTCACGGTACTGTTTATCTTCCCAGGTGGTGCAAGAAGCGCTGGACGCTGCTAAGGAAGGTCGCACCTGCGTAATGATTGCTCACCGACTGAGCACAGTCCGCGACGCTGACGTCATTTGCGTCATTCACAACGGAATAGTCGCCGAGATGGGCACCCACACAGAACTTATAGAACGCAAAGGACTATACTACAAATTAAATAGGAGAGGATACGCATAATGTTATTACTTGTTAGATAATTGTAAATAGAGTTATAAGTAGGTTCTTATAAAATTCCAGTTTTTTTTATGATATGCGTTGTGTTTGGTAGAAAGTATGGCGGCATCAAAGCAACAACCGGTGACAGAGCTATATTCCAATCGGTCGTAAGATTCGTTTTTCGCAAACTTGTAGTAAAAATATTGGTATAAAAGTACAGACGCCAGCACATTAAGCCCCTCCAATCTGTCAAATTTCCCCAAGTGAAAGTGAACCTTATGCTTATGTGATAAAGTAGAAAATTTATAAAAGAAATTTGACAGACTGGGGTAGCTAGATGTGCGGGCGTCTGTACATAATTCTAATGTGTGTAGTAAACAAACTGAGAGTGGATCTTTCTTCTGTCTTTATCGTATGGGCGATGGTAATACTGGTATCACAGATGTTCAAGCCGGCCAGTAGGCCTCTGACATGGCTTAACACTGTTGTTTGACAACAGCAACCGGGACCGACAGATTAGCGTGCCCTCCTAACCACAGAGACGGTTAGAAATTAAACCACTTTGACGGTCACACATCTATGACCACGTGCCTAAGTGCTTTCACCTACCGATCACTATGTACACCGGTACCGGTGAGGACTTACAACTGGCTCTGAGCGCCTATGGCTATGAGAAGGAAGAAAGAGTGGTGATGTCCCTGAAACGGTTGGTATTTATGGGTAACGAAGACTTGCTGCTTGCTTATCGTATGAGCAGTGGTTACCCTGGTGTCAGAGTTGTTCAAGCCGCCCAGTAGGCCTCTGACATAGCTTAACGACTGTTGCCTAGTGGCTACAACCAGCACCGACGGTTTATCGTGCCCTCCGAGGCACGGAGACGCTCACAAATTAAACCACTTTGGCGGTCACCCATCTATGGACTGACCGCGAGCCTAGTTGCTTAACCTCGCCAATCACTTACGGACCGGTGAGAGCATCTGGCTATGAGCGCCTCACTAAGACTTGTTATTCTAGTGGTTACTAATCCTGGCTGCTAGAGCAGAGGTTGTGGGTACGATGCCCACCCAGGACAAATCTTTGTGGTGTGATGAGCATGATTATTTCAATTATTTGTACCATCTCTGGGATCTAGGTGTAATTTATATATAATGTGTAAGTACATATTTAGAAATACAAAAGTATATTTATCAGTTCTCTAGTTGCCATAGTACTCTCTAGGCTCTGCCTAGTTTGGGATCAGATGTAGTGTATTAGTTGTCCTAAGATTTATTTACTTATATCTTGGATAGTTTTATGCCATAATGTTTCCTTTAGACTAACATGGAGACGGTTGCAATGCAAATGTCTGAACAGTAGCAAATATAAAGAAAATAAGGTTTCCGGCGACTGGGATCGCAATTAACTAGGACAGCGGTCCCAATCGCCGGATCCGTAAATAGAAATAATTTTCTTCCGGTGACTGGGACCACTTATAAAATGATATTGTCCTGCTTCCTCTCTTGCTAACAAAGATGTCATGTCAGAAGCTTGGACTCTGCTCCGAAGATATTTATTATAAAGTATGAACAACTTATACAAGCATTTTCCATTGAATACTAATACCAAAGAATGAAATATACCTAATTGCATACCATTAATGGAATGCCTACTAGTGTGTTTATCGTTTGTATGTACTTAGAGACTTAAGGATTGAAAGTGATATTTATAATAATTAACTTTTTACTTAACTGTTTTTTTAAATACACCGCCCGAACTTGTCAAATTAATGCTTATGTCTCGAGATACTTTACAAACATATAATTGACGGTCACAAAGTACATCCTCAGAACAACTATTTATGGTTCACATCCAGTGCGGAAATCTAACCTGGGACACGGAGTGGTGAGGCGGCTGTCATAACCGCTGCGCCACACTTCAATTACTTTCATTTCTTTGGATGAATATTGTATTTAAAAACCGATCGTATATAGAAGACCACCGCGATTTCAGTTGCTAGTGAACTAGCCGTCTAATCCAAAGGTTGAGGGTTCGATCCTCGCACAAGACAAATATTTGTGTTTATGAACATCTCTATGTGTCTTGATCTGGGTGTTCATGTATATTGTATATAGGTATATATTTATAAAAAAAGTAAATACGTATTTATATTCGCCGTCTAGTATCCATAGTGCAGACGCCACCACATCAAGCTACCCCAATCTGTCAAAACTCCCCAATTGAAAGTGAACTTATGTGATAGAGTTGAAAATCTATAAAATAAATTTGACAGTTGGGGTAGATGGATGTGCCGGCGTCTGTAGAAGCTTTGCTGAGTTTAGGCAAGATGGTGTTGGATAACATGTCTCGGATATTTATTTGAAATTATTTTTGAGACCTGCAATACGGGTGAGTGATAAGGAATGGGAAATAAAAATAAAGCACTTTTATTTCGTAGTCTAATTATATAAACCGCAACTAATCTACTATATAAAAATAAGTCGGGTTTTCCTTCCTGACGCTATAACTCCAGAACGCACGAACCGATTTCCACGGTTTTGCATTCGTTGGAAAGGTCTCGGGCTCCGTGAGGTTTATAGTAAACAAAATTTATAAAATTTAACGCGGGTAACACCGCGGGGCACAGCTAGTATTATATATATTACCTAATGAAATATTTAAATGTTTATATTATGAAATACATAATAATAATTATAAATTAAAATAAGTATTACTATTGTAAATTAGTTTTTTATAATTTTGTTATATCAAAATATACATAACATTTTTAAATGGTTGTTTAATTTATTGAAATATTTAATTAATAAAAAAATAGTTATGGAAGGCAAATTGGGTGGGACGACCCAAAGTGACAGCCAATAGCCATAGTCAAATATGGTGGTTTCAGGCGCCATTTTTGACTTTGGCTACTGACATTTTATGATTTTCAGACAATAAGCCATCAATTTTATTACCGAACTAAGGACTACACCGATGCCGCGATGGACTAACGTGTGACCAGTGCATCAGAACTAAAATGGTTTATTAACTAAGTACAATTTTTTAAATTGTTCCATTATTTAAATTACTTGTTATAATGAACAGTTGTACTTAGACGGTTGTATGTTTAAACTTGCTTATATAATAAGGCGGTCAATATGCATGTTAGTTTTTTGAATGCAAATACCAAACGAATTGCCCGTTATTTGTGTACCGATATTAATTATTATTATTTATTACATATACAACACAACCTCCTTCTTATGAAACTTGGTACATAAAATACTAATTTTTATCAACCAACTTCCAAAAGGACCTCCTCCTAATCTACATACTTACCTAAGTGTATATGTATAAAAGAAAAGTAGTACTTATATATAGTATTTCAGTTATCTTGTTTCCATAGTACAAGCTCTACTTAGTTTGGGATGAGATGGACGATTAGAAAATTTATCTATTATTAATTTTAGTAGATAAAAATTAAGACAGAGAATATATGGTAAATGCGAAATATTCTACTTATCCATTCATTTCCTGAAATAGAAACAAAACATCTCACTTTTTATTACAATTAATTTCTATGTAACTCATTGTTAAATTTTTTGGACGTAAGGGTGCCACATTGGTTTACTTTTGGCTAGTAAATCACTAAAACAAACAAAGTGCCTTGGTCTCTGGCGAGAGCAAATGACCCCTAATAAATTATGACAGTCCCAGTTTTACGCAAGGATCTCTAATGATTTACAACAAGTTGTACAAATGCCTCGCAAGACAAACATTAACTGAGTCTTTTTGTGTATTATAATGAAGTTTTTATGACCGCTTGTACTAAAATGAGCACCTTAAGAACAAAAGGACCATAAGAACGCTAAAAGGAATTGAAAAATATTGGTGTTCGACTTCTGCATAGGTATTGTATCTTAACTTATAAAATATAAACAAGAGGTCTTATAACTCATCCGAACTTTTATAGGCTTTCGCTCCTGCGTAAAATCAGTGTTTATATTTTTACACGGGAGCGACAGAAGTGTATAAAATTCTATCTGCACCGCGACTGCACTTTAGCTGTCTTCAATAGGAGGAAATTTTATGTGTAAGTATGAACATCGATTTTACGATGTCTGTAAACCGATTTTGATTATTATTTCTAAACTAACTAACAGGTATACTTACGATATGCGATTCATTATTGTGAACACTGAACAACCCTAGACTTTATTACAAAATCTTTATTCGAAGAATCTTTATTCGATCTGTGCTTGAGGTTAAACTTGAGAAGTTGATTAACCATTCCGATATAGGTACCCATCAGACAGCTTCAGTTTAAAATTGTACCGGGCTTCAATCTCTGTTAAAGCTCAAAATACTGGCGCCTTTATCCTCGTTAAATAATCGTACTGGCACTAGAAACCAAACTTAAGTACTTTAATAAAATTGTCAGATCCCGCATGGGAACACAATATTAGACTGTCCTTGTTATCAGCCCAATCAAGGGACAATTAATAAAAGTTGCATGTTACATTAAAACAATTAGCGTCCAACGGAGCGCCGTGTGCCGTCGATAAACTGATCGAAATCATCTCTATGGTCAGTAATAAATTAATTGTTTTATTATGTCACATCCGAGACGCGATAAAAAACCGACAAATTACCACTGAATTGAGACATCCCGCTATCTACCTTATTAGACACGTGAATCTCTTTAACATAGGTATAACAGACGTCATAATGATAAAATAGATTCTATCAAAAACTAAAATATCCGAACTTCAGTTTTTTTGTTTAACCCCAGCGTGAGCTTTATGTTAATGAAGCCCAAAAACAAACATTGTTATAAGCCAAATGTGTAACATACGATAAAAATAAATTAAATAATAAAGAGAATCGTTAAAATGGAAGAAATGCCCGTAATTTATCCAAGAGTCACCTTTTAGGCATTCCGTGGATACCTTCGCGGCGGGGGCCCGCTTGCTCTAGACGCGATCTTCAAATAAAAAGGCGCCACAAAAAGACGTATTCAAAAAGCCGTTGACCATTACCGTACGTAATCGATGGGATAAATTAGTTATAATGAAATCTGTGGAGCCATGGACTGAGTAGGTGTCTAAAGAAATTTGCTGAAAGATAGCGAGAACTTGAGACTCGTGGATAGATATGGTAAACAAGTAGGTGTTGGTTGTGTGTATATTAATGGATGGTATTTAAAAGTACTTCAATTTATTCCCATTTCATTTACCTAATTTTGCCTGTGTTCCACCAAATATACTGAATGTGCACCAAAATATGTTCATTAAAATATGTCATAACGAGCATCTATTTAACAACTGTTGCAAAATTGTAAAAATAGTAATACACCTAATTTTAATAACAAGCATTTATTTTTTTAGTTTTACTTCAGATAATGCACTGCAAAATGTATTTGAATCAAACACCAATTAATGCCCAATGTACCTTTATTAATAACAAATGAACACATTATAAAATGTAATGCTTACTAAAAATGTTTTTTTTAATACTAATCAGTACGAACCATAATAATTCAAAATGTTAAACAAAGTCTTTACTCCTACAATGTTCACATTATCAGTCCACCCAATCTCTGCAGTACTTCATTAAATTATTGCACCAATAAAGCGCACTTTGCCTTTGTAGGACGTCCACGTTTTCATTTTTGCCCGATGGCTATGTTTTTGGCTTCTACTGGAGGTGTTATGTATTTTAGCCTGATCGCAAGTCCAGTAACATGTTTATATTTATAATTTTTTAAAAAACTCGGGGCAGTTATATTGACCGTTTACCCAGTCACTATTTTGGGAAGGCAAGACAACTGTCCAGTGAGTAAAGGCAAATTTCTGGAATTCATCGAATGTCTCCCAACTTTGCCCGTTTGGAACATTATTGGATGCTGATCCTTCGACTAAATAAGATTTTTGTATCGCTGTTGTTGATATGGTTTTCACTTTTTTGTTCAATTTCGCCCATTGGTATACTGACGTCCAATCAGATAGTACTATCAAAGGTGTGCTTGAAAACGAGTCCACTTTATAATTTTCGGACCGCTGCTTGACCATGTCAAGAGTAACAGCACGAAACCGGGACAGTGGAATTCGTCTCTGTCACAACAGAGAGGAATAGGCAGGCATATGCGCGTCGCAAGCGCGCCATAACCATTTTCAGTAAAATAAATATAAGTCATAGAAGTAATGTTTTAGGAAATGCATTATTTGTTCTTCAATTATAATTATTTCAGTAACATTAAAGTTGTACAAAACCGTTTTAAATGGGTATTCGGTACTAGGATGCATACTAAATATTTTGTGTAACATTCAGGAATATTTAGTGCACGATCAGTATTTTTCGGGGAAGAATAAAATAGTTATTGTTACAATAGAATATTTGCAGCGCACTACAAGAAAGAAGTGTTCTATCTTGGTGTTCATTTGGAATTTGTTTGATGTAACATATTTTGTTGGCCGAGTAGTTTAATTATAGTAAAACAATTAAACGGGTTTAAGATCAATATTTTAGAAATGCATACATAGATGTACCTTTAGATTTTTGGTGAACACAAAAATATTATCCTATATTAATTAATAATAATAATTAGAGATGTAACTACAAAACTGGTCAAAATATTATATTGCTTAATTTACGCATGTTCAGAAATCAATTGATTATTTAAATCACTTAATACGGCCATATCGTTCATTTGCAGCATACTACAATGGCCTGACAAAAGAATCATTAAGATTTTGAAATTTTTAAGATATTATTATTGCTTCCGAAATTGAAATAGGTATGCCTGTTTGCATGCTGCCTACCTGCTTGCATGTTGCATGCCTGCTTCCTTGTTTCATGCCTGCTTGCATGTTGCATGCCTGCTTCCATGTTTCATGCCTGCTTGCATGTTGCATGCCTGCCTGCCGAGTGGTAGATCCCCTCTATTGAATCATAGATAGATAGATAACACTTTATTGCACCAAATTGAAGCATAACATTATAATATCAGTTAACTTATATAATAAGGTACAAACGGCGGTCTTATCGCTAATACAGCAATCTCTTCCAGACAACCGTTGGATGAGTCATAAGTCATAAGTCATTTATTTCTTAACAATTTACATTGTGTTGAAACATTTGTAGTACAATACATATCTAAAATCTAAAATACAAAATAAAACTGTCATACATAATGGTCAAGAATACGTTGTTACATTTGTCGTTTGTCATTTATGAACTCATTAATACTATAATACGCTTTCTTCAATAAAAATGTCTTCAATTTGTTTTTAAATACGTTAACTCTGTGTATAGTTTTAAATTCTATTGGCAGCTTGTTATATAAGATGACAGATTGCACTCTGGGACTATGCTGAACTACATTCAATTTAGGTTGAATTGTAGAGGGTAAGTCCTTCCTACGAGTACTCTCTCTCAGCTGTCGTTCCTCATCAGTTTCGTATTTGTGCAATTTTTTTACAAAACTAGTCAATAATACAAGAATATATAGACATGGTGCCGTCAAAATATCTAATTTAACAAAATGGTCTCTGCATGACTCAGTCTGTTTTATACGAAGCATCGTCCTTATAGCTCTTTTTTGGATAACAAGTACTGATTGGATATTGTAATTATAACTATTACCCCATAATTTAATGCTGTACCTCAGCTTTGACTCAACCAGAGAAAAATATATTATTTTAAGTTGAGGCAGAGTGAGCTCTTCTCTTAAACTTCTAATAGCATAACATGCAGAACTAACAGTCTTAGTAATAGATGAAACCTCTTCTTTCCAATTTAGATATGCATCAATGTGTACTCCCAAAAATTTTACTTTTTCTACTACATCAACCTTTTCTCCGCAGGATACTACATGAAGCCTGGTATTGTTGCGAACAGTAGACTGAAAAAGTACACATTTCGTTTTATTAACATTTAGTTTTAAATTGTTTGAACCGAACCAAATTTCGAAAGCATTAAAAACCGTATTAATCTTGACTTCTAAATCCTCAACAGTATTTGCAGATACTATCGCATTTGTGTCATCAGCAAAAATGACAAGTGTAGTATCTGTTATACGTTTTCTTATAAAATTGGTTAAGTCATTCAGAAACAAAATAAAAAAGATAGGACCTAAGACCGAGCCTTGGGGTACACCGTGGGATATAGTGACTAGATGAGACTTATATATTTTTTCATCCCCATCTACTACAGACTTAATCTCTACATATTGTTTTCTATTCTGCAAGTAAGAGGTGAATAGTTTAAGCACGATTCCCCGTATCCCATAGTGTTCCAACTTAGCTAAAAGTATACCATGGTCCACAGTGTCAAAGGCAGAACTAAGGTCTAGGAAAATACCAGCCACTTTACATTTGTCATTTAGTTTACATACAACTTCGTCAATTAAAGCCTCAATAGCATCTGTGGTGCCTAAAGATGTTCGGTATCCAAACTGTTGACAATTTAAGATTATGTGCTTATTTAAGTGCCTCATGAGACGGTCTTTTATTATTTTTTCGAAAATTTTAGATAACACTGGCAACAGAGAAATTGGTCGGTAGTTAGCTGGATCACATTTTTTTCCTTTTTTAAAAATCGGAATGACACGAGCTATTTTGAACTGGTCAGGGAATAAGCCCATCCCGATACATTCATTATAGAACAATGCTAAGGGCTCTGCCAATAAGTCAATGTTATCTTTGATAACAGTCAAGGGTATTTCGTCATAACCGGTACTTGATTTACTAGTCATTTTTTTCACTATATTAAATATTTCCAAGGGCGTAACTAAGTTAAAGGCCATGTTTGATTCTATTCTACTAACACTTTCAGTCAAATACGTTATTGCTAATTTATGGTCAAATGCTGTTAGGCGCACAACATTGTCAAAACTTTTTGAAAATATGGCTACCACCTCCTTAGGGTCAATCGTAACTTTTTGGTCAATTTTAAGCATTAGTTGTTCGTGGTCAAAGGTTTTAGTGACATTTCGCCGTTCGTTTACTATTTTCCATATTGCCTTACTAGAGTCTGACGCCAAAGAACCAAAGCAATGCAGGGAGATAAAGTGGTAGTTGGCAGTGCATCTACTTATATACATTTACATATATATGTACCTACCTAGGTACAAATATTATATATATACACACACAATATATAGATATATAACATAAAAATATACCTATATATAAGTATATATAGTTCCCTACTTTTAACATACTATAAATAAATATAAATAATAATTATGAAGACTAAAGAAATTTTTGAGGAAGATGGAAGATCGCGAGCTGTGAAGATTAAAGGGATAGATAATGTTTTTTTAAAAGTGTTTTGAAAGAACTTAAAGTTTGCGCGCGTCTGATATACAGAGGGAGTGAATTCCACAATCGAGCAGCCTGTACAGTGAAAGATTTGTCGTAGAAATTAGTGGAATGTGTGGGTAACTGGAGTTCTAGATTCTCTGACGATCTCAAGGACCTAGAATGTGTGTCACACAGGAATTGAAACCTAATCTTGAGGTAAAAGGGAGCCGTGGGATTAGATAAAATGCTATAAAGAAGGGAGAGTACATGAGTATTTCGGCGAAGGCGAATGGGTAACCACTCGAGTTTTCTACGAAATTCGGAAACATGATCATATTTGCGGAGTCCAAATATGAACCTTATGCAGAAGTTTTGAAGTCGCTCGAGTTTATCTAGTTTGTCCTCCGTAAGGTCAAGATAGCTGGCGTCAGCATAGTCAAGGATTGGAAGAAGGAGGGATTGAGCTAGTGCAATTTTGGTGGCAATTGGGAGAAAATTACGTAACCTCCTTAAGGATCCTGCTGCAGCATATAATTTGCGACTGGTCTGTTCTATTTGTGGACCCCAAGACAGTGTTCGATCAAAGTATACCCCAAGTTTTTAACCTTTTCACTGAGTGGTATTATTGTATTGTTAAATATTACTCGAGGGGTATGGGTCCAGTCAACTTTGTTGTGCATTCTAGAACTGCCAATCACGATGACCTGAGTTTTGGAGGGGTTTACTGTGAGACCGTGGTCTGTGCTCCATTTGTTGATTTTCTCCATATCATTGTTAATAATATCAATGCCATCGCTAAGGTGCTCAACCGGTGCCTTGAGCCGGTGCCGGAGTGTATTTGAGTTAGGAGAGGTTAGAATTGAAACCAGGGAAATAATATGTTGGGGAAAAAGTATCTTCGCACTATGTAAGAAAATTCAAAACATTTTTTAATATTTTATTTACATTTAACTAAAGTGTGTAGGTACCATTTTGTTCGATAACTTTTTGCCATCTTGTAAGTAGGTAGGGACATGATCTGACTTCTCATCAAAATAACGCGACAAGTGTTATGGCAGTCCTCTCGTGGTGTTAACCTGACACTGCCTAAAGAACTCTGAAGAGACCGAGACAGGTGGAAATCAATGCAAGGTTAGGACTATACGGCGGATTCATTTACACCTCCCAGCCAAACTCTTTATTTTTGCTGAATGGCTAAAGATGTGTGAAGTCTAGCGTTATCATTATGAAAAACCACACCCCATCTGTTGATTAATTCCAGCCACTTTCTCTCAACTTCTTGCTTTAATCTCATTAATTGTTCGCAGTAGATTTCTGAATCGATGGTGTTGCCTGGTGGTAACAGCTCATAATGAATAATTGTAATATTTTTGTTAGGTTAGGTTAGTGTTGCTAGCGGTGACAACCGGATAGAACGCGGTGGCCTCCTTCTGTGAAGCTGTTATGCTCAAGAAAAAGGCCGCCGAACGCGAGAGGGACCGCAACGATCCGTCCCGTAGGAGAACGAGACGGCGCCGATGAACTGGATATTGCCGCTAATGTCCGCTTCATCGGCGCCGGCGCTGGGAGCTAATCTCAGCGCGAGAGAGTATGC
Source organism: Pseudoips prasinana (assembly GCA_951640165.1). Classification (NCBI taxonomy): domain Eukaryota; kingdom Metazoa; phylum Arthropoda; class Insecta; order Lepidoptera; family Nolidae; genus Pseudoips; species Pseudoips prasinana. The sequence goes on along the minus strand of OX621236.1, from coordinate 19,439,889 downwards.
GGCGTCCGGCTGGCTTCTCCCCGGCTTGACGTCGCCCCTGGGAGCGGTGGCGTTTGGAGGAGGGGCACTCCACTCATCTTACATAAGCGGTCCCGGGAAGAGGTAACCTGCTGTAGCTCAGGTTGCCTAAACGCGCTTGTGCGTGAAGGGGAGGCATTTGGCCCCCTCCCGTCCCCGGAGGAGAGTCTCAGACGCTCAGTGTACAGCGGGGGTACTGGCGAGATCGTTCACGATTACCCAGACCCCCCGCTACAGGCATTGTGAGGCTGGCTACCATGGTGGTTTTAGTGCGTATCCTGGGACTAGCCCGGCGAGTCCCACATAACCCGTCGCCTCCCCAAGCGGCGGGTATGCGTAATGTAATGCATTTCCACCATGTAAAAAAAAAAAAAAGGTTAGGTTAGTGTAATACTTTTGTTAGGTTAGGTTAGTGTCTGAGTGGAAGGCGGCCAAGCTCGTCCTCATCCAAAAGAAAGGGAGAAATGCGGACTCTCCCTCTTCATTCCGACCCATTTGCCTTCTGGACAAGGTGGGTAAACTCTTTGAGCGAGTAGTGTCTGCCCGTCTCAGCGGGCACCTGTCACGGGATGGGCCTGACCTGTCGGACCGCCAGTTCGGCTTCCGTCGCGGTTGTTCGACGGTGGACGCAATCCAGCGGGTCCAATCCCTGTCACAGGACGTCTTTCGGGAGAGGGGGGGGGGAATGGCTGTCAGTCTTGATATTGTCAACGCCTTCAACTCCCTGCCGTGGTGGGCAATAAGGGACGCACTGGTTTACCATAACGTGCCCCCTTACCTACAGGGGATTGTTAGCTCGTATCTGAGCGATAGGCTCATCGTGTACACGGCTCGGGGCGGAGAGATAGATACATAGATAACTCTTTATTGCACACCAAAGACATAACTTAGAGTAAAAAAGATTACATTAAAATGGAAATAGTACAAGTGGCGGCCTTATCGCTAAAAGCGATCTCTTCCAGGCAACCGATGAATGGACCAGAACTGTTAGTGAATAGAAAGACGGGGTAGTAGTAGGTGGTGTACAGAACAAAAGATGGCTGAATATACCGAAGGTACATTCAATGGCAGAAAATTCAATTGAATATTACATAGTTACTAAAATAATATTAATAAATAGGTATATATATATATATTATATATAAATATGAATAAATACAAATAATGGCATTCCGATTAGCTCATTCAGCGTGTTGTCAGATAATGTTCTTTTAAGAGCTTTTTAAACACATCAAGTGACTGGGCCCGTGTTACCGACACAGGCAATGCATTCCACAGACGAGCAGCTTGCACGGTAAAGGATTTATCATAAAATGAAGTGGAATGCATTGGTATTTTAAGACGTAAGTTTTCTGATGATCTCAGACTTCGTGCATGCGTCTCCTTTAAAAACTCGAAGCGTTCTTTAAGATAATTTGGTGTATTGGGATTGAATAAAATACTATACAGGAGAGAAAGAATGTGTGTATTCCGGCGAAGGCGTATAGGAAGCCACTTGAGTTTTGTACGAAATTCAGAGACATGATCATATTTCCGTAATCCAAATATGAAACGTATACAGAAATTTTGGAGCTGCTCAAGTTTATCAAGTTGATCCTCCGTGATATCGAGATAACTGGCATCAGCATAGTCAAGGATTGGAAGGAGAAGAGATTGGGCAAGTGCAGTTTTGGTAGCAATCGGCAGAAAGTTACGAAGACGTCTTAGAGCACCAGCAGACGCAAATAGTTTCCTGCTAGTTTCTTTAAGTTGTGGAGTCCAAGATAAAGTCGAATCTATGTAGATTCCCAGGTTCTTTACTTGATTACTAAAAGAGGAAATGTCAAGGGAGGTCGATCTCGGGATTCCACAGGGATCTGTTTTAGGACCCCTCTTGTGGAACCTTGCTTTAGACGCGGTCCTCAGAACGAGGCTCCCCCTAGGCGTGGATGTCGTTTGCTATGCAGACGACACTCTCGTGTTGGCCAGGGGGAGCAATTTCACGGATGTGGCACGGCTTGCCGAGCTGGGAGTGGCCTGTGTCGTCGGCAGTGTCCGCGGGCTGGGCCTTCAGGTAGCGCCTCATAAAACTGAGGCGCTTTGGTTCCGTCGGGGTAGGGAACCTCCTAGCACGCGGATTCAGGTGTGTGGTGAGGCGGTCCCAGTTGGGCAAACCCTTGTCCAGCTCGTCCCCCGATTTCGCGGAGCGGCGGGCGCACTCCAGCGTCTGCTGCCCAACCTCTAGTGCCCTAGGCATGGGCGCTGGCTTTTTCCTGTGCTTGCATGGGGATAAGCCACCGTTCGTGGCGAATATTCCGACATCTCACGCCTCTGTTCCCCCTTCTATTCCCAAGAAGGGGAGTATTCAGAGTCAGCAAACCCTCACGCCCCAAGATTAGCTGCCCAGCGAGGGGTTGTATGACCAGGGGGCAATCTGGTCCAAAGGGTAGCATTTTTAGGTTTATGAAAAATGTCGGCTTTGGGGAACATATTACCCCAGGAGGGTACCAGCTGCGCTGGAGAATCCCTCCCAGGTCCTCACGGATCTGGCAGCCCCACCATATCTGGGGGGGGGGGGGGGCAATCAAAGCTATAAAACCGCGGAAGTCGCGGAGAAGGTGCGCACGCCTAGTTTTGCGCACCCGACGGAGGAGGACGAAGTTGTCCAGGAAGGGGTTGCACACGGTGCAAGGAGGAGCAGGCGGACCACGAGGTCGAGGTCCCGTCCAGCCACCCCTATTCCCGCGGGCAACAGCTGAGAAGGCGCCAGTCCCAACAGGGACCAAATGTCCGACGAGGACACAAGCGGCTGCGCGTCCCGATCTCGGTCCGGATCCAGACCCGGACAAAGGGATAGGAAGCGCAGCGGCTCCTTAAACGTGGAGAACCTGGTGGCCGCAAAGGTCTCCACGGCCCGGAGAGGAAAGGTTCGCGCGGTTCCGAGCGTAGTCATCGCTCGGGTGCCGGAGCGTGGCGGGCGGGGTCGCTTCGTTGCGGCAGCTCCAGTGGAGCACATGGAGGGCGCGGAGAGCGACCCCGGCCTCGCCATAGCTGACTCGAGTGGGGGCTCCACTGTGTCCTTGCTGGGCAGCAACCGTGCGGAGGCCGCTGCTGCTAGGCGGGCGCAGCGAAAAAAAGCCGCGGCTGACGAGGTCAGCGAGTTGGCCCGGCAGGGCCGAGAGCGGCGCTCCGCTCGGATCGCTGGAGGGAGCCCATCGGCGGTGGCGCTTAGCCGCCAAGTTTTGGACGGCGTGGACGTGGTCCTGAGGGTTGCCACCAAATCTGGCAACCTGAAGGGTACGTTCACGCGTGCTCTGAAGGAGGCAGCTGATGGAATCCGCGAGGCGGTTGAGGTCCTCGTCCATCGCACTGGCACGGAGGAGACGGCGATGTTGTGGGAGGAGAACAGCCGTCTCCGATCTGAGCTGGAGGACCTCAAGCGGCAGGTTGCCACCCAAGGGACAGCTCCTGCGATCACTGGGTCCTCTCCTGTGGCGGCCCACCGTCGGCTCCATCGCCGACCTCATCATCGGCGCGTGCACTAGTGGATGCGGAGATCGAGAAGATCGTCCGCATCTGCATGATATGTTCATTCGGTTCATTCAGTCTCATTCGTGAGTTCGCTGAGCACGGTCGCTAACACGAATAAACGCGCGCCGCGTGAGTCATACCTGTTATCGCTCGCTCGATCGCTCGCTTGTTGTTCTACCGCATACACATAATTTATCGAAATCTGAAGCTTTGTATCTTTGAACAATTATTAGTGTTGTTCCATAATGTTCTGTTCTAAGTGTAAAGAGTCTGCTACTGACTTTATACTATGTCAGGGGTGCAACTGTCGTTACCACTATGGATGTGCAGGAGTAGCCGAAACAACCTATAGGAAGATGGGTCAAGACAAGAAAGCTACGTGGCGATGCCAGTTTTGCCGAAACGCAGCTTCTTCAGATGTTCTGGAGCCTAATTCAGGTCCTGTGACGGGTAGTAGCAACCCAGCCGGTGGTGATATATCCTTAACAGAACTTTTAAAGGAACTGAAGGAATTTCGACTTGAATTCAATTGCATGAAGGGTGATATTTCCACCATAAAATCGGAAACAGTTAGTACGTCTTTGCATATTCAAGATTTATCGACTAGATTTGATGATATTGACCAACGCATAATTGGCATGGAAAAAAGATTACTGCTTGTCGAGGGTAAAACAGCTAGTCTGACCAACATCCAAAATAACCTAGCTATGGCTGAGAAGACCATTGCACAACTACATTCGGAGAATAATTTACAAAATCAGTTTTCTCGTTTAAATAATTTGGAAATCATCAGTGTTCCACCAACAAGTGGCGAAAACTTAATATCTGTTTTACGTGAGATCAGTAATAAGGTCGGATTCAATTTATTGGACACAGATATCGACACTATTCACAGAGTTCGGCCCTACAATAACGATGCAAACAAAAATAATAGATCATCTCCTGCCCGGCACCCGTCTATTATTGTGCGATTTACTCAACGTTATCGTAAGAACCAGTTATTAGCAGCGGTCCGCGTTCGCCGTGGCCTCACAACAGCTGATATCGGCATACCCGGCGCAGCTACCCCATTGTATGTCAACGAGCATCTCACACCTACTAATAAAATACTATTAAAGAAAGCTCGGGATCGTAAGGTGGAGCTTAATTATGCTTATATCTGGATACAGGAATGTAAAATTTTAATGCGTAAAAACGATCGATCAAAGATAGTGCGTATTAGTAATGAAAGTGATCTTTTAAAATTAAAATGACTATTTTACATCTTTATTAGTATATCAATTGGTCACGTTAATTATTTACTTCGTTTATTTAAACTGTACGTGTTATACTGTAAGTCAAGTGATTGTTTACATCATAACAAATATAATTTATTGTCATTTGATAAGTATATAGTAAGATTTTTGCATTTCTGTATGAGATTACCTACTTTTTACGTGATATCAATGTCACAATTATATTGGGTTCAACAATGTATTGTACTGTGCACTGTGGAAAGTTTTATTTCATAAAATACCAGAGATTATCCAATGTCGCAAATAAACGCACTTAATATATGTATATTACCAAAACGTGAGGGGGTTACGTACTAAATCGCAAGAATTTTTATCAAACGTACTAACGTCTAACTATGATATTATTTGTTTAACTGAGACATGGTTAACCCCTAACTTTAGCGATGCCGAGTATTTTTATCATAATTATCATGTTTATCGTCGGGATCGTGGGAGTGGTGACATTCGAGGCGGCGGGGTTCTCATTGCAGTTAGGAGCGGTCTCAATGCGCAGCGTCGAGACGATTGGTGCTCGTCACGTACCTCCGAGGAGTTGTGGCTGAGTGTGGAGTTGACACCGGCTACAAATCAACTACGACGGGCGCGCGGCGACGCTCAGCCTTCTTGTATTCTGTGCGTAGGGTGTGCTTACTTTCCACACAATTCACAGCATTTAAATTCGCTTCAAACTTTCTTTGAATTTGTATCGAACAGAGTGGAAGTAGATAACGATGCTATGTTTTTGTTGTTAGGCGACTTTAACATTAGTCATGCGTCATGGATTCCAACTATTGATACTTACTTAACAATCTCAATCAATAGTGACCCTAAAGCCGCTATGTTATCAAACTTCATAGATTTAACAAATTTACAGCAATATAATAGTTGCACTAATGCCAACGGGCGTATTTTGGATTTAATTTTGAGCAATTCGTTTTGTGAAGTAGCGGCTTGTCGCACACCTCTCACTGTTGAAGACCCTCACCACAAATCCTTAGAATTAGTATTAAATTTAAGTAGTGAAATAAATTTAACCGTAAATGAAAGTTATAAATATCTTTTCCATTTAGCAAATTTAGAACAGATTGGTATAGGTTTACGTGAGTTCGACTGGACGTTGCTTGATAACATGACCACAGAGCAGGCTGTTACATATTTTTACAGCATCTTTCACAAATTAATAGAAGATCATGTACCCAAACGAAAAATTAGTACTGGACACAGATATCCCCCTTGGTGTTCGCGTGCTCTTATTAAATTAATCCGTAGGAAATTAAAAGTGCATGCGAAATGGAAAAACTATAATGATCGTCTTCATTACAACGAGTTTCAATTATTAAGAAAAAGGGTAAAAAAACTAGAATTGGAGTGCTATAATAATTATATACAATTTGCAGAAGATAAAATTACGAATAGTCCTAGGTATTTCTGGAGCTTTATTATATCTAAATTTGCAAAAAATGACATACCCAATTCTATGACATACGATGACATTACTTCTGCCAATGGTGAAATAATAACCAATATGTTCAACGATTATTTCCATTCCGTTTTTATCACAGAAAATGATCACGATGATACCTACCATGCTGTAAGCATTTGGGCATCTCCAATTAATATTTCTACTATAAATATATCTGAAGATATAGTTATGAAGCATCTCGAACGAACTAATGTCAATAAGGGCGCTGGTTTTGACATGATACATCCTTTGTTAATTTCAAAGTTGTTTAAAGAGTTAACAGTTCCCATAACGAAGATATTTAAAAAGTCATTGTCCGAAGGTTGTTTTCCAAGCATTTGGAAGCAAGTTCTAGTAACACCAATTCCAAAAGGAGGTAATAGGCATGACGTCAAACAATACAGACCTATCTGTAAATTAAGTATTTTTGGAAAAATTTTAGAGAAAATTGTTACAACAGAATTAAATGCTCTCGTATGCAGACATGTGTCACCTTACCAACATGGTTTCTTCCAAGGCCGAAGTGTGGACACCAATTTAGTCACATACACGGATTACCTTCTCAATGCTCTGGACAGCGGATGTCAGGTGGATGCCGTGTATACCGACTTTTCTAAAGCATTTGATAAATTAAATCATAACACATTATTACAGAAATTAGCAAGATTCGGTATACATGGTGATCTTCTCAGATGGCTGAACTCATACATAAGAAATCGCAGTCAAGCTGTGGCACTTAAGGGTTATATATCCCGATTCCTTAAAATACCATCAGGAATTCCCCAGAGATCGCATTTAGGCCCTTTTCTTTTTATTTTGTATATTAACGATATTGAAACTATCTTTGACAATTCATGTCATTTGCTTTACGCGGATGACACAAAGATTTTTAAAGTTGTGGCTTCAGAGTCCGACTGTATCGAACTACAGAATGATTTAACCAAATTTGAAATTTATTGTCATAATAATCAACTTTACCTAAATCCGGACAAGTGTCATGTTATTACTTTCTCTCGTAAACATAATTCCATATATTATAAGTACACTTTTGCCAATAACCCAATTAATCGAGTTAATATAATAAGAGATCTAGGTATTCTACTGGACCAGAAACTTCACTTCAATTTTCATATAGATAGTGTCATATCTCGAGCATTCAAACAACTTGGTTTGATTTTACGTTTTTCTAAACCCTTTAAGAATCCATTTACATACAAGGTTTTATATTACGCTTACGTTCGCAGCATTCTGGAGTTCGGAAGTATCATATGGAATCCACAGTATACGGTGCATATTGAACGTTTAGAGAAAATACAAAACAAATTCCTGAAATCTCTTGATTACCGGACTGGAAATACTTTTCTAAACTTTCAGACTGCTGCATCGAGGCATGGCATCGACTCTTTGGTGATCAGACGCTCTTATCTCGATATCATGTTTCTATTTAAGATTGTTAATAACAAAATTGACTCATCATCATTGTTAGAGAATATCACGTTTAGAGTACCGCGTCCCTCCTCACGTCTTATGGATACCTTTTCTACCACAATGTGCAGTACAAGATATGCTAAAAATACCTTTATAAGACGCTCTTGTAATTTTTATGATAAAAATGTTAACAGTGTTGATATTTTCTCAAACTCTTATACACAATTTAGACTTAAAATAAGAAAATTATTACTAAATAATAGCTAAAAAGATACAAAACACAATACAAAAATTTATTTGATAATCTTGTATGTGTTGCTCAGTGTTCTCAAAGTAAACTAGGAACACAATGTTAGTTATTAAGATAATGGAACTTTAGGTCTATTAGAAATTAAGTTTTGTATACACTTTTTGTAAACGACTGTTAGTTTCCTAAATAAATAAATAAATAAATGATGCAGTGTGGTGACATGGTGGGTGCCCGCCTCGAGGCCATAGAGGGGAGACTCCTCCCGGCAGAGTCCGTCCGCCCTCCGCTCGCCGGGGACGGGCGAAGGGGGGAGGGGTCCCACAAACGGGGCCCGGCGGCCGCGGTGGCTGCGACGGCTGGAGCGGCTAAACCAGGCCGATGCCCAGGAAGACAGCGGCCCCAAAACCCGCGCCTCAAATACCCACCTCCCAAACAGCGGGACCTCCAGCGGCGCCTCCAGCGGCTGCGCCTGGGCCTAGCACGGAGGCCTGGTCGACAGTCGTCAAAAGGGGCCGCAAAAAGAAGAAGGCGGCGCCGCCAGCACCAACACCAGCACACCAGAAGGCGAAGGGACCGCCTAAGGTCAGAGCCCCACGCTCCGCGGCTGTAGTAATAACACTGCAGCCCGGAGCCGCCGAAAATTAATCCTTAGCGTCGGACGCTAGTTCGATGGCATTGCGGAAGAGGAAGACCTTCCTTAGACACGGGTCGGATGGGTCCTCGGGCTCGGGTTCGACGAAGGAACCGCAAAAGAAGGCCCAGAAAACAGCGGCGGACACCCACGATGTGGGTTTGGCAGACGCCCAGCGTCAGTTGGACCTGGCTCAGCGGGAGCGGCTCCAACAAGACCTGGAGGAGCAGGTAGCGGCCAGGGAGGAACAAGAGCATGGCCCTATATGGGGCACCCATCTGGGCGGATTCCCTCCATAGGAGGGAGAATGCAACCGCCATCCGCAGGCCCCAACGGGCCATTGCACAGCGGGTGGCGAGAGCCTACCGCTCAGTGGGCTTTGCGGCGGCGTGCGTTCTGGCCGGCACCCCTCCCTGGGAATTGGAGGCATGGGTGCTCGCCAGAGTGTACGAATGGGCGGCGTGGCGTAGGGCGCTGGGTGAGCGCCCCGCCGCGCAAGAGCGGGAGGCCGTGCGGCGGGAGGCGAGGGACGCAATCGTCCTTCACTGGACACGGGACCTCGCCACCGCCACCTTTGGACGCCGGACGTTGGACGCGCTCGGTCCAGCCCTGCGGGACTGGCTCGAGCGGTCCCACGGTTTCCTCTCTTTCCGTCTGGTGCAGGTGTTGTCCGGGCATGGCTGCTTCGGAACGCACCTGCATCGGACCCAGAGGGAGGAAACCCCGGCGTGCCACCATTGCGGAGCCGCGGAGGACACGGCGCAGCATACCCTCGAGGTGTGCCCAGCCTGGGCTGAGCTGCGCCGTGCCCTGAATACTGTCGTTGGGCTGGACCTCTCACTTCCCAGTGTGGTGAACTCCATGCTGGGGAGTGAGGAGGCTTGGGCGGCGGTTGCCTCCTTTTGCGAGGACGTCATGTCGCAAAAGGAGGCGGCGGAGCGCGCGCGGGAGGATGATCCTCTCGCGCCACCGCTCCGCAGGCGAAGGAGGGGTGGGAGAAGGCGGTTGTACGACCGTCGCCTCCCACCCTCTGGTGGTGATTAGCGGGCGATAGGCGCGGGGCATTGCACTAATCACCACCCTCGTCGGGCGGGAACGGCCGAGCACTCACGGTCGTTCCCGGGCCCCTCCACTTAGGGAGGGGCGTGCGGGCCCCGCTGTAAAGGCGGGCGGTCGTCGGTGGGGGACTGGACGTAAAGGCTTTGCCGGTTTCCCAGTCCTCCTCCAAATAGACGATGCGGGAGTGCCGCTGGGTTATTTTAGTGGGTATGCCGGAGTAGCCGGAGAGTCCCACATAACCCGCCCATCCCCCAATGGGCGGGTATGCGTAAAGCATTTTTTTCCCAGCGCAAAAAAAAAAAAAAAAAGGTTAAGTTGGGGAGGGGAACCACCCCACAGTGCTTGCGTCCACGTCGCGTTCCCCGGAAACGTCCCAGTTCTGACCACCGTAACGGAGTGGCAGACTGGGTACGGCTAAAGTGCACTGTGCTTCGTAGCAAACAACTGCCTTGCGTGCTACGTATCTTGCTTTGTTCGGAATGCCGAAACCTGCGCGGGATGCCCTCGGGCATTTTGTGAAAAAAGGCCCTTCTCAGGGCCAACCCAAAGGCCCTTCTCAGGGCCAACCCAAAGGCCCTTCTCAGGGCCAACCAAAAGGCCCTTCTCAGGGCCAACACGACGCGTCGGCGTCGGAAGGCAGAGCCTTCTACGGAGGGAGAGCGGGCGATATGTCGGACACCGACATAGAGTCCATCGCATCGGATGGTGATTCGATGGCGATCGATGTTTGTCGATCGCGATCGGCATCAAGGAAGCGGACCTTCCTCAAGGTCGTCTCCGATGGCTCCTCGGGCTCAGGCTCGGCGAAGGAGCCTAAAAAGAGGGTCAAGGCCAAGAAGTTGGCAATAACAGCGGATACTCACGACGTGGGTTTGGTAGACGCCCAGCGCGAGTTGGGCCTCACCAGGCGGGAGCAGCTCCAGCAAGACCTGGAGGAGCAGGTAGCGGCCAGGGAAGAACGGGCGCGCGCCGCCCGTGCCAAGTCCGGATACGGAGTGTCCCGCGTCGTGTACGCGGACCACTCCTTGGCCGAGCTGGAGCGGATGGCCTTGGAGGACGAGGAGGTGATCGTCGAGGTTGCCACCAAATCCTCCCACCTAAAGGGGACTTTTCAAAAGTCCCTAAAATGCAGGGCCGCGAGTCTGCGCCAAATCGTCGCGGAGCTGGTGGACCGCAAGGCCAGCGACGCGGCAACTGCAGGCGAAAGTGGATCGCCTGCAGTCGGAGGTCAGCCAGCTTCACTTAAAGCTGGCTGAAGCCACGGCCCGGCCATCGCAAGCCGAGCCCAGACCTGCGGTGAAGGGTCTTGCCTCCTCCCCCGGCCTTGAGGATGTCCTCTGCAGGGTGATGGCGGAGGAGAGGGCGTTCGTTCGCTCCTGCCTGGCAGGGATTGAGGACCGGCTCTTGCCGGCGAAAGTCGTCCGACCGCCGCTTGCGGCGGACAGAAGGCGAGAGGTGCTGGTGCCTACCTCCTAGAGGGAGGACGCCCTTTTACCTTCCAACACCCCGACCAGCCAGCAGGGCTGGACGAAGGTGGTCGGTAAGGGGAAGGGCAAGGGAAAAAGGACGGCAGCTGTCGTCCCTGCCGTTCCCGCCACCACCAATCCCAGCCAGTCGCAGCCGACTGGCAAAGGGAAGGGGAAAGGGAAGGGGAAAGCCACCCCCCCAGCCCCAGCCGTCTCCGCCACCACTCCTGCCGGTCAGTCTCAGTCAAGTGCAAAGGGAAAGGGGAAGAGTTCCCCCCAAGCCGGAGCAAAGAGGAACCTGGTTCCTCCCAAGACCGCAGCCGTCGTGGTGACGCTCACCGCGGAGGCTGCGGAGCGGGGAGACACCTACGCGTCTATAATGGTGCGGGCGCGTGCCAATGCCGATCCCACCAAGCTGGGGATCGCCAGAGTCTCATGCCGCCGGACACAGGCGGGGGCTCGTATTTTCGAGTTCCCGGGTGCGGAAAGCGGGAAGAACGCGGACCTCTTCGCAGCGAAGCTGCAGGAGGTCATCGCGGACTCGGCGAAGGTGGCCAGGCCGGTGAAGTCGGCGGCCATCGAGGTGACGGATCTGGACGACTCCGTCACCAGGGAGGAGGTGGTGGCAGCAATCGCAGCCATAGGTGGCTGCGAAGTCGCAGCGGTACAAGGCGGGGGCATCAGACCCGGGCGCGGTGGCATGGGCACCATTCGCCTAGAGTGTCCAGTTGCCGCTGCCAAAGCCGTCCTCGAAAAGGGACGGCTCGCCGTCGGCTTCAGCTCGGGTGCTGTCCGGGCACTGGAGGACCAGCCTCTGAGGTGTTACCGGTGCTTCGGCATCGGACACACCCGAGCCCTCTGTCAGTCCACTGTCGACAGGACGGGCAGTTGTTACCGCTGCGGCAAGGAGGGCCACAAATCCGCCTCCTGCATGGCCGCCGCGCCGCACTGCGCAGTTTGCGCCGCCAGTGGCCGCCCTGCGGGCCACATTATGAAGGGGAGGAATTGCAGTCCTCCCCTTAAGAAGGGCAAAGCCCAGGCTCCGACCCGGCCAGTGGCTGGGACCTCAGCGGCTGTGTAGGAGGGGGGTGCGATGACCAACTAATGGGTAGGGTCGAACATCGCATCCTCCAGGCGAACACCAACCACTGCAGAGCGGCACAGGATCTGCTGATGCAGACTGTGGCCGAGTGGTTGGTGGACGTGGCGGTGGTCGCCGAGCCGTACTCGGTACCTGGCCGTAGGCTGGGTGATCGGGACGGCTTGGTGGCGTTGGTGTCGCGGCCTGCCACGGACTCCCCTCCCCTCTCGCTTTTAGAGAGGGGTCCGGGATATGTGGCCGCCGCGTGGGGAGAAATAGCCCTGGTCGGGGTCTATTTCTCCCCAAACCGCCTTCTAAGGGACTTCGAGAATTTTCTCGAAGTCCTTACGGCAGTCGTCGGGGGGGGCACCACGTCAGGTCGTCGTAATGGGCGACCTGAACGCCAAGTCGGTGGCCTGGGGCAACCCAACGGCGTCCTGTATCATCCGGGGGCGCGCCGTCGAATTTTGGTCGGCTTCGTGCGGCGTGTCCCTCCTAAACAGGGGGAATGTTCACACGTGTGTGCGGGAACGAGGAGGGTCAGTGGTGGACGTATCGTTTGCCACCCCCGTGCTAGCCGCCCGCGTCGTGAACTGGCGGGTGGAGATGGTGGAGACCCTGTCGGACCACCGATATGTGCGGTTCGACATCTCCACCCAGAGCCCGCGGGGGATGGCCCGCTCGGGCCGATCTCCCTTGCCGCGGTGGGCTCTCACCCGCCTGGACCGGGAGGCAGCCCAGGAGGCAGCGTTCCTCCGGGACTGGCTCTCGCCCCCTGTTGAGCAATGTGCGCCGCCGAGGACTCGGCAAGGGTCGAGATGCTGGAGGGCCTCGATAGGGATCCGTTTGGGAGACCATATAAGCTGGCGCGGAGCCAGCTGCATCCGTATGGTCCCCCAGTAACGGAGACCCTAGAGCCGGCGTTGCTGGATGGGGTGGTTCGGTCTCTGTTTCCGCGCAGGACCGAATTCACCCCACCAACGATGAACCCCCCACTGAGGGGGGTGGTGGCTTCGCCGGCGGAGGAGGTCCCTCCGGTATCGGCGGAGGAATTTCGCGCGGGGGTTCTGTCCCTCCGTGCGATAAAAGACGGCCCCTGGACCGGATGGCGTCCCCGCACGGGTGGTGGCCATCGCAGCGTCCTTCATGGAGCAGCGGTTTCGGGACCTCTTCAGCGCGTGTCTGACGGCTGGGAGGTTCCCGAAACTGTGGAAGGAGGGGCAGCTTTGCCTGCTCCGGAAGGAGGGACGCTCGGTGGACTCCCCCTCGGCATAGCGGCCCATCGTTCTGCTCGATGAGGTCGGTAAACTGTTCGAGGGGATCATCGCCACCCGGCTTAACAGCCACTTGCCAGACCTGTTACCTCCGCCACATCGTTGGGGATTACCTGGCGGAGAGGTGTGTCACCTACGTGGGACGTGATGGCGGACACCGGCACTCAATGTCGTGCGGTGTTCCACAGGGTTCGGTATTGGGCCCGCTCCTGTGGAACATCGGGTACGACTGGGTGCTGAGGGGCGAACTCCAGCCGGGCGTGGACCTGACGTGTTATGCGGACGACACGCTGGTCACGGCCCGTGGGAGTTCGCACAGGGAGGCAGCGTTGCTGGCGACGGCGGCGGTCTCACAGGTAGTGAGCCGCATCCGGCGCCTCGGCCTGGAGGTGGCCCTCAGCAAGTCGGAGGCCATGATGTTCCATGGTCCCCGGCGGGCGCCGCCGCCCGGATCACATATTGTGGTCGGAGGGGTCCGGATCGCTGTCGAGCCTACCATGAAGTACCTGGGATTGGTGCTCGACAGCCGGTGGGACTTCGGACCCCACTTCCGGCGGCTGGTGCCTAAGCTGATGGGCGCGGCTGGGGCGCTGTCAACGCTGCTTCCCAATCTGGGGGGCCTGAGCGCAGCCTGTAGGCGGCTCTACATGGGGATCGTGCAATCGATGGCCCTGTACGGGGCCCCGATCTGGGCGGCTGACCTGACGGCCGGTAGCATTGCTGTTCTGCGGAGACCGCAGAGAGCTATGGCCGTCAGAGTCATCAGGGGATATCACACGGTCTCCTACGAGGCGGCCTGTGTACTGGCCGGATCCCCGCCCTGGGACCTCGAGGTCGACCTGAGTACCGGTGGCGCGAGGAGATGCTGGCGCAGGGCGAGCGGCCGATGCAGCGACACATGGAGCTGCGTCGGTCGCAGCTTCGCGAGGCCCTGGTGGCGGAATGGCGGGACAGGCTCTCGCGCCCAACCGCCGGCCTCGTCACAATCGAGGTGGTCCGGCCGGTACTCGAGCGTTGGCTCGGGAGGAGGCACGGCTCCCTGTCGTTTCGGGTGACGCAGGTACTCTCGGGGCATGGCTGCTTCGGGAAGTACCTGTGTCGCATAAACAGGGATCCGGACGCCCGGTGTCACCACTGCATCGACTGTCGGGAGGAAACGGCGCTGCATACGCTGGCAGAGTGTGCCGCTTGGGAGGAGCAGCGCCGTGCCCTCATTTCTGGAGTAGGCACACCTGTCGCTGCCGGCCGTCGTGAATTCGATGGTTGGCGGCGAGGAGTCCTGGGACGCGGTGGTTTCCTTCTGCGAGACAGTTATCTCGCGGAAGGAAGCTGCGGAAAGGGAAAGGGAGATCTCATCCTCTCACCCGACCCGCAGCAGACGCACCGGGCGTCGGCGGAGGGCGGACAACGCCCTCTTCCAGCCCCCCTAAAATGGGTCCAGGGGTGACGGACTCGGGGACGGCCGTCGCCCACTACACATCTGGACCCGAGGCGGCGGCGCGACGTGTTTCACGCGCGCCCTTCTTAGACGTTGCGGGGGGAGTATAACACCTCACTCCCCCCGCTAATGCGAGGAGGCCCGCAAACATGGGCCAGCACCAGCCGGGGGTTGCGGAAGTATCGTTTGTTCCCGCGACCCCCGGCGCAGGTGAGATGGAACACCGGGGTGGTTTTTAGTCAGTAGGAGTCTGACAGACCCCTCCGCCTCCCCCAAGGCGGAGGACATCCATGCAGGATTTTCCACCCCGCAAAAAAAAAAAAAAAAAACAAAAAAAAAAAACAAGTTTAGTGTTATATTTTTGCTGGGTTAGGTTAGTGTAATATTTTGTAAGGTTAGGTTAGTGTAATATTTTTGTTAGGTTAGGTTAGGGTAGTGAAATATTTTTGTCAGGTTAGGTTAGTGTAATATTTTTGTAAGGTTAGGTTAGGTTAGTGAAATATTTTTGTAAGGTTAGTAAGTGTAAAATTTTTGTAAGGTTAGATTAGTGTAATATTTTTGTAAGGTTAGGTTAGTGTAATATTTTTGTGAGGTTAGGTTAGGTTAGTGATATATTTTTGTTAGTTTAGGTTAGTGTAATATTTTTGTTAGGTTAGGTTAGTGAAATACTTTTGTAAGGTTAGGTTAGTGTAATATTTTTGTTAGGTTAGGTTAGTGTAATATTTTTGTTAGGTTAGGTTAGTGAAATATTTTTGTTAGGTATGTTTAGGTTAGTGTAATAGTTTTGTTAGGTTAGGTTAGTGAAATACTTTTGTAAGGTTGGGTTAGTGTAATATTTTTGTTAGGTTAGGTTAGTGTAATATTTTTGTTAGGTTAGGTTAGTGAAATATTTTTGTTAGGTATGTTTAGGTTAGTGAAATACTTTTGTTAGGTTAGGTGAGTAAAATATTTCTGTTAGGTTAGGTTAGGTTAGTGAAATATTTTTGTTAGGTTAGGTTAGTGTTATATTTTTGTTAGGTTAGGTTAGTGTAATATTTTTGTTAAGTTAGGTTAGTGTAATATTTTGTCAGGTTAGGTTAGGTTAGTGTAATATTTTTGTAAGGTTAGGTTAGGGTAGTGAAATATTTTTGTAAGGTGAGGTTAGTGTAATATTTTTGTAAGGTTAGGTTAGGTAAGTGAAATATTTTTGTTAGGTTAGTAAGTGTAAAATTGTTGTTAGGTTAGGTTAGTGAAATATTTTTGTTAGGTTAGGTTAGTGAAATATTTTTGTTAGGTTAGTTTAGGTTAGTGAAATACTTTTGTTAGGTTGGGTTAGTAAAATATTTTTGTAAGGTTAGGTTAGGTTAGTGAAATATTTTTGTTAGGTAAGGTTAGTGTAATATTTTTGTTAGGTTAGGTTACTGAAATACTTTTGTTAGTTTAGGTAAGTGTAACATTTTTGGTAGGTTAGGTTAGTGTAATTTTTTTGTTAGGTAAGGTTAGGTTAGTGTAATATTTTTTTAGGTTAGGTAAGGTTGGTGAAATACTTTTGTTAGGTTAGGTTAGTGTAATATTTTTGTTAGGTTAGGTAAGTGTAATATTTTTGTTAGGTTAGGTTAGGTTAATGAAATACTTTTGTTAGGTTAGGTTAGTGTAATATTTTTGTTAGGTTAGGTTAGGTTAGTGATAAATTTTTGTTAGTTTAGGTTAGTGTAATATTTTTGTTAGGTTAGGTTAGGTTAGTGAAATATTTTTGTTAGGTTAGGTTGGTGTAATATTTTTGTTAGGTTAGGTTAGTGTAATATTTTTGTTAGGTTAGGTTAGTGAAATACTTTTGTTAGGTTAGGTTAGTGTAATATTTTTGTAAGGTTAAGTTAGTGTAATATTTTTGTTAGGTTAGGATAGCGGCGGGTATGCGTAACGAATTTCCACCATGTACAAAAAAAAAAGTTTCGGTTAGTGTAATATTTTTGTTAGGTTAGGTTAGGTTAATGAAATATTTTTGTTTGGTTAGGTTAGGCTAGTGAAATACTTTTGTTAGGTTGGGTTAGTAAAATATTTTTGTAAGGTTAGGTTAGGTTAGTGAAATATTTTTGTTAGTTTAGGTTAGTGTAATATTTTTGTTAGGTTAGGTTAGGTTAGTGAAATATTTTTGTTAGGTAAGGTTAGTGTAATATTTTTGTTAGGTTAGGTTACTGAAATACTTTTGTTAGTTTAGGTAAGTGTAACATTTTTGGTAGGTTAGGTTAGTGTAATTTTTTTGTTAGGTAAGGTTAGGTTAGTGTAATATTTTTTTAGGTTAGGTAAGGTTGGTGAAATACTTTTGTTAGGTTAGGTTAGTGTAATATTTTTGTTAGGTTAGGTAAGTGTAATATTTTTGTTAGGTTAGGTTAGGTTAATGAAATACTTTTGTTAGGTTAGGTTAGTGTAATATTTTTGTTAGGTTAGGTTAGGTTAGTGATAAATTTTTGTTAGTTTAGGTTAGTGTAATATTTTTGTTAGGTTAGGTTAGGTTAGTGAAATATTTTTGTTAGGTTAGGTTGGTGTAATATTTTTGTTAGGTTAGGTTAGTGTAATATTTTTGTTAGGTTAGGTTAGTGAAATACTTTTGTTAGGTTAGGTTAGTGTAATATTTTTGTAAGGTTAAGTTAGTGTAATATTTTTGTTAGGTTAGGATAGCGGCGGGTATGCGTAACGAATTTCCACCATGTACAAAAAAAAAAGTTTCGGTTAGTGTAATATTTTTGTTAGGTTAGGTTAGGTTAATGAAATACTTTTGTTAGGTTAGGTTAGTGTAATATTTTTGTTAGGTTAGGTTAGGTTAGTGATAAATTTTTGTTAGTTTAGGTTAGTGTAATATTTTTGTTAGGTTAGGTTAGGTTAGTGAAATATTTTTGTTAGGTTAGGTTGGTGTAATATTTTTGTTAGGTTAGGTTAGTGTAATATTTTTGTTAGGTTAGGTTAGTGAAATACTTTTGTTAGGTTAGGTTAGTGTAATATTTTTGTAAGGTTAAGTTAGTGTAATATTTTTGTTAGGTTAGGATAGCGGCGGGTATGCGTAACGAATTTCCACCATGTACAAAAAAAAAAGTTTCGGTTAGTGTAATATTTTTGTTAGGTTAGGTTAGGTTAATGAAATATTTTTGTTTGGTTAGGTTAGGCTAGTGAAATACTTTTGTTAGGTTGGGTTAGTAAAATATTTTTGTAAGGTTAGGTTAGGTTAGTGAAATATTTTTGTTAGTTTAGGTTAGTGTAATATTTTTGTTAGGTTAGGTTAGGTTAGTGAAATATTTTTGTTAGGTAAGGTTAGTGTAATATTTTTGTTAGGTTAGGTTACTGAAATACTTTTGTTAGTTTAGGTAAGTGTAACATTTTTGGTAGGTTAGGTTAGTGTAATTTTTTTGTTAGGTAAGGTTAGGTTAGTGTAATATTTTTTTAGGTTAGGTAAGGTTGGTGAAATACTTTTGTTAGGTTAGGTTAGTGTAATATTTTTGTTAGGTTAGGTAAGTGTAATATTTTTGTTAGGTTAGGTTAGGTTAATGAAATACTTTTGTTAGGTTAGGTTAGTGTAATATTTTTGTTAGGTTAGGTTAGGTTAGTGATAAATTTTTGTTAGTTTAGGTTAGTGTAATATTTTTGTTAGGTTAGGTTAGGTTAGTGAAATATTTTTGTTAGGTTAGGTTGGTGTAATATTTTTGTTAGGTTAGGTTAGTGTAATATTTTTGTTAGGTTAGGTTAGTGAAATACTTTTGTTAGGTTAGGTTAGTGTAATATTTTTGTAAGGTTAAGTTAGTGTAATATTTTTGTTAGGTTAGGATAGCGGCGGGTATGCGTAACGAATTTCCACCATGTACAAAAAAAAAAGTTTCGGTTAGTGTAATATTTTTGTTAGGTTAGGTTAGGTTAATGAAATATTTTTGTTTGGTTAGGTTAGGCTAGTGAAATACTTTTGTTAGGTTGGGTTAGTAAAATATTTTTGTAAGGTTAGGTTAGGTTAGTGAAATATTTTTGTTAGGTTAGGTTAGTGTAATACACACATCAACAAAGTCTAGGGATACGTTATTTTGAAATCAAACATGGCTTTATTGTTTAAAACCTATTTAGTTTCCTTAAAAAGTTTATTTACAGATTTAAACCTTGTCTATTCTTTATTCAAAATTTAAAAATTAAAATGAGAATCAAATGAAAACACGCAAAGCACAGCGCAATCTTGAGTTGTATCTAATTTCAAGAAGTTGCATTAAAATTTTTTTTGCGTGTTAATTGAAGAAAACCTGATAAATTGTTTTATTTTCTTTTCTCAATTGGTTGTGTAAGCTTTTTAGCGTCATGCCACGCCATCATTTGAGTCGAGATGAAATGTTACGGGCAGTTGGCATGTTACAAAACGGTGCTATTCAACGCGTCGTTGCTGAGTCTCTGGGCACAAGCCAAAATGTGGTATCCAGGCTGTGGTCACGTTATCGCGCTACTGGAGATGTGGCAGAACGGCACACAGGTAGATATCGTGTTACCACTCAGAGACAGGATCGATTTCTCCAAATGACCGCCAGAAGACTACCCAATATCACAGCGATGCAACTAGTGCAAAGGCTCCAGGAGGGTCAGCAGCTGCTGGTGAGCGACCAAACCGTGCGAAGGAGGCTGCATGAAGTTGGTCTTCATGCTCGCAGACCGCTACGAGTCCCAGCGCTGCGACGTGGCAATCGCGGTAGGCGACTTTTATGGGCTCAAGAACATTTGACATGGAGTGATCAACAATGGTCATTGGTGCTGTTCACTGATGAGTCCCGCTATGGATTTCATCCAGATTCGAGACGAACACGCGTTTGGAGAACTCCAGGCAGGGTCAGCCGTCTCCGACATCCACAGGAGGTCCACTCTTACCAAGGCGGGACAATTATGGTGTGGGCAGGAATACGAATCGGCGGACGAACCCAACTCATTTGGATTCAGGGCAGCATGACTGCCCATAGATACCGTGAGGAGGTAGTAGAACGTGTCATTGTCCCGCTCAGGGCCCTAACGGGGCAAGAATTTCAGCTCATGCATGACAATGCACCTTCCCATACAGCGCGGCTGGTGAGGGCCGCCCTTCGAGAACACGATGTTCAGGTATTAGATTGGCCTCCACAGTCGCCAGACTTAAACCCAATTGAACACGCCTGGGACATGTTACAGCGAAGAGCATTGAGGGATTTTCCGCCCAACTTGACAACAGAAGAACAACTTTTCGAACATTTAAAAAGAACTTGGGACTGCATACCCCAGCAAGACATTGACACCTTAATTTTAAGTATGGAAAATCGTTGCCGCTGTGTGATTAATGTTAGAGGAGGAAATACCGATTACTGATTATCAGATTTGGTAAGATTTTTATTCATTTAATTCGATTGAATAATTTTATAAGAATAAAATGTTTTTGTTCACTCAGTAATTTGCTATGGCTTAATTAATTTAAGACTTTTATTAATTAGAAAAACAAAATCGCATCGTGTTGTTAATGTTTAAATATCGGCCATGAAATTATCTTTAATTCTTCCATTTACAGTCATAACAAAATGTTTATAGTTTTCTAGATAATCAATGAAATGTTCAATATCCCTAGATTGTGTTGATGTGTGTATTTCTGTTAGGTTAGGTTAGTTTAATATTTTTGTTAGGTTAGGTTAGGTTAGTGAAATATTTTGGTTAGGTTAGGCTAGTGAAATACTTTTGTTAGGTTGGGTTAGTAAAATATTTTTGTAAGGTTAGGTTAGGTTAGTGAAATATTTTTGTTAGGTTAGGTTAGTGTAATATTTCTGTTAGGTTAGGTTAGGTTACTGAAATAGTTTTTTAGGTTAGGTAAGGTTGGTGAAATACTTTTGTTAGGTTAGGTAAGTGTAATATTTTTGTTAGGTTAGGTTAGTGTAATATTTTTGTTAGGTAAGGTTAGGTTACTGAAATTCTTTTGTTAGGTTAGGTTACCTTTTCTCTCCTTATATATATATACCAAAAAAAAAAACCTAACCTAACAAAAATATTACACTAACCTAACCTAACCAAAATATTACACTAACCTAACCTAACAAAAGTATTTCAGTAACCTAACCTTACCTAACAAAAATATTACACTAACCTAACCTAACAAAAATATTACACTAACCTAACCTAATATTTCACCAACCTTACCTAACCTAAAAAACTATTTCACTAACCTAACCTAACCTAACAGAAATATTACACTAACCTAACCTAACAAAAATATTTCACTAACCTAACCTAACCTTACAAAAATATTTTACTAACCCAACCTAACAAGAGTATTTCACTAGCCTAACCTAACCAAACAAAAATATTTCATTAACCTAACCTAACCTTACAAAAATATTGCACTAATCGAAACTTTTTTAAAACATTAATTGTTCCTGGATCCCGTCCATCTTACAGTGCGGTTGCGGCACTCCAACCCACGCAAAAACCTGCCACAGTCATCCCCAGCACCAAACCAGCATTGATAATCACTCCCAAAAACGAGGGTATTAGTTCATCAGATACTCTTAAAGCCTTCAGGTCGGGCTTGTCTTTTAAGGACATCAATTTCACTCCCTCTGTTGTGAAATACATCTCCAACAATAAAGTACGCGTGGAGTTTGATAAGCTGGAACACAGAGATATTGCCCTACAGAAGATCGCGAAGGCCAACTGTGACGTCACGGCTCAAGAGTCCCGCAAGCTTAAGCCCATGATCATACTAAAAGGTGTCTCTGTGGACACTTCACCCGAGAGCTTGGTCGAAATTATATTGGCACAAAACAACTTCAACAGTAACACTCTATTCACCAATCAGGATTTAACCTTTAAATTTCAAAAGAGGGAATCGGAACACCAATCTTTACAACGCCGTGTTCATTGCTTCTCCTGCTTTGTGGAGGGAAATTATCAGAGTTGGAAAGGTAAACGTAGACCATCAAAGAGTACACACGGAAGAATACACACCTCTGCTACACTGTTACAAGTGCTTGGAGTTCGGACACACCCGCAAAAACTGCACCAACGACAAAACAGTCTGCTCCCATTGCTCTGGCGTTAATCATACATACAAAGATTGCCCAGTGAAGAGTGACAGTGACAAAGCAGTCTGTTACAATTGCATACAGCATAAGAAAAAGTTTAACATTCAAGCACTCACAAACACACAACATAGTGCCACGTCAAATTCTTGCCCTAGAGTTATCTTAATTACTGAAAGGCTGCGCTCTAGAATTGACTATGGGCAGTAAGACAAGACAATTAAACACATCACACACATACTTCTAACTTCACTCTTAGTTGTGTATAAGTCAACCTAGGTCGGGGCAGAAATGCCACCCAGGAGCTGAAGGTTCATACCAACAGACACGAAACGGATATAATATTCGTCAACGAACCGTATGTCGGATCCGGCAGACTTATGGGAGCCTTCCCTGGTTATACCATCTTCCAGTTTCCTCAGGCCACTTCCAATACCAAAGCCGCCATTTTCATCAAAGCTCTATTGGATCCACTGAATTTAGCGACTCAAACCTAGCCATAGTCAAAATAAATTCGAGAGGCTCAAGAGACATTTACATAATTTCACCCTACACTGAGCCCCGAAATGACGCCGACTGTACTCTCTACAGACTCGATGCCTTTTTGGAAAAAACATCTGACTCCATACATATCATCTGCGGGGAGTTTAATGGTTGGCATCGTTTATGGGGTTCTACAAGCAACAATAGAAGGGGTAACAGTGTCGCCGATGTTATCCTTCAAAGGGATTTGCAGGTGTGTAATGTTGGGACCGAACCCACATTCGTCACCACCACACATGGGCAAGTGAGAACATCTATCATTGATTTGACGCTCCTTGGTAACCCCGAACACTCACAAGTTCTCAACTGGAAGGTTGACCCTAACATCTGTCCCTCCTTACAGTACCATAACCTTTAATCTGTCCCTGGGCAGAACTCCTCTATCGAAAAATATACCAGACTATCCACATTTAAATACAATACCTCTGCGGTCAAGTGGGACTTGCTGTCAAACCGCTTTTCTCGTGAGATCAGCAATAATATCAATCCGGAATGCAATATCTCAGAACTCGGCAGATCAGAGCTTGATACCTATGCAGAATATCATCACCCCATCTCATCCCGTGGGGGGCGTAGAAGTCGACCCGAGGGAATATCTACCAGAGGACGGGAAGCAGCTTCCTTCTGAGTACTACGACCATCATACTGCGATCGCCAACCCGCCTGCCAAGCGTGGCGATTATGGCATATCCCCTCAAGATGATTCTTGAGGGAGGCTTGTCCAGCAGTGGACTTATTTAAGCTGCAATGATGACCTATGCAGAAAACCTCACCACCGGTATTCAACGTGCTTGCGACAAACTTCTCCCACGCAACTCTGGCCGCCCACACTGACCACCGTGGTGGAATGACGAGCTCGATGAAATCTTAACCAGAGTACTGCAAATACACCACCGACTAATTAATCGCCGACGTCGCCACCGCCCTGTAGATGACTTGATTGCAGAAAATGACAGGACTCGGAAGGAATGAGGCTATTCGAGCTGCCTCTACTGAGCACTTCCGGGAGTTCTGTCGTAAACAAACTAAGGAGGATGTTTACTCCGTGGCAAATCGGATAATTAAAACCTCCCCACTACGACAGCCACCTTCAACACTGAAACTCGATGATGGCACTTACACCTCCAACTCAAATGACACAGCACGCGCTCTCTTAAATAAATTCTTTCCCGACGACTCACCTGACTCTACTGACGGACAAAGACATATAAGATCACTCATGCACCAACCTATCGATACCCCCATGACCCCCCATTCACCCACACTGAAATCCTACAGTGTATCAAATTCATGAACCCCAAAAAGGCTCCTGGCGTAGACCACCTTACCGCTGACATTTGCCTACAATTTATCATCTCTTTCCCACAAACTATAACAGATCTTCTCAATAGGTGTCTGGCGCTCAACTATTTACCCAAGTCATGGAAGACTGCTGTCGACAAGATAATTCCAAAAGCAGGAAAAACTGACTTTACCACCCCTTCTTCCTTTAGGCCAATTGGCCTTATTAACGTTTTTGGCAAACTGCTGGAAAAACTTATCATCAATCGCCTCTCTCATCACCTTGCCGTCACCAACGCTTCGTCAAAGAGGCAGTATGGATTTAAGCTGCGAACTTCCACCTTTCAAGCCGTCGACAATGCCCTTAGCATAGTTAGGCGCGCTTTGACAAATAAGGAAATGGTTATCGCCACTTCTTTAGATATAAAGGCTGCCTTTGATCACGCCTGGTGGCCTGCTATCTTCCATAGTCTGAGACAAGTTCAGTGCCCTAAAAATATTTATAACATATTACTCAGCTACGTTGAGGGTCGCGTGGTTAAACTCGGCTTTTCGGACTGTGAAGTAAGTAAGTCCATGACGATGGGTTGCATCCAGGGCTCCGTCTGCGGCCCATCGTTATGGAATATCCTGCTAGATTAGCTGCTTACGGTCGAACTTCCCGCGGGATGTCATCTGCAGGCATTTGCTGATGATGTTCTTTTGATTACCCATTCCAAAACTGCCAACAAATTGGAGAACATCACCAACACCGCGTTGTTTCAAATTCTTGAGTGGGGTAGGTCCGTGAAACTCACATTCGGTCCTGACAAGACACAAATTGTGGGTTTCACGAACAAATCTACTATATGTAAGATCTCATTTGACAACCAAGTTCTACAATTTGTGGACAATTCAAATATCTCGGCATTATAATTGATCGCAAACTACAATTCACTAAACACTGCGACTACATTATTGAAAAAGCGAAGGTCTTACTGCAGAAACTAACCATTTTCATCAGACCTACATGGGGAGTGCACCCAGAAAATGTTAGGATAATATATGAACACGTCATTCAGCCCATCATTTGCTACGCTGCTAGCATTTGGTCCAGAGCTGTTAAATACCAATACATCAGCAGCAAATTCCTGTCACTCCAGAGACTCTTCGCTCTCAAAATAATTCAGGCTTTCCGAACTGTGAGCACTCCCACTTCTATCTGTCTAGCTAATCTTACACCTCTTCCTGCTAAAACCCTTGAATGCGCTAACAACGAGAATACCAAATTAAAGGGAGCTTCCACCTTTCTCCTGTCCGACACTCCTATAGAAACTCTTTCACCACCTTCCGAACTCTTACACCCCTCTTCTAGAATCTCAATTCAATTCTCTGAAGTCTACTCCACTGATGACATCACATCCATCCGCGACAACAATAACACCGTGGAGTGCTACACTGATGGCAGCAAACACGATGACATGGTTGGCGCTGCTGTTGTTATCTTGAAACCTGTGAAACAGGCCATAACTAAAAAGCTAAAACTGCATGATTGTTGCTCAGTGTACCAAGCGGAAATGTTCGCCATCGAACATGCCTGCCAGTGGCTTCAGAGCAACAACATCACACACTCCATCATCTTCTCGGATTGTAGGTCTGGACTGACTGAACTGGCTAATCCTGACAGTGGAAATCCATTTGCTGTCCGGATCCATCGACACCTACATAACGCTCTCATTTCCGGACTAAACATCAAATTTGCTTGGATAAAATCACACATAGGCTTATCCGGAAATGAGATGGCAGATTCTGCAGCCAAATCGGCCGCTTCCATGCACCGTAGCCCAGACTACTACTCCATTCCCATGAGCTATGTTAAACAGCGCAACCGCGAAATCGCCCACCAATCTCTTGCTGAACTATACTCTACTACCACTCACCTAAAAACTCTACTTCCTACATTCGATGACCTTCAGTCTTACCTCAAACTAGTCAAGCCAAATTTCCCAATAACGCATTTTTTATCAAATCATGGCTTTCACCGACAATACCTCCACCGATTCAAAATCACCGACACTGATCTATGCCCATGCGATGATCAGTCATCACAAACTCTGGAACATCTGATACTGTCATGCCCCAGATTCTTGTCCACCAGAAATGACCACCTGGTGGCTTCCAGTTCTAACGACCCCTACAACCTCTGCGTTGCCATCCAGAATCCGGCCACACTCGATACTTTCTTTAACCACATTTGCTACATTGTTCGACACATCAAAGATTTCAACAAATAACACCAAGTATCGAGCTGTGGACCGCTCTTTGGTGCCAGCGTTTGCCTCGGGAAATAATTATACTCGTGACAGACGCTGACATACAGACTAATTATATTTATCTATATACATATTTCATACCTAATTTCCACCTATCCAAAACAACAGGAGAATCTCTCTTCCTACCCAACACCAATCCTTCACTCACCATCAATGAGAAAGGGAAGACGTATCACACGCGTTACCCTTTCTCTCCTTATATATATACCAAAAAAAACCTAACCTAACCTTACAAAAATATTACTCTAACCTAACAAAAATATTACACTAACCTAACCTAACAAAAATATTACTCTAACCTAACCTAACAAAAATATTACACTAACCTAACCTAACAAAAATATTTCACTACCCTAACCTAACCTAATATTAATTAACAAACCATTACACTAACCTAACCTAACAAAAATATTACACTAAAAAATATTTCACCAACCTAACCTAACAAAAATATTACACTACACTAACCTAACCTAACAAAAATATTTCACTAACCTAACCTAACCTAACAAAAATATTACACTAACCTAACCTAACAAAAACATTACACTAACCCAGTGTTTCTCAACCTGAGGGTCGCGACCCCCTGGGGGGTCGCGAAGCCACTATAAGGGGGTCGCGAAGCTTCTATAGGGAATTTGCAAAAGGTTAGGAAAGCTAGTCGCAGGGTCCCAAATGTATTTAGAGTATTATGATTAAGCATGCTGCAAATACATTAAAAGTTAAGCGCCAAGTTTCAAAACTCTGGCTGTACTATGTCTCTTGATAACCAACTAACCTCTGTATGATAAAGTAAATTTTGGTGGAGTACTCCCATATTTTCACAAATTTTCAAAACAGACGTATGCGAAACGCTTTTTCTTTTATAAAATTTACATTTTTTATAATAATATTTAGAACTTGGCTGTATTCCTATGGCAAGGTTTTGGTCGTAAGAGCTTGACGATGGAGAAAACTATGCGTTTGTGGGAAGATCTATACAAAAAAGTATGTCTTCTATTACATTTTCATTGGATTCAACGCACAAAAGCTGGAAAGTGCACACATTCCGCAGTATCGGTAGATTTATCAAATTTCAAGGAGTCTTCGAAACATTAATCGTGATATCGCTTATCCGCGATTGAATAAAATATCGAAAAAATCTTTATTAAGAGAAAACTTCGAAGGAAATAACACACAGTGATTTATTCCCAATCGCAGTAAAGCCGCATTGCATATAACTGATGTCATGAAAAAGTTCTTCCTTATTATAGTTTCTTCACTCCCGCTAGTAGTTGACGGTTCTGTTGGTCTATTTAGACATTAATCCATTTTTAATAATTATAAACCACTGTTAGATACTTACAAACAATGGTTGGCGCTCGACAAACAGTAACCGGCTTACGGTCTCAACTAGTCGCATAGCATGCAAGTCGCGATCGCGCGTGCCGCCACTGAATAGCCATTGTTACCTCCGTAACGTTCATTGCGTTTCGCTTATTCATTCCCTCAACTCGCATTTTAATTATGCATTTATCCGAACCCTAATTATGAAAATGAATAAATATGTTGGATTCAATATTTGTCACAAAATAAGACCTAATTCTTAGCATTCCATGGATTCACCGTGCGGAAACCGGGTCCGTCGTGTGGTAGAGGAGGGAATACTCGACAGAGTCTGAAACTTGCGACTCAGATGTAGGTTTAACGGGGGTCCCTGTGATGCATCAACGGTCACCTTCTCTGTCTCGCAGTGTTCCGCCCTCTTCCTAGCCAAATTTGGTAAGATCCTAACAATGCCTCTTTGGACACTCGTTCGAATATAGATCTTACCGAAGTTCTTGATCTCCGTTTCTGGTTAATTCAATTAAGTCGTAATACTTGTTTGCCTTGAACGCGTGATCTTTAGGGATGTTGTTTTCCCACGGTACGGTAAGCTCTATGACCACGACGCGTAAATACATGAAAAAAGCGGGTAAATAACGGTAGAGGGGTCGCAAAAAATGTCTTCATACTAAAGGGGTCGCGTCATGAAAAGGTTGAAAAACACTGCACTAACCTAACCTAACAAAAATATTACTCTAACCTAACCTAACAAAAATATTACACTAACCTAACCTAACAAAAATATTTCACTAACCTAACCTAGCCTAACAAAAATATTACACTAACCTAACCTAACAAATATATTACACTACCCTTACCTAACCAAAGAAAATATTACACTAACCTAACCTAACAAAAATATTACACTAACCTAACTTAACAATAATATTACTCTAACCTAACCTAACCTAACAAAAATATTACACTAAGCTAACCTAACCTAACAAAAATATTACACTAACCTAACCTAACAAAAATATTACACTTTTTTTTTTTTTTTTTGGCGGAGTGGAAAATCCTGCATGGATGTCCTCCGCCTTGGGGGAGGCGGAGGGGTCTGTCAGACTCCTACTGACTAAAAACCACCCCGGTGTTCCATCTCACACCTGCGCCGGGGGTCGCGGGAACAAACGATACTTCCGCAACCCCTAGCTGGTGCTGGCCCATACCTGCGGGCCTCCTCGCATTAGCGGGGGGAGTGAGGTGTTAAACTCCCCCGCAACGTCTAAGAGGGGCGCGCGTGGAACACGTCGCGCCGCCGCCTCGGGTCCAGATGTGTAGTGGGCGACGGACGCCCCCGAGTCCGTCGCCCCTGGACCCATTTAGGGGGGCTGGAAGAGGGCGTTGTCCGCCCTCCGCCGACGCCCGGTGCGTCTGCTGCGGGCCGGGTGAGAGGATGAGATCTCCCTCTCCCTTTCCGCAGCTTCCTTCCGCGAGATCACTGTCTCGCAGAAGGAAACCACCGCGTCCCAGGACTCCTCGCCGCCAAGCATCGAATTCACGACAGCCGGCAGCGACAGGTCACTGCCTACTCCAGAAATGAGGGCACGGCGCTGCTCCTCCCAAGCGGCACACTCTGCCAGCGTATGCAGCGCCGTGTCCTCCCGACAGTCGACGCAGTGGTGACACCGGGCGTCCGGCTCCCTGTTTATGCGACACAGGTACTTCCCGAAGCAGCCATGCCCCGAGAGTACCTGCGTCACCCGAAACAACAGGAAGCCATGCCTCCTCCCGAGCCAACGCTCGAGTACCGGCCGGACCGCCTCGATAGTGACGAGGCCGGCGGTTGGGCGCGAAAGCCTGTCCCGCCATTCCACCACCAGGGCCTCGCGAAGCTGCGACCGACGCAGCTCCATGTGTCGCTGCATCGGCCGCTCGCCTTGCGCCAGCATCTCCTCGCGCCACCGGTACAGTGACGCGAGCACTTTCGCCTCGAGGTCCCAGGGCGGGGATCCGGCCAGTACACAGGCCGCCTCGTAGGAGACCGTGCGATATCCCCTGATGACTCTGACGGCCATAGCTCTCTGCGGTCTCCGCAGAACAGCAATGCTACCGGCCGTCAGGTCAGCCGCCCAGATCGGGGCCCCGTACAGGGCCATCGATCGCACGATCCCCACGTAGAGCCGCCTACAGGCCGCGCTCGGGCCCCCCAGATTGGGAAGCAGCGTTGACAGCGCCCCAGCCGCGCCCATCAACTTAGGCACCAGCCGCCGGAAGTGGGGTCCGAAGTCCCACCGGCTGTCGAGCACCAATCCCAGGTACTTCATGGTAGGCTCGACAGCGATCCGGACCCCCCCGACCACAATGTGTGATCCGGGCGGCGGCGCCCGCCGGGGACCATGGAACATCATGGCCTCCGACTTGAGGGCCACCTCGAGGCAACAAAAATATTACACTAACCTAACCTAACAAACATATTTCACTAACCTAACCTAACCTTACAAAAATATTACACTAACCTAACCTAACAAAAATATTTCACTAACCTAACCTAACCTAACCTAACAAAAACATTACACTAACCTAACCTAACAAAAATATTACACTAAACTAACCTAACAAAAATGTTACACTAACTTTACCTAACCTAACAAAAATATTACACTTACCTAACCTAACAAAATATTACGTTAACCTAACCTAACAAAAATATTACACTAACCTAACCTAACAAAAATATTTCACTAACCTAACCTAACAAAAATGTTACACTAACCTAACCTAACAAAAATATTTCACTAATCTAACCTAACCTAAGAAAAATATTACACTAACCTAACCTAAAAAAAATATTACTCTAACCGAACCTAACCTTACAAAAATATTACACTAACCTAACCTAACAAAAATATTACACTAACCTAACCTAACAACAATGTTACACTTACCTAACCTAACCTAACAAAAATATTTCACTAATCTAACCTAACCTAACAAAAATATTACACTAACCTAAAAAAAATACTACTCTAACCGAACCTAACGTTACAAAAATATTACACTAACCTAACCTAACAAAAATATTACACTAACCTAACCTAACAAAAATGCTACACTAACCTAAACTAATCGAACTAAAATATTTTACTAACCTAACCTAACAAAAATATTACACTAAACTTAAGTAACTTTACTTCAATTTTTTTCTGGATGATACCTAACTAAGTATTATTTGTTAGAATACTTTACCTATAATAATGTGGTAGTCCATAAGTAGTAAGTTCCAAACTGAACTAAAAGTATCTTGTGATTGACTGCACATGTGGCGCAGCGGCTTAGACAGTCGCCTCGCCGCTTCGTGTCGCGGGTTCGAGACCCGCGCCGCACAACTACTTGTGTGACACATAAATAGTTGTTCTGAGTCTGGATGTAATTTGTGTCCGTCTATTATGCCCTGCGACACAGCGATTAGATTCCCTAGTGCAGTGGTTGTCTTTAAAAAAACATGTGTGATTTATTTAATTAATTATATCGTTTGTGTAAAATTTGACATATAACAATCAAACATTTCGCATGCTTTTTTATGAGTAAAGTAGATGAGACTTAACTAATAGTAAGACCATTGAATTTTCAGTGTCCTGTCTTTAGTGACACTTGCCGGACTGAAAGGAATCGATTGACGCGTGAATCATAAAAATCGGCCCAGGCGTTTGGTCTGTATAGTGCTTCAAATGAACATAGGCTGATAAACACATTACCACTCCTTTGCGTCGCGCAGTTGGGTAAATTATAGTTTACGTAGATGCGTAGGTAAGCAGCTACATAACTGTTTTAAAATACCTAGCTATTACTATGAACTTGCAAAAAGAGGAGACACAATCCCTGAAAACGATCTTGAAACTCTCTACACTCTAGAAAAGATCTGTGTGACATATATACTCTCGTTTTCAGAACACCGTTAATAAACGCCAATTTACTACCGATTGTTGGATTAAAATTTTGGTTCCTCTGGGCGGGTTTTTATTAGGGCTTTTTAGGCTGTAGCCTAGGGATACATTGAAAGTAACACTGAAACTAATAGACTTTAATGCGTTAAAATTTTTATTGCCTATACTTATAGTACCTAAGTAGGTATTCTTAAGTTACTACACAGCAGTTCTTTTTAATGGCAATCACTTATTTGAGTAATTAAGTTGGCCCCTAAATGGTATTAGCCCAAGGCTAATCCGCAGATAATCTGTTTTAATAAAAAGGTTTACAACTACAGACTAAGGTGTGCATTTTCATGCAATATCCTAAAACTACTACAATCGTAATCTGCGTGACTAATTAAGACACTGTACTGCATGGCTAACCTCTAAAAAGTGTATTTTATCAGAGTTCCATAGGTAAACATTTTGGCACCTTTCGAGCGCCACACGCCATACCCAAAAGATACTGATCCGCACGGAATCGGACAAAATATTATCAATTAAAAATGTTTACGACTCCTGAAGTGTGAGTTTTGATGCAATATCCTAAAACGAACACTGTAATCGTAAAATGCGTAAGAAATTAAAACCCTTTACTGAACGGCTAACCTCTGAAAAATGTCATTTTATCATAGTTTTACAGGTAAACATTTTGGCTCCTCTCGGGTGCCACACGCCATACAGAAAAGATACCCATGGCGCCTCTGCGGCGCCATCCGCACTGAATCGGTTAACTATTGATCTATAGCTTATATATACTTCTTTATTTCGGCGTTGACAAATTATTGGTTTCCCTGTGATTTAGACAAATTTCTTCAATAAATTTAGGGAATTTTTTTCTATTTCG
The DNA here is from genome assembly GCA_951640165.1 of Pseudoips prasinana. Lineage (NCBI taxonomy): Eukaryota > Metazoa > Arthropoda > Insecta > Lepidoptera > Nolidae > Pseudoips > Pseudoips prasinana. Next base: position 19,407,708 of record OX621236.1, on the reverse strand, counting down.
ATAACTTGGCGGGGCAATCGTAACGCACACATAATATCCGTCTATCCCTACCTACGGCCCTTTCAAGACATGTATGACAAAACATTGCCAAACTGCTTAGTTATTTCTAAAATACCACAGGATATTTCTTGAAGGCAAATGTGGCTGCTATGAATGATGGAATGAGACTTCATAGTATAACTTTAAGAATAAAGTTACAGATTTAGAGCTAATAATTCCTAAAAATCGTTCTGTATTTTCTTGAAAAACCTTCCTATATATTCTTAAAAAATCATTCTGTATATTCTTGAAAATCTTTCTGTATATTCTTGAAAAATCTTTCTATATATTCTCGAAAACCTTTCTATATATTCTTGAAAAACATCTTTCTATTTTATATTAGAGTTGATTTGTGTGACATACAGTGGTGTCACTGTATTTTGGAACCAACTTGAAATCTATCGTGTACTCAAAAGACAATCCTGCAGTACCATTGGTCAAACCTACTGCATTTAAACTATAATGACATACCATCAGCTCTGGATGACATCAATCCATCCCTTCACTATTTTGATTAAGTCGTTAAGGAGGACACAAAACAAAACCAGGTTATCATGTTTCTTATGTTTTTTATTGGTAAATTCACATTCAAATTATAGATCACGTCGAAGACAGATATTATATAATGGGCTTTCTACTGACAAAATTTTGTAATTATTTGCTATGATACTGTATCGGTACTTCTCAATTTCTAAATCTAATTTCATTAGCTACATCGATTTTAGGGTGCGTAAATGCTTCAAAATTCCAGTGTCACAATTGAAATCAGCAATGAGACCGTCAGAAAATAGGAAATCGAAATACACAATTACATCGTTCACTTACGAATCCACGATACAGATCGGACATCAAAAATATCTCAATATATTAATAGACTACATTCACATAATCGTTACTAAAAAAATTAAACGAGTGCAGGTCACGACGCGCGTGACGCAAACGAAACATGTGATCGAAATTTACTCTAATAGATTACTCCATTAATGATCGCGAACTATCATGTCGCGGAAACGATTCACAGACATTTGTTAGGCATGCCGTGGTTCACGCACTGGGCGTAGTGCCGCGCGGCCGCCGTGAGCCGCCTGAGATTCAGCGCCGCGGCCGCGCCTGTCGCACCGCTCGCTCTCGTACAAACATCACCGTATCAAACAGTCACAGGTCAATTTCAGTCCAACTATCAGTGACGAATTAAAATAAAATATTATTCTAGAACGTTTCACATCGCTTAAGTTACGAATGAGGGGGAGGAGAGTACTGGGGGCGGTGCGAGACGAGCGTTTACGAGTCCCACCAGTCGGGGCCGCCGCTGCCGCCACCGCCGCCGCCACCGCCGTACGAGCCGCCGTAATTGCCACCATACGACCCGCCGCCGTAGCCGAATCCTGTAACAATACATTTATTTCGTTGTAATCAAAAGTACGATCTAAGGCTTTTCAGGCTCTAGCTTCTATTTGTACGAAATTTAAATCTAATATTAGAAATTATTAAGCACCATATTTAATACTTTCTTACAGGTCTAATTTCAACCATGGCGTCCCGTCTCAATAAGGACTAGCATCATAGTCCATAGTGCTCCAGTGTGTGAACACTCGTGAACCGATGTCCATTGCGCGGACAAGACAAATGCACACAATAACATCATCTCCGAAAGCATGGAAGCATAATACCTTCAACAGAATTTCAGACTGAATAATTCCAATAATACTGGCTCGTCCGGTCAACCGGGTATAATGAATGAGATACCCAGTTGGACACGTGTACGGATAGCTGTGGCGCCGAAACAGTTGTATACGTCTAAGTTATTAAACAACTACTGTTTGCATGGTAAGGAGTGAACAGATATACAAACGAACGAACCAGTTCTCGATAAGAATCTAATGCTATGATTTGTTCTTGTCTAATTCGTTTAACTCTAAGGGCCCATGCACACCACGTTTTTTAAACGCGCCGTTGACGCGCGTTTGTAGCGATACAGACGCGCGTTAGCATCGCGTTTGTATCGATACAAACAACAACAAACTGTTCTGTAGGATAAAAGTGCGCCATCGACGCGCGTTTCTAAAACGAGGGCGCGTTTCACCAACGTAGTGCGCACAGGCTCTAAGTCGATCATATTTATGGTTCATATGCAATTGACATGTAAGAAGCGTAGTAGTCGGATAGTTACCAGAGCCACCGATAGAGCCGCCGCCGGCCGAGCGTGGCGTCTGGCGCGACTGTGTACGGAAGTCCCTGGCGCCGAAGCTGCTGGCGGTCGCAAAGCGGTTGCCGCCGCCGCCGCCGCCGCCCGAGCGCGCGCCCGTGCGCCGTCCGCCGCCTCCCAGCCGCCCGTCTGCCGCCGTGCTCGTCAGCCAGCTGCCGACAAACGCCACTATGTCTCAACACATGATAACACTACTGTGGTAAAAGCTCACAATGGCCGCGAATAATACAATGCGCCACGTGAACATGACCGCGTTAGATCTATACAGATCATACCTCAATAAGCATGGATTTTACTTTATACTCTTTCTCAAGTTATCATCAAAATTAATTCATTACAGTAAAAGGTTCCAATTGGAACTAAGTACAAACCACCCAAATGCGTTTGCATTTTATATATTACAAGGTCATCAGTGCTACCGAGAAGTATAGGGTCGATCCTGTTACCGCGAGTAGTGCACTTTCCAAAGATTAGGTGGCACCACCGCTGCGATCTAACCACTCGCACACAGGAACAACGCATACACACACGCGAAACACTCTGTAAATTCAGCCATTACATATAAATATCTCTTAAATATAAATATGCAGTTATTTATATATCACAATGTATGTAACGATATAATTATTTTAAAATCTCACCTAGGCACATCCTGCTTAGCTTCCACAAGCAATTCGACAAGGTCCCGGGCGAGACCCCTATTAGTATCATTAAAGAAGGACGTAGCGACGCCCAAGTTGCCCATACGGCCCGTACGACCGATGCGATGCACGTACTCCTCCACATCCGACGGCAAGTCGAAGTTTATCACGTGACGCACGTGCGGAATATCTAAGCCTGGAACATTATTCATTTTATTATGCATAAGTTCACAAAATTCCTGTGAATACTATTATTTCTTCAAATGTGGCACAACCACATAAGATGGTAACGCAATAATGAGCGGATGTATTCGTACCGTCAATTATATTAATCAATTATATTTATATTAAATCAATTATATATCAATCAATTATATATAACGTTTCCTGGCCACTACCACAGCTACGATCGATGCACAGAAAGCGAGGGCAACCTTATGGCGAGATAAATTTGCTCCTCCTTTGTTTGTCCCGCCAAAGGAAAAATTACCTCCGGGAAATAATTTGCCATGACCATCCTGGAAGACACTTAATAGACTATGTACTCAAGTTGGTAGATACAAAGAAAACAAGTGCAAATGGGGTTACATTCCCACATCACAAAACCCCAAAGTATAGCACATTTATCTGATTGTCCCTCTAGTCCAGTCTCTTGTTTCCTTCAGGACTTGTATGACGCTTCAGCCAAAGCGATCAGCGTTGCCCAATTTTAGGAAGATAAAATCTAATTCTTAACATCGACACGATAAGAAGATTTATTTCTCATCGATAAATTAAAAAAGATTAATTTGGAAACTAAATGCATATTGATTACTACTTATTTCTATTACAAAGAAATACGGATTCGAAAAATTGCAGATTCGTAACTTTGTCATAGATGTGGCCATATAAAAAATGTGGTATATACCCATATACCAAATTTATATATGCATGATATTGCGTATATTGCAACACACAATCAATGGGACTGTGGAAGTAAAAGTAAGTAATGAGGGCTACCGTTTTTGTGCTCACCAGTCGGCGCCCCTGTCGCTGAAGGTCCACTATAGCTGATCAAAATCATTGTTATTGTGGACGCGACGAATGTTTTCACGAAAAACATTTAAAATCCTGTTAAAGTGTTTCATAAATAGCATGCCGCAGTGTTGTGCAGTCCCCGCACAACACTGCGGCATGCTATTTATGAAACACTTTAACAGGATTTTAAATATTTTTTCAAATATTTATTACAGTCATCGAGCTGTTACTCATTTTGTAATTTATTTAGTTTTAAACCAAAATGTTTAGTTATAATCGCAGTTTTTATTATTAAACAGCGTAACCCGAACAAAAACAGTGTATTTTGACGTTTCGTAGACCTGCCGCGATGCTAGCGCCTCTAGCGGCAAATTGATACGCGGTAGCCCTCATTCTCTAACTCGTCAGACGTACTAACCTCTAGCTGCGACGGCAGTGGCAACAAGTATAGGCGTCTGTCCGGTGCGGAACCGGCGCAGCGCCTCCTCGCGCTCGCGCTGCGTCCGGTCGCCGTGGATAGACGTCACTGGGTACCCGAGGTTGCCCAAATACTCTTCCAGTTGGTCGGCACCTGCGGAATAATGTTCGATTTTAATCATTTTGTCAAAATCATTATAAATTTAAAGGGAGAAACGTGTGTGCAGTGTAAAATAGTGTTGTGATTTGTGGGAGAGAGAAAAGCGTAATATCGGTCATTAGGTTTGACTTACGTAGCAAATTATATTATTAATAAAACGGGTACACTACATAAATAGGAAAATCTTTATTCCGTTAGTCACACATACGAATTTCAAAATACCAAATTTCATAATTCCGAATATAATAGCTCCGATTTATTATTTCTTCTATTTGTATAATTTTTATAAAATCGAAAAACTAACAAACCGCATTTACGACTTTCGGTTGAATAAATTTTATGATTTTTAATAATAGACATTAAAATCTGAGGTCTTATGAAATTCGGCCTTTAAAAAATCGGAACACCGAAATTCGGAATAAAGTATTTCGGAGTCTTTGGGTGTTCCCTTAATTAAACATACCCTGGTTTACAGAGACTATATAAAGACAGCAATTTAAGCCAACGATTATTGTCATTAAATGTAGGCGTCATAAAATAAAGGTCTTAACTTTACGCCATTAATCTTTGGAGGAGCTGTGAGGAATTTTGGTTATGTATCATAACCAAAATACCTCATAGCTCCTCAGCTTCATTTGTCTCTACATATTAACTAGCGAAGAAAATTACCTTTCTTGGTTTCGACGAAAACTAGAATGAGTTGGTCCTCTTCAGGGCGTGTGCGTTGCAACAAGTTGGACGCGTTCAACAAATCCAAAAGGAATGAACGCTTATCCATTTCTTCTACCCACACCACCTAGAAGTTAACAAGATATATTTTTAGTAAATTGACTATGGGATAAATGTTATACTGGAATTAGGCCAATAATGACCTGGACAACCGCGAAAGGTTCATGCCGTATTTTTGTTCTTCTAGGCAGTCATGAAAACAGCACTGCTTTGTTGATCTAACGGTAGTGTTCAACCGTCAATAATGAGGCTACTTTCTGGTCACTAGAAATTTGGACCAACGAGTTCAAATTTCTAGTGACCAGAATGTTTTTTTTTCTGTTATGAAAACTAATCCCAGTAACAGTCCGGACCCTGCAAGTTGGGTGTTCACCCCCGTGTCTCAGGGAGCAAGTAACGCGTCGGCGTTACTTGTTCCCTTGTTCTGTACCTGATCTCTTTTCGGTCGTGTCGGCTAACCGTCCCACCGGATATGAGTGTACTTTCGCTTGCGCACACAATTGTGCATATTTTTGCCTAGTCTCCATTAAAATCGCCGTCGCCCAAATTCGACCAGGACATTAACCAATAAAAGTAATATATTAAATTACTTGTATACTCTCTGTTATCATACTGCGATCGCCAACAAATATGGCGCATCCGTCCAAATGAAATTCCATTGTGCAAATATTTTGGAGAGGCTTTTGTCCAGCAGTGGACGTCATTCGATTGATATACTGCTTGATGATGACTTATATTTTGTATCTCCAGTTTTTACTGAGAACTTGTATTCTCAGTAAAAACTAAATTATTACTAAATAGAAATTAACACTGTTAGAAAGCTAACTGGGAGAAAAACATTGTATTAACTAAATAGTATCATATGATATCACTTTATGCTGCGAGAGCATATCGTGCATTTCTTTATTATGTTTAATACTATATAGTTATTGTAGTTATCTTTACGTATTCTACATCACCTGCTAGTATGTACCTTTTGAGTGATGTTTTCTGACGTGGAGCCCACGCGTCCGACCGCGAGGAACACGTAGTTGTACAAGAAGTCTTGCGCCAACACTTGGATCTGTTTGGGGAACGTGGCCGAGAACATGAGCGTTTGACGCTCGCCGGTCTTGGGCATCGTGTGGCTCTCCACAATCTGATGGAACACACAAACATTATAAATAAACGAATCGAAACAGACACCGTCTTACTGACTATAAATATTGTATAATTGCAAGTTCATCTCAAAACAGTTCTTACAATTTTTAAAATTAAAAAAAAATATGTATACGAGCTCGACAAAGGAGCAAGTGGATCACCTAATGGTAAGTGACCACCGCCTCCTATCGACACTCGCGACACCAGAGGGTTTGCAACTGCATTGTAGGCTTTTATAAGAGTCAGCAATCCAGTGTTCCTGACCCTTCCCCCCCACCCCGATGAGCTCTGCGCCCCAATGAGAACACAACATGAAGTTATTAATGTTATTATTAAGGCATGTCTTCTGTAAGGTGGAGGTACTTCCTCAGTGGGGCTGTTCTTTGAATGAATCAATGCTGTGCCCTTCCTCTCCCAATGTCTGCTGAGATAATAATAATATCCTGGGACATTATTCACACACGTCCATCTGATCCCAAACTAAATAGCTGATATACTACATATACTACTTTTCCTTTGTAAATACATGCTTATATAGATATATTACATCCAGAATCAGGACAAACAGATATGTTCATGCTCACAAATATCTGTCCTGGGGCTCTACCGGCTTAGTCACCGAACATCGATTTCTTAAATGGTATTCAAATAAATCATCATCATCATTATCATCATCATCATCATCTATCTTCAAATAAAAAAAGGTTAAAAATTACTTAATCAATTGTTAAATCGGCTTCCATCACCACTTGTGACGTCAATGGTCTAGAATCGATTGTCAATTTGACCGCCATTCAACAATTGATGAAGCAATTTTTAACCTTTATTTATTTGAATACCATTTAAGAAATCGATGTTGGCGACTTAGCCGGTAGAGCACCTGGATGGGAATCGAACCCACGACGGCGTGAATGGCAATCACCTACCAACCACACCAACCAGGTTTTTAAGTTACTGTAATAATGACCTTGCGGATCTGTGGCTCGAAGCCCATGTCCAACATGCGGTCGGCCTCGTCCAGCACGAGATGGCGGCAGTGGTCGAGCGCCACGCGGCCGCGCGCCAGCATGTCCACGAGGCGGCCCGGCGTGGCCACCAGCAGGTGGCAGCCGCGCTCCAGCTCACGGAACTGCTCGTGGATCGGGGACCCTCCGTACCTGCAGGGGCACATACATACGTGTAATGATAGTCTTTCATTTTATTTTCTTAATTTTTTTAAAGACAACACCCGCACATGGGATTTTAATCCCTGTGTCGCGGAGTACTTTACAAACATAGACGGACACAAATTACATCCACTTTATTATTTGGTTTCCAATATACACAAATAAACACAAGTAATGTAATAAAGAAAAATAAAAGGAAACTATTTTCATATTGGTAACTGCTCTCAACTAGCACAATAAACAACAGTCTCAGAACAACTATTTATGGGTCTCCAGTCCAGGGTTTGAACCTGAAACGAGAGCACAGAGGTGTTGGTGAGGCGGTTACTTTAACCACCACGAGAGGAGATAATTACAGAAAACAATAGACTGTGTTACATCATATAATTATAGAGTTATCCTTTTAGGTTGTACTCGTGAAGTACAGACGACTCTTGAGTATCGGTTAATCAATTTCGGGAGCGGCCCCCCTGTCGTTTGGGGTACAACATCTAAATTAAACCTCTTGCCGAAGACTATCACTGCTGTTAAAAGTTAAACAAGCAATACTTACACGACGCACGGTCGTACACGGGAGCGATAGGCGAATTTTCTAGCCTCATCGAAAATTTGAGTAGCGAGCTCGCGCGTCGGCGCCAGCACCAACCCGAGCGGATACTGCTTACGTCGGTTGTATGGCCTGTGAAATTATAAAAAATAATAATAGGTCTTTACCTATGAAATTGCCGTTTTGTATGAAAAAATTTAAACGAATTTTTTTCATGAATTTTTTTATTTGTATTAATCGAAGTAATCACCCATGCAATCAATGCATCTTTGCCATCGCAGTGGCAGTTTATTGATGCCCTTCTTAAAGAAATCAGCTGGACGGGAGGCAACAAATTCTTCAAAGGCATTTTGTACTGCCTCTCGGGTATTGAATTTTTTTCCCGCCAAGAAGTTATCCAAATTCTGGAAAAAGTAGTAGTCTGTAGGCGCAAGGTCTGGTGAGTAGGGCGGATGACGGAGAGCTTCCAACCCCAGTTCTTGCAACTTGGAGACCGTCTGCTGTGCAGTATGAGGTCGCGCGTTGTCGTGCAGGAGCAGCGGAGACGAGCGATTGACCAATGCTGGTTGGAGATGCGCCAGCTTCTCCATCATTGTGCTCAGTTCTTCACAGTACACATCTGCAGTAATGCTCACCCCGTTTGGTAAGAAGCTGTGATGAATCACACCGGCGCTAGACCACCAAACAGTGACCATCACTTTTCTAGGGGTAAGTTTTCGTTTAGGGCATTGTTTAGGTGCTGAACCAGGATCCAACCAACTTGCTGAGCGCTTGCGGTTATCAAACAGAATCCATTTTTCATCGCAGGTAACAATGCGGTTCAAAATTCCTTCATTTGTGTGTCTGTTGAGCAGTGCAAGGCACGTCTCGACGCGTACTTCGCGCTGGCGATCATTGAGTTCGTGGGGCACCCATTTGTCAAGCTTTTTTACCTTGCCAATTTGACGCAAATGGACCAATATTGTTTTGACGCTAACGTCGAAAGCTGCTGCTAATTCAGCCGTAGATTGTGTATCATCAGCTTCCACAACCGCCTTTAATTCGTCATTGTCGACCAAAGTCTTCGGACGACCGCGAGGTTCATTTTTCAGGTCGAAATTTCCAGAACGGAAGCGAGCAAACCAATAACAGGTGGTGCGTTGGTTTGTAGTGTTAGCTCCGTAAACGTCGTTGATGTTGCGTGCCGCTTGTGCCGCGTTGCTGCCACGACGGTACTCATATTCCATAATTACTCGAATTTTTAACGTATCCATGATGACGAAAAAGATTGAAATGCGATGAAAATGTAACACTAATCAATAAAGAAATGACTACTTTTGGAAAAAAGAATCCATGTTTTTAAAATAAAATTAATTTGAAATTAGAATTCTTAGCCAAACAAAAATTATTTTGATTTGAAATGGCCAGTACTGCAGAACGGCAATTTCATAGGTAAAGACCTAATATTAGCATAAACTTTTCAGGGGCGAAATATTAACGCCTAAGTATACATCAATTTCGAAGCTTCTTTTAGCTAAAAACCAAACAAAAATACCTTAATCGTGATTAGATTTTAAGGACAAATATGTTTTATTCTAGAAGAAGTCATGATCTTAGCAGTTTTTGTTTTCTAAAAGCTTTAACGGTTAAATTATGATACATCTATCATCATCTAGGCTACATCTATCTTCACTAGTAAAGATAAATAAGCTTGAAAGTATTGGGTTTTATTTTTACTCTAGAATACAAAGTGAAACTCCTTAAAGAAACCTGAAACTATTTTGATTTATGGAGAATAGCAATCCTTGTGGATCTTGCTTCAATTCAATTAATTTTATGAACGAGACCTTTCATATAATATTTCCTTTTACCGCATGACAAATTTGGAATGTGAGAAAACTTATTACTCACGACTATTTTTGTACAAGATTTAGCACTAGTTATTTTTATATAAAAACGCCATGTCTGTCTCTTAAAACTCTAGTAATATTCCTAATGATCTGTGTTTACTTTTCAATCAGTAAACTGAAGGGATACAACATGGTCTGTTGAGTTATACATCGCGGATTTTATATGGCTTATTAGAATAATGAGCCCTCGAAATTCGAATAATTAAAGGAAATATATTTTCAATTTGAGTTTCAAAATGCAGTAAAATGGATTAACATATTAATAAAAATAATTTCAATAACACACTAAGAACATTATTATCATTAAGTGAAAAGCTACCCATAGAAGTAAAGCTCACTTTTCCGCACCGCCAAAAGAGTGCAATACGAACTAGTGCCATAATTGATACTCTTAGGCCTAAAATTATATATTAGGAGTGACTTTTCAAAACGGCTTATTTCGGGTTCCCAATTTTACTTATTTTTTTAATGCCAATCGGGACTTTATGTACACTCACATTATATGACGTGAAGTGTCCGGTTCTAAAGTACTTTAATCTCGAAGAAAAATGGCCATAGAAAATGCTTTCCGCAACAAAATAGCTTAATTCACGTTAATTCTCGGCCCTACTAAATTGTGATAGGAGTTTTTTCAAAATAGCTCATTTCTAGAACATTTTGTATGGAAATTTTGTTAATACGTATCAAAATGGCTTATTTCTAATCTGGTATCACAGGTTATTTTGGAGGGTTGAAAGATAGCTTTAATATCTGGAAGTGGATCCGCAAATATATTTTTATACATTGGCAACACTTTTTATTTGACTACGGCCAATTAAAAAAATATTAAACGTCATGTGTCACCTTGCTGTCAACTTCTCAATACTTTCATGTCAAGGCTGAGTGTCAAGGTGAAAAATATTTTCTTGTATCGTTGCTCGTTGGTGTTTTTGTTGCTAATCCGAATAATTCTGAGTAAATAACGGTGCATAATGGCAGATAAGACCGTGGAGGAGTTAAATTCAGGCACCAGAAAAAGGAAATCAGGACAAAACAGCCGAACAAGAAAATCGTAAGTAGTTTTCAGCAATGTATAAACGGCTCTCGTTTCAATTGTAATTTAATCCTACTAGATACCTATTTCTTAACAATTAAATTTATTATTGCTTCAGGTACATTGATAAGGATCCTTTGGGTTTAGAATTCAGGATTCCATGTCGGCACAAAGAGGGCAGTAAATATAAATGTAGTTCTTTCACTACGCGCCAAGTTCTAATAAACCGTAGTGCGTTTTATGCTAACACGTCCAAAATGGATCAGGATACCTATCTTTGTAGATTATTACATTCGTATGAACCACAGGATAAAACCAAACCATCAAAGAATATGAGAAAGAGAACTGTAAGCTGCAGTTACAACTTATTTTGTAAGAAAAATAAAATTAAACCTGTGTGTAAGAAAATGTTCATTGCAGTTTTTAGTGTCAATGAAAAAAGGCTTAATATAATCAATAGAACTACAGTCAGAGGAAACATTCCTAAAGAAAAGCGTGGTGGGGACCGTAAGTCATACAAATCTATTGATAAAAAGGAATCACTAAGGAATTTCATAAAATGTCTACCAGCAAGAGAAAGCCACCACAACAGACAAAAATCAAAAAGAATATATCTGTCTAGTGATTTAAACTGTAAGAAACTAATGGAGTTGTATAATTCTTCTGTTGCCTCAAACTTGCAAGTAAAAAAAACCATGTTTTATAAAATATTTTATGAAGAGTTTAATGTAGGATTTTCTGCGCCATCCTCTGATGCTTGCAATGTGTGTGTGCTGTGGGGAAATAGAATCAAAAATGAAAGAGACAGTGAAAAAAAGCAAAAATTAATGGTAGAACTTCGGGTACATAAGATAAGGGCCAAGGCATTTTATACCCACATGAAAGGTAATCCTCCAAACTCCATTTCACTTTGTTTTGATCTTCAACAAGTCCAAGCACTTCCAAAAACGCCTATTCAAGATGCCTTTTATTCTAGGCAAATAAGTCTTTATAATTTTTGTGTAGTACCTTTAAATTCAAAAGATCCTTGGTTTTATACTTGGGATGAAACCATTGCCAAGCGCGGGCCAACAGAAATAGGATCAGCTGTATATGATTATCTATCCTCCATGAACATTGACAATAATGTTGATACTATACGTTTATTTTGTGATGGCTGTGGAGGCCAAAATAAAAATAATCATATCATACATTCACTAATGCAATGGCTTTACTCCAAATCACCTGCTCAAGTGAAGGAAATACATATATTTTTTCCAGTGCGGGGTCACAGTTTTTTGCCCGCCGATCGCGTTTTCGGACGACTGGAAAAGGAATTAAGAAAAATACCAGTGATCACCACCAAAGATGGTTACCATGATATCTTCAAAAACCATGGCAATGTAAGGTTATTAGGAAATGATTGGCAACTGCTTGAAATAAAGGATTTAAAGGAAAATTTTAAAAATGTGGAGGGATTACAAAAAATAAAAAGAGTCTGGATAAAAAAAACTGTTAAAAGACAGATGACTATCGGTTGTGAAATAAAAGCTTCCCAATATTATAGATTTGATGGAAATGATCCTTGGCAGACATTATTGAAACGGGGTAAACGTATTCCACTAACTATTGATGTTGCAGAATCTATTCCGCAGCCAGTTTCAGAAAAAAAGAAAAAAGATGTAATAAATTTACTTGAAAAACAATTTGGGGAAGAATGGACTGCCTTGCCTGAACTTCAATGGTACAAAACTATTTTGTTACATGTGACGGAGGAACCAGCTGAGGAACATGAATATGATTGTGTCTGCAATGAAGAGGATGTAGGAGAAGTCCGTGTGTGATTTTCAGATTTTAATAAAAGTTTTGAGAAAACAATTTTTTTTTGCTAGCCCATCCTTTTCAAAATGGCTTATTTCTAGGAGTGCCAAAACAAAATATGAAACGTTTTTCCCCCGAAGGGATAAAAACGATGTATTTCATGTCTTGCCTAGGCTTGACTTGTGAGATAACATCCTTCAATTTACCCTTAGATACATTCGTGTCTTGGTTCCCCGTGTCGCCACAGCTACGGCTCACCCCGTCCCGCGCACCGCGGGGGTCGCGCGGCCGGGAGTGAGCACGGTATTGGCCAGTACCTTGAGATTATAGAGTCGTCAAGAGCTTACCTGGTCAAGCCTAGGCAAGACATGAAATACATCGTTTTTATCCCTTCGGGGGAAAAACGTTTCATATTTCATGGTCTGTGCCGTCGGCTTGACTTGTGAGAAATCTTTGGGTTCTGACGACACGGGGATAGCGTACTGTGATAGTAGATGTGTTGTGACAAACTAGTAAGTAAAATAATAAGTGCTTGTAATCAATTAAACCACTATTAATCATAATCTTATTTGTATTTATTAAATGGAATAGTTTCAAAATTATCAAAAAGTAACAAAAAATAATCACATCGTAGTAAAACTAGAATTTACTAAACTTAAGTCATTGGCATCATCTTTGGACGAGGTAGTAATTATTTCTTTAAAATAATGTTTAATCACATTCTTATCACTTCTCCAATTACCATTCTTTAATATTATATCAAGTGGAACATTATTGTCCCTCCTGGAGGAAGCAACAGCAGACCTGATGCTGCCTGGCGAAAAATTTAGATTTAATTCTGAAAAAACGGTTTTTATCCATCCTGCTATAATAGTTTTAGATGCAGCCGCCACACATCCTCTGGAAGTAATAAATAAAGAATGGATCCGATTTCCTCCGCTGTTTCTCCTAGATTCTGAAATGTTTAGGTATGACTTAGTCCAATGAACCGGGTCAAGTTTCTTATTTGGTACTTGTATTAGTTTCCAAGCAGATTGTCTATGAAAGCGACCGTCGGTTTTAGACCCGAATTCTGGCCAAAATGTAATGGAGGTATCGTCTATTGCCATACTCTCAACATCAATTTTGAGTAAAGTAAGATCGTGAATTCTTCTACCAGATGCTAATAGTAATAATAGCGCTAGATGTCGGGCAACTTGGAAAATACTGTCTTCCTGTATGGATGTATTATCTAGCCATCCTATTATTTGTTTCACATCCCAAATCTGTTTTTTATGTGAAATTGGCTTTGCTAATTCAATAGCTTTGATAGTCCGTTTAACAATTGGGCTATCTGATATTTTATCCCTATTAAAAGGATCAGAAAAAGTAGCAATCACAGATTTGTGCAATTTTATGGTGCTAGGCGCGAACTTTTTAACCCTATGTAGGAAGCTTAAATGTTGGGCTACTGTTACTGCTTCCGGTTTATTAGGATTAAGACCGAGGGTCTTACATCTAGCTAGCCATATCTTCCATGGAGCGCGATATGTTTTTAACGAAGAGTTACGCCATGCTTTTTGTATCAGATTACGGTCTTCTTCTGACCAATCCTCAGTTAAAATAGACCACCCCGTACCTTCCAAGCCTCCAAATGTAGATTTTTTACTTTTGACAGATTCGTTTGTGTCGTTAGGTCTTTCAGGTGATGATGAAGGTTTCGAATTTGAAATGGGCGGTCTATTGCTCGTAACCTCAGATCCGATCTCCAAAATACACGTTCCCAGCGTGGAACAATCAGGATGTAAATGCCTTTGGCTTGATTTAGATGGGCTAATATTCGAGGGATTAGCGAGGGAGGAGGAAATATCCATGCTAACCTGTACTCCCATATCCTGCTGAATGCGTCTATGAATAGAGCTGATTTGTCCTTCACGTCTCGGGACACATAAACCGGAACTACTTTTGAACTGCTTGACGCAAACAAGTCCACTTCCGGGACACCCCACTTTTGAAATATGCAGTGACATATTTTCGTTGAAAGGTGCCAGTCCGACAGGTGTCTCTGCCGGGATAGACTGTCGGACACGTCGTTGTATATTCCTGGTATGTATTGAGGACATATTTCTGCACATTGCTCCTTGGCAAGTGTTAGAAGCTGTGATACTAGAACTGTCAGCTGTGATGATTTGGTTCCACCTTGATTTCTTATATATGCGATTACCGTCCGATTGTCTGTTTGCACAACAACTCTTTTGTTTTTTATTGAATGCTTCTCTGTTTGAACAGCTAGAAGGACAGCAAACAACTCTTTTTTGTTGATATGCCATTGAGATTGGTGAATGTCCCAAGTGCCTCTTATGTGTCTCTCGTTGATCTGAGCCCCCCAACCTACATCCGAGGCATCGGTAGTGATGAATACAGTCTCTGAGGTTCTGAAAATAACATCTTTCTCTTCGAGATTTTGCATCCACCAGCTGCATTGTTGAAGTGCCTCGGTCGGAATGGGAAACATCCTGTGTTTCAACACTTCTGGGAGAACGTTGGATGCCCTCTGTATTTCTCTGCAGTGGAGTCTTCCCAGGGGTATCACAAAAGATGCAAAGTTTAGTTTTCCCAATAAGCTTTTTGCGGATTGCCAACTCCATTTTTGACTTGATAGAATTTTGTTGATATCTTTTCTGAGAGAGGATATTTTCTTTTCTGGGAGGTATTTTGTGTTGCGGTATGTGTCCCATTGTATGCCCAGATATTCGATGCACTGGGACGGCTTTTGCAGGGATTTTTCTAAGTTGATTACCCATCCCAAACTGACGAGAAATTGGATCGTAATGGAGGCATCTCTTTGGAGCCTTGTCGGATCTTGATTGGCAAGTAAAAAATCGTCGAGGTATACTATGACTCTTATGTTCATTTGTCGTAGTCTGGATGCTATCCAATTCGATACTCTTGCAAACGTGAGTGGTGCTGTTGATAGTCCGAACGGGAGACATGTGAACTGGAGAACCTTCTTTTTGTGGACAATTGATAGAAATCTTCGATGACGATTTGTAATCGGTATATGGAAATATGCCTGTGAGATATCGATTTTTATTAGAAAATCTCCTTTTTGTAAGAAATGAGGGACTTTGAAGTGATTTATTAAGCGGAACTTCTTTGGGACGAGGTATTCGTTTAGGCCTTTTAGATTGATTATCGGACGTACTTTGTTGTTGGATTTTGGTACCGGGAACATTGTTGAGAGGAATCCTGTCTGGGCCATAGAAAACTCTAAAACCCCCTCCTGTATTAGCGTGTAAATCTCTAAATCCAACTTTTTGGTTTCGTATTTTCTGAGGATCTTTGAATGAAAGAATATCAGTGGGGGCTTTTTCACAAATGGAATAGTATAACCTTTTATTATTTTTAAGATACTTGGTGGGGCCCCCTCCCTTTTCCAGACCTCTATAAATTGTGAGAGACGCCCCCCGCCGAAAATATCAGTCAGTCCTATATCTTTTTGAAGAGTGCCCTTTGGAAGGTTTGTTTCGGGAAGGTCCTTGGCCATGGTCTTTAGATTTGCTGTTAAATTGGCGCTTAAAATTTTCTTGCGTTTTAATGGCACTTGGTTTGCGCTGTCTATTGGAGAATTTCGTCGTCTTAGAGACTTTGTTTGATGTTGATTTACCTTGGCGGGCGGAGTTAATGAGGTTGAAATTCCTAGGCTGTAAGGGTTTTCTCTGGGGGTTGCGAAAAAAGGTTTGTTGTGATGGCTGTTTGAGTAATTCTACAAGTTGTGTTTCACAGAAAAGGTGAGTGGTTGATGGCGGAATTGCACCTAGCTGGGTGGCTTGATATTCTTCTTTTGGCAGGAATGCACTCCTTCTTTGTTCGATAATCTCTGCTCTTCTACCGCACACATACTGAAGCAGATCATCCGAAAGTGACTTCAAAGAAGAATCTGCAGACAAGACGTTTTTTAAATCCTGTTTCATTGCAGGGTGTTTGTTGGCTAAATCTTTCAATGTATTTGCTAATGATTCTCGCTGAAGCAGAAGCGCATGGGTAATAGTGCCTAAAGTATAGTCCATTCGGACTAAATGTTCTTGATTGCTTGAGGATGCATACGCATTGAGAACCGGGTTAACTTTAAGAGGACTAAAGACAGGGCTAGCATGGAGTTTCTTCTGGACCTCAGCATATCGGATTTGGTTAAAAGTTATGTTACCTAAACGTTGACATTCAGTGCCCTGTGAGGCAATATGCGGTTTAGGCGCAGGTATTAAGGGATCTTGTTGTTTTGTAGTAGGAGTCCACTCAAAATCCTCATCTACGCTGGGTGCTGGAGGTTCCCATGGTTTCGGTGATGACGTGGAAGGTTGTAATGCATTTTCATCTTCCTCTGACTGCTCAAGGGTAAAAGAATCGTTATCGGAACCCGAACCTGACTGAGCGTCTGGTTGAAAGTTTTTTATGAATTGTTCCATCATATTCTCTAGTCTAATTTGCTTCTGCTCCAATTTGTCCATGCGGGTAGGTTTTTTAGTTCTGCCTGTTGAAGTTCTTGAAGATGGTATAGATATTTCATCTTCAGATTGATCAGCCTGTGCTAGTTCCCTATCTGCTTCTTCTCTTGATTTTAGAAGAGGTTTCATATCCGCAATCGATGCAATCACCAGTTCGTTTTGGATTGCGGAACCACGAATTCTAGCTGCCAAAGACATTGGGTGAATAATGAGGCCAATACACAGAGGCCATTCCAAAAGCTTCATTTTCATATCTCGAAAAGTCCTTTCCTTTAGAGAGGTACAGTTGGGTGAAAATGCCCTTGCTAGATCTACAGTTGGTATGGCAAATCTAATTTTGTTGAGAATTTGAGGATCAACTTCTGTTCCGATCAGCTCATCCTTTTCAAAGACTCTTATTTTCCAATCTCTCCAACCAGTTGGCAAGTGGTTTTTTATTACTTGAATTATTCTTTTTAGGGTGTTATTATCACCCGGGTCATCTGCTTCCCAATCTAACAGCGACTCAAGAGTGCGCAGGTCAGCGGGAGATGAAGCCTAAAAAGAAAAATAGGAAAACAAGGTTAGCGTGATATCGAAATATCATTTTGCTAGCATGTTGCTGATGACTGTTATATGCAAGTGAAACTAATGCGTAAACCTCTAAATATTGATCTGAACGGCCTGGGAATATGACCCGTGCAGCCCTGATATCCGTACGGCCCAAAAAATTTACCCAAACGGCCCAAAAAACTTGACCCGTACGGCCCAAAAATTGACCCGTACGGCCCAAAAATTTGACCCGTACGGCCCAAAAATTTGACCCGTACGGCCCAAAAATTGACCCGTACGGCCCAAAAAATTGACCCACACGGCTCAAAAAGTTGAGCCGTACGGCCCGTAGTTCTAAGCCGGACGGCTGAAGATATCGAGCCGTGCGGGTTGGCCCTTCGGCCCTTAGGGCTTACTCGGCCCAACGGGTCGGCCCATATAACTCTTAACGTAATGATCTCTGTAACTTCCCAACAACGTGATGTTTATTGACAGTCACGAGATGCGAAGTTATAGTTCTAAACAGATCACATAACATAAATCTGGGCTGTGTGGCACGCAGATTATAATGTTTAAATAATAGAGTATTAGGCCAATTTCTTTGAATCACTACAAAAATTCAATATAATTCGCCATTTTAAGTCGTGATGTATAAGGACAGTCACAAAATGCGAATACATACTAAAGACAAAATACATATTACTAAATGTTAAAAACTGAAATAATACAAAGTTTACAAGCACTTATTTACAAAAAACTTACCATGATTTACAAATTCACTGTCACACAAACTGTCGATCATAAAATAATAATAAATGATCTCGAACGAACACTCGTCGTTAAAAGTAAGTACGGGTACAAGCGACACGCGTGTACTGCAGGTGAATCGAAAGCGTACTGGCCAATACCGTGCTCACTCCCGGCCGCGCGACCCCCGCGGTGCGCGGGACGGGGTGAGCCGTAGCTGTGGCGACACGGGGAACCAAGACACGAATGTATCTAAGGGTAAATTGAAGGATGTTATCTCACAAGTCAAGCCGACGGCACAGACCATGAAATGGCTTATTTCTTAGGAGTGCTGAAACAAAACATCTTATTTCTTGGAGTTTGCGACTAAATGGCTTATTTCCTTAAATCATATGATAATAACTCATAGTTTAGAGCAGTGTTTTTCAACCTTTTTCATGATGCGACCCCCCTACCCGTTTTCTACCCGCTTTTTTCCATGTTTCTTTTATTTTGTGACACGTATTCAATCAAAAATTTTATTCATTTACATAGGTTTCCGATAAATACATAATTAAAATTTGTTAAGAATTCGAATAGAAAGCACTCCACCAAAATTAACTTTATCGTTCAGAGGTTAGGTAATTGTCACGAGACAAAGTGCAAGCCAAATTTTTATAATAATAATGAAATTAATGTATTTGCAGCAGGCCTAATCATAATAATCCAAATTCATTTGCGACTCTATGACTAGATTTCCCAACTTTTTGCAACTTCCCTATAGAAGTTTCGCGACCCCCCTATAGAGGCTCTGCGACCCCCCAGGGGGTCGCGACCCACAGGTTGAAAAACACTGGTTTAGAGTATTAAAAAAAATATATACACTGTGAAACGATCTATTAACGTACCTAGATTATGTACATAGAAGTTTGTTACTAAAAATATTCATATATGAAAAGTTTTCGTATTTTTCTTGGTCCTGAAAAAAATGACCATACAGAAATAAGCCATTTTGAAAAGTCACTCCTCATATAATCTAAGGATAAAATGCATTGATTCATGTAATTTATAAATGTGGTGTATATTGCTTTTGAGTGTCATATACTGACCCGCTGTGCTTGACGGGCCCCGCTTCGTATATCTGGT
Source organism: Pseudoips prasinana (assembly GCA_951640165.1). Taxonomy (NCBI): domain Eukaryota; kingdom Metazoa; phylum Arthropoda; class Insecta; order Lepidoptera; family Nolidae; genus Pseudoips; species Pseudoips prasinana. The sequence continues at coordinate 19,388,037 of OX621236.1, read as the reverse complement.
TGAGGATGGGCACGAGGAAAGCGGCCGTCTTGCCGGAGCCGGTCTGCGCGCACGCCATCACGTCTCTGCGTCCGCACACGATCGGGATCGCGTACTTCTGTACCGGCGTCGGCTTGTCGTAGCGGGCGAGCGCTATGTTCGTGCGCATTATTTCCGTCAGGTTAACATCCTCAAACTGCAAACAAAATAATAAAAATCTGATTAAATATGAAAGTATGGTTTGTCCATGTGTGGCTCTTAAACCCAACCCTACAGAACTCCATAAGCACTTGCGTGCGTTAATGTACAGTCAACAAAGAAAATATTTAAACCAGGAGAAGAGCTATGGTTGGTTACCATTCCCAAATCATTAAATCTCCCATTCCCATTTCATTCGATCGCACTATATTATATATTGGTAAAAATATTATATTTTATACTAGCAGTGCCCCGCGGTTTTACCCGCGTTAAATTTTATAAATTATCATAGCTCCTCCCCCGTAGGTGATAGCGTGATAATATGTTGACCCGACCTCTTAGTAATATTCATACAAAATTGAAGTAAATCTATGCAGTACTTCTTGAGTTTATCCTGGACATACATACAGACAAACAGACAAACAGACACACAGACAAAAATTCTAAAAACTATATTTTTGGCAACAACTTCGATTGTAGATCACGCCCCAAGTATCCTTTTTTAAAATATTCAATGTCCAGTTTTGACTTTCCTACGATTTTATTATAATATGTATAGATTAATCTTCAATTAATTGATAAATTGTGTGTGTAAATATACCTTATACGTATTTAAATCATGTCACTAACATACATGTAGAGATATATTAACTGTTACATCATTAATCGTTGTTTTTGTCAATATGTCATTAAATGTTTCATAATCACGCAACTACCGACTTTTTGTATACCTGTGATCCTCACACAGGATTAATATCACAGTGTAAGATCCATACTAACACTTGTGACAAATTTGTTGATGTGCCTTAACAATATAAAATGAATGAAAAAAACAATTATAGACATCTCCTTTCTTGAATGTACTTGCTTTAGGCAAGTCTATTTTTTTAAATTTATAATTTAATTATTTATGAATTTATTATTATTATTAGTGAACAGGCAAGCAGTTGATTCAACTGGTAAGTTCCTGTATCCAGGTCTTCTCCACTAGTTTCTATTGCAGCTGAGATATTTGTAGTCTATTTTTTTATTGATTCACATTATGGGCTGAGATTACGTTTTCTGGGAGTTTATTCCACGCTTTGACTATTCTGTTGTTTAAAAAGTGTTTGTGAGGGTTGTTGTGAGATAAAGTGGTTCACAATTTAAGATGGTGTCTACGTAAATGGGAAGTATCACTTCTTAGGAACAGTTTATCGAAGCCTTCTATGTTATAATGCCCATTATTATACCCAACGCTTTTTGTTTTGGGTATGGTAGGATATAGTAAATTAGAAACTAGGAGGGAAGTGGAACTAGCTACATATCTATTTAAAATATTACGTGGTAACATATGTAATCCGGATATTTTAACCAAAATCGCTTTGTGTGTACCGGACGAGTGCGTGAGTCGCCGGCGAAGGCCGCAGTTACTGGTGGTGCCGCGCGCGCGCACTAACTTGCTGCAGCGAGCGCCACTGACGCGCGCCTTGCGGACGCTCAATACAATAACCCACCAATTAGATTTATTCACGTGCTCGCTGAATGACTTCACTGTGATCGCGTATAGGGTGATAAGTTACCAAAATAATTAGTTGTGTATGTTTTGTGTATGTTGTAATTTACTTTCATATGTTATGTTATAACTTTTAATTATAAGAATAATATAGTAGATTAATATGTAGATATAAGTTAATTAGATTAAGTTAAGTATTATAACTATTCTGCCGCATTAGGAAATGTCCTGTAATGGTAGATTAAGTTTGTGTAAAAAATAAATAAAATAAAATAAAATAAAATTTAAGATCTTGAATGTCTCAATTAGATCCCTACGTTCCCTGCATTCCCTTCGTTTATAAACATTTTGTTTCTGAAACACTCTATAGTCATCAAGACTTGTCTTGTATGTACTTCTCAGTAAGCCACTGCCCATGAAGGTTATATATAACATAATAGCACTCTATTCCCATCAAAGTTTTCCTTCAACAATAAAACATCACACAAAGGAGATTCAATGAAACAGCTAGAAGTCTACCGAGAGAGTTGGTGAGATTGATAAGAATGTTCTGGAATGTTAAGATTCCAGAATATCTTCTAGGGATAGTAGTAGTGGCAAAATGGCCTTATTTGCAATGGTTTAATCTGTCTAGTTATCTCTTGCAGTGTGCAAAACAACTAGGTTATCAGATGTGGCTATAGCAAACTGATACAATGGACTTAGTTCAAGATTAGGAACTCTCCCAATTATTTAATTTGATCCATCTTGTGAGATTAATACTCCTAACTGTTCAAAACAGTTTTAATTTTGATATTTTTTGTATGATAATATTATCCTATTTAATTTCGTGAGTAAAAAACATACAAAAGTAAAAACTTATATTGACTATTTTGGAATGGCAATCTCACAGTACCATTGATGCACATTTTTCGAAATTCTTTGCAAGAATTACGCGCTGATTTGTGATCTTTAATATTTAGGTGCAATTTATTACTACATTCATTAAAACAAATATTAGTACTACAAAATACACAAGGATAACCAGAAATTATGGTAAAAATAGAATTTGAATCCACGGTAACAATTTCCTTGAGGCTTTCGTCGTAACCATTCTGTATGTTAGTAAATAGTGTTGTACTCACGCTGGTAATGAAATCTGGGACGCGGTCGCCGCTGGCCTCAACTGGGATATCCTCGTATTTAGAGAAGTTGATGCCTGTGTTGCCAGTGCCAAACAGCTCCAACTCCTGTGGCTCGTCGCGAGGCAGCGGGACCGTCCAGTCATTCTGTCAATAAACACAAAACTTTAGAATTCCCAAACATTAACACTTCAGTAACACCCAGACACCAGCAGAGTGGCTAATTGATTTGTGGTAAATTTAGCTCCTTAACATCAAGCGGTTTCAATAATGAAGCAAATGTATGAGCGACGCTCATGAAGCCGGCAGAGCGGGCGGAGCTATATTTAATTCCAGTAAATACGCACTTGCAAAAATGAAACAAATTTTTGAGCTTAGATGGCTTCCTGGGGAAGCCGCATAAGCGTTTGGAGCCAAATTTAGATTGAAACACTTTACGCGTTGACAAAAATGAAGCGAACATTGTGCTGACCAGTTGAGAGATGTTTTGTGGTTGACATTAAAATCTAGTTATTCAGGACAGTATTTATCAACTCTTGACATCCACTTAAGTCCAGAGTTGAAAAGCGTTTTATAAATCTGATTAGTTTAACCACTTCTTTAGTTTCAAGTTATATAGAATTTACTACATAACTGCTTGTAGAAAATATTTAAGAAAAATTAAACACAATTTGTTTTATAGTTTCACTCATTTACCGTAAGTATAATTTTGGTAAGTAAATGTAGATATAATATATAATTATGAATCAAGACAATTTACGGAAATCTAACAAAATATAAACAATAAAGGTTTCACCCCACTTAAACACTTAATAATAATTCCAACAAAATCTAAAGCACTCATATAAAAACTAACTTTAAATATTAGTCCCAACTTTAAGACCGAAATATATTAAGTCGGGTTTCAAAAATGGTGAACATCAGTACCTGACGGACCCATCGAATCTCCCAAACGGACCGATTTGGTTGCGGCATTTTTATTTGAAAACTAGTTTAATTAAGATATTTGATACATTCAAATTACAGCTTTATTTCATTTGAAGACGCGGGTTCTTGACGGTCAGCAATGACATATGAAAAACGTTAGGGCCTTAAGTAGGAAGTGCTAATTCACAGTAACTCACGGTCGCATGCAGATTTGGAAATTTTCATCTACAAGGCGTGAGGAATCCGGAATAAAATCTACCATATGATTCGTCAAAAGACTGCCACGTTCTTGTTCGGAGTAAAACAAGAACGTGAATAGCGGATAAATAAAAGCCTAGTTGCAAAATTATTCAAGTTATCACAATGACCGATAGTCAGATAGTCACTAGGCAGAATTTCCTTTTATTTAAAATTTTCCTACATTAGCAAATTTTATATTTGCTAATGTAGGAAAATGTTGTACGTAGAAAAATCTGAAAAAAAGAACAATATATTTTAGTAATCCAACCGAAATTCACAATAACTCCTTCGTTTAAACGAAATTAAAATATTATGACCGCATAGCAAACCACGGCTATATGTCGCCTCTATAAGTCAGTGGCCCTTACTGGTCTTATGAAATTTGAATTGAATTTGACTGCCTCGTTGGTCTAGCGGTAGCGTGTTCACCCGCAGAGAACGAGGTCCTGGGTTCCAATCCCGGGTCGGGCCAAAAGTGATTTTGGGACTTTTCTGTAAAAAGAAAAATTTCTCAGCATCAGACCGAAGTTTGGGAGTTGGCGGTATTATACCTTCGTGCCGCGGAGAGCACGTAAAGCCGTCGGTCCTGTACCTGACCTCTTTCCGGTCGTGTCGCTAGGCGTCCCATCGGATCATGAGTGATGGAATAGAAAGTGCTCCTGTGTTTGCGCACACACTATAATATGTCCCGCGCAGATGGCTAATCTCTGTTGAGACTGGCCGCCGTGGCCGAAATTCGGCTAGGAGGACATTATTATGAAATTAAGCGCCTAGGCTTACGATCTATTTACAGATATTGACCAGCAAATTGGTTTAATTTCTTAGCACCTCAAAGGGCATCTTTATGACTGGTATCACAGCCAGTTGCCTTCACAGGAGATTAACCTTTTTTTACACCAATGGCGATATAGTTGCCACCATATTTTGGACACGTGGCTTGTAATAAAGTTCAAAACCAATAAATTAGAAATAGATATGTTTCCAATTCGTTCGTTTTAAACTCTAAAGGATTGAACCCCTCTACTTCCGTTCTGTCTATAAATATTAACCACCGTGACACCTCCCGTCTTTAAATCAAAGGTCATATAAAGGCAGCATCTATTCAAAATGTATTTATTAGACAACAATCATTAAGCCATATAGGAGGTTTGAAGTACTCCAACCTTACAACTTTTGCACAGGTATATTCATTAATACCGCGTGTCTTTGTATCTTTATAAAGTAAAACGCCCACATAAGATTATGCTTAAAATTAGTAAATAATAGTAAGTAATAAAAAAAATGGTTGTTGTACTGACAGAACTGACCTCGTCGCGGCGGGAGGAGGTGCGGCGCACGTCGTCGGAGGGCCAGCGCGACGAGCGCTCATCGTTGCGTGGCTCGGGCTCCTTCCAGCGGTCGTTGCCCGGCGCCGGAGGCTCCTGGTAATCTTCGTCGCGCCGAATGTCACGGGTCGGCTCACGCCCGCCGGAGCGGCCGCCACCCGACCACCGCTCAGACGACGGCTCTGCCCAACGATCTGTGTCGCCATTTTGGCTGCCTGAATCACGACCTGCATGTGACACCCACTTGTTGCATAAATATTCCTTACCTGGCATATCACCTACATTTTTCAACATCTTAAGGATTTCCAGATGATCTTTTCCTACCCCAGGCTTGATTCCCAGGTTTCCAATTCTTAGCTAGCAACGGCGAAAGGAGGGATGTTGGGTAAAGGTAATTATGACTACTTTATTCAATTAATAAGACATTCACGTCTTTATTGCACATTTTAGACGACATAAAAGCACAACTTTTTGGACAATTCATTAAAATCTGTCCAGCAGGGGAGGTCTTTCAAGTAACATTGTGATATATATTTTCATTAGTAATCCCAGAAATAGGGGTTTTATGTGATTTATTTTCACTTGAAAGTTTCCTTGTGGGGTTTCTTAGTTATGTTTGGTTAATATCGTTCCAGCAATATCAGCTCTTTTCCAAAATGACGTAATTAAAATTGGAGCCGGGGCATTTCTATCGATTAGGTAATATGTAAGAAATAAAATAATGAGGATGGGCTTACCGCGTTGGTCCCTGCGCGGGAATCGCGAATCGTGGCCTCGATCGTAATCACGTTCGCGGTCACGGTCGCGGTCACCGCCCCGACCACCACGGTCGTATGGTCTAGAGTTGCCTCCGAATGATGAACGACTATCCCGTTGATCACTTGAACGAGCGTCTAAGCTTGGAGGCTTAGACTCTTCCCCTGCACAATCACAATATAATTCACTAGATGTACTCGGGTTAAATTAGTTGAAGCTATTTAAAAAACCACACTACATAAATCCTTTGAACACTCATTGTAAGAGAAATATCATCGTCAGTGGTGAAATATATTCATAGATATTAGTTTTAACGCAGTATTGGATATTGAACATATTCAGATCCTTACTTTAAAAATATTTACACTGATCAGCTGTTTATTCTTTGTCACTCAAATGTCACATAACCTTAAATGACATTGGAGTGAAATTGACAAATCAGACAGACCGATGCACCGCGTGTAATTAGAAGACGGAAAGTCCTTAATCTTTTGACCGCCATTGTCAAGTATAGATGACAAACTTAATATGCCCAGCATGCAACGGTACGACTACATAGTCGTGACCGTGGCGTGCTGGGCACATTTTGGTTTGTCGTCTATAGCAGACTGTGGCGGTCAAAAGGTTAAGGTCATACAGATTTTGCTTTGGCTCTCTGGACATTACCCTGATAAGTATGGTGATCAATGGACTAATCAACATAAATATTGAACTTGATCTTATCGATCTACGGTCTGATTGATTTACGCTACAAGCGAATCGGTGTTTGTTTTCATATTTCTTTCCTTTTTTTACTTATTAAAATAATTAAATTAAGTGGCCAATATATTTTGTACATGATTTTCTATAATCTTAATTTAATTTGATTCAAAACTTAATGATAAATTTTGTCTTAGTGAAAAAGCGATTGAGTTTTGAAAGTAGTGGTTTCGTAAATCTTTGCTTTTATTGTTTTGAGTTGTTTGATATCTTTCCTAACATATGTCCCCTTTGTACCTTTTAAATTTTAATAAATGAATTAATAAAGCTAATGTGTTTCGTTTATTGTGTTTTGCAATCGTTTTCTTTTCGTTTTTCGTATTCGTTATTAGTTGACTTATTGTTGTTCTGGTAAAGTTCATAACATTGTATCCATATAACACAATAAGAACTCAATAATAGGAAACATCAAATAAATTCCTTCCAAACTTTACTATAATAAAAAATACTATCTACATACAATGCGACGAATGAACGATCTAGATGGCGTATTCATACGATTGGCATCAAAACGCCCCAAGAGTGTACAAAGAGTACACTCTTATTTCCCAGTTCATTATTATACAGCCATTATACAGCCCATTCAGTATTATACATTTTGACCGCAAACTAAACTTGGTTGTTATTGTAAAGGTTGTTAACACTAACAGAGTGAGACTGACCGAAGTAGAACTAACCCACCTAGACAATACGCACTATCTATATTATTTTGTTATTATTATTAATATATGTATATCATAGCTGGATGCTCTCACCAAGCGATCGGAGAGTTAAAGCTACTAGGCTCGCGGTCAGTCGGCACGTTAAGCTTTCGGTCCCGGTTGTAGTCATTAGGCAACAGTCGTTAAGCCATGTCACAGGCCTACTGGGCGGCTTGAACAATTCTGACACTAGGGTACCCCACTGCCCATACGATAAGTAAGATTAATATGTATTTATTTAGTTTATGATTCCACTTTATGTTGATTTTTTATTAATCCTTAAATATGCTGTGGACTATAGACACTCACTCACTTTGGAGTAAGGTCCAAAATTACAATGAAAACAATAACAAAGCCTGGTTAAGTGACCGTCATATTGGTGACAGGGATGTTGGTTTATAGGAAAGAACAGATACATGTACTTTTAAACTCTGATAACCTACTCCAACCTCTATTGATTAGATAATAAACATATTTTTTAATTTAAAATGATGTAGAATTCAAATCGACCGTTATTAGTTCCTAAGATAATAACATATAACAGCGAGATTGACATACTGAGTCGCACTAAAGGATGGCATTTTTAACGAAAGAGTACACCGCGGAAAAAAAGAATGAATGTGTTTCATTTCATTCATCAATTCAATACAAATTCATACAGACATACACAACATACAAACATAACCTGGTTAAATTTCCTTTATTTTACATTTTTGGATCTTGTTTTATAATGCATGCTTAGATATAATTTTTATAATTTAAGATATTATAACAATATAACATGTTCATCTTAGTTTTAACCACAATTGGAAGGAGTTAGCCCTCGCAACAGGGAATCGTAGTGTAAGGACTAGACCACGCTTAATTATGTATTGATATTATTGGAAATAAACTTATTAACTTATTAAAGATCGAATGTATTTAACCATTTACGTTTCATACAATTGTTGCCCGCGATCGCGCCGTACTGTGCCCAATCGTTATAGTTTGGACTAACTAGCACAATCACAGTTGATGATTTAGTATATTTATCTGACACCGCGTGGGCTCTCTCGGCTCGACCCGACCTCTAACACTTATAAGCGATAGCAAAATTAACTGTAACTTAGTCTTAGCACTCATACCGCTAGTCTACTATTCAGTTTCCGTTGGTTTATGTTTTAAGACAGACATGGAAGAGGATTACTCACTGTAATAGACTACAGGCACCATAAGAAGGGCTCTCCTAATTCTCTTAGACCTAGTAAATGTATCATTACACAACGTCCATATCGGCTGTACACACTCGCGGAGATCCTCTCGTCAAGAGTCTCGGCCGAGAAGGCTCTCAACGAGTGCGTATCTGTACACACTCGTTCTTTTAGTAGTAGCTAAATCTTCCGAGATATTGGACGTAGAAATTGCTGCTGCATTTTGTCTTTGTGCTGTCAGTTATTAATTTTTTTTACACATTTACCATAAAAAGAAAATTCTCAAGCCATGGCGAAGAAGAAGATGATGGATGGTTACCATGCACCGTAATAGCAACAGGTGTTAACTAGGACAGGGTCATATGGGAACTACATAAAACGAGTGTGTACATGCTCGCTCTCGTTTCCCGCACGAGAGTAATCGAGACCCATAGACACGGGTACAAAAACCGACACGCGATCGAGAGGCGAAACGTGACGAGATCATCGTGTACACACTCGCTCTCGGCCTGTCTCGGGTAGTCTCGGCGAGGGTGTACAGCCGCCATCATAAATATTGCACTAGTGGATCAAGGTCAGTGGCGTAACTTCAACGCTCGGGACCCTTTGCGAAATGTTGTGTTTTGGTTGAAATCCTCCTCTAAGTAATCCTTTGGTACCAACTTATAAAAACTGTTCAACACTGATTTTTATTAAATGAATAGGTCTCGTCAGACCTAACCTGATGATCTGGATGGATGGACGGTCACCATAGCCTAGTTGCTAGTGCTCCTGCCTAAGAAGCTGGTGGTCCTGGGTTCGAATCCCGGTAAGTGCAAACTATTGTGTGGTGAGCACGAATATTTGTTTCTGAGTCATGGATGTTTTCTATGTATTTATCTATCTATATAAGTATGTATATCGTCGCCTGGTACCCATAGTACAAGCTTTGCTTAGTTTGGGGCTAGGATGATCTGTGTGACATTGTCCCCAGATATTATTATTATTAATATCTCAAATGAGCGCTTCTAAAACCGTGTTAGAATTAGTTACGATGAACCCTACATTTATTTTTTCTTCATTGTTAGCACCATTAGTCTGAACTGGGATCTTTGGAGTACGCAGTATTAATAGGAAGTTTTAATCTTGTATTAATAATAATAAAGAAGCTAAGAAACCTTTAAAGCAAGAGTTTTATTGAAGTTGATGTTGAAATATTGCATCCGGGGCCAATGTGATAACTCCTCGGTTTCAGTCCGTTACAGTCCTGACTAACTTAAGAATAAGAGGGGTTATAAGGAATAATTACTTTTTTTATATAAAAGGTATTCGCGTTCACATAGACAGTGGCGCCACCAAATGCTAGTAATGTTATAAAACAAAAGGAAGAAGCACGTAAAAGCAAAGTAGTTTAGATGAAATGAAAAGACCTTTATGGCGTACAAACAAAGCATACAATTAATTGATTTTAAAATTAATATATTCCAGTTCTTTCTTGTTATTATAACTGTTAAAATACATTATGGAAATGGAAATCCGTTGTCTATGCCAACCCCTCTGGGAAACAGGCATAAGTCTATGTATGTACCTATGTACGTAAAATACATTAACATGTAGATACGGCTACAACGAATAATACATTTTTGTTACATACGGCATGACATCAGCCAATGACGATTTATGCACAAAATTCGAAAGTGCGTCTAAGTTTCGTGCGTATTTAAGCTAGCCGTGTTAATTGATTTCAGATACTATTTAGTGTTTCAAATCAAAATTGGAAAGTATCCAATTTATTTTTAGAAGCAGCTAAACGCAAATTAAAACTCCCATAAAACTAAATAGAGGTACAATCACAAACTTAACTGCTGAGTCACATCGGGGACCTTGATGTAATGACATTGATATCTCACAAATCCATCTAAAAATATTACAGGTTTGTAGTATCAGGGTCTTAATACCGTTCAACTATTAAAATTACTGACTGTACTTTCTTATCATTATCTTCAACAACCTACAAGGTGTATAAAATTACGACAAATAGCAAGCAAATAGGTATTACAGATATACATTCTAAAATACTCATTAGAACTAAATCAATATACTTTGTCTAAACAAACGAACCACATGTTATTTTAACCTATAAAATATTTCTCCGATACATCTGACTACTTATTTTTAGGATTTGATCTGCCTATCTGATAAATTTAGTTAAGATATTCTATTGAATGTAAGAATAAATACCTAATAATTACAGTTTGAACGAAAAATCAAACCAACTATAACAAAATTGATGTCGAACGATTTCGAAAGTATTACCTATCGAATAAGAAATATCACAATTGGTTCACAAACAACGCGGAAATCGTGTAACAGAGATAGGAAGAGGAAAACAACAAACAGTCCGATTGCTAACTTATTTATTATTGAAGTTAGTCAAAAAGATACAAGTCTATGTCCTCAATTTTTTATCTATGCCCAGCCATCTACATGCCAGAATTGAGTTGAAAACTATAATACAAATTTAGCATGTTCCTATTGGTTGAATCATAGAGAATAGAAGTATGATATCGAAATACACTGACCTTTATTCAACTCATGAACAGCTGTGCAGTAAATAAAGGAAATAAATACTTTATCATTTATGTTATAATGACCTGACAACATTTATTATTTTAGTGTTCATATTGTTCATTGAACTGTAAGATAATTCTGATTAAAACTGTTTAATTAGACATTTTGGTGTTTAACCTTATCAGTTCACATTTGTGACCCACTCATTGTTATACCATGTATAACAGAAAAAGTTAATCATGTACTTACAATAAGATCTACACAACGCCATGTGGTGATCGCGGTCAACCCCTCCAAATAGCAAAGTTATCAGAACCTTTACAATTTGCTCAGAAGTCTATGGAATATGTTATATTGTACAATTTGCTCAGTTGTCTATGGAGTAAATATAAATTATTCAGACTAAGTAATCACTTACACTTGTACCTATGATAAGAAATTTTAAAGTGAAAGTTGAAAATAAAATGCTGAGGTATAAATCTAGCAATCTGTTAGTATGTGTATTTTCTTAATTTATTATATTAAGTGCATTTAAAAAAAATAAAGTGCAGAAGTCACTCAATGAAAAGTTTATCAACCTAATACTTTAACAAGTTACAAGAGTATAAACTCTTAAAATATGACTACCTAAACATGTTATACTTTGTATTTCATTGGTAACTCAATCATTAGTTGGCCCACTTTAAGATTGAAGATGTAGGTTACAAAAAGTAGAATAATAAAATCATTGCAGGCTAAAAGTAGACAACACTATTAGTTTTTCTGTCAAGTCATATAATACAGTAGTCTTACTATGGTAATTGTGCAATTTTATAAATAGCTATGTTCAACTACGGCTCTTACATAAAGTTTAGTTTACAGTTTTTCTTAGAAGTAGATTTTAACTCCTCATAGTATATATTTTTATATTTAGTAGTTTCTCCTCTTCTCCTGTAAAAGATTAGCCTTCTGCAAATGCCGACAGATCAGCAGTCATATTTATCATATTATTTCATATCATAGTCATGTAACAAAATTTTAGGTATGCTGGTGTCTACCAGCACATCAATCTACCAAAATCTGTCAAATTTCCTCAATTGAATGCGTCTCTACATATTTATGGTGGAAAATTATTAACTAATCTGTTATAACAGAACAAAAATTAGACACATTAAAACTGTCATTTCAATTTCTAACCAAACATTTTTTAATACACTAATTACCTAATTCAAATATTCAAAGAAATGTAAGCAATACTTGTAAAATCATAATAGTTAAATATTGCCCCATTGAGCTGGAAGATATCAAAGACCTAAATACAAAACTATTAGCCTACATAGTATGGTCTTACAAAAATAAAAAGGGAGCAAAATTGACAAGGATAAACAGATAAGAAAGGACACCAAACAGAGGGAACCTAGTGAAAAGGAAAAGATACAATGAAGAAGTACACTGATCAACAGCTTTTACATATAGATTTATCAGATAAAATACTTACATGAATGATCTAAATAAAGCAATAGTGATTACTGTTAGCAATCACCTGACTGAACCATTGTTTTACATATAAATGAATAATGACAAAGAAATAAACATATAAATAATAATCTTATTATCTTACCTTGTGAAGGGCTGGCCTGCAACTGCCTGCGCAGATGCGGAGGGATGTAGCGGCCAGCACTCTTATTAGCCTGAGGCTGCAAGTCCAGACCAGCAAGCTGCATTTATCAAACAAACATCATTATAGTTATACTTAAACATTTGCAATTAAAGGCAAAGCTAGTAGGTTAAAACAACAGAATTTCGACATTATACACTAATAGCTGTGCCCTGTGGTTTAACCACAATAAACTTTATAAATTATAGACCATGCGTTAATCCAGGGTGTCAGCTAACTCCATACTAAATTTTAATGAAATCACTCCAGCCATTTAGACGTAAAGAAGTAACAAACATCCACACTCACAAACTTTCACCTTTATAATATTAATGTGATAGTGTGATACATGCTATTCCTTGATATACAAGCAGAACCTTTTCTGCTCTTATATTAATATCATTAAATAATTCAAGTATTTACCTACCATATAGTTTGCATTGATGGAGGTTATATAGGGTTTTCAAATTTAGCCAACAATACGGAACAGTTCCACAGAGTTTATGTGGCATCATGAGAAAAATATTTCAACCTAGTTTGTATATTTTCTTGGCTTATGACATGGGCTCAAATAAAGAAGGAAATTATGACCATGACTTGTTTTTATATAAACAATGATGTCACAGCAGCTCTATAACACAGTCTATATTATGTTTATGAATTATTTATTACAATGCAAGTCTAAGTCACCTAGCATTTTTTATAAATTGCTGTGGATTATTTAGTTCTTTAGAAGCGACCACTTGGAGAATATGACCTAAAATGCCTGTGTCTGATTTATCCCCAAGACAAAATGTTGTTGAGACATTGTTTAAAGAATGTTTGTTGTACACTGGTGGGCTTCACATGTCATATCAGCTATATAATAGAAACTGAAGGCTATTGTTATGTTGAACCCATTATTATAGGGCCTCAACAGACACAAACAAAAATATCAACTGCTATTTCTTTTCAACACAGTCTATTATCATGGAGAGACATTAATAACTATCAAACTTCATGAGATCATGTTACATACAAAATCATAATGATATTAGTGAAATAATTATCAGTTGCTAGATTAACAGCATTATCCCCATACATTATTTTGCTAATATAAAGTCAATATTTACAGTCCGGATAAGATATCTATAGATATTTGGGACAGTTAATTTAGTTAAAATACATGTGGATCATAAGAGAATAGACAAGTATTGATTTTTTACTTGGAATTTAATACTACATTTAACAATTCTGCCAGTGCATTCTAATAAACATGAATTTGCTAATGTCCAATGAAAATTGATTTTGTGGGTGGTAAAACTTACCCAAGATAGTAAATACAGATTTGTATTTGATTTGTGTCATTGTGCATACAACATGCTGTAATTCTAATTCTTAAACATTTAACATTTTTAGGTCAATGCAATATTTTTGAAACAAAATGTAATTTTCATTTATCCATTTGACTTTCTTTGCATATATGAGAATCTTGAAAATTTTATGATTTCTATCTTATGACTTATATTAAGAATAATTATTTGAAATATATGTCTTAATGCATATAAAGTTTGAAGTATAGATAACTTGACAAAAATATGGGTGACTGTTCATTTTGACATAATATATTCTTGCCCTAGAAAATGTGTCAATGTTTTAACTGTTTCCAGGTTTTCATATTCCAACTAAGAGCATGAATATTGTATATTTCTGATTAACATTACTTTCAGAGAATCAAGTATAGCAAACAAAGAATGTGTTATGATAATGTATGTACAACTAATTCAATTCTACAAGTACTTAATCAATAAATAACCTAGTACTGTTAGCAGTTGCACCTGTAGAGTCCCTGACACTGCATAACTACTTGGATAACCAACATTTTTGACAAAGTCATTCAACTATAGCAAATTAGGCATGTATGTTATCATGACCATAGAAGCATGACAAGTGTGCATGACTAAAGTCTGCAAAATTATACATTCATCTGCATCACACCTTAATTATCAAATTACAACTATCATATATTGATGATCAAATTACAACTATCATAGATCAAATATCACTTCATGCTAGTATTCCGGGAGCTTATATATTGCGAAACATTTTAATTTCCTCCCGCCATGACACGCAAATATAGCATGACAATGACCTCACTCGGCCTTTGGAAAACTACCGTAGTAACAAAGCGGTAATCGCCAGTATATCCAACTAAGGGTTTACACAAAATCAATGAAATAGATACCTTAGAAGTGGAAGAATTGAGTCGCCATGTTGGTTATTCCAAGACACGTAAAGCATTGCGATTTTAAAGATTATAGCTCCAAAGAATTACGAGATCATTTCATGAATTATATTTATAATAAAAGGGTGCTATGCGTCCTTCAGTAGCATAATTTACTCGTACATAGCCATTTAAACTGAAAATCAATAAGTGCATGAAAGTACATGAGGTACTGACCTGCTGCTCTAGACCTGTTCCATTTTGGTTGGTAACATTACTCATATTACTACCAAGCGGTACGTTTTTTTGGGAACTTTGCTCCAAAAATATTATACAAACACAGTCTACAATGAATTTTGCACAAACACAAATTCACAAAATCACATGAAAAGACTTCAATTTTTCTCTCCGAAATCACTTTTCATTCGTAGTTTTGTTCTTTTGCATCTCGCATTCGTTCACTCCCTACTTTTCATTCAATGTTTCCATGTGTGAACTAAAAATATAACACTGTAAAATTAAATTTACAAAAATTCACCTCTTTTTTCCACCATAAGATTTTGGAGATTTCCAAAATCGTTTATATTTGTTTAGATTAATGGCGTTCATTTCGAATCTAATGATATATTTTAAAATGTTAAACAAAGTTTCACCATGAATTTACCCAAGATTTTTGAATATTACGAAAATGGTAATATTATTGTCTATGATTTCAGGGAGAAACTGCTGTACCGACATAGTAAAAGTCAAGTTTCTACGCATTGACACTAGATGACGCTAAATAAATACAGATTAACAAAAGTTGAAAAACCGTAACTAAAAAAAACTTTATGTCGTGCTTACATCCGGTTTAATGATAAAAGATTTGCGTTCCACTGATAAGCTAATTAAAATCAGGTGTGAATAACGTGGAAGGCCATTAAATATATAAGAACATGAATAATTCTTGCCACAGCTAAAATCACTCAGAGCTAACCTAGAGCGGCAAAAATTTAAAACAAATGTCATGATTTTGTTATGATGCATATTTATGTAGTTCCTATTTAAAACATACTATAAAGATTAATATCTAAACCTCTTTGAATAAACAAGCAGCAATAAACCAAATTTTTGAAAATAACCATCATTCTACTACAATTAATGCAATCTTGTCAAAAGAAAACAGAACGATGTAGAATCTGTTTTACATATATATATTTTCAAATTCGATTCCAATAGTTTTGTCAGCTATTGAAATTAAATATAATGGTTTAGTTATCACTACCACACGTTTTAATGTATTGTTGCATAGTTTTTGTTTAGGACGGTATATGTTTATCATATTATTCAATGATTACTATGAATCCAAGTATTATTAATCAAAGATTGACACTAGATCTATTAAGTGAATATGGTGCATCCCTAGTTGTCAATACTTGTTGTCAATCACACGCAGAACTACCAGGGGGGTGACAGTTCATACATTCAAATTATTTGCATTCATAACAGCGTCATCTACTTTATTGAACCAAAAATATTCATCAAAAAGTTGTATCCTTGCGGTATAGATGGCGCTCAAAGAGAATCGGTGTATATTTTATTGTCTTTTAAGTTATTAAAATAATTAAATAAAGTGGATAATAGCATATTTTATACATTTATCACAGGTTTTTTCTAGAATATTATTTTTAGTTTATTTTAATACTTAATCATAAATTTTCTCTTCGTGGAAAAAATATCGTTGACAGTTTCAATAATCTCTCTATGGTTTGTAAAAATCAAACAAAAGCGTTTGGGATTTCGTAAATCTTTGCGTTTTTATTGTTTTGAGTTGTTTTTGTGATAACTTTGAGTTCTTTCCTAATTTGTGTATTATGCATCAAAATATTGCTGGACTTCTAAATAAGTCCGACATTTTAACAGTTCATATTCATCAATTATTAGATAGACAGATAAATGTAGATATTTTATGCATAACCGAGCATTTTATTATGTCTGGACAAGAAAGTTTAATAGAAATACCTAATTATAAACTGTCAGCATTTTACTCAAGAAATAATATTAAACGTGGAGGCTCATGTATTTTAGTAAAAAAAGGTATTGAGTACGAAACTTTAACAGAAATATCAAAATACTCTTTATCTGGAATCATTGAATGCTGTGCTATAAAACTAACTAAATTTAACTTTATAGTAATATGTATATATAGACCTCCAAAACCATGTAACTTATATAAATTTTATGAGAACCTAGATGTTATTTTAAAAAAAGTGTCCAATAATCACAAAAATACTGTGATACTATGTGGTGACTTTAATATTGACACACTGAAACGGAATAAATTATCAATAGAATTCGAATCATTGCTTTTGAGCTATAACCTAAAATTAGAGATTATGCAGCCGACAAGGCTAAGTAGTAAAACATGTTTAGACAATTTCGCTCACAATATGCGTCAGAAATGCGAATATGAAATTATAGAACTAGCATTATCAGACCACACCGCACAAATATTAAAAATCCCAGTTCGTAAATATTCAAACATAAAATCCTGGCGTAAAAGAATAAGAGACATATCCAAAGAAAACCTAGATAAATTCAGTGGCCACCTCAAAAATCTAACTTTTTCAGATGTATACAATACACCAGACCCAAACTCAGCATATAACAACTTCCTATTTCTTTTACTGTACAATTTATGCTTCCCCTACAAAACAGTAACTGTTAGATCAGAAAATAAAATTAAATGGGTATCAAAAGGTATTCGAATGTGTAGCAAGAGACAACGCTATTTATTATGGCAAATGAGATTAAAACCAACTGTTGGAAATAAAGAAACTTTCAAAAATTATACTAAAAGGTTTAAAAAAATCGTTAAATTAACACAAAAGGCCCAAAATAATCATTTAATTAACAATTCAAAAAATAAAACAAAGACGTCTTGGCAAATAATAAATAATAGCAAAAAAATAAGTGAACCTATTATACGAATAAAAAAACAAGATTTAACAATAAATGACCCAAAAGAAATAGCAGATTCGTTTAACAACTATTTTATTGATCAAATAGGCCAAATACCAAATAATAAAACTTTAGACGTCAAAAGAATTGAATACAATCCACATTCAATATTTATATCACCTATTGTACCGCAGGATGTAATTAAAACTATACACCACTTAAAATCTAAAAAGAGCCTTGGATTTGATGGCATATCAACTGAAGTGATAAAATTTGTCTCTCATATAATAGCTGGCCCACTAACCCATATCATAAATAATAGTATAACTGCAGGTATATTTCCCGAGAATTTAAAAATGACTGTTATAAAACCACTACATAAAAAGAACACGAAGGATGATATGACCAATTATAGGCCAATTGCATTAATTCCCGTTTTCTCCAAAATAATAGAAAAAATCATATATGAAATCATTTTTAACTTTTCAATCAAATTTAATATTCTATGTAAAGAACAAAACGGTTTCATGAAAAATAAAAATATAAATATGGCTATATATGATTTACTAGTTACAGTAATGAAAAATGTTGATAATAAAATTCCTATATGTGCAATTTTTACCGATATGTCGAAAGCTTTCGACTACGTCAATCATATTCTTTTATTTGAAAAGCTTTATGCTTACGGAATACGCGGTAATGCCTTAGATTTGATCAAGTCGTATATCAGCGGTCGTAAGCAAATCACAGAAATAACGAGGCTTTGTACTAAAACTAGAATTGAACAAACGTATAAATCTACCACGAGAGAAATAAAATTCGGAGTTCCGCAGGGCAGTGTCCTGGGGCCACTTTTATTTCTGCTGTATATTAATGATCTCCCTCGCCAAATCAATCACCCAATGGTTTTATACGCGGACGATAGTACAGCATTAATAAAATGCCATGACAAACAGCTGTACGAAAACGACGTAAACGATACACTGAAAGTACTAATTAACTGGTTAAATCATAATAACTTACTAATTAACTTAAACAAAACAAATATAATGCACTTCTACCAAAGACTGCGTATTGGAAACTTAAACATAAATTATAATAGTCAAACCATTGAAAGAGTTGAAGTCGCTAAATTTTTAGGTATTACATTAGACAGCCAATTAACATGGAAAGCTCAAGCTGAAACAATATGTAAGAAACTAAGTACATCTGCTTATGCATTGTATAACCTTTCGAAAAAAGTAAATATTAAGACAGTACTAGTAGCCTATCATGGCTTGGTGGTCTCGATACTAAGATTTGGGATTATTTTTGGGGCAATTGTTCTTATAGAGAGGATATCTTTCGTGCTCAAAAACGCTGCATACGTTCAATGTTCAATATTAAGGTCACAGACAGTTGTGTCCCAGTTTTCAGAGAACATAAATTGTTAACATTCCCATGTATTTATATTTTAGAAATGGCAATATTTGTTAAAACCAATCCTCAACTATTTAAATCTTTAAATGAAGCTCGATATCGTACAGTCTCTATGAGGTCACAGTACCAAAACCTATTGTATGAAGGTAACTGTAAAACAGCTTTGTTTAAAAAAAGTGTTATGGGAATGGCTCCTGTTATTTTTAATAAAATACCTAATTGTATTAAGGTTCAACCTTTAAAAGTTTTTAAAAAGAGACTCACCACCTTATTGCAAACTAATTGTTATTACTCAGTTCGAGAATACTTAAATGATGCTTCTATAAATTATTTTTTTATGCTACTGACGTTGTATTAGTTTTAAGGGTATTGTGAGCAAATGTGACTCATAAATGTTTGTATGCCTAAATAGGCAGAATGTACAAGGATTCGTTATTTATCTGTAACACCAATTGTAAACACCTACATTCTTTGCAAATAAATGATTACTTACTTACTTACTTACTTTCTCTGCTGAAGACGTCGAGTTGAGATTACTCCTCCGTCTTCTTTTCGAAACTTGTGCTCGAAGGCCAGTATTTATTGCGAAAAGACGCTTTTCGGTATTGTGTGTATAGCTGAAAGTTAACTTGTGTACAATGCCGCACCGTTGTATTTTTGGATGTCCCGAGACAGGTACGTCTAAATGCACATAATATAGTCTCTCTAAACAATCTAGTGATTGTCACAAAGATAGCCTTTGTATTTTTATACGTTCTGTCTCCATACTACTCCGTATTTAAAAGTCCATAGCAAATAACTTCCTAAAACTATGTTCATTTCAGTAATATTTACTAGCTACTATTATAATATATTGTACATAAAACTATTTGCAACCTACAAGTAGTTTTGTGACTGATGATTGATGTTCATTGGTGATGAATGATTTTCACATAATCATTCACAGAGGACCTTTGTGGCTAAGCAGTGTAGGTTGCGGCTTCGATTCCCGCTCCAATCATTCTTTGTGTTTGTTTGACTTGTAAGATTACCCTCCATGTCTCGGAGGGTCCTGATTGTTATAATAATATCAATAACAATTGTATCAAGTTGTCAGACTACAAATAGAATCTGAGACCTGGACTGCTGTTACCATTTCAGCTATAGGTTCCCCATGGGTTACAAGGTTAAATGGCAGTTGCTTGATTAAAGATGGCAGATATCCATGAAAATTTATAGATTTGATTTAACTCCACAATGTTTGACCTAATTACATACACCCTAGAAGATAATATAGGGTTTAGAAGATAAAAGTAAGAGTAGTCTGGCATTACACCTTACTGTATGTTATTTTCAGATACTGTGCTGCATGTATTTCCAAATCCTAAAAAATTTCCTGACCGTTTCAAAGCTTGGGTTAATCTTGCTGGAGGAAGACTTGTTACACCTTCAGATTATGACTTTTATAAGAAAAAGCGTATCTGTGACATTCACTTTACTGAAGAACATAGGAACCGCTTTAAACATCTAAATGCATTGGCAATACCATCACTCCATTTGCCTGGTGAGTAAATATAACTGTTTGATTTTCTAGTCTCATAATTTTTTTTTTACTTTTTATGTAACTTCGGTCCTCTTAATTATAAGTTTTACAAAATATAAATTTCAAAAACGTACCCAAATTTCAGCTATATTAAACAAGGTTCATCAAATTCCTCAAAAATAAAAAAGTTTGTGACTTGTGCAATTTTATAAGAAATTGTCAAAAACAATTAACAAAAAAATTACTTTATGAGGTTTGTTTAATAATATTGTAGTATATAAAGAGATGGTAATTTTATTACAGGCACCTCTGTCCCTCAGCAGTTTGTTGAAATCCATGCTAAAGCATCTACTGGAAGTCCAATCATTACATTATCAGGTAAATCATAAATTTATGTTTAGTTCAGAATATTGATTATTCAAGTAAAAACTAAGATTTAGGACTGTTGTTAACCTATCCAGTGAAGCTATGAACAATACACTCTGGCAGATCAAATTTATGATAGCCTTGCTATCATCCTTCCGAATAATGCTATGAAAACTAAAATTCATCAGATAAATGTCAATTAACAAGTTCACAATAACTGTTATGGCCAATTCGCATAGCAAAGTATATTATAAATTATCTGATTAAAAAAGAATTATCTGATTAAAATAGAATGAACAATGTAATGTGTCAGAGTGAACGAGGCGAAAGAAGTATGCAGAGATTGTAGCTAGTGAAAATCTGTCATCTCTTCCTACTCCTGTGTGAAATAGGTGTGAATCTATGAATGTCTGTATTTACTTATTTAATTTAAGATATTACATTTATCTGAATCATCATAATCACCAACTGGCCTGTAATGTCAGTTTAGGAAACTTCTGATATATATGAATAAATAAATGAGATTTGAATCTGAATATACACCAGTCTAATAATAATAATAATAATATATTTATTTCAGATAATAATTAATCCATAGTAATTTGTTAGTAATGGCTTAGAAATATGTTAGTACTACACTAATAAATCTATCTTACGTTAAAAATGGGAGCCCTGGAACCCATGTGAACACTGTTCCAGTGGCTCACTATTGGGCAATCAATTTTGTGCAATATGGTATTTAGGAGGCTGCTGGTACTGTCTCGCACACGACGCATCAGGGAGGCAGTTCTTTTCCTTAAAATTGCCTTGAAGCAATCAGTCCTTGCTTCTGCAAACATACCTGATGCGCTGCACCAGCGGGACAGCCCCATCAGCATCCTAAAACCATTATTGTATTGTACACGTAGTGTTTCGAGTGACCTGCGACGATAACTGACCCATAAGCTGCAGGTGTACAGAGTTTGGCAGTAAGATTTAAAAAGTGCTATTTTCACTTCTCTTGTACACCGTGCAAACCTACGAGCCAGCATGTTACACCTCACTGCCAAGCCCCTTCGTTCACGCTCTATGTCTAAGTCATCTGAAAGGTCCTCAGTAATCCAGAGGCCCAAGTATTTAATTTTTGTAACCCGACTTAAAGGGATCCCATTAAGTCGCACTGGAGGGACAAATTTAGGTACTTTGTTACCAGACTTAAACACCAACAGCTGACTTTTCACCGGGTTATACCTAAGCCCGTGAGCCTCTGCGTACCTCTCACAAATGACAATTAATTGCTCTAGGGCCTTATGTGATGGAGAAACCAATACTGAATCGTCCGCGTATACTATATTATTGACATTTTTTCCATCAATAGAGCATCCGATGTCAGTGCTGATTAACTCCCCTATCAGTTTATTTATATACAGATTGAAGAGACGGGGAGAAGACAGACCACCCTGTCTCACTCCGCACTCCAATCTATACTCTTGTGAGCAAGAGTCCCCCCACTTAACATAATTACACTGGTTATTGTACCAATACCGCAGTATATTGATAAGCTCACCAGGAGTACTAGTGTCCATCAGGAGCTTATCCCATAGTACATCGTACGAAACCAGGTCGAATGCCTTCGACAAGTCCAAGAAACATGCATAGATTGGTGTGCTTCTAGTCACATAGTACTGGACAGTATGCTTGAGCCTCAAAATGGCTGTTTCAGTTGAGAGCCCAGGTCTGAAACCGAACTGAGATTCATTAAGCTTTATGTGTTTGTCTAGTTGGTTGTCAAGCAAACCGTCCAGCACCTTCGCCACCACTGTGGCCAATGAAATCGGTCTATAATTGTTCTTGTCGGAAGCATCCCCTGTCTTGTCTTTGACAATTGGTATAACCATAGTTTTCATAAGCTCCCCAGGTAAATACTCATGAGTTACACACAGATTAAATAACATACAGCACCCTTGGTAAATGTACTCCCGCGTGCTGCAAGTGCTCGATACTAAGATCGTCGTGACCCGGTGATTTCCCCCGCTTCATACCCTTAATGGTGTCTGCTACTTCTTTAGCGGTAAACCTAATAAGTGGGCCACTTGGCTTCTCAGAATCGAGCACCCGCGCCGATTTAACTAACGTGGAACTCACTTTAAAGTGTTCCTGAAAGAGTCCAGCTATCTGACTAGGTTCAGATAGGCCATTAATACATGTAGGTAAACTCGTCCTAGCCTCCAGCTTCTTGGTGTGTTTCCAGAAGCTCTTAAAGTCTTTCGTTTTATGGTGAGTAGCTATTATATCCATTTTAATTTTGTCTTCATTGTCCTGACACCATTTTAACTTAGACTTAAAAAGCCTCCTTGTATCACGCATTTTTATATAGGAGTCACCCATCATGGGCCTACCCTGAAGTGACCATAACTGGAAACTAAGTCGAGCATCCTGATGAGCTTTTCTTACATGCTGGTTCCATCCAGTTATTTGTCTACGCTTTTTATAAGTCCTATTGACTGAACAAGATTCAGCGGCCTCCCTTAATATACTAACTACATTATTATATAAGTTATCTATTACTATTTTATGTTCTATATTATTACATAGATTGTCAGCACATTCCATGAACTCCGGTGGAAAGTCTATGTTTCTTAATTTAATAGTACACCTATCGCTAAAGTTATTTATCATTTCGGCGTCCCTTTCGCCCCACCGTACATTATTCCGCCTACTATTTGGGCAATACACTTTACTTGGCAAGTTGTCAATCTTATAACTTATTTCCAATGGAAAATGATCTGACCAAAACACATCTAAACGTACCTTAACGTCCGTTATACTATACATCGCCATGCTACCTCAGTTGTAATACAGTGATCCAGCCACCTTTTGCAACTCTCTTGACTCTCACTCAGAAAGGTATAGGTACCTGAGGACGCCGTTAGATAAGCCACATCCGCACACTGCCACTTTACTTCCTCGCAAAAAGTCACAAGTTCAGTATAAAATAGTTGTCCCGGGTGCGCATTGAAGTCGCCTAGTATAACTGACGACTCCACCTCACTGCTTTCAATCACTGCATTTATTTCACTAAGAACTTCCGTAAATTCGGTTAGATTGACTATATTGTCCGTTGGCATATACACGGAAAAAAATAACGTACACCTACTTGCTACACGCACTATCACGGCCGTTAATCTAGCACTCGTACACGGCACCACTACAACCGAGGAGAATATACCCTTACGCCACATTATCCCGACTCCACCATAAGGACGACCTCGTAGTATACCCGCTGATATGTCGACGGATGACTTACTGGTGTACTCGAATTTTGAGTCGATTTCTCCAATATGGCTAAATTAGCTAAAATATTGTAAGAATAGTCATATATTGTAATGATAGTTATATAATATTAAAAGATAATTATTACTTCCAGAATCAGACCAACCTGTTCCTGAGGACTTTGGGCCTGTCATGAGTAATATCCGCCCTATAATAACTACTGCACAGTCCAACTTATCCATTGAGTGTCCAGGTAAACTTCACCATTTATTATTTATTAGTTTCCACCCACGACTCCGCCCGCGTAGTTTATTGATAAGAAGTAGACTGGCCTTCCCCTGGCAACAGACTATCCATAATATCAAATTCATTCGGTTCGCGTGCTCGGCGGTGGCCCGTCATTGCCTAGACCACCCTTACATGCCGTATATAAAGAAGTAACGGTGCTTCATTTAGTAATCAACCGCAGTCAATGAGGTCCTGGGTTCAAATCCCGGGTCGCGGCAAAAGTGATTTTGGGATTTTTCCGTAAAAAGAAATTTCTCAGTATCAGCTCGAAGTCTGGAAGTTGGCGGTATTACACCCCCGTGACTCGGAGAGCCCCTGCTAAAAGCTGCCTAAAAAAGCAGAATTTTTAAAGGATTGGGATTTACTGAAGCAACAACATTTTTTAAAGTGTCTTTGTATATTTTTCAGATGCGAGTGTTTATGGCCTGCATGCATTGTCGGATCACAATTTACAGTTGTTGTTCAAGAACCAGACCAAAACGGGTAACCGTTTACAATTCCCAGCTATGGCTTCATCAAAAGATTCGAAATTTCCGAAGTGAAATATGTCGTTTGCGCAAAAGTAATATGACTTTTAAGAAACGACTGGAGACTGTTGAAAAACTGTCAGAAAATTTAGCTTTTAGAGTAGCAACTCAACATATGACAAAGCCTGCACAGTTATTTGCTCATATGCAAATACAAAATAAAAAGAAATCTAAAGGAAGACGTTTTTCTATTGACGAAAAAGTCTTGGCTTTATCGCTTTTTAAGAAAAGTCCAAAAACCTATAAGTTGCTATGCAAATATTTTACTTTGCCATCATCAAGGGCTATGAAAAGATTGATTAGCCAGGTTAAATTAACACCTGGCATTAATCCTATTATTTTTGAGAAAATAAAAAAATCCTTAATGGAAAAAGATAAATCGGATCGACTGTGTAGTCTAATTTTTGATTAAATGTCAATAACGCCACATATATCTTACGACATTTATAAAGATGAGATAAAAGGATTTGCTTGCAATAAAACATCAGAATTTGCAGATCACGTTCTTACTTTTATGGTAAAAGGTGTAAAAAGTAATTTTAAGCAACCTGTAGCATATTATTTTACACAGAAATTAAATGCGGTAGAATTAACATTTTTAATAAAATCAGTTGTAAAACACATCATAGATGCAGGTCTTATTGTAGTATGCACAGTGTGTGATCAATCTGCGGTCAATGTTAGTTGTATTAAAAGCATGGTCAATGAAACTAAAGCAATATATTTGCGCAACGGGAAAGAGTGGCGTTATGATAATATCTACATTAAGGGCCATATCATAATACCTATTTATGATACCCCACATTTAATTAAATGTGTGAGAAACAATTTGCTTACAAAAGACCTTAAATATTGTATTGATAATGAGATCAAAATAGTTAAATGGGAATATTTTCAAATGGTTTATTCTGCAGATAAATCATATGGGCAATTGCGGCTTCTCAATAAACTGACTGAAGAGCATGTGAACCCAGACAAAATAAATAAGATGAGAGTTAAGTCTGCAACACAGCTCTTCAGTCACAGTGTTGCTGTTGTTACAGAACACTTAACAGCTCGAGGTGACCTTCCGAGCGATTGTCGCCAAATTATAGAAATAGTTTTATTATTAGACAAATTGTTTGACTCATTAAATGTTAATTGCTTAACAATACCAAATGGTAAAATATTTAAAGGGCCGGTTAAAGTCAATTCGCCTCACCATGAATTATGGCAACGAGCCAAACAAATATTAAAGACTGTGACATTTATTCCAAAATGTAATGCTGGAAATAGGTTAAGATTACTCGAAACGACACCTCCAATAATTAATAATTTTATTAAAAGTATCGAAGGCATAGAAAATATGTGGAAACTGCTTCATCATAAATATGGCTATGATGCAATGTTGACAAGAAACTTCAATCAAGATCCTATAGAAAATTTCTTCGGCAATATCAGGAGCTATGGTGCTAGAAATATTGCGCCAAATTCCGTAGGATTTGAAGGTGCTTTTAAAGCACTATTAATAAGTAATAGTGGCATTAAATCTAATTCACATTCGAGGAGAGCAAACTGTGAAGAGGATTCTAATGAGTATCTACAATCGTTAAATTTCTTTTTAACGGAAAAAAATTGAGAGTCCGGATATTCCCGAGGAAATACAAATTCCTTTTAATGGAGAAATCTGCTTTAACCAATCAAAAATTATTGACCCTGGTCAAAGCAATTATGTTGTGTGTGTTGTGGATCCTAAAAAAAAGCCTTAAAATGGTAATAAAGGGTTGTCCATATTGTCAAGATATATTATTAGAAAAAAATGCAAACCCAAACAACTCCTACATAAAAGCTAAAGAATATTGTGGTAAAAAATGGCTGTGTTATCCTAGTGAAGAAATTGAAAAATATTTCAAAGATGTGCAAAAGTTAGCCACACATTTTGTTAAGAAAGATGTACCCAAAACAAAATTAAAGGATAAAATAAAGATGTTTATTGATTTATTAGTCGATAGTCCAGCACTCTGCCCTACTCACAATAGTGAGTTCAAAAAATTATTTATAGATACATCATTAAATACTATAATAATCAGTTGGTGTACCTCCATCAATAGAATATTAAGTGGGAAAATTAGTTATGATGGTGAGGATGAAACGAAAATCGCCGCTTTAAAATATTTTAACCAACATAAAAATTACAAAAATAGGAAGTAACTTATGTACGTTTTAAGTTTTAATAAATTAATTAATAAAACTACATAATGTGTTTCATTTATACTGATTTGCTATCGGTGATTTGTATAATTTGCTGTTTTCCATTATTGAGTTATTTTATCTAGTAAAATAAAATAAATAAAATAAAAAAGGTTTTTATTCACGTAGACTTTAAAAAAGCGCTTGTAAATAGTCAGAACATGTTTGTAGTAATATAGTTGTATACATTAGATATTATTTCTAGTAACATAGATATTTAGGTACATCTTGTATGAAAACATTTATAAAATTTATTTTATTACAGAAATGATATTTAGCTAGCTCGTATCAAGTTATTGTCAAGAGATTATGTTTAATTATCTAGTTTAAGTCTAATATTTTTACTACATATTGTCAATGGTTCTGTCTATATTAAAGGTATTATTATTATGACGGACCTTGTGTTAATAACGACGGTCGCGCTTTAATGCTACCACCGGATCCAATGCGCCCCAACTGAGAAGACCCAGCGAAACAAACTCAGTGGGTTCATCTACTACCGGTTTCAACACGACCCAGTTGAGACGGTCCGGCGAAACATACTCAAGCGGGCATGAACACGGGATTTGGTCCAATTAGAGTAATTATTTAGTAGGCAAACACAATATATGCTCGATCGGTTGTCTGAATGCTTATTATTTTAGATTATATTTAGGTATACAAAAGAAAAACTTCGAAACAATAACATTATTCATTTTGAGACAGAGTCAATAATTTTAAATTAAGTATATGATAGCAATCATTTACAGATAGTTCACGTAACACAGCAGATCAGTCATGTCTATATGGCTACAAGATCTCCAGCGAGCAATGTGCAGGTAGGAAGTGAGAGCCAGACGTCTTTGTCATCGATGTACTCTTTAGTGGTGTAATAACCCCTAGCCATAAGTACACGTTTAATATGTGTTTTAAAACTTGTGTCAGGCAGATCAGTAATTTGAGTAGGAAGCTTGTTATAAAACCTAATACAATTTCCTAAAAATGATTTATTAGTTTTGCTTACTCTAAAGCCTGGCATGGCTAGTTTGTTTTTATTCCTAGTATTTATATTATGCAGTTCACTTTTCTTTTTATAATTATGAATATTTTTTCTAACAAACATTATATTCTGATATATATATTCCGATGGCACAGTAAGTATATTTATTTCTTTAAACAAATTTCGCAAAGAATCGCGGCTGCCTAAACCATAAATGGCTCTGACTGCTCTTTTCTGCAATACAAAAATAGTACCTATGTCAGCCGCCGAACCCCACAGCAGAATGCCATACGACATAATGCTATGAAAGTACGCGAAATACACTAATCTAGCAGTTTGTTCATCTGACAATTGCCTTATTTTCCAGACAGCATAGGAAGCCGAACTTAATTTACCTGCTAACTTTTCAATCTGAGGACCCCATTGCAATTTTGAATCAAGTGTCAATCCTAAAAATACGGTCGATGGGACTAAATCTAATATTTTCGCATTAAGTGCAACTGTTGGTACAATTTGAGTCACATTCGGCAATGAGAACCTGATGCATTTAGTTTTCCCTGCATTTAACAAGAGATTATTTGCCGAAAACCATTCTGATATAAAGCTGAGTGTTTTATTATGCTCAATAAGATCTTTATCCTTTCTATTTACTTTAAATATGAGCGACGTATCATCAGCGAACAAAACTATCTCTGATACTTTCTCTACCAGATAAGGGAGATCATTTATATAAACTAGAAATAAAAATGGGCCCAATATAGACCCCTGGGGCACCCCCATTTTCACAGGATGACGTGCCGAAGTGACACCGCCTATCGAAACCATCTGTTGTCGCCCCGATAAATAGGACATCACAAGATCAAGAGATGTGCCAGATATTCCATAGTACTTCAGTTTAACAACGAGCGTACGATGATCAACGCAATCGAAAGCCTTAGAGAGATCACAGAAAACTCCCAGCGCATCCTGTGATCCCTTAAGTTAACTTATTGTTGTTCTTTGGAAGTTTATAATATTGTATCCATATAACACAATAAGTTAAAATAAAGTAACTCAATACGTAGTTGAAAACAAATAAATTCCGAAGTCTATAAGTACCTATCTAACTAAAATCAGAATTAGTTCTAGTTAAGAAATCAAGATGGCGCTTTCATTTGATTGGCATCAAAACGCCCCAAGAGTGCACTCTTCTCCCAGTTTATTATTATACTCTTTGTTTATTATTATACTCTTTGCGGAGTTACATTCTATCTTTTTGCACACTTTCATAATTTTACATACATGAATTCTTTCGATTTAGAACCATGCCCTATGTCTAGCATCATACTAAATCTATTGTCTTAATTTATAAAAAAATACAGTATAACTATATTTTAGTTAGGTACCTTCAAATTGCTAGATTATCACCTTTTCATGGACGGCCCGCCGAACAAATTTGACGTACAAAGTTCTAAACTGACAGGTGTCACCTAGTTTAAATACTCTTTGAGTGTTACATTCATTGGCATTTGGCAATCCTAAATATTCCTGAATACTTTCTTGTTTTTTATCCATCTCTTTCTATCTCCTTTACTAAACAAAGAGTATTAAAATTTACATTATTAAAGGTAATCTACGACATTCAATGTTTGTTTACACACTGGTTTACAAATTTAATTATTAAATGTCACAAGTGGGGCATTTATTGTTATTAGTAAATATTCACTAGTAGGTTCAAATTCAAAGCCAACAACATAACATTACGCGGATATCGAAGAATAAATTACTATAATCACGAATGTATGTAGACTTAAAACTTTTTTTTCGTTATAATTTCAGATTCTGAAATTTACATATCATAATTTAGTATTAAGGATTGTCCTTAATTTTTCAGCATGGAGGCAGAATCCCATACGCCACCGCAACCTCGTGAGAGGCAGGCCCCGCCGCCGCCACGGGCTAGGCAGCCGCCGCCTCCACCGCGCCGTGCCACTGCAAATCCCCCGCCGCAACCGAGAGAACGCCAACCTCCACCACCACCCCGCGACCGACAACAACCTCCACAACCGAAACACTAAAGCGTCTTCTACACGGTTGCAAACCAACGTCCCAACAGAGGTCACCCTGTTGGTTGCCGTCCATCTAGTCTGCATAACTACAGTCTAGATGGATGGCAACCACCAGGGTGATGGTTACCAGGAGGGTTACTTAAGATTTATTTGTACTTCAAGTGAACAAGATAAACAAGCCAACATTTTCTTCAGAATACAAGAACATTTAAAATATTTAGTGGCATTTATAATAATAATATCTTGGGACATTATTTACACACGGCCATCTGATCCCAAACTATGCAGAACTTGTACTATGGAAACCAGATACTACATAATATAATACTTTTCTTTTGTAAAAACATACTTATACAGATAAATTACACCCAGGCTCAGGACAAACAGACATGTTCATGCACACAAATATCTGTCCTGGGTGGGAATCGACCCCACAACCTCCGGCACGAAAAGCAAGAATTTGCCAACCATGCCAACGGGCCCATCAATAATATAATTAAAAATAAAAAAAAGTAGTAACATTATATTAAAATATGTTGGTGTTACAGGTGAGTGTACCATATGAATTACATAAACATAGCATTACAGTATTGTTAATATGTTCACAGTCCCATGGACTATTCCCATAGTTAATTTCAATGAATTTGAATGTTGGCTCACAAATTCATACATCTTGTTTAACATTGACTCATCAAGTTCAGCAGTTATGACTGAAGGATAAAACTAAATGTTTTTACCTTTGATATAAAATATAGGTGTAACGTGTAACCATATTGCCTTGCCAATGAGTTGGTTACTTTTGTATGTGAATTGTGAACATTAAAATGTAATAAATTAATCATAAACGAACGGATTGGCATCAGGTTGCAATCTGTGTTTGTAATCTTTTGCTTTGTAGAGGGTTTGTTGTGTAATATGCGATTTATCATGTTCTTTAACAAGAAATATGTATACAATCTTGTGGAGTCTAACTTCATTCGCAGATGACATTCATACTACTAGTCAATGCTCATTATGTAATAAATGAATAGTTGAGGTTGTGCTCTTTAATGCTCACCACCCTGTATTATTGCCTTTTATTATATTTACATATCTCATAAGAAGTTCAAAGAAAGTGAAAGATTTGCAGTTGTAAACTTCTTCAAACTTAAAACAAAGCAATTGTGAAAATTTTCTATGTCAATAATACTAATAAAAGGCCAATAGGACATTTGGTAAACTATTGTCTGTTTTGTGCTTGGCTTCACAAAATTTAGGCTTAGACTTTTAACAAATGCATATTGTACAAACACCAGCCCATCAAGTTAACCCAATCTGTCAAATTTCTTTTATAGATTTTCAACTTTATCACTCAAGCCATATGGTTCACTTTCAATTGGGGAAATTGGGTAGCTTGATGTGCTAACATCTGTACATTCATAAAATTGAGTCATATATTCTAGGAAGATTAACAAGAAGCTTCACATAACAAAATTCCCATTGCACCCTAAACAAACATATATATATTTTTTGTATAGAGAATGAACAGACATTATCATATCTAAGAACAATGTATCTGTTTGATTAGTGTACATACGCTAAGTATGTAGTGTTAACTTTGTACTTTACATGTCTGGCCGTTATTATTGTATATCAAAGAAACACTTAAGTTCTTTTAATCAAGTTAAGACACTTATTTTCTCATCATTAATAAATATGAGGCTGAACTTATAAACATTTTTGTAAGGAACTCTCTTGTTGTAAGGTTAAAATAAAATGAGTGCTTTGATATTAAAACTGATATAGTACATGTAAGAGAGGATCTAGGTGTTTTCTTGTTATGCATTTATGACGAGCTATTGAATGTGATAATTAAAATAAAATTCTATTGTACATGAGGGTATGTGGTTGATACCAACATAACGTGTGTCAATAAATCTGCAGTATATATTTATGTAGTATTTAATTTTTCAGTCTACTTATACATATAAATAAATAGCTTGCAAAATTATTTACACATTTATGTATCAATCTTTCTTCATACATTTATCCACAGAGTATGTAACAAACTAAATGTAAAATATTGGTCATAAGAGAGATCTAATTACATAAAACAATAACAATAATAAGTGTTATAGTATTTAGTTTTATATAAATGTACACATTTTTATATAATATAATTATTAGCTTGTTGTAAATTTGGTCTAGCTAAGGTGTTACCTTAGCTAGACCAAATTTAAAAATATATATTTTATAGTGCATTCGTTGTTATAGTTTATTCTGTAGACTAAGTACAGATAATGTTATACAAATTTTGATATTTTTTTTAATAAACCATTGTTTAACAAATTCTGTTTTCTTTTGTTGAGCCTGAGCCTGGAGCAAATTCGCAGACGAATGGAAGTTTCGTAAGACCACTTTACGATCTTTAACCCATTCAATGCGGCGGCTTAAATTACAAATGGCTGCCCTGTACTGCTGTAACGTAACCAAATCTACATGTATGTTCTGCTGACGTAGTATCTTGTCTGAATTTTTTTACACTACATACGGTTGACGGGTTAACTCGATGTGTGTGTCCCCAGCTTCCTCATTGATATAATCGAAATTCTAAATATGCCATATTTTAAAGCATAATTGGAGCATTTTAAGGTTTCAGTCATATAAAATTGGAGCAATCACAACTTCGTTACTATGATTTGTTGAATGTGTGTAAGCTGGACGAACGTGTCTCCAGCTGACACATGCCGTTGGGGCAAAACCAGGGATGTGTGGGTTTAAAAATATATTAAAAAATTTAACTCATAATTGCAGCAATGAGAGCCAAAAACTCAAATATTATTTAAACTACGATCATAAAACCATGTGCGAGCTGGAGACACGTTTCCCTGGCTTACACATGTGTATCTTCGTAATTATTTAAGCTACGATTATGTACTATACCTCAAAATTCTCAGCAAAATTGCAGCATTAGGCTCCAAATTTTTCAAAACCTTAGCTCGAATAGTTTTTCAGCTACGAAGCAATAAGTATGTGTAAGCTGGGGACACGTCACACGGGCTTACACATGGTGAATTACTGTAACTGTATAAGTTGCAGTTTTCTTTTAAAGATCTAATAACATGTTATAATTGGAGCACACACGAGGCATAATTTCAAATCTCTAGGCCTTTTACTTTCAAAATTATAAGCCAAATACGGTTTTCCCGTCAACATTTTGAAAATATTCGGTCGGGAGCGGTCAACCGCGACGTTGCCGTTCCGTGCATTATACTATTGCTATCGAGTCTGAACTTTAGCTCTAACGTTATAAGAGTTATTTTAATTCGGTTTCGATCGTTTTAGCTTTTGTATTGACATAATATTCTTAGACTAGGAGCTGTCTGTTAACATTTGTATGAGAAACATTTTGAATTTTATGTTTTCTTATCATACAACTATATGTATTTATTGTATGTATGTACAACAAAGTAGGTATAGTTCCACCATAATTAATCAGATAGAAGCCAGGCGGCTTATCAGCGTGGGAGTTAACC
Source organism: Pseudoips prasinana (assembly GCA_951640165.1). Classification (NCBI taxonomy): domain Eukaryota; kingdom Metazoa; phylum Arthropoda; class Insecta; order Lepidoptera; family Nolidae; genus Pseudoips; species Pseudoips prasinana. The sequence continues at coordinate 19,353,872 of OX621236.1, read as the reverse complement.
AGGCAGCCCATTAGTATGTAGGTAGTATTATGCTAATAAATCAATAATTCAAATTGTTTATTTGCTTCAATACGAGTGTTTATAAAAATTTCTTATTACTTAAATAATGCACAGTTAGCTCCATATTAACCTTTCGGTGTGCTAATATTAATCATTATAAAATTTAAGTCTATATGCATTATTTCAATATTAAAGTTTATCTGTATACATATAATTTCTAGTCAAATGTGATTAAGTAATTATTAAATTTATTCATATACAATTCAATATTAATACAGATGTATTATATCTAAATACTTAAAAAAATGAAAATATAAAATGGCCAAATTGATACCTACACCGATTTCTAAATTACGTGACGAGTATATAAATTGTAGAGGTAGTATGTTGCTCTACCCTAATAAAAAAGTGTAGGTGTGTTCGTGGACGAAACTGGTGAGAAGATCTCACCAGTTTCGTCCACGAACACACCTACACACTTCGTACCAAAAGCATACCAAACTTAGTCGATACAGGACGTGTGAAACGGCTGATGTTCCGACTAATGGAGTTCCCAGCTCACTCACGGTTATGAATTCAAAGAATAAATGTTGCTTGAAATCACATATGTTTCATAACGGCTTGACGAGTCCTAATGTTATGTATCTATAGTTTGAGTCCCTCGTAGAATAGCCACTGCCGACATAGCCAAGTTGTCAAGTTGAAGTGGCAGTGGGCAGGGCACATTCTCGTAGCTCGTAAAACCGACGGCCGCTGGGGCAGAAAGGGTCTGAAGTGGCGACCACGAACCGGAAGACGCAGCGTGGGCAGGCTCCCTACAAGATGAACCGATGATCTTGTGCGGGTCGCTAGAAGCCGCTGGATGCGGGTAGCGCAAGACCGGTAAATATGGAGATCTTTGTTGGATCCCTTTGCCCGTCAGTGGGCGTCTTTCGATATGGTGATGATGGTTGCCTCGTTGGTATAGCCGTAGTGTGAGCTCTACTGTACATTAGGTCCCGTCGATTTGCAGCTTCATATTTTTTTTGCATGTGTTTCCGGATTTTGGGGCTTTCAAAAGCACACTAAAAACACTATATTATACCTACTACCAAAAAAAAAAACCTAATGTAAAGTGCTTCCGTAGTGTGTTCAACAGCAGCTAATGTCTTCCTAGGTTCAAATCCCGGACGGGCAAAAAGTGAAACGTTATATTGGGCGAAAACTATTATATTCGGTGTTACACTCCCGTGTTCCGGAGAGCACGTAAAGCCGGGCGTCCTGTTCCTAAACTCTTTCCGGTCGTGTCAGATAGCTGTCACATCATAACAGAGAGGGAGTAGAAAGTGCACCTGTGTTTGTGCACTATAATTGTCCCCCGCAAATGGCCGAGACTGGCCGCCGCGCCATGGCCGTAATTCGACCAGGAGAACATATAGCTTAAGTGATTTTGCCCTACAGATGACACGAGTAGGTGTAGGTACAGACGCCAGCACATCCGGCGGTACCAATCTGACAAATTTCTTTTATAGATTTTCAACTTAATCACATAAGCATAAGGTTCACTTTCTATTAGAAAAATTTGACAGATTGGGATAGCTTGATGTGCTGGCGTCTGTACACGACGTACCTAGACACAATTAAAATAAATAATAACACTGCAAGAGTAGATATTAAATGATTTATTTAGGTTAATTTGCTGTTTATAGGTAGGTACTGTAAAATCGACGTCCCATCAATGAATACATACTTTGCCAGTTTATTTATTGCGTAGATCGTAAGGGTGATTTTCGTAGTACAAGTGCGACCATAGACGTGAAGTCAACAGTACCAGTTTGTGCAAGAATCTTTTAAGTACTGTGTGAAGTAAATCAGCAAACTTACAAGTTTCTTCAAAGCTTGTTTACATTAAGTTAGTAACGTCGCGGTACCCAATGTTAGCTCCAATCATCATCATCATCAGTCCATATCTCCCGACATGTCCCTGTCGAGTCCAATTGAAATCCGTCAGGGCATTCGTACCAGACCGGAGAATCTTCGACAACAGACAACACAACTGTCTTGCCATTACCGAAGGAAATTACTATTGGTTTATCCATCGCCATGAAGTTTGGGCGGGACCGCACATAACAAACTAATAGCATTAGTAATAAAAATACACGTCGGTTCATTTTTACGGAACTGATGTCCGGAGACGAGCAAGTTGATGAACGTTTTGACGGTTATCATGTAACTATATAGATTAGGAACTTCCTTCACCCACGCTACAATGTAGCTATTGACTCGGTTTAACTGATAACCGTGCCTAAAGTATTGTTTTTTAATTCGGTGGCTTCGCTTTTAGTCTAATCTGTTAGTACAGATATAAAATATTTGGGTATGATGCAGGCGACGAATTGTTAGAGGTTGATGTGAAGATTTCTTGCAAGACCAATAAAAACAAAAAAACGGCTCTCATAGCTTACATATAGGTACATAGAATCGCGCCTGTTTCCCAGAGGGTTGGGCAGATAGATACAAAGGATTTCCATTTGTCAGGATCTTTGCACACATCTTTTGCCTCGTTTACTGTCATTATATTCTACATACATGCTCGCCGGTAGATATAGGGTACTTCAGACTTGGCCTTTCTTGAGAACATCTCGGTATTGGTCCGAGAATCCTTCCGGTTGTACCTACCTACCATTCACACAGGCCAGGTAGACTTCTTTTGTCCATCTTCTTTCATTATCTAATCCTTTTTCAATGTAGACTACATCCTATATCACACCACAACGCGGCCTTACGTAAGTATTCTGTATTCTGTCTGTCTCAAAGTCATAAGTGAGCAAGTCTTCGTCATGCAGGGCTTAACTCTAATATCCGTACGACTACATTTAAGACTGGCAGCCTCTGAAGCACGGACACGCTCAGAAATTAAACCTCTTTGTTAGTCACTTACTAAGTAGGTATAGACAAATCGAATAAAAATAATTATAAAACGTTTTAGAAAACGCATTTCTTAGGTATGTAAACAGACTCGAATTGAGAATCTCCTTTTTTGAATTGAGATCAAAATAGACTCTCTATTTGAGACTTGGACATTGAATTTGAAACCTGACACAAAATAGTTTTACTCCGGAGATTTGATGGATTACGGTTAGGTATATGTTATTATTTTTAAAGTGTACATCGCTCGTGCAGGTTAATAAACAACAATACGCTTTATCTATAATTAAACATAGTCCTTAGGTGCATGAATAATTTTATATTAAGAATTTAAACATTTACAAGGTCACTTAGATCTTAGTTTCTAGGCATCAGAGGTGCTATGAACTTCCAAGTGTCGAGACCGTCAAGCACGGGATTCAGCACGCCTACAAGGACGTGGCTGGCAGCAAGGGAGAGGGCACCCTGGAAACGGTTCACGTAGTCTATGATGACCTCGTCGATCATGGCGTTCACGATGCCGTCGATATCACCTCCGCCAATAGCACCGGTCAATTCCGTCTGAAAATAAATGAGGAGATCTTGAGAGGGCTGTAACATTATCTTTTCCTGCTATATACCATTTAATTTCAAGGTTCTTTACGGTTTGTATAAGGTTTTATTGACTACTTGATTGACAGCATGTCAAACCATAGATAATTAAGTCTAGGAACGTTTGGCGCCAATTGTAGACTCTGATCAGAAATTTATCCAACAAAATTTTCAGGCACACAACACAATATTTCTTGCCGGATAAATCTTCGCAACAGTCCATATTGAAACCTAAATTTTTATTCAAGACATGTAAAGAGTGTATACATTGTTAAATAACATAAATAAATTTAGGAAATAATACCTTGAAGGACGGAATGGCAAAAGAAACACCTGCAAGCCTATCAATGATGACCGATTTGCCATCTTCTGATTGCGCCAAGTATAGTTTTGCCTTGAAGTTGAAGCCATCAATTTTGAAGCTGATAACATAAAAAGGTAATTTATAAGTCGGTACGATTGGAAGACAATTCTTAGGTTAAGGTAAGACCCTCATATAAATCTAGTAAAATTAAAATGTAAAAAATACAAAGCTCTTAGTAAAAACAGACAATCATATTCATAAATAGGATCTAGCCTGCGAGAGAATGAAATGGATTACAATACTATGTATGTACTGCTGTTTATGGAGACAAACGCAAAGATAGGTCTTTGCGTGTGAGTACAACGAAACCTTCCGAAGATGTGTCATACGGCATCTATTTAGAAATATTACCAACTCTTTTAATAAACAGGATAAAATAAAAACGAAAGTAGAATATACATCCTACATATTATTAAATAAAATTAACCTTACATTTTAATTCCATTTTTAAATGTTATTTCTAGCTACTTTTATTTAAACATCGAGTACGAAAGCTTGAGTACCTAACAATTTAAAAATGGAATATTAAAAACAAAAAATATATTTAAGCAACATTACAACTGTTTTAATTGCATGAGATATACTCAATTTTCACCAAATTAAATTAATACCAAATTCCAAAATACTTTTAATTTATCTCCGTAACTAATATTTGCGCTGTTTCTTTTGCATGGAATATCATCAATGAGTATACTTACGAGGCTTTTCCTTTTCCATAAAGAGGAATAGCAGTTAAGAAGTCTCCAACCAGATCATATTCACCTGAAATAAATTAACATCTTTTAGCTCAATGTTTGTAAAGTAAAGAAATTCTAAATCTAATTTATTTGTAACCAACTTCAAAAGTAGGAAAGGATCATCAATGCGACTGTGTTTTGTTTTTCTGAATGTATAGTACGCGATTCATCCGTTTTTTGTGAATTGGTTGAGAATGTTTTCGGCAGTGTTGCCAGTATGATTTCCCCAAAAAGGACGGTTGGCTTTCTGAAAAGGTACGGTTTTTAACTTCAAGGTACGGTTGAGTCGGGATCATCATCATCATCATTACAGCTAAATACGTCCACTGCTGGACAAGCCTCCCTCAAGAATCGTCTTGCGGGGATATGCCATAATCGCCACGCTTGGCAGGCGGGTTGGCGATCGCAGTAAGATGATCATAGTACACAGAAGGAAGCTGCTGCCCGTCCTCTGGTAGGTATTCCCTCGGGTCGACTTCTACGCCCCCCACGGGATGAGATGGGGTGATGATATTCTGATTCTGATATTTGTCGCCGTCACCACACAGCGAATCGAATATAAAGACACCTCATTTCAGTATTAAAAATTCTCGACAGGGCGCGCTGAAGTTGTCTTTTGGAATCTTTTGAATTTGAAAATATTTTTAATATCAGGAGAGTATTTTAACATTTTTACACAGACAGAGAAATTGTAGATGTTTGAAGAAGGTATTGCTAAAATGTTGAAATATGCTATAGTTAGAAGTAGTTTGTCAAAAAAATTATGAAAATAATGTTTTAGGAACTAAGAAAATTCCATCTAAGTAATTTGTGTCCATATTTTAGTGTCAAATATGATGGAAAGTTGAAGAAAGTACGACTCTCACACATACACACATACATGCTTGAAGCTACAATAGTTTGGATATGTGTCATTCTGTCTGTATTGTGCTACAAACTTATCTGGCCCGGTGGCCAAAAGTAGAACTAACGACGCCAGTTTAAAATGTCAATCCATGACATTCCTGCCATTGATTGTTTGTTCCGCGTATTTAATTTTCTTATTGTGGTTTCTAATTGTGAAAATGCCGAAAGCTTTAAGAAGTGATGCGAGGAACGTTATTTTACAAGTATTAAATTATATGAAGGCACCAATTATACCCTTCAATAAGTTGTATGAACGCGTAGCTGCTGCTACAGGTTAGTGTTGTCAGCTTCTGAAAAAATACAAAACTCCCCTCTCACTTTAAATTGAAATACATATTTTTAAATATTCATTTTTTTATTTTATTTTGCTATTTCTATTGTAGGCGTCGGGGAGCGATTTATAAGAAATCTCGTGAAAGAAAAAGAGCAAGCAGATGAAACTGGAAGAAAGATTTCCTCTCCACGGAAAAAAAGGAAAAGGTCTAAAGGCAAAATTGAAGTAGACAATTTTGATCTCGGTGTCATAAGAAGAAAAATTCATGAATTCTACAGCATGCGCAAAGAAATTCCCACATTAGCAAAGTTATTAAATGTGCTCCAAGAAGACATTGATTTTAAAGGGAGTCGTGAAACGCTTCGCAAAATACTTAATAAAATTGGATTTCGTTACAAGAAAACAAAATCTAACCGAAAAGTTCTAATAGAACGTAATGACATTTCTGAATGGAGAGCTAATTATCTACAAAAAATTTATGAAAACGAATGCGGTGAAAAAAAACCAGTCATATTTTTGGACGAGACTTTTATTCATTCGTCTCATACAGCTGGACGCTGTTGGCAAAGTGATGAAGTTGATGGTGTGCTTAATCCAGTCTCGAAAGGAAACAGATCAATAATTGTCCATGCGGGAGGACAAGCTGGCTTTGTGGAGAATGCATTATTAGTTTTCCAATCTCACACAAAAAGCGGCGACTATCACGATGAAATGAATGGTACAAATTTCAAGAAATGGGTGACTGATAGACTTCTTCCTAATCTACATCAGCCAACATTAATCATAATGGATAATGCGCCATACCATAGTATTTGTATAAACAAATCTCCTACTTCAAATTATAAAAAAACCGATATGCAAAAATGGCTGGCTGAAAATAATGTAGAATTTAATGACCAATTTACAAAACCGCAACTCTACGAGTTAATCAAAAGACATAAACCAAAACCTATTTACGAAATTGATGATTTGTTTAAAAGTAATGGACACAGCGTATTAAGGTTACCACCATACCATTGCGATTTAAATGCAATAGAAATGATTTGGAGCTCCATGAAAAGAAATATAGCAGATCAGAATATTGGTAGATCGAATTCTGAAATGCCTACATTGATTGCAGCAGCTTTTGATAAAATAACAGTCAATGAATGGCAAAAGCACTGCAATCATGTAAAAAATATTGAAAATGAGTATCGAAAAAGGGATGGATACTAAGACGAGCCTTTCATCATTCATTTAGGTAGTGATAGTGAAAGTGAAAGCAGTGACTCCGATAATGATGATGAAATGACTTCTGAATTAAACAATTCCGGTGACATAATAATAACTGGAGTATCTCCGTTAGAGAACACTCGGAATACGTTTTATGTAAATGATCATAATTATTGTATAAAAATATAAAGATTTGTAATGACAGTATTTGTTTGCTTTTTAGTGAAGTACCATATCCACTTATTATGTCACCGGAATTGTTTAATTCAGAAGTCATTTCATCATCATCATTATCGGAATCACTGCTTTCACTTTCACTATCACTACCTAAATGAATGATGAAAGGCTCGTCTAAGTATCCATCCCTTTTTCGATACCCATTTTCAATATTTTTTACATGATTGCAATGCTTTTGCCATTCATTGACTGTTATTTTATCAAAAGCTTCTGCAATCAATGATAAGATTTCAGAATTAGATCTACCAATATTCTGATCTGCTATAAATTTTTGCATCAGCTTGCTCTGTTTCTTTCACAAGTTTTCTTACAAATCGCTCCCGGACACCTACAAAGGAAATAGCTAAAATTAAATAATTATTGAAAATTTTAAAACATGTGTTGTAATTTAAAGTGCTAGGGGAGTTTCGTATTTTTCAGAAGCTGACAACACTAACCTGTATGAGCAGCTACGCGTTCATACAACTTGTTGAAGGGTATAATTGGTGCCAGAAGGCGTTTTTCTTCCTTCATATAATTCAATACTAGTAATATAACGTTCCTCGCATCACTTTTTAAAGCTTTCGGCATTTTTCACTATTAAAAACCACATAAAGAAAAATAAATACGCGCAACAAACAATCAATAGCATGAATGTCATGTAATAACAGGCCGATTGACATGTCAAACTGGCGTCGTTAATGCATATTATTTTTACCCACTTTATTGCAAAAAATATTTACTAGCAACACTAAATGCAATAACAGCGACGCTGCCACCGGGTCAGAAAAGTTTGCGGGACTGTAGATATGCTTTACTTCATTCCATAATGCTTAATACTTAGCCTGGACCCATTCTCAATGCAAGTTAATAGTTTACATTTCAATCTACAAAATTTTTTATATCTCTCTACAGATAAACATTTGCTTATCTCGAAATTATTCGTTATCAAAATTTACAAAAAAAGGTAATTTGATGTTGTATTTAGGTGTTTATCAGCAGTATTTATTAATTTATAATTCGCGTGAAAACAACCGGTCACGTGACATTTGATGGTGTCACATTTCATGACCTCGGAGTTTCAAAACCGTATATTTCTTGCCAATCAGTGAACGTTGTTTGAACCTGACAGATGACGTTTTGTTTGACAATTTCTGAGAGATGTCACGTCACAAGATGACGGATCACGTCTCTAATCTTGTAATCCATAAATAAAAAGGCATCTTTTCAGACAGAAATCTATTTAGCAAAAATAAAATATTTAAAAATTCTTTTAAAGCGAAATACCTATTGTGTAATTATTATTTGGTTCCAAGCAACAACTGTCAAATAGCCAATTACTTGAATGAATTTATGTGATATAGGTACATACGTAAATGCTCCGGAATTATCCAAATTCGGTTGTTATTTCACAAGATGGCAACCCCAACAAAACATTAAAAAATAGGACGTACATTTTTGAATTTATCAACAACATTTATCTGTTTCGGTTTGACGCTAGTGGTGATTATTAATATTAAATAATTTATTTAGATATCAAACTTTAAATTAATAAAGTTTAATTAAATAAAGTTTAACGTTTCACCATTAGAACAGATAGTCTGTAAAATTTCAAGTTGTTTGTCAGTATCTAATTAATAAGGATGAATGAAAGGCATTATAAAGAACACCTTGGCAGTAGTGATTAGAAAAAAAAAAAAAGTACTTACACTTTTTAAAAGTAAATAAATGTGGGAATGAATTATCTTTAGTTAGTACCTAACCATAAAGTTAGTATACCTACGGAATTCCGTAGGTATACTAACTTTATGGTTCGATCTCGGTTCCAGACTATAAAACGTTCTCTATGCTCCAGATTGACTCAAAGATTGTATCGAGTATCGACATTTGTTTTTTTAATTCATCGCTCCTGAGGAAGAAGGCAAGGAATGTAATCCAAACAGCCAAATCATATTTGGTTGGAAGAAAAAAGTTTTTAAACACAGAATGTGGAGAAAAACGGAAGGTGACTTTTTTTTGTTTGTAGTAAAAATAAATCACTATTATAGAAAAGGTACGAAAAAGGTACGGTCTACCCTGAGGTACGGTTGTGGTACGGTTGTGTGTTGAATAGTACGGAAAACCGTACTTTTTGGTACGGTCTGGCAACGCTGGTTTTCGGAATGATCCCATTTAGGTAAGATTCTTTCCGTCAGTTATCTAAAATAAAAACTTGAAGTCGGTACGAATGAATGAATGACAATTTACTCTATGGACACCATAGAGTATTTCTTTTTTAGTTGGATTACCAAGTAGGTAAATTACTATATTAATATAATTCAAATGTGAAATTAATTATTGAATCAGTTATTTATCGCCGTGTCTCTGTGTTGCGCCTCCAACAAAAATCTTGATATTCTTGTTTAAGTAGATTGCGATTATCACACCCGTGCAAGTGATCACACCCTCATTTAGAATTCATCCTTTTACTCGTACTTGGCCCAAAGCCCATAAGGTGCCCTTAGGTAATAGCTGCTTAAACTAAGCTGCTGGTTGAGAGCCTTCTGTGCTAACCATCTACTCATTGTTTTAAATATTCTTTTAATTTTCATATTCTAGTACTAAATTCAAAAATAAAATGATCTTAGTAACTTATTACTAGTATTTACTTAAGGATTTAAAAAAATATATATGTGATGATGAAAATACACAGACTACACGGACGGACTAATTAAATTTTATTTGTTACTGTATTTGACTATGTTTATGTATGCACTGCATTGTGAGCTTAACAAGTACAAGTGTATGTTAATACTCAAGTGCTGAATAAATGTCATTATTATTGCCAGGCGCTTTTTGTATTAAGTAAATCGGTATATTGAAATCTAAAACTACATGTTATGCAATAAAGAGTGTAATTAGTTCAAATATACGAGCTGAAAAGAATTTAAACGTTAAACAGGAGGGAATACAAATCCCAGGGTAAATATCCATCCCCCCGGAATTTTTATTCCCTCCCGTGTTCAGTTCCTCTATGAAGTATCATAGTTGACAAGTTTTACGAAGAGCGAAGCGAATGCGAATGCATACTTGTTGATTTCTGTATAAATCATAGGATTTATACAGAAGAAGATAGAGCCGATATTAATATAATATAATTATGTGGAAATAATTTGCAGTTTGAGTTTAAAATTACATATAAGATCGTGTCGCAAGTGCAGTACGATATATCCTAGATGAATCAATATACCAGCCAAGTGCGAGTCGGACTTTCACTTAGAGGACAAGGTACTTCTTTGGTATTAAATTTAATTGATAGCTACACTAGTTGCTGAAATATATCCTTGGGATATGGGAATCGTTTTACGCCATTTTGTTATAGGCCCTAAAAAGAAATACGGAGGGTCAATGGATAAATTTCTTGAGAATAGTTACCGGCAGAGATGTCAAGACTGGGTACGGTGATGTCCAACTCAAAGGTCAGCTCTCTTAGGTCCAGGTTACTGCGGTTCACAACGAAGCCTCCTACGCCACTGGCAAATATTTTTTGCAGTTCCAAGTCAAGGCTAAAAAATAGAAGAATGTTAGTCACGGAAGGAATCATTCATTAACAGTACGTGTTGGCAAGTAGATGTATTCTGTTTACCGCATTAAGATTTTCATACAAAAATGGAAAAAAAAACCCTAAATTTTGGGGGTTCCCCATACTTAGAATTGAAACTCAACAGTTTTATTTTCATCAAACCCAAACATGTGGGGTATCTATGAATAGGTCTTAAAAATTATATTGAGGTTTCTAATATTGGTCTTTACCTATGAAATTGCCGTTCTGCAGTACTGGCCATTTCAAATCAAAATAATTTTTGTTTGGCTAAGAATTCTAATTTCAAATTAATTTTATTTTAAAAACATGGATTCTTTTTTCCAAAAGTAGTCATTTCTTTATTGATTAGTGTTACATTTTCATCGCATTTCAATCTTTTTCGTCATCATGGATACGTTAAAAATTCGAGTAATTATGGAATATGAGTACCGTCGTGGCAGCAACGCGGCACAAGCGGCACGCAACATCAACGACGTTTACGGAGCTAACACTACAAACCAACGCACCACCTGTTATTGGTTTGCTCGCTTCCGTTCTGGAAATTTCGACCTGAAAAATGAACCTCGCGGTCATCCGAAGACTTTGGTCGACAATGACGAATTAAAGGCGGTTGTGGAAGCTGATGATACACAATCTACGGCTGAATTAGCAGCAGCTTTCGACGTTAGCGTCAAAACAATATTGGTCCATTTGCGTCAAATTGGCAAGGTAAAAAAGCTTGACAAATGGGTGCCCCACGAACTCAATGATCGCCAGCGCGAAGTACGCGTCGAGACGTGCCTTGCACTGCTCAACAGACACACAAATGAAGGAATTTTGAACCGCATTGTTACCTGCGATGAAAAATGGATTCTGTTTGATAACCGCAAGCGCTCAGCAAGTTGGTTGGATCCTGGTTCAGCACCTAAACAATGCCCTAAACGAAAACTTACCCCTAGAAAAGTGATGGTCACTGTTTGGTGGTCTAGCGCCGGTGTGATTCATCACAGCTTCTTACCAAACGGGGTGAGCATTACTGCAGATGTGTACTGTGAAGAACTGAGCACAATGATGGAGAAGCTGGCGCATCTCCAACCAGCATTGGTCAATCGCTCGTCTCCGCTGCTCCTGCACGACAACGCGCGACCTCATACTGCACAGCAGACGGTCTCCAAGTTGCAAGAACTGGGGTTGGAAGCTCTCCGTCATCCGCCCTACTCACCAGACCTTGCGCCTACAGACTACTACTTTTTCCAGAATTTGGATAACTTCTTGGCGGGAAAAAAATTCAATACCCGAGAGGCAGTACAAAATGCCTTTGAAGAATTTGTTGCCTCCCGTCCAGCTGATTTCTTTAAGAAGGGCATCAATAAACTGCCACTGCGATGGCAAAGATGCATTGATTGCATGGGTGATTACTTCGATTAATACAAATAAAAAAATTCATGAAAAAAATTCGTTTAAATTTTTTCATACAAAACGGCAATTTCATAGGTAAAGACCTATTATCATGTTTTTCTAAAGTGAATAGTTTGCGCGAGACCACTTTCAAAGTGGTAAAATTTATTGTAATTTATTTTACTAATCCTACTAATGTTATAAACGTCAAAGTTTGTAAGTATGGGTGAATGGATGGATGTTTGTTACTCTTTCACGTAAAGCTACTAAATTAATTTTAATAAAACTTTACACTAATATAGCTTATACATCAGAATAACATATAAGCTACAAATGATTGAGTATTGAGTATACAATTTATTAAGATATTGTGTGAATTTTCCAAAAATATGACGATAAGTGTCAAGTAGGTAAGTAGGAAAAAATCTACGTTCTGCGAGCTATTCCGGCGTGCACTGCCAAAACCGCTCATCCTACAAATATTATAAATGTGAAAGTTTGTGAGTATAGTATGTTTGTTACTCTTTTACGCCAAAACTACTTTTATTGCGGGAGAAACCGCGGGGCATAGCTACTTTTATACAAATGCAAGTAACATTACACCACAGCCACAACCACCTTTAGGTTTGGTTCATTCATAGTAGGTAATACTTACTTGATGAGTCCAGCAGGAATTTCGAGATGGTAATGTTCCAAGTTGAGAGGGTCTAGAACTGGTATGCCTAGAAGATTGTTGCCATTTCTGATCGTTAAGCGAATGAAATTGAAAAGTTGATTCACTAGAGCGTTAATCAAAAAGTTGCGTGATTCTACGGAGACTTCGCCAACAGCATCTGTGGGTTGATAATAATTAAGTATGAGAATTTAGAGTACATTCAGTCAAAAAAGTATCGGGAATGGATGATTTGTTTATGGGTTCCAAATTCAAATTTTTGTTTTTTTTTTGTTGTTGTTAGATTGGCATAACTGTTTTCCATTTTGGCGCGGAGTTTGAGTTGCATCTGTTATTTATATTAAATACAGTGCTGGTTTTAGTAATATCATATATAGTGTGTATTCCAAATTTCATAATGGACAAAAATATCGAACAAAGAGTTTGTCTTAAATTTTGCATCGCTAATGGAATTTCGTGTTCGGAGTCACTGAAAATGTTACAGAAGGCTTACGGTGAATCGACTTTATCAAAAACTCATGCTTATGAGTGGTTCAAAGCGTTCAAAAGCAGCGGTCGAGATGTGATGAAAGATTTGCCTCGCTCTGGTAGGCCATCAACGTCTGCAACTGAAGTTAACATCGCAAAAGTGAAGGAAATAGTGACTGAAAATCCTCATTCAACTCTGAGAGACACAGCCGCCGAACTTTCTGTATCTCACGAGTCTATTCGTACCATTTTAACTAATCATTGAAACATGTTGCCGCTCGGCTAGTCCCAAAAGATCGGAATTTTCTCCAAAAACTCAATCGCACGTAAGTCGCTGAGGACATGGTAGAACGAGTCAATTCCGACCCAACATTCATGAAACGCATTGTTACTGGTGACGAGACGTGGGTTTACGAGTTTTACATGCAAACTAGTCAACAAGCTTCGGAGTGGCGCCTTCCAACTGAACCGAAACCAAAAAAACCACGTCAAAATCGATCAAAAGTCAAAGTCATGTTGACTGTTTTCTTTGACTATCGCGGTGTGGTCCACTCTGAATTCTTACCGGAAGGTCGAACGGTAAATAAAGAATATTATTTGATTGTTATTGTTATGCGGCGTTTAAGAGAGCAAATTCGACGACAAAGGCTATCATTGTGAACGAATTTTTGACCAAACACTCAACAAATACCATCCAGCAACCACCATGTTCACCAGATATGCTGACTTCTTTCTTGTTCCTAAACTCAAATTTCCACTTCGTGGTACCCGTTTTCAATCGGTAGAAGACATAAAGGTGAAATTCGCGGCGAGAACTGAACTCAATTCCGAAAGCAGCGTTTAAAAAATGTTTTGTTGAATAGATTATTCGTTGGCGTAAGTGTATCGTTTCTGAAGGAGTATACTTTGAAGGTGATAAAATAAATTTGGATGAATAACAAACATTTTGTATATTATTGATCTTTTCCCGGTACTTTCTTTGCAGGGTAGTATACCGTAAAGTGGGGTGATAGGAAACACCAGGGGTGAATAGAAACATGAACAAAATTTTTACTTATACCTACTGACGGGCCTGTTGGCGTGGTTAGCAAATGCTAGCTTTTCACGCCGGAGGTCGTGGGTTCGATTCCCACCCAGGACAGATATTTGTGTGCATGAACATGTCTGTTTGTCCTGAGTCTGGGTGTAATTTATCTATATAGGGGAAATACGTACATAATGACATATACGTACAAAATGACACAGACGTTATAATTCGAATTAGGCGAGGTCAAGAGCGCAACTGACAACCACGTCACGTCGTTTGAAAGTTTTTTTTTGTGCGACATGTTTTTTTGTAAGTGGTATGTATTGAACTAGTTTTTCTACTTGTGTAGCTTTTATTTCCACCCTCATGACTATGTCGTTGTACTCAAATAACTTTTTCCATTAAAAATATCCTCTTTCTATTTATTTTGGAATTTTGTTTTATTATAACCTTATATGGACAAAACGACATACATAGGTAACGGACAAAATGACATAGGTATGAATATAAAAAAAAATCGATTTAAATCAATAACTGTTTCAAATCAAATTCATCCATCTGCTAAAGAACAAAATGGTTTCCAAAAGGGCAAATCCACCACTTTAGCGGCTTTTTCACTCATCAAAACTATAACAGAAAATGTAGACAAAAAATGGCCAGTTACGGTAGTATTTCTTGATATGAGTAAAGCTTTCGATGTAGTGGACCACAAAATTTTACTCAACAAGTGTGAACGATATGGTATTCGAGGCCCTGCATATAAATGGTTAGAAAGTTATTTGTATGATAGGAAGCAATGCGTTGAGACAGATCGAATAGATGAACATTTTGTATCCAACTCTTATAGATCCTCATATCAATGCAATAGGTCAGCAGTTCCACAGGGTAGTGTGCCTGGGCCACTTCTATTTCTCTTGTATATTAATGACTTGCCCCAAGTAACTAATGAGAAATGTGTACTATTTGCCGATGACATTTCTCTAGTGATTCCAGAAAATAATAAATATGACCATGAAGTTATAGTCAATTTAGCATTCAATAACATTATTCACTGGTTAACAAATAATAAATTAAGGGTAAATATTAGTAAAACTAAATTTGTACAGTTTTCAAATTATAAACTAAAGCCAAAACATTTAAATATTTCATTCAACGGGGAACAAATTAATAGGGATAACAACATAACATTTTTGGGCATTATATTAGATGAAAACTTTAATTGGGGAATGCATATAAAAACAATTTGTGATAAATTGAATAAGTTCGTATACGCACTAAAACAACTTCGTAAAACTGCAAACCAAAATGCTGCTCTAAGCGCTTGCTATGGGTATGTTAGTTCTATACTCAGATATGGATTACTTTTATGGGGCAATGCTACCGAATTTAATAGAATTTTTATGGTGCAGAAGAAGTGTATTAGAGCAATATGTGGTGCTAAGCCCCTTGATAGTTGCAGGCCCCTTTTTATTAAATTAAATGTATTAACCTTGGTGTCGATGTATATATTAGAAATTGCTATATTTGTCAGAAACTATCCAAATTTGTTTCCAAAAGTTAGCGAGGATAGTAAATTCCTGAAAAGAGATCCCACTAAGTTAAGAGTAGAGTGGTGTAGAAGTACTTTGCATTACAAAAATAACCACGCTACTTCAATAAAAGTGTACAACCACATTCCAAAAGCTTTAAGAGAGTTGCCTCTAAAAGCTTTAAGAGAGTTGCCTCTACGGCTGTTTAGGCCCAAATTAAAAGTCTTGCTGATTGGTAAAACATGATATACAATGAACAATTGCTGTGTTAGTAAATAATTTAATTTTTGCGTTAGTTATTTAAATATTTAGTAGTTTTGTATTAGTTTTTAAATATTAAGTAGTTATGTTAGAGTTATATAAAATCTTTGCCATAAAATTTGTACAATCATACGTATATACGATATGTATGATTATGTACCTAACACCTTATGTAACCATATCTTTAGCGAATAAATTTCTTATCTTATCTTATAACGAACATTCTTCGTCCTCTTTTCTTACTGTCCCAATCGAAGTAAGTTCCCCAGGCAAACGTAATCGAAAGACTCGACCAACCTCTTTAGTTTGTCGAGTCTTTAGTTGTAACTAAATCCAAAAATGAGCCCCAAGCTCCTACAGAGAAGAGGAAATGAAACGTTACAAAAACATTATTTGAAGAAGACAGTGAAGAAGAAAACTTTGCGGACACCTTTCAAGATGATGAAGAGGACTGTCCATGCATATATAGCAATGGTCTATTTTCCAGATCTAAGCCTGGAGAAAACAGTTTGCGGTGCTTAAGTTGTTTGCGTTGGTCCCACGCTTCGTGAGCTGACGTTCCTAAGAGAACTAAGCGTTTTAATTGTGAACTTTGTCAGTAATTTCATAGCTTTTAGATGTATGTAATTTTGTCCTTATGTAATATGCCATTTTGTCCATAGCATTTGGACAAAATAGATTATTGCTGATCTCAGTTATAATAATTTTTTTTTTAAAATATGTTTTTATCATACTAGTTGATTCAATTTAATAGATAATTAGCCAAAGATTTTTAGTGTGAAATATGATTGTGCTGTGAATTACCATTAAAGAGTTATAACCCAAATATAAAACCATATGTCATTTTGTACGTATTTCCCCTAATATATAGAATGTAACCTATAACATATATGTTTGGTCTAACCGTTAATGTAAGTTGGTTAATAAATAAATATATAAGCATGTACTTACAAAAGAAAAGTAGTACTTATATCAGTTATCTGGTTTCCATGGTACAAGCTTTGCTTAGTTTGCGATCAGGTAGCCGTGTGTAAATAATGTCCCAGGATTTTATTATTAAGACTATTGCTATTCACCCCGGTGTTTCTATTCACCCCTTTTTCTGTACTTAGCCCTTCTACCGTGATCGAACCGCAATATGGCAGAATATTGTTTAAGAATTGTTTGGAACATGTGCCGCTTAACGCAATTGTTAGTGTTCCTACATGTGAGTGAGCGTAAAGTATTAAATCTTGAGGGGGCTATAGACCATGCACATGCGTTTGCGAAAATATTGCAATCTCTCCTAGATTATACAAAGGATTACGTAAGTAGTAGATTTTCCTAACTTTGGGAGCTCAATTTGCCTTTGAAACGGTTTAGCGTGTAAAATACGCAAAAAAATAAAAGCGTGAGTCGGACTCGCGCACGAAGTGTTGAAAGTCAAAGTCAAAATCATTTATTCCGTAAAAAATTTACATTTATGTGGAATCGTCATATTTTTTTCCATACTATTATCTATAAAACGAGCAAAAAATTTACGTTTGTTGTATGGGCTAGCCTCCTTAAATATTTATTTTATTTTGTTTTTAGGGTTCCGTAGCCAAAAGTTCCATGCCAAAAAACGTCCATTATAAACGTTATAGATTCGTCATGCATGTCTGTCTGTCTGTCAGTATGTCTGTCTGTCTGTCCGTCCGTATGTCACAGCCATTTTTTTCCGAAACTATAAGAGCTGTACTGTTGAAACTTGGTAAGTAGATGTATTCTGTGAACCGCATTAAAATTTTCACACAAAATAGAAAAATACTATTAATTTTGGGGGTTCCCCATACATAGAACTGAAACTTAATATATTTTTTTTCATCGTACCCATACATGTGGGGTATCTATGGATAGGTCTTCAAAAATGATATTGAGGTTCCTAATATCATTTTTTTTCTAAACTGAATAGTTTGCGCGAGAGACGCTTCCAAAGTGGAAAAATGAGTGTCCCGCCCCCGTAACTTCTAAAATAAGAGAATGATAAAACTACCATGTAAACTAACAACGAAAATTGGTTTGAACGAGATCTAGTAAGTAGTTTTTTTTAATGCGTCATAAATCGTAAACCGCAATTTACCTCTCATTTAATAAACTGAATTACTTGCTGCTGCGGAACCCTTCATGGGCGAGTCCGACTCGCACATGGCCGGTTTTATTTAGTATTTGTTGTTATAGCGGCAACAGAAATACATCATCTGTCAAAATTTCAACTAACTATCACGGTTCATGCGATACAGCCTGGTGACAGATAGACGGACAGACAGACAGACAGCGAAGTTTTAGTAATGGGGTCCCGTTTACCCTTTATATTATTTAAAAACGATCAGATGATCATTTTGTATAGCGAACCAGTTTTGTTTAATTTGTTCATGATAGCATTCCTTAAGTAGCCTCCACTATTCACGTTACACCTTGTATGATCATCATCATGTCAGCCAAAGTACGCCCACTGCTGGACAAAAGCCTCCCCAAAGAATGGGGGGATTTGCCATAATCGCCATGCTTGGGACACGGGTTGACGATCGCAGTTTGATGGATATGGTTAGTTCACAGAAAAACGCTGCTGCCCGTTCTCTGGTAGGTATTCCCTCGGTGGTTTCTACTTCCCCCACGGGATGAGATGGGGTGATGATATTCTATACCACACAGCAAACAACACCTTGTATATTTTGGTATTAATAAGACGATGACGATGCTTACTGTTATCAAATGGGATCCTGTGGATCTGTTTTTCCACCTTCGGGGCTGCCGTCGCCAGCGCACACAATGCCAAAACCAGTACTAATTTCATTCTGAAAGGAAGACACCAATTTTAAACCGATGCGATTGTGTTGGTACATAATAATGATAATAACATCTATACTGATTTTATCGCACACAATTATATCTAAATGTATTACAATATTTACAATATGTGGCCCCATAGCGTAATTTCACCTATATATTTTTGAACGTGTAGTTCATCATCATCATATCAGCCGAAAGACTCCCACTGCTGGACAAAGGCCTTCCCCAAAGATCTCCACAATTGCCGGTCTTGCGCTATTCGCATCCAGCAGTTTCCAACGGCCCGCAAAAGATCATCGGTCTATCTTGTAGGGGGCCTGCCCACGCTGCGTCTTCCGGTTCGCAGTCGCCACTCGATAACCTTTCTGCCCCAACAGCCGTCGGTTCTACGAGATATGTGCCTCGCCCACTGCCACTTCAGTTTTGCAATTCTTCGGGCTATGTCGGTGACTTTTGTTCGCCTGCGGATTTCGACATTTCTGATTCTATCCCGCAGGGAAACTCCGAGCATAGCCCATCTCCATTGCTCTTTGGGTGACCTTGTGCCTTCTGTGTAGTAGTGTAACGTGTGGTTTACCTATATTATGTATTATATTTACTTATCATTACTTAAACTCACAGAGAGATTGCGTCGGGTTTAGTTCTATCAAAATACTCCTGACGTTATTTATCTATAAAAAAAATGTATAGTTACTTAGCATTTACAGTTGCACAAATAAGTGTACAATTGCGTGCAAAAATCAACAAACACTAACCTATTCATTATAATTATATATTAATATCATATAAATGTGATCTCTTTACTCTCCACAAACCATTAATTATTGAGTTCTTCGTAAATGGGCGTATGGCTTGGTTTGTTATTAAATATTAAAAATTTTCAACTTTGAAGGAATTAATAAACATGGCACCATTTTGTAACAATGGACCTTAAAATATCGTATTTGTAAAAAATGTGTTGCAGAAAATTGTTATATATTTTAGGCTCAGAACTTCTTATAAAAAATCATTACGATTACCGCATAATCATTTAAACAAAAACTTAAAAGCTGTATAAATTTAAAGTATTATACTACCAATAAAAGGGTAAGGCTATAAATATGGTCATGAAGGATTTTATACATATTGGATGCTCTGGTATGTCGATGTTCTGCGATATGACGCAAGCGTTTGATTACACCCAGGAAGAGGAAGCGTTTAAAAACGGTTTTAACTGTATCGAATACAAATAAATAAAATAAAATATTATGACATCTCTCTAGGACTCCACATATGCCTATTGTGTTATGCGTTTAATACAAAATAAAATGTAGCTAAAACGATGCATTGCGCAAAACTAAATCAATACTGTCTGAAAAAGCATATAACGCCATTAAAGATATACTTTAGCCATTATATTACATGGTATCTCAATTTCAAAATTTCACCGCCAATTTACAGGTTAGCCAAACGTGTCATTGCACAAAATTGTTTAATACATCGTGCATACAAACAAAAATGTGCGGCCAGAGGACTCCCTCAGGGACGAAGTTTCTGTACGAAATCGTTGCTAAATTGTGTGAGTTATTTAAAACAAACGCAAATAAGAAAAAGTTTTAACGAAATTATATAGACAACCGGCCGCGCACAATGCGCGTCTGCTTGAAATCCTTGGACGCACAAACACTTGAATCTAATTATTTAATCACATTTAGTGGGCATAACGCTTTTTACCAGACAACTCCTACTGCAAGCCACGTTGGAATTGCGCTCCAATTTTAGGTGTTTTGTTTTCGCGAATTAATCTTCTTGTCTTTTCTATTGTTATATCATCATACAGGAAGAATATAAGATCAGTAGGTACCTACAACTTTGAAGTGTCCGAAAATCCGTCACTTACCTGAGAGCCTTCGCAAGAATCTAATACGTTCTGCGCTTTTCCTACCAAAACACCTCGTATAGCAATCTTAATCGCACAGATCAGCACTGATTTGTTTCATCAATCAAAAATAATAACAAATAACGTGATAACATGTCGTATTACAGTAGTTATCTGCTTATAATCACACAATATTCTTGTGCGTAACAAAAACCGAAAAACAAAATATTTTAAATTTTTATAGTGTAGAAAAAAGCAAACAAATCAAAATTTCATAGTGAAAAATATTTATAATTGGACCAAACCCATATATCTGTCTGTCTGTGATTTTAGCCTTAGAAGCTCTTCTTACTAAAAAGTTGTAGTTTAGCATGATTTCAATCAAATCAAATCTAAATAAATAATCAGGGTCACACAATCCATATATTTTGCGTTTTTTACTCGTCTATTGCATAGTGTAGGGTAGAATTATTTAAATGTTGGAGAGAAAAAACTATATCGGAATGGGATGGACTGAAAACCATCACGACTCCAAAATTTGCCAAGTAAATTTTATTTTCTATTGAAATATATCTCATGAACAACTTAAGATGAAATATATTATCTCAATGGAAAATTAAAATTACATATTATTATGTGATCTTCCTTTTCACATCAATAGCCGATCCCGCTCGCAGACGGAGGAGGCGTAGGGGCGGCGGCAGCACCCGGTAGCCCAACTCCACTCGGGGCTGCGGTGGCAGTATAAGAAGTGTCCTCTACTGCCACCACGTGAAAGCAGTTCTGGGAAGACAGCGATTTGTTTGTGGCGCAGTGGCTGTGCCGGACTGGCAGGAGTCGGCAATAGGGGAGGGCAATCCAGAGCCTTCCCATGGTACGTGTCGCGACCATCTGGGACATGGCGCAAAAGGGTAGCACCGGAGCAGCATACCCGCGTTGCCGGAGCTCCGCCCATCAGGCGCCAAAAGTAGTCCACGGCAGGTTAGGTTTAGTCGGTGCGAGTCCGATATGCCCACCCGAAGACACTTTTTGAGGGTGGCATGCGTAGGCATTCCTCCAGCCTTATAAAAAAAAAGTTACACACATCAAAAGAAATCAAGTACCTACATTTTTAACCAACCTCAATCGATCTCAACTCAATTGTGCACGCATTGGATTTACTCCATTTCTCAAAGTGACTTTGGGAACTGATTTTAAGCATGCGAAATCGGTGTGATTATGTCATTCAAATGCAAACACAGATATTATACTATATTTTTTAGGTCTAAAATATTTTCTTTTTCAAAAATATAGGGATGAGTTGTTAACTCCATACTCCATCCATAGGAACTCCAAACATAATAATTAAAGTAAACAGCCAGTCTGGAAGACTAAATTTGCTAAATATGATTCGGATATTTTTGTTATATACAAAGATTATAGATAAATTACATCCAGACACACAACAAATAATCACGCTCATCACACAAAGATTTACATCTGGTGGGTATCGAACCCACGACCTAAAAGTCCAGTCATTTTGTAGTCTCAGTTGATGATACCAATTGTCATAAATAACTGCGACAGTAATACGCTCAGTTGTGTTTCATTTATGTAGGGTTACAATATAATTTTCCAGGTTTTTGCTGCCTTTGCACTTACTTTAAATAAACTGGTATCCTCTATAGAAGTTCTAGTAGTAAACTTACCTAAGTGTAGAACTAACATTTCTGTATATGATTTTATTTATTTATTTTAAAGAACGTATCACGCAAGATATTATAAAAAGGAAAGAAAAGATAAGAAATATTTATTGCAAGAGCGTTGTGAGACACGGTTACGCGTTTTTGCGATGTGGAATCAGTCAGACACATGTGATTGCATGTGTAGCAATTAGATGTCTAATTCTGCATTTGATAGCCCAGGGGTTTGACACTGATATTTAACTGGACCTCTAAGATGTATTTCAAGCTCTAAGACGAGACAAAGGGCCAGGATACGATTTTGACTGTCCTACTATTATTTCTATACTGTAATGGAAATATTGTGTACAGTGAGAAGTACAAAATAGTATAGGGAAGTATAATCCTAAAGTGATTGATAATACTAATCATTTTATCAGCGTAATGATTTTATTTTATCGTCATAATTTTCAATTCATTTATTTATTTCAGATAGTAGGTACTATTTATTTGTCATCATGACCAAGCCAACAAAAGGAACTGTTATTTTTGTAATGGCAGAACAAAGCGCCATGCTCTTCACTCCACGCCTTCTTTAATAAAAAAAAGCGTAGAGTAGTGTAGTCAACTATTGTTTTTAAGTCTTAATTGATAATTATAAAATAATCCGGAAAAGCTCTTCTGGCGTACAGATTGAGAGTTTATCAAAATTGTACGAGAGTTTTTGGGCTTAGGAATCATGGAAATGGGGCGACAGTATCATATACATCTATCTATATATAATATCTTTTATACTCTTCACCGCCTCAGTCTTTTCAGATTTTGTAAGTTTACTTTTGCCGTAGGTACCTATATCAGTTAATAAATTTGTTGCAACGTTCAGTGTTATTGTTTCATTAACCAAGATTTTTGCTTGTTATTAACCGTCTTTAAATAGTTCTGAATTCTATCCGTATTATTTTTTCGTCTATGTACTCCGATAAGAACGACATTTAAGTACCGAATAACGTGTTTATTTTTTACTATATAGAGGAAGCTTGCGAAGTTTTCCTTCCAAAATCTATTGACTTATTTTAAACAAACTCAAATAAATATTAATAATTTAGTTCAAGCGCCTACTAATTTGTTTAAATAAATAAATAAATAAAAATAAAAAAGGTTTTTATTCACGTAGACTTTAAAAAAGCGCTTGTAAATAGTCAGAACATGTTTGTAGTAATATAGTTGTATACATTAGATATTATTTCTAGTAACATAGATATTTAGGTACATCTTGTATGAAAACATTTATAAAATTTATTTTATTACAGAAATGATATTTAGCTAGCTCGTATCAAGTTATTGTCAAGAGATTATGTTTAATTATCTAGTTTAAGTCTAATATTTTTACTACATATTGTCAATGGTTCTGTCTATATTAAAGGTATTATTATTATGACGGACCTTGTGTTAATAACGACGGTCGCGCTTTAATGCTACCACCGGATCCAATGCGCCCCAACTGAGAAGACCCATCGAAACAAACTCAGTGGGTTCATCTACTACCGGTTTCAACACGACCCAGTTGAGACGGTCCGGCGAAACATACTCAAGCGGGCATGAACACGGGATTTGGTCCAATTAGAGTAATTATTTAGTAGGCAAACACAATATATGCTCGATCGGTTGTCTGAATGCTTATTATTTTAGATTATATTTAGGTATACAAAAGAAAAACTTCGAGTCAATAATTTTAAATTAAGTATATGATAGCAATCATTTACAGATAGTTCACGTAACACAGCAGATCAGTCATGTCTATATGGCTACAAGATCTCCAGCGAGCAATGTGCAGGTAGGAAGTGAGAGCCAGACGTCTTTGTCATCGATGTACTCTTTAGTGGTGTAATAACCCCTAGCCATAAGTATACGTTTAATATGTATTTTAAAACTTGTGTCAGGCAGATCAGTAATTTGAGTAGGAAGCTTGTTATAAAACCTAATACAATTTCCTAAAAATGATTTATTAGTTTTGCTTACTCTAAAGCCTGGCATGGCTAGTTTGTTTTTATTCCTATTATTTATATTATGCAGTTCACTTTTCTTTTTATAATTATGAATATTTTTTCTAACAAACATTATATTCTGATATACACACATCAACAAAGTCTAGGGATACGTTATTTTGAAATCAAACATGGCTTTATTGTTTAAAACCTATTTAGTTTCCTTAAAAAGTTTATTTACAGATTTAAACCTTGTCTATTCTTTATTCAAAATTTAAAAATTAAAATGAGAAACAAATGAAAACACGCAAAGCACAGCGCAATCTTGAGTTGTATCTAATTTCAAGAAGTTGCATTAAAATTTTTTTTGCGTGTTAATTGTAGAAAACCTGATAAATTGTTTTATTTTCTTTTCTCAATTGGTTGTGTAAGCTTTTTAGCGTCATGCCACGCCATCATTTGAGTCGAGATGAAATGTTACGGGCAGTTGGCATGTTACAAAACGGTGCTATTCAACGCGTCGTTGCTGAGTCTCTGGGCACAAGCCAAAATGTGGTATCCAGGCTGTGGTCACGTTATCGCGCTACTGGAGATGTGGCAGAACGGCACACAGGTAGATATCGTGTTACCACTCAGAGACAGGATCGATTTCTCCAAATGACCGCCAGAAGACTACCCAATATCACAGCGATGCAACTAGTGCAAAGGCTCCAGGAGGGTCAGCAGCTGCTGGTGAGCGACCAAACCGTGCGAAGGAGGCTGCATGAAGTTGGTCTTCATGCTCGCAGACCGCTACGAGTCCCAGCGCTGCGACGTGGCAATCGCGGTAGGCGACTTTTATGGGCTCAAGAACATTTGACATGGAGTGATCAACAATGGTCATTGGTGCTGTTCACTGATGAGTCCCGCTATGGATTTCATCCAGATTCGAGACGAACACGCGTTTGGAGAACTCCAGGCAGGGTCAGCCGTCTCCGACATCCACAGGAGGTCCACTCTTACCAAGGCGGGACAATTATGGTGTGGGCAGGAATACGAATCGGCGGACGAACCCAACTCATTTGGATTCAGGGCAGCATGACTGCCCATAGATACCGTGAGGAGGTAGTAGAACGTGTCATTGTCCCGCTCAGGGCCCTAACGGGGCAAGAATTTCAGCTCATGCATGACAATGCACCTTCCCATACAGCGCGGCTGGTGAGGGCCGCCCTTCGAGAACACGATGTTCAGGTATTAGATTGGCCTCCACAGTCGCCAGACTTAAACCCAATTGAACACGCCTGGGACATGTTACAGCGAAGAGCATTGAGGGATTTTCCGCCCAACTTGACAACAGAAGAACAACTTTTCGAACATTTAAAAAGAACTTGGGACTGCATACCCCAGCAAGACATTGACACCTTAATTTTAAGTATGGAAAATCGTTGCCGCTGTGTGATTAATGTTAGAGGAGGAAATACCGATTACTGATTATCAGATTTGGTAAGATTTTTATTCATTTAATTCGATTGAATAATTTTATAAGAATAAAATGTTTTTGTTCACTCAGTAATTTTCTATGGCTTAATTAATTTAAGACTTTTATTAATTAGAAAAACAAAATCGCATCGTGTTGTTAATGTTTAAATATCGGCCATGAAATTATCTTTAATTCTTCCATTTACAGTCATAACAAAATGTTTATAGTTTTCTAGATAATCAATGAAATGTTCAATATCCCTAGATTGTGTTGATGTGTGTATATATTCCGATGGCACAGTAAGTATATTTATTTCTTTAAACAAATTTCGCAAAAATCGCGGCTGCCTAAACCATAAATGGCTCTGACTGCTCTTTTCTGCAATACAAAAATAGTACCTATGTCAGCCGCCGAACCCCACAGCAGAATGCCATACGACATAATGCTATGAAAGTAGGCGAAATACACTAATCTAGCAGTTTGTTCATCTGACAATTGCCTTATTTTCCAGACAGCATAGGAAGCCGAACTTAATTTACCTGCTAACTTTTCAATCTGAGGACCCCATTGCAATTTTGAATCAAGTGTCAATCCTAAAAATACGGTCGATGGGACTAAATCTAATATTTTCGCATTAAGTGCAACTGTTGGTACAATTTGAGTCACATTCGGCAATGAGAACCTGATGCATTTAGTTTTCCCTGCATTTAACAAGAGATTATTTGCCGAAAACCATTTTGATATAAAGCTGAGTGTTTTATTATGCTCAATAAGATCTTTATCCTTTCTATTTACTTTAAATATGAGCGACGTATCATCAGCGAACAAAACTACGTCTGATACTTTCTCTACCAGATAAAGTAGATCATTTATATAAACTAGAAATAAAAATGGGCCCAATATAGATCCTTGGGGCACCCCCATTTTCACAGGATGACGTGCTGAAGTGACACCGCCTATCGAAACCATCTGTTGTCGCCCCGATAAATAGGACATCACAAGATCAAGAGATGTGCCAGATATTCCATAGTACTTCAGTTTAACAACGAGCGTACGATGATCAACGCAATCGAAAGCCTTAGAGAGATCACAGAAAACTCCCAGCGCATCCTGTGATCCCTCCCAAGCCTCCAATATTGACCTAATTAATGTGCAACCTGCATCCTGAGTAGAGCGGCCCCTTGTAAACCCGAACTGCTTGTTATGCAATATCTCATTCATGTTAAAGTGCGACAACATTTGGCTGAGCATCAGCTTTTCAAATATTTTACTTAAAGCTGGCAGTATTGAGAT
Organism: Pseudoips prasinana; assembly: GCA_951640165.1. Classification (NCBI taxonomy): domain Eukaryota; kingdom Metazoa; phylum Arthropoda; class Insecta; order Lepidoptera; family Nolidae; genus Pseudoips; species Pseudoips prasinana. The sequence continues at coordinate 19,326,680 of OX621236.1, read as the reverse complement.
AGGCCTATAATTCGTGGCATTTTTTGAACAACCTGCCTTGAAAATGGGTATTATCTTACTTATTTTCATTAAATCGGGAAAGACACCATCACTTATACAGCCATTGAAGATGGCTGCAAGGATTGTAGCAATGTTTAGTATGATTGATTCAATTGCTTTAACAGACAGTCCCCACAAATCTTCTGTGCCTTTCCTTTTAATACTCTTAAAAGCTTTTATAATATCATCACTTGTTACGGATTTAAAACTAAAGTTAGGTACAGTTTATTTTACGCTTTGATTTAAAAAGAGTTCAGCCACATCTGGTGATGATGCGAGACACTTAGTAATATCCACGGGTATATTTGCAAAAAAAGCAGCTAAAAAATTGGCAATGGTAAGCTTGTCTGAAACCAGTTCATCACCAATATTCAATACTAATGTTTGATCTCTTGATCTACTTTTACCAGTTTCAGTATTAATTATTTGCCAAGCTGATTTTATTTTATCATCAGATTTTTTAATTTTATCTCTTATATATAAAGACTAGCTGGTGCCCTCGACTTTGTCCGCGACAATTTTGAATGATGACCAATGTAACTACTTACTTCTAGCTTAATCTAAAAAATATCACTTTTAAAACAAATAAGCAATATAAATTGAATAAAACCTAACTTATAAATAACCTTACTAAGAAATAAATGCAAGACTACTTTGCTACTGTTATTTACAAAAAGGACCCGATATCATCAAGCAAAAATCAAAGAATACATATCAATTGTCCTTAAGTATAATCAGTATGTCAAATAAAGTAAAATAATAATCAACGATGCATTAATCACAAAGGTAACTCCCATTAGATTAGGTTGCGACATTTTGTGAACGAAACCATAGCGCAATCTAAAACGATGATTACGCCATCTACTAACAAAAATATAAACTTGTAAAGCGGTAAAATTAAGATGTGTGCATATATTTTGGGTGAGATTTAGGCGATCATCTATTGATTCAGTTTTGGACTACCTTTTATTTCAAGCATTTATTTATTTTAACCGATATGCCAATTAAGTTCCGCGATTTGAAACGATATTAACCCCACCTAGTTACAAAACTGTGAACTTGTAGACCAGTAAAATTAAGATGATGTTTTTTGGGTGCGATCATCTCGACACCATCAATTTATACTACGCTAACTCGAATTTTAGATAAATTCGTTTTTTATCCCAATTTGATAAAAATGTCGTTTTTTTTAATTTGTTATAAAATTTACGAAAAAAAAGAAGTTACAAATCTTATAAAACGCTAAATATATACTTAGACGACAACGACCACGACATTTTAAGCTACTTCGAATAAGTAAATTATTTTTTTAAATTTGAGTTTGCTTAAATTGTTGGTGGCGATCTATTGAATTAGTTTTGGATTACCTTTTTTTAATAACCAATTATTCCCTGGGCTGCTTTATTTTTAACTGAAAGACCAAATACCAATTTACATGCGTATAACTTAAAAAAATACAGACTTTCATACAAACTTACATCGGCTATTCTAGTCGTCCCAGGGGTGGAATTTCCAAAAATCCTGACGTATATATTTATAATTTTTAAATGAAAGGCCACATACCAATTTTCATGCGTTTACCTCAAATATGTCACATTTTTCATACAAACTTACATCCCCTATTTGTCACCCTTAGGGGTGGAATTCTCGGAAATCCTGAAATAAATATTTTTTAATTTTTAACTTGCATCCCCTATTGTATGCCCTTCGGGATGGAATTTAAAAAATCCTGAAATATATATTTTTTATTTTTAACTGAAAGGCCAAATACCAATTTTCATGGGTTTAACTTAAATGTCCCATATTTCGTACAAACTTACATCCCCTATTTTACGCCCTAAGGGGTGGATTTCCCAAAATCTTTAAATATATATTTATAATTTTTAACTGAAATGCCTAATACCAATTTTCATGCGTTTAACTTAAAAATTGTCACATTTTTCATACAAACTTACACCCCCTATTTTACGCTCTTGGGGCTGGAATATCCAAAAATGCTGAAATACATATTTTTTATTTTTAACTAAAAGGCCAAATACCAATTTTCATGCGTTTAACTTAAAAATTGTCACATTTTCCATACAAACTTACATCCCCTATTTTTCGCCCTTGGGGGCGGAATTTCCAAAAACCCTGAAATACGTAATTTTTTCGTTTTAACTAAAAGGCCAAATACCAATTTTCATGCGTTTAACTTAAAAATTGTCACATTTTCCATACAAACTTACATACCCTATTTTTCGCCCTTGGGGGAGAAATTTCCAAAAACCCTGAAATACGTATTTTTTTATTTTTAACTGGAAGGCCAAATCCCAAATTTTATGCCTTAAACTTCAAAAACGGCAATGTTTCATACTAACTTAGCGCCCCTGTTTTACCCCCTTAGGGGTTGAATTTCGAAAAATCCTTCCTTATTCCTTGTCTGCATTATAAAGCAAACATTTGTGCAAAATTTCAGCTTTCTAGGTCCAAGGGTTTGGGCTGGGCGTTGATGAGTCAGTCAGTCAGTCAGGACTTGTCTTTTTATATATATAGATTTAGCATGAATGCAAATCTTTAAAAAAAATTTTGAATCATTTCTAACATAATTAATAAAATTGACATCAGGGTTATAGGACCTTCTGTCATACAACTCATATAAAAAATCTCTACTCAGTCTAATGCCTTGAGTTGCCCAAGAACTAAATTTTATCTTATTACTGTCAAGCGTTATGTTTTTTATTTTACAAGCTATATCTTGTATGCAAGTTTGCTGCATTACCTAATTGCTCTGCTTTATAATAAACCTAACCGATGAGGAAAATAGGTAAATTTGTGATCTCCATCCAAGTATTGCCATAAGAAGTAATAACACAAGTAATTTGATAAATTTGACTGACGGTTTTTAAATACCATATTTTTATAATAAACAACTTTCAAAATTTCAGGTTCTGCTTTTTTTCTTTATACCGATAATTATAGATTATGACTCTCATATATTACGTCAGAGGTGGTTATATCCAGATGCTCTCACGGTTCAAAGACTGATCGCCAAGGTGAAGCAACTAGGTTCACGATCATACCATAGATAGGTGATCTCCAAAGTGGTTTAATTTCTGACCATCGCTGTGCTTCGGAGAGCAAGTTAACCTTTCGGACCCGGTTTAGTCATCATACAACGGTCGTTAAGCCACTAGGGTGACTACTGCCTTTACGATAAGATTAGAGATAAGCGTCTCAATTATCATATTTGTGTGGAACTATTCATTTTCTAACTCCTCCTTTTTCTCTTTCTGATTAAACTCGTTGCGGGATCCAAGACAGTTAAAGCGATTCCCCGGGACATGCCTGAGCTTCACCGCTCAGTGTCATTTCATTATGTGCAACTGTTGATCCTGGCTTACAGGAGTTGCAGTGGTGGGTAAGAGGGATGGACTAGTCCCGACTATAAAAAAAAACATATTTAAATTCTGATAAATACTTTATTCAATGTCCATTTGTGAGAAGAAAAACCATCCATGGTAACCGATTAATTATTGTATTATCATCTCATTCTTAGCGTTTCGATGGCAAACCTGTTAAATTTTTGTGGCCTAGAACGTGGCCACATTAATTGCCCTGCTTGTGGTATTTCTAAGATCCTGTCATGAACATGTGGCAGGGCAGGCTGGGCAAGCTGTTAGATGGGCCATCGATTGGACCGATGCTCCGCAAATACAGTCCATTTTGGGGCTGATCGACAGTCCCCACTTAGACATGTTTTCTTTGCTTCAGCCCACCTGAGTCCGGAGTCTGTTTAGGGATTCCAGATCGGCCACGGTAATTGATGTCCAGGCGGGAGGCTTTTAGGAAGGCGTGACAAACTGATCCAGCATGATTTTTGTCTGTTTGCTGTGTCTCCATCAGATATGTGAACGAAGCAGTACTTGTTTTGCACCACTTCAAAACAAGCACACATTTAATTCTAACAAGCGCCGTTTATTGGTCCTACCAGCTTATAGACGGAGTTTGTTTTAGTGGACAGTAGATCTAGGTCGCTGCACACCCTCTGCTGTCTTCTTTTCTGCTTTAAGTCAGCGCGTCAGTCGAGATGCTTGGAATCTTTAGGAAAGTGACTAACACTGGATTAACACATAGGCTAGAATTTATAAAGTTTAACACGGCTAAAACCGCGGGGCACAGCTAGTTATTTATATGTTTTTAAAGCTTTAAACATTTAGCTGCTCTCGTTTCCGCTGAGCTAAGTTATTTTACAACTATAAGATAAGTTTCAGATATCATTAAAATTAATTGTATAAATAGAAGTGCGGGTGGAAATAAACTCAAATCACTTTGTCAAACATTTATTTCACGATAATGAAGAAATAGCGTCAATAAGCTGCCAAGAATCGAACTGCTCCAGGATTGGGTTGAGTCTCTCTATAAGTTGCTCATTAAACTTAGCCGTTATGTATCCGTTGAAGCGGTTCAGGTAGCCAGCGAGGAGATCTTCCGCCATAGCGCTGAGGATGTCGTCGATATTGTTGTCAAACTCCGTGTGTGACTGTAAACAAAAGAGCATCGTTAATACGAGAAGATTAATTATTATAGGGTGTAAGGGACTGGGACTGGTAATTATAAAGCTGGTTCAGTTATAGTACGGTATATTAACTCTTAGTATAGCCAACTGACATAACAATACATAACTATCATAAACATAAAATAATAAATAATAATAATAAATCTTTATTTCAGTAAAATACACATAGTAATTACATAATAATTAGTACATAACACATTACGCAAAATCGTTGTCCTGCTGCCCCCCTAGATAGGCTACTAATTAGCCTGTATTAAGGGGAGACAGTGACGTATCCTAGGAAGTAAATTAAGGTGTTATTCGCAATAGATCAGGTGAAGTGCTAAAAAGGTACATACAACAAACTAGGTTAGGTACAACATTATTGTTTTTAGTTGTTTTTTTGTTTTATTATTAAATGCTAGTGTTTACATGCCTGTGTGTGTGCGTGTATGTGTGTGTGTGCGTGTGTATGTGTGTGTGTGCTTGTGTGTGTGTATGTGTGAGTGTGGGTGGTGGGTGTGTTTATGTGTGTGTGCCACCTTTATAGCAAATAAATTAAATATTTCACTGTGTCGTCATATGATAGCTCTAACAGTAAAGAACGAACAGCAATTTTACACTGATAGTGGGTAAGTTTATAAATTGAAGAAGTAGCATTTATTTTATTGTATAAAAATGGGCCAAGATAATGACAAAACCTTTTTGTGAAAGAATAGTTAACTTTAGGAAGGGAGCAAATCTTATCTTTGCGGCGTTTTGTAATGTCTGTGTAAGGAGTACGGTGGTGCTGTAATAGTATTGCTTGATGTATGAAGAGCTGCCTTATATTAAGAACCTTAGTGTCTTTGTAAAGCTGAGTAGTAGGGAACAAAAATGGTCGGAAGGTTGCAATCTTTAGTATCGCTCTATGGGCTATTTCTAATGGGTAAAGTATAGTTTTAGGAGCACCACCCCAGCATGAAATACAGTAGAGTATAATAGATTGACAGAGTGCGAAATAGACATTTCGTATAATGTTCTGGCTAGCAACGTGACGGAGAGTTTTAAATATGTAAATTAACTTCCGCAGTCTTCCCATCAAGGCTTCGATATGCGCTCTAAAATTTAATGTTTTGTCGATAATTATGCCAAGGTATCTAATATTATCCGCTGAACATATTTTTGAGCAGCGACAATTTTGTAGGGTTTGATTGAGACATGTGTGGGCTATAAGTGTCAATGGGATTTTTGGTTGAGAGATAGTACTAATGGTAAAAGTTACAAATTTTGTTTTACTCGTATTGAGAGTGAGTGTGTGAGATGAAAGAAAGTTAACGATGTAATTGAACCCATTTTGAGCTTTATTTTGAAGGTCTGGCCATGAATTCCCGTTTAAAGTTATGGCAGTATCATCTGCGTATGAGACAATTTCAGTGTTAGGTATATAAAGTTCACATAAGTCGTTGATGAAAACACTAAATAGTGTAGGTCCAAGTATACTACCTTGCGGTACGCCATATTCTATACAAGACTCTTCACTGAAATGGTTATCTATTTGTACGACTTGTGTTCGACCTGTGAGATAACTTTTAAATAACTGCAGTTGTGAACCTCTGACCCCTATGTTTTCTAGTTTTGTCAAGAGACTTTGAATAGGAATGGTGTCAAAGGCTTTTGCCAAATCTAAAAATATTGTGAGCACCTTGTTATTGTTGTTTAGATTGGACACAATATATGAAGTTAGTTTATGAACAGCATCTGATGTGCATTTATTTCTACGAAAACCAAATTGTTTTGATGAAATAAGGTTGTAGCGATCGAGATAATTTCTTAGGCGTTTATTAATAAGACGTTCCAATACCTTAGAGAGAGCTGTAAGAACAGAAATAGGTCTATAGTTGTTTACTAAACTCCCATCACCACCTTTATAGATAGGATGAATAATTGCCTTTTTTAATACATTTGGAAATACAGAGGTATGAAACGATAAATTAAATATATGGCATAAAATAGGTGCTAAAACATTAGAATATCTTTTTAATATGGTAGGTGAGATCCCATCGCACCCTGTCGCAGCGTTTGATCGGAGCGAGTTGATGGTTGAAACGATTTCGTCGGTGTCAGTTGCTTCCAGAACGAATGAGGACAATGGTGTTTTTATATTTGATATTCTTGTAGACTGCATATGTGCGGAGATTGTAGTCATCTTTCCGGCAAGCTCTTTCCCGACGTTTACAAAGAATTCATTAACTTTATTACACGAGACAATTGGCTCACACAGGTGACTGAGTAATTGGGTAGCCGAGTGTCTAATTTTGGTAGTATTTGTCACATTTTTTTATGGCATCCCAGAGTATTTTAATATTTTTCCCTGCTTTTTTTAGTTGTTCGGTATCATATTGTCTTTTATTATTTTTTAATAGTTTATTGCAAAATCTTCTATACCGCTTGTATGTTACCATAAGAGTTTCGTTACCAGGTGATAACTTTGTCTTTTTGTGTAGTGCATCTCTATTGCGAATGCACTTTAGCAGACCTGTGGTCATCCATGGCTTAAGATTCTTTTTTTTTGCCGACAGCTTGGTAGTAGTTGTATTTTCCTTAATAGCTTTTGTCATTAGGTCTATGAGATAATCGGCAGCCGAGTTCGGGTCATTCATTGACAGAATGTCGCTAAAATTAATTTTATTTATAGCTATGTCTAGAGATACATAATTTATTTTTGAAACTGTTGTAGTGGCAAAGGCCGTTATTTTTTTCAATTTGATGCATGCTAAAGAAGAATAATGGTCTGTGATAGTAGATTGAAAGACTAAGGTAATTGCTGGCAATTTTGTTCGCATAAAAGTATGATCAAGACAATTGTTACCTCTAGTAGGATACGTATGTGTGGAAAGTAAACCATGAAATGCTAGGCAGCTTAAATAGTTTTGAGACCGATTTCCTAACGGTGACCTTATGTCTAAGTTTATGTCCCCAATTAAAATGACTGATGTAAATTTGCTAAGTGAGCAAAGGATTTCGTTTAGTGCACACAAAAAATTGTCTATATTTTCAATAGAAGGCGATCGGTAAATGCACAGTATGGCTATGTCTAAATCGGTTTTTATTAATAGACCAGTTGCAAATTTTTTGAAATTTGGTTCTTCTACCTTGCTTTTTAAACAAGATTTTATGTATACAACGACACCGTCACTTTGATTTAGGTGAATTGTAGTTTTGTAAGCGGTATAGCCTTGAATTGATGGTATATGATAGTTTCTGGAACATGGTAACCAGCATTCCGTGAGTGCTAAAAGATCACACTCGAAAGAAAAACGGTGGAGGTAAGCTTGTAAACTGAGGAAGTTACAGTTTATTGACCTAATATTTTGACAAAACACCTTTAGATATTCTTTTGGATCACCCAAATATCCACTAGATTTTTCTGGATTACAAATATATGATTCGGATACTGTGGTTTGATCAACATTGTTTATTAAAGTATTTATATGATCAGGCATTGCGTTTAATTAATATAAGAGCAGATATAATGGAATAGTTTTGTTGAACTTGGTATTAAAATTATGCCAGCAGGATAGAATTAGACTAGAACAAACGTTTCTATTTAAAGCCGAGTATGTTGTTAATTGCCAATTAATTATAGGTAGTGTGGTGTGGTGGTTGGTGTATCCTGTATGTTTACTATGAGCTGCATATAGTGATATGATGATATGTGTGAAAATGATATATATGATATACGTGAAATTTGTGGTTGTGTGTCTCATGATACAAAATTTAATTATTTTAAAATTATAATTTACAAACATAATTAATAAGTTACACATGGCGTTATTTATATTAATAATATAAATTAGCTAGGCAAAAACGTTCATTACAATTATGGGGATTTTTGTAATTTTGAAAGGCAGGAAGATGAGTTAATAATAATAGCATCCGATCCTTCGCGTTCTCGGAGAAAATTTTTTTCGTTTTTAGACCAGCAGAATTTATAATTGTTGTTTATGGCGAACGCCCTCGCTTCGTAGTATAGTTGACGTTGACTGCCCGGTAGATGGTCTGCTACGTAGATTGGTTTCGCCTCACCTGGGACGCCGATGTGCCCCGTAGCTTTTCAGCGGAGGGCAAGGGTTTGTTAAATAAACGAGTAGCATCCAGCACTTGATTTTTTACTGAAACACTCAGGAATTCCACTACTATAGGTCTATTTGAGCCTTTCTTGCCTGGTAAACGGTACACATCTCGCAGTTCAGGTGGTTTGATTGAAGGTTGAACAGTGTTACATGCTTTCACGACGATTGAGGTCAATTCACTAGTGGTTTCTTTGTCATTTGCCGGGACATTTCTGATTTCTAGGCACGAGGATCGCGAACTGCGTTGAATATCGAAAATTATCTTTTCAAGTTCCGTAATATATTTTCGTTGCTCAGAATTTTCCTTTTCCAGTTTCTGCATTATCTTTTTAATAGAATCATAGTCGTTACTCAGATACTCCAGCGCTTTTTCGGTTTCGACGTTAGATTTTTATATTTCAGTATTTTGGTGTTTAATCTCCTCAATTTGTGTTGTTAATTTTCCAAGAAGTATATCCTGTTCGGATTTCCATGATTTTAGTAAGTTTCCTATGTCCTCCCAGGATTCCCAGTTACAATCTCGAGAAGAATCAGGGCAAAAGCGCTTTTTCCTCGAGTCGCCGTTTGACGGATCCGATTCTATTTGCTCACTTGAGGCTAACACAACTTGTTTTCCAGCGCCCTGTTCAGGTGCAGCATGAGCTGTGCGCACAGCTAGTGGTTTTTGTTTTGGCATTGTATTATTACGCTTTACTACACACTACACAGTACAATAGAGGACGATGTGGCACTATGTTCGAGTTAATATAACTTGTTATCACTGAGTCTTAATTAAGCCCGCCTTTACCGCTTAGTGACCGCGGGTTGTCCTAGGTCAGTTTTTAACGCGGTGAAATACCTCCATTTATAAGAAGATTTCTTACAAACTGCTTATAATATCACAAATTTTATGCTATTATTTCGTTATTTCCAGTTTATTTTATGAAGAAACTGTACACTACTATTTAGACCACAATATTTTATAACTTTATAACTGTTCTATTTACGTTATGCAACGCAAAGTATTTAATTGTAGTAGCACAGGTGAAACACGACTGCAACGAACGGCACGCGGCGGGTTAACGATAAAAAAATATGAAACAGTAGAATATAAAAAAGAGGTGCTTTGCGCAAATTTCCTCCCCTTCAAATCAAACTCTCAGTTTCTGTAGTTTTCGAAGAGGCTGTTTTACAGAAGTATTTTAACTTAACAAAGCTAGCAATAATCTTCTTCTACCTACAAATATTTGTAATGTCCTTAACTTACCACTATTTGGTCGATGTGAAATCCAGCATTTTCAGTCTTACTTAGTAGAATCGATCTGCCATCTTCCGATTGCTTTAAATATAACTTTCCCCATAAAGTCCAGTTGTCCACTTTAATACTGAAATTATGATTAGATTTATTTAATACAGAGCGATGTAACTATATATTTTTACAGTCAATAGAATTAGACAACTTTTGCACAAAGAATTCTACAGCTTCACCATTTTTTTGGATGAATTTAATGAATGTTGCTAATTGGCTGGAATAAAAATTTAAACTGCCATAAGATTCAGCTACGCAGCGCTAAGCATTGTCTGGTAACTGACAATACGTAGCACCGCGTCGCAAGTCAACAGTAATGAAAATGTGAAATATTGTTAGCATTATTACACTGTCTGTACTTTTTTGACACCTGTCATTGATATTGACCATGTGTACAGACGCGTGTAACTGAGACCAAAACCCTATACAAAAAGGCTATAGGTTCTACCGCCTCCTATTACCGATATGCCCTAAGTACCACGCTTGGCAGACAGGTTGGCGATCGCAGTTTGATAGTCAAGGTATATAAAGACGCTACTGCACGTTCCCTGGAAGATATTCTCTCAGGTGGAGTTTTAAGCCCCCCACGGGATGAAATGGTGTGGTTGGATATTCTTTGCCTTCTCACGAAGTAATAGGAAGTGATAACGCCTTAGCGTAATTCTACTTACTACATAACTCCTCGTCCTCTAATGGGCACCGCATCGAAAATAGCTCCTTTCGACTCATAATATTCTGTAATAATATAAAGTATATATATACAATAAAGTCACATTACCTACATAAAATTTTCAATTGGCAAATCAAAGGAAGCCACCCTTAATTTGGCAATTGAAAATATTATGTATTACGTCTTGTAATTAATAAACAGACACAAGAAAATTCTAGAGAGTTCTAATTAATATAATAATTCGGTTCTAGATGTTAAAATAAACGGGTACACTACATTAATACGAAAAACTTTATTCCGACAGTCAAAAATACGAATTTCAAAATACCGATTTTAATAAATCCGAATGGTTCAGAATTCCGAATATTACAACTCCGATTTATCATTACTCTTATTTTTATAATTCCTAAATTTCAATATTCCTTACGATTATAATTACTCTTATCATAACACCGAGCTTCAATAGATCGCATAACAAAAAGTCCGACTTAATGATAATTCGAAATATCAACAATACGAATAAAAATATTTTGTTTCCCTGGTCACAATTTTAACCTAACCTAACCCAAATGATTAATCAACAATAGAGGGGATCTGAAACTCGGCGGCTGCATGCAACATGCAAGCAGGCATGCAGCATGCAAGCAGTCATGCAAAAAGCAAGCAGGCATGCAACATGCAGCAGGCATTGTTTCTGTCACGGCTCCGGCGCTGCGGGGTTTGGGCGGGCCCACGCGAGCTTATCGTCGCAGATGGTTTCAACGCTCACCACCGCAGCTTCGGCTTGCTGGCCGGCTTCGCCGGCCAGCATCAGCCGCGGCGGCGGGCCTTCAAGCCACCTGCTCCTCAGCTCGCGGGCCGCCCCACCCCTCCGCGCCTACGCGGGCTTAAATTACACTCTAGGGTAGGGCAGACAAGACTACGTGAAGTCGGTTGTGCAGCGATTCGTTTCTGTCACCAAATTTTGTAGCATACTCGTAACATGTTGACTTTTAGTTTATTCGAAGTATTGAAAATCGGAATGTCCTTTTTCGGACTGAGAACCCTTCGAGCATTGGACTCTGCGAACGTTTGAAAGTCGGAAATCTAACAAATCGTATTTACGGCTTTCGGTAAAATTAATTTCGTGATTTTTAATAATAGACATTACAATTCTTAGGTATTATGAAATTCGGACTTTTGAAAATCGGAACATCGAAATTCGGAATAAAATATTTCGGAGTATTTGGGTGTTCCCAAAATAAACGAATGCGTATTATTTAAAGCTTACCAGCATTCAATTCCATTAACGGTATTCTCAAGTTTATTCCAATGAATAATTCAGAATTGGAAAAACTGAGCTCTTGAACTTGGAAATCTGATAACCCTGTTAAAATTCCATTACTGATACTGACGTTAGCGCTGAAACATAGAAAAATATTGATTAAAATTATTATATTATTATGAATAATAACTTTTCCACGATCACAGCTGGAGTTAGGATTTATGACGACGTTATAGATCGAAGCAAACCCCAATATTTCTATTTTTCTAAAGAGAACGACGCTCTAAGGAAATATCGCAGTCTTGCGGAGTACTTTCCAAACATTTTATTGACAGTACATTTAGACACAGAGTCCTGTGCGGGAATCGGACCCGGGACTCGAAAAGGCGAGACAACTATCTTAACTGTTGCGCCACACATGCAGTTAAGCAGTTCCTCGTAGCTACGAGCCAGATACATACAGGCATATTTTATTATCTTCATACTTCGTCGTTGCGCCATCAATTTGATCACATTATCAAAAAAGTTTTATATTTTTTGATAATGTGATCAAATTATTAAAGTCGGTTCACACACACGAGGAAATTGCATGACATACAATATCTCGGTCTGTCGTTATGTCAATGCCCATGTAGGTGTAGACGCCAACACATCCAGATACACCAATTTATCAAATTTGTTTTATAGACTTTCAACTTTATCACATAAGCATCAGGTTGACTTTCAATTGGGCAAATTTGATAGATTGGGCTAGCTTAGTTACGTACAAAAAAAAAACACAGGCACACACTCGTAAAGAAAGACAGAAAGGTTCTCGAGTGGCGACCACGAACCGGAAGACGCAGCGTGGGCAGGCCCCATACACGGTAGACCGACGATCTTGTGCGGGTCGCGGGAAGCCGCTGGATGCGGGCAGCGCAGGACCGGCTATTGTGGAGATCCTTGGGGGAGGCCTTTGTCCAGCAGTGGACGTCTTTCGGCTGATATGATGATGATGATGATGACACACGCGTAAAGTTACGGAACACTAGAAAACAACTTGGTTAAAGTAACGATGTTAGTAAAAATCTTCACCTGAATATTTCTCCAAGATGACTGAAATCATCGAGATTAAATCGGAATGGGTCTAATATGGGTAAGCCGAGGGCAGGGTCACCATTTTTAATTACTCTTCTTATTACTTCAACGATATGGTTTAATGCTGCATCTGGAGTGAATCGATTGTTTTCCTGTGTCTGTCCTTGGATAACTGAAAATATAAAGAGTGGTCTTTTAACAAGGACCGGTTTTTAACTTAACTACTTCTAGCTTTTTTTTTCTCTATTTTCTCTTATACTAAATAAGAGAAAAAAGAAAAAAAAGATTTTTTTTATTGTTGATGTAACAAAGTAAAGTAAAAAAAATCATCAATCATAGATGATTTTTTTTATAATACTATTTACCTAACGTAAAACACGTCAACATGCAAATCACTCAAAAATGGATAAACATCGTATTTAAAAATAAAGAATTGCTTACAACAAATTAAAAAAAAAACATTTTTCTTATGGTTACTGGTTTTCTTTAATTTATTCAGTTTAATGAGCAGATAGCGCTCCTTCCACCACTATTCACAATATGCCTCTACATATATTACATAATAAATGTGTATGTTAATACAACGATTCTTTAAAGAATGTGATTCTTTTTATAAAATAAATAAATGTACATAACGGAATGTAATTTAGTAAAAGAAATTACATAAGGATAGAAATATAATAAATACTTACCGAATCCATTTATGTTAAGATTTAAAACCGTTAGTATCAAAAAATAAACAATGGTTTTCATTTTTCACGCAATTATTATGAAATAAATTATAAATGTATTTATTTAGTTAAAAAATGTAAAAAGGTTATAATATGCTACTATTGTATTTAGTTTGAAATAACTTAGTTAAACCTCCTTAGACTTTATCTTATAATTGACCGATTTAATGAAATAACGGCTTTATAACGTTATTAAAATATTTTATCTATGCAGTTTCGAAATTAGGATTCAGTTATTGATATGACAATGATTATGGTGAAACGTTAATTATTACAATGAACTATGTGTCTACTAAAAGATTAAGTCAAGGTTCTTATGAATGAACAAAGGGTTTCTTATATAAAATATATAAGCACTTAGAGAATAAAGTTGAATTACCCTTTTTGTTGTTGATTAAAGATTATAAATATAATGAAGTCGAGTAATGTAATAGAAGTACCTTGCATGCAAACATTTTTTTTTAAATGGTATGTATTTAATTCGACTTTCAATAAGTAATCAGAATCTTTTAATATTCTAGTGTAAATGATATTCATATTCATTCATAATCCACTGGCACTGACTGCTAAGCCAGAGATCGTGGGTTTGATCCCCACCCAAGACAAATCTTTGTCTGATGAGCACGATTATTGTGTGTGTCTGGGTGTAATTTATCTATAATAAGTATAAATGTACTACACTGCAATTTGATATATATATATAAATCAGATTGCAGTGAGCTAGTTGTCATCATCATGTATTAATCATCATCATATCTCAGTCGAAAGAGGTCCACCGATGGACATAGGCCCCCCCAAAGAACTCCACGACTGCTGTTATTTATTAATAATGCTGTGAGATGAGCTACTTATAGAACAAGTGAACACTATGAACTTAAAAAGTTTTCTTTTTATTGTGTTTATTTGATCCGAGTAGCGGGTGGAAGATGCCTTCGGGCGGGAAAGACTCATAGTAATTGCTTCACTCGCTAGGGTGGGAATAAATTTCAAAAATTGAAATAAATTTGGTACAACAGATGGTTAAAAAAATATTACACAGTTAAGAAAAAAATGCTGCGATCTCGTGAAAGTATAAACGGACAGTGTGTATAAAAAAATCTAAATGCGGGCGCCCCATAAAGTTAGTATATTCCGCTAGGTATACTAACTTTATGGTCCGCCCGCGGCAGTAACGCGGTGTGTTCCATAGTTAAAATTTTGTATAGACCGTATAATTTGGCGGGATACTAAGTATGCTGAAATCTCGGATTAAATTTAATATCTTATTAAAAATGACCTCAAGTAATTCTGAAAGACAGACCTAATGACATCAAAACGAATCGCTTTTTTCTCAACTAACAAATGGGAAATAAACAAGTGATCGGTAAAAATAAAATATCAAGTATGCCGAAGCAATAATATATACCTATACCTACATTTGTTTTAGAAGAACGTCAACGACACTGTTAGCTGATTCTGTGGCGAACTTGACAAAGTTGGAAAGACATGGAGGATGGAAAGCCAGCACAGTTGGGAATACTACTATGAGGATTCTGTCCAAAATAAAATAAAATTTTCAAATGAATTAACTGAGTTTCGCCACAACCAAATACTTCAAGGGAGACTACACCATGGTTTCCACCCACCAATCAAATACTGGAGTCTCCACTTTTGCAGAAATTTACAGCAAAAGTTGCCATAACATATCAAACAACGTAAATATTTCGAAGAAAACTGTGGCTTTCAATTTCACAAAATTTTCTAACTTCACCATTAATTTTAAATAGGTAGGTACTAATGTTACTATTATCAATTAATATTTACAAAAGTATACTATTTTTTACTTTCCTTATATTCCAAGTGAAAAGTAGAGTGATTTAACACGGGCGGAAGACATCAATTCCTAGTTGGACTATAGCCGCGCTCGCTGCGCTCGGGCGTCTAAAAACCTCATTTAAAAAAACATAACATTAACGTTAACATAAAAACATTTTTACATTCCACTTTAATTATACTAATCACAAAACAAAAACATTTATAACCTTAAACCCGTATAATTAGTAAGGTTCCAAAATGTCAATGGTGAACCTATCTACCTACTATACTTTTATAAATGTTTGAATGTCTATTCCAATAATCTGAATTCATTAATAGATTCTATGCAATGGTACATCGACTAGGTACTTACATATATTACTAGACTAGACTTCCGGAGTTTAATCGATGGAGGGTTCAATGTTTCCGCGATCAACATCGAAGGCAATCTACTATTCCAAATGTTTACGCAAAATTGCGTTGTAATAATATGTTACTAGAAATCAATTTTAAACTGAATTCTGGATGGTTAGTTGAGTACTCAAGAACTGCGGGGATCCTAAGGCCTTTGTTACAATCGTACAAACCGTACGTATTCTAATTGAATTAATTTTCCCATGTGGGTACACAATGGTGTGGTCCGTATGGTGGTCCTTGGCACAATTTAGAAGATAAAATGGTTTTAAATGCATATCTGTGACAGAATCGGCGCACCTTCTTGTGAGACTAGGATTTTATTAGAGCATTGTCAAGCCAGGCCGCAGAGATAGTGTGAGTTAGAACGGACGCAGAAATAACTTGTAGATTTATTACGCTGAAGCCAAATATAAGGAAAAATATTAGCCTCGCGTCAATCTTATGATTTATACCCGGGTGTATGTTTATGGTAAAATTAACATTAGACTTAGAAATCTTCTGGAATCTGAAATCCAACCAAAATTATTTTGCACACTATAGTAACCTACTTGAATTTATTATCGTTATAAAAGTTATTTATTATACATGAGTGCAAAGTAGCTTTTTAACCGAGTGCTCAATTTTGAAATTCAAATTCTAAAATTAGAATTTAGAACATCGTGTGCACTAAGTTTCTCTATGGTGCCGAATTTATCATACAACTATTTTAATTTATAAAAACTAAGACTCGGAACCTTCTTGGTGTACTTTTTTTGAATTTGTTTTGCGTAATATTACTGTTCTATTACACTCAAACTGTAGCAACGTTACTTTAAGCATTTCTTAATTATACCTAAGTAATATTTGTTATAATTCAAAGATTGTCCTGTAATACTTACATATCATAATATACTAATTAATTCCTAAATTGAAATAAAAGTATTAATAATAAGATTTTTTTTCGTATTAGTCATTTCCTCGCTGAGGTGTGATGAAAAGTTACGTGTTGCACTCGAGTGCAAATATTTTTCTTCTTGTGCTCTTTTGATTACCTCGCTAACGCTCAGGATTCTAATTTTTGAATCACTCGCTGCGCTCGTGATTATTCTCTACTAGTCTATCTGTTTACAGTTAACGCATTATGTAAAATCATAATACTTAATTTCAATTAACGCAATGTGTAAAATCATAATAATATAAATCATATGATGATAATGATAAGATATAAAGAAAACGTCTTGTTATAAAAAAACCTTCCAGCAACAAGTGATATTTTCGTAGAGCTACGAAAACTACTTTACTATTTGAAAGCTTTTTTTAGAATCTGTACGGCATATTTGCTGGATGATAGAATGAGGGCTACCGCGTATCAATTTGCCGCTAGAGGCGCTAGCATCGCGGCAGGTCTACGAAACGTCAAAATACACTGTTTTAGTTCGGGTTACGCTGTTTATGAATAAAAACTGCGATTATAACTAAACATTTTGGTTTAAAACTAAATAAATTACAAAATGAGTAACAGCTCGATGACTGTAATAAATATTTGAAAAAATATTTAAAATCCTGTTAAAGTGTTTCATAAATAGCATGCCGCAGTGTTGTGCGGGGACTGCACAACACTGCGGCATGCTATTTATGAAACACTTTAACAGGATTTTAAATGTTTTTCGTAAAAACATTCGTCGCGTCCACAATAACAATGATTTTGATCAGCTATAGTGGACCTTCCGCGACAGTGGCGCCGACTGGTGAGCACAAAAACGGTAGCCCTCATTAACTAATAAACATAGACGAATAATATTTCCAAAAATCTGTGATTTTGAGAGAAAACTAACTAGCTATCATACCATTGCTTTCTTATAGTACCTAATTATTTTCAGTGTATTTTTGTTACACTTTTATAAAAGTGTAAATTAATTATCCCTTCCTAATATTAGTAAAATATTATAGGTATGAATGAATATATCAATAAGCAAGTGATACAAAAATTCTAGAGTAGGAGCTCTTGAGGCCGATAAATCGACTCATAAAGTGTATCCCTGGGAAATATGTGAGTTAAAATTGGTTCATCATGTCAGTAGAAAAACGTCCACAGCTGGACAAAAGTTTCCCAGACGAATTGGTAATCAAAATACTCAGAGAAACGCTGTCGTATACATACATACATAGACTCACGCCTGTTTCCTAGATGGGTAGGCAGAGACAAGGGTCTTCCATTTGTCACGATTTTTGCACACCTCTTTCGCCTCATTTACTGTCATTATATTCTTCATACATGCTCGCCGGTTTAGGGTACTTCTGACCTGGCTTTTCTTGAGAACGTCTCTAATTTGGTCAGAGAATGTTATACGTGTCTTCCCCTTCCTGCTGTTGTATATATTCCCTATAAACGATTGTGCCCCCCACGGGATAAGATGAGGTGGCACAGCCATTAGCTTAGTTGTTACATATATTCCTCTCTATCAGCATCAGCATAGCGTAAGCACAAACATGGCAAGTATTTGCAATACAGGGATTATTGGTACGCCCGTTTGAATTTTCCATCTTGATTTATCTCTGTGTTGTGTAATGAACTTGTATAACTATTATGTAGCCTTGCATTTATTATATTACCATAAAGTCAGGCGAGACATTATTGTGTTCTCTGAAAGGCATTCTAATGTTTATGGTGCACACAATTGATGAGTCAGTAAGCTCATATCTTTGAGTAGACAAATGTTTAGATCGTTGACCTGAACGGCCTAGATAGCGTTTTTTATTAGGCACTAAAATTGGTCTGCTGCGCTGCTTTTATGAAACAACCTTGACACGTTTTTGTGTTTTTTAGATAGGTTCTATCGATGGAGAAGTTTATGTTAATCAAAGTAAACTGGGCCGCGAATAAATTCTTAATTAAAGAAGTGATTCTTCAATCTGATGGCAGCTTTGAAAGGAGGATTAAAATACCAATTCAATGACATAACTCATCTAGTGTATAGAGGTTATTTAACATTGTTAGAATTTATTATATAATAATTGTTGTATTTTTTCATATAATTAAGTATATATATATATATATATATATATATATATATATATATATATACCCGTGTGTGTGTGTTATTTCTTAATGTAAGATAGAAAGGTAACTCTATCCTCATTGATGCTTATATTAATTCATTGTTTTTATAAATATAATATTACCAATAATGTAAAAATAAAGCAATATCTTTGCATGCCATGTATATGGTGAAATGTGACTGGGTGTAACTTTTTTTTAACACCTAAATTGTACCATGCTTCTAGCAAATAAAGATCATTTCATTTGATTACTAACTCGACCTGTGAGTATATGTATTTTGACTAGGTATATGTTCCAGTATTGACAAAAAATAAATCACAATGGCTTTATAAAAATATTGTAAGTGGGTTCTAAAAAATATTCCATGTGATAGTAACATTACAATATTATGACGAATTAGTTGACATAATGTTTAAAATATAATCATATCGAATTTTACATTCGGTGAAGAAAACAATGAAAGATAAGACAACAATAATATCAATTTCCATTGTAGTGTATTACTGAGTCAATAAGTAGATATAACTACAACAATGCTGTGTGGTGACGCTGCTGTGTGGTGACGGCGACAAATATCAGAATCAGAATATCATCACCCCATCTCATCCCGTGGGAGGCGTAGAAGTCGACCCGAGGGAATATCTACCAGAGGACGGGAAGCAGCTTCCTTCTGAGTACTACGACCATCATACTGCGATCGCCAACCCGCCTGCCAAGCGTGGCGATTATGGCATATCCCCTCAAGATGATTCTTGAGGGAGGCTTGTCCAGCAGTGGACTTATTTAAGCATGATGATGATGAACTACAACAATAAGGTGTTAAGATTACAGATTATAGTAACTAGAGTTAGGTATAACTGCCACTTTTTACAGTTTTCGACCAATTAAATCACAGAAAAATACATGAGACTATGATTGCGAGATTTATATTAGTCCAACGCAGGAAAAGACATGAGACTTCGTCACCATGTTGACTACGTTATGGATACAAGTGTATACGTAGTGAAGGAAAAAAGGGAATCGGTTGATCCGATAAATAGATAAAAATTTAAGCTTAGAACCTATCAGACCGTTTTAAATTGCCTCGAGGTGCTTTTTTTTGTAAATAAAAAAAAAATCGGTCAAGTGCGAATCGGACTCGCCCTTGAAGGGTTCCGTAGCAGCAAGTATTTCAGTTGATTAAATGAAAGGTAAATTGCGGTTTACGATTTATGACGTAATAAAAAAAACTACTTACTAGATCTCGTTCAAACAAATTTTCGTTGTTAGTTTTCATGGTTATGTACATCATATATTTTTTTTAGTTTTATCATTCTCTTATTTTAGAAGTTACAGGGGGGGGGGGGGGGCACTCATTTTACCACTTTGGAAGTGTCTCTCGTGCAAACTATTCACTAAAGAAAAAATGATATTAGAAACCTTAATATCATTTTTGAAGACCTATCCATAGATATCCCACATGTATGGGTACGATGAAAAAAAAGGTTTTTGAGTTTCAGTTCTATGTGTGGGGAACCCCGAAAATTATTGCATATTTTTTATTTTTGGGTGAAAATGTTAATGCGGTTCACAGAATACATCTACTTACCAAGTTTCAACAGTACAGCTCTTATAGTTTCGGAAAAAAGTGCGCGAAACTCTCATTAATATCCTTATACTTCACTTCTACTGCTAAGAGTCAAGATTGGAACCCCAAAGAGCTCTCTACCTCTAGTTTCGGTTACTTTATTTGTAGACTACATTGCTAGATGGCTTGAGCCTCCACTCGCCTCCGTTTTCCGGAGAAACGGTGTAAACATCGTGAAAGAAAAAAAATAACCATAGATTAATGTCTAGGTTGTTCAACCAGTCTCCAGCTTCAGCGAATTTATAATTGATATCCCGTCCGCGGATATTCTCTTTGGTCGGCATTCAACTATGTGTTATTCAAAATAATAATATACATAGATGTAATGATGATCGATGAGCTCCGATGTCCACATTCATAAAAATATCAATTTACAAATCAGTACACGCTTGTAAAAAAATGTCCTATTGACATCTTACTGTCACGGGTTAATGCAGTCAATAGTCTATGGTGTAGTTTTCAGTCATTTTAAATTTATGTTGTTTGTTGTATTAACGTTGTTATATGTTGCGGACTTTTTAGACTGAAATGAGGTTGGCTGCCTTAACCAACAAGAACAGACTTGACATGACGGATGTAGCATTGTTATATTTTAAAAAAGGTTTTTAAAATATAAGAATGCGACATGACATAGTAAAAAGATGGGAATAAAAGACGACAGACAAAATACATTTTCATCAATCCATCTCGGAAAAAGTATTTTTGCTCTTCGATATCTGAGTGGAAAAGTCGTTTTTATCGTCTAGAGCAGTGTTTTTCAACCTGTGGGTTCTAAAGCCTCTATGGGGGGGTCGAGAAACTTCTATAGGGAAGCTAGTCATAGGGTCCCAAAAGAATTTTGAGTATTATGATTAGCCTTGCTGCAAATACATTAAAAGTTTAGCGTGAAGTTCCAAAACTCTGGCTAGTACTTTGTCTCTTGACAACCACCTTTTTTTTTTTTTTTTTTTTACGTGGGGAAATCCTTTATGGATCATCCCGCCGCTGGGGAAGCGACGGGGTATGTCGGACTCCCAGCCAGATGGTAGGGCTGGGTTTACCGACTAAAACCCCACGGTGTTCCTCAGCCACCTTTAGTCCAGACCACGGGATTCGCTCGCGCATTCACCGCAGCCTGGACAGGTGCTGGCTCACTTTTCAGTGAGCCTCACTTTTGTTGGGGACATCCATGTCCCCCTCTTCAAGAGAGGTGCGCGCGGAACACGGCGCGCCACCGTCTCGGGCCTATTCTGGTCGGATGGTGGACTGCCCCATGTCCACCATCCGCAGGCCTCTCCTCATGGAGGCCGGAGATTGGCGATATGCGCCCTCCGACGCCCGGTTCTCCTAGCGCGGCTTGGGCGGGAAGACAATGCCTCCCGTTCTCGCTCCGCCACCTCTTTTGCTACCATCACCTCCTCGCAAAAGGTGGCGATGATACTCCAGGCATTCTCGCTCGCAACCATGAATTTGGTCACCGTTGCAAGCAAGATGTCAACCGCACCCATTGCAGCCCCGAGAACATGGCGCTGTGTCTCCCAAGCTGGGCATTCAACCAATGTGTGAAGCGCCGTGTCAACCAGGCTACCACAATGGTGACAACCAGGCGTCTCTTCTCGGCCTATGCGATGCAGGTACTTCCCGAAGCACCCATGATCCGAGAGTACCTGCGTAAGCCGATAAGTGAGGGCGCCGTGCCTTCTCTCCAGCCATTCCTCCATGATGGCCACCACCTAACCTAACCTATAATTCAGAAATTATAAAGTAAATTTTGGTGGAGTGTGGTGAAATGTTGGATTCAATATGTGTCACAAAATAAAAGAAACATGGAAAAAAAGCGGGTAAAAAACGGGTAGGGGGGTCGCGTGATGAAAAAGGTTGAAAAACACTGCTCTAGAGGTTACCCAAAGTAAATTTGAATTTACAACATCGTGTTTAGTGCACACGATGTTCTAAATTCAAATTTACTTTACCCGCTAGAGTATAAAAACTACTTGACATTTGTGAATGCAAAAAACCTATTTACTTCTACCTCTATGGTGCGGAATTTATCATACAACTTTTTTAATTTATTAAAAACTAAGACTCGGAACCTTCTTAGTGTACTTTTTAATTTGTTTTGCGCAATATTACTGTTCGTTTACAACCAAACTGTAGCAACATTACTTTATGTTTTTCATAATTGAGTTTTGGCGCCAACGCGGAAAGAGACGCATCGAGGCTATGTTTTGTTTTCAAAAACTGGTGTAAATTCGAGTTTTTATGTGTAAATATGGTGGATTTTTAGACATAACATCTTCGACAACGTACACAAGTGGAGGAAAGTGCGATATTGCCGTGAATTGTGATTTTCCGGTTGTTTGTTTTTTGTCACCAAAACTCCATAAAAGCCTCTAGTAAAGTCTCCACTGCTTTACTGGGGTTGGACAAGGACTATGTATGACTTGACTGTGACGGACTTCACTTGACAATGACGGAAATAAATGATATAAAAATATATTTACTGAAGGCTCATAAGGACAAAGAAGCCAGAGCCGTAAAATGGAATTTAAAAAAAATAATTCTTAATTATTCCTATTTATGTGTGTATATATATATATATGTATACCTATGGACAATCTTTAAATTATAACAAATAATACTTATTTGTTATAATTTAAAGATTGTCCTGTAATACTTACATATCTTATTATAGTAATTAATACCTAAACTAAAATAAAAGTATTTATGGTAAGATTTTTTTTAGCATTTAGTAATTTCTTCGTTGACGTGTGATGAAAAGTTACGTGTTGCACTCGAGTGCAAAGATTTTTCACCTTTTGATTTCCTCGCTAATGCTCAGGATTAAAAAATTAGAATACTTCGCTTGCTCGGTTATCAAAATTGAGCACGCGGTTAAAAAGCAACTTTGCACTCTTGTATACCTAACTATTTTTGTGTTTTCTTTAATATTATGGTTCATAATTTAGCTAAGAAGACTATTGTTTCTTATCTTTATTGAACACCGATACGATAAATTTAGGTAGTAGAAAATTACAAGTTTCCCACTTGTTTAAAATGAATTGTATAAATTCAAGTGTGGAGCCCAAACCACTGGACGGATCGGGCTGAAATTTGGCATGCAGGTAGATGTTATGACGTAGGCATTCGCTAAGAAAGGATTTTGATTAATTCTACCCCCAAGGGGATGAAATAGGGGATGAAAGGTTGTATGAAACTTTGTCAATTTTAAACTGATCGGGCTGAGACTTTGCATGCATAAAGCTACTATGACGTAGGCATCCCCTTAGAAAGGATTTTGAGATGCGAGCTATATAAGATTAGTAACTTTTCGGTGTAAAATATACGAATTTCTGTATTCTAGCACCATTTACATTGAGTTATTTTGGAGATAACTTTGATTTAACCATTTTTGTGCAGAGTGCAGATAATATATTTAGCGGATTATATTTGACGACTAGCTTTTGCCCGCGGCTTCGCTGGCGTTAAGAAGTATTATTTGATTACTATCCGTGAGAGCTAATATGATAGCATTCAGGTTGGCACGTTGTTCAAACAAGTGAAAACAACCCTTTTTAAAGCATATTGTACATCCCTTTACAAGTGCAGCCTATGGGCAAATTATACACGAAAAGGACATAGTGCTCTCCGTGTTCAATACAATAATGCATTCAGGACATTGTCGGCTACCCGCTACTGCAGTGCATCGGGCATGTTTGCGGGGGCGCGCATCGATTGCTTCTACGCTACTCTGCGCAAGCGGTGAGCGTCCATGCTAAGCAGAGTGTGGGCCAGCCGAAACTCCGTCTTGGCCGTCATAGGAAACAGGCTAGATTGCCCTTAGGTCAGTCACTGGATCGGTCTGCATGTGCAGCTTGATACACTGACTTACGCAAGAAGCCATTACGAAATGAAATGAAAATGAAATGAAAAGTCAATTATTCCGTTAAAACATTACATTTGTGTGGAATCGTCAATTTTTGTACCCTACCGTGCAGTGCATGACGTGGCAGCTACTGAGAAACCTACCTACTGCTAGAGTTGTGAATGTTAAATTATATTGTACTAACATAATGGAGCTTTGTTATCTGAATGAAAATAAATGTATTTATTTATTATTATTAATTAGGTATAGTTTTTGCGGCTTTACTAATATTGTGTACAAAGAAGTTTTGTAGGCCCTAACATTTTACACATGCTAAACAAAAGTAAAGCCGCAAAAACTAGACCTTATTAATAATAATACTTCATAACGCGAACGAAGCCTAGGGAAAAAGCTAGTTTAGTTATATACTCGCTTTAAAAATTAAATTAAAATAAAACAAAGATTTAAGGAGGGCTCCCATACAACAAAAGTGAATTTTGCAATTTTTATAGATAACTAGCTGTGCCCCGCGGCTTTACCGCGTTAAACATTATAAATTATAGCCTATGTGTTATTCCGATAATTATGAGCTTTATTACTACAAAGTTTCATCAAAAACTGTTCGGTAGGTTTTGCGTGAAGAAGTAACAAACATACACAGACATTCACAAACTTTCGCCTTTATAATATTAGTGTGATGGTACGGAACACTGCTTGCGCGAGTCCAAATCGCACTTAGCTGTCTTTATTGAGACTAGTTCCCTCTTACCCACTACTGTAAGTCAGGATCAAGTAAGTGGCGCTGAGCGGAATTAGACCATCTTTACAAAAGTATCTAAGTGGTAAGTATAGTGCCAAAAGTAACATCATATATTATTATATATTTTTGACTAGCTGTGCCCGCGACTTCGTCCGCGTGTTAATTAGTTTATTTTGTTTTTTTTTTGTTTTTTAGTAAAATAAATGACTTTTTCTATAATAAAAGTAGCCTAAGTTACTCCTTATTACATCAGCTACCTGCCAATAAAAGTCCCGTCAAAATCCGTCCAGCCGTTTCAGAAATTAGCCGGAACAAACAGACAGACAGACAGACAAAAATTGTAAAAAATGTTATTTTGATGTATGTACCGTATATATATTAATATTTATGTAGTAAAAACCGGTTATTTCAATATTACAAACAGCCAACTCCAATTTTATTTATTTGTATAGATTAATTCCTGCCTCGTTGGTCAGCGGTAGCGTGTTCAACCGCAGATAATGAGGTCCTGGGTCAAATCCCGAATCGGGCTAAAAAGTGATTTTGGGAGTTTCTGTTAAGAAAATTTCTCAATATCAGCTCGAAGTCTAAGCGACACATTATCACACCACCGTGCCTCGGAGAGCACTTAAAGCCGACGGTACTGTAAGTGACCTCTTTCCGGTCGTGTTGCTAGTCGGCCTATCCGATCATGAGAGTGAAGGCATAGAAAGCGCCAACGTGTTAGCGCACACACTTGTCGCGCGCTGATGGCTTGTCTCCATTGAGACTGGCTGCTTTGGCCGAAATCGACCAGGAGTGCTGCTGACCTTTTCCCCTGTTGTTATTAGTGATGTGCTGGATATCCGTATCCGTATTCGTATCCGCGGATATCCGAGGCAGAAAAAAATTCGTATCCGTGTCCGTATCCGTTACTTTTTGGCGGATCTTTTACGGATCTATTTACCTTATTAATTTTAAATTTATAGATAAAATTCTTTAAGGCGAAGGTTAAGGCTCACTAGCGACGCCAATTGCCGAGATTCTGACTTATTTAAATAGATCTTGTTTAGTAGCTAACAATTTAAAGCAATTGGCGTCGCTAGTGCGCCTTACTCTTAAATCTTAAATAGTCTATTTTTATTGATTTGGGGTTTGTATTATCCTACATTTTAGCTTATTCCATGTATTCTTTAAAAAAAGTTTGTTTAAATTCTCGTTTCACCGCTTGTAAAGATGTTCCCGGCCGTGATATTTCGTCGATACTCTTCTTAGCAGAGTCTTCTTTAAAGAATAATTCATATTCTTGAGGATGTTGTCTTTGTAAATGATTTTTTAAGGAAGTTGTGCCTTTACCCTTACGAGAATACTTTCCATCACAAATTTTACACTTTGCACATTCATCATTTATTATCACTAAATAATTCCAAATTACACTACTAAACTTCTTTGTAGACATTTTTTTAAACTCATGTAGCAATACCAAACACAAGCGTTATCTATGCTGCCCAGTGTCACATTAAAATAAAAGAAAACAAAAGAAAAACCCGCCGCGCAATGCAAGTCGAAACATGTCTCAACTCAAGATCGCGCGCACCGACACCGATTGTGTAAGAAAGTTAAGATCCGTATCCGTATCCGTATCTGCGGATCTTGACATCAAATATCCGTATTTAGATCCGTATTCGCGGATCTACATTTTTGACGATCCGGCACATCACTAGTTGTTATAGTGGCAACAAAATACATCATCTGTGAAAATTTCAACCGTCTAACTATAACGGTTCAAAATCAACATTCTTTATTCCGTAAAAAAATTACATTTATGTGGAATCGTCATCGGTTCATGAGATACAGCCTGGTGACAGACGGACAGACAGACAGACAGTATTGGTAATAGGGTCCCGTTTTACCCTTTGGGTGCGGAACCCTAAAAAGGAGGACATTATTATGCATTATTATTATTAATTGTATTTATTGGTCCAGCGGGCACACATGTCTGTCAGACCACGAGCAATGTCACATCCATCGTTATCCATCTATAACAAACGCCGGAATATTGCTTCATCGACAGTTACGACTCAGATTTATAGCCTGGTATTATTTGTGTTCCGATTGAGAGCACGCGACACGACGCCAGATGTCAACAACACGTCATATCGCACAAACAGCCGTTGACACAACTAGGTAATAACAGTGTTTGAGGAAGTGCCAAAGCCTTGTAGATCGCGAAAATTGACGCAAATTGTCGTAAATCAATTAGGAACTGTCGTTTAGTTTGTTTTAGGTGAATTTGTTAGTTAATTGCTTTGTTTTAGGGTTGTGGTGTATCAAGAAAGTTATCAACTAAGTGGGAAGTAACGGATGCACACATTTCTGTGAGCATGCTTACCAATGTCATCCTATGCAAATGTCATTGATGCGTACCGACTAACAAAAAAGACCCAAGCAATAATAGTAATATCCTGAGACATTATTTACACACGGCCATCTGATTCCAAATTAAGCAGAGCTTATACTATGGAAACCAGATAAGTGATATTATACTACATTACTACTGATTTTTAAATACATACTTACTGATATACTACATTTCTTTTGTAAATACATACTTATATAGATAATTACACCCACACTCAGGACAGACAGACATGTTCATGCACACAAATATTTGTCCTGGGTGGGAATCGAACCCACGATCTCCGGCGTGAAAAACAAGCATTTGCCAACCACGCCAACAGCCAATAAATTAGCTTAATATTTTAATAATTCATTTACGCATAGATCACTAGGTTTGAGTCGTTTTATAAATTAGGTAACATTAATACCTAATTATGGACCGATGATCTTGTGAAGGTCGCTGGAAGTCGCTGGATGCGGGTAGCGTAAGACCTGCGATTGTGGAGAACTTTGGGGGAGGTCTTTGTTCAGCAGTTGGCGTCTTTCAGCTGATATGATGATGATGATGAATACCTAATTAGATAATATTTTAATTTCGTTATAATTTTAGCCAAATGGCAAAGGAAATATCTATACTGGACCAGCAACTATGGTGGCTTCAAAATTCATAAGAAATTATAACTTTACATCGCTGAAAAGTGTTGCGGCCAAGATAAGAGCTCTATCTCCTAGGTATCTCAGTTGCAAGTCTTTTTAGCTAGCAATGACATCTATAGAATGTCATTGATAGCCAGTTTACGTAAACGTTGAGTCTTATAAAATTACAAAAATGATAATGCGGTTTTATACATTTTAAGTGATGTCTGCACGCCTGTTTGAAAGTAGAATTGTATTTTGGTCGATATGTCGCTATCCAATGTTACGATCTCCATGTTGTTTTTAACCGACTTCAAAAGGAGGAGGTTCTCAATTTCACCGGTTTTTTTTTATGTATGTACACCGATTACTCGGAGATTTATGATCCGATTTACGTGATTCTTTTTTAGTTTGATGCGAAATAGTCGCCATTTGGTCCCATAAAAATTTTATAAAGTTTGGCCCAGTAGTTTTCATTTTATGGCCATTTTTGTATGAAAATTTTTGTTTATGTGGACGATGTAACTGTCTTTGGCACAGACGTTTTTAAATCTTAGCAAGTCAAGCTAGACTCATTCTGTTCAAGTGTGTCTTGGCATGGACATAAAGAACAATTTCAGACGACGAGCGTCTAAAACGCGCGTATTAGCTCGTTTTTGGAAGCGCATGTAGGCGTACCTTCTAGCACAAGCGCATTTTTTATGTACGTACAGCGTAATCGACGCGACGCGGCGACGCTGAGATTTATGAACCGATTTACGTGATTCTTCTTTAGTTTGGTGCGGAATAGCTGCCATCGAATCTTGGTAAGCAGATGTATTCCGTGAACCGCATTAAGATTTTCACACAAAAATAGAAAAACACACAATAATATTTGGGGGTTCATAAACCATACATGTGGGGTATCTATGGATAGGTCTTCAAAGATGACATTGAGGTTTATAATACAGGGTGGGCCAATCATTTTTGCACTTTTAAAACATGAATAGAAATAAAACTACAACTGTTATTTTGTTGATTATATTTTTAACGTTTTGAAAATTTAATGAAATTTATTTTTTAAAAATGACATCGTCGAGATGTGCACCGTCTCGTCGTTGGCACTCTAGCAATCGACTACGCAAACTTTGGAAAACTCGCTGACACATGCTGCGGGGGATCGCGGCTATCTCGTCGTGGATGTTTCGTTTTAATTGGGATATATTCGTCGGTTTATTAAGGTAGACTCGACTTTTCAGGTATCCCCATAAGAAAAAATCGCATGGTGTAAGATCCGGGCTTCTCGGAGGCCATGGAATATCACCTCTGCGAGAAATCAATTTATTCGGAAACATTTCTTTGACTACCGGTAAAGTCACATTTGACGTGTGGCATGTTGCTCCATCTTGTTGCATCCAGGTCCTGCTGTTGTATCCTTGAAATTCATGCAACTGCGGCGTCAAAAACTCTCGCAACATCTTGACGTATTCCGCTGAATTCACAGTTACATTATTTCCTTGATTATTTTCAAAGAAATACGGACCAATTATGCCCTTTGCTGTTATGGCAGCCCATACTGTCGTTTTAGGTGAATGAAGTGGCTTTTGGTGCTTAAGGCGAGGGTTTTCCCTGCTCCAATATCGACAATTGTACTTATTCACGTGCCCGTTGATGTGAAAGTGGGCCTCGTCCGTAAACAATACATTCTCCAGGCTAGAGAATTGCTCCAGCATTGTGTCAGCCAATAACTTACGTTGAATGTAATCATTTGGTTTCATCTCCTGCACAATTTGAAGCTTATACGGGTGCAGTTTGAGGTCTAGATGCAAAATCCGCCGTAGACTGGTTCTTGGTAATGCCAGAACCGCCGAACGCTTACGCGTAGATAATTCTGGATCGTTCCGAACGGAAATTTCAACCCCTCGAATGTTCTCATCGCTTCTTCTTGAACGTGGCCGGCCTGTTTGTTTAATATTCGTTGTCGATCCCGTTTGCTCGAACTTCACGACCCAAGCTTTGATTAAATTCACACTTGGACAGTCGCTTACACGGCGTAATCCATATTCAATTCGAAACAGGCGTCGTACAGTAATGTAGGAATCGTTGTTTTTGTAAAATTGTTTAACACAAAAAGCACGCTGATGTCCCGTGAAGCGCTCCATCGTGACTAAAATTGCATGTAGCGACGCATAGTTTCCCGCCACCCGCGCACCCCTCCCTCCAATGGTATTCGAGAAATTTAGTGTTGCTATTTGCAAAAATTATTGGCCCACCCTGTATATATTTTTCTTAACTGTATAGTTTGCGAGACACTCTTCCAAAGGCGTAAACTGTCCCCCCCCGTAACTTCTAAAATAAGAGAATGATAAAACTAAAACATATAGATGATGTACATTACCATACAAACTTCCACCGAAAATTGGTTTGAAAGAGATCTAGTAAGTAGTTTTTTTTAATGCGTCATAAATCGTAAACCACAATTTACCTTCCATTCTATCAACTCAAATACTTGCTGCTACCGAACTCTCTCGACTCGTTGTCTTGATCATCAATACAACCTTGGCCTCTGCTCAGTAGACTCGTTGGATAATCGATCATTAATAAGACCTAGTCTTCATAGACTCATGCCCACTGCTCAGCAGACTTGATGGCTATTCGATCATTAATAAGACCTAGTCTATAAGCCCTCATAGACACAGACTCTTTAGCTTGATGGTCATAAATACGGCCTAACCTATGCGCTTGCTGTTCAGACTTCCATGAATCTTAGCTAGTCTAGACTCATACTGTGCAAGTTTTATTAGAGTGAACGTAATGTTATGTAGTTTTTCTTGCTCTCGATCATTCACTGTCTCACAAGAACGTCCGTAACTCTTTTGAGTTACGGACAACATTTTTGTTGGGACCTATAGTTTTGAGGCGCGCGGCACCTTTCGTAGACCTACCCATAGCGAGACACTAAAAAGTAACAAATAAAAAAAACTTCGTTTAAAAAAACCGACTTCAAAAACTGAAAAGTATAAAAAAATATCTTAATAAAGATTTAATTTAATACATATCTTATGCAAACGTAATACCTTTAATATAAATGAAATAATAAAATTTGTTTGTGCTACCTATTGATAGTTTTGAAGTCGGTGCCATGCCCTAAGCAAAATTAAAGTTAATATTACATACAGCTTCCATAATTTGTGATGAAATTCTTACACTAAAGATTAACCTAAGTAAATAAAATTAAAGAACAATATGAATTAATATGATACAGATGAAACTGTATCATAAAAATTTATAAATTAAAATTTTACCTAAATTAGTTATAATAAATCTATATTATGCTTATAAATGAATATATTTGTGGTCCTGAAAAACAAAAAGATAAATTATTAAGTAGGAGACAACGCATCAAAATTTTACAATATTTCGAAACGACCGTCAACGACGTCTGCACGCTTGGGTTGTTTGTGTAGAAATACGAAGCTATCCCGCTGAAAGAAACGCGTGGCGAGTGTGGTACCTACTATTACATTTGGCTTGGCACCGACTTCAAACCTATCAATAGGTAGCACAAACAAATTATATTATTTCATTTATATTAAAGGTATTACGTTTGCATAAGATATGTATTAAATTAAATCTTTATTAAGATATTTTTTTTATACTTTTCAGTTTTTGAAGTCGGTTTTTTTAAACGAAGTTTTTTTTATTAATTTGACAGATTTCAGATCTCATCATTGTGGTGGATGTTATTTTCGAGCCATTTAATGGTCTAATTCCAATTTAGTATAAATAATTGTATATATAATAATTGTCTGGAATAAATCGCTTTATGCGATAAGACCGCCCATTGTACATTATAATTAATGTTTCATTGTTAAATGTTCTTTTATTTTTTGTGTACAATAAAGTGTATTTTATTTATTATTGTAATTGTAGTTTTTGACTGTTTACATTTAAGTTACGTTTGGTAAACTATGTTTGTCCTATCGTTTCGGGCAAAGAATTGGCTTACCTTTCACCTTGCCTGTCGTAAGAGGCTATTAATAGGGTCCGAGAAGGAAGGTCTCTGTAAGGCTGTTGTGCCGGTTATCTTACCCACCCGTGTGTTTCACCAACCCGTGCCGATCGAGGAGGCTTTCAAACACTCATCTCAAAGCACTAAACAACTGGCTTCGGAGATTACTGCTGCACGTTGCGGTCACATGCCATGGTTAAAAAAAAAAGTCCGACAAAACTCGTTGTTCTACCATAGGCGTTTGGTATCCACGATGAATTTCTCCAAAAGAAAAAGTCAATTTTGGAATCATATCTAGTGCAAACTCACTACAACTGGTGAATAATTCTCATTGACGGTTGATTTTTAAATACAAACCTTATTTTCAGTCACAAATCGTTGGAAAATGGTGAGCCCATATATATTCCTAGGTTAACTTGTTTTGAAGATAAATGATAACCACAACCAACGAATTAATTGGTTTGCCGATTTTTTTGCATGGTTGTGTGTCGTTCCCACCGTAATATGAAAGTCTCTATCCCATCAATGGACCACTGTTTAATGAACTGGGGATTGCCAATGATGATAACAATGCTTCTTTATAATTCAATAGTTAAAAAGTAACACCGATGATCTATATCTTCAACACATCTTGCCTTGAACTTTAATGCGGTGTATTTCTAATTTTACGATTCTCTTTGCCCCACTTTATCTCGTTCAAACAAAGCGGTTTAGTGTAAACGACGAACCCAAATATAACTGGTTCAAAACTAAGAAGTTATTTAGTATTTCTGCTACTTGTGCGAATTCTTTTCTCAAGTAGGTATCTGACTGACACATAAACACATCTAAAACCGTTTTTTTTAAGTTTATAGCGTACTTAGGTATAGCAAAATGAAAGACGGATAAAAAAATCATATAATTTATCATTATTCATATTAATATTTTCCACCTAAAACAGTAGTAGTAGGAGAGACGTGGAAGATCGTCCTTCACCGATCTGATAACCAGATGAGACGTAATTTTTATCAAATATTTTTTATAAACAAATATGCCTATAATTGCTTGCCTATCGAAAAGTGCTCATGGCTATTTTTAATTAAATGAACTTTTATCGATTTTTTTTCATCACCTTCATCCTTTTGATAACCAAATAAAATTTATTTCACTGATAGTTTTTAATACACAGAATATGCCTAGGTATGCTTGCCTACTCATTTCAGTGTATAACTACCTGGCAAGCAGGTGTAAACAGGTAAGTCAAAATAGGTGACTCCATCGATCTGCTAACTTATCAAAAGTTATCTCAAATTTTAGATTATTTATTTCAAAATTAGTCATATAAACTTGCCTGCGAAAAATCGTTATTAAAGTACTGTTGCCAGGCTAAAAACTTTTAGAGTTTTAGCCACTTGATAGGTGCGACAGAGAAAGTAGAGCGTCCGAGGTCCGTGTGCTAGAGCAGGACACAACATACCAGCTGCTCGCTTGACTTTAATGAACATTCATTTAAAACATGCTATTTAAAATTGGCTTTCCGTAAAAAACATTGCACAAGTATGGAGATATTGAATTAAGCAAAGAATCGGTGGATTTTCTTGGTTATCATTACACGTGTTACAACAAAGTTACAGTAATAAAAAAAATGTACCGCTAGTAAAATTTCATGTTACGG
Source organism: Pseudoips prasinana (assembly GCA_951640165.1). Taxonomy (NCBI): domain Eukaryota; kingdom Metazoa; phylum Arthropoda; class Insecta; order Lepidoptera; family Nolidae; genus Pseudoips; species Pseudoips prasinana. The sequence continues at coordinate 19,292,817 of OX621236.1, read as the reverse complement.
GATATTTTATGTTTTAATTGGTGGTTAATGTGATAGAAAAGGCATTTTTAATTTCTTAGATCTTTAGAACTTGGGATATAAAAGTTATAGCCAGTTTTATTTTAAGGTTACTTTTGGTAATCTGTGGGTCAACCCCATGACCGTGGAAACATTGCAGTTCGAAAATCACTCTTACTGCCTAAGTAATAAAAATACTGTAAATATCAAAGTGTGTCTACTGATGTGGCAAATTATTTATTTTCGATTATTGCATAGCTGTAAGTATGTATAGCGTAAAATAATATAAAAATTGAGATCAAAATTAGTTGTTCACTTGTGTGCCATCCGTGTGTTGCGTCGACGCTGCAGTCTTCAATATTTCGGTCAGTTGTATGCTGACGCTGAGCTGTACTTTGTCCCAAGATGCGTTGATGTAGTAAATTTGTCATTGATTGCTGTGTTGATATAAATTAATTAGGGTTCCTTGAAGTAAATATTATGGTTCACATGTGAATGTGAACCATAATATTTAAGACTGCAGCGTCGACGCAACACACGGATGGCACACAAGTGAATAGGCGTGAATGTGTATTTAGTTTAAGATTAGTATATAAGATTTTAATATTGTAAATAAAACCAGTCATTACGTTGAATCCGACTTTGACTCATTACCCTGTCACCACCTCTCACTGCGGCCAAGACACCTTTAGCCGTCAGTACGATCGGTCTTGTGAGCCTGCTTGACCGGCAGTGAGAAAACCCTCTCTCCTGTGTACATTGCACTACGTACACACCCCTGCTTCCTTCATAGTTTCCGTCTGTTGCCTTAGGTCTCCTGGCAACAGGCTTCCCGTACCTATCTATATAACTATATGTTATCAGTACATATGGTTAGGCTAGGGTGGTAGGACTATTACGAGTGGTACACAGTAAGGAGTAGGTTACGTGCGAGCGTTGGTTAATTTGACCCTACAAATTATCTTATGCCCGTACATTTGGTCCTTCGAGAATTAATTTGAATCAGTCCCTTAAAATTTGTGAAATAATACTTATTATATTTTACTGTTTTTTTTTTTCCGTAGGCTGACTGACTGACACCCTTACATACCCAGGTTAGCGTACCCAATTAGCGCTAGGTTGTTGTATGTTAAGACTGACTAACTTAGTTGCGATCGTGCGGTAGCGGATCGGGTACCGGTCTCCCACCAGCGGGTCGCCCCGGTATTTGAGAAGTCGCATTATACCGTATCGAGGACAAAGAACGCAACTAAGTGTTGTTTATCATATATATTATATCTGTTAGTAGATAGGGTAGGGCGGCAAGAAAACGATGGAGGTACAAGAAATAAATGAGATCATAAGAAACCAAGAAGCGAACTACAAGGAAATAAACCAAATATTCACCAACATCAAAAAAGACTCAGCTTCAAGGAAAACGTTGAAATACATTACGGAAAGGAGATCTCAATTAACAGATATCTTCACCAGAACTTCGGACAATCATGTATGTTTAGAGGACCAAGAAATACTGTTAAACCATAAATACGTCACTTCTGACTATTTCGGGTCCATACAGAAGCCATGGAATACCTAGGAAAGTGTGAGAAGAAAGTTCAAACACTTTGTCAATTATATGAACCAGAAGGCGTGGAGCCGCAACCAGAAGTTGTTAATTCAGCAAAAATGAATTTGCAACTATATCGCATTAACCACATAAAACTTAATCTACAAAACGCAGCCCAATCTCTGGAGCAAAATAAGCCTATGTCGCATTTTACTACGTTACTGGAAACTTTGCAAAAACAATGGCAGAAAGTAGAGGAAACTCATTTTGACATATTGGACGAAGAAAACACAATGGATCACAGTTATTTTCAAGACGGTATATTCGAAACATTAAGAGTGGATTATGATCGTATAACAAATCAAGTATGCGACAAAGTACAATCAACCAATGAGAAACATGCTTCATCGGTTAAATTACCGAAAATAGTCATTCCAATATTCACCGGGAGTTATGAGTCATGGAGCTCTTTTTATGATTTATTTCTGAAAATAATACATGAAGACAAATCATTGACCGCCACAGAAAAAATGCAATATTTGAAAACACATGTACGGGGTGACGCCGCTAAGCTGATTAAGCATTTAACAGTTTGCGACATTAATTACGTAACTGCGTGGAACCTACTGATTAAACGATATAAAAATGAGAGAATAATAATTACTAAACATATTGACAATATGCTGAATATTCCAAAAATAAAGAAAGGCAATGCAGTAAATTTAAGAGAATTGCACGACACCATCAATGAAAACCTGGAAGCATTAAAAAATCAAAACGTAAACACTTCGACATGGGACCCTATTATGACAAGAATACTGAGTAGAATATGGGATTCCGAAACTGATGAAAAGTATGAACATCAACTAGAAGAACCAAACAAGCCCCAAGTATTTGCGGAAATGATGCAGTTCTTAGAAAAACGGTTTAAATGTCTGGAAACAAACAGCTATTTCAAAGAAGAACCCTCCAGTAAACCTAATTACTCGTATGAATCACCACTGGCATCAAACAAACAAATAGTAGAGAGTAGAGAGAAGGAGTATCAATTTTGTTGGTTCTGTGACAGTCAAGAACACACTATATACCAGTGCACGGAATTTAAAGCGATGTCAGTACAAAGTCGTAGTATGGAAGTAAATAAAAAACATATGTGCAGAAATTGTTTATCGCATGACTCATCAGAAAAGTGTCATAGTTTTAAAACTTGCGTGTATTGTGGAAAAAAAGGTCATCACTCTTTTTTACATGTAAATTATCAACATTCTAAACAATTCACCACTTCAAGCCCGAGACGTGAAAACCCTAGGGGGTCGGAAAGTCGTAACTCAGTGATCCCGTTCACTAGTAAAAATGAGACAAAAACTTTGTCAAACATATCTACCACTACCAAACCTGACATACAAAAAACAACGTTGTTGGCGACAGCCCTCGTACGAGCAAACGCCATAGATGGAACACCACACTTGTTAAGAGTATTGTATGATCAAGGGTCCGAGGCATCCTTTTGCACGGAAGAAACAGCACAAATATTATCATATCCGCGCAGCAAAATACAAACTGAAATAATCGGTATTGCTGACGACAAACCTAAAACGTCGAACTATTGTATTAACGTTGTACTACAACCAAGATTCACTAGCAAATATAAATTACCTGTCACACTTATTGTACTACCGAAGCTAACTGGTTCCCTACCGAAGAGAACTATACCACAACTACATACAAACTATTTAGAAAACAAACTAATAGCAGATCCTACCTATTACAAACAAGGCCCAATAGATATAATACTAGGAGCTCAAGAATATAGCAAACTATTGCTAAAAGGGTTACAAAAAATACAAGATGGAATTATCGCACAAGATACCGAGTTTGGGTGGATTTTATCCGGAATTTCCTGTAACACTATTACAAATATTAAAATAATTAGTATGACAACCCGTACTACCGAAATCCAACAAATAAGCAAGTTTTGGGAAATAGAAGAAGTACCTGAAAAGTATCAATTGTCCAATAATGACCGTATGTGTGAAAATTTTTACCAAGAAACTACTGTGAGAAATCCAGATGGAACATACACTGTAAGGCTTCCTTTCAAACAATATAATGTAAGTTACGGGAATTCTCGCCAAAAAGCCGCTGCAAGGCTTTTACAATTAGAAAGAAAGTTTGCCAAAGATAAAAGCTTACAAATCAAATACCAAGACTTCCTTACCGAATACTTAGAGATGGGTCACATGACAAAAGTGCCGAAATCCGATTATTATCAAGGAAAATACTACATCATCAACCCGTGATTAAAGAAGATTCATTGACCACGAAGTTACGAGTAGTGTTTGATGCGTCAAGTAAATCAAGCTCCCAGATAAGCTTAAATGACAATATGTATGTGGGCCCAAGATTACAGCAAGATTTAGCATCGATCTTATTACGCTGGCGTAAGCACAAAATAGTGTTTATGGCTGACATAGAGAAGATGTATAGATTTATAAAAATTGGTAAAGAAGATTGGACATTTCAAAGAATACTTTGGAGAGATTCCCCGAAACAACCAATGGATGAATATGAATTGACCACTGTAACATACGGAACCTCATCTGCACCTTACTTAGCAATCAGAACATTACAACAACTAGCTATGAGTGAAAAAAAGAAGTACCCCAAAGCCAGTCAAGTAGCGCTTCAAGATTTTTTTGTAGATGACATGTTATCAGGAGAAAATGACGTTGAGTCAGCAAAAATATTGCAAACAGATCTAATACATATGCTACAAGCAGGTGGATTCAACTTAAGGAAATGGTCATCCAATAACGTTAAGTTATTACGGAATATACCCAATGAAAATCAGGATAACCAAATGATGAAAATTCCTCTTGATGAAACTAGAAAATCACTAGGGATATTATGGTCACCACTAAAAGACAGTTTTTCATTCTCGGTTACAGTCAATAAAATGGAAATACCAACAAAACGGTTTATTTTATCAGAAATTGCAAAATTGTTTGACCCACTCGGCTGGCTGGCACCCGTTCTAATAAATATGAAACTTATAATCCAGGAACTATGGACAAATGGTACAGAATGGGATCAACCTGTAGATAACGCTATCAAGAGTAGATGGGTAGATATACAAGATCAATTAAAAGCACTTGAGAACATTTCTATTCCAAGATGGTGCAAATTTACAACTGATTCACAAGCGGAATTACATGGATTCAGTGATGCATCAGAAAAAGCGTACGGTGCAGTAGTATACTGTCGAATATATAAAAGAAATAACACATATGATGTCACCTTACTACAAGCAAAATCTAAGGTGGCACCAAAGAAACAAAAAACTACGTTACCTAAATTAGAGTTATGTGCAGCCGTTTTACTCGCGAAATTAATGCAGAAGATTGTAAACGAAATGAAAATTCCGATTACAAACATATATTGTTGGTCAGACTCTATGATCACCCTTGGTTGGATTAAAGGAGAGGCAGACAAATGGAAAACGTTCGTGGCAAACAGGGTTTCCGAAATACAAAAAAAGTTACCTCAAGGGAAGTGGTATTACATAAATACATCTCAAAATCCTGCTGACGTCATTACAAGGGGGGTTGTCCCGAACAAACTTAAAAATTTTGATTTGTGGTGGAATGGACCAGATTGGTTAAAAACCGGCTACATCCCTAGTACAAAGACTATACCAGAAATATGTGAAGAAATTAAGCGTTGTTACCACATAACGAATAATGTTCAACAACAGGACACTATTTGGGAAAGATTTGCGAGTTTTCAAAAAATGGTACGAGTATTATCTTATTGTTACAGGTTCAGAGACAAACAAAGAAACATTAAACCATTAACTCGTACGGAAATTAATAGAACAACTGTCCAAATTATACTACTTGTTCAGCAAGTCGAATTTTTGGAAGAATACAAAACTATCAAAAGTGGATTACTACTCAAAAACAATAAAATTGCATGTTTGGATCCGTTTATTGATCCAGATGGATTATTACGAGTGGGAGGAAGACTTCAAAACTCAAATCTTCCATACGACCAAAAGCATCCAATTCTATTACCCCACCACCACCACATAGTTGCAATCTTAGTACACGACGCTCACATAAACACATTACACGGAGGCAATCGTTTAACCTTGGCGTATATACGACAGAAGTATTGGATACTTGGAGGAAAACGTTTAGTAAAAGGCCATATAAGAAAGTGTGTGAAATGCATACGATATAAGTCAGCTACAATGTCACAGAAAATGGGGGCATTACCAAAAGCCAGAGTAACGGAATCATATCCATTTAGCCACACAGGCATAGACTATGCAGGTCCAGTCCAGGTTAGAGCAATGAAAGGTCGGGGTCATAAATCGTACAAAGGATACATTGCAATATTTGTCTGTTTATCAACTAAAGCCATACATTTAGAATTAGTGGGTGATTTGTCAACAGAATCATTCATCGCCGCGTTAAGGAGATTCATGGCACGCAGAGGTCCAGTGGCACATATTTATAGTGACAACGCAACAAATTTTGTGGGTGCGGCCAACTTCTTATATAGAGAACTGTTGATAATAACTCAATCAAATGACTTTCAAACCATGGCAAACATTGGAACACACTGGCATTTTATTCCACCGTCATCACCCCATTTCGGAGGTATATGGGAAGCAGGATTCAAGTCAATGAAGCATCATTTGCGCAGAGTAATAGGAGAGCAGACTCTAACATATGAAGAGTTAACTACATTTCTGCATCAAACGGAAGCATGCCTGAATTCAAGACCATTATGTGCACAGAGTGAGGATATAAACGACAACGTAGTATTAACACCGAGTCATTTCCTTATTGGTAGAGAAGCGGTCGGCGTACCGGATCCGCTATCGAACATCAACACCGACCTTGTGAATAGATGGAAACATATTCAAAGAATGAAAAAAGATTTCTGGAAAAGTTGGACTAATGACTATCTACAACAATTACAACAAAGATACAAATGGAAGAAAAATCAAGAAAATTTAGATATTGGATCCGTAGTAATTATAAAAGATGAAAATATTAATCCTAGCAAATGGCCACTTGCAAAAGTTAAAGAAGTACACGTTGGAAACGATGGTTTAACTAGAGTTGTGACACTTCTAAAACCGTCGGGCTCCACGCTAAAAAGATCAATCCATACCCTAATTCCATTACCTATAAAATCAAATAAGGACGATCACAGTTGTAACAATGTTGCATCAAACACTGTACATACGAATATGACAAAAACTTATACAAGAAATAGTAATGGAAACCAAACCAAAACAGCCAGTAACTGTTCAAAATGGTTCATATACTTATTAATAATTATACAAATGTTCAGTACAGTAACATCAACAACCACATATTTTATAAAAAGTTTATCACCAGGAATATACGTTGAGCAAATAGGAACAGCAAGCATCGACAGAGGAATGTTTAGGATAGAAAAACATTTTGAAAGACAACGCCTACAACAAGACTACATGAGAATAAAAACAGTAACATCCAAATTCAATATACTCTGCAGTAATACAGAAGTCGTAACAACAGAAACTCACTGCAAACAACTATATCACCACTTAATTGAACAAGAAACAAAATATGAGCGAATCAAAGAATACTTAACAGAAGTTAATCAAACCAGGAAGAAGAGAGGACTATTAGGGCAATTTCTAACGTCAATTTTTGGCGTAAATGATGAAGTCTACAAAGATATAAACTCACTGAATATGAATCAAGAAAAATTAATTAAAGCAGCTAACCATCAAACTAAATTCATGATCTCAACTATTTCACAAGTTAACAGTACTGAGGAGAGAATAAGAAAAAAACTGGAAGGTTTTCAAACAAAAATTAATCATGTAATAGAATACATAAATAACTACAACCACTGGTATACTACGATCGACCACAACAGAATAAAAATTCAAATAATGCAGACGTACCAACTTGCAAATAACTACATTACGGAAATCATAGATTATTATAATGGATTACTAGATATCTATCTAAGTAAAACAACGGTATATAGCGTGTTATCACCAAAAAATGTTAGCGATTTGATATTGTCAGCAAATAAAAAACTTCCATCTAATTTGAAAATCATTCAACAACACTTACTAGAAACCAAAATATTTGAAAACATTAGCCACATACTAGTTCATGCATACTTTCCTATTCAAGATATTAACAAGTATACGTTGATTCACACCACACCGACTCCAAAGAAGGATGCTCATAAGTCATTTCAAAGCATAGAAATTTCAAAACCTTACATAGCATTAGACTATAACAATGAGCTATATTTTGAGTTAAATCATGACGAATACAAGAGTTGTCTGCAGAGAGATCTCCATTTTATTTGTTTTCCTGGGGCGGTGAAAAATATGCAATTAAATAAAAATTGCATTATTGACCAACTCTTCAAAAATGAGACACGAACGAAATGCCCTGTAAAAAGTTTTGACATACCAAGTAGCATAATGTGGAAACAACTATGCATGCAGAAAACTTGGATGTTTTCAGCTAAGGACAGTACCACTGCATCAATAGTTTGTGATGGACAACGAGAGGAAGTAGTGCTTCAAAATGTCGGTGTAATAAAAATCTCCGACACTTGTATCATTAAATCAACCAACAGCATACTTGCCGCTCAAAGATCAGTGTCAGCACAAATAGCATCATCATATTCAAAACAGATAAATTTCACTATAGATACATACGTGTCCACTAGTAATAAAATTGTAAATATGTCTAAAGAGGAAGTAATAGGTAACTCACGAGATTTTTTTTCTAAATTTAGTTAACAATGAAAATAGTTTAAAATTAGAACTAAATAATACCATTTGGAAACAAATTTATTCCCATACTTATGTAGTTAGTTTTATATCGTCACTACTCATGTTAATATTAGCGATAGTAATCGTACGTTATGGTCCAAAAATGATAAACTGTATTAGAACGGCAATACAGCGCAACACCAGGCATCCCAAGGAACCATGTGCCAAACAACCAACAACGAGACCAGGCAGCGCAGACGATACTATTTACAGCCAACCGAATCGACAGTCGACAAAGAACTTCACGTCAACGAAAAACTCAACCAATGAGATACCGACCATCACCAGCGGGACAACTGAACTATATGAACTGAAGCCTATTCCCGAGAGGCGGCAGAATGTTCACATGTGAACCATAATATTTACTTCAAGGAACCCTAATTAATTTATATCAACACAACAATCAATGACAAATTTACTACATCAACGCATCTTGGGACAAAGTACAGCTCAGCGTCAGCATACAACTGACCGAAATATTGAAGACTGCAGCGTCGACGCAACACACGGATGGCACACAAGTGAATAGGCGTGAATGTGTATTTAGTTTAAGATTAGTATATAAGATTTTAATATTGTAAATAAAACCAGTCATTACGTTGAATCCGACTTTGACTCATTACCCTGTCACCACCTCTCACTGCGGCCAAGACACCTTTAGCCGTCAGTACGATCGGTCTTGTGAGCCTGCTTGACCGGCAGTGAGAAAACCCTCTCTCCTGTGTACATTGCACTACATACACACCCCTGCTTCCTTCATAGTTTCCGTCTGTTGCCTTAGGTCTCCTGGCAACAGGCTTCCCGTACCTATCTATATAATTATATGTTATCAGTACATATGGTTAGGCTAGGGTGGTAGGACTATTACGAGTGGTACACAGTAAGGAGTAGGTTACGTGCGAGCGTTGGTTAATTTAACCCTACAAATTATCTTATGCCCGTACATTGGAGTTCAAAATTACTGACAAGTGTAAATAAATGCTGTCTCTGTCACTCACATGTGCACGAGCATGCGCACTCGGATACGTTCTACGGTCTGGTAGCGAGCAGCTGCTATGTTGTGTCCTGCTCTAGCACACGGACCTCGGACGCTCTACTTTCTCTGTCGCACCTATCAAGTGGCTAAAACTCTAAAAGTTTTTAGCCTGGCAACAGTACTTTAAGTACGATTTTTCTCAGGCAAGTTTATATGACTAATTTTATAATAAATAATCTAAAATTTGAGATAACTTTTGATAAGTTAGCAGATCGATGGAGTCACCTATTTTGACTTACCTGTTTACACCTGCTTGCCAGGTAGTTATACACTGAAATGAGTAGGCAAGCATACCTAGGCATAGGTATTCTGTGTATTAAAAACTATCAGTGGAATAAAGGACTTCGGCAAATCCCGGCCTGCGATGGACAAAAGTTTATTACTATTTAAAAAAGAAGTTGTAATATTTAAAATCCCTCCATGCCTTTTATTTCCTTGTACAACATGGGAAAACGATTTCAATTCTTAAAAGTAAATCATTTTATTCCGGCATTCATGTTTCTTAAACTGTCTTATAGGGTCTGGCTGCTTCGGTCTTTTGAGCCGTTGGGGAAATATTTATTTTTCCAGTCATGCAGTTATTATTATTGTCATTGTCAGAGGCGTTATAATTTCACTGTATTATTTGCATACATAATATTATCCTCAATAGTCATAATATAAATCAATAGTATGTATGGTATGTTGATTTATAAATCAATGAAGGAATCGATTCTTCATAGTAATGGCAACACTTTTTATCCGTCATATTGAACTGATTGTATTTTTATTTACATTCGTGTTTAGGCTTGCTTGACTTGCATCGTGAATGTTTTCTAGTGGCTTGTCGTACGACGACCTTTGGCTTTGTTTCTGGTTCTGTTTTCGACTTCCCGACTGACCCCGGCTTTCTTGGACTTTGGATCTACGCATCATGATTTACCTCTGCTATTCGCACCTCGGACCACATATTTTGTCCTAAGCAGCTATGGCCGCGGGGTTGTGATAAACATATCTGAACCTGTTTTACTTATTTATATATAGAAAGTAGCATAATTATTACAAAAATTCGTTCCATGATCTAATGCAATATTGAAATCTTGTTGACCTTTTACGCCTTATATTACATAACTCCCATGTTTTACATAAAAAGTAAATATACAGGGCGATAGAATATTAGTACCCCTTCAAAACACATATTGTTTTATTTATGTCCATTCCAGGCCATGTTTGTATGGGCCGGTTGCCGGTCTCCTTTTCTTTGGTTATCAAAAGGATGAAGGTGATGAAAAAAATCGTTAAAAGTTAATTTAATTAAAAATAGCCATGAGCACTTTTCGATAGGCAAGCAATTATAGGCATATTTGTTTATAAAAAATATTTGATAAAAAATACGTCTCATCTGGTTATCAGATCGGTGAAGGACGATCTTCCACGTCTCTTAGACTATAGCTGAAACAATTGTCGGTGCTGGTTTGCGTAGATGACGAATACTTAAAGATGTAAGTATTTTCTGTGTCTTCTTACAAAGGGCTAACCCTCGCTCATGTCTCGTTGGTCGTGCATAACGTTATAGTATGAGGTCCTGGGCCAAATGTGGTAGGGATGCGTGAAGTTTTCAACATCAGCCCGCAGTCTGAAAGTTGGTGTTACCTCTCCGTGCCTCGGACAACATGTTAAGATGTCGCTCCTAAGCCTGATCTCTTTGAGTCGATTAGCCATCCACCAGGTCAGGGGGGGGCGAGATACGTGCACTATATGTCCCGTGCTATTCTCTATTGAACCTGGACGCCATGGACGAACTTTCGACCAGGAGGTCGAATTTAAAACCAGTAAATAAATGACACGACAATAGCATATTTGTTGTTATCTAAGTATACCTACATTCATACGGTTATACTGATAAACTTTCGCTATTATAATTTTAGTATGATCGAAAATTTGAAATAGGCTTTATTATTATTTTTTAAAGAACTTCTACATTAATAGAAAAACCCACAACAAGAAATCGTGCTGGCGTATAATAGTTATGGCAGATATATAACGTAAAAAAATATAGGTCAAGTCTTAAAATCCAGGAATATGATAGCTACGTTTATTGTTTATAATTTCTATCTGTTACACATAAATCGATTTCTAGCTGTCATTTTCTCATAAATGACAGCTAGAAATCGATTTATGTGTAACAGATAGAAAATAATAAATCAAATCTGGTGAAATGCTAGGTGGTTCGTGTAGAAGCTCTGCTTGAGAATTGACGAGCTTGACAGCTACTTTATTACTTATGTACACTTTTAATTTTTTTAAATACTCACATGGGGTCTACAATAAAGTCAATTTAGATATGAATATGTTTGTCTTGTCTTGTCTTGGTTAGGGTGTACTAGCGTATAGTACTTCGATCCTTCAAGATCTTTTGTACTAGCCCCCATTGGCTTTTACTCTATCCCTAGAGCTGTGAATGAGGTTTGCACATAATTCAGTACGCTTGTTAGGGGTAGATCCTTGTCATCTCTGGTTCCGAATATGCCAGCCCCAGGATGGCCATTCTGTGTCTTGCCAACGCGTCGCATTTACAGATTATATGCAGCATTGTTTCATTTTTTCCCCACAGGTCCTGCAGATCAGGCTATTCTATAGTCCCAGTTTGTGTAGGTGATAGTCGGCCCTTAAATACTGTTACTATTAGTCGTAGTTGGTTTCTGCTGTATTTCCAAAGGTTTTTGGACCAGCTCTTGTCTACTCTTTTTATGAGTTTTTAGAGTGTTGTATTTCCTTGATTTTGGTCCACATTTGGTTGTGCTTAACTGTGGATTTCTTTTTAAGGATTGCTACTATTATGTTTGGAGGAATCCCTACGCACGGTTCTGGTCCACAGAGTTGACTTTCAGATCCCTTCTAGCTAGTGCATCTGCGTTTTCGTTGCTTTCTATTCCTGTATGGCCTGGTACCCATACGAGTTTGACTATGTTTCTAGTACCAAGTTTGTGTCTCTGTATGCGTGTGCCTCGTGTTACTGTCCTGGGACACACATCTAACGAACGTGTGCTCGTTAGATGTGTGTCCCAGGACAGTAAGACTTTGGAGTGTTTTCTTCTACTACACTACAATGTGTAGTGGAACTAGGTCTAGGATTACTTTCAAGGCCGCTATTGGTGTGGTGCTAAACGCCCCTGTCATTGCTAAGCAGGCAGTGCGTTGTTTACAAGTTTCTAGTTTTGTTCTACTATCATTCTGTATATCCAGTGAACAATATTTGGTTTCAGTCCCCATGTTTTGCCATATGCTGCTCGGCACGGTACTATAACAGAATATGTTTAGTAGGTACATACAGTTCCGATAAACTCTAATTTATTTATACAAAAAATTGTTTTATACGGGTACTGTACTTTACATATTGCCTCCTACGGTAGTGTCATGATCATCATCATTATCATCATGTAAGCCCAATGATTTTCACTGCTAAACAAAGCCTGGGAGGGTATGCCATCATCGCCAGACTTGTTAGACTTGTCGGCGATCGCAATATACCGGTTATAGCACACAGAGACAATGCCGCCCGTTCTCTGGTAGGTATTTATTCAGGATGACTTCTACGTCTCACACGGGATGAGTTAGGATGATGATATTCGTTACTGCCACCAAACGGCAGTGGAGTACTGTATGTATATACACATACACATCATCAGCCTGATATCGTATACACCGCTGGACATAGGCCTCCCCCAAATGTTTTCATAACATTGCCATTTGGAAGGGTTTGTCATAGTCACCGTGCTTGACATGCAACATGGCGAGTATGACTACCCCCTTTAGATGGTAAGTGCACAGGTGGCGCTGTTGCCCGAGTACCTAGTGCATCCCTTAGGGTCAGCGCAGACAGAGAGGAGGATTTTATTAAGGCACTAGAAAATCAAATTTAGAGCTATAGGAATAAAGTGCATATTATTATATGCTTGAACCTGACAAAATGCTCGCGCAGTCTCGCGCATTATAATGTTCAAGCATACATGCACTTTATTTAAATAATTTTAAAGTTGATTTTCTAGTGCCTTAATAAAATCCTCTCCGCTGCGCTCCTCTCTGTCTGCGCTAGCCCATAGTCACCTTTTACGACATCAACGGGATGGAATGGGGTAGCTGTTATTCTTTCTAGGCTGTAAACCACACGCCTAGTAGATCTATTATTTAGACCTAGTCGAAATTATGATTTTAATGCTTGTCTATTGTATGTAAGTCGTATTGCAAGATCGTTTTCCAACTCCATATAGTAAGCTTACATGTCGCCACTTCTAACATACTAAATATGGGTGTGGACTGCTATATGGTATACGGTACCTATGGTATAGATAGAGTGTAAACCTACACCGAACCCATGAAGGACAAATCTTTGACGAGACTGGAGACTCAAGAGAAATGACCCGGGACATTACGTTAATCTATCAGTTTAATTCAAAACCAGTTCAGTTCAAAATAACGGGCCTCTTTGTATCGGATGAAATTAAAAATCATTAGTTAAATATAGAAACCCTGCACCTAAGTATATTTAATCATATCGTTAGAGAACGGGGTTATTATATAGGAATTATATACATAATTTTAACATAGTAAATAATTAATATCCAGGGACATTATTCACACACGGCTATCTGATCCCAAATTAAGCAGAACTTGTACTATGGAGATCAGATAACTGATAATTATACCCAGACACACGACAAACAGACATGTTCATGCACACAAATATCTGTCCTGGGTGGGAATCGAACCCACAACCTGCGGCGTGGAAGGCAAGCATTTACTAACGACGCCAACTGGCCCGTCTAAATTATACGATTAGGCGATACAACAGTTGACAATACCATAATCCACAAAGTACATTGAAATGCATAGATTCGCAATGCTGCTCAAAGCGCCAATCCTACCTCATCCAATGCAAAGCTTATAAACTTACCTAGATGCACTGACAAGCAATTAATTTGTTCTATTGTGGTTTTGGACATTATTATCATCAATGCAAAGACTGGTATTTAGGCTTCGTACTCGAGTTGTTCAATGATCAGTACTCACTGACCTCTACGTACGTACTAACGTATGCGAGACGTGTGTAATATATTCGGCAGTATAAAATAAAAGCATTATTGCGTACCATGGTGATTTCGTGAACGTTTAATTATTAAGTGGCCACATTTTAGTGTTTTGTTGACAATATGTGGCGGATGGCGCTAGGGTTGTCGGTTATCTTGTATTTTATAGTAACGCATGTTACGACGGCGCCGGCTTATAATCATTATCACGGTAGGTAAATAATAATTTTATATTTATTTTGCTACCATTTCGTATAAAGGTAAAATGTATTAAGTTTAATTAACATTGAGTCAGGGTTTTTATTCAAGCTTATTTAGTAGAACGTCGCGGTCAATACAAACAATTTCAGTCCATTAGGTAATCGGTAAGTGTAATGTATTAATTTATGAGGCAATTCAAAAATGGAAGTACTCGCCACATCATACACTGAATAAAAAAAAAATTAAGCAAATCAAATCAATTTCAGCTTATAATACTATTTCGATTGGCCTGGTGCTTTAGTGGTTAGTGACCCTGACTGTTAAACCGGAGGTCGTGGGTTCGATCCTCACCTACGATAATTCTTTGTTGAGCTGAGCACTATTATTCTGTTATGCGTTTGGGTGTTATTTATCTATATGTATGTATTTAGGAATATATAAGTTTATCAGTGGTGTGGTTGCGATATTACAGGCTCTGCCTAATTTGGGATCACTTGGCAAGTTGTCCTAAGATATTTATTTCATTATTTATAGTCGGTAGGATTAGTGGGTAGGTACTGTAGGTATGTACAGACGCCAGCACATCCAGTTACCCCAATCTGTCAAATTTATTTTATAGATTTTCAACCTTATCACATACGCATAAGGTTCACTTTCAATTGGAGAAATTTGACAGATTGGGGTAGCTTGATGTGCTGGCGTCTGTATCTAATGATGGTATCTCTTGTTGTATGGTATGAGAATAGAATCTCTTTTTATCGCTGCCTGATCATGACATTCCAAATGAGAATATAAAGGTGTGAATATAAAATTTATAATTATCTATCCATAAAATATCTTAATTACAGCATAGTTCAATTGTTTTATCATTAAAAATCTCCCCTTGAATGGCCGACATTCTAGGGGAGATTTTGATTTCCTCTCGTTTGCCTTAATCGGCGAATGTTACAGTCCCTACCATGTTCCCACCAAGGGATATAGTAGAATGACTGCCTCGTTGGTCTAGCGGTAGCGTGTTCACCCGCAGATAACGAGGTCCTGGGTTCAAATCCCGGGTCGGGCCAAACGTGATTTTGGGACTTTTCTGTAAAAAGAAAAATTTCTCAGCATCAGCCCGAAGTCTGGGAGTTGGCGGTATTAAACCCCCGTGCCTCGGAGAGCACGTAAAGCCGTCGGTCCTGTGCCTGACCTCTTTCCGGTCGTGTCGCCTAGGCGTCCCATCGGATCATGAGAGTGATGGAATAGAAAGTGCTCCTGTGTTTGCGCACACACTTGAGCACTATAATATGTCCCGCGCAGATGGCTAATCTCTGTTGAGACTGGCCGCCGTGGTCGAAATTCGGCTAGGAGGACATTATTATTATTATTATTATTATATAGTAGAAAATATTGGTAAAATTAGCTTATAATATAAATTAAATTTGAACGTCCAGAAATTGTAATGAAATATGCGTTTGCGGCACTTCAACCCGTTTAATAAAATTAATAGACTCAACATTTACGGAGGTTTAGATAGTTGTAAAGTTTTATGGCTATTAGCAGCATCTGCCCATGAAACTATCTTTAGTATACTTATAAAACAAAAATCTTTGACTATGTGTGTTATGAAAGATTATTATAAACTTTACATCTATTTACTAAATTTACATGAGGCCATTATACATTGTAAAGGTGGTTTTACCTATCAGCTTGGAATTTCTTTCGTTAGTGTTCTATTTTATGTTGCAGGTAACTACCCTATACCGCTTATCTTGACGAGGTAAATAAATAAACTGTCAGAATATATAGCGTGAAAACATATGTAACATTCCTTCACAAAACCGTATTAAATGTGCGAATCTGCGATCAGTGTATGTAATCTAAGGGCTTAATCAGACTTGCTGATATTTTAGTATATATAGTGTCCCGCGGTTTTTTAGTGTTATTAGGATATATATGCTATATTATAACCAAGTCTCATCAAAATTTGTTCGATAGTTTTTCGTGAAAGAGTAAAAACATCCATACATCTATCTATACATCCATACTCACAAATTTTCGCATTCATAATATTAGTAGGATATCTATAACACGAACTAAATGATGGTGAATTCGAAGATAGAAGACTTATTATTATGTATATTTATACGTAAACATATGGTTAGAATTACCTAAAAACAACATAAAAACATCTGAAAACGTGCTTTTTACAATCCTTTTGAAACGGCTTCGGCTAAGGGACATAATAATAAGTCTTCTATCTACGAATTCACCATCATTTAGTTCGCGTTACTAACTAACATAAAGTTCAAGAGCGGAACGGATTCTATTGCGGTTATCCTCTACAAATTCAGGACCAATTTACAGATGCTTGTTAATTAATCGACCCAGTTTTTTATCAGCCAATATTTTTTGTTTAGATCGCTCCATCAATAGTCATCAATTTTATGATTGAACTCACTTCCTTAAAATAATACAATATTTATTTAAACTTTCACCAATAAAAGTCACCGTAGCCTAGTTGGGAGTGCTCCTGCCTACGAAGCTGGTGGTCCTGGGTTCTGGGGCTAGGATGACCTGTGTGACATTGGCTCTAGGTATTATTATTATATTTTCATCAGCAATGCCCGGTTCCTTTATTTTACGATCCGTCATTGGACCAACGTTACCAACCGTAATTCAGCTACCGATACCGATGCAAAACTAGTGTTCCACAATGCCCTACCTGCGACGAACATCCGTAGTTTAAACCACCTACGACTCGTTCGGCGATGAACCTCTCGCTCCTCTTCACGATTAGTTATAACAAAACGTCTACGTCAATTATGCAACTAAAATCATTTATTATTCTGTAATATTATGTGAGTAATAGTACAAATTACTGTACTTATAGTTACAGTAATAATTTAATTTGCGTTTTAGGTTTAAAATATTTATAAATCATTAGTATTGAAAATTTGATGTTACGAGTGCATGGTGTGAACAAAACGCGTAACATGAAAGCGCATGGCGCATGCGTCTGTCGTCTGACGTCTGTCCAGGAGTATTTCATGGTTTCTAAATAAGTTTTTAAATTGAGTATTTAATCTAAGGTTTGTGGTTATGAAATCTTAGAAGATAGAAAAATAATCAACCCTTTCTAACGGAAAACAAAGCCATGAATTCTCTATCAGTTTCAGAGCTAGACATCACGGAAATCTCCTCAAACACTATGTTAACTACCAAAATAAAATACAAACGACTGGTAAACCGACCGAATTCGACTAGTAATCAAAGCAGTAACGCCTCGTTATTTTGACAGTTCCGTGACAGTAGAAAATATTTATAGGAACACTTTCGAACGCATCTCCATACAATAAGCTTACTAACGTCCTCCCATCCGTTAGTAACCAGACGTTGGTTATTTGGATAACGACTAGTATTTTTTAGGAACGGTTTTGCGTTACGGCTGGTAGAAATTCTAACTATTCGTAGTAGAAACGATTCGTTTTTGGAATATAGAAACCGGGCGTAATAGTTTTTCTTTAGATCGCTCCATCAGTTTGATAATTGAATCATTCACTTCCTTAAAATTATGCGAATAGTACAATATTTATTTAAACTACTTCATTTTTTTACTAGATTTCAAAATATCAGCCGAAATACGTCCACTGTTAGACAAATCATTGCTGGTAGATAATCCCACGGACAATTATCGCACAGAGGAGGACAATGCTAATATACTCTCTCTTGGGACAAGAAAACAATTGCTACCGCGACCGTAAGGTGCTCAAAGAGACTATGACAAACTGGGGTGCTCCGGAAACACTACACGAGATCCCCGAGAAACATGAAAAGTGAGGGTAGAGCATAGCGTTCTCTCTAGCTATGATTAGTTCAACTGGGAAAATAAATACTTCCACCTTAGAGGATACACTTCTTAGTATATAAATAATATAAATAAAAAATGAAAAAGTTCACATTTCAATGTAATATCACTCATCTCAAAATATCAAATATTTTATCAGCCAGCGTGTTTCGTGCGTAGCTTGACGACAAAGCACCTATCCTAGATTGGTAAAGGGTTTGCCCAGACAGTATTTTTTTTTTGCCCGTTGTTAGTAGAATACGTTATTATTTACCTTACAGCACGAGGCCCCAGATACACTGTTAGTAAGGATGATGAACCTCATGCCAATGCAGCTGAGGCTCAGCGGAAGCCGTTCATCGAAGCCAAGAACTCGACTTACCACGGCGTTGGACCTCGAGAGGAGGCACGGGCGATGTGCTCCGTCAGAACACAGGAGGTCAACGCTACTGCGAACGCCACCATCACTAGACGACTTCATGGCGTCGTATCGTCAAGTAAGATTTTTTATTGTACCAGGCAGTTGTCAGAACGGGTACCTATTAAACTTACCTATCTGGCACCATGCCGCTATCACCTACCGACAGCGTAACCTACCTGGTGCATACAACTAGTCCGCACTTCCTTATACTTCTTACATTCACTCAATTCCATCAGGCGTTAAATTGATAAAATCCAGGACAATCAAAATACAAAATTAATATGCAGTATTAATATTCAGTTTAATCAAGCGTTTAATAAACTAGTTGAGTGTCTGTATTGAGGGCAATATAGACACTATACTTTGATCAAGGAGTATATGGTACTTTTCAGCATAATATCAGAAGGTTCCCCTGACTAAGGGTTAGTATTGAATGCTTGATTAAACTGATATTTAGTGGAATTCACACAACATATTGATGTGTGGCATCCAACCATCTTATCCCGTGGTGGGTCGGCCCGAAAGACTAAATACCAGAAAATGGGCACCAGCGTTTCTTTGAGTACTATAACCATCATACTACGATAGCAAACCCGTTTGCCATGTTTGGTAATTATGGCATAACCCCCCAAAATGACCGGATAGCGTAACCGGCAATTGTAGATCTAGATCTTGTCTATTTCTTTGGGGGACGTCTATTGTGTTTTCACTTTCACAATTTATTTCTTATGATTATGATGCATGATTAATTTCGAATTGAGCAGATTTTTGATCACCATACGATAGGGCAGAAAAACCAATATCTCATGAGCTCATCCACCTCCGTTTCCGTTCTAGATTAAAACATCAATAAAACTTTTTGTATTTCCAGGAGAGTTTCATAACTCGATCCAGCGCCTGGAGGTGATCATATTTGGTCAGATGCAGCAGTTATGGCAAAGTTTGGACGCGCTTCGCTCACAGATAGCCGGAGAATCTCGGAGCGCCTTCCCTGACCGACGCTCCATGTCATTTAGAATTAATTAAACAATTTACGGGGCACAGAAGTGTAATAGTAGAAGGGCACTAATTATTTTCCCTTGATAGACCAGAATTTATGTTTCCTCAGCTGAAAAAATGCTATTTGTAGGCTGCAATTTGGCGTGCTGTGATCTACAACTTAGGGTCGGTTCATATCTGACGGATGATGCGTCGAGCGTATCATCGGTAGAATGGGTCGGTTTATACACGGAAAATGCGTCGAGCATAGCATCTGTCCTGCGTCAGTTTCTGCTTTTAGCATCTACAGAGCGGTTGTGTTGTATGATATTGAATTTTAAAATGAAGCCTTTCGAAATAATTGCTACTTGGGAGGGTTTAGAACAAGACCGAAAAAGGAAACGTCGATATTGGGTGCACGTTACCGACAATGCGTTGACGGAAACGGAATATACCCTGTACGCTCGACGCACTAACGTATCATCGGTTGACAGTGAACGGTCGAGTGTTTTTCTATACATTTATCTGTTCTGGCGCTACGCGAACGATAATATACCTACTACGCATGTTCCGTTAGATATGAACCGACCCTTATATAGCAAGTTCGATATGAGGATAAAACCATTTTTCATAATTATATAATGATATGACAAAAATCTGTAAACACCTGAGAATGTTTTTTTTTTGTTTTATCGATAAATTATTTATTATTATTATATGTAAGAAAGCGTCCTATTTTTTACATGGCCTATTTCAGACCACGCCGGTGTTATCTGATGTAAATTTTCCTCTACATGATTGAACTCTTTTTCGCCAAATGTTTAATTTTGATTGGTTTTTTAATGTACTTACAATTTAATTATATTATGAATTAATTAACTTTGGAGCTAAAAGTAGGTTTGTAATTTAACGTAAAATACTTGCATAACATGTTACAAATAAGTACCTACGAAGTAATAAGATTACTGCGTACGTTTTGTAAACCTTATTAGTAGTTATTAGGTAACTTTTGTCATGACGTAGCATTGGCATATGGGTCATACCTACTCGTATACTAATGAAGTATTTAGATAAAACCCACTTTTCCCGAATTTAATAATATTAACATCTATCTAATTACGATTCAATTATCTAAATGAGTTGAATTAAATCTTTAGCAGTGGTGTTTGTAAAACGTTTGGGATTTTTATCAAGTAGGTATACTATACCAATGTAAAAAATAAAATGATTATGAACTGAAAAACTCAGTCATTTGAGCCTACTATAAGTTCATAACCTCTTAGCTCGGAAGAAAGTAAATTTAGGTCTCATCAAGTTTTGTATAATACTACATTACAAACCGTTATCTACGTAAAGATTGTATCTTAAGGCCTTTAAATATTGAACATTAATTCTGTTTTGTCCAATTTCTAATAAGACTACCACAATGTAGCCGGTAACGAAAATTGCATAGGTACCACGGTACGTTAGGACTAATTGAATTAGTGAGAGCTATGGAATTATAGCTATTAGGTTAATCAGCAATCATTTATCGTGCAATGTGATGTGTACTCTTCGATTATTTAACGATAAGACGAGAGGAAAGTGGAAAGCAAACTTATACAAGGTGTAATATCAATAGTGGACGTAACTTAATAATAATATCCTGGCACATATTTACACACGGCTAACTGATCCCAAGTAATCAGAGCTTGTACTATGGAAACCAGATAACTGATATACTACTTTTCTTTTGTAAATACATACTTATATAGATAATTACACCAGACTCAGGACAAACAGACATGTTAATTACAAACAAATATCTGTTCGGGGTGGGAATCGGACCCACGACACCAACCACGCCAACAGGCCCGTCAAGGAGCTAATTGGCTGCTGAACAACGTGTAGAACATCAATATGCAAAATGCACAACAGAAAAGACTGACTAATTACCCCCTACAATAATAACGATGATGATGCATTTTATGCGGGGAACCAAACAGAAAATGTTTCGCCATTATTTCACAGACTGGTTTTCTGAAGTTATTTATGTTACACCTTGCATATTACCAATTCAGTATTATATAGAAACTTAGCTATTTACAAGTCTGACAGCATGCATGTAGATATAGGTACTTATCTTTAATAAAAATTGTACTATCTAGATCCACTAAAGAGAAATGTAGTCTATTTTTTACTCACAGCAGAAAACAGAATTAGGGTAAATATATTGAGTTCCTCGGCAGGCGATTTTGATGGGAATCACTTTCTTCAATAACGTTGCCGAGTGTTGCCCAGTCTGTTTCTTAGAGTCTGTGGTTTAAGTTCGTGTTACGTATAGTGTTAAATACTCGAAGCACCTCTACGTGTCTCCTAAAACATTCTGTGTGAACTACTTAACAAAAAATATAACAGTGATTTTAATAACTGCACGTGTGGTTACTACATCGTCGTCCACTTTTCGTGCAGGACTACTATTAGTATAACCCTAATAATAATATATTATTATTGTTCTGAGTCTATATTATTTAAGTTTTGTATCCATAAATTGCGATGCATTGGCGAGACACAGAATGGCAATCCTGGGGCTGGCATATCCAGAACCAAGTGACTACAAGGATCTACCTCTAAGAAGCATACTGGATTATGTGCATACCTCATTCAGGGCTCTAGGGATAGAATAAAACCAGTGGGGGATAGTACAAAAGATCCTGAAGGGTCGAAATGCTGTACACAAGTACACCCCAAAACAAGATAAGATGAGATAAGATCCATAAATTACGTATCTCGCCGTGATACAGGAATTTAAGGCCATATATGTGGACGTAGTCTTATTAAAGAAAATAATTATTATTATATATTAATTAAATTTTGACACACGTACAGGACCGCATTTAACACTTTCCAGTATATCAATCATTAGGCTAAAGTACGATACTGCAGAAAACGATACCTTTGAATATATTCGTGTTCTCGTTATGAATGAATCAATACGACCAAACATGCATATATCGAGTACTCGAACTCATTCAATCGATTATTTTTAAGTAAACTTGTACTTGACTGTTTTTTGCTAACAATGCGTCCATTAGTAAACAAAATGTGAAGATGAAATAATCAATGTTTTGTAATTGTAATAGAAAATAAAACAAACTTAGTTTATAAAGTTCAATTTATTAACAATTAGTAACTGAATAATTCAGTAGCTTACTCGGTACATTCACATCGTGTGGTTAAAGAATATACCGCGTAATAACAATCTATACCTCGTTAGTTACATTAATTTAATCATTGTAATTCTACATTCATAGGTATAAATAAATATTAACAAACGATTATTATGCATTTCTCTCTTACATTACATTTAGAATTTTGCATTAGAATGTATGTACTTATAGACAATACATATTTTATAAGACTAATTATAATTTAAATACCGATATTCCAATAATGGCGTTGGCGCTACACATCTTAGGCCCTTCGTATATAATGTCGGAAATTATTTCATACAAAATAAACAGAAATAATCCATGTGTGATCTGTGAGATACATAGCCAAATATGAATATCAAGCTTCCAGCAGTAAGGCAATAAGAAGTTGCAATTTTATCTCAGTGGATACACAGCCGAGGACCGCCTTTGGTCCATCCAAAGAGTATTTGGAAGAGCTCGCTATTTAAGGTAAGGTATAAAGGATAATCGCTTTTTTATTAAAGTTGCAGTTATTTTAAGTGATGTATTCTGTCTTCGGTGTAATAAATGAAAATGATGGAAAATGAATCAAGAAAAAGAAAACTCGGCAATTGCCTAGTCCACTACGGATATATTTCGCAGCGAAATAATTACGACACTTAAAAAGCATATCAACATAGAAATTTTATGGAATTTAAACTAAAGTTTTTAAATCTGAGAAAACTACACACAACGTTATATTTTGTAGTGTGTGTGTGTGTGAGTTTGTGGTGAGTGGGAAGAATTGATCTGCAGTGAAAAATATGTTCGTATTTGGCTATGGGGAGACCTATGTACGGTAAACAACAGCTTCGTAGCGATTAATCTATTATTTACCCATATAAAAAGATTTAATGCAGTATTTAGAATAACTATTCTTTGATATTTATAAATAAGTTGTAAATGAATCGGATGTAATAATTTAATCGCCTCGAAGCTACTGTAGGAACCATTTTAAACGAAACTTGAATACTAGCTGGATTGTATACGCTGTAAAGGGAGAGACTTACATAGCTGCTGGAAACTTACCAGCCCTACCATACAATATTGCAGATACAGTGTTATTGACACCAAACTGCTTTTGTTCGTAAAACTGTGATAACAACACATAGATATTGTGATAATTGATATGGATGACGTCTTTACTATAAGACAGGCCGTTGATGATTATGGCGTTAAAATTAACTTAGTATATTCAAATTGCAATATACCATTTTCCACGGTAAAAAGTAGATCTTGCTAGGTCTCATCTCTGAATAAAAATCGTTTTCATTTCAAGTGGCTATGCGAATAACTTTCAATATCTTTTAAGCCAATCAGAACAATCAAATGACGCGTTATTGGTAAGTTGCGTCAGTTGCGTGGTCGCGGGCCGTTCTCATTGACTAAAAAGATAGCGAAAGCGATTCTATTAGACTAACTTGGGCCCAGTTTTTCGTTCGTTATTTAAACAGCTCTAAACATTTTTAAATACAAAGAATATTTCATGTTTTTATAAGAATTTGATGACTTATGTATTATTTAGTAGTGTTTTATGAAACTGAACGGTTTTAATATCACACTCAGTTCTCTACTGTTAATTTCACTCGATTAAATACACACAATGGTGGTACAACTATTCACAAAAAACATAAAATATATGAGGAAATTAGTCTAAGGCAATTTTATGATATACTTTTCGAGCTTGGCACGTAATGTTTTCAGGATTTGTTAGTGGTAATACCTACATTCATAACAGGAAACCTAGAGACAACAGTGGTCCATATCAACTTTAAATCCTTTGGTTAATCGAGTAATTTATGCTTAACCTCTATTAGATTATTTGTATACAACAATTACCCCTTAATAACAAAACTAAGACTTAAGTTAGTACTATAATTGAATAATAGACCAAGCGTATTGGTTAGTTTTCGGATCATATCGGCCTAATTTTCAAATCGCAATCTCCATTTGGTCAAATTTTACAGCAGGAACAAATTACCATTTTATTAAATGGTCAGTAAAAATATAGATCAACAACTTTATTGACATTTAAATATTTATAGCACTCTTGTTGTTGGTACAGACTATGGTTGGTCTGTATTTTTATTGATAGTTATTTAATAAAATGGTTTTTTGTTCCTCCTATAAAATTTGATCAAATGGAGATACGAACTTTGAAAATAAGGCTAGCGATATGTATACTACCTACGTTTAAACGTCGTTTTGTTATAAGGGGAATGGAGCTCGTAGATTGTTTGAGATAGTTTTGTGTGTGTGTGTTTGTGTGTGTTGTCAAGCAGCTGAAGCCTGGATGTAGCGCCGCAACTCCTCCTGCGTGTAGAAGATCATGACGGGGAAGGGCGAGCCGGGGACGCCGGACGTGGCGCCCCGCCCACCGCACCTCCACGCGGTAACGCGGTAATCGCCCGGCTCCGTGGGGGAGAACTGCACACAAATTATCATTACTTATATTACAATCACAGATTAATGAATTAATACTAAGATAGGTACGAGTAGAGAGAGAAGTATCAATTATGGCACCGAAAGTAGAGCGTATTGTACCTAATCTTTTCGCGGTGTGGTAAAGTGAACTTTACTATTTGTGTAATAAAGTCTAGATTACATTACTTCACAAGTAGCTTACGACTTTATGATGTAATGTTTCATTTGAGAATTCATATAGAATATTTTTTAATTATGAACGATTAAAATAATAATATCAGCAAGAGGATGTCAAAAAATCTGTCCTTTCTATCTCTTCAACTTCTGCTGGACATGATAATTTATGCTCCAAAATGATTGATCCTTCCTATTATCCTTCCTATTCTTACCCATTTGTTCAACTATTCTTTATTTTCTTCCCGTTTTCCTACTGCTTGGAAACAAGCACATGTCATTCCTTTGCCTAAAGTCTCCGATCCATCCGCACCGTCCCAGTTTCGTCCCATTTCTATCCTCCCGTTCCTTTCAAAAGTTTTGGAGCATATAGTTCACAAGCAGTTGTCTGATTTCTTCTCTTGTAACCGTATCCTTAATCCTTTTCAGTCTGGTTTCCGATGTGGCCATAGCACGGTTACTGCCCTTGTCAAAGTCACCAACGACATTCGCTGGGCTATGGATAACAAATCTCTTACTGTTCTTATACTTTTAGACTTTAGTACAGCATTCAATTCTGTCGATTTTGACATCCTTCTCGGTATTCTCTCTTCACTCAACTTCTCACCTTCTACCTTATCTTGGTTTGACTCTTATCTTCGGGGTCGCTCGAAGTGTGTACGCCCTGACGAGACATTCTCCGATTGGTGCGAGCTCAGTGCGGGTGTGCCTCAGGGTGGCGTTCTATCTCCCTTATTATTCTCTATTTTCATTAATTCTGTTACAAAAAATACCTCTTCGAATTTCCATCTCTATGCAGACGATTTGCAACTATATCGGTCGTTCACCCTTGATGACGCTGATGCAGTGATGCAGCCATTGCTGCAATGAACCACGACCTGGGGTTAATTAGTCTTTGGGCTCGGTCTCATGGTTTACTTTTAAATCCTGCGAAATCCCAGGCCATGATCATAGGCAGTAGGTATATGCGCAGTGAAGTTGATTCAAATTCTTTTCCACCAGTCTGCCTCGATTATTTATTCCGATACGGCAAAAAATCTTGGACTTACTTTAGATTGCAATCTCTCGTGGAAAGCCCAAATCGCTGAAGTTAGCAAAAAAGCGCACTTCACATTCCACTCGCTGAAATGCCTTCAAAACTTTTTACCCTTGAAAACTAAAATCTCTCTTGCCCAGACTCTGATACAACCCATCTTGGATTACGCTGACAGTTGCTACCTAGACGCTACAGAGGAGCTTCTAAATAAGCTTGAGCGTTTACAAAATCTCTGCATTCGGTTTATATTCGCCCTGAAAAAATTCGACCATGTCTCTAAATTTCGTAAAGATCTCAAGTGGCTCCCAATTCGTTTTCGCAGGAACACTCGCATATTGTGTCTCCTTTTTAACATCCTTCATAATCCCCAATCCCCTTCCTATCTGCGAGAGCGCTTCTCCTATAAATCTGCTCCTGGTGCTCCTTGCAGATCGCACATGAAATCCCTTCTTAAATTTCCCCTCCATAAAACCGATTTCTATTCCTATTCCTTTACTGTTCATGCGGTCAGGCTGTGGAACTCTCTTCCGCCAAATGCTCGGAACTGCAATTCGATTTATTCGTTTAAAAGACAAGTAAAAAATCATTATCTATCCATTTCATCCACTTAGAATGTACGTTAGTATTAGTATTTAGTGTATTTTAAATTTAACATTGAGTATAATAGTGGTATATATTCGTATTTAAGTATTTATGTAAATTATTAGTATGTAAGTTTATTATTGACCTACACACATTTTTTAATATCTTCAATTATTTTTTTCCTTTCGCGGGTCTGCTGGAAGAAATTTCTTACGAAATAAGTAGATCCTGTGTACTCTTTGTTTCCTTTTGTATATCATTCTATGATTTTTGTGTGTACATGAATGAATAAATAAAAAAAAATCAGCTATATCAGAGTATAAGCCGTCTACGCCCGAAATTAATAAAAGACCCTAATCCATTTTCAATCCATCTCACTATTAAACCGTGCCAATAAATCATCCACAGATTGAAAAAGCAATCTATCCGAACGAGCGATCTTTGGGAGGACGGATCATAGATAAAGATAGGGCTCTGTTCGAAAATGACAGGTCGTGCGTGCCAATAACCAATCCATCCATTTTGACATAACCAAAACAATCTAAAGTTGCAATCCTAGAAATTTGGCGGATTTACGATTGGTTTCAAAGATTCAATTTATGAAATAGTAAATTATATTCCAAAATGGCTTTGAATATACATTTGAATGATAGTGACAGTGATATCGAAGTTCTCGATCTGCTATCTGATTCTAGCAGTGATGATGAAGTGGTGGAACGACGTCGTTCGCGTAGGATCAAAAGGTTGAACTACATGCAAAGTCTTGAGGATACTGATTTCACCTTCAGATTTAGACTATCGAAACCAGCAGTAAATTTGCTATTGGCGGAAATAATGCCTTATATCCGAGTCAGTTCCACAAGGTAAATAAAATAACTTCCCTAAAAAGAAGTTTAGTTTGTTGCCCGCATAGCTTGGACTCATTTCATATACTTATTTATTACAGAAATTTTGGAGTTGCACCACTTCATCAACTATTGTTGACTCTGCGGTTTTATGCATTGGGAACAATGCTTATTTCAGTGGCAGATTTTGTTGGTGTATCAAAGTCTACAGCAGGTAGAATTGTAAGAGATGTGTCATCAGCAATATCAAATTTATATGACACATACATTTTCATGCATCAGGACAGTGCAGAAAAATTCTACCAGATGGCTGGCATGCCTCGTGTTCTTGGACCCATTGATTGTACACACATTCGCATTCAATCCCCATGTAAGTACTAAAAACAAAGTTACTAATGTTAGTTATTAATTTAAATAACATAGCTTAATAATCATCCATTGTCCTTCATAGTACATTGAAATTTAATAAAGTATTGTATTTAATACCTACTTCAAAGTTATCATATTGAATGTTGTTGCTCAAATGTAAAAATAACAAAATGTAATACTTTATGTTTATTTTAGGTAGTTTAATAGGTGAAGAGTTCAGGAATCGTAAAGGGTACTTTTCTATGAATGTCCAGGCCGTATGTGATGCAGACCTAATGTTCATGAATGTTGTGGCACGCTGGCCAGGTTCCACTCATAATGCAACAATTTTTGATAATTCCGATTTAAGAGGTAGGTAATCTTTTTTTACTACAATGTTGAATAACAACATACCTGCTGTGCATTTTCTTGAAATGTTCTTTTATAAGTTTTGTGTTCTACATAATTATTGTCACTTTACAGTTGATTGTGATGCAGGTAACTTTGGCAATTGTTGGCTTCTTGGAGATAGTGCCTATCCTAACAGGTCATATCTATTGACTCCACTTTTAAACCCTGCCACAGAAGCCCAACAAAAGTATAATGAAGCTCATATAAAAACCAGAAATACCATAGAACGGTAAATATATTATTTTTTTATCATAACCTATACCAAAAGGCACAATATGTATACAGTTTGATCTTGATAGCTTTAGGCTGATTTCAGAGTGACGCGCGCGGCACGCGCCGGAGGCCAGCGCGTCTCAACAGCGCCCGCTTGACGCGCGGACCATTGTGAAACGAGTTTCATAGTTTCCTTCGCCAGCGCTGGCCGCCGGCGCGCGTCTCACCGGCGGCGCGTTGTCTGCGTGACTGTGAAACGCAACTACTGTCTAATGTAATTGTAAGCGCGCGCGTTTGGACGGCGCCGCTCGCCGGTGCGACTATGAAATCAGCCTTATTGTGTTTTTTAAGTGCAAGTGTATCCAAACAATCGTGGTTAATAATATAAAATAATAATTATATTTTATTTAAGGACATTTGGAGTATGGAAACGCCGTTTTCCTGTAATTGCACTGACACTGCGACTAGCTTTGCCTAATATTCAAGCTGTAATCATTGCCACTGCAGTATTACACAACATCTGCAGAAAGCTCAAGCTTGAGGAAATCCATTCAGAAGTTGAGCTACCACCTACGTTTATGGAAGATGGTCCTCATAATCTTGTAGATTTTCAAGACATTAGCCAGAGGGCAGATGTTATAAATAGTTATTTTAGTAATTAAATTAAAACTTCGAAATTTATTCCTCTTTTATTTATTAAATACACTCATATTGTGGACACAAAGATAAAATATATGAATTTAACAATTATTTTTGCAACTAAGTACGAAACTATAAAATCAATCAATCAATTATTAAACCTATACATAATCTCCTTGGCAATAATACAAGCTAGCTAAATATCACTACTATTATAAAATAAATTGTATAAATGTTTTAACATTCCGTGTACCTAAACAACTGTAATAAGTTACTAGAAATAATAACTGTATTACTACAAACATGTAGTATAAGTGCTTTTTTAAAGTCTATGTGAATAAAAACCATTTTAATTTAATTTTGATAAGAATATTATAGAATGAAATAGATTTGCAAAATGAAAATATAAATATTTAACTGTTTTTAAGTTTTTCTATTTCCAATCTTAATTTTGTGTATTGCAATTCCATACATTTTCTTTTCACATTGTAATAGTCAGCAATAGCTTTATCTCTTGCTTCTCTGGATTTATTAATGGCACCTTTTCTTTTACCTGGAAAACAAAAACAATGTTAATGACTGTAAAGCCAATTGTAGTGGCATCTATAGATATATATACTTACAACATAAAAACAATAAAATAAGTAACCATTACCAGCTCTCCTAGGTGTGGGCAAGAAAGATTTTGATGTGTTAGACATTGCAGGAGTTTTCACTGTGACAATCTCATCTACAATGTTTGTTGCATCGCACACATTCTCTTGGGCCAGCTCTACAACAGTAATGTTGCCAGGCATCCTTTCATCTTCACTGCAACTATCACCACCACCAACAATAAAAAGTGCAGGTTCCCTGTCCCCCCCAAATGGGACGGTGAAACCAGTTGCAGTGCTCCCCAAAAGGCTAGACACTCGATCCAGTATCTCATTTGGGGGTATATAATCTGGTGCACCACCACTAGTCTGAAAATAGAAAAATGATGATAGTATACTTACTTAGGTTTAAGAACCAAAATACTTTTATGTGGTCACAATTATTTGAAAAAAGTACTACTAACCTGA
Source organism: Pseudoips prasinana (assembly GCA_951640165.1). Taxonomy (NCBI): domain Eukaryota; kingdom Metazoa; phylum Arthropoda; class Insecta; order Lepidoptera; family Nolidae; genus Pseudoips; species Pseudoips prasinana. The sequence goes on along the minus strand of OX621236.1, from coordinate 19,261,936 downwards.
ATGATTTTAGTGCTGCGTTTACGAGCATTTTTTTTTAAATTTTCCCATTTCAGCCTTAGTTGATTTGGTGTACGGGGACAAGTAGAGGCAGTAGCGTTGAATCGCGTTGCTATTCGCGTCCACTCCTCTGCTTTCAATTTGTTGTTGGTGGCATTGGTAGTTTTGGTGGCGATGATTTTGCTGGCTTCAATCATATCCAGCAGAGCTTTTGTTTCGTCTTTGGACAGTGGCTTGCTTTTAGTCTTAAAAATACAACGCATAATTTGTTTGTTATCAAAATAGGCAGGACACATTTCACGTGATACACCGCTTAGATTATTTATAAAACGCACACACAGAAATCAATAATAAAATCATTGCTTACCATGTCAGAATCCATTGTTGGTATGTATTATATTTATTTAAGTTAATATTCCTGGTATTTAAATATTTTTATTGCAAGTTGGTGTCGGCGTCGGCGATCGTCTTGCTTGTCAAATATTGATACGTTCCGGACTACCAAAACATATAGTAGGTTGTTTTATTTTATTATTATATACCCTTTTCGTCTAGTAAACACATTTTGACCAGAGTATAAATAAGTTAGTACTGATGGCTTATCGTTAATATTTTATAAATTATTTTTCATCTTAAATAAACCGCTATAATTGTGTACTCAGTTACTGAGTTCTGCATAAAACGAAACGCTGCAGAGGGAAAGGATCGCAGCCCAATGTTTTGTTATTGGCACACATGGAAAGATCAAGATAGCGATAGAGCTAATCTAGAGATAGGATTCACTGCCAGATTGCGGATCGTTTATTAATTTTAAGTCTCGCTTATCGCCGTACGTGTATTCAGAAGAGAGGTAAAAATGAAAAATATATAAAATACCCTGGGACATTATTCACACACGGCCATCTGATCCCAAACTAAGCAGAGCTTTTACTATGGAAACCAGATAAATGACATACTACTTTCCTTTTGTATATACATACTTCGTCATCACTCTGATATCGTGCACTGCTGGAAACATAGGTTTCTATAATGTTGCCTTTGAAGAGGCGCTGCGGTCCGACTACCCGGTGTATCCCTTAGTTCCGTTTACGACACCCATGGGATGATATGGGGTGGTCTTTTAATTCTTTCTAGGCCGGAAACCACACGGCCACGAGCGGAATACATAATTATATAGGTGAAATATCTATACATATAATAATATTGTAAGAAAGTCGAAACTGTTTGAAAATTTTTTAAAAGGATAATTGGGGCGTGATCTTCAATCGATTTACATCAAATTTTGCATGAATATTACGAAGAAATCGGGTCAACATATAGGCTATATATTATCACGCTATCACCTACGGGAGGAGCTGTGATAATGAACGCGGGAAAATCCGCGGGGCACAGCTAGTTAATAAAATAAAGTTTGACTTGCATAATCAGAATTGGTTTGTTTTTTCTTATTATGACTACCTACATATACATATGAAATAAAATCAAAATGCCGACATAAAAAGACTAAACTACCAGGACAGAATTATCTACCCAAACGACGTGCCCGTAGACAGAGAAGCCAATAGACAAGACAAAGGCACCGTGAGTGAAGGCTGAAGCCGCGACTGAAACAAAGATAGTTTGTCAATGTGTGTGTGTAATGTTGCCAAAATAATAGCACTCCCTGTTTTTGGGGGGGAAATTCGGGAATCGATCAATCGCCGTACTGAAAACTATTGATCAATGTCTTTTTTGTTATTAGCATCATTTGAAGCAAACTTATAGGTCGTCGAAGTTATTTTCGAAATCTACAAAACATAGTTCAATTAAATAATACCTATAACGCATGATGTTATAGGTATTATTTAATTGAACTATGTTTCGTATATTTAGAAAATAACTTTTTGCTATTGGCCGCAGCATCTTTTGAACTTTTTTCATTTGCCAAATGTTTTATTGCAATATTTTAACCACAATTTGTGCAAGACCGGCAATTGTGGATGTCTTTGGGGGAGGCCTTTGTCCAGCTGTGAGAGTCTTTCGGCTGATAATATTATGATGATGAAGATGGTACTTGGTAAAGATTTTCATCCAAAGGAAACATCGGAGTACCAAACGAAAACAATCGATTTGATTATAGGTCAACTGATACAGTGACAGACTTTAGTTCAATAAAGTAAAAAAAGGTAATACTTGAAAAGTTTCATGTTAAAATTCGGTCAAATATTTTTCGAAGTTTCATGTTAAAATTCGGTCAAATATTTTTCGAACTTATGATAGGTAACCGGGAAATTCATTTTGGATCTTATTAAATGGAATAAAGTAACAATAAAACTATAGAAATTAAATATTTTTTTATTTTTAATATATAAAATAAAACAGAGGATACCAATGTATAAAAACCACTTTATTGATGACTTTTAAAAATGTATCACGTAAACGTACTCCAGTTGCCCCAAGAAAATATAAGGGAAAAATGTATCCTTTACCTATTACAAAGCTCTTTATTGAAAAAAGGAGACAAAGAAATAGATGGCATAAAACAAGGTGCCCATAAGATAAGATTACTAAAAATTATGACCAAAAAACTTAAAAGAGATACAAAAACATGTTTTTTTCATGTTCTTTGTTTTCCCAACGACACCCTAAAACGTTAAGGAAATCTTTGTTTCCGCTATCTATAATGCTTAATATGTCAGCATCTTCAAATGATATTAAGGATTTGATTTTAAGTTCCGAAATAATATCTGATAAATGAGCATTTCGTTTCAACAAACGCCTATTTGTTTGACGGACAGCACGTATCTTTTTCTGAGATTAATAAGACCCTCAGTTTTTTTCTTTAAATTCACTTTAAGTTTTTTCTTTCTTGGTGTATCTTCATCTGCAGGCATTAGCAATTTTCTTCTCGAGATACTTTTTATGTTAACGTCGTCTTGCAAAACGGCACTTAATGATGTGGAAGGCAATGGATCATCTACCTCTTGTGTCGCCACAATCTAAAACATTAAAGAAAAATAAATAAAAGCACACAGATTATGATGGCAAATAATGTTTTCATATTACTATGTAGAACTAGCAACTAAGGCCACCCTGTCGTGTTTACTTTTATGTATTTACTGTAGTATTTTCTTAACTATTGTAATTTTAATCTATATTAAATGATCTCTGTATTTAACATACTTATTTGGATAAGGATTCAGTATTATTATGATGATGACGGAGAATATATACCTTGATAGTCTTTTACTTGTTTTGTAATAATGATAATGCATCTGATACTGGCGATTCATCAGAACTTCCAAATTTAACAGCTCTTATCTGCAAGGTAAATATAAAATTATAAACTGTATTTTGCAATATACTTATAAATTAAATAAGAGTAATATAAATATAATATTTACTGTAGTTGGTACTTCATCAGGATACAAAACAGTTTTCTTCTTCTTTTTTATCAAAAAAGTTTCCGGAAAGTGATTACTACATATTTTAGAGTATTTTGTGGGGGTCCAGTCTTTTCTTCCAGTCGCTTCAATCCATTTTCTGCATAATCCTGAGTCACCTGGAAAAGTAAAGATAACTGACTTTTATAATCAATATTCATTCTATCAAAAATCTGATGTTCATCACAAATTAAAAGATGCTTTAAATAAATTTGTAAGCTAGCACATTTATACCCAGCTGTACTTCTACTACATTTAAAGCAAATGTGTCAGATAAAGTTTGTATAAGATATGGGGCTACATGGAAAATCCTCTCAAAGATAGAAACTGTTCACTAAGTTGCGAAATGGAGGGGGTTAATTCCAAGTTACCTAAAGGAGTCTCCATTTAGGTAGATGTATAAATGAGTCTTAAAGGGGTGATAGACGTACGAGCAAGTACGCGTACTTATGGCTCGACGACCTTTTTCGATTGTGTGTCACCGTAAGTACGCGTACTTTAAAACCGCCGCGCAAAATCGTCGACGATCCAACCGGTTTGAAATCTTGCTCGTAGCTCGTCTTGGCTCGTACGTTTGGCAGCACTGCGAGCCGCGAGCCGCCAGTTTGTTTTGCCAGTTCGTGGACGCGCACGCTTGTTGTGTTTAGAGATTTTTGTTTGATTCAGAAATTTTTCAAAATGCGTGATTTCCGAACTTATTCACATGAACTGCTAACCGAATTTATAGAAGCTTTCCGAAATAACCCTTGTCTTTGGAAAATTAAAAGCAACGATTACAAAGACAAAAATATGAAGCTTCAAGCATACAATAATTTATTAGAAATTATACGTAAGGTGGAAAGAGATGCTACGATTGAGAATGTAATACGATATAATTCCTAAATAGCACAAAGCTTCTTATGTCGCCGACATCGTAATACAGAGTGAGTAAGCTTCACGTGTGTCACCACCGACGTCGAGCCGAGTAAGTTCGCAAACTTAAAAACCGCGTACTTAAAGTTCGTACGTCTATCACCCACTTTAGAAATTAATTTGTTTAAAATTAAAATATTAAATTTCGATCACTTAAGGTTCAATTGCAATATTTATTCAAAACCATTATAGAAACAAAATAACAGCACATATAGTAAAAATCTTAAAGAATTTATCTCAGGCTGTCGAAAACTTTATTTGGAGTTGATGAATTTGGGAATTTTAAAATTGGGGAATTTTACATTTGAAGTTTGCAACAAATACCAGACAACAATTCAAGGTTATAATAAGAAAACTTGACTAAATCCTTATATTTAACGAGTATTATCGTTACTAAATGCTATGTTTCAAGTAATTATCACTAAGAAACTATATTTAAGGAGGACTAATAATAAAACACCGCCGTACTTACGAGTGAAAAGACACACCGAGAATTTTCTTCTCCCTGTCACTATCGCATGAAATAACACGACAACGCACCATTTTATCAGCCTAAATTAGGGTTGCCAGATGAAAATTCGATTAAGGAGGACCTATATGTCTAAAAAGGAGGATTTTCTGTAAAAAGGGAGAACATTAAATGTTCTCCCTTTTTACAGAAAATCCCCTATAAATAAAACGATTTCTTATATAAAAATTATATAATTCACTTTTTTACATTAAATTTTAATCATATTTTGCTGAGCTGCCAATTTTTGCAAGAAGTTCTTGGTTTTTCAACAAATAATTATGAAAATCTTCACATGACATGCTTTTTAAATTATATTGAGTAAGAATTAAAGATTTAACTGACTGAACACTTAATCTGTTCCTCTCTTTGCTCCACTGAGTATTAATCAGTGAGAAAACTCTTTCCACATTCGCGTTATGTGCGCTTATACAAAAATAAAACTCGCAGTTCTGAGAAACATTCAATGTTTTTAACACTTTTGAAGTATATTGTCCACTGCTCGTGCAACTTCAAATCATAATACACTTCAGCAGAATCATCTGATTTGGATTTAAGAAATGACATTAGGTTACAAAATTGATCGTGTAGCTTAACATTGTCAATCTCTACACCTCTGATACTCAAGAACTCAATGCACGGAACCAAATCATCATATTTTAGGTTTGCGTTATCTTTCAGCAACGTCATCCACTCGAAACATTTGAAATCTTCCCAGGGTTTAATCCATTTCACCAAATAATCCTCACAAGCGTTGTAAACTCTGTAAAATTCGTTAGAAATGGTCTCGGCATCATCATTATCACGCAATAGCTGTTTTACTCTTAGCGGCAAAAAGTTGTTGTCTTTTCGATTTATAAGCGAATGTAGTACGGATTGAATTATATTTGAAATTTCCAGTAGGAAATTATGTTCTTCTTCGATTTTTGCCAAATTTGCTTGGTAAATAGACATAAGAGAATGCGTGAACCATAGATTGCTTCTGCAGCTTGGTTTTCAAAAAACGTTTTTATAATATGTGGTGTTGTTGTTTGGCTTAAGAAATATTCTTTTAATGCTGGATTGAGCTTCAAAATTCTTTCTACACATGGAAACAGACTAAGCCACCTTGTTTTACTATGCTTTAGCAAAGGCTGGTAATTGATTTCGACGTAATTGCAAAACTCTTTTAGTGTTTCTGTTCTTACTGTGTACACAGAAAAATAGTTAAATATTTTTAATATTATGGATTCAATGTCCAGTTTCATCAAATCGACACCATTGCGAAGGCTGTTGTGCATAATATGTGCAGGGCAGCCAATCCCTATGAGATTTTCTTTCCCCAAACTTTCTTTTAGGCGCGTAAAAACGTTTCGACCTGGGTTTCGGTTCACACCCCCAAAATTTACATTTGCATTATCACCAACAAATGCCACACACTTTGGAGTCAATTGGTGTGCATTAAGTGTTTCGTATACAAGATTTGCAATAGAAAGCGAAGTTTCGTTTGGTAGACTTTGCAAATCAAGAATTTTTGTTTCTATTCCATTTCCGTTCTAGTCAAAATACTGAATTAATATAGGAAACAGTTTTTCTGCACCATGGTTGCTGGCGTCTGTGGCAACAGAAATACATGAAATCTTCCTCAGGGACTCAATGATAGACGTAATAGTATGTGGAGCAACAACTTGATTTATTATAGCCTCTGTCTTAGTTTTCCCGCATTTAAGATTTCTCGCCGTTTCAGAATCAGTAAACATTTTTCTTGTTAAGTTCGCCGTAAATTCCATAGAATTGTATGATTGATGGTGCTTGACTGTATGGAAGGCTAGTGACCCCTCTGCGGCATAGGTGTTTTTGAGTGTCATTGAAGTAGAAGGTTTAAAATAGCTGGTTACCTTGGATGACGAACCTGCTGTTCGTATCATCTTCTTATGCTTTTCCGTAGCTACGTGTCTTTCTAAAGAAATACTGCCCTTGTTGCCAACATCCACATGGCAGTCGCAAATGAAACACTTGGCGTCTAAATCGTCCCGTCCGTTTATAAAACATGGATATTTGGCTTTCAATATTTCCGTGAATTTACACTTCCTCTTACTCATAACGAAAACTCATAGACTACGTTTCTACTTACGAAAATAATTAGTAAATCACTGTTATATTTAACTATTTTATATATTTACTCGTCGCGCACGCTAAAACCAACGATTTGTTTGCTTGCAAAGAGACAAGTGCGGACGTGCGAATGTATGTACGGTGGGCACACAAACGCGCGCGGCACTCAAACCCACGCACACAGTCAGTACCTACGCCGCCGCCCGCTACCGCACACGCTCGTTTAACCTTTGGCCATGCACGATGCATAAAAAAGCAAAAGGAGGACTTTTATTAGGTAAGGGAGGACCGGAGGACAAAAGATAATAAAGGAGGACATGTCCTCCCTTTGGATACCATCTGGCAACCCTAGCCTAAATGTGGTTTAGGATCATTTACGAGTAATTTAACTGTAAACTAATCGTTTTATAATGTAAAATCAACAGAATAATATAACATAAACAGGTTGAGTTGAGTGTAGCCTTAGGGGCGCTATGGAGCGAGGACTTAGAAAAATTTGAATTTTGTTTTTATTTTTATTTTTTTTCGGAATTTTATTGCAGCAACGGATTGACCTTAACCCTAGCAATTTAGGTCCTGAGACGCATGGTCCTACGACGCACCGTTTGCGAGGTAGGGGCTTTTGAACTTTTTCCTTTTTTTACAAAATACTGTATATTTACAAAAGGGTAGCTCGGAGGAAAATCTTTTCGGGAAAGAAATTGTTGTACTAGTCGTAAACCTCGAGATGACGTCCTAAAACCCCGTGAAAATTAAAGAAAAAAAAATCATCAAAATTTTTTGAAGTGTCGGTCGATCTTCCAGCTTGAGTAGCCTCAGGGGCAAATGACTTAGACAAATTTCAAAGATTTTTTTTTTTTTTAGAATGCGGCCATTTTTGTTGCGTCAGCGTTCTAACCTTTTCTACAGAAACCGTTTAGGTCCTGAGACGCATGGTCCTACGACGCACCGTTTGCGAGTTAGGGGCTTTTGAACTTTTTCCTTTTTTTACAAAATACTCTATATTTACAAAGGGGTAGCTCGGAGGAAAATCTTTTCGGGAAAGAAATTGTTGTACTAGTAATGCGCGTGGCGGCATCTTTGAGAGACTTGTGTTCGTGTATAACTCATTGGTCTAGCGGTAGCGTGTTCAACTGCAGAAAATAAAGTCCTGGGTTCAAATCCCGGGTCGGGCCAAAAATTGATTATGGGAATAATGAAGTCCTGGGTTCAATTCCCGGGTCGGGCCCAAAAAGTGATTATGGGATTTTTCCGTAAAAATAAATTTCTCAGTATCAGCCCGTAGTCTGGGAGTTGACGATATTAAACCCCCATGCCTCGGAGAGCACGTAAAGCCGTCGTTCCTGTGCCTGACCTCTTTCCGGTCGTATCGCTAGTCATCCCATCGGATCATGAGAGTGATGGAATAGAAAGTGCAGGGGCATTTTCAATTCCACCTTTAAAATTTAGAGTGATACACTCTAAATTTTAAAGGTTCCCTGTAACGACATATTAATCATTCATACAATACATACAAATAAAAAATATGAATAATGTACTAGGCTCATATGAACAGTAGGGGACATTTTAAATTCCGTCCTGATTATATCCAAAGTTACACTAATATGGCGGCAAAATCAAAGAGTTGATGTAGGTAAATAATAAACGGTTAAATAAATATCTTTTAATATTCATGAAAGCGAGCCGCGCGCGTCGTAGATACCTACGCGGCTCTTTTGAGTGGACTCAAGGACGCCGCCAAAGGGGCCGCGTTCGAAGAAAGCCGCCAAATTCATCAAATATTGTGCATTTATTTAAAAATATTAAAATCATCAGTTGTTCGTAAACTGCTGTCTATTTAGGTCGTGTTTAGTTACTAATCGTCTAAAATGTCGTTTAGTAATGAGTAAAGTGTTCCGCGAAATCCTTAACTACGTCGTTTAGTGATCGTAATAATTTTGAAAATTTCGTGCATTCATCTATGAAAGAATAGCCTCAGACGTGCACTTTGTGATGATGAGGATTCATAGGTCACAGAATTTAAGGCTGTTTAATTACGAGGAACCTATGTCGTGAAGGGTACAGTGTCGCGATGGAGGCCACGCCTCTTTATAACTAAGAAACATGAAAGCTTTACGATTCTATGAATATGTTGTACATGAGAGAGACTCGTGTTAGTTGGCAAGTCTTAGAGTTAAGCTTTCGGTGTCGGTGCAGATTATAGTGAACGTGAAATAATGAAATTCTTCCATCAGTACATACTGAAAACAACTTCAACTATAAGTTAAACTATAAAAAGATTCTCGTAATGTGTTTGTGTATCACGTACTTATACGATGTAAAGTATCCAATAGCTATTCAGCAGTGCTATAAATAAAAACATAACTCGAAAATAAAACAAAATATGTGTAGTGAGTGCAATCGGAATCAAACTACCAGGTGTAGGTTAAATACTCTTTGCTACCAGGCGTGCATAGAAACACAGAGGTAGGTATGTCAAACAATTTCTAGCGTAAATCAGAATCAGCTGTGCTGTGTTAGTACGGATGTTCGTTATATCGATAAAAATACTTGTCGATATATTGAATGGTATATTATTTTACGATCAAGATTAAAATGATGGTATTTCGGTATGAGATTTTGTGTATAGGTAGGCTTAAGGAGACCGTATATGCCCCTTAAGTTACGTTCACTCTTTCTGTTACACGTTGTATATATTTATACTAGCTGTGCCCCGCGGTTTTACCTGAATTAAAGTTTATAAATTATAGCCTATGTGTTAATTCAGGGTGTCAGCTAACTCCATACCAAATTTCATTAAAATCGCTCCAGCGGTTTAGACGTGAAGAACTTGTTACTTCTTCACGTCTAAACCGCTGGAGCGATTTTAATGAAGTTTGGTATGGAGTTAGCTGACACCCTGAATTAACACATAGGCTATAAAATTTAATAAACTTTAATGCAGGTAACAAACATTCGGCTTTATAATATTAGTGTGATATGGTTAGAATTACTTATAAACGAGCTTTTTATAATCCTTTTGAAACGGCTTTGACTAAGAGACATAATAATAAGTCTTCTATCTACAAATTTATATTCACCATCGTTTAGTTCGCGTTACTAACTAACATAAAGTTCAAGAGTGGAACGGATTCTATTCAGAATTAATTAAACAATTTACGGGGCACAGAACTGTAATAGTAGAAGGGCACAAATTTATTTCCCCGTGATAGACCAGAATCTGTTTCCTAATGTGAAAAAATGCTACTTGTAGGCTGGAAATTGGCGTGCTGTGATCTACAACTTATAAAGCAAGTTCGATATGAGAAAGAGTTCTTTTTTTTAAATGGCCTATTTCACACCACGCCGGTGTTATCTGAAGTCAATTTTCATTTACATGATTGAACTCTTATTCGACAAATGTTTAATTGTGATTGGAACATGTACTGACAATTTAATTAGATTATGAATTAAGCTTTGGTGCTAAAAGTAGGTTTGTAATTTAACGTAAAATACTTGCATAACATGTTACAAATAAGTACTAAGTAATAAGATTACTGCGTATGTTTTGTAAACCTTGTTAAGCAAAATTAGTAGTTATTAGGTAACTTTTTTCACGACGTAGCATTGGCATATGGGTCATACCTACTCGTATACCTATGAAGTATTTAGATAAAACCCACTTTTCCCGAATTAATAATATTAACATCTATCTAATTACGATTCATTTATCTAAATGAGTTGAATTAAATCTTTAGCAGTGGTCTTTGTAAAACGTTTGGGATTTTTATCAAGTAGGTATACTATACCAATGTAAATAATAAAATGATTATGAACTGAAAAATTCAGTCATTTGAGCCTGTAAACAATGTAGCCGGTAACGAAAATTGCATACCACGGTACGTTAGGACTAATTGAATTAGTGAGAGCTAAGGAATTATAGCTATAAGGTTAATCAGCAATCACTTATCGTGCAATGTGATGTTTACTCTTCGATTATTTAACGATAAGACGAGAGGAAAGTGGAAAGCAAACTTATACAAGGTGTAACATCAATAGTGGACGTAACTTAATAATAATATCCTGGGACATTTACACACACGGCCATCTGATCCCGAACTAAGCAGAGCTTGTACTATGGAAACCAGTTAACTGATATAATACTTTTCTTTTGTACATACATACATTATATAGATAATTACACCCAGACTCAGGACAAACGGACATGTTCATACTCACAAATATCTGTCTTGGGTGGGAATCGAACCCACGACACCAACCACACCAACAGGCCCGTCAAGGAGCTGCTGGCTGCTGAAAACGTGTAGCACGTCAACATGCAAAATTCGCAACAAAAGATTAACTAATTACTCCATACAATAATAACGGTCAGCTGATGCATTTTGTACGAGAATATATAAAAAAACTGGTTTCCTTAAATTAGTTTATTTTCAGTTTTAGTTAAGTTACGTCCGCCGTCGTACTATGTATGTTACACCTTGTATATTACCGATTTCAGTATTATATAATATGTAGTTACTTAGCTATTTACACGTCTGACGGCAGCAGCACTCGATATGAATGAATCGATGTGATCAAAAAATTCATATATCGACTATTCGAACTCATTCTTTCGATTATTTTGATATAAACTTGTACTTGACTGTTTTATGCTAACAAGACGTCCATTAGTTGGTAAACAAAATGTGAAGATGAAATAAACTATCACCAATGTTTTGTAATTGTAATAGAAATAAAACAAACATAGTTTATAAAGTTCAATTTATTAACAATTAGTAACTGAATAATTCAGTAGCTTACCCGGTACATTCACATCGTGTGGTTAAAGAATCTACCGCGTAATAACAATCTATACCTCGTTAGTTACATTAAGTTAATCATTGTAATTCTACATTCATATTAATAAATATTAACAAACGATTATTATGCATTTCTCTCTTACATTACATTTAGAATTTTGCATTAGAATGTATGTACTTATAGACAATACATATTTTATTAGACTAATTATAATTTAAATACCGATATTCCAATAATGGCGTTGGCGCTACACATCTTAGGCCCTTCGTATATAAAGTCGGAAATTATTTGATACTAAATAAACAGAAATAATGTATGTGTGATCTGTGAGATACATAGCCAAATATGAATATCAAGCTTCCAGCAGTAAGGCAATAAGAAGTACGAATTTTATGTCAGTGGATACACAGCCGAGGACCGCCTTTGGTCCATCCAAAGAGTATTTGGAAGAGCTCCCTATTTATGGTGAGGTACAAAGGATAATCGCTTTATTGTTAAAGTTGAAAATATATTTTAAGTGACGTATTCTGCCTTCGGTGTAATAAAGTGTATCTAAATCTAAAATAACAGGACTGTTATCACCATAAATACTTTACGGAATTTAGACTTGTTAATGTTTTAAAAAAACGTATACTCTAACTAGAGTAAGGTTTAAACTAAAACTCATACATAATCTGAGAAAACTACTCATATTTTTATATTTTTTCGTAACGTTAGTAATTAATATGAAGAGTTGTTCTGTAGTGCGGTAACTATTCTTATTTGGCTATGGCGAGACCTATGTACGGTTAACAATAGGTTCGTAGCGATTTATCTATTATATACCCATATGAAAATATTTAATGCAGTATTTAGAATAACAATTCTTTGATATTTATAAATAAGTTGTAAATGAATAGGATGTAATACTTTAATCGCCTCGAAGCTACTGTAGGAACCATTTTAAATGAAACTTGAATACTAGCTGGATTGTATACGCTGTAAAGGGAGAGACTTACATAGCTGCTGGAAACTTACCAGCCCTACCATACAATATTGCAGATACAGTGTTATTGACACCAAACTGCTAAATACCTAATGTTTTATTTGTTATTTTGTTCGTAACAGTGATAACAACACATAGATATTGCGAGAATTGATATGGATGACGTCTTTACTATAAGACAGCCGTTGATGACTATGGCGTTAAAATTAACTATATCCAGATTGCAATGTAAAAAGTAGATCTTGCTAGGTTCTAAAACTCATTTTCTTTTCAAGTGGCTATGCGAATAACTATCAATATCTTTTAAGCCAATCAGAACAGTCAAATGACACGTTATTGGTATGTTGCGTGGTCGCGGGCACTTCTCATTGGCTAAAAAGATAGCGAAAGCGATTCTATTAGTCACTTCGGCCCAGTTTTTTATTCGTTATTTAAACAGTTCTCTTTTCCCAAAAATTTAAATACGAAGATTTTGAATATTTCATGTTTTTATGAGAATTTTATGTATTATTTAGTTGTGTTTAATGAAACTAATAGGTTTTAATATTTCATTCGGTTCTCTACTGTTAATTTCACACGATTAAATACACACAATGGTGGTATAAACTATTCACAAAAACATAGAATATATGAGGAAATTAGTCTAAGGCAATTTTATGATATACTTTTCGAGCTTGGCACGTAATGTTTTCAGGATTTGTTAGTGGTAATACATTCATAACAGGAAACCTAGAGCGAACAGTGGTCCATATCAACTTTAAATACGTTTTTGAATCTGCGCAAAATACAATATTTCTGATAGGTGTTCGCAGTACGGGTAATATAAAGGTTATTTTAATGTCTTACCAGACCTGGCGCACTTCGACTTTTTGGTGTAAATCTACAAGTACACCGGCAACAATGACACGGAACATAAGTTCTTTTGCGTTTGACATAAAGTTATTCACATGCACGGGATATGTATACTGGCATGAGTTGCGGGATACTCCAAACGCATTTAAAGTTGGTGACCGTTCTAAACTATCCTTTTGGTTAATTGAGTAATTTCTGCATAACCTCGAATAGATCATTTGTATACAACAATTATCCCTTAATAACAAAACTAAGCCATTCAATTATAGTACTAACTTAATAGTACTATAATTGAATAATTGACCAAGTTTATTGGTTAGTTTTCGATCAAACTAAGGATCATACCACTGGCCAAATTTTCAAAGTTCGTATCTCCATTTGGTAAAATTTTACAGGACGAACTATTGATAAAAATATAGAACAACAGCTTAATTGACATTTAAATATTTATAGTACTCTTGCTGTTGGTCTATTTCTTGATAGTAATTTAATAAAATGCTTTTTTGTTCCTCCTGTAAAATTTGAACAAATGTAGACACGAACTTTGAAAATTAGGCTAGCGATATGTAGACTACGTTTAAATCTCGTTTTGTTATAAGGGGAATGAAGCTCGTGGATTGTTGCAGATAGTTTTCTGTGTGTGTGTGTGCTGTCAAGCAGCGGATGCCTGGATGTAGCGCCGCAACTCCTCCTGCGTGTCGAAGATCATGACGGGGAAGGGCGAGCCGGGGACGTGGCGCCCCGCCCACCGCACCTCCACGCGGTAATCGCCCGGCTCCGTGGGGGAGAACTGCACACAAATTATCATTACTTATATTACAATCATAGATTAATTATACCAAGATACGAGTAGATACTCAAAGTATCAATTATGGCACCAAAAGCAGAATTGAACTTTACTAGTTGTATTATAAAGTCTAGTTTACATTACTTCACAAGTAGCTTACGACTTTATGATCTAATGTTACGTTGAGAATTTATATAGTATATTTTTAAGTTCTGAACGACTAAAATAATAATATACAATAATATCAGAGTGTAAGCGTCTGGCTGATCGCCGTTAGTGGGGGTCATAGGTATAGGGTTATTGTAAGTATAGATTGTGTATTCACAAGAATAATAATAATTATTATTATTATTATATTTATTTATATATTATTGTTTTCTTTTTTATTTCAATTTTATAGATATAAATATGTAAAAAATAAGAACTTTAAATAAATAATTTGGAATAATAATAAATTCATTTATTCACAATTTTTTTATATACAATTTCCTATGAAGTCCCTGACTTCTGAGCTAGGTAAGAACCTGTATTACAGAAGTCAGTGCCCTCTCCCAGTTTCGTTCGTTTACAAATTGTGAATAAGAAAATAACAAGAGAGGTAAGAATAAAAAAAAATATCTATTGTGATAATTGGCAAATTGGGATAATTTAATATAATGGCTTTCTGGTCAAATTACGGCAATGGCGGCCAATCGCAACGGAGTCTAGCCATCGGCGGGAGGCATATTATGCATGGGACAAATATGTACGCAAACACGGGTCATTTTCCGGCCATATAATCCCAAACTAAGCATAGCTTGTACTATGGAAACCAGATAACTAATATATTACATATACTACTTTTCTTTTTTAAATACTTACTTATATAGTTAAAATAATAATAATTGAATTGGTTCTGAATCATAAGAAAGGCTTTTCTTTCTTTCTTGATTATGTCTATAATATGTACGTATGAAATAAAATGAAAATGACAAAACTACCAGGACAGAATTATCTTACCAAACAACGTGTCCTTATCAGTGAGCTGGCCAATGATTACGACATAATTGATTTTTTATCATTATATCGTATTTAGATTAATTTCGTAGATAAGAGAATCTTAAGTAAATTGTTGTAAACAACATAAAAGATTGTTCAAACAAGAGTAAGAATGGAACAATCTGTTAATGGACGGGCTGCACAAATCCTAATACTAAAGTAAGATTATGGTATTCTAACTCTAATAAATTAATATCTTGATGTAAATTATATAGAATAATTATTATATGTTATAAATAATAATAATAAAATAAAAAAGGTTTTTATTCACGTAGACTTTAAAAAAGCGCTTGTAAATAGTCAGTACATGTTTGTAGTAATATAGTTGTATACATTAGATATTATTTCTAGTAACATAGATATTTAGGTACATCTTGTATGAAAACATTTATAAAATTTATTTTATTACAGAAATGATATTTAGCTAGCTCGTATCAAGTTATTGTCAAGAGATTATGTTTAATTATCTAGTTTAAGTCTAATATTTTTACTACATATTGTCAATGGTTCTGTCTATATTAAAGGTATTATTATTATGACGGACCTTGTGTTAATAACGACGGTCGCGCTTTAATGCTACCACCGGATCCAATGCGCCCCAACTGAGAAGACCCAGCTAAACAAACTCAGTGGGTTCATCTACTACCGGTTTCAACACGACCCAGTTGAGACGGTCCGGCGAAACATACTCAAGCGGGCATGAACACGGGATTTGGTCCAATTAGAGTAATTATTTAGTAGGCAAACACAATATATGCTCGATCGGTTGTCTGAATGCTTATTATTTTAGATTATATTTAGGTATACAAAAGAAAAACTTCGAAACAATAACATTATTCATTTTGAGACAGAGTCAATAATTTTAAATTAAGTATATGATAGCAATCATTTACAGATAGTTCACGTAACACAGCAGATCAGTCATGTCTATATGGCTATAAGATCTCCAGCGAGCAATGTGCAAGTAGGAAGTGAGAGCCAGACGTCTTTGTCATCGATGTACTCTTTAGTGGTGTAATAACACACAAAAACACATATTAAACGTATACTTATGGCTAGGGGCCATAAGTATACGTTTAATATGTGTTTTAAAACTTGTGTCAGGCAGATCAGTAATTTGAGTAGGAAGCTTGTTATAAAACCTAATACAATTTCCTAAAAATGATTTATTAGTTTTGCTTACTCTAAAGCCTGAAATATGAAATGCAAGTCAGAGAACTCACTTTGCAGAGTATGGTGCGGTCCTTCTGCGTTTCGCGCTGCATCTCGACGCGGAAGGCGCCCTTGGGCCCGCGCACGCGCACCGTGAGCTGCCCCGCGCCCGCGCCGCGCGTGTCGCACAGGAAGCGCGACTGGAACGTGGCCAGCACGCCCGGCTCCACGCCCGGCCCGTACACGCGCACCTACATGGTGGGACAATTAAAAATGCTCAACAATTGCTATTCGTTGCGGGATCAAAGACAGTAAAAGCGATTCCCAGGGACATGCCTGAGCCTCAGCGCTCAGTGTCATTTGTGCCACTGTTGATTTTGGCTTACAGGAGTTGCAGTGGTGGGTAAGAGGGAGGGACTAGTCCCGATTAACAAAAAAACAATCGCTACACAATTCCATATTTCACTATTTTTAACTTATTACTTAATACTAAAGGTGATAAAAAATAATTATCCACCGACGTTCGGTTTACAACTAGTTGTTTAAGTTTATGGATAGGTTAAACTTTTAACCTAGAACTAGCCATCCAGCAATATATTAAAGCTCTCACCGGTCCGTAAGTGATTGGCGAGGTGAAGCAACTAGGCTCGCGGTCAGTCTATAGATGGGTGACCATCAAGGTGGTTTAATTTCCGAGTGTGTCTCCGCGCACCGGAGGGCACGTTAAGCTGTCGGTCCCGGTTGTAGTAGTTAAGCCGCTAGTCACAGGCGTACTGGGCGGGTTGAACAACTTTGACACTAGGGTCAGACACTGCCCATACGATAAATATAAATTAATTAAAGTTCACAAGTGTATACGCAAACAAAATTGGACTCTCTATTACTTTACTCTCATAATCTGATAGAATGGGCTAGCAACAGAAAACAGGTCAGGTACAGGACCGACGCCTTTACGTGCTCCCTGAAACACGATATATCGCAAATTCGTGATTCAGGACTACTACTAAGAATTATTGTACGCATATTTTTTTCTTGACATAAAAGTTCCAAAAACTTTTTACTCCGATCTGGGATTTTAACCTTAAGTAATTATTGCTAGTGTTTGTTATTGAAATGTTATTTTATATTTGAATAAATTTGATACATTTCTTAACTGCAGGCTGTTTATAAGGGGAATGCTTTATATCACGATAGCATAATATCTTGGCGCGCTTACAAGCACAATAACAATTGCTAGTTTTTATACATACATATTAAGCTGTAATTAAAAAATATCTGATCTGATATAAACGAAATCAAATGACGTCTTCAGATAAGTTTATACAGATTTTTTAATCTGTATAAACTTATAAATTACCACCCACCGTAAATATATAATCGTAAAAATACGTTGATGTTTGATAATAAGTGTTATTATAAGATTACCGTTATATAAATGTGTTGTTTTCAATTAAATTGGCCGATAATAATAACAGTTACAATACCCCGATTTGTTCATCCCATATGTCGAAATCACGTTTCAAAAGGTCAAAACAAATGCATATGTTTGGCTGAAAAGTGTTATGGGAATTTTTATCATAATGAATACTCAGTAGCAGGTTGGAGTCAGTTAGGTGTGACGACCTCGTGTTTCGGAGAGCACGAACGTCTTCTCCTGATCTCTCCGGTCGTGGCGGATTGCCCCCCCTCTCCCACCCCCCATCGCGTAATGACATGTAAACTAATAATATAAATAAATTCTTGCAACCAAAAGTGACATACTTTTGGTTACAAGAATTTATATAACCCGACAACATGTCGTGACGTGATAAATAAAATACATTAACATCAGTTCCGAATGTTCAAACATTCGGAGCGGTGTGGTGAATAAAATTGAATTCCCTGTATTTGAAGTATCCCCAATGCAATTAAATGCTGCCTTAAATACAATTTTAGAATACCACCAGGTGGAAAAATGTTTACCTTTGACGGATCGGGCGCCCCGGTAACTTTGAGCACGAATGGCGAGCCGGGCACGTGTTCCCCGGCGAACTGTATACTCAGCGTGTGGCGCCCCGCTTCTGCTGGCTTCACATTTAACGTGAATGTGCCGTCGCCATGTTCGTACAGCTCACAGTACGCCACCTACGAATATAATATCATAAGGTAAGTTAAAACGACACAAACATATAATTATATGCTCCGAGTTTCCCTGCGAGATCGCATCAGAAATGACAAAATCCGCAGGCGAACCAAAATCACCGACATAGCTCGAAGAATTACAAAACTGAAGTGGCATTGGGCGGGGCACATAGCTCGTAGAACCAACGGCCGCTGGGGCAGAAAGGTTCTCGAGTAGCTGGAAGATGCAGCGTAGGCAGTCCCCCTACAAGATGGACCGATGATCTTTTGCGGGTCGCTGGAAACTGCTGGATGCGAATAGCGCAAGACCGGCAATTGTGGAGATCTTTGGGGGAGGCCTTTGTCCAGCAGTGGACGTCTTTCGGCTAATATGATGATGATGATATAATAATAATAATATCTTTGGGCATTATTAACACACGGCCATCTGATCCTAAACTAAGCAGAGCTTGTACTATGGAAATACTACGTATACTGGTCTGATATATTACACCCAGACTCAGGACAAAGTTATGTTCATGCACACAAGTATCTGTCCTGGGTGGGAATCGAGCCTACGACCTGCGGCGTGAAATGCAGGCATTTACCAACCACGCCAACCAGCTCGTCAAAAATATATTAATATTATAAATAAACTAGCTGTGCCCCGCGGTGTTACCCGCGTTAAATTTTATAAATTTTCTTTGCTATAAACCTTACGAAGCCCGAGACCTTTCCAACGAATGCAGAACCGTGGAAATTGGTTCGTGCGTTCTGGAGTTATAGCGTCAGGAAGGAAAACCCGACTTATTTTTATATAAATAAATCATCATTAATAAATTTCGTTTTATTGAATTATGACTCCATTAGGCTGTGTGGTGACGGCCTAGAGAATATCACCACCCCCTCTCATCCCGTGGGGGGACGTAGAAGTCGTCCCGAGGGAATATATTCCAGAGAATGGGCAGCAGCGTTCTCATGAGTACCAATTTCTACCTTACTGCGATCGCCAACCCGTTTGCCAAGCGTGGCGATTATGGCAGATCCCCTCAAATGAAGGACACAATTAAACCGCGGCCCCCAGTCCCCGGCAGCCCTGCTATTCCCAGCCGTGGTAACAGCCGTGGTTACGGCAGGGCAGGGGGTGCTAAGAATCCCCGGCAGATTCCGCGTTACCAAAACCGACGACCCCTGGCCCTGGCAACATACAACACACGCACACTGCGGACCGACGAGAAGATGATCGAACTGGAGGAAGAATTGAGCAGGTTACATTGGGACATAATAGGATTATCTGAAGTCCGAAGAGAGGGGGAGGACACGATAATTCTGAAATCCGGGAATCTGTTCTATTTCCGGGAAGGCGACCAACTCTCCCAAGGTGGTGTTGGGTTCATAGTCCACAAGTCCCTCGTCCACAACATAGTGAAAATCGAGAGTGTGTCGACTAGGGTTGCGTACCTTATACTCAGAATTACCAAGCGGTATTCGTTGAAGGTCATACAGGTTTACGCGCCGACTTCGACGCACTCCGACGATGAGGTTGAGGTCATGTATGAGGATATTTCTAGAGCCATACATACCTCGAACTCTTATTTCACTGTGGTCATGGGGGACTTTAACGCGAAGCTGGGTAAACGATTCGGGAATGAGCTGAAAGTGGGGCAATTTGGAACTGGAGACCGGAATCCCCGGGGCCAAATGTTGGCCGACTTCATGGAGAAGGAGGGACTCTTTATGATGAACTCCTTTTTCAAGAAGTCGGAAAACCGCAAATGGACCTGGGTAAGCCCCGATGGTAAAACAAAAAACGAGATAGACTTTATCTTGTCGACGAGTAGACAGGTGTTCAATGACGTCTCAGTGATCAATACGGTTAAAACCGGGAGCGATCACAGACTGGTGAGAGGCTCATTGAACCTAAATGTCAAGCTCCAGAGGTCCCGACTAATAAAGTCTACGCTCCGACCTTTAACCATCCACATCCAAAACCCTGAACCCTTTCAGCTCGAACTGCAAAACCGTTTCGAATGCCTAGCAGATTGCGAGGAAGTGGACTCATACCATGACAGGCTCGTAGAAGCTGTCCATACGGCTGGGTCTAAGGTCTTCAAGGCCCACCGTACAAACAGAACCAAAAAGATCTCTGACTATACCCTGCAGCTTATGGACGAAAGACGGAAAATGGTTCTGACATCCTCTGATGATGCTACCAGATACCGGCAGCTCAACAGACAGATCTCAAAGTCTTTGACACGCGACACGCGCCAATTTAATACAAATTGTATTAAAGAAGCCATTGAGCGGAACAAAGGCTCTAAAGTGTTTGCAAGAGAACTGTCTGTTGGACAGAGCCAACTGACGAAGCTGAAGACTGAGGATGGCAGAATCGTCACGTCTAAACCTGAGTTGCTGGGAGAGATCGAGAGGTTCTATGGACAGCTGTATGCGAAAACCCAGTCACCTGTCGATAGTTGTGCCTCAGATCCCAGAGCACGACTAACCCAACACTTCACCGACGACATCCCGGACGTCAGCCTGTGCGAGATTAGAATGGCTCTCGAACAGCTTAAGAACAACAAGGCGCCTGGTGATGATGGAATTACGGCAGAGCTTCTGAAGGCGGGTGGTACACCAATCCTACGGGCCCTTCAGAAGTTATTTAACTCCGTCATACTAGAAGGTCAAACGCCAAAAGCATGGCACAGGGGGCATCTTCAAAAAGGGCGATAAAACCCTCTTGAAGAATTACAGACCCATCACACTGCTGAGCCATGTTTACAAGTTGTTTACGAGGGTCATTACGAATCGTCTCGCACGCAGGTTTGACGACTTCCAGCCTCCCGAACAAGCCGGTTTCCGTAAAGGCTTTAGTACCATAGACCACATACATACGCTGCGGCAGGTTATACAGAAGACCGAAGAGTATAACCAGCCATTATGCTTAGCGTTTGTGGACTATGAGAAAGCCTTCGATTCGATCGAAACTTGGGCCGTACTGAGGTCTCTCCAAAGGTGCCAAATCGACTACCGGTATATCGAGGTGTTAAAGTGTTTGTACGAAAACGCCACTATGTCAGTGCGACTCCAGGACCAGAACTCGAAACCTATCCACTTGCAGCGAGGTGTGAGACAGGGAGATGTTATATCTCCGAAACTGTTCACCGCTGCATTGGAAGATGTCTTCAAGCTTCTGGACTGGAAACGCTTTGGCATCAATGTCAATGGCGAGTACATCACCCACCTTCGATTTGCCGACGATATAGTAGTCATGGCTGAGACCCTTGACGACCTCGGTACAATGCTCGATGGCCTCAGCAGAGTCTCTCAACAAGTGGGTCTGAAAATGAACATGGATAAGACGAAAATTATGACAAACATCCATGTTGCACCCACTCTAGTTAAGGTTGGAGACTCTGCACTCGAAGTTGTAGAGAACTATATTTACCTAGGACAGACCATCCAACTAGGTAGGTCCAACTTCGAGAAGGAGGTCAATCGTAGAATCCAACTCGGCTGGGCAGCGTTCGGGAAGCTACGTAATATCTTCTCGTCCCAAATACCGCAGTGTCTCAAGTCGAAAGTCTTCGACCAGTGTGTGTTGCCAGTGATGACTTACGGAACAGAGACGTGGTCGCTAACTATGGGCCTTATCAGGCGGCTCAAGGTCACCCAAAGAGCAATGGAAAGGGCTATGCTTGGAGTTTCCCTGCGAGATCGAATCAGAAATGATGAGATCCGTAGGCGAACCAAAGTCACCGACATAGCCCTAAGAATTGCCAAGCTGAAGTGGCAGTGGGCAGGGCACATAGCTCGTAGAGCCGACGGCCGCTGGGGCAGAAAGGTTCTCGAGTGGCGACCACGAACCGGAAGACGCAGCGTGGGCAGGCCCCCTACAAGATGGACCGATGATCTTGTGCGGGTCGCTGGAAAACGCTGGATGCGGATAGCGCAAGACCGGCAATTGTGGAGATCTTTGAGGGAGGCCTTTGTCCAGCAGTGGACGTCTTTCGGCTGATATGATGACTCCATTAAAAGACCCAATCATATTCGAAACATTAGTGAAAAAAAAACCGATCTATGAGGTACTTGTACCGATCGTTATATTTGTAGAGCATATTAAACTCCGTTTTGTGTTCCCATTCACACAATAAAATAAAATTAAAAAGGTTTTTATTCAAGTAGACTTTAAAAAAGCGCTTGTAATTAGTCAGAACACGTTTCTAGTAATATATAATTAATTTATAATTATTTCTAGGTACATAAAGATATTCAGGTACACGGATTGTAGAAAAAAAATACAATAAAATTTATTTTAAACAGTAACGATTTTAGCCAGCTTAAATTAAGTTATTGTCAAGGATCATGTGTAGTTTTATTATCGAAATTTTAAATTTCAGCTATTTTTTTACTACATATTGTCTGAATGGTTCTGTCTATATTAAGGTACGAATTAAATATTATTATTATTATATGTCTTGTCACGTTCTATATTAGTAAACACGTACCTTGTTAGGTCCAGTGCAGTGGGCGGTGAGTTCTCCTGGTCCAGCGCGTCGCGTGTCGAGCCAGGCGCGGATATCTCTGCCCAACACGCCACCTGCTAGACCAGAGCCTGAGCATACGACGCGTGACGCGTCGCCGCTCTCGGAACCCGCTGTCACGTTCACTGTTAGCGGACAACCTAAGAGCAAAACTTAGTCTGTAAAGGTGTGTCAAATGCCAATGATAAACTATGTCTCACTGATTGTGATCTCATTTTGGGAACAGATTTACTAAAACTGACAGCAGAACACAGAACAATGTGGTTTCAATGTGAGGTCAGGGAAGGAAAGGCTTTATTATCGGGACTAGTCCCACCCTCTTACCCACCACTGCAATTCCTGAAAGCTAGGAACAACGATAGCACACAATGAAATTATACCGTGGTGAGGGTCAGGCATGTCCCGGGCAATTACTTTAACTAACTCGGATCTCGCAACGAATTTAATCAGAAAGAAACAAGGAGGAGTTATAAAATGAATAGTTCCACTGCCCTCCAGAGCAAAGTGGGAGACAGAATGATATAATTAGGCTGGAGCCTCACAAAACGAGAGAATTGTAACTAGAGAAGCAAGCTGCAAAAGCACAAAGGATCAATTTTAAGGATCCTAAGTTATTATTATTTGATTTCAATCGGGAGTTTTCAGGGAATAGATATTATTGTTTTTTCGTCAGCGTACGGTGAAGAAGTATTTAATTTCAATTCTTCATCATAGAGAGAGAATATTTATGGATTTATTTAGAGCCGCCATTTATTTTATATACATAGATCAGCAAAAAATACCGTGTAATGTCATATAGTCCAGGTTAATTTGTTTTCATATAACACAAGTTACAGACCTTTAACAAGTCTTCCAGCCCACAGAACTCTAAGCTGATGGTCACCAGCTCGTTTTGTCGTATACGTGGCTCGCCATAGACCTGGACCAGAGGCGGCTAGAGCAACCGCTATGTTGTCACCATCCGGGGCCATAAGAGAGGCTTCTGGTGCTCCTGGTCCTGCTGAACTGCCATCTAGAATAATATGAATTGATTATTCATTGCTATTTAGTCAGTAAAAAGAGTCAATGGTAAAATAACAGACTATAGAATAGATAGATAGCTGATTGTTTAATCAGCCATACGTACGCGAAGCTAATCTGAAATTCCAGTTCTGCTTTAATAGCTATACTACTTCGATATGTTTTTTTCTACACATTGTCTATGGTCAACACTGTAGGACGATGTAAAACGGCTAGTCCCGTACCCGCTAGCGTGAAGTGATTTGCGCCTTGGCACCAGCTAATAACCCTTTATTGTATGTGAGTTCTAGTACTGCTCGACTACCCAGTGAATATTATATTATCTGTTTCTATACGTATCGATCGTTATCACAAAGGGAGTGTGCGACGCACAGTGAACTAGGCCTCTACCCGCGAGCGTGACGCGGTCCGCTCTAGCCGCTAGTAATGCTCATCTTGACACGCTAGGTACCAATGCTGTGTTGTATGTGGGCTCTAGTTTTGTAGTATACGTATCGATCGTAATCACGAAGGGAGTGTGCGACGCACCGTGAACTAGGCCTCTACCCGCGAGCGTGACGCGGTCCGCTCTAGCCGGTGGCGCTAGTAATGCTCATCTTGACGCGCTAGGTACTAATGCTGTGTTGTATGTGGGCTCTAGTTTTGTAGTATACGTATCGATCGTAATCACGAAGGGAGTGTGCGACGCACCGTGAACTAGGCCTCTACCCGCGAGCGTGACGCGGTCCGCTCCAGCGGGTGGCGCTAGTAATGCTCATCTTGACGCGCTAGGTACTAATGCTGTGTTGTATGTGGGCTCTAGTTTTGCCCGACTGGCTAGTGACTACTGTATTATCTGTTCCTATACGTACCAATTGTAAAAACAGCGGGAGTATGCGGCGCAGCGTGAGCTAGTCCCCTTCCCGCCAGCGTGACGCGGTCCGCGCTAGCGGGTGGCGCTAGTAATGCTCGCCTTGGTGCGCCAGCTACTAATGCTCCGTTGTATGTGAGTTCTAGTTCTGCTTCACCGCCAGCGGATCCGGCAACTCCAACGAGAGAAACTACCGATCGGCCTGATACTGTTTCTACACCTGTGGAATAATGGATGAACGGTAAAAAATACATCAAAAATAGACCCATACAAGAAGCGTAGGACATATTGCCACAGGACCTGATGACTTGGAAAAGGTGGTTAATAAAAGACGAGGCTTCAGACGCTTGTACCTTTGAAGAATCGTGCGCGGAAGAATGTATTAGTTTAATAAAAAAAACTTTTGTGCAGTATATTCCTGCATCAACACGTGCCCTGAGACCTTAGATGACACATAATGTGCGCAACACCCTCAATTAAAAAAAATTGATTTCGTTATATTTTTAACCTGCTAGAAAGATTTCAAGCGTGTCATTTTCAACGTTGTTACTGTCAAAACATATTGAGCCATCCTTTCCCTACCCGCTAAATGGCGTGAAGGTTGATAAGTCTATAACACAAATGATACTCATATTAATGTTGGTGTCTGCTAGTTGATAAAGACTAATAATGTTTTAATCCTGCATTGTTAACATGAAGAAGTAGGATAGTAGGAACTCGCAAAAAGCCTAAGTCACCCTTTGCATAACTGACACAAATCTAGAAGACAATACTTACGTTGATGTCTGCCAGCTAGTAAGCATTCGAGCGTACCCGGGCCCGCGTTGCTAGTATCAAGAACCAACTTAGTTGGTGCTCGTACACGCCCTGAGCCATCCGCTCCCCACCCACCAACTGGCACGATGGCTGATGTGTCTATAACCTGAGAACAAATAATAAAATTGTTATATTGATTGCAAGAAGTAACTTGAAATAAACCGAAGAACAAACTTTCGTTTTCAAAGCACTCACACATACGCACAATGTTGTCTTACCGACAGATTTACAGATATATATATATTTATAATGCATAGATTGGCTGTAAGTTTAGATCAGATGTGATAATTATGTTCTAATTAAATGAGAGATTATTTTTAGTGCATTTTATCTACAACTTCACCTATATATACAGTCGTGGTCAACTAATTAGGGACAATCTCTAGTTAAGCCAAGTTGTGAATTATTTTTTTATTTTCCAACGAGTCTTAACAATATTAAACACACATGACAGATATTTGTGTGCATGAACATGTCTGTTTGTCCTGAGTCTGGGTGTAATTATTTTTTTAAGTATGTATTTACAAAATGAAAAGTAGTATATGTAGTATATCAGTTATGTGGTTTCCATAGTACAATACAAGCTCTGCTTAGTTTCAGATGGTTAGATCAGATGGCCTTGTGTAAATAATGTATTCTTATATGTTCTATTCACTTATCTTAATATGCTTTTGTATATGGTTTACCTTAACTGAGAAAGGACTGCCGGGCAGGGGTCCGGAGGAAGTGAAAATCCTGACTTCGTATAAGCCAACGACTAGTGGTATGTATGCACAGAGCCACTCACGAGGCGCACCAGCGACCACTCTGCACTCCAGTAGACCGGAATCTGTATCATCGTCTTTCTCTCCTGTTGTAAGTCTTTCAACCTGAAATAGAACATACCTATCAGAAACAAGCATAGATTTTCTACAAATCAACAAGTCACATAATATATACATGTTAGTTTCACCATACTACAGCTATCATAGATTTTTCTGCCATTATTCTGATATTTAAGGGAAGGCGCACAAAAAGATCTCCTTAGTGACCCACTAGTATACTTACTTAAAGTAAGTAAGTAGTGTCAGAGTTGTTCAAGCCGCCCAGTAGGCCTCTGACATGGCTTAACGACTGTTGTCTAATGAGTACAGCCGGGACCAACAGCTTAACGTGCCCTCCAAAGCACGGAGACGCTCAGAAATTAAACCACTTTGGTGGTCACCCATCTATGGAGCGACCGCGAGCATAGTTACTTAAACTTGCCGATTGCTTACGGACCGATGAAAGCATCTAGCTATGAGCACTAAACTAGTGTACTAAAGAAATATTATGTATGTCAACCATGAGTTAGAGGAAGGGGCCAGAAAGAGTGACAGTGCAAAAGGGAGAAAGAAGAAAAAGAGAGAAATGAAGTAAGAGCCCGATACAGAAAAGGAGGAAAGACCAGCCGGGTGCCCGCGGATCAAGCTACGTTGTTGTGGTGGCTGAGTTGTGTTGTGTACTTAGCCAGTTGCTCTTACCAGACCGTAAGTAATCGGCGAGGTTAAGCACCTGAGCACGCGGTCAGTGTATATATGGGTGACCACCAAAGTAGTTTCGGAGCAACTGCATACTTGGAATACTTTGGAGGGCACGTTAAGGTGTCGCTCTCGGTTGTAGTCATTAGACATCAGTCGATAAGTCATATCAGAGACTTACTGGGGGGCTTGAACAACTATGTCCTAGCGTAACTGTAGTATGTAGTTGAGATACAGTATGCTTGCTTGCTTATCGTATGGGTAGTGGTAACCCTAGTGTCAGAGTTGCTCAAGCCGCCCAGTAGGCCTCTGACATGGCTTAACGACTGTTGCCTAATGACCACAACCGGGACCGACGGCTTAACCTGCCCTCCGAAGCACGGAGACGCTCAGAAATTATACCACTTCGGCGGTAACCCATCTATGGACTGACCGCGAGCTTAGTTGCTTAACCTCGCTGATCGCTTACGGACCAGTGAGAGCATCTAGCTATGAGCGCTTGAGATACAGTATGATATGCATTATATATAGTATTACCTGTACAGTAGGCGGGCCATCCTCAGTACAGTGTATTGTAAAGGCGGCTTCTTTTCCCACATGCGCGTGTGCCAGCCCCGTGCCCGCACATCTAGCTACGCTACTGCTGCGACCAC
Organism: Pseudoips prasinana; assembly: GCA_951640165.1. NCBI lineage: Eukaryota > Metazoa > Arthropoda > Insecta > Lepidoptera > Nolidae > Pseudoips > Pseudoips prasinana. The sequence goes on along the minus strand of OX621236.1, from coordinate 19,233,907 downwards.
TCAGCACACCGAGAGATACTGGACTGCCCGATACATTTGCACCTGGATTGGATGTATTATCACATTTTTATATCAATAGCATCATAACTAGGCTTTCTAACAAATTTAAGCTTGAGGAGGACCACTTCCTTTTCCACAAAATGTTTATGATTATGAGAATTTATGATATTACTTTGCAGTAATGCCCGTGGTGGCTCGCTATGTAGAAGGCGAGATTAATTGAGACTACATCAGAACAAAATTTATTTAGAAAAAATTATGGTTAACATTGGAATAACAACTGGTTATTTATGGTAGATTAATTGTTTAACGAAATCATACATTCATTTGTGCAAATTCAATTTAATAATGGTTTAAATAATAATGTAACTCGGTAGTGGGTTAATCGTAAACTATACTAACTTAAAAAAAAACTTCGTTTAAAAAAACCGACTTCAAAAACTAAAAAGTATAAAAAAAATATCTTAATAAAGATTTAATTTAATACATCTCTTATGCAAACGTAATACCTTTAATATTAATGAATTACTATAATTTGTATTTGCTACCTATTGATAGATTTGAAGTCGGTGCCAAGCCAAATGTAATAGTAGGTACCACAGTCGCCGCGCGTTACTTTCAGCGGGATAGCTTCGTATTTTTACACAAACAACCCAAGCGGACAGACATCGTTGACGGTCGTCTCGAAATGTAGTAAAATATTGTTGCAATATCTGTTTATTTTTCAGGGCCAAAAATATATTCATGTATGTATGTATACACATAATATAGATTTATTATAACTATAATAACTCATTCGGGTATTAATATTAAATACATTTTTATGATATAGTTTCATCTGTTTTATGTTAATTCATATAGTTCTTGAAGTCTATTTACGTAGGTTAATATTTAGTGTAGGAATTTCATCACAAAGTATGAAAGCTGTATGTAATATTAACTTTTATTTGGCTTAGGGCTTGGCACCGACTTCAAACCTATCAATAGGTAGCAAATACAAATTATAGTATTTCATTAATATTAAAGGTATTACGTTTGTATAAGAGATGTATTAAATTAAATCTTTATTAAGATAGTTTTTGAAGTCGGTTTTTTTAAACGAAGTTTTTTTTTATTTTTTACTTTTTAGTGTCTAGCTATGGGTAGGACTTCGAAAGGTGCCGCGCGCCTCAAAACTATAGTTCCCAACAAACGAGAACGGAAAAAAGAAATATCCTCCCAAAAAAATGTTGTTCGAAACTCTTTTTCACGTTCTTGTGAGACAGTGAATGATCGAAAGGACTGTTTGTAAATTAAGAAAAACTACATAAATTACGTTCACTCTAAGAAAACTTGCACAGTACGAGTCTAGACTCGCTAAGATTCATGAAAGTCTGAACAGCAAGCGCATGGGTTAGGCCATATTTATGACCATCTAGCTAACGAGTCTGTATGCTAAGGGCTTATAGATTAGGTCTTATTAATGATCGCATAGCCATCAAGTCTGCTGAGCAGAGGGCATGATTCTATGAAGACTAGGTCTTATTAGTGATCGATTAGCCAACGAGTCTACTGAGCAGAGGGCTCATAGCTTAGGTGTTATTTATGATTGATTAGCTAATCAGTCTGCTGAGCAGAGGGCTGTTAGACTAGGTCTTATTTATGATCGATTAGCCATCGAGTGTACCTACTGAGCAGAAGGCTCATAAACTTGGTTGTATTGATGATCAAGACGAGTCGAGAGAGTTCGAGTCGGACTCGCCCGTGAAAGGCGGAATGTTTTTTTCCGTACCAGCAAGTATTTGAGTTGATAGAATGGAACGTAAATTGCGGTTTACGATTTCTGACGCATAATAAAAAATACTACTTACTAGATCTCGTTCAAACAATTTTCGGTGGAAGTTTGCCTGGTATGTACATCATCTATTTGTTTTAGTTTTATCATTCTCTTATTTTAGAAGTTTCAAGGGGGGGGGGGGGGGGGGTCACATTTTACGCCTTTGGTAGTGTCTCTCGCGCAAACTATACAGTTAAGAAAAAAATGATATTATAAACCTCAATATCATTTTTGAAGACCTATCCCCCACATGTATGGTTTGATGAAATTTCTTTTTGAATTCATTTCTAAGTATGGGGAACACTCAAATTTTATTGTTTCTTTTTCTATTTTTGTGTGTAAATCTTAATGCGGTTCACGGAATACATCTGCTTACCAAGTTTCGACTGTTTAGTTCTTATAGTTTCGGAAAAAAGTGGCTGTGACATACGGACGGACAGACAGACAGACATGACAAATTTATAAGGTTTCCGTTTTTTACCATATGGCTACGGAATCCTAAAAATGGAAGCTATTCCGCATCAAAATAAAGAAGAATCACGTAAATCGGTTCATAAATCTCCGAGTAATCGGTGTACATACATAAAAAAAAAATACCGGTGAACTTGAGAACCTCCTCCTTTTGAAGTCGGTTAAAAATTAATTGAAATATAATAAATTTAAAAGGTTTTAAAGAGGTTTTTAAAATTTTTGTTCCTTGACTAGCTCCAAATACTACTAGGTACCAATTCAATATAAAAAATCAAGTTCCATCGCAAAAGTATAGTTACCTCCATAAGTGATATAAATTCTATAGTGCGCAGGTATAGTCGGCCGCAGTCGCACTCTGTACGTGTGTCCGTCTTCTCGTATGTCCACGGGTAAACGAACTCGCCGCTCGCCCATTGCGTCACACACCACTTCTAATTCCGCTACACCTGCATCTTTTGTCTCCACTAAACATGGGAAAAAATAATTAATGATTTTATTTTTATGTGATCTATACTTAGGAAAAATACACAACCTATAGGATTTATTTCAACATATAACAATGGTAACTACAAAAGTAGAGTATTGATATAATTATGAACATGCCTGAGATTTGCAGACATCGATCAAAGTAGCATAGCATAAATAAGGTAATACAGATAATTTATTTTGGTCTGTATTACCATTAAAGGGAGAGTGAGCGAGGAAGACGAACTTACCAGTAAAATTAATAGGTGTTTGTGCAATAATATTTCCCGTAGGTAGTCCAGATATTATGACTCTGTTAGGATCAAATGACTCGCACGTGTACGGGCTGCCTGACACCGGTTTTGATAAGTGAAGTACCTCTGTAAAGATTGATACATACGACTTATTAAGGGAAACAAGTGAAAGTAATACGAAGGTGTTAAGGGACAGTAATTTAGCTTAGGTTAAATTTCTTGTTTAGTCGTTAAAAGCCATGAACACGAACATAGTGAACACAAACATCAATCACATTTGGTTTGTCAAATGCATGGACGGTATATTCGAACACGAACGCGAACATAGTTCGAATAGAGTTCGCGCACAACAGTCGTGAACTCTATCTCAATAGCCATGGCGGCGCCGCCCGTTGGAGGTGGTCGATTTTGAAGTAGCGGAAACTGTTTCATTACGTAACATTTATTAAAGAGATTCGAACACCGTCCATGAGAAAAAAACATACTTATAGAATAGCCGCAAACATGTTTGCTGAACATAGTGTTCGATGTTCGTTAGTGGTACACACGTTCGAACAAAGTTGTTGCGTATCATGCAACGCAACAAATTTGTAGGTACGTGGGTACGCGGCTTAACATATACTCTTATTTAAAATAATTCCGTGATCCGCCGCTTAACCATGTCTCAGCTAAACCCTGCTCAACCACTTAAACCCCGCTCAACTATTTCTTTATTTAAAAACCCTACTTAAAGGTTTCTCAGCTAAGTAACGTCATTTTATTTTACACTGTCAACATTTCTGGGACTGGTATAGAGCTTGACCAAAATTAATCGACTAAATCGGATTATGTATCAAAACTTTATGATTTTTGCTCTATGGTAGACATGGAATGATAGATTTATGATCGTAACAGTGCATTTTTAAGGACTATTGATTTTCTTTGGTGGATTTAGAAGTTTGTGATAAGATTCCAACTGGAAATAAGTATTTATTTAAAAATTGAAACGGTTAGTAACTTCAATAAAACCTCCATTCACAAACAAACGTCAAACAAAACGTCAGCTGATGCATAATAAAATCCGCCATATTTGAGCAAGGTTTAAACCAGGGGCCGACGTGGTTTAAATTTTGACATGGCTTAACCGCGGGTCAAAGTTAAATCGTGTTTTTAAGTGAAAAATTTGATAAACCATGGTTAAGCGGCCGGTTTAAATGTAAGTAGCGTTTTTAAATAAGGCTGTTAGTCTTTTGAGCCGGATTAACTTACCAATCCCCATTACCCAGCTCAAACTGATCTCAGTGATGGAATATAGTTTAAAATAAGCAATTTTTTTCCATGTTGGTTAACACTTTAAAACCAGCACCTAATACTACCGCATCAAACTCTATTTTATGTATATACACGGTTACTTGTAAAACACCAACAACCTCGGAGGACTAGATAGCTAACACCATAAGTGACAACTTTTGTTCTACAACTTTTGAGAATTTGTTAGATTTTATTTGCGTACAAAATAAGTATTAATTTAATTTCCCGCTTGAATGTTTATAACTCTACGCACATCACAAAGATTACGTAAATATACCCTTGAAAGGCGCGGGAAGGGGTGCAGCGCTAGCGCCTTCCAACTTGACCTATTTCTTTAGTCAGCAGTCATCCGTGTAGAATCATTTTTCTTTTTTCATATATTGAGTTATGTCCAAACTCGTAGAACAAAAGTTGTTGCTTCCAGTGTTAGCTATCTAGTCGTGCAAGTTTGTTGGTGTTTTACTAATAACCCTCCATATCAACTTTACCTAATAACTGCACAATATCATCTTGAGAACTGGATTAACTTACCGATAGTGCTCTGACCGACTTCAGTGATGGTAAATTCCGCTTGTAATAGTCCAGATTTGGTTTGATAACATCGTACGGGTAACGCTCTTGAGCCAGGTCCTGATACCACCACGTCGAATTCTCTAGCCGGTCTGCCGAGGGTGTCGATGCTGAAGGATGCTACTCGATTCACTTGTCCTTGGTATAAGCCGAGACCAGAGGCGGCTACCTGATGAATAATTATAATAGAGCTAGAATTTGCTAGAAAAAGGATTTACATAATATGTTACCTCGTTCCTAAGACAACCATTTAACATGCAAAGAGAACATAGAAAGGGGCATGGAGAGAGATAGGGAAAGGTAGGGTAAGAGCGAGGGGAGAGGGAGGCCAAATATAAAAAGGGAGAGCTAACTAATTCTATGGATCACTACGTTAATCTGAAATGACATAATAACCAAAATAGAATTTATAGATGGATTATTAATTAAAACATGACGAATAATAATTTACTGATTTATCATTAAATTAATCATACTTCTGATTCGAGTTCCATTATATGGTCGCTTTAAGAGTTTGTCAAGATTGCAAACATAATCGTGAATATGGACTCAAGTTTGATCGCTATAGGATGCTTTAGGCTATAGGGCATGTTTAAAAATAATGAGCTGACGTTAGTATATATGATATGAGGAAATATCCAATTTAAGACTGAATTTATTCACGGAAGAATGTACTCATCATAATAATTTTTTTATAAACATATACACAATTTCCATGTTATTTTATAAAACCTACGTTTATATATGACTATTTCGAAAGCATTCCCTATCTAAAAAGAAATAATTATCAAAATAGCTCTCAACACACAGAAAAACAACATTAAAATTACATACTAACTACTTCATTTTTCAGTTGGTATGGAAAAATATTATTTGTAATTGTAGTTTGTGCGTCTAGGCAATTTTGGTCAAATATAAATATTCTCATACCTCTTGTCCATGGTGTGCCGGCTGCACGTCCACAATGAGTGGCTGGTTGGAGATGGGGGCGCCGCTCCACAGCAGCGTGAGGCGGTGGGGCGCGGCGCGGGCGGGGTGCCACACGAGCTCCTGGCGCGCCCCGCCGCGCCGCCGCATGGAGTGGGGCACGCCCGTGCCGCCGCACGTCACCCTCCCGGACAGGCGCCCATTGCCAGCCCCGCTTGTGCTTACTGTGGAAGTAAAATTTTAATATAGTCAGGATTGAAAAACCTGGATTGGCAGAAGATGTTGGTACAAATATCTAATAAATTGATTTCAAATTTAAAATGTTGGTTGAAAGAATGTTTAAGTCATTTGATATGGTTCCAAAACACTTCTCAACTCAATATTCTCTAAATTATACAAAAAATTAGCATTTGACCGCTACTTCGTCCGCGTGGTAGTCGAAATCAGACATCGAAGAGAAAAGAACAGTCAGAACTTCCACCTCTTGTCCGAAACAAAAAACACATCGTACATTTTTTTGCATTTGAACTTTCAAACCCTACTTTAGCTCGTTGCGGGGTAAATTTTAGTATTCATGTCTTATGAATATCAATGCCAAGATTGAAGTTATCAGACCAAGAAAACACCTTGTACCGTACAAACTTTACAATAATTTTTCACCCACATAGGGGTTTTCTAAAATACTAAGAAAGGATTTTAAAAACCCCTATGTGGGTGAAAAATGTTTGTTGCTCACTTAAGTCACTTAAGGAATTATTGTGGAAAATTTCATGGTCTCGACCCAGCAGTTTCAGCTTGCGTTAATCAATCAATCAGTCAATTTCTTCTTTTAAATATAGATTATAGTGTTGCAAAAAGTTATTCAAATATCAGAAATAATGTACCTTGTTTGGAGAAAAATCTACAAAAATCTCAGAACATAATACGGTCAGCAATCTAAAACAGCATGACTAGTTTTAAAATAAACAGAAGCCTTTTCTTAGTCTTTTCATAGTCTACGTCTGTGTTTTATACAACAAACAAACTAGATATTTTTAGGTCAGTGTATTTGACGGTTACCGTAGCCTAGTTGGTAGTGCCCCTGCCTACGAAGCTGGTCCTGGGTTCGCATCCCGGTAAGTGCATATATTTGTGTGATGAGCACGAATAGTTGTTTCTGAGTCATGGATGTTTTCTATGTATTTAAGAATTTATTCATCTATATAAGTATGTATATTGTCGCCTGGTAGCCATAGTACAAGCTTTGCTTAGTTTGGGGCTAGTATGATTAGTGTGACATTGTCCCTATATATTATTATATGATTTTATTTATTTGTTTGTATATGGTGGGAGCCATATCTAAATAATAATAATTCCTACCAGTAAGTATAGCCGGTCGATGTGCCACCGCGTCACCAATAGACAGCACTTTGACCTCAGACGCATCTAGTGCCTCCACATCGGCCACAGGACCTCTTGAGCTCCGCACCACGTATCTGCCGACACGCGACGCCGGAAACGTCAGCAGACCTGTGTCTTCTAGATGCGCTTCAGCCACTCTGGTACCCGTTGGAGATATCACTTCGATGTCCGAGAGGTTCTCATCGAGTTCTACTGTTGCTATGCCACCTGTTGATACAAATATACAAAATAAATTACATATGATTAAAAATAAATATTTTTTCAGTTTTTAGTTTATAACAGTATGCACGGTTTCCTTGATATATGGACTCAAATATTAGACATGTGTCTTGATATATGGACTCAAGTATTAGACATTTCAGCTTTATGGTAAACTAGCTGTGCCCCGCGGTTTAAACCGCGTTAAACTTTATAAATTATAGCCTTTGTGTTATTCGAATATATAAGCTATATTACTACAAAGTTTCATCAAAATCGGTTCGGTAGTTTTTGCGTGGAAGAGTAACAAACATCCATGCATCCATACTCACACACTTTTGCATTTATAATATTAGTAGGAAGTATAATAACACTAGCAATGGATCATCTCACAATTTCATCATTTAAAAGTGAGCTTTATGGCGACGACTAAAAATACAGTTTACAAAAACAAGAAAACAGTTGACAATGGGGAATTGTGTGGGATATATATTATTCTGCACATAAACATGTAGAGGTACTTAATTATCATATATATATGTCTATTTTACAGGGTGGTTACTAATGTTAAGATATTTCAAAGGGCCGGGTACAAACCTTTTTTTAACATCACACATATGATATTGAATATTTAAGGTACCTATGAAGTTATCTATTGTTTTAGTTATATTTTAAGCATATTATTTAAATTATCATGGAATATTATAATTTTTAATGTGTACAGTATTAAACAGCTTACCGATTTGAACGTAAGTGTGAGGTTCGCTGACTCGGCAGATGAATGGGCTGCCGGGCACAGCTTGTTCGTTGAAAGTGACGGACACGCGGTGTGGCTCCCGTGACACTGGCACGAATGTGACGTCATATAGCCCTCGAGCTACAGCGACCACCTGTATTAGTTAATAAAATAAAAAAGGATTTTATTCACGTAGACTTTAAAAAAGCGTTTGTAAATAGTCAGAACATGTTTGTAGTAATGTAGTTAAATACATAATTATTTCTAGTTACATATAGATATTTATATACACGAATTGTTAAAACATTTATAAAAATTATAGATTTTATTTAAAAAGGGAAGTCACATAAAACTTCAGTTTCATATTTCAAGAGACACAGCCAGTGTTTAAATGTGCACAAGCGTGTTTAATCGTGCATAAGCATGTGTTTTATCGGCTTGTGCACATTTGAACACTGACTGGTTCAAATGTGCACAAGCCGATAAAACATGATATATCCGTGGATCCTTACATCTGTATGTATATGGGTCTTCATACTGCACACATGAAGTCTAAGATGGAAAAGGAAAGAAAAATATATATGGTGATCGCTACCGCCTAATTCTCCGATTTTGTGGTCGGGTGCGGTGATTGTGATCGATGTTCAAATAGATGAAGGTTAAAAACGACTAAATCATTCGTTCTATCAGCTTTCATGACCACATAGGACGTCGTAAATAGTGCGGAATCTATTTTCAACGTTAAATTCGGTTGAACGAATGATTTAACTTTAATTGTAACCATTCTATTTGAACGCCGATCACAATCACAATAATCGGCGAATTAGGCGGTAACTAGTCCCAATTATATTCTCAACCATATGGTCGATAATCTAATTCATAAACTTACACATTCAGAAACGTACCATTCTGATTGTGAGAATCTAATAACGAAACTACTTATTTGTTGTTAAATGGACATAAGTAAAACCAGAATGTAAATTGATCTTTTCGCGAACCTGCTACTGGACCTACGAACGCTTCTCAACTGTGTACATGAAAAGTGTCTCTCAACTTATCTACATTTTTTCTTGGCGAGTTTAACTTATTGGTCAGAGGGTCTCAAACAATAACCACAGTGGTAAACTGTAATTAAAATACACACCTCGGCCTTGACAGTGGTTGATGGTGTAGAAACCACAAGCTCAAGTGTTCCCTCCCCAGCACCAGCGGCGTCCACACTGAAGGTCACCGGCTTCCCCACTTCCACCCCCCGTTCCTCTTCCACACCGTCATCTAAGCTAAGTCCTTCTAAGGTGCCTTCCAGTTCTGAAATAAAAAAAATAATACTTTAGGGATATAACATTAGGAATGGATTAGTTATTTAGCTAACTTATATGAAGTTATTATCGAAGAGATTACTTATAGGTTTAATTCTCGAAATTTATAGTTTTAGATATAGCAAATTTAGTTTGAATAGTTCCGTCTATATTGAAGAAAAAATACAATATTATTACTATGGCGGACCTTGATTTTATAACGACAGTTGCGGTTTAATGCTACCACCGGATCCAATGTCCCCAACTGAGGAGACCAAGCATAACAAAATCAGCGGTGTCTCTACTTCCGGTTTTGAAGAATGCCTTTAAATGCCTAGCTGGTAAAGTCTCACATCTTTTGCCAGCTAAGCTGGTTTTTGAGAAGACCCAGCGAAACAAAATCAGCGAATGTCTCTACTATCGGATTTGAAGAATGTCTAAATGCCTAGCTGTTAAAGTAACGCATCCTTTGCCAGCTTGCTTATGCTTGCTTAACATATGGGTAGTGGTAACCCTAGTGACAGAGTTGCTCAAGCCGCCCAGTAGGCCTCTGACATGGCTTAACGATTTGTCTAATGACTACAACCGGGACCGACAGCTTAACGTGTCCTCCGAGGCACGGAGACGCTCAGAAATTAAACCACTTTGGCCGTCACCCATCTACGGACTGATCACGAGCCTAGTTACTTAATCTCGATCTCAATTGCTTATCTATCTATCTAAATCTGCTTAGCTGGCAAAGCTGTAAGCAAATTTTTGTAAAACCTAAGTAATTACTTGAATACGTACCTCCTGGTCCTAATCCTGTGACCCTCACCCGCCGCACATCATAAACGTTGCAAGTGAAAGGTGACCCTGGCACATGTCTGCCAGCGCACGTGATCTGCACGGTGTGACGGCCGACCGCCTCGGGTGTGTAAGTGGCTGTGTACCGCCCTTCACCCGTAGGGGTAACGCGGGATCGAACATTACTGCCTCCTGGACCTGCTATGTACACTGTTGGTTCGCCTGCTGGATAAGAAAAAATATTCATTAATATTAGAAATTCAAACCACGTCATACAAAAAGCCACACAGACACTTTATAAACGACAGAGTTGTCAGTGCATGGAATAGGCTCCCGGAAGGCGTTATTTCAGCTCAAACTGTGAATCAGTTGAAGAACAGACTTGACAAGCATCTCAGCTCTATTTGGCAATTATCCGTTATTTTTAACAGCCTGCTTGATAATAAATAATAATATTGATAAATATGTTTATTAAGTATTTTCTAGTAAAATCAAAGTAATTAGCTAGAAGCAGGACTTTACAAAAATACTTTTAACTTGAGCAAATAATTCTAACTTAATTGCAGTAGAATATGTAGGTACGAGCTGACAACTCTATATACATTTTGACACATAGGTATTGCTAAACAAATATGTATTGTTTTATATATTTCACAATGTTGTTTGGGAGCTGTGAGCTGTGGTAAATTGTTACGACGATAAGCCACTCACTTAACAGTATTTGTATTTAAATACTCTGGTAGAGTAAAGATTGAATTGAACACCCACCAATTGGAGCCCCAACAAAACATATGTTATAAGTTTACTGGATGACTTGAAGTCCCAAATAAACTGAGTACAGGATATAGATCACTATGCCTAAATGGATTGTAGTAACTTTGACCACTTACTGGACTGCAAGGAATTTAAGTGACATACCAAATCCTGTATATTATGTTAAGAAGAAAAAAGGTGTGATTTGTTCATATAAAATGTATATAATGTTTCGTCCGTAAGGGACAACTTAACAGCAAATTTTGACGGTGCTTCCACTACCTGACACTTTTTTAATCACTTAATATTTTCACTTGCAACTCAACTTATTATAAAAAGGTTATAAAGTAACGTACGATAACATTTTACACAACAGCAAAGCAGCAAACGTATGTAACGTCTCACGCGCGGCATTTAAGAAAGATTAGTTGACAGTATAGCGAAGATTAAACATTGTTATAGACAATACATTGATTTACAAACAATCTATATCAATAACCATTTAATCTTGATCTAAAGCTAAATATTGGCGCTCAAATAATTCAAAATATGAGTGTATCATATACTTAGATTGACTCTCAGATCAAATCAAAAGTGACCTAAAATGAACACTTGGGTCAGTTTTGTTATATTGCCGATATATATGTATATTGTAACTTTCCGTTATAAAATGAAAAGCTTTTTAACGCGGTACATACGCCCCCAATTTGGAGTATAAAATGTATATGTATCCTAATCACTTATCTAACATTTTCAATATGTTTACTCTAAACCGAAATGTCGACTCGGTAGTTAATGTAGATACGTTTTTCAGACCTGTCCTGCCCCCAGACGTTAATCATTTAAGAAAAACAAAAGTAACCCATGCATAAGAAGTAAAAAATGCGGTACATTTATTTATGGACCATTTTTCAATAAAAATGTTTATATTAATGTGATGGCGACAGGATTACTTTTGCATAATTATTGTAACCAGGCGCCCACATTTGATTCACATATAGTATAGAATAGGAGAATAGAACTTATATAACGCCAATTGCTGAGTAAATGAGAAAGAAAAATAAAATTTCGTTAGTTGTTGTTCTAACTTGCTTCTACATGACTTCTTACACTACTAGGACGACGACTACGACTTTCTACACTACTAGAATCGCTTGCTACATTAACATATACCTGGCCGTCAAAGACAAGTATATAATAAGCTGAACCCACTAGAAAAATCCCCGACAGCAGCTGTTGCAGTCATTATTGATGTGAAACATCTATAGCCGCACGTAAAACAGATTTCTGGCGTGGCGACGCATGCGCAATCGACTTTTTATTTTATCATTATGACATATTTAGTTCCTATCACAGTATGTTCTTTTCTGCATATTACTTTTACAAAATAATGTCGATGTTTCATATCTGCCAGGCGTCCCGTGACGGCTCACATTTTTTGTACTCCAGGGTACTTTTTGTATACTGTAGTATCTTGGATGGAATCCGGTAAGCTGTATCAGTGATCTGCTTAAGCCATCTCTACTGCTACACACGTAGTTGGTCAGCCGAATACTTCCCTCCTTAGCATGAAATCCAGTAAGTTTTATCATAATGGCTCACAGAAGACACTTATTTGAGTTCTCCAGCCCGAGCAATGCCCGGCAGTAACTGCTGCAGTTATGATACAAGGATCTACCCCTAACAAGTGTACTGAATTATTTGCAAACTTCATTCAGGGCTCTAGGGATAGAGTTAAAACCAATGTGGGTTAGTACAAAAGATCCTGAAGGGTCGAAGTGCTGTACACAAGTACACCTCAACCAAGACAAGATTATACATGTGATTGGTCTGTCTTTTTAACACAAAGAATATATATATACATATACAGGCATCACAAAAATCCGGAAGGAAACCCTGGGATCACCGGGAACTATTACGGAAGCCCTGAGAAGTTTAGAAGACCTGATATGCTTCTGGAGGGAGGTGGGCTGGATGGAATGAAGGCCGCCATATAGGTTGGGGAAAAAGTTTCTTCGCATTTTCTAAGAAAATTCTAAACATTTTTTTATTATAATTTATTTACATTTAACTAAAGTATGTAGGTACCTAGGTAGGTATACTATAATGCAAAAAGACTTTTTCTCAACCTAATATTTTCTTACCATGGAATCCAGTGAGCTGTATTTCGGCAGCTTCCGCCCTTGCTGTAGACACTAAGCCGGGCCCACTAGCTCGGGCGTCACCAGCAGCCGCCGCTGCTGTTACTGCACAAGTAAACGGTGATCCGGGAACAGCTTGGCCGTTGAAACGGACTGATAACGTATGAGGTGCTGCTTCTACTGGCTTGAAATTTACCTGGGTGAATGAAAGATTTGGTCAATGAAATGTGATACTTTAACATGATAGTTGAAAGCTCGATAAACAAACGGAGTAGAAAGGGACAGGAAAGTGCGGGCATCCAGGCCACTTGTTTGGTTTAACCCACCCTTTAATTAAGGTATTATTAGCATATGCGTCTGTGTACTTAGACTAAGCGCAAACTTTATTGCAACATAGCAAAAGGCAAGCAATGTATGTATTTAAACGTTTTGACAAAGTTAAGTAATATTTTAACGTAAGAAGAAGTTGCTTTCGTACCAGATTAAGGAATTTTTCTGGTCTTTATATAAGAAAAGAAAGATTTCAAGTGATCCAATATATGATGCAGACGTTGAGATCTTTTGACGGATTCGTCTCAACCGAATGACGTCCAGTGCTGGATAAAAGCCTCTCACAAGAATGAGGGATATGCCATAATCGCCATGCTTGATAGACGGGTTGGCAATCGTCGTATTATGTTGACTATGTATGGTCATATGCATAGTTCGCAGAGAGACGTTGCAGTCTGTTCTCTGGTAGGTATCCCTCAGGAAGACACGACACGATAAATACTCACTTTGAATCTGGCGTTTCCTTCGCTCTGTACATAATTTGGTACATTTCTGCCATTTACAGCCACTATGATTTCCAGATTACCGGCACCTAAAAACAAAAACGTTCTCATCTTGCGTTTATTTGACATACCCTTGAATTGTTTTATTACAATGCATAAATTTATTACGTCCGGGCATACCATCCAGGATCACTCACGGTAACTCTATAATGAATAGACGTGTTGTAATGTAATTTAATTGCTTTAGACAACTTACAACTATCTTTATGATTATTGTCTTTGTTGATACGTAATTTATGTGTTTCTATTCACTAACTCATATTTGTGTTTGTCTTTTGTTACAGGCACGAATGCTACAAAAATAAAGTTATTTATTAATTATTTTTTGTAGTTTCAGATGAGCAGTCAACAAACACGTGACACTGGCAGAAATTGCAAATTGTCATAAAACGCTAATTTGATCTAGATTTAACAGATTTTAATTACTAATACCTGAACACGTTTTTATTCCCAGATGATGTCATAGATCGTAGGTTTATATTTTAATTATAAGACAGGAGCGTCAAGGGCTCTGCTTTATCTTAATTTAATAATTATGTTATAATTTTTGCTAAACAAACCTGCGTGTGAAGCATTGATAGTGAAAGACACAGGCCTCCCGACTATACCGGGCGATATGTCGGTGACGCTGACACGCGCCGCGCTGTAAGCTTTCACTAGAAACGGACTGCCTTCCACGTGCCCGCCCATAGCGCCTGCGCGGACCTGCACAACAATATCTTACTTAGAATAAAAATCGTGTTTATAATCGTATGTTGCTAATGCTTACATTAAATATACACGGTTACATGATGATCGTTTACATTTTTAAATACGTCATAAATGCTAGATTACTTCATTTAATCTAATTAGGTCCCAGAACTTAGGCACAAAGCATTAGCATTATAACATATCAGCTGAGCGAGTCAATGAGAAACGAGAAACCTACGTTAGCGTATACACGAGTAGTTAACTATAACGTTACTATTGGTTTCACGCACTATGCGAGTATTACATTATAACTTTATTTTTTTTTAATTTTAGAGATATCATGTAAAATTAATCACTAATGAATAGTACTTGGTAAGTTAAACCGCCTGTCCACCGGATTAAAACCTTCAAAAAGTAACCGTGTATATAGAAATGCCAAAACGATCAACATGATTTCGACTAAATCGATTTATATATCATGCCTCGGTGAGCACATAAAGCAGTCGGTCCTGGGCCTGACCTCTTTCCGGTCGTGTCACTAGTCGTCGTATCGGATCATGAGAGTGATGGAATAGAAAGTGCCCCTGTGTTAGTTTAATATAGCTAGTCTCCATTGAGACTGGCCGCCGTGGCCAAAACCCAGCTAGGAGGACATTATATCGATAGAATTGTTGTTATATGATTGATTATTTTTTATTCTGAATCACGCACAGCTCTAGTATAGTATGTGTATACAATTGCTCTATCTACGGGTCTACTCTACGTATCAGGACATCTCAATAGTTCTTTATATTCTTGTTATTGTATTTTCGGTACAGTTGTTTTAAGTTTTTATACTAGTTACAAGATATCATTATGTTAGACAAAGATAATAGCGTCCTGCATTGCTTCCTTAATAGATCGAGGACTTTTTGAACTTCATTAAAGAGACTCGCACGATATTTCATTTAGATAGTTAAGCTTAGCTTTACGTGTTAAACTTCACACAATGCTATAGAACAACTAGTCAATAAAAACAAATAGGTATGATAGTATTTTACTTGATTAGATTCAAACAAAATTAAAGAATGCTAACCTCAATGCTGTGATCTCCAACATCGACAGGTACGAAGGATATTGTGTACCTCTTGCTGGCTTCGTTCTCGCCGATTGTTTCTTCCGCTGATACCTATAAGATATACACTTTTTGTTTTAACATATGTGAATAAAATATCAAATGAATACCTTGTGCGGTTGTAGGATATCTATTAAGAAGAAATTTCCTGTACAAAATCTTTACAAAATGCAATAATAAGCCTATATAACTGCATGATGCAAACAAAGTCAAATAACACATCAGTTATACTGAAATCGTTAATAAGTGAATCAAAATCTTTGTACCCGTCTATACACAAATTACGCGAATACGAAGTAAAAAATTTGGCAAAGATAAAGTTTATATGGAAAGGTCATGTGCAAAGTGCAGTTACAAATAAATTAAATTCATTGAAAAATACATTATTGACGATATACGAAAAATAGGTGACCACAAGTTATTATTAATTATTTCTCTTATACAGTTGCCCGCGCACAATGTTAGTCTGCTCGAATCTCGATGCTTTGCTACCACATACACACTCATATATAATCAAAGGAGACAGAGACAAAACACCTTTTCCTTACGTGACGACTTCTACCAGTCAACTCTTACTTACACCAAGCTGCGTAAAACAATTTTACAATACTGTATTATTTGTTTTCTACTGTATTATTTCTGTATTTATTATTGTTAATCTGAGTCTATATATTCCACTTTGTGTTTTCTGGTAGACTGACGAGAGTTGACGATGAGGTGTCCTATAATAATAGAGACTAGAGTGTATAAAAATAATAAACTTTTCATACCTGTACAGGCACGGGTCTTCTAGCAGGCCCCAAGACTTCGACATGTGGTGATGTAGGGGAGTCAACGCTGAACGTATACGCTTCCCCCACTGAGACCTTGTCGGGAGATTCACCCGAGCCCGCACCAATCACACGTGCGGGCGCTGACACGTGGCAGACGAATGGACTGCCTGGGAATAGGAACAGCATAGTATTACAACTTGAAAAATATGTTTCGTTTTCTCAAAGCTTCACATGGTGCAAAACAGATGGCATTAACTATCATTCCGGAAATATCGTACTTGGTATGATCGAAGATGAGCTAGCTATTCGAGCGAATTGGAGTCATTGATTTTAAATGGGTAAAATTTTATTGTTACATAATAGTAGTGTCTTAGAAAACAACAGAGCTCCTGGTCGAATTATGGCTTCTGCGACCAATCGTAGTAGAGACTACTCAACTATGCAGGGCATAGACATTGACATCCATATATTATATTTACTTAATTACTTCTCCTATCTGTCTAAAATAATAAAAATAAACTTAGAAAGTAAGAATTTAGTAATTTCTAAGTTGTATATACCTATCAATAATTATACTAAGTTAGGCGGTTTTATATCTTTTTTCGTGCAATAGATTATTTTATGTTATTTAGTTTATCTGTATTTCACATAGACAAATTTAGTGCTAACAATACAAATACAGTCCTCGTTACAAATGTAGTCAATAGTAAGAAACCTTATTCCTTCAAACATAAGTACCATTTTTCAATAAAAATATTTCTATATCATTGATTATATCTATATGAAAATGATGTAAGAGGGCTTACTTACCCGGCACATGAGCCCCATTGAACCTGAGTTCAACAGTATGTGGTCTAGGATCCCGCGGCGTAAAGCTGATTGCATACGTGTGCGCGCCCTGAGCGGCCGCCGCTGTAGGTACACGACCTCCATTCACTGTCACTTCTAAATTACCGGGACCGGCTGCCATTGTTTCCACTGAAAGACATAATATTGTTACTAACCCTGTAAAATTATACATATAGGTTTTTTTTTTAATAATAATATCCTAGGAAATTATTCACACACGGCCATCTGATACCAAACTAAGGAGAACTACTTTAGAAAGCACATAACTATTACACAGACAATTATTTAGATAATTATATCCAGACTCAAACTAAACAGACATGTTCATGCACACAAATATTTGTCCGGGGTGGGAATCGGACCCACGACCAGCGGCGTGAAAGGCAAGCTTTTACCAACCACGTCAACTGGCCCGTCGTAAGTTAAAAATGTTGAAATCATCGTTCTACTACTACTGACTGATATAGATTACGTTTGCTCATAAAATTTTAATTTTGTAAATTAATTGTTGGTAGAGTATATCCAGGGACAAGTTAATAAAACGTATTGGTTTGTTTTACACGCATGCATTTAATCCGGCTAGCTAGCAGTTAATAAGGTAATGAACAGATAATATAGATCGCGCCGGCGCATCGCGTCGTAATTACATAGTTACGCATAAATAATAATAATATCCCGGGACATTATTTACACACGGCCATCTGATCCCAAACTAAGTAGAGCTTATGGAAAACAGATAACCGATATACTACACATACTACCTTTGAAAATAACACTCAGGACAATCGTTTATGTACACCAATGTCCTGGGTGAGAATAGAACCCACGACCTGCGGCTTGCAAGGCAAGTATCCATCAACCAGGCCAACCATCAATTTTTTTTAATTACACAAACGTTTAGAGGTACTTTTTTGTTTCCATATCTTAATAATTTAGTTTCTATTTTTTTACTCCATAAAGCAATTAATTGATTGGCTTACCTAAGAATGTGACTGGTTTTCCAACTGTTCCATGAGTGACATCTTTTACTCTGATTGCAGTAACGTCGTATACCTAAAATGATAAACATTCTTAAGACAATCGACACTGAGTTTAATGCTTTGCACAAAATAGATGCTCACTGTGCAATATAGGTTTTATATTTTTTCGGCTGAACTATAGCTGAATATTGCTAAAGGCATTGGTCGGCTGTCAAGCAGCCTTGGAAGTGATAAATAAAAATAATATACTTAATCGCCAATTGGGCGCCGCGGTGTAAATCTTCTTAGTAATTAAGTAGATTTACACCGCGGAGCGCAATTCGCGACTAAGACGAGATCTAGGGGCGAGAGAGGATGTGGTAGCGGGTATGAGAGAGCTGCGCAACTCAATCGTACAGTCCGCTCATCATCATCATCATAGCCAGATGCTCTAACCGGTCCGTGAGTGGTTGGCGAGGTTAAGCATCTAGACTCGCGCACAGTCCATAGATGGGTGACTGCCAAAGTGGTTTCCTTGAGTCTCCGTGCTTCGGCGGGCACGTCAAGCTGTCGGTCCCGGTTGTAGCCGTTAGACAACAGTCGTTAAGCCATGTCGGAGGTCTAGAACTCGAGAGGCTTGAACAACTCTGACACTATAGGGTAATCAATGCCTATACGATAAGTATTAGTCGTCCGCTTCCAGAGCAGCGGACGTGACCCAAAATGAATATTTTATTCATATTCTTTAAGATAAGTATTCTTTTACTTACTTTACAAGTATATTCTAAAAGTTTTCAATTACTAATTTATCACTGTCAAATGATAAAAAATAAAACCCTATGCTTTTATTTTAATAAATTACTGTTTTTTTTTCTGCCATGAGTTTGTTTTTATATTAACACCACTAAATTGTTAAATTTTGCTTTACACCTGGACATTATACACTTTTGTCGTAAAACAAAACATAATACTAACTGTAAACAATAAATTAATTTCAGCTTATAACTACAGTAATTTCCGTCCTATTAAAAAAAATATAGCCTTGAAATGATTGACGATCTAATCATATGGATTTATTTGGAGATTTGCACCAATTTATTGATCAGAAGTACTTGGTAGCCAAAAGTATATTGTGAGAAATTAAAGAAGAATATTATATTACTATTAAATTAAATTACTTTTGGTACTTTATTAAATTAAATTATTAACTAGAAAATTGCAACTAATTAAAACATATGAATTTAGAAATAGAGTCTAAATTTCTCGTAATATTCCGTTGAAGTAATACAATTGATGAATACTCACTTTTATATGGAACGGGCTGGCGGGTATTGGCACGGAGTCCACCAGTACATTGAGTCGATGTTCGCCGACTGCTCTCGGTACAAACTCGGCGCGGAACACGCCCTGGCCAGCTGACGACACGGCGGCAGGCACGGACGCTCCGTTGGGCCCTGCGCGCACGCACCACTCAGCTCACCGCCCCGCCCTAACACTACCCCCACTTGACCCCCTTTAGGCCATTTCTAGGCCATAATCAGGCCTTTTTGGTTCCGAGGCCTTCAGATCGTGGTTGTTAGCAGTTAGGGCGAAGCGGATGAGCTTATCGGTATATGAATGTTACATCATGTTATTCGAGTATTCTCTGTAAACTGAAACTATTATAAATCTCTTTTTCTTAATTATCTACAGTTAATCTTACTTTATCATAGTTTTGTATAATAAAATGTTAGTATGGTTAGTATTTATATCTAAGCTTTTTAGATGAATCTTGTTAGTGCAGCGAAGCTTAATGATATTATTTTAATGTCTTTCTTTTTGTAAATAAATCTAATTTGTCTTTTAACTCCTTTGAACTATGTAGACCCCCTAAGAGATCCCGTATTCTTTTTGGCTTTTTTCAGATATCCAAAAATAGCTTTTTGTTAAATCTCATTTATACCACCCTGGAAAAAACAACCAAATATAATGTGTATTATGAAAGCCAATATTAAAATTGCTTATAAACTAACGGGCACGATACTTAATACGTTCTTGGGGCGCTGCGGTGTGGCGTCTGATACTAATGGTCATAAACGATGTTCTGCGAGAAATAAGTACATAGCACTACTCCACCCGCAGTCCAAATTTTAAATATCTTTGTGCCTCGGTCGATTTTAATCATGTTCTATTTTCCCGTTCCTACTAATACCAGTGTGATGATTTAAATACCAATAACTTTAACTAATATTTATACAATCATTCTTCTGATCAGGTTCACAAAATCATCAACACTTTTTTATCAGAGAATATTAGGTGGGCCAATGCAGATATGTAGTACTAGCTGAGATAGAGCCATTTTATATGCCAGTACGGATTCTATTAAAAAAATATTAACTAAAATTATTATACATGTGATTTGAAAATAAAATGATACTTTATCTATTCTCTCTTATATGATACTTTTCTTTTCTTTAAATATGATAGGATAAAGGATATGCTGATGGCAGAAAATTTATCTTAAGATTATAGCGCGATAAACTAGACATGCAGTCTATATATATAGTATAGAATATTCAATTCAAGGTTAAAAAAAATATCATAATATTCCAGTAACTGAGTCAACAAATTGATGTTGTTATATGCACATAAAGCCTTCAGGCGCTCGATCGTGTCACATTGCCTTCGTATTCGATTATGAATGAGGTAATATAGATTGCACCTCTGTTTCCGCATAAACTCGGCCACTATAATATGTGCCACGCACTAGTCACCAGATATATTCAGTATGCCTTCGAACGCCGTGCAGATTAAGCAAAAACAGCATAATGAATACAAGGTTTGGTCAAATTTATAATCGATGCAAATTAATATTGTTAGTAAGAGTATTGTTAAAAACAACTAATAAGGAACTCATGATTCTACTAGACATCCATGCGTCAGCATAATATACTCGTAATAGAGCAACTGCGAAAGCGACGCATTGAGCACTTAAGCAAATATAGTCGTGTCAACATTCTTTTGTTAAAAAGTATTTCCGTGTTATCTGTGACAACAGAACAGTTTGTTTGGTATTTGGTTTTGGTAGTATAGTGACAACGCGGATAGTTGACGGTGAGCCACCAAAGAGTCGGCAACTAGTAGGTAACTAGTGTACGATCACCTGCATGAATATGTGTACAGTGCTTAAAATAGAACTGCTCCATATTTCCATGCCATGATATAAAATATATAAGAAGGGTAGTCTTAGTGTATTTTATTTAATCACGGATTTCTATTTGATGGATAGAGTATAAAAAGCATACTTACGAATGTATGGGTCATTGAAACCTAGTTATAGACTCTTTGATATCAAACTGTCAGCTTGTTGGAACCTAGACAAGTTGATAAGTGTTGTTTTCAAACACACAAAACCATACCTAATACATAAATGTTGCCCTTCCTAATAATACATGGATATAAGTTACAATACATCTACATATCTTATAAGAGAGTTTCAGCTACATTGTGAAGTTATAATGCTCAAATAGAACATACCCTCAACATTGACTTCTATCTGGTCGAGTGAGGCGGATGGGTGGTGTAATGTGAGTGCTGCGGGCTGGTGCAGTGGTGCCGGCCCGGGTACTGTCACCCGAGCCCCTCCCCCACCTCCTTCGGATACTTGTATCACAAGCGGGCAGCCTGGGACACGCATCTAGAAATAAGTTGAATATATATATAGATCAACTACATGACGGAGACACAGATAAACCAAGCAGTTGCTGCCTTCGTGTCTCTTAGTCAAATGATGAAAAATTTTGGGCAAACCAATGCATAACAATAGAAAGGAAAATTATGACAGATTTTTCAGTGTACACATGGTATAAAATGCCCACTTTTCTCTTTATATAGATTCTCCTTTTATAACATTAATTTCCAGCATATCTTAGGAAGTAATGTACACATACATCTTTATTTACATAGGCATTGAGGGCATATTCATTATATTTAAAGTTTATAATGATTTCTCTTAATTACCAATCGACCAAGAACTACTATCACAATAAACATAACGGATAGTAACATAAACATAATTAAATCCACAATACACTACAAATTATTCAATACAAATTCGTACAGACATACACAACTTACAAACATAACCTGGATAAATTTCCTTCATTTTTGTTTTTTGTTTGTTTTGTATAATGATGTGTTTCTATCTAGCGGGGCCCCCTTAGCTAGAGCGATGAAAGTGATGAGAGCGGTTAGCTTGTTCAATGTACCTACCAAATATAATGAAGTGGTCCAATGTACCTCCGTTGTATCCACAGAAATGACCTCTGAAGTCGATTTCCATCCAGCGGGGCCCTCCATCGATATCACGCCGAGAGACCTAAAAATGGTGTCAGACGAAACTTGGCCCAATGTACCTTCCTATTCATGTATTTGTTCTTAAAAATGTTTGATGGTATACCAGAAATTAAGTATCAAAGTTTTGTCTAGCCAGCGGAGCCCTTTGTTATTTGAATTTACACGTGCGGAAAATGCAGACCATTCTTATGTTTTGCTAATGTACCTCACAGTTATTCGCTATCTACCAAATTTATCGCGGTTTTTGTACCTAAACAAAAAAAATCTTTTCATACAAATCCCAATCCAATACCAATCGTGTACTACCTACTACATTACTTTCTATATACTTACCAGGTTATTTTTAGTTCGCCTTTTCCCTCTTAAGGGATGATTCTATTCATAAATGTGCACAACGTTTACTACTAGACCAACTTCGAAATCCGTATTAAAAAAATTAAAATTTGTAAAACCGCGAAAAAATTGATAAATAGTGAATAACTGTGAGGTACATTGGGAAAACATAAGAATGGTCTGCATTTTTCGCATGTGTAAATTCAAATAACAAAGGGCCCCGCTGGCTAGACAAAACTTTGATACTTAATTTCTGGTATACCATCAAACATTTTTAAGAACAAATACATGAATAGGAAGGTACATTGGGCCAAGTTTCGTCTGACACCATTTTTAGGTATCTCGGCGTGATATGGACGGAGGGCCACGCTGGATGGAAATCGACTTCAGAGGTCATTTCTGTGGATACAACGGAGGTACATTGGACCACTTCATTATATTTGATAGGTACATTGAACAAGCTAACCGCTCTTATCACTTTCATCGCTCTAGCCAAGGGGGGTCCGCTAGATAGAAACACATTATATAATGTATGCTTAGATATAATTTTCATAGTAATTTAAGATATTAAAAGAACTTGTTCATCTTAGTTTAACCACAATTGGAAGGCCCTAGCCCTAGCAACACAGGGAATCCTAGTGCGAGGACTAGACCATGCTTAATCATGTATTGATATTTTATTGGAAATAAACTTATTAAACTTATATGATTTCATACCCATATTAGGCAGTCTTCTTTAAATTTTTTAAATAGTTGTTTATTACATGCAAAAGTCCTTCAAAGTTCCTTGTACTTAAATTTTAGTTTTGGTCTCTTCTATTTATGTATGTAATGTTTCTTAGTATCAGAAAAAATATAGTATAGTATTCATAATATTAAAAATAAACTTACTTTGTTAAATGATACATTAACCACATGATCACTGGCTTCTGTTGGTGTAAATGAAACCATGAAACGAGCATTACCCTGAAAAATAAAAGACATGGCACTTTTAGAATACAGAAAATGACTTTTTTACCTTCATCCAATTATTCTTAATGTGGTTTAACAGCTGTTGTCTAATGCTTCGAAGCATGGAATTTCTCAGAAATTAAATCACTGTGGCACAATGAAAATACAAGGAATATCATATTATTACTATTCATATTTTTTTCCAAAATAATTAATATCCACTGTGATACTTTTGAGATTTCACAGAGGAAACATGTATTCTAATGATTTACTTAAAGATTATAATATTTAAATTAGGTGATAGGGATACAAAACACCCAGTATATAGAACTCAAGATGAGCAAACAATGAAGTAACACTAAAAAGACTTTATAAATGAACATTTGTTATGTCAAATTACCGTGGTAAATGCTACTCTATGAGAGTGTATTAAAGTGATGTTTACCTTAATATCTCATTGGTCTGTTACGGAAATCTAGTGATTGTATGGCAGAACATAACTAGGTATTCATGCTTGCCAATCTGCCAGCTTCATGATTTATGTGGCACACAGAATTAATTTATGTCTCAGTACACATACTTTACGTGCAATATAATTGAATTTCAATATCAATAATATTCACTTTTAAATTACAATTCTGACAGAGTGGTGCATAAATCCATTTGAAATGTGGCATTGTTATTTTTAATAATTAAGTGAATTGACTTCAGTTATTAAACTTGAATGCACTTAACGCAGCATAAGTACCTAGTTTGATTTAAATTTTTTTAAAGACAACATCCACACTAAATAACTAAATTCTTGCTTCACAGCAGACATATCAAACATGCAATTCATAGACATCAAGCATATCAACTATATATGGATCACACAAATAGTTGCTGTGTGTGGGCATTATACCCAAAAACTTTAGGGGCCCAGAAACAATTGACTTAAGTATCATACCTTAACCATTTGCAGTCAAAGTTCAATCAAAAGAAATTTTTAGGTACACATATGTTTCTTAAAATTCTCCAGAACCTTTCAAAACTTAAGATTTTCTTGTTTTCACATATAAATGTCCCATAATAAGTTTAAATTGTTTGATCAACACTTAATATACAAGATAATATACTATATATATAGTACTCATAGAATTTAGCTTAGCTATTCAGCTGCTCAAATATTATATCCATATTTACTATCCCAAATATCTTTATCAATATAGCCTGGGATATCAATGCTGATGTGATAATCAGACAATAGTGTTAGAATTAAGTACACACTATAAGCTGTGGCACCACTAAATACCTGTGGATGAACTTGTGTGGGTATATTAAGTCCTTGAGCTGCTACTGTAATTTCTAGATTTCCCTCTCCTGCTTGTGCAGCATCAACTGCTAACTGCACCGGCACTCCAACTCTCGCTGAACTGCCACCATTAACACTAACTAGCTTGCTATCATATGCTTTGCAAACAAATGGTGTGCCCTGAAAAGTTAAACAATATTTAATGTTTTTAATCACACATGCAGGTACCAGATTTGACACCAAGCATATTTATTCTTAGAGTACCCTAAATATTGTACTTTTTTTTTAAACATAATGTTTACTGTTAGTGTAGATTTCAAGGGAGGATGTGTGACCTTAGTGTAATTAAATTACAGACTTTGTTACATACATGCACATTGGAGTTTTTCTTTACATTTATATTATAGATACAGTCAATATAAAGTGAATTGACCTTAAATTTGTGATTGCACTTAACTACCTAAACTAACCTATCTGTAGAATAAAGTTGCTTTGCATGAATCAAATTGCTCGAAAAATTATGTATAAATTTGACAGGCACCGTAGCCTAGTTGGTAGTGCTCCTGCCTACGAAGCTGGTGGTCCTGGGTTTGAATCCCGGTAAGTGCAAATATTTGTGTGATGAGCACAAATATTTGTTTCTGAGTCATGGATGTTTCCTATGTATATAAGTATTTATCTATCTATATAAGTATGTATATCATCGTCTGGTACCCATAGTACAAGCTTTGCTTAGTTTGGGGCTATGATTATCTGTGTGACACTGTCCCTAGATATTATTATATCTATCTCCTCTAAAGTAATGATATAGAGGAGATAGAGACGTACATTTTACATAATTTATCCTGCATTTTGATTATTTATAGAACAATAATCAAAATGATAGTAAATGATATAAAATATTATTGCTGATTATTTGCTAGATAAATTTCAAATCACTTATGCTTTTAACTTTATTCTATGGATAAGTCAATACAATTAGTTCTACACATTTTATGTGGGCTTTTTCCCACGTTTATATGAACTAAGATTTATTCTCAACAATATACAGAAGAATACAGTTAACTGCATTCAAATTACAGCATTATATATTGTATAATAGAAGAACATATTTCTTACCGAAGTTTACATATCTATATGTAGCTTGCTCACCTATATCCAACCAAATGCATGCAAAGGACCAAGGAAAACATGGGTCAGTGGGTATTCTATGTATTTTAATTATGTCAGCTACCTACTTATGTATTGTTTTCTGCTTTGTGATTCTAACGAGTACAAGTGTAAGTGTATATACATAATTACTTGTACTAGTTTGAATGAATTGCTGAATAAATATCATTTATTTAATTTATTCTTTTATTTCAATCTGTAATTAAAGAACAAATACTCACTGGTACTATTTGGTTGTTGTACTGTGCAGTAAGTGTGTGAGGTCCGACATTTTTTGGCGTGAAGCTGGCTACTAATCCAGTGACTGCATCTCCAGTTAATCTTACTGGCACTTCGCCTCGCGGCCCTCTTACTGTCACGGTTAACTCTCCGCCAGCTGAACCTTCTACTCGTACTGAACATGATGCTAGCTCTCCCACCGGTATCAATTCTACAAAATAAATTATGAAATTAAAACAATTAATTAACTATTAAAGTATTACGGTGTCACATACATATTTCTTCCGATCCTCTGTGTGTTCGACATTATTCTTTGTTAAGTACGACTTTAATTAGTTACATTAAGTTTATATAGCGAAAGTCTGTGTAGTAGTCGCAAGATTTACTTTGTACCAAAGCGAATGTAACAGACTCATCCACTTTGTATTTCTGGCAAAACCGCCAACAAAAATATCAACAACTGTCAGATGATTGATTGACATTTGCTCATAAACTTTTTAAATTTCCCGACTTCATCAAAATGATTTTCCCAAGTATAAAGCTGGAATCAGAGCACATTATACAGCTGGAATCATAACGCACCCTTTATGTGCCTTGCATGTGTATCAAGAAATCTTTGTAATATGAAATTTATCCTATGACAAAAAGGCAAATCAAAATGACATTTTCAGTCAAGTATCACATATTGTATAAAAATATTGATATTGGTGTTTATCTTTTTAAAAAAGTTCCAAATATAAATAAAAGGTCCCAAATATACAGGTCCAATTGATGTGTTATTTATTGTAGAGAAAAAAAAAGAATTTCTCTTGTAAGGATAAAAAAATATCTATTTAGCCATCGCTTTCTTTAACCGTCGATCTTGTATTTCAGTTATTTGACGGAAAAACATAAGATTAGTGCATCTAAATCAACTTTTTTTCACCCTAAACTTTCTCTCGGTATTAAACATTCCAGATTAGGCATCCTGAAAGTCAAAGAAATCCCCAGAAATTGGAAACCATAGCGTACGTTATTGTTGGAAACCTTGTTTAATGCCAAATGTCAAAATCACATTGTTTTAAATCATATTTTTAAATACAAGACACAGTTTAAATACGATAAATTACGAAAATAAGCTACAAAATAAAAAGGTAACCTTTTTTACATTGTAACTTATCTATATACTAGCTGTGTCCCTCGATTTATCTCACATTAAACTCTATAAATTATAGCCTATGTGTTAATCCAGGCAGATCCAGGGTATCAGCTAACTCCATACCAAATTTTACTAATATCGCTCTAGCCGTTTAGACGTGAAGAAGTAACAAACATACACACTCACAAACTTTCGCCTTTATAATACTAGTAGGACTAATTATTTAAATTGTTTATTATTTAAATTGGTTAAATTAATTTGCTTACCTACAACACACCATAATATAATAATTATGTATGACACGCACGACCCAACACATTCCTGGCTCTGACAGGATGATTCTGTATAAACCTTGCTTTATTTCGTAAGGTAGTTATATTAGGCATATTAGGTAACTTTACTCACCGACTTGCGATGTGTCTATAGTAACTCTTTGTGCTGGTGCTACATGGAAGATAAAAGGTGATGATGGCACAGGTTCTCCATTGAATTTAATATCCACTCGGTGGGGTGTTGCTGCTTCTGGTCGCCAAAATACTAAACATCGTCCTCCGCCAACTACCTGCGAAAAATGATACTTTTAAATAAGACCTGTGGGTGCTTTTTGGTGCATAGCCACGGTGGAATTTTAACCACAGATAGGTCTACAAAAAAATAATTAATGAATATTATCTTTTCTAAACAGATAAATAATTATAATAATCTATACATATAATAAAATCGTAGGAAAGTCAAAACTGTACATTGAATATTTTTTTTAAAGGATACTTGGGGCTTGATCTACAATCGATTTCGAAGCTAAAAATATAGTTTTTAGAATTTTTGTCCGAGTGTCTGTTTGTCTGTATGTATGTCCAGGCTAAACTCAAAAAGTACTGCATGGATTTACTTTAAATTTTGCATGAATATTACTAAGAGGTCGGGTCAACATATAGGCTACATATTATCACGCTATCACCTACGGGGGAGGAGCTATGATAATTTATAAAATTGAACGCGGGTAAAACCGCGGGGCACAGCTAGTAAAACATAAAATAGATATACAATAATAATTTTGTATTTTGATAAAGTTATATAGTAAAATAATGTCATTCGATTTGCGCTGGAGGAAACCTTTAGTTTTCCAACTCCTGTTATTTTTTTTTTAATTCATCTGAACCTTATAGATTCGACTTTACATTATGAGACACTATTGGTCTTGGTTCACAGGAGTTACAGTGGCAAGAGTGTGGGATGGACCATGTACAAGTCCCTGAGATTTTCCCTAATCTAAAAATAGAAAGACTACCTACTCCTTAAACTAAGGATCACTCCTTTTAGACGGTACTCGCGATTGGATTTAAATGTTAGTTAGGTCTTCCAATACAAATGAAAGTTTGATGATAGCTTTTGCACTTAAGCAGCTTACCTGGACGTGATTAGGCACTTCTCCTTCATTTATTGAAATCTCCAACTGCCCTTCACCAGCTGCACTGGCGTCCACTAAAATTTTAAAAAAGAACCTTAATATTAGGTATATAATAATACCAATAGTCAGAGCTAAGTAATATTCGCTTAGAAATATTGCACTATCAATACCGTTGTTGTTTGAACTTTGAAGTGAAGTTAGAACAATCTGAACACGCTGTATAGATCTCAAATTGTTTAGTTCTTAATTTGAATTATTTTTATAGCGGTTGTACATGAGGCCGTTATATCTAGTACTTGGTACCTTATCTCCAGTCACCTCAAAACTACCACCAGACAAACTTGGCTAACCTGACCTAACCTGAAAGAATAACAAGCATCCATACATCCATAATCCATACTCACAAACATTATTAGTAGGTCACAATGCACCGTAGCTTATTCCCTAAGAATTGCTTCGCTGGAAGTCTTATTATATGTTAAAGTTAAAATAAAATGGACATTTGAAATTATCTATCATGTTCAGTTCATCGTTAATTCAGAGAACAAACTTTTCGATTTCATCTCAAACTCAAACTCAAATATTTTATTTGCTTAAATATGGGTTATAAAAGATCTTAAAAATAATACAACGTACGATCCATATTAGCCTTTCGGCGTGCAAATATTGACAATTATTGTATTTTCCAATTTTTTAACTAAGCAATTTAATTTGGCCATTTTATTAATATACTAATATAATTACACATTATTAATTTGTTTACATTTTATATTATATAATTATTGATTCCTATTTGATACATCTTTAAGTTTATTTTATTTTTAACGTGTTCTAATAACGAAAGTTTATGATTATAATTTAAGAGAGTTGCATTATTTAAGTACCTTCATGGTGTTTACTGCTGTCATACAAGTTACCAACATGCAATTACGTCTCATCAGTAACAGGTAACTAGAGAATAGAAATCATGAATTCTTAGATATAGTGATATTTCCGTTATCGCCCTGCAACGTACGGGTCTAAAACACGTAGGTAGGCACTACCCCAATTTACTATCAGGTTTTAATTGTATTGGATAGACAATAAATTTTCTTAATTGCCAAAAAGCTGTTACACCGGAATTTGTGTTAGACTTGCAACATTTTATCTATAACAATTATCAAGATTTATGATACATTGATTAAAGTTTTGTATAAAATTGAAGGTTGGGGACAAAGGAACTATCGGAATAGAAAGGTTATTGCGCTAACAGGTTCAGAACTACTTGCATATCGGAATGGAAGGTCACCCCCGGAATTCAAAAAAACGGTCACTTTGGGGCATCTTGGGTACCAAATTCAGATCTTCTATTGACTTTATACGGTGCGGTGGTGAATTTTTAACCAAAAATAACATCAAATTTTGCTTCATAAAATCCCTGTAATGACAATTAGGAACACAAAAAAGACGTTGGGCAAATGGGTCGCGCCGTTCGCAATCTATCATATATGCGCTAATTGATGTTTATGGATATTGTGAGTTTGTTAGGTAGGTGTCAGGTTCACTTGAATGTAGGTACAGTGTGTTTGTACAATACCTACCTTTTTAAAAGATAAATACATTTTATATTGTAAATAAGGCTACATTACATGGTGTGGTATAAACGATAAAAATAGTTCAGCTATATTTTACCAGTTGGTATGCAAAAGATTCAAAATAACTGCTATACTATAATATTTTAACATTAGGTCTAGGTACTTGTAAATTTGGTTATATCACGTTGTTATTACTTAAATTATCACAATATCTATTTGTCGGTTTACTCATATAAACATTTAAACAAAATATAACAAGGTCAAATGATCAATTATCACAATCGAATGATTCGAAGACACGAAATTAGTCTTCCAAACAGTTTATTTTAAATCATTAATTCATAATAATATGCTAAGGTATCTAATAAGTCACGGACTCTTTTCATAAACATTATTCTGTTCAAGGCCCTTGAGTATTTAGGTGTTTTGTTGTATATTGCTGGCTCCGCGCAGCAAAACTTGTGCAGTTGTGTTGTATTACATCATTTACAACTGTGAAGACATAGTTTATAACTGTCACGTCTATTTCTTGGAAACACGTCAGTTTAAAGAGTTCCTCGCTTGACTTCACGAAACAACCAGTTCTTAAATATACACAAATGATAACAACAGTTAAAATTTTATGTAATTTAAAATATGGTTCACACCAGCTGTCAGTTGTTTAAGGTTTAAACACCGATATGATACATCTTTTTTAAGACTTAATTGTTGTAGTTACTGTTTCGTTTTCGTTGAATTATCCCAAAGGATAACACCATATCGCAAGTGAGATTCGTTAATACCGTAATCAAATTAAAACTATATGCAAATTTACTGATATTTTTTGCAAAGAGAACCAGAACTTCCAATTAACTTTTTCATCAATATTGAGCTCTAGAAAATACGTGGTTTTATTGTGCTCGCATATATGTAACACTTTGCTAATGAATGTAATACACAATTAATGTGTTCTATATATTTTTTTTATATAGCAAATAAATATTAAGGTATGGTATGGGAAACAGCCGAGTTTCATTCAAGCGTTGTTGACCCAAGTCAATGCCTTTTCATGCGCTGGTTCTAATCACTACTCTACCTTCGATGGATCACTTGGTGCTAAACTTTCATGTAAGGATCACAGGCAGGCCTGTGGAAAGTCATGTTACAAGGATACGAATGCCCATGCGAAGCAACAAATCTTATCATGTCATGATGACATTTCAAGCATAATGTACAGACGCCAGCACATCAATCTACCCCAAACTGTAAAATTTCCCCAATTGAAATTGAACCGTATGCTTTTGTGATAAAGTTGAAAATCTATAAAAGAGATTTGACAGATTGGTGTAGCTGGATGTGCTGGCGTCTGTACAAGAAGTTTGTATTTTATCCCGTTCTCATACAGGGACTCTGCTTATGTGGAGATTCTGTAGGGAAACCTGTGTCCTCATGATCGTAACTACTGTATCAATAAACCTAGGTACTTGTTATCCTAATACCGGCGGAAGTTTGGAAGAGTGCTATCAAGGGAGCCCGTGGGTGCTGTGGGAGCCCGTGTATAACTACAGTCGTTTACCTCTGAATTGGCACTGCTGTCCAACTACCGCATTGCCAACGTCAGTGACTTTGATGAGGCTAGCGTCGTATACTTTGGCCACTAGTGGCCCTGCTGCTAGTTTGTCTTCTGCGATCGATACCTGCGAAGGAACATAAAGTATTATTAGATAGTTTGCAAATTTAATGACGCAATTGATCATTGATGTTCAATTTGTTGATCTATTTACTAGTGTCAGGAGATTTTTAACTTTTTAAATGTGTATCGCGTTAACGAGGTTTTGACTGCACTCTGTATGCAATACTTCGTTACCGTGATGCCTGTTACGTATAACTCGATCAATTACAATTGATCGAGTTATACGTAACAGCGCATATACGTCTCTACCCATCTTCTTCATTTAATATACATTTTTTAGACGAACTTTTTTAGATGACCTTTTCGAAATTTTATTCTTTATTATTTAGCTTATCGCGTTAATGTTATTCCGAAGAAAATATGTCGGTTATTGCAAAAGAACAGCAGTGTTGTGCGAAATAGTGTGCGGTTTTTTTTAGAATAAAGATGCATCGTTAACTTTTTGGTACTACAATATCATTAAACGTAGTTTTTAATACCTACTCTCTAGCGCCAACTGACATACTTATCGTAGCTACGATCTTTGGACCTAGAATTCTTCACACGTGTGTATTTCGAAGTTCATGCGACAGACACTCTCATCACTATTAGTACCCGATGTATATAATCAAATCGGTACAGTAAGCCAGGCCAGTGCTGTTATAGTGATATTATTTTGATATCACTGGCATATTGTGTGATCTAAAACTAACTTTATGTCACTGATATAAAGCTCACTTTCCATCCAAAAGTCAAAGAGTGCTTAAAACAGCGGTGCTATGAGCCATTAGAGTAAGTCCCCAGAATAAAACATAAACAGATACACTTAGCATAGCTTTCGGAGCTCCACATCCATCTATTGTTATATTCTTGAAGCTCGTCATTCAAGCGGTATAAAATAGATCTAATTACGTTTTACTTACTAATTTTCTGTATAAGCGCTTAAAATTGTTGTTAAACTGAAGGGTTCACAGCTAATACTGTTTGTAAGCTAAGATTGGACAAACTAAAATGTGAAGTGTCTTGACAGCAACCTCATGATGATGATATCATGCAGCTAATAAGATAGACCTAACACCTAACCTCCGTTATTGTTGGACAACATTTTGTATAATAATACCTAAGCTTAACAAACCTAACAAACAAACTTAGCATAGTTCAGTAAATGAACAAATATCAACAAAGAATTAATATTTTAATGCAATAGGTTTCAGATTAGTTATTGCACTTTGATTTGTGAAAGGTAATTGGTGTGCTCAATTCAGTAGTTCACTGAGATAAATAACTTTATTACTGAAAGATATTCCTGTGTACAATTTTATACCATCAAACACATTAGTTTCAAAAGATATCGAGTAAATGTGAGAGCCATAGACCAGAAAGCTACTGGTTTAATTACAAGTACGTCCTATATAGACCGTGACCTTAAATTGATCCTCACACAAGATCCGAGTCCGTCCAAAACAAAGCGTTCATCAGCCTATTTATTGTGATAAAATTAGGTACTAAAACATTATGACCCTTTTTTCAATTAATATACGATAACCAATTTATACTGGCCGTTTTGCAATAAATAATCAAAATATATAATAACCTTCCGTTAAATATAAAAAAAAATGACATTACCTCAATTTAATTTCCTCAAAGAGAAATGTTTTTATAAAACTAAAGAATATCTACAATATAAGTCGAAATAATAATGTATAGTGCTACAAACTTATCTGGCCCGGTGGCAGCGTCGCTATTATCGCATTTAGTGTTGCTAGTAACTATTGTTTGCAATAAAGTGGGTAAAAAAATATGCACATTGTAACGTAAATGTTACTTCACTAAAAAGCAAACAAATACTGTCATGTACAAATCTTTATATTTTTATACAATAATTTACATAAAATAATGATCATTTACATAAAATGTATGCTGAGTGTTCTCTAACGGAGATACTCCAGGTATTATTATGTCACCGGAATGGTTTAATTCAGAAGTCATTTCATCATCATCATTATCGGAATCACTGCTTTCACTATCACTACCTAAATTAATGATGAAAGGCTCGTCTAAGTATCCATCCCTTTTTCGATACACATTTTCAATATTTTTTTTACATGATTGTAATTGTCAATGAATGGCAAAAAAAAATTGCCATTCATTGACTGTTATTTTATCAAAAGCTTCTGCAATCAATGATAGTATTTCAGAATTCGATCTACCAATATTCTGATCTGCAATAAATTTTTGCATCTGCTTGCTCTTTTTCTTTCACAAGTTTTCTTACAAATCGCTCCCGGACACCTACAAAGGAAATAGCAAAAATTAAATAAATAAATAATATTTTAATTTAAAGTGCGAGGGGGATTTTCGTATTTTTTCAGAAGCTGACAACACTAACCTGTAGCAGCAGCTACGCGTTTATACAACTTATTGAAGGGTATAATTGGTGCCTGAAGGCGTTTTTCTTCCTTCATATAATTCAATACTTGTAATATAACGTTCCTCGCATCACTTTTTAAAGCTTTCGGCATTTTTCACAATTAAAAACCACATAAAGAAAAATAAATACGCGCAACAAACAATCAATGGCAGGAATGTCATGGAATAACAGGCCGATTGACATTTCAAACTGGCTTGTTAGTTCTACTTTTGGCCACCGGGCCAGATAAGTTTGTAGCACTTTAATAGATTAATTAATAGATTAAGTTTCAAAACTATATGTACTCGTATATTTGCACGACTTCAGGTCAGAATATGTTGGATATAACCTTTTCATTAAGATCTTATGTACCATATTTGAGCAAATAAAGATTTGATTTGATTTGAATAGCATTAAACTGTTTTTAAATTGTATTTATTTATGATCTATTAAATCGCATGTATTTTATTATTTTCATATAAAGTCAGTCTGTATTTATATTTGCATTTGATTATAAACGATTTGCTCATTCTTGACTTTTAAATGCATATATAGATTAGACCTGAATATCGTGATAGTTCTTAGTTACATTTTATTAAATGCTTAGATAAACTGCTACATTGAAATGAATCAACGTAATGTACCTACTGTTTATTTAAAAAAACATTATATAATATCTTATTTTATGAAATAAATCAACTATAGTCCTGAGAGAAAAAAAATAAACTTAAGTAAATCTCGGTAACGCTAACGATATAAAGGAATTATATATCAGCTGAAAAGATTTGAATAAACTGTAACAAATAATTATCAAATTCAGGTCTAATCTATCACTATGATGCAAGGTAAAGATAGGAAATTGTCGTTCTAAAGTGGTGATTCATCAAGTTAGAACCTAAGTACAGCTCTGATCTGAGTTTTATCTCTAAAATGGGCTTAAAAACATGGGGTGTGCCGTTTAAAGCTACAACTTATTCTGTCGGCATAGTTATACAAATATGGCCTTAACTACCTACGAAAAGACACTGTACAGTGTACATTGAAATGTAATTCTCAAACTAAGTATCCATGTACTCTGTGTAAGTATCAACCGACGCAGACGTGTCATTTTACTTATTACCGCTATGACGTAAGTCTGTCTGCAAAGCAAACGTCAAGGTGTTGTATTTCGTATGGTTCCATAAAGGTTCCTGATAAGGGTTCCCGAAGACGACAAGGAACAAAAAAAAACTTGTGTGTACTTATGTACACGCGTTAGAAGTTATACTTCTTAATATACAACTTAAACATAGTTATCAATTTTCATACCACCTAGAACTAACGTCATGCTGTTACTTTTACGATGCGCGCGCATCGTAAAAATTCACTCTCATACCACCTAGAACTAACTTCATGCTGTTATTTATACGATGCGCGCGCATCGTAAAAATTCACTTTCATACCACCTAGAACTAACTTCATGCTGTTAAATTTTTTGGTGTCGGTGTGCGCGCGCATCGTAAAAATTCACTCTCATCATTTTTCTCCATCGCGCCAAAAGAAGTATAACTTCAAAAAGTTTATATGTGAATAGAGAGCAAACCATTTGGATTAAGAACCTCCAAAAACGAGTCATTAAATATAAAGAATAAATTAAAAAATAAAAATAATGGTATCTCACACATTTTTCTAACCCATAGTTGCCAGTCAATAGTTATCGCTAGAAAAGGTTTAGTTTATTTACCATGTATAAGATTTTTAATAATGACATTTTATGACAAATACTTGCTAATTGTAAAACGGAGTGAATAGAGATGGGGACGATATCCATACATAAGTAAAATTTTGTTCCTGTGTCCTTTCACTCCGATTTAAGTTAGGTAATTCAAATTAAATTTATGAAAATAATAAGTTTTAAGCGATGACTGTAACGTCTACAGAGTATAGAGTGCAACAAATGATAGTAGGTATCCAGAGATTTGATGACCCGACACAAATTATGACTTCCTAGCGGACTCTATCATTACTTCTTAGTAAGTTTCATGTAGCTATGAGTTACGTCACGAGACACGTCAGTTCCATTAGTTTCAATCTGAGAACACAAACAATATTAGGCGTACTTCAGTTTAATGTTGAATACATTACACTGAAGTCTAGTGTAGCCTATGTTGTACGCAAAGCTGGCTAGGTTAAGAGATACTTGACCTGAGTTTAAGAGATCAAATACGAATTTATTTATTTATATGGGAACTGTTTGGCCTAGACTGTCTACATAACAATAGGTATCTAAAATTCTGACTAAGTTTGCTGACAAATTATGGTCATTAAAAAAATATATGTTTTTTTTCTCACTCTAGTAAATATCTATGAAAAAATCTTTTATTGTTCTTTTAGAACTATTTATATTAATAAAAATGGAAAATTCTTAAAAAATTCTTATTTATCGTTTTGTCACCTCTAACATTAATTTTATTATACGTCGATATCGATTCATAACTTAAATGTCTTACTGCGGTACCCATTTTCTTTGCAAGCGCTCCAATGCTGGAACATGTAGCGTCTTCGATCATGAAACCAAATTCATGCAACTTCTTACATACGTTTTATTTGCTTACCAGCAGCTGGTGGTCCTCCTGAAGCCTATGCACTAGTTTCATCGCTATATTGGATTGTCTTCTGGTCGTAATTCTAGAAATCGATTCTGTCTCTACGTAATAACGATACCTACCCGTGTGCCGTTCAGCCACATCTCCATTACTGCGATAAAGTGATCACAACCTTGATATAACCTTTTGGCGGGTCTGTTGGCCTCAGCAACAACGCGCAATAATTAAAATGTTCCATAAAGTTACGAATTACTAAGTATTTTCCCGCCGTATTTGGTTTTTCTTTTATTGTTGTTATAATTAACATTTTTAAAAATAGAATAAAGAAGGTATCAATCGGTATTATAAACTTTTTATGGAAAGTAAAGAGATTTTAAGCCGTAAATAATTTAGAATTAATGTAAATGTAATTATGACTCTATTCTACTAATAAATTGGGATAAATACGTAAGTTAGGCTTTTAAGTGATACGCTCATGTCATTCTTTTCGCTTTTTGAATGCGTAAAACCTGCGTTTCATACTATAGTCGATAGCCTTTTTCCTTTATATTTTTGTATTTTTATAACTTGCTTATTGTATATTATTATGAATTAGTAACCATCCCATTAGTATTTAAGAAACTTTTGTTTAATATTTTAAATGTGTTTCCATGTAAGTGAATAGTATTCTTTTATTTACTTATAGAATGTGCAATGGTTACCCTAATATCAGAGTTGTTGAAGCCGCCCAGACTTGCCTAACGGCTACAACCGGGACCGACAGCTTAACCTGCCCTCCGAAGCACGGAGATGCTCAGTAATTAAACCTCTTAAATTTAACCCATCTATGGATTGACCCCGAGCCTAGTTGCTTAACTCGCCAGTATTCTTATCAGGAATAAAGCTTAAACTCCGAAACCAGATTAGAGGTAAATATGAAGAATACTATTATACGTGAGGTATACTTAAATATTGCTACCATTTAGCACAACCCAGGGGTCACGTTTAAGGTTACTAGAGTTTAAGCATTCCGTTCTTCCGTTAAACCACCTACCTATTAAACAATTACACACTCTGTTAATTAAAGCATCATAAATCTGAACGCGGAAATAATTTTAAATTTACTTTCATTGGTTATTCACACTGATTTTATAGTCTTTTTAACGTTTACTGCCTCGTTGGGTTCAAATCCAGTTTTAGGCTAATAGTGTTAACTGGATTGCCCTGTCAAAGAAGAATTCTCAGTAGCCGCCTGGAGCATGTATTATCCTTCTGTCCTAAAGCCGTTTGTCCCCCGTCTGATACATTTTCCGGTTTTGTGGGGCTTCGCAGCTGAGAGAATCGGTCTTCCTTTGTTCTTCGTATAAATCTTAAGGATTCCGCCAACGCATCATTGTCGCAGAGATTGATCACTTACTTATGTAAACTACTATTATCAAGTGAAAAGTTTAGGTTTTATTGTGTTTTGTTTGAAATTTATAAACTTCAAACTACTTAGGTAATTGTTTTTTGATTATATTATTTTTTTGTAAATGATATTATTATAAATTTGCTAATAAAAGTTATTAATCGTCATTAATGTTATATGAAATTATGAACTAGGTACATGTTGGTACTCATTATTACACACATATACACTAAGGAATCTGTGAGGTTATATGTCTAACTATAATATTGAAGTCACAACAACATTTTTTGATGAAATTACTTTTTTATGAAACAATGGATTTACTGCTGATTTAATATTAAAATGACTCTTAACTACGTTCGTCAAATTATTCCAGAATCATTTCATCACGTGTAGAAATATCTAAAATTCTAATACTTAGCAGCACATTTCAGGAGTACCTAAGTACTATAACTTAAGTATCTAGATAGAAAGTGAACAGTATCTTACATCGATCAAGTGTGTGCCGACTTCCTCAGGTGTGAATTCAATGCGGTAAACCCCTGGTCTTTCCGCCACATCCAACACTCGCGCAGTCACCGGTCTTCTTGAAGGTGCCGTCACTGTTACGCCAACCTTAAAATAATACACATTGTTTTTATTATTTTTATATTATACTAGCTGCGGTTTTACCCGCGTTCAACTTTATAAATTATAGCCTATGTGTTAATCCAGGGTGTCAGCTAACTCCATAGCAAATTTTATTAAAATCGCTCTAGCCGTTAAGATGTAAAGAAGTGACAAACATACAAAGTCACACACTCAAACACTCACTTTTCGCCGTTATAATATTAGAGTGATTGCTTCTTTTCGCGGCCCCGCCACGTAAGTAATATTTCATGTTATAATATACTAGCTGTGCCCCGCGGTTTTACCCGCGTTAAACTTAATAAATTACCACAACTCCTCCCCTGTAGGTGATAGCGTGATAATATGTAGCATATATGTTGACCCGACCTCTTAGTAATATTCATGCAAAATTTTAAGTTAATCCATGCAGTCCCTTTTGAGTTTAGCCCGGAAATACATACAGACAAACAGACAAAAATTTAATAACTATATTTTTGGGTTCGATATCGATTGTACACCACGCCCCGATTAACCTTTAAAAAAAATATTAAATGTACAGTTTTAACTTTTCTACGATTTTATTATATGTATAGATGTGTTCTTATGGGGTACAATAAAGAGTATTCTTTTCTATTATATCGTTCAGCCGTCTAAAAGTTAATTTTCTATCCCTCGGGAATTGCTATTTAAGGTCTAGATTAAAGGTACGGTGCTATTTAAGGTCTAGATTAAAGGTAATTTCTTATAACATTAGCTATTTATCATTGTAAGTCGCGTCGAAATCGGTCCAGGTGAGGATTGTGAAAAAATAAAGAACAAGAGCATACAAGTAACAGTTGTCGGAAGAAAGACATGTGTGAACACTATGAACAAATTGGAGCTCTTAATGGGAATGTCGTGATTGGCGGAATATATGTCGCAATAAAGACAATAGACCACTCACAGCGCTGGATTTTTATTTTGACTTAGAACTTTCAGTCTCAATTGGCTCTCATCATACAAGGGCGACAGTGGTCAGGAGCAAGACGTCTTTAATTGGTATATCGTCTGTGTAATACCACCAAATTCTAGATACCGGGCTAGAATGACCTATTTTTCTTGTCAGTGACATTCCAATAAAACTTTTTCTCATATCCATGACATATGGATGGGCAGTCAGACAGCAGAGTGACAGCTATAGGCCTCTGTTTTGGCCTTTCTACTCTGAATCGGTGCGGATCAGTCATACGTCTTGTTCCGATTTTGAATAATAAATTTTTCATAGCACGCGTTATTTATTGTACTCACTGTTTTACCGACTATTCTCAAACCGATCAAAAACGATCATCCGTGATCGACCAACTGAAAAGGCCGGTAATATTGTTTGCTTTGAAAAGCGACGTTGTCGACCTTGTTAATGCTGTGATCAAACAGAAATAAAAGAGTGGACCTTTTAATTTAAATTGAACGAATTTTAACCAATAGTAATGATAATACTAGGTATATTAATAAATATTTGGGACAACTAACACACTGCTATCTGATCCCAAACTAGGCAGAGCCTGTTCTATCGCAACCAGGCAACTGGTAAACATACTTATATGTATATTTCCAAAAACATACGTATTATAGATAAATCACACACAGACGTAAAACAATTAATCGTGTTCATCACACAAAGATTACTCCCGAGTGGGAATCGAACACATGACCTCTAGCTTTGCAGTCACTTTTCAAATAGTAGATTAACTATTTTCAAGTTTAGGATTATGTATGGTTTTTCTTGTGTTTATTATTTTTCGATTTATGACAAAAGTCCGTTAGGCAAAATAGGATTAAAAGATATGTGTAAGTAATGATCAGGGAATCCTTGTATCTCTTGTCACACATTTTAATTAAGTGAACTTAAGAGCGTGACACCAGAGTAGCGCTTAACGTTAGTAATAAGGAATGGTGAAGAACCTCCATCTCACAGTACACTCCAGGTTATAACCGACATCATTATCATGTCAGCCTTAAGACGTTCAAAGCTGAAAAGGCTTCCCAAAAAGTCCATATTTGCCGATCTTGATCACTACCCGCATATCGGTCCACCTTATGAGGGCCGTGCCTAACCTGCATCTTTCGGGTCGTGGTCGCCATTCGAGAGGCCGATGTTTCTAAGAAACTGGCCTTCATAATGCCACTACAGCTTCAAAATTCTTGGTACTTGGATTCACCTGCGAATTAGGATATTTCTGATTCGATCTCACAGTGAAACTCCGAGTACCTATAGCCTTCTTCATAATTCTTTGGTCACCCTTAACCTTATTATGAAGCCTTAGTATGCATCTCTGTAATAGCAGCATTACTATTTCATAAGAAGGACCACGTGCAGTCGCTGTGCCGTACTGGCAGGAGTTGGCAATAGGGGAGGGCAATTCTGAGCCCTCCCAGGGTACGTGTCCCGACCATCTGGGACATGGCGCAAAAAGGGGGGCACCGGAGTAGCATACCCGCGTTCCCGGGGCTCCTCCCATAAGGCGCCAAGAGAAGTCCACGGCAGGTAGGTTTAGTCGGTGCGAGTCCGACATACCCACCCGTAGACACTTTTTGCGGGTGGCATGCGTAGGCATTCCCCCTGCCTAAACAAAAAAAAAAAAAAAGGAAGTACCGCTTGCCAGAGCTCATCAGCGAAGTGGTATGGACGACAACGCGTAAGTTCCGTGTGTGTCGTAAGCGTTCAGAGGGATAATAAGTGTGTATAATAAGTGTGTACCATCAAGTGGGCCGCATACGTGTTTGCCAAATTTGCTAGTATAAAAGAAAATATATTTCTCTTAAATCCAATGTAGAGTTTGAGCGTAGCTAATATAAAATATACACAGCAGTGTTATGTATATGACTCGATAATTATTTAATTTCTCTATAACAAGACCATGTCAGTGCACATACTTTTTTGGCCAACTTTATTTCGTTTCCAATAAGGACAGTTTTCGATGTGCAAATATTTCCACTGACGTGCCGTCGACTGTACTCATTTTTGCTTTTGGTATCACTTTTCGTTCGCAATTTTTATCATATTCTTTGTAAAACTTGCTATTAATAACGTGACTTGTGCAACAGCGAAGTTTTTTAATTCGCTTCAATAGTTACCATACTCTTTTCAAAGAGTGGAATTTTCATTTCCAGAGTCACGAGTTGCTGGTATAGTTGTATTAAAGGAGGAAAAATGTCGATGATTAAATTATGCGCGTACCGTATGATAACCATGAGTTTCCAATAAAAAATATTGAGACTGGTATATAATATCTGTCATTGCATGAGCTGGATAACGTTTAAATTGTCATTTTAGTAAGTTTTGCGTGGCGTATTTAATAAAATTTCTAAATTTATGCACAATCGAATTCTCTATTAGCTTGCAGGATATAAAATATGATGGCCTCGTATTACGTCGTGAGTGCTAAATTCTATTAGTATAATAATAATATGTAAGTAAGTAGTCATTCAAAGTAATTCTCGAACTCCAATATACATAAGTGCATTATATTTTCGAATAAAGCATCATAACTCCTAGCTGACCACTCATTACTAAAATTTAAAGTCAAGAATAATCATAAAATTAAAAAAAAAATCTTTCTAAAATGGCATTTAAATTACAAATATTTTAAGATGTCTTAATATTTTTAAGTAAAGAACAAACCAAAAAGTAATCTGCGTTTAATATTGTGCCAGCAATACAAGACCATTTAAAACACGACTTTGAGAGTTTGATAGAAGAATGCATGAAGTAATAATGAC
The DNA here is from genome assembly GCA_951640165.1 of Pseudoips prasinana. NCBI lineage: Eukaryota > Metazoa > Arthropoda > Insecta > Lepidoptera > Nolidae > Pseudoips > Pseudoips prasinana. The sequence goes on along the minus strand of OX621236.1, from coordinate 19,190,763 downwards.
TAAGAGTATTTTATGTCATGAGTACTGGAATAATTATAGGATTCCATAACTTGGAGACACATGATAAGAAAAACAGTTACATATGACACTAAACAACTTTAAGCTTTATACAAGTTTGGAAAATTCTACAGATACTTCTTAGTTGACTTCATAAGCTGTAGATTTAAAGAACTATATTAAATTTTAAAATTTGTGTCAGCTTAAACTATGGCCTTTGTGTTAAAAGGAGCTGTGATTAATAGCCATTTTAGCAATGTTTTGTGATACTACTAGAATGATAATATATGTCATTATTTTTAGAACATAGTTACTGATTTTAATACTTGTTTAATTATTTTCCTTTGTATACATGTTAGTAACATTACTAGGATGAATGTGTATCAACACTATATGTGTCTAACTAGTAAGATGAAATTTAATGACTACCAGTCCATTTGACCCAATCTCATGGTAGATAGAGGAGGTAGGTGAGCTCACAGCGGGAGCTGCATAGTCGATTGCGTTACACGTGGCGTTGCGCGTCGGTCGTGCGATTCTTGAATGAAGATATTAATTGATATAAATTGCCACGAGTGACTTTTGAAAGTCGAATATATATATACAACATGTAACGTAATTAACGCACTCCCTCATACACACCAATTAGAATATTATGTTGTAATCATAATACATACACTACATTTTTTATTTTACATAAGTAGCATTGTTATTTACTAAATTAGTTTCTTGGAATAAAGTTTTTTATTTTATTTTGTATTGAATGATGGAATTTGTATGAATACAAATAAAACTGCGACTTTAAAAGTATTATTACTTTGACTTACAGTCCTTTCAATTTGTTTTGACTGTACACTGTACAGGGCTATATGACAATAATTTCCGTAGTTTTAATTATTTTGGAAAAAAAATTATCTATATAATATAAATCGATTCAGTAAACGATTCTGAACAAACTACTTTCAGGGTGTGCGTTAATTAAGTTACGTATTGTATATAACTATCATTTCAGAAATTCACAACGCTAGAATATTTGGTACAACTAGGTTACAAGTTAAAAAAGGAATAAGATTTTCTTTTTAATATGAAGTTTACAGTTAACCTAAAACAAAGAGTGACTCAACCGTCTACCAAATAAAATTACAAACAAAATAACCCGTAGGAGAGGGAGATACGTGAGAAGGTCGGTTTTGTGCAGCTGCTGTACGGGCCATTACTCAACTTAAGGATTGGCGGGGGCATTTGTCGACCGAATGCAAACTGAGGACCATGGAGGCCAATTATACTCGCAGCGCATTTGCGGTCGTAGTCACGGCTGTGAAATTATTACTTTGTTTAGCTTAGAACTTTAATTATGTTCAGAAACAGTATTTTAATAATTAGTGGGAGATAATACGCATTTGAATAGCTCCTAAATTCAAATCTCTGTTCTTCTACGAAATGTTCTGTTATGTTGGCGCATGGCGCCCGAGCTCATGCGAGGGCAATAAAATAACACGAGTGCATTAATAACTCACTTTAGCAAGGTGTGTTATCTACTTCTCTTCCAACTAGCAATCTATCTACCGTGATAATATATACCTACTGAAAATATGAACTCAAGTTATTGTAAACAAAGTTCAATTCATATTCTCCTCAAACATTTGATCATTTACAATGATTAAATGTGAAGTTATTAAAAGTGAAATTAATTATTATCAGAATCAGACGATACCGGTACACGCGGGCTCAATTTTAATGGGAACAAAGGACGTGGTGATGGTGATCGGTGCAAGTGAACTGATTCCGTCACGTTATCAGTGATTTTAGTTTTGTTTTGTTGATTTCTTTGCCTGCTCTGCAACTTTCTGAACTTTCCGATTCACATCCCCATGACGATTAAGCCTAGTCAAATTAGCACCTGAATCAGCCCGCAGCGTTGCGAACGTTCGGTGAAAACAAGGCCCAGTGTAGACTTCAGAGTTTTGTAGCTTCAAATAACAGCCAATTTCAAATGGCAATTTTCTTATTTTATTTCTGCCGGTGAAATGAAATAAGAATGATTTAAGAAAAACCTTTGTGTTTATAGAACTTGGACGCAGCGCCATGTATTTCTGCACTGCATTTAAAAATTCGTCACGTTTTACAAAGTGACGGTCTTTCTGTTTTCGAGTTCACACGTTTAATTAGCAGCATCTGGTTATTTGTTTCGATGTTGTCAATTGTGATATTCATTAATTCAGAGCTTCTGCAGGCAACGTTATAACATAATAATATCGAAAATGAGAACAACGTATAAAAAAGATTTAAAATCTAGGTTCCATTTAATTATAATAATGACCAGTACATTGTTTAGGACAAGTATTTAGTAGAAATACATTGCCGGGTAGTTAGAATAACTTCAAAATTGTCGCAAGTAGTCATTATACTTAGCTGGCCATGTACTGTTATTAACCACTTGCACTGACAAATGTATATATTGTATATCGGTCATATTGTGTCGCGTGCCGTCTAGATTATATGACGATGCTTCATTAAAAAATGTTTCTATATTATGAACTGTGACCACTTTTGGCTTTTTACTCATATGTAGGCACTATTATATATTTGATAGCCGCTTAGTATCCACATTGTGCTTGTTACTAAGTGTGTTTTTAACAATGAATATACAGACCACAATGTAGATGGTCTCAATATTTTGAACATCTCAACTACTTTAGTAAAAACACACTTTCAAAATTTTCAAAGGTCTTAAATACTTATCCCGTGACTTTTGCGGCAAAAGGTTATTAACAATTTTATTTGCTGTTTGCTGTTTTTGTACTGTCTGGAGTCTTTCCTTCATAACGCTATCGCTGTCTATTTTTTTAAACTATCTTGAGAAATATGAAGTACCTATCTATGTTTTGCAATGGTACAAGATGCGTTCCAATTGTTATTTTTCATCACCCAGTCGGTTTTATTTGTCTATGCTCGAAGTTTTATTCAGCTGATTTTTATTTCCAGCCAGTATCTTTTTAATCTAGTGCAAAAATTTGAAATTAAACTTATTGGGAGATATTTAAACCTCTGTGGTAAATTTATATCGAAAAAAAAAACAGTGCATTAATGAAAAACTGCGCAATTTAATAGGTATAACATTTCTGCATTGTTTTGGTTTTAAGTAAAAAAATTGGTTCTTTGTGATCGCTTTTCATTACTACGTGGTTGAAAGAAAAATATTTTTCATCCACCCATCTCGCAAAGAGTATTTTTGCTCTTCGATTTCTGTGGTCAAAAGTAGTTTTTATCTGCTAGAAGATAAAGTAAATTTGAATTCAGAACATCGTGTGCACTAAGTTTGTGAATTCAAGCCATCATTAAATCGGTCTTTTGCCGGATATCTCACTGATCGCATTTGAGACGCCGCCGTCTCGTCACCAGAATAGAGAGTACACGAGTATATTCACAGAACTTATGTCCTGAACTTGGTATTTTTACATATTAAGGTCAATGGCAACACTCACCTCATTTTTGCTAAAAGTAGCAGTTCCTGGAGAGGTGGAGATTTCGAAGACTGCTGGCACCCTAGCAGGGATTAGCCGTGTGGGCTCCCCTCCGCCGCCGCCCGCCGGCCCTGCCATCACCTCGACCTTCCAAGGAGATCCTGCAATAAAAAAAACATAGTTACAATTTCCATTGTAATACTACGACTCACTTAATTCAATCACAATCCTCCTATCCTGTTAAAGGGGAGGTTTTTAACTGAGAAAAAGGCGGAGGGGTCTTAATTTAACATTGTTATTTTTTAATATAATTGTATTTTGCGCAATATATTTACAGGAAATCAAGAAAATTAAGTTAGTGTCAGTGTACAGTAATTGTCCAAGACAACTCAGTGCACAGACACTTGCACTTACAATTTATTACGTAAAGGATAATTTAACCTTTTTGAGGTGAAAGTGCAATTTTGAAGTTTAAGTTTAAGTGGTTATTACAAACAATGGGTGGTAACTTAACATTATAACTGGTAAGTCATTATGACCATGACGCGAAGTGACAAGTGAAGCACGAAGTGAACCAGGCGGGTCACTTGATGGTTTTTTAATTTCATTTCTATTGCTTTAGGAAGCAGACGAGCTAGCGGCCCGCCTGCTGGTAAGTGGGAACCGCTGCTCATGGACATTCGCAGTGCCAGGGGGCACAGCAAACTGCTGCCTACCGTGATATTAATACTCTTTTTAAACCTAGTTTGAAGAAGGACATGTAGCGCAGGGGAAACACCGCAGCAGGTAATTCATTACGGAGCCTGCACGTACGTGGGATGTATGAACGCTGAAAGCAAACCGTGCTTGACGATATCGCTTCCAGGTGGACGGATGAACGGTTGTTCATATCAAATCATGTGTTTACAATGTTATATAATTTATGTTTTATTTGTTATGTTATATAATCATGAGCAAATCTCAATTTACTAAAAAAAGAGTTATGAATTTAAAACGCTTGCAGCGTTTGTTATGTATTGTTGTTACAAATTTTGGTGGCTCGCGAAACGTATACCTATATATAGTTAACTAATACTGTCTGGCTCTATGGTTTAGCGCAAGGTGTTCACTGTACCACCGCAATTATGAGGTTTCAGGTTCGCTTCAATTGCAGCCCGTAGTCAGGAAGTTGGTAGTTTACACCCCCCCAGAGAGCACTGAAAGCCCACAGTCAGGCCTAGAGCATCAACCTTGTTCAAATTCAAGATTTGAACTCAGGCCTTCAATTTTTACAGCTGAACATACTACCGCTAAACAAAACAGTCAATGTGCAATTGAGTTTGAAACGGGAATTTTCTAACGATATAAGTTATAAGTATATATATAGTTTTTCTTGGAGCTTTTAATTTTTTCATGTGGTAACCCTTGTTGCCAGACGAAGGTACCTACGGGCATAATGGAAAAACATGACAAATGGTGTCACTGATCGCACAGACGCGGGTAATAGTGCTCATTATCGCGGAGTTTCTCATATAAGCACTTTTTCTGCTCTGAATATTTTATCCTGGATGACAATAGTGACATTTATCACAAAGAACTCGTGATTTTTACACGCTTTATGTCAAAGCACTGTGATTTTGAACATAATGGAAATTGGATTTACATAATTTTATAAGGGGTGTCTGCAAAAATCAATTCGTCCAATTTAATTCAGTAAAACCGGAAGAGCTGTCGTATATTTTTTATTATTTCTTGGACTTTTAAATTTAATTTTACAGTTATTGTGTCTACTAATCGACAACAAAACCGGTGATAAGATGACATATGCCACTGGGCTTCTGTCAACCAATACGATTGTCATAGTTGATCTAGTGACAACCTTCTGTCAACCAATACCGACTGTCAATTGTTCTCGTGACGGGACTCACGGGACCGAACGCAATTCTTCATTATTAGACAAAGCTGTTTGGTGTGATAATGGAATCCGAGACCTCACACAAATCCCCGATCGAATGGCTTAAATCGCACAGAGATCATCCAAGTAGGAAGCCAAGTGACGGGCCATGATGTGACTGGCCTTTTGGTTTAGTGGCTAGTGTCACTGACTGTTAAGCCAGAGGTAGTGGGTTCGATCCCCGTCCAGGATCAAATCTTTTATGATGAGTACGATTATTTGTTCTGTGTCTTGGTGTTATCTATCTATCTATAATATGTATGTATTTAGAAATGTATAAGAATGTTTATCAGTTGTCTGGTTGCCACAGTATAAGCTCCGCCTGGTTTAGGATCAGATAACAGTGTGTTAGTTGTTCTAAGATATTTATTAATTACGAGTATGTATTTATTATATCAGCCTAAAGACGTTACAGCTGGACAAATGTCTACCTCAAATATCGCTATAATTGCTGGGCTTACCCTACCTCAATCCAGCGGCTTCAATTAGTAGGTAGTTTAATTAAATTCAACAAGCGATAGTTCTTTCAATCCTTATTTAAAAAATCGTTTTAGATTTTCATTATGGAGCCCATTCTCCGGGTTCTAATCAATTGGAAGTAAATTGGAAGAGATAACTTAGTAAATACAGAGGAACAAGGTATCTTTACGAAGATTATAATCTACCTAACTATTGGTATTCGCAGATAACAGTAGGAAACGACGATTAAGTACTAACGATCGCTTCTGTGTAAAGATTTGCAGGTGGGACAAAAATTGCGCATTTGTAAACCTACGAAGATACGCATCTCAATAGATTTTTTCTGTTGAAAAATGAACCATATCCTTGAAAGTTTAGAGTACTCCTCTGTCACTACCTATGTGACGCTGTCTGTAGTAATTACTTACGTGTAAATACGTATTGGTAAAACATGCCGGTAGGCATTAATTAGAATTACCCTACAGATGTTTCCAAGAACATTACTTATGGAGGTATTCAATGTTTTAGTTAGAGTTGTAAATACACGCTTAGAAATGTTTTATGCAATACCCGTACGGCAATCTGATACAAACAGGACATAAGGGCATAATAAATACAAGAAGACTAATATAATAGGTTACAATAACCAGTCGTATGGAACATTAACAAATCCAAAAGAACAAATAAACATAATCTACTTTGATTAAAAATTAGTAATCCAACTAAATTCGTCGGTGGAACTTCTTTAATTTATTCTTGTTAGCCCTGACTTTCTCTTTGATTCTATACATATAGGTTTATTTTGTTCTGCCCAATATTTACTTTTTTCCATAGTTAAAGTAGACCGTCTATACGTTAAATGCTACCGTAGTAACCTGAACCTGAAAGGTCCTACCTGAAGGTCGGATGGTATGATCGCGTGCATAATACTGAAGTTTTGCGACGACCCGAGAGTTCGTTGGTGGCATTGATACGTATTTAATGCGTGCTTTTAATCTTTGGATTTGCAGATATGTGTCACGCAGTCAGAAGAGCGTGTGGCGAGAGCCTCTTTTATTCAACTTCAGTTCAGAGGGTACGCGAGAATGCGGAGGCCTACTCCTCAGATATGAAGATGTTCAGAAACGGCACATGAAAAGATGTATTATCGAGCCCTTGAAGTGTACTTAATACGCATTTTTGATGAGCGATTAGAAGCTGTAAATCGATATGAGCTGAAAGCCCAAAAATCCGTGGCTATAATACAATTATGTTAATGGGCAACGGACGATAGTTAACTAAAAAGATTGTTTATGGCAGCTTTCCTGTTCTGTACTCTATGGTGTGTCTATCATTTTCAACACTTCTTGTTCATGTACACTTTATTCATATACCACTGAAACAGGCCTGTATAAGTTTGAATGACTCATGTCATGTTTTGGTTCTTTTAATCTTACATACACAATACAGCACATACCCGTGTTCCACCAAATTCCATGGTTGCAGCATGTGATTTTATTAGTGACACGTTTAAGAGAGATACGTGTGTTCGTCATACTAACTACGCTAGTTTGACATTACAAATTAGATAGACAGGGTTATTGGAGTCACCTAGTAGATATAGCAAGAGACAGAGGTGATATATGTATTAGGTACAATCACATGTATATATCTTTCGTTTACGGTACAACTTTGCTTTTAAATTTGCTTAGTTTTTTTTCTTTTACCTAATATCTACTTGTTACATCTTTCTACCAATTTTTTATCGTTTACTAGTTTTGTCCCTCTCAAGGTTGTTTGGAATAAATTGCAGCTTGCGATAAGACCGCCTTGTTTATTCATTAAATTGGTAATTCAGGTGTACCATGAAGAGTTCAGTATATACTTATCTACTTCTAATTTCAGAATTTCTTGATAAGTAAATATAAATGTTGATTGTTTTCTAACAATCCACATCCGATTGTTAGAGTAAAAAACAATGAAACCATTTAAAATTTTGTTGTGTAAAAGTTCAGGTGCAGTTAATGGCTACAATGACACTGGCCGAAACAACTAAAACAAAAGAATGTGCATTGTGTTGCGAAACCAAAAGGCCAATATGGTGGAACTGATTGTTCTAAGGTCATTTAGTTTAATTAGAAAATAATCGCCAATATTTTTGTCGATCACATTTTGCAATGTTTGTTTTGTACTGAGAAAATATTCAAGTTTCTATTGTTACTGTACTTTTTGTAGTACATGATCAACTTAGCAGCGTATCAATAGAAGATGTTTTTAACTGTCCTCTATAAAGGTGGGTTCTGGAAGGAGTTCCTCCCAGACACCCCCTAGATTAGGCACTGTTATTGTAAGTTCACGAACTTCGGTAGATATAGATCTAAGTACATGACCTTGCTAAGGTTGCTTAACCAACGTATGTTATTTCTTCGTACATAACGATAAAATTAAATGAGTTGTAGTTCTTGATGACCGCCGAAACTCAGCTGGTAGGGAATCGGCCTTCAGATCCGTGGGTTCGATCCTCGCACAATATATGTGTTCATGAACATGTCTACTTGCCTTGGCCTGGATGTTTCCTGCGTATTTTATGTATTGTATATGTACAAGAATAAATATTTCTGTCCATAGTCGAATAACCATAGCACAAAATTAGCTTAGTTTGATTATGAATATGATTATTAATTTATTCTATCTAATATTTAATATTTGCAATACCACAAAATATTTAGGGCTAAAGTATTTAGCAACACCATAAAATAAAATTATAAATTAACAATACTTACATAAAGTCAAATTAATTTGACGGTCACCGTAACCTAGTTGGTAGTGCCTACGAAACTGGTGGTCCTGGGTTCGAATCCCGGTAAGTGCAAATTTTTGTGTGATGAGCACGAATATTTGTTTCTGAGTCATGGATGTTTTCTATGTATATAAGTATTTATCTATCTATATAAGTATGTATATCGTCGCCTGGTGCCCATAGTACAGGCTTTGCTTAGTTTGGGGCTAGGATGATCTGTGTGACATTGTCCCTAGATATAATTATTATTATTTTATCATATGATTGATTTATCTTATTTCAAGACCTGTTTTATAGTCTGTGGTTGTTGGTTATACACAGGGCCCTTCACTATATGGACGTTACCCGTCAATAAAGTAAGACATTACTGTTATACATTATTCCGAAAAAAGCCGTTATTTATAGGCGAGAGCTTTCAAAAAGATAATAAACAATATGGACATTGAATTACAAGTTATGTACCTACATGGATATACTTAATATAATTAAAGGCATTTCTCGAACAAATACTTCTGCCTTATTTTGATAGGAACGACAACTTAGATAATTTTATGAAAGTAGAGAAGAATTTTCTCTTTCGCTTTCTATTCGTAACTCAAACAAAAAGCGCATCTTATATTATCTTTGCAAACAGTCGTCAAAAATCATAACAAATCTGGCTGGCATATTTTCAAACGAATTATGTAACTGGCGCAAAGAATATCATCGTCCCTTCTTTCCTGTTTCTCCATAATTTTCTTAACGATTAGGAAATCATTAACTTCAACTAGGTTAAACGAAATAAATTGTAATCATTTTTTTTATTACTAGGTACCGTGACTCATAGCTGTTATGTAAACCATATACATAGCTGGCATCCATGATACAGCCTTTGCTTAGTGTGGAAGCTGCTGTTAATTATTATAGTATTATGTGAAATGTTTAAACAGGGTTGTTCATCTAAATGGTAAAATTAAAAATGAACCAACCCATCCCGTGAAGGCCGTAGAAGTCGTCCCGAAGTAACATCCCCAGAAAACGGGCAGCAGGTTTTCTCTGTATAATAAAGACCATACTGCAATCGCCAACTTGTCTGCCAAACGTGGCGATTATACTAACAACATTTAAAATTTTAGAGAGGCATTTGTTCAGAAATGGTGGTTTTTCGGCTGACATGATATGCGACAGTATCTTTTGTTTTATACTTAAGATACGCGGTGTTACTGGAACTATTTAGAATATTTTTTAGGTAAAGGCCACGGCTTAGAGCAAATTTATGTGGTCTCACATATAAATTTGATCAAATCGCTTGTAACAAAGAACATTTAAGATCGGATTGCCTTGTTCATTTGATATTATGAGGTACTTATTTAACATGACGAGCTTAGGCGTATTGTTACATAACCTCCTTATTAAACATGACCTCGACTGGGAAATTTTAATAATACACGTGGGAAGATGGCACAATGGCAACAGATGAAGAACTTTGCTTTGTTATTGTTGTATTTTAGATGAGTTTACGAACTTACAACACAAATATTGTTTTTGTGTATTTACCAACCTACCTAATAATTATTGTTTGCCTTCAATTCCTGGAGAACAATGTGTTTTACTTATGCCGGGTTAAATTTAATTGGGGCGTAAAACTCTGCAGGTATGCAACATATCGCTAAGGGGATACATTAAAAATCTTGTTTCAACTTCAATTATTCTGGAATGTACACAGAGCATTGTGAAAACATTCTATCACACTAATATTATAATGGCGAAAGTTTGTCAGTGTGTGAGTATGTATGTTTTGTTATACCTACTTCTTCACGTCTAAACGGCTTGAGCGATTTTAATAAAATTTGGTATGGAGTTAGCTGACACACTGGATTAACACATAAACTATAATTTATAAAGTTTAATGCGAGTTAGACGGCGGGGCACAGCTAGTATAGAATAAATACACAATTTTCAAAATCAGTACACAAACAATGGAGAAATCGCGTTATATATGTACAAAAAATTAAAACTTAATATGTTTGTTGTAATGGATAAACTTCAAACCTACTAAACTGCTTTGAAACATACCTTTAAGAAACGGCATTATCAACGAATAACATGGGCTGTATTTGATTTTAAAATAATTAGAGATTTTGCCTATAGAAGCCATTATGTAGCGTGCTGAGAAAATAAAATTACGAAACATAAAAGATTGCGCAAACGAGAAAATCAAAACTCTTCCAAGGCGGGGACACCTGTCGCTTGACTAAGTGACTTATGGGCAACTATTATTGTTTACAGAAATACAAGAATATTTTTAACCGGCTAAATAGCGGTATATTCTATAAGGGATACTATTCCATATTTTGTTACATCCATATACTAATTTTTGGGTAAAATGTGTTAAATAAACATATTTTATTTCAATCTCCACTATGTAACGGATGCCCCAATGTATATTAATAATTGTAATTTGTAGTAAAAGTGCATAAACAGGCACTACTTTTTAAATCAAGACAGATGATTTGATTGGCGAACTAGAATGACGCCAGCACATCCAGCTACCCCCAATCTGTCAAATTTCTTTTATAAATTCTCAACTTTATCACAAGAACATAAGGTTCACTTTCAATTGGGGAAATTTCACAAATTGGGGTAGCTTGATGTGCTGGCGTCTGTACCTACGAAATATGATGAACAAAGAAGTACTTCATAGACCTGAATACATTAACACCTTGTTCCTTATAAACAAATAAAAAAAAAAATTGCAAAATATGAACCGGAAGCTTTCGTTGGATAATTAATCTCGTAAACATAATAGTTAATTATTAATGATATAATGATGGCCAGATTAAAAAATGAAACCAAGTCAATTGCTCATCATAAAAAAGACCACAAAATCAGATAATTACCTAATTGCGTAGTTGCCACCCTTAATACGTACGTTGAATGTGAGACCGACCTAACATGTAGGTCGGTAAATAAATTATTCATATGTTAACTAAGATCCATTAGAAGACGTTTAGAATTCAATGCGGGTAGAAGACAAAGGAATGCAAATCCGGGAATACGGGAACTGCGAGCGATTTTACGTTTTTAATTAAACGGGAACCTATAAAGCAATCGTAAATGTATTGTAGCGAATCGAGTTTATATTTACGAGTAGGTTCGGAATAAGGTCGCTGTTGACCGAGACTAAAGGCGCACCTGTTTGAAGCCAGCTGGGCCGTTATAACTCCGGTAAAGGTACACACACTCAAGAACTCTCGCCCTACTGCCATATTATTAAACTGCCATATTAAACTAGGTTTTAGCGAATGCGAATTAGTAAGCCATCTTTAAATATTTTATTGCGATCGATGATTTAAGGATCAAATAGAGAATAATAATCGAATTATTTATTTAATGTTTACCAGGTAATTAGTTTCAAAAATATTGACGGGCTAGCTGGCGTGATTGGGTTTGATTCCCACCCAGGACAGATATGTGTGTCCATGAACATGTCTTATGTAATATACCAGTTATCTGGTTTCCAAAGTACAAAATCTGCTTCGTTTGGGATCTGATGACCGTGTGTAAATAATATTCCAGGATATTATTATTATAAAATTAATAACCAAGAAGTTTAGTTAGATATGTGAATGTTATAAATCAATATATGTCTTATCTTGAACTACATGACTATTGTATTGATTAGTTAAGGAGTACTCAGCACAAAAACTTCCGCTTTGAAAAATAATTGTACTAAGTAACCCGCGCCGCGTCGGCAAATTACTCTTAGGGGTTCAAACCTCGCCTAAGGGCGGATATTGACGGGTAGAATTGTAGTTATAAGGATATTTTGTGCCATTGCCACTTTACGTTATTACGTGAAAACGAGAATCCGCTCAAATTAAAAAGTTGGTCTAAATGCGAAATAAACGAAAATAAAAATTTAGAGTGTATTCGCAGTGAATAATTCTATACAGTTTGTAGTATCATCTGAATAGTAAAAACCTATAACTAACGGCATTGAATGTATTTTATTATAACGAAACATATTCAATTCCGTCTCCATAGAAATAACTAACAGTAATTAAAACCTTTGGATGGGCGCTTTAATTATTATTAATAAGAACAGTTAGGTAGCATGTGTGTTACTAGTTAACTGTTTTCGAACACGTACTATCATGTGTATTATCCCTAAGTCTGTAAGAAAAAAAATAAACCAGCGAGCGTCATTTGGCAGGTACACTAGGTATTCATAGCGTAGATTGCGATGATCCGAAATAAAGTAACGTTCTACAGATACTTAGTATAGTTCATATAAATATTTTATTTTTTATTCACGTAGACTTTAAAAAAGCACTTGTAAATAGTCAGAACATGTTTGTAGTAACATATAATTAATGAATTTATAATTATTTCTAGGTACATATAAATATTGTTACGTACACGGATTGTAGAAAATAAATTATAATAGGATTTATTTTATAATAGGAGTGATATTTAGCTAGCTTATATTAATTATTGTCAAGGATCATGTGTAGGTTTAACATCGACTACTATCGAAATTTTTAATTTTAGCTTTATTCGATTCGTGATTTAATTGAACACATTAAATTATGTCGTTGCAGTTGACTGTACATTTGGTCGTTGTGACCGGTCATAAACGCGGCCTCTAACGGTCGACTGGCGTAAATAATGAGTGTAAATTCAATCGCGATTGTGTCCAATCACACTTCAAAACGGCAATCAGCATCAGTAGGTGACTCTACCATCAGTGTAGTTCTGCTATTAAAACATGTACGATTGCAATCAACAATATTATACAATAAAAAACGCGTACACTTGAGAAACATTAGAAGTAGCAAGATAAGGAGAATCAAAAAATATCTGGAATTCTGCTTTTAACACTAGATACATATACGAGTAAAATTTTATGAATAGCGAAGTGTACTCATGTTTAGTTTAATGAATGCTTAAAGCGTAAAGAAACCAAATTTTGAAAGATTAATGCCAAAACGTGATTATAATTTTGAAATTACAAGTAAATTAGTGGATTTATTTTATCTCTTCTTGTGGCAACATTTTTTTTTCAGACACACATATAATTGAACTGTCCCGAACAGGTTCAGGTTATTAAGGAGGTTATTCAGTTATTTTTTACGTCAACTCAAAGCTGTAGATATTGTTGTTCAAGTTAGACCTTCTTACACACTGAATCTCATGGTTGAGACTCTATTAGTGTAAGAGAGGTACAACATTAAAAAAGAAAAATATTGAAGAGGGAAAAACATTTACGCGCAATTCAATTATGATTCTTTTAAAGGTGGGTGTCCATCGAGCTCTAGCTGGCGCTTTAAAACTATGAACAAGTTTTGAAGCGAACTTGGGTTAGGTATCTATCAGATTCAATGCAAAATATGTGAACATGATGAAACATGTTACGAGCGACCTCCGTCAATTTAGACGTTTAATTTTGAACCTTCTTTCTTGTGACGTTCAAACCTGGTGTGTCTTGTCTCCTTCACAATGAAAAAATACCGTTATCGCGGTACTTAACGAGTCTATTCCAGTTGTCAAATTTGGTATTGGAATTTTCTTTGAAAAGCAATTACTATTGAAATTTGAAAAGCAAATGAAAAGTCTCGTATCGTACAATGATTAATCAAAAACTACCCCAAACCTTCCGTGTGACTTTTACTTGTTAGAAGGCTATTTATACATTCAAAGTAAAAATAAGTGTGTTTGTTTTTTCGTCTGTGGCATAGTAGCTTCCAAATTGTTCAAATATTAATGCGGTATTTCGTATGTTAATTTTCGCAGCACATATTCCGTAAACGATGATGGCGACTGCCATATATAGGCATTTTGCCATTCAAATGGTTAACATGGAATTGTTTAGATAATTATCAAAGATCTAGAAAAACAACTAAGACAAGCTGACAAATTTTACGGACTTCAAACGCTAGGCTAAGTTCTATTCTTGGTTTTTCATGTTGTAAGTGTGTCTATTGTGGTCTCTTTGTCTCAATGGTTTTTTTTTCATATTTATCGAAATGTCTGCAACCGTAGTGGAGAACCACCTTTATTTAAAGTGGATAAACAAGTAATAAGTATTGTTCCTACAATTCATTTCGCTCTACGTAACGATGTCTGAGAATTACTTGTATAATGATTTGACTTTCTACACTGCTCTTCTTTATATATTTATGTAATAGGATGATAATATTAAATGATCATTATCTGTGAAGTATCGGACATTATTAGTAAATCAGTTTCATAGTTTAATACCCGGTAGTGCACTGATCTACTTGCGTTAAATCGCATATATTTCCCGTCGGACCAAATCAGACTACCTACTTTTAGCATAAGTGATTAGCGCATTGATTTTTGACGAGTTTAATACAGATATGTTTAGCGAACCTTTAATAGAGTATCCTAACACTTGCATTATATGCTTATAGGAGGCTTTGGATACTAAATTCTAATTTAAAACTTCTATAAAAATAATATACCTTTATTTATTCAATTGAATTTACGCGTTATAGCGATTGCTTCGATGCTGCATCGCGTTATCGTATCGCGTATTTTGACACCAAGATCATAAGTAGTCCCTTATGATCGTGGTGTCAATATACAAGGTCTTAGTAAATTTATGTATAGGCTTCCATATAGGTGAATCACAATTCAAAAGTAAACTTATTCCTGCGATTTGCAGTACAAAAGAATATGGGCATACTGAAGAGTTTGGATAAATAACCAACATGCCGATTACCGATCCTAACGTAGTAAGTTCATAAGATTCACTTAATCATTTAAAAAAAATCACTTAACAATCCAAAAAGTACGATCACATGCGCCTACTACCTAGCTTTCACCTACACGATAATAAAGTCGTTGCTTTATGGCAATATGCCGTTACTTTCTGTAAATTTTGCCAGTGTCATTTAGTGGCTACAAAAAATTTACGTTTGAGGCAAACTTTCTTACCGCACGAATAAAAAGCCCTCATTCTCAAAAAAATATAATTAGAACCCAACTTGACATAAACGTCATTATTTATATATTTGAGTCTTAAAATTATATCACACAGGTTATATACGTGAAGCTTCTGGTCAATGGATCGCTAATGCCAATGACCCAATGTCATTGTCACGACCAATTTAATCCACATCTGTATTCATAAAAGTGTAGAAACACTAAGGAAAGTACGAAATTGAAAAGAGTGCAATCTATAAGATTTTTTGGTAGGATATTGACAGCATTAATGCCAAATTCTTTGCATGGTCTTTAATTTTATTAAGTATTCTAGGAATTATAATAAGTAGGTATACTTATATACCAGGGTTTTCATTTAGTCGTGGAACTTTATTGGACGGTGGTATATGATACATGGTGTATGTTTTCTACTAATGTGTGTGAGCCCTACATACATATTTTCAATTTAGAAAATAAAAATAAAAGGATCAATATCATAATTATATTTCATTCAACCAGCATAAAATAAATGTGATCTATTAGGATTTCTTTTTATAAGAACTATTAAATGACAAAGGTGAAGGCTTCTTCCAAGTAAACATTCTTTCTAAAATAGTTTTGACAATATGTAAGGCGGCTGACTAGCTTAAGGTAGCTTAAAATTTTACTGTGCCTCTGACCGGGACAACATTTTAACAAAATTTTTAATAGATTTGAGAATGAATATTATTCCTGTTACGTTAAGTTGTTGGTCCCAGTTGTAGCCATTAGGCAGCATTCGTTAAGGGCAGAAGCCTATTGGGTGGCTTGAAAAACTATGACACTACGGTATCCATTGCCCATGCGGTAATTAAAGTACTTCAGTACACAAGTGAGTAGAAACTTTTATACTGTAAAGTATTTTTAATTAATATTGCCGATTTTAGTGCACAAAGAAAATTGTGTATTGCACACACTCAACCTAACCAATTAAGTAATATGGGCAGAGCCTTTAGCACGAGTTCCTGCAGTTTACTTACTCGATCACATGTACAGTTTCCTCCCATACATTGAGCACCAGCCTCTCGCGGAAACTATTAAGAACTAAAACTCTGTATGGGACGAAACTGTACGTGTGATCGAGTAAGTAAACTGCAGGAACTCGTGCTAGAGGCACTATGGCGTTATACGATCAAACTTGGTGTCACCAGCCTCTACGACAGCTTAGACAACAAATTCTACTTGGTATTCCAAAACATGGATCCGTTCAGGAAATAAACCACTTCGGTAGTCATTATCTTGGACTGATTGTTTCTAGGTGCTTAACCGTGCCGTGGGGACCTGTCTGTTGTTAGTTTACAACTGGTTTTGATATGAATTGACGACTGACATTAAACTAATACCTATTGGGTATGTGCCCGTCTAATGACACATGCATAGTATTGGTCACTAGTCAGCCTTGTATTCCTAATACGAGAGACTGTATTTGGACAGTAATTGTTTTTGTTATCGCTAGAAGGGTACGCATGTAATATACTTGCAGAAAATAATGATTTGATTATATAGGTACTTATTATGTAATAGCATTCGCTTCGCGTTGGTGGCAGAGCATGTATTTTGATTACATTTTTTTACGAACGCCAGTAAATCCCATTGAACATTTATTATCCAGCCATTTTCAACAATCATAGTCATATCTAAGCAAATTTATACAAAACCGGCAATTGTCGAAATTTTTAGTATAGTGGTATTATGTCTAGAGCTTTAATATTGATAGTTTTTTATCAATTCACTAAAGGGTTGGGTCATACTAAGGCTTTGGTTTTCTACAAATAGACTTAAAATTTTAAGTGTTCACACAGTATAAATATGGTATTCAGCCGTGTCTATTGTTTTGTTATTAAAAATGCCCTTTTGTGTTTTATCTTTAAGGCCTATGCTATTTTATGTATCTCTCGTGAAGGTCTGGTTTGTTGTGAATTGCTTATTTGTAAAGTCTTAACATTGAGCAATTAAATTATTTCACTTCTGAAGACATAGTCTTTATTAAAAAGAAAACTTTTGTATCCGCTGAAATATAATTTCTTTTTGTTCATTCTTGCCTCAATCTTGAAATTATTCGTAGATCAATCTCTACGAATAATAATTATTGTAATAAATAATTTATATTTGAATCACTAAAAATATATATTTTCTAAATACATTCATACTATAAATAAATCACACCCAGACACAGAATGATCATATTAATGGCATAAAGATTTTTTTCTTTGTGGGGATCGAACCCATGACCTCTGGCATAGCACTCAGGGTCTTTAAGCACTAGACCAACAACCTAGCTATGATCATCTGAATGAAATGTTATGTGAAAATTTTTATTTGTTAAAAGTATTTTTAGTTCAGTATGTTAATATATTCACAGTTAGTGGTAGCCCTGCGGCCATTTTATAGTCGCATCGTAACAGCCGTATCCATACGCTTTAATGAGTCTTTAGTGATTCAATCACATAACGGTTCAAACTTGTTTAAGTATTCTACGAATCTTGTCAAATCTTTTATTACGAGATAAAATATTATTCATTTATACCCACTTAAGCCTATTTTACACATTAATTTAACACATTAATTTCTACATTTAATTTTGTCACTTTATTACAGATTACTATCTATTTAGATAGTAATCTGTAATAAATCGCTATCAAATGAATATGTTCTGCATTTAATAATTGATTTTTTTTATATAAAAGAGGACGACAAACGAGCAAGTAGGTCTCACCTCATGGTAAGTGATCACCGCCGCCCATGGACACTCGCAACACCAAGGAGTTGCGGGTGCGCTGCCGGCCTTGAAAAGAGTCCGCAAACAATTGTTGCTGACCGTCCCCACCCCCACCCCTATGAGCTCTGGCGACCTTACTCACACTCAGAAACACAACATTAAATTATTAATGTTACTATTGAGGAATGTCTTCTGTAAGGTGGAGGTACTTCCCCAGTCGGGCTGCTCTTTGAGCAAATGAACGCTGTGCCATACCTCGCAAATTTTTGCTTGAGTTCATATGCTTATTTGTTCTAATTTAAAATAATATAGTATACCCCTGTTAGTCTAATTATTCTTAGTCTAAATATTCATAATAGTCTTGTGTAATTGATAAAATTTATAATAATTTATTTAATTGGTTTTATTTTACGTGTTAATAACAAATATGATGTATACAGTTGCAATGTATAATCAACATGTGATATTTTTGGAAAATAGGCGCTATCGGAATACCAGCGCTGCGACAAAATCACTGCAGCCTATCCTTAGATATCCTTTTCAGCATGCACGGACTAATATATAATTATTGTCTCATAATTAACTAATCTAATGTTAATCTAATTTAATTATCTAATCAATTCTGTATAAAATTATGTCTCTGTAATGAATGTATAATTATTCTTTCTTTCTTTATTTTTTATGTACTTGAATAATTGATATGCTAATAAGTAAAAGGTGATTAATGCATAATGAGCTTGAATATAATTATAATTTAGTTCCGTTAGCAGACCGATGCCATATTTATGACTAACACCCGTCTATATAACGTTTACTTGAATCGATGTCTGGGTGGGTGTCTAACCAAATTTTGAAATTTAAATACCCGAAATATAATTATAACAATGTTTAATATAATGTTTAAATAATTCATTATTATGTTGGAATACATGAAGGTAAAGGATAAGAAGCTTCATTCGTTTCTGCTGACCCACGATACGATTATATGATGTTTCTAAGAATTTTTCTAATTCAAGGTGCACCTACCTCTTACCGTATAAAAATATTTCATATATTAGTATATAATCAAGATATTTATTTCATATTCACAAATATGACTGCATACCTCGTTGACCTCGCGGTATTCAACCGCATTTAATGAGGTTAAGGGTTAAATTATTCAGTATTTTTCAGTAAAATTCTCAGTATCAGGTAGGTGCCTGAATCTGGTCAGGACTGAAATTCAGTACTTTATCTCACCTTTCGGTCGTGACGGCTGACCGTTCCATCGGACTGTGGGAGAAGTAAGTGCAAGGGTACGACAAGAACTGATTACAGGTCTCGTCAATTTTGACATTACTCGCAAATCAAGATCCAAATTTAAAAGTAAACGTGCTGAATGAAAATTGACGTTAAAACTCATTTGAGGGTAAAATTACTCAACTTATACAATGTTCTGTTCAAGTTATAAATTTACAAGTTTTAAGAGAAGCATAACATTTCAACAATGTAGGCAACTGATGCTGTTGTAATACCTGTAAACTTACAATTTTATTGTTACGAAAGTTATTAAAAATAAAGTTATTCCCGGTTATCGTGAAATCTTTATGCTCAAGGGATTGTAAACAGTAGGGCGATACCGATAGTATTTCCAGATCGCCAATAGTAAAACTAAGTACCGTGTAACAGCACGTCTGTGGATACACTTTTATCTGCCTTGTTGCGTAGGCAGTAAGTGCTGCTTTCAAATTGTAAGTGTATTGACTGACGCAGCGTTGGCGTAGGTAATGCATTAAACTTAGTTACTTAGCTGAAACTGATCTCTGACAGCCAGTCGGCTACATTGAAGAAGAAGAAAGAAAGAAAGAAAGAAAGAAAATCCATTTATTCAGTAAACTGACACAGATAATAATAACAATATATATAAATGTATACAAACAGAAGTCCTTAATTCTTATCTGTGTGAGTCCGAATTGGTCCCATCTCAGCACTAGCTGCAACATTAACAGTTGCAGCGCTGGTTTTATGATGGAACCACGTAAAATAACTCACGAACAATTAGTGTACAGGTCGCAGTTAGAATTTTACAGTACCTGGACACCAAAATATAACTTATAGCTAATTTAAACAATAAATGTATGCAAGAACGAACTTAATAAATAAATATTAATAAATTAACACCAATTTGGAGATGCATAACACAGACAGTATATAAAATAATTGTTATAATGTCGACATTCTGCTCATAATTCGTCCATAACAATACATAAGTGCACCAATAAAAAATGACATTACATTTATTTAATCCATATTTTTTAGCTGAGTCGGTCAATTATATGCTCTTGGATTGACTGTCAGACAGATGTCAAGAAAAAAGGGACGCGGAAATTGAATTACTTGAAAAATCTAATATGAACAGTAAATTATTATGCTTCTTAATACTAAGTTTATAGCGTAAATATGTTTGATGTATAAGTAAAAGTGGTAATTGTGAATTTTCGATATAAAAGTGAAATATGTATGAAAACAATATTGATCGAGTAATGGTGATGCTATTGTGACGGAGTTCTTCACTGCATGAGCGTCTGGGCATTGTTGTGTTGAGCTCATTAATAGTGTGTCTTGCGGTACTCCTTCCCACAAAAGTGTGCAAAGAGATGGGTAAGTTCAGCCTTGAAAAAGTATTAAATAGTATTTGAACTGAGTTTTTGTCGCGTCAACAATTCATTTTTATAATTGGCATTAAATGTATATACTGTTCGCAGGCACTTCAACGGAGGAGGTATATTGCACCAGACCTTTGCGGCGGCATATTTAAAAGATCCACGAAAAGCTGCAGTCCTCTGTCTCGGAATTAGGATCAGGTGAGCTGAAGACCTGGTTTTATAACTATTGACATCTGTTGACCAAGTTAATTTCTTGTACAGATACTCAGGCCTTTTGTTGGCAATCACACCAAATACAAGAGTTGCCAAGTGGAGTAGTCTACGAGCTGACATTTTTAACATGTTGCCACTATTTATGTACGATGTTACATGTGTTCGTGGTGGTACATTAAAACAGAAACGGGCACAGGCATTTTGTATCCGCTGGACTAGCCGTTGTGTTCTAGCCAGTAGACAGGCTCCATACACAGTGTCTGCATAATTTAGGCGAGAGAGGATAAGTGACTCACATAGTAATATGCGTATATCGGTGTTTATGTAAGGTCTTATTCGATACAATAGTTTGAGGCGATAAAAGCAATTTTGAACTGCACTTGCTACATGCTTTTCAAACTGTAATAGTGGATCGAAAATAACACCCAGGTTGCGAGCCTCATATACCTGCTCTATAGAGTCTCCATCAATTTTAATAGTAGGGCGATACTGCTCCATTTGACTTATGGTGTTTTTCGACCCCATAACCATAAACTTTGATTTTGATGGGTTTAGGACTAGTGAATTTTCACATGCCCACTTAGATACTTTACTTAAATCATAATTTATTTTTGTTACAGAGTCAAGACAATCTTTGGGATGGCATGAGAGATACAGTTGCAGATCATCTGCATATTGATGGAATTTGCAATAAGTTATGGAATGGACAATGTCTGCACTGTAAATCAAGAACAGCAGAGGCCCAAGTATTGAGCCTTGTGGTACGCCCCTGTTTACTTGACGAAGCGAGGATGAAGCTTCATGATTATTTTTGTCACCACTAATCCGTACTAATTGGTATCTTTTTGTAAGGTAACTATGAAACCACTTAACTGTCTCCACACTGCACCCATAGTATGTCAGTTTGGACAATAGAAGGGAAATATTTATACAGTCGAATGCACGAGAGAAGTCTAGTAAAGTTAATATCGTTCCCATGCCCTGGTCCCTGGCCTGGAGTAGTCCACTACATCAATTAAAGCTGTAGTAGTGCTGTGGCCTTTACGGAAGCCTGATTGCCTGGAAGGTAAAATACCAAATTGTTCTACATATTTGCTTAATTGGTCACATACCACCCTCTCCAAAATTTTGGATATACATGGCAATAAGCTAATTGGGCGAAGATCCTTAATATCATTGGGACTATCTTTTTTAGGTATTGGTCTTACAATAGCAGTCTTCCATATGTCGGGGAAAGTTGATGTTGACACTGACCTGTTTATGATTCTCGTGAGGGTTGTCAGTGTTTGTGGCAGTGTCAGTGTTAACATGTCTAGTGATATGTCATCTATTCCCATGGCATTAGACCTAAGGTTATGGATAATCTTTGATACCTGCTCCTCATTGACTAACTGAATTTGAAAACTACCACAACCAAACCTGTTGAATTCAAACTGTGTAAGATGGGATATAGTTACTTCATCACTACTAGGTATATTTAAAAAGTGAATGTTTAAAAGTTCAGGATTGTTGCAGTGCTGTGGTAAATCTTGGCTTTGGGTTTTGTGCTTTGTTAAATTTTTCTTAATGGACTTCCATAATATTTTAGGTTGTTTTATTTTGCTGTTAATATGAGTCTTAAAGTAAGCAGTCTTTTCTCTGTCTATGGCTGCCCTTACTTCATATTTAAGTTTCTTATAGAATTCTAAATGAATGTCTGATTTGGTCCGCCTAGACTTAGTGTGCTGTTTGTCCCTTATTTGCATCATATCTTTAATAGTGGTGGTGATCCAGGGATAAGATACTTCTTTAATCAAAATTCTTTTAACTGGAGCATGTAGATCAAATAAAGTTGTAATGTAGTTGTTTAGAGTCTCAACCATGCAATTGACATCTCCTAGCTTGCCTATGGAGTCCCAGTCTATACACCCTAAGTCATACTGGAATAAGTCTTGCAGTATGTCATTTAATGGCCGATATCTTACCCAGAAAGGGGCAGGTTTATAAACCTTAAAGTTAAGTTCAGTTGTGGCGATAGCATGATGTCCAAGGTCAGGTATGTGGTTTACTGATACTCCACGGACAGAGGCATCTGTACAAATCAAGTCAATCAAGGTCGCACTGTGATCAGTAAAATGAGTTGGTTCCGTAATTATATTAATGAGATTGGTGCTGTGTAGAAAACAGTTGAGTAGCTTCACTTTGTTATCAGAGGTATCAAGTAAATTAATGTTAAAGTCGCCCAGTAATACTATTTTATCAACATTCCGGAAGGAAGTAACAGAATCAGTAATGGCGTCAAGAAATACGCTGACATCGAGCCAGGGCGGCCTGTACGCGGTGCCGACGACCACCGATTGTGTGTTCACGCTCAGCCGGAGCCACATCTGCTCTACAGTTGGTACAGACGGGTGCGGCAACGCGCGGACTCGCAGCCCCTGACGCACGTAAAACCCAACGCCGCCACCTCGCGACCTTCCCGAGACAGCTGTACGTGGCATGTGTTGTAGTCTATAGTTAGGAACGAATGGTGCCCTACCTTCCTCTCCCGCTTTGATCCAGGTTTCGTTTATTGCCATTAAGTCCACATCCAGATTCTCCATGGCTACTATAAATTCCTCATGCCGTGTTCCGAGTGACCCCGCGTTGAAAAGTCCAACTTTTAATTGTTTTTGTTTAACCATTTGTGTATAATAAGTAATGTGTGTATTGATATGAGATGTATTGAGTGTTAACCAATAATGTGAACTGTATGTAGAATAAGCTATAACCTGTGTCTATATATTTAGACAATTTACACAATATAGTCAAGAAAATATCTATACAAATAAAACGATGACATTGTAAATATTTATATAAGTTAAACCCTATGTTTATTAATTTAGAAAATTGACAATAAGCCGATAAAAGAATAATGTTTAAATGAATAATACAATGTAATTGTAAATATTTACATGAGCCACTCTTAACCAAATTGTGCAAACATGATATATTCAATAGGTGAAATATGGTGTATATGCAGATCCTAAACTGTAAATATGATATAAAGACAGCACTAAGAATAATCACATTAGTAAGAGGAGTAATAGTACCACTTTTTACATTATTCTTCTTCACAACATTATGCTTCTTTGTCAAACGACTGCTCGCCAAAAACACGACGGATGTCAGCCTCTGTTCGGATCACAAAGGTGCGCTTTCCATCAGATTCCTTTGCCAATATTTTACCATGGTTAGTCCAAGTGAAACGCCAATTAACGCGCTGGGCAGCCTGTCGAACGAGGTAGAACAGATGCCTGTTGACGTATGTTAGCCTCTCGTTGACATAGAACCTCTGGGGCGGCGCAGCCAGGCCGAGGTGCTCGGTGTCGACAGCTCGGCGGACGCGCGCCGCGCGCAGCAGCTCGTCGCGCAGCTGGCGGCGCGCGAGGCGCAGCACGACGCGGCGCGCGCGCGGCGCCGGCCCGCTCGCAGCGCCAGGCAAGCCAGGCTCGGCCACTCGCCCGGGGCCCAGGCCCACCCGTTCGGCAAACACTATGTCTCGCGCTTCGAGGGTGACCCCAAGCTTCTTGGCAACTAGTTCAACGGTGTGTATGATGTTCTCACCCCTATCCTCAGGGAGGTTAGTGATCTCCAAATCCGAGCTCAACAGATCCTGATCTCGATCATTAATCTGTGACTTCAGCTGCGCCACTGTATTTTCCAGCTGCTTAACGGAGTCATCTGTTGCTGTGGTGGGTGGTCTTTTTTCAATGACTGTAATCTTTGATTCCAAGTCATTGACCCGTTGCTCACACTTAGACACCCGCGTCCCTAGTGCTGATACCTGATCCGTCAGCTTCCTGATATCTCGCCTAACTTCAGCCCTCATCTGCTGAATTTCAGACTTGATTTGTCTGAGCAATTCCACCTGTGATATTGGCGCTTCATTCGGGTCCTCTTCATGCTCCAAGTCGGTCAGCTCTCCAGCATCTTCAAATGCGGTGTTGGGGCTATTTTGCGACATAGAACTGCAGCTGTTTGCGTCCGTCTCTTTATTCAGGGTTTTTGCCCTGGAATTGGAGTTTACGCGACATCCGCCACACTTCCAGGTACCCGCTTTCGGTACTGCAGACAGCTGAACACAGTCTAGATGGTATTTTTTCCTGCAGTTACTGCAGGTGGCGCCTCCACGTACTGACAAAAATTTACCACAATGCGCACAGTTGGTCATTCTAAGGTAAACAGATAGCGTTAGTACTTCTGTTAGCTACTAGATGGCGCTACGCGATCAATAATGTCTGTCTTATATTTAAATATTGTATTTTGATGTAATTAATACAACAAGGCGGGTTATTATAGGTAATTTATATAATTAGGCCGAATCCAGGCACTTAACTGACAGTTTATAGTACTTATATAAATATCACTTTCACTTTTAGTTCACTGTGAGGTAGTTTATAAGATGTAAGTTATGTTAAAGTTGTATAATTTAGTTTATATTACACTATATCTTTAAATAACAATTGTTCTTATTAATCACAATATTATCCACTTCGGGCAACAAAAATCTTGCACAGTTATTACTTTATTTAATTAATATTAATGAATTTTTATTTTTTAACTGGGAGCTATACCTTCACGTTTGACAGTTGACATCTTTAGACAGCTAATCAACATTGTACTGTATTGTAGAATCGATATGAAATGTTGTCGTCTGTCGAATATAACAGGTAAATTAAAATAATCTTTAAGTTAGTTTAGGATGCTTTCATTTCTTTACCGGACATCAGAGGCAAGTTGGAGCATAAGCTAGAAATTTCATAATTTCACCTGGATGAATGGTTGACCACCGTTGGTTTCAGAAGAAACTTTTAACCACGTATTAGGTCTCTGGGGAATCAATTAATTACGGAGGTATTTCCGATCCGGTATGACACGGCGACCTTCAAGAAGCCAGTCTATTCCATTCTTAAAGGCCGGACACGCTCTTGCGGTTTCTGGTGTTGTGAGTGTCCATGAGTGGTGGTGATCACTTATCATGATGTGACCCACTTGTATGTTTGCTTTTATCAATACGAGAGGTGCTCTCTTTCGAATTTTAACGACGGTTTCTGACGTGAAGGTGCAAGAGAAGGGTTTTAAGTACTTTTTGCTACTGTCACTTTTGGTTCGAAATTCTTGAAGACACGGTCCACTCGTCCAGTTGAGGATCGGAGTGCGATTTGTATCGATATAAATATAAACCACGAATCCCATAGGGCCATAGCGGTCGCGACGAATTCGCTGTCGTACTCTCGGCTGGCGTGTACGATATATAGGATTGTGTACGTCTGTAATCAATATTTAGAAACCCTCTAAAGTAGAAAATATGCTGTAGCCAAAAAACACTTATGTGCGAAACATACCATAATTATGCACATTTTAGTCGCTTTCTTCACATAAGTTCATTTATTCGACGTGTCAACACAACAACAAGTGTCAGACTTGTTCAAGCCGGCTAGCAGGTCTCAGACAAGCCATATCGACTGCTCAATAACTACGGTTAATTAACTAGGGACCGATAGATTAATGATCAGTGCCGTCCAAAGCACGGATATGCTCAGAAAAGGAAAAAAATCTTATGCTTAACCTCGTAAATGGTTTACGGACTGATGAGGGCAACTAACTGGTTATCAGCGCATCGAAGGGAAACCTTGAATAATAGAATGGCTCTTTTTGAAACTGTGTGAATGGTCGTTTGCGTTCTGATTCTGTGTATGTCCTTCATATAGTTATTCAGTTCAACGTCTGCCTTGTACAAGATTGCGGTAAATTGCGGATGAACAAAGATTTGGTAAAGAGCACTTGTATGTATCTCTCCCAACATTTAATTTACATTTTAAAGTAGCAGAGAACAACTGTTGTTGTAAAATTATTCACGATTTTTTCAAAATGGTATTCGTGTAATGGTGCTTCCCTGCAACGTACACCCTATATGATAGAAGGATCTTAGCCATATTTTTAGGAACTTAGGAAATGCTCATTGAAGGGTGGCCTATTTTGATGACTAGCTTACCTTTAAGCATGCCACTGGTATCTGCAATATACGACGGCCTCGAAGGTCTAGCGGTGGTATGTTTAACCGCAGACAATGTAAACAACATAACAAAACATGACGAAATACGATCCACGGCTCCAACCACAAAGATGCAATTGGAATATTTCTTGCAAAAAAATGTTTTTGGAATATGGCAGTGTGGTAAAACCGTCGATATAACATCTGAACTCTCTCTGGTCCTCAGTCTAACTCCTCCTATTATGAGAATGACAAAATACAGCAACTCAAAATCAGGATTACGATTGTGTGTCACTCTAGTGCCTCAGTATGCTCGTCTAGCTATCGATCTCACATTAGGCCTATCTCCAGTCTGGTTAATTCATCCGGTTATGAGAATGACGAAATAAAGCAACTTAAAATCAAGAATACGATTGTGTGACACTCTCGTGCCTCAGTATGCTCGTATAGCTGCCGTTCCACATCTGACCTGTCTCCAGCTTGGTTAACGCCTCAGATTATGAGAGTGAGGAAATACAGCAACGCAAAATCAAGTATACGGTCGTGTGTCACTCTCGTGCCTCAGTATGCTCGTATAGCTATCGGTGTCATATCTGACCTCTCTCCAGTCTCCAGTCTGGCTAACTCATCTGATTATGAGAGTGAGGGAAGAATAGAATTTACACATATGCGCAGTCTCCTTTGTGAGTAATCCATCCGGCCAGAAGAGTATTATTATTTATTATCATCTGAAATATAACAGTTAAAGTCATTAAAATAATGATTAAAATTTCTTAAACCCCGTAATCATTCGTATAAGTATGATAATGAACAACTGTAAGTGTCAAATTTATGATTATTATTTCTGCCACACGCCGACGGTCATGAGAAACACCATATTCGGAAGATTGCATGCATTTTAATATTGTATCGTCACATATAAACACGAGTCGTATTTACCTACTAATTGTGTAAACGCAAATGAGTTCTTTTGCAATGCAAATTCCAGTTATAATGTTGAAATTTTAACACAACGACAGGATATGAATACTCATTACTTATTCGTATATACACAAACAAAATGTTAACATGTATGTATTTTAAACATTATAATTAAATACAATAGATTTAGCGATGACTAACGTTAGCGAGAGACGATGCTTCTCAACGTTGATGCTATTGATATGATAGGGAAGGTAGACGCCTAACGCACTCAGCACTTTAGGTACGAAACTATAAGTGTTTCAGTCAGCCCCCGTGAGTGAAAGTCGTTGTCTATTTAAGTGCTTTAACGAATTGAAGTAAGAGTCTTAAAGTGCGGAATGTAGTGATGTTTTTTGTTCTTTGGTGGAGAGTAATAAGATTAAATTATTGTTTAATTTACTTACTTTACTTTGTGTATTTGAACATATATGTATACTACATTTCTAGATACTTATTAATTATTTATAATATCTCCGTTGCTACGTATATAGTTGGTGTGTGTAGGATAAAATAATAAAATCCTTTGTTTTAAAAAGACAACACTCGCACTTGGGAGTGTTGCTAAAGTATGTTTACAAAGATTCTACACACTACAAAGAGTATTATCAATGTTATGTGTAGAATCTATGTAAGTAATTACAATTACTTTATTAAATATATACACTACATCTTATTTTTCAGAACTAATTATACAAATTATTGTCGGAAAATATTGATGTGCTGATATAAATATTTACATTGACAAAAATGAAATATACTTGAACAATTTGTCAGTGATAGTTTATCTACATTATAAACGGAACTTTGTTCAAATTGAAATTTAGAATTTATATGCGCACAAAAAATCCAATAACTTATTTTGACCTGAACGATGATTCGAACCAAAGAATAAGGCAATTGGCTTGGATAGCTGAGCTAGTGTTTTATGAGTCTGGCTTACATAGAATGGCGATTGTTATTTTTTGAAATTTATTTTGTAATATATTCTTAACATTTTGGATTCTTTTACCGTTATTTGCCTTAATATAAGACCTACATTTAAAGAAACCTGCATATCTCTATCCGGTATAATGATAAGTTATGACCATAAATATCAAAAACGAATGCACCACCCATTTATTCAGACTACGAAAATAACACTTTTTATTGTTTGTTAGTGGATACAGTTGTAGTATCTAAACCGCTCTTACTACCTAAGTAATAAAGACGCAGAAGCCAAAGTGTATCCACCGTCGTGGCGTCATTTGATGGAGCCCCGTTAACTTCGTTAGTGTAAAAAGGTAAATCACAAAAAGAGGATATTTTTTATAAATACAAGGCTAATGATTAAGCGTCATATGATGCTAAGTGTCCACCATGGATACTCGCAACGCTAGAAGGGCCGCAATGCAATGCAAGAAAGGAACAGGCTCGCTTCTTGAAGTTCGCCATGTCATAGCGGTAATTAATACTCTCAATGATATTAGTTAGTTAGTTAGTCATTTGTTCATTAACAATCTCAATTGTGTTTGATTGCAACATAAATTATTAAAATATATAGTACAATTATTAATATTATCTTCATTCTCTAATAAGCATACTTAACCCGAAACATAGATATAAAATAATCAGAACAAAACATACGTCAATCTAGAACAATTCATAATAAAAAATAAAATGTCAACCAAAATTTCAATAATACTAATAATATCATGTCAAATAAAACACTACAGACTATCTATAAAGTACAGACATGACATGTGTCCTAGCTGGTTTGATATTTGACTTCTGAAGCTATAAATGTTTAAGACTGGTGTTGATATTTTTTTCGTATTATATTTCGTACAGTCAACAGCGAAAGTATATGATCAAAATCTGATATTCAATGCTTATTATCGTAAATTGCGTAATATAGTGTGGTGGTGAAGTGTTCTAATGTGCGTATGTATTAAGTGTAAAAGTATTAGCTAGTGCTACTGCCGCTGAATATCCAAGTACATTCATAATCCTAAAGTTTCAACCGATTCTGATTACTTAATTTTGCCGTTACCTGTACTTTCTTACAGAACTAGGACTTACGAGGATCTTTTGTGTTATTGCTAGGATCTTTTTTTAAAGCAGAAAGTGCAAACAAACATGTTTCTTTTATTCTTAACCTGAGCTGAACATGAGTTCTCCTAATTTTGAATAAATCTTAATTGATTCTATCGTCAAGGCATCGCAGGCACATAGCATATGCAGCATTAGCCCGTTCCCCAACCCTGTTAGAATTCGCATATCGTGTTTTGTTTTTCATCATGCCGTTTAGAATTAGCCTGGGCTCTCACTGCTTCACCGGACAACGGCATGGCGGCGTGACACAGTAATAATAATTTATTTTATTATTAACATTTTGCACAGGACTGTACAGAGGCGGACTTAATGTCGAAGGCATTCTTTACCAGTCCTTTATTACTTTGATCTCAAATTTTTATGTAAGCAATTCTATATACTACGATATTTAAATATACCTATAGTAAGTGCGTAAGCTACAAGAACCGCTTTCATTTATTTGATCGAATGAAACTAATTTATTAGGTCGCGATACAGATGAAATAACCTCGATTAATTAATGTGATAAGTAATTAAAATCTAACTTTGAGTGTCTGAATTAATATTTAGAATACTAGGTCAAAAACTGTAGTTGTAAATGATTGAGAGATCATTAACCGGTGATAAAAAAGATTTGAGTATCATTATATTCTATTAACGAAACAGCCACAAAGATGTTTTACAGCGACGTCACATCGATAGCAATCGTTTTAATGAAATGATGCTACTGTTACATTATAAAAAACAGTTTATGTTTTTAATTACACTCACTTTACTATGTTACTCAATTACATTATATTTTATCTATGTAACATAGCCTTTTAAGAGGACGTCTGGCCAATATATGGCATTACGTACTTTTTATACTTCCTAGTCGACAAACAATCGTACGGCCCATCTGATTTCACGATGCCAAGCAATTCCCGTAACAATAGTGGGGCAACAGGTATAAATAAACACAACTTTGTATAGGGAGAAAAAAATGTTGGGCCAAGAATACATTTTTGTATAAAAAGTTATTGTGTTGTTAATACTTTTCTGTATGTTTCAAGTTGACCCTCTACGCGTAGTCATTTTCATAGACAAATTAAGCCTCTTAAGCTATATCCACTATTTATGTTACACCTTGTAAACGCTTTTGTACACATATTTCCTCGGAAAAGTGTTCACATTGTTCTTATTTTCTTACAACACTGTAGTTTTATATTTGTTATTGGCGTCCGTGGCCGGATGTCACGAGCTCACGTAGGTGTCTGCTCGTGGGCTATTGTTTAGTTGCCACATTTGCTTACAATTTTACACCCGATGTTTGTATAAAACGAAATCTATGTTATTGAATAATAATAATATAATAATAAATATCCTGGGACATTATTTACACATGGCCATCTGATCCCAAACTAAGCAGGGCTTGTAATATGGAAACCAGATAACTGATATACTACATATACTACTTTTCTTTTGTACATACCCAGACTCCGGACAAACAGACATGTTTATGCACATAAATATCTGTCCTGGGTGGGAATCGAATCCACGATTTACGGCGTGAAAAGCAAATATTTGCCAACTACGCCAAAATTAACGTAACATTAATATTAAACTGAGTCGTTTAATCAACACGATTAATTAAATTAATAAGCTGTGTGTTGACGTCGGCGAATATCAGAATATCATCACCCCATCTCATACTGAGGGGGCGTAGAAGTTGACCCGAGGGAATATCTACCAGAAGAGGAGGTAGGCTGTATGGAATAATTGCCGCCATGGCTCACGTACAATGGTCCCCATCGGGACCAAGTGCGGAAACCATACCCACTAGCATATTAGTGGGACACAAAATAATGATGATATCTACCAGAGGACGGGCAGCAGCTTCTTTCGGAGTACAATGACCATTTTACTGCGATCGCCAACCCGTTTGCCAACCGTGGCGATTATAGCATATCCCCCCCAAGATGTTTCTCGAGAGAGGCTTGTGTGGACTTTTTACAGCTGTTCTGATAATGATGATCGTTTAATATACACCTTTAACATAAGTACTTGTTACGATCTTCAGGAACTGTGCTGAGGTCATTTAATTTTTATAATGACTCAGGAGATAATCACGTAAAGATATCACCATGAGTTTGTAAAATGGTACAAAATATACGATAGCCGTTCTCTTTCGGATTTTGATCATCTAGTTTTGCAGTTAACTGTTGTTTATTACAGATCTAGGACTTCCTTTGAAGTTTGTGTTCAAGCCCCCCAGTAGGCCTCTGACATGACTTAACGACGGTTGTCTAACGACAACAACCGACACCGACCGCTTAACGTGCCCTTCGAAGCACTGAGACACTCGAAATTAAACCAATTCGACGGTCACCCATCTATAGACTGACCGCGTGCATAGATGCTTCACCTCGCCGATCACTTACGGTGCCGTGAGCGCAACTGGCTGAGAGCATTCGGCAGCAATAACACGAATATCCATTGTTATAGAGTATTTCGTTACAATAATTCTTCCTACTGTAATATAAAACTGTGTGTGAAGGTTTTTTGATTTAACAAAGAACAATGGAGGTATAGACGCCAGCACATCCATCTACCCCAATCTGTCAAATTTCTTTTATACATTTTCAACTTTATCACAATAGCGTAAGGTTCACTTTCAATTGGGGCAATTTGACAGATTGAGGTAGCTTCATGTGCTGGCGTCTGTACATTCATGTCTAGGCCTTCGCCGGGATGTTTCGATGGACTAATATATTCATATACGAGTTGATGTTCTTGTCACCTTTTATTTAAAAGACAACGCCGCACTAAGGATCTAATCCTTGTGTCGCGGGGTATTTTACAAACATACTCTACATCCCGACTCACTACAACTATTAATGGGTCATATTCATATTCATTCATTTGCATACCATAATGTGAGTGAAGGTGTTAACAATAGGCTTAAAGCTTAGGTAGGTACAGTTATGGACCCTGTAAGGGCACAGCAACATACGTTTTAGAGTAATTACATTAAATTAAACATTAAAATTACATAATGGCATCTAAAACATAATAACTCAAACCTATTTAATATATTTAGATTATAATTAAAATTTATACAATATTAATGTCTGGGGTCACTTCATATAATATACATAACTTATAATAATTGAGATAATAAATACCATTGTTTATTTAAAATGCGTGAATGTCAAAGTGAATGTAACAGTAATTTAATTAAATATTTAACATCTGTTGGAGTTCCAGTCATAGTTTATCATTCATGTATTCGTTTATATTATAGTAGGTTTTGTGTATTAGAAATTGCTTTAATTTATTACTAAACATATTATATTTATTTATATTCTTAATTTGTTCCGGTAGTTTATTATATATTTTTATTAACATTACATATATTATGTACTTGATGAATGCATGTCACACAAATAGTTGCCAGGCGCGGGACTCGAACCCGTGACACGAAGCGGCGAGGCGACTGTCTTAGCCGCTGCGCCACACGTGCAGTCATATATATTAAATATTTTGTGAAAAATTGTGACACTTTGTTTTTGGGTCTTTTCATCATCATCAGTCGAATAACGTCTGCTGAACAAAAGCCTTCCCAAAAGATTTCCACAATGGATTTGTAACCATGATTTGGAGGGATGCCATAATCGCCACGTTTGGCAGATAATAATAATAATATCTGGGGACAATGTCACACAGATCATCCTAGCCCCAAACTAAGCAAAGCTTGTACTATGGGTACCAGGCGACGATATGCATACTTATATAGATAGATAAATACTTATATACATAGAAAACATCCATGACTCAGAAACAAATATTCGTGCTCATCACACAAATATTTGCACTTACCGGGATTCGAACCCAGGCCCACCAGCTTCGTAGGCAGGAGCACTACCAACTAGGCTACGGTGACCCGCATGGGTTGGCGTGGCGATCGCAGTATGATGGTCATAGTACTCAGAGAGACGCTGCTGCCAGATTCCCTCGGGACGATTTCTACTTTCCCTACGGATTGTTTTTTGTACCAAGTGTATGTACCTTTAACAATATATAAATAAATACATACATATTCGTAACCATAGACACTAATCATCATAGTAACGATACTAATATCAGTATTGTACCCAATAATTGTAGACATTAAGGTGCGTTATCTGAAGTCACCTACAATGGGTACCAAATAATAGGATTTTGTGCGCACCTATTTACCCGATTACATCAATTTAGCGGCACATGTATTGTAATGAACTAACCAAGCGATTTGGTATTGTCTCGCCTGCGCCTCGTCTGCGACCTCCTTAAACCACTACGCCTTGGGTATTCGATGACTTCACATATATTAACTATTTGAATATCTACATTTATATACCTATATTCTACATTGCTATGGAAAACTTCAATTGTCCGATGAGTCAGTCAGTGAAAGTATTCTAGGCTTACTATGAACGGCATGTTTAAAAAACCGGCCAATTGCGAGTCGGACTCGCGTACGAAGGGTTACGTACCGTAGCAAAAAAATCACGTTTGTTGTATGGGTGCCCCCTTAAATATTGATTTTATTTTGTTTTTTGGTATTTGTTGTTATAGCGGCAACAGAAATACATTATCTGTGAAAATTTTAACAGTCTAACTATTACGGTTCATGAGATACAGCCTGGTGACAGACTGACAGACAGACGGACAGCGAAGTCTTAGTAATAGGGTACCGTTTTACCCTTTGGGTACGGAACTCTAAAAACGAGAAGTTTGTTTCTTCTCGTTTTGTCCTCAATAAACAATCCGCGCCTCACTGGCGCGGAGAGGGAAAGGCTAGAAGGGAATTGTTAGTTTTAAGGGATACAAACCAAAATTGAATTCCGAGGAAAATTATGTATTATTAGGCTTTCATAATAATTGTGTATTTAAATATACCAGTTTGGTAAGAAAACCTAAAACAATTCCTTCTCCACGATTTTTATTGACAATGCGGCTACGGTAAATTTAACATCTTTTCTTTATTTTTTTATTAGAATTCTATCTATTACATTTTATTAAATACGAATGCAATCATTTTAATTCATCATCATCATCATATCAGCCGAAATATATGGTTGAATTTGGATACAGAATATCCAATGTACATATATATATTTCGAGTAAATGAAAGAGCACTATTTGCACTTACCTAAACAGGTTTTATTTTGTTTTCTACTTATGAGTGAAAGTGTCAAAAGTATGAACATTGTGATAGTATTACAATTAACAACATACTCGTAGTTCGTAATTCTTGAATAATACACTTATTTACGCTGTCCTGCATATTTGCAAACATTCTTACAATTCAATCAGCAATCACTGTAAAATTTGTTTACATATAAGTACGGATACGTGTTTTTTTGTATTCTACTATACATTTTTGAGTTGTTTTAATCGTCGTCGACGTAATCGTGTCATATTAATGTGAATTATGTAGAAAATTGAGAAATACTAAAATTAATCGAACTTCTTATCATGTTAGGCTAGGTTAGGCTACACATCAAGCTATGCTATCCAGTATAAGCTGATCCCGCGTTGTATAGGATTTCTATACAATGAAAGGTCAGCTTATATTGGAAATGTGTAGCTTGATATGTAGCCGTGTGTACCTACAGCTTGAGTCCGAAATCCAACCGGACGTAGGCAATTAATACGCCCATTTATAAAAAGTGACTGTAGTTTGACCTCCACATTGCTTACAATCAGCTGCATTCATATATGTACAGCTCCTGAAACGAGGCAACTATTTCTTCAAGATTTACGTTACCACTGCAGTGCTGGGTGGAACTTATGTGACGACCATCTCTGTTACTATTATTACAACCATTCTCACTGATAAGATATTGGAATTTGAACAGGACCGAACAACTGAGTTTGGAGGAAATGTAGTTAAATCGTGTTGTTGGTCCAATTAGTTTCTTCGGAAAATAGTTAGGAATCGGCGATACAATGTTACACAAAAACAAGATATTTTCATCTTAATTAAAAAATTTGAATGTAGTTCCGTTATTCTTCATCTCTTTTTATTGTAACTTACTTATGAGGGGGGCAGTGGTTACCCTAGTGTCAGATTTGTTCAAGCCGCCCATTGGCCTCTGACATGGCTTAGCGACTGTTGCCTAATGGCTACAACCGACAGCTTAACGTGCCCTCTGAAGTACGGAGATGCTCAGAAATTAAACACCACTTTGGCAGTCATCCATCTATGGACTGACCGCGAGCCTCGTTGCTTGACCTCGCCAATCACTTATGGACTCGGCGCTCATAGCCAGATGCGGCTATGAGCGCCTCTGATTCTTGTAACTAATACCCTCTCCTACTTTAAACTGTTTGAATTTCTTTTTCTAATTTCTAAGAGTTTATGGAGAAAAGTAGTAACTGTTTGGGTAAAATATGATGGGAAAGGCAACAAAATGTTAGATGCCGTGGGAACCTAGACAGAGACAAACTTTCTTACCATTTAAATCTTGACATCCATATTTTATGATCTGTTTATGAATTCAATCCAATAAATCATACAAATTCATTTCGATTATATTATTGAATATATATTAACATCAAAACTTTTTTAAGTATTGATATAAACTCGTTTCCAATAAGCCATTTCGATTGGTTCTGAATTCGTTACAAAAAATGAAGTATTTTAATGTTTCTCTTCGATAATATCAAGATCCTAATGGCAATAAACTAAATATGTTTATGATCTGATTATATTATTATAACAACAGAAAATTCTAATTATTAATTCTTGTTTTGCGTCGTCATATTATTATATTTTTACATATTTGTGATTAATTGTCAACTTATGTTACAAAAATTAGAATCATTAACTGACTTCAAAAGAACAATTCGACAGTGTTTCGCTTTTGTATTTTTGTATGTTATGCAATTTCACCATTGTTTGGAGACCAATTTTGTGTAGAATTTTTTTTATTCGATATGGAATGCTTACGGACTATTCCAATGTATTTTTTAAAACTGCCATTGCATAAAAACGTTGAATCTGGTTCTATACTTTTTAAAACTGTTGTACTTAAAATCATCACTATTCTAAGGACTCTAATGGGTTCTTCCATCCATAATATAGAACGACGACACGACCCCGAATTGGAGCATAAATTGAACTAATATCATTATTAAGATAAGACTACTGTCGCTACCTTTATCTCATAAACAAAACAAAGGGTAATTGTTCAGTCAAGTGTATAAATTTCCTCATATCAATGGCGGTGTAGTGTGATACGACAAACGTGAAGTAGAAAGGTATTTAGACGATTAGTGCGGGTGCCCGTTGTCCTCGATGCGGATCGACCGGCCTACAACCTGATAAGTTGCCTGCCTTTGATGGACCTTTTCAATTATACTGTGCCAAGCCAATGTATCCGCATTCCTGCCATACGAAATGACGAATTATTTATCCAGGCCGAGTCTCTCCGTTTTTATTCGACAACAAGAACTTATTAAGAACTTATGGCTTTACTAAAATCCAGTTAGAACGAATTATCCGTAATACAAAGCATAAATCTAAATTGCAAACGCTGAAGTTATAAATTATCAGATCCATATTACAAGGTTGGGAGAGTCTTAGGTAACCCTTAAGTAATTTCTTAAAAGTACGGGTCAAACTAGAGGGTAGAAAACAGAGTGTAATTGAAATGTGCAGAGAAGAAGAACCGAGAAAAGACTATTCTTACTTATATAATCACTAATTATGAAACAATGATTCATATTGCGAACTATTTTGGTAAAAGACATAGAAGTTACATAGTGCCTAAACTTTATAATAAATTTCCACTAACCTTAACTAATAATGTAAACATGAGTAAAAATATGTTCAAGACTAAAATTAAAAAGTTTCTCTTAAAGCATGTAGAATCTGAAATATTAGTAAATAGTACCTAAGTATTATATTATAGTTATATAAGAAAATTGGAAAAAGGGAGCTTCATCTGCCAACAAACTGTTATGCAGTTTGGCAGAAGTATAATATCTGTAAAGAAGATTTATTAATTGTGAATAAACATTTTTTCATTTCATTTCATTTTCTTTTAGAGTATATTTCGTTCTAGGCATTCTAAGAGATGATGTGATTTTCGGAAGTTTTCATCCAATAGCCGTATAATATGAAAACTTCCGATGATATAACTAACGATAAACATTGGCAAACACATTGACGAGAACTTCTCACATGATAACATGATGTAAGTGCCAACTATCGGCTTTGTTGTAATCGGTTTAGGTTGTAATTTTGACTATACTAGCTGTGACCCGCGGTTTTACTTAAACGCGCGTTAAACTTTATAAATTGTGGTCTATGAGTTAATCCAGGGTGTCAGCCAACTCCATACCAAATTTTATTAATATTGCTCCAGCCGTTAGACGTTAAGAAGTAACAAACATATACACTCACAAACTTTCGGCTTTATAATATTAGTGTGATATATGTATGAACATGCAACGGTGCATAGTATGATATACCTATCTCTTTATTGCCTTTAAATAAAAATCCCAGATAATTATCTATTTAATTCCTTTTATCTAAACAGTAAGATAATAAATAGCTCTTGGCCATTTAGAGCCATTTGATTAGTGAATCATGTAGCAATACCATCTTATCTATAAAGCTTTCACTGATTACATAGCATTTTGACTTCCGTGCCGATAACATAATGAGAGAAGATATGTAAGTAGTGGTGGAACACGTAAGATTGCGAATTTTAGATAGGCAAGTAACGTTATCAAGATCTACTAAGTTTAGGCGATTGGCACTCTGCCCCGCATGATGCAGTCCAACACACTGAATCCGCATCTGCATGAACGCGCGTGGATGCACTTTAAGTATGTGTTGGACTGTGCGCGTTTTCTATACAAACGGAGATACTTACAAGCAAAGTTAGAACACGCACTCACGCACTACGCTGCATCATGCGGCGCAGTATGCCAATTGCCTTAGTCTAAGTGTCGCTAGTCTGTGAGTGATCGGCAAGATTAACCACTAAAGGATGATCGCCAGAGTGATTTAGTTTCCGAGCGTCTCCATGCTTCGGGAAGTATGCTAAGCTGTGGTTGTAG
Source organism: Pseudoips prasinana (assembly GCA_951640165.1). Classification (NCBI taxonomy): domain Eukaryota; kingdom Metazoa; phylum Arthropoda; class Insecta; order Lepidoptera; family Nolidae; genus Pseudoips; species Pseudoips prasinana. Next base: position 19,151,440 of record OX621236.1, on the reverse strand, counting down.
TTAGCAAACCGGCTATAAGCCATATCACGGGCCTTGAGCAACTCTGACACTAGGGCAATACTGCCTTTACGATAAAGTCTAATGAACTCCGGCTTTAAGTAACTAATATCGCATAATAATTTCTATTACTGAGTTGAGTAATTATAAGGCAGAAAAGTGACACTTTTGTATTGATTGCTCTTTCAGCTTAATAACGCTAAATGAGACTAAAAATTCTAGATAATGTATTTAATATGTTGCAGATGTATTATCTCATCACTAGTCACAAACCCAACACACACTATATACACTAGTTACAAAACATGCCGCATTACTATAGTTTAACTGTTCCGTACCATATTTGGGTATACATTGTATATTTGATTTTTTTTTGGTTTACTAGAGGGGCGAAGAGTCGCTCCTAGCCACTGGATGCGGTAGCATAAGACCGGTCTCTGCGGAGATCCCTGGGCGAGACTTTGTACAGCAGTGAAAGTCTTTCGGCGGAGATGAAGATGATAATGATGACACATGCTTTTATTTTATATATATTTACTATCCCAAATTTGTTTTATGTTATTTAAATCTTTAGCATAACGTTGTACAAGGCGGACTTAATGCCAATGGCGTTCTCTACCAGACAACCTTAGGGTGATGCAGAGAAAAAACTTGGTAGTGCACTATAGTAGCATACTTATATATGTCAGAAGATCAACAATCCTATACTATTATACAATACGAGTATAAAACGTGGATTGTCGTTACATAAATTATAAACTGAAGGTGATTACGGTCAGATGCATAGGCAAATAAGACACTTGGATGGAGTCATACTTTATGGGTACGCTTTACCGTATTGCCCTTAAACCTTGAAAACCGTTTGTCTTGAAAACATGTTTTTTTTCCTCATTTGAAATAGTTGGAATGGATTGTTACCGGTTTGGTATCTTATTTTAATTTAACGGCTATTAACATTATAAAGTACAGGAAAAGCTAATCAAGATTTTTAATCAACTTGATGTAAGACTCTTAAACATCGTGCATCGATAATATTCTTAAGTATAACTTCCTGCGTTTTATATTAATTAGATATAAATTTAAATAGGGCAATAACATAATAATAATGTTAGATATACCCCTGCTTTGGCAACACACTATGCCGGGAAAATCTATGGTAGAGGCATGATATTTGGCTGGAGAGGAATGTTTTTTGGTTGTCATGGCAACAGTCGAGACGTGAGCCATTTTTGTTAACTTTATTCTGTTTTGTTGTTAATCTTTTCCTATTTTTACTCGTGAATTATTTGTTGTCCGTTTGTGATTAGTGATTAAATTCATTGTTCTTTGATTGGTTTTCTGATTGTAATAATAATATTAGAGGTAAATACAGCAAGGCCATCTCGTGTAGTGTTTTTCTTATTGTTATTTCAATTTCACTTCTAGTTCCCAAAAATAACATATATTTATGATAATTATTTTATAGATGTTTTAATAGCATAAAATTATATGTGCGGCCTATTGATTAACGTGGTTGCTACTATCTTGCTGTCCATGTGATTGAGTTTCGATCCCTGCATCGGATAATTATCCTGTGTGATTTACATTTAAATATCTGTGTGGTGCTTGTGTCTACAAATTTGTTTGTAAAGTCCCCGTGATAAAGGATTTTATATAAGGACGTTAAACACTTCATCACGAGGACTTTACCATCGTAAATTTTACAAGACAACGCCCGCAATTTTACTGTTTTTTAAAATCTATACATCGTAAATATGTGTTATTAAAGGTATATTTAGTAATAATTTCCATGACCATAGTTATTTTTAGTTTCTTGTTCCTACGATTTTAGTTAAGTTTAATCATAAGTTCATTGAAAATAATAATTTATACTAACAATTTAATACATGTACAATATAAGTGATCGTGTTCACAAACACTTTAGAGAGGAAAAAATCGTCTATGGAATGATTTTACCTGATAACTCTGTTAGACACGGGTTACAGAAAGGTTTATCTGTAAGGATCCTACTCATTGGGTAGACGAACCACACTCAGACGATCGCACTCACTTCGACAACAAACTGCGCATAATATTGAAGCATTATTGTAAGAACTTCGTTCATAAAAAGAACGTTAGAGAACAGGAATTTGATATCTCACCGTGGACACACACACATAGAAACCCACAGTTGTCATTACATTACAATGTTTTCGCATGATGTAACTCGTATTTATTTATCATGACTAGCCTAGGAGGCTTTCACTACTTCATGGACAATGTTCATAGATTCTAATACGCTTACGTACAGTCTTAGAACCATTAGCCACTTCCAATAGAATTAAACAGTGTTTTGGGCTTACACAAATAATCTAATTTGGTTAGTATGTTTTCCTTTAGTTTGGGTAAAAAACGGCATTTGAAACATAACATTTTCAAACACTTTATGTTGAAACTTTTATGAATGTGAAAGTCTATTTATGCAATATTTATGACTGTCCAATTATGTAAACCCAAATTACCAAAACGCTTCTTTAAACCTGTCCGAAAAACGTAAATAAATAGACAATTTGACCATTTTGATGTAGGGTTACCAAAAAATCTGTCTGTTTATATAATAAAGAAATTTTCCCAGCACTTGGTTTTTAACATATACGCGTACTTGTCAAATTGACAATTAAGTAGTCTCGTTCACGGGGAATGCTCTGAGGAACTGTTTGAGCTGGTGCCATCGTCCCCTTTTTATCAGTGCACCTGGAAGCGATCTCGTCAAGCACGGTTCGCTTTCAGCGTTCATACATCCCACGTACGTGCACGCTCTGGAATGAATTACCTGCTGCGGTGTTTCCCCAGCGCTACGACATGTCTTTCTTCAAACGAGGTTTAAAAAGAGTATTAATATCACGGTAGGCAGCGGTTTGCTGTACCCCCTGGCACTGCGAATGTCCATGAGCAGCGGTTACCACTTACTATCAGGTGGGCCGCTAGCTCGTCTGCTTCCAAAAGCAATAAAAAAAAGTTAATATAATGCTAAGCTTAGATTATAAGAAGTTAGACTTAGCCAATGCATGACCCAGTCTGTCTGTGCACTCTGTTGTGTTATGATCAGGTAGGGTAAATAGAACAATACGAAACCGCTTTTTGTGGATTTTCATATTGTTTTACTTTTCACTCATATGCGTTGAGAGCGAGATAGTAGAAATTCCTTTTAAGTAGTAGTACCTTCGCTAGGACTGAATAAAGCATGGCGAAGCAGTAAAAACCTCCTATGCTAACTATGAAGGTCACGTAAAAAAATGCGACGTAATTTATCTATAGGAAAGTCAAAACTGTACATTGAATATTTTTTTTAAAGGATACTTGGGGCGTGATCTACAATCGATATCGAAGCCAAAAATATAGTTTTTAGAATTTTTGTCTGTGTCTGTTTGTCTGTATGTATGTCCGGGCTAATCTCAAAAAGTACTGCATGGATTTACTTCAAATTTTGCATGAATATTACTAAGAGGTCGGGTCAACATATAGGCTACATATTATCACGCTATCACCTACGGAAGAGGAGTTGTGATAATTTATAAAATTTAACGCGGGTAAAACCGCGGGGCACAGCTAGTTTATAATAAGTGGAAGCGGGGACGGTTACTTTCCTACGTTCGCTATATCTCTCACTCGCCTACTAAATTAAAACAGATTGATTCCCACCGCCCACCGCGATAAATGCACCGATGTACACACGGCTACATATCAAGCTATACATTTCCAATATAAGCTGACTTGTCATTGTATGGAAATGCTATACAACGCAAGTCCAGCTTATACTGGAAATGTATAGCTTGATGTGTAGCCGTGCGTACTTACACGCTTACCAAAGGATAGACCCTGAAATTATAGTTCTTCAGTCAATAGTTGTCTAGAATAAATACTTATAACACTGTCACATGATACAATAAAAATACCTACTCTTATGTAATGTATTTAAATATGTGTACGTTATTTATATTAACGGATTTTTCTTATAACTGGAATCTCCACAATGGCCGGTCTTGTGCTAACCGCATCCAGATGCTTCCCGCGCCCCTTGCAAGATCGTCGGTCCAACTTGTAGGGCGCCCACTCTAAGTGTTCCAAAAATTTATTCATACACCTCTAATTGATTCTTTTATCCTCCATTAGTAGGTCGAGGGTAATAATTACTGCAAATACGTCATTAGCTCGTTGGCACAGATAATATAGAATTTTATTAGTTCGTATTCAAATGAGAACAGAAAATGTGATGTACATGAAGCATTCTAAAATTTGAGATAGAAGTGACTAATTGTATTTATTTTATTGTTATTATCAATACATCTGCGAGTGCGGCGTGTCACTCTAAGGTATGGCACATTTATCTGATTGTCCCTCTTGTCCAGTCTCTCGTTCCCTTCAAGACTTGTATGACGCTTCAGCCAAAGCAATCAGCGTTGCACAATTTTGGGGAGATAAAATATAATTCTTACCATCGACACGATAAGAAGAAAAAGAAGATCGATAGCTCTTGGAAAAGACTAAAGAAATAATAAAATCCAAGGAAATAATTTAATTAAAGGAGAATAAAACCCTTGACAGAATGGTGCATAGAAAAATAAGTACAAAATACAAAATATTAAAAAAAAGGTTAAAATAATAAAAGAGTTCGTAACTTCTTTTTTACACAGTAAGGGGTACGAGTTTTCGTAGTGGTTTTTTTTAGCTAACCAGCGGAGGTGGCAACAATAGATTTTTTTATTACAAAGGACATCGTCCGCACTAAGGGCCGGGACACATAAACACGATACGACATCGTGTCGTACCACGATGCGGCGTACATATATGGCGTATGCGTACAAATACGCCGCATCGTGGTACGACACGACGTCGTATCGTGTTTATGTGTCCCGGCCCTAAGGTAATCAATTCATGTATCGCAAGAAAGAAATTCAGGGACCTAATGCAGACCCAACCTTATATCTTTAAACGGGTCATACAAATATGCGCTCTGTACGGGGATCAAACCGGAACGCGTGGGCGCCGAGTTCGTAGCTAGGCTACTACTTTAGCCACTTCACCGCACGCGCTACTTTGAATATTATTATGCAGATAATTAAAAAAAAATTAAACAAGCTAAAAGTACTTTATGGTCTTTGCTTTGCATCTGATAACCGAAATGTCCGTCAAAGAAATTATTTATATTAGTATAAATTATAATAACCATTTATTTAAACATCCTACTTACTACTACTTATTTATTGCTCATAAACATTTAAGGCTTCATTATTATTTAAATGATAACTATCACTTAACTGCTTTTCTTAATTATGCATACCTAACATAACTTTACTCATTTGCTTAAAGTAAGCAGGTTATAAATGATTCACTGTCAATTTAATGTTAATTTATAAATGAATTTGTTACAAATTATCTCAGTTATGAATAATTGTATCTGATTATTTTAATACTTATCAACTTTTGTTGTTTATCTAAGTAATGTCTCTTCTGCATTTTTAATTACTTTATTTATTACACAAATTAACAGTATAAATACACATACCTCGTCGAACATTCACTGACCAAATCGGAGACGTTCTCAAGAAAGGGCAGGTCAGAAGTACCCTAAACCAGCGAGCATGTATGAAGAATATAATGACAGTAATCGAGGCAAAAGACATGTGCAAAGATAGTGATAAATGGAATTCCGTTGTCTCTGCCTACCCCTCTGGGAAACAGGCGTGGGTCTATGTATGTATGTGTATGTAAATACACAAATTAAATTCAAATAGTTAATTTACCTTGAACAGTAGTAAGAGATTCAGAGTAAGTTTGTGGGTAAAGTGGCTCTGAAATAGCCACATCACCTGTTACTTCAAGGCCACTCCTAGAATCTGTAGCGGTGTTGGGGATTTTGGCCGTCATTGTCCTAAAGGAGGTAGTCCTGGGATAAAACAACCTGTGGTAGCTGGATGTGGTGGGTTTGAGGTGTAGGTGTAACCTGGCTTACAACACGCTGCCTGCAACGCGAAGCTCAAGGGCGAGTTGCGAATGACCAGCAGGCAGCGAGTCTTTATCAGCATAGGTCCAATGGTTGTGGTTCCAGATGAAGAACGTCTCAAGTTCCCGGAGTGATCACTCTAATCATCTACAAGCTACGTTACCGTAAATAACAAAAAGAAGAAGGCTTCTACTACTATACCGGATTCCTTAACATGTTTCGTTTTTATAAAGGGCTTAGGCTTTTAATTAGATGAGAGATAAATCGTTATTTTCAGTTGTGACTAGTTAGCTAGTTTTGGAAACAATTATTAATAAAATATTAACAGAACAATCTAGGTTATTACCTAGATTATTCTGTTAATATTTTATTGATAATTGTTTCCAAAACTAGCTAGCTAGTCACAATGAAAACGGAAATATTGCGCAATACAACATTTTAACGGAGCCTCACGCGAGCTCTAGATAATATAAAGTTTTATTACCAACGATTCGGCTCGATGATAACGGAAGGCTTTTGAACATCAACATCGCACTATGAGCAGAGTTACGTAATAAGAAAGTAATATGTAATATGTTTGAATATTTAACTTGTACGAGTAAATAAGATCTACGAGTGCAGCTTTCACTCACACTACGTGAGAACGAAAACCTTCATAAGAAAATTCTAATCTGACTTATACGATTATAAAAGTCACGTCGACTCGTTAATGGATTTCTAAATTTAAATTTAGTGTATAAGACAGATAAGTCACTTTTACACGGCTGACATTTATTCTCTCTAAAAAAATAGAGGCACACTTAATTTAATTACTAGTAATTTATAATAATGCGCTTACAGGCTAATAAAAGTACACGAATATCCAAAAAATACTGTTCATAACGGTATTATTTGGAAATACGTGTTCTTTCATTGAAACATCTGATATGGTAACAAAATTATAACGGGTTTAAAAGTATGAAAAATATTCTTAAACATCAACTAGTCTGTGGTCAAGAAGTCGAATGAAATATTTAACGTATTTTTAACCTTGTTTTATTAAAGGTCATAATGTATATCTTAATATGTCTATTTATCAACTAAGCAGGTAGGCTGCGTGGGCAGGCCCCCCATAAGGTGGAAAGACGATCTTACAAGGGTCGCGGCATGTCATTGGATGCGCGCAGTGCAGACTAGCAGTTATTAAGAACTTCGAGGGAGGGTTTTGTCCAGCAGTCTTACGGCCGATATGATGATGATCAGCTTACTAACGGGTCAGCCGGCCTCGGTATTGCCACTGGTAACAAGATACGGTAACCATATCCTGTGTAGCAATAGATATCCGTTACTGTTTAGAAGATAAAAGCCAATTATAAACTGATAATACGACAAATATCTATCCAAAATGAATAAATATGAGTTTCAGTATGAGAAATTAATTCACCAGACTAACCTAATTACCTGCCAATAACATAACCATAGTAAAGTCGTCGCATGACAGTGGATACACTAGTGCTACGAAAATCAGCCTTATTGCTTATGTAATAAAGACACGATCAAATTAAAATATAGAAACCGACTCGGAGTCTACTGTATGACGATTCAAGCATGGATTACTAGTTCATAATCTATTATCGCGGGTAGTTTTTACTCAGTAATAGTCACGCTACATCGGACAAGCGTGCGATCAGGTGTGATGAGAGTACAAAAACTTCACATCCGTTAGTAAGTTTACTTGATAATAACCACTAACCTACATAGTTTTAGAGTGTTTTTTTGTACATGCGTGCGGCGTGGCGATGTAAGGGGTGTGCGTGAGAAGCGGCCCTTATAAAAGAGTTCAACGCACGTCGAGGTGCTTTGTACGTACTCAGTGTTGCGAAACGTAGCCTAGATCAAGAACGGACATACGTATCTACTACGTATGGTGTTCATAACTGTCCTCACTCAGTTAAATAGAAGGACTGAATACATTTTTAAGCCACGACACAAAAAGGATCTAATAAGTTTGCAACCTGTGTCTGTGGCGTTGCATGTAACTACCAAATCTATGGACCGATTACAATGCAGTACATATTTTTTAATTTGGTAGAATATATTGAAATCTCTCTAGCCGTTCATAAGTTATGGCCCTTTTATTTTCCTTTAGTAGAAGTTGGGTGCTTTAGACGATTATGTTATCATGTTACTTGTTTAATATATGTTATATTATTATGTAGTTCGGTGATAGTGATTGGTAATATAAAATTGTACAGTAAATGGCTATTACACAAAATCGAGATCAACCATATCTAATATGATAGAAAGCTTGAACTGCATTACCGGATAAATCAAATGATTGAGTGGAACTAACTATCCTAAAATTTATTTATTTTGTGAAATTGTCCCCAGATATTATTATATTTTATTTGAGGTTATTTTATAGCATGAAATAGTCTAGTAATTTTAATAATACTCCAAATTTTATAATTTTTAATAAATAAAGACTAAAATAATTCAGAAAAATCAATGATTCAATTTAACTCTGAATATCAAACCAACCACTCAAGTTACGTGTGCTAACTTAGACATGTAACTTATAAAATACTTGAATGAAACTTGAAACGAGTTTCCTTACTAAATGGTACAGATCTAAGTAGGTACTTACGTAATCGGATGTAAGTGGGTAAAAGAATAACTTAAAACAAACTTAACATCAGTTTTACTGTATAAGGGGTGCTGTGTGGTTATATTATAAAAGGACAGTCAATATTTAACTCAAAAAGGTCATACAATATAGCCAATGACGTGTCGCGCCCACACCATCGAACAATACGGATATAGGAATACTTAGTTAGTTAGCATATATGCTAATATACTCACTTATTGAGGGCGAGACGAGCTCAGGAGACAACCTCGCGTCTCCCTAGCGACAGTATGTGGGGCACTGCACTGACCAGAGGAAAAGAAATCACAACAATAACACTTTCATAGAACATTCACTGCACCATGAAGTTCGTAATGAAGTCGTCCAGCTCAACTGTTCTTGTGACAAGCAAAGATCAGAGAGGCACCGTGTTACGTGTATTAGTATTTAGCACAAACGCGAAGGTATACGCGACGATAATACATTTTGATGTTTCGGAGGCATTGCCTCGTTCGGAAGCGAGCGCGACTCGAATGTCAGACTCAGGCGGTGCGCAGGCGCTGCGTCGCGCCCAGCTGCGTGACGTCACACAGGTATTCAAAATGGCGGCATGGAATTCGAGAGCCTACAAGTAATGGCAGTAAAACAACCGGGCGGTCACGTTGCGCTGCATTCGATACTTAATTGATATTGTTTCCATGTTTTTTGTTGACGCTATTAGCGACTAAACTTAAAATAGCATCATCGTTATGTTTTTTATTAAACAAGTTAAGTTAATCATTATCTTCATATGATCATGGGCATATTGTTATAAGAGTATTTAAATGTCACTTAAATTAAGTTTGTATAAAAATTCAACAGACTCGTCATAAGTGGTTTAAGTATAAAAATTAAAACCTTTTTTTTATTAGCCAAGAATTCTGTATAATCATGGACTAAATGTGCGGCTTGATGCAAGTCAGCTGGCTGCCTTGCAACTCACAGTGTGAGTTGGTTAAATAAAAGTAATAGTGCTACTGAGTTTGGCTGAGGTGGTATATCTCAACATATAACAAAGAGAAAATTATTATAAATAATAAAAGATAAATTTATAAAATATTAAAAGTGAAAATTAGTATAGATGTAGTACACGAATGAGAACGCAAACATAGGTGTTGTCACTCTTATAAATCAATGGAAAACATCTTTACGGATTTTACTAGGCACAGGGTTGGAAGGCTCTATTCTCCTGTTAGAAAAAGCCCAGTATAAACCTCATACCGCTAGACAAACGAGTTGGTCAAATAAATATATACTATACTAGCTATGCCCCGCGGTTTCACCCGCGTTAAAGTAGTTTTGGCGTTAAAGAGTAACAAACATACATCCATACATCGAAACTCACAAACTTTCGCATTTATAATATTAGCAGGATGTGTACGTCTAGCGGTTATGTACGTTTATAGTTCATACGGCATAATTTAGGGAACTTTACGTAGATTACACGATATATGGTTGTGACGTGTTCAGTGTCCTGCTAGGCTAAAGCCAAATCGGTTGATAGACAGAGTTTAACCAAAATACAAACTAGCACCTAGTTTCCCCATGGAAGCAATTAACACGATCACCGTAGCCTAGTTGGTAGTGCTCCTGCCCACGAAGCTGGTGGTCCTGGGTTCGAATCCCGATAAGTGCAAATATTTGTGTGATGAGCACGAATATTTGTTTCTGAGTCATGGATGTTTTCTATGTATACGAGTATTTATCTATCTATATAAGTATGTATATATATCGTCGCCTGGTACCCATAGTACAAGCTTTGCTTAGTGTGGGGCTAGGATGATCTGTGTGACATTGTCCCCAGATATTATAACACTAGCGTTTGTGGAACCTACAGGTGTTAACAGGAGTAATAGTATTACTTTCGACGCATCGTCGCGTCGGTGAATACAGTTTCAAAGTAGCTAGTGTTTTTATTACGTAGGTAGTAAAGCCGGATATTGTGATGCAAGTGTATCCATTAATGCAAAATATTTAGTTTGGATCTGATTTCTGATAGCTGGTCGGTGACATTGTAGAATAGATTTATAAAATGTTATAGTCTTTCGGGATTAAGAAGTTTAATATTATAATCTATTCCTTCCTTCCGGAGCTTCGCCCGCGGAATGATTGTTCGGTTTGCTAAATGTTACTTTTCTATCGCTCGAGAACACGCTTTTATTTTGTTGAAAAGTATGTCGTTTTTTGGTACCCCTGACAACGTGTCTACGAAGCTTCATGGTGATTGGTTGAGCAGATAAGGTATCTAACAAAAAAACAAACTCACATTCGCGTTTCGTATTAGGATTATCGATATGTAGGTTTCTTGTACTGTTTCGCAACTAGATCTAACAGTCGACGGTTCGGTGACCCATTGAAAAACTTACACTTCTCTTAGTATAGAACGAGTTGTTGGTGGTTAGGGTCTATCAATCATAATTTTCAATTTATTGAACATTATCGAAGTTATACTTCTTTTGGCGCGATGGAGAAAAATGATGAGAGTGAATTTTTACGATGCGCGCGCACACCGACACCTAAATTTAACAGCATGAAGTTAGTTCTAGATGAGAGTGAATTTTTACGATGCGCGCGCACACTGACACCTCAATTTAACAGCATGAAGTTAGTTCTAGGTGGTATGAAAATTGATAACTATGTTCAAGTTGTATATTCTAGTATTTTTATTTAAATAAAATCTTTTTGATTAATTTTAATATTTATCGTTAATCACTACTGCATTTTTTTTTTTTTTTTTACATACGCCAAAGAAGTATAACTTCAAACGCGTGTACATAAGTACACACAGAATTTTTTATACCGTGTAATACATTATTTTCTTAATAATCATTCATAACAGCTGAAAGACGTGTACTGCCGCACCAAAGGTTAAGTACTAGAGGTACAGACGCCAGCACATCAGACTACCCAAATCTGTAAAATTTCCACAATTGAAAGTGAACCTTATGCTTATGTGATAATAAAATAAAATAATAAATAAAAAAGGTTTTTATTCACGTAGACTTTAAAAAAGCGCTTGTAAATAGTCAGAACATGTTCGCAGTAATATATAATTAATTTATAATAATTTCTAGGTACATATAGATATTTAGGTACACGGATTGTAGGAAATAATTTACAATAAGATTTATTGTATAACAGTAATGATATTTAGCTAACTACAATTAAGTTATTGTCAAGGATCATGTGTAGGTTTAATTATCTAAATTTTAGCTATATTTTTACTACATATTGTCTGAATGGTTCTGTCTATATTAAGGTACGAATTAGATGTTATCATTATGGCGGACCTTGTGTTTATAACGACGGTCGCGCTTTAATGCTACCACCAGATCCAATGCGCCCCAACTGAGAAGACCCAGCGAAACAAACTCAGCGGGTGTCTCTACTACCGGTTTCAACACGGCCCAGTTGAGACGCTCCGGTGAAACATACTCAATGGGGCATATACACGAGATTTGTATAAAGTTGAAAAACTATAAAAGAAATTTGACAGATTGGAGTAGCTGGATCTGGAGTCTGTACATTTGAGCAGGCCAAATTAACCACGTCCATTGATTTGGAAGTATATGCATTATCCCCATGCTTGGCAGAGATCAGAGTTGGGAATACTTAGAAATGCGATGCTGCCCATCTCGGCTAGATATTCACTTGGGATCTCACGGGGACGAGATGAGTTAGTGCTACATATATTCACGACACAGTAATCCAATGTCCATAGTCATACTAATTATCAAATATTGGTTAGTAATAAATAAATAATGATTATTTACCCGGTTCAAATTTTAAAACACGACAGTTCTTAGCTGTCGGAATACGATAGTAAAACACATTTCAATCGCTTTGATTCATGTTTTGGTATTAGAAAGTGTGTCTGAAAACTAATTTAAAATAAATCGTGTTATATATTAGTAATTAAAAATGTTTAAACACAATTCGTACAGTTGCACTTCAACAGACTCAAAATATTACTAACCGTCTGGGAGTTTAATGTAAACGATTTTTTGGGTCTCGGACCCGTTCGCCCCTCGTTTTACGCCCCTTTGCTTAAAAACACCCGTTCGCCCCCTATCAGAGGACCCATTCGCCTCTTGACGCGGGGCGAATTATTTTTTAATATTTTTGAAGCACCCGTACGCCCCTTGTGTTATTTAGATTAAAAACAGTACAGTCAGCACATAAAATCAAAAAATAAACCAAACACTCTACTTTGATAAAACTAAACCAAGAACAGAACTGTAACCATTTTTAAATATTACCCTTTTCTTCATGTTATAATGATAAACGATTATTTGCCATTTAAAAACAAAAGATCCGAGGAGACTTTGATTTCTTTTGCTACTTGAGGTAACAACTTGGCTAAGTATCATAGAAGGGCACATATTTCGAAATTCTGTCATGGAAAAAAGTATTCTAAGGTGTTACCCTAAGGACCAAATTCAATTACGCCATTTATGGTTAGGCGCAGTGGTATTATGTTGATGGGTGACAATAGATGTGCATGTTGACGAATCCTGATTGGAGCAATTTAAACAAAAGATTTGCGAAAATAGTTCGTTGCAATTGTATTAATGGTTCAGTTATCGGCATAACTTTGTGCGTGAAGTGTGTAGCTGTTTGTGTCAAATTTATTAGCTTGCTAAGCCATTGGTTAAGTTTGTATTTCATAAACCATTATTTATGACAGAATATAGTACTCTTTATTTTTATGTATTTTATCAAAAACTAAGTTTTGCTTTAACTTATGGTCAGTTTATAGACAATTGAGCTGATATTGATGATTGATTTTAATAAACATATTCAAGTATGTGTAACATTTATAAGTAAGTTACTGTTGTTGTCTCCAAGCTTAGGATGTGGTAGACTAGTCATCTCTAGTTGTTGGTAGCTTTTCTAGCGAGAAAAATATCACCAAATTATCAATGCCAATACAGTTAGTTAATACAAAATCTAGGAATCTAGCAAAGCAGAATAAAAAAAACAATAGTATTTATTACGCCTTTTTTTCCTACAGTAAAATGTCAGAAGAAGTCAGCAGTTCAAGTTCTAATGTGACTTCTAGTATAACCTATATTTCTTCCAAAAGAGGAGGTGCAGTTTTGTTGCGAGCTGGTCACAGATACTACAAGAAAAGAAGTTACAAGAACGGTTCTTCTAATTGGCATTGCGTCTATAGACCTAATTGCAAAGGAACACTTACAATCAAAGGACACAACATTTTAAAAGAAACTCGACATCTGTGTATTCCAGATTTCTCTAAAAATGAAATTAAGAAAAGAAGCTATAAAAGATGCAACGAAATCATTACATGAGATATACGAGCAGCAAGTTGTATCCTATAAAGACAGTGGGCTGGATTTAATTGAAAATTTTCCTCAGTATAAAAACATTAAACACGGCCTATATAATTCTAGAAAAAAGGAATATGGTGTAACTAAGTTCCGTTACGAAATAGCAACAGATGTGGAGATACCCAAAAAGTTTGAAAACTTTGTGTTATGTGAATATCGTTGTGACACGAATCGTATAATTGTTTTCGCTACTGAAGAATCTAGAAAGCAATTAGAAAATTGTAAAAAAATGTTCTTAGACGGAACATTCAAGTTTGTTGTACGCCCATTTCTTCAACTCTTCTCTATACATGGTGACATGGGGAGTACCGTATCTAGCAACCATATAGTGCCTCTTGCGTATGCCTTGTTAGTAGATAAGAAACAAAGGACATATGAATTACTTTTTGAAATGCTCAAAAGAAGACTTCCTTCTTGGTGCCCTGAACAGTTTAATGTGGACTTCGAAGCAGCTGTAATCAACGCTATTACATCAAAATTCACAAATGCAAGAGTTATGGGATGTTTCTTCCACTTTTCCCAAGCTCTGAGGAAAAAAGGCAAAGATTTAAATCTATTACAAAGACGATACACTAAAAATCACATTAATTTGTGTAGGGCATTGGCTTTACTACCCAAACAAAATGTGGACGATGGATGGCTCTACATTATGGAAGATAGCTCAAACCAAGCTGATGTTACAAAATTTAATAATTACTTTGTTGAGCAGTGGTTTCAAAATCGAACCATGCAAGGGAAATGGCATTTTTTTAACGAACAACATCGGACTAATAATAAAGTAGAAGGCTGGCATTCTCGCCTCAATAGAAATCTGAAAGGTAAAACTCCTCCAAACATGTTAAATTTTTGTGAAGTTTTATTCAGGGAGAGTCAATTAAATGAAGAAGACGTAAAAAAAATAAAAATGGCTTAGAACTAAACAATCGACGAAAAGAGTATATAGAAAGAGACGAAAGAATAAATTATGTCATTAATGAATTCAGAGCTAGGGAAATTTCGGTAGGTCACTGTTTAGAAAAACTTTGTACATATATATAATTCGGAAATGTTTGTCTTTAAATGTGTTATATTTTTGATTATAAGTATATAGTTGATTTTTTTAAAGTAATCCAAATCAGTATCTGTGATTTTTAATTATATACATAGTTTTAATTTATTTACTTATATAAAAATATGTACAGACGCCAGCACATCAAGCTACCCCAATCTGTCAAATTTCCCCAATTGAAAGTGAACCTTATGTTTACGTGATAAAGTTGAAAATCGATAAAAGAAATTTGACAGATTGGAGTAGCCTGATGTGCTGGCGTCTGTACTTACACATACTGAACAAAGTTATTGTCAAAAATCTTCAATAACATTATATTGTTATTAGAGTTAAGAGAAATGAATATGTGATTTGTTAATCTAGTTATAGTATACATTTATATTTGATTTTTTACCGATTAAAATAATAGCTTTAGTACAAAAACATATACATACTTTAAAAAGTAAATCTACTGTTCTGTGATTATTTGTGCCACTTTAATTATAAATACTCTTAACTATTTTAAATAAGACTAAATGAAAAGCAAACAATTTTTTTTATAAAAATAATTTTAACCATAGTTTTACAGACCAAAAAAAAATTGAAATACGTTGTGATTTTTATATTGTAATTTATATTTAGATATGTTAATCTATTTTACGCTCGAATATTCTTGAATTACGCAAATACTTCCTTGTTTTACATGCAAATCCTACTAAGTGTAATAGTATTATCATGTTTCTTTGTTGGTTCAATTTGATTTAAAATAAAACATATTTTATTATTAAATTTGTTTTATTGTGCCTGTATTTCAATAAATTTAGCGAGACCATTTTCTTGTCAACTGTACTTTTATTTATTTGCTAATAAGGGGCGAAAACACACACTTAATATTTCAAGGGGCGTACGGGTTCATTTATAGCATGAGGGGCGAAACTTACGGGGCCAACGGGTCCGAGATCATTTTTTGGAACGAATCATATTATATAATATACGTATATTAATCCTAATTATTTAATTTTTAATAGACTATTCGTACGGATACACGTGAATAGACTCAAAATATGACTAATCATCACGGAGTTTGATGTAAACGATTTTATTTTAAGTTTTGTACACACGGCTACACACCAAGCTATACATTTCCATTATAAGCTGATCTCGCGTTGTATAGGATTTGCATACAATGATATGTTAGCGTTATTGGAAGTGTATAGCTTG
The DNA here is from genome assembly GCA_951640165.1 of Pseudoips prasinana. NCBI lineage: Eukaryota > Metazoa > Arthropoda > Insecta > Lepidoptera > Nolidae > Pseudoips > Pseudoips prasinana. Next base: position 19,135,217 of record OX621236.1, on the reverse strand, counting down.
ATATGTAGCCGTGTGTACATAATGTAATTAAAAAACAACGTTAAATGTAATTATTATCCAATCAATAATTATTAATTTAAATATCTAATGAATAATTTTTATCAATAAATGAAATGTACTAAAATGGAAACTGTTCAGGTGCATAAAAATGCCGTCCGGCTGTCATAAAACTCATCGTTGCGACATAAATAGCTTTTATGCGTTATTTGTGTGAGATTCACTTATTTACATAATTAGATTCCAAAATCTTAAGCTGTTCCATATATTACGAATCTTAAATATTTCTATGACGGTGCTTAAAGATACATTAATTTTTAAATATATTCATATATTAATGATGCTTATGTTTAAATGACATATGTATATCCATAGCAAAGTAGAGTATAGGAAATTATGAAACTTATATTTTTGTTTAAGTTTCTCTTATACTTGTAACTCAATTGTTTTATTAGACAGGCGGACCTGTTGGCGTGGTAAGCAAATGCTTGCTTCTGACGCCAGAGGTCGTGGGTTTGATTCAGATATTTGTGCGCATGAACATGCCTGTTTGTCCCGAGTCTGGCTATAATTATCTATGTAAGTATGTATTTACAAAAGAAAAGTAGTTTATGTGGTATATCAGTTATCTGGTATCCATAGTACAGCTCTGCTTAGTTTGGGATCAGATAGCCGTGTGTAAATAATGTCCCTGCATAATATTATTATTATATATCTCAAAGAAGTTGTTTGGATACATAAAGAGGTCTTAATTTCTTAAAAACTAAATGAAGTAAATACATTATATATTCTAAATGTCTCGGGACCTGTCTATTACAAGAAGCGTAAATGTATACAAATAAAAGTATTATAAATTGGGTTATTATTAAAATTAAGATTCGTACTCTTTCGAAACGAAATTAACGTTGTTATGAACCAGTCTATTCCACATTCTTTACCCTGTACGTGGTAAATTAATATTGCCAACTGCGAGGCACATTGACGCATCTACGAGTTCCGTACCTACCTTAGACATGAAAATACTTTGTTAGCAAATAATTTTATTACAATAAAAATGGCTAGTTAGAAACGTTCTGCTTTTCCGATATTTATGTTTTTATAGTATTTTCTTAAACGCATAATCGTTGAAATGTATAAGATGGACGAATAATATCCTTTTGTATGATCACTCATATAAAAGGATATTTATTATTTCTCCACTATATAGTTTATATCTTAAACCTATTAAGTTAGGTTCTAGCCGTGCTTTAAAATTTTAACCATATTCATTATATTATTCTAGATTCTTTTTTCATTTCCCATAAGCTCGAATATCTATATATATAAAAATCAATGCCACTTTTCGTTGTAATGTTATAACTCAACAACGCCTTTACCTATTTGGCTCATTTTTTTATTTATTTTTATTTATTTATTTTGGTCTTGAATTATTCGTGGAAGTCCAGGGAAGGTTTGTCCCTAGAGAAAATTTTAAAAAAGTCTTGAAAAAGTTTAAATTCAACATCTTTAAGCAAATAAAAAAAAAATGTGTTTGAGTAAATGAACTTTATAAACATTTTTTTATTACTATGCCTATACGTAGCGAAGCACGTACGGGGCCGCTAGTACAATATATAAATCTATTTTAAATTGCCATCAATTGTTACTTATAATATATACCGCTAGTACTGGAACTAACGGACTGAAGGACGGACATTACCATTTCGGCAAAGAACCCCAAACCAAACCAGAAAAATAAAATCTATTTAATTAAGTAGGATTGAAATTATAGAAAGTATGTCAGGAACACAACATTATGATTCTCGTTTTAAATGTATTTTGACTATATTTTAAGTATAAAGTCAGAGTTCAGTGTAAAATCTAAACCGAAAACTTTTTTTAGGTTCCTATCGGTCGGTACAAAGCCCCTTTCACTGTCACGAGACAATCTACATCTCTCCTGCTTTTTTGCCAAGAATAGAAAGAGAAGGAAGATAAGGCTTTGTTTGCACTTCTATTACCGCATTTACAATCGACATCGACTAGATGTCGAGTCGGAACTGGGCCACGAGCTATTTGTAAACTCGACTCTTTGTTCGCGTTAACGATTAGTGGGTGACTAACAAGTGATTTTATTGACAATGTGAGAAAAGAGAGCCCTTCGTATAAAATTATTATTTACCTGACTTATATTGAAACTTGTAATTTGTGTTATATGATAATGTTCAAAATATCGTCATGTCAGCCTAATGTTTTTTTTTATGCTGAATGGGTTTGTGCTTGACCACGATCTCATCTGATGGTAAGTGAAGATGTTGTCGAAGATAGACCGCGCGTACCCATAAGATACCTATTCACTCTAGCCTTGAATAAACCCATGTTGTATGATTCTGGAAACACGTCGTTCGGAAGGGTGTTCCACTTCTTAGCCGTGCGTATGATAAAGGAGGAAGCAAAGGGTTTCGTACGGCAGAATGGGATACCTATCAACAACAAAGCGGTGAAAACCCTCCCGACGCCTAGTAGTCCGATGAAAAAAAGGGGGGAAGGAGGGATAAGTTCATGGAGGTCTTGAGCGCATTCTCCACTCTCTCTTCTGTTTGGACTGTTTGGGAGTTTGTCCAAAAGGCCTCGCCAAAAGTTTTTACAATGAAGTAGTGTCCATAGTTAGGAGGGATATGGCATAATCGCCATGCTTGGAAAACTGCTTAGCAAACGTAGTATGATGGTCATAGTATACAGAGAGACGCTGCGGTTCTCTGGGACCCCTTGGTCGATTTGTAGGTCCCCCAAGGGATGAATGGCGATGGGGTGGAGATATTCCATGCCGCCAGCCACAGAGCAAAAAGTTTAAAATATAGTCTACTATATAAAAATAAGTCGGGTTTTCCTTCCTGGCGCTATAACTCCAGAACGCACGAACCGATTTCCACGGTTTTGCATTCGTTAGAAAGGTCTCGGGCTCCGTGAGGTTTATAGCAAAGAAAATTTATAAAATTTAACGCGGGTAACACCGCGGGGCACAGCTAGTCTAAAATAAAACAGCCTAATATAAAAGTGTCATGTTAGAGAGTTGAGTAATTTTATTCAAAGATTGATTGAATTAGTGTAACGTTATTTTAAAAATACTACTCTATAGCAAAAGGTAATATTAGCGTTGACTGCCTTCGTTAGTTTAGGAGTAGTGTCTTCAACCGTAGATAATGAGGTCCTGGGCTTAAATCCCGGATCACCCATGAAACAAAACTCCTTAATTTGTATTGAGTATATTTGGTCAAAAAAATCTCTGCATGAGACAGGAAGTTGGCTAGGGAGTTTGGTTACACCCCCGTGCTCCGGAGAGTGCGTGAAGCTTTCGTGTACCACACCTCTTTCCGGTCGTAGCAGCTAACCGTCCTGTTAGATCATGAGAGTAAGGGAATAGAAAGTGCACCTGTATGCGCAACCGGTAATTTGTTACGGCTTCGAAAAATATATTTATAGAAAAGGATTTAACTCTATATTGAGTTGCAAATATAAATGTGTGTTATTATAGTGTTAGGTAGTGCTCCTGCCTACGAAGCTGGTGGTCCTGGGTTCGAATCCCAGTAAGTGCAAATATTTGTGTGATGAGCACGAATATTTGTTTCGGAGTCATGGATATATATAAGTATGTATATCGTCACCTGGTACCCATATTCAAAATTCAATTCAAAATTCAAAAGTCGTTTATTCCGTTAAAATATTACATTTGTGTGGAATCGTCAATTTTTTTTACCCTACCGTGCAGTGCATGACGTGGCAGCTACTGAGAAACACTGCCAGAAAACTCAGTAGGAATCCTTTTTTAAAATATATATTTCTTAAATAAATTTACATTGTATTTAAATGTGTTAATTTAGAGCGACTCAATCCCAAGCTGTTTTGTCACTTAAATAATCAGAAGTTTTGTAATAAGCCCTGCTACACAATTTGGCTTTTATAATTCTTTTAAACTTATTCATAGACATTTCTCGGATATCACTGGGAAGTTTGTTATAGAATCTTATACATTGCCCCATAAAAGAGTTACTTACTTTGTGGAGACGGGTGGTATGTAACACAAAGTTATGCTTATATCGAGTATTTATATTATGAGTATCACTCCTTTTACAGAAGGAGTCTTTATATTTATGCATATAAATTAGATTCTCATATATATACTGACATGCTACAGTCAGAATGTTAATCTCTTTAAACTTCTCTCTCAAAGATTCTCGCGGACCAAGTTTATATATTGCTCTTACAGCTCTTTTTTGCAATACAAATATGGTGTTAATGTCCGCAGCGCTACCCCAGAGAAGAATTCCATAGGACATTATACTATGAAAATAACTGAAATAAACCATTCTAGCTGTATCCACATCAGTAAGCCGTCTTATAGTTTTAACAGCATATGCAGCAGAACTTAATTTGCCTGATAGTTTTTCTACTTGTGGGCCCCATTGTAGTTTTGAATCAATTGTGATACCCAAAAACACAGTTGACTCAACAGGGGATAATCCAGCTCCATTAAGCTGTACATTGGTAGCCACCTGTTTCACATTAGGTGTAGAGAATTTTATGACTTTAGTTTTCTTGTCATTTAGCAAAAGATTATTAGCATTAAACCAATGAACAACTTTAGAGATTGCGTCATTTACTTCGTCAAAATTGCGTAATTGTCGATTTATTTTAAACGTCAATGAAGTATCATCCGCAAACAAAACAATCTCATGTTTATCCCTTACATAGTAGGGTAAGTCATTTATATAGATTAAAAATAAGAATGGGCCGAGAATCGATCCCTGTGGAACGCCCATTACCACTGGGGATCCCGCAGATTTTTTACCATTTATATCGACCTTCTGAATTCTATTGCCCAAGTAAGAAGTCAAAAGTTCGAGAGCCTTGTTCCTGATACCGTAGTGGTGTAGTTTCCTGACAAGAGTGTCATGATGAACACAATCAAATGCTTTGGACAAATCGCAAAAGATACCTAATGCATCCTGCGAGTCCTCCCAAGCCGCGAATATACTTTTTAACAGATTGACTCCTGCATCTATAGTTGAACAACCCTTCGTGAATCCAAACTGTTTCCGATGAAGTAAATTATGTATATTAAAGTGACTGAGCAACTGGCTAAGCATTAGCTTTTCAAATATTTTACTTAGAGTGGGCAATACGGAAATAGGTCGGAAATTTGAAGGATCTGAAGTATCACCAGCTTTAAACAATGGAATAATTTTACTATACTTCATCAAGTCAGGAAATACGCCAGATGCGACACAGCAATTGAACACAGCAGCTAGATGTGGGGCGATTATAGTTATAATTGATGAAATAGTCTTAACAGATAAACCCCACAGATCCCTAGTGGTTTTCATATTAATACTTTTGATACATAGTACAAGCTTTGCTTAGTTTGGGGCTAGGATGATCTGTGTGACATTGTCCCTAGATATTATTATTTGAGTCACAAAATAGATAGCAAAAATATAACATCCCCTGCGTTGCTCTTAAAACGCAAATAATATAATCTCGCTGGAGGTTACATATTTGAGTCGTTTGGAATGGATACGCCTGGTCCATGAGGTGCCAATGCACACATCATACTTCGGGATGTCACAAAATTGACAATTGGTGTTTCACGTGACCGGAAGGAGGGCCTTTATTTTAGTTAAAGAATTAGAATTGCCATCCAGTGCAGCGTGTCGATGCTGCTAGCCTTTTTTACAAATATGGTTTCTTGTCTGTTGCGAATTATTATGGCACATTATTTATGTTTACACATATTTTAGAATGTGCGAATTTCCGTTATGTGTTTACATAAACCCGTCAAAGAATTATAAATAACTTATAAAATATTACAAAAATAACTAAAACTATACAGGAGTAAAATTAATACACACATTATACGAGTACCTACATAGATATAGAAGTCGGGGACTACGATCCGGAGGAATTCTTTGACGCCATTTAGTTTTAATTTAACTTATATCTATGTAGGTACTCGTATAATGTGTGTATTAATTTTACTCGTGTATAGTTTTAGTTATTTTTGTAATATTTTATAAGTTATTTATATCTTCATTAAATATGAGTATTATTATGAGTCTAATAAAATTATTCAAAACTTATATACGTATTTGTGATTCACAAATCCACTTTATTGTATTGATAGAAAGGGGTTTGTGAATTACTAGAAACAACAATTCCATTATCCATTAAAACATTTTAAGCTTTACAGACTGTATATAAATCGACACCTTAGGCACGGCCCCGGACTCCTCAAAAATACGATAAAATTGTGTTCTGATGTAAACGCTTCTGACTTTATTATTCCATTAAAACAGTCCAAAAATGCCTAAAAGTTAAGTCACATCTGGGCTATCTAGTCATTCCCCGGAAATATATCTACAGTGGTTTAATTAAAAACTATCGGCCACTGTTTTCTAAACTACTGATTTGAGTTCGATCTATTAACATGAGCTTTAGGAGTAAAGTTAAATAACTAGAACATTAAGGAGTAAAGTTAAATAACTAGAACTTTAATTTAGTTGAATTTCTAATGTTTGAGAGCTCAATGGAAGTTAATAATGTTCTCTAGGTGTTGGTACACAGCTTAGACCCAGTTTGCGCGGACTTAATACAGGCGTCAAACTTTGCTTGCTTAGGATAGAGATATAGATTGTGTTTATTATAAATACAATAAAAAATGTGAAGGTAATGAACAAGCTTGTGGGCGTTTAAGCTAGGTAGTAAGGGTTAATAGTTAAAGCTTGTGTTTGTGTACACTGTCCTTGGGCTGGTCGGTAGGCGACATTACAAGGAGATAGAGTATTAAGTTATCTAGTATTATGAGTATCCCGAGTTCATGCCCGCTTGAGTATGTTTCGCCAGACCGTCTCAACTGGGTCGTGTTGAAACCGGTAGTAGATGAACCCACTGAGTTTTGTTTCGCTGGGTCTTGTCAGTTGGGGCGCATTGGATCCGGTGCGGTGGTAGCATTAAAGCGCGACCGTCGTTATTAACACAAGGTCCGTCATAATAATAATACCTTAATATAGACAGAACCATTGACAATATGTAGGAAAAATATTAGACTGAAACAAGATAATTAAACATAATCTCTTGACAATAACTTGATACGAGCTAGCTAAATATCATGCTATAATAAAATAAATTTTATAAATGTTTTCATACAATCAATACAATGTGTACCTAAATATCTATGTTACTAGAAATAATAATGTATACAACTACATTACTACAAACATGTTCTGACTATTTACAAGCGCTTTTTTAAAGTCTACGTGAATAAAACCTATTTTAATTATTTATTTTATTTTTTATTTTAGTAGCTGGACGCATGCGTCTTGTCATGTATTTCGCAAGCGCCATAGGCTACGTTTACTGGTTGCCGATGAGTTGGTCATATATTTCTTTACTAGAGATGTCCCGACTAGTCGGTTAAGCCGACTATCCGGCCACTATTGTAGTCGTCGATTAGTCGGCGACTAATCGGCAAAGAGCGCCGACTATCTGGCTTCTTACGTTGTATGTATTTCTCAATAATATGCATGTGGGGAAACTACATGAAATAAAAACCTTGATTATATATTATTTTTTTATTTTACAATCAGTCTTATACATTAAAAAATGTTAAGCAATCTTTCCTTTGGTAATCAGTTATTAAAATTACTTGCTTGTAAAAAAAGCACAATTATGACATTTATTGAACATAATTAGTTTCGCGAGCGTTAGCGCGAATCAGTCGTAAACGAACTGTTACGGAAATCCCCGAAACCGTAATCGGCTTAGCCGACTAGTCGGTCTTATTACAACCGACTAATCGGCTAGTCGGCTAGTCGGCGAAAGTCATAATCGGCACATCACTATTCTTTACTGACCTAGTGGTATAAAAAACTCAAGTTTTTTGTCACCCGAATCACGGCCACTGCTGGACAAAGGTTTCCCCATATGATTTCCACAATGGAGTTGTGTCCTATTTGCAGGTATACCATAATAGTCACTTGAGCATGTTTCGCCGGACCATCTCAACTGGGACGTGTTGAAACCGGCAGTACATGAACCCGTTAAATTTGTTTCGCTGGGTCTACTCAGTTGGGGCGCATTGGATCCAGTGGTAGCATCAAATTATAATTCCCAATGTACAAATAACGGGTGGCGCAAAAGTAAAGACCCTATTTGGTTCAGCTATAACATTTTTTCTAAATTAGAAAACTAGATTTAGATTTTTTTAAATGTATATTTGTGCCATTAAATTTCGTACCATTACGATTTAAAGATGATGTCTTTTAAATGGTGACCTCCAGAGTTGATACACATTTGAGCCCTATTTATGACATTTTGCATAACTTGCCGTAACACTTCCTGCGATATGTTCGTTATTTCTTGACGAATGTTTTCTTTTAGAGCTGCGAGAGTCTGTGGCTTGTTCACATACACCCGAGATTTCAAAAAACCCCAAAGAAAGAAGTCTGGACTGGTCAGATCGGGTGATCTTGCAGGCCAAGGCAAATCGCCAAAACGAGAGATAACTCGGCCTGGAAAAGCGTCCCTCACTAAGTCCATAGTGTCGCGCGCTGTGTGTGCCGTAGCGCCGTCTTGTTGAAACCAGATGTGCTCCAGCCCCAATTCGTCCAAACTGGGTATCAAAAACTCACGTAACATGGTTCTGTAGCGTTCTCCAGTGACAGTAATCGCATTGCCTCCAGCGTCTTCGAAAAAATAGGGTCCGATCACTCTGTCAACACAGATGCCACACCATACAGTAACTTTTAGTGGGTGTAGAGGTGTTTCTTGAATAATGCGCGGATTATCAGTGCCCCAGAACCGAGTATTCTGCTTATTGACATGCCCTGAGAGATGGAAATGCGCTTCGTCACTCATAACCAATTTTGAAGGAAAATCATCCTCTTCAAGGTTGAGGTTTATGACGCGCTGGCAGTAATCTAGACGAGCTCGGTGGTCAGCAGGCAGCAGCTGATGAGTCATTTGAGTTTTATACGGGAACATCTTTAAGTCTTTCACCAAAATACGCTGCAGGGTCCGTCTGGAAATGCCCAATTGCGTGGCACGTCGCCTCGTTGATGTTTCTGGACACTCTTCCACATCTTCGCGCACAGCATCGATATTTTCAGCTGAACGGCCTGTTCTTGGTCTCCCAGACTTAGGTCTATCCAATGTTGAGCCAGTTGCTTCAAGGCGTGTGGCAAAGCGTCGAATTGTGCGACCAATCGGTGCCGGACGGTGGGGAAATCGTCGACGAAATTCACGTTGTGTTCTTATCACTGATGAATTATTCCGTAAGAACATTGACACAATTATTCCACGTTCTTGGGGAGTAAAACGGTCCATGTTTATTTTCAGTGTATTTTACATTTGTTCACTACACAATTTTCAACAACAGAATGACAGAAAATGTCATATAAAAAAAAAAAGTATTTTCTTTAGTGCCAGTACTTTTGCGCCACCTAGTATAAGACCCGATCTATTTGTACCTATAATTCATATTTAGTTAATTTGTAATACTACAATTATTATTTATGTTCTGACTATCTACATGCCTTACAAAGTCTTTGTGGATAAAAATCGATTTTATATTATTTTAAGACAGTTGTATTTTACGTATGTAACAATAAAACATTTTGCACTGATGTTCAGTCAACTGACAACGATCAGCGATAAGAATAATGCCCCAATAAATACTAGTAACTAATGAAAAAAAATGTAACATGGTTCTTATCAAGTAAGCGTAGCGTAGAGAAAGCCGCAGGCTAGCAAGAGTAGGATCCTCAGCGGCGAGGATCGCGTTACCCCCTTAACACGTGATCGGTAATCCCGTGCAAGTGATCTGACCCCCATTTCGAATTCCATCTTTTTACTTCAGCGGCCGCCTGAGCTGTGGCCCGAACCCCATAAGGGTGCCCTCGGGTATTAGTCGCTTAAATTAAGCTACTGGTTTAGAGGCTTTTGCGCTAGCCAACTGCTCGTTGTTTTCAATTCTTAAATTGTAATATACAATTTCTAAATGTAATAATAATAGCTTAGTAACTTGCTATTTATTATTTATTTAAGGATAATAAAAATATAGGTGGCGAAACAGACCGCACAGACGGACTAATTCAAAATATTTTGTTGCTTTAATTACTGTTTTTAAACTGTGTTTATGTAATACATTGTGATCTTGACAAGTACAAGTGTATGTAAATACCCAAGTGCTGAATAAATTTCATTATTTCATTTCATAAGAATTAAGATTATACAATGTTACTGCCTGCGAGACGCGGACTTGACTGAATAATCCAATAAATGTTACTTTCAGTTAGTATGTAGAGTTGTCTGGTACATGATTCATGTAAGTGGGCAACTTGTCAAATGTGCACCCACTGAGACTGCAATATAACGTTTAACTAACCAGTTAAGTGACTACTCATTAAGACGTGTGTTTAACCGTTCTCACTAAAATGTACGTTGTACGTACGTATGTACGTATACGACTAAATATCAAGCTATACATTTCCAAAATTTGCTGACCTCTCATTATATGGAAATTCTATGGAACGTGGGATCAAATTATACTGGAAATGTATAGCTGGATATGTAGCCTTGTGTACAACAAAGTTTGCACTTGATCATTTTATGTTTAGAATTATTACTTAGCGTACACTCTCTACGCTATTAACCCAGATATTACGGACACCTCGAGTGCTAATCTAGCGACTGATATCCCTTATAAAGTATTTTAATAACAAGTGTGTTAAGCTAAATGGCTATACTGAATGACGACTTGCCCCATATTAATAATAATAATAATATCTCGGGACAATGTCGCACAGATCATCCTAGCCCCAAACTAAGCAAAGCTTGTACTATGGGTACCAGGCGACGATATACATACTTATATAGATAGATAAATACTTATATACATAGAAAACATCCATGACTCACAAACAAATATTCGTGCTCATCACACAAATATTTGCACTTACCGGGATTCGAACCCAGGACCACCCGCTTCGTAGGCAGGAGCACTACCAACTAGGCTACGGTGACCGCCAATTATTGAGTTCATATAACCCACACAGACCAGATATCATTGCAACTACGAGTTCTACTTTAGCTCTACAGTTTTTCGTCATCAAATAATTTATTACCACGCGGGTTAAGCCGTTTAATATTGAACTCGAAACGATATTCTATCATGTTTGTTGTTCGTTTTAAAATACTTGCATGACAAGCCAAGGGCTAGAGCGAAGGACTACCTCTCCTCATAATGAGTTCATCTATGCTACATTCCAGATATAACGGGCTCTACGAGCGCTACCTTAGCTTATCTGTGCTTCCTTATAAAGTAAGTAGTATTAAACTGGTATTATTAATTCATTATGCAGCGAATATACAGTATAAATGATTGATAGGTAAATAATTGTCGCCACTGCCCATACAAGGATATTAATTTTAGCGGGAATACAACTCTTACAATTTCAAATAACAGTATCATGTATAAGTGTTTCAAAAAGTAGGTCTTATGTCTGCAAAACTCGTTCTAATCAGCAAAACGAATTGAACTTGCCGCCTGGTTGCTATATAGTATTTAACAAGCAATTATTCTGTTAAACTAGCAATTACATTATAAACGAGCAGATTAAAGATGCGGCGTTCTGCAAAACGGCTATAACGATTTTTTGACAGGCCAGTTGGCGTGGTTTGCAAATGCTTGCTTTTCACGCCGCAAGTCGTGGGTTCGATTCCCACTCAGATCAGATTGTGTGCATGAACATGTCTGTTTCTCCTGTGTCTGGGCGTAATTATCTAAAAAACTATGTATTTATAAAAAAAAGAAAAGTAGCATATGCAGTAGGTATATCAGTTATGTATGTAGGATCGACGGCCGAGTGTGAATTTAGTCCCATGATAGTAGTAATAATATATGAATTAGACTAAGATAGACGCATTAGAATAAGATTTATAAAAAATAGAACCACTTGAACATGAATGAGGACTTAAACTTATTGGCAAAATTATGCATTAACAAACAAATACTTTATTTTAATCCAAATCTTGAAAGAAAAAGTGGAGTGATACTCATTTCGCATGCAGACATTCCTCATAGCAGTCACAACTCACAATGATAAATCATTGTCATTTTTATGTAAATCCGCTCCAAATAACATTCGCGCTGCGAAGCGATAATGTTGTGTATGCGAATACATTCAATATTATGAAATTCCGCAGTTGAATTTTGCTCTTACTGTCTACGTTTTGTTAGATAAAAGGAGATTAATAGTATGTACTGTCTCTTCACTCATAGCAGGTAACAGAAAAAGAACACGAAATTAATATTATATTATATATAATATAATATTAATAGTCTTCAGTTACAGCAGGTGTAACAGAAAAAGAAAACGAAACTTAAGGAACTTTATCTGCCTATTATCCTGAATAACGTCTAGAACATCAACTTAAACACACTAAAAATACAGTGACTTCCCGTACAAAAATGCTGAACAGCTGACGCGTATTATATAGGGAAATAGTTAATAGTCACACTAATATTACAAATGCGAAAGTCTGTGAGTGTGTGACTGTATGTTTGTTACTTCTTCACGTTTAAACGGCTGGAGCGATTTTAATAAAATTTGGTATGGAGTTAGCTGTCACCCTGGATTATCACAGAGGCTATAATTTATGAAGTTTAACGCCGGTAAAACCTATTAAAAGCTATTATTTAATATATTCATTGTCTCACAATTTAATACGCGTCAGCTGTTCGGTCTTGTACGGGAAGTCAATATATTTTTAGTGTATCTTGAGACATTATTTACACACGGTCATAAGATCTCAAACTAAGCAGGGTTTGTACTATGGAAACCAGATAACTGATATACTACATATACTACTTTTCTTTTGTACACATACTTCTAAAGATAATTACACCCAGACTCAGGACAAACATACATTTTAATACACACAACTGCCTGTCCTATACGGGAAACAAACCCACGACTTGCGAAAGCAATTATGTACCGACCACGCCAAACGGCCCGTCAATGTCTTTTAATTTATTTAGTTTCATAGGTAGATTGCGTTTCATAATTTTCTTCGGTATTTGTTATTCCTTCTAGTCATTTTAAGCATGAGCGACGCTATAACCAAGTTGGCGTGGAGTCCGTGGTGGGTGCGACCAGTATTATTATGCCGAACAAGGGAGGGGCTGACTGGTGCATTAGCTGCTAATGGTAGTCGATCACCGTGACAAATGAAAAATGCGTAATCAAACGATATATGCACAATAGACCGGCACACCTTCAAATAATGAACAAATCAGCACTTCAATTGGCGATTAATGCACGCCACATAAACCACGCATGGCTGTGCTAACTAATTACTAGGCAATGCATTTAGGAAAGTTGACTCTTTGTTCAGTCGAAAGTATGGAGTTGAGTTGACACTTTCATGAACACTACGCACGGCCGACCTCATCCACTAACTGCGGCGTTTATATACACAATAACCCCAATTCAGACTTACACAGACAATGAATTTTTTCACCTGACGTATAAAAAGGGTTAGGATCATTTAAATTTGTATTGTATCTGTGTGTATGCGGTATTGTATTTCCCAATCGGATAATACTATTATTATTTGTTAGCTTGGGAGAAGTAACCGGAGAGAGTTAAGACTTTACACCTTAGAAGTGGTTTTATTCCATTGGTAATATACATTAGGTAATCACTGTCCACCTGAAAAATACCATCCAGAATTCGTTTCAATTTCAATCCTATCCTAAAAGAAACCCAGTTATATGTTAGTTAAATAATAATTTATTTAAATAACATATAACTGGGTTTCTTTTAAACAAAACACAACACACAATTAACTATTTTGTAATTCATAACGACGACTGCAACTTTTTCCAACCGTAATTTTTTCTTGAATCATTGTCATTTTTGAACATTTCTAAGCTTACTATATAAAAGAACCATAATCATAAAACACATGCGGGGCAATCTTTAGGGACTGCCGGTACAAGTAAAACCAAAAAACAAGACAATTGTTTAAACAGTTTAAAAATACAGGGGACCTTTTTTACCATGTAACTACAATAAACTAAGTTTATTGTAGTTACATGGTACAAACATAAATCATATAAAAACTTGATCGGATATCGATTGGAGAAGTGTTGATTGTCCTTTTCTTAGATTTCTTCAACTTGGTTAACCAATTCGTCAGTTTTCGTTAAACTCCAAATAAACACCATTTACAACAAATCTCGCACGATCAGTTCGCTTATATCGGAAAGAGATATCGTGAAATTTAAATCAGTTAAAAGTGTACAATACAGAATTACTGCCATTGAATAAGTAGGTACTTTATAGAAGAGACAGTTTATATTATGAGAATGAACACGATAATGCGGTGCACGCGCTGGTGAATCGCAATTGAAACTGCATAACAAGGACTTTAATAGGGCTCTGTCGAGGTAGGTAAATTTGTTAAAACATTTTTACGATATGTTTATTGGATAGACAGTATATATACTATGTCTGCCTCGTTTGTCTAACGGTAGCGTGTTCAATCGTAGATAATGAAGTCCTGGGTTCAAATCCCGTGTCACGCAAATAAATTGATATCGCGAATCTTCAGTCAGGAATTCATTTCAGTATCAGCCCGGAGTCTAGAAAGGGGCGGTGTTACACCTTACACTCCCGTACCTCGGAGAGTAAGTAAAGACGTCGGTCCTAATTACCGTCGTAACGTTAAGCCGTCCTATAACATCATGAAGGTGCAGGTGATCTGTGTTTGCGCAGATACTTGTGCAGTACTATAATATGTCCCGCGCGGTATGGCTAGCCTCCATGGAGACTAGCTGCCATGGCCAAAAGTTGACTAAGCGGACATTTACTAGCCTGTTGGTCAAGTGGATAGCAACGCTGACTGCTGAACCAGGGGTAGAGGTTTGATCCCCAAACAGGATAAATCTTTACGTGTTGAGTACGATTGTTTATTCTGTGTTAGGGTGTAATTCATTTTTTATGTGTATTTAATTAAAAATATAAGTATGTTTATCAGTTTTCTGGTTGCCATTGTACAGGCTCTGCCTAGTTTGGGATCAGATGGCAGTGTCTTAGTTGTCGCAAGATATTTATTATTATCACTGATAATTTCATAATATTATAAATAATTTTCATGGCATGGCTTGAAAATAAAAGATATATTTTTAAATGTTATCTGAAAAACATTATATGCTTCTTACAAGCAGCTTTTCAGCTTTAATTCAACAGTTATATGTATACCCCGTCGATTGAATAAGAGGTACAATAAAACGGCACTTTCATATATATAGATAAAATTAATTTCGTCGAGAAAAAGGACAGAAAGTCAGCCTTGTTTGGAAAGTAGACAGTTATAAAGAATCAATTAAGTTGCAAATTCTCACAGAAAAATAAATACCAAAATATATATGTTCGTTATTAAATATATCGTTATTAATAACAAGATTCTAGTAAATCAATTTGTATTTTGTAACACTGATATGTTGCAAAATTAACTAGTAATGACTCACCATCCATCAAGGAACAGGTTCCTAAACACCTAGTTTTAAACCACGATATTTAAATTTAAGCCACGGATAACATTTCAATCTTAGTTTTTTTTGTTAGGAAATGACTGAGACCTGTTTAATGACTTCCGTTATTATCAAGCTTTCGAAATCTTTTAGAATTTATTCTTTTAGGGGTCCGTATCCTAAGGACAGATGGCGCCCTCTTTGTTTCTTTTTTTAAGTGGGCACTGGGCATTGGTTAAGTTAAGTTAATGTTCTCTCCGCTGCTCTGTGGTGGTCGAAATATTAAACCATTCAGGTGGTCATCCACCTAAAGGATGACTTGCGTGCTTAACAAATAAATAAATAATAAAAAATAAATACTTCAACTTACGGAGTCTAAAGTTTCTTAAACTGGTGTAAAAATTTCAACTGAATAATAAAAGATAAATAATATAATAAATGTACTCGCAGACATAGCAACATAAAATTACTCAAGACACACTTATTTACGCTACCAATAAGGAATATGATAGAAAATCTTTATTTATTGTCACACAAAACAGTTTTTTTTGCGAATATATTATTATATGATAAATTTATTCTTCGCTAATGTTTTATGTGAAAAGATTACTGAGGTTTATGTTGCCATACGATGGGAATTAAATACCGATATTTATTTACGGAACCCTCCTGGCGAAAACCCTCCTCGCACTTGTCAGATGTTATTTTAGATTTAAAGATTGAAAGACTAAACGGTAAATTCTGTTTTTTTATTTATGAGCTAGGTAAAACTTTCATCACGACCGACCTAAAAATAAAGGTATAATACAGGTATACCTACGGCTATAATTATAAAATATTAAAAATACATATGGTTCTCGGTGTCTTCTGTAAACTACTATCCGATGGCCTTAGTTTCTTTGTCTAAAATGAATGCTCTAACTGCAGAAATCTGTACAGTAAATTTGTTCCGTCGTATCTTCTCAGGTGCGCCCCATAAGAGAGGTAGTCCACCAAGGGCACCCATCTGAATGGCACCTGCGCGAATGGCACCTAGCCTAGTCCACGAAAGGCACCTTTCAATATTTTTGGCAGGTGCTCTTCATGGATTAAATTTATTTCTTCTTCATTCTTGTCCACGAAGAGCACCTACGACTCAGTGTACTATGTTATTAAATGAACGATATCGATAAAATCATTTGAACGTTTATTAACACTACTAATATTACGCACGTTATGACTAGTATTTTCTTATGTTTAAGCCAACGTTACTACTATCTATCCGTTAATATCCGTCCTTTGTGTACTCTGGCGCATTGTTACTGGAGTTGTGACGTTCAAGCGCGGCCACGCGATAAACAGTCTTAGCGTGTTGAAATTAAACTACATTTTAACGGATAGATAGTAGTTTAATTTCAATGTATAACATTCGCTTAAACATAAGAAAATACTAACGTCTTAACGTACGTTATATTAGTAATGTTATTAAACGTTCTAGTGATTTTTATCGATATCTTTCATTTAATAACCTAGGTTACTGAGTCGTAGGTGTTCATCGTGGACAAGAATGTAAAAAATAAATTGATTCCACGAAGAGCACGTGCCACAAATATTGATAGGTGCCTTTCGTGGACTAGGCTAGGTGCCATTCGCGCAGGTGCCATTCAGATGGGTGCCCTTGGTGGACTACCTCCGATAAGATACGATTAACTGCCCATATAAGAATAAGGATCAGCTGATGCATTCTAGTGCTGTGTGGTTTCCCGCTTAGAACGAATATCAGGGCCACCCCATACCATCCCATGGTTGTCGTAAAAGGCGACTAAGTGATACACCAGATAGTCGGGCAATAGCGCCACTAGTGCACTACAGCTACCACCTAACTGTGGTCGCCAACACAGTGACTACGACTAACCCCTCAAAAAGTCCTTTCAGGCCTATGTCCAGCAGTCGACGATTACTTTTTTTTTTTTTTCATGTTTTTCCCCGGACTTTATCTGGGAGTTTGTATATCTAGTTTTTGTTGGTTGTATCATTCGTTTGGTCCGCTGTCTTCAGCAAATGATCGAATTCCGTAGGAATTCGGCTTTGCCCATTCTCTTGGTTGCCAAGAGTCGACGATATCAGGCTGAGGTTAATGCAGTATAGTAATAAAAGGTCCTTGGTTCAGTTTAATGAGTACAGAGAGCTCCTTAAGTTTCTTTCACAATTTATATTACTCCTTTTAAATGTGTATATCACGACTATATTAGCACCCAAAAACTAGTGAACACTTTTTAATATAAAAGATGCACGTTTGACTTTCCAGCCGTAAAAATAGGTTGAATTGTAACTGAAGATAATGTTGTAGTCTCGGCGCGCTTAACAACGCGTGTCATAGAGATGGATGCCGCAATTTTGATTTGTTACTCCCCGTGCCGTGTTTCCTTTGTTCTGATTCCCGTAATCGCATACAATTGAAACAGCGCGGAGCACGGATAAACCTGCCGTCTTGAAATACGTTCCTCGCGAAATTGAATATTTCTTGTACGTCGTTTTAAAATTATAGTGCTCTCTCTATCTTTTGAGGTAAATTTTATTTAGTTTCTGTGAGTAATACATGCATGGTTCCATTACTTTTAGGAATAATTTTTATTTTTTTAATACAACTTAGTTGGCAAACAAGCTTACAGCCCACCTGATGGTAAGTGGTCACCGTAGCCAATGAACGCTTGCAACACCAAGGCATCATTACCGCGTTGCCGACTCTTTAGAAACCTTATAACTCCTTTTTTGAAGGGCCCCTTGCTGTAGTCTTTTGGGAAAACCGTAACAGGGAGTTCATTCCACAACCTCAACGTACGTGTGAGGAAGTTTCGTTGAAAGCGTACCGTACGTGATCGAAAAGGTTCAAGGATGTGAGGATGAATACCCTGTCTGTGGCGAGAGGTGCGATGGTAGAATTAATTATGGAAGGAAATATTGTTCATTTTTTTGTACGTATATTAATTTTCTTGTTTGTAGATAAGTTATTATAACTTGTATTTAACTTTTGTTTATACTTTCCAAATAAATAAATATATAATGTATTTACCATTTTTTATATAAATAATATTTAATAATATCTTAGGACATTGTTAACACACGGTCATATGATCCCAAACTAAGAACAACTGGAAACCAGATAACTGATATACTACATAATGAGTACAATAAAAAATTTAAGTAGGTAGGTATATCTCATTTTCTTTCAGGTTAAAGAAAATAAAATATAACAAATCAAGCTCGGTCTGTTTCCAGGGAAACAAATCTTATTCAAAAACATACTCCCAAATAACCGTATTGCAATCTCAGAGAATTCAGAGGTGCTGCCGTTGTCATATATATGTATATCTTTCCACCGCAATAGGCGTTAGATGGACCTGAATTTATATGGAATATCGACCTGAAACGGCTGTGTCTTTTTACGCATTTTCTTATAGAATGTCTTATGGAATCATTTTGTGATTAGGAAAGTAATTACAAACTTAGTACTACCTAGATACTCGTAGCTTCGAATTATGAATGTCGTTATCTTAACATCGTAAAGTTTAAACAATAAAGTTAGTGATCCTCGAAATTGGTAAGAAACAGAGTGTAAAATTTATGTTTCGTTTTGAATAGCGATTAAAAAGAATAAAAAGCACGCTTAAACGCTTATATTTATTATTATTTTTCCGTTAAAGTACGTATAAATAGATTATAATCTAACACAAATATCCTTCTAAAAGGATAAAGTCCTTCTGCTAAAAAGAATAGTTAAGTGCTGTCAAGATGCACTGTTTAGGATAACCTAGCTGCTGGCATAATATATTTACTTAGAAGGGAAGTTTAATTTATTTTTTATTAAATGGATTTTCTCGAAATATAGGTAATTAGTAAATATTTTTTAATAATTGCCTTGCATTAAAAACGTTTAATACGACGGGCGGGGCAGATAGGTTCCCGAGTGGCGACTACGAACCGGAAGACGCTGCGTGGGCGGCCTGCCCACGCTGCGTCTACACTACGTCTACGTCCCTACAAGATGGACCGATGATTTTGTGCGGGCCGCTGGAAGACACTGAATGCGGATAGCGAAAGACAGGCAATAGTGGAGATCTTTGGGGGAGGCCTTTGTCCAGCAGTGGGAGTCTTTCGGCTGATATGATGATAATGATTAAAAACGTTTCAAAGCTACGAGGTCGGACGGTAAATACCAATTACTTAAAACATGTACAAACTCTTATCGTAAATATTTTCGAATAAACAACAATAACTCACAGTTACTTGTCTCGTGCACGTGAGTCAACAAA
Organism: Pseudoips prasinana; assembly: GCA_951640165.1. Lineage (NCBI taxonomy): Eukaryota > Metazoa > Arthropoda > Insecta > Lepidoptera > Nolidae > Pseudoips > Pseudoips prasinana. The sequence goes on along the minus strand of OX621236.1, from coordinate 19,115,354 downwards.
GAAACATAACAAAAAATCTATTGGAAACACTTTTCATATTTCGCAAACAAATCTCTGATTGAATAGGTTTTATATTTTATTTTAGTTTTTAGTAATTGCTTACATGTGTATTGTGTTGCGTGCGACAATTGAATAGGGAAAACGCTGCCGACTGTGACACAGTCCGTAGTAGTACACACGGCTGCATTTCCAGTATAAGCTGATCTCGCGTTGTATAGGATTTCTATACAATGGTAGGTCAGCTTATATTGGTAATGTATAGCTTAATATGTAGCCGTGCGTAGTTGTCAACGACATTTTTAGGTTAAGCGTAGTAAGATTTTTATTTAGAAAACGAGCTTTTTGTGAGTCTTTTATTGTAAGCAAACTTATTATTATTTTTCATAATTTTTTATATATATAAAAACTTTGTTGACACTCCAAGAAAATAGACTTACATAAAAATATCAGCCACATATTCATCCGCGTAAAAGGGACTTCGCGAAAAAGCAATGAACTTCATAATTTTATAAATTTTCAGCCAACAAAGTATTACAGGTTTTTAATAAGTACCAATAGTTTTTGCTTTAGTCTTCCATTCTTTAATTTTTATATAGTAGAACTAAATTTCAAAATAATAGATTAGTAACTTGTTATTTAATTAAGGATTTCAGAAAATATATGCGATAAAACAAACCGCACGGACGGACGAATTATTTTTTTTTGTAACTTTTATACTATCCACTATGTTTATGTACTGCATTGTGACCTTGACAAGTACAAGTGTATGTTAATAACCAAGTGCTGAATAAATTTCATTTCATTTCATTTATTTTAAGTTTTATTGTCACTCCATGCAAGAGAATAGACGTACCCAAAAATAACAGTCACACATTCATCCAAGTGAAGAGGACCTCGCGTAAAAATTGTTTCATGATTTTATTACTTTGTAGGCTTATTAAAGGTTTTTATTTAATACCAATAGTTTCGGAGTAACGGACAAACAGTCAGACAAGACAAGTGTAAGGGTTATTCGTATTACTGTGGTACCCCAAAACCATCAACCCTTTTTTCCTGTAATACTATATATAATAAAATTAAATCATGTTTGATTATTTATATATTTACAAACCTTGTTCTAATGAGAGGATTTGGTTTCGTTTTTAATTAGAAGTCGAACACAACCCACCATAAATACATAAGGAAAATGGCAAAAAGCTCATTCATATTTATAACAGCCCATTTAAACTAGCGATATTCTGAAATTTCAACTAGAAAATTCATTATGGGTGTAATTATCTATAAATAAAGTATGTATTTACAAAAGAAAAGTAATAGGTATATGAAATGTATCAGTTATCTGGTTTCCATAGTACACGCTCTGCTTAGTTTGGGATCAATGTCTGAGGATATTATAATAATAGGTCTTTACCTATGAAATTGCCGTTTTGTATGAAAAAATTTAAACGAATTTTTTTCATGAATTTTTTTATTTGTATTAATCGAAGTAATCACCCATGCAATCAATGCATCTTTGCCATCGCAGTGGCAGTTTATTGATGCCCTTCTTAAAGAAATCAGCTGGACGGGAGGCAACAAATTCTTCAAAGGCATTTTGTACTGCCTCTCGGGTATTGAATTTTTTTCCCGCCAAGAAGTTATCCAAATTCTGGAAAAAGTAGTAGTCTGTAGGCGCAAGGTCTGGTGAGTAGGGCGGATGACGGAGAGCTTCCAACCCCAGTTCTTGCAACTTGGAGACCGTCTGCTGTGCAGTATGAGGTCGCGCGTTGTCGTGCAGGAGCAGCGGAGACGAGCGATTGACCAATGCTGGTTGGAGATGCGCCAGCTTCTCCATCATTGTGCTCAGTTCTTCACAGTACACATCTGCAGTAATGCTCACCCCGTTTGGTAAGAAGCTGTGATGAATCACACCGGCGCTAGACCACCAAACAGTGACCATCACTTTTCTAGGGGTAAGTTTTCGTTTAGGGCATTGTTTAGGTGCTGAACCAGGATCCAACCAACTTGCTGAGCGCTTGCGGTTATCAAACAGAATCCATTTTTCATCGCAGGTAACAATGCGGTTCAAAATTCCTTCATTTGTGTGTCTGTTGAGCAGTGCAAGGCACGTCTCGACGCGTACTTCGCGCTGGCGATCATTGAGTTCGTGGGGCACCCATTTGTCAAGCTTTTTTACCTTGCCAATTTGACGCAAATGGACCAATATTGTTTTGACGCTAACGTCGAAAGCTGCTGCTAATTCAGCCGTAGATTGTGTATCATCAGCTTCCACAACCGCCTTTAATTCGTCATTGTCGACCAAAGTCTTCGGACGACCGCGAGGTTCATTTTTCAGGTCGAAATTTCCAGAACGGAAGCGAGCAAACCAATAACAGGTGGTGCGTTGGTTTGTAGTGTTAGCTCCGTAAACGTCGTTGATGTTGCGTGCCGCTTGTGCCGCGTTGCTGCCACGACGGTACTCATATTCCATAATTACTCGAATTTTTAACGTATCCATGATGACGAAAAAGATTGAAATGCGATGAAAATGTAACACTAATCAATAAAAAAATGACTACTTTTGGAAAAAAGAATCCATGTTTTTAAAATAAAATTAATTTGAAATTAGAATTCTTAGCCAAACAAAAATTATTTTGATTTGAAATGGCCAGTACTGCAGAACGGCAATTTCATAGGTAAAGACCTAATATAAGGATTTAAATAAAACCTTATTTTTATTAGTCCTACATCATAATGTGTTACTGAATAGTAGAACTAGTAGCTGGACTCTTTTATTCCCACGTCTACTAATTGTAGTTCTGTGTTATGCCATAACAAACCTCAATGTATAAGATAATTTAGCTACTTTGTGTACTATGTATGATGAACGGTGTGCAGGCTAGTAATCAATACGGTGACATATCGATGACCGACGACTGAAAGAGGGCTTACTTGGCAACTAGAGCGAGACATTATCCCCGAGTACTTCCAGGACAACCTGGATCTAGCTACCCGACTAGGCAATATTGAGAATAGAACGGTCGACTATTCCCTGGGCAGTCTTATTATACACAAGCTGTTTCACTAGAATGCGTACAGCCGAGCTCCGTACATGTTATCATATCATACCCTTTCCTAGAATCAGCGACATAATATTTGTAAAGATACGCATGATCAGTTTCAGAGTACCTATGTATATGTACCATGGAATAATTCAAAAGAATTAGAGAACCAATTAAAACGATAATCCATGGTACATATACATAGGTAATCTCCCAAGACCAATAACAGTTTTTTAAACTGTATGTGGTTATACACACCTGGGGTGATTAATAAATTTTGCTACCAGGTAAGTTGCCACCAGGCAGAAGCTTAGCTTATTATTTTCCTACAGTTTCTTGACGCGAATTTACGCATCGGACGTCGTGCAGGCTGGCATTATACAGGCTGGCCGAGAAGTTGACGTCCAAACGCAAAACTTTTATACTTTATGATAAAGAACCACCCCCATGTATGTTCTACCGTTTTACGTAGTTGCGAGATATAATTTTTTTCATGACTTTTCTCGTAAATTTCGCCTAACATTACTTTTCGACTTTTTTCTCGTTCTGTTGAACATTTCTGGTTAATTTTTTTGTCATAACTAATAAGCATAGTTTAACCTAACGTATGGTTTATCTAATCATTGCAGAACTGACTTAGAATTTATTCGAAAGTTCAAAATTAGGGTTTGAGCTCGGGACATATAATTTTATACATTCTTGTTTTTTTAAAATCGTAGAACATAGATGGGGGTGATTCGTATACTCCTCATCATAAAGTATCTAAATTTTGCGTTTGAACGTTAACTCCTCGGCCACCCTGTATAAGCGCTAGAATTTATAGAGCAGCCGTTTGAGCTATGAAACTGAAGCACAAATGTCAATGAGTTTAAATTTAAATTCCTCCTCATTGTAGTTTAGATCGTATCATTTTATTTGCTAGTACTTACCAGGCACATGTTCATCGTTAAAGGTGACCCGGACGGTGTGAGCGCGGACAATGCGCGGGGTGAATGCGGCTGCATACCGGTGTCCGCCTAGTGGACGGACCGAGCTAGCAACTAGAGCACCATTACCCCCGGATACTTCTAACTCCAGGTGACCGGGCCCTGCTTGACTACCATCCACTGTACATGAAGAAGAATGATAATTTAAGAGAGGTAGATTGTAGAGCTAATTCGATATATGAATGGCGATGGAAAAATTTATTGCTTATGTATAGGTATGCTGCAAAAACGTGAGTAAAGTCAAAAATAGTAGGTATTATCGGGTGTTTCAACTGTTTCATCTATCACGGTTCATGAGATACAGCCTGATGATAGACGTACAGATAGGCAGATAGCGAAGTCTTAGTGATAGGGTCCCATTTTACCCTTTGGGTACGGACTACCTACAAACTTTATACAGTAATCATAGATATTATTGGCACTATGAGAAAACCTATTGTTTGTTTCTCGTGCAGGTATATGTATATACCAATCCCTTCCCGTGGGGGGAGTAGAAGTCATCCCGATAAACACTCAGGTTGATTTTTTTGAATTCAAATTTCCATTCTAATTTAGTGCTTACAGATATGCTCTGTCCTACTAAAATACTGGAGACAACGATATAAAAACCTATTTGTAAAAAAAAAATTAAGCGCTTATTGTATATTTATTCTGTTCCTGATGTGAGATAAAATCTGCATAGAAATAACTATCCCATCCTCACACGAGACATGTATTATAGGAGCCATGTTCAACCAAAAAATATGGTTAGAGTTTTATTCAGATCAATGGCCCCTTAATTAAGCTGTGGCTCGAACCCCATATGGGTACCCTCAGGTATTAGTCACTTAAATTAAACTACTGGTTGAGAACTTTTTGCGCTAGCCAACTGCTCGTTGTCTTCAATACTTTAATATTAATATAGTAGTAAATATATGTGCCGAAACAGCCGACTTATTCAAAATATTTTTGTTACTTTAATACTCTATTCAACTATGTTTATGTTTTGCACTGTGAGCTTGGCAAATACAAGTGTATGTTAATTCCAAAGTGCTGAATAAATTTTATTATTTCATTAGGTCCGTCCAATAGACCTTCAGTGAAACAAAGTCATTTTTCCAAAACACTAGAAGTTACTCTACGTTATTATGTTATAAATCACAAATTAACAGAGAATCGTTATAGGTTAGTCCGAAAAAACACGGTAAAATGTGTACTTACCAATGAATTCAACTGGTTTTCCAACAACTCCTTTGTGTGTTGGTTTAACAATTATTCCTTTGGCACCTCTATTATTATCCCTTTGAATTGGTCTGCAAACAAAAACCGTTATTATTGCGATGGCAAAGTAAAACCATAGTATTTTTGTTCGAACCCTGATATTGAATGTTTAATTACACAGCTTTGTAAAAATAAAACGTATAAAAGTTGTGTTTTCCAACGAACGTATCAAGCTTAAATACACATTTATATCCACCGTAATTTTGTTTCACATTTTGTTAACGAGGCTGTAATTCAACTAAATGACAAACTGTACTTCTTTTTTTATCTGTAAACTTCGTAGAAATGCAAGTGTTTTTTAGTTAATAGCTCAATGCCACTAATATTATAAATGCGAAAGTTTGTGAGTATGGATCTATGGATGTTTGTTACTCTTTCATGCAAAAATCTATCGATCGGATTTTGACCAATCTTTGTAGTAATATAGCTTTTATACCCGAATAACACAGGCTATAATTTATAAAATTTAACGCGGATGAAACTGCGGGGCACATCTTGTAATCCATATACCTACAACATGTAACTTAATTAACGCACATCCTGAAAATAGTTTGGTCAGTATCGTTTACTGAATCGATTTATATCATTTTTAATATAGGTAATTTTTTATTCCAAAATAATTAAAACTACGGAAATTATTATTTTGATAGGACTCTCTCCTGGAGTGTACAATTACAGGAGACTAGTCGCAGACTATTCGCGACTGCGGGTGCGCTCCGTAGATTACGAAATTTCCTTCCAACCTCCACCAAAATTGCGCTTGCACAGTCTCTCCTACTCCCAGTCCTTGACTACGCAGATGCCAGCTATCTAAATCTCACGGAGGACAAGCTTGACAAACTTGAGCGTCTTCAAAACTTCTGCATACGATTCATATTTGGTCTTCGAAAATATGATCATGTATCCGAATTTCGCAAAAAACTCAAGTGGCTTCCCATAAGACTCCGCCGAAATACTCATATTCTATCAATACTTTACAATATTTTGTTCAATCCCACGAGTCCCCACTACCTTAAGGAACGATTTGAATTCCAACGTGATTCACATTTGAGGTCCTTGAGATCATCAGAAAATTTGAAGCTGACAATGCCGGTGCACTATACGGATTTTCTAGATAAGTCTTTCACAGTAAAAGCAATTCGACTGTGGAATGCACTACCAGTGCCAATACGACGTGCTAGAAATATAACATCGTTCAAAAATATGGTTAAAAACCACTATTTATCTTGTTAATAATAAGAACACTAATTAGACGAATCCAATTTACAATTTATTTAATTTGTTTTTTTTTATTATTTATTTGTTAATATATAAAATGTATTATGAAATATTTATTAGTTTATTATACTTGTTTATGTATGAATATGAATGTATGTAAGTAAATTCATCTATGTAGTATATATATTACTAGGTTAGAACACACTCTGTAGAACTGACGACGGTACACTAACAGCTGCCTGTCATTTCCAATTTTTACCAGTCCATCCTTCGGTTGTCTGGAAGAAATCGCTATTATGCGATAAGACCGCCAATTGTACATATATATCAAGATTTTTCCTGTAAATTTCGTTTTTTTTTATATGGTGTGCAATAAAGTGTATCTATCTATCTATCTATTATTGTCATATTAACCCTGTACAGTCAAAACAAATTGAAATGGACCGTAAGTCAAAGTAATAAAACTTTTAAAATCGCACTTTTATTTGTATTCATACAAATTCCATCATTCAATATAAAATAAAGAAAAATAAACCTCATCCCAAGAAACTAATTTAGTAAATAACATGTTAAATTAAAAATTCAGTGTATGTATTATGATTACGACATAATATTCTAATTGGGGTGTTTGAGGGTGTGCGTTAATTACGTTACATGTTGTATTAACGTTATTAACTAAAGATATTACATTCTCTACAAAGCTGAAAGAGTAACAAACATCCATACCTCCATACATCCACACCCATACTCTTAAACTTTCGAATTTATAATATTAGTAGGATGCGACGGCAGGGTTACATAATGAAGCCCAGGATATAATTAGGATAAAATATACTTTTTAATATTTATTTATTATGTTAGGTTAAGATAAAATGTTGTATTTTTCAGTTTCAGAATCTGTAAGACGGAGAACAGGTTCTTATATTGAACTGTCTTTTATTCGGATCATTTATCTCGCAAAATGAAACATAAAACTGTATTTTATAGAACAGTTTGCTATACTATCCCTCTGATTGTGTCCTTTCATCATTATACTGTTTTTTATTACATGGTCATACAAACTGCTTGTAGTAGATAGTACAAACAAAATCTGTGACTGCATACATAAATTCCACAAAGGCTTTATTGAGTTTAAATAACAACAAACTTATATCTGGGTAGGTATTTAAATTACAAATACAAAAAGTCCACAACTGCAGCGTAATATTAATAAAGACAGGGACAATTTTATACATTTCTTGTCTTTTGCATAATATTATTGCTGCAATTATGCCAATGAAAGGCAGACGCCATTGTTAAACTATTGTATGGCGCTTCACGTATTCACAAATAGCCCATTATCTTTTTTTAAACGGGATAAGTCCCTCCGTCTTACCCACTTTGCAACTCATGTAAGCCAAGACCAACAGTGGTACAGAATTAAATGACACTGATCGTCGAGGCTCAGGCATGTCCCGGGGATCCCGCAACGAATTTAGTCAGAAAGAAACAAGGAGAAGTTAGAAGAAGAATTGGAGCCTATAGATTGCTTGCTTATAATATGGGTAGTGGTAACCTAGTGTTAGAGTAGCTCAAGCCGCTCAGTAGGCCTCTGACATGGCTTAACGACTGTTGTCTAATGACTACAACCGGGACCGACAGCTTAACGTGCCCGTCGAAGCACGGAGACGCTCAGAAATTAAACCACTTTGGCGGTCACCCATCTATGGACTGACCGCAAGCCTAGTTACTTAACCTCTCCGATCGCTTACGGACCGGTGAGAGCATCTAGCTAGATTTCATCTATAAGCGCTCATAGCTATGAGCGCTTATAGATGAAACCTCTAATCATTAATTTAGCATCCTATGTAAGATATAGAAACAAAACGACTTCTTACCTGAAACGTGCATGTACTGCATCCGTTTCAGTGCGGGCCGAGGTTTCATCTATAAGCGCTCATAGCTATGAGCGCTTATAGATGAAACCTCTAATCATTAATTTAGGATCCTATGTAGGATATAGAAACAAAACAACTTCTTACCTGAAACGTGCATGTGCTGCATCCGTTTCAGTGCGGGCCCCCCCGGTTGGGTCGCGGGGGGGCCTATTGGATAAAAAAGACTGCTGTTGTTTGCTTTCCTCGACGCTGCTGTATGAGGAGTCCCGTACCACGTACGTACTCTCCCGTACCTCACGTTTGCTGAATTCTTGCTGTTGAACAACAAAAGTTTGATGTAAAAATGCATTAGATAAACAGTATGTTTGTATGGGAAGAAACTTTGAGAACATGCATAATTTCTTAGTTAGTTTACATAGATTCAAGTCAAAGTCAAAATATATTTATTCCTTAAAAATGTATGTGGAATCGTAATTTTTTTATCCTACCGTGCTGTGCATGACGTAGCAGCTACTGAGAAACACTGCCAGAAAACTCAGTAGGAATCCTTTTTTAAAATAAAATATACTTAAGATTAATTACAATCATGTGTGTTGACTCAGAACAACTCAATCCCAAGCACTTTAGTCACTTAAATAATCAGAAATTTTGTAATATGTACTGCTACACAATTTGGCTTAAATAATTTTTTTAAACTTATTCGTAGACAATTCTCAAATATCATTGGGAAGTTTGTTATAGAATATACTTATAGACTAACTATATTTTCTGTGCAAATTAGCATCGATTCGTATTTACTTTAATAAAATATACTAATAGACTAAGTATATTATCTGTGCAAACAAAAAATCTATGGGTTTACTGCATATTTAAGCCAATACCTACGGCACACCGTGATGATAATAATCTTGAAGGGATAGGTAGTAATTCTGATTCTTGACAAACATCTAGAACTCATGCAACTTTTGTGTCGTTACACTCTTTAGTTTCAGTACATTTCAAACTTGCAAATTACACTCAACTCTCACGCAACACACAGTACACAGTATTTTTTTATCTCTGGCAAATATGTACTATTATTAATTTTACTTTGTTTTTATTTTGTTTAAACTAAATTTAAATGTCTCTTTACTCGCTCTTATGTAAGATACCGCTCGATATAACTTTGTCTTCAAACTCCGGGAGGGTCCCAGAGACCTGTAATACAGGTTTGTTTGAAAACCTACAACAGGCTCTGGTCTCACACAATGTTTTGTCACATAGTATATATATCAAGTATAATACCACATAATAACTAACATATAACTATTGTGAAGAGAAAATAAAATTTATTGTGATTGATTTTGAAAATTTATTTTTGATTGCACTTGTAACTTAAGAAAGTTCATTTAAACAGGTTATAAGTGACTAGCCATAATTCTATAAGTGTATAACTGCCGAACAATCTAAGAAGCATAACCATGGAAGTCACGCACGTTGTTCACATAGTTGAGAGTTGTTTGAAACTACAATATTATGTGGTAAGAGGTCAGTATAAAGCCGGAGTTCTGTTGTGGTATCCCACACATTGTGATTTGTATATGAGTTGTGCTAGCGTTGCTGTACGCCAAACTTAATTTTGAACTCGACGCTGGTCCTTCGTGCCGAGCTTTCCTATTTCGGATTAAATTCTATGGCGTCGGTACATTTACAAGTAGGGTGGTATAGAAAATTGTGAACAAGGTTTTCACTACGCTGTTATATTATCATTTTTTTATGCGGATAATAGTACTTTTAGCATAGAATAATTTGGTCATTGTCAAGTGGGATACAATAGTATCGTTATTTATGGTACAGTGTGAGAGATAGCGAGAGTGAAATCAGATTCGTTTTGTCTAGTGGTCCAAAAATTTGTTAAACAAACAACGTCTATTATTTCCAAGTTAAGTAGTTCAGTTTCATCGTTTAATTTTATAAAAAGGCGTTTATATCATAGCTTTGCTGAATTATGATTCTTATAATTTAAGGCAGTACTCAGAAAAACTAGTAGTTGGTAAAGTGTGTGGGTCTCTTCTTTAAGTTATATAAAACTTGAATTCGAAAACACCCCTCTCTTATCTGTACATAAATATTACTGTAGTTACATTGGAAGTATAAGTTTAACTTAACTAATAACAAAACTAACACATCATTTCCACATCCAATTGGCCTTAGACCTTCTCCAATTTGCCTGTAATTTTACCTTCGGTATTGAAATCTCTTCCAATTTATATATGTATACTATTATCAGCATTAACATACTAGTTTCAAAATGTTATTTATTTTTTCATTTATTCTGTTAAATATTTCTTCGTAAACCTCTTTTATGCAAAACAATGCCTCCATTCGGTTCTCCTCCAAGACCACGATTCAAAAGCATCTCATACCTTTTTGTGTCTTTGTTTTACCATCGTGGTTCTCATATCAAAAAGAGCAATATATTCTACATTTTATTTATATAATAGCAAGGCAAAGGAGCAAACGGGTCACTAGTAAGTTTCTTTTGGCTTATGGTTGTGTCATTTTTTTATGTATGTGAAAGAATCAAATTAACTTCGTTTTTTATATATTGTGGGTCTCAATCGTGATAACAATTTAATTTTTCGGCATCGATTGCACCAGCTGTGTTCGCGGGTCGACATGTCCCGTGTCCACAATATATAAAATGTGTAGAAATCGCGAAAGTTTAAAAACATTAGTAAAATTAACTTCGGTCACCGATATTAGGTATAACAATAATGTTAGGTATAATTTAAAATATTATATATTTTATTTTTGACCTTTTCATTGTGACCGTCTACCGTCGATCTTGGTTTACAGGAGTTGCAGTGTGGGTTGTACAACTTCCATAAAAAAATAATCTATAATCCGTTTACAGAATGTGTGGACACCCTGTTAGTATTAACATACTATGTGGTCATCTAAGGGGTCGACGGAAGATTAAAGTTTCATACAGAAAGTTGAGAGACAACCTTTTATTTTACATTCTTGTGGGCCGTTGTGTGGGAGGTACCAACATAATTTACCGGGGTATAGCCCTTAGGGGTCGAACCTTTCAAACCCTTAAATACGAGCCCAATATTTTAAGTGCGAAGCTTGCTTTTTTGTCTGCTACTGACATTATAATATTTTGGTATGAAAGGCATATTTTATGTTGACATGGGTATTCGTTAAACTAGCACAGTAAATAACTACGCATATTCTAAAGCAGGCAATAAGGAAATGATGCGATCTGCAGTAAAAACTTTGTGATGAATACAATAATAAATAGTAGTAGTCTTTAAGTAAATGCGCATTGCACGTGTGACGTAGGAGCTAAGGTAATAAAATTCAAACTTTATTGCAAAAAAATGTAACTTACTCTTTAGAGTAAAAATAAAAATAAATCTAATTAAAATTTATTTAAATTAGATTTATTTTTACCGTCCAATAATCAGATAACATCAATTTGTGATAAAAAATCTATGAAAATGGTAATTCAATATACCTACACAAATGGTTTTAGTAATAAAAGTAGTTTTTAGAAATATCGTTACTGTTATAAATTAAATCTTATTGTAAATTATTTCCTACAATCCGTGTACCTAAATATCTATATGTGCCTAGAAATAATTATAAATTAATTATATATTACTACAAAAATGTTCTGACTATTTACAAGCGCTTTTTTAAAGTCCACGTGAATAAAAATCTTTTTTATTATTTTTATTATTTATTAGTATGTATATAGTTGACTGCAAGTGCGGCGCAGCGGCTTAGACAGTCGCCTCGCCGCTTCGTATCGCGGGTTCGAGTCCCGCGCCGGACAACTATTTGTATGACCCATAAATAGTTGTTCTGAGTCTGAATGTAATTTGTGTCCGTCTATTATATGTTTGTAAAGTACCCCGCGACACAGGAATTAGATTACCTAATGCGGGCGTTGTTTTTTTTAAAAGGAAAAGAAAAAAATATTGTGAACCGTATATAAAAAAGAAAATAAAGAGCTTTTTGTTAATCAAAATTGAAATTACAGTATAAATTTAAGTATTACTTCTAAATGAGTTTTACGAATCCCTCGTTGGCCAAGTAGTAGCGGCTTCGACCGCAGTTAATGTGGTCCTAAGGTTGGGCCAAAGGTGTTATAGGAATTTTACTGGCAAGAAAAATATCCAGCAGCTGGCCGGAGTCTGTAAGTCGGCCGTGTTATAGAACAGTACTAGGTAAAATTATCATATAGAATAGTCCGGTGAAGCAGTGAAAGCGTAGCCTATATGTAAACGTCTTTATTTTTAAAGATGTCGGTACTGCACTTGAATTCAATCATACGGGGTCTGAGTTGGATAGGATAATTCCTAAAACTTATTAACGATTTAATTATATATAAAAATATAAAAATTAATACTTTGACGGTCACCATAGCCTAGTTGGTAGTGCTCCTGCCTACGAAGCTGGTGGTCCTGGGTTTGAATCCCGGTAAGTGCAAATATTTGTGTGATGAGCACGAATATTTGTTTCTGAGTCATGGATGTTTTCTATGTATTTAAGTATTTATCTATCTATATAAGTTTGTATATCGTCGCCTGGTACCCATAGTAGAAGCTTGGCTTAGTTTGGGGCTAGGATGATCTGTGTGATATTGTCCCCAGATATTATTATTATCATGCAAAACCTTCGAAGCATGAATTAGACTTCATTAGATTGTATTTTTCGCGTATATTTTTTAATCAGTATCAACAAGTTCTACAAATGCACTTCATAAATGCTCTTCATTAATTATATTTCACGTTTACAACGACGCGACAGATACTATAAGTATTATGTTGTAGATATATAACAGCACGCTCTAGTGAATAAGCTCGTAGGTAAGTTACTTTCAATTTTATATATTTTAGAATTATGTATTCAGGTTCTGAGAGCGACCGACCATGGGTACGGTTTACAGAACCTATAGTTCGTACGTGATATTCGGGCGTTGTGACCTAGAGCAGTATAAGTTCCGTCATAATATGGATAAATATATTTATGAAATATTTTCGCGACAAAGATTTATTTTATTTTCATTTCTCCAATAAAGAATGAACATTGTGTATTCCATAAAGCATTGCGTCCCAAAGGAGTCGATTTTTTTTCATTTACAGGAGTTCACAGCATGCGGAAATTAACTTAAAAGAAAACTAAGATATCTTATGAAACAAAGACAAACATTAATTAAACATACGTAATGTGAAAAAATTGTAATTTTTTAAGATAAGAAGGAGTTGAATAACAGATTAGATGACAAATAATAATTGTGATGCTGGCGCTTCAAACTTAACTAATTTAAATGTCATTTTATTTCTTCAATATAGTTCGTTTTAAAGGAATAGGGCAGCTGTCTGGCCTATGGCTCTAGTACTCAAACACATCAATATCTCTAACTCAAACATCTCTAAAAGTCTCTCTTATAGTCCACCTGTTGGTATGCAGTTACCTAAGCCTATGACGCTTTCTTCCTTCTTATTTATCATATGGGCAGCCGCCCAGTAGGCCTCGTGGGAACGGCAACTGAAACTACATTGACGGTCACCCATCTATAGACTAATCGCGCGCCTAGGTGCTTTACCACTTATGGACCGCTTCGAACAACTGGTTATAAGCTTTATAACGCTTGAGGCACACATGGCATCCTCTCTATCACTCTCGCTCGGCTCACGCCGACTCGGGACTTCGCCCTCCCCTTTACTGATGAGTACTATGAAATATATGAGAATGATGATAACTATAGACCTTACTGAACCTAGTACCAAAACATTAATATAATCATGGAGTATATTATGTAAGGTTCTTTAATCAAACACACAAATAGTTGTGCCGATAATATATGCAACTGTAATGCTAATCAGCCAATGGGATATCAACATCCGATAATTTTCTAACCATGTATTAGCCGATTCAATCAGTAGGCTATTAAGTAGGTACTTACTCTACTGGTATAGGTGTCAGAATCCCGGTCGTCGGCCAACCGGTCGAGGTGTTTGTTAAAGGAGTCTTGCGAGAAGTCGCTGAACTTGTTGAGCTGCGTGTTGCGTTTTGTTTCACGCTCCAGGGTACTCTGTCCGGGGTGCCGCTCCAATGGAGGATTGGGCTCTAGGCTGCACACAAACACACCAGTCAATTAGTGAAGTAATGAAGTTTTGTACAACAGCCTAGCCAATCTACTCGGTGCTAAACTGTGCATAATGATATCAACGAAATTTGAGGACACTGACTAATATCTATAGTGTGTTTATCAGTTCCATATTAATGATGGTGTGTTAACGTGCGCTTTTCATTGAAGCATATTAACTTTAAAATAGGTTACGCACACCATTGCATACTATAAACTAACTAAAAAGCCTAGTTCCTAGATAGAAGAAGTAGAATGGATTAAATTAGTCTGCCGCTCCATCTGTGGCAGATGCTATTGTTTGGGGCTGTCAAATGCCGAACATAATAAAAGTTGGTAGTTGGTTATATATACATATATTACACATGAGTACAACAAACCCCTCGTATTGAAATCATTGTGGGAACGTCTGGGGGTGGCCCATTTGCAGCAGTGGGTGACGTCAGTTTGGTGATAACGATGCATAAACATCAATTTTCAATATAATCATTTATAAACTGGTCACGTGTGTATGTAATGGTGGGCGGTTAAAAATGTATGGATTTTAATAATTATATTGTCATTATGATTTCTTGCACTATTACATTGTATATAACATAAATGAGCACTAAAGAACTAAGAAATACAAATCGGGTTCGAGTATTTACATGACTAACCTATATTTTTTTAAATAAGAATGCTCCCAAATCAGTTTGACTGTATTCCATAGTGCCTAAAATTGATTTTAGCCTAAAATAGAACTTGTATGTTTCATCATATACTCTATACGGCACGGCAACGGTATGTCAATGGATAGATACATACTATGGACTACGACTATCAACTATATTCCGTACAGAAGGCTGGGAAGATCAAGTGTACCGTGACGTTGTGTCGGCTATCGTGTTTATAGTATAAGCTTAATGCACGGAAAAGTCTTACCTCGATAAATAATGCCGAGCTATTTCCGATATATACGTTGTGAAGGAAGATTAATCATGTATTGTGTGTCTTTTGTATCGTTAATACCAATGGCATACCTGTTAGCGCTCATCATTTGTCTTGTTTTTTCCACGCTATCCCAGTCTCTTCGTGAATGATATGATTTCCCGCCAGGATCACCTGTACCTGCAACAATACATCATATTAGAACTGTTATTATATTTACTATTATTAATTTATAACAGAAGAGTGTTTTTACATTGAAGGTGAATACTTTTCTTTTGGGAATAATACAAAAGACAAGTTAAGGCAGCGTTTTTCTATGAACTATGGCCATCAAACTGCGATCGCCAACCCGTCTGCCAAGCGTGGCGATTATGGCATATCCCCGATTCTTTGGGGGGCTTCTGGTCAGCAGTGGACCTACTTTGGCTGACATGATGATGATGATTGTACATACAGATTAGTTGACTCCGAACCACACATATTTTTATTAGTATTACGTCTGTTTGTTAGTGCGAAGAGCACGTAAAAAGTACTGAATATATTTTACTGTAGATTTTTAAGTCAAAAGCTTCATGTGATTTGTCACGAATGTCATCGAAACTAGTCGTGGTTCTTTCTGAAATTGTATTTATTAATCTTGTTAAACAAATTAATAACATTTATTAATCATATATTTGCTTTTCACGGCGCAGATCCTGAGTCTGGCAGTAATTATCTATATAAGTATGTATTTATATAAGAAAATTAGTGTAGTATATCGGCAATCTTGTTTCCATAGCACAAGCTCTGCTTAATGAATAATGTCCGAAGTAAAAAAAAAAAACTAAAAAATATTTTTTATTCAAATCATTAATAGTATATATTTAATTTTCGTAATAGTCAAAGGATAAGTAAGATACGTACTTACAAAAAGATATAGTTTTTAGAGACATATCTTCCATCAGACATTGCAAAGATGTAATTCACGGCCTCAAAGTACAACCATGACATTTTAAAACAGACAAGATTGTTGATTTGTACAACTCTCGATTGCATAATTTTGCTACGTGTGTAAGTCCTACTTTAATGCAGATATTTTGACAGTCTGTCAAAGTAAGTTTGTTTTACCTGGGAACATGAATAGTAATAATTCATGATTTCCAGTTTCTCGTTCATTCAAATTATACGTTAGCGTTTAAACTAAGTTTGTAACTAATGTACGCACATAATGTTACATTATTATACATCTTGACTGCATGTGTGGCGCAGTAGTTAAGGTGGTGGCCTGGTTTCGGCTTCGGCTTTCGCATCGGTGCTCACGTTTTGAGTACCACCAGTACAGGACAACTGTTTTGTGATAAACTATTTATTTAGGATATATTTTAAAATGCGCAGAATCTATTATATCAAATTATATTAATAAATTGAATAATTCTCATATCAAAGCAAACCAAATTTACCCGTGCGTAACTGAAAATGTATTTCGTTGATACAAAAGTAGGTTAGGTTAGATTATAACTGCGCCAATAATATATTTACAAAAAAATCCATTGTAAATAAAATCCAATGCATTATAAATTTATATTGTTGTTAAGATAATAATATTATGACGTAACAATTTTTCTGTGCAATCTGTATTTTTGTTTCGATTCGGGAATTTTATTATACAATAATTTTATATTTGCAGTTAAATATAATCCTTTATTTAGTAACAATTTGTTGGCGCAAAATAATTAACTACATTGAATGAAATAGGCTGAAAAAACAATTCAACCAAGACGGATCAAATTCGTCCATCGTCAAAAATACTCGACCCCAACAAAAAAAAACGGGCTGTCACTTTAGAACGGCTGAAAGGGCTTTTCATGAAACATACTGAATTACCCTAACATATTAACGTTTGGGTGCTACCATAAACGTAGCTTTCAAATTAAAAACATCCCTATTTTTCTTTCGCGCGTTAACACTGAGATTTAGCGCGAACGGGATTGCATTCCGTCGTAGTTACCTATTTTTACGAGGACCAGGAAGATTCATGATTTTTCTTGGCAAGATAACGTCCGCTTCATAAATCAAGACCCCAAATGTGTATCTGACAGGTGACCAATATAATAAAGAAGCTATGCAAATGTATAGCTTTGGTACCTGTATAATGTTTCGAATATATAAAATCCGTTTTAGAGCCTTTGTTATGCTCTGTGCTTGGTTCGCGTAGTGATTCTAGTTGAAAGCGTATTATCACTTTGTTCAAATTTTGATTTCCGAATCGACAGAAATGTGTGTGTCATTATTTTGCTTATGTCGGCGTATGGTTATTGGTTGCCCTCGTGTCAAACTTAACTAATGACTACAGCTGGGTCATACACTTAAGAGGCTGATAACACCCAATTTTATCGTATTAGGCTAGTCTCGTAAGTATAGGCTAGCAAGTACCAGCCAATATAGTGGACAGAAAACTATCAAAACATGTAAAAAACAGGGTGAAATATAAAAAATACGAAAAAAAAGAATACTTGTCTATGGTGTCTCCTCTTTAATACTGTACATAATCCCTCATCTCCGTCCTACTTACGGGAGCGTTTTTCCTACTCTCGTTTTCCTAATGCTCACTGTAGGTCACGCCTCATATATTATGTACCTTCTTTTTCTATCACATACAACTTATTTTTATTCACATTCCTATTGTACTTTAATATCTTTCTTATGAGAAAGAATTTTCTCTAGAAAGTATAAATTTGTTTTGAAATAAGCAGCACCCATGTACTACTTGTTTCTTATTCATTTAATTTTCTTTTGTAATTTATATGTGTATAAAATCTATTAAATAAACAAAAACATTAATTCCCAATAATATTAAATTTTTATGACAAATTTAATACAAAAACATCTTTGCTAAATAATTATTACATCAAATATACCGATTTTCGCAGCATAAATGTCATCTTAAAATATTATTATCTTAGCAGTAGTTTAAGTTCATGACACATTGGATTCTATTTATAGTGGTTTTTGTGTACATATCTTTTCTGGCAACCTAACCTACTTTTATAGTAGCGAAATATATTTCCAGTTACGCCCGGGTAAATTTGCTGTGCTCAAATTTCTAATTTCTGCTAAAACTGTTGACTGCATATTTAACTCGCAGTGAAGTATATTTAACCAGGAAAGGTATTTATTTTAAAAGCTTTTATTATGAACCTATTGATAAACGGATCCTATCACTAACTTAATAATTGAGCTGTAATATTATATTAGCGAACGTTTCGTTACGAAAGAGTAATGATAGGCTTACATTTAATCAATGATCTATTGTCAAATGAAGCCGTGTACAGCTAACTAATCGGTTACATGTACTGAATTCCTCCTATACGCCTTTCTTATGTAATAATTCACAATACTGAATGTATATTTTGATGTTAAGTTATGTTCTACTTTTAAGATTTTCTCTTAAGATATTGTATCTCATTGAATGTCGTATATATTATATATATTGATCTTATTTTTACTTTCTTTTTCTATTTCATTGGGCTTCCATTCTGTTAACCATATCATTTCCAGCCTCAACTGATATGGCTTTCAGAATTAATAGAGAGAGGCTGTCATTTAGTCCTAAACTAATGGTCTGTAATCGATCATCTGTAACCACAAAACCCATACATTGCTAGTGACAAAGGTGGTTAGACCAGTCATCCGATTCTATTAAGCTTCCGACTAGATTATTGTCATACATTTTCTCTTCACAACCGGCACCGATGGCTTGATGTGATTTCCAATGCATAGGGGCTGCGCCAAGACTTTACACATAGATTATTCAGTGCAAGAATCGTAGTTGTGTAGAAAAACTCGACTAAAGAGGTTATACCACTCGGAGCCAGAAGACTTCTGTGGTATATATTATTGTATTTGGATGGTAAAAATATATTGAATAAGTTCAATATGAGGACTTAGCCCACGTTCAGTAGTTATAGCTTATAGTTATAGTCATAGTAGTTTCAGCAACTACAAGTAGTTCCACTACATCAGAGTCAACAATGGTAAAGAATGAAGATGCTCCGAACAATGTAGCTTAATTCATTTCTAAGACTTAAGGCCTTAAAATCCGCTATGACTTTAATCACAACGATCTTATAGGAGTTGTAAAATAAGTCTAACTTAAAGACATTAATGGATAAAAAATTACGCTATAGGATTCACCTACGAAAGGTACCAATCATTATGACCTGGTACGATGTTATGATAAAAATATTTATATTTTGTGTTTTTTATTGGTTGTAAGGTTTGATACTTTTTTAAGATAGCAAGGCAAACGACCAAATGCTTCACCTGATGGCAAGTGATCACCGCCGCCTATAGACACTCGTAACACCAGAGGAGTGCAAGTGCGTTACTGGCCTTTAAGAAAGGAATAGGCACGCGTATTGAACGTTACCAGGTCATGGTGGATCGGGAATACCTCCTCAGTTAATTGATTCCACAGAGTGGTAGTGCACGTTAAAAAGTTTCATGGGAAAGGCACAGTGGTTGATGACCATTCATCCAGGTGATAAGGATGAAATTTGCAATTTTGGCGAAAGGTTCTGTGGTCTGGGTGTATGCTGTAATTGGTAATGTTTAACTTACTAGGGCTGCCGAGTCGTCTAGCTCTATCGTTCTCTAGCGAAGAGAGAGGACTGCTTTGGTCGAGGTTGTCTTGCGAACCGCTGTAAGAGCTGTACATCTTATAGTTAGATCTCTTCTCTACAACGCGTTTCGTCGTCGTTACTGGGCTGTAGCGCTCCGTCGTAGTGATCGGACTGTTTACTCTGTAACAATATATATGTAGTTATGTACACATCTTATAAGTGACAGCATAACGAAATCAACCCATGGTTCTGTACTAGCTAGATCTTTTATCGCTAGAGTAAAAGATTTTAAACATAACGTTTACCATGGGCCTTTAGCTTGGCATTTAGCTTATAAAAATACAACGCTTATAATAATAAAAAATATAAGGTTAGTAACTCATGAGTGATGATGATATGATGAACTCATGAGTGACCAAGCGTTTTCGCAAAGATAAATAAAATGTTATTTTATTTTCAATATATGAAATATAATACCTATACGTTATAAAAGCACGGTAGCCCTTTATAATTTAATATACGTTTTTATGAGGTTCCACAAAATGTTTGTTGAAATATTTATTTTGAATCATTTTTTAATAATGTTTTTACATATCGAATTACCAAGTGCCCCATAAATAGAATACCGGTTCGTTAGTGATTCAGCGAGGTTGACGACCTAGAGACGCGGTCAGTGCTTATAATGCATATAAGCACCGCCAAAATTATTTAAATTGTGAGCTTTGGAGGGCACTTTGAGATGTCAGTCCCGATTATAGCTCTTAGGCAATTGACGTTAAGCCATATCACAGGCTTCCTAGGCTTGAACAACTCTAATACTAACCTTAGTTTCAGAGTTGTACCAGTACCACGGATTGTACACAACATCTCGTATCATTTGGTCGGGTCGCTATCTATTACGCCCTTTATATATGTACAGTTTGTAGGTACCATGCTGTCAGTCATCAATAGGTACTATGCAGACACCAATTAACATGCACATGCCTATCCGCAACATTTCTATGTACATATGTGTATTAAGTGTCCGCTGATTTACTAGACAGGTGACACAACTGTGTATAGTATATGTTGTGTAAAACTCATTAATATCGTACTATCGTTAAGTCGACATATCATAGGAATTAAATATTTTATTTGTCTTCCTCAAACTTCAAGAAATTAGTATTTGTTTTACTAACAGAACTCCACAATACTAAATGGATGTTCTCTCTGAAGTTTACAATTAATACCTATATAGTTGTCTGATTATCTCCAATTATTATAAATACATTTATTAGAAAACAATCCTACCAATTAATTTATAATTCACTGTCCCAAATATCAAAAAGTTACGAGCCTGCTTATAATCCTATTCCATAGCTGATTAATCATTCAGGTATCCACAGCGTAAAAATATTTCAGCTATTCATATATGTAGTATATGTAGGCATACCGCAATACGCAATTTACCGCTCGAAAATTGATTTACAGCGCAAAATATTCCAAAGCTTTTGCACGAGATTTAAATACAAATTAAGTAATTAACATACGTGATACATAGTTATTCAGTTTTATTATTATGCAGCAGTATTTCTACGTACCTGTTAATTGGACTGGATGTTCTATTTAAAGGACTATCTTTTCGGACGAGCGGACTCGTTGTTCGCATGACTGGACTCGTTGCCCTGTATGGACTGCTCGCACGGTATGGGCTCGGACTATTCACTTCCAATCGCGAGCCATTCCCTAAATGTTTTGTTGTGATTGGACTTGCTGTTCTGTTTCTAGGACTCTCAGAACCGTATCTTGTGTAATGTTGCGTTGTCTCCTTTTTTGTTGCTCTTGATGTGGAGTATGCGGAGTCCGTGACGTCATAACTTTTTTCTTTAACGTCACCGTATGTAGGTTTGTAATAATCGGTGGAGTCACGTCTGTCCTCGCGACGGTCCATTGAGCTCGTGTTATGTTTTGTGGCGCTTGATTCGTACATATTGTACTGGTTCAGAGGGCTTTCAGATCTCAAGCGAGTAACTGTAGTAAACGAAAAACAATATAGAATAGTTCGCTTGGATAACAAAGAAACAAGAAAAGCACTCTAAACTACAGATATTTTGTATTTATATCAAGTCGCTTAGAGAAACAATATTAAATCAAGATACAAATTAATTTATTCCATAATAAAATACATTTTTTTGTAAGATCAACCATCACTTTTTCCTACTGTACAGTGCGTGACATTGCAACTACTGAGAAACACCAGCATAATACTTTGTTTTAGATTTTTTCCGTCCTAATTAGCATGATAGTAAAGTTAGATCACTCTCGTTTGACTCAACATTGGCACATTTCAGATAATTTAAATTTAACTTATTATAAAATTAGCTTTGTGTAACGTGAAGTTGGTTAAGAAAAATGTGGCGAACATTATGCTGCTCTTGTACCAATATTATAATTATATCAAAGTTTATATATTTGTATTTACTTGAAATTTGGAATAAAGGAAAGTTTTTACATTGCTTAATTAAGTATAAAATCTGTTATCTTGCGTGTAAAACAGTAAGTGTTCTCAATTTTACCGACAAAGTTATTCTGTGATTGATCGACGGTAACAGGGAGCCCCGACTCTTATGCTATTCAATTCTGCATTAAAAAATTAATACTTATAAACTTATATGGACGATTCTCTGACATAACTATACCTACCATAGCCGCATCAAAATATATTCTTATTTACAAGAGCCATTGTGGCCGAGATCTAAAACAAGAGAGATACGTGAGCTAAGTTAAACGTTAGCCCACTATCATTCGTCGTGTTTATGCAGGTGACATTACCTGGGCTGGATATCCTCGCGTAAGCCGGGGAAGGACTTGCGCTGTCTCGGGGCTTCTTAGACCGGGAGCCCACTCGGAACATGTGCGGCGACCCTTGCACGTCGTACCCGTTGAAGTAAATGTACAGCTGGAATTCGAAACAATGTTACGTGTGTTGTGAAGATAAATCTATTGTGAAGACGAACATTGTGACGGAAAACAATTGTTACTCAGTAATACGTACGTACAAATTGTTCAAAACAGGTAAGTACTTCATTATAAGTTTGACGGTCACCGTAGTCTAGTTGGTAGTGCTCCTGCCTACGAAGCTGGTGGTCCTGGGTTCGAATCCCGGTAAGTGCAAATATTTGTGTGATGAGCACGAATATTTTTTTCTGAGTCATGGATGTTTTCTATGTATATAAGTATTTATCTATCTATATAAGTATGTATATCATCGCCTGGTACCCATAGTACAAGCTTTGCTTAGTTTGGGGCTGGGATGATCTGTGTGACATTGTCCCTAAATATTATATATTATATATATTATAAGTACGTTGTTGATTGAACATAAAAGATAACTCGTTGTCGCATGTTATGAACAAATTGAGTGCAATTTTCCCATTTCGGTTTTCTTTTTATAGTTATATTTTTAATTCGAAAAACTTGTATACTGTGTAGCTTATTGAAATCGCTAAAGCCGATTTACAAAACTCGATTACGTACTTAACCCATACATTTATACATAATGATGTTCATAAAATTGCCCCTAATGATTTCAATATAATATAGAGATACTTTAAAGAGGTCTAAGAGTCAAGGTCTAAGAAAATTCAGATCGAGAAAGTTTGAGCCGAATTTTGAGAACACGATAGGAATCTAATGGTACAATACAACGTATTAGTCCACTTTGAGCGCAGTGGTGAAGGTACCTTCTCGTTTTGGTAGTTTTCATTTTTCAGGTTCGATAAACACACAGAAAAACTATTTATTTGACGTATTTTTCGTTTTTTTAATATACTTTGTGTGCATGAATGCTTGTGATTTCCCTCGTGATACAAATAATATTTTTTCTACTATACTGTTACTCGTTAGAAATAAAGGCAATACTAAAAATATATAGACATTTTGTATAGGAAACAATAACATAATTCACCTATATAAATATAGTCTTTTCCAACTAAGTAATCACTGTAGTGTTATTCAGCGTTTTTCCTTTAAAAAACTTTTTCTGTAACGTTCTTATTTAATTCCAACAGCGTTCAAAACGTTGGCATTTAAAAGTTATCTTATTAGAGATTTATAGATTAGCCAACGTTTTGAGTGCTGAGTGGGGTCAAGCTGACGAACATGGTTGCAAAAATAAGTGTTTTTATATGCTTTTTGTCAAAAATCAAACAAAACACTTTGTGACTATTGAGAGGTGATTTTAAAATAAGAATACATAGTTTTGAGTGAGTAGGATGAGACCATATAGGTTTCGTTTAATTTATTAGTATTAAAATATAGGCATTAGTAATCATGAAATTTACTTCTTTAATGTAAAGGTAAGTCGAGTACCATGTCTTGTCCAGTTGAAAAAAATTCAACTCAGTAGGCATTTGTGAGGAAACGAGTAACTTTTGCAATTGGGTTTTGTGACATTGCATTGAGCTTGGTTTATAGAATAAAATTGAATAGTACAAAGGATATATTGCTTTTGTTGGTAAAATTGGTAATTTTTAACTACAATTTACCTAAGAAATACACAATTTCTATGTAATTTATGACAATACTATTTGGTAAATAAATAACCAGTAGATTGTCAATAAGTAGGTATTTATTACTTTAATATGTTTTTTGATCATGTTATTGCAACTAATAATTGAACCAACAAACTAGTGACCTTGTTTATTGGTTCAATTAAACTTAACGACCTCGACATCCGGTGATCCATGTGAGATCAAAGAAATGATCATCCATTTTCGGGTCACATTTTGATTGAAAGTAAACCTATCCATGACGTCATCTGTCTTTTGATCTTCCTTTATTTTTGACATCTGACAAAACAAACCTTTTACCGCTAAATTAACGTACAGAGCTTTTATGGACTAAGTAGGAAGATGCTTAGAGGACCAATTTTGAAATATGTAGGCAATATTATTGACTTGCGGAAAAGTAAAAGGTTTTTGACCTTTACAGAAACAAGTAAATATTTATCTACTTACTAAATGGAGGAGGGCATCAATTTGACTCTATATTTACTACATGTTATCTATATAAGTATATATTTACAAAAGACAAGTAGTATATGTAGTATGTCAGTTATCTGATTTCCATGGTACAGACGCCACCACATCCAGCTACCCCAATCTGTCAAATTTCTTTTATAGATTTTCAACTTATGCTAAAAGAATAAGGTTCACTTTCAATTGAGGAAATTTGACAGATTGGGGCAGCTTGATGTGCTGGCGTCTGTACAAGCTCTGCTTCGTTTGGGATCAGATGGCCGTATGTAAATAATGTCCCAGGATATTATTATTATATTATATTATTATTATATGCGATTATGTCCGTTGTGAATCGATTTGAATTATTTTTTTTTCTTTTGCTTTCAATGCTGTTTGTATTTCATATCAAATATACTGATTGCACAGCAAACATACCCGGTCTTAATTGTAAAAGTGTTTGGCTACTAGAAAAGTAGGTTAGATAAAGTTTGAAGCACGATCATAGAACGCACGAGCCGAACGATCGCAGAGATCAGGCCGCGGTAGAGGCCGGCGTGTGCCAGAAACAAATTTCAACAACACGATCAATCCACTTTTAAATTAAAAGCAATGCGTCATGATAAGTATTTTTGATTAGGGGACGGAATTTGTAGTAATACAAAAGGATGATTATTGATTTCGACCCGTGAATAAATAATAATAATAATATTCTGAGACATTATTTACACACGGCCATTTGATCCCAAACTAATCAGAGCTTGTTCTATGGAAACCATATAACTGATATACTACATGTACTACTACTTCTCTTTTTTTTTTTTTTTTTTTTAACTTGACGCGTGCAGTTAGCCTCTCGGCTTTTACTGCTTCACCGGACAGTAGGGGTGAGCGTGGGCTCTAACCGCCTAGCAAATACAAACTACAAACTAAGTACGCGCGCCGGAGGGCGCCCACTGTGGGGCTCGAACCTCGGCTCTGGGGGGATACTGACGAGGAGAGGGCGAGGTATCATGATTTTTAGGGATTTTGTGCAACTGTCGCTCTACGTTATTGCGCGACGCGGGCCTCGCTTCCGGTTTAGGTCCGGAGCGGGCATTCATCGGATCGAATGCAAACTAAAGGTCATGGAGGACGCTGGTGGTCGCGACGCGTTCGCGGTCGTACTCTCGTCCGGCGAGTACGAAATATCGGTTGTGCAGTGTTGCGAGAGTCTCTAATCGATTTGATGTGGTCGACGGTGTAAACGGTGGTCTCGTCGTCCCGATCGTCTAAGACGTGCTTCGGACGACGGTGTTTAATTGAGAGTCGGAGGGGAGTGTATTTGACCGCCTGTACCACCAATTTGCTTGGATGGTGAGTGGTGAGATGGTGAGTGCAATCGATAAAGGGCATATGAGGCACGGTTACGAGCGTATCTCAGATGGTCCTTGAAGTTTAACTTCCGATCGAGGATCACTCCCAAATATTTGGTTTTCTTCTCCCAGGGGATCGGTTCACCAAACATTCGGACGGGATCAGTGGTGGGGGCGGGGTCTACCCTAGAGAAGAGCGCGGCTGCGCTCTTGGTGGGATTGACTTCGATCCTCCATTTCCTGAACCATTTGCCGAGGGCATCGGCTGAGGATTGGAGTTCTTGGTGGATGGCTGACGGGCTCCTACTGGAGTAGTAGAGAGCTGTGTCGTCGGCGAAGAGGGCTAGATGAGCCCTTTTTGAGTCTGGGGATGTCGCTGGTGTACAGCGAGAACAGGAGCGGGGCAAGGACTGAGCCTTGGGGAACTCCTGCACGTATCGGTCGGAGGGAGGAGTAATTTCCCTCGACGCGGTAGCGAAACGTTCGATCCGTAAGGAAGTCTCGTAGGATGTGCACGAGACGGTCAGGCACTTTGAGTTTAATCAGTTTATATAGTAAGCCGTTGTGCCGGACCTTGTCGAACGCTTTGGCCACGTCGAAGAAGATAGCTCCAGTATGACTACGGGTTCGGGCGGCTTTTACCAGGATGTGTTCAACGATGCGATGCACCTGATGGACACTGGAGTGTCTGGCTCGAAAGCCAAACTGCTCATCTGGGAGAATATTGTTTGCGTGGATATACGACGACAAACGGGCGTGGATGATGCGCTCATAGAGTTTCCCCATGGCGCAGAAAAGGCTAATGGGGCGGTAATTCGCCGGATCGAATTTGGATTTACCCGGCTTCGGGATGCCAATCACGTTCGCCTGTTTCCACTGGTGTGGAAAGATGTTGTTAGGAAAGGCCGCGTTGAAAATCGCAACCAGCAGGCTAAGTAGAAGCAATGGGAATTGCTTGAAAACGCGATTGGTGAGTCCGTCATAGGGGGCTTTGCGAGAGTGGAGTTTCCTGATCAGAGTTTTAACCTCTTCGGTGGTCACTGGCCTTAGGGGATCGTCGTCGTCGTCGACGTCTGCATCCTCCCGGGATGGGGCAGTTGGGGTCGGAGGGAGAGGGATGGCGAACCCACGTTCTACCTTAGAGTCGACCTCATTGAGGTGATCCGGGTCTACTGGTAGGTTGCTGGGAGAACATTGGGACTCTAGATTGTCGGCTATGGTGTCGCAGGGACTGGCAGTTAACACAACTAGGTGGCTCGGAGCATTCGCTACGATCCTTTGGTCTGGGGCATTCGGAGGTGTGATGTCCTGGGGTCAGGCATTTGACACACCTCGGGGCTACATGGCAGTCCTTGGACGAGTGCCCGTACAGTTGGCAGCTGTGGCACTGCCCCTATACGGTCTCTCGCTGCGGCGGTTCGACGTGGATGCCGCCGACGCCGCAAACTGTTTTAAGGACAGTGAGGATCTTCTGTCCTTCTTTTGAGTGATCAAGGTGGACCAGCACCATGTCGAAGGGCTCGCTACCGTTCGATCGGCGCATCTGATGCACCTCTCTCCCGGGGTACCCCTTCTCATTTGTAAATATATATTTATATTGTTGGCGACGGATCCAGGCAACTTTCGGCCGGCAACTCATCCTAACTACGGGAGGTGCAGAACTACCGGAGCCAATCACGTTTCACGTAAATATCCAAAACATTACATCAAAAATGACGATGGTACAGGCAGCGACATCAAGCGGCCGTCTTAAGTAAACTTTTCGCAACTTTAATTAACATTTATAACGAATTTAGGTCATTGCGAGTGCTTGTTTTGGATAATTACGATAGATATACTTACAAACTAATTTAATTTAATTGATATTTTCATAAAACTTTAATACTTTGGTAGATATAAGCAAATTAAATTTAGATTATTTTTCACAGCTAGGTTTTAGGTTTTACAAAGTTAAAACCTATGTATTTGCATTATGTTCACCTATGTATATAACATATAAAAATTTCATTCACCTAACCCTAGGAATCTAGAAGTTATAACTAAATCTAGATTTCTGAGCGGGGAATCGGCAGCACATTCCTCGACAAAACATTTAGCGGACCGTTCATTCGGTCTGCTATATATATAGAGAACTAGCTGGTGCCCTCGACTTTGTCCGCGACAATTTTGAATGATGACCAATGTAACTACTTACTTCTAGCTTAATCTAAAAAATATCACTTTTAAAACAAATAAGCAATATAAATTGAATAAAACCTAACTTATAAATAACCTTACTAAGAAATAAATGCAAGACTACTTTGCTACTGTTATTTACAAAAAGGACCCGATATCATCAAGCAAAAATCAAAGAATACATATCAATAATTGTCCTTAAGTATAATCAGTATGTCAAATAAAGTAAAATAATAATCAACGATGCATTATTCACAAAGGTAACTCCCATTAGATTAGGTTGCGACATTTTGTGAACGAAACCATAGCGCAATCTAAAACGATGATTACGCCATCTACTAACAAAAATATAAACTTGTAAAGCGGTAAAATTAAGATGTGTGCATATATTTTGGGTGAGATTTAGGCGATCATCTATTGATTCAGTTTTGGACTACCTTTTATTTCAAGCATTTATTTATTTTAACCGATATGCCAATTAAGTTCCGCGATTTGAAACGATATTAACCCCACCTAGTTACAAAACTGTGAACTTGTAGACCAGTAAAATTAAGATGATGTTTTTTGGGTGCGATCATCTCGACACCATCAATTTATACTACGCTAACTCGAATTTTAGATAAATTCGTTTTTTATCCCAATTTGATAAAAATGTAGTTTTTTTTAATTTGTTATAAAATTTACGAAAAAAAAGAAGTTACAAATCTTATAAAACGCTAAATATATACTTAGACGACAACGACCACGACATTTTAAGCTACTTGGAATAAGTAAATTATTTTTTTAAATTTGAGTTTGCTTAAATTGTTGGTGGCGATCTATTGAATTAGTTTTGGATTACCTTTTTTTAATAACCAATTATTCCCTGGGCTGCTTTATTTTTAACTGAAAGACCAAATACCAATTTACATGCGTATAACTTAAAAAAATACAGACTTTCATACAAACTTACATCGGCTATTCTAGTCGTCCCAGGGGTGGAATTTCCAAAAATCCTGACGTATATATTTATAATTTTTAAATGAAAGGCCACATACCAATTTTCATGCGTTTACCTCAAATATGTCACATTTTTCATACAAACTTACATCCCCTATTTGTCACCCTTAGGGGTAAAATTCTCGGAAATCCTGAAATAAATATTTTTTAATTTTTAACTTGCATCCCCTATTGTATGCCCTTCGGGATGGAATTTAAAAAATCCTGAAATATATATTTTTTATTTTTAACTGAAAGGCCAAATACCAATTTTCATGGGTTTAACTTAAATGTCCCATATTTCGTACAAACTTACATCCCCTATTTTACGCCCTAAGGGGTGGAATTCCCAAAATCTTTAAATATATATTTATAATTTTTAACTGAAATGCCTAATACCAATTTTCATGCGTTTAACTTAAAAATTGTCACATTTTTCATACAAACTTACACCCCCTATTTTACGGTCTTGGGGCTGGAATATCCAAAAATGCTGAAATACATATTTTTTATTTTTAACTAAAAGGCCAAATACCAATTTTCATGCGTTTAACTTAAAAATTGTCACATTTTCCATACAAACTTACATCCCCTATTTTTCGCCCTTGGGGGCGGAATTTCCAAAAACCCTGAAATACGTAATTTTTTATTTTTAACTAAAAGGCCAAATACCAATTTTCATGCGTTTAACTTAAAAATTGTCACATTTTCCATACAAACTTACATCCCCTATTTTTCGCCCTTGGGGGAGAAATTTCCAAAAACCCTGAAATACGTATTTTTTTATTTTTAACTGGAAGGCCAAATCCCAAATTTTATGCCTTAAACTTCAAAAACGGCAAAGTTTCATACTAACTTAGCGCCCCTGTTTTACCCCCTTAGGGGTTGAATTTTGAAAAATCCTTCCTTATTCCTTGTCTGCATTATAAAGCAAACATTTGTGCAAAATTTCAGCTTTCTAGGTCCAAGGGTTTGGGCTGGGCGTTGATGAGTCAGTCAGTCAGTCAGGACTTGTCTTTTTATATATATAGATTACACCCAGACTCAGGACAAACAGACAAACAGAAATGCACATAAATGTCTGGGTGGGAATCGCACTCACGACCTTCGGCGTGAAAAGCAAGCTTTTGCCAACCACGCTAACAGGCCCGTCAAAATACCTAAATAAATACCAAGTTTATAATAGTTTGCTTCATTCCAATTCAAGTGACAACTGTAAAAGACCGGTTCCATTATGGTACGATACGTTTATGCATTTTGAAGTAAAACTTTTTTATGAACTGTGTGATCGGGCGAGGTGAACGGAAGTTGAGAGGGAGATATAAGTTATTAAAGATAGAAAGAGAATTACTTTTCGTCTATTATTGTAGGGGCAAGAGAGAGAGGTACGAGGACACATTTTCTTCCTCTATTTATCTAAACCGTTTCGCATATTAATATTTAATTCAGTCGTGTGGTCTAAAGCACACTTATTTTTTTATCGCTTCTATTTCTATAAGCAGATTAAAAATGGTATTAATAGTTATTTTCTTCTTCAAATCCGCAGGCGAACCACAGTCACCGACATAGCCCGAATAATTGCAAAACTGAAGTGGCAGTGGGCGGGGCTCATAGTTCGTAGAACCGACAGCCGTTGGGACAGAAAGGTTCTCGAGTGGCGACCACGAACCGGAAGACGCAGCGTGGGCAGGCCCCCTACAAGATGGACCGATGATCTTGTGCGGGTCGCTGGAAACTGCGAATAGCGCAAGACCGGCAATTGTGGAGATCTTTGGGGGAGGCCTTTGTCCAGCAGTGGACGTCTTTCGGCTGATATGATGATGATGATGATAGTGAAGCAGTTAGATATTATAAATATTCAATTATATTGTATTATTCAATAATATATGGCAGTATCAGTATATATTATATGATTATTTCAAATAAATACTTACTCTATGTTTTCCAGGTGCTTTAGGCATAAAAGTAGCGCGGTATTTAGTAGCTGATAATTTTTCTAGGGCGCACATGACACTTCTCTTGTCATGTACAATGTCCAGTTGTAGGTCACCCTTGACCCCACATCCACTAGTATCCAGCTCGAAGGAATGAGGCTTAAGAGGTTCCGCACCTTCCAAAGCTCCCTGGCTCAACCGGACACCGGAGGGGTCAAACACTTCGCATGTAAACGGTCCACCCTAAAATAAATTCCATTGAGTATAACAACAACTTTCAAATACACCCGAATACAATAAGCTTTAGAACGACTCAATCAATTTTCATATTTGGAAACTGTACCAATTGAACTAGTATTCAGTTAAAAAAAACCGCTCTTCATTTGTTTGAAATATGTACAGACCCCAGCACATCAAGCTACCCCAAACTCTTAAATTTCCCCAATTGAAAGTGTACCTTATGCTTATGTCATAAAGTTGAAAATCTATAAAAGAAATTTGACAGATTGGGATAGCTGTATGTGTTGGCGTCTTTATAGATACAGAACATAATGATTGGTAGTTCAACATACTACCGGACGTACAATCTATTTTTCCTTACTTGTCTTATTTAGTACACAAATATGGCGTACTGGTAACCAAAGACAATTGATAGAGTTGGGAAATTATCGAATGAAGGACTGAACGAATTAATACAGCTATAACCGAATGATATTAGTAATGTAGGATTTCCTGACAAATAAAATTTTAGTTCTGGCCCTGGGAATAAATTAGCGTTGATAATTTTGTAGTAAGCTGCCAGAATATCACACATTATCTTAATCACAGAAATAATTCCTAAAATATATCGTTGGCCTATATAAAAAATAAAACAAAACTATTTATAATTTATTTATTCATGTGATTCACTACATGTATCTTCACTTCTGGAGTCTTCCGATTCTGACAGGTGTATAATGAAACCCTGGGTAGGTGCATCTGTTGCAGCATCTAAAAGTCCGTCAAGCTGCATCATTTTGTCCTCTTCTTTTTTATATGGTTTATACAATTATTCCAAGACATCGTACCAATTTGGCTTAAGCCTTCTTTTAGCAACTCCTTGACTTCAGCCATTTTAAAAGTTTTGTTATTTTTGACTACATAAGATTTTAACTGCGCCCATATCAGTTCAATTGGGTTTAATTCGCAATGATAGGGCGGAAGGCGTAAAACGATAACATTTTTGCGGGCCGCCATTTGATCCACAACTTTATATTAAATAGATTTTTGTTAAATTTAGATAAAAGTTGCGCTTTTATCTCATTCTCTTCAAAATTGATATGTTACTCCTGTAGCCACGCTTGTATATCTGCCTTCCGCCAACTCATGTTTGGCACTCGTTCTGCAAATCTGGAGTGGTACGGTGCATTGTCTAGTACTATAACCGACCCAGGTACCACTTTACTCAAAATTTTTTCAAACCTGTAATGCAGATAATTCCATTATTTTATTTTCATCTTGAGCTAATAAATGCTCGATAACACGATTTTCTTTAATTATTTATCCACAAACCATAATCCTTGCATAGCTTAAGTATATTATCTAATTAGGAACATGGCACCTAGTAATAAAGTCACTTATCTTCAAAATATTATCTTATACATACGATCATCTATACATCTATACAAATAAATAAAATTGAAGTGTCTGTTTGTAATATTGAAATAACCGATTTTTACTACATGTATGTGAACATTTATACGGTACATACTCCAAAATATATTTTTTTACAATTTTTGTCTGTCTGTCTGTCTGTTTGTTCCGGCTAATCTCTGAAATGGCTGGACCGATTTTAACGGGACTTTTATTGGCAGATAGCTGATGTAATAAGGAGTAACTTAGGCTACTTTTATTTTAGAAAAGTCTTTTATTTTGAAAAACAAAAATAAAACAAAATAAAGTAATTAAAACGCGGACGAAGTCGCGGGCACAGCTAGTTCGTCATAAAAACGAGAAAAGCAATCAATTACAACTGTCACTTAGAAATGAAAAGACAAAGGTTAAATAACTATTTTTGCAACTTTTGAACCCACATTACGGCATTGTGAAATGTGTTTACATTAGCCGTGTTTCAAGCGAACTAAACAAAATAAGAGCTCACGTCTCAATTGCGCTGTTATTTACCGAGACAAATTTGGTGGCGTTGACTCGATATCCAATTATTATTATTATTCAGGATTGTTTATAGAATTCCCAATATGAATAAATAACATTAAAAAAGATTAATTTACTTACCTTGTTTAAACAAAACAATTGCACTAAAATCACAGTCGTATGCAATATCGATGTCCTTGAAGAATAGCCAAAGGTCGTCAGTCTAAAGAATAAAACCGTCCAAATCACAGAAAGAATCAGCAGAGTCCAGTAGAAAGCCAAATCGTTACACTTCAAACACACACAGAGAGCAGTAGAGCACCCGTAACGTACAACATAAAGCGAGGCGACGAGACGAATGACAGGACGTATCCCGTCAAGTCAAAAAAATTCACTTGTCAAATAATACTTTTAGTCTACGACCAGTTACAACAAAAACTTTAGGTTTAGTGTATTAATTATATTGGCAATTTGACTATATATATATATATTCAAATTGCCAATATAATTTATATATATATATATATATATATATACATATATATATATAATTATACAGTTCACACTGGTCAGAATCATTCATTCACTTTTCCCTTCTCTAAGTTCCGAAGACAAACTAGGATTTTGAAATGTCAAATTGCCAATATAATTATTAATCTGTGAAAATGGATCCTGATATAATTTTGATTTTAAGAGAATTAATGTGTTTGGATGGTTAATTTGAAGCAGTTTTTGGTGTTATTTATATAGTATGTGTTTCTTCCAACAATCAAGATGTTCATACCTAACTAAAAGTGCGTGATTGATGACGAAACTAGTGATTTTCGTGCCGAGTAGTGTTTGTTTACCAAATAAGACAAGTAAGAAAAAATGGACCGTAGGTAATATTATCGTATAGAATGCGTCATTCACAGAGCGTTATTGTATATCGGCTTCCTTCATTGATTTAATACCTCTATTCAAGGCGTCATGGCTTTCACCACAGAGCATTATATACATCTCTAGTTATAGAGGCTTCATTAGCATGTGTCTTTATGTTCCCTATATCTCCTTTCAGTTTGACTTTCACAATGCACATATAACTGTTGATTAGTAAGAGGTAACTAGTTCAAACCCCTGTTTTACAGTAATTATTTCTTATTTCATTACCTATAACTGTAGACAATACACAATCTATTCGTTTTGACTAAATGAGACCGATGAATAAGTTCCTTTAAAATGATCAAAATCTTTCATCAACTCCATAGTTAAAGTTTCACTATGACAGACTGGAATTGCTACCCTACCCGACTCTGTATTTGTTTTTTCGGGTTCCGTACCCAAAGGGACGGGACCCTATTACTAAGAATTCGCTGTCTGTCTGTCCGTCTGTCACAAGAATATATCTCATGAATCGTGATATTTA
The DNA here is from genome assembly GCA_951640165.1 of Pseudoips prasinana. Taxonomy (NCBI): domain Eukaryota; kingdom Metazoa; phylum Arthropoda; class Insecta; order Lepidoptera; family Nolidae; genus Pseudoips; species Pseudoips prasinana. Next base: position 19,080,322 of record OX621236.1, on the reverse strand, counting down.
GACAGTTAAAATTTTCACAGACGATGTATTTCTGTTGCCGCTATAACAACAAATAACAAAACTACTAAAAAACAAAATAAAATAAATATTTAAGGGGGCTCACATACAAGGAACGTGAATTTTTTGCTCGTTTTTATAGATAGTACTGAACCCTTCGTGCGTGAGGCCGATTCGCCTTTGGCCGGTTTTTTAATTTCAGTAATTATCTTGATTGTTGTACCTGTATATGGTCACCCTTGTAAGTAATGGCAATAGTCCAGGTCCCGGCTTCATCAGGCTGGAAGGTAGCGCTAGATGCAGTGGTGCCCTGAGCTGAAGGTGGGGGATGGCGGGGTTCCAATGGCACTGCTCGTCCGCTTGGTGAATGGGCTGTTACATCGATATCTTCTCTTCTCGGTGCACCTTAGCAGTTGAAATAGGAATATAATTAGTGGCTGTGAAAATATAAGTTAGGTATATCCACAGTTTTATAAACATGTAGTATATACAAGGTGTAACATTAATCGCGATGTCACCGCGCACCACACAGCTTGGGGCAGCAGCGACATCAACAGTAGAGGTGAATTACTTCATAGTTTTCTTACCACTAACTGCCTGCAGGTACTGAACAGGGGTAACAAACCGACCTTTGTCACTGCCAGCAGGCGGGAAGTCCTAGATATCACATTCGCTACAGACAACATAGCCAGGAGACTTCACGACTGGACAGTCAGCGATGAGCCGTCATTGTCAGACCATAGACATATACGGTTTGAGTTTAGAGCGTGTCTCGAAAGTCAAACAGTTACTTATAGGAACCCTAGAGCAACCGCCTGGGATGTCTACCGAGAAAAACTAAGGCGAAACCTAGAGGACCTTCCTAGAAGCATTAAAACACCTGACGAGCTAGAACTGGCAGTAGAGCAAACCACGGAGGGCATCTTAGAAGCCCTCGTAGGCTTCTAAGATGCCCTCCGTGGTTTGCTCTACTGCCAGTTCTAAGCTGCCCCCTAAAAACAAAAAGCTCGAACAGGAAGGTTCCGTGGTGGAACTCCAAACTGAAAAATCTCAGGGAGAAAACGCGGAAACTGTTCAATAGGGCTAAAAAGACTCGAGAGTGGGAGATATATACAAAAGCCCTTACTGAATATAACAAAGAAATTAGGAAGGCTAAACGAGCATCTTGGAAAAGGTTCTGTGAGGAGTTAATTAACACGCCTCAGGGGGCCCGCATCCACAAGCTGCTTGCTAAAGACAAACCTAACCAAATTGGCTTGCTAAAGGGACCTGACGGAACCTACGCTGCTAACGAAGAAGACACGCTGAAGACTCTTATTGCAAGCCACTTCCCTGGCGCAGAATTGAACTCCTCCATGACGCCTGTACAACGGCCTCCCAACGAGGACTGGAATAGGGCGGCGAGGATAATTAGGCCTGGGGTTGTGAGGTGGGCAATCGAGTCTTTCAAGCCGTACAAATCTAGTGGACCAGATAACATATTGCCCGTCTTCTTACAGAAGGGCATAGATATACTGGTACCGCCTATGGTAAAAATGTTCCGGGCAAGTTACGCCTGGGGCTATATCCCAGATCGTTGGAAAAAGGCTAAAGTGCTTTTCATACCTAAAGCTGGCAAGAAGGATTATTCCCTGCCTAAGTCCTTCAGGCCAATCAGCCTGACCTCTTTCCTCCTGAAAACACTGGAGAAAATACTCGACAGGTACATAAGGGAGGAAGGACTAAAGTCACAGCCTATCCACAGTACTCAGCACGCATACTGTAGAGGCAGGTCTACGGAAACCGCCCTGCTGCAATTGACAGACAGGGTCGAAAGAGCACTGGAGGACAAACAGATAGCACTCTGTGCATTCTTGGATATTGAAGGTGCCTTTGATAACACCCCGACAGGCACGTTGATCAATGGACTAACAAACAAGAACATTGATCAAACAACTGTCAAATGGGTAAAGGCAATGCTTTCAAACCGTAAAGCTCTGGTCTCGCTGCATGGAACTTGCCGGTTGCAACAACGAGAGGCTGTCCACAGGGAGGTGTACTATCCCCACTCCTGTGGACCTTAGCAATAGATGAGCTTTTATACAAGCTAGCAGAACAAAGAATCGACACTTTGGGATAGGCTGATGACCTTGTAGTTATTATACGGGGATTCTGTCAAAGCTTGTTGTCGTCACTGATGCAGAACGCTCTTAACATTGTCAATCGATGGTGTAGAGCGAATCAGCTATCCGTAAATGCTAACAAAACAGTTATCGTACCGTTTACTCGAAAGAGGGCTCTAGACAAATTAGCCCCTTCGGTAATGAACGGCAGCGAGATACAGTTTTCCAATGAGGTTAAATATTTGGGAATAATTTTTGACCAAAAGCTCACATGGAACCCACATATCAAGAAAACTATACAAAAGGCAAAAATTGCCTTAGGTATAGGGCGTCGCCTGGTAGGGAGAAGGTGGGGATCCCACCCCAAACTTCTCCTATGGTTGTACACTGCTATAGCGAGACCGACCATCGCGTACGGCTCCGTAGTTTGGTGGAGTAATACCAGCCAAACGACAGTAATAAACAGGCTCAATAGCCTGCAAAGATCTGCATGTATGATAGTCACGGGAGCCATGTCCTCCACTCCTGGAGCGTCACTTGAGGCATTGCTGAACCTGCCGCCTCTTTCACTGTTCATACAGTCTGAGGCGAAGGCCGGCATGCTGAGAGCAGCCGCACAGGGGACCGAGACGTGGCTCTCAAAGGCACTGAGGGCTTTATGTGACCAAGTGCAACAGGACCCCATACTAGGCATGAAATTAGACTTTTTGTCCCCACAATATAATAGCACCAAGAATTATTGTGTGGAGATACCTTCCAGGGACGACTGGACTAACAACAAAGTATCCTGGAAGAAGGGGAGCCTAATTTGGTACACCGATGGCTCCAAAATGGGAAATGACGTAGGCTGTGGAGTTTATGGGGAACGACCCAGATTCAAAGCCAGTAAAAATCTGGGTAAATACGCCTCAATTTTCCAGGCAGAGGTTTATGCCATCATTGTATGTGCAGAAGCCAACTTGCAAAAAGACTATGTCAATCATACAATCTACATCCATTCAGACAGTCAAGCGGCCCTCCTAGCCTTGAATTCTGACACTATAACGTCAGGGCTGGTTATGAACTGCATTGACAGTCTCAATACCCTGTGCCTTAGGAACAAGGTGATACTTCGATGGGTACCGGGTCATGCGGGTATCGAGGGCAACGAAAGTGCCGACGAACTTGCACGGGCTGGAGCTAAACTGGTCCAATACGGCCCTGAGCCGATATGCGGAATACCAAAAAGCACAGTCCAACTCACCCTAAGGAACCATTGCAAACAAGAAGCTGTTAAACGCTGGCACAAACTTCCAGGTTTAACTCACTCCAAAAAAGCTATCAAGGGCTACGACCGCAAAACTGCGAACGAAGTCCTCGCGCTTAATAGGAGGAACTTATACATCATAACTAGGATGTTAACGGGACATTGCCGTCTCAGGAAACACCTATCCACGGTGGGCATCGGAGACTGTAGAGTGTGCAGATTCTGCAATAACGCAGACGAAACACCTCTACACCTGCTCTGCCACTGTGAGCCACTGATGCATAAACGTAACACCGTCCTGGGCCAACACTTCTTGCACCAGGACGATGTTATCGACACTCCTGCCAAAAAGATTCTGCAATTTATCTATATTGCAGGGTTAGACAGGGAAGTTTAGTTGGAGCGGCGAGCACAATAGTTCATCACTGGACGCAGTGTTACCAGGACCTCCGGAGACTGGAAATAGCCGCAACCAGAAGAATAAGAATAAGAATATGGCTAGGGGTTATTACACCACTAAAGAGTACATCGATGACAAAGACGTCTGGCTCTCACTGCCTACCTGCACATTGCTCGCTGGAGATCTTGTAGCCATATAGACATGACTGATCTGCTGAGTTACGTGAACTATCTGTAAATGATTGCTATCATATACTTAATTTAAAATTATTGACTCTGTCTCAAAATGAATAATGTTATTGTTTCGAAGTTTTTCTTTTGTATACCTAAATATAATCTAAAATAATAAGCATTCAGACAACCGATCGAGCATATATTGTGTTTGCCTACTAAATAATTACTCTAATTGGACCAAATCCCGTGTTCATGCCCGCTTGAGTATGTTTCGCCGGACCGTCTCAACTGGGTCGTGTTGAAACCGGTAGTAGATGAACCCACTGAGTTTATTTCGCTGGGTCTTCTCAGTTGGGGCGCATTGGATCCGGTGGTAGCATTAAAGCGCGACCGTCGTTATTAACACAAGGTCCGTCATAATAATAATACCTTTAATATAGACAGAACCATTGACAATATGTAGTAAAAATATTAGACTTAAACTAGATAATTAAACATAATCTCTTGACAATAACTTGATACGAGCTAGCTAAATATCATTTCTGTAATAAAATAAATTTTATAAATGTTTTCATACAAGATGTACCTAAATATCTATGTTACTAGAAATAATATCTAATGTATACAACTATATTACTACAAACATTTTCTGACTATTTACAAGCGCTTTTTTAAAGTCTACGTGAATAAAAACCTTTTTTATTTTATTTTATTTTATTTTATTTTAATGCGTTCCCTTCTCTCGCTCACACTTCCTTATAATAAATAACTAACTAACAAACTGCCATCTAATCCCACACAAGGCAGATTCTGTACTATGACAATCAGATAATTCATAAACATACCTACATACACAAGCACCATCGCGCTTTTCACAGAAAAAATTGTCCCGGGTGGGTGGGAATAGAATCCATGACCCTCGTTAGGAACACTAATCACAAGACCAACAAGCCTGTCAATAATGCTAAAATTACGAGTATAATAATACTAAAATTATTTTATACTAAGTAATTGTTTATCTTCTTCTTAGCGAGTCGATGGCAATCTAAACTGTGTCCGCCCAGAACTTGGCCACGAGAATCGTATTATGAGTAGCCTCCATCAGTTCTTTAAGCGTGCAGTTGTAAGGGCACGCGCTACATGATAGCAGATGTCCCATTGTCTGTGGGACTACACCACATTTGCATTGAAGGCTGCGATCATTAATGTAACCCCACCTGAGCAAGTTGTCCCTGCTGCGACCAACCTGGGTTCGAAGCCTATTTAATGATTTTTGAATTAATTTGTTTATGAAAATAGTTTTAATATTAAACTAATGAGTCTTATAGGAAAGCTTCAGGATCGTCGATAGCCGTGTTCTAAAGTTAACCTACAGGGGTCTATAATTTAATAATTAATATTATGCTCACATTTTGATGTTTCATAATTAAAATTGTGTTCTCCGAATCCATCGATCAATAAGACACGGTAAACAATTTTGGTAGTCAATAACTCGAAGTTAGAAACGTAAACAGTAATAATTCTCGAAATTGTTATTGAATGGAAGTGGTTTGCGGAAGTAGAATTCACGGAAGTACTCGCCGCTGTGGATACCTGAGTGAAGTATTAGTTCAATGAAAATTCACAACTGTGCTTGGTTGAAATTTAAATGAATTATTATTATTTAATTTTGTTTAAAAATAACACGGTTTTTTTTTAAATATATAGGTCTGACTTGTGACGTTAGTGCTACGAAACGGAAAATAGTTATTGGCCTTCACCAGCACCTTAGTGATTGAACTGGTTAAGGTCAGTCTGTAGATGGGTGACCGACAAAGTAGTTTAATTTTTAATGGTTTGGAGGGCACTTTAAACTATCGGTCCTGGCTGTAGACGTTAAATAATAGTCGTTAAGTCTCGTCAGAGATCCATTGGGTGGCTTGAACAATTCTGACACTAGGATACGACCACTACCCATATTATAAAGTAATTTAAGTGGTTCAAATTAACCCCTGATTTCAACAAGTAAATTGCAGGGTATCAAGTAATTGCTTCAATAAGCTGTCGGTCCCGATTGCAGTCATTACAACAGTCGTTAAACCAGGTCAGAGGCCTACTGGGCGGCTTGAACAACTCTGTCACTAGGGTAACCACTGCCCATACAATAAGTAAGTAAATATTTTTTTACCTGTAGCACTGACTAGTACTTCTACAATGCTTCCTATGGCACAGGGCGCCATGCCCGGCGGTGGGACTGTCACCAATCGTGGTAAGACTCTGAAGAAGTATCTTCCATCCACCCTGTAACAATAACAAATCAATGTTAATGAAAAATAAATCGATCACAATTAAAATTCTTCCTTGGTTTGGAAACATGACACAACACAACCCACATGTCATCAATGCCGCTTGATGAGATGTAATTCTACTGGATATAATTAATGAAGAACTTTATAAAAAAAAAAACTTAAAATATTTAATGCTATTTTGGCCAAGATTGACTTGTCTAAAACGTTCAGATATTTCGTTTTTCAGCCGAATTATGTCTACTGTTAGACAGGACTCCATGCATGAGCAGAATTGCCTTAATTGCCACGCTTGGCAGACGGATCAACGGTCGGAGAAAGATGGTCTTAGTGCTCGTGCTTTGCCAGGTATCAGACTACTTCTTCGCCCCCTCGAGATGAAATGGGTTGATCATATTTATAGTAATCCCAATATCCCTAAATCCTTAGTAGTTCAGTTTTAATTTACAAAGATTACTCGCAACTATGGTGTATTGTATTAATACACTTAGTGAGATCGCCTTTTTTTATAATATCTAGGGACAATGTCGCACAGGTCATCCTAGCCCCAAACTAAGCAAAGCTTGTACTATGAGTACCAGGCGACGATATACATACTTATATAGATAGATAAATACTTATATACATAGAAAACATCCATGACTCAGAAACAAATATTCGTGCTCATCCCACAAATATTTGCACTTACAGGGATTCGAACCCAGGACCACCAGCTTCGGAGGCAGGAGCACTACCAACTAGGCTACGGTGACCATCGCAATAATCTTCCATAATTAATAGTCATTTACCTGATATCATCGACGGTGAGAACAATTTCGTGCATGCCTGCGTGTTCCGGTATGAATTCACCAGATCCTCTTGAGTCTAGCTTCAGTCTCGACTCCTGTTCCAACGGGTTAACGATGGAAACTTTTACTTCTGAGATGGAGAGGTCGTGGGAGATACTTTCGATTTTGATGTACGTCTGAAATGAGAATTCACTTATTATATTTGGTACTTGATGACTCAAAGTCAGGAATAAATTAATGACAACACGAGACGAAACGATATAGAGAGGATAACAGAGAGACGTAGGTAGTAGATGAAACCGCTGAGTTTCTTTCGCTGGGTCTTCTCGGTTGGGGCGCATTGGATCCGGTGTTAGCATTAATGGCGACCGTAGCCGACTAGGTCAGACATAATTAAATATTAAATTGTTACCTATTTTTTATAGACAGTACCATACAGACAAGATATAGTAAGATGTATTTAAAAATATAGACAGCAATTTAAATAAGCTATTTAAGTAAACCGTTACTATATGTATATATAAATCATTACTATATGTTTATAAGCTACGATCTAATAATCTATTTATACCTAGATATATAGTTATTTTATAATACTACAATTCATATTCTGAGTATTTACAAGCGCCTTTATAAAGTCTATGTCTATAAAATCCCTTTTTATATTTCTATTTATTTATAAAATTTGTTTAAATGTTGAATACCGACAAGAACAAAATACGTAATTCATTCTACATATTATTGGTATCATACTATGTTTTCCAAACACACTAATATTAATTATAAGAAGATTGGACAAAATATTCCATAAATCTTTTCTTCTTTCTAAAATGATGGGTATCTTCCGGCTGCGATAGACACCGCATCGGGGGAATTTTATAAGACTTCCGTTTCCCGTTTGAAGTCACGAGACCCATGGAAACACAGATAAATTAGCTATCCTTAATCTTGTAAGACGGAATCAAGTTGATGGCGCTCAGGAAATTGTAAAAAATACCATAGACTTTTAATTACATTTTAATAGTATTAAGTCTGTCCGTGTGTAAAATTAAATTATCTTGCTTCATTTAATTAGATCTAACTGATTTACTTTAAGGAAGTTGCAAAATTTAAAGATTTGTGTCTAAGTAAGGTTTTTATTCGTATTAAAGTAATTTATCAACAACCATATTAGTGTTATAATAGTTGAATAAAAGAGGTCAAAAGTGCTTTAAACGACGTGCATGTATAAAAATAACGCGAGTGGATATTATATGAACATATTATATTTCCAAACTGAAGTGGCGGTGGACAGAGCACATAGCTCGTAGAACCGACGGCCGCTGGGGCAGAAAGGTTTTCGAATATCGACCACGATCCGAAAGACGCGTGGGTAGGCCTCCTACAAGGAGGACCAACGGTCTTGAAATGGTCGCGGGAAGTCGCTGGATGCGGGCAGCACAAGACCGGCCATTGTGGAGATCCTTGGGGGAGGCTTTTGTCCAGTTGTGGACGTCTTTCGGTCGATACGATGATGGTGATCATAATATTGTGTGTCTTCTAATACAAAGGTTGCGGGTTCGATTCTCGCACATTCATATAATATTTGTGTTTATTATTAACATGTCTTTTTGTCTTGGTCTGGGTTGTTGAACAAGAAAACGTAATTTAGTATTTCTATCAGTAATCTCGTATCATAGTACAAGCTTTGCTTAGTTTGGACTGGATGGCGCTCAAACTCAAACTCAAAAGTCATTTATTCCGTTAAAATATTACATTTTCTGTGGAATCGTCCATTATCTTTTTTGATATTGTGATATTGCCCGGATATTATTATTATTACATTATTTTCATCCACATCCATGTTGTTTCGTGCAAGGATCGTAGCAAAGACATCACTGATATTTGTCTATCATTTCGGGCAAAAGTTATGAGAGTAAGGCATATTTGAATCAATGTTTGGCAGTCAAACGATTTTACTACGTTTGAAGCGAAATAACGAAGTAAATAAATGAAAAAATACCAAGAGGGCTGATGATGTGAGCTACACAGACAGGCAAATAGACAAGAACGTCAATGAATAGAGCTTCATTTTACCCTTTGAGTACGGAATCGTATAAAGAAGAAAAAGGGAATAGAATGAGGTGAGGTTCCTATTACCTCAATTTGGCTGTAGTATGAGTACGGTGGGATGTTAACACCCGATACACTTTTAATTAGAACATGTTTGTACGGCAAAACAGACGTCAAATATTTTGGGATGTGTAAGCATAATAGAAGTATAATAATATCCTAGGACATTATTCAACACGGCCATCTGATCCCAAACTGAGAAGAGTCTGTACTATGGAAACCAGATAACTGATATACTACTTTTCTTTTGTAAATACATACTTATATTGATAATTACACTCAGACTCAGGACAAACAGACATGTTAATGTATAAAAATATTTGTCCTGGGTGGGAATCAAACCCACGACCTCTGACGTGAAAGGCAAGCATTTGCCAAACACGCCAACAGGCCCGTCATAATATCCTAGGACATTATTCAACACGGCCATCTGATCCCAAACTAAGCAGAGCTTGTACCTACTATGGAAACCAGATAACTGATATACTACTTTTCTTTTGTAACTACATACTTATATAGATGGTTACACTCAGACTCAGGACAAACAGACATGTTCATGCACACTTATATCTGTCCTGGTTCAAACCCAGGACCTGCTGCGTGGAAAGCAAGCATTTACCAACCACGCCAACAGGCCCGTCAATTTTATTTTATCTTTCTTCCCTTTTGGAGGTTAAAAGCAAATATTATGGGGTGAGGTAAGATTTCTACTACCTTAATTTGTTGCCTACAGTATGGGCCCCTGATAAAATAAATAAGGAAATGATTGTACGGCAAATACACTTCCATCTATTTTTGGATATGTATTGACCAACTCGTCCTATTATAATAAATATTTAATTTATTATACGGATCTTGTAGCAACAAGGAACAACTTCCGTGCGCTTTTGCCATACCTACTATTGGAATCAAATATAAAAGCTCACTTAGGACCCTTAAATTGATCCTCGGTGCTTTTGCAGCTAGCTTCTCTAGTTGCAAATCTCTCATTTTATGAGGCTATAGCCTCTTTACATCATTTTGTCTCCCGCTTTGCTCTGGAGGGAAGTGGAACTATTCATTTTCTAACTTCTCCTTTTTTGTCTTTCTGATTAAATTCGTTGCGGTATCCAAGACAGTTAAAGCGATTCCCCGGGACATGCCTGAGCTTCACCGCTCAGTGTCATTTCATTGTGTGCCACTGTAGATCCTGGCTTACAGGAGTTGCAGTGGTGGGTAAGAGGGAGGGACTAGTCCCGTTAAAAAAAAAACTCGCCCTATTATCTCTTACTCTCTCTTCCCTTTTGTAGATTAAAAAGTGAACAGAATGAGGTGAGAGACCATAAATTGGCACTTGAATTATTAGCAGGGTCCGGTCATGTCAGATAGCGGACCCATCTGATTATGAGAGTGAAAGCCTGTGGAGCACTAGTATTTGCGCTAATGCTCCTGCAATATACTATGCCCTACATAGTTGGCTAGTTTCCGTTAAGTTTGCCACCGCACCCAAAATTTGGTACAATAATTACTATAATATGACCTGAAAGCAGGTGACTATTGTAGGTTACCTAAAACATGCGCTAGCTCTCAAAATGTGGATTTAACGTAGTTAACGTTTATTTTAAAACATCGTGAGAGAATAAAATGACATTTTTGTATTCATTTTTAATGAGCATCCCCTTTAGGCAACTATATAACGAGTAAAATATTTAATGTGGAACATTTAAAAAGCTCAACCTACCTTTACAATTTAATAAATCGTAGAATAGGAGTTTAAAAATACACGAGATAAGTTTTTAATTTATACAAAAACGTGCCTATCGCGTATTTTAAAGTAGGCATACTACAGTCGGTGCTATTTAAATACATCCACACGAAAACCGCTCTTATTGCCAAGACGCTGTTAAGGTTAAATTGTACATATGAACGTGGCGTTGACTATACGCGTTTACAGAACACAAAACGTATTCATAAATCCATACTCTTGATTGGTGTGAAGTGTAAAATAAAATAAGATAAAAAAGGTTTATATTCGCGTAGACTTTAAAAAAGCGCTTGTAAATAGTCAGAACATGTTTGTATTGTATTGTGGTTACTAAAACACATCACGACATCAGGAACCCAACCAATCATACTTCTGCATTCTTCTAAATAAAAAATAAAATAAAATAAAAAGGTGCTTATTCACGTAGACTTTAAAAAAGCGCTTGTAAATAGTCAGAACATGTTTGTATTGTAACGTGGTTACTAAAACACATCAGGACATCAGGAACCCAACCAATCATACGTCTGCATTCTTCTAAATAAAAAATAAAATAAAATAAAAAGGTTTTTCTTCACGTACACTTTAAAAAAGCGCTTGTAAAAAGTCAGAACATTTTTGTAGTAATATATAATTATTTCCAGGTACATATAGATATTTAGGTACACGGATTGTAGAAATAATTTACAATAAGATTTATTTTATAATAGTAACGATATTTAGCCAACTTAAATTAAGTTATTGTCAAGGAGAGAACTTTTAGAGAGAACAAACTTATACTCAGACTATTTAGTGGTGCTCTAAAAGTTTGTTTGTTTGTAATTTTTGTTTTTTCTTTATTTTTCGTATGAGTAGTGGTTACCCTCGTGTCAGAGTTATTCAAGCCACCCAGTAGGCCCACATGGCTTAACAACTTATCGTGCCCCCGAAGCACGGAAACGCTCAGAAATTAAACAACTTTAACGGACACCCATCTATGGACTGACCGCATACCTAGTTGCTTTACCTCGCCGATCACTTATGGACTGGTGAGTGCAACTGTCCATGAGCTGTGTTATTCTTATATCTTATGGAGCGCTTAAACTAGAATCTTACTGGTTCTCCCACTCGTCCCGACGTTGAATCAAGTGCAACCCTGAGCATGTCATGGACAGGTGGTCTTGGTGGTACGTTGCGGAGCTGATTAGCCCACGCCATTACTCCGAGATGTTCTCCGTCGTTGGTACTCATATCACGGGCTGACAGTACCGGCTGGACACCTGTGTGAATATAATGAAACACGGTTTAGTTGCAGGTTAGAGGAGTGTGTTATACGGTCAATAGTAAGAGTGGAATGTTACAGTATCTGTTCGTATTAGGACTAGCCCTATTTTTATTTATATATTTAAGGCTTTTCTACGTAATAAACGCTCTTGCAATTATTAGGACAGGTACATATTTAAAAATCTAAGTGCTGGAACACTTAAAGTCAGCTTTCAAATTTGACATCATTTAAGTGATTTTTTTTTATTTATAAAAGACAACGCCCGCACTAGTGAGTCTAATCCCTGTGTCGCGGGGTACTTTACAAACATATAATAGACGGACACAAATACCATCCATACACAGAACAACTAATGTCCGGCGCGGGACGCAAATTCGCGACATGAAACGGCGAGGCGTTAGCTATTATGATAGATTAATAAAAAAACTTACACTAATACATGGTTCCTGGCTAGTTCTAAAAATAGCAGTTTGAGTGCATACCAATCAATCAATCATTTATTTGGTAAAATATGGTTATATTACAGGTGTTGCAAGGTCCGAAAGGTGTACCTACTTTCGAAAGGTGTACTAAATCGAATGCCGAATAATCGAATATCAATTGATACTCGTACTCAATCATCAAATTTAACTTTAAAACGTTATTAAATTCTCTATGTTTTAAGAAGGTCCTTAAAACTGACATGTCTTTCTGTTTTGGTCATTAAGTTACACGACACGAACAAAACCTTAAAGTTAATGGTTTTGGTCGTGTCGTGTCATCGGTCAGTACATAAACGCTCTAAGAATATTAAAAAGCTTTAACATAATACTTTTTTTCCACGTAATTGAATTATAAAAGTAATAGCATTAGGTACTTTAAATTATATTCACTAGATTCTAACCACAATTTTGTGCGTGTCGAATTTAGATTAAGACTTTTTTTATCCCTGATAACATTTTATAAACACATTTATACTAAGTTTTGTAATTCGTTGTTGATAATCTGACATTATTTTTCCGGAATAGTATTATGTTTCATCACTTTCATCTAAATCCGTTCACAAAGTTTGGCGCAACTGAGTAAAAAAATGTGCATATTTGGATGTTTGTTACACAGATATACTCTAATTTATAATGTAATTAAATTCACAATGCTAAGTTATATGTGTGACGTGACTGCCCACGTGCATGCCCAACTAGCACTTGGCAGTATTTATTAATTAAGATAATATCATAACCCGCCACAGTAATTTCTCTGACCATTGTTGACGTGGCTTAAGTAGTATTTCATAAATTGGTGTGGGTAGTGATTACCATTGTGTCAGAGTTGTTTAAGCCACCCAGTAAATACTTTAAGAGACACACATTACGGACACAATAGACCAAGTAATGGCGTCTGCCATTCGTTTGCATGATCGTAGCTTAAGGTTAACTGTTGTTGTTTTATAACTACAGCCAGGTCGGTCCCGGCCGTACTTATGTATAACTTCGGATAAGCTCTCGGAGTTTATTACACGAAGTTATCTGTAAGTATTGAGATGCTCAGTAAATGAACCACTTTACTCTTTATCCATCTATATACTGACCGCGAGCCTAGGTGCTTTACTAATCATTGTTTTTCATGTACAACCACCCAAGGATGGTTCCCCATAAATGTATGCATAGTATAAGTAACATTGGGTTGTACGGTATTTTGAGCTTGTAAGCCCCTTTGTAGTACTTACTATCTATCTGAGCAATAAAGACCTGAGAGTTTATGTCTAGTTGGCAGATAAAATACTTTTATTCGTTTCAGAACAAAACAGCAGTAAATTCAAATAAGTGCTACGTTTACTATCGAGTTAATGTTTTCTAAATATCGTGAAATATAGGCAAAAAATGGAAGAATTAAGAGCCAATTAAAATTTAAGAATGAATACATTTGTCAAAATATCAAACATTATAGTCAAATACTGACAAGAAATATATTTTTTGAATACTTATTAAATAGTAGTTTTATAATTAACTATTTCATTTAAATATTATTTTTCATTAAATATTCTTAAATGCGTTACTAAATGAATGGATTGTATGAATTCGAGTGTCAGAACGGAACGGTGGCGGAGCGGTAAAAGCATATGGGTCCAGATTCCCCGTGGTCGTGGGTTCGATTCCCACCCGCACTTAAATTTATACAATTCACTTTAAAGATGTTTGAAAAAATATATTCTTAATATCACACCACAGGATGGATAATGAGTGAGTATAGATTGCTTTATCAAGAACAAATGGTTAAGATTTTAAGCTAAAAATAATGAACGTAGTTCTGAAACTTCGCTAAGCCTCGTCGCTTCAAAGGCTTGGATTATAATATTGAGTACGAATAAGAAATATATTTGGAACTAAAATGTATTATCAATTTATTTTAGGTTATACTGCTATATTATACATGTCATGCTTTTTAAGATTTTTTGTTTTTATTCATAATGGCACTTATTAATCACTTAACATCGACTTCAAAATCCGGATTAATAAATTTTCTGCTTTTTTAATTTGGTTATAATCAAGGTCTGCTTTTAGACTTCTTGGGTTACCTAACATTTTTGTGTTTAAAATTGCTTTAAAATTGCTTACTATTTTAATTTATTGAAGTGGTTTCGTACATGACTTTGGACTATATTATGGAATAAATAAGAGAAATAAAACTGTTATAATCACTTGCCTAATTTCTTAGCGGCATCGATGGCCATTTGGTTGTTCTCTTCCCATCGCGCAGGGTCCCGGCGTAGTCGGCTCGGTGGAGGTGCAGGTCCCCCCAAAGAACGGACCAGCTCATTAGCGACGCGGCCGTCATTCCAATCAGTCTGTACAAAGACACAAAGACAAGTGTTATTAAAATAAACGTTTTACTGTACGTTTGGCGATGTTGTTAATATAGCGTCTTTCTACCACCAAGGTACAGACGCCAGCACATCCAGCTACCCCAATATGTCAAATTTCTTTTATAGATTTTCAACGTTATAACAAAAGCATAAGGTTCACTTTCAATTGGGGAAATTTGTCAGATTGAAGTAGCTTTATGTGCTGGCGTCTGTACATGAGATCACTAATTATTTTGCTGTTTGTATGTCTTTAGGCGTAACAACAAAATATTCTAGTTATTTAAGTAGGTAGATATAATTTATGTTGAAGAGAGAGAGAAACCTGTACTCATTGGAAAGTTACATCTATAATTAGTTTGGTAGCTTGGTAAACTGGTGTGATATTATTAAGCTATTGCATAGCTTCTATCGCGTGCCTTGAGCGTGGGGACCGAATCCAGAAATTCCGTAACGAAAAAACCTAACACCCCCCACTCCAACCGCCATCTATCGATAAATACCAGAACTTTTAATGACTTTTTGAAATATCACGCTTGTCTCTTCAGTTCAGCAACCCGCCTTTAGGTGGCATTGGTTGTATTGGAAAACTACCGTAATCAGCTGTTTGTGAGAAAGTACATAGGTGTATAGGTATTTATCATCTACGTACAACAGTGAATATCTGTACTCGTATAATTTGTGTACAAAGTGTTTTAAATATGAATAAACAAAGTGAATTTATTAATGAAGAAAGTCACGAAAAAATAGTGAAAGAAAATGAGTTAGTACGCTATATACATTCATTTTATTATTATTATCACAAATGCAGTATTATAAAATACATAAATAATTATAATTGCATAAGTTGATAAAAAATGCGATGCAATAGCTTTACCGCCGCAGTCTCGTCTTTTTTTGTAGTTTATTAGTACTAAGTAAACAAACAAGGATACAGTCCACGCGATGGTACGCGATAACCGTGGCTTATGTGGCTTACCTACATGTTGCCGACTCCAACTTACAATGATATCTGGCGACCTTAATCACATCCAGAAAAGATCATTAACACAATAAGGCCAGTCAAAAATACGCTATGCTATATTATTATTTAAACTTTAATTTACACCTTAATATTTTGCGTATCATAATATAATATCCTGAAACATGATTCACACACGGCCATCTGATACCAAATTAAGCAGAGCTTGTACTATGGAAATCGGATAACTGATAGACTACATATACTACTTTACTTTTGTAAATACATACTTATATAGATAATCACACCTACCTACATACCTATATACATGCACACAAAAATCTGTCCTGGGTGGGAATCGAACCCACCACCTGCGGCGTGAAAGGCAAGTATCTACCAACCACGCCTACCACATAATAATATCATAATTAAACAACATTTTTTTCGGATTTAACGTGGCTGGTTATCTTCATATAATTTGTTTTATCATCAGTCATTTATTGCAACTTGGTCCATAAATTTAGGGAGAATAAAAAATTAAGTTACTCGCGTTAAAACCCGAACAAAATGTTGTATATAATTATGGTAAGAAAGTTTATAAGTGTAAGTATTATAAATTGTAATTTATTGGAAACTAGAATGATTTTTGAGAGGTTTCGTAGACTAACATAGATAAGAACATTGTTTTGATAGAAATCTTACAATTCTGTCACTGTCATTTCAACACGATGTTGCTTATAAATTTCGCAGGTTATCGTGAATTTAATAATGATTTCGTGACTCTGCAATAACATTATATTTGCTGTAAAATTGCGATAACCCATAGGTCAAATGGCGTACCTGGCTAGTTTACTAGTTAGCTACTTCTGTTTCGTAATATTATGAGTACCTGCAAAAGGCCTAGCCAAGTTGTAAGCGATTCTTTTGATTAACACCGGCAATGACATTATTTACCTCATATGGGATTGAAATAAAAGACCTTACTTTTGATTGTTGCTATGTGTAATCATATAAATTAAATTTGATTTGCCCTTTCAATCAAAAAGATATGTCTTCCATTTATCTTCTTGTATATACTTTGAACGCATTCCAAGAAAAAATTACCGTATTTTATTGTAATTGGATATCAACGTTTTCCCTAATCGACTGATACATAAGCTTTGATAACAAATATTTTATGAAGATTGCATTTAAATGCGTCAATATTTTAATCTGTTTCGGATATTTTATTATACAGCTTTGTATCTATTACATTTACACTCCAATGAAGGGAGGCCGTTTCTGTGATTACCAAATGTAACCATATTTGAGTAACAACCTTTGAAGGGCCGCATGTTGTAGTCTCTTAGGAAAAACATATCAAGTCATTCATTCCTGACCCTCAACGTAGAATGGACTAGAAATGTGGTATCATAGTTTTCATGTATGAATTAAAATTAAATTTAGAATTTTTACTTAATTGAGAAGTGATTGTTTGCACAAACGGCGTTAAGGAATATAATAATAATAATAATATCTCGGGACAATGTCACACAGATCATCCTAGCCCCAAACTAAGCAAAGCTTGCACTATGGGCACCAGGCGACGATATACATACTTATATAGATAAATAAATACTTATATACATAGAAAACACCCATGACTCAGAAACAAATATTCGTGCTCATCCCACAAATATTTGCACTTACCGGGATTCGAACCCAGAACCACCAGCTTCGTAGGCAGGAGCACTACTAACTAGGCTACGGTGACCGTCTATATGGTTCCAAACACATTTTACACACGGGTCGAATGTGTGAGTTTGGCAAATTAATAAATTTACATAGATAAGCGTTTCTTAACTGCATATATATTTTCATATCCTATTATTTGATATACAACAAGCCTATTTGATATGCAAACGTTAAAGTAGTTAGGGTATAAGCTTCTAATTAGTTACACGTATAAATAAAATATTGTCCACGAGTTTTTGTTTACACCTACCCTTCATGATATTATTCTGAAAACGAACTCTGGAGCAGGGCTTATTGAACAATTACTTCAATTTCTTAGTTTACGAATTTAGTTAAATTTTTATCAACATCATCAATTACAGCAAAAATAAATCAAACAGATATGAGTAGATAAATAGAATAGAATATTCTCTGACCAAACCAAAGATGTTCTCAAGATAGGCCAGGTCAGAAGTACCCTAAACCGGCGAGCATTTATGTAGAATATATCTATACATATAATAAAATCGTAGGAAAGTTAAAACTGTACATTAAATATTTTTTTCAAAGGATACTTTGGGTGTGATCTACAGTCGATATCGAAGCCAAATATATAGTGTTTAGAATTTTTGTCTGTGTGTCTGTTAGTCTGTATGTATGTCCGGGCTAAACTCAAAAAGTTTTATCACGCTATCACCTACGGGGGAGGAGCTGTAATATTTAATAAAGTTTAACGCAGGTAAAACCGCGGGCACAGCTAGTATAATAATAAACAGTAAACGAGGCAAAACAGGTGTGCTAAGATCATGACAAATGGAAATCCGTTGTCTCTGGCTACTCCTCTGGGAAACAGGCATGAGTCTGTGTATGTATTTAAATAGAATTAAAGTAATAAATTGTGAATAGTATTTATTTATTTATTTCCTCTTTATAATTACCAGTATGTACGTGTGTGATAAATTGAATTGAATAAATTGAATAACTGCAAAATTTAAACTTTTACATCACACCTTCACGTCCCTTCCCTAATTTTCCTTAATTACGGTTCCCATATCCTTCACACTGACCCTATAAAACAAACGAATTAACAATTTAAACTATGACTAAATGTTTATGATAAATTGCTTGGTCAAATACATAAAATGCCTCGGATTCAGATTTCCAGCATGTTTTATGCAATTAATACCAAATTTAATTGTAGTTATGAGACCGAATTCAATTACGTTCACGCCTTTATTAAAATGCAATTTAAATGGCGCAACACCTACAAAATATATTGTGCAAAATCTTAATTAGATCAGGATAAAAATACTACGAATATTTAAAAATTAAATTAAAATAATGAGATTTTTAGCACACTTAATAATTTAAAAAAGGCCTCAAGCGAATCGGGTTTGCGCATTGGCTTTGCTACCTCTCATCCACGTATACTTACTTTTACTACTAAAGTTGTCCGTAGATGACTTTACTCACTTATTAAAATAATACAACACTTATTCAAGGTAATACATAAATAGTGGACGTAAGCGAAAATTAATTTGCCAATGAAATTGATAATGAAAACATGAAACTATCTGATCAGATGAAGCATTTTGTATAAGGTGCCAATTTTTTCTTATATCACAAACTGGTTTAATTCAGTTTCATAAGTAGTTAGCAGTCCTTAAGGTAGTTCTACTATTTATGTTATACTTATTTGCTTCTAAATGTTGGCAACGGAATGTTAACATGGATTCGATTCCCACCCAGGGGCTCTACCAACCGTTAAATCGGCTTCAACGCCTTTATCAATTTGAACGCCATTTAAGAAATCAATGTTCGGTGACTTAGTGCCGATTTCACCGTTAAAATTAAACGCGATCAATGGGAGTTAAAATCGGTTCCGCTTCCTGTAACTGAGTTTAGCGTCCATTGATCGCGTTTAATTTTAACGGTGAAATCGGCACTAAGTCACCGAACATTGATTTCTTAAATGGCGTTCAAATTGATAAAGGTTAAATAAGACTTAATCAATCGTTAAATCGGCTTCCATGAGCACATGTGGCGTCATACATGGTCCGGAATCGATTGTCAACGTTGAAGCCGATTTAACGGTTGGTAGAGCCCCTGGGTGGGGATCGAACCAACATTCCGTTGCCAAATCGGCTCTTAGTCGGTAGAGCCCCAGGACAGATATTTGTGTGCATGATGTCTTTGCATGATTTGATGTCTGTTTGTCTTGAGTCTGGGTGTAATTTTTCTATATAAGAATGTATTTACAAAACAAAAGTAGAATATGTAGTAGGTAAGGTATTTATCTGGTTTCCATGGTACCAGCTCTGCTTAGTTTGGGATCAGATGGCCGTGTGTCAATAATGTCCCAGGATATTATTAGTATTATATTTTTAATGAAAGTAAAATAAATGCAGTGGAAATGAGAGCTCTGAGAAGTATGTGTGGTGTGACTTTGAGAGACTGAATTCGAAATACTGATGTAAGAGAGCGTTGTGGTGTGAAAGAGGATGTAGTCACAAAGATTTAAAAAGGAATGCTGAGATGGTTTGGCCATTTAGAAAGGATGAATGAAAGAAGATTGACCAAAGAAGTATACCTGGCCTGTGTGAATGGAACAACCGGCAGGGGAAGACC
Source organism: Pseudoips prasinana (assembly GCA_951640165.1). Taxonomy (NCBI): domain Eukaryota; kingdom Metazoa; phylum Arthropoda; class Insecta; order Lepidoptera; family Nolidae; genus Pseudoips; species Pseudoips prasinana. Next base: position 19,060,073 of record OX621236.1, on the reverse strand, counting down.
TCGTCGAACATTCTCTGACCAAATCGGAGACGTTCTCAAGAAAGGACAGGTCAGAAGTACCCTAAACCGGCGAGCATGTATAAAGAATATAATGACAGTAATTGAGGCAAAAGACGTGTGCAAAGACAAGACGTGACAAATGGAAATCCGTTGTCTCTGCCTACCCCTCAGGGAAACAGGCGTGAGTCTATGTATGTATGTATGTATATTTTTAAATAATTTAAGTGAAATAAAATGCAATATATACACCAACTTTGACCACGAGTTTCGTAACTTACATATGAACATGTAAATTACGAAACCCGCAGTTTAAAAAAGCCGCGCTACTTAGATACATAATTTATAACAAACTAATAAGGTAACTGATAAACATACTTAGATATACAGGGTGGCCGTGGAGTTGACGTTCAACCGCAAAATTTAGATACTTTATGATGAGGAGTATTCGAATCACCCCCATGTATTTACGTATTTTTATTTGATACTTTGAAAATTTATGAGTGCTGAGCTCAAACCCTAATTTAGACCTTTCGAATAAATTGTCAGTTCTGCAATGATAAGATAAACCATACTTTTTATGGTGTTAGGTTAAACTATGCTATTTCGTTATCAGAAAAAAAAACTGGACCAGAAATGTTCAACAGAACGAGAAAAATATCGAAAACTGATGTTCAGTGAAATTTACGAAAAAGAACTTGAGAGGTGTCAAGGGACACCCGGATGGAACGAAGTTATTTCTTATTATTTATTATGTACAAAAATCCTGTATACACTCAACAAAAATAATCGTCGCGACACCACACTGTTCAATGCGAAATAGAAATGAAAATATCTGGCTAGCTTTCTATAAGAGAGAGAAAGAGAGAGAGAGAGAGAGACAGACAGTGAAACATGCGTACGCCGCACAGCTGCAAAAAGTGCCGTGACAACTTTTCGTAAGAATTTTTTCCGTCTAGCCCTTTCACAACGCGCGATAAGAAATTCGTTCCAAAAATCATTAAAAAAATTATATCTCAAAAACTACGCGAAATCGTAGAATATACATGATTCGGATACTCATCATCATAAAGTATCTAAATTTTGCGTTTGAACGTCAACGTCGTCAACTCCTCGGCCAGCCTGTATATATCCAAATACATACATATTACCTCTATAGATAAAATACGACCAGACATAACAAATAATGCATTGCTCATCGTACAGAGATTTGTACCTTACTGGGAAACGAACCCACGACCTCTGGCTTAGCAGTCAGGGTCACTAACGGCTAGACCAACAGATCAGGCCAAAATAATTACTTTTATCAATTACTGAATTCTGATAATGTACATGAAAAAAAAAAAATATGCTCACCGTAAAATTGGTTATCGCCCGCTCCAGCCTCGAGTTGACCCATTCAAGAGTATTCCTGAAGCCAACGGAGTCTGGCTTTATGAAGTAGGAGAGGTATGTCATGCCCGACAGCTCGTCCAGCCAGGGTGACGCCAAGTACTCTGGCTCTAAGACCATGGGGACTTGAAGCTCGCGGTGGGCTAGTTTCATCGCTCGACGACAATTTTCTACGGCTTCATGACGATCTGCGTACAAAAAATAATGAAAATTGTTTTTATTAATCCATGGTATCAAAAGACGTGTGTTTTAAGGTTTATCGCATGTTATTCTCAAATGTACAAATATGTCAACTCTCGCAATGTATTCCATTTTATGAGATATTACATACATTAAATTTTTTGATTATATTCATTATTATTAGATATGGATTAAAAAAATAATAATAATCAACCGCTATTGCTTGCGGTGTTAGAAAGCTTAGATAGTTACATGAAGCATTCCATTTTGTAGATCTTACTAGTTATAGGGGACCACAATATTTTGGGAAAGAAATAGCAGCTAGCTATCAGACCACATTTTGTTCATAATTATACTATCACCGCCATTATTAGTAAAGAAAACATGTTAAAAACTCTGATGCACAGACGCCGGCACATCAAGCTACCCAAATCTGTCAAATTTCCTCAATTGAAAGTGAACCTTATGCTTTTGTGATAAAGTTGAAATTCTATAAAAGAAATTTGACAGATTGTCTGTACAAGCAAATTATCGTAGTCACCAAAAGATTGAGTTATGCCATCAGAGTTACATTTGGGATACTGGTGCACTTATAATTATTTTGAGATAATTAGACTTGATGTATTAGACGAAAATAGACAATTATTTATTGGCATGAGCATGGTTCCTCTAGTTTCACAGCGGTTCAAGTAACCTCGTGGGCCTCTACTATGTCTACTGTGCCCTCGGAAGCACGTAGACGGAAATAAATTAGAACACTGTTGATTGGTCACCCATCCTCAGATTGACCGTACGTCGACGTCAGATAAGCATGTTGACATTTACAGACGATAAGAGCAACTGATTATAAATGCCTCAAAGTCATGCTACACCACAGTATGAAGCCATCGTCTAATTAAAACATCAGAGCATTTTGAGCCACTATCAGCAACAGGCGACTAACGGAAACATTTTCATATAAAATTTCGCTTTAATTTTATAAAATTCGATTTACGCCACGGGAATTCCAATTACTTTTACAGACAGGCTTTGAACGTTGTTCGTGTAATGAAATCTGTCATAATCAATACTGACTGAGTTCGCGCCAGTGAGGGAAAATGCCCGGCTTGCAGTGGTCGAGGAGAGCCGACAGGAGTATGCCGCTGTTCCAATCGGTCGTTAAGTTGGAGACGCGGCATTCTGGGAGCGACGCCTGGAGCCACGATAACATCAGCTTTCTGCAATGAAATATCAATAAACGTTCAATTTGCCACTCATTAGCTCTGCGGGGTGCGCCGTCATAGAGTTTATGCATTTACCACACTTCATAATGAGTTCATTTAGTTATAAGTACCGTAACGTTGAGTTTAGGTTTAGTTTCACAAACTTCTAATATAGGTATTTAGACGTAGGTGTTCAGAGTGTTAAATGTACCAAAATTAATTGGTATGTAGTTTGATTCGGGAAATATTATAGACAGGAGTCATAATTGAGTGGGTAGCAATATTTTTCACAATATTTTTTGCATCTAAGTATGAACATATTCTTCTGCATTTTTTATTGTTAACTATGTAATATTATTGTGTTAATATATATAAAGATTGGGTTCACCGATCGGCTCTAACGATATGTTTGGTAATTGTGGGAAAATCTGTTTTCGGGAGTTACTAGAAGAAAGTCTTAATGGGTCTTAATGGAGTCTTAATTCTTTCTCGTAAACCTACACCTACACTAGTTGCTTGATACATGATTGAATATGAATATATATAAATGAAACTTGATTGATATGTGATTCATGAATGTTTTAGTGGTCCATGGTATTTCTTAAATGATTAATAAGTTTAAGAAATAATAATTTTATATTGATTCCTGTATGGACACTTGATTCTACAGTCAAACCAATAACATTTTGTGGGACATATGCATAAATTGTAAAAAAATTATTTGTAAAATAAATAGAATATATATTTTTTTTAATGTTTAGACAATTTTCGCAAAATTTTTGACGGCCACTTAATAATAATATTGACCTAAATATAATAGTAGTAATCTAAATTGGTCCTCCGAAATCGTTACTAGGTGATGATGATAAAAAAATATATCGTAACGTGTCGTGCGGGTAGCATTCGCCCTGAACATAATTTCCTAAAGATTTAATAAGAATTTTCAATCAATCAAAGTAAAATGTATGACGTGCGTTAACCGTTACAGTTTTCCACTATGTTAGCGAGGCGCTTTCAGCCAGTTTCCCCGAACGGTCCGTAAATGATCGGCAAGGTAAAGCACCTATGCACGCGGTCAGTCTATAGATGGGTGACTGTCAAAGTACTTTAATTTCTGAGCGTCTCCGTGTTTCGGAGGGCAAGTTAAGCTGTCGTTCCCGGTTGTTGTTGTTTATAATGCTCTTTGTTGTTGTTAGACAACAGTCGTTAAGCCATGTCAGAGGCCTACTGGGCGGCTTGAATAACTCTGATACCAGGGTAATCAATGCCCATACGATAAAGGAGAAACTATAATGGTATTATATTATTAAGAAAAGTAATCAGTTCAGTATCAGTTATCTGATTTCCATAGTACAAGCTCGGCTTAATTTGGGACCAAATAGCCGTGTCTGAAAATTGTCCCAGGATATTATGATTGAATCACTGCTGCGCTCTTTCTCACGGAATGGGGCATCAGTGATTTATGTATTTAGTATTCCACTAAACAAAATCTTAGCTATATTTTTACTAACATAGAATAAGTCTTATGTATTACTAACAATTTTGAGTCTTTGGTTACTTTAATAAATAACTTTATTATATTATAATTATTAGTTTCTTGTTCTTTCATTTTATTCCTTTTGTAGGGGTTAATTACTTACCACACAAAGCATGGTTAAGTAGGACAAGTTAAATTATGATAAATGGTATAGTGGAAGATGTTAAAACTTTCTAGTGATGTGGCACGTGTTTAAAATAGTTGCTTTTTGTAGTAAACTGATTTCGTATTTGGGTATTTCCAGTATTTCTAGGCTATGTGATAGCGTTTTAGGAATTATAATAGTGGAGGAAATTACAATGGGCACATAATAAAATAAACGTTGTTTTAAACAATACTACGTTCCTTATTTTGTTTTCCTAATGTTTTGATAAATGTTTAAATCCGCTACTGATAGTGGAAACTAGCCTCATAGTGTTTTTACCAAATTCATACAAAACCGGCCGCACACTGCGCTCATACAAACCACATTTTAACTGTGCATGACTGCATATAGCGAGTGTTAAATCTTTAATTACTGAATTATATGGTGCCGATAATTAGAAGAGTCTTCTCGATTGAAATTTTATATTCATGTGTCTCGATGCCAGTACAACTCACGTGTAGTTTTCACGATTCAGTGCTCAATACCTTGTTGATAAATATGCACGGTAAAATCATATATAAAAATATTGCAAGCTCTTCATAAAAGGTGCGCTCTGCGTCTGCTCGTTAGGCTGGAAGTTGTTATTTTTTGACATAATTTTTCAATTAGTAGGCTAGGTAGGTAGGGGTGTCTTTCACTGCTTTACCGAACAATTTTTTTTAAAGACAACGTCCGTATTACAGAAATTAATCCCTGTGTCGCGCGGGGTACTTTACAACCATATAATAGCCGTACAGACTCAGAACAACTATTTATGGGTCACACAAACATTTGTCCGGCGCGGGACTCAAACCCGCGACACAAAGCGGCGAGGCGACTGTCTAGCCGCTGCGCCACACGTGTAGTCAAACAATAGATTCAAGTGCAGACTCAAGTTTTAGATAGGTATACCCTCTTTGGGGTTCGAACCTCAACTCTAGACTCGTTAGTAACATGGGTATGCCTGAGAGGGTCTTTTATGTAGGTAAAACGTCCTTAATATAAATAAAAATAAAAAAATCCTTTCTGCTAATTATACCAACAAATACCCAAATGCCTCTTCTTTACTCCTGGTCCATTCAACGGTTGCCTGGAAGAGATCGCACTTAGCGATAAGGCCGCCATTTGTACAATCTTAACATACTCATAGTTCTTTTTATGTATTATTTTTTGGTGTACAATAAAGAGTTACTTACTTACTTAATATATACCACATAATATTTTAGAGACGTTTTGTGGAAATGTCGCTCTATGTTAATAGGTGAAGACGCAGGGCTCTCGTCCGATTGATGAACGGAGAAAAGAGCATTTCATCAATATGAATGACAAATGTTTACCACCGTCACATCTTTTATATGCGAAAAAATTAAGAAGTTTTGTTAGCGGAAAAGACTATATAGGCTAAGGAAAGAAGCTATTGACATTTTAAATGTATTATACCGAAAGATAGTGAATTCTTATTTTCTAAATACGGATGCTCGCACCGGTCCGTAAGCGATCGGCGAGGTTAAGTAACTAGACTAGCGGTCAGTTCATAGATGGGTAATCGCCAAAGTGGTTTAATTTCTGAGCGTCTCCGTGCTTCGGAGGCCACGTTAAGCTGTCGGTCCCGGTTGAAGTCATTAGACAACAGTCTTTAAGCCATGTCAGAGGCCTATTGGGCGGCTTGAACAACTCTGACACTAGGGTAACCACTGCCCATACGATAAGCAAGCAAGCAAGCAATACATAGGAATACCTATATACTGGAGTAGAATAATATCTCTAGTATCTATACGGTCAGTATTCTACACATACTACTCGAAGGAGATTCCAGACTTGTTTCTAAATTGTGAGATTATTAAGCAAGCTACCTAAAGGTAGGTATACCAAATGCAGCTACAGACTGCATCGAATTATATATCGAAACCAGCGAAACCTGTAATGGACGTAATTCTTTGCAAAGCACCACACGAGATCAAGAAGTTTAAACGGATGTGAGTAAGGAGTCTTGTATTGAATTTCAAACAGTAGAAATGCTGGCCAGCTACATTATTTAAAGAAGCTTTTATATCTTTGATCTTAATCTTGTTTGATGATAAGTATGGGCTATACATGCACAAGTACCTCATACTGCCGTGCCATCACTAGAACAGATCAGCAGTCATTAAGGTAAATCATACTTTAAGACGGCTACATAGAGTAGCATTTACAGGACACATTTTAATGTATAACTGCACTTTAGCTTATGAACGGCACTACAGATCGGTCATTCGATTGGTGTCTCGTGATAGGACTTCTATGAAAATGCAATAATAACCTAAAAAGGGCAATATCCCTATGAAAATCAACTCTTCGTGTAAAACTTTACATAATAATCAGCCTATTACTGCAACACACTGCATGGCAAGGGCACCCTCGCACCATGAGAGGGCATGCATAGGCCGTATATGCCCTCTCATTGTTGCGATGAAGCCCTTATCATGCGTTGTGATGCAGTAAATGCCCTCTCATCCCCTACGCTTGCCTTTTACGGGTTGACAGACTTCAACATTTTGAAGAACTGGCAGGCATTCAAATTTCCTCACGATAATTACGAAGTACGAGAGAATTAATTTTTAATACGCATGTGGATCCAAAAGCTCGGTGGTACTGCCTTGGGATTCAACTGCGTACTCGAAACCACTGACTATACAGTCCAGCGCAATGGTCTAAAATCTATAATATTTATTTCAATTCCTCGAGATAGGCTATCTCGACGGACTAATTTAAATTAATTTAACTATTCATTACATTTTAGGTTTCACATTCGTGTAAATATTAATTATCCAAGTCGGGGAAATCAAAATTTTCAAACTTAGATGATTTTATATTTGTGAAACTGTAAGATCTACTACTACATTCTTAGCTTTAGCTTTTTTTAAAAGACAACGCTCGCACTAGGAATCTAATCCCTGTATTGCGGAGTACTTTACAAGCATATAACAGATGGACACAAATTACATGCAGACTCAGAACAACTATTTATGGGTCATACAAACATTTGACCGGCGCGACTCGAACCCGCGACACGAAGCGACGAGGCGACTGTCTTAGCCGCTGCGCCACACGTCTAGTCTAAATTCATGAGTAGAGTTTAGGATAGTCAACAATATTAACAACACATTGATTAGAGATTATCAACTGTATTTATCGTACCAAATAGCTCCAAGATTAATGAAAGAAGCTTGACAAAAGAAATATACTTGGCCTGTGTGAATGGTACAACCGGAAGGAGAAGACCTCGTAGAACATTCTCTGACCAAATCGGAAACGTACTCAAGAAATGTCAGGTCAGAAGTACCCACAACCGGCGCGCATGTATGAAGAATATAATGAAAAAGATCGTCACAAATGGAAATCCGTTGTCTGCGCCCACCCGTCTGGGAAACAGGCGTGAGTCTGTATGTAAATGTAGGAATAAGGCAATTGCGTGAAAATTTCGCCCGTTCTATGTTTTTTATATTGAAGAAGCACGTAAATCTACGTAAACCTCCTTTCAAACAGTGGAACTCAAACACACTCGGTGGAATATAATAAAACTACTTAACTTGTAAGAAGGGTAGCTTGTAATGTGATATATATATATATATATATATATATATATATATATATATATATATGTGGTCCCGGGTATGACCTTAAACTGCCTCTATCGGGGGGCTCTAGAATCAAAGGATTCATCAGAGGCCCACGATAGAATAGTTACTATCAGTACAGGATAGTAACTTAGAGCGGCGGCGGAAGAGTAGGCATAATTATGCATACCAACGGCGGCGCTCACAGGCCGAGTTAGCTGGCTTACAATCATTCATACAATACATACAAATAAAAAAATATGAATAATGTACTAGGCTCATATGAACAGTAGGGGACATTTCAAATTCCGTCCTGATTATATCCAAAGTTACACTAATATGGCGGCAAAATCAAAGAGTTGATGTAGGTAAATAATAAACGGTTAAATATCTTTTAATATTCATTTAAGCTAGCCGCGCGCGTCGTCGATACCTAGACGGCTCTTTTGAGTGGACTCAAAGACGCCGCCAAAGGGGCCGCGTTCGAAGAAAGCCGCCAAATTCATCAAATATTGTGCAATTTCATTTATTTAATAAAAATATTAAAATCATCAGTTGTTCGTAAACTGCTGTCTATTCAGGTCGTGTTTAGTTACTAAATCGTCTAAAATGTCGTTTAGTAATGAGTAAAGTGTTCCGCGAAATCCTTAACTATGTCGTTTAGTGATCGTAATAATTTTGAAAATGTCGTGCATTCATCTATGAAAGAATAGTCTCAGACGTGCACTTTGTGATGATGAGGATTCATAGGTCACAAAATTTAAGGCTGTTTAATTACGAGGAACCTATGTCGTGAAGGGTACAGTGCCGCGATGGAGGCCACGCCTCTTTATAACTAAGAAACATGAAAGCTTTACGATTCTATGAATATGTTGTACATGAGAGAGACTCGTGTTAGTTGGCAAGTCTTAGAGTTAAGCTTTCGGTGTCGGTGCAGATTTTAGTGAACGTGAAATAATGAAATTCTTTCATCAGTACTGAAAACAACTTCAACTAGAAGTTAAACTATAAAATGATTCTCGTAATGTGTTTGTGTATCACGTACTTATACGATGTAAAGTATCCAATAGCTATTCAGCAGTGCTATAAATAAAAACATAACTCGAAAATAAAACAAAATATGTGTAGTGAGTGCAATCGGTATCAAACTACCAGGCGTGCATAGAAACACAGGTATGTCAAACAATTTCTAGCGTAAATCAGAATCAGCTGTGCTGTGTTAGTACGGATGTTCGTTATATCGATAAAAATACTTGTCGATATATTGAATGGTATATTATTTTACGATCAAGATTAAAATGATGGTATTTCGGTATGAGATCTTGTGTATAGGTAGGCTTAAGGAGACTGTATATGCCCCTTAAGTTACGTTCACTCTTTCTGTTACACGTTGTATAGTGAAAGGTGAAGAATGCGTGTTAAAACGTTGGAAGGAGTATTTTGAGAGTTTGTATGATAGAAGTGTAACAGAGAGTGAACGTAGTTCATTAGGTATAGACAAAAATAATTGTAAGGATGAAATTGGAATGGATGAGATTGTGAAAGCTATTAAGAGTATGAAATCGGGTAAATCACCAGGGTATGACAGGATAACTTCCGAAATGCTGAAGGCTGGACATGGCGTCATAGCTAGTCAGCTGTGCAGCCTTTTCAATCTGTGCTGTAACACCGGCCAAGTGCCAAGTGATTGGTGCAAGGCTGTCATCGTACCTCTTTACAAAGGAAAAGGCTCACGGCAAGACTGTAAAAACTACAGGGGCATTAGTCTGCTCAGCGTCGTTGGTAAGTTGTATGCGAAAGTATTGGTTGAAAGAGTTGTGAAAGAAACCGATACGAAAATATGGGATGCACAGGCGGGTTTTCGAAAAGGAATGGGATGCACGGATCAGGTCTTTTCTCTACTGGGCAAAAGCCAAAAGGTCTACTGTGCCTTCGTAGACTTAGAAAAGGCCTACGATAGAGTGTTTAGGAATGAGCTTTGGTCGGTACTGTCCATGTATGGGTTAGACGACAACCTTGTTCAAGCACTGAAATCTCTTTATAGGGATTCCAGAGCTTGCGTGAGGATTAACGGGTCATACACTGAGTGGTCTAGCATCCAAAAGGGTGTTAGACAGGGATGTGTAGCGTCACCGTGGTTGTTTAACCTATTCATGGATAGCTGTTTAAAAGACTTGAAAGAAAGTGAATGTGGTGTAAGGATGAATGAGTTACTCATCAAATGTCTGCTGTACGCTGATGATCAAGTTCTACTTGCATCATCTGCGGACGAGTTGCAGGTGATGGTAACAAATATGCATGAAGCTTTTGAAAGGAAAGGGATGAAAATGAATGTTGGTAAGACGAAAGTAATGGTATTTGAGAGGGATGAATACACGACAGCTTGTGATATTGTGGTTGGAGGAGAGAAAGTCGAACAGGTGAAAGAGTTTGTATATTTGGGAACTTTGTTTACGAGAGATGGGAAATATGAGAAAGATATTGTTAGAAGAGTAAATGCGGGGAACAGAGTGAATGGGGCACTACACGCCTTTATGAGTAGCCGACAAGTCTCAAAGAAGGCTCGACTGGCCGTGCACGATGGAGTGTTAGTGCCAACTTTAATGTATGGAAGTGAAAGTTGGGTATGGCAGAAAAAGAATGAAAGTAAAATAAATGCAGTGGAAATGAGAGCTCTGAGAAGTATGTGTGGTGTGACTTTGAGAGATTCGAAATACTGATATAAGAGAGCGTTGTGGTGTGAAAGAGGATGTAGTCACAAAGATTGAAAAAGGTATGCTGAGATGGTTTGGTCATTTAGAAAGGATGAATGAAAGAAGACTGACAAAAGAAGTATACCTGGCCTGTGTGAATGGTACAACCGGAAGGGGAAGACCTCGTAGAACATTCTCAGATCAAATTGGAGACGTACTTAGGAAAGGTCAGGTCAGAAGTACCCTAAACCGGCGAGCATGTATGAAGAATATAATGTCAGTAAACGAAGCGAAAGAGGTGTGCAAGGATCGTGACAAATGGAAGTCCGTTGTCTCTGCCTACCCCTCTGGGAGACAGGCGTGAGTCTATGTATGTATGTATGTATGTATATATATATATATATATATATATATATATATATATATATATATATATATATATATATATATATATATATATATATATATATATATATATATATATATATATATATATATATAACGCGTTTCTACGGTGTTATTAAACATTTGGGTTAATCTCTACTAATCACGGATCAGTTTGACAGTTGGAGGCGATTTCGTAAAATGGTTCTTACTTATATGACAGGCCGGCTGGCGTGGTTGGTAAATATTTGCCTTATACGCCGCAGGTCGTGGGTTCGATTCCCACCCAGGACAGATACTTTTGTGCATGAACATGTCTGTTGGTCTTGAGTCTGGGTTCAATTATCTATATAAATATGGCCACAGGTCGTGGGTTCGATTCCCACTCAGGACTGATTGTGTGGATGAACATCTCTGTTTGTCTTGAGTCTGGGTTCAATTATCTGTATAAATATGTATACTTATACAAAAGAAAAGTAGTTTATCTAGTATATCGGTTATTTGGTTTCCATAGTACAAGCTTTGCTTAGTTTGGAATCAGATGGTCGTGTGTGATTAATGTCCCAGGATATTATTATTATTTTATGTATATCGTGATTGACTTATATGCATACCGTAGAAAGTAAAGGGCGTATAATCCAACTAAGTTGTATGTACTGCAACCTTTATCATAACCAGCATTTATTGAGCGCAGGGCGCAGTTGCGCAAGCGCTGCATGTCCCTCAAATTGCTCTTACGCCGAATAAACTGTTTAGATACAGTATGTTTTGTCTCAAGGTCTATTCAATTGGCATTACATCACTGCATCCTTGCTATTGCATTGAATTTATTACTTCTTACGTACGTTATTATGTATTGTTGTTTTAACAGAGCAGATACTTTAATATTATTGTATTTTTGTAGTATCCTGGGACATTATTCACACACGGCCATCTGATCCCAAACTAAGCAGAGCTTGTACTATGGAAACCAGATAACAGATATACAACATATACTATTTTTCTTTTGTAAATACAAACTTATATAGATGATTTACACCCAGACTCAGGGCAAACAGGCATGTTCATGCACACAAATATTTGTCCCGGGTGGGAATCGAACCCACGACCTGCGGAGTGAAAGGCAGCGTATCTACCAACCGTCAAACAATTTGTAGATTCACATTTTCCAAGTGCAATGATAGTCTAGGAAAATAAGCTGTTGGACATCGTAGCAAGTTTTCCGATAATCAAACTTTACAGTACGATAAGTGCATCGAGTATCGTGAATTAATAGTGTTTTATGGATATATTTCCAGTAGCAGTCTGGAGTCGGAAAATTGGTGGTGGTGTTAGTCCTGCACCTGATCTCTTTCCAGTCCTGTCAGATAATTAACCGTCCCATTGGATTATGCACACACATTTCAACTATAATATATCTGTAGTTGGTTAGTGTCCATTGAGAATAACCACTGTAGCCGAAATGCGACCATAGTACGCTTTTCGTACGCTGGCCTTAGATTTGGAGGTCTTTCATTTGAGAGGTTTTTTTTTAAACATGAGTCGGTCTCCTAATCTAATGTGTTGACAACTCAAAGCTACCGAAAACGGCTTAAGCAGAAAGGTATACTGGCCATGTAGATAATTATGATCTAATAATGAGGAGATGCCTCACTGGAGGACACTCTCAAACTGTCAAAGCCTACAACACATCTGCTTATAGCTAATGCTTATAGATAATGGAGAAAACTTTCAAGAACTGTCAGATTCAAATAAATTCGTTATTCAAATATTAATTATCTATCCATAAAACTAAACTGTTTTGTGAGAATTCGAAAAATAAAATTCAAATTCTGTGCCTCTAAAATGTTACATAAAAAAGTCAAAACGCTAAAACGTAATTTTTTTTTACCCTGACATCAAAAGACACTGCACAGCCGTCTAAAAAAATTACGTGTCAGGTACTGACGTGGCAAATGCATTTTAGCTCTCCGTACAAAATACATCAGATGATCGTTACTCTTGTATGGGAAATTACACGTGCTACACGTGGTACACACGGCTACATATCAATCTATAATTTCCAGTATAAGCTGATCTTGCGTTATATAGGATTTACATAGAATGAGAGGTCAGCTTATATTGGAAATGTATAGCACAACTACAGTTTAAAAGGCAAATAAGGCATTTAAGTTACGTTCATTATTTATGGTACACCTTGTTTTATCGTAATGCGGTGACGCAAACAAAACAAACACCATTATATCTAGCATGATGTTATAACGAAGTAATTTATTTTATATAAACACTTACTTATCTTATAGGCAGTGGTTAGTAGGTAGGTATTAGATTCGTTCAAGCCGCCTAGTAGGCCTCTGGCATGGCTTAACGACTGTTGCCTAATGACTACAACCGAGACAGACAGTTTACTTTGCCCTCTGACGCACGGAAACGCTCAGAAAATGTTGGTGGTCACCCATCTATGAACTGACCGCGAGCCTAGTTGCTTAACCTCGCTGAACACTCACGGACCGGTGATAGCCTCTCGCTATTTATGACTGTGATTACTAACATAGTCGTAAGGTTTTCCTAACAATCTTGGTTACTCGAATAGAGAAAAGTTCTATTCTATTCTATTATATGATAGAAATACGAGTAGTTGCTGCTCATTCAATAGTATAACAAACCTAAACACAGTTGAGCAACGATACCGTTAACCTTATGCAATGGTTAAAATTATTTGTTATTTAAAGTTAACATAATTACAAATACACGAGTAAAAACCTTACCTTGGTGGGAATTTGCTTCGGCCAATTTGGTAACGAACAATGAGCGACCAGATCAATCCCAATATTAGTTTTAAGTTTCCATTCACTATGTCTGTGTTACCTAGAACAAACAAAATACGCAAATTAGCATGACATTGCAATAGACTTTATATCTGTTTACTAATTATTGGTAAATGATTTGTTTCGTAATACATTAACATAAATAATGTCCTCTTGGTCGCATTTCGGGAATGGCGGCCAGTCGTAATGGAGATTAGCCATCTGCCCGGGATGATAATAATAATATCTTGGCACATTATTTACACACGGCCATCTGATCCCAAACTAAGCAGAGATTGTAATTTGAAAACCAGATAACTGATATACTACTTTTCTTTTGTAAATACATACTTATATAGATAATTACACCTAGATTCTCAGGACAAACATACATGTTCATGCACACAAATATATGTCCTGGGTGGGATTCGAACCCACGACTACCGGCGTCAAAAGCAAGCATTTGCCAGCCACGCCAATAGGCCCATATCATTTACACACGGCGATCTGATCCCAAACTAAGCAGAGCTTATACTATGGAAACCAGATAACTGATATACTACTTTTCTTTTGTAAATACATACTTATATAGAAAATTACACCCAGACTCAGGACAAACAGACATGTTCATGCACACACTGTTCACAAGTGTGTAGAAATCAGATACAGGACCGACGGTTTTACTTGCTTTGGTGAGCAGTAAATCGTCAATACCTGTACCCATTTACTTACTTAGCGTATGCGCAGTGGTTACCCTAGTGACAGAGTTGTTCAAGCCGCACATTAGGCTTCCGATGTGGCTTAACGACTTGCCTAATGGCTACAACCGGGACCAATAACTTAATGTGCTCTCCAGAAATTAATCCACTTTGGCGGCATCTATGAACTGACCGCGAGCCTAGTTGCTTAACCTTGCCAATCACTTACGGATCGGTGAGAGCATCTGGCTATGTGTACCTACACTCGTGTGATACCGCCTTTTCCCAGACTTCGGGCTGTTACTGAGAAATATTCTGAACAGAAATATCACAAAATCTCTTTTTAGCTCGTCCTAGGATTTGAACTTCGGATCTCATTATCTGCAGTTGAACACGCTGCCGCTAGATCAACGAGACAGTTTTAGACAGAAACTTCAACTGGATCTGAAAGAATTTAAACCGTATCAAACTATAGCAATTACTGCAATGCAAAGCGTAATTCTAAACTCATTACAAAATGAACATAAATTTAATCATCCATATGAAACCAAATCAACCTTTCCATCTTCATCTTTTGGGCATTCTAGCCTAAAAGCCATAAACAAAAAGCGAACGCCGCGCCCATCAAACTTACGAGTTATTTTTCTAACACCCTACGGAAGTTGTAGGTGCTTTGTTCTAGAAACATTTTAGTCAGTCTACCTATGTTGTGTTTTATATAAAATAATAAATTTAATAAAATTACCAACGACACGCTTAAATTTAAAGGCTACATGGATATAGCAAATATCTTTCTAGAATAATCTACACATAGGTAAATATGATAGATGCAAATAGTTAAAGATTTGCGCCTCATACATTGTTGCATCCAAATCAATATACTACTACTAGCAAAACTGTAGAGCAGTGCATCAAAACCAACATACTTGGAAGCACAATAACACAGAGCACACGTGGTGTGCGCTTTTTTGAGTAAAGCTAAGGTTAATTTCGCTTTGGTTTACGCCTATAGATCTTTATTTGGTGTTTATTTCATTAAATTAATTCGTTATCGACGCTGCTAAGTATTATAGTATTTATACTACAAAAGTGGAGACAGTTAATGATTTTTTATATCCTTTTTGTACTCATAGTATTAAACAATGGAAAATTATATAAACTAATAATACAATAAATAAAAAACAAACTAAACTAAACAAAATAAGTGGTGTGCCTGTCTTTAGCGCACGTCTGTAAGTATTTCATTTCGAAAAACTTAGCACGAGATTTTATGTAGGTATCACAGTTCCTTTTATTAAGTTCTACGTACTGCAAATTATGTTTCAAAAAACAAATTCATAAAGTGGAACAAAATTTATAGTAAATATTTTAAGTATGAATTTCAGTGAAGAACAGACTTCTAGGTAGGTAACTTAAAAATAATTTTATGCTTAAAGTTACAGTGAAATATATTTAATAAAATACTAAAAACTTATGTTTCTTTTTACAATTCGCGCAAAAGGAAATTAGGAACTTAATAAATACGGGTATCTGTAAAAACGACTGTATAAGAACTCAATATTTGCCGAGTTAATGGATAATTACTTTATTGAATCATCGCTCAAAACGATGAATTCTTATAAAATTAATTCTTTTAACTAAAAAAAACCATTAAAACTTATAGAAACAATGCCCTGTCGGTACCGAGACTGATGTTATATAGAAATATTTTTATTAGGTTTTTAATTCATGGCCCCCACTAGGGAATCTAATCCCTATTTCGCGAGGTACTTTACAAACATGTAATAGCCGGACACAAAATAAATCATTTTTAAACACGACTTCTCATTGATTTAATTTTACAGAAATTTTACAAAGGATACTAGATACGAGTATCAAAAATTAAATAACTAACTAATAGAAGAACTATTAATAATTCCTATGTTAATAATTATATAAAATTATCTAGATCACAAATGTAAGAAAGAAATTATCGTATCTCGTATTGTAATTAAAAGGTTATATAATAAGTAAGTTTTTTATGCCTCCATTTTCGCCTCTAAAATATTAACAGTTACTCTTATCACATTACATAACTTCAAATAACGTTATTGTTAATGACGTTATTTGAAGTTATCCCTAAATTGGCAACTAGTTATCGACAGCGTGGGAGTTGATGTGATAACTTGATAACGCACCTTTCCCCTTCAATAAGTACAGTCCTTGCCTCCTCAGTGTCATACGAAAAGCGACCTTACTTGCTACATAATAAAGTCGCTATAACAAACAGTCTAACACACGTTGACTGTACAATTCCGATGTGACATACATTGGAGGCAAAACAATGTTTCCTGAAATAATATCGATGTTGGGATGAAGTTACCTAATACACAACGTGTGTTAGATAAAGTATACTATCTACTATATAAAAATAAGTCGGGATTTCCTTCCTGACGCTATAACTCCAGAACGCACGAACCGATTTCCACGGTTTTGCATTCGTTGGAAAGGCTCCGTGAGGTTTATAGCAAAGAAAATTTATAAAATTTAACGCGGGTAACACCGCGGGGCACAGCTAGTATGTTATAAATATGGATTTAGCAAAATAAAAAGAAGTTGACTTCATTCCCTTCGTTCGCGAGTCCGACTCGCACTTGGCTGGGTTTTATTTTTATTTCCATTTGATTCGCTACCTGGTGTAAAATTGATAAAAAATACTTATCATCATTTTGATTTGATTTGAATCGGTACCTGGGGTAAAGTCCAATTTTATGTGAGACTATTTTTGTTAACAAATATCTATAGGTACACCTTCAATAATATATTGTTACTAGCTGTCCCCGCGACTTCGTCCGCATATTTTGTTATGACTCCGTAAATGTTACTACAGAATATCTAATCCAATATTTTGTCTCTTGTCGCAAACTTATAAAAAATCACATACACTGTACGTATTTTCATACAAACTTTCATCTTCTTTTCCATATTGTTATTATACACCCACCCCTGAGAGTAAAACTTAAAAAAAATTGGAATTTTATATTTATTTGTATCAAATCAACAACCCAAAAAATAAGTTGCAAGCTTATAGCTTTAAAAATGACGATACTTTCATACAACTTGTCATCACCCCTTTCAACCCTTTTTTGGCATTTAATAGTAGCCCATGTCCTTTCTAGACTATTTGTGTACCAAATTTAATTTAAATCGGTTCAGTTACGGTTCAGTAGTTTTCGCGTTAAAGCTTGACAGACAGACAGACAGAGTTACTTTTGCATTTATCATATTAGTAAGGATAAGCATTAACTATTAAATGCACAAAGTATATGAAATTAATTCAAAAATGTCCACTGATCTTTTTTTGTGTGAATCACTGGCCAGGGGCTCTACCGGCTAAGTCACCGAACATCGATTTCTTAAATGGCGTTCAAATAAATAAAGGTTAAAAATGACTTAATCAATCGTTAAATCGCTTCAACGTTGACAATCGTTTCCGGACCATTTATGACGTCACATGTGCTCACGGAAGCCGATTTAACGATTGATTAAGTCATTTTAAACCTTTATTTATTTGAACGTCATTTAAGAAATCGATGTTCGGCGACTTAGCCGGTAGAGCCCCAGATATAAATATATCATAAAAATACAATTATTTGTTAGTAAAATTCGAATGTTCCAATTTCAAATTTCCCTCCATATTTTTATACAAGCTACGCCCTATGACGGTGTTACAAATCTACACGAGCAAAAAAAAATATATACAAAGATATAAACATACCGATATTAACAAGTTTGACACCGTCGTCCTCGATAGCTTGCAGTGCTGTGGTGACATTTTCCAATTTATGGTGCTGGTTCGTTGGGTTCTGACTCCAGCCCTTCAGCCTGCGCCCTTGGAGAGCTTCTACTAGCGCGCAAAGGATAGTACCATCTCGGAGGTCTTCTACCAAGTCGAGAACCTGTTAAAAATAATGAGAAATATAACAATGTATAATAAATATCGTCATAATTCACAAAGTCGTGATCGGAAAATATAAGGTTCTGTGGTGAGATCTATGGTCTGCCTTGTGACCTTGACAATGTAAGTCCAGTACCAAATAGTTTGATTACATTTCGTCATTTTCATATGAGAACTAGTCTCTGAAAATACTTTAAACTTTTTTAAATTTATAACCTGTCAATAAATTAGATAGACTTTTTAGACCAGTATGCTTTAAGTTAAAATAAATACTTACCATGTAGTATTGAAGAAAAGAGACCTATTTAATTTTAATAACATCCGATGATGACGTATAAATGTTAAATAGGCCTCTTTTCTCCAAACAGATCCAGCCTGTTAGAGTTTAGGGTCCGTCTAATCTAGTTTAATGTCAGGTTCTACATTAACTTTTTAACAAATTTGTACCTGTCAATAAATTAGATAGACTTTTTACACCAGTAAGCTTTAAGTTAAAATAAATATTTACCATATAATATTGAAGAAGAGAGACCTATTTAATTTTAATAACATCCGATGATGACGTATAGATGTTAAATAGGCCTCTTTTCTCCAAACAGATCCAGCCTGTTTGAGTTTAGGGTCTGTATAATCTAATTCAATGTCAGGTTCCAAATGAACTTTTTAACAATATTTTGTTTGTTTTCTATTTATTAATTTTATATTTGCTTTCTGTTCTCTTCTGCTTACAATAAATATACATGTATTTAAAAGAATTACTTTTAAAAAAATCATAGAATCAAGATGATCTTTTTATGACAACCGATTTGATCAAAATATGATGATGATGAATGATATGGGAATATACAGAAAGAATTTACCATCGAATTTTAATTTTAATAATTGAAACTTGAACGATTTGAATAAAAATAAAAACTTGAGAAAATAATCGTCGCGACACCACACTGTTCAATGCGAAATAGAAATGAAAATATCAGGCTTGTTTTCTATAAGAGAGAGAGAGAGAGAGAGGGAGACAGATAGAGAAACATGCGCACGCCGCACAGCTGCAAAAAGTGTCGTGACAACTTTTCGTAAGATTTTTTTCCATCTAGCCCCCTTTCACAACGCGCGATAAGTAATTTCGTTCCAATTATTAAAATCGGTTCATAAGGAACAGAGAAAACACGTAACGTAACTACATCGAACAACTTGGGGCGCTCATAGCTAGTTGTTCTCACCGGCCTAAGTGATCGGCGAATATCGGTTGGTGCCTAGGCACGCGGTCGCTCTATAGATGGGTGACCACCAAAGTTAAATTTCTGAGCGTCTCAGTACTCCAGAGCAACACAGCCACTAGTGCGACCACTGCCCATACGATAAAGTGAAATAATACACACATATGATATTTTGCTTCTTTGGAAGTTAGTTAAAAATAGTGAAACATACACAAACAAAACTAACGAGTATGTTAAAAAGATCGTTTTATAAACGTATTCTCTTTGGCGCATAATCACGATATAAGGTTTCATGAACATGCTTATATTTAAAACATTAACTTTATTGCAAATTTTATGTCCTACGAACATTAATGAATGAGTAATTTATTCATATCAGCGTTTACTTTCACACAAAAGAATATTTACCTTTATGTTCACCGGTTTTAAGGTTTCGTTGACCCAGTTTCTGAAGGTGTTAGCTTGTATCTCCACCCACAGGTCCTCGTGGCCTTTGATGGCCATGCCTTTAGCAGCGGTGCCTTCTGGGCTTCGGGCCTGCAGGCCGGCTTGCGTGATGCGACCCGCAGAGCCCTCGGCCGAGTGCGCCCGCAAGCCCTGATGCGTCACACGTACACCCTCCATATTTCCTTTATCACTTACTAATATAATAACAGTCTATTTAATATCACTTCATTTTCTTTGGCACAGCACATCGTTGTCATCTGAAACAAAATGAAACAATTAAAACTTAATTTTGTGTTCATTTAACTCAGTGATCAGAATTATGGTTGGAGAATTACGAAATTTCGATAATCGACAGCTTTACGTCTACGCTTTCAAAGAATGGAACCTTAGAAATTCAACCGCGTGGGCTTAGGTGTTTAATGTTATTACGACGGGCCTGTTGGCGTGGTTGGTAGATACGCTGCCTTTCACGCCGCAGGTCGTGGGTTCGATTCCCACCCGGGGCAAATATTTGTGTGCATGAATATGTCTGTCTGTCCTGAGTCTGGGTTTAAATTATCTATATAAGTATGTATTCACAAAAGTAAAATAGTATATGTAATATATCAGTTATCTGGTATCCATAGTAAAAGCCCTGCTTAGTTTGGGATCACATGGCCGTGTGTGAACAATGTCCCAGGATATTATTATTATTATTATTTATGAATTAAGATAAGCTGATTAGCCAGAACACTAGCTATCTTAATATGTAGTCTAATAATGTCCATCTGGGTCTACTCACCTATGAGAGCAAGTCCTAATTGAGACAAGCTATTTTCGTGGACTACTGTTTGGGTGATTTATCGAGTACATGTTAGAGCAAAGATACTTAAACGAAAATGTTTCAGACACAGGACCGACATCAACCCCACGATTTTTCAAAGTCTAGGCTGCATTTATTTTCTAACTCATCCTGTTTTTCTTTGATATTAAATTCGTTGCGGGATCTAAGATAGTTAAAGCGATTCTCCGGGACATGCCTGAGCCTCACCGCTCAGTGTCATTTCATTGTGTGCCACTGTTGATCCTGGCTTACAGGAGTTGCAGTGGTGGGTAAGAGGGAGGGACTAGTCCCGATATTAAAAAAAGTCTAGGCTGTGGCTTAAATTGTTTCTTTACAGAAAAATGTCTAAAGCCCCATTCTTCAATAAGTAGTAAGTAAAATATGAGAACACCGACAAATAATTCGGTATTTTACTGCTGAATTCTTTACTAGGAAAATCCGTCAGTGTTGTAGAATCTTTTATATCTGTATATGCAAGCAATTACTATTCATAAAGCCTTGCAGCATTGGTACTTATATAAACGCTGACGCTTATAGGCATTGTTTACATAGCCATGACCGCACCTCTACTAAGTATGCGAAAAGTAGTAGGTGATATTGTGAATAATTAAACGAGATACGAAGCCTATACATCTTTTAGTTGACACGAATACGAGACACGATGCCTTTATTACTAGGTCTTTTACTTGAAACGTAACTTATTTACTAGTGACCCTCCCCGGACGGGTTGATAACTAGAAATTAGTAATTTACGTCAAAATAATGTCTTGTAGGTATAGGATTTTTTTTATACCTGGTAACACTGTTGTAATTATCGTAGGAATTTTAAATTTTTATGAAAAAAAAAATTATAACCCTTGTTATTTTCTTATACTTAGTAGACTATCTATAATGCTATCTAATTTTAGGCTAATCTATAAATAAGGCTTTCTATAATGTTTAAAATAAAATAATTCGTTTTTGAATATATTTGTTTCTTCTCTTCTTCTTCTTCTGCAACAGTCTTAATATTCATACCACAAGAAAGAAATTAATAATATCTACTGGACTGTGTAATGAGTTACTTTTAGCATTTTGGTTTGGAAATTATTAAACAAATTACGGCTATATTTGGATAGAGAACTTATATATTATTTTGATTATAATTATCAGGAATATATAGTTTTCATCAAAGACAAATATATAAGCGTAGAATTAACATCCAATCGCATATACAAGGCGTACGTGTATGTGTGGTACACCTTGTTACAAAACTATTTACAATATTTTCATAGTCATATATAATATTCATCATCATCATCATATCAGCCGAAAGACGTCCACTGCTGAGCAAAGGCCTCGTCTAAGGATCTCTACAATGGCCGGTCTTGCCCGCATCCATTGGTTTCCCGCGACTCTAGCAAGATCGTCGGTCCACCTTGTAGGGCGCCTACCCACGCTGCGTCTTCCGGTCCTTGGTCGCCACTCGAGAAAGTTTCTGCCCCAGCGGCCGTCGGTTCTACGAGCTATGTGCCTCGCCCACCGCCAATTCAGATTGGCAATTCTTCGGTATAAGCTACTTTAGTTCGCCTGTGGATTTAACGTTTTTGATTCGATCGCACAGGTATACACCGAGTATATTATATTAATACTAGCTGACCCAGCGCACTCCGTTCCGCCTAACAGTCGATTCTTTAATTTTTTAGTTTTTTTCTTTATTATGATACCTACTTAATTTCATTTTATTTTTACTTATAAAAATTAAGTCATATTTTTATTGACAATAGTGTACTGCACCTGCGACTTCGTACGCGTGGAATTTAACAAATTAGTTAATTGCAATATTACTATATTTTTCTAAAATAAATCATTTTTTCTAAAATAAACGTAGCTTAAGTTACTTCTTATTACATCAGCTACCTGCCAATAAAAGTCCCGTCAAACAGACAGACAGACAGAAATTGTAAAAAATGTTATTTTGGTGTATGTACCGTATATTTGTATATTCGTATATATGCAGCAAAAAACGGTTATTTCAATATTACAAACAGACACTCCAATTTTATTTATATTTATAGATTATATTTTCTTTTCTGATATAGTATAATATATATGATACAATAAGTTACTCCAACCATTAATGTTACAAGTCACGACATCCAGGTTGCGTAACTTATATTTCACGCAGTCACGAAGTTAGGATTAAGTAAATACATATATTATGAAAATTTACGCCTTATGACTTGGAATGTGACTAATATTCTTTGAAAAGTACAGACACCAGCACATCAAGCTACCCCAATCAGTCAAATTTCCTCAATTGGAAGTGAACCTTATGCTTATGTGATAAAGTTGAAAATCGATAAAAGAAATTTGACAGATTGGGGTAGCTGGATGTGCTGGCGTCGGTACTAAATCTCATTGTTAGGGTATACTCGAATAAGATCACTGCAGAACTTTCCATTTTGGTGGTAATTTTAATGAAAATCCGACCGTTTCTGTAACATAATTAAATTAATTCCGAAAATGTGTATATTAAAACGGAGCCGGCTTAAATATTAATTAGAGCTAACGAATGTTTATCACATATATAAATAATCGGCTTATATTTAATTTTGGTATGCAATTAATTCCTATCATATGTGCAGGTAGGTAACATTGATTGCCTCGTTGGTCTAGCGGTAGCGTGTTCAACCGCAGATAACGAGGTCCTGGGTTCAAATACCGGGTAGGGTCAAAAGAGTTATTTGGGATTGTAAAAAGATGAAATTCTTAGTATCAGCTCGAAGTCTGGGAGTTGGCGGTATTATACCTTCGTGACTCGGACAGCACGTAAGGCCGTCGGTCCTGTACTTGACTTCTTTCCGATCGAGTCGCTAGTCGTCCCATGCGATCATGAGAGTGATGGAATAGAAAGTGCCCCTGTGTTTGTGCAGACACTTGTGCACTATAATATGTCTCGCGCGGATCGCTAGTCTCCATGGAGACTGGCTGCCGTGGCCAGAATTCGGCTAGAAGGATTACGTATCACGTAATTAATTTTATGTTGGATTCGGCCCAACAGTTTCAACTTTTTCAGGAGGTCATCTTCAGGACGAATGCAACCCACACGACGTCGCGTCCCGTCTTGCACGACATTCAGGTTCATTTACGTGAGTTACCCGTTACTACCTTTCATTATGTTAGCTCCTCACGTCAGTTTTATTAATTATACATATATGGAGTTGCGGTCTCAGAAGTAAATTAGAAAAACTTTAGCTGTTAAGATGCCATTATGAATTAATGATACGGCTGAAGCTTTAGCTGAACACATATTGGTACCAGGCCTATAAGCATGGGACTGTAGACATCTTCTACCTCTATATTATATAACGGGCCTGTTGGCGTGGTCGGCAAATGCTTGCTTTTCACGCCGGAGGTCGTGGGTTCGCTTCCCACCCAGGACAGATATTTGTGTGCATGAACATGTCTGTTTGTCCTGTGTCTGGGTGTAATTTATCTATATAAGTATGTATTTACAAAAAAAGTAGTAGTACATGTAGTATATCAGTCCTTCGTTATTATATTGTTTATTATGTATGTATCTATCTATGTATGTATTATTATGTTTACTATTAAGTTAATGCCATTGTTAGTATGTAAGTATTTAGATTCCTACTTAAATTATTTTATCTTGCACTACCCGTATCGTGTTGTCTTTCTATATTTCTGCTTCTTATCCATCCAAAGGTTGTCTGGAAGAGATCGCTGACTGCGCTAAGACCGCCTATTGTCCAATTTGCTTTCAATGTTTCCTATATTTTTATCTGTAATTGGTGTGCAATAAAGAGTATTTATCTTATATCAGTTATCTGGTTTCCATAGTACAAGCTCTGCTTAGTTTGGGATCAGATGGCTTTGTGTAAATAATTGTCCCAGGATATTATTATTATATTTGAAAGACGCACACTGCCTGACAGGGGCCAGCTCAAGGATGTCCACAATGGCCGGTCTTGGACTACCTACATCCAGCGCACCCAGCGTCACTCACACGATCATCGGTCCACATACCTGAGGGTACCCTTATGGGGTTCAGGCCATAGCTCAGGGGGCCGCTGAACTATAAAGTCGGAATTCTAAAAGAGTGTGGCTGGCATGGGCTTACCGGGATAGATGAGATAGTCGGTTTTTAGACTCTGCAAATATTACCCTACGTTAATAGATACTCAAAGTCGCAGGACGTTCATCCGAGTGCGATGCGGAGGGCACATTTCATCTATATGAATAAACTAAGCGTTCCGTCTTAGCTTCCGTCTTTACCTTCCGGTTTATGCTCGTCACTCAAGAACGTTGCTGCCCTTCATTTCTGATTTAATCCGCAAAGAAACTAAGTATAATACTCTCCATAAAAAATATGTGATTTGTAATCTAACTGTAGCTAACGAGTGGGCATAGAATATTTACTCCCGGTCCCAGGAAAATTAAAGAAAACCGATTTTCTCGTGTTTTCTTAACATTTTACATGCAAAATTACATTTGTTCCATTTT
The DNA here is from genome assembly GCA_951640165.1 of Pseudoips prasinana. Taxonomy (NCBI): domain Eukaryota; kingdom Metazoa; phylum Arthropoda; class Insecta; order Lepidoptera; family Nolidae; genus Pseudoips; species Pseudoips prasinana. The sequence goes on along the minus strand of OX621236.1, from coordinate 19,034,533 downwards.
TTGACACGATTTAGTTGCCGAGTTGAACGACAAAAGCGACTAGATCGCTGCCATAACTATCCGGCTATTTCCCGACGCACAAATTTTAGCTTTTAGTACAGTTCTTTGGATGACCTTGAGTTTTATGACGCGCATAATCTTTATTCCGTACCACAGCCAACACACACTGGTTGAAGACTTTCGCCTCATTACGGTGCACGATTGATCAATAAAATTGTATTCACTTACAAAAATTATGTCAGTAATTAGTACTATCATAATAATGCATGTATATATATATATAATGGATGTATCTAAATGAGAGTAAGTACACTTATGTTTACCATAGCTACCTATCATATTTTTCGTACACTTCTCGAGACCACGATTACGCGAATCCGCCAAATCAAATCATTTTCTTCCTCTGTAAGTTATTTTGTTTATTTTTCCTTATCTTTATTACCAACGCTTCTTTACCTAAGAAGCGTACGAGTATATCTAAGTTCACCAACATTATAGGAGCCCTAACTGTTTGTCGTTCAAAGTATTTTAACGACGGTACATGTTTATCACTGAGGGTCGGTGCAATTTGCCCGAGTAACGTCAGGCACGCACTAATTAGTCGGCTCCCTCGTTCAGTGAACGTGTCTTTAACTCAAAGGGACTTTGTATATTTTATTTGATAAGGAATTGTGTAACAATATTTTCTTTGCGCTCTGAGCGTCTTTTGATTGCTGGCGTATACTGCTGTTAAGGTTACTGTAAAGTGTTTTAATTGGCATTTTCGTTAGTTCTATTTTTAAATGTTGTTAAGTTAGTATACCTTTGAGAGTTGAGACATGTCTGTTAACTTAAAGTCTTTGTTCTCGTTTGTTTCAGTGAATTCATTATTGCCATAATTATACTGTGCATTATGCTGTGTGGTGATGGCATAGAATATCATCACCCCGATCTCATCCCATGGGAGGCGTAGAAATCAACCGAGAGAATACTTACCAGAGAACGGGCAGCAGTGTTTGTCTGTGAACTATGACCATGAAACTGTGATCGCCACACGTTTGCCAAACCCAATTCCCCCATTCTTTGGGGGGGCTATTGATGATGATATTTTTAAGAGTTACTAATGTTACTATACGAGGTATAACATAAATAGTGGAGCTAACTTTAGGAACGCTATCTACCTATGAAATTGAACAAATTTGACATAACCAGTTAGTATAATTTTTTTGGTTCCCTATGCAAAATGCTTTAAATTTTATTCTCATATTTAAAATAGTTCTAAAACTGGAAACGCGAATTTATTAATGTTAAAAGCATAATTTAAAAATATTATTGTGTTTGTTTATAATAACGATTGTCTGACCACCACGGGTGCTTAAACAAATATTTTTTGTTCAAATCGGTAGTTCTAATAAAAGCTGATGTCGGTTTTCATTAGTTAATACAGTTATTTTAGCGTGTCAAGTTCTATAGCAAAACTTATGGAACTTCATAATATACAGGCTGTCGGAGGAGATGAGGTTCAAACGCAAAATTTAGATACCTACTTTATGATAAGGAGTATCCGAATCACCCCCATGTATGTTCTACGATTTTGTGTACTTTTCGAGATATAACTTTTTTAATGACTTTTTCGTAAATTTCACGTAACTTCATTTTTAATTTTTTTCCTCAAAAAAATCTGTTGTGTTCAACAGAACGAGGAAATGTTTTTCTGATTCAGTTTTTATTGTGATAACTAATTAGCATAGTTTAACCTTACACGCAAAAAAGTATGGTTTATTTAATCATTGCAGAACTGACTTTTATTAAAAGCGTTTACTAAACGCAAAATCGTAGAACATACATGGGGGTGATTCGAATACTCCTCATCATAAATAATCTAAATTTTGCATTTGAACGTCAACTCCTCGGCCACCCTGTATATTGATACAAAATTATTTCTGTGTACGCAATTTCGTTTGTTTTTCGTAACAAACCGGAAGAATCGGGTGACAAAAAAATTATTATAACGAGTCAATATAAGATTATATGAAATATTTGTTCGGATGTCTCCTAATTAGATATCTGTCACAAGGTTTGAGGAAAAAATAAATATACCTACGAGATCTTGGTAAGACTGAAGTAGTCACGTCGTTTGAGGGTCGCTCATGATAACTTCCCTAAGCAATGCTTGAAAGCTGTCTACAGATAGTAACCGAATAATCTGTCGAGATAATTTCTAACCAAAAACACTACAGTACAGAATGAGTATGTTCCATCATAAATACAAATACACCAACCTCGTTGGAAATTATGTATTTGAGCCTTTTGGGGTCGAAACGCTAGTGCCGTGGGGACCTAACGCACGTTTATTGTTTCGAGAAATTTCGATACGTTTGATCGACACTTCCCGCGATGAGAGAGCTGGCCTTTTTTTGGGTCAAAGAATCAGCATTGCCATACAGCGTAGCAATGCGGCCAGCCTTCTGGGCACATTACCTCCCAACAATGCGAAGGAATTCTACGACGCCCTATAACTTAGTTATAATAGTTAGGTATTATAGTTAATTAAGCTGATATTTGGTTTTTTCCATCATATAAATAAAAAAGTTGTTTTCGGAAAGCCGTCTGAAATGGAAATGGATGGCACGAGGGGTATATCCCCGTTAATTTTATCAACACGTTAATAGAACTTTGGTTAGATTACTAAAAGTTTGCCTCTTGTTATATATATATATATATATATATTACTTTTAGGGAGTGGAGACTTCAATTAAGAACTTCTATTTTATTTTTTGGTACTGCACGACGATACATTTAGCGTGACAATGGACACGAAGATAAATCTCATTATATTAATTGTGAGCCAGTTAAGATGAAAAAGTTCAACACTGGCAGTTCCAGAACCATGTGCCTCCACTTTGCATTCTGCTGTTCCAAACGCCCTATAAACCTACAAACACAGTTTATACCCCTCTGGTATTTAATGTTGGTGATGGAAAATTGGAATCCGGTGCTAATACATTTTATATATATATATATATATATTGTAGTGCACAAGTGTGTGTGCAAGCACAGGGGTACTTTCTTTTCCATCACTTTAATGCTCCGATGGGATGACTTGCGACACGACAAGAAGGAGGTCAGGTACAGGACCGACGGCTTTCCGTGCTCGCCTAGGCACGGGGGTGTAATACCGCCTTCCAGACTTCGGGCTAACGCTGAAAAATTGATTTTTACGGAAAAATCCCAAAAACACTTTTTGGTCCGACCCGGGATTGGAACCCAGCACCAGTCGTCAAAAACTTCCTCCACACTGTCGTTGGAGATCGTGCTCTGAAGGATGTCAGCCTTGCCATAGATGGCGAGGCTGCAATCCTTCTGTGCATGATTTAATGCTGGAACATTGCTTCAATATACACTGGATGGCAATGCTGACTTTTTAGCCATAGGAAAAGCCATCCTTATGGTCACGTTGCAATTTAATTTAGTGTTTTGTTAGTTTAGATTTAGATTTTTAGACCATTTTTTACTGTAGTCAACTATGACAGTTCTTGTGTAACTGATAAGTTAAAGAAGACAAATCAGACCAAACAATATAAACAAGAAAAACGCAAATAACATTTCCGCTGCGAGAAAGTAAAATTACCTTACAATGCAGGGAAGGAAGAACGAAACACGTAGGTGGGTAATCACCAATTGATACAAGATTTCTTCTAAGGTTTTTACCGAAGGCTAATCTTATCGATTCATGCAATTTTCGCCATTACGTAATAACGATTACGTGTCAAAATAGAATATGAAGGCAAACCTGTTTTATTTCGAGACAGCAAAACTACTACTCAAATGTTAACATAAAATTTAACTTACTATTTAAAAGATAGTTTTAAACACATTTTAGTTAGTTTTTTACTGCACAGTTAAGACTGTTACCTCGCCACTTCGTGTACCAGGTCCGATTCCCGCGCAGGACAACTATTTGTATGACACATAAATAGTTGTTCTGAATGTGGATGTACTTTGTGTCCATCAATTATATGTTTTTAAAGTAGTAGACAAACGGTACTTAATTTCCCTAATACGAGCATTGTCTCTAAAGGAAGAAAAAGAAAGAAAAAAATGTTAGATGAGTCAGTTTCTGCACTTATGTTCATGATTCGACCGTTGCGGGTTATTTTATTTGCCACCTCGCACCATTTGATTTGCACGTCATACATTGATGACAGAATATGTAGAGCATAATTATGTAACACCAATATTACCATGTTCTAGCAAATAAATGATACTGATTCTGATTTACCTAGAGACCGCGAATGTACTTTATTACCTGCAGGACCTTTCTTTCATTTATAAACAACTCTACGCTACTGCATTGCACATTTACACAACACAGGTTCTGTTTCGTCATTAGCTTCTACACAACCTGTGCACAAAGGGCTATGACGTTGGCGACGTAAATACTGCAGACATGTTTATTGAGTTTGCAGTGACCAGTAGGCTTTTGTTACCCGTAAATCCTTCCTACGTTGACGTCATAGACAGGTACATACCTAGACTCACGCCTGTTTCTCAGAGGGGTAGACAGAGACAACGGATTTTCATTTGTCACGATCTTTGCACACGTCTTTTGCCTCGATTACTGTCATTATATTCTTCATACATGCTCGCCGGTTTAGGGTACTTCTGACCTGCCCTTTCTTGAGAACGTCTCCGATTTGGTCAGAGAATGTTCGACGAGGTCTTCCCCTTCCGGTTCTTCCATTCACACAGGCCAGGTATACTTCTTTGGTCAATCTTCTTTCATTCATCATAGACAGGTAGTCTCTCATAAGTTTTTGTTTATGGAGGGTAGATTTTTTTTAAATTTATTATATGGTACCTTAAAGAGCATGTCCACCCACGGATAGTAATGACAATTGTAACTTCGGTAGTCACGATTGATTTTACTGAACTTTAACACAGTAATGTAATAAATAGTTGTTACGCACTATGCAATTAACGCACCTAGCAATGAACCAAGTGGTGATAATCTTCGGAATTGTGATTTTTGGAATTATCTTAGTAGCTTCTCGGGATGTTATGACAAGTATCAGAAAATCCCAAGAAGCTACTAAGATAATTCCAAAAGTCAAACGAGGCTTTTGTATGAAAACTCGACCAGCTAACTACCGAACTGATACAGAATATTCAACAAGACAAAACACCAGCGAATATTTTATTTTATTTTAAAAGGATTTAAACTAAGCGCTTCTTAAAAGTGAATTTAATTTATATTATTTGGCACCTACAACTTCCAACCACTCTTCTTCTTCCTAGCTTTAATTTTTACTTTTTAAATTAAATTTTAACTTTTTAATATCATTTTAATATGAATTCACTTATAGTTGCAATTATTTAATAACTAGGAAGGAACTGGGCCTCACGACACAGGGTATTCTAGTGTGAGGCTCAGCAAACCTGTTAATCATTAGCACATAAGTTTATTTTAAGGTGAAATAATGTACATCAAAAATATTTTGTTAATGTAATGTATCCTATATTGAGAAATGAAAAAAAAGCTTTTCCCCATATCTATAGCGGTAACATGAACTATGTACTACCTGTCTCTTCTTCATTTATTTTACTTTTGTTATTTTTGTGTGTACAAAATCTATTAAATAAAAAATAAATAAATAACCTGATAAGGCTGGCTACCAGGATTAACCGGAACGTCAAATTCTTGTTCATTTTTAACTAACTGTAACGATAGTAATCAATGTTATCATGACAACTGGCCTGGCTGGGTTAGCTTGCTCTCAGAGACGGCGCGCGGCGCTTAGATCCTCAACTAACCAGACCCTGAAAAGGATCTTTTTATTTACACAGATTTTTTTGTGCGATAATCGAACCCTTGACCTTATTAGAAATTAGGAAAAGGCCTAATCGATGGCTTGCATCGCTTGGATACATACATTTTTAATAATAAATATTAAATTCATTGAAAGCATTCGGGTGCTTCAATTCAGTGGTTTGAAACGAACATTTTTGCGCATGCAAAAATGTTTCAGTGATTTTATTTCATTTTAAAAATATGAAGTATGTACTTACTTTATATTTTGAAAATGAAAAAAATTGAATCACTAAAACATTTTATTTACTAATACACGGATGAAGAGTTAGCTAACATAGTCTAAATAATGATTGCTGAAAAATAAAAAAAATATATGGACACTATGAAGTTAAAGTATAGTAATAACAACTTAACAACATGATTAGGAATGCAGCTTGAACTTGGTTATAAAGAGACAGCAGTGCACCTGGTTGAAGCAAAGCGTTCCCGGAATCTTGATAGTCACATCCATGACTGCACGTGTGGCGCAGCGGCTAAGACATTCGCCTCGCCTCTTCGTGTCGCGGATTCGAGTCCCACACCGGAGAACTATTTGTGTGACCTAGTTGTTCTGAGTCTGGATGTAATTTGTGTCCGTCTATTATGTTTATAAAATACCCCGCAACACAGGGACTAAATTACCTCGTGCGGGCGTTGTCTTTTTTTTAAACAAAAAAACAAATATGAAAAAATAAAGTCTTCAGTTTTAGTAAAAAAAAATAATACTGAAACGGCTGTGTTCCATGTTGTTTGTTTTGCTAAAACTAAAGACTCTATTTTTACGATCATGGATGTGATTATTAAGAAAAGAAACTACAACACATATATTATCTCTCAAAGCATATTTTCGCTCCGAAATGAAACCTCTTTGGAGGTATCTATGGACTATCTACGAGACTAAGGACTGGTAAGAGCAACTATGACAGATTATCGATAGTTGTTTAAATAGCAACATCCAAAACCGAAAGCTTGTTAAATCATCCAAAGCACAAAAACGTTCAGAAATTAAACCACTTAATCATTTCCATCTATGGACAAATTACACAACTAGGCAATTGCATCTAGGCAAAACCTGTACAGTTATACTTATTTTATATATTCTATGAATAACCATTAAACGCAACCAACTCATATTATATTGAATCTCTTGTTAAGTATTGATTAAGCACCATATAGACGGTTGTAATCAATTGAAGCCACAAAAGAACAATGGATGGTATATTGAATGGTGGAGCGTGGGTCGCTCGCACGTTTAAATCGGACCGGTGACGTATTATGTAATATTATATCATAACTTGTAACTGATTGAACAGCTTAGTGGCTCATTGAATACTTATTTTGTATTAAGTTTGAACAGTTGCCCTTGTCTAGTAATTTGAAGCAATCTGTAGTGAGATGTGAGGTAAACAGGTGATAAACGAGGAACATAATAATATATTTATTTATTTATATCAGAGGGCGACAAACGAGCAAGTGGGTGACCTGATGGTAAGTGATCACCACCGCCCATGGACATTCGCAACACCAAAGGTGTCGCAGGTGCGTTGCCGACTTTTAAAAGTCAGCAAACAAGTGTCGCTGACCCTTCCCGCACCCCGATGAGCTCTGGCGACCTCGCCAGACCTCGCGATTCTGTTTTTAAAATTAAAAACAGAACATTAAAATTATTAATGTTATTATTAAGGAAAGTCTTCTGTAAGGTGGCGGTACTTCCCCAGTTGGGCTGCTCTTGAATTAACTCTTGCCCTACCTCTCATCTCTGTAACCTCTCAGATCAGAACTATTAAAGCATATTCATCAATGCTGTGCCGAGCTTATTATGGAAATTAAGCGAATGGTGAGATGCGGACCGAAGTTCTTTTAAAGTGTTTTATTGGCTTAATTTTGTTTGCCGTAAGTTTCTATTTATTTATTAAAAATAATTAATTTCGTTATTATTTCAACGGGCAATTAAGAATTTAACATTTTCTAATATAGTGTTTTTGTCACCAAATACATTTATACGACACGTTGACAAGGGGTGTAGTTTGACAAGAGTCTCTATATATACATTAATTATTATTTTCGTAGTGCAAGTGGAATTACGTCAAATATTGGAGTATGCGCAAATCTATTTTAAAATATGTTGATAATTGCGAATATCTTTATCATGGGCTATGTGCGACAAACAGAAATGTAGGAAAATTTTTCAACTGGAATATTTATTTGAACCCGTTATTTATTCCATCAATATCTATATAATACTGTATAATCATACATATAACATGAAGTCATCATAATCGGATATCATCATAAATAGACCGGCCATCATTGTTTTTAAAAATAGCTGTCATTAGCATATTTTATGCGTTACATTAGTTTAACTAGGAAATAGATATTGTGGGTAGAATAAAGTAGCACAATGGCGGCATTTCCACAGACGATACATCAAAGAAATATAACGGTTGTGGTTATAGCATGCAATATTTCATCATTAAAAGCAATTTATGTATGTGTTAAAACTATGTACGGGAACTGTATTAACACTACTGTCATAAACGGTATGTCATAAAGCGACATAATTTACAATTATATATATATATACAAGTTTACTTGTAAAACAATAACAACCTCGCAGGACTAGATAGCTAACACCATAAGCAACAACTTTAGTTTTATGAGCTCGGATATAAATCAATAAATGTTTTTTTTTATATCAAGGACGACAAACTAGCAAGTGGGTCACCTGATGGTAAGTGATCACCGCCGCCCATGAACACTCGCAGCACCAGAGGGATTGCGGGTGCGTTGCCGGCCTTTAAGAGTCAGCAAACAGGTGTTGCTGACCCTTCCCCCCACCCCGATGAGTTCTGGCGACCTTACCTCACACGCAGAAACACTACATTAAAATTATTAATGTTATTATTAAGGAATGTCTTCTGTAAGGTGGAGGTACTTCCTCAGTCGGGCTGCTCTTTGAGCGAATGAACGCTGTGCCCTACCTCTCTTGGTTAAATTAATTGACATATAAGTGACAAAGTATTTTATATAATAGCGTATCGCCACATTTCCGCACGGGTAGATAGAAAACTCAATTTTACCGAAGATCCATTATTATGAGTTAACTATAGTAGTTAGACTATTATTTTGAACGAGGATTATTTTTAGTACATTATTTTAGTTTTCGCAGCGAACGCCAAATAATGAATGCCAATTTTATAGGCCAATTTGGGATACCTTGCATTATTTCTTGTGGTTTTTGTAGTGGTCTCTAATTTTATTGATATGAAGAATAGGTACTACTTAATCACCGAGTAACATATTAGCCCATGTTACTGGCTAATAATGTAGCATTCTGCAGGTGAAAGAAGTTAAAAATCCAATATTATTTTCCACTAGAAATAAAAAAAACCCAAGGAACTAAAATCAAATATTTTCTCTATATAATATAGTTTAGAAGTCAAAGATAATAATTGATGTAGAGATATTCCGCAGTAGCTGCTATATAGTCATCTTTATTTTGGTTTCTTTATTAAGATTACGTCATTATTTACATAATTGTCATTCCTACTATAGTACAGGGACTACCTAGTAGAATTTATGGTAAATATGTGGATATTCTTAACGACTCATCTTGAGGTAAGCCAGTTTGCATAAACGTATCAGTGATTCAAGTAATCGATGTTACTTACTATGTTCTTGTGCTATTTTCGTCTTAATGTAGTTATTCCTTATTTGTATTTGCAATGTTGATGATGCTTTTATTTATAACCTAGACTAACTGTTAGAATACGGATTAGTCATTAAAAATAATTTACTGTCTCGTTGTTCAAAAGGTAGCGCGTCCCACAGCAGATAATTACTTATAAATATTTGACAAATGTTTTTTTTTATTTAATCCTTGCTCTCACTCACCATTTTCTGCCATGAGCAGGATTGTCGTTGACATATATTTTAATGTCTGTACTAATATGAGGTCATAAAACTAGATTTCTCTTTCTTTTGCTTTAATATGTGGGATACATATTAAATCATATTGGAGAATGGTTGCCCTGGTGTCAGAGTTGTTCAAGCCATACCGCAGGTATTAATGGCTGTTGTAAAATTATTAAAACTGCGGCGGACAGCTAAACGTGCTCTCTGAAACACGGTGAAGCTCAGAAACCACTTTGGCTATCATAGGCTGGCCATGCATCTAGGAGCTTAACTTTACTTATCACTTATGGACCGCTGAGAGCAACTGGCTATGAGCGAAGATAATGAGGTCATGGATTCAAATCCCGGATCAAGCCAAAAGTGTGACTAAAATATTTCTCGCAAGAAATATAGCTAGTTACAGATCGGAGCCTGAATGTTAGCGGTTTTATAGGCACGTGCTTTAGAGAACACGTCTTGCGCCTTATTTCTCTCTAGTAGTATCGAATAGCCATTCTATTCTATCGAATAGCTATTCCATTATGATAAAGGACAAAAAGAGAGTATACGTCTTGTATTTGTGCAAACATTCCTGCTCTGTAATATGTCTTGCGTAGTTGGCTAGACCCCGTTAAAATTGGCCACTGTAGCCGATATAAGACCAAGACTATTAGTGCACAAAGCTAAAAAAATACTTAAATTGCGCATTGTTTTTATTGTATATTGAATAGTACTACTTAAGACGAATGAAATTAACCGTACCTGAGGGGCGGAGTCCAAACTTAAAATTCATTTATTCCGTCAAAATAATACATTTGTGCAGAATTGTATGTGTATCGAAGGTGGAGAAGGTGTGGTGTGTATTCATGGAGAAGTACCACTATCCACCCTCTGGAACTATCATTCGATCAGATTGATGGTACCTTATTATTCCAATGTCATTTGGTGGGGTTTTAACGTATCTTGCAGAATCCAAGAGATAGCAAAGATTCATGATATAATTGCTATTCAATTGTTTAATCCTACGACGTGTAGCTGATTTGTAACGCGAATTTGAAATTTATAAATAATTATTTGTTTTCTCAATGTCCAACAAAACACATAATAAGGGTCTTCATTACATACATTGAAAAGTGTCAAGATATAAAGTTGTTGTCTCTATAATTTGATTAAACCATTAGTAAAATTATCATATCACACACAGGGTCTCTATCAGAAGTCAGCTCTTTGTAGAGTTCAAATACTGATTTTCTTTAAAAACTAATCTTACTAGAGTTTGTTCGCTTTAAATAAAAAATGCTGTTAATACAAATTAGATAGCAAATTATTGTATATCTAAATAATAAAATTATATGAACAGTTACTTTTCAGGTAAAAAAAACAAATTGTTGTATAAAAAGGATGCAACCTTTTAAGATATTTAGAAGAGCAAGATATTAGTTAGCTTAGGATGAGGAGCAATGTTTCACTAGACTATCTTTTTATCTTCTTCTACAATCTTTTATACGAGAAATTCAGATTAATATATATTTTATACGAGAAATACTAAGCAAACGTTTCGTATTTACTTACTCGCAGTAACACAACGTTATAATGTTAGTATCATCATAGTGAAAGAACTGAGTATTTCATAAGGTAGCAATTTCCTACACAAATTGTAATAGAACGGAAGGTATATAATCTACTTCTCTTACTTAAGACTTCCAGCCAAGTATCCTTTTATTGTTAGTGAAGGCAACGGCTATCAACGCCTCAAGCAATTTGACAACATCTGTTGACAATATCAAGCCTTAACCTTATCTTAATTAATAGTAAGCCAGGTGTTCTATACAGAGTTATAAGTAATTAGTGTCCGTGGTCCAAATTGATTGTATTAATTGTTATTGGAACTTAATAGTTTAAGAGAAGTTGGTCAAGGATGTTACTTTAATAAAATTAGTACTTTAAAACTTAATTATCACTAATATTTCGGCTCATATGAAGAAGATGATGATTATGATACATAAATGCTAATAGCTAGCATTTATGTTTCATCATCATATCAGCCGAAACACGCCCACTGGCAAAAATCTCCACAATAATTGGCGTACATCCAGCCGCTGGCTGCGGGTAGCACAAAATCAGCACTTGTAGAGATTTATGTATGAGATACATAAATGCTGAATTGAAAAATATAAAACAAGGCCATACAAAAGTTTTAAAAACCTATCCAAAGACAGTGGAAAATATGTAAAAGCAACAATTCACTTCATTTTACATTTATAAAAATGATCCCATAAATAGATCTGTAAGATTTTTACATAATTGTAGACATAATTTTTTTCAGAATGGATATAGGAATGGAGTCTGTTAACTTATTACGGGCAACATGAGTTGATTATGGCTTGTCTGTGTAATCATCATCCAATTTAAGCATCTTCTACACGGTTGCAAACCAACGACCCAACGGAGATCACCCTGGTGGTTGCCATCCATCTAGACTGCACAACTGCAGTCTAAATGGATGGCAACCACCAGGGTGATCTCTGTTGGGTCGTTGGTTTGCAACCGTGTAGAAGATGCTTAAAGGTACAGGTAGGCTAATTTATCTATGTAGCTGACTACGTGCTAGTTTTCTGACTTGGTCACAAACAATAAATTTTTCGGCATATGAATATACCACGCGGAGTACTATAGGTCTACTTCATAAGAAAGTAGTTAATTAAATCTAAAATATACAGGCTGAGCTCTTCAATTAATTATGCGGTCTTCTCTGCTTGGTCATCCGTAAACAATCCACTTCATTTAATGATCGCTAATTAAATCAAAAGGACGGGAAGGCGTGATCGCCGCCCACTGAGACATGATGAATAAATCATACGCGATGAATATAATTCTCAGAAAAAAGACGCACTTTTTGCTCGGATTCTGTTGCTAACCTTAATTAGGTATATCCGTTTAATACTTTGGTGGATTGCCGGATATTTGTCATACGCTCATAGTTATATTAAGTTATTTATCATAGTTATGCGTAGGTTTAGAACTAAATACTCATACTATAATGATGTCCAGGGGCTCGCCGAACATCGATTTCTTAAATAGCGTTTAAATAAATAATAATAATAAAATAAAAAAAATGAATTTATTTCTCACCATCAACCACAAGTTACAAATGTCATTTTATTCTAAAGCTAGTTTTACAAGGTAGGTTGAGGATCGCTGGTGCCTGAAGTAGGTATAAAAATAACCTGTGATACAGGTCACCAGTTTTCCACTCAGACCGATTTACAAATACAGCCTGAAATGTACACAATAATAACAAAAAGTTACATTTTTAACAATAAGGTGATAAAAAGGAAAATAAACATAAAAACATGCAAATATCAATGAAAATGGTAATGTGCATCATAAAGTATAAAGTTTGTTTGTGCGCGTGTGTGTGTGTGTGTGTGTGTGTATGAGTGTGTGTTTGTTTTTTTTTATTTTTTAGATCAGAACAGGTTATTCCAAAACCTCCAGAAGACTTTCTGTCTTTTGATAAGATTGCTTAAGAAGCCATTCTAACACAATACTTTTACATTTAAAAAAGTTTAAGGCATACAAAGACAGAATTTTATGTAATTTTTTATACAGATAAGGACCCAGAAATATAAAGAATTTACGGCTAAATGAGGTTTTAACGGCAATGGAGTTAACTAGAAGATGGTTACGACGATTTAGGGAATCCTGCATAAAAGTAATTGACGAATGTTGCTTAAGGACAACCGCTAGCACAAAGAGCTGCCGTACGGTCAGCACTTCGCAGTATTCATAAAGCAGACTTGTAGGATACAACCTCGGCTTAAAACAACACACCTTTAATATGGCTCTTTGGGCGCGTTCGATCTGTATAAAGTGGGTCTTTGAGGCGCCACCCCATGCAATAATACAATAGCATAAGATGGATTGGCAAAGCGTTATATAAACCATTTTCATAATATGTGTATCGGCTGATTGCCGTAGTTGCTTAAATATATAAATGAGCTTGCGAGCTCTGTTTGACAGGTATTCGATATGGTCTTTAAAATTAAGGTTACGGTCAATCATGACACCGAGATACTTAGTAGATGTAACCCTGTCAATTTTTTTCAGCGTATTACAGTCATCGCAGAAACTACAGGTGGGTTGCGCAGTTATATCCAAAGATGGGTCAGTTGAGATAGTAGGGGAACGGATGGAAAAGTCAATCATTTTCGTTTTACTTATGTTTAAAGTCAGTAAATTTTTATTGTGCCAGTCGTTTACCGTGTTGAAGCCTATTTGAGCACAGCGATACGTGTTTTCCCAATTATCAGAAGAAAATATGAGAGCAGTGTCGTCTGCATAAGAAAAAATGGCACCATTATTAAGTTTAAGGTTACACATATCGTTCATATATACTAAGAACAAACTAGGACCGAGTATACTTCCCTGGGGGACACCGTACGAGATAGGCAATTCAGAGCTGATATAAGAACCTATTTTTACTCGTTGTGACCTACCAGTTAAATAACTCTGGAATAAAGATAGTTGGGTACCCCTAATTCCCAAGCATTCCAACTTATTTAGCAATATGGGAGTCGAAACCGTGTCGAAAGCCTTTGCTAGATCTAGAAACAGTCCTACACACTTTTGTTTTTTATCTAGTTTTCTTGTAATGTGATCTGTTAGGTTAAATACGGCGTCGTTGGTGGATAAGTTTTTCCTAAAACCAAATTGATTTGCCGAGAGGAGGTTATAAGTTTCTAAATACTTTACTAGCCTAGAGTTCAATATTTTTTCAAGAACTTTTGACATCGCTGTAAGGACTGAGATTGGTCTGTAGTTTTCGACACGGTTTCTATCACCCGCTTTGAAAATGGGATGCAAAAGGGCCTTTTTAAAGTAGTCAGGAAATACACCCGTGTCAATGCTCAGGTTACATATGTAAGTTAGTGGTGGCACAATAATATTTTTGTGCTGCTTTAAGAATCGAGAAGAAATTCCGTCCCACCCAGTAGCACAACTTTTTTTCAACGACATAATTATGCGTTCAACTTCATCCTCATCGGTATTTAATAAAACAAAAGATCCACACGATTGGGATATCACCGGGGAGTCATTGTTAAAGTGGCTGCATTTAAGTTTGGTTTCTGCTTGTTGGTTACCTAGATTTACAAAATAAGCGTTAATGTTGTTTATAGACTGGTCGTGAGATGTATTCTCTATGAGGTTTTGTGCCACGGATTTTTTATTTGAGTTGGTTATTGACTGAATGACGTTCCACATCTCCTTAGTATTTTTACCGGCTTTTTTAAATGCCGCTCTTTCATAATCAATTTTAGATTTCCGTAAAATGTTTGTACAGAAGTTACGGTACCTTTTGTACGTAACTTTTAAAATTTCATTTAAGGGATCCTTCTTGAGTTTTTTGTACAGGCTGTCTCTGTTTCGCAAGCACTTTAGGAGCCCTTTCGTGATCCAAGGTTTTATAGGTCGACGTCTACTGGACAATTTAATGGTTGTGGTGTTAGCTGACAGCGCGCGTAAAATAGGTTCCACAAATGTTTTAGTGGCTTGATTGGGATCTTTGGCTATGTACACCGAATCAAAATTTATATTGTTTAAGTCATTTGTAAGGTTTTCATCATTTACTTTCAAGTGGGTATGCTGGTATGTGTGAAGGGATCTTTTTAAGGAAAGGCCAAGCGCAACAAAAATAAAGGTTAAAAATAATTTAATCAATCGTTAAATCGGCTTCAACGTTGACAATCGATTCCGGACCATTTATGACATCACGTGTGCTCATGGAAGCCGATTTAACGATTGATTAAGTTATTTTTAACCTTTATTTATTTAAACGCCTTTTAAGAAATCGATGTTCGGCGACTTAGCCGGTAGAGGCCCAGGTATAAGTACAGCATGGTTAAAAATTACTAGACTGATTTATGTGCTATTCCAACTTGTGAAGCTTGGACATAATTTCCACCAGTTGGTTGCACGCTCGTGCGAGGTAAAACTGTAAACGTCAGTTACAAAAGCAAGCAAGGATTTATGGGAGTGGGGAGTACAGGTCCATGTGACCAATATTACAGTTGGTTTAGGAGGCTTTCACTGCTTCACCAGACACGAACACCAGTTAGCGTGCAAACCGTGTAGCAAATACGATCACAATCTGAGTATACCGAAGCAGAGAGCACGCCCTTAGGCGTTCGAACCGCGGCTTAGGGTGATTACTGACGTGCGTCTTAGCTTCACATTACGCGGAGACGCGGGCCGCGTTACTAAATTGGGATCGGAGGAGCCAATCCTTCATTTTATCAATCATTTTGCTTCATTGAATATAATATGTGGCACCCTGTATTTGTCGTATTTAGGAAGATAGTTTTGAGTAGTTTTATTGTGTGTTCATGTTTTTATGAACTCAGGGAAAGGCTTCGATGGTAACCCAGCTAAGGCTACTATTCCTTAGCATGACCTTTGGAGTTTACAGCCACAGTTAAGTATAGGTTAGAGTAGCACTCAAATATTTGAATGCTTAGGGAGATGTTGAGACGGCGATTTCACAATACCTTGTACACGAGGAACACATGACTTCAACTCTATTTTTTTCAGTAAAATGTTACTAATATAGGCCCACCCTAATGTATAGCTAGAACTCACTGCTAAATAGCTAGTTTGTGAATTATTTAATTAGCTATGGTCTACTTACGAGATTTTATGCTTGGAATATTTAATTCAAAATGCATACGTTATCGTTGGATCATGTATTACGTAAATACAGAGACAAAAAATACTGACTTAGTGACCCTGTTTCATTTGGTCAACTATCCCCTCTATTCATAATGTACCGACGCCAGCACATCAAGCTACCCCAATCTGTCAAATTTCTCCAATTGAAAGTGAACCTTATGCTTAAGTGATACAGTTGAAAATCTATAAAAGAAATTTGACAGATTGGGGTAGCTTGATGTGGGGTGGTATAGGGTGGCTCTTTTATTCTTTCTAGGCTGGAAGCCTCACAGCTAATAGATATTCTATTAAGACTATTTCATTGCATGTTTATTACAATAAAGTATGTGTATAGTGGGCCGACTGATATTGGGTGTCGATGAGAACCCACCCACTGAGCGATTTGAATCAATTTATGGTGCGGTATAATAATATAGATCTGCTTCTAATGCGTGCAACATTTTGTGAGCTTCGTGTTTGTACTCACGTACCCATATAAGTACTGCTACAGGGCTTAAGCAATTAGTAGTCATGGTTCAAATAGATTGTTCAGAATAGTTATTAAAGTAGTCTCAGGCAATACTGGTAATCGTTCAAAAACAGATTTTTTGATGTGCTTGTAGGTAAGTCAACATAAGCTACATGTTACGCTGGATGAGCGTAAGGTATGCTGTATATTATTTAAAATATATATAAATAATTAATAATAAATATCCGGGATATATCACATAGCGCTATCTAACCCAAAATAAGTCATAAGTCATATCTTTATTTGCCAAAAAAAACATGGTATGCAGAGCTGTTAAAAATAAAATTAGACCATACATGTTTTGCTTAAAAATTAAGGCATGCAAATTTTCAGTTTCAGGAATTCCTTAGTGCTATAAAAGTTATTTCCATTCAACCATTTATATAGCTCAATTCTAAATAATCTATATTGTAGTATTTTAAGATTGTTAGGTAATTTATTATATAGACGTACACATATAGCCAGACTGCTTTTATTATATTTTGTTGACCTAGGGATCTCGTCAAGTACAAGTCTATGTTGATCCCGCCGACTTCTAGAACACGTTTCTCCTACTTTTTTAAATAGTTCTTTATGTTTCTGTACAAACATAAACGCTTCATATATATATATATATATATAATGAAGGCAGAGCAAAGCTTGTATCAGCCAAAATAACTACTGCTGGACATGGGCCTCCCCCAAAGATCATCATCCACCCGTCCGCCAAGCGCAGCGATTATGACATATCCCCTATGTCATAATCGCTACGCTTGGTACATGGGTTAGTCACCGCATTTTGATGGTCATAGTGCTCAGAGATACGCTGTTGCATTCTCGGTATATATTCCCTCAGACGACTTTTATTCCCTCGACGGGATGAGATGGTGGGTTGATATTCTAAACATTTAACAGCACGGCATCTGCTGTCAACCACACAGCAACGAGACATCGAATCGATATATTTACTCATTCTGCTCCCGCTAGGTTTCGGGGTTGGATGAAGGTTTTTGGTGGCATTTGTGACATTTCGAGATTATTCTAGTTAATACTAATACAAAAGGAAACGGATAGCTGATGAAAAGGACATAGAAGATTTTTAATGCATAATTTTAGAGATGGGCGAAGAAAAGGACAGAAGGATCTCAAATTAATTTGGAAGTTCAGTAAAGAAAGAAGAAAAAGACTTTCAAACTATTTTAAATTTGGAATAATTTTAGGGATATATAAGTAATAAAAGACAAATCAAAAAGAACACATAAACACAGAAAAGTAAAAGTGAACAGTGCCAAGTGTTCACTGCAAGTGAGAAGTGTACTGTGTATGAGGGGACTCTCACACTGTGCTCGTCGCGAGGACTCTATAAGCGTGCCACGTGTGAACTCTCACGGAGTGCTTGTCGCCGGGACTGTTAGTACGTGCAAATATGTTCCGTGATATTAGTTTTGTACTAATTGTCACTGTTGACGTCAATAAATGTTCCGTTCGCAAACACTGATTGTCTTTCTAATCCCATGACCCACCGCTCGCTACAGAATATAAACTTAATAAATACCTAGACGAAGACAAATATACGTGTTTATGATCGCACATATTTGTCCAGCGCGAGAATTGAACCTGTAATCTTTGGACTATAATTCAGGTTGACTATCAACTGACCCACAACGGTCATTAATAACTTTAAACATAAAGATATTAGGCGAATAAAGCAACGAGCACAACTGATATAATTTTATTAATTGGTTATTCTGACATTGAACAATTACTATTTTGGCGTATTGTCACCATTGCTTTCTGGCAGATATTAATAATCATAGATAAGGTAGCTCCATTAGGCCCTTCGAATGGGGTTGCCATTTGTATTATATATAATCACGTTGCTAAGATACGAATGTAGAACCAGCCTTGGGCTTAAAATATTAAAGTAGGTGACAAATTTTATGTATGGTACAAGACTGTTTTGTGAATCGTGCTAAAGATTTATCATACTTTCACATTTATTGTCATGATAAAAATGCCGTTAAGTATGCTTAAAGTACTATTATTTCTTTTGTCGTTAGAATTGTTTTTCTTTGACTGAGTGAGTCATCAGTAGATATAGTGATGATTCCAAAAAGGTTGGTCACCAACTTTATACGTTAAAGGATTAAGGAAAACATCGGCCATATGTATATATGCTTGGAAGGTTGCCGGGTATATACAAGCGCCAATTGACTTATCATGGATCATCTCGATCGCCTTCATTTGTAGAGATTGAATCTCTTATGCTGTTTTACAAATCGAAGCACTGCACTGTTTTTGTGTGTCAAAAAGCTTTGTATCGTATAGCTCTTGTTTTTTCAATTTTATCTTTAAAGAGGAAACTGGCCTACACAATATCACACTAAAATTATAAAGGCGAAAGTTTGTGAGGGTGTGAGTGTGTATGTTTGTTACTTCTTCACGTCTAAACGGCTGGAGCGATTTTAATAAAATTTGGAATGGAGTTAGCTGACACCCTGGATTAACACCTAAGCTATAATTTATAAAGTTTGACGCGGGGTACAGCTAGTTATAAATAAAAACGTTTCTAAATAAATACATACTACGCAGCGCCTGCATAGCAATCACACAACTGATAAACATACTCAAATATTTCTTAAATCTAAAATACATACATAAATTACATCCAGACACAGAACAATAAATAATCTTGCTCATCACACAAAGATTTTGCTAGATGGGGATACAATATGATGGAGAACCTACGACCTGTGACTTGACAGTCAGCATTACTAATTACTTGATCAGCTTTAACTTTTAGTTTTAACTACTCAGCTGATCATCACAAAGTTTTTTTTTCTAGGTGAGGCAAAACTCAACTGGGAAGTTGCTACGCGATACAAAATAAACTCCAGGTGAGAGTAAGGTCACTAGCTAGGGGCCGTAAGCTGTAAGTTTTTTGTGGACTTGATGGTATTTAAAAAAAAATAGTTCTTTTCTTGAATACTACAGGGAAATAATACAATAATCATTTATATTATGCTGTACTATTTTCGGAGTGATGATGTCAAACATAGGTGGATCTTAAACATACATTGAATTCGGTAAGGTTTTGCATTAAAAAGTCAAATCCATATATCAACCTGCTGAAATGATGGATTATAATTTCTGATCAGGTGTATGAACTAAAATGTAACTATTATTGATATTGGGTTAACTCAAACATGCAGCACGGTAAACTGTTTCTATTACCAGTATTAGTTGAATAAACAATTCATTACGCGTATCCACAATATTTGCTCCAGATATATTCGCTCCAAATAATATTAAAGCGCCATACATCACGACGTATCAACGTATATGTTGCGGTTAATATCGTTTATTCAGATTTATTCAAATAAAACGAGTATTATTATTATTAATGTAATACAAAATAAAATCGATCTATTTTTCATGAAAATAAATATCTCAAACATAAATGTAAACACATAAATCAGGTAAGCCACCCTCTTATAGATATATTATGTATATGTATGTGAGGGTAGCTTTCCAGTTTATGTTTCGTCATCTGTATGTGAAAGCTGATGCCTGAAAAGAGTTAGGGCATAGCGTTACTGCTTCCCTTTTGCGCCGCAGGTCGTGAGTTTGATTCCCACCCAAGACAAATATTTGTGTGCATGAACATGTCTGTTTGTCCTGAGTCTCGGTGTAATTATCTATATGTATTTACAAAATAAAAGTAGTATATCAGGTATCTGGTTTCCATACTACAAGCTCTCCTTAGTTTGAGATCCGATGGCCGTGTGTGAATAATGTCCCAGGAAACTATTATTTTACGCCAACTGCTGGACAAAAGCCCCCCTACCCGCTACCCGCCCTACACTAATTTATAATTTAGCAATGCAAAATTATGCTTAACATGAGAGTAATGCTACATAATAATAATTAGATGTTATTTTAGAATTAATGGTAGGTAAAATTAAATTTCGCTATATGATAGTGGAATATTATTATTTAGAAATTTCGTTGAGTTGTACCAATTACAATCTCAATAATGTATTTAGATAACATCCTTCTAAAAAATGTAAGCACGTGATAGAACGTGATGGCCGTTGCCATAGTAATACTTTCCAGTAGTTATTAATGATCGTCCAATTTATTACTTTTACCGTAACTTGTATACGTCAATAAATAATTGTGGAGCTGCGTCGCCTTCCTTTACATACATAATGTTATTTTATTCTCGACACCTACGACGGCGGAGATTGATCACGCGTCGTACTTACCATAAGTACTTCTACCTATATACTTTGTATAACACATATTTTTGTATTGTGTGGAGTGATTAAGCATTATAGAACGGTTCTGGTGCCTAATGAGAATTACGTGTTGTAGCGTGAACCATTAAAATAAGTTCAATGAAATGAACCTACCTACTATTAAATAAGCGACATAGTTGTATTTATTTATGTAACAAATATGACTAATAACGAAATCTATAAATCTATAAACGGTTTATATCACAAAATAGGGTTATAAAGCTTATAATAAAATTAGCAATAACAATTTAGTGCCAATTTGAAACCCAACATTGTGAGATACTGGTGCCTGATGTAGGTTTATAAAAAACCTGTATTACGGGTCACCAGGGGATATCTGCGGCTTGCCTAGTGGTAAAAGGTTTTATTTAATCAAGAAACGATATAAAGCAAGATACATATGATTATACCACAACTGTCGGCCTTGTCATAAGGTGTGATCTATTCCAGGCTACCTAAAATTGAGTAATCAATTTAAGAAATGGAGATATATGTCGGTATTCAGGCAAATTTGCTAAGATGTACCCTTTGTACCATACCTACAGTCCTTACTAATATTATAAGTGCGAAAGTAACTCTGTCTGTCTGTCTGTCGTAGTAACGACGTAGGCTACTTTTTAATGCAAAAAGGGGTTGAAAGGGGGGATAAAAATTTGTATGGAAGTATCGTCATTTTTAAAGATAGAAGCGTAAAACTTGATTTTCAGTCTGTTGATTCGATATAAATAAATATGACTTTTAAAGTTTGCATAAGTTTAAGCAAGGGTGTAAAATAACAATAGGGAATAGGGGATGAAAGTTTGTATGCAAATATGTAAGGTTTATGTGAATGTTTTACAAGAGACAAAATATTAGAGATATTCTGGTTTAATATTTACGGAGTTATTGCAAAATGTGTGGGCGAAGTCGCGGGCATAGCTAGTTGTACATATTTTTATTTTATTAAGTGTCTGGTAATAATAATATTATACACCTAAATAGATATCTTTAATCAGCAATCAGCATCGCTGAAAATTCCGAGCTTGGTTTACTTTCAAGTGATAAGTTGTTATTCTTGACCAACCTTTTGAAGGTACTGGATGTTTGCGCCTATTCCAGTGCTTTGCATTCATACCTTATTATAGAAAACATTGTTTCATCTTAAATTGAAACTATGTTTTCTATAATGACGTAAGAAACTTTAGTAAATAATAATAATAATATCCTGGAACATTATTTACACACGGCCATCTGATCCCAAACTAAGCAGAGCTTGTACTATGCAAACCAGATAACTGATATACTACATATACTACTTTTCATTTGTAAATACATACTTTTATAGATAATTACACCCAGTCTCAGGACAAACAGACATGTTCATGCACACAAATATTTGTGCCGGGTGGGAAACGAACCCACGACCTCCGGCGTGAAAAGGAAGCATTTGCCAACGATGCCAACAGGCCCGTCAAATTTTAATGCATTTACTTATAAATTAAAGTTTGCTTATTCTACCTTGTAGGACCAGCTTATACAAAAGAATTTTACAAACACGAAAAAATAGGTATCCTATATATACAGGTAAAAGGAAATAGAACGATGACTTAATGATAATACATACTGTATTATCATTAAGTTTAGTATCCTGGGTTGCATATAACCCATCTCCGCAAAATAAGCGATTTTTATAGGGTATACAGACTCTATAGCTACACAATTGGATTGAATGTTTTATTAAGGCCAAATTGTCTAGCAGGGTATATCAGAAATGAACAAAAAAATTAAAATTGAATGCCTTTTGAAAATATTTTTCTACTGTGATTTTTCGGCAGCTCTTCTCAGCCGCCACGTCACGTACTGCTCGGTTGGAAAAAAGTGCGATGCCCCATGAATGATTCATTTTTACGAAATAAGTGATTTGAATCTTACTTAAAGGTTATGGTAGTGTAAAATTAATGCATAGAATAGATCGATCTTCCAACTTATTGTAGTACAATACACAAACAAACTCGTCCAGTTTTTTGTAGGTTATCATCGGTAACTAAATAACAGTGTGTGGAAGTCTTACACACACATGGCAGACTGTATCTCTTTACCTTAAGTGTTGTGCACTTGTCGGTGTAACAGGTATCAACCTTCTCTATCGTAAGCCTTCTTTTGTAAGCTTCCATTTTCAAAACTATCTTCACCTGGTCCATATATTTACGTCTCAGTCTGGTAGGCATTTAACCTAAATAGTAGTTGTACCACAATTGTTTAAACTTCTTGTATACTTTTTGCTAACGTACCACGTTAGTAAAAAGCATACAACCCACGTGATAGCAAGCGATTATCTATAAAGTGGAGACACTGCCCCAGTCTCAATTAGCAAGTGCCCAATGAGCTAAAAAACACTATGTTCAACTTTTTGCGTAACGTATTATTCAATACGAACTATTCATCCGAGCAAAACTTCGAAATAATTAATTAATAAGATCTATTTAGCACTTGAGCATTAATATACACGACAAACTCACATTTAAGAAGGTAATTCTAATGCAATATGGAGCCGCTCTCATAATAACTTCCTGAATGTCCACTTCAATATAGATAGGACGAAACAGACGAGATAACAATCAAAACTAGATTTATAAAATCTTTGATAAAAATACTACAATGAATGCACAAAATTTAATGCAAGTTATTTTTTATTAATAGTTTTAATTATACTGTGTGACTGACGACATAGAATAAAGCCACCCCATTTCGTCCCGTGGGGGTGTAGAAGTCGACCCGAGAGTATATCTCCCAGAGAACGGGCAGCAGGGTCTCTCTGTGTACTATGACCGTGCGATCGCCAACCCATCTGCCAAGCGTGGCGATTATGACATCGCGCATCGGGCATGTTTAATGAAGCCAGAGTGGACTGTTTCTACGCCACAATGCGCAAACGGTGTGCATCCCTGATGAGCAGGATTCGTGGCCACTCTAACATTCTGGCCATGATCGCAGGCAGATTTGACTGCCTACACATGAATCACTGCTGCGCTCTTTCTCACGGAATGGGGCATCAGTGATTCATGTATTCCACTAAACAAAATCTTAGCTATATTTTTACTAACATAGAATAAGTCTTATGTAATTTTGAGTCTTTGGTTACTTTAATAAATAAATTTATATTTACTATTATTATTATTATATGCCTCCAAATTATGGACACAACACCATTAAGCAAAGTCTTTTCGGGAGGCCTTTGTCTAGCAGTGGACGTCAATAGGCCGACATGATGAGTTTTAATAATAAAAGTAATGTTTTGACTATTCACAGACGCTGTTAATTATCGAGATTATGTGAATAATATCTATTTTATTTTAAAAGCTTACATTTTTGTATACATACATTCATCACATTAATTGAATTCATAATAAATTAAATGATTAAAGTCTTAAAGTAGACGACTATATCTTTAACAATACAAAAACATAAGAAACAAACAATATGCAAAAACCTGATTTTTACTTGAATTCAGTTTTTTAACTTATTTTTTGTTCGTCTGCGGGTACTGCCCAAAAAGCTGACAACGTTACCTCTTTGTTTAATCAAGCCGATACCCTACCGAGATAAACACTCGAAGGTAAAATAAGGTCACCCGAGGTTTTAATGAGACGTTTGGACAAGTTGTTTACAGATCTACGTAAACGAAACCATAGGCCTCTGGGGTTTTTGAACCCCTGGGGAGCCATGGTTTCAACTCCATACAGAATAAAAATGCACCCACCTCCGATGGATGAATACTTTCTTCGTTTGAGGCTCTCTGATAGATATATTACGAACGTGGGAATACATATGGTCTTTGTGTCTATTACAGACGATTTACGGTGCATAGTCTGAGAGACATTTTTTTTGTGGCCAAACAAACCGATGCCAGAGCGACATAGCCTGCCGCAGGTTTGACAAGGGATGTTTGCGGTGGTTGGTGCCGAGCCGCTTTCATCTCGCTTCTGTCTCTTATCAGTAACTACTCCGAACCAGGCCTCATCACAGATCTTATGACCCTCTACTACACGTTTGCGCCATTCAACTCTATTTTCAGCAAACTTTTCCCAGCTACAGTGGTCAATTTTAAAAGCGGCCATATCCCGCTTGGTGGGAAGGTGTCAGTATAATATAATAATAATATAATATAATATCTGGGGACAATGTCACACAGATCATCCCAGCCCCAAACTAAGCAAAGCTTGTACTATGGGTACCAGGCGACGATATACGTACTTATATAGATAGATAGATACTTATATACATAGAAAACATCCATGACTCAGAAACAAATATTCGTGCTCATCACGCAAATATTTGCACTTACCGGGATTCGAACCCAGGACCACCAGCTTCGTAGGCAGGAGCACTACCAACTAGGCTACGGTATATTCACACATGTGGACTCCTATACCAGTGGCTATCCACAACTTCAAGGAACTTCACTCTTACTAACGCTCCATGAAATACCTTACAGCTCTAAGCCAGGCAACTAGCCAGCACGTTAACGTTGGCAATGGCCCGATGGATGACGTCATGTAGAGTGGCGTAAAGCGTAAGTGCTACCTGCACTGGTGGGGTAAGAAAAGCCATGGTTCTTACCCCAGCAGTGCAGAAAGACTTACGCTTTGCGCCACTCTAAATAGAAAGAAAAAACGAAATAATTTTATTTTCATAACAAAATTATTTCTTTCTTTCTTTCTATTAAGAGCGGCTTAAATGACGTCATCCATCGGGCCTTTACCAACGTTAACGTGCTGGCTAGTTGCCTGGCTTAGAGCCGAAAGGTAAAAGAAGCCTATACGATTTAATAATAATTTATTTAAGAAATACGTGATTTAAGTGGATGACAGGCATGTTGGCGTGGTTGGCAAATGCTTGCTTTTCACGCCGGAGGTCGTGGGTTCGATTCCCACCCAGGACAGATATTTGTGTGCATGAACATGTCAGTCCTGAGTCTGGGTTTATTTATCTATATAAGTATGTATTTACAAAAGAAAAGTAGTCTATCAGTTACCTGGTTTCCATAGTACAAGGTCTGCCTAGTTTGGGATCAGATTTGCCATGTGTAAATAATGTGCCAGGATATTATTATTATAGGTACTCTTAAGTAATATACAAACCTGGGCCATCCGTGCAACATCTATACGTATAATAAAATCGTAGGAAAGTCAAAATTGTACATTGAATTTATTTTTAAAACGATTCTTGGGGCGTGATCTACAATCGATATCCAAGCCAAAAATATAGTTTTTAGAATGTTTGTCTGTGTGTCTGTTTGTTTGTATGTATGTCCGGGCTAAACTCAAAAAGTACTGCATGAATTTACTTCAAATTTTGCATGAATATTACTAAGAGGTTGGGTCAACATATAGGCTACATATTATAACGCTATCAGCTACGGTGGAGGAGCTGTGATAATTTATAAAATTAACGCGGGTAAAACCGCGGGGCACAGCTAGTAATAACTATAAGTCCCTGATTTTTAACTAGCTCAATCACTCAAAATGTGAAAGTTAACAATTTATTCAAATGAAAAGTGTAAAGATAAAGAATCCGAGTACTCGTTACTGGCACATTTCCATGTAAATATGCCTGACCCTAAGGTCTAAGCGACATTAAGGAAGAGGAAAACATTTCTTTTAATTCATTTTACTTTTGTTATTTGTACAAAGAAGTTTCAATTGGGATTATATTTCTCTTTGTTTTTGTATAAGATTTAAGACGGATTTGTAGAGAATATTCGTTGCTATGACGGTAAAAATGTAGAGCTTATATTGTTATTTGAAAACTCCGTGCCTTTGAACTGGGTTTCTTGGAAGGACTAATACATAAACAAACATAAATAGACATGCAAGTTAATACACGCACGAAATACACAAATACATTAAATTTGAATTTTTGTAGCATTATTCGCAATGCAAAGCGTTAATCTAATCTCATAAATGGGAAATCATAAATTGAATCGTAAATTGAACCGGGTCTCGAACCTGCACCATCTACCAATCCGAGGTAGGTACACAAATACATAACTATACATATAATAAAATCGTAGGAAAGTCGAAACTGTACATTGAATATTTTTTTAAAAGGATACTTGGGGCGTGATCTACAATCGTTATCGAAGCCAAAAATATAGTTTTCAGAATTTTTGTCTGTATGTCTGTTTGTCTGTATGTATGTCCGGGCTAAACTCAAAAAGTACTGAATGGATTTACTTCAAGTTTTGCATAAATATTACTAAGAGGTTGGGTCAAAATATAGGCTACATATTATCACGCTATCACCTACGGGGGAGGATTTGTGAAAATTTATAAAATTGAACGTGGGTAAAACCGCGGGGCACAGCTAGTTTATAATAAACTGACCTGTTGGTCTAGTGGTTAGTGGCTCTGACTGCTAAGCCAGAGGTCATGCGGTCGTGTCAGCCGTGCTTCGGAGGGCACGTTACTGTCTTCTCCTATTTTTGTCGTTGGACAACAGTCGTTAAGCCATGTCAGGGTCTTACTGGGCGGCTAGAATAACTCCAGGTTTTAGTAAAGGCTTCCAGCGTTCAAAGAGAATTTGGTCCGGACTTTTTTTAGCATCCATAGATTTCATATATATGAGAAGATATTGAATTATTATTGACTCCTTTTCGTAAAAGCTGGAGATATTTTATGTTTTTAAAAGCTTATCAAATGATGTTCGATTTTGTACATTCGAAATGTTACCGTTAAAATAGTTTTCTTGATGACGATACGAGAGGATGAAGAATAAAATAAATATGATTAACAAAACGTGTTTTGTATTAGCCCTAACCATATAATAATACCTAATGTTTTAGAACTCTCAATAAATAAAATAAAATAAAATAAAAAAGGTTTTTATTCACGTAGACTTTAAAAAAGCGCTTGTAAATAGTCAGAACATGTTTGTAGTAATATAGTTGTATACATTAGATATTATTTCTAGTAACATAGATATTTAGGTACATCTTGTATGAAAACATTTATAAAATTTATTTTATTACAGAAATGATATTTAGCTAGCTCGTATCAAGTTATTGTCAATAGATTATGTTTAATTATCTAGTTTAAGTCTAATATTTTTACTACATATTGTCAATGGTTCTGTCCATATTAAAGGTATTATTATTATGACGGACCTTGTGTTAATAACGACGGTCGCGCTTTAATGCTACCACCGGATCCAATGCGCCCCAACTGAGAAGACCCAGCGAAACAAACTCAGTGGGTTCATCTACTACCGGTTTCAACACGACCCAGTTGAGACGGTCCGGCGAAACCTACTCAAGCGGGCATGAACACGGGATTTGGTCCAATTAGAGTAATTATTTAGTAGGCAAACACAATATCATCATATCAATTTGAGCGTTTACGGGGAAGTGCAACTTTTAAAACATACAGTTGAGTACTCTACACCGAGGGTTTGAATTTATTTGGGATTTCTCATTTTATCTGTAAATTCTCTTATCCTCGCTTAGACCACACCACTTTATCCATTTCTTGATGAGTTAATTTAAATCAGTGATAATTTATAGATAATTGTTGTTTGACGTTCATTCATAACCTAAAAATTCAAACACCGAAATCTTTTTATTCCGGATTTCCCAAATGAAAATAGTCTCATTTATAGATTCGGGAGCTAACGCCAAATGATTTACATTATTTTTCATTACGGAACGATTCAATTTGAATCCCGGAAAATTCTTAGTATGGAGACCTGCCATTGTTCTTTGTGGGCAGAATATGATCATAAGAATTTATAAAAACATTGCATATTTTTCATCCTGAGATCAGAACCAGAAATTACACGATAAAGAGACAATGTACTACAATCTACTAACACAGGTTACACACCTAAAGTTAATTTCCCACTTTAAGGTATGCAAATTCTGTAATGAACAGTTGGTGCTTGTAATCATTTGTTTCCGTGTATTTTCCGTCTCATGCCATAGAAATAATAAAAGCAAAATGTTCCGTGTGAAATTTAAAAAATAATAAAGACTGACGGATCCCTATTATATCTAGACGCTAGGCAAGATAATAATCTAATAACGCGGTCAAACATAGTCTCATCATTTTTCAGAATAGCTTATAATACCCATGTTAATTATGCAAGTGCTTTTTAAGTACTTATTTAAACACGTTCATTGCCTTACCTGATGATAAGTTTGGTTTTAGTAAATATCTTTACTAATAAGAGTAAAACTGTTTACGCTAGATCGCGAGTAGTATGTAGTCTTACACCACTCACTGCCCCTCAGCCTGCTTATTTTTGTTTATGAATGGAACGCTTCCCTAAGGGCCTATGCACATCACGTTTTTTTAAGCGCGCCGTTGTCGCGCGTTTGTAGCGACACACACGCGTTAGCATCGCGTTTGTATCGATACAAACAAAACAAACTGCTCTGTAGGATAAAAGCGCGCCGTAGACGCGCCTCGATGGCGCGCGTAAAATACGTGGAGTGCATAGGCCCTAATACCTCAGCTCCTTTGTATTTCTGATCCCCGGACAAAGAAACTGTCTCTGTGACCCACATATTGTTGGTGTTGCATGTTTGTAAAATTCCCCACGATACAGGAATTAATATTACTACTGCCGGGGTTGTCTAAGAAAAAAGCGATTTGTGCTATTGAATGCATGAAACCATTTAACCTCCTGTAACTATGTATGATTAAAATGCGATTGTGGAACCTAACGGCTTGTGCATCATTACTCGAATATAATTTGAGGATATTTATTGAATCAATCTAACTAATCCCTATCACACATTGAAATTTTGAATACAGTCACGTATAAATAACTTTTCAAGGTGTAATGAACGTCTCGTAATTCAATTATAATAAGCACAAAGAAAAAAAATACATTCGTTATTTAATTTTTTATACGTACTAATGCAAACGTAGTTTTTCTTAAAAAACTTCAGTGTGAATGCATCTTTATAAAAAGTAGAAATAACAATGATTCAAACAAACGTAATTAGATTGATGTTTTAAAATTGTTCTAATACTTTTTACCTGAGTTCAATAACAGACTAGTCTGACGAACACGAGAGTCAAATCTAATTACCTAAATTTAATATGTACAGCCGCCAGCACATCAAGCTACCCCAATCTGTGCAATTTCTCCAATTGATAGTGAACCTTATGCTCGTTGGCGTTCCTTACCTGAGTAAATGTTGAATTAAAAACAAAGTTTACGTACGTTATAAGATTTATCAATACAAATATTCGTAGTAATATTCGAATACATTATCCTCTCTGTAAAAATAACTAAAATGCGTTGCTTTTTATGAAAGACGTTCATTTCATATGGTCCATGGATTATTGGGATACGAATTTTCATTGTCTTATCTACAACATGACATACATATTTAAACGAGAGCGCATTATGTAAACATCAATAAATTTTAAAAGCGTAAATACATCTCGGAATGGGGAAAACACATGACTCTCAATTAGTGAAAATATACGATCGTCAATGATTGTAATAAAGTAGAATGTCCAGCCCAAAACAGCAGCTTTAAATATGAGTGAATACCAACTGATCAAAGAATATGTACTTAGCAGCACTCCGTGGTGTTACCACGACTTAGCAATAATTGTATAACCTATCTCCATTCAAATTTCATCCAAATCCATTCATCCATCCATTCAAAATCATATGATAATTGTATTACTGATCAAAAATCGTTTCAGGATTTTTATGGCGACTGTGATACTTGGCACTTTTGATGCGACAGTACGAGTACATGAAAGAACTTGGCTGGGCTGGTCCGAAAATGTTTATGAAAATATTTGCTAAGATTAATCATGTATAATGTACTGATTTTTGTAAATGACATTAAGAAGGCCAATATTTTGGACAGCATTTAAGCATTGCCATCCAGCGTGGCAATGCGGCTAGCGATGCTCAAAGGCAGCGATACCGAAGTTTTTTTCGACGCCCAAAGATGAGACCTTTATATAATAATATGTACATATTTAATTTTAATTTAAATATATATTGATATAACTATTTCAGTTTACTGATTATGTTTTCTGATCCTAATTTAGGATTTCTTTAATTCTTAGTAGATTTAACGCAATAGAACTAACCAAATATATTCGAACGTTTTCAATGTTCTCATTGGGGGCAAAAGAAAAAGGCGTCATACAGTGTTTATTGAGTTCGCATCAGGCACCGTTGATCAGTAGCATATTCATTCATACACCGTTGATCAGTAGCAGATAATGAGATCTAGGGATAACTTCCCGGATCAAGCCACAAAATAAAATAGCGATTTCATGCCAAGAATAAATATTAGCGTAGCCATGTCGGTGGAGCTTTTACAGTCTTGTTCTAAGGAGAACGCGTAAAGCTGTCGGCATTGCGTCTGTCATTCTGCACGTAGCGGTTAAAACAGTTGCGCCGCCACTTCGTGTCTCGGCTTCGATTCCCGCGCAGGACTACTATTTGTGTGACCCATAAATAATTGTACTGAATCAGGATTGACTTTGTCTCCGTCTGTTATATGTTTTGAAAGTACCCCACGACACAGGTATTAATTAAAATGCGGTGTACTAAAAAGAAAACTGCCATATATGTAAGCGCAGTCGTATCGGATTAGGATGGTGAGAGGGTAGAGCGTGGATATGTTTTTGCTCATAAAACATGTGCTCTATTATATGCCTAACAGTTATGTTATAAATTCAACAAGGAATGCATGAGTGGCTATCTATATAATACGATGGAACTATAATAACATACAGTTATGTGCGTTCATCAGGCGTGTGACTTGTAGGAAGTCTCGTGTTACGTTTTGCTATTATGTGGGCTACTCAAGCGAGTGTGAAACACGCGTTCTTCTTGCCGCCATCCTAATGACTAACAGTGTGTTTAGATTTATAGCGTTTTCCGTAATTTGAAGTAATCTCATATCTGAGTAATTATAAATTTACTTGCCCGGCGGGAATTGAACCTGCATCTAGCTACGAACTATAGATACTGTCAGATCAAATTTTCAAGGTCTCTCGGAAAACCCCCTTACAGAGGATGTAGATACCATCTATTGGCTTTGTTCTCAAAAGATGGCTGACCTGCCAGAATGCTCTCGCATCAGTTCTTATGACCTTACTTATTGCAGAAAGAAACACTAGGGAAATAATGCAATCATGCGCGCTTGTATCCTCACTGATCGGCTCATTCCACAATAAAAAGCATTACGCTATTCTATGTATAGTAATTCTAAACTACTAAGTTCTGAACCGGGGCTTATAGAATAAAAAATCAAGCTTCGAAGCCCCAGTTACCTATCGTACACGTTTTCAATAGCAAAATAGAGTCTTCAAAACCAATTTTGAAAGATAAGATAACGGCAACTGTGTTATCTTAAGTTAACATAGTTGCCATTACTATGTTAACTTTAATTAAGTTAATAAATGTCATAATTTGAAGTCATTTGGTACTGATTCAAATTATAGCATTCTAAGTAAGTGCCAACAGGGATTGGTAACATCTATGCGTAGTTCTTAAACCTAGGTGAAATATTATAATTTAGTGAATACTACAATTTGACAATCTATTCGATTACGATTGAAAATTTCAAGAGAAGCTTAATTTAGCAACGGCATACACCTGCTATTCTGCTCGTAAATATAAAGATGATTATTATTATTACAATATAAGGTACACAGATAACAAAAATTATATGGAACCACCTCGCAAGTATGCCTAATTGAAAAAAAACCTTAACTGTTTCATAAACACCGGATTAATATAAAAAAGCTTCCACTTTAAGTCGGTTAACCACGGGAACGTCATGGATTTAATACGGAAGTTGGGATTTTCTTTCATTTTCGTCGGATATTGTTTTTGTGTAGTATGTTTATATTTATACCACTGATTTCACATATAAATCTAATTAACATTTCGCCAAATCTTAATTGTAAAATGTATAATTGTGACTTGCTTGATTGTTCTTATTTGATAAATAATGAATTATCTGTATTTAATTTAATAGTGTCTTTAACAATTATAGTGTTCATTTTTACCGTTTCTGGTTTAGAAGAAGAAATAGCTCTTAACAATACGGTATTGATTCTAAATATTTTCTTGATAACTTCGGAACATTTATCTACAAAGCGTGGCCATCTTTTCGTGAAATTGTCCGATTGTTCAGTTGTGTAGTGTTCGCAGCTTAGGTCACAGTGAGTAATCTTCAATGTCTTTGAGAAACTCATTACAGTGGCCTGTCGCAGTAGTCTTTGTCTATGAATAATAAAACGAGATGAAAGAGTACCTATGTAGGAAGGTACTAGTCACAAACAGGTACTAGTTGGTAAATCCACGTCAACGGTGACAGATTACAATTGCAACTGGTTGGACCAGAGAAATCTAGGGCTAGTGCTTACTTGTCATATTCTTTTCTTCTACTTTGTTTGGCACATCTTGGATACATGATCTTGGATACATCCCAAAACTTTTAGAGAATTACCCTTACGGCTATTTAAGATTAAATTAAAAGAGTGGTTGATTCATGAATGTTTCTACACACTAAATGAGTTCCTAAGTCGCAAGACAAACTAAATTTATTTTTACTTTTATTATTAAGAACTTTTATTGTTAAGAAATTTTATTATTAGGTTTTTAAGAAGTTGTACTACATTATTATTGTATAGTGTCATTTATTTAATTTAGTTTTGTTTTAATTTTACTTTTTAATTTACTTTAATACTATAACATGTATAATAGTACCTAAGTCCCTTAATATTCGCATGCCCACTAACGGTAGATGTCGGAACCTACAAAACAATGTACTTACCATCTTTGTAACCATATCTGAAGCGAATAAAGTTATTATTATTATTATTATGAGTCACTATAGAAGTATATAGTCGCAGTAAAATTTTTACGGAATAAAGTACCTTTGACTTTGACTTGACTTTGACAGCAAGATTACAGACAGGTAGTAGTTTTATATAGGTTACAGACATGAAAATTTATGTGGTGGGTACCACATAAATTTTCATGTCTGTAACCTATATAAAACTACTACCTGTGTCCCTCGATTGCACACGAGTTAAACTATAGTTAAATAATATTTTAAGTGTTATTCGGATATACAAGTTCTATTATTTCAACAAACTTTCATCAAAATCCGTTTCGTTGTATACGAGTATATACTCACAAACTTTCGCATTTATGGTAGTAGTAAGATGTAGCTAGTGTGTATTTTTGTAGCTTAACGTAGAGCTTAAGCTACGAAAAAAAAATGGCAGACCAAATTTAGGTTTCATTTGCTAACACCCTCTCGGAGGATGTAAATTATTTATTAAAGTAAAATTACTTGCGTTTGAAAAGTACAGTTGTTAAAATGAGTGTATGACGTAAGTGCCATACCAAACCGACTGGTCATCGGTGAGTTTGTGCAATGACTAAGTATGTCGTTATGTCATACATCAATATTGCTCTCATAATAACCAGCCAGTGACTTTTTCCTAAAGACCCAATAATCCTACTAAGACTATAAATGTAAAAATATGTAGCTTTGAAATTTGTACTCAATCGCAAAAATGGCTAGCCAGACAGACTGCACGTGTGGCGCAGCGGCTAAGACGGTCGCCTCGCTGCTTCGTGTCGCGGGTTCGAGTCCCGCCCCGGACAAATTTGTGTGACCCATAAATAGTTGTTCTGAGTCTGGATGTAATTTGTGTCCGTCTATTATATGTTTGTAAAGTACCCCGCGACACAGGGACAAGATTCCCTAGTGCGTGGGTTGTCTTTTAAAAAAACATAAAAAAAAGATTTGTAATGCTGACTTTTGAATTTGGAATGCTGAAAGGTTCCTTAGGCGCTGTTTCTAAATAAAATATCTGACTTATAAACTATTGAAGTGCTAATATTATATTAGCTATTGTTTTTTACACGACATTTCCAGTTTAGTTAAGGAAATAAGACTACACACTAAGTAACCCGCGTCAGAGGGCTAATCCTTCTTGAAATTCGAGCATCAACTTAGGGTGGTTACTGACATGGCGATGATGAGACGATAGGGTCCTTTTTTAGGGTGGTTTTGTATAACTGTTGCTCTGCGGTAATATGCAAAGATGGAGATAATTCGTCGATAATAATGCAAACTGGGAGTCCGAGAGATGATGATCACACGTTCGCGGTTGCACTCTCAGATAGCAAGTACGATATATGGGATGGTATAAAGTGTTACAAGAGATTCTAATAACTTTGACTTGTTCTAGGTAAGTCGTTATCTCGTCGTAGGAGTTGTCAAAGTTCCTGCGAGTGTGCTTACGGGAGGATATATTGGACTGCGGCGAACAACATAGAACTACTATTTATTAGTTGGAAGACTATATATTCACTTTCCAAAAAGATATTAGATGGAACTCTAGATGAGAAAAAAGTAAGAAAAACACAACGTGAAACAAGATGAAAGTACCGTGCTCAGCGAAAAATTTAACTTAAGAAAGAAAACGAAGTACTACGATTTTTTCTCGTCGGTTCTCAATATCTGTCATCCTCTTTACCAATACTTTTAATTACACATAAACTTTAATCTCAGAATTCATTTCCTGTTAAATTTTCTGAAAATAGTTATAACTCATAGACATCGAACCTAATTAAACGTTGTAAAGAGTTATTACTGTAACGTCACAAAGGTAGTAAAACCTTTAATGTTATGGGCTATTCTTCTAATTTACAATCTTCTATGTTTATGGCTAGTAATTACCCCAGTGTCAGAGTTAATTAAGCCGCCCAGAAGATCTGACGAGGTTAAATTTCTTGTGTTATGGCTACATCGAACCCACGACCTGCGGCGTGAAAGGCAAGCATTCACAAACCACGCCAACAGGCTCGTCATAAAAATATAAACAACAAGATGGCATAGTTTTGGAAGGTATTATCAATATGATATGATCTTTATTTAACAGGCAACTATGACTATAACATATCAGTGTTATAGTCATAGTCATATATATATATATATATATATCGGTGCAAAATAATATGCGACAACTAGCCACACAACATTTTGAACTCTTTGGTGGCCCAAAGAGTTCCCTTCTCGACAGTGCTATAAATTTAAAATATTTTCTAGAATAGGTGTTCTCAATGTGATATGATATTTCACATGAAAATTAGAACATATCAGTCGGCCATTTTTTTAGGAATCAATATCCATAGGCTTTGTGCAACATCGCATCCTCAGTAACAGTGTTTGTAAGGGAACCCCAAATTTGCCCTGCCAGTGTATCTGTGTGTATCGTTCGTAGCTTAACGCAGAGAACCTATTTCGAATTGGTAGAGGGTGCTTGCTCGAGACCCGCCGGACAGTTAATTTTAGTTATTCCCATTTGAGATAATATTTATACGCTTTGCATTGAAAATAATGCTATAATGCAAAATTATAAAAAATACATTTGTATTTCTGTATAATAATTGAATAATTACTCGGTATGGACTACAATTTTTAATATATAGTTTAAACTTGCGTAGAAATTGTTCTGTTAATGTATAGGTGTGTATTCCTATCTACCACTTGCTATGGACTATCTAAATGATTTAAGAAAGGTTCTAGTGAGATATATAATATTACCATTAAAACAAGGTTAACATTAGCGTAACATATTTGCCGTTGTACACTAATTTTGTAGGTTTTATTTTAATTATCTAAAATATATAGATTCGATAAAAAGTGCCAGGTTGTGTCTTTGTTCGACTAGCGATTAAAATAGTAAATAAAATTATAATATTCTCACAACAAAAACTGAATTATTTTTTTCACGCATAAACTTTTGGACTCATTTACGTATTCATTGCACAGTACCGAACCATTATTCAAGATTGTGTTCGGCCATTTTATTCCTTGTTTTATTTTGCTATCCGCCGCATTTTTTAAATCACATTATAAATAGCTATTAAGCCACATTCGTAGTTTAGAATCATGATTTTCTTCCTTAATATGATCCGGATGTTTTGGAAGTTTCATTAAATTGCACAGGTGTTCAGGGGTGTTTTTTCATTGGGGCTTTAAATATTTTACCCTTGCCTTATCTTATTTCTACAGGAGTCTGATCTCAATTTAACCTATTGTAACTATAAACCAGAATTAATCGAGTGACTGCCATCTGGCTCGGAATCCATATTAAACAAGTAGTTAAAGATGACTATTTCTATTATAGTACTATTTCTATTATAGTTAAAGATGACTTTCTTCTCCGGGTCGTCCACCTAGGTAGCTAGAGGAAGCCGCAGGCTAGCTAGGGTAGGTTCCTCAGCGGCGAGGATCGCTTTGGCCCATTAACGCGTGATCGGTGATCCCGTGCATGTGATCACACCCTCATTTAGAATTTCGTCTTTTGCTTTAGTCTTCCATTCTTTAATTTTATTATAGTAGAACTAAATTTCAAAATAATAGATTAGTAAATTGTTATTTATTTAAGGATTTCAGTAAATATATGCGATAAAACAAACCGCACGGACTGACAAATTATTTTTTTTTGTAACTTTTTACTATTCACTAGCTTTATGTAC
This sequence comes from Pseudoips prasinana, assembly GCA_951640165.1. NCBI lineage: Eukaryota > Metazoa > Arthropoda > Insecta > Lepidoptera > Nolidae > Pseudoips > Pseudoips prasinana. The sequence goes on along the minus strand of OX621236.1, from coordinate 18,996,759 downwards.
TGCATTGTTACCTTGACAAGTACAAGTGTATGTTAATACCCAAGTGCTGAATAAAATTTCATTTCATTTCATTTCATTATTAGATTAGAAGATTGAGAATAGAATAGAATACTCTTTATTGTACACCATAAAAATAAATACAACATGAGATATTACATAGATAATAATAATATCTAGGGACAATAATACTAATAATAAATAAATTGTACAAAGGGCGGTCTTATCGCATAAAGCGATCTCTTCCAGACAACCTTAGGATGGATAGGAGCTGAACATTAACTTATACCTAGCAGTAGGTGTGCAACAAGAGATATACCAAAAATATGGTATATCCATAAATATTTTTAGTAAATGTACTGTTAAAGTATGAAATAAAAAGACAAAATTAAATAAGCAAATAAGAACAGAATAGATACTTTACTTAAGAAAACATCAATTATACACTCAAATAGTGTTCTCTGACAAGCTTTTTGAAAGTTGCTATTGTCTGAGCACGTCTACACATTAAGCTGTCAGTTCCGGCTGTAGTCATTAGAAAACAGTCGTTAATCCATGTCAGAGGCCTACTGGGCAGCTTGAACAACTCTGACACTAGTGTTACCACTGCCTATATGAAGTCGTAAGTAGCACATTTCTTTCTGACAGAAGATACTTTACCAAAGTAATGCGATACGGAATTTACAGACTCCCGAACGACTTTACACTTGACAAACTATTTGTAAGTCAATATTTCATACAAATACACATATATAACAGGTTAAGCTGACTTTTCAATGGGAAATTATAAATAATAAAATAAATATAAAATAAATAAAAAAGGTTTTTATTCACGTAGACTTCAAAAAAGCGCTTGTAAATAGTCAGAACATGTTTGTAGTATTATAGTTGTATACATTATTATTTCTAGTAACATAGATATTAGGTACACATGTATTGATAGTATTAAAACATTAATAAAATTTATTTTATAACAGCAATGATATTTAGCTAGCTCGAATCAAGTTATTGTCAAGAGATTATGTTTAAGTTTAATTATCTAGTTTAAGTCTAATAATAGGTCTTTACCTATGAAATTGCCGTTTTGTATGAAAAAATTTAAACGAATTTTTTTCATGAATTTTTTTATTTGTATTAATCGAAGTAATCACCCATGCAATCAATGCATCTTTGCCATCGCAGTGGCAGTTTATTGATGCCCTTCTTAAAGAAATCAGCTGGACGGGAGGCAACAAATTCTTCAAAGGCATTTTGTACTGCCTCTCGGGTATTGAATTTTTTTCCCGCCAAGAAGTTATCCAAATTCTGGAAAAAGTAGTAGTCTGTAGGCGCAAGGTCTGGTGAGTAGGGCGGATGACGGAGAGCTTCCAACCCCAGTTCTTGCAACTTGGAGACCGTCTGCTGTGCAGTATGAGGTCGCGCGTTGTCGTGCAGGAGCAGCGGAGACGAGCGATTGACCAATGCTGGTTGGAGATGCGCCAGCTTCTCCATCATTGTGCTCAGTTCTTCACAGTACACATCTGCAGTAATGCTCACCCCGTTTGGTAAGAAGCTGTGATGAATCACACCGGCGCTAGACCACCAAACAGTGACCATCACTTTTCTAGGGGTAAGTTTTCGTTTAGGGCATTGTTTAGGTGCTGAACCAGGATCCAACCAACTTGCTGAGCGCTTGCGGTCATCAAACAGAATCCATTTTTCATCGCAGGTAACAATGCGGTTCAAAATTCCTTCATTTGTGTGTCTGTTGAGCAGTGCAAGGCACGTCTCGACGCGTACTTCGCGCTGGCGATCATTGAGTTCGTGGGGCACCCATTTGTCAAGCTTTTTTACCTTGCCAATTTGACGCAAATGGACCAATATTGTTTTGACGCTAACGTCGAAAGCTGCTGCTAATTCAGCCGTAGATTGTGTATCATCAGCTTCCACAACCGCCTTTAATTCGTCATTGTCGACCAAAGTCTTCGGACGACCGCGAGGTTCATTTTTCAGGTCGAAATTTCCAGAACGGAAGCGAGCAAACCAATAACAGGTGGTGCGTTGGTTTGTAGTGTTAGCTCCGTAAACGTCGTTGATGTTGCGTGCCGCTTGTGCCGCGTTGCTGCCACGACGGTACTCATATTCCATAATTACTCGAATTTTTAACGTATCCATGATGACGAAAAAGATTGAAATGCGATGAAAATGTAACACTAATCAATAAAGAAATGACTACTTTTGGAAAAAAGAATCCATGTTTTTAAAATAAAATTAATTTGAAATTAGAATTCTTAGCCAAACAAAAATTATTTTGATTTGAAATGGCCAGTACTGCAGAACGGCAATTTCATAGGTAAAGACTTAATATTTGTGATACATATTGGCAATGGTTCTGTCTATATTAAGGTGATATTATTATGACGGACCTTGTGTTAATAACGACGGTCGCGCTTTAATGCTACCACCGGATCCAATGCGCCCCAACTGAGAAGACCCAGCGAAACAAACGCAGCGGGTGTCTCTACTACCGGTTTCAACACGGCTCAGTTGAGACGCTCCGGCGAAACATCCTCAATGGGGCATATACACGAGATTTGGTCCACTTACTGTAATTATTTAGCAGGCAAACACAATATATGCTCGATCGGTTGTCTGTTTATTTATTTATTTTAGGTTTAATTTATTAGAAAGAGAAAATAAAAACGTCAAAATAAAAGTAACATTAATCATTTTGAGACACAACCAACAGTTCTGAAATTCGTAGAATATTTAAATAATAGATAGTTTTATTACAGATAGTTCATGTAACATAAAATATTACTCATGTCTATATGGCTATAAGATCTCCAGCGGACTATGTGCATGTAGATGCCGACCGCCAAATGTCTTTATCGTCAATGTAATCCTTAGTAGTGTAGTAACCCTTAGCCATAAGTTCATGTTTAATGTGTGACTTAAACTTATTATCAGGTAGTTTAGTTATATGAATAGGGAGCTTGTTATAAAACCTAGTACAGTTTCCCATGAATGACTTTTTTGTTTTGCTAACTCTAAAGGCTGGTATAGCTAGTTTGTCCTTATTTCTTGTATTGACATTGTGCAAGTCACTCCGTTTTTTATATTTATCTAAATTTTTCCGCACAAACATTATATTCTTCTATATGTATTCAGATGGAACAGTAAGTATATTTACCTCTTTAAAAACGCTTCGTAGAGACTCGCGACTGCCTAGATTATAAATAGCTCGGACTGCTCTTTTTTGTAATACGAAAATAGCACTTATGTCAGCTGCTGAGCCCCACAGCAGAATACCATAGGACATAATGCTATGGAAATAAGCAAAATATACTAGTCTAGCAGTTGGTTCGTCTGACAATTGTCTGATTTTCCAAACTGCATATGAAGCTGAACTTAATTTGGCAGATAATTTTTTCATTCTTTCAATTCATTCTCATTTTTTCAATTCATATTGTGCATATCTCATGCGAATATCCAATTGAAGAATCATTTGCTGTAGATATTTATATCGCTAGCAATTATTATTAGGATAACGTTCTCTATACTCTTTATTGAAATATTGACTTATTTATAGATTGTGTTAAGTCTGTCGCTCTTCTGCAGTAACTTTTGATCACATTCCGCCCAGATCAAACGCTATGACTAGGACATACCCTTTATTTTCGCTATTGACCCCTAGTTATCAGCACTAAAAGCTTTTTGGTAATTCGATTACGTTTCCAGTACTGTATTGTATCAAATAAACAACGCACACTATTTAAACCAATGTTTTGTTATAAACTGTACCAAAGGCTAACCGATAACGTATCGTAAACAGCCCGCAAGCCTTACAGATTTTGCTTATTGTTCGTTTATTTTTCAATCTTGCTTACAATTCAGTACATAAAGGTAACAATAACGATCGTTTAGGTATTTTTCTTGAAATTTGAACGAAGTAGGTGTGCACAAAAGGAATAATAGTAGAGGGGTGCTAAAATTGTTTAATTTATTATCAACAAGCGCTTAGCTACGTACTTCGTTTTCGGTTGCTTTGGATAATATGCGAAGCATCCACGTAGAAATATATGTATATCTAAAAATAGTGCAGACAAATTATAGAAGCCGTACTTAACCTGTAAATCGGCCTGGTTAACTGGTAACCTGTTGCCAAGGACCGTTGGTTTGCGGCTGTTATTTAGCCAGGCGGACGCTATATATAAATTAAAACTTGAGAGGTGTCAAGAGACACCCGGATGGAACGAAGTTATTTCTTAATATTTATTATGTACAAAAATAATCGTCGCAACACCACCTGTTCAATGCGAAATAGAAATGAAAATATCTGGCTTGCTTTCTTTAATAAAGGGAGAGAGAGAGAGAGAGAGAGAGAGATAGACAGAGAGAGAGAGATAGACAGACAGAGAAACATGCGCACGCCGCATAGCTGCAAAAAGTGTCGTGACAACTTTTCGTAACATTTTTTCCGTCTAGGCCCCTTTCACAATGCGCGATAAGGAAATTCGTTCCAATAAAATGTAATCGATTGCCTCTGGTTCAATTTCTCCGTATAACAACTGCAATTAACCGCAGATCCATTTAGCGGTATTCAAGATCATAAGTATGATTTCGAGCAATATAGTACATATTGCTCGAAATCATACTTATGATCTTGAATACCGCTGCAGCGTATTCATTTTCTCATGATCATTTTGAATTGAAGAGCCACTTCTTGGTAGTGTTACGTTTTAACAATCATGAATGGCGATTGAGACACGTTGTTCGAAAAGGCATTCTATACATTGGTTTAAATTTTAAAAAATACAGGTTAATTGGGTTGTTGTGTTTGTAGAGACTTACTTCTGTTAGCTATTTTAAGCAAATCAAATCATTCGTTTGCCTTTTAATTTTTTTCATACTTGATTGTGACTTTACACATTAACAATGACATGCTAAAAAGTCAAGGATGTCAAAAGCATAGGAACCAAAAATAATATAATTTTTTTCTATTATTGGTAGTTAAACAGGTATATTTTACATACTATAGTATCTGAACTTAGTGCTCCTGCTTTTTATTTGTGTACAAGTTGACAAGCGATTTTTTAAGTTGGTTGCTAATATTCTTCGTTAGTTTTAAGTTTAAATTACAGCCTGCAAAATGAGATTTATATATACGATAGTTACAATTCTACTTGTATATGTAGTATATCATTTATTTGGTTTCGATAGTACGAGCTCTTCTTAGTTCGGTATCAGATGGCCGTGTGTGATTTTTTTTTGTTAATAGTAACTACCACGTATTTTAGGACAGTTTGAGATGCCGGATATTAAGTTTATGTCGATGTCTATTTGTATGTTTAAACTTAACGCTTACATAACTAGACAGATTTAATAGCTAATTGATAAAAATACTGGCCAAAGACTAAGTCATATGTTATGAATTGAAGAAGCAGTGGGCAAAGGAGGTATGGAACTATTTTGCTATTTAAAGTCTAAAGTTTTATTATAATTCTAAATTGAAATTAATTGCGCGTTAGGCGTATCTATTGATGCCCACGTTATCAATTGTTATGATTCTATGGATGGAACTAAGAGAATCTTTTTATTTTTAAACTACTACTAATAATATTAAAAATACTACATGTTAATAAAAAAAATACAAATATCTCTTTCACACAAAGAAAGACGTAGTTACGAACACAATAATTAATAATATAAATATTGCTTCGTCAAAACCACAAGATTTTTGACTCGGTCAAATCATCAGAGATAGAGCCAAGTGCTTATAACCACCAAGACGAGTTACGCAGGGCTCGCAATTTCATGGGTGATCTAATGATCATCAAAAGAGGTTTAATTTATGAACGTTTTCCTGCATTGGAGAGTACTATAACTTATTCAGGCCCGGCTGGAGCTAGGGCTTGAACATTAGACAATAGTAAGCAGATGTAAAGGATACAGTCGAATGATATGCAAATGAATTTAATAAAGTAGAAATATAAGTTGGTATGAAATAATTTTAATCAACTTCAAAAGAAGAACGAAATGAATTAGACTCTATCTTTTTTGTATGGTATGTTGGTTCTCAGTTGCTTGTGAACCATTTTAATTCGACGGGAAGGCTTTCGAAATGGTGCCATATATATATTTTTAAATCGGTTGGTATATAGAAAAGTTGTAGTACCCTATGTAATAATATACATAGTCAATATTGGAAACATATGTTATATATTAATATTAGTTTATATATGTCTTTCTGAATTATTATAATTTAGGAATTACGATTAAGAACTAAAAAACACCTAAAAATACAGCAAATTTTTTCACTAATGTAACAAGTAAGCTTACAAAGTATTTCTAGTAGTAAAAAGCATAGACTGGACGCTTTTGCAAATGGACTCTATATAGTCATCATGAACATCTTGTGAGCCAAAAGACGACCTCCACTATATATTTCAATATGTTTATTGCTAGTTAATATCACAATATGACACTAAACAAATTGGTTCTTATGTTTGTTTCTGTTCATTTTAATCTTGTTAAATATTACGTACCGTTTGTTTTTAATTTTCCATCTAATATTGAAAATTAAAACTTAAGTTTATTATAAGTGGTTTAATGTCTTATTCATTTCGTGTAATTGTCATAAATCATTGATTTATTATAACCTCACGACACGTGTTGTGGGTGGAGTGTTAAGTACAGGATGATGTCATTAAGTCGACACTTTGTAATCTTTGTCACTTTTTGTACTTAAGAAATGTGGCCACTGGCCAGCGCGAGCTTCGGTGACACACTGTTTTACTTATGTTATGCAAGACAAACCAGTCGGTTGCAATAATATGCGACTCATTCACAAAATCAGATGCACCTGCTTCGAATACTACGATGATATTATCGTACAATAGACACAAACGTTTAAGTATTATGCCACCAGTAATACCTCAGCTGTATTATTGATTTAAGTGATCAATTCTAAACCGAACTGCATTGCTAACTTACAAATGTCCTTGTTGATGATAAAACCACCAAATAGTATTCAATAGTATTAAAAACAACATATTCAATACACTATTTACCTTATACGTCAATGTTTACGGACACATCACAAAACATTTCTGTCACTTAACTCTTTTGGCACTAATAATTCGTTTGTTTTGGAGGTTTTAAGCACACAAGTGTTCGTAAAATGTATAGTTAGCGCGTATGGGCGCTGCGCATGCGCGGGCGAGGCACTGGCCGAGGCGCGAGGAGTGACGGAGGCACAGGTTGCGCGGGACGGCCCCCGCACTCCGCGCCCCCCGCCGCGCAAGGCTGCCCCTGCGCCGCACAGGCATTCCGACTGTGACGACAATGTGCCCATTTATGTCTTTGGACATGGTTGATGGCCATAACGACCATATGGTTGGTGTCTTGCACTCGGCGCTATTAAGTTTTCCAATGGAATTCAGTAATAGTCGCAAATTACCGATAGGTGTGGGAAATCATGAGGAACAAGAAAATTCCTTTTCTTTGCACTATCATTTCTTGTCTTCCGCGTGGTTCTGATAAGCATATAGTTAATGCTAACTGTATTAAGTACGTAATACCAATTCTGTGTGTATTTTGATTAAATAAAACTATGTATAAATACTTGTTTTGACAATCGTAAAATTCAAATATTTGGTACGGTCATTATTGTAGTTAGGTGACGAAAAGGTATTTCAAATGTTTATGAACCTTTATGCTAGCATGGTCGATTGATTTATTGCGGCTTATTAATATTCATATTTAAATCTTTCGTTTTCTCATCGATTTCCGTGCTTAAATACTAATAGTGTAGGCAGAACACAGATTACATTATTGCGATAATGATACTTTTAAAGTCATATTGCATAATGGCGTTTGTTATAAATGCGTCAATATTATGCAATTAATTTTATTATACATGGTGTAACATATATAGAGGACGTAAGTTAAGAAAACTGTATAACTTTTATCTATATACGTATGCTAGTATTTTATATATTTTCAGCATGTTACCACGCAATGAAAGTATTAATTAGACAAATGCGTTAACTTAACAAATACAACAGACAGAAAATACTACCCACGCACTAAATACATTCTAGTCACTAGTGATTTAAAACACAAAAACAATCAAATGAAAGGCGCATCCAGGCATTGAACAAGAATCGAAATATAACGACGACATATAACTCATATATTTCTGACCTATATATAACATGTAACGTGATTAATGCACACCCTCAAACACTCCAATCACAATATTATGTTGTAATCATAATACATACACTGATTTTTTTATTTAACATGTAGGTTTATTATTTACTAAATTACTTTCTTGGAACAAAGTTTATTTTTGATTTTTTTATATTGAATGATGGAATTTGTACAAATAAAACTGATTTCAAAAGTCTTATTACTTTGACTTACGATCCATTTCAATTTATTTTGACTGTACAGGGTTAATATAATAATAATAATAATCTTTATTCAATAAATAAGGATTTTGTACATAGTATCTATCTATGCTGTGTGGTGACGGCGACAAATATCAGAATCAGAATATCATCACCCCATCTCATCCCGTGGGGGGCGTAGAAGTCGACCCGAGGGAATATCTACCAGAGGACGGGAAGCAGCTTCCTTCTGAGTACTACGACCATCATACTGCGATCGCCAACCCGCCTGCCAAGCGTGGCGATTATGGCATATCCCCTCAAGATGATTCTTGAGGGAGGCTTCTCCAGCAGTGGACTTATTTAAGCTGTAATGATGATGATGATGATGATGATGATCTATCTATGACAATAATTTCCGTAGTTTTAATTATTTTGGAATAAAAAGTATCTAAATAAAAAATGATATAAATCGATTAAGTAAACGATTCTGAACAAACTATTTTCATGGTGTGCGTTAATTAAGTTACATGTTGTACAGGTCTTGTAAAAATCATAATTATTTCAACTTTGTGAGGGACTGGTCACAAAGTTGAACTAATTTATTGTAACGAATCTGTTGTTAATGTTGTGAGGAGATAATAAATTTGATTTATTATTTTTTATTATTTTGCTGCTATTTATATATTCAGCAATTGTAACGCATTCTATATAATATCGAAATAATTTTCGAAGAAATAGTCAAGGGAGGGTTATACCGTTAAACTTCAAACTTTGCCCGCTTAATCCCTTTAATTTATTGAAGTAAAAAAGAGGATTGAATGGCAAACAATAGCAAATCAATTAAAGTTTCCAATTATTTAATCAGAAATCTCAATATTAATATTGAAAGAGAAACATGGGGACCAAGTTAGGTGCCAAAGTTTCTAACTTTACCCCAATTTTATTGATTAAAAGTTTCTTAGCAGAAACAGGACCTTTAATCTAATATAAAAAAATAAAATAAGGTAAGAAGTTGCGATTTTAACAAAAACAATTGTTGTGATTTTAAGAAACATTACATTGATCAAAAAGAAACAAAATATTATTTAAAGATTCTTCGACAAGTCTTCTTAGAAATAAAACTTGTCGATGATTCTTTAAATAATATTTTCAAGTCGTTGTTAGATTTCGTGTTTAGTCAGTAAGAATTTTAGTATGAATTAAAAGAAACTGTTAAGTGGTTTATGAAAGAATATTTAATGGGTTATATAATAATATATATAAAAACCAGTATTTTATAGGTGAATAGAGAGCTTTTTACTTACGGTTTTTGATTAGCCTTTTATAAAAAACCACACGTTTGTTAGAACAATCTTCAAAATAGTAACGTAAAAGCTCCTATTAACGACCCCCTAAAAAGTGTACTCTATTAACGATCTAATTTTTAAATCACTCATATTAGACATAATATAGGGTTCCAGAATGTGATAACTTAAAAATTAGTTATTAATTTTAGTTGGGCAGCAAAAAGAGTAAAGTTTGTGTGTAAATAGCCAGTGAAAGAAATAATTTGACAATGAGTGGGACGCATCCGAAATTGACGCACGTTTCATAGTGTCGCGTCTCCGGCCACGTAAGTACACCTAAATATTACTTAAGGAAAATAACACACTAAGAATGAATTGGTCTTCTTGCTATCACATTACAACTGTAACGTATATATTTGTTTTCTAAATTAACTCTTGATATAATACTTCTTATTGGTTTTTGTGTTATAAAATTATGTTTTAATTTAAGGCGGTAATAGAACCCGAATTTCAAAACTTGATTCTAATAACGACCCATGGCGTTGTAAAATTTTGAGGACATTTAGTATTTTTAAATAATATCTATTATAAACTACCTCATTCTATTTTAATTTATTCTTGTTCAATTCTTAAAATTATTTTACTTCGTTAGCTCTATTAACGACACAGCTATTTCTTAAAGTTTTTGTGTAAAACTCGATTCAACGTTAGACAATATCCCTATTATTATAACGATATTATACTGTAAATAACCATTATTATCTGAATTAAAGACTAACTGAGACTAAAAATATTGTATAGTAATGAGAACGAATTTAACAGTATTCCATAAAACGGATATTTTATCTGTTTATTATTAATTTTATTGGTCGTTAATAGAATATTGATTCCTTCATACGTGATTCTTTTACCGATTTACAGCTATGACGATATTTTTGGTGGTATTACAGTACACAAAAACAAAATGTATATTTTTGAAAAAATTGGCTTATTTCTTGCTAACGACGCTAAGTGACGTTTTGAGAGATTTTGTCACAGGCCATATTATTGATGTAAAATAATATTTGCTATCCAGTTTCATTCATGGCTTCATGGCATTGCCAATATTTCATATGTTTTCAAATCAAATAAAATGGCGGGACGAAATGAGGGCCATGTAACTTTTTAAATCTTCTTTCGAAGATTAAATTCTATATCGTTGATTAATGTCTCTCTCTCTCTTCTCCTAACCTTATTAGTCCCAAGCATCTTGGGGTCGGCTTCTGTATTGAGCGAATTATAAATGTGTTATTATAAATATAACCTATTATAAAGGTATTTTGTGATTGTATTACAGATAAAAATATTTTTGTTATTGATTTATAATATATAATTAGTATGTAGGTAATGAAAAAGTAAGCTTTTAATTATTTGAAGACTGTTTTCTGAGATTGGTATCATTTTTAATTAATTAAAATAACAAAAAGTAAGTTCTCTAAGCTTTGCAATAAATAAATATGTTCATATTATAATAATGGTGATCTCTTAACTATTGTTATTATATAATATATACCTTAAAAAACATTTTTTATTTTATTTAATAGTAGAGAAGAAGTGACATCTTCATAGCGGTCGGTAAAAGAAGCAGAAAAATCGGTAATAGAATCTTGCCGCATACTATGGGTCGGTAATAGAATCAACTACTCTTTTGGATTAAATAATTATTCAGAAATTATTGCGTAATTGAATATTGAATTTAAGTACTGAATTGTAAAGAATACTTTGATGCGATTAAATAAAAATTGTAACATATTTTCTAACATAACAGCTTATATCTATTTTTTTAAAGTGAATCCTAAGACAGCTAAAACTGGCGGTAATAGGAGCTTTTACGTTAATCGAATAACTTCAGTATTGATACGTGCCTTAGTTTTCACAATCTAAAATCTAATTAGCGATGTTGTTCGAAGCATAATGTCCCAAGAATACGGTGATTTCTCAGGCTCCTACTGCGTTCTTCTAGTAGTAAGGGCGTTTGTACACCAATGGCGATTTCTATTCTTGACAACTCTGTACTCTGTATTCTCGTCGCTATATAATAAGAATGTCTTCGTCAGTGCACAAGGCTTACAACGGTTCTTAAAAATAGTACTAGACTTTTGGTGATGTTGTCCTTCGGTGAAGTTTAGTACTTAAAGCTTCTATGCAAATGAAAAAATGCGATATCGACTCCCAATTGAATATTTTGGTGTCAATCATTCCATATGGCAACGGCTAATACAAAACAGTGTACAGAATTTCGAATTATCTTAGAAGAACTTGACAAAAATAGGATCTATATGGTGTTAGTTAGGTAATAAGTTGTTAGCATCATAATATATCATTCAGCTTCTCATTGGATCATTTTATACATAGTCTATCTCAATGTATCTATCTTTCTTAAATAATAAGTAATTATTCTGTCTTATTTGAGCAAGCAAGGATATTTTTCTATTCTAATTGTGTATATTTCTCTTCACAATTTTTTTTATTAGTGTTCCCTATTCGTAGGCTTTTAATTGAACCGTAACATTAAGCCTTTGCTAACCATCCGCCTGTTAGTGAGCTGTATTTACTGAACCGTAAGGTGTATTCAGCTGAAATTTTTATAGTTTGTTTTCTATTGTCCCTATAATAACAAATAATTTAAATAAAATTAAGGCACCTTCCATACAAGAAACGTCATGAATTCGATGTTTTTTTCTTGATCTAAACAATTGCTGTAAAACTTTATTGAATTGTACGGAACTCTCACTCTAACAAAGGTTTGCTGGAAGAGAACTCATAGTTGTGTTAAGCTCGCCTGTGTACATGATATATGTAATCTTTAATGTAAATATGTATTTCTGTGTGCAATAAAGTATAAAATAAATAAAAAAATAAAGAACTTTTTGTTCGGATAATACTTAGCAATATATTTTAGCGATGAACAATAATTACCTACGAGTCTGTTATGGCATATAAGGGCAAAGACCTATGCCCTTAAAAGTCTAATGATCGTAGCTTAAATAAGCTAGGAGAGTATTATTGCTACTTTTACCGGTAAGGCATATGGATAGGCTTTTCTTCATACTTCAACTAATGAACTATCACATACATTCAACTCATATTATTATTTGTGCGTATTTCCACAGCGAAACGAAGATATAAACTTTGTGCCATTTAGGGATTTTGGCATCGTATAATTGCCTAGTAATTGAATTGTGATGTAACATGAATATAGTAAAGCAATTGCAAGCACCTCACTTTCGATTTCACGAAAATTCAATAGTTATGCCTGAGACCTTAGAACACCTTGGTTTAGTTAATGCTCGATGACCCCAGCAGAGTCCTTCAACACAGCAGGGTCTAAAATGAATATGGATAAAACGAAAGTCGAAGTGGAACGTCCATGTTGTACCCACTCAAGTGAAGGTTGTCCAACTTACATTTGAGTGGGTACAACATGGATGTTGGATGCACTAGAAGTTGCAGAGAACTTATCCAACGACAAACTATCCAACAAGGAAGGCTTCAACAAAGAAGTGAATCGTTGTACTCGACATGGCTAAATAGCGTTTTGTAAAGCTACGTACCGTTTTCGACCAGCGTTTCGTGCTAGTAATAACTTGTGGAACAGAGATCTGATCACTTACTAAGTATGGTATGGTAACCCAAATAACAATAACTAGCTGTGCCCCGCGGTTTTACCCGCGTGGAATTTTTTTAAATTATCACAGCTCCTCCCCCGTAGGTGATAGCGTTATAATATGTAGCCTATATGTTGACCCGACCTCTTAGTAATATTCATGCAAAATTTGAAGTAAATCCATGAAGTACTTTTTGAGTTTAGCCCGGACATACATACAGACAAACAGACACACAGACAAAAATTCTAAAAAATATTTTTATTGTTTTTTTCAAAAAATTATAATTATTTGATTATGAAAGTGATGGAATATAAAGTGCTTCTATGTTTACGCACACACTTGTGCACTACAATATAATATGTCCCGCGCAGATGGTTAAACCACGACTACGGCGGCCAGTCTCAATAGAGATTGAGACTGGCCGCCGTGACCGAAATTCGGCTTGGAGGAAATTATTATTACTGATATATGACGTCAATTATAATAGTACCTTAGAAGCTCCATACGAAGAGACGTTTGTGAGAAAGAGACAGCATCCCACTTTGTCTTCACAAAGGACTTAAAATTTACTTTATACCTAAAAAGGTTCTCATTAAATTAAATGAATTTTGAATTTTATATAATGCAATAATTTTATATATTGCCTTATATTTAATAAGGGTGGGTGAAACGTACAGCGACTATTGTCAACATTACATTCGTTAACAAAGTGGGATATTTGTAGAATATATTAGCATTTGTTGTGCAAAGCAAAGGAAAATGTTTTCGTAATTTATGTGGGCATAAATTATTAATATACAGACCTCCGTGCAGCTATCTGCGGAAGAGTTAAATTGGATTCAAGGGTCGCAGAAGGTTTAATTTGATGCGGGTTTGGTCGAGCGGGACCCTTTACACTAAAGAGAATTTGTCGATTTTAAATTCTTTGCAATATTTTCTCTTTGATGTGGTTAGATGTCATCTAAAAAATAGCGATTCACTATTTTTTGTATAAACAGAATACTAATACTTCTTACAATATAGTCAGTCAAAACCTCTGGGGTAAAATTATCTTTGAAGGCAATGCTATATGTTACACGATAAGACTAAATAAATCCTATGATACTTAGATTATACGAAAATTGCAAGATATTTTAATCTATACATATAATAAAATCGTAGGAGAGTCAAAACTGTACATTGAATATTTTTAAAAAAGGATACTTGGGGCGTGATCTACAATCTATATCGAAGCCAAAAATATAGTTTTTAGAATTGTTGTCTGTGTGTCTGTTTGTCTGTATGTATGTCCGGTCTAAAATCAAAAAGTACTGTATGGATTTACTTTAAATTTTGCATGAATATTACTAAGAGGTCGGGTCAACATATAGGCTACATATTATCACGCTATCACCTACGGGGGAGGAGCTATGATAATTTATAAAATCTAACGCGAGTAAAACCGCGGGGCACAGCTAGTAGGTAATAATGTCCTCCTGGTAAAATTACGCCATGCTTGCTTGCTTATCGTATGGGCAGTGGTAACCCTAGTGTCAGAGTTGCTCAAGCCGCCCAGTAGGCCTCTGACATGACTTAACGACTGTTGTCTAATGACTACAACCGGGACCGACAGCTTAACGTGCCCTCCGAAGCACGGAGGCGCTCAGAAATTAAACCACTTTGGCGGTCACCCATCTATGGACTGACCGCGAGCGTAGTTGCTTAACCTCGCCGATCACTTACAGACCGGTGAGAGCATCTTGCTATGAGCGCCTTATACTATAATTACGCCATGGTGGGCAGCCTTAATGGAAACAAGCCATCTGCGCGGGACATATGTATGCGCAAACATAGGACACTTTATCATGCTAATACATATTATAAAGGCGAAAGTGTGTATATATGCTACGTCTGGAGCGTTTTTAATGAAATTTGGTATTGAGTTAGCCGATGCCCTGGATTAACATGGTAATTTTAATGCGGGTGAAACCGCGGGGCACAGCTGTATTCCATAACTCTAATGATCCGTTGGGACGACTAGCGACACGACCGGAAAGAGATCAAATACAGGACCTAGGGCTTTATGTTCTCTCCGGAAACGGAGTCGTAATACAGCCAAATCTCAGACTGATATTGAAAATTTTCTAGACTGTAAAGTTTCTAAATCATTTTTTAGTCGACTTGTTAACTTAACCAGAACCGAATTACCTGCCGTTGCACAGGGAGCCGCTGGACAAACGAGGCAGCGAAATTTGAATAAGTAGACAGATTCTAACATAACCATAAAATGATTTATCAGAATTGACTGATTTATAAATTTGCCCTTATGAACATTGATAGAAATAAATACATCATCATATCAGCCGAAAGACGTCCACTGCTGGACAAAGGCCTCCTCGAAAGATCTCCACAATTGCCGGTCTTGCGCTATCCGCATCCAGCGATTTCCAGCGCCCCGCACAAGATCATCGGTCCATCTTGTAGGGGCCCTGCCCACGCTGCGTCTTCCGGTTTGTGGTCGCCACTCGAGAACCTTTCTGCCCCAGCGGCCGCCGGTTCTACGAGCTATGTGCCCTGCTCACTGCCACTTCAGCTTGGCAATTCTTACGGCTATGTCGGTTAATTTGGTTCGCCTGCGGATCTGAAAATTTCTGATTCGATCTCGCAGGGAAACTCCAAGCATAGCCCTTTCCATTGCTCTTTGGGTGACCTTGAGCCGAAAGAAATACAATCATAATAAAATTAATTTTACTCGCTTGATAAAATTCAGTGAAGATTAGGTACACTACAAATTAAATTTATATTTAATATTAATAAAAATAACGAGTAAACACTCACACTGTTAAGTGATAATTGAAATGTAAAACGTTTAACAACGCACTCGTAGGTTTTGGACATTAAAACTCCGATATGTTTTCCACAAACAACATTTAATCGAACAGAGTAACGTTCTAATTGCGAGTCGTAACAAGGAATCAATCTTTAATAATATCTTACCCTATTTATATTATTATCAGTGATAAGCAATTGAGAGTCTTGTATCGATTAATAATAGATTTAAGTTGTACAATTATTATAATATTCTGGGACACTATTAACACTCGGCCATCTGATCCCAAACTAAGCAGAGCTTGTACTATGGAAACCAGATAACTGATATAATACATATACTATATTCTTTTGTAAATACATACTTATATAGATAATTACACCCAGACCCAGGACAAACAGACATGTTCATACACACAAATATCTGTCCTGGGTGGGAATCGAACCCACGACCTCCGGCGTGACAAGCAAGCATTTGCCAACCACGCCAACAGGCCCGTCATTATTGAATGATGGATGATAATCACTGATTAAATAAATAATGACAATGTAAATATATAGTTATAATATAGCAGCTACGTCATAACCGTTGCGCGGCTATTGAAGACTTGATAACACACCATAGAGATACGCCAATTAACCCCACAATGTAATGTATTATCAACCAACATTCTCCTTTCAGACTTAAATTGAAACGGCACAATACGAGGCATCCGAAGAATTCATAAATATCGATCAGTCATTTCCTCCGCAGGTCTGAATAACGATAAGGTGTTGTTTAAAATTATAGCGATGCGCACGGCAATATACGGATGTAGAACTGTCAAACGAGGGACCCCGAGGCATCCTAACTCGTGAATAAATTTGAATGACTGAACAGAGCGTACGATGACATTTGGACTTAAGGGCACAGGTGCTATTGTTTACATAAAAACTTCCGACGAAGGTACGGGAAAATCTGTGCAAGTTTCAGGAAAAAATATATAATCATGAATTACTTTCTTTTTCATTGCGGTTTTACTGCCCGCAATATAATTTGGTGGAATAATATTACGTCTGTTACGTTCTATCGTGTTTACAATATTTTAGATGGAATTATTGGTCGTAAATAAATAGGTGAATGAGTAATCGTAACTCGTGTTTAACGACCAAAGCGATAGAAGCTGTGCTCGTACTATCCAACTTGGTAATGCTCCACGCCTGATTGAATTTTCGTGTTGGCTGGGCGCAGGTGAAATGTTTCAAGACATTTTTCAATAAATGAAAAATGGAATCGGTTTGCTGCCCGGAAATGTATACAGTTGTCAACGTCTTTTCTATTTGCAATGTTTTCCTGAATTGAACGTGTCTGAAGTAAAATATATTTTAATAGGTTTAATGGAATTACGTTAATTTTTATATTTTAATACAAAATCGGTAAATCAGCATATGGCCCATCTAATGGTATGGGGTTACCGTAACTTATGATGCTTGCGACGTAGATGGTATTGTTAGCGTTGGGGGCAACGCTTACAATCAAGGCCACCGTGGGTTCATTGGGGATCCATTGGCTCCATGGATTCATTGGCTCCATGATCGGGGGCCCCTCAGCAATGTCCTTGTCCTGCCTTATAACCAGGAACGCACCATTAACACTATAAGGTTTTTTTAACTATTACCTTGATTATATGGTTGTAAATATATTTACCAAGGTTCATTAGAGAGGGGTTCCCGATCATGGGGCCCCTCCCCAGTGAACCCTGGTAACCTTCCTTAAAACCAGGAACTATTAACACTATAAGGCTTTTATTAACCAATTATTACCTAGATTCTACAGTTGGTAGGTGAAGTCTGCTAATATAATGGCAGAAAACTATGCTCTGCCTCATTTAAATAAATATGTAAGGCCTGATTGAGACAAATCTAATTACTCCAAATGCGAGGGGATTCTAGTAGCTTTCGAGGACGGCCACTACTCGATTGGTTGGTATTATATTCATGCCACCGTTATTAAAAGCGTGTACTTAGGTACGTAAGGTATTTTATTGTACTAAACAGAACATCTTAAGCTCTTGAAATATGTAAATATGCCTTAAAAATATTATAAAAAATATTAGAAAAGATCTCCTTCAATGATTTCTTACAGAAGCTATTAAAAATTGTAATTTATTTAATTTAATGTTGGGTGAGTGGTTAAAATGGTAAAAAACTAAATCTGTATAACGAATGGGTGATAAAATAAATGCATCATAGATGTGTTGCCAACTCATGATAATTATTGACGTTTTCCCGAAAGCACTCCTAGAAATACCTTACCCATGATAATATACTGTTTTATAATAATGTTTTCAAGGTCAAATTCCCGTCATTGTCTATGCCATCGGGTCAGGATATATTACGGTGCAGAAGTGTACGCAAACAAAGGTGTATTCCCCATTATAATACCTTCATTCGGATAACCTAATAGGATGGGCACACCGACACAACTGGGAGATGGGACATGGGGTAGGACACCGCCATTTTCTTGACTCCGGGCTGTTACAAGATGATTTTGCTTTCCAGGTTAATGCCATTAACTCTTTCCGCCAGACCCAGGATTTGAATCTCATTATGCGTTGTTGAACATGCTATCGCTACACCATATGTTAACTCAGCTGCACTTTCTAATTCATTATTGTATCAGCCGAAAGACGCCCACTGGTGGACAAAGGCATTTTCCAAAGATCTCCACAATTACTGGTCTTGCGCTATCCGCATCCAGCTACATCCAGCGACCCTCACAAGATCATCGGTCCATCTTACTTTCTAAGTAAATGATTTTTAATATACTTAAATTATTAATTAAAAGTAATTCTGACAGCTGACAGTTATTGACAGTTGCAAACCCTTGTTACCAAAATATTAAATTCCTCCATTACTCTGTATATAAATATATATTTGAAATATGTGTTTCCGTCAAATAACCTAGACATAACAACATACTAAAATTACCTTTAATAAGAATAGAGATTTAAAAAATGCATATTACATGACAATAAAAATATATAACAACTTTACCATTATCTCAATTTAGGCTGGGTTTGTTTAATTTCCTCAGAGAGTTTTATCTTTATAATGCTAAGGAATATCTAGATTATAAGTTAAAATAATAATGTAATTGAAACTTAAGTTTCATAACCATACATTTGCACGACCTCAGCTCAGAATATGCTAGAATATAACCTTTTAACTAACACCTTTGTTTGGGCGAATAAAGATTTGATTTAGAATAGGAGTCAACCACAATAGAAATGAGAAAAAGGCAAGAAAATACAAAAGTTTTATCTTTATTTTTGTCCTTACGAGATATTTAAATCTAAATATTTGTTCTTATTCCCACGGGTATACAAAAACAGAAACAACTTTAGTTAGTTCAATAAAGTGGCCACCGTATCTTGTTCTACTGTAAATTATGATGAAAAGTGGTTTAGTATGCATCGCGCTGCGGCCAAACTGAATTAAAACTTGTGCAGTTGTGCTGGCCGATTCGCAGGCGAACCGATGAACGCACAATTACGTTCTACGAGCTTAATAGAGTTACTGAAACATGCTTTATTGTGTACAGTAGGGTTCCTGACGGGAAACCTAATTTTATGCGGTAAATCTTGTATTTTTTTGGGTCTGAAATACTTTGGTTGTTTTATACTTTAATGTTACAAACAGTAGGTACAACTGCGGGTCCGCCTTGCATATTAAGATTTCTGTACCTTATTTAGACTTTCAAAAAGTTTTTCGTTATTCAGAGCCATTCCTAGCTACTATATTTCTTTTTAGCACGCCCTACTGTTCTGTTCTTGAGGGTATATCTATTTTTCTACAAATTTTATAACTTATTTTTTTATAAATAAATTATTTATGTTTATTTAAAATCATACAAAGTCGATACAAATTATATTTCTGACAGAAAATAAATGTACAGACGCCAGCACATCAAGCTACCCCAATCTGTCAAATTTCCCCAATTGAAAGTGAATCTTATGCGTTTGTGATAAATTTTAAAAATCTTTAAAAGTAATTTGACAGATTGGGGTAGTTGGATGTGCTGGGGTCAGTGCTGAACTTAAAATAAAATTTTCATTTAGTTACAGGGTCAGTTCAGTTTTGGGACAAAAAAGAGGAAATTATTAAGGATAAGTTCAAGAGATTCCTACTCAAATTGGTACGTATTACTAAGTTAGAAAGAGCAAGAAAAGGTAGGTAGATAAAGAAAGGTAGGTAAAGAAAGTTTAGTGATTTCAAAGAATAGACCATGAATCAGCATTTATTTTATTTAAAATAAGGTTGTGTTATGTTTTATAACTACAGACCTATGGAAGCATGCGTACCAACCATGGAGCTATTACAATGGTACCAACCGCCCATATAAACATGTTTAAAAGTCAAGAGCTGCTAAAGTCTTATTTACCTAAGTTGCGGAAAAAGTGCCAGGTCAGGCTGTCAATTTCTCCGCAAGTTTAACAATATGGTGTAGCGCATAAAATATGGATAGGATGGATAGGACGGTTTTATGGTGCATAAAAGTGGTGAGGTTGGCAGCAGAACGGAACTTAACATCTTCCATATTATGCATAACTTATGTCTTATGAAGATGCATTCAGCCGTCCACAAGTCACAGCTCTTTTTCTGGTAGCTTTCGGAGATAATATTGTTAATTAATCAAAAGCATTTAGTGACCTTTACTAGGATTATTACACATTAAAATTCAAATAGCAATAGGGTATGATTGTTCCAAATCTGGGGAACTAAGATGGTATACTTAGATAAAGAATAGAATAGAATATGCATCTATTGCTCTCATCACAAAAGTAGTTTACATTTGCTTAAAATAAGTTGACATTTAGCATTGTACAGACGCCAGCACATCCAGCTACCCCAGTCTGTCAAATTTCTTCTATAGATTTTCAACTTTATCACTTAAGCATAAGGTTTACTTTCAAGTGGGGAAATTTGACAGTTTGGGGTAGCTTGATGTGCTGGCGTCTGTACATTTTAGCGGTTAGAAATATACTGAATACAATACTTACAATATTTTTAAACATACTGCTTTCCTCGTATTCAGAGGTTTTGCGAAGGAAGCTTTTGTCAATACATACATATAATATAGAAAAAAGTAGTATATAATATATGAAAGTAATAGTTTGGTTTGGAACAGTAAATAACCTGGTTGCTAGATCAGGTTGCTTTTAAATATCATAAACTATCTATTTTTATACCCGAAATTAAGCCAGCGATGTCATAAATTTTAATCCTATGTGTGTCTCTGTGACATCGTACCTCCTAAACAGATGGGCCGTAAAATATTTATAAATTTTACTAAATTCTGTGGTAAAACGAGGAATCCTTTTTATTTAGACCGTTAGTCTGTTCAATCGTCTGTTTATACGCGGTTCAATTCAGATTGTACCATGACACATTTTAATTTTTTTAATAAATTGTGTAAAACTGTGAATCCCTTTGCGTAAGACTTTCACGATATTTCAGTAAAATTTTACAACGAATAGTTCTTATATATAAGAAGTTATTTTCCCCTTCCCCCCGGATCTCTGAGAAGTGCAGACGTTTCTTTAGCCACAATATATTTCTCTAATTTTTGTAAATTATAATAAAATTAAACAAATAAATTCGATTACAATAATAGGAGTGCAGAAACAGCAGCATATCGCCGGACATCACTTACTACGTGTCTTCACAACTCCGCCCTGCATGTGAGTCACTCCAACTAAACTAACGTCTATATCCGCCCCGACGTAAAACAGCCCATTCAAAAATCTGCAACTAGTCGGCGACTCATTCACCGATACGACGAACATTTGTTTGTGTGTAACACACGTTATCAACTGTGGACACGGGAAAAGAATAAGCAGGGGTCAAGTTATATCAGACGGAAAGCACTATTGTACTAAATCGTCGATCGCTACCAGTCTTAGTTGAGCTCCCTTCACTTTCAAACGACTACTTGGCCACTAATCTCTGCTAATTTACTGAGCGCCTAGTACTCGTCTTGAACATGTCCTGTGAACAGTCCCCACCACCACCTCCTACGACACCATCGACGCCAGTTATGCAGTTTAATACACCCCAGCAATTATTATTTACACCACATAGTTCTCCAATCGTCAAACAGGCAGCTAAACGCATGAGATTGGATGGTCACGACGAAGGTGAAAATAAGCTAGACCTCTTTTTGTATACAATACAAGAAATGTTCGATAATTTTAAAGAAACCCAACAGAATTCTCTTCAACGCCTGTGTGACACGGTGGATGGTATGCGTGCCTCTATTAACTTTATGGCCGCTAAATATGAGGAAATGACGAAGCGTGTAGTAAAATTGGAATCCGAACGTAAGGAGACTACTGATTATATACAGAAGCTAGAAGCTAAGCTGAACACTGCTGAGCAAAGTTCAAGATCCACCTGCTTAGAAATTAGAAACATTCCCTCTATTAAATCTGAAACAAAATCTATGTTATTAAATACGGTCATAGCCACTGGGAAATTGATCAAACTCGACATTCAGCCACTCGCAGTGAAAGACGTTTTTCGCATAAAGTCCAAAGATCCCAAAAATAAGACTATCATAGTAGATTTTACTTCTGTGCTTCGCAAGGAGGACTTTTTAGAAAAATTCCGGAAATACAGTAAGGAAAACTCTAAATTAACTACTGAACATCTTAAAATTAGTGGCCCTCCAAAACCCATATTCGTATCTGAAAATCTGTCAGCAAGAAAGAAGCGTTTATTTTTCTTAGCACGTGATGCAGCGAAAACAAATAACTTTGCGTACTGTTGGACTAAACATGGAAAAATATATGTTCGTGAGAAGGAAAGGATGAATTATATAGAAATCAAAGACGAAGAGGACCTGAAAAAAATTTTCTAAATCTCTGTGACTAGCCTACGCAAGGTTAAATTCTTGTCTCTTTACTGCCTATCAATTACTATTTTACTCATTAATGTTATATCTAGAACTTAAACTTCTACCTTTTTGTTTAGTTTTTAGTGTTAATTATATAATACACATAACACACAACACACAATTTAACAAAATCACCTCAAATAAATTTAAATATGCTAAGATATTCTCTGATACCTCAGCAAACCCTGCCATATCCAAGCAACGATTAATTCAGTCTCAACGCGCCCTCTGTGATATACTGTATGCCTATAAAAACTATTTTACTTTACACTTACTATTCGTCGTCAATTTCAAGATGCTAAAACATGAATATTGCATAGAGTTAATAAGTTCAAGCTCTGCATTTGTATCCTTTACATATATTTTTAATGCATGAATTGTCACATATTAACTCGGATATTGAAGAAATTGCTGTGTCAAAGTCCTATATCTCCATTCCAGAGGAGTGTTGTAATTCATTGAAAACTGCTACAAGCTCACTTAAAATTCTTCAGGTAAATATTAGAAGTATTACTTGCAACTTCAATGATTTAATTCTATTAATGCACAGATTGGGCAACAACATTGATGTTGTGATATTGTCGGAATGCTGGCTAAGCAAAGCGCCCACAATACCTAAAATTTCAGGATATTCAAATTATAAGTCTAAATAGGCAAACCAAAATGATGGGGTTGTAATATATATAAGCGACTGTCTGCAGTGCACAGTTTCCGAACCCGAATTTAAGGAAGCAAACTGTTTGGTGGCTAAGTTTCAGTCTGATCTTGTTATTGTAGCGATCTATCGCTCACCGTCCTACAAGAATATAACCCCTTTTATAGACAGCCTTGATAAAGTCTTAAACTCATTTAGCACTTGTAAAACACTAGCTATAGCTGGGGATATCAACATTAATATTAGTCCATCGAATAATGACCCTCACGCTGATGACTACCTCAACCTAACTGCCTGCCATGGCATGTTACCAGCCCATCAATTCTCAACTAGGAATAATAGCTGCCTTGACCACGTCATTCTAAGGAGCAACAGACATGCAACCACCTTTGTTTTAGACTCTCCTTTCACTGACTACTTACCTGTTGTTCTGAGTTGTAATGTTAAAAATAGATCACCTCACAGTAAAAGGCAATGCACTCGTACTGACGAAACCGCTGTAATCGCTACACTTGAAGAATCTGACTTTTCAGGCATCCTAAACTCAAATAAAGCCGAAGAAGCAGCAGAAAAGCTTGTATCAATCGTTACAATAGCGGTGAACACTAATACTTACTCTATTACCATTTCGAGTAGAAAAAGAATAATAAAACCTTGGATTACTCCGGGTCTATAACGTTGCATTAGACATAGAGATAAGCTTTATAAACGTTCAAAAAAAGAAACTAATAATATCATCTTAAGACTTATTTACACGAGATATAGGAATTATTGCAACAACTTGTTGAAAAAAATTAAACTAAACTATGAACAAAATGAACTACGTAGTGCTAAAAACAACACTAAACAAACATGGAAACTTATAAAAGAATTCACTAACCTAAAAACGAAAGCAAATAAATCAACAGAACTACTATCCATTGGTGAGGACTTGCTCTCCTCTGCAAACATTGTAAATCGGTTTTTTGTTGATATAGGGAAACAAATTGCCTTGAAATCGAGTGGTAGTGTTTCGGTTAATATGAATCTGCAAAATGCTTCTGTCTCCAATAACTTGTCTGCCTCAATGGCTCTATATTATGTAACTGACTGTGAGATTGAGAGTATTATATTAGGACTCAAAAGTAATTCTACTACTGGTTGGGATGGCATATCTTCTTCTCTCATTAAAGCAGCTAGACATTTACTTATACCTGCTCTGACACATGTCTGTAATCTTTGTCTTACTACTGGTGTATTTCCACGTGTTTTTAAAAAAGCCATGGTTCATCCTATACACAAAAATGGACCCAAAAACGTGGTAAATAATTACAGACCCATATCTGTGTTGACTACTTTTTCTAAAATTCTCGAAAAAGTTTTAAATAAACGATTGGTTGCATTTCTTGACCAATGTAATTATCTGGCCCCCAATCAGTACGGGTTTAGAGCTGGCAAGTCTACTAATGATGCGGTGTTAGATTTAACGCAAACTATCACCCAACATCTCGATAAAAATCTGAAAACTATCGGAGTTTTTCTGGATCTCTCTAAGGCATTTGATACGGTATCAATCCCAATCCTTTTAAACAAACTGGAAGCAGCGGGTGTTCGTGGGATTGCCTTGGATATTTCAGAAACTACCTTAGTAAGAGATCTCAGTGTGTCATAATTGATGATGTTGTGAGCGATGAAGAATTTCTTAGCTTTGGTGTGCCTCAGGGCAGCGTACTCGGTCCAACTTTATTTCTGGTTTACATTAATGACCTCTGTAAACTTGAACTCCCTAACAGTAAAATTGTCACGTACGCAGATGATACTACTCTCATTATACATGGCAGTACATGGGAGGTCGCTCGAAAAAATGCTGAATCCGCTGTGTCACGTATTATGGATTGGTTAGGAAATAACTTACTTACAATTAATATTGAAAAAACGAAATTTATCATGTTTGGACCAAGGGCTGCTTCTTTGCCTGCAATAACAATAACAGCACATAAATATACGTGTAATTCCCAATACTCTTGTAAATGCCATAATCTCAAACACACTAGAGCTATGAAATACCTTGGGGTAGTACTAGATGAAACCTTAACTTGGAAGCAACACATAGAACAGCAGGTTGGCCGAATTAGAAAAATGATGTATGTCTTCAAACATCTTAGAAAAATAGCAGATATAAAAACCCTAAAATCAGTTTACTATGCTTTAGTACAGTCAAATATATCATACTGCATTACTTCCTGGGGATGTACCCATAAAACGATATTACTGCGATTGGAAAGAGCTCAAAGAGCTATATTAAAAGTAATTTTGTGTACACCCATTCGATTTTCGACAAGTACTCTATATGACAGTATTAAAGTACTGTCTGTACGCAAGCTCTTTGTTCTGTCGACTGTCTTAAGGAAACATTCAGATACTGCTTACGACCCCATAGCAATTAATAAAAAACGCAGATCCGACAGAATATTCCAACCTGTATCACGAAGAACAGCTCTAGCTGGACGACACTACTTTTATCTTAGCCCTGGTTTATATAATAAAATTAACAAAAAACTCAATATCTATCCGTTTCCTATTAATCGCTGTAAAGTGGAAGTCTTGAACTGGCTTCTTCAACTGTCATATGATGAGACTGAAAGTTTACTAACATAAATGACCACACATATACATTTGATCAATTTTCTCATAAACACAATCTTGCATGCGCGCACACACGCACTCACACCAACAAGCACGCTCACACTCCTACACACACACGCCCACACACAATACACCACACCACACACGTAATAGTACAAATTTTATTTTAATATCAGGTTATTATTTTAATTTTATCTTATAATTTAACATTAATTGAATCGTTTTAAATTGTATAATTATTAATTAGCTTTACTTATATTAATCTTAATTGTAATGCTTTAATTTTGTTTTATCTTTCTAATTTACATTAATATTGAATTAACCAGTTTGTAATTCGCACTCATTGTTTTTTGGAAGAAGGCGATGGTAACTGCAACACAGTGGAAATACTACTGCAGCTATTATCGTTCCACCTGTCATTGTAATATCTGGTGTTATGGTTTATTGAATAAATTATTATTATTATTTTAATAATGCACTATTATTATTATTGCTCATTATGCAACAACGATAAGACTGTATTTTCAGACTTTGATCACATTTAAAATGAATTTAAACGGAGAACTTAATTTAAACGTCAAAATTAAAGTAAGGTCTGAATATGGAAATATTTAATTCGTGTTTATTCGCGTTAATCAAGCACTAATGAATTTACAAATATTTTCTAGCGTATTTAATTATGGACTACCATTTTGATGTTTTTTGGAAACATCGAAATGGTCACTCGTCCCGTTGGGGGGCTTGGAAGTTGTCCCGAGGGAATAACTACCAGACGCGTATTTCTGTGAACTCTGACCAACAAACTGCGATCGTCAACCCGTCTGCCAAGCGTGGGATTATGGCATATCTCCCCATTTTTAGGGATGCTTTTGTCCAACAGTGGGTATCCTTTGGTTGACATGATGTCATCATCATCATGACTTTCACGAATTTACCATAGTATTTCGGTCGTTCAATTTAATGGAAATTTTAGATGTGTTGTAAAAGTTTTACTAATGTACTAATAGAAAATTTACAACTGTCTGAAAGGTTTGCTTAATAAAGTTAGTCTTATATTTCCAAGGGCTAAAAAAAGTTGCTACGTTACATTCTTCACGTTATTGAACCCACTGAGTTTGTATCGCTGGGTCTTCTCAGTTGGGTCGCATTGCTGGTAGCATTAAAGCGCGACCGTCGTTATTAACATAAGGTCCGTCATAGTAATAATACCTTAATATAGACAGAACCATTGACAATATGTAGTAAAAATATTAGACTTAAACTAGATAATTAAACATAATCTCTTAACATCTCTTGATACGAGCTAGCTAAATATCATTGCTATAATAAAATAAATTTTATAAATGTTTTCATACAATATGTACCTAAATATCTATGTTACTAGAAATAATATCTAATGTATACAACTATATTACTACAAACATGTTCTGACTATTTACAAGCGCTTTTTTAAAGTCTACGTGAATAAAAACCTTTTTTATTTTATTTTATTTAAGAAGCACAGTAAAGAGACACACTTGAATCATGTGTATAATTGTAGGAGGGCTTAGGCTGGGTTTTCCGGAACTGGCGTTTGGCATCAAGAGCTTCGAGACGGGCACGCCCAAAGTTTTCTAAGCTTGATTTGACAGCAGCTCGCCATTCTCTCCACTAGGTAGCAAGCCGCTCCCACGAGTTGCTGGATATAAGGATAGCAGTCAGTCATGTGTGAAACCAACAATAGGCGAATAATGAGATAAATCCAAATTTATTATGTCTCTATATTTATTACATCTGCCACAAAAATAGTGACTGTTATGACTTTCAGAGGAGAGAAAATTAAAAAACATATTTTTGGTTAAATTTTATTTTACACGTTTATTCGTAACTTTACACCCTTTATTGTGATGCTCACCAATAATGGGGGAATACAGTCACATCATTTTAACTTTAGTGTATGAATTATTGGGACAAAAAAGTGCATATTATATCTTACCTAGAGTCTGTAGCTTATCTAACGTTGTTTAGTTATCATAAAGCAGAGTTCAGTAGAGTACTTGCCACAAGTTTTGTTTTGTAATTAGTAGTTTAGTTTAGTTGTACAATTAGATAATAATAATAATATCCTGTGACATTCTTTACACACGGCCATCTGATTCGAAACTAAGCAGAGCTTGTACTATGGGAACCAGATAACTGATACTAAATATACTTCTTTTCTTATGTAAATCCATACTTATATAGATACACCCAGACTCAGGACAAACAGACATGTTCATGCTCAAAAATATCTGTCCTGGGTGGAAATCGAATCCACGATCTCCGGCGTGAAAAGCAAGCATGTGCCAACTACGCCAACAGGCCCGTCAAATATCCGCTATTGTGATACAAAATGGATGAAGCATCATGTCAGCCAAAGTTCGTCCACTGCTGGACAAAAGCCTCCACAAATATGCCATAATCGCCACGCTTGGCGATCGCAGTTTGATGGTCATAGCTCACAGATAAACGCTGCTGCCCGTTCTCTGGTAGGTATTCCCTCGGTCAATTTCTACGCCCCCCACGGGATGAGATGGGGTGATGATATTTTATGCCATCACCACACAGCAATGGACGATCAATGGACGAATATGGTCACATAAATCCAAATTTATTATATAAAATACATCTCTGAAAAATAATATTTTTTTATATACGTAATATTCTACACTAGCTTTGCCCCGCGGTTTCACCAGCGTTAAACTTTATAAATTATAGCCTAAGTGTTAATCCAGGGTGCCAGCTAACTTCGTACCAAATTTTATTAAAATCGCTTCAGCCGTTTAGACGTGAAGAAGTAACAAACATACACACTCAGACAGTCACACACTCACAAACTTTCGCCTTTATAATATTAGTGTGATGTTTATTCGTAACATTGCACTCGGTATTGTGATGCTCCTAATGATAGGGTAATACAGTCACATCATTTTAAATTTACTGTTTCAACTAAACGAATAATTTAAATATTTCAACATCCACTCTGTTGAACTGAAAACTAAAAATATATTTTAGGTATATTGACTGCACGTGTCGTGTGGCGCAGCGCTACGACAGTCGCATCGCCTCTTCGTGTCGCGGGTTTCAGGCCCGCGTTGGACAACTATTTGTTGACCCATAAATAGTTGTTTAGAGTCTGGATGTAATTTGTGCCCGCGACTCTGGGATTACAGTACCTAATGCGCGCGTTGTCTTTAAAAAAAAGAAAGAAAAAAGGTATCATCAGGTTATTAGGGTAACTATGTACTAGGTGGTATGACGTCACATTCGGCTCAGGCACTAGATGGCCAATTTCAACCAAACGAATAAGTGATCCCATGCATATGACAAGGTCATTTAGAAGTTGGCACTCAAGCTTCGGCCATCTTACCGACAACTAGTGTAAGTTCGAGTACGTGCCGCGGTAATACAGTTATTGTGCGAGATTCTGTTTTTAATTATAATTATAATAATTTGGTGAAGTGATTAGTTAATTTTAGGTAAGTGTTCTCGTAATGGAATATGTTTTCTAGGCAAACAATTGCCTCTGGAATAGATTTGTTATTAAGGAGATTTGAAATTTGTTTTAGTGGGAGAAATACCATTGATCTGCATCGTGTATATCGGTATTAGGTATACCGATATACACGATGCAGATCAATGGTATTTCTCCCACTAAAACAGTTCGCGTTGGACAACTATTTGTTGACCCATAAATAGTTGTTTAGAGTCTGGATGTAATTTGTGCCCGCAACTCTGGGATTACAGTACCTAATGCGCGCGTTGTCTTTAAAAAAAAGAAAGAAAAAAGGTATCATCAGGTTATTAGGGTAACTATGTACTAGGTGGTATGACGTCAGATTCGGCTCAGGCACTAGATGGCCAATTTCAACCAAACGAATAAGTGATCCCATAGCGAAGTGCTTTAGGATGGGCGCTTTATATGTTCATAGTTCGGTGAGGTCGGCGGTTCAAATCTCCAGGCAAACAATTTTTGTTAATGATAAAATTATAATTATTCTTATTCTTGTAGTCAGTCACATAAATTAAATTCAAATATGACAAGGTCATTTAGAAGTTGGCACTCAAGCTTCGGCCATCTTACCGACAACTAGTGTAAGTTCGAGTACGTGCCGCGGTAATACAGTTATTGTGCGAGATTCTGTTTTTAATTATAATTATAATAATTTGGTGAAGTGATTAGTTAATTTTAGGTAAGTGTTCTCGTAATGGAATATGTTTTCTAGGCAAACAATTGCCTCTGGAATAGATTTGTTATTAAGGAGATTTGAAATTTGTTTTAGTGGGAGAAATACCATTGATCTGCATCGTGTATATCGGTATACCTAAGCTCGGAGGTGGATCTCGTAAAGATTTATATTGTCACGAAGGGGTAAGTTGTAAATCGTAATGATGTTTTTATATCGACTTATGTCTACTTACCTACCTTTTATAAAGTAAGTCAGTGACTTGTAGAAAGGCTATTTTTTCTGTTACAGCCTTAAGCCACGCCCTCCAAATTGAGGGAATCCGTTGGTCAAACGACCCGACGCATTTAAAAGAGGCTAGCACGGGAGGGGTTGATAGGAACCTGCGTACCGACACTTCGAGGGCAAATCCTATCTGGCGCTCAACACTAGGATAAGTAATAGATATAGGCATTTTAGTATAAGTAATTTTAAGCTAGAATTAGTTACGAAGTAAGTACATAGTCTAAGTAATTTAATGTAGAATTTGTTGTAGAATAGTTCCAATAAAATATCAACCATGTTTTAAGCGGTTATATCTAAAAGACTGGTTTTATAGCACCGCCAACCCTTAACAAGGTACAGTACTGATATGTGTTTTTTCCAGGTTTATTTGTAAAATGTTAGTCGCTATTGCGAGGACCAATGATGGGGGAATCTGGTCACATCATTTTAACTTTATTATATTAACTACATTTCCAACACAAACAGTGGTAGTTAAACTAACCGCAGAGCTGAAAACGAAATTACTCTTATTTGCTCTAAAACAAACAGCAGTGAACTATTTCCCTGACATTAATTAAGAATAATATTATCAGTGTTGAAAAGGTAAGCTATTTCAGCGGTGAAACAATGAAAATAAAACTAGGGTGTGTTTTATATTGATAGTGTCAGAATTTAAAACTAGTGATTTAGATTGGTATAATAGCTTTAAAGAACCGAAAATAAATATTGACTCTATACAAAATGTCATTGTAACGTAATTAACGCACACCCTCAAACACCCCAATTAGAAAGGAGAAAGAAATGACTCCATACATTCTTGGGCCCAGGTGTTAACTGAATCAAACTAGCCTTATTTGTGAGAGGATATAATAACAAGACCTCACTGAAATTTTGGTGAAATTTGGCTATCCAGGAATCAAGTTATATGAAGTATAGTAAAAGTGAGGTTAAATTATAACATTGTAGTTTTTTACAAAATATCTTTGAATGGCTTCGGCTGTGTTATGGTTTTATGCATGGAGAGTTTGACATGTCGAAGATCTGGCACGTTTGGATCCCCCGCACCCCGTACAGTCACTACAGTTGAAGAAAACCACCAAAAAAACATGGAATATACGTGTCCACTTAAAACGAAAGTAAACTTAAAATTTAAAATTAAAGGAATACGATCCGCTATGAATCGATTCCACGAATAACACTTGTCACTCGATTTTCAAACATGTTCTGAGATTTTACCGATTTATTCTTAATCGATTGCGAGCAATTCATCATTATTTTATCGATTATTTCGTTTCATAACTTAATTTTAATTTTCTCGCTTCCTAGATAGAAACATTATACCATATTTTGTGATTTCCTTTAGAAAAATATAACGGTTTTTTTAATTCACATGTCAACTAGTTAACTGCTGGGCCCAGAAGTTTCCTTCTCCTTTATGTTGTAATCATAATACATACACTGATTTTTTTATTTGAAATGTATATACATTGTTATTTACTAAATAAACAAGAAACTATCTTGGAATAAAGTTTATTTTTCTTTATTTTGTATTGAATGATGGAATTTGTATGAATACAAATAAAACTGCGATTTTAAAAGTCTTAATACTTTGACTTACGGTCCATTTCAATTTGTTTTGACTGTATAGGGTTGATATGACAATAATTTCCGTAGTTTCAATTATTTTTTTGAATAAAAATTCCCTATATTAAAAATGATATAAATCGATTCAGTAAACGATTCTGAACAAACTATTTTCAGGATGTGCTATAATTAAGTTACATGTTGTATACAAATTTCGGAAGCCAATCGCTACGCTGTATGTGAATTAATAAATATATGTAATACAAATTTGCTGTGATTCTTGGTTTAATCTTCTTCTTAGCGTTTCGATGGCAAACTCGTCAAATTTTTGTGGCCCAGAACGTGGCCACACTGATTGCCCTGCTTGTGGCACTTTTAAGATCGTGCCATGAACATGTGGCAGGGCAGGCTGGGCAAGCTGTTAGATGGGCCATGGATTGGACCGATGCTCCACAAATACAGTCCATTTTGGGGTTGTTCGACAGTCCCCACCTAGACATGTTTTCTTTGCTTCGGCCCACCTGAGTCCGGAGTCTGTTTAGGGACTTCCAGATCGGCCACGGTAATTGATGTCCAGGTGGGAGGCTTTCGGAAAGCGTGACAAACTGATCCATGAATCCTTTTTGTGCACGCCAGATGCTGCATCTCGCTGTTGAGGGATCGGTCGTTAGTGGCGTGGTGCATTTGGCAAAACTATTTCGGCTTTTAAGCCTTTGCGGCGGTAGCCTATGCCCATAGAGGGGGTGCCGGGGATCACCATCCATTTTGGCCCTTTCTAGGGAGCTTGCTACAGTCCTGCGAACGTCTGGTGGCGCTATGCCAGCCAGTGGATACAGCAAATTTACCGGGGTCGGCTTCAAACACCCAGTGATTATCCGGCACGATTCGTTTAAGGCTGTATCCACTCGCCTTGCGTGCGTGGAGCGGGCCCAAACTGAGCAAGCGTATTCGCCGGCAGAAAATGCTAGCGCCAGTCCTGACGTCCGCAGCACTTGCGGCGTTGCTCCCCATTTGGTTGTGACTAGGCGTTGCAACAGGTTATTGCGGGCGTGCACTTTCCTCTTTAGTTCCTCACAGTTCCTTTTATAGGTGAGGGATCTGTCCAAGATAACGCCGAGGTATTTAGGAGAGCAGTTGTGAGTGATAGACACTCCTTCCCAGGCAATTTTGAGCTCACGCCCCGCCTGAGCGTTGCGAAGGTGGAAAGCACAGGACTCAGTTTTGGAGGGATTAGGCTTGAGAGAGTTATCACCATAGTACCTACTCAGGTCACTTAGTGCTGCAGTGAGATTAGCCTCAACCTTGTCAAAACTGGTCGCTTGAGACGTGAGCGCAAGATCGTCCGCATATAGGAAACGGGAAGTGTTTGGGCTGGATGGTTGGTCGTTGGTATATATATTAAATAGTAGCGGAGCCAAGACACTCCCCTGGGGAAGTCCATTCTTTTGCCCCCTCCAACGACTTTTTTCCGAGAGAAGATGGACCTGAAAGCGGCGGTTGTGGAGTAGTTCGCGAAGAATGTTGACGAACTTAAAGTCAGCTGTCAGAGTCTCCACCTTCCACAGAAGCCGTCTCAGATTCACTGTGTCGTAGGCTGCTGATAGATCTACAAACACAGCACCGGTCACCTTCCCCCGTTCAAACCCATCCTCAAAGTGTTGCGTGAGCTTGAGTACCTGATTGCTACAAGACTTTATTGGTCTGAAACCTGCCTGCTCTGGGATTAATCTCGGGTCGACAAAGCTTGTGAGGCGTGTCAGCAACAGCCGTTCAAACAGCTTATATGTGTGGCATAGGAGTGAAATAGGTCGATAGTTTTTACGGTCTTGTACCGGTTTTCCTGGCTTTGGTATAGCTATGACCTTTGATTTTCGCCAGATGCGGGGAATTTGGGAGGTTTCGAGACAGGTGTTAAACATTTGCAGCAACCAGGACACAGCAACTGGGCCAAGGTGTTTAATTTGCTCAACAGAGATGTTATCTACGCCTAAGGCTTTACCGGGCTTTAAGGCTTTTATTCCCATGACGATGTCTGGTAGGTGGAAAGGCTTGCTTATGTGGTCACAAGAGCATGCGGAACTGCTCGGTTTTGGGGGCCTCGGGAGACGGCCAGATGGTTTGCCATTTAGTATGAGCTGATGAGCTATCTGATCAGCAGTAACCTTACCAGGTGTTAAGGGAGCGGGTGGATCGTTAGTAAGCTTCCGAATGGTATTCCAGGCTTTTTTGCTATTGTGGGTCATGTCGATACCGGTAACTGTACTGATCCATCTTTCCCGGCGGTTCTCGCTAATTTGGGATAAAAGTTTTTCTCCCACAAGCAAAGTATCCTCTGCGAACGGGTTACTATTGAACAGAGACTCATACTCCTTAAATAGCTTTGCGGAATCACTCGACAGCCCTGGAACGTACGATGTGCGGCAACCCCTAGGGATGTGCTTTCGGGACACATTGCACACTAACTCTATAAACTGGTCATATCCTTTCGGGGAGGGAGGCACGATCAGGAGAGCTTTGTCGATATCCCGCGCAAATTGTTCCCAGTTTGCCTTTGAGTAGTTAAACCGGCGCTTAAGAAGGACCTGTAAAGGTCGCACAACCGGAACAATTTCACACATGATGGGGCGGTGCTGAGTTCGGGGAATAGGAGTGCATACCGTCTTGACACATTGGGAACTTACGTTGGAGCTAACAAAGATAAGGTCCGGGTTATAGCCCCTCTTCCATCGGCCACTGTTGAAGGATGCCGGCTGTTTAGGGTCGTGAACCAAGACCAAGTCGTTCATTTCAGCCCATGTCTCAAGTGCTTGACCACACTCATCGAGGTCTTTGTAACCCCAAAGTGGACTGTGACTATTAAAATCACCTATGACAATTCTAACGAGTTGGTCGTCAGCACCCTCCCGGGGCCTAAGCTGGAATGGAGTACCGGGTGGTTTGTAAATGGAAGTAACAGAGCAGTGGTCGAGGTTTACGGTGATTACCTCGATGCCGTTCTGGGTCGAGCTTTCAGTCGATAGGACACTCATTCCGGGAGTAACAAACACTGCGTTACCGTGTTTCGGGTGACAAGTCTCGGAAATGAGGGTCAGTCCAGCTATGTAGGGACGGCTCTGCGTTTCATCTCGGTGGGTCTCCTGGACACAGAGGACATCACAGCGTGTTTTACGGTGGAGCTCGGACAATAATTCCGATTTATCCTCAGAGAAACCTTCGATGTTAATCGAAACTACACGCAGAGCCGGCTTATGCACTGGACCTGGTGGGGTGGTGTTATAATTTGCCATCGTGGTGAAAGGATTGGCCAGTCAGCGTTAGAACTCGCTAACTGTTGCCCAGGGTGCGCCGAACGTACGGGTTTGTGAGGTACGTCACACGGTGAGGCTCCTTTCATGCACCCCAATCTTCAAATTGGTTTAATATAACCACCAATTGTATGTTACACGTTATATAAGACCATAGTGTAAGGGGTGCAAAGTGAGCTTGGCTTGTTGCGATAGGTATCCGTGTCGGGTAACTGAATTGCAATTTATAGCTTTCTCGTTGTTTTTCATAATTTATAAGATTAGCAACACTGCCGCCGCTGTGAGACCATTATAAATTTTAAATAAGCTTGATTTATATCGTAAAGGCAAAAACTAAGGTTTTAATTCTTTAAGGATTTGTTAAGGTCTTATGGTTAAATGGGTAGTTTAGGTAAAGGCTTTGCCCGAGTGATGTAAACCTTCAAGTCGCCGATAAGTAACAATAAAATTTATTACGAGCCCTGGGGTTGTTGGGTTGTCGATTCCGGATGCTATGAGAGCATCTACGAGTTATCAAAAGCCATGTATTTAAGGTGTATGTAGTTAATGATTGGACCATAAATTAGCAATATTTTTTATTTGTATCATCGTGACCCATGTATCCAAAAATCATCATAAAATAAGTATACCGTAAATTATCTAACAACAGTAATTAGGACGATAAGAAACGGGCTTATATATAGCTTTAGCAAGTCCGAATGGAATTCAGTGAATTGGAATTCAGTATGAGAAGTATTTACTACGTGCACCCATCTCCGAGAAGACAGCAAACTATTTGCGGTGCAGTGTCTGCGTTGAACAGGCAGCAGTCGACAATTGGGAAGGCCAATCCAGAGCCGTACTAGGGTACGTGTCCTCACCATCTGGCTCAATAAAGGGGGGAAATGGAGCGCATACCCGCGTTCCCGGGGCTCCCCTCATTAGGCGCCAGAAGAAGTCCACGGTAGATACTTTTTGCGGGTGGCATGTGGGTAGTTGCTTCGCTATCATCTTAACACAATTAATTTACCCTCAAATATTTGTTCTGAGGTCGCGTTGGGACTGTTCATTTGCAACTTTTGGTCAAAAACTAGCCATTTATTGGTTGGCCCAAGAAAAGGTCTTTTTCTCGTCTCTTTGGTTACGGGGGCAGTCGAGGAAGCGTAATTAATATTACATTATTATAGTAAATAAAGTGGAAGGTGTGAGTCTCTAGAGAGAAGGATGGAATGGTCGGTCACACTTGACTAATACCGTATATATTTCATGAGAATACGGTAACCAGTTACCATTAGAGGGGCCAGAGGTTTGTTCACTGACTTACCGTTAGTAGAGTGGTTACTTTATGACGAAAATAATTATATGTAAAGTTTTTTTAGCGTATTTTACAAACTGTAATTCCGCTACTTTTGTTTCACTTTGTATAAGTGACTATACTATTCCTAACTATAAACAACATTGATACAATTCCAACTCAAAGATAAATGATAACTCGGGACATAGCTCAACAAAACCAATGAGCTTTTGGCATCTTTGATTATTAGTCCAGGGGTTGGAGAATATATTTGCATAGTTCCAGCTCGGCATTGAATATTGGATATTATTAATTCAAAGAAAACAACGCTATTTTTCTTGTAGAATAAGTACTGTATATATAGTACAGAGGAAGTTTAAATCTCTCTTTTTAAAACTGTACTCCTGGTAGAGTGTATACTTTTTTTAATTAACTTAGGAGTTGTTTTTTATAAGTTAACTTGGTATTCCTTACTGAAAGATATTTAAAGGAAAATAAGTGATTTCTCTTGTAATGAATTACTGCCATAAAGCACGGAGTTACTTTAAATATTTGTCTTTGTAACTGATAACTTTCAAGTTAATTAACCTAGGACTAGGAGTTACTAAGTTTATGGGTATTTGACTCAACTGTTGGTGTAGTGGTTAATGACTCTGACTGCTAAGCAAGTGGTCATGATTTCGATCTCGACCCAGGAAAAATCGTGTGATGAGCATGATTATTTGTTTCGTCTCTTGGAATAATTTATGTATAATGTATATGTCGAGAGGGAACGGAGGGCACTGGCAGTGCGAGCGAACATGATAGCTCGCAGGTTCGCACGTTGTTCGACAGAAGTCAAAATTACACTTTTTAGGTCTTATTGTACATCATTCTACACGTCCAGCCTGTGGGCAAACTATACTCAAAAATCTTACAGTGCCCTCCGAGTTCAATTTAATAATGCGTTCAGGATGCTGATGGGGCTGCGGCGATTCTGTAGAGCATCAGGGATGTTTGCTGAGTATCGCGTAGATTGTTTCTACGCTACGATGCGTAAGAGATGCGCATCTCTGGTGCGCAGAATACGTGGCAGCACAAACAGCATTTGCATCATTGCTGCGCCATTTCGCATGGAATGACGCAGCAATGAATGGTAAATTTGTTACATATTTCAAAATACTTATATATATTACTAACACTAGTTTATAAGAAAGTTGTTACTTACTTATTGGACACTAATTTGGTCTGAAAATAAAGTCTTGTTATTATTATTATGTATTTAGAAATATGTTTATAATCAGTTGATTGGTGGCTCTGCCTAATTTGGTATCAGATGGAGGTAGGCGAAACTTCTTTAAATTAATAATTTTCTTGCAATGTAAGTAGGTATGCTATTTTAGTTTATTTCGTGATATTTTCAGTTAGTCTCAAAGGTTTTCTTTGATTCACCGGACAATTTAGGCGAGCGAATGAAACTGCTTAGTAATCCGCATCAAATGGCTTTTGGAATTTGAATGGCCTTCGGGGTTCGAACCTGTTCATGGCAATCACTTACGTAAAGTTACATGGGAGGTGAGATTATTACTTAGGCTCGTTTTGTACAACTGTTGTTCAACTGATGCAGGTCGCCGATTGAGGATCGCATAGTAGGATTGAGATACATCAATATGAATACAAAACATCTTCTTATAAAACTGCAGTGCCAGTAGAATGTTAACTTTATATTTAATTAACTAAGTAGCGAAAAGCTAGCAACATCTATTTTGTTATTGTATCGTAATTCAAACATCCACTTACTCCGCCGCAAAAGTGCAGCGCTCCGCGTAATATCAAAACGAGTTTGAGTAAACTTTTAGCTTGCAAGACGGTTTTTCTAGATATTTTATAAGGTTAGTTTGTTAAATATCTCTATCATGGGTACGAAATAGAAAGGTTGTTATACGTACTGGCTTTAATGGGATGTTGTAATCCTTTTTTATAAACATCTAACATTGCA
Source organism: Pseudoips prasinana (assembly GCA_951640165.1). Classification (NCBI taxonomy): domain Eukaryota; kingdom Metazoa; phylum Arthropoda; class Insecta; order Lepidoptera; family Nolidae; genus Pseudoips; species Pseudoips prasinana. The sequence goes on along the minus strand of OX621236.1, from coordinate 18,957,817 downwards.
ATTTGATTAACATAGACAAATTATGTAAAATGTTATCTAAAGTAACGATTATGCAGAAGTAACTTTAATCTACGGATAGGACGACACAATTATCGATACTAAAGCAAATATACATACCTATAAGCAAAGTACATGATTGGAAGTTTTTATTCGGGAGCAATATTTTACGCCATATCTCTAATATGTTAACTTACATTACTTAAAACTAGTAAAAATCAATATCAAGATGTAAAAAAATTGCCTTAAATAGTTCTTAAAATATTTGGTTTTAATCTATAAAAAAAACCTATACCAGTCATATTAACTTTATGTAATCTTAAATCGAATCGGTTTTTCTATTTGTCAGATACAATGCCTCCAGTTGACAGACACATAAACAAACGCTTTAAACTTATACGTACCTTTATACCAATTTGTGTAGTTAGTAGATTTAAGTTCTGTTCTAAACACAAATAGCAGAATATTATAAGTTTGAAGCCAGTGACTACCTCTTAAAAACTTACATTGTGTACATTTCGAAAAAACTTTGCGAATCAAAATTATATATTACTAGCTGTGCCCCGTGGTTTTACCCCTTTATAAATTATAGTGTTAATCCAGGGTGTCAACTGACTCCATACCAAATGTTATTAAAATCGCTCCAGTCATTTAGACGTGCAAAAGTAACAAACATACACACTCACACATTCACAAAATTTTGCCTTTATAATATTAGTGTCCTTTACCAATGCAATATCAATGGGTATCAATGCATCTATCCCAAGAATTTGTGATAACGATAGTGCTATCGTGAACGTGTCTTTAGCTCCATGTCTTTGACACACTTTGACCTTGAGAACGTCTTTACTAATTAGGCAGAAATCATGGTGTCCACTGGAAATTCAATTTAATCAAACTTGTTTATTCGATTTAGACCCATGGTTGACATTATCCTCTTGAATGTTACTTATGTGCCACGTAGGTTCTTGAAAGTACTTCTTTAGCAAGGTCCTTAGATATTCTAGAGACCCGTTGTCGTCCACTCGGGGTACGTGATTCGCTTGGAGAAAAACCTTCAGTAAACACTTCCGTATCCTTAGATACTACTTGTAGATATAGTAGACTACTAGCTTCTGCGGATTTAATCCAAATTTTGTAGCAATTTAACCAATTTTAGTCTTGTCACAGATGAAGGTAAAAGTTGAGGTAGGTGCGACTGTTCGTTGTTTAAAATTCGTAAATATATAGGTTTTTTGGTAATTTCCAAAGTGCTGTGGTTGCACTTGATCGGATTTATTTGATTTATTGGTTTGCTTGAAAATACCTTGTAAAAATAACTTTCGCTGCGTCACTGAAAGAAAATGCGAAAAGGATGAGAATAAGTAGGTCTCAGGAATCCCCCAAACCTTATATTATATCTATGTTCCGGGTGATTCTACCGTTAACATATTCTATACATATAATAAAATCGTAGGAAAGTCAAAACTGTACATTGAATATTTTTTTAAATGGATACTGCGGGCGTGATCTACCATTGATATCGAAGCCAAAAATATAGTTTTTAGAATTTTTGTCTGTTTGTCTGTATGTATTTACGGGCTAATCTCAAAAAGTACTGTATGGATTTACTTAAAATTTTACATGAATATTACTAAGAGGTCGGGTCAACATTTAGGCTACATATTATCACGCTATCACCTACGGAGGGGGAGCTGTGATAATTTATTAAATTTAACGCGGGTAAAACCGCGGGGCACAGCTAGTATTATATATAGAAGGATTAACATAAGTGTTCCATTGAATTAAGTTACAAGTACTCGCAATTTCTTTATACGTCTGTGGGTTCCATTATCCTCTTTTAGTTTTCTTACTCTTATCTAAATGACGAGGTTTAGTTTCCGAGAACCACGCGAATGAAGTCGCGGGCACAGCTAGTGCTAAATAAATATCATTAGTTCCATTTTGATGATCCTAAAAGACAGTGTTTTTGAAACGTCGTACAATATTAACGGTTATATTGACATAAATCATCAATGTGTTGGTCTAGTAGTAACTAAGCCTGACTACTAAGCCAGAGGTCATAGGTTCGATCTCCATCCTGGACAAATCTTACAGTGATAAGCACGATTGTTGATCTGGGTGTAATTTATCTATAAATGTATGTATTTAGAAATATATAAGTACCTGCAGTCAGTCAGTTGTCTGGTTGTCATAGTAGTTTGGAATCCTTGAAACAGCATATTTATTTATTTACTAGCTGTGCCCCGCGGTTTTACCCGCGTTAAACCTTGTAAATTATAGCCTATGTCTTAATCCAGGATGTCAGCTAACTCCATACCAAATTTTATTACAATCGCTCCAGCCGTTTAGACGTGAAGAAGTAACAAACGTACACACTCACAAACTTGCGCCTTTACAGTATTTATGTGATTAGGAAAGTTTTATTATAGATTTATTTACTTGGTTTTAATGGTCTGCAATAGGTAGGTCGATGTTAAAATGGAGTTTGATGAACTTTCCTTTGTAAATTTGTTCTGTGTTTGGTTTGTGTTTTACTAACTTAGATTTAATTAATTTTCGTTACTAAAAAGAAAAAAAAAAAACAATGATAAAAGAGATTTTTATTTTACAAATTTTATTGACATTGATATAATTGCATGTTCAAAATTCAAATTTAAATCTGTTGTAGTAAAATGTTTAAGCAATTAAAGTGTAATATTTGACATTTTTGTGGATGTTTCTGTTTTATATTAGCTTTTGTTTCTAATTTAAATTTGTTTTTATACATTTATATTACTTACATACTTGTATCTAATATTAACATCACTTCTATAGCATTCTGAAGAATGTAATGTAAAATGGAATTTTAGTATACTTTTGTTCTTTTCTGTTTATCTTAATTAGTTAAATTTACTTTGCTACTGCACTCACCTCACTTATTGTTTGTGTTTTTCTGTGGATAATGTCGTGGGCTGCAACATTACTTAATAATTTTGTAACTTCTATGTGTATGTATTATGTTGTAGCTGTTAATTATCCCTAAATAAATAAAATAAAATAAAACATGGCAAGTATACTTCTTTTAATAGGTATGTTTTATTTCAGACACGACTCCACCGTACTCTTTGACTTTTGGATTGCTTTATATTAATATCATGCAATACTGAAATCTAGCGGGCCGCCGCCGCTAGGGAATAACTCAAAATGCTAACGCGGTCTCAAGGAGCAGACCTTGCACGCCAAATGAGTCGTAATTTTAAAATTAAACTTGAATATAATTTTAAAATTCTGCCCGATCCCCACCCAAAACAACTATCCGTTTGATCCATAAATATTTGTACTCAGTCTGGATGTACAGACACCAGCACATACAGCTATCCCAATCTGTCAAATTTCTTTTATAGATTTTCAAGTTTATCACATAAGTATAAGGTTCACTTTCTATTGGGAAAATTTGACCGATTGGAGTAGCTTGATGTGCTGGCGTCTGTACTTTGTATCCATTATCCACTAAATCCAGTATTTTAAATGTACTAGCGATACAGGGATTTATTTCTATTACATATGTTAATTTTATTATTTTTGTAACAAGAAGTTTGTATACGACGGGCCGGTTTGCGTGGTTGGTAAATACTTGCCTTTCACGACGCAGGTCATCGGTTTGATTCCCATCCAGAACCAATATTTGTGTCCAGAATGTCCTATTTGTTGTCTGGGTGTAATTATCTAAAGAAGTATATATTTACAAAAGAAAAGTAGTATTCGTAGATATGTATATTAGTTATCTGGTTTCTACAATACAAGCTTGCTTAGTTTGGGATCAGATGACGGTGTGTGAATAATTATATAAAAGTTGAGATATGAAAACACTAAACACATATCCTAGCCTAGTTGGTAGTGTCCTGCCTACGTAGCTGGTGGTCCTGGGTTCGAATCCCGGTAAGTGCAAATATTTGTGTGATGAGCACGAATATTTGTTTCTGAGTCATGGATGTTTTCTATGTATTTAAGTATTTATCTATCTATATAAGTATCTATAACGTCGCCTGGTACCCATAGTACAAGCTTTGCTTAGTTTGGGGCTAGGATGATCTGTGTGACTTTGTCCCTAGATATTATTATTATTAATAAAAATATCTAAAAATTTTAATTCACATCATTTGAGATCGTCACAGGTTATTTAATAATTGAATGCATCGAGTTCAAAGCGGGCTACCAAAAAAATTGTGGACCAAATGAAAATCAATAGCAGTTGCAGTAGAATAAACATTGGTTTACCTTATGGACTTGGATGTCAGTTTAGCACCGCTTATTGATTTTAGGCTTTAGTTAGATACGCAGTGGTGAAATGGAACGTAGATGGATTCAGAGAGAATAAATTTATTTATTGTCTTCACAAAGGCGGTATAAACTTTGAGAGGCACTTAGTGTATATACTGGGGAACCCTGTTGTGTTACATATTCACCCACCCACCATTGGATGATATGATTGATGATATATAAACATATATAAGAAGAATTAATTCAAAAATATCTTTAAGCATATTCGATGATGTCCTCCCGACCGCATTTAGGCCACGGCGGCCAGTCTTAATGGAGACTAGCAATTGCGCAGGACATATTATAGTGCACAAGTGTGAGCGTAAACACAGGGGCACTTTCTATTCCATCCCTCTCATGATCCGATGGGACGCCTAGCGACACGACCGGAAAGAGTTCAGGTACAGGACCGACGGCTTTTCGTGCTCTCCGAGGCACGGGGGTGGATTACCGCCAACTTCCAGACTTCGGGCGGATACTGACAAATTTATTTTTACGGAAAAATCCCAAAATCACTTTTTGACCCGACCCGGGATTTGAACCCAGGACCTCATTATCTGCGGTTGAACACGCTACCGCTAGACCAACGAGGCAGTCTTAGTATCTGTAAGCATATGTACCTTACTGTAGATAGCATATTAGGTAGAAACGATATAAAAAGTTTTTAACAGGTAATAATATTGAAAACGTAGTAAAATATTTGTGAATGATTGTTAATTTATACGGTTTATTTATAAATTATAAGATACAATACATGACCGATATTCAAGATTAATGAATATATTCATATAATTCCATAGACATACTATATTTGCCCTACAGGATTTTCTGGGATGAAATGTCACTAGTTTCTGGACACAAAAACGTATTTCCGAAAGATATCACAGAAACGTATTTTCAACAAGATTTTTTCATCCTGCCATCCGCCAAGTAGGTATTGGTAAAGTTAAAAAAGCATTTTATTTAATAAAATTAATTAATTAAAAACATGTCCTTTTCAAATTTACCAATTCACGGCGAGATAATTAAGGATTGATATGAAGGGATCCAGTCCCATATCAGGTTTGCCTTCTAAGTAGTAATCACGGTATTCTACGTCCAGATAAAAGATCAATTTATTGAACCATCGTTAAGGCAAGGCGTTACGACAATATTTTGGTCGTCTCTCAAATTCAGTCCTTGATGTACATGGGCTAGCATACAAAATATTCGTCGATATTCGTACTTTCGTTACATAGATAACCATCTATACATATAATAAAATCGTAGGAAAGTCAAAACTGTACATTGAATATTTTGTCTGTATGTATGTCCGAGCTAAACTAAAAAAGTACTGCATGGATTTACTTCAAATTTTGCTTCAACATATAGGCTACATATTATCACGCTATCCTCTACGGGGGAGGAGCTGTGATAATTTATAAAGTTTAACGGGGGTAAAACCGCGGGGCACAGCAATGGAATAAACGGAAGGTCACCTGTATCGTGAAATCTAGTACGATTTACGAACGAGATGAATATCTCTCAGTACCTAAGTATTACATACTGTAATACTTAGGTACAGAGAGTTTGTACACGGTGTACAAACTATTGAAGTAAATTTATTAGGGCTACTGCTAAGTTTACCTATAGGGCTACCTGCTCTCATCTTGCCGTAATATCATGTCATAACATCACTATCGCAAATCAAGTAATTACTTCGACTTAGCTAAGTTCTGATTCATGCTAGGTTCCGAATACCAATGTCACGTATTCGTCGCATAAATTCTAACTGGATTTAGATAGGGTCTGACGATATGATGACGTCTGGCTCGTTCATTATAACTTGTACTGGCGGACACGGACGGATTCGATACTGTATCTTGCAGTAGGATTATTATAGTACCGATCTATTTTCAGTTAGCAATAACTGGGTTTTGATTTCCAAATGTATACTGTTTGTGAGGCGCTTAAAGCTAGATGCCCTCATAGGTCCATAAGTGATCGGCAAGGTTAAGCAACAAGGCTCGCGGTCAGTTCATAGATTGGTGACTGCTAAAGTGGTTTAATTTCTGAGCGTCTACGTGCTTCGGAGGGCATGTTAAGCTATCAGCCGCCGTTGTAGTCATTAGGCAACAGTCGTTAAGCCATGCCTACTGGGTGGTTTTTACAACTCTGACACTAGGGTAACCGTCACCGCACGGCATAGAATATCATCACCCCTTCTCATTCCGTGGGGGGGGGGGGGGGCGTAGAAATCGTCCCGAGGGTATACCTACCAGAGAACGGGTGCAGCGTTTTTCCTGCGAACTATGACCATCAAACTGCGATCGCTAACCCATTAACACCAGTCACCCATTTATGGACTGACCGCAAGCCTAGTTGCTTAACCTCGCCGATCACTTACTAGCCGGTGAGAGCATTTAGCTATAAGTTCCTCTAGTGGTATTATAAAATACTGGTCACTGGTCAAAAAACTGCGAGCCTTTCTTGTTTTAACTCCATAACAAAAATGGTCTGAACTCTGCTATCTTGGCCTGTCACTATTCTTGTATTCTTAGTAGATAACAAAAGGAAAATTAAATTAAATTAAATTAAGTAGTACTTTATTTCTCATAAGAATTACAATAAATTCACATACTGAGAAAATATACATAACTATACATTAAAATTAAAATTATCAGCATACAGAGCTATTGTTTACTTAATTTATACAATACAACAATCAAATAAATTTAGAAGTAGGTGCTTAAATACTTAAAAAATAAATCTTAACTTAACTTAACTTAAAAATCAAAACAACAACATCATCGCTTGAAAAATTTTCTTAACAGAAAACTCCCAAAATTTCTTTTTTGTCCGTCCCGGGATTTGAACCCAGGACCTAATCATTTGTGGAGCAACACGCTACCGATAGACCAACGGGGAACATGTCTAACGTATAATATGAACAAGGTGAAACATAAATAGGAGATGTAAATTAATTAGCGTAATTTGGCTATGAACTGAACAACCTGAAGCACAATAATATGCTAAATACACCAAAAAATTACTAACTTCTCACACAACGATCAGCTGATTCATTTTGGTATGTATATAAATCTATTTTTATTTAATAATAATAATAATAATAGAACATTTGTGAGAGCTGGAGTCTATACTGGGTTCAAGACCTGTATGACAGATCTCCAGGCAATCACCCTCTTAAATTACTTAACTAAATGCGGATATAAATAAATTCAAAACGGAACGATCATTGTATTGGTATTGAGAGGAAAAGTGTGTGTGTGTGTGTGTGTGTGTGTGTGTGTTTGTGAGTGTGTGTGCGTGTGTGTGCGTGTGTGTATAAGGTATTTAAGTGAGTACTCTAATTATATTTTCGGTCTCAGCGTAGTCCAGTTTAGATAACCAGTTTGATACTATTTTTCTACATCTCGATTTACACATAAGATATATATTTAAAATTTTATTTGACTTATTGTAAATAAAACTGCTAAGAAAATAATAGGAACGTTTGGCCAAACCACAACTCACACGGACAGAGGAGCAAACTGTATATTTATGGCGAAGAGAATTAAATTTAGAAGGTTTAAAGGGAATCTGGGAGTGAGTGGTTAGAATGAGGTTAAGAATGAACAATTTCCGAACGGAGAGAACATTGCAAGTTTTGTATAAATCGGTAGTAGGAAATTGATACGGCAGCCTCCAGCCAACTTTTAGGATAGCTCTCTGAGCGATACAATACTGAATGACAGATTGACAAAGCGCAAGATATACAAGTTTTAAGACACGCGTATCAGCAATGTGGCGGAGATTCTTAAAAATATATATGAGCCTACGTAGTCTAGACGTAAGGGTATCGATATGTTTATAAAATTGTAAGCGGTTATCAATCTGAACACCCAGATATTTTATGCAGTTTGTACGGTTAAGGCGTGGACAGTTACATATACCATTACGAGGCAGAGGACAAGAGTGGGCAATTAAGGAACAAGAAGATGGTATATTTCGTGTCTGGGATAGTGAAAAGGTGAGGTAATTCGTTTTCTCAATATTCAGAGTGAGCAAGTTATAGGCCAACCAATCAGAAACTACCTGAAATCCGAATTGAGCATGCTGGAATACTGACTCCCAGGAGTCACCGTGAAATACCAGAGCAGTATCATCGGCATAAGTAAAAATAGATGAGTTAGGAAACTTTAATTGACATAAGTCATTAATGTAGATAAGAAATAGAGTAGGGCCGATAATACTGCCCTGTGGCACACCGTAGGTTATAGGGAGCTCGTCACTCATCCTGTCACCAATTTTGACACATTGTCTCCTGCCCGTGAGATAACTCTTGAAAAGAGATAGTTGAATGCCTCTAATACCATTTTTTTCAAGCTTAGTAACAAGGGAGATGACAGAAATCGTATCAAAGGCTTTCGCCAGATCTAAGAATATGCCTATTACCTTTCTTTTTTTATCCAAATTAGAAACGATATTATTAGTTAGATCGAGTACTGCGTGTTGTGTGGATATTCCTGTCCGAAAACCATATTGAGATGGGGAAAGTAAATTATTTTGTTCTAAATATTTAACGAGTCTATTATTTATAAGTCTTTCGAGTAATTTTGATAGGGTAGGTAAGATGGAAATAGGTCTATAATTGTTAGGGCGATCTCTGTCCCCACCCTTATGTACCGGATGTACAATGGCTAGCTTGAAGGCATTAGGAAAAATACCTGTTGAAAAGGATAGATTACAAATATAAGTAATATGAGGGACTACGATATTTTTAACATACTTAAGAAGCGTACCAGATATATTGTCGCTACCCACCGCGCAATTACTCTTAAGATTAATTATCAGAGAATCAACTTCAGCTTCATCAGTTTCTAGGAGGACAAACGTTTTTTGGAAACCATGGGCATCGTCATGTTGTGGAAGTGAAGAGGAAGGAATAGAGATATTTTCAGCTAATGTACGTCCGATGTTTGAAAAGTAGGTGTTTATATGGTTAATAGATTTTTTTGGATCGGAGGATGATAGTAGACAACTTGCATCCACCCGCCTTTTATCGGTATGAGTTATAGATTTTATAGCATCCCAGAACTTTTTATGGTTATTATGTGCATTTTTTATTTGTGCTTTATCGTAGTTCATTTTTGCAGCTTTAAGTAGCATTGTGCAGTAATTTCTATACCTTTTAAAGGTTGTTTGTAATATAGTATTATTATCATTGCCAATTTTCTTTAGTTTTTGATGTAACTTGTCACGGTTTTTCAAACATCGAAGAAGCCCCGGGGTCATCCAGGGCTTATTTAGACGTTTGCGATTGGAGACCACTTTCTGCTTAGAGTTTCGGACTGTAACTAGGTTCAATGTATTAATAAAGAAGTTGGTTGCTTCATCTAAGTTAAAAGTATTATACATCGGTCTAAAGTCTGCCTGTAGAAGATCCAACCTAATTTTATCATAGTCAAGGACTTTGATTGTCCTATAGCTTTTTGAGGAATTATACGATTTTACGGATGAGTCAAGAAAGAGCAGAACTGTATTATGATCCGTGACTGTGGTGTGAGCGACAAAACAAAACTAGATTACGTTTTTAAGATGATATGGTCAAGACATGACCTGTTGTTTCTTGTGGGAAGCGTATGTGCTGGCAGCATACCATGATAAGCTAGGAGAGTAAGATAATCGGATGCACGAGGGTCGGAATTATCTTCAAATATATTTATATTGATATCACCAGTTAGTATTATATTTTTATAGGATGAGACAGATTTTATGATATCATTTAAGGAATCTAGAAATGGTGAGATATTTTTTGTTGCTGGGGAACGATAAATTGCGATCACAACAGTCTCATTATTTATTGTTAACAATAAACAGTTAGCATCTTGAATTATGGGCTCAATAATAGATACATTTAGGTAGTTGCGGAAATAAACAATAACACCCTCATTTTGCGTCGTATGTTGGTTGGTATTCGTGGAATTATAGTCAAGGAGTAAAGGTATTGGAGGGGAGTTCAGTAGCCAACATTCGGTCAGAATAATTAGATCCCAGGGTGTCAAACTCCTTTTAAGAAGCGTAGTCAATCCATCAAAGTTTTTATTTATACTTCTTATATTTTGACAGAGAAGCGACAAAGCATTAGGATGGGCCCTGGTAATTTCTTTACAGTCCTCAATCATACATGTAGAGGAATCTGCGACCGATATACGATCCAGATCCAATTGTATATCATTTAAAATAGGATCGAATTTTAAGACAAAATTTATAAACATTATATTTTATTGAGTTTCTCATTAAGGTGAAGTCAAGATTAGAATAGAAATATATCACAGATAGGGCAATGTATATAACACAGCTGTGTTTGTTGTGCTGAGATTTTATAGTAATGCAGAGTAGATAAAAAAATACCAGTACTAGTAATTTGCAGGAATACTGAGGGAAGTCGATGAGTACGTTTAAAAGTGAGTAGTGTTGTGTAAAATGTGTGTGTGATACAAGAATTACAGAAATATTAGCAAAAAAACTAGAATAATATAAAATAAGTAGGAGTACATGCAACCTGCCTAGTCACATCGATACAATTTTGTGGATGTCAGCTTCAGAATTTATACGAAACGGGATCGAACCGGCAACCTTTTTTATAAAAATCACACCATGGTTCGGCCAGCAGCTGTCACACTTTCCTTCTTTCTGTAGTTTTCGGCCTAGATAGTAAAGGTGTTTCGCATATGAGGTCAACGACTCGGCAATGTAGATAGGTTTCGGCAGGCCCGGCAATTCAATACTGGCGGTCGATAATTTGGAATTACCGTTTCGTTTATTAAATATTCTTGTCGCCTTCAACACATTTTCTTTAAGCGCGGAGGAGTGAAATTCAGCCACAACAGTACCAAAAGAATCGTATCGATCATCCTAGCCCCAAACTAAGCAAAGCTTGTACTATGGGTACCAGGCGACGATATACATACTTATATAGATAGATAAATACTTATATACATAGAAAACATCCATGACTCAGAAACAAATATTCGTGCTCATCACACAAATATTTGCACTTACCGGGATTCGAACCCAGGACCACCAGCTTCTTAGGCAGGAGCACTACCAACTCGGCTTCGGTGACCGTCAAATCCTCGATAGATTTTTGCACTAAAATGATCAATGTTATTCTACGACCCCATCCTATTTCCACAGAATATTGTTAAGTTCATCATAAAACGGAACTATAATTAGGCACGATCATTCGTCAGCCAAAGTACGTCCACAGCTAGACAAAAGCCTCCCCAAAGAATGGGAAGATATGCCACAAACGCCACGCTTGGCAGACGGGTTAGCGATTGCAGTTTGATGGCCATAGTTCACAGAAAAACGCTTTTTTTTTTATTATCTATTATAAATTTAGCGGCTTTTGACAATACGAGCATGCCAGCCCCATCTTAACCTAATACAATAAAAGCTTTACACTATTCGGAATTTAAAACCTTATGTACTATTTTATAAAGTAAGATAGCTGCATTCGGGACAGGCTCTGATAATATGCTTTGAACAAAACCAACATCTATCAAATTAATTTTGAAGGTATTCATCAGCGCCTCTCTAGCAGCTCGGGTCCTGACGCACTCCACCAACAAGTGATGGACATCCTCCATCTTCATTCATTCAGAAAAACGCTGTTGCCCGTTCTCTGCTAGGTATTCCCTTTGACGATTTCTACTGAGATGAAGTGATGATATTCTATACCGTTACCACAAAGCAACGACACGACCAGGGTATAATATCTAATACCACGGACTTATAAAGTTATTATAGGTTGGTATATGAAGCTGAAGTCTTTTCCTCGTTTTATTGAAGGCCAGCTATCTTTAAAACAAGCGATACGATAAGGCGCTTTTCCAACGACCTCAGGACTTACGTTACTCAATTTCATTCAAGTTATAAATAATAACTGTGCTAAAATAGTACTTCGTTGAGACTTATTTTCTTCCATAATAATGATAATAATAATTTATTTACCAAAAGAAAGAAATACAGTGGATCTCGAACAATATTTTTGTTAGAATTTTTATAACAAAATAATAATATACGAGTAATGTCCGGTTTAATATCGAAACTCCCCGCACTAGGCTTGGCCTGTCCTGCAAGAAGTTACTTTTCCCTGTTATTAATTTTAATAATTGTACGTATCTGGATTAACTACTTAGAATAAAATAATTTGTTAAAGGATAGAATAAGGTGTTAAATATGAAACATGGAGAAAAATGAGGCTTACTGTCTTGATAGCGATATAAAATGATTACGCACGTGACAAGGTGTTTAAACTGGACCTGACCTGTGACCTGAGACATCCAACTATCTCAGATCTTGCAAATATTGCAATCAGAGAGTCATAGAACTTGGTAAAATAGATCCTCTAGATCGAAACGAAAGCTGCACGTGTGGCGCAGCAGCTAGGACAGTCCCCACGCCCCTTTTTGTGGTAGGTTCGAGGCCCGCGCCGTATAACTATTTGTGTGACCCATAAATAGTTGTTATGAGTCTGGATGTAATTTGTGTCCGTCTATTATATGTTTGTAAAGTGCCCCGCAACTCAGGGATTATATTACCTAGTGCGGGCGTTGTATTAAGGCTCCTACACACAATGCCGGCGGCAATGCCGCCAGGTTTTTGCCGAGCGGCCATGCCGCCGGAATATGCAAGCCGCTGGCACATGCCGTATAAAGCGGTCAAGCCGGCGGCTTGTATGTTCGGCAAGCCCGGCGGCTTGAATACCCACCGGTCTGCCGGCGGCCGGGGCGCCGGCATTGTGTCTTTTCAGAAAAAAAAAAACGCGTAGAATACCAAGACACACAAAATCTTTCGAACTGGCTAGTAAATAAAAGCGCAAATAAAAAGATTTATTAGTAACTATATGCCATTTGCGTTGAAAAATATTCGGTAACGGCGCCTAAGATCCAGGATTCTCCTTTTACCACAATAGGAAAAATTCAGTTAGAAAAATCTCATACTAATTCAACATTTTGCATAAATATGGAATTAGTTGTCCCTCCCTACCCCTCTGGAAAACAGGTGTGAGTGTACGTATGTATAAAATTAGTATGTTACTTTTTTTACAGTCTTGGGAAATTGTACTAGTCAGATGTGCCACTTGACTAATATAATGTCCTAAAAATAAAAGAACTTCAAAGAAATCCGTCTTATGAACCACGAATATCCAGTGACTGTGTTCTTAAATGGCGTAAAAGAGATAGGAGTTTAGGAGAGTGGGCTCACTACTTCAGTCATTGAATTTATCGTAAGCTACGACAGAAATGAATGGAAACTACTCAAACAATATTACGTTACTTAATTCAATGCTTTTATTTTCTGCAGTCTTTTTGTGAGCCATGTAGGTACGGACCTTTTTCTTTAAAATTTTTACCGTAATTAGTTTGCTTTTACGTACCGTACAGAACTTTCTTAAATAAACAAATGAAAATAATTCAAATTGTGAAAAGACGCTTTTGTATTTACGACGTTTTACATTCCTTCGCCTCAGTTAAATTAACATTTTTATGGTTCGACAGCCAGCGGTATAAAACTCTGCTCATTAGACACTATAGGGGACTTTATGTTTTGCTGCTATCGAAATTACAGACTCCGATTTCACATTACAGTGAAAATTCATAAAAAAAACTTTTTCCCGATGTTTTTTACGTTCCGTATACCAGGCTCTAAGTATAATGATTGCGTATATTGCAAATGTGCTGAGCAGTAACGATAATTAGCTAAATTAATATTAAGGCGCTGTGAACAGTTAATTAGGTAAGTCTAACAATATTTTTGTCAATGCTTGTTTTATTCAAATATATATGTACTATTTGTTAATAAATAAATAATAAATATCCAGGGTCGTTATGCACACAGGGCCATCTGTTCCCAAACTAAACAGAGCTAGTAGAATGGAAACCAGATAACTGATATACATTCAGTCAAAAAAGTATCGGGAATGGACGATTTGTTTATTGTTATTGTTGTTTTTTTTTGTTGTTGTTAGATTGGCACAACTGTTTTCCATTTTGGGGCGGAGTTTGAGTTGCATCTGTTATTTATATTAAATACAGTGCTGGTTTTAGTAATATCATATATAGTGTGTATTGCGAATTTCATAATGGACAAAAATATCGAACAAAGAGTTTGTCTTAAATTTTGCATCGCTAATGGAATTTCGTGTTCGGAGTCACTGAAAATGTTACAGAAGGCTTACGGTGAATCGACTTTATCAAAAACTCGTGCTTATGTGTGGTTCAAAGCGTTCAAAAGCGGTCGAGATGCGATGAAAGACAAGCTTCGGAGTGGCGCCTTCCAACTGAACCGAAACCGAAAAACCAAGCCAAAGTCGATCAAAAGTCAAAGTCATGTTGACTGTTTTCTTTGACTATCGCGGTGTTGTGCACTCTGAATTCTTACCGGAAGGTCGAACGGTAAAAAAAAAAAATTGTTTGCGCGTTATGCGGCGTTTAAGAGAGCAAATTCGACGAAAAAGGCCAGATTTGTGGAAAGAAAATCCTTGAATTTTGCACAACGATAATGCGCCTTGACACAAGGCCATCATTGTGAACGAATTTTTAACCAAACACTCAACAAATACCATCCAGCAACCACCATATTCACCAGATATGACTCCAGCTGACTTCTTTCTTTTTCCTAAACTCAAATTACCACTTCGTGGTACCCGTTTTCAATCAGTAGAAGACATAAAGGAGAATTCGCGGCGAGAACTGAACTCAATTCCGAAAGCAGCGTTTAAAAAATGTTTTGATGAATGGATTATTCGTTGGCGTAAGTGTATCATTTCTGAAGGAGCATACTTTGAAGGTGATAAAATAAATTTGGTTGAATATCAAACATTTTGTATATTATTGATCTTTTCCCGGTACTTTCTTGACAGAGTAGTACTACATACACATACTACTTTTCTTTTGTAAATACATACTTATATAGATGAATCCTGGGTGGGTGGCGTGGTTGGTTGCTTTTCACGCCGGAGATCGTGGGTGCGATTCCCACCCAAGACAGATATTCATGAACATGTCTGTTTGTCCTGAGTCTGGGTGTAATTATCTATATAAGTATGTATTTACAAAAGAACATTAGTATATCAGTTATCTGGTTTCCATAGTACAAGCTCTGCTTAATTTGGGATCAGATGGCCGTGTGTGAATAATGTCCCAGGATATTATTATTATTTACTAGCTGTGCCCCGCGGTTTTACCCGCGTTAAACTTTTTAATTATAGCCTATGTGTATCTAGGGTGTCAGCTAACTCCATACCAAATTTAATTGAAATCGCTCCAGCCGTTTAGACGTGAAGAAGTAACAGACATACAATTTCACACACTCACATACTTTCTCCTTTATGATGTTAGTGAGATTTATTATTATATAGTTCGGCGTCTATGTAAATTCGCCAACCAAATTTTAAGAGTTATATAGAGGTATAAATAGTATATCAATGTTAAATAATGTGTTTTGCCGACTGCATGTACATATTTGCTATACTCTATATACTATGAATACCTTGATATAAATTACATAAATGTAACATTGTCAGCAGGCAACAACGTATACTCGTAGTCATTTTAGAATTTCCTTTCAGCACCAACACGTAGTATTTCATAGTTCTAAAAAGACAATATAACCTATAGACTACAATTTCCCAACTACCAACATTCTGCTATAAGTCACCCGTGTCCGGTCATTCGACCCGTGCCCACGGCTGGTGCAATCCATGCCGAAACGTCGGGTAACCAAGGTAATGATTTACCAAAATCTTTATCGCGAGGAGACCCCTGTCCACAGTATATAAAAAATGTGTACAAATCGCGAAAGTTTAAAAACATTAACAATAAGGTGGCACTTCACGAGCATTTTTATCGCTGGAACTTGTGTAAGGCTTGAAGTTATCGTTAAGTCCTGTCCGTTGGCAGACTGGCAGGATTTTGTCACTCCTTTCACAAATGCACTTTATCTATCATCCGCAACGTTCTGTATTGGCTAGGTGTGTTTTTACAATCCAGAGGTTTACGTGCTACTTTTGAAGCTATTTCTTTAAATTTTTGGCAGTATTTTGTTTACATTATCTTAAAGACGTGTGGAAGGGATAGAATATAATATGTTTCCACCCCACACACTGAGATAGCCCGTATTTTAAAGTCAACAAAACCCAGTTGACATGGTGGTAGGACTTAAAGACCCACATGGCTAGCTACCGACATCATACGTGACCCCGGTGAAAGTAAATTTTACGGTGCGTAAGAAACACTTTTTAATGTGGAAAGTTCAGTATGTCGGGTTCCCATAGATTCCTGGGTACCGACTGAAACCCCACGGTGTTTCCACGACTACCTTTACCCTGGGCCACGGGATTTAACGCTACTCAGACAGGTCTTGACCCACCTGTACGTAGATGGGCCTCGTTGAACAGAGCGATCACCCCCCTTTCATCTCAATCGGCACTGTATCTTCAGCGCAGTGGTGACAAAAACTATAGCCAAACGCTGCGTAACCTATCCCAACCGAGCATGTACCTTAGAGAATGCATGCAACTTTATGTCATATTTTGTCTGTGAATAACGCTGTCAGGGCTCAACAGAGAGGGGACCACGGTACACTACGGGACACAGTCTCCGCTTATCATCAGGTACCATTTGATTATTGTTAAAGTATTTAAATGGCTGGTAACCATTTAGATTCTTGTTTTATTTAATGTGTATTACATAAATTTCGATGATTTATATAGAATATTTTAAAAAGGTTAAAACTCTAGGCGCAAATTGTACACTTTCCACAGGATTTATGATAAACAATCACTTAAAAGAGTGAACTAAGAAACGACATTCACGAGTGATTTATTAGCAGATTCTCCCTTTCTTATTTTTAATTAATAATTATATGTCTCTTGACAGATTATATAATTAAAAAGGTACATTACAAAATATGAACCCCATAACTGCACAGAATTTGAATTATATATATATTTTTTTCATGTATGTGCTATTACTTCGTTGTGTCTATTATAATGCAGTAACAGAAGTTAGTATGTATATTAAAGATATTTACAAAAGAAAGTCTAGTTAAGAAAGATGCACATACTTGTTTGGATGGAAAGATCTCATTATGGACTTCGGATATAGTGTCAGGAAACCAGCAACGAGCGATGCAACATGCATTGGGTTTAGTTTCATTGAAAAAGATGAATCACTGGTTGGATATAAAAATTCATCATTCATACGTCTGTAGTATTCCTGGGCATTTTTTTATAGAATAAGATTCGCGCATTTGGGAAAATATCACAGAGAACTTTATAAGCATGCGAGGCATGGATACAAAGTACAACCAGACTGATGAATTGAGTCAAACATTTAGTTGTCCTGCGCAAGCATCGAACGAGGTGACTGTCTTTACCACTGGGTTAAGTTGCCTTGTTAATACCACTCCGATCAGGCGTTTCGAGTTCGATCATATTGTGATGTTAAGATAAGAATCATGAGTTAAAATGAATGTCACATAAAGTTGCCTTTGGCCGAAATTCAAGATTTTTTTATACTTAATAAGAATACAAAGCCATTTCTTCAAATCATCATAAAATATCTGAACCACTACAGATGTAAATTTATAACTGACAGTATTGGAAGCATTTGGCTGCCATATTACTCGTATACCAAATTAATTATGTCGATTTAATTGATGTTTAGATAACAAGTAGATTGTACACATCGCGTAATTATATACAATTACGGGATACAGTCTATGGCGTGCTTGGATATTAGTTAGTATGTAATTGTGGAGAGGTAATTGTTTTAGACTATATTATTAGGTTTTTTATTTGTGGGAGTAGACTCTTCTTCTTACCCACCACTTAAAACTTCTGTACGCCAGTATCAACAATGGCAACATAAATGACTGAGCGGTGAGGCCCAGGCTTTTTCCGGAGAGTTACTGTCTTTGATTCCGCAATTAATTTAAACAGAAAAAAATTGGTAGGAATTGCAGAGAAGTAGTTCCACTTCCTTCTAGAGCAAAGAGGGAGACGGAATGATATAAATGAAATGAGAGAATTGCTACCAGAGAAGCTAGCTGCAATAGTTCCAAGGGTATAGTTCAAGGGTCTTCTCAAGTAAACTGTTATACTTGATTCCAATATTAGGCATGCCAAAAGCGCTTAAATGTACGGAAGTTGTTCCTCATCACTACAAGATCTGAACAATTAACTACTCCAGATATTGATCGTAAGATATTACGCTCTTTCTGCCAGATATCATACTCCCAAAGTGGTGGGCGGTTTGTTCATATTCGCAATAGGAAGTTGGAGAAAAGCAGTTTGATGAAGCTACAAATAAAAAAAATCTTCTAATTTTTTTAACGACGCAATGCCCTTTCTTAGGCGACTCATGTAGTTCCTCCTGAACGGCTAAACCGATCTTCTTCAAATTGGACACAGTGAGAGTGACCATACACGTGTAAAGATAATCACCGAAGAAACAAAAGTCACATTGAAATCAATGATAAGTATAATCTACACTAGACATCTGCTTAACTACACTTAACTTAGTATTTAGAAAGCAACAGAATGCCTAGGTCACCTTGTAATTAAGTATACCTACAAATTCCATGCGTAACAGCAACACGCCAAAATTACTGTAAAATCTGTGAAAAAAGTATAAAACAGTAAATTTACTGATGTAACTAAAAATAACGAATTTAAAGAGAGCGTGATAAAGTAGTAAATTAAATCAACCACTAAAGTCAATTATAATGCGGCTAACTGCATGTAGAATCACGTTTAGTGGAGGGTTCTGAGTAATTTAAGTTCCACTATCCTTATTCTATTCTTTATGCCTTTTTAATCAGCCGTATTTTATACTGTTTTACGTTCATTTGATAACGTGTAACATTTCAAAGAAAAATATAGGACCAATTATAATGCTCGCCTTCATGCGATACCCACATAACAAGCAAGAGCATAACATGTCACTGAATACATAGGTAATATTTGTAGTAAAGTATTTAATTGGTTTCTTCTTTTTTTTACTCGTACAACAATTCAATAGTTTAGTTTAGTGTTTTTGTTATTTATTTAATTTTTTTAGCACAGAATGCATATGAGGACTTAATAATCGAGGCATTGCCTCTTTATCAAAATTATGGTGGCAGAAATAAAAATATAGTACACTTTTGTAACAATCGAAAAGTCGACATTGATTGGATTCAGGCGAGACGGCCATGTCTAAGCCAATTGAGTTAACATAAGCAGCTAGCTAGTTAATGGTAAACCGGTTCCAGCATTTTTTACAGCTTCTTGAGACCTGCCACATACATAACTGCTTGCAAATGGTGAAAGACTAAACTCGCTGTTACCGAGACATAAAAATCATACTATGTCCATGCCCAATCAATCCTCACGAAACACCTCCGGACACCGCACAACGGAATGTCTCAAAACGACTGGAAATATTTCGCCATCCTCATACACATCAGATCTTGATACAATTGTTTGTAATCTTAATTTTTTTTAAGACTAATGGTAATTCGCTTCCTCTACTCCTCGGGGAAACAGGCGCAATTTCATGTAATCCGATGAAGTGGTGAAAACCGGCACTAAAGGTTTTTGGTAGCCGAAACAATAATAAACTTCCATTAACATGGCAAAAGTGGCGTAAAACACATATAAATCATTGAATATATACTTAAATAGCGGCACAGCTTCGAAAATTAAATTGTTTAATTCGTGACCTTTATTTGAGGTAAAGCTACCTACACAGCTTTTCAATTATCTCTTACGTCTTTTATTAGATCCTCTTTAAGATCAAAGTTGAGATGCGATTTGTCAATCGGGGCTCATCCATTTCTCATGTTTTAAATTATGATAGGCTGCAAAATAAGTTTCTTTTGATATGAAAGAATAGACCCTATTATGCCTTAGCATTTATAAATAGCGGCATCAACAACAACGACAGCGTTTGTCTCCCAAGATTGCCAGAGCGCAGACCCACTTCAGGTCCGGTATATGGTACGGCCGCAAGTAGCTGTACTGCTCGGTCCAACTCCCTTCCCTTCCCTCGGTCGTAGCAATGATGGTGCGATGGCAACGGAGAGTTCGAATGACTTCTTGGGCCCTAGGAAATAGGATGTTCACCACCCACCTCAGAAAATCCGGGTCCAGGGTACACGTCAACGGAGGGACCCACGATTTGAGCTTGCCCAGTAGGTACCATTTTGTACGGGCGCCCCCATGGATCCCTATTCAGTCCCTCGATGAGCTCGTTTCAGGACCAAGCTTTGGCTTCCGCTATAGCGATCAATATCGACTCCGACTCCGACTCCGACTCCGACTCCGACTCCGACTTAGACTTCGACTTCGACTTCGACTCAGACTCAGACTCAGGCTGAGATCTATAGAGTGTACTTAGACTTTACTCAAACTTTACTTACGTAAAACTTGGCTAAGTGTATGCTTAGCTTATACTTTGAATTGGTATTTATAGACTTTTTGACGTTATGATTATGCTTAGCATAAGCTAAGACAGACAAAGTCAAAACACCAATTGTAATTTCGTTACATGCATTAACTCTTTGGAAAACATTTAAAAACAGTCATAATTATAAATAAAAAATGATGCGCATCGTTCCTCTGTGTATTTTTATTATTATTGAACTATTTAGAAAATGACATAAAAATAGATTTATTAATGATCAACAATCGACATTAATTTTTATTATGCGAAACGGAACATTGTTGTATCAGCTGTGAACGGCAATGTCACTTACTTTTTTTTTAAATTGTTTTCAGGCCTGGCTTCCTCGGCCTTATTAGAACGTCAACTACAGTATATCAGTGTTGCCAGATGACAGTTTAGATTTCTCTTCAAGTCGTATCTAAAATTCCCCGAAATTTGGGTTTGAACACATAAATAAATAATAAATACAATGATAATGTCTAATTATTTTTTCTTTCTGTATTTTAGAAACATTTATCAATATATCTGTAGTATTCCTTTGAATACAAATTCCGTAATTTCCAATTTCTCTGGAAATCCTGTACAATGTGGCATCACTGTCTCTGATAATACGGAAAAATTAAAAAGTCATGTAAGTTATGATGGTGAAGTATATTTTTGACTACTTTATTTTTATTTGGCGTATAGTGTAAGTTTTGACAAAGTCGTCGATTTTGTGGACTTAGCATTTGCTAAGCATGCACTCAGAGGGATTCGAAGATTGCTTTATAAATACCGACTTTGACTTACGTCGAAAGTAAAGTCTGAGCAAAGTCTAAGTACGCTCTATAGATCTCAGCCTCAGACTCAGACTTCGACTTCGACTTCGACTACGACTTTGACTTCGACCTCGACTTCGACCTCGACCTCGACTTCGACTTCGACTTCGACTTTGACTTCGACTTCGACTTCGACTTCGACTTCGACTTCGACTTCGACTTCGACTTCGACTTCGACTTCGACTTCGACTTCGACTTCGACTTCGACTTCGACTTCGACTTCGACTTCGACTTCGACTTCGACTTCGACTTCGACTTCGACTTCGACTTCGACTTCGACTTCGACTTCGACTTCGACTTCGACTTCGACTTCGACTTCGACTTCGACTTCGACTTCGACTTCGACTTCGACTTCGACTTCGACTTCGACTTCGACTTCGACTTCGACTTCGACTTCGACTTCGACTTCGACTTCGACTTCGACTTCGACTTCGACTTCGACTTCGACTTCGACTTCGACTTCGACTTCGACTTCGACTTCGACTTCGACTTCGACTTCGACTTCGACTTCGACTTCGACTTCGACTTCGACTTCGACTTCGACTTCGACTTCGACTTCGACTGCGACTGCGACTTCAACTTCGACTTCAACTCAGACTCCGAATCAGCTCCGACTTCAACTTCGACTTCAACTCAGACTCCGAATCAGCTCCGACTTCAACTTCGACTTCGACTTCGACTCCGACCATTCAATATAATATATTTAAATAGCGGCACAGCTTCGAAAATTAAATTGTTTCATGCGTGACCTTTATTTTAGGTAAAGCTACCTACACAGCTTTTCAATTATCTCTTACGTATTTTATTAGATCTTCTTTAAGATCAAAGTCGAGATGCGATTTTTCAATCGGGGCTCATCCATTTCTCATGTTTTAAATTAAGATAGGCTGCAAAATAAGTTTCTTTTGATATGAAAGAATAGACCCTATGATGCCGTAGCATTTATAAATAGCGGCATCAACAACAACGACAGCAAACTTCTCTTATAAAGTCTGCGTAAGATGTTGCTCTCATATCGCCTTATTCAGCCAACCAAAAAGGACCTCTCATGATTTTTCGTCTCATAGTAGTCACAAAAGTCTTCGACCACCTTTGATCATAGTCACGAAAGTGACCAGTGTCTATGAGGTATGTAGTAATAATTTTCGAATAAAAAGTAACAAATAAAAAAACTTCGTTTAAAAAAAACTTGACTTCAAAAACTAAAAAGTATAAAAAAAATATCTTAATAAAGATTTAATTTAATACATCTCTTAAGCAAACGTAATACCTTTAATATTAATGAAATACTATAATTTGTATGTGCCACCCATGCAACGCCATCATGATTGAGTGCAACGCCATCTAATGACGTTACAGGGAACTTACAAACAACGTGAACACAATCAATATTCAAAATATTTGAAGGGTGAATAAAAATGTAACGGTCGGGCATAGTCATGGCAGAATCTATGCACTATAAAAAAAACTTCGTATAAAGAAACCGACTTCAAAACCTAAAAAGTAAAAAAAAATTACTTCATAAACATACATACACAGACTCACGCCTGTTTCCCAGAGGGGTAGGCAGAGACAAAGGATTTCCATTTGTCACGATCTTTGCATACTTCTTTTGCCTCGATTACTGTCATTATATTCTTCATACATGCTCGCCGGTTTAGTGTACTTCTGACCTGCCCTTTCTTGAGAACATCTCCAATTTGGTCAGAGAATGTTCGACGTGGTCTTCCCCTTCCGGTTGTCCCATTCACACAGGCCAGGTATACTTCTTTTGTCAATCTTCTTTCATTCATCCTTTCTAAATGGCCAAGCCATCTCAGCATGCCTTTTTCAATCGTTGTGACTACATCCTCTTTCACACCACAACGCTCTCTTACATCAGTATTTCGAATTCTGTCTCTCAAAGTCACACCACACATACTTCTCAGAGCTCTCATTTCCACTGCATTTATTTTACTTTCATTCTTTTTCTGCCATACCCAACTTTCACTTCCATACATTAAAGTTGGCACTAACACTCCATCGTGCACAGCTAGTCGAGCCTTCTTTGATACTTGCCGGCTACTCATAAAGGCGTGTAGTGCCCCATTCACTCTGTTCCCCGCATTTACTCTTCTAACAATATCTTTTTCATATTTCCCATCTCTCGTAAACAAAGTTCCCAAATATACAAACTCATTCACCTGTTCGACTTTCTCTCCTCCAATCACAATATCACACGCTGTCGTGTATTCATCCCTCTCAAACACCATTACTTTCGTCTTACCTACATTCATTTTCATCCCTTTCCTTTCAAAAGATTCATGCATATTTGTTACCATCACCTGCAACTCGTCCGCCGATGATGCAAGTAAAACTTGATCATCAGCGTAAAGCAGACATTTGATGAGTAACTCATTCATCCTTACACCGCATTCACTTTCTTTCAAATCTTTTAAACAGCTATCCATGAATAAGTTAAACAACCACGGTGACGCTACACATCCCTGTCTAACACCCTTTTGGATGCTAAACCACTCGGTGTATGACCCGTTAATCCTCACGCAAGCTCTGGAATCCCTATAAAGAGATTTCAGTGCTTGAACAAGGTTGTCGTTCAACCCATACATGGACAGTACCGACCATAGTTCACTCCTCAAGACTCTATCGTAGGCCTTTTCTAAGTCTACGAAGGCACAGTAAACCTTTTGGTTTTTGCCCAAAAACTTCTCTACTATGCTTCGCAGAGAAAAGACCTGATCCGTGCATCCCATTCCTTTCTGAAAACCCGCCTGTGCATCCCATATTTTCGCATCGGTTTCTTTCACAACTCTTTCAACCAATACTTTTGCATACAACTTACCAACGACGCTGAGCAGACTAATGCCCCTATAGTTTTTACAGCCTTTCCCTTTGTAAAGAGGTACGATGACAGCCTTGCACCAATCACTTGGCACTTGGCCGGTGGTATAGCATAAATTGAAAAGGCTGCACAGCTGACTCGCTATGACGCCATGTCCAGCCTTCAGCATCTCGGAAGTTATCCTGTCATACCCTGGTGACTTACCTGATTTCATACCCTTAATAGCTTTCACAATCTCATCCATACCAATGTCATCTTTATATTTGTTCTTGTCTATACTTAGTGAACTACGTTCAATCTCTGTTACACCTCTTTCATACAAACTTTCAAAATACTCCTTGCAACGTTTTAATACGCATTCTTCCCCTTTCACTATATTTCCATCTTGGTCTCGTATGGATTTCAGTTCTGAGGTTTGAGTTATGCCTCTTACTGATCTAACGGATTTCCAGAAAAACTTAATTTTCGTCTGAAAATCCTTAGACAACCTTCTATCAAAATTATCCTTTTGTTCATTTTTCTTTTCGTTCACCACATCCTTTACAATTTCTTTCATTTTCTTATAATCATTCCAGGCCCTTTCTATATCCTCATTCGTCGCCTTATGCATTCGTTCGTTTGCTCTGGTGGCTAGCCAGTCTAACCACGCTTTCTTCTTTTCACATACAACTTTTTGTACACTTTTATCCCACCAAATATTCTTCATCTTTCCTCCTCTTCTTCTCTTTATTACACCACACACTTCACCAGCTACACTCACCACACCTTCTTTGATTACCTTCCATAGCTCTTCTACTTCTCTTATGTCTTCAGATCCCTCAAACTTCTCAACCAACTTACTTTTGTACTCATCTGCCACTTCTTCCTCTTGCAGTTCCTCTACTTTTATTCTCTCTAGTACACTTTCAGTCTCAGGGATTCGGTGGCGCCATCCTTTGAATAGACCACTTATTAAGCTCATTACCAGAAAGTGGTCTGTATGGATTGCGGTCCCACGATAGACTCTTGTGTCTAGAACATTCTTTCTCAGTCTTTCATCTACAATCACGAAGTCAATCATACTCTTTCTCTCATTTTTCCTCTCTCGTGTAAACGTATGGATTCTTTTATGTTCAAACATAGTATTTGTAACACAAAGACCCCATTCCAAACATATCTCAAGTAGACTGTACCCATTCTCATTCTCACTCTCGTCACCGAATTGACCTAGTACTCTTTCAAAACCATCACGTTTTACCCCAACCCATCCATTAAAATCACCTAACATTATTACTCTTTCATTATACTGACTTAACCGCAACACATCTCTCAGGGTCTCCCAGAATGCCTTTCTGTCATGAAGACTTAATTTAATACATACTTATGCAAACCTAATACCTTTAATATTAATGAAATACTTTAATTTGTATGTGTTACCTATTTAGAGGTTTGAAGTCGGTGCCAAGCCCTAAGCAAAATAAAAATTCAAACAGCTTAGGGGAGACCGGAGCGCGACTTAACAAAATTGATATTTTCAGTTGTAGCTTCAAAACGCCAAAACATTTTGAAATGATTTTTGTGTCAAACGATGCCCAAACTATTCAATAACCATATCGTTGGTTTTATTTTTCACAAAGTTGATATCTTTTTAAAAAAGTCGCTTTTACTCGGAAAGGTCAGAAATTAATACTTATCCCGCAATCGGGGCAACTATTAACAGTTCCGAGGTAAGTATTAACAAATGGGGCAACAATTAACATTGTAAGTATTTTCCTCTATAAATAAAGATTACGCAAATTTTAATGACTTTTTATGAATATAGCACTTTGTCCCTGCTACTGCGATAGAAGTATGTAGGGAAAGAAAACCAAACAAAACCTTTCTATATAATAACAAAAGTCAACGAATATCTGAATGATTTATATTTAACAGACAGTTTTATTGTTATAATATTAAAGGAAACGTCATTTTTCAATAATCAAAATGATCAGTTAGTGGAAAAATAACTAAAACTATGCTTAAAAGTTATCGCACTCCGTTAAACAACAATATTATAGCTATATCAATGAAAAGAAACAAAAACTAAACGAAGTTCTTATCGTAGAAGAACAAAAAGCAACAAATCTTTAAATAATATCTAATAAAAACTAATTTACTGTTAACTAATTTAACAATGTTTTGAGTAATTTAATCAGACTTATGTGTGTTAACAAATAACAATATTATCACCTTAAATGAGGTAGTAAACAGTTTATTCTTAAACGTAGCAGACTTTATACAACTTACCTATATATATAATCTAAATCAGTCTCAATGAAGTTTGGTTTCATTATAAAATCAATACTAGGAATCATTTTCATATAACGACAATATGTTTCATTTTTAATCATAATCACTATCGGAATCACAATCTTGGCAAATGTATGAAACAGTGTTGCCTCTAATACATGCGGACTGAGTCCACTGATTGCACAACATGCATTGCACCCAGTCTGCACCATATGTGTCTTCATTGTATGGGACACCAAAGAAAAATATTCATCTTCTGCACTGTCGCTGATTTCTTCCAATATCAAAGGATATGGTGACGGTCGTACGGATTCTATTATAAAACAGTTATCTATTAGAGCACGTGAAGGACCAGCAACCACTTCCGTAGGTATTATAGGTTGAACAGCGAAACGCGACAAATTTGATTTTCGGTTGCTCTCTGTAGTTCCTTTTTTTGTCCACTATTTATAAAGCAACTGACTCGTAGGTCACCAGCAAAGTCATGCCTCGAGTAGTTTTCCGCTTATAATTCCTAATGCTGCAACATATAAGATATATAAATAATTATGTACCCTTAACTATGAACCCTCTGCTCTGCAGACTTAGAATAATACCTCATATTCATAATCGATTAGCCATCATATGTACTGAGCAGAAGGCTCATAGACTAGGTCGTATTGATGATTAAGTGGACAACAAGTGTGCTGAGTCTATATAAATTTAAAAATGGCAGCTATTCCGCATTAAACTGAAAAAGAAACACGTAAATCGGTTTATAAATCTCAGCGTAATCGGTGTACGTACTTAAAAAATGCACGTGCGCTATAAGGTGCGCCTATATGCGCTTCTACAAAAAACGAGCTAACACGCGCGTTTATACCCCTAGTCTGCAACTATCCTTTATACTCGTATTCACGCCAAGAACCATTTGGACAGTATGAGTCTAGTTAGACTGGCTAAGATTTAAAAACGTCTTTGCCAAAAACAATTACATCGTCCACATAAACAAAAATTTTCATACAAAAATGTTCATATAATGAAAACTATATGAAATTTTAATGGGACCAAATGGCAACTGTTCCGCATCAAACTAAAAAAGAATGACGTAAATCGGATCATAAACCTCCGAGTAATCGATGTACATACATAAAAAAATACCGATCAATTTGAGAACCTCCTCCTTTTGAAGTCTCCATTCCCTTAATAACTATATTAATCCTTTCCTATTAATATTATAAATGTGAAAGTTTGTAAGTACGGATGTATGGAAATTAGTAACTCTTTCATGCACAAACTACCGAACGAATTTTGATGAAAGTTTTATATATCCGAATAACAATCATCCTACTAATATTATAAATGAAAAACATTGTGAGTATGAATGTATAGATGTGTGGATGTTTGTTACTCTTTCACGCAAAAACTACCGAATTGAAATGATTTTGGTGAAACTTTGTAGTAATATAGCTTATATAGCCGAATAACACAGGCTATGTATTTATAAAGTTTAACCGCAGGACACAGCTAAGTTCCAAATTAAGGAGTTATTTTGTACTCACGCGGCGCTGGTAATGTGTATGTCTGCAATATAACATAATAGTGTTACCGTCATCAGTTGCTAATCATATTAACACATTTGTAATATTAATTATCACTCAGTACCTCTGTGGTGGAAGTGTCAGAGTGACAAATGAAACATGCCTAGAATCTTCTTATAATTATGGTTTACCCTCCATAGTGCGTGCAATCACAATTTGTGCGTAGGTTACCAAACCAAAGACAAATTATAGACTTCCTTAAAGCAAAGTGGTTACGACAGGCATCAAGGGTATTACATGTTTTTTAAAATACCGAAACTTTAGACTACTCTTTTAGCTACACTAGTTGTAAAAATACATATATGTAGAACAAAGTTTACCCAGATAAGTTTAAATGTTTATCTTGAATCATGTATACTTCTGATATTAAGTGGTCCTGCTAATAAGTTTTGTTTAAAGAGTGAGATATTTTGTAAATATCACAATTGTTTTTTTAATAATGAGACACAGTCTGAGTCTACTACCATGACTTGGAAATTGATCAGCCACTTTTTAAATTCTAACAACAGAAATAAGTTCAGAAACCTTTGATCGCACTGATATTAATTTTGAAGGAAAGCTGTTCTGTTAGCTCAATTTGACTCTTTTATCCGCGTATTTATGAAACATTTGATTTAAATTTATTGTAGACTTGATTTTTAGGTATCTATTTCATTGATTTTGTGTAAACCCTTAGTTGGATATACTGGCGATTACCGCTTTGTTACTACGGTAGTTTTCCATAAAATCAACATAAATAATACTACAAAATAACTAAATGATCCTTAACTAACATTTTAGTTCCATAACCACGCGCCTATTAACAAATTAACCTCTAAATAAACAGTTAACATAGCAATATTTTTTTGATTAATCAACCTCTTTTTTTTACAGTGAATAAAGTGGCCTTTGTGACTCTAGTCGCTAATACACTTGTATTAGTTTGGATCAAATTGGCTTCTTCTTACTGGTAAATCTTCTAGAAACAAAATTCGTTAAAATGTATGTATGTTTCTTTCTGATAAAATTTATATTCTCTTCAAAATGCAAATTAATTTGTAGGGTTCATTCACATTTTAAATTCGTATTTTAATGTTATGGATGTTTTATTACTTATCATATTCTCTTGTTTAAAATATCATATGCGTTACGTCATAAAATATTATATTTTTCTTTTCTAACTGCAATTGGATGTCGGTGTAATTTTATTATTTAGTGCAATTCACGAGGACATATTGACGATATAGTATGTTTGTACATCTAGCAGTTCAGTACGTTCACCCAATTATTTCTTATAATTTTTTAATGCACTAACTTACTTTTAACTTTTTATTTTGTTTGGGGTGCAGTTACATAATTAGCGACAGTGTCGCTAACTAGCTTCAGTTGTCATAAGTTTGAAATTCATTACGAGAAAAGTGATGACTGGGTTTTATCGTTTGGGGAATATCGTTTTAAAATAAAATACATTTTGCTAAACCGGCTCTATTTCTTAGAAGCTTTTAAGGGCTATAAGTGACGTTATCTGCTTATTTAACAATAGTGTGAATAATCAGTTTATATTACTTGGCAGACAGATAGATTGAATCCAAGGAAGATAATAGGCTACTTTTGAATTTTCTATTGAGCACAGGACTCCGCCTGAAATTTAAAATGGCATCGACGCGTGCTAATAAAATCTTCCTATAAATAATAAATTTATACTCCGTAGCCATATTCTAGCTAACATACTATCTATGCTCATCAAAACCGGTTATCTAAAGCTAAATCTAAGCTAAGCTAAAGCTCTTAAAATCGACGGCAAATAATAAATGTCTTCCCATATTTTTTAAATGTAAAACTTCGGCCCCGCTACGAAGCGACGTCCGTTTAAAACAGAATAATCCAGTATTTTAAAACTCCTCAAATAAAACTGTGACTGCAAATAAGTTATTAGCTCGGGACAGTTGGCAGCTATTTTAGGATTTCTGGAGTAGTCTCATTAATTCAAGAGTCTGGAGTCCGGACGGTGGTGCGACAATTTCTCCCTAAACCCATTATAATAGGTGGCTTTGTGATTTTTGCTCTGTCATCCATTCGCAGCCGTCACCGATCCAAAACTAATTACCGCCTCAAGTGCAAGAAACTCAACAAGTACCACGAAACAGTTTAATCTGAAATGAATGACTTCCTCGTTTCAAAAAAGGACAATTTCTTTTATTTATGATCAAACAAATTTTGGAGGAAATGGATTTGTAAAAATGGTAGGGGACGGTAGGTATTTCTTTTATGTTTCCTGTTTTGTTCTCATTAAAGGACTAAGAAGAGTTTACACAGATATCGTACCGTTTGTGACCTGTTGAACTCTGCCTAAAATTTAAGTTTTTACTGGAATTACTCAAACTACTGCTATATCCTACATTTTAAAACAATTAATTCACATATAACGCATTTATTTGTACCATTTAATTTGATTAGAAGAATCTACTACTGGTTTCTTCTTGGACGACATAATCTATGACGACACAATACATATTTATCACTGTTCCTTAGTATAATTTATTTGTTGCGCTCCTGCTACTGTTTACTTTACTTTCAGTTCCTATCCATCCAAAATCTTAAGGCGATAAGACCGCCCATTGTACCTTATGTTCTTTATATTATATCCGATGTATTTTCTTTCCACCTGAGTGTGTACAATAAAGAGTATTCTATCTATCTATCTAATCTATGACTACATCTAATATTTACAATTAACATGACTTGACTCGTAAACCGTGTGATTTGCAAGTTTTATTTTAATAGAAGTGATTTTGGAGCGCATCTTTATGTACAAATCATGTTTGAAATAAGATAATACAATGTTTTTAAAAATATTCGGCCGCCTTAGCTTCTACGCAACACGTGTAGTCAATTGCAATAAAGCTTAATTTGCATATTTGTGTTAATTGTTTTATTTATAAATATAATACAATAAAGTGCACTTCTTCTACTAAGCTAATTAAGTGATGTGACATATTTACCAAATGAAATTCAATCGATTCGATAGAATAGTCGGCCCCAGGTCTGCATTGAGGCCGAAAAAAATGGATGATGTTGTTGCATTAATTTGGGTTAAATTTTAGTCTTATACTCATAGACTGAAAGCCTGATCAATCTGTAATTACATGAAAATCCACATCAATCTGTAATTACATGAAAATCCACAGTTAACTGAGCACCAGAATAATGGGTGGTATTGATAGCTATAGTTCGTAGCTATAAATTCCTGCTATTATTTATTGGTACTGAAAGATATAGTATCGCCGTATTATAAAATTATCTTTTAATATTTAAGCAATTTTTTTATTTGAATATTTTTATAAGGAAACAGCAAGTTAGAAGTGAATAGGCGAATACATGAAGTAAATAACAGCATGTCAAATTTTGCTTTTGTTGTCTGTCCTAAAATATTTTAGAAGAATTATAATCATAATATAGAAATCACTGCTCGACCAGCCAGTATTGTATTCCGATAAGATAATAAATTGTAGACTGCGTGCATATACTAGGCAATGACGTTGACTAAGAGCACATTCGGTGAGATTACGCACATTTCGCAGATTTTTGAGGACTGCCTTTGGTCAAGAATCTCACTCAAATATTCTCTGCAACAGTTAATGTCTCAGCTAGTGCTGAGATGGGACCAATTCGGACTCGCACAGATAGCAATTAAGAATTTCTTTATGTGTACCTTTTTTATTTTTGTTAAGGCAGGGGGAATGCCTACACATGCCACCCGCAAAAAGTGTCTACGGGTGGGTATGTCGGACTCGCACCGACTAAACCTACCTGCCGTGGACTTCTCTTGGCGCCTTATGGGCCCCGAGAACGCGGGTATGCTGCTCCGGTGCCCCCCTTTTTGCGCCATGTCCCAGATGGTCGGGACACGTACCCTGGGATCTTTATGTGTACCTATATATTATTATTATCTGTGCTTGTTTACTGAATAAATATATTTTCTTCTTCTTCTAAATGTTTGTTTTCTTTTCCCAAGAGATAAACTCAATAAATGATTGTTACTCATTATTCAAACGATTGATTTTTCTTTTTGTAATAGTAATACAACAAATCGATAAGTTCAAGGCATGCCAGCATGTCTTAATAAAACAGAATGGGATTGAAATATGGCACCATAGAAACTATATCATACTTTGTCAGTGAGACAGTAGATTTGTTTTTCTTTACAATCTAGAATTTATGGCATCGTTTCTATGTTGCCATATTTCAATCACATACTATTTCATTAAAATGTCATGTCTTAAAATTATCGCAGGAGAGTAGTAGAGCGCGCTACAGATAAGTGAGATGCTTCGGCCAAAAAGTGATATTAGAATTTTTGGCAAAGATTTTTTTTGGCACAAATCTGTATCCAGAAAGGTGGCGGAACTGCGCCCGTATAATCAAGGTGTTATAAGAATTAGTAGACTTAATTTAAGGAGCTTAGAAACAGAAGACGTGTAATACATCAACATTAACAAATGACGATCTCCAATATAATATCGGGCCAAAAAAATATCGTTATAATAAATTGCTTATATTTATTTTGTTTAGTTTTATTAATAGTGTAGGGTAGTGTCTTGTAGTGGAGGGTCGTAAGATCTGTGATGAAGCCTGGTTCGGAGTACTTGCTGATAAGAGACAGAAGCTACATGAAAGTGGCTCGGCACCAACCACCGAAATCTCCCCTTGTCAAGCCTGCGGCAGGCTATGTCACTCTCGCATCGGTTAGTTTAGTCACAAAAAGAAATGTCTCTCAGTCAATGTGCCGTAAATCGTCTGTAATGGACGCAAAGGACGTTACTATTTATCCTCTATTTATATGACACATTTATATACAACAATACCTCGCTAAAAGTACTGATGTCAAAATGGAGAATATCGTATATATAGTAGGTAAATAAGTTACCGCAAGTAATCAATTCAACGAGCAATGCTTGGTCGCCGAGGTTCTCCTAATGTTAACATGAAACTTGCTTTAATAGGTAAAGCTAACATCAATATTAGCCTCGAGGGCCCAACATCATCAAATATGCCTTCGGGATAACTTATGTCAGTGACATTATGGTAATGAAGTCTCTCTCTCATCGCGACACAAATTTGCACATCATTAGCCGACTTGTTATATATTTCACACAAAGTTTTCTCTACTTTTGTACACTTAGACAAACCGAATTGAAATGTAAATTATTTGAAAATTTACACAGTACTCGAGGATAATATACATTTTAGTGATTATTTAAATTAGAAGTCGCTCCTGTGTTAGTTATTAGTTTGATATAAATTGACATAGGCATAGATAACACGGTTATTGTTGATCATTATAGAAACTTACGATACTACTACTACTTTATGTATTAGTAATCAAGTAATCAGTAATCATATTGATTGAAATAATAAATAGAGTTCACTATGTTTTGCCTTTGAACTTGGCGTTTAACTCATTAGTATATATAACATAAGAAGACCTAATTCTTAGTATTCCATGCATTCACTGTGCGGAAACCGGGTCCATCGCGTGGTAGAGGAGGGAACACTCGACAGAATCTGAGACTTGCGACTCAGGTGTAGGTTTTAGGATGCCCCCCTCCCCTCCTATGATGCATCAACGCTCACTTTCTCTGTTACTCAGTTTTTCCTCATCTTCCTATCGAAATTTGGTATGATCTTAATAGTGCCGCTCTGGGGCTCTACAAGCTAAGTCGCCGAACATTGTTTACGTGAATGGCGTTCAAATAAATAAAGGTTAAAAATGACTTAATCAATCGTTAAATCGTCTTCCATGACCACATGTGACGTCATAATTGGTCCGGAATCGATTGCCAATGTTGAAGCCGATTTAACGATTGATTAAGTCCATTCTAACCTTTATTTATATGAACGCCATTCACGAAAACGATGTTCGGCGACTTTCATTCTAATATAGAACTTACGGCAGTTCTTGATAAAAGGTTATAGAGGGATTTGGTGGTATACCCCTTGCACCCACTTCCACGGCACATAAATTAACTAATTGAAATATATCATAATCATTAAATATTACGTATAATTTATCAATGTATTAAAAGCACACAATAGAATCACGCCTGTTTCCAAGAGGGGCAGAGACAACGGATTTCCGTTTGCCACGATCTCACAACCGAACGGATAGATTATAAAGTCATAATATCAATAATAATATTGATGTTATTGATGAATTAATGTTGATGTGTTACCTAAATATTTATCGCGATGAGACCCGTGTCTACAGTATATAAAAAATGTGTACAAATCGCGAAAGTTTAAAAACATTAATAATAATAAGTCAGATATGAACATTAGTGCAAGTCAATAAGGTTTAGTCGCAAAAGATTTGTCGTTTGCTCTACATAATAACTAGATTTCGTAATAAGTAAGAAATTAGTTAATTTAGTAGATAAAATCGGTACACTGATAGCGTCTGTATTTTTGGGCACTGACGTGGAGTTCTTTATACTGATTTATTAATTCGTGTTTATGTAATTAGAGTCTGAACACATGTAGGTATGTCCAACTGAGATATAGTTTCTAAAAATCTATAGCCTGGATTCTTGTATAAAAAAAATATCCGTATACTTAGAGTAACTCGTAAAGTCAAAAATTATTTTTTAGTGCCGCATCTGGAATGTATCTTAACCCCGTTTAGTGATCATATTTCAGAATGAAGATTAGATTTAATATTTCTATTGTAATAATTCTTGTTTCTGGATGAAAATATCTTGTCGCGCCAAGATTTCATTTGCCATAAAATAGTTACACTATACGGATGAAATTTTAGCACAATTTCTTATAGATACGAATTAAGACTATAGTTTTCAGGGTTTCGTAGCCAAATCGCAAAAATCGGTGTCAAAAATTCCATCTGTACTTACGTGTTATAAAAAAACTGTAATTGCCGTCTTCAATACACAAAAGAAAAATTCACTCATTCAGTTAAAGACTAAATACGAACTCTTACAACTACATGACCCTTAAGGTAGTTTTAAGGTAGGTAAGGACACTTCAGTGGAAGAACAGTTTTTGAGACAGGGCAGACTTAAAGGAGTCTAAAGGATATTTGTTAATAAAATACCCAAGTTTTTGCTGCTAGAGATATTTCCTTAACTATAATAAAATTTCACACTAAGATTATAATTGTGGAAATGATTATGTATGCTGTTGTCTCTTCATGCCTCCATTTATAAACCGTATTTCGATCATATTCTGAAATGATATACGGTATAGCTGTAATACGGGAACACGGTCAAGTTTTAAGCAGGAATTACCAGGCTAGCCAAGCCACAGCCCATATAAAACAGTCGGTTTATATTTATATTGGCAAGTTAATGATTTCCCATCGTTTTTATTTATAAAACAGTCTCAAAATCAGTGCACGTACCGACATGCACTTCTAACTGGCATAAACTGCAATACTGCAGCCCTGGCACCAGTTTAGATATATTTATTTTCTGCACATTATGTCGTGATTATATAAACCCGTTTTGAAACAAAAATAAATGTCATCCATTTATGAAACGTAACTGATACAAAAGAAGTTATCATATGTTGATGTTAATAGCTTACTGATAAAAACCCTTTTCTTCAAATTTACTACAATATACTGTACGACCCTTTAAGCGAGTAACGTTAAAATCATTTTGGGACGTTAAAATCTGTACTGAAGCTTTATCTCAACAGTTGGATCACTTTCGGACTTATTAATTTGGTTTTTTAATGTGACACTTCTGTTTTATTGTAGGTATTATAATGACGGGTGATCGTAATCCCAGCTATCAGTAAAAAAATACTAGGGGTCAACCCTTTATGCGCGCTTCCGCCTTTTATCCCGTTTAATGACGGTTCGACCTTTATTTCTCGAAATCGGTGTGAAAATTGTGAAAATTCCTGCCGCAGTGACGTTGTTTGTTAGAGGTGTACGAATTGATCGAATCGAGTATCAAGGCTTGGGTTTCGTAAACATTTATTGTGTTTTTATTTCAAACTTTTTGTTATTTGTTTGTATTACGGCAAAAGTTTCGTTTTACTGTGAAGACGGTGAGGTTAAGTAGGTTAGGTAGGGCTAATAAAATTCACAAAAATACAAAAGATTTTTAATCCATTTTAAAGAATTTTCAATATCGTATGGGCAACCTTAACCTGGTGTAAGAATAGTTCAAGACATCCTGAAGGCCTCTGATATTTCTTTAGGACTGTAATCTGACACATCAGCCGGATTCGATACATGAGTCAGAAATTAAACCATTTTGACGGTCATTCATTCATAATATATAGATTACCCGCATGACTAGGTGCTAGATCTTACTGATCACTAACGCACCGATGAGTGCATTTGGCTTCGAACACTCACTATTTCAAAGGCATAATGTGAAAAATATAGCGTTAAGGGTCTATATTGAAAATGGAAGAGCACATTGAAGTACAATCTGAAAAAGATCTTTTAATAGTTTATGAACGCAAGTTGTGAGATAGCTTTATTGGGCGAAAGCAGGGAAACAATTTATTAATAAAGAATAAACAAGTGTTTGGATTAAAATATCGCTTTTGTTTAATTAGCTTATTTACTATATTTAAAACAAAATTACCTTAGTTTCGGAATACTATCTTAACGACACGGAGAAACTAAATTATTATACCCTTCATCATCATCATCATATCAGCCGAAAGACTTCCACTGCTGGACAAAGGCCTCCCTCAAGGATCTCCATAATGCAATGGCCTGCGTCTTCCGGTTTGTGGTCGTCACTCGAGAACCTTTCCACCCCAGCGAGCGCCTGTCAGTTCTACGAGCTATGTGCCACTTCGGTTTGGTAATTCTTTGCGTGAAGTCGGTTACCTTGGTTCACCTGCGGATTTCTTTTTTTTTCACTGATTTGATTGCGCGGGGATACTCCGAGCCTAGCCCTCTTTTGGGTGACCTTAAGACTTCTAATGAAGCCCATAGTAAGAGACCACGTCTCTTTTCCATTGTGCCCTTATACATTACAATTTAGGTTATCAGTGGAATTACAAATTATACATTAGTATATAGTCAAGCTACATATGCTCACAAATCAATGAACTAATGTCACACTAGAATTCCCTATGCCGTGAGCTCAAGTTCCTTCCTAGATATTAAATAATGACTACTAAAAGTGATTTTTATTAAAATTATATCAAATGTATGTAAATGAGTGTGTGTGTATGTGTATCAACACCCCGCATAAGAAACAGGTATGTTATAGTTCTTCAGTTTGACTATAATTCATAAAATTAAACCATTGGAAAATAGTTATTTTTAAATCTAAAATACAGTCTATTATTATTGTAAAATCTTGAGTACATTAAGGAACTAACATAAGCAAAGCATCTGTATGCAAATGAAGAACGGAAGATCCTATT
This sequence comes from Pseudoips prasinana, assembly GCA_951640165.1. Taxonomy (NCBI): domain Eukaryota; kingdom Metazoa; phylum Arthropoda; class Insecta; order Lepidoptera; family Nolidae; genus Pseudoips; species Pseudoips prasinana. Next base: position 18,920,136 of record OX621236.1, on the reverse strand, counting down.
ACAGAGTCCTGTATGAGGAGCGTGCTCTAAGTTTTGTGTGCTTGTGAAATCTTAGCAGATCAATCAGTAGGGTAGCGCTGACGCTTTTTGTGTATCATTTACAACACAGTTTGCTGTGCTAGATCGATTTTAATAAGGTCAGTCTTACTGGTGGTGCCCCAATGTGTAAACAGTAGCTTAGGACAGGCCTAGCCTTTTGTACACGTTTTACAAGGGTTGCTAGTGTATCAGGATACCCAGGTATTTTATGGAAGTTACTGGTTCTTAGACTCTGCATTGGCACTTAGGGCTTAGATTATTAAAAATCTTAAAATATTTAATAATTTTTTATCCACCAAACCATGAAGTGTTTTCTTATTCATTAGAAACTTTAAGCCAATTCCTAAATGTATTTGTTATGTGTGACCCATTGCATTTAATTTTATACAAGCTTAAAACATCCATGTGGTTCGTTGTTTCTTTTTTTAAACGAACATTTAAAGATAATGAAAATGATGCCTATTGATTAAAAAAAAATAACTTTTTCATATAAAAGCTATTAACACTATACTAGAACTAAAAACGACCTACTACTTTTTAAAATAGTTGCAGCGTTACCACGGTGGCAGGCAATGCTTAGTTGTTGAAAACATAAAATAAATTTCAATTCTCGTGGCTTTTTAATGTAAATTACATTAAATAAGTATTTAAGAATAAAAGATTATCAAAGAAATGCAAGTCCAGTTATAACAGTCTGTAAACGTTAAATTGGCTACTAATGTAAAGCTTCTTAGCAAGTCGTGTATACGCGGCCAGTTGGCAGCAGATATAGCCAATCTTCTTATCACTTCTCTTGGTTGCTTGCAACCTCGACTGTCGACAAATTACCGAACTGTCCATCACTGGCGCGATAACGCCGCCTTTTTGTTCCCAAAGTATTCGCAGTCGAGATAATTCTCATTTATATTGAATTTCACAAAAATAAAAGGGAAAGACAATAAAATGTTCAGCGAACGAGTTCTTTCTTTTGGATGATTTTAACCCACCCCGTGTATCTCGCAAAGTAATTTGCTCGTTTTCTTTTGTGTACCTATCAATTGTCACTGAGCAATAATAAATTCACCAACAGAATACCCCTCTATCAATTTATACAACGTGGAAGTCTATTTATGGCGATCAATCTATTCAAAAGATTGAAGAGCATCGGAAAGAGAGATTTAGAGAATTTTAAAGAGCTGTAAGAGCTATCTATAATCTTGGCTCGAGAGTGTCTCTAAGAGAAAAGTTCAAAGAGGTTAACATTCTAACTTTTACAACAGTAATCATCAGTATATATATGAAAACCTACTATATGTGCATAAAAATATCGATTCCTTCTGTAAAAGGAGCGATACACATAATGTAAATACTAGATATAAGAATAATCTCATATTGCATACTACCCGTCTCCTCAAAATAAGTTACTCTTTTATGGGGCAAGGTATAAGATTCTATAACAAACTTCCCAATGGTATTAGAGAATTGTCTACGAATAAAATTAAAAGAATTATTTAAGCCAAATTGTGTAGCAGGGCATATTACAAAATTTCTGATTATTTAAGTGATAAAAGTGCTTGGGATGGAGATGTTCTGAGTCAACATACATGATTGAAATTAATCTTAAGTATATTTTATTTTAAAAAGGGTTCCTACTGGCACCTGGCAGTGTTTCTCAGTATCTGCCACGTCATGCACTGCACGCTAGGGTAAAAAAATATGACGATTCCACATAAATGTAATTTTTTTACGGAATATATAATTTTGGACTATGACTTTGACTTTATTGTGAGCCGATCAGCTGACGCGTTTTAACCCCTGGGCTATTTCCTGCAACGAATATGAACAAACCGTTCACCATATACATTCTGATTGTGACCTCTGACAAAATGAGCGTCTTATTTTGTTAAATAGCTTGCAACCAATATCTGGCGTAGTTTATTATATGCATCGTATAGCAACAAGGAACAACTTCCGTGCATTTAAGCGCAAGACAGTTAAAGCGATTTCCCGGGACATGCCTGAGACTCACTGCTCAGTCCCATTTCATTGTGGGCCACTCTTGATCGTTTACATGGTTATAGTGATGGGTAAGAGGGAGGGACTAGTCCCAATAAAAAAAAAAACACCCTGACACAATAAGAAAGTTTAACGTGTATATCTGTATCTCCGTGGCACGCTACGTTTATTGAAAAAGCTAGTTCAAACGAACTGTGTTTTTTATACATTTATTAAAAAGTTAGTATAATCGGAACAGGATTTTTTTATTAGTTATTTTCCATCCATTTTAGGTATCGACAACGATTTCGAATCGACTGGCACGTCTACTGTCGATATCTGTGGGGTCGCGTTATTGTGGACGAAGAATGCATTTAGTGCAGTGATAGTGATTAAATATGATAGGATCGGTCAATAAAAATAACAGCGAGTCTTTGATATGTAGTTGTATTTATTGTGTATATATGCCTACCAACTATGCTGAAAATATAACGTGTTTCGTGTATTGGTCTGACCAGTTTCCCCTAATAATTGACTGTAATTTATGTTGAGTAAAAGAATACGTGTTGTTTTCTATATAACAATAATAAACGGTATGATGGGAGACAAGAATAAATTCAGAAATATGCCTCAATTTATCATTCAAAATTGCGGAATATAGATTTCCCCTTCCGAAATAAATATGTGTTGCCATATACTGCAATCGCCAAACTGTATACCAAGCGTGATGATTATGGCATATCCATCCAAACGATGGACACACGTAGGGGAGGCCTATTGTCCAGTAGTGAACGGCATTGAGCTGAAATGATGATGATATCATCAGGTCAATCTAGATAGTGGCAAAAAGTGAAACATATGTAGGTATATTATATTCTTAGTAGCGAATTAAAAACCAAATTAATGATTACACTTCAAAAATACATTATTTTAACAGCCGTTCGATATAAATTATACGGGACTACCTCGAAAGCATTTCCTACACCGGCTTCTTCCATTACGCCTTTGCATAAACTCTCTCCTATCCTAATCGGTTGAAAGATGAATGGAGAGAGACTGTTAGAAAAAATGATCCTAAAAACACTATGACCTTCTATTGCATCTTCACTTCAGTAACCGCCCACAGTGTCAAGGTTCGGACTCCAAAGTAGGTGCCCTCCGGCACGGATTCTTAATCTATAGTCACTATTGCTATACTGCTTAGACCCACGTTCGCCTCTATTGTTTGGTGAAGAAGATAAGGCCTTTTAGGTTAACTGCAAAAATCATAGAACAAAGCATTCCCTATCGAATAAAAAAGAATTATCAGCAGACAAAAACAACGAAGAAAATGATTAATTTATGGACGATATGGGTTCTATATTTGATCATGTAGATTAAGATATAAAATATAAATAAAGTAAAATAAATCGGGTAAACAACATACAAAAAGAAAATTATTCATATTTAGATGTTGCCAAAAGTATACCATATTCTATAAATTAGCCTAATTTCTTTGTCAATAGAAATAAATCAGGCCAGCCAAATAAATTGATATGATTACAGTTGTTTACATAGGATGTTTACTTGGTCTTGTAAAAGCGATTTGTTGTGCTACTAACCTGGAATAGGCTTAATTAAGGCTTTTCGATTGCAAAAATAAAATACCCGTATAACGACTTCTGTGTTCAAGCTGTGCAAGCCGGGAGCTCACGAGATTCTGGCAACAGAAACATGTTTACGTAAATTGTTTCTTAGAAACGCCCGCATTGGGGAATCTAATCCCTGTGTCGCGGGGTACTTTACAAACATATAATGGACGGACACAAATTACATCCAATTCAAAGTTTTGATTCTAAATCTGGTGGTAGGGGTACGAATCTGCATCAATTTTTTAAGACATCGCCCGCACCAGGGAATCTAATCCCTGTGTAGCGGGGTACTTTACAAACATATAATAGACGGACACAAATTACATTGAGACTCAGAACAACTATTTATGGGTCACACAAATAGTTGTCCGGACTCGAACCCATGACACGAAGCGGTGAGCGAAGTCTTAGCCGCTGCGCCACATGTGCAGTCAGTTTTTTCAATTAAAAGTGTTGATTTGAAATGTGGGTAGTTGTAGGGATCTGTACGAATCCGTATCATTGTCTCATTAATCTCAAAGGTTCATGGGGCGTTGAATCTTGCACTCTGAGCCGTTGCAGAGTGGGGAGGGGAGTGTTTAAAATATTGAGTCTGACGGTGACGAATATTACTACCAAACGAATGTTACTACCGTGGTGGGGAAAGAAGTCTTGGAAGCATTTGCCCAGCAGTGTTCATCTTTCGACTGACACAAAATATATCCGGGTCATATGACTCAGAGCCTTCTAGCCCATACTAAGTCGTCCATTCAAAGACAGTTAAAGCGATTCCCCGGGACATGCCTGACCGCTCAGTGTCATTTCATTGTGTGCAATTGTTGATGTTGGCTTACAGGAGTTGCAGGGGTGGGTACACTGTGAGAACACTCAGACGCAGCGTTTATTCACTCAAAAAGCAGCCCGACTGGGGAAGTACCTCCACCTTAACAGAAGATATTCCTTAATAATAACATTAATAACTTTAATGTTGTAGTTCTGCGTGTAAGTAAGGTTGCCAGAGCTCATCGGGGTGCAGAGAATGTTCAGCAATACTTGTTTGCTGACTCTCTTTAAGGCCCGCAAAGCACTCGCGATCTCTCTGGTGTTGCGAGTGTCAATGGCCAGTGGTGATCACTTACCATCAGGTGACCTACTTGCTCGTATATCGCCCAAATAGACATGTTCATGAACAAAAATATTTGTCTTGTGAGATGATTGATCCCTTTGGATCAAAAGGCTGGTTCAATATGAACTAAGTCACAGCGCTCATCAATAATGCTATAAATATGCATTGCGAATAATGCTATAAAATTTAATCATTTGGAAGACGTTATCAATATGATATGATCTTTCACATGCAACAGTGAACATATCAGTCGGCCATGTTTCTAGAAAACAAAGCCACCTATAATACCTACATCCTCCGGAAGGGTGTTAGTAAATGAATCCTAAATTTGATTTGCCAGTGTGTATTCTTCGTAGCTTAACGCAGAGCGCCTACCCCGGATTGGTAGATGGTGCAGGTTCGAGACCCGGCGGATGATTAAATTTATGATATCCCATTTTTGAGATTAGATTAACGCTTTGCATTGCGCATAAAGCTACAAAATAAAATTAAAATAAAATAAAAAAGGTTTTTATTCACGTAGACTTTAAAAAAGCGCTTGTAAATAGTCAGAACATGTTTGTAGTAATAGAGTTGTATACATTATTATTTCTAGTAACATAGATATTTAGGTACACATTGTATTTATTTTTTATTTAATTTTTTTTTTATAACATACAACAAATAGACAAAAATACGAAGAGATGAATAGTACAAAGGTGCTGCTTATTTCGCAAGAAATTTCTTCCAGCAGACCCGCGACAGGAAAAATTTTAAAGAGCTATAATAACGTGTGTAGGTCTATAATACACTTACATACTAATAATTGCATATATACTTAAATACATATAAATATTATATCCAATTTTGACTAAACAATAATAATTGTATTGATTGTATGAAAACATTTATAAAATTAATTTTATAATAGCAATGATATTTAGCTAGCTCGTATCAAGTTATTGTCAAGAGATTATGTTTAAATTAATATTTTAAAATATATATAAAAATTAAAAGATATAAACTTCCCTTTTAAATAAGCTCAATCAATTTGAAAGCAACAGCCAATTACTTGATATGAAATGCTTTAGATATCTAAAAGCTGGTAATCTAGGATCTATTAGCTTAGCTAAACGTATTAAACTTGCGAACTTTACCATTTTCCTCGCTTAATTAATGAGCTTTGTAAATATGATGCTCTTCTCTGCTTATTTAATTCTAGTTAGCGGATCTTCGGAGAAATGTTCGTTATCGACAGTAGAGTATAATATGATTTAATAATACATTTAAATAAAGAACATATTGCCATATTATATACACGCACGGTAACGAGTGGCTCGTCTACGTATTAATTTTAATACTAACTGTACCCAGTGGTTTTAACCGCGTTAAACTTTATAAATTATAGCCTACTAGCTGTGCCCTGCGGTTTTACCCGCGTTAAACTTTATAAAATATGGCCTATGTGTTATCCTAACTATAAAAATGTAAGCCTATGTTCTTTCTCAGGGTCTAGACTATCTGTATACCAAATTTCATTCAAATCCGTTCAGTAGTTTTGGCATGAAAGAGTAACAGACAGACAGACAGAGTTACTTTCGCATTTATAATATTAGTTAGGATGTGTTATTCGGATATATTAGCTATATTACTAGAAATTGTCATCACATTCCGTTAGGCAGTTTTACAGTGAAAGAGTAACAAACATCCATACATCTTTACATCCAACACACTTTCGCAGTTATAATATTAGGAGGATTATATACGCAGGGTAGCGATAAGCGTAATTTTGAATTTTGTACCTTATATATCGTCTTCATAATAATATGTAATACTAACTGTGCGGGTTTATCCTCATTAAACTTTTCAAATTATGGCCTGTATTATTCGGATATATCACACTAATATTATAAAGGCGAAAGTTTGTGAGTGTGTATGTTTGTTACTTCTTCACGGCTAAACGGCTGGAGCGATTTTAATAATATTTGGTACAGAGTTAGCTGACACCCTGGATTATAATTTATGAAGTTTAACGCGGGTAAATCCGCGGGCACAGATAGTTAGTTATATTACTACAAAGTTTCATCAAAATTGTGGGGTAGTTTTTGGGTGAAAGATTAACAAACTTCCGTACATCCATTCACATACTCTCGCATTTATAATATTAGTTGGATTGCAGCAAAGTTTCTTTACCATACTGAATTTAACCTAACAAAATAAATTATAAAAATAATTAGTCGACTTTTTCTTTTCATATTCAAGAAGATCATATCCTCTCCTACTTTTTGTTGTTGTGGTTTCACTGTGTATCAAGTTGAATCGGCTTAAACATTCTTACATCGTCTTGCTACTTAGCTGTTATGAAAGAGTTTACAAACTTATCTCCTATTTATTCTTACAATTTATTCTTCACGGAACCGTAGAACTTGTTGCTACGACGATTGATCTATCGGATTATACTGTTTTTTACTTGTATCTGTCTCCAAGGCCAGCGTTTCAAGTCTACTTCTCCCCACTTATTTCTGAAAAGGATTTATGTCTTCCTATTTTTTCCCCACCGCGATGTTTAATTCATTGTTTCTTTTGTTCAAGTGGACTATTTCGTTGCCAATTTAAAAGAGTATACCGATTTACCTTTCAAGTTTTCTTATATTTACATTTAACACACTAATATCATAAAGGCGAAAATTTGTGTGCGTGTATGTTTGTTACTTCTTCACGTCTAAACGGCGGGAGCGATTTTCATAAACTTCGGTATGGAGTTAGTTGACGCCCTGGATTAACAAATAAGCTATAATTTATAAAAATTAATGCAGGTAAAAACGCAGGACATGGCTGGTTAAAAATAAAATTAGACAATAAAATGAAATGATGCTGATACAAAAGAGTATGTTGGATGTAGGTAACTTGAAGGCGCTCATAGCTAAATGCTCTCACCAGTCCATAATTGGCGAGGTTAAGCGACTAGACTCACGGTCAGTGCATAGATGGAAGACAGCTAAAGTGGTTTAATTTCTGAGCGTCTCCATGCTGCGAATGACACGTGTAGCTGTTGGTCCCAGTTGTTGCCAAATGGGCGGCTTCAGCAACTCTGACAAAAGGGTAACCACTGACCATACGATAAGTAAGTAAGGTAGGTAAATTAAAATTAAGCAATTCATCTATCTTGAACTATAAGGAGTATCAACAAAACAATTAACCACCTCCGCATGTTCTGGGTACATGTTATGCTGCATAGTTGCACTTTCACTTTCTTCGCTTTCAAAGTCCGATGGGCACCTCACTTCTACTAACGGTTGGCGAAGTTAAGCGTTTAGAAGCACTGCCAGTTATAGAAAGGACACCGCCTTGAGGTTTGATTTCCAGACGTCCGCATCTCCGAGCTTTGGACGGCATGATAAGTAGTTAATCAAGTAAGACACCTACTAAAAGGCTTGAAGAAGTCCGACCCCAGGGTTATATTACCCAAATGCAAAAGCGAAGCTGCCGATGACTGCACGTGTAGCGCAGCGGCTGAGACAGTCGCCTCGCCGCTTCATGTCGCGGGTTCGAGCCCCGAGCCAGACAACTATTTGTGTGACCCATAAATGATTTTTCTGAGTCTGGTTGGAATTTGTGTCCGTCTATTATATGTTCATAAAATACCCCGCGACACAGGGATTAGATTTTTATTACGCGCGTTGTCTTTAAAAAAAAGGGACTAACTAAACTCGCGAACCCTCCGAAGAGAATTCCTAAGATCTTACGACTAACAGCTACCGCTTTAATTACTTATCAAAAGTACCACTACTTTTGCACTGCAAATAAGATTGTCTTGCTAGAATAATTTTAAAAGCAGATGGGAAAGAGATGTTATTGAATAATAAATGTTGCTTCTACGAGAAATACTTAGCACATTACACTTACGGTTCACTAATGGATTCCAACAGCAAAATGTATACAAAAACACCTTTCAACTTATAAATATAATTGACATTTCTCGCCTTATTCTCACTTATGTTTTCAGCATTCTGAATATTTATATTGACGTAAAAGGACTGGTGGAGTGTCAAGACACATCTCCAGGTCTTCAACATTGTCCTTCTCTGAAATGGCACGTGTTGCTAATATTATCTATATTATAGTTGATGTCATGTCGGCGGATGTACTATGGCCGTGCTAAAATTCTTATAACGTAGGCATTAAGGGCGATTTTAATAAGGAAAACTTATTCAGTATTGAGGGGTTAACCTGTTCTTATTATAAGTGAGGAAAATGGAATAGAATTCTTACGATGTTACTCACACTTAGTAAGATAATATAATAATTATGTCCTCCTAGCCGAATTTCGGCCACGGTGGCCAGTCTCAATGAAGATTAGCAGATTTTTATTTTATTTCATAGGACGACTAGCCATACGACTGGAAAGAGGTCAGGTACAAGGCCGACGGCTTTACGTGCTCTCCGAGGTACAGGAGTAAACCCGCTAACTCCCAGACTTCGGGCTGATACTAAGAAATTTTTTTAACAGAAAAATTTCAATATTACTTTTGGTCCCGCGGCGGGATTTGAACCCAGGACCTCTTTATCTGCGGATGATCACGCTACTGCTAGACAAACGAGGCATAACGATGAATAATATACACTTATGTAATTCCTCTGTACTATCTTTTTACTACATGAACCTTAGCTCACAGTTTTTTTTACTACCGTACCTTCGATACACGGGATATAATAATATCTAGGGACAATGTCACACAGATCATCCTAGCCCCAAACGAAGCAAACCTTGTACTATGGGTACCAGGCGACGATATACATACTTAAATAGATAGATAAATACTTAAATACATAGAAAACATCCATGCCTCAGAAACAAATATTCGTGCTCATCACACAAATATTTGCACTTACCGGGATTCGAACCCAGGACCACCAGCTTCGTAGGCAGGAGCACTACCAACTAGGCTATGCTCATTGGACCCACTTATTTTACTCCTTTTTTTTACGCGGTGGAAAGTCTATACATTTATGGTGTCCTACCTAAAGTAGGTACGGACATAGAATATGTACTTACCATCATTATGAACCAAATCGCTCTTACTCTATCACCATCGCATGATTGTTATATACCAAGTGTGAACAGTTAGTTTCGTAATTTAATTTAAGAAGTTTTGGAATATAACAAGATTATTTCACTTAAATTTCACATGATCCGATGGGACGCCTAGCGACACGACCGGAAAGAGGTCAGGTACAGGACCAACGACTTTACGTGGTCTCCGAGACACGGGGGTATAATACCGCCAACTCCCAGACTTCGGGCTGATGCTGAGAAATTTTACTTTTTACAGAAAAGTCCCAAAATCACTTTTGGCCCGACCCGAGATTTGAACTCGGGACCCCAGGTCCTTTTCTCTGCGGGTGAACACGCTACCGCTGGACCAACGCGGCAGTCAAACATTCATAAGTAATACAAACACAAAACAAACAGTCACTCCTCCTCTGATAACCTCCCTGTTTTGAAGATGGTTAAAAATTCATCGCGAATGGTATTATTCTAGAATAATTTTTATGTTATACTTAATTTAACTTAAGCTGCCGTAATTAATTGTGCAATGCAGTTGAGACTGTTCAAAGAATCCGGACAAGATTTACAGTACAGTCTTGTTGATCTACAGTACATCATAAAATTTATTCAAAAACTTGGCGGAAACTTATCCTAAAGAACATTTTAATTTTCTCAGCATTACAAGTTTCCGTTAGCCAAGATCCATCGTCCGAAATCCAAATTGTTCCCAAAGTAAACTTGTTCCGGTTTGCAGGTGCATTTAGCCAAGTAGATAGATCCAATTTAATCAACTTTTAATCTATACGGCACCCTTTTAAATTTAAAAGACGGTATCTTTTTAGTCTCAAGGAAAATTGGAACCCAACATTAACGACTTATACGAATTTAACCCGCTTGGTAGGAAAATTCTTTTAAATGAACTTATTCTGAAATACTCGCCGGCTACTGCTAGCGAGAAATACAGTATATTGGGCAATATCTAAGGGGAGATTATATGATAAGGGCAGATTAAATATAAAATCTACTATTGTATGAGCGGAAATTATTCTTAATGTAACTGAAGCAAGATATAGATGAACTATTTACTATTTAAGAATTTTAATCTTTTATATTCATCTCGTAGAACCGACGGCCGTTGCGGCAGAAAGGTTCTTGAGTGCCGACCACGAACCGGAAGACGCAGCGTGGGCAAGCCCCTACAAGCTAGACCGATGATCTTGTGCGGGTCACTGGAAACTGCTGGATGCGAAAAGCGCAAGACCGGCAATTGTGGAGCTCTTTAGGGAAGGCCTTTGTCCAGCAGTGGACGTCTTTCGGTTGATATGATGATGATGATGTTCAGATTGTGTACAAATAATAGGTCCAAATTTAACAATGAACAGTAAGTAAATGTTGATATCCATATTATGGAATATCAATTAACTGCGGAGGTTATTTAACTCAAGCCCTCTTCCTGTCTTCTACATTTGCTGTGCCCGACAGGTCTCAAAATTTATTCTTAAAATAACGATAAAATTTATAGGATTCTCACTTCCGGGAAATTATAATATAATATGATAGGTAAAATATGACTACCTCCTCAGGTTTTCAATAAAAAAAGGAAAATTGATAAATTCTTCAGACTTCATACCGCGATTCGGTTCAGTGAACTTGGGTGACAAATGGCCTTGAATTACCCAAATACGCGGAAACGGGAGACCCGCCGCCGAGAGTTCAAATTCACTTGTTATTACGTACATATATAGGTATACATATGGTTTTACTATGAAACTTAGTGCATTCACATCTGAGTAAGAGTAAAGCACGTCCGACTGACGTCTAGACATCGCATAGTGTCGGCGACCGTTGTGACAGGCATACAGCAATCTCGCACAATCAAAAAACTGCTCTACCGTCAAAAACCGCTATGCTGCGTTGTATTCACAAAACAAAACAAACGAAATGCAAAACAAACGATACGATATTTTGATATCACAATGAACTATTGATCGTGCTTGAAATATGCTCTACAGCTGAAACGGACCCCGATGTGGGACTAAGATGTATTACCGGTATAAATTCCGATGAATTATGTAGCTCAACCCACTTTTTGACTTGCCTTGCTAGCCTGGCGATGTTCAACCATACATACTGAAGTCCTTGGGTCGAGCAAAAAATATTATTGAGATTATGCAATAGGCAAATTTATAATATTACACTGTGTTGTAACGTTAGCGGCGGCTTGCCCGTCCAATTGGATTATACATAAGAGAATAGAGAGTGCAATTGTGTATCCCACGAAGTTTCTATTCCGCTGACTCTCGATATTGCTAAAATTCGAGCAGAATGAGATTATAAAAAGTGCACCGCTGCAAGAACAATAGACTCGGCACAAACTAAGCGACGGTGCACTTATGTGTTTTAACAAAGTTGCCACTACAGAAATAAAATGAGGTTTTAGGAGCACATGGTAACGTTGGCTGTCTGCCACGAGACGGACTTAAAGAAAATTTACTGCCCACAAAAATGTAGGCTCACTGTATAGTCCCGCCCTCCGGGACGCACCGGTTATATTAAAGTTTTGTTAATATGGAAAGGTTGGTGAGCCGTGCGATTTCCCGGGAGATTAAATGAACACATTTCAGATTTCCAAACTCGACCCAAGTTTGAGTGGTTTGGCACAATGGTCCGATGTGATAAGAGTATTTACACAGATTTTTGCGCGAATATATCATCACCCACTGCAAATAAAGTACGTAACACTTAACATTGGGACTGCTATTAAATTTTGAACTTTCGGGGCGATAATCATAAATTGCAAATTTCATAAACGAGCTTAATACAAAATATTAGGTAATTTAGTTTACTGCATATTTATGGGCGAGTAAATTGAATTTGATAATCGTTAAAGCCTCTTAAATTTTTATTAATTATCCTAAACCCCGACAGGCTTTAAACGAAGTTTAATATGTACTTAACTGTTTTGACACAGAGGTTCTAGCAAAAAAGTGTAATCACGTTGAAAAGGGTACCTACATCTAGATGAGTCGGTAAGCTGACACTTGTGGAACCGTCTCAATTTTTATTGTGACGTAATTTACATGAACCTTCATTTAGAAATAAGCTACCTTGTAACATGAGGCTTTAATACAGTAGTTACGTCTATTTGTTTTGGTTCGACACACCTCTAGGTTAATAATAGAACGGCGCTATTTCGGCAGAAAGGGCATGGTGTCTGCGGTGGTTAAGTGCTTTTGATTGATTTGAAGGCTCAAGTTTGTCTAAGTGAAGTTTAACTTCGTGCTGTTTTGTCGTGTGGTCGGTGGCTTCGTGCGGTGAAAATAGCCTACTTACTATAAATTAATTAGCTAACATATTTTTATAACATGAGAATGATTAGAAAGTATCTATCATGTTTTGCTATTTACTTCGTTCAATAAAGTCATTTGAAAAGACTTAGGTATATCTAAAACATCCTTTATCGTGGTTTTACAATTTTTATTGTGATGAATAAAAATAAGAAATAAATTATATTTAGACTTCTTCCATATCATTTTTTTGCACCCATATCACGTGAAGCTAAAATGTTGTATGAGTTGTGTAATTTACGTAGTTACCATTACTGATTATCATGATAATAATTGAAATGTGTTAGCTGTAAAATTGTTTTATGGTTTGATTCCATCATACCATAAATTCATACTTATGACTATTGGTAAATATAAGGGGCCTGTTCAAACACAAAACCGAGTTAATTTTATTGTGGGTGTTAGTACAAAATCTTCTTAGTACCAGCTAAGTTGTATTGTATTTTGTGATCTTTTAATGTGTCCATATTAATTTTATATCACGTATGTTATTTATTTTCTGTTTAAATTATTTATGTTGTATTTATTAAGTGTACAGACGCCAGCACATCCAGCAAAATTTCTTTTATAGATTTTCAACTTTATCACAAAAGCATAAGGTTCACTTTCAATTGGAGAAATTTGACAGATTGAGGTAACTTGATGTGCTGGCGTCTGTACCTAATCGGAACTCTAATAAAACCTAGGTAAAATACTAACAATTAAAGTTCTTTTAATTAAAAAAGGACTAGCTTCTCATTAGATACTAAATAAACTAGAAATTCTGTTAAAGATTTATTTATTATTTTATTTTAAAAAAAGCTTAATCCGTAATCCAACACGTGCGTAATATTGTATTGGAGCTCTATATTATGAAAATCAGAAATATATAGTGTAATTATATTGTCCAATTAACTAAATATACTGAAATGGAAACAGAATTACAATAAAATCTCAAAATTAAGCCCACTTCCAACGTCATTATATTTTAAAACTTTGCAAGTGTGTGTCTTAACAATAAAGCGAGTGTTCTTTGTTTTCATAAACACACTGAAAAGGTTCTGAGTTCAAATTCCAAGTAGGACTAAAGAGTTTTATTGAAATTTTTATATCAAGAAAAATCTTGCAACAGCTTGATGTCAGGAAAATGGCAATTATACGCTCGTATCACCTTTTCTGCTTATTTTGAATAGAATGGACTGCACGTGTGGCGCAGTGGCTATGATAGTCGCCTCGCCGCGTTGTGTCGCGGATTCTAGTCCAGCGCCGAACAACTATTTGTGTGACCCATAAATAATAATTATAATAATATTTAGGGACAATGTCACACAGATCATCCTAGCCCCAAACTAAGCAAAGCTTGTACTATGGGTACCAGGCGATGATATACATACTTATATAGATAGTTAAATACTTAAATTCATAGAAAACATCCATGACTCAGACACAAATATTCGTGCTCATCACAGAAATATTTGCACTTACCGGGATTTGAACCCAGGACCACCAGCTTCGTAGGCAGGAGCACTACCAACTAGGCTACGGTGACCGTCAAATAGTTGTTCTGAGTCTGGATGTAATTTGTGACCGTCTATTATATGTTTGTAAAGTACCCCGCGACACAGGGATTAGATTCCCTGGTGCGGACGATGACTTTAAATAAAAAAAAAATATTAAATAAAAATTCCACCTTTATATGTGAAGTAGTATGTCCGTTAGACTAGTCGCTATTACCGCAATTCAACCAACATTACATTGGTTACTGTACTAGATAGAATGTTGTTAAGTATAACAATTATAGTCTTGTATATCAGGCTTAACACGAAAGGACGAGGCAAATCCTATAAGTGAATAAGAGTGCATTATCTAGATGGGTTGATGTTTTCGGAGGGCGTCTAAATTACTCAATGCCAATCAGTATAGTTAGCCGCCTTAGGGGCTTCAGACAATCTCGGCAAATGGTGCCATTAGCCGAATGCGTAGCAGCTCACAGTCGGTAACGAGCGGCTTACGCGCCAAGCCCGGGATCATTGAACAATTTGAATAATACATGAAACACTCTCACCTTAGTAAACTTCGTATGAAAAGTGTAGTTTTTGAGCAATGTAGCGCACTACAGCTATGTCATAATAAAGTTGTTGGTCGAATTTCGACCTTGGCGGCCAGTCTCAATGGAGAATAGCCCCCTGCGTGGGACATATTAAATTGCACAAATGTGGGGGCACTTTCTATTCAATCACTCTCATGATCCAATGAGACGACTAGCAACACGACCGGAAAGAGGTCGGGTATAGAATCAACGGCTTTAATCGCTTTCTTAAGCACGGGGGTTTAAATACCGCCAACTCCCAGACTTTGAGATTAAGTCACTTTTTGATCCAACCGGATCGTACCTGATAACGTATCTGCAGATTAACACGCTAAATATTATAATAGACATATTAGTATAAAATGTGTACTTTTCATAAACTGTACAAATCTTAGTTATATTATAAATGCGATAGTTTGTGAGAATGGATGTGTGGAAGTATGTATGTGTGGATGTATGTTTGTAGTAATATAGCTAATATTCGAATAACACATATTTATAATTTACAAACTTTAACGCGGGTGAAACTGCGGGGCACAGCTAGTAATACATAAATGATGTGAGGTACTGGAACTGAACAAATTGTGGAATAACAGTTTCTAAAGCATGCGAATATGCGCACACTTACATACACTCATATGACTCACTGTTCTTAACATCTAATCAAATTATTTTATGCATTACCTATGCATTTTCATGCGTAGATGGAACTCTCAATATTTAGGTCGCTCTAATTATGTATTACGTACGAATTGGACGTTACAAATTTCACGGAATTTGCGATTTGGTAACATAACGATTCGCTAGATACTGGATTTAAAATTATAACTTTGTTTCCAGGAACTAGCGAATCCTTAGGTTATAATAATAATATCCTGGGCCATTTATTTACACACGGCCATCTGATCCCAAATTAAGCCGAACTTGTACATACTATGGAAACCAGATTACTAATATACTACATATACTTTTTTTTTTTGTAAATACATACTTATAAAGATAAGAATAGAATGCTTATGACAGAATTAAGAGGTGTAACCTCAGAAAGTACTGCTGTGAATATGCATATATATTATATAATATATGTGTCCCAAAATTGAACAGTAAGCCGACACCGGAGGGTAGACTTGCCCATGACTATTTAGTGAAAAACTATATCTTCAAAACTTGAGTCCCTTTTATAATATTACCATGACCACATTTTTTTTACCATCTACCACCATTATTAAAAAAAACTTGTGGGTACTTATGTACACGCGTTAGAAGTTATACTTCTTAATATACAACTTGAACATAGTTATCAATTTTCATACCACCTAGAACTAACTTCATGCTGTTATTTTTACGATGCGCGCGCAACTGCGCGCGCATCGTAAAAATATGATTTCACTGTACATGTACAAGATTCACTGTCATACCACCTAGAACTAACTTCATGCTGTTCAATTTTGTGGTGTCGGTGTGCGCGCGCATCGTAAAAATTCACTCTCATCATTTTTCTCCATCGCGCCAAAAGAAGTATAACTTCAAAAAATCCAGATACCTCTAGGTTGTTCAAAAAAAATTATAATATTTGTTTATGTCTTAATATTATTGAAGACTTTTACTTTTAGCCAACTATTATCATCGTAGTTTAAAAAAGTGTGATAACTGGAATGATAAGATTAAACCAAAATACCCAATAATCAATTTTCCAAAATGGTATAATACTCTGTGCATACAAGTTTTTTTTAATGTAATTTTGTGCTGTTTGGATCATCCTATTGCTGGAGTCAAAGGCTTAGCCCTATATGTCACTAATACATACTTATATACATAGATAAATACAGCCAGACTCAGGACGAACAGATATGTTTATGCACACAAATGTCTGTCCTGGGTGGGAATCGAACCCACGACCTCCGGCGTGAAAAGCATACATTTTCCAACAACGCTAACAGGCCTGCCACACAAATTGATTACAGGTGCAGCGAGGGAACACAACGAACCACTACGCCACACGTTCAGTGCTAATGTTATGATGGATATTATTAAAATGCTAATTATGCTTTAAAATGAATACGTATAAAATTGGTCATTAAATTTATAACTAATTAAATAAATGTGGCAGAAAATAAGTATTTAATAATTGTAATATTTAAAGTATCGATATTCAATTCATAGTTTTACTGTCAAATGGTGGCTTATCTTTATAACTTCGAAACTTATTACAATTATGACATACATTAACTATTATCATCAAAGTTGAATCTTTGTCCAAGATGACCAGGATTTTACTTTCTAATCGACGGTCGCGAGTAAGGGAAAGAGTAAGACATTATAAATATTGTTTTATATTTAATTAGAAATTTAAAAAAGGTGTAAGTGACACATAAACGTTATAAAGTTGAGCGTGCTTTGAATGTCTGAATAGATAGCGGTTGGAGGCTGTTCGTTCGAAACTAAACGGGAGCTTTAGTTAGTACCTAATTCGGTGAAGATGAAATCATATTGCATTAATAATGCATATGACTTTTATGGTTAGGTATGACTCAAACGCTTTGCACTGAATTAATAGTTACAACCATCAAAGATAAATACGTCCACAGTTACATTAATAATGTCCTCATGGTGGAATTTTGGCCATGACGGTCAGTCTCAACGGAGACTCGCCATCCAAGCATCCCTACAAGGTTCAGGGGTGTAGCACCATCCCTTCAGACTCCGGGCTGATACTAATTTATATTAGTACATAAATATTAATATCATGTTTTTTCGCCAGGTAATCGCCAGGTCGACGTGGTATTCAATGGTCATACTTTACGAACATATTAATAAAATAACAACGTCTGTCGCATTTCAGTACAAGTATCTATAGTACCTACTCGTATATCATCACAATATTAATACGTGAAGCAAAAACTTATAAATCTATATATATAAAAATGAAACCCGTTTTCCGTTGTCACGACATCACGCGTGAACGGCTGGACCGATTTCACTATTTCTTTTTTTATTGTGTTTGTTATTGTCAGGAGAAGGTTCTTATGCAAAAAAAAGAATTGAAAATTTAAGAATACTTCACAACCTAATATTATTTCTAATCTAACCTTAGCGCTTTGGACAATATAACCTTTTTTAATGTAACTTTTTTTTATTTGACATAGTATTGACAGATAGCGTGCGTTAATAGTCATCGTTAAGACAGGACAAGGTCTGTCGGGTCGGCTAGTAACTAATAAATTTATTCATATGGACAAGGAGTGTAGAAAGCAAATATTTTAAATAAAATTGTTCTAATTTTATTGATACATACATCCCTGCATAGTTCCACTCCCTTATTAGGTTTTACCTGATATTATTGGTATTATTATCAATTACTAACTATCGCGCAGTTATGTCATAGCGAAGTCCTATATGATTAATATCAGTTCGATAAGCTCGGTACAAATAAAGTGACAGAGACAGGGCGATAGTTTTCTCACGGACGGTGTAATTAATCAAGGGGCCTCGCAGCGCACCACAGACGATAAATCATCCAGCCTGGACTCTAACGACCAGATCCACGAAGCTTCTACTATGAATTTACCTATCCCTAACCAGCACCTAATTGTCGGTATTTCTGATCGATAATTTATATACTGTTTTATATTTTTAAAAGTGAAAACTTTTTAGGGGGCGTTTAGCATTTGGGTTGAACAAAAATTATGGAACTCGCGTCAACATCACGTCATGCTTCCCATGAGCTATATGTATGTATACTGTGTATATATGTGTACTTTTTCGACTGCCTCGTTGGTCTAGCGGTAGCGTGTTTAACCGTAGATAATGAGGTCCTGGGTTCAAATCCCGGTGTGAGTGTAAAGTATTAGCTGATGATACATACATACATACACATACATAGACTCACGCCTGTTTCCCAGAGGGGTAGGCAGAGACAACGGATTTCCATTTGTCACGATCTTTGCATACTTCTTTTGCCTCGATTACTGTCATTATATTCTTCATACATGCTTGCCGGTTTAGGGTACTTCTGACCTGCCCTTTCTTGAGAACATCTCCAATTTGGTCAGAGAATGTTCGACGTGGTCTTCCCCTTCCGGTTGTCCCATTCACACAGGCCAGGTATACTTCTTTTGTCAATCTTCTTTCATTCATCCTTTCTAAATGGCCAAACCATCTCAGCATGCCTTTTTCAATCTTTGTGACTACATCCTCTTTCACACCACAACGCTCTCTTACATCAGTATTTCGAATTCTGTCTCTCAAAGTCACACCACACATACTTCTCAGAGCTCTCATTTCCACTGCATTTATTTTACTTTCATTCTTTTTCTGCCATACCCAACTTTCACTTCCATACATTAAAATTGGCACTAACACTCCATCGTGCACGGCTAGTCGAGCCTTCTTTGATACTTGCCGGCTACTCATAAAGGCGTGTAGTGCCCCATTCACTCTGTTCCCCGCATTTACTCTTCTAACAATATCTTTTTCATATTTCCCATCTCTCGTAAACAAAGTTCCCAAATATAAAAACTCATTCACCTGCTCGACTATCTCTCCTCCAATCACAATATCACACGCTGTCGTGTATTCATCCCTCTCAAATACCATTACTTTCGTCTTACCTACATTCATTTTCATCCCTTTCCTTTCAAAAGATTCATACATATTTGTTACCATCACCTGCAAATCGTCCGCCGATGATGCAAGTAAAACTTGATCATCAGCGTAAAGCAGACATTTGATGAGTAACTCATTCATCCTTACACCGCATTCACTTTCTTTCAAATCTTTTAAACAGCTATCCATGAATAAGTTAAACAACCACGGTGACGCTACACATCCCTGTCTAACACCCTTTTGGATGCTAAACCACTCGGTGTATGACCCGTTAATCCTCACGCAAGCTCTGGAATCCCTATAAAGAGATTTTAGTGCTTGAACAAGGTTGTCGTTCAACCCATACATGGACAGTACCGACCATAGTTCACTCCTCAACACTCTATCGTAGGCCTTTTCTAAGTCTACGAAGGCACAGTAGACCTTTTGGTTTTTGCCCAAAAACTTCTCTACTATGCTTCGCAGAGAAAAGACCTGATCCGTGCATCCCATTCCTTTCCGAAAACCCGCCTGTGCATCCCATATTTTCGCATCGGTTTCTTTCACAACTCTTTCAACCAATACTTTTGCATACAACTTACCAACGACGCTGAGCAGACTAATGCCCCTATAGTTTTTACAGTCTTGCCGTGAGCCTTTCCCTTTGTAAAGAGGTACAATGACAGCCTTGCACCAATCACTTGGCACTTGGCCGGTGGTATAGCATAGATTGAAAAGGCTGCACAGCTGACTCGCTATGACGCCATGTCCAGCCTTCAGCATCTCGGAAGTTATCCTGTCATACCCTGGTGACTTACCTGATTTCATACCCTTAATAGCTTTCACAATCTCATCCATACCAATTTCATCTTTACATTTGTACTCGTCTATACTTAGTGAACTACGTTCACTCTCTGTTACACCTCTTTCATACAAACTTTCAAAATACTCCTTCCAACGTTTTAACACGCATTCTTCCCCTTTCACTATATTTCCATCTTGGTCTCGTATGGATTTCAGTTCTGAGGTTTGAGTTATGCCTCTTACTGATCTAACGGATTTCCAGAAAAACTTAATGTTCGTCTGAAAATCCTTAGACAACCTTCTATCAAAATTATCCTTTTGTTCATTTTTCTTTTCGTTCACCACATCCTTTACAATTCCTTTCATTTTCTTATAATCATTCCAGGCCCTTTCTATATCCTCATTCGTCGCCTTGTGCATTCGTTCGTTTGCTCTGGTGGCTAGCCAGTCTAACCACGCTTTCTTCTTTTCACATACAACTTTTTGTACACTTTTATCCCACCAAATATTCTTCATCTTTCTTCCTCTTCTTCTCTTTATTACACCACATACTTCACCAGCTACACTCACCACACCTTCTTTGACTACCTTCCATAGCTCTTCTACTTCTCTTATGTCTTCAGATCCCTCAAACTTCTCAACCAACTTACTTTTGTACTCATCTGCCACTTCTTCCTCTACTTTTATTCTCTCTAGTACACTCTTAGTCTCAGGGATTCGGTGGCGCCATCCTTTGAACAGACCACTTATTCGGCTCATCACCAGAAAGTGGTCTGTATGGATTGCGGTCCCACGATAGACTCTTGTGTCTAGAACATTCTTTCTCAGTCTTTCATCTACAATCACGAAGTCAATCATACTCTTTCTCACATTTTTCCTCTCTCGTGTAAACGTATGGATTCTTTTATGTTCAAACATAGTATTTGTAACACAAAGACCCCATTCCAAACATATCTCAAGCAGACTGTACCCATTCTCATTCTCACTCTCGTCACCGAATTGACCTAGTACTCTTACAAAACCATCACGTTTTACCCCAACCCATCCATTAAAATCACCTAACATTATTACTCTTTCATTATACCGACTTAACCGCAACACATCTCTCAGGTTCTCCCAGAATGCCTTTCTTTCCTCTTGTTCTCGCTGTATTACAACTGCACCCATATCTACAGGAGCGTACACTCCTACTAGGAAGATACGGGTCATACCAACTTTCATTCTCAACCACATTACTCTTGCATTCACGCATTCGAACTCAGTCACACACTCAGACATACTTGTGGAAAGAATGAGACCCACACCTTGGCAAGCTCGGGTGGTGTTCGGTACTCCAGACCAATACGCCGTGTATAGTCCGTGGTTTGTAGTATCACACCCTTTCCGCTTCGTCTCATTCACACACAACACATCGATCCGCTTTTCACTCATCAGCTGACATACTTCGTCCATCTTACCTTCTATTCCTCCTCCAACATTCAACGTAGCAAAACGGCTCTCCGTTGACCACTTTTCGCCTCTCTGGGAAACGAGACGTGACGGGTGGCGGACCACGTCGCCGCCATTTAAAGGATTAAAATTTCTTATCTCCATTGCGTTCCCTCGAGTATTAGGGACTAAACGGTCCACCCTCGCAGAGCCCTATACGGGGGTAAGGCGGATCCATGCTGTGTCCTATGACCGCCAACATAGACACCCTCCGTTATCGACCAGAATACCCTCTGGCCATGGATCCCTCAGCACGGGTCGGATGACACTTTGGATCGGGGTTTTGTTTCAGGTATGCTCCCTCGGACTAAATAGCTCACTCGTGCTCGTCCCCTGCGTCTCGGTGAGCGTACAGTAAGCCAGCTAACTCGGCCTGTGAGCGCCGCCGTTGGTATGCATAATTATGCCTACTCTTCCGCCGCCGCTCTAAGTTACTATCCTGTACTGATAGTAACTATGATATCGTAGGCCTCTGATGAATCCTAAGATTCTAGAGCCCCCGAGGCAGTTTAAGGTCATACCCGGGACCAAATATATACCAATAATTTATAACAGTAGCTGATGATACTGTTATAAATTACCGTTGCGCCCTTTCGTGCTTATCAAGCATTTCTTTCCGCTAGCTCAGTACTTCGTAAATCACATCTACTTCATGCACACATCCATCTCCATCATCCTCTCCTCTAAAACGGTTGTCTTAAAATTAATTAGACTTTTTATTCAACCCTATTCTACGAAGACCTCTAACAGTACGTAGGACTCATTTTCTTCTTTTCCGCATCATCTTTCATTATTTTTCTTCGTTTCTTTATTCTTTCATAATATTTAAAGTACTCTCCTCTAGGTTTGTAAACAAAGTGCAGTTGCATGTCCTTAGAAAAAGGTGCCAAAGCAAAGTAAATTAAATGCTGACGTTTTAGGTTGAAGAGTCTCAGGATGAGCTTGGCACGGAGCATCTTACCGTGAAGTCGCAGCTCTTGTATAACATTTTTTAATGTTGATGAAATTATGAATATAGGTATAAATAAAATTATATGAATATATGAAAACGTTATTATGGAGATCCGTTTATCAGTTATAACGTCTGAATATCTGGAAGCGTACTCAACAGTCAGTCAGTCGACGGCGACTTATTATTCAGAGATTTTTTTGGTTATTAGTTTACACGGAGACTCAAGGTTTTTAGAGCCGTGAACACCTGAACAGCAGTTCAATGACATGGCAACATTCATATGAGAAGTTTGATCGTAATTACATTTACATAAGGCCCCCGATTCTATGCAAAACTAAGAAATTTTTATGGCATTGCATTTCTTTCCTACGTAGTTCTAATGAAAAGGAAAGGACATCTTAAGTAGTGTTAATATAGTTTTGGCGTACAACGCTGAGTAGAAAAAGGGGACATGTTAACCTTTTGACATTAATTATCTTTTTATATAAATTATAAATAAATATACGAGACACTGTATAATCCTGTATAAAATGGCATATCAATCTCAAACATATCTCATTGTCGTTGCTGAATAATGATGGCTTTAGCATCAATATCTATAGTGATTTAGTAAGGGTTCAATTTAATACGCATTTAACTACTTCACTCTGGTGCAACACTATTATGTTGCTTAGACTTATTTGATATATTCAACTGTCAATTGACTTGGCGCTTAATTTGTTTTCTCTCGTATTTTTTTATTCTAATTCGATGCTTGAGTCAGTTCTTTTTTCCAACTATATTGTTTACGGTAGGCATTTTAAACATTTTGCCTTTCTCAAAAAAATACTAAATTTGATGCATTTAGGCTAACGAACGTAAATTTCCTAAAATAATACACCGTTATAAACAGTAATAGCTTAATTTTTATGACTTTTTTTCAAAAATAATATTTTTAATTTGTCCTTCTGCAAGTTTTGCAAAATGTCGCTTAGATCAATTAGCCTTTTAACCGTTGATATAGATTATTATGTCAAACAAAGTACATGTGAGTTGACAAGGTATTCATTAACGTGTAACAATATATAAATGCTGTTTAAATTAATATTTTATAGAAATACGAAGTTACACGAAAATTTACAATGGTAATTTTAAAATCAATAACATCGTTACAATGAGTCACCACATAAAAGGAAAATTGACGAGTGTTGGTGATGGAGCGCAAATAACTACGGAACTGAATACCATACTCTACGCTTGTGTTAAATATAATTTGAAAAAGTATTTTAATACAATGTTTGTTTTTTTTATCGCTGCAGTATCTAATAATACTAGCAAATAATTAAATATTACGAAAGTACAAACAACACAGTAAAATTTGAACCAAAATTTGTTTAAAAATCTTTTGTTTAAAAAACAGAGAGAGAGAGTACCAATAATTTCATTTATAATACAATACTCCGCTCTGCCGTGCTGCCTATTCGTTCGCCGCAAAAAATCTATACAAAGATAAGACATCTCCTCTTTGCTCCGCTTGATTAATTTCCACGAAATTTAATAATAATAATATAATAATAATATCTTTATTTGCATAAAAAGTGATTGTAGTTACAACTAATAGTTACACATGGTTACACAAGTTTACAACTATTTTTTTTTATACAATCTTGTGGGGGTAGTTCTGTTCCTTGATAGGTTAATTACTAACCTGTAGTAAGGAAAAGCGGTGAAGAGATGTGGAAGTAACGAAATCTGCTTAGTTTATTTAAATACATCTCCTCTCCTCTCTGCTTTGGTGGCCACCTAAGGCCCGGTGGCCACTAAGCTATATTTTTTATGCCGTAGTCACGGCTACGGCGTAGCACGTAGAACGGCAGAAGTGCAGTTTATCTGGAGATACATACATTTAAGTAGTTATTATTGAATTTATGATATTTTATATTATCTCAAAATGAGTCTGTTTTCATAGATTTAATTGCGTAAAAGAAATAATTCGCCTACAATATAGATGAAGGATGGCGTTAGTGATAGAAAATAAATGGAATACCCAATCTTTTCCTAATAAGTCGAGCGGACAAAAACCCGCGCGACAAACTGGCAAAGGTCATATCTTCATCCCTTCCAGTTGAAAAGCGACATTTTTTCGCTATAATCAAGCTTCCGTGAAGTTTTCTACAAGAACCTATAGATATAGTAGAGTATATATTTATAAGAGAAATAATGGTGTGGCTAGCCCAATTGTGTTGACAGAAGCCAATGTAAATGTAAACTAGCCAACAGCAAATTTTTATTTTAAAAATTTTCCTCTTGTATATTTCCTGGGTCTAGTGGTTAGTTAAGTAGCCTAACCGCTAAGTCAGAATTCATGAGTTCGATCCCCACGCCCGACATGTTTTTGATGAGCACGATTATTTGTTCTGTGCCTGGGTGTAACTCCAGGGACAATGTCACACAATTCATCCTAGCCCCAAACTAAGCAAAGCTTGTACTATGGGTACCAGGCGACGATATACATACTTATATAGATAGATAAATACTTATATAGGTACATAGAAAACATCCATAACTCAGAAACAAATATCACACAAATATTTGTACTTACCGGGATTCGAACCCAGGACCACCAGCTTGGTAGGCAGGAGCCTAGAGCCTAGTTGGTAGTGACCAACTAGGGTACGGTGGCCGTAAAAAATTTATGTACTTTTATTTAGTTAGTAGTTTACTACTCTACTAGTTATGACCTAGTTTTGAACTCCACCTTACAGAATATGGCTGTGTGGTGACGGTGACAATTATCAGAATATCATCACTCCATGTCATCCCAAGGGGTGCGTAGAAGTCAACCCAATTGAATATCAGATGGGCAGCAGTTTCTCTCTGAGTATTATGACCATCATACTGCGATCGCCAACCCGTCTGCCAAGCAAGCGTGGCGATTATGGCATATCCCCTCAAGGTAATTCATGGCCTTTCTTGGAAGATGAGGCTTTTGTTCAGCAGTGGACTTCTTTCAGCTGTTATGATGATTACAGAATATATCCCAGAAAGTGTCAATTTTATTTCAATATTGGGGTATATATAATGCTGGGTGTAAATAAGAACACCACAGCTCATAGGTCACAAGCAAACGTCACAAGCTCAATAGACTATGGTAACCGAAATTTGCCAATATGTGGTATAAAATAACCACATATTTACTGTATGCCTTTAATAAAGAAAAAAAACTTGAGAGGTGTCAAGGGACACCCGGATGGAACGAAGTTATTTCTTATTATTTATTATGTACAAAAAACCTGTATACACTCAACAAAATAATCGTCGCGACACCACACTGTTCAATGCGAAATAGAAATGAAAATATCTGGCTTGCTTTCTATAAGAGAGAAGGTGAGAGAGAGAGAGACAGACAGAGAAACATGCGCACGCCGCACAGCTGCAAAAAGACAACTTTTCGTAAGAATTTTATCCGTCTAGCCCCCTTTCACAACGCGCGATAAGGAACTTCGTTCCAACTTTTAATATTAGTGAATCAAGCCTTTGTAGATGAAAATAATTTTGTTGTGGTGTATTTTTACTTCCTTGGAAAAACAAACGATGGAATACGATATCAAACGTGTAAGAAACATCCCGATTAGCATGAAAACGATCCTCCAGAAATCGTATATGTACCCATATACCATTTTTGAAGATATTTGTAGGTAGATGGCGTTCAGGTAGACCCACTGCAAGCCGGTGTGACCGCAGTGCGGCCTGCCGCACGCCGCGTCACCGAAATTTTCACGAAACTCCGACAGCTACCAAAATTCAATATTACATCATTTTGAATATTTCATGCCCAGCTACACTTTGAGTAATAAATGAACGTGTCTTTTTCACATCATTTTGTTGATAAACAAAATAGTCTATAAATAAATTTAATGTATGTAGGTATTTTGTATTATATTTATAAATTGAAAATATTTTAACGAGAAAAATTAAACAAGTACTTACCGTTGAGGCACTCATAGCTTGATATTCACAAAGATGCACACACTGGTCTGTGATCCGGAAGTTTTTCTAGTCGCTGTTTGGGGTCGGTCCATAGATGGGTGACCACTCAATTAGGGAGGGCAACTCAGAGCCCTTCTAGAGTGCGTGTCCCGACAAATCTGTGACACGGCGCGGAATAGTAAAAAAAATGAGGCCACTGCCCATATGATAAGTAGTAAGATACCGTTGAGTTCTAAGGTAGCTGTGCAGACCCTAAAATCGAATGGAATCCTATCAGTAACAGATTATAGACAATTGGTTAAATGTAAAAGGCGTTAGTAGGGTACTATTTTAAAAATAATCCGATACAATAAGCGCCCAGGGAAAAGAAAAAAAAATGATCAGCTATAGGTCGTTAACATCCATAAGTGACGACCTGTAATTGGCTTTATGTTACTTAATTTTATTATTAGTCTGTATTAGTTAAATTTAGACTGCCTCGTTTGTCTAGCAGTAGCGTGTTTAACCGCAGAAAATGAGGTCCTGAGTTCAAATCCCGGGTCGGGCCAAAAAGTGATATTGGGATTATTCCGTAAAAAGAAATTTCTCAGTATCAGCCTGAAGTCTGGAAGCTGGTGGTATTACACCCCCGTGCCTCGGAGAGCACGTAAAGCCGTCGGTCTTGTACCTGACCTCTTTCCAGTCGTGACGCTAGTCCTCCCATCGGATCATGAGAGTGATGGAATAGAAAGTCAGGGGTACTTTCTATTCTATCGCAAACACTTGTTTGCGCAAACACTTGTGCACTATTCTATGTCCTGCGCAATTGGCTAATCTCCATTGAAAAAGACCACCGTGGTCGAACTTCGGCCGGGAAGACATCATCATCATCATTTAACTTAAATAACTGTTGGTCTCCCATATACATATCATCATTATATCAGCTGAAAGACGTCCACTGCAGGCCGCATATATATATATATGTACAGACGCCAGCACATCAAGCTACCCCAATCTGTCAAATTTCCTCAATTGAAAGTGAACTATATGTTTATGTGATAAAGTTGAAAATCTATTAAAGAAATTTGACAGATTAGGGTAGCTGGGTAGCTATGCTGGCGTCTGTATATATAAATGAATTAATTAACTGTAAAAGATCCACACTCTAAAAACTTTCAGTGAATTACCTTTACGGCGATTTAAGTATAAATTAAAATAATTGTTGATAAATTAATGTTTCTACTTCTAATAAGTTCTAAAATCGCAAGACAAACTAGTATTTTTTATATTAAGTATTTGGTTATTAAGAAGTAGTGGTAATTATTAGTGTCTTGTGTAATTAATTTAATTTCGTTATAATTTAATGTAACTGTTTATATTTATTTAATAAATAATACCAGAACATGTGTTATAACAACTAAGTCGCTTAATAATCGCATGGCTACTAAGGCTGAGATCTATAGAGCGTACTTAGACTTTGCTCAGACTTTACTTAGACAGAAGTTAATGCATGTAACGAAATTACAATTGGTGTTTTGACTTTGTCTGTCTTAGCTTATGCTAAGCATAATCTTAACTTCAAAAAGTCTATAAATACCAAATCAAAGTATAAGCTTAGCATACACTTAGCAAAGTTTTACGTAAGTAAAGTTTGAGCACAGTCTAAGTACGCTCTATAGATCTCAGCCTAAGAGTAGATGTCGGCAAACTACTTAACTATGTACCTACCATCTTTGGAGATCTTGGAGCAATTGTAGAAGACCTCGTAGAACATTCGCTGACAAAAACGGAGACGTTTTCAAGAAAGGCCAGGTCAGAGGTACCCTAAACCGGCGAGCATGTATGAAGAATATAATGACAGTCACTGAGACAAAAGAGGTGGGCAAAGATCGTGACAAATGGAAATCAACGTCATCGTGACAAACTGTCTCTGCCTACCCCACTGGGAAACAGGCGTGAGTTTACGTATCTATTCTAACACACATTTGATTGCACACAAAGATTTTCGTAAAATAAGGCTATAGATACTAAAATCCGCAATAAAACTGATTTATTTGTTTGAACGGTGCAAATAATAGCGGTGATGGATAAACTCAAAACTACTTAACTGATTTTATAAAATACTGCGCTTATATATTTATAAATATTACTCGACGGTCACCGTAGCCTAGTTGGTAGTGCTCCTGTCTACGAAGCTGGTGGTCCTGCGTTCGAATCCCGGTACCTAAGTGCAAATATTTGTGTGCTGAGCACGAATATTTGTTTCTGAGTCATGGATGTTTTCTATGTATTTAAGTATTTATCTATCTATATAAGTATGTATATCGTCGCCTGGTACCCATAGTACAAGTTTAGCTTAGTTTGGGGTTAGGGTGATCTGTGTGACATTGTCCCTTGATATTATTATAGAAAGGTACAATATCAAAGTGTAACACAAACGTTGCTTTTTATATATAAAAGACATAGAAATACCTATAAAGGTCATTATTTGACGTAAAATACTAATAATTCATCTTTTTATTTTTATACAAGATGGAAGTCGGGTCAAAGAGGGATCGCTGGAAGTCGCTAAAAGCGGATAGCGGATAGATAACAGTTACTGTAGTAAGCCCGGCAATTGTGGAGAACTTTGGGGAAGGCCTTTGTCCAACTGTGGGCGTCTTTCAGCTGATATGATAATGATGATCCATGTGAAGCCGGAATGCGTCATTATTATAAAATATAATAATTTTATGTAAGTAATCGCATATCCAAAATACATTTAGGTTTACTTAATCATATTTTAACGATAACATTAAACAAAGCATTGATGGTTTAGTAATATATAAGACTAGCTGTGCCCCGCGGTTTTACCCGCGTTAAATTTTATAAATTATCATAGCTAGCCTATAATATGTTGACCCGACCTCTTAGTAATATTCATGCAAAATTTTAAGTTAATCCATGCAGTACTTTTTGCGTTTAACCCGGACGTACATACAGACAAAGAGACACCCAGACAAAAATTCTAAAATCAAAATTTTTTGCTTCAATATTGATTATAGATCACGCCCCAAGTATCCTTTAAAAAAATATTCAATGTACAGTTTTGACGTTCCTACGATTTCATTATATGTATATATATAATAATATGATAATTATGACTTAGGCACCCACCTAAGTGAAACAGTGTTATTGGGATTTTCCTTAAAAAATGCCCAGTAGTCGCCCTGAGCTCAGATACATATATTGGGCATACGCCTGATCTCTTCCCGTTTGTGTCGGATATCAGCCCTATTAAGTAATAAGAGTGAGGGAATAGCTAACACACTGGTCTTGGTTCACACTCTTTTGCTCTGATATTTCTCTTGCGTAGCCAAACATAATATATAATTAAGGCATTTATATTATTAGACTTATTGTAGTTATAAGTGCAGCCACCTGCACAAAAAAAAAAACAAAGTTATCAATGTTCAAATCTTCACGATCTGTTAAGCTATGAAGCTCATTTTTTATCATCTAAAACGATAATAAAAGTGCGACTGCTGCGCCTAATTCAATTATGCAACCGACTGCACCAAAAAAAAAACATAGTTATCAATGTTCAAATCTTCACGATCTGTTAAGCTCGTGATAGCTTACTATGAAGCTCAATTTTTATCATCTAAAACGCAAATAAAAGTGCGACTGCTGCGCCTAATTCAATTATGCAGCCGACAGCACCAAAATAAAAACAATGTTATCAATGTTCAAATCTTTACGATCTGTTAAGCTATGAAGTTCAATTTTTATCATATATAACGCAAATAAAAGTGCGACTGCAGCGCCTAATTCAATTATGCAGCCGACTGCACCAAAAAAAAAACATAGTTATCAATGTTCAAATCTTCACGATCTGCTAAGCTATGAACCCCAAGTTTTATCAACTAAAACGCAAATAAAAAGTGCGACTGCTGCGCCTAATTCAATTATCATTAATTGCTTGCATCATGAGCCAAAATGTTTCCTAAAGCTGAAACAGATTACATCAAAACTTTCCAAATTTTCATTTTAACTTGAGAATTTTTCCGTCGAGAATTAATGTGGTCTTAATTGAGTATGACGTTATTTTGCGGCAGTGGATATTGTGCTCTTTTTAAACGTCAAAACAAAGATAGTAGTTTTAATAGCTCGTCGAACAATAAGAACGGTTTTGAAAGTTTTATGAGTAGAACTATTAATCTGGGAATTGATCTGTGTTATCGGAGCTTCTAAATAGATCTACCAATTTTAATGTGGTTTTTAGGGTTTTGTAGTTAAACAAAAAATGCTTATACTTAGTATATTTAACTCCTATTAAATTTTGCTTACTAATTTAGCATAGTCCAGTATAATATACTACGTAAAACATGAATAGTGTGGATTTGAAGTACTCGTGAATTAACTAGAATATCAGTTTGAGCAATACAAGCAAGTTATACTTCCATACAGATTGAATCAGTTGACCAGAATGTGCGATGTATGTGTAAAGATTGAATACATCCCTTCACGTTTTTAATTCCTAAAATATATGCACCTAGTAAAAAAGTTATTTTGACAAGTATTAATGACTAGGTGTGCCCCGCGGTTTTTGCCTTTGTTCTATTCGGGTATATAAACTATATTACTAGAATAACTCATCCGTTGGGTATTAATAATGTTTGCTCAAGCTGTAACAGATAAGATCAAACTTTGCATTTCTTTCTATTTCAAATAAAGAATCGTTCTGTTGAGTATGAAGTTATTTTAACCACAGCACAAAATTATGGGTTTTAATTAAAAATAAAAACAGATTTTAGGCGTATATATATTTTTTTACTTTCCTCTTTGTAGCATCGCGGGTACCAAACCGTTGTAATAGTTTTAATGTGATTTTTATTCAAAATCTAGTCTAAACCAGTTGTTTGATTATTTTTTATACCAGAGGGCATTGATATAAACTACTAGATTAGTAATAACCGCGCCAATGCGTAACCAGTCCACATAAGGCCACAGCCTTATGTGCAGCTAATGTCAGTTCAGTGCTTAGTGAGACGCCAACCGTGTTCAACCAAGAGAAAAATGGGTAGTCAAAGAATGCGATTCTAGGTCGCAAAAACATCACAAATCAAGCGGAATTACTTTCCTCACGTAAGTTAATTGCTTATGTATTCATATTAACGTAAATGACGCCAAAATTTAATTTAAACATTTAATATTCTATTTAAGGTTCAGTGTTACCACTAAAACATTGGTTAGTTTTCCCATAACATTGGGGGAGTTTGTAATTTATGGAATACGTAACGTTGTTACCTCTGTTTTTTTAATTAAATAAAAATAATTAATTAAATTAATTGGGTAATAATCAATTGTCTAGTAAATTTTATAACCAATTTTATATTAATTGCAGTATGCCCTAAGATGCATCACGCCGTGAGAAGTGGGTGGAAGTTATTCGATTGCTGAGAAAGCAGACTGATTGGCAAACGATTAAATCGTCTGTTATTTGTTCAAAGCACTTCCGGGATCAGGACAAACTGGGACCAAAAAGCGACTGTGGCCGTGTTTATTTGTCTAACGTATAAATTCCAATGCTTCTTGTAAGTAAAGGTTTAATTTGGTTATAAATATTGTCAGAACATAGGTAATATTGGTCTAAAAATACTTCTTATAAAGTCCCACAGCCACAAACTGCTTTAATACAACTCAAACTAAATTGTAGCAAGTGTTTAATGTAATTATTCCATTTTCATTGTAATGATTTTAAATTTGTTATATTCTTAATTCTATATTGCTATGTATTCTATATAATAATAAATAATGCATTTCTTCATCAGTTTCCATCACTAAATAATAATAATATATATATATATATATATATATATATATATATATATATATATATATATATATATATATATATATATATATATATATATATATATATATATATATATTATTATTTAGTCATGCTTACTTCATTTAATAAGAAATACTTACTTTAAATAATTTATTTTATTACAAATTATCTTTAAAATAAACTTGATTTAAAATATATTTTTTGGGGATTTTTTATATGGCAAGCAACCCCAACCGGCCGATGCATGTTTTGATTTTGTCTTTGTCTAATCTAAGCGACTGTATCGTCATTGCGGCCGGTGTAAGTAAGATAGATATATGTTTACTTTAAAATGTCTAGTGGTTTCAAAGCTACGTCGTCACTGTTAACTTACTAGTAGTTGCACTTTTTGCGACTCGCTACAATGAGGTTTGCTTCTCTAGTTATTTAACTCAATGCCAGAGGGCGACAAACGCGCAAATGGGTCACCTGATCACTGCCGGCAACACACTCGCAACACCAGAGGAATCATGGGACACTTGTTAAAGGCCGGCGACGTCGCCGGCCTTTAAGAGTCAGCAAATAAGTGATGCTGGCCCTACCCCCCCCCCCTCGATGAGCTATTATTATTGTTATTAGTAAGGAATGTCTTCTGTAAGGTTTTGAAAGGTTGATCTATTTGGGAACCAATTAAATTAATTTGAGTCGGCAATTTGATTGACACTCGGAGTGTAGTAAGGCTTCTTATGGTTCAGTAACTTTTCTTACTAAGTGGTTTACAAAATTTCCTTGGAGTTAGATATTCTGTCGTATAGGATTCTGTAGTTTTCAACTGCAGATCATGAGTCCAAGTTTGAGTCTGGATGGGTTGAAATGGCAATGCATTTGGTCTACTTAGGTAATATCTCACTACCAGCCTACAGTCATAAACTTGGCCACGTACTTCTAATAGCACTTCAAGACGTCAGTCCTATACCTGATCTAATCTCACTCTGGTTGATTTGATGACCCATAAGAATATCAGAACTTGGTAATAAAGGATGCTCCTGTGTTTTTGGACATGATTGTGTAGAATAATTAAGTCTCAAATCCCAAAGACTCGGTGCTAAAGTGTTATACTTTTAACATTTCAGATCGGAGATGAAAGATATCAAATGTCATATTCGTTTCAATTTGTTTTTCCTCGTGAATAAGAGGCTTAGTTATATATACATAAGTTTGTTATTCCATAAGCATACTCTACCCGAACAATTATATATGTATCGTTCCATATGTAAACGCGCGTCCTTCAGCGCGGTATCCATCGAAGCGAATCGTTCCGGAGACGTGCGTCGCTTGATTGGGGCAATTTATTAATGTTGACACTATATAACAGAAATAATATAATAATATAATATAATAAATATATTGGTTATTTACACTCTGGAAACGAGGCCTGAGGTAGTGTTTCTACAAAAAACAATACATTGTGTAGATGCGTAGAACTAAAAGTGTATAATTAACACGGTAAAACTATTAAGATACGTATGCGCGCGGATGCTGCAAATATGGTGACTTTTCCACCGTATATTTGAAGGAAGCTTAGCAGCGCGATGATGCGTTGCAGGCTTATCTGAGGCGTAGGTAGGCGAGTGTAGTGTAGTGTATAACTCGCTTTAGCACACAGCCTTATACAAAGCCCTTAAACACATTGTTCTTTAACATCAATGTTAAGCTGAGCGAGCCTAAGAAAATAAATTCTTAAGATTTTTTTTATCCCAATACCACTTAGCTTCTGGCAGTTTAATCTTAGTAAGCGGGGTAGTAGCACAAGAACCAATATTGTTTTTATTTTTTATTATGTAATAGTAAGTCTAGTTTTGCCTAATGGTGATCAAAGATAGAGTTTCAGGTGGAGTACCAAATTAGGCTAATTGATTTCTAAGGCACTGATAAAACTGGCTGGCAGGCCTACGGCCTAAGCGGATACCTTAATCTATGACCCTTGTTAAACACATGGCAGCAGTGACACTAGCCGAAGTTTTCCCCTTTCCGATGAACTCTGGTGACCTTACTTGACCACACTCAGGATCATAAAGATAACATAATAATGCCAATATTATTACATTCAAGCTACTTACAGAATTTTTTTTACACTGTTTCCAATACCCAGGGCGTATGGGTTACTATATGCTCCTACGGACGCGATAGCAACCTGTTCTGAGCTGTAAGGGTAAGCTAACTAAAACAGCAAGGAAATGTTATCACCAAGTATCCATCACGCATTTCTTTATTTTTAATAAGGCAGGAGGAATTCCTACGCATCCCATCCGCAAAAAGTTGGCACGCGGTTTTGTACCGAAAGCAGTAAAGAAGAATAGACTTGCCTCCTGTCCGCACACAGAGTAGGATGATAAGCGCATAGTTGGCTTTTCGGCCACCATTTCTACGACCACTTACTTTAATAGTTTTAGGGGAAAACGATGAAACAACAGAAAGGTTCAATAAAACGTACCAGATAATAAAGTTAAGATAATGCTTCGGAAGGAACGCGTCAGTTCGGTAAAAGGCTTTTACGAAATTCAGAGATGTTTTATGACGGATTAATGGAACGAGTTTTTTTACTTGTTTTCAAGACTAGTACCACAAACAGCTGAATTAGTACTTTCAATGCATACTTAAGTCGAATACAAGCGGGCATGATACGAAGCAGTATTTGTACTAAGTAATGAAGTCCGAATGGTTGAATAAGCCCATTAGTTGGATGGCTAGGCTGTTAACAGTTGAATAAACGTTCAACGAGATGGCTAACGTTATTTAGCCTCTCAATTAATGTAATTAATGAGGTGTCCATGCGACCCGTATCTTAGGTTAAGTTTGGACTTTGAGTACGCACAGAATTATATCTCTTACAATAAAACAGTTCAATTTCATGGTAGGTCATAAGAAATAATTCTCTTTTGGCACGGGTCAGAGATAGCAGCAATGGCATCCTGAGGATAATAACGTCGTGTAGGATTGCCCTGTCCAAACTAAATGTATGATTTTAATAACTGGACAACAACATTAGTGATGTTTTGTTATTCTTCTTATAGGTACTTAAAGCTTTTGAGCAGAATAGCAGAACATAACTGTTGTTGTTTTATGTATTGTTTGACATATGACCTGACATTCCCTAATGACAAATTTTAATGCTAGGTTTTAATTTTGTGATTGTATATTGCTTACTTATTAGTTTTAATTATAATAAAAATATATAGGGACAATGTCACACAGATCATGCTAGCCTCAAACTAAGCAAAGCTTGTATTATGGGTACCAGACGACGATATACATACTTATATAGATACATACTTAAATACATAGAAAACATCCATAACTCAGAAACAAATATTCGTGCTCATCACACAAATATTTGCACTTACCGGGATTCGAACCCAGGACCACCAGCTTCGTAGGCAGGAGCACTACCAACTACTACGGTGACCGTCGTTGAATTTAAATTTTGATTGAACCCTGATACTAACATAGGATCCGAAATATCATTATTATTATTATAAGTTCTACACCCATTACAGAAAGTATTTACGGATATTTTCCTGTATTAAAAATCTTGTAACACAGCGTGTAATTTTTTATCATTATAACATATTTTTCCTGTGTCATAAGAACAGTATCAGATGATAGACATAGACAATCAATGTAGACAAAGACAGGGTAAATTAGACACGGAAAACAAATGTCCTGAATTCCCTTTAGAAAATTTGTTATAATAAATTGATAAGAAAACGAAGGAATGAGCATGGTTTATTGTGGTGTAGCGGTTATAAATTACAGTCATTTATTGTGCGCCAGCCCCTTTTTGCCAATAATGAGCCTCCGAATCACATTTCTGACTGAATTCCGATTAATACAGTTAACACAAATGTACCTGTTCAAATGACATGTTGGAATTACGTAATTTGTCTTGAAAAATTATACTTGTTGAACCTATTTGAGTGCACTAATTTAACTTACTAGGTATAATCGATGACCATATAGAGGCGCTCAAAGCTAGATGCTTTCACCGGTCCGTAAGTGATCGGCAAGGTTAAGCAACTAGGCTCGCGGTCAGTCTCTAGATGGATGACCACGAAAGGAGTTTAATTTCTGAGCGTCTCCGTCCTTCGGAGAGCATGTTAAGCAGTCGGTCCCGGTTTTAGTTATTAGACAACAGTCGTTAAGCCGTCAGAGGCCTACTGGGCGGCTTAAACAATTCTGACACTAGTGTAACCACTACCCATACCATAAGTAGTAAGTAGTATATACCTTATGCCCTAATAAATGGCGAATACTGTTATGAAATCAGCCGTAAACGTCTTTTAAAATGGACACATGGCGACCAGATCGTTTCCAAATCCACAAGTGATCGGAGTTCGGAGTTTAAACACCAATTTACACCGTCAGTCCATAAATGCTTCAACTAAGTGTTTTATATTCTGATAGTTACAGTGCTTTGCAGGGCACAATAAGCTGTTGGTCCTGGTTAAAGTCAGTGCACAGCAGCCGTTAATCATAGTCTCTGACCTACTTGGTGGCTTGAATAACTCTGACACTAACCATAGCCCAAACGAGAAAAAGGAGGAAGTCTACGTAAAGCGGTTTAGAGCAAGTACTCTGACGTGATGTCAAATGTTTCAAATCTCATGATTAAATGATTTATTTGTAACGTTAATAAAGTCTTCTAAAGTAGACATAACCTGGAAAGAACAGTTCGGTTATAAACAAGACAAATTAA
The DNA here is from genome assembly GCA_951640165.1 of Pseudoips prasinana. NCBI lineage: Eukaryota > Metazoa > Arthropoda > Insecta > Lepidoptera > Nolidae > Pseudoips > Pseudoips prasinana. Next base: position 18,882,596 of record OX621236.1, on the reverse strand, counting down.
CATATTTAAACAAAATAAATAATAGAGGGTTATAGAAAAGTAAATTTAAAAAAATCTCTTATCAAAACATGTTTGTGATTTTATAATTTCGAGCATCAAACCGCAGATCTAAATAAAATCTAGAAAAATTACTAATATTTAACTATATTATAGTTAAGGATATATATTTTTCGAGGTTTTATTTAAATCTGCGGTTTGGTGTTATTACTAGACAACAGACATGAAGTAAGAGCTTAAGTAGGTAATATTAAATCTACGTTTTATGTTTAACTAGCTGTACCCCGCGGCTTTACCCGCGTTATACTCTATAAATTATAGCATATGTGCTGAAATGAAATGAAATGAAATGAACTTTATTGTGGCACATAGGTTACATACGGATGTTATGTTACAAGTTTAGTCCAACTATGACCTGCCATACTGGCATACAATATTAGATTGGAAGTAATATGTCATTTAAATACAAATTACAATAATATTATTAAGCATGTCAAAATTCATAATACATTTTCTTACATAATAATGTCATTTAGGTATTCAGTCATATTATAATAACATTTTACATTTAAAAATTTATACAATGCCTGTTTAAATTGTTTCATGTCACTAATTTCTCTAATAGTCTTAGGCAATTTATTGTATATGTCAGGAATTAGGTAAAACACACTTTTGTGAAATAAAGTAGTTTTGCGTTGTACACGCGTCATTTTATCTCGAAGTCTGGCTCGATCACTAAAAATGAAAAGATTGAGATTATCTTTTGCAAAAATGGCACATTCATAGATATACATGCAAGGAAGTGGTAGAATTTTCAGCTCTTTAAAGTAGGGTTTACACGATTCGGTAGATTCGATGCTAACAATTGCCCGAATGCATCGTTTTTGGGCTTTAAATGGCAAATCTTTGTTCGTGGAATTACCCCAGAATATCAAACCGTATCTCAAGATAGAGGCAACATGACTGTGGTAAGCAGCCATTACAGCACACTTATCTGCTATTTGGTTCAACTTATGAAGAGCGTATGATTGTTGATTTAATCGTTTGCATACATAGTCTACGTGTGATTTCCAGTCCAATTTCCTATCTATATGTAAACCCAAAAACGTTATATATTCCGTTTCATTAAGTGCTGTGTTCTGGAATGTTACATTGAGTTTTGTAGTAGGTTGAAGTCTTTGTCCAAATTTCATTATGTTTGTCTTAGTCAAATTTAGTTTTAGATTATTACAAGAGAGCCATTTTGTTGCATTTGTCAAAAAAATATTAATGTCATCGTTGATGGAGTCACTACCTATGAGCAACACTGTGCTGTCATCTGCAAATAACGTCATTTGGTGAGAGGTAATTGTAGGAAAGTCATTAATGTACACTAGAAAAAGTAGCGGGCCTAATACACTTCCCTGTGGTACACCATACTGTATGTCTTTAAACTCTGACTGATATATAAACTCAGTCATTTTTACTGGGCAAACTCTGTTGATTTGTGTAGCTTGTTGTCTACTTGACAGATATGATTTTATCAGGTTATAAATGTTACCTCTAATACCATTAAGCAATTTACTCAAAAGAATTTTGTGATGAACATGATCAAATGCCTTTGTAAGATCAAGATATAGAGCTGTCGCTGAAGTCCCATTGTCCATATTTGTCATGATAGATTTTAAAAAATTATATGTTGCCTTATTTACTGATTTTGTCTTACGGAATCCATACTGATTAGGTATAAGTATACAGTTATTTTCAAAATAATTGTATAAGGAGGAGTGAATTACCTTTTCATATATTTTAGAAAAGATAGGAATCAGTGCTACGGGTCTGTAACAGTTAATATCTGTCAAATCACCCTTTTTAAAGACGGGTTTAATAATAGTCAATTTTAGTTTGTCGGGAAATATTCCATGTTCAATGCTTAAATTAACGGTATAGCTCAAGACCGGTGAAAATATGCTTGCTACGTCTTTTATTATCGTCACTGTTACTTTATCATAGCCCGTGCTAGTCACATTTTTTAAATTGTTTATTATTTTATTTATGTCATAAACCGTAGTAGGATACATAAAAATTGATTTCAGCTGGCTTGTATTCGATGACATTGGGGAAGTATTTCGGAAATCTTCTGATTTAGCTACATTGACAAAGTAGTCATTAAATAATTGAGCTATGGTATCAGGATCCGTTATTAGTTTACCTTCATATTTAATGTTTGTGATGTTTTCCTTTATGTTAAACTTGTTGTTTCTGCTATTTATGACTTTCCACATGGCCTTTGATTTATTTATAGCGGTTTTTATAAAATAACTATTTTGGGATTTTTGTGTTAGATTTAATATTGTTCTATATCTTTTTGTATATGTTTTAAATTTATTTTTATTCGAATCCAGGGTGTCAGCTAACTCCATACCAAATTTAATTAAAATAGCTCCAGCCGTTTAGACGTGAAGAAGTAACAAACATACACACTCAAAAATCTTCGCCTTTATAATTGACGGTCACCGTAGCCTAGTTGGTAGTGCTCCTGCCTACGAAGCTGGTGGTCCTGGGTTCGAATCCCGGTAAGTGCAAATATTTGTGGGATGAGCACGAATATTTGTTTCTGAGTCGTGGATGTTTTCTATGTATTTAAGTATTTATCTATCTATATAAGTATGTATATCATCGCCTGGTACCCATAGTACAAGCTTTGCTTAGTTTGGGGCTAAGATGATCTGTGTGACATTGTCCCCAGATATTGTCCACAGATATTATAATATTAGTGTGATTTTACCAATTGGTAGAGTTATCTAAAATAATGTTTGTGAAAACTGTGTTATAATTGTTAGTGAAACGGCGTAAGAATGAGTTACGAGTGTGAATTTTTTAACACTTAATTCGTGTGGGGCACACAGGTAGGTAGTCGATTTTTGAAGGCTAGTCAATGACTAGAACAACTCTGCATACTTAATTATTACCTCAAACTGGTAAAGTACTTCATATGTAACTAATAAATCAAGTCACTTTTTTAAATATTATTAATATATTGTAAAGCGCTCATAGCTAGATGACCGCCAAAGTGGTTTAATGTCTGAGCGTCTCCGTGCTTCGGAGTGCACGTTAAGCTGTCGATCCCGGTTGTAGCCATTAGACAACAGTCGTTAAGCCATGTCAGAGGCCTACTGGGCGGGTTGAGCAACTCTGACACTAGGGTTACCCATACGATAAGCAAGCAATATATTGTATTGGTGGTCCATTAGCTACCTATTCAGATGAAACACGTTTTATATTTCAATTAGCCATCAAATAATATCAACAAAAATATGGCAAATGAACTATGTAAAAGTTCATTCAATTTCATACTAAAATACGGTTTGGTACGTTTGATAACGAGGCGTAGGTATATTGCCGGACAGGGTAGACAAAGGAAACCACCGGTCGATAGCAATTTAGCAGCTGCAGTTGTAACTAACAGATAAAAATTCAGCGCGACACGAAACAAGCATTTCTCGCTTTAATATTAAATTCACTGCTTTCAAATTCGACTTAATTTTATTTAGAAATATAAAGCTCAATACTGTTGAAACCTACTGCCAAATACATAACGCAATGCCTCATGGTATCTGGGAATCTACAAGATACAGATGTAGATTCTTATATAACGTAATCCTGCGTTTTCTATGGTATTAACTAGCGGGTGCCTTTTTTTGTTATGGCAAGGGGAATGCCTACGCATGACACCCGCAAAAAGTGTCTGCAGATGGGTATGTCGGACTCGCACTGACTAAATCTAACCTGCCGTAGACTTCTCTTGGCGCCTGATGGGGGAAGCCCCGGGAACGCGGGTATGCTGCTCCGGTGTCCCTGTTTTGCGCCACGTCCCAGATGGTCGGGACACGTACCCTGGGAGAGCTCTGAATTGCCCTCCCCTATTGCCGACTCATCTAGCAGGTGCCTAATCTGTCGCGCGTTATAGTAGATCAGATACTACTTCACAATGGGATAAGATAATTTGTTATATTTTTTAAATAATAAATAAATTTATTAAAGAAAAAATTCGTACCAAATTTATATCTATTTATATTAAAAATAATTAATACTAAGCTATAGACAGTTTGTGCCTGTACTAGGTTAAACCTGTACCACAAGCATTCTAATAGCTTAAAAAGTATAGGTACTTATCCTTTAGTAAAAAATTTACCTATATTTAATTATAAAAATTCAAAAATCTAAGATATAATATTTAAAAATTAACTTATTTTAGAATACTAAATAACCCCTCAGTCTCATCATAGGTCAACTTTTGTAAAAAATTACTGACTACTCTTTTACAATTTATATAGTTAAGGTTATATATAGAGAGTGATATATTTATTTTATTGTACAGATATGGCCCGAGAAAAGGATAAAACCTGTTGGTATAAATAAACTTAGACTCTGATGCACTAGTTAATGTTATTTACTAGTATTGAAATATTATATTAGCCATGTCGGGCAACCGTTTGTTTGGAAAATTTGATGCCGGTACCAGACAAACAAGTGTTTGTGTAAAAAAGAACATATTTCATGTTTCAAGATTGAGGTGGTTAAGAAATTTATTTCCAAATAAAAGTGACTAAGGCCCACTTGCGCCACCCCAGGTTAAATGAATTAACTCAGAGTTAGTGGCTAATATGGGGTTAAATTACAATTACGTCTCACACCACCAAGAGTTAGGAACTAACCTTGGGTTATTTTATTAAATTTTTAACTCAGCTATTTTGGTGGGTTAAATCACTAACTCCGGATTAGTAATGTCAAATTAGTTTCGTTTGAGAGGTTATGTTGGGTTGCAGAAGTGAATGTCAGAGATTTTAAAATAGTTTTGTGTCCTAAACAATGATGAGTGATTATGTATTGTCTGATGATGATGAAGAAATCGTCGAATATAATATTAGCTCGGATTTGTATAAAAGAAGAGTTGCAGAAAGGTCGATCATGTCAACGTTACCATGACAATATTTGAAGGACTCGAAATTGACAGATTGGTTTCAAACACAAACGATCAAATTGAAATGTATTTGAAAAACTTGACACATGAGACTAAAAGAGGTGTATAAATATTACGCTCATTGTTCACTCATATTTGGTTGGATTACATTACGGAACAAAACCTCTTTAATGATACCAACATAAAATAGAAAAACACGGAGTTAGTTGACTCGGTGTTATTTTTGATTGGAGCAACAGAATGTTGAGTTAAAATTTTAAAGAATTAACCCGAAGTTACTTAACTCGAGTTAGTTTATTTTAGCCTAGCTTTTGGTGCAAGTGGGCCTTAAAGAATTAACACGAAGTTACTTAACTCGAGTTAGTTTATTTTAGCCTAGCTTTTGGTGCAAGTGGGCCTAAGGGATACATATAGCCTACTCCTAACTGGCATGCCAAGCGCCGTGACTACAGCAATCCCATCCAAATGACAACGTAACGGCAACCTTTGGGAGGCCTAGTATGTTAATGACATCAGGTTTATTAATATAACATACTAGTTGTCCCCGCGACTTCGTCCGCACATTTTGTATGACTCCGTAAATGTTACATCAGAATATCTCTAATATTTTCTCTCTTGCCGCAAACTTATAAAAAGATCACATAAACCTTTCATATTTCCATACAAACTTTCATCCCCTATTGATATTTTACACCCTTGAGGTTAAAACTTTTACAAACTTTGTATGTCATATTTATTTATATGAAATCAACGGCGTATAAAATACGTTTCAAGTTTCTAGCTTTAAAAATGACGATACTTCCATACCATTTGGCATGAATTCCTTATCGCGCGTTGTGGAAGGGGGCTAGATGGAAAAAAATCTTACGAAAAGTTGTCACGACACTTTTTGCAGGGTTGCAAGTTTCTCTGTCTCTCTCTCTCTCTTATAGAAAGCAAGCCAGATATTTTCATTTCTATTTCGCATTGAACAGTGTGGTGTCGCGACGATTATTTTTGTTGAGTGTATACAGGTTTTTTGTACATAATAAATAATAAGAAATAACTTCGTTCCATCCGGGTGTCCCTTGACACCTCTCAAGTTTTTTTCATTCCCCCCTTTCAACCCCTTACAGCCCTTTATTCACATTAAAAGGTAGCATGTCCTTTCTCAAGATCTAGACTATCTGTGTACCAAATTTCATTTATATCGGATATGTAGTTTTGGCGTGAAAGCGCGACAGCCAGATAGACAGACTTACTTTTGTATTTATAATATTAGTGAGGATAAGTATAGTTCTAATAGGTCGTGTGTTGTACTCTTTGGAAATTGAACTTGTATTAAAACGGACTCAATTATTTTCAACCATACTCATTTATATACAACCGCAATTTCACACAATAAATTAACCATTTTTTAAATATCCAGTTCATTTCAACACGTTAGCGGTTGACTGGATTCACAATTCTGTGCTCCCTTTTCGTGACAATTTTACTATTGTTTCGGTGGCGTTCACGTTTATGCAATATAAAAAAAACATAATATACAAATTAAACATGAAAGCATTCTAATAAAAAGTATACCTAGCTTCTACTTTTAAACTCTTTTTCTTATAAATTAATAGTAGGTATCAACTTTGTATTGAATTTTAATTTTATAGCATTATTCGCAATGCAAAGCGTTTATCTAATCTCAAAAATGGAAAATCATAATTTTAATCGTCCGGCGGGTCTCCAACCTGCACCATCTACCAATCCGGGGTAGGCGCTCTGCGTTGAGCTACGAACGATACACGCTGGCAGATAAAATCTAGGATTCACTTGCTAGCACCCTTCCGGAGGATGTAGGTATTATCTATCGGTTTTGTTTTCTAGAAACATGGCCGACTGATATGTTCACAGTTGCATGTGAAAGATCATATCATATTGATAATACCTTCCAAATTATTAAATTTTAATTTTATAGTATTATTCGCAATGCAAAGCGTTTTGAGATTAGATATCGTTCGTAGCTTAACGCAGAGCGCCTACCCCGGGTTGGTAGATTGTGCAGGTTCGAGACCCGCCGGACGATTAAATTTATGATTTCCGATTTTTGAAACTTTCTATTCTATTACTATTTCGAATAATACACTTACCACGCGATTCTTCTTCTAAGCACAAAATAACACTTAGTTACAATTACTACGTTCTATCCTCGATAAATTAAAAAATAAAGTTAGAAGTCTTCTCTGTGGTTAAAATTTAATTTCCTTAGTAACACCCGTATTCACAGTCGACCATTGAATTCCACACTTTCCACCCCTGCAGCCCTGGCATTGTACTGATAACATAAAAATATTATTATCGAGTCGGCTCTGTGAATCGAGCCGGAAACAGAGTTGTGACAAAAGTTTTAAGAACGCAATTAAAAATAAACGCTCGGCGGAGTTAGCGTTCGGGGCGTTGATGTGATGATTATTTTGTTTGAACATTTTAAAATGATGACACGTATAAGTAATTAATTTACCCGTTTTTATCGTTCAGTTCACGCAAATATTTTTAGTGAAATTTATTCATCAGTTGGCTATTAACTCTTTTATGGGGCAATGTATAAGATTCTATAACAAACTTCCCAATGATATTAGAGAATTGTCTACGAATAAGTTTAAAAGAATTATTAAAGCCAAATTGTGTAGCAGGGCATATAACAAAATTTCTGATTATTTAAGTGATAAAAGTGCTTGGGATTGAGTTGTTCTGAGTCAGCACACATGATTGTAATTAATCTTAAGTATATTTTATTTTAAAAAATGATTCCTACTGAGTTTTCTGGCAGTGTTTCTCAGTAGCTGCCACGTCATGCACTGCACGGTAGGGTAAAAAAAATATGACGATTCCACATAAATGTAAAATTTTTACGGAATAAAGTACCTTTGACTTTGACTTTATTAATATAGACTTGTATTTGTACACAGTTTTAAACTTACTATAATTCTTAAATATGTATAGTTGAGCGGAAAATCTGGTTCCTCTTTTCTATTTAATTTATTTTAAACAAAATGGAGTTATATCCCTAAAATAATAAAATACTTCTTTAATATAAGGTATTTCAGATATTTTTGTGACAGAGATAGCTCTTCATCAGTAGTCTCAGCAGTCCAAAACGATATAATTAAAATACTTTTTAAACAAATTTGGCTACGGTGCTATCAGTTGTCTATGACACCTTTGATAATCATAGATATCATCATTGGAATTATCTAATATTTAATGAGATAGTTGTATATTATAATAGTAACTCTAAAAATAACTTGTGTTAAAATCGTATGAATTCTTACTTGTGTTTTTTTACCAGAACCTTTAAGAAAGTCGAGTAAATAATGATATCCTAGGACAATATTCACACACGGCCATCTGATCCCAAACTAAGCCGAACTTCTGCTATGGAAACCAGATAACTGATATTTTAGTTTTTTACTTTTCTTTTGTAAATACCTACATACGTGTATATATAATCAACCCAGATTGAGGACAAACAGACATGTTCATGCACACAAATATCTGTCCAGGGCTCTACCGGCTAAGTGGCTATATAAATGACTTAATCAATCGTTAAATCGGCTTCCATGACCACATGTGACGTCATAAATGGCCCGAAATCGATTGTCAACGTTGAAGCCGATTCGATGATTGATTAATTATTTTTAACCTTTATTTATTTGAACGCCATTCACGAAAAAAAATGTTCAGTGACTTAGCCGGTAGAGCCTTTGGGTGGGAATCGGAACCACGACCTGCGGCGGGAAAGGCAAGCATTTACCAACCACGCCAACTGGCCCATCAAATTATATATGTACTATGACAGTAGCAGATCACAAGTTTGCACCCTGTAGGCTGTATATATATATGTAATATGGCAGTAGCAGATCACAAGTTTGCATCCTGTAGGCTGTATATAATAATATATATGTACTATGACAGTAGCAGATCACAAGTTTGCACCCTGTAGGCTGTATATATATATGTAATATGGCAGTAGCAGATCACAAGTTTGCACCCTGTAGGCTGTATATATAATATTTACTATGGCAGTAGCAGATCAAAACTTTGCACCCTGTAGGCTGTATAAGTAATCACGCGTGGATAATTTATGGACGAGTCACAAGCCTAACGATATAATTTAGAGCCATGACGGTTGATAAATGAAACTACAGCGGGAAATTTCGCTTTCCCATTTATTTTCTTGAAAACAAGCCCGTCTACTTTGACTCCTTGCCGGTTTGTAACATAACTAGGTCAGTAATTGTAAGAAATATATTACTGCTGCGAGAAACCATTATTATCGATACATATTACAATCTTAAGAATAAATGAATATCTATATCTATACATATAATAAAATCGTAGGAAACTCAAAACTGTACATTGAATTTTTTTTAAAAGGATACTTGGGTCGTGATCTACTAGCGATATCTAAGCCAAAAATATAGTTTTTAAAATTTTTGTCTGTTTGTCTGTATGTATGTCCGGGCTAAACTCAAAAAGTACTGTATGGATTTACTTCAAATTTTGCATCAATTATCACGCTATCAATTACGGGGGAGGAGCTGTGATAATTTATAAAATTTAACGCGGGTAAAACCGCGGGGCACAGCTAGTTGTAAATAAATACATAAATATCACCTACCCATCTAGGGCACACAAAGTTCGAACAATGGATAGATAGTTTCGATAATTAAACCTACACATAATCTCTGTGACAATAACTTAATACAAGCTAGCTAAATATCATTACTATTGTAAAATAATTTTTATAAGTGTTTAAACAATCCGTATACCTAAATATCTATATGTAACTAGAAATAATTATGTATAGTTAACTATATTACCACAAACATGTTCTGACTATTCACAAGCGCTTTTTCAAAGTCTACGTACATAAAAACCTTTACTATTTTATTTTATTATACTCATTTACTTAAAACACCAAGCCACGACAAAAATACATTTTTATGAACACAAATTTAATATTTACTGAGTCACGGTAGTCGTCATTGGATACATTTTATGCTCAAATGTTGCCGAATATAAAGTCTCCTAGACACAACCCGGCGATATGCCAAACTTTTTTACCAGTAATTATTTTTAAAATTCATAATTATAATAAATCCATAATTTTAAAAATCTCTCATGTCTCTCAATATCTCCATCCTACTAGATATAACATAAAAGGGATCTTTACAAATTAATTAATTTAATAACTCTGAGCGAATTCCAATAACTTCGGTTTCGACTAATGTTTAAACCAAACTAAATAATATAACCGTCTTACAAAATACTACATCCATAAAAAAAAAATCCTTTAATGCAATCTAAAAATCCGGAGAGGTTTAACATAATAATAAACAAAGCCATTGGTCTTAAAATAAGTGGCCGCATAAGTTATAAAATTTTCGAACAGGAAAATTGATCGCATTCCCGGTATAAGTTTAGAAATGATTACAATAAAGAAACCGAATTTAGAATTTGTGAAATTACAAACTGAAATAAAACATCGCAAAATTTAAAAGAAAGAAGAAAATTGAAATTTCTTAACAGACAGAGGTACTTCGGTAGTGACGTTAGTTAATAGACGTATATCGTATTGTTTCTTGTTTATTTGCGAAAAAAACCTACCTAAGAATGTAAACACCACGTTGGCAAGCGTTTAATATCATCATGTCAGGCAAATTACGCCTGCTGCTGGACAAAGGTCTCCCCAAAGAATGGGGGGATATGCCATAATCGACACGCTTGGCAGACGGGTTGGCGGTCGCAGTGTGATGGTCATAATTCTCAGTAAAACGATTACATACAGACAAAAAATAGGTATTCCCTTGGGACTATCTACGTCTCCCACGGAATGAAATGGGGTGATTATATTCTTCGCCGTCACCACACAGTGTTTAAAATATAACAAAATAAAAATGTGTGCTAGGTTTATAAAGGGCAACGCGCGAGTGATAATTATTACCTTAGCTCTAGACGCTTGCTACACCTGGCGCGTAGGTATTGCAAGCGTCCATAGGGTATAGTGCTAACCTACCATCAGGTAGGCCGTAAGCTTTAGCTGTTTAAAAACCAGCCAAGTGCGACTCGGACTCGCGCACGAAGGGTTCCGTACCATTATCTATAGCTCCCGTTTTACCCTTTGGGTACGGAATCCTAAAAAAGAACAAAAATCAAGTAATGAAGTTCAATTATATCTAATTTACTGTTACAATTAGTTTTTTGTAATTCAATACTCAGGACAAACAGACATGTTCATGCACACAAATATCTGTCCTGGGTGGGAATCGAACCCAAGATCGCCGGCTGTGAAATATTCTGTTTCAACATCATACCTCTGTATCTAGTTACATAAAGTTTCTATAAACGCGAGCCGAGTCATTTTATAGAATTTCATTTATTCACTTCTACAATATTTCCATCTTCACTTTTTACAGATCATTGGATAGTTAATAATTCTCTTTGTGTTTGGAAGCTCTAACTTTTCTCATGTTCCTTTGTTACGTCATCTTTTCTGTCTAGACATATTTCAAAAAGGTGCATAATGCATACTAACTGAGCTTATTTTACCATTCAGGTAGCATACAAGCACACGGTTCATTTGATGGTAAGCGGTTACCATACCCCATGACGTTTATGTACAGAGGCCAGCACATCAAGCTACCCCAATGTGTCAAATTTCCCTAATTGAAAGTGAACCTTATGCTTTTCTGATAAAGTCGAAAATCTATAAAAGACATTTGACAGATTGGGGTAGCTGGATGTGCTGGCGTCTGTACATGTAATTATGTACTCATTGACAATCCCTATGAGCTTTAGTGACCTTACTCAACACTTTTTTTTTATAACTATCCGGGACATAAGCCTAAATATAGCCTAAACTAGGGAAGGCTAGACCATGGATCCTAGTATCCATAGGTTGGCTTTGTTGGCAAATGCTTGCCTTTCACGCCGCGGGTCATGGGTACGATTCCTACCCGGGACAGATATTTGTGTGCATGATCATGTATGTTTGTCCTGAGTCTGTGTGATTATCTATGTAAGTATGTATTTACAAAAGAAAAGGACAATATGTAGTATATCAGTTATCTGGTTTCCATAGTACAAGCACTGCTTTGTTTGGGATCAGATAGCCGTGTATGAATAATGTCCCAGGATATTATTATTATTATTGTTTCTTCCATATTCTTTGAAGGCGAGCGATAAATATGAAACCAATCTACCTTTACAATAAAATCAGCATTTCAACAAGCCCATATTTAACGTAGGATTTCAGTTCCTTAAGTGAAATTTCTAAGATAAAGGCCTCCCCCAAGGAGCTCCACAATAGCCGGTCCTGCGCTGCCCACATCCAGCGGCTTCCCGCGACCCGCACTAGATCGTCGGTCTACCGTGTAGGAGGCCTGCCCACGCTGCGTCTTCCGGTTCGTGGTCGCCACTCGAGAACCTTAAACTAATGTAACTACTAACTTAACGTATTTACTTATCAAGTCAAAATGCCTACATCAATGTGGTAGTTACGATAAGTAAATAAATACCCAAACTTGGCCATATCAGAGAAAAACAGATCTTGTTTGATGACTTTTTGATACACGTAATATTTTCATCGTCCATAACCATGTGGCATGTGGATATGCAATGAGACATACCACCTACTTCTTAGCTGCCTCCTTTGAATGCTCTATATCATTCATGTTTCTGTTTTCGTCATACTCAATGCTCCGTAGCTTTTTTAGCATCATATTTAGCATTGCAGCTCCTAAAATTTCGTTTGAAACACAAACAAGGCAAACTCTTTGTTTAACAATTTTTTCCATTTTATAAATCGCCTAGATTCAAAGTATGACAAACAATAACTGCAGCTCAAAACAAATTGAAGCGACAGAACTCGCTAAAATTATGCGCCAAAAAATTGTACAGTGTTGCAAACTTTCTATTTCAAAATTATGAATATATATTGTATGTTCGTTTATTAAATTATTAATTCCACATACTTCTTATAAACGTACATGATCTATAGGTTAATAAAATCAGAAAATAATCAGAATTAGCTGTAGTCAAACAAATGCTGAATCTCATTGTAGTCCTCTTTAGACCGAACTTACCTGGAATTTAATTTCAGCTTGTAAGGAACATGCACTAAATTACTTTATGTTTTGCCAGTGTCATCAAAGAACCGTTTATTTTTGTAAGAATTTTGCCTTTATTGCCTGCCTTTTATATCTAGACTACAAAGTTTCTATCTTCAACATGGCTGATCAAGAAACGTATACAATTTCATATCAAAATTCTTGTTCTTATAACTCATTGCTACTATTAAATTGCACTTCTGCAGAAGCTTACTATTAAAAACTAAATAATATTATTTACAGAGTATATATAGATACATTTGTATCTTCCCAATCATACAAAGGTTTTTAAAGAGTGACTATGGAGTCCATAAATAAACTCTTTATGTGTTGTGGTTGTGTCGTCTAAATTTAGTGGAATTCTACCGGACAAGGCGAACGAAAATTTAAGCTATCTTGCAAAATAAATTAATTAACTTATTTAGTTTGCAAACGCGCGCAAGAGGGCACCCCATTTATGTCTCTAACTTTGACTTAGGGCGGTTACTAATAGGGAGATGTATAAAAGAGTTGGTGTTTACGAACGCTTTGTGCTTAAGTCGTGATAGCCTAATGATTTAAGCCTAGTGGTTGGTGCCGTTGTACAGATGATGATGATGATGCTACCCATTACTGCAACAATCATTATTATCTGTGCAATTGCACTCTTCATAAATAACCGGAGAGGCAGGGAGCTCTTTCGATACAGGATCAGGGATATCTGTATCTCAGTAAATCGAAGATAAATACCTCATAAATAAAGAAATGCTTAATTTTTTAACTGGTAGTAAATATGTTTCTAATTGGTTGTTTCTGAATTTTATTACGACCCAAAAACGTCCAAAATATGATGGTATAATGCGAACATAACATACAATTAAAATAACATGCGGGGCATTCTTTGGAGGCTGCCGATAGAAGTTAAAACAATTTTACCACTTTTTGTCTAAAAAGTCTTTAATATAATATATATTAAAGACTTTTAAGTTGACACTTCCTATCGAAATACACTCTTTGTACCTGTATAATTAATACTACTAACGCACGGAGGTATACCTATGTACATATATATGTTATGACCCAAGTGAAAAATTGGACAAGCAAGAGCATTATGTATATAATGCTCTTGCTTGCTTGCTTATTGTATGGGTAGTGGTAACCCTAGTGTCAGAGTTGCTCAAGCCACACCATAAAGAGCAGTGCCATAAAGAAATAAGGTCGCTAACTATCAAGTGACTTGGTGTATGTATGTAATAAAAAAAGATTGAACGTTTCTCTGTTTTATGTATAATACATGTCATTGTTAAACAGTCTAAATGTTTTGAATTGAAAACTTCTTCAGCGGCGTTGTGCACTTTTTTGGGATGGGTAAAAAACTTAAACTCGCGTCAGGACTCGTGAGCTGATCGAATATTCGTAAGACAGAGGTACTTTTTTTATTAACACTGACCGTTTATACACTCATATGACCGCAGGATATTTTTCTTAATTATATTAGATTTTTACAGCCGACTGCCTAACAAAACTTCGTTCTATTTTCAAAATGTATTTTCCCATCTCCCCATGATGGGAAGCAATTACCATGAGTCTTTAGCGCCCAAAGGTGGGAAGTAGCATCTTCCACTCGCTACTCGGTTCAAATAAACAGTACTTTCCGGGTATGAGAAATGGAAAAATAGTTTTCACTTCTATCGGCAGGCCCCAAAGCAAGTTTATTTTTATCAAATAATAGTTATTTGTTATACAAGAGTGCAAAGTTGGTTTTAAACCGCGTGATCAATTTTGATAACAGAGCAAGGGAAGGATTCTAAAATTTAACCCTGAGCATTAGCGAGGAAATCAAAAGAGCACAAGGTGAAAATTCTTTGCACTCGAGTGTAACACGTAACTTTTCATCACACCTAAGCGAGGAAATTACTAAATGCGAAAAGATATCTTATTATAAATACTTTTATTTCAGTTTAGGTATTAATTACTACATTATGATATGTAAGTATTACAGGACAATCTTTAAATTATAGAGCAAATAATACTTAGGTATAATTAAGAAAAACTTAAAGTAACTTTGCTACGTTTGAGTGTAATAGAACAGTTGTATTGCGCGAAACAAATTCGAAACCAGTACACCAAAAAGGTACCAAGTCTTAGTTTCAAATTAATAAAAAAAGTTGTATGATAAATTCGGCACCATAGAGGTAGAAGGAAATAGGTTTCACACGATGTTCTAAATTCAAATTTACTTTACCCTCTAGAGCAGTGTTTTTCAACCTGTGGGTCGCGACCCACTGGGGGGTCGCGAAGCCTCTGTAGGGGGGTCGCGAAACTTCTATAGGAAATTCGCAAAATGTTGGGAAAGCTAGTCACAGGGTCACAAATGTATTTGGAGTATTTTGCAGCAGGCAAATACATTAAAAATTAAGCGTGAATTTCCAAATCTCTGGCTGTATTTTGTCTTTTGACAACCATCTAACCTCTGTATGATAAAGTTTGGTGGAGTGAAGCGCTCCCATATCTTAAAAAAAATCGAAACAGACCTATCTGCAACACTTTTTCGTTAATAGAATTGACAATTTTTATAATAATACTAACTGTTTCCGTGACTTCGTCCGCGTGTTAATTAGTTTAGTTTGTTTTATTTTTGTTTTTTCAAAAATAAAAGTAGCTTAAGTTACTCCTTATTACATCAGCTACCTGCCAATAAAAGTCCCGTCAAAATCGCTCCAGCCATTTCAGAGATTAGCCGGAACAAACAGACAGACAATAATTGAAAAAAATGTTATTTTGGTGTATGTACCGTATATATGAAGTAAAAAACGGTTATTTTAATATTACAAACAGACACTTCAATTTTATTTATTTGTATGTATAGATAGATGTATAGATTTAGAACTTGGCTGTATTCCTGCGACAAGATTTTGACCGCAAAAGCTTGACGACGGAGAAAATTATGCGTAGTGCTGTAGTATTCGTGGGAAGCGCTATACAAAAAAAGTATTTCTTCCATTACATTTTCATTGGATACGAATGTGTTGGTATTGGTACAAAAACTATAAAGTGCACACATTCCGCAGTATCCGTAGATTCATCAAATTTCAAGTCTTCGAAACTTAATATACATAACAATTTAATATAAACTAGCTAAATATCATTACAATTATAAAATAAATATTATTGTAATTTTTTTCATACAATCCGTGTACCTTAATATCTTTATGTTCCTAGAAATAATTCTAAATTAATTAATTAATTATATATTACTACAAACATGTTTTGACTATTTACAAGCGCTTTTTAAAGTCTACGTGAATAAAAACCTTTTTTATTTTATTTTTTTATAAACATCGGTCGCCACGTCGATTATCCTTGATTGAATAAAATATCGAAAAAATCTTTATCAAGAGAAAACTTCGAAGCAAATAACACACTGTGATTTATTCACAGTAAATCCGAATTTCAAATAACTGAATCGTCATGAAGAAGTTCTTTCCTTTTATAGTTTCATGACTCCCGCTAGAAGTTGACGGTTCTGTTGGTCTTTTTAGAAATGTATCCATTTTCAATCATTCAAAATCACTGCGTCAAAAAAATGGCTGGCGCTCGACAAACAGTAACCAGCTGACGGACTCAACTAGTCGCAAAACCTGCAAGTCGCAATCGCGCGTGCTGCTCATTGCGTCTCAACTTGCATTTTAATTATGTATTTATCCGAACCCTAATTATGATTTAAAAAAATGAAAAAATATGTTGGATTCAATATTTGTCTCAAAATAAATAATATACGTGGAAAAAAGGCGCGTAAAAAAACGGATAGGGGGGGTCGCGAAAAATTTCTTCATACTATAGGGGCCGCGTGATGCAAAAGGTTGAAAAACACTGCTCTAGAGGATTAAAATCTTTCCACTCTTCCGAGTTTTCCACTCAGATATCGAAGAGGAAAAATACTCTTACCGAGATAGGGTGATGAAAATATATTTGATTAGTACCTAGGTAATTGTGTCACTTGGGAACGTATTCTTGAATGTTTAATAATGTCAGTAATTAATCGTATCAGAAGATAAAGAGGTTAGCGGCTCAGCGTGTTAGCGCGTCCCGCCCAGTCTAGCCATTTGACATGAAGTGGGTCCATTAGCCGCGAGTCGGTAAGCCGACTGACCGCCATGTAAATGTTGTCGATTTGTTCGCTACCCGCCCTCCGAGTCACAGCGCGCAGGGTTACCAGGTAGAAAAAGATAAAAGTTCTGACAAATCTACTAAAAAGATTATTTCTATAAAAACATTTGTACTGATTCCAACCGAGAAAGTCGAAATGTAATAATTTTCATTATACTTTTAGTATAAATTTTTAAATTTATTTTATTCCATCGTGCTATGAAATGTAAAATATTCATTAATTGTTGTGTCAAGTGTGTATTTGTATAAATTTATGCTTTCATCATTTTTATTAACGTGTTCTTGTAACAAGTCAGAAAAAAAATCATTATTTTTGTACGGTAAAGCTTTGCAAGCGTCAAAAGTTAATGGTTGAGGTATTATATTGATTTAGTGATCATACGGTCTGTTTTGCCAAATCTATTATTACTGATGGTAAGATATTACCGTAGTCTATAGTGATTACAACACATAACATGACTTACCGGATACCAACCCATCCCATTCGACTTATTCATGCCCCATGCCACAACCTTAATATAATTCTGGAAGCTCCATTCAACAAATCAACAAATTGAATAACCTAAATATATCCTGAAATTTCAGAAAGAGAAAATTTAATACTCAATACTCAATCATTTATTGCTTCCATAATGTATAACAGATGGTATAATCTTATAATTATGTAACAATTATGGACCCTGTCGGGCACAGCATAGTAGAAGAGAGGAAGAAGGCTTTTTGTTAATAATAAAAAGTTTAAGAATTTATGCTATTTGTATATATATATATATATGATCATATATAGAATCATAGTATGCCAAATTTTAATTTAAAAATGTCAATATTTAAAGCAAAAAGATTATCAGATTAATAAATGTCAAGATCTATAGAATTATTTCTTTGAGTCCAAGTATTCTTTTACAGTATAATAGCTTTTCTGTAATAAGAAAAGCTTTAGTTTTTTAATAAAAGTATTATCCTTTTTTTCTTTTTTTAATTCTTCTGGAAGTTTATTATACACTTTTATTGACATGACCAACGGGCTTGTAGAGTGCATAGATAGATGGGATGTTGGTAAATTTAATCTATTCCCATGCCTAAGTGTGAAGCTAGATTGTAAATTTTCCCTTTTGGTGTAGTATTCTGGATGCTGCCGAACAAACTTACAAATTTCCAGGATATAGATACTCGGCAAGGTTAAAATTTTGAGATGTTGGAAATGTGCTTTGCAGGATTCTGTTTCTTCTATGTTTACTAATATTCGGATTAACTTTTTTTGTAGGGTAAACACTGAGAGCGATTCTGTACTATTTGCCCAGAGGATTACTCCGTAGCTTAGCCAGGAGTAGGCGTAAGCGTAGTAAGTTACAAGAACTGTTGATAGGTCTGTGGTCTTTTTTACTTCTCTTAGCGCATAAGAAAATTGTGATAATTTTGTCCTTACTTTTTTTACGTGCGCTTTCCAATTTATGTGGGTGTCCAAAGTTAATCCTAGCAAATTGAATTCATTTACGACCTCTAATCGGAGTCCATTAAATGTAAAATTTATGTCTATTGGTTTTTTTTGGTGTGGATAGAATGGCAATATTTTAGTTTTTTGGAAATTAATTTCTAAATTGTGCTCTGTCATCCAGTCAGTAGTTTTTGTTAGGATCGAATTTAGATTGTTGTTTAAATTTATGTTAGTTTTACAGGACACTAATAGGGAGATGTCGTCGGCGAACATCACACAGGGTACCTCTATGGTTTTAGGCAGGTCGTTAATATAGATAAGAAACAATAAGCAGCCAATAACACTGCCTTGAGGAATTGAAGCGGTTATATGTCTTCTACTGGACTGGATTTTCTCTATTTCGTTTGTGTGGTGGTTGAAGAATTCAATTTCTACTAATTGCTGTCTGTTTTTTAAGTATGAGGTTAGCCATTCGTGAGCCATTCCACGTATGCCTATACCATACAGTTTATTTAACAGGATTTGGAATTGCACTTTGTCATAAACCTTGGTCATGTCGAGTAATATTCCTATAGCATATTGCTTATTGTTTATAGTATTAAGAGCTTCCTGAATGTATTTGTAGATAGCCAATGTAGTGGATTTATTTTTTTGGAAACCATTCTGGCATTCGTCGAATATTTTGTATCTTTCACAAAAAGAATAAATTTTGTTGGTCATGACTTTTTCAAATATTTTTGAGGCTGTAGGTAAGATTGCAATGGGGCGGTAATTATTTGGATCAGTTTTAGAGTCTTTTTTGTGAATTGGTTTTATAATAGCCTGTTTTAATTGATCGGGAACGATTCCTTCTTCAAGAGATTGATTGACTAGTAGGTACAGGGGTAAGGTCAATTCATTAGCACAATATTTAAATAGATTAGGTGGGAATTCGTCAATACCGAAGCTATTCTTGCTTTTCAAGTTTTTTAATACAGAATTAATTTCATAAGGTTCAGCAGGGGTGAGGAACATGGTATTCTCTATTGTATGTTGTATGTTGGTGTAGTTATTTTTGCCGTTAAAATTGTTGGTAGTATTCTCTCCGATAGAAGCAAAGAAGTTATTAAAGTAGTTGGCTATCATCGTGGGTTCAGTAGTGAGTTTATTGTTAATTTGCAATTTTATATTTTGTTTCTCTCTTTTTTGTTTTTTATTTGTACGCTCGTTTATAATACTCCACATAGTTTTTGTTTTATTATCAGAATTTAATATTTTGTTCCTGTATTGTATCTTTTTTGCTGTTACTACTGTATTTTTTAGAATTTTTTCATATTTTTTGTAATATGCAGTTAAAATAGGGCTATTTGCTTTTAGGGAAAGGATTTTAAGTAACCGCTTGTTCCTACATGACTGTTTAATGCCTACTGTTAGCCAATATTTTTTCAAATGAGATTTCAGTTTAATTTTTTGTAGTGGTATGCACTCGCTTAGAATGTCTGTAAGTATGTCATTAAAAGTTTTGTAGTTTTCGGTAACATTGCAGTTTGTAGGTAATTGTGTTGACCACGTTATTTTCTCCAGTTTTCGTTTAAAGTTTTGAATGTTTTTTAGGCTGTATATTCTTTTTTTAGTGTACCAAATGGTTTGTTTATTTTGTTTTTAGGGTTCCAGATGGATAGTAGTGCCGCAGTGGTCAGACAGGCCTAGTTCGTCAACTGTTGTAAATGAATTTTTATGTTTAAAGTTCGTAAATATTAAATCTAAGCAAGAAGACGTAGTTTGTGTGATACGTGTTGGGCTTTTAATGCGTTGTGTAAATTTATATTGTAACATGAGCTCTAGAAATTCGCTAGTTTTGGAGTTATTATCTAAAATATTGATATTAAAATCTCCGCCTATTATTATATTTGATTTTTGATATTTATTATTGATATATATTAGCATTTGTTTTAGTTGTTTCTTAAATATTTCTTCGTCTCTTCTATTCCAGTATATTACAATTAACAGTGTATTTTCATTAATTAATTCACATGCGCATAATTCGATAACATATTCAATTGACATATCTGAAATAGCAGTTATTTCCTTGTATTTTATGTGTTCTTGCAATAGGATGCACACGCCGCCGCCTGTGCGATTTGTACGAGAATAGGAGCAGGCAATTTTATAGCCCGTTATTTGTATGATGTCTAGTTTTTTTGGTGATAACCATGACTCAGATATACATAGGGCTGTATATGCCGGTTCATGTTCTAAGAAGGCTTCTAAGATATGTAGCTTATTGTAGAGACTTTGTATATTTTGATATAGTATTTTATTGTGTGGGGTGGGTGTGTTTGCGAAAGGAATGGTTATTTATGGTGCTGTGTTGTGTCTGTTGTTGATTATCATCGTATAGAATCTCAGAGTTGTTGCTGTAGCTCTCGCGCTCTCTTGTCTCAGTGGTTCGATAATTGTTGTGTATATCATGGCTTTTGCGGTCTAGATAGACCCTTTTCCCTTCAATAATGAGTTGATTGTTTCTAATAATTGCATGTTTTCCGTTGTTTCTTGCTTTTATCATTTCTGTCCGCAGCTGTTGTCGCTCTCTACGAGTTTTTTCGTCTAGAAATTCTGAAATGTATATGCCGGTACCTTGGAGATATTGTCCGTTGGCTATGATATATTTGGTTATCCGTTTACTCAGAAGCTCTATAATAAGTGGTCGAGTTTTGTTTGTTCGTTTACCGATTCTACGTATGTCTTCTATATAGCCAATTAGATTAATTTGCATGGTTTCTTGGAACAGGTCTATTATTCTGCAATGTAAGTTATATTCTGGCTCATTATGGTGTTCGGTAAAGCCGTAGAGAACTATTCTTTTGGCGTTTGTTTCCGTATCTAATGTGGGCAAGGTGAAGTTATTATTTGATAGCCTTTTTATCTCTGTTTTCAGTGTTTCATTCTCTATTTGTAATTGTTTTACTTCTAAATTTATTTTCTTTATGTCTTCTTTTCTTTGTTCGTTCTCTATAGACATAGCGTTTGTTTTATTTTCTACTTCGGTTCTTAGTAAAGTCATAGCTTTTTTTATTTCAAACTGTATCGTATTTTGTAGTTCTACTATTATTAATTTGTTGTTGTCTTTCAAGCGTTGCATTATTATTTCGTTCAAATTGTGAAGTGTTAGTTCGGCCTGTTCTTCTATTTCTTTATCATCTATATATGTATCACCTAGAATGCTTAAATCTTCCGAGCTGGTATTATCGATTCTGGTGTTTATGTGTCTCTTTCTCGTAGTAACATTGACATTTATATATTCTTCTATAGGGGGACTAGTTAGTTGCGAAGATTCTGGCATATGTTGGCGAATGGGCGTGTTTGAATTATCCGTTTTGGGCATTTTGCAGCGACATGTTTGGCATTTCCAAGAGTTTTTGTGCTCATCTGTCATAGCTTTATTAGACTATTTAGATGATGGGTAACCCTGATTGCTGTTCCACCACCAACCTACCATCCCACGTTCCAGCTAATGAGCCTCTCACAGAAGTACCAGGGTCATTACTCTTGTCAAATCGTTCAAAACAAAATTTTTGTCATCATTTGTATCTACGAACTTCGCCCGAGTTTTAATTACAAGAAACCTTTGACTTTAATGTATGGTACTAAAGTTCCTCTACGAGCGAAATAATAGGTCCCCAACAAACACATAATTCGTAGCTAGATAGAGATAAGGCATGTAATACCTTAATAAATTTAGAAGGGGTTAAGATACTGAAACGTCCGACGGAAAATGAGATAAAACCTCATGTGGTTTTAAAATCTCTGGAGGAAATGGGCAATACCAGGTAATAACAAAATGGATTGTGAAGTTATATAGGCACTAACCTTCGACACCGTAGAATGAAGTTATTTCGCGCGGGAGCAATTAAAATTATATTAACGACCTATAACCGTACAAAGTTTGTCAACATGTGGCCGGCGTTTAACATAGCTTTTATGGCCATAAATTTAAGTTTACACCGACTTATTTATTCTTCACTGTCTCGTTGTCTGTCTGGACCGCCTACAAATGAACACACTCATTTGTAGGCGGTCCAGATCGCATCTACAAGCGTTATAATGGTTTTCTGAAAATCACCACCAGGTGTGCCTAGAAATGAGAGTATTACCATGACGCCCTCGTCATCCTCCTAGGCCACTCGCAGTAGGAAAGTTTATATTTTCAGTCGTCTGTCCTATATTTTCAGCTCACGAGCGTGCCGTCGTCGAGAAGACCGCCGTGTCTTGGAGACTGGCTGCTATTGACGAAATTGACGAGGACGAACGCTATTATGATTATAATAATTATATGTATGCAAGTATAGTTTATGCTATAAGAATAGGCTTTTTGTGGAAAGAAAACTTTACGTTGCATTTCCTCGTCTTAACGTGGACACTGTAATGCTTCCGAACCGAGGAGAATAAAATAAATAAAATAAAATAAATAAAAAAGGTTTTTATTCACGTAGACTTTAAAAAAGCGCTTGTAAATAGTCAGAACATGTTTGTAGTAATATAGTTGTATACATTAGATATTATTTCTAGTAACATAGATATTTAGGTACATCTTGTATGAAAACATTTATAAAATTTATTTTATTACAGAAATGACATTTAGCTAGCTCGTATCAAGTTATTGTCAAGAGATTATGTTTAATTATCTAGTTTAAGTCTAATATTTTTACTACATATTGTCAATGGTTCTGTCTATATTAAAGGTATTATTATTATGACGGACCTTGTGTTAATAACGACGGTCGCGCTTTAATGCTACCACCGGATCCAATGCGCCCCAACTGAGAAGACCCAGTGAAACAAACTCAGTGGGTTCATCTACTACCGGTTTCAACACGACCCAGTTGAGACGGTCCGGCGAAACATACTCAAGCGGGCATGAACACGGGATTTGGTCCAATTAGAGTAAGTAATTATTTAGTTGGCAAACACAATATATGCTCGATCGGTTGTCTGAATGCTTATTATTTTAGATTATATTTAGGTATACAAAAGAAAAACTTCGAAACAATAACATTATTCATTTTGAGACAGAGTCAATAATTTTAAATTAAGTATATGATAGCAATCATTTACAGATAGTTCACGTAACACAGCAGATCAGTCATGTCTATATGGCTACAAGATCTCCAGCGAGCAATGTGCAGGTAGGAAGTGAGAGCCAGACGTCTTTGTCATCGATGTACTCTTTAGTGGTGTAATAACCCCTAGCCATAAGTATACGTTTAATATGTGTTTTAAAACTTGTGTCAGGCAGATCAGTAATTTGAGTAGGAAGCTTGTTATAAAACCTAATACAATTTCCTAAAAATGATTTATTAGTTTTGCTTACTCTAAAGCCTGGCATGGCTAGTTTGTTTTTATTCCTAGTATTTATATTATGCAGTTCACTTTTCTTTTTATAATTATGAATATTTTTTCTAACAAACATTATATTCTGATATATATATTCCGATGGCACAGTAAGTATATTTATTTCTTTAAACAAATTTCGCAAAGAATCGCGACTGCCTAAACCATAAATAGCAACTATGTCAGCCGCCGAACCCCACAGCAGAATGCCATACGACATAATGCTATGAAAGTACGCGAAATACACTAATCTAGCAGTTTGTTCATCTGACAATTGCCTTATTTTCCAGACAGCATAGGAAGCCGAACTTAATTTACCTGCTAACTTTTCAATCTGAGGACCCCATTGCAATTTTGAATCAAGTGTCAATCCTAAAAATACGGTCGATGGGACTAGATCTAATATTTTCGCATTAAGTGCAACTGTTGGTACAATTTGAGTCACATTTGGCAATGAGAACCTGATGCATTTAGTTTTCCCTGCATTTAACAAGAGATTATTTGCCGAAAACCCGTAAAGCATTTAGTGAACACTTAGTTACTCTATCTGGTATACAAGTTATTCGATTTTAAGACTATCATCATACTTACCTTCATCATATCAACCACTTAAAGTTTTCTGTAATATTTTACAATTTACATAAAGTGGCAGAAGACATTCCTCTCCTTAATATTTCTAAAACCAAATGTATACAAAACCACTGTTATAATAAATATCGCTCGATGGTTATCACTCATTTTTTAAAGGACTACGCCCATATATTTTTTATATGAATCTTATCAATTCAAACATCCATTTCATTGACACAAATCACACTCATGCTCACAAATAGTTGGCCTGTGCGGACCGGAAACGCCTGGCCTGCCTTAATCACTGCGCCGTAAGTCATACAGTCGTAACAAAATCTCATTTGTGTACTCGTACAAGCATGAATAAGGTCACCGCGCCTATCGTTATTAAAAAGCAAAAGCACTAATAACTCTAGTAGAGTTTGATATATGTATAATGCTTTGTGACCATAATACTGGTATAGAAGGTATTTTTGTATTATAATATTTTTACGGTTCCTGTAAATAAATATTATTAAATAAAAGGTGTGAGCAATTTTTACGCAATGCGCCCTATTATTGTTAGCCATTTTCTCTGTAATAATGTGTAAATATTAATAGAAGCTTAGGTTATTCCTAATATGCAGTATTAACACCCATTCGTAATAAAAAAATATTGCTTCACCATCAGATCTGTATTTTGTACCTACCTATGATCCACAATAAAGTATCTGGGGCTCTACCGGCTAAGTCGCCGAACATCGTTTTCGTGAATGGCGTTCAAATAAATAAAGGTTAAAAATGACTTAATCAATCATTAAATCGACTTCCATGGGCACATTTGATGTCATAAATGGTCCGGAATCGATTGTCAACGTTGAAGCCAATTTAACGATCGATTAAGTAGTGTTTGCCCTTTTTTCATTTGATCGCCATTTAAGAAATCGATGTTTGGTGACTTAGCCGGTAGAGCCCCTGAGTCCGAATCTGAAATCCGACATGTTGTCCGCCCGTAAGTTTTACGTGAGGTCAAGTAAAGCATTAATTCAACCAGTGGCAAGCCAGATAGTTTGATGCTCCTTGGAGGTAGTAAGAAAGCCGTCTATTATATGGAGACGAAGGGTTATAAGCTACGATGATGGATTAGCATAAGGTAAGCATTCGGTAAGTCGACAAACTTGATAGTATAAAAAAGAGTTGCCTTTATTTTTCAAGACTTGCATTTGCTTCGCTACTAAGTAGAATCTTGCATTCAAATTTAACTAATCGGAGTCTGTAATTGTACGGCAAGATCCGTCAATAAAATAGTCTTTATGCAAATTGTTTTGCATATTTTATACAAACGTAACAAAAGAAAATGCTTAGTGGCGAGTCTGGCCAACAGTTTGACTTACACCTATATAAAATCAAAGATTCAATATACATAGAATGATTCGTACTTCGTTTATGGCAACTTTAATGTTGTAATGCAATACTTTAGAGCAGTGTTTTTCAACCTTTTTCATCACGCGACCCCCCAACCCGTTTTTTACCCCCTTTTTCCATGTTTATTTTATTTTGTGACACATTGAATCCAACATTTTTATTCATTTTCATAGGTAAATACATGTACTACATTACATTTACATATTACAATATACAATATTACATTTTTGTGAAGAATTGGAATAGAAAGCACTCCACCAAAATTTACTTTATCATTCAGAGGTTAGGTGGTTGTCAAGACACAAAGTACTAGCCAGAGTTTTGGAACTTCGCGCATGTAATGTATTTGCAGCGGGCCTGATCATAATACTCAAAATTCATTTGCAACCCTATGACTAGCTTTCCCAACTTTTTTCAACTTCTCTATTGAACTTTCGCGACCCCCTATAGAGGCTTCGCGACCCCCCGGGGGGTCGCGACCCACAGGTTGAAAAACACTGCTTTAGAGTGATCTTATTGTGGTAGTTATAAGCTGTTGTGGTGATGATGTAATCGTAACTATTCAGAACCTGCTAGCAATGCGTGTGTCTCTCACACCTAGGGTTCCCTTTATAATAAAAAAAATATATAAATAAATATCCTGGGACATTATTCACACACGGTCATCTGATCCCAAACTAAGCAGAGCTTGTACTATGGAAACCAGATAACTGATATACTACATATACTATTTTTCTTTTGTAAATATATACTTATATTTATAAATTTACACCCAGACTCGGGACAAACAGACATGTTCATGCACACAAATATTTGTCCCGGGTGGGAATCGAACCCACGACCTCCGGCGTGAAAGGCAGCGTATCTACCAATCACGCTAACAGGCCCGTCATTATTTTCGTATACATTATTATATATTTGCTACATAGCTTCAGTCTTATTTAAATAACTTATTTGAGTTAGCACTATACTAATAATGCATGCGAAATAACTTCGATTTAAATTAAAGGTAACGTCCATAATTATTATTTTATTTAAAATGAAATGCTGTACGGTCAGCGAAAGAGCGTTAAATGACCACCCGAACTACATTAGACGTGCGACCATATCATCATCATAATATCTTATAATCATCAGCCTGCCGTAGGTATCGTCCACTACTGGATATAGGCGTCCCCCAAAGGATTCTGGGCCATTTTAGAACCGAAAGTAGAGGCACCCACTGAGCTCACGTCAAGATTCAACATTATATAACTTTTAATAGGTTTAGTTATTCTACTACATTTTATCTGAATAGTTACGTCAGATAAGATGAAGTAAAATAACAAGAACTATAAACATTTACCATTAGTATTGTAAACCATATATAAACATTATAGCAATAGAATAAACAAATTAGCTATTTAACTAAACCATTCGTATCATAAATATATTAATACTTAGAATTAAATATACTTAGTTAACTTGTAATACACAATCCATGTTCTAACTTTTTATGTTTTTAACAAGCGCTTTTTATGTTTATTGAGACCGTGATAAACAAAGTGCTGTTTATTATTATTCTGTTTACTATGAATCAGTTTTATTTTGTTTGATTCCTTCAAATCAATACTATTCAAAAAGTGTATGTACTTAGATTCGAGCCTTTTTAACCAAAAATGACTATTAGTGATTAGTTTTACAATTATCCTCTGTAATCTTGCGACATCGAGTTACCTAATAGCAAGTGATCATACTTTTGCTGCTAACCGTACCCTCCATACTTTAACAAGTACCTACCCTTTTCCATCTCATAGCTTTTTGAATATTTTAATAATCCGCTTAAATGTGATTACGTTTGGGTATATTGCTTTCGCCCACTCCATCCAAAACTGGACACACACAAATATTTCCTGTGCTTACCTTTGCAAATCTTTTCCAAAAAATAACATGCAATATAATGTAGCGATTGATGTAAAAACCATTTTCCGCATTAAGTACACGGATTTAAAAAGGGTCGGTAAAAGAGTATTAGACACAATTTGTCACAACAATGATGAGCGTGATTTTAACTCAAAATGCGAGGGTGTAACAATTTTATTTTAAATTGATATTTACCCTTTATTCATTACATGCTTCTCTTCATTTTATTTTGCTGTTATTGAAAAATTGTCCGAGGGTAATTGAAAAAATATTTCGCTACAAGAAAAGTTGTTTAGGTTATATTAGAACTACATATCATACACTGCACGAGCCGTGCAAGTAAAGCAACTAGCCGCGGCGTTTTTTTTTCAGCTGAAAACGATACAAACATTGAATTCTGCTTACAAAAATCCAACAAATTAGTCTTTTGGACTTAAATTTGTTATAATCATCTGAAGGAGTTAATACTCCTGATATTTATCGTAAAATCCATTTTATAGAATTTCTAAATCCTGTAGCTTTATTTTTAATTATTCAGAGTACTTGTAGCATGTGTTTAGTATATATACAGACGCCAGCACATACAGCTATAAAAATTTGTCAAATTTATTCTATAGATTTTCAACTTTATCACAAAAGCATAAGGTTCAGTTTTAAATGGGGAAATTGGACGGATTGGGGTAGCCTAATGTGCTGGCGTCTGTTCATGCCTAAAGTTTTTCAAAAATTAGAGATATATTTCAGAATAGCTAATTCTTGACGCGTGTTCTGAATCCTTGGTATTACTTTTTGTTACGCTATTTTTTATACTTACTAAATACGATATTATGATACATACGAGGTGAGCGACCTTATAACGCGAGAGAGGTCATGAAAATAAGTACACATTTGAGGAAATTGTGGTTAATTCGACATTTTATCAATATGGAATAGCTTTACCCTTTGATAATATATGTATATTGTGGCGAGCTGAGGGTCAGGGGATTGGAAAAGAAACTAGTGTTTGTGAAGGATTTTTAGAGGCGTCGACAATGACAGATAGTTCACCACTAAGTTCATGGCACACACACGTAATTAAGGCCTCAGCAACTAGTCCGAACGTGGCGCACTTCAGAGTCCCAGTGATGAACACTGCCAAAGCTAAAGTCGTGACGTACACGGCACACTGCTAGTGTAGGGAACGCTTGGCACTGTTTACTTCCAGTGTTCAGTTTTCCACTATTATTACATATAACTGAAATCGAAGGCCAATTAAGAGGAAGCTCTTAATTGGCCTTCGATTTCAGTTGGATTAAAACTCACCGTTCTGCTTTGATATTCCGCTAATATACCAATAAATTGTTCCAAATTTTAAACATTTCGAAAGAAAACTTTATTTTTAGAAAGCTCTCACCTATACGACAGATTAATCCTTGTTGATTTGTCCTTGTCTTCATCTATCTCTTTCGTTTTGGGGAAATTCGTACAATCTCTTTTTATTCTGGAAACATCATAAGTCAATTATTGCATTAAGAATTGTGTATTTCCTTTTCGTCCCTTTTTCTTTTGTTCTGGTTAACCAGAACATTCTAGCGATGTTACAAAAGCCACCAAAATCCCTTACTATCCCTTACTAGGGTTCGAAGCCCGAACGTGACAATATTCTACATATATACATAGACTCACGCCTGTTTCCCTGAGGGGTAGGCGTACAACGGATTTCCATTCGTCACGATCTTTATATTCTTCTTTTGCCTCAATTACTGTCATTATATTCTTCATACATGATCGCCGGTTTAGGGTAATTCTGACCTGCCCTTTCTTGAGAACATGTCCAATTTGGTCAGAGAATGTTCGACGTGTTCTTCCTCTTCCGGTTTTCCCATTCACACAGGCCAGGTATACTTCTTTTGTCAATCTTCTTTAATTCATCCGTTCTAAATGGCCAAACCATCTCAGCATGCCTTTTTCTATCTTTGTAATTCTAATACATCCTCTTTCACACCACAACAATATTGTACTGATAACTTAATAGTTAATCATATAGACTAAATTAACTGTGGCTGAGGGAGCCACACTGTTTGAATGTATTATATTTGAGCTCTAATAGTCAAGAGTTTAGTCCTAACACTACGAACATACGTATATTATGTGTACACGCAGAGATTTGTATTGGATTTGGTCGGTTCTGGAAATACCTTCCGAGTATCGGAGACCTTCCTAATTATTAAGAGTACTCGTATATATATGTCAATCGTTACGCTACGATTTATGTAGATTACTAGCTTGCCCCGCGGTTTCCCCGCGTTAAACTATAATTTATAGCCTACGTGTTATTCGGATATATAAGCCATATTACTACAAAGTTTCATCAAAATCTGTTCGGCAGTTTTTGCCTGAATTCGACTAACATACATACTCACAAACTTTCGCCTTTATAATATTAGTGTGATTGCACCAAACTGAAAAGAAAAGTACATGACAGCATTACTTTTTGTATTATCCGGAACATATAGGAATCTTATCTGGAGTATGAAAAAGAAAACAGATCAAAACCTAATACTAAGAATTTCACAGCTCATTCAACATCTCGGCTTAGTAATCGGGCTCAATAAACAGATGGTATTTGTGGTCAAACTCGTGAAGTCATAATATTTGTAGACTATGATACAACCTGCAGAGAAAAGGAAACAACAACAAGGAAATGAATGATTAATGAAAATTCGTTTCGTCCCAATTTAACTTTATTCCAATACATAAATCAATTTAATACGCTTAGACGCTACAATGTCAGAAACGAACAGGCTACTACAACAAGGCAATAATAACACCTTATAACTTTGTGCTTGTTGTAAGTTGTGAGTCAGGTCATCAGAGACTGGGATGCCCACCGGCAGGTAGGTACTAGTGCAGTGGCGCGCGCGGCTAGAGTTACGCGCGGCAGTACGAGAAGTGTCCTCTACTGCCACCACGTGAAAGCAGCTCCGGGAAGACAGCGATCTGTTTGTGGCGCAGTCGCTGTGCCGGACTGGCAGGAGTCGGCAATAGGGAAGGCCAATCCAGAGCCCTCCCTGGGTGCGTCCCGACCATCTGAGACATAGCGCAAAACGGGGGGCCCGGGGCAGCATACCCGCGTTCCCGGAGTTCCCCCCATCAGGCGTCAAGAGAAGTCTACGGCAGGTTAGGTTTAGTCGGTGCGAGTCCGACATACCCACCCGCAGACACTTTTTGCGGGTGGCATTCGTAGGCATTCCTCCTGCCTTACAAAAAAAATATATGGTTGCATTGCAACTCGTTTGTTATCGAGCGACATACGCGACTATAAACGATTCTATTGAGATGCCATATGTTTTTGCCGCTATATTGGTTTAAAAATTAATATAAATGTTGCCAGTAATTTTCAGGACTTGCATTTTGCTACCCGTCTCAGTCTTACGCTCAAAACACATTTAACAAGACGAAGCCTATGATTGCAAGGTGGGATCCGCCATAAAAATATGAGATTGTAAAAAGAATTTTCTTTATGCAAATTGTTTTTCATATTTTATACAAAGATGATAAAACACAACTCTTAGTGCCAAGTCTGGCCAACAAAATCTGTGCGACTTACACCTACATAAAGTCAAAGTTATAATATACAATAGAGTTATGACTTCTTTGTAAAGCTATTTTTTCGTTAGCAACTTTGCAATTGTGGTTGCTATAAGTCATCGTAGTAAGGCTACACGTGTTCGTTGCTATTCAGAAATCAGTTCATGATAGTAAAATGAAAACGTCAGTCCTGATTATTCATGGATATTTATCGCATAAAATGACAGAAAAAACATTCTTTTAATGAACATAATCTTTTTAATTATATCCTACAGAATATCAAAATTTGCAAACGAGACAATTACACACTGAATTCTGGGCCATATAACCCAAAATCTAAATATATATGTCATATATTTTTATAACTATAAAGAAAAACAGTATTTTTGGAAAAGAGCCATTTTAAAAGACAGTTTGTGGCTCACGTGCGAGCAGGCTTAATTTCAAGGTGTTTCAAAGTTAACGATGCACGTAATTGAGTAATCTGCACGCTATTCACCAGTTTTGACGCTCTCCGAAATGAGTTATTGAAAAATCTTTTCAGAACAAATTAAGTTAGGAAAATAAGAGAGTAGTTTGCACAGAATCATTTTTTAAACTCATTTACCGAATTCAAAAGAAGGAGGTTATAGATTCGACGATAGTTTACTTTTTGTGTAGGTATGTATGTCACACGATTTCCGTCGTCTGTTTCTTTTTTACAGAAAATCTAAAGTTTTGGCCCGACCCGGGATTTGAATCCAGGACCTTGTTCTCTGCGGGTGAAAACGCTACCGCTAGACCCACAGCCAGTAGGGTATTTTCATGTCTGAAACATCTTATTTAGACTTTTCGACCCTATTCGGAATTTGGATTTTTTGTTTATTATATGTGGAACACACCACCGCTAGACAAACAATGCATTGCTTAGGTCATATAGTCAAATTTGAATTGAAAGAAGCTGTACAATAACCTTACAGATGTAGGAAAAATTAAAACCCTATAAAATTTTCGATTTAGCTCTTAACCCCAGTCAGTGCTAACTATCAGTAGAGACCACGTCTAAAGCCAATCAGGTTTTTATGAAAATAAAATTTAGGAGTCCTTAATTAAGTCCGCCGTGTTAAGATTCTCAATGCTTTTGGCACGAGTTCCGTGGTGGGAGAAAATTTTACGTAGCGTGCAATGTAAAATGTGATCTTGCGGGAAGAGTGTTTGAATGGAATAATAATTGGTATCTGATGGGAAATTGGCAAGAATACACGATTATAATGAGATTTATTTGATAAAGCGGCAGCTTCAGTGGTGCGGTCATATCTCCCGAATGTCTGATAACAGAGTGGTAGAGTGCATCTTCTACTCTGAGTTGCAGAATAGCAAGCGACAACAAGGCGGCCAATTCCTGCGGTACAAAGATGTGCTCAAGCGACATATGAAGAGATGTGACATTGATTCGTCACATTGGGAGGCTAAGGCGGTGGACCGACCATGGTGGAGGCGCACTATATATGTTACCGGCCAAACCCGATTTCAGGACAAACTAGTTTGGCCTAGGATAAACTAGTTCTTCCTATGAGCGATAGAATTAACTAGTATAGCCTAGTCCAAACTAATTTATCCTAAGCCCGATAGGATAAACCAGTTTAGCCTAGGCCAAACTAGTTAGTTGATCCTGATATAAATACGAACACTCTAGGATAAACTAGAACGGCCTGGTATACCTATTATAGTATATTTAGAAAGTCAAAATAAATAGATAAACTGAATAAATTCTCCATAATTGGAAAATAGGACAATTGTTAATACAAACAATCATACCTAATCTAAACATTATAGTATATCTAGAAAGTGAAAATAAATAGATAAACTCGTCGTTAAAAGTTATGGATAATCGCTAATACAAACAATCATACTATAACAAATAATAAGTGTTTTTTGAATCGAAGCAATAATCATATCTCAATTATTTTTCCAATTATGGAGTATTTTGTTCAGTTTATCTATTTATTTTGACTTTCTAGATATACTATAATATGTATACCAGGCCGTACTAGTTTATCCTAGAGTGTTCGTATTTATATCAGGATCAACTAGTTTGGCCTAGGCTAAACTGGTTTATCCTATCGGGCTTAGGATAAATCAGTTTGGACTAGGCTATACTAGTTAATCCTATCGCTTATAGGAGGAACCAGTTTATCCTAGGCCAAACTAGTTTGTCCTGAAATCGGGTTTGGCCGGTAACATATACACCAAGGTGATCGAATTTCAGAAGAAACGGAAGGAAGAGCTCGATGCTAAACGAGACGAACTTAAGGCCCGACCACCCGCGGCCATATATTATAATTATGACGGAGGTGTGCTGCCTTGTATCGCATGTGGTCGAACATGCGCTTCAAAAATAGATTACGTCAGTCACGTGAGAGCACATAAACGAAGCTTTCAATAGTTAGTAGCCAGTTGCTGTGGCCGAATACGGTCAGGATAAATTGATTTTTTTTTTCTAGGGACAATGTCACACACATCATCCTAGCCCCAAACTAAGCAAAGCTTGTACTAAGATAGATAGTTCATAATCGCTTACGCATGATGTGAAGTGAGATGAATTGAGTTTCTTTACATATATATTATTGTATACTAATTGTATATATATTTTTCTTGTTTTTGTAATATCGGAAATACCTGATGATATATAAGAATCTTTATCTTGTAGGAAATTTTAATTTATTTTATTTATTTACTCAAATAATAGTTTTATAATACATAGATACCTAGATAGACTCACGCCTATATCTCCAAGGGATAGGCAGAGATAACGGATTTCCATTTGACGGGCCTGTTGGCGTGGTTGGTAAATGCTTACCGTTCAAGTTTCAGGTCATGGGTTCGATTCCCACCTAGGACAGATATATGTGTGCATGAACATGTATGTTTGTCCTAGAGTTTGGGTGGAAAGAAAAGTAGTATTATATAGTATATCAGTTATCTTGTTTTCTATAGTACAAGCTGTGCTTAGTTTATTATCAGATGGCCGTGTGTGAATAATGTCCCAGAACATTATCATTATTTTTGTTGTCTTTGCAATACAGTAAAAATAAATATTTTTTACATGATAAAGAAGTATCGTTATCTTGTAGATTTTTTTTATCTATTTACTTAAATTATAGTTTGATAACAAGATTCAAAATGTATAACGTACTTACATAAAAAACAACAAAATGGGATGTCATAAATTCTTTAATTCATTCATTCAATTCCAACCGGATGATTTATGTTATGATTTCAAAACATTGAGTTTATATTTGAACTTTTACACTAAACATTACAAACGTTTCTGTAGTCTGACTACTGACCTTTACCTAAAACTAGAATATCTCAGTGTCTGGTTGGTGTTATATAAAACAGCCAGAGCTATTTCGAGAGCGAGGCACGAAGGCCTAGTCTGTACTAAATATACAAACACCCCTCGGTCATGACGTCACAGTTCGCCACCTCAATATACGTAGGTACCAACACATTTTACAGCGGAGTTAATAAGAATTGCCGACTATGAGATTGTATTAAAAAAACAATACTAATAAATAATCCAATTATAAATGAAAACAAAGTCAATGTGTCTATATATGACATCGAACTCTCAAAGTGAATAATCGATGTTAATGTATTTTTTTATGTCAAAACCACATATAATCGAAATTTTCATTGCCTCACCTTATGTGGCGGTATGTGGTTTTACCATATGTGGAGCCATATGTGGTGTGACGTCGGTATAGAAAATAACCCTTCCTATCTGCGCGCTGAGATATAACTCCTGTTTTTAAACTCAATAAAACCTAGTACGCTGGATGGTAGCATGTACCACGGCGGGATAGGTAACACTCGCACATGTAAGACCTAAACAGTTTTAACTGTGTTTTATCGTACGTGTATGAGAGCCAGTGCCAAAACGACGTGTATATATAAGAATAGCTTATTTTGCTCTAAAAGTAATCCGACTGGGGACTGGTACCGAAATAGCTGCACATTCTAAGGTGAAAGTATTTCGGACCCCGTCCCAGTAAACTAGAGTGTGATACTGTTTGTGGGTCTGAACCATTGAAAAATAGAAATGCTGGTAGCTATTCTGCTATCTTGTCAAAATAAGAACAGGTGCAATCGCATCGGCCTTAAGTTATTAGGTATAACGTAAGTGTAAGTTATTATAAAGCGTTCATCTAAGTTTAAAT
Source organism: Pseudoips prasinana (assembly GCA_951640165.1). Taxonomy (NCBI): domain Eukaryota; kingdom Metazoa; phylum Arthropoda; class Insecta; order Lepidoptera; family Nolidae; genus Pseudoips; species Pseudoips prasinana. The sequence continues at coordinate 18,846,896 of OX621236.1, read as the reverse complement.
CACAATTGGTAGGACTTAAACCCTCGTAACACTGAGATTCTTTGTGGTACGACTAGATCACGTTTAATGTTGTGTCGATATTTAATTATACGAAAGTAAACTTATTAAACTTAGTAGACATCTTAACAAATAGTTCATATAAGGGGTACATCTTAACAAATAGTTCATAAGGGGTGTTTTTATGGAATTGCGATTTATTTTGTTTCTGAGATCTCTAGACTGATAATTCCATTTTCCTACATAAGAATCCCAAAAAACACTTTTTGGTCCAATAAAATTGAGTTTAATTATTCGTTCAATCTGTAAGTTTAAAGTGTGTGAATTAATTTCATCACGTAGTTTTAATAGTATAATTAATGTTTTGGCTATTTTCAAGCGCTCTTAATGTGCTCATGGAAGAATGGTTTTTATTTCATCTTTTACTAGTAATAGGTCCTTTGACAGCTTTACTAAGAAAATAGGTTTAAGCTTTATAATTATGAGTTTCCAGAATCACATTAATGAAGACTTTCCTAGAACCAGAATAATTTAAATCCTGCTCTCTACTTAACTGTTTAATAGATGTCTGGTATAATATTCTAGGAAACCATTTTATAATCAGTCTTTGAATGCAATGTAGAATACGCGGTATCTACTTATTACATTTAATTTAAACATATTTTAAGCCTCTGGAAACCAACTTCGTTAAATTATTTTTATTATTATTTTTTTTATCTTTATTTTATTTCTAAATGTTGTCTTAATTTTCACATAAATTGTAAATGTTCGTTTAGCAAAATCATAGCAAAGTCGAACACCAATTTTATTGTATTTGTCATAATGTATTGTTAATTTGCTTTGGGACAGGCTGGGATCATACAACGTTGACCACATGTTAACGGTTTACCATCCATTTAAATTAAGTAATTTTTTGGGATAGATAGAGATTTTTTGGGTCTCCTTAAGATAGAAATGGCATAATTTTAGCTCTAATTATAGCTTCAGTTTATACAAACAGATCCTAGTCCCTAAGGAAAATCTTGATGGGTCTGATTTATGCTAAGCGATCGAGTCCTGGCATTGCAGTTTTAAACTATCCGTGGCGCCTTAACACCTTTTAGTCTCGCGTGCGCTGTGCATACACCTTCCGATCGAGTGGAGGCCGTTATTTATAAATGGCTTTCAACATTGTCAAATGTATAAGTTGTAACGTAGTAATCTACGAGGTAAGATTTGTGCTAATAGTTTCGAAGACACTCAGATATTGGCTGTGAAAGACTTATTGTTCGACTCCGTATTGATCAACATCAAAACGTAAGAAAATGAGAACATACAGAGTAAAACGTTAAAGGATATCGATGATGATGAGATCATGTCATCTGCGTGCTCAAACAGACTGATCCGGAGGATATCCTACTTTCGTAACACGACAGTGGCATAAATTGCCGCCGGTACTGTTTGACCACGTAGATATTACGCTTACTTAAAGTCTTGGTGTCAATAGCAGGTGAAATCCAGTGAATTTCTGATGAATATGTTACAGTATAATGGTTGAAGGAACTGGAATTTAAAATTCAAGTGCTCAAAAATGCATCGATTGTTAACAATATTACCCTAAGTCCGCTCAATCTACCCCGCTCAACCCGAGGTATTGGAAGAACCAGATTGAGCGGAGCGGAGTGAGCGTTGTCTGCTATGCGGACGACACACCCTTTATATCCCGAGAGATTAGCTTCCAGCGGGCGGTGCGGCTCGCTAAACTCCGTGTTGCGTGTGTCATCGCGGCCATAAGGATACTGGGCCATTGAGTAGCGCCTCACAAAAGCGCTCTGATTCCACGGCTTGCGATGTATGTAGGAACCACACAGTATGTCGATGCGGATAGGTGACGTAGAGGTCAAGGTAGGGCGGTAAATTAAGTACCTGAGCCTCACCCTAGACAGTCGATGGGGCTTCGAGAAGTGCTTGGAGCGTTTGGCCCCTCGAGTGCGCCGGATAAGCGGTTTCGGTGAGTATCTGGAGGCTGAAAAGCGACGTAACACTGTCACCATTGCAGAAGCGACCTGGAATTTGCCCAGCATATGCTGGAGGAGTGCCCGGCCTGGGACGCTGAGAGGCAAGTCCTGGTCGCTGAAATAGGACGGGATCAAGGCTGCAGTGGCAGTATCAGAAGTGTCGTCGACTGCTACCACGTACAAGCAGCTCCGGGAAGTCAGCGATCTATTTGTGCATCGCATTCCCGGGCCTCCTCCCATCAGGCGCCAATAGAAGTCCATGGCAGGTCAGGTTTAGTCGATGCGAGTCCGACATACCAACTCGCAAACCCTTTTTTCAAAGCTTTTGCAGGTGGCATGCATAACCATAACAAGAGGAATATTGATTTACGTCTAGAAAAAAATAATATGAAGATAATGAAATACTGAATACATTTTTGACTTATAACTTTTGCCTCGAGAAGGTAATATATCGCCCTTTTGTGGAGTTTGGCCGTCGTACCGCCACCGTGAAAAATAGTTATCGCTAATCGAACACCCACACAAAATTAATGGCAAACATATAGAGCTGTTACCGACTCACATACTTTAGAGTGCCAAAGGTAAGTGGTATACAGCGTGGTTAGACAATTGTTTAATAACAAGCGCAATCATGTGTAATTATTGTGTCCGGTAAGCACGATACCTATAAAATATTAGTTTTACAGCGTTCGCAATGCAATTGCACATCTCGGTGGATAAACCTGCATGCCAGTTCGTCACCATATAATGTTAGGTGATTAATAAATGGTATACATATTCAATCATCAATTTATGAATGAAAAACATTATATCTATTCATATAATAAAATCGTAGGCAACTCAAAACTGTACATTGAATATTTTTTAAAAGGATACTTTAGGCGTGATCTACAATCGATATCGAAGCCAAAAATATCGTTTAAAGAATATTTGTCTGTTTGTCTGTATGTATGTCCGGGGTAAAACCAAAAAGTACTGCATGGATTTACTTCTTATTTTGCATGAATGTTACTAAGAGGTCGGGTCAACATATAGGCTACATATTATCACTCTATCACCTACGGGGGAGGGGCTGTGATAATTTATAAAATTAACGCGGGTAAAACCGCGGGGCGCAGCTAGTACAAAATAATGTCATTGGATGTTACAATACCAGTACTAAAAGTATGCTGTGACAGTATAGAATATCATCACCCCATCTCATCCCGTGGTGGGCTTAGAAGTCGTCCGAGGCAATACCTACCAGAGAACGGGCAGCAGCGTTTTTTTGTGAACTATGACCATCAAACTGCGATCGCCAACCTGTCTCCCAAGTGTGCCGATTATGGCATATTCCCCCATTCTTTGGGGAAGCTTTTGTCCAGCAGTAGACGTACTTTGGCTGACATGATGACTAAACGTATAAAGAATATTAATATTAGACATAAGAACCTACCAATAAAAACACATGCGTAGTTCTTTACGCAAAGAACTTCCCACAGACTACTTTGTAAACGACTTGATCCGCTGATAGTCTATTTCCCCTAGAAAATTCTCTAACTAAGTAAAGTGCTGTACCTACTACAGCGCAATATACAATGAGGTTCAATCATTTGTTTTACTTTTGACCTCAAACGCCACACGTAACATTAAAATTCACGATAAAGGCCCCGACTACAGTTCCGTGTCGTAAAACACAATTAATACAAACTCCTGATCCATAAGCCATTGAACGAAAACACGTCGTACTCGACTCAATTACACTCCTGTCGAGCGCCATTCAAATCGATCGATTCACGTTTAGGCTTAGTCCATGTCCCTAACAACGGAACGTTACAAGCGGATTGCTAATTAGTATGAATATTAGAACGCTCATTGAATACTTAAGGACGGTGTTAGCGTAGCGAACATGTGTAGCTCTTGCTTCCTAATGTGTATTGAAAGTTACGTTACGTTAGTGAACTTTTCGATGTGATAAGAATAAGAACAAAGTTCCTCTTGTTATTAACCTTCACAGAAAAAGGGGCGTTTTTCGAACCAACTTCACAGGAGGTTAAAAATTCAACTGTATATTTTTTTGTACATGTTATATACTCCGTTGTTTGTAAATGATCTTTTTTTTCTTAAAAAAGCAACGCCCGCAATAGGGAAATAATCCCTGTGCCTGGGGTTCTTTACAACCATATTATTATAATAGACGGACACACACACAAATTACACCTAGACTATTAACAACTATTTATGGGTCACACAAATAGTTGTCCGGCGTGGGAATCGAACTCGGGACACGAAGTAGCGAGGCGACAGTCTTAGCCGCTGCGCCATACGTGCAGTCCAATTTTTCTTATTTGATTGGTAGTCCTTTCGGAATAATTTCATACAAAAATCTGTACAAACCAGTTACCGTAAATAAAAACTGAAGTCGCTTAACAATAATTTGTGCCATAAGTGCTGCATTTTCAAAAAAATCTATATTAATCAATAAAAATGTAAAACTAATCATAATTGTCTGATTAAGTCTTAATGATAACCTAATTCTTTTGGATATTGCTGCAACAGCAATTATTGTAGTAATTTAAATTATAATTAATTGTAAAACTAATTAAACTTGAAATGTAATAATTTTTGCTGTATTCATATAAAATTATAATTAAAGTTATAAATTGTGTAATAATGATGTTAAAAAAATGTAATGAAATGAGTATGATTATGGTATCTTTTTTATGTATATATATAACAATGTAATAAATTATAAGCCCTAGTTTCTAAGTTGTTAATAATGTACTTGCTGTGCCCTTACAGGGTTTCATGTGGATACTAAAATATATGTAATCAACTATGTACACATGAATGCAAATAAACAAATAAACAGCTTTTTGGATATAAGGGAATGTTGTAAAACATCGCCAATGATAGTGCCGACGCTTGCACCGTTTTCACTGTGTGCGATTGGAATAGAGGAGGAAAATAACCTTAGACAACTATATAACACCGGCGATGACGCTTTGTGTGGTGACGGCGACGAATATCACTATATCATCACCCCATCTCTTCCCGCGGGGGGCTCAGGGAACCTAGGGAATATCTACCAGATGACGGGCAGCAGCTTCCTTCTGAGTACTATGACCATCTTAATGCGATCGACAACTCGTCTACCAACCGTGGCGATTATGGCATATCGCCCCAAGATGATTCTTGGGGAGGCTTGTCCAGTTGTGGACTTCTTTCAGCTGTAATGGTGATGATAATAATGACGCTGTGGGTAATTATCAAAGCCTGAATGGGAAACTGCTGGATCTTGCCCTCGACTAAATACTTTTTTAAATAATTATTGATTCACACTTATAGGAAATTGAGAGTATTTTTTATTTAGGAGACTATTAGTAGGTTCCGAGATATACTTTTATGACAGACGGATAGACATATTTTCACGAATTCAGGAAGTAAACACAAATATATACCTAAATATTTATACTTAGATGGAACAATTTGTTTTGGGCAGACTTTTTACTGCTTTATTACGACGTTTTCCCTCCGCAACGCTAAGGGAATTAAAATTTTAATGGATTTTCAATGGCGGCAAGTGAAATAAAACCGCCAGCACGGTGATTACTTCCTCCGCTACGCAAACACTACCAACAGAAAAACGCCAATTAAATTACGTTATTAAATTAATTAATTTAAAGCAAATGCAAATTATTTGTCCAAACTGTGGTTCGTAACATCTCTGTTCATTTTCTAAATTAGCTTATGTTTAAATCATAAAATAATAAAATGTGTTTGTTTTGTCTTAAGAGAGGTAGAGGATAGTGTTCTTTCGCTCTAAGAGAAGTATCTGAAGCTTATATAATATAGCAGGTTATTGCATAATGGGCATCTGTAAACACACCAAAGCTCATCGGGAATAGTGTATGGTCGACAACGATGGGTCCTAAGCATTTTAGGTTACCGATATCATTCGGTATGTCGTAGGCTTGCATACTAGCATTGTGATATAAAAAACCGTGCCTAGTATTTATAATAATAATAATAATATTCTGGGACATTATTTACACCCAGCCATCTGATCCCAAAGTAAGCAGAGGTTGTACTATGTAATATGGAACCAGATAATACTACATTTTTTTTTTGTATAACCGACATACCACCACCACGAAAAGCAAGCATTTGCCAACTACGCCGAAAGGCCCGTCCGGCCCGTGCGCTGTTACAATAAAAAGTTATGCATGTATTTTTTTGCATTATTCACATGTACAGACGCCAGCACATCCAGCTACCCCAATCTGTCAAATATCTTATATAGATTTTCAACTTTATCACAAAAGCATTAGGTTCACTTTCAATTGGGGAAATTTGACAGATTGGGGTAACTTGATGTGCTGGCGTCTGTACATGATGAAAATTGACAGAATTAAACCCAGTGAACGCAAATAAACATGGAAGCATTACTTCAAGGAAATTAAGCGCAAATCTTGACCCTATATCCCAATCAAACTGTATTTGGCGAGTAATACATATTTAATTTATAGCATAATAATCGGACCACATTATGCAAATAATATGTTGGTGGATATGTTGGTGGAATTGTTACTGGATATGTTGGTGGATATGTTGGTGGATTTGTTGGTGGATTTGTTGGTGGATATGTTGGTGGATTAGTTGGTAGATTTGTTGGTAGATATGTTGGTCGATTTGTTGGCGGATTTGTTGGTGGATATATCGGTGGATTTGTTGGTAGATTTGTTGGTGGATTTGTTGGTGGATATGTTGGTGGATTTGGTGGTAGATTTGTTGGTAGATATGTTGGTCGATTTGTTGGTGGATTTGTTGGTGGATATGTTGGTGAATATGTTGGTGGATATGTTGGTGGATTTGTTGGTGGATTTGTTGGTGGATTTGTTGGTGGAAATGTTGGTGGATTTGTTGGTGGATATGTTGGTGGATATGTTGGTGGATTTGTTGGTGGATATGTTGGTGGATTTGTTGGTGAATATGTTGGTCGATTTGTTGGCTGATATGTTGGTGGATTTGTTGGTGGATATGTTGGTCGATTTGTTGGCGGATATGTTGGTGGATTTGTTGGTGGATATGTTGGTGGATTTGTTGGTGGATATGTTGGTGGATATGTTGGTGGATTTGTTGGTGGATATGTTGGTGGATTAGTTGGTAGATATGTTGGTCGATTTGTTGGTGGATATATTGGTGGATTTGTTGGTAGATTTGTTGGTGGATTTGTTGGTGGATATGTTGCTGGATTTGTTGGTAGATTTATTGGAAGATATGTTGGTCGATTTGATGGTAGATTTGTTGGTGGATATGTTGGTGGATTTGTTGGTGGATTTGTTGGTGGATTTCTTGGTGGATATGTTGGTGTATTTGTTGGTGGAATTGTGGCTGGATATGTTGGTGGAATTGTTGGTGGATTTATTGGTGGATTTGTTGGTTAATATGTTGGTGGATTTGTTGGTGGATATGTTGGTGGATTTGTTGGTGGATATGTTGGTGGATATGTTGGTAGATTTGTTGGTGGATTTGTTGGTGGATATGTTGGTGGATTTGGTGGTAGATTTGTTGGTAGATATGTTGGTGGATTTGTTGGTGGATTTGTTGGTGGATATGTTGGTGGATTAGTTGGTAGATTTGTTGGTAGATATGTTGGTCGATTTGTTGGCGGATTTGTTGGTGGATATATTGGTGGATTTGTTGGTAGATTTGTTGGTGGATTTGTTGGTGGATATGTTGGTGGATTTGGTGGTAGATTTGTTGGTAGATATGTTGGTCGATTTGTTGGTGGATTTGTTGGTGGATATGTTGGTGAATATGTTGGTGGATTTGTTGGTGGATGTGTTGGTGGATTTGTTGGTGGATTTGTTGGTGGATATGTTGGTGGATTTGTTGGTGGATATGTTGGTGGATTTGTTGGTGGATTTGTTGGTGGATTTGTTGGTGGATATGTTGGTGGATTTGTTGGTGGATATGTTGGTGTATTTGTTGGTGGAATTGTGGCTGGATATGTTGGTGGAATTGTTGGTGGATTTATTGGTGGATTTGTTGGTTAATATGTTGGTGGATTTGTTGGTGGATATGTTGGTGGATTTGTTGGTGGATATGTTGGTGGATATGTTGGTAGATTTGTTGGTGGATTTGTTGGTGGATATGTTGGTGGATTTGGTGGTAGATTTGTTGGTAGATATGTTGGTGGATTTGTTGGTGGATTTGTTGGTGGATATGTTGGTGGATTAGTTGGTGGATTTGTTGGTAGATTTGTTGGTGGATTTGTTGGTGGATATGTTGGTGGATTTGTTGGTAGATTTGTTGGTAGATATGTTGGTCGATTTGTTGGTGGATTTGTTGGTGGATATGTTGGTGGATTTGTTGGTGGATTTGTTGGTGGATTTGTTGGTGGATATGTTGGTGTATTTGTTGGTGGAATTGTGGCTGGATATGTTGGTGGAATTGTTGGTGGATTTGTTGGTGGATTTGTTGGTGGATATGTTGGTGGATTTGTTGGTGGATATGTTGGTGGATATGTTGGTGGATTTGTTGGTGGATATGTTGGTGGATATGTTGGTGGATTTCTTGGTGGATTTGTTGGTGGATATGTTGGTGGATTTGTTGGTGGATATGTTGGTGGATATGTTGGTGGATATGTTGGTGGATATAATGGAATACAAATACGTCTGGGTAAGAAATGGTCGAATATTTGTGAGAAAAACGGATACGTCACAATACATTTTAATCAGTGCAAAATTTGTTTTGCTTTGTTGGTTGATTTTTGGTGGATATGTTGGTGGATATGTTGGTGGATTTGTTGGTGGATATGTTGGTGGATATGTTGGTGGATTTGTTGGTGGATATGTTGGTGGATTTGTTGGTGGATATGTTGATGGATTTGTTGGTGGAATTGTGGCTGGATATGTTGGTGGAATTGTTGGTCGATTTGTTGGCGGATATGTTGGTGGATTTGTTGGTGGATATGTTGGTGGATTTGTTGGTGGATATGTTGGTGGATATGTTGGTGGATTTGTTGGTGGATATGTTGGTGGATTAGTTGGTAGATTTGTTGGTAGATATGTTGGTCGATTTGTTGGCGGATTTGTTGGTGGATATATTGGTGGATTTGTTGGTAGATTTGTTGGTGGATTTGTTGGTGGATATGTTGGTGGATTTGTTGGTAGATTTGTTGGTAGATATGTTGGTCGATTTGTTGGTGGATTTGTTGGTGGATATGTTGGTGGATTTGTTAGTGGATTTCTTGGTGGATTTCTTGGTGGATATGTTGGTGGAATTGTGGCTGGATATGTTGGTGGAATTGTTGGTGGATTTGTTGGTGGATTTGTTGGTGGATATGTTGGTGGATTTGTTGGTGGATATGTTGGTGGATATGTTGGTGGATTTGTTAGTGGATTTCTTGGTGGATTTCTTGGTGGATATGTTGGTGGAATTGTGGCTGGATATGTTGGTGGATATGTTGGTGGATTTGTTGGTGGATTTGTTGGTGGATATGTTGGTGGATTTGTTGGTGGATATAATGGAATACAAATACGTCTGGGTAAGAAATGGTCGAGTATTTGTGAGAAAAACGGATACGTCACAATACATTTTAATCAGTGCAAAATTTGTTTTGCTTTGTTGGTTGATTTGTTGGTGGATATGTTGGTGGATATGTTGGTGGATTTGTTGGTGGATATGTTGGTGGATTTGTTGGTGGATTTGTTGGTGGATTTGTTGGTGGATATGTTGGTGGATTTGTTGGTGGATATGTTGGTGGATTAGTTGGTACATTTGTTGGTAGATATGTTGGTCGATTTGTTGGCGGATTTGTTGGTGGATATATTGGTGGATTTGTTGGTAGATTTGTTGGTGGATTTGTTGGTGGATTTGTTGGTGGGTTTGTTGGTGGATTTGTTGGTGGATATGTTGGTGGATTTGTTGGTAGATTTGTTGGTAGATATGTTGGTTGATTTGTTGGTGGATTTGTTGGTGGATATGTTGGTGGATTTGTTGGTGGATATTTTGGTGGATTTGTTGATGGATATGTTGGTGTATTTGTTGGTGGAATTGTGGCTGGATATGTTGGTGGAATTGTTGGTGGATTTGTTGGTGGATATGTTGGTCGATTTGTTGGTGGATATGTTGGTGGATATGTTGGTGGATTTGTTGGTAGATATGTTGGTGGATATGTTGGTGGATTAGTTGGTGGATTTGTTGGTGGAATTGTGGCTGGATATGTTGGTGGAATTGTTGGTGGATTTGTTGGTGGGTTTATTGGTGGATTTGTTGGTGGATTTGTTGGTGGATTTGTTGTTGGATATGTTGGTGGACTAGTTGGTAGATTTGTTGGTAGATATGTTGGTCGATTTGTTGGTGGATATGTTGGTGGATATGTTGGTAGATTTGTTGGTGGATTTGTTGGTGGATATGTTGGTGGATTTGGTGGTAGATTTGTTGGTAGATATGTTGGTGGATTTGTTGGTGGATTTGTTGGTGGATATGTTGGTGGATTTGGTGGTAGATTTGTTGGTAGATATGTTGGTGGATTTGTTGGTGGATTTGTTGGTGGATATGTTGGTGGATTAGTTGGTAGATTTGTTGGTAGATATGTTGGTCGATTTGCTGGCGGATTTGTTGGTGGATATATTGGTGGATTTGTTGGTAGATTTGTTGGTGGATTTGTTGGTGGATATGTTGGTGGATTTGGTGGTAGATTTGTTGGTAGATATGTTGGTCGATTTGTTGGTGGATTTGTTGGTGGATATGTTGGTGAATATGTTGGTGGATTTGTTGGTGGATGTGTTGGTGGATTTGTTGGTGGATTTGTTGGTGGATTTGTTGGTGGATTTGTTGGTGGATATGTTGGTGGATCTGTTGGTGGATATGTTGGTGGATATGTTGGTGGATTTGTTGGTGGATTTGTTGGTGGATTTGTTGGTGGATTTGTTGGTGGATATGTTGGTGGATATGTTGGTGGATTTGTTGGTGGATATGTTGGTGGATTTGTTGGTGGATATGTTGGTCGATTTGTTGGCGGATATGTTGGTGGATTTGTTGGTGGATATGTTGGTCGATTTGTTGGCGGATATGTTGGTGGATTTGTTGGTGGATATGTTGGTGGATTTGTTGGTGGATATGTTGGTGGATATGTTGGTGGATTTGTTGGTGGATATGTTGGTGGATTAGTTGGTAGATATGTTGGTCGATTTGTTGGTGGATATATTGGTGGATTTGTTGGTAGATTTGTTGGTGGATTTGTTGGTGGATATGTTGGTGGATTTGTTGGTAGATTTGTTGGTAGATATGTTGGTCAATTTGTTGGTGGATTTGTTGGTGGATATGTTGGTGGATTTGTTGGTGGATTTGTTGGTGGATTTGTTGGTGGATATGTTGGTGTATTTGTTGGTGGAATTGTGGCTGGATATGTTGGTGGAATTGTTGGTGGATTTGTTGGTGGATTTGTTGGTGGATATGTTGGTGGATTTGTTGGTGGATATGTTGGTGTATATGTTGGTGGATATAATGGAATACAAATACGTCTGGGTAAGAAATGGTCGAGTATTTGTGAGAAAACGGATACGTCACAATACATTTTAATCAGTGCAAAATTTGTTTTGCTTTGTTGGTTGATTTGTTGGTGGATATGTTGGTGGATATGTTGGTGGATTTGTTGGTGGATAGGTTGGTGGATATGTTGGTGGATTTGTTGGTGGATATGTTGGTGGATTTGTTGGTGGATTTGTTGGTGGATATGTTGGTGGATTTGTTGGTGGAATTGTGGCTGGATATGTTGGTGGAATTGTTGGTGGATTTGTTGGTGGGTTTATTGGTGGATTTGTTGGTGGATTTGTTGGTGGATATGTTGGTGGAATAGTTGGTAGATTTGTTGGTAGATATGTTGGTCGATTTGTTGGCGGATTTGTTGGTGGATATATTGGTGGATTTGTTGGTGGATTTGTTGGTGGATTTTTTGGTGTATATGTTGGTGAATTTGGTGGTAGATTTGTTGGTAGATATGTTGGTCGATTTGTTGGTGGATTTGTTGGTGGATATGTTGGTGGATATGTTGGTGGATATGTTGGTGGATATGTTGGTGGATATGTTGGTGGATTTGTTGGTGGATTTGTTGGTGGATATGTTGGTGGATTTGTTGGTGCATTTGTTGGTGGATATGTTGGTGGATATGTTGGTGGATATGTTGGTGGATTTGTTGGTGGATTTGTTGGTGGATTTGTTGGTGGATATGTTGGTGGATTAGTTGGTACATTTGTTGGTTGATATGTTGGTCGATTTGTTGGCGGATTTGTTGGTGGATATATTGGTGGATTTGTTGGTAGATTTGTTGGTGGATTTGTTGGTGGATATGTTGGTGGATTTGTTGGTAGATTTGTTGGTAGATATGTTGGTCGATTTGTTGGTGGATTTGGTTGGTGGATATGTTGGTGGATATGTTGGTGGATTTGTTGATGGATATGTTGGTGGATTAGTTGGTGGATTTGTTGGTGGATATGTTGGTGGATTTGTTGATGGATTTGTTGGTGGATATTTTGGTGGATTTGTTGGTGGATGTGTTGGTGTATTTGTTGGTGGAATTGTGGCTGGATATGTTGGTGGAATTGTTGGTGGATTTGTTGGTGGATTTGTTGGTGGATATGTTGGTGGATTTGTTGGTGGATATGTTGGTGGATATGTTGGTGGATTTGTTGGTGGATATGTTGGTGGATTAGTTGGTGGATTTGTTGGTGGATATGTTGGTGGATTTGTTGGTGGATATGTTGGTGTATTTGTTGGTGGATATGTTGGTGGATATAATGGAATACAAATACGTCTGGGTAAGAAATGGTCAAGTATTTGTGAGAAAACGGATACGTCACAATACATTTTAATCAGTGCAATATTTGTTTTGCTTTGTTGGTTGATTTGTTGGTGGATATGTTGGTGGATATGTTGGTGGATTTGTTGGTGGATATGAGAAGAAGAAGAAGAAGAAAATGTTTTTATTGAACACATATACACATACACACACATTAAAATAAAGTTTTTACAAATCTTATATTTACTTACATAAAACTAAACATGATTAAGAAAACAAAAACATCAAAAAGAAACAAATTACAACGAATAATTAATATAAAATGTGTTCAATTGGTAGGCATATGTTGGTGGATATGTCGGTGGATTTATTGGTGGATATGTTGGTGGATTTGTTGGTGGATTTGTTGGTGGATATGTTGGTGGATTTGTTGGTGGAATTGTGGCTGAATATGTTGGTGGAATTGTTGGTGGATTTGTTGGTGGGTTTATTGGTGGATTTGTTGGTGGATTTGTTGGTGGATTTGTTGGTGGATATGTTGGTGGATAAGTTGGTGGATTTGTTGGTGGATATGTTGGTGGATATGTTGGTGGATTTGTTGGTGGATTTGTTGGTGGATTTGTTGGTGGATATGTTGGTGGATTTGTTGGTGGATATGTTGGTGGATTAGTTGGTAGATTTGTTGGTGGATATGTTGGTGGATATGTTGGTGGATTTGTTGGTGGATATGTTGGTGGATTAGTTGGTACATTTGTTGGTAGATATGTTGGTCGATTTGTTGGCGGATTTGTTGGTGGATATATTGGTGGATTTGAAGAATAAGAAGAAAAAAGTATTTATTGAGCACACATAATAAAGATACAAAAAGACACAGAGTAACAATGGCGACAAACAATATAAATACCGTACAAAATACTCTATTATTGTTACTAAAACAGATTTAGTGCGCTCAAATGGCTAGCAGCTCAGCATGATGTTACAACCACAATATGGCTGTAACGCTGATTTTCAGCTACCTACCACAGTGAGTCACAAATGTGCTACATAAATTAAAGACATAAGACAATACGTTTCTTAAAAATTATATATATAGAACAAAATAAAAGAATACTGTTTAAAAGAAAGAAACAAAAAATCAAAATAAACGATATTACAATAAAATCAACATAAAATAAAATAAAATCATACTGCTCCGATTCGCTGTCAATATACCGTAACCCACTGCAAATATACTTCGGTCGATAGCTAACAATCGTACTTATAAATTGCATCAAATAATAGTAAACAAGATAAATATAATATAATACACACACACAGACATTCTCACACATACACATACTGAAGCTAAATTGGAACTTATTGTAAAATTTAAATTATTGAATTATTTAGGTTTATATTACTAAACTTTAGCTGCGTACCTATAAGGAATTGACGCAAGCGTTTCCGGAATGTGTCAATAGTTTTAGCAGTTTTAATAGGTGGGGGTATATTATTCCATACTTTGCTAGCGGCATAACGAAAGCTTCCTCTGAATGCAGCTGTTTTATGTTTTTGTGTAGATAGTTGCTGTGCGCATTTTCTACCTGTATGTTCTCTTCCACCCGAGATCCAGACAAGCTTATTAAATAAATATGTAGGCTGATTAAACTTTATGACACCGAATAACAGACATGCCAAGTGCAGCTTCCTACGAGATTTCATTTTCAGCATGTTTTTATTGTTTAAAAAGGGTGTGACATGAGTTCTCGGTGGGATGGAAAAACAAAATCTAGCGCAAGCATTCTGGACTATCTGTATCAGTCTATCTGTTCGCGCTAACAACCGGGGGCCATAAACAGCATCTGCATAATTTAATTTGGAAAGGACCAGTGACTCGACCAGTTGTATTCGCAACTCTTCTGACAAAAACGGTCTAATTTTATATAGAACCTTCAGACGAAGAAAGCAGTTTTTAGCTGCGTCGGCTATGTGACTTTCGAACCTGAGATCGGAGTCTAAATTAAGGCCCAAATTACGAGCTTCGTATACTCTTTCAACAGGTATTCCCAGAATCGTGACATTTAATGAAGTTGGAAAGGTCTCGATGTGGTGCTTAGTTCCAAAGACAATATATTTCGTCTTTGTAGGATTAAGAACTAGGCCGTTTTTTTCTGACCATGCAGCTACCCTATTGAGATCGTCGCTTAATTTACGCATTGCTTCTTCGTATTCACAGGACCGAAAAGATATATAAGCCAGTACATCATCCGCGTAAATATGGTACTGACATGTGTGAAAACATTGTACAATGTCAGTACAGTATAACGCAAATAATGTAGGGCCCAATATGGAACCTTGCGGTACACCTCTATTCAATGAGCTCATTGTCGAGACTTTCTTGGTTCCATCTTCAAGACACAGCTCCACAAATTGCCTTCGATTTTCAAAATAGCTATTGAACCAGTTTGTAGTTCTATGATCAAAACCATAATAGCTTAATTTGGACAGAAGTAATGGGACGTTTATAGCATCAAAAGCCCGCGAAAAATCGAGCAGGACCAGCACCGTGCACATTCCTCTATCCAATGCAGAGATTATGTTATCTGTGACGTCTAATAAGGCTGTTGTAGTACCGCGACATCTTCTAAAACCAGATTGTAGTGAAGGTAGTATGTCATTGTTTTCTAAAAAATCTGCGAGTTGCTTGTTAACCACTTTCTCCATTATCTTGGACATACATGGCAAGATACTGATAGGACGCAGGTCCTTCATGTCTATCGGGTTATTTTTTTTGGGTAAGGGTCTAACAGCGGCGACTTTCCAGATGTCAGGGAAAGTACTAGTCATTATTGACCTGTTCACTATTTTCGTAATTAATTCCAATGTATGAGTAAGAGTAAGTTTTAGCATGCTTACAGTGATTCTGTCGTAACCTTCTGCATTGGACTTAAGCCTGTGGATGATCCTGTAAACTGAATCCTGGGTTACTGTTTGGAGCCTAAAAGTTACGTCACTAAATCGGTAAAATTCAAAATAGGTCATATACGAGATGCTAGTATGTGTATTACCGGGAACGTTCAGAAAATGGGAGTTAATTAGATTAGGATTGTTGCATTGCAATGGAAGGCAGTTGTTTTGTTTTTTTGGTAGGACATCATTCTTAATATTTTTCCACAATTTTATTGGATTTTCAATCTGATTATTAATATTGTATTTAAAATAAGCTACTTTTTCGTAGAATAGGGACGTATTTACTAAAGACTTTAATTGTTTATAATATTTTTTTTTGTTTCAAGTTTAGTCGTTCGATATTTAGCCAAGGCGTTGTCTCTCAGTCGCATCATTAATTTTAAGTTATCAGTTACCCAAGGAAATGATCGTTCTTTTATTGTAGTTTGCATCACTGGTGCGTGAATTTCGTAAATGGTTAAAATGTACGCATTGAACTGTTTTACCATATCATTCACGTCACACATATCTGACATACTGTCCCAGCACATGCTATCCAAATCCAATTGGAATTGATCTAAACAGATATTCTTAATGGGGCGATAAATAATTGTGTGAGGTTGATATTTCTGTCTTTTCGCACTTAGCTCACAAACCACAAGCGAATGGCTGTTTAACAATTTGAAGGGTTCGATTATGAGAGATCTTGCCTTGAGATCGGTGCAAATCAAGTCAATGAGAGTCTCTGTACTTTCAGTGAAGTGAGTAGGCGTAGTCACGAGTTGGTTAAGACTTATGCATTTGATAAATTCACAAAGTTTCTTTGTTTTGGTGTCCTCAGGTTTTAATATATTTATATTAAAATCTCCAAGCAAAATAACATGATCGCAATACCCAAGGGTGCCCAATGACTCACTAATAGCATCCAGAGAAAGGTCAGTATCAAGCCAGGGCGGGCGATACGCTGTGCCTATATTACCTACTTCCATTAAGTGTGTATGTGAGCCACATTTGTTCGACTGATGAGAATCTAGGCTCAGTAACACATTTCCACAGGCGCACATTAATACCGCGTCTGATATAGAACCCGACGCCCCCTCCCCTAGCCCTGCCGGTATTCGGGGACCTAGGTGAGTGAATAAAACGGAAATAAGGAAGGACAGGGGCACGGGCCTCTTCTCCTTTTTTTAGCCTTGTCTCGTTTATCGCTAATATGTCAATATTATGTCTAGATACTAAAGAAAAGAAATCGTCATGATTAGTACCTAAGGACCCTGCATTCAACAAACCAACTGTAAGGTGTTTGTCAGCAAGCATGATGGCGGCATAAACTAAAAAATGTGGTTAACGTAAAAACTACAATACAGAATAATTTAATTAAATGCATGTACACGTGTTCCATTTCAAAGGGTCTTAAAAAATATTTATATATAATTATTATTATATGAATTGACAATGAAATTGATGGGCTGGTGAATTCAATATGAATATAAGATATTAATACAATACCATAAGGGTTTATTCGGGGGATTATTATTTGAAAATAATAATTATAGATACTTATCTCAATTACATAAAGTACAAGTCCTAATATAATAAGTACTAACCGATTTTTGTCAGGTATAATAGTTATTTTATAAGTGAGTATAATAAGTGTGTATAATCGTAAAGCATTGCGGCAAATAAATATATGGTAACTCATTTTAAGATTAATAAATCTCATCGGGATTACAAGAATATTGCAAGAGAAGCGTGTTTTTACTGACCGCGAACAGAGCAGATACGTTGAAACAAAAGTACATAGGACATAATTAGAACATAAACAGATATAGTATAGTTCAACCAACAGGATCACATGCCAAAACAATTATGCAATTCTTTTTCGCTTCGTATCCACTGCGCCGCTGCGCCTTCCTCCTTTTTGACTAAGATCTTGCCATTCTTAGTCCAAACAAACCGCCATTTATTTATTCGGGTGGCTTCGCGAGCTCCATTGAATAAGTGTTGATTTGTACGCGTCAACCTTTCATTTAGGTAAATGCGTTGTGTTCCCGGCAACTCGAGGTCCGCAGAATTCAAGTGACGACGAGTGCGAGCTGCGCCTAGCAGGCAGTCACGCGTCGCGCGTCTCGCTAAACGGACTGCGACAGGCCGAGGGCGCTGCGCTGGAGTATCCGAACTGCCGCCGATTGCCAAATTGGGTTCGGTTAAGTTTCGGCGCACAGGACCAATCCGTTCCACACTGACTATATCCCTGTCATCCAATACCACCCCGATTGTTGTGCCAAGTACCTTAAGTACATGTGTGACTTCCTTCTGTTCTGGAATCCCGGATATGATAATGTCGTTGAGCAGGAGTTGCTGATCCCGCTCATTCAACTCCTGGCGCAACGATGCGATGACGTCATCAAATGTGTTGTCACAGATGGATTTTTTATTTACCAAATTGTTCTCCAATTGGGTGACTCGATTGGTCAGCGTGGCAATTTCGGTCCGACATATATTCTGCGACTCTTCGTATTTCACTACTTCCGACCTGTATTTCCGAACTTCGGCTCTCATTGATTTTAGCTCCTTTCGGAAGGCCCGTATTTCTTTGGCCAAGTCGAGATTGCAGTTGTCCTCACTGTCGAGTTCGGAATCTGAGTTCTCAACCAAGTCCACGTCCTCCCGAATTATTGTGACGCTGGGAGTAGGCATAGTTTCAGTGGATGCTGTAATTAGGTCCTTTACGGGGTCGCTGAATTATCTAAACGGGGTAAAGCCGCTTTACATGTAGGACACAGCCAGTCCCCTTTTATAACGGATTTATCAGGGATTAAAACACAACCACGATGATAAGTAGTTGAACATTTGCAACAACGAGGCTCCATTTTAATCAGCTTAGCAGTCATAAACTTACCGCAAGCTCCGCACTTATTCATTCTTGCTAATTGCAAATACGTCTGGTACGTATGTTGTACGGTAGATGTCGCGGCGGCGCCCAAACCAAGACAGCTACAACGGATCGATAGAACTCGTACTTATCGGCTGGCAAGTTCATGCAACCAAAGATAGATGTCACCACTGCTGATAATAATATTATCGTGTCTTTATTTTTATAGAATGTTAAACTTTCACGCACATACACATTTCCGCTACGCAACAGGAATTTATTCACTTTTAAATTCACAATAACACAATTATAAATCAGTTTTCAAAGTATAAGATTAATTTATGTAGTTACAGGGTAGTTTTAGGTGTGTTAGTGTCCGGAGTTTAGTAATTTATAGTTTTAACATTATTATGTTTATTTCACTGTACTAAAACTTTCAAAATTTAAGTATATTGCTTATGGTAACAATAAGCACCACTTTCACAGTATGTTTAGTTTCTGTAGGCGTTAAAAACTATTAAAAACAACAAGAAATAGGAACTGAGCTCAGACCTTTAATATTATATAAACGAGCGCGTCTCGCCAACAAGCTTTGTCGCTTGGCGAGGAACAATTTAATTGTAAAAATGTAATTTTCTTTTATGAATAAACAATAAAAAAAAAAAAAAACTAGTTTGACATCTATGACGTCACTCGATTTGTTGGTAGATTTGTTGGTGGATTTGTTGGTGGATATGTTGGTGGATTTGTTGGTAGATTTGTTGGTAGATATGTTGGTCGATTTGTTGGTGGATTTGTTGGTGGATATGTTGGTGGATTTGTTGGTGGATTTGTTGGTGGATATTTTGGTGGATTTGTTGGTGGATATGTTGGTGTATTTGTTGGTGGAATTGTGGCTGGATATGTTGGTAAAAATAATAATCTGACCGAGGATATGCAAGAAATTACCCTTGATAATAAATTAGTGACTAATCCAAAACACATTGCTCACATTTTTAATGACTTTTTCATTGACGATATAGAAAAAAAATCTATTAAAAATCGGAATCAATTAAATTTTGCCGTATGTCGTGATTCAATATTTTTAAACCCCACCGACTCATTTGACATTCAACAACTAATAAATTCCCGCAATACTACTCACAGCTCGGGATATGATGACATCACAACTAACGTAATCAAATCTATTTCGGCTTTAATAGCACCAATACTTATTATAAACTTATGCTTAGAACATGGCGTGTTTCCAGATAAGCTCAAAACCTCAATTATTAAGCCTCTACATAAAAAAAGGTAAAAAGCAGGATCCCAGTAATTATAGACCAATTGCCCTTCTCCCAATATTTTCAAAAATAATTGAGAAAGTAATCTATAAATCGCTTAACTCATTTTTAGAACAATAAAATATTTTAGTCGATGAACAATATGGGTTCAGAAAAAATAAAAATATCAACTTAGCCGTTTATAAATTATTCAAAAACATTATAACTAATATTGACCTTAGACGTCCAGTAGCAGCCTTATTCATGGACATGAGTAAGGCATTTGATTACGTGGATCGAGATATACTCCTGAATAAGTTGGAAAGATACGGAATTAGGGGTAATGCTCTCAGTTTGCTAAAGTCATATTTAACGAATAGGAAACAGTTTACACAAATAGATAGGGTTTGTGTAGCTTCTAAAACTATAAAAACGTACCAATCAAGCCAAAAATCAACCAATTACGGTGTACCCCAAGGTAGCATTTTAGGCCCTTTGCTTTTCATTATTTACATCAACGATATGCCCAAAGTCACGCATCATCCGATGGTGTCATTTGCAGATGACAGCACAGTAGTGTTTAGTGCAAAAGATAAATTGACGTTTGATAAAGAAATAAATGACTGCCTCGTAATAATTGTTGAATGGCTTAAAGCTAATAACTTGAAAATTAATCTAGATAAAACAAAAATTATGACATTTGAGCAACGAACTAATCACTTTAAGCCTGACATACATTACCATGACAAAGTTATTGAAGAAACTAGCACTACAAAATTTTTAGGGCTTGAATTAGATAGAGACATGTCCTGGAAGACGCATACTAACTATGTTTGTCAACGTTTATTTCAATATTCATATGCTCTCCACAATTTAGCCAAGGTAGTGGATCAGAAAACTTTGATCACTGCTTACCATGCATATGTCACGTCTACCCTACGCTATGGTGTTATATACTGGGGGAATTCTATCATCATCATCATCATATCAGCCGAAAGACGTCCACTGCTGGACAAAGGCCTCCCCCAAAGATCTCCACAATTGCCGGTCTTGTGCTATTCGCATCCAGCAGTTTCCAGCGACCCGCACAAGATCATCGGTCCATCTTGTAGGGGGCCTGCCCACGCTGCGTCTTCCGGTTCGTGGTCGCCACTCGAGAACCTTTCTGCCCCAACGGCCGTCGGCTCTACGAGCTATGTGCCCTGCCCACTGCCACTTCAGCTTGGCAATTCTTCGGGCTATGTCGGTGACTTTGGTTCGCCTGCGGATTTCGACATTTCTGATGCGATCCCGCAGGGAAACTCCGAGCATAGCCCTCTCCATTGCTCTTTGGGTGACCTTGAGCCTTCTAATAAGGCCCATAGTGAGCGACCACGTCTCTGTTCCGTATGTCATCACTGGCAACACACACTGGTCGAAGACTTTCGACTTGAGACACTGCGGTATTTTGGACGAGAAGATGTTACGTAGCTTCCCGAACGCTGCCCATCCGAGTTGGATTCTACGATTGACCTCCTTCTCGAAGTTGGACCTACCTAGTTGGATGGTCTGTCCTAGGTAAATATAGTTCTCTACAACTTCGAGTGCAGAGTCACCAACTTTCAATTGAGTGGGTGCAACATGGACGTTTGACATGATTTTCGTCTTATCCATGTTCATTTTCAGACCCAGACCAGATGTTTGTTGAGAGACTCTGCTGAGGTCATCGAGCATTGTACCGAGGTCTTCCATGGTCTCAGCCATGACTACGATATCATCGGCAAATCGAAGGTGAGTGATGTACTCGCCATTGACATTGATGCCAAAGCCTTTCCAGTCCAGAAGCTTGAGGACGTCTTCCAATGCAGCGGTGAACAGTTTCGGAGATATAACATCTCCCTGTCTCACGCCTCGCTGCAAGTGGATAGGTTTCGAGATCTGGTCCTGGAGTCGCACTGACATAGTGGCGTTTTTATACAAACACTTTATCACCTCGATATACCGGTAGTCAATTTGGCACCTTATGAGAGACCTCAGCACGGCCCATGTTTCGATAGAATCAAAGGCTTTCTCATAGTCCACAAACGCTAAGCACAGTGGCTTGTTATACTCTTCGGTCTTCTGTATAACTTGCCGCAGCGTATGTATGTGGTCTATGGTGCTAAAGCCTTTTCGGAAACCGGCTTGTTCGGGAGGCTGGAAGTCGTCAAACCTGCGCGCGAGACGGTTCGTAACGACCCTCGAAAACAACTTGTAAACATGGCTCAGCAGTGTGATGGGTCTATAATTCTTCAATAGGGTTTTGTCGCCCTTTTTGAAGAAGAGCACCACCACACTTCTGTGCCATGCTTGTGGCGTTTGAACATCTAGTATGACGGAGTTAAATAACTTCTGAAGGGCCCGTAGGATTGGTGTACCACCCGCCTTCAGAAGCTCTGCTGTAACTCCATCATCACCAGGCGCCTTGTTGTTCTTGAGTTGTTTGAGAGCCATTCTAATCTTGTACAGGCTGACGTCCGGGATGTCTTCGGTGTAATGTCGGGTTAGTCGTGCTCTGGGATCCGAGGCATGACTTTTGACAGGTGGCTGTGTTGTCGTATATAACTGTCCGTAGAACTTCTCGATCTCTCCCAGCAACTCAGGTTTAGACGTGACGATTCTACCATCCTCAGTCTTCAGCTTCGTCAGTTGGCTCTGTCCAACAGACAGAGCTCTTGCGAACACTTTGGAGCCTTTGTTCCGCTCAATGGCCTCTTTAATACTAATTGTATTAAATTGCCGCGTGTCGCGAGTCAAAAACTTTGAGATCTGTCTGTTGAGCTGCCGATATCTGGTAGCATCATCTGAGGATGTCAGAACCATTTTCCGTCTATCTTCCATAAGTTGCAGGGTAAAGTCAGAGATCTTTTTTGTTCTGTTTGTACGGCGGGCCTTGAAGACCTTAGACCCAGCCGTATGGACAGCTTCTACGAGCCTGTCATAGTATGAGTCCACTTCCTCGCAGTCTGCTAGGCATTCGAAACGGTTTTGCAGTTCGAGCTGAAATGGTTCGGGGTTTTGGACATGGATAGGTAAAGGTCGGAGCGTAGACTTTATCAGTCGGGACCTCTGGAGTTTGACATAAAGGTTCAATGAGCCTCTGACCAGTCTGTGATCGCTCCCGGTTTTAACCGCATTGATCACGGAGACATCATTGAACATCTGTCGTCTCGTCGACAAGATAAAGTCTATCTCATTTTTAGTTTTACCATCGGGGCTCACCCAGGTCCATTTGCGGTGATCCGGCTTCCTGAAGAAGGAATTCATCATAAAGAGTCTCTCCTTCTCCATGAAGTCGGCCAACATTTGGCCCCGGGGGTTCCGGTCACCAGTTCCAAATTGCCCCACTCTCAGCTCATTACCGAATCGTTTGCCCAGCTTCGCGTTAAAGTCCCCCATGACCACAGTGAAATAGGAGTTAGAGGTATGTATGGCTCTGGATATATCCTCATACATAACCTCGACTTCATCGTCGGAGTGTGTCGAAGTGGGTGCGTATACCTGTATAACCTTCAACGAATACCGCTTGGTGATTCTGAGTATAAGGTACGCAACCCTCGTCGACACACTCTCGATTTTCACTAGGTTGTTCACGAGGGACTTGTGGACTATGAACCCGACACCACCTTGGGATATTTGTTCACCCTCCCGGTAATAGAGCAGGTTTCCGGATTTCAGTATTATCGAGTCCTCCCCCTCTCTTCGGACTTCAGATAATCCTACAATATCCCAATGTAACCTGCTCAATTCTTCCTCCAGTTCGGTTATCTTCTCGTCGGACCGCAGTGTACGTGTGTTATATGTTGCCAGGGCCAGAGGTCGTCGGTGTTGGTAACGCGGAATCTGCCGGGGATTCTTAGCACCCCCTGCCCTGCCGTAACCACGGCTGTTACCACGGCTGGGAATAGCAGGGCTGCCGGGGACTGGGGGCCGCGGTTTGGTTGTGTCCATCATTTGAGGGGATTTGCCATAATCGCCACGCTTGGCAGACGGGTTGGCGATCGCAGTAAGGTGGACATGGTACTCAGGAGAACGCTGCTGCCCGTTCTCTGGTATGTATTCCCTCGGGACGGCTTTTACGTCCCCCCACGGGATGAGAGGGGGTGGTGATATTCTTAGGCCGTCACCACACAATTCTACAAATAAAGAAATAGTCTTTAGAGCACAGAAAAGATGTCTTAGAGCGATATGTGGAATTAAAAGTATTGACAGCTGCAAGCCATTTTTTAAAAGTCTTCATATATTTACTCTACCTTGCTTATATATCTACGAAGTTGCCACATTTGTAAAAAGTAATCTTTTTCTGTTTGACACCCTCAATGGTATAAGACACAGACATAAAATACGCTTTAGACCCCACAAAAAAGCCGTATTTAACAATAACTTTATAGGCATGGCACCAAAAGTTTACAACAAATTGCCACAACATATAATATTAGAATGCAACAATACGAAATTTAAAAGCTTTTGACGGAGTTTTTAATTAATAAGGTTTATTACACCATAAGCGAATATTTATTAGATAACGGTATGTAATGTAAATTATAATAATGACTCAACTATGTAAATTGATAATTTGTGTATTGATGTATCTTGACGACTTAGGCTACTTTATTTATTTAATTGACATATTATATGATTGACGTATATACATTGCGCGATATTGACATGTGTATATTTTCTAATTTAATTGTGTGACATGTTTACTTTTATTTAATTTTATTATTAAATTTGTAATCGCATTGCTTCTAATATTAAGCAAAAATTGTAACAAAATAAAATCCAGTTGTATGCTCTAACAGGCTGGACATAGCGGACTAACATTTTACTACCACCCTTAAATGTATGTACATTATCTACCTGTGTTCGCAATAAATAAATTTGTATTTGTATTTGGTGGAATTGTTGGTGGATTTGTTGGTGGATTTGTTGGTGGATATGTTGGTGGATTTGTTGGTGGATATGTTGGTGGATATGTTGGTGGATTTGTTGGTGGATATGTTGGTGGATATGTTGGTGGATTAGTTGGTGGATTTGTTGGTGGATATGTTGGTGGATTTGTTGGTGGATATGTTGGTGTATAAGTTGGTGGATATCTTGGTGGATATAATGGAATACAAATACGTCTGGGTAAGAAATGGTCGAGTATTTGTGAGAAAACGGATACGTCACAATACATTTTAATCAGTGCAAAATTTGTTTTGCTTTGTTGGTTGATTTGTTGGTGGATATGTTGGTGGATATGTTGGTGGATTTGTTGGTGGATATGTTGGTGGATATGTTGGTGGATTTGTTGGTGGATATGTTGGTGGATTTGTTGGTGGATTTGTTGGTGGATATGTTGGTGGATTTGTTGGTGGAATTGTGGCTGGATATGTTGGTGGAATTGTTGGTGGATTTGTTGGTGGGTTTATTGGTGGATTTGTTGGTGGATATGTTGGTGGATTTGTTGGAGGATATGTTGGTGGATTTGTTGGTGGATATGTTGGTGGATATGTTGGTGGATTTGTTGGTGGATATGTTGGTGGATATGTTGGTGGATTTGTTGGTGGATTTGTTGGTGGATTTGTTGGTGGATATGTTGGTGGATTTGTTGGTGGATATGTTGGTGGATTAGTTGGTAGATTTGTTGGTGGATTAGTTGGTAGATATGTTGGTCGATTTGTTGGCGGATTTGTTGGTGGATATATTGGTGGATTTGATGGTAGATTTGTTGGTGGATTTGTTGGTGGATATGTTGGTGGATATGTTGGTGGATTTGTTGGTGGATATGTTGGTGGATTAGTTGATAGATTTGTTGGTAGATATGTTGGTCGATTTGTTGGCGGATTTGTTGGTGGATTTGTTGGTGGATATGTTGGTGGATTTGTTGGTAGATTTGTTGGTAGATATGTTGGTCGATTTGTTGGTGGATTTGTTGGTGGATATGTTGGTGGATTTGTTGGTGGATTTGTTGGCGGATTTCTTGGTGGATATGTTGGTGTATTTGTTGGTGGAATTGTGGCTGGATATGTTGGTGGAATTGTTGGTGGATTTGTTGGTGGATATGTTGGTCGATTTGTTGGTGGATATGTTGGTGGATTTGTTGGTGGATATGTTGGTGGATATGTTGGTGGATTTGTTGGTGGATTTGTTGGTGGATATGTTGGTGGATTTGTTGGTGGATATGTTGGTGGATATGTAGGTGGATATGTTGGTGGATATAATGGAATACAAATACGTCTGGGTAAAAAATGGTCGAGTATTTGTGAGAAAAACGGATACGTCACAATACATTTTAATCAGTGCAAAATTTGTTTTGCTTTGTTGGTTGATTTTTTGGTGGATATGTTGGTGGATATGTTGGTGGATTTGTTGGTGGATATGTTGGTGGATATATTGGTGGATTTGTTGGTGGATATGTTGGTGGATTTGTTGGTGGATTTGTTGGTGGATATGTTGGTGGATTTGTTGGTGGAATTGTGGCTGGATATGTTGGTGGAGTTGTTGGTGGATTTGTTGGTGGGTTTGTTGGTGGATTTGTTGGTGGATATGTTGGTGGATTTGTTGGTGGATATGTTGGTGGATTTGTCGGTGGATTTGTTGGTGGATTTGTTGGTGGATATGTTGGTGGATTTGTTGGTGGATATGTTGGTGGATTAGTTGGTAGATTTGTTGGTGGATTAATTGGTTCATATGTTGGTCGATTAGTTGGCGGATTTGTTGGTGGATATATTGGTGGATTTGTTGGTAGATTTGTTGGTAGATATGTTGGTTGATTTGTTGGTGGATTTGTTGGTGGATATGTTGGTGGATATGTTAATGGGTTTGTTGGTGGATATGTCGGTGGATATGTTGGTGGATTTGTTGGTGGATATGTTGGTGGATAAGTTGGTAGATTTGTTGGTAGATATGTTGGTCGATTTGTTGGCGGATTTGTTGGTGGATATATTGGTGGATTTGTTGGTAGATTTGTTGGTGGATTTGTTGGTGGAATTGTGGCTGGATATGTTGGTGGAATTGTTGGTGGATTTGTTGGTGGATATGTTGGTCGATTTGTTGGTGGATATGTTGGTGGATTTGTTGGTGGATATGTTGGTGGATATGTTGGTGGATTTGTTGGTGGATTTGTTGGTGGATATGTTGGTGGATTTGTTGGTGGATATGTTGGTGGATATGTAGGTGGATATGTTGGTGGATATAATGGAATACAAATACGTCTGGGTAAAAAATGGTCGAGTATTTGTGAGAAAAACGGATACGTCACAATACATTTTAATCAGTGCAAAATTTGTTTTGCTTTGTTGGTTGATTTTTTGGTGGATATGTTGGTGGATATGTTGGTGGATTTGTTGGTGGATATGTTGGTGGATATATTGGTGGATTTGTTGGTGGATATGTTGGTGGATTTGTTGGTGGATTTGTTGGTGGATATGTTGGTGGATTTGTTGGTGGAATTGTGGCTGGATATGTTGGTGGAGTTGTTGGTGGATTTGTTGGTGGGTTTGTTGGTGGATTTGTTGGTGGATATGTTGGTGGATTTGTTGGTGGATATGTTGGTGGATTTGTCGGTGGATTTGTTGGTGGATTTGTTGGTGGATATGTTGGTGGATTTGTTGGTGGATATGTTGGTGGATTAGTTGGTAGATTTGTTGGTGGATTAATTGGTTCATATGTTGGTCGATTAGTTGGCGGATTTGTTGGTGGATATATTGGTGGATTTGTTGGTAGATTTGTTGGTAGATATGTTGGTTGATTTGTTGGTGGATTTGTTGGTGGATATGTTGGTGGATATGTTAATGGGTTTGTTGGTGGATATGTTGGTGGATATGTTGGTGGATTTGTTGGTGGATATGTTGGTGGATAAGTTGGTAGATTTGTTGGTAGATATGTTGGTCGATTTGTTGGCGGATTTGTTGGTGGATATATTGGTGGATTTGTTGGTAGATTTGTTGGTGGATTTGTTGGTCGATTTGTTGGTGGATTTGGTGGTGGATATGTTGGTGGATTTGTTGGTGGATTTGTTGGTGGATTTGTTGGTGGATATTTTGGTGGATTTCTTGGTGGATTTCTTTGTGGTTTTTTTTTTTTCAAATCATTTATTCTCTTAAATTATTCAAATTACAAAACAATGTAACAAAATCGCCAAACTGTTGCCAGTTTGTTGGCGATAATGGCGCTCTTACATATTACATTTATACACATTATATATTTATATCTTTTTTTTATATAACTATACATATTTTTATTTTAGGTAGTACTTTTTCAGTCTTTTTTTTAATGATACAGCACTTATATTATCATCTTTGGACGACTTCCTTATAAAATCTATGTTATTAAATATTGTTGGAGTTAAATATTGTCTAGTTATTTTACCATAATAATTTTTTACATAAGGTATTAAAAATTTTCCCTGAACAGCATTCCTAGTATTATATTTGTGATTTATTGGCTCTTTGTATTCATTTATTTTATATTGTTCTAATGCTATCAAGTATTCTACTTTATCATGTACTGGTATTATATTACAAAACTTTAATAACTTGTCATAATTCTGCTTGTATTTTAACTTAACTTTCTTTCGAACAAGGTATTTACTTAGTCTAATCTGTAGTTGTTTAATTAAATCTAATTGCGTTTTAAATGTAAGTCCATAACTACTTAAGCCATAACTAATTAGTGAGTCTGCAAGTGCGAAGTATAACACATGTAATACTTTCTTATTAACAAATTTACTGAGGTAAAAGACTTTACCCAAGATGGATCGCAGCTTAGAACATAACTCATTAATATGTGATTTCCAATTTAAATTACTATCTACTGTTAAACCTAAATATTCTTATTTGTCTACTATATCTATATTTGTACATAAGCATCTATTCTTATCGTTATGTAAACATTCGTATGTATGGCCGGTTAGATGAATCTGTTCTTGTTTCTTATAACTACTATAGGGGGAACATATAAACATTAATTTAGTTTTTGTAAAGTTAAGTATAATACCATTATCATGCGCCCATTTAATAATATTTTCAAAATCTATCTGCATGTGATGTTGTGCCTCGGCGGCGCTTTTGGATGAGTATAGTAGGCACATGTCATCTGCATACATAAACGTGGTGCAGTGTTTTATGACATTTATGACACTGTTCACATGCATTATGTACCCCACCGGTCCGAACACTGAGCCGGTCGGCACACCAAGATTTACTCTTACCTCATCGCCGATGGTACCGTGTATAGATGTGCGAAGCGTTCTGTTCTCCAGGTAACTTTTGAACTAACGGTTGATAGGGCCTCGCACACCACACTCGTCCATTGCACGCAACAGCACTTCATGATCCAAAGTATCGAAGGCTTTTTTATAATCAATAAATAATGCTGCAACGAATTTGCCCTGGTTAAGGTTGTTGTTGACGTAGTCGGTGAATTGCGCGAGCGCAGTGGCAGTGCTGCGCCCGCGCCTGAATCCGTGCTGCGATTCTGATATTATGTAGTGTTGTTCCAAATAGCTACTAACTTGATTTACAATTACTTTTTCTATTAATTTATTTATAACTGATAATATTGCGACTGGTCTATAGTTACTGTAATCTAAGTGATTGCCTTGTTTAAATATAGGTCTTATTAAAGACTTTTTTAATAGATCCGGGTAAACACCTTCACTAACACACATATTTATTAACTTAGCTAAAACTGGACTCATTTCTTTCTTAACTTGTTTTACATCTTGTACCCTTATTCCGTCTATTCCCGGTGCCTTATTACAACTCAAACCATTAATGTATTTTTCCACGGTACTAGCCTCTACTTTCTTAAAATAAAATGACTTATCACTAGGTTTTACATAGGCACTTCTATCTAGAAAATTACTAGAACAATTATGCTTAATTTTTGATATTTCACCCGTAAACGTTTCCGAGAACTTATTACATACGTTGTCATAGTGTCTGTTTGTCCTATATATTTTACAATAACTTCATCTAGACTTGTTTTAGGGTGACCTATCCAATTATTTATGTTGGCCCATATTTTTCTAAAGTCATTATCACATTTTTCTATTTCCTTCTGTCTGTAATTATTTTTAGCAATATTTATTAATTTATTAACTTTATTTCTGTATCGTGTATATATTAATCTATTGTTCATATTATTTGGCGAAGATTTCCACATTCTAAACAGCAGATCTCTATGTTCAATTTTTTTTCTTAATTCTACATCAACCCATGGTTGTATAATCCTTTTTTTCTTTACCGTAACTTGTCTTTTACTTTTAGTATAAATATTCGAATAGGACATAAGTTTTCGTATAATAATATCGGACAACTAGTTTGCATTAAATCTGACCAATTAATTTCTTTCAAATGTTCACTAACAATTTTATCGTCAATAATATTTTGTGTTTTAAAATTATTATTACATTTGGGTCCGTTACCACTCGGCGCCATGCTAATTCCGACCATATAGTGATTCGATAAAGTGCAGGTTAGCAGGTGGGCGCGCGCGTCAATCGGTTGCCCTCGGCTGGCCCGCACGCACACATGGTCAAGATTCGCGGAATTCACCCGGCCGTCGACGATCGCTTCGCGCGTTAACTCCATCGTAGGTATTGCAGACTGTAGGCCGCTTTCACACAGGGCGATTTTGTACGCAGTGAGACTCGGGTTTTCGTCTTGTGATAAGTCTATGTTAATGTCACCGATTAATAATAGTTCTTCGGTGTGTGGTATAGTTTTGAGTATAGCTTCGAGTTCTTAGACGAATAATAACTTATTTGTGTTTGGAGGTCTATATAGGGCTAGTATATGCGTTAACTTATTTCCGATTTTCAGTTTTCCATATGTTAACTCCGTCGTTCTAATTTGCATATGTGGTATTACTGCAGTAAAATGAAGATCTTCTTTTACGTATATGAGTATACCACCTCCTCTTCTTGTCTCTCTAGTGTTAGGATATACAACATAGCCAGGAATTTTGTACAATGGTACTTCTTCGCTTTTTATGTTAACTTCTGTGAGAATAATGACACTTAATGTTCTGTTAGGAATGCATTGGCTTAATAGTACAAGTAGCTGGTTAAATTGTTTGCGTAAAGATTGGATGTTTAAATGTACAATGTTGACGTAATGGTTTGATAATTGCTGAGACCATGAGTTTAGGTCTTGATATCTATTGAATTCAATGTCATTTTGGTCCAATCCTGTGCTTTGAAGATCGAATTTTTAAGTTTACGGAAATCACCTAGTGTGGCCCAACTTAGTACCTAGATACTGTTATTGAGTTGGCGGGCTTGGATTTTTGTTGATGACAAGCAATTCTTTGATATCATTTTCGCTCTTTATACGAATAATCTGCGCCCTCTCATCTTTTTTGACTAATATATGGGAATTTTGAACCCATATGTATTTGAAGTGGTGCTTTAATTGACTTCTTGTTTCCCAGAAAAGTAATTTCGTCGTCTTAGTTAGATCTTCATTTATGTATATTGGCATTCCATTATCGTTACTATATATGTCACCATTACTTATTTTAATTTTACGCTTTTGTAGCCATTGCTCCCGCGCTTGTTTCGATTGCAATTTAACGATGATGGGGCGTGGTCGTTCTACCCCTGTTTTTTGTTTATTCAGTGAGCTCACTCTCTCGACACTTTCTATATCTTCTGGATTCAAACACAGTTTAACAGCGACTTTTTTTA
Source organism: Pseudoips prasinana (assembly GCA_951640165.1). Taxonomy (NCBI): domain Eukaryota; kingdom Metazoa; phylum Arthropoda; class Insecta; order Lepidoptera; family Nolidae; genus Pseudoips; species Pseudoips prasinana. Next base: position 18,815,356 of record OX621236.1, on the reverse strand, counting down.
CTATTTCCTCGACGTTCTCATCCTCTTTGTTTTTAATAAGACATTCAATTTCGATGTTCTTTTCTTTCTCTATTTTCTCCAAAATATTTACCCTTTCCTCTAACGCACTATTACATTTTTCCATGTAAACGTTCCTTTGCTCTAACGCCTTTATCTTATTTTCGGCAGTCTTTTTTAACTCTTGCATTTGTTGGTATTGTTCAGCATAGAAGTCTACCGTCTCCGTTAGATCGTCCAATTTTTTTTCCAATTTGAATATGACTTCCAATTTTTTATTTATTTGTAATAACAAAGCTTCCACTGTAACCTTTTGCGGATCCATGTCGATAATCGGCGACTGCGAGATTAGATTTGTTTTGGAGCTAGATGTGAGGCATTCCTCACATAGATCATTTTGTTTCTTCGCACATTTTTTATGAAATACATTATCACACGCTCCTTTGCACTTAATAAGATATGTTGGTGTATTTGTTGGTGGAATTGTGGCTGGATATGTTGGTGGATTTGTTGGTGGATTTGTTGGTGGATATGTTGGTGGATTTGTTGGTGGAATTGTGGCTGGATATGTTGGTGGAATTGTTGGTGGATTTGTTGGTGGATTTGTGGGTGGATATGTTGGTGGATTTGTTGGCGGATATGTTGGTGGAATTGTGGCTGGATAAGTTGGTGGAATTGTTGGTGGATTTGTTGGTGGATATGTTGGTGGATTTGTTGGTGGAATTGTGGCTGGATATGTTGGTGGAATTGTTGGTGGATTTGTTGGTGGATTTGTTGGTGGATTTGTTGGTGGATATGTTGGTGGATTTGTTGGTGGATATGTTGGTGGATATGTTGGTGGATATGTTGGTGGATTTGTTGGTGGATATGTTGGTGCATATGTTGGTGGATTTATTGGTGGATTTGTTGGTGGATTTGTTGGTGGATATGTTGTCGTGAGCGAATCTAGCTACCCACTAACCGCTATTGATAAATTGCATCCCCCCTTTGACTTAACTCTTTCATTGGTAATAGACTCAAATCTCAATTATAACAAATTTATTAACCGGCCGAACTTTTTTAAAGCAAACTACGAACAAATTATAAATTATCTTAACAAACAAGACTGGAATCAGCTGTTAGCTGACAATAACGACGTAGATAGCATGTTGACTATCTTTTATAATATATTAACCACTGCAATTAAAAAGTTTGTACCAAATCGTAAGACATCAAGCAATCTATTTCCACCATGGTTTAACACAGTACTTAAAAGATGTCTAAAAGAAAAAAATAATTTACGGCTGCGTTATAAGAAATACAAGAATCCCAGAGATGAAATAGAGCTTAAACTAATATCCAAACGATGTCAAAGTTTATCAAAGTGTCTGTACAATACCTATATAAATAACATACAAAAAGAAATAAAAAAGAACCCGAAAATATTTTGGAATCATATAAAAACAAAACGTGGTGGTACTAGTACTTATCCATCAACTATGACCGATGAACAGACAACAACATCCAATGGCTCAGAAATATGTAATCTCTTTGCAAAACACTTCGCCTCCGCCTATAAAACCTTAGACCATGATGCAAAATTGCAACGCGATTATCCTGCCATAAATTTGTCACTAACCAACAGTCAGTGCCTAACAATCCCAGCTATCGAAAGTGATTCCTTACTCAAAAAGTTAAAATCTGTAAACATAAGCAAAGGAGCTGGTCCTGATGGAATCCACCCATTTTTTATCTATACCTGTGCATCATCACTGGTTAATCCGCTATTGCATATCTACAACACGTCTTTAGCCACAGGAACCTTTCCACAGAGGTGGAAAAAAGCAAAAGTGGTTCCGGTCCACAAATCAAGAAGAGAAAAAGGATATCATCTCCAATTATAGACCCATCTCAATTTTATCTACTTTCGCAAAGATTTTTGAATCTTTGATCTGTCCGCTTATTCAACGCCATTTGAGTCTGTACCTAAGCAATCACCAACACGGCTTTGTCCCTTCCAGGTCTACCACCACCAACCTGTTATCTTTTACAGAATCTCTCGTACAAGCTGTTGATTCAGATAACCAATATGACGTAATATATACTGATTTCAGCAAAGCCTTTGATAAAATCTCCCATTCCATACTAATAAAGAAGCTTTCTGCGTATACAGGGTTCTTGCTGAATTGGCTCAAATCCTACTTAACGGAGCGTGAATTTTATGTTGTGGTAAATGGCTACCAATCCGGGAGCAAAATTATAACATCCGGTGTCCCTCAGGGCTCTCATTTAGCGCCTATACTGTTTAACTTTTTTATAAATGATCTTCCCCAGTGTTTTAAATATTCGGATTGCTATTTATTTGCAGATGATTTGAAATTTGCTAGAAAAATTAACTCTCTCAACGATACACTGTTTATGCAAGACGACCTAAATCGACTGATATAATGGTGCCAGATAAACCGATTGGAATTAAATTCAAAAAAATGCTTTTATATGAAATTCTCTAGAAAATCAAAATGTATACAATCTGAATACTTCATAGATAACACAAAAGTCCAAGAGGTGGAAACTATTAAGGATCTTGGAGTAATATTTGATAAAAAAGTTACCTTTGTTCCACATATTGAGCATATTATAAAAAAAGCATCCAAAATTTTGGGATTCGTAATAAGAAATACAAAGAGTTTCAAGCAACATGACACAAAAATTATGCTGTTCAATAGCTTAGTGCGGAGTATCTTAGAATACTGCAGCGTAGTGTGGAGACCTCATTTTGCGTCCCATACATTACGCTTAGAAAGAGTGCAAAAACGATTCTTGTGGCATTTAGCATTTTCTAAAGGCAAAGCAAAGGAGCTCACCTCGTATAACAGCCGCTTACAGTATTTTAAGATGCACACTTTATCTATGCGTAGAAATATCACGGATGCTCTCTTCTTTTACAAGCTGGTAAGAAACAAAATTGACTGCTCTAACCTATTGAACCAAATAAGATTTCACGCACCTTCGAGATATCCTCGCAATACTATCACACCGCTTTGTCCACCCCTACGAAGAACTGTTCTTGGTGCTAATTCCCCAATACCCAGATTATGTAAATTGTTAAACAGCTGTAGTGACATTATTGATTTACATCACGACAATATTAATAAATTTACCAAAATTATAATTCAATATTTTTCCCAAAAATAAAATGTGTGAGTTTCATCTATTAATTAACAATTTTAATTAAGTTATTTTAAATTAATTAATTTTATGTTAGATGTAAGTAGGTATATAAAAAATGTTGTACACTTTGTTCTATAGTATTTTTTATTTATTTCTATGTATACTAATAATATGAATATTTTAGATTTTAATTTAATATTAAGCTATCTTATCTGAATTATGTATTATTTTAAATGTTGATTTTATTTGTGTTTAGATGTTTTATTTTTATCATGTTATAATTATAATTTATTTTTTTTGCACTGTTAACTGTATTTTTGCATGTGGTGTTAACCAGTAAGTGATTGTTACATTTAAGCAAGCATATTGTCATTACAAACGAATAATAGTATTAATGCAAACAATCGTTGGTTAATCAAATAAATAAATAAATAAATATGTTGGTGGATTTGGTGGCGGATATGTTGGTGGATTAGTTGGTAGATTTGTTGGTGGATTAGTTGGTAGATATATTGGTCGATTTGTTGGCGGATTTGTTGGTGGATATATTGGTGGATTTGTTGGTAGATTTGTTGGTGGATTTGTTGGTGGATATGTTGGTGGATTTGTTGGTAGATTTGTTAGTAGATATGTTGGTCGATTTGTTGGTGGATTTGTTGGTGGATATGTTGGTGGATATGTTAATGGATTTGTTGGTGGATATGTTGGTGGATATGTTGGTAGATTTGTTGGTGGATATGTTGGTGGATAAGTTGGTAGATTTGTTGGTAGATATGTTGGTCGATTTGTTGGCGGATTTGTTGGTGGATATATTGGTGGATTTGTTGGTAGATTAGTTGGTGGATTTGTTGGTGGATATGTTGGTGGATTTGTTGGTAGATTTGTTGGTAGATATGTTGGTCAATTTGTTGGTGGATTTGTTGATGGATATGTTGGTGGATTTCTTGGTGGATATGTTGGTGTATTTGTTGGTGGAATTGTGGCTGGATACGTTGGTGGATTTGTTGGTGGATTTGTTGGTGGATATGTTGGTGGATTTGTTGGTGGATATGTTGGTGGATATGTTGGTGGATTTGTTGGTGGATATGTTGGTGGATATGTTGGTGGATTTGTTGGTGGATTTGTTGGTGGATATGTTGGTGGATTTGTTGGTGGATATGTTGGTGGATATGTTGGTGGATATGTTGGTGGATATAATGGAATACAAATACGTCTGGGTAAGAAATGGTCGAGTATTTGTGAGAAAAACGAATACGTCACAATACATTTTAATCAGTGCAAAATTTGTTTTGCTTTGTTGGTGGATATGTTGGTGGATTTGTTGGTGGATATGTTGGTGGATATGTTGATGGATTTGTTGGTGGATTTGTTGGTGGATATGTTGGTGGATTTGTTGGTGGAATTGTGGCTGGATATGTTGGTGGAATTGTTGGTGGATTTGTAGGTGGATTTGTGGGTGGATATGTTGGTGGATTTGTTGGTGGAATTGTGGCTGGATATGTTGGTGGAATTGTTGGTGGATTTGTTGGTGGATTTGTGGGTGGATATGTTGGTGGATTTGTTGGCGGATATGTTGGTGGAATTGTGGCTGGATATGTTGGTGGAATTGTTGGTGGATATGTTGGTGGATTTGTTGGTGGATATGTTGGTGGATTAGTTGGTAGATTTGTTGGTGGATTTATTGGTGGATTTGTTGGTGGATTTGTTGGTGGATATGTTGGTGGATTAGTTGGTAGATTTGTTGGTGGATTAGTTGGTAGATATGTTGGTCGATTTGTTGGCGGATTTGTTGGTGGATATATTGGTGGATTTGTTGGTAGATTTGTTGGTGGATTTGTTGGTGGATATGTTGGTGGATTTGTTGGTAGATTTGTTAGTAGATATGTTGGTCGATTTGTTGGTGGATTTGTTGGTGGATATGTTGGTGGATATGTTAATGGATTTGTTGGTGGATATATTGGTGGATTTGTTGGTAGATTTGTTGGTGGATTTGTTGGTGGATATGTTGGTGGATTTGTTGGTAGATTTGTTAGTAGATATGTTGGTCGATTTGTTGGTGGATTTGTTGGTGGATATGTTGGTGGATATATTAATGGATTTGTTGGTGGATATGTTGGTGGATATGTTGGTAGATTTGTTGGTGGATATGTTGGTGGATAAGTTGGTAGATTTGTTGGTAGATATGTTGGTCGATTTGTTGGCGGATTTGTTGGTGGATATATTGGTGGATTTGTTGGTAGATTTGTTGGTGGATTTGTTGGTGGATATGTTGGTGGATTTGTTGGTAGATTTGTTGGTAGATATGTTGGTCAATTTGTTGGTGGATTTGTTGATGGATATGTTGGTGGATTTCTTGGTGGATATGTTGGTGTATTTGTTGGTGGAATTGTGGCTGGATACGTTGGTGGATTTGTTGGTGGATTTGTTGGTGGATATGTTGGTGGATTTGTTGGTGGATATGTTGGTGGATATGTTGGTGGATTTGTTGGTGGATATGTTGGTGGATATGTTGGTGGATTTGTTGGTGGATTTGTTGGTGGATATGTTGGTGGATTTGTTGGTGGATATGTTGGTGGATATGTTGGTGGATATGTTGGTGGATATAATGGAATACAAATACGTCTGGGTAAGAAATGGTCGAGTATTTGTGAGAAAAACGAATACGTCACAATACATTTTAATCAGTGCAAAATTTGTTTTGCTTTGTTGGTGGATATGTTGGTGGATTTGTTGGTGGATATGTTGGTGGATATGTTGATGGATTTGTTGGTGGATTTGTTGGTGGATATGTTGGTGGATTTGTTGGTGGAATTGTGGCTGGATATGTTGGTGGAATTGTTGGTGGATTTGTAGGTGGATTTGTGGGTGGATATGTTGGTGGATTTGTTGGTGGAATTGTGGCTGGATATGTTGGTGGAATTGTTGGTGGATTTGTTGGTGGATTTGTGGGTGGATATGTTGGTGGATTTGTTGGCGGATATGTTGGTGGAATTGTGGCTGGATATGTTGGTGGAATTGTTGGTGGATATGTTGGTGGATTTGTTGGTGGATATGTTGGTGGATTAGTTGGTAGATTTGTTGGTAGATATGTTGGTCGATTTGTTGGCGGATTTGTTGGTGAATATATTGGTGGATTTGTTGGTAGATTTGTTGGTAGATATGTTGGTCGATTTGTTGGTGCATTTGTTGGTGGATATGTTGGTGGATTTGTTGGTGGATTTGTTGGTGGATATGTTGGTGGATATGTTGGTGGATTTGTTGGTGGATATGTTGGTGGATATGTTGGTGGATTTGTTGGTGGATTTGTTGGTAGCTATGTTGGTGGATTTGTTGGTAGCTATGTTGGTGGATTTGTTGGTGGATTTGTTGGTGGATATGTTGGTGGATTTGTTGGTGGATATGTTGGTGGATATGTTGGTGGATTTGTTGGTGGATATGTTGGTGGATTTGTTGGTGGATATGTTGGTGGATTAGTTGGTAGATTTGTTGGTGGATTAGTTGGTAGATATGTTGGTCGATTTGTTGGCGGATTTTTTGGTGGATATATTGGTGGATTTGTTGGTAGATTTGTTGGTGGATTAGTTGGTGGATATGTTGGTGGATTTGTTGGTAGATTTGTTGGTAGATATGTTTGTCGATTTGTTGGTGGATTTGTTGGTGGATATGTTGGTGGATATGTTGGTGGATTTGTTGGTGGATATGTTGGTGGATATGTTGGTGGATTTGTTGGTGGATATGTTGGTGGATTTGTTGGTGGATTTGTTGGTGGATATGTTGGTGGATTCGTTGGTGGAATAGTGGCTTGATATGTTGGTGGAATTGTTGGTGGATTTGTTGGTGGATTTGTTGGTGGATATGTTGGTGGATTTGTTGGCGGATATGTTGGTGGAATTGTGGCTGGATATGTTGGTGGAATTGTTGGTGGATTTTTTGGTGGATTTGTTGGTGGATATGTTGGTGGATTTGTTGGTGGATATGTTGGTGGATTAGTTGGTAGATTTGTTGTTAGATATGTTGGTCGATTTGATGGCGGATTTGTTGGTGGATATATTGGTGGATTTGTTGGTGGATTTGTTGGTGGATATGTTGGTGGATTTATTGGTGGATATGTTGGTGGATATGTTGGTCGATTTGTTGGTGGATATGTTGGTGGATGTGTTGATGGATTTGTTGGTGGATTTGTTGGTGGATATGTTGGTGGATTTGTTGGTGGAATTGTGGCTGGATATGTTGGTGGAATTGTTGGTGGATTTGTTGGTGGATTTGTGGGTGGATATGTTGGTGGATTTGTTGGCGGATATGTTGGTCGATTTGTTGGTGGATATGTTGGTTGATATGTTGGTGGATTAGTTGGTGGAATTGTGGCTGGATATGTTGGTGGAATTGTTGGTGGATTTGTTGGTGGATATGTTGGTGGATTTGTTGGTGGATATGTTGGTGGATTAGTTGGTAGATTTGTTGGTGGATTAGTTGGTAGATATGTTGGTCGATTTGTTGGCGGATTTATTGGTGGATATATTGGTGGATTTGTTGGTAGATTTGTTGGTGGATATGTTGGTGGATTTGTTGGTGGATTTGTTGGTGGATTTGTTGGTGGATATGTTGGTGGATTTGTTGGTGGATATGTTGGTGGATTAGTTGGTAGATTTGTTGGTGGATTAGTTGGTAGATATGTTGGTCGATTTGTTGGCGGATTTGTTGGTGGATATATTGGTGGATTTGTTGGTAGATTTGTTGGTGGATTTGTTGGTGGATATGTTGGTGGATTTGTTGGTAGATTTGTTGGTAGATATGTTGGTGGATTTGTTGGTGGATATTTTGGTGGATATGTTGGTGGATTTGTTGGTGGATATGTTGGTGGATTTGTTGGTAGATTTGTTGGTAGATATGTTGGTGGATTTGTTGGTAGCTATGTTGGTGGATTTGTTGGTGGATTTGTTGGTGGATATGTTGGTGGATTTGTTGGTGGATATGTTGGTGGATATGTTGGTGGATTTGTTGGTGGATATGTTGGTTGATATGTTGGTGGATTTGTTGGTGGAATTGTGGCTGGATATGTTGGTGGAATTGTTGGTGGATTTGTTGGTGGATTTGTTGGTGGATATGTTGGTGGATTTGTTGGTGGATATGTTGGTGGATATGTTGGTGGTTTTGTTGGTGGATATGTTGGTGGATATGTTGGTGGATTTGTTGGTGGATATATTGGTGGATTTGTTGGTAGATTTGTTGGTGGATTTGTTGGTGGATATGTAGGTGGATTTGTTGGTAGATTTGTTGGTAGATATGTTGGTCGATTTGTTGGTAGATTTGTTGGTGGATATTCTTCCTTAACATATTTTGAATTTAACAGAAAGTGCTCTACCACGTTCAAACTTAATACTGTAGACAACTTGGATGTATGGAATATCATTAAGACCCTGAAGTCCAATGCCATGGGGTTTGATGGATTATCACTGGATATGCTAACTTTATCTTTACCGCAAAGCTTCGAAGTAATTACAACTTTAGTAAATAGATCAATACTTAACTCGAAGTTTCCCTCAGAATGGAAAACGGCAATTGTACGCCCAATACCGAAAATACCTAATCTTACCGAGGTTAAAGATTTGCGCCCCATCAGTATTCTTCCATGTCTTTCTAAAGTGTTGGAGAGGGCAGTTAGTTTGCAACTAACTTAATACATAGAAAATAATAATATTTTACCTGATCTGCAGTCTGGATTTAGGAAGGGACGGAGTACTGCCACCGCGCTGCTTGACGTTACTGATAACATCTTAGCTGCGCAAGATGAGGGTATGGGGACACTACTAGTCTTGCTAGACTTTTCTAGAGCATTTGATTGCATTAACATTCCACTATTGCTATCAAAACTTTCATATTATGGATTTCATCCGACCGCAGTTAAATGGTTTGACTCGTATCTCAGTAATCGTATGCAACTGGTAGAGGTACAAGGTGCCGACGGCTCCGTATCCCGCTCCCATCTTACTCCTGTTAATAGGGGTGTACCCCAGGGATCCATTTTAGGGCCTCTGTTGTTTATTTTGTACAGCGCAGACATTGTGGATCATATCCAGCATTGTAACTATCATATCTATGCGGATGATGTCCAGATTTACTTATCTGCTAAGCCAGGTGGGGTGGATGAGGCAGTCCAAAAAATTAATGAAGACCTTGAAAGCATAAACAGCTGGGCAAAACGTAACTGTTTGGTACTCAATGCCTCTAAAACCAAATATATGATACTTGGTGCCAAGACTACAGTTGACAGAATAGTGTCCTTAGCCCCTCAGGTTCGTATTGATACTGACAGCATCGAACGTGCAACTGTGGCTCGAAATCTGGGTTTGCTCATGGACGAAAACCTACGCTTCGAACAACATATAGCTTGTATTGCTAAAAACTGTTTTTATCGCCTCAAGGTACTCTATAATATACGCGATCACCTTAGTATCAACATGAGAATACAATTAGTAGAATCACTCATCCTTTCCAAATTCAATTATCTTGACGTAGTATTTGGTCCAAAAACATTAGCCAAAACTTCTAACCTTATACAAAGGGTTCAAAATGCTTGCGCAAGGTACTGCTTCAGGATACCTCCACGACACCATGTAACACCCTATCTTAACCTGTGGAAAGTTTTAAAAATGAAATACAGACGGGAGGTTCATCTGGCTACACTTTTATTTGGTATAGTCAAGACTGGCAAGCCAATATACCTTTCTTCGAAGCTCTCTTGGCGTAGTGTGGACAGTAGGTATCCCTCCCGTGCATCAGTTTCTGTGTTAAAGATTCCGCGTCATAAAACATCGGCTTTTAGGGGCAGTTTTAGGTATTGCGCTTCTAAGTGTTGGAACAATTTACCACCACCGGTAAGAAATATTAACAATCCTGTTAATTTCAAATCAAAAATAAAATCGTTGGCTTTGGAAATTCAGCTTTCCAACACTTAGTAGTTAACATGTGAAATCGAGTGTTTTGGTAAACAATTCTGTGACAATAGTGTAATTTTAATTTATATTCCTATTAATTCATATATTTTGTAACAAAATCAATTATTACCACCTGTTTTTATTTCTGGATGTATTTATTTTATTTTTCAACTGCGTGCATTATTTAGTATGTTCTATTACACCGTCATATTTATATTTATTTTTATATGGATGGCCGTTGGCCACAGTTGAAAATCAGCGCTACAGTCATCTGTGGCAGAATGCTGAACTGTGGCCTTTTAGTCACAAAGGTGCTTAGTATGGGTACCACATCGAATAGGTGCGTAAAATTATGTTATAGAAAAATGTATTAATTGTTATTTATAAGTATCATTTTTTTTTATGTATTCTTCTGTGTGTTGTACCCTTATTACTATTACTTTTATTTAATTTATACTGATGTACTTTGTGTCTAATAAATATATATTCTTTCTCTTCTTTCTTATTATATTGGTGGATTTGTTGGTGGATTTGTTGGTGGATATTTTGGTGGATTTGTTGGTAGATTTGTTGGTGGATATGTTGGTGTATTTGTTGGTGGAATTGTGGCTGGATATGTTGGTGGAATTGTTGGTGGATTTGTTGGTGGATTTGTTGGTGGATATGTTGATGGATTTGTTGGTGGATATGTTGGTGGATATGTTGGTGGATTTGTTGGTGGATATGTTGGTGGATATGTTGGTGGATTTGTTGGTGGATTTGTTGGTGGATATGTTGGTGGATTTGTTGGTGGATATGTTGGTGGATATGTTGGTGGATATAATGGAATACAAATACGTCTGGGTAAGAAATGGTCGAGTATTTGTGAGAAAAACGGATACGTCACAATACATTTTAATCAGTGCAAAATTTGTTTTGCTTTGTTGGTTGAGTTGTTGGTGGATTTGTTGGTGGATTTGTTGGTAGATTTGTTGGTAGATATGTTGGTCAATTTGTTGGTGGATTTGTTGGCAGATATGTTGGTGGATTTGTTGGCAGATATGTTGGTGGATTTGTTGGTGGATATGTTGGTGGATTTGTTGGTGGATATGTTGGTGGATTTGTTGGTGGATATGTTGGTGGATTTGTTGGTGGATATGTTGGTGGATTTGTTGGTGGATATGTTGGTGGATTTGTTGGTGGATATGTTGGTGGATTTGTTGGTGGATATGTTGGTGGATATGTTGGTGGATATGTTGATGGATATGTTGGTGGATATGTTGGTGGATTTGTTGGTGGATATGTTGGTAGATATAATACGATACGATATACTAACAACTGAAACTGTAGAAGTGTAAATTCTGTACATTGAAAATATCAAAAAAATTAATAGCAGGGGGTGTTATTAGATCGATTATCATCATTACCATTCTTTTGTACAAACTCTAAATATGCCGAGTATTTTATCTAAGAATTTTATAAAATGAATATTTATAATAAATAAAAATATTTATCATAATTTTTGTGTCGAAAAATAAATTGATTCGTTTGCTTAACAACATCACCATATATTTTGTGTGAATTAGATTGACGTCATATTTAATAAAATTAAAATATATAGTGATGTACTTACCCGTACTAACTAATTCAAATGCACATGAGATTTGCATTTTTGTAAATTAAACACGCTGAAACCAATAACAGACAGACGGCCGCCATTGATGCCTGTAGTAAGCAAAGTGTATCTGTGGTACGCAGACTCGGTCCGCGGCACAATTTTTAAGCCCCGCCTACCGTGGCACAATCTGCGTTGGGTCATTTTCGCGAGATAGGAATGCTTCCATGTTTATTTGCGTTCACTGATTAAACCCATGCCTTGAAAATAACGGAAAACCGTCGATCTTGCACTTGAGCCTTTGTGGTCGTGTCGATCAGATACCGGATTATTAGGTGAGAAAATAAAAGTGCACCCGTTTTGTGCCTGTGATGTCTTCCCGGCCGCTTTTCAGCCACGGCGGCAATTCTCAATGGAGATTAGCCAATTGCGCAGGACATATTATAGTGCACAACACAGGGGAAATTTCTATTCCATCACTCTCATGATCCAATGGGACGACTAGCGACACGACCGGAAAGAGGTCAGGTACAGGATCGACGGCTTTACGTGCTCTCCGAGGCACGGGGATGTAATACCGCCAATTTCCAGACTTCGGGCTGATACTGAGAAATTTCTTTTTACGGAAACATCCCAAAATCACTTTTTGGTCCGACCCGGGATTTGAACCCAGGACCTCGATTTCTGCGGTTGAACACGCTACCGCTAGACCAATGAGGCACACTATTGTGCACTACAATATGTCCTGCGCAGATCTTAGTCACCATTGAGGCAGGCCGCCTTGTCTGAAATGTGCCCTTGTACATTGTACATGTACACGATAAAATCACTGCACTCATTATATATCTATATAAAAGATAACAATTTTTTTTTTTAATTTCTACTATATGTTAGTCACGCGTTCTTCTTGCCCTATTAACGAACTTTGGTAATACATTTTTTTAATAGCCATATATGGATTTTGGCAAGCACCGCCTATTTCACAGATCTGCTCGGAAATATAATTATTGAAATGAACTTTTAAACCTACATAAAATTGAAGAAGATGGTACTAGTAATGGCTGTTTTAATAGCTTGTGTTGAGAGGTATGCGATTATTGTAATTATATATATGGCAGCCAGCCAAATTATGCCTAGTTTAAACAGATCAAATAAACAATATATTGGAATAAACAATACGCCGGACAACTATTTGTGTGACCCATAAATAGTTGTTCTGAGTCTGGATGTAATGTGTGTCCGTCTATCATATGTTTGAGAAGTACCCCGCAACACAGGGCTTAAATTGCCCAAAAAGAAACACAACCTTTTACACCGCATGTCGTGGGTTCGATTCCCACCCGGGACAGATACTTGTGTGGATGAACATGTCTGTTTGTCCTGAGTCTGCGTGTAAATTATCTATATAAGTATGTATTTGTACCTTTAAGAGAGAAATAAACGAAAATTTTATTTATTTGTTATTATTTACAAAAGAAAAATAGTATATGTAGTATATCAGTTATCTGGTTTCCATAGTACAAGGTCTGCTTACTTTGGGATCAGATGGTTGTGTGTGAATAATGTCCCGTATTATGAAGTAAGTCTGGCGTATAGTAAACTATACGCCAGCCTTCAACACCTACACATTAGATGGTCAAAAGCGTAAATGAGGCGCGCTGTTATTTTTTGTGATAAGGCAGGGAGATTGCCTAAGCATGCCGTCCGCAAAAAGTGTCTGCGGTGGGTAAGTTGGAATTACACCGACTAAAACTAAACTTCCGTGAACTTTTCTTGGCACTTGATAGCAGAAGCCCCGGGAACGCGGGCATGCTGATCCGGTGCCCCTTTTTGCGTCATGTTTGGTCGGGACACGTACCCTGGGAGGGGTCTGGATTGCCCTCCCCATAGCGGCAGTAGAGGATACTTCTCGTACTGTCACCGCGCCGGGGCCCCGAGGGGAGACAATTGATACGTAATAAGCGCCTAAATATTTTTATTTGTGAAATTAATATGTGGGGTGAGAGGAAACTTCAATTTCATTAACTCAATGCTATGTTTGGATATTTACCTGCGTCACTTTATAATGTCTATGAAACTGAATAATTTGTTAATAATCTAAACATTTAAAAACAGCATACCAGTATTATTGTCACCGGCAATTTTATTGATAGGTTGTGTTTTAGTATTGTACTTTGTTTTTAAGTTTGTAGTTGCATGTTAACGGGTCTTAGATAAAATACTAATCATAATTTATCACATACTTGGAATTAAATTAATATATTGGCTATAATGCAAATGTATCGGCTTCAAATATGTTTTCTTGTAGCAATTCTACGTGGGCATAGCTGCGGGTGGAAGTTAGTACGATAAGTTTACAACATGTATTAGTAAATTACACCATACTTTTTAACTGTAACAAAATATGTCTTTTCTTTGAATTAACCTTGCATATTAATGGTGTGTTTTCTGGAAATAAGAAACATATTTATACCACATTTATTACACAATGTAGAAACCGCGTAGGTAATTGCCTATTTCCTCGGTATTTATCTTCAAAGTTGCATTAGTTAAATGGTGAAGGTTCTTTTCAGCAGTTTTAGTGTCGAAGTCGAAACACGTTCGTGAGGTGTTAAAGAAACAAAAAAGGTTGAGCTCTGACCACGTTTTACCTCACGAGTAATCTTGCTAGTAGGAGAGCCAGTGTGATAAATATATCGAACTGGCTTACAATGTTCTACATTATATTATTATCTATACATATAATAGAATCGTAGGAAAGTCAAAACTGTACATTGAATATTTTTTTAAAAGGAAATTTGGGGCGTGATCTACATTCGATATTGAAGCCAAAATATAGTTTTTAGAAATTTTGTCTGTTTATCTTTTTGTCTGTATGTATGTCCGGGCTAAACTCAAAAAGTACAGCATGAATTTACTTCAAATTTTGCATGAATATTACGAAGAGGTCGGGTCAACATATAAGCTACATATTATCACGCTATCACCTACGGGGGAGGAGCTGTGATAATTTATAAAGTTTAACGCGGGTAAAACCGCGGGGCATAGCTAGAGTATTATAATGTGTAATGGCTTGATCAAATTTAATTTCATTTCAAATTATTCAATGCCATAGTGAATCAGTCAATGTCAGTTTATGTCAGTGAACGCAAATAAACATGGAAGCATTACTTCAAGGAAACTAAGCGCAAATTTTGACCCAATATCCCAATCAAACTGACACAACGGAATACCGTCTCTGATTGGCCAAAATATTACCGCTCAGATACACCTTTTAAAAGTAGACTTTATGACGTCATGTTCGGGTCTACATTACCATGTTCATGACATTCGCCGAGGGATGTTAAATGTTATAAAGTGCAACGAAAATAATTCACCGTGACATTAATATCTATTATTAAAATAATAAAGAATTATGATAAAATATACAGTATCTTGAACTTTACGGCAAGAGTTTTTCTAAGGTCTTTAAATAGAGCAGTATTTGGCGAGTAATGGGTTTATTTGCTATGATAATAGGTAAATAAAACAAATTTGTGACCAATTATTCACTAATTATTATTGACAATTTCCGTACTTACATTTAAGTACTACTTTTTAGGGCCCCCTTCACTTCTTCCATCCGTCCGTCTGTCTGTCAATACCCTTTATCTTGAAAACGCGTGGACGCATCGACTTGAAATTGTAGGTGATCTAGATATGCAGGGTTACTTGTAAAATACCAACAACCTCGCAGGACTAGGAAGCTAACACCATAAGCAACAACTTATTCTACGGGCATCGCAAAGATTACGCAAGCCGCCTGGTTACATATTATTTACGATGCACGTAGAGTTATAAACATTCAAGTGGTAAATTAATTAATATAGACTTTTTACAAAAAAAAAACTTGTGTGTACTTATGTACACGCGTCAGAAGTTATACTTCTTAATATACAACTTGAACATAGTTATCAATTTTCATACCACCTAGAACTAACTTCATGCTGTTATTTAGAAAATGCGCGCGCGGATGCGCGCTACGTAAAAATTCACTGTCATGCCACCTAGAACTAACTTCATGCTGTTAAATTTTCTGGTGTCGGTGTGCGCGCGCATCGTAAAAATTCACTCTCATCATTTTTCTCCATCGCGCCAAAAGAAGTATAACTTCAAAAATACAAATTATCAAAAGTTGTAAAATAAATGTTGTTGCTTATGGTTTTAGCTATCTAGTCCTGTGAGGTAATTGGTGCTTTACAAGTTACTAAGTTACCCTGTAAATATATAAATAAAATTGAATTGAATTCATTTCTCTAGTTCTCTTCGCTTTAGAACGAGTGGAAATTTGAAGAAACCAAGCTGTTTTAATACTACCATTACCATTCTTTGTGCATACCCTAAAGATGCTGAGTATTTTATCATCTAAAATAATTGTAATAAATAAAAAAAATCGTCATAATTTTTGTGTAGATAAATAAATTGATTCGTTTGCATAACAACATCACCATATATTTTGTGTCAATTTGATTGACTTCATATTTAATAAAATTAAAATATATAGCGATGTACTTACTCGTAATAACTAATTCCAAAACTCTTGTTATGCAAATGAGATTTATTAATACACCACTTCACTGCACAGGAAGGCATTTTTGGAAATTAAACACGCTGAAACTAATAACTGACAGATGACCGCCATTGATGCCTGTAGTGCGCAAACTCGGTCCCACTCCGTCCGCGGCACAATTTTTAAGCCCCGCCTACCGCGGCACAATCTGCGTTGGGTCATTTTCGCGAGCTAGGAATGCTTACATGTTTATTTGCGTTCACTGGTTTATGTCAAATTCATAAAATGGTGAAATTCGTAAATGGTTTTGATTCAACTATATAACGCTAAAACGCTTTTAGATAGTTTAAACATTGCTGTAGTAATATAGTTAACAATACATAATAAATTGTACATATGAAGATATTTATATCTGTGGTTTATATTGAATAATTTAGAATTAACATTTAATTCATGATAATAATGATTAAGCACACAAAACCGCCAGCTGAGCTACTGAAGAGCTACGATACTCCTTGAAAGTATTTTCAAATGGTTAAAAAGTTCTTAGCAAATGTCTTTACCAACATTTTTAAAGTACTTTACAGTACCAAATACCTCCATGGTATATGACAAACTAATGACACGCTAAAATTTTCACACGGGCTCTAAGCCTCTGTGTAAGTTCTAGAGGTTCACCATTCTATTAAGAAACATAGGTCTGGCTTTTTATTGCCCATCACATTTATTAATGGATTCGGAAATGAGTTTTGAATTAGATTTAGTTGATATTTACTATGCCTGTACAAAAACAGGGAAATGAAAATGCTTGTGCAAGATTTTTCCCTAAGCACCTCAAGTTGAACATTTTCATGAAACAGGGTGAAGCGCTCTTAGTCCGTAGCTTATAACGGTATGTAAGGAATCATCGAAGTTAAGTGCCTAAGCACACGGGCAGTATATAGATGGGTGACGGTTACGAGGTTTTATTATACGAGCTTCAAACATGACTGCAGTCATTAAAAAATAATCGTTTAGCTATATAGTCACCAGTAATAATCATTTTGGAATAATTCACACAATAAATTAAATTATATCCTGTAACATTTTTTTTTCATAAAGTAGGTGGAATAGAGCATGGCTATTTTGTCAGTCATAAATATCCGCGGCGGATAGACATACTTATTTTTTTGTCAACATATGCATATAATTCACAAAACCCTCCCAGACTAATAGTCATATTCATGGACACAAATATTTATCTTGTGCGAGGATCGAACCTGGAACCTTTAGACAGAAGGCCGGGTCACTGCCAACCGAGTCAAATCGGTCGTCGTATTTGTGTGATCCATATAGAGTGAGCTTTTTGTCCGTGACTTGCATGTTGTTAAGACTTTATTAATCTAGTACGGGAGTTAGTAGATATTTTTAACAAAAGTTTAATTTTGCTTAAACATATAGTATAGACAAGTGTTTTTCTTTGATGTTGAACTACTTTTTTATACATAGAAACGCATTTATGAATCAACGTACAAGCATATTTCGGAAACCGTAAGTCTGATTAGTGTTGATAAGCTCTAGCGAACTTACGTACCTAACTAATATCTATACTTTCCAATTTCGTCCCAAAAATACAGAATAATTATATAAATACAGATTAATTAGTATTTAATAATTTTGTTCATTCAGGTTTAATAAGGTGTGTAACTAACATATCATATTTATTAAAATAAATTATGAAGAATCAGAAATAAATTGAAAAGGAAAACAATTAGAATAAGAAAAGGAAAGAACCTAACCTAATCATGAAAATTATTAATCTAATAATAACTGCGGTGATATCTAACTTTGAATAATTGTATTGGACTGTATTGAACTGGATTGTATTGTATTGGAGAATTAATTTCTCTAAATCATATATTTATATCAGTAATATGTAGGTTATGGCCGGTAATAACCTCAGTTCTATTAAACTACAGTAACTACAAAAAATTAATGAAATATAATTCTAAACTTTCTAACATTTCACAATTCTGTCCTAATGTCAAATCTACATCCTGCCTCATCATGTAATCTCACTAACATGTTAATCAATCAGGAGAGATTTTATGTTATTATAAATTCCTTTATATCATTCCTAAAGACAATATTAATGTAATAAACAACCTTACTGCCAGACGATAAGCCGCAATAAACAAATAGTAACTTATGTTGTACGAGAAATAATTTGTAAGTCATGTCAGTAAATTAGATGAATCCATAACCATAACAACGTATATGTATATGCTGTGTGAAAGTAAACAAATATGTTTCAATAGAAGTGTTTATAAGTTTATGATAGCATGCAGTTTTCAGACAACTTTTCCGGCTCGAGGGTAGCTAGCATTGTGTTTTCCGCCCCGACGCGACATCTTAATCTTTAATATAATTCCATGTGTCGTAAAGTATGGTTGAGCAATTTCTTGAATACATCACATTCACATGTTCTCTGGAGATAAAATCCTGCCTATTCTCAGCGCAGTCACTTAATGTTCTACCATGCTCCAGGCGAGACATATGATGAAATGTACAATGTAAATGTATGTTCTCCACTCCTATCAAGACATTAATTTGAAACAGCATCTTTGTTCTGCCATAGGTCACCCAGCCATCAGAACATTGAACATAGATTCCAACAAAATTGTTATAGATCAAAATATTGTCAGCACCAAACACACAATTTTTGTTCGTTATTTGATTTCTCCTACCACGAACAATGCGACGTCAAACAGTCCCACTAAGGATTCTTAAGCAGGTAATAAGTTGATTTCCTGGTCCTACCAAGCCTTATGATCCCTAGTATTTATAAAATAAACACAACAACTTGCCTATACATTCATATACATCTAAATATATTTCACATAACTAATATCCTTTCAATTTCTATCTACTCTAGTCCAAAAACGAATAGATCTAACACGTTTTAACCACTAACAGTCAAAACGTCAGTGTTGTCCCCCATAACTCTCCATACCTTATACTAAACGCTGGGTATCTATTCAATTATCTATATTATGAATTTCAAAGATATTAAAAGTTCTTCAGTATAGCATTAGGCCATCAAATTCCTTCTAAATATAATCTTCTCATCAAATAAACATTCACCACTCACACTCGACGCGAAATACTTATCAATTATTTAATTATTTACACTTGGTAGCAATATAAAGCTTCAGGAGTTAAAAATAAAAACTGCTGCACTATGAGAGACCGTACTCTCTTCACTGCTGTCCTCAAAGCCTCCCATAAATCCTTTAAACAGGTTCGACATAGAGCTAATATTTTGCCATTGCTACCTCCGACATAGTTCACACTTACACAGTTTACAAACTAAAAACTCAAATTGGTTTCATTCAAGAATTTATTCACACTAAATTAAATTATCAACATGTATTTCACGATGGACCGTGTGCCGCCTCATTATTCACAAACACTCAATATTATTTTTCATCAGATAAAAACAAATTAATATTATACATTCTAGCAGGGTACACCACTATCACACATCACTATCTTTTTATGTGAAACAACGACTACCCACGATGATATCACACAAACAAAGCCAAACTAACACGTATGACAAAATACGTCTAAAAGTGAATATGGAAATGTTAAGGCGTAACAAAAATTCACCATTCTAGTTTTGTAATTCGATATTAAATTTTTTTGCTAAAACCTAATAATTTAAAGTCTGCTAACTACTTCGTATCATTTCGACACTAACTTTACCAAATCAGAGTTATTGATCCCAAAAGAACACCGTTGTGTAATAGATGTATATTTAGAGCGTCTTTGGTGTGGTGGATTTGTTATCAGATTCTACATATTTTTATATTAAAGTATGTATAGACGCCAGCACATCCAACTACCCCAATCTCTCAAATTTCTTTTATAAATTTTCAACTTTATCACATAAGCATATGATTCACTTTCAATTGGGGAGACAGATTGGGGTATCTGGATGTGCTGGCGTCTGTACTAAAATTATAGATTTAAGCTAATTAGTTTGTGCCACGTGTATTCTGCTATTGCCTACTTTATAGTTTTGATCCTTTTCTAAAACATTGCTTGCAGATAATAATTAGACTTTCATACAAACGGAATATTTAAATATTCAAAAATAAAATGACGTGCTAACAAATACCGCAGACTAGAAAGAGACAGAGCGTATTGGTGACTATAAATGCCCTCTTCAGACTTATCATTTGACGTAGACAGCCGTTTTACTAGGAAATAAAATAATTCATATTGTTTAGCGTCATCTACTGATTTTCTTCAAAAATACTTCATAAACCAGTATACTAAAAACTCAGGCGCATTGTTTGGGATTATGATTCCAAGGAGTTATTTTTGTCAAATTTTTGGGATCTCCTGATCATAATTAAAAGGATTAATTATATTCAACGCAGGCAATTAAGTAGAAATAATGATGAAATAATTTAAATATTGTTACAATTAAAGTGACATGTCCTATCTTTAGTTACAGATTGCATAAGATTTATTTAAAACTGTTCTTAATTAAAATTGCTAGCTAATGCAATGTGTTAATACACCTACTTGGCAGACGAAAGCATTTAGTGGTGGTGTACCATATATGTCCTCAATAGTACCTACTTACAAAATATTTACAGTAAACTGTGATGCCGAGCGGAAGAAATGCAGTGAATAATAATTCCTCAACAGAGCGAGCATGGATTAAGAAAGCTTTAGTGACGTGTATTTCTACAGAAGGCAAGGAATTACCATTAAATTTTAGGACTGTGCGGAATTAGGTAATTAGATCATACTACCGGAAATATTTCCACATTTCCACCCTATAGAAAATGCTAGTGGGCCTGTTAAATTCTTCGGGAATGAAGATTGAATATATAATTCAAGCTGAAATACCCAAGTGGTCAGACCATTGGACTGTTAAGTCAGCAATTCCAAGTTAAGTGTTAGAAATTATTTATCTTACATACATTATGTGTCAGTTATATGATCTATGTTGTGGCCATATTATGCATCTATTTAAAGAAGCCACTCGGATCAGCGATGTTTAAGTGTTCCATGCTAACCGTTAGATGCATAAATACCTAATGATTGTTTTAAAAAAGACGGTTAATAATATAATATCCTGGGACATTATTCAAACTAAGCAGAGCTATTAGAACCGACAACCTACAGATACCACATTTCTTTTGTAAATACATAATTACACCCAGACTCAGGACAAACACACCGAACACACGACCTGCGGCGTGAAAAACAAGTACCTAAAACCACGCACACCGGCCTGTACCTTTTGATCTAATGCATACACTTTATATTAAACTTAATGGGGGATATTAAGGCTGCGTACCTATTGGACCCACAAGATTTGACCCTCTATCACAAAAGTACCCGTCTGACCTCATTTTAAGTCCCTTTGCACCTTCTTTTAAATATAATAATCAATGTGCCCATTGGACCTCTTTTTAAGTACCCTTTGGACCTTCAAAATTAAAACTTCTTATACCTTTTGGACCTTAAAAAAATATGTTTTTATTTAGTATTCGTCCGATGTTATTTTAGTAAGAAAAGGTATAATTTTGTTGAAAATTTTTAACCAGAATTCTAATTCACTAGCGACTAACAGCAATCCGTGGTCAGTAGAAAAAACACAAGAAATTATAATGTAAACTATATTTCTTGATATTGTTTTAAATTTACAGGTACACACCTGTAAATTTGGATATTTGAATGGATAAATATTTTAAATAAACCCCTTGAAAAAATATCAATAAATCTGAGGTATACCGCATATTGTAATGTTTTACATGTAAAAGAACTTGCTAACTTTCATTTCCTACCACATTCTAACTTCCTAAAACATTCTAATTCTAAATTAATATATCTAAGTAGCATGTATTTTTATGTATACAATCTTCAAGATCTGTCAAAGTAGAAAAATGAGTGATCTAACCAATCTAACTGGAATAAGTGATTTTATTTGTAACAGAACGTTGTGATCTTTTATCTTTTTGATTGAAAATATTTATTTATTTATTTAAGGATTATCAACATTACAGACACTTAAGAAAGACAAAAGACACATGTATATAGAATAGGAAGTAGTGTTGTAACAATTATAGACAACCACCGCATTCAAAGTAACACGGTTAGTAGAGTTAGTAGTACGGTTCACATTTTGAGTTAAGATACATTTATATTTCTCATGGTTAGTAGTTGTTTTTAGTAGTAGTTGTTGATTTATATTGTTATGTTTTATTTTTGATAAGGTGTCACTTCTGTGCACGATTGTATTTTAGCTTTTCATACGAAGACACGTGAATGAGGTCCAACAGAACACGTTGCTTAATAGAGGGTCTAATAGGTAATCAAGTATAAACAATATTCAAGTTTGAAGGTCCAAACGGTACAAAGAGGTCCAAAAGGTCATCTTTGTAGACGAGGTCCAAACTAGGAGGTCCTACGGGTACGTAGCCGATATTAAACCTCTGTGGTAAATTTATCTTCTATACATATAATAAAATCGTAGGAAATTTAAAACTGTATATTGAATATTTTTTTAAAAGGATACTTGGGGCGTGATCTTGATATCGAAACCAAAAATATAGTTTTTAGATATTTTGTCTGTTTATCTGTTTGTCTGTATGTATGTCCGGACTAAACTCAAAAAGTACTGCAATTTTCTTTCAAATTTTTGCATGAATATTACTAAGAGGTCGGGTCAACATATTTTATAGGCAACATATTATCACGCTATCACCTACGGGGGAGGAGCTGTGATAATTTATAACATTTAACGCGGGTAAAACCGCAGGGCACAGCTAGAATCTAGATAAAAACAGTGCATTCATTAAAAACTGTACATCCATGGGATTTCGTATAACATATCTGCACTGTTTTGGTTCCTAGCAAAAAATAGGTCTTTTGTGAATGGGTTTGTAGTGATTAACGATAATATTACTACGTATTTAAAAGAATAGTACTTTACTTGGACGGAGTAACGGGTATACATATGTAGTGAATGGTGTATCTACAGTTGATTTTAAATCAGCAGTTTTCATTCATTCGATTAGATGAAAGATGTGTTCTATATTTGCTTCGAATTGGGACGTACCATTTCTGTACAAATAGAAGATGATATAATTAAAATGTTCACTGAAGCACGGAGAAAAACATTTTCAATTAGAATGGCAGCTGTGCAATTACGAGTAGATGTGGTTTCAACGAATTTTCTTTCCATACGCCCAGGAATACCACGTATATAATGAATTGGTTAGTTTAGTTTCGTATGTGTTTATTAAATTAGTTTGAGGCAATGTGCAACAATGATCAGGGAATGGTAAAAAAGCTCGCTTAGCATGGTACAGACGCCAGTGTATCAGGCTACCCCATTCTGTAAAATTTCCCAAATTGAAAGGGAACCTTATGCATATGTGATAAAGTTGAAAATATATAAAAGGAATTTGACAGATTGGTTGGGGTGGCTGGATGTGCTGGCGTCTGTACCTATCTTCAGACGTCATGATAATGTCAAATACATGTTAAAAAATTTCTAAGCAAAAGGTAAGTTAACAAAACGTTTGTTACGAGTCAAATCTACGAATTTTCATACCATAGAATCCATCTACCATTATTCAATCTACTACAAATTACTACCTACAACTAAAATATTGTGTTTAATAGTGCACTTGTAGAGAATTCAACAAACTAAGTATTTTACAATGTAGCTAAAGACATAATTTGCTAGAAAGGAACTGACAGGCTCTTCGGACGCTTGGCAGCGTGTACAACCACAAGTAAAGACAGTCAGACAGCGGTGTTAAACCCTTGCACTTCTCAAATCTAAAAGGGCGAAAAGTCGTCGGTAATATTCGTTTTGACTTGCCCATGCTACCAGATGCATTTTTAATCTGAGAGGTTAGAAATTCATCTGGTCTTACCAAGAGTAAGATGTATTTTATAATTTCCTATATCACATGGTTGCCCTTACATGTTTTTACTACAATATATAATCTTCATTGAACCAGGCTGCTATACCCGAATCGCCAGTAAAAGTCTACTGTATATGACTTGTAAAGATAAAATTATATTTCTAATAAAAACTTTTAATTGCGTTAAGTATAACCGAAAACTAAAAAAAAAGATTATCTTACGCTAACAAATACATCACAAAAACTAAAATCACTACAAACATAGGTAAATATTCCAAGAAGAACTACCTATACTACTACCCAATCTATTTAATACGACAACTTAAAACACCGTGACCGGCTACTAAAGCAAGAACAACGTTTTTAATCTTTACACGCTAATAACACAATTTTATTTGCTCGTGTCTTAAATACTGGCGAAGTAAATAAAAAATCACAAACAAGCGCTGGGTACCAAAGCAGCGGATTGCGCGTTAGAGCAAAATAAAATATTAAAGAGAGCGAGAATCTCAGTAACCTCACAAAGTAGGCAGAGTCTCAAGAGTGTTTCTTTCCATTGAATGGCATCTAACTATACGTATGTATATGTACATTCATATTTAGATCTTTCATCTGCAGAGGGAATGAGGAAGCTGCATCAATATTTTATTTTGATCAAACAATAATTTGTTGTTGTCTTATATGGTTGCTGAAAGTTGTGTACCTTAGGGTATAAGACTAATTCCTGTTAGATACTTCTCAGGTATCTTAATAGTAGTTTTGTATTAGTCGGCAAGAATATATGAAGTTAGCTCACACCCTTACGTTACATAAGTATAACTATGCATATATTTATTTATTTAGAATTATAAAAGTAGCACAACTTATGATTATTTCAAATGCACACAATATTCATTAGTACTTTAAACATCTAAATATAATAAAAAATGCCCTAAACGAAGAAAATAGTTGTATTTGTGTTAGATGAGGCACTATTTCCTGTCAAGAATTTCCCCCGGACATACTTGTACTCACCGCCCACTCGCGTACTACCCGCTCTCACGGTACCCGATACATTTTTTTACAATAATCACCAAAAACTCTATCCTGCATCAAACTACAATAAATTTTTACTAATGAAAAACAGTTTTTTCCTTACAAGTGTATTATTTATAGTTGGAAGCACGACTATGTTATTTTAGTTTGAAGTGTTAATTGCAATGAAAGTGTTCACACATTATATATGACATACGTCATACGTCCACAGTGTGGTGGGTTTATACCTTTACTCTAAAGTGTCAATTCCTTTGTGGTCAAATACTTCGTACATTTAGCCAAAAATATGGCTATGTATTTCTGTTCTACTTGGTATATTTTAAAATCTAATGACCCATACAACACATTTGCAACGTGATTGATAGGACAATGCTCCCGTTGTGTCAATTAGAATAATTTTGAGACATTTAATATAATAAATCGTTTAATAAAATAATCACGTCAAATTTATCTGAATTTTCCATAATTTTGGAGTGAAATTAGCCTAAAGGTGAATAATCATATCAGCCGAAAGACGTCCACTGCTGGACAAAGGCCTCCTCCAAAGATCTCCACAATTGCCGGTCTTGCGCTATTCGCATCCAGCAGTTTACAGTGACCCGCACAAGATCATCGGTACATTTTGTAGGGGGCCTGACCACGCTGCGTCTTCCAGTTCGTGGTCGCCACTCGAATAAACCACGAGTAAATTGTGCTGAAAAATATGTGCAGACGCCAGCACATCAAGCTACCCCAATCTGGTAAATTTCCCCAATTGAAAGTGAACCTTATGCTTTTGTGATAAACTTGAAAATCTATTAAAGAAATTTGACAGATTGGAGTGGATGTGCTGGCGTCTGTACAAGCAGTTATCCTGCAATTATCAACTAATTGAAAATAAACACATTGCCTTGGTTTGAAGATATATTAATAATGTATGTACTCACATAAATAGTTTACTGGTTATACTTTACCGGTGGTCATGGATAAAAAAGCTGTAAAAGGAAATGTAAGGATTTCTATGAAACATTGCTTGGAAATCCTTCAGATGAAAAAAAACGTATAAAGATCTGTTCATCTGTTCATGCCACTATTAAACATATTTGATACAGCCTAGTTTTTTTTTTTTTTTTGGAATGGCAACCATTACCCTAAGCTTGTTTATTTTATTTTATTTATTTCTCTTAGGAAGACCAACAACTTTCAGCGACATTTTAGCGTTGTATGTATACATAACAGAGCCATTAATAGGTTTCCACGAATAAACTTACTTACGTAGATCTCGACTCGAAGATATTTCTGAATCATTCAAGTTGTCTCTTCGGTTCTCTTTCAGCACCAATACTTAAGAATTACATTACATTTTTATTCAGTAATCAGCTAAACAGGATTGCCTCGTTAGGCTTACATTGGCTCTCTAGTTAATGTGGTCTTGGGTTCAAAACTCAGGTCGTGTAAAAGTGTTATAGGGATGTTTCTGGCAAGAAAATGTAGCAGAGCAGATTCTAGAAGCCTACGCCCGTAACTCTGGATTGCCAGTAAAGCTGTCGGTCCTATGCCTAATCTCTTTCCAGTCGTCTTAGTAACAAGATTGAGGCAATGAGAGCGCACCTTTGTTTTACGCAAACACCCCTGTACTTTATTATGTCCTACGCCATAATTATTAGAATCAGTTTAAAAAAAACGGAGATATCACGTACAGACGCCAGCACATCCAGCTACCCCAATCTGTCAAATTTAACTTTATCACGTAAGCATAAGGCTCTCTTTCAATTGGGGAAATTTGACAGATTGGGGCAACTTGATGGGCTGTCTGTACTAAATGCTAAAAAAAATTTAACAATCGAATATATAGCTTCCTTCTTTTAAAGCCAGTTAATAAACAAGTGAAATACCTAAAGCCACTGCAATGTTGCTATTTCCGTTGAAAGAGCAATTGTAAACTTTGTCGCCAATTTTTTTTTTATTTGCATCTTATAGGTACCAGTTACTGTCGCTAGTCTGTGAGTGAGTAAAGAACGAATTAAGTTTATAAATTGGTAACCAGTAAAGTGCTATATTTTTCAAGCATCACGTTAAGTTTTCGTTTCTGGTTGTAGGTAGTTGTTAGGCCACTGTCACGCCGCAAGTCGTGGGTTCGATTCCCATCACCACAGATATTTCTGTGCATGAACATGTGAAGAAGACTGACAAAAGCAGTATACCTGGCCTGTGTGAATGGTACAACCGGAAGGGGAAGACCTCGTAGAACATTCTCTGATCAAATTGGAGACGTACTTAGGAAAGGTCAGGTCAGAAGTACACTAAACCGGCGAGCATGTATGAAGAATATAATGTCAGTAAACGAAGCGAAAGAGGTGTGCAAGGATCGTGACAAATGGAAGTCCGTTGTCCCTGCCTACCCCTCTGGGAGTCAGGCGTGAGTCTAAGTATGTATGTAACATGTGTGTATGTCCTGAGTCTGGGTGTATTTACGAAAGAAAAGTAGTAAGTAGTATATGTTATATTTCAGTTATCTGCTTTCCATACTACATGCTCTGCTTAGTTTGTGATCAATTGGCCGTTTGTGAATAATTTCCTAGTATATTATTATTATATCTAATACTAAGGTAACCACAGCCCATATGATATCCAATTTGATTGGAGAAAGTGGAAAATAAATATCAAGAACTCCAACTAAATTGACAACGATAATAAAATAGAATACAGATCGTTTAATTCAGCAAATGAAGCGAATGGTAAGTTAGTTAAGACGTGAATGGCAGTTTTAAGTTAATTTATCAAGTATAAGCGACTGCCATCGGTTATTAAATGATAAATTTATCGTAGCAGAAAGACACATTGCCCGGATTATGTCTGAAAATGTTCAATAATATTTCATTTTCTGATATTAAATAGTACCCGTAGATATGGATAATTTTACCAACTTTTATTGCAGAATGATATCGAACGATTGCCCGAGTGGCGCAATAAGACTACACCTGCGTCTTTGAGTTTTGAGTGATAAGTGCGACTTGTTTTTGAAAATACCGGACATATAAGCCGGACAAGTGCGAATTGAACTTTTTTCCATAAGTTCAAATAATAATATGTATCTTGGGACAACACTGCCAACTAATCCTAAACTAGACCGACCCTATGGCAATTAGGAAACTGATAACCATATCTACTTATATATAGATTTCTAAGTACAT
Organism: Pseudoips prasinana; assembly: GCA_951640165.1. Classification (NCBI taxonomy): domain Eukaryota; kingdom Metazoa; phylum Arthropoda; class Insecta; order Lepidoptera; family Nolidae; genus Pseudoips; species Pseudoips prasinana. Next base: position 18,786,983 of record OX621236.1, on the reverse strand, counting down.
ACATATTATAGATGACGGTCACCGTAGCCTAATTGGTAGTGCTCCTGCCTACAAAGCTAGTGGTCCTGGGTTCAAATCCCGGTAAGTGCAAATATTTGTGTGATGAGCACGGATATTGGTTTCTGAGTCATGGATGTTTTCTATATATATATAAGTATTTATCTATCTATATAAGTATGTATATCGTCACCTGGCACCCATAGTACAAGCTTTGCTTAGTTTGGGGCTAGGATGATCTGTGTGACATTGTCCCGAGATATTATTATTATTACTAGCGGCCCGGTACGTGCTTCGCTACGCTTTTAAGTATTAGTACAAATTGTTTGTATATGGGAGAATAGAAAGATGTAGATTTTACACTTTTGCAAGACTTTTTTTAAATTTTCTCTACGTACAAACCTTCCCTGGACTTCCACGAATAATTCAAGACCAAAATTAGCCAAATCGGTATAAGCGTTGTTGACTTATAACATTACAACGAAAAGTGGCATTGATTTTTATATATATAAATTATAGATAAATTTCACCTAGATATAGAACTAACATACAACCCAAACATATAAGGGTGTGAGTATTTACATGGGTACGATCTAGTCTCTCATTCTCAATGAGATGAGACAAGCTATCCAGATAGCACACTAGAACGGTCAGGCTCAGAACTAATGGATTTAAATCACGGTGCTGGCACCGTCACCACCACCTTGCGAGCAGACTAAAGAGAATTTGCATTTACAGTAACATCCAAATTCATTTTAATCCTCGGGAATCGGACACAGGGGCACTAGCGGCTAAGTCGCCGAACATCGATTTCTTAAATGGCTTTCTAATAAATAAAGGTTAAAAATGACTTAATCAATCGTTAAATCGGCTTCCATGAGCACATGTGACGTCATAAATGGTCCGAAATCGATTGTCAACGTTGAAGCAAATTTAAAGATTGATTAAGTCATTTTTAACCTTTATTTATTTGAACGCCATTTAAGAAATCGATGTTCGGAGACTTAGCCGGTAGAGGCCCAGGTCTCACTTACGGTTGAAAGCGCTAAATCAATATAGATTTGGATGGTATAGTCATAATGTTTCAAATTGTTAGGCGTGGAAACATTATGTTGACCTATGGTATTCCATAATATAATACTCACCATTACACATATTTACCAAATGTTAATTTACCCCACGCCTTCTTCACTTTCCCCTGTTTCTCATTACTCCTTTCTTATCCCCAAATACGACTATAATATGCTTCAATCTGTTGGGCATTTATTTTTATACATTGCAATACAAAGCTATGTATATAATAATGACGTGGGAGCGTAGTCACCTTATTTGGAATAAAATAAATAAAAAACTTGAATCGTATTATCATAATCTTTTTATTAACAATAAAATGAATCGTGTGCGATACATAATTTGAATTTTCAATTATAGATGCACAAGCCTGGTTACTGCAAAACTACTGAATCGCATCCCGACTTCCATTCAAATACTACGGTCACCGCGTTTGAACATGTCTGCTTCGTGTGAAGGTAAAGAATGAGCACTTATAATAATTATTACAAAAGGAATTACAATTCGTTCAATCTCGCGGCGAGCGAGCAGTGCCGCCCGCCCTACAGATGGCGCCCGAGACTCATAAACCTACTAGTTATTATGATAAAAAGCACTTGCGTTTTTCGTTAAATATAAGTATTCAATTGCATCATGCATCTCTCTTACCATTTTATAATCGAGAAATATGTAAGAAGAAAAATTTATGGAATATAATAACAATAAATAAATATTTTATTTACAGTTAAAAATTTTATCGCCTATCTATTATATCCTCGGGCGTTAAGGAAACAAAGTGTATGATTCAACTAACTAATAATATATTGAGTCGTTAACTGAACCTGGCTAGACGAGCGGCAATTCACCTTACATGCGGTTCACGTCATTGACTACCTGCCGTCACGCCACGGCATACCTACGTGACTCTGACGTCATTCTCCAACATTACACATCGGGTAACTTTCACATTCAACATAAATCATTATCAATTAAAACAGCTTATAAACACGTCTCATAGATATTAGAATAAGTATTTACAATTTACTTACAGCTGAATTAAGATATTAATTTGTTTTCATTTTGGTACAATTTATCTTGACATCTATTATCGAACTGAATTCTGCAAAGGAACGACAGAGAAACGATAGGAAAGCTTCGATAATAAATATTTACTTATGGCAACACATCGACATGACATAATGATGTCGTAACACAATTAGCAATTGAATCGAATCGCTATCGCAATTTTTTCCGCCAATCAGAACAGTTATATGAAATATTGACGCTATCGCGTGATCTCAGACTGGTATCATTGGCTGAAAAGCTAACGACGATGATTTCATTTGAATTACTTGCTCTCAAAAGGTTCATATATTTAATAAATAGAAAGAATTCAAGTACAAAACATCGTAGTCGATTCTCAATATTATTTATACATTAAAACTTTGTATCTACTTAAATGTTATTTGGCAGTAGTGATCTTAAATTACCAAAACTGATTTATTTACCAGTTTATAACTACTCTCCTTAATACATAGGTAATAAACCCATTTCTTTATATAACAAATTACATCATACTATGGTCGTTCTTAAACTGTCAAAACTGTTTCAGAATTGTAATAATATTATTCCGCGAATATACGTAGATTATACCAAATTTAGTGACGAATGAACTATTTCCTAAATTGTAACGATACAAAGAAAATCAAGTTTATTGAAACGTAACATTAAAATGATTATTACATCAATGGTTTAAGTCTTCCTGGATTTTTATAATAATTAAAGCTCAAATTTAATGGATAAGAACATATCCATTACTTTTTCTATTTATTGTTAACATAAAAACCTTATCCATAGCACATTCACTTGACCTTAATTTGGCACACAGAATCAGTTATTGATAACACGATTACTTTGTACACAACTGTCGAAATCTAGAGAAAATATCGCCAATAGACAGACAATCTATACCTCGGATACAAAATTAGTGGATACTGTTGAGTCATCACGTAGAATACAGTTAGCAACTAAATAAAGAGCTGGGAACAGTCACAGGAACGTAAAGCGGCCCTCTCCAGGCCCACAGAGTGCAACAGAAGCAAATTGGAAAAGGCGTAGGCGCACCACGCCTTGCCTCACACTTCACTCACTCTAACACCCTAAACGATATTTACGATAATATTGTCTCGGCAAAATCTCACTCCACGGCACTCGTCAAATATCAGCGAGTCGTATATACTACGTATATATAAATTTGATAAAGTTAATTCGTATTTAAATATTCTGTAATAATATTTATTCATAAAAACACTAGGTAAGTTCGAAGTTCACAGAGGACACGAGAGTCAGTGGCGGTTAGTAGACGGCGGAGAGGCGCAGTGCGGGCAGCGGCATCAGGCGCTCGGTGGCGCGCCGTTAAATGATGCTCTCACGGTTGCGCTCGTTGTCCTCCACTGAACTCAGCGAGCTGCCGCCGCAGATCTGCATCTCTATCTCTTGGAGCCTGCGCGGAAAATCACCCATATAAGATTTTACTTTGACGTAATTCACTTGACTGATTTTTTGTCTTCAATTTTTGGACTGGACTAGAAAATAACTATCAAATTTAAATTATAGATGGTACTAGCTTAGCCGTAGGTAAGAAGGTGGAGAGGGGCCCACAGGTGGCAAATATAAAAATGGAATAATAAGAATACAAATACATTATATCGTATAAGCAGTCACCGATCACGTCGCGACAGACCTAACAGGGTGCTGCGGGCATTCTAGTAAAACGTCCTGACTTTCAATATCCGCAAATATCTAAGGATGGCTCATTGACATGACAAGTATACGCTACCATAAAATAATTTTACAACAATAGTTACAGCTTACCTCTGATCGACTTCCCACTGCTGTTGATTAAGTTTGGCCGACATCGCAGCGTTTTCCGTCTCCACGGTATAGAGGCGTTCTCTCAGACGTTTAATCTCGCATTCGAGGGCGTCGTGGGAGTCGCGCAAGACACGTGGAGCCACGGCCACGCTGCCACCGCCTGCTGCACTCGAGCGTGCACTCGATGCGAGCGACGCCACAGGAGACGCTACTCGAAGGGGGCTTACTGACGAACTACAAACAGATAAAGATTACTGCATGCTGCCTTTTTTTAGGCAAACTATGGAGTAAAGTCAAGCTAACCTAATAATTAATTAATTAATTCCTAAGCTCTGTAAATAAGGTGAGCCGTGTGGTTTTCGCCCAGAAAGTATAACAGGGCCACCCCACATCATCCCGCGGATGCCTTAAAAGGCGACTAGTACTATACAGTTAGGCTTGCCATTTTTGGCTTGTTGCGGTCGCGTCCGGCCAAATATGTACGTGTTTGGCCTGTCCGGCTTTTGTCAGGCTTTTTGTCAGAGTGGCGATTCGTACGACGATGGGATGAATATGCATATATCTGGCACACATTCCATCTTCGATCTCGTGCTCACTTTACATCACGTATAAATACTTTTTTCAACAGCCCAGCTGTAAAAACATTATGTTTGGCAATAATAAAAATGTCCGGCTTTTAGGATAAAATGTCACGCCTTATATAGTGCGCAGTCCGGCCTTTGCATTTTATGGCCTGGCAACCCTAGATACAGCAGGTAGTCGGGCAACAGCTCCACTCGTGTACACACGACCACATTTCAAGCTATACATTCCCAATATAAGCTGACCTCCCATTGTATAGAAATCCTGTACAATGCGAGATCAACGTATATTAGTATGGAATAGCTTGATATGTAGCCATGTATACTAGTTAGGTACTACCTAACCATAGGGCTAACCCCTCCAAATGGCAATGTTAGCAGTAGACTATTTTAGGCTGGTGATGTATATGCTAATTAGGCACTTTAGTACTTCGTTAATAAGCCTGCAAAAAGTTAATGCTATAGGGTTTGTAAACAATTCAACGAACCAAAGTAACTGACATAGCCCGAAGAACTTACACATAGCTCGTAGAGCCGGGCGCTGGGCCATAAAGGTTCTCGAGTGACGACCACGAACGAGCATTGTTTGAACGAGGATTAAGGTCGCTGGAAGTCGCTGGATGCGGATAGCGTAATTTGGATATAATTGTCAATAACCGGATAAGACATAAAATTATGTCCAATGCCTTTACCCAGAATTATAAGGGGATGTTGAAATTACTCCTTCATCATTATATCAGCCGGAAGACGTCCACTGGTGGACAGGGCCTCCCCCAAAATCTCCACAAGCTTCTGAAGCATCTTATTTAAGTATAAATGACTTCTTGAACCTAACTATGAAGAAATAAAAACTTGGGAGGTGTCAAGGGACACCCGGATGGAACGAAGTTATTTCTTATTATTTATTATGTACAAAAAACCTGTATACACTCAACAAAAATAATCGTCACGACACCACACTGTTCAATGCGAAATAGAAATGAAAATATCTGGCTTGCTTTCTATAAGAGAGAGAGAGACAGACAGAGAAACATGCGTACGCCGCACAGCTGCAAAAAGTGTCGTGACAACTTTTCGTAAGAATTTTTTCCGTCTAACCCCCTTTCACAACGCGCGATAAGGAACTTTGTTCCAAAAATAATAATAATTATGTTCACCTATAAAGCTGGTCCCGGTAGGAAGGCGGGTGTGAGGAGTGCGGTGGTAGCGCCGGAGCAGGCGGCAACTGCATCTCCTCTATGGGCACGCGACCGCTCGTTTCCACGAGGCCGGGCGTTGACTGGCAACGACCCATTGCCACTACAATCCAAACAAATATAACGCGGCCTCACTACTCAGTGATACATTACCCATGATATTCGGATGAACATAAACTTAACTGGTAAAGTTAATTTTACCTTTATACTCTCTTTTCATCAGATTGTGAAAAGAAGAGTATAAAAGTATAACAATTTATATTTAAAAAATAAACATTTAATTAAATTGTTAAAAACTTACTAGCAGAACTATAATCATAATTAACTATATTTTGATTATAGTGGCAACGACCCATTGCCACTATAATCCAAACAAATATTACACAGCCTCACTACTCAGTGATACATTACCCATGATATTCGGATGAACATAAACTTAACTGGTAAAGGAGACGGGGATTTCTGGGCCTGACTGTAATAAGTTGAGATATGGTTTAAAAAAAGCGTTATATATTTCTATTTCAAACTGTAAAATATGACCCAATTTACAATCTGGAAAACGAGAAATTACAAAATAAGCTTAAGTCACTAATTAAATTGGTTGTTGACTACTACAATCGATTAACGTCAATGAGTTCAAACAATGTAATATAAATCCTCTTGCACCAGACACCAGGTAACCGATTTAATCATAATAATTATTAAATACATTAACTCAATGTCAACAATAAAAAATAAAATATCAACAAAATAAATAGAAATCATAATATCGGTTATCGTTCAAATCGATTTATTAGTTATTGGCAACTATATTTTTAATCTATGCTGACAGTGACTGGTGACAGATTTTGAATCCTAATCTATGATCGGTCACTCGTTTCTCGTATCGTTTATAGTGCGTGTGTGATTTGAGTATTTTTTATTGTTTTGTTTATATATCCCTCGACAACTGCATTCTCTCTACGGACTTCTGATATTGCTTAACGTGTACGACTTTTGCTAACATACTGGACACGGATAACTATTAAATAGCAATCGCCCTTAAAAAACAGCTGTTTAGTATAGGTTGGTACATAACCTCTCTATTAAGACTAAATCTTTTATAACTCTGCTCATAGATTGAAGAAATCCATGGATTTTTTAGTGATTGGCTGATAATTTATAGACCTATTAATTGACACTACTTTTATCTTTTTACATCCGAGCCCAATATTGTAAGAAAACGTATCCGTCTCCTTTAATTTTACCTTTATGCTCTTCTTTTCATCAGATTATGAAAAGAAGAGTATAAAAGTATAACAATTTATATTTAAAAAAACATTTAACTAAATTGTTAAAAACTTATTAGCAGAACTATAATCATAATTAAATATAAATAAATATTGTGATAAAATCACAAACTGCCATCTGATCCCAAATCAGGTCCAGGCTATTGCGACCAGACAACCGATAAACATACTTATATATTTCTAAATACATATTACATATAAATTACACCCACGAACAACAAATAATCATGCTCATCACACAACAATTTATCATGCGTGGGAATCGAACCCACGACCTCTGGCTTAGCAGTCAGGGTCACTAACCACTAGACCAATAGGTGAGACTTAGGCTAATTAATTAGCTGCTCATAAGACTTAGGCTCTAGTAATTTGATATTCTTATACGTACACATTATACGACTTCAGTTTTTGAATAATATTGTGTACTAGCTGTGCCCCGCGGTTTTACCCGCATTAAATTTTATAAATTATCACAGTTCCTCTCCCGTAGTTGATAGCGTGATAATATGTAGCCTATATGTTGACCCGACTTCTTAGTAATATTCATGCAAAATTTTAAGTAAATCCATGGAGTATTTTTTGAGTTTAGCCCGGACATACATACAGACACACAGAAAAAAATTCTAAAAACTATATTTTGGTTTCGATATCGATTGTAGATCACGCCCCAAGTATCATTCTAAAAGAATATTCAATGTACAGTTTTGACTTTCCTACGATTTTATTATATATAAAATTGTAGGAAAGTCAAAACTGTACATTTGTAGAAAGATACTTGGGGCATGATCTACAATCGATATCGAAGCCAAAAATATAGTTTATATATATATATATATATATATATATATATATATATATATATATATATATATATATATATATATATATATATATATATATAATTGGTACTCATAGGTTACCTTTTTCCAACGGCGCTTTCTTATATTTCTCGAGTCTCTTGACGGCGATAGCTTCGAGGCGCACCCTGGCGGCGGGGTACTCTTTGAGCACATCCCACATGTCCTTCTTGCTGAGCACGAACAGGTCCGAGTAGCCGACAGACCGCACCGACGCTGTCCGCCGGTTGCCTGTCGACGTGTCATCCACACACTCCGTGCCAACCGGCGTCCGGCCCACACTTATGAGCTGTTCTGACCCTCATTCCGACATACACACACACATACAGAACAGGTCATAAGGACATACCAGGAGGACCGACACCGGAGGCAGGGTAAAACATCACAAAAATTTAATTCAAATTTTAAGAGCTAAAAATTAAGCTGATGTAGTAAAAAGATTGAAATAAGCTACCTTGAAATTTAGACAAGACGCAGGGTAGGAAACGTATCCGGAGCCACATCACGTTCAGAATTTGTAAAATAATAGCTGACCGTAAAAGAACATAAGAAGCCATTTCTATAGGGTCTTCGTTTTGCTCCAATACCAAGACAAAGCTTTAAAGATAAAAAATTAGTTAATACAATTCTAGATTAATAAAATCAGTACCTACGTAAAAAGTCCGTAAAAGAACTAAGCAGTTCTACGAATTAGAGTCGCATAGGAGTTGAAGTCATAAAGAAAGAACTCAGACAACCGAGAGATGTCACTTACGCAAGGACACTTATTTATACGGGGTACATGCACCAAGAGGTCACGCCAAATATAAGTATAAGGTAATCAGGGAGGATGCAAAGCGATCGGGGACACTGCCTTCATACAACCAAAGGAGTCGTTACTAAAGATGCAAATAAACCACATGACAAAAGTCGCTACGAATCCTTGAAGAGGATCTAAAACGAAGCCACTGAAGTCCGAGAATCCGAAAGTAAAGAAAATAATGAAGCTTTACGTACCACACAATAATATTTCTTCTTTTGAAGTATCAATATGAAAAGGAATATACCAAATGCATATAAAAAATTGAAATCATATTCTAATAAAAATGCGTAATTTTAAATCAATTTTAAATTTTAAAGCATTCCCTAATTCAATTGACACGGGCCAGTTAGCGCTAGTCGGTTGCGTAATACGTTCAATGCGCCCGTTGTTGGCAAGAATCATTTGGCGCGCTGCATCGTGTGATATATTATGCGACGAGCGTGCAACCAACAGCGTTAACAGTCGTGTCGGATGTCCCAAAACCTGTTGGTAGCGTCGCGGCCTCTCCCTCGGCCTGATTGCAGCGTCTCCTCGAAACGTTTGCTTTTTGAAACTTTTCAAGAAATACAAAATAGAGTAATAATGGCGTGGCGTCTCGGGCCGTGGCGATATTTACCAAGTTGTTTACCTGCCGTGCCCATGTTCAGAATGGAAATTTCGCCAAAATAAGAACCCGCTTTGAGTGTAGCCAGCACTGTCTTCCCGTTGTCACCAACCACCTGCAGTTTCCCTCTGTTCACTATGTACATTTCCTTGCCGACTTCGCCTAGGGACAAGTTCAATTTTAATTCAACTTATTCCTGGAAATATTTTTCTGCGAATTGTATTTTCTTCAAAGATATTCTAGTAAAGAAAGAAAAACGTACCTTTTCTACAAATGTAATCACCCGGCGAGAACAGAACTGGTCGAAGTCGCAGAACTAATTCGCACAAAAAGCCCGCCTCCGTATTTTGGAAGATCTCTACCCTGTAAAAAGACATTATTGTTATTCTTTTTTAAACATGAGCAGTGCATTTAGATAAAAAAAAATAAGATTAACTTATTCATGACTTTTTCCCTAGCATAAAAATGATTTTATACTGACTAAAAACAAGCAATCTTATTTATATTAATTTTGTCGTTTCATTCTAACTGAAATAGTTTCCAAAAACTAGAATATTATCACCATTTACTCTCAAAGAATCAAACCATTCTTCAAAAGAATGCGTTCCATTTTATTCCTCTAGATTTCTGTACATTCGCTAAAACCGGGCAATGCTATTGTTGATGTATTGTATGAAGCTACTTTCAATATTTACCGTGCTTAATTAACTATAATTTTAAGCAGTGCCTATGTAATTATTAACTAACTCTACAAAAGAATGCGTTCCATTTTTCCTCTAGTTTTCTGTACTTTCACAAAAACTGGGCAATGCTATTATTTTAATTTGAATGAAGCTACTTTCAATATTTACCGTGCTTAATTAACTATAATTTTAAGCAGTACCTATGTAATTATTAACTCTACCAAACTAGGTAAAGCCTGTGCTATGACAACCAGATAACTGAAAACCATAGTAACGTATTTCTTAATACATACATACATATGTACATGTACATACATACAAAGACTCACGCCTGTCTCCCAGAGGGGTAGGCAGAGACAATGGACTTCCATTTGTCACGATCCTTGCACACCTCTTTCGCTTCGTTTACTGACATTATATTCTTCATACATGCTCGCCGGTTTAGGGTACTTCTGACCTGAGTTTTCTTAAGTACGTCTCCGATTTGATCAGAGAATGTTCTACGAGGTCTAAGTGAATCATATGTACATGTTATGCATAAATTACACGACAAATAATCGTGTTCATCACACAAAGATTTGTCCCTAGTGGGAATTGCACCCACGACCTTACGCCCAACAGTCAGGGCCCCCTAACCACCAAACTAACAAACCAGTCATAAAAAATCAGGTGGTACATTAAACAGCATGTTTAAGTACGTAGTCTAAACCGCACGCAAACAAAACTCAACTGAAAACAGAAAAGCTCAGGAAAGCCATTTAGCGACAAAAATGTACGGATCGTATAAACGAACACTTATGCATAATTCATGGACGTAAAAAGCGAATATTTCTCTTTTTAATTATACAACACGGGGTATTAAGCTTGGACTGCTATGCTGTGTTAATGTCAGCAAGATGAGCGTGCAGCCTATTATCACATGGATAGTTTTTTATAACCTCGTCACAAGGTGACGCAGTGCACGTGTGGCGCCGCGGCTAAGACAGTCGCCTCGCCGCTTCGTGTCGCGGGTTCGAGTTCCACTCTGGACTACTATTTGTCTGACCCAGAAATAGTTTTTCTGAGTCTGGATGTAATTTGTGTCCATCTATTATATCCATCTATTGTATGTTTGTAAAGTACCCCGCGACACAAGGATTAGATTTCCTGGTGCGGGCATTATCTTTTGTTTTTTTTTAAAGGGATACATACAAGTTGTCTCTTGACCTGACATATATTTTTTTTATTGTAGTGTACTCAAGTTTTAAATCTTCACTGGTTCTCAAGATATGAGCTACGCCTTGTAGTATCTGCATATGTATTGATGTACAACTTCAATACAATTTATCTATATATATATAGTATGTATAGTTCGGGTACGCGGGGAGTACGCGTCGCTCTCAGAATTAATTTCGTAAATTTAGTTATTTCGGACTTTTCAGCGATAAGAATGTCTTTAAACTGAACATTTTGTGTCAACCTATCGACAGACTATGGAGTACAGTGTTAAATTTAGTTATTTTTAACGTTTTATCATTGTTTAAGAGTGAACAAGTGCAGTGACAATTATTACAACTCGCGGGTGGCGCGAATAATTTGCGCCGTGCATCGCGCTCTTTCACTCACGCGCGGACTAGATATATCCATCTCGCTCGCTCGCATTGTGTTACTGCAAGATTCCAAATATTCAAAATGAATTGCCGTGTTTGTAACCGAAAAATTGATGACGGGGAGGGCATTAAATGTAATGGATGCAAAGTTAATTACCACTACAAGTGTGTGAACATTACCACAGCTGCTTTTAGAGAAGGGCAAGTCCAACTAAAACGCAATTTCAAGTGTGACTCCTGCGCGAATGTTACCCAGCGGGTCCGAGTCACTGATGACACACCAGTACGCGGAATTGCTGCCGTATCTAAGATTATGGAGTCGAATCAATCTTTGTTAAAAAATACAGAATTGATGACATCGGATGAGATGATAGATAAAGTGAGTAGTGTAATCATCACAAAAATTAATGCTTTCGAGTTGAATATTATCCAAGAGATTAAAGATACTGTTGCGGTACTGGCGCTTGAAAATAGTAGATTACGTCAAGAGTTGAAGGAAGCAAATATGAAGTGCAACGCCTATGAACAGCAAATTAAACATTTGAAAACTGAGATACCAATATCCAACTTTCAATCCTCAGTGCATTGTGCATCGAAAACTTCGCAATGTGTTAACGCAGCGGCGGGCGAGTCAATTCTTGTACCGCCCGCGCCCGCGCACCCACCCGCGCGCGCTCCTGCACCTGCGCCCTTTTCTGCGAACTGTGACTCGGCGCCGTTGACCCCGCGACCAAATATCAGCTACGCGGCGGTGGCCAGTAAAACAGCGATCTTACATGATGTTGACATAAACTCTGAGTGGACAGAAGTAAGAGGCCGGAAAAAGTATAATTACCCTGTGAATCGAGGTGGTAATACATCTATTAAGGCGCTGAAAGTGGTGGAACGTAAAAAGTATCTTCATGTATGGAGATTAGAGAAAGAAACGACAGAAGAGAGTTTACGATAGCACATACAGGGCGTCCTAGATGGAGATGCGGAAATAATAGTTAAAAAAATTGGACATAAAACAGAAAGAGATTACGCTTCTTTCAGAATAGGAGTATCTGAACGGAACTACGAAAAAATATGTGATCCTGACGTATGGCCATTAAACATTGAATACTGTGAATGGATTTGGTTTCGCCCCTCAACCAAAACAACGTTACCAGAACCACAAAGCAAATAATAATATCAGCATTTTGTATCAAAATGTGAGAGGACTGAGGACGAAAACATCACAGTTTCTGTCTCTTCTTGAGTCTTCGGGTTCAGATATATTCGCCGTAACTGAAACCGGCTGTAATCAGTCGATACAAAACGCGGAAATCACACTACCAGGATATCCAATACTTAGGTGCGATCGAGCGGACGGGCGGAAGCAGGGTGGCGTACTTTTAGTGGCCACACCTCGCTTTGAGCTTATTCGAGTGACACCGGACGATATCGATATAAACAAATACATGTTTGAATTATTGTGTGCTTCAGTTTATTTACAAAATAGATTTTTATTTGTTTGTTGTGTTGTGTACATACCTCCAAAGACGGACGAGAATGAGTATATGGTAATGTTTAACATACTTGAAAAAATATGTGTAAAATATAAAAGTAATGTTATAATACTCGGTGATTTTAATTTGTTTTCATGCAATGTAAATATTCGTAGTTATTATGATTATTTTGTGGCGTACAGTGAAGTCATTCAGTGTAACTCCGTGCCTAATTGCAACGGTCGACAATTAGATCTTGTGTTGAGCGGGCGCGCGGGCGTGTCCGTGCGCGCGGGGGACGAGGGGCTGCAGCCCGTGGACGCGTATCATCCACCGCTCGACGTCTTGGTGGTGGTGGCTGCGGAGCCATCGCCGACGCATCCCGCCTCGGGGGCACATGTAGCTGATCACAATCAGGTTTTTAAACAATGGAACTTTAATAAGGCGGACTTTTTACAGATGTACGACTTATTAAGTAATATAGACTGGAGTGAATTATACGTTTTGAATGACCCCAACATAGCTTTAGAGTTTTTCTACAGTAAAATTAATGATGTCTTTGATATTTGTGCACCTCTTAAAAAACAAAAATGTAAAAATTCTAGATACTCATACCCAGCTTGGTACACACCAGATATTATTAGTAACATTAAATTAAAATATATTCTACATAAAAAATATAAATCAAGTAGGTCTACTAGCGACTATAAAGCATTTTCTTTGTGTCGGTCTAAAGTTAAAGCAGATACGTTGGTGGCTCATGATAATTACCAAGATCGCGTACAGAACCACTTAGCGACTGAGCCTAAGGCGTTTTGGAATTACATCCGAGCAAAGAAAGGTAACTCTAATAAATATAGACTCGTAAAGAACGGAATAGACCTGTCCGAAAAAGAATGCGCCAATGAATTTGCACGATATTTTCATTCTGTATATAACTTAGAGGCTGCTGCGTTAGACGCTGAAACGGCGAGCGCCGCGGCGACCGCGAGTGGGGCGCGCGCGCACATCAGCCGAATAGAGCCGGGCGAGGTGCGTCGCGCGCTCGCTCGCCTGTTGCCGAAGCGTTCGGTGGGACCGGATGGTATACCCCCTTTCATTTTGAGAGACTGTCGAATGGTTTTGTGGAAACCGCTACTACATATATTTAATAATTTTATTGACTCGGAAACATTTCCTGACTGTTGGAAACTTACTCGTGTGGTTCCGGTACCTAAGAGAAGTGGAAATGGAGCAAACGCTAGCGATTACAGACCTGTTGCTGTTCTCTCATCACCAGCCAAAGTGTTTGAGACAGCTGTCCATAACTGCTTGTATCACCAAATAAAAGCTCACCTAGCAAACGCTCAACATGGTTTCAGACCAGGCCGTTCAACAACCGGAAACTTACTTCATCTCATGTCCATCATAGTGCCGGCTGTAGATGCAGGACTGCAGGTGGACGTAGCCTACTTCGACTTCAGAAGGGCGTTCGACACAGTGGACGGAGACGTTCTGCTCTTGAAGTTAGCTGACAAGGGTTGCACACCTCACACGTTGAGGTTCTTTGCTAGTTATTTGCGGGACAGGCGTCAGTTTGTTGACTGTGGAGGACAGCTTTCTGAACCGTATTTCACGAGGTCAGGGGTGAGTCAGGGCAGTAACCTTGGCCCTCTTCTCTTCATACTGATGATAGATGACTTATCAGCGGTAATTCAGAAGTCATCTTGTTTACTATTTGCTGACGATTTGAAATTGTTTCACGTAGTGGAAGACAGAACTGATCATGAAGTACTCCAGGCAGATATAAATGAAGTCACCAAATGGAGCCATGCTAACAAACTTTATTTCAATGTATCCAAATGTTCAGTTATGTCTTTCACTCGTGCTCGCAATCCACATCATTATCGGTATGAAATGGAGGGAGAACTACTAAAAAGGGTCGAGGAAGTGAGAGATCTGGGCATTTGTTTCTCTGCCAATTTAAATTTCAAGAAGCATATAGAACAGGTTTGTAGTAAGGCATATAGGAACTTGGGTTTTGTTTTACGACAAGCAAATCAGTTTTATAATATTAGGGCGTTGAAAGCTCTGTATGACGCTTTGGTGAGAAGTCATCTTGAATACAATGCTGTCGTTTGGGGGCCCAGTGAGGCTAAATATAAACTTATATTGGAAAAAATTCAAAATAAGTTTATCAGATTTTTATATTTTAAGTCATTTATGGTGTACCCGGGTTACCCGTTATTATACCCAACGCTTTTTGTTTTGGGTATGGTAGGATATAGTAAATTAGAAACTAGGAGGGAAGTGGAACTAGCTACATATCTATTTAAAATATTACGTGGTAACATATGTAATCCGGATATTTTAACCAAAATCGCTTTGTGTGTACCGGACGAGTGCGTGAGTCGCCGGCGAAGGCCGCAGTTACTGGTGGAGCCGCGCGCGCGCACTAACTTGCTGCAGCGAGCGCCACTGACGCGCGCCTTGCGGACGCTCAATACAATAACCCACCAATTAGATTTATTCACGTGCTCGCTGAATGACTTCACTGTGATCGCGTATAGGGTGATAAGTTACCAAAATAATTAGTTGTGTATGTTTTGTGTATGTTGTAATTTTACTTTCATATGTTATGTTATAACTTTAATTATAAGAATAATATAGTAGATTAATATGTAGATATAAGTTAATTAGATTAAGTTAAGTATTATAACTATTCTGCCGCATTAGGAAATGTCCTGTAATGGTAGATTAAGTTTGTTTAAAAAATAAATAAATAAAATAAAAATAAGTAAATAAAAAATAAAATAAATAAATATTGTATATGAACCGATTTAGATAATTCTATTTTCATTGGATAGGGAAAGTATTGTCCATTGAAATTTTGTATGAATTAGTTGGATTGCAAACTATGGATTTAAAAGCAAAAATTTGAAGTCAAATATATGATTTATAAAACAGTTATTATGTTGAATAAATTTGCACGCGAATGGACCTAAATACAATCCTTACTTGGTTACAACAACATCTCAAATGTCACGTCAAAAATACTGCACAATTTCACCAAGTTTTGTAACCCGTTTATAAAATTTTTTGATTAAAATTAGTGTATTATTTCACCCCTTTCCGTTTAAATGTGTACAATAAAGAGTATTCTATCTATCTTTTCTCTGACCTGCTTTGTCAATTTTCCATTTACACTATTTTACACCGTGCTTGTAAGTATTAACAGATAAATATCTGGCGCTCATAGTCAGATGCTCTCACCGATCCGTAAATGATTGGCGAGGTTAAGCAACTAAGATCGCGGTCAGTCCATAGATGGGTGACCGCCAACGTGGTTCAATTTCTGAGCATCTCCGTGCTTCGGAGAAAACTTTAAAGTGTCGGTTGTAGCCATTAGGCAACAGTCGTTAAGCCATGACAGAGGCCTAATGGGCGGCTTGAACAACTCCAACACTAAGATAACCACTGCCCATAATTGGCGTGAAACTATAACATTAGGTTTTCTCACTGTAGTAATGAATAATATCAACATAGCAAAGCCGACAATTAATGTTCCAGCCAAAATTTAACTGGCTTCACCCTAACCGAAACTTAAGTCAAATTAAATTAAGACGAAGACATTTCAGCGTCTCGACTAATTCTGCATATAGTGACAACTTCATTATCTGTCGAGTGCCCCTCGTCATTGTCACAACCAAAATGAAGCAAACTATTTGTAATAGCCATTTTCGTCGGTGAATTTGATTCTTGGGTATCAAACCCAACTTTGATGATTTTTTGCGACACAAAGAAGACATTTAAATTTTTATCTCGATTCTACTCTTTAATTATAATATTCATTTTATACGAGACGTTTGATATTAAAGAAATATATCCTATATAAGCATTATAAAATCTAAATTAAAAACAAAGACTGCAGGCCGATCGAGACATTGTGTGTTTATATAAAAACGTTATGTGTGGAGTATATTCAAATTTGTTAGGTTTTGTGTGATAAAACTGACTACCTTGACCATGCATAACAAGAGTATTTTATCTATATTATGTATATATTTAAAAATATATAACTGTTAGATATTTTATCAGTTGCCTGGTCGCCATACTGCAGCCATCAGATGGTAGTGTGTTAGGTGACCCAAGATATTTATTATTATATATTTATTTATTTCACTTCTTAATATAAAGCCTTTGATTCCTTTAATACTCCAAACCCTTATACATTTACAGAGTGTCTTAGCATTATCCTTGGTGGTTATGAAAACGTTTATACACGTACAACACGACACACACCCTAAGAATACTAATCATCTTGTTTTCTTCCAACGACATTATGTACGTTTGTTATTAAATAAATGGTTTTAAGTAGAAATGCACGTGTACTGACAATATCACATTTTTGGTTAACGGCTGTGTCAGTATGGAAATGGGTTAATTATGATTTTAACTAAACGGCGAAAAAAAAAAACAATTATTTATTCTATAGAAAAACACCGTCCTAATATTTCCGATTGGAAAAAAAAAATCAAAAATAAATTTCTTCTTGTTTTTGAGTTTATTATATAGGTTTAGTTCATAATCTATTAAGTGTAAACATCCGGTCTTAGTATGTAGAGTGTGATATTTCACATATATTTAATTGTTTGTTTCCATTAATTGTATGTTTGTAAAGTAACCCGCGACCTGCGGTGTCTTATAAAAAAGAAAATACTGGTTTGTATGAAACGTATTTTAGGCATCAATTTAAAGAAAAAAACTGGATGCATTACATATAAATGTAAATATTAAATGTAAATCTTCCTAAAAAAATCTAATGTTACTTTGAAATATGTAACGTAAGGCGCAATATACTAGTTCAAAAGCAAAATACATATAGAGACAATGGACAATTGCACATTGAATCCAGGGCCTTATGCCCTGGTTTTCAGGTTTCTTTCTTCTCATTTATTAGTTAATCCCAGGTTAATCCATAAGTTCAAGATACTGCGTGATTAATAACTAATCGAATTATAAAAAAAAACAACTTACAAAATACCTAGTCTTTGTTTTTCATAAAATGAATAAACCTCGATAAGTCCTAACTGCGAGGTTTAAACTAAGATCCAATAAAGCCAGTCCAAAGAGTCCCTCGTCAGATCCGCTTAATTGTTATAAATGTCAACAATTTTTGTAAATATTATTGTTAAGGACAAGTTTTAATAAATTACTACCTATGTTATTAGTCTTTTATATATCATGATTCGCAGTAAATAAATAATTTTAATATGTTTACATTTGATTGGCTTTATATGCCTTATTATCGCCATCTCATCCTGATTACATACATACTCTTGAAAGGTTACAAAACTATGCAACTATCAGAAGGAGGTTGAAATTGACTTTTAAGATTGGATTACATAACATTTAGTTACGAATGAAGTACATTATTGGTTGGGCTCGTAATAAAGTATTTGCAATAACCAGAAAACAATATTAATTTTAACATACCACAAAGATATGTTAAAATAAATTACAAAACACATACTTAGCATATGCTATGGTCATATCAAGCAAAAATGTATAGTCGTTCAAATAGTACTTGCCTCTTCAAAGTATCAAGATGAACATTAATAGCTATCTCTGCTTTCAGCTTGTCTGGAAGACAGGAAACCGCCTTCTCCTCGTCTGAACATTTCTGCGTCAGCCAGAGGTAGTCGAACCACTTGATCACCTTCACTTGCAGATGCGTTGGCACCCGGCGCATGCGCATGTAAGTCTTTACACCATCTAACTTAGCTGAAAACAATGTCTTAATTAGGCTTTCTTCATTATTACTATAACTATAACTAAACAATAGAAAAAAATTGAGGTTTAGTAATAATGGGAAGTCAGATCGGGAAGCTTTATAGCTTCTGGTTGAATTTGAGGTACTTCGGCCAATCTCGACGGAGACTAACCAAATGCGAAGAACTTATCAAAGTAAGCGTGTTATGCATAACGTCTTAAAACAATCCAATAACAGTCTTCTATCCGACTGTATATTGTACTACATATAAACCAAAATCTATACAATGCGGTCGTATTGTTCTATCAAGCAGTGAACGTATCCTTTTTTTTTATTGTAAACGTCATATATAGTGCAGTGCACCGATAAGACAATTATTATCTACTATGTGTAATACCTGCAACTATGACCGATTAATTCATAAGGTATTATGAAAGCGGACTTCGCAAAACTTAAATGGAGAAGTTTACATTCTCATTTTGGTAAAATTTGCTCTATTAGTACTTACGAAGTCATTAAATTCTAGCGCTCTTCGCAAAGTTCCACCTCTACACAAAATTTCAATTTCAAAAAGATAATGTTATTCATTAAGTTGCCAACCAGTTTCATAGCGGTAAAGTGAATTTATCCTGTGTTGTAGATCATGTTTAATTTCAACTGCCGCATGGAAGTAAGCTTAGTTAGGTTAAGTGGAGCACCGAACTGTATGTCTACTGCTAATTTGATGTTAACTACATATGACAATCTTAAGTTTGCCAAACCAAGTTAACTTGAATTTCCACCCTAGGTTTACAATACTAGGCCTAGTTTAATTGGAACCAATCACATGTTAATATGGCTATAAAAATATACAGATATGCGTATGAGTGCGAAGTAGGAGGAACTTCTTGCTACCTAAACAATAAGTAAAGCATAACGAAGAGTTGCCTGGCCTATTTTGATGTAATGCTTAGTGATCCTGACTGCTAAGCCAGGGGCTCTACCGGCTAAGTCGCCGAACATCGATTTCTTAAATGGCGTTGAAATAAATAAAGGTTAAAAATGAAACAAAATCAATCGTTAAATCGGCTTCGACGTTGTCAATCGATTCCGGACCATTTATGACGTCACATGTGCTCATGGAAGCCGATTTAACGATTGATTAAGTCATTTTTAACCTTTATTTATTTGAACGCCATTTAAGAAATCGATGTTCGGCGACTTAGCCGGTAGAGCCCCAGGTCATGTGTTCGATTCCCACCCAGAATCTATACATATAATAAAATCGTAGGAGAGTCAAAACTATACATTGAATATTTTTTTAAAAGGATACTTGAGGCGTGATGTACAATCGATATCGAAGCCAAAAATATAGTTTTTAGAATTTTTGTTTGTATGTATGTCCGGGCTAAACTCAAAAAGTACTGCATGGATTTACTTCAAATTTTGCATGAATATTACTAAGAGGTCGGGTCAACATATAGGCTACTTTTTATCACGCTATCACTTACGGGGAGGAGGTATGATAATTTATAAAACTTAACGCGGGTAAAACCGCGGGGCACAGCTAGTAAACAATAAATATGAATACTAATTATCTAAAATCTAAACGCTGAACAACTAGAACAAGATAGGCATGCCATAATCTATATAAAAAATACGGCAGAATTTATGAAAAGTGCTGGGATTTTCGCTTCCAAAAGGATAACAGTATCAAAAATCGAGGAGGAGGTTATGAATTCGAATGTGATATATATGTGATTTTTTTGTAAATACGTCATGCGATTTCCGTCTTTTGTAAACTGATTTTGATAATTCTGTTCTTGGTCAATGGAAAATGTTTTCTACGTGGTTCCATATAAATTATGAACAAATTTGCACTGATAAATTGTCTGCGATTTAAAATTTGAACTTGCTAGTCATACACATTCTAGGTCTTTAAAATCAATAGTGTACATAAAACTACATATCCCAGTGTAATTACAGTATTTTTTAGGTTTCCGTAGCCAAATGGCAAAAAACGGAACCCTTATAGATTCGTCATGTCTGTCTGTCCGGCCGTTTTTCCGAAACTATAAGAGCTGGACTGTTGAAACTTGGTAATTAGGTTAAAATAGAAAAAGAACAATAATTTTGGGGGGTCCCCATACATAGAACTGAAACTCAATTTTTTTTTATTATACCCATACGGTGTCTATGGATAGGTCTTCAAAAATAATTGAGGTTTCTAATATCATTTTTTTCCAAACTGAATAGTTTGCGCGGAGACACTTATAAAATTAATAAATGAGTGTAAAATCTAAAATAAGAGAATGATTACCATGCAAACTAACAACGAAAATTGTTTTGAACTAGATCTAGCAAATAGTTTATTTTTAATACGTCATTAATCGAAAACCGCAGTTTGCTTTCATTTATTCAACTGAAATACTTGCTACTACAGAACCCTTCATGGGCGAGTCCGACTCGCACTTGGGAATTTTCTTCCTGTATAAATTAGACGTGCACAAACCCTGATTGTTTTTACCGCTTTAAATATCTTGATTCTCTAATTATCTCTTAACCTCTTTCTTCATGACTCCTTAATTGAACTGAAACATGTATATAGTATATATATATTCACCATAGTACAATAAAAATTACCGCCTTATTTATCTTTCTTGCTCCTTGGCCACCCAATTGTTTTGTATTGTGTTGGTTTTGTGTGGGTGATTGTATTGTGTTTTAAATAAAGTGTATTCAATTCTATATTGATATTTTCTTTGTTTAAATTCAAAATACATTCGGTCAGTGAAAATAAAATGCAGTCCGAAGTGCAGGTTCCTCGTAAACTCGGAATCCCAACTAACGTAGACATTCTTTTATCCCAGCATTGTTTTATCGCAGTCGTCGGCAAAAATACTTTTGTCCATAACATATCACAAGTTTTGGCATGACTCTCATATCTGCTCATATCCTAATTTATGTGTAGTCATTCCGCGTATATTGTAACAACAAAATTATATTAGCTTTGTGTTATAGTTATCACTGCCGCTTTGTTTACTACTTGTAAATACACAAATAAAATTAATAATTTCATGAAATATTATTTTATTGATTGAGGAGGGAAGAACTACATGGATTTACCGTACATTTTGACTGAAATCATAAACTTTGATCTGAATTTTAGAACAGTTTAGAGACGTTGTTTTTTTTTTTAATAAAACCTATTCGAGTATTTATTAGTAGCCGTATGCCCTTGAGCATCTTATGCAAAATATATGTATGTTAACTGGTAGCGATTAGGAATTATTTAAAAAGCGTGACGATAGTACCCTTGTCACTGTTGTTCAAACCATAGAGTAGACCTCCAACATAGCTTAACGACTCTTTTAATGACTGCAGCTGAGACTGGCAGCCTAACGTAACCTCGGAGAGACGGATTTTTTAATGTCCCTCTTTAGAGCCTCGCCGCTAGGTATTAAATCACACTGATCATTAGATAAGAGGCTGTTCATAGAAAATATATATTATGAACAATATAATACATACTCAAGCCACTGAGTCCATTTTTAAAAACAGGTTTTGCGATATAAAATTTTAACTCGTTGAATTGAATTCGTTTAATTAATTATATCGTAAATGTATTTTATTTGAATTTGAATTGAATAATATATGTTGTTTTATATAATGTATTGCATAACTTTATGTACAAATTGTTTGATATGTGTTTTCTATTTGTTATGTATAAATCTTGTTATCTGTCAATTATTTAATTAACTAATACTGGTCAAGGTAATGTAAAGTACTTCGTCTGCGAACGATGTGCATACCTGTAACTGACCTATTCACACTGGATTAATCTCTCTGTATTAGATACATACAAACAAATTGTGAATAGGTTGTTGGTGTGCCTTATCAATAAAAATAAAAATAAAGATATCACAAAGACACGGCTGAAAACGCTGAAAACCTTGGGAATCATGTTAAAATAAGATTTTATTTTACATGTTTTTTATTATCAATAATTTTATCGTCGTCACCATAGTATTAATTATAGTAGTAATTAGTTTTATTGCGTTTAATTTTTAACGCGTTTTTACAGTTTCCAAATTATTCTATTCAGAACGTTTACAAAGTGCAAATCAGGCACCATTTAAAACATACAAACCTCAGTTAGACATTTTATTTTAAACAGACTAATCCTGGATGCACAACGTAGTACGTCGTTTTTTACTCGTTAAATTTATTTTGTTGAAGCTACGAAGCTTTGTGTAAGAAGTTGTGTGCAGTTGTAAGAAGATTTTTACTCCACATTTATATACATTTTGTTCCACTGAAAATTTAAAATTAATAAGATTTTATACGACATAAATATTAAATTTTCTAAAGTTTCAAGTTAGCTAGCCATCGTTCGTATTCCTATAACATATGATGAACGCACCAATCATACTATTCTACACAGTGAGATGTGATATTGGTAAAGAGCTTCATCCTTAATGTTGCCTTATTGAGCTACGACCACGTGTACTCTACGTAGCTTTTGTCATTCAAAACCCCGACCAGTGTTAATACTTTTAACAGAAAACATGAAACCGTGCTCAACTGAGATATAAAAGGGTGTTTATTAGCTAAATCTCGTCCACAGTATACAGAAACAAGACAACACCACAGCAGCAAATAGCCAGTTCACCCTTTAACGTACAATATAACTGTGTACGCTATGTTATTAGTGTGCCGACATTTGGAGTAATTTAATCTTCCTCAAACACGGCGTGGAGAGCGCGGAGTGCGGTCGCCAATGTGTGTGCGGCGACGCGACGCGACAACTCGCCACCCTCCAAAACAACCCACGTGGACGACACACTACATTAGTTACGTGAACATACTTTTCAGCAAAACGAGCTAAACAAACATTTTTTATTAAGTAAAACAATATTATTTTACTGTCGAGGTTTCCGTTTATACCAAACAAATTACGTTTGCTGGGAAGAGAATGTCCCAGAGGCTCTGTATAAATTAACGTAACATCTTGCTCAATAGGAATGAGTAAATTATGTTCTGTAGGCATGTTTCTATGTTTATAAATATATAAAAACAAATAACAATATGTATTTTAATTGTGCATTGTTTATCTAAGAAGATTCTTGATGGAGTTTCACAAACCGAGAGAATAGGTAGACTATGTAGAATAGTTGAATTTTGATTCGGCATTCGACGGGTGTATCGAGGTGTTCATAATTCTATTGGCACATGCATCAATATTGTAGCATGGAAGTCAAACGAATAGCTAGTTGTGTTCCAACTGCGTACACAATTCGTCGGCAGGTTGCATCCAACAATTGGAATATAAACTAGTAGCTTCTTATTGGAAAGGTACTACTGACTGCAGCCGATTGTTTACAATGCTCGCCAATTTCTGGCTCCTATTGAACACGGCGACTGCTCAGCGGAATACTTGATCGCACTCATTAACTGAACGGCATAGGAACTACAAGTAACTATGTTAATATGCTAATCGTGTACTAACATTAATTGAGTACACTCAGCAGGAGAAGTATCATTACAGTGGCTAAACTATTATCACTTTAAATTAAGATAGACTAGAGTTACGTTTATATCTCTTTCTTAGCCTTTTTTTTGCTTAAGTATATCTACCAGAATTACACCAGCGAATCTTGTCTAACTTTGAAACCTAAATAAATAAATTACCATGACAACCTGGACCTGAACCTCTCTGGTCTGTGACGAATGGAAGGTGGTCCCTCAACTCCGAGACTATATTATTTTTAAGCAATATTGTTAGGTGCGAGAATTAAAATTAATTATTTATCACCACATTAGTTTGTGCTACCGTCCCGTGATAGTCACGGGGTTACCAACGGAAGATCAGCGCTAGCTGAAACCTAACAAATGCTGAGATCGTGACCCTTTCAGCAGGATACGAGACTTATTGCCTACTTTGTTTTTAATACTTATTTATTATTTTTTATTCTACATATGTACTCAGTTAGTTTTGTATGTAAATTAAAATTAAATAAAATAAATTACGCAGGCCGCAATTTATCTTCAATAAATCACACAAGTAATCTCCCAACTTAATATTTGGAGTGACAGTTCCATATGCCGCAATTTATCTTCAATAAAAACACATAAAAAATCTCCCAACTTAATATTTGGAGTGACAGTTCCATATTCAACTTATGGATTGTTTAATTTTTCACACTGTGGCTGCATTGTGAAAATGCAGTTGGCAGTGTTTACACTGGACATGAACACATATTGCTCCAAAAAGATAATATTTAAGAAGTGACCGGAGCGTACTTTACTCGAAAATATCTCCTTGTTTTTCAGAGTTAGAGAGTACTAGACTTTTTCTATTTAATTAATATGTATATCAAAATTTAAGAGATCGTTGGAAAAATCAACTGCCAACAATGTATAAATTTTAGCAAGAATTGGTTAGTTTTATATTCATGACTTTTAAAGATTTTTTGTGCGCATTATATAGGGAAGCGCACTACATGTGCAGCCTTGTGTACACCCCAGCATGAGCATCGGGGCAGCAGCGGGCAGTGTTGGAGATCAATTATTGTCGAATTGTGTCGGGCAGTCGGGCGCGCGGCACGGATCGATGTCGGGCGCGCACTCCCGCCGGGACGGGGCGCGGCGCCCGACTTTCGCCGAGCTATTTATAGCATTCAAGCCGCTGACCTATTTCGCTGCAGCGCCACCGAGGAAGGTCACGGATTCAGCCTGCTCTGCCGTCGCGGCGCCATTGTCTTTTCAACCGAGCTGCAGCGCTAATTAAAGTTGTTGACACTTTGCCGCTTGTCTGTGGTTAAATTGTGAAAACGATAGGTTCTTATTTTATCAATTGATTATTTATATACATACGCCCTTCTCATAGTTCAAAATATTTACATGCGATTGCACAAAGAAAAATCTAAGAAAACAACAGGAATGAAACTCCTTTGTAGACTTAATAGAATGGGTGAATTTTTAAGGTATCCATAATCCTTTGAGCCCACGTATCAATAAAAAAAATAGCTGGTTGCGTTCCAACTGCATACAAAATTAATGGAGAAGTTTCATCCGATGGAAAATAAAAGAAACTCAAAACTTCTTTTTTTAATATTTATAAATATAAATACGCTTTTCACATTTGAACCCTGCATTTGCATAATGTGCTCAGGTTCAAATTATATTCGTAGTATTGTACTTTGAACTTTGTTTATAAAGTGTGTAGTAGAGCGGCGCGGCGTTTATTGCGAGGTGGTAGGGGGTGACGGAGACGATCACGTAGCGGCGCGGGCGCGTGCCGGCACGTCTACCTGCTTAGCACGGTAATGTGACAGGCGCCGCGCGCCGGCCGCCCCGCACCCCTATGTCGGCCAACCTCTTTGAACCTTCACACGTACGCTTTATCGTGCTAAACATCTAATATATCACGGAAAATGAGAATCTACCAGCGCTTGTCAACAACACATGTTTAGAGAGAACATTTTATTTAACATAATCTTTCTCGTATGATAATCGGATTACACCGAACTTTTTCACGTTATATCTTTGAATCCTTCATGCTTTAAGCTGATTCTATTTATAGAAGCTGAGTAAACAGGGGTTTAAAGGCTAAAATCGGCTAAATAAACGTGTGAATACTGTATAAAGGAAAACCTTGACCTGTACCGACCTATGACAAACACTACCAAAGAGTATCATATGATGACGTACGGAAATGTCTATTTCAATAGCCAATAATATTTTTCGAATATATCTTTGAAAGAAGAATTAACTAGATAATCAACTCAATTGATGTCCTGATTGAGAAAATTATATTTACAAATACCCACCGTCAGGAAAATTGTATTAGGAATTTTCGTGGAGGTTTTTATTTTACCTTGGTTTAGATTATCATGGAAGGTATTGACATTAGAGCTATTTACATTAGACATTAGAGCGACCTCAATTTTCTGTGGAACACACAATTAGAGATCTATCAATACATAAAATTGGAAGAGTAAGTAGCCAGTTAACCCCAAAAAGATATTTACAAATATTATTAATGTTTTATGTATAATATAAATAGTAATAGTCCAGGCCATTACTTCAAGGCTTCCTCTCAAATTGAGATGGCATTGGCCATAGTTCACTACGCGGGCCTAGATCGGATAGACAAACGTCACATGCCATCGTATTGTGATATATACCTTTAATATTATATAAACGAGCGCGTCTCGCCAACATGCTTTGTCGCTTGGCGTGGAACAATTTAATTGTAAAAATTTAATTATCTTTTATGAATAAACTATTTATAAAAAAAAAGAACATTTTGGAGAACTCTGAGGCATGCTGAAATCTCTAGATGTTATCCTTCACCGTTTTATTTAATTATTTAATTTCTTATACGCCCATGAACTTTAAAAGCTATAGTTGGGGTTTATGTTTATCAACTCGAGACTTACTCCGCAATAGAACGGTCGAATGGTGCACGAAGCTTCACCTGGATCCGTCAGTATTTTGTGATTTTATGTACGGTACGGGACCCATAAACGTATATAAAAACTACTGTGCGAGGTTAACCAAAAAAACGGTTCTTTTTACTGGGCTATAAGTATTCGGTGACGTTGACGCGAGTTCCATGATTTTTGTTCACCCATGTGCTGAACGGGATTAAGAATAAGTAGTCTTTCAGTCCCAATCGAGCACTTGCCGAGTTTGCATTTTATATACTTTGCATTTTTATATTTGCTTTCTTGCATTGCATATTTTTTGCTGGCTGTTAGTCGGTGCAAATTCATATGTCATATTCAGGTGACAATAAGCGGAATTAACACTACATATTAATTTTGTATCTTGATTTAAATTAGTCATTCAAATCGAAACATTTTTAATTTACCTAACGATTAGCAAAAGCAAGCAAACCTATTAAAATTTCACAGACCTAACATATAAACATTCAGATATTATTTAAAAACCATTATTTGTTTATAGCTGTGCCCCGCGGTTTTACCCGCGTTAAATTTTATAAATTATAAATTATCACAGCTCCTCCCCTGTAGGTGATAGCGTAATAATATGGAGCCTATATGTTGACCCGACCTCTTAGTAATATTCATGTAGAATTTGAAGTAAATCCATGCAGTATTTTTAAGTGTAGCCCGGACATACAAACAGACAAACCGACAAAAAATCTAAAAACTATATTTTTGGCTTCGATACCGATTGTAGATCACGCCCCAAGTATGCTTTTTAAAAAATATTGTGTGTACAGTTTTGACTTTCCTACGATTTTATTATTTGTACAGATTCTCAACCTGTCACAAGCTTGCTTACAATTGGTCTTTTTAATTTAAGATAAATTAAGGCAAACATTATTAAAAATCTGATACATAATATAAAATTGTATGATATTAAATCTTACCTTGGAACTCTTTCCTGGCGGTACTAACAGAGGTGACGATGTTCGCCACATGTCCTAGCACGGTGGCAAAGAGTAGCAGCCCAAATAACAGCTGAGCAATTACGAACACGTACTCGCCTTTACTGCGTGGCCTCGGCAAGTCACCTAGACAACAACATAAGAATTAGAATTGACATAAATATTAAAACAGTAGTACTCCTACCGTACATAGTAATAGCACAGAGACTCCAAAACCAGATATTCCTTCGGCCCAATAAATTCATCCTGACTATTCTAGCAGAATGGATATTAAGCCCAGGGCACGCATGGCAGAATATATTGTACGACATATTTGACCAATCAAATAATAATAAATATCTTGGGACAACTATCACACTGCCATTTCATTTCAAACTAGGCAGAGCCGGAATTATGGCAACCAGACAACTGATAAACATACTTATATATTATTTCTAAATACATACATATTATACATAAATTACACCCAGACACATAAAAAATTATCGTGTTCATCGCACAAATATTTGGCCCAGTTGGGAATCGAACCCAACTTCTGGCTTAGCAGTCAAGGTCACTAACTACTAGACCAACAGGCCAATCAACTTTAACGCTATTGTTTGAGAATTAATGGATGATAAGTATGTATAGCGCAGTCTACTACATCTGAACAGAAAAGATTTGCGCATGGTGATAGGCATAATCACC
Organism: Pseudoips prasinana; assembly: GCA_951640165.1. Taxonomy (NCBI): domain Eukaryota; kingdom Metazoa; phylum Arthropoda; class Insecta; order Lepidoptera; family Nolidae; genus Pseudoips; species Pseudoips prasinana. The sequence continues at coordinate 18,758,153 of OX621236.1, read as the reverse complement.
GGACACTGCACACTAAACAAACACCTCTTCAAGATTGGCGTCACAGACAGCCCCTTGTGCAGAGGATGCATTGAATCTGAAGAAACACCGGCACACATACTGCTACACTGCAATAGCGTTGCCAGCCAACGGGCAAAGTTCCTAAACGATCCGAAGACACTGCAGGAAGTACTCAAGCCAAGCTTTCGAGGCCTCTTGGACTTCTGGATGGAACTAAAATGGTTTGAGTAGCCAAATAAGTTCACGTACAATGGGCCCAATTAGGAGGCTAAGTGCGGAAACCAATCGCCCAACTAACTAAGTGTGTATAGCGCAAGACCGGCAGTTGTGGAGATCTTTGGGGGAGGCCTTTGTCCAGCTGTGGACGTCTTTCGGCTGATATGATGATGAAGTATGTACCTAAAGGTAATTCCAATTCCACTTAGAGTACTGCTAAATATTAAAAGAAGACCGTAGCCTAGTTGGTAGTGCTCCTGCCTACGAAGCTGGTGGTCCTGGGTTCGAATCCCGGTAGGTGCAAATATTTGTGTGATGAGCACGAATATTTGTTTCTGAGTCATGGATGTTTTCTATGTATATAAGTATTTATCTATCTATATAAGTATGTATATCGTCGCCTGACACCCATAGTACAAGCTTTGCTTAGTTTGGGGCTAGGATGATCTGTGTGACATTGTCCTGAGATATTATTATTATTATTATAAGTACCTTAGCAAGCTACACCATAATATGAAGAACCTAAAACTGCATTTTACTCCTAGAGTTCTCTGAAATTCATTAATATTGTTATAGCAATCGAATCATTATATCGAACTTAGTCACAGCTATTTCCGTGTTGCAACTCCTTAGTTCGGTAGCCTGCGCACCTGATAAATGGTAAAATCCTATTAAATGCCTCTCTTGAACCGTTTGGATACTTATAAATTAATAAACGAATGTAACAATATGTTACCGATATCTAAGGAGCCCGCATCCGTACGTAATGTGCTATTTCATTCCAATTCCATACCCATTGGATGCGCAAGATATAATGCTTAGTAATAGATGACTTTATTTATTACAGATTTCAAGGTATTTATTGTTCCCGTCATGCTTTTTACCCATTGTACAAGACAAAAACTCCAAAATACTTATAATTTTGCTATTTTATTTTATTTTAAAAAAGGTTTCCTACTGAGTATTCTGGCAGTGTTTCTCAGTAGCTGCCACGTCATGCACTGCACGGTAGGGTAAAAAAATGACGATTCCAGATAGATGTAATTTTTTTACGGAATAAATTATTTTTGACTTTGACTTTGAAAAACTAAACGTTCATTCTTGCCAATCTATCAATTAAGCTGAATATTAACCAATCTTGGAGTAATGAAGTCAGCTTTAGCATTTGAGTGAAAAGGGCCCCTTTAATTCTAGTATAAGTTCTCAATATACACCACTACATCTTACACACCATAAGGTTAATAGATTGTTGTTTTCTATTACATTTAAGACAACATACGTAAAAGTAAGCCCGCTAGAAAAACAGGTGTCCATGTAATTTATTATACTAACACGGGATACCCAACATGGGTAGATCTATTCACCTTGCTTTAAATCACTTTGCTGTGTAAACCAATTGACCTTCACCCACGGACAAACTAAATCAATAACCATATCTCATCGTTACTGCATCATCAATGTTTACAAGCTACAATCTATTCTAATAACTTTGCAATGAAAACATCTACAAGCTTCAAATAACTATTTGTAAATACAAATAGTTATTTTTTTTTATTTTTTTATAGTAGATTTTCGAATTGAGTACTTTAAATCTTTCAAATATTTTTGAAAGTAATATGTTTCGTATTTTGTAACATCAATTACCATATAATAAATATAATAAGTAATTTTACATTATTTTTACTAATACGGTTTAGTGGTTATTCCGAACTGGCTCAAACTGATATCACCTACAAACATTCATAACCAACCTATTGGCGCCGTCTCTGGGCAAGGTGCCCAGAAAGTTAGTGACGTTACCTCTATGTACGGTCCGACAGATAAATTGTCTGACAAACACACCATTTTAGCCACCTGATGATTCACTAAGGTATGTGGATAACTCACCAATTAATTCAAGTGGTTTGCACATTGAATCCACTTAGAAAAGTAGTATGCGTTCACGTTCGTTTTTAGGGCTCCATACCCAAAGGGTGAAGCGGGACCCTGTTACTAAGACTTCGCTGTCTGTCTGTCCGTCTGTCACCAAGCTGTATCTCATGAACCGTGATAGTTAGACAGTTGAAATTTTCACAGATGATGTATTTCTGTTGCCGCTATATCAACAAATACTAAAAAATAAAATAACTACATAAGGGGGTTCCCATACAACAAACGTGAATGTTTTGCTCGTTTTTATAGATAATGGTACGGAAACCTTTGTGCGCGAGTCCGACTCGCACTTGGCTGTTTTTTTTAACACATTTTAATAGCAAGTTTCAGCTACCTGAAACCGGGTTGTGAAATTGGCGAATATAATCAAAATATATCCCAAGTATGTTCATAAACGCATAGATAATATTTATTATCATATATTCAAACGTACATTTACATCAACATTAGTTGATGGCTTAAATCTTTTTCATAAACCTCATATCTACAATCATAGCGTCAAATCACAAAGACGGCCACGTTGATCATATGATGCACCAAATCATATATGTATATTTGTTACCTGTAAATAAGTCGACTCTATTAGTACAATAGTGGTTACTTTGTAAGTTAAAAGAGTGAAAATTTAAGTCAAAATGTTTTTTTTTAAGTATAACACAATTAATATAAAGACTCCTTCTGTTAAACGAGTGATACTCATAATATAAATACTCGATATAAGCATAACCTTGTGTTACATACCACCCGTCTCCACAAAATAAGTTACTCTTTTATGGGGCAATGTATAAGATTCAATAACAAACTTCCCATTAATATCAGAGAAATGTCTACTAATAAGTTTAAAGGGACTATAAAAGCCAAATTGTGTAGCAGGGCTTACTACAAAACTTCTGATTATTTAAGTGACAAAACGGCATTGGATTGAGTTGGTCTAGATTAACGCACTTACGTACAAACAATATAATTTTATATTAAGAAATAAATAGTTAACAAAGAAGGATTCCTACTGAGTTTTCTGGCAGTGTTTCTCAGTAGCTGATCCCAAACTAAGCAGAGCTCGTACTATGGGCACCAGTGTTAACATATTTACATATGCTACTTTTCTTTTGTAAATACATACTTATATAGATAATTACAACCAGATTCAGGACAAATAGACATGTTCATGCACACAAATATCTATCCTGGGTGGGAATCGCACCCACGACCTGCGGCATGAAAAGCAAGCATTTACCAACCACGCTAACAGACCTGTCAATTAGCGACTAAACATGTAATCAAAATGCCTATTAAACTTGTGTCCAAACCTGTAATTGAAGCTTCTCGGTGACTGGGATTGTAACCGCTAGACTAGTGGTGAAACAGTCAAGCTTATATTAATATTCCAATGAATATCCCAGCAAAGTAATGGCTTTCTCAAAAATTAATCCGTTTTAACATAATGATTATTTTATGGCAAAATTATTCGCAGAATCAGAACCTTGACGAATTCTTTCCGCTCCTCATAAATTATTCAATAAAAGAAACAAAACACAACAACAGCCAGGCTGCTTTTATATAATGAGAAATTTAACTGTATTTCTTCCAGTGTTGCCAGACATCGTAATATCTTGCAAACTGTATGAATTTCAAACTAATTTAAACAACTTAAAATTAAACAGTAGTAATAAAGTATTTACTGCGTTTACTTATTTACACGTGTGGCGCAGCGGATAAGACAGTCGCCTCGCCGCTTCGTGTCGCGGGATCGAGTCCCGCGCCGGACAACTATTTGTGTGCCCATAAATAGTTGTTCTGAGCCTGGATGTTATTTGTGTCCGTCTATTATATGTTTGTAAAGCACCCCGCGACACAGGGATTGAATTCCAAAAGGCGGGCGCTGTCTTAAAAAATGTATATATGTTAGTACAAAAATAAACATTGCTGGTTCAACAATTTAAAGGTATTTAACACATCTACGCCTTCTTAGTAACATAACATATTAATATTTTTTACCCAGTGCCCAGTTACCCAGTTTTGCACATTTACCTCTGATGACAACAGAGTGCCTTGTCAAAAATAAATAAAAAGCGCTGATTTAAGAATATCCCATTACTCAATACAAAATAATAACATCTCATTGTACAAGTCTAAGTCACACTTGGCTAAAGTTCAATATTTCCGGGTATCTTACCAATTAAATAAAACCCGATTGACTATATTAATTTTTATCTTAGTATTAAAACGAGTATGAATCGCACACACTTGTTTATTTTCGGTTTAGACAACTATTCTTGCAATGACTAATATTGTATTAATATATGTAGGTAGTTATGTGGTTTTATTGTCACATTACTCTAAAGTCAGTATGGCAAAGTACAATCGTCATTCAAAAAAGATACTTAAAAACACCATTAATAGAATTATTGACCGTCGCTGCTGTCTTGTCAAAGTTTTGATAAGTTATGTAACATTAATTAAAATCTAAGGTATTTAATTTTAGGACGTTATGTGGCTAGTCGTCCCATCAGATCATGAGAGTGATAAAATAGAAAGTGCCCACACACTTATACACTTTTATAGTAAGTCCCGCACAATTGTGCACTATTATAGTAGGTATGTCCCACAATAGCTAGTCTCCATTGAGACAAGCTGCCATGGCCGAAATTTGACCCGGAGGACATTTCTTCCATTTTTGGCTCGGTGATAGCTGTCCACGCTGTGTGGTGACGGCGACAAATATCAGAATCAGAATATCATCACCCCATCTCATCCCGTGGGGGGCGTAGAAGTCGACCCGAGGGAATAACTACCAGAGGACGGGCAGCAGCTTCCTTCTGATTACTATGACCATCTTACTGCGATCGCCAACCCGCCTGCCAAGCGTGGCGATTATGGCATATCCCCCCAAGACGATTCTTGAGGGAGGCTTGTCCAGCAGTGGACTTATTTAGCTGTAATGATGATGATGATGATGATAGCTGTCCATAATAATATATTCGTAATACCAAAATATTTCTGATAATTCGTGTCTGTTAAGAAACACTTGTAATCACGTTTTAAAATCGTATAGTAGCATTGGCTCCTGTAATATTTTGGAAAGGGAATTTTTTTAAACATTAATATAAAATAAGCATACAAAAACTCTGTTTGCTCCTAAATCATCGATCAAACTGAACATTTATTTTTTATAGAATGTATAAAACTCAACAGTCATAAGCCCTTAAGCTTGAAGTAACAATTGATTTTATGGCGTTTCAAATCAACCAAATTTATCGTTCGTATAATTTATGATCAAGATTATTAAGAAAATTGGTATTAAAATTTCTACATTTTACTTTTATTGCAAGCTTTCTAAACGTAGTTGTAAGTACTCTCATTATATGTTTAGCTAAAAGCCAGCGTGCATCTCGCAGCGAAATCTATATAATGAATTTAATTCGCTGCAAAATAAACTGATTTATTTTTTTGTTTGAGGCATTAGTTTTAATATAAAATTTATGTTCTAAACTTTAAATTTAACCAATCTTTATGTATAATCGTACCCTTATTTTACAGGGTTAAGTGATGAATTATGCCCAAACAATCCCATCAATTTAGTAAATCAAGTAAAGTTGTAATTTAAAATATTATGTTACATTATAGGTAGAAGGAATGGTATCTACTGTAAATATTTAGTGCTCGAATTTAACAATTCTATATTTTATACGACTGAAATAATTTAAATATCGTTACATCTCTTTAAATAAAAAAAAATGTCAAACTAATACTAAGAATGGTTCTCCGGAGCACATAATTAGTGGACAGGTTATAACGTGTAGCATATATTCCTTTAAAATTTACAGAACTAACAATGCCCTATCGTATTAGAACTACGTTAGTAAGAAATGCAATGATGTTAAAATTATTTTTTGTGGTAGTACTTAGAATCAGGGCCTTTATTGTTCTCTCTCTCTCCTTAATGCAACTTTACGGGTATTTATGGTTCCCTTCTTTAATAAAGTACGTGCGATCAAATAATTGCGTTTCAAGTTCCTGTAGTACGAAAACATCTTACAGTTACCCCAAAAATGCCAAATGTTATATATATTTTTAACTTTATTGTGGCCTAAATACAAAGTTTTATATTCTTAACTTCAACATGTACTAAGTTTTACTGAATTTGTTGTAAGTGAGGTACTTAAAAAGATTCGGTAAAAGTAGATTTAGATAAAAATCAATTTTCTCTTTACTCTACATCGTTTAGAAGTATGTTTCGTAGCACAGGACTACGCCAGTCTACGCCGTAGCTGCTACGAAAAGCGTAACGCTATGCACTCTTAAGTTCTTAATTTAGCATTTTATGTAGTTTTATTAGTTTAGGTACCTACGGGACGAACACGTGGTATTTTAAGTGCTTTTAGAATGAACATAAGCCCGGGAGTAGTAATTTATAACCATTAACTAGTAAATATATTATTGAAATATAACACCGTTTTATTTAACCGACTTCAAAATGCTGTCAAATCGGTATGTTATAAAGAAAAGCAGAATTTGCTTTAACACGATAATCATTATATACTCCTTAATTGGATAGAGGATAAAACTAAAATTTAATAGTAATTATTACAACTATTCTTCCATTTATTCAACTTACAACTGATATCATATTTTAGGAAGAGTGATTTAGTTATAGCAACGTAAAATTTTACGATATTTTGGGGCAAATTATTTTGTTGCCTGATCAGACAAATTACCAAATTTCACTGTGATTTATATCGGGCATTTTATTGTATTATATTTTAACAATAAATCTTAATTTATTTTACTAACTTTGGTCTTTAATTAAGTCGTCGTAAATTTAAATTGCGATGAATAAGAGATTTATTCACGCAAATTTCAAATAGAACCTTTACGATATTGTGTAACAATTATTATAATAATAATATGTAACTTTTGGATTTGTAATGCAACTTTTGCATTTGTAGGTATAAGGTGATATTTTCGTCCTTTTAGTATTATATTATTTGAGAAAGAGATACCTGAAAATAAAAAAATATAATAATGTCCACTCTAGGGTTCGATTTCCGCAAAGGTCAGCTATTTATGTCATCGATTTAGTATTTGTTCTAAATCTTGCTGTAATTTTGTCCGTCGATTATATTTTTGTAAAATACCTGATGATGATATACTCAACAAAATACTGTCAGTTTTCTGGGCATGATACCTTTTGTTTACCTTTAGTTTAGTTTATATTAGCAGTTCAGTCAACATTTCAAATTTTATTTCATTTTCTATTATTTTTTATTAATAATAAGGTTTTAGAATTAATACTATTAATTAATTTATTCAAAAAAGGGGATTTTTGTATTATTATCAAAATAGCTAGCTAATCCAAGTGATAATTATTGTAGGAGCTAGCCGGGTGGATTTAGTGTCGATTTTCTTATAACAATATTTACGACTATAATTAATTTTCATAAAACGATAAAGAATTTAAGCAACCTTTTACTAAATGTTGTATAAATTAATTACATTTTACTTCTGAGCACAAGATAATATAACATAATTAGAAAGTGCAATCTCCTTTGAATCAAATTAAATTATATAATAATACTACTGAGAAAAGTTTTCGTTATCCATTAGGTGAGTAATTGAATGACCGTCTCGATGGTGACATCAAATTTAATTACATCTACAAACTTGTTTACCTTCAAGTCAACATTTTTGCTAAACGTATCACGTAGTGATTAAGGTAGTCACCGCGCTACTTCCTGCGTCCTCGTATTCCAAATACGATTTCCGTACAGAGTAAATATTTGTATGTTTAAATAGGTGTGATTTGTGTGCGAAAATTCTAATGCTGTCAAATTGTTATAGGTATTTCTAGACACATAAATTACACCTCTGTATTCAAACATCACACAACACCGTAGGAAAGTGGGCTATAACGTAAAGACTACGTAAAGAGAAAGCAATATAACAGTATATCATTGCTCTCAAACTAAAATCTGCTATATGAAAAATACATATTTAATAAAACTGTTCTTATCGTAAATGTCGATACGCTTATTTACGTGGTTTGTTGACTAGTACTCACAAGCATATTGTTTTTATTATTAGATAGCACGCGGTGGTTAGCGCGCTAACCTTTATACAAGTAGTCAAAACGTTTAACCACAAAATAACCCACGGAAGATTTCGATTTGAAAACAAATTATATAATTCTTTTTAACTGATAATTCCTACGGTGAGCCCACATTATGTTTGAACCGTGTAATTGATAATATCAGTAATAAATGACCACTAATAATTAATTTAGCCGTGTGGTTTCCGGCTCAAGAATTAAAACAAGGCCACCTCATATCATTCCGGGGGCAGTAGCGCTACCTGTTTACCACCTAACTGCGATCGCCAACTTGCATGTCAAGCGCAGTGACTAAGAGAAACCTCTCCAAATGGCAACGTTATAAACCTTTGGTTGGGATAGGCCTTGTCCAGCAGTGTATCCCTCCAGGATATGCCGTAATCGCCTCGCTTACAGGTGGGTTAGTGATCACAGTTTGATGATCATAGTTCACAGAAAAACGCTGCAGCCCGTTCTCTGGTAGTTATTCCCTCGGTCGACTTCTACGCCCCCAACGGGGCGAGAATTGAAAAAGACATGGATTACACCATAAATCGTCTGTAATATACACTCAAAGCCATGTGAAGAATAAATTACTTTTAAATTTCTCTCAAGCGTCTCGATTAGAAAGGTGTTCTAGAGGTTTCCTTTTGAAAAATGAATATGATGAACTGAAAGTCGTTAAAGCTTATTTATTGTAGTGGTGCACTAGGCGAGCTTGCAAAACAATTGCCAATAAAGAAACGCTCGAGACAATGTAGGGAACACCTCTACAAAGTGCTCATATAAATGCATTGTTCGTCGCGTCATTAACTTTCAGCGCAACACGACAATTAAGTGCAATATCGATAATGCGAGGTATTGATTAGTTGCTACAAGCTAAATGACTGCCTAAAGGTCTAACGGAAGCGTATTTGACGACAGATTTTGATGTCTCTTCTTTGTATAGCCTAACCTGTTATGGCTAGTTACGAGAATTACTTAAGTGACTGCCATTTAACATCTAAACCGACGAGTATCACACTCTAGAAGGGTTCTAACTACCTGTAACTATTGGCATGACAACCGAGACTGACGGCTTAACCTGCTCTCCGAGGCATGGGAGATAATAATATATAATTATATTAATTTGATATGGCGAAATGTACTAAACTTCAGATAAGATATGATAAATACTCTTTATTGCACACTAATTACAGATAAAACAATATAGGAAACATTGGAGGCAAATTGTACCATAGGCGGTCTTATCGCAGTCAGCGATCTCTTCCAAACTTCAGATACTAAGGTTTTAATTCTGGGACCGGCCAAAAATTGTTATTAAACTACATATTTGTGGCAACGAAAATTGTCAGCAATAGCAGCAATATTTCAAAGTGTCTGATAGTACATATAGTTACAGCATTTTTTCACTTCTCAGGTATACACATAAACAAATAATCATGCTTCGCACATACATTTGTCTGGGTGGGGATCGAAACTATGACCTCTGGCTTAGCAGTTAGGGTCACCATTAGACCAACCGGCGAGTCAATATGAGCGAAAAACTTAATGGTGTCAATTCCTTATAAGTATACGCGCCATCAGTCATTTATAGCTATTTTGCACAAATTTTGCTATTGCTTACTGAAGTTAGAGCCAATTGTTTGCATTAAACAAAGCTACCTTAAACATTAGATTTCGACAAAACTTACAAAAAGTGGCATCGTATATTGGGTAACTATCAATAGGTTAAAAAACCGGCCAAGTGCGAGTCGGACTCGCGCACGAATGGTTCCATACCATTATCTATAAAAACTAACAAAAAATTCACAATTGTTGTATGGGAGCCCCCTTAAGTATTTATTTTATTTTGTTTTTCTAGTATTTGTTGTTATAGCGGCAACCAAAATACAATATCTGTGAAAATTTCAACTGTCTAACTATCACGGTTCATGAGACACAGCCTGGTGACAGACGGACAGACAGACAGCGAAGTCTTAGTAATAGGGTCCCGTTTTACTCTTTGGATACGGAACCCTAAAAAATACATGTTATCGGGCCCTACACCAGACAGTTGATATCGATTATATTTGAATATCTTAAAATCTCAAATTACCATTACTAACCGACTCCAAGACTGTTATTGATTTCGAGAATGGTTGATACTTTCTTTCGCGACAGTCCCAAACATTTTTTTAAAACGCGTAAATGCTGAATTTAGCTGTGTATTTTTAGAATAGTATTTTTTTTAACGCAGCAAATATTATAGGTATGTGAAACCGATTTTATGGCTCACACCAATGTACGCATTTATTTCGTATTCAGGATTTGTTGATTCAAACTTTTCCCATTATTCTGGGGACCATTGTACGGCTTCGTGTATGATGTGGTCCCGGCCGATTTCGGCCACGGCGACCGCTTCTTCTCCTACTGTAGCCGACGTTCGTGTGCTCGCATGTGACTTATGTAGCCAATTTTATGTGAAAAAATCCTCACACATGGCGGGCATGTGAGCACACCATTGTCATAATTATAATTGATCGCCGCAGGTGGTCTGGCTTTCAATTCATCCCGCTTGGTATCCAGCTCAGCGCGCCTTCCTGACTCGAAACAGTCGACTTTGGCTTGGACTAAAGTCCGCCATTCTGACCGTTTGGCTGCCCGCTGTTCCCATTGCGAGGGCTCTACGCTACAGTTCTTCATGTGGCGCTTAAGCACATCTTTATACCTGAGGAGTTGTCCGCCATGCTTTCGCTTGCCCTCCTCAAGTTCCGAGTAGAAGATGCGCTTAGCCACTCGCTGCTCTGCCATGCGTGACACATGTCCGCACCACCGAAGCTGTCGTCGCATGAGATAAGCCTCAATTCCATTAACATTGGCTCTTCGCAGCACTTCTGTGTTCTGTATATAATCAGACCATCGGATTTTCATGATCTTGCGTAGACATCTGAGGTGGAAGCGGTCGATCATTCGGATGTGCTGGCGGTAAACAGTCCACGTTTCGGCAGAGTATAGAATGTTAGGCAGCACGACTGCCATGTAGATCGAGATCTTGGTCGCCAGTTTTAGGTCATGTGAGCGAAAGACCTTGGTATCCAGTTTACCGAATGCTGCAGCTGCAGCATTGATTCTGCTGTTTACCTCAGCATCAAGGTCGCACTTGGATGTTACTGTGCTCCCCAGGTAGCGAAACTTATCGACCTGCCTTAGCTCGTCCTCCCCGAGTTTTATGTTCAGCGCCTCATGACCGTGAGTATCTAGTAACATCACTTCCGTCTTCTTGACGCTGACTTTTAGACCAAATTTTCGGCAAGACTCGTGGAAATCGGACATAAGGTTCTGCAGACCTTCTGGGGATTCCGCTACGAAACATAAGTCATCGGCGTACATGATCTCGGTAACTACAGCGTGTGATACCTTTGTGCGGGCCCTGAGCCTCGCAAGGTTGAAAAGGTTGCCATCGGTGCGGAAACGAATTCGGACACCTTCTGAAGAAGTTTGTAAGACATCATTGACTACAACTGCAAAGTACAGCGCGAACAGTGTGGGCGCCAATACGCACCCTTGCTTCACCCCACAGGTAACGGGAAAGAAGTGAGACTGTTCGTCGTTGAGAGCGACACAACACTCCATGTTGTCGTGCAGGAGTCTAAGTAGTCTTACAAACTTCTCCGTGCATCCCAATCTTTCCAACACCATCCACAATGCTACTCGAGGCACGCTGTCAAACGCCTTCTCCAGGTCTACGAAACAGAGATATAATGAGCGACCCTGTTCTCTGCTTTTTTCTTGGAGTTGGCGCACTGAGAAGATGGCCTCACAGGTGCCTCGTTCAGGTCGAAATCCAAACTGTGTTTCAGGCAGGAGCTTTTCTGAAAGATTTATAAGGCGGTTTAAAAGTACTCTGGCAAAAACTTTTCCTGGGGCTGATAAAAGCGAAATACCGCGGTAGGAGTCACAGTCAGAACGATCTCCCTTGCTCTTATATAAAGCCCTAATGCGAGAAACTTTAAAAGTTGAAGGGACCTGTTCTTTCTCCCACATAAGAACAAAGAATTTCCATATAGCCGAATGCAATTCCTCACCACCATATTTAAGTAGCTCTCCTGGTATAAAATCAATGCCAACCGCGCGGTTATTTTGTTGTTCTTTTAAAGCAAGAACAACCTCGTCAAGTGACAGGGGCTCATCCAGCTCGATGGCTGTAGGAAGTTGAGTAAGAGAACAAACGTGTTCCCAGTCAGTAGAACGGGCCACGTTCAGCAGAGTGTTGAAGTGTTCTGCCCATCGCTCAAGTACTTCCTCCTTGCTTTTTAGAAGGCCTTCACCATTTGCAGGTTTTAGAGGCACTTTTGCAACAGAGGTCGTACCTGTCAACTTTCTCACCTCGCAATAAAACTCCCCGAGCTGGTTTGTGTCAGCGAGCCACTGCATGTGACGTGCTTTCTCTTGCCACCACTTATCTTTTATCTCCCTCGTTTTTCGACGCAGCTCCAGGTCACTTCGCCGTATCTCCGCAACACCTGCGCTGTTGTGCGTACCACTGTATTGTCTAAGGAGTTTGCGGTGTGTGTCGATTGCACTAGCCAGGACTCCATCATTCTCATCAAACCAATCCTCGTTGTGACGGATTTTTGGACCCAAGGTAATTTTGGCGGTGTCTAAGATATGAGAAGATAGGGTCAGCCATGCGCTTTCCACATCACCACCCCCAATGCTCGTAGACAATACAGCGGTATTTAGAGCTTCGGCATAGCTCTCTCTCGTCTTACGATCGTTCAGCCTTACCACGTTCAGACACGCAGGCTTGGATCTACCGGATCTGTAAGGACGTCGGAGGCGGAGGCGCAGCTTAGTGACAACAAGCTGGTGGTCAGTCCAGCAGTGAGCACCACGCATGACACGGGTGATAAGGACCTGGGAAATATCTTTTTGCCGCACTATTGCGTAGTCTATCAGATGCCAATGCTTGGACCTTGGGTGCATCCACGTGGTTTTGTACTTGGCGGGAAGTCTGAACATGGTGTTCATGACCGCTAGTTGGTACTGTGCACATAAACTGAGCAGCAGTTGACCATTTTGGTTCATGCTGCCAACACCGTGTCTACCCAAGACTTTAGGCCACGCTTCGTGATCTTGACCTACTCTGGCGTTAAAGTCTCCAAGCAAAAGTATCTGTTCAGATGGACGTACTCTCTCAATGCAGCATGTCAATTCTTCGTAGAATTTTTCCTTGATGTCATCAGATTTGTCAAGCGTAGGGGCGTAGACACTGATGACATTAAGAAAATTGTTATCGTCCAGGTGAAGGCGCAATGCGGACACGCGGTCCGAGATGTGCACCGGACACTCTTGTAATTGCCTTACAAGTTGATTCTTGATCGCAAATCCAACGCCCGACCGTCTTGGTTCTGAGGCAGCAAGACCTTTCCAAAAGAAAGTGTATCCCCCGCCGTGTTCCACCAATTCTCCCTCCTCCGCAAGATGTGTTTCACTGAGGGCAGCCACATCGACATTATAGCGAAGGAGTTCCCGAGAAACAATGGCGGTTTTCCGTTCGGGACAGGCGCTGTCATCACGATCGAGAAGGGTTCGCACGTTCCACGCACCGAAGGTCATGTCAGATGTTCTATTTGTTTTTATGTTTTTGTGGCGTCGACCGCGATTAGAAGATGCGGAGGCAGCCGCGGTTACTACCCTCCTCGAAGGTTGGGGCGAGCATTTGTTTAGGGCACCTTTTCTAGCCCTCTCCCCGGCTGAGCGAGGAAAGCAGTGCCTCCCTTAATAGGGCTGCTTTGTCACTCCGGGTGCTGCCGAAAATTCTCTGTCTCCCCAGTGCAGAGAAAAAGCGACCACGATGCTCTAAGAGCACCCCCGGAGCCGCCTATGTGCAAGCCTCAGACAAAGCCCGATCTGCATCAAATCAAGCCTCTCTACCTCAGCCCATCGCCACAGGACTTAACTACATCGGAGTCCATTTGATGAAGCAGTCATTTGCGCAGGAATATTTTTAGTGCATAAGTGGGCGCGCGACCACAGATGCCCTCTCTCGTCCTCACCCCCCGTGGCCCAGTGGAACGGATACCGCTACGACTGGCGGAGGGTTCAGATGCAGTATCTGGCCAGCAGTCACCTTGACTTCGACTGCTGCCCTTGGCCGTCAACATTGCCTTGCTAGCCCGCCGGATCCGCCAATTTCCTGTGCTTATCAGCATGGACTGCCTTTTCAGCCGAGCTAGACTTCATCGACGATGCAGGAGGTTTCCGCAAGACACGTCGGCTGGTCACTGTCGCGTTCCGGATTGCATCCTACTTGCGCCTGCGGAGTGACCGTTTCCGGGTTTAATTTTGGAGTTTTCCTTCTCCTAGATGGACTGCAGACCAGTGCTATGACGTCCATCTCGCCAATTCTATCGTAGGCCTCTGCTGAATCCTTTGATTCTAGAGCCCTCCGATAGAGGCAGTTTAAGGTCATACCCGGGACTTAGAGTGACGTACCGACCTTAGACGTGTATAAGGTGGAAGGGATAGCGTAACGCACACTATTTCCATTGATCAGGTTTCTTTTACATGTTACTGTAACCTAGGAGGCTTGTACTGAATTACCACTAAAGAGAGGTGATATGGTGCTCTAGCCGTCTTGAAAATAAAACAACAAACTAAGTAATCAACACCAGACCCCCTTTTGGGTTCGAACGTGAGGGAGTGAGTATGATTTATGTTACCGTACCACTTGTCTGATTGAGTATAGGATACGAGTCCGAAGATATTTCACCGATGGCAAACTACGGGTCATGGAGTGCCCATAGTTTAGGTGTCAAGTTGACGGGTGTTATACACCAATTTTATACAAAATATACGGGTATTTAAAATACTCGTACACAAACATAATGTTATATTAGGAAATTATAATCCTGATTTTATCAGGATTGTAATTGCCTCATAGACAATTTTTGTTATGCGGTTTAGGAGTACCGACGACATCATTTTAAAAATAAACATGTGATACCGACACTTTATGGGCATTTGGTAAATTATTATTATGTATCAAATAACAAAATTAAATTTCAATTAATGCAGAAATAAATTGACATAATTTTAGGGCTTAATTCTAAGCCGTGTTAACGTGTTTCTTACGTAATTTCAAGATTTTTTTGAATTGATTAATATAAACATAAACTATTCAGGCAATATTACGCCTTTAACTGAAATTTGATTTTTAAAACGACATAAATAAAATGTTAGCTTGGGTCTGCTATAGGCAACGTTATGATCTTCTGTAGATCGATGGAACGAGGCCACTCGACTTTTCGATATATCAAGATCTATCGGTCAATCTAATACTGATGATTTCCCGCTTATCATATATTAATACTATTGATTATCATCGTCAAGTGGAGTATTTTTATTTCAATTACGGTTTGTAATAACACGTCACGAATTTTCTTTTTAAAAGCTTTCTTTATATACCGAGATGATACTTGGACAATCATACAGTGGTCAACTATAAACTGTTTAAGAATCGTATTAAATTTTACGTCTTTGATGGTCAGAAAATGTACTGTATATATGTCGCATATCAATCACCGGTACGCTATCCCTTCCCCGCTGTAAAATTATTATCTTGTCTTTATTTATGGCTGTTGAGTTCCTCTTTATGAATATGGATTGGATTTATTTTAAACTTATTACGAAATAATACACGCAACTCAATAAACAAATCAAGGATATACTTAAATCTATATCGGCACTTCTGTGTGGTATATGGATGTACTCGAACCAACTCTTGAGAGGCGGTTTTAGCAAGTACCGTAATTTTAATCATGGTCACCCAACTCAATTTATTGATCAACCTATCCTATTAGTCCAAAGACCCAAATGTCGTTATTTCCAGCCATGGCTGACAACTTGGTGTTTTTAGTACAGACGCCAGCACATCAAGCTACCCCCATATGTCAAATTTCTCCAATTGAAAGTGAACCTTATGCTTTTGTAATAAAGTTGAAAATCTAAAATAAAAGAAATATGGTGTCTATAAATTATTGGTCTAGCGGTCACATGTTCGACGGCAGATATTGAGGTCCTGAGTTCCATCCAAAAATGTGATATTTGGATGTTCCTGTTACGAAAATTTCTCAGATCTGCTCAGAGTCAAGGCACCTTACACCTTCGTGGCTTGAAAAACCTAAATCAGTCGGTCTCGTACCTTACCTCCTGCTCCTGTCCCATCGGATCATAAGGAGATAGAAAGTGCACCTATGTTTGTAGACACTTGTGCACTATGATATGATCAACATTCGACCAGGAACATTATTATACCTACTATCTTTCTTAAAGCATATTTCGGTGGAGGGGGCAACCTTACGCAAGCAGAACAGGTCGGGGTCAGCTCTCAACTTTCAGGCTCTAGACTGCTACAATTCGATTTTATTTATCTTAACTTTTTTTAATTATCTATTTTCTTCTTTTTTATCTATGTACCACACTTTGTTACACCATCCCCGGCATTTTTACACATTTCATTCCTATCCATCCAAAGGTTGTCTGGAAGAAATCGCTTTATGCGATAAGACCGCCCATTGTACATTATAATTAATGTTTCATTGTTAAATGTTCTTTTACTTTTTGTGTACAATAAAGGGTATTTTTATTTAACAATTTCGAACAATCTTAATATTGTGGTAATTAAGAAATGTTATTGATTAAATTTGAATTTTATTTGCATTATTTGCGATACAAATAAATTCGAAATGCAATTTTGAGATATTACCTATTGATATTTGTCTAACTACGAAAGTAAGATATGGTCCAATATGAATTACGCAAATACATAGAAACATTAACACAGTGACTTTTACATGCACATTGCACTGAACATTACGTAAATGAATTTATAAAAAAATAAGCCCTTTATTCAGACAATTGGTAAAAATACAGTGATAAAAGTTTTTGTAAAGCACGAATATTACAATTAAAATATTACGGGGTCTTCAGACAATTATAATAATTTTAAAATCATCTTTTTATATTTCATTAAAAAAAATCATATTATATTTGTTAACATCTCATTAACAAATGGTAATTTTGTAATATATATATTAACTATTACAGTATCAGTAATTATAATCAGTACAGTATACAAACAGAATATCCATGTTAGATTATGTGATACATATTCAAATCATTGCCATGCACTATTTAGTATATAAGTTGGGCTCGCGGTAGCGTGTTCATCCGCCGATAATGAGGTCCTGGGTTCAAATGCCGGGCCAAAAAGTGGTTTTAAATTTTCTCGGTATTAGCCCGAAATCTGGAAGTTGGCGGTATTACACCCCCATGCCTTGGAGAGAACGTAAAGCCGTCGGTCCTGTACCTGTCCTCTTTCCGGTCGCATCGCTGGTCGTCCCATCGGATCATGAGAGTGACAGAATAGTGAACGCCCCTGTGTTTTCGATACTTGTGCACTATAATATGTCCCGCACAGATGGCTAGACTCCATGGAGACTGGCCACTGTGGCCGAAATCCAGCTAGGAGGTAATTATTATTTATTACTAGCTGTGCCCCGCGGTTTTACCCACGTAAAATTTTATAAATTATAACAGCTCCTCCCCCGTAGGTGATAGCGTGATAATATGTAATCTATATGTTAACCCGACCTCTTAGTAGGGGAGACCGGGGCGCGACTTAACAAAATTTATATTTTCAGTTGTAGCTTCAAAACGCCAAAACATTTTGAAATGTTTTTTATGTCAAACGATGCCTAAACTACCCAATAACCATATCGTTGGTTTTAATTTCACAATAAGTTTATATCTTTTTAAAAAAGTCGCTATTACTCGGAAATGTCAGAAATTAATACTTACCCCGCAATCGGGGCAACAATTAACGGTTCCGAGGTAAGTATTAACAAATGGGGCAACAATTAACATTGTAAGTATTTTCCTCTATAAATAAAGAAAACACTAAATTACAATGACATTTTTTTATTAAGCAATACAATGAACATTAGATTGAATGAATATAGCACTTTGTCCCTGCTACTGCAATAGAAATATGTAGGGAAAGAATCCCAAACAAAACCTCTCTATATAATAACAAAAATCAACGAATATCTGAATGATTTATATTTAACAGACAGTTTTTTTTGTTATAATATTAAAGGAAACGTTATTTTTCAATAATCACAATGTTTAGTTAGTGGAAAAACAACTAAAATTATGCTTAAAAGTTATCGTACTCAGTTCAATAACAATATTTCAGCTATATCAATGAAAAAAGAGAAAAACTCAACGAAAACCTCTTCGTAGAAGAAAAAAAAGCAACAAATCTTTAAATAATATCTAATAAAAATTAATTTACTGAAATTAATAATTTAACAGTGTTTTAAGTAATTTAATCAGACTTATGTGTGTTAACGAATAAATTATACAAAAATATTCATCTTCTGCACTGTCGCTGCTTTCTTCCAATATCAAAGAATATGGTGGCAGTCGTACGGCTTCTATTATAAAACAGTTATCTATTAGATCACGTGAAGGGCCAGCAACCACTTCCGTAGGTA
The DNA here is from genome assembly GCA_951640165.1 of Pseudoips prasinana. NCBI lineage: Eukaryota > Metazoa > Arthropoda > Insecta > Lepidoptera > Nolidae > Pseudoips > Pseudoips prasinana. The sequence continues at coordinate 18,739,376 of OX621236.1, read as the reverse complement.
TTGTAGGTTGAACAGCGACTCGCGACATATTCGATATTCCTTTGCTACCTCTCTGTAGTTCCTTTTTTTGTCAGCTATTTCTAAAGCAACTGACTCGTAGGTCGCCAGTAAAGTCATGCCTGGAGGTTTTCCGCTTATAATTCCTAATGCAATAATAACAAATATACAGCTCTTTAAAGTTAGGACATATGGACGGACAGACGGACAGACGGACGGACAGTGTAGGCTCAATAATGTGGAACTCAATGGTATTATATACTGCTAATACTTACCCCACATACGGGGTAAGAATTAACATGTTAATAGTAGCCCCGTGTGTTTTGTTAATTTTAGCCCCCCCGGGTAAAATTTCAATAAAAAAATTATAATTATGAATAAGTGTACATTGGCGCTAGTAAAGTTATGTAACATTATTGAGATTATAACAAACTACTACGAAAAAGAAAATAAAACGGTGAAATCAAATATTCACCACGTAAATCAAAAAATCGTAAAGTGTAAAAAGTTCATTGCCTGGCCGAAATAGACGCACATCACAAAACTCACTCCCTCGGCAAACTGAGCTCAACTGACGAGTCTCAATCTGTAGACCGTTGTTACAGGGACGAATTTTAGGAATAACTAGTGACCTGCTATTTATGGTTTCTTAGAAATTCGCCTGTTAATACTTACCTCTGTTAATTAAAGCCCCGGCCTCCCCTAATATTCATTAGCAAAATTTTAAGTAAATCCATGCAGTACTTTTTGAGTTTAGCCCGGACATATAGTACATACAGACAAACAGACAAAAATTCTAAACATTATATTTTTGGCTTCGATATCAATTGTAGATCATGTCACAAGTATCGTTTTAAAAAAAAGATTCAATATACAGATTGGACTTTCCTACGATTTTATTATATGTATAGATTAATACATAAGTTTTATTCTCCTTCAACGTAATGTAAATAATAATAATAATAATATCTAGGGACAATGTCACACAGATCATCCTAGCCCCAAACTAAGCAAAGCTTGTACTATAGGTACCAGGAGACGATATACATACTTATTTAGATAGATAAATACTTATTATATACATAGAAAACATCCATGACTCAGAAACAAATGTTCGTGCTCATCACACAAATATTTGCACTTACCGGGATTTGAACCCAGGACCACCAGCTTCGTAGGTTCGTCATGACCGTAAATGACTTAATAATTGTTAAATACGTGCGGTTGAACACATTACGGCCAGACCCACGAATCAGTCACTAAAGAGACGAAGTTTCATAACACAATATTATGTCTGGAAATATTATTCAGGAAATATCCAATTTATTCATCGCATTTTTCTTTCACATACCCACGAAAATTGATGCCATTTTTCACAGTTTATTGACTGCCTTCCCCAAAAAGCCTCCGGTAGGTCCGCACGTTTCATGACAAAGGGCCATACACATTGATACCGGTTGCAAAAACCTCGGACAGAAAGGTTTTTTGTTCACAGGCGTAACGATGTGTCCATCGTTTTGTTATGGAAGAAACCTGAATAGTTAAAATATACTTATATTATAAGTATTAAAAAAATTACATTTATTTCAATACCGGTCACAAAGCTGAAAAGAAACAGGTGCCTAAAATCACTCGAAAAAATGGGACCAGGAATTGTTGATAATATTCAACATCGAGCTAAAAAATAATATCCTACTAATATTATAAACGCGAAAATTTGTAAGTATGGATGGTTGTTTGTTACTCTTTAAAGTAAAAACTACTTAATGGATTTTAATGAAACTTTACAATAATATAGCTTATACGTGAGAATAACACATAGGCTACAATTTAAAAAGATATTTTGTGCATTGTACAAAATATGATGATAAGTGTCAAGTAAGTAGGAAAAAATCTACCATCTGCGAGCTATTCCGGCGTGCACTGCCAAAACCGCTAGAGGTACACAACAATGTGAAAGTTAGTGGGTATAGATGTATGGATGTAGGTTTGTTACTCTTTTACGCCGAAACTTCTTAAACGCGGGTGAAACCGCGGGGTATAGCTAGTAAATAATAAATATTTATTTTCTTATATGATCTGTATAGATTCTCTAGAAAATTTGATGTTTATTATTATTGAGAGTTGCTTCATGCCGTTCGCCCGGCATATGAGTCGGTCATACCCCTAATAGCTGTTTAACATCAAAAGATTTTATATGTTCAAGGAAAATAATAAACTCTTGGTAATTTTTACCTTCCTTTGACCAAAAATGTGTACAGTCACATCTTCTATTCAAAACCAAAACGCATGAATAAGTTTGTTTATAGGAGAAAACCAAAATATTGTGGCGAAACAAAAACCCTTAGTGGTACTTGGGTTCGAAGCCCGAACGTGAGAATACGGTTGTTGAAAACATAGTCACATATAATATAAGTGTTTTAAAAAAAAATACTTTTATTTCAATACCGGTGACAAAGCAGTAGGGCAACAGGTGCATAAAATTACTCGAAAAAATGGGACCAGGAATTGTTCATAATATTCAATATTGAGCTCTTTTCCACAATTCTGTCTTCTTATTACTTAACATATTGAGCCGACTTAATTTCAGTCATTTAGCACAAAAAATGTCATTCATTTTCATTTTACTGAACATTTGTTCCAGTATATTGCATTGTGGATGAATAATTGTATTCAGGTGATGAAAATACAAAATTAAGCTGAACGCGATAAACGTTAAAATATATAAATATTCATATATTGAACATATTATTTATATCGGCAAATATAGCTCCGAAACGAAAAGGTTCAATGTTATTGGTGAAGATTATTATTTTTTTATATCAGAAGGCGACAAACGAGCAAGTGGGTCTCCTGATGGTAAGTGATCACCGCCGCTCATGGACACTCGCAACACCAGAGGAGTCGCTGGTGCGTTGCTGGCCTTTAAGAGTCAGCAAACAAGTGTTGCTGACGCTTCCCCCCACCCCTATGAGCTCTGGCGGCCTTACTCACACGCAGAAACACAACATTAAAATTAATAATGTTATTATTAAGGAATATCTTCTGTTAGGTGGAGGTACTTCCCCAGTCGTGCTGCTCTTCGAGTGAATGAACGCTGTGCCCTACCACTGTACCTAGCACTGTACTTTTGTGCCTAGAGGCTATTAGTATAATTTGACTATAATGTGATAACAGTCTAATATACCAATAACAACAAAGTCGCACTAGGGAAATTAATCCCTGTGTCGCAGCCGCAGGGTACTGTATATATATAATTTACGGACACAAATGACACCCAGCCTCAAAACAACTACTTATGGGTCACACAAATAGTTGTTCCGTGCAGAAAACAAACATGGGACACGAAGTGACGAGATGACTGTCTTAACCGCTGCACCACATGTGCAGTCAATCTACAATATATGATTTAGTAAGCTTATTCATGACACAATTAAAAGTAATTAGTCAACTCATTAGTCTATATTATAGTTGATGTTTTTACAATGGATTACATAGAAAGGTGTTTCAGTTTAATATGTCTAATCCAACTGTCGTTTTGAGCCATAAATGCATGGTGCTTACCTTTAATGTTTTAAGTGTTCGTGAGTTTGGAATTTGAAATGGTCGCCATTAAATGAAATGATGTTCAACATTGTAACACCTCTTGCACCTTCTTGACGTTGGCAATTTGCGTTAAGCTGCTTGCCATATACTCATATTATCTAATTGTAACAAAACTTGCAAGAATGTAATAAAAATGTAACAATGTTGACGGAATTTATAATTAAAGAAAACCAATAATTAAATAAAACGAGGCAAAAGAGGTGTGCAAAGATCGTGACAAATAGAAATCCGTTGTCTCTGCCTACCCCTCTGGGAAACAGGCGTGAGTCTATGTATGTGTTTATGTAATAATTAAATATGGCAATGTGGGGTACTTTAACACCTAAGCTCGGTATTACATTTATTTTTAAGGTGAAAATATTCAAGTTAAGTTCAATAGCTAAAGTTTATTAATATTTATTAATACAGGGTCATACGAAATAATATACAGGATGGCCGAGGAGTTGACGTTCAAACGCAAAATTTAGATACTTTATGATGAGGAGTATCTGAATCACCCCATGTACGATTTCGATTTAGCGTTTTTTTGATACTTTGAAAATTTATAAATCCTGAGCTGAAAACCTAATTTTTAACTTTCGAATAAATTCTAAGTCAGTTCTGCAATGATTAGATAAACCATACTTTTTAATGTTAAACTATGCTAATTAGTTATCACAAAAAAAAACTGAACCAGAAATGTTCAACAGAACGAGAAAAAAATCTAAAAACTGATGTTAGGTGAAAATTACGAAAAAAAACATAAACAAAATTCTATCTCGAAAACTAAGCAAAATCATAGAACATACATGGGGGTGATTCGGATACTTTCCATCATAAAGTATCTAAATTTTGCGTTAGAACGTCAACCTGTATATATATATTTCTTATAATTTGAATGCAAGATTTAATTTATAAAACTGCAATAAGTAGAAGTTTTGTAGATAAATAATAGTCAGAATTGCGTCATGCCGTTTGCCGTCCCGGCATATGGGTCGGTCGTACCACAATTTTGCGTTAGAACGTCAACCTGTATATATATTTCTTATTATCTGAATGCAAGATTTAATTTATAAAACTGCAATAAGTAGAAGTTTTGTAGATAAATAATAGTCAGAATTGCGTCATGCCGTTTGCCGTCCCGGCATATGGGTCGGTCGTACCACAATTTTGCGTTAGAACGTCAACCTGTATATATATTTCTTATTATCTGAATGGAAGATTTAATTTATAAAACTGCAATAAGTAGAAGTTTTGTAGATAAATAATAGTCAGAATTGCGTCATGCCGTTTGCCGTCCCGGCATATGGGTCGGTCGTACCACAATTTTGCGTTAGAACGTCAACCTGTATATATATTTCTTATTATCTGAATGCAAGATTTAATTTATAAAACTGCAATAAGTAAAAGTTTTGTAGATAAATAATAGTCAGAATTGCGTCATGCCGTTTGCCGTCCCGGTATATGGTTCGGTCGTACCACAATTTTGCGTTAGAACGTCAACCTGTATATATATTTCTTATTATCTGAATGCAAGATTTAATTTATAAAACTGCAATAAGTAAAAGTTTTGTAGATAAATAATAGTCAGAATTGCGTCATGCCGTTTGCCGTCCCGGCATATGGGTCGGTCGTACCACAATTTTGCGGTAGAACGTCAACCTGTATATATATTTCTTATTATCTGAATGCAAGATTTAATTTATAAAACTGCAATAAGTAGAAGTTTTGTAGATAAATAATAGTCAGAATTGCGTCATGCCGTTTGCCGTCCCGGCATATGGGTCGGTCGTACCACAATTTTGCGTTAGAACGTCAACCTGTATATATATTTCTTATTATCTGAATGCAAGATTTAATTTATAAAACTGCAATAAGTAGAAGTTTTGTAGATAAATAATAGTCAGAATTGCGTCGTGCCGTTTGCCGTCCCGGCATATGGGTCGGTCGTACCACAATTTTGCGTTAGAACGTCAACCTGTATATATATTTCTTATTATCTGAATGCAAGATTTAATTTATAAAACTGCAATAAGTAAAAGTTTTGTAGATAAATAATAGTCAGAATTGCGTCATGCCGTTTGCCGTCCCGGTATATGGTTCGGTCGTACCACAATTTTGCGTTAGAACGTCAACCTGTATATATATTTCTTATTATCTGAATGCAAGATTTAATTTATAAAACTGCAATAAGTAAAAGTTTTGTAGATAAATAATAGTCAGAATTGCGTCATGCCGTTTGCCGTCCCGGCATATGGGTCGGTCGTACCACAATTTTGCGTTAGAACGTCAATCTGTATATATATTTCTTATTATCTGAATGCAAGATTTAATTTATAAAACTGCAATAAGTAGCCGTTTTGTAGATAATTATTAGTCAGAATTGCGTCATGCCGTTTGCCGTCCCGGCATATGGGTCGGTCGTACCCCTAATGCGCAATAGCGGTTTCACATCAACAGATATTATATTTTCAAGGAATATAAGAAACTCTTGGCATTTCTTACCTACCCTTGGCGTAAAAATTTGTACAGTCACATTTATCCAAAACCAAAATGTATGAATTCGTTTGTTTATTGGACAATAAACCAAAATAGGGTCGTTAAAAATTAGTCTATTATCATCTAATATCACTTTTATGAAATATAGGCGGTCATGTTGTGTATGAGACGGGCCTGTTGGCGTGGTTGGCAAATGCTTTCTTTTCACGCCGGAGGTCGTGGGTTCGATCCCCAACCTCCTACCTTCAGGACAAACAGACATGTTCATGCACACAAATATCTTTTGTGTGCATGAACATGTCCGTTTGTCCTGAGTCTGGGTATAATTAATCTACATATATAAGTATGTATTTACAAAAGAAAAGTAGTAAACAAAATATATCAGTTATCTAGTTTCCATAGTACAAGTTATGCTTAGTTTGGGATCAGATGGCCGTGAGTAAATAAAGTAAATATAATATGCACATGCAAGAAGCGGACAATATAAAAGGCAAATTTCACGCGCCAGTAGTTCTGTGTAGAGAACGAACACTGAGTGGAAATAAAATCCGTATAGATATGTAGTATTATTTCATAAATTAATAAAGTATTTGTGTCTAAAATCTGTAATAGTTGACTTTAATCTTTGAAAAAAGGAAATTCGAAAGTTAAGGCGTTGTATGACCGTACGCCTGGGCTTGTAAGTTATATTTTATCTACCAGCAGCAGGTAAACTACTAACCAATAATCTTAAATTATTGTGCATATTGCGGTTTATATCAAACTTATAGTGATATTGTCTCATACTAGCCCCCGCGGTTTAACTGGCGTCAAACATCATAAATCTCTATGTGTTATTCAGATATATAATCTATATTTCTATAAAGTTTCATCAAAATCCGTATTGATTTCTTGAAAGAGTAACAAACATCCATACTTCAACAATACGGTAAATGATATACTACACATACTACTTTTCTTTTGTAAATAGAAACTTATAAAGATAATTTACCCAAGGACAAACAGACACCTTTATGCACACAAATATTTGCCCTGGGTGGGAATCGAACCCACGTCCTCCGGCGTGAAAAGCAAGCATTTGCCAACCACGCCAACAAGCCCGTCATAAATAATAATAATTAGTAGGATACTTAAAATCGAGTGTAAATGACACCATGGCAATTGTGCTGTCATGGATATAGTATAGTCACCTGTATAAGTATACAATTCCTTAACAAAAGTCCCTTTCTATTTTTCCCGCTGTTGCCGTATACATCACATATACATTTTAACAAGGAAAACTTAAAACAAATGTGCCCGATTTTTGTCGGTAGCGTGCCTGTAAGAACGATAGAAGATACAAATAAACACACATAAATAAAAATTGTGCGTTTAGCTGTCGTAAAATTACACTACAGTCAGATTGTCTGTGACCGCGTACGTGCGCCAAAGCGTACATTTGCGGATAACCAAATCGTTATCAAAATGTGGAGTTCGGGTCCAATTTAAGCATATAATTACCTTATGAACGCATGTTGTGAGCGAAAATGCGTCTATACAAGCAATTTCTATACTGCAATATATATTTTTTAATAAATAATTTAAGTAACAAATTCAAATAATACATGTTGAGAATATAGAAATGATTATTGACTATTTTTTTAACTTAATTGTGAGATCTTAATTCACGTTTTTTAAACAATTGTGGATGCGACTTAAGTTCAGGCCAACATATACGCAGAAAATGACATCCTCGTACTCGTCCTCATACTGACACATAAGCGTGAGTATTTTTATAAAGCTGGTGGTTCTATGCCTGTGCTCTCTCCTGTCATGTTGGATATTCACCCAATCATATTATGAGAAAGCTCTCTATTCTTTAAATAGAGAGGTTTTCTGTGTATTTATCCGATGCAACGATGGAAAAAATCTATACAAATAAATAAAATTGGAGTGTCTGTTTGTAATATTGAAATAACCGGTTTTTACTACATAAATATGAATATATATACGGTACATACACCAAAATAACATTTTTTACAATTTTTGTCTGTCTGTTTGTTCCGGCTAATCTCTGAAACGGCTGGACCGATTTTGACGGGACTTTTATTGGCAGGTAGCTGATGTAATAAGGAGTAACTTAGGCTACTTTTATTTTAGAAAAAGTCATTCATTTTACTAATAAACAAAAAAAATACAAAATAAACTAATTAACACGCGGACGAAGTCGCGGGCACAGCTAGTTTTTTATAAAGCTGGTGGTTCTATGCCTGTGCTCTCTCCTGTCATGTTGGATATTCACCCAATCATATTATGAGAAAGCTCTCTATTCTTTAAATAGAGAGGTTTTCTGTGTATTTATCCGATGCAACGATGGAAAAAAACTAGTGACACGACCGGGAAGAGGATAGGCACAGGTCTGATGGTTTTACGTTCTCTTCGAAGCACGGGCGTAACGCCAATTCCCAGACATCGGCTGGTACTGAGAAGTTTTTGTAACGGAAAATTCCCAAAATACCTACTATCCCGACCCGGAATTTGTACCCGAAACCTCAGTATCTGAGGTTGAACTGAATCTCAGATAATGAGGTCCTGGGTTCGAAGCAATGGAGTCAGTAACGAGCTAATCACAATTGTATAATAAATATGTGACGATTGAAAAGCCCTTCAATATTATATATACTCGTACCTAGTGTTGAAAATGACTAAAGTGACTGAATTAGACTGACTGTAATTTACGGTCAAATTGGTCAAAAATGGTCATTAACGGTCAAAAATGGTCATTTTCAGTCAATTTGATTTCAGTAATATTTTAGTACCTTTTAAGTTTTTGTCGTTGATAAAAGTCTACAACTTCTAAATTGAAACAAAAAAGTGGTTTTTATGACTTATAGTATTATTATATAGTGTTAATCATTGTACATTCCTAATCATGCGTGTATTTAAGACAAAATGGGAACGTCGCTTCGCCTCGCGCATCGACTTTAATGTCGTCTTATCCTCTCATGATATAATACAAAATAAAACGTTGTTTCATTTAAACTTGCATATAAATTGGGTACCTAAATAAATAAATAATTGGGTAGTAGTCGAGAACAGACAATAATATTTGAGTCAAATTGACTGAATTTGACAGTAAATGACCGGTCATTCAAGGTTTATGACAATTGTGACTAGTCATATTCAATCATTTTACATCTCCACTCGTACCTTTGAGTAATCCTTCTTTACGAGACCTAGATACCTTCAGCCAGTATTCGGGAAAACAATGGGACAAAGAAGTTTCGTAACTTAGGAAGCTTAGGAACTTAAGAACTTTTGGGGTCAATGCTACCGCGTTCGTAGACGTAGGCTTTAGAAACTGTACACATTACACTTAGGTAGCGTTAAACAATAGCAACATTTAAAAGAGGCAGAGCAATATTTTGCTTTATGAGTATTTTGACTGGGGATGTTCTTCCAGCTTGAAATAAAATAAAATAAAAAAGGTTTTTAATCACGGAGACTTTTAAAAAGCGCTTGTAAATAGTCATAGCATGTTTGTATTAATATAATTAAGCATCCATAATTATTTCTAGTTACACAGACATTTAGGTACACGGATTGTATGAAAACATTTATAACATTTATTTTATAATAGCAATGATATTTAGCTAGCTTGTATTAAGTTATTGTCTAAGGTTAATTATCGAAATTTATAGTTTTAGCTATATTTTTACTACATATTGTCTGAATGGTTCTGTCTATATTAAGGTATTATTATTATGGCGGACCTTGTGATTATAACGACGGTCACGCTTTAATGCTACTACCGGATCCAATGCGCCCCAACTAAGAAGACCCAGCGAAACTTACTCAGTGGGTTCGTCTACTACCGGTTTCAACACGACGTTAAGACGGTCTGGCAAAACATACTCAAGCGGGCATGAACACGGGATTTGGTGAAATACTCCAGGTAATTGGAAAAACGTGGATTATCCGGCAGCTCACTACTCAGCTCAGATATTCGTGCCAGCTTATCTAAATGTTTCGAGTGCATACAAAATCTTCTTCTTTAGAATAAATTAGATACGCCCCGGAGTGTTACCCACGATTTAGCAATTTCCTGTACTGTAGGTACTGTACTGTAACTTAATGTTTAAAGTTAAAATTAGAGTATAACTACCTATCTATTCCGGGTCCTCCTAGCACAAGTATTTAATCTACTTAAAAGGAGACCCCTATGTAAGATAAATTGTAGTAGTATAAGATACCGAAATAAACCTTTTTTTATTATTATCTATTCTGTAGTATATAGTAGTGATTGAGATACAAAACATACAAACTAAGTGAGATAGAAAAGAAGAAAAGGTTAATGAAGGTGTTTAATTAGGTTGTCATTATTATTGCTTATCTATATAAGTAGGTACTTACAAAAGAAAACTATTATATGTAGTATATCAGTCATCTGGTTTCCATAGTGCAAGCGCTGCTTAGTTTGGAATCAGATGGCCGTGTGTAAATAATGTCCCAGGATATTATTATTATTCTTATTACCAATTGATTTCATTAGGAAATAATAAAGTTAAAATAGCTGTTTTTTAATAATTATTTGCGCACATATCTTTTTAAGCAGAAAACGAAAAAATTACAGTGATACGGATGATTTAAATATTATACTAATGCATCTTCTAGACGGTTGCAAACCAACGTCTTAACAGAGGTCACGCAGGGGTTCCACAGTCTAAGTCGCCGAACATCGATTTCTTAAATGGCGTTCAAATAAATAAAGGTTAAAAATGTCTTAATCAATCTTTAAATCGGAATCAACGTTGACAATCGATTCCGGGCCATTTATGACGTTACATGTGCTCATGGAAGCCGATTTAACGATTGATTAAGTAATTTTTAACCTTTATTTATTTGAACGCCATTTAAGAAATCATTGTTCGGTGACCTAGCCGGTAGAGCCCCTGGTGGTTGCCATCCATCTAGACTGCAGTTGTGTGGTCATGCTTTATACTCGCACTTACTTACATAACAAGAATTGCATATTATGTGGTAGTGCGAGTAAGTTATATGTTGGTCTAATCCTAAAATCCAGGAATGAACGTCAAATACCATCAATATAGTATTATTTTTTTTTATATCAGAGGGTTTCAAATTAGCAAGTGGGTCACCTGGTGGTAAGTGATCACCGCCGCCCATGGACACTCGCGAAACCAGAGCAGTCGCGGGTGCGTTGCCGGCCTTTAAGAGTCAGCAAACAAGCGTTGCTGACCCTTATCCCCACCCCAATGAGCTCTGGCGACCTAACTCACACTCGGAAACACAACATTAAAATTATTTGTTATTATTATTAATTTCTTCTGTAAGGTGGAGGTAATTCCCCAGCCGGGCTGCTCTTTGAGTAGGTATATAATTACCTACCTTATGAACGCATGTTGTGACCGACAATGCGTCTATATGAGTGGTTTCGATACTGCAATATATTTTTGTGAATATATAATTTAAGTAACAAATTCAAATAATGGTGCTGGGAATATAGAAATGATCACTGTCTATTTTCAAACTTAATTATTTTATACTAGCTGTGCCCCACGGTTTTACCCGGGTTAAATTTTATAAATGATCATAGCTCCTCCCCCGTAAGTGATAGCGTGATAATATGTAGCCTATATGTTATCCCGACCCCTTAGTAATATTCATGCAAAATTTGAAGTAAATCCATGCGGTACTTTTTGAGTTTAGCCCGGACATACATACGGACAAACAGACACACAGACGAAAATTCTCAAAACTATATTTTTGTCTTCGATATCGATTGTAGATCACGCCCCAAGTATCCTTTAAAAAAATATTTAATGTACAGTTTTGACTTTTCTACGATTTTATTATATGTATAGATACTGAAATGTAAAAATTTCGATAAACACGAAAAAAAATATCTTTCTTCAGGTTTTTATGAACGCTATGCAGGTAGGGCATAGCGTTCATAAAAACCTCTTAAATGTATATGAGATCTGTATATGAGAAAATGGCAGCTAGAAATGGGTTTTAAGGTTTAAAACTAATAGTGGAACAAAGATGTTGTTCAGCGTATGTAAATTGGACCTTATGGACTTTTTATTCAGTCAACAAAAGACTAAAATTGAACGCACCAAAACGTTATAAGAACTCTAGAAAGTAAACATACTAAAGTTTAGATCTAAGATGATAGAAAATCAAGAAAGCAATGGACCTTTTTAGGGTTCCGTACCAAAAGGGTAAAACGGGACAGTCGTCACGTCAGACAGCAAAGTCGTAGTAATTTGCTGTCTGTCTGTCCGTCTGTCACCAGGCTGTATATCATGAACCGTGATAGTTAGATAGTTGAAATTTTCACAGATAATGTATTTCTGTTGCCGCTATAACAACAAATACAAAAAATATAATAGGTCTTTACCTATGAAATTGCCGTTTTGTATGAAAAAATTTAAACGAATTTTTTTCATGAATTTTTTTATTTGTATTAATCGAAGTAATCACCCATGCAATCAATGCATCTTTGCCATCGCAGTGGCAGTTTATTGATGCCCTTCTTAAAGAAATCAGCTGGACGGGAGGCAACAAATTCTTCAAAGGCATTTTGTACTGCCTCTCGGGTATTGAATTTTTTTCCCGCCAAGAAGTTATCCAAATTCTGGAAAAAGTAGTAGTCTGTAGGCGCAAGGTCTGGTGAGTAGGGTGGATGACGGAGAGCTTCCAACCCCAGTTCTTGCAACTTGGAGACCGTCTGCTGTGCAGTATGAGGTCGCGCGTTGTCGTGCAGGAGCAGCGGAGACGAGCGATTGACCAATGCTGGTTGGAGATGCGCCAGCTTCTCCATCATTGTGCTCAGTTCTTCACAGTACACATCTGCAGTAATGCTCACCCCGTTTGGTAAGAAGCTGTGATGAATCACACCGGCGCTAGACCACCAAACAGTGACCATCACTTTTCTAGGGGTAAGTTTTCGTTTAGGGCATTGTTTAGGTGCTGAACCAGGATCCAACCAACTTGCTGAGCGCTTGCGGTTATCAAACAGAATCCATTTTTCATCGCAGGTAACAATGCGGTTCAAAATTCCTTCATTTGTGTGTCTGTTGAGCAGTGCAAGGCACGTCTCGACGCGTACTTCGCGCTGGCGATCATTGAGTTCGTGGGGCACCCATTTGTCAAGCTTTTTTACCTTGCCAATTTGACGCAAATGGACCAATATTGTTTTGACGCTAACGTCGAAAGCTGCTGCTAATTCAGCCGTAGATTGTGTATCATCAGCTTCCACAACCGCCTTTAATTCGTCATTGTCGACCAAAGTCTTCGGACGACCGCGAGGTTCATTTTTCAGGTCGAAATTTCCAGAACGGAAGCGAGCAAACCAATAACAGGTGGTGCGTTGGTTTGTAGTGTTAGCTCCGTAAACGTCGTTGATGTTGCGTGCCGCTTGTGCCGCGTTGCTGCCACGACGGTACTCATATTCCATAATTACTCGAATTTTTAACGTATCCATGATGACGAAAAAGATTGAAATGCGATGAAAATGTAACACTAATCAATAAAGAAATGACTACTTTTGGAAAAAAGAATCCATGTTTTTAAAATAAAATTAATTTGAAATTAGAATTCTTAGCCAAACAAAAATTATTTTGATTTGAAATGGCCAGTACTGCAGAACGGCAATTTCATAGGTAAAGACCTAATATTTAAGGGGACTTACATACAACAAACGTGAATTTTTGGCTCGTTTTTATAGATAATGGTACGGAACCTATCGTGCACGAGTCCGACTCGCACTTGTCCGGTTTTTTATATGTTTTAAAAAGATATTATTTAGCTATCAAAAGACACTTTTGTACGATAACTCAATATGTATCTAGGTGTTGTCATAGAAATAGATTTGCTACTTTTGTTTCTATAAACAACACCAATCTAGTTGCCAAAGGCACATGCTAACATGCGTTGCAACACGCAACGGCCGTCAACGAGTAAAGTGGCAGGATTCCTCACCATACGCGTTGATGACCCTTTGGCGATGATGACACTTGACACTTCGTATCGAATTAAATAAAAGAATTTCATAGTTTATTGATGAAAATCATTGGTTAGAAGCATTCTTCTGGGTCTTTAACCTAAGAATACTTCTAATCAAATATTAATTACAAGTAACAAACAAGAAATAACAAAAAATTCGCTATTTAACTAAATCATACGTTAATATCCTTCGGTTTTAGGCAACATTTTAAATCGTAGAAAATCATGGCGCGAAAATGGTGTCAGTGAGGTTCCATTTTGATGTGAAACATCTATAGTCGCACGTAAAAAAGATTTCTGGGGGAGCGACGAGTCGCCACGTTTTTTTTTTATTTTTTTATGTGAAATAAAACAATCGACTGTGCGATTATTAATTGTAATATTTTATTTTATCATTATGACATATTTAGTTCATATCAAAAAATGTTATTTAATGCATATTAATTTTAAAAAATAATGTCGATGGTTCACATCTGCCAGGCGTCCCGTGACGGCTCAAATTTTTTTCATAGATACACGATTTTGTAAATGAAGTCGTAAAAAAAAAACTTGTGTGTACTTATGTACACGCGTTAGAAGTTATACTTCTTAATATACAACTTGAACATAGTTATCAATTTTCATACCACCTAGAACTAACTTCATGCTGTTATTTTTACGATGCGCGCGCAAATTCACTGTCATACCACCTAGAACTAACTTCATGCTGTTAAATTTTTTGGTGTCGGTGTGCGCGCGCATCGTAAAATTCACTCTCATCATTTTTCTCCATCGCGCCAAAAGAAGTATAAGTTCAATATGCACGTAAATTTGAAATTAGAACGTCCAAAATTTCATTAATAAATTATTGTACTCGTATTTTTATGATTTATTTATATGTGGCCAGTGTTTCATATAAAAAATATGAGTATATAGGAACTTCTGAGTGGCCTGCTATATAATAGAAGCGCTTTTTAATATTATATTGCGTGATGTGTGAAACAAACCACTTTTATTTAGTGTGGATGTCCAGTGTTTTAAATTATTTATCTTCAATACTATAGGCACCAATCAACATAAGTTTATTATTCCTACTGTCAATAACAATTGTAGCTTAACTTTTATTGAATGACTGATTAATTTAGAAGTAAGACTTTACTAATAACTTATTTACATTGTTTTTTTTTAAATTACCGACGATTGCTCATCACAAAGAGTGTTATTGAAAGCAGCAGATAGCGAATATAACCAGTCATAACAACTCGCTTCCTAAAGGGCGTAGTTGTCGGAGTTTCAGAAATATGTGTGGAAAGGTATTGCATCAGTTACTAGTAAAAATGGCAACTGTTATAGATGTTTATATAACTAAAGACGACATTCGTACAGCCAAATCATTTTCCCCGGTTAACCGTAATAATAATAGCTAAACTCAGACCCAGAAGGGCCAAAGATAACATGATGTTAGCTATCTTTGGCTCTTCTGGGTCTAAGTTTAGCTATTAATATTAGCGTTCAGAAAGCAAAATATATCTAAACATTTTAAACATCCAATGACATGGGCTTCGAAAAGAAAGAGTTTACTCTTAGAAAGTGTTTACTGAGGAACATCTAATAATGGCCAATAAATCATTTGAATAACTTCAACGAGTATAAGAACTCGATGTCAAGTTATTATGACAAAATTTTCAAAGAAAAAACGAATGCCCACCAATACAAATGAACTCGGAAGAAGATACAAGAAATAAATTCTCAGCATCAAATTAAAACAATTAATCTTAAACTCATAATTTATGACTTTCCAGTTTCATATATTAAATTTACGCTTAGCAATGCGAATAAAACAAAAAATCATAACTGTTAAATATTGTTCAAATCAAAGAGATACCAAACTTTATATTTTCAGGTGTTTATTTTTTCATAGGTCATAGTCATCTCCATTTAACTGCCTTTTAACTAGGTAACCTAATTGAACAGCCCCGCAATGCAATAACTTGTGTTTAGGCGACATTTTTATTGCTAAGCGATAACCACAAACAAGCCACCCAAAAACTAGGTACACCACTAATTTACGCAATACAAACAATTCACGATATTTAATACCCTTCCTTTAATAGGAAGTAAACAAAATCACCATTTATAGCACATAAACTTTAATATGTAATAATTTAAAGCACCTATGCGCAAATCTACGTTCGATATCGAAGCCAAAAATATAATTTTTAGAATTTTTGTCTGTTTGTCTGTGTGTATGTACGGAATAAACTCAAAAAGTAGGTACTGCATGAATTTACTTCAACTTTTGCATGAATATTACTAAGAGGTCGGGTCAACATATAGGCTACATATTATCACGCTATCACCTACGAGGGGGAGGTATGATGATTTATAAAATTTAACGCGGTTTAAACCGCAGGGCACAGTTATAGCACATAAACTTTAATATGTAATAATTTAAAGCACCTATTCGCAAATCTACAATTTATATTAACAATAATCTGTAAATAAAGCCTATCTTTCCTGCAATTATGTTCCTATTTACGACGGAAATTGTCAACTTCGGGAAGTTGCTCGCATCCTATTCCATACAGTGTTCTATGTTATTAAATCCGCTAATCATTATGAGATGATAACGTGATACAGTAGAGCGGTTAATTGGATCTGTCTTCGGTAAACACGTCTCATTAATAACTTGTTTTGTGTTTTATCTCGTGCAGATTTTTGATATGACCGAAATGAGCCTCAATTATCTGCTAATGATTTCAATTTTGTACGTAATGAATGCCGTTTCTCAAACCTAATTTGTTGATCAAGAATTTACTTGGATGTACTTTGACGGGCCTGTGGCGTAATTGGTAAATAATAATAATAATATCCTGGGACAATATTTACACTCGGCCATCTGACCCCAAACTAAGGAGAGCTTGGACTATGGAACCAGATAACTGATATACTAAATATATTTTTTCTTTTGTAAATACATACTAATAGAGAAAATTACACCCAGACTGCTACAGCTTGCTTTGCACGCTGGTCGTGGGTTCTATTCCCACACAGGGCAGATATTTGTGTGCGTGAACATGTCTGTGTTTTTTGAGTCTTAGAATTATCACTATAAGTTTGTATTTACAAAAGAAAAGTATATGTAGTATATCAGTTATCTGGTTTTGCATAGTACAAGCTTTGCTTAGGTTGGGATTAGATGACCGTGTGTGAATAATGTCCTAAGCTAGGAAAACAAAAATTATGAGATGATGATGAGAAAAATAGTATTCTAGCATTTCCACTATCGGACGTAGCTGGAATACTATAAAACATTATTAAAACTGGAAGGAAACCTGGCTCATAGTGATTATCGTTATATATTTTTAAGTATTAATTAGACACAGCCCAATGGAGCGGCATAGTCATGTTTGACGAAAACTCCTTAAATAGAGATTTAAAAAAAGTTTCATCATCATCATATT
The DNA here is from genome assembly GCA_951640165.1 of Pseudoips prasinana. Taxonomy (NCBI): domain Eukaryota; kingdom Metazoa; phylum Arthropoda; class Insecta; order Lepidoptera; family Nolidae; genus Pseudoips; species Pseudoips prasinana. The sequence goes on along the minus strand of OX621236.1, from coordinate 18,721,842 downwards.
AGCCGGCAGACGCCAGACGACAGACTGCTGGACCAAGGCCTCCCTCAAAGTTCTCCTCAACCGCAACCAGCAATTTCCAGCGACCCTCACAAGATCAACAAAATCATCGGTACATCTTGTATGGGGCTGCCTACGCTGCGTCCTTTCAAAAAAAGTTTATACTTAATGTTTTAGGGTGTCTATAATAAAATATTAACTAATTGAATTCATAATCTCTAGTAACATTAAAATCTTGCAATAAACAAACACGATATGTACTGCACTTATATAAAATTTGACATCAAGCTGTTAGTAATAGCAAAGAGCGGTATGTTTACAAAAGTAATATTGGCAATTTTCATATGTGGCTCAGTAGCGTTACGAGCACGTCTTTCTTTTATATCTTACTAGCTGCGCCCTGCGGTTTCACCCGCGTGAAAGTAGTTTTGGCGTAAAAGAGTAACAAACATACATCAGAACTCACAAACTCTCGCATTTATAATATTAGTAGGGTGTACCTCTAGTGGTTTTGGCAGTGCACGCCGGAATAGCTCGCAGATGGTAGAGTTTTCCTACTTACTTGACACTTTTCCGTCATATTTTGGACAATTCACACAATATCTTAATTAATTGTAGCCTATGTGTTATTCTGATGAATAAGCTATATTATTGTAAAGTTTCATTAATATCCATTTAGTGGTTTTTACGTGAAAGAGTAACAAACATCCATCCATACTTACAAACTTTCTCGTTTATAATATTGGTAGGATACATATTCTCTGTGTGTATGTAAATACAGATCTCAGAGGATCTGTTATCAAACAGAGTAGCGTTATATCGTATCACAGAATTTGGTTTACCAGCTATTCGACCGCGCGGTCGACGGATCCGCAGTCGCTATTCTGCGACCCAGACAAGAGTACCGACGTAGACACTTCAAGTCAATAGTTCTCGACAATCTCGACTCGAGGGAACTTCTCAACCACAATATTTTTATTGTATCTCCATTGATATATCTTTTTACGATATTTTTTGTTTCTTTTAGTGGCCAAAACGTATTAACATATATATTTTTTTAAATGCGATCACATTCCAGGTTCTTTTTCTATTTACAAGACAGGACATAGTCTTCCGTAACACTTAGTCCAATAATATAATTGAGTGGTAGGTTGCCGAGTTACTTTTTAAAGTTTGTTCATAAGTTATTTTGTGATGGTATTCTATTGAGGATAAATTGTTGTTATGTGTTTTACTTCAAATAATTAAACGTTTTAACAAATAAGCTGTGTTAAATTTAGTTCACAAATAATTAGTTAATAATCAGATTTAAACAAAATATGGGGCCATTGCAAACACTAACGTATAAATAAAAACCAGCCAAGTGCGAGTCGATTATCAATAAAAACGAGAAAAAAATTGACGTATGTTATATGGGAGCCCCCTTAAATATTTATTTTATTTAGTTTTTTTTTGTATTTGTTGTCATAGCGGCAACAGAAATACATCATGTGTGAAAATTTTAACTGTCTAACTATCACGGTTCATGAGATACAGCCTGGTGACTGACGGACAGACAGACAGACAGCTCAGTCTTAGTAATGGGACCCCGTTTTACCCTTTGGGTACGGAACCCTAAAAAGAGCAACAAAATTGTTTTACGAACTGTCTCATGGGTGCTCGATGGCACTGAGGTACTACAAAATATGAGTAATCTTGGGCAAAACACGAATGTTTTCTATACTGGGGCTCTACCGGCTATGTCGCAGAACATCGATTTTTTAAATGGCGTTCAAATAAATAAAGGTTAAAAATGACTTAATCAATCTTTAAATAGGCTTCAACGTTGACAATCGATTCCAGACCATTTATGGCGTCACATGTGGTCATGGAAGCCGATTTAACGATTGATTAAGTAATTTATAACCTTTTTTTATTTGAACGCCATTTAAGAAATTGAAGTTCGGTGACTTAGCCGGTAGAGCCCCTGGTCAAGTCAACACTGACTCTACTCGTAACTGGTCAAGACATCCTTAGTTGTCACTTACTTACCAATTGTGCAGTTAAGGTCACTAACCACTGGATTTGTGACCCTAAATGCTAAGCTAGAGTTCCAGTCTACCCAGGACAAATCTTTGTGTGATGAGAAACATTTTTTTTTTTGTTATTATGGCGGACACAATCCGACTAAATCAAAAACTACTCGTTGCAATATAACATAGTCAACATTATAGTCCACCTTAAATTGTTAGTAAATAAAATAAATGATACCTTTCGAAATGCAGGCTTTTTAGCCGCTTTATAATATCAGTTAGCTGAACTTAAAATAATGGTTTATTTTCTATTTATATAAATTTTATACGTATTAATATTGTTGTCAGTTATGGTTAAAATATAAAAGAATTTATATCTACTATATAAAAATAAGTCGGGTTTTCCTTCCTGACGCTATAACTCCAGAACGCACGAACCGATTTCCATGGTTTTGCATTCGTTGGAAAGGTCTCGGGCTCCGTGAGGTTTATAGCAAAGAAAATTTATAAAATTTAACGCGGGTAACACCGCGGTGCACAGCTAGTCTTCTACTATATAAATATAAGTCGGGTTTTCCTTCCTGACGCTATAACTCCAGAACGCACGAACCGATTTCCACGGTTTTGCATTCGTTGGAAAGGTCTCGGGCTCCATGAGGTTTATAGCAAAGATAATTTATAAAATTTAAGGCGGGTAACACCACGGGGCACAGCTAGTTTTTCATAAATGTAAAGTATGTCGGTAAAATTTCTAAACGTTGATTAAATATTCACAGTAATGTTAAAATAAGGTTTAATCCTAGCAAAATCGAGACGTAAAAAATCTTATTTACGAATTGCTTACCTTTTATGTTTTCGTATCTTGGACAGACTGTAGGTATAATTAATCTATACTATCTATGTATTTAGAAATATATAAGTATGTATATCAGTTGTCTGGTTGCAAAAGTACAGGCGCTGCCCAGTTTGAGATCAGAGGACAGGATCATTAATTTTTTATTAAAATAAAATTTATTTCATTAAAATTTTGTTCAATTCAAACATTTCAATTAGCTAATGAGAAAATTTCAATTTCGCAATGTTATTAGAGTTACTTAACAACAACATTTAAATTTTTAACGTCATTACCGTAAGTTTATTAATTCGCAAGTGATTTTGGTAACACTTAATAAAATTTACTTAGAGTATCACACACTCAAGTAAGTGAAATTCGATGTATAATGTTATTCGATGTATATTAACATATAAATATGTACACACATCAACAAAGTCTAGGGATACGTTATTTTGAAATCAAACATGGCTTTATTGTTTAAAACCTATTTAGTTTCCTTAAAAAGTTTATTTACAGATTTAAACCTTGTCTATTCTTTATTCAAAATTTAAAAATTAAAATGAGAAACAAATGAAAACACGCAAAGCACAGCGCAATCTTGAGTTGTATCTAATTTCAAGAAGTTGCATTAAAATTTTTTTTGCGTGTTAATTGAAGAAAACCTGATAAATTGTTTTATTTTCTTTTCTCAATTGGTTGTGTAAGCTTTTTAGCGTCATGCCACGCCATCATTTGAGTCGAGATGAAATGTTACGGGCAGTTGGCATGTTACAAAACGGTGCTATTCAACGCGTCGTTGCTGAGTCTCTGGGCACAAGCCAAAATGTGGTATCCAGGCTGTGGTCACGTTATCGCGCTACTGGAGATGTGGCAGAACGGCACACAGGTAGATATCGTGTTACCACTCAGAGACAGGATCGATTTCTCCAAATGACCGCCAGAAGACTACCCAATATCACAGCGATGCAACTAGTGCAAAGGCTCCAGGAGGGTCAGCAGCTGCTGGTGAGCGACCAAACCGTGCGAAGGAGGCTGCATGAAGTTGGTCTTCATGCTCGCAGACCGCTACGAGTCCCAGCGCTGCGACGTGGCAATCGCGGTAGGCGACTTTTATGGGCTCAAGAACATTTGACATGGAGTGATCAACAATGGTCATTGGTGCTGTTCACTGATGAGTCCCGCTATGGATTTCATCCAGATTCGAGACGAACACGCGTTTGGAGAACTCCAGGCAGGGTCAGCCGTCTCCGACATCCACAGGAGGTCCACTCTTACCAAGGCGGGACAATTATGGTGTGGGCAGGAATACGAATCGGCGGACGAACCCAACTCATTTGGATTCAGGGCAGCATGACTGCCCATAGATACCGTGAGGAGGTAGTAGAACGTGTCATTGTCCCGCTCAGGGCCCTAACGGGGCAAGAATTTCAGCTCATGCATGACAATGCACCTTCCCATACAGCGCGGCTGGTGAGGGCCGCCCTTCGAGAACACGATGTTCAGGTATTAGATTGGCCTCCACAGTCGCCAGACTTAAACCCAATTGAACACGCCTGGGACATGTTACAGCGAAGAGCATTGAGGGATTTTCCGCCCAACTTGACAACAGAAGAACAACTTTTCGAACATTTAAAAAGAACTTGGGACTGCATACCCCAGCAAGACATTGACACCTTAATTTTAAGTATGGAAAATCGTTGCCGCTGTGTGATTAATGTTAGAGGAGGAAATACCGATTACTGATTATCAGATTTGGTAAGATTTTTATTCATTTAATTCGATTGAATAATTTTATAAGAATAAAATGTTTTTGTTCACTCAGTAATTTTCTATGGCTTAATTAATTTAAGACTTTTATTAATTAGAAAAACAAAATCGCATCGTGTTGTTAATGTTTAAATATCGGCCATGAAATTATCTTTAATTCTTCCATTTACAGTCATAACAAAATGTTTATAGTTTTCTAGATAATCAATGAAATGTTCAATATCCCTAGATTGTGTTGATGTGTGTATATGAATTTACTGAACATTTAGTTGTATGAAATATAATTATTGTAATTTAATGAGCAAAATAAATAATTTAATTAAAAACTTTATATTGTTATAAATCTGCTATATTATAAGCACGTATTATGTCATACCAAGCGTATGATACATATATTTATGTATTTTATATGTAAATTGTTCATTATGGATATAAAAGATATATACGTCCCTAGGCCGCTATACATTTTTAAGCTATTGCATAGCTTCTATCGCCGGCCTTGAGCGTGGGGACCGAATCCAGAAATTCCGTAACGAAAAAACCTAACACCCCCCACTCCAACCGCCATCTATCGATAAATACCAGAACTTTTAATGACTTTTTGTAATATCACGCTTGTCTCTTTAGTTCAGCAACCCGCCTTTAGGTGGCATTGGTTGTATTGGAAAACTACCGTAATCAACTGTTTGTGAGAAAGTATGTAGGTGTATAGGTATTTATCATGTACGTACAACAGTGAATATCTGTACTCGTATAATTTGTGTACAAAGTGTTTTAAATATGAAGAAACAAAGTGCATTTATTAATGAAGAAAGTCACGAAAAAATAGTGGAAGAAAATGAGTTAGTACTCTATATACATTCATTTTATTATTATTATCACAAATGCAGTTATATAAAATAAATAAATAATTATAATTGCATAAGTTGATAAAAAATGCTATGCAAAAAAAAAATGCTATACTGCTTTACCGCGGCAGTCTCCGAGTGCCACACGTCTTTTTAAAAATCACCATCACTTAGGGTGTGAATAAGTTAGACAGTGATTAAGTTACCATATTTCTATTTATTTGTGTACATAGATGTGAGGAAATCTTATAGCCGCACCAAACCAATGTAACATATTAATTCCAAATTTTTTGCCCCTGTCTCAAAAAGAAAGGTCTTATAAGTTTGACGTCGATGTTTGTCCGTCTGTCTGTCTCAGTGCGTGTGTCTTAGATCTCAAACACATAGACCGATTTCAATGCGTCCTTCTTTCATTTGAAAGCCAGTTTTCTTGCGGTGGATCAGTGGATCTAAGCTATGTATACATGGTATGTATGGTTAATATCGGTCCAGCAGTGTAATACTATCAGCTCTTTTCCAAAAAGATGTTTTTTTATAAAGGCGCCGTCCGCATTAGGGAATATAATCCCTGTGTCGCGGGGTACTTTACAAACATAATGTAATAGATGGACACAAATTGCATCTAGACTCAGAATAACTATTTATGGGTCACACAAATAGTTGTACGGCGCGGGACCGATACGAATCGGCGGCGAGGTTACTGTCTTAGCCGCTGCGCCACCCGTGCAGTAATTATAGTTGGAATCGTTTCTAACGGTTAGGACATTTATTGTAAATTACAGTAACTTGAATTGTTAACAACTTAGAAAATTACATAACTAAAATTTTGCATCATCAGTGGTAATGCTTACAGAATGTCAACAATTACGTCACCTGTGAGCAATAATATTCGATATTGAAATAGTTATTTGAATCGTCAATAATTACGCTGACACAAAACGAAACACAATTGACAAGCTATTTTATTGATACTGAAATATAATTTGCATTATAGATTCAAAATGTTGTCATATTGCGTTGCTCGCAATTTACGAAGGATTTTGATGAATATAAATTAGGTCATTATAATAAAACTGACGTAATTTGTGATTTAAAGGAAATATAGCTATCGCATTTTAGCTTTATAACATTTTTTCAAAGCAAAGCGTAAATCTAATCTCATAATAGAGAAATCATGAATTTAAATCATCCGGAGTTTCTGAAGCGTAGATTGCGAAACCCCATAATATATTGGTAAGTAGGGGAGAAGATAAGCATACTTTATTTATTTTTTATCTCTGCTTAAATGGGATATTAGAACTAAGAGGTGTGTCTGTTGTGGCTTTGTAGAATTTCAATGGCTGAATAGATTCACTTTTTAAACTGTTTAGATTCACTTTTTAAACTGTTTAGATATAATAGAAATGTTTTATAAAGGTCATTTATATGTTACAGCCATTTTACAAATTAGATTAGAGTTATCTAACCTCTTATCAAAATTGAAAACATAATGGTATAACTTTTCATTTTATTAAGGTTTTAATTCACGTAGACTTTATAAAAGCGCTTGATATTAGTCTGAACATGTTTGTAGTAATATAGTTAAGTATACATAATTATATATGAACATTGTTAACAGGTATTAACGCGACTAACCTTATTTTTATTTTCCCGACGTTTCAACCAAGTTAAAAATAAGGTTAGTCGCGTTAATACCTGTTAACAATGTTCATATATAATTATGATACGCGAAAGTTTATAAGTGTATATACATAATTATTTCTAGGTACATATCCGTGTACCTAAATATCTATACAACATGTAACTTAATTAACGCACATCCTGATAATAGTTCGTTCAGAATCGTTTACTGAATCAATTTATATCATTTTTAATATAGGTATTTTTTATTCCGAAAATAATTAAACCTACGGAAATTATGGTCACTAACCCTGTACAGCCAAAACAAATAGAAATGGACCGTGAGTCAAAGTAATAAGACTTTTAAAATCGCAGTTTTATTTGTATTCATACACATTCCATCATTCAATACAAAATAAAGAAAAATAAACATATATTTAGATGTTAAATTAAAAATTCAGTGTAATTATTATGATTGCAACATAATATTCTAATTTATTTATTTATTTAAGGATCGTCAACGTTACATACACTCATGGAGTTATAGGACGCGTACATACTTAAAAATAATAGTGCTGCAACACTTAAAGATTGGGGTGTTTGAGGGTGTGCGTTAATTACGTTACATGTTGTTTAGATATTTAGGTACACGGATTGTATAAAAACATTAAGCTATAACATTTAATTTATAACAGTTATGATTTAGTTATTTAACTAGCTTATATTAAGTTATTTTCAAGCAGTAGGATATTACAATAATGAAGTTGGCTTAAGCAGCTACACAATAGGAGTATAATGTTGATTCTTACATTTGATTCGTAAAGGTTTACTGCACATCTGTCAATATGGTACATCAGACCGTCAGATTCATGGATGTTAGCGAACGTCATCAAGCCGACGTGGCTGCGTATTTAACTAACCCCGTTTTTAGCACCCGCGGCAAAGTAAAGTGGTACGGTGTGTCTTCAAACGAAACCATTAAAACTTTGCTTGAATTATACTGAAGTATGACAGGCTAGTATGAAAAATATTGCTGACAGATCTTCAGTAAAAAATAGAGTTATTTTTACAGATTCTATAATAATTATATCCTGTAGTAATATCCTAGGACCATCTGATCCCAAATTAACCAGAGCTTGTACTATGGAAACCAGATGACTGATATACTACATAAATTTCTTTTCTTTTGTAAATACATACTATGTACCTATATTAAAAAAAACCATACTTATATGCATATAAATTACATCCTAACACGGAACAGATAATGGTGCTCATCACACAATGATTTGTCCTGGGTGTGGATTGAACCCACGACCTCTGGCTTAGCAGTCAGGCTCACTAAGCACTAGGTTAACATACCAGTCGAAAATCAATATACCACCGTACCGCACCGTAATTTATTTAGCCCATGAAAAGCCCAAAATCAATTAGGTTACATCAATATGTATAGGTGACCAGACCGCCAAAGTCAACATATACAGCACTATATATTTGTACGTTTCAAAACGTACGTACGTCTAAAATTGTTAATTAATAAAATTGTTAATTTTATTAATTAACAATTTTAATTAAGTTATTTTAAATAAATTAATTTTATGTCAGATGTAAGTATGTATATCAAAAATATTGTACACTCTGTTTAGTACAATTTTTTTTTATTTCTATGTATACAAATATATATGAATATTTTAGATTTAAATTTAATATTCAGTTATCTTATCTGAATTGTGTATTATTTTAAGCGTTGATTTTATTTGTGTTTAGATGTTTTATTTTTATCATGTTATAATTATAATTATTATTTTTCGCCCTTAACTGTATTTTTGCGTGTGGTGTTAACCAGTAAGAAATTGTTACATTTAAACAAGCATATTTCATTGTCATCACAAACGAATAATAGTATTAATGTAAACAATTGTTGGTTAATCAAATAAATAAATACGCAACATAAATTACACCCCGAGTCAGGTCAGGATAAACAGACAGGTTCATTCACACAAATATCTGTCCTGGGTTGGAATCGAACCCACGATCTCCGTCGTGAAAAGCAAGCATTTACCAACCACGCCAACGGGACCGTCGTACTATTTAAGGAATAATAATTTATAAATAATACTTTCCAAAAGAATATTATAAGATATATTTACAAGATATAATATGTAGATTGACTTTGGCATATATATATATATATATACACACGTTCGCGCCATTCAACTCTATTTTCAGCGACCTTTTCCCAGCTAGGTAATTTCAAAAGTAATGTCTTTAAAGCGAAGCAGAGGTCTACACACTAATATAAACTACTGTGATTTTTTATAATGTATAATGGTATCGTAAGTTTATTAATTGTGTAGCTGGCGGCATAGAATAAAGAAGTGGTGGGGGTAAAGAAGTGGTCCCGAGGGAATATCTACCAGAAAATGGGCAGCAGCGTCACTCTGTCTACTGTGACCATCATACAGTGATCGCCAACCTGCCAGCCAAGCGTGGCGATTATGGCATATCCCACCAAATGAAGGACAGAACGCCATTGTAGAAATCTTATGTCGAGGCTTTTCTTCAGCAGCGGACATTATTTGTCTGATATGATGATCTTTATTAATTATTCAATTTCCTACGCGCCTCGTGGTAAGTAACAGGGGCCACATTAAGCTCAAGATAAGCAAATACAGGCAAATAATGAAAATTTTGTTATTATAATGTAATAACAACTACAAACTAACAAGATTTCCATATTCATAAGGTTGTCAGGAATATTGTTAGTTCAACTCGCGCAAGAACTTAAATTAGACCGCCGTTTAGTACTAATTTAAATCGTACGGAAGTGAATATATCTATAATACTCTATGTTTGAATTTTAAATTTCTAACTTGCGGGATGCCCCATATGTATTCAATTGCTGCACTTGTTTTCATTAATATCACACAATTTATTTAACGGTAGCCGAGAATGTTATCTGCAACTCGATCATTTTGGTGTTGTAAATTCATTACATTACGCGTTATGCTCTACCCATTTCCACAAAAACGCACAATGTACTTTCTTGTTTGGTATAATCTGACTAGATTTTAATACAGCCGAGCTATGTATTTTATGTATGTGACAAAGGTACACAAAAAGTCATGTTGTTATCTAGACTAAAAGATTAATAAAAATAATAAAACACTTACCTATCGTCGTAAGCGCCAACGTGCACCAATAATAACTTTGCAGATAATGTTTCGCCACATCTGCCGATTCAGTGTCATGATACACCCAGTTTTTACTACCGAACCCATTGTTTTTATATATTATATGGTACAAGCACCCGTTCCAATGGAATATCACTAATAAATAATGAATTAAACTGGTCGATCTAAACAAGTTCGGATAGTTCGTATGCCGCTCGGTGCGGTCCATGAACGCCCAGAAACGGTATATCTTCACGAGGCGGAACGAGCGGAGGATGGAGTTGAAGCCGATGGACAGGTAGAGGAAGTCCAGCGGCAGCAAGCAGAGGCAGTCGATGTAGAAGGTGGTCGAGTTCATGTAGTGAGCGCGCAACTTGGCTGCGTCCGTCTGCAGTACGCCATCCTCCAGGTACCCCGTTCGGAAGTGGAACAATATATCCGCGAGGTAAAGAAAATCCGAAAAGTAGTCTAAGCAAAACCAAACTATTAAAGTTTCGCCTGAAACAAAGAAAAAATACATGTTAATATTTATTGAATATATTTTAAATAACAATAATTATACTGAAGTGTGTTTGAACTTTGTATAGAAGACATAGATTAATTAGACTGTAACACTGGTGTTGCCACTTTTTCGTTTCTACCTGTGTTCTTTACCACGGATGGCTGGAAGAAATCACATTAGTGATACAACCGTCCATTGTATGTAGGTATATAACCATTTTTATATTAATATCACTTTGAATTATAACATTTGCTTTACCCCGTTGAATGACGGGATAGTATTTTTTATAAAATAGGATGGCAATCGAGCTAGTCGGTCACCTGATGGTAAGTGATCACTGCCGCCCATGGACACTCGCAACACCAAAGGAGCTGCAAGTGCATTTCGGGCCTTTAAGAAAAGAATAGGCGCGCTTCTTGAAAGTTGCCATGTCATACCGGATCGGAAATACCTCCGCAACTAATTGATCCACAGAGCAATTGTACACATGAGTACTATACTATACATTTGTAGTATAAATAAATAATAATATCTTGGGACTAGTAACACTGCTATCTGATCCCAAATTAGGCAGAGTCTGTACAATAACAAGATCCGACTACAATATTTCTACGATCAAATATTTTTAAATGGAATTGAATATTTCTAGCGCACTATATTAAAGTTTGTAATATTTTATATTTATTTCACGTTACTTTACTTTAGAAGAGGTATAACTGCTGACGCATAGAATATAATACTTTCTGAGGGATTACTGTTTATATGTTGTGTCGTGTGCGTAGTGACTTGTCTCCGTCATATTAGTTAGTTGCTTTACAGAATTCATAATAATATCCTGGGACATTTTCACACACGGCTTGTACTATAGAAACCGGATAACTGATATACTACTTGTTCTTTGTAAATACATAGGTACTTTTATAAATAACTAGCTGTGCCCCGCGGTTTTGTCGCGTTAAATTTATAAATTATCATAGCTCCTCCCCTGTAGGTGATAGTGTGATAATTTGTAGCCTATATGTTGACCCGAACTCTTAGTAATATTCACCCAAAATTTGGAGTCAACCCATGCAGTACTTTTTGAGTATATCCCGGACATACCTACGGACAAACAGACACACAAACAAAAATTCTAAAAACTATATTTTTGGCTTCGATATCGCACTGTAGATTGTAGATTCTTTAAAAAAATATTCAATGTACAGTTTTGACTTTCTTACGATTTTATTATATGTATAGATTACACCCAGACACGGGAAAACAGACATGTTCATCCACACAAATGGTGGGAATCGAACCCAGGACCTGCGGCGTGAAATGCCAGAATCTATTAACAACGCCAAGCGGCCCGAAATATCAACGAAGTGAATTATTAGTCGTAAACTATGGATTAAGAAACTAAATATAAATATCATGCTAAGGCAGATTGAAATTGATTCACTAGTTTCAAACTTATCCGGTAGTAACAAAATAATTGCGAATCCAGACTGCCAAGATACCTGAATCTTACCTTTCGAAATATTACATTGTTTCCGGCGCTAGACATTTAACTCGGAAAAGCTATTTAGGTAAGTAATTTAATTCTCCGCGGGGCAAGTTGGCGGAAACTATGCGCGGAGTGCGCTAAGTCGGTGCAGCCTCAGATCGTCGCCGCTAATCTCAGTTGCTATCTAAATGGAAGCGTCCTTTGCATAAGCTGTACAGTCAAAATTGGATTTTTATCTGCTTAAGTGCTTTTGTCTGAAAATGATATCCACTATTATTATAGGGAAACGACAACTAACTTCTCATGTGAGACCTGTAGTGATTTATATGTACTAATCATATTGCATCGTTTTGTTCAACTCTTAGACATCAGAGAAGAAATGAATAAATCTAAATTTAAAATAAAGTTGCAAAAATAACTATTAGGAACCCTACATTGATCGAAATTTAATTTAATACTTAAGAAGTACCTACTCCATAGACCTTAATACATTAACACCGTGTAATAGTGTAATAATTTTAGTATAATATTATTTTATCTTGATCCCACAGTCAAATGGTACATACTGTTTTGTGGGACACAGTTCTAGTTCTTAAGATTACCTTGTACCTTATAAATAAACAAATTAAAAAAAACTGCTAAAAAAGGTTTTTTTTATCTATTATTACTTCATAAATTATCTATAATATATTATATACTACCTTTATAAATTATAGCCTATGTGTTAATTCAGGGTGTCAGCTAACTCTATACCAAATTTTATTAAAATCGCTCCAGACGTGAAGAAGTACAAACATACACACTCACACACTCACAAACTTTCACCTTAATAATATTAGTGTGATGTGATTGCTATACGTGTGGCACAGCGGTTAAGCTAGGACCGGGTTAAATTCCAGCGCAGAACATCTGTTTGAATGATTTAAAAGTAGTTGTTCTGAGTCTGGGGTTGCTTTGTGTCCGCTAATGATACGTTTGTAAAATATCCCGCTATAGATGGATTTATTACCCTAGTATGGGCCTTTGTAAACAACTTAAATTTAAATAAAATTCGATATTAGACTTACCATTGATCTCTTGAAAGGCGAACCTGTAGACTATAACCCATAGATTATAGAGGAATGCTAGGGAGACGACCATGGACCAGTAGTAACACAGCCGACCGGCGGGGTCGAACACGAACGACCAATGCGCGCCCGTACGCAGCCGACCACTCGCGTACGTCGACCGCCGCCGTAGACCTCCTCTGCTACCACTAATAACAACAATAACAAATTAGTTCACAATCAGTAAAATCGTATGCCATAACAATTAGGAATAAAGACTAAGGGTGATTACATAAAGAAACTGCCCGCTTGAGTATGTTTTGCCGGACCGGCACAATTGGGCCGTGTTGAAACCGGTAGTAGATGAACCTGCTGAGTTTGTTTCGCTGGGTTTTCTCAGTTGGGGCGCATTGGATCCGGTGGTAGCATTAAAGCGCGACCGTCGTTTTAAACACAAGGTCCGTTATAATAATAATACTGAATTCATAGCTTAATATAGACAGAATCATTCAGACAATGTGTAGTAAAATATAAATTCCAATACATTATATTAAAAACTTCAACTAAATATAATCTCCTTGACAATAACTTAATACAAGCAAGCTAAATATCACTACCATTATAAAATAAATTGTATAAATGTTTTAACATTCCGTGTACCTAAATATCTGTAATAAGTAACTAGAAATAATAACTGTATTACTACAAACATGTTCTGACTATTTACAAGCGCTTTTTTAAAGTCTACGTGAATAAAAACCTTTATTATTATTTTTTTTAAACATATTTTCGGTACTGACGAATCCGTACGGGTGCGTACCGATCGGTGCATAATACAGTTATTATTTGTATCTTATCTTATACGTTCACTTGTAAAGAAACAGGTTTAAACTTGTCGGTGCCGAGTACCTGGACCGGACCGACCTGGACATACGTGGTTGTCAATAAGGACAGATTTACATATTTCTTTATGCAAGTTAAACCTGCACCTATAGGTTCCGAACTGTACAGATTTGTTTGTAACCCTGTTTCTTTATGTTATCATCCTGAGTGACGCTCTGACAATTTTCCCTACCAATGCAGTACTATCACAGAAACCAAATTAAGGATATAAAACTTTATTTTAAATCACGACTTTTGTTTAATAGTTAGTAATATAATAATTAAATAATAAATATGCAGCCCATTACTATCCCACTGCAAGGACCTCCCTCACAATGAGAGACTCTAAAGATATTTTACATAGAAATTCACCAGTTCAAAAGTTCAACTTCTATGTAAAATATATTTAGTCTTAAGTTTAAAATTTTTACGTTGTGATCCGTATGGAGTCCTAAAACTTGCTGAGCAATAAATTTAATACACAAGTTCGTATCTCATTATATAAATAACAGTATTATTAGTAACCTTCAGATACTTGCGCTGACATATATGTACATGCCTGCAAAACAAGGTAAAACTGGTAATTGTCTACCAAAAGTGTGCGCGAGTATAACGCGGGTATTATTTGATTTATAAGCGCTTTTGAATGTGCCAGTAGTACTATTGGGCTCCCTTCCCCTACTTTTGATTCGATGGCGTTCACAATTTAAATGTACTTACATTTCAAAGGTGCGTTATATTATAATTCAAGTAGAGGATTACATCAATAACAGTTGATCCCTTTTGAATTAATTCAATTCAGTTTGGCTTAACAATGTACACCATACTTAATCCTTTAGCCTGTGAACAAATCTATCCATTAACATAATTTAATATAAGTGTGCCTTTACTGATAATCTAGCAATTTGCACTACCTTACTTGATATTATTGTATACTAATAATAATAATATCCTAGGACGTTATTCACACACGGCCATCTGATCCCAAACTAAGCAGAGCTGGTACTATGGAAACCTAACTAAGAAGAAAAGAAGAAAGAAGGAAAGATAACTGATAATTATACTACATATACTACTTTTCTTTTGTAAATACTTACTTCTATAGATAATTACACCCATACACAGGACAAACAGGCATGTTCATGCACACGAATATTTGCACTGGGTGGGAATCGAACCCCCGACCTCCGGCGTGAAAAGCAAGCATTTGCCAACCACGCCAACAGGTATTGACAATTATAATAAAATAAAGACATTGGTCTTGCTTACCTACTTATGGTCTATCTAGGCATTAATAGGTAAGCAAGACTTTGTATGAATAACATGAATTGTATTGTAAGTACACGCTTACTTACTCGCTCACACGCACTATTGGTAATAAACGTTAAGCAAATAGTAAGGCTAGAGGGACTGCACCGATGTTCATTGTCACGTGGCATTTGCGGTAGCTTGTATCACTGCAGATAATAAAGTTCCAGCTTAAACTAAAAATATTGTAGCTATATTTTAAGCAAGAAAATATGTGCATAGCAGAACGCCAGCTACGAAGTTGGTTTAACTCCTCGTACATCGAGAATACGTAAAGCCGCCGGTGCCTGACTTTTCTCCGTGTCAACCTGCTCAGGATTATGCGACTAGGGAAAAAGAAAGAAAACCTGCGTTGACGTTCACACTTATGTTCTACTAGATTCTGCCCGCGACTTCGTCCACGTTGCGTTCAGTATAAGCCAAAGGATAATTTTGTCCCAGAATAATACTTCATATGACATCTACATGGAATCTCGGAAAAATAATGAAATACGAAAAATTGATATTACTTTATTATAAAAATAGTGTTTCAATGTAATAACATTGAAACACTATTTTTATAATAAAGTTTCCAGAACATTAAATATAATGTTCTGGAAAAAAATTAAAAAAGTTTTACTGTTGCTGCCGGCTATTACTACCCGTAATAGATCCCGTCATTAATTAAGTTTTAACTAGTGTAATAGTAAAGCCCTGAAATAAGACATTATGCTTACTTTTAAACGGTACATTAATATCTAATAGCTAACTTATTCTTTGGTGAGTTTCTCTTATTGTACTAGTACGGGACAACACGTCCTGCTTATGTAAACAAGATATACATGATGCTTGCGTATTGAATCTGTAATGCGTATCATGCGATAGCTGACGATGTTCGATTTGATATAACTATATAAGTCGGAATTAATAATATTTACTTCATAACTACTTCAAAAGAAAAAAGTAATCGAGTTGATAGTATATTTTTTGTATGTACATATGATACCTGACTTCCGAATATATTATAAATCTAATAAAAAAATAACTATAGAAAGTATGTTTGTTGAAAGATATAGATGTCATATGAAATATTATTCCGCGATAAAAAGTATCCTTTATCATATTCTGGAGGCAACGTACTAAGTCGCGGGCAGAATCTTGTATAAGATAAGTATATGCGTCAACACACAGGTGTTCCGTCTTTTTCTCTAGTTTCATAATCCTACGGAATGAGCAAGCTGACACGGAGAGGCACCGGCGCGCGGCGGCGGCTTTACGCATTCTCGATGTACGAGGGCTTAAACCAGCTTCGGAGTTGTGTACAGCGAAACGTATATTTTCTTGCTTAAAATATAGCAACAATATTTTTAGTCTAAGCTGGAACTTTATTATCTGCAGTGGTACAAGCTACCGCAAATTCTACGAGACACTGAACATCGGTGCAAACAGTTTAGCCTGACTATTTGCTTAACGTTTGTTGTCTAATAGTGCATGTGAGCGAGTTTGTAAGCGTATAACTACAATACAATTCATATTATTCATTCATATCTGGGCCTAAGTTAGGCTAGCGTAGTGCAAATTGCTAGATTACTAGGAAAGGCATACTACATATTGAATTAAGTAAATAATTAGATTTGTTCAAAGGCCAAAGGATTGAATATGGTGTACGTTGTTAAACCAAACTGAATTGAATTAATTCAAAAGAGATTAACTGATATTGATGTAATCCTCTACCTGAATTATAATGTAAAGCACCTTTGAAATGTTATTACATTTAAACTGTAATTGCAATCATAACAAAAGTAGGGGAAGGAAACCTAATAGTACCATTGCCATATTCAAAAGCACTTATAAATCTGTTTATAAGCGCTAATTAAAAAAAAGTACCATTGCCATGTTCAAAAGCGCTTATAAATCGTGAGTGCGGGTATAATCCGCATAGACTTCATTTATTTGGAGGGCATGTAATTGTAAGAGTTTTCAATAAGATACGAACTTGGGTATTCAATTTATTGGTACCCATAGTACAAGCTTTGCTTAGTTTGGGGCTAGGATGTGGTGTGACATCGTCCCTAGATATTATTATTATGTGTTTACGTTTTTATTTTTCTCAGACAAGGTCTGGTATTTCAAAATCACGCGGGTTTAACCAAGGGTGATTTTGTTAAGAAGTAAGGTACAGAGTGGCTTATACCTGGTCATGCGATTCTAACTGTAAAAATGTTCTCACTATCCGACAAGTATTTAAAATCGCAGCTTTTTGAAGAGTTAGATAGGTATAGGGCTAGAGATCAAGTGTCTTTAGACTATTAAATAATTGTCTAGGTATAAGACCTGTAGTGGAAATAACTATCGGCGCTATAGTAACTTTATTCATTTTCCAAACTCATCTAATTTCTTCTTGCAATTCTGTATACTTTCTAATTTTTTCACTAATTGTTGTCTGTATGTTATTTGTATTCGAGACTGCTATATCAATAATGAACGTATGTTTATTACGATTGTCTACTAGTGGTATATCAGGTCTGTTATTGTAAATGGTATGATCTGTAATAATAGTTCGGTCGTAATATAATTTATAGTTTTCATTTTCTAAGACAGCTTCAGGTGAGCATTTATAATATGGACTTTTATGTAAGTTTAGTTTCAGTCCATACTTAGAAGCCAATTTCTGGTGTATTATATTTACTAACTGATTGTGTCTGTGTGTGTAATCATTCTGAGTAAGTGTAACGCATACTCCAGTTATATGTTGTATGGTTTCGGGTTTACTGTGGCATTTTCTGCATAATTCACTGGCCAAAGAACGATCTTTTATTATATATTTTCTTAAGTTTTTTGTGCTTATAACCTGGTTTTGTATCGCAATTAGGAACCCTTCAGTTTCAGGAAAAAGTCCTCCTAGATCGAGCCATTTATTAGACGCCACTTTATCAATGTGTGGTTGATTGAGATCAGTAGGGTGTCTACCATGTAACTCTTTTTGTTTCCATTTCAGGTGTTGGTCAGCGTTGTGCTTGGCTCTATCAATCGATTCAGTTGTTTCATCACTTAAGTTTAAAGGTGTATACTGTTTGTGTATATTCATAATGGATTTGTGTAGTTTGCTTGTCATCGCCTTTGCCATTAAGAATTGTTTTAAATTTACTATTTGTTTCTTATGTATTAGTTTTATTTTGATCAACCTCCTACCACCTTCTATTCTTGGTAAAGTTATCCGTTCTATAGCTGATTTAGGATGATGATATCTATGTTGCGTAAGAATAGTTCGAGTTTTAATTTCTAATTTATGCAATTCAGTGTCATACCATTTAAAATGCCGAAAGAATACGTGAGCACCGGTATAGCGTACGTATTAAGTGACTTAAATAAATGCTTACTAGCCAGCTGCTTTTTACACAACAAATGGACTCTTCTGACGTATTCTTTTTTCAAGCGTTCTTTAATCGCTTTATGGTCCAGTTGTCGTGACTGGTTATATCCTAAGTACTTATAAAGTTCTTCCGTTTCCATTGCTAATATCCTCTCTTCTTTACTTATTTCGTAATCACGTTTAACAGTTTTGCCTTTTACTAAATTTAATTTTCGACATTTCTCTAAGCCTAGGTCCATTTTTATATTTTTGGAAAAAATTGTTGTTGTATCTAGTAACCGGTCTATATCAGTGGTTTTTTAGCATATAATTCTAAATCCTCCATGTATAGTAAATGTGTTAATTTATGGACTACTGATCTATTGTTTTTAATATCAAAACCTAACTTAGATTCATTCAATTCTCGAGAAAGCGGGTTTAAGGCTAAACAAAACCAAAGAGGGCTTAATGAATCTCCCTGAAATATACCTTTTCTGATTGAAATGTCACTATTATTATTATTCAAGTTTTAGGACTTCATACGGAACCTAAAGTATGTATGTATGTATAACGATTTTGATGATCCACAAAGGACCCATCAGTCGTATTTATTAAAAACTTAGAATCATAAATGGCCAGTACAGTTAATAAAAAGATTTTATGAATAATTTAATGTATTAAACAATATTATATGGTATACATTTTAGCGCAGTCTTTATACACATATCAAACATGCTAAAGAGCCTTCCGTCCCTACTCCCTATTACGTGAAGCTTTTTTAATTATGATTTAATATGACTAATAAAAATAAAAGAGTTGAAAAACGAAAGGGATTTTCGATTAGTAGTAGTACAATAAGTACGATTAGAGAAATATAAAACTAGATATTGTCTTACGACACAATTTAACGCTGTTCAGTATCGTCTTATTCATAACACGCTATTCCTAGATAACTGAAGCAATCAATACAAAATTAAATATTGATTAACAGCTAGCGTAGGCAAAAACGTTCACCAGTTCATAAGTTCAACTTCTATGTAAAATATGTTTAGAGTCTCTTATTGTGAGGGACATCCTAGCTATGTTGGAAATCAATGGGTTGATTAGTCTTGTTTAATTATTTATGTTTACACTGAAACTTTAATTTACTAACTAGTAAACTAAACTCACGACTCAATCAAAGTTTTATATTATTAGGTTTATGTATAGTACTTGGTACGGAAAATTGTGTGAGAGTTACTCAGTTTTTCGTGTTAATTTTTTATGTTATATGATTTTTAAATACTGAAAGTCTTCATTAATAAAGGAATAGCAAATTTTTGCAATTTAATCATTTTCCCGAGATAATTATCGTCTTAGTAGTAACTTATTAACTTTGGAATATAATATCAGTGACTGCACCCTGCGGTTTTACCCGCGTTAAACTGCCTTTGTGTTATGCGGATATATAATCTTATTACAACACAGTATCATCAAAATCCGTGAGGTAAGTTTTACATAAAAGAGTCACAAACATCAATAACACCTCACTTTATACATCCTTATTCCCAATCTTTCGGATTTATAATATTATATTAGTAGGAAAAGTAGTATAATATTTTATAATGATTACTACTAAATACGTCAGTTTATATATCCATCCAACGCGCTTGCGTGGGATGGTTATATAGTCGCCCATGATATATCGATTCATTTACCTAGTCCAGATCTATCGCACTAGAAAAATCAATAAAATCACAAATACGCATCATAATGCGAAGAAGTTGTTCGTTCTGCAAACAAATACTATACTAACTCTACCAATATTCTAGCATCATATGTAAGTTTTTTAGTAGTTATTTGTATCTAGATTCTATCGATCTATTTATGTATCTATCTACATATGCACTGTAGGTATTAGATAAATGTTAACATCTCTGTACATTATCTGATTGTTTAGACTTAACACTGATTGACACAGTTAGCCAGAATGGTAATGAATAATCCACATACCTATCCTTGATAACCAATATAGGGCCGGATATACATAGAGGCACCGGTGAATGCATCTTCTCCGGGCGGGGAGCAAGGTTAATAGAGCAAAATCTATCAAACCTTCTCCATTTTTATTATTCGTATGATTGATCTCGCTACTTTAGAGTTCGATTCATCATTTTTGTCAGCTTTAGGCCTCCATCGTTTCTCAAGTATATTAAGCTCATAATACGTATCAAACTTTCAATGTATTTATTGCATGGAACTCTGTTCTGGGAAATAACCCATCACGGAGACATAATTCATAGATTTTATTTCTTATTGTAATAAAACAAAGTCTAAAATTAGGTGGTAACTATTATAACATTGTCCGAGAAATGAATAAACTATTTCGGCACTGAAACTACTATTATAAAGATATTTTGTTAGTTTGTTTGTTATCAATAAGCTCAAAAACTACTTAGCTGACTTTAAACATTCTTTAATCTTAATGTTACATAATGAGAGAATAATTAAGGCTGTTTTTATTTTTGAAATAAGGGGTCCCTACGACGTAGTCAATAATGTAACTAAATGAAAGTAATTATTTTTTAGTAAAGTACTAAATTAAAATACGAATTTATCTTTCTATCTATTTGCTGTGTGAAACCGGGGCGGGTCACTAGTATTTACAAACAGGGGATTATGTCCGAAAATTGGAACCCACCTTTTGTATATCTTTTATATAATAGGAAGGGCGAGGGAAACAGAATTTTAAAATGATCCAACTCTTAAAATATATATTTCTAAGTTGGTTCATGATGAGTCATAATTACATAATACACCTTAGATACATCCTATATGTATGTACATAGAGCTGATAACAATACAACTAAATGTTTGGTTTAATTAACATAATTTATGTATTGGTTGATAGCAATGCACAATAATTGAATTTCGTATAGGTAATTAATAATGGTATAACAAAATATTTAATTTATTGATTTAGCAAGAGTTTTTAGCTGCAAGTTACATCAAAGGTTCAACCCACAGGTCCCAAGAAAATCTATAGCCTTAAAGGAAGACAATGTTCACCAGACTAAGCAGGTGAGGGCTTTAACTGACGACAAAATCAAAACCAGCGCCAGAGGGTATCATCATCATCATTATGTCAGTCAAATAACGCCCACTGCTAGAGAAAGGCCTTCCCAAAATACTTTCACAATGGAGTGTAACCATAATTTAGAGGGATAAGCCATATTCACCACGCTTGGCAGATGGGTTGGCGATCGCAGTGTTATGGTCAAAGTACTCGGAGAGATGCTGCTGCCCATTCTCTGGTAGATATTCCCTCGGGATGGCTTCTACTCCCCGACGGGGTGAGAAGGAATAGCGATATTCTTTGCCGTCATCAACACAGCAGACCAGAGGAAATTCTAGTTCTTATTCTAATATCGGCTCATTGTGGTAACTGACATAGAGATAAATGATAGGGTCGGTTTATAGGGTCGTTTTGTGCAACTACAGCTCTACGTTACTACGCGAAGTTTGGACGGGGTATTTTATCGTCACGAATCGGAATGAGATGGAATAGCGATATTCTTTGCCGTCATCAACACAGCAGACCAGAGGAAATTCTAGTTCTAATTCTAATATCGGCTCATTGTGGTAACTGACATAGAGAAAAATTAAAGGGTGGGTTTATAGGGACGTTTTGTACAGACGCCAGAACATCCAGTTACCCCAATCTGACAAATTTCTTTTAAAAATTTTCAACTTTATCACATAAGCATAAGGTTCACTTTCAATTGGGGAAATTTGACAGATTAGGGTAGCTTGATGTGCTGGCGTCTGTGCAACTATAGTTCTTTTAGTTACTACGCGCTTAGACGGGGTATTTTATTGTCACGAATGCAATCTTAGGGTCATGGAGGACGATAGAGGTGTCATGAGAGTATCTAACAACATTGAATTGCCGTAGATAAGTCTCGATCACGTCTCTTTTATAAAAGTGCCGCGAACAACAAGGAACTTCTCTCAGTTTCACTCAACAATAGAAGTGAATTTCTTAGGACATTACTCATCTTAGCCATAGCGGCAAATTTATTTAATTTACGGTTTGAGTTTGGATGTAGTAACAACATATAATATACCAAATTAAAATTCAACATGTCTGCCAAATTATGCGCTCTGCTCGACAGGCTTCGCCCAAAGATGGGTGGGTTTGCTATAATCGGCACACTTGCCCGACGTGTTAGCGATCAAACAGAAAGGAAATATCTAACAGATAACGGGTAGCAGCGTCTCTCTCGCTGCTACCCGTTATCTGGTAGACATTTCCTTACTCTACACTCCGCTAGGGATGAAATGAGGTTATAATTATAAATTACTAGCGGCTTGGTACGTGCTTCGCTATGTATAAGGCATAGTAATAAAAAAAATGATTATTAAGTTCATTTATTCAAACAAAAAACTATTTTAAATTGCTAAAAGATGTTGATTTTACACTTTTTCAAGACTTTTTTCTCTTAATTTTCTCTACGTACAAACCTTCCCTGGACTTCCACAAATAATTCGAGACCAAAATTAGCCAAATCGGTAAAGGCGTTGTTGAGTTATAACATTACAACGAAAAGTGGCATTGATTTTTATATATATAGATAATTACTTTCTATGTAATATATAAAATATGATATTTACAGCCACATGTAAAAGGAACATTAAATCAATCCTTATAAAAGATTATTAAAGTATATTAACGTCGAACAAATTCGATTAATTAAGCCCTCGTTTACGAGAGAGTGAAGCTTACATTTTAAGTGTGATCAAAATTTATTCCTGGAAATGTAATAATAATTATAGGATATTTAATACGGAGAAGTAGATAAAATTAAGCACACCGATAATAGGTACTTGATTATATGAATATTGTGCCTCCTATGTAGGCTCTACCGCCTTTATAATGAGTTTAAAATAAATAATAATAATGTCCTCCTAGCCGAATTTCGGGTCCGTGGCTTAGGCCCCCAGTGGTCGAGGCACCTGTGGCCTACGCCCCCGATCGGATTTAATTTATATCATTTTATTTTTGTGCTTTTTCACTTAGTACAGTAAATGAGAAAAGTGTTTCACTGTAATAAAATTATTCCTTGCCAAACAAAAGTTATCTATCAAATTGCACAGAAAATAGATCGCCACTTAACCTTATCCTTACACACCTTTTTCTACATTAAAAACATATTTATTATGTACAATCATCCAGAAATTAAAAAGACCTCATATAAAATGTTAGTGAATGTTATTAATATAAAATATATTAATATACATTTATAATAAATTACCATGTAGAAATATTATCTTTCAACTTGAACCAAATCGTTAGCTAACTGAGCCAAACCAGTTATTGGCAACAATAAAAAGTCCATCTTTTTGTCTACAACATTTAAAATAATAAGGAGGTATGAATAGATATTAAGTATATCTCTTTCACACCTGAGTCAAGTTATTGAATATTGCAATATGTAACCGATACGAAAGTCATCTCATAATGACGAGCGAAGATCCTTCACAAGGGCTTGTGCGAAATATTTACAATATAGTTAAATATAGACTTGTTGGAAAAACATTGTAGCACGCTGGATTTGCGTTGCGTTCTAGAAATAAGGATATAAGTCCATTATTTATTAAAAATTGTATGTAACGAAAATTGGAAAATTACGAGTGAAAAGTACAGTAACAAAATTCCAATCTACAAAAATATATAAAAATAATGAAAATTAACTAAGACTTTCATTTTTCAAAACATACATCCAATATAAAAGCATTGCTATGACATAAATATAATTATGAAGTAATGTATTATACATATACCACCATTAGACATTTATTATTTAGGTAAAAGATTTTTGTGCCTGATAGTACATTTGATCAAAAATTGCTTTGAATTAAAATAATCGAATCGGGGGCGTCGGCCACAGGTGCCTCGACCACTGGGGGCCTAAGCCACGGACCCCGAATTTCGGCCACGGCAGCCAGTCTCAACAGATATTAGCCATCTGCGCGGGACATATTATAGTGCTCAAGTGTGTGCGCAAACACAAGAGTACTTATCTGCTACTCCATCACTCTCAAGACGGAAAGAGTCGACCGGAAAGAGGTCAGGTACAGGACCGTCAGCTTTACGTGCTCTCCGAGTCACGGGGGTATAATACCGCCAACTCCCAGACTTCGGGCTGATGCTGAGAATTTTTTCTTTTTTACAGAAAAGTCCCAAAATCACTTTATGGCCTGACCCGGGATTTGCATCCCGGACCTCGTTTTAGCTAGACTTTCGCTGGATCAACGAGGCAGTCAAATAAAATAAAATGTCCATGTCAAGGCTGTCACGGTACCAGTGCGTACCATTTCATCATTTTTGTACACTGACAACTACCCCAACTCTTTTATTCCATACTCCAATCCCTGCCTAGGTTGTCTGGAAGAGATCACATTTAGTGATAAGGCCGCCAATTGTACAATTCTGTAAGGCCTCCTTGTATCTTAGATTTTATTTTACTTGGTGTACAATAAAGAGTTATCTATCTATCTAAGGCTGTGTTCGACAAATTGTTTGATGATGCCTTCGAACAGTTTCTATCATCACGCTTCTCACCCCTGACATGTAGTTTATCTCCACACCTTGAAAGTTATTCACGTTCGCACTATATGGTTTCGAAGAAACCTTAACCATTTTTACTGCGGCTATGTAGTGGTTTCCCTGTTCCTGAATTTTCAAAGAAACTATATTATGGGACACTGCTTTACCTTACAAGAAAGGCGAGCGGGGGCTCAAGCCGTCTAGCAATTAAGATTATAACGAAGTAGCCCGTGCCAGAGCTACCTCGGTCCAGAGCGGTTACCGACGTGGACATTCAAGAAAGAATTTTTTTAGACACGTTTTGTGCATCTGTTACTCTACGTTAGAACGCAAGACGCAGGCCGCTCGTCTGATTGAAGGTTGGACGGGGCATTTCAGCGATATGAATGGTAAAATGCGGGCGGGCCTGTTAGCGTGGTTGGTAGATACGCTGCCTTTCACGCCGCAGGTCGTGGGTTCGATTCCCACCCGGGACAAATATTTGTGTGCATGAACATGTCTGTTTGTCCTGAGTCTGGGTGTAAATTATCTATATAAGTATGTATTTACAAAAGAAAAATAGTATATGTAATATATCAGTTATCTGGTTTCCATAGCACAAGCTCTGCTTAGTTTGGAATCAGATGGCCGTGTGTGAATAATGTCCCAGGATATTATTATTATTATTATAAAATAAGGTCGCCGCGCGTTCGCGGTCGTTTTCTCAGCTGGTGAGTACTATATCGGATTCTGTACAGTGCCACGTGACTACCTAATATTCTGGAATTGTTCTAGGTAAATCGTGATATTGATTATAATTATAATTGAAGTTAGTTTTACAGGAACTATGTAACGATGTTTGAAACTACACAAACTGAGTTATACAATCTAGTTGATGATGCCTTCGGACAGTTTCTATCATCACGTCTCTCACCACTGACACGGGGGTATTTATTTATTTTATTTTAGTGGTATTATAGACGCCGTCTCACACTTGGATGGTATTTATATAAAAATATAAAATTTTGTTAGAAGCCGTACCTTTATTGCGCCATTTACTTATGTAATTTAGTTTACGAGGAACATTGAGGTGAAAATATACTTATTTAAAAAAACATACAACCAGTTTAATATTTTCTTTATTACAGTCAATTTGAACTAAATATATATGTGACTATTTTTTTAAAATAAAATAAATAAAATAAAATAAAATAAAAAAGGTTTTTATTCACGTAGACTTTAAAAAAGCGCTTGTAAATAGTCAGAACATGTTTGTAGTAATATAGTTGTATAGGTACATTAGATATTATTTCTAGTAACATAGATATTTAGGGACATCTTGTATGAAAACATTTATAAAATTTATTTTATTACAGAAATGATATTTAGCTAGCTCGTATCAAGTTATTGTCAAGAGATTATGTTTAATTATCTAGTTTAAGTCTAATATTTTTACTACATATTGTCAATGGTTCTGTCTATATTAAAGGTATTATTATTATGACGGACCTTGTGTTAATAACGACGGTCGCGCTTTAATGCTACCACCGGATCCAATGCGCCCCAACTGAGAAGACCCAGCGAAACAAACTCAGTGGGTTCATCTACTACCGGTTTCAACACGACCCAGTTGAGACGGTCCGGCGAAACATACTCAAGCGGGCATGAACACGGGATTTGGTCCAATTAGAGTAATTATTTAGTAGGCAAACACAATATATGCTCGATCGGTTGTCTGAATGCTTATTATTTTAGATTATATTTAGGTATACAAAAGAAAAACTTCGAAACAATAACATTATTCATTTTGAGACAGAGTCAATAATTTTAAATTAAGTATATGATAGCAATCATTTACAGATAGTTCACGTAACACAGCAGATCAGTCATGTCTATATGGCTACAAGATCTCCAGCGAGCAATGTGCAGGTAGGAAGTGAGAGCCAGACGTCTTTGTCATCGATGTACTCTTTAGTGGTGTAATAACCCCTAGCCATAAGTATACGTTTAATATGTGTTTTAAAACTTGTGTCAGGCAGATCAGTAATTTGAGTAGGAAGCTTGTTATAAAACCTAATACAATTTCCTAAAAATGATTTATTAGTTTTGCTTACTCTAAAGCCTGGCATGGCTAGTTTTTTTTTATTCCTAGTATTTATATTATGCAGTTCACTTTTCTTTTTATAATTATGAATATTTTTTCTAACAAACATTATATTATGATATATATATTCCGATGGCACAGTAAGTATATTTATTTCTTTAAACAAATTTCGCAAAGAATCGCGACTGCCTAAACCATAAATGGCTCTGACTGCTCTTTTCTGCAATACAAAAATAGCACCTATGTCAGCCGCCGAACCCCACAGCAGAATGCCATACGACATAATGCTATGAAAGTACGCGAAATACACTAATCTAGCAGTTTGTTCATCTGACAATTGCCTTATTTTCCAGACAGCATAGGAAGCCGAACTTAATTTACCTGCTAACTTTTCAATCTGAGGACCTTATACAGCCATTGAAGATGGCTGCAAGGATTGTAGCAATGTTTAGTATGATTGATTCAATTGCTTTAACAGACAGTCCCCACAAATCTTCTGTGCCTTTCCTTTTAATACTCTTAAAAGCTTTTATAATATCATCACTTGTTACGGATTTAAAACTAAAGTTAGGTACAGTTTGTTTTACGCTTTGATTTAAAAAGAGTTCAGCCACATCTGGTGATGATGCGAGACACTTAGTAATATCCACGGGTATATTTGCAAAAAAAGCAGCTAAAAAATTGGCAATGGTAAGCTTGTCTGAAACCAGTTCATCACCAATATTCAATACTAATGTTTGATCTCTTGATCTACTTTTACCAGTTTCAGTATTAATTATTTGCCAAGCTGATTTTATTTTATTATCAGATTTTTTTATTTTATCTCTTATATATAAAGATTTAGCTTGAATGCAAACCTTTTTAAAAATTTTTGAATAATTTCTAACATAATTAATGAAATTGACATCAGGATTATAGGACCTTCTGTCATACAACTCATATAAAAAATCTCTACTCAGTCTAATGCCTTGAGTTGCCCAAGAACTAAATTTTATCTTATTACTGTCAACCGTTATGTTTTTTATTTTACAAGCTTTATTAAATTCTTTGCAAATACAGTGGAATAATGTAGTGTACATATCGTTAGGCTTACTTTTGTTTGGCAATAGATGGCACAAACTATTCTCCAGGTTGTTACTGAACTTTCCCAAATTAGATTTTGTTAAAGGTCTAAAACTAATTTTTTCCGAAAGCATTCCCAGTCAAATAAACGAAAATATAAAGACATTTTAAGATAAGTTCACAAAGAACGCACAAATCGCGTAATGTTCATAAAAAATCATTGAGTCGAAAAGATATGCCCTTTCTTTTGAATTCTGTTATTAAAAGAAAAGGTTACACACAAGTTTTTCTGTAACACTTCCAGGAAAAATAGCGTATATATTAAACAAACTAATCAACAACAAATATAGTATAATACAACGAGGCATAGCGTAACGTTGTAACAGGTAAACGCCACTTTAGCTGGTATGAGTCCGGCATGCCCCTCCGTCCTCCCCAGGGCGGAGGATATCCATGAGGATTTCCCCACGATAAAAAAAAGGTTAACACCACTTGCACTATAGAAACTAATCAACAACGAATACCTATTGTAAAAAAACATATATAGTTAATATTAAGTAAATATTGAGTTCATCGGGGAGAGCTAACAGGACGGCAACGAGTAAGTAATGGCATGAGCGTCGCAAGCATCATAGACTACGCTTACTACTTACCCTCAGATGAGTCAAGATTGTTTGCCTAATTAATGTTATTAAAAAAACATAGTAGCATTTCAATATTAAGTTCCTTGTTATTACTGGCCATCTTCAATTTGTTTTAAATATTTTGTTTTCTCAATACTCAATCTTTGTGTACTTTTTTTTAAATTACATTTTATGTTTTACGGCCCTGGCTTCTTCCACCTTATGATGAGTAGTATATATTTTAATTTTGTTGGTTTTCGTAATTAAGTCCATGTCAAGTCCGTTACAGGCAAGTCATAGTCCTTGAGCTGGCTGCTATGGAGTTTTAGGTTCAACAAAGAAAATCGCAATTCAAGGCAATATGGTACTTTCTTTCAGACGTGTATGTTGTCGCAGATGTTATTTCTAAAAATCCACCATATTTACACATAAAAACTTAGTTTATGAAAATTAAACAATGCCTCCATGAGGCTTTTTCCGTGTGGGCGCCACAACTCCTTTGTACATTAATCAATCACATTACAACTTTTGATAAAATAACCACCCTACAAAAATATCTTAGACGTATCCTGTCAGTAAATAATAATTAATTGCGGTTTTATAATCTAAAAAAAATTACCCACTATTATCTATTATGAATACAAAAAAAAATACTAAGAATAAACTGGCAGCTGACAGTTCACTGACAGCTTACTCAATCGATATTTGTAATTTCGCACTCTTTGACAAAGAACAAGAACATATCACATAGGTATAGTGCCACAAACTTATCTGACCCGGTGGCCAAAAGTAGAACTAACGACGCCAGTTTGAAATGTCAATCGGCCTGTTATTCCCTGACATTCCTGCCATTGATTGTTTGTTGCGCGTATTTATTTTTCTATTTGTGGTTTTTAAATGTGAAAAATACCGAAAGCTTTAAAAAGTGATTCGAGGAACGTTATATTACAAGTATTGAATTATATGAAGGAAGAAAAAGGCCTTCAGGAACCAATTATACCCTTCAATAAGTTGTATGAACGCGTGGCTGCTGCTACAGGTTAGTGTTGTCAGCTTCTGAAAAATTCGAAACTCCCCCTCGCACTTTAAATTAAAATACATATTTTAAAATATTCGTTATTTATTTAATTTTTGCTATTTCTATTGTCTTATTTATCTTGTCGACGAGACGACAGATGTTCAATGATGTCTCCGTGATCAATGCGGTTAAAACCGGGAGCGATCACAGACTGGTCAGAGGCTCATTGAACCTTAATGTCAAACTCCAGAGGTCCCGACTGATAAAGTCTACGCTCCAACCTTTACCTATCCACGTTCAAAACCCCGAACCATTTCAGCTCGAACTGCAAAACCGTGTCGAATGCCTAGCAGACTGCGAGGAAGTGGACTCATACTATGACAGGCTCGTAGAAGCTGTCCATACGGCTGGGTCTAAGGTCTTCAAGGCCCGCCGTACAAACAGAA
This sequence comes from Pseudoips prasinana, assembly GCA_951640165.1. Lineage (NCBI taxonomy): Eukaryota > Metazoa > Arthropoda > Insecta > Lepidoptera > Nolidae > Pseudoips > Pseudoips prasinana. The sequence continues at coordinate 18,691,214 of OX621236.1, read as the reverse complement.
CTAAAAAGATCTCTGACTTTACCCTGCAACTTATGGAAGATAGACGGAAAATGGTTCTGACATCCTCAGATGATGCTACCAGATATCGGCAGCTCAACAGACAGAGTCTCAAAGTCTTTGACTCGCGACACGCGGCAATTTAATACAATTAGTATTAAAGAGGCCATTGAGCGGAACAAAGGCTCCAAAGTGTTCGCAAGAGCTCTGTCTGTTGGACAGAGCCAACTGACGAAGCTGAAGACTGAGGATGGTAGAATCGTCACGTCTAAACCTGAGTTGCTGGGAGAGATCGAGAAGTTCTACGGACAGTTATATACGACAACGCAGCCACCTGTCAAAAGTCATGCCTCAGATCCCAGAGCACGACTAACCCGACATTACACCGAAGACATCCCGGACGTCAACCTGTACGAGATTAGAATGGCTCTCAAACAACTCAAGAACAACAAGGCGCCTGGTGATGATGGAGTTACAGCAGAGCTTCTGAAGGCGGGTGGTACACCAATCCTACGGGCCCTTCAGAAGTTATTTAACTCCGTCATACTAGATGGTCAAACGCCACAAGCATGGCACAGAAGTGTGGTGGTGCTCTTCTTCAAAAAGGGCGACAAAACCCTATTGAAGAATTATAGACCCATCACACTGCTGAGCCATGTTTACAAGTTGTTTTCGAGGGTCGTTACGAACCGTCTCGCGCGCAGGTTTGACGACTTCCAGCCTCCCGAACAAGCCGGTTTCCGAAAAGGCTTTAGCACCATAGACCACATACATACGCTGCGGCAAGTTATACAGAAGACCGAAGAGTATAACAAGCCACTGTGCTTAGCGTTTGTGGACTATGAGAAAGCCTTTGATTCTATCGAAACATGGGCCGTGCTGAGGTCTCTCATAAGGTGCCAAATTGACTACCGGTATATCGAGGTGATAAAGTGTTTGTATGAAAACGCCACTATGTCAGTGCGACTCCAGGACCAGATCTCGAAACCTATCCACTTGCAGCGAGGCGTGAGACAGGGAGATGTTATATCTCCGAAACTGTTCACCGCTGCATTGGAAGACGTCTTCAAGCTTCTGGACTGGAAAGGCTTTGGCATCAATGTCAATGGCGAGTACATCACTCACCTTCGATTTGCCGATGATATCGTAGTCATGGCTGAGACCATGGAAGACCTCGGTACAATGCTCGATGACCTCAGCAGAGTCTCTCAACAAGTGGGTCTGAAAATGAACATGGATAAGACGAAAATCATGTCAAACGTCCATGTTGCACCCACTCAATTGAAAGTTGGTGACTCTGCACTCGAAGTTGTAGAGAACTATATTTACCTAGGACAGACCATCCAACTAGGTAGGTCCAACTTCGAGAAGGAGGTCAATCGTAGAATCCAACTCGGATGGGCAGCGTTCGGGAAGCTACGTAACATCTTCTCGTCCAAAATACCGCAGTGTCTCAAGTCGAAAGTCTTCGACCAGTGTGTGTTGCCAGTGATGACATACGGAACAGAGACGTGGTCGCTCACTATGGGCCTTATTAGAAGGCTCAAGGTCACCCAAAGAGTAATGGAGAGGGCTATGCTCGGAGTTTCCCTGCGGGATCGCATCAGAAATGTCGAAATCCGCAGGCGAACCAAAGTCACCGACATAGCCCGAAGAATTGCCAAGCTGAAGTGGCAGTGGGCAGGGCACATAGCTCGTAGAGCCGACGGCCGTTGGGGCAGAAAGGTTCTCGAGTGGCGACCACGAACTGGAAGACGCAGCGTGGGCAGGCCCCCTACAAGATGGACCGATGATCTTGTGCGGGTCGCTGGAAATCGCTGGATGCGGATAGCGCAAGACCGGCAATTGTGGAGATCTTTGGGGGAGGCCTTTGTCCAGCAGTGGATGTCTTTCGGCTGATATGGTGATGATGATGATTTCTATTGTAGGTTCCGGGGAGCGATTTGTAAGAAAACTTGTGAAAGGAAAAGAGCAAGCAGATGCAAAAATTTATAGCAGATCAGAATATTGGTAGATCGAATTCTGAAATGCCTACATTGATTGCAGAAGCTTTTGATTAAATAACAGTCAATGAATGGCAAAAGCATTGCAATCATGTATAAAATATTGAAAATGAGTATCGAAAAAGGGATGGATACTTAGACGAGCCTTTCATCATTCATTTGGATAGTGAAAGTGAAAGCAGTGATTACGATAATGATGATGATGAAATGACTTCTGAATAAAACAATTCCGGTGACATAATAATACCTGGAGTATCTCCGTTAGAGAACACTCAGCATACATTTTATGTAAATGATCATAATTATTGTATAAAAATTTAAAGATTTGTAATTACAGTATTTGTTTGCTTTTTAGTAAAGTAATATTTACATTACAATGTGCATATTATTTTTACCCACTTTATTGCAAAAAATAGTTACTAGCAACACTAAATGCGATAACAGCGACGCTGCCACCGGGCCAGATAAGTTTGCGGTACTGTACATAGGATTAAGCCTATATTGTCTCACCGTGACAAAACATGTCAGCTGTCAAGCAGTTTACTTTGTTTCACAACGCTTTGTAAGTTGCAGTAATATTCACTTTAGTGAAGGGGACGAAGACAATAGAATCGGAAATAGAGACAAAATAGATGAAACATTTATAGCTTATTGAATGCAATAAAGAAGATAGACTATTTGAATCACATATTTGATTTGCCTATGTCTATGTCAATCTTCGGCGAAGATGTCAATACATGAAAAATTTAAATCACTTATTAAAGCATAACCTAAAAATTAATGTTTGTTCCTTCATAAGGAAATCTTTATTAAAAACGGATGAGTTTAACATGATTTTAAATCTTACTTAGATACAATCAATATATAATCTTTAATATTACGTAGATACAAAACTATGTAATCAAGTTGTAGAAATTATCACAAACTTACGCCTTTATAATATTAGTGGGATTATAATTTGTTATCGAATTTTATATTTGGACTCTGTTAGATTATAAACCAGTCTATAGAAAAAGTAACGTATGAACGAATTCAAACTCTCAAAGGGAACAAACTATTGTGTTTGGCGAACTGTATCATGACTATCAAGCAACTAACGCTGCAGACTCTTACTGAAGCCTCTCAATGAAAAACACAACGTAAGGTTAACTAACATTATGTCAAAAAAAATGTATGTACATACCTATCTGTGCCGTTACAATGCGGCGTTGCGAGGTGATTGTGTGAGTGATGTGGCGCGGGAGTGGCAGGCGCGTGTGGCGTGTGCGGCGTACTCCGCCACCCACCCAGCAGTGGCGCCTCCCCGCTAGCACCCAGCAGTTTTAACCTACACAAAAAAAACATCCTTCAGAATATTCTCTAGGCCTTTACCGCCACTTGGCGATTTAAAATACGCTTAACTTTGCATCTAACTAATAATTTTTTCTCGTGCTATTTTTTTACGCCCGCAATAGGGAATCTAATCCCTGTGTCGTAGAGTACTTTACTAACATATAATAGACGGACACAAATTACATCCAAACTCAGTACAAATATTTATGGGTCACACAAATAGTTGTCCGGCGTGGGACTCGAACCTGCGGCACTAAGAGGCGAGGCGACTGTCCTAGCCGCTGTGCCAGACGTGCAGTCAAATCAAATTTAGATTTAACATGCGCGGCTCAAATTATATGAAATTTTAATTTATTGTAGCCCAAAAGTGATACATTATTGCGAGCGGTTGAGATTGGAAAGAAAACTAATGTTTCTTACAAAACCTTTATTGGCGTCGACAGTGACAGTTGGTTCAACACTGAGATCACGGAATACACACGTATTTAGAGTCCTGCTTACGAGCACTGGGTAAGTGTTCACGCGTGGCAGACTTACAGAGTCCCCGACGCTCACTATGTTAAAGTCTCGACGTACACGGGACACTTCTCACTGTTTACTTTCACTGATCATTTGCACTTTTTTTAGTTTTGCACTTTGATTACTTCCCCTTTATTCGCCTTCGATTTCACTTAAATCAAAAACTCACCGTTGTGCTTCGATATTTGCTTATATAACCCTAGATTGTTCTATATTTGAAAAAAAACTATGTTCATTCTTTTCATTATGGAACTTTCACCAACAAGATAGATTAATTGTAATGCTCCTGTCCTTGCCTTCTTCTATCTCATTCATTTCTAACGGGAAAGTCGCACTATCTCTTTCTTTTTGTTCTGGAACCATCTAATGTCAATTTTTGCATTCAGAATTTTGTATGTCAACACCACATATGTAACTGCCTAAATTTATTATTATACGTGTAGAGCAGCGGTTAAGACAGCCGCCTCGCCACTTCGTGTCCCGGTTTCCATTCCGGCACTATTTGTATGACCCATAAGTAGTTGTTCTGCGTCTGGGTGTATATTTTGTCCGTTAATAACATTTGTCTCATACCCACGTCACAAGGATTAATCACCCTAGTGCGGGCGATGACATTTATATACAAAAAAAATAAAAACTTACAGATACAACACTAATATGCCTGTTATCCCGTATGGTAGCCGGTAAAGAGCAGTCCTTCCACTTGGGAGTCACAATACGTCATAAACACAGACAATGAATACTTTTGGTATTTAATTTTAATCCCAAGACTAAATAAGTTTGAATTGTATGACAGAATTCATGCAATTCAAATGAACTGTCGTATATCTAGACTTTTATTACACAAATTCATTCAATACACTACTGTAACAATAGACAGTATATTGTAGTGTATATTATTAGCTGTGGATTTATAGAATTGCATTCGTGCAATGCAATCCTATAAATATCTACTCTGTCGTAGAATTCAAATTATTATTTTTTGTTTGTTTTAATTATATGACTGTGTAGTCAGACAATTGAAACCGATTGTTCCGGGTGTAAAAATAAAAATCGAAGAGTATTCTTGAAGAAAAATTAAAGAAGAAAATTGAAGTGCTTGGCAGTTTGTGTAGCATTCTCCATTTATCCCGTTGTAGACAGTTTTACTTCTTGATAACTATTCACTTGTAATTTTTCTTTTAGTAGATCTGTAGTTTCTTCTCGGTCTTCCTCTCTTTCTTCTTTTGTCTATCTTCCCTTTTATTATAGTGTTAAAAAATTTAGTTACAGTTAATTCCGTATATTAAGTAAGGCAAGTACAGACACCAGCACTTCAAGCTACCCCGATCTGTCAAATTTCCCCAATTAATAGTGAACCTTATGCTTTTGAGATAAAGTTGATAATCTATAAAATAGATTTGACAGATGGGGGTAGCTGGATGTGCTGGCGTCTGTACCTACGCCATCATCACTTGCCGCAACATCAGCACAATTCGACGATCCCATTCCACGAGCCGAAAAAACTCCGTTAATCTACAAAGTTATGCAGATATTAGACTTTTTCAAAACCGAAGGAATCGTTTGAAGTCCAATCGACTTAGTGGCACGTGGGCGGCTACCGGTAGAAATTGGTTTTCCCAATACGACCTCTGTGAACCACCGATAGAACTGTCGTACCGTAAAATGAGATATAACCGTTAAGCCGAAGCTCCCGTGGACAAAACGCAATTTCACCGAATTCGTGAATATAAATTTGACGAGTTTTTTTCTAATGGACCTGATTTATTACATATCTTGTACAACAGTATATATGTGATATTTTACATATTACATTCTAATTTATTCATTCAGCTCAAGTTTTTGGAAGTATTTCGGTCCCCAAAATCACGAGATTTCAATAATTTTATCTGAATTAACTTTAATACAAAGCTTTTCATAATAATCCGTTCTGCCGTTTATAAATTACAGCTCCTTCTATATTTTAAGGTGTGGGTACATCACGGTTACGTCAATTGTACGAATTTTATGTTTAGAAATGCAATATATGTATGTATGTATGTGGAATCAGTGTAGTGGAGTTATAAGTTAGCTATATGGAATAATCTATAACATCACTCTTCAAGGTACCTACTCAAGTTAATTTAATAATACACAGTTAGTAAATTATACTAAGAAAAAGTGTTTAAGATGTGGCTTCTTGAACCTTAGACACAGGAGACCGTACGGCTTTATAATGTCAATGGATGCTATAGCTCATTGACATTGCCCATGTTAACATATTGGATGGTATCTAGTACGTGGGTTATATTCGGGGCGTGTCGCCGACTTAAATATGTAATTTGTTTATTATTATAAATCACTTATTTGTTTAGTTTGTGTCATAACCGAGACCGTTAGTGGATATTGAGCTAAACTTTGGCCTGCTAGTATGGAAATTTAACCAGACCTTTGCACTCAGACCGGAGTAAAAAGTTTTAATGCAAAAACAAAGTTGTTGGGTTACGTAGTTGTTATTTATTAGAGTATGTTTTAAACGATTTAGTATATCAACCGTCTTATTGAAAAAAAAAATAGTTAAACCACTTTAGCCTTAACGGCGTCGATAGATTCTATTAATAAAGTGGGCAGGGCACCCTCGTGTTAGAGTTGCTCAAACCGCCCAGTCAGTACGCTTCGAATAAGATATCAATAGTGTTTGCTAATTATTCCTGGGATTCACTCTGTTACGTAGCTCATAGCAATGATTGGATAAAAAAATAAAATTCCAGGGAGTTACCCAAAACTGATGTTACACATTCTTAAAAGACCTAGACAAGCGACCATCCGCTCCTCATGACAGCCACATCTTAATTTATAAGGATTTTGTGAGAGTAGATTTTTATAAAGGGATCTCGTAATTAGATATCAATCGTTCAAAAATGCTATTGCTCGTATTGCTGTGGCGACAGCCGCTCGCTTATATTACTAGTAGCAGGGTTGGCGGGAGCAGTGTTCATTCTATTGAAAGGATTTATGTGCTTTTAAAGATCAATCCGTTCGACCAGTCTCCACAAAATAAGTAACAGTATCATGGGGCAGATCAATGAACAATCAGTCTATAATATCATAATTTTATTTCTTATCGATGTTGCATATTTTCGCACTAATTTGCATTGCGGCGGAAATCATTAGAAATTATGTGGACGAGTAGTGTACTCGATATACTTATGAGCTACAAAAACTTTTATGACCGCAAAAATTGGAACACATGAAGAAAAGTGAAAGTTATTCCATTGTAATAATAATATCCTGGGACATTTTTGACACGGCCATCTGATCCCAAACTAAGCAGAGCTTGTACTATGGAAACCAGATAACTGATATATTACTATTTTTCTTTTGTAAATACACACTTATATAGTAAATATACACCCAGACTCAGGACAAACAGACATTTTCATGCAAACAAATATTTGTCCCGGGTGGGAATCGAACCCACAACCTGCGGCGTGAAAGGCAGCGTATCTACCAACCACGCCAACAGGCCCGTCGCTACGAGTAATTGAATAGTTGTGCCTTCAACTATTCAATTACTCACTGGCAAAGGCCAGTGTTGCTAGTACTAAGCCTTTTAGTGGCGTTACACGTGTTACACCCGCTGTAACAAAGGAATTTAACACCGTGCGCCGTAAAAATTAAAAGAACCAGTGCAACAAAGTAGCTGCAATTACTTTAAATGAACAATTACATTTTGTTATAACAATAAAACATGAAACTAAATACATAAATGGAAATGTTTCCGAAGTGTCAAAGTTTCGGCATTCTTACAGTTCAGTCAGAAATGAAACTATTATCATTCACTACGCATATTAAAAATCAACCACTCAATACCAACCTAATAATATTAAAATTAGTAGTTACGGTGGCGGACGGCACGGTGGCGTCGCGTTTTTATAGACGCTAGCACATTCAGTCTTTTATAGATTTTCAATTTTATCAGAAAAGCATAAGGTTCACTTTCAATTGGGGAAATTTAACAGATTGGGGTAGCTTGATGTGCTGGCGTCTGTACTTTAAGGTATTTTCCCAATTTTAGTAAAGACCACTATTAATATTCTGAGGTTAGTCCTAACCTTGTAGTTAGCAAAAGGATTCCCTATTGCACAAACGACTATCTGTGCGGGGGACTAAAACATTGGCAAGATTATTGTGTAAATTAAGAAGATTTTAGATTCATACTAACATAAGTACGAACTAAAAATTTTGATTAAGCAATTTTTCATATTTTTTTTCATTTCATTTAATTTATTCATACACAAGTAACTTGTACCTGAATGTACACAAAACATATCATGATGACATAATGCTAAAATAAATTACATCATGAATCATGAATTAAATCAACAAAATACTAAATAATACATTTACACAGTTACTAACCTTTAAATTTTAAATAAAATGCTATTACATTTTCAATAATAGTAAAATGATTAATTAATTACAGATGAGATATAGATAGAAGAAATTAAATTGAAAAATTTAGGGTACGATCGATTTTAAGGCTTCTTATGACGCATTTACACAATAATCTTGCCAATGTTTTTATCCCTCGTGCTGGTAGTTTTTTGTGCAACATAATTAATCTAGGACTTTCATAATCATTAAAATTGAAGGAAATTGCTTACATTCGCACAAAAAAGACTAAAACACATTAATGCATATTTTGATTTAGGTTCAGTATATTTGTACACAACAGTTACAGTTTTCAAGTTTATAAAATGTTTAATGAATATGAATTTTAAAATCTAGTCTTCATAAAAATGGCTTCTTTGAATTGAAAACTTCTTCAGCGGCTTTGTGCACTTTTTTGGATGGGTAAAAAATGTTAAACCCGCGTCGGACACGTGACCTAATAGAATATTCATAAGACGGAGGATGTTTTTTTTTAATTCACACTGGCCGTTTATAGACTCACATGATGCGGTTATGTATATGTCCGTTTATACATATATGACCGCAGCATTTTTTTCTTAATTATGTTAGATTTTTACAACCGACTGCCTAACGACATTAAGTTCTATTTTTAAAATGTATTCCCACCATATAGAGGGAAGCAATCACTAGTGTCTTTACCGCCCAAAGAAAACATAGCATAGTTTCACTTCAATCGGCAATCCCCAAAGACTGCCCGCATTCTTTATAGGGTGAGGCAGAGCGAGCGCAAGTATTTGGAACAAATGTTGGTCGCCACATTCTTGTGCGAGTTAAAAGGGATAAACCAAATTAATATAATTTAATTCCTTGTATTAGGACCTATTAGGAAGATCCAATTCCTCTCATCAAAACACATTTCGCAAAGCTTTTACTTTTGTGTCTATTTTCCCTCCACCTACATTGATTTAATTTTATTGATTTCTTCACTATTAACAGCTGTACCAAGAGAAGCTCGGTCTCCCAGGTACTAACTTAAATACATCTAAAGAGGGCACAGAACCACCGGACCGGGCATGGAGTTTTCCAGGATTTAATTGTAATTTATTTAAACACGATTGTTTCTTTCCTAAATGAAAGAAGTTTATTAAAGCGCTAGTACATCAGTCTTTTCATACATACGGGAGGAGGCTCATGGAGTCAACACTTGTGATTAAAGCGACACTCAAGAAAAGGGCCCTTGCGTTCCTGGGCAAACAAGAGTCAGGCCCTCGAACCACTTTACTGACGCCTTAATGGAGACGCCGCACGTTTAACAACGTAATATAAAGAAAAAATAAGTTAGTAAACACCCTAAACATATTGAACAATATTTCGTAGACCCATAAAACGTTGATAGGTTTGAGTATCTCAATAATCCTTCTGTTAGACCAACCAGCTTTTTTAAGGATTTGTTTAGATTTGGATTCAAATTCTTTTATTAGTCCTAAATTTGGTCTTGCAATTGGTGTTATAAAGTAGGTAGTTGTATTTTTAAGTCATATTATGTGAATGCTATTTATTCGCTATGACAAAGATATCTAAGGATATCTTTTCTCAAATTATTATTACTATGTAATGTCAAGGTCAGTATAATATTAAACTTATTATTGAATTTCAATTCAGGTGCTTAAATATGACAAAATGTGTTTTGGAGCCTCTATTTGTCTAGATTCTAATTTTACTCTACTTTTGTACAAAACGCTTAAAACTCACTATAACGTACTGTTCTAGTTTAAAATAATTATTCAAATAATTAATTAATTCCAACATAACCACCGTGACAAATGTAAATTAATATTGTTTATAAATATTTTAATAGAATTTATAATATTAAGATAGATACCGATATGCGAAACGTTGACAGTTTCATGCGTAAATTAAGCTTATAAAGTTATGTTACACCTTCTATATATCGTTTTTTCTATTAAATGGTTATTTTTTCATCTGAAAGCTAGTTTCATCGAGAATACGTATCATTTCTCTTCAGTTGTGCTGAAGATTTTCATATCCCGTTCTATTTGGCGTCGGGGATTTTTGACAGTTAGGATATTAAAAGGGAGAAATGGTGCTCACAATACTTTTTGTATAAATAATAAAGATAGATCTTTAAACATCTCAAATTCAAAAAGGATCAAATTTTGAATACCCATGCGAAATAACCGGCTTATAATAAATCCTTTCTTGTTGGCGACCATGACTAGCGTTAGAAATATTAAAAAAATAATAATAATAAAATTACAAATTAATTATAGTTTGCCAAGACCGCTGCACCACTTCATAAGAAGTTACACAGCAGTGATTTCCATAAATACAGTCTAGTCTGTCTGCAATCATGACCAGTATACTATTTGAGCTTGCCCGCATCCTACGCACCAAAGTTAAGTGCAAGTCCGACTCGCACTTCGTAGAAGATAGCAGGTCGTGAGGCAAAAAACATGGAAACTACACGTGTTTTTTAACTGTATCTTGTTTACCCAAATAACTTTAATAAAATAACATAAAAATACACTCTATGAAAATTTTAATCTATTACGGCACTAGAGAACAGCCAGATGGACAGACGGACGGACAGGGGAGGCTTACTAATAGGGTAACGTTTGCTTCCTTCGGGTACGGAACCCCAAAAATAGGATAAAGACGCCATATTACATAAAGTTTTTCGATCACGATTGATCCCTTTTATCGCCTTTGGCGGTTTGACAGATCCAGTTTAGAGGGGTATCAAGTAATATGCCACCTTGCATGAAATGCTGAACAAGAAAAGTGTGGCGTATCGACAGACAGGCCTAACGATATTACGTGTTATACATCTACAGCTGTCTGTTATATCCTTTATTGTATAAAGGATAGGGAGAAGGTACAGACGAACAAGATAATTTGGTACTCACTTCAAAGAAAATGCTGTGTGTTTAAGCTGAATCATGATTCATTTCTACATACTATATTCAAATCAATAAAATTGGTGTGTCCGTTTGTTACAGTATTTTTGGAAACTGCTGGATGCGAATAGCGCATGACCGGCAATTGTGGAGATCTTTGAACAAATGCCTCCCGCATTTGTCCAGCAGTGGACGTCTTTCGGCTGATATGATGATGATGATGACAGTATTTTTTAAATGTAAGCATAATGGTTATTTTTGTACAAAATTATTTACAATTCGTTATATTTCTTCTTGCTAGAAGCTGTCAAATTATCGAAATTGAATATAAATAATATAGGTCGATTTTCATACATAACGAAATCGAAAATGAGACGGTCTTGACGACTAGAAAAGGAAGAGGTGCAATGCCGACGTTGTAACGTGCTCTCCCAGGCATAGGATTGTAGCACCATCCACTTCCTGACTCCGACTTCTATAGAAATTTTTCCTTGATAGAAAAAATCTAATACGACTTGTGACTGTATTTACTGCAGTAAAATAGGCTACCGTTCAATATAGCAGACGGTGCGTTTATTTCAATAGTTCTTCCATAGTATGAGTATTTTTGTTTTTATTTAGAAACAAACAGTCGTATACTAACATGTTTACAAAATAAATATAATATAAATTATATACAAATAATTTCCTTACTAAACTACATGTAAATTAATACATTTAATAGATGGGCTGATTATAATTAAGCTAATCTCTTGGAAGATTAATCCTGCAAAGTTGCTCACCTAATTCTGCAAACTCCAATCTAACTTGCATATATAAAGAATTGATTAGTAGTAAAGCACGCAACAAATATTTTTTTTGTAATATTGACAAGACGTATATGTATTTGTGTGTAATGTGTGTCTTTCAATGTTAGCAATAAATTTTCTTTTCTTTTCAGAGGTGACAAGGATCGTAGCAGGAAGAAATACGTTGTCTCTGCCTACCCCTCTGGGAAATATACGTGAGTCCATGTACGTATTCCTGCAAACTAAGCTAGCACGCATGTAGTTACGGCGGCGGCAACATTGCAGTACTTTAAACACAAGCGACAAACCGATTTTCTGTATTAAATTGGACCGCATCGCCAACTGCACACTTATTGTATCATGCTGTGATCACTTTTCTGTATACAAAATAACATTTATATACCCTTTCTCAAAGAGAGCTTAATGAAATACTGAGATATTTCTTTATTATACATGCAAATGGAACCTTATAAATTAATGCATTTCAATTTGCGTAGCGGACTGTAAACATTGTGTTCGTTCGATTGCCTAATGAATATTTTACTTTTTATGCTAAATTATGACAGCTCATTTAACAACTCACAGCAGTCTTATGTTTAGATACTTAATTATGAGAAGGTAAAATTTAAAATATGGTCACCTAGTTTAAACTATTTTATCTTATTGTGCAATAAAATGTATTTATTTACGAGGAGTGAACAATAAAATGTAAACATGTGATACAAATTCGAAATTTAAATAAACTTAATACTGGCTGGCAAGTAGAATTATCTTTGAGATAGCAAAAAAAATATATCTTTTTTTTAAAGAATTTGAAGCGATTGGTGACCATGGAAAGATTAAAGCCTTTTGAGTTTTGGGCCAGATTTATGACAATAGTCGAAACGTGGCTCCAGCATTGCGAGACTAAAATGAAATTACAGAATGGAGTTATTTAATGATTTCATACCTCAATCATGAAACCACTGTTACAGGCACGTGATATGCAAAATATATTAAAAATAAAAACATGATATACTGCCTTCTTACATCAAGATAATGCTTTAGCTCAACACTCTCAGCTCACCGATGCCATGGTTGTAATACGAAGTGCTGTATTAGAAATACTGAGCATCCTCCATATTCACCAGACCCACCAGAACATTTTATTTTTCTTTTTCGGAAGGGGAAGATGATGAAGCAGCAGTAGTACAAGGTAATTTAGGCGCATAGGATGACAAGTTCTTTAGGAAGGGGATTTTGAACTTAGAAGAAGGGTACTGTATGTGTATCCTATAACTTACTTAGTCATACATTTTACTTTCACTCAAAATTATACAAATACCTAATTCAGTCAAAAGGAAGATATTCCAACTAGCTACCGACTTCATCCGGGTTAAGCAATTATGTACAGACGCCAGCACATCCAGCTACCCCAATCTGTCAAATTTATTTTATAAATTTTCAACTTTATCACAAAATTATAATAAATTTGACAGATTGGGACAGATTGGATGTGCTGGCGTCTGTACATATATACACGAAAAGCACTTATCATGCGACATTTTCTGCGTGGATTCATCCCATTATGTATACTTTAAATTTCAACTTTTAAAGCAATTTAGAGTTTAATTATAAAACTATTGAATTTCCCAAGAAAACTTTCACCTCCATTTTCAACATCCAAGGATTGCTAGACTAATTTATAAGATTATAGAATTAAGATTAAAATACGCCCACATACGTGTACATTTATCAAACTGATTCATGCTTCTTATTTTGAAATGTCTTCGGTGGTTATAGAGGTAAGTTTCTAAAACTTATTTCGTAACTAGGTGTGTCCCGCGGTTTTACCCGCGTTCAACTTTATAAATTATAGCCTCTGAGTTAATCCAAGGTGTCATCTAACTCCATAGCAAATTTTATGAAAATCGCCCCAGCCATTTAGAGGTGAAGAAGTAACAAACATACACACTCACAAAGTTGCACCTTTATAATATTAGTGTGATGGATATTTACGACATAAAAGGCATCAACTGCGAAAATTTCAAGTTTGTAGCTACAATGGCTTGAAAGAATGCTTGATTTTTAATTGATCTGCGTTGTTTAATCAACTACGAATATACAGCTAGCTATAACTAATTAATAAATAATTAGATTTTCATGCTAAAATAAAAATACATTACCGCCCACTTGTCCAAAAAGGTATTCTCTATAAACTATACAGCGAAGGATTATGAAACTTGTCACAATTTTATATTTCATTCACGTAATGTTTTAGAAATCGTTCACTCAAAAAAAAAATGTTCTTCACATTAACTTTCTAATGACCTAATTTTTTTTTCTGAACGGAACCTCCATGTTCGTATAACAATAGCCTTTGCGGAACAGATGAGCTTGATTTTTTTATAAAAATACTCCATTTTTGTTCACTGCAATTGCTAAATAAAAGCGTTTCATGGACATATCATTATAAGACAAGTATTGGTTATAATTTTGGTCGGAAAAACTAAAAAGTATTTTTAGTATTTCAACGTACAATATCCATTTTGAGTCGTCTCCAGCTATTTCTAATCAGAAAAGAGCTAAAAAAAGGGGTGAAAATGAAAGCACTTTTAAGCTGACTGCAGTGAACAAAAACGGGGTATTTTTATAAAAAAAAATCGAGCCTATCTGTTCCGCAAAGCCTTTTGTTATACGAACATGGAGGTTCCCTTCAGAAAAAGAAATAACTCATATAAGTAAACGAAACTTGCCTTGTAGGACGATCGGAATATATAACTCTTGCATCTACACAATTATGATATGCAATCAGCTGCTAAAATATGACGTAATATCGGTGTAAAAAGACGCGCATACAAGATATTTAATCCCTAAGTTGGTAGCACTGTACTACTATTCAATCGGTTCAATGGGACTATTAATTAAACCAGCGGTTTTAGATTTCTTTCGCAATTTCATGTGCGGAATATTATAGGCGCGAAACGTGTCGCTGCAAGTTTGCTATGAAAAAAGTGAACACAAAGTGCTTCTCGTGCAAGTTTAAAACAAAATGTTCACAAAATTTACTAAACAAACACTGCATTCTGATATGGCCTAATCCGATTGTTTGATTTCCTTGGTTAAAATTATCACTTTAGTAAGGCGTTTTGCCTCAAAAGAAGCAATTAAAGAAGATTCATATAAGAAAAAGAAGCTCATGGCTATAACTTAATCTATTGACAAAAATATATGGGTGGCTGGGTGAATCGCCAATGTTATTTAAGACACAAAATTGTTTTTGGTTGAATAATTTATGGTGTTTTATTTAATGTTTCCGTATGATAGATTAAGGGCGGAAATGCAAAACACCATGAAGATTTGAGTTGATATATTTAGCACACGTTCGATCATATATATTAACAACAGGACAGAGAACAAAAAGTAATTCGTCACATTAACTAGAACATTCGTTAAGTCCTAAAACTCATTAACCTTTACAAGTCAAGTTCTATTGAGAATTGAGTTTGTTTCGCTGGGTCTTCTCAGTTGGGGCGCATTGGATCCGGTGGTAGCATTAAAGCGCGACCGTCGTTTTAAACACAAGGTCCGTTATAATAATAATAATGAATACCTTAATATAGACCATTCAAACCATTCAGACAATATGTAGTAAAATATAAATTTCAATCATTAAACCTAAACATAATCTCCTTGACAATAACTTTATACAAGCTAGCTAAATATCACTACTATTATAAAATAAATTGTATAAATGTTTTAACATTCCATGTACCTAAATATCTGTAATAAGCAACTAGAAATAATAACTGTATTACTACAAACATGTTCTGACTATTTACAAGCGCTTTTTTAAAGTCTACGTGAATAAAAAAAAACCAAAAAAATGCGAGACCTATTACAGTTAATCTTACTGTATGACATTATGATTATAAAGACCGTTCTAATACCGTAAACACTACAATTGCCTTTTGCCACTTTGTATCTAAATCATTAAATCGTCAGAACTATACGTTGTATATGAATTTTCATTGGCTAAAAAGAAACTCTACATGTTGAAATGTAGACATTTAGCTTTTACCTCACGGGCCTAGTATTTCGGGTTTCATCCCCGTACTGGACAATTGTTTGGGTGAACTGTATCAGATGGTATGAATCTGCCTTAAAGTTTGTAAACTCATTCAATTTTAGGGAAAGTTGTATCAAAAACATTAGATAATTCAAACTGCAGAATGACAATGTAGATAATTCAAACTGCAGAATGTTGCAAGTAATATGTTAATCTTATAGGGCTGGGCAAGAGTAAGTTTTGAAAAGCTCCTTTGAAGGGTAGTATGATCGGAATAGACAATGGCAACGCATTTTACAACGCATTCTACAAACGAGCACCTTATACAGCATTTGCTGTATAAGGTGGCGTTATCAAGAAAGTATGTGGAATGCGTTGGTATTTTTAAACGCTGATTATTCGTCGATTTCAAGGCTTTTGAATGTGATTACTATCAAAAAAGTTATTTACTGTAGTGTATCTTTATTATGTAAAAAATAAATATTCAACACATACTACTGTTTAATATTAAGACCCATATTATACACAATTCACTTTCTTTTATCAGTTTTCCTCTCAATACCAACACAATGATCATTCCATTTTGAATTTACCTATATCCGCATTAAGTTTAGTAATTTAAGAGGGTGATTGCCTGGAGTTCTGTCATACAGATTTTGAACCCAGTATAGACTCCAGCTCTCACAAAGGTCTAAATCTAAACTATCAAATTGTAACTATGTTTAAGATGCTATGTACCTAAAATGCGAGAAATAAATGTTCTATTATTATTATTATTATTTACGATTATTATTAAAATAACCTAACTTATTAATTAAACAACTTAAAATTAAATTAAATAAATATATACATGAATGAAAAAATCCTAACAATGAGCAATAAAAATTTGTCGATATCACTTACACCCCCAAATGTACCCAGAGCCACGTTGAATGGCAATGCTAATTCATTGACCTAAGTATTGGTCAGCCCTCACGTGAAGCATCGACCTGACGTTTCGAAACATCACGAAAAAGTGTTAAAACGGTTGTAACCAACGGCCCGAGCGTTTCAACGTCAAACAGCTCAAACATATAACTAGTTGCCATATTTGTAGCGTAGCGGTCAAAAATTAATGGTTACTATCAAAAGAGTTAACAGTTAATGTAGTCATATTTACCTGGCTTTGTGTGCACGTCTGGATCGTGAGGAGAGGTCCAGCTCGCTGGCGGCGGAGCACGCGGTGCCGGCCTGAAGCGAGCCGCGGGAGCCGCCTAGCCTCCGTGAACCCAGTCGGCACGTCATCATATCTGTACAAACAAAACAGAACAGTTGAACTTACAAACAATTTGAATGTATATTTATTTTCTCTTATAGACAACGCCAGTTTTAGAGAATTGAAAATCAATTCATGTGTCAATCATGCGTCAATATGTAAATTGTCAATGTCCTGTGCGGGAATCGAACCTGGGACACGAAGTGAGGAGATGACTGTCTTAATCGCTGCGCCCCACGTGTAGTTAAATCTTATCTTTCCACCATCGCTCTCCTTGATCCTTCGTTCACATTCGAATCGATAAAATGCTGTCCCCGATCCGCAATCGTAGTAGTGTTAAAATATACTGTCAGTAGCAAATAACGTCCTAATAACCGACACCCCCCCCCCCCGTTTATCCCCCCTCAGTAACCACCGTGAGCCGAGATTAGATCTCCAGAAGGTTATGACAAGGGATCCTTAGTTTAAATAAATAATTATTGACACTTCAACATTAAAGATGCAAAATTCTCTCTCAAATGATCAGAATAATTCGTCTGTTGAAGATTTAACCCAAAACTAAGTACCATTGTCTGTAACCAATTAAGAAGATAACATTCAACTTTATTACAAGTTCATTTCGCTCGCGGTCGAAAGGGCCCGTCACTAGACAATGGAGAAACAATAACGATAATAAAACCGAACCATCTTGCGAAACGAATAAAATGAATAAAGCGTAAATCGAATCAGTCCATTGTTGCGTGGCTTATTCTTTTTATTAACTGGCCTCTACGATTTTGTTCCTCAAAGCACCTACTTTCTGGTTATTCAAGTCCAAATTAAGTAAATTAAAAAGAAGTCGCCGTCAAACTTGATTTAAAAGTTTGCTAACGAACTAAGAATATAAATAAAACTCGATGCAGTCGAGCAGCTGATGCAACTAAGCATACATAATGGACTGCAGATAGGCTCATCACAACCCCACCCGTGGGAATAATATAACAAGTTAATAGTAGTTAAAGATCCAACGTCATTTTTGCTACGCTCAAACTATTGTTTGTAGTTAAAATGTATTTTTCCGAGATAATTTAGGTACAGAAATACGTTTGCAGTAGGTTAGGTTAAAATAACTGTTAATAATTTTCATCTGTTCATTTTTTTCGCTCTAGATTCCGACGTCAGTGCCACGGCATGAGTGATTGTGTGAGCCTTTCTGTGATTTAGTGGATAACAATTGTGTATTTTTTTTATATTTACTAAATTATTAATCTAAAGTAGTACATAGTACTTATAACACAGTAATAGTAATTATAACAGTAGTAATTATAACACAATTTCATTTGGAACATTACGAATTTTGTTATGTAGTGGACCAATTGTCTAAAATAAGATAATATAATAATAATAATCCAAATGTAATAGGAGAAATCCTTAAAAATTAATCCACAGCTAAACACAATCAAATGTGGACCAAAATCAAGGAGTTAAAACACTCAAAGCAACTCATAAAAGGAGTAGACAAAAGCTGGTCCAAAAATCTTTGGAAGTACAGCAGAAACCAGCTACGACTGATAGTAGCAGTATTCACGGGCCACTACGGCACCAACTATCACCTACACAAACTGGGAATGTTGAATAGCCCGATCTGCAGGACCTGTAGGGAAGAAAATGAAACAATGCTGCATATAATATGCAAATGCGATGCATTGGCAAGACACAGAATGGCCATCCTGGGGCTGGCATATCCAGAACCAGGAGACTACAAGGATCTACCCCTAAGAAGCGTACTGGATTATGTGAAGACTTCATTCAGAACTCTAGGGATAGAATAAAAACCAGTGGGGGATAAACGTCAATATTTTGCTGTCGTATCTCGTATTATTGCTATTTATACGGCACGGTATAAAGTATGACGTCATAGCACAAAGCGATATCGTACGTACGTAAATAGGTAGTAACATAAATGGGAATGTACGTACGTGGATTGTTTCGTTCCGGCAGCCGGAGGTTTTGGTAAATTTTAATGTTAGGTATGTTGCGTCGCAGTGCGGAAAGCTGCGACTTGTTGGCATGTTTATCATTTTCACGTAGCGGATGGTTATTTCAACTACATGACTTATTTTGTGGATATATACTTATGTGCATCGTTGGCCTAGTAGAGTCAGTACAAAAAATAATGTTGGGGAAACAACCCCGTGAACACATTGCGCTTAATCTATCTAACTTATTTGCTATAAAACCTCATCTAGCCATTATTATTATATCTATTTTATTACTATTCTAATACATAATTAAATAACATCTTTTCTTGTGAAAGACTATCACACTTTTCATACAAATTTTTAATTCGTATGTATCCCCTTTGAGAGTTCAAACTTGTTCGTAGGTTTCGTAGTTCATTTAGTGCAATCATTTATTAGGTGATTATATTTGTTTGATCAATGTTTTGATTAAGCATACGTATTTTTTTTAGATTTAATATCTTTCTTAAAGAACAGAACAGAACTAGGCCACTTAGAATGTTTCTAGAATCTTATCTCATTCGTATTAAACACTGGCCAAATCCCTCTTGTCCAGTCTCTTGTTCCCTTCAGGACTTGTATGATGCTTCAGCCAAGGCGATCAGCGTTGCCCTATTTTGGGAAGATAAAATCTAATTCTTACCATCGATCGACACGATAAGAAGAAGACTGGCTGAATTAAAATCTTATATTTATGTAATAATAATTTTACCGTTCCAATTTCAAATTTCCCACCATATGGGATATTTTAGACGAGCTCATTTGCGAAATCATGTCTCTATGAAAAATGGAACCTCACCGAGAACTTTTAGGTGCCATGGTTTTCTACGATTTAAAATACGAGTATTATCTAAAACCGGAGGGCTTAAAATAGCTTTTTCGGATAAGGGCTCTTCAAAAGAAACCGTTAACCAATGGTATAGTGAATTTAACTTGTGACGGCAGTTACAGAAGAAAAGTTACAGTGCTGGCAGTGAAAAATTTAATTCAAGAAAGGCTTATAATATATGAGAAGATTCAGCAAACGTTACAGATCGGATCGGCAAGCGTTCATGAGATTCTCCATTTGCACCTTCGCTCGAGGAGGACTCACTGAAGGGCCGCGTGGAATGGTGAACTCAGCGCTCTAAATTAGGGTCTCCCTAGATGGCACACCTGTTTAACTAGTACGTCACCCTCCGCACAGTCCTGACTTGGCACCGTGTGACTTCTTTTAGCTGGCAAAAATAAATACTAACGAAAAGTACACAGTTTTCATCTTATGGTGATGCACCAGCGACATTCGTGCAGGCTATAAAAGAGGTATCAGAATATGAATGGAAAATCCGAGTCAGCCAAAAAGTTTTTTTGGGATTTTCATGGCAATAAACACGCCCATTATCCGCCTGGAGACTGGAAGCTGGCAACGCTACATTTTCATGCTTAAGAGAGCCTGCAAAGCTATCTTTCCTGCGCCTGATCTCTCCCTGGTCATGTTGAATAACTGTCCCATCGAATTAAGATAGTGAGGGGTTAGAGAGTGGACCAGTTTTTATTTTGCACACACACTGATGAATTTTCTGCGTAGTTGTTGTAGAGATAGTTCACCGTAAACGTGAGTTCAATATACTTCATTACGTTTTTATCGAAGCAGTTTTTTTCCAAACAGCATTACATGAATTATGAAGACATATCAAAGCAAATTATATGCCATTGACGTCTGATTACGTTACTATTGAATAGATTCATTTCGAGACCGGAAAATGGGGTGAATTTCCAAAATATTCGGTCATCAAAAGCGGCTGCCAATGAGGCTGCTAATAACCAATAAACAATGAGCTTGCCAGTTTACCACGTCATCGAACTCAATAAGCACCGTGTTATTACGAGCTACTGCATAATTAAAATATGCTGCATACTCGTAGCTTTTAATTGACTGGGTTAGGAATTCAATTTGATCTACTTCAATGCAAAGGTCACTATGAAATCCATAGAGTAGTTGTTAGAATTCCAGTCTTTTTGTAAGCTGTCGTAAACTTTTGCAGTCCTGCCGTCTGGCTATTTGCGGTCTGTATCTAACGAACCGTAAAAGTTTTCCAGTTGGAATTTAGACAAAATATATATTTCATTTGTCACTCTATAAGGGGACCCAACAAGTGACGTAAAATTTCCATGTGTTGCTCTCTGGCTGATAATCTTCTACGATGGTGCGGTATCCTTCGTTTGTGAGTCGGACTCGCCGTTGGTCGGTGTTTTTTTTATCACGTCAGTAATGAATTGTAAAATTATAAATAACTATGTGATGAGATAAATAAATCAAATTTATTTTAAGTTAATCTGCACAGGCCAAAAAAGTAGACGATTTTACAATATTTCAAGTTAATTGTAAAATCGTCGGGTATTTTAAGAAACTGATTTGAATAATTTTGGATTATAATGTTTAGTTCAATTTGTAGTAATGTTTAAGTATTATATTACTACTGATAGCGATTTCGCTAGAACGATAGTTAAAATTCTTAACTACTTTGTTCTCCGAGAGTAGAACTGATAACAGTCAAAGCACTGTGACACATCAATGTCCCATTTTATAAAATAATAATACTGTATTACGTCATTCGCAATTGCCACAATTCCTCTAATGACGTCACTAAGGGTATAATAAAAGTCGAAGATATTGCTTTAAAAGTTACTTACTACTTAAGAATTTAAATATCAACCAACCTTTACGTTTTCAAAAAAAGAGCTCGACGGTAGGTTTTCTTTTTTAATCGAGTTCAAAAGAAAGATGTTACCGATTGGACTGGACGTAATAATTTTTAAATGTATGGTGGTACTCCACTTCATAGATACAAGTAAACCGATTATGATATTTCTAAAATGAAAACAGATGCGTTCAGAAGTTTAGGCGGCGAATAAGTAAAAAACAAACGCAAACATAACGCCGTATGATTTCAAAATAATACTCACGTCAATATTTCTACCTTCTAAAATTTCCTTTGTCGTCAGATAAGTTCAGAGAATTTATTCACGTATAGCTAGCGCTTCATAATACGTACACATCCACCAAGTTCATACGTTTAATAACACCCTTTGAATAGCTAAAGCTAACAAAAACAAGGCACAAAGAAGGCAAACCTTGAAACGCGGTTGGCATCAAACAAACGCCTCTTAAAACGATTTCAGTTAGGAAGCTCCGTTCTCGCCTTCAAATAATTTTCCATTTCCGTGCGAAACGAAAATATAGACGATATTTTGGTGGATCACAGGAATTCAATTCAATGGAACTCATAGTGGGTTAACTATAGATTTGCAGCAAACATTTTGTATCTGAGACAAGCATAGATAGTTACCATAAATAAATTCAAATTAAATCCGTGTTTACCGATGAATAAAATAAATAGGTAGACTTATCCAAAGCATATGAGTGACAGTTTTATTCAAAATATGATTTTTAGTATCTACAATTTAATTTGTTATTCTCCAATTTAGGGCCTTGTGTGTCGGCAGTCAGGTTTTGATGCAGTCCTGAGATTTACAAACGATTTATGGAGTGCCCGTCTGGTCTGAACGGCTGACGAGAGCCTCGCCTGCAGCGTGTAGTGGCCATACGGATCGAGGCAGTGATAGCTAGCTCGCTTCCCGCTATTTGATCTCCATGCGGTGCTTTTTAACCGAAATCTGTATTCACCAAGAGAAGCAGCGCGTACTAGTGCAGTTAGAAAGGAAGCCGCCGGGCGGGATCGGGAGATAACCGACCACGCTTACCCCCCCCCCCACCCCTCGGGGCTGCGGCGGCAGTCAGAAAAGTGTCCTCTACTACCATCAATTGCTAGAAGCTCCGGGTAGAGAGCTCTCTCTGTGGCGCAGTCGCTGTGCCGGTTGGCAGGAGCTGGTTACCCGGAAGGATAAGCAATTGTTTTCTCAGAGCAAGTGTCCCATACCACGGTGTACTACATTGGACATGGTGTAAAAGGGAGTACCGGAGCAGCATACCCACGTTCCCGGAGCTCCCCTCTCAAACGCCAAGAACTATACGCGTGTGCATATTCTAAAAAGATACTTTATATGTATATATAGAACACTAAATTGTTTAAATTGATTTTTCATCCATCTTGGATACCGATATCTTAACTTTTACAACTTTAATTTTGTGCATAAACATGGTCTTGATGGTTGATGTTTTACCGTGACTAATATATTAGAGGTTAGCTCTTGGTTAAGGTGTTTGCAGCCTACGTCGTCATAGTTAAAGGAATATCGTAAAGATAAGTTTATCTTTAAGAAAGTTACTAAGCGATCACGTAGTACTTAGTAACAACAAAATAGATTAAACATTTTCAGAAACTTCCCACGCTCTTCGAAGATACTGAAATTCAATGTAAGTAATTATGTTGGTTTCCTTAATTAACAAAATACGCTTATAATTTTTTTGTCCTAGTTGATAAAAGTTCTCTGTGGTCTTACTCAGACTATCTGTCAGAAAACAAAAAATTCAGTTTGTTGTACGCACTAGTTTATAGCTATTTCTAACGCATAAGTTAAGATTCTAATTATTGCTAATTTTCTAAACGAATTGCGTTACCGGTATATCGCAATTTGATAATATAAAAGTACCTATGTACATTAGATTGAATTGGTAAATAAATTTTTGGTAAGTACAATATTTTAAATACGTAAAGATTTTAAATACGTAACATATATGTTTTAGCTTTTTATAAAAACGAATTCATTTATTCTAATCCAGAAATAAAACAATAGTATATAAATAAAACAAAAATATTGAATTCGTATCCTAATTTAGACAGAACATAGCCGAACTCGCTATTACACCATTACTTAATACAACAACACAATAACTTAATATAAGTTAGCCAAATATCATTACTATTACAAAATGAATTTTATTCTAAATTTTTTCATACAATCCGTGTACCTAAATAACTATATGTACCTAGAAATTATTATGTATAGTTAACTATATAGTCTTGAATAAAATCCTTTTACGTTTTATTTTATTGATTTTGTTTTTAAATTCCTTTGTTTTAACTTAATTTGTAAGGCGATGAAAAATAAACCTGTTGACCAGTATACATTCAACCTATTCACCATATACTTCAATCTTTAAAAACCAACGCACAAATATTCTCCATACAAATAACGAATTGTATTTTCCCTTACAATCTCAAAACGCGTAACAACAGAACATATTTTTACATACACAATCTTATACATTGCCAGGGGCCCATTCTAAAGCGGTGGCAACCAGTTTGGGGGCTTCAAATCGTAAAGGCGTAACTGGAATGTTTATAATTTTCAGTATAGGTGAAATCTTTACCGCAACTATTATTTTTTTTATCTCAACGCAATCATTGGCTTTAAGTATAAATTAACTATTATAAATGTGTAAATTTGTATGTACGTCGGTTAGTAATTGGTTACTTTTTACGCCGCGCCAGATTCAATTCAGGAATTTAAAAGTAATTTATATAAATATGTATACTCTAAATTAATAATAGGTCTTTACCTATGAAATTGCCGTTTTGTATGAAAAAATTTAAACGAATTTTTTTCATGAATTTTTTTATTTGTATTAATCGAAGTAATCACCCATGCAATCAATGCATCTTTGCCATCGCAGTGGCAGTTTATTGATGCCCTTCTTAAAGAAATCAGCTGGACGGGAGGCAACAAATTCTTCAAAGGCATTTTGTACTGCCTCTCGGGTATTGAATTTTTTTCCCGCCAAGAAGTTATCCAAATTCTGGAAAAAGTAGTAGTCTGTAGGCGCAAGGTCTGGTGAGTAGGGCGGATGACGGAGAGCTTCCAACCCCAGTTCTTGCAACTTGGAGACCGTCTGCTGTGCAGTATGAGGTCGCGCGTTGTCGTGCAGGAGCAGCGGAGACGAGCGATTGACCAATGCTGGTTGGAGATGCGCCAGCTTCTCCATCATTGTGCTCAGTTCTTCACAGTACACATCTGCAGTAATGCTCACCCCGTTTGGTAAGAAGCTGTGATGAATCACACCGGCGCTAGACCACCAAACAGTGACCATCACTTTTCTAGGGGTAAGTTTTCGTTTAGGGCATTGTTTAGGTGCTGAACCAGGATCCAACCAACTTGCTGAGCGCTTGCGGTTATCAAACAGAATCCATTTTTCATCGCAGGTAACAATGTGGTTCAAAATTCCTTCATTTGTGTGTCTGTTGAGCAGTGCAAGGCACGTCTCGACGCGTACTTCGCGCTGGCGATCATTGAGTTCGTGGGGCACCCATTTGTCAAGCTTTTTTACCTTGCCAATTTGACGCAAATGGACCAATATTGTTTTGACGCTAACGTCGAAAGCTGCTGCTAATTCAGCCGTAGATTGTGTATCATCAGCTTCCACAACCGCCTTTAATTCGTCATTGTCGACCAAAGTCTTCGGACGACCGCGAGGTTCATTTTTCAGGTCGAAATTTCCAGAACGGAAGCGAGCAAACCAATAACAGGTGGTGCGTTGGTTTGTAGTGTTAGCTCCGTAAACGTCGTTGATGTTGCGTGCCGCTTGTGCCGCGTTGCTGCCACGACGGTACTCATATTCCATAATTACTCGAATTTTTAACGTATCCATGATGACGAAAAAGATTGAAATGCGATGAAAATGTAACACTAATCAATAAAGAAATGACTACTTTTGGAAAAAAGAATCCATGTTTTTAAAATAAAATTAATTTGAAATTAGAATTCTTAGCCAAACAAAAATTATTTTGATTTGAAATGGCCAGTACTGCAGAACGGCAATTTCATAGGTAAAGACCTAATATATGGGCTACAAAAGTTTAAAGTAGTTGTATAATAAATATGCCCCATTATATTATATATAATGATATTTTAAAAGTTTTCAATTATGTTAAAGCGCTATGCACAACAGTTTGCTTATCTTTCTATCCACGGTGGATTAGAAAGATAATAGATAGATAATAATATTACAAATAATATGATTTCCATCATTCACTATCATCACATCAAGGCGTAAGTTTGTGAGTGTGTATATTTATTACTCTTTGACGCAAAAACTACCGGACGGATTTTGATGAAACTTTGTAGTAATATAGGTTATATATCCGAATAGTCCATAGGCTATAATTTATAAAGAATAACGTGGCTAAATTTTGGCAGAATGTTTATTAGTGAATTAACATTAAGGGCTTATTTTGTTCATCGTTCATGAGACTGATTCTTATAGCGATTTCATGCATTTAAAATTAAAATAAAACGATATAATAACGCGATAAATGTTCTAATCTTTTACTTAAAGGTTATAATAATTAATAAAAATCCACCCATCATAATTTGTATTGAGAGATCAAAATGAAAACAAAAGCACATAAATGTTTTTTTTAACTTATCAGTTACGCCGTTTGTTCGCTAGCTCCTCAGTTGTGATAGCACACTTCTCGTCGCTGGGGGCTGCGCGCCGCACTGCGTCGCAACACATCATTAAAATTTAGTACAATCTGTTACGTGCGAGATCCCAATCCAAATACATAGCAACATACACATACCAATTAGAAGGACCTACAAACGCTTTAATCGTGTTTAATGACAATACATTTCGTACTATCTTGTACGTAGATAGGGGATGGAATTTTGTTTTGTTTGCGTTGTATAATATTGCAGTGGTGACACTGTTTCGTCGCTCAAGAGAAGGCTTAGTAACCCAAAGAGCATTAGAGTAGCTTATGCTTGGAATTTCCTAGCGAGTTCGAATCAAAAATGTCGAAAAGTAACCGACATAACCCGAAGAATTGCCACACAGAAGATTCAGGGGGCAGGGTACTTAGCTCATAGAACCGACTGCTGGAGCAGGAAGGTTCTCGAGTCGTGACCACGAAAAAGAGGACGAAGCATGTACAGGCCTCCTACAAGATGGACCGGCAACTAAGGAGATCTCTGGGCCTTTGTCCAGTTGTTGATGCCTTTTAGCTGATATAATGATGATTGATGTTGATCCGCTCCCCAGCAATTCGCGCCACTGTATAAGAACGCGCCAGTGTGCACTTCGCCTATACGCAATGAGCGTCTGTTCATGTGTATATCTGTATTATAACTTTCAGTTTAGTTCCATATAATGACGCGGTCATTTCCAGTTGGTTTAGACAGGTTATATATTTGAACCACCGCAGAACAGGACGAGGCACATCGGTAGGTTGAGTTACAGCAATAAACAATCATTGGAGACCACCAGATTTCACATTGGAGAAAACCATTTTAAGTTTTTTTGTTTTAAACGGCCTTTTTTAAAAATAATAATAATATCTAGGGACAATGTCACACAGATCATCCTAGCCCTAAACTAAGCAAAGCTTGTACTATGGGTTCCAGGCGACGATATACATATTTATATAGCTAGATAAATACTTAAATACATTGAAAACATCCATGACTCAGAAACAAATATTCGTGCTCATCACACAAATATTTGCACTTACCGGGATTCGAACCCAGGACCACCAGCTTCGTAGGCAGGAGCACTACCAACTAGGCTACGGTGACCGTCGAAAAAAATGCAATGTTGTAATGTTTCGATTGGCCTGTTGATCTAGACTAGTAGTTAGTGACCCTGACTGCTACGCCAGCAGTCGGGAATTCGATTCCCAACCGGGACAAACCTGTGTGTTATGAACTCGATAGTTTGTTCCGTGTCGGAGTGTAATTTATCTATAATGTATGTATTTAGAAATATATAACTATGTTGATCAGTAGTCTGGTCATCATAGTATAGGCTCTGCCTGATCAGATTGCAGACTACAAACTAAGTACACGCGCGGGCTTCTCCTTGTGGGTTCGAACCTCAACTCTGGGCGTTTACGGACGTGAAGATGCATGAGATAGTCGTAGCTTTTTAAAACAAGTGAAAACTTGTAATTGGCCTTAATTTTAACAAACAACCTTCATCAATCATCATCATTATACAACCTTATTAGTTTTTAATTAGCTGTAAGTTTTCTAAACTTAAAAATAAAATAAAATTAAAATACGTGAAAGAAAACACTGGCCTATCGTCCGATTGCGGATTGGACAGGACAAATCACATTTATCTTGTTAATAATTAGAATACTAATTAGACTAATCTAATTGACAACTTATTTAATTATTTATTTTTTATTATTATTTATTTGTTAATATATAAAATGTATTATGAAATTTTTATTAGTCTTTTATACTTGTTTATGTATGAATATGAATGTATGTAAGTACATTAATCTATGTAGTATATATATTACTAGGTTAGAACACTACACTCTGTAGAACTGACGATGGTACACTACCAGCTGCCTGTCATTTTAAATTTTTACCAGTCCATCCTTCGGTTGTCTGTAAGAAATCGCTATTATGCGATAATACCGCCAATTGTACATTATTTTAAATACTAAGATTTTTCCTGTAAACTTCTTTTTTATATGTTGTGCAATAAAGTGTATCTATCTATCTATCACATCAGAACTATACTATACATTCGAATTAATACCCTTAATTTTTTACGTAAACACAGCACCGTTTCTTAGAATACGTAAGAGATGATTTATACCGGCGGTCTCGCGTACTTTCACTAATTACAGAGACGTGCCGCCCTTGTTAACATTAATCTTACAAGATAGTAGTTACCTTATATTTCAATTGCTTTTAATTACAGTGTATGAGTAATGTCTCGATTATTAGTACCAAACGTGTCAAATTTAACGTGCAATATTATCAAAGAAATTAGATTCCATTACTTGACATACCTATAATTGACGGACCTGTGGCGTGGTTGGCAAATGCTTGTTTTTCACGGCGGAGGTCGTGGGTTCGATTCCCACCTAGGAAAGATATTTGTGTGCATGGACATGTCTGTTTGTTTTAAGTCTAGGCGTGATTATCTATACAATTATGTATTTACTACAGAAAAGTAGTATATGTAGTATATCAGTTATCTGGTTTCCATTACTTTCCATACAACAAGCTCTGCTTAGTTTGGGATCAGATGGCCTTGTGTATAAATGTCCCAGGATATTATTATTATTAGAGCGGCTGGCAGACGCAATCTAAACAAACTTTTGCACGCAAGCGTTTTAATTATTGGTCACCTCCGATTTGAAATAATAAGGCAAATTTTATATTATTATCATAGCAACCATATTTATAAGCTATTGATGATAAGATTATTTTAGTGTGTATGTGTGTCAATCATAAGATTGAAACACATGTACACTAAAATAACAACAAATAAATGTTACTTTAAGTAGAAGATAATATTCTGGCTACATAATCAATTATATATTTATGCGATATTATAGAAAAACTTCGTCTAGCAATTAGGATATCAAAGGACATGGAATGCAGATTCCATGCAATACCAACTAAACTAAGTAATTATAATATAATTACACAAGCTGCGCCCCGCGGTTTCACCCGCGTTAAAGTATTTTGGCGTAAAATAGTAAAAAACATAAATACATACATCTATACTCACAAACTTTCGCATTTATAATATTGGTAGAATGTGTACCTCTAGCGTTTTTGGCAGTGCACGCCGGAATAGCTCGCTAATGGAAGATTTTTTCCTACTTACTTGACACTTATCGTCACATTTTGGACAATTCACACAATATGCCTATGTGTTATTTTGGTGTATAAGCTATATTAAAGTTTTATTAAAATATATTCAGTAGGTTTTACATGAAAGAGTAACAAACACCCATCCATACTTACAAACTTTCGCGTTTATAATATTAGTAGGATATATATTTCTTATGAATTCTTTTCATAAGAACTATATTTAAAGACATGTTTCGTTATAAAATCAAGTTTAAATTCTAAATACTGAGTAAAAATAAATGACACGTACGGACCTATCGACTAATTATGCTTCTTGTGCGCACTTTTAGTAGTTTGGTAATTCTATGTATATCATGTTCTTTTCTTATTAGGCATGTTAGAGTGAGATAAAATGGCATCTGAATTATTTTAGTGGTGTGAAAGGCAAAATCAAGAAAATTACCGACTTGAAGTATTACTTCGAAATACCTGTTTCAATTTGTTATATTTATTTAACTTTAGGCCGATAAGAGCGTTAGAATAACTATATATAGGATAACCATATTTCACGACATGTCCTAAGATTTTAGGATTTTTGCACTCTTTCTTCTCTAGATTGCGGCTGGATTTTGCTTATTCCACGAAATCTCTGGATGTTTCTAATTTTGCAATAAAATACAGCTGCTTTGAGATGAGTGTGATGTGCGACACGTGAGCGAGATGCGCATTGTATGAAAAGGATAAAAATACAATGTTTTAAAAATACAACTATTTGTTAACTGCGTTGTCAACATTTAAAAAGTTTTTTTTTCAATGGACAGGTCATAACAAAAGCATAGCCGTTCTGTGAGTTAAATCTGTTTTTTTGAATTGAATTGTTCTGAATTGACAGTAGCAGCAGAATATGGTGCATATCAAGATTTGAATAGTTAATAGCGTCCAGCATTTTGAAGTCATCTACTATATTATTATGAACAGCTCGACTGACAAAGTACTTCCACTGCAGGAAATAGGTTATGTTAATGTTACTTGTATATTATGATGATCTTTGATATGAATGAGGTCACCAGGAGAGAGTAAAAGTCGGCAACGCTTAGTGATACGATCTCTGCGGCAAGCCTCACAGGCTACGCTAATCATTTACCTGCAAGTAAATGACTAGCGTAGCCGTGCTTTACATTTGCGTAACAGTGCTTTTATGCTAAGTAGTACATACAACAGATGAAATCAAACATACAAAATAATTAAAATTAACATTATAAAGTCTGGGTTTCGTTATCATTTCGTTGGGCACCGGTTATGAATAGAATGACCCTAAAATTATTTTGATTTTATGTATTATTTGAAGCCGTACAGGAATATGTAGTGATAAAGTATTTCAACAGTACCTATTTCTGTGTAATTAATTAGTATTATTTGACTTATATGGAGTTCTAGTTATTTATGACACATAAAATTCCAATCCTAACATCCTTTTTAATATCAATACTAAGTAATTATTTGTAAAGTTGTTACTTGTTGTACGCAAGACAATAATTATGACTTTGGCCATTTGCGGGCTGCCATGGTATTTTCTAAACGTTCCTACTGCAAAACGTGATATAAAACAACAAAAATAATATACTAAACTTATCTATAAAGTGAAGTATTGGGCCCCAAGGTAAATATAGGCACCAAACAGGATTTTGTTTCTTTGAAAAGACTTCAAATATACAACTGCTTTCACCCACTCCAACATTCATAATTGAAATGTTTACGGAGAGAATAATAAACCACTTTGCTTAAATGGGATTGTATGTTTGCATTAAGTAATTAAATCTTAAAATTAAGGGGAGCCGCAGATGGGCAGCAACAGCAGCAGGCGCCTGAATTTATTCAATTTCTCTTCAAATACATAAACAAACGAATAACGATAGAAGGTAAGTAATGGAATCAAGCGTTACTTTGCGGAAATCCATAACAATCAAAATACAAAATCAATATGTAGTGTTAATTCCGCTAATTGTCAGTTTAATCATGCCGGGATGCAATTTGCCCGCCCTCCCGCCCGCAAAAATGTGCACATGCAAGAAGGACAATATAAAAAAGCAAATTACATGCGCCAGTACGATACCCAACACGTGTTTCAGTCCTCCACGGACCATTCTCAAGGGCTGCTAACTCGTCGAGTGCTCGAAGGAGTCTCCTTCGAGCATTTTTTTATTGTTTTTGCTTTTTTATATTGTCCTTCTTGCATGTGCACATTTTAATCATGCCGGGATGCAATTTGCACCGGGAGGGCGGTTTGCGGTGATTAAACTGACAATTAGCGGAATTAACACTACATATTGATTTTGTATTTTGAACGATAGAAGGTTTATTCCCACCTCGCTTGATTTAAAGATTCCGTTTAAGAAGTCAGCTTACGATATTCCAATATTGAACCTATTTGGGACACAAAAATATCTAATGTGAAGCAAAATATATAACTTAATCGCATCAGCATTAGGACCATAGATATCAAAGTGCCGCGACAATTGATTAGACTTTCCTCCTACACTTCTTTTATTCTGCTTCGTCGACTTTTTGTGATAAAACTTTTATCGACTACAAAAGAGTTACACGCTTTATTTCACAGATAAAAATAAAAGTGTCATTGAAAATTAAGACAAGTAGCAGCCAAAGGCTCCTGTAGATCGATACTTTGGCCGTAGAAATTGAAACAACCCGTGTGTCCTTCTTATTAATTGAAGATAATTAGATAATATAGGTACAAACAAAATCACATTGAAATCAAGTTTTGTTTCTTTTTTCAAATCATAATTCGTTTATTTTCTCTTCACAAAGATAGGCTCTAATTTAAACAAATACAGCTTAATTATGGTTGAAGTACTAAGTTAGAACCTATCTTTCTGAGAGACTGGTGGCAACAGGCACGCAACACAGGGATTAGCTTTACTAGTGCTGTCTTAGTGTTGTCTTAAAAAAAATATCATTCAAATATATCTATCAATTAAAATAGCATTTTGTTTGCATTAATCAAATTTTACCACTACAACATTTAAGAAATTTGGTATACTTTGTTTTAATTTTAGACAGAAGCGGCAATAGCTGAAGTTATCTAAACGAATTCATTTTAACTAACTCCTCGTATATATGCAGGAACAGTATATTTATTAATTTAGGCTCTTTGTAAAGTGATTTATAACTCGGTCAGATCAGTAACTTTTAGCTAATTCACCTTTTTGTGCTTTAAAAAGAAGGTATTTATTGATAGAGTTTCTGCACCAAATTATACCATATCTAAGAACTGTGACCACCATTACATGGCGTGCAGTGAGTTGATATGTTGATATGTATGTATCAGACAATTGTTCGAGATAAAGGCGCAAAGAGTGATATGTTTATTTTTTACATTGTAGATCCACGTGCGGCTTCCACGATACGTACATATATGAAATAATGTATTTTTGACATAAATAGGATTAAATTAAATATTTATTATTAAATTAAATATTTTAATTTTAATTTAGTCTCCAATTTTAAATTATTTTTGAAGTTATACTTCTTTTGGCGCGATGGACAAAAATGATGAGAGTGAATTTTTAATGTTATATATATATATTTTTAATATTTTTTTTAATATATTTTTAATTGTTAATTTGTAAAAATAACAGCATGACGTTAGTTCTAGGTGGTATTAAAATTGATAACTATGTTCAAGTTGTATATTAAGAAGTATAACTTCTAACGCGTGTACATAAGTACACACAAGTGTTTTTTTATTTTGCGCCTATGGCCAGTCTTTACACCTCAAACTCGGTTATTATATAAATGAGTGACCGCAAATTTGCTTGAGAAAACTATGTTACAGGCTTTTTAGATAGAGCATCTAAGACGCCTGTAACATAGTTATAACAGTAGGCAGATTCTAACAGTAGGCAAATAAGTATTAAAATAATTGCTGTAATTCTATTCAACATAAACGAACATCAAATAATTATACTTAATGGAATAGAATAAATTACACAGTAATTACTGAAAAATTTAGCATATTGGTTAAGGAAAGCATCGCTGCTTCGTTTCCATTGCCATACAGGACAATTATTTTTGTATGTTTGTAAATTACCCTACAATACGAATCTTTCCATATATAATTCATTTCAATCATTCCAACATATCCGAAAACGACGGTGTCTTTAATAAACATATAATTTAACGTAGTTCATGTATTACAAAGCTTTCAGCTTACTCCATGTCAGTATACGTTTTAAATCCTAAAATAAGAAGCAAACCTAAACTCATTTCTTCTCATTTAAATTAAAGCAAAGAAAATAAAATACGCTCCATGATAAAAGCGGCATCCAAATATTTGACAAACGACTGCAATTTCGATGTCGTTCTTATACTAACAACTTGTTGCAACGCAAACCGAGCGAGACTAAGTTTACATAGATAGAACTTTTCGCCCTAGTCCATTGCACTTACTGCACTCCATTTTAGAACAAGTGCAAACGTCGACGCTCGCTCCATAAAAAAGTCTCAATCGACTTGAAGTTGGAAAAGTATAATCAATATCATGTTAAAACTTGGGACGGCGGAATCTGAACTTTGTTGGAGCGTTGACGTTATCATACAAATAGGAATAAAGCCCCTATGTCAGAGTACAGTATGAAAACAGCTCATAGTTTTCGTGTCAGTGCACCCGTATAAGGCAATTTACAGTTAGTATTGCACGTTATTGAAACTATAGAGTATACTCGCTCTGTAAAATCGAAACTAGCTAACAGGATTGACAATTGATAAATTGAAAACTTAAATTGTAAAAACAATAAACAGTTAAAAACAATTGAAGCACGATAAATTGATGGGCTTGTTTGTCTTCCACCCAAAACAATTCTTTGTTTTGAGTAAAATTATTTGTTCTTTGTCTGGATTAATTTATCTATATATAATATGTACCTACATATTATATATAGATAAATTAATCCAGACAAAGAACAAATAATTAATAATAATAAATAATAATAATAAAAATGTATTTATTTTCCACCACATAGTAAATACTAGATACAAATAAATAAAACAGGTACTTATAATTTTATATACTAATGAGGTGGACTGGAGCCTAAACTAGGGAAACCCTGTATTTCAGGACTACAGGACACTCGCCTGAGAAAAGTTTTGCTACAAAATTAGATATGTATGGTGATCCACGTTATGGACCGAATTGTGTTTATGTGCGTGTACGTATGTGTGTGTGTGTGTGTGTGTGTGTGTGTGTGTGTGTGTGTGTGTGTGTGTGTGTGTGTGTGTGTGAATATATATGTGTGCGTATGTGAGTTAGTAGTTGAAGATCTATAATTAAACTAAAATATTATTATTTTACAATATTTATGAGAGATTCAGTATCGTTGTAGTTTAGGTTTAGCAAGTATTTTTTGATAATAGGTCTACATTTCTTAGAGGTTTTGGGATATAAATTAATTATAAATTAATTAATAATTTTACTCAAAACACAAAGAATTGTTTTGAAATATTTAAGTATGACCTTCAGTTATCTGGTTGCCATAGTACAGGCGCTGGCTAGGTTGGGGACCAGATGATAGTATGTTAGCTGTCCCAAGTTGTCCCAAGATAAAAAAGACGAGATCGTCAGACATCCGTACTTTAATCTCTATTAATCTTTAATCTTTCTTCTTTCAAATTTGTAATGTGTCAAATTGGATTCTTCAAAAATCTAATTTAGAACATCTACAAAATTTGAACTTGCATCAAGTAAAACCCACAAGCTACATACATTCCTAAAATAATTAATTTATGACAATCTTACTTCAACGTCTTGAACAAAGTATCAATATTGCACGTTAAGTACAAAAGTCTTAAAATAACTGTTGTTCTGGTTAAGTTTTCATACGATTACTCACGTCAAAAGTTTCTTTTTGCCCACATTTCCCAGTCCACAAGTCTATTTGAATAAAGGATGAGCGGCAGGCCGCGAACTACGTAAAGAAGGCATACTGAAAAAATGCAGTTTTATTCGCCATGAAACAGTATCTCTAACTGAATACCGAGGTCGATGGCTTTATTCCTTCGCTTTTTATTTCTGTTAATTTGCTTCCTCTTTGTCTTTGTGTTCAGACTTTTATTTGCAACGAAGAAAATTAGGATGGGCGAATACCAAGTTTTCCTGCGTACGTCCTTATAATATATTATGTAGTAACCTTGTTTTATTTTATGAGGCGGCATTACATATTCATTACACTTAGACACATCTAAAATTAAAAAAGGTCCGGGATTAAATTGGGCTAGGCAAGAATTTTAAAGAACCTTTTTTTACTGAACAATATTCTCGAAAGCCGCTTGCTTCTAAATCTTCTAGTAAGAAAAGAGTAATTACTCTCCATGCGACATTTTCTTTCTCTTTGTATTATATACGAGAGTGTGTGTGCGTGTTAATCTCGTGATTCGAGCAGATGAGCATTGTGCTTGGTATCCGGTAGAACCTGAATAATTAACGACGGAAACAAAGAATCTAAATCTCCATGTTGAGGAACATTCAGAACAACTTCTATCTCGGTATCGGTATTCCCCAGATCACGCACGTTTTTTACTCTTTATTCAAATTCAGAACAATCTTAGTAGAATACCGTACAACATTTTATTTTTGTCATATCTGACGGGTTTTTTTGTCAATATTATATAAATTGGTTAATATAACTGCCTAGCTACTACCTCGGCGCTGACATGTTTGCAAAGGTTGCAATTTGGGTACAGGTATTTATGCGTAAATTATTGGCATATACAAATAAATACATACATAATATTATAGATGGCTGACACCAAACAAATAGTCGTCTAACTCATCACGTAAAATATTGTCCTGGGGCTCTACCGGCTAAGCCACCGAACATTGATTTTTTAAATGGCGTTCAAATTAATAAAGGTTAAAAATTACTTAATCGATCGTTAAATCAGCTTCCATGAGAACATGTGACGTCATAAATGGTCCGGAGTCGATTGCCAACGTTGAAGCCGATTTCACGATTGGCTTAGTCATTTTTATCCTTTATTTATTTGAACGCCATTTAAGAAATCGATGTTCGGTGACTTAGCCGGTAGAGCCCCTGGGTGGGAATCGAAACAGGGTCACTAACCGCTAAATCAACACTGTTAAGACTTTCCGGACAATCCCTCGCGGTTTTTGGTTTGCTTATGTGTATATCTTTTGTATAATAAATAAATAAAAAAAAACAGGCCATTCAACTGTACAAATTTCAGGAAAATTTCCTGCAACGTATGCGAGACAAGCACCTCCACAAGGATCTCCACTTTAGAATTGTGTATAAAAAAATACAGTTCAGTTGATAACGTTCTTTCTTTGAAAGTCGGTTTAAAAGGCAGTAAATCTTATTGGAGAGTCAATGTTTGATTTCGTAATAAGGTAACGAAATGTTTTCCCCGGTATATTTATACCAAACTGTCCTTTAAATCAATATTGAAGGCCTGTTATAACATTCTTCAATTAAACCTGTCGCTAATTAAATTGATTAGTCAATTAGAAAGTTCCTCTGACATAACGAATTGAATATATTTTATTATTTTCTGTTCCGTAGTTTGAAATCTAAACACTGTTGAACCCTTTTTAGTATTTCCACTAAGTTACGTACAATGCGATAAATACGAGTTAGAATAGAAATAATGATATTAGCTTAGAAATACAGGTTATCATCATAACCTGTATTTCTAAGCTAATATCTCGTACTTATTGTAGGTAATTTTAAAAAAGTAATTTCGTCTATCTTCTATTATTAATATACTATCATTAGAAGCAAAACTCAATTCTTATTATTAATATACTATCATCAAAGCAAAAACTTTGTATCCCTTTTGTACGAAAATTAAACAGTTAAAGTAGTGCCGAAGGTAATATTTTGATAGGTATTAGAAGTAAGTTACTTGTATCATAAATGACACCATTATACTTTTTACATACTGACAAACAGAAGAGATGACAAACTGAGTATCAAAACTAAATACCGATTTATATTATTGTTTAATGTCTATAGACTTTGACAATAGAACCTTTAATGGTTGAATTTCTAACAAGTGCGATCTCTAGTGTTCTAAAATAAGCAAAACAAGTTGTCATTTTGATATTTAGGAGACTCGAAAAGAATGTTATCAATTCAATTGCATGTTTATTTTTAGTTTTGGTAACCGATTGGGATAATTCTTTCTTCTTTTATTTATTCAACAGTAATGCTTTCCGATTGTCCCATACATTTTGTTCAAATAGGTTGTTGTACACGATAATATTTGTAACGATCAAAAATGTTTTCTATTCTATTGACATTTTATTACAATAGACACAAGCGTATGTACTTTTTTTACATAATCAATTTAAGTGATTGAAGTTGTTAAGTAAATTTTCATATATTTCCGCTTTTGACATACATTTTAACGCAAAAAGAATCCCTTCCAGAAAAATCTCTGTGGCTTCTTCGTCCCATTTATGGCTATCTCGAGAATGTAGGCTTTTATTGTTTATTGCCGGCCTTATAGCTCTACCAAATGTGACGTCACCATTGTCTGTATAGTATTTACAACCGACTGTGTGGTGCAATGTTACTATTACGGCTTGAGAGACATGTCACTACAACCTCGTTGGACGTCATTATGTGCGATTGCGTAGTACTAAGTAATTGTCCAGAGACTGGAAGTTGGTGGTATTACATGTCAATGCCTCGGAGAACCCGTAAAGCTGTCGGTCCTATACCTGATCTGATTACAGTCATATTGGATAGCCGTCTCATCTGATTATTAGAATGAGTTAATAGAGAGTGCATTTGTCCACTATAATATGTCCCGCGTAAATGGCCATAACATAGGTAGATCTTAGTGCGTTACATTTAGGAAAGGAGTAATACCTGTAAGTTGGTCAATTAGTTCACATACATAAATATTCATGTAGGCAAAATTACAGATAAAAAGCAGCATATGTTAATTCCATCTTAAAATACAAACCGCATGACGATAATTAAAGTATTGCTGTTTTAATTAAAACATTTACATTTTACAAAGCGGTAATTACGTTTTAATTCCAGTTTATTCGGATATTATTTGTTCCCTAGAAGATAACGAGGCGACGGTGGCGCACGAGGAGCCGAAGCTCATAGCAATTAATTAGCCGGGATCATCTAAATGTTGTCGCCGACATTAATGTCTGATAAATTGATCGATTTTAGATTATCTATAACGACATATGTCTCGAAAATTGAATAAAAACACTAATCACCCTAAAAATTGGGCTAACAAATCTCCTAGCCGGAATAGAACTTGCATCTACTGCCAACGCAGTCTAGCTTTATACAACTTTGTCAGCAAACTAGCTAATAGTAAGTGGTACCATAGCATATGGACGTTCGAAACACCCGGAACATCCGTTGTTGACCTTTAAGAAACGTTATTACTTTTTTTTAAAGAGTCCATGTTGTCATTTCTTCGGAAAACCATGGCAGGTAAGAAAGTTTCATTGAAACCGTAGCCTACGAGACGGTTAAGTTTAGAGTATGTGAGCGTGAAACATGTCCACGGTGGCTCTTTTAACTTTAAAGCTTTACGACCAAATATCTTCGGACCACTACCCAATCTAAAAAAAATGTTTAGTTAACAAGTCCTAAATAATAATATAATAATAATAATAATATCTGGGGACAATGTCACACAGATCATCCTAGCCCCAAACTAAGCAAAGCTTGTACTATGGGTACCAGGCGACGATATACATACTTATATAGATAGATAAATACTTATATACATGAAAACATCCACAAATATTTGCACTTAACGGGATTCGAACCCAGGACTACCAGCTTCGTAGGCAGGAGCACTACCAACTAGGCTACGGTGACCGTCAATTAATTTAGAATGTACCCATGTTTTTCAATGACCATAATAATTTCAATAGATTATCTAAATACCTTTATTGATTCGAATATTTGAGATAATTATCAACCCTCTCCCTTCCATAATTAAGTTTATGCAAATCATAAACTTTATTATGGTAATCATACATTTAGTCATCGTATTAAAATTCTAGATTTCTTTTTAAAACAAAAAATATTTTATATTTTAAAACAGATAAAAAAATGTACTTTTAACAAAAAAATATCTCAATCTCAAATTTAATCATCCAGAGGGAATCAAACGATCATATTGTGCTAAAATAAGGCTGCGTTTTTTAATTTTATGCTATTTGAAGTGTCTGCGGGTGTCGACTGGACTTGGCGTCCATCCCAATGGCTGTAAAAACCCAAAACAAGTATGTTCGCACCGAACATTAACATGAACTCATATTCCACACAATTTGTATTCAACGAGATCAATAAAAATTAAACTAGAAGCACTTTTTTGCTGTATTCAATCCTATTACAGGTTTTAACGCCCGGCAGCTAAACTAAATGAATATTTCGTATTTGCCAACCATACTGAACGGAACAATGCTAATAAATAACAGTCTTTTAGTTGAAACGGATTGTTACCAGTCAGAACTAAGTAATTAGATGAATGTACGAAACAACTGGTTGTAACAAATGGGCGCGTTAATGGCTAAATATTTTGTGATTGATCGCTATTAAGTAAGTCTTGGACGATTAATTAAATTAATCGTTCAAGACTTATTTAATGTGGTTTTACAAGCTTCAATATTACTTGTTTTTGGAATCCATTTTT
This sequence comes from Pseudoips prasinana, assembly GCA_951640165.1. Lineage (NCBI taxonomy): Eukaryota > Metazoa > Arthropoda > Insecta > Lepidoptera > Nolidae > Pseudoips > Pseudoips prasinana. Next base: position 18,650,707 of record OX621236.1, on the reverse strand, counting down.
CAATCTCTTGTTTGTATTTTTACTCCATCAATGCCTGAAATTCTTGAACACCAGGTTCAACAGATTCAGACATTGAAGACACTTCAAGCATTTATAATGTACGTTCCAGACAAAGATGAAATGGTACACCGAATTAATTTGATATAAAAAAACAAACGTAATTAACAAAAACATTTGAATTACACAATTAAATGAACGACGCCTGATGAAAAGGCTCGACTACGCGATGGTCAGACGAAATTGCAAAATCTGCTGGATGAAAATGGATGAGACAGAGCCAGAATCGGAATGGCTAGCGGAATTAAGAAGAGCCCTCAATTCAATATACAGAAATTTTTACCCCAAGGTAAGAGGCAAGTCGATTGTCCTTAAAATACCTGGTAACGTACAGATCTAGATGAAGCGAAGAAGAACGAAAAGTATGGAGCATAATTAAACGCACAGCCCAACATCAATCAAGACTCTTACAGGTAACTGTAGATGCCCTCTGCTTCAGCGGGAGAACATAGGAACGTAGGTCGCGTAAGTCATACTTTTCAGCTCACTTTAATTAATCAAAAACTGTTATTAAAATGTAAAATTAACTACTAAATAATAATTATAATGTTTTAAATTGTGTATATATAGCAATGTATACATAATTAAATACGAATAATCATATAAATAATAGCAAAATTGCTACGCTAAATGGCAATACTATTTACATAATCCATAGTTTAAAAGATATTTGACGCTCAAAGAGAGATGACGAGTTAATCAAATTTTGCGCAAGTTCGGATAATTCTCGGCAAGTTTTCAGATTCAATTAGTAGATAAACGGGCGAACTGTCCACTACCTCCCACAGCCGCCCGCACCGCGACGCCCAGACTTATAATACTATTGCTGAGATTTTCATTATCATACCTAAGAAACGACGCAGATAGCGGATGCGGATAGCGCAAGACCGGCAATTGTGAAGATCTTTGGGGGAGGCCTTTGTCCAGCAGTGGACGTCTTTCGGCTGATATGATGATGATGATGATGATGACCTGAGAAACACTATGACAACCCCGTTATCGGCTGAATTGGATAGAATAAATATTATACAATAAGACTAATAAGGCTCATTGTATACAAACGCATATAACAATTTTCCAATAAGATGTATCTTTTATGTGCAGTTTAGTCTATGTAATATTTACTTAAATTGGCATGTTTCGGGGTCTGATAGTCTTACAAATACCTACAATAAGCGTTATAGGTAGTAAGAAATGTAATATAATTTGATACGCAGCCTAACAGTATCATTTTCTGATTTAAAGATCAGAACAAATCTGTTAACAGGTTAGCGTAGGTTTAATTTTAATATAAATGAGGTCAAAGATAACAATAATTACATTATTTCCTTTAGAGAATTGTATACGAATAAGTTTAAAAGAATTAAAGCCAAATTGTGTAGCAGGGCATATTTCTGATTATTTAAGTGACAAAAGTGCTTGGGATTGAGTTGTTCTGAGACAACATATATGATTGTAATTAATCTTAAGTATATTTATTTAAAAAAAAGGATTCCTACGGAGTTTTCTGGCAGTGTTTCTTAGTAGCTGCCATGTCATGCACTGCACGGTAGGGTTAACAAAATGTCAATAATTATTTATTCCGTAAAAATTTTACATTTATGAGGAATGTATAATATTTACGGAATAAATAATTGTTTACTTTGACACCGCCATCTGATCCCAAACTTATTAAGGACTAAGCAGGGCGTGTACTATAGAAACCAGATAACTGATATACTATATATACTACTTTTTTTTGTAAATACATACTTATATAGATAATTAAACCCAGACTCAGGACAAACAGACATGTTAATGCACACAAATATCTGTCCTGGGTGGGAATCGAACCCACGATCTATGGCATTAAAAGCAAGCATTTGCCAACCACGCCAAAATAATGTAACCACCGACCACCGTAAGCTTAGCCTTGTTTCCTCAGACTGTATTTTTTAAAAGCGCAACACGCGCATTGATAATATCACTGTAGCCGGGAGTTCCATAGACATCCAAATCTAATAATAATATGTAAACCACATTAAGTTGCACTTAAAAATACGGTAAATAAGCCCGCAGATTAGAATCCAGAGTACGTGGATGCTGTGATACACTATTTGTGTGATCCATTCTTTAATCATTCAGAGAATGATTTTGTGCCCGAGAATGATGTATGGGGTGCCAGCATTAAGTCTTACCCGAGTTTAATTACTATTTTTATTATAATTCATCTTTTAAAAATCTTTACTCGCTAGAATATTTTATGAATAAAAAAAGATTATGAATGTTTTAAAGGAAGTTTAAAAAATAATCCTTATGGATAAGTGATCAAAACTAATGTAGAGATTCTCAGTTTTATCTAGCCTATTCTACTACAGCGGGATAAAAGCCTTACCTGTATTGCTACAAACACTTACTATCTATTATTCTGGGCCATAATAGTAATATTCTCCAGGTCGCATTCGGCCACGGCGGCCACTCTCAATGGAGACTAGCATAATTTGCGTAGCATAAGTGTGTACGCAAATACAAGGCACTTTCTATAATCCGATAGAGCGACTAGCGACATAACCGGAAAGAGGTCAGGTACAGAACCAATGGCTTTACGTGCTTTCCGAGGCACGGGAGTATAATACAGCCAACTCCCAGACTTCGGGCCTGACCATCAAGCCATGTTGAAATCCAGTATCATAATCATCTAAGAGGATTCAGTATCCATGTTTTTGTCCACTTCTGTGTATCTATGTATGTCAAGCGGAGTAATGGCGAATACATACATATTAAAAAGAAACCTAACTGTAAAATCGTGCTAGGTTTTTATGTCACGCGGCTGACCGATTCTATAGCCTAGCAGCTTTCTATACTGCAGTAAACACACACATTAAAACAGCCTGAATTCGAAAATTCATGCTAGATTTTTATGACACGCCGCCGACCGATTCTATAGTTCAGCAGCTTTCTCTACCATTTTATTCTCGCAATTGAGAATAAATACACATTAAAATAACCCAAGGTTATTAATAACTCGTGCTAGATTTGTATCCAATTCATTCATACCGTCCGCTGAAGCAGAAAAGAGGAACTATTATCAAGCTAGAAAACTTATAAACTGCAAGAATATCTTCGTTGAGGTTGTAAGAGCCAATTCTATAGCAAAAAGTGGCACAGATGTCAAAAAAAAAGCGGGCTGATAGATTACCTGAACGAAACTTAGTAATGTACAGTGATGGTGCAAGGTGAGTCTCGGCCCGAGTTCAAAAACTTTTAACTTTAACTGTGTTAAATGTTAGCAAATTACATGGCTCGTTGAGCAAGCCTTAGAAACATTACACTTGACCAACAAATGTTTTGAATAACAAGTAGCCTATTACAAACTTACTCCGAACCGATATATACCTGCATTTAAATATTTTTATACAACAATCAGCAAACAAGAAACATGTAATCTTGCTTAAAGTCTGTCGTGTAGTATATCTCAAGTGTTAGAATTGACTTCGTTAACGCTTGATTAACTTGATACTTGTCTTCCTGAATTTAAAACTAAACAAGAATAAATAGGATCCATTTTTAGAGAGGTATATAAGACTCATGTTTATTGAGAAATAACTTTCTCTCGTTGATTATTTTGATTCAGGTTTAGATATTTAGTGTTCAACTATCAAAATTGATCGCTGAGAATCAGTTAGATAAACAAAAATTTAAATATCGCCAAAAAAATCAAGTAGTTTACCTTAGCATAGTTGCTAAAAAATAACTTTTTAGATTACCTTGGGCTATTTGCTTTGCTTTGAACAACTCATATGGATGATGAACAAGACATATCACACAAGTTTGCACGTTTACTGCAAAAACTCTCCCATTGTTCCCTTTATCAGTTACAAAACAGTCCCCTTGGTGTCAGGCCGAGTTATTGGATACTGGAAGACAAGGTCAAGTTGATTTCCAAATAACTGAATGATCTTTCAGAGGTGTGCGGTACTTCGGCTCATAACCTCCAATTAAATGAGGTGCAGAATCGGCTGCATATGGAATACTTCTGTCACCTATGGGCCAGGGGAGCACTGTCACCAATCTTGCACAGCTTGAATCATGATGGTGACGGGGGTCCTATTGACTGGCTTGATCTTCTCGTCTTACTATCCTTCACGGCATTCAGCACGTTGTTCTGGGAAATTGTTCTAACTAACGAGTGATATACTATGTATATGAGTATATGTCACCACGTTTCGGCACAGATCATGTTACCAAAAGTTGATATTTTTACCACGCACTACACATACACACACGCAACATTCTGTGGAATCAATTAAGATGCCTTTCACGCCGCAGGTCGTGAGTTCGATTCCCACCCAGGGCAGATATTTGTGTGCACGAACGAACATGTCTGTTTTTGCTGAGTCTGGGTGTAATTACCTATATAAATATGTATTTACAAAAAAAAAGTAGTGGGTATATGTAAAATAGTTTTATAGTTATCGGATTTCCATAGTACAAGTGCAAGTACTGTCAGATGGCCGTGTGTGAATAATGTCCTAGGATATTATTATTATTTTGTGGTTATAACGAGCATCTTCAAAGCCAAGCGCAAGGCCCGACACGATCGTTCTTAAAATTTTAAACATTTTTTTTTGTCGCAATTTGCTTGGACTCCTTTTTCTTCAGTTTATACATTTTCAGTTAATGCAGATTGCATCCCACCATTTGGATCCAATAAAAAACGAATAAAAAATTATTTTATTCAGAGCGTCACTGCAATAGATACTTACTTGGACTCATCTAAAAGTTTATTATTATTACTACCTTTATGGTTTGCCATTTCCGTGCCTCATTTAATGCCATGGGTTTCGACAAGTGGTAACAATCATTCGTAACTGTGAGGTCAAGAAGCAGCACCGTTGGGAATCGCCGAGACGTCTCGAGTGACACATTATGTCTACGAACACGCCCGTAATAACATAGATACGATTCACTTGTAAAATTTCATTTTGCTTAAGTGCTACTTAGTAGTAGTGCTTCTGGGCGAAGTTCGGGTTTAATGCTCAATCTCAGTGGAGACTCGCCACTCACTAACAACTCATTGTCATGATCCGATACGATGGGGGCCTTTTGGCTCTTTGAGGCATGGGTATGTTCAACCGTCACTTTCCTGACTCTGGTACTCATCTGAACTGTCTCATTCGTATAACGGTATCGTATTCAACTGTAGATAAAAAGATCCGGAGTTCGAATCCGGGAAAAACTGTAATAGATTTTTATCTATTACGGTTTTTGGCAAAAAAATCTAAGTAAATGTGGCAGTACATAATTACAAATGCATTTAGGAAGGTACTACTTAGAAAGATGTTATTTAACGATGGAAATAGGACTAGAGATATAAAAAATAGAATAAGATTGACGATTTCACAATGAGAGGGTCAGTCCACCACACTAGCCTAGTGCAAAACCCAGTTCAACATTAAAATTCAACAAAGGACAGTTATCAAATGTATTTCAGATGCCAATATACATTTATTTTTGAGCAATACGTATCTAACTTCTAAGTTCAACTTTCTATGACGTCATAAATATATCTCTCTGGGGAAATCACGTTTTGATCTTTGTTATATTAATAGTCAATTCGTTCTGCAAATACTATAAATAAACTGTTGTATAATAATATAAGCTGAATGCTTTATTCTTTCATAAGGTGTACTTACTAGCAGTCTAACATCTTGCACAACCTAAGCAGTTAGCGAAGGAAAATAAAAATTGCTTTATGGATCCATTGGTTGCTCCACCAATGAAAATGAGTATATGTATCGCTGTTACGTCGTCTACATATGCGATTATTGAAAAGAAATAAACGTCGTTAGTCATTACATATGCAAAATAGTGTCCTTTCAATAGGTAAGGTTTTTATGCATGAACAAGTGTCAATAAATCAAGTGCCACCAATTAAGTATAGAATCAATCACGAAACAATGGCTCGCCTTATTATGTCTTCGTAACATCGTAGACTGTTGATGTGATAATAAAGGAGCTGATTAAAACACATAAAACTAAACCAGTTGCAGTTTTTGAACAATGTTTTTTTATATAACAGCAAGGCAAATGACCAAGCGGGTCATTTGACAGTAAGAGATCACCGCTGCCCATGGACATTCGCAACACCGCAAGTACGTTGCCTATAAGAAAGAAATAATAGGCTCGCTTCTTGAAGGTTGCCATCTCATACTGAATCCCTCATTCTCTGGTAAAGCAGTACAGTCAAACTAACAAGACCACAGAAACCTAAGCACGACCGACGACCACGCGTAGTATGTTAAACGTGCTTCGAAGAACACGTAAAGCCGTCGATCTTGCGCCTGACCTCGATGGTGTCGGATAGCCGTTCCATCAGATAATGAGAGCAAGGTAATAGAGAGTGCATCTGTGGTTTCACAAAGATTCCTGCATAATATGAGTACGTCCTGCGTACTCATATTATGGCTAGTTGGCTAGTTTGAAATCCGATCACGAGCACTTTATAACTCAACGAATTACTAACAAAGAGACTCATCATACTACACTCAAAATCATATCCTTAAGGATATAATCTATACATTTAATAAAATCGTTGGAAAGTCAAAACTGTACTTTGAATATTTTTTTAAAAAGGATACTTGGGGCGTGACCTGCAATAGATATAGAAGCCAAAAATATAGTTTTTAGAATTTTTGTCTGTGTGTCTGTTTGTCTGTATGTATGTCCGGGCTAAACTCAAAAAGTACCTACTGCATGGATTTACATTAAATTTTGCATGAATATTACGAAGAGGTCGGGTCAACATATAGGCTACAAGATATCACCTACGGGTGAGGATTTATGATCATTTATCAAATTTAACGCGGGTAAAACCGCGGGGCACAGCTAGTATTCAAATAAGTAACAAGTAATATGCATTAATATAGGTCTTTTATTTCCTATAAATGCAACGAAGACTAATATTCTAGGGTGGAGTACTTTCATTTCTTATAAAGCATCCAGTGCAACTTGAGGCAGGTACAATTACAAATTTTATTACCACCGAGTCTTTGTTCTACGTCCTACTATAAATCTGAGAGGAACCTTCTAGAACGTAAACATCTCAAGACATTATTGTTAGGAAGGTCTTTAATGATGGTAAAAGAGTCTTAATGTCGAAACACTTTAACAATGGTGCCACCCTTTCGGCGTAAAGTCTTTTGTGGTAACTTCCGCCGTGTCCGAGGCATATTCTCGCCCTAATAAAACTTTATGAGCGTATCTTCATCAAAATATTCTCTCTAGCACTTAGGCAAACTCTTTAGTCAAAATGATTGTCTCATTTCACAATGACTGTTTCTAATAAATATTAACGACTGAACATTGAGATATAAAATGGACGGCATCGCCTGGTGAGTGAAATTTTATAGACTAGCCGGCGGAAGATTGCTTTGCCATAAAATCGTTCAAGGCTACGCGTTTTACTTTGCTTTAACTAGAGCGAGATGAAATCGTTCATATTGAAATTGAGTATTTTTCGTACCTACTTTAAAGAATTCGATCCAGGCGTTTTGTTAGAACTGTAGACTGATGAAATTAATAAGCAATTAATCGTTACTACCTATGTATATTTGGGACTGGTCTTCTTTTATGTTTAGTCCTGAAGAAACAACGAAAAAAAAAACACAACGTGTCTCAGTCTTTTGTCTCATTGCCACACTAATTTTTCGGATTTATTTTTAAATAATTTGCTATTTTTTTCATACTTAAGATTATTGTCCTGACAATAAAAACACAAAAGACAGATTTATCAAATTTCGTCACATTCGCTCGCTCACTTTTGTGATATTTTAAAATATTTGCTTTTTTTTTTCTTTTTCATACAAACCTTCCGCTGACAACAACAAACACATAACAGAAAGATTGATCCAATTTTGTCCAGTCCTTATGAAGTTATGAGCGTACAAAGATTGGGTGATTCATTTCTAGTTATAAATGAAATGAAATGAAAATGAAATTAAATATTTATTCAGCACTTGGGTATTAACATACACTTGTACTTGTCAAGGTCACAATGCAGTACATAAACAAAGTGGATAGTAAAAAGTTAAAAAAAAAAATTAATCTGTCAGTCCGTGCGGTTTGTTTTATCGCATATATTTTTCTTTATATAGATTTGAAAGCACACATCACCGCATTTAAATGGATTAACAAAGATATTGTATATTTGAGCTACGAGCCAGAACACAGTATGCACAATTGATGCCCATAAATTAAGCACGGCCGCAGCGCTTCCAACCGCCGGCCAAGAATAATTACCTACCTAGTATTACCTAATAGTGTGCCAAACTATATTAAGTGGTACCGACGCTAGCACATCAAGCTACCCCAATCTGTCAAAATTCCCCAATTGAAAGTGAACCTTATGCTTTTGTGATAAAGTTGATATCCTATAAAAGAAATTTGACAGATTGGGGTAGCTGGATGTGCTGGCGTCTGTACACTATTACGGACGAACGACGCATTTACTATTAACGCCACGTCAGTTTTACCTTTGATGAGACTTAATAATTTCCAATTTCCTCCCTTTTCAATTTCCTTTCAAGTTTGCTCGCTGGAAAATTATTAGAATGAAGATAAATCAATTGGTACTTTACTTTTCTACACGCTGTAAGTTTTCTTTGATATACTTTGCACACTGTTAAGTAAAGTCTTGCGTAGAAACTTTGAGTGGTGTTCGGAAAAAGGGTTAGGCAACCGTTTAATACATCACAGCCACAACCATCCAAATCCCTGATTAACCAATACTATACATATGTATGTATAGCATTGGTTAATCACGTGAGTCTATGTATGTATGTACATACATAGACTCACGCCTGTTTCCCAGAGGGGTAGGCAGAGACAACGGATTTCCATTTGTCACGATCTTTGCACACGTATATTCTTCATACATGCTCGCCGGTTTAGGGTACTTCTGACCTGCCCTTTCTTGAGAACGTCTCCGATTTGGTCAGAGAATGTTCGACGAGGTCTTCCCCTTCCGGTTGTTCCATTCACATTTTATTTTTGTTATGTTTTTTTGATGTCAATGATGTTATTTTAGTGTTTTAAATTTTCTGCAATATTGATAATTCTATGATTATTTTGTAAATACTATGAATAGTAGTAATTAGTTTAAACATAAGGACTATATTAATGGGATATAGTTAACTTGCAAAACAGTATGTATAAAAAATTGGGGTCTTATTTCTACAATATCATTAGACCACCCGAGATCCCAGGATCGGTGCTCACACGTAAAAATATTTCAAAAATACGAAGATTTGTTACATGGTCTGTCGGAGTTATGGTTGCGGGTCAACCCTCTGTGCTTTTAAAAGCATTTTATGCCGTCATGATAGACATGAGAACATCTATGAAAATAGTTACAGATAGTTCAAATTCAAATAAAATTACAAATTCATGTCTAAGACCAGGCTTCAGGTCTTGGACATGGAACTTACTTAATTTTACCTAATAGCTAGCTGGAACAGGCTAGAACTGCAATAGAAATAAGTAAACAGAAATAAGTAGTATTTACCTTATGTATTGTTGTTACTCATCAGCTCTGTCAGTAATTGTCTCCTATGGCTTGTACTAACCTAATAATTAAAAAACTTTCAGGCAAGAAGTTTTCTTATAAAACTAGCATAGTGCAAGCTGAACTGGCGTACCGGAAGCTCGGAAACTTCCTTGGAGGTATAAAAGTCAGATATTTAGTTATTTATCCAGTACTAAAAGCTGGAACTGGCTATCTGCTGACGTCGGTGGAAATTACCACCCCATCTTATCGCGAGGAGGGCGTAGAAGTCGTCTCGAGGGAGTTCCGATCAGAGAACGGGCAGCAACGTCTCTCTGTGAACTGACCATTATACTGCAATTGCCACCCCGTCTCCGTAGCGTGGCGCTTATGGCATAAAATGTTGATCTCCCGGTCCCTTATGGAACAAATTGAAATGAACAATACAAATTTCAAATCGTATATCTTAGTAGTATTTGGATAGACCATACAAATATCACCGCTTTTCTTTCTTAAGTCAACTTAAAACTTTGCACATTCAACCATTTTTAAACACATTCCTATTTTTAAGAGCATTCTAACGCAAAGGAAGATATTTGTACTGAACTGACTTATATTTGACAGAATATTCTAACGTTACGTTTAAATAGCCTGTAAGAGTGTAGGTTTCTCTCTTGAGTAGAAGTGGTATTAGGTCTTTCCCCGCGGCTTCTCTAGCGTAATCCGTATGAGAGGTCCCTTCCTATACCCCGATAACGTTTACGCAAAGATTAATGATGATCGGTGGAGTGAAAGCTTAAACGCAAAAGACAAACTCACAATCACATTTATAATAATAGTTAAGATATTTCTGAAGTACCTACACAAAGTAAACCATTACTATTACAGATGCCAGTTAAGTACTACTTCTCTTAAACAACAATTACTGCACCTACCATATTCTCTCTGCATCACCCAGAAGGTTAAATGCTAGAGAATTAATTTGGCAATAAGTCCGCACTTCTAGAGTCATTGTGAAATATGTTACAAATAAATTATAACTTTATTTGTAAAACGTAACAACGAAATGTAACAACAAACTTGCCAACAATGTCTAAAAGTACCTAATTCAAATAAAATGTCTATTAATAACTCAGTACATAATTGAAAAAACAAAATATGTTTTCTCATGAAACATAAATTGAGAATCTGTATTTAATTAAAAAGAAACATTTTGGACGTTTGTTACGTTCAAAATTGGGTTGCGATTATTGAAAATATCGTTTGTATACGCAAATATCAAAGGCGGTATCACAGTGCTCCAATTAATTGCGTTGTAATAAACTGCTTCTGCCTCCAGCCTTTTTCACGCCACATTGTTTTATTTTTCAATATTTCACGAACTTCCCTTTCGCTTTAATGAACCTATTGTTTCAATAGAGTTCAAGAGAATACGAATATTAGACACTATAGACCCTTATACAAAGATTAAACTTCAATAAAGAACAATTTTATTCCTAAAGGCTGTATTGATAGAAAGTTCTTGATCTCCTTTTTGCATCGGTGAAGTGGAATTAAGTTCTACGAATTGAGACGAGAAATAAACTTGAAACATTTATAGAGGTGAAGTATATTCTGTTATTTTTTTCTCTCATAATGAATTTCAAAGTTCGAAATAGCGATGAACTAGCTCTTTAAAACTGCGATTGACTTTAGTGCGAAAGTGCGACACATCGATTCTCACATTGTCGTATTCCAGCACCAATAGGACGGTGATATTAATTATTTCTGGCCGAAATTCTATTTGGGTGCATACATTGCATTAAGGACTATGCAAGGGACGATATCTTAAACAATACCACGGTCAAATAACTTATACATGAAATGCTTAAGGTATGTATTTACATATGGAGGAAGACAAATGTCGGATTCTACCCCCACATAAACAGGCAAAAATATAAAAGTATTATAGATTTTTTATATGTCTCCATAAACAGACTTAATCGAGTGTCACCCGCTAGGAATGAGGACGACATATATTCCTGTTCAAGTGACACAAAACTACTATTCGCAGAGCATTGCACATTTATTAGGGACGGGTGAATCTGCAGACACAATATTTATATTAAAGGGTGGCAGCAATTTACAAAATATGCTTTTCATAAACAATAAAACAAATCTAAATAGTCGTGCTATGTATTTCAATTATTTTACTTATTTACAAAGACGTTATGAGAAATTATATTCAAGATGATCTCTTTGTCCGAGTGATTTAAGCCTTACAGGTTATTGGTTCGAATCCCAACCCGAAAAATCTATCTGTAAAAACAAAGAATTCTTTCGAGATCTGGTTGACTTGGAGACGACAATAAAGGGGTCGTTCCCGGTAAAAGTCGTCGATACAGACAAAACTCTTCTTACCTACTGGTCCCTCACGAGTTACGAGGTCAGATGGCAATCCCTCGAATAATTATTCTAGTTGCCAGTCGCAACAGAATTGACTTAGAGCTGACAATAAATAGAAATTTTAAAGACAAGCCTGAAAAAGGAGAGGTATATCAAAAAAAATATTGACACGGATGTGTATATTGGGGCGGTTTGAAAGAATGTGTCTGTACAATACCCTAAAAAATGAAATGGATAACGGATTTTGATGAAACTTTGTAATATTATAGCTTATGTATCCGAATAACATATAACCTATAATAATAAATAAAGTATAACTTATATATTAGGTCTTTACCTATGAAATTGCCGTTCTGCAGTACTGGCCATTTCAAATCAAAATAATTTTTGTTTGGCTAAGAATTCTAATTTCAAATTAATTTTATTTTAAAAACATGGATTCTTTTTTCCAAAAGTAGTCATTTCTTTATTGATTAGTGTTACATTTTCATCGCATTTCAATCTTTTTCGTCATCATGGATACGTTAAAAATTCGAGTAATTATGGAATATGAGTACCGTCGTGGCAGCAACGCGGCACATGCGGCACGCAACATCAACGACGTTTACGGAGCTAACACTACAAACCAACGCACCACCTGTTATTGGTTTGCTCGCTTCCGTTCTGGAAATTTCGACCTGAAAAATGAACCTCGCGGTCGTCCGAAGACTTTGGTCGACAATGACGAATTAAAGGCGGTTGTGGAAGCTGATGATACACAATCTACGGCTGAATTAGCAGCAGCTTTCGACGTTAGCGTCAAAACAATATTGGTCCATTTGCGTCAAATTGGCAAGGTAAAAAAGCTTGACAAATGGGTGCCCCACGAACTCAATGATCGCCAGCGCGAAGTACGCGTCGAGACGTGCCTTGCACTGCTCAACAGACACACAAATGAAGGAATTTTGAACCGCATTGTTACCTGCGATGAAAAATGGATTCTGTTTGATAACCGCAAGCGCTCAGCAAGTTGGTTGGATCCTGGTTCAGCACCTAAACAATGCCCTAAACGAGAACTTACCCCTAGAAAAGTGATGGTCACTGTTTGGTGGTCTAGCGCCGGTGTGATTCATCACAGCTTCTTACCAAACGGGGTGAGCATTACTGCAGATGTGTACTGTGAAGAACTGAGCACAATGATGGAGAAGCTGGCGCATCTCCAACCAGCATTGGTCAATCGCTCGTCTCCGCTGCTCCTGCACGACAACGCGCGACCTCATACTGCACAGCAGACGGTCTCCAAGTTGCAAGAACTGGGGTTGGAAGCTCTCCGTCATCCGCCCTACTCACCAGACCTTGCGCCTACAGACTACTACTTTTTCCAGAATTTGGATAACTTCTTGGCGGGAAAAAAATTCAATACCCGAGAGGCAGTACAAAATGCCTTTGAAGAATTTGTTGCCTCCCGTCCAGCTGATTTCTTTAAGAAGGGCATCAATAAACTGCCACTGCGATGGCAAAGATGCATTGATTGCATGGGTGATTACTTCGATTAATACAAATAAAAAAATTCATGAAAAAAATTCGTTTACATTTTTTCATACAAAACGGCAATTTCATAGGTAAAGACCTATTAATATACAACATGTATCTTAATTAACGCACATCCTGAAAATAGTTTGTTCAGAATCGTTTACTGAATCTATTTATATCATTTTTAATATAGGTAATTTTATTCCAAAATAATTAAAACTACGGAAATTATTGTCATATTAATCCTGTACAGTCAAAACAAATTAAAAGTGACCGTAAATCTAAGTAATAAGACTTAAAATCGCAGTTTAATTTTTATTCATACAAATTCCATCATTAAATACAAAATAAAGAAAAATATTTTTTATTCCAAGAAACTAATTTAGTAAATAACAATGCATATAGATGGTAAATTAAAAATTCAGTGTATGTATTATGATTACAACATTATAGTCTAATTAGGGTGTTTGAGGGTGGGCGTTAATTACGTTACATGTTGTATAAAGTTTAACTCGGGTTACCCCGCGAGACACAGCTAGTATATTATAAAAGTACTGTTTATAGCACACTAATTCACACACACAACACAGTTTATTATAACCAGCCAAACTATCAGTTAATTGGTTGTTTCTTTCCTTTTGTAGCCAAAGTAATCTAATAACAAGTCATCATTAAAAAGTAAACAACTTGTTAAAGTTAGGTGCTTTGATGTTTTCAAAGGTTGACAGTAATAAAGATTTACAGCTTATCTTCTTATTTTAACTTTGACGCTGTTTTAGAAAGTATAAAGTTTTCCGCAGCGGTGGCCACAACGACTGCTCGATCAATCATATTTTCGTAACGTCCTGAGGCTTTCATTTTGCCTTCATTCTTCATATGCTCTTGCGGAAAATAGAACACAAAAACGTCTATATTTTCACCCCTCTACTCCAGCAATTTGGTACACAATTTCCTAGCGATAAATAAATCTCGCGAACAACGTAAAATGTAAATGCGAGTTCGAGGATACTAATAGTGTGGTTTGATCATTATCGAAGATAATATCAAAATAGGAAACGCTTGTTATGTCCTGATACACTAGTAAAATGCACAGAGATCATCATCATTACAGCTAAATAAGTCCACTGCTGGACAACCCTTCCTCAAGAATCGTCTTGGGGGGATATGCCATAATCGCCACGCTTGGCAGGCGGGTTGGCGATCGTAGTAAGATGGTCATAGTAATCAGAAGGAAGCTGCTGCCCATCCTCTGGTAGATATTCCCTCGGGTCGACTTCTACGCCCCCCACGGGATGAGATGGGGTGATGATATTCTGATTCAGATATTTGTCGCCGTCACCACACAGCAGCTCTCTTAATTGATAAAACTATTTTCACGATTGAAAAGCGAAATGACAAGGACAAAGATAATAAGTAAATGGTCGGAAAGGTAAAACGAGCTCACTACCTAGCATCAGTCATGCTGTGGTATCAAGGAGTTACCAAACATAACTGAAGTTTGGTAACTCCTTGTAAAAAGGAAGTATAAACTTACGGCAAAGTACAGATATCAAGAATTCATTTGAGATCAATATGTGAAACCTCAATGCGACACGCTTTTGAAAAATCCAACTAATATCATAAAGGCGAAAGTTTGCGAGTGTGTGAGTGTGTATGTTTGTTACTTCTGCACGACTAAATGGCTAGAGTGATTTAATAAAATTTGGTATGGAGTTAGTTGTCACCCTGAATACGGGACACATAGGCTATAAATTATAAAGTTTAATGCGGGTAGAACCGCGGGGCACAGCTAGTATACTATAAACTATGCACCTAGTCACAAGACGTGAACTAATCAAAGCTAATCAGCTTAAGTCTGACAATTTTCTAGAAGTATCTTGGTCAGTATTGAAGAACATGATTTGTTCATAATGACATTCCGACATTGAGACTCTTAAGAAATCTTTTGAGCTAGCTGTGGCCAAATTTTTCATCGAAACAATGCATAAATCCGTAGATCTGTCGTCTTTATTAGCGCTACAGGCCGCCGGCGCCGCTTTCGATACAATAGAATTATATAGTTCAATACAACTTTTTATGGGTTACACAAATAGTTGTCCGGCGCGGGACTCGAACCCGCGACACGAAGAGGCGAGGCGACTGTCTTAGCCGCTGCGCCACACGTGCAGTCTTATAATATACATACTAGGTATATACAAATATGTGTCGCAAAAAGCTGTTAAGCTTGCTTATTTTAATTTCAAGTAGGGTCTATATTGCATTATTATGATCATCTATTCAAACAGTTATTACCATAAAAATCTAATATTTAAATTATTTCCGTCTGAACGGACGGAAATAATATAATATAAATATAAAGATGTCTACTGGTTTCGAGTGCATATTCTACCGCACTACTTGATTTAGCAAATATTTTATCATTATGCACACGCCATTGCCACGGACTGAGCCTAAACGGATTAGCTTTGACAAATGAATGGAGGTATTTTGGCTTATCCCACCACCTTACCGATATATTTAATTCCTGCTACATCGCGTACGATAAAAAAATAACAAAATAGATCTATTAGGTTTATCTAAAAAAAAGAATATTTATTTACTTAACATAGTACCAGCTCCATAGATTATATAACACTCACGTAACATAAAATTCAGTTAATCGTGTGCGAGTCCGGGTGAATGGTGTTGGTTGGTGGGAACATCCCATCCGGATATTGAGGGAGCGAGCGTCATGAAACTTTTACGTTCCTTATCCGTACACCTATTATACCGACGTCATATTTCATCGAACGGGCTAGGCACCAAAGCGGTTTTATTAAAATCGTAGCGGACGTTTCCGTCACCTCGTAAACCACACGTGACTGGAGGTATCGCGATACAACGGGAATATTAAGGTACTATCTCTCCTATATTTCAAGAGACTAGATCGCATGAAACTCGTAAGCTACTTGCTGCATTTGGGACTATTTTACGAAAGTACCTTCTCAAAACTCTCCAAAAGATACTTTCCTAATTGATCCTGTTTCCCAGTCGAAGTAAAAACCAATACTTAAGATGACGTAAGTATCTACATGAACTAAACATAGCGTTCATAACTATATATTCGAATAAAATGGTACTTTACTAATTGTTTTTTTTTATAAGTCAAAGTATAATATTACTTTTTCCACATTCCGTTTGGAACATTAGCCAACGGGCACTTCCTGCACGACCCGAACACGCTGTAAGGAGACATTCCAGCACTTTAGAGGTTTCTTGCATTAAGATCGCCACTTAATTAATTTTGACAAATAAAAACTTATTAATTTCATATTGTAATGATGCGTCCATTGTTTTACCCAGGTGGATCCCTGTTAGGCGGATAGTTTTGGCACTTAACCTCTTGATTACCATTATGCGTTACCTTACATAACTACTTGAACCATATCAGCTCCATCCCGAAATGCAAGAAACCTCTAAAGTGCTGGAATGTCTCCTTACAGCGTGTTCGGGTCGTGCAGGAAGTGCCCGTTGGCTACACCTTTGAAATATAGCAATATGTGTTCTGCTAATGTCATAATTATGTGACATGATATATCTATACCTACACTAAAGCGTTTACGAAATAGTAGCTTTTACTAACTTTAAGCATTAATTCCCAGCATCATGTAAATCCAAATTGTCTGTCTGTCTTTCAATCTGTGCACCTGAATAAGACTTAATTTGTTTTTAAATATCTACATATAAGTTGTTATTAAAATTTTAGATACTTATCATTCTTGGCATTTAGTAGTTAGTCTATAATTACCCAGATATTCTTTAAATTAATATTCTCTTGGAATTGTGGCTAACACGGCACCTATTAATTTCGTAATTTCTTAAAATAAGGGAACTAAATACCTTCGGAAGATCCAAAACAATATTTTTTATGGCGGATTGAAACACTATCAATAATTTAAATGATTGGTAAATGCTTGCTTTTCACGCCGCAGGTCGTCGGTTCGATGCCCACCCAGGACAGATATTTTTGTGCATGAACATGTCTGTTTGTCCTGAGTCGTGTAATTGTCTATATAAGTATGTCTTTACAAAAGAAAAATATTATATGTAATATATCAGTTATCTGTTCCATAGTACAAGCTCTGCTTAGTTTGCGAACAGATGGCTGTGTGAATAATGTCCCAAGATATTTATTACGTTTATCGAGATCTCATAACGACTCTAAGCAACCAATTTGAAGTATGGACATAGAATTGTTATATAGATATTGTTCGTTTATTAATAGGTATTGATAGGATGTTATTGTTTCGCTTGAATGACTTTACTTCTATATTTTCCCGCTATTATCTACACCATACTGATTCGTCGTATTGTCAACTATATTCTCCTTTGTCGCATTGTGTCGTCAAGTGTGTTGGGACTGGGACTACGGTTGGGACGGTGTTCCCGTGACGCGGGCTGACATCGAGTGACAGGCGGTTTCGCAGACACCTACACGATGATCACACGTGATCAATCACTGATGATCGAGGACACATTACGGAACAATTTATTTATCCCTATTGGATTTAAAATGTCACTCACTAGAAACATATGGACACCCAATTTACCGACAAAGCAATTAAAACATAATCTGCCCAATGTCTCGTCAAATTGAGAATAATGTAAGCCAAAATGTTGTGAAATCCGCAATCACGCGTGTCAACGATACTTATTAATTTTCCGATTACGAACCGCTGCGAATTTTTCTGTTCGTAATATTTTTGTTATTACATTTATTTATTCAGCAAGCTAACAACTTTTATTGTTATTATTATAATGCAACATTTTTTTATATAATTATCAGAAAAATATTACGTTTAATATTATTCAGATAAGCACTACAATATTCAAAAGAAACAATATGCAACAGCCGTAGACAATGCTTTATTGTCATTATTACAAAATCAATACAATAGTAAGAAAGTCACACTAACAATGAAAAAATCTAGTAGGCACATGAATGCTTTTTATTGTATCATATTTATTCTTAAAAAATTGTGTCATATCAAGCAAAATACAATGCCATACTAAGCTAAGGTTTACAAAACTGCCACGCAATTTATAAAAACAGTAAAGAACACTACCGCGCAATTTATAAACAACGTAAAGAACATGTCGTTCACATGTTCTTTGCTGCGGTTATAAATTGCGCGGCAGAAAAGTAGTAAGGCTTTTTTTCTAAATAAACTAGCATTCTAAACTTACATATTAAGTTAAATTGACAAATTTGATCAAAAATGGGTTTAATCACATAATTTTTTCTCAGTAATGATGCGTATGTAATAAATTATTTTATGTATAATCAACAGTTTATTAAAAATAAAATTATTTATTACAATATGTTGACAGACATCATTACCCAGAAAAGGATCCGTTAGTATTCTTTGTAATTTGTACGTCTAACTTTTATATTTAGAACACTTTAGCAACGCCCCTCAATTAATGCGTTTACGATGATGCACAAAACAAACATTTTCGGTTTTTAATATAAGTTACATAGGTTGGTAACTTCAATAAGTTACCAATCTATCTATACCTCGACATTAGGTAACTTCAAAGTATTGGTTTAGTTTTTAATTTAGTAACTATTTTTAAGCTTCACAGTATTTCATCAGAAGTATCTCTTAAGTCTATTATTGGGTTCCATATTCCCCTCGCATACACAATAATAATGCGTTCTGGATATTGATGGGGTTCCCCCGTTTTTTGTAGTGCATCAGGGATGTTTGCGGAAGCTCGAGTCGATTGTTTTTATACAACTATGAGAAAAGGATGCGCTTCCCTGGTGCGCCGCGTACGGGTCAACCCCAACATTATCATGAGCTGTGTGGCCAGCAGACTCGATTGTCTTAATGTGAGTCGCTACTGCAAGCTGTCCACCTCAGTGTTGGCAGAGTGGCAGTGATTGTGTGTGTGTGTGTGTGTGTTGTTATAGTAATACGAATATAGGTGTAAGAATTATTGTTACTAACAAATGTGAGTCATGTTACTTGAAATAAATGAATAAATATTATTATTATATTTCTATATGTACAGACACCAGCACATCCAGCCACCCCGATCTGTCAAATTTCTTTTATAGATTTACAACTTTATCACAAAAGGATAAGGTTCACTTTCAATTGGGGAATTTTGACAGATTGGGGTACCTTGATGTGCTGGCATCTGTACATCATATTCGTTATATTTAGTTCTATTTAATGCATATTATTATGTTGCTACATTCTAATACACAAACGCATAATTTACAAACAAAATGATTTGAACGTAAACTTTTATGACTCATGTTAGGACTAGACACCGTATCTGTGTTAAGTTTACATGTTCCAGTATGTTAAAACTACCTACACTGTAATACTCATGTATCTAATTAAGACAAAACCACTAAAAACTAAACTTTTAATTGCTTCGGCTATTCTCCGGTCTGGTTTAAATGTCATTACATTCCCAAGCTCCTGCTTGATTAACAAAACAGATAAATCTTTATTCTTTTGTAATATTACAATATGTATGTATTAAGAACAATTTTGTACTATTCAAAAATATATATGATGAGAGGCTCATTGAACCTAAATGACAAGCTCCAGAGGCCCGACTGATAAAGTCTACGCTCCGACCTTTACCCATCCACATCCAAAACCCCGAACCCTTTCAGCTCGAACTGCAAAACTGTTTCGTATGCCTAGCAGATTGCGAGAAATGGGCTCATACCACGACAGGCTCCTAGAAGCTGTCCATACGGCTGGGTCTAAGTTCTTCAAGACCCACGGTACAAACAGAACCAAAAGATCTCTGACTATACCTTGCAGCTAATGAACGAAAGACGGAAAATGGTTCTGACATCCTCTGATGATGCTACCAGATACCGGCAGCTCAACAGACAGATCTCAAAGTCTTTGACTCGCGACACGCGCCAACTTATTAAAGAAGCCATTGAGCGGAACAAAAGCTCTAAAGTGTTTGCAAGAGAACTGTCTGTTGAACATAGCCAACTGACAAAGCTGAAGACTGAGGATGGCAAAATCGTCACATCTAGACCTGAGTTGCTGGGAGAGATCGAGAGGTTCTACGGACAGCTGTATACGAAAACCCAGTCACCTGTCGATAGTTGTGCCTCAGATCCCAGAGCACGACTAACCCAACACTTCACCGACGACATCCCGGACGTCAGCCTGTGCGAGATTAGAATGGCTCTCGAACAACTTAAGAACAACAAGGTGCCTGGTGATGATGGAGTTACGGCTGAGCTTCTGAAGGCGGGTGGTACACCAATCCTACGGGCCCTTCAGAAGTTATTTAACTCCGTCATACTAGAAGGTCAAACGCCACAAGCATGGCACAGGGGTGTGGTGGTGCTCTTCTTCAAAAAGGGCGATAAAACCCTCTTAAAGAATTACAGACCCATCACACTGCTGAACCATGTTTACAAGTTGTTTTCGAGGGTCATTACGAATCGTCTCGCACGCAGGTTTACCGACTTCCAGCCTCCCGAACAAGCCGGTTTCCGTAAAGGCTTTAGTACCATAGACCGCATACATACGCTGCGGCAGGTTATACAGAAGACCGTAGAGTATAACCAGCCATTATGCTCAGCGTTTCTGGACTATGAGAAAGCCTTTGATTCGATCGAAACTTGGGCCGTACTGAGGTCTCTCCAAAGGTGCCAAATCGACTAACGGTATATCGAGGTGTTAAAGCGTTTGTACAAAAACGGCACTATGTCAGTGCGACTCCAGGACCAGAACTCGAAACCTATCCACTTGCAGCGAGGTGTGAGACAGGGAGATGTTATATCTCCGAAACTGTTCACCGCTGCATTGGAAGATGTCTTCAAGCTTCTGGACTGGAAAGGCTTTGGCATCAATGTCAATGGCGAGTACATCACCCACCTTCGATTTGCCGACGATATAGTTGTCATGGCTGAGACCCTTGACGACCTCGGTACAAAGCCCGATGGCCTCAGCAGAGTCTCTCAACAAGTGGGTCTGAAAATGAACATGGATAAGACGAAAATCATGTTGAACATCCATGTTGCACCCACTCTAGTTAAGGTTGGAGACTCTGCCCTCGAGGTTGTACAGAACTATATTTACCTAGGACATACCATCCAACTAGGTAGGTCCAACTTCGAGAAGGAGGTCAATCATAGAATCCAACTCGGCCGGGCAGCGTTGGGGAAGCTACGTAATATCTTCTCGTCCCAAATACCGCAGTGTCTCAAGTCGAAAGTCTTCGACCAGTGTGTGTTGCCAGTGATGACTTACGGAACAGAGAAGTGGTCGCTCACTATGGGCCTTATCAGGCGGCTCAAGGTCACCCAAAGAGTAATGGAAAGGGTTATGCTTGTAGTTTCCCTGCAAGATCGAATCAGAAATGTTGAGATCCGCAGGCGAACCAAAGTAACCGACATAGCCGTAAGAATTGCCAAGCTGAAGTGGCAGTGGGCAGGGTACATAGCTCGTAGAGCCGACGGCCGCTGGGGCAGAAAGGTTCTCGAGTGGCGACCACGAACCCGAAGGCGCACCGTGGGCAGGCCCCCTACAAGATGGACCGATGATCTTGTTCGGGTCGCTGGAAATCGCTGGATGCGGATAGCGCAAGACCAGCAATTGTGGAGATCTTTTGGGGAGGCCTTTGTCCAGCAGTGGACGTCTTTCAGCTGATATGATGATAAATATGTACTGAAATATATATATATATATAATATATTACCATTTATACCTTTCTAAGTCTGAGAGCGGATTGATTAAATCACTAAGTGAAAGAAGATTCCTGCCAATCATTGGCGTTCAGTTAGCATTTATTCTTGGCTATCAATTTATAAACTAGCTTAGTGGTTACTAAGTATAATTCAATTTCATTACATTGTAATTTCATTTAATTTAATTCAGGTGGATCACCATCCTTGTATCTTTACTATTAAACCAAGAGAATACAAACCATAAATCGATTTGAACTATCTGCCGTTGGTTTAGAATATAATTTATTGTTCCAATTGACTAGCCTGTTAGTCAAGTGGTTAGTGAACCTAACTGCTGCTAGAGGTCGTGAGTCCGATCCCCGCCAAGGACAAATCTACGTGTGATGAGCACGATTATTTAGTCTATGTCTGTGTTTAATTAATTTATAATCTATGTATGCAGAACATGGGCAGAAAGGTTCTCGAGTGGCGACCACGAACCGGAAGACGCAGCGTGGACAGGCCCCCTACAAGATGGACCGATGATCTTGTGCGGGAAACTGCTGGATGCGAATAGCGCACGACCGGCAATCGTGGAGATCTTTGGGGGAGGCCTTTGTCCAGCAGTGGACGACTTTCGGCTGATATTATGATGATGATGTATGTAGAAATACATAAGTATGTTTATCAGTTGCCTGGTAGTCACAGTACAGTCTCAGCCTAGTTAAAGATCAGATGGCAGTTCCTTAGTTATCCCAACATAGTTATTTTGGTTAATAGTTGGACTAACACTTGGTCAACTTAAACCAAATGCGGTAGGTTGTCGTATAAGCTGCTGGATGCGGGTAGCGCAAGTCAAACAACTATGGATATATTTGAGGGGGTCCTATGTCCAGCAGTGGGCGTCTTTTGGCTGATATGGTGAACAGCTGCTTTCACCGCGCTATCCCACGGGAATAGTAGTTTTAGGGACTTTTACTTGAATGCCTAATTCTGTCCCGACAGCGTTTGTCCATAATTTTATATTGATCAGTTGAATTGTTAAACCGAGAAGGCCTTTTTCTGTACACTGCCAAACTAGGAGCCCCAAATTCATCATGGCCATCCAGTGACAGTCTATGAGAAAAATTAGATCTCCAATGGGATGATCTAATTTTCAGCATAGAAATGATATGAATGTTGGCGTGGTTGGTAGATACGCTGCCTTGCACGCCGCAGGTCGTGGGTTCGATTCCCACCCGGGACAGATATTTGTGTGCATGGACATGTCTGTTTGACCTGAGTCTGGGTGTAAATTATCTATATAAGTCACCAGTACAGTCATGTATTTACAAAAAAAAATAGTATATGTAGTATATCAGTTATCTCGTTTCCATAGTACAAGCTCTGCTTAGTTGGGGATCAGGTGGCCGTGTGTGAATAATGTCCCAGGATATTATTATTTTAATTAATTTTATGATTCAATATCAATATATCAAATCATAAAATTGATTTATTTGAAGTTATTTTTCATGTCAGTATTGAAGGGTTCAATACTCACATGAAAAAAGCGAACTCACCTGCACAACGGTATAATCTATAATTAGGTTTTTGAAGTAGAAAGTTATTAAAAAGACAACACCAACACGTTAACAAAAGATTTTAATGACAAACATGATTTATAGCCTTAAATCAGATTTATTTGAACATTACTAAGCAAACACCAATCACATTACGAATAAAATAACAAGTACTCACGGAGCTTAATTACACGTTAACACTTATAAAACACACAAATCGCGTCACACACTACCGCACCCTACGAAAGCTAGCGAGCAAATAACCGTTGGCGGCGCAGTCGCTGCCTTTAAGAGCCTGTGCAAACCACGTTTTTTAAACACGCGACACTACTCTGTAGGATAAAAGCGCGCGTTTTAGAATCTCGCGTCGACGACGCACGTCGCACTTTTATCCTACAGAGTAGTTTGGTATTGGTTGAATCGTAACATACGCGCGTCGACGGCGAGCTTAAAAACGTGGTGTGCATAGACCCTTATATGCATATTTTTTAAATAAATAAAAAGGTTTTTATTCACGTAGACTTTAAAAAAGCGCTTGTAAATAGTCAGGACATATTTGTAGTAATATAGTTGTATACTTACATTATTATTTCTAGTCACATAGATATTTAGGTACACATTGTATTGATTGTATGCAAACATTTATAAAATTTATTTTATTATAGCAATGATATTTAGCTAGATCGTTTCAAGTTATTGTCAAGAGATTATGTTTAATTATCTAGTTTAAGTTTTCACAAAACAAATAAATATCCTAAATCTATCTATACATATAATAAAATCGTAGGAAAGTCAAAACTGTACATTGAATATATTTTTAAAAGGAGGCAGTGCAATGGTTCATGCCACTCATCATGCCATGGCTACACGACTGCTGCCTAATAGCTACAACCAGGACCAGCTTAACAAAGCACGGAAACACTTTGAAATTAAACCTCTTTAGCGGACACCTATTTATGGACTGAGTGTGATCCTAGTTACTTAACCTCGCCAGTCACTTACGGACTGGTGAGAGCATCTGGCTGTGACCGCCTCACACATGACATCATTTTAGGATAGGATAAATTATAATAAATCAGAGACTTCCGAAACACTAGTTACTTTCTAAGCGCAGATCGACGAGGATGCCCAGAAGAAAGGCAGGTGGTGTCCATTCTACCAAACGGAGTGGGTACCTACATTATAATGGCTTAGTCTACAAACATCAAAAACCACCCTTACATTTTCTAAAAATGAATGAATTCATATATTTAGCGCAACTTCATGGACGTTGGATGTCATCGACGGTATTTCTGAAGGAGGAGTTTTGGACGAGGCCGGGTGTCATGTACCGGCTATTTAACGGAACGTTACGTGACACCGCGACACAGCGCTGCACGATGCAAACATTACGTGTAGCCAAATAAAAATATCCTAGGACATTATTCACACACGGCCATCTGATCCCAAACTAAGCAGCGCTTTTATTCTGGAAACCAAATAACTGATATACTACATATACTACTTTTCTTTTGTAAATACATACTTATATGTTTAGTGCATAAGTTTTTTTTAATTGTTTAATTACGGTTATTGGCCGGTTCTAAACCCCTAAATAATTTTTACACGTTCGTGATAGGTTCGGAACTCTAATCGAACCTCATGTACCAATTAGAAACATTGACCTTTTTTCTGTAATTTACGTTTTTAGCAGGTGGGGTAGGGGTAGGGATAATTAGGGACACTTAACCATAAGTCGAAAATAACGGTGTATAAGAATAAAGCGGAAAGTGATCACAAAGCCCTTTCATCTAATACCTCACTTGAGTTAGTAATCGTATTTTAAATTGTTACCCGTGTATTAAAATATACGCCGTAAGGAAATAATTAGATATTATATACATGGTGCTTAGCCAAGTATAAGCTTCAAACAATGTGATATAGTACTGTTATAAAACAGCCCTGCATTGGTATTTTAAAGGGAGTTTTGTATTTTTGAGGCGATAATAATGTAAGTGGACGTGAATTTAAAATACCATTTTAAGGACGCATCATTTTAGTTACCTAGAAAGGCGTGACGGAGAAATAACGAAAAAGCGATCTATCCCAACGAATATCACGCTAGTTTTAGAAGTACGCCTCTGACGCTACATATGAACAGCAGAGGGTCCCAGCATAAGTTGTAATTAATATTTATCATTGCGTTTAGTACTTATTTTCTAGAAGTTTCACTACAGTTTCGTATACAGTTTGGCTCGCATTATTTTATTTTATTTCTTTTTGGTTTGTCACGCTTTGTATGCAAAGATAAGACTACTGCATGGTGATACTTGATATTTTTCTTTTTTTTTTATCTTTATTAATAAGGGGTTTTTATCCACTCGGATACGTCAACATTTTTCATGAATCATGTAATATGGATCCCATGTAGTGCCGTACCAAGTTTCATTCGGAGATAAACCGACAAACGAGTGACAGATAACGAGGCCATATTGGGACGCGCGTTGTATCACGCAGCCCTCGTCGACTACTGGCATTATGCTGATTCTTGCGCAATACGTAACACGTATGCAGACGTGCCGAGTGTCGAATTACACAAATGCGCTCTGCTAGATATCTATTTGATTTACAATGGATGGCGATATGTTTTAGGATGAGGCGTTGATAGATTTCATGCTCAGCAATGTACAGTCAACTAGATGAAGATACTTTGATATTAATAATAATAATATCCTGGGACATTATTCATCTGATCCCAAACTAAGCAGAGCTTGTACTATGGAAACCAGATAACTGGTATACTACATATACTATTTTTTTTGTAAATTACATACTTATATAGATAATTTACAGCCAGACTCAGGACAAACAGACATGTTCTTGCACACAAATTTTTGTCCCGGGTGGGAATCGAACCCACGACCTCCGGCGTGAAAGGCAGCGTATCTACCAACCACGCCAACAGGCCCGTATTGACAACGTGACGTGGCGATGTCTCTATTACATTGGTAGTAAGGGCGGTGTTCGTAGTGCAAGTGCATCAACTGACGTAGCGTCGATTGTGCACATGCCAGCACATCAAGCTACCCAAATCTGTCAAATTTCCCCAATTGAAAGTGAACCTTATACTTTTATGATAAAGTTGAAAATCTATAAAAGAAATTTGACAGATTGGGGTAGGTGGATGTGCTTACTAACGATCTTGTGAGATTAATATTCACAACACCTTACTTTTTTTTACTGATAGTACCATTTATATTGACCAGTACAAAAATAAAATAATGAAAGCTTTTTCCTATATTTTGGGATTACTAATATCAAAAGATGACCTAGGCACTTGTTTGGAAAGTTTCAACAATAATTTAATAAATATATGCACGAGTGAAATCTGGGCTTTTAATACGCCACGTAAAATTAATATTTGTGTAAAAGTTTAAATATATTAATACATGCACGAACTGTGTGTGAAACTGTCAGAGTAGGTTTTTCGCTTATAAAACAATACATGCTTGCCTGATATTAAATCCTGATAATCTTTATACATATAATAAAATCGTAGAAAAGTCAAAACTGTACATTGAATTTTTTTAAAGGATACTTGCGGCGTGATCTACAAATGATATCGAAGCCAAAAATATAGTTTTTAGAATTTTTGTCTGTATGTATGTCCGGACTAAACTCAAAAAGTGCTGCAATAATTTACTTCAACTTTTGCATGAATATTACTAAGAGGTCGAGTCAACATATAGGCTACATATTATCACGCTATCTACGGGGGAGGAGCTGTGATAATTTACAAAATTTTACGCGGATAAAACCATGGGGCACAGCTAGTAATATTCATGAAACAGTTGTTTAAGCATCTCTACACGATGTTACCGACCAGTCGTAATAATCGGAAATTGTATTGTTCATACATTTACTGGGTACACTATTTTGTTGTAAAGCCTACGTACGTAACAATACCTACTAATTAATCGGATTGATCTATTGGAAGCGCTCAACAAGTGTGTTGAATATTTATATGACTATGAATAATAAGTTGCCCTCATATTGTAATTCGTTAACAGGTCAGTGATTAATCGACGTGGTTAAAGACTTAGGTGAACACAGGGACTTTGGAAGGTCACACGTTCACCGTTCCCACTGCTTAATTTATTGGACAGATCAAATGAGTTACAGTTATTTTACCGCACTAGGGAGTCTACTCCATGTGTCGCGGGGTACTTTACAAACATATAATAGACGGACACAAATTACATCCAGACTCAGAACAACTATTTATGGGTGACACAAATAGTTGTCCGTAGCGGGACTCGAACCCGTGATACGAAGCGGCGAAGCGATTGTCTTAGCCGCTGCGCCACACGTGCAGTCATAGGATTGAAATAAAAGAAACGAGCACCCCATTTCTTTTATTTTACTGTCTGAATAAAATATAATAATAATAATATCCTGGGACCATCTGATCCCAAACTAAGCAGAGCTTGTACTATGGAAACCAGATAACTGATATACTACATATACTACTTTTCTTTTATAAATACATACTTCATCATCATCATCATATCAGCCGAAAGACGTCCACTGCTGGACAAAGGCCTCCCCCAAAGATCTGCACATTTGCCGGTCTTGCGCTATCCGCATCCAGCGATTTCCAGCGACCCGAATACATACTTATATAGATAAATTACACCCAGACTCGGGACAAACAGACATGTTCATGCCCACAAAGATCAGTCCTGGTTGGGAATCGAACCCACGACCTCCGGCAAGAAAAGCAAGCATTTGCCAAACACTTCAACAGGCCCGTCATATATATGACTATGACTAACAAGTTGCCCTCATATTGTCATTAGTTTACAGGTCAGTGACTAATCGACAATGTGGTTAAGCACCTAGGTGTACACAAGGACTTTGGAAGGTCACACGTTCACCGTTCCCACAAAATGCTAAACTTATTGGAGAGATCAAATCAATTAACGTCACAGGATTTAATTAAAAGTAACGTGGTGGAACGTTTATTTGCATCTCATTTATTTTATGTCTTACTAGCTGTGCCCGCGACTTCGTCCGCGTGTTAATTAGTTAATTTCATATCCTTTTTGTTTTTAGTAAAATAGAAGACATTTTCGAAAATAAAAGTAGCCTAAGTTACTCCTTATTACATCAGCTACCTGCCAATAAAAGTCCCGTCAATATCGGTCCACCCGTTTCAGAGATTAGCCGGAACAAACAGAGAGACAGACAGACAAAAATTGAAAATAAAATATTTTGGTGTATGTACCGTATATATATTCATATTTATGTAGTAAAAACTGGTTATTTCAATATTACAAACAGACACTCCAATTTTATTTATTTGTATAGATTAAATTGTCAATAATAACAGCGACATTCTATACGCAAATAATAAGCATAAGGCTAACCAGAAATTAGACTTTGAATTTGTATGGGCCATTTATAAGGAGCCCACTCGGAACTCTTGGACGTGTGAGTGAATTTAAGAGTGATATCACATTGAACTTTTGATTATTAAACCTACACATGATCCTTGACAATAACTTAATTTAAGTTAGTTAAATATCGTTACTGTTATAAAATAAATCTTATTGTAAATTATTTCCTACAATCCGTGTACCTAAATATCTATATGTACCTAGAAATAATTATAAATTAATTATATATTACTACGAATATGTTCTGACTATTTACAAGGGCTATTTAAAGTCTACGTAAATAAAAACCTTTTTTTTTTTTTTTTTTAACTGAGAACTTTATTGTAGTTCTACCACCGCAGGTGGATTTGCGCTTGTTGTGTTATTCATTAAAACAAGCGTCATGCTTTGTTAGTCTCGCAGTAGCGTTATAGAACGAAAATAATGAGTTTCTGGTTTCCAATCCGTTTTCTATCTGATGTACACACGGCTACATATCAAGCTATACATTTTCAATATAAGCTGACCTCTCATTGTATGGAAATCCTATACAACGTGAGGTCAGCTTATACTGGAATTGTATAGCTTGATATGTAGCCGCGTGTACCTGAGTAAACCTTGGTTTTTTTACTCAAATGCTACTGATTTTTTTATGGACATTTTCTATTTCTATTTCACTATTTTATAGCGAGGTTTAATTACGTGGTTTTCTGTTCCAATCTGGGGTTCGGACAAATAAACTCATATAAATACCATGTTTAGTAGCAGCCCAAAGTCCGGAAAAAGACATAGTCGGGGAGATAGGTGGGAGGGCGGTGCATATTGCATCCCAGCTTGATTAAACTGACACTTAGCGAAATTAACACTACATATTAACTTTGTATTTTTTGAAGAATAAGATAGTGCCGCACATATATAATTTGTTTTGCTCCAAAGTAAAGTCATATTTCACGCAATATTAAAATGTATACAGCGCCTTTTTGTTTACAAACGTATACCATTCAGGTACATTTAAAAGGGCTAAAGTTTAAGGTCGTTATAACAATACCTTTTGTTAAACAAACGAACGCACTTTACAAAAGCGCAAATAGCCCTGAGTAAAAAACCTAAAAGTTAAATGGTTCTAACGATTCGAATACGATGGATAGAGTAACATTAGCAGCCTATAATAATACTGATATAGACCGGTTACTAGATATAACAACAATTTTTTCCAAAGATATAAAAATGGACCTAGGCTTAGAGAAATGTCGAAAATTAAATTTAGTAAAAGGCAAAACTGTTAAAGGTGATTACGAAATTAGTAAAGAAGAGAGGATATTAGCAATGGAAACGGAAGAACTTTATAAGTACTTAGGATATAACCAGTCACGACAACTGGACCATAAAACGATTAAAGAACGCTTGAAAAAAGAATACGTCAGAAGAGTCCATTTGTTGTGTAAAAAGCAGCTGGCTAGTACGCATTTATTTAAGTCACTTAATACGTACGCGGTACTGACGTATTCTTTCGGCATTTTAAAGTGGTATGACACTGAATTGCATAAATTAGAAATTAAAGCTCGAACTATTCTTACGCAACATAGATATCATCATCCTAAATCAGCTATAGAACGGATCACTTTACCAAGAAAGTAAGGTGGTAGGGGGTTGATCAAAATAAAACTATTACATAAGAAACAAATAGTAAATTTAAAACAATTCTTCATGGCAAAGGCGATGACAAGCAAACTACACAAATCCATTATGAATATAGACAAACAGTATACACCTTTAAACTTAA
This sequence comes from Pseudoips prasinana, assembly GCA_951640165.1. NCBI lineage: Eukaryota > Metazoa > Arthropoda > Insecta > Lepidoptera > Nolidae > Pseudoips > Pseudoips prasinana. Next base: position 18,619,770 of record OX621236.1, on the reverse strand, counting down.
GTGATGAAACAACTGAATCGATTGATAGAGCCAAGCACAACGCTGACCAACACATGAAATGGAAACAAAAAGAGTTACATGGTAGACACCCTAATGATCTCAATCAACCACACATTGATAAAGTGGCGTCTAATAAATGGCTCGATCTAGGAGGACTTTTTCCTGAAATTGAAGGGTTCCTAATTGCTATACAAGACCAGGTCATAAACACAAAAATCTTTAGAAAATATACAATAAAAGATCGTCCTTTGGCCAATGACTTATGCAGAAAATGCCACAGTAAACCCGAAACCATACAACATATAACTGGAGCATGCGTTACACTTACTCAGAATGATTACACACACAGACACAATCAGTTAGTTCTAGTAAATATAATACACCAGAAATTGCCTTCTTAGTATGGACTGAAACTAAACTTACATACAACTCCATATTATAAATACTCACCTGAAGCTGTCTTAGAAAATGAAAACTATAAATTATATTACGACCAAACTATTATTACAGATCATACCATTTACAATAACAGACCTGATATAACACTAGTAGACAAGCGTAATAAACATACGTTCATTATTGATATAGCAGTCCCGAATACAAATAACATACAGACAAAAATTAGTGAAAAAATTAGAAAGTATACAAAATTGCAAGAAAAAATTAGAAGAGTTTGGAAAATGAATAAAGTTACTATAGCGCCGATAGTTATTTCTACTACAGGTGTTATACCTAGACAATTATTTAATAGTCTAAAGACACTTGATCTCTCGCCTTATACCTATCTAACTCTTCAAAAAGCTGCGATTTTAAATACTTGTCGGATAGTGAGAACATTTTTACAGTTAGAATCGCATGACCAGGTATAAGCCACTTTGTACCTTACTTCTTAACAAAATCACCCTTGGTTAAACCCGCGTGATTTTGAAATACCAAACCTTGTCTGAGATGAAATAAAAACGTAAACACATAATAATAATATCTAGGGACAATGTCACACAGATCATCCTAGCCCCAAACTAAGCAAAGCTTGTACTATGAGTACCAGGCGACGATATACATACTTATATAGATAGATAAATACTTATATACATAGAAAACATCCATGTCTCAGAAACAAATATTCGTGCTCATCACACAAATATTTGCACTTACCGGGATTCGAACCCAGTACCACCAGCTTCGTAGGCAGGAGCACTACCAACTAGGCTACGGTGACCGTCACTATAGAGGGCGTTAATGAATAAAAATAAAACAAAACGATTTTGTGCATCACATTCTTAATATATTTGTATTTCAGCCATATCGGCCAGGCTCAATGAAGATCTGCGATCTACGCAGGACACATTATAGTGCATAAATATCTGGACTAAACATATACATAGGTGCACTATCACATGTTGGGATATCATGACAGTGAGCCTATCATAATCTGGCGATATGTGCTAAATTATACAACTAAATAGGGATCAGATGCAAGACTGTCATCTTTAGGTGCTTTTCTAGTTGGACATGGGTACTGAATCCAGGACCGCGTTTACTTCAGTTGTATATTATCGCTAGACCAATGAGTCTATCAAAACACAACATTATCAGTGATCAACGTCTTATCCATATTTTAAGGTGCTAAAATATGGATAAGCTATATCTTGATAACGGTATTCCAAGAAAATAACCGTGCGATTTCCTGCTTACATGAGCACCAACATAGGTATAAGATTTTTCATTTGTTAAACTGAAAGAATTATATAAATCCAAATATTTATATGTTCTATAAGGTGTAATGCTGTTTATGGGACAATCAAAGCATTCCATCTTATTTTTAAACGGGGTCAAAATTGTGTTTAGTCAGATTCCCACCATAGAGAGGGAAGCAATTACTATCTATGAGTCTTTACCGCCCAAAGGTAGGAAGTATCATCTTCCGTTTGCTCCTCGGATCAAATAAACACTACTTTCCGATTAAGAGAAATGAAAAAATACCTGAATCTCCCCCTTTTGAAATCGGTTAAAAATAGTTTTCACTACTATCGCTAGTCCCCAAATACTGCCCTGTAGTGTTGCCCAAAATTGGTCTTGGTCTTGTTCTTTCATTTTCGCAAGACCAAGACCAAGACCAAGACCCACTTATTGTAGCAAGACTAAGACCAAGACTGACCCTGCAAGATTTGAGCAAGAACAAGACTAAGCCTGCGAGACTCTTGCTTCTCGCATTTAAGTCGAACTGAGATTTAGGCTTTATTAAGTAGGTAGCTATTTGGTTCCTTCCAATACCAATGTTGATAGACGTTCCCCAGTATCAAAACCGTATCGGTAGGTAGGTATAGGTAACACTAAATTGTATTGATTATTATAATATTTAGACTATTTAATAAGTACCTACCTAGCGCGTTACCTACTCACAAATCTGTTCCCATGTGATAAAAATATACCTAGCATAAAATAAAATATCTTTCTAGCAATGTCTACCCAGTAGTACCTACTACCTATAACGTACGTACCCATACGTAATAATATGCTTGTATAAGTCATGTGTCCAGATCTGACATCTAGTATGTGTTTAAAATTGTTACCAATAAAACTATAGGTACAAACATTATGTAGGGACTACTAGTGACTTAAGTTTCAAATTTTATATTACCTATTCTTCTAGTCAGCAAGAATTTAACTATCAACTAACTAACATCGAGTGGCGTACCTACTTACCTATAGTAACAGTTTTGCGCCAGCCAATGCTATGGTAGGTCTAGATCTCTAAATTACGTTGCGCGAATATACCGTTGGTCGGTCGGTGTTTATGTACCTAATTATTTGATAATTACCGACAAAGACACCGCTTTGTCAAAGACTGTGCGACAGTTTTGACACTGTTTGTTCGCCGCCACCGAGTAGGTATAGAAATATATAGGAGAGGCTTATATTTAGCAGTGGACGACCTACGGTGGATATGATTATGATGAAATTGTATTAATTTCGTGGTTCACTATGCATATGTCAATTTAAGTTCAAAATATACCTACTCTGTTACGTTGTTCTAAGATTTTAACGAACGTCTTTAATAAATTGCAACAGGCTAATAGATAATTGCAAGACCTGCAAGACTTGCGAGACTCTTGCTGCAAGATCGAGATCAAGACCAAGACTGAGAGCGCAATACCAAGACCAAGACCAGGTGTATTGACGCAAGACCAAGACTCGCTAAGTCTCGTCTTGGTCTTGCATTTGGGCAACACTACTGCCCTGCATATTTATTGTATCATTGTATGGTATCCATAAGGATAGACTTATCCATACTGATAATATAATTTCAGTTTGTTGACCCATAAGTTCACACCAAAATCCAATCAGTTATGAACGTTCAATTTTATATTAATTTTATAAAGTCACCTTGGTAACGTTAATTAATACACGGCTATTTGCTTCTCCACTCGTAGGTACATTGTTTGTGTTCACTTGACGTCATAAGCAGACAATTATTACCAGTCATTTTCAAAATTTTACAGTTATATCGGGTACTGATAAGTTTGACATGTCATTATTATCGGGAGTAACATGAAATAACATTTAATGCTGTCCCATTTGTGGAAACTTGTCATTTTCCACTGAGAACTGAAAATTTATGTTTTATGATTGCATTTTGGGGACATGGATCCCAACCGGGCAATAATGCCGCATATATGGAGGAAACAGCAGCTACTCGTATGAGAAGAATATACCAGCTAATTTAGTTGATGGGCCAGTTGGCGTGGTTGGTAGACCTTTCACGCCGGAGGTGTGTTTGTTCTGAGTATGGGTGTAATTATCTATAAAACCATGAATTTACAAAACAAAATAAGTATATTTAGTATATCAGTTATCTAGTTTCCATTGTACACACGGCTACATATCAAGCTGTACATTTCCAGTATAAGCTGATCTCGCGTTGTATAGAACTTCCATACAATAAGGGGTCAGCTTATATTGGAAGTATATAGTTTTATATGTAGCCATGTGTATAAGGTCTGCTTATTTTGGGATCAGTTGGCCGTGTGCGAATAATGTCTCAGGATATTATTATAATTAAATTAAAGCAAAAAGCAAATGATTTTTGTGATTAATTTGGTAAAATAGAACTTTGAATACAGTTATTGAAGTAACTAATAATGAGAAATAATTCATGATGCAATAAAAATACAAACAATTATGGTATTAACGCTTGTTGAGGTTCGTCCGCATAAAATATGCACAAATAAACGAAGCACCTCTTCGACGCTGAGGTCACCACGGTGGTCTAAATACTTTATAACATTAACCCCTCAACTAGTGTACTTGAAATCGCGGCAATTATATTATACATGTATTCTAGGCTAACCCTTAGTTAAACTTCCACTTCTGGTCGATGATATAAGTAGGTACCAAATAAATTGGAGACAGTACCTAGGCACCTACCCGCAGACCGTCGTAATTCATGTATATTTGCGTTTCTGTGAGAATGATGTATGATTGTATTTTAAAATCAATGTTTATGTTATGTAAACATAAACATTGATTTTATAATTATTATTGTAATAATTTTCTTTAATTATTGTAATTGGTGTTCTTGGTGTAATTGGTATTTTCTTTAATTATTGTAATTGGTGTAATTATTGTATTGTAATTATTGTAATTGGTGTTACAATTAAAGTAAAAATAAATAAATGTATTTTTCTAATTGATAATGTGTGACCTTTTTTATAGTTTAATTGGTAAACTACAACTCCTAAGCACAGTATAAATATGGACAGTAAGGTAACTAAGCGTAGTTGGTGAAATAAATACCTACACTCTATTGAAGCTGTATGGTTGTAACTTTTAATGTCTTAGATACCTATTATTATTTTAAATAAAATATATTTATAAATCAGCAGGACGGTTAAAATGTGAAAGCTCCCGTTTTGATCAAGCCGAGTTCAAACAGCCGTATCCTACGCAATACGCACGTGGATTTTTAAAGAGACTGCAGAGATAAACTTATACGCAACCACTCGTTTTGACGCAGCACTACTGACAGCGACCGCGACAACCCCTAAGGCCTCGTCCTGGACGCCAGCGGACGGTGCCGGCGGCGCGGGCGACGGCACGCGCGTCTTTATCAAAGTTCATAGATTTGCGTGAAGCTGGTCTCGACGACATCGGTGCGAGCAGCGGAGCATGAGCGGCGAGCTGTACTTGAGCGGCAACCGCGCGTTGGAATAGTCGTAGTAACGTTCTGCTTATTCTACTTAGAATATCATTAATTGAGAGGTCTTAGTCATAATGGCATAGTAAACACTATGACCATAAAAATAGACAAATAATTAAAATTTTGTGGGAGGAAATTTAAAATTTATATTTATTATTTATATTATTTATAAATTTATATATTTAAAATTTAATATTGAGGGTTAGTAAGTAGGATGGGTTCACGCATTCCTTCGCCTACAATATCTCGTAAATAATAAAAGATCTGCTACATAAAATATCACGTCGCAGGATCGACATCGCGTATTCTCTCGACACGTCACTTCAACAAACCGAGCGATCTAGCCGCTGGCGTCGTGTACGGACCACGTACACCCGCGCACCGCCCGCACCGCCCGCACCGCCCGCTGACGTCCAGGACGAGGCCTTAGGGGTCTTGTCTATGCGCATGTTTGTGTGAGTGTGCCGTTTAGACCGTTTGTAGGTTTGACCGTTTGGTCTATTTTTACTGAGTCCTAAGTTTCATCCACTATTTATGTTATAACTTGTATATAAATGCTCTTCTTTCATTACAAACTGCTTTTTAGGGTACCGTAGCCAAATGGCAAAAAACGGAACTCTTATAGATTCGTCATGTCTGTCTGCCTGTCTGTCCGTCCGTATGTCACAGCCACTTTTTTCCGAAACTATATGAGCTGTACTGCTGAAACTTGGTAAGTAGGTGTATTCTGTGAACCGCATTAAGATTTTTACACAATAATAGAAAAAGAACAATAATTTTGGGGGGTCGCCATACATAGAACTGAAACTCAAAAAACTCAAAAATGTTTCATTGTACACATAGGTAGATGTCTATGGTTAGGTCTTCAAAAATCATAGTGAGGTTCCTAATATCATTTGTGTCTAAACTGAATAGTTTGCGCGAGAGACACTTTCAAAGTGGTAAATTTAGTGCCCCCCCCCCCCTGTAACTTCTAAAATAAGAGAATGATAAAACTAAAAAAAATATATGATGTACATTACCATAGAAACTAACAACGAAAATTTGTTTTAACGAGATCTAGCAAGTAGTTTTTTTTTATAAGTTATAAACCGCAATTTGCTTTCATTTAATCAACTGAAATACTTGCTGCTACGGAACCCTTCATGTGCGAGTCCGACTCGCACTTGGCCGGTTTGATAATTTTGAAACTTTGTATATCTATTGATTCTCTAAACTCATCTTCTGCGAGTTGTAATTTGGTCACGTTTGTAGATCAAATGGCAAAAAACAAATTAGCAATTATCAACATCAAAGAAAAAGCGAAAGCAATAAGTTGAGAGGTATTCGCAATGCTTAGAAATGAAAAATTATTACGTTGAATGTGTAACAGAAAGGAGCAGGAGATCTTACGCAAAGATTTTATTCATTTATTCGTATTTTGCTTTTTTCTGTTTGAACATTAGTAAAACAGCTTTATTTTATACCTACAGATTTCGAGAGGATGAAAATGTTGCTTATATAATAGTTTATGATACAGGAAAAATCCTTGCAAGTGGCAAACAGAGTGAACCTATTTAGCAGATTTTTAATACAAGTTAAGTTTATATTAGTACCATACCCACAAATAAGCTTACGGCCTTCTTGATAGATGGAGTTAATAATAATAATAAATAACTCATGATTGTCCCACAGCAGGGCAAGAGACTCTCTCACAATGAAAGAGGATAGGCCATAGTCCAACACGCTAGCCTAGTGCGGGTTGACAGAAGTATGAATAAACTACTTCACTTATTTCAAATTACAATAATAAAACTTTCCATTATTGACGAAGAATTTTGGATACTCTCTTTTATTAATCTAGTAGGTACTTGAGCCACTGATCTGTTCCTGTCTTAGTCATAACTCCCAAGAAATTTTCTAGACATCAGAACTACGACAAAAACAACGATGGTATCCCCTATATATTATGACATTATCATAACACCTGTTTGATTGTAATTTAAAGTATTCGTTTCCTTTAAAAAGACAACGCCCGCACTAGGGAATTTAGTCCCTGTGTCGCGGGGTACTTAACAAACATATAATTGACGGACACAAAGTACATCCAGACTCAGAACAACTATTTATGGGTCACACAAATAGTGGTCCTGCGCGGGATTCGAACCCGGGACACGAAGCGGCGAGGTGACTGTCTTAGCCGCTGCACCACAAGGTGCAGTCCAAATCGTTTTGCTCATAACTCGCGAGCGCTTTTCCGCACAGGAGCCAGAACGATGTTTACCTTCAAAAATCATGTGTAAATCACAGAATGTTAATAGGTGGAAAGTATGATATTGACATAGATAGATACGCTTATGGAATAAAAAAACCCATTCAGAGGAAGTCTGAAAAAAACCCAAAAGAGATGAAGATCGCCCGTTATAAATGAATTTTATCGTTTATTTATAAAGGGCGATCTTTTCACTATTGATTTTTTATTCACTATTAATATTTCAAAAAATATCACATTCGTCTATATTTAATTGATCCCAAGCAAAGTAATCTCTATAAAATATTTCTAACAAAATAAAATTGAAAATTAATTCTAATAATTAAAAAAATATTTTATATGCTAAAAACAAAAATTCCCGTCTTAAGTTTATCATAAAGTGAACACTGAACTAGTTGAAACCATACCTGTTTCAACTAGTTTTGAGTGTACTCTATTTCGACTCGTTCTATTGAACTATGTGGTAAAAGAAAATTTTTGTAATACAATATGTATTAGACACCTTTTTAACAATAACATATTACCATGGAATGAAATCGATAGATCCGTTGACCGTTTTTACATAAAACAGTCAACACACAAAGTCAAAACTTTACATAGAATATTTTTTTAAAAGGATACTTGGGGTGTTATCTACTATTGTTATCGAAGCCAAAAATATAGTTTTTAGAATTTTTGTCTGTTTGTCTGTATGTATGTCCAGGCTAAACTCAAAAAGTACTGCATGGATTTACTTCAATTTTGCATGAGTATTACGAAGAGGTCGGGTCAACATATAGGCTACATATTATCGCGCTATCACCTACGGGGCAGGATCTGTGATAATTTATAAAGTTTAACGCGGGTAAAACCGCGGGGCACAGCTAGTGCCAAATACAACATCACATTAGACAATTACTCTAAACTCACATGCCCCTCAAATACGGGCACATTTTCATTGAATATAAAAACATGCGAGTGCCGTGAGATATTTACATAAGTTGGTATTCCTACTACACCTATAGCAGATTTTGTTTGCCTTCAGCAATTTATACGAGCACACCTGAGCAGGCTCACGATTCAATCATAGCGGTTATTTAGAATGAATATTTTCGATGCCGTCTGTTCATTTATTACTAGCACATAATTTTTTACCCACAATTTAAACGATATCTTGAGCATGAAACATGTTACGTGACTGATCAAGTGGGTTGACATATATTCAAAAGAAATAAATTGGTTATAACTATAGGCTAATAAACGGTGACGCTGTTCATTAAAGATATAACACCAAGGGGTATGGGGTATTATATCTTTAAATCAGGTGGAAAGTATTATAGCAATGTAGCGTAGCAAATACTTAATTGAAAATTTTGTTACCAGAAAGGTAGGTTAAGTTAGGTTAGAACTTCGACCATACTACTCACGACCTAAGCTAGCAAAGAGAGCGATTTTTCTGGTTACTCTAACCTTATAATATCTAACCACAAATTTAGTCAGTAAAACAATATTGCGTAAAGCATGAGGCGATCACACAAAAAAAATACAAAAAGTTAGTAAAATCTAATGGCAACTTTTGATGTAGCCGTTTGCTTTAATTAGAGAACAAAAACAAAAGACTGAAATAATGCAACGGGCATGATTTATTTTTTGAACTAATAATGAATTAAAAAGAGTGTAATAATGAGTTTTTAGTGCTAAACCTGCTGGACCCATACCCAATGTTACCATAATCTTCTATTTTACCACTCTCAAAAGCTAAGTGAAAATCAATTCAGGTTAATGAAATATTAATGGTTCCCCCTAAACTCCCAAAGGACGGAACCTATATTTGTTGTAAAGTTATGCAAGTACGTAGTTTCCTTACCATTACGGTCAATATTAAATTAACTATGTGCCTTAGATACTTATATATAGATTATATTTAAATTTATTCAGTTTTAACCTTCAGTCGACGGCATGACAGTGGATTCACCTGGCCCAATTAACCTACGCATAAGAAGACAGATGCCTACGTCAAGGTCAAAATAAAGGCAACGCTGACTCCGAGTTGTTTTAAAAAATAAAATAAAAAAGGTTTTTATTCACGTAGACTTTAAAAAAGCGCTTGTAAATAGTCAGAACATGTTTGTAGTAATATAGTTGTATACATTAGATATTATTTCTAGTAACATAGATATTTAGGTACATCTTGTATGAAAACATTTATAACATTTATTTTATTACAGAAATGATATTTAGCTAGCTCGTATCAAGTTATTGTCAAGAGATTATGTTTAATTATCTAGTTTACGTCTAATATTTTTACTACATATTGTCAATGGTTCTGTCTATATTTAAGGTATTCATAGATCCATAAATCTTAGAGCCAATCTCACAAAAACTAAACTAATTCAATTTAGAAATTACAAAACCAAACCTCTAACACTTGATGTAATAAATAATGATACCAAAGTTGAAGAAGTAGAAGATATTAATTTCCTTGGAGTGTCAATAGACCAACATTTAAACTGGAAGAGTCATATCAATAGAATGAATAAAAAAATATCCAGTTATTGTTATGTATTATCTATTTTAGTTGAGGTAACTTCTCTAGCTGCTGCTAAAGCGGCCTATTATGGTTATATTTATCCTCTTCTGATGTTTGGTGTAATTTATTGGGGAAACTCAACAAACGTAAATTCAACTTTTATACTTCAAAAAAAATGTCTGAGGATTATCTACAATATGTATAGCACCGATTCTCTTAGATTTACATTTAGAGACAAGGGGTATCTTACCTTAGTTAGCATTTACATTTTAGAATTATGTATTTTTGTAAAAAATAATATGATTTTTTTCAATTTAAAGTCGGCATCTAAACCAAATATTTGTAATAAATATAGATTTAATTTAGAGTTACCATCTATTCGCAACATGATTTACTATAAGAGTACTTACATTACAGCAATACGTGTGTATAATCATCTACCACTTGAAATTAAACAACTTGATGGTAAAATGTTTAAATCTATGCTGAAACGATGGCTATTGCACAACGTATTTTATGACCTTAAAGAGTTTTTTGCTTATGACCGAGTATCGAAGCAACTGATTTATTGATAATGATGTGTTATTTATCTGTAGTCAAGATTACAAAAAATAATTATTTAATAAGGTAGGTAGAAAAAAATATTGCATGCCCGATATGGGTAACTGTTGATCAATCAAATTGTTATAACATCTTCTGTACACAGTTTCTGGCAATAAAATGATCTATGTCTATGTCTATGTCTATTATTATTATGATGTTGTCAAGTATGCCTCTACTCGACAATAAATTTTTACATAGATTTAAAAATACGTTTTTAATGCTCCAAGTAAACTAGAAAATACCTGACTATGCTACTGATTTTTGTACTATTTTTTGTAGGGCAAGGGCCTCCTCTCACAGTGAAAGGGCATATGCCATAGTACACAACGCTGCCCTAACGGTGGGCATACTCCACATGCCATCAAGAGCAATTTTGAAGAACTTTTTTTCACCGTTGTAAGTACGAGGCAATTATATATTACATTATTTATACATTGACATTAATAACATGAAATTGAAACGTCAGAGAATTAGTATTCACTAAAATTGTTTTAGGTAGGAAGACATATGATCGTATTTTTGCAGATACAAAATTATCTCAATGCCGTTATACAGAAATCGTTCGGAATTATTGAGCTATCTGCATTCTGGTCAAAGTAGCATACATCGTCATAATTTAATCATAATTTAATTTTAGGGTTTGAAAGATTAAGTATGAGCATTAGTTTAGTTTCAGATGGAAATGATTGTTTGAGACCATAGGCACCCTGAAAGATTTAAGGAACCCTCTGAACTCTTTAACTGGTTGAATCTAGATGTTGCTATACATTCAGATTCAACCAGTTAAGAGCCGCAGCGATGTACAAAAATATTTAAGTTTTTTTTTTTCTTTTCATGAATGTTAATAAAATAAAATTCACACACCAATTTGATTTATGTATATATAAAAATCCATTGACGCATGTATGAAAGTTGTCAAAAAACGGTTCCATTGATATGAGTGTTTTTTTTTATGTAACTATTTGTAAATCGTCATGTTTGTATAAAAAAATAACTCGCTAATACTATTTGTTATTCTGTATGTATGTTTGAGCTTTACGCGAATAGACATACTCAAAAGCTTATCCTTTAAATTAAAATTTTCGCAATGTTGCTCGCATTTTAAACGAAATTCTGAGAATTATTAATTTTAACAACCAACATAATTTGAACCTACAATTTTTAGCTCCCAATGCTTGCAAATTCGAGAAACTACTACGGCGTTCCTGTTAGTTTCTCGAATTTTATCATTTCTTTTCTAACATATTCCTTGATGAATCTGTTAGAAAAAGAATGGCGTATTTTAAATCAGGTTGAAACCCCGTCGCTAGCGTGAATTGGTTAGACTCAGAATTAAATTAAAAACTGGGTCAGGTTATACGATAGGTGAAAATTATCAGAAAAATTTTGTCGGGTTGGCCAATATTGTATCAAAGTAAACAATTTCTAGCAAAGGCCTTTTAATATATTTTCATCGCGTGTGGGGTACATCGAAAAGCTAGTCATGTATATGCCGGTTTACTAGTGAACAAATGTATTTTTTCACTAGAAAACCGGCCCATGTTCTCACTGATAGATAGATAGAAAGATATAATAAGTATAATGTCCTCCTGGTCGAATTACGCCCACGGCTGCCGGTCTCAATGGAGACTACCATCTGCGCGGGACATATTATCTATACATCTTCTATACAAATAAATAAAATTGGAGTGTCTGTTTGTAATATTGAAATAACCGGTTTTTACTACATTAATATGAATATCTTACGGTACATACACCAAAATAACATTTTTTACAATTTTTGTCTGTCTGTCTGTCTGTTTGTTCCGGCTAATCTCTGAAATGGCTGGACCGATTTTGACGGGACTTTTATTGGCAGGTATCTGATGTAATAAGGAGTAACTTAGGCTACTTTTATTTTAGAAAAAGTCTTTTATTTTACAACAAAAAACGAAATAAACTAATTAACACGCGGACGAAGTCGCAGGCACAGCTAGTAGTACATAAGTGTGTGCGCAAATACGGGGTCACTTACTATTGCATCAGTCTTATCCGATCTTGTAGATACGATGGGACGACTAGCGACACGACCGGAAAAAAAGTACGTTTGCAGAAGAAGTACAGACTTCAATACTAATCATATTATAAATGTGTGTGTTGTATGAAAAAACTAGCGAACGGATTTTGATGAAACTTTGTAGTAATATAGCTTATATATTATAAAATCCAAGCTTATATATCCATATAACACATAGTTGATAATTTATTTAGTTTAACGCGGGTGAAACCGTGGGCCACAGCTAGTTCAATATACTTATGAATATACCTAAAGAATTAAGGTATGCCAGCTGTAACTTTATTGACTATCACAAATTCATCTTCAATATTATCTTTAAGTCTAACTTGTATGTCTATTGTCTGTTCATAACAAAGAGAAATTGATTGATGGTTCTACTAAAGCCTTAACTCAAACAACAGCACTTAGATACTTTATGCAGTGTATTCAGAAAATATCGTAGCAAGAAGTTTCCTAAGGCCCGTAATAATAAACTAATCTCAAGAGATTGCCTTTCAGTATTGCAACAGATAGTTTATATCTAGTTAATCTATCAAGATTTTTAAACGAGAGCATATTTGTTGTCTCGGAACATTCACTTTTTATACTATCCTACTATAATTATAAATGCGAAATTTTTTGTGTATGGATGTATCGACGTATGTTACTCTTTCACGCAAAAACTACCGAATGTATGACTTGATGAAACTTTGTTATAATATAGTGATTGAGATTCTTTAATTACACAACATTTATTATACAAACGCACATATTAACTGCTATATGTTAATTGTAAATAATTTATTTCGACCAGCGTGTGTTGCCAGTGATGACTTACGGAACAGAGACGTGGTCGTTCATTATGGGTCTTATCAGGCGGCTCAAGGTCACCCAAAGAGAAATGGAAAGGGCTATGCTTGGAGTTTCCCTGCGAGATAGAATCAGAAATGTTGAGATCCGCCGGCGAACATAGCTGTAAGAATTGCCAAGCTGAAGTGGCAGTGGGCAGGGCACATAGCTCGAAGAGCCGACGGCCGCTGGGGCAGAAAGGTTCTCGAGTGGCGACCACGAACCGGAAGACGCAGTGTGGGCAGGTCCCCTACAAGATGGACCGATAATCTTGTGCAGGTCGCTGGAAATCGCTGGATGCGGATAGCGCAGGACCGGCCATTGTGGAGATCATTGGGGGAGGCCTTTGTCCAGCACGGGACGTCTTTCGGCTGATATGATGATGAATTTATTTCATGCTGGTTAATAATATATTTTCTTCTTCTTCATCAACTTCATGCGTAAGTACTTTAAGGACTGAGTGTACTTGTGATACACTATGTATATACACTACTTGATGTGTACTTTTACATATATGGACAGACAGCTGTCCGTAGTATAACTTGTGATTATAATTTTCCATTTGTTTGTTCTATTTGTTCGTAGTCATTGGAACGTCAGTCCATATAATTTGATCCTAAATTTTATCTGCTATTATGTATCGTTCGTAGCTTCACGCATAGCGCCTATCCTCAACTTTAGAGGGTGGTGATTTTAGACCCTGACAATTAAATTTATGATTTCCCATTTCTGAGATTAGATTAACACTTTACATTGCAAATAGTTGTATAAAATTTAAATTTAAAGTAGTAGCTATTTATCTACCTTAAATATAGCTTAATACTTGCAATGAAATAGTTCCAACTAGTTTTAACAAGGAAAGTAATAAAGATATACAAATTCGTTTCGTTTTTTAAAAGCAACGCCTAGATTATACATATATGTATGTATTGCAGAGTAATTTACAAACATGCAATTCACAGCCCAAACTTGACCTTCATTTCACATGCATTATTATACAAAGACAACTATACAAATACTTCGATTCTACAAATTAAAGTCTCTCATTCTATTTAAATAGAAAAACTAAAACTTGTGATTATAATTTTCCATTTGTTTGTTCTCTTTGTTCGTAGTCATTGGAACGTCAGTCCATATAATTTGATCCTGTCAGCGTATTATTACGTATGCAGCAAAAGTGGGTTCCAATGCATAGTTGTACCGTTTGTATTTATATGGTTTAATTTGATCTGCAAAATAAGCGTACCTAATGAAACGCCTCCACTATTCGAATGTGAATAGATTGAGCCAAACGACGTGGATAGCATCCAAGTCTAGCGTGCAATCAAACCGAGTGATTAATCTAACAGATCAGCCGACATGTACTAGATACTGATTAGTAAAGTCATCGATGCGCGACCCGTTTCCAAGTTCTTGGCAATGATTCTATTACAATGTTGAACACTAAACAGTTATCACAATATGTAGAACTAGTACAATTTGTAGAAGTGCTCCCTAAGAATGAAACCTGATTTCCATTCTTCTCAGTCCGATATGCTCATTTCGGAAAGCAAATGTGAACCACGGTACAAGTAAAACTATTTTCATGAGCCTTGACGTGTCCCATCGGAATCCGCGCAAATATATAATAACCAAAACCGATTGGGGGGCCGGCTGGCGTAGTTGGTAAATGCTTGCCTTTCAGACTGGAGCTCATGGCTTCGATGCCCACCCAGGACAGATATTTGTGTATATGAACATGTCTGTTTGTCCTGAGTCTGGATGTAATTATCGATATAAAGAAAAGTAGTATCTAAAAGTAGTATCAGTGATCTGGTTACTGTAGTACAAGCTCTGCTTAGTTTGGGATCAGTGAATAATGTCTCAGGTTATTATTATTGTTCGTATCCTAATCCAAATATATGTGTTATTATAGGCTCAATTCGATTTTAAACCGTTAATGCAAATAAATAAGTATGGCCTATATCAAAAATTAAATTAAATTTATAGCATTGCAACAATGCTATAAATTTAAAATTTTATAATTTGGAAGGCGTTCTCACCATGATATAATCTTTCGCATACAATAGCGAACCATTCAGTCAACCATGTTTCTGGAAAAACAAAGCCGATGGATAACACACACACATCCTCCGTAAGGGAGTTAGAAAGGGAATCCTAAATTTGATCTGCTATTATGTATCGTTCGTACCTTCACGCATAGCGCCTATCCCGAACTTGTAGAGGGTGCTGATTTTAGACCCCGACAATTAAATTTATGATTTCACATTTCTGAGATTAGATTAACACTTTGCTTTGCAAATAGTTGTATAAAATTAAAGTTTTAAGTAGTAGCTATTTATCTACCATAAATATAGCTAAATACTTCCAATTAAATAGATGCAACTAGTTTAACAAGAAACGTATTAAGGATATACAAATTCGTTTCGTTTTTTAAAAGCAACGCCTAGATTATACATATATGTATGTATTGCAGAGTAATTTACAAACATGCAATTCACAACCCAAACTTGACCTACGTTTCGCGTATACATTATTATATTATACAAAGACTATACAAATTAATAAAAAATACGAAGTAGATGAATTTGTTTTCCTCGATTCTACAAATCTTCTTCTTTAAATAGAATGTGAGACTTAATCTCACATTCTATTTAAATAGAAAAACCAAAAGAAATAAAAAATATGTCTAACAAATTTCTTAATAACTAATCTCAGCACTTAATCTGCGAGTCAAAGTAACCGCAAAGAAATGTTGAAATTCCAAGACGGAAACCGCGTGACGGATGATTTCGTATCTACTGCGGCTTACATTAATTTGTTATAACATCCACGGAGACGTATCAAATACGATTCTACCACAACGAGTAGAGCGTGGAAGATACTCTCGTAGGTACTTAAGAATTGTAAATATTCAATGCCCCTCCACGCCAAAGGGAATTAGGGTGATACGCCAAAGTAACGGAATCCCCACCTAACGCTTTTCAGATGAATAACACGGTTTCTGAGAAAATAAATTAATCAAGCGGCAGGGCAACCCACGTAGCGTAGATTTACGAGTAACCTCCGACCCTCGCGCCTCGCCTCCCTCGCACTACACAACTCATCAATTTCCTCAGGACATACGACTTGGAATCTTGTTAATTAAACTATGCCGCGAAATTACAGCGAATACATCGTCAGTCTCGTTTCCCGCGGTCTACCATCCCGCCGAAAGTATGCACTAAGCGCCGCATGACCTCAATTTATTACATATGTATGAACTTTTTTGGAGTCTGTAATTCATTATAGGTTACCTCGAGAAAACTCTAAAAGTAGAACAATAATAGAAAATTATTGAATAAATACTCTCAAAACTCGTCAAAGTAAACTCGCGGTGAACAAAATGAGAAGTTAAAATAAAGTTTCATGTAGAAAGGTTCACGTTTAAGTAAGCAAAGTAATTGTTTTAAATAAGATAATATATTTTGATATTCAATTTAAAGTTCGTGTTAAACAAATTCAATCCATAATATTTGGAATAAATTCTTTTAGTAAGAATTCAACGAATTTTAACAATAGTGTAATATATCCGTTTTAAGCCATAGGGATTACTACTTTGTATAGAAACAATTCATTATTTGCGCGGTCTTCATTTTATCGGACGTTGAATTATAATGTATGATCGAGATTCAGTAAACGCAGTCACATTTAAAAATAGTAAATATTATTAAAAATGGTTTCTAATTTAAACAACCATTGATCAGTAAGCTATAAAGTTATAACCAATTTACACGATTCGGTGTACACATTTTAAATTATAACGTACTGACCTATGAGGCTGTGCCGGCTGGCGCCGAGGCTGGGCGCGGGCGGCGAGCCAGCTGCCCGCAGCGCGCCGAGCGCGCCGCCGCCGCCGCCGCCGCCCAGCGCGCCGCCCTCCAGCGCGCCTGCAACAAGCCATATGTTATTTTAATGATATCATATCATTTATCATCATCATATCATCTACCAGAGATCCGGCTTTCCCTCCCCCTTCTCTATCAATATAACGCTAAAACCAATTGTTTCTTTTGCCTTTATGTTAAATAATTAAAGTATTTTTCCTTGCCTTTATGTTAAACTAGCTGTGCCCCACGGTTTTTCCCGCGTTAAATTTTATAAATTATTACAGCTCCTCCACCGTAGGTGATAGCGAGATAATATGTAGCCTATATGTAGACCCGACCTCTTAGTTGCAAAATTTGAAGTAAATCAATGCAGTACTTTTTGAGTTTAGCCCGGACATACATACAAACAAACAGAACATAGACAAAAATTCTCACAACTATATTTTGGGCTTCGATATCGATAGTAGATCACGCCCAAGTATCCTTTTAAAAAAATATTCAATGTACAGTTTTGACTTTCCTACGATTTTATTATTATGTTAAATAATTAAAGTATTTTTATGTAGTGTGGTGGTGTCTCTGGTGCATAGGGTGCGGACCAGCTTTTTATACAACAATGGGTATAAGATGCGGACCAGCTCTAATAGTATCCTAAACATGATTGCAAGTAGGTTGGACTGCGCCTACCTAAGTCGTTGCTGTGCCGTCTCCCATGGCTTGTCGCAGGGATGACGGTTGCAGGGTTACAATGTATGTTACTAATATAGCTATAAGTCCTACTAACATATAGGAGTCATAGTTACTTAAATAAATAAATATTCTATTCTATTTTATTTTAAGGGTTATAGCTATTTGTTACCATACTGAACATGCGCTTTACCTTCCTGTTAGTTGAATGAAACATTGTAGCGTCATATATGATAACTTCTATGGGTTGATATAATGAACAAGGTTCTAAGCTGTGCATTTTACGTCGGTGCTAGCTATGGTGAGTACGCTCACCCCCCGGACCACAACATCATATTAATTTAATTATGTTAAAGTTATTATGTAAGGTGAACGTACTTTCCTAGTGTTTGGTCATAATTTAGACCTAGATGATTTTGGCAGCAGATGCCGGTATTAGAAAATTCAAGTTGCATCGCCGTAAATATCCGACCTACTCCTATAGGACTGTGATCGGCAAATAAGCCACTAGTGAATATGTTCACTATTTTGCCGATGATAAGCCTTTTAATGAAGAATGTACCGCCACAACTTAAACTATAATTACAAATTGAGTACACTCAAACATTTATGGGTTACATAGAATCAGATCGTATCAATCTCTTACAGGTAAGCACAATATGCATTACATATTGACTAAATGTATAAAAGCTACATCAAATTACATGAAATTTTATACACACAGAACAATGAAGCTCCTCAGGCCATGTTAAAAGTACAAAATTGAAACAAAACATTAAGATCACAGGCAAGAACAAAATTGAGGAAGAAATAAAATTATAATGGAAAACTTAGTTAAATTAAAATACTAAAATAGCATGGCATTTTTACTGTTGCAAAGACACATTATGAAAGCTAAATATATAATTTGTCTCTTGTTAAATATCATTCGAACTAAACCTTGTGCGCACAAGCATTTGGATACGAAACAAATAGTAAAATAATCCTTTAGCGTTATGCAGGCATAACGCTTTTAAATGTGCTGTAAAGTTATCAACTCAGATTTTCTTCGCATACACGGGTAATATAGGTACAATTAGTATAGGTATGCACCACAAACTTAAAAGCCTAGATGGAGCAGGCAATCACCGCTCTTTTAGATTATCTTGTTAAAAATTAAACAAGATTCTACGTTAGATAGTTTCGGATCTGGTTCCGAAAGTTATTTACTAACTACTTTTAATAAATTCATATATAAATAACTTTAGCTGTATTTGATTAGTCTAGGATCCTAATTCTCGCAAAAAATGTCCAGATAGAAGACGCAGCAAAAACAGTCCGATTAAATTTGGCCCATTTAGGTACCGTCTACAAAGATCCTTTTTTAAAGTAGGATATACAGGTCTTTGAGTAAGCTTTCGCTGCTAAAATGGGCTGTTCAGAATCATTGTTTTATCTAGATAAACATAGTATTTTTTATTTAAATGGATACAATTTTAGATTTGTACACGTTCTAAGAGTTACGATGGAACATTTTATGAACATTTTTTTGGTATCAGTCTTCTTTAGGTACTTCTTGTGAAATAAAGAATTTGAAAAACCAATTTGGAGGGTTGAAATTAAATTTTGATGGCATAAGAATACTAATGACCCTAAAATATACCAGCCTCATGCGAATTAAAATTGAAATAGGGCGAGTTGGCGTGGTTGGCTAAATGCTTGCTTTCACGCTGCAGGTCGTGGGTTCGATTCCAACCCACCACAAATATTTGTGTGTATGAACATGTCAGTTTGTTCTGAATGTAGTCGTCTATATAAGTATGTATTTACACAAAAGAAAAGTTTATCAGTTGTCTGGTTTCTATAGTACAGCTCTGCTTAGTTTGAAATTAGATGACCGTGTGTGAATAATGTCCCAGGATATTATTATTATTATAAATAATGTTATAATTTAGAAGGTATAATTTAGAGGTTTTAGAAACTTATACGACTTCGTTTAAGTTTCAAAAACAGGAGAAAATATTTTATTGTTTATGTTTTATTATTTTATTTTATATTTTCTTCCATTTTTATTCTTTGATTTATTCTAATCTCTAACTACTCAGAGCTTGTATGGCATGCACGTAGCTCATAACCATACCTATATATTTGTAAATACTATTAAAATTAAAACTATGTTTTTTACACAACGAGATCATTCACTTCATATGTTATATGTTTTTAATCAGGTTTTTATAACTATCCCATTACCGTAACCTATGACTGTCCCCTTCACTAACCTCTGGTGACTTTAGTGACGAGCAGAACCAACATTAACATAATCATCCTAATAAACCTCTGTAAATATAAGGTAGTGCTACTTCACCAGTCGAGCTGCTCATAGCGTAAAAGATTTTTGTGCACCTCTCTCGGTTTCGTCCATAGTGGCGCCAATGAGCATCATCTCACAGTAACCCTTTGTTATAAAAGATACCCTAAATTGATTAACAACTTTTTCTATTAGCTTCGTTACCTGTTTTTGACTGAAACTCGGGCATAAACAAATTTATTCAGTAGTTAGGTCAGTCGGTTCTCAAGAGAACTGTCAAAATTAATATGGATTTCTAAAGCGAACATTTTTCATTTAATATTTTATTACCTTTTGTTTTATTCGGTGTTCGCAGTTCTGACTATAAGCTAGACTGGTAGCTTCAAGATGATTAATGAGTTTAAAAATTGGCCAATTGTGTACAAGCTACCTTTGTTACAACTTAGAAATATAAAGTACATATATTTTTAATCTATCACCAAGTTTCTGTCCACAAAACCATGTGTTTGAAATATTATAGATTATTTTGGAAAAATCACTTCTTATTAGCTTTCATTTTAATAGCCAGGCATGGGATTTAAAATTACTACCTATGGATAAAAAAAAATATTTCATAACAAATAAAAAAAGAGTTGCTGTTGTATTGAGCTGCAAAATAGAAACAAAAGTGATAATAATAATTTAACGTGATTGTGTTAAATCCAAGTTGAATAAAAAAAAGATCTTCATTACAGAATAATTGATTTTTCTTGTCATTTAAAGATCTCCCCTTGAAGTTCCTAGTGATGTACATCTCGTCGTAAACTGTGGCAGATGTTATGTCGATTGCTCTATATTTTTTGTTAACAAACTTCAGAGATAATCTTATTTTATACAATTATTATCCTCAAAACCAGCAGAATAAAAATAAAATGTATATGGAGGCATACGCTAATAAATCAATTCCATACTATCACGCCACTTGGAAGAAAAGTGGAAAATATTAAATGAAACAAAACATATTACGGCCTTTTTCAATAACAGCTACTTTTTGATAAATAAAAGTCATAATCAAATCAAAATCAAATAAAGTATCAAATCTTAATGCATTTTATTAATTGACTGGAATAAAACACAATTTGGTTTGAACCAATGATGAGTAATGGTGAAGCTCCAAAGTTTCAATTTGAATTTTTCATTTGAATGAAAACACAGCTTCTCCCCAACTTCAATCCCATGGCGATGAATAGAAAAATGTTATTCATTTCAAATTAGTCCGTATTCCTAATTTTTTTCCTTTAAGACGGACAGATATTTGGATGACGTTGCATCATAAAGCGATCCTTTTCTCTCTATAAGACAGAATATATTGATTACATTACACACCAGTGTCAATAAGCGATGTTTTCATCACTATAGCCACAATTGTAATTTAACTCCGTATACATTTGTTTATAGTCACTACAAATATAGTTTTTTTCACCGCTAAATAGAATTTTCAATGGCAGATAGTGAAGATTATCGTAGATTCTGCTACATTTTTCGTAGCTACTACGGCGTAACACACCGAAGTCTTCTGCTACGAAAGTTTTCAAACTAGCTGTTATTACTATGATAAATTATTAAAATTACTCTTTCAGTCTTATAAAATATACCATATGTATATTACGGCGCAGAATTCAGGACAGAGCTATGTCATTATCGTTTTTAGATGTTATATAGAATATAAAATTGTTGTAAAAAAATACTGGATTGTACTTACATACTAGTACTACTACTTAGTATTGGGTAAAAAAAATATTTACTACTGTTATGACTCGAACCTTTTTTGGAACACTTTATATTCAAAATTCTTGTGCTAGTAAATTTTATTATTGACATTGTCAGTTCACAGTTTTACCAAGTTTAATAAACCATAGTTTCTTATTTTACCAGCGAATTATTTAAATTTTTTCCGATATTTAATAACTACATTTAGTATCAACAAATATGTTCAGTATTTAGATCCATTTATGATACTGGGCTACAATCGAGAATACCTTGTCTATATTTGGGATAATCGGTCATATAAACAATTTACCACATACTGTTCAATTTGCAATGCCTGTAATGCTGACTAGATTTAATTTTGCATTTAATGGAAATTATTTTAAAACAAAAAGTAATTCATATAGAAAAAAAGCCTAGTTTATGACTGGGATAAACAGTTATATAGACAATTTACCACTTACTGTAAGATTTTCAATGCCTGGAATGCTAACTAGATTTAATGTTTTACTAGTTGATTCTAAAAGCTGAATTTAAGTGACTTACATAAAGATATAATAATTCTAAAAGCTGAATTAAATTGATAAACCAACGCAAGTAATCCTATAAAGATAGAACATTAAAATTAGGTTCTAATTATTTTTTATTTTAGGTGCGCTACTTTATTTTTACTTTTTTTAGGTACATAATTATTTAAAAAACGTAATATTTTTTTTCCGTATAGTAAATTTAGAGCCAAGCAAAATCTACTTTAAAAAAAAAAGAAAACTCACTACATTTTTGGCATAGACACAATTCCATACGTCAACGAACATAATATTAGAATGGCCTAGTAATATAATCAAACGCTACCGTAGCCCTGGGTCTCAGCTTACCCTTAGTTGAATTAGGTCCCTAGATGTCATGATGGAGAGCGTAGGGTCGGAAACGGGTGGGCAAGTGCGTGTTGCAAGCGTCCCCGGCTACGAATGGATTGTTGCTTGTTTGCCCACTTTGATAGTATAAAAAATACTTTCGTTGTTTGATAATGATAGGGACTCGTATTTAATCAACATAATTTTGTATTTGTTAGAATCATAATATAGAAATTTAAATTAAACAATTCAAATAAATAGAGAGTCAAAATAATTATTGAATTTGTTACAACAGCCTCCTTAAAATTAAAACAAAACATTGGAAAGTATTGAAACCTTTCCAATGTTTTGTTTTTCCATTCCAACGCTCGCAAATATTGAAGTGTATCTCTTGCTATAAACATATCAAATACAAACAAAAACAAAGCAGGATATTGATAGGCTTTTTCTTTTCCAATAAGACATTGATGATAAGGCTCCAAGTATAACGGCGGCTGCCGCAGACGAGGCACTAGGGACCCGTTCCGACGACACTTTGCTTTATGTCCTCTAATATGGCTATTCATCGCTCTCTGTGTTAAGTAAATGTGCAAACTTCACAGATATATGTTACACGAGATTTTGTAGACGTTGTAAACTATTCTTGGTATTACTTCTGTAGGATCCATGAAGTAAATTACAGTAATAACTTTACTCGTTCTATTTTAGTTTAAAACCACAAACGCCCGAGTGTGAGGCACTAAATATATTTTTAAATAAAACGGATTATTTTAAGCCATATAGCCATATTGGTATTTGCCATTAGTTCTACTCTACATTGACATTTTTATTTTCTTGGTTAATGATCACGCCATATCCAGACTCAGAACAACTATAAATAGATAGTAGATCTATAGTTTTCCTGTGCGGAGGTCGAACGTGAATCACGAGTGCACCAATCCTACCAAAACGGTAAATTTAAAAAAGAAGAGCCAAGTTCCATACAACATTATACTTTACTGTGGGCTTCGCGGCATAAAAAATGGAGATATAAATTTTATTTTATTTTATTTCATAGGTACAGAAACAGACTACAGACTAATTAATAATATCATTTCTCATCTTTCATTATTATCATTAATACCAAATGAGTGCCAAGTTCTAAGCAAAATCCAAATATGTATTTATAGAAAAAAAATAATATTATGGACAAGTATTAAACCCTATTTCTTTGCTTTATTGGCTACCTATTACAATTGCTGTTATTTAAAAAAAATGTCAGATTTGACTTGGCCAGTTTTAATATTTTTTGTATTAGAAACGTCTGTATGAAAAATATTCTTCATGAGACAACAATCAACTTATTTTTTTTTATTTTA
The DNA here is from genome assembly GCA_951640165.1 of Pseudoips prasinana. Lineage (NCBI taxonomy): Eukaryota > Metazoa > Arthropoda > Insecta > Lepidoptera > Nolidae > Pseudoips > Pseudoips prasinana. Next base: position 18,595,522 of record OX621236.1, on the reverse strand, counting down.
TTCACCATCATCATCATATTAGCTAAAATACATCCACTGCTGAACAAAGATCTTCCTCCAGGATTTCCATGGCCGATCTTATGCTGCCCACAGTCCAGCGGTTTCCCGCGACCCTTGTAAAATCGTTGTCCACCTTGAAGGATACTTGCCCACGCTTCCGATTCGTTTTCGCCACTCAAGAAGCCATGTGCCACGCCCACTGCCAATTCAGTTTGGCCTAAAAGGCCTAAAAACCTAAAAGCTTACGTCAGTTACCAATTACGCTTAGTTAATTTTAGAATTAATGGTAAATCGAACTTAATTGAGTTGCAGGGGTGACTGAAGCTAGAGACAAATTGTATATAATATAATTTCAATTGATTCCTATTCACTCTGTTTTACGCTATTAACAATTTATTTGTTTAAAGTTACTCCTAAAGAGCATGATACCCATGTCATATAAATTCAAAACTTTGATCAGACATAGTTCGAAGAAAAATAAACAAACTATCAAAGTAAAAAAATCTTTAAGTATTTTTATGCTGAGGATAAAACGTAAGTGAAACGTCACGTTCAGGTCAGTGACGGACTGTCTTGTAAACGCGGCTCTAGTCGTCATCAGCTACGTTTACTGTCCGAGAAGAAGTTATCACTTCTATAACGTTGTCATAACCATTTCCATACACCCTTTTCTTTTGTTTTTATTGGTATATTTTGCATGTGGTGAAATTACGGTCGGTAAAAGTCGTACCTACCTAAAAATCAACGCAAGCAAAACTGTTTATAGCCATTGCCATATCTTTGTACGGAATTGAACAACCAAAAGCATTTTTGTTTGGTACATTATTTCACCGCAATAATGCCCAAGTTGACTGCGGCCTGCGAGTATATATTTGTGATATTACTACCCACAATGGTTCTTTAACCAGAAGATAGGGAAGGTACCACGTTTTATGCACCGTAGATAAAACCAGGAAATGTGTTATGTATACCAAGATGGGTAATAATGCTGTTTCGGCCGATATCTTTTATGTTGTCTTTATTTAGTCCAAAACAGATAGGTAGTGAAATTTAATGGTCTATGTGTATGATCTCATTTTTTGCACATTACATTATTTCTTTCCTTTATCTTTATGTGGACTTATAAGTCTATTATCGGTTTAGTATCAATTCCCTTCCAGTAAAGAATATATACTATGTTCTACCTAAACAGATGTTGATCTAACTTTAACTGACTGAAATTTCAATAGTTATTGGTCACAATGAGGTTACATTGTCATGAAAAAATTTAATAAGACACGTAGAATGACACGTAGTTTGACAGTTAAAAGTGCCATACGATTCTGTAAAAAAAATATTCTGTACTATTAAACGCGCAAGATTTATTCAGTTGTATATTTATTAGTCTTCTAGTCAACACATGCCTCGTTGGTTTTGAGGTAACGTGTTCAATCGCTGACAATAAGGTCCCGGGTTCAAATCCGCCGTCAGCTCTCTGTCTGAATTTTTCCGATCGCCTTAGCTAACGTCCGTTCGGATCACGGGAATATAGAAATAGAAAGTGCTTGTCTCCATTGAGACTGGCCGCTATAGCCGAAATATGACCTGAAGGACATTATAATATGATACTACTTACTTATCATATGGGCAGTGACTACCATAGTATCAGAGTTGTTCACCGAGACCGACAGTAATAATCTACTATAAAAAATAATCCACTTTGGCGGACACCCATCTATGGACTGACCCAGAGCCGAGTTACTTAGCTTAGCTTTAGCTTAGCTACTCACTGATCACATACAGACCGGTAAAAGCGTCTTCCTGTAAGCGCCTCAAAGTGTTACTGATCCGAAAAGAAAAGTGTATCTTATCTGTAACTCCTTGTTTTACAAAGTCCATTCCCAAAGTACAATGATGTAAAGAAAACTAATATTCCGTGGCCAAAGTTTCCCAAGTCCAGTCCTTTATGTTTATGGAGCATGTTGAGTGAATTTATCGTCATAATTTTTCCTATACGCAAGTATTGTTTCAGCTGTGCTTGAAAATATTTTTTTATGAACATTGTTATATCGCCACGTTACGTTGGTAACACATGGGCTTAATAATTTCGCCTTTATGAATTTCTGTTATTGTGGGCCATTGTAATACAGGGTGTATGGGACAACGTAACGCATACGGATGTCTTAAATACAATCCCTTGCCTGTTGAAACCAAAAATCGTATGGTAAAATATTCAAACGCGTTTTGAAATGTGGACTAGTACGTGCTCTTGTATATATATGAAGAAATTATTTTGTCTGGACAAATCTATATAGAATTTTAGGATTTATTGTCTACTAGCTGTGCCCGGCGGTTTTACCCGCGTTAAATTTGATAAATTATCATAGCTCCTCCCGCGTAGGTGATAGCGTGATAATATGTAGGCTATATGTTGACCCGATCTTTTAGTAATATTCATGCAAAAATTGATATTGATACATACAGACAAACAGACACACAGACAAAAATTCTAAATACTATATTTTTTGCTTCGATATCGATTTTAGATCACGCCCCAAGTATCCTTATTAAAAAATATTCTTTGTCCAGTTTTGAGTTTCCTATGATTTTATTATATGTGTATAGATGAATAATATGTATTTCTAGATATACCTCTTTTTTACACACATACTGTAAAAGTTAATGTTCAACTTCTCTCTGTCCTAAGGTTGTATGGAAGAGATCGTTTTATGTAATAAGGCCACCCATTATCCAACTTATATCTATATCTTAACATATCTATTTGAGATTAGATACATAAAATTTTTGTTATGTTTGTTTGTAACGCGTAACCTCAAAAACGGCAAAACTAAATTTAAATATTCTTTCACCTAAAGAGCAACATAGGCTGTAACATATTCTCAAAAAAAAAATTGAGATCCACACGAAAATTACAATACACATTGAAATTTTCGTATCAAATATTTGCCTGTATACATAGTAAGTCTTTAGTTTGTGGTATGGTACTAATTTAAAAGCTAAAAGCATGCTGTATGGTGACGGCATTTCTATGCCGTCAACACACAGCATTGCCCCATCTCATCCCGTGGGGGGCGTAGAAATCATCCGAGGGAATAACTACCAGAGAACGGGCAGCAGCGTTTTTCTGTGAACTATGTCCAACAAACTGCGAACACCAAACCGTCTGCCAAGCGTGGCGATTACGACATATCCCCCATTCTTTGGGAGTCTTTTGTCCAGCAGTGGACGTACTTTGGCTGACATCATGACTAATTTAAAATATTAATTTATCTTTCTATTAATCTATATGTGTGAACCCAACGGGTCACTAATATGTAATATGTCACAATATATATTCTTAGAATTGAACAGAGTATTCTATTATTTTCTAGTGATAGTTTAGATTGATATCGTAGACCTCAAAAAGAAAGCGTAACTGCATCTAAATGAGTATTACACGGTGTTAGAAATAAAGTAATTTATATTTAAATTTTGAGATTAAATTTTTCGTCAGTTCCTATTTAATCCTTATTGAGAACTAGGCTAGGCTAGGTCCACGGCAACATGCGTTGAATTTTATATTCATCACTTATCCTGTAGCCATTACGAGAAATTTGGTCCGATCTGCAATAAATCGAAAAGAAACAAATAGAACGGGGAGAGGTGTAATGAGTAAAGCAAATTTGTTTAACATAGAAACGATAGCATTTATATTTAGTCATAAAATATCTAATGAGTGAATGCATTGCTTTCACTGATTTGTTCTATGATTATAGTAAATAATCATTACTAAATTCTTTGTTTAAAGGTAAAGTAAAATAATCTTTATTTAATCCCAAATAAAGAAAGAAATAAAAACATGACTCATTACAATACGGCGTTTGGCTTTTGCATTTTGGAACAACGCATTAGTATAAAACATTATTTTATATCAAATAACACATGAATAACTTCGTATGAGACACAGGCTTCCAGATGGTATTTAAATTTATCCATCGGTATTATGGGATTTTATTTGTATTCAAAACTCAAATTCATTATGTAAACTTAAACAAATATGATGAACAAAATGTTCAGTGCAATAGGTTTATTTTTGCTACGCTCTCGGGACTAGGTATATTAAAGATCTACCTAGGCCCGAGAGCGCATCAAAACTGAGCTAACTGAACGGAACTAGGCTAACGGAATCATTGTATCGTGAGACCAAAAAGTGAATGTTCTACGATTTCATGAGCTTTTACAGTAGAAAGTAGAGTTCTGTTGCATGACATATTGTCAGGACAGCCCGATACCATGTCCGTCTAACCACAATTGAAACAGCAAATGCACCTGCCGAGAGGTGCGTTTGCTGTCTCAATTGTCATATTAATAATATCCTTCGATTGAATTTAGACCAGACGGCCAGTTTCAATCAATACTAGCTATCTGCGAGGGTTATATTATAGTGCATGGGTTATCCAAGTATATACAGATGCACTATATCACATTTATTTAAAATAAGGCTAAAATGTTTCCTAATTAAAAAATGTTATTACTCTGTGACTGAATTTGTAAATGATAAAAAAATAAATTAATGTAATGTTATGTTGACTGTTTTTAATTTTATTCTATTATATGTTTGACTTGTACCTGACCTATGTAAATGTAATTCATATATTTAATTTTAATTAATGCACTTATATGTAATCACAATTCAGATACAATTTAAATTGTTTTATAAATAAATCTATTTCCTCACTCCCATGTTTGATGAAATGGGCTAGCCGACATATATAATATATATATTTATATATATATATATATATATATATATATATATATATATATATATATATATATATATATATATATATATATATATATATAAGGGATATACGAGTACGCAAAGCTGACGACTTAGCTAACTGATATTATTTCTTAAGGCGCTCATAGCAAGGTGCACTCACCGGTCCGTAAGTGATCGGCGAGATAAAGCACCAAGTTACTCGGTTAGTCTATAGATGGGTGACCGCCAAGTAGTTAAATTTTTAACGTGCGTTATGCTGTCGGTCCTGGTTGTTATCAGCACACTACAGTCTTTAAGCCACGTCAGAGGCCTACTGGGCGGCTTGAACAAATTAGGGTAACCACTGCGCATTCAATAAAGAAGAAGAAAAAATTATTAACAGAAAAATCAATATAGCACTTTTTGCCCGATCTGGGATTTGAACCCCTTATTATCTGCGGCTGATCACGACCTCTAGACCAATCTATACATATAATAAAGTCAAAACTGTACATTAAATATTATTTTTAAAGGATACTTGGGGAGTGATCTACAATAGATCTCGAAACCACAATATAATTTATAGAATTTTTGTCTGTTTGTCTGTCTTTTCTGTCGTCTGTTTGAATTTTTGTCTGTAAGTCCGAGCTAAACTCAAAAAGTACTGCATGGATTTACTTCAAATTTATGAAGTAAATCCATGAATGATGCATGAATATTAACTAAGAGGTCGGATCAACATATAGGCTACATATTATTACGCTATCACCTACGGGGGAGGAGCTGGGATAGTTTATAAAATTTAACGCGGGTAAAACCGCGGGGCACATCTAGTAATTAATATACTAAGTGAACGAAACTGAGTACTAAAACTTCGAGTAATGATATGCCTCTCTTTATAACTTCTTATTCAGTGACATTTGAATTAAATTAAGATCCCAATGAAAATGCAAAACGAATGTAGTTGAAACGTTTGCTCATTTTTACATATTCATAACTCGCCCTTTCTGAATAGTGTAGTTTTGTTCTTTCTTATATTTAGATGACGTTTTCTTTTTACCTTATTACTGCCGAACGTTTTCTGATAATAAACAAGAAGCTTTTAGACGACTGTAAGATAATTTAGAGTAGAATGTGTATGTTGCTGGAGGTTATTAATATTCTTTACTTTCACTGCATCGTCTGTGTTTTATTAACAAAACCACTTCTAACTTAAAAGTTTCCATCACATTTCGACAACATAGTGAAATAATGGTTTCTGCCATTTTAGCATAATTGCAACAAGATATTCAAGAAAAAAAGTTATACTAAGGGTCTATGCACACCACGTTTTTTAAACGCGCCGTCGACGCGCGTATTAGAAACTCGCTTCAACGGCGCTTTTTTTCTACAGAACAGTTTGGTGCTTGTATGAGTCGATGCTAACGCGTGTTTGTATCGCTACAACGCGCGTCACCGGCGCGCTTAAAACACGTGGTGTGCATAGGCTCTAATTGGTCGCAGATTCACCATTAAATGAATCATTCTTCGTTTTTTTTATTTTTCATTTTTTGAAAAGTGTATATAATTTACCATCAAATATTGATAGCATGTTACTGGCTGGATAGAGGGCTGCTTCTAATAATACTAGTTTTTTTTAATAAACCAATATCTGCTGCAGTGTTTCAATGGTATATGACTAACTTTATTATTCTCTTTATACGTCTCAGTTATGTGCGTAACCCTTGTGCGAAAGCTTAAACATTGCACTTTGGCCTTGTCTTATTTTTTATCCTAAAACCACATTGCTCAACATTAAATTGATTTTAGACTCACGTTATGGTATCTGTTGCAAATAAAAATACAAATATTATTCATTTAAAAAAGGGTTACGTTATCAAAACTTTCTGTATACTTGTCTTTACGTTAATATTGTTAGCATTAGTAGTCACTGGAGTCTACCTTTATGTCAGACAGACGGAATTCCTAAAATTTATATGTATGTATGTTTGTTTTTTTAGTAGTAGGTTACATTCGGGTTCTATTTTTACTTGGTACATTTTTTTATTGAAGTGGCAGTGTGCGGGTACATAGATCGTAGAACAGACGACCGCTGGGGCAAAAAGTTTCTCGAGTGACCACCACGAAGCGGAAGACGCAGCGTGGGCAGGTCCCCTACAAGGTGGACCGACGATCTTGCAAGGGTCTTGGGACAGCACAAGACCGGCCATTGTGAAGATCCTTAGCGGAGGCCTTTGCTCAGCAGTGGACGTCTTTCAGCTGATATGATGATGATGATGATGACATTTATTTGTTATGTACGTTAAAACATACATTACTCCAGTAAACAACTCAAATTGGCAAGCATTAGTACGAGATTAACGTAACAGATCGTTACTTATATATCATTATATATACTAAATGCCATTTCTCCACTCAATCAACGGGATCGTTTGCCAGTTGACCATTCAATTAATCGAATCGTTTACCATTTGGCTATACCATCAGTGCGTTCTAATTATAGAGGATAATGTCTCCCAAGTCGACCTGTAAAGAAATATATATCTAGTACTAACATTTAGAAATTAACATCCAAAACTTTCTACTAGGAATCACACACCTTTATAAAAATATACAATAACTATAGGAATGGATGCATTTCAAATTTATTAGATAGATCACCAACCAAGAGAGTGTGAATTGGGGCATGATGGTATAGTTATTTACTAATATTTTGATATAATAAACATGTAAAGATCCACATAAGATAGTGCTACGTTGATTGGACACACAGGGCATCGTTTGTTAAGCGGGTGAGTACCTAATACTAATTATTTTGGAACAACAAACACGTACACATAGGTCTTCAGGTCCTCCGCACTTAAGGCGGATCAAACAAGAGGTGCTTGTGGGACTGACAGGGCGTGTTGTACCAACAAAGATAGCTATCGGTTCAGATTGACTATAGGGCGATATTTGAACTCCACCGAGATAACAAACAGTTCGTCTCATCCTCAACTACCGCATTTGTTTCATTAATATTTGTTTGTGTGATTTTATTACTAAAATCTAGATTGCAATACTAGGATTATTTGTAATAATAATTATTATTAATAATAATATCCTGTGACATTATTCACACACCCAAACTAAGCAGAGCTTGTACTATGGAAACCAGATAACTGGAATACTACATACTATTTTTCTTTTGTAAATACATACTTATCTAGATAATTAACACCCAGACACAGGACAAACAGACATGTTCATACACACAAATATCTGTCCCGGGTGGGAATCAAACCCACGACCTGCGGCGTTAAAAGGCAGCGGTCTACCAACCACGCCAACAGGCAGGCATACATTATGAGTGTAGAAGTTGGGGTTGTATTACACCCCCAACTTACAGACCCCGGGCTGCTACTGGGCGTTCGTCATGCCCGAATAATAACACTATTTGGCCCAACCAGGGATGAGAATTCAGAAACGCTAGACTAATGAGGCAGTTTTTAGTATTGCTATATGCCATATCCAAGGTTTTTATAATCGATCTAATCTCATATCGCGAAAGTTCTAGCATGAGCTCATTCGACCGCAAAGTTTTCGGAGTCGAGTACTCCGCTGCACTAAATACACACAACACACAATAAAATCTAATAATAATTCCTATGACTTCCTCTAACAGACGGTTTCCCGCAATTTAATTTTCTAAACTGAGTACAGTAGATTACGGGCACAGTGCCATGTCAATAGGTGTTGGTATTTAGATAGAGAGAGAGGGCGATAAGATTTATTCAGAGATTATGCTTAACACACACATTTTGTCTTTTGTTTAATTATTTAATAAGTGCGGTAGTGGAAGAACGAAGGCCGTTGATATTCAGTGGAGCTCTAGAAATGTGAATGGAAGTTTTGGAAGAACACACTCTATGGTGAACAAGGTCTACTTACAGACTGACAAGGTCATTCTGCAATCACCAATCCTCCTGCCACTGGTGGCGATTAACACCTTATTCCCCGGAACGTTCATTGAGGTGTTCTATAAAGAAAGCTTATATTTAGACACGAATCATTGTAAAGTATAGTACATTATATATTTTTAAAGTATTAGTGAAATTATTTATAGGCTAAGGATGCATGTATCATAAGACGCAAAGGATAGGTTCAGTGGATTAGCTTTCATTGAGTTCATTCACATCATAAACATGCCATGTACGAAACAATGAACCGAAATTGCATTTGCTTTGGATACTTTAATGTCCCTTGTTTATTTTAAAGTGAATGTTCTTTTATCTACGTTTGGACACAGGTACAATAGGGTAAGAATAAAACACAGAAATCGATCACTCAGTGCGTTCGCGGCACGTCCTTTCGCACCGACGTCTGTCAACATAATGGCGGAGAACGGGTCTCTCCAGTGCACATATTATAATTATAATTAAATATGTGCACTAGAGAGATACACCAGAAAATCCACTTTTTTATTTTGATAGGGTATTCTACCCAAAAGAGTAAACAAAATACAAGATACCATTGATTTTTTTCATCGTATCATATACGAGTATATGAAGCCTAATTGCTAATATAGCAATCTCTTTCATACAGTGAATCTAAAAATATATGCTAAGACTAGATACTATTTTTAAGTTTTAAATAAATTTTAACAACCATTAATATCTTCTTTCTCTCTTTATTTATGAGACCAACAAAAATATATATGTGAGACTAACAACCATTAATATCTTCTTTCTCTCTTTATTTTTCTCTCTTTCTTTATGAGACCGAAAAAGATAATGACATCACATGTCATATTAAATTTCAAAATGGAATGAAATTTAGTTAAATTCTATTGTAATTATTGTTTTAATATAATAAAGTAGATCTGCGTTAATTTATTTTTATGACAATTGACGGGAAGACATTTTATGTTGAACCGTACCCATCTAGAACATCCAAAAGAATTCTAAAAATAGTAATAATATACAAAAAATAAATATACACTCGAATAGATAATCTTCTTGTTTTTGCTGTCGGTTTGTCATAATAAAGTATTAGGTATATGTAACAGTACAAAACAATGGTGCGTATTGTTAATGCTGCGTACATGTCATCAAAATGTAAGATAAATATTGTTAAAACAACTTACTACCAACTTCAACTTTACTTAGAAACGACCAACAACAGGTCTAGTGATTCCCAGGATAAATTGTTGTGCGGCGAGCACTATTACTTGTTCTGTGCCGGTTGCCGTAGTACAGGTTGTGACCCAAGATATTGTCACATTCAGGGTTCAAAACTCAGTACTGACCAGTAAGGGTTTTTGGTGGCTTTTATAACATTTCGAGAATTTTCTTATTAATAGTATAGAACAATAGGATAGCTGATGAAAGAGTCACACATAATTATTGATGCAAAATTAACATTAGATGGTTCAAGAATAAAAAGAAAAGGATGGTGCGAATTTCCTAATAGAAAAGAAAGAGATAGGTGAAGATAAGGACAGAAGGATTTCAATATTGGTGAAGGTTCTAGAACATAAAGAACAACTTTGGGAATGTTTTATATTTGGAATAATTGAGGGGTATATAAGCAGTATATCGGAACGGAACGGTGAGTTTTAATTAAAGTGAAATTTAATTAAAACTCATCCTTCTGTTTTAATATACTTCACTGCACTACAGATTATAATAATATGTGTGCCTAGATATACCTCATTTTTGTTATATCGGTTGTTACACACCTACTGGTAAAAGTTAAAGTTCAGCTTCTATCTATCCTGAGGTTGTATGGAAGTGATCGGTTTTTCTGATAAGAGCACCCGTTATCCGACTTATATCTTAACAAAGCTATAAAAAGAAAAGATTGATTTTTTTTTTTATGTTATATTGCAATGTATTGTCACGTTAGTGCCTCGAACCATAGTACCAGTATGGGCTTTTGGTGGCTTTTGTATCATCGATAGAATCTTCTACTAAATACCACAACAAAAGAAAAGGAATACCTGAAAAAACAGATAACCAAATTCTTAATGCAAAGATAGGTGAAGACAAGGATGAGCATTACGATATTGGTGAAAATTCCGGAATGAAAAGAAAGAGACGGTGAAATAGGTGAAGACAAGGACCAAAGTATAGGTGAAGAATCTCAAAAGAAAAGTATGACTTTCAAAATGTTAGGAGAAGTACCTAAAAGTTGAAAAGTGAATAAGTACAAGTGATCAGTGAAAGTAAGCAGTAGCAAGTGTTCCGTACACAGTGAGAATTGTACCGTATACGTCGGAACTGTTGCACAGTAGTCGTCGCGGGGACTCGGTAAGTGTGCCATGTGTGAACTCTCACACGTTGCTTGTTGCCGGTACTCTCAGTACGTGTGCGTTCCGTGATCTTAGTTATGCACCAACTATCACTACCGACGCCAATAAAGGGTACGTTTGCAAATACTAGATTTCTTTCCCCTGACCCACCTCTCGCCACAATATTTATTTTTGGCTCAGCAGAAAGCATTTTGTTCTCCCAAGGTAGTTATTTATTTACAAATGTTAACAAAATAAAGATTGGAATATTCAACAAGCATAGGGAATGTTTGCGTATTGGTCGCGAAAAAAAAGTAGTACTGTAGATTATATATAGGTAGACACTCAAAAAGATATAGTCGAAATATTAACCTCCTTTTTTTGGAGTCTGTTAAATAGTATTTATTCCTATTTGTTTTTGCTCAAAATATTGATAATTTTAATAACATGGTATAATAAAATATAGACTTAACTCTGTTCAAACTATATTCACAGCACAGCACTCAGGCCGAGTACTCAAACCACTCCCATATTCTAGGGATTAAGATATGGATTTACGGTTCTAGAAACAACTTGAGTTTATAAATTGTATTTCGAATTAGAACCGTTCCGTGAAATCTTTAGTTAGAATTATCATATCGTTACTGAGAATTATCATTTTAGCCCATCGAGAGGATTGGAACTTGCATGTTCTGGGTAAAGATGCCAGACCCCAATGATGCTACGGTGAATTCCTCACGACTTTTAAAAATTACGATTCTGGCCGTGTGCTCCGATACATATTCTTATAGCAAAACAAGTCTAAATGACCGCTACTGCAGAATGTGTAGGCTCAGTTCACGGCAATGTGTACTGCCAAGTTTCCCGAAAAATTCATAATAATCTTGCTTCTTGGGTCTAACGAAAACTAGATTTTCTGCTGTTGAATACACTACTAGTTCTCGTAGTCTGGAAGAGATCGCTTAAGGCGATAAGACCGCCCAATGTGCATTATGTTCTTTATATCCGATGTATTTTCTTCCTGTTTGACTGTGTAGAATAAAGAGTATTCTATCTATCTACTAGTAGACCAACGAGGCAGGCAAAAGCGAAATAATCCAGGTTTTCAAACTATAACATAACTGGGTAAACTTTTGTAAATATGTATGTTATAGTACCACGCAAGCTATTAGCACTCGTATTCAGCGAACGAGAGAGCCATACAACACAATATAAACATAAAAATAAGTAGGAAGTGCCTGATTAGTGACTACAAAGTTTTGTCCCCTGAATTCAGAGCTGGAACCGTGCCAGGCTTTGTTAAAAGAAGTTAATGACATAGCAACATGCGCTGCAAAAACCACTATGGGAAAATTGTTAGAGAGATTAAGTCCCATTAGTTATTATTATCGTTTGTGTGATTTATTTCGGCCTCTTAGCATAAGTTGTGGGTGATACCGGTGAGAGAAGATTCATTTTCCCGACTTATTATTTATTTATTTAGATCATGGCAGGTGCATTTGGGTTATATTATATGTATATATTTATTATTCGTATAATTAAACTAATAATAATTACGAACACTATATATAATATATACAATAGCTACTATACTATCAATACTATATGACTTTAATTTAATGAATACTATTCAATAACATACTATATATACAATAATAAATAATATTATTGACGAGAAATTATTGTGTTAAGTTTCTTAGATTTATTTAGTTATCTGAGGGGGTCTTTACAAGTTTACATAAGCCTATAGCTAGGTTGTCTTGCACACAAGGCCTGCTTTACCCACAAGCTTATTAGGCTACATCCCAGGGCGCAAGAACCGTGGGGAGGCGCTGAGAATGAGTGTTGTATTTTTTTTAAATATTTAAAAATACTACCTGAGCTATGCCTACTTGTTACATTAAAACTAAATTTTAATATGAGATTAGATATAGCTGTTCTTAATTCTATGACCAAAGACAACTAACAAAAGAAAAATTCACTAGAGTAGGTACCTACTGCTTGAGGTCTTTCACCTATTCAGGTAAAAAGCTAATGAAATATTATTAAATTGTAGTTTATTATCTATATATATAAAAATCAATGCCACTTTTCGTTGTAATGTCATAACTCAACAACGCCTTTACCGATTTAGCTAATTTTGGTCTTGAATTATTCGTGGAAGTCCAGGGAAGGTTTGAACGTAGAGAAAATTTTAAAAAAAAGTCTTGAAAAAATGTAAAATCAACATCTTTTAGCAATTTAAAATATTATTTTTGTTTAAATAAATGAACTTAATAACCATTTTTTTTATTACTATGCCTTATACGTAGCGAAGCACGTACCGGGCCGCTAGTATTAGTATATTAGTGGGCCGGGCATGATCAAACAGAACAGGCCGGGGGGCGTAATTTGATAGCTAGCCTATTAGAGCTGTCAGAAGACATATATCACCTACATACCACAGGTCGTGGGTTCGATTCCCACCCTATACATATACTGTGTGCATGAAGTGTCTGTTTGTCCGGTGTCTGTGTAATTTTCTATTGTATAAGTGTGTATTTACCAAAGAAAAGTAATATATGTGTGGTAGGTATATCACTTATCTAATTTCCATAATACAATCTCTGCTTAGTTTAGGATCAGATGGCCGTGTGTGAATAATGTCCCAGGATAGTATTATTATTATTAGATATTAACGATTATGAATTAAAAGCGTGGGCATTACTGAAAACCTTATTAATTTCACTGGAAATCTGTATAACACAGTACAAGGAAAATTTTAGACACACCATAAAATGGCTCAAACGTGCTGGTAGTAAACAAAATAAAGTGGAATCATAGGTTTTGTCTGCGAATTATCTTAATACATAAAAATTTAAGGTCACTCCAGTCATCCACTGACACAAAACATGTGATATTAAGTTAACATTTCGCATGTAGGTAATTTATGGTTGACGCCAATCTAGATGTCAGCTATGAAAGGCTTATGTCACAAAACTGAATTAAGAATTAATCTAAAAGCTGCGTCATCCGTAACAAGACAAAGTTCCTATATATAACTTCCAAAATCAGGAAGTTTTAACGGTGATGGGTAGGCCCAAGTACACAAGACTAATGGAGTAAAATTGTGACACTATTTTACCCTAAAGACAGATAGAGGAAAAGAGGCAGATCACAGAAAAGATAGGATGATGACATAGACAAGTGACAGTTATGCCGTGGAACAGAGTTAGTCAAGAAAGACATGAATGGAAAAGGTTGTAAGACAAGGGATTTCCGACTGGCAAACAAGAAACGAGCGAGAAGCAAAGACTATAACACTAGACCAGACTTATTTCTATGGTTTGGTAAATAGTTAACTGTCTGTCAAAGTCAAAAATTATTTATTCCGTAAAAAAATTACATTTATGTGGAATCTTCATTTTTTTTACCCTGCCGTGCAGTGCATGAAGTGGCAGTTACTGGGAAACACTGCCAGAAAAATCAGTAGGAATCCTTTTTTAAAATTAAAAAAAATAAATTGGCTCTATTTTAAGGGCTTTACCAAGGTCTTTAATGCAGCCATATGTTATTCTGGATAATAATAAGCATAAAACATTATTATAATTCTTCTAATATTATAATTACATAACTATTTTGTATACGGTCACCGTAGCCTAGTTGGTAGTGCTCCTGCCTTCGAAGCTGGTGGTCCTGGGTTCGAATCCCGCTAAGTGCAAATATTTGTGTGATGAGCACGAATATTTGTTACTGAGTCATGGGTGTTTTATATGTATTTAAGTATTTATCTATCTATCTAAGTATGTATATCGTCGCCTGGTACCTATAGTACAAGCTTTGCTTAGATTGGGGCTAGGATGATCTGTGTGATATTGTCCCTATATATATTATTATTATTTAGGTTCCGTTAAATTCACGCCACAATCCTTAAATCGATCTGCTTGAAATTTGAAACGAAGGTAGTTTATATGCACGAGCAACATTTAGCTAGCTTAACACGGGAATATTGTTTAGTTTCTCAGCAAGAGATAGAATAACATACTAGAAACATAATATCAGATCAGAAGCTACGGGTGCAAGCTACAGTGCCACGTAATATAAAGCCTGATATACAGCCCACAAAGTATTTATACATATGTATAAAGTACTCGTAAGATTTACGCTCTAACAGGATATAGAAGGAGAAACTTGCCACATGGACTATAAGATCTCTGACTATGGATCGTGAGGTTCCATTAATTCATATATAAAATAAATAAATAAATAATCTGTTAATATCAATCGGTGGAGGATATATCTTTCTTTCCTTTGGGGTAGAAACAATGGGTCCCTGGGGTCCAGAAGCACGTGTTTTCATTAGGGAGCTGACCAGGCGTCTAATCAAGTCGTCAAGTGACCAGAGAGCTGGCTCGTACTTAAAACAACGTATTAGCCTCGCTATTCAACGGGGTAATGTAGCCAGCTTTCTGGGCACCTTGCCCGCAGGCGACGATTTCAATTCAGTTTTTTATTTATAGGTATTAAATATTATAGTATGTAAGTTTTGGTTATATGTCTATATTCAAATTAATCTCTTTAAGTTTTAGTTTAATTAATTAATTTAACAAAAAATATCTGTTTATTGCATTAAAGATGTACAATTATTAGTGACAATTCTTAACTTAATCTAAAACTAAATAGATTATTCAGTGAAGGAGTTGCTATACCAGGTAATTAAAATATAATAATGATTGATTACATCATTTGTCCGGTATATAAGTAATGTCTCTTCAGAATCTTCATCAGAGCTTGTACTATGGAAACCAAGTAACTGTTATACTACGTACCTATACTACTTTTCTTTGGTAAAACCATACTTCTATAGATAATTACACTATATTAAAACCTGGATTGATCAAATCAATACATTTCCACGGCAACTCAAAAAGAATCCACAATAGCTATCGAATTTCTGGCTATTACTGAATGGTAAGCTGACGAGTGTTGCCAGATCAGACAGTCCCACTGGAGTCGCCGGTTTTTAATTTTCTTTAAATGATCAGTTTGCTTTACATTTAAATTCAAATGCTAGTTCATTTTTTGTTAATTAAAGTAAAAAAAGGTTATTTGTTCTCCTTTATCAAACGGGTGAACGGACAATGAACTAGCTTTTAAATGGGATAAAAAGTACTATTTGTGTTACTAGATGGCTCGCAAATGTAACCTCAATGCTCTTTATTATGGGTAATTTGGTGTATAGTTTTATGAAAAGTTGAGAATAGACACAAACACATCTTATGATATATTTCATAAGGCGATGAACTAAGACTAAGATCCCCTAAAGCTTTTTATCTTCGAAAAACTCATGGTCAGCATCAGATAATATCTGATGTCTTCGTTGCAAATACAATAATCGTACACATCTTTAGAATATTATAATTAACATGAATTGTTGTGTTTTATGCTTAGTATCTCCTTACGAGACTTATGCAGGCTGGCCGAGGAGTTGACATTCAAACGCAAAATTTAGATACTTTATGATGAGGAATATCTAAGTCACCGATATACGATCTACGATTTTGCGTAGGAGATAGAAAAAGTATCAAAAAACGCAAAATCGTAGAACATACATGGGGGTGATTCGGATACTCCTCATCATATAGTATCAAAATTTTGCGTTTGAATGTCAGCTCCTCGGCCACCCCGTATATATTTTATAATTATATAGCAGTCTGGTAGACAAGAATTTATTTGATACAGATCTTATATAAATATCTCATATTGTGTTAATAATATCAACTGCGCATGATATGAATTGTTACTTTATTTTTAAAGATCCGGTTATACTGGGACCCATTAGCAATGGGAACAGTTATGTATTAAATTTGCATTGAAATAATACTTTAATAAGTTATCAGTTCCATTATATCCACGTAGAAATAATGCTGACCCAAAATAGCGTTTTTGTTCAAAAAAGTGTACCTTTTTAGATTGATAATGTCTAAATGAAAATCGTATCTGGCAACATTAATGCCGACCGAAATCAAGCAGCGCTTAATTCTGAACCACCGCCAATGCTGATTTATATACGCGATCTGATTATCCGGATTTCCCTTTTTTCAATTTGAATTTCTTTATTTGCCTAACGGCAAATTAAGCGGGGGGTTGATATCTACCTGTCGGAGATTCTCTGAAGTGGAGAAATTTATGTAGATACCTAAGTACATTTGATGCTTAAGGACTTATTGTCATGTTGAAGTTCTCTTATAGGTACATCGAGGCACGCCACTGATATATAGGAGCATACTAACCTTTGATCACGATAATTGAGTGCACGTGTGGGTCAACGGTTTAGACAGTCGCCACGCCACTTCGTGTCCCGGGTTTTGAATCCCGCACATGATAACTATTTGTGTGACGCATAAGTAGTTGTTCTGAGTCTGGGTGTGCTTTATATCCATCAATTATGTTTGTAAAATACCCCGCGTTCTTCACAATTATTAGTTATCTGGACATACGACCGCACCCGGATTTAGACTTCAAACTCAAAAATCTATCATGTCGTGGCCAGGGAACTTGCAGATTGGATCAGCTAAAGTACGTATAATTCGTAGCTTCAGTGCAAATGGCGTACCTACCCTAGATTGGTAGAGGTTCGATACCCGCTGAATAATTTAACAATGCTAAAGGATTTGAACATGCATTATTTGAGGAACATATTAGTCGTGTAATTGCTAAACCATACCGACAGATGCGCCAACATTTACGATATATAGAATGAGTTAGGAAAGTTATCATAAATGTCGACCACTAACTAGAATCACCATATTTTAATTGGCAAAACGTCGAAATGGTTTGCTAAATAAATAAGAATAAAGTTTTGAATACCTACAACACTAACAAAATGTTTAAAATAAACGATTTATGTGTGAAAGTCTTTTATGTAATAACAAGTTAAAAATAAAACTATATATCACATAATTTCCCACCACTTGTTAAAGTCACTGAACCCTACGATGATTCCTTATAAAAGTATTAACTAGGTATCAGAAATTAAATTATGTTCACTCGGCTATGAAATTTCGAATACATTTTCTCAAGTCAAATACGTTGATTTTATTGACCTCTGTAATCAGATTACTCCGCTTGTATTTAATTAAGCGGATATGAGTTTCCAGATAGATCTCGACCATCGACTTAGAGGCCCGAGTCTATCCCGATATACGTTTACGGACTGACCGGATACATCTTCCTTCGATTAGTAATCTTATACGCATATACCCGAGGGTACTACGTAAGCTCGACAAATGGAAGTGCGATTAACGCTTATGCGACAAAACTGTACTGCGACTCACCATAGTTCGAATGCACGCTAGTGCGACACACTGGAGCTCGACATCTCGCAAAAAGCGATTGGTTCTGGCACGTTTTTTTTGTCATGGTCTAACTTAACCTAAACTAACCGAACCGAACCAAACCTACACCTATTGATCGTTAAGCGAGATGTCGATCTTCAGTATATCGCACAAGCGTGTATTCGAACTATGGTGACTCGCAGTTAGGGTTACCATATGACAGGCGTTAGCCGCATTTGACAGGCATTTTAAGGTTTAGACAGGCGTGCGGCCGGCATTGGTCTGAGAGAGGCATTTTCGCAGGCTCTCGTCAACGCCAGTGGAGTAAAGAATAAAATCGCCAGACAATTAAATCAGTAAAAGCAATATTGATTACACAGGAAAATTACAAAACTGTATCTTGTGAAGATTTTTACGTTTATACATAAAAAAAGAAAGAACTATTAAAAAAATAATGTCCTCTGACAAATATCCTTCTTCATTATTATCTGTTGGATTTTACTCATTACCTACAGCGTTTTGCTTCAGACAGGTATGTTTATTTTTTATTTATTTATTTCAAAACTTTATGCACAAATTTGTACAGAGGTGGACTTAATGCCGTAGGCATTTTCTCCCAGTCGACCTTGGGGAGGTGCAGAGATTAATCAGTAGGTAGTAGGTGCACTAAGTATAACAGTATAGATTTTTAAAGGATTGGATAAATATTCGATACATAAATAATTTAAATATATAGTTAAATGTATAAGTATATAAATAAATGTATAATATCTAATATATGCAATACTATTACTACTATAATATACAATACATACATACATAATAGATTAGGTAGGGAAATCACAATTCTGCTTACAAGTTGTTTAGAATGTTTCTGAAAATTCAGGCATTTTAGGTACCATAGACAGGCATACTTCTATTTACGTAGGGTAACCCTAGTCGCAGTACAGTTTTGTCGCATAAGCGTTAATCGCACATCCATTTGTCGAGCTCACGTAGTACACTTCATATACCCAGCAGTCCGTCAGCAAATTGTATTTATTTCCTATCGTCATCTCTTGCCTTTCCTAATTTATATTGGAGTCAGCTCACAGCTTGACTTGTTACGTGTCACAATCGGAATTAAATAAGGGAATACCATTTCATGAAATTCGAAACTTATAGGAACTTTGTTATTGAGATGGTTGCGTGTTCAACGGCAGATAATGAGGTCCTGGGTTCAAATCCCAGGTCGGGCTAAAAAGTGATTTGAATAATAATAATAATACAATCCTGGGTCATTATTTACACACGGCCATCTGATCCCAAAACTAAGCAGAGCTTGTAGGTACTTACTATGGAAATCAGATAACTGATATACTAAATATTTCTTTTCTTTTGTAAATACATACTTATATATATATATATTATATATACAAACACAGGACAGACATGTTCTTGCACATAAATATTTGTCCTGGGTGGGAATCGAACCCACGACCTCCGGCGTGAAAAGCAAGCATTTGCCAACCACGCCAACAGGCCCGTCGAATATTTCCTTAAAAATAAATTTCTTAGTATTAGCCCCAAGTTTGGGAGTAAGCGGTATTACACCCCCGTATCTCGGAGAGCACGTAAAGCTGTCGGTCCTGTACCTGACCTGTTTCCGGTCGTATCGCTAGCCGTCCCATCGGATCATGAGAGTGATGGAATAGAAAGTGCCCCTGTGTTTGCGCACACACTTGTGCGCTATAATACGATGTCCTCCGCAATCGGCTAATTTCCATTGAGCCCGGCCGCCGTTTCCGAAATTCGGCCGAGAGGATATTATTATACGTACTTCTGTATGTTTTATATCATACATGTATGCACCGAGGAACGAATTTTCAATTATACACAGATATGTCCAGTACGGAACAGATATCTAACCCGCAATCACCAATGCCGCAATATGGCACACATTTCTATTCATCGTACAATACAGCGTTTCGCAATAAAATACACGACCAGCCATTAATAAGAATGAAACAACGACATTTTTTATCTTCATAAAATACTGTCCATAAAGTTAATATTAGGTCTTTACCTATGAAATTGCCGTTCTGCAGTACTGGCCATTTCAAATCAAAATAATTTTTGTTTGGCTAAGAATTCTAATTTCAAATTAATTTTATTTTAAAAACATGGATTCTTTTTTCCAAAAGTAGTCATTTCTTTATTGATTAGTGTTACATTTTCATCGCATTTCAATCTTTTTCGTCATCATGGATACGTTAAAAATTCGAGTAATTATGGAATATGAGTACCGTCGTGGCAGCAACGCGGCACAAGCGGCACGCAACATCAACGACGTTTACGGAGCTAACACTACAAACCAACGCACCACCTGTTATTGGTTTGCTCGCTTCCGTTCTGGAAATTTCGACCTGAAAAATGAACCTCGCGGTCGTCCGAAGACTTTGGTCGACAATGACGAATTAAAGGCGGTTGTGGAAGCTGATGATACACAATCTACGGCTGAATTAGCAGCAGCTTTCGACGTTAGCGTCAAAACAATATTGGTCCATTTGCGTCAAATTGGCAAGGTAAAAAAGCTTGACAAATGGGTGCCCCACGAACTCAATGATCGCCAGCGCGAAGTACGCGTCGAGACGTGCCTTGCACTGCTCAACAGACACACAAATGAAGGAATTTTGAACCGCATTGTTACCTGCGATGAAAAATGGATTCTGTTTGATAACCGCAAGCGCTCAGCAAGTTGGTTGGATCCTGGTTCAGCACCTAAACAATGCCCTAAACGAAAACTTACCCCTAGAAAAGTGATGGTCACTGTTTGGTGGTCTAGCGCCGGTGTGATTCATCACAGCTTCTTACCAAACGGGGTGAGCATTACTGCAGATGTGTACTGTGAAGAACTGAGCACAATGATGGAGAAGCTGGCGCATCTCCAACCAGCATTGGTCAATCGCTCGTCTCCGCTGCTCCTGCACGACAACGCGCGACCTCATACTGCACAGCAGACGGTCTCCAAGTTGCAAGAACTGGGGTTGGAAGCTCTCCGTCATCCGCCCTACTCACCAGACCTTGCGCCTACAGACTACTACTTTTTCCAGAATTTGGATAACTTCTTGGCGGGAAAAAAATTCAATACCCGAGAGGCAGTACAAAATGCCTTTGAAGAATTTGTTGCCTCCCGTCCAGCTGATTTCTTTAAGAAGGGCATCAATAAACTGCCACTGCGATGGCAAAGATGCATTGATTGCATGGGTGATTACTTCGATTAATACAAATAAAAAAATTCATGAAAAAAATTCGTTTAAATTTTTTCATACAAAACGGCAGACAGTCAAAACTGTACATTAAATATTTTTTTTAAATGATACTTCGGGCGTGATCTACAATCGATATCGAAGACAAAAATACAGTTTTTAGAATTTTTGTCTGTTTGTCTGTATGTATGTCCGGGCTAAACTCAAAAAGTACTGAATGGATTTACTTCAAATTTTGCATGAATATTACTAAGAGGTCGGGTCAACATATAGGCTACATATTATTACGCTATCACCCACGGGGGAGGAGCTATGGTAATTTATAAAATTTGACGCGGGTAAAACTATCAAATAATTCAGTATCACGCCCACACAATCGTCGCATAAATAAATCAATTTTTGTTTTATGGTTTCGAGTCCGATTTCACTCACAGGTAACATCATCATCATCATCATTACAGCTTAATGAGTCCACTGCTGGACAAGCCTCCCTCAAGAATCATCTTGGGGGTATATGCCATAATCGCCACGCTTGGCAGGCGGGTTGGCGATCGCAGTAAGATGGTCATAGTAATCAGAAGGAAGCTGCTGCCCGTCCTCTGGTAGATATTCCCTCGGGTCGACTTCTACGCCCCCCACGGGATGAGATGGGGTGATGATATTCTGATTCTGGTATTTGTCGCCGTCACCACACAGCACAGGTAACATACATAAACTGTATCCACAGACAAACAGTAACATCACCGCTTAAATGTAGGCGAAAAGTTTTGTTTACATTCTCACACTACATCCCATTTTCTTTTATAAGCTTTCAAGGTGTGCGCAACTAAATCGAAAACTAGTTTAGCGATAACATAGCTTAAATATAGATTCATGAATAACCCTTTTCACACGGTCATAGACCGGGTGAGTAGTATAAAAGCCGTGACGTAAACGTGACGTCGACGTGACGCAGACACGGAGCGGGTATGACGTGGTTAACTAATCGAAATGAGTACGAGTCTCCTCGTGTCTCGTGATACTATGCGAGCGAATGAGCTCGGATGTCAACACTAAAGTACGCTAAGTTACTGCACCCTTCCTCTTGATAGCATTAGTATGGCGCCCCCTCTTAAACAGATTGCGTCAGAGCAAAATGTTACATCACCATTTAGCGTCGCGTTGCCAGAATTCACGCAATATTCTTTAATAACCTCAGCATCATCTTTCATTGCTGTCGTCGCGTAATCTATTGAACTTATAGCGTTTTCCGTATAAACTCTGTCGTATTATGCCTGAATAGAGAATCGTTTTAAGATAAGAGAACCGGGTATCTTTAACGATCAATGTCTCCAATTCAACGACGAAATGATGATGGAGTGTTGTAAAATTTTAACGCAGACAAAAAAGGACTCTTTGTACAATCAGCAACAGAAGTAGCGACAGTACGACGAAACAATAATCGCGTAGTTTCGTATTTGAGATTTTTTTTATTTTGTGTATTGGCTTCAAATATCATAGCCCCATCTCATCCCGTGAGTCGCGTATAAGACGTACCGAGGAATATCCACCAGATAACAGACAATGCCCATTATAATGCGATCGCCAACACGTTTTACGTGTGGCGATTATGGCAGATGCCTCCAAATGCTAAAAACAATTCTATCGTGGAGATCTTTTGGGGAGGAAGTTTTCTGCTCTTAACCTTTTCTATCAATGTTGCCGATATTGATCGACAAAACATGTGGTTTATTCACATTTAACCTATCTACAGTGCTGTTGGCCTAATGGTGAGTGACTCTGCTAAGCCAGAGTTCGTCAACCCAGGATTTGTTTTTGTGCGATGAGCACAATTATTTGTTGTGTATTATATGTTCTGGTTCTGCGTATCCCAATATATTTATCACACTAATATTATAAAGGCGAAAGTTTGTGAGTGTGTGACTGTGTGAGTGTGTATGTTTGGTACTTCTTCACGACTGGCGCCATTTCAATAAAATTTGGTATGGAGGTAGCTGACACACCGGATTAACACATAGGCTATAATTTATAAAGTTTAACGCGGCTAAAACCGCGGGGCACAGCTTGTTAATTATTATATTGGTGAACTCATGTACATAGCACTTATTCATATGCTATATCGAGGTTGCCATTAAATTCAATTCGATTGTGAAAAAGGCCATTCGGTCGTAGGTAGATCACATAATCAACCCCAGTGTACTTCCATTTTACGAGTAGCATGTATTTTAGTACATTGATCGTAAACATTTTGTATGTACTTTACCAGTTTTATGCATACCGTCCCAGCCACCAGGACCATACCATGAAATTATTTAATTCAAATTAAACAATATTACGTCGTTGTATTCCCTGCACACTCCGAATAATACAAAGCATAAGTAAAAATTATAATAATATATAATAAGACTGAACGTGTGGCGCAGCGGCTAAGACAGTCGCCTCGCCGCTTCGTGTCGCGGGTTCGAGTCCCGCGCCGGACAACTATTTGTGTGACCCATAAATAGTTGTTCTGAGTTCAGACTCAGAACAACTATTTATGGGTCACACTATTAGTTTTCCGGACGGACACAACTTACATTCAGATGTAAGTTGTGTCCGTTTATTATATGTTTGTAAAGTATCCCGCGACACAGGGATTAGATTTCCTAGTGCGGGCACTGTCTTATATGAAAAAAAGGATTTAGAAAAAAAGAGAAAATTTGATGATGTTGCATAGTAGAGTTCCTTAAATAATTTCGGCTACGGCCAATCAAAACATAGACTAGCCAACTAGGTTGGTTGTTGACTTCACTCAGTACAATAAGTAAAATAAATAATCTTCTTTCTTTCTTCTTTATCGTTTGGGCAGTGGCTAACCACTAGTGGAAGTGTTCTCAAACCGCCAAAATGTCTTTGACATAGATTCATCGTTACGGCTAAATAAGTCTAGTGCTGGACAAGCCTCCCTCAAGAATTAACTTGGGGGGATATGCCATAATCACCACGCTTGGCAAGCGGGTTGGCGATCGCAGTAAGATGGTCATAGTAATCATAAGGAAACTGCTGCCCATCCTCTGGTAGATATTCCCTCGAGTCGGCTCCAACGCCCTCCACGGGATGAGATGGAGTGATGATATTCTGATTCTGATATTTGTCGCCGTCACCACACAGCATTAGATTACCGACTGTTATCCAACATGTACAACTGGCACCATCAGTTTAACGTGCCCTCCAAAGCATGGAGACGCTCAGAAATTAGACTTTGGTGGTCATCCATCTTGAGAGTTGTAAGAACTATAACTAGCTTTGAGCGCCTTAAGACTACAGCAGAGCTCATGATGTCTGAGGGCATCGTTAATACAATATCAATTATGTCCATCGAAAATTGTAATTTTCCTCATAGAATATAAAGAATAGAGTACACTTTATTGCACCAAAAAACACAATACAAGAAGGTACAAGCGGCGGTCTTTTCGCTTTGACTCTTCCAGATAACCATTGGGTACACGAGGAAAAAGTGATATAGAAAAAACGGTAGTTGTTAGTGTACTATGTAAGTTATTTACATAAAATTACATGACCATATTCTACCATATATTTGTGTGACTTTTGTACTGTAATTACCTACTTATTATACATATATGTATCCAAATAAAGAGGTATAAAGAATGAGGTTACGAAGACAAGTTAAGTGGTAAAAAGAGAAGTAATAAAGATACTTAAACCGGAAAATATATGTTGTTTTGAAAGAAATCAGGGTACGTGCACACCTTATTTGGGCAGAAAGCAAATTCCACAGCCGAGCTACTTGGGCAGAAAATCTTAATCAAAATAATCTGTAGAGTGCGCTGTAATGTGTAATTTTATTATTCTCTGATGAAATAATGCCTACAATACATAAAGTACGTATAAAATTGATTCGCTTTAGACGATCGGTGATCTTGCAAAAGTCAAAAGTACTTTGTCGATAACCTCTCCCGTCAGTACGAATAGGCTGACATAGGCATTCGAAACCGTTGACGTATCGAGAGTACTTCGAATATAAAATAAAATTCTATTTCAACATAGGTACAGTTTTATTTAAAGATGAGTTTGCACTTGATGTCAATCGCACCTAATGGAAATTACAAATATGGTCTTCAATTCTTTGCTATTTCCTTAATGGTGTTATCTTCTCCAACCTAGATATTACGGGCCGCTCTGCTTTAGATAGTGTAAGTCAAAAGTTCCTTATAAATAAATTACTTTATCGACAAGCGGATTAAGTTTCCATGTGTTACATAACCCAGACATTACGCTTAGTGTAAGCTCTAACTTAACTAGCCTGGCGTACTTTAAATACTCTTGTAACAAGGAACACCAACCTTCAACACTTAAGTTATACAATGTTTAGTTTTTCTAAGCAAACCGGGATTGATTTTGAAGTGTACTACGTGAGCTCGACAAATGGATGTGCGATTAACGCTTATGCGACAAAACTGTACTCCGACTCACTATAGTTCGAATGCACGCTAGTGCGACATACTGAAGATCGACATCTCGCTAAACGATCAATACGTTTGGTTTGGTTCGGTTAGGCTAAAACATGACAATACCTACGTACGAGCCGAGCGAGGGAAGCGAGCGTGCCGCGACAGCGGCCGGCGAAGTAACAGAAAGCCAATCGCTTTTTACGAGATGTCGATCAGTATGTCGCACAAGCGTGCATTCGAACTATGGTGAGTCACAGTACAGTTTTGTCGCATAAGCGTTAATCGCACATCCATTTGTCGAGCTCACGTAGTACAATCTTGATTTTGTGTAATTAGGTTTAGCCTTCAATATTACCTTATCAGTATTATAAAGTGAAATGCGCAAGACTAAACGGGAGATAAAATTAAATAACGAGCCTCATAAAATGGAAAAATATAACTAAAGAAACCAGCTAAAAAGTTACCAAGATTATATTTTATAGGTCCTATCAAGTGAGCTGTAAGACTTAATTATATTGGAGAACCTTTGTCTCGGTATTCCATCTTCATAGATATTTATTTATCATATCGTCAATAACTTCATAAAGGCTTACCAGTACACATGATGGATGAGATGCTTGGATAACACCAAGCGTATGATCAGTCTACAACCTGATGAACATCTATGTATCCCCGTACTTCGGAGGGTGCACGTTAAATTGTCAGAGGATTAATATGATTAACCCTTTTCTGTGCCAAATAGCTCGGGTGTCGAATTTGCTTTTTGTTGAAACGAGTGGCACATACCCTGGCTTCTTTGAAAACATTTTTATCACTTTTAGTATCTTTATTACTTCTCTTTTTAACTCTTATTAACTTCTCTTTCCTGTTTCTTTATATCTCCGGATTTGGATACATATATAATAAGTATGTAATTGTAATGATTAGACACAGTCGTGCCAGAAGTCTAGGTACTGGGCAGCTTGAGTAGTGCCCACACGAGAAGAAGAATATATTATTAAAGACATACAGGTAATATTGTTTACTTATACGTATACTATTCATGACTTATTCATACACAAACATAAATCTCCATTATGAGCTCAACTTGTTTGCGTTTTGGTCCCGATACAGAAGCAAGCCAATTTAATATTCAGTCTACACTCCAAGTATATAAAATAATAAAATACTATGTATTTTTCCATTTCCGCAGTCTCAATATTCGAACTGTGTTTATTTATTTTACGATGCATCCCAGCGCAGGTCGAAATAGAAATAATATTTCTGCTAGACGTGTTTACCAAAGGTTTGAACCACATACCTGACTACTTCTTAATCCTAGGCTTTTTAAACTTCTATTCGCAATGGGTCCCAGTAACCTGTTGTAACTCTACCATAATTAAGATAGACTGCTATGTAACCTTGTAACCCACAGGGGACATAGCAATATGGTCAGATCAAACGTCAGAGGCTATTAGTTTTCTGACTACCAGTAGTTATTGTCACAGACTTCCATATGACAACTAAAAGCATCGGCTTAACGTGCTCTGTGAGACACGGAGGAAAGCCCCGTAACTACCCAGATCTCAGAATAAATCGTCAGTTTTTACAGTAAGATTGTTCGGTGCGGGAATCGAACCCGCGCGATCTTGGGCACTCAGGACCTAACAACACAGAGCTCAAACGCTTGAGTCTTATTTACTGAAGTGTACATTATCCCGTGATGACAGCCAAAAGAAGTCAATTGCTGGACAAAGGATCCCCGAAGGAACTCTAAAATGGCTGACATTGCCCTGCCCGTATACAGTGGCTTCTCGGGGCCAGATCGTCCACCCTGTAGGAGACCTGCTCTCACTGAGACTTCCGGTTCGAGGTTATAATTTGAGAACCTGTCTGCCCCAGCTGCCCTTGGTGATACAAAAATCTTCTATGCTTCTTTGTTCCTTAGAAAACCATTTTTACTTATTTCCATAGTTTGTTTCTATATGTAGTTCCTATAAAACCTCACAATAAATCGGAACACAACAAAAGTGTTAACATATAAAATGGGATTGGCCTCACCTTTTCGAGTGACTAGTCACCGCGGGACGCGATGTTCCAAATTGGAAAAGCCTGATTTCCCTACAAGTGTGTATTTTAGATGAGATTCCCTTTTTGTTTATTTAAAGCTTAACTGCTAAATCTTTAAGAATAACACAAAAGAGATGTTCTATCTTTTAGTTTGCATCTTCGATGTCTATTTAGTGGGTTTGTTTAAAAATACGTGGGATTATTACTTTGAGGCACAATTTATATTAGTCTCGTTAAATTAGCTTTACGGTCACTCGACTACGTCGGTACTTTTTTACTTCATGTAATAGTGCCTTTTTTGTGACAAACTTAAAATACGTCGGTACTTTTTACTTTATGTAATAGTGCCTTTTTTGTGACAAACTTGAAACACGAGGACGGCGAGGTGAATGGGTGAATATTTCATTTCGTGCATATTATGACCTTTTGGAGAATAGTCAAATAAATGTGCCTAATCATGTTAATTATATGTTTTATTGGAAGTGTTTAATGATGATAAGTGAAAAATAACAAAGGGACGGTAATCGGAGTTTTATTTTTGAAGATATTGACGTTTGTTTTTTTGAAGGAATGGTAATGAGATTTGACACAAACGGTAATTAGATATCTATAAATGGTAATGAGGTAGAAAATATGGTTATTAAAAATTTAACGACAGTTTGATAAATCAGCCTTTTATTGCAAAAAAAACAAACCTATTAATTAACTTCAAAATAGGAACATAAAATAATACAGAAACAAAACATAATCATAAAAGAACTCTAAAATAATCTTTGATACTGCAGCTTGGACTAATAATTAGTGCAATCGATAATTTTATATATATAATCAATTTGCATTGACAGAATAGCATAATAGCGGTAGTTATTCTAAAACTTTAAAAACCAATCATTTATAGCTGACTTAGAGACTTAGCAGTACATTCCCCGGCCTCAACATGGTAAATTACTGCTGTATGAAGAGTCAGTTCATCTCTGCTTCCCCCAAAATGGAATGTTTATACTTCAGAGGCGTACTTTAAGGCGTAATTCTCACTAAAATCGATGTGGATAATTGCTTCATGTTCTTTTCAATTATTTTTAAGATCATTTATGACAGAAAACTGCCAACTTCATATTCCCTCATGTTTTAAAAAAACAGAAATGTTTTTCTCTAATTCTGCAATAGCCTCTTTCGGAAGCATAGACACTTAAATTTTTTCTATGATCCTCTTTTCCTTTTCCGTACCTTTAGACATATATGTGGTTTTCTTACTCTCCCACTTTTTAAACTTTATTGGCTCTTCGTTAATAAACTCCAAATAATTTAGTATTTTCTTTCGGTATTCCTCACATCGTTTTAATAAGCATTCCGTTTTTGGGCAACAAAGACTTCTGATTACGTCATTTTTATCAGAGAGTGTTTTCTCTGATAAAATTCTTTGCTTGTTCAATCCCTGAATTAAAATTCAATATTTGCATGTATTTTACAAACCCATGTGTCTCTTGCATTGACGTCGGGAGTAAGGACCCAGAATGGTCTTTGTTTACAGAAAAACGAGTAACTGATCTTACAATATTGTTCTTCAAAGATTTTGTGAAGATTTTTAGTGAATGCAATAGATACCTTTTTTATTCTTGTACCTTATCTCGTGTGAAATGGACTTCTTTTCTTCGAGCCTTCCTTGAAACGTCATCGCGTTTATAAAACTCATGTATATTTTGTTTAACGATTTCGTAGTTTTGATAAGATTGTACAGTTCTTTCCTTTTTGCCTCGGACACAAAACTTTTTTACTTATGACAAAATTAGGTAATCTTTTAATATTGATTTATCCCCGGTTAATGCATCGCTAAATTCTTTTTTGCCTCTTTTCGATTGTTTTTTATAGTTATTTTCTAAAGTCTTTTTCATTGCTTCACTAAATAATATTTTTCTTTTAGCTTCTGACAGTTTTGATTTATCTTTCAAAAGTTCATTTACTTTCGAATTAGGACTTTGCAGTCGTTTTTTCAGCCTTATTATTTGTTTTTCATAACTTTCAAATTGTTTCTCTATAGTATATATCTTACTTTTAAATGCTTAGTCTTTTGTAGCATAATGTATCTTAATCTTCTTATCTTCTTTTTTAATTCTGCCTCAGTGGATGTTTTTTGAGCTGCTTGAGATGTAGATGGTTGTAGATCTACCATTACGCGCTGATTCTGCGGACAGTGGTATCTTTCTTCGGAGTTAACTTCAGCATTGTCTACTCTAAGTTAATCTTCACTATCACTACAACTTGAGGTATTTGCGTTCATCAATTCGACATCACGATTATGTAAAAGTTTTTTTTGTAATATTTATTGAAGTTTTCCCTCCATTTTTTTCTTTGCTGTCTCTTGGCTCTTGGGGTCATATCGCCTATTTACAGAATTTTTTATATAATTTCCCGCCAAGTGGCGCCCGACGACTCGCGACTGACGTGTTGGTGCATAGTTGGCATCTGTGTAGCCGAAACACAATCGACAGATGGAAACAAGTTCCCACCAATGTGACCTCTGTTGGGACGTTGGTTTACAGCCGTCTAGAACAGGCTTTACTTTACTTACTTATCGTGTGGGCAGTAGTTACCCTAGTGTCAGAGTTGCTCAAGCCGCCCATTAGGCCTCTGACATGGCTTAACGACTGTTGCCTAATGGCTCCAACCGGGACAGACAGCTTAACGTGCCCTCCGAAGCACGGAGACGCTCCTAAATTAAACCACTTTGGCGGTCACCCATCTATGACCGTGAACCTAGTTTCTTGACCTCGCCAATCACTTACAGACCGGTGAAGGCATCTGGCTATAAGGGCCTCTGGCCTTTGCTTGAAAAATATAATGGTGTGCTGGTAACCAAACACAACTAATAGCTGGTAAGATTAAGAAATTAATCAATATAATGACTGAATTAATATAATCTATCATATTGTAAGTAATTATTATATTCCATATAATACAAGTTTGGAAAAATACAGTTTATACAGAGTTAAATCACAGAATATAATCATTACCGTTCGTTTCTTCTCATTACCATTCGAATCAAGAAGAATGGCAATCGATGGTAATTAGAAGAATGGTAATTAGATTCATAAATATTTTTGAAAATTATCGTTATTTGGAAAAGATATAGCATTGTTAAGTTTATCTGCGGAAAATAAGACTTATACCGAATACATCTGACAAATAATACTTTAATAAAAATAATTTTATGTACCTTTTAAAACACGAACGGTATGCAGCAATTTTCCGAACCACGTCACTTTTCGGACAGGAGAACTTAAATTTTCGTGGTTAAAATCAATCTTTCACACGTCTATTTAGCTCGGTGGTCAAGCTTTGATCATCGTCAAATACTTTATGCGTAGCGCGGTGCACAGAGATGCGTAAATATTAAAATATCGGATCAAACATTCCGTCGAATGGTAATTATGCGAAAGGGTAGGGACATTTTTCAAAGTTGTATGAAACTATTTAAATGTGTTCTTCCTACAACAATAAATAGTCTCTGAATTAAGTAACTATCCTTATATCCTAATACGTAATAAAAATGTCGTTCTTCAAACACCGTTTTTTACAGGATGTGCCAAATTACTAAAATCTGGTAAAAGGGACACAGATGGTAATTAGATTTTCGATCCTTTGTAGGAAATTTAGTGCATTTCTAATTAAAAAATATATTTTCTAAGGGTTGCTCCTAGTTGAACACCAAGTTAACAATATAAAAACAACATAAGATTCAAATTTTTTCAGCGTTTCATATATTATTTATCGTCTGCCGTGTAATATGCACGAAATGAAATATTCACCCGAATACTCATATATACCACTTGGTTACACGCTGATATATTTCAATAGAATGATATTACCCTTACTGGTAATATCATTTTATAGAAATATATAATTATTCATCGTAAAAATATTAAAAGATAGTAACCCATTTAGGTGTCACAAATTTGGTCAAAACTGTAACAGGCATTTAAAACTTCACAAAAGACGTGACGTGACGGGCCGGTTGGCGTAGCTGGTAGTTACTTGCCTTTCTCGCCGCAAGTCGTGGGTTCGATTCCCACCCAGGACAGATATTTGTGTGCATACATGTGGACACATATCTGTATGTCCTGGGCTGGATTTAATTATCGATGTAATTATATATAAAGAAAAATAGCATATGTAGTATATCTACATATACTATTTCCATAGTACAAGCTCAGCTTGGTTTGGGACCAGATGGTCCTGTGTGAATAATGTCCCAGGATATAATTATATTAAAATTGGGGTTAATTTAACAGCCTACGGTAACTTGTTGTATATTTTAGAGCCTATGATTCATATGAGCTTTCACAACTTAACAGGAGTGCGTATTACATCCGTAAGTGTATTCACGTGTCTCCAATTAAAGGAGTGTACTTCACTATGTGTCATAATATAGCAACAAAGTAGAAGAAGATATAAGAAAGCAGTAAGTCGTTTTTGAAAAATATGAGTTCACACGAGAGTGGGATGCCGCTCCGTAACTTTATAATTTTTATGCGTTAGTTATAGGTGCTAGGTCGTAAAACCTCCTCGTGTACTTATGGCTACTGGTCCCATGCGAATATTTATATTTAGGGGGAACGGAAGTTAGTGCAACGGTGTAATTCAGATCCGTCCCCCTGAAATGAATACTACTCGTTGCAGTAAAGAAACCGCCCTTACTGCCTATATAATAAAGATGTAACCCGATAATACAAACAAATAGCATAACCTGCCGCAGAGTTCCATTCAATGTCTACGATATTTACCAACAAAGTCAAACTCTAGTCAGTCATGTGGTAAGATCGTATCAAAAATAAAACAATAACCCGCTAGCGATACAGTTTACAGAATCGGTCTCCAATTTCTATCGTCGGTTCAGTGTAGAAGGTTATCAGAACTTAAACAATAAGTCCAATCTCAATACACATCAGTAATATCCGTCATGACTTTATTACTATATCTGCAAAATCAAATCGTTTGATATTAAAAAATATTATTATAATAGTTAAGGCAGTATGTATGGCTAAATTTAAAACAAACATGTTTTTGAAACTTAGAGTCTGGGTTAAGAGATATTTGCGATAGAATGAAAACAATACTATGGTTGGTTTTGGTATACATGAAAGAAATATCCAAAGTAAAAAGCTATCGTGTTGAAAACGAAGTATACCGGGTATTATTTTATTAATTTATAAATATCGTAAAATGTAAATTAAATACATAACATTAATGAATATCGTCAAACATATTATATAACTTTAAGCCATATGGGAAAAATATCATCCATTTGCCTTAATTACTGGCAGGTCAATAGCTTTCAAGATTCGAACAAAGAAATAAGCAAACATAATCTATGTATATAAAAATCAATGCCACTTTTCGTTGTAATGTTATAACTCAACAACGCCTTTACCGATTTGGCTAATTTTGGTCTTGAATTATTCGTGGAAGTCCAGATAAGGTTTGTACGTAAAATTTTAAAAAGTCTTGAAAAAGTGTAAAATCAACTTCTTTTAGCAATTTAAAATATTTTTTTGTTTGAATAAATGAACTTAATAATCATTTTTTTATTACTATGCCTTATACGTAGCGAAGCACGTACCGGGCTGCTAGTGTTTATATAAAACAAATGATTGAGGTGGTCGCCTCCCGACTACCACGGCGCCCTCGGTTTAGGTGTAGTCCCGCACAAGACAAGTATTCGTGTACCCATTATATTAATGATGAATAATAAACAATAACATATTTTTTTTCACACGGTACAAGACGTTTAAAAAGTTTTAGTTCCTGATTCTAAGATTAAGTACACTTGTATCTTGGGAATCAGGGTCTCAATCTTGTTCTCAGAATTATGTCCAGGTTTGCTTTATAACCGCGAAGTATATGTTTAAACTCCCTCGCGATTCAGGGATGTAATCCCTTAAGGCATTCATAAAAAAAATATATAGATATCTACCTCTATAATATATTACCGATAGAGTAACGTCATAGTTTTATTCTTTATTGTTTTCATATTATTTTCGGAGACCAAACGGACGGACTAAATAGCATGGTCCCAACAAATTACTGTTTTTTCTAGTAAATAAGGAAACACGGTAGATGTAAGGAAGGATGTAACATCAAGGAAAATCGTAATTCAGGACAAACGTAACAGTCGTTAGTAATGTTTTGCTGACTTCCTGTACAACAGATAACAACAATAACCGACACAGGGATTATATAAAAATAGAAATCAGGTATTTAGCTGGAATTAAGTAAAGGGTGAAAGGGTCAAAAATATTTACTCTTACATTATCATCTCAAGTCCTCAACAAACAAGGGCCCAGTGTGGCTTTAATTATATACGCCTGTTTTACTGAAGAATTAAATTTTACCTAAAAAACATGTCCTGCAAACGACGTCGTACTTGTAACCCCGACTGAGTACACAAAGCTTTTATATTTTTATAACACTAATTCGAAAAACGGGTTGCGAGTCGAGCAAATAATAGTAATAACGTCCTATTGTGGAGTCGGGGGGAGGTCACACACGGTCCTGTGCAAACTCGCAAACTACTTGGTTGTATACCAACCGCTTTTAACTAAACTGCCGACAAATCTCTCCTTTTCTTCGACAAATGCCCTTACTTATGTATGTGCATGTCCTGAGGAAAGGTTGTCGGTTGCCAGAACGAATTTTAACTCATGCATACGAAGAGCCCTGCCCTCGCCCCAAAGTTAAAGCAGCTATTGTTGTGTGAAATGCGGATATAAGTTTGTATACATTGTTTCGTTTTAATGCAGGTGCGCCTCAATAATTATGTTTTAGATATTAAATTAAATAGACTGCTAGTTTGTTATCTATCTATAAATAAAAAACAAATAACTTAAGTACCGGAAATTTTGCTTAAACATGACATATTATTTTCCTGACAGTGAAGCCGAAGATAGTTTAACTATTTGACAGTCTTCGACTGTATCTTTTTAAAACAATAATTATATGTAGTAGAACAATGAGCAGAAAGCAAATTAGTTGGCCTAGATTACTTTTTAATCCCACTATTCATCGTTATGATATTCTAAGTCCCAGCGTTGTAGAAAGATCGAAACATACTTGCATTTTATTTTTTAACGAAACAGATCCAGTCACGGAGTTGACTTGTGGAACTCAATACCCGATAAATTCTACTCCTGCTTTTGTTAGCAAACGGTCACTCTTTTCACAATTTTTCGATGACATTTTGACATATTTGTGAAGATAGTTTTGTTAACGCTCTTCCCCATACGGAAGTCTAATGAAAAATATCTAAAGTCGCATCACCGGGAGATAACTCGACCTAGAAATTTTGTTTGTAATATCTGCATTGTTCCTGCCGCTGTCTTATAGGTATCACCCTCTTATTGACACCAATGCCATTAATATCAATATATTCCAACGCAGGTAACATAAAACATTGTTGCAGCTGATTGTACATTAGTAAAAAATTTACAAAATCAATAATGATTTAATTTAGAAATTACACAGTATGTTTTCTACTACTAACCTTCCGTCGATGACAGTAAGAGTTTGTAACTTTTATAATATTAGAAATATTTTTTTTGTCTCCAATAAATACAAAAAATATTGTATTATTTTGTATACCTATCTACTATAGTATTTGTAATTTCTTTAAAAAAAAAATATTTTCAAAATTGTTGACCATGAAAGAGAACGCAAATTAAAAATGTACTTACAAAAATATAATTTTCTAGTTGCCAACAATGGAATTTTAAAAATATTTAATGTTGTATTTTCACAATCCCAACAATTATTTAAATTCCTTTCTTATTACTTATCATCGATAAAAAAAGCCCGCTATCTAAATTTGATAGAATAATTTTATATAGAAATCTTGTATCACGAACTCCTTAGGATCATAGCTTGTAACATGTTTTTTGTTAAATGCCGCTGGAGTGACAATAGAAAAATATCTGTTGAAAGTTTGCATAGTGTTCTTATTATTAAAAAGACACCCTATCACAGACCGACAGACGAAAGGCGTATAGGCTTAGAAAAGGGTCTTTTTGCTACTTTGCGGGTTATCAGGAAATAAACCACCAACACGACTACTAAGAAGCTGATATAATAATATGGTATAGCAAACGCAGTGTTTCTGTCGGAATTTCTACAACGCGGATTCGAATTAAAATATTATGTCATTATTCACACAGGGCCATTTGATGCTAAGCAGAGCTTGTACAGAGGAAACCAGATAAGTAATATAGGTACTACATATACTAGTTTTCTTTGGAAAATTTACGTCTTAATACATAAATGTTTTGAGTTTATTCGGTAGGCTTTTAATTAGTGAAATGTTAGTTGTTTTTTTTCAAATAAGCATAAAAATGTGTTTCAGGTTTGGTTTTAATTATAAATATGTCTCAATTTTTGTTATGTTTATAAATATGTTTCATTTTTGTTTTTATATAGTATATTTTATTTCATTTCATTTTCAATATTTTTATGTGTCACTAATAAAGAAATTGCCAGTTACAAACATCGACATGTTTTTTTTTAATCGACTTAAATGTCTATTATTACAATGATTTTCCTATTTTTGGCGTGACAAAATTCGGAAATAAAGGGAAGAACGACTGAGTTCAAAATTTAAAAAAATGATTCAAATTTAATTTTGTTTAATAAGTCAAAAATTACGGGGCATAGAATAACTGTTACAGAATGTACAACTGAAGTCCGTCCATATTGTAACCCACCTCATTTGGGGTCCCCGATATTTTACCCCTCAATTCGATCCTTTTGTATAACTAGTGTATGTGAAAGACGGATGAACGTTCAGACTGAGAGAACATTTTTTACAACATTCTTTTTGTGGTTTCTGGTGTATTATTTAAGGTTAAAGGTTCTCCATTTTAATGCCTCATAGATTCTAAATAAAACAAAATTATCTCAATCTATTAATCATGGGAACAAAGGGTGCCATAAGTATCCTATCTATTTAACATGGGTCTCCCACAAAAACGTCACGGAACGATTTCAAGGGGATTATGGTATGATCAGATGAAATAAAACAAATTCTTGCGAAGGAACCGATAGGGAAGGGAAGACCCAAGAGTTGAAAATTAATGGACGGGATTCTAAATGATATGGGTGTCTGTCGGAAGTGGCAGGTATATAGATATCTGACTGAAGAAATTGTAATAGTTCTGCTTGTTGATTTAATCTGCTTGTTGTTAAGCGTGTAACAAACCTTACTTTCTAATGAAAAGAAAGAAAATATATTGTTTAAAGTTCTAGGCACTAGCTTGGTGGTAATCCTCTATTTGTTTTTGATTTCATGTCCATAATATCTTATGATGATGCATTTGTATTTTTATTTTTGTTTGGTTTTGTTTTGTTTTGGTTTGGAAATAAAAATTTATTATTATTATTATATTAAAAATGTTGCGGTGGACAATCTAGAACTGACCGGGAATTGTGGAGATCTTTGGGGGAGGCCTTTGTCCAGCTGTGGACGTCTTTCGGCTGACATGATGATGATGATGGACAATCTAAATTTGTCTGCACGTGTGGTGCAGCGGTTAAAACAATCGCGTCGCCACGTCGTGTTAGAGTTTCGATTCCCACGCAGGACAACTATATGTGTGAGACATAAATAGTTTTTCTGAGTCAGAATTTACCTTGTGTCCGAGGAATTATCTGTTTGTAAAATACCCCGCGAAATAGGATTCGCCGTAATTGTCTTAAAAAATATACAATACAGGAAGGAAATATTACAGAGCAGAATACAGCAAAAAAGCTGTTTAAGAGACGATCTGAAAATCTGTATACGTCTTCAAGTGTAATTCATACATTTTAATGTATATTCTATGGTTTTATAAATTAAAAAGAAAATCATCAGTAGGTATTTCTTTTTCTTTTATACTCGCTTATGAAATTCTGTATCGTCGGGAACTTAAAAAATATGTAATACTAGCTGTGCGCCGCGGTTTTACCCGCGTTATATTTTATAAATTATCACAGCTCCTCCCCCGTAGGTGATAGCGTGATAATATGTAGTCTATATGTTGACCCAACCTCTCAGTAATATTCATGCAAAATTCGAAGTAAATCCATGTAGTAGTTTTTGAGTTTAGCCCGGACATACATACAGACAAACAGATAAACAGACAAAAATTCTAAAAACTATATTTTTGGCTTCGATTATAGATCGCGCCCCAAGTATCCTTTTTAAAAAGTATTTAATGTACAGTTTTGACTTTCTTAGGATTTTATTATATGTATAGATAAGGCCAGAACGTACAACCATTTTCAAGACAACAAAATATATGGGTCACACAAGTAGTTTTCCGGTGCGGGCATTGAATCCGAAACATGAAACATGGCGGCCAGTATCAATCCCCATATCACCTTTTAGCCCGTCCCGTGATTTGAGGCGCTCATAGCCAGATGCTCTCACCGAACCTTAAGTGATTGGCGTGGTTAAGCAACTAGGCTAACGGTCAGCCCATAGATGGGTGTCCGCCGAAGTGTTTTAATTCCAGAGCGTCTCGTTAATCTGTAGGTCCCGGTTGTAGCCATTGAACAACAGTTGATAAGCCATGCCAGAGGCCTAATAAGCGGCTTAGGCTCAGCGCAGACAGAGAGGAGCGCAGCGGAGAGGATTTTTTTAAAGCACTAGAAAATCAACTTTAAAATTATTTTTACATTATACTAACATTAACATTAACACAATATAACTTTAACATTATAATGCGCGAGACTGCGCGAGCATTTTGTCAGGTTCAAGCATATATCCACTTTATTCCTATAGCTCTAAAGTTGATTTTCTAGTGCCTTAAAAAAATCCTCTCCGCTGCGTACCTCTCTGTCTGCGCTGACCCTAAGCCGCCTATTAGGCCTCTGGCATGGCTTATCAACTGTTGTCCGATGGCTACAACCGGGACCGACAGATTAACGAGACGCTGTGAAATTAAAAGACTTTGGCGGTCACCCATCTATGGGCTGACCGTTACCCTAGTTGCTTAACCACGCCAATCACTTAAGGTTTTGTAAGAGCATCTCTCCGCTGCGCTCCTCTCTGTCTGCGCTGACCCTTACACAACGCTGACACTAGGATAACCACTGCCCATACGATAAGTAAATAAGGACGCCATCCTCTGACGCCACCGCTAGACCAACTACGCAGTAAGGTAACTTATCCAAAATGCAGATCCCATGTGAGTAATAAAACAGGACCATACAAAATTAAATAGAGTTCCTATTTTTCAAGCTCGCTAGGGAGAGCGGTTAACTTTTTGTATTACGCGTCTCTGTTTCAAGTTGCGCTTAAAACAGCCGGGTGTCCGGGGAACGTTCGAAACTTTTCACGGAAGGCAGTTTCACGGTATTTTAGAGTCCCGTCTAATTAAGCGGTGGGCCAGTTCGTTAGAAATTTAATAAGGATCCGTCAGAGCTTAGTAGTGATGGATTAACGAATAGGTATGAGAATAAGAAAGAAAATAACGAAATACGTGATAAATGAGACATGTTACTAATTACTAACATCTTAAGTAGACTAGACTAATAGTGACTAATAAGGATACTAACAAAGGCTTGCTTCGTTAGTTTCATCATTAGGCTGCTTTAGTATTAATTACATACATACATACATAGACGCACGCCTGTTTCCCCGAGGGGTAGGCAGAGACAACGGATTTCCATTTGTCACGATTTTTTTTGTTTTGAGTATTAATTAAGGGCTATAATTAAAATGAAATAGAATTTGAATGTCTTAAAAAGTATGTAGCTATGTAATCGCTGCCGCTGCACTCGTCGTCACTCCTACCACCAGAGGCATCTTTCCAATCCCACTTCTGACACCAGTTAAATTATGCGTAAGTAAACATAGCCTAGTAATTAGATTGTTGGACTGTGGAATTAATGGTCTCGAATTCAAAACCAAGGCGACACTACTGGCTTTTCGAATTCATGATAGTATTATCAAATAATTATCATGAGTCTGTCAACCCGCAATAGGCCAACGTAGTGTGAGAATCTCTCATTGTGAGAGGAGGAGCCCTTGCACTGCCTTGGACTAACTAAATCTAACCGGCCGAGCTGTTCTTTTGGCGTCCGATGGGCGGAGCCCCGGCAACGCGGGTATTCTGCTCCGGCGACATACATTCCATATATAAATACACGATAAAAGGCTCGTGACAAATGGAAGTCCGTTGTCTCTGCCTACCCCTCTGTGAAATAGGCGTGAGTCTATGTATGTATACACACTAAACACTTAATTAGTAACAGGTCACCTGTTATCGTAACTATTGGAAACCTATAATATAAATGTAATATTTGAAACCGTTTTATTCAAATCTCTACCCTTATTCAAATAGAAAGTCAAAGTGATCCGGAACTAACAATCGGGTACTTTATTGGCAGTAACATTTTCATCGAGCGAACGCACGGACAGATTCTACTCCTTCATATACGATTATGGATATAAGGCGACCTAAACTAGCAATTTGCGGGGATTGGAGTGATCCATAGAGGCGACGGTGCACTGCTGATAAACAAAAGTGCTTCGTTGCGAGTCCTTGCTCGCTATGGCTTGGGTTTCTCGAGTAAAAGCATTTGACAATCGGCACCCCTCACCCGGGTAGGGTGACGGATTGCGATTGTTTTGTTTATATTGCGCGAAATAGAGCCATCGCAGGCTTGAAGCCTAGCAGGATCGTATGTAGTTAAACATCTTAAATACCTATGCAGCTTTATGCAAGTTTCTTATCAACCGTAATAGGTAGTTGATGTGTATTTCTAGTATTTCTGTAGTGTATCCCTATAACAAAAATATTTTAAAGTTAAAAATAAAAGGGGCTATTAGGGGTATTTTTGCTTGATGACTTACAATCTTTTTTGTTAATTTCTTTTTTAAAAGACAACGCACGCACTAGGCAATCATTGATTGAACATATTTTCTTTAATCTTTATATTAAAAATATTAATTAAACACCTGTTTGACCCTTTAAGTTCCATTGAAAAACAGCTAGTAAATATATAAATTAAGTATTTATATAAAATATTTATAATAGAATATAGGCAAAACCGTAAAATCCCTGATCGTTAAAGAAGAAGGCATGCAAGAAGAAGGCAACAAGACCACAGATTAACCCAGAACTACAATATATAGGTTACACAAATGTTGTCTAATGCGAAAATTTAACCCGAAACTCAACGTACACTCAATTAAGGTAAAATCAACTATTGGAGCTTTGCTAATGGAAAAAACGTATTTTTATAATACACCAATGTGTGCACGTTGAGAAAAATGATTATTTATTTATTTTCAAAAAAAAGCATAAGAACAATATGTATGCGTGTACGCCAACACACGGGTAGGTTACTAAGAGTACTACCATGATCCGATGGAACATGCAGTCAGTTATTCGTAAATCATCGATCGGAAATTTGCTAACGGAAACAAAACAGATTGTTTAAAGTGCACAAGTGTTAGTGCAAACATAAGCGCACCCGCACACTATTTCCTTACTATCACACTCTAGCCGATAAGAAATTGAGATACCGATCTCAATTTTCACACAAAATAGAATTTTAGAATTGGTATTAACTGTTTCATATTTCAGTACGTACTTTTGATATCTTGTTTATGAACAATTGTTATGGAAGAGCGGAGTCTCCTAACACAGGCATAATATGCTTACAAGGAGGACTTGGATACTTGTAATTTTGTAAGTTTGAAACTTAAATAAAAAGATATTATTGTATTTGGTTCTTCATTCTGCTGTGTGGTGACGATATTCTATGCCTGAATATCATCACCCCATCTCATCCCGTGAGGGGCGCAGAAATCGACCAAGAGAATACCTACCAGAGAACGGACAGTAGCGTTTTGCTGTGTACTATGACCATAAAACTGCGATCGCCAACCCGTCTGCTAAGCGTGGTGATTATGACATATGAACCATACTTTGAGGAAGCTTTTGTCCAGCAGTGAACGTAATTTGGCTGACATGATGATGAGTACCATAGGAATAAAGAGAAAAATCAAGTGCCAGGGACCAATAGATGTAGTTATTTCCTGAGAAACCGCAGAAAAGACAGAAGAATATCAATAACACTTCATAGTCTTACCAAGTGGAACATACATTAGAACCCAGGTCCTCATTTTCTGTGATTGAACATGCTACATCTTAACCAACAAGGGCACCAAAAGCCCAATAACACGAGATACGTTTCATGTTCTATAAGTCACGCAAACTCATCATCCACACGGGATCATTTCACGTGTAATAACGATAAACGATATAACACATACGTGTATCGACAAAGTACAAGCTGGTGACACAAATGATCGACTAAATTTCCCACGGGCCCCGGTGAGACTGAGCGGATCCGTCTCTGTTTTATTTTTACCAGAGTACCAGGTTATGTGTTAACACTACATACACATAAATTGATAAACAGCGAGTCCCTGATGAGCAGAAGTTCGGTTCAATGGCAAAAATTCCCCGCGAGCATTGACGTTCGACGCCGCAAGCAACTTTCCGCAAATAGCTGCGGCGTGCGCCATTTTGTTTTTACGTGAGGAAA
Source organism: Pseudoips prasinana (assembly GCA_951640165.1). Classification (NCBI taxonomy): domain Eukaryota; kingdom Metazoa; phylum Arthropoda; class Insecta; order Lepidoptera; family Nolidae; genus Pseudoips; species Pseudoips prasinana. Next base: position 18,552,860 of record OX621236.1, on the reverse strand, counting down.
ACTAATTACGCAAAGCCGCCGTTAATTTAATTTGTAAAGTGTTGTGTACAGTACTTATCGGCTACAGGAGTTAGAATAAAAATGTTACTTTTAATCCCCGATAAAATGAGAGCTTTATGCCCCACTCGCAAAAAGAGGTTATATTTGTTAGACGCATGTGCCGATAAAGATGACTATCTACTTGTCGCATTGTAGCGCTTAAACTGAATGATACTTTTTTCTTTGTAGTTTTTATAATTGTATACTCTAATTCTAATTTTTGTTTCATTTTGTTTTTGCTTTTATTATTATTTTATTCAATTTATACAAATTTTGTCGTACATAAGTGTATTAAGTGTACCGAAATACCATAAAGGTTTCTAGTTTCAATGAAGTTAAGGCGCTCAAGGATTGTTGGTCTCTATAGATGGGTGACCACCAAAATTGTTGAATTACTTAGTGTCTCCGTATATCTAAACCATATACAAAGACAACAGTCAATAAACCTTGTCAGAAGCCTACTATATATGTATATGACTATATGTATGGTTTAAATAAGTATGAAACTAGGGTAATTTCCGCCCATAATAAAATGTTATCTGCCTACAATCGACTTCAAGTTTGATCCTCGCCCAAGTCAAACATTTGTGTTCATGAACATGTGTTATCTGTGTAATATGTATTTATAAAATAAATTATATATATAATTTCCTTTAGTTTGAGCTAAATGGCGCTGTGTGATAAGTCCCGGATCTTTATTATCTATACATATAATAAAATCGTAGGAACGTCAAAATTGTTCATTGAATATTTTTTAAAGGATACTTGGGACGTGATCTACAATCGATACGGAAACCAAAAATATAGTTTTTAGAATTTTTGTCTGTTTGTTTGTATACTTATATGTCCGGGTTAAACACAAAAAGTACTACATGGATTTACTTCAAATTTTGCATGAATATTACTAAGAGTTCGGGTCAACATATAGGCTACATATTATCACGTTATCACCTACGGGGGAGGAGCTGTGATAATTTATAAAATTTAACTCGGGTAAAACCGCGGGGCACAGCTAGTATTTTAATAATACAGTCGAATTGATATCCTCTTTCTTGTGAAGTCTGTTAATAACGAAAATAAATGGAGTTTCTAGCTCTGAAGGCCCGTATAGTAACACCGATACACTTCGTAGGTAACATTTATCAAAATATCATTTATCCGCACATTCCTGCAGCTGACTGCACTTTGTTTTGATATAGACGATACAATTTTCATCACTTTTTTATTTTCTCGAAGATACGACCAAATTGCATCAATCATGCCAGGTTAGTGCAATTTGGCCGAGAGTTCTAGAAGACGAAAATGATGTCGTATAATACGGAAAAGGTTTTATGTTATATCCCTATCGAATAAAAGACACAGTGGAGTGGAATATGAATCCTAATTCCATAAATTATCTCCATATATTTTGTTATGCCGCATACCGGGTTATAATCCCATGTATCGAAAAATCAAATCCTCCTTGTTTGCTAAGGCAAGTATGTGCATGTTTTCAGTCGATGAGTCAGGACTTTTTACGGTACCTACATACGTAGATCAGTTTTGGAACGAAGTTCCTTATCGCGCGTTGTGAAAGGGGGCTAGACGGAAAAAAAATCTTACGAAAAGTTGTCACGACACTTTCTGCAGCTGTGCGGCGTGCGCATGTTTCTCTGTCTGTCTCTCTCTCTCTCTTATAGAAAGCAAGCCAGATATTTTCATTTCTATTTCGCATTGAACAGTGTGGTGTCGCGACGATTATTTTTGTTGAGTGTATACAGGTTTTTTGTTCATAATAAATAATAAGAAATAACTTCGTTCCATCCGGGTGTCCCTTGACACCTCTCAAGTTTTTTGTCTGTGGTATGACCCGCGTGAACTATTATGAATATCTAAGAGCATGAACACTGTCATTGCAGAGGTGGAATATACTAAATCCTTCCCTAGGTTTCCATCTACATATCTTGTGTAGTTTCTATACTCAGTTCAGCAATTTAGTTGCTGGCAGGTAACAAACCGAACTTATTTTCACATTTAAATTAAGAATTAGTGCTCATTTTTTTATTATTCACTACATTCCACCCGCCACATCCGAATTGACATTATAATAAAATGAAAAGTGGTCTTTCCCGAAATAAGGTACCTGGTATGATGATGAAAACATTTGGTAGGTATGTCTCTACCAAACTGCAACTGAATATGTCCTACAGTTCGGTTTAGATAACCCCAACGAAACATACACGGTATCCTACTAATATTATAAATGCGAAAGTTTGTGTGCAAGAACTACCGAACGGTTTTGATGAAACTCAGTATTAATATAGTAATATAGCCATATAAGTTTAACGCAGGTAAAACAGCGGGGCACAGCTAGCCCTAAATAAAAAGATCCACATAAAGTATCTTATGTGAAGTGATTGAGTAAAAAACATACAAACTTTCACATTTATAATATTAGTAGGATCTCATAAAATTAGTAACTAAATTGGATATCAAATCTTAGTCCTAAAATATATGTAATAATTTCCACTTGAACTCAACAATAACCTTCATTATTTTCAATTGATTATTATTTGTGTGGAGCAACTTTATTGTGTTAACTTAGAGTTACGACTCTGATTGTCCTCGAAACGTGGTTACTTAAGCTCCCTAAGTTTTGCGAATATAATTCGATATTAGAGACCCTTGTAACCAAGTTTGTGAATTAGAGCAATCTGTCGTACTTCAGAACGCACCCGGCATGCTATAAGATCATAAATAATCCACGAGGTTAATCTAATAAATGCTTCGTATTCGCATCTAAACGCGAGGATCTATCGACTCTCTTCTATTCAGATTAGGAGTGTAAGAGATAGATTGATTAACTTGTTATACCACAACAAAAGTTAAATTACATACACGAGAATTTAAAAGTATATGGCGACCTTATCACTAAGATGTGACCTCTTCCAGACATCCGAGGAATGGGCAGTAATAAGAATTAAGTAAGAGCGGCAGAGATAAAATATTATTGTAATATGTATTTAAATATACATGGTGGAATGTACTGACATTTTAAACTCAGATTTTCCAATGATTACATAAATCTCGAATGTGAGGCACATTCGAGAATTTCGTTTAGAAATGAAACCAGTTTTCTTTTAATGAGTAGGAAAGGATGGAGTAAACATAAACGAACTGTGAAATTTGACTGCGAGAAATTTGTTTGCTAAAATAGCTTTAGAAATACTATTAAAATTTAGATATGCTTTTCTATCGAAGGTTATATATAGGGACCTTTTAGCTTAATTTTAAACATACATTTATTAGGTTCTTGATGTCCAATATTAAACGATATAACCAGCTCTAGCCGATATGCGTTGCCACGTAAAGGAAAGTATTTTATCCATATAAGTCCGAATTAAAAGGAAATGTAGTATATCAGTTATCTGGTTTCCATAGTACAAGCTCTGCTTAGTTTGGGGATCAGATGGCCGTGTGGGAATAATGTTTCAGGATATTATTGTTAATCGGTCTTTACTGGATCACCTAGTACACACCGTCATCAACTAGTATGAATATGATTCCCTACTGTATCATTGCGTTATTTCCGTGGATGTTGTGGTTGTTAACTAAATAAATTCCTTTTTTGTTTATTTTTTTAGACAAGGCGCACTAGAAATCCCTTGTGACGCACCGCCGCGCGCCGTGTTGGAAGTGAACCTGTCTTCTGTGCCTCTAGCACGAGTTCCTGCAGTTCACTTACTCGATCACACGTACAGTTTCGTCCCATACATTGAGCACCGCAGCGTTTTAGTTCTTAATAGTTTCCGCGAGAGGCGCTGGTGCTCAATGTATGGGAGAAACTGTACGTGTGATCGAGTAAGTAAACTGCAGGAACTCGTGCTAGAGGCAGTGGTGTCCAAAGGTTGCGGGTTCAATCCTCGCACAAGTCAAACATTTGTGTACATGAACATGTATGTTTATCCTGGACGGGCAGTTTTTGTAGATATATTATATGTATATATTAAAAAAAAACTTCATAAGTATTTCTATCAAGTCACTTGTCAAGTTTCCATAGTACAGACGCCAGCACATCCAGCTACCCCAATATATCAAATTTCTTCTATAGATTTTCAACTTTATCACAAAAGCAGTAATTTCCCCAATTGAAAGTGAACCTTATTCACTTTCAAGTGGCAAATTTGAAATTGGACAGAATGGGGTAGCTTTATGTGCTGGCGTCTGTACAAGCTTTGCTTAGTTCGGGTTAGATGGCGCTATGTGATATGTCTCAAAAACTTGTTTATTTAACTATAATTTGTATTTTTATATAACGAACATTACCAAGGGAAGAGAGTTGTTCAAGCCGCCCATTAGGCCTCTGACATGGCTTAACACTGTTTCCTAATGGCTACAACCTCCGAAGTGCCCTCCGAAGCAGGGAGATTCTCCGAAATTAATTCACTTTGATGGTCACCCATATATTGACTGACCGCAAGCCTAGTTGCTTAACCTTTCCAATCACTTTTGGAGCGGTGAGAGCATCTGACTATGAGCGCCTCACCAAGGGAAGTTAATATCTAAGAAAGTAAAGTCCACATTTCAAATAGTTTTAATCATCTTCACAGTCCTAGACTCTCTATTGGGATGTCTGAGACATGACTTAGGTAAGCTTAAATCCAGCCTTTAATAGCCGTAAAGTCAATAGTTGAACTATTCAACAGCTGGGACTACTTTCCGAGTAGCATTCGGACAATTAACAAAAGTATGATCCGCCTCAAAATGTTTTATGACTTCACACATTCAGTTAAGAAATCTAAATACTATTTTAAAATAACAGGCAAACTGTACACAAAGGACAATCTCGATGTCGGCTGTGAGAGGCATCCTGACTGACAACCTGCCATGCACCCGTCTGAAAAACAATGTCATTTACAGCGAGTAATTCTGGTGTGTAACAATTTTGACTGACATTCATCGGATGCAGCTTGCCAAAGAAATGTCTTTCAGCAGAGCTTTAAAATTGGAGAAATAAATTCAGCCATGTTGGCCAGTATCAACAAAGACTAATTTGTGTGGGATAAAGTAAAGTATGGGCCAACACAGCCACTCTCTCGACTAGCTCACTCTCAGCCAAGACGAGAGGAGAGGGGTCAGGTGATAAGCTCAGCACAACACCGCCAACTTCTAGATTCCGGGCGGCAACTGAGTTTTTTGTCCAATGAATTTTAATTACACTTTTTATACGATCCAATAATTAAACCCAGGACTAATAAGCTTTACCTCGAGTCGCCCCTAAGTTTAAATGAGATAGATCATAGCGTACTTTAGCTTTATGGGCAGCTCGACCTGAGAACTTGCAGAATATCCAGCATTATAATGTCACTATTGTGGTTACAAGATCTTATTGGGATAGGTTAGCAACGCGTGAAATTCAAAATAACACTTTTTTGCTTTCTTGTGTTTTACAGCGATCTAAAGAATGCCATCTGTGTCGCAAGCGCCATATTATATAGCCTACTATAATTGCTTATCAGGAGATATGCTTGTTTGCCGCCCGAATAATGTAATAATATCCTGGGACTTGATTCACACACGGCCATCTGATCCCAAACTAAGCAGAGCTTATACTATGGAAACTGATATACTACTTTTCTTTTGTAAATACACACTTATATAGATAAATACACCCAGACTCAGGACAAACATGCATGTCCATGCACACAAATATCTGTATTAGATGGAAATTGATCCCACGAACTACGGTGTGTAAGGCAAGCATTTACCAACCACGCCAACCGGCTATATTAACGGCAAAATTAGAAATTAAAAAGTAAGTGGTTCGAGAAAAATAATGATTGAACAGAAAGTTTACCATCATAGTGGTTGATTTCGGGCAACTATAAAATTAGGCAAGGAACAAAGCTTTGTGAAGTGTGTTGCAAAGTGAACATGAATGATTGTGTGCAGTCCTACTACTGGCATGTGATGTAGCTCTCATATCTCTGGGGCATTTGTGGTCTCAGATCTATGTTCTGTGCTCACTTTCTCAATATGAGTATTGTGAATTTAAAAGTCCAAATCAACGTGTCACTGTGTCTATATCTCTATGTCTATGTCTGTGGCTTATATATAAACAAATTAAAATGCGGAACATCACACTGCGCCATCTAGCTCAAACTAAGCGAAGCTCGGACCATCAGTACCAGACAACGGAGAGAAATACTTATTCACTTTTTGTTCTAAATATATCAATACACAGGAAACCCCCATACGAATACACATGTTCATGTACATCAAGCTACCCCAATCTGTCAAATTTACCCAATAGAAAATGAACCTTAAGCTTGTGTGATAAAGTTGAAAATCTATAAAAGAAATTTGCTGATTGAAAATTGAGGTAGGTGGATATGCTGGCGTCTGTACATCAACATTTGCGTGTGCGAGGGTCAAACTTGCATAGGATTAGGAGGCAGGGTCACTACCAACTTAGTCACGGCGGTTGTAGTTTATTTAATGTATAAAGAGTCACAACCTACCTATATGCTAGTTTGAGTTGGAGGTTTTTGACGGTGACACACAGGCAATGCCACTGACGACAGTGGATAGATAGACTTGCATTACAGCCCTTGTTACCTACGTAATAAAGAAGTGACTAAGGTAACTGTATTCGTCTACGTGGAGGCGACTGTACTTCAACTACCGTCGGGTTCTTACCACTAAGTAATTTGTTAACTGGATTCTATAACATCGTATACATTGAAGCAACGTGAAAGGCAGTTATAGAGACTGATTGGAAACTGACTGGAGCCCATAAACTATACACCCATAAACGACTAGTCTAGTGTCTAGTTCACTACGGGGACTAGACACTGGTGATACACGTCGCGCAGAGGTAGTTCCTCGAAATAGACGCGACAATAACAAGCTATGTCTGCAGACTGCAAATACAGCACTCATGCGTAAGAGTGTTTTCTGCATGGCCCCATGAATTTACAACAAGTTACCGATATGTTGGAAGGCATTAAGCGTACCTTTATTTAAGAAAAAATTAAGTAACTTCTTAGTAAAAAAAGCTTATTACAATATATCTGAATACTTTTCAGAACAAAACATTTGTTTGATTATGGTTGTTTATTTATTGTTTATAATGTAATTACGTGATATAATTATGTACCTATATTGAATGTGTAAAGTTGTTCCTCTTTGTTTTTAGGCGTTTGTTATTGGTCTTGCACCTTTCGCATGCCTTATGGTAAAATATGGCTGAACTGTATACTGTATAACACCATGTATTGTACCCATATTTGCGAAATAAAATATCTTATCTTATCTTATGATGATGATGTTTTCCAGACGTATCCGTCGACGGCCCTACCCATAGCTTGTGTTGGCATGCATGGGCGCGAGCATGACAAGCAAAGCCAAACTTGGTTTTGAAAGTCCCGTTGCAGGAAGCACAGTAAAGAGACCCACTTGAATTGATATTGTAATTTTAGGAGGGCTTAGGCTGGGTTTTCCGGAACTGGCATTTTTCATCAAGAGCTTCGAACTCTCCCACGAGTTGCTGGATATGGTGGTAGCAGTCAGTCACTAGTACGGGAACTAGACACTAGACTAGTCATAGCGCTACTGTTTACGGTGAATATTATAAATTCAGAATTATTGAAGTTATACTTCTAATGGCGCGATGGAGAAAAATGATGAGAGTGAATTTTTACGATGCGCGCGCACACCGACACCAAAAAATTTAACAGCATGAAGTTAGTTCTAGGTGGTATGACAGTGAATTTTTTACGATGCGCGCGCATCGTAAAAATAACAGCATGAAGTTAGTTCTAGGTGGTATGACAGTGAATTTTTAAGATGCGCGCGCATATGCGCGCGCATCGTAAAAATAACAGCATGACGTTAGTTCTAGGTGGTATGAAAATTGATAACTATGTTCAAGTTGTATATTAAGAAGTATAACTTCTAACGCGTGTACATAAGTACACACAAGTATTTTTATATTACTAGCGGCCCGGTACGTGCTTCGCTACGTATAAGGCATAGTAATAAAAAAATGATTATTAAGTTCATTATTCAAACAAAGAAATATTTTTAATTGCTAAAAGATGTAGATTTTACACTTTTTCAAGACCTTTTTAAATTTTCTCTACGTACTAACCTTCCCTGGACTTCCACAAATAATTCAAGACCAAAATTAGCCAAATCGGTAAAGGCGTTGTTGAGTTATAACATTGCCACGAAAAGTGGCATTGATTTTTATATATATAGATTATAATCTGGTACAAGCAAGATTCTTTATTGTACAGTTATTCTAACTCATACTATTAAATTAGCAATATGCATTAAATATCTATAATCACAGTTTATTTTTGCAGCTGAAAGTCACTCTAACCATTATTTAAAATGGTTTTGCAAGTAAGGTATCGGTAAACAAAGAAGAGAAGGATCGGATAGGCAGTACTATCTACTATATAAAAATAAGTCGGGTTTTCCTTCCTGACGCTATAACTCCAGAACGCACAAACCGATTTCCACGGTTTTGCATTCGTTGGAAAGGTCTCGGGCTCCGTGAGGTTTATAGCAAAGAAAATTTATAAAATTTAACGCGGGTAACACCGCGGGGCACAGCTAGTATAGTATAAAACGGCTATAATAATAACGGTGCAATTTACAGAATAAAATACCAATCCATTTACCAATCTTTTGCGAGAAATTAAGTACAAAACGAATAAAACTCAATCAACTAAATAATAAAAAAACGCCATACCCTGTCCTAAGAAAGTCCTAGTGAAACATTTATTTTTTCGGAATCTTCCGGTGATAAAATTAAGTTTCTGGATTTTCCGTTTATTTCAAAGTTGGCTCGATTTTGACTTTCAACAGATTCCATGGCTCATTCGCTTCGCCAACTCATTTTACGGATGGTTACTTCTGGTTCCAACCCAAAATATTTTACAGAAGGAGCACATAATTCTTATATTTTTTTATGACAAGGATACCTCAATAGTGGGAAAACCCTCTGAAGTAATTAAATAAAATTTGAAATAAAAAAGAAAAAGGATATAAGGATTTCGTTTAAATATAGCACAGATAGAAAAGGTGCGGTAGTAAGAACTAGTGATGTAGCTGCTAAATTGAATGGTGCAGCACTTTTAATTGTAATGGGCCAAGTGAAATCTCTCACAAGTGAGTGTGAAGGGGAAAATGTGTTGTTTTTATTAACAATCAGGCATTTATTATTAATAGTAAATTATATTTACTATTTGTAACTTTAACCGTAACCTATTGATACGCACCCGTGAATGTGGCGCTCGTGGTGTGATTGTCTAGGTCGGGGCGGTGCAGCGCGCCGCCGCCCGCATGCTATCAGCTGGCCGGCGCAGCCATCTCTTCCGCGTCTCCCGCTCACCGCTCTGCGCCTGCGCAATATAAAACTATATTATGTATTTATACTCTCTATATGCAAAGTACTGTAGCTATAAGAATTTACAAATAAAAACTGGTCATATTCAATTGTGTTTCACCACAGTTCATCTAATATTTAGCAAAAGTTTGGTGAAACGCCCCTGTCCATAAAAGAGAGTTTAAGGGCACTTATGTTTTACAGTATTGTTTGCTGAAATAAATTCATTTCTATGTTTATGATACTAAAATTGTTTTATGTTCTGCATGTTGAGCAGTGGTGGCTACATACTTATACCATGCAAGATAAATTTAACTTAATACCAGGTAAACTTATGTTTAGCGCCTGTACTTCACAACTTTTTGTAATCGAAACTTAAAAATAAATGAATCTGGACAGTCTGTGGTCTTTTATGTTCTATCGGTTTGGTTTGTGTTGTACTTGGAAATTGAACATGAAGTTGGCTCCTTGCGAGCACAAATATATTTTTAAACTGATCAGCAAGGGGTGAGTGGTGCTATATATGTTTGATCTAATAAAAAGGTTCCAGTTTCTTTCGTTTACACAATTTTCATATAAACACGGACAAAAGGGGCCGCACTACAAATGAGCAGATAGAGCTTCTTAGCGGCGTGCAGTTTTATAAAAGTGGAGGGTAATCATGTCTTCATTCTTTGCTCTATATCCAAAGTTGTAGTTTTATAGTATTTATTTACTTCATAACTTACGCTTGTATGAACTTACAAATTTATTATTTTTTTTTGAAACGTAAATACTTTTACATAAAAGAAGAAGTGTAGAGAATGTGATTTAATTAAAAGACATAAGGTAAAATGGGTGATCGTAATTTAATTTATCGTTATAGAGATTAACGATAAATTAAATTACGATCACCCATCACCGTTTGTTAGGAAATGCGTTTGAAAAGCTTGTGTGTTCAACGTATATTCAGAATTTATTTTACAATATTTTGATGAATCATTTGATAAAAATTAAAGAATAACAAATGATACGACTAAAGTAAATAGAGAAACATTCATCGAAAATAATTCGGTATTCAAACTGGATACTCGCAAGAATAATATTGGATAACTTATTCTTAAGGGAGTATAAAGTCCAGAATTAAATGCGCGATATTTTCGATGAATAATTACATAAAAGTTTAAGAATAACATACAAATGATACGCCTAAAGTAAAGTAAAAGTAGTAAAGTAAGTACAGAAACATTCGTCGAATAATTTATATCGCAAGAATATGATTGAACCATGAATGTAAGAGCCGCAGTAACATAAGAACTTGCTTATTTCTGACCAAAAATATAATGTGCGCACGATGTCGAATAGATAAATTTGGTTACCAGATACAAAACACAAAATTAAAGTATAACAGTAGTATAAGTACCTATGCGAACAACGTACCAATCAGAATTCGAAATATGCCCTATTCTCCTCGATTTGACGATCTCTACTAATATAATCTTCTTGTGTGCGCGGTGTACTGGGCGCTTCAGCAAATGAAGGCCCGACAACATTGTATCCTCCGTTGCCTGCACTAGTTAAAGCAAATCACAACTAAGACATTGTTAAATGCATTCCTGTATTTACTTGCCTACCACCAATTAAGAAAGAATAATTTACTAGTCATAATAATTACTAATACACAATTTTGATTGGAAAATCTGTTTTAATAGCAAAATAAAAATAGCTTCGCAACCAACTAAAAAGTATAAAGCAATTCTCAAAAAAAATTTATAACATGTGAACAATAATAGGGAACATTTTACATTCCTTAGTTGGTTTTAACGCCTCTGTTTTGTCGGTTCATTCAATATTGAACAGTTGCAACTGGCCATAAAGGCCAGTTGCAACTGTTCAATATTCAACTGTCCAAGTTTTTAATTGGACAAGAAAGTGGAGAATTGAGCTGAATGAGTCAAAGTCCATACAGGTAGACTTTACCAACAAAAAACCGCAAGTTCTCGATATATATCAACAACCAACGAGTTCCACACGCAGATACTGCTAAATATCTGGGAATGACACTCGACGCCAAATTACGCTGGAAAGCGCACGTCAAAAAGAAAAGAAAAGAGTTGGATTTGCGATATAAAAAATGTACTGGCTACTTGGAAGATCTTCGCCAGTGGCAGTACATAATAAACTTTTGTTATACGGACAAATTTTAATGCCCGTATGGACTTATGGTATACAATTGTGGGGTTGTGCCAAAATAAGCAACATTAATATCATCCAAAGATTCCAGAATAAAGTGTTACGAGATATCGTAAATGCACCCTGGTATATAAGAAATGACGATTTACACCGGGATCTAAAGATGGACTCATGAACATAGGCTTCTACATCATGTGAACGTCGAGGCCATCCAGCTCCTCGACATTACAGAGCTAGTGAGACGTTTAAAGAGAACAAAACCCTATGAACTAGTGTCGTGATTAGTGATTAGTGTATTTAGTGATTAGTGTTAGCAATAATGTAATTATAAAGAACACATGAACTAAGTGTCTTCCCCTTAACAAATATGACTAAGGAAAGTCGGTGGACTGATTCTTAGAATTAATTATGTTTATGTAGAAGTTTAGGTTAATATAAAATTACTTATTAGTCTCTAGACTAGATTGTAATATATATAAAGTACTACACTTGGTACTTTATTAAATAAAAAAAAATAAAAAAAATCAATATTTTTAATGCAAAGTGGAAATCTAATCGCAAAAATCGGAAATCTAATCGCAAAAATCGGAAATATAATCAGAATCGGAAATATAATAATAAATAAATTTAATTGGCCACAGGGTTTCATACCAGCATCTTCTACCAATTGGGGTAAGCGCTCTGCCGTTAGCTACAAACAATACACACAAGTAGATCAAAATATCATTCCCGTACTAAAACCCTTTCTGAAGTTGTAGGCGTTTTCTAAAGGTTTTGTTTTCTAGACATCACGTACATATATAGGATAGCACCTATATCCTCCGAAAGGGTGTAGATGGTGCTGATTCGAAACCCATTTTTTGAGTCTTTCAATTTTATTTTTATGACCTCCAATTTTACGAAAAACGTAATATTTTTCAAAGACTTTTCCATCATCAGTTAATTTTTATGAGAAAACTCATAAAAATTAACTGATCTTTACACAATTTATATCTAAACCTTTCGTAGGTGTAATTATTTTAATCAAAAAAGTTTATTTCAAATTACTTCGGTGGATTTTAATGAATTTTAGCGGGACATATGAAAAAATACGGAACGAATTAGGACCCTTACATCTACTGCGACCTACAATTATATCATCATATCACTGAAGGTGCTTTCAAGTCTACATTTTCTCATTACACAAGCTTACGATTTTTTAGTAATAAAATACCTCCCAACCTTTTATCTTGATTCGTGGATAAAAAATCATGTTTACCACGAGTAAGTACACTTCTCTCTTTACTCGCTTCGAAGCTATATATTCAATAAGCGAAGGTTTCACATGAAAACTCGTAACATGAATATGTGTTTCATAAAGACGAAGCTTTTAATACATCTAATATACTGAGATACAAAGAAAGGATACGAGGCAAAGTACATCATACATCATATTTGGTTACATATAGTCTAAAAGAAAAAGAATGGTGGAACTGAATGTCACAGACATAGAAAGAAGATTCATACATCTTCCTTTTCGCGTCGCCTATACGGGGTAAAATTAGATAAAAGCATTGTTCGCTTCACGCTTCGTCCCTTTTAAGGTGTGGAAATGATTTTCAATCCACAAAAGGTTCTTTTCAGCAGGCTAAACAGATTTTCGAAATGCTGGTACAATATCGTTGTAGCGAGTTTTCAGCGAGCATTGTGCGTGAATTTTAGACGACAGTTCAATGTAACGGAATAGCCGTTTTATATTTTGCATTTTATAGAGCGGCCTTTGCGTGTATTTTAAAATTTGAGGGTAAAATTCGCGGGAGTATATTGACACTTCCAATGGGTTTCAGTATTCATGAATATAGACTGAATATTGGTTAGAAATAATGCTTTTCTATAACGGTATAAATAAATATTGTACGGTCAATATATACGTCAATATGCCTGATAAGGCACGGCAGTAAATTGCAACGCATATACTACATAGTGGACATATCAAGTGTGTAGTCAACTGTCTTTTGTTTACCTCGTTTCGCCATGGCTGGGGAGAGATCGGGTGCATATCCGAGAGCTTCACTCACGGTCACGGTCTCAATACAAGATCGCGTGGCACCAAGGCTGATTTTCTTGCCCAAACTAACTACCTAATAATACCTATCAATGGCCCAACTCCATGAACTCCAGGATGGCATTAGATCAACATGCTACAGCTATATCAACGAGGTATGAATAAATAGGTATAATTAGAGATTATTCACACTTGCTGCGAGACTACTCCTTTTATTTCTAAGATCAAAAATGGTACTTAATATTTCTTAATTACTTACTTTATTATCAACCTTTTCACACAAATAAATTTTAAAATATTAGCTGTGCCCCGCGGTTTTACCTGCGTTAAACTTTATAAATCATAGCCTATGTGTTTGCTGACTCCATACCAAATTTTATTAAAATCGCTTCAGCCGTTTAGACATGAAGAAGCATATATATCAATGTGAAGAAGTAACAAACATACACACTCACAAACTTTCATCTTTATAATATTAGTGTGATTATCAAAAACACAGATTTTGAATCCTATAGAACTACTTAACAAAGTATATATAATAATAAATACGTCATAATAATAATACCTTAATATAGACAGAACCATTGACAAAATGTTTTAAAAATATTAGACTTAAACTAGATTATTAAACATAATTTCTTGTCAATAACTTGATATGAGCTAGCTAAATATCATTGCTATAATAAAATAAATTTTATAAATGTTTTCATACAATATGTACCTAAATATCTATGTTACTAGAAATAATCTTATATAAATAAAAAGACAAGTCCTGACTGACTGACTGACTCATCAACGCCCAGCCCAAACCCTTGGACCTAGAAAGCTGAAATTTTGCACAAATGTTTGTTTTATAATGTAGACAAGGAATAAGGAAGGATTTTTCGAAATTCAACCCCTAAGGGGGTAAAACAGGGGCGCTAAGTTAGTATGAAACTTTGCCATTTTTGAAGTTTAAGGTATAAAAATTGGTATTTGGCCTTCCCGTTAAAAATAAAAAATCACGTATTTCAGGGATTTTGAAAATTCCACCCCCAAGGGCGAAAAATAGGGGATGTAAGTTTGTATGGAAAATGTGACAATTTTTAAGTTAAACGCATGAAAATTGGTATTTGGCCTTTTAGTTAAAAATAAAAAATATATATTTCAGCATTTTTGGAAATTCCAGCCCCAAGAGCGTAAAATAGGGGGTGTAAGTTTGTATGAAAAATGTGACAATTTTTAAGTTAAACGCATGAAAATTGGTATTTGGCCTTTCAGTTAAAAATTAAAAATATATATTTCAGAATTTTTGGGAATTCCACCCCTTAGGGCGTAAAATAGGTCATGTAAGTTTGTATGAAAAATGCGACTTTTTTGAAGTTAAACCCATGAAAATTGGTATTTGGCCTTTCAGTTAAAAATAAAAATATGTATTCCAGGATTTTTGAAAATTCCACCCCGAAGGGCATAAAATAGGTGATGTAAGTTTATACTGACTGACATATCAACGCACAGCCTAAACGGCTGGAGTTAAAGACTTGAAATTTTGACAGAAGGTACCTTTTATGACGTAGGCATCCAATAAAGAAGGGTTTTTGAAAATTCCACCCCCAATGGTGTAAAATTGGGGATGTAAGTTTGTATGAAAAATGTGAAACGTTTTAAGTTAAACGCATGAACATTGTTATTTGGAATTTCAGTAAAAAATTTAAAATATATATTTCTGAATAATTGAGAATCCCCCCCCCCCCCCCCCCCTAAGGGCGTAAAGTAGGGTACGTAAGTTTCTATGTAAACTGCAACTTGAAGTTAAACGCATGAAAATCGGTACTTAGCATTTCAGTTAAAAATTTAAAATATATATTTCAGGATTTTTGGGTAGTTATTTTATTTTACTTTATTTAACTTACTGACTATACTTAAGGACAATTGATATGTATTCTTTGATTTTTGCGTGATGATATCGGGTCCTTTTTGTAAATAACAGTAGCAAAGTAGTTTTTCATTTATTTCTTAGTAAGGTTATTTATAGGTTAGGTTTTATTCAATTTATATTGCTTATTTGTTTTAAAAGTTATATTTTTTAGATTAAGCTTAAGTAATAAGTAGTTACATTGGTCATCATTCAAAATTGTCGCGGACAAAGTCGCGGGCACCAGCTAGTAATGTATACAACTATATTACTACAAACATGTTCTGACTATTTACAAGCGCTTTTTTAAAGTCTACGTGAATAAAAACCTTTTTTTTTTATCTATTCAAATATTATGTAAGTAGATATTTAGATTCTATAAATATCATAAACGAAGTGACTACCCTCTCTGTCTTGTTTCCAAGGAAAGATCAACCCACTAAAGTTTTCAAGCGAAACATTAATTTTCCCCTAAGCTAACCGTATTAACTAAGTTACCTATGTAATAAAATAATTTTATATTCATATCAGAAATAGATTACCCTTCGCCATTTGGTATCTAACATATTTTGTCAAGAAGTACCTAATTGTTAATTCAAGCGACTAGAAACATCTCAATATCTCGGTTAACATATTAGCAACTAGTAACGACGCCAACATTTTAGAAACTTTCCTGCAAACTTCATATTATTGTTTAAAACCTATTTTTTATTAGTTTCACTTGAATTGAATATAGTCACTTCGTTACAACAAGGTGGACCGACGATGGGACGCCGCTGGATGCGGGCAGCGCAGGACCGGCTATTGTGGAGATCCTTGGGGGAGGCCCTTGTCCAGCAGTGGACGTCTTTCGGCTGATATGATGACTTTACTTAACCCTATTAGGTTTTTTTTTTAACTTGGCGCGTGCAGTTAGCCTCTCGGCTTTTACTGCTTCACCAGACAGTAGGGGTGAGCGTGGGCTCTAACCGCCAAGCAAAATTCAACTACAAACTAAGTACCCGCGCCGGAGGGCACCCCCTGTGGGGTTCGAACCACGGCTCTGGGCCGATACTGGCGGGGAGAGGGCGAGAGATCGTGATTTTTAGGGATTTTTGTGTAACTGTTGCTCTACGTTAATGCGCGACGCGGGCCTCGCTTTGCCGGTTTAGGTCCGGAACGGGCAAGCTAAGGGTCATGGAGGACGTTGGTGGTCGCGACGCGTTCGCGGTCGTACTCTCGACCGGCGAGTACGAAATGTCGGTTGTGCAGTGTTGCGAGAGTCTCTGATCGATTTGATGTGGTCAAGGTATACGTTGATCTCGTCGTCCGGATCGTCTAAGACGTGCTTCGGACGACGGTGCTTGATAGAGAATCGGAGGGGAGTGTAATTGACCGCCTGTACCACCTAGTTACTTGGATGGTGAGTGGCAGAGTCAAAATACCGTTTGGACGTTTGCTTCATCCAATGCTTGATGGTAGGCAATTAGAGATCGGCATGGAGGCTTTTGTTACGAACGAACCATGGTGCGCCCACGGCTTGTCGCATAAACTTGTTTTGAACTACCTGTAAGTGGTTGATGAGATAATCCTTTTCGTGCGCGAAGACCGGGCTCGCATAGGTCATCATGGGACGAATGCACGTCTTGTAAATTCTCACCTTGTTGACAAGGGACATTTTACTGCGTGCATTCAGGAGGCAGTGCAATTGGTAAAGGGCAAATGAGCCACGGTTACGAGCGTGTCTCAGGTGTTCCTTGAAGCTTAACTTCTGATCGAGGATCACTCCCAAATATTTGGCTTTCTTCTCCCAGGGGATCGATTCACCAAACATTCGGACGGGATCTGTGGTGGGCTTGGGAACCCTATTAGTGACCTGATCGATAATTTAAGCGACTAGAAGCTATCATCAACTTCGGTTAAAATATTAGCCTGACTATTCAATGATGATAGGCGGTTGGTGTGATTGGTAAATGCTTGCCTTTCACGCTGCAGGACGTGGGTTTGATTCGCACCCTGGACAGATATTTGTGTGCATGAACATGTCTGTTTGTCCTGAGTCTGGATGTAGTTATCTTTATAAGTATGTATTCACTAAAGAAAAGTAGTAGGTGTAATATATCAGTTATCTGGTTTCATAGTACAATAATGTCCCAGGATATTTATTATTATTATGTAACGTTGCCAACATTTAAGGAACTTTCCCGCATAATTTAGGCGTCTCTTTAAAGATATTTTATTATTTTATTTGTTTCAATTTTGAACTGAATATAGTCAATCGTTATTAACCAAAGCTTGTTAAATGGTAACCTGAAAAAAAATTCAGCAGCCATTTACATTTCAATCGCCGCTTCGTGTCCCGGGTTCGATTCCCGCGCTGGTCAAGTATTTGTGCGACCCATAACTAGTTATTTCAAGTTTGGATGTAATAAGTACATGTCTGTAAAGTACCCAGCGACGCGGGGATTAGGTGACCCAGTGCGGGTGTTGTCTTTAAAAAAAGAAAAGACAAGAATATAAGGCAACTATGTATTGAGATGTACCTACTTATTAGATTCTGGCCCCCATACTTTAATGACCTTCGTGTAGTTTATTGTTTAAGTTTATTTTCTTCTATTATTATATAATAATAATAATAACTTGTCGCATCACACGAAAATTCCTCACATCATCCACGTTAACATCAGCGTATTCTATTTAATCTGCCTTCACCCTTGGCTAGGTATACCCTTGTGATAGGTATTGTTTACTACCCTCGCAAAAGAGGAGAAAATAAAAAAGGATACAATAATAATAATAATATCTAGGGACAATGTCACACAGATCATCCTAGCCCCAAACTAAGCAAAGCTTGTACTATATAAATATTATTTGAATATAGTCCATAAGTTCTTTACTCCTACCTCCTTCAAACGGAAACTTTCACAGAAGGACACTCTCAAGAGTCTAGCAGCCTATTCCCTTTACAACTATAATAATAACTATAATCTTCAACCACGATAGAATTTATAGATTATAAAATTCTTAATATCTAGTACTGGACCTACGATAGGACCACGTCCGTATGTTTTAGCTCTAAAAAGTTTAGGGTACACGGAAGCTGATAGCTAAACGAGAGCAATATTTTATTGAGGCAGGGCACAACGGCTTTTCGCTCTGTGAACAGCTCAATTCGGGAAGTACCTCCACCCTATAGAATACGTTACAGGTAATAAATAACATTATTGTATTAGTTTTGTGTTGCTGGGTGTCAAAGAGGCTGCTAGAGCTCGTATCATATGAGTATTACTGGGATACTAGGACCGATTATCGTGTGAAGGATGCTAAAGATCGGCAACTGTGAAGATCTTTGGATTAGTTCTTTGTCCAGATGTGTACATCTTTCGCCTGATATGATGCCTTAATTCCATTAAACATAATACTAAATAGATCAGAATTAACGACGATACTTTTTTTAACTAGTAGCGATGATAATTTTCTAAATCACCGTAGCCTAGTTGGTAGTGCTCCTGCCTACGAAGCTGGTGGTCCTGGGTTCGAATCCCGGTAAGTGCAAATATTTGTGTGATGAGCACGAATATTTGTTTCTAAGTCATGGATGTTTTCTATGTATTTAAGTATTTATCTATCTATATAACTTGTACCCATAGTACAAGCTTTGCTTAGTTTGGGGCTAGGATGATCTGTGTGACATTGCGCCTTATAAAAAAAAAAAAAAAAAAAAAAGGGGCAAGAATCGCATACTTTACTAACTTTCTCATCTGGGCTGTGTCAGAGTTGTATAACTGACGAACAGGCCACTGACATGGTTTACCGATTGTGGTCTAATGACTACATCCGGGTGCGGTCATTTAACATACCCTCCGAAACATGGAACGCTTAGAAATTGAACTATATGGGGGTGAACATCTATAGGTTCACCGCGCGGTTAACTTTGTCGATTGCTTAAGGATTGGCAAGAGTAAAACTACTCCAGTTATGGTAGAAACGTGCTATAATCTTTTTATATTAATAATTATATTCTACCTCACGCTTGTCTCCGCTATTCACTGTATAACTTCATAAAGTATCCTGACAACGTCTGAGTGTGATATATCGGCTTGTAGGACAAACGATTGACGTGGAAAAATAACATTAAAATTAATACTAAGAGGAGACGACTGAAAATTTGCAACACCTTACTGGGTTTTATAGATTATCTATTATATAGATCTTTGACAGTAGATTGAAACAGTAAATTGTCGGTGTACAGTATAATAAGGAGATTCTTAAACCCACCTGGGTGCATAGTGTACTACCACTCTGAGAGAGCTCTTTGACTATAGTATTATAATGATACCACGAATACAAAACATGGTACTCAGAAACCTAAGTGAAATACATCACTATCTCGGGATGATCACAGTGAAGGAAGAGATTAAGACAAATATATCACAAAAAGGTATCAGTGTCCAAGCTGTAACTTTCTCCTAATTAATCATCCGCTGAACTTACTACTCAAACTACCAAAAAGTACTAAACCGGAAAAAAGCACTGGTCATATAAAATAAAAGAATCCAGTGATGACGAAATGCCCTCACTGGGGGTACATTTGAACTTAAACATGACACAACATGATTTAAAAGAAGAAATCGCTATTACGCGATAATGCAACTATTGTACATTATTTTTGATATAAAGTTTTTTTCTATATATATCTTATCTTATATATATAATCATAGCCAATACTAATTGCAGATAATATGTATGAAAGAGACAAATAAATATAAAGTATCCCATTTTTATAACATGGATACCAATAGTGAATATTATACCGTCAAGCGTAGGTGCTGGTAGGTACATTACGTAGCATTTCATCCATTTCCATAAGAGTATCAATATTCAGGATCATTTGAAAAAGATGTCACTCAAAGTAAAAGGGATCATATTTCATCGAACCTTCCGCCTCACCCAAATAGCACGTGAAGACACGTGGATGGACCCAATATTTTTGAAGCAAATATACCCACTTAGGTAAGTAAAGTTGACACTAGCTCTATGGATACACTTGCAATACTAAAATCACCCTTACTGCATACATAAGAAAGATGCTAACGATGTCAAAGTACATTACATATAACACCTTACTTTAAGCGATTCGTCTACCTAGTAATTTTTGAAAGTGTATCGTTAAAACGCTAAAATGCTAGCAAAATTTTTAGTCTGTTGCAACAATCGCAGCCATTAGCGAAAGACTGAGTAATATTTGTATTTCTTATGCTCTGGTAAATGTTACAATCTATTACTATCTACCGCAAAATCAACTTTCCTGAGATAATTCGTACTACATAATCAGTTTAATAGGCTGCAAAACCTAACATTAAACATGTGTTCCCATATATTACGAATAAAAACCGGCCAAATGCGAATCGGACTCGCGCACGTAGGGTTCCGTGCCATTATCAATAAAAACGAGAAAAAAAATCACGTTTGTTGCATGTACCTTAAATATTTATTTTATTTTGATTTTTAGTATTTGTTGTTTTAGCGGCAACAGAAATACCTACATCATCTGTGAAAATTTCAACTGTCTAACTATCACGGTTCAAGTAGATACTATTCACGGAGAGACAGACAGCCGTGTCCTAGTAATAGGGTCCAGTTTTACCCTTTAGGTACGGAACCCTAAAAATTCTTCACGGCTAAACGGCCGGAGCGATTTTAATAAAATTTGGAATAGCGTTGGCTGACACACTGGATTAACTTAAAAATGACACATATCATCGGCAATTGACTAAAATGTTTTAAATTTTAGTTTTATAATATTATTCGCAATGCAAAGCGTAAATCTAATCTCACAAATCCGTCTCACAAGTCCGGCGGTCTTGAACCAGGACCCCTTACCGATATCCGGGGTACTCGGTCTGCGTTAACCTACGAACCCATACACTGGCAGATCACATTTATTAAAATTTAGAGTAACATATTCCCAAAAATGTAATATTTTTATTCGTAGAGTCTACAAATCTGTTAATCAAGATTCAGTATGCTATTATAGATCTAAATTTTTTCTGTATTGGCTCTTAACCTTATAGCAGCTTATCTATAGAAGTGCATTATTCATAAATATATATATATATATATATATATATATTTATGAATAATGCACTTCTCGTGAACTCACTCAGAGAACACAAAAATTGGTCAATCACCAATTTTTGTGTTCTCTGAGTGAGTTCACGAGAAGTGCATTATTCATAAATAGTTATGAATAAAATTTGTTGAGTGGTATAAAATTGTATTATACTTAGATAAGCACTATCGCATAACCTGTAATGATAGATGTAAGGGAAAAAATAAATTAATAGAAATATATATCATTATTTTCTGATCTAAACTGCAATGGGATAAATAATTAATGATTTTGTCATTAATAAAACTTAAGTTAAAGAGTAGATTCATGTAATTCACGCTATAAACGAACATTAATCTAAAGAATCATATTCTTCAATAAAAATAGCGAAGAAATCAAGGTGGTAGGGCACATTATATTTTTGGGGCGAATTGTCACATGTTAGACGGCGATACTTCTCCAATTGGTTAAATAGCATAAGTTATTATTGTATTCCTGAACTCATTTACGGATTCAATTATTTAAAAAAATTACGGATTTATAATAAAATTTGATATTTACAGCAATACTGATTTGTATAGTTTAACGCTTTTATTGTTAAAGGCGTTAAACTTTCGTACCTATAATTGCGCCTAGCATATGAGTAGGTAAGAAAGTTCAACATTTCAACTTCTACACAACTAGTGAACTAAACTTTTCCACAATGCGGATTATGTTCTTATCGATACTAGATGAGTTAATAACTAGCTACTAATAATTAACTAATTTTGAAAGCCTGCAACTAACTACGAATGTTAGTTTTATATGTACGGTTCCAATCTTCGGATATTGATATCATACGGAGTATTGTTGACCCAACAAGATCAAATACTGAGCCAAAGATTTCTTACATTAAATACTCGTTCTTAAGGAAACCCTTTGTGACAAACAGACATGAAAGTGATCTTGTAAAGATTCCGTTTCCCCTGCTCTAGTACAAAATCTATACATATATTAAAATCATAGGACAGTCAAAACTGTACATTAAATATTTTTTTTAAATGATACTTCGGGCGTGATCTACAATCGATATCGAAGACAAAAATACAGTTTTTAGAATTTTTGTTTGTTTGTCTGTATGTATGTCCGGGCTAAACTCAAAAAGTACTGAATGGATTTACTTCAAATTTTGCATGAATATTACTAAGAGGTCGGGTCAACATATAGGCTACATATTATTACGCTATCACCCACGGGGGAGGAGCTATGGTAATTTATAAAATTTGACGCGGGTAAAACTGCGGGGCACAGCTGGTAAATAAATATATTTGAACAACTAACACACTACCATCAGATAAAAACTAGGCGGAGCCTGTACTTCATCAATCAAACAACTGATAAACATAATTATATTTCTAGTGTACATATTATAGATAAATTTTTCTTCTTCTTTTTAAAAGACAACGGCCGCACTAGGGAATCTAATCCCTGTGTCGCATACAAACATATAATTGACGGACACAAATTACATCCAAACTCAGAACAGCTATTTATGGGTCACACAAATAGTTGTCCGGCGCGGGACTTGAACCCGCGACACAAAGTGGCGAGGCGACTGTCTTAGCTGCTGCGCCACACTTGCAGTGTTGTTTGAATTACACCCAGACTCAGAACAAATAATCGTGCTCATCACACTTAGGCTGAGATCTATAAAGCGTACTTAGACTTTGCTCAGACTTTACTTAGACAGAAGTTAATGCATGTAACGAAATTACAATTGGTGTTTTGACTTTGTCTGTCTTAGCTTATGCTAAGCATAATCTTAACTTCAAAATAAATAAAAATAAAATAAAAAAGGTTTTTATTCACGTAGACTTTAAAAAAGCGCTTGTAAATAGTCAGAACATGTTTGTAGTAATATGTTGTGATATCGTAGTCATGGCTGAGACCATGGAAGACCTCGGTACAATGCTCGATGACCTCAGCAGAGTCTCTCAACAAGTGGGTCTGAAAATGAACATGGATAAGACGAAAGTCATGTCAAACGTCCATGTTGCACCCACTCAATTGAAAGTTGGTGACTCTGCACTCGAAGTTGTAGAGAACTATATTTACCTAGGACAGACCATCCAACTAGGTAGGTCCAACTTCGAGAAGGAGGTCAATCGTAGAATCCAACTCGGCTGGGCAGCGTTCGGGAAGCTACGTAACATCTTCTCGTCCAAAATACCGCAGTGTCTCAAGTCGAAAGTCTTCGACCAGTGTGTGTTGCCAGTGATGACATACGGAACAGAGACGTGGTCGCTCACTATGGGCCTTATTAGACGGCTCAAGGTCACCCAAAGAGCAATGGAGAGGGCTATGCTCGGAGTTTCCCTGCGGGATCGTATCAGAAATGTCGAAATCCGCAGGCGAACCAAAGTCACCGACATAGCCCGAAGAATTGCAAAACTGAAGTGGCAGTGGGCGGGGCACATAGCTCGTAGAACCGATGGCCGTTGGGGCAGAAAGGTTCTTGAGTGGCGACCACGAACCGGAAGACGCAGCGTGGGCAGGCCCCCTACAAGATGGACCGATGATCTTGTGCGGGTCGCTGGAAACAGCTGGATGCGAATAGCGCAAGACCGGCAATTGTGGAGATCTTTGGGGGAGGCCTTTGTCCAGCAGTGGACGTCTTTCGGCTGATATGATGATGATGATGATGATGAATATAGTTGTATACATTAGATATTATTTCTAGTAACATAGATATTTAGGTACATCTTGTATGAAAACATTTATAAAATTTATTTTATTACAGAAATGATATTTAGCTAGCTCGTATCAAGTTATTGTCAAGAGATTATGTTTAATTATCTAGTTTAAGTCTAATATTTTTACTACATATTGTCAATGGTTCTGTCTATATTAAAGGTATTATTATTATGACGGACCTTGTGTTAATAACGACGGTCGCGCTTTAATGCTACCACCGGATCCAATGCGCCCCAACTGAGAAGACCCAGCGAAACAAACTCAGTGGGTTCATCTACTACCGGTTTCAACACGACCCAGTTGAGACGGTCCGGCGAAACATACTCAAGCGGGCATGAACACGGGATTTGGTCCAATTAGAGTAATTATTTAGTAGGCAAACACAATATATGCTCGATCGGTTGTCTGAATGCTTATTATTTTAGATTATATTTAGGTATACAAAAGAAAAACTTCGAAACAATAACATTATTCATTTTGAGACAGAGTCAATAATTTTAAATTAAGTATATGATAGCAATCATTTACAGATAGTTCACGTAACACAGCCAGATCAGTCATGTCTATATGGCTACAAGATCTCCAGCGAGCAATGTGCAGGTAGGAAGTGAGAGCCAGACGTCTTTGTCATCGATGTACTCTTTAGTGGTGTAATAACCCCTAGCCATAAGTACACGTTTAATATGTGTTTTAAAACTTGTGTCAGGCAGATCAGTAATTTGAGTAGGAAGCTTGTTATAAAACCTAATACAATTTCCTAAAAATGATTTATTAGTTTTGCTTACTCTAAAGCCTGGCATGGCTAGTTTGTTTTTATTCCTAGTATTTATATTATGCAGTTCACTTTTCTTTTTATAATTATGAATATTTTTTCTAACAAACATTATATTCTGATATATATATTCCGATGGCACAGTAAGTATATTTATTTCTTTAAACAAATTTCGCAAAGAATCGCGACTGCCTAAACCATAAATGGCTCTGACTGCTCTTTTCTGCAATACAAAAATAGTAACTATGTCAGCCGCCGAACCCCACAGCAGAATGCCATACGACATAATGCTATGAAAGTACGCGAAATACACTAATCTAGCAGTTTGTTCATCTGACAATTGCCTTATTTTCCAGACAGCATAGGAAGCCGAACTTAATTTACCTGCTAACTTTTAAATCTGAGGACCCCATTGCAATTTTGAATCAAGTGTCAATCCTAAAAATACGGTCGATGGGACTAAATCTAATATTTTCGCATTTAGTGCAACTGTTGGTACAATTTGAGTCACATTCGGCAATGAGAACCTGATGCATTTAGTTTTCCCTGCATTTAACAAGAGATTATTTGCCGAAAACCATTCTGATATAAAGCTGAGTGTTTTATTATGCTCAATAAGATCGTTATCCTTTCTATTTACTTTAAATATGAGCGACGTATCATCAGCGAACAAAACTATCTCTGATACTTTCTCTACCAGATAAGGGAGATCATTTATATAAACTAGAAATAAAAATGGGCCCAATATAGACCCCTGGGGCACCCCCATTTTCACAGGATGACGTGCCGAAGTGACACCGCCTATCGAAACCATCTGTTGTCGCCCCGATAAATAGGACATCACAAGATCAAGAGATGTGCCAGATATTCCATAGTACTTCAGTTTAACAACGAGCGTACGATGATCAACGCAATCGAAAGCCTTAGAGAGATCACAGAAAACTCCCAGCGCATCCTGTGATCCCTCCCAAGCCTCCAATATTGACCTAATTAATGTGCAACCTGCATCCTGAGTAGAGCGGCCCCTTGTAAACCCGAACTGCTTGTTATGCAATATCTCATTCACGTTAAAGTGCGACAACATTTGGCTGAGCATCAGCTTTTCAAATATTTTACTTAAAGCTGGCAGTATTGAGATAGGCCTATAATTCGTGGCATTTTTTGAACAACCTGCCTTGAAAATGGGTATTATCTTACTTATTTTCATTAAATCGGGAAAGACACCATCACTTATACAGCCATTGAAGATGGCTGCAAGGATTGTAGCAATGTTTAGTATGATTGATTCAATTGCTTTAACAGACAGTCCCCACAAATCTTCTGTGCCTATCCTTTTAATACTCTTAAAAGCTTTTATAATATCATCACTTGTTACGGATTTAAAACTAAAGTTAGGTACAGTTTGTTTTACGCTTTAATTTAAAAAGAGTTCAGCCACATCTGGTGATGAAGTCTATTAATACCAAATCAAAGTATAAGCTTAGCATACACTTAGCAAAGTTTTACGTAAGTAAAGTTTGAGCAAAGTCTAAGTACGCTCTATAGATCTCAGCCTAGACTTGTCATGGGTGAGGATTGAACCCCCGTGCTCTGGGTTAACAGTCAGGGTCACAAACAACTAGACCAACATGTCAGTCTCTCCCTAAATCATAATCAACAAACAATTGACGGTCACCATAGCCTAGTTGGTAGTGCTCCTGCCTACGAAGCTGGTGGTCCTGGGTTCGAATCCCGGTAAGTGCAAATATTTGTGTGATGAGCACGAATATTTGTTACTGAGTCATGGATGTTTTCTATGTATTTAAGTATTTATGTATCTATATAAGTATGTATATCGTCGCCTGGTACCCATAGTATAAGCTTTGCTTAGTTTTGGGCTAGGATGATCTGTGTGACATTGTCCCTAGATAAATTCATTTCATTGGTAGTGGATACGAAAATATACCAAGAAACACTAACATTTATATTTCAATTAAAACTTATATTTCATTTTACCAAAGCGTATGCTGCTCTTGAAACTATTTTCATTTTTAAACATCAACAGAAATGAATGAAATTTGATTTTTCCTCCATTCACATGTCCGCTAGTTCTCTCCATTGTGAGAATTTAATTAAAACATTTGGAGAAGTTGGACTCGGCTCGAAAGGGAAATATTCCAAGTTCGCATTAACAAGGTGATATAGAATGTGGAACAGAAACTTTGTGAGATAACTCATTCACATACTACGACTTTTGTTTGTTCAGAGCTGTAGTAGGTAGCGTATGCATTACGAATTTTACTTGGCAAAAAGATAAATGAATGGTAAAATTATGTATGTACTTAGACACTCGCAGATAAATGTTTTATACAAATTTACTTGAAAATTGTAAGCAAGTAGACATTACGTAAATGTAAGAAATGTTCTTTACTTAGGTATGTACAGACGCCAGCACATCAATCTGCCAAATTTCCCCAATTGAAAGTGAACCTTATGCATTTGTAATAAAGTTGAAATCTATAAAAGAAATTTTACAGATTGGGGTAGATGTATGTGCTGGCGTCTTTACATAGATACTCGCAGATAAATGTGATTTACAAATTTTAAGCAAGTAAATAACACGTAAATGTATGTACAAAGTGTTCTTTCGTTAGGTATGTACTAGTCTCTTTAACGGAAAGGTCCTTAGGTGCCTAAGTACATATGAATAGTACACTTAAAAACAAAACAGACTTCAATATTTTTCTTGAATTCATGAGACAAAGATACAATCTTTTAAAAGTATCTCAGTATATGTATAAATTACGTCACAAATACTTCTCCTAACTTTTATTACGGCCTTCCTTGAGCACACTGTTTATGTCCCCTTGCCGTTTACAACCGGGACGAGATATTTTTTATGTCACACCTTCAGCCTTCAGCGAGCGAATTGTATAAAGTACGTCACGCGTAGGTATACATGCAAAGATCTTCGTATTGTTTGTAATTTATTGGAAATTATACTGGTAATAGCATTGAATAAAAGCGAGGAAGTATTGTTACGTTGTTTAGAAACCGATTTCAAAAAGAGAACGGTCCTCGATTCGAATATCTTTTGTTTTCGGGTCTGTACACTGTATGTGCTTCATGTACGCGAGGAAATTCCATTAAAATTTTTTTAACATTGTCTAATAATTTTGATATTTACCAGGGATTAACCAGTGGAAATTGTTGGGTGCTGTTTATATATTGCTGTGTCGCTGTGATAACAAACATAGTAAAAATAGAAAGCCAATTAAAATTTATTTTGTTACTAATACTGTTTTAAAAACAAAACACCTACTACTAAAAGTTGGAATAGTGTTGGAATTAGGATTTGTTTTTCTATTTAAACTAAAAACTTTTATTGGAATCTATGCGTTTTACAGGTGTTAACATACAGGGCTTAATCACACGCAGGAGATGTAGACCTGTGTGTGTGACATGTTGAATATTAGTTGATCAATTGCGATTATTAATTTCATGAGTTACATTGAATGTACAGAGTTGGATGTATTTGTAAATATCAAAGCAAGTGCAACGATCAACATTGCATCAAAAATGAACGAAAAATTCAAAACGGAATAGTTGAAATATCAGCCACTTCGGACGCTCAGCCAGTGTCACGCGCGACACATATGCCATTTATTTGTACGGGGACTGGCTACACTTGACGTACACTCATTCTCCATATGTTTTCCTTGTTCGAAACATTGCAGCTCCGCTACAACGAGACGCTGTGATATACGTCACATTCCGCTGCCAACCTCCGCTACAATTCACAGTACTTTTTCAAACGCTCTCGGCTCTACGTGCCCCAAAAACTTTTCCGACCGTTATCTAGCAAGCTTTCTTATATTCTGTCATTTTCTTTGACTGCGCCTATTGTGGGTACCGCCGTCGCCGTTACTATACGACAATGATCTCGAAAATAGCTTTTCCCATACACGTTACACAGTCTTGACTGTGACTTCTCATTTTGTTAGAAAGATTTTTAATCAAATAGAACAAAATCCAACAGTACCAACCACGATTTTACTCAAGTATTAAAATTTAATTTCCTTCTTATTCTTTAAGGCGTACTTGTATATATATCAGGCCCATAACTTACGAAGATAATGGTCCTTACATGCTCGAAATAATGTAGGTAGGTATGCATTATAATACGCTCGTGAAGGGAAAGCGGCTGGCGACTTTGTATTAATAGCTGATCCTCAGTGCGTCGATACTCCATTTATATAACGAGCTCCACATCTACCAAATCACCGCCACGCAGCTCCCTAAAAGCTTTCCTATAATTTACTGAACAACATTTGTACGGGCAGCAACAAAATTTATACATAATAAAATAATATCGTTGCCTATTACTTTACGACTTTAAATAAACCATTGGACAAAATAGCATAAACACATTGATTTAATTATATTTCAAGTAAGATATGTGGCGATAGTCATTTTGTCATTGAGATTCTATTTATGTTACTGACTGTACCAGAAAGCTATACTTAGTTATATTTCTCATGTGTTTAGTTGTACTTTTCTTTAGGGGATCACCAAAAAAGCTTGTAGATATGTTTAGAAGAAGAGTCCTTGAGTACTTTATGCATCCTTCCTCCCTGGAAATTAAGATTAAACGTAAATAAGCCTTTGTCTGTCGGTTGCATTGCTTTTGTTTCAGGTCACCAGACAAACAAGTAAAAAAATAAATCGATTATCTATTTTCTTGTTTTATTAGAGAAAAGGTCAGCTCAGTTTTGGAAGATGAAATAGCAGTATAATAGCTTTCTTTTAGTAGCAATGCCTATTAAATATTTCTAATAACGTTTCAGATCGTTCTATAACACGTGATAATACTTATATATGTATGGGCAGTGGTTAGTGTCAGAGTTGTTCAAGCGGCCCATTAACCTCCGACATAGCTTAACCTCTATTGCCTAATATGACTATTGACAAACAGTTTAACGTTCCATTCGTGCCCGGGGACGCTCAGAAACTAAACCACTTTGGCAGACACCCAGCTATGGACTAACCGCGAGCCTAGTTACTTAACCTCGCCAGTCCCTTAGGGAAATGCTCTCAGCATTTTGCAATGAGCGCATCATTGGTGACAATAAGTATTTTAATGATATTACCAACCTTACACATTTTTTTTAGCCTTTCGATGTTGGGCACATTGTCTACAAAGCTTTAAGGAAGTAATCTATTCTGTGCTCACTCTGTGCTTATAATAAAGACGATGCTAATAGCTACTCGCATAAAAACAAACAAATTACAAGGCAAAGCATTACAAAAGATTTACTTAAAGTCGTGGCTTTCATAAGTCCTTTTAACCTCACGTAAACCGCTGAGTGAGCAATATAAACACGAGATTCGTTTGAGAGTTCCTACCCCAAGCCCTTGCTACTAAAATGTTTTTCATTTCCCCTGGAAATTCATACGATTTCGCCTCTTATGACAGTTTTCATATTCATTCACTGCGCGGGCTTTCTTCCCCCATCTCACACTTGATGTAATTGTCTATTTTAGAAGCCGTACTGATTTCTGATTTGATTCTTTATTGTGCGATCTCTTAAGGCTTAGCAAGAATGGATTAAATAGTATCTGATGGTAACTAAATAATGATATTTGAGTGGGGTTTACTTTGTGGAATCAACAAAATGATTTCTAATTACAAATTAGTACTAATCCATGAACAGGTAGCGACATAATAACATTTCTTAAATTGTTAGTAAGTAAAGGGAAACGGTAGTCAAAAATAACAATGTATAAACATTTTATTGAGTACCGCCTTAATCCTATGCAAGAATCCTACTATCCTACTTAATATTATAAAGGTGAAACTTTGTGAGTGATTGTTACTTCTTCAAGTCTAAACGGCAGGAGCGATTTTAATAAAAATAGGTATGGAGTTAGCTGACAACCTGGATTAACCAATAGGATATAATTTATAAAGTTTAATGCGGATATAACCACAGGGCACAGCAAGTTGTTTTATAAAACACTAGCTGTGCTCCGCGGTTTAACCCGCGTGGCCGCGTGAAACTAACAAATTATAGCCTATGTGTTATTCGGATATATAAGCTATAGTACTACAGAGTTTCATCAAAATCCGCTTTGTAATGTCAAACAAACATCTATACTCGCAAAATTTCTTATGATTATATACTTAAGGATCTAATTCTTTTGAAAAATACTCGTTTATAATTTATAAAAATATGCTGTAATACCGTTCAATAATAATTTTAATAACATCTGAAATAAATTGACAGGTATGAAACAATTTATATTTTTATATTTGAGAGGCGTACCTTATATTGACAACAACAAAGATGAACCTACAAATAAATAAATAAATATATGAGCAGTTGATTAAGCCGCTCAATAGGCCTCTGACATGGCTTCAAGACGGTTGTAGTCATTAGATTAAAGTCTGATACTAGGGCAACCACTGCACCAATACGTTAAGTAAATAAACCCTAGTGTCAAAGAATATCAGGCCGCCCAATAGGCCTATGATATTGTTTAACGGCTACAACTGGGACCAACACTCTTATGTGTCCTCCAAAGCATGGAGACGCTCAGAATTTAACTAGTTTTAGCAGTCACCCATCTATGTACTGGCCGCATACCTAGACTCGCCGATCACGTACGACTGGTAAGAACAATGGGTATGAGTGCCATACATACAATGTCGTTTTTCTTTTCTAATTAAAAATCATACCTATTCTGGAAAGAAGTATCCAAACGGTACTTATATTCTTTTGGTAGCAACGATATACATACATACAGTATTCGAGGTCAGATTGTATAAAAGATGCTGGTTCCTAATAATTTGGTTCTCTAAATGCTCATTTAATTTAAACCCCTCTACGCTAAAAATAACCTATTGTGTGAAGAAGTTGCGAAATTGTTATATATATTTGGGAGCAGCGAGTAACAATACTCAAAAGTCACGTTGTATAAAACTTGTGGTATTTGATTTATTGTTTATTTTTGCTTTAAGCTTTAAAAGGTTATTTTAACCACATTTGAAAGAAACTCATCGACAGCAACAAAAAGATACTTCGAAATATACTTTGCATATAAATTTATTCTGAAAAGAAGTAGCAAAATAGTAGTGCCATATATATTTTTATTTAACCTATCTATTACTTCTTACACCATATGTAAATATATATTCTTTTGTGTGGTATGATAGTAAAATCTATTCTGTGTAGAAGTAGCGACATAGTACATATATTTTTATTATAATTAACTACTATTATGTATACTATATATATTATTTTAGTGGCTCGGTGATAAAGACTTTATTATTCTGTGAAGAAGTACTAAAATTGTAGTACATATATATATTTCGATAGTGGAATGAGAACCAGTCAAATTGTATAAAAATACTGGTATCTGCTTGTTTGTTTTTTATTGAGGTTTGTACCTCCAAGCCCTGCTAGAATTGTTTATTGGCATCTGGAAGTAACTTACATGTTTTAAACAATAATATTTCAGTGGTATACCATTTGTCAACAGCAACAAAGATCTACCTGTTAATAAACATTCAATCTTTTCTTTCTACTTATATTTTATTAAGAAGTAGTGAAATAGTAGTCTAATTCTTGCGGTAACCGCTAGAAATACTATGCGAATGTCACATTGTTTAAAAATTACTATTTTCTGTTAGTCTGATTGTTATCTTTTAATAATAACTATCTGGAAAAACGAATATTCCTGCGTTTTAGACCTTGTCATTTAAAAGATTCTTAAATGAGACTTTCATACAACACACAAAGAAGTTCTTCTAAAAACTCGTTCAACGTAAAGCTTTTCTATTTTAAGTTCATTCCTATTGTTCGAATAAGAAGTAAAAATCATTATTAAAATGTCACACGAAAAATAAATAAGTATTTGCCAGACAGCCTCTGTAAAACTGTAAAGTAAACGATATTGATTTTTAAACTAATAACTGAGAGATTCAATGTCAAGCCTCGCTCGTAGTAGAATAAGCGACACCTGTTACATTGACATTTTATAATGCGAAAATATTTGCGAGAGTCCCGTTTCTTACTCAGTGTCAAATTAATTATTTAATTGTATTTATTATCAGTCGGCAAAGAGAAAGTCAAGGAATGTAGGTACTCATTTATGTGAGCGACAACAGCGCACGTGCGCGACTCTATCCCCTTCGGGTAGAGGTTAAAATACAACGGCTGCTCTCCCGGGTGGCCGCTTCGTAATTCATTCATTTTTATTCCGAATGCCACTCGCCAGAGCTGTTAGCTTGCGGAAAATCGTTACCGGCATCGACAATCGCCATGCGGAGTAGTGATACACGCAACGCACCCACTTACACATGGATTCACGGACGCGGCTTCTTTACATCGCGCCACAATCGCCGGTTCCCGGGAACGTGGTCACTGAGCTATGAGGCTATGAGCGGGGCACTACACTGCGCGCTTCCGCGGCTCCGGGCGAGAGGAG
Organism: Pseudoips prasinana; assembly: GCA_951640165.1. Classification (NCBI taxonomy): domain Eukaryota; kingdom Metazoa; phylum Arthropoda; class Insecta; order Lepidoptera; family Nolidae; genus Pseudoips; species Pseudoips prasinana. The sequence goes on along the minus strand of OX621236.1, from coordinate 18,519,270 downwards.
TGCTAGCACGCGGGCACGGTGGCGCTGACACGAGGGCGTGTTCACACGACGTCGCGGACACGGTGCTCAGGTGACGCACGGGACGCGGCGCGGGACGAGCGCTCGCACGGGCCAGCGCCGACACACGGACAGCCTCCGTCGCAATGACGAAGCGGCCGGGTACGCGCGCGCGCTCTACGACGCAGCCTCCCGAATCTCCCCGACCCGCCGCGAGATCTCACGACGCAGGGGTGAACAAACCCGCCATGCTTCTCCTTCTAACACAGTGACGAGGTTAAAAAGGATTTAGACTTTCTCGTAGCATTTTACGGTTCGATCGTCCTCAACATACACTTTGAGAACATAGAGATCGTCTGAGTTGTGAACCCATCCGATTCTAGTAGAAATCCTGGAGCTCTTATGCACCGGGCGGCGCGGCGCATCTATTGCTAATCGTCTACCTGATCACAGCGCGGTAACCTTGTGCAAGAGTCACGTCCGGCTCTGAGATTAATAACCTTAGGATACACTCCAAACTATGTACTGCCGTTATTATGCCCTATAATCGAAATTCTGATTGAGGAGGAGGAAAATAATCTAAACGTATGAACTTATCAACATTACCAGCATAATTATGAAACTTAATATTCATAAACTAAAATTAATCATAGAAATATTTGGGTAAATATTTAATGGAAAAAACAATTCAATATATCACAGTAATAAAACTACATGACGGTAATCAAAAGAGATTAAAGCGTGCAAATTGATATTCCTGGGAACGAAACAGGTGACGCGCTTCGACACATATCCATTGTTTGAGTAAATCGTGCCGAGCCGAGCGCTCATAACTAGCGAACGACTAATTATATTTTAATGTTAAACGCCAAAGCTCCCCGGTACTGTGTAAATTATATGTAGAGAATACGGAAAGCTGTCAATCCCGGGTGTAGACATTAGAAAGCAGTCCTTAATGCACCGGCATCGTTGTGTATATATCTAATTTATTTCATTCAATTTTTGAAATAAATAAAATTATAACTGGGATTTTATCAAATACCGCACCGTGTGACCGTATCCCTAAGGCAAGTCAGAAGCCTACCGGACTGAATATGTGTGATGGAATAGAAATCGCACGTGTGTTTACTGAACTAAGGTGCATTACTCTATGATTCGCACATAACTTATCACAGTGACAAATAGTGAGCCTATACGCTCACTATTTGTCACTACTCTTGACTGGTGGCAAAACTTAGACATGATCTTGACTGGACGATTAGTGGTAGTCCAGCCTAAACTGATAAAGCAAGCAATCAAAGTAAATTTTAGTACCCCATATATACACATACTAAGAATATGACATACGATGACAACACTTGTACGTTCATTTCTTTTAAGAAATAGTGCACATTTTTTGTTTAGTTTAGTTTGTTTTTGTAGTTGTATCAAGGAAACACGTTGTGAATGTATCGTACGTCACAATTTAAATAATAAATTCTTGTGGCCTTATTGTGAAATCTTTAATAATATGGCTGCAAGTATTTATCACTTATATTGTGATAATCATTTTGTTCCCAGTTTACCCTTAAAAAATATGCGACACGAAAGCTCTTGGAAATTGTTTAATTCATCTATGATACCATTGTTCAAATTTCCTGCTAAATATTTATTGTCATGAATGATATTTTACATTAGTGAAATTTATTCTCATGGAATTATTCTTGTTAACATATATAAAATTTGGAAGTCGTTTCGTTTATATTAGCATCGGTTGGAAATTGCATATAAAATTGTTATGTAAAAAAAACTGATAGCATGCAATGCTTTTGGATCGCCATCTAACCTCTCTCCAGAGGTCTCCAAGAGTGAGGGTATAGAGAACTCGCGTTTGTTTGCACACACAAGCTTTGTGTACTTTATAATATATCCCGCACAGACAGTCTATATTGAAGCTGGCCCCCATGACCAAAATACAGGAACAGTGATCATCAATATTAATTAAAAACGCTACAACAGTATATACGTTCTAACTGCTAGTCCGACATCCCATAAACAGAGCCTTTTCATTAAGGTCTACCTATATTGAAAAGGTAAACCCACAAAGCTCCACAAAACTACATCTACGTGTACCCAGTAACAATTTGGGTTCCTCGAAAAGGACTGTTCTAATAAATACCTAACACACGGGCAATGTGTTAGGTGAACAAGGGCTACATTCACAACTTCAGAATTCAAATTTAACGTTCAATATGTCCGGGTGCAGTATTTGGTTTAAATAACGTCACATAAGGAATAAATTAATAAATAACCTAGTACTTCGACTGACCCATTGGCGTGGTGAATGCTTGCTTTTCACGCCGCAGGCCGTGGGTTCGATTCCCACCTAGGACATATATTTGTGTCCATGAACATGTCTATTTGTCCTGAGTCGGGGTGTGATTATCTATATAAATATGAATTTATATAAAAAAGTAGTGTATGAAAAGATCAGTTATCTGGTTTCTATAGTACAAGCTCTGCTTAGTTTGGGACCATATGGGTGTGTATGAATAATACTATCCTATTATTATTATTATACAAAATAGTTGTTCAGAATCGTTATTAAAACACAATAAGAGATCTTTTAAATACGTTCGACAATGCTACGAACAAATATAAACAAGTACAATATATACATTTAGCCAATAGTCAAAATTCAGTTGCAACGTAAAAATATCACGCGATTATATTTTAAGTCTCGTCAGCTAACTACTCTTTACCCGTGTGTACACGAATCTCATTTTATTAACGAAAAGAGGTAAGGTCTAAAGAGGATTAGGTTAATTAATTCTTAATTACAAAGCGTTTAGAGGCCTAATACGATTTCGATACTAATCCCTTAAGATCTCACAGGGAAGAGGGTATCTCGTTAAAGATCATAACGAATATTCTGTGGTAGAATTTAATTTTATGCTGAGAGATGATGTGGACCTGATTATTCTGTATAAATCATTAATACATAATAAAGAAAATTTAAGAATCACTTATTTACAACTTAGACCTAGAAAGATGAAAATTGGTCCACATAATATATCTCATATTATGAAGGAATAACGCATGAATTTTCAAAATTGTATTGGGATACCTTAGAATTAGTAACTCAGATAGTCACTGGATAAATAAATTGATATAATATTAAAACTAAGAGTAATAACGAGACTCCTAAAGAATTAAGTCTTTAATTAAGAGAAAAATCATACTATCTTACAATAGGTATTTTGTGGAGACATAGAAAGTTCCATTTTATGCAAATAAATAACAAAACTACTTACAAAGTTTTGTTTCGCCAATTAAAATAAACCGCGTTTTATCAACATTCTGCTAAAAGTCGTAGTCCGTAGAACGTGCTACGCTTGTAGCACCCGTAGAATTTGTAGCTCGTAGAAACATTAACGTAGTTTCGTAGTACCGCTGCACCTCGTATCCACCAAACATGAATTTAAAACGTGAGTGGTGTCTTTATTGTGCTCCAGACCTGACCACAACAATTATGACTGAAAACAAACTTTATGTAGAATATAATTCGAAAATAGACTAGTAAGTAACGTTATGTAATAATTATTATGGACGACCGATTTACACGTTGAACACTAATTACATTACAAGTATTTCTGTTTTGGCTCAATGCAAGTTTTAGTTGTTTTATGCGTTAACATTGCGACAACAGGTGCTATCGTGCGGCGGGCTATCGTATCGACGTAAGGCGGATCCTTAGGACACTCTTTAGCCTAAACAGCTTGAAGAATTGTAATAAATATATCATTTGATCTACGCTATCATAATCATTGTAACGAATTTATAAATCTACCGCTTCAGCTAGGAATCGTCCCAATGTCTAATATTTGTTGCATTATTATTATTATTATTATTTATGTAGTTCACCTGTTATATTATGTTATACTATGGTAGATCTGTCTAAGATCTATATTTATTCATACAATATCTGTGCCAGCCATAGTAAAGTGGGCGCACTCGGGGGTAAAACGATACGATAATATTTCTTGAGTTAACAAATGTTGAGCATTACCCGCACAGTTACCCGCCCTCACAATTATGGCCGATCATCGAATGACCAATCAGTCATTTTTAATCGCAATTTAGTTATAGGTCCAACCTATCTGTCAAGACATGTAAGTCGTTCTATCACACAAAACAAAACTAGTTACGAATATTCTATATTTATGGACTTGAATTTACTCCTATTGTGTTAAAGTTTGAATAAACATAAGTTACGGTGTTCAAACTTACACAATACTTAAGCGCAGAAATAACATTAAACTAGATGTTAATTCGTTCCCTTTAGTGGGCATTTCTTTATGATTCCGTACCCAAAGAGTAAAACAGGACCCTATTACTAAGACTCAATTGTCTGTCACCAGGCTGTATCTCAGGAACCATGAGAGTTAAACAGTTGAAATTTACTCAGATTATGTATTTCTTTTGCCGCTATAACTAAATATACTAAAAACAGAATAAAATAAATATATAAGGTGGCCCCCATGCTACAAACGTGACTTTACTCCGTTTTTATAGGTAAGCCAGTTTTTAGTTTCTAGGGCAGCTAATAAATGTAATTAAAGTACTTAGAGCCAATTTCTAATAACCATACTATTTGCCTCAATATCATGGTTATAGCCCAGTTTCTGAAAGCCTTTGCATATTATAATTCATAACGAAAACAAATATTTGTATAAAATAAGCCTGGTTTGGTGTGTATTTATATATATATATATATGCTGGTTTTGTTGTTATCGTGTTCTATAGCTTTTCTCATCTATTGAACACATAAATGGTTTATGGTGTACAAAGCTTACCGATGTATCAAATTAAACAAAAACTTTTTTCATCTCAACAACTCAAGGCATTAGACTGAGTCTGAGTAGAGATTTTTTATATGAGTCGTATGACAGAATCCTTCTGTCATACGATGTCAATTTTATTAATTATGTTAGAAATTATTCAAAATATTTTAAAAAGGTTTGCATTCAAGCTAAATCTTTACATATAAGAGATAAAATTAAAAAATCTGATACTGAAATAAAATCAGCTTGCCAAATAAATAATACTGAAACTGGTAAAAGTAGATTAAGAGATCAAACAGTAGTATTGAATATTGGTGATGAACTGGTTTCAGACAAGCTTACCATTGCCAATTTTTTAGCTGCTTTTTTTGCAAATATACCCGTGGATTACTACTACTACTACTACATTACTAAGTGTCTCTCATCATCACCAGATGTGGCTGAACTCTTTTTAAATCAAAGTTTAAAACAAACTGTGCCTAAATTTAGTTTTAAATCCGTAACAAGTGATGATATTATAAAAGCTTTTAAGAGTATTAAAAGGAAAGGCACAGAAGATTTGTGGGGACTGTCTGTTAAAGCAATTGAATCAATCATACTAAACATTGCTCACATTGCATCCCTTCCCCCTCGGACTCGGCTCAGGTCAGACGTGTTGACATGAATATATTTTATATTTTATTTGCAAAAAGTACAAAAAATAAAATACATTAAATTCATCAAAGTACTAGGAGTGCATAGCCGCAAGGACATAGCAGCGTTAGAACGGGACAAAGCAACGTGTGGATAAGACAAACATACAACGTGAGTTCATCCATCACTGGACACACCTTTCACTCGGTACCACCGCGTACGCACACATACACAATCACCGCTTAGTTAGACTGCACGTGCGAAAGCTCTGCTTACCGCTGCGCTCCTGGTAGTGTGTTGGATAAATTAGTGCAGGATGTCAGTGCAGCGCTCTCCACCCACCTCAAAACTTACCCTGAGTTCATCCAGCCCTGCCATAAATTACAACTCCGACACAGTAATTAATGAAGCTTCTACATCTGAATCTGGAAATTATTTTAACGTGACTAAACGTCAAAAGCGCGACTTCGGTGTTATCTCACCCCCTTCTTCACCCTTGGATATTAGAGCTTTGTTTGCCGAGTTCCAAGCACACCATGAAAAAATGTTTAACGAACTTAATGCCAAATTAAATACGATTACTACTCAAAACCTAGATATCCAAAACTCCGTCTATACGATTTCTTCGCAGCACCAAGAGCTATTGCTGAAAATTAACGACCTAGAACTTGAAAATAAGGAGTATAAAAATCGAGTGGCAATGCTTGAAAATCAGCTTGACTTGCACGAAAAACATGTCCGTTCCACAACTATAGAACTTCGGAACATACCTAAACAGGAAAATGAAAACAAGAGACTACTCATTAATATTATACAAAACATTGGCTCAACATTTAAACTGGTACCACCAATTTCTGAATCGGAGATTAGAGACGTGTATCGCACTAGATCTGAAAATATTATTGTTGATTTTACGACCACGACACGTAAGGATTCCATCATTGCTTCAATAAAAAATTACAGCAAACTTAAACGCGCCAATAAAGAACCACAGCTTAACACATCACTTATAAAGTTACCTGGAGAATTGCGTACTATATACATATCGGAACACCTGACTAATCGATCTAGACAACTATATTATACAGCCCGACAACTTGTCAAGAATAAAACGTTAATTGCAGCCTGGACATCATACGGGAAGGTGTACATTAAAGAAAAGGAAGGGTCATCACCTAAACGTATTGATAATGAGTCGGAGTTGAATAAATTGATTGCATGACTAGGTGATACCCATCACTACCAAGCTTTAGTTTTTGTTTTGTTGTATAAGTTCATGTTATTATATAGTTTCTTCTACCATATCCTATTTTCAAGTCTATTTTTTATATATTTGTGCTTTAATTTTAAGTTCATTGTAATAGTTATATTTACTTTAATTTTTTATAGCAGAATTACTTACATACACCCAAAAAACACACACATACACAAAGTAAACACAAATAATACTCACCTCCCACAAATATTACATAACATACAATACGTGCGAGCCCCCTCTATCAATATTCACCACCCTATTGCTGCCAGTTCACCAGATCTAAGTTTATTTATTCTTTTATACAGCATCACGTCAATCTCAAGACGAGACGCCAGATATTTTAACTATTTCTTTATTATATTCATCTATTCGCAATATTAATATGCAAAATATAGAAACGATAAACTTAGATCTGGACTCAATACAAGTAGCTAGAACCATCTCATGTGACATAGAGAGTGCAAAAAATCAAATATTCAAAAATAGTCATAGTCTCAACATTTTGTCCCAAAATATTCGTAGCATTAACCGTAATTTATGTAACTTTTCTACCTTTCTTCAAAGATCTGAAATAGCTTGGGACATTTTAGTCCTTACCGAATGCTGGCTCCCATCTGCAAAAACCATACCCACACTCTATAACTACAACCATGCAGCCACAACTTTAAATAGATCTCAGAATGAAGGAGTTGTTATCTATTACAATCAGCACTTAAATGTGATCTGCGAAGAACATACAGTCACAGATGCTAACTGTCTTGTTCTAAAATTGGGGCGCGACACTTGTATCATTGGAATTTATCGCCCTCCTAGTCAGCATAACCCCACTAAGTTCTTAGACTCTATAGATCTGCTTCTATCAAACCTGAAAACATTTAAAAACATCTTCCTTTGTGGAGATATCAACATAGATATAGTACCGAACAGTTCTGATCCACGCTCGTTTAATTATCTTAACATCTTAGCCAGCCACGGCATGCTTCCTGGCCATACTTTGCCAACACGTCAAGGATTAACGTGTTTGGATCACATGGTTCTTAAAACTAAAATGGATGCTATATGTTTTGTGTTTGAATCATCCACCACTGATCACGAATGTGTGGGTTTAAGTTGTAGACTAAAACCACGAATGAGCTACCTCAATAAAACATATTGCAAAGTTAATTTTGTAAATTTAGATTTAGATGTACAAAGCATGGACTTCCAGCCAATCCTTGACTGTTTAGACGCAAACATATGCACTGATCTATTGTTGAAATACCTAGCTACTGCCATTAAAGAAAACTCACAAGTGCTTAAAACGACAAAAAAAAAGTTAATTATGAAACCGTGGATCACAGTAGGGTTACTTCGATGTATGAGAAATCGTGACAGTTTGTATAAAAAACTAAAACGGAATCCAAGTGATGAAATAATTAAGACCACATACACACGTTATAGAAATTTTTGTAACTCGCAGATTAAAAAAGCTAAAAGAAGATATGAACATCAAGAAATTGAAAAAGCTAAGGGTAATAAAAAACAGCTTTGGGACGTTATTAAGAACATTTGCGGATCGAATAATAAATCAGACTATTCATCGTCTCTTCTGACGTCCACCAACCCTCAATCTGATATAAACGAAGTTAATCGGTTCTTTGCAAACGTAGGAGCCAACTTGGCCAAAGATATAAATGTGTCAAAACAAATACCAACATCTTCTCAGTCCAATGTTTACCCCTCGACTATTCCACTTAATTCATTTGCCATTTTTCCCGTGGATGAGGTAGAAATATTTTCCCTTATAAAAGGCCTAAAAGATAACTGTGCTATGGGAAACGATCAGATTAGTTGTAAAATGATTAAAAGATATGCGACGTTTCTTACCCCTTCAATTACACATATATGCAACCTGGCTATTTCAACAGGAGTCTTTCCAATGGCTTTTAAAACGGCTGTCTTAAAACCCATTTATAAGAGCGGCGGAAAAGACTGTGTCAATAACTACCGACCAATCTCTATTCTACCAGCTCTTTTCAAGGTCTTGGAGCGACTGTTGAATCAGCGTCTCACCAAATTCTTAGAGACACAAGCACTTTTGTCTCCCGCGCAATTTGGATTTCGTACTGGCAAGAATACCAATGACGCGGTTCATAAGTTGGTGAATTCTATCGTCTCCAATCTGGATGACAGAAAAAAATGCATAACAGTGTTCCTGGACCTTGCGAAAGCATTCGACACAGTCTCTATTCCGCACCTTATAAAAAAGCTGAATGCACTGGGTATCAGGGGTATACCTCTTAAGTTGATGGAAGATTACCTAACTGGTAGAAAACAAAGAGTTCGGATCAACAATACTGTAAGTGACGAGTTGACTGTTAAGTATGGCGTACCTCAAGGGAGTATAATGGGTCCAACTCTTTTCTTGGCGTATATCAACGACCTCTGCCGACTTCCTCTGCATCAAGGGAAAATCATAACTTTTGCTGATGATACCGCCCTGTTTTTCAGTGGTGACACTTGGGACGATGTTTTTGAGTTTGCACAAACGGGCCTTAACCAGGTTAGTGATTGGTTGCAAAGTAATATCTTAACGCTCAATGTTTCCAAAACCAAATACATGGCCTTTGGGATCAGATCCGACCTGCTGCCACCGCCTTCTCTTACTATTACGGCACATACGTGTGATTATGCTATAGAGAAGTGTACTTGCCCTATTCTTGAGAGGACTGATAATATTAAATATCTTGGCATAATCATTAACACCTATCCTTCCAACCACACATACAGACGCTTGTACCCACATTGCGTAAACTCATATACATATTTAAAACACTAAGACATTCCACCGACCGCAGGATTATTAAGATGGTATACTATGCTTTATGCCATTCCTTAGTAGAGTATTGCATTACTTCATGGGGAGGTGCTGCCAAAACTTTCATGATTGAAGTTGAGAGGGCACAGCGAGCAATACTCAAAGTTAGTGCAGGTCTCCCCTTCAGATACCCGACTGCAGATCTTTATAGGGAGTGGGACATTCTCACGGTCCGCCAGACCTTCATTCTGCGTACTATTATTAGAAAACATTGCGAAATACAATTTGACGCAAATCTGCTGCAACAACGTAGAGCCAAGGTGTGCCCAGACATTTTATGCCGAACGTCATTCTCCCAAAAAATTTTCTCCTTTCTTGGTAATTATTTATATAATAAATTAAACAAAACGCTTAATATATACCCTAAACCAAAATCTTATTGTATCACAAGTTTAAAAAGATATCTCAAAACGCTTAACTATGAAGCAACTGAGAATCTCCTATCGATCCTCTCATAAAAAAAATATGTCAATTCCATTAATATTCAACCATCCCATCGCATCACACTCGCATTTGTCACACATTCATGACGATGATACATAATCATCCATTTATCTACAATCTTCACACATTATACACAACATTCACATTTGCTTCTGCTTAAATTACTTTATTTTATGTTTATTATTATTTAATTTTTTCACTCAATGTCTGGTAAAATTAAAGTTGTACCTATTTATTTTTAACCGAGGGTGGGGGCACTGGTGACCTGTAACACAGGTTTTCGTTTGGAAACCTACATCAGGCACCAGTCTCTCACATAGGTGAAATTTTTTTAAGGTTATCTAATTGTAAGACCTACTGGACCTAGACCTAATTGTTGTGAGAGAAAAATAAAATGATTTTATTATTATTATTATTATTATTGCTACAATCCTTGCAGCCATCTTCAATGGCTGTACAAGTGATGGTGTCTTTCCTGATTTAATGATAATAAGTAAGATAGTACCCGTTTTCAAGGCAGGTTGTTAAAAAAATACCACGAATTATAGGCCTATCTCAATACTGCCAGCTTTAAGTAAAATATTTGAAAAGCTGATGCTCAGCCAAATGTTGTCGCACTTTAACGTGAATGAGATATTGCATAACAAGCAGTTCGGGTTTACAAGGGGCCGCTCTACTCAAGATGCAGGTTGAACATTAATTAGGTCAATATTGGAGGCTTGGGAGGAAAACTAAATGCATCAGGTTCTCATTGCCGAATGTGACTCAAATTGTACCAACAGTTGCATTTAATGCGGAAATATTAGATTTAGTCCCATCGACCGTATTTTTAGGATTGACACTTGATTCAAAATTGCAATGGGGTTCTCGGATTGAAAAGTTAGCAGGTAAATTTAGTTCGACTTCCTAATTGTCTTATTTTCCAGACAGAAAATAAGACAATTGTCAGATGAACAAACTGCTAGATTAGTGTATTTCGCGTACTTTCATAGCATTATGTCGTATGGCATTCTGCTGTGGGGTTCGGCGGCTGACATAGGTACTATTTTTGTATTGCAGAAAAGAGCAGTCAGAGCCATTTATGGTTTAGGCAGTCGCGATTCTTTGCGAAATTTGTTTAAAGAAATAAGTATACTTACTGTGCCATCGGAATATATATATCAGAATATAATGTTTGTTAGAAAAAATATTCATAAATATAAAAAGAAAAGTGAACTGCATAATATAAATAGGTACTAGGAATAAAAACAAACTAGCCATGCCAGGCTTTAGAGTAAGCAAAACTAATAAATCATTTTTAGGAAATTGTATTAGGTTTTATAATAAGCTTCCTATTCAAATTACTGATCTGCCTGACACAAGTTTTAAAACACATATTAAAGGTGTACTTATGGCTAGGGGTTATTACACCACTAAAGAGTACATCGATGACAAAGACGTCTGGCTCTCACTGCCTACCTGCACATTGCTCGCTGGAGATCTTGTAGCCATATAGACATGACTGATCTGCTGAGTTACGTGAACTATCTGTAAATGATTGCTATCATATACTTAATTTAAAATTATTGACTCTGTCTCAAAATGAATAATGTTATTGTTTCGAAGTTTTTCTTTTGTATACCTAAATATAATCTAAAATAATAAGCATTCAGACAACCGATCGAGCATATATTGTGTTTGCCTACTAAATAATTACTCTAATTGGACCAAATCCCGTGTTCATGCCCGCTTGAGTATGTTTCGCCGGACCGTCTCAACTGGGTCGTGTTGAAACCGGTAGTAGATGAACCCACTGAGTTTGTTTCACTGGGTCTTCTCAGTTGGGGCGCATTGGATCCGGTGGTAGCATTAAAGCGCGACCTTCGTTATTACCACAAGGTCCGTCATAATAATAATACCTCAATATAGACAGAACCATTGAGAATATGTAGTAAAAATATTAGACTTAAACTAGATAATTAAACATAATCTCTTGACAATAACTTGATACGAGCTAGCTAAATATCATTGCTATAATAAAATAAATTTTATAAATGTTTTTATACAATGTGTACCTAAATATCTATGTTACTAGAAATAATAATGTATACAACTATATTACTACAAACATGTTCTGACTATTTACATGCGCTTTTTTTAAAGTCTACGTCAATAAAAACCTTTTTTATTTTATTTATTTATTTAATAGTAACACAAAAACCTCATGGGCTTGTGCGTACTTTTGTAGTTCGTTATGTAGCTGACAAACATACTTAATAGCTAGGTTCGACATATAATCTTATCTAAGGTATTTAACATTACAATCACAACATCTAGGTAGGTATTATATAGTTCGTAATTAAAAGTACATATATTCGCATGTACGTTACAATTGCGATCTATAGTATGCTTTTAATTTATATTTAATGTTACTTACACTAATATTGATATCAAAGGTGTCAAGTTAGTTTTGGCCTCAGTATATTGTCGCCCTAATGTTGACTATTTCACCGACGTGGAGTTGGTACTCGAATCTTTGGGTTCAGAGTATGCTCACCACATCATCATGGGCGACTTCAATACCAATCTCCTTAATGAAAATTCTCCTCGTACCCGGAAACTTTTGCATATCGTCGAGTCAAGTACCTTGCATGTTTTGCCTCTCCAAGCTACCCACTTTAATGCCTCAGGAGATGATACTTGGCTCGACTTAATCCTATCCTCTAATCCTTCCTTGGTTTCCGCTCACGGACAACATCCCGCCCCTGAATTTTCCAACCATGACCTCATTTACCTATCCTATATCCTGAAACCACCCAAACCCAAATCCAAGGTTCTGCACGTGCGTTCCTTCGCAAAAATGGACATCGAATTGCTATGCAAGGATGCGGCAAAAATTGAGTGGGAACCTTTAGTTGAAGCGATCGCCATTGACGATAAGATTGAGGTTTTTAACAACACGCTTACAAAGCTGTATGATGTACACGCTCCTATAAGAAAAGTAAAGATGAAGCGTCCACCTGCACCCTGGATGTCTAGGGGAATTCAGATGGCCATGAGAAGAAGGAACCGGGCGTTTCGTAAATTTAAAAGAAGTCGTTCTGATGCCGATTAGACTCTTTATAAATTGGCTAGAAATCGGTGTAACCAGATGGTACGTAACGCTAAACGCCGGCACATTTTTGACAATATTTCTTCAACTACTCCTGCTGGTATCTGGAAATTCCTCGGAACTCTAGGTATCGGTAAGTCGCAATTTTCAAACCCTCCTAGCTCTATCAGTCTGGATGATCTTAATCTACATTTCTCTACCACTTCTACGATGGATCACCAGACGATATGTGATACTGTCGACTATTTGAATGGTTTGACGCGCCCTAATATTAATTCGTTTCAGTTCACCCCAGTCTCTTCTGAAGAGATCAAAAAAATAATCCTTTCCATCAAATCCAATGCAGTTGGTTGTGATAAGATAGGTCGTCGGATGATTATTCCTATCCTGGAATAGTCCAGGATAGGAATAATCATCCGACGACCTATCTAATATATCCTAACCTATCTAATATATCTAATGTGGGAAATTGCATGGTGGAGTCCACCATGCAATTTCCCACATTATTAATTATTCCCTGAATACTGGATCTTTCCCCACCTTATGGCGTAAAGCTTTTCTCCGCCCACTCCCTAAGTCCTCGAATCCCTCACTTGCTACCCATTACCGTCCTATCTCTATTCTTCCTTTCCTCTCCAAGGTACTTGAGTCCTGTGTCCACAAACAACTCTCCCGTTATATATTTAACAACCATCTCCTAAGCCCGTTTCAATCCGGATTTAGACCAGGCCACAGTACCATCACCGCACTCCTTAAAGTGACTGGCGATATTAGGGCAGGTATGGAGGGTACCATGATTACCGTTATGGTTTTGATCGACTTTTCCAACGCCTTTAATACCGTCAGTCACGATATCCTATTATCTGTTCTCTCCTATCTCATGGTTTCTGATGAAGCACTGGAATGGTTTTCCTCCTATCTTCGGGGGCGCCAGCAGTCGGTTAACATCGGTGAGTCCTCATCGAGCTGGCGTGACCTAGTTGCTGGTGTTCCACAAGGCGGTATACTCTCTCCTCTTTTATTTTCTATCTTCATAAATCTCATAACTCATGATCTTCAGTGTACGTATCATCTTTATGCCGATGATCTTCAGCTTTACGTTCAAACGCCAATCGACATACTCCCTGAGGCTATTTGTAAGATTAATCGGGACTTAGATGCTATAAAAAATTGGTCTGATAAGTTTGGCTTAACCGTAAATCCGACAAAGTGCCAAGCCATAATAGTTGGGAGCTCGCGCTCAGTATCAAAGGTGGATTTACACGATCTTCCGCCAGTAGTATACAATTTCACGAGCATTCCCATTAGCCAAAATGTAAAAAATCTCGGTTTATTCATAGAGACGACACTAAGCTGGCAAAAACAAATAGTGAATGTCAGTCAAAGAGTCACAGGCGTATTGCGTTATCTCTATCGGCTTAAAAATTTCCTTCCAGGTAAAACTAAGGCAATGCTCGTGCAGGCCCTAATATTCCCTATAGTCGACTATGGTGATGTATGCTACTTTGACCTGAATGCAGATCACCTCAATAAACTTGACAGACTTCTGAATAACTGCATTCGATTCGTTTCCAATCTTCGTAAGTATGACCACATATCTTCCCACCGTTCCCAACTTAAGTGGTTACCGATACGGCAACGACGCACATTACGAGCACTAACCACCCTTTATTCTATATTAGACTCTTCTTCTACTCCATCTTACTTATCTTCCCACTTTCAATATCTCTTTACCAACCACAGTAAAAATCTTCGCTCTTCTCACAATCGTCTCCTTCAATGTCCATCTCACCGCTCTGACTTCCTTCACTCTTCTTTCTTTGTAGAATCTATTCTACAGTGGAATGCATTACCTCTCGAAATCAGGATGGCCAAGAGTCGCTTTACATTTAAAAGGAAAGTTCGAGAGCATATCCTTCGGAAATTCTTAGCAGAAACGCGTTGATTATAAATTTATGATTACATGATCGGATTGAATAGTATAGTATTGTATATATATATATATATATTTTTTATATGGTATAGTATAATATAGTATAGTATAACATAGTATGTATTGCATTGTATAGTATTTTATAGTATTGTATAATCCTGTTTTTTTACCATTAATCGTTACTTTACGATCTGTGCACCTACCATGCTCTCTCTGCACCACCCTAAGGTTGACTGGCAGAAAATGCCTAGGGCATTAAGTCCGCCTTTGTACAATTTAATGTGCATTAAGTGATAAATAAATAAATAAATAAATATTATCTCGTAGGGAGGTAGGTAAAGTGTTTATTAATCTCGGAATCAGATAAGCGGTCGTTCGTTCACCATAACAGTTTTTTGCACCGATAGTTACGAGTTTGTTTTGTGTGACTCGTCGCGTGTATACAGGATGGTTTATTGCTTGTTGTAATTTTTTATTAAATAATTGTTCCTTTAGCAGATATAGTTTTACCTTATCATGTATAGGCAGCGTTTTGCATAATTTAAAATGGATATTGAGTGAATTATCAGACGTGGGTTTAGGTACGACTATTAGTTTTAATATTTGTAGTTGTAACTTGTAGATTAAATCAAGGTATGTTTTGTAAGTTCGACCATAACTAGATAATCCGTAACCCACAACTGAGTCAAAAAAGGCATTGTACAGTAAGAGCCACGTTTTAAATGGCAGGCGGTCTTTTATTACGTAAAATTTAGACAGTAACGCGCGTAGCTTGTCACAGACTCTTTCTATATGAGGGCCCCAGTTAAATTTGCTATCGATGGTTAGCCCCAAGTTAACATAAGTGTTAACCTCATCGATTAAAGGGCATTTGTTATCACATGGCGTTTGCATATGGAAACAGGAGTGGGTGTGTGCAGTTAATTTGGGTTTAGTTTTTAGGCATTTAAGACAAGCCCTAAATCATGACACCACATGCCGAGTCTATCGAAGTCTTTTTGTAAATATGTGGTGATAATTCTAAGGTCTTTTCCTGTGATAACAATACAAGTATCATCGGCAAATTGGTATGACCTGCAGTTCAGGAATATATCACTCATATTATTCACATAAGCCAGGAAATGCAATGGACCACAAACCGATCCCTGGGCCATGCCGTGTGTGACTTAAAAAGTGTCGCTCAAGCTCTCTGCAATTTTTACCCTATATTTTCTGTTTTTTAGATGTTTATCTTTTTTGTTGACATGTTTTACCTATGATATTTATTTGTATCTTTTAATATATAAAAGCGTAAACAGGGCATAGCAACACATTCAGTCTTCATCGTTTTGGTAAATAAGCAGTAAAAAATGGGAATTTAATAAAATCTGGTTTGACAGAAAATATTAAATTTTAAATTTATAGGTTACAGCAAAATATAATTTCTTTCACGTAAATCACAATATGTTCTTCCACAAATAATATTAATTTAGTCCAAGACTTTCTTGATTCGTTTAATTAATAGCGATTCGTCGCAAAAGTGGTGCGCTGACGGTTCCAGTTCAAACAGCCTCCCTAAGATGGCCGTCCCGCTACCATCGACACGACGCTCCGCTAGAGTAACCCGTCTATGTCACTCTTAATGAAAAAGTTTATACGATGCGCCGACACGGCCGGACTGACATACGACCGTCCTCGGGCGTTATTGTATTTCTGAAACAGACAAGAACCCATCACCAGCACATGCACTCGTTCATCCTGCTATTAAAAAATTGGCTTCATTCTATATTTTTATTTTTTATTTTTTTTTTCACAAAAAAAACGTACATGTTACATTTAGCAATGATCTCTGCACTAAGCACGCAGGCTTGTCTTGCAGGAACCAATTATTTTACATTTATAAAGAATTGGTACATACAACTCTTAAATGACTAGTTACAAACAAGATATGGGTCAACATGAAACACACAGTCCCATTCAGATTATTCCATAATGACTTTGATGACTAAGACCAACCCGCAACGGATCTAGCCCGGACATCACTATCCTTCACCCAGGATACTAATTCAACACATCTGGACCGGACGAGTGCGTCCCTTCAACCAGCCCGCAATGGGTCTGGCCCGGACGGCACTGTCCCTTCGACCAGGCTACCAACACAACAAATCTGGACCGGACGAGTGCGTCCCTTCAACCAACCCACAATGGGTCTGGCCCGGACGGCACTGTCCCTTCGACCAGGATACCAACACAACATATCTGGACCGGACGAGTGCGTCCCTTCAACCAACCCGCAATGGGTCTGGCCCGGACGGCACTGTCCCTTCGACCAGGCTACCAACACAACACATCTGGACCGGACGAGTGCGTCCCTTCAACCAACCCACAATGGGTCTGGCCCGGACGGCACTGTCCCTTCGACCAGGATACCAACACAACACATCTGGACCGGACGAGTGCGTCCCTTCAACCAACCCGCAATGGGTCTGGCCCGGACGGCACTGTCCCTTCGACCAGGGTAGACAATAGAACACATCTGGACCGGACGAGTGCGTCCCTTCAACCAACCCGCAATGGGTCTGGCCCGGACGGCACTGTCCCTTCGACCAGGGTAGACAATAGAACACATCTGGACCGGACGAGTGCATCCCTTCAACCAACCCTTAATGGGTCTGGCCACAATGCATCACAGGGCCGGTCCCTTTACAATCGGCCCTGACCCAAATTTATACAATAGATATAAGAATAAAATTAACGACATAAACTTGAACATAGAAACAACCAATTCCCTTTTGAAATATAATTACCATATCAAAACTAAATTCAAATGTAACAAAATTTTTATTAAGCACCTAAAAGAGTTCAAGAAAAGCGTCTGTAGAGAGCTCATAATGCACTATGATCAACCACAAACGCTACGAACACCTATATCATTAATATTTATATATATAAAATAAGCAAGATGGAAGTACAAGGTGGTTGCAAGAATATGTATTTAGATAATACGTAAAAATTGCAATTGGATAGCTAATAGGGAAGACACTTATTCCTTATGTATATAAATATTAACGCCCCATAATGAAACAGTAATCCAGAAAACAAACAACTAAACAATAAAATTCAAACATAAAATTTTATAATTCAAATCAACGTATAAATAAACAGTCAATACTTTCAGACGATATAAATGATAAATATTACAATACCGTCTCAGAAAACAAATAAATAAACAGGAGATCACAAAAATAAACCGAAGTAATGTTAACAATAAATAACTTTAAAGACAAAACAATAATTTTATTAACTAAATACACAAATAAATAAATAAAACAAATAACTTAAAAGCAAATTCACACACTTAAAATTAAAACAACATATAAATAAACAGTAAATAAATTCAAACGATAAAAATAAATATAACAATACCAGTATACAATAAATAAGTTTAATCACAAAAAACAAGTAAATTCTTGCAAAATTCACTTGATTATTAAAATCCTAATAGGCAAACCCGAAATAAAACAAGAACTCTTGCCATGCAAGGGGTAACGTCTGCCTATTCCCCAAAAGAGTGGGAATAAATAATAAAAAAAAAAAAAAAAAAAAAAAAAAAAAAAAAATGGGTCTGGCCCGGACGACACTGTCCCTTCGACCAGGGTAGACAATAGAAACCGTACTTGCTATTGGACTAGAAATTCCAATCGATAAACATGAATGATACTATCTAGAATCTATGGCATTAAAAACACATGCATGATATACAACATATTGACTACCATACTGAATACCTATGGTTGCAAATTATCTTGTTAATCGTAAATTTTAATTTCGTCGCAATATATACTGAGAGTATCTGTACCAGCTGTAATAGTCTCAGAGAATACGGTCAAGCTGTCACAATCATTTGTGTCACCTCTACCAGTCAAAGTTACATCGTTTATATCTTCAAGCGCCGACTCGGCCTCATCATAATAAAAAAAATGTCGCGATATCGAGCTAGCCTTTGTGTCGCCCCCCGGGTACTGAGCGCAAATTCTCGTGAGCATACTTATAAATTAGATTAGAACTATCAAACCTTTTTAATTCATATCGATCATTATCTAGGTTACTTCAAATGGGCCACTGAACTTACTGTCTAATTTAGTTTCATTCCGTTCGGTATTTTTGATAAAAAGAAAACTTTAGAGATGTCAAGGGACACCCGGATGGAACGAAGTTATTTTTTTTATTATTTATTATGTACAAAAAAAATACAAAAATATCTGGCTTGCTTTCTATAAGAGAGAGAGAGAGACAGAGAAACATGCGCACGCCACACGGCTTAAAATAGCTTACTATACAAAAAAAACAACTTTTAACTTACAACTTTTCGTCTTAATTTTTTTTCGTCTAGCCCCCTTTCGCAACGCGCGATAAGGAACTTCGTTCCAACAGAATCTCTTTTTGAAAATGATTTTATTTTTACACAATCGATTAACCTCATAACTAGCCGCTTTCCGTATATTGGATGAAGCATCTATTGGGAATCCTATCCCTGTGTCGCGGGGTACTTTACAAACATATAATAGACGGACACCTTATCCAGACTCAGAACAACTATTTATGGGTCACACAAATAGTAATCCGGTGCGGGACTCGAACCCGAGACACGAAGCGGCGAGGCGACTGTCTTAGCCGCTGCACTTAAGACGTTCTTGTTGAGTATGAGCTTCCAAATTTAGATTAGACATACCTAATGACTGTGCACAAGTCCTAAAATCACTTTTTTGGCCCGCCCCGGGATATGAACCCAGGACTTCACTTTCTGCGGTGGAACACGCTACCGCTAGACCAACGAGGCAGTCCGTAACCAAATACTCTGATGGAATAGAATGTGCCCCTGTGTTTACGCACACACTTGTGCACTATAATATGTCGTGCGCAATTGGCTAATCTCCATTGAGAATGGCCGCCGTGGCCATAATTCGGCCGGGAAGACATCATCATCATTTGGTTACGACTGACTTGGTGCTGTTCAACGCGAATTGAATGTTTCCTAATTCTTCTTGCCACGTTTTACTAGGGTAAATTTCGAGAATAGTTAATACATTTTAAGACTCCGCAACTCTCTTACCCTGTCCATTAGCCCTGCTAGAGCCAGTTTCAATAATAATGCCAAAATAACCTTGATCCACAATGATTAGTTTAGGTGCCCCAAAAAGTAAAGCAACTTTTTGTAACGCGTGTATCGCACTCTTAGCATCTAGGGGAGATGTATGCTCCATCAGAACACATTTGCTAAAACCATCGATAATCACCGAACAGTATTCTTTTCGTTCACTATTTCCGCGCAGCTTTCCCGTAAAATCTTATGGTATGGTATGGTAATATCGTATGGCATGCCATGACACGAAGACTTTTGATCGGGTGCAGCTGAATAGGTTGAGCTCCAGAAGAATCTTCCGATGTTGTGCAAAAAACACACGAATCGATAAACTACCGCACACATTTGGAAATCTCAAGAAACCAGTACTGCTCATAAAGTTTATCTACGGTTTTGTCCCTGCCTAAATGTTGTAATTAATTTTGGGTGTGGCTAATAAACGTCCAAATTAAAGATGTTGGAACGACTGAAAGCCAAGAAACTGTAATATTTCGAACGATTTTTCTGTAAATAATACCATTTCTGACATCATATGCTACCGACTCGGGGAATCATTTATTATGCTGTATGGCGATAAGATCCTGTATTTCGCTATCGCGTTTTTGTTCAATGGAGAACCAGCCCTGATGAAGCTCGAGATACTGTACTATTTTATGGAAGAATCCTCAGAAATTGTCCCAGAATCATTGATATTGGGTAGAGGGTAGTGCTCGAGAAGTGTATTGGAGTTCAATTCCCGGAAATCTACACACACCCTGTATGAATTATTATTTTTCTCAAGTAATAGTATTGGGCTAGCAAACTTTCGCGAATTACTCCAGCACTAAGCAATTCCTGAATCTGTTCTCTAACAATCACTTTTACAGATGGCGCTAATCTATATAGACAACGTTGTTCAATTTTGTGTAGAACTATCAAATTAATTTGACATTGCATTTGCGTTGTTGTAACTCGGCGGGAAGGAATACCTTCAGTGAAATATTCAGAATATTTATTTAGTATCGAAATTAATGTCACCCTATCGTGTCCTAACAAATTCGTGTCTGCCCTTAGTAAAGTCCACTTTGTTTGACTTTAAATCGCAATAATTACTGATTTATTTTGAAAAAGAAAGAAACACATGAGATTGTCATTGCCAATTTTAACGCACATCACTTGATCGAAAACGTCTCTTCCGAATATGATAGGATCAGAAATAAAATTATCAAGAACCTCATTAAATATAACATTGACAGGGAGTTCATCAACTGTCACATTGCTTTGAATTTGAGTTGAGCATTATGTATCTTCACCTTGTATACTACATAAAGAAACAAGTTTTTTTACGCACAGTACCCGCAGTTTGCCACAGAAGCTATCTTTTAAAAGAGAACAAGAATATCTGCTATCAAACAAAAAAAGAAACTGTCTCACCAGAATATGTCCCCAAAATACCCCTAAAAGGGCGGTTTTCACACTGATGAACTTCCTTGACAGTAGCTTCACCACCGTTCTTCCTTTCTGTACAAGCCGTTGCTACGGCCCGGCCACAGGTATAGCAGGGGTTATGCGCAGTTCGTCCCATTCGCTTTTCGTCCTTCGTTCGCAAATGGTCCTATTCGCAGCTAGTCCCATTTGCAGTTGGTCATGTTCGCGGTTTGCCCCATTTGCGGTGACAACTGCCTTCTTCTCCGCAGAACGTGAAGCACTTGAAGTATCTTGCAATTTAGTTGCAGTTCGTTGTAGTGCGTTTAATTCCCGACATATTATGCCATCTTTCTTATACAGCACTGATATAACGAAACCAAGTTATTAACTCCTCCCTCACCCATCGTACAATTAGGTATTCGTTCTATAAGAATCCATAATCGAAGTGCTGATTCAGATGCCGTCTCTTCAGCTCTTATTTAGAATCGTAAGATTTAATCAAACTAGTCTTGAATAAGTTTCGCTTTTAAAAATCTCGCCATTAAAATCTCTTTAACCAAGCTCCATGTGATATAGTCTAAATATAGTTTAGTAAGATATGCAGCTGCACAACCTTTCATTATCCTGGTTAATTCTACGTGTATGTTTATTTTACACAATTACTTCAGTCACTTTACACCAACTTTCAATATCCAAATCTGGCTCACCCGGGTCAAACTTCAAAAGTGGTGTTTGATTCGTACTTATTGGTGGTGCTTGTTGTGCCTCTAGAACTCGGGTAAGTAACGCTTCCATGTTGCTGAAATGTTTTTCAGCGGTCGTAAATTCTTGAAGGTTGCATTTCGTTCAATCCCACTTCTGATAAAAGCGTAAACAGGGCATAGCAACACATTCAGTCTTCATCGTTTTGGTAAATAAGCAGTATGAAATGGGAATTCAATAAAATCTGGTTTGACAGAAAATATTAAATTTTAAATTTATAAGTTACAGCAAAATATAATTTCTTTCACGTAAATCACAATATGTTCTTCCACAAATAATATTAATTTAGTCCAAGACTTTCTTGATTCGTTTAATTAATAGCGATTCGTCGCAAAAGTGGTGCGCTGACGGTTCCAGTTCAAACAGCCTCCCTAAGATGGCCGTCCCGCTACCATCGACACGACGCTCCGCTAGAGTAACCCGTCTATGTCACTCTTAATGAAAAAGTTTATACGATGCGCCGACATATATATTCAGATATTACATATAATATAAAGAGTACTCAAGTCGCAGTGAAAAAGGCAGTCACTATTACTACCTCGGTACCTTCTTGTATCTAATTCAATCTCCGCACAGGACATGAATGGTTGACTTTTATCGGATGTGATTATTATACGTTAATTGCATGTGATGGAGTGTTAGTGCCAACTTTAATGTATGGAAGTGAAAGTTGGGTATGGCAGAAAAAGAATGAAAGTAAAATAAATGCAGTGGAAATGAGAGCTCTGAGAAGTATGTGTGGTGTGACTTTGAGAGACAGAATTCGAAATACTGATGTAAGAGAGCATTGTGGTGTGAAAGAGGATGTAGTCACAAAGATTGAAAAAGGCATGCTGAGATGGTTTGGCCATTTAGAAAGGATGAATGAAAGAAGATTGACAAAAGAAGTATACCTGGCCTGTGTGAATGGGACAACCGGAAGGGGAAGACCACGTCGAACATTCTCTGACCAAATTGGAGATGTTCTCAAGAAAGGGCAGGTCAGAAGTAGCCTAAACCGGCGAGCATGTATGAAGAATATAATGACAGTAACCGAGGCAAAAGAAGTATGCAAAGATCGTGACAAATGGAAATCCGTTGTCTCTGCCTACCCCTCTGGGAAACAGGCGTGAGTCTATGTATGTATGTATGTTATATAGTTTCCTCTATAAAGGGATTTAATGCCTTTGTGCTCACGTTGTTAGTTATATGTATTTCTTGATTTGTATATATTGTATAAAATGATGTATCAGGTGTTTTGTAAACATCTCCACTGAATATAGGTCTCTAATTGATTCATGGATTTTGTTACAGTATTAGTTAGTGCGTCTAAAGCTTATTGGCAACACAGTAATCGCATCGACACGGGAAGGGTTCTCAGAGCTCTCATTATCAGCGGTTGAAGGCCGGCAGCTAAACCAAAGTAGTAACCAGTATTTAGAAAGAAAAGAAAGAAAAAGAAAAGAAAATTTATTGCTAACATTGAAAGACACACTTTACACACAAATACATATATAAAAAAAAATAGTTAATATTCAAGTGGGTGCATGTGTCTGTCAATTGCAGCAAGTAGGTATCCAGTTCAGCATTAGCCAACCCAGGGGCGTGGCACTGATTTTCAACTGGACCCTCTTATGTCTAAAAAATAAAATAGAATTATTGTATTATATCGTTATATATTGATAAATATGATACATACACAAATATATACTTATAAAGGATATGAATAATAAAGGGAATAATACGAAAACTAATAATATTGAAATATCTACGACTGTATTGTGTGTACTTTGTTTGTAAAATAAAATAATAATATCTGAAGCTATAAATCACATACTTACATATATATATTTTGATCACATACATATATGATTTTTGATGAAACAATAGGTTGCATTGGCAGCATTGAGGTATGGCATGTTGAGCTTGCACTCATATAAATGACATATCCACGTTCACGTTGTTCAGTTCTTGCTGCGAGTTGAGAAGGTGTTGCCTTAATCGTCGTCTGAACGTGGATAACGTCTCGATTAGTCTGATGGGTGGCGGGATGTTGTTCCACACCTTCGAAGCCGCGTAGCGAAAGCAACCCCTAAACGCTGCAGACCTGTGAGAATGAGTAGACAGCTGCTGCGAGCATTCCCTCCTAGTGCAATCTCTTCGACTGGCTATCCAATCAAGCCTATCGTATAGGTACGATGGTTCTTTATATTTTATCACACCGAATAAAAGACACGCTAGATGTAGCTTACGACGCGATTTCATTTTTAAAATACCATTTTGGTTTAGAAAAGGTGTCACGTGTATTCTTGGCGGTATGGTAAAACAGAACCTAGCGCATGCATTTTGAACCCTTTGAACCAATCGCTGCGTTCTTGACAGCAGCCTAGGGCCATAGATAGTATCAGCATAATTAAGCTTGGATAACACAAGCGATTCTACCAGACGAACACGTATATCTTGTGACAAAAATGGTCTGATTTTATACAAGACCTTAAGGCGATAAAAGCAGTTTTGTACACAGGTAGCCACGTGTTTCTCAAAACGAAGATTTGCATCTATATTTAAACCCAAATTTTTAGCTTCGTAAACCCGTTCTACAGGCTCTCCAAGAAGAGTTATATTTAAATTTTGAAGTGTAATGAGCTGATTTTTGTGCCAAAAAGGATATATTTTGTTTTGGTGGGATTTAATGCTAAACAGTTTCTATCAGACCACTTGGCTATCCGGTCTAGATCAGAATTGAGTTCAGCCATTGCTTTTTGAGCTTCATGTGGTTTAAAAGAGATGTATACTTGTACATCGTCAGCGTATAGATGATACTTGCTATTCCTTATGCAGTTAGTTATGTCAGCACAATATAGGATAAAAAGAATTGGGCCCAAGATAGAACCTTGGGGCACGCCTCTATTTAGGGTTGCCATGGATGAAATTTGTTTCTGTCCATCACTTGTACGTAATTCTACAAACTGTTGCCGATTGTGAAGATAACTGTGGAACCACTGCAGTGCTCCGTGGTCAAATCCATAGTAAACTAGCTTAGATAGAAGTAGTGGTATATTAATACAATCAAATGCCCGTGAAAAATCTAGTAGAACCAGTACTGTACATAGGCCTTCATCCTGAGCTGTCAATATATTATCAGTAACATCGATAAGCGCTGTGGCAGTACCTCGCTTCTTTCGGAATCCTGACTGAAGTGGCGGTAAAATGTTGCTCTTTTCCAGAAACGATGTGAGCTGCTGACACACTACCTTTTCTATAACCTTCGAGAGACAAGGGAGGATACTGATAGGCCGAAGCTCTTTTACGTCACGAGGATTAGGCTTTTTCGGTAACGGCCTAACAGTAGCTACTTTCCAGATGTCTGGAAATGTAGCAGATGTAATTGAAGAATTTACAATATCCGTAATTGTTTTGAGAGTATGTGGTAAAGTCATAATACTCATGTTTAAATTAATATTATCACAGCCTTGAGCATTCGACTTTAGTCCGAATAATAGACGAGATATTGTATTTTGTGTAACTGGCGATAATGAGAACATAGCAGAGCTATACCGATAAAATTCGTAGTACGTTAGATGAGAAATGGTAGTCTTTTCTTTACCCGGTACATTAAGAAAATGTGAATTTAGTTTGTCTCGATTATTAAAATGGGACGGCACGTCAGTATTATTTTTAGGGGGCAATATTGTGGTTTTAATGTTTTTCTACAGCAGTTTTGGATCTCTAATTTTATTATTGATGTTGTGTCGAAAGTATGCAGCCTTTTCGTTATGGAGTGATGTTACTACCATAGATTTTAATTCTTTATAGTATTCTTTTTTCGAATCGACTTTTGTGTGGCGATACTTGGTTAATGCGCTGTCTCTTTTGCGCATCATGATCTTAATAGTGTCTGTTATCCATGGGTATGTAGGCTCTTTAATGAGACAGGTTCTGAGAGGTGCAAAAAGATCAAATATGGAAATAATATCTCGATTAAAAGCATTAACCATCTCGTTCGCCGTGCTTAACGCACTAATATAGTCCCAATTAAGTAAAGCCATGTAAGTTAGGAATCTATCTTTTCATATATTTTTGATGGGTCTATAGCTGACTATACGCGGTGTAAATGTTTCCTTCCTAACTTTTAATTCACAAATTATAACTGAGTGACTATTAATCAACTTAAAACTTTCCACGGTTAATTTGATGACTGGTAGGTCTGTACAAACTAGGTCTATCAGAGTCTGGCTCGTTTCAGTAAAATGTGTTGGAGAGTTAACCATCTGTGAAAGGCTCATAGATTTAAGAAACTCAGTAATCTTTTTCGATTTGCTGTCATTAATATTCAGAACGTTGACATTAAAATCACCCAAAAGTACCAGATGATCACATTTTCCCAATCCACTAATTGGATTATTCATCATTACAGCTGGAAGAAGTCCACTGGTGGCCGAGCCTCCCCCAAGAATTATCTTGGGGGTATATACCATAATCGCCACGCTTGACAGACGGGTTGGCGATCCCAGTATGATTGTCATAGTACCTACTCAAAAGGAAGCTGCTGCCCGTCCTCTGGTAATAATAACTACCGCAATATACACGCTGTCACGATTAAATTGTGTACTTAAATGTGGCGTCGACTGTATCTGTATGCACGTATTATTAGAACTTTTTTGCACCAATCAAAAAAGAGGAAAAGCGTTTTATTCCGTTTAGGTAATGGATTAAAAGGTTTCGTAACTTCCGATCCAAATGGAAACACTGTTCTTTGCGATCAATATACTTAAAAGCTCTCAGATTTAGAGAAACCTTCATTGGACTTTATTATATTGGGATTGCACTATCTTTTAATATTAGATAAGACTTTATAGCGCTTGGTTGTAGCTATAAGTGTTTCCTTTGGTTATAGTGGCAGGTGAAGATGCTAGTTTGGCGCAAACGCTATTAGCATATTACATTGTTTGCACTTACCGTAGCTACAGTAGCACTGTCTAACTTCATTAAGGAGTTTGTTTAGCATAGAATATATATGGTTTATTTACTTTTATACTATTGACTTAGCAAACGTAAAATTAAAGTAAAGTGACCTACGACCGTTGCGATATAAGGGCATCATTCTTTACTGACACGACCCTCTGCCTGATAAGCACTGGCAATCTTATACCAGAGTGCGTAAGATTGCCATCAGTTCCATCATGTTGGCTTCGAAAGTATTACATTCGATTCTTATTCGATTTTCATAAATATGATCCTGTCTCTGAATTTCGTTCTAAACTCAAATGGTTGCCCATAACTTTTGATATTAAATGACAGTGCATTCCAACTATTTACTGAAAAGTGCTTTTATGTACAAGTTATTTGCTTATGGAATGCAACTAAAATTTGCAGCAGACTGGGTAACGCAAGGTTTGTTTTTCGTCGAACCGCTCGAGTCGAGCAGAAGAGGAAGGTAGGAGAATGCTGTTTTACGACGCTATATTCGCAGCTCCAATATGGCGCTGAGTTGTGGGGTCGCTTTGCCGACTGGGAGAGCAAAACCTCAGAATTTCTAGTGAGAATAAACAAAAAACAAATTGTACTGCATGCAAAATTTGCAACTCGCGAGTGATAGAGCATTAAAAGTGAAAAGTTAGGATATCAAATATGAGGACGTCGTTAAAAAGGACTTAACCACGTGCTCAATTTTGATAATCGAGCAAGTAAAGGACTCTAAATATGAACACAATGTGAAAAATCTTTGCACTCGAGCGCAAGACGTAACTTTTCATCACACCTCAGCGAAGAAATGACTAAATGCGAAAAAAAATCTTATTATAAATACTTTTATTTCATTTTAGGTATTAGTTACTATATTATGATATGTAAGTATTATAGGACAATAATCAAATTATATCAAATAATACTTAAGTATAATTAAGGAAAAACTTAAAGTGACGTTGCTACAGTTTGGGTGTAATTGCGCAAAACAAATTGGAAAAAGTACACCAAGAAGGTTCCGAGTCTTAGTTTTTAATAAATTAAAAAAGTTGTATGACGAATTCGGTACCATAGAGGTAGAAGTAAATTTGTTTAATGATATTTTGCATTCACAAACTTAGTGCACACGATGTTCTAAATTCAAATTTAGTTTACCCTCTAGAGGATAAAAACGACTTTTCCACTCAGATATCGAAGAGCAAAAATACTCTTTCCGAGAAGGGGTGATGAAGATAGTTTTTGGGCACTACCCTATTGTCCGGCATTTATTTAAAGAAAACGTGAGAATGTGTGTTTTGGATAGGTGAAATCAACAAGTTTTGCTATACTTTTACACTCTTATTTAAAATAATTCCGTGACCCGCCGCTTAACCATGTCTCAGCTAAACCCTGCTCAAGCACTTAAACCCCGCTCAACTATTTCTTTATTTAAAAACCCTACTTAAAGGTTTCTCAGCTAAGTAACGTCATTTTATTTTACACTGTCAACATTTCTGGCATTGGTATAGAGCTTGACCAAAATTAATCGAATAAATCGAATTATGTATCAAAACTTTATGATTTTTGCTCTATGGTAGACATGGAATGATAGATTTATGATCGTAACAGTGCATTTTTAAGCACTATTGATTTTGTTCGGTGGATTTTGAAGTTTGTGATAAGATTCCAACTGGAATTCAGTATTTATTTAAAAATTAAAACGGTTAGTAATTTCAATAAAACCTCCATTCACAAACAAACGTCAAACAAAACGTCAGCTGATGCAAATAAAATCCGCCATATTTGAGCAAGGTATAAACCAGGGGCCGACGTGGTTTAAATTTTGACATGGCTTAACTGCGGGTCAAAGTTAAATCGTGTTTTTAAATGAAAAATTTGATAAACCATGGTTGAGCGGCCGGCTTTAATTTAAGTAGCATTTTTAAATAAGACTGTTAAATAACACCATAAAATATATGTAGAACCTGTATTTCTCACCTGTGCTCAGCAAACAAAATACTTAGGACTTACGCCATTCAATAAGCAATAACTAGTGTAAATCTTACACTAGTTATCTTACTCGAGCAGTGGACGATTTTAGGCTGATGATGATAATGATTATGAATTCTATTTAACTAGACGGTAAACTAACTTGGTCTTACAGACTATCATTGGTATTATTAGGGGCTGCGGTGGCAGTGTGAGAAGTGTCCTCTACAGCATTATACGACTAAACGCCGACAGACATTACGCCGACAGACTGTACACCGACAAGACTTTAATTCGACTGCACTTTTCGCCGACAAAACACTTTGCCGACAGTATTCATAATTATTAGTTTAGGTTAGGTTAGAACTGTGACCACAACGCACGAGCCGAGCCAGCGGAGTAAAGTGTTCTGTCGGCCAAAAGTATAGTCAAAGTAAAGTCTTGTGGGTATACAGTCTGTCGGCGTAATGTCTGTCGGCGTTTAGTCGTACACTCCCTCTACTGCCGCCATGCGCAAGCAGCTCCGGGAAGACAACGATTTGTTTGCGCAGCGCAGTCGCTGTGTCGGACTGATAGGAGTCGACAATAGGGGGGGGGCATTCCAGAGCCCTCCCAGGGTACGTGTCCCGACCATATGGGACATGGCGCAAAAGGGGAGTACCGGAGCAGCATACCCGCGTCCCCGTGGCTACGCCCACCAGGCCCCAGAATAAGTCCACGGCAGGATAGGTTTAGTCGGTGCGAGTCCGGCATACTCACCCGCAGTCACTTTTCGCGGGTGGCATGCGTAAGCAATTCCCTTGCCTTACCAAAAAGAAAAAACCTTGGGATTATATACTAATATTTCGTTGCCAACATTTTGACTATTATTTATAAGACCAGTTTTAGCTTTTAAATGCGCTGAGGGGATTTAGTGTTATTGAAACAACTGCATTCGATTAATTATGATTTATTACTCTCCTTAGGAATGAATAACATAGTTTTATATTAGATCTATTACACACACATACTACTAGATAGATACTAAGATACACACATACATATTACTACACCTCACCTCGGGGGTGAAAAGAAAAAAAAAATGTTGTAACAATATTTTTTTTTGTATAAATTTTATTATTGTATATAAAAGTTTTATTATTGTTATGTTATATATGGTTTTGTTTTATTTTTATGGATTACATAAGGTTTATTATTTTTCATAATTTTAACATTAACACCTAAATCCTCCAAAACAACAAATGGTCCAAGCCATTTAATATCTAACTTACTTGCTGTTTCATTTTTAATTAATATTAATTGTCCATTATTATATGTTACATTATTGACATATTTGTCATAAGAAGACTTACGATTCTGCTTACTTAATATTAGGTTATTACGAGCATCTTGTTGTGCTACTTGCAACTTATATTTAAGGTCTAAAGGATAGCTTTCTGGGTTATATAAAGGTTCTATGCATTGACTTACTCTAGATGGTATTACACTAGGCCTACCAAAAACCAATTCAAAGGGCGTATATTTTGTTTCCGTATGAACCGTATTATTAAAACTATAGCACCAAAATGGTAACCAATGACTCCATGTATCTTTTTGACCATTACAATGTATTCGCAAAAATGCTCCTAAATTTTTATGTGTATTTTCAAGTGCACCGATAGATTGGTGATGATATGCTGTAGAAGTCAATTTATTTATTTCTAAAATTTTACATACCTGTTCCATTACTGAAGAAACAAATTCGGTTCCACGATCTGTCGCCATGGCATTTGGTATTCCAAATCTTAAAATAAAATTATCAACTAAAGCTTTTGCTATACTTACGGTTTCCTTATTTTTTAAAGGATAAGCTTCAATAAACTTGGTTAATTCGCATTGTATTGTTAAAATATATACGTTACCTTCAATGTCTTTCTCAAAAGGACCTACGACGTCAAGATAGATCTTTTCAAAAGCATATGAAGCCGTTGTAGTTATCTCCATGGGCGCCTTGATATACCTACAATGCTTCATTTTTTGACATTTATCGCATTTAGCTACAAATTCTTGTACATCAATGTCTAAACCAGGCCAATAAAATTTTCTTTTTATATTATTGGTCATTCTACGCACACCTGCATGTCCCGCTGTGGGTAGTAAATGAAAATCTTGTAAAATATAGTTTCTTTCCTCCTTATTATCAATTCTCCTAACTCCTCTTAATACAAAAATTCGGGGACCGGTCCAATTATTATTATCTTTAATTCCTCTTAATAAATCTTTTATAAAGTCTTCATATTCTTTATTTCTTACTATGCATAGTTCATTTATATTTATATATTTGCAAAAATCATCTAACTTAGTCACAAATTCGTCTCGCGTAAATTGTGCTCTAAAGTTGAGATTAATAAACAATATTTTCTTATTCTTATTGTAAATAAAGCATTCCTTTTCTTCATTTATATTATTTTGAGCTCTTAATTTTTCCAATTCGTCACATCCTATAAAAGTCATTTCCACAGTATTACTAGGTATTTTTAGCACCTCAACTACTCGTGGTTGATCAGGCCACGCCTCATTGGGCTTGCTACAACTAGCTTTTATAGTTTGGTTGTCAAATTCTAAACGCCTTTTTTCCGCTCTTGTCATTACTAGTATGATTTCGTCATTCATTTGTTTTAAACTATCTGATGTTATAATTATTCTAGATAACGCATCAGCAACGCTGTTGTCTCTGCCCCTTATATATAAAATTTTAAAATTATACTCTTCTAATGCTAATCTGAATTTTAAAAGTCTACTTGATGGATCTTTCATTGAAAATAAATATACTAAAGGTCTGTGGTCAGTCATAATTGTAAATAATTTACCATAAACGTAAGGCCTAAAATATTTCACTGCCCACACAATGGCAACTAATTCCTTCTGAATGGTGGGGTAGTTAAGTTCAGCTTTATTGAGTGGTCTACTTGCGTATGCAACTGGTTTCATATTTTTATTGCATAACACTGCGCCAATGGCTGTGCCAGAAGCGTCAGTTTGTATAACAAATTCATTATCATCAGAAAAATCTGGAAAATCTAAAATTGGTGGTGTCATTAATTTATTTTTTAATTTTTCAAATGATTTTTGACAATCGTTAGTCCAAACAAATGGTTCAAATTTACGAGTTAACTTATTTAATGGGCACGTTATGTCTGCAAAATTTTTAATAAATTTCCTATAATAGTTACAAAATGCTACAAATCTTTTCACTTCATCTGTGTTAGTTGGAACTGGGTAATTTTGTAAGACTTTAACTTTTGATGGATCGGGTAAAACTCCATTTTCAGATACAAGATGGCCTAAATAAAGAATTTCTTTCTTCAAAAAGCTACATTTATCTGGATTCAATTTTAAGTTAGTTTTTCTTAACCTTTCTAACACGTCTGTCAAATTTTTGTTATGAATATCTAAATTTCTACCGAAAACTACTAGATCATCTAAGTATATGAAACATCTATCATGAGTGAGTCCAGACATGGCTGACATTACTCTACTGAACGCGCTGGAACTGGTCTTGAGACCCATAGGTAATCTCTTCATCTTGTACTGGCCAGTGTTTGTAGTAAACGCAGTAAACTCTCTACTTTCTTTATCTAAAGCTACTTGGTAATATCCTTGATTAAGGTCTAAATGTGAGAAATAGATAGAACCCGAAAGAGAATCTAAAATCTCTGTAATGTTCGGCAATGGGAATTTGTCGTCTACAATACAGTCATTTAATTTCCTGTAATCGACAACTAAACGCCATTTCTTTTCGTTATCGCTTTTCTTTGGCACCAGCAAAATAGGACTAGACCATTCGCTTTTCGCCTCTTCTATAATATCATTGTCAATCATTTTTTGAATTTCCTTATCCACCTCATTTTTTAATGAGTGTGGCAAACGATACTGTTTCACATAAACCGGACTTATGTTTGGTTTTAAAGTAATCGATTGCTCATAAACGTTCGTAGTCGTTAACTTATCACCGGGTAAAAAGAACACATCTGAATACTTAGAGCATAATTGTTGAATAGAAATGCGCTCTTCTACATTTAAATGATTTAATTTTAAAATATCTAATAATATTTTTGCTCGCTTTAAATTATTTTGATTTGATTTGAAATCGCAAATATGATAATCCTGAATTGAATGCATCTCTGGTTGAAACATTGGTAAAGATATACTATGTTCATTGCTGTTTAAAATTTTTACCGGTACTCTATTGTTTTTTATTCTACTAATACATCCAGCTAAAAACACATTTTCTGCCAACTGCTTGCTAGGGATAACACAATCATTATTAGCTAAAGCATTATTTAAAAGTAAATAGTGAATTGATTCACTCCGTGCAGGAATATGTAAAACTTCATTCGAATAATCGACCGTATCACGAAGTAATAAAGAATATTCCATTCCATATTTAGAAAACGTTATTATATTTCTTTCCAAATTAATATTCGTCATGTAATGACACAGAAAATCTAAACCTAATATTAGGTCTTTACCTATGAAATTGCCGTTCTGCAGTACTGGCCATTTCAAATCAAAATAATTTTTGTTTGGCTAAGAATTCTAATTTCAAATTAATTTTATTTTAAAAACATGGATTCTTTTTTCCAAAAGTAGTCATTTCTTTATTGATTAGTGTTACATTTTCATCGCATTTCAATCTTTTTCGTCATCATGGATACGTTAAAAATTCGAGTAATTATGGAATATGAGTACCGTCGTGGCAGCAACGCGGCACAAGCGGCACGCAACATCAACGACGTTTACGGAGCTAACACTACAAACCAACGCACCACCTGTTATTGGTTTGCTCGCTTCCGTTCTGGAAATTTCGACCTGAAAAATGAACCTCGCGGTCGTCCGAAGACTTTGGTCGACAATGACGAATTAAAGGCGGTTGTGGAAGCTGATGATACACAATCTACGGCTGAATTAGCAGTAGCTTTCGACGTTAGCGTCAAAACAATATTGGTCCATTTGCGTCAAATTGGCAAGGTAAAAAAGCTTGACAAATGGGTGCCCCACGAACTCAATGATCGCCAGCGCGAAGTACGCGTCGAGACGTGCCTTGCACTGCTCAACAGACACACAAATGAAGGAATTTTGAACCGCATTGTTACCTGCGATGAAAAATGGATTCTGTTTGATAACCGCAAGCGCTCAGCAAGTTGGTTGGATCCTGGTTCAGCACCTAAACAATGCCCTAAACGAAAACTTACCCCTAGAAAAGTGATGGTCACTGTTTGGTGGTCTAGCGCCGGTGTGATTCATCACAGCTTCTTACCAAACGGGGTGAGCATTACTGCAGATGTGTACTGTGAAGAACTGAGCACAATGATGGAGAAGCTGGCGCATCTCCAACCAGCATTGGTCAATCGCTCGTCTCCGCTGCTCCTGCACGACAACGCGCGACCTCATACTGCACAGCAGACGGTCTCCAAGTTGCAAGAACTGGGGTTGGAAGCTCTCCGTCATCCGCCCTACTCACCAGACCTTGCGCCTACAGACTACTACTTTTTCCAGAATTTGGATAACTTCTTGGCGGGAAAAAAATTCAATACCCGAGAGGCAGTACAACATGCCTTTGAAGAATTTGTTGCCTCCCGTCCAGCTGATTTCTTTAAGAAGGGCATCAATAAACTGCCACTGCGATGGCAAAGATGCATTGATTGCATGGGTGATTACTTCGATTAATACAAATAAAAAAATTCATGAAAAAAATTCGTTTAAATTTTTTCATACAAAACGGCAATTTCATAGGTAAAGACCTATTATTCCATCCGCCTTTAAAGGTATGGTATCAAATACATGAAGTTTGATATCAAAATCAACACAGTGTTGGTCATCACGATGAGTCAATGTGAGATTAATAAATCCTGATGACTGAATCTGACCCCCAATACCATTTATGATAGTTTCGTCTCGAATGATGCAACTGTTGCTAGGTACAGCATCTTTCTTTATGACGGATAATGATGCTCCGGTATCAACCAACCAAAAGTATCTTCTATTACCATTATACAAAGTCAAAAATTTCGCTTTACCACTTAGCGCTAAAATGTTATGTTTCAGATCGAAAAAACTGCATTGGATTCGTATTGGAACTTACAGACTCATTATTGCTAGACTGATTTGAATAAAACACTCGATGTGTATTACCCTTACCACGATTCTCGAACCTCGATCGATTTTCACTCGACGTTTGATGAACTCGTCCTCGCTGTGTGTTATTGTACGAACTTGTACCATTAGTACGGGCATGATAATATGAATTATTACCGCGAAAAATTCCTCTGGCAAAATTGTTAAAATTACCTCTAAAGTTACCTCTTCTGAAAGTATTAAAATTATTTGAATTCTGACGATAATTATATCGTCCTCGTTGTCCACGAGACTGTTGACCGAAGAATTGGCCTTGCTGGAAACTATTAAATTGAGACTTACCTCGTCCACGATGAGAAAACTGCATGACATTTTCACCCGTCGAAGATGATGACGATGTCAACTCTTCATCCTTGGCGGCCTGAATCGCGTCTTTCAAGCTGTCGTAATTACGCGCTGCGATTATTGTGCTGAGCCGGGAATTACTTAACCCATCTGCAAATCGTTTAATGGCCATTTTCTCATTTAACGGTTTTAATACACCATAATTTTCAGAATTGCAATTTGCCTGAGCTATGGTTAAATTGGTGAATAGTTTTTCTAATTCGGTACCAAACTGATCTATTGTACGCCAACCCTGAGTTGTACTCTGTAACCGTGATTGTATAGCAGTGAACGATTTTTTAGGTAATAAAGTGTCTTTTAATTGCTTAATCAACTCTGTTACCGACTTGTAATCATCACACATGCGTAATTTTGCATTTTCGGACAGTCTACTTTTTAAAACGAATTTAATCAGTAATAATTTTCCCGATTCCGATAACATATCGGCATACATTTCTACCGAGTCAATGATACTTTTGATGTTACTTTCATTACTGTTCATAATCGGAATCAAACTACAGGCCGTTTTTAAATCGAACTCCATGATTAAATCTGGGTTTGAGCTAGTTTCACAAAAATCACTTCCACTACTGTCGATATCAGAAACTACTTTATTTTCGGAACATAAATCAATAATTTGTAAATAATAAGATTTTATCCCATTTTGTATTAAAATTAAAGATTCCAAAATTTTTGATTTTGAGCCTTGTTCTGAAGACAAAAATTGAATTATTTCCTGACTTCTATTATAAATTTCCTTAGTCTCTTCTAATCTATTTTTAATAACATTTCCTTTAAATCTTAATTTTCCTTTCTTAATTAAATATTTTCTTATACTCTTAAGTTCTTTTAAACATTCAAGTAAATCATCTTCCATTACCTTACAATAAATACATAATTACTTAAAGAATACATACCACAATCTCACTAAGTCACAGTGAGTTACCGTAGTAGGTGTTGTAGAGTGTAAGTCGATCCACGATACATTGAGACGATTAATGAGCAATTACAATAAATTGATTTGGTATTACTTTAAACTTAGAGTCTATAGAATAATTATTTGGATGTCCATTATTCTTGAGGTTAATTTTAAAATAAAAAATAAAAATGACGCATTAATACTATACATTAAACCGCACTTTATCGCACTTTTATAATAATTTGACGCACTTAATTCAACTAATTTTGGCTGCCGCACGAAATACTATTTACTTAGGTATGTCTCTCATCGGGATACGTAGGTCGCGCTCGCGCTCCTCTCCACGTACATCTCTGGACCGGTTAAATGATCGCCGAAAATTATTCTGCATTATTTGGTCTCTGATCCAAGTATGGTGGCATTTCCTATACTGTTTCCATACGAAGTATAATGCACCAAGACCCAACAGAGTAGCGATGATTATGAGGACAATGCTGATACTTGACATATGCAGCTTAAACTGCTCCACATCTGCATTGTTTGAACCCGCAGCATTCTGGTTCAAAAATATCTGCTCTTTTTCATAGTTTGAACGGCACATTTTATACGATGATTTTAATTCGCGCACTATTTAACAAAAATATATGTTAAATAAAATATATAATATATACTGTTCATAGTTTACACTTATTTTACATGCCGCATCCGAAATTAACTTCACTTTCTTGATTCATTGTTCGATTCATTTGGAGCCGTAACACTATACCGATACCGTATTCGCGTCGCGAGCCCCAAATATGGCACGGGTCGCCATGAGGGGATTTAGTGTTATTGAAACAACTGCATTCGATTAATTATGATTTATTACTCTCCTTAGGAATGAATAACATAGTTTTATATTAGATCTATTACACACACATACTACTAGATAGATACTAAGATACACACATACATATTACTACACCTCAGCGCATAACCGTTCGATACGTTGACTTAGGTATATCTATAATATTTGCATTTGAAGCTAACTTTAACAAATTGTTTGTACAAATACACCATCTATTTTACACCATTTATTTATTAACAGGCATAGTAGCAAAACACTACTTTTTGTATAATGTTGGCACCTCTGATAGTAAATTTATTCACATAGGTTGAAATGAATACTATACAACTTACTCAATAGAATGTTATCAAACAATAGTACAATTTTTCCCTCAAAATACCATTACGTAAGTTAGGAGAGACTTATGACCACATTAGGGATATTGTGGAATGGCGAAGGAATACGCAAAAGTCATAGACAAACCCTAGCAGAACTACATACATACCAACTTACCTTCGGTGGGAATCGCAGAGATAGAAAAGTATGGGGTTTGTTCCGCGTTCGCCTCGCGAAGTTTTGCCCCACATAAAAAATTCCGCATTCGCCATACATTTTGTTCCTTTTTAGCCCCAAATGTAATATTTATTTTAAATTTAATATTTTATTCCTGTTTCGTCCTATTTTCCGTTCCTTATTCGCCTCGAATACTTTTTGTGTGCAAATTAATAGAATTTTAGTACAGACAGCATGCAAAGTTTTAAAAGACAATAATTATTCAATCCTAAACTAGGTAGGATACTATGGTAGACTTAGTGGTGGCCTACTTGGTATTGGAGAAACAGAGGTTGAAAACTATGATAAATATTATGATTAAAATATGGTATTAAAACATTGACAAATATACTTATACATTTCTAACTTCCTGCATATAATAGATCAGTTCCACCCGTACAACAAAATACCGCCTTACCCATTTAATATTTGACTTGAATGGAAACCAAAACCACATATTTTGGCCTAGCTTTGTATATTATCTAACCAAAGCACCAACAGGCCTTTCATAATAATATTATAACACGTTTTAATTTGCTAACCATACTTTGGTTGGTACTTTAAAGTAGGGCGAAACAGGAATCAAATTTAATGTGGGGCAAAAGAAGAATTCTTTGGAATGTAGGACGAAAAAGTGGGGCAAATGTGGAACAAACCAAGTATGGTGGTGTGACAATTTATAAACACAATTACAAGGTTAGGTTACCGTGTAAGAGGGTCCCGACGGGTTAGTTAGATTGGACACCGACTCGACGTCAAGTAAATTGGGAAAACATGCGTTTTCCTAATTCCCTCAGAGTCTGTGGAAGATGCGTTACGTCCCTAAGTAATTACATATATAAATTATTCTCGAATACATTACATACCGTACAACTGTCGTCTTAAGTTTTCTTAATATATATTTTGCCCTGCACTTGATTGATTAGCCACAATATCGCAGGAGACTTTGGAAACATACCATACAAAAACAACGATTCAAAGAACCCAGACTCTAAAACAAAGCTTTTTTCTATCCCTTGTGTTCATGGTACAGTGGGTTTTCAATGATACCTACCATAAGTCAAACAGATATGAAATATCTAAAGATTATGAGAGGCATTAAGAAGTTATGCTGGATCTAAGAAAACTGGATTATTTTAATCTAAATGTCCAGGAATGCTATGCAAGTGTATAAAAAGGGCATATACCTGTTACGTAAACATAAACAGTGCGAATAGTGGTTTTTGGTTATGCGTAAAGTCAAAGAAACATTAAAACAACGCCACTTTGACCAATGAATGAGATTGAGTCCGCATGTGAAATTCAAGTTGTAACTAGGTTACTTTAATAAGGTTACTTTAATATATAGTATTCAGTCCGCTAAAGTAAAAAAATACAAAATTAACAATACATATTAGGTTACGGAAAAAGTCTTTTCGCATTATAGGTAGTAGGTATGTATGAACTTGTCATAAAATCTCTTCGACTATAAACTTATCTGACCCGCTGGCAGCGTCGCTGTTATCGCATTTAGTGTTGCTAGTAACAATTTTTTGCAATAAATTGAGTAAAAATACGTTGATTGAGTAACATTTACGTTACAATGTGCATATTACATTGTATATAATATTTATAATAAATGTATATAATAATTGTAAATGTTACTTCACTAAAAAGCAAACAAATACTGTCATTACAAATCTTTATATTTTTATACAATAATTATGATCATTTACATAAAATGTATGCTGAGTCTTCTCTAACGGAGATACTCCGGGTATTATTATGTCACCGGAATGGTTTAATTCAGAAGTCATTTCATCATCATCATCATTATCGGAATCACTGCTTTCACTTTCACTATCACTACCTAAATGAATGATGAAAGGCCCGTCTAAGTATCCATCCCTTTTTCGATACACATTTTCAATATTTTTTTACATGATTGTAATGCTTTTGCCATTCATTGACTGTTATTTTATCAAAAGCTTCTGCAATCAATGATAGGATTTCAGAATTCGATCTACCAATATTCTGATCTGCTATAAATTTTTGCATCTGCTTGCTCTTTTTCTTTCACAAGTTTTCTTAGAAATCGCTCCCGGACATCTACAAAGGAAAAAGCAAAAATTCAATAAATAACGAATATTTTAAAATATGTTTTTTAATTTAAAGTGCGAGGGGGAGTTTCGTATTTTTTCAGAAGCTGACAACACTAACCTGTAGCAGCAGCTACGCGTTCATACAACTTATTGAAGGGTATAATTGGTGCCTGAAGGCGTTTTTCTTCCTTGATATAATTCAATACTTGTAATATAACGTTCCTCGCATCACTTTTTAAAGCTTTCGGCATTTTTCATACTTAAAAACCACATAAAGAAAAATAAATACGCGCCACAAACAATCAATGGCAGGAATGTCATGGAATAACAGGCCGATTGACATTTCAAACTGGCGTCGTTAGTTCTACTTTTGGCCACCGGGCCAGATAAGTTTGTAGCACTATACTATTTTTATGTGGCTGGTTTTGGTATTATTGCAAATTTTAAAGAACATAATTCCAAATTCAAATTAGCAATATGTGTGATTTTCATTTGTTTCGTACTGTCAAGATGAGTGAATTTAATGAAGAATTCGATACATTTTAAAATTTTACTACAAAAAAGGTAAAAATACAACGCAAGGCGCGAAAAAAATTTGCGATGTTTATGGACCTAGTGCAGTATCTGTGCGAGTAGCACGAATTTGGTTTATTAATGTCAAAGATGCACGTCGATCTGGTCGCCCTATTACGGATAAAATGGATGCCATTTTTTTAAAGTGGAGCAAGATCGGCATATCAGTAGTTACGACGTAGCTGAAAAACTGGAAATGACCACAAAACAGTTTTGGAGCATTTGAAAAGAACTGGGTACACAAAAATGCTCGATATTTGGGTACCTCACGAGCTTACTGAAAGAAACGTAATGAACCGTGTACTCATTTATGAATCTTTATTACGACGTAATGAAACCGAACCATTTTTGAAGACGCTGATAACTGTGATGAAAAGTGGATCACGTACGACAAGATGCGAAAAAGGTCGTGGTCAAAGGCCGGTCAGGCTTCACAGACTCTGGCGAAACCCAGGTTAACTCGCAACAAGGTGATGCTGTGTATGTGGTAGGATTGGAAGGACTTATGCATTATGAGCTGTTACCACTAGGCAGGACCATCTATTCTGAACTCTACTGCGAACAACGGATGAGATTAAAGCAAGAAGTTGAGAGAAAGGGGCCGGAATTAATCAACAGAAGGGGTGTGGTTTTTTATCATGATAACGCTAGACCTCACACATCTTGAGCCACTCAGCAAAAATTAAGAGAGTTTAGCTGGGAGGTGTTAATGCATCTGCCGTATAGTCCTGACCTTGCACCTTCAGATTTCCACCTGTTTCGGCCTCTTCAGAATTAATTAGGCAGTGTCAGGTTAACATCACGGGAGTACTGCCAAAACCACTAGTCGCGGTATTTTGATCAGAAATCCCAAAATTTCTATAGCAATGGGATCATGTCCCTACCTACAAGATGGCAAAAAGTTATCGAACAAAATAGTACCTACATACTTTAGTTAAATATAAATAATTATAGTTTATTTATATTTAACCAAAGTATGTAGGTACTATTTTGTTCGATAACTTTTAATATATATTTTTAATTTTCTTAACAATTGCGAAGAAACTTTTCCCCAGCATATTATTCATTTTGTATTTTGAATATCATGGATTTCCGCAACTGTTTACTTCTTCCTGAACAATTTCTTAGTTATTTTCTATAAAATACACTCAAGATATTTCTTTTTTATCATCTTTGTTGTATAGATTATTTATGTTTGTTCCTTTCTTAAACAAAAATTAGCACTGCTTCTTTGGGCGGACATGAAAAGCAGATATATGCTTATTTATTACCTAAACTGTAACCATATTTTACTCGATAAACCTAGTCTTACAAAAGAAAACTACTCACTATAAAAACTTTGCCCCTTAAAACTGCTTCAATATCTGACTGGCACAAGTATCACGATAACAATAAAAATATGTAACGAGTATTACAGCCGGGTGTGAATTGTGCTGTGGTTTTGGCCTTCCAGCTATTTAATAATAATGATATCCTGGGACATTATTTACACACGGCCATCTGATCCCAAACTAAGCAGAGCTAGTATACTTTGGAAACCAAATAACTGTATATTATGTTACATGTACTACTTTTCGTTTGTAAAACATACTTACATAGATAATTACTTAATTCATACACACAAATATCTGTCCTGGGTGGAAAGCGACCTCAATTGCGGTGTGAAAGTCAAGCATTTACCAACCGGCCCAATAGTCAGACAATAATAATGTCCTCTTGGTCGATTTTCGGGTAAGGCAGCCAGTCTCTACGGAGATGAGCCATCCTCATGGGATGTATTATAGTTCCCTTGTGTGCGCGAAACACAGCTGACGTCTCTATTTCCTCACTCTCATGATGCTAAAAGACCGGATAGCTACCATGACCAAAGAGTTTAGGTCAAAACCGAAGGTTCTACGTGTTTTCCATTGCTCCGTAAACTTTTTGTCTCCAAGCTACTACAAAGATTTTTCTTAAACCGGGATTTGAATCTCATTATCTGCGTTTGAACACCGCTCGACCGACTACGCAGTCTGTCAGCTAAATGTTGCAAATGAAATAGTAACAAAACGTACTACTTACAACGAAAAGTTATCATGAGTAATACGAGTATTTACAGATTATTTTTAAGTTTATTTAAATTTAGAATGTGATCGTTAATGACAAACCAATTACATTTCCTCATTACGTGGAAGCTCTTCGAAAATGTGTTGAGACTGCCAACAAATATTTTGACGGGCCTTTTGGCGTGGTTGGCAAATGCTTGCTTTTCACGCCGGAGGTCGTGGGTTCAATTAACCCGGGACATATATTTGTCCTAAGTCTGGGTGTAATTATCTTTATAAGTATGTATTTACAAAACAAAAGTAGTATATGTAGTATATCACTTATTTGGTTTCCATAGTAGGCACGAGCTCTGTTTAGTTTAGGATCAGATAGCCGTGTCTAAATAATGTCCCAGGATATAATTTTTATTTACCTATTAACATCGGTTTGTAATGCGCAGTCTTCCACACACACACACACACAGACACACACACACACACACACACCCATTCAATCACTCTCTCACACACATTTTCATTTAATATAATTGTAATTTTTTTTACTTCTTAATTTATTTTTACTTTTCAATTTCAATTTTTATTGTACGTTTTAATTTAATTTTTACTATTTAAATTAAATTTATACTTGTTTATATGAAGGAAGGAACTGGGCCTCACGACACAGGGAATCCTAGTGTGAGGCTCAGCAAAAATGTTAAACATTAGCACATAAGTATAAGTTTATTTTAAGTTGAAATTATGTACATTAAAAATTTTTTGTTAATGTAATGTATCCTATATTGTGTAAATGAAAATAAATTTTATTTATTATTATTTATAACATGAACATATGAATATTTTTCTCCACCTACCACATCTTTTTTTTTGAAGTGGTTTGATTTTGAGTAACCTTTTTATATTTCATTAATTTCTATTTCTAAAATCTTTATTTCAGAGGGCATAAAGAGAAGTTTCACTCGATATTAGAGAGTATATTCATTATATTAAAATTAATTAATCTCTTGTCGAAATATGACCCAGTGCTAAATGCTAGATCATATACTAAA
Organism: Pseudoips prasinana; assembly: GCA_951640165.1. Lineage (NCBI taxonomy): Eukaryota > Metazoa > Arthropoda > Insecta > Lepidoptera > Nolidae > Pseudoips > Pseudoips prasinana. Next base: position 18,475,488 of record OX621236.1, on the reverse strand, counting down.
ATCTAATATGGTTTACGTTGTACGATAACGAAACGGGTACATTCGCATTACTAGGTTCACTTTCGATATTTTTAGGTTTCTCTTTTATGATTGACAATATCCTTACGCAGCTGGAGAGTGATAACTTGGTTATGGTCTATGTTGGGTTGGTAACGCTGCAACCATAGCAGCAGTACCTACATGGTGGAATACAAGCAAAACTTAAAGAACTCCATCCCAAAACGTTGATAATGCTGTCTACTAATCATTCGTTAAATCCATGTGAAATCTTTTGGGGGTGTTCCTTCTAATGTAACTATTTCCGGGACATATCCAAACAGTGGAAATAATTTCATACCCATGTATTTTTTCTATATTTTGATTGAAAGTAGTAATTATACTATACATATATACTAGGTATATATACTAGGAGAAATAGCCCGAGATGCTGGATAACATTGCCAGAAGATCTATGTTACAATGTCTTGATAAATTTTCAGAAAACTAGACCATGGTTAAAGAATTCTCATGAAAATTGGTGCTTTCAGCTTAACATGTTCCACTATTGCATTGCCTGTATAACTGTAATGATAGTTTGTAATTTTGAAATAAATAAAAAAAACAACCACTAGAAAGACCAAGGCAGTCAATTTGACCGCACAGCGACCATCTGACAGTCACCCAAAGAGCAATGGAAAGGGCTATGCTTGGAGTTTCCCTGCGAGATCGAATCAAAAATGCTGAGATCCGCAGGCGAACCAAACTAACCGAGATAGCCGTAAGAATTGCCAAGCTGAAGTGGCAGTGGGCAGGCCATATAGTTCGCCAACAGCCGCTGAGGCAGAAAGGTTCTTGAGTGGCGACCACGAACCGGAAGACGCAGCGTGAGCAAGCCCCCTACAAGATAATTTCATAAGTATTCTCACTGAATTTTTAGTAGGTACCGTCAAATTGACCGATGCGGTCTTTGAAGGTATAGTATGAAGCCCGGCCCTTCTAGTGTTAAGTGTTTTAAGCTGCTTACGTCAACAGAAGAATCTATGATGATGACATATGCCTATATAATCTATAAATCTGTATAGGCCCCACTTTGATGCCGTTGGCATTCATTTACAAGAAAACATCCAATGTTTTCCATTCAACCCCTTGGAGCTTCTGAAATTATAGCATTAATTTCAGAAGCTCCAGGTCCAAATAGGTCTATTTTGGGTCCTAATTTGTTGCTAAATGTTGAGGTGGAAGTAAATCCAATAAACGAAAATTTACTGCAATATACTTTCGCCATGCGATTTGTGATAGACCAGGATTTCAACCTGAGTCTATCATAAATGCCCCCAGATTCCACTACAACTACTTAGGTAGATACAGAGAGCCTTAGAAGTATATAGCGCTATAAATTCAATAAAGTATGAAGCGATGTGACGTGATATTAAGACGGCAATAGACGTAGTCATTAGTCCAAGATTAGTTGAGAACTGAGTACTTAATCATTCATCTAGGTTAGCAGGTGGTATCAGAAAAAAATGGTTCTCTAATTAAGGGGTGACCTTCCACGGTGAGTACCTATGCGTAATACGCTTCTTTTTCTTGTTGACAGTAGATACTCGTGCCTTTCTTGATGTAGACAAGCAATAAGAAGAAGATTTTACCTATAAAAGTTAAAAAGAAGTGATGATATTTAATACTAAACTTGATTAATTTAAAAGTTAGGTAGATAACCTCTCTTTAAATTAGCAATGATCGCTAGGAATTCTGGACCTATGAACATATTAGAAAAGGTGCTCAGAAGTCGCCGCCGTGGTGGTGCACTCAAAAATACAGATTTCCACAGGTACTCTAAGTTTTATACATCAGTACCGTCGATTTAGCGTTAACCATATAAGTGACCGGCTTTTAGGAAGCCGAAATCATCGCATGCATGCCCTAAATGAATTAGAAGTTTATTACGTCGAAAACTGACTGCGGACCCATTACCTAGAGGAGGCGCTTACAGCAAGATGCTCTCACCGGTCCGTAAGTGACTGGCGAGGTCAAGCAACTAAGCTCGCGGTCAGTCCATAGATGGGTGACCGCGAAAGTGGTGTAATTTCTGAGCGTTTTCGCACTTCGGAGGGCACGTTAAGCTGTCGGTCCCGGTTGTAGCCAGTAGGCAACAGTCGTTAAGCCATGTCAGAGGCCTAATGGGCCGCTTGACTAACTCTGACATGCTCTCTCTCTTGGTAACCATTGCCCCCGGCGCTGGGAGCTAATCTCAGCGCGAGAGAGTATGCGGCGTCCGGTTGGCTTCTCCCCGGCTAGGCGCCGCCCCTGGGATCGCTGGCGTTTGGAGGAAGGGCACTCCACTCGTCTTGTATAAGCGGTCCCGGGAAGAGGTAACCTGCTGTAGCTCAGGTTGCCTAAACGTGTTTGTGCGTGATGGGGAGGGGGGAAGTATTCGGGCCTCTCCCGTCCCCGGCGGAGAGTCTCAGACGCTCAGCGTACAGCGGGGGTACTGGTGAGATCGTTCACGAGTACCCAGAGCCCCTGCTACAGGCACTGTGAGGCTGGCTACCGTGGTGGTTTTAGTGGGTCGGCCCTACACAACGAGCGAATGGCATTACCGCCACGTAAAAAAAAAACAAAGTGTAACCATTGCCCATACGATAAGTAAGTATTACTCAGAAACTCAGTCTTGAGCCTTTTATCTTAAAAACATAACCTCCACGCGAGCTCTGAATATAAAGTGCTCGAGGTGGCGAGGTGCAACTTGCACGAGACAAGAACAAAAGAAAAAAGAATAACAAAAACAGAAGAACAAAAACAAAAGAATAGAAAAAAATCAAAAGGAACAAAACGTGATGCGACCCTTACGTTGCGCGTTTTACTTTATTTGACTATTTCAATCTTCTTTGTAGGGAAGAGGTATCGACATGACTAGATCTTTACAATAAATCTGCAATGTCGTAATAATTGATAATCTTACAAATTAGCAAACACGTCACGCATTATTCCAGACATAGGATTTCATAAACCCGTAGATCACTACCAAAACTTCAAAGGGATTTAATTAAGGTTTACCATCATTGTACACTCATCATCATCATCATCATATCAGCCGAAAGACGTCCACTGCTGGACAAAGGCCTCCCCCAAAGATCTCCACAATTGCCGGTCTTGTGCTATTCGCATCCAGCAGTTGCCAGCGACCCGCACAAGACCATCAGTCCATCTTGTAGGGGGCCTGCCCACGCTGCGTCTTCCGGTTCGTGGTCGCCACTCGAGAACCTTTCTGCCCCAACGGCCGTCGGCTCTACGAGCTATGTGCCCTGCCCACTGCCACTTCAGCTTGGCAATTCTTCGGGCTATGTCGGTGACTTTGGTTCGCCTGCGGATTTCGACATTTCTGATGCGATCCCGCAGGGAAACTCCGAGCATAGCCCTCTCCATTGCTCTTTGGGTGACCTTGAGCCTTCTAATAAGGCCCATAGTGAGCGACCACGTCTCTGTTCCGTATGTCATCACTGGCAACACACACTGGTCGAAGACTTTCGACTTAAGACACTGCGGTATTTTGGACGAGAAGATGTTACGTAGCTTCCCGAACGCTGCCCAGCCGAGTTGGATTCTACGATTGAACTCCTTCTCGAAGTTGGACCTACCTAGTTGGATGGTCTGTCCTAGGTAAATATAGTTAGTTCTCTACAACTTCGAGTGCAGAGTCACCAACTTTCAATTGAGTGGGTGCAACATGGACGTTTGATATGATTTTCGTCTTATCCATGTTCATTTTCAGACCCACTTGTTGAGAGACTCTGCTGAGGTCATCGAGCATTGTACCGAGGTCTTCCATGGTCTCAGCCATGACTACGATATCATCGGAAAATCGAAGGTGAGTGATGTACTCGCCATTGACATTGATGCCAAAGCCTTTCCAGTCCAGAAGCTTGAAGACGTCTTCCAATGCAGCGGTGAACAGTTTCGGGGATATAACATCTCCCTGTCTCACGCCTCGCTGCAAGTGGATAGGTTTCGAGATCTGATCCTGGAGTCGCACTGACATAGTGGCGTTTTCATACAAACACTTTATCACCTCGATATACCGGTAGTCAATTTGGCACCTTATGAGAGACCTCAGCACGGCCCATGTTTCGATAGAATCAAAGGCTTTCTCATAGTCCACAAACGCTAAGCACAGTGGCTTATTATACTCTTCGGTCTTCTGTATAACTCGTCGCAGCGTATGTATGTGGTCTATGGTGTTAAAGCCTTTTCGGAAACCGGCTTGTTCGGGAGGCTGGAAGTCGTCAAACCTGCGCACGAGACGGTTCGTAACGACCCTCGAAAACAACTCGTAAACATGGCTCAGCAGTGTGATGGGTCTATAATTCTTCAATAGGGTTTTGTCGCCCTTTTTGAAGAAGAGCACCACCTCACTTCTGTGCCATGCTTGTGGCGTTTGACCATCTAGTATGACGGAGTTAAATAACTTCTGAAGGGCCCGTAGGATTGGTGTACCACCCGCCTTCAGAAGCTCTGCTGTAACTCCATCATCACCAGGCGCCTTCTTGTTCTTGAGTTGTTTGAGAGCCATTCTAATCTCGTACAGGCTGACGTCCGGGATGTCTTCGGTGTAATGTCGGGTTAGTCGTGCTCTGGGATCTGAGGCATGACTTTTGACAGGTGGCTGTGTTGTCGTATATAACTGTCCGTAGAACTTCTCGATCTCTCCCAGCAACTCAGATTTAGACGTGACGATTCTACCATCCTCAGTCTTCAGCTTCGTCAGTTGGCTCTGTCCAACAGGCAGAGCTCTTGCGAACACTTTGGAGCCTTTGTTCCGCTCGATGGCCTCTTTAATACTAATTGTATTAAATTGCCGCGTGTCGCGAGTCAAAGACTTTGAGATCTGTCTGTTGAGCTGCCGATATCTGGTAGCATCATCTGAGGATTTCAGAACCATTTTCCGTCTATCTTCCATAAGTTGCAGGGTAAAGTCAGAGATCTTTTTAGTTCTGTTTGTACGACGGGCCTTGAAGACCTTAGACCCAGCCGTATGGACAGCTTCTACGAGCCTGTCATAGTATGAGTCCACTTCCTCGCAGTCTGCTAGGCATTCGAAACGGTTTTGCAGTTCGAGCTGAAATGGTTCGGGGTTTTGGACGTGGATAGGTAAGGGTCGGAGCGTAGACTTTATCAGTCGGGACCTCTGGAGTTTGACATTAAGGTTCAATGAGCCTCTGACCAGTCTGTGATCGCTTCCGGTTTTAACCGCATTGATCACGGAGACATCATTGAACATCTGTCGTCTCGTCGACAAGATAAAGTCTATCTCATTTTTAGTTTTACCATCGGGGCTCACCCAGGTCCATTTGCGGTGATCCGGCTTCCTGAAGAAGGAATTCAACATAAAGAGTCCCTCCTTCTCCATGAAGTCGGCCAACATTTGGCCCCGGGGGTTCCGGTCACCAGTTCCAAATTGCCCCACTCTCAGCTCATTACCGAATCGTTTGCCCAGCTTCGCGTTAAAGTCCCACATGACCACAGTGAAATAGGAGTTAGAGGTATGTATGGCTCTAGATATGTCCTCATACATAACCTCGACTTCATCGTCGGAGTGTGTCGAAGTGGTTGCGTATACCTGTATAACCTTCAACGAATACCGCTTGGTGATTCTGAGTATAAGGGACGCAACCCTCGTCGACACACTCTCGATTTTCACTTGGTTGTTCACGAGGGACTTGTGGACTATGAACCCGACACCACCTTGGGATATTTGGTCACCCTCCCGGTAATAGAGCAGGTTTCCGGATTCCAGTATTATCGAGTCCTCCCCCTCTCTTCGGACTTCAGATAATCCTACAATATCCCAATGTAACCTGCTCAATTCTTCCTCCAGTTCGGTTATCTTTTCGTCGGACCGCAGTGTACGTGTGTTATATGTTGCTGGGGGCCGCGGTTTGGTTGTGTCCATCATTTGAGGGGATTTGCCATAATCGCCACGCTTGGCAGACGGGTTGGCGATCGCAGTAAGGTGGACATGGTACTCAGGAGAACGCTGCTGCCCGTTTTCTGGTATATATTCCCTCGGGACGACTTTTACGGGATGAGAGGGGGTGGTGATATTCTTAGGCCGTCACCACACAGCAAGTACACTCATTGTACATGTCGGCGATTCGCCAGGGTTTCCACGTTTGGACTCCATCATAATAAAAACACTCGCATGAACTAAAATCACTTTAATTCCACACAACTGTTCGCAGCAAACTCACAGAACTAACCCACTTAACAAAAATCAACAGCTTTATATAATTCTTACAACACATCACATAGCTATAATGACTACAAATACTTTAATGACAAAGATATGAAATTCCTTCAACATAAGTATTGAAACATAGTCCTATATTCAAAACAAATATTTAAATGCATTTAATACAACTTTAAATTGTTTATTATATTAAAATTACGTTTATTTAATATGAGAAAATGTTGTCTTAAATAGTTTGCCAACAGATGGCGCTACTTGAGGATGCTAAATGAAATGAAATTTAATTAACGGATTAAATATTCAAATACTATGTATAAAAGAATAACATTAATTATAAAAGATTTTACACAGTGTATCGGATATTAAATATATAAATTATATGCCACATGTTATCAAAATATTTAAGTAGTCAATACAGAGTTTATTTATATTTAGAGAGCTTAATATTTACAAATAAATATTTGGATGTCAATTTTAATGTGTTTCAGACATTATTATTACAATATAATAATAGAAAACGATATAAGATAATTATTGACGCCACATGGCGACGTGCGCCCATATACACTATTGAATAAATAATTTTGATGTGCTAAATACTCAGTCGCAGAATGACCACTACTCAAGATGCCCTAAGGTCACAAAATGTCGCTTAAAAAAGGAACTTTCTGCGACTGATTCACCAGAACTTTCAAGATGTTAACTTGCTAGCTCACATTGTAAGGCTTATTATTAACGCATCAGATTTCAGAATCAGCCACGCATCGAATTGACTTGACTTTCATCTCAATTCCGACCATTGTTTAAACTTAGTGATGAGACTAAAATTAATAGTGTGCGTCACGATTGCTCCGCCACGTTATCCAAACAGAAAAAGAAATCGCTATATTTTTTGTCAAAATTAGTCAAAATCGAAAGGAACAAACCAAAACTTTGTCAAAGCAGAAATAAAGAAGGGATTTTAAGTTGGCAACGCGAACGTAACGTGCACGATTGCGCGGCCATGGAGATCTCAGTAACTACTTGGGATAGAGATCTAAATCTTTTTGTTAATTGAACATTTCATTTGTCAACAATTGTCAAAAAAAGAATTATAAGACTAAGATCAATATTTCACGAAATATTCACCTTGGAAGTTATGGCCGCGCAATCGTGCACTTGATGTTTCTTTAATCTCGATTATTTCTTAAAAACTTAAGATATCATGCAGTAAAACTGTTACTAGAAGAAAGGTTTTAATATGTCAAACGTACCGAAAGCATTTCATGCCACCAAAGTTTATTTAAACTGACGAAATCAAGGCAAAACAAAAGTTTCGTGGCCGCGCAATCGTAACGTTACTTTGAACGCTGATATCTCATTATCTATAATTGTTAAGATTTCGGTGTTAACATCCATTTATTCGTAATATTAACCTAATCAGATTGACATAACGTTTTACCCTCAGGACAATTTTCTACACGTGTAATCTCAAAAATAATGATATCTCTTATAATGTTTGAGTAGAGTGACCATAATTTCTGTTAAATATGGGGATATCTTTTGCTCTACTAGACGAAAATGTACCTGTTAGGAATAATTGTTGGAGAATTGGCTAAGATAAGACAGTTCAATACGACATTCTTTTCTTCTATACACATGTTCAAATCATGCCATACAAAACAAGGCCAAAAAATGGAACTTAGTTCTGTTTTCACCACATGATGACATGACGCGACATTGCTGCTTGTACTCCAGTAATTTATCTATATCTATACATATAATAAAATCGTAGGAACATCAAAACTGTACATTGAATGTTATTTAAAAAGGATACTTGGGGCGTGATCTACAATCGACATCGAAGCCAAAAAAATAGTTTTTAGAATTTTCGTCTGTTTATCTGTTTGTCCGGGCTAAACTCAAAAAGTACTGCGTGGATTTACTTCAAATTTTGCACAGAGGTCTACGGGAGAGGAGCTGTGATAATTTATAAAATTTAAGGATATAAATTTGTAAAACCGCGGGGCACAGCTAGTCAAGTACCCCGCGACACAGGGATTAGATTCCCAAGTTTGGGCGTTGTCTTTTTAAAACGAAAAGAAAAGAATTTAAAATGTGCTCGGTTAATAGGCAGTAAACAATTATGAACTCAAAGCTACGTGTGATGATTTTAGAACTGACTCGAACGGAGGGACTCTACCTGCGGAATAGCAATTCTATTTATTTTCATTTTGAGACAAAATTTATATTTCGAATTATGTACAGACGCCAGCACATCTAGCTACCCCAATCTGTCACATTTCTTTTATAGATTTTCAACTTTATCACAAAAGCATAAGGTTCACTTTCAATTGGGGAAATTTGACAGATTGGGATAACTTGATTTGCTAGAGTCTGTACATTTCTATTTTTATATACGAGGCGAGTGTGGCGATACGAGTCAGCAGATTGGGATGAGATGCGGCACTTTTTTGCGTCTTATCCCTGGCGGCAAATGTGCTTCTCCTCGGGTGACCCCTCGTGCTGTGCTGATGAGATTGCGGACGTGATTCGGCAGGGGATGGAGTATTTTATTCCATTCTCCGACATCCCGCTCGGTCACAAATCCCGGCCCTGGTACAATTCAGAATGCGCCCACGCTGAGGCCCGTAAAGAATCTGCTTACCAAGCCTGGATCAAGGCCCGCGATCGAAAGGCTAAGGCGCGTAGAGTTCGCGCGAGGAAGAGAGCCTTCAATTCTGCCGCTAAGTCCTGCAAGCGGGTTTTACGTAGGGCACGTTTCGATCATGTTGGACGTATCGGGGCCAAACTGGCATCGCACCCTCCGGGTAGTAAGCAGTTTTGGTCCCTGTCGAAAGTGGTTGAAACGAATTTCTGTCGACCCACTTTGCCTCCAATGCTGAAACCTGATGGTTCGCTGGCTCATTCTGCAAGAGAAAAAGCAAATTTATTTGCATCTCTCTTTGCAAGCAATTCGCGTCTGGACGCTGGCTCCAAGCAACCACCAACTTTACCTCGTTGTGACTCTTCGATGCCGGAGATCGCAGTACACAATAAAGAGGTCCGTAGAGTATTGTGCAGTCTAGACGTGAATAAGGCCAGTGGACCCGACGGCATTCCAGCAAGAGTGTTAAGGCAATGTGCACCTGAACTGTCTCCTGTATTGACACGCCTGTACCGCCTCTCTCTTGTAAAAAGAACAGTGCCTAAATCATGGAAGCTAGCAAATGTGCAACCGGTGCCCAAAAAGGGAGACCGTGCTGACCCTGCACATTACCGTCCGATCGCCATTACTTCCATCCTATGCAAGGTTATGGAAAAGGTTCTGAACAGTAAGCTGCTAACCTACCTTGAAGACAATGATCTCCTCAGTGACCGTCAATATGGCTTTCGCCGGGGACGGTCAACTGGCGATCTTCTTGTGTATGTCACGCACTGCTGGGGCGAAGCCATCGAGAGACACGGCGAAGCACTTGCCGTGTCGCTCGATATCTCGAAGGCTTTTGACAGGGTCTGGCACGCAGGTCTGCTCAGCAAGCTTCCTGCTTATGGCATCCCAGCTGGTTTTTGTAGCTGGATATCAGACTTCCTGAGTGAGCGGTCGATCCTAGTGGTCGTTGACGGCTGCTCCTCTGACCTCATGGCTATTGATGCCGGAGTTCCTCAGGGGTCGGTTCTCTCTGCAACTCTTTTCCTGCTGCACATCAATGACCTACTTCAGGCTGGTCTTGTTGGGTACGCAGATGACAGTACGGTTTCAGAGAGATACTTGTCCAGCGCAACAACCAGAGGGGTTGAAGTTCGTTCCTTGAGAGAGGCCATGGTAGAGCGGACAAATTTGACCTTAAGCGTTGTCTCCCAGTGGGGAGATGACAATCTGGTCACTTTTAACGCCACCAAAACACAGGCGTGTCTTTTTACCGCTAAAAGGAGTATTTTTAATCAAACTCCTAGTTTTCGGGGTACATCTGTACCTGTGACTGAACGGCTCGAGCTCCTAGGCATGGAGTTGACATCCAGTCTCAACTTCGGCGCCACCATCGAGCACAAAGCCCAAACTGCGGCCAAAAAGCTGGGCATCCTAAATAAGGTGAAGCGATACTTCAAGCCTGGACAGCTTTTAACCCTTTACAAAGCACAAGTCCGATCCTGCATGGAGTATTGTAGCCACCTTTGGGATGGCTCAGCTAAATATCAGCTTGCTGCGCTTGACTCGGTGGAACGCAGGGCTAAGAGGCTCATTGGTGACGCAAAACTGATGGATGCCAAGCTACATAGCTTGGCTCATCGTCGTAAGGTTGCCTGCTTGTCGGTCTTCTACAGATTGTACTTCGGTGAGTGTGCCCAAGAACTCCACGACCTCATCCCACCGGCCCCCTTCTACCATCAGACATCCAGACGCACTGCATCTTACCATCCTTACCTTGTAGCTATTCCACCAATTCGCACTAAGCGTTTCCAAACGTCTTTTATAATGCGCACAGCAAAAGAGTGGAACTCACTGCCTGCGTCGGTGTTTCCAGAAGCTTATAACCCTAATCTCTTCAAAGTTAGAGTGAACAGGCTCCTTCTGGGTAAGCTCGCTCCATCGTAGACTTTGTCTTTGTCATCTCTGACATAGACTAGAGTCAAGAGCAAACCCATAACAAATAAAAAAATATTTCTAGCATTACTAACCCACGAAAATTTGAAATACATATTAAACTAGTTCCCACACTTAACCAAATGTGGGAAACAATCGCGTTATATTTCATATAATTTATGACCGTAAAAACATTATACTTCACCATGTCAGCCAAATTACGTCCACAGTTGGACAAAATCCTCCGCAAAGTTCACAGAAAAACGCTGCTACCCGTTCTCTGGTAGGTTTTTCTTCAGGACGATTTCTAGGCCCCCCACAGGATGAGATGGGGTGATGATATTCTACGCCGTCACCACACAAAGAATTCGTAATAATTATACTTACTTTATCGATTTTACGTAAATGGTCGAAACTCCAGCTCAAGAAATACTGTTGCCATTACCATTACTGTTTCATTGATAAAATTATAACTCGTCAATACATAACAAAACATAAAAGTCGTTTGACAAACGGAAAAAAAAACTTGTGTGTACTTATGTACACGCGTTAGAAGTTATACTTCTTAATATTAGGTCTTTACCTATGAAATTGCCGTTCTGCAGTACTGGCCATTTCAAATCAAAATAATTTTTGTTTGGCTAAGAGTTCTAATTTCAAATTAATTTTGTTTTAAAAACATGGATTCTTTTTTCCAAAAGTAGTCATTTCTTTATTGATTAGTGTTACATTTTCATCGCATTTCAATCTTTTTCGTCATCATGGATACGTTAAAAATTCGAGTAATTATGGAATATGAGTACCGTCGTGGCAGCAACGCGGCACAAGCGGCACGCAACATCAACGACGTTTACGGAGCTAACACTACAAACCAACGCACCACCTGTTATTGGTTTGCTCGCTTCCGTTCTGGAAATTTCGACCTGAAAAATGAACCTCGCGGTCGTCCGAAGACTTTGGTCGACAATGACGAATTAAAGGCGGTTGTGGAAGCTGATGATACACAATCTACGGCTGAATTAGCAGCAGCTTTCGACGTTAGCGTCAAAACAATATTGGTCCATTTGCGTCAAATTGGCAAGGTAAAAAAGCTTGACAAATGGGTGCCCCACGAACTCAATGATCGCCAGCGCGAAGTACGCGTCGAGACGTGCCTTGCACTGCTCAACAGACACACAAATGAAGGAATTTTGAACCGCATTGTTACCTGCGATGAAAAATGGATTCTGTTTGATAACCGCAAGCGCTCAGCAAGTTGGTTGGATCCTGGTTCAGCACCTAAACAATGCCCTAAACGAAAACTTACCCCTAGAAAAGTGATGGTCACTGTTTGGTGGTCTAGCGCCGGTGTGATTCATCACAGCTTCTTACCAAACGGGGTGAGCATTACTGCAGATGTGTACTGTGAAGAACTGAGCACAATGATGGAGAAGCTGGCGCATCTCCAACCAGCATTGGTCAATCGCTCGTCTCCGCTGCTCCTGCACGACAACGCGCGACCTCATACTGCACAGCAGACGGTCTCCAAGTTGCAAGAACTGGGGTTGGAAGCTCTCCGTCATCCGCCCTACTCACCAGACCTTGCGCCTACAGACTACTACTTTTTCCAGAATTTGGATAACTTCTTGGCGGGAAAAAAATTCAATACCCGAGAGGCAGTACAAAATGCCTTTGAAGAATTTGTTGCCTCCCGTCCAGCTGATTTCTTTAAGAAGGGCATCAATAAACTGCCACTGCGATGGCAAAGATGCATTGATTGCATGGGTGATTACTTCGATTATACAAATAAAAAAATTCATGAAAAAAATTCGTTTAAATTTTTTCATACAAAACGGCAATTTCATAGGTAAAGACCTATTATACAACTTGAACATAGTTATTAATTTTCATACCACCTAGAACTAACGTCATGCTGTTATTTTTACGATGCGCGCGCATCGTAAAAATTCACTCTCATACATTTTCATACCACCTAGAACTAACTTCATGCTGTTATTTTTACAATGCGCGCGCACAATGCGATTTTTGAGATTACACGCGTAGAAAATTGTCCTGAGGGTAAAACGTTATGTCAATCTGATTAGGTTTATTAACGAATAAATGGAAGTTAACACCGAAATCTTAACAATTATAGATAATGAGATATCAGCGTTCAAAGTAACGTTACGATTGCGCGGCCACGAAACTTTTGTTTTGCCTTGATTTCGTCAGTTCAAATAAACTTTGGTAGCATGAAATGCTTTCGGTACTTTTGACATATTAAAACCTTTCTTCTAGTAACAGTTTTACTGCATGATATCTTATGTTTTTAAGAAATAATCGAGATTAAAGAAACGTCAAGTGCACGATTGCGCGGCCATAACTTCCAAGGTGAATATTTCGTGAAATATTGATCTTAGTCTTATAATTCTTTTTTTGACAATTGTTGACAAATGAAATGTTCAATTAACAAAAAGATTTAGATCTATATCCAAGTAGTTACTGAGATCTCCATGGCCGCGCAATCGTGCACGTTACGTTCGCGCGGCCAACTTAAAACCCCTGTAATTTCTTTATTTCTGCTTTGACAAAGTTTTGGTTTATTCCTTTCGATTTTGACTAATTTTGTCAAAAAATATAGCGATTTCTTTTTCTGTTTGGATAACGTGGCGGAGCAATCGTGACGCACACTAAGAAAATTACTTCTTTAAAACAGAGACTAAATAATAAATTATAGGCAAACATCCGGTAAGCTATACTCGACAGTAGAATCTAAATCAATAACAGCGCTTTTGTGTTTCGGCTTTTCCAGCGACATCTCAAAGGCATCCCCATCATCTGTCAATTTATCAAAGAAGTAACTTGTATTTACTTTACTGCTTAACGACTTATTATAGCTAATCGAACTCAATCGGCTCTTCCTATGATGTACAGGACTGTCTTTAGGCGTAGAGCAATAGTTGTTATGAATTTCCTTAAAAATTGACTTTCTTAGACTCAATTTCTTAGGCGTAGTATACTTATCAAATACTAACTTCACAAATTTATTGTCTATTTTTGCAGTTTTAACTTCAGGAGACCTGGTGACGATCTTGTCAATAATATCTGATAAGTCATTTTCTTCGTCTGTTTCAGTTTTATTTAGCATGCTTAGATTATGTTTTTTAACGTTTAAATTCTCTTTATCCCTAAGTAAGTCATTAGAGAAATCATTATTATGAAGTACTTCTACATCATTTTCATTAACACACAATTTATCATCAATAACTTCAATATTATCTTTATCATTATATATATTATCAATGTTATCTTTATCATAACATAAATTATCTGAAATTGTGTCTTTTAAAGCAACATCATCAAACCATTTATCACTCTCTACTAACGACAGATTTTTGAAACTGCATCTAAGCGAATGAATAGATTTTTTACTTGTCCTCCTTTTCTTACTTGCTATGAAACTGTTTAGTGTCTTCTGATTTTTCTTTGTATTCTTCTTAATCTTTCGCTTTAAACTCTTCACTGACACACTGACGTTGACAGCACTAGTATTTGCGTCGGCTTGAACTTGGTCTTTTTTAGAGACATTCAAGTTACCAGTTTCAGTATTCTTCGGTTTCCTGTTGTATTTTCTTTTAGGTTTATTGGTATTATCATTGTCCTTAGTCTTACGAGTTCTGGTTGTCTTTATTTTTGGTGGTTTCTTGATCGATTCTTCATAGGCTTCGACTATTTCTGGGTAATATTTCTGCATTAAATCTTGCCTTTCAGTTGTGGTCCAAGGAATGGAGTGGTTTTCGTCTTCTGTAAATAAAAAAAATAAATACTCGTATGAATGTAATAAACTGAAAAACTACTTTAACGTCCTTGTCATTTTCACGAGAACACTACTACTTCTTGTGAAGGTATTTTTAGTTACGTGATAATTATATACAACTAGCTGTGCCCGCGACTTCATACGTACATTTTGTATGACTCCGTAAATATTACATCAGAATATCTCTAATATTTTGTCTCTTGTCGCAAACTTATAAAAATTCACATAAACCTTAAATTTTTGTATTAGATAGTATATATAGTTTGCCTTTTTTAGTTTATCTATGTAGTTGTATTTCTTTTAAAAACTAAATTTTATATAAATATTATTCTGTTCTCATGCTGACTATTTCATACGGTGCCATCTCGTTAATATATGTGATACTTGTTGCTGACGGATGATTACCAACCAAAATATATTCGTATTTTCGCAAATTGTTACTCATATAATGTTAAAGTTATTGTTCTCATATTTTATTTTAATAAACTATAATAGTTCCACGGATGGTAAGAGCGAAAAATATATAACCCTTTATATTTCTAATGGTTTTTGAACTTTACCTCAACGTCATAGAGTTCAAAACATGGTGTCTAATATATGGATAGAGCCTTATAAGGGATTAATGAGTATGTAGCGTATGTAACAATGACTCATTTTTGAGCGTCTTCATTCTTTGGAGGGCACGGTCGTAGTTGTTAGTCAACAGTTGTTAGGCCATTTCAGAGACCTAGTGGGTGGTTTGAACAACTCTGTCACTACAGACACGGGTACAGGACGATAAGTAGTAAAGTCGAAAAATCGCCTAGGACGCGTAATTTCACCAGTAGCCTTTCCTATAATTCATTCGCTTCAAGCTAGGCACATGCTCAATACTTAACAGGACATACCTTCAAATTGGTCATCAGGAATTAATTCTTCATATTGTCCATTTATATCGCCCCACACCACTTCGTAACTAGGCACACCTGCAAGAGACAATATTTTAGTAAGTATTTAGTATTCATCATCATTTTATTTTACTCACTCAGTTCAACAAATCCGTCCTAGCGTTTCATCCCTTTGACTTTTCTGCCTATGCGGCCGTCGGTTCTAAGAGCTATGTCCTCTGCCCATTTGGGTATTATTCGGGGGACCATAATGTAAGAAAAAGCCATTGAATAGAGTATAAGATAGAATATTATCTGCAGCATTTTCATTGATTTTATTATGATTTGAGCTTTTATTTGCGTTTGCTATTTTTAGCAAATTATTGGTCGGACTCCCCATTGAAAATCTGATCACAAGTTTATTTTACTAATTGAATACATTATGAATCATAAGTACCAACATATGGCAATATAGGACTTAAGTATTTTATTTTTTTATATCATAACAGGTTTAGTCACAACATCTTCTATCAGCCGATATCCAAAATTATGTTTTATATATCTATGATAAAAATAGATCTACTGACGTGAGAGATGCATGAGAGGGTCGGTTTTTACGGAGGTTTAAAATTCAACTGTCGCTCCACTTTTATGTGTGAAGACGCATGCCGGTTGTGCGATTCAGGACCAGAGGGGGAATTTCTTCGTTACGTATTTTCCACTTATGGCAAGATGGCTGTGGGGGTATGTGGCGGCAGGTATAATTTTGAAAAATTCCTCTGATCACGAAGGAATAGTGTAGGTAAGACGTAATATCGTCGTCCGAATCCTCTAAGACATTCCTTGGTCGACGACGCCAACAAGAAAGGATCGGGGTGTATTTACTGCCGCGACTACCATAGGACTTGGTTTGGTAGCTTTTTTCGACTTGCCCATCACACTATTATTTTTAAGCCGAAAGTTTGTGTGTGTCAGTGTGTGTGTTTGTTCCTTCTTCACGTCTAAACGGCGGAAGCGATTTTAATAAAATTTGGTTTGAGTTAGCTGACACCCTGGATTAACATATAGGCTATAATTAAAAAAGATTAACGCGGGTAAAACTTCGGGGCACAGCTAGTACACCATATGGGCGAGTCGATAAAGCTAGTCTCACCCAATTCTGTTATGTATACTGAAAATAGTTACAATAAAATTGACCTTACCTCTAGGATTTCGCTTCTTATTTATCTTAATAGGCTTCAAAGTCCGGTTCGAAACATTATCTTGTAAGTGCCATTTAGTTAGTAATGGTAAAAACTTCTCAACGCAGTATCGTTGTGACCAGTCTAGCTTATTCGTCATAAATTTCTGAAAATAATTATTTTAAACTTGTGAGAGTTGAACATTATGCATGTACAAACGCCAGCACCAGCCCAAAGAGCAATGGAAAGGGCTATGCTTGGAGTTTCCCTGCGAGATCGAATAAGAAATGCTGAGATCCGCAGGCGAACTAAAGTAGCCGACATAGCCCAAAGAATTGCCAAACTGAAGTGGCAGTGGGCAGGGCACATAGCTCGTAGAACTGACGGCCGATGGGGCAGAAAGGTTCTCGAGTGGCGACCACAAACCGGAAGACGCAGCGTGGGCAGGCCTCCTACACGGTGGACCGACGATCTTGTGCGGGTCGCGGGAAGCCGCTGGATGCGGGCAGCGCAGGACCGGCTATTGTGGAGATCCTTGGGGGAGGCCTTTGTCCAGCAGTGGACGTCTTTCGGCTGATATGATGAACGCCAGCACATCCAGCTGCCCCAATCTGTCAAATTTATTTTATCGATTTTCAACTTTATCACATAAACATAAGGTTCGCTTTCAATTGGGGACATTTGACAGATTGGAGTAGCTTGATGTGCTGGCGTCTGTACAAACGTACAGAGCTACGTAACACAGTCCACCCCACGTCAAACGATATACTACTCTGTCAAGAAAGTACCGGGAAAAGATCAATAATTTACAAAATGTTTGTTATTCATCCAAATTTATTTTATCACCTTCAAAGTATGCTCCTTCAGAAACGATACACTTACGCCAACGAATAATCCATTCATCAAAACATTTTTTAAACGCTGCTTTCGGAATTGAGTTCAGTTCTCGCCGCGAATTCTCCTTTATGTCTACTACCGATTGTAAACGGGTACCACGAAGTGGTAATTTGAGTTTAGGAAAAAGAAAGAAGTCAGCTAGAGCCATATCTGGTGAATATGGTGGTTGCTGGATGGTATTTGTCGAGCGTTTGGTCAAAAATTCGTTCTCAATGATGGCCTTGTGCGAAGGCGCATTATCGTGGTGCAAAATCCAAGAAATTTCTTTCCACAAATCTGGACTTTTTCGTCGAATTTGCTCTCTTAAACGCCGTATAACGCTCAAATAATATTCTTTATTTACCGTTCGACCTTCCGGTACGAATATATAGTCCTCCTTATCGATTTCGATAACGGCGACCCTTCGAAATCACCTTCTTTGGTGTGCCCTTAGATGGCTAGCTAGACCGAACTTAGTTTTAAATACTCGGTCACAACTAGGACAATAAAGTTGGCCTGCCATGTTGTATGTATACATATAGGTGGGCTTAGGCTTCTCTTTGCGTACTCGGCGTTTCTCAGTTAACGATTTGTGGCGCTTTTCTTCGAAACAACTTATTCATTTGTGAATAGTAGAGCGCCAAGACGACCTGTGTAAAGCGAGCCTCTCCCAATCTGTAGGGTCAATAGCGCAAGCGTTTAGATGCCTCTTGAGTACATCCTTATAGCGGAGATGTTGACCACCTTGTTTCCGCTTACCTTCTGCCATCTCAGAGTAAAATACTGCTTTGGGTAAACGGTGGTCTTCCATGCGGAGGACGTGACCACACCACCTGAGCTGACGCTGCATGAGCAGTGCTTCCATGCCGTACATGTGAGAACGACGCAAGACTTCCGTGTTGGGAACATGGTCCTGCCACTTAATTTTCAAGATCGACCTGAGACACCTTAGGTGAAATGTGTCCAGTTTCCTAATGTCTGGTTTGTAAAGGCACCATGTTTCTGCACTGTATAGAAGACAAGGTAAGACTAATGCCTTATAAACACTGACCTTTGTCTCTAACTTTAAGTCATGGGATTTCCAGACACGATCATTAAGCCGTCCAAAGGTTGCAGCGGCGTTTGCAATGCGCGATGGTATCTCCGATGCCAGGGTGTTGTCATGCCGTATCGTACTTCCAAGATATTTAAACTGTGTGACTTCTTCTAGTGGATTTCCATCTAGATTAAGTTTGGTTTTATCAGCTTCACCGCCTCGGGGTGGTTGTTTAAGGACTTGCGTCTTGGAAGCACTGATTACCAATCCAAATCGATGGCACGATCGATGAAGTGCATCAACATAGCTTTGGAGATGCGGCATGCTATCGGACATGAGGCACACATCGTCAGCGTAAAGTATCTCCAGAATAGAGATCCTTTGAACTTTTGATTTGGCCCTAAACCTAGAGATATCAAACACGCCTTTATCAGTCCGTACATTCAGCTGAATTTGGTCACTGCAGTAATGCAGGGCGTCTCTAATAACAACTGCGAAGTAAATGGCAAAGAGTGTGGGCGCCATGATGCAGCCTTGTTTTACTCCACTTGTAATTTGGATCTCCTCAGAAAGTTCGTTCTCATGTTGAACCTGCGCTACCATGCCAACATGGAATTGGCGTATGATGTTGACGATCTTCTTTGGGTATCCAGACTTTTGGAGGACAAGCCAAAGAGCCTCACGTGGAACTCTATCAAATGCTTTCTCTAGATCGACAAAGCACATGTAGAGAGGCCTTTGATGTTCAAAGCTTTTCTCCTGGAGTTGCCTTACGACGGAAATGGCATCGATTGTACCTCGGTAAGGACGAAAGCCACATTGACTTTCAGGTAGGTATTTTTCTGCAAGTTTGGTAAGGCGGCAATTGATAATGTGGGCAAGAATTTTACCGGCACTAGAGAGAAGTGATATACCACGAAAAGAGCTGCAGTCGGAGACATCTCCTTTCCCTTTGTACAACTTGCAGATTACCGCATCTCTCCAGTCCTGAGGAACTTCCTCACTTTCCCACACCCTTTTTACTAGGTGGTAGACTTTATTTAAGATGGTTTTCCCACTGTATTTGTATATTTCCGCTGAAAGGTGGTCCATTCCAGGTGTTTTACCGTTTTTGAGGCGCATAACTGCTTCTGCAAATTCCTCAAAAGTCGGTGCGGATTCTAATTCTTGACAAACTGGTAGTTCATCCATTGTACTTATATATGACAAATCAGCGCGGAGTGCATCAGGATTCAAGACGTCACGAAAATGTTCTGTCCATCGCATTATTATATCGGATTTATTTAAAACTCGGTGTTGCCTGTCTTTGGTATATATTGGTGCCATTTTTCTTGCCCTTGGGCCAAATATAGCCTGGATACCCTCGAAAAACTTACCAGTTTGGTGAGTATCAGCGTAGTTCTGAAGTTCAGCAGCTTTCTCCTTCCACCAATGATCCTTCAGTTGCCGAACTTTGGCTCTAAGTTTTTGCTGTCCTTCTTTACTGCTACGTGTATCCGGGGGCTTCACGTTTAACTCATGCCTATGTCTATCAACTAGCGCTTTTATCTCGCCGTCAAATGAGTCAAACCAGTCTTGGTTCTTTTTCTGTGGTCTTCCCAGGGTATCCAGCGCACAGGCATGAAGATGTTTGGCAAAAGATCTCCAATCCTCATCAATGGTAGATGACTCCAATTGCGGATCACTTTTAGCAAATTTTAAATCTAACGTTTTACCCAGTTCTGGTGATGTTTTTAAATTTGAAAAGGCAAGTTTATGTGGAATTTTGTTAGGTGCTCGTCGTGGTGCTTTTAGTTGCAAGTACATCTTTGACCTAATGAGACGGTGATCAGTCCAGCCAATAGCGCTGCGCATTACCCTCGTTATGAGGACGTCACGGAGGTCTTTTTGGCGTACAATGACATAATCTAAAAGATGCCAGTGCTTAGATCTTGGGTGCATCCACGAGGTTTTGTATTTCTCGGCAAGTCGGAAGCATGTATTCGTAATGCTTAGATCGAATTCAGCACATAAAGACAATAACCTTAGTCCATTATCATTATATTTCCCTACTCCATGTTTGCCGAGGACTCCGCTCCAAGTTGCATAATCGGTGCCGACACGAGAATTAAAATCACCCAACAAAATTACCTCACTTTGGGATGGTCTCTAGGGTTCGCTTCAAGTTTTGGTAAAATACCTCTTTATCCTCATCCGGTGAAGGCAGGGTGGGGGTATAAGCACTTATGAGGTGGGCGTACTTGTTATTAGATAACGGAAGGCGTAGAGTTATTAGGCGGTCATTGATACCCTTCGGTAATTCACTCAGATCTCTAGCCAAACTATTGCGAATAGCAAAGCCTACACCACTGCTCGCTCTCTCACCGGCGGGACGTCCGCTCCAGTAATAGGTGTAGCCTCCTAGGTGTTCACGAAGCTCTCCACTATCAGCCAGATGGGTTTCACTTATTGCAGCTATGTCTATGTTACGAGGGGTGATCCAAAAGTAATGATAATCAATAATAAACACAATGAATAAAATAAAAAAATAAATTTATTTCTCAACATAGTCTCCTAGCAAGTCTATACATTTAGTCCATCTCTTTTCTAAACCTAAAATTCCCTTAGAAAAAAAATCTTTATCTTGACTCACAAAAAAGTCCTCAACCGCGGCCATCACGTCGCTATCATCGTCAAATTTCTTGCCTCGGAGGTGTTCCTTGAGTCGTGGAAAGGGGGGGTGTTCCACCAGCTCAAAGCCCGCTTCCTGAATGGCAGCCATGGCAATTGCAGCTTTGTGAACCGGTGCGTTGTCTTGATGGAACAGTACTCCAGCCCGCAGTTTGCCTCGCCTTTTCTCCTTAATAGCCTCCCGCAATCTTCTTATTTGTTCTGCATAATAGGAGCCTGTAATAGTGGCCCCCTTTTCCAAGTAGTCCACCATGATTATTCCTTCAGCATCCCAAAAAACAGACGCCATAACCTTCCCTGCTGAGCTTGACACTTTGAATTTCTTCGGCGTCGGTTCATCGGGTCGTTTCCATGTCATCGATTGTTGTTTTGTTTCAGGATCAAAATGGTGGATCCAGGTCTCGTCCATGGTCACAAAACGTGACAAAAAATTATCCTTGTCTGCCTGGAACTTTTCGAGATTTGCTCTTGACATGTCGACTCGTTTCTTCTTTTGCTCGTCGTTTAACATTTTCGGTACCCAACGCGCGGAGACCTTTCTCATATGCAATTCGTTCGCAAGGATTCTTTGAATGCTGCCATATGAGAGCCCTGTGACCTCAGCTACATGCCTGATAGTCATTCTTCGATCTTCCAATACAACTTCTTCAACTTTTTTCACATTTTCTTCAGTGAGGGACGTCGATGGGCGTCCTTCGCGGTGTTCGTCTTCCGTCGATGTTCTTCCCAGCTTAAACTCCTTAGCCCAGCGTGCAACTGTGGAATATGGAGGAGAAGAGTCCCCTAATGTTTCCACCAAGTCGCTGTGTATGTCTTTGGTAGACATTTTTTTCAAGCAGAGGTATTAAATGACAGCTCTGATTTCGTTTTTTTCCATTTTGATGTTCACTCCTTGACAGTCTGTATTCAAATGAATGTAGCTCCCGGGAATCGTGGCCTATTTATATGATTTTTTTTTCCTGAACTAGTGGGTAACTGAACAAGTGACTGATATTTTTTTTGTATTTTTGTGTGCACTAGAAATAACTGATTATCATTACTTTTGGATCACCCCTCGTATAGCGAGCCAACTCTCTTGCAATGAGAGCAGTCTTTCTCTCTGGGCATAAATTACGGTCGTTGTCTTTTAGAGTCCGTACGTTCCATGTAGCGATGCAAAGTCGTTGGTTTGGTATCTTATTATAATTAAATGGCTTCTGTTTATTTCGACCGCAATTTATCGATGTCCATGTGCCCGCGGTTTGGCAACTGGATAATGGGTGAGACGGACTATTTTTGGGCCACCTTTTCTAGGCCCCTCCTCTGTGTAGAGGAAAGCAGAGCGATCCTAAATAGGGCTGCTTTATCACCAGTTGTGCTGCCGAACCCGGAGTCCCGACTCAATCGACTCCAGGAGCGACCACTCTCTCCTGGCCGCCTACGTGCAGGATGCTGACTAAAGCCTCAGTACATCGATACCTCAGCCCCACCACCAGCACCCCATCGCCGCAGGGCTTTTAATATTCTCAGATCCGGAAGTAGATATCTAGGGTCATCTGCGCGTGAATTGGATTATAGTGGACAAGCAGTTGCGCAGGTACAAATCCACTCTCTCGTCCCTTCCTTTGTGGTCCGATGGACTGGTAGACCAATACGATCGGCAAAGTTAGGGATGCAGCGAAAAGCCGTAAACCACTATATGGATCCTGGTAAACGCCCTTAAGGTGCTTCGCATTACCCTGCTGCAGTTATGATCATGATGACGAATGGATATTGAACGCCTATCATGATCAAGCAGACTAGTGTGCATTGGGGATCACCTGATTTTTCTTAGTCGCCTTTTACGACACCCATTGACAGAAGAGGGGTGGTGCTATTCTTTATGTCCGGACACCACACGGTGTTTTCACATTCTTTATGTCCGGTACGAATACAGAGTGCACAACACTGCGATAGTCAAAGAAAACAGTCAACATGACTTGTGACTTTTGATCGACTTTGGCGTGGTTTTTTCGGTTTCGGTTCAGTTGGAAGGCGCCACTCCGAAGCTTGTTGACTAGTTTGCATGTCAAACTCGTAAACCCACGTCACCAGTAACAATGCGTTTCATGAATGTTGGGTCGGAATTGACTCGTTCTACCATGTCCTCAGCGACTTTCATGCGATTGAGTTTTTGGAGAAAATTCAGATCTTTTGGGACTAGCCGAGCGGCAACATGTTTCATACCCAAATGATTAGTTAAAATGGTACGAATCGACTCGTGAGATACAGAAAGTTCGGCGGCTAGTTCTAGCTCTCAGAGTTGAATGAGGATTTTCAGTCACTATTTCCTTCACTTTTGCGATGTTAACTTCAGTTGCAGACGTTGATGGCCTACCAGAGCGAGGCAAATCTTTCATCACATCTCGACCGCTTTAAAACGCTTTGAAATTACTTTTTGCCCAACCTGTGATTTGAACCAGGATTATTTACGGTTGAACACGCTATCGCCAGACAAACGATTTGATATTATAGTTTCAAATTTTAAGTATTATTATAATATTATCGTGATAAATGGAAATCCATTGTATCTGCCTTTCCCTCTGTGAAACAGGCGTGAGTCTATATATAAATATATTTTTTTATTATAATAAAATTTTAAATATTATATATAACTTCGGCTCGAATAGCAGTTTTCGTAATGCAATAGTATATAGGTACTGACGTAGCCTTAACTATAGATACCGTCGAGTTCTTAGTTTTATGAACAGGGACTACAGTTATAGTCGCCCATTACTTTCAAGCATATTCTCCTCATTCATATCCAGCGTTCAATTCTATGAAAACATGCCCATGCCTGAAGCAAAAAGACGCTTATAAATTAAACCACTTTCGTGATCACCCATCTTTAGACTAACTTACGGACCGACGAAAGCAACTGGGTAGTTCCTTTCACCGGTGGCTTTTTTTTATTTGCCGAACACTAAAGATACATATTATAAATAGAAATAATAATAGTAACACAAAAACTCTTGGGCTTGTGCGTGCTACTTTTGTAGTCCGTTGTGTAGCTGACAAACATACTTAATAGCTTGGTTCGACTTATATTCTTATCCAAGGTACTTGACATTACACTTCACAACATCTAGGTAGATATTATACAGTTCGCAATTGTAAAGTACATAATATATTCGTATGTACGTTACAATTGCGAACTATAGTATGCTTTTAATTTATATTTAATGTTACTTGTAACTACTACTAATATTATAGCGTAGGGAGGTAGGTAGTGTTTATTAATCTCGGAATCAGATAAGCGGTCATTCGTTCACCATAACAGTTTTTTGCACCGATAGTTACGAGTTTGTTTTATGCGACTCGTCGCGTGTATACAGGTGATTTATTCCTTGTTGTAACTCTGTGAAGTTATTGGCGAGCTTAGTCGTAGTTAGGCCTAGGCATTCAGTTACTCTATAGATGGGTGATCACCAAAATGGTTAACTTATGAGGATCTCCGTGCTTTGCAGGGCACGTTGCGCTGACGGTTTTTGTAGTTAGATAACAGTGGATAAGCTATGTCAGAGAGCCCAGTAGGCCCGTCTAATCTAAGTAAGTAACTCTTTATTGTACACCAAAAAATAATACATAAAAAGAAATTTGAGCATGTTAAGATTGTACAAATGGCGGCCTTATCGCTAAGTGCGATCTCTTCCAGGCAACTGTTGAATGGACCAGGAGTAAAGAAAAGGCATTTGGGTATTTGTTGGCATAATTGGCAGAAAGGTTTTTTTTTTTTTTTGGTACCATGGGTACTTTTAACAATACATAAATACATACATATATATATATATATATATATAAAAGGCAGGTCATAGGAGAATGAGATCTACCCGGGCTTGAACAACTCTTGGAACTAACTACGATAAAATAGCAATCAGTTGTATCCCAGAAGTGTATACAGAGACAACAGAAAAGATATTGTATCACAATAACAACAATTTCATAATCGTATGCGGTAGGAACATACCTAGCTCATAGGTTCCCCCATTAAATTACCCTTAAGGTTACTGACATAGAAGCTCCAGAGATTGTTGTCACTATAGCAATGTAGTGCACTATTACAAACATCCCCGCATATAAAAAGGACAAAGAAGTTCTACAAAATAAGTTATAATCACCACGAACTGAATCATGCTTGGCGTGGGATTCTTCATAGCTTCCAGGTCAATGTTCTCCGGGGGCCTGTTCATGAACTCCTTCATGACCTTGGGCTCCGGGAACGTCGACCCGCACGTCAGCGCTCGGGTGCGGAGAGATAACTCGCGTTTTACCTCCGATACTTTAGCTCTGCGAAAGAATACGCAGAAAGGTTACGGTCTTATACTTTGTTATTTTAGTAATAAGGTACACATTTGCCTAATAAGGTAATTACAGTTTTTAAACAAGCTCATTATTAAAACATTAATAGCAAAACAATCTAATTACTATAATACAGTATAAGTCAATGGACTTCAACTTTTCTCCGTATAAATACTAAGATTTTGTTTAAATAGGATTTCAAACGAGAAAGTGGGTCAGCTGATGTAACTGATCACCGCCCATGGACACTTGCAACACCAGAGGAGCCGCAAGTATGTTGCCAGCCTTTAAGAAAAGAATAGGCTCGCTTCTTGAATGTTGCTATGTCATACCGGATCGGAAATACCTCCGCAGCTAATTGATTTCACAGAGCGGGAGTTTCACAAGAAACTTTTTGCCGCGCAAAAAGTTTCTTGTGAAACAAAAGTTTCTTGTTAAACTTTATAAATTATAGCCTACGTGGTAATCGGATATATAATAATAATAATATCTAGGGACAATGTCACACAGATCATCCTAGCCCCAAACTAAGCAAAGCTTGTACTATGGGTACCAGGCGACGATATACATATTTATATAGATATATAAATACTTATATACATGGAAAACATCCATGACTCAGAAACAAATATTCGTGCTCATCACACAAATATTTGCACTTACCGGGATTCGAACCCAGGACCACCAGCTTCGTAGGCAGGAGCACTACCAACTAGGCTACGGTGACCGTCAAGCGAATAAAATTAAACAAGCTATATTACTACATAGTTCGCCGTAATAATATTAGTGTGATACAAACTTATGACCGGTGTCTTCACACCCGCGATTTGTAGCACAAACAGGACAGCCGCTCCTCCCGTGCTGCCGCCCGACGTGACCGCAGCGGTCACAGCGGCCGGGCGCAGCCACCCACCGGCGCTGCTCCTCATAGCGCTCCGGCTCTATCACCCAGGATAATAACCTATGAAACATTTCAACTATGAAACTAAATGACTGACCGTATGGGCGGAGTACGCCGTCCCCTTAATACCCAGAAATCAGCGTGCAGTTATCTCGCTCATGGATATTTCTTACAATATAAAATTAATGCTAGAACTTTCTATAAATATACTTCGGTGTTCTTAAAACGTTCAAAATATGATCAAAATACAAAATCAATATGTAGTGTTAATTCCATATGGAATTAACACATTCCATATGGAATTAACATTCCGAATGAGACTGATTTCTCATTCGAGCACTCGACGAGTTAGCAGCCCTTGAGAATAGTCCGTAGAGGACTGAAACACGTGTTCGGTATCTTTTTTTTTTTATCGGGACTAGTCCCTCCCTCTTACCCACCACAGCAACTCCTGTAAGCCAGGATCAACAGTGGCACACAATGAAATGACACTGAGCGGTGAAGCTCAGGCATGACCCGGGGAATCGCTTTAACTGTCTTGGACACTTCCCTCCAGAGCAAAGCGGGAGACAGGATGATGTAAAGAGGCTATAGCCTCATAAAATGAGAGATTTGCAACTAGAGAAGCCAGCTGCAAAAGCACCGAAGATCAATTTAAGGGTCCTAAGTGAGCTGTTATATTTGATTCCAATAGTACGTATGGCAAAAACGCTTAAACGCACGGAAGTTGTTCCTTGTTGCTACAAGATCCGTATAATAAACTACTCCAGATATTGGTTGCAAGCTGTTAAACATAATATCACGCTGATTTTGCCAGAGATCACACTCCCACAGGATGTGGTGAGCAGTTTGTTCATATTCGTTACTGGAAGTTGAATATCGTGCTCAACGTGTTGGGTATCGTACTGGCGCATGTAATTTGCTTTTTTATATTATCCTTCTTGCATGTGCACATTTTTGCGGGCGGGATGGCGCGGCGGTGCAAATTGCATCCCGGCATGATTAAACTGACAATTAGCAATTAACACTACATATTGATTTTGATTGTTACGGATTTCCGCAAATTAACGCCTGATTCCATTACTTATTGTTCAGAATATGATTTTATTTCTACAGGGTGGCCGAGGAGTTGACGTTCAAACGCAAAATTTAGATACTAAGGAGTATCCGAATCACCCCCATGTAGGTATGTTCTACGATTATATATTTTAATACTTTAAAAATTTATGAGTCCTGAGCTCAAACTCTAATTTTGAACTTTCGAATAAATTCTAAGTCAGTTTTGCTAAGATTAGATAAACCATACTTTTAAGGGTGTTAGGTTAAACTATGCTAATTAGTTACCACAAAAAAAACTGAACCTGAAAAGTTCAACATAATGGGAAAAGAAGCGAAAACTGATGTTAGGTGCAATTTACGAAAAAAGTCATTAAAAAGTCATCATCTCGAAAACAACGCAAAATCGTAGAACATACATGGGGGTGATTCGGATACTCCTCATCATCATTAAGTATCTAAATTTTGCGTTTGAACGTCAGCTCCTTGGCCAGCCTGTATAGTTTCTTTACTTACCAAAATATTTTGGAAAATCTTTTTCATTGCAATTTTCCTAATTGGTCGTGGATTTTAAAAAATATCATAAGGCAAAATTGTTCTGCTTAGTAGTGAATATTAGTGATAGAAGCACATTTTTACAAAGTACATATGCATTTTACTGTCTATAAAACATCTAAACAAGTGAACGAGTCACATGAATTCGCTAGCTTATACTGCACTTTTCGGAGCTAAGAGACCACAGACACAAAAGACATAAGCTTGAAACTAACAACACTACTCATTTGCTGACGGTGGTTTCAAATACATAAAAACATATTACTTTTATGGAAGGTTTAGTTGAAAACAAAATAATTACCTTGTTACAACGTCTTTGTCGGATATGGTATGAAGGAACGAGACAGCAGTATTTATTGATGACCCACACGCACCAGCACCGTAGTCGCATCCACACAGAAGCGCCAACGCTACCATTTTATTTCTTCCGAATCCTACAAAATTGTCACCAGGTTAACAGTGTACACAATTTAAATATCTGTGGTCGGACTAGTATAGTCCACAGACCATATTATATAATCTGTTTGCTGATTCCGATATAATTAACTAAAAAATACCGTTATAGTTTTAAGAGCCACTAAATACCTCTTGAAATTTCATCAGATGCTAACTACGATGCTGCGAGTGCATACATAACTCAAAACAAAAGACAATTAACTACATAAGAATTTTATTTTTGTATCCATATAGGAATCAGTCGATTTGATTTATCACTTCAATATTGAACATGTAATATGTAAACATCAAAAAATGTGCAATAAAGAAATAACGCGTACCTACAGTAAAATCTAAGTAAGCTTAAACACTAACACTTCCTCACCATTGTCTTTATACACTTTTTCAGCATCATAGCAGTCTACGGAGCCCTGCAAGGCACCACCCCCGGCCGAGCTCGACACGCTGAAGTTGCGGTACACGCGACGTGCCCCGTATGCGAAGCAATCGGAATCCTGAGATACCACAGCGTCTACTAACTGTGAAATGGAAGAGTGTCACAGACAATATTAACTGAAGAAATTAGTTTATCATATCGAAATTTAATACCCTAATGACAGACTGGTGATGCTCAAGTCACCTATAGGCCTCTGATGTGGCTTAACTACTATTGTTTAATGGTTAAAACTGTGACAGACAGCTTAATATGTCCTCCGAAGGTCAGAACAGCTCTGAAATTAAACCACTTCAGTCACTCATCTACTGACTGACCGTGAACCACCTAGTGTGGTTTGGGAATTTGTTGAGAGATCCAAGACAGTTAAACCAATCCCCAGGACATGCCGGAGCCTCACCCCTCAGTGTCATTTCATTGTATGCCACTGTTGATTCTGGCTTACAGGAGTTGCAGAGGTGAGTATGAGGGAGGGACTAGTGCTTAAGCTCGCCAATCACTGACGGACCAATAGGAACAACTGTATAGTAAATTTTTTAAATAAGTTAAGTTTTTAATTTTGAAAGGAAGTGGTGATTAATGAGGGCTACCGCGTATCAATTTGCCGCAAGAGGCGCTAGCATCGCGGCAGGTCTACGAAACGTCAAAATACACTGTTTTTGTTCGGGTTACGCTGTTTATTAATAAAAACTGCGGTTATAACTAAACATTTTGGTTTAAAACTAAATAAATTACAAAATGAGTAACAGCTCGATGACTGTAATAAATATTTGAAAAAATATTTAAAATCCTGTTAAAGTGTTTCATAAATAGCATGCCGCAGTGTTGTGCGGGGACTGCACAACACTGCGGCATGCTATTTATGAAACACTTTAACAGGATTTTAAATGTTTTTCGTAAAAACATTCGTCGCGTCCACAATAACAATGATTTTGATCAGCTATAGTGGACCTTCCGCGACAGTGGCGCCGACTGGTGAGCACAAAAACGGTAGCCCTCATTGTATGTCTGCACAAGGTCTAATATATTATTTCTGAACATGTTTATGTACAGAGCATGAGTTTATTGCTTGTGACAGACTATACGGTACATCATGTGTCAAGCTCTTCTCGAAGCAGTAAAGCACTATTACTGTGCAATGTGTTGGTTCGAAATCCGCCAGGATTAAATTTATGGTTTCTGATTTTTGAGACTAGATTTACACATTGCATTATTTCTAACTAAAAAAATTATATTTGTACCTAAAACATAAACTAAAAAATGCATGCTAATTTTTTTGTAACTTTACAAACACCTTGAGAATTCAGATAAGCGCAAGTTGCCTCAGCTTCGCCGGCTCCTTTCACACATCTTACACCAAGGCACTTCAGTAGAGATTCACACTGGAAAAAGAAACAACTATTTTTTATGGACAGCAAACACATATCATGGTTTAATCAAGACATTTAACTGTTCTTTAAGAACTTTGCTCAGAGAGAAGTATGAGGGATTGGGAGCCCCCATTATCTTTCCGATTTCTATATTCTATAGGTCTGCAGGAGCCTTTATCTTCAAGCATTTTAAATTTGGAGTATACAATTTGACCAACAATATAATAGTCTAGGAAAGGAAGTTGCAACCTTGGGTGTATGTTGACAGCAGCTCACTTAAATTCTAGTATCAGACCCAAAACCGCATCGAATGACCCAGCAGAAAACTCAGTGATTTCTCTACCACTGGTTTAAACATAGCAGTCAATATGCTCTTGCCACATATACTCGAGAGGGCATGTACACACATTTTAGTCCTGTTAGAGTATTTATTTTGAACAATATTTACTAGATTGTTTTAGTTACATTAGAGGTGTTATCAATATATGTATGTATGTATTATTATGATCTTTCATATGCAACTCTAAAGATGTTTCTAGAAACAAACTTATGGATGGCGGTACCATAAGGGTGTTCGAAAGGGAAGCAAAGATTTGATCTGTCAGTTAGGATCATTTCTAACTGAGTGGCAGGCCATCTACTTAGATTTGTTTCCTGGAGACAATTAAATTTATGATTTTACAATATAGAGTTCAAAAGTATTCCTTAAAATCTTGCAGCAATAAACTAATTTGGCTATTGTCAGCATTACAATACTGCTTTAAAGTATGAAATATAACGCAAATAACCTTCTTTTTTCATAACTGTGAAATAAGTGTAATTTTGTGTGAAGAAACTGTGAACATGAAACTATGCATTTGTAAATATCTAGCATGAGTGATATTTAGCAGTTACCTCTTTAAGAACATTTCTAAATCTCTTTCTAGTAACATCAGGTCTCTTGGAAGTAGTGGCGGCAGATTCAGATCGAGGAGCTGCTCCTCTAAACTGGATGGCATTCCGAGCAGCCATTACATCTCTTTTCAATTCTGGAGCGTCACCTTCCAGCACAAACACAGGATTAATATCTGCTAACACCAGATATGCAGTTCTGAAGAATAGGTTTCTGAAAGTCATTTAAAATAAAATACACTTTATTTATTATACACAAGAAAAAAAGAATATTTATTTTTTACTTCACATCTCCAGCACTTTTATTTGCTACAGGGGTTGGTTATAGTTTTGTACTGTGGGAATCCACTATAAACAGTCAGTCAGAGAGTGGAGGAGGGTTAAGTATAGTCGCACCCCCTAGACTTGCCACATGAGATGCATTATTCTTTGAGATATTAGTACTTAAAATATTTTCTTAAAACTTATAAGTGGGGGGCACAACAGGGAACATCTACTCTTCCTCATATTATGGAAGTTGTAGTTTATTAAGATTCTTGCTTATTGCTTTGTAAACAATTAAATCTATATAGTAATAAATATAAAACCATAAGCCCTTAGACTTAAGTTAGGGTGCCCAGAGCTTCTGGATTCATTTAAACTAGTGAATTGGGCAAAGATTATCTCCATGATTATAAAAAATAACAACAAAAGCCTAAGGTCAGTTGAAAGATAGTATTTAATTCTACATAACTTTTAATAATAGTTAAAAAAACAACCATTTGATTTTCTGATATGATTATTTATTTTAAAAATAGTTGATATATATTTTTAAATCATTATAATCATTTAATTGTGTTTTTACTAGCTGTGCCCCATGGTTTTATATTTATTATGATGAAAGAGTATCTGGGAACATTACTGCCTCTCTGTGAGATTGTCAAATATTTTATACAATAATATGAAATTTGGGTTGGATCTCATATCGAGTCGCCTGAATTGGAGTTAAGTGTGTATATGGGGGGGTTAAGGGGGTTCGTACTAAACGCATTTTTTTCTGCCAGGAAGGCGCCAATTTTTTAAAATCATAAGACTTCATACATATGCTTAAAAACAGAACGCAATTTTGATTTCGATACCTACAGCATTGTAAAACAATGTAAAAACATTGCTTTCGTGTTTAGAAGTTTTTTTTTATAAAGCCTTTATATAATTATCTAATAAATACCCAAAACTGAATTGTTCAATGTCACTATCATCAGATA
The DNA here is from genome assembly GCA_951640165.1 of Pseudoips prasinana. NCBI lineage: Eukaryota > Metazoa > Arthropoda > Insecta > Lepidoptera > Nolidae > Pseudoips > Pseudoips prasinana. The sequence goes on along the minus strand of OX621236.1, from coordinate 18,443,050 downwards.
AACATAAACCATGGATATCTCCATAACCATGGGGTTCCGTGGGGTGGGGATGGTACAGGTAGCCCCCTCCCCCCTCAATTCACTTACGTTTGAAGGCGACTTGATTTGAGATATTTACCTGAAATTCCAAACATCAAACAAAACTCACCTCAAATATAATTTTGGCTGTACATGGTAGTCCGTCACATTTTGACTGTCGCACACCCATCCGGCTAAATCAACTGCAACGGTTTCTCCACTGATCTACACACATTTTAATGCTAGATTGAAACTATTATTTATTAATTAGGAACCTAAATATACTTATACTGCTTTCCTCTGTGAGTTTGGAGTTATTCTATAGAAATTTAGACCTGTACGAGCTCATAAAACTTAAAAAAAAAATGTGAAACACAATAGGAGTCTGCCAAACTTGAAGGTGGCAAAAAGTCAAGCAATTGCGAGCCATACGTGGCTCCAGATATCAGTTTATTTAATTCAACAAACAAATAGCGACTCTACAAAATTAATTTAATAAATTTAAACTCACTTCATGTAAAGGTTTTTTCTCACTATAAGGTGTTAAGACAGTCCATAAACCTTTGATACCCATCTTGTTTTACGCAGTAATACTAGAGCTCCGTATAAAATCTATGTTAAGTTATATTCCATCATTTATATGAAATCAAGGCAATAATCAATGAATCGTTCATCCATCCAGTAAGATTTTTCAAATTGTAACCAATTTATTTTTCAAATTTGACGCTTCGCTAGCTGCCAATGTCATTTTTGGAAAGAACTCAAAGAACTATTCTTACGCAGAATTTAATGTAGCCATATCCAACCATATTTTTTGTGAACGGAGGAATTTTCTCAATACAATACGATCAATTTACCTGCTGGTACACCAATCTCTTTGGCATCTGTAAACCGATTATTATTATTATATTTTGAACGAATGGCAGTGAACGCAAATAAACCTGGAAGCATTACTTCAAGGAAACTAAGCGCAAATTTTGACCCAATATCCCAATCAAACTGACACAACGGAATACCGCAGTGGTCTCGAACGTCAAATTGCGAAATCGGTAGAGCTGTCCACTAAAATCAGTATATTTGTACCTATTTGTTCCCAAAATCGGTATATGACAAAAAAAATACAAAATTCAATTAAATTCGTTTAATTATACAGAAATAGTTAACTTACAAACTAATTACAAACACACTTAAGACTTATTAATTATTAGTAGCTTATTTACAAAAAAAAAAACTACAACAAAACAGCTAAATAGGCTGTCAACATGAAAATACTTACATAATTAGTTTTTAGTACCATACCAGTGTTCTTTGGCCATATTTTCAGTCATTTTTGAATTTATAACAATTAAATTTAATTAAGTCATAACAATTTGCGTCATTAAAGAATCGTTTAGCATGTAATAGATCAGTGATTGACTCAGTAGATAGCCTATTTCGTTGTTTTGTTTTCATAAGATTAATGTGCGAAAATATGCATTCAACGTTTGCGGATGAATGCGGCAAAGATAAAATATTAAAGATAAAAGTACTGCCCCCGATAGGAAAAAAGACGCATCTAACATTTTTTCCAGATTTGAGTTATGTATATTGCCGGAATCAGAAAAAAAAGGCGCATCTGCCTGTATTTTTTATATTTTTCTAACTACTTCCAGTGCGGTTTTAGCACAACAAAATAGGGCGCTTCTGTTCATTTTTTTACACCCGATTGTAGATGAAAAGACGAAATCATGTGAAACTTCATTAAAAAGTCGCATTTATGTAGATAATGTCCTTATACTTTATAGTTTTTTTTTTAGTTCAGTAATATAAAAGGCGCATATTTGTCCCTATTTCTAAGAGGAAGTTAATAAGACGCAAATAGGTATTTGCGACTAACGCGCTAATAAAAAACTGTATTCACATTAAGAAAAAAAGACCACATCTGACCACTTGCGCCCTATTTACTTCGTAAATATGTTTTAGCATAGGCGCATTTGCCATAAGCGTCTTAATACTTTACGTTGAATAAAACATTACAATAAGATACTTAATAAAAGAGGCGCAAATGTACAGAAACGTCCTTTTTTCCTAGAATTGTAAATCAAGCGGAGATTGCGCGGGGGTCGGGCGGGGTATGTTTAGTACGGCGCCTGACCAGTTTCTATGTCAGTTGCGCCCGAGGAGGTTTAGGAGTTCGACGTGTCGCGGTCGCGCAATTTTTCGCAGCGTGATTCGTGGTAATAAAGTAAGTATTTTTTGTTTGATGAATTTGTTTGTTGTTTATGTGTGTAATTTTATTGAACCGTAGTGTGCCAAATAATAATACAAATTGTGTATGACTTGTTTTCATAGAAAGAAATGTCAATTTCTTACTTCTACCTAAGTTATGCATCTGTTGTACCTACCTTTGTATAGTGAAATCAATAAATAAAACTAAGTACTTCGTTCGGATTTAGGTGTATGAAAATTATTTCACTCATAAATATTTTGATCAGGTACTTACATTATATCATTTAGTTGAATAAGATATAAAAAAAATTAGTCATACTAACTGAAGTAAGCTTATATTGAGATAATCTTATTAAATTGGGTGTGTGCTTAGTGCATTCTAACACTATTAATTACTGTTGTTACAGCTAAAACTAACATGAAAAGAGGTCGATGCTTTGAGTTACTTACTAAAGCTTTAGCTTCTACAAGTACGGAAAGTAGAAACAGCACTGACGCAGAAAATACAGAACCAATTTTGCTGTATCCTTTAATTAAAGACCAACACTCTTACCAAATAAGTTATGGTGAAGAAATTAACCACGTCTCTACAACTGACAATGTTCTTCCGGATAAAGTCTGCGATAATACCGCAACTGCAACTACTACCAGCAGCAGCAGCAGTTCAACAGAAAGTGATTTTGACTCTGATGATTCGGTTTTGGATAAAGATTACATTCCACCACAAAGAAAATCAACAAAAGTAGTGTTATCGACTCAGATTCAGATATTGATTTTATAGAGAATTCACAACAAAACAACATTCGCGTATCAGAGTCACCTGAACGAGAAGATTTTGAGCCCGAAAATCAGACTGACGAGGCTTTTGAAACTGTAATCCAACTTACCAAGAAAGGAAGTGTACGTAAACGCAAACATTACGATACCTCATTGCGAGAGCGTACTGAAGCTAAGAAAGAGTTAAAGACTATAACCAAGTATTGTGTTAAACCAGGTTGTGGCGAAGAATGTAAAAAAAAGTGTTCTTCAAATATATCTGAAAACCAGCGAGGTATTATAAATAAGCAGTTTCGTAATTTCACCTGGAGAGAACAGTACATATATTTAATTAACAACACATCTCAAACTTTACCGGCCAGGCGAACAAAAAAAAATCCTAACTCAAAAGTAATTAACCGAGGATAAACTATTATATATTTTATATTGAATGAAAATAATGAAAGAGTAACGGTATGTAAGATTTTTTTTTGACAACCCTTGGATTTGAGAAAAAAAACGACAAGGTTCTGCGAAACGCTTTAAAACAAGCGCAAGTACAAGAAATAACGGATATGCGAGGCTGTAATCCCAACCCTAAAAAGATCGATAATAAGCCCATCATTGATCACATTAATTCTTTTCATCCTGCTGTATCACACTACAGAAGGGTACATGCACCCAATCGAAAATACTTACCGTCAGAGATAAATATTCGTGATATGTACAAAGACTTTTGTGAAAAGATGGGTATAACCGAGCAGTCCGCTCCCGAAGATTGTGTATCTTACGATCACTACCGACGAGTTATTAAAGAACTTAATATCTCTTTTGCAAAACTAGGCAATGAGGAGTGCGAAATATGCGAAAAATATAAATTACATAACCCTGATATTATTGAGATCCGCCATCGAAATTGCACCGAATGTAAGGAATACGAATTACATCACAGAAGATACATTTTAGCACGACAGAAATACGATGAAGATAAATCTCGTCAAATGAGTATGCAAGACCAAATCAGTGACGCTATGTATTACTCAGTAGACCTAGAAAAGGTTATAATGTGCCCTCGTCTAGATGAATTCAAGGTTGCTATATTTTGCCCAAGACTGATATTATTTAACGAGAGTTTCGTACCTCTGGGAGACAAGAAATTTCGAGGCGCGAGGGACACATTTGCTTGTATCTGGCACGAAGCTATTGCTAGCAGGAAAAAAGACGATATCATAAGCTGTTTTAGAGCTTTTTTTTGCATTATCGTGATGTCAAGCACATAACTCTGTGGCTAGACAACTGTGCCGCTCAAAACAAGAACTGGAGTCTTTTTTCCTTTTTATTGTATCTGATAAACTCAAGTGATGTAAATTTGGAAACTATCACTCTGAAATATTTAGAAGTAGGACACACTTACATGTCAGCGGATGAATTCCATCACCAGGTCGAGTTGTCACTCAAAAAGAAGAAAAGAATATATGACTTCGAAGACTTCCATCACGCGGTTTCTGATACTCATCGTAAAATCACTGTGAAGAAAATGGTCGTCGGCGACTTTTGTAGATTTGAAGATTGCTCTTCTTCCTATAAACTTCAAAATATGATACCACGAGTAAATCTGAGTAACATGTGCGAAGTCACTTTTCGAAGGGGAATTAATACATTAGCATTCAGAACTGATTTTGATGGCTTGGAAAGAGAACTGGACTTCTTGAGAGTGAAAAATATTAAAATAGGCATTCCGAGACCAGTAATAAAAACTCAGTTCAGAGGAGTTAATGAAAAGCGAAAATCTGATATAATCAATCAGTTACTTTCTCTTATGCCAGAAAACCGAAAGGCGTTTTGGCGAAATTTGCCAGTTAATGACGACTCTGTCGATTTGATTAACGAATATGAGGAAGATGTTGACAAATAGGCACACAAAGCAAAAGAAGTTCTTTTTCTTTGATGGCATTGAAACTACATTTACTTCGCTGGTGAATGCTATTTATTTAGAATTTTGAGGTTAAACAATATTTGTTCAAAAAAGTAATTTTTATACTTATTTTTAAGATTTGTCCAAGGATTGATAATTGTCTGTGATCATACGTTAAACTTAGATTGTAAGAGAATCTAGAGGCAGATAAGACTGATGTTTTTTTTTACTTTTTGTATTGATTTTATAATGTTTGTCACTTTGATATTTTAGTCATATAATCATAATATTGTTTGTGTAAACATTTATAGTGCTGTGATTATTAGCATAAGAATGTTATTTTTTAAAGACGTTTTTGTTAAAATAAAGATTAAGGAAATAATTATAATTATTTATAATAGATCTGTATATATTTAAGACTGATTACGCTAAACTTTGCTCAAGTTTATTAAATAGTTCTGATTTTTACTGTGCCATGGATAGCATTTTTGTTTATGTGGGTCAAAAGATTTCAAAATAAATACTTGACTATATCAATTGTGTTTTATTAACAAATAATACATTAGACTATGGCTTATATGACAACCACGAACCTACTGTACTATTTCTGTTATACTACCTTAAATAGAAGGATAGTTTAAAAAATATATAAACATTTTACCTAAGCCAAGGGTTATCTACATACTTTCTCATTCTTAAGAAAAAAGGCGGAAATACCTATATGCGTCCATTTCTGTTAAAATCATATACTAGATAGAGTAACCAAATACTTAAAAAAAAGGTACAGACAAAAGTGTTTGAAATTTAAAGGACGCATGTAGCGATTTACGTCTATTCAATTAAGTATGTAATATTTTCCTTTATTTTTAATGCTAAGATGAAACTGTTTTTTCATTATTTTTATTATAATAATTTAATAAATTCATATTATTATTAAACCACGTTAAAGCGCATTATTAATGGGTATTATTTTCAATTTTTAGTATGTAAATATTTTAATTTACTCGAAGACAGCAAACGATTTCCCGTTTCATTCAATAAAACATTTAATTCTCCGTTTTTACTTTTTGTTAGATACGTCTTTTTAACTATCGGGGGCAGAGTAGGTAACAAAGGAAACATTTGAGTGTCATCGCCACGCTTTAATAAACTGACTTCATCCCAAAATAGTTCTACATCATCGGAAAATGTTTTGATTTGTTCACTATTTCTCAAAATGCGCCACTCTGTATCAATTTCCTGGAAATCTTTGCACTGAACAATATTGGGAAATAGCCTAATAATAGGAACTATCGACGCAGTTTTGCCACTTATAACATTTGTTGGTTCAATTATGTCTAAACTTTTTAGTGGATTATTTTTCAGTGGAAACCGTGTCGTTATTTGCTTACAGGCTTCTATATAAAAATCTAGGCATCTGCATTTAAACAAATTTACTTGATCTGGTGTTAGATCTGCTTAACTACTAAGTAGTGTATTAGACGCCGCAGCACCATAGTATACGGCGTCGATATCCACAAAATTGCTAGGGTTTTTAAAATCAACATTTTCAATTGGCGTGCTGGCTAAATATTCTCTTTTTAATAAGCAATCAAAAATAGTTCTTAATGTTCCAGTAATTTTGTCATATAAATTGTGAATTTTCGGGTGTTCTGCTTGCATTTCTTTATTCAAATCGTTAAATAGTGGTAATAAAAAAATCTAGAAATTCCAAAAATAATAATGTCGTGGGATCTTGGAGCTTCTGTAATATATGCTCTGCAGCTAAAAGATGATCATTATTAGATACTTGGTCTATGAAAAATAGTTTTAGAGCAGAAACTTGTTCCAATATTCTTTTCACTGCTGCAAGGACTGATAACCAGCGTGTTTGAGAGGGGTGAAGTATTTTATGTACTTTTAAGTCACAAAACATTTGAAAATTTTTAAACTCTGCCACTCTTTTTGGACTAGAAGAAAAGTAGTTGTAAATGTCCCTTACAAGATCCTCTACAAAGCGTGGCAGTTTGGTACAAGCATATGAAGCGCAAAGGTGGAACGAATGGCAGGTGCATTTAAGTATAAAAATATTGGGAATTTCGTTTTGCAGCAACTTCACAACAGAATTATTACGCCCCATCATTACGTTTGCCCCATCAGATGCAAAACCTATTACATTCTTTTTATACGGAATATCATTGCTTCTAAAAAAGTTAACAATGTGTTCAAATAAGAATACTGCATTAGCATCTTCCAATGGAATAAGAGCTAAAAAACAATCTTTGATGCGATGTTTTTTGGCATATCTCACGACTAGGCACAAGTGTTTGATTGTGCTAAGATCAGTGGACTCGACAATAATAAGCGAAAACTTAGTTTGTCGCAGATCTTCACATAAATTATCGAAACTTTCTTTACCTATAATATGATCTATTATGGCGTGAGTTTTCGTCGTAGAACATTTTATCTCTTCTGCTATTTTTGAATCAGGACAAATGGATCGTATCAGTTTCGGTAGGTGCTCCATAATAGTGAATGGTAGATTGTGTTCAGCAACAAACGAGGCCAATCTTATTTCACCTGAAAATAAAATAAAGAATTAAAATGACGTAGGTATGTCTAGTGGTCATTAGGGCATTCACTATGTCTAGCAGGGGAATGCCAGGCCAGGATCCTCGTGTCCTACAGCGGTATGGGTTGTTGTGATAAAGATGATGATGATGACATCTAGTATAATACACAACGATTAGTAGAAAACAAAATAATAATAACAATGTAGGTAAATAGATAGTAGGTTGTAAAAAATTACTAAATATATTTACCTTGTTTAACTAGTGCATCAGATTTTTGAGTTTTTTTCACAGTAAATGATGATATCTTCGGTTGTGATTTTATATTCTTTGATGATACCAAGTGTCCTTGTGAAGAACTATGTTTCTTTAGAGCATCTTTCCCTGATGTTATGTTAATATCCTTACAACTCTTACAATAGGCATAATTTACGCCTTTACTACTTTCTTGCAGCCATCCTGAAAATTCTTCCTCCCATTCTTTTCTATAAAATTGTAGATATTTTTTTCTTTTTGCGCTTGTACTCGGTTCCTCGTCACACGACATTTTAACTTAATAATTTTCACAATTTTAAACGCTTCGCAAACTTTCATTTCGAAGTTAAGAATATTAATGAATAAATTAACCCCGAAATCCTGTATATATAGCCGAGCGAAAGTTTTTGGGTAATCTCTGTTATAGGGAATTCCCAAACGGGAATCCCCTATAACAGGGATTTTTCTAAGCTGTGCGCTTACTATTGCTATTGAGGGATTCCCCTTAACTTAAAACATAAATGAAAAGGGCTGCCAAGTTAGAAGTGTGAAATCGGTAAAAAGATCGGGAGAATTTCCACATATTCTCTGAAATCGTGGAAAAATCGTTGCATTTCGGTATTTCGGTAGGACAGAGCCCATATCGGTAGAAATACCGAAAAATCGGTAGGTTCGAGACCACTGGAATACCGTCTTTGATTGGCAAAAATATTACCGCTCAGATACACCTTTTAAAAGTAGACTTTATGACGTCATGTTCGGGTCTAAATTACCATGTTCATGACATTCGCAGAGGGATGTTTTATGTTATAAAGTGCAACGAAAATAATTCACCGTGACATTGATATCATTAAAATAATATAGAATTATGATAAAATATACAGTAGTAAATAAGTTATCCTGTAAATAAATTTAATTAATATTATATGACAATCTAATGTAATTTTTAGCATAAGTAAGGCGCACTTATAGTAATATAAAAGATGCATGCCATGCTTACTCATAAGAGATTGCTACACTTAGCTTTAGTTATAGTCGGACGCAATCTGTAATATTTAGAGTTTTGTAAGCAATTGTTGGTGAGCCTAAATAAATAAATAAAATCGGTATTTTTTATCTATGTTTGTCATTATTGTTTTTAGGAAGTCATAAATGGTCTTGTCATTAACTGTAACCTGTACCGCTCTCAAGCTGAGCATGTTGGTTATCCAGCCATTTAAGGTTGGTTTTGTCAAAGACGCCTGCAATGTCCAGGAAGGCAACCAGCGAGGAGCATTTGTGATCTACTGCACATTCAATCTTAGCGACCACGCTGTGCAGAGCAGATTCTGTGGATTTGCCTGTAGAGTAGGCGTGCTATTGTTTGATAAGAGGTTTTGGTCGGAAGGTATGAAGATAACTTTCACTTCGCGCTATGCTAGCGGCACATATCTGTGCGCTATGCAGGTTTGGTAGATCTCTACCAGCCATGGTGCGAGATGGTCCATCCCCCATTGTAGCAGAGCCGGGAAAATGCCATCTAGGCCTGCCGACTTAAGTATATGGTCGAAAGGTTCTTATCGCCCACCTTATTTTTTCTTCCGTTACAATGTTCCAGGCGTTGGACCAATTCTGGTCTGTTGGTGTCCATATTGATTCGTTTGTCCTTGATCTGTTCCCTGAGAGTTTACAGTCTGGAAAGTGTGTTTCTAAGAGAACCTTACTAGTTTCGTGGTCTGTTGTAGTGTATGTGTGGTCTGGCTTTTTCAACGTACTGAGGTTACGATCTCTATCAGTTGATAGGATCTTCCTTACACGTGCTGCCTCGTCATTGGATTCTATGTTTTCACAGAATTGACGCCAGGCTGTTCTCCTGGCCCTTCTGATTTCCTTTTTAAAAGTGTTCTGTGTTGTTTGGTATGAATCCCAGTCTTCTGGGGATCTTGAGTTTTTGGCTTTGTTAATTTTTTTGCGCAATGCTTTCCTGAGTTAATTGAGTTCAGCATTCCACCATGAGTTTCCCTTGCTCCTGTTGGATGGAACCCTTAGTTTGCAGCATGCATGGTATGCCTCAATTATGTAATTTGAAAGTTTTGTTACAGTGTTTTCAAGTTGTGTGGGATCTGTTAGGTTTGTGGGTGTTTGATGGGTCCATCGGACACTCCGTCTCCCTTCTCCATCCTATGCCGGTCGTCATCCAGTGAAGAGGCGAGCAGTTATTCGGTCCATCCAGGTGACGCGGGTGGTGCAGCACTATCAGTCATCGCGGCTCTCGCCATTTCCTCCTCCAGTTGGGTCATACTGTAAGTCGTGGTCTATGTGTCAGTCGTTGTTTTGGTCAGTGTCGGTCTTTGTGTCTGGTCTGTCAGGTCTTGTGTATTCATAGTCTGGGTGTCTGAGGGTTGGGTCTTGGGGTAGAAACGGACGTATATCGGACCCAGTAGGTACGCTATCCGTCGCTTCCACGCCAAGGCCTTTTCGGCTTCATCCGGTGGGATACCCAGGATTGGGACCCTTGGGATTAGGCTTTCAGGAACTTCTCCTGTCCGGTACACCTTAAAATTAGGCACCCTGGGTGCTAGACCGGCTTTAGGTCGTCAGGGCTAAGCTATCCGCAACCTGCCATCCCACCCGGTCGCATGAGAAGAAATGCGTTGACGGTCTGTGCCATCCCAAGCAGTGAAACTTGGAGTGGCACAGGCAGCCGGGCAGTCCGGGCAAACAACGCACATAAATCTGATCTAAATAAAATGTAGAAAATAATGTATACTTAAACAACAATTTAGAACATTGGAAGTTGGTGTCAATAATAGGCAGATTTGCATCAAATAGCAATAATGGAAAGTCAGAAATTAGGTTACTCAGAAAGTCTAAGAGATTGAAGGACTTCAATAAATATAATAATATTTTTATGAAATATTACTTAAACGTTAACTATAATTTACCGCGTTATAATTGAAACAGTGTATAAAATTAAATGCTACTTTTAATATATTGATGATTTTGGTAATAAAAAATCTAAGGTGAACTTCCACTTTCTTGGCTCCCAAGGCAGCAACTGAATTTCCGCCAAATTCACTCCACTGAATACTTTTAATTCATGTTAAAGATCGATCTAAACAATTTGATAGTGTAATTATCCTTTATAAGTTAAATTTTACTTTTAGTTGTACAAAATTCTGCAATAGACTAGTCTAGACTATACATTCTCCACAAATTCTATTAAATGTTTAAATAATGTCATTGTTTTATAGAGGCAAATTTTAAATAATATAAAGGGTAGAATATATATTTTAAAGTCATTCCCTGTCCCTGTATCCATTAAAAATGTTCCCATAAGATGTCAAATATAGGTACTTTTATTCACACAATAATTAACATTATATTTAAATCAACTAACTAGCGCTGCTCAGTTAGTCTAGAATGTTGAATTTTACTTTACTCAAGGGGCAATATTTTTTTTACACTATCTATCCTTTGTTTTCTCTTTCACACTAGAGTACTTTGTATGTACCTATTTAACCCATAATCATTAATCAGCTCGTAGTTTATACCATAGTGTTTTTATCCTCTTTGGTTTATACTATGATGAAACATAAACATTAACTTCGTCAAGTTGTTGTGTTCATAGACTACTATATTATACTAGATGTGTTTATATTGATTTAAAACGTTAATAATGTTATTATTATTTGAAATTATTTTGAACCATTCAAGTTATAATTACACATATGGAAAGATTAGTTAAAATAGTTTAGTTTAAAATGTGAAAATGTCGCATAACTAAGTTGAATAATACGGCTTTAAAAAAAATTGCTAATGAGCTGATAAAATATGATAATTATTTCGGCGATATCATCATTCGTTCATTACACAGCGTTATCTATACGCTCAGGGGCCTGGTTACCGACGTAATCTTTGAACGTTGCTTATTTGTTTCGTATATCTGAGTAGATAAGCTGTAAAACTTTGATTTAATTGCTATCAAACGTTTCATGTAGTAACTATGTCTTATTTAAGGCACCTATATAAAAATGGGTAAGTTATGTACTTGTTATTCTCCGTGATAATTATTATTTTATCATTTCTTATAGACCTATTGTTATTGCAAGTCTCTTAATTTATTAAGTCACATCTATATATATTTATGTATATCTTTATATACTTTTTAATTTGTTGCACACCTACTATTTTTAAGATAATTACAGCTCCTATCCATCCAAAGGTTGTCTGGAAGAAATCATTTGATGCAACAAGACTGCCCATTGTACATGATTGTGTTATTAGTGTCCTATGAATGCGTTGTGTGAGTGTGTACAATAACGAGTATTCTATTCTATGAGCATTGATAAATAATATAATGTAGTCGAAATTTTTTTGTTGATTACTCATAATTTGATTTAGTCCTAAAAGGCATTTACTATGAAGTGAGAGGGATAAATTTTCTAATATATTTTTCAGGATTTCTGTAATAGTTTTAATACCATGAATAAAACCTTAAATTGTAAGCAATATATTTTATTTAAGGCAATGTGTTATTAATTATTCCATATTATTGAACTTATGATTGGTCTCATTATAATACAACATGGTTTTATCATAGCATGCTTGTTTCCCTGTCCATGGTGGTGACAGGTGGCTTTACAAAAATGTTTCAATGCTAACTGCATTGAAACATTTTTATGATATGATTTTATAATTATAATCACATTTCAATCAAAAAAATAATATAAAAGCTTTATATGTATAAGTTATACAAAATTTTTGTTTTAGTATTATTCTCAAAGCAAAGCTTAAATATAATCTAAAATGGCAAATCATAAATTAAATTGTCCAATCAGTTTCAAACCAGCAATCCCCACCAATGCAACTGTAAACATATCAGTGAGCCATTTCTTTAGAAAACAAAGAAGATGGAAAACACCCTTTGATCTGCCAATAAATAAATAAAATAGTTTATATTTTAATTAACTCAACTTTACCTAATTACAATATTGTTGGGGTATATGTGTTTTGTTCATAGACCTTATGTCCAGGTTGCGCTTTAATGCTACCACCCTGGATTCAATGTGTCCTAACTGAGAAGACTTAGCAAAACAAACTCAGTTTCATTTGTTATATTGACTAACTTAAAAAAGGAGGGATCTTCTCAATTCAATGTTGTTAAAAAAAATCTCTTAAAATTTTGGTAGTAGAAAAATATTTTAAAAACCTAACTAACTAAAAAGTATGAAATTTTTGCAAATACTTAATAATTCTATTTGAATATGGTACAATTATTTTTAAACTCTTGGCACTAAATACATATCTGAAATTATAACAGTTTTCAACAAAATTAATATCAAATATTATCAGGGATAGTTAATTAGGCTGTAGGTACTAACTATACTAAGTAAGGGTAAAAATGTTTGCAATAATTTTAAGAAATTATGGGGCAGGTATTGCAATATTTCCATTTTTCTACTCAATAAAGTTATTTGTTATTGCCATTCCCATGTGATCATTTATTTTATTTAACATTATCAGGAAGACAATAGCTCACACTAATATTATAAATATAAGTTTGTGAGTGTGTATGTTTGTTACTTCTTCATGTCGAAATGTCTGGAGCAATTTTAATAAAATTTGGTATAGAGTTAGCTGACACCCTGGTTTAATATATAGGCAATAATTAGTAAAGTTTAACGCAGGTAAAACCGTAAAAAAGTGTATGATGCTATATTGATCCTAATAAACTGTCCCTGGAGATATTTGACACTAACTGACAGAATATATTTCAGATTGTTGTTTACTCTTGTATGTATATATTTTATCATACTGTTTTCAGGTCAGTTCTCAACTTGCAATATCCTATACGCTTCAGTCATGCACAACAACTTAAAGAGGAAGTTCGGAGGACACAAATCAATAAAGTCCTCATAGCAAACCGTGGTGAGATAGCATGCAGAGTAATGAGGACTGCACAAAAACTGGGCATGAGGACCGTAGCTGTCTACTCTGATGCTGATAAACATGCTATGCATGTTGAAATGGTAGTCTTAACATTCTAAAAAAATCTATGCAATGCAACCTCATTTAGTACAATCATAATTTTAATTAAAACCAAAGTAAAACACATTTCTTTGACATATGATTTGCTGAAGTATGTTTATTGATTTCTGATGATACCATGTACTTAGTCTATGGTCCATAGATGTTCCATATGGTCTGAATCTTCTGTAAGATTAATTCTCTAAGGTTGATCACATTTAACACCCTTTACAGCTACTACTAGTACTAAGCTGGACATGTTTGTAGGTAAAAGACATAGTACAGGCAAAATGTTGGAAACTGTTTATCTATACATATAATAAAATCGTAGGAAAGTGAAAACTGTACATTAAATTTTTTTTAAAAGGATACTGGAGCGTGATCACAATCAATATTGAAGCCAAAAATATATTTTTTAGAATTTTTGTCTGTTTGTCTGTATGTATGTCCGGGCTAAACTCAAAAAGTAGTGCATGGATTTACTTCAAATTTTGCATGAATATTACCAAGAGGTCGGGTCAACATATAGGCTACATATTATCACCTATGGGGGAGGAACTGAGATCATTTATAAAATTTAACACGGGTAAAACCGCGGGGCACAGCTAGTAAACAATAAAAAAATAGTTTAACATACATGGGTGGCTTTGGAGGTATGAAATTTCTGGTTTCACTGTAGTACTATTAATCCATATACAGTATATATTAATCCATATTAGGGGCCTACTGGTGGCTCGAACTATATTCACTTAACACAAACTATTTAACAGGATTTATTTCCAGGCAGATGAAGCTTACCATATTGGTCCTGCGCCTTCAACACACAGCTACCTGAATGCTGCTAAGATTCTAGAAGTTGCTAAGAAGTCAAACAGCCAAGCCATACACCCCGGTTATGGATTTCTCTCAGAAAATGTAGAATTTAGTGAGAGGTGTGCCAAGGAGGATGTGATATTTATTGGACCTCCTCCTTCTGCTATCAGAGATATGGGAATAAAGAGGTGACTATCATTTTAGTATAGATATTAGATCTTTTATATTCAAGTATCGGTTATTTCTTATGTATTTCATTTAACCCTTTTATAAACTAACAAAAAAACAATTAAGCTGTTCTGTATACGACCACCTAGTTCACAAATTTTATCAGCCAAAATTTTATTTACTTTCCTCTCTTCACATGTCTAAATTATAATCAAACTGGCGGACACCCGCAACTTCGTACGCGTGGATCGCGTTCCCGCGGTATGATGTTATACATATAAATATTCCTCTTGAATCACTTTACCGATTGTTAAAACCCCATTAACATCTGTGGTGTAGTTCAAAATATCTAAGCGCACAGACAGCGGGAGTGACTTTATTTTATCTTCTATATATATATAAAAATCAATGCCACTTTTCGTTGTAATGTTATAACTCAACAACGCCCTTACCGATTTGGCTAATTTTGGTCTTGAATTATTCGTGGGAGTCCAGAAAAGGTTTGTACGTAGAGAAAATTTAAAAAACCGGTCAAGTGCGAGTCGGCCTCGCACATGAAGGGTTCCATAGCAGCAAGTATTACAGTTGATTAAATGAATGCAAATTGCGGTTTATGACGTATTAAAAAAAAACTACTAGCTAGATCTCGTTCAAACCAATTTTCGTTGTTAGTTTCTATGGTAATGTACATCATATATTTTTTTTAGTTATATCATTCTCTTATTTTAGAAGTTAGAGGGTCACCCATTTTACCACTTTGGAAGTGTCTCTCACGCAAACAATTCAGTTTAGAAAAAAATATATATTAGAAACCTCAATATCATTTTTTAAGACCTATTAATAGACATCCCACAGTTAAGGGTACGATGAAAAAAAAAATTGAGTTTCAGTTCTATGTATGGCGACCCCCAAAATAATTGTTCTTATTCTATTTTTGTGCAAAAATCTTAATGCGGTTCACAGAATACAACTTACCAAGTTTCAGTAATACAGTTCTTATAGTCTCGGAAAAAAGTGGCTGTGACATACGGACGAACAGACAGACAGACATGACGAATCTATAAGGGTTCCGTTTTTTGCCATTTGGCTACGGAACCCTAAAAAGTCTTGAAAAAGTGTTATATATACATCTTTCTATATTTTTTTGTTTGAATAAATAAACTTAATAATCATTTTTTTATTACTATGCCTTATACGTAGCGAAGCACGTACCGGGCCGCTAGTACTTTGTAAATATGTCTAATATGCATTAAAATACAAACAGGCGGTAATTATAAAAAACTGATGTTGCAAAACTTGTAACGGCCGAACTGTTACAAGTTTTGCAACATCAGTTTAACACTGTATAACCATTCATTACAGCACATCAAAAGCTATAATGTCAGCTGCTGGAGTTCCCATAGTAAAAGGTTACCATGGCGAAGAACAAAGCATCGAGAAACTGAAAGCGGAAGCACAGAAGATTGGGTTTCCTCTCATGATTAAAGCTGTGAGAGGTGGTGGTGGAAAGGTAGGGCAAAAAAGTCTGTCAAGTTTTCGATTTTATACCACAACTAGCTCTTCCCGGCGGTTTTACCCGCGTTCAACTTTATTGTTATATTGTATATTGATGGTGCTTCAGCAACTGGAATAGCCGATACTTCATCATCATTACATCAGCCGCAAGATTTACACTGTTGTACATAAGATCTCACAATTAAGTCAAAATTGATCTACAAGGTGCATCAATGAACTCGTGCAGAAACACAAATTCATCGGTCCATCTTGTAGGGTCCTAACTACGTTGCGTCTTCCTGCTCGCGATCGCCACTCGAGGACCTTTCTGCAGCGTGTGGGTTCTCCGAGCTACGTGCCCTGCCCATTGCCACTTCACCTTGGCGATTCTTCGGGCTATGTTATTCTGGAAGGAAATTATATTTAATCATTTGACTTTTAGTGGTATCATTGATAAGTTGTAAGATTATGTTGTTTCGGTTATGTTTTTAATATGGCAATATCGAGCTTTATATATCTATGAGTGCACACTACATGCATTATCTAAAAGTGTATATTGTCGATTGTACACTGCGCTTGCCCGTAAAGCTGCTAATGTATAATTTATGTGTCTGGGAACACTGTCACTGGGAGAGAATTCCAACTGGTCCAGAGAGCGTCTCTGAAAGTTTTTAGAACTGGCCATTTTTAAACGAAATAATACAAGAATAAGTTCTAATTTTGAAAATGGAACTCTTTGCCAATATTATTGTGTATGAATTTTATTAATATGTCATTTGTTTACGATTTGCCGGCAAATTGAAAATGGTCTGTGTCAGGGTCAGCATGAATTTAACGTGCACTGATTTTGTATGCCTTTGATGTCATTTAAGTCAACAAGAAAGTTTTGATAGACTTCGATTGGCCTTTCACGATGAAGCCCCATCTCGTGCCACTGTTTACAACTAGTTTTATGAGTTTAAACGTGGTCGCACTAATCTCACCGGTGATCTGCGTGAAGGACGGCCTTCTACGGCGACGACTGAAGATAACATCAGTGTTGTGCGGCGTATGATAGAGACTGACAAAAGAGTGACTTATCAGGAGAGGAGAAGGAAAATAATGTATCGGTAGAAAATTGCCTATAGAAGTCATTATTAGGCGTGTGCTGCGAAAATTTAAGGTTATAAAAATAATTAATCGCCTTACCGGATAGTCGTTAGATCCAGATTCTGTATATATGAGACTTCCATAAACTTCAAACTTAAATGGGAATATTAATCCTGCTGCTATTAACTCACAAAATCCGCCATAAGTAGCATTTTTCATCATATCAGCAAAATATTCGTCAGATGACGTCGACGTTTCAACACAAATGTATTTTTTATGAAATTAAATGACTTATGATGTTACGTAGTTATCACCATTCCTGTCTTGGGTCATAATTGAAAACTTGCTCCAGTCAGTAACCACATATCTGTCAATTTCTGAACGCACCTACATCGCTCTATCTTGTGTTCCGTCCATTAAATAAGAGAGAGCACGAAACAAACATGCACCGGTCACCAATAAAAGGGACGACAGTACATTCTTCGGAAGCACAGAAGATTGGGTTTCCTCTCATGATTTAAGCTGTGAGAGGTGGTGGTGGAAAGGTAGGGCAAAAAAGTCTGGCAAGTATTCGATTTTATACCACAACAAGCTGTGCCCCGCGGTTTTACCCGCGTTCAACTTTATTGTTATATTGTATATCGACGGTGCTTCAGCAACTGGAATAGCTGATACTTTATCATCATTACATCAACCACAAGATCTTCACTACACTGGACATAAGATCTCACAATGATGTCAAGATTGATCTATAAGGTGCACCGGTGAACTTGTGTAAAAACACAAATTCACCGGTCCATCTTGTAGGGTCCTAACTACGCTGCGTCTTCCTGCTCGCGATCGCCACTCGAGGACCTTTCTGCACCGTGGGTTCTACGAGCTACGTGCCCTGCCCATTGCCACTTCACCTTAGCGATTCTTAGAGCTATGTTATTCTGGGAGGAAATTATATTTAAAAATTTGATTTTTTGAGGTATCATTGATAAGCTGTAAGATTATTTTGTTTCGCTCATGTTTTTAATATGGCAATATCGAGCTTTATATACATATCTATGAATGCACACAACATGCATTATATAATCTGCGTGTATATTGTCGAGGGTACACTGCGCTTGCCCGTAAAGCTGCTAATCTAATTTATGTGTCTGGGAACACTGTCGCTGGGAGAGAATTCCAATTGGTCCAGAGTTTGTCGTTACCTAGGCGACATTGAAAGTTTTATAACTGGCCACTTGTAAACGAAATAATAAAAAAATAAGTTCTAATTTTGAAAATGGAACTCTTTGCCAATATTATTGTGTACCTATCTATTTTATTATTTCATGTCATTTGATTACGATTTGGCGGCAAATTGAAAAATGTCTGTGTCACGTCACCATGAATTTAACGCGAATCAATTTTCGTGCACTGATTTTATATGACTTTCGATGTCATTTAAGTCATCAAGAAAGTTATGATAGACTTCGATTGGCCTTTCACGTCAACGCACGCAAGTTTTCGATTTTATACCACAACTTGCTGTGCCCCGCTGTTTTATCCGCGTTCAACTTTATTGTTATATTGTATATCGATGGTGCTCCAGCAACTGGAATAGCCGATACTACATCATCATTACATCAGCCGCAAGATCTTCACTGCACTGGACATAAGATCTCACAATGATGTCAAGATTGATCTATAAGGTGCACCGGTGAACTTGTGTAGAAACACAAATTCACCGGTCCATCTTGTAGGGTCCTAACTACGCTGCGTCTTCCTGCTCGTGATCGCCACTCGAGGACCTTTCTGCACCGTGGGTTGCCACAGCTACGTGCCCTGCCCATTGCCACTTCACCTTGGCGATTCTTCGGGCTAGATATGTTATTCTGGAAGGAAATTATATTTAATAATTTGATTTTTTCAGGTACCTATCATTGATCATTTGTAAGATTATGTTGTTTCGCTCATGTTTTTAATTTGGCAATATCGAGCTTTATATATCTATGAGTGCACACTACATGCATTATCTAAAAGTGTATATTGTCGAGGGTACTATTTTACTTCCCAGGGAATGAGAATAGCCATGACAGAAGCAGATTTTCTACCGCAACTGGAATCCGCCAAAAGAGAGTCCTTGAAATCATTTGGGGATGACAACATGCTTCTTGAGCAGTACATAACGGACCCGAGGCATGTTGAAGTACAGGTGATTAATTTTATTGTTAGATAGTTACATTCTAGTCAATCAATTTTATTCTTAGGTAACCAACATTATTGTTAGATAATCAAATTTGTTCCAAGGTAATCAACATTATGGTTAGATAATAAACATTATTGTTATATAATCCGCCTTAGAAGTAATGCGTTCCTTTTTTTGTGTTTTAATAACTGCCTTATAAATACTATTAATGATGTAGAAGAAATGTATATTCAGTCTATATTAAGGACTTTACGACTCAAACCATATCTATGTCCGACATTTCATGGGGTATCCGCAGCGTTTAAAATCATCTTCACTATTACGAATCGATATAATACTCGACTCGATCGATATAAGACACGACTCAAATCATATCTAAGGTCGAAAAAATAAAACATAAATAATGGTAAATTTCATTTACCATTATTTATAAATTAAATTGATTAAATTAATTTATAAATATTTCATTTTTTCGACCTTAGATATGGTTTGAGACTCATTCGATGTAAGACACGACTCTAATCATATCTAAGGTCGAAAAAATTAAACATTTATAAATAATGGTAAATTATATTTACCATTATTTATTAAATTAATTAATTTATAAATGTTTTATTGTTTCGATCTTAGATATGGTTTGAGTCGTGTCTTATATCGATCGAGTCGAGTCGAGTATTATATCGATTCGTGATAGTGAAGATGATTTTAAAGGCTGCGTAGATACCCAACCTCATGAAATGTCGGACATAGATCAGACATTTTTTTGCTGACTTTCAGGTTTTCGCAGACATGCATGGAAACGCAGTCCATCTTTTTGAAAGAGACTGTTCTGTCCAAAGACGTCATCAGAAAATCATAGAAGAAGCACCCGCGGTATGTATAATATTCAAAATTACCCCCACAATGATTTCTTAACAATCGCTTATATCAATTTACTGACAGATACAGCCCCAATAAGCTTTAACAGTATTTAATAATCTAGATGATATACAACGTAAATTAACAAACATATATATATATATATATATATATATTTTATTTTAAGTACAACATTTAATTAAGACATTTTAAATTTGTATTACGTCATAATTTGACATTATAAATTTATTCTTAACAATAATTTAAGGTAAATAATAGATTAAAATTTAATGTTTGCTTTACGAGCATTTTGTCAAATATTTGCATGTTTAAAGGCAGATTATGGTGACACCTACAATTTTTTATAATATAGCTGATGTAAAACACACATCCTCGCTAATAAATAGTTTGATAGTGGTGATAGAGCGTACCTTATGTAACTTAATCGTATAGTTAATGCATATGGAACTGTAAAACGTGTAAGTATCACGTTTAAAAAAATCACATACAGAAATAATGGCTAGTATTAATAACTGTGGTAAGCCATCTTTTTTTTTAATTTCAGGATCTGGCTTTTGTTTACGTTTATCTGTTTTATGGGGTATTACTATCTACCCAGTACTGTATTTCAGAAACTGGTTCATTAAGTTTTCACTGTTAATATACTATTTCTGTTACACTTTATATATTAGATAATCAAAAACAACCCGCCTTTAAACGTTATCTATATTATT
Organism: Pseudoips prasinana; assembly: GCA_951640165.1. Lineage (NCBI taxonomy): Eukaryota > Metazoa > Arthropoda > Insecta > Lepidoptera > Nolidae > Pseudoips > Pseudoips prasinana. The sequence continues at coordinate 18,422,005 of OX621236.1, read as the reverse complement.
TAATCGATTAACGGATCTTAACTATAAATCGATTACAAAAGGAAACAGACAGAAATATACATTTTAAAAACATTCTCGAATAAAGAATAATTCTTTGAGTTTTAATTTATAAACACAACCAATATTTCATGGATAAACTCATGCCCTAGTTTCCGAGCCTTAATTTCTTCCGAAGGGCAGAGATGCTCAAACCACCTAATTGCCTTTTAAGTTTGACTGTTTAGTAATGAGCAGTCAAACTTAGAAGCCAATTGGGTCGTTTGAGCAACTCTGCCCTTAGGAAGAAATTAAGGTGCAAATTGTAGATATGTATAATATTTTGTTCCATAACTTATCTTTATTCCTAATTTCCAGCCAGGTATATCAGAGGAGACGAGGCGTTCCCTCGGGGAGGCGGCAGTACGGGCCGCCAAGGCAGTAGGTTACGTAGGCGCAGGTACCGTGGAGTTCATCTTGCATCGACAGACGCATGAGTTCCACTTCATGGAGATGAACACGCGGCTGCAAGTCGAACATCCGATCTCCGAGATGATTACTGGTAAGACTTAAGAAGCTATAGAAATGGAATATAATTTAATAATTTTTTTTCTAGGGGTTATTACTGGAATGGAGGAATTCGCACTGATAATTAAATTCTATAAAAATAAACAATGATTTTATTCACGTGGACTTTAAAAAAGCGCTTCTAAAAAGTCAGAACATGTTTGTAGTAATATAGCTAACTTAATATAGATAATTCTAGGTGTATATAACTAGAATTGTATTAAAACATATAGAAAAAACATTTAATTTATTGTTCTAATGGTTTCAGTGACATAACTAGCTTATTTAAGTTATTGTAAAATAGATTATTTATAGGGCTAATAATCTATACTAATTACTAATATATATTATATATTATATATAATATTATAAAGCTGAAGAGTTTGTTTGTTTGTTTGAACGCGCTAATCTCCGGAACTACTGGGTCGAATTAAAAAATTCTTTTTGTGTTGGATAGTCCATTTATCGAGGAAGGCTTTAGGCTATATATCATCACAGTGCGACCAATAGGGACGAAGAATAAGAGGAAAATGTGGAAAAAACGGGGAAAATTATTCAACTTTGGAGACTTCCGTTGCGTGCGCTGCGTAAACGGTTCAAGTTATCCAAAAAATATGTATGAAAGAATAAAATGACGTAGAAATGATATGAAAGAAAAAAATTGAAGGTCTAGACTGCCTGATGCAGAACCCTTAGCAGCCCAGCTAAACTTTGAGAGATATGAAAATACCGTCTTAGGAAAAGTTGCTCAGCATGATAAGCACTTTCTAATAACGTAATAAAATTGAAGGTCTAGATAACCTGATGCAGAACCCTTAACAGCCCAGCTAATTTTACCGTCTTAGGAAAAGTTATTCAACATGATAAGCACTTTCTAATCTATACTATTGACTCATTATAACCTGTATATCAATATTTAATTGTGAAATAAATTGTACCTTGACATAACTTAATATGAAGAAACAAATTAGAAATTACTACAATAATTTTAAATTTTAAAATAGCTCTGCAATAAAATTGACACTCGCGTATGATGTCCAAGACACTGTGACCGGCGAGCGGGGGCGGCGGCGGCGGGCGAGGGGGGAGGCGTCACCGCCCACGCCTGCGTCTACGAGGTACCATGCCGCGCGGCTCTGACGCGTGGTCGACTCCCTACGGAACGGTTGAATGCAGCGTACTAAATTTTCATTTCGTTTTCGCGATATATCGTTGTGTAATTAACACGTTTGTTCATGCTGATGTGAAACCTCATAACGAGCATCGAGGTCGGTATAATGCACCCATAGTAGATGAAGTAGCTGTTCTTTTGATAGATGAAGACAAAGGTCCCCGAGATATTGTGTTAAATGCGAGAGATGGTCGACTTCAACGAGTTTCTGAAATTCATAGATCTTATGACCCACTTCAATATCCTTTACTGTTTCCCTTTGGAAATGACGGATACTGTATAAATATTCCACAGCAGAATACTGCTGCTAGATCTAAAACTGTATCATGTATGCAGTTTTATTCCTTTAGACTCATGGTTAGAAGTAATGACTTTAACAGCATTCATTATTTCAAAGGGTTATTCAACCAATATTGTGTTGATATGGCAGCAGAAATGATTTCTGAGAGGCTTGACTTTATCAAAAGAAATAAAAAAAAATTGAGAGCAGAAGAGTACATTCATTTAAGAGATGCCGTGGTTAATGATGGCAATACAAGCGCTTCTAACATTGGCCAGCAGGTTATACTGCCGTCGTCATTTACAGGATCCCCCAGATACATGAATGAGAAAAGTCAAGATGCCATGACATATGTCAGGAAGTTTGGAAGACCAGATCTCTTTATTACATTCACATGTAACCCCGAATGGCCAGAAATAAAAATTGAATTATTACCTGATCAAAATTCTTACGACAGTCATGATTTGGTTTCTAGTATTTCATTTAAAACTCAAGAAAATGATAGACCTATTAACGAAGAAAAATATCTTTGGACCATCGAAAGCCTTCGTTTACAGCGTAGAATGGCAAAAAAGAGGTTTACCTCACGTCCACATTTTATTGTGGCTGGCGAACAAAGTACAACCAGATTCTATAGATGCAATAATATCGGCTGAAATACCTGATGAACAGCAAGATCCAATTCTTTATAATATTGTCATAAAAAATATGATACATGGTCCTTGCGGATTTCACAATCCTGCATCACCATGTATGAAAGAAAACATTAAAATTGAAATTGATCGCGATTTAGGAGAAAGAGTGACTAGCATTGAGGAACTTATATCGAAAGTTTATCCTAATACTGTCGAAATAGAAAATAAAGATTATCAATAGATGTGTCAAAGAGCAATATTGGCGGCGAGAAACAGTAGCGTTGACGAAATTAACAATCAAATTTTAACTAAACTTTCAGGAGATACAGATACATTATCGATAGATGTGTAGGTAACATCTATCGATAATGTAATGGATCCAGAAGATGCGATCCATTACCCACAAGAGTTTCTTAATTCTTTAAACCCGAGTGGCCTTCCCCCACATTCCCTCAAATTAAAAATAGGTGCCCCAATAATTTTACTCCGAAACCTTAAACCACCAAATTTATGTAACGGAACCCGACTTCAAGTCAAATTTCTGCGTGATAACGTGATCGTTGCAATCGTTTTAACTGGTCCAGCAGTCGGTGAAACAGTGCTTATACCTCGGATTCCGATGATTCCAAATGATTTACCTTTTAATTTTAAAAGAATTCAATTCCCTGTTAAGTTATCTTTTGCTGTAACAATTAATAAATCACAGGGGCAAACGTTTAAACACGTTGGAATTGACTTCCGTCAATACTGCTTTTCACACCGCCAATTATATGTCGCGTTGTCAAGATCGGGTTGCGGAGAAAATCAGTATGTTCTTCTGCCACAAGAAAATAAAACAAAAAATATAATTTACGCAGAAGTACTTTAAAATATTTTATTCTGTTTGTTGACGCGGACGAAGTCGCGGGCAACAGCTAGTTTTAGATATATTTTACTATTGACTGGTGAGTTGACACTTATAACTCAAAACTGACAAGAAAGTTGTTAACTGTGGAATGATAGGTGCATTAGAACTGACAATTAGCGATTGACTGATGAAATGAGACTTATAACAGAAGATTGCCTATTCGGTTGTCAGTACTATTCGGAGACTGACCAATGAATTGCAAATTAATAATTTATTAGTGATAGGTATGTTACCTTTTTAACGTACCGTTTACAGCGAAGTAATGCAAGTGAAGCTTCGCCAAACAATTTTTTTTTTTTTTTTAAAGGAACAATGTCACACAGATCATCCTAGCCCCAAACTAAGCAAAGCTTGTACTATGGGTACCAGGTGACGATATACATACTTATATATAGATAAATACTTATATATATAGAAAACATCCATGACTCAGAAACAAATGTTCGTGCTCATCACACAAATATTTGCACTTACCGGGATTCGAACCCAGGACCACCAGCTTCGTAGGCAGGAGCACTACCATCTAGGCTACGGTGACCGTCAATTGTAGTTGAGGCAGCGCTTAAGCCTTCGAGTAAAATGAAATTACCAATTAAGTAACACTTGAGTTTAGAAGAGCCTTGACTTGCTCTAGGTAAGCCGTGATTCCATCTTTTGGAACGTCTCAGAAAGATGTTCTTAGTGCGTCGGTGCTGACGCGAGAAGTGAGACGGGGTACCAACTAGGCATTTAGACGATGTATCTCTGAGTCGAACAGAAGCCGCGTATGTATTAATGCAATCGATAAAAAAAAAAAATGCATGAATAATGCGATACGAGGAATAAATTGTGATTATGACTAGGATAATTGTTGTTTATATTTTTTATTATTAATATTTTTTCTCTCTGTTCTGTTCTAAGTACTTTCCTATTCTATGTTTCATTATAATAATAATAATCTTAATATATTTTTTTTTTAGCTTGTAAGTATGATAATGTGAATTCGTCTGGTATCACGCTTCCAGTACCTACTGGCCCTATCGGAAGATCAGCACTGCAGAAATGCAGTACTAGCTGAGATAGGGCCATTTTTCATACCAGTACGAATAAAATTAATAATGTATAAAATTGAATGTTTGTTTTTTAAAATCGAATGTATTTTCCGTACTTTATGAAAATAAAAAAAAAAAATTTGTTTCTTCTATATGTATGACACTGCCAGGCACTGCGCATTGAAACTAAGACATTGCGCCAGGCAATAAAACTAGTGAGATAATATAATAGTTACAAATAGCTCTCTGACTGATGCTTGCAACTTGGTTTTTCTAGCTAAGTGTTGAGTCTATAATCAGCCCAAGATTTTTTACATTTTGACTAACGGGAATTATGGTGCGGTTAAATATTATAGGAGGAAGAATATCATTCTCAACCCTGCTCAGCATACGCGAACTGCCCACTATAATTGCTTGAGTTTTGACCGGATTGACAGTTAGTCCAAATCTATCTGACCAATTCTTAATACAGTCAAGATCTCTGTTTACTTTGTGGACTGCTTCAGATAGTCTGTCAATACTTGCCTGCGCGTACAATTGTAGGTCATCGGCATAAAGATGATACGAACACTGAAGATCATGAGTTACCAGATTTATAAATACAGAAAACAAGAGAGGTGAAAGAATACCGCCTTGAGGAACGCCAGTATTTAAATTACACCAGCCAGATGAAACCTCGTCGATGCGTACCGACTGCTGGCGCCCCCGAAGATAAGAAGAAAACCATTCCAGCGATTCGTCAGAGACCATAAGATGGGAAAGGATGGATAACAGGATATCGTGACTGACGGTATTAAAGGCATTAGAGAAGTCGACTAAGACCAAAATTGTGACCTTAGTGTCCTCCATACCTGCCCTAATATCACCAGTCACTTTAAGGAGAGCAGTAGTAGTGCTATGACTGGGCCGAAACCCAGATTGAAAGGGACTTATCAGGTTGTTGGTCAGGATGAAATGGGAAAACTGTGTATGGACAATAGACTCAAGGACTTTAGATAAGAAGGGGAGGATGGAGATGGCACGATAGTGGGAGAGCAGTGTTGGATTTGAGACTTTGGGAAGTGGACGGACATATGCTTTACGCCATAATAAAAAAAGCCAACAGCATTGGATTTTATAGAAAGGATAATCTTCTTGATCTCTTTTGTATCAACTGGAGAAAAGTGAAAAGGATTAATATTAGAACGCGTTAGACCATCTAGGAAGTTGATTGTACAGTTTTTGGTTTCATGATCTATAACTGAAGTGGTGGAAAAATATTGATTTAGATCATCTAATCCAATTGAGCTAGGAAGGTCTAAATGTCGCGACTTGCCGATACCTAGAGTTCCGAGGAACTTCCAGATACCGGCAGGAGTAGGTGCAGATATATTGTTAAGAATATGTCGGCGTTTAGCATTACGTATCATGTTTTGTGTATTTTATTCATTATTATTATTATTTTATAGTAAAAATTAGTCAGAAATGCTGAAAACTATAACCTCATAAAGGATCAAGGTCGACTTACCCAGTAACCCTGTAGAGAAATTACACCCAGACATAACAGTTGTGCTCATAACACAAAGATTTGTCCAGGGTGGGGATCAAACCCACGACCTCTGGCTTAGTAGTCAGGGTTACTAACCACGAAACCAACAGGCCAGTCACAATTATAACTCTGGACTATCTACAATGACATAGGAGTAAATCTATGAGAGGGATGTAAATCAATAAAATAAAATGTGAAAATAAGTAAGAAATCCAAATCATATCTCCCTGGCCAGGTACCGATCTAGTGGAATGGCAACTGCGCGTAGCAAGTGGCGAACAGCTTCCACTATCACAAGAGGAGATCATTCGAAGCGGTCACGCGGTGGAGTGTCGCATCTACGCAGAGGAGCCGCGCGCCGGGTTCTTGCCCCGCGCTGGAACACTGCACCGCCTCATCCAGCCACAACCTGAGGAATTTGTCCGAGTGAGTTGTTACTTAAAAACTATAGAAAAGTCAAAGTCGAAATTCATACTTCGATGCCAATATTCTTATTAGGAAGTAGTTTGTTACGTCTTATCTATTTCTATATATTACTTTTGAACACTTATCTTAGTGCTAAGTAATATACCTTTAAGTAGAATTTTAATCCGAATAATGGTTGGTGTCCTGGGTTCAAAACCGGGGTCGCATCAAAAGTGATTTTGGGATTATTCTGTAAAAAGAAAAATACCCCCGTGCTTCGGAGAACACGTGAAGCCGTCGGTCCTGTACTTGATCTCTTTCCGGTCGTGTCGCTAGTCGTCCCATCGGATCATGAGAGTGATGGAATCGAAAGGGGCACTTACTATCAGTTTGTGCGTTTGCACAAGTGTGTACTTGTGCACTATAATATGTCCCGCGCAGATGGCTGGTCTCCATTGAGACTGGCCGCCGTGGCCGCATTTCGGCTAGGAGGACATTATTATTTTAAACTGCTCGAATAGTCCCACAATAACCCCACTTTGGACACTTCTAGTACTGCTATCCCCGTTCTGGCAATGGTTTTGGTGGAGGTTATTATTGGATAATGGATTTCCCAGAAGCCTGATAAAATCTGATACCGATTCTTATATTTCTATGAACTATAAGTCCAGCGTACCTAAATTAAAGGAAAATTCAGAAATACTAGATAGATGGGGTTTCTAGGTCTCATAAGTGACGACACGAACTTTCGAAGAATTGTGAAGTTTAGCCGATAGGTGGCAGTGTTATAAAATCCATTAATTCAAGGCAAACTGAATTTCTAACAGCGCCCTCTAATCTCATTCAGGTGGAGACTGGAGTACGGGAGGGACAAGAGGTGTCCGTACACTATGATCCTATGATTGCGAAGCTTGTCGTGTGGGGACGCGATCGCAGCCAAGCTTTGGCGAAGACCAGGGCTAAATTGACTGAGTATCAGGTATGTTTATGAAACAATTTCTTTTTCAAAGAGACGATCCCTGCTTTTCTTTTATTAACACATAGCTTACCTACTATATAAAAAAATGTTTAAGTAAAATCAAGTTGCAGACATCTCTACACTTTGAAGATGTTTGTAACTTGATTTGACTTATAAATATAAGATATGCATCTGTTAGCGAATACTAAATAAATGTGTAGATATAGCCAGATATGCCAAGCTCTAAAATATTAATTGTTATAAGTAAGATTACTTTACACCATTAACCAACAACAAAGCATCATACTTTATGTATGATGGAGGTTATAAATATAATGAAAAACCAGGTAATCTATTATAAGGTATATTTATTTACCATATAGGGAAATAATCATTTAAATACAAAAAATAAATACAAACCACGTTGAGACATAAACATATAATACAAAGTTTACTTAGCTTTGAATCACTCTGTCTGTTCAGTACGGCAGTTCCAATAGATTCGATACAAATAGCAAAACTATTAATTGAAATTTGTTCAAACTGAATCGTCCCTCCAACCACTGAGAGCTCCGCTCCGGTCAACGTTTCGAACAAGAATGATTCTCATACTTTTTTTTTTTTAACGTGACGCGTGCAGTTAGCCTCTCGGCTTTTACTGCTTCACCGGACAGTTGGGGTGAGCGTGGGCTCTAACCGGCCTAGCAAATATAAACTACAAACTAAGTACCCGCGCCGGAGGGCGCCCCCTGTGGGGCTCGAACCTCTTATTCTCATACCGCTCGGGACACACCTTTTATAATAGACGACAAACAACTGAAACGTGTTTACCTATGCGACAAACAAGTATGAGGTACACCCGCCCGTCGCCACAAAAATGTTAGGCTACCGCTGTTTTATTAATACCGTATTTAATTATAAATCTACTATTATTTTATCTACTAACATGTAATATATATAGTTATATACTTATTATATCGATTCCAAGCTAACACATGCATATGTATAAGCATTAACTGCTCTGTAAAATAAAATCAGTAATTTTCTTTAATAACATTTAACCAGAGTTAGATCTGGATTATTGTTTATATATTTATGTTTTATAAAATCATAAATATTATATTATGAAATAAATTATTACACTAGCACAACTTAAATTAAATAAACTTTATGCGATATTGCAGTAAGAACGTTAAAATATTCGCAATTGTGCATTACCAGTACATGGACGCCAGCGCCATCTGGTTATGCCATATGCGCAGCGGCTATTTTTTTGTGACCCATAAATTGTTGTTCTGAGTCTGGATGTAATTTGTGTCCGTCTATTATATGTTTGTAAAGTACCCCGCGACACAAGGATTACTTTCCCTACTGCGGGCGTTGTCTTAAAAAATAAAAAAGTCGCGAACACCACAAAGTCATACGTTAAGTTTTGTCGTCCATTATGATATTGTTATAAGCCTTTTTATTTTAGGTGGCTGGACTAGAAACAAACGTGAACTTCCTGCTCCGCCTAAGTGGCGCAGACGCATTCGTGGCCGGCGACGTGCACACAGCATTTATCCCACAACATGAACACGAGCTTTTTCCCAAGTCTGACTCCGTCTTATCTGAAGAACGCGCTATACAAGCCGCACTTGGACATGTAAGTTAAAACTTTTATAATATCCTGAGACATTATCTAGACACGGCCATCTGATCCCAAACTAAGTATGCATGCATGTATGATGTACTATGGAAACCAGATAACTGATATATTACATATACTACTTTACTTTTGTAAATACATACTTATACAGTATGTTAGGTTAGACGAGGGACATATTAAGGGAGGGTGTTCAGTATTCGATTCTCGTCCCAAATATTTTAAAAACATATAACCTAATTTTTTTTCGTAATTGTCCTATAAAATACATTATCATGAACACTGAGCGCGCAAGAAGTGAACTTGTAAACAGTAGAAGCTCGTGCGTAAACCCCGCCCTCCCCCTCGCCCTTTCCTCTGTGTTGTTCCGATGCACCGACAGGACCCACCCCCGCGCTGACCGCACCCGCAGTCTATGCGAGCGCGCCGCTGCTAGTACCGCATGTCTGGCGCATCCGCGTATTGCATAAACAACCCCGCTTACCGATAAGTGTGTTCTGTAAACGTGTACTTGACTAACTAAAAATGACGTCATATCAATATTCCAATGAAGAAAACTGGGATATGGTTCGTACCTACGTGTTATCGAATGATAGTGTACGAGGAGCTATTAATTTGTACCGAGAGATGTTTCCCTACCGCCTGATTCCGTTGTACAACCTTATGCTAGGTGTCAACCAACGATTGCGAACATTCGATCAGTTCACCGTACCGACGCATGCCCAAGGACGAGGGAGGGAGCCATACCCAGTGCACCTACAAGAAGCCATTTTTGAATACTTCGAGCATCACCCACAAGAAAGCACTCGAAATGCTGCAAGACGATTCGGCGTATCACATTGGACTGTGTGGAAGCTGCTGCATGAAGAAGGAATGCACCCATACCATTTTAGACCCGTTTGGTTTAAAGTATGAAGCGAAAATGGATTCTACCTAAAGGTCATTGACCCGCACACATGTTCTGCGATAATACTAAACACGTTAGCGCAAGGGTGTATACACGTTGTGAGACTTTTGCGAAATTTTTGGTATGGTTCTGTTTGTTATTTATCAGTGTTTTTTTTTGTTCATATTTTTATTAGTATCATATAAGCATACACTATTATGGGTTTGAATACGTCCCTCGTCTAAACTAACATACTGTATAGATAATTACACCCAGACTCAGGACAAACAGACATGTTCATGCACATAAATATCTGTCCTGGGTGGGAATCGAACCCACGACCAACGGCATAAAAAGCAAGCATTTACCAACAACATGAAACGGCCCTTCATACTTATCAACTTTGTTTTTACTATAAACCCAAGATGGGGGAAATTAAACTGAAACGTTTTTCTTGTTATAGAACAAGAAAAAAAGCTTTGAAAAATTGATCTGTAAATGTTACAACACAAGGGATGTATATTTAGTAATATTTAAATAACTTACTATCATCTATATCTCTATGTATGTGTGGGAACTAACACTCCACACATAGGGAAGGGGGAATCGGTGATCTGAAATACCGGCCTACTAGGGCCTAGTTTGGGCATCAGTCTTCCACAATATTTATGTTTGATGTTGCAAAATTTTCAATGTCTGTAACCATAACACTGTACCATGTTATAATCACATACCTACTACTTACGTCAGCATACAATTCTACAGTAGTTTAATTATAACACGCAAGAAATAGAACAGAAAAGCCCCACCCATCGTGTCAGCCAAATGACGTGCACTGCTGGACAAAGGCCTCCCCCAAAAGATATCCACAGAGAAGTTCTGTCCATCTTTTGGAGCGGTATACCATAATCGCCACGCTTGGCAGAAGGGTTGGTTATCGCAGTATGATGGTCATAGTACATAGAGAGACGCCTGTTCTTTGTCGTGATATTCCCCCGGGACGACATCTTCGGCCCCCACGGGAAAGATGGGGTGGTTATATTCTATGCCGTCAGCCAGCGATTGCTTTAATAAATAAATTGAATGAAAAAGTAACTCGCGTAGTTACCTACTAAGGGCCTTTGCACACCACGTTTTTTATCCTACAGATCAGTTTGGTGTTTGTTGAAATCGATACTAACGCGCGTGTGTATCGCTACACGCGCGTCAATGGCGTGCTTAAGAACGTGGTGTGCATAGGCTCTTAGGTAGTCGTTTTATTTTCTAGATTGCTTGAGTCCTTGCTCGCCTGCATGGATTAAGCAGAAAAGCTACCTACCTAGGATAACTGCAAATAAACGCCTTATAAAAAAAATCTAGGAATTAACCTGTCGTACATAACGTATCAAAAGATTTAACCTTATGAATATTTCAGCTTCTCATTAGTCAAAAATCAAGTTCAGTAAACGATACTTGGAAAGGCATCTCAGTGCAGCCAGCTGCGTGGAGACCTAACTATCAGTTGAAGAAGACTGTACCTTTGAGGTTTGATGAGAAAGGTATGTATTTCTAATTGGTATTTAACATCAAGCTCATTATTGGCCGTAATACAAACTTCACAGTTATAAAATTAATTTAAATAAAAATGGCTTTTATTCACATAGATTTTAAAAAGCGCTTGTAAATACTGTTTAGTAGTAGCTAGTACAAATCCATGTTCTGACATGGATTGTGGTATTACAAGTTAACTAAGTATCATCATTCATCATCAGCCTGATATCGTCCACTGCTGGACTTAGGCCTCCCCCCAGAGGTTTCCACAACGTTGCCACTTGGAGTGTTTTGCCGTAGTCATCCCGTGAACGGGAGGTCTACCAACAACGCCAACATTATAAATATAGTACATGCAGTTACACAGAAACTAGAGTGTAAGTCCGACTCCTGTTGCCTGTGTATTACGAGTATTGTATACAGGGGTAAATATTTACAAAATTTAACACCGGTTTTATCAAGTTCCAGTGAGGAACGAATAAGAGAAATACGTTATACTGCATGGGAGATTATCTATTTAGCGAGCAAAGTAAGCATTTCATCATCTTCATATTATCAGCCGAAAGACCCCCAAATGCAAAGGCCTCCCTAAGGGCACTTTTCCACCAGAGTTGTGCTTTGCAGCTATGCTGCGGGAAAGTAAAAGTTAAGCTACGAAACTATGTGACCATTTCCACTGATGCCAAGCTATGTAGTGTTGCGAGTAAGATGTGCTATGAAGATGCGCCGCCGCAAAGTAGCTGCGCGAAGAAGGTGCGCAACTTGAGTAATGTTATGTATTGATAGTATTTTTAGCAACTCGTTCAGTTCATTTCTACTGTGGGTACTCTGCACATAGCTACACCACCCGCGACGACCAATTATAGCAGCATCCTTCCATATAAAATTCATATCTTAGTTGAATCCGTTTCCTATCCTAAACTATGTAGATACACCGATGAATATGATTGGAGGATATCAAACGCATCCATAGCAACGTAGCATGGCACATCTCTGGTGGAAAAGCAGCCTCAAGATCTCCACAATTACCGATCTTGCGCTCCTTGCATCCAGCGGCTGCCGGCGACCCTCACAATATATATGTCGGAGATTTTGACGGATTTAACTCCGAAACATCGTCGGTGTCCGCCATCATGCACGTGGTTAAAAGAATCAGTGCGCACACCCGGCGCCGTCGAGCTCTGTATGCCAACTGTGTCGTGTCGCTAATACACTAATGTCACTTAGACAACTGACAGACGTCAAACGTCACATGCGACAGTTCATAGACAACCTTGACTCGAACTACTGACTCAGTGAGTAGTGTTTTCCAAACGCTAATAGATGGCGTTACTAGTACGTAAACAGGCCTTTTATTTAATTTCTCTGACACGGCCATCCGACAATCAACGCGCTCTCGCGTTGTTACTCGCTGACATAATCAGCATGAATTACAGCTCTTCAGGTTGGCAACGACACAAAGTGTTACAAGCGGCTTTCAATGTTACACAAGGCAAAGCGTAAAGGCTTTCAGCATTTACCACAAAGCGTTAAAGCTTTCATAATAAACAGCAACACGCAGCAAAGCGTTGAAGCTTTCATAATAAACAGCAACACGCAGCAAAGCGTTGAAGCTTTCATCATAAACCGCAATACACAGCAAAGCGTGGCAGCTTTCAGCATAAACTGCAACACACAGCAAAGCGTTGAAGCTTTCAGCATAAACTGCAACACGCAGCAAAGCGTTGAAGCTTTCATCATAAACTGCAACACGCAGCAAAGCGTTGAAGCTTTCATCATAAACTGCAATACACAGCAAAGCGTTGAAGCTTTCAGCATAAACTGCAATACACAGCAAAGCGTTGAAGCTTTCAGCATAAACTGCAACCCACAGCAAAGCGTTGAAGCTTTCATCATAAACTGCAATACACAGCAAAGCGTTGAAGCTTTCAGCAAAAGTTCAATTACTCGGCAAAGCGTTACAGCTTTCAGCATTGCTCACAGGCAGCACTTAAAACACGCTGCAAAACGTTGCAGCTTTCAGCAACAACCTTGGGTCACGACAGATCAGCCCAACCTTACTGCAAAGCGTGATGGCTTTCAGCAGGACATCAGGACAAAGCGATAAGGCTTTCAATCCACCCTTCAATAAAGCGTAGTAGCTTTCAGTTTAAATAAAACATTTTATCAATCAGCATTGAACATAAGTCTTTTATCAACACAGGTTTACGTTCAACAAAACAATGTAATTATCGTTTCAACTCAAACAATGATCATGATTCACTACATTAATTCAATCCAAATTACTTATTACACCAAATTAGAATACCAAATTAATCAATACAATTTGTTCCATAATTAAATAAAACTGTTCAATTATGGGTTCTACAGGATCAAGATATTCTGACAATTCAGGAAAACTAGCTGGATATTTACGTAGTCGTTCATGGCACACATATTGGGCCCGTCCCCCAGATACTGGTTCCACAATATAACGCTCATTGGAACACACTTTAGCTACCCTGTAAGGGGCTTTTCTCTATACTCTTACTTACAGTACAATTCAAAACGAGTTTTACTTCGCCTAAGACAGACTTCCAGGATTCATTTTTATAATTTTCGGCCACTGTAAAACAATTTGTCAAGGTGGACATCATTCGCTCCACCCGACCATTAGCTCGGCTAACACTATCCCGTGGAACTCAATGGCCCAACCTCGGCATAAATCCTGAAAGTCTTGACCAGTAAAAGATGTACCTTGATCAGAGATAATTCGTTTCGGGGTTCTAAATATGTGGACAAAGCTACGTAGTGCTTCGCAAGCAGATCGTGATGTTAAATCTTTGACACACATTAATTGACAAAATTTCGTAAAAGCATCTACGATGACTACCACATACTCCTTAGAGGTCTTGCTACAAGTTCAAAAATGTTGTTCTCCACCCTAGAATATTATAGGTTAGTGCGCAATGCAGCGTCACGAACTCAAAGCACGAAGCTTGCGATAGTCAATTGTCACAATCACGGAGCGCGGAGCTTTCAATAGTTAATCGTCACAAGCATAAAGCGCGGAGCTTTCAATGCTCAACCGCCACAAGCACAAAGCGCGGAGCTTCCAATGCTCAACCACCACAAGCACAAAGCGCGGAGCTGCTTTCAGTGCTCAGCTGCTACAAGCACAAAGCGCGGAGTTTTCAATGCTCAAGTTTCAGGAACTCTAAGGAGGGTATTTCCCTTGTCACACAATTTATTTCAAATCAACCAGCTTTATTACTCATAATGTAACACGCAATGTAAATGTGTCTTACAATGAACTCCAATCATCATTTTAAACGTTAGAATTTAACTCAACCATCGGCATTAACTACACTGTTATTTCTGACTACAACTGTCAAATTCAAGTTTTTCGTAACATACGTAGGTACTTAACGCGCCCACCAGCTATTGGCTCTTCCTTGTATCTATCGTTGTCATAGACCTCTATTATCTTACAAGGATTTGAAAACTTTTCACTTCATTTGTTTATTGTTAGAATAGAATACTCCCCATTGTACACACTCAAACCGGACAATTACATAGAAGACAAAATAAATAACACAATTTATTAGGGTTCTTTCCGACAAAAACAGCGTCTCCTATTTTAAATGGGCGAATTTTAACTTTGCTATTGCCATAACGCACCTTATCAGCATGAGCTAGCTCGTCCATCCTGCATTTTGCCTCACATCTAAGTTCGTAGAGGTTAACGTTACCATACTTTTGGACAAGGGCATTAATTTTGGATGGGAACTTTAATTACAACCCATCAACAATTGAAGCGGACTTCTAACTGTACTTCTAACTATGATACAATTTAGCACGATTTGAGTTTCACCTGAAGCTACCTTCCAGAACCTACGCTCGGGGTTCTCGGTTATAGTAAAGCAATTAATTAGAATAGTTCAGGAAGCTACGTTACATTCTCTCATCACAAATAACGCAGTGTTTCAAGTCTAAAGTCTTTCACGTGGTCGCTCACTATTGGTCTCACAAGAAGGCTCAAGGTCACCCAAAGTGCAACGGAGAGGGCCACGCTCGGAGCATCCCCGCGCGACCTAACAAAAACGTCGCAATCCGCAGGCGAAACAAAGCAGCCGACATAAAAATTGTGTCACAAATCAGTTAGTCAGTATTTTGAGTTCAATATAGCTAGTTTGTAAGTACAACATTTCTATGCCATGTACAATATGGCAAATGTGTGAAACTTAAATGATGAAAACAATAACACCTGTATTCACCACATTTATACAAATAAAGATATTATGATTATGATTATAACCAAAGAATTGCCAAACCGAAACGGAAGCGGGCGGAGCACACAGCTCCCAACACCGACGGCCGCTAGATCAGACAGGCTCCCGACCGGGGACCATGCACCGGAAGACGCAGCGCGGGCAGGCCCGCCACAAGGAGGGCCGACCACTGCGGAGATTCCCGGGGGAGGCCTCCGCCCAGTGGACATCTTTCAGCTAACATAATGATGATGAATTATTACTAGAAAAGACAGGAATCTCTTCACTTGTTAGTAATTGAGAAACGTCTTTACAGTCGATCAAATCAGTGTCGATAGCTTGTACAAGTGTCATGATTCTGTAATAAACAAACTTCAGCATGGACCTCGCGAGTGATGTGGAGGACTTTGTTACTAATAGTCAAGCTCAATCCCGGTTAGGTAAAAACATCTCTACCTTTCGTAACATCATGAGGCAAAATATGTGAATCTACAATTACAAATGTCACTTCTCACACACGAGTACTTCGTTGACCTTGACAGGCAGACTAATACGGGAAAAAGAAAATGTAATGTTCGACCCAATACCTGTCAGGCGCGTGGATATAAAATCTCGAGTACCTGCAAGGTTATCAACAAATCATTTACAAATTAGGGAACAATCTGTACCGTCCACAAGAGCATGTATGTGATCTAACTTGCCACTACATCCATAGACTTCGAAATAAACCGTTCAAACTATTTAACCTTCAAAACGCGCATATTATCACCATAAAAATTAAATATAACAGACGTTGGGCATATTTTCAACATCTAAAAAGTATAAACCACACAAAACAACACGTGTTATGAATTTCACAGATATCAAAAATTCTTCAGTGCAGCATTAGGTCATCAAGTGCCTTTTAAACAATATAATAAAAGTTCTTACAGGTTTCTTCTCATAAAATAAAGATTCACCACTCGACACGAGGCACGTTTACTTTAGAGGTTACTTTAAATTTACTGTAATACAAACTGGTGACTTCTCCCCAATGCAGAATCGCCCATGCCGTCTCCTTATTTGCAAAGAGATAGCACGATCAACTTCGCCTCGAAAAGAACAAACTAGTTATTTTAACTCAAAGACTCAACCGACAGAAAGGCAGCCCAACTATCAGAGCCCGTACTCTCTTCATTGTTAAATAAAAACTTCTTCCACGTTCACTGATGCACCAAAAACTATTCTTCAACGATAAACACGAACTGGCTGAGAGACTCCGCTCTTCGCAAGTAACCACATCGAAACACGAAATCAGTAGGCATGTTTTAAACAAGTCTTAACATACCTGAGCATCCGAGATACCTGCGATAACAACTTAAATCTGGTTACCTTCGCTCCAAGCAGACCCCAACCGGTCAATCAAGGCAAGCTTGTAAGTCGAGTACTCTACGTATGTAAGTTCTCGCACGGTCACTGCACCATACGGCACCATATCTTGAAAAAGGTCATCAATCTCTTGGTCGCCGCAAACTGTCTTGATACACGCTCCTTTGCTTCGTTTTGCACAACGGGTACGACTTCGAAGTCCATTTGCGAGCTCGACATCGAAGATGTGTCAATGTAACGTATCGAGTTTCGTAATCGGTTCACGAGTTTGCGATACAGCCGTAAATTCACAATCAGCGGGGTTGTATTTTCATCGTAATTTTTCAAATTTTAAACACTATTTTCGCTACGTGGTGGAACCGAATCACGAAAATATTCTTGATTTTGAGTAGCAGGCATTGCGGTAGACACGTAGGATGATTTTGGAATCGATCCCACCGCTGCTGTCGGAGATTTTGACGGATTTAACTCCGAAACATCGTCGGTGTCCGCCATCATGCACGTGGTTAAAAGAATCAGTGCGCACACCCGGCGCCGTCGAGCTCTGGATGCCAACCGTGTCGTGTCGCTAACACACTAATGTCACTTAGACAACTGACAGACGTCAAACGTCACATGCGACAGTTCATAGACAACCTTGACTCGAACTACTGACTCAGTGAGTAGTGTTTTCCAAACGCTAATAGATGGCGTTACTAGTACGTAAACAGGCCTTTTATTTAATTTCTCCGACATATATATATATATATATATATATATATAACTCTCTCTATCTCATATATATATATATTATTTTTTTTATGGCAGAGGTCGATAAACGAGCAAGTGGGTCACCTGATAGTAAGTGATCACCGCCGCCCATGGACACTCGCAACACCAGAGGAGTCGCGGGTGCGTTGCCGCCCTTTAAGAGTCAGAAAACAAGTGTTTCTGACCCTCCCCCCCACCCCGATGAGCTCTGGCGACCTTACTCACACTCAGAAACACAACATTAAATTATCAATGTTATTATTAAGGAACGTCTTCTGTAAGGTGGAGGTACTTCCCCAGTCGGGCTGCTCTTCGAGCGAATTAACGCTGTGCCCTACCTCTCTTAAAATTATCTCTTAATATTATATATAATATATAGTATTATATTTGAGTCTAATTATGTTAATTCACTGTTTCAGATCTATCAGTAACGGTTGAATACGAGACAGAACCCAACACTTACCGCGTTAAAGTGAACGACGGCGAATGGAAATTAGTAGAGGCTTCACTGCAGCAGAATGAACTAGGACTTCGGTTGAACACTTTGATAGGTGAAAAGAAGAGCAACGTGGGGCTGCTGACTCATGAACAAGAAGTCCATGTGTATGATGAGGTAACTTACTTACTTATCGTATGGCCAGTTGTCACCCTAGTGTTAGCGTTGTTCAAGCCGCCCAATAGGCCTCTGACATGGCTTAACGACTGTTGCCTAATAACTACAACCGGGACCGTCAGTTTAACGTTTCCTCCTAAGCACGGAGACGCACAGAAATTAAACCACTTTGGTGGTCACCCATCTATGATCAGACCGCGAGCCTAGTTGCTTAACCTCGCCGAACACTTACGGACCAGTGAGAGCATCTGGCTATGAGCGCTTCGATGACTGAGCTAACTGTTAAATGGATTTGTGTAAAGGTAGTATATTTTATTTTAATCTAAGCCCACGCTAGAGAAATAAATCCGTAAATCGCGGGGAGCTTATAAACATGTTGTTAATAAATTAATGGATACAAAATGGTTGTACCCAGATTCAAGGCATCTATACAAGGTATAACATAAATAGTGGACGTAACTTAAGGAGCTTAATTCTCTAAGAAACTGAACAGCATGATTGCAGCACATCAACATGCAAAATACACAAAAACGATCAACTTCCCATACAAGAAAAACGATCAGCAGATTAGTTTGTATGGGGATGCAAAAACATATTTGACCTGACTGTAAAATGGTGATGGCGAAGAAAATCATCACCCCATCTCATCTAAAGCCAAGCCGTCTCCTGATGATTATGTCATATTTCCATTCTATCTTTATATTTCAAATTTTTTTGTGGAGGATTTTTTCAAACAGTGGACGTAATTTGGCTGATATGGTGATGATAGTGATGAAAATAATAAATAAATAATGCAACCTATCATTTTTCCACTTGAGGGCAGTCACAATAAGAGGGGATAGGCCATAGTCCATCACACTGCATCACAGTGCGAGTTGACAGACTTCATATACCATTAAGAACATTTTTGAGAACTCACAAGCATGCAGATTTCCTCACCGACGATTTTCTTCACCTTTTTCACTGACTAGTTTTCTTTAATTTGTTAAGTCATCGTTATATGGTGCTCGTTGAGAATCATCCACTTTGTTACACCTTGTACGTGGTCTATTAAAGAATGTCCCATAAGGGGATTGATTTAATAACATATTAGTTATTTATCTATTCATATGGATGGTGGTATACCTGTAATGGCCATGAGCACATATATACGTATACACACCCAAATAAATTTATAAAAAAGCAGATGTACAAAATCGACATATATTAACTAGACAAGCAAATAACTTGGTGTTTACAAGCTCCTCCCACCAACTACGGTAAAAGTAGTATTTTAAATGAGGGGCCCAGATTTACAATAGACTACCAAATAGTGTTAAAGATCAGACATCTATGTACACTTTCAAAAAGGCCCATTAAAAGCTCGTCATAGAGGAAGTTACACATTAAATCCACTCCGTGTTACGAATACACAATCCATGTATATTCGTAACACTGTTGTAGCATGATAGCGTAACAATTGCATATGTTTAATTTTTTACTATGTAACTGACGCTGAATAACCGTAAATTCTTAAATAAAATGATAATTTCTGTATATCTGTGTGTATATATATATATATATATATAAATATATATATAATATTTATTAGTTTATTTTAATATAGGTATTTGTGTATTCTATATATCCTCAGATTTTAATTTTCTTACTCACTGTCCTTATAGTGCACCTACCATGATTTCTCTGCATCACCCCAAGGTTGACTGGCAGAGAATGCCTTTGGCATAAAGTCCGCCTCTGTACATTCTTGTGCATAAAGTTTTAAAATAAAAATAAATAAATAATAAAATAAATATGATTTATTCTCATGAAAGCGGAAGAAATTCTTTTTGAGAAAAACAAAATTTTAAACCTTATATTCTCCGGTCCTACATGGATGGCACATTTTTCACCGACTTATCAAAATATTGAATGAATTGAGCCGATCGTAGAACGTTATATATTTTTAGCTGTAAAACATTGTATTTATTTATTGCAGAATGGTCAGACAATCGTTCATTTGCCGAAACCAAAATTCCAAGCAGTTAGCGTAGATGCGACGGCCGCAGCTAACAGCGCATCATCCCCAACGCCCGGAGTACTGGAGAGGGTACTCGTCAACAAGGGAGATAAGGTGAGGCAGCGAAACTATACTAGTCAGTCAACAAACTTGATGCTTGCACCTATAATAAAATAAAAAATAAAAATAAAATAAGCCTTTATTGCTGTTCCATAAATAAATTTACATATTATTATTCGATCGGTTTCACTGCACAGCTTGTCTTCCGACAAAGGCCTCCTCTAAAGCTTTCCATTTCTGTCTGTCTCTCGCTGTTCTAGTCCACTCTGAACCCGCTACCTTTTTGAGGTCATCTTCCCATCTTTTTGTTTGACGCCCTTTACTTCTCTTCCCATCCCTGGGATACCATTCTGTTATGGTTTTTGTCCATTTTCCATTCGTATCTCTAATCATATGTCAAGTCCATCGCCATTTTCAAGTTTTACATGTGTTTTTTGCATCCTTAAATTTAGTTGTATTTTTAATTTTTTCTAGTCTTATTCTATCTTTCCTCTTGACGCCCATTACGCTTCTCTCCATTCCGTTTTGACATACCTTTATTTTGTTTATTAAGGTATCTGTCAATGCCCATGTTTGGCAACCATAAGTTAAGCATGGTAAAATGCACATATTATACACTTTTCTTTTCTCTTTGATAGGCACCTATAATAATGTCCTCCTTAATACGTGTATAATTTAATGTTTATTGTAATTCATCTTTTTATGTTGACAGTTATGTTGCATGCAAATGATACTTAGTGTATAGCTAAACATGTGCACATCTTCTATGAATGTTGTAACACCTGTATACCATGTTTAATGCAAATAAAGACTTATCTTATCTTATCTAGCCGATTTTCGGCCACGGCGGCCAGTCTCAACAAAGATTAGCCATCTGCGCGGACATATTATAGTGCTCAAGTGTGTGCGCAAACACAGGAGCACGTTCTATTCCATCACTCTCATGATCCGAATGGACCCCTAGGCGACACGACCGGAAAGATGTCAGGTACAGGCCCGACGGTTTTACGTGGTCTCCGAGGCACGGGGGTATAATACCGCCAACTCCCAGACTTAGGCTGATGCTGAGAAATTTTTCTTTTTACACGAAAGTCCCAAAATCACTTTTTGGCCCGACCCGGGATTTGAACCCAGGACCTCGTTCTCTGCGGGTGAACACGCTACCGCTAGACCAACGAGGCAGTCACCTAGACTGTGAATGACAAGTAAAATCAAATGATCCCCTCTACTGCTAAAGTCTTACTGCTTTGCTTTCTCTAATTCTAATTCTTGTTCATTAATATTTTTTTCCCTATCATGTAGGTAGTGAAAGGCCAACCGCTCTTCGTAGTGATAGCGATGAAGATGGAGTACGTGGTGCGATCGCCGCGTGACGGTGTAGTTGCTGCGCTTGCGCCGGTCAAAATCGGGGAATCCGTGGGCAAGGGCGCGCAGCTCGTCATGTTACAAGACGACAGTTGAATAAACCTTATAATAAGTAGCCTAAAGAATATTATACACTGGCCTCATTTGTCGAACTATTTTCGCTTTTGTCATTCATTCATCCTACTTCAATTTCGAAATCGGATTCCCTAAGAATTCGACCTTAAGTGTACGTCCGATATATTAATGACAGATAAGTCGATCGCTAGGTAACTGTTTGGGTGGATATAGGACTTGTTAGTAGTCCGCAAACCCTTAAAACATACACATTGTACAGACGCCAGCACATCAAGCTACCCCAATCTGTCGAATTTCCCCAATTAAAAGTGAACCTTATGCTTATGTGAGAAAGTAGAAAATCTATAAAAGAAATATGACAGATTAGGGTGGCTGGATGTGTTGGCGTCTGTACATATACATAACTGGAGCCGCACTCAGTTTGAAAATGTACTACATTTCAAAGTACAACGGTGCAAGCGATTATATTATTCAATAAGCGGGGTAATGTTACACCTGGTGTCATATCCTATTAAACTTCAGAGCTCCTGTAAATATTGAAGTTTTGTATTAGTAAATAAACTTTCTGTCAATAACGTTTATTTTGTTTTCATTCAATTCGATTCATCATAACAGCTGTTAAATGTTAACTGCTGGACAAAAGACTGCTCCCCCAAGAATCATCTTGAAGGCATATGCCATAATCGCCACGCTTGGCAGACGGGTTGGCGATCGCAGTAAGATGCTCATGGTACATAGAAGGAAGATGGTGCCCGTCGATATTCCTTCGGGTCCACTTCTACGCCCCCCACGGGATGAGATGGAGTGATGATATTCTGATATTCGCCACCGTCACCACGCAGCAATTTCGATTATGAAACACATGAAAAACTTTATATAACACCAGCTAAGGATGACGAAGGCGTAAAAAGATACGAACGCTGTTGCCGCCTTAAAATCGCTCCGAATGGAGAAAATAGACAAAAAGTGAGAATGTCATCAAAACAAAATTATGAAAATCTAATTCCAACGACGAACACTAATAAGCTAGAACTCTGCATAGTTGAATACACTGATGCTTTAATTTAATTTCGTTTATGAAACTTTATAGATCACCAGCAAAGAACGACGAAGCGTGGAAGCGGATCACCTTGCTGACGAAGGCCCAAAAATATATAAAAGCCGTCTTAAATAACTCCGAATGGAGAAAGTAGACAAAAATTGACAATGTCATCAAATAAAGATTCTGAAAAACGTATTCAAACGATGAACAATAAAACGTAAAACCCTGCATGGTTGAATACACTGATTTAGCAATTACGTCTAAGCGCGTCATGAAAAAACATACGAGCGCAGTGACGCGTGAGTAACGTCGATAATAAAAAAATCACTTACACTACTATAGTATGCGGTGTGCAAAATAGATGACACGGTGAATGACGAATGAATGACACGTTCAGAAGTCGTCAGAAGTGCTGCTAATGCGCCCGCTGTGTGTCATCAATTAGTACTGCTTGAGATGCGCCCGCTCGTCATCAAATTTGCTATTATGTAATATGTTATATGTTGAATATATTCAAAGATGAATCTATAAATGATTTCCTTCGCAGCTGATTAAACCCGTTACAGTATTTGGGCAGAGAAAAATTGTTTGTTATCCTATTCTTGGAATGGAAGATGTTGGCCCCGGTAATAAAACCTCATGGTATCATATAATAAATGATAAAGTGTCATGAATTAAACGTATTTAAAATATAATGGTAGGTATTTTCACCTTAATTATATTAACTGGACCTTATCGACTTTAAAATAAGTACTCTTTTTCTTTGAAAATATTGATTTAGTTGAAAATGTCCAACGTAAGTTCAAGAACTATAATGAGCTATAGATAGACTGAATCGTAGCCTTCGTAGGTACAGACGCCAGCGCATCAAGCTACGCCAATCTGTCAAATTTCCCCAAATTAAAGAGAAGCTGTGTAGTGACGGCGACAAATATCAGAATCAGAATATCATCATCCCATCTCATCCCGTGGGGGGCGTAGAAGTCGACCCGAGGGAATATCTACCAGAGGATGGGCAGCAGCTTCCTTCTGATTACTATGACCATCTTACTGCGATCGACAACCCGCGTGCCAAGCGTGGCGATTATGGCATATCCCCCCAAGACGATTCTTGAGGGAGGCTTGTCCAGCCGTGGACTTATTTAGCTGTAATGATGATGATGAAAGAGAAGCTTATGCTTATGTATGTATGTATGTAAATATAATTATATTTTTTTGGTTGATGATGGAGTCCTTTTTTTGAAATACCAGTAGCAAAGTAGTCTTTAGTTTCTTTCTTAGTTAGGTTATTTTAAAGGTTTTCTTAAATTTATATTGCATTGCTTATTTGTTTATAAAGTTTTATTCTTTAAATTAACCTAAAAGTAATTAGTTACATTGGTCATCATTCAAAATTGTCGCGGACGATGTCGCGGGTGCCAGCTAGTATCATATATAGTGTGTATTGCAAATTTCATAATGAACAAAAATATCGAACAAAGAGTTTGTCTTAAATTTTGCATCGCTAATGGAATTTCTTGTTCGGAGTCACTGAAAATGTTACAGAAGGCTTACGGTGAATCGACTTTATCAAAAACTCGTTCTTATGAGTGGTTCAAAGCGTTCAAAAGCGGTCGAGATGTGATGAAAGATTTGCCTCGCTCTGTTAGGCCATCAACGTCTGCAACTGAAGTTAACATCGCAGAGGTGAAGGAAATAGTGACTGAAAATCCTCATTCAACTCTGAGAGAGATAGCCGCCGAACTTTCTGTATCTCACGAGTCGATTCGTACCATTTTAACTAATCATTTGGGTATGAAACATGTTGCCGCTCGGCTAGTCCCAAAAGATCTGAATTTTCTCCAAAAACTCAATCGCACGAAAGTCGCTGAGGACATGGTAGAACGAGTCAATTCCGACCCAACATTCATGAAACGCATTGTTACTGGTGACGAGACAAGCTTCGGAGTGGCGCCTTCCAACTGTACCGAAACCGAAAAAACCACGCCAAAGTCGATCAAAAGTCAAAGTCATGTTGACTGTTTTCTTTGACTATCGCGGTGTTGTGTACTCTGAATTCTTACCGGAAGGTCGAACGGTAAATAAAGAAAATTATTTGAGCGTTATGCGTTATGCGGCGTTTAAGAGAGCAAATTCGACGAAAAAGGCCAGATTTGTGGAAAGAAAATTCTTGGATTTTGCACCACGATAATGCGCCTTCGCACAAGGCCATCATTGTGAACGAATTTTTGACCAAACACTCAACAAATACCATCCAGCAACCACCATATTCACCAGATAATATGGCTCCAGCTGACTTCTTTCTTTTTCCTAAACTCAAATTACCACTTCGTGGTACCCGTTTTCAATCGGTAGAAGACATAAAGGAGAATTCGCGGCGAGAAATGAACTCAATTCCGAAAGCAGCGTTTAAAAAATGTTTTGATGAATGGATTATTCGTTGGCGTAAGTGTATCGTTTCTGAAGGTGCATACTTTGAAGGTGATACAATAAATTTGGATGAATAACAAACATTTTGTATATTATTGATCTTTTCACGGTACTTTCTTGACAGAGTAGTATATATATATATATATATATATATATATACACATATATATATATATATATATATATATATATACACACATACATATATATGGCCTTTGCGTCTGTTACAGACGATTTACGGCGCAAGGCCTGACAAGTGAAGTTTGCGGTGGTTGGTGCCGAGCCGCTTTTATGTCGCTTCTGTCTCTTATCAGCAAGTACTCCGAACCTGATAAAGTTGAAAATCGATAAAAGAAATTTGACAGATTAGGGTAGCTGCATGCATGAAGAGTATCATAATCATTGTGCTGAATTTCACATTCTACCGTTGGTCACTCGTCGTGAAATATGTGATGTTATTATATTCTAACATTTTTTTAACAATGAGAAAGTGAGACGGGTCACTTGCCAAACGCGTCAGTGATAGCACCAACCAACATACTGCTGAATGTCCCACAAAGGAGACAGATTGTAGTAAAAGATAACTGAAAAAAATAAAATTATTAAGAGGATTAATTAACTGTCCTGAGTTTCCTTCAAAAATCCCGCTGAATGTGCCAAGAGCAGC
Source organism: Pseudoips prasinana (assembly GCA_951640165.1). Taxonomy (NCBI): domain Eukaryota; kingdom Metazoa; phylum Arthropoda; class Insecta; order Lepidoptera; family Nolidae; genus Pseudoips; species Pseudoips prasinana. The sequence goes on along the minus strand of OX621236.1, from coordinate 18,395,867 downwards.
AGCAAGAGATGCTAATCCTATTCATCTTTCCTTACCAGCAACAAATTATTTGACGGATTTCGTTTAAAAGCTCATTTGGTGATGAACCAACCTCGCACAAGACAAATATTTGTGTTCATGAACATGTCTATTTATCTCAGTCTCGCTGTTTTCTGTATATTCATCATAGCAGTTGAAAGACGCCCACGGCTGGACAAAGACCTCCCCTAATTTGTGGCGATCTGCCACAATCGCTACACTTGGCAGACAGTTTGGCGATCGCAGTAAGATAGTCATTATACTGAGAAGAACGCTGCTGCCCTTTCTCTAGTGTATAATATATTCCTCGGGACGGCTTCTACGCCCACGGGATTGGATGGGGTAGCACTATTCTTCTTGGCCGTCAGAGTTCTGTATATTGTATGTATATATTCACTAAAAATACTAAATAAGTATTTCTATCCGTTGTCCAATATCCATAGTACAGACTCCAGCACATCAAGCTACCCCAATCTGTCAATTTTCCCCAATTGAAAGTCAAACTTATACTTATATGATAAAGTTAAAAATCGATTAAAGAAATATAACAGGTAGGTGGATATGCTGGCGTCTGTATAAGCTTTACTTAGTTGGGCTAGATGGCGCTGTGTGATATTTCCTGGATATTCATTAATTTATAAGAACTGATTGAGTTATTTAAATAATACTGGGTACCGTAAATGCGTTGGTCATTTAATATTTTAAATCCATTATTAATAGGCAACAACTTCTGTGATAGATATAAGAGTGACAGTGTTACATAGAAACCGTCACTAGTTTTTCATGCTATCTCGGGTTAAAATAAGTTTAGGTTAATTACATACATAAGTAGTGAATTAGGAACTAATATGATTAGAAAAGGTGTCAGACATTATTAAGTTTCCGTCTACTAGTAAAGCATAGATCAGGGTATATAATAGGTAACGATTGTCATCAATGTTCTCACGATAACCTTTACACTATTTTCGAGGCGCCAATCAAATCTCGAAACAAATCCATGTTAGTACACAAAGATTAATTTGCAACGGGCGACGAACCTCCGAGCGCCCGGGCAAAGGCCCGACCAGCGGACGGCTTCGGACACGGAGGTCGCTAATTAAATCAACTGACGCATATTTAGTCTATTTTCGGCATACTTAATGGTAGAATATGTTTTTTTTTTTGCGTACTGTAAGAACATTTAGATTTTTAATGATTCGGGTAATATTGATTCTACTAGGATTTATAAATAAAAGTCAGCAGTTATACTATGCTACCAGAAGCCGCGTCGTGTCCCGGGTTCGATTCCCGCGCTGGACAACTATTTGTATGACCCTTAAATAGTTGGACGGAGTCTGGATGTAATTTGTGTCCGTCTATTATATGTTTGCATAGCACAAAAGAAAACGTATGCTTCCATCGCTGTCCCTTATAAAATACTCTAATAACAAACAGGTTAAGTTAAGTGCATTTAATTATGTTGCAGCTTAACTCATTGAGTTCGCTTTATGTTCCTCATCCAGATATTACAGAAAGTATGAACGCTACTTTAGCCCGTCTGCTGTCCTTATAGAAGACTAATAACAAGAGAGTTATGGTATCCATAGAGCAAAGCAAACTTAAGCATCTTCTACACAGTTGCAAACCAACGTCCCAACAGAGGTCAATCCATCTAGACTGCAGTTATGCAATCTATGCTTCCCTTTATGTCCCCTATAAAATACACTAATAACAAGCGGCTTAAGTTAAGAATATTTAATTATGTTGCAGCTTAACTCAGCTCCCTTACTTTACTTTACTTTAGGTTACATAATCCAGATATTACTGAAAGAATGAACGCTGCCATAGCCAGTCTGCTGTCCTTCTAGAAGAGTAGTACAGGAGGATGAAGGTATCCATAGAGCAAAGAAAACTTAAGCTTCGCTTGAAATTGATTTGTGCCGTGGCAATGTTTATACGCACATGTCATATGATGATTACGTCATCTCCACGTATCAGAGTAATTACTGAATGCCCTTAACATTGCCGACTCGACCTTACTACAGATAAAATCAACAGTTTTTATCACCCTACAAACTTGTTATTGCCGTCGAGGCCCTTACAAGGCGCGACACGGAAGAGTTTACTACGTAGGTTCTATTGAGCATTTATTTATAAACAATTGTTGATCCTGTTTTTATGTATTGGGCCTGAATATATTTTTTAAGTGAGGTAGAGTTTAGCATTCTTTCGCTCTATGCAGCTCGACATCTCCTGTAAAATGAATACAGTGGTCGTTACGGAGAAAAATTGCCAAAAATCTTGTTAAAAATATTCCAATTTTATAATTCATTATTACTTTTTATTTGGCTTTGAAGTCGGCGTTTTGCTTGGTAACACTTGGTAAATAACAACTATCAATGTTGCAAAGAAGAATAACAAGTACACTGTATTGCATAAGGAATGAGAGCGGAGTATTATGCATAGAACAATTTATCGCAATTGGATTTGTATTGGATAGTTTTATTTACATCATTATTATTTCCCATAGTTAGTGGCTCTCACCGGCATGCGGTCTGTGTGTAAATCACCGCTTTGCTGGGAGGGTCCGGTTAACTGACCACCGCTGGACAAAAGCTTCCCCAAGAATTTACGAAATGGAATTGTGTCCGATTTAAATTGCCTGAGGCTTATGGCCGAGAAAACAGTTACGAATGAATGGAAACGAGTCATGAACAAAATAAACGGGGGTAATTCGCCCATTTACTGAATCGCAAACGCTGTACAATGTTTACCGTGTCTTGATTGATCACACAACGGATATTTCGTACTCCAATTAATTAATATTCATACATCACTAATATCTAATTTGTTTTAAAATTATTTTACTAGCCTTACTTGTAACTAGCTATGCAAACAATCTTCAAAGATTTTAACTTGCCTACTTCGTATTAACGTTTAAAACATACCTAATAACTGAAAAAATATTATTGTAGAAGGTCGCGGTTGAAAGATTGTATAGAAGTTCGTCTTTATACAATTAAAAGCATGCAATTCACGACTAAGAGTTCTGGTCAAATAAATTAATACATAAAAGGGGTACATTTTATAAAACCCACCGAATATATACCTACTGTCGTTATAAAAATCGGTTTTTAGAAAATGTACCCCTTTTAGTAGTAATGTAATTTACGAAGGAAGAGGCTTGAATTAAAATATTTATATACTACGGATATAAATTGACGTTAATTCACTTAATTATTCTTTATTGCACACAGAAACATACATTTAAATAAAACTTTACCATGAAAGGTCATGTACATAGGCGAGCTTAATTCATTAATGAATTTTCTTCCAGCAAACCATTAGGAGAGTGAAATTATTATATATAATTGGTACAAGCAGTGTACAACAAAATATTAAATTAAAAATATTGATAAAATACACACAAATATTTACATACAATACCTAATAATATATATATATATATATATATATATATATATATATATATATATATATATATATATATATATATATATATATATATATATATATATATATATATATATATATATATATATATATATATATATATATATATATATATATATATATATATATATATATGTATATAAAGAATAAACTACATAAAACCTACATATCTATTATATACATAAATTAAAGAGATAAGAAATGATTATTTTTTTATATTTATATATTATTTATTTATATATATATTATTTATATATTATATTTTTTTTAAAGACATGAAATTTTCATAGTAAGTTAGAATTTTCAACTGTGACGATGTTAAAGCGGTTGAAGTCGCGGGAAAGTGCTTGGTATGATAAGGCATGGAAGCAACCTACCCCGGAATTTATACTTTGTTTCGATAGGTTCCTCTAAGACCCACTTACGGAACTAGAACCGCCAGTAAAACCAAAACTTACTTACTTAAACTGAAAGAGCTGAAGTATGTTCCTCTCAGCAACTTTTTCTGCAAATGATTTCACAAGTACCTACATTTTTAGGCGCTAAAATATAATTGAAAACGGCTCAGCGGTTACGATACGGTTATGTAACAATATAATTATAGCTCAGGTACGGTTTTAATTAAGCTGTCTAATTAGATTTTAACTACACATTGGGCCGGTAATTAAAGTAGGCGTCTAACTACTACGATTCTAGAAATAGTAAATTGGAAACTTTTATTTGCTATTTTTATTAGTTCCTGAGGTTTAATCTGACTTGAGTGCATGCAGGTAAGCAAAGTCTCTAAATATGTAAAATATTACTACTACTACGGTAGGTAAGTAGGCAGGTATACCTATTACTTCGCAAATACTACTACTATAAGTATGTATACTTAGCTATATTACTACAAACATGTTCGTGCTTTTTACAAAAGTTTTATTAAAGTCTACGTGAATAAAAACCTTTTTTATTTTATTTTAGTGTCAAACAAAGGGGCTGATAGAATTTGAATTTTACAATTCAGAAATTTAATGTGAGCATGGTGTGAAGGCTTAAGTGGTATATTAAAATAAAAATAATAGAAAATGAGACACGTTTTATATTTGAAGATAGAAAAATATATTTCACTTTTTCCTTTATTTTGGGGAATATAGGCAATATTTTTTCGTTGGAAAAGCGAAAGCTGATTCTTTGACTAGAAAATTATATATTAGGTCTTTACCTATGAAATTGCCGTTCTGCAGTACTGGCCATTTCAAATCAAAATAATTTTTGTTTGGCCAAGAATTCTAATTTCAAATTAATTTTATTTTAAAAACATGGATTCTTTTTTCCAAAAGTAGTCATTTCTTTATTGATTAGTGTTACATTTTCATCGCATTTCAATCTTTTTCGTCATCATGGATACGTTAAAAATTCGAGTAATTATGGAATATGAGTACCGTCGTGGCAGCAACGCGGCACAAGCGGCACGCAACATCAACGACGTTTACGGAGCTAACACTACAAACCAACGCACCACCTGTTATTGGTTTGCTCGCTTCCGTTCTGGAAATTTCGACCTGAAAAATGAACCTCGCGGTCGTCCGAAGACTTTGGTCGACAATGACGAATTAAAGGCGGTTGTGGAAGCTGATGATACACAATCTACGGCTGAATTAGCAGCAGCTTTCGACGTTAGCGTCAAAACAATATTGGTCCATTTGCGTCAAATTGGCAAGGTAAAAAAGCTTGACAAATGGGTGCCCCACGAACTCAATGATCGCCAGCGCGAAGTACGCGTCGAGACGTGCCTTGCACTGCTCAACAGACACACAAATGAAGGAATTTTGAACCGCATTGTTACCTGCGATGAAAAATGGATTCTGTTTGATAACCGCAAGCGCTCAGCAAGTTGGTTGGATCCTGGTTCAGCACCTAAACAATGCCCTAAACGAAAACTTACCCCTAGAAAAGTGATGGTCACTGTTTGGTGGTCTAGCGCCGGTGTGATTCATCACAGCTTCTTACCAAACGGGGTGAGCATTACTGCAGATGTGTACTGTGAAGAACTGAGCACAATGATGGAGAAGCTGGCGCATCTCCAACCAGCATTGGTCAATCGCTCGTCTCCGCTGCTCCTGCACGACAACGCGCGACCTCATACTGCACAGCAGACGGTCTCCAAGTTGCAAGAACTGGGGTTGGAAGCTCTCCGTCATCCGCCCTACTCACCAGACCTTGCGCCTACAGACTACTACTTTTTCCAGAATTTGGATAACTTCTTGGCGGGAAAAAAATTCAATACCCGAGAGGCAGTACAAAATGCCTTTGAAGAATTTGTTGCCTCCCGTCCAGCTGATTTCTTTAAGAAGGGCATCAATAAACTGCCACTGCGATGGCAAAGATGCATTGATTGCATGGGTGATTACTTCGATTAATACAAATAAAAAAATTCATGAAAAAAATTCGTTTAAATTTTTTCATACAAAACGGCAATTTCATAGGTAAAGACCTATTATTTTCTGTAAATCATCATCATATATTTTCTGTAAGTCATTCGCTATGCCTACATGTATTAAGAAATTATAGTAAAATTTCACAAAGGTGCTCAACGGGGGCGTAGCTCAGATGGTAGAGCGCTCGCTTAGCATGCGAGAGGTACCGGGATCGATACCCGGCGCCTCCAATTATAAATTGGTATTTTATAAAATATACTCTGTTATTTATTATAAATTATTTTTATTTTGTATACTCGTATCCCGAAACTGTTTGACCAATTTTTATGATTTTTTTTGTGTATTCGGTAGGATTGAGTATACATAGGTTGAAAACTATATATTTGTACCCCAAAGTGATAAGGACTTATTTATGTTTTGGATATAAAAAAAATGTGTTTTGGCAGTAAAATATACATATACCTACCAAATATACTACCCTTAATTTTCATATTACCTACCCTTCTATCATATTAGTTTTGTAATAAACTGCATCTCTCAGAGGTCGATAATTGAGCAATTATCTATCAATCAGTTATTCTCGCCAGGCGTGTACCGGTGCGGTGTCACTACTCACCCAGCATATAGCACGGATTAGGGATGAGAACGAAGCCGGTCTCCGATCTTGCTCACACAATAATCTATCTCCCTACAAAATTTTCGGCCATTATTATTGTTTGTGCATCGATCGTAGCAGTGACGCTTGTATATCACTTTACTTTCTTAGTGCAACTCTCATGTTATATTCTCATAGTAAATTTATCATCAATTTGCAGAATGAATTAATGGTTGGTGTTTATTTTTATTGCCCATCATCGCGCAAAGTGCTTCATTCTTCTTTTAGTCATAGATAACATCCCCACACACATACATAACATAAGTCGGATATTTTTTTTTGAATACCAATAAATTTATAAATTAACGTTCGGCGGGTCAGGTAGTTATAATGTTACACGTTGTATAGGTATAAAAAGTGCTACTGCTAAATATTATTAATTAATAATAATTTTATTATGCGATTCTTTAAACATTAAATACTGATTTAATAGTCAAGTTACATGAAACTTATTTCAGGTGTAGGTAATGTATGGTATTTTATAGGAAAATGGCGCTCTTTTTTATTTCATTTATAAGAATGATATAGGATAACGTTCAGTTTACGACATTTTTGGTATATTGATAGAGTGTTTACTACGCAGGCTATAAAAACACCAATTTGGCTTCTAAATGAATGACAGTATACCAAAACCAACCTCAACATAAATTAATTTACCCACACAAAAACAACCAAAGCTTTTTTGACCAATTTTGAAGAACAAACAACTATCTTCTGGACAAATATAATCTTTTTTCGAAACATTCAAGACTACTTCATTTGCATACACGGGAGAGGGTCAATCTTCCGCGGAAAATGACGTTATATGCACAACGACATCTATCGAATATAGAGTTCAACTATGAAGTAACTTTCTTCAAGTTACCGAATAGCGTGTGTTATTCTTCAACATTTTAAAATCTAATATCTCTAGATACAGTGAACCGATTGGGAGGAAACCAAAACTAAGTAATACTTCAAGCTGCGAACCATTTTTACGTATTACAGTTAACTACCATTGGTTTTGTAAACAAACAGATAAACAGACAAAAATTTCAACACCCTGGCTATTTTTTTGGATATTTTTTCTAGGTCCAAAAATAAATATTCTACAGATTAATTATAGATAAAAGATACGTATGTATTTAGAAATATATAAGTATTTTTATCAGTTGTGTGGTTGCTATAGCAAGGATAAGCTGCAGTTTGGAATCAGACAGCATTGAGATAATATTCTCAAATACTTGTTTATACACGTTGTATATTTACCTACTATATAATGTTTTCGTTGAAGGACCGCAGCTTACGTACCTATAGTAAATGGGGACAAGGGAAAGCCACTGCCGCTATCAAAAACCACAACAACAAATTATAAGTATTCAGCACAGCAAAAGCCACAGATAGTAGGTATATACCTTATACTTCGCCTAAAACATCTAGGCCAAGAGCTCCGAACATAGCAGCAAGCAAAAGCTTACGGTTTTAACAAAAATATTCGCCATATTCTAAGCCGACGGGACTTTGCTTTATTGTGATATAATTGGAATATATCAGAAATCAGAAATATTTATTGCACTTAGGAACACATGGTACACTTATGCACGTCAATAATTAAAATTATACATAATACAGCAAATAAATTAAAACTTAAAATAGAAGATAGGTAGGTAGATAACATAATATATATATACAGAATATCACAAATGCAATAAAATTTAAAAACATCCATTAAATAAGTCCAAGTAATTTACTATAATAAATATTAATGTTAAATGTCACAAAATGTCAATATTATAATTTTGTTATATTCGGCTTGGTAAACACCAAGCGTCGTTATCATTCAAATAATCATTAACGGAGTAGTAAGCCTTTTTTGTTAAAATATGCTTGATAGTCAGTTTAAATTTATCATACGGCAAGTTAAGCAGGTCGATGGGTATTTTATTATAAAAGCGTACACCTAGCCCCACAAAGGATCCGTGCACCCTGTGTAGACGGTGAGAATTTGAACACAGTTTGTGTTTATTGCGTGTGTTCTTTTGGTGCACATCACTTCTCTTTTCGAACAAGTGCAAGCTTTTTCGAACTTGCAATATATTGGCATATATGTATTGTGATGCGACAGTTAAAATGTCTATGTCCTTGAAAATTTCCCTAAGAGAGGTCCGAGTGCCGAGTTTATATATAGCTCGAACTGCTCTCTTCTGGAGGATGAATATCGTTTGTACATCAGCAGCTTTCCCCCACAAAAGTATACCGTATGACATAAGACTATGAAAATAGCTAAGCTATACAAAAATAACCAAAATAAATACCGTTAAATTTAGGTTTTTCTCGATAAAATTTACCTTATTATTTTAACTGATTTAACAACTTTTTTCCTCTTTATTTTTAACTAGCTGGTACCCGCGACTTCGTCCGCGACAATTTTGAATGATGACCAATGTAACTACTTACTTCTAGCTTAAACTTAAAAATATAACGTTAAAAACAAATAAGTAATACAATATAAATTTAAGATAACCTATAAATAACATAACTAAGAAAGAAACTAAAGACTACATTGCTACTCAATTTCTTCTTTTTTTCTTTCTTCAATCAGAAGTCAAAACCATTACTACATCAGAGTAATCAACATTTACAAAGAAATCAGTTCTTATTCCAAACCTTTAAGGTCCATTTATGTGAAAATACCCACCTTCGGTATCATATTTTTAATTTGTATATGTATTACGCTCAACTAGACCTCAATATCATATACATAGAAATTAGTCCTTATTCCAAAAACTTTAAGTTTTAATTCCTTTAATATTAAATCGTTCATCCTTTGAGCATTTATTGCGAAGTATGACAGCTTCCTGCCCTAGCCTACTAGCTTAAACACTCACACTTATATAAATACCATAAACTGCGTGCTTGACTTGCATAACGAGGATACCTACCGTAAATTTATTTAAAGTTCGTACTCTCAACATTTCCTTCCATGTAGTAATTGTTTCGAGTGTATGTGCGATGATTGCAGAACAATCTTAAATTTGTATAGTATCTATGTTCTTTCATTGATATTCGACATAGGTTAGGTTATGACATTTCTCAAACTGCAAATATAAGTGTGTCATCACTATTTATATGCTTTTACGTTTTACTTTTACGTTTATAACTGTGTTTATAAATTAACGATGTTCGTACATATTTCTACAGATGCGCTACGAGAATTCGGTTCTTGCCAAATTTCTTGATTTTTAGGTCAACGGTAAGAACTCTGTATTTTTAATTGGATTGACATAAAAGCTTGGTATTTTTACACATCAAGGGACTGCGGAAAATTATATTTGCATTATTTGTTTGCATGTAGCCTTAGAGTAAATAGGTAAGTGTCTTTATATAAATATTCAATATTGTTCAACGAGAATCAAAGCCCTCAAAATAACTTTAAACAAACTTTATGAGCCTAATGTGAAGCCAACGGTCCCGTTTTTGAAAGATAGTAAAGCCTTTTAGGAGGTAAGTGATACTAATAAATAAACATAATTAATATATAAATATGTAAAATAAACCTTGATACTAATAATATTGACATACATTATACAAGTATTATGCACTAATTAGAAAAAAAATTTAATTTAAATGAATTTAAAAAATTGAATTAAAATTAATAAAGGAAAGGCAAAAATTGATGGTGTATCACCATCAATTATTGCCTTTCCTTTATTCATTTTTCTTGTTCACCTTACGTTTATCCAGAAGAAATCGCAGTGGTGAGACTATCGATTTTACCCTGTAGTTTTAACTTTAAGTATATTATTGTAAATTATTTTGCTCAATCTATTGATATATAGACCAAAAAAGTTTACAAAAATATACTTACTTTTATCCCCTTTTACAATATTTATTTGTTACCGATATTAAACGTGATTTTGAACAAAATATCTTTTACAGTTAAACATAATATCTCTACTTATATAAAAGTGTAAACATGGCGCCCGGCCTAGATATTTTGCGGCAACAGTACCAACATACGAGATACAAAACCACCGTTATCGATAGACCTTGTCTCTATTTGCTTTTTTATACAAAGTCGGCAAGCAAGCATTTGGCCCAGCCCTGACGGTAAGTAGCCACCGTAGGCAATGACGCTTCCAAGATAGTTCCTATCCCTCTGTGAACCTTTTTCACGTCCGGGACCACAACATTAGCATCATAAGGTTATTATTAGTACCTATATTTATATCTAAATAAGTATGTATTTATTTATTTTGGCAGAAAGGTTCTCGAGTGGCGATTACGAACCGGAAGGCGCAGCGTGGGCAGGCCCCCTACAAGAAAGACCGATGATCTTGTGCGGGTCGCTGGAAATCGCTGACTGCGGATAGTGCAAGACCGGCAATTGTGGAGATCTTTGGGGGAGACCTTTGTCCAGCAGTGGACGTCTTTCGGCTGATATGATGATGATGAAGTTTACAGAAGTATTTACAGAAAAAAATAAGTAGTACGACTATATGTACTAAATATACCTATCAGTTATCTGGTTTCCATAGTACAAGCTCATCTTAGTTTGGTATCAGATGGCCGTGTGCGAATAATATCCCAGGATAAATTTATAATTATTTTTCAGACAGGTGGGGTTGCGTCCCCATTCTAGCTCTGCTCATTTAAAGGTTGCTACCATTTAGCGCTACCAAAGGGTCACGTGTACAATCCCGAGAGCTTAAACCTAACGCGGTAACATTCGACCTAGCTTATAAATCACTAGGTGTGCCCCATGGTTTTATTTTATAAATAATTACAGCTCCTGCCCCGTAGGTGAGGGCGTGATAATATGTAGCCTATATGTTGACCCGACCTCTTAGAGCCGTTAAAATTAAACGCTATCAATGGACGCTATATATGAAGCAAATCCACCATTCGGTACTTTTTGAGTTTATCCCGGACATACATACAAACAAATAGACAAACAGACAAAAATCTAAAAACTATATTTTTGGCTTCGATATCTATTGTAGATCACGCTCCAATTATCATTTAAAAAAAATTCAATGTACTGTTTTGACTTTCCCACGATTTTATTTTATGTATAGATCACCCATGGAGCTATTAGCTCCATGAGATCACCATAGTACCGCTATTCTCAACCTGCGGCCCCCCGGCCTTTGTTATTGGCCCTACAAAGTCAAAATTTTTTGCTTTAATAATGTAACTACACCGTTAACTTGAAATTATTTTTTTATTGAGGCCTAAATCATTTTTGATCGCGGCTCTCGACAACATGACTGTAACATGTTTGTGGTCCCTATAAAAAAAGGTTGACTATGGCTGCCATAGTAGCATGGTTTAATGAAGTTAGATATGCGCGTAGTCTGACGTCATTATCATCTCACCAGCCAGTTTCCTTATTACTATCTATTTAGCTTATCGTTCTTTGTATTCAATTTGAGGTTCGCATTGCAGTCCAATTAATTAGTTGTGCGATTTTGAACTTTATTGTTTTCATTAAACAGACAGGTGACAGTGACAGATGTAAAATTTTCACGTTTCCAGCGGAACAGAATAGGAAGCTTTGCTCGACTTAAGGGAAACTCTGAAATTATACCAATTATCCCTCCGAATGGCGTGTCATCTCATTGGCTAAACTTGTAGTACAACAGTTGAAAATCAGCGCTACAGTCATCAGTGGCAGAATACTGAACTTGCCTTGCCTTTTAGTCACAAAGGTGCTTAGTATGGGTACCACATCGAATAGGTGCGTAAAATTATGGATTATAGAAAAATGTATTAATTGTTATTTATAAGTAACAAATTTGTTTTTATGTATTCTTCTGTGTGTTGTACCCCTATTACTTAATTTATACTGATGTACCTTGTGTCTAATAAATATATATCCTAGTACAGATATCATATTTACGGCCTAGGTAATAAAGATGCTGTCAAGGTCAATGTGTGTCCACAGATGTATCATTGACCGTACGAGCATTTTTCCCTCGCTCGCTTCAATACCCTTCTTAACCATTCATTCGTCAATAGAGCGGTAATTTGTCTAATCCTGCTACCCTCAGTCTATTCACTACTTCCGCATTATGAGGACATTTACCTACATTTATTCATCTTTCTCAGCTGTGTGATATAATAAAGTAGCCCAATACTGTCCCACTGTTGGGCAAGGGCCACCTCTCGCAATGAGGGGATAGACCACATAGTCCACCGCCCTGGCCTAGCGCGAGTTGATATGGATATGTCGACATATCCATGGCAACTCGCGCATAGGCATCAATATATTTATGTATATGTATGTCTACCGATGTATATATGTTTATTGTTATATAAATATATATTATTCTATTTTAGTTTTAATTTGTGTAGTTTATGTAAGTAAGTTATTTTATTGTATTTTTAAGTATAAGATTCATCATCTCCACATACGATGTGTTAAGTGTACCTACCTACCTTATTTTTCTCTGCATCACCCTGAGGTCGACTGGAAGAGAATGCCTCCGGCACTAAGTCCACCTCTGTACATCCATGTGCAAAGGTTTTAAATAAATAAATAAACATAGTGGTTTATGCAGTCTGCAGTGTCCACACTGGCCATCAAAAATCTTTCAGGCCTGCAGGTTTCCACAAGACGTTTACCTCTACCGTTTTCAGCTTTAGATAATTAATTTCTAATACGCAAATAATGAGGTTATCTATTTAATTCAACTAATAAAGAAATACCAATTTAAATAATTAACTTAACTTTAAGAAAAAGCAAAATATCAGCTAAATTAATTATAACTAAGTTATAGGGCAATTTCTTTCAAGGCCCTTTCTAATTCGCAAATTTATTTGAAATTTTTCAAATTGGTAATGGGCACTAGGGGTTTAAAATCGAGGCCACCGACTCCGCAGGCCACGGTCTAAGTGATTTTGGGATTTTTCGGCCGGAAGGACATTATTATTTATCTATTTTGAAGGCAGCTGGTGCAGCAACTAACTAAAATTTGTAAAAGTGAATTTATTGGTTTTTGACTATCGCCGTGATAGTCAAAAACCAATAAATTCACTTTCACTTTATTTCATACATCCCTGTGTGATTACGGCCACGAATATGACCACCCCATCTCAGACAATAACTAATAGAGAATGGGCAGCATGTTCTCCTAGAGTACTATGACCACTCTGCAACTATGTAATGGTCCTCTTCTGGCTAGGACGATGATGATAATGATGACGTATCGTCTGCCATCACTTTATTGTCCGTCAAGATCCATAGACACGTGGACTTATCAAGTAGAATTAATATCTGCGATTTCTTAGAACTGTAAAAAAATAAGCTTCTATGTCAAAATAATAAATAAGGCACAAAAAGGGCCGGAAGGAAAGCTAAATTACACTTTGGATTTAACTTATTGATTTTTATCATATTATTATATTATCGTACAACGTCTGCACTATTACCACAATTATTTAACGATGGCTGTAATAATAAAGAGGTTCAAAAAACTTGAGAGGTGTTAAGGGAAACCCGGATGGAACGAAGTTATTTCTTATTATTTATTATGTACAAGAAACCACACTTTTCAATGCGAAATAGAAATGAAAATATCTGGCTTGCTTTCTATAAGAGAGAGAGAGAGAGAGAGACAGACAGAGAAACATGAGCACGCCGCACAGCTGCAAAAAGTGTCGTGACAACTTTTCGTAAGATTTTTTTTCGTCTAGCCCCCTTTCACAACGCGCTATGAGGAACTTCGTTCCAAAAACCAATAAATACATTTAAAAAGTTTTAGTTAGTTGCTGCACCAGCTGCCTTCAAAATAGATGATAATAATAATAATGTCCTCAAATCTCTTTTTGGCCCGACCTGGGATTTGAACCCAGGGTTTCATTATCTGCGGTTGAACACGCTACCGCTAGACCAAATTTTATCTTTATCTATACTATTCTATTTATCTGTGTGGCAGAGTGGTTTCTGAACGTGTTTCTGTAGTGAGAATTAAAAACTAGTGGTAACTAAACGGCACGATCACAACAGAACCCTTCCTGCTGTGTCTGCGATCATGACGAAATAATAATATGACGGACACCATTGTTTCGCTTAACTATTGTGTCTGGAATGTGTGTCGCTTGTGTTGACGTATTAGTAAAATCTAATAATATAAGTATAATGACTTCACAATGCGCCATTTAGTACGACTTTGCACCTAACTATGGAAAGAAGATGATAACTGATGTACTACATATACTACTTTTCTTTTGTTAATACATACTTATTGCTGGCTCCTGCCTACGAAGCTGGTGGTCCTGGGTTCGAATCCCGGTAAGTGCAAATATTTGTGTGATGAGCACGAATATTTGTTTCTGAGTCATGAACGTTTTCTATTTATTTAAGTATTTATCTATCTATATAAGTACGTATATCGACGCCTGGTACCCATAGTACAAGCTTTGCTTAGTTTGGGGTTTAGGATGATCTGTGTGACATTGTCCCTATATATTATTATTATTACTTATATATATAACAAGCTGCGGCCCGCGGTTTCACCCGCGTTAAAGTTGTTTTGACGTAAAAGAGTACCAAACATATATACATCTACACTCACAAATTTTCGCATTTATAATATAAGCAGAATGTGTACCTCTAGCGGTTTTGGCAGTGCACGCCGGAATAGCTCGCAAATGGTAGAGATTTTCCTACTTACTTGACACTTATCGTCATATTTTGGACAATTCACACAATATCTTTATAAATTGTAGCCTATGTGTTATTCTGATGTATAAGGTATATTATTGTAAAGTTTCATTATAATCTATTCAGTAGTTTTTACGTGAAGGAGTAACAAGCATCCATCCATACTTACAAACTTTCGCGTTTATAATATTAGTAGGATTACACCCAGACTGCGATTGCTTAGATTGTTTGCTTAGATGATTGGTGTTAGCAAATAACACTGATTCTAAACTTGGCTAGAGAGAGAGAGAGAAATATTGAGAACATTACATTCCTTACTAATGTTTTATTAGATTTTCCAGTTATTGATAATTTTGTACTCATTCAAATTTCCTGGTTTTACATACCTACACCGTTACAAACATTATTGGGTACTGTTGGGGCTACCATGGCGTTGCAGTGCGTCAGGGATGTTCGCCGACGCGTGGGTAGATGGCTTTGCCGCAATAGTTAGGAAAAGGTGTTGGTATTGCCACGAACGCGAGTGAGTAGGGTCACTCGCGTTCGTGGCAATACCAACACTATTCTGGGTGTTTTTACAGATCGGTGGGAGTCCCCCATGCTGCAAAGATGGGTGCGGCTTCACATAGAAATTTAATTTATTGTTACCAATTACTAACATTAGTTTTTAAGCACATTGTTACTAACAAAATATGGACCTTGTCTGAAATAAATGTTTATTATTATTATTAACAGTTTAATTTAATATTTAAAGGTAAGAGAGACAATTCGACGTATAGAATGGACTCAGTTGGCGGACATGTTTGTTGACAGTTTTCGAGCCTTTTGTAATAAGATAACTAGTCAGGGTGACTAATCTCTTGACCAACAGGTTAGATCATGAGCATACTAACAAATAAATGCAAAAGTATCTATACAACCATGTCAGCCAAAGTACGTCCACAGCTGGACAAAAGCTTCCCCAAAGAATGGGGGATATGATATATTTGCCATGCTTGGGGTTGGCGATCGCAGTTTGATGGTCATAGTTCATTCTCAGTTCGTTCTCTGGTATTCCCTCGGACGATTCTACGTCCCCCACGGGATGAGATGGGGTACCACATAGTAAATCTATACAAGGTGTAACATAAATGCTGATGCATGTTGTAAAGCAATAGAACAAGTATCGGCTCATCATTATTCTTGTATGGGAAGTAGGTAAATCATTTTTGTGTATTTTGCGTTTTGTTTCACAACACATGGTTGATTTTTACATCCAAATTAAGGTCCTTAAATTTCGTTCACTATTTATATTACACTGTATTTAGCCAGCAAATACAGTGTAATATTAAATTAAACTGTTACTGTTTTGAAGTCGGTTAGAATTTTAACCGACTTCAAAACGTAGGAACATTTTCAATTCGATTATTCAAGCTTTTTTCCGTATTGTAACATGTAATTTAATACTCCGATATTTTGAATTTATTTTAATTATTATATCTTTATTGGATAACTTAGATATACTTGGGAGGTGGTCCCATTTAAATTATGTTGAGATCCGATAGTAATCTTAAGATTTATATGGAAATCACCAGTCAAAAAATGTCGTTCGCCGATGAAATATTACGCTATTCTTAGAATTTTCGATTGGGACCTACTAGTTATACGAAAAGAAGCAGATATAATATCAAGTAATACCGATATGAATGACAAGAAATAATATTAGATTAAACCTTAATAATAAATTCTTACCTCAATATAGATACATTGACCTTTGAGACAAGATCACAAATCTGTGTACTTACGATTGGCACGATTATTTGAACTGTGTCTGGGTTTTATCTATACATATAATAAAATCGTCGGAAAGTCAAAACTGTACATTGAATATTTTTTTAAAAGGATACTTGGGGCGTCATCTACAATTGATATCGAAACCAAAAACATAGTTTTTAGAGTTTTTGTCTGTTTGTCTGTATACAGTATGTCCGGGCTAAACTCAAAAAGTACTGCATGAATTTACTTCAAATTTTGCATGAATATTACTCAGAGGTCGGGTCAACATATAGGCTATATATTATCACGCTATCACCTACGGGGCTGTGATAATTTATAAAGTTTAACGCGGGTAAAACCGCGGGGCACATCTAGTCTATAATATGTTGGTATTTAGAAATATATAAAAGATGAAATCATTTATTTCAGTAATTAAATTAAATAAAATGAAATTATAAGCTAAAAATTAGATAAACTACGATACACTATTTACCCTAAAAGGCGTCCAATAATCCCTCCGCATTGCTTATGGGAAAAGTGCCCAGAATGCTGGCCGCATTGCCACGCTGGATGGCAATGCTGATCCTCTGACCCAAGAATTGACCAGCCCTCTGATCATGGGAAGCGTCGATCAAACGTTTAGCTATTTCTCGAAATATTAAATGTGCGCTTGGGCCCCATGGTCCTAAGGTTCAAACCCGACCCCAAACCCCAAACGGCTCAAAAACAAAATTTGCTATGTGTATTTGCGCCGTTATAAAAGTACCTACGTTTATCAGTTGTCTGATTGGAATATGTACTTACAGGCTCTGCGAGTATGATGGGATCAGATGACAGTGTGTCAGTTGTCCAAAGATATAATTTATTTATTTCAGATATACAAAATATTACTTAACTAAAGTCAAATTATAATGCTTATCATCAAATATATGTCACAGATGTAATACTCTATGTGTACCTACTTAGAATTAAATATATAAGTATAGTTGTAATACCGCAGGTACAACCGTACCTAAAAAGTAGTTCTTACGTACTAATAAATTTGAAATTGGTAATATATCCATATCCATGTTCTGACTTAAAAAAAGACAAGCGCTTATTAAAGAGAGAGAGAGAGAGAATAAAAACCGTATTATACCCTTTTTTATTTATATATTTTACGACTTATGGTTTACAATACCAAAACTTTAAACAATTCCGTTAAATTAGTTTTAATAGCACAAATATGTGTTTGATAATTTACAAGCCCTGTGAATAAAAACTTTTAATTATACTTATAAACTTTAAGACACTGTTTGGCATGACACCGCAAATTGCCGTCCATAGCGCGTAGTTTACATATAGTATACAAATATTAAATACCCGCTCCGATCCTCAATGGACATGGGAATTATCGTAGAGCGACATTTGCACTAAACGTCCCTACTGTTAGACCCTACCATACACCTCCACGTCAGTAACCGCCCTGTCTATGGCATCCAAAGGAAGTGGCCTCAGATGCGAGTAGGGTTACCATATGACAGGCGTTATCCGCATTTGACAGGCATTTTAAGGTTTAGACAGGCGTGCGGCCGGCATTGGTCTGAGAGAGGCATTTTCGCAGGCTCTCGTCAACGCTCAGTGGAGTAAAGACAGAAATCGGCTGACAATTGAATCAGTAAAAGCAATATTAATTACACAGGAAAATTACAAAACTGTATTTTGTGAAGTATTTTACACATATAACTAGCGGCCCGGTACGTGCTTCGCTACGTATAAGGCATAGTAATAAAAAAATAATAGAAAAAAAAAACATATATAAAAATATTTTAAATTGCTAAAAGATGTTGATTTTACACTTTAAAAAAAAAAAAAAAATCTCTACGTACAAACCTTCCCTGGACTTCCACGAATAATTCAAGACCAAAATTAGCCAAATCGGTAAAGGCGTTGTTGAGTTATAACATTACAACGAAAAGTGGCATTGATTTTTTATATATATAGATAAATATCCTTCTTCATTATTATCTGTAGGCTTTTACTTATTACCTTCAGCGTTTTGCTTCAGAAAGGCATTTTTCTGAAATATCAGGCATTTTAGGTACCTACCATAGACAGGCATCCCTCTAATTATATATGGTAACCCTAGATGCGAGATACTTAGTTTGTAGATTTTTTAAATGGCTTGAGCCCCCGCTCGCCTCTATTGTCCGGCGGAACAGAGGAAGGCTTCTAGGCTAACTGTAAAATCATAATGATATATGTATATGACGGCGCAGCCGTGGCGCTACCAACAGAACTGCATAGATAAGAGTGATAGGTCGGTTTCACTCTGGTGGAACGTCGAACGGGCGGCCATCTTAACGTCACTATTGCTTGGAGACGTTATAGTGGTCGCAATTATGGACGGATCGCCGTAATTGAAATTAAAATCAAACTTAATTAGTGATTTGGTGACGCATTAAACATAGTTGATTGATTTTGCTGAATAATTAATTGCTAAGGAAGTGAAGTCCGCCTATATTTTTAAAATAACTGCCTGCATAACCTCACCTAATAATAAACGATAAATTAGGAAAATAGTGTTCCAGGCATGCCTCCGTGTACCCTAGACGCGTCGTTATATAAAAAAATGCATTTTAACTGTCGTAAGAGTCGAGTGAATGAGATAGAACGTTGGTTTCCCTTTTCTACTGTGAATAGTATCGTTAATCCACGTGCAATTTATTTACTATTAATACTTACTAACTCAAATATCGTCCAGAATATCAACTCTCATTAGAAATTGGCAAAAGCATGCGTAGGTATAACATGGAATGCTAACAAATAAATTAGAATTAAAGATAAACCGTGCCCTAATGTTTTATAAGTATTTGGGTAAATGGTTTAGCCCTTCAAAATATTCAAGATATTTTCTAAATATAGAAACAAGAATGACTTCTAACTCGGAATCCTTCAAAGTGACGACAGAGTTGATACACAATTAACAGTTCATTTCATAAAACGTCATTAATATGTAAAACTTACGAATTTCTCTTCGTCTTTACCTATTTATCTGATCGTTATATTGTTGTACTCAGTATTATTTATTAAATACCATATCACACTGATTGTAATAAAATGTGGTATGGAGCTAGCTGACACCCTGGATTTACACATACGCTATATTTTATAAAGTCTAACGCGGGTAAAACCGCAGGGCACAACGAATTGTATATAAAATAGACAAGTAAATATCTATATAGAACTAGCAATTAAGAACTCGTTCTTCATACACAAAATCAAATTAGAAGTTTGTTTAACAAACACGTTCCCTAATTACGTATTTGATTGAATTATATAATGGATTCCTTCACTTGCACCGATAACGACCTTGCTTATCGCTATCATCGTTAAAACAATATTAATAATGGTTTGGGTGCAGTTATCGTACTTAATTGAACATTGCTACGTTCAATCTATTTTTTCAACCGACTTTAATAAGGATGAGGTTATCAAGTCGATTTATTTTTGTATGTACAGACGCCAGCACATCAAGCTACTACAATCTGTCAAATTTCCCCAATTGAAAGTGAACCTTATGCTTATGTGATAAATTTGAAAATCTGTAAAAGAAATTTGACAGATTGTGGTAGCTGGATGTGCTGGCGTCTGTTGCTATACTTCTCAAACAAAGCTTTCTCCATTGTTTGAGAACCGTTTTTGATTATTCTCTTTTTATTCAATATATAGGTTATTAATTCAAGATTAAGTTATTTAATCAAGTATTGACGCAATCCAAAAATATGCAATTAAAGGACGGACAACAAGCGCGCCCAGGCTCAGGACACTATACATGGATAATTCAAATAATTAATAATAATAATATCCTGGGACATTATTCCCACACGGCCATCTGATCCCAAACTATGCAGAGCTTGTACTATGGAAACCAGATAACTGAAATATTATACATACAACTTTTCTTTTGTAAATAAATATTTATATAGATAATTACACCGAGACTCAGGACAAATAAACATGTTCATGCATACAAATATCTGTCCTGGGCGGGAATCGAACCCGACCTGGCAGCGTGAAAGACAAGCATTTACCAACCACGTCATCGGCCCGCCAATTGTCCAGTGCGTGAATAGAACCCGAATGCCAAAGGCACCGAGATAGTATCAAGGTGGCTAGTTTAATCCACTGCTAAGTAAAATACAATGAAATCGCAACAGCAAAGATGTATTTACAAAAGACCACATCACGCACGGCTACGTTAGTACTAGCCTTACATTTCCAATATAAGCTGACCTCTCATTCTATGGAAATCCTATACAACGCGGGATCAGCTTATACTGGAATAGTATAGCTTGATATGCAGCCGTGTGTACGCACGTAGCGCATTTGTACTGCTACAATGCAAAAGTACATGTATCACTGTGACATGGTACATGTACGGGATATTGTCGAAATATTGTTTTGATTGTTTTGTTGTATTGTATTGTAATGTAATTGTTCTGTATGTTATTTTAAGTATTGTATTGTATTAGTGTATTTGTATAACTGGTCCTTGTTGGCCTTTAATTTAATAAATAATAAAATAAAAAGCGTGCTTCGCCAACGTGCAACAGAACAAATCTTTATGTGGGCACAAAGTTTTCTTTCTGTATCTGAGTGTTATTTATCTTTAATAATGTATGTATTTAGAAATATACAACATGTAACTTAATTAACGCATATCCTGAAAATAGTTTGTTCATAATCGTTTACTGGATCGATTTATATCATTTTTAATATAGGTAATTTTTTATTCCAAAATAATTTAAACTTCGGAAATTATCGTTATTTTAACCCTGTACAGTCAAAACAATGGACCGTAAGTCAAAGTAATAAGACTTATAAATCGCAATTTTATTTGTATTCATACAAATTCTATCATTCAATACAAAGTAAAGAAAAATAAACTTTATTCCAAGAAACTAATTTAGTAAATAACAATGCTTGTTAAATTAAATTATATTAACATGTTAAATTAAAAATTCAGTGTATGTATTCTGATTACAACATAATATTCTAATTGGGGTGTTTGAGGGTGTGCGTTAATTACGTTACATGTTGTATAAGTATGATTTTTTTACTGCACGTGTGGCGCAGCGGCTAAGACAGTCGCTTCGCCTCTTCGTGTCGGGGGTTCGAGTTCCGCGCCGGACAACTATTTCGCCGGACAACCCATAAATAGTTGTTCTGAGTCTGGATGTAGTTTGTGTCCATCGTCTGTTATATGTTTGTAAAGAATCCCACGATCCAGGGAATAGATTCACTAGTGCGGGCGTTGTCTTTTAAAAAAAAATGATTATCCGTTTTCTGGTGGCCATAGTACAGACTCTGCCTATTTTAGGATCAGATGGAAATATTTTTTTTAAAGGACAACGCCCGCATTAGGGAATTTATTCCTGTGTCGCGGGGTACTTTACCAACATATAAGACGGACACGAATTACATCCAAACTCAGAACAACTATTTATGGGTCACACAAATAGTTGTCCGGCGCGGGACTCGATCCCGCGACACGAAGCGGCGAGGCAACTGTCTAAGCCGCTGCGCCATACGTGCAGTCTAATATAATATGTTTGTTGTCCGAAGATATTTATTTATTTAAGTGCTTATGGACTTCTGGACGGAACTGAAATGGTTCGAGTTACAAAATACCTATATCCCATATTGTGCGTGATCATGAGATTATGTGCGAGAACTTATCGCCGAAATAACTAAGTAATTTACTAATTATTGTGTGATTACCGCATCGTCGCGCCAAACTTCCGATATCGCTATAAATAGAATGTTAGTAGATATTTTAGTTCTCAGAAGTGGGATCAGTCTACAAAGTCAACAGGTAGATAATCTGGTATAGCGTCCGTAATATATTTTTTGTACTTACCGACATGTTCCTGTTAAAAGGCTTTCTAACTGTTACTGGTATAAGTAAAAATAACCTTTGTATGTCGGCTTACGTAAAAAAAAACAAAGTTAACAATGAAAGGCCCCAAGCTCCAAAACTTTCGCTGTACATTTCAAGTAGAAATAAATACCGCACAAAAATTTTATCTCAATAGTCTGCCGGAGAATGGTCCATAAAACTCGTATTATTATTCCTTGTTACCTGCTAGTTGGAGGTCGGGGAGCAGGTTTGTTGATATTTTTTGTGAACATTCCCGAAACAGCTGATCGGGGAAACAAAACCACGTGGAGTACCGTGCCCCTATTGGTTCGTACTCCGAAGCCACCCTAAATTTAAAGAGGTCGACGTAACACACACAAGGATAATACGAACCCTCGTGATTTTACAATGTACACACGGCTACACATCAAGCTAAACATTTCCAGTATAAGCTGTATAGGATTTCCATACAATGACAGGTCTGCTTATATTGGAAACTAGCTGTGCCCGCGACTTCGTCCGCGTGTTAATTAGTTTATTTCGTTTTTCTTGTAAAATAAAAGACTTCTTCTAAAATAAAAGTAGCCTATGTTACTCCTTATTACATCAGCTACCTGCCAATAAAAGTCCCGTCAAAATCAGACCAGCCATTTCAGAGATTATCCCGAACAAACAGACAGATAAAAATTGTAAAAAATGACATTTTGGTGTATGTATCGTATATATTAATGTAGTAAAATCCGGTTATTTCAATATTACAAACAGACACTCCAATTTTATTTTTATTTATTTTTTTATTATTTGTATAGATTTGTATAGATGTGTAGCTTGATATGTAGCCGTGTGTACCTCAACACGGTTACCTGGTCAAATAAAGCTCTGTTAATAAAACATCTGTTTATTATCTTACTCACGGAAGAAGAAAATATTGGGGTTGCGTACATGGAGCTATGTTGTGGTATTTGTGTGATAAAAGTTTGTCCTGAGCGTTTGAATTGCGCGGCCTTCGTTTTATGGGTAATTTAGCTCGCGCAGTAACTCCAAAATATGCTACAGCTTGGTCAGTTCCGTTGGTACCAAGTCCTAAAAACATTCAACTATATTCTTGTGGCAGTCGGTTATAAACCTGGCTAGAAGAAAGACTCCTCGTTGGATAGCGGCAGCGTGTTCAACCGCAGACAATGAGATCAAAAGTGGTTTTGGTATTTTTCTGTAAAAAGATTTTTTTTTCAGTATTAGCCCGAAGTCTCATATTTGGCGGTATTATACCCTCCTGCCTTGAAGAGCACGTAAAGCCGTCGGTCCTGTACCTGGCCTCTTTCCGGTCGTGTCTCTAGGGATGGCTAGCAGATCTGGAGAGTGATGGGATAGAAGTGCTCCTGTGTTTTCGCACACACTGGTGCACTATAATATGTCCGAATGGCTATTCTCCATTGGGACTGGCCTCAGTGGCCGAAATTCGGCCAGGAGGATATTAGAAGTAAGACAAAAACAAAACAAATATTTCGAGTTCGGAGTTCACAATAACAATGAAACTCAACAAAACGAATTCCGTCGGCAAATATCTAATTAGCCGTAGTGTTTGGAGTTATTTTTGTAGTTCAGTTCTAGCTTTATAACATTCTAGTTTTACCATCGACTTCAACGTGTCGAAATAAAAAAATAATCTATCTCCGGGCTATCTTATCGTTTCAACATTTGAGTTCTGTTAAAATTTCCATTCCCCTTTTCAATCCGTTAGTGATAGATATTTTTAAAGCAGCCCTTCTAAGTCTCCTTGTGTCAAACTATATCCATTATAAGTAGTGCGTAGTTAGACACACTGACTTTCACAATTATAATATTAGTATAGTAATTCATTATTTATTTTCATCTTAATAATCATGTTAGCCTTATAGAATAATAGACTTTTAGGAAGTATAAACTGCGCATGTACATATGTACAGACGCCAGCACATCCAGCTATCCCAATCTGTCAAGTTTCTTTTATAGATTTTCAACTTTATCACAAAAGCATAATGTTCACTTTCAATTGGGGAAATTTGACAGATCGGGGTAGCTTGATATGCTGGCGTCTGTACATATCTACTATCATAAGGTAGGCTGATAAAACGCTTATCACAAATGTAATGATTGATTAGGAGTGTTGTCATGACGTCAATATGTAAAGTGAGTTTTTTGAACAGTTCTTACTTTTATTTTATGTAAACTGAAAGAAATCTTTTGAATAAATAAAATGGCCGTCATTTGCCAAGGTTTAGAAGGTGCTGTCGATGTCAGAATATTCATCTTACATTGTAAAGGTCAAAATGTTTCATCCGACGTAGCGACGACTGTACCACGTACGTACCCTCAGATTTACATGAATCTAGTCTTACGGAAACAAACCACAAAACTGAGGACAAACCATTTTCATCAATTAAGCTGCGATCGTGCCAATGAGAGCCATACGCCATTGTTTATCTATTGTCTATATATGAGTACCGCTTAATGTCTTTTAAGATTTGTGCGTTAGACTTCCTTGATATTACTTAGTAATCTAAGTTAGTCTTAGATTGCTAATATCGAACGGTAACAGCAAATTCACTACCAAGCTCTTCGCCTCATTTTTGCCGTTGTCTTTTTGTAACCTTTTCATGGTTGCCTTGGAAATAGACAAAAATAGACTAGGGGCAATGTCTGAAATATATGGAAGACGTTCAGGTCTACTTAAACAAAAGAATTAAAGTATGAAGCCAGTCTGGAAGACGCCGAGTATACCTACCCTGCCTTGGATTTCTGGCGCCTGAAGGAGGAGCCCCGGGAACGCTTTTGTGCCGTGTCCCAGATGGTCGGAACACGCACCCTGCTCTGGGCTCTGAGTTGCCCTCCCCAATTGCCGACTCCTGCCAGTCTGGCACAGCGGCTATGCCACAAACAGATCCTAAATAATATGAACCCTAATGTAAATGCAAGCAATGATATCTACACGTTTATGATACGAGATATAAATATATACAAGAATAATCTTCAAGCTTAATGTTATAAGATAAGATAAATCTTTATAGCACACTAAAATATTAGATGATTCCTGTTTCTTTTTTATTTTGTTTGTACAATTGTGCAATGCATAAATATTACAAAATTATACAATTGATGGCCTTGTACAATTTCTTTCAGACAACCTAACAAGAAGACTGGCTGCAGCCACGGCCTATGATAGGAGGCATTATCAACAGTTACCGGGGCTGCTGCCAGGTTTAAAGGAACACATTGAAAATCTTGTAGGTTAATCATTCATATATGTATGTTTTAGTTTACAGATTAGGGTCTGAAAGTCTTAAGTTTATTTATATATAATTCAACTACTTCTATTATCAAGTATCGCAATAAACGACCACAATAATATGATATATTTATGAACTACTAGCTATATCCCGCGGTTTCACCCGCGTTAAAGTAATTTTGGCGTAAAAGAGTAACAAACATACATCCATACATCTATACTCACAAACTTTCGCATTTATAATATTAGCAGAATGTGTACCTCTAGCGGTTTTGGCAGAGCACGCCGGAATAGCTCGCAGATGGTAGATCTTTTCCTACTTACTTGACTCTTATCATCATATTTTGGGCAATTCACACAATCTATATATATAAAAATCAATGCCACTTTTCGTTGTAATGTTATATATAACTCAACAACGACTTTACCGATTTGGCTAATTTTGGTCTTGAATTATTCGTGGAAGTCCAGGGAAGGTTTGTACGTAGAGAAAATAAAAAAAAATCTTGAAAAAGTGTAAAATCAACATCTTTTAGCAATTTAAAATATTTTTTTGTGTGAATAAATGAACTTAATAATCATTATTTTTATTACTATGCCTTATACGTAGCGAAGCACGTACCGGGCCGCTAGTTTCTTTATAAATTGTAGCCGTCTGATATATAAGCTATATTATAGTAAAGTTTCATTTAAATCTACTCAATAGTTTTTACGCGAAAGAGTAACAAACATCCATCCATACTTACTGACTTTCGCGTTTCTAATATTAGTAGAATTTACGACGTGCCGGTTGGCGTTATATATAAGTATGTATTAACAAAAATCAAGCTTTGCTTAGTTTGGGATTAGATAGCCTTGTGTGGATAATGTCCCAGGATAATATTATTATTTACAATTACCTTACTACCATTTTTAATATAAACTATTTCAAATAACTACGTTTAAATGAATATTTCTAAATTCTTGTTTTTTTAATACACTTAAAACAACAGCATTGGAAATAATCACGGGAGACTTCACAAACAAGCAATTCATAGACACAATGCTCACCCAAATTCAGAACAACTAGAAATTTAATAGATAGTTGGTGTTTTTTAGATGTAAATACTACCCTACTTAATTCGCTCATACCTGATGATAGTTACTTGAACGATAATGACTACCACAAGCAGATTAGGCAGTGGGCAAATGTTTCACCCGCTACGTATATGTCGAGTCTTCCTACTATTAATGAGTTTAGGTATAAATACTGTGAAATCGCTACCTGTTAACAAAGCGTCAGGTGAAGATAAAATATCCAACAAAATGATAATAGAAGCCACGAAACAATCCGGTCAATTAATATTAAAAGTTTTTAATCGTTGCATATCTGAAGGGACTTTTCCGCGTACCTGGCGCAACGGTTTTATTCGTATTATACCGAAAAATGGTGATAAACTGCCTGAGGACCCTAAGTCATATCGACCAATAACGTTACTGCCTTCCTTAGGCAAGCTTCTAGAACGACTTATCGTACCGCGATTGCTACCAGGAGGACCAAAATTTCATGGTAATCAATTTGGTTTTACTGCGGGTAAATCGACAGTAGACGCAGCTATCTCGGTGAGGAAAACTGTAAACTCGTCCGAATGTAAATACGTTTTGGCCATATTCCTAGATATTTCAGGGGCTTTTGATAACACGTGGTGGCCAATTTTGTTACAAAAACTGAAGTTACGCGGTTGCTACAGTAATATATATTCGATAATCACATCTTATTTTGTACATGGCTCTGCAACTCTTAAGCTTGGTCACTACAGAGTCACTAAATCGTTAACCATGGGTTGCCCCCAGGGCTCCGTGCTCGCGCCGTATCTTTGGAACTTGGGTTTTGATGATTTCTTGACATTGCCCTTGCCATCACGCTGCTCTCTAACGGCATATGCCGACGATGGCCTCTTACTTATACAGGGTGACTCCAGGAGAGAGTTGGAAAATCTGGCTCAAACTTGTTTAAGTATGATAAGTGAATAGGGTAAAAGAAATCGCCTTACATTTGCTCCCCATAAAACGTACCAACTCCTTCTGAAGGGTGAACTAAAATCTCCCCCTAGCGTAAAACTGAATAATGTTACTGTTAAACGTAAGATATCCACGTGTTATTTGGGTTTAGTTTTAGAAAAGAACTTCTCGTTTATGCTACGGCTCGCCTGTGTGGGCTGATAGGGCTACCATCGGAGCTGCTCGCCGTAAATTACTACAAAGCCAAAGGTTGGCGTTGATATTTTTGTGTAAAGCCTATAGAACAGTAAGCACAGAGGCCCTACCTGTACTAGCGGGTGTACTTCCGGTTGATCTTGAGGTTCAAAGACGAGCAGCGATGTATTACTCTACGCGAGAAAATTTAAATAATGATTTCTTATCATTACGCGACCGTGCTAAAATATCCAGGCTATTTATGCCAATTGCTAACTTAAATGACGAACTGCTAAATGAATGGCAATGTAGATGGAATACCTCAACCAAGGGTCGCCATCTGCACCAGTTCTTTCCGGACATACGCGAACGGTTAAATAAAACTTGGCTAATCATAGACCATTGTGTTGCACAATTTCTTACCGGACACGGCAATTTTAAAAGTAAATTGTTTAGTTTCAAATTAGTATCTTCACCAATCTGTCTGTGCTCAACTTCCTGTATCGAATATGAACAAACCGCTCACCACATACTTTGGGAATGTGATCTCTGGCAAAATCAGCGTGATATTATGTTAAATAGCTTGCAACCAATATCTGGAGTAGTTTATTATACGGATCTTGTAGCAACAAGGAACAACTTCCGTGCGTTTAAGCGCTTTTGCCATACCTACTATTGGAATCAAATATAACAGCTCACTTAGGACCCTTAAATTAATCCTTGGTGCTCTTGCAGCTGGCTTCTCTAGTTGCAATTCTCTCGTTTAATGAGGCTATAGCCTCTTTATATCATTCTGTCTCCCGCTTTGCTCTGGAGGGAAGTGGAACTATTCATTTCTAACTCCTCCTTTTTTTTTTTCTTTCTGATTAAATTCGTTGCGGGATCCAAGACAGTTAAAGCCATTCCCCGGGACATGCCTGAGCCTCACCGCTCAGTGTCATTTCATTGTGTGCCACTGTTGAACCTGGCTTACAGGAGTTGCAGTGGTGGGTAAGAGGGAGGGACTAGTCCCTAAAAAAAAAAAAAAAGTAGTAAATCTAATTTTATTAGCCTCTTTATACCATTCTGTCTCCCGCTTTGCTCTGGAGGGAAGAGGAACTAGTAATTTCTAACCCCTCGTTTTTTCTTTCTGATTAAATTCGTTACGGGATGCATTCGTTACAGGAGTTGCAGTGGTGGGTAAGGCGGAGGGACTAGTCCCGAATAAAAAAAAGATGTGAATCTAATTTAATTTATATTTTTGCTAGTGGTGTACACAGGGCTGCAAATCAAGCTATACATTTCCACTATAAGCTGATCTCGCGTCGTATAGGATTTCCATACAATGACAGGTCAGCTTATATTGGAAATGTATAGATTGATATGCAGCCGTGCGTACCATATTACCCCGTTTAGAGGGCGTTTAAAACGTCATTGGGCACGTTATTACTTAATAATCAATACGGAGCCGATGATAATCATTTACCAAAACACATGTAGGTATGCATAATATGAAGATACAAACTTCATTTGATAATTATCTTTCTGATTACACGATAAATAACGGAAGCATATACTTAATTGTATGGCGATAAAAATGGCAACATTTATCTAATGTTATCTACTTTGGAAAAACGTGTTTCATTGGCAGAATTAATGTAATGATGATACATATATAGTACGAAAAGGATTATATAGGTAAGTATATTATTGAGCTAATCCTTGTTCTTGGTGATAACGGAGTGATGATTTCAGTTCAATGATTTTAAGAGAGAGATAACGTTTTTTCAAGGTATACTAATATTTTTTTAAGCTAATTTATTTAAGGAGGCCCTGTACAGACGCCAGCGCATCAAGCTACCCCAATCTGTAAAATTTCCCCTATTGAAAGTGAACCTTATAGTTTTGTGATAAAGTTAAAAATCTATAAAAGAAATTTGACACATTGGAGTAGCTGGATGTGCTGTTGTCTGTACCTAGATTAAATGACGATGTGTTCATGTCACCGCCGTAAGACAACATGGTATATATCTAACTGAAACTAGGACTTATTGACAAAAATAAATATTATACAACAAATAGTAGTAGTTACATGCACCAAAATTATGCAATTGCAACTGTAACTGTTGCCTCAAAACTTCGCCTCACACTCACTCCATCAACACATGTTGGAAATCCTCCACCACACCATAAGCTTCGCAATTAGGTGACTCTGCAAAGTAAATGTTTAAATCTATTGGAAGGCATATGCCCGGAACGAAGTCTGAACATTACTAACATTTTAATATTTGCTCTTAGTAAGCTCACCAGCCCGAAGAATTGCAAAACAGAAGTGGCAGTGGGCGGGGCACATAGCTCGTAGAACCGACGGCCGTTGGGGCAGAAAGGCTCTCGAGTAGCGACCACGAACCGGAAGACGCAGCGTGGGCAGGCCCCTACAAGATGGACCGATGATCTTGTGTGGGTTGCTGGACGCGAATATCGCAAGACCGGCAATTGTGGACATCTTTGGGGGAGGCCTTTGTCCAGCAGTGGACGTCTTTCGGCTGATATGATGATGATGATGAAGAAGCTAATAAGTTATTATCACTGAACAACGCGTCAGCGTAGCCATGTACCATTACCATTAGAATCTATCATCAAGGTGCGGCGCAAAGCGGTAATTGTTGATCCCTATTAATAGCCTAAAGCAATCCCCCAAGGATCAAATCATTCAATAACATATTATTTTTAAGGAAGTAGGTAAAATATTCTAAATTCTAAACGAACAGAAGTATTTCCGCTGCACAGTGAGGGGGAAGTGCATTGGGACATGTTAAATAGTAATGTCTTCCGGAAACTGTGCACTTTTAACTTGGGACGGGATTATATTAGGTCTTTACCTATGAAATTGCCGTTCTGCAGTACTGGTCATTTCAAATCAAAATAATTTTTGTTTGGCTAAGAGTTCTAATTTCAAATTAATTTTATTTTAAAAACATGGATTCTTTTTTCCAAAAGTAGTCATTTCTTTATTGATTAGTGTTACATTTTCATCGCATTTCAATCTTTTTCGTCATCATGGATACGTTAAAAATTCGAGTAATTATGGAATATGAGTACCGTCGTGGCAGCAACGCGGCACAAGCGGCACGCAACATCAACGACGTTTACGGAGCTAACACTACAAACCAACGCACCACCTGTTATTGGTTTGCTCGCTTCCGTTCTGGAAATTTCGACCTGAAAAATGAACCTCGCGGTCGTCCGAAGACTTTGGTCGACAATGACGAATTAAAGGCGGTTGTGGAAGCTGATGATACACAATCTACGGCTGAATTAGCAGCAGCTTTCGACGTTAGCGTCAAAACAATATTGGTCCATTTGCGTCAAATTGGCAAGGTAAAAAAGCTTGACAAATGGGTGCCCCACGAACTCAATGATCGCCAGCGCGAAGTACGCGTCGAGACGTGCCTTGCACTGCTCAACAGACACACAAATGAAGGAATTTTGAACCGCATTGTTACCTGCGATGAAAAATGGATTCTGTTTGATAACCGCAAGCGCTCAGCAAGTTGGTTGGATCCTGGTTCAGCACCTAAACAATGCCCTAAACGAAAACTTACCCCTAGAAAAGCGATGGTCACTGTTTGGTGGTCTAGCGCCGGTGTGATTCATCACAGCTTCTTACCAAACGGGGTGAGCATTACTGCAGATGTGTACTGTGAAGAACTGAGCACAATGATGGAGAAGCTGGCGCATCTCCAACCAGCATTGGTCAATCGCTCGTCTCCGCTGCTCCTGCACGACAACGCGCGACCTCATACTGCACAGCAGACGGTCTCCAAGTTGCAAGAACTGGGGTTGGAAGCTCTCCGTCATCCGCCCTACTCACCAGACCTTGCGCCTACAGACTACTACTTTTTCCAGAATTTGGATAACTTCTTGGCGGGAAAAAAATTCAATACCCGAGAGGCAGTACAAAATGCCTTTGAAGAATTTGTTGCCTCCCGTCCAGCTGATTTCTTTAAGAAGGGCATCAATAAACTGCCACTGCGATGGCAAAGATGCATTGATTGCATGTGTGATTACTTCGATTAATACAAATAAAAAAATTCATGAAAAAAATTCGTTTAAATTTTTTCATACAAAACGGCAATTTCATAGGTAAAGACCTATTATAAAGATTTAAGGGAAAAAAGTAATGACGTTAAAACCGGTATGCATTCTAGATATTTGTAGATGTATAGGTTATGGGGTACATGTAAAGGACACCGTTTGGAAACCTCATACTACCTCCTACCAAATTTTTATGAATACAGTCAGAGTAGATCCATAGGTAGTAACAATAAAAATATACCTTCGTACGTAGAAGATTAAAATTTAATATTAAAACTTACATGCTATAGGAAAGTAGAATTAGATAAAATTTTAAACACTATAGGAGTGTAATACACACCAGATAACTGAAGTTTTCTTTTTATACTGGATGAATATAGATATCTTAACGGTTTCTGGACGGCTAAGGGGTGCATGA
Source organism: Pseudoips prasinana (assembly GCA_951640165.1). Lineage (NCBI taxonomy): Eukaryota > Metazoa > Arthropoda > Insecta > Lepidoptera > Nolidae > Pseudoips > Pseudoips prasinana. The sequence continues at coordinate 18,363,082 of OX621236.1, read as the reverse complement.
AGACCTTTGTCAACGGCATTATTATGAAAATATTAGAAGCCCAGTAGATGCAGTTGAAATTACGAGGCTAGAGTTAACAAGCATGTTATGGGCACGCGCGGTCCACCTTCGATCACATCTTTACTAACCATCAGGTGTGATCGTGGTTAAGCGCAAACTAGCATAAAAAATAAGAAAATTATGGATTCTGTATAATTTTACTACTACTAAGTACTAATTAAACCTGGGCCTCTATCGGCTAAGTCGCCGAACATCGATTTCTTAAATGGCGTTAAATCGGCTTCCATGAGCATATTTGACGTCATAAATGGTCCGGATTCGATTGTCAACGTTGAAGCCGATTTAACGATTGACTAAGTCATTTTTGAACTTTATTTATTTGAACGTCATTTAAGACATCGATGTTCGGCGACTTAGCCGTTAGAGCCCCTGAATGTAACATAGATATTGGTGGCCGGTAATGAGAGTGGAATATAAGTGGGCTTTGTAAATTATCTCATTATTATTATAGAAGACATGTGTAAGATTAAAAAGACAGTTTTAATTAATATCATGAAGCGGAAGGTAAATTATGTAAATTGTGGTGTAAGCTTTAATTAATTAATACCTACAGAAGTGAAACAAACCCACTTATTAGGTACCTACAACCAAGTACGTGATCTGTGTTTATTTCGTGATAAAACGTGATTTATTTTCTTTTCATCACATTATAATTAATAAGAATTACTTACGTTGTGAAATATTACAATAATAACAGAATATGATACTTGAATGCAACGATTTGTTATCTGTTGAATGGCGCAAGAGTTAGAATAAATATTTATGTTGCCGGCAACCATCAGTATGTGGTTTCGTAGTCTACTCAATGTATTTCTAAACAATTTAATGGGTTTCACTAAGAGCAGACGCCTTATTGGGTGTGTTTTCTGACGACAACTATTTCACAAAAATCTTGTAGGTATCGACAGTCCAATATCTACATATATGTATAATAATATATAATATCCTGGGAAATTATTTATAGCCATCTGCTCCCAAATTAAGCGGAACTTGTACTATGGAAATCAGATAACTGATATACTACATAATAATATACTCTATACAGACTCAGGCCAAACATAAGTACATGTTCATGCACACAAATATCATCTAAATATATCTTATGTACCGACCTCAAGCAAGGCTACTATCATCCTCCATGACGAAATAGACGACGAGCAGCCCGTTTCGTGTATTGAAGTAAATAAATAAATAAAATACAAAAGGTTTTTATTCAAGTAGACGTTTAAAAAGCGCTTGTAAATAGTCAGAACATGTTTGTAGTAATATAATTAAGTATACATAATTGTTTCTAGTTACATAGGTACATAATTGTCAGTAGAGCGGCAGTTACCCCAAAACGTTTCTAAAACCGATCTAATGCAGCTCCATGTATATTGCCACCTCCACCTGATATTTGATCTCCAAAGAGATGAAGTGTATATTAACTATTTATATTGTATATAACTGGATGAATATTTTTATTTACAGTGTTATTTAGTATAGTATAATGATTCTCACTTCTGTCATACTACTTCAGTGTAAAGGATATATATTGGGTACAAAATTGTAAATATAATTTGAGGACGACGGAACTGGTTGCACTGTAAGTTACTTTTAGCATTTAAGTTATTTATTATATACCCTTAGTGTAACTGGTCGTTGTCATAAAAAAAAAATCTCTGGCTCGAGTTATTTAGTTCATTTGAACCTCCACTCTTCTCTATTGGATGGTAAAGCAGTGAAGCAAATTAAACAGGTACCTGCATCAAATCGACTTTCAGCTGCGGACAATCTGTAAAAAGAATAAAAGAAAATATACAAAAGTGTGTGTATACATAGGCGGACTGTCATACACAGGGTACTCGGTGCTGAAACAGATTTATCGTAAAAATATCAAATAGTCAAATAGTCATTTATTGATAATGGTTTTACATGTCATAGTTTTTAAATAATATAATAGGATACAATGTCAAAGAATAAAAATATTTCTAATACAAACTACTTACTTAAACTTTAAAAATTCGTCATGCGAGTAAAAGGATTGCTCGATAAGCCACCTCTTCAATCGAACTTTAAAACTCGGTAATGAAGGGATATTGGATATGCTCACCGGGATTTTGTTATAAACTGTGTACCCCATGACATAAGTTGTCTTTGATGATTTCGTAAGTGTCCTCGGAACTGCTGCCAATTTGTGGTTATGCCGTGTGTAGTACGAAAGAACAGTGCTTCGTTTGGTATATAGTTCTATATTCGCTTTAACATACACGGCAACTTGGTATATGACTATCACTATCTGATGACAGGAAGTTGGCGTTTTGCAACCCTGAACTTTACAAACACGTAAAAGAATCAGTTGTGTCTGAACACCCTGCAAAGTTGTGGCAGGAAGTCCTGGAGCTAGATCTAGAGCTAGCTAGTCCTAGCCAGTCTGGAGAAAATCGCTTTATGCGATAAGACCGCCCATTATTATTGTCCAATTTATGTATCCTGTTTAAATGTGTACAAAAAAGAGTATTCTATTCTAGTCTTCGTTAAGATTAAAGAAACCAAATGACAACCAATCATATAATTTACTAGCTGGTGCCCGCGACTTCGTCCGCGACAATTTTGAATGATTACCAATGTAACTACTTACTTCTAGCTTAATCTAAAAAATATAACTTTTAAAAGAAATAAGCAATATAAATTTAAGAAAACCTAACCTATAAATAACCTAGCTAAGAAATAAACTAAAGACTACTTTGCTACTGTTATTTAAAAAAAAGACCCGATATCATAAACCCAAAAACATCAAAGAATACATATCAATTGTCCTTAAGTAAAGTCAGTAAGTCCAATAAAGTAATATAATAATCAACGATGCATTAATCACAAAGGTAACTCCCATTAACCTAGGTTGCGACCACGGCATTGATAGGTCTAATATCACATTTTGTGAACAAAACCATAGCGCGATCTAAAATGATGATTACACCATCTACTAACAAAAATATAAACTTGTAAAGCGGTAAAATTAAGATGTGGGCATATATTTTGGGTGAGATTTAGGGGATTATCTTTTGATTCAGTTTTGGACTACCTTTTACTTCAAGCATTTATTTATTTTAACCGATATGTCAAATGAGTTCTGCGATCTGAAACGATATAAACACCATCTAGTTACAAAATTGTGAACTTGTAGATCAGTAAAATTAAGATGATATTTTTTGGGTGCGATCATCTCGACACGAACAATTTATACTACGCTAACTCGAATTTTGGGTAAATTACTTTTTTATCCCAATTTTATTAAATTGACGTTTTCTTAATATGTTATAAAAAATACCAAAAAAAAAGAAGTTACAAATCTTATAAAACGCTAAATCTTTACTTAGACGACAACAAACACGACATTTTAAGCAATAAGAAACGAATTTCTTAAGTTGGTGTAAATTTTTGGTGTTGACCTATTGAATCAGTTATGGATTACCTTTTAACAACAAATTATTCCCTTGATTGCTTTATTTTTAACTGAAATACCAATTTTCATACAGACATCCCCTATTTGTCACCCTTCGTGGTAGAATTCTCGGAAATCCGGAAACGTATACTTTTAATTTTTAACTGTAATGCTAAATACCAATTTTCATGCGTTTAACTTAAAACTTGTTAGCACTTTTTTCATATAAATTACATCCCCAATTTTACGCCCTTGGGGGAGAATTTTCAAAAATCCGGAAATATATATTATAATTTTTAACTGCAAGTCTATATACATGCCTTATACATCAAAATTAAGGACTTTCATAAAATATTTTATCCCTTATTTTACTCCCTTAGGGGTGGTATTTTCAAAAACCCTTCTTCGGTGGATGCTTACGCCATAAAAGATAACTACTGTCAAAATTCAAGTCCCTAACTCCAGCCGTTTAGACTGTGCGTTGATATGGCAGTCAGGCAGTATAAAATTATATCCCCTATTTTCCGCCCTTGGGGGTGTAATTTCCAAAAATCCTGAAATAAATGCTATATATTTTTAACAGAAAGGCCAAATACTCATTTTCATGCGTTTAACTTCAAAAATATCGCATTTTTCATACAAACTTACATCCCCTATTTTATGACCGTCGGGGTGGAATTTTAAAAAATCCTGAAATAGATATTTTTTATTTTTAATTAAAAAGCCAAATGTTAATTTTCATGCTTTTAACTTAAAAATTGACACTTTTTTCGTACAAACTTACATCCCCTATTTTTCGCCCTTGGGGGTGTACTTCCCAAAAATCCTGAAACATATATTTTTTATTTTTAACTGCAAGGCCAAATACCAACTTTCATGCCTCTAACTTCAAAAATGGCAAAGTTTCATACTAACTTGGCACCCCCGTTTTACCCCCTTAGGGGTTGAATTTCGAAAAATCCTTCCTTATTCCTTGTCTACATTATAAAGAAAACATCTGTGCAAAATTTCAGCTTTCTAGGGCCAAGGGTTTGGGCTGGGCGTTGATGAGTCAGTCAGTCAGTCAGGACTTCTCTTTTTATTTATATAGATTATTATGATTCTTATATTGATACCAGAAGTATAAAATTGTTACCTCTTTTCATGAAAATTACTCGGACGGATGAGTATGAAGTTTGACAAAATGTTTATTTTTTTTACAAATTTTGTTTAAAGACTTCGCCCGGAAATAAATGTATCCCTGTATCACGGCCTACGGGTTACTTTACAAACACATAATTGACGGACACAAAGTACATTCTCACACAAATAGCTAGTTAAAGTCGATATGGAGAAAAATAATAATAAAATCTAGGGACAATGTCACACAGATCATCCTAGCCCCAAACTAAGCAAAGCTTGTTACTATGAGGCGACGATATACATTCATATATAGATAGATAAATACTTATATACATAGAAAACATCCATGACTCAAAAACAAATATTCGTGCTCGTCACACAAAAATTTACACTTACCGGGATTCGAACCCAGGACCACCAGCTTCGTAGGCAGGAGCACTACCAACTCGGTTACGGTGACCGTCGCCGAGAATGAGTGCAGAACGCTAATCTATATATATAAAAATCAATGCCACTTTTCGTTGTAATGTTATAACTCAACAACGCCTTTACCGATTTGGCTAATTTTGGTCTTGAATTATTCGTGGAGGTCCAGGAAAGGTTTGTACGTAGAGAAAATTAAAAAAAAGTCTTGAAAAAGTGTAAAATCAACATCTTTTAGCAATTTACAATATTTATATTTTTGTTTGAATAAATGAACATAATAATCATATTTTTTTATTACTATGCCTTATACGTAGCAAAGCACGTACCGGGCCGCTAGTATTTCTATATAATATGCATTAGAAATAAAATCAACGAATCAATAGTCTCTATATACCTCTACAATACGTTTTTGACACACACAGACAGTCAAACTGTGAAGAGATTAATATTATAATACTCTTTGGTATGAAATCTAAAATTTAAATAAATTATGGTCAAATGTCGAGCAATGGGCCACCACTAGTACCGCTAATTGTATTATCATAGTAAACAGACATTATCAAGTACCTACAGCCACGGAGATGATACAGCTGTCAGTAAACGCTCGCCTGAAAGTGATCGTTCCTAGGGATAAGCCCACCGTCTCTAGGGTTCCGTACATATATTGTACAAACGGAACTCTATTACTTAGCCTCCGGAGACCATACATTCGTCCGTCTGTATATCAGTGGGCTGTACTTATATTATGAAGCGTAGTACAGAGACAATTTATATTTTCCCAGAATATGTATTCCCGTTGCCAATATAAGAATAACTTAACTATTATAAAACCCCGATTCCAACTATAATTACATCATTTTGGAAAAGGTATGATACTCTTACACTGCTGGACCAATATTAATAATAATAATAATATCCTGGGACATTATTCATACACGTTTCAGGAAAAATCTTAAACTAAGCAGAGCTTGTACTATGGAAACCAGATAACTGATATATTACATATACTAATTTTCTTTTGTAAATACATACTTATATAGATAATTTACACCCAAACCTTGGACAAACAGATATGTTCATGCACACAAATATTTGTCCCGGGTGGGAATCGAACCCACGACCTGTGGCGTGAAAGGCAGCGTATCTACCAACCACGCCAACAGGCCCGTCAGTTTCCCGTATTAACCAAACATAGCTAAGAACCACCGAAAGGAAACTGACTTTCAAATGAAAAACAACCGCATCGAAATCGGTTCATCCGTTTGAGTGCAACGATGCTACAGACAGACATCCACATCAAACTTATAGCACCCCTCTGTTTGCTTCGGGGGTTAAAAAACAAGAGACGTAATTTTTTCGGTGATTTTCGCGATCTTGTGCGATGGCATGAAAACCTTTGTGTCTAATTCAGACTCGCTCTTGACCTGTAAACGTGACTAAAGATTTAATTACTTATTTTTCTTTTGAGAATACTCCATCCCATTTAGCTACGGATACCGTATTTAATTAATTGTAGAGACAGGAACATCCAATTCAGATAAATAATTGTCAATTCTACATAATGTTTTTGCGTGGGATCTTAGGCAGAAAAGTTCACGCCTACGCTTTACGTGGATTGGCAAAGGTCACGCCTCTTCTCATGGGTGCTAGAAAGGTCATCTCTTTTTGTGAGTGCCAAAGGTGAACTCAGGGTTGAGCATACCGTGGGTAGCAACTCCCACTAACTACAATATTTCTGAGCTATTTTATCAATATGTGGGGGAACTTTAACATCATCTATACATATAATAAAATCGTAGGAAAGTAAAAACTGTACATTCATTATTTTTTTTAAAAGGATACTTGGTTCGTGATCTATAATCGATACCAAATCCAAAAATGTAGTTTTTAGAATTTTTGTCTGTATGTATGTCCAGGCGAAACTCAAAAAGTACTGCATGGATTTACTTCAAATTTTGCATGAATATTACTAAGAGGCCGGCTCAACATATAGGCTACATATTAGTACGCTATCACCTACGGGGGAGGAGCTGTGATAATTCATAAAGTTTAACGCGGGTAAAACCGCGGGGCACTGCTAGTTTATTATAATATGCAAGAAAGGAACCTTTACTTCAAGTTTGTGAAAGAGTTATATAGTATATACTGTACTTAAAATCTAATCAACATCTATGTGTATCATACTTACTATATCATAGCAAGGAGTTGTGCTCCCTGTTTACCCTTGTGGGAAACAAGCATCAATATATATTACAAAGTTTGACTGCTTCATTGATGTAGCGGTACCGTGTTTATCCATAGATAATGAGATCCTGGCTTAAATTCCGGGTGAAAAATTCCCAGTATCAGCCCGGAGTCGCGGAGAGCACGTAAAGCCGTTGGTCTTAGGTATACCTGACATCCGCCTGGTCGAGTCTTCTATGAGAGTGAGGGAATAGAATGTTCACCTGTGTGTGACTGCACACTATATGATATATCCCGCGCAGATGGCAAATCTCCATTGAGACCTGCCGACATTATTTATATATTTATTATGTAGTTGTTTCACGCAAATAGACATTACTAAATATTAATCAGTGACATATATAATATGAGGTGTGCATACATGCAGTGATGTGCAGTTCACGCCATAATAGTAATTTGCAACGCAAATTGCCCTTACTACTTTCGTAATAAAGCCGATGTCAGGGTCCACGTGTTCAAACTTTTGTAGAGTCAACTGCACTTACAAGGAGAACGTGACTAGAAAATAAAGCATTTTCAAATAGCATTTATCCTAGCCTTATCTACTCAACTAATCTCATGAAATTTAGCACACATTTCAGGAAAAAGTTTATACAGTTATCGAGGGTAACGATATTGAAGCCGCAGATAAGAGCCAATTATTTATATATAAATCCTGCTTTCTTTTGAATTTATTAAATAGTTGGTATAAAAAGGTTTTATCCCACATTCGGATTGCCTAAAACACGGTATACGCTCAGATTTGAATAACGAATCGCTCTAAATATTCAACAGATGATTACTCGTATAACTCGTAAGCTATTGTAGGTCTTAGGCAAAAGAAATTCTATAATATATGCCGGATACTATCGGGGAGGAGAGTGGTCATTAAAATAAAATAATATTAATTTTCTTTTGTGTTCCCATTCCATGCACGATTTGCCGATGTCAACTGAGAATTTATATTCTGGACGGTGTTTTAAAGATGCTTGAGAAAGTAAAGTGTATATGGATTACGTCACAACTATTCATAGCAGGATAGTCGAGCGTAAACTAGATACGACTCAAAGACGGGAAATGTCAAGCGGTTGCAGAAATAATAATGCAGACAGTAGGTAAGCCGAGAAGAGACCACCGATAATAATAATAATATAATAATATCCTGGGACATTATTCACACACGGTCATCTGATTCCAAACTAAGCAGAGCTTGTACTATGGAAACCAGATAACTGATATACTACATATACTATTTTTTATATAATTTACACCCAGACTCAGGACAAACAGACATGTTCTTGCACACAAATATTTGTCCCGGGTGGGAATAGAACCCACGACCTCCAGCGAGAAAGGCAGCGTATCTACCAACCACGCCAACAGGAGCGATACGCCTCCTGTGAAATAAATTAACAAAAACGGTACGTTCAAATGTATTTTCAGTACCTAACAAGATTCATAATCATCGATCAATGGATTCATATTTTATTCACAAACGTTGAATAACTTATTCTGAACAGTTACAAAAATATTCAAGAGAATACTATATTTCTTTATATTATAATAATATCTTGAATAAATATATCTCTATTTATTCAAGATAATATTCCAGATAAGCCCTATGCCCTATAGACAGTTCTTTAAGTAAGTCGAATGGAACTTATTTTGTCTGTAGAGGTGATTTTTGATAATCTTTAAGTAGAGGTAGGGCACAGCATTCATTCATTCATTCGCTCAAAGAGCAGCCCGACTGGAGAAGTACCTCCTCCTTACAGAAGACATTCCTTAATTAAATTAAACAACATTAATTGCTTAATGTTGTGTTTCTAGGTGTGGGTAAGGTCGCCAGAGTTAATAGGGGTGGGGGTGGGGAGGGTCAGCAACAATTGTTTGCGGACTATTTTGAAGGGCGGCAACGCACCCGCAATTCCTTGGTGTTCCTAGGGTCCATGGGCGGCGATAATCACTTAGCGTCAGGTGACCCACTTGCTCGTATGTCTCCCTCTGATATAAAATAAATCTGCTAAAAATATAAACTTAAAATAAAATTTATGAAACCGGATATCTTTCACACGGACTAAAACGCACTTGTAAATTACATGGATCGTAGTATTACAGGTTAACTATATATAATTATTATTCTTTACAGATTATTATAATTAATTTTAACTACAGATTATTAGTTCTGGTATTTACATTGAATCAATTATAATTATAATTTATGATAAGTTTGGTTAAGCTTAGTTGTTATTAACAAAATGATTATTTAAGGTCTAAGTACTAATTGGCATATTTATAGTTTTAGATATATTTTACTACATCCTTTTTGAATGGCTCTGTCTATATTGAGGAAAAGTCTATATTGTAATTATGACGGTTACCCTTTAACGCTACTACCGAGATAGTTAGAAACATTGTTCTTTTCCTGTAATATTTACTTAAACATGTAACAGTTGTTTAATATTTTGTACCACCCAGTTTGGAGTTTCGGTCCCGGGTCCACTGTGGAACAAAAACCTCCCTCAAGAATATATGCCGTAACTACCACACTTGGCAGACGGGTTCGGAATAACAAAATATTTAGTCATCTCATTTCATTATTATTTGAATTATTCTTAATGTACTTATTTATAATCGGACACGAGTTTATCCCTGTACTGTGAGAATTAGCATTGACAATGAAACTACAAGTATTAAACGTAAATACTTTAGCTAAGTCTTTGTTTCGAAATGTTCAAGTGAAACTTCTATTATGACAACTTATTAACCTTAATGACTACCGTAATAGCTTACTTAGATAATTATTTTTTCTACAAATTAGATAGTAAGTGAGTTAACGACGGGTTATCAAATCACCTAAGTTCATTTCGCATTCATTTTAATTATTGTTGCCTGTATTCTTACCAAGTAAAATTACTTCACTACCTGAGGTACTTCTCTTACGTAAATATTTAAACGCTTTATTCAGTCATAAGTCAATTGGACGGGCCTGTTAGCGTGATTGGCAAATGCTTGCTTTTCACGCCGGAGATGTTGGGTTTGGTTCCCACCTAGGACAGATTTGTGTGCATTAACATGGTTTTGAAGTTATACTTCTTTTGGCGCGATGGAGAAAAATGATGAGAATGAATTTTTACGATGCGCGCGCACACCGACACCAAAAAATTTAACAGCATGAAGTTAGTTCTAGGTGGTATGAAAATGTATTAGAGTGAATTTTTATCGCATCGTGCGCGCGCAACGTAAAAATAACAGCATGACGTTAGTTCTAGGTGGTATGAAAATTGATAACTATGTTCAAGTTGTATATTTAGAAGTATAACTTCTAACGCGTGTACATAAGTACACACAAGTTTTTTTTTTTCAGAGTCTGGGTGTAATTTTCTATATAAGTATGTATTTACAAAAAAAAAAGTAGTATATAGTATATGTAGTATTTCACTTATCTGGTTTCCATAGTACAAGGTCTGCTTAGTTTGGGATCAGATGGCCGTGTGTGAATAATGTCCCACACACACAGATTTGGGGAGCTTTTTTATACTACTAAGTCCCACCTTACCCGATAGTACGTATGCGGGCACCGTAACCTATGAGGTTTGCAACCGATATTTTGGCGTTACTTTTGCGTTGCCTACCCTTCCCTCCAACCCAATCAGTTCTGGCGACGTTACAGGCATCCAAGACTTCAACATTTCTATAATAAAGTATATTTTACCTGGAGTGAAATCTCTAAGGTACTTCTCGTGGGTCAAGGTGGTACGCTGAAAAAAGACACTGTGCCCTACCTAACTTAAATGTTACCATCGTTTGCGCTAGACATAGATCATGTATAGGTAGATAACTAGAACTTAAACACTGCTATAGCGTATGAACTCCAATATACATATACAGTAATACCCCGCTTTACGCGAGGGATAGGTACGTTCCGGAAAAAATCGCGTTAACTGAATTTCGCGTAAATCGAGGTTTATGATTTAACATAGTCAAATTTAATTTAAAAAATACGAATCATTTCATCTCACAGTCGATTCTGAGAGTCCACAATCTCTCCCAACAATTGTTAATTTACCTCCATTTTCCATTATTTTTAACACTTTTATCTTCAATTCCAAAGTAACGCTTTACGCTCTTTTTTCTTTATAGGCGACATTTTTGACGTAGCGTTAAATTATGTACATATATGTAATCTCCAATAAATGTTAAAACACGTACCTACACGACTGCCAGCCGAACTAAACACGACGGAACAAATGAAACGAACGAGGGAATCCCCATAAAACAAAGTCTTAGGACGGGGAATCCCTAATTCTTCAATCAGAATCTTCAGAGAAAGGAATAACCAAAAAGAAATTAATGACTACATTATTTTTAATACATTCTTTCGCGTAATACAAGGCATTTGAACGTCAAAGTCTAAATTCGCGTTATAGTGAAACCGCGTATAACGAGGTCGCGTAAAGCGGGGTATTACTGTACTAGAAAAAAAATATAGAGGTTATATTAAATCAGTGAACAGAACTTTACAGATGCTGTATAAATATAATAGCTAAAATAAAAAATATAAGAAAACAATAAATTTAGTTCAAGTAACGTAGTTATTTAAGTAGGTATAATTCAATAAAAATATATTTCGTCGTCTTAATAACAGATATCTTGAGAAAACTTACATCCATATTTCAATAGTACAGGCTCAGACAGAGTTTGGGATGGCACTGTGTAAGTTTATATATATTATAAGTTTATATATATATTATAGGTAAATTATACCCAGACAGAGTAATCAAAGTAGTTAAGTACTAGACCAACCAAGATTGTGCCGAAAGATGTACCTACATTGATTTTTGTAAATAAGTACTGGAAGGGTTCGAATATCGCCCAATATTATATATAATATGGCAATGGTTACCATAGTGTAGGCCATATCAGAGGATATGGCATAATTCGTTTTTTTTTACAGTGGGACCCGATAGATCAACATACCCTCATAAGCACGCTCATTTATTAAACCTCATTAGCGGTAATCCTACTATAGATTGAGCCAAGGAGCTTAACTTCGCTAATCGCTTACAGATTGGTGAGAGCAACAGGCTATGTGCCTTTTAAGTAAAAATATAATATAATATATAATATCTAGGGACAATGTCACACAGATCATCCTAGCCCCAAACTAAACAAAGCTTGTACTATGGGTACCAGGCGACGATATACATACTTATATAGATAGATAAATACTTATATACATAGAAAACATCCATGACTCAGAAACAATTATTCGTGCTCATCACACAAATATTTACACTTACCGGGATTCAAACCCAGGACCACCAGCTTCGTAGGTAGGAGCTAGGCTACGGAGATTGTTAAATTTGAGGCACATCTAGCTTATTTATAAAACCGGGCCACAGGGTGTGTCCAATTTGTATCAATTATAAATCTGACCTTTATAAGTTAATTTTGTAATCCTATGTACCTTAATATTGACAGAACCGTTCAGACAATATGTAGTAAAATATAGCTAAAACTATTAATTTCGATAATTAAACTTAAACATGATCTCTTTGTCAATAACTTTATACAAGCTAGATAAATATCATTGCTATTACAAAATAAATTTTATTAATGTTTTCATACAATCCGTATACCTAAATATCTACATATGTAACTAGAAATAATTATAACAATAATAAATGACTTTTATTTCGGACAACAATACAGATCCATACTTTATTAATAACTTAGACTTATGAACTAATGTTAGTAAGGAAAATTGGTGAGGAGGTATTATAAATTAAGGTGGGTACTCTGTCTGTGCAGAACGCAATAAAGCACCCTTACATTATTACCCCCTGCACAAACTCTCCAACAATAGGTGAGCTGTAATTTTCAGCAACCGTTCTCAAAATGCTGTTGCTAGTGTCTCTTACTCTCCTTAGGATGGATGCGGTTTTTTTGATACTTCATTATATAACTACAAACATATTCTGACTATGTACAAGCGCTTTTTTAAAGTCTACGTGAATAAATACCTTTTTTATTTTATCTATTTTAATCTCTTATTCCTACTCCTGCGAGTATTACGTAGTTATTACCACAGACGAACAAATGTCGTAATGAATCATTTCCACGGCTTACACAATTGTCCAAGCGGTTCATGTTCATGAACAAGGTAGTTACTATGACATTGACATTACTGACAATAGCGACGTTTTCACTATAGGTAATGACAGTTCGCATCACGGATACTGTGTAGTCAACTTTCCGACTTTTGGACTCACAATAGAATTGGCAATCAATTTACGAAGTACCTTGTATTTTTCTCCAGAGATAGCTCATTATACTGCACGCTATAAAGCGCAGGGGACCAATAAAAATAAAATAATAATATCCTCACAAGATGGACCGATGATCTTGTGAGGGTCGCTGGAATGGCCGCTGAATGCGGATAGCGCAAGACCGGCAAATGTGGAGATCTTTGGGGGAGGCCTTTGTCCAGCAGTGGGCGTCTTTCGGCTGATATGATGATGATGAATAATATCCTGGACCTGGGACATTATTTACACACGGCTATCTGATCCCAAACGGATGAGAGCTTGTAAAGCGATTCAACAATAGTAAGAACAACAAAAAATTACGCGCCTAACACTAATCAAGAAGAACTATACATATCTACTTGCGAAAAATTAATTTTAAAATCAATAATAATATATTACTAGCTGTCCCGGCGAATTTTTTAATCGCCATATAGTTATACAAATAGTGCCGAAGAAGCAACGAACACAAAAAACAACGTCTTACAGTCTTTTGTCTCATTCGTACATTACCTTTTCACGGCTGGAGCCCTCGCTCACCTTTATAGTCTGGTGAAGCAGTGAAAGTCTCCTAGGCTAAATTTTAAATTTTCTAATTTTTTGAAGTTGTAAATTTTTGTTCATACAAACCTTCTCCTGACCGTAACGAACACATTAAAGAAGGATTTATCTAATTCGGTCCAGTCGTTTAGAAGTTATGAGCGTACAAACATTTGGGTGATTCATATTTATTTATACTAAGGAAATTAATGCAATTGGCAGCCTTGTCACGCAATCCGATTTTTTCTAAGTAACCGTTTTGCGTTGGATGAAGGTAAGGTTAAAGTTAAACGTCTTCGCTTTACTTTAACTTAGAGCCACAATTGCACAAATCATCACAAAAAACCTATCCTCTAACGTACATCCAGGTCTGTAACCACACTGGGTCAAGGATCAAAAAACAAAAGTATGCCCTCGGGTTCGGGTTACTTAGATTGTAGTCTTATTTGCTAGACGACTTGAACCCCGCTTGCTTTCAAAGCTATCCTATTGCCGGTTAAGATATATTAAAAAAAACCTCTTAGACTAACTGTACGATGGGTGATAGTGATAGAGGTGATACTTTGATGGGTACCGGGTCATGCGGGTATCGAGGGCAACGAAAGTGCCGACGAGCTTGCACCGGCTGGAGCTAAATTGGTCCAATACGGCCCTGAGCCGAGATGCGGAATACCAAAAAGCACAGTCCAACTCACTCTTAGGAACCATTGCCAACAGGAAGCTATTAAACGCTGGCACAAACTTCCAGGTTTAACTCACTCCAAAAAAGCTATCAAGGGCTACGACCGCAAAACTGCAAATGAGGCCCTCGCGCTTAATAGGAAGAATTTATGCATCATAACTAACTAGGATGTTAACGGGACGTTGCTGTCTCAGGAAACACCTGACTACGGTGGGCATCGGAGACTGTAAAGTGTGTAAGTTATGCAATAACGCGGACGAAACACCTCTACATCTGCTCTGCCACTGTGAACCACTGTGACATTAACGTAACACCGTCCTGGGCCAACACTTCTTGCACCAGGACGATGTTATCGGTACTCCTGCCAAAAAGATTCTGAAATTTGTCTATGTTGCCCCTGCAACATGCAACATTCCCTGGTTGGACAGGGATGTTTAGTTGGAGTGGCGAGCACAATAGTTCATCGCTGGACGCAATGTTACCAGGACCTCCGGGGACAGGAAATAGCCGCCACCAGAAGAATAAGAATAAGAACTGTATGATAAAGAGACTGAAGCCATAGCTATACATATACATTATACATAGCTATACTTATAGCTGAGCTATAGCTTACAAGGTTGTTTTATAGGAGTCCTTCAAATAAGTTCCTTCCTAGTGTTTAAAATAATGATGTCATTCAGATAACATAGGCAGAAATTTAAGCTTGATATGTCAGGGAGCGGTTCATTGATGAATATTATTATTATAATAATATATTGGTGTACTGCAGACACAAAAAACCTGGTCACCACGAAATGCTGAATGATGTAATATATTAAACAGAAATAATTTAGAAGTAGAACAATACAATATAACAAAATAAAAAACAATAAACAAACAAAGAGCTATCTTAATATTTTTTTTCTTGTTACTCATTCTAAGCGAATTGAGCAAGAAAACACCCAAAAAATGTAATTTAGGCGTCTCCTAGAGCTTTCAGTGTTGACCAGGGTGAGACGGTGTCACGGCATACTAGTCAAAACAATTAAAATATGGTCCTTTATGGGTTTGCAGTATAGGCTCAGAATAGAGCACCTGGCACAGCCCCTTCGTACCATGCAATAATTTTAGAATTACCTGAATAGATAAGCTTGAGGTAATTATTTTAGATATCAGTTTTGTGTTTCTTTAACTTTACTTATCATTAACATGAAATAAATATTAAATTGACAAACAAAAGACAAATTACATCAGCATTTGGTCATCAGCAATAGAGAATTTCTCTTGCGTAGTGGCATATTCTAATCACAATTATACTGTAATTATGCGTGATAATTTTGTTACGATATACATTTTGTTATGAAAATAAATTTTAAGCCTCCAAATATAAATGGCAATTTAATTAATGTTGTAATAACCTGGTGCATCAAATATAATTCGAACTGTTTTTGAATAACATGATTTTGCATTTGCGCACTCCATCAATTAACTTTCAGCTACAATAATCACCAGGTTGCAAGCTCATTTATTAGGGAAAAATATATTAATGACAACTCTCTTATTATTATTAAGTTGTTTCAATTATTACGTTGCTTTAATTATTTAAGTTGTATTTTGTTGTTAAAGTTTAAAGAAAGGACTGATGTTGTGAGCCTTCTGCTGCGTGAGTTCCAGAGATCTCATGAATTAAATTGGATTGCATTGTGGTTTACGAAGGAAACATCGCAATCTGTGAATTTTATCAATGGTTTAATGTCCAATATTTTGCTGAATGTTAAGAAAACCTAAGTAATCAAATTCTTTACACTAATGTGAAACAGGTGACCGCTAATATACCATTTAATGGAACTAGCCCATGTTGAGACAATGACAAAGACAGTATTGTATTGACTCAAAATTACAATGGCACCCGCAAATAGAAAACCTGAAGCAAATCAAGTTGTATGGCATATAGGATTAAAACTATTAGACAGTTTACTGATGTTGACACAGACAGAATGGTACACTTCAGCTGTTGATTCTCTGGAGCAGCTCTGCAAGGAATAGCACCACATTCATAATAATATTGAATTTCCTAGCTTTGTAATTCATGAGTTACAATTTAAAGCACAAACGATAAAAAACATATTTCACTAAATTTTACATTTAATTTTATACGGAATAAATGATATTAAATTTTATAAGTTCTTGATAATCATAAAAATATTTGATTTTGTTTGTTATTATCAGCGCCATAAGGAATTACGGGAGGTGGTCACAGGTTGGACAGTCCTCTCTATCTGTCTCTGTCTAACCTACCAGTCGTTTCCGTATGCTATGGTATAGGGCTACCAAACCGTAGCAGACGGAAAACGATAGTATAGAATCGTGGATTTTTTGAGCCTTAACAGCCATTATCCAAAATATATTTACCGTCGAAAGTAGCAGGAAAGCACCACATTGGAAAGCAAAAAATTCATGACTCAGTCAAATAAGGAATGGACAGCTGTTGCCGGCATTGAAGAACTTTTTGATTTAGCGAGAAACTGAGAAGAATATACGGAACTGACTGGTTGATGCTGAAGAAGAAAATATTTTATACTTAATATATATACTATACTAATCGATAGATATTCAACATGTTGATACTGTTGAAATGACTATATTAATTTTAGTTTTATAAATCTACTAATTCCTACTAATATTATAAATCCGAAAGTTTGTGAATATGGATGTTTAGATGAGTAGATGTTTGTTACACATTCAATGATTTTGATGATACTTTGTAGTAATATAGATTATACTCGTATATCCAAATAACACATCCTACTAATATTATAAATGCAAGTTTGTGAGTATGGATGGATGTTAGTTACTCTTTCACGCCAAAACTAACCAACGGATATTCATGAAAGTTTGTAGTAATATAGCTTCTACATCAAAAATCTTATAAATCCGCGGGGCACAGCAAGTCAGCTAGTAGTAATAAAATCTCAGGTACATAAATAAACAAGACACACAAACTCGTGGTCTATAATAGCTAAGTGTTTCTACGGATGATTCATTTTGTTGTTCTGAAAAAAAGTAGAACACTAATGATCGCTAGTAACATGGATAGTAATTAGGTACTCTAATGACTAACAGACTGAAAAAATCGACGTAAGATTATATTCATAGTACTATAGTCATTACATATTCTACCACTGCACACATTTTTTATAAATAAATATTACACAGAGCATTAGCTCTGTCTTAGCTAGTCTACTGTCCCTTATAAAGGATAGGCGAATTAAGCTAAGTGTCTATATTGAGTGGGGCTGCCATCCGTCCGACTGTCCCCGGATTTGTCCTTTTTTTTTTTTTTTTTTTTTTATCGTGGGGAAATCCTTATGGACTTCCTCCGCCCTGGGGAAGGCGGAGGGGCATGCCGGACTCATACCGGCTAAAACCCCACGGTGACCGCCCTCAGCACATAATGGAGGGACCCCGGGATCTCCCGTGGAACGCACCGGGATCCCTCCGTGTGTTGCCGAAGCTCGTCTCGGGAGGAAACTTGCCTCCTCCAGTGTCCTCACTGTATCCGACAGTGCGTGGCCACCACACACTGTCGCCTTCCCGGGGGTCGTTTGATGGATGCATAACCCCGGATTTGTCCTAGTTAAGGGGGCGCAACGGTGCGGTTTTCACAACTGAATTATCGAATCTGGGACTGGCAGTGAGTCGCAGGAATTGACGTTAGACTGTTGACATGTCCGGGTTCTGGGCTCCAAATACTGGGGTTTTCGCGCATCTGGTCCTGGTTTCCAAATTTTAGAGATGACGACTATAATATTGAGTGACTACCAGTCTTCATATTGCTGCTTGTGGCAACAATTTTAATGAGAAATAGAGATATAGATATTCATTTTCTGTGTTGATAAAAAAACTAAAAGAGTATAAATAATATTTCAAGAAAATAATTAAATTTAAAGGCCAACTTACGTAAAAATATAAATATAGTATACTCGTAATCTGTTGCATCAAATACAATTGGAATTATTTTTGAATTTTTACAATATATAAATTTGATGTTCATGTTATATAACAATATTATCGTATATAACGGAACCTGTGAGCTCACTTTAGCTTTTCTGCTGCCCTTATAAAGCACTTTAGTGATGGTCAAGTTAAAGCCAATGCCGTCCAATAAAAATATCTATATCGCGGACATAGACTAGTTAATACCACAATACACACTTAGAGTATAAAAAAGGCACCACGAAAAAAGGGCATTGCGCTGCCGCCTCGTTAGTATTTTTAGATTTATTTCTACTTATATTGGGCTTTACAACCTACTAAATAAAATTTAATTTCCATTACGCAGGCAGCGGTTAATACAATCTATTCCCTCACAGACATATATATATTTATGTTTGTGTATCCATAAGTAGTTTCTCTGAGTCTGTGTGTACTTTGTGTCGTCAATATATGTTTGTAAAGTAAACCACAATACTGGGAAAAATTTCTATAGGGCGTTGTCTTTAAAAAACTTGTTACTTTATTGATCTAATAAAATTGAGGGAGGATTTTTTTGCTTAATTTGTACTTCATGCGAAGTCTATGAATTGAATACACCTATGATTGCTTTATAAACATATTAATCATACTATTCAAGAATACAATACTTCTCAGACTAAGAATAACTATGCATGGGACACAAAATGTCCTGGGCATCGGATCGAACACGTGGATGCGGCGCCGCCGTGGTAATAGCATGGTTATTGAACATGCGTATCGTCAATTACCTAAAAAGAGGTCGCACTATAAAATACCTGTTTAAATGACAGTCATTTAAAGTGAAATACATTACGCAAGGTTCTATATTCGATTAATGTATTTTTTGAAGTTATACTTCTTTTGGCGCGATGGAGAAAAATGATGAGAGTGAATTTTTACGATGCGCGCGCACACCGACACCAAAAAATTTAACAGCATGAAGTTAGTTCTAGGTGGTACGAGAGTGAATTTTTAAAAATAACAGCATGAAGTTAGTTCTAGGTGGTATGAAAATGTATGAGAGTGAATTTTTACGATGCGCGCGCATCGTAAAAATAACAGCATGACGTTAGTTCTAGGTGGTATGAAATATTAAGAAGTATAACTTCTAACGCGTGTACATAAGTACACACAAGTTTTTTATTTCTCATTTTTATATTATTATATACACAAAGCCAATGACGCTGGACAGTACACATAGTGTCATTCCAGTGTTGCCGACCTTACCCCATGCCTAACAAACATCCAATAACATAAACAAAATTAAAAAAAAAAAAATATTGTCAACAAGAAGCCGCTTACTACAAATATGGTGACCATTCTTTAGAAATGTTAAACTTCTATCCCTCCCTGGAATGGTGACTGAATTGCACGGGATAGAATATGCAGTAACGACAGTCGTAGGTTCTTTTATTTCTAACAGAAAATTTGAAAAACTGAAAGCGTCAATCATGCTTTTTATTACTACTTTCTAAATGACTAACTTCTATATAAACGACCATCCCTTTTTAACACCTATAGGTTATGAATTTACAAAAATACTGAGAAAAATCTTGTTGCCGTAGTGGTATTGGCCGTGCGTTAATTAATAGATAGACATTTCAGTGCGCTTATTTGACGCTCGACCTCCTAAATGCGTTTGTACTCATGTATAGTTTTTATACATATATAGTATAATAGTAAGTCAAACGACTCGTTTACACAATTTAATTACAAACGCATCCAGGAGGTCAAGTGACAAATAAGCGCACTGAAATGACTGTTTATTAATAAATGCACGGCCAATACCACTACGGCACGGTTGACAATAGGGTAACCACTGCCCATACGATAAGTAAGTAATGCACAACCAATACCACTACGACAAAAAACTTAATTTTTTGACAGGAGTTTAGTAAATTCAACACCTAAGGGTGTTAAAATGGATACATCTAGATGAATTATAGAGATTAAAATTAAATTATATAAACTTATATTACTATGTAGATAAATGTCTATAGACTTAACTGTTGATATACTTTACTTCTTACACCTCATTCAATATTTAACTCCAGCAGTAAATTTCTTTACGGTTCGTTAAGCGTGGCGTGAACGCGTGGGTTTATTTGTAGACGACAAAGTTTCACGCACTTGCTAAATAGAGAGTGACCTCTATCGATGAAGTATTGCGTAAACATGTTTAGAGATCATAACATAAACAACAGTGACCATAAACTTGATAACACCGCATAAGTAGGCGCATGGAACTGTTGCGATGATGACGTAATGCCATGCGTGCTGGTTTAGTTAACACACGGCTTGTCATGATAAATTGTGTGTCATTAGTTTTTCTAAACATGTACAGGATGCAAACGTGGTTGTATAATACGATTGTAACGGATTCGTAGAATTGCTCTGGATCTGAGGTTTTAATTAATAAATTACATTTCATGGCTTATGTCCTATAGTTGGAGGTTAAACACACTTAGGAGCTGAGCTTAAGTTTATACTTGCGGAGCTGATTCATAACGCTTATTAGTTTGATTGTTGAATTCACTCTTATGTGAAGGTAAACATGGCGCTGCAAATTTGTTAATAAGTTAAGCCATGCAGTGCATAGCGTTCATTCAATTTATGAGCAGATCAACTGACAAAGTACCGCCACCTAAGAGATTATACTTCAAGTGTGTTATTATGTTGTTAAATATACTGTAGTTGACGGAAACGATGGCATGGCAACGAAGCAAGCGATGGTAAAGTAATCGGAGAGTATAATATATATTATATCAGAGATCGGGCAGTAGAATTTCTCTACAGAAGTACTCTGACCACCACACTGCGATCGCCAACGGCGATTAAAAGCTTACCATCAGACTCCAACCTGCTTGCCGACTTATTAAATATTTTCCGAATGAAATCCACTGCTGGACAAGAACCTTCCCCAAGAATGGGAAGATATGCTATAATGGCTAGACGGGTTTTCGATGGTGATGGTGCTCATTGTACACATAGAAACGCTGCCCGTTCTCTGATAGAAATTCCCTCTGGGTCTATTTATACGCCCCCCACGGGATGAGATGTGGTGACGACACTATCACAAATAAAACATACGCATTTATGTTTTTATGAAAATAAAAATAGGTCACAGAGTACTAAATAATAATTAATAATAAAATATTTTAAAATTCCTCGATTACCCATCCAATTGGTTGGAGTTTTGTTACTAACAAAACAAAGGAGGTTCAGAGCTGCCATAAAGGCATAGTTACAAATTGTTCAAAAGGGAAAAGATAGATTCTTGGGATGCATAAACGTACTCTCTCGTCTCGTCTCGTCTTTAGAAACATCCCAAAAATCGACAGGTCAGGACAAGACAGTGCAAGTTACTTAGTTTCTTATGATTTTTCATTTGCAATTTTTTTTCATTTCAAATTATGCCAATATCATCACACTTAAATAAATACAATAAAAAAGATTATTTTCACGTAGACTTTAAAAAAGCGCTTGTAAATAGTTAGAACATGTTTGTAGTAATATATTTAAGTATACATAATTATTTCTAGTTACATGCAGATATTTAGGTACATACATGGATTGTTATAACATTTATAAAATTCATTTTATAATAGTAATGAAATTTAGCTAGCTTGTATTTAGTTATTGTAAAGGATGTTTAGGTTTAAGTATCGAAATTTAAAGTTTCAGCTATATTTTACTACATATTGTCTTAATGGTTCTGTCTATATTAAGGTACGAATTAAATATTACTTATGAATTAAATATCATGTTTTGTTTTATTTTGCTAGATAGCTTGCCCTCGCTCGCCTCTATGGTCCTGTGAAGCAGTTAAAACCTCCTAGAATAAAAGTAAAGTAAAACAAAGAAAAATAGGACGATCTCCTTACTATCGATAATAGATCACACATGATTACGTCCGCCTTCAAATTTATTTACAAACAAGCCAGTTGTATTAACAAGAGGTACTTTCTATCCTCGCAAAATAAATTAAGTAGTATTTTCGTTAGTTTCTGTAGCGGTTAGACTGAAAAAGTAGGTTACGAGGCTTACTAAGTTTTGTGCGAAATAGATATATTTGTCCATTTTGTCTTTTCACTTGGTGGAAAATTAGCTATGCATACTAGAATATTACGCTCTATTCCTTAAAGGGAAAGCTATTTCTTAACGGTTTTGGTTACGTATTCTAAGCGTCTCTATTTCAAACAACTTTAGCGTCTACAGTTTATGATTCAATTCTTTATTTAGTCATTACAGGCAATCAATGTAGGTAATATTTAGAAAATGTTAAATAGTCCTAAGTTATCCTTATTTAATACTAACTTAGATAATTGACACAGTATTTTTCCCAAATAAAATAAAATAAAAATATATAGTAAAATATTCATCCATCTTCAAATTTAAATTAAATCGGTATGCATGTTTTATTTCCGCACTTTGTAATCATATTTTGATAGGGAATGCCATTAAGATGGATGCATTCTTTTTGGTTTTCATTAAATCGGTTATAATAATGAAACGTTGAAATCAGTTGTATATTATTTAGAAAATAATTTTCAATTAGAGAAATTCCAATTAATAACGGATCTTTTAAACAACTTAGTTAATTCTTGACATCAGTAATATAATATTTATACATATATCTTAAATATACTATGCTGAGACTTTTAACGGCCCACAGGCTTTTATTAAATATAACAATGAATTATTTTTAGCCATGCAGCTCAAATAAAATTTTAGATAAAATCCAGACCGAAATCGGATAATCCGCTATTAAGCTGTTCAAATGTTGTGACTTTAAAAAAGTAAAAATATTCTGCTTATGATTTAATATCAACCATACATATCGCTAGTTTGTACGAGTTTTAAATATGCATTGGTTATCTATATCAAAAAGAAAGATATTACTATGAAGTATTGACAATTTATGAAGTGTGAGAGTAGTAACAGATTCTCATCTACAAAAATAGTGACCCAATTTCACCGCTAGCTGATGCAACCCGAGTTGATAAACGTTCAGATAATTTACAATCGCGTTAGAGGTGCTCTACCAGCTCTGAGTCGATCATGGTATAAACCAGTTAAACTTATAGTTCATTTGATATTTTTATCCATGATGTAAGAAGTGGGACATAGAGAAACTGCAG
The DNA here is from genome assembly GCA_951640165.1 of Pseudoips prasinana. Lineage (NCBI taxonomy): Eukaryota > Metazoa > Arthropoda > Insecta > Lepidoptera > Nolidae > Pseudoips > Pseudoips prasinana. The sequence goes on along the minus strand of OX621236.1, from coordinate 18,339,163 downwards.
AAATTATCATGTAATATTTAATTTGCCATGTTATAGTAACTAACTGAACCTATGTTTATCGAAGATAAATAACGACATTATCGGCATGTAAATATTGATAACAATTATAAATTAGTTATGGTCGTACTTGCAAACGTTAACTCTGTTGCATAAGTGGGTGCATCTGCTTGACATTTGAATCGACCCCGAATCCGAATAGAAACTGTGTCACGTATTAAGCGGCGCCGCGGACAGTGGGTACGGGCGGCGTGCGGCGGGCGACGGCGGGCGGCGCGGCGGCGGCTTCGAGGTGCGTTGTGCAATCCCGTTAGCGCTCCACGTGCGAACCGAACCGGCGCGCCTCAATGTCGCCCGTGGGCGGCTGCCCTCCGCGTGCCGCCCGCCCGCCGCTGAAAATAGCGAGTCCGCCCGAACCGAGCCGAACGCGAGGGCGGTGAGCGTCGGTCCCGCTCGCACGCGCGCGCCACGCGTCTTACGGCTCGCTCACGCGAACAGCTGAGTATCAAAACAAAGGAGCGAGACGGGCGGTCGCCGCTCCCGCTCGCCGGCCGGCCGGTGTCGCCGGTCGCGCCGCGCTTCTTACGCACTCACGCCAGTTCGTGTTCGAACCGCGCTTATTGAGGTCGTCCGCTGTGAGCTCGGTTGCGAAGTTAGTACCGCGAAAGGATTTTTCTTTGTCCCGATCCTCGAGGACCCTGCCCTCGTATTATGTTTCTACGCGAGATCCGCGACCAGCCCCGGCCTACTGAGGAGCCGGACCGCGCGCAGCGTGCCGAATCGCGTCGAAATTCTGTCAGTTCCCCAAAGTTTTGTGACGGTTATCCCGCGAAACGCGTACGCCGGGCGATTTGAAATTACGAAGTGAACAAGTGAGAGAGTAGAATTTTATTGTGGGCCACCGGACGTCTCCGTTGCCACCAGTGTTCACACAGTAGAGCGAGGACTGAGAGCACCATGTCCACCGGCAAACGACTGGCGAAGCGCTCCATCATCGGGACGCGCGTCGCGGCACTAGGTGATGACGGACTGTACTTTTCGGGGATGATCCAGGCGGTAAAGACGCCGGCGCCCTTTCCAGAGAACAACAATTGTATCAATTTAACACCGAACACTCGTTTTACGGTGCGTTTTGATGGAGGCAAGATGACGCGTGAATACCGTGATGCCGAGCTGATCGGGCCCGGCTTCCGCGGCATGACGGGCGTGCGGCTGTGCGCCGGCCAGCGCGTCTTCCTCACGCACAATGGCCGCGAGGTGCGGGCCGACGTGCTGCACCACGACCACGACAGCGACGAGCTGCGTGTCCAGGTCCACTCACCCACCTCCGAGGTCAGACCACATCTTTTATTTAACACATCTCTAACCATGTATTTTTAAAACTTACACAAGCAATCTCCTCAAACATTTTCAAATTAATTCATTAAATTAGGAACACAGTTAAGATCTAGATCTAGCTCGTTGAATTCTTTTTCGTAGTCGCTAATAAAAAAGACATCAACGCTGCGAAGTTAGTTCTTCGTAAATTAATTTTGATTCCAAGACTTAAACCACGAAATAATAACATTTTGCCAAGTATCAAATCTCTTTATATTAATATGTAATAATTAGAATTGGTTGGTCTAATAATGATACTTATGTACAATCTCAAATGGATTGTTTCATTAAATGCGTGAACACTCACATGCACATGCATCGCGGAGTCGGTAGCTGGATCGGTAGCGGGTAGTTCACGTACGTGATTACATACTCTCTGGGTAGTTCAGTGGGGGCGGTGCAGCGAGGTATTGACCCCGCTCCACGTGCAGCGCTGCACCGATACCGGCTCTGACGCACCCACCCATGTGTCCACACAAGCTACAACTCACGACATCTCACATATTACCAATCTCTTATTAATCTACGCATTCTACGAGCTACCACATGAGACGCTCTACTATATATTTTATTATTAATTATTTAAATTTATGACATCATTTATTGTTGTTGCTAACAAACCGGATGAATAATTTGCCAATCAGTATGTAGGTAATGGCGTGCCGTAAATGAAACATAAAGTTAAGCAAACTCCATTAGTATAACCGTAATGTATTAATGGTAAATTAATAATGTTAAGTCATTAAACATTGTAATTCTTCGCAATCTGGTAGGTAGGTATAGTTTGACATCAAGGGCAAAGATAACGATATCGATAATTATAAAACTGAATCTAGTCACTCAAGGTGAATTTAACATTGAAAGTAAATGTACAATACAACTGTAGAATGTAGAAATTAGATAGAGGTGTTTACGAGGTCATGGCACTGCTCATAGAATCCCTAGATAACAGACATATTCTGTGCACCTACCATGCTCTCTCTGCACCACCCTAAGGTTGACTGGCAGAAAATGCCTAGGACTTTAATTCCGCCTTTGTACCATTTTACGTGCAAAAAGTTATAAATAAATAAATATAATACACATTAGTTGTGTTACTCTTGTATAGTCGAATCATTAATAATGCTTAACACGTGTGAGTATAATGAGTCTACGCATGAGCTAAATCTTATAATTCGGTCGCACCGTTACGCTACGTACTACAGCATAATTGCGCATGGAACAGGTAGCCCAACATTACAATAATCAAGTCCTCCGCGGTAGTCGACGATTAGTTAGTAAGTGCGCAACTCTACGGCTCTATGAGAGCTCGCCGGCCGGCCGGCGCGGCGCGTGCTGCTCCTGCGTCACCACATTTATCACTTCACAACATTTGTATACAATATTAATTTCATGTTTAATTTAAATAGCTGATAATTGCCCGGTTGACCCCACTCCATAATTTAATCTGACCGTCAAACTCGTTTGCCAAGGCTTGCTAAAGGTTGAACGACGTACCTACCTTTATTTTATAGTTTCCCTAAATTACCAAAATACAGTCAAGAGATTACAAGAATCGAGTATTTTATTGATGCTGCAAGGGCTTATTAAAGAGGAAAGAGGCCAGTAAAAATGAGTTTGATGCCATAAAATAAACTAAATTACACAACAAAGAATGTAGGGCGAGACAATAACGGTACCGTGCTGCCCGAAGCGATTAAAATTAGTAATTCATTACCTAACATGATTGCTGACTTTGTTATTTTAGTTTTTTGTATATGATTGACAATCCGACTGGTACACGTATTCAGGTTTTTCATGTGGTATCTGAAAATAGTGGATCAGTGATTTTACTACGGTAATATAATAACAATAAGGAAGCGCGCGCGGCGCGAGCGCAGGCCTTGTGCCGTTGTGCGTAAATTGTGACGTCGCACGCGATACTAGCGTGACGCGAACACTGCCGACTATTCACTCGATTCACACTCACGTTATGTTTACGACCAACCAATCTATTCATTATCGTAAACAATAATTTACTAGATGTTTCTTGACTTTTTATACTTACTTTATTTTGCAATATACCCAGTTATATATAAAGTTCATTGATGACGACCAATAACAATCCACGTAGCATCGGATTGGTAATTATTATCATCTTTTATATTATGTTGATATCAGCGCAAGACATTACTGAAGGGAGAATTGGTCCCTGAACGACTCTATGGTGCATACAAACTTGTTTAAACAAACGGCAACGTTTACAAAAACAACATAACAAAGAACGTAAAGCAAAATACGCACTTGTTTACTAGTGCAAGTGCCGGCGATGTATTGTGCCATTATAAATAAACGATTATATTAAACACGTATTTGCGTCACTCACGATAGATACAACGGCGCACTTCATGAAAAAACTTAAAGAAAGATAACAAGGGAATTAATTGTACTGTTGTTTATTTTTATATCGTAATTTCAATTTATTCCAGGCAAGTTAAAACTAATGGAAAACCCTACTTTGTTTGTGAAAACAAGAGTAATAAGGCTATCAGTGGTAGGCCAATGGTATTCCCCAGGTGCCGCTTCTATACTATCATTGGCGTCACGCGGCAATCCCACTCTACATATATGAGTAGCACCACCAACGAACCTCTAGCTGACTCACCAATACGCTTATGTTCGTAAACAACTATTATTTTACCGGCAAGCCAGAACGGGACTTATATAATCAAGAAATAACTGCATAATATACTCACGTAACATTCAATATTATCAAGTGAAATACATTCTGCAATAGAAAAACTCACACGTAGTTCGCTCGTGTATACTGTAGATTTGTAAATGGCATACTTTGAAATAACATGGTCGATATAAAATACTCTGCGGCGACTGCCATCATAACTTCTGGCAATAAGATATAAAAATAAAGAGTGGTCGGCTGAGAAATAAGGTCACCGGCAGGCCCGGAACCGAGTAACGGTATTCGTTACAAAATCGCGTCAAGAATTATTTTCACGTGCGCGCGACTCTGCTGGCCTTACCGTTAGCTGGTGGCGCTGTCGGCCCAACGCCGGCCAACCTTACCGCGGGCTTGCCGGTCTGTAAGTAGAACACTTATATAGGCGTAACCGATTGACAGAATTATTTGCACCGGTGGTTTTGGTCGAGATCAATTACGAGTGAGACTTTTTAAGCAAAATCATAACAAAAACTGTATCTGAAATTACATGGAAATGACGCAATCTGTATTAAATGCGATTTCCCCTGCAACGGTAACCGGCGGAACGCCTTTCGACGGCGAGGTCGCTCGTGAGCGGCGAGTCCGCATCGGCGGCATGCGGCAGCGCGATGACGCGATGACGCCGCAAACGACGACGCTCGCTTCGAGTGTGAAAGTGCCACTCGCACCTGCATTGTCCATGTATAGTGACAGTTTCAGATTCACTTTATTTGTGAAATGGACTACATTTAACTATCCGAACACTGAGATGGAAGTGTTCGGATAGTTAAATGTAGTCCATTTCACAAATAAAGTGAATCTGAAACTGAAATTAAATATAAACAGAGACGCCATAGAATACTGAAATCAGAATGATTAATAATTTAAACTTAGATAACATAATGATACTGAAATAATTAGATTTTTTTACTTTTTGACTGTGTGGTTAAGACAGTCCATTGACACATAAATAGTTGTTCTGATTATGCATGTACTTTCTGTCCGACAATTACATGTTTGTAGAGTATCCCGCGACACAGCGATTAATTTTACTAGTGCAGGAGTTGTCTTATATAAAAAAATAAAACATAAAGTCTAATTATGACATTGTAGGTTATTACAATCTACAACATATAGAATTGGTTCGTTTAAATATCATCCGTCTCTAGAAAATAATTATCTTTCGTTATAATAAGAACCCGTAATCAAAATCTATTGGACGTTTTGTCATTAGTATGAATATTTCTCAATTTCGTTTTTAATAGCGAATTACAAAACAGTATAGAGGAGTATGTTTTAAATAACTGTATGCATTGAATTATGAGTTTTGAGCGTCTACATTTGCATAAAGTTACAAGCACCTAACTATTAAAGGAATGTTGAGCTATCGCGCGTGTCTGACAATACGAAGTATTGCCGGCTTAGCAATAGGGTTACCATATGGAATGGCAACTTATCCTTTTCAACAAAAACTCCTCTTTCCTCGCTCATCTACCTTATATGCTCCAATTCCAAAATTACATATGAGATAAATGTTATCATTATCTGTAATAGAAGTTATGATCCTACGGGATCATATAGTAACGTATACATGATTATGATAACATATTCTTTACTTATTAATGTTTACTATGGTAATAAAAATTTTACACAGATTACAACTTTTTGTTAAATCTAAAAAGTATTTTAAATCATTTTATTGATATACCTACTTTATATTTTAAATAACGATCCTTTTTAATGTTTCTATGTGGCAACCCTACTGGTCGTGGCGGACAGAGTAATAACTCGCCAACAATGTAATTAATATCGCATAAGTAATTGAGCCAGCGAAAGTAGTTACGATTCAAAAGTGAATTATAATGCGTTTTCCAGATTTTCCAGTATACAGTTAAGATTTTTTTCGCCGTAACGAAGAGACTTGCTCATGGCGCCTAACGTTGCGTGGAGGCGTCGCGTGCTCCAAGTAAATTTCACTCTGCCTCTTTTGTTTTCCTTGTACACCTGTTATTTATATTTTTAACGATTTGACATAGCGCTATAAAAATAAACAAGGGATAAGTGGATAATATCATCTTGGTTACCAAAGTTGGAACAAAATCATTAAAAGTTAGGACGGATATACACAAAGTTTCTCCTCTAGTTGTCTAGTTTTTATCAATGAGAACTGATGAACGGAACAACCGTGTAAATAGGCCTTGTAAACCATGGGAAGAGAAACTGCGTAGGTACATATTATTGCTTGCAATGATCGCTGCGTAATCGGCGATCGAGAAATGATTTGTTTGCACGGTCTATCTCGATTAATTACGACATACTGCATGCCCTACTGAAGTAAACTAATATTAACTTGTTATATAACAGCGTTAATGTTTTTGTGTGCACATCCACACGGCTCTTCACTGGGTACCGTAAAGATTAGTAGGCATACATATTTAGAAACATGCGTTTATAATACAAATACAAGCTATATTGTGTCTGTCTCACTGTAACATATTTTTGTAATTTCAGGGTTGAAACTCGTGACATAGTTATCAAATAAATCAAGGTTGAAAAGATAAAAATTGTAAAGATTTGTTGGTTTAAGAAGCCGGCGTAGAGACTAGAGACAGATAGCTAAGGTACTGACCAGATGGGGGCCACGACACGGGTGCGCCCTCAAATGCTTTTACGATTAGGTCTTCTTAACCAGCGTTTAAATATCTAGGCGACAAGCAACTCTAGCAACACACAAATAAATCGTTTAAAGGCAATATAATATCTAAAGTGAAGAACAACTTTCTCCTACAAGTCTATTGTCGAGTCTAAAAAGATTTTGGACCTACCGTACAATGGAAATTTTGGGGAAAGTTGACTAGCGAGCGTCATCAGCAAGTTTTGCTCCGTAACAATTACGTATTATATAAATCTAATTCAAAGACCATCGATTTGTAACAAAAAATATTGAATAAACTAGTTTGTTGATATTATAATAAACCTGTCGAGCATTGCTTTTAATATGCAAGCATACCTACCGATCGTAAATTCACGATATTCCAACTGATTACAGAAAGCAATGCGACAATTTAAACACTAGCTAGTAATTTCTAATGTCCAGACGCCAGCACATCAAGCTACCCCATTTTGTCTAATTTCCCCAATTGAAAGTGAACCTTATTCTTTTGTGATAAAGTTGAAAATCTAGTAAAGAAATTTGACAGATTGGAGTAGCTGGATGTGCTGGCGTCTGTCTATTCATAATTCGATGATTTTTTAAATGATTCACGGCTACCAAAACATTTTGATAATAACAAAAACAAACAATAAATATAATATAAAGATCAATTAAAATCAACTTCAACGTGTAGCCTTGACGGGCAATAAACGAGTGTCATGATAGCTCCCCTGCTTGGTGATAAAATAGTTTGCCTAATGTATTCGACCCAAATTCGACGTAGTTACAAAGATGACTGACCATTTAATGTTGTCAGAAAACCGTTGCGAATTTTAAAATCTTGTTTCTACTCCTTCGCTGTAAGCGATATGGCATACATCCTTAACTAGACTTGACTTTTTGACATATTTACTGCTTCGTTTAGCAGCGTGTTTAACCGGAGGTAATGATCCCGAGTTCTCGGAACTCATGGCACGAACAAAAAGGAATTATTTTGGGAATTATTAACAAAAATAGTATTTAGGGTAATGGCTATATTAGAACTCGCGTTTCCGAAAATTGTCATGGGATCTCTTGTAGCATTCTGATTTAACTCTCTCTTTTTATCTTCTCTGACTTATATCTCCCTCCCAACTTCCGTTCGCCTCGTCCGATCACACTTTTTGTAACGCTCTCGTCAGGCATTAACCGGCTTCCTTCCAAAGTATAGCATGCGTAAAGAACTTTTACTTCAAAACGCACACTCTTATGACAAAAAGGTCAGAAAAATTGGTTGGTATGTTAATGTGCATGGTACAACAATATTCATGGTGTTCTTGACACTATTATTTTCCCCAAGCGTCAAATTGTCAAATGCTCATTCTTGCCGTGGACTTTGATGTTGATACATTTCGTCGACTATATATTATTCCCCCTACAAGTGAACAGCGAAGGCAAGGCCGGCCCTTTGTGAGTGACCTCATTGCATTCTCCTTGGAATAGTTGCATGATTTATGGTTTCTTATCTAAACAGCTGGCGGGACAGCGCGTGAATCTCAATTCTTTATCGTTAGAATTAGGACACGTTATGTATAAACAATAGAAACTGTGCCCACAATATGGTTGGGATCAATGTCACTGGACGCGATTCTTGGCTCTAGAATCCTTAAGGCGAATTTAGGCGACACGCACGACAGCGGTTGACTCAGCGACGCAAAATAACTCGTTTTCGGATTTGAGGTAACAGTAACACACCGCGACCGTTACTACGTGGGCGAATGTCACAAGTCGACAGTTACGACTACGCAACAATGTTATCCACATCTGTATACCGGCGTCCGTGGCGGTGCTAAACGACGATTAGATGTTGGAGTGCGATCTTGAACATACAGGTCATATTACATGTACTTCTCTAGTATTAAAAGACCGTGAGAAGTAAGAAAATAAGATATTAAATACAGCGTGCCTAGATTAAGAGATTAGACGCCTATAAGTTCTTTTCGGCACGGCGGTAAAATAGAGCCTTGAAATTGTTGAGTAGATAAAGATGTGTTGACATATATAGTAGGCATGCATTATACAATGTTTCGAAATATTTTCGTATGAAGAGCAAGTTTAATTGCGACCGCGGCGCGCGCGGGGAGCGGCCCGCGCGGCATGGTGACCCACTGACCCAGAATCGCTGATATTGAACCAGCGGCGACGCACAACAACCCGTATTCGAAGTCCGACCTCCACTCGCGTTATTTTTTAGTTTCAATTTAGTTAGGAGGCTATTCAATCCATGAAACGGTACTTAGAATAAGACAATTATCATGAACTGAAGATTATAAATGGACTTAGTATCTTCTTAAAGCATACATTACTATAAAAACACGCATGAGATCCTTGGAATAACACCGGAAATGTAAAGTTTCTCACACGGCGTAAGTATTGCACGTGAAGGTAAAATATAAACAAACTCGGCGATCGATTGCGGTTTCATCGGCATCATAATTTAACGTAAAATAATCATGCACCGAAGCTAATCTATCGGAGATGGCCAGGTCAAGTGAGTAACGGTGCTATGGGCTATGCGTATGCTGTGTCCGTCAGCGAACAGGTTCCCGCATCCGTTATCAACTGGTAACTCGGGGTGCGGTGACTCGCAATCCGTTTTTGGGTCAGGTTGGGTCACGACGCGTGCGTGCTTGCCTCTATCCCTCGAACATATTTAGCACTAGTTATTTCGATATCTAAGAATAGAGAGGCGACCACGCTTGCAGGCATCTCAAGGTGAAACGCTCACTTTTCTAAGCGTTGCACGTAAACGTAGCGATTATAGCATCACGCCGGGAGTCAGCGATGTCGAAACATGGACGCCGCGTCCTTGTGTAGATTTCACGTTCAATTACGTAATAATGTGCGATTTTATTTACGTGTACGCAGAGTACGTTACGCGCCCGCCCGCGCCACTTTCCGCCTACGCGCTTGTCGGCAGAGGGCGGTGAGCGGCGGCGAAGCGTAGCATTTTACCCGTGACGTCAGCGCTGCGTCGCGTCGCGCCTACGCTTAATCGACATAGTTCCTAGAATCCTAATTCCTACAGTATGTGACGTCACCGCCGATCCAAACCTTCACTAGTCACTGATAAAGCTAATAACGCTGGCGTGCCCCACTACGGACTTGCATCATTGTCGGCGCTACGCAACATCAATTTTCTGACAAGCGTCACCGCGTGCCGCTGTGATGACACTTTCATGCTCGATTGGATTTCTGGACTTTATGACATGTTACTGTAACTGCCAAAATAAAGATATTAAGGCAAGATTTTTCAGACAGATCGAAAGAGCAACGCATTAATAGGTTGATTTATATATGGAGCGTCATAATCATTATACCGCCATACACACAAGTTCTGATATAATAATTATAAACACATCTTACATCAACATAGATCTATTCAGAAATGATTTGATAATAAATATCAACAACCATTTAATTTATTAAATAAACATTTCGACTATAAATTATCTTTCTAAGTAACTGATTGCTACAATAAACTAAGCGTTAACTAAAACTTATTAACAAGCGCATTTTATTAATAAATAAAACCCGTATTTTTTTGATCTTTTACACAAACTGAACTGTGTGAAAGTATAAATACCCACTAGTCTCTTATATCACGGAGCTACAACAGGAGAGAGAGAGAGGCATAACGCATAAGATCTAGACATTGACACATGGAGCCGATGAACATCTATACAAATAAATAAAATTGGAGTGTCTGTTTGTAATATTGAAATAGCCGGTTTTTACTACATAAATATAAATATATGTACGGTCCATACACCAAAATAACATTTTTTACAATTTTTGTCTGTCTGTCTGTCTGTTTGTTCCGGCTAATCTCTGAAATGGCTGGACCGATTTTGAAGGGACCTTTATTGGTAGGTAGCTGATGTTATAAGGAGTAACTTAGGCTACTTTTATTTTTAAAAAAGTATTGTATTTTACTAAAAAACCAAATAGACTAATTAACACGCGGACGAAGTCGCGGGCACAGCTAGTAAAACATATAAATGCATTAGTTAATACCATCATAAAACAAGCTGGAGTTATGAAGCTGACTAATCTGTGTAATTATCTGAAGCTATCACTGAGTGTGACCTACTTGTAACTGATATATCGGCTTGAAACGTCGCCAGTGTATGAAATCCGGACGTCGATTAATGCTATAAGGTACCATTGACTCACCAACGTTAATCTCATGTTGGTGCCAGGACTTTTTAAATGGCTACTACTGTTGAGATCGTTGTTTCAAATTCCGGGTCGGATCATCCCTATGCACCACCGCCGCTGTTGGGTAAGCTACCCAATTCCTTCGGATCATGAGACTGAGGGAATAGACATTGCGCCTCCGTTTGGGCACTATAATATGTAGCACACATGGCTAGTTTCCATTGAGACGGACATTATTACTGATTAATACTAAATAGAGTACCGCTCTAGGGAGCCCAATTAACTTAATTAAATCCAAAGCCTATTTTTAAGTCTTAATAAGCTAAATAGTTTTAGTTTAAATCAAATAAAGCTTGATCTTGATCGGTAAAGTTACAACAAATCGATAGGTGTATAGATGCACTTGTTCTATTAATAGGTATACCTTTCAATTGTTGTCCGTACTAGATCCAGAAATAGAGCACAGTGAGGTTACCCGGGCTGCGAAAGCAGGTCGCCTAGATGCTAGGATCGCGACCCGTGCCCGAGCGAGCCAACTAGGCCGGCCGAGTCCTGTACACCGTACAATCGATGAGCTAGACCTAGTTTACACTAACGATGTTTTCCAGTAAACCTAACCGATATTTGTAACTTCCCACTTGCACTGTTATGGAAATAAATATAGAAAGTCCTTATTTTTAAGACGCTTTGTACTGTAAATCTGAACTGAAAGGTATAATTGGCCTATTAACAAAGGCACACATTACACTTTTGAAGTGAAATTATTTACCACCATTGTGATTTGAAAATTCAATGAAACGAAAAAGTGACGGTAAAAAGAGACAGACGTATTTATAAATAGTATTAAACCTGCGGGAGAATGAGATAGGTTACAATGCTGTGTAATTCTTCAGCACGGTTGTGGTTTGAAAATTTAATGAAACGAAAAAGCGACGGTAAAAAGAGACAAACGTATTTATAAATATGATTTAGCCTGCGAGAGAACGAGATAGATTACAATGCTATTATCAGGAATGCACCTTCGGAAAATGTGTCATGTCATATAGACATTTGTTAATTTGACCAATATTTATTTTAATATATACTAAGACAATTTAAATATCACTACATCTCTCTCTAATATAGCTCGTTGAAAAGAATAGGACATAGCTTATATAGGACTATCAACTACTAAAACTGCTTGCAATACGGTCGACAGGTCCTAACGTGTTTGTATTTTTCCTCAACTAAAGTCGGCATGTCCTTTTCAAAAGTAATAAATCTGGGTAATATCTGGGTTAAAATTAGACTATTGTATTGTTTGGAATCGGAGCCTTAACAGTCCAGCAACCCGTAACTTGTTACCAGAATAAACGTGATTCACGCTACAAAGTACACCAAATCGTTTATTTTCCTTCCCATTTAATATAATTTAAGCAATGCATGAATTAGTCTTCTGGGGCAAGAGTTTGGAAATAAAGCACTTGTTTTTTTTACCAAGTCAAATCAGAAGCCGGTAACAATCAACAAATTGAATGGCTATTTCGAAGTAGAATGGTAGCAATAAAAACGTTGGCTGCATTTTGACGTACACAATGTAGGTCACGGTTTTTTGGGGCAAGGTTGTCGGTTGCAGCGCTGCGCTGTGAGGGCGCTCGGGTAGCGGCGCGAAGCTTGTCGGCCTGCTACCACCGCATCCGCTTTGCAACCCGACTGTTAGTATTCACTAATCATACAAGGCCGTGCCGACTGATCGCACGGCCTAACAGTACACATCCGATTGGAATCGCTAATTCTTTATACCAATCAGTCTGAATCTTTGAACGTGACGTGGCGATCAAGTGTTGCAACTCGCGTGAACTTCGCTAATGTTCATTATTAATTACTTATATTGTTATTAACGAATAAAAGATTTATTGAATAGTAAAGTCGAATCTACGCTGATTTAATAACTTCTGCGTTCGTTCTAACAGTTTAACTACATTTAAATCTATGTATATGGGTCCGTTTCCGGTATCGAGGCTCCGAATATAAAAGCTAGATTAAATTAAATCATTCTTAGGTATATTTCAAATCGATTCTTTCAATAGTTATGACGCTTCTTCTAGTAGTAGATGAGGTTGTTTCACAAGTAGTTAATTAGGGACAGTATTTATAAACTAACTGCAATTTTGAGGCCTCCATGACCCTTATTGTGTATTCGTAATGATGAAATCCCATGTTCGATCCGTAATCCGACTTGCCCAATCGGCAGGCCACTTCGCGTACTAATGTAGAGCGACAATTTTAAAACCCCCCTACAGCCGACTCTTTTGTGAAACTCCACGTCAATAACAGTCCAGGGCCTGAGTCAATGTTTGAACCACAGACGGGATGCCTTCTGGCGCGGGCTACTTAGTTAGTAGTCTTTTTGCTAGATGGCTAGAGGCACACACCTCTATTGTCTGGTGAAGCTGTTAAATAGTCCTAATATAACTGTAAACATCACATTAAAAAAATGTAACTGTGTTATCCGTTACTGAGAAGAACTTTGTGATTTTGTGATAAAAGAATGCATAGAATCCACATTTTAATGTTTTACGTTAATGTGCTTATAAAAATAAGATTACTTTACAAATATTGACCGAAGACCTTTATAATAGCTTCTCATTATAATCACATTATTATACGAGTAACTACTAACAGTGTATATATGTATATCTTGTCAGACAACTAGTTGCCTAAGCAACTATTACAAAAAAAAACTTGAAATACATATATTCAATATGAATGTCATAAGTGTTCGAGCAAAATGTATTGGCGTAGAACCCGTTGTTCTACGAATAGGTACGTAGCTATTTAGTAGAAAACACGTGCAAGTTGATTCATTGCTACCCACGCACCTATATCTGGCTTCGCTCCCAAAATGAATGAAAAATATTACGTTTCCGTAATCATGTGCTTCGTGAGTATTTAGATGAAACCTCGCTAGCCACTCGTCATTCTAGTTCGTCGCTATCACGAACATGCGACGAATAAATAAAAGAAAAGAGATCCATTTGCTTGATTTGTATTCATCAGTTGGTACCTACTGGCTTTAATTCACGCCTTGGCCGGTTAATGCTTGTATTATACAAGTATTTTGGGTCCATCTGATAAACTTAGGCCTCGTTTACGCATCAAAGGCAGAGCAATGAGGACAAAATTAGAGAATTAGCTTTTGGTCGCATTTAGAAAAAATAAGCCATTTTACGGGTTCCTGGTTTCCTTCTGCTAGGTTTCTGGTCATAATTCTGGACTAGAGTATTCTTTTTTAATACAGGACATTTTAGTACAGGACTTGTATTCTTTGTTTTTTACCGCGAAGGCCAAAATGTAACTACCTACGCTACTAGTCGACTGTTTAAACTATGACGGTAATGTAAGCTTTTGTATCAGCGTAACTCTATGATAAAAGAGATTCCATACAGAAGATATAAAAGAATATTATCTATTGCGAAAAAACAAAAGATTTTTAAGATAGTACTAATAAAATAATTTGAAAATTACTAATGGTACCTTTCCAATAATCTTTTGTGCGTGCATTCAAAAGAGATGGCTTTATGCAATCTTTAAAACGATCATCAGAATTCGGTTAAAAGTTCATTTAGTGTTTTCAATTGCAGCGCACAATAGACTGATTGTTGGCTAGTACTAGAGCTATTGACCTATTTATTGGTGCACGATCGACAACCGAATTGCTTATGCATGCGTGTCTACGTGACTGCGATGCAGCCTCACTGAATATCAAATGCTGGAATAATCTACATCAATGTTAATGCGACGTCACGAAGACTTTCGTTCCGACTTGTTACTAATATAGTTTCTACTGGTGATAGTTTCACTGTTTTGCAGGACGTATATGGTCAGTATAAGAAGGAGCATCAACTCATGACCGTTTAGTTAAATCTTTATTTATATTTCTGACACATGACAGTTATCACCGGCCAGCTGTAACTGAAGAAGTTTTTTTTTACATATCGACGTCATAACAATATAAAAAAAATAGAATCTGTCAAATTCAACCCTTTATACAACAGGGGATTGAAGTATATATTAGATTTCGTTAACTTTGAAATTAAGTATATCAAATTGTTATTTGCTTATCTAGATATTTATGGCATAAAGATATGAGACGTTGCCTATTCTAGACTCCATTCTTTGTACATATCTATGTCGTGTAAGGTCTCTCAGTCAGTCAATCAAGTGAATTTTACTTCTACTGAAATTATCTTGCTGTGTACACTTTTTTATGAATATTGTCTAGTGCTCATCCTTAATGTATACACCTCGCTGTCATATATTGATAGTACTCTGTTTTGTGTGCCAATAAAATAAAATAATAGATAGAGTTAGTATTAAAAAGGGTGTGAATTACTACTATCAATAAGAAAGAACACTTCGAAAGTACTGCAAAGATAAATTCAATACGATATGAACCTCATATTTATTATTATCGGTCGAAGCGAGCCGCGCTAATGTTTTCCCCACAACACGTAATGAATTCTTAGTGCATTGTCCTGCCATAGTCCTGTCACAGATATGTTACACGGTCACTCAGGTACCGTGAACGATAATTGACTAACATTATTTATTAATTGTCATCCCATCCGATCAATGTCGACCGCCATTTCCCCTACGTCATGGTTGAGACTTCAATTAGAAATATTAGGTCGGTGCTCAATAGCTACTCGCTCTCATATAATATTAAGCACTTGGATGACCGAGTCCTCTCGCTTAAATCGTAAGTCGTGAAAACATGTTTACTAGAATAGTTTTTTTTCTACGAAAACTACACGATTACATCTAGATTTGACGGAATCGCTCGAGCCGTTTCCATAATCCCTATTAGGAGTATATGGGTGTTATTTATTCACCATTTTTTTTTAATTATAACAATATCCTGGGACATTATTCACACACGGCCATCTGATCCCAAGCTAAGCAGAGCTTGTACTATGAAAACCAGATAACTGATATACCACATATATTACTAATCTTTTGTAAATACATACTTATATAGAAACTTACACCCAGACTCAGGACAAACAAACATCTTCATGCACACAAATATCAGTCCTGGGTGGAAATCGAACCCACGACCTGCGGCGTGAAAGTAAGTATCCACCAAGGGCCCGTCAATAATATTTAATTTGTGGGCAACAATATTAATCACGTGATTATTCTTTTAATATCTCCCATTAATTAACATATTGAAATGTCACATATTAAAGTTGTTAAGCTACTATGTAGACTGAACCTTATTTTAAGAAGATTTATAATATATAATTATAAATCTTCTTGAAATAATTTGCATAAATATTTTATCACATTAAATGAGAAAATAAAGCTGTAATAAAAACATACTTGTTTGCGTTAGACCAGTTGTAAACGACGGCATAGTAACATGCGTAAAAATAAATTAGATTTAATATTTACCGTGTTCTATTAACGGTGCGAAGCAATCTATTTTGAGGGTGGACATTAATTAATTCAATAACATCCATATAAAATATAGCCGTAAACATTTATATTATGTGCCCACTGTATTGATAAAACTCAAGGAAACGCTAATCTTTATATTGAAGTGATAGCGGCGCCGGCGCAATAATATGTCGTCACATATGCACGTCATCAGCGCCTGCTGCAGCGATTGACTCACTGCTGCTGTCAATGCCATCTGTACAATCATCATTCACTTTTTACGCTTTCGCTACAAAAGAAATCCGAAGAAATATCTCACAAGTTTTACGGTTCTACGAAAATTATCACAGTTGAAAAGTATGAAATAGATTGTAATGGTAAATTATTTTAATTAGATACTGGAAATAAAATGTAGCATTTCAAAACAGAGGAGGCGTTGCGAGCTTGGATAATCAGTTTTGCGCAGCGCGTTCAACATCAATGCGCAGTGGAGCGAACCATTTTCGCAACCCTGACTCCAAGAGCACCCGGCTGCTAAAGACAAACAACTCAATCACTAAACAGCTTCATAACAAATAACACGTTTGAGTCAATATTATGTTGTTTATCTCAACAGTGAACTGCGCACGACTTATATCTATTACCTAATCGTAAAAAACCCCCGACCCCAACTGAAAATAGAACTAATGAATTTGGATTGTCCTGACAGATTGTCATAAAATATAAATAAAACTTACCGATTAAATTAGGTTTCAGTTAAAAGCCGCCTTGAAAGCTGTCCTTGTTTATTTTTTTTTTGGGCACAGGGCGAAGCCACAGACACGCAAACATTTCATCAACAACAAGGCTTCAAACTTTTTGATTTGGTGGCCCCAGTGACACCTCATGCTTTTTTGAAGTTATACTTCTTTTGGTGCGTTGGAGAAAAATGATGAGAGTGAATTTTTACGATGCTAACTTCATGCTGTTAAAAATAACAGCATGACGTTAGTTCTAGGTGGTATGAAAATTGATAACTATGTTCAAGTTGTATATTAAGAAGTATAACTTCTAACGCGTGTACATAAGTACACACAAGTTTTTTTTTTAATACATTCTCAATTCACAAATAGCTTGAAAACGCTTCATTCCGTTTCATCTATGATATTGTATTTAAAAATGTGTTTATTCTCTTGTAATACATGTTTAAAAATTATTTTCACTTTTTAAAACGCTTCATTCCGTTTCATCTATGATTTTGTATTTAAAAATGTATGTTTATTCTCTTGTAATACATGTCAACAAATTATATTCACTTTTTAAACTGGGCCTTTAAAAATAATGATTATGTCACAAAGAATTTAAATTCATTAATAATCCTTGGATAAACGTTTGTGGAATATATTTCGTTAAATAAGCACTGCAGATTGTTAGCAGACGTAGCGTCATAGTAAGGTTTCCTGTGGGTCTAAATATCCTCACGTATCTGACACAAGGGCAGTACATCGCGAGTGTTTGTTTACGTATATTATTTTGAAAGCATGCGCTCATAACGAGTGACATTCTTTGTGCTTCTTAATTACCAGACGCGACAAAACAATACAATGAAATCCTAATGGCCGTGAACCTCATTTTTGAGTTATCTAATACAATATTTTACACTTTTGTTAAATTATACGCTACTTGGGAAAATACATTAACAAACTATACATATTTAATGTTAATTTAAATTAATGCTATGTTTTTGGTATTTAGTCATTTGGGTAATTATTCATCCATAAAACTTTATGTATTTTAACCTTGATGGAGTGAGACTGTATATTTTGTTATTATGAAGTTTGCAGTTAACCTCTACTTTCGCTGCTTCACCAGACAATAAAAGCGAGTGGTGGCTTAAGCTGTTTAGCAAATAAGAGCAAATTAAGTACAAGCTAAGTAACCTACGCCAAATGATGGGGAGAGGTAGAGAGTACAAATATGACGTTTATTTGTGAAAGTTGTTACTGCAATTAATATTATTATCAGGAATCATAAAATATTAATATTATGAACTGTTTTCTTAATACCGATGGTCAAAGTATTTTTAATAACATAAAAGCAGGATGTTGTCAAAGCCAACGCGTATTTTTTTTTAAATTATAAAATATACGCGTAAGACGACTAATAACTTAGTACTGAGTAGTCCGATTTCAATGATTATTATTACTTATTAAATTCATTGATAGTAGAAAATATAGATTTATACTTGTTAACAGATTCTACCATCCATAACTTTATACTGATTCGCTATTTCCATTAGTTTTGTTGAAAAGTTCGTATCCATTTAAAGTGGAAAACAAATCCACCCACTCGCTGAGAAAAATCTAGAGAATTAATATTTTTCACCGCTGATACTATTCATCTAAACCTTGGCACGTGTAACTACTTATGTAATTCTGATAATACTATAACACGATGAAATCAATAGGATTTTATTATTATTGGTTTTATTACTGAATTATCCTTAATTCAATACTACAATCTATCCTTCTCAAATTAGATTTGGTTAATAAATATAATCTAACTGTTAGAAAACTCCCAACTCAAACTATAATTACATACATCATTTTGGAACAGAGCTGATACTCTTACATTTCTGGACCGATATTAACCAAACATAGCTAAGAACCACTGCAAGAAAACTGACGTTTCAGAGTTACGATGCCACAGACAAGACACACACAAACAGACATCGACATCAATCTTATACCACCCCTCTTTATGCATCGGGGGCTTAAAATGAACATGTATGTTTAATCACAAGGCGTTCAAGAGGTAAAATATGAATCGAATAAATGTGAAAGTGTGTATGTTTGATTATTCGTATGACAACCTGAATGGAGATAGCCAGTACCCTGACTTAACAGAAAGGCTATAATAGTTGAACGATGGCGTGGGCGAAGCCGCGGGGCGCAAGCATAGTAATCCATAAAGGGAGAACGTAAAATACTATAAGCTCAACTATCTACGAAGTCCACTTTCCCTGTACACTAACATTAATCAGCTCTTTCAATACCAGGAGCAAATCTAATATTCATGAAACATTTTATGAAGTACAACAAATATATACAACTAAGTACCTATAATACGCACCAACATTATCATGATATAGCGAAGTCGCTCCGCGACTTTCACTGGCATTTCAAAGCCGACCGTTTCGCCATCGAATAAAGCAATTGTGCAATAGTTGTCACTTTTTACATAACGCGGCAAGTGGCTCGCCGATAGACGCTTAATACTATCGGCTAGTTGGTACATTATAATGAAAGATAATAGCCAACTCAGCACCAATGGACAGAGTAATAACTCAGTTGTGTTCCTGTTCATCACATCTTTCAGAGGAGTAACATGAGGAAGACAATAACACATAGCATTTGTTTTTATTTCACACAAAGTACCTACATCTTAAAGAATGGATATACATTTATCTCGAACGCAGGAACACGACCCACTGGTGTGTCTTTGCAACTCCATGTTGTGTGTATATATTAACTTAGTTTTGTCTTAAGGTTGCCAGAACACTTCGGAGATGGGAGATGGGGGAATAAATAGTCCATAATCCAATACCATCAGTCTGGTTGTCTCACACACACGGCCCGCCTGATAGTATGCGGTTTGCTGACTTGGTTATATAATAAAATTGCCAATGTACAGAAATTTTATATTAAATTATACTTAGCAACCGATTGTGTCTATCAGCAGTATGTAGTATAAGTGTGCCAGGCTCAGGCAATCGCTCATTACGGCAACTTTCATTGTTCCGGTACGAGTGAGGGGCAAGTCAATCTACGTCTCATGGCTCATGGCACGTCCACACTCGCACGAAATCATGTAAAAGTGAAAGTATGATGTGATCCGCGCTCCACGCTCACCGCTAACTGTACTCATCATATAGGGATTGCTAACCAAACGCCATCTTTAACTTGTACACATGTTAATTAATCAATGGGAAACCGTTATTCGTACTTATAGCGTCGTAAAAGTGAACCTTATTAAGAGTCAACAACAAAAGCCTTTAAATACGTATGACACTTCAACAGTGGAGCTAATCACTAACTAGAATAGGTCATTATATACGTTAGTGAACGAGGCTAAACGCTATCCATTAGTATTCATAACATTTACAAATCCATGAACAATTATTGATAGGTGGCATTTAGAGAGGCTAGTCCGAACTCGCTTCGCGTAGTTGCAAATTAGTCGATCATGCGTCCAAGTATAATCTAACGTAGGTATATTGCAAACAACAATTCAGCTTATTCGATACGTATAAAGATACAAACAATCGTCACCTTAAATTGATGCTAAGTGAGTGTAGTTGCAAGGTCCTACAGAAAAAACGTAAAGTTACGCACTCATTATGTAGGTAAGTAACGTGTCAATCACGAAGGTGGTCGCGTAGAAGGAAGCCGGCATCGAAAACGTAGTCAATGTCAACCATTCCGCAGCTCAGGCGCGACACATAGTGACCGAGAGCCGGCCGCGATACGAGCGGCTGTACCCGTGCGTGATACTCGACATGCGTCATACAGCCCTACTTCCTATGTTTATATTACAAGTTCACCTCATAATTTTACGAATTCTTTTCTTGTTACATTTCCAATTTTACACGGCTGTCAATCGAGTCCTAAAAACCTAATAGGTTTAATACTAATTTAACAAAACCCGGAAAATCCGAAGACGGGACTTCCCCACTGCAAAGTAACACACACAGGATTTAACTTAATGGAAATACCATAACTTTAATGGTGACCTCAACAAAACTTTCCAAGAATTCAGCACAACTTTATGTTTTTTTTTGACTTATATACATTCTTTACTATATCCGGAAAATAATTATACTAACGCGTGCTAACGCAAAAATAAATGACAAGAGGCTGTGACCTTAAAAACACGCGGAAAAGTACTACTACTAACTGTACTTAGTATCTATCAGTTACGAAATGATGATAGCTTGCTTGTAGGTAGTATAATGCGCTCTCCAGCGCGCATTACCACACTTAGATACAGAACCTGTTTACCTCTACAGAACCACTATTTGACGTGTGTGTTTCCTGTTCAGAGGTATTGCAATTTATGCGTGTTAGGAATTTCCATGATACTTTGATTTAATATGTAATGATCATTGGTATAGGGAAAACAATAAACTATTAATGAGGTATTACGTAGTGCTAAATATATAGCTTCGCAAAGATCACCGCGCGGGGCGGAGAGTCCGTGACACGGGTTCCATCTCGCTCCATTTCCACCCGGTCATGACGTCACTCCACCCGATCGCAACCGTGCGAAGGTCGCCTATATTGATCTCGTGCTCGTAAATACTTCACTTAATACTTGCATTGTACTAGTTTCCGACGTAAATGTCTTTTTTGTGAACTAAATTCATAAAATCAAGGTAAATTAAGATTCAATCAATAAATTATTAAGTACTTTGTTTCTGCATTACCTGATCTTTCAAGTGAATTGTATTCAGATGAAGGTCTATCCAATTCCTATTTTATATAAGTAGATTATGTAAGTAGGCATGAATAATAAATTTAATGTTATTGTTGCAGGTACCGATTGAGTTGAAGAAAAGACTAGATGAAATTAGACTGCTCGAATCCCGCAAATCAGCGCGACTGGCTGATGTGGACACAGATTTCGCCAGGCTCGCAGACATGGCTGGGGACCGGCGCCGAGCTTCAGCAACCATTGAAGTCCCTTCTCATCACATGCAAGGGTAAGCATAAGCTCAAATTATTACAGATTTACCTAATAAAAGTAACACCTAACACCTGTTCAAAGTTTACCAAAACTTGTTACAGAAGACTGCTCTCTGAAATCTGAGAACCAATCGAAAGGCATGAAATGGACAGCGTCAGATAGGAGCCAACTAAGTCGTGAACACATCAATCGATGTCGTAAATCAGGAGAACAGGGAGCTAATTAACAAATATCGCGTTGAATCGCCTTGAGCTAGCGGCTCACCTCGCCACGAGCTCCGAGGAAGGCCGCTGCATTTCTAATGCCCGCTCGCCGCTTTGCAAAATCTCTTTAGCTTGATTTTGCGAACTGGTTTGCCATAGCATCAGGAAGTAGGTCAACGGACAGCGTATAAAATCAAAGTATAATTTCTTTTAATATTACTGTTTATTTGAAGAGTGATCATGTAATTTTAGATCGAAAATCTTCATTTAAATTTTATTCGTGGAACAGGAGACGTGTGGTTGCCACCGGCCGGCATAGTACCGTAACGTCAAGGTACCAGCATACGTTACCTTGCCTTGTAGGTAGGTGTAATAATCACTCACGAGTGTGCACTGTGCATCGGCGAAGTGGGGCCGGGCGCGGGCGAGCATTGCGAAACGCGCACCGAGCACGTTAGAAACTGGATGGAAGTGTTAGCGCGGAGTACGGGCGTGTCCTTGTCACACTTGCCTACATTCTGTGAGCCGCCGCCCGCGCCGCTCTCCCCTCGCCGCGCCTCTAACAGGGACAGACAATGCAACATTGTGAGAATTATTGAAAAATTCTAATGGATTACATAATCATCGATATCATACGCAGCCCAAGCGAAAGGCATTCATTACCTCAAAACTTATTGCAATAAGAAAATTACTCTCGCTTTCAAGAGCGTTAAGACGGGACTGCCTAAACGATGCTACAAGATTAAATAGAGTCCTATTCAGTCGGAAGTACTAATCATACTTTTAACCTTAATATCTTTCCCAAATCAAACCTTGTGATCGCAACGTAATAATTACAAGAGCGTATTGTACTGCAGTATTTAGAACCGGAAAAAATCAGCACTAACCATCTGACGCGACGTGACGCTCGTCGACACCGCAGTTTCACTTTTCATCGTGATCGTGGTGAGAGGCGAGGCCTCCATCGTGGTCCAAATTTCACAATAGCCAACAAACAGGCGCTCAGAGTGATCTGCTTTTAGATAGACGATGCAAGTTAGTTTATGAGATTTATCTGCAGGTACTGTACAGAAAATAGCTTTAAGTAGCTAGTAAAAAACTGCAATGTAGCTATAATATGAAAGTAGAAAATACACCACACATTCACAATTTTAAATGAACAATGGAGCTTTATACATGAACTATACAATTGAGGTAAGTTAGTAATGTAGAATAAAAAACAAAAACAACAAAATCTCTAATAACTATGCCTCATTGAAGGTACAAAGTGCCAAGACCTACTTAATTGTAAAAAAATAAACACTTAAATATACTGTTGATTATGGCAAAATTAAGCAGTGCTAAAAGCCAGCGGTTGATATTTAACGTGAAGGCTGTGTTGTGATTTCATAAAACCTGTTTGAACAACACTAATACTTAAGTTATGAGTCTTTTGAGATTGCTTGGAAAGGATTGCAACTACAAAGCCCGACAACATTTTTATTAAAAACACTGATGTTGGTAAAATATAACTTTGTTAATAATCAAGACTTGTATGAAATAATCACGACTATTTGTGCTCTCTCTTGTTGTAATGAATGATAGATAAGATAGAAATTAAATTCGTGAACAAAATTTCGCAATTACTGAGGCGGGCCATGGCGAAGTGAAAGTTTACCAACATTCGTTTTCTTTTAGTTGTCGACCGACAGGTAGAGTTACCTTGTTACTGGTCTTTGATCGCAATAGTATGTACGTAGCTTTATATTATAAACAATCTGTAGAGGAATCTATAGACAATGAATACGCTGTACTATATAATAAAGATTTCAATTTGGTATATGAATCAACTAAATTCAAAGATGGCGTCGCATTCGGCGGGTACTTGGCGCGGCCGCCATGTGACACAGTGACCCAGTTTCGAAATGGAACGCTACACACACTAGAATAATACAGCATACAGCGATATCCGCGAATGCTACACCGAGGCGACACCTAATTGGAGTATCTAATCAAATGATGTAGTATTGTAAAACGACTTTGAGCTAACAGTATTCAAAATTAACGAAAAACATTAAGCTAATGATAATGCTAATATTTCAATACTAAAATATTGAAATATTATCATTTAAGTATGTATAAATGGTAATAGGAAAATCATTCATCTTTTTGAATGATGTTTTTAAGATGACCTTAGAGAAGCCGCATTCTCAATCGGGCAGTAGGACGAATCCACGCTTGGCATTAGTGTCGTAAATCAACACTATTGTAGTTTCATTACCCAGCGATGACTGTCAATGTCAATTGTGAGAAGAACGTCATTTCTTTTGAAATATTGACGAAAGTCCGGCTCACTTTTTATTTTTAGCAAATTATAAATACGTTCAAGATTATCTTAACTAAACGTGGACAGCCTTTATTCTTTGTTTAGGTCAGGGATACGAATCTCAAATGACGGGATTTCAACATATATCAGTAAATCAAAAATAGGCCACCGACCATAAACAGAGTAGTTAAATGTTAATCAGATATTAATTCCGTGACGCAGTCGATGGACATTGGACTTACTAATTTTTCAACACGCTTTCGATATCTAAAATGGTAAGTCCATTGTTGGTTATGAATTGTTGTATGCTAATGAGACATTCGAGTGTCATGGGCAAGACAATCGTAGTCTATGCGTTGACATCTTGCATAACTATTTCGGCTATAATATGCCTACATTTATCACTGGCAATTGAAATAACCTTCAGATTACCATCAAACAAAATGTAAAATGTATGAATATATTACCATGGGACAAAATTAGGAGACATCAAGCTACATTCCGCGTGCGTTTGCACAATGTTAAAGAGAAGGCGCGCTGTGGCCGGTGGGGCGCCGCTGGCAAGAGCGCGATGGCGGGGAGCTGCGGCACTTTCTCGTTGGGTATACGTTTGCTTTCGTTGGTGCTGTGGAAGACCGTTATCTCATTCGGCAGGTGCAGTTATGCCGCTACCTTGAGAAAGTGTTACAGAAATGTATTCAATATTACGCAATCATTTTGCTTGTAAAAACGCATAGTTTCACTATTTTACATGAATCTTGATCTTGAAAGTTAATAGGAATAATAAAAGTCTTATGTCGATGATTCGTTTGATGATAGATAAAGATTGGGTTTTTCTTTGCAATACGGAGAAATTGTTCGAATTCGAACAAAGGACGTCTAAGCCGGCATACGTCATAAACAAGGAACATGATTAGTCATCCGGAATGCTCACCTCTGTCTTGACTTTCCGCCGACCTACCTGCAGGTTATTACACTTCAGAAGGGTACAAAAACAGTTCACCAGTGTAATTATTCTTTGAAATCTACAGAATAATGAGAGTCGTGGTGGAGCTAATAAGTACACTTTATTAAGTTTCGGTTGGGACTACGTCATACCATGACGGGTATGACGGGCGCTCATTTGTTGAAGGTTTCGTCAATGTGAGCCGTCTGTTTATTAGTAATTGTGATTTTTATAGGCCAAACTAACAGAAAAATAATGTCACTAAACGCCACGGCTATGATTTGTTGGGTTCTTTGTGGTTAATTCTTTTGTTGTATTTGACTCATCGTCTTGGGTCCAAATTAGTAGAATCCTTCCTTCAAGGGTTCATGTGTCAATTATTTCTATCATATTTTAAATTTTGTTTAGAGTACCGTACATAATTTCTACAAGTGTACAATATTGAACAGCTTTGGTCGTAAAGTTACAATTATTCAAACAATGGCAGTTAAAATCTGAAACGAGCGAATGATTAGGTTTTTTCTAGATTATTTTAAATCGACTTCAAGGAAGTTATTAATTCAACTGTACGTTTATTTTTGCATGTATTTTACACGATTCCTCCGGCGCTGGGGAACCGATTTTGATAATTTGTTAAATACAAGCAGATGAACAGACAAAAATTCCAAAGTGCGCAATATGGGTTCTGTTGGTTATCCGTCATCAGTCATCACCCTGGGACTTTACACATTTTCAACTGATGCATTATAAGTATGGATTTGTAACGGGAATGGTACCATGGAATTTTTGTTGTATCTAGTTGGCATGTTTATAAAACAATAATTTGAATAGTAAATATTACTATTAAATAAGCTAGAAAACCAATGTCCGGATAGTTGAACAAAAGGAGGCAAGGGCGCGGAGGTCGGCGCGGCGAGCGAGCAACTAGCTCCATTACAACGGACCTAACTTTTTGTGCACAGAAAAAAGCGCGCCCGACCTACATCAACCTAGCAAAAAATGCATTAGCTCTGAGCTCACCTATAAACTGACGAATTTTATACAATGAGCGTGCTGAAGGTCTTGTGTTTATTTTTCAAATCGCTAATCATTACCATACGACATTGACTTGACAAGTAGGAAGCGATTCTTATTGTAATATCTGTAGGTACTTTAGTGTTATGTAACAAACGCAAATACTGATAGAGCGACTAGAAATGTCTCTATCGCGTGAAGAATCTACTATTTATTAGGTACTTAAATAATAATAAACTTGTTTTTATTTAGCTCACTCGCACATTATGATAAGGATTTTAAAACGGTACTTGTTATCTTATAAATATTCGCTCTTTTGAAATGACGAGTAAGTATGAAAAGAGAGCTAGATATAATAAAAAACAAATGCAAACTGAGTTTATACCAAATTTGAAAATATAGATGGACTCATACGTCATATCAGCCGAAAGACGTCCACTGCTGGACAAAGGCCTCTCCTAAAGATCTCCACTAATGCCGATCTTATCGAGACTATATTGACTCTTATCCAAAGCCCAAAATATTCCCTTACATATCTCGTATAATTCGGTCCCAAAATCCGCTTTTAGAAAATGATTATTTGCCACACTACTTACGTAGTTCTGTGGATGTGCAGTACTATTAGACACATGTAAAACATAGTTGTCACCCGCGCAGTAAAAACAGTGCATACTGCACTGTTAAGGTGTTTATAGACAGTTGCACTCACCGGTGCGAATTTCTTTTATAGATTTTCAACTTTATCACAAAAGCATAAGGTTCACTTTCAATTTGGGAAATTTGACAGATTGGGGTAGCTTGATGTGCTGGCGTCAGTACTAAGCGCGTGGTCATTCTATAGATAGCTGACCGTAAAAGTTGTTCAATTTCTAAGCGTATCCGTGCTTGTACTACTACTAGTAATGCACGTTAAGCTGTCGGTCGTGTCGTTAAGCCATGTAATGGCACCAGAGTAACCACTAACTATACGATAAAGTAAGAATATATCGAAATTAAATATATTGTTATCTGTCATTTCATGTGTAAAGGGAATTTCTTTGTATCATCGGAAATATGAAAAAAAAAGATCGGTTTATTTCATTTATTTAACACCGCACTGTGCAAGTTTTATCGCGAAAGTGTGTGTGTTTTTTATCGTAACATATATGCTATCAGTGGTGAACCAGTGGCACGGTAGCCGGCAACAACGGACAAGGTCGTTCTCAATGTTACGTGTGTTCCAGCTCGCGCCGTGTGCTGTGTGTGTGCACAGCTGTGCGCGCGGCCGGTGACCGTGGAGAAATATAACAAACGATTTCTTTAATTATTGTCACTAGCTTGACCGACGAATTCCTGACGTCAACGCACATAATACACGTATTAATGACACCTTTTGGAACGTAAGCGTTCCAAAAGTATCACCTAGATAGCGTGCGTTAATTATCAATTCAACGCCGCCCCGTGCGTAATCGCTATCCATAATATTTAAATTGGTAATTACGTCACTGAAAGAATATAATCCACATTGTCACATGGCTGTTTGTTTGGTGTTGCGGAGGAGACGAGAAACGAGCATCCCCATTATCGCGGACAAAAAGCAAAAGTCACCTCCATAAGCTGCCGGTCGGCCACGCCGAGCTGGTAACGTCCCCATTGCCCGTCACTTAACCTAGTCGCCCCGTAGATCATAAGCACTCAAGTTATACGCCCTGTAATAATAAACATATGTACTAGGTATTCAAACTAATGCCAATGACAGAGTAAAAAATCGCTACCTTTTCCACCAATGACAGCAACTCAAAATGACGTTACTTGGCGATACCACGTTATTTGAGTGCTACGATTGGTTGAAAATATTTCTAAAGATATTCAATATCAATACATATAACTTGGCGACTTGAAATATTGTCGTGTTCTACTAGTGTAAGCTATCAAATTATTGAATTCAAATACATAATTATATTCCATACTTTAATATATCTTACGCACTACTAATTTTAACGGAGAATATCCATTAAATTGGCCACTAAGAACCCGTAATTCAAATTCAGCTAGAATATACGAATATATACGTATCTGTACCTATACCTAATATTTTTGGCGTTTCATTGAACTGTTGATGACGAATGTTGTAATGACCTACGCTACAGTACACTGTACACCCCGACAAAATTCTATTATCTGTTAAGAATCGGATAACGAACCTATTGAAAGGTCGTTGTAATGCGAGGTTATTACACCTCGTTTCTAGGGTGCGTTCGTAGGTCACCTGAAACTATTTATACCTTCAGTTTTTACATCACCACGTCGTGCGATAAACTTAATTACATACCTACCTCAATAAAACAATTAAGATTTAAATTTTTTTGATGATCGATTAGCCAATTATACTTCTTTATTTTTTTTAAATGCATCCTTTTATTTATGCGTTTCTGTAAATTTGGGTAGCGGCAATGTACATGACATGCTATGATTGTTTGAATGCGTGGGCGTGGGTTGTGGGGTGCGCACGCCGGTCGCTGATCCGGGGTAAACGCAGGTCGGGGGCGTCGCCGCCGCCCGCGCCCGTCAAGGACGTCTCAGGCTCCCGAAATGAACTCGTCCCAAGTTCAACCTGAGATCAATTCCCACAAACAAAACCAGACGCAGCTCGACGCTGTGGGAGTAATGCAGATCTGATTTGCACTGGTGCTTTTATGGGAAATTATACCTAAGATACAATAATATATTGCAACTAAAAATAAACGCTAGCTCATTTATATTACTTTGGAAATACAGCATTGTGTATATTCATAAACACACGTCCCGCGACATTTTATGCAAATATAATACGGTGTTTAAATAAATAAAACAAATGACGTAGCAATTTAACAAGTCTTAGTGTGAAAGTATATGTGTAGTATAGGTACCGACTACTTTAGTAACACATTATATTGATTTATCGCCTATTCAAACCATGATGTTGCTATGTGCACTCATTAAGACGTCAACATTTTGACTATTACGAATAGTTCACCACTAAATTTTCATATAAATCATTTGATGAACACTACAACGAGCCATGACTTATAAAAATGCATATTCGTATAACAGAGAAACTTTTTTATCATTATCTTCCATGATTAATTCTTGCACATCACAGTAGTTTAGATCTCGACTACATTTTTACCAACAAAACTTTTGAGAGATTTTCTTTCTATATGTGGGTACATTGACGGGTAGCAAACCAATTCATTTGCACTTAATTGCTATGCAACTGCCTCAAACAACTTGCAGCAGTAATGACACGAAAATCATGTTACATTCCAAAACAGTTACTCCATCATGTAGAGTGGCATACCGAATGTAGCCGTCACTAGTAACAGACAGACGTGTGCGGCTAGACATGAAGTCGTAGACACAGAGACACCGGGTTGTTGGGCTCGGGCGTTCAGTTCAACTGCTGCACGAGGTAAATGACCCTCCGTCTGAAGGTGGCAGGGTGATCGGTCGAGCCTTCGTCCTTATATGACTTGCCTAAATGTCTATCTAGCCTGGCGTTTGTGGGGCGTATTACGCAACGCCACCCTACACCCTCGACCTCGAGCCTTTTCGTATTGCCATCTGCGAAGTTCACTAGTCTAGACTTGTTGATTGTTCAATGACGTGAACCTTTTTCTCTCAGCAGTCTTTGAACCTGTCAGTTAACTTCATGAAACTTAAGCCGGAGTTGATACCATAAAAGCACCTACTTAAAATTCTCTTTATACGTAAACTGTTAGCATTGGCGAAAATAGTATATTGTGTTTCAGGTAAAGGCGCTTGTAAGTGGAGGTATTATAGAATTTTTCTGTAAGCGAACGGCACTTGATTGGGCATTCGATTTGTATAGCAACAAATACAAGCGCGGCAAGCGAATGCTTTAAATAAATGCACGTTTTGTCATAAGTTGTTATTACAACAATTACAACTGAATAACCTACAGCTGTTTATATCTTGTTCTGATTGGAATAATATTTATCAAGACTTGTGGTCGTATACGTAGGTACTTGTAAGTTACTATTATTTATGTGTTTATACTAAATATTACAGAATATTTATAGGATAATGTAATTCCGACAGTTGTGGTAGTTGATGATGCGAATAATATAGTATCTTTACGATTACGACGATAGCTTAAAAACTAGATCTTGTGTATGGGAAATGAACCCAAGTATAATGTGTCCCTATGCCTCCCCTCGTTAACACTAATATTGATTACTGTCCCATTAGATTAAAATCCCAAGTCGACTCAAAGAAGCCTGATAATTTCCTGATAAGAAACACTAGTTGCAACCAGGAGTCTGAGATTTAGTAGCGCCTTAGAGAACACGGAAATCTGTTGTCTCAGGGGCTCTACCGGCTAAGTCGCCGAACATCGATTTCTTAAATGGCGTTCAAATACATAAAGGTTAAAAATGACTTAATCAATCGTTTAATCGGCTTCAACGGTGACAATCGATTCCGAACCATTTATGAAATCACATGTGATCATGGAACCCGATTTAACGATTGATTAGGTAATTTTTAACCTTTATTTAGGTAGGTAGAGCCCCGGGTTATGAAGATGCCTCTATGTTTGGGCATATAGTCCCGATCTGTAATATGTTCCGCGTTGAGAATTTCCGATATG
Organism: Pseudoips prasinana; assembly: GCA_951640165.1. Taxonomy (NCBI): domain Eukaryota; kingdom Metazoa; phylum Arthropoda; class Insecta; order Lepidoptera; family Nolidae; genus Pseudoips; species Pseudoips prasinana. The sequence continues at coordinate 18,307,995 of OX621236.1, read as the reverse complement.
GCTGCATTTCGACCAGGAGCTCTATATTATAATACTGATATACGTTTGTATTGTTTCAGTTCTCGCAAGCGAGGACCGAGCGGCTCGTGCGAGCTGGGCTACGGCGAACGCGATGAGCAGATGAACGAATGCAACGCAGCGCTCGTGCTCATGTCGCTCAGCTGTTCTCCCAACTCGCCGCGCCCCAGTAAGTCACCATCACCACCACACACCTCGGCTCTACGTCGCTACACCACTCTACAACTGACCTCAAACTCTGTATAAGATGGAGTTTTCTGTGGACCCGGAAATGGCGGGCCTGCAATCTGAAAGTGTAAAGAGGTGGGGCCCTAAGGACACATGTTGACATTGATACTACTGCCTACTTTATTTAGCTCATCTCGTCAATGCTATGTGATGACGCAATACAGACTTTAAGAGTGTCGCGTTGTAACACAAAGTCTTCTTTACTCTTCCATTTAGGATCGATAACAAATACTGGGTATTAAGATAGCAGACTTTATAAATAAACATATTAAATCGGCTGCTAACCCTTTTAGGTATAAATAGTTTAATTTCAAAGCGGGTATCTCCCTTTCTTACACAGCAACTGTAAGTATGGACCTAATAGTAATGGCTCCACTATAGGTTACGTTATATGTTAGTATAACGCGTGCTTTATCTAAGATAACTTCGCTAGTTTAGAAGCAATTTGAGTTTTGTTATCACTGTCAGGCTTTGTAATTTGAAGTCAATCCTCTTCCTTATTAGGTGTTAGTATATAGTAGTCGCGCTTGCTGTTCCTGGTCTATCCTTCAATTTGCTACACGATAGAGCCAAACCACTTAAAGGAACATCACGCATCGGTAGCCTCCACATTATTATTATTACGTCACACTATTGCACTACAAAGTTATACTGCAGCTGCAGACTCTGCTACGCCTATCGCTGACCGTACCTTTACATAACACTGCCTAATGCAATACATAAATCAAGCAACTAATTACACTATTATCTTCGCAATACAAAATTCTGCATGGAATACTACTTTGTGTTAATACTTAGTTGGTTTAAATAAAGAAAAAATAAAAAGAGTATTAAATTGGCGCAGGGTGTAATGTGTTGTGAGAATTCATTTTAATATTACTTTGACAGTTGAGGGAACGGTGGAGTACAATATAAAATCAGCTAAACGTAGATAGCGTCTAGACTGGAGTCTAGACGTTGTCTAGACAGGTATTTGGTCAAACAGCTCTCATGATGAGCTCCGACCAAATGTACTCCACCTCTAATAGCATACGAACCACTGATACGATTTTAAAATTACCCCTATTCATGTCCCTCGATAAAATTGCTTTGAAAAGATGCTAAACCTACAAATGTATTATGAAACAAAGTCACATAACGACTAATCCCATAATACTTACACATGTTCAACCTGCAACATAAGTAGATAGTGTATGATGCTTAAAGAGCTCTTTCTACGAATGATCCTGAAATCTTCTCGAACATTTCTTTGCAGAATACATGAAAATAATCTCGTTTTTGGATCATCTGGCAAACTTCGAATGAATAGCCAATATTTTATTGATTTATTTCCCAAACTTAAGTTTAGCAGAGGTTCAGTTACATGGATAAATTAAGCTCCTTAATCTCACGCTTTTTGCGTTACAAGTAAAGTAATTAAAAGAGTAAAGTTAAACATCAGCTCGAATCACAGTAAGCAATAGGTACCCACAAAGGTCTCATCTGTGGCGTTGTTATATGGCCTTTGGGCCAAGTTACGCAACGGTGAGGCGTAGCAAGGCGTTTCACGCCACCCATTAAACTTTACGATAGAAGAGAGAACAGCGAGCGACTGTTCCTAATGCGCCTGCGCATGTGTGTTGCGAGAAAATAACCACTCTTGTGAGTGAAAGTGGCTGACTAAAGTTCCGTTTCGCAATTTATTTCATTAAATCCATTCAAGTCGCTCTACGCATGGTAATTTGTGTTTTAAATTAGAAAATATAAGGCACCGTCGACACCTAAACCTGACATTTATATATTTTGTAGTAAAATGAAAATATTCATATCCCTGGAAATCTATGATTTTTATCAAGAACATACTGATATAGATTGACATACAAATAAAAAATTCACTTGAATTTAAGTAACTTTGCCCTTCACACATCACGGACAGTCACCAAAAGAGACATTTATACCAGGCTAATAGCTATTTTTGGCTCCTAATTTGCTAGCAATTAAATATAGGTCAATGTGGCTTTTGTGCGCAAATAGTTGTTGTTGGCCCAGCATATATATCTCCTTTGCTGGCTGTCCATGAATGAAAGTATATAAAGTGTAGGTACCATTATAGTGTAGAAGGCAGGTTGTGAAATAAGGTACATGATTATTGTAGGATACTATTTACGTTACTGGATAAATTGTAATACATCGAAATACACCACACGCCACACCAATTGCTTTTTATTACACGTGATAGTCTTTTTGCACCAGGTATGTCGGGCACTCTAAAAGTTTCCTAAGAGATTCGTAAAGACTAATTTAATATTGACAGGTGCGTGGGGTGGCCGGTCATCAGTGTCGCCAGGTGCCAGCAGCAGTTCAGGCTCGTCGTGGCGCTCCGGCACTCCTTCTCCACCTCCCGCGTCCTCCTCTTTCAGCGATGAGGGAATTGCAATGGACTATGAAGATATCCACCCGCGCAAGAAGAGGGTAAGTTATAAAAATATATTAAATATATTTTATTAAATAATTACTTATGTAAGTCTGATCAAGCCACAAATTAGTAGAACTGTTAGCTGAACGCAATAAATATGAACGTGAACCATATTTTATAAGAAAACGTTAAGTCTTCATCACCAGGTTTTATCTATACTTAGTGTTTCATTTATGTACTCGTCTATGAAGTAACGAAGAACGTCAAAAAAGGTTATCCAAAATCCAAACAGCCAGCTATTCCTTTTACACAAGTACTTACATACGTACGTAATACCCCTGGGGTATTGAAAACGTAATATCAAAGGGATATCGTAGCATCCGTCTACGTACAACAGATACGACTTAGATCATTATATATGAGAGGACGCGCCTTTCACATCACTTAATAGACAAAAAAGCCATATTTTACAGACGCTAGACGGGATGAAGAATTACAGTAGTAAAAAAAAATAAGTAGAATACTCTATGGTTTTATATGCATACTTACGAATTTTAACTTATTTACGTAGGTATACGAAAAATAACGCCGAACACACGGTCCCACTCAATCTGTCAGTGATATGAGCAAAGAGAATGTAAAAATTATGGATACGACTAAGACGACTCTTCAAGTTTTCTTTTCCTACTATTAAAGCAGGAACCAAAGTACGTTGCATTTGATAAGCGGTAAGCGTATATAGCTTATGGACCCTTGAAACGCCCAGCAAATGTAGTAACTACCTAATTAGGTACTCCTTTTTGAAAGGCCTAACGTTGTATTTAACGAAAACTATGGCTCATTTCAAAGCCTCAGCGGTCGTAGGGGATTATTTCTGTTAAATTGTACCGTTTGAGATTGTAAAGTTTCTACGGTCTGTGGATGTGGATGTACGCCTCGACAGATCTCTTTACTTGAGCTGACAGCTGGATGACGCATGTATTCTGTTAGTTTAGAGAAATATGGTTATAAGAACTAACGGTTGTAAGTCAAAATTACATGGATATGTCGTGTGGAACGTGCTCATTCACCAGTACGGGTTCAATTAGACCGTGGCACACTTCGTGGTCGCTTTCGTATTACACAGACGGAACATTATTGTACATTAGTATATTAGATTCATGTATATTCAAACTCGTCTTAGCTGTAAATTAATTTTAATGAGATATACGAGTTTTGAAATTTTATTAGAATAGTAGCAACTGAATGAGAACTTTGCGAAAATAAGGAAGTGTCAAAATGAAAACCTGACTATTTCGATGCTGAAATAAGACACCAAAAATGTATGTAGTTGAAATGTTTATGGCTCCTTATCTTATTATTTATTAATAAATCCCGCTATAGTTTGTACTGATACTTCATATCGTCAATTTAATAATCAATTCAAGTATCAAGTAATGTGAGACTATATTATACACACAGACAGTAAAAATCAAATCCATAGTTTATATTTACAGAAATCCTATATAAAAGATTCAGTACCAAATGCCATCTTCTTGGATCCGATAATTAACTCTTTTTTATTTGCATATGAATTAGGAGATTGCCTTAATTAAAAAATAATCGGATATAAGAAAAATCCAACCGATAGCTGCATAAAGTTGAATGCCTGAAGTCATATTAGAGCCATTGTTTCAAGGAACTTGACTCCCAATTGGACATAACTCGCATCGATACAGGCATTTGTTAAATCCTTTGTGACGCATAATCCAATGAGTCACGCGCACAGATGCACTCTGCATTGACATACTAATAAGTGTTATATCACAACTCAACACAAATTTATTTCTTTGTGAGCTGACATTCAGATAATTGTGCGTAGAATCTACTAGCGGAGTGCGACTAGCCGCTTTCACCGACAGGTGTTCATTGCGAACATACAAGTATCCTAAGCAAATGCCATTACGTCACCGCTACGTACATACTCTGTGTATTCCAAGTAAAGGATATCCGGTTAGAGATATACTATTACGTAATATTGAAATCATGGTACATCGATTTTTTTTATATTGTACAAAAGTAAATCCGTCTTTTGTGAAAGAGAAAGCATTAAAATAAAAATATATTACCTATTGAAACCTAAGTAACATTGTAAGTTAGTAATAAACCACAACAAAATAACAAACAACTAATAATATTCCAAAGTCATGCGTTAGATAAGAAGTCAGTGACACAATATGCACTTTGTTTATATCAGTAGGTAAACACAATAGGTACGTTTGTATGCGACACGTGTCGAAACTATTTACTCTGGTACTATCATTTACTACCTATTTGTTAATTGGTTTCGTGCGTCCAACAGGCTTCACATAAATCTAATACGCTGCCACGAGCATAGTTTGCCACAACAACGATTTCTCTCTAAAGTATATCACTGACGGTTGAAATAATATATAAATATGCATCAGAATTTTATCTTGATTTATAGGTTTTGATAGTAATATGTATACTCCTCCGAATTGTGGTTACGGCAATCAAAATTAAATAACAATACTAAAGTCAAGATGCAGGATATATGCAAGTGCACCAGTGGATGCACAAACATAGGTGTACTCCTATAGGATCCCACCGTCTCATAATCTGATCGGACGGTAATATACACGACGAGAGAAAGATGAATCCCTCCGAAAGATGTCTGCCTAACATCTTTTAGAGTATGGGCTATTACTGTAATATTTTATTTTGCCAGAAGAAGCTAAATAATACTCTTTGCCCGTCTTAGAATTTTCCCATCCGATCCCAAGGCTCTCCTTAGCCTCTACTTATGACAACCAGAGAAATGATAAACATACTTATATATTTCTAAATACATGCATATTATTGATATCATATTGAAATTACACCCAGAGACAGAACAAATAATCACGCTCATCACCCAAAGATTTGTCCTGGAGACCTATGATATCTGGCTTAACGGGCCAGTCTATATCTATATGTTATATCTTCGTCTTGTGTATTACTCAACTTCAACTTAAGTTTCACCACGAACAATGCCTAGGTCAAACGTACCTGTTGAGATTATACATGATGATTCTGCGAAATCCATAATGGTTTAGGTAAGACTTGTAACACCGCGAACAACTAAATTGACTTCAGTTTTTTCTGGTGTATATTAGTAGTAGTATATTTTTTTATCGTTTATATTTTACTTTATCGAATGGGCAGTGGTTGCTCTAGAGCTTGAGTTATTAAAACTATGGTTGCCTCCTTGCACGGCTTATCAACTGACGACCAAGTCCGTCAGCATAATGTGCTCTCCGACGCACGGAAACGTTCCGTATTCAAACTACTTTTACAGTCACCCAAGTGCCTAAGGACTGGTGAGAAATACTAGCTAAAAGCGACAGCTTTTACCCTAAATTAAAATTTATTAAAAGAGGATTTTTAATGCAAAGTGATAGCTACATTGTTGAAAGCATAGATAATAAATAACACACCTCTCGCTGTTATTATTTTAGTGTAGGGATATGAGGGATTATTAAAGGTATAATTTATCCAACTCAACCTTATCATGAATCTGAACGATTAGTTAAGCCTCTGTTTGCTGAATAGGACAAAATTATAAATACAAAAGATTTGATTTTTTGTATATTTATTTATTTGGTTCGAATAAACTCTAAAACTACTTAACTGATTAAAGTTATTTCTTCTATAGAAGGTTACATTCTCAGCAAGTAATATGGGCTGTACTTATTTTTAATAATATTAGATATCCGTACTAAAACTGTAATATATAATGGGCAAAAGTGTCGGTAAAAATGCAAATCAATCAAGGAGACCTCGAATCTAATTAACAGTAGGAAGGAACCGCGTAGAACATATGAACAATAATATATGTGTGCGCGTATAAAGTGGTGTAGTAGTATAAGTGCTTCAATATCAATAAATGTCGGTAACAATTGTGCATTGTAGTATTTGGGATAGATTAAACCGAGCGCAGTTCACATGTATACATAATATATATATATATATATATATAATTTACGATCCACGTGTACAGTTCAGTGTGTCGTACAATGTCAAGGCGCGGCACAGCTTGCGGCCGCAGTTATGCAATACCATTGTAAAATTGACATAAATGTTTATGACTGGCTGAGTGACTACGACCGCAGCCTATACTTCATTACAGGTAGTTATGACGATTCTCATTATTGCCTATTAGCCGCCGACGAGTATTATCTAACTACTAGAACTATGAAAGATAACAATTTGATTCGAGAGACACGGTGACAGTACTGTAATTATTTTATCTCCTATAACCTTTTATGAGTTGGGACTAGAATGTCTTTCAACTTCAATAGATTCTGATCATTACATTTAAAAGTAGAATGATATATATCATTTTTTCTACATATGTAGAAAAAATGCTTTTTAATTGGTTGGCTGAAGTGTTAAGCTAAAGTTTACAAGAAAATAATTACATCATTTTATTATATAAATCTGTTAAAATATAAGTTGATTGAATCAAATTACCTTATACCAATATACATCTGAATCGTGTTATCATTGGAAATCTCTCCTTGAAATCTCGGTCCATGAAATCTCAGTCCATGAAATCTCAGTCTATGAAATCTCGGTCTTTGAAATCACTGTACCTCTCGTTGCGATTGCCGGCGTATGTTACTGTAACTATATAGTTTTGTTTTATGCATCCCTAAGAACGTATTAACATGGTCAAAAAGTTCGGTGAGCTGTTGCAGACGTGCAATAGTAGACATAATTTACGATATTTCTAACCCCCTTGCAGGGAAAATTTCAACATGCTAATCATTATTGTTAATATCGTTCACACGTTTCGCCATATAAAACTTCGTGTCCGTAACAGAAAAAAGTCATTTGTGTTTCATCCACGCCCACTTAGAACTAAAGGCACAGTACACAATTGTATCCTTGGTTTTAGTTTATCACTTGATCTCTGCAATTCAATGGCTATTATTGTGTTAGTCGGAACTACTAATTTCCTCATATTTTGTTCACACTACTACTATGTAATCAAGATCGTAAATTATAGCTGGTTTAGTATTTCTTTTCCAAATTAGAACATATTACAGAATAATAATAATATTTTGGGACAACTAGCACTTTGACATCTGATCCCCAACTAGGCCCTGTACTATGGCATATATGAACATATATATAAACATGCTGATAAATTTCTAAATAAATACATATTACAGAAAAAAAAAACATATTTTAAGAAACATAAAACTGACATTGATGAGTTTTATGTTTCCTGACAACCTATTGGAATAAAATCTATATGGGACCACTAAAGCAACCCTAACGATTTAGAAAAAAAAATTGTTTGAGAAATAATGGATAAATGGCTTAAAATAATTAAAATAAGAAAACAAGCGTACAGTCCTTTTCAAGTCCATTAAAAAAGTATATTATTATTATTTAAAGTAAGTTAGGTCCAATTACTTGGTAATTCAACTACGAAGTTACTTTAAATATTTACAGTAAAGATAATCCTAGGTGCTGTTTGCTGGGCTGACTGCCCCAAATACAATCGTAACGCATGGGTATTATATCAACTGCATTATCGTTACTTGCACGGAATTAAATAACAAACGATGTACAATAGGTGATGCATTGTACTGGCTTACGTTCAGGCCCACGCTCTGTTTATAACCTTGTGTTGTATTGTTGGCGGCCAAATGCTTGCGGTGGGCGGACCGGGACTCGCTCGCTCTACTATTACATATTTTCAGTTCAATTACGTAACGGCTATTTACAATGTGTGACTACATGAATATTCACAGTTAATTGCTCTTCAATCGCACGGAATATTCAGCACACGATCGCCAACTTGTGTCATTATGTTACTGGGGCCTTGACTTTCGTTTGACATTAGTTCAAATTATTAGGATCGTGTGTTTGATTTATTTACTTATTTTAGTGATAGATGCAATATCTTTAAACACCGAACAGTGACAAATAAATAACAAGCTGCAATCCTTTGCCTACGCAGATTCATTATCTGCGTCAGATTCGTAGAATGTTCGCTTTTATTGTGATATTTTTCGCACCTGTCATTAGTAGCGATATAAAAATATTTTGACTTCTTGAACTAAAATGTTGTTTAAAACGGTTTATAAGCTTTCGCTCAATAAAACCTTTTTTTTGTGGGAAATCATACTTTCATCTCTTTGCTAGTTAAGGATGTTGACAAGGAACCTTTTAAATGGATCTGCGAGTGGCCTGTGTGTATTTTTAGTAGCAGAACAGAGCGCCTACCCTGCATTGGTAGAGAGTGCAAATTTTGAGTTTAAACTATCAACAATCAGGGAAATAATAAACATATTTTCTATACCCACAAAAACACGTTACAATTTATAATAACTACTATTATGGATAGGTAAGTACGTAAGCAGTAAAGAACACTGAAGAATCATAATTAAGACGAGCAATTAAAGAAAATCGCCGCTATTTTATAAAGTCTGATATAAGATTGCCTCATTACCAAGAAATGATTCCAAGTAAAACAAAAGCAACTCCGTAAACTAAGATAAGCAATTTAAACCTGTAACATTTTGCAATGATATTAATTGCGGGTATGAACGGTCTATGCCAACAATTGACATCACTTCTGGAATATTTAGTTATGGTGGAGATGTTTTTATTATTATCTATGCATGCATCGCCTACGCAAACGCTAGTCGTTGCTAGCAGCTATTATTGGTGCAGCAGAACAATGGCATGCCCCAGACGTTGAGTCGCCAACTTGAATTATCACATACTCTTCGTTGCCAACTGTTCTCCCAGACACTTATTTTGTCAATTGCAAAGCGTCGATTTAGGAATTTATTTTCCTTCCGTTCACGAAATCCAATTTGCAAGTGACCACACCACGAAATATGTGTATTTATAACTCATATGCCTCATTAGTATGCCCATAAATAAATTGACAGGATAAATATAAATCGCAGCATATATTATTTGTATTGTGAATCAAAATTAAATCAAGTTTAATCGATACTATATCAGTAATAATGTTCAAGTTCAAATTAAGTGATGCAACCGTGAAGACGCATTTTGTAGACACAATATTTTTTGTGGCGCGGCCGGAGCGGGTGGCAGAACGACGGGTGTCGGTGTTCCTCGGATTATCGTCCCCGGGGTCAGCGAACCTCACATGTGATCCGTGCGGAACCTGTTCCTGCGCACCACTTACGCCAGCCGCTGCCCACTGCGCCATTGCCTTAACCTGGACAAAAAAAAGTAAACTGCTACGTCAATGATCTATACGTGCTTATGCTCTCTTTCGGGGCTGCTCTCGGCTAGATTACGGATTATTAATGCGGTTTCTTGTATGGCTGCATTGGTTAGCAACTGACGTGCATAGTATATAAATATAAAGTGGATGCAAAATCTCTTGTTACCGAGCGTAGGAGCGTGACGTCAGCTGGCAGACCTTGGCGGAGGACGCAGCTATTAGAGCGAAGCAAGGCCTTGCCAGCATCTGCATGCAATGCTAATATTTATTTATTTTGTCAATTTAATGATATAATTATATCTGACGTACTTATAAGGATGCATCTAATTTATAAATAGCATTCAGGAAAATTGTTGTTTTTAGCGAACGGTTACATCCAGGCACGTTTGTTGTTGGAATAATTAATAGTTACGATAACAATAGTCTATTGAGCATGTTACGCACGGCAACTATTCCCAAGGTGCTTTTTGTTTAAAGGCTAGCAAAAGCGAGCGCTCTTTGTCGACAGCCGCCCACTGCGCATGTGCACCACGCACAGTGCACACTGGCTCGCCACTCGCACTGCACTCGGCCTTTGTTACATTTAAGTTTCTAAGAACAAATTGCCGGCAGAACTATTACCGTTAATACACGCTGCATACTTACTGTAACAAATGTTCATTTCATTTTATATAAAATGTTATATCTTTCATTTACCAATACGGGCTTACGTTGAGGGACCGACAAATATCTACACACAATTTTTTTTACTTATTAAATTTCCTACATTCTTTCTATAATCTGTCGATTTTCCAAATTTAAAGCATCATCATGACAGCCAAATTACGCCCACTGCTGGACAAAAGCCACCCCAAAGAATGACTTGGCAGACGGGGTGGCGATCGCAGTTAAATGGTCATAGTTCACAGAAAAAACGCCGCTGGCCGTTCTCCGGTAGGTATCCCCTCGGTCGATTTTACGCCCCCACGGGATGAGATGGTGTGATATTCTATGCCGTCACCACACAGCATATTAGTTCCGTATTTGGAGCATGTAGAGATGATAAACAAACATACATTATCACTTTCGGAATTATATTATTTATTACCATTGACTCCAATCACAGTAATTTGACACCAGCTGCTTTAAATGAGAGCAAAACCCATTTGTATAATCTAATGATTCACTGCAACAACTGTGCCATCGCTTGCTCTGCGAACATTTAACAATGAGCGTCAGCTGATAACGTTATCAATATATTTTACATTCGTCACATAAAGTAATACGTATACTGCGCACGCGGCACAGATCGCGATCCATTTACCGACGCGCTGACGTAGGCTGTTCCGTGTACCTTCCTGCGCAACAAACAATAAGAGTATTACATCACTGCATGGACACTTCGAACAAGATCACTTGCACAATCCGCATAACTTCCGCCTCGTGCCTATAACATCCTTACCTAGACATGAGCATAAATACTAGGATATATACGTGTTACTGGCAAGATGACACGATTTAATTGAAAGCGTACTATGACAGTTCACTGTTGTTACCATGAAGTGTGGCGGTGACATTTAATACTTTCCATATCCAGCATCCCAAGTTCAAATAACACGGGAGAATGCGGATTTATCTTTGATATTTGCATTCAACCTTGTCTCCAAGATTACGCGGAAATGTCTTTACTCAGCTCCTTCATATGTGTGTACTTATAATAAGAATTATGTACCAACTCTCGTGTCACAGTTGCGATAAGGAAAACTATAGAGATTGGAGTGCATGCAACACTTATGCACGAGTTTCATTATTGTCCAACACTCGACACGTGTGACCTCGGTAAAAGCAGTAAATCACCATAGCGCACGTAAAAAGAAAGCAAATAAACTGGCTGAGAAACAGCTTTAAAACTTTCTTCATTAAAACAGCACCGTGAGCACTGGTTTTGACAAACTCGTGCCCTGATCTTTGATTTTATTTATTCGTCTGTTTGCTAGCGTTTGGTTACGTGTCCACGCATATACTTATTATTATACGCATTATAAATATATAATAAGTCGCACTAAAATGAGATTATTATAGAAAAATTTTCTTTAAACGGTCGTAGTTTATTGTAGCATACGCATGGTAAGCTGTGAACGTAGTAACTGTAGTTATCATTATAGCTGAAAGAAGTCTACTGCTGGACAAGCGTCCCCCAAGTAATCTTGGGGGAATATGCCATAATCGCCTCGCTTGGCAGATGGGTTGTAGATTGCAGTAAGATGGGCATAGTACACAGATGGAAGCTGCTGCCCGTCCTCTAGTAGATATTCCCTCTGGTCGACTTCTATTCCCACGAGATAAGATGGGGTGATAATATTCTGATATTCCGCCGTCACCACACAGCATAGTAACTGTAGCACGGCGCAGCAAATATATGATGGCGTAGCAAAACTTTGTAGAGCGTAGCACATGCGTAGCAACTTATGTTAATCATATGCATAGTTATAAATAGGTTATATTATATAATATAATACTTCAGGCTTGGGTAATCAATTATTTAACGATATTACTTACTTGAGTTTAATGAGTTGCAGTAATTTACGCTATAACTTTCATAATGTTGAAAAGAATAAAAAACTTACGTGCTATTTCTATGATAAACTCAGTATTATCGACCTCATAGTGTGGTTTGCATGTAGCAACAGCGCAGAATAGATTGTTACACACAATGATACTCGTGCGGTAGATACGTGCTTGTATGAAGGTCGCTTTATCGAGGCGCTGATAAAGTACGCCAATCGTTATCTGAAAAGGCGCCGAGGTGACTTCCGCGTGCGCTCACGGCCACTATAGTTAGTTAGAATCGTCAGTAACTAACTCCACCGAAGCAACTATTTCCTTTGTCTCCCACGAGAAAGAACACGGAAGGATTTAATTGTCATTAGTCAAATGTTTGTTTCCATTTACGTTGCATCTTTGTTTTTATTGTCATTGAACAGGCGGAAAAACGTTTGCTGGCGTGCCAAGAAAATCTGATGGACTGCATCTGAAAAATGTGTTGTTTCCATCAAAAAATAACAAAGACTACTTACAATTCATGTACAATAATTACTGTAAATAAATGACTTCAAAGCATCTATCAATTCTAAAAAAATCAGTTTATATTGTTGCCTAATTTTGTTGAAGTACCAGGAATTTAATGTACACAAGTCGGCATTCAAGTAGATAAAGCACACTTGTGGCTACAGTTTCAGAGCCGTGTGCTATCTACGTGTAAAAATATCTAAGCGTGATAAGCTTGGTGGGTGCAGATAACGCGGCAGATAGTCCAGTGTTGCACGGGACGGACGAAACTCACGTGAGAGAGCGAAACTGAAGCGTGCGCAACGTGACCGCCCCCCCTCCAACACCATTATAAATTGTTTGTTTAGCCTTTGTTAAATCGTGAGCGTGTTATTTCTCCGCTAACCCATACCATATGTGCAATAGTAGCATGTTTCGCGACGCATACTGCCTAAAAAGTTAACACAGACATGCATTTCATTATATTTCAAGGCTATGTGTATACCTTTGCGTTGATATGTACATGTGTAAGATATATTCACACTGGGAAGAATAAAATGACCTGACACGTAACTCGCACATACACTGGTTTAGGCAATATACGCACTATTGCCCATCAATATGCCCTTTAACCTGCTAAAAGTTTCATCAACGCTCACTGTATGTAGGTATATTGCATAAAATAATCCAGTGTAGTTTCGATGTTTGAGCGCGACCTTCGCGTTCTATTTTAAAACGCGGAAGACATTGCGGTATAGAAGCCGCAGATCACTCCGCTCGGTAAACAGTTACTCGTATATTAGGTTTGTAAATGGCCAGTGCGGAACTGTTTGTGCTACTATTTGTACCGGCTAACACTCCTGTCATGCATACATGCCGGGAACACGTTCCTGCTGTGACCTCCATAATTATATGCTAATCGGCTTGTTTTACAGCATTCTATATCATTATATTTCGTTCATTTCCTTACTTAAATATTCCTGGTAATGACAGGCTAAAAAATCTTGCGCAACTACTCACAAACTAAGATGTTTTATAAAACTATTATTCAAAAACTGTTTTCATTTTATATTTCTTATACTGTCCATCAGAAATAGGTATATTTTCCATTCTTTGTTTTAATAAAAATGAATAAACTGTATCAAAATGTTTTGAATATTTGTTTGCAATTAATAGTTCTATATCCTAGAAAAAGAATATATAATTACTCGAACGAGATACTCGCTGACTTTTATCCTTTAATACACAATACAAAAGTCACCAATAGTAACCATGAATCGACGCGTACGCATGATCAACCAATAAGAGCAATCACATGTCCTTTTGTCAAGCAATTACGCATTAATTCAGAATATATTAGGTAACAACTGCTGTGATATAACAACCGATAAGATCATTCACGCTGCAGCGTTGCTAACGCTATCATGGTTTAATATCAACGCGCTAACGTTACTCGTGCACTCGTCCGCTTTACGTCAGCGCTACATTTGACCACGTAAATTACGTAGTTCGATTAGTATACTGTCCTTACGTTCAAACAAATTCCGTAACGCCGTTTCAAGGTAACGAAAACTCACTCGCTAAAGAATTACAATAGAATGTGTTTAGACAATGCATTTGACGTTATCTAACAGCATATTGGGCACAAATATGGAGCGCGAGGAATACGATTACGGTATCAATGTAGGTCACAGATGTGAACCGGAGCCGAAATAAATTTATTCACCACCAAAAAAACTCGTATTTATAATAGGACCAGTTTGTTTAAAGTATTTTGCAATTTTTGATATTTTGAAATTCAATTCTGTGTTGATTTTCCAATTATAGGATTTTTTAAGTAAAACAATTGCGTAGTTTTGGTTGGGTGAATCGCCTTTTAGTGGTTTATAAACAATGGCTTTTGTTTTGTTTCTCTAAATCATGCCTACGTAGGACGTTATTTTCGGTTAACTTTGTACAACAGGTCATGATAGCCTAGTGTTTCGGTCGTTAAACTGTGGAGTCAGTGGTACGGAATTCAAACCCTAGACGTTCACCACTGACTTTTCAAATGCATGTGCGTATTGAAAATTACTCGCCTACTTAAAACGGTGAAGGACAACATTGTGAGGAAACCTGTTGAGAATTCTCCAAAAATGCTCTCAATGGCTTGTCAAGACCGCTAACCCGCACTAGGTCAGCGTGGCCTTTGCCCTATCAATGTGAGAGGAGACCCTTGCCCTGCAATAGGACAGTAATGAGCTGCATCATCGTCATCAATATAAACGAGAGGTAAAGAAGTGATGTGCCATCATTTCGGTATATTCGGCGCACCACCGTTGGGCACTTTGGGAAGTTCTGAAGTTGAAACAGCTTACTGGATTTTCATAAATAAGATTTGCTCCGTCAAAACCATTCTAACAACACCTTAAGACCGTTAAGCTAGGGAGCGTCCCAAAGACCATAGCGGTAATACGCCTCCGTTGGTAAATCCTAATGTTTTATGCACAGCAAATACCCAGAGTACATAGATAGTGGTTCAGGGAACAAGTTCGATAAAGTATATTGATCGAATGAATAACTGGAGCAGTTGTATCGAGCGAGCTGCTTGGTTATAGCGAGTTTATTCCACTGCTTGTAAGTGCATACGAGGACGGTTGGCAACAAAAGTACCTTCACATAAACCAAATATAGTCAGATTCTATAAATTGTTTATAAGAAATTATTTAGAACTATAGCTTCCACTTCCACACACCACAGTTCTAAATCAATTGCGAGATAACAGTTTGGTATCTGTGTAGCTGAATGTTTTGTTGCTGACCGTGCATGTGTACTTTTAGGTCGGGTGATGTAATATGGAAAATACTTTATGCTCATAGCTTCCACTGGCGACCTAGTTGCAGCGATTAGGTACTGTTTAGCTAATGGGGTTCAGATTTGACTGGAAGGATATTCATAACGACTGGATGCTTTATTTCTCAAAAGTAATTAACCTTACAGCGTTACAATCATTTTAAAAGCAAACATTTCTTGATGCACACATATACAAAGACACGTACAAGTAAACAGTTAAATTACTCGTACAGTCAACAGCATAAGTAGATGATCAAAATCGGACCTGAGTTTTGAGTTTATGATGCTATTGGGCGACAGTTTTCACTAGTTAATATTTTTTACATTTAACACTCACGCACACCTTCAACTAGATACTCTTCACTACCACACTATTTTGTCGCAATTTATGATAATTAGTATTGAATATCCGACTTTGATCATCTACTTTTGCTGTTGACTGTACAAGCGAACAGGTACTTTCGGCATAAATCCCGTATTGAGGATAGATGGGCACGTTGAACTAATTTTACACTTTTCTTGTAATAGTGATCACTACTAACGGTGGTGAGCTACGGTTCCAAATTTAATAAATGTAGGTTTATTATGTCAAACATTCTTAAGACAAGAATAGAATTGACTCCGATCGGTTGGTGACCCTCCAAGCTCGCGCATTTAACAATTTATAGGCGTGACAATTTATAGGTATTACATTCTGGCTCGTTTGCATAAAATTGTAAACATTTCTCATGACATAGCAACAGCAACTGTTTTTCGCTAATTGCCACCTGCAATTATATTGTTTGATATATTGTTTGATAGGCAATACTTTCTCAGGTTCTTGAACTGTAGAAAAAGAATGAAAATGAAACAATGTAACAAACAGAATATGCCGGGTGCCGGTGGTGCCGGCGTCCACCGCACGAACTTCAGAGTTGTTGTCGTTCTGTCTCGCTCTGCGGGTCATCGCCCTTATACCACACAACTCCCTCGTTCTAATAACCCTGCGCATATCACTGGCTTATATTATCGTATGCGCTAAATTTCGTTACTATAACCCATTAAGCACATTAGTGCGCCATTTCGCAGCGAAAGTTGTCGTTCGAGACAAAGTTGCTATAAAGTTCAGCACCCTATCCTGGCGACCTTGGCGCGGTCAAAAGCACCGTCGGACAAGACATTGACCAGTATCGGACAGGCTCACCGACGACACCAGCTGCGGTTACGGTCATTATGGGTGTGTAACCACATTGGGCAATTATTTCTACCATCATGCACAATTAGAATGAACAAAGGAAGTGCTACAGTTACCGATTTGCGTGTTACACGACATCCATTGGGTGGCAATTACTTTATTGAAGGTTTTTAGATCTTTGCCAATCAATGAGCAGCCAGTAAATGATACAATAAAAGATTAAGCATACAATAGCTTCTCCTTGTAGGAAAATAGGTAACAACTTGGAGCAGATCTTTAGCAAGAAAATCTTTATAATTAACTTGGTTGCTAAACTTCCTACAAAATGTAAAAAACAGCGAATTGATTCGCAAATTCCTCTCATTTTCTCTTAGTCACTATTGTATAATATTTAATTGTGAGCGACTCTAGCAACTATATTACTGTAGAAGCAATTGGCAAAGATTTTTCTCGATATAAACGCACGTCTGGTGGCGTCGCGTCGTCGGCGGATAGAGAGATGGAGGCAATGCGTTTTTTTTACCGGCATTGGCAGGGCAATGACACTGCGACCGGTTCACTGCCCGTTCTTGACAGTTCAAATGTTTACACTTGGTTTTAAATCCAGAAGGATCGCTCGCTTTTCACTTCACATCGCTCCGTATCAGGGGTACTCTTTGCAACCTCGGACACAATCAACCACTCTCGGTTTACCGTTAATTGTGTCGTGCGGTGACATCGTGCGTACCTATTGTATTAAAGTGGTGTCTTTTATCTGCCCTATTAAAATGACTCGGCGAGGAACTATGAAAGAGTTATTTGATTTTAAATAAGTTCCTACTCTGCACGCAACTGCAACTTATATTCTGTACAGTGACAGAGGTGGTCAAATCGACTATAAAACCTAAAATTGGAAAAAATGCCCTTTATTCTAGACCGATAGAAAAACTACATACATATATCATGGGCGAAATGGTTATCATGTACCTACTGAGTTAATTTAAATTAACAATATAATACAAATACGATAAAACTTTAGTAAAATCAAATATATCTAAGTTTATTATACTACTATTTGATTTTACTTTGTTTTTCATTTATATTTTTGAACTTGATACAAATTTTATAACACTCAGTTTCATAATTATTTTAAGAAATTAGACAGCGATGTAAAATCCATAAGCTTCGTACTATCGCTTCGTATTTCACATGTACTGCTAGTTCCCGCACCGGTACGACCGATCGACATCTTCGGCTGCGCAATGGAGCGGTTACAGTGCGTATACCTACATAATTATGCATGTAAGGCAGCATGTAATGACAAAATGACCTACCTATATGCGGAGTACCACCGGGTGGAACAATGGCATGACGAGTTCATCACACGCGATAATGAGCAGTCCTGCGGGTTCAACAAACTCCCCATTTCACAAAATAATGTAGGTATATTGCGATGTGCAATGTCTGATATAGTTACGACAGATTCAGCGTTCCAATCTTTTGATACACTAAAATCCGTGTCGTTTGCAAACTTTGAATGGTTGCCAAATCTTTACGAATCCATTATATTCTCTTTTTATCTCTCCTAGGTCGGTAGGCATGTCAAATATGTTTGCGCTAATATAAATTACCTTAGTTGAGTTTTATATTTCTGTGCAGACAGTCTTTTAATTTTCAGTAGGTATAATTATTTGTCTATTATGTTTCGCATGAGCCATATATATTTTATGAAGCAGTCACACCTAGAACACTGTTATATCTGTTGAGTCAAAACCAATTCCATTCCCTAACTGTGGAACTGAATGAATGAATGAAAGTGACAATACCCAAAAACTAGGTAAGCAGTAAACACAAAAGCGTTGCGATGACGCGGTTCTATTCAGAAATTGTTGTTGAACACAACAAACTACTCGCACAAAGAATTTGTAGTAAAGACACATTGTTTCCTGAGCTCAAGCGCCATATGCTCTAATTAAAATATTTCCAAGACCTATGCCAATCCAAAAAATGTTATTCAGATAAGTTCACTAAAATAATGATCGAATGGGATTATTCGTACACTGCTCACATCTGACTCTACATTCGTTATTAAAAATAACTAAAAACTCAGTAACAATATAGAAATAAAGTGTTGTGGGCTGGTCCTGTTATAATAAAAAGTGAAAATATGGTAACAAGTTAAAACCTGCAGGGGTCGGTGACCAAAGAACGGCGCTAGCTTCATCGCGATTGGCGACCGTACTGCCCCACGCGCCTGATTCGTCATCTTCACCACCGCTCCATCTACATTACATCGAGTGCATCATATCTGACTCACGGGAAAGCGCTCTCAAAGCTTCAAGTGCCCATAATCATCACACATATAATATTCCCCTAATTTGCCATCTACTGTTAATACCGATGATGTCATAGAGTGATTTTAGAATTGAAGCCGATTGTTTATACGAAAGTAAACCGGTATATAAAATTCAGCACTTGATGGTAACTAATAAATTAACAAGGTCATGTAATTTACCTCGTTAATATATTAGTTATCGACAAGTCCTTATCATGATCAAAATGTGCATAAAATCTCCTACAGGACAAGCCAAGCGGTGTACCTATGTGGTTTCTGGAAAACGAAATTGTGCTCTCTATAAATTTAAATTTATAAGGAAATGAGCAATAATTTAATAAATTATTTTAATTTGATGAAAACTTGTAAGGTTACCATCAAGCGGTTAATCGACAAGTTTACTCAGAGTCCTTGTTCAGACTCAGTAATTTTTTCGGAGAGCCGCTAGTGAAATATACAAACAAAAACACCCTCAAACCTCGACTTTACTACAAACTCGTAATGAGGCGTAATCATGTTATTGTAAGTTATTTAATGTACATATACGTACAGCCATTCAAGGTATAGATACGGTGGTCTGTGACCTATTTTCTTGTAGTTCTAGCAATGGACGACGCACATTTCCTCGCAGCCGGCACACACACTAATGACGTCATCACCTTTGACCCCTTAACCAGTCACGTGCATATTATGTTCCTCTCTATATACTAACGATTATGTTTCATACAACCTACTTCGTAAACTCTACATTTTCAGTGTCACGACTAAATCAGATATTGAATCCGCCTCAAGAACATTTTGGGGTTAGGAAAAAACCATTAAATGACGGTCACCGTAGCCTAGTTGGTAGTGCTCCTGCCTATGAAGCTGGTGGTCCTGGGTTCGAATCCCGGTAAGTGCAAATATTTGTGTGATGAGCACGTATATTTGTTTCTGAGTCATGGATGTTTTCTATGTATATAAATAAGTATTTATCTATCTATATAAGTATTTATATCGTCGCCTGGTACCCATAGTACAAGCTTTGCTTAGTTTGTGGCTAGTATGATCTGTGTGACATTGTCCTCAGATATTATATTATATTAAATTGATTATATATTAAATACTATTTCCATAAAATAAAAGTGAATAACCTAAGTACTTTATCACTATAAAATAAAATTAACTAAATTAAGGATATAAAATATATGTATGTAACTAAAATGCTTAAATCAAATAAAATGTATGAAACTGAACACGAATAATTTAACAATCACATTACCAAAATGCATCAGATCAATCCAAACACCAATGCAGCAAACAATAGTGTACGCAGTGCGCCCTCACAACGAGATGAGGCGAACGAACGCTGCTTAGTTTCTTGCCATCAGGTATTTTTCATGTGTTCGGTCCACATATTCCATGTAGAGGCATGTGTGCGTGTCGGCGTAGGTAGCCGAATGAAAAACTTCAAATGATGAGGGTGCAGGCCGCCGGGGTGCCGCCACACCGCGCGTCTCGCCAATAATGACCCGTATTTAGATACAATTGAGACTAAACTTAGCTGACAACCATGCTTAACTTCAAATACGAAGAGGTAAATTATAAATCTGATAGGTTATTCATGCTTGAGTATGAAGTAAGCACAGCTCGGAAGCTGCTTATTTCACTTTCCAGAACCTGTCAATAATGATAATGTCACACAGATCATCCTAGCCCCAAACTAAGCAAAGCTTGTACTATGGGTACCAGCCGACGATATACATACTTATATAGATAGATAAATACTTATATACATAGGAAACATCCATGACTCAGAAACAAATATTCGTGCTCATCACACAAATATTTGCACTTACCGGGATTCGAACCCAGGACCACCAGCTTCGTAGGCAGGAATGCGCTGTGGATTTAAGTTTTTTTTTTTTTTTTTTTTTAAATATCTGGGGACAATGTCACACAGATCATCCTAGCCCCAAACTAAGCAAAGCTTGTATTATGGGTGCCAGGTGACGATATACATACTTATATAGATAGATAAATACTTATATATATAGAAAACATCCATGACTCAGAATTCTCAGAGAATTCTCAGAAAAAATCAGAGTTGAATCCGCGATCTTTCTCTCGCCTCTCATACATATTAACTTTTCGTTACATTATGTATTTTAAAACAGTTGTGCAATGTGTATGCCTATAAATTTAAATGTTTTATTGAAAGTTTTCAACCTTGGCGCCAATTTTAAGTAGCGGGTTGTCGCTCTACACAGAATTTTAATTGAGCTGCGGCGACAAACAACAGAAGAGTTCTATTCTGTATCAAAAAATTCAGTATCTATCTTTAAATAGACGAGTATTTCCCTTGAAGCAGGCTCACTGGGGGGTCATTTATAAGGAGGTAGAATTTCGTTGAACCGTAGGGGTAACACTACCATGGGTTCAGTGACCCGCCTTGTTCCTAGTCCGTTGGCTTCATGGGGTGCATGCTGCCTACTCTCTCACTCTTACAGCCTGCATCGCACCATCTCTTCTGATTTCTTTGTGTGACAAAGTTATAATACCAATGTTATTATTATTTATTTGTTAGAGGTGTGTATGTGTCAACTTCAGACAAATAGGTCAACACTGATATAATTCTATGAACCATAAATTGTTTTGCATGTATACCTTGGTAGTTAAATATGGTAATATGTAGATACCCAGTATTGTTTGTACAAATATTGAGTTCCTGGAAATATTTTATCATTTTAGAAATACATTATTTTTATTCTTTACACAAACAACCGTCTTAATAACAGTTGATAACTTAATACCAAATGTATTTACCTAATACGCAATTAAGATATCAGACGGCGTGCTAGATATCTGTATGTAGTTGAGTTAGTTTACGTAACGGAAAACAAGCCAAATTAATTTACCCTATATAAATATACTATATAAATAGCTTTTACTTCAAACTGTTAACATTTATTACGGAAACGGGCTATTTTGGTCATTTACTTAGAAAACAACTTCACAATCCACAAAATACTCTTATATAGCTTTTACGTCAAATTGCACGTGTATGAAAATGAATTACGGAAACGGGAAATTTTTCGACACTTTCTTAGAAAACAACTTCACAATTCATAGGCTTTTATTTGTAAACATTCAACTAGTGGACAAAGCTTGTTTTGAAACACGCCACCTAGCGTAGCCACGTGAGGATTCCACTCCACCCGCCTCTCCCCACCGCCCAAATATAATATAGCACATAATGCGGTCGCTCGTTTTAAATTAATAAGTTTTAAGGAAGTTCGTCATAAATGACAGTTCTGATAGCTAAGCAGTGATCGTAAACCTTCATTATTTGTAGTTATTGGTGATATCAACGCTTTGGCGGCTTTGTAATAAAATGTAGAGCCGCTTCGCCCTGTTTTGGCCTACATAATAGTGTTGGCGCAACGACAAAGCACCGGCCGGCAGCCGCTCGCCGGCAGAACGCAGCCAGCAACGTAACAGATCTCGTTAAATGGCGTCTTCCTCATTCGCTTCGTTTCTAGAGCTAGAAGGAGATGACGCGAAAACAACTTATCTGGCACTGTGCTCATGTGTGTGTATCTGTAAACAAGGAAGGTCAGGCCGGCGAAATAGACGTATTTTATACGCCCGTGTGTAGAACAGAGACGCAATGAAAACAAATCAATATTATCATCATGCCGCGGTTCACGGTAGAGAGAGACGGCGCAATAACAAACCGGCATTTTGTGCCGGCTTGTTTAATATGCAGATGGCAATAAAGTGACTTGAGCTCTATTCCGGTACAATACGACGTCATTTTGATCAGTGAGTACTTGTATACAGACTTGAATCGAGAACGAACTACGTTTAAATTTTCTTGACGGCTTGGTTCCAGTTATGTTAGCTAACCAGTAAAAGTAATTTTAATTCCCTTGCAAATATAAACTTAATGCACTCTCCTCGGGCCACGGCTAAATAATTAACAAAAGAAAATTAGTAGAGTACAAAGAAGATACTTTTTTCCTATTCCTTTATGTACTTTTATGTATTTTTATAAAGAATACTTTACATTAATAAATTTAAACAATTAAGCACTCTACTGCTCGATCATAAGTACAATTTTTACGATGTATTCCGTCAAAAAATACTGCATCCAGTGTGCCAGCCAATATCTGAATTACCTTTGTTCACCCTTCCTTTGTCTTTAAAATTACCAACTTAGTACAACTAGTGGGTATACTCACTATATGCAAAATAGTATTACATTTTTGTCCTAAAATCCAGTAAAACATCAAAATTATGCTATTAACTAATATTTTGTCACTGGCAAATTAGAAACTCTAGCCTTATTAGAGTGAATATATGGTCTCATGGACCTAAATATAAAAAAAAATCATCCCATTTCTGAAGATGATACGATTTTATACGAAGGTATGAGAGTGAGAAGTATTTAAATAGAAAAAATCTAGATTTTATTCGTAACAGTGAGTTTTTATCTAGTTTACTCATAATAAACTAGAAGGTAATATTCCATGGCATGATCAACTTGTACTATTAGATATACTGCACTGGCATCGACTACTGCATTGCACACAAACAGAACCCGAGCGGCACGTGTAAGCGTCCACACAGCACACTAGCGCAGCCGCAGCGCTATTTGGAAAACTTATTGAGTAAGTACGGTCAGCAACAGAAATAGTTTACAGACACTTTAACTATTATTGACTTCTATTAATTTGAACCAAACCATAAACCAACGATAAACAGTGATGCTGGAAATTCATACAGTCGTAGGCTGATAGTTTTTTTAAAACTATTAAATACAGCAAACAAGGAAGAGAAACCTGAAGATAAGCGGTGACCGTAGTCTTTGGACGTATCACATACCCTTAAGCTGCATTTTAAATATAAATTACTAGAAATACAAAGTACATACAATAATTTAAGAATTAATAAATTGTCTTAAGTTATTACTCCCTTTTTAAGGTCCTCCCATGCTCTGTCCCTTGAGAAAACTGTAGTAAATAGTACGTATTAATTGAGTGAGTGAGTTGTGAGTTATTCTCAATGTAGTTCTTTTGTTGCTGACTGTATCATATTTCTATTAACGACCTATGCTTTTAGATTATATAATGAGACGAGGCATAACTGATACTTATAAATATGTCTAAATTTAAATATGCATGCACAGTCGACGATTAGTAGGAGTAGAGAAATATATTGTTCACGAGTTATATATATTTGTTATGAAAACAGTGCAAGAATGTGAATAAAATCACCCTCCAAAACTGTATTAAATAAGAAATGAACGCGAGATCATTTGTTTTTTAAGTGTACAATTAAAGTCCAACTGATTTAACTTACCCAAATCAAAATCAATACTAATAAATGCTCGCTATATAAGTAGTTTTCTTACTTCAGTTAATGATCTTATTTTAATTAAAAGTTATTAATAATATCTAGGTAAATACTTACGGAAAATATTAGTCACAATAGCACAAAGCCGAATTGCATAATTTGAAAATCGAAACTAGAATATTAATGATTTTTCCTTCTTCATTCACCTCTTTGTTCTTCCGAATTCAAAAGTTAAGCTCCATTATTACAAATATAGTATTAGTCATAATCAACGGTACAGAATAGTCCTTTTGGTTCGATGTTTTAAAGGTAGATAGTGGTGAGAGGATAAGTAGGTCGCAAGGCGCGCCGGAACCGCGCCAGTGCCAATCACTTGACCAACAATAATTTAAATAATTACCAGAGATCGCACTTATTCGAAATTCGACCATTACGCTTCTATTGTCAAAGACTATAGATATTAAAGACAAATTATATTAATCAGTTCTCAGTTTTGACAGTTTGTCATCGCTTCTCAGTTTGTCAGTTTTTAATAAAATCATTTACTTCTAATGCTCCTTCTCTATATCATATTGTTTCAAATTTAATACTCCTACCCGAGCAATTTCGTAAATAAGAGTACAAAGTAAGAAAATAATAGTGCGCCTGGCCGAATTTAGACTATGGTGGCCGATCTCAACGGAGACTAGCCAACTACGGGGGATATAATTATTGGATAGGACAGAGTGTAAACACGACGGCTATTCGCCATGACCGGGAAGAAATCAAGCGCAATCTTTAGGTACTTTTCTAATCACGGGCTTGAATCAAAATTCCAATTACACTTTTTAACTATCCCGGAATTGAACCGAACAGAGAAACTACCCTCTCAACTGTGATAGTTGTTAGATCCTTTGTGATCCTAAATGATCTTTTAATTAACAATATTGCTCAAGCAATACATTTTATTTAGTATTGTGGTTATAATAACATGACCTGGAGTTTAAATAATCGTAGATATCCTGTACCTGTGTCAGTTTTCCGGAATTTATCTACGAAAATGTAATATGAACCAGAATGCTGAAAGTAGGTCACTGGTGCAGCAGGGAAGGGGAGGGACCCTCGTCAACACGCGCAGCTAGTCGATCGGTCCCCTCGCCCCGCGTCCTACTATCAGCCGTTTAACCATCTATGTATTTTCCCTCCAATTTCATGAAAAACCACGGATAATAACCGCATAATATAACTATACTATACACAGTGTGGTGACGCCGAGCAATATTCTCACCCTATCTCATCCCGTTGGGGCCGTTAAATTCGTGTTTCTGAGTACTATTCCAATCTATCAAGCGTGTCGCATATAATAAATACCCCCATCCCCTCTTGAGGCAAACTTTTGTCCAGTTGTGGACGTCATTCAGCTGACATGATGATAACAACTATACATGGATTGTAGTTAAAATAACGATAACTCTATATAAAAATGACACCGAAAAAAAACAATACTTTTCAAAGTGAACTTTACCTCACGCGTAGTAATGTCCAGTTTCCATTACCTCAACATGTAACTTCTATGATGTAATGTTTCGATTGAAAAATACGTGATGCGACTTCTAGGGATTGTTAATACGTCAACTTAGATGTGTCATTAACTAGATTTTGTCCGCTACGTCGTCCGCATGGCTCTTTATTACCAGTCCCGTGGGAATTCCCGGCCTTATTCCTTGACTACATAATAAAATGGACTTCTGCGTAAAATGTTATCCATCTAAGTTGAAAGGGATGAGTTTGGTAGTGAATCAGAACTACTTTTAATATTAATTCTTCAACTGCATGCATACTAACCCTTTGTGTAACCATAGTCCCTATTCTGTGAAACCAATGATACGCAATAAACACCAGTTCATTTATAACTAACTCCGCGGTATTGATCCATACCCTTCATTATTAGAAAATTGAAGGACACAAAATCATTGTCAAGCTGCTTCTATTGTTAATCCATATGTAAATTCACTTGGAGTCGGAAACGTACGTATTTTAAATAGTATATTAACTAGGCATTCTTTAATAGGTATAAGGTCACATCACACATGACAAGGCTACCAACATTGTAAAGAGACATTTACTGCAATGATTTCCAAGCGATTTGTGACAATATAGTGAAAAATGTGAGATTTTATTCGGTTTCATTTTTTTTTTATAAACCAGTCATTTTTAACACATCTTAAAGACTTAATTATCAACACAAGATGGTAAAACCATTGAAGGAGTGTTTATTTGTAATATTTCATGTGATCAATAAGTAAAGATAACGCAACAAATAAGTGAAAATTTCAAAATATAATTTTATTATTCATAACCTCACTGTGATTAATTAACCAGTGGTGCAACGTTGAAGTTGTCCTCGAATGAGACAAAGAAACGCAACCTTCATAGACCACCCTTGGCCCTGGTGCTGCGACCCAGTTCGCGGTCTTCCCCCTCCCGCATCCACCCCTCGCCTCGCTACCTCCTTCCCCGGTGACCTAACCTACTTTTGAGTGCACTTAATATAGCCTCGCCCGCCAGATCTAGTGCAAAACAAGCTCTACACTACATAACGCCGCGTCATAACACTCAATGACTGTTAAATTATTATAACTCTCTATATCAACATTCAACGAGTAAAACTTAGAAATGCGAAACTCGAAAACTTTAAAACTATACTGTTGACCTTCTATAGTAGAGCTTTAGAGTCATACAACTAAGCAAATACTACAGGATTATTTAAAAAGCTCATAGTTTTAATTACAATAAGATAGCGCTCTAATGCCTAAAACTTACTAACTACCACCACACTAGTTTAGTTTGCTGGAATTCACGCTATTTATTATGCAACTGATGTGGTATGCAAGTAGGTAGGTGGATTGTTGCTCTAACGTTTCAGCCGGGAGATAATTTGGTCTATATTTATCATGGTACAGCTTAGCAACAGGACTGTAAAGCAGAATGTAACGTAAAGGTAACGTGTGTGTACGAGTATATGTAGCTGAGCTCGGTTGGCCGAAATAATGTGGCATTGGAGAGAAGGTCGATGCAGAAACTTTGGCAAGACACGCCAACTGCGGCCCCGCGGGCTCGTCACGCCTCACTAACACAGGGCTGCCTCCTGCTTAGAAATGAATAACTAAAAGCCACCTATCATACCCCAAACCTCCTTAAGTAAAGGGAACTTTTCCTGCTCCGTTTTGAACTAAAACGGTGTCGACGATGTTGAAATACCTGATTTCATTATGGTTTATGTAGATTTTACACATTCTCAACTCTTTTTATAATTGTCTGCAAATAGACAAATGCTAAACGATTAACGTAGTCTTTAACAGGTGCAATACCGGCGACCCTATTCTCTCCTTACACCCAATACCACTACTTTGACATAAGAATCACCTAGTGTTTAGAGTAAGCTTCCCCAGTTGAGCTGCTCACAGTGGGTAAAAATACTACGCTCTAACTCACTCCAGCTACCGTTTAACGGGACCCAACTTTATTTGGACATCGCAGATGGAAATCGATATGTATCAGGCACATAAAATATTTCCTAACAATCGCTACGCGGCGCGGTTGCGTGGCAGTGCAGGAGGGGGCGCGCAAGGCCGCGACCTAGAGTTGCTTCCGTGCCGCTACAACATCGCATCGCTCGGTTTCACTACACTCTTCTAATCTTACAATTTTTATTCGCCAATTACTTTTGTACTTATAAGTGTATATCAAACTCATTAAAGTACTTTATATTACCGCATTCGTGTCTTATATCAATTTGGTATTCAGTCAGGGTACCCAAAATATGTTTTTGTAGTAGGGTGATAAAGATCCCAAGAGGTTCGGCGTTGGTAAAACTTCTTAGAACTCAAACTCATTCCAGTCAATAATGAATATTAGTTGTAATATTCATTATTGGTACGAATGAATTTGACTCCAATCTCGCATGATGGTAATCTATTCTAGTACGTACAGGCAATACACTAATACCGCATGGCAACGGATTTACATTGAAGTGTGGTAGATTGATCCTATTACCCTCTACCAAACGCGAAGGGTTTTGTTGGCTGGATGCGCTGAGGAAGAATTGTGTTATATCCCGTCCTCGCACCGGAACCTGTATTGTAGGAGGTACCGCTAAAATACAGTGGATGATTTAGGAAATCGAGGAAAAACTTTGGTACTGCTGTGACAATTGCTTGTATTCAACATAAAACTCAGTTTGCATCCGCTTTTAACTTCAGGAGATCTTGTGGAAATGTTAATTGATTGTATAAGCTAATAGATATGGGCGAAAATAGAGTGAATAGAAAGAAAACTTATCAAACCGAGTTAAAACAAGATGAATTTGTAAAGAATCATGAATTTCGGGTTCCGTCGTCTATCAAAACTAAACGTAACAAATTACAACATTACCATCTTAACTATAAACTCATTTTATTCTTGTTTTATTATTAGTGCTTGCTGTAGCAACCAGTCATTGTAAAATCTATTGCGTTATCAAATGATCAGCTTCAGTTTAACCATTGTATTTGATAGTGTGTCATGGTCTTTGATGAGCCAGAAAGACAAACAAAGCCATTAAGCTAAACTTTGCGAACTCAAGGGAGTGAAGCGTAATTTTTAGTAGGTTTCAACGGGTATTCTGCGTTAGTTATCTATATAGAATCTAGAGACTAAGGAGAATAAATAGCAAATTCCGAAATGATCCAAGATATTGTGCATACTGGCTTATCCCTTGCGAACCTTCAACTTATTTATCAACCAAACTCAGCCAATCGAGCCAATGAGTAATGTTTCCAAAGTCAAATATAAACGTCAGTGCCATAGTCAAATATAAATGTCAGTGTCATTTATATAATTTAGATGGCACTGACGTCTGCGTTTGACTTAGTACGGACTACGTTTGGTTGGTTGATATTTTATAAGCATAAATAGAGAAGAAAATAGATCTATTTTAAACACCATAGATAGTACAAGTGGAAAGATGTTAGGGAACTAAAGAGGGAGCATTCAGGGTAGACCAAGGATAGCTGACATGGATCAAATCAAGAACAAAGTATTAGTATCCGAATATAAGGAGCAATGGAGGAGGATGATCCACCGACAAGAGCTCTCACTTTAGATTGATAGATAATTGTAAACGTCTATATGAGTGGTTAGTCCTTCTTGTTAGGTCCATAGCAGCCGACATGGCTAATGAATACAGCGGGGTCCAATATATACAGTTTTTAACGTATGTTTCTATTGTTTCAGATGAACAGTGTCGTATTTGTCTGCACCTGGCGGGGTTGTACCTACAACACAAATACTTGCTCGGCTATCGAAGCTCACATCAGAAATATTCATCTTGGGTAAGTGTTGGGCTGTGTGTAACGCTATTCTAAATAATCATCCTAAAGATATGATTTCAATTATTCTAAT
Organism: Pseudoips prasinana; assembly: GCA_951640165.1. Taxonomy (NCBI): domain Eukaryota; kingdom Metazoa; phylum Arthropoda; class Insecta; order Lepidoptera; family Nolidae; genus Pseudoips; species Pseudoips prasinana. Next base: position 18,277,991 of record OX621236.1, on the reverse strand, counting down.
TTTACGAACAAATACTAAGCGCTCGAAGAATGTAGATAAGAATGCTGAAAACTAAAATAGAATTGAAAAGCCAGATATTCCAAAATATTCTTGTGGAAATGCAAATGTTTAATTTAATTAATATTATAAAGAGCAAAATGTTTTGTATGTTTGTTTGTAATGGATAAAATCAACAAAAGTTAACAGATTATCTATCACCCATAAAAATATAGGTCCATATCAAAGAGAAACGTGGGCTGCATTTTATATTGAAATAAATTAGAGTTACCTACGTAAATATCAATAATAGTTATAACCCAAGGTATCTACAATTTGCCTGTAAAAGCCATAACAACTGGAGTAAATTAGTACAATTGAAAATACAAATTTGTTTTTCTATCTTTCCGTATAAAATCGAGGCGGGTTTTAGTATTTAGTTTCATAATTCACATTTGTTTCATCAACCTGGTCCACCAATATCGAATCCAAACTTATCAATCGATAACCCGGCTTCTGACTGTAGTTGCCCAGTACCTAATACCACGGAGGTCAAATCAAAACTAATATAATATTTGTTTGTCCCAGGCTTATCGAACATTTATGTTCGTATTCGGAATTTGTGGATCGATTGGGTGCATTAACGTATACTGACTAGATACCTACAAGTAATGCTTATGTAGTAATACTCGTTTTATTGCCTATGTGTTAATACAGGGTGTCAGCTAACTCTATAGCAAATTTTATTAAAATCACTCCAGCCGTTTAGACGTGAAGAAGTAACAAACAAACACACTCAAACAGTCACTAACTTTCGCCTTTATAATATTTGTGTGATTAAAAACTGTATTCCCACGGCCTCCCCCACGTGCTAAATAATAGGTCTTTACCTATGAAATTGCCGTTTTGTATGAAAAAATTTAAACGAATTTTTTTCATGAATTTTTTTATTTGTATTAATCGAAGTAATCACCCATGCAATCAATGCATCTTTGCCATCGCAGTGGCAGTTTATTGATGCCCTTCTTAAAGAAATCAGCTGGACGGGAGGCAACAAATTCTTCAAAGGCATTTTGTACTGCCTCTCGGGTATTGAATTTTTTTCCCGCCAAGAAGTTATCCAAATTCTGGAAAAAGTAGTAGTCTGTAGGCGCAAGGTCTGGTGAGTAGGGCGGATGACGGAGAGCTTCCAACCCCAGTTCTTGCAACTTGGAGACCGTCTGCTGTGCAGTATGAGGTCGCGCGTTGTCGTGCAGGAGCAGCGGAGACGAGCGATTGACCAATGCTGGTTGGAGATGCGCCAGCTTCTCCATCATTGTGCTCAGTTCTTCACAGTACACATCTGCAGTAATGCTCACCCCGTTTGGTAAGAAGCTGTGATGAATCACACCGGCGCTAGACCACCAAACAGTGACCATCACTTTTCTAGGGGTAAGTTTTCGTTTAGGGCATTGTTTAGGTGCTGAACCAGGATCCAACCAACTTGCTGAGCGCTTGCGGTTATCAAACAGAATCCATTTTTCATCGCAGGTAACAATGCGGTTCAAAATTCCTTCATTTGTGTGTCTGTTGAGCAGTGCAAGGCACGTCTCGACGCGTACTTCGCGCTGGCGATCATTGAGTTCGTGGGGCACCCATTTGTCAAGCTTTTTTACCTTGCCAATTTGACGCAAATGGACCAATATTGTTTTGACGCTAACGTCGAAAGCTGCTGCTAATTCAGCCGTAGATTGTGTATCATCAGCTTCCACAACCGTCTTTAATTCGTCATTGTCGACCAAAGTCTTCGGACGACCGCGAGGTTCATTTTTCAGGTCGAAATTTCCAGAACGGAAGCGAGCAAACCAATAACAGGTGGTGCGTTGGTTTGTAGTGTTAGCTCCGTAAACGTCGTTGATGTTGCGTGCCGCTTGTGCCGCGTTGCTGCCACGACGGTACTCATATTCCATAATTACTCGAATTTTTAACGTATCCATGATGACGAAAAAGATTGAAATGCGATGAAAATGTAACACTAATCAATAAAGAAATGACTACTTTTGGAAAAAAGAATCCATGTTTTTAAAATAAAATTAATTTGAAATTAGAATTCTTAGCCAAACAAAAATTATTTTGATTTGAAATGGCCAGTACTGCAGAACGGCAATTTCATAGGTAAAGACCTAATATTTTATATCCCGGAAGAACTCCTGTGCTCGGCTATGTATTGAAAGTAGCTTATGTTATTCCTCAGGGTTCAATCTAACTCCTTGACTAGGTTCAGCGATTTAGTCATGAATAGATAGATTTGATTTTGCTGTGTGGTGACGGCATGAAATATCATCATCGCATCCCGTGGGGGGCATAGAAATCGACCGAGGGAATACCTACCAGAGAACGGGCAGCAGCGTTTTTCTGTGAACTATGACCATTAAACTGCGATCGCCAACCCGACTACCAAGCGTGGCGATTATGGCATACCACCCCCTTTCTTTGGGGAGGCTTTTGTCCAGCAGTGGACATGATGAGATAGATTAACGTCGATAGTTTCACATTAATAATATTGGCATGGATTATCACCTTTTAGTTTATTTAGAAGCCGTCAATCAATCTATGATTGATTTACGTCATACGTAACGCTTAACACACGTAACACTTTCTAAATAGTATTATATCTTAAGACGCAATTCATCATTGAAGCTAGTAACCATATTTCGAATTGATTAGATAATATTTAAATTGAAGGCTTAAATAGGCGTGATAGGCGATTAATTTCTTTGAAGTAACGCCCACATCTCATAGTTGGAATTATAATAGTTTAATATCTATGTTTTTACCCTTTAGATGAACGGAAATAATATATAATGCATTGGACACGTGTAAGAAAATCACGTGTAACACGCTGCACGTGCTAGTGCAATAATAATTGCGCAATAGCCAAGGTTACCCTTCACATCTGAGTTAACATAATAATAATAATATCTAGGGACAATGTCACACAGATCATCCTAGCCCCAAACTAAGCAAAGCTTGTACTATGGGTACCAGGCGACGATATACATACTTATATATATAGATAAATACTTATATACATAGAAAACATCCATGACTCAGAAACAAATATTCGTTCTCATCACACAAATATTTGCACTTACCGGGATTCGAAACCAGGACCACCAGCTTCGTAGGCTGGATCACTACCAACTAGGCTTCGGTGACCATCAACAGTTCCTACATATCATGATAGTATTTTTTATTTAGTTAGTTATCAACTCATACGTCTTTACGAAGATGTTAAGTTTGGTATGTAAAAACCGCAGTGGTGCCAAAAGTCATAGTCTTTAAGGGTATCTTCAATAATTCGCTTAGACTCATAAAAGTTCCTGGTTGATACCCTTTTGCTCTCGCCACTTGGTTGGTGTCCAGCCTCATTTATGTATTCATCATCATTATACTAGCCGCAAGACGTCTACTGCTGTATAAAGGCCCCCTCAAATAGATTTTTTATCACATAAGTATAAGGTTCACTTTCTATTGGGGAAATTTGACAGATTGGGGTAGCTTGATGTGCTGGCGTCTGTACAAAACTGCATGGTGTCAATAGTCCTCTAAAGCAATTTATTTTATTGTTTGGGTACTTATTTGTATGTTTTTAATGTTAGAAAGGCATCCTTATAGTGCGTCTTGGTCCGTCCATTATTACAGCGGCATATCTAAGCAACACATAATATATACATAAAAATGCTAGCAAAATTATAATTGTCTTTGAAATAGGTGCTCAAATAGGGAAAGGGAAGAAAAAGTACTTGCCTTTTATACAGCCAAAGATGGTACCGAACTTACAGTGCGTGAATTCGGCAGGCACTTGAAAATTTTTTGTCATTTTTGTACTGAGAATAACATAATTATATCAATACCCAGATGTCGATGTTTGATTCATGCATTTATTGAGAATATTATGCGCAACTAGCTGTGCGACGTTAAACTTTATAAATTATAGCCTATGTGTTAGTCTGATGTTTAAGCTATATTACTGTAAAGTTTCAATAAAATCCATTCAGTAGTTTTTACGTGAAATAGTAACAAACATCCATCCACCCATACTTACAAACTTTCGCGTTTATAATATTAGTAGGATGTTTTGGTGTACTATTTATCCTCTTAAATTCAACTGTACTTTGAACTTTACTAACTTTTTGAGATAAAGCAGTATTGAGGTCCGATTAATACCTTATGATCTCATTATTATAAGAAAATTCGACCTTCGTAATAACAGTGGTTAGCATAAAGTACTTGGAGCTGAAAGGCCGGCCCTTAGTGACCCGGAAGCGAGCCGGCTTCACGACAAGGTTGGCTCAGCCCGCGCCCGCGCCCGCCCGCGCCTCAAGGTCGCGGCACCGCCCGCCGCATGCCACTTACGTAACTCGGCCCTACTGTTCTTATTATACCGATGATACACATACTTTACAAATAACCGCATATATGCGTTTTGGATTATCTGTCTTCTTCTCGTTTATTTTATTATTATTTATTTTTACTTCTGCTTAATACGGCCACAGCCTCGCCAAAAGCATACAGTCATATCGCATAACTTGAAGCACACTGACAATAAATTCATTCGTCCACAAACAGATCACAACCAGGGTTAAGATCCAGAATAGCGTTGAACGTGGTGAGGATGCGAGGAATTAGAGAGTTAAATGTGTCTAGCGCTAGTTGTAATTTATTGCGACAAAGATTCCTAACGGTTCATCAATTAGTGCAATTTCTCCATGGTGAATCCAGAGCGCTGTTGCTAACTGTATAATAGTAATAATAATAATGCTATGGCGGCCAATATTAACGGATACCAGTCAACTACGCCGGATATATCATAGTTAGGAAGTGTGTGCTTAAACCCAGGTGAACTCTTTATCCCCCACTCTCCCCGTGTTAGTGAATAGTTTTACCATAGCGTTGTATGGAAAAAGTCCTGAAACACTTTTTGAGCCAACACGGGATTTTAACTGCTGTCGTCGTATACGCCTCTTGCGACTGGTAGTAGGTAGACTAAATGAGTTTCTGAGAAACCGTTAAAAATAAAATCTTCATATTAACCGAGATCGAAACCGCAGAATATGCACTTCTATTTTTAACCACGAAGATCCAATACCAAGGAAAACGAGTGTGCATCTTTTAAAATTAGCTAATACGTAAGAAGGTAGATTTCATGCGAATCGATCACGTTTCAGGCCCAAGAAGGAGGGTGACAGTGACCATGAGGAGGAGTTCTACTACACGGAGCGGGAGGTGGCGGCCCCAGCGCCGCCGCCCACGCTCTCGCACCGCGACATGTGCCGCCCGCCGCACGAGGACCCCGAGTACCAACGACAACTCGTAGGGTCGTTCAGGTATTCATCACTTTTATTTTTACCATCTACAATTTTTCTATTGTCTTCCCACATTCCTAAATTTATTTCGAACTTCTTTCTTACAGGCAAGGTCTACTATCTACCATGCAGAATGGGTCTGCACGACCAATAAGCATTCCCGTTACGCATCACTGGTCCAACTCCCATTCACCGGTGAGCAATGTTTGTACTGATTTTGAATAGCGTAGTTTCACTTTATTTAAATTGAATTATAATTACAAAAATGTATTTAGATAGCAGTTGTAATCAAGAAATGTTTTGCAGAAACACATGCGGTTAGCGCCACACGGGTCGCCAGGCAGCCCAGGACGGCGGCCGCGCTCCGACAACAAGAAGTGCCGTAAGGTGTACGGGATGGACCAGCGCGACCTGTGGTGCACTCAGTGCAAATGGAAGAAGGCATGCACGCGGTTCGGCGACTAGCGCACGCGCCGGGCGCCGCTAGCGCCGACAGTGCTACTCAAATGAACACGAATTATCGTTATATTTACACAAAACTGACAAGAGACATTGTGCAGATGTATTGCTGAACGCGAGAACTATTCCGTGTGGAGGTGGCGTGATTAAATTAGTTTTAAGCGAATATATTATGAATGAAAGTTTTTATTTAATATAAGAAGAGACGGATTAAATTTATTATATTGGATATAAAAATTTAAAGGAGACATATTTTTGCTCTTTATATGTGGCTATTTTGACTGCATAATGGACATTGCCCACGTATTTTTGTAGTGCAGTAGATTCGCCTTAACTGTGACGAGCATGTGGATACAAAAGAATCGTGTGTCGCTTTCGGGCGGAGACTGTGAATATTAGCATTAAGTAGATATAAGGTTAGACTGACGGGAACAGTGAAAAAACATTCGCCGAGCTACTCGCACTTTTAGATTTTACACTGACCTCGAAGCCAGCGAGGACCATAAGAATTTGTTGAACATTGTGGCTCCATTTGTCACATTAGTTACTTTCACTCGGCCGGGACAAGCGTGCCGAAAGGTCGCACATCCAAATATTTACGGTTTAGTTGCAACGTCAGTCAATTCCGTCCACATTTTCGAATGTGCCACATCGATTGTTGTTTGACTTCGCTCCCTGGTCAAAGTTCTCTCACTGTTCCTACACTGGGTATGCAATCACATGCTCCAATAACTCGACTGCACAGTTATTACAGTCGAAAATACTTCAGTGATATTAATCACTAAATATATGTATATTGACTGACTTATTAGATAATAAAGAAATATAAATTATAATAATATATAAATTAGCTTGGTAAGTTATCTCAGATTCGACGAAAAGACTACAAATCATGTTTAGACTTAAATTTTTATGAACATATCTGTATAGTATACAAAGGTGGTCATACTAGAAAAAAGGAGACAATACTCAAGAGTTGCTCGCGCAGTATGCGATGCATGAGATAGTCCCAGGGAGGAAATCAACATGCGCATGAGCAAGAAACGTACGCGCAAGGCTTTTACTACGCGGAGACGAAGAGACAATGAAGGTAACATCTATTCAACTGTGCAAATGTACAAGTACAGATTATAATAATGAACTATAATATATCCTAAACTTCACACAATCTTCATTAGCCTCGTATGTCTATAAGACCAATGATTGACGCATCTATCAGCGTAAGAAGTATGAATATACCGTTACAAGAGGAACGTCAAACATAACAATCAAATCTAATCAAAAGCGACTAAAGCTTCTAGGATTCTTCACAAGTACAGTCGAATAAGGGAATGATGTTGTATTTACGTACATCGTGACATCAATGGAAAGTATAAAGACGGGAAGCGATTGCGATATGCAATATTACTTTTTAAGTATTTCTCTTTGAAAGTGTAAATAATTAATTATTAAATAGTGAATTATATAAAAGATATTATTCTGTATCTATTTAAAAAAATACAAGCAATGTTTGGATGTGTACATAAAAGTATATTATAAAAATATTATAATTGTTACTTAATGTGATCGTTTAAATCGAAACTTTTGTACGACTACGGAATAACGAGTTTATAATGTAGATGTTAATTAATTAGTCGCAGTAATAATTACGATAAATACCGCGTTATTTCGTTTCTTTTCTGTGTACATCACGACGCGATACCTCCGATTCGATGGTTACCAAACTCGTTGTTGGTTTAAACTTAGTTGTGAATAATTTTCAATCACAAAATATTTTTATTTTTAATAGACAAATGAACTTTTAAAATCAATAATACTCGTACTACGATTTAAGAACCTGTGATGCAGTCAAGGCTTTTAATGAATTGACCCGAGGCGAGGGAGACATAAATATCAAATTTAATAACACACAAATACGTCAATATTAATCATCAACTTACTGTGGCAGAGATCCATTAAAGGTCAGTAGTTCAAGTCCCTGACTGTACCAAAGTAAAATTTTAAATGTGCCAATCGTTAATAATTCAATTAAGATAATGATTTATAACACACGTAGATATATGTATATTTATGTGTTCGATGCGGTCGTACAACCCGCGACTCAAGTAACTAAGTCGGTGCTGCTACAAATAACGCACATTTTGAGCAATTGAGTAATCAGATTTCGTGCCTCCTCGAATCGATTTATATACACAATTATTGTAGTAGGTACATTAACTAAACTAACGAAAACAGGACTAAAGTTATATCCTTAATATACGTAATAAGAGTCAATACAAACGTTTTAATCTCATCGATTATCATTAGAACTTACTAGATCTGATTATTAACTGACTAGTAAAATTGATGCCATTATATAAGTAAACCACACAATTTTTTGAAAAATTAAAATCAGTCCATATCACTATATTAGTACCATGTATCTTGCCAAAAGTTTAAACGAGTATCATTCAGGTGATTAATATCATCTCAATAAAAGTTTGGCTCTCGTACTATCATAATATAATACAACGTGATGTACGTGTAAATCTTACCAAATATACATTTTCATTGCAATATTGGTTGTGATAAAGAATCATAAAGTTGTCATTAGTGCGAACTACGCTCGACACACTGAAACTCCGCTCTCCAGACCAAAAGATCACTATCATAGTCGTAACATAAAACAGCTCAGCTAGCGATTTGACAACTGCCATATTGTAAGGATCTAGAACGTAACGCAGCTTAGATTTATAATGTAGCTCTTAGTTGTATTTTAAGTTCAAGTCATAATAATAGTATTTAATATTGTTAGGTACAATAAAATGTATTACGTATAAACTTAGTTAATTTGTTATTTCACAACCGTGGATTCATGTAGATAAATTTTTGTTTTCTTACTATTTGCCGGGTCGTAACGCGCTATCACATCCATGTTATGAACGACTTGTGTTATTTGATACTGAGTATCTTCTGTATAAACGTTCTCGGTCTTAATAGTTCACGCTGCCAAATAATTTCCTGAGTAGGTACTGTTATGACAAAAGTATCTACGAGTATTTCTTTACGCTGTATTTAAAGGCCACTTGAAAAAAGAATTAAAGATGAAAGGTTTTTATTATAAACGATTACTTTTAATAGTTAGGCAGGTTTACTAGAGCTACTTGTAGATTATCAAAGAGAGTGATTTACATTTAGGCTGTAGCGAGTGATGTAACAGTGCAACTTTTGATAACTGAACGTGTACCCGCCACGTGGCATGCTAGTTTCATTATATCCATGCATAAGTACGATGCAGATCTCAATTTTATTTTCGAAGCTACTAGTTTTACGTTTAGAGACATTATTATTACATAGAACATTTCTTATTTTATATAAATTATAGTAGATCGTAGATAAAGTTTTATTATTTTAAATAAAGACACTTTATTTTTTATTATAAGTGATTTGTAAATATTTTTACGTAACGTACTAATTTATTTAGCCAAAATTTTTGCTCAATTTTATATGCACTCAACACCAAAGTCATAATACTAAACAAGAAACTACATATCAGTACAAAAAGCATAATTGAAACAATTTTAACATTTTTATGTTTATCTTTTTTATTTTATTTCAAATAAAATAAAAAGAAGACATATTCAGGTACAATCACAAAATAATTTCTTTCTTAACAAAATATAAACGCTACGTAGATAGCGTTTTCTTCAAAGTTTAATATGATATTGTGATACTTTTAAACATGAAATAATTTGCAAATATTCCATCGGATATTTTTATTGTATAAGCTATACTGACGCTACTTTAGATCGGGTGGCTACTTTCGGAAGCAATAAAACGTAGTGCCCACTTACAGATGTGTTACGATATATCCAGAACAAAAGAACCATTCATGTAAATATGTAAATTCACAAATTAGTAAGGTCATGTATTATAGCTCGTAACACTCGGAGAGACCGTAGTGTCACGCGCTATCGATATTTCTAAAATATTAAACAATAACAACAATGTAATATCCAAATATACCTTCTAGTTGAGTAGCATATTTACTTAAATATGTATAAATGTTATTCTATAATACATGTATTCGTGAACTTAGAACACTTAACATTTTCAATATGTTTACCATCTACGTTGTAAAATAATTTCAGTTAAAGTTAATAGGTACATAACTATAGCATTGTATATTTGTCTACACTTATTTGCATCGATAGTATATAATAGGTTTACGACACTATAATTTCATATTACATCGTACATCATAATATTGTTCGGTTATATTTAATTTGAAAGTTTTATACATATTCCGTATGTAAATTGCGATTCTTATGAAGTTTATGTAACACTATGTGGGCAATTATAGTTTTTGAAAATATGTCTCCTATTTATAAGTAGGTATTTCATGCAATAATGATGTTTTGTTGATGTGTCTAATATTAGCTTCCGTTTATGTATAAGCCTTTGTCTCGCGGTCAATAAATGAAAAGGACCACTCCAATAAAACTATTTTTTAAATTCATCGCAATAAGTGTATAGTAATAGAGTAGATAGATTTCGTTGCCTTTTGTTGCTTGTTTTGACGTCATTTAAAAGAAAGGTGCATAAAGACATGTTACATGCTTAATTGATCATGTTTTCAAATAAGTTACAATAATGTTTGGTTGTTAATCAACATGCTACAAATAAAATATCTTATCAGCAGAATGCATAATATCAAGGTTCGTTTTTTAAATTTGTATTACCAAGTACAATACATAAGTTACACCGATTTATATCTAAGGTCTTCTTTATCTCTGTCTGTGAATTATAGATCCATCAAGAATAAACATTCAAGGTTCAAGAAAGAAAGGCTAAAGTTTGTATTTATAAATGAAACTCAACTCGGTACCGTGTCTAACTTTATCTAGGTACATATAAAGAGCTCAAGATTCAGATTCTCAAGTGTGAAGTTAAGTATCACTCTCAGATGACTTTCGCGCCTAAATATGAACCTAAGCGCTCTGTTATACATTCTGCTGATAGTAAGAAATCGAAATACGAGTGGAGCCCTGTAATGTCCGGTTCTTATGTTCAAACTGCACTTTATTTTAATAGTTCAACTATAGACCCATGGACAGTATAACAAGGACCAACAAGTCATATGGGTAGGTATATAGCTCAATAAATTAAATAAAGAAATTCAATGCAGATGGCACCGTCATCTAGAATAGATTTTGAATACCTAATCTAAAATTTATTGATGAATTATCTAGAAGCTTCTAAACATAAGCTTATTGTGCGTAAAGAACTACGTGATAGGGGCCTATTCCCATCAGTTCCACTTTTACGCCGAATTTTTTCGATCATTTTAAACTCTATAGTCCATATGAAGAATTATACGTAGTTTGATCAAAAGAACCGGTCCTAAGTAAAGCGTTAATCAAAGGCTACAATCGGAACATCTAAATTGCGATAACTAATCTCGTAGTAAAGGATATACTTCTGGCATTACATATACTTACCCATAAGAAAGTTACTTTATGAAACGGTGAAGCCAGTATGTATCAAACTATATCAATATAAAGTGTAAAGTTCGAGAAACGATGTAGAATATGGTGTAGTTTCTTGTTAAGAGCCGGTGTATACATCGATACGTCGTTGTTAATGGTTACCAGTAGTTTTAAGGTTACAACTTGATCAAAGGTGTTGATTATCTCTCGATAAATATATTTTCGTATTTAGTTGTCAATATCACAGCAGTTTGTACTATGGACAGTATATAAAAGACCAACATTTCCATGGGCTTGTAACTTAGTATCGGTACAGAAAACAATTGCAATATTTAGCGGCACCGATACTAGGGAACAAGTTTAAGTGCTTGTGGCTCATTGGCTGGAACAATAATGATGATTTAGCTGGAAATTCCCAATGAACAGAAGCAGCTCGCCATTGGTTGTATCAACGTAGGTAGCACCATGCTGCTGAATTTCTGGGACAGTTGAAACCTACAGATGTTGCTCCTTTCTTTACCCTCCATAGTTAGTACCGATACTGTCAGCCTTAGTTCATCGTATTACTCGATCACATTATCTCGACTGCCATCTTGTTTTATTTTGTTCACAATTAGTGTCCTATGGGAAGTCATAGATGCTAGCTGGCAGTTTACCTACTGTGATATTAATAATTTTATTTATTATTTTCTAAATTATTATTTATAACTATAATGTTGAATGTGAGCAGAGCATGTTATATTATACTGAAATGGTAATAGATTAGAGAATGTTATTTTATATTGTATGTACCTATCGAATGTGGAGGTCCAGAATGTGTTCCAAATTGATTTTATAACCATAGATATTACAATTTTATTATGAGAAGTTTTTCTTATGTGTTAAAATTATCTTGTAAAATAATAATATATATTAAAACAGGAGAACATTAATGAACATCACAAAAATATTTCATCCTTGCAGCACACTTTGCGCTCTCTATCTTCAATGATATATGATAATGTGTATGATAATGCATTTCATGGCGAACTAAACTTGTCGGTGAAGTATTGTATGTACCTACCTACTCAATAAAACGAATGCTACACACTTAAATGAAGTATATATGAAAAAAAAGAATGTTATTATTTTATGACGTGCTACTTCATGTAGACTATTTGCCTGAATATTATACCTCAATAAGTTTAGTATGAATTTTGTGTGTCTTGAAAAAATATATTTCAATTATTAGAATCACAGTGGCTTTATTCTTCAATTTCCTTATCCCTCATCCCCAAAAATAAGATTTATTTTAAGATATCACTGCAAAATAAAAAGGTTTTTCTAGTCGTCGTTTAAATAATAATAAACAGTTTCAAGGTTTGGCAAGTAAATAGTTAATTTTCAACTTGCCAATTATTCTGATGATAGACAGCTATTTAGCGGACTGTCCAGTAAAGTTTAGAGCGCTTAGTACGGTCTAAGCTAAGTAGTCAAGTACCTCGAATCCAATACCCGCTGAAATAATTCCTGCCCTATGGGAACAGTCTAACAACACAGTACGAAGTCACGTGTTCTCAAGGTGTGGGTCTTGAATTACTTGATAAGGATTCTCTTCGACTAGCTTAACCAATTGGCTAAGGTTCCTGAACCGCTAAGTCCTAGCAAGTGTTGGTACAGTTACCTGCTGGATGGACTACTGGCTAAGTCGCCGAACATCGGGATATTATTATTATTATTATACAACCACCGATAGTTCTTAACGCTAATACATAACCCACAGGCGTTCAAATAACTAAAGGTTAAAAATGACTTAATCAATCGATAAATCGGCCTCGACGTTGAAAATCGATTCCGGACCATTTATGACGTCACATGTGCTCATGGAAGCCATTTTAGCCTTTATTTATTTGAACGCCGATCACTATCCCGATGTTCGGCGACTTAGCCGGTAGCCCCCCTGACCAAGAACTACGGCGTAGCACCGGCATAGAATAAATGCATACTTCACCTGGCAATAGAAGCAAGCAAGTGCCAGCAAGTGGGGGCTCAAGCCGTCTAGCAAATAAAACTAAGTATCCCGCGCCAGAGGTTACCTTCTTCGGGTTTCAAACGTCGGTTCAGATTAGATACTGCGTTGAGATGCATGAGAAAGTTTTTAGTGATGATTTGTACAATTGTCGCCGGACGATGGTGGACAACTTAGTCGTTTTCGCGGTAGTAGGTACTCTCGGCTGGCAAGTACAATATATTGGATAATTCTCAGTATCACGAGAGATTCTAATAAACTTGAGTTGTTCTAGGTAAGTAAGTCATGATCGCGTACTCCCGGATCCTCTAATGTGTTCTTGAGGTTGACGGTGATTGCGCGAAGACGACGACGCGTGATTAAAGCGCGACCGTTCTTCACAACACAAGGTCCGCTGTACTACTACATGTAATAAATCCGTTTTTGTACATAAATAATAATTTAAAAAAAAATAGCCAGGTTCTTAAAATATAACCAACAGAACCTATTTCCAGCATTTTTGTCTGTTTATCTATGCACGCTTCCCGTAAAAAATATGAAACCAATGATAAATTTAGGCGTAAAAATGAAGTAGGTATTACTTAACTTTTGTTTCAATCCAATCGGTTCACTCTATCAAGAGGTACTAGAATTTAAAGTGTTGAAGATGGAAAATAATTCTCCATTCAATTACTTGAAGAATTAATGTTCAGAGTTGAAGTTCGTATCCGATAGATGTCGTTGGGCGTCATTTTTGAAATCACGGTGTTAATTTTAAATGTATACAAATACAAATACAAAAATTTATTTATTTCTCTTCACAAACAGTGATGATTACATGGAGTTACATAATACACATATGGGTACATTTTGTTTGCGAGAGACTGGTGTCTGAACTAAGCAAGCCTGTACTACAGATCACCAGGATCTCTCCTGACGGCGGCGTTGACACGTATATGTAAAAATTGATTTTGCTAATTGATTTGAAAGACAACGGTCACATTAGTAAAGTTTTGTCTGGAAAGAGTTGTTTTGTGTGTGAGTGAGTTGTGTTTGGGTGTATTGTGAGTGGGTGTGATTGTGAGTGTGAATGATTAGGCATGTAAGAACGGAATAGGCGATAGTAAACGATTTATAGGTACTTAATCTAAACTGGGATGAGTTAAGAGTCTTTCCGTGGAATGATAGTTTAGGCTTAGTAGCCATTTTTTTAGTAAGAGGGTGCAGGATTTTTAAGTGAGATGATAAATCCTTACTTCTTTATTAATTTTATTGTATAGATGGTTACCAAGGAATGTGTAGAATCTATGCGCAAAGGTTGTATTAACTCGTGTAGGTGGGCAAACTGAGTAGGTTCTCCGTATATTTCTTGTGAATAAAGGGTCATAGGAAATTTGAGTATGTTTTTTGGTAATAGTGTGTAGGATAAATAATTGCCTGACAAAGACCTTAACAAAGATTATATAGGGCAACAGTTGGTTAGCGGAAGGGAAGAAATGAAAGCACTTTCAATACAGCACGTTGGGCTCTCACTAGATTGAGCATGGACGTCTTTAATGCACCTCCCCATGTTGTGATGCAGTAGGTAAGAATCGACTGACACATGGATACATAATATACTATTTTTAGCACATCAGTATCCGCTACATGTGTAAGATTTTTAAATAGGTAAATAAGTTTACGAGTTCTAGAAGTTAGTAGGTTTATATTAGTTTGGAACGAGAGTTTTCTATCAATTATAATTCCAAGATATTTTATGGTCGGTGTATTTAGGATAATAGGACAAGCGCATTCATCGTTGTTGAGATTTAGGCAGGAGTGAGCTTTAATTATATAGTTAGACATTTGATTGAAGCCATTGTGAGTATTTATAAGTTCATAACTTTCGTTTTTTCTGTGTTTAACGATAGTATATTGTTTCTGAGCCATGTTAAAACAGTATTAAAACCAGATGGCGCATAACCATACACCTCATCCTAAAATTTTCCCGAAAAAAAGAAGCGCAGTGTCATCCGCAAAGGATATTATTTTACCTTTTGGTAATTTCAAATCACAAAGATCGAAACAATGTTGGTCCTATCACACTTCCTTGGGGAACGCCATAAGTAATTGAAATTGTAGTCTGCTATTTAAACACGCTGGGTGCGATCGGATAGGTAGTCTGATAGAATCTTATGTGGTAAACCTCTAACTCCCATTCGTTTTAATTTATTTAAAATGAGTGGAATGGAAACCGTGTATTATTGTGAAACTGTGTATTATCTATGGTTAAGATTTTCCGCGGAAGAATGATTTCATAGAGTTTTGAATATTCCGAATTGTTTAGAAAAATTGTCTGCGTTGTCCAAATGTTGGTTTTTATTCATAATTGGTTTGTTTTGTTTGAGCAAATTGATTGTGTTGCTTCTAATATAGTGTCATTCGTTTGAAAGTTTGTGCTGTCGATACGATTGTACCGCGACGCGACACGTACAGACGATTTGTATTTATCGAGCATGTCCGACTGACTGTTGTTTAAAATTTGAAAATTTATATTTTCGGTAATTTCTTAGCTTTTGTGGTTTTCACCTAATACTTGACTGAATTTATTTGATTTAATGGTTTGCTAGAAAAAAAACAAACCTTACGCTGCGTAGCGGTAATGCCAATAGGGTGAGAATAAGTAGATCTCAGGAACCTCCCGAACGTTTTTTTTTATATGCTTCGCGTGATTCTACCGTTAACATAGTATTTAGAGAAGCATTAAAATAAGTACCTCATTGAATAAAGTTAGAAGTCCTTAATTCGCAATTTCTTTATTAGTAAGTGGCTTCCATTACCCTCTACTAGCTTTCTTACTCTAGTCTAAATGACGAGGTTTAGAAAGTTGGGAATGATTCTTTCAGAATCGGTGAGCCTATGAGGCGAAGCGACTGTTTGTTTATGATCTTTAAATTTGGGGCCAGAATAGAAAATTTATCAATTATATCTTGTTTTTTATCGGTAGTGAGAGTATGTAAAAGAAACAATTTAAATTTCGAAAACTTTAGATCTAGACCTATCGTATGAAATCTGTCTATTAAAGTTTCCAAGTTGTAGCAATGTAAAGCATAATATTAACTAAGTGGTTTTATTTTTAATAAGAGGGTTCAATTCTAAAACTAAAAATATCGTTATAAACTTAAATTAAAAATACAGGTTACAAATAAAAAAATTGCAATCAAGGCGCCAGCGGCGGTAAGGTACCTACCTACCGAAAATGCTAGCAACGTTTCCTGTTTGGATGCCAAGGCTTATGCGTTGACCAAGGTATAAGAATAAGAAGGTATGGACTACTATTTTGTGGAAAACACTACATGTTCGAAATCCAAATACCTTATACTCTACTAGTACCTATGAGGGCTTTGTCGAAATCTCTCATAAGGTCTTTTCATAAAGTTAGTATGGTCTTTTCGAAATCTCTCAGTTAACGGAATCGTATAAATGTTGTTTGTTATATTCTCTTTGGAATCGTATTGATTGTAAAATTATTGTTGGCAACACTAATAATTTGTTGTAATTGTTGTAAAATAGTTGGAAATAGTGTAGTGAACTCATCGAGCTATTGATTTTATCTTGTGGTGTTCATAGCTTATTAAATCTATTGTTTATAATTGTGATAGGTAGGCAGTTGGTTATATTTCGTAGTGATCCAGGCGTCACAACTGTCCCACAATGGGCGCAGTGCTAGGTCTTTGTACTGCTACTCAGGTGAATATTGTTTTTGTTACGATTACTCACGCACTTAGCTGAATTTCTCGAATGATGAAGCAAATTAGGTAAGGAACAGTGAATAAACTATAACTACATAGAAACTCATTACCATTATAACACAAACTTAGTTTTATTTAATTAGCCATTTTGTCCATGATAATAATATGTAAAAGTGGGTAAATACAAAACAGCAATATTATAGATATTACTTATCTAATTAACACTAAAGAAATTTTCCTTTATAACCATTCAAGGTCGACTGAACAATCCCCACAAACCTGCTGTCTAGCATCTAACTGCCAGTAACTGCCCTTGGCTGAGGTTTGATTCCTAAATAGGGTCTCTCTGGCATGGGTTACTTAGCTAGTATGCTAGACAACTTTTGTTCACCTCTATTGTCAAATGAAGCTGTTAAAGCCTCCTAGCCTGATTGTAAATGTAATGTTTTACAAACTTGTGCCTACAAATCATTACTGGATGAAGCTAATGATAATCTATATTATAACATTGCATTGTTATCGCTTCTACTGCTATCCTGCCAAAATATAACAGCAGCCATTGTTTAATTATTGTGTTTAGTGTAGACCATTTGAGATATTATAATAATACCATTAGTTTTGAGCCTACCTACATATATGTATTTACACACGGCTACATATCAAGCTATACATTTCCAGTATAAGCTGATCTTGTGTTGTATAGGATTTCCATACAATGACAGGTCAGCTTATATTGGAAATGAATAGTTTGATATATAGCCGTGTCTACCTATAATTAAGGTAAAATATTGAAGTCCATTGAAACCTAGTCATACTTATCATATCAACAATCAACTCAAACAAAACATGCTGTGTGACAATGGGTTAGAGTACATTCCTACCTCATTATTATATAAAATCCAGTAGAACCTGCACAAGGTCTACCTGACTTGATACTATTTGTGAACAACCTACTTAACCAAGCTAATAAGGCTATACAAGCTCCTAGTGCAAAGTCAATAAGCCCTTAATAGAATATACATGTGGTATGCACACTTAATAAACATTTCTTCAATTTTGGTGTAACTGACAACCTGCATAATTATGCTGCATTGAACAACAGCATATATATAGCTACATCAAAGAAATGCAGAAATGTGGACTATCATCAGGCAGAGAGCTACTCAAACATTTGCTTTTGTTCTACTAGGCTGAACTAAAATGAATTTAAGTAGCCAAAGACTTTAACACACAAAAAGCAGGATTCAACAATCAAAGTCACTAATATATGTGTTATATTTATAGCTGGCATGTTGCTGTGGAAGTGCAGCATGCTCCCTGTGCTGCTCAGCATGTCCATCATGTGCCAACTCAACATCCTCACGGATAATGTACACAATTATGCTGCTCCTGGTCATGGTGGTGGCTTGCATCACACTTTCTCCTGGATTACACGATCAAATGCAAAAGGTAACATGAACAAGATATTCAATTTTGAAATAATAAAGCTTCACATAGTTTTTGAATCTATGGGGGTATTAAATTAAATTTTATACAAATATACTTCAGTTACTTTTGTATGACAGTACCAAAATAGATATCATCACATATTGTGACTGCACGCATGGCACAGGTTCGAGTCCCGAGCCAGACAACTATTTGTGTGACTCATAAATATTTGTTCTGAGTCTGGATTCATCTAATTTGTGTCCATTTACATGGGGAATAGATTCCCTAGTGTGTGTGTTGTATAAAAAAAATATATATATATATGGGTGATAAACATTTTTCAGTGATGAGACATTAAAAGTGGTAATACCAGTTGCTCTATTAGCACATTTAAGTATTATATGGCCCATTATTTTGGCTCAGCCCATGTCAGTGACTTAAAAATCTGAGTATGTTTGGTAGAAATACTGAGCATCTTATTGAAGTATAGTCATTTAGCCATATCAGGCTACTAGGTGACTTGTAACAACCCTGATTCAACAAGGTTAGGAGTCCTATTCTCGTATAGGCTTGCCTTGTTACTAAATCTCAAGGCCATTGCTTAAAACATTAAACATAATTAGTAAAACTGTGGAGGGTAACTTAGATAATTCATTTTATGTCAGACTCCAAGAAATAGTAAAAGCTGTTATGGGTAACTCACATAAATTATTATGTGAGTTACCCATAACAGCTTTTACTATGTTAGCTCCTAGGGTCAGTTTTAATATTCACCATATTGTATTGAACAATACTTTTTAGTAAGAAACTACTTATACTTAGACTTTGACTCTCTTGACATGGTCCTGACTTATTGTGTTTTCCAACTGATGGTAGAAACTGACAGTGATGTTAGCGAAAAGATTTAAAGTGAACTATTTTGTTAGTGGTCAGACAATTTGTTTGGGCTGTACAAAAATTCAACTTGTGTTACAGTTACCATTTTGTAAGAACTCTACACACTATTTGCCTGGCGACTTTAAAGTGGACTGTGACAAGGCTGTTGGATATCTTGCGGTTTATCGGTAAGTGTTAATAATCATATGTGAAATTTACGAAAACATAACTATATTAAAAATTAACTAATTCAATATGTGAAATTTGTTAATGTTTCCAGAATCTGACTGCTATTTTACTATTTCGTTTGTTTATTATATTCAATAATACAAGCTATTGTAAACTTTAAACAATATTCTACTAGTGTTGTTTTTAGAATTAAATTAACTATTAAGACCATGACAGCCGATAATGAATACCCAAAGGCTTCTAGTAAGAATGCCCATAGAATATCATTTATGGTATATAACTTGCTGTTTCTCTTTTTAAATCAATGAAATGTGTTAATTGTGTTATGTCCATTTAAGGTATAAAACAAATGATACACTAACATACCAATGCAATTAAAATGAATGCTATAATCCATAGCTTTGTTCTCATACTTTGTAATTAATAAATTTTAAATTTTCAGAATTTGTTTTGCAACATTTCTCTTCTTTGTTCTGATGGCTTTGATCATGATTGGTGTGCGATCTTCTAAAGATCCTCGAGCAGGAATTCAAAATGGGTATGTTTATCAATATATATTTCTGAATGGGAAACCTGACCTAACATTGTGCCCAGCCAGCCCTACCGCATGTTCAGGGAGGACCTTAGGAATGTCACAAGCAGGGCAATCAGTGTGGCCACGTTCTGGGCCACACAAATTTAATTTGTTTGCCATAAACACACTCAGAAATAGAATAAGAATAGGAAAAATATAAAGATTTTAGCTGGAGAAAACTTTATCAGTCACTGATAAATATACACAGACACAGACTTATAGTGTATATATATGACTTATGAGTGTAATTTATCTTTGTTTGGATTCAGTGTGTATATATCGTAAACATGTTGTGTTAGCAGTGACGTATTTTTTTGTTGTTGTTGTACCTAGATCTTTATATTATGTACAATAATATCTTGATCTGTATCTCGGAATGGGATAATTATGACATGTTTAATAAGTAAATCAGTCCTATTCTGATTTTGTTACCAATAAAGTACCTACATATAACTCTTTTACATTAACTCGTCCTTATAACAGTAATAGTGGAATTTATATTTCCTACTTAATAAAATAATAATATGCAGACATTAATCTTTTTTTAAGCCGACTACCGCACTAGGTAATGGAGTCCTAGTATCGCGGGGTACTTCGCAATCATATAATTCACGGGCATAAAGCATACCCAGACTCAGAACACCTACTTATGGCCTCCTACTCGCTATGCGGCCAGCCGTGCGGCTCACTTCCGTATACGGATCTTGTGGCAACAAGGAACAACTTCCGTGCGTTTAAGCGCTTTTGCCATACCTACTATTGGAATCAAATATAACAGCTCACTTAGGACCCTTAAATTGATCCTCGGTGCTTTTGCAGCTGGCTTCTCTAGTTGCAAATCTCTCATTTTATGAGGCTATAGCCTCTTTACATAATTCTCCCGCTTTGCTCTGGAGGGAAGTGGAACTATTCATTTTCTAACTCCTCCTTTTTTGTCTTTCTGATTAAATTCGTTGCGGGATCCAAGACAGTTAAAGCGATTCCCCGGGACATGCCTGAGCTTCACCGCTCAGTGTCATTTCATTGTGTGCCACTGTTGTTCCTGGCTTACAGGAGTTGCAGTGGTGGGTAAGAGGGAGGGACAAGTACCGTTTAAAAAAAAAAACAGCCGTGCGGCTGCCCGTACTCAGATATTTGTACGAGAAAGTAGTTTTTTTCGCATTGTGATGCGGCAGCCAGTCAGCAATATTGATTGCTGACGGCTGACCGCATTCCGGCTAACCGCATAGTGCGTAGGAGGCCTAAGGGTGACAAAAATAGTTAAACTGTGGGGAAATCGAACCCGGGACATGTAGTGGTGAGACGACTGTCTTCACCACTGCGCTTCCTGTATCCATTGATAGGAAAGATCGAAAGGTGTAACCTCCTTCTATGATGTAGTCATTCGCCTGCCACATGTGTCAGTATACTCAAAATCGTCACTCTTAGAAAATAAACCTCCCCAAAGTGCGCCACAATGGCCGGTCTTTCGTTTCTCTCATGAGTAGGAATATTATACTTACTAGAAAACAAGCTATGATTTATACATTATACAATAGTTAAAACAAATATATTTTATTTCAGTTTCTGGGGTATTAAATACTTGCTAGTGATCGGCGGTATAGTCGGAGCGTTCTTCATCCCCGAGGGTACGTTCGCATCGACGTGGATGGTGTTCGGAATGATCGGCGGATTCTGTTTCATTGTCATACAGCTCATCTTGATAATCGACTTCGCACACTCGTGGGCTGAAAGATGGGTTTGTAAGTATGGGCTCGTTATGCCTTTTTAAATATTATATGAAAGTGTTATGTGATTCATTATAGCGTGCCGTATCAAAATGACAATAATAAAAATCTGTTTCGGCAGAAAACTTAGATAAGCGTAACCGACCCGAGCGTGGCGGCCGTTACGTTCACTTTTTAGCAACTAAAGAAGTTTTTACTTCAAAAAAAATGTTCCATATGGCATAGTTCAACGAATTGTCTTGGAATAATTAACTTCGAGCGTCTCAATGCTTCGCCCTCCCCCTCTTCCTTCGTCTGGCCTCGCCAAGTGATATTCAACAAAATAATTGGTATATATAGCAAACAGAATTATTTATTTTCCTCGTTCCAAATGATTTTTAGGCATTGAAAGAGTACACATTTTTACAAGTACTTTCTGGATATAATTAGTATTCTCCAACTGAGATGTCGTTTCAGAAGTACTAAGTGATACTAAAAAGCACGTATATTACAATTTTCCTTAATACTCTCGATCAACAAAAAACGGAAAATTTGCTGGTCCCCCTCCAATAGTTTAATTACGCAACAATCGCTTTGCGTTGCCTATAAAAAATGGTGAATTACAGGTTTCTCCAAAACCTACAACAGGCACTAGTCTCAAGTTAGGTTAGGTACAAAGTTAGGTTCTATCTCAGTACTTCAACCATAAATAAGCTGTACTTGTTTTAATTAGAGCATGTGTTACTTTGTGAAGAGGATAAAAAACTTTTTTTTACATTTTGTATACTTACTAGGCTAGGTCATCTAATAATGCATATATAATTGTCAGCTAACTACGAAGAGTCGCAGTCGCGCGGCTGGTACGCAGCGCTGCTTATCGCCATGTTGGCGTGCTTCGCGGCCGCCATCACCGGGGTCGTGCTTTTGTATGTTTACTATACTAAGGTTCGTACTACAATCTTTGATATACGCAGATAATTCACACATATATTGTTATTTTTAATTGAACTTATAGGTAGCCGCATTGAGTTTCCCAATGATTTTGACGATACACAACAATCTTCAATGGTTATGGTAATAGTGTAACAGATAATAGATAAACTTTCACTAAGTACAATGTTCGGAAACGCTTAGAATTAAAATTAAGAAATTTAAATTACTTGAAATTTTGTCGCGGGTCAGCTGGATTTATTTTTGTGAAATTTTAGTCTAACCTTCGTGCTTGAACGTGCTTGTACTTACTGTTTTCTATTCTAATTTGTGTAATATTAGCATACCAGTACCTGGTTAGACATGTAGTTAATAGTTAACTTACTATAATTATTTTTAAGACCTGTAATGACTGTTTAAAGCAAATAAATTTATCTTATCTTGAGGGTTAACTTCACACATTGTATAACCCCATAAGGGTGCTCTTTAGGTGTTTGTGGCATAAAGTAAACTAATGTGTGACAACGTTCTGCGTTCGCCAAGTGCTTTGTGTCAACCGTTACAGCTCTTCTGCAATACCCATAGTCTCGAATGTTAAAAAATCCCAATCATCCACAGTCAAGCGGGTGCGATCTGTCGAAGTTCTTCATCTCGATCAATCTGATCCTGGTGGTAATCGCGAGCGCGGTGTCCATCCTACCCGCTGTGCAGGAGCACCAGCCGCGCTCCGGCCTGCTGCAGTCCTCGGTGGTGTCGCTCTACGTCATCTTCCTCACCTGGTCGGCGCTCTCCAACGCAGACCAGGAGTGTAACGGCATCACCGGCGGAACTAATGAGGTAAGTCTATATACTGTCTCAATTATGTAAACTCTTCAAATAAAAAATTGCCGCGTATTACCAGTGGTTTTAAATGGTTTAATATTGTTATTGCATTGTGTGGTTGTTGACCCTATAATTAACTATAAATGGCGGTGGCGACAGTGAAGGATACAACATAATTAAATTTCCTGTGATAATTATAAATAAACGATGTTTCGTAGTGTTCCTGTTAAACATATTGTTTCGACCGATTTTACTTATCGATTTTTATACTAATTTTTATACTAATCGATTACAAAATAAATTTCTTTGAATCCAATCTCAAAAATCCATCTGGAAAGTATTCCTAATGGAATAAAAACATAACACAATCATTTTACAAACAACTCAAATGAACAAACCGAGAAATCGCGTAACATACATACATACAATCAATTGTGTGATTGTATGTTTTTGAATGTGACAAAATTAATTTATTATATTTATAACAATAACCAGTTTTTATATGTAACATACATATTAAAACTCTCGATGTGTCCATTTGTGAAGCAATTTCCATTATTTTATTTTGTAATGTATTAAAAACTATTAATATAAATATTAATAAAATATTTTATACCAATATGTGTATAGTTTATATTTTATGTACTTATTAATATGTAATACGTATTTTTATATGTGCGCACAGCAAACGAAAGAGGAAATGTATTGGGTATGTTTATATTACATATAGTATTGTATCTATGTATTGCTATATACAAAATCAGTCACATTCACCCCTTTTGAAGTGCGCAAGTTTACATTTTTCACAAACTGGTTTTGTTTAGTTATTGGCTCATGGGTAGATCGCGCTCAGTTTCCTCTATTATTTATGTTACATCTTGTATAATTATATTTCTCTATTCCTAAGGCCTCTTACGCATTATGCAGTTAGCCGGAATGCGGTCAGCCGTCAGCAATTAATATAACTGACCGGCTGCCGCTGCCACAGTGCGAATAAAAACTACTTTCTCGTACAAATATCTGAGTACGGCCAGCCGCACGGCTGGCCGCATTGCGGCTAGCCGCATACTGCGTCTCCTACGCACTATGCGGCCTTGTACTCACCCGTCTTTCTCAATATTTATTCATTTCTTTTCTTACAAAGGGTGTACACAACACTGTAAATTTTATTAGAGACAATTGAATTGAATGCACGTTTGGCGCAGCGGCTTAGACGGTCGCCTCGCTGCTTCATGTCGCGGGTTCGAGTCCCGCAACGGACAACTATTTGTGTAACCCATAAATAGTTGTTCTGAGTCTGGATGTAATTTGTGTCCGTCTATTATATGTTTGAAAAGTACCCCGCGACACAGGGATTATAATATCTAGTGCGGGCCTTGTCTTTAAAAAAAATATAAAAAATTAAGGTATGAATTTGAGAGTTATACACGTACTTAAGTAATATTATTCTGTGGTTATACTTCGTACTTCACAAAATTCTTTTATTTATTCAGTTTATAAGATGCATATTTTTTAAATCATATATCTCACTGTTATGGTGTCATAATAAAATGTGTTACAATTAAACTAGAATGGCAAGAATAGCAGGAATCGCCACCAAATGATATTTTTAAGCATCTTCTACATGATTGCAAACCAACATCCCAACAGAGGTCACCCTGGTGGTTGCCATCCATCTAGACTGCAGTTGTGCAGTCTAGTCTAGGGTGACCTCTAATGGGACGTTTGTTTGCAACCGTGTAGAAAATGCTTATATTCCATAGATAGAAGGTTGGCACCTTTCCCGGTCCAGGTAAAATATTTAAAACCTGGGGCTCTACCGGCTAAGTCGCCGAACATCGATTTCTTAAATGGTGTTCAAATACATAAAGGTTAAAAATGACTTAATCAATCGTTAAATCGGCTTCACCAATCGATCCCGGACCATTTATGACGTCACATGTGCTCATGGAAGCCGATTTAACGATTGAGTAAGTCATTTTTAACCCATATTTTTTTGACCGCCATTTAATAAATCAATGTTCGGCCACTTAGCCGGTAGAGCCCCTGACAAGCAATAGCAATCGCAGGAACCTCTCTTAAAACTACAATACTAAATTGATCAGCTGATCGTTATTCTTGGTTCTTCTTATGGGAAGTTAATCTTTTTTTGTGTATTTTCCATGTTGTCGTGCTAAGTATTGTTTAGTTTTAGAAGCAAGTTCAGCTCCGTAAGTTGCGTCCACTATTTATGCTACATCTTGTTTAAGTTACTTTAAAAAAAATTAATGTGCATTGTTAATTCCGCCATTTCTCTGTTTAAACAACCTGGAATGCAATTTGCACCGCCATACCGCACGCATTAAATATACAGATGCATGAAGGAAAATATTATTATTTTTTTCAAATTTTAAAGTGGAATTCACACTTCATATTAATGTTATATATTTTTTTTGTTAACCATTAGTAGATTTCTGTCCTCAAACACCATTCCACTCACACACACAATCTTCAATATAGATTTTCTTGATTTGAAAAAGCTATTGTAATGTCTCCTTGGTTTTTCTTGGCCGGGTTATCGATATAGATTATATAACTGATTTATATTTTAATGTCATTATTTTTCGCAGTCATCCTTCGACAAGCAGTCGATCATCGGGCTGGCCATTTGGGTGTGCAGCGTGTTGTATTCCAGCATCCGCACCGCCTCCTCATCTTCTAAGATCACTATGTCAGAACACATTCTGGCCAAAGACGGCGCCGGAGGTGAATATAACTTATTTTTTTGCTACCATTTCGTTAATACTATAATTGTTTGTTCACAAGCATTAACACGACTAATGAAATGGAGAAAGCCGAATTTCATGGTAAGAATGAAACCGTTCAATACTGGAAATATGAAATTGTAGTAACTATTCTGTTGAATGTGAATTTTGAGTCCCATACTGGGTTAAATTATGTAAGTAAGAGAACCTTTATGAACTTTACATAATGAAAAATATTATTATGCCAAATATTTTTAAACTAGCCTAATAGAGTACTTACCGTGCCCCGCGTTTTTACCCGCGTTAATTATAGCCTATTTGTTAATCCAGGGTGTCAGCTAACTCCATAACAAATTTTATTAAAATCGCTCCAGCCGTTTAGAGTTGAAGAAGTAACAAACATACACACTCACAACCTTTCGCATTTATAATATTAGTAGGATATATTATATTGTTTGCTGTTTAATGGGTTCAAAAAAAAAACAAAAAAGAAATAGCTCGAACTCGAATGCCATTCGGTTGTATATGAGCTAAATTTTGTATCTATAGTATCTTATTCCTTCGATAGCTTCATATGTGCATTTTTTTCGTTCATTGTGAATTCATCTGTATATCCAGTTCCACTTATTTTTAAATATACATACGATTTTACAATTAAAACTAAAGCTCAACTATAAATCTCATCAAGTTTCGTCCAGCTACATAGAGGAGCTTGCACTCTAAAGCAGATAAAGCAGAAGAATGATACAGTGGTACTATACACAATAACTTAATTTAAGTGATCTAAATATCGTTACTATTATAAAATAAATCTTATTGTAAATTATTTCCTACAATCCGTGTACCTAAATATCTATATGTACCTAGAAATAATTATAAATTAACTAGCTGTGCCCCGCGGTTTCACCCGCGTTAAATTTTATAAATTAAAGATTTTCCCGCTTTTCTGTTAAATTTTTTTCTGAATTTTCTTTGCTATAAACCTCACGGAGCCCGAGACCTTTCCAACGAATGCAAAACCGTGGAAATCGGTTCGTGCTTTCTGGAGTTATAGCGTCAGGAAGGAAAACCCGATTTATTTTTATATAGTAGATTATATATCACTACGAACATGTTCTGACTATTTATTATATACAAGCCCTTTTTTAAAGTCTACGTGAATAAAAACCTTTTTTATTTTATTTATTCCGCTGCTGGTGGAAAACTTACTGTATAAAAATTATGTATTTACTTAGAATGCCATTAGCTTTTGTAGGTCAACAAATTTTCATTGGTATTATATTTTATTTTTATAGCA
The DNA here is from genome assembly GCA_951640165.1 of Pseudoips prasinana. Lineage (NCBI taxonomy): Eukaryota > Metazoa > Arthropoda > Insecta > Lepidoptera > Nolidae > Pseudoips > Pseudoips prasinana. The sequence goes on along the minus strand of OX621236.1, from coordinate 18,250,456 downwards.
TTACTAGCTGTCCCCGAGACTTCGTCCGCACATTTTGTAATGACTCCGTAAATGTTACATCAGAATATCTCTAATATCTTGTCTTTTGTTGCAAACTTGCGTCTCGCAAAATGATCTATCATTCACATAAACCTTACATATTCCCATACAAACTATTATCCCCTATTGTTATTTTACACCCTTGAGGGTAATACTTTCACATACTTTGAATGTCATATTTATTTATATCGAATCAATAGCGTAAAAAACAGTTTCAAGCTTCTAGCTCTAAAAATTTCAATACCTACTTCCATACAATTGTTCATCCCCCCTTTGAACCCCATTTTCGCATTTAAAAGTATCCTATGTCCTTTCTCAGGCTCTAGACTATCTGTGAACCAAATTTCATTTAAATCAGTTCGGTAGTTTTGGCGTGAAAACATGACAGACAAACAGAGTTACTTTGGCATTTATAATATTAGTAAGAATTGGCAATGCTTAGTGTAGATCACATTAGTTAATAATAATAATTAATTTTATAATTAATATCTTGGGACAATGTCACACAGATCAGCCTAGTCCCAAACTAAGCAAAGCTTGTACCTACTTTGGGTACCAGGCGACGATATACATACTTATATAGATGATAGACGAGATAATACTTAAATACATAGAAAACATCCATGACTCAGAAACAAATATTCGTGCTCATCACACAAATATTTGCACTTACCGGGATTCGAACCACCAGGACCAGCTGCTTGGTAGGCAGCTGGTAGTACTCCTACCAACTAGGCTACGGTGACCGTCATAGTATTGTTCTTATGTATAAAATAAGTAAGTAAATTATAATACATGTATTTTTATTTAGTAGAAATAATATAAGATATTAATGTTTGCAATAACGTAAATTCATAATTCCAGTATTAATGCATCTTTTGATAACTAAATTGGCAATCACGCATGATATCACTGGGCCTCAAAATCAATTGATATTCATATACTAATTTTCTAAAAGATTACAGACATATCAAATTTTCTGGCGCTTGATTTTTACGTGATTTCTTGTTTATTTACAGGCCAGTGCTTTTTCAAATTATTCATTGTTTATGTCGTTATCAGTGTGTCCTCTAATCGCTTAACTTTTTTTTAGCGTAACCATAAATTACTCACGTAAACCTGTCATTTTGATGTCAGTTTATAATATTTTTCATGTAGTGACATAAAATTTTTCATTATATGTCCACACAAAAGAGTAGATTTTAAGATTGAATATTGTCTCTTGTTTACTATTGTTATTCTCTTTTTACGAAAAATCTGTCACTTTGTGTTTTTTTTCTTATTTTTATGAAACACTAACGCATACTGTGCATTCGTTGCGGACGTTGCGTGACGGCGGCGCGGTGTAAGGGCAAGGAGGGCTCATTGCTAACGAAGGTAACACGACGTGCACTTGGCCATAACGCATCTACACATTACCTCTTACACCCTTCTAGGCAGATTAGCCAATAGAACCTATTGTGACTGATTACTATCAACTTAGCAAAACTCTTTAATACTGAAAGCACAACTGCACTTAAGGCCCAGAATTCAGTGTGAAGCCATTTCGCTCGCATATTCAGATTTCATATAAAAAAATCATGCATTTCCTAAAAAAAGGCTTCGGTCATCTTTGAAATTAATTAATATTCGGTATGTGTTCTCAGTCTAATTTTTTGTTTGTTATTTTGACTGGTGAACATGGTAAAAATTGTATACCTATATTATAATAATCATTTTTTTTGTTACTATTATAATTTTTATATTTAATTTGTATAATTTTTTTATTATCACTTAAAGAAAACTAGCAACAATCATTGAGATGTATTGCGGACCAAAATTGGGATAGACCCCGCCGTTGGAAAAAAAAATATATTATGATAAATATATGGTAATAATCAGTCCTTCTGCATCAATTAGTTATTCTGCCTACAATATATAGGTAATGTGTAAGAGACTCGTACAATAACACACACATGCAAAAGCCTTTTCTTTCACAGTAGCAATATGTAACACCTATTAACAGCTTGAATGCTTGCGTAGCATATATATCATTTGTGACATCCAGTGTATGCCGTTTGTGATGACATCGGTGGGTTATTTCTAAGCGGGATATGTTTATATAGAGATGGAGATTTTTGTAGTCAATCTAGTCTAGCAAATACTTTTGAGAATATGCCAAAATATTACACACTATCTGTGCCCCTGTATTACACACTATGTGTGTTAAATTTTATAAAATATCACAGCTCCTCCCCCGTAGGTGATAGCGTGATAATATGTAGCCTATATGTTGACCCGACCTCTTAGTAATATTCATGCAAAATTTTAAGTAAATCTATGCAGTGATTTTTGAGTTAAGCCCGGACGTACATACAGACAAAAATTCTAAAAACTATATTTTTGGCTTCGATATGGATTGCAGATCCCGCCCCAAGTATCCTTTAAAAAAAATATATGTACAGTTTTGTTTCCGATTTTATTATATGTATAGATAAGCGGTAGCAATAGGAAAGCATTTAAGTAATTCTAGTAAGTATAACCGGCATATTTTGTGAACATGCTTTATTAAAAACAATATGGATGTAGAAAGCAAAGTTTATGATTTCTTTTAACATACGTTTTTATTTTCACTACATACGTCTTTAAAAACGATTGTTCATCAAAAGTTATGTGTTGCTTTTTGTATGAAGTCATGATGGCATCCTCAGGTATATTATCATTTCTGCTTTTCCTTGGTGCAAGATTCAGCGTCCAAAGAGAACCCACCCCGTCCCAAGGCTAAACCATTTTGGAGGAAGCCAGGTTAAATGCTTTGCTTTCAGTGAAGTAAATTAGTCATAATGCCATTAAATTTAACCCTCATTGTAATTAATAATATTGTAGTCGGTACTGTATCGCCTCAATAGTTCGTTCATCTTTGTTTGGTGCATGTCAGTTTAGCATATTTTTCTTCAATTAATGTAAGGTTTTATTTGAAAATAGTGTTAACTGTATGTTTAATAGCCCTTGTTTATGTTAATATTTAGTTGAGTTTAAATTTTATCGCAACCATTGAGTGTAATTTAGCTGTAAATGAATAATTTTCTTTATTTAGTTTCTTAATGTCAAACTATTATAATATAAAATAGTATTGAAGTTATATTCAGTACCCGTAATACAATGAATTTGTATCAAAAGTACTAAAAATGTACCTTTGTAGGAAAATAAGTTCCATAAATATTGGAGTCGGTAGATATAAAATCTGTATTAGTTTGTTATCAGAAGTCCGTAGAGAGAATGCAGTTGACAAGAGATATATAAAGAAGCCAATGAAAAATACTGTGAGTGACCGATCATAGATTAGGATTCAAAATCTATCACCAGTCACTGTCAGCATAGATCAAAAATATAGTTGCCAAACGTAACTAATAAATCGATTTGTGAACGATAACAGATATTATGATTTCTATTTATTTTGTTGATATTTTATTTTATACTGGTGACATTATAGTATCTGTAATGTATTTAATAATTATTTTTATTAAATCGGTTATAAGAGTTTTTATATTACATTATTTGAACACATTAACGTTAATCGATTATAGTAATCAACAACCAATTTAATTCGTGACTTAAACTTATTTTGAGATTATTCGTTTTCCAGATTGTAAATTCGGTAATTTTTTTACAGTTCGTAATAGAAAAATATAAGGCTTTTTTTAAACCATATCTCAACTTATTACAGTCAGGCCCCGGTCTGCTTTAATGAACGAAGAGACCTCTGAATTCTATTATAACAGCCTTATGCTAAGTTAGGAATTATTCAATTATTGATAGCAAGTCACAATGTTAACAATTGCATGTTGGTATGCTCACTGAGCGCAGGGTATGATTCCATAGAAGGCGCGGATGCGGAGGCGGGTCGCGAGACGAAGGTGTTTGACAACGAAGGCGACGGCGTGGCCTACTCCTGGACCTTCTTCCACCTCGTGTTCGCCCTGGCCACGCTTTACATCATGATGACACTCACCAATTGGTACAAGTGAGTATACGATAACACTTCTTGATATGTTAGATAGACGGTTTCCAAAATGTGACAGTTTTGTATACACCAACGAACCACATACGTAGTTTTTTTGGATTGTGGCCGAGGTTCACAACTTGCAAAATTTCAGTTTTGCACTGACATTCATTTGGCAGTCAACCGTAAAAGTACAAAATGGTGTCTCTTTTGATTCTTATATTTATCAGAATTTTCAATTTCTAATAAAAGAATTGTTATAAAATAGGGTACCTTGATATAGGTACTTACTAGACCCCTGGGATCGCTGGCGTTTGGAGGAGGGGAACTCCACTCGTCTAGTGTAAGCGGTCCCGAGGTAACCTGATGTAGCTCAGGTTTCTTAGACATGCTGGGGATAGAGGGAGGCATCCATGCCGCCCCCCTTCCGCAGGTGAGAGTCTCGCAGAGACTGCAGTGCACAGCGGGGATACTGGTGTGATCGTTCACGAGTACCCAGAGCCCCCGGTACAAGCACTGTGAGGCTGGCTACTGTGGTGGTTTTAGTGGGGAGCCCTACCTACCCCGTCGCCTCCCCATGCTACGGACATGGGATTAGAGAATTTCCACCTCGTAACCTAAATAAAAAAGGTACTTACACGACAAGCATGATATTAGAAGATACCTCCAATTTTTTTATGGAATAAATGGCCGTATGTTACTACTGGCGTAGGGTCGAATGCACTGCAGTTGGACCAAGGACCCAGACACCTCTTGGTTGATTTTTTATCAAAACAATAATCACTGTAAACTGCCTTTACTATTTTATAAATTTAAAGAACATGCTGCTGTACATGTGGCGCAGCCATTAAGATCTTCGCCTCGCCACTACCGGTCCGATTCACGCCCAGGATATCTATTTGCTAGACCCATAAGAAGTTCTTGAAGAGTCTGAGTGTACTTAGTGCCGTTCTATTATGTTTATAAAGTGCCTCACGACACAGAGATACATTCCCCAAGCGTCGGCGTAGTCTTTTATAAGAAAATAAACGAAATATGTGTGGACTGATTTCGATGTAGTTTTTTTTTTATTAGATAGCCGGTTTTATGATATGGTTCTTATTTTTCTTATCGTGACAGTTAAATAATTAATATCATGGGACAACTGACACACAGTCATCTGATCCCAACTAGACAAAGCCTGCACTATGGCAACCAAACCACAAATAAACATACTTATATATTTCTAAATACATACAAATTATAGATAAATGATACTTAAACCCAGAACAAATTATCGTGTTCATCACACAAAGATTTGTTCTCTGCCTTAGCAATCAAGGTCCTTAACCCCTAGAAAGAGAGATAAGTAAATCACTCTATTCTATCTTTAAAGAGTTACGGCTCTTATTCTAGTTCAACTCTAGATTTTTTTGCAATTATTCACCTCTGCTTTATGTTTCCAGCCCGAGTTCGCAGCTGACGAAGGAAAATGTCGCATCAATGTGGATCAAGATCACGTCCTCGTGGCTCTGCATCGGCCTTTACATATGGACCCTGGTGGCACCCGCCGTACTGCCAGATAGAGATTTCAGTTAAACGACAAAAATATACGACCGATTCCAGATGGACCACATAACACCGAATACTTTCTTTAAATGCTATGATTGAAGCGGAACAACTTTGGCAAGAAATGAGTAGATAAGGATGATGGTGATGTGTAACTTATTTTGCTGTGTAATTTTGTGTCTTAGTACAATGGTTTTATAACATATATTTGGACAGCGCAGAGAGGTTACATATCGCCTTTATTCATTGACTAGTCTACTGGTTCTTATAAACAGTACTATGGTATCTGTCATTACAGATCGTAAAGACGAGGATCTGTGGTCCGCCTTAAATCTGTTAAATCTGTTTCGTGACACATTATTTTAATCCCAATATATTCTACTATAACTATTACTAGTACCGTAAAACGGGGTGAATAGGGACAGGAACAAAATGGAAATAATCTAAAGAACAAATGCGTTTTTAAGGGAAATCTTCTATACGAGCGTTTTTGTTGGGCGAATGAACTTAAGTGAACCGTCACGTTTAGCTCGGTGACGCACTAATTCGTTTATTCAGTAGTCTTCAGCCTCGTTCACTGTCCAACAGGAAATTAGAAGTTTTCACTTCAATCGTGTGATCATAAACACACTTTTTTTTTAATATTTCCAAGTTGGTAAGCATAAATCCTGTCTGACAAACTTGCCCTATGAACATATAGCACTCAAGACGTTGCCGACCTTTCCATCCACCCTAATGAGTTTTAGCGATGTTTCTCACTCGCAAGGAGACATTAACATACTGTAAACTGGGGGAAGTTTGGAGATTTTATGAGATATATTTTTTTTTCTCAATTTACATGGAAATAAAAAAACTGTAGAAGTTAGATTATTTGGCGAATCCACTCAAAGAAAAATGTTTAAATTATATATCTATTAGTTTTTAGTTATTCGTAAAACCAATGCAAGCCCAATCTAGCCCAAGGACTAGTAATAGACATGCATTACTACCTAATAAAACTATAATGTTGCCAGTTACAGTAGAAAAAAAATCTACCAAAATATGTGTCAGAGCTAGGACAAACCGTCACAAAATATCCCCAGTTTACGGTATGCTTTTATTTGTAATGCATGAGGTGGATGAATTTCCCCAGTATTTTTGCTCATAGAGCGAAAAAGGCTTTGCTCTTCTTATATAAATTTTTCCTGAATCGCTTGTTTACTATTAGCGTCGTTCTACTTGGTACTTTATGTTTAGGTTGTTTTTGTCGCGTTTATTAAATATTTGTAGGACTTCTCAGTGTTGTAAGACGTGTAACTCCTTTACTATTAAGATCTCATCAATCATTTTACTGTCATAATTTTCATTTCTATTCCTACTTACGCATCTGCTATTTACTTCACTATCTTATGTCTTGAAATACTTTTTGTAAATATTTTATTTTTACTGAAATTAAGTCCTAATATATGTTGTATTTTTAAAGATCCTTATAATTTTATCAATAAATGCAATATACCATCAATCGTTGATTTTTTTTTACACCTATTTGTTATTGCTGTAATAAGGAATAGAGGATATTTCATAAATATTTACGACTGTCACATCAAATCCTGATGATAGAATATATTTATGAAACTATCCTTATATTTAATCTCCATTACTTCGACTATTTCTAAGATTCCAACGGTACCAACGCAAAGCTATCTTAAACGTAGCCTCATAAAAACAGCTCGTCGGATACTTTTGCGTATGCGATACTTCCACGACGATATTAAAATAAGAAACGATGCTAAAATGTCATAAATTGTAAAAGTTCTATGGACGTACGTCGCTGCGCCATTGAAACTAAAATTAATAAAATATTAATATCATTCTTATTTGCCATAATAATAACCATTTGAGATTATATTATTTCTTTCAATAAATATATTCTTTCGCTAAATTTCATCTATAAGAACCTTCGACCATTTAGACAATGGACACGTTATCGTTTGAAATTTGCAACCATTATTTTCTGACGATAAGAAATTATAATAAAGTCTGTACTGATTAAGTTACAGTTCCAACAAAGATGAAAAGTTCCAAAAGATACTAAGACATTTGGCGGCAAAAATAAAACAAAAAAGGATTTATTCACGTAGACTTAATGAAAATAGTCAGAACATATTTGCAGTCATATAGTTATTGACAACAACATTATATTAGACATGCAAGTTAAGATAGTCGATTCTTTTTCAATCGTAGTGGAAATTGGATTCCAGTCCTTCAAGTTACATCGGTCCAAAATCGTCTTAGTGTAGGACTCTTGCCCAATGAAGACAAAACCATCTTTGGATCGCTTAATTTCCTATTCTAAACAAAACGAAGCTGGTTGACTCGTTATTTCAAGACTTTGTAGGTCATGTATAAGACTCTTTGCTATAGCTTCATCCGTAGCAGCTGCAACCAGTCCATCGTCGACATATTTAAATAATAGATAAAGTTTATTGGAACGTGTCCATTGTCTAAATGGTCGAAGGTTCTTATAGATGGCTAGACGGAAAAAAATCTTACGAAATGTAGTCACGACACTTTGCAGCTGTGCGGCGTGGGCATGTTTCTCTGTCGGTCTGTCTCTCTCTCTCTCACTCTCTCTCTCTCTTATAGAAAGCAAGCCAGATATTGTCATTTCTATTTCGCATTTAACAGTGTGGTGTCGCGACGATTATTTTTGTTGAGTGTATACAGGTTTTTTGTACATAATAAATAATAAGAAATAACTTCGTTCCATCCGAGTGTCCCTTGACACGTCTCAAGTTTTTTTCTTTATTTTGTGTTGAATGATGGAATTTGTATGAATACAAATAAAACTGCGATTTAAAAGTCTTATTACTTTGACTTACGGTCCATTTCAATGTGTTTTGACTGTACAGGGTTGAAATAACAATAATTTCCGTAACTTTAATTATTTTGGAATGAAAAAATACCTACACTAAAAATGATATAAATCGATTCAGTAAACGATTCTGAACAAACTATTTTGAGGATGTGCGTTAATTAAGTTACATGTTGTATAGTGCTATATGCACCTTCTTATGTCCCGTATTGTGTTGTTCACAAGAGTTTGAATACTTTCCTGCGTAAAATGTTCTGAGCAAATCACATTGCTACATAAACTGCTACAAACTTCAAACTGGAATTCAACATGCATTCCAGTTTGAATCTTGACCACAAATTTTTGTCCATGGTTCATTCAGCTTTGGATCCTTCGGAAACCTGTTAAAATTTAATAAAGTTTGTCGTTGAATAATTTCGAAAATAAGAATTAGGAAGAAAAAGTATACAAAAATGTTTTGATAAAACTTCTTAATCAACTTCTAATTAGTTCTAAAATAAGAATTTAATATTTACTAACAGCTATTAACACAGCATTTTCAAACAATGTCACGTTCATTCATTAATTCAGAAATTTCATACAGTTTGTCCCCGCACTACGCCTTCTACCAAGACAATGGCGTCGTAAAATTATCGCAACTGGTAGTTTATTTGACTCAAAATTATGAAACATTACAAACACAATTATTATTGACAAAAGAGGCGTTCATAGCTAGATGCTCTCACCGGTCCGTAAGAGATCGGCGAGGTTAAGCAACTAGGCCTGCGGTCAGTCCATAGATGGGTGACCGCCAAGTGATTTAATTTCTGAGCGTCTCCGTGCTTCGGAGGGCACGTTAAGCTGTCGGTCCCGGTTGTAGTCATTAGACAACAGTCAGTAAGCCATGTCAGAGGCCTTCTAGGTGACTTTAACAACTCTGACACAAGGGTAACCACTGCTCATACGATAAGTAAGTAGTAACTACTTCGCGACAGGAAACGACATCAACTGGCTGAGTTTCGAGTGAAACAGTTTTATATGACGTGTATGGCCAAGGGGTACGTATGGCCAGGACAATGGTACGCGGTACGCCTTGCGTTAATATCACCATTGTCTAAATGCTCGAAGATAAGAACTGACAGATGTCAGGAACGCATTATATAGAGCGGCCGGTTAATAGGATTCTCCTTGTTTAAGGCTGTAAACTAGAGATGAGATATACCTGCTATTCTCCATACCCGGCCTTTAAGGTATGGGTATCACTAAATACCTGGTACAAATACCAGGTATCAAAATACTTCTAAGTATTTGGGTGTGGTAGGATTTGGATAAGTAAACGTATGCGATAAGTATGGTATGCCTCCAATATAATGTAGGTACGATGTTTCAAGTACCTACGTAATTATGCATTATGAGATATGAAATCTTTCCTTCCTACTTTACCAGGCTTAGGACTGTCGGCTAAGAGTATGACGAAGGTTATTAATGAATTCTAGTTATTTTTATATAAATTAATGCAAAATAACATTAATTATATTTAAACTGACTAACTAGCCGGCGTAGTTAAAAGATTTCAAATCAATTTATTTACAATCGTAATTTTAATTTGCAATATTTTTTTTTAGTTTTGTCAGGTTTTTTGTTTTTTTTTTTTGTACGGTTTTTAGTGCTTTTTATTTTGCTGTAGGAATATTAATTGCTGGACTTTTCGACTACCAAGCCGCGATCTTCTTTCTGTCAATATATTTCCGGCAACGGAAAATAACCGTTCACATGGAACGCTGGTGGCCATTGCGTTTAATTTTAATTTGGCCAGTTTGACTAAGTTAGGGTAAATACCTTGGTTAGCTCGCCACCATGTCAAAGGGTCCATGTCTGGTGGTAACACACTGTCATCTATATATTTTTGTACTTCTATGATAGCCCTACTGTTGGCTGTACCAGTTGGCCGTACATTTTTCATGGTTTTAATATAATGTTGCCAAATTAAACTATTTGATTTTTTTTCTTGGACATCTTGTGGTGCTTCAGAGATTGTAGTTGTAGGTTGATTAGTTTCTGTTTGTTGGATCATAGATGTTACTAAACCCACAACGTGATGTTTAGTATTTTCTGATACGGTTGCATTTTGGAAATATAATTTAAATCTTGGATCTAAAAATGTAGAGATAGTTAAGGTACGGCTCCTTTCTAAATTTTGAAATCGACTATTAATTTCGGAGAGTAAATCCTGGCGGCACATTTCAACTTCGTCTGGAAATATACTTATATTGTTTTCTTGTCGGTATGTCTCAGTAGCAATTTCCTGCAGAGCATTGGTAAGGCCAACCGTTATGGGAATCACCGAGCTACCACTAACATATTTTTGACCGCTCATTTCTCTGGTAACTTCCTCACATGGACGCAACACCCAAATTAATGATTGACATACATCCCAATCGTAACTTGTTAAACGAGTGCAATTCACTACATCTAAATTGCTCATTGCGCAATTAATTTCATCTTTTAACTCGACAAATCGTGACAACATATAAAATGTGGAATTCCACCGTGTAGGGACGTCTTGAAGGGGCCTCTTCACCACCTTATTGGCTTGCTCTTGGTAAGTCTTCAATTTGTTCCAAGCCACATTACTACGCTTAAAATATGACACTATTGATTTTACTTTACTTAAAGTGTCTTTAATGTAGGAGTTTCCTAATATCTTTTGTACCGCTAGATTTAATGTGTGCGCATAACAGCTAAAATGTTTCCACCCTAATATTTGCTTTACAGCATTCGTTATGTTCGCACCATTATCGGAAACTACAAGAAGCACTTTTTCAGATGGAATAGACCAATCCTGAGTTACATTTTTTATCTCCTCGGCCAAACGTACACCAGTGTGACTTTTTTCTAAAACTTTACATTCGAGAAGTACAGATTGTAGAATAAAATTCCTGTCAATGTAATGACCCGTGATCGCCAGATAGGAGTCATTATTTCTCGACGTCCAAATATCGGTGGTTAAGCATATACTGCTTGCATCTTCACTTACAGAAATTTTAGTGGCAGTTTTTACTTCTTCATACAGCCCTGGCAATAAATTGTTTGCAAAATATTTTCTTGATGGTATTACATAATTCGGGAATGCAAACTTGATCAATTCACGAAATCCTTTATCTTCTATTATGGAAAACGGCTGCATGTCACATACAAAAAGATTCATTAAGTGATCATCAATTTCCTTTTTTATTTTATTACAATCGCGTCTAAGAAATGCTGATATGCTGGGCGGGTGAGTTCGTACCATACTCGACGTCGTCGCAGTTTGAGAGGAAATACCGGTTGCAGTAGTTTGTGACATTGGTGGGGCATTCATCTGTGCTTCTTGAATAGGTTGATTTTCTAGTTGGTTCAAATTATTATCCCTCCTTACTAAATTTACAGCAAGATGTTTCCTCTGGATATGTTTTGTGAGATTTGTGACTCCGGATTTGTAAGAGAAAACAGCTTTACACATTTTACACTCTGCTTTAAAATCACCTTTATCGGTAAAGTGATCCCATGCCACACTTTTTTTAGGAGCCATTATTACTAATTTATAAATTATAAGTCCTCTAATATACCTACTAAGAAGAATACCTAACCTAAGTACTATCCAACTAATATTTACACTTTCTTGAATATATTTATACCACAAAGTTGTTACACATAAATAAAAGCTATTATTATTGAATAATTATACGTGTCTACTATACACTTTTCTAGATAAAAACAAACAGGTGTAACGAAATCGCAATCACAACTGACGCAAAAAATCAAAACATTGTCGACCTAGGTACCACTAGACAACGTAAACATTCAAACACGTAATAATATTCCCTAACATAAACAAACTAAGGAACTCTTTCACGTCGTGACAAAAAATGTAATTATGCTATTATGTTACTTATGCACGTTTAAATAAGTACCCATTTTGTCTAACTAAATTAAATCAACCGAATGTTCATAAAGCACGAATGACGTTTCGGGTCCCTTCGTAAGCTGTCGGGTTGCTTCGGCGTACCGAACTACCGATAAAACTGGGCGCTACCTTGTGGTAGCGGTTCGTATCGTACTATGCGTCTGACGTCATACCTTCAAGGTATTTACGCAGTATTTCGGTCCGTACCCGGTCTATGTACTGGGAAGCACATACTTGGTATATATACCTCTACCAGTATATACGTCTCATCTCTACTGTAAACAACAATGTGACAAAGTAAACAGTTTACAGTAAATAAAAACTGGAATTTAAATTGAATCTTGTGTTAAAATGCATATAATTAGTTATTTGTGTACCTTATGTTTCGTTATTATCACAGTAATTTCAACTTCTAATACAGAATATTGTAATAAGGATGACAATACTTGCGCGGAAAATAATCATGACAAATATAGCAGAGGTGAGACTCGTTTAATTTTATTTTTTATTCTTGTAGGCATTGTGGTATATAGCCATAAATCGGCTACCTACTCATAAATAATAAAAAATTAATATCGTTAGCTAAATAGGTAATAGCGGTTTTTTGTTCATCAATACATATCCATTCGATGGTTTAGTACCCTGCAGCCAGAATTTACACAGCACTAAATTTCAGCTGCTATTTGTGAATAGTTTTAATGAATAGTGTAATTAGTGTTAAGACTAAGAATACCCACTGATCGACTATTATATAAAACATTTTTAATAATAATATTTAGCTATTCACATTCATAAATGTGAATAGCAAATTAAATTTGGAAGTTGTCAGACAGAAATACAGACAATTATCAAATGTTGATACCTGTTTTCTGTTTTTTGTAGTTTTAGCATGATGTTGCTCATGCCGAAACTACAAAAAAAATATATCAAATGAATGGTTGCACTCCTATTACAAAACCAGTGCAGCGTGAGAGGCAAACATTTCCCAGTGTTTGGGATTCCCAGGTTGTGGATTCGAGTCCCACCCAGGACAGATATTTGTATGCATGAACATGTCTATTTGTCCTGAGTCTGGGTGTAATTATCTATATAAGTATGTTTTTACAAAAGAACAGTAGTATATGTGTATCAGTTATCTGGTTTCCATAGTACAAGCTCTGCTTAATTTAGGATCAGATGGCTGTGTGTGAATAATGTCCCAGGGTATTATGTTTCATCAGTATGTTTAATCATTGTGCCAACATTTTCTTGTTGAATCCAGTGGATCCAGCAGATTTTACTAATATTGTTTTATCAATTTTCAGAAGCTAATGAATTTTCTTTGCAAATCAAAGAAAAAATTGCTTTAGCTTTAGAACAGTATGTGCCTTGCAAGAGTGCTAACTGTAGTTGTCACAAGTCAGTAATTGATCAAGATTTAGCGCCTTTCAGGGATGGTATTACTAAAGAACAATTTGATAGAGCTAAGGCAAAAGGTACCAAATATCAGGTAAGTAACTAATTTAAATAAGCAATATAAAAACTTAACATTTTTATACAACTGGTAGCTTGTAACTCTAAATTTTAATATATAGTAAGTAAGGATTAGTACTGTGTTTCATTGTGACATTCACACATCCATATCAAAGTAAAATATAGGGAAATTTTGCTTTACAAATATATATTAATATTATTATGTGTGATATTTGAGAAACTTAAGCTAATTACAATTTTTAACATAGAAATTAGATAAATAAATGCCAATGACAAGTTTCCACAAATTGTTTAAAACATGGCACCTCTGGTCTGCTTATTTAATCATAATAATGATTACTTAACAATCTTTTTTAATATTGAGATAAAAGTAGATTCCAAAGATTTAAAAGTTTTCAATAGTAGTAGTTTAAATATCAAAACAACTCTCACCATTTAAGTTGTAAAATTCTTTGAATACTCTAGGCACAAAACTATACACAGCATGTAACACACAGCATGTATATTTACATAAATTCTTGACAACTAGATTCTAGAAAGAAGTTCCAGACTTTAGTCTTTCATGCAAAGTAAGAATATGCAATTTGACACAGTGCTGTTCATAGGGCTATATATTGTATTGTTATCCTATATTGTACATTGGGGCTGCTTATATATTTGTAGCTTAGCACCTTAAGTGTTGGAGCCTGAACTGACAAGACCTAAAAGTGAAATGGTTTTCTCATATACATATGTACATTTTGAGCTTGAGTACTTTCAGTATGCCACACATCTATTACAAATTATACACATAAATTCAAGCATAGCTTATTTAATATTAAACATTTGTATAGACTACCTGCTTACTAATCTTGTTTCAACATATCACATCACTTCAGAGGAATTAAAGATTATAATACTACAATACCGGTCACCGTAGCCTAGTTGGTAGTGCTCCTGCCTACGAAGCTGGTGGTCCTGGGTTCGAGTCCCGGTAAGTGCAAATATTTGTGTGATGAGCATGAATATTTATTTCTGAGTCATGGATGTTTTCTATGTATATAAGTATGTATCTATCTATATAAGTATGTATATCGTCACCTGGTACCCATAGTACAAGCTTTACTTAGTTTGGGGCTAGGATGATCTGTGTGACATTGTCACTATATAAAAAAAAAAATTGTATTGTAGTTGACTAAAGGTTAGTTTTGGGGGAGGCCTTTGTCCAGCCGTGGACATCTTTCTGCTGATATGATGATGAAAGGTTAGTTAACAGTGGTTCCATGCAAAGTCTGCATTACAATGATTTTATTTAAACAGTCTTTAGATCTTGTATAGAACTGCCAACATGTATCAACTAACTGCTCTACCTGCAAGTATTTGAACCTAGTCTAACTGTTTCAGATAATAGATGGTAAGCTATATAGAGAGAATGATTGCCACTTTCCAGCAAGATGTGCAGGTGTGGAGCACTATCTCACTGCCCTAGCACCCAAGATGCCCAACATGGAACTGGCACTGAATCCCAGAGACTGGCCACAACTGAATCAGTTGTGGGGACACATCAAGGCACCAGTATTCTCTTTCAGTAAGGTCCTGACATTAGCATGTTTCTACTTTATAACTGGGGAACTGAGTTAGTTACATACATTAGTTTGATTACTTTTGTTGACACATGTTCGCATAGATGATTTGTAATCCATTATTTTGTTCTCATAACTGTGTAGGTCCCATATTTATTTATATAAATAATTTAATTTGATATAAGGGAAATCACTGCTGGTAGGTTGTTTATTTGTAAAAAGCTATGTTAACCCAGCTGACATAGTCCATACACCATAAGATTGACCTATGAACACAATATATCTAATGACAGGTTCTTTCTTTAATAAGTCTTGTATGGTCCAAAAGTTGTGTGAAGGACCCTCTCCTATTTTAGTTTTGGCAACTTAAATTATCCACAATAAAATGAGGGTAAATAGGCGTCATAATATAAATTATTGAATAATAATAATTAATAATCTATATCTATAATGTTTTGTTACTTTGACAGTTCTAAATATCATTATTCTTTTCATATGATGCATATTATATGAAATGATATTTATTTCCACTAAAATATTATTTATCACAATTAATATTTCAAACTTGACTTTGGGCTCAAGGATGTTTTTATTTTGAAAATCAATAATCTTTATATTCTACACTGCATTCTAGAGCAATGACTTAGACCAATAAGTTGTTTAAACATGTAAGTAGCTTCTTTTTTATGTGGACTACTAAAAAGTATTTGATTTTGCAGACGAAAGACTATTATGATATAATGTATCCTGCATGGAGTTTTTGGGAAGGCGGCCCAGCCATTGGGCTGTATCCGATGGGTATAGGGAGGTGGGACAAGCACAGAGTTTCTATATCTGCAGCCGCTAAAAAGTAAGTGTACTTGCCAATAACTTGATACATCCTACTATTATTATAAACGCGACAGTAAGTAAGTATGGATGGATGGATGTTTGTTACTCTTTCACGTAAAAACTACTGAATGGATTTTAATGAAGCTTTACAATAATATAGCTTAAACATCAGAATAACACATAGGCTATTTGTGAATTGTCCAAAATATGACGATAAGTGTCAAGTAAGTAGGAAAAAATCTACCATCTGCGAACTATTCCAGCATGCACTGCCAAAAAACAGCTAGAGGTACACGTCCTACTAATATTATAAATGCGAAAGTTTGTAAGTATTCATGTATGGCTGTATGTGTGTTACTCTTTTACGCCCAAAACTACTTTAACGCGGGGCATAGCTAGTATATATTATTGAAGATGGCAATCTGGAGCAGGTAAAGCTGTGACGTCTGCGCCTGATCTTTACCCGTCCGTGTCAGATGACTGTCCAAGTTGTACTATGAGAGTGAACAAATAGACAAGATCATACTCGAGAACCGTCATATTATGTCCTGCGTAGTTCATTGATCTCTGTTAATATTGGCCGCGTTATCTAAAGTTCACCAGGAGCTTTAATATTATCTTTGGTAAATTAAAATACACCTTTCAGATGGCCCTGGGAGAAGAAGTTAAGTAAAGCATTCTTCCGAGGGTCTAGAACAAGTGAAGAAAGAGATGCTTTGGTTTTGGTGTCTCGTTCTGATCCTGATCTTGTGGATGCACAATATACTAAGAATCAAGCTTGGAAATCTGATGCGGTACATTTTTTAATTTATTTTTATAATGAAGTCTGCAAAGATCAGCTTAATTTTAATTCTTGCAGTGCTCCCCTTACCCACATAAAGGAACACAACATAATGTATAAAAGTACCTGTGGTAATAATATTACCTCGCACAGCGACAAGGATCTATATTATACCTTTTACCCAGATATTATAGACAGCATGAGTTCTTTTAATTTACTGGATCTTATAAATTTCTCGTATAACAAGCGGGTTAAGTAGTATATTTAGTGAGTGATGACCTATCTTAATATTAAGCTCGCTCCATGTTATTTAACTCAGATATGGTGCTATCCCTTATAAGGACTAGTAAAAAGCGGGCAAAGCCGGATAGTTTTTCGGCCCAAGTAGAATAAACGGGACTCACCATGTAGCGGAACACCAGCACCTCCTAGCCACTGGCTACTACTTAACTGAGGCTATCAACGTGCATGCCAAGCGCGATGACTAAGTTAAACCCTTCTAAATGGCATCATGCGTAAAACCTTCGGAGGAGGAAAATGACCACCAGTTTACAACATCAGACTGATGATCATGAACAAACGGGTTAAAATGCAGCTTTGGTTCGTCTAAAGCCGCACGAGGCTCAATTAAAACTGTTATTTAATAGAAACTATCACTCCCAACTTTTGCTTTCAGGATACCCTTTATGCGCCACCTGCTTCAGAAGTGTCATTTGAAGATCATTGCAAATATAAATACCTGTTCAACTATAGAGGAGTGGCAGCCAGCTTCAGATTCAAGCATTTATTTCTATGCAAGTCATTAGTATTCCATGTTGGAGACCAGTGGCTGGAATTCTTCTACCCTTCCTTGAAACCTTGGGTACATTATGTGCCCATTAGCGCAGATGCGACACAAGAAGAAATCAAGCAAGTTATAACATTCTTCAAAGAAAATGATCAACTAGCGGTTGAAATAGCCAATCAAGGTTTCCACCATATCTGGGATAATTTAAATGACAAAGATGTGAAATGTTACTGGCGGAAGCTCCTAAAGAAATACGCCAAACTTGTAAAATATAATGTTGTAAGAGATAATGATCTGAAGTTAATATCATAAAAAATTTGTAATGAAGTAATAATTTTTATTAAATTAAATTAGTTACCCTCCATATTGAATTTTCCCATGTATATTTTACTTCCCGGAAAATGCTCAGTAAGCTGCCATCAGACGGACTGCACCTCAGCAATCGCATGCAGTTGATATATTCAACTACATGCAGTTATATATTCGTCTTCGTTCAGCCATTATATCAACTTAGCGCGGTCGGCTGCAGTCGCGTGAAGTCAGTATTTACTGCATACAATTCTACTTCACGCGGTCGGCTACAGTAGTGTAGTCTTGACGGACGCTGGCAGTTAGCCAAGGAGCATAAAGGTGGATACCGACTTTGCGAGACAAGGTCCACGAACGACGCCCAACGAATCCCTCTGGTTGAGGCATGCGTGTTGAAAAATTTAACAACATCACGAACCATCGCGTGCATAGCAAATGCCTCGTTTGTCTGTCTTCAAGTTTGTTGCGAGGCATGTGTGCGGCTCATTGCGAGCACAGAGTACATTATATATTGTTCCGAGCAGTGCGCTGCGTTTGGACAGTTGTGTTCCCTTCGCTGTGATTTTCGCTCGCAATAACAACGACTTCTTTTTAACATGAATTGAATTAATTATTATAAAAGCAGCAGCGGATACGCGCACGCGATGCAAAGGTGCTATCTTGAATGCTGCTGTGAGTGTTGGATCGGCCCGAACATGCGTTGCGCGCTGTTTGAGCAACGTAGTTTCATTTTCTCAGTATAGGCGTGCATGGTTATCGTACGCAGCGCACAGCTCGAATGTGCCGTGTGTAATGTAATGCTCGCACTCAGGCACTATGATCTTGAACGATTCGCCGAGATACGTTGGGTCGCCCTCGTACGTGCGTAGCACATGCCTCGCCACGAATATAAAGGTACTGTTATATATTCCCGTTGCACCCTTTGTTGCTTACCAAGCATTCCTTCCCTCTAACTAAGTACTTCGTACATTACGTCTACTTATTTCATGCACCCATCCATTCATGAGTCTCCATCATCCTCTCCTCAAAGACGGTTGTCTTAAAATTAATTGACCTCTTTAAAAAAAAAAACCCTATTCTACGGAGGCCTCTAACATTTGGTGGCAGCGTAAAGGCATTTTGTAAAGTCCAAACCCAACAATGTCCAATCCTAATCAGCTAAACTTTAGACCGAATACTTATGACGGTGGTAACATCAATGGCAAAAACCCCAACGCCCCCTTCTGCAGATATTGCAAAACACCAGGGCAACCCTAAAACAATGTCGGAAACGAGAGTTTAACAATAATCGCTTTAAGAACCTCGATTAAAATCAACCGCGAACGCCTAATCTAGTGCATTTTTTTTTATAGGGACTAGTCCCTCCCTCTTACCCACCACTGCAACTCCTGTAAGCCAGGATCAACAGTGGCACACAATGAAATGACACTGAGCGGTGAGGCTCAGGCATGTCCCGGGGAATGGCTTAAACTGTCTTGGATCCCGCAACGAATTTAATCAGAAAGAAAAAAAGGAGGTGTTAGAAATGAATAGTTCCACTTCCCTCCAGAGCAAAGCGGGAGACAGAATGATATAAAGAGGCTATAGCCTCATTAAACGAGAGAAGCCAGCTGCAAGAGCACCAAGGATTAATTTAAGGGTCCTAAGTGAGCTGTTATATTTGATTCCAATAGTAGGTATGGCAAAAGCGCTTAAACGCACGGAAGTTGTTCCTTGTTGCTACAAGATCCGTATAATAAACTACTCCAGATATTGGTTGCATGCTATTTAACATAATATCACGCTGATTTTGCCAGAGATCACATTCCCAAAGTATGTGGTGAGCGGTTTGTTCATATTCGTTACAAGAAGTTGAGCACAGACAGATTGGTGAAGATACTACTTTGAAACTAAACAATTTACTTTTAAAATTGCCGTGTCCGGTAAGAAATTGTGCAACACAATGGTCTATGATTAGCCAAGTTTTATTTAACCGTTCGCGTATGTCCGGAAAGAACTGGTGCAGATGGCGACCCTTGGTTGAGGTATTCCATCTACATTGCCATTCATTTAGCAGTTCGTCATTTAAGTTAGCAATTGGCATAAATAGCCTGGATATTTTAGCACGGTCGCGTAATGATAAGAACTCATTATTTAAATTTTCTCGCGTAGAATAATACATCGCTGCTCGTCTTTGAACCTCAAGATCAACCGGAAGTACACCCGCTAGTACCTACAGGTAGGGCCTCTGTGCTTACTGTTCTATAGGCTTTACACAAAAATATCAACGCCAACCTTTGGCTTTGTAGTAATTTACGGCGAGCAGCTCCGATGGTAGCCCTATCAGCCCACACAGGCGAGCCGTAGCATATACACCCAAGATAAGTAGCTCCGTAAATGATTCTAAGGGTATTGAAAGAGAGGCCCCAGGTTGCCGTTGATATCCTTGTAAGTGAAAAAAAGTTTCGCTTAGCCTTTTCTCCAACTGATTTAATATGTTCTATAAACGAGAAGTTCTTTTCTAAAACTAAACCCAAATAACACGTGGATATCTTACGTTTAACAGTAACATTATTCAGTTTTACGCTCGGGGGAGATTTTAGTTCACCCTACAGAAGGAGTTGGTAGGTTTTATGGGGAGCAAATGTAAGGCGATTTCTTTTACCCCATTCACTTATCATACTTAAACAAGTTTGAGCCAGATTTTCCAACTCTCTCCTGGAGTCACCCTGTATAAGTAAGAGGCCATCGTCGGCATATGCCGTTAGAGAGCAGCGTGATGGCAAGGGCAATGTCAAGAAATCATCAAAACCCAAGTTCCAAAGATACGGCGCGAGCACGGAGCCCTGGGGGCAACCCATGGTTAACGATTTAGTGACTCCGTAGTGACCAAGCTTTAAGAGTTGCAGAGCCATGTACAAAATAAGATGTGATTATCGAATATATATTACTGTAGCAACCGCGTAACTTCAGTTTTTGTAACAAAATTGGCCACCACGTGTTATCAAAAGCCCCTGAAATATCTAGGAATATGGCCAAAACGTATTTACATTCGGACGAGTTTACAGTTTTCCTCACCGAGATAGCTGCGTCTAGGTACTGTCGATTTACCCGCAGTAAAACCAAATTGATTACCATGAAATTTTGGTCCTCCTGGTAGCAATCGCGGTACGATAAGTCGTTCTAGAAGCTTGCCTAAGGAAGGCAGTAACGTTATTGGTCGATATGACTTAGGGTCCTCAGGCAGTTTATCACCATTTTCGTTATAGTTAATACGAATAAAACCGTTGCGCCAGGTACGCGGAAAAGTCCCTTCAGATATGCAACGATTAAAAACTTTTAATATTAATTGACCGGATTGTTTCGTGGCTTCTTTTATCATTTTGTTGGATATTTTATCTTCACCTGACGCTTTGTTAACAGGTAGCGATTTCACAGTATTTATAAACTCATTAATAGTAGGAAGACTCGACATAAGTATACGTAGCGGGTGAATCATTTGCCCACTGCCTAATCTGCTTGTGGTAGACATTATCGTTCAAGGAACTATCATCAGGTATGAGCGAATTAAGTAGGGATTTAATAATAATAATAAAATTCTTTTTATTTCTCCTCACAAAATAGGGTTATAAAGCTTATAATAAAATTAGGATTAACAATTTAGTGCCAAGTTGAAACCCAACATTGTGGGAGAGTGGTGCCTGATGTAGGTTTTAAAAAAAAAACCTGTATTACGGGTTACCAGGACCTCCCACGCGGTTTAGCTGCTTACAAGGCTACGTTAACAAGCTTATAATTAAAATAAATAAAAGTATCAACAATAGTAAGGTAGTGAAATAATAATTATAGACACGGCAAATAGGAGTGTGAGTGTGAGTAAGTATGTATGTATAAGTGGGAATGTAAATGCAAATGAGTATAGATGTAACTGAATGTAGCGAGAGTTATCTATTGGGTGGAGGGATACTGTTAGAATGTGGTTACTGTAAGGGGGTTAACAGGTCTTCGGTTTGTTGGTAGTCTAGGCTTTTAAGATAAGACGCGACTGTAAATTTACATCGAGGTTTACTTTGTGGATAGATGTTTAGTATATTGTTTATCTTGTTATATAGATAATTTCCGAGAAAGCAAAAGAACTTATGAGACAAGGCCGAGCGGAAGGATTCGGTAGGACAGACCTTGCCTTTACGTCTTTTATCCTTGAGGAGATTAGGGTCATAAGGTAGCTGAGAGTGTTTTTTTAACAGCGTGCAAAGTATGAAAGTTTGCCTAACAGTAAGAACGTTCTATTCCTTGTATAGTACGACCGTTGGATATCGGTAAGGATGACCAACGGCAACCTTAAGAATGGCTCGTTGTGCTCTCTCTACCTCAATAATATAGCTCTTAGCAGCACCTCCCCATGACGTGATGCAATAGTCTATTAGCGATTGGCATAGTGCGTAATAGACCATTCTAATAACACCCTTGTCAGCTGTATGTCTTAAACTTTTAAATATATATATAAGTTTTCGGAGTCTGGTCACAAGTGTCTGCAAGTGAGGCCTGAATGTAAGGCATTGGTCTACAGTAATCCCAAGGTATTTCATTTGTTCTGATCTTTGGATAAAAGGGCAGGAGCAATTTGATCGGTCATTTGAACAGCAATGTGCCTTTATTCTGAGTGATTCCGTGGTCTCCTCTATGCCACTGGTGTAGGTATTATTAATTTTTAAGTTTTGAATATAAGCTAGATCTATAGACCTATTTGCTTTGAACTCATGGTATAGGGGTGACCACGAGCCTTCTTTTTCTAATTTATCGACTATGTTTCTAATAAGATTGCCTTTGGATTTCTCTATTGACGAGCGGTAACGTGAACGAGCAATTTTGAGATTAATATATGCACTATTTAAAACATCGCCTACGATTTTACGTTTTTTTACTTTTATTTTATTTTTTACGTGCTCTCCGAAATTCACAGCGAACTTTAATTAAGTAGTTAGTCTCAGTTATCTAGTGCATTTCACATCCGATGAGACAAGAATGCAAACCAGCCCCGTCACATAGGGACCGATTTAATCAAATAAATCAGGCATCGCTACATGATCTGCCAAAAGCTAATAATATCTTCGAAATCACAAATTATCCTGCTGAAACGCTATTACCACATGTTATAGTCGAATCCTATGTATCCGATACGCCCTTATCCTTACCAGTCGACTCAGGATCCTCGATAAGCTTGATAAAGCACTCACGCTTAGACAACCAGCCTAGACTAACGAAAGAATCCATAAAATTAAAAGGTATAGATTCAGGGGAAGAAACTATTTCTACTTTAGGTTATTTACAACTAAAGATTAAATTGTCTAAAACCAATATTTCACACCAATTTCATGTGGTCGATGAAATACACTTACCTTATGACGGTATCATAGGCTTCGATCTCCTGAACGCCTTTAATTGTAACATTGATTTCTGTGAACCTACTTACGTTATCCCAGCTCGAAGCGAAGTGGTTATCGAATGTTCTGTGCAAAATCCTGAAATCAAAGAAGGTCTCGTGTTAGATCAGAATAAAATCGAAGGCTTACTCATAGCAAATTGTACCTATTGTACGCGTCAAGAAAAATCAAAGAATAAATATATCAGTAGTTAATACGACGGAAACTCCACTTACCGAACTACTGGAACATTCTGTAAATAATATAAACCCAGTGGAGACATCAGATACTGTCAGACGCACTAAAGAAGTCCTAAAACAGTTACGTGTGAGTCATCTTAATCAAAAAGAGGCTAATGCGCTCTTCCAGCTTTGCTCCGACTACTCGGACATTTTTTATTTACCAGGAGAAAAACACACTTTTACTGAAGCTGTAAAACATGAAATTAAAACGACAATAGACAATCCCGTCCCCACTAAAACATACCGTTTTCCCGAAATCCATAAAGCCCAAGTTAGTAAACAGATGAACCAGATGCTTAAGCAAGGCATTATAGAACCATCAGTTTCGCCATGGTCAACCCTATTTGGGTCGTTCCCAAAAAACCAGAAGCATTCGGTTTGCAAAAATGGCGCGTAGTAATAGATTACCGCAAACTAAACGATGTTACCATGGGTGACACTTATCCAATCCCACAGATAACCGAAATATTGGATCAACCTGGAAATTGTAAATATTTCTCTACATTAGGTCTAACATCCGGGTTCTATCAAATCCGGATAAACGAATCAGATGCGCCTAAAACTGCATTAAACATTCCTGACGGTCATTTCCAGTTCTCATGCATGCCTTTTGGCCTTAAAAACGCCCCTTCCAGAGTCCAGTTAATGAATACAGCCTTGTCCGGTTAACCTGCCTTGAAAACGGGTACTATCTTACTAATCTTCATTAAATCAGGAACCATCACTTGCAAGGACTGTAGCAATGTTTTGAACGATTGATTGAATTGCTTTAACAGACAGTCCCCATGAATCTGGGGTACTACGTCGGAAAACCTCCTCGTGTGTTCGAGACTACTGGTCCCATTCGAATATTTATATTCGGTAGGAACGGAAGTTTCTGGAACGGTGTACCCTGGGCGTGGGCGCTGGCTTTTTCCTATGCTTGCATGGGGAGAAACCATCGTCCGTGGCTA
Source organism: Pseudoips prasinana (assembly GCA_951640165.1). Classification (NCBI taxonomy): domain Eukaryota; kingdom Metazoa; phylum Arthropoda; class Insecta; order Lepidoptera; family Nolidae; genus Pseudoips; species Pseudoips prasinana. The sequence continues at coordinate 18,225,768 of OX621236.1, read as the reverse complement.
ATATTCCGACACCTCACCCCTCAGTTGTCCCCTCTATACACTGGAGGGGACAACGGAGGAGCGCAAGCCTAAGCTGCGCCGCACGGTGATGGGCTGAATGCCGGAGCGCTTAATCCGGTCACGAGCTGTGGCAACCCTTAGCCCCTGAGCAATTACCCGGTGAGAGGGGTACCGGGGGTAAACCGGTTCAAAGGGTAATAAAACAGATGTCTCTTAGATTAATAATACCCCAGGAGGGTACCGGCTCTGCCGGAGAATCACTCCCGGGTCCTTCGGGACCCGGCTGTCCCGCCCGTCTTTGTGCGCCCTTATACGTAGAGGAAAATAATATGTCGGCTGGCGTCGAGAATAAGGCCGGGACCGCCACAAGGAGCAGCACCAGGAGAACCGTGAGGTCGTGTACCCGCTCGGCCACTCCTGTACCGGGGACATCCCGACACACCGCGGACTTGGAGAGTGATGGCTCCCTGAGGTCCGCGGTATCCAGGAAGTCTCTGGATAGTCAAGTGGGAACTCCGGGGAAAAGCGACCGAGCCCCGCCGAGCATAGTGGGCGCCAGGTCAAGGCAGCCAGACGGAGTGAGGATGAGGACTTGACCCGGGTCGAAGATCTGGTGGAAGAATTTCGCCAGCAGTCGACGGCTGACCTGGGCGATACACGAGGCGATGGCGACGGTGGAGATGGTGGCGGAAAAATCCCACCGCTTAAAAGGCGATTTTGTCCGCGCTCTGCGACTGGCGGCCCGTAAAGCTCAGGCGGCCGCCACTGAGCTGCATGGGAGGACTGGCGGGGATAGGCTGGAACTGGAGAACCAGCAGCTTCGTTCCCAGTTGGCCTCCTTGGAGTCGCGAGTGGCCGCTATGTCAGCCGAGCTGGCGGAACTTCACCGGCGTGAGGTGGGGGCTCTCCCGCCCCAGTCTTCACCATCACGTCCGTCGCAGACTCTGGTGTCTCCGCCTGACCCTGGCGGAGACACCAGAGTCTGCGTCTCAGGCACCGTTGCCGCAGCGAATACTGGACAGGCGCCGGTTAGCAGTGCAACCGGCCCCGGCAACACAGAGGACCAATCCTGGCGCTTCTCCCTTAGCTCCAGCCCGGGAGGATTCAGCCTCGCCAGGCGGCCCTTTTGGACCAACACTTGGTCCAAATGCGCCGCGACCTGATAGCGGAAATTTTCCCGGAGAGAGCTATTCGCCCACCGCTTGCTCGGATCGCAGCGCCACCCACAATGACCCAAATCGTGGCAGCCGCGGCGGGTAGAAATCGAGGTGGCCGTCAACGCAGGCGCCGGGCTGCTGCCGTGGATGCAGCTGCTGCTCGGTCCGCGGCGCTGTCAGCGATGATAGGACCACCGCCACCCGCTGATGGCACTTGGGCTCAGGTGGTTGGCCGAAAGGCCAGAGTCAAGGCTGCCCGGGGAAATCAACAGCCGCCGCCTCCGCCTCAAAAGAGGCCGCCGACGCTTCCGAGACCACCACCCACAGCAGCGGTGATAGTCAATTTGCCGCCAAACTCGGCCACTACCATGGCCGAGATTATGAAGTTGGTGAGGGCCAAGGTACAGTTTAAGGACCTTGGTCTAGAGGCGGGCCTTCGCCCTAAGAAAGCCCTGACTGGGGATCTCATTTTGAGAATCCCTGGTCCGGAGGGCTCCGCGAAGGCGGAGGCTCTGACCACTCGGCTAAGGGATGCCTTAGCCGAAACGGGCGCTGTGGTGGCGCACCCTGTGGCGATGGGAGAGCTCCGGGTGCTACACCTGGATGACTTCTCCCCGTCCGGTTTGAGTTCGGTGTCCCCTGGTGGCCGCCCGCAAACTAGCGGCTTGTGGGCGTATACTGGTGGGATGGATGTCGGTCCGGGTGGAAGCCCTTCCACCAAGAGCTTTCCAATGCTACCGCTGCCTGGAGAAGGGGCACGTCCGGGCTCGGTGCACGGGATGTGACCGGAGCGCGTCGTGCTTCGTCTGTGGCCAACAGAGTCACAAGGCGAAAGAATGCACGGCGCGTGCGCCCCACTGTGTTGTGTGTGCCGACCTTGGCAGGCCGGCTGGTCACCGGCTAGGTAGCGGTAGGTGCACGCCGCCAAAGGCTAGGAGCAGAGGAGCTGGACGTCCTGCCACGTCCGCTCCAACAACAACGTCGCGGTCAACAGAACCGGGCTCTGGCCCCGTTGGGGTGTCAATGGAGTTGTAAAAATTCTTTCCCCCCCAACTTATTTTACAGGGCAACCTGAACCACTGCATCGCTGCGTAAGCTCTTCTTGCGCAGACGATTGCCGAGCGTTCAGTTGCCCTAGCGATAGTGGCGGAGCCTCAGTCCGTTCCCAACCACCCTCGTTGGTTCGGGTCGGATGGGGGCCTCGTCGCCATATACTGGGCGGGGGGAGAACGCGACCCCCATTAGATAAGGCGCCCGGATTTTTCGTCGTGGAGTGGGGACCAGCAGTCGTGGTGGGCTGCTACATCTCCCCGAATTGCGGCCTCGCAAATTTTGAGGCGTACCTGGACGGACTCACGAGCCACATTAGCGGCTACCAGTCCCGTCCCGTACTCGTCCTGGGCGATTTCAACGCCCACTCTGGTGTTTGGGGCGATACCCGGGACGACGTTCGAGGGGAGACACTGCTAGAATGGGCCGCCGGACTGGACCTCCGTCTTGTAAACCGAGGTTCAGTCAGTACCTGTGTGCGTTGGCAGGGGGAGTCGATCGTCGACTTGACGTGGGCGACTCCCTCGGCCTTGCACCTGGTCTCGGGGTGGAGAGTTGTGGAGGATGTGGCCACACTGTCGGATCATCGACATATTCTTTTCAGCGTGGCCCTCCGTCCGCCCCGAGGCGGCCCCGACCGAAGTAGCTTTATCCCACCGCGGCGCTGGTACCTGCGTAACATAGACCGCGACATGCTGACGGCTGCCGCCATTGCCATCCATTGAGGCGCCAGTGAAGGTGGAGAAAGGATCCCGTCCGATCCCAATTCGCAAGCGGACTGGTTCCGCGGCATCATGTCTCGCGTCTGCGACATGTCGAAGCCTCGGATCCGTACGGGTGACAGACGAAGCTCGCAATATTGGTGGTCGGCCGAAATCGCGCGACTCCGATCGGAGTACGTCGCAGCGCGTCGCCGACACCAGCGAGCCCGTCGGAGGAGGCGAGCCAATGCCGAAGAGGATGCCAGAGCGCATACGGCGTATAAAGTCGCCGTCAAGGCGCTATCGTTTGCGATAGCGGAAGCCAAAGCTCGGTCCTGGAACGAGCTAATCGAGCGACTGAATAGGGCATGGGACATGGGGGCGCCCGTACAAAATGGTACTGGGCAAGCTCAGACCGTGGGTCCCTCCGTTGACGAGTACCCTGGACCCGGATTTTCTGAAGAGGGTGGTAGACACCCTCTTCCCTAGGGTCCAGGACAGTCCCTCGGACTCTCCGTCACCGTCGCACCATGATTGGGACGACCAGTTTGAGGTGACGGAGGGAGAGATGGACTGAGCAGTACGGCGACTTGCAGCCCGAAACACCGCCCCTGGCCCGGATGGAATATTTATTTATTTATTTATTTACTCATTAACAATTTTGCATTGTGTTTGAATCCGTATAGAATACATACAATTATACAATAGAAAAAATAATAAATTGAAATAATAACAAAACAACAAAATAAAATAATACGATACAATAGTCCACACATTAAATTTAAATAAAATAAAAACAAACTACAAAACATTAATTTGTCACGTCATTACAAATAACATTAAGATTATAATTATTTTTAAAATAATTGGGTTTTACAATTCAGTCACAGCATAAAAACCCTTCTCCAATAGGAAGGCCTTCAACCTTATTTTAAATATGTTCGTATTGTAAACTGTTTCCTTCAAAGATGCTGGTAACTTATTAAATAATTCCACTCCTTGGTACTGAGGGCAATGTTTAACAATATTTAATTTAGGAACCATGTTATTTTTAATAGCTTTCCTTCTCGTATTCTCTCTATGGTCTCTTTCTTCTTCTGTTTCATATCTGTGTATGTATTTTGCAAAATTACTAAGAATTAAGAAAATGTATAGACTTGGTACTGTTAGTATTTTTAATTTGACAAAATTTTCTCGACATGATTCCCATCGTGGTATTTTGACAATGGTTCTTACCATGGTCTAATGGTATACCGGGCAGGGCGTGGGTGTACGCTCTGGTAGTCTTGGGGGACCGGTTGAGGCAACTTTTCACAAGCTGCCTACGTAGTACCGTGTTCCCTACCTGCTGGAAAGAAGCCAAGCTTGTGCTGTTGCACAAGCCGGGCAGGACCGCCGATTCTCCCTCGGCGTTCCGACCAATCTGCTTGCTTGACGAGGCGGGCAAGCTGTTTGAGCGTGTCATGGCCGCCCGTCTCATCTGTCGCGCGTTCGCCCCGACTTATAGGACAACCAGTTCGGTTTCCGACAGGGACGTTCGACGCTGGATGCGATCAACCGCGTCCGCGCCCTGTCGGAGCCAGCCGTTCGGGCGGGGAGGGTGGCGTTGGCGGTGAGCTTAGACATCGTCAACGCCTTCAACTCCGTCCCCTGGTGGGCGATACGGGAGGCACTGGTCTATCATAACGTGCCTTCCTATCTCCGTGGTATAGTCGGGGCATATTTGCGCGACAGGACGATAAAATTCGTCGGTCGGAACGGGATTGAGTTCCAGAGGGAGCTCTCCTGCGTGGTTCCTCAGCGGTCCGTGTTGGGACCTCTGCTATGGAGCCTCGCATATGATGCGGTCCTGCGGATAAGCCTCCCTCCCAGAGTGAGCGTCGTCTGCTATGTGGACGACACGCTCGTCATAGCCCGGCAGGTAAGTTTCCAGCGGGCGGTACGGCTCGCCGAACTCGGAGTCGCGTGTGTCGTCGCGGCCATAAGGAGACTAGGCCTTCGGGTAGCGCCTCACAAGACCGAGGCGCTATGGTTCCACAGATTACGCCGTAGGCAGGAACCACCCAGTACGTCGATGCGGGTAGGTGACGTAGAGGTCAGGGTGGGGCGGTACATGAAGTACCTGGGCCTCACCCTAGACAGTCGTTGGGGATACGAGGAGCACTTAGAGCGTCTGGCCTCGGGGGTCCACGGGAAGAAGTTCGCCGCCTCTACGGAGGTGTCGTGCAATCCATGGCTCTTTACGGGGCGCCCGTCTGGTCTGAACGCCTGACGGGCGCCTTCCGCTGCAGAGCTATTCTTAATAGCCTGCACCGTGTGGTGGCCATACAGATCGCACGAGGATACCGTACGCTATTCTTTGAGGCGGCGACACTCCTGGCCCGCCTCCCGCCTTTCGATCTAATGGCGGCGGTCGACGCGGCGGTTTTTACCGAAATACGCATCCGCCAGGGGATCGGAGGGGCGCCAGACCGGACGCTCATTGAGTATAGACGGGATGCACACCGGCGCGAACTGACTCAGTGGCGCGCACGGCTTGAGTTGCGACTAAACGTGCCGTCGGTGCTATCCTGCCTCACCTCGAGGCCTGGGTGGGAAGGAAGGGCGGTTACGTCACCTACAGACTGACTCAGATACTCACCGGAGACGGGTGTTTATATAACACTATACTATATAATAATATAATACTATACTATTGAATCCGATCATGTAATCATAAATTTATCATCGAGGGGTTTCTGCTAAGAATTTCCGAAGGATATGCTCTCGAACTTTTCTTTTAAATGAGAAGCGACTCTTGGCCATCCTGATTTCGAGAGGTAATGCATTCCACTAAAGAATAGATTCTACAAAGAAAGAAGAGTGAAGGAAGTCAGAGCGGTGAGTTGGACATTGAAGGAGACGATTGTGAGAAGAGCGAAGATTTTTACTGTGGTTAGTAAAGAGATATTGAAAGTGGGAAGATAAGTAAGATGGAGTAGAAGAAGAGTCTAATATAGAATAAAGGGTGGTTAGTGCTCGTAATGTGCGTCGTTGCCGTATCGGTAACCACTTAAGTTGGGCACGGTGGGAAGATATGTGGTCATACTTACGAAGATTGAAAACGAATCGAATGCAGTTATTCAGAAGTCTGTCGAGTTTATTGAGGTGATCTGCATTCAGGTCAAAGTAGCATACATCACCATAGTCGACTATAGGGAATATAAATTAATATATTTTTTTTATAATAGGGTTTCGGCAGAGGGTGGTGGAGTACTGATACTACTTCGAGACCAAATTAAATTTAAAGAACGTAAAGATATATGCCAACTATCTATTGAGCGTGTGTGTGAGGTGACATGTGTAGAGACGCAGTTTTATTGTATAATATGTGTGTATAGACCACCAGCATTCGATTTAAAGCTTTTTACAGCAACCATAGAAGACATTCTTAGGAAAATTAAAAGTAAAAAAAAAACCTTGTATGTGGTGATTTTAATATGAACATTTTAGCAGATTCACCTGAAATAAACATATTTCTATCTGTATTTCGGTCCTTTAATCTTAAATGCTTGTTCTCTGAGGCCACGAGAGCCACACCCACATCTGCTACTTGCATTGATAACATAATTACCAACTTTGATGTATCTGAGAAGTGTTTGGTGGCTGGTGTTCGCTCTGACCATAAATGCCAAATAGTAAAGATAAAAAATGAGATAAATATTAATAAACAAAAATTAGTTTTAGACCTTTAACAAAATCTAATTTAGGAAAGTTCAGTAATAACCTGGAGAAAAGTTTGTGCCATCTATTGCCAAACAAAAGTAACCCTAACGATATGTACACTACATTATTCCACTGTATTTGCAAAGAATTTAATAAAGCTTGTAAAATAAAAAACATAACGGTTGACAGTAATAAGATAAAATTTAGTTCTTGGGCAACTCAAGGCATTAGACTGAGTAGAGATTTTTTATATGAGTTGTATGACAGAAGGACCTATAACCCTGATGTCAATTTTATTAATTATGTTAGAACATATTCAAATTTTTTTAAAAAGGTTTGCATTCAAGCTAAATCTTTATATATAAGAGATAAAATTAAAAAATCTGATAATAAAATAAAATCAGCTTGGCAAATAATTAATACTGAAACTGGTAAAAGTAGATTAAGAGATCAAACATTAGTATTGAATATTGGTGATGAATTGGTTTCAGACAAGCTTACCATTGCCAATTTTTTAGCTGCTTTTTTTGCAAATATACCCGTGGATATTACTAAGTGTCTCGCATCATCACCAGATGTGGCTGAACTCTTTTTAAATCAAAGCTTAAAACAAACTGTGCCTAAATTTAGTTTTAAATCCGTAACAAGTGATGATATTATAAAAGCTTTTAAGAGTATTAAAAGGAAAGGCACAGAAGATTTGTGGGGACTGTCCGTTAAAGCAATTGAATCAATCATACTAAACATTGCAACAATCCTTGCAGCCATCTTCGATGGTGAAGTGATGGTGTCTTTCCCGATTTAATGAAAATAAGTAAGATAGTACCCGTTTTCAAGGCAGGTTGTTAAAAAAATGCCACGAATTATAGGCCTATCTCAATACTGCCAGCTTTAAGTAAAATATTTGAAAAGCTGATGCTCAGCCAAATGTTGTCGCACTTTAACATGAATGAGATATTGCATAACAAGCAGTTCGAGTTTACAAGGGGCCGCTCTACTCAGGATGCAGGTTGCACATTAATTAGGTCAATATTGGAGGCTTGGGAGGGATCACAGGATGCGCTGGGACTTTTCTGTGATCTCTCTAAGGCTTTCGATTGCGTTGTTCATCGTACGCTCGTTGTGAAACTGAAGTACTATGGAATATCTGGCACATCTCTTGATCTTGTGATGTCCTATTTATCGGGGCGACAACAGATGGTTTCGATAGGCGGTGTCACTTCGGCACGTCATCCTGTGAAAATGGGGGTGCCCCAAGGATCTATATTGGGCCTATTTTTATTTCTAGTTTATATAAATGATCTCCCTTATCTGGTAGAGAAAGTATCAGACATAGTTTTATTCGCTGATGATACGTCGCTCATATTTAAAGTAAATAGAAAGGATAAAGATCTTGTTGAGCATAATAAAACACTCAGCCTTATAGCAGAATGGTTTTCGGCAAATAATCTCTTTTTAAATGCAGGGAAAACTAAATGCATCAGGTTCTCATTGCCGAATGTGACTCAAATTGTACCAACAGTTGCACTTAATGCGGAAATATTAGATTAAGTCCCATCGACCGTATTTTTAGGATTGACACTTGATTCAAAATTGCAATGGGGTCCTCAGATTGAAAAGTTAGCAGGTAAATTAAGTTCGGCTTCCTATGCTGTCTGGAAAATAAGGCAATTGTCAGATGAACAAACTGCTAGATTAGTGTATTTCGCGTACTTTCATAGCATTATGTCGTATGGCATTCTGCTGTGGGGTTCGGCGGCTGACATAGGTACTATTTTTGTATTGCAGAAAAGAGCAGTCAGAGCCATTTATGGTTTAGGCAGTCGCGATTCTTTGCGAAATTTGTTTAAAGAAATAAATGTACTTACTGTGCCATCGGAATAAAATATCAGAATATAATGTTTGTTAGAAAAAATATTCATAAATATAAAAAGAAAAGTGAACTGCATAATATAAATACTAGGAATAAAAACAAACTAGCCATGCCAGGCTTTAGAGTCAGCAAAACTAATAAATCATTTTTAGGAAATTGTATTAGGTTTTATAACAAGCTTCCTACTCAAATTACTGATCTGCCTGACACAAGTTTTAAAACACATATTAAACGTATACTTATGGCTAGGGGTTATTACACCACTAAAGAGTACATCGATGACAAAGACGTCTGGCTCTCACTTCCTACCTGCACATTGCTCGCTGGAGATCTTGTAGCCATATAGACATGACTGATCTGCTGTGTTACGTGAACTATCTGTAAATGATTGCTATCATATACTTAATTTAAAATTATTGACTCAAAATGAATAATGTTATTGTTTCGAAGTTTTTCTTTTGTATACCTAAATATAATCTAAACTAATAAGCATTCAGACAACCGATCGAGCATATATTGTTTTCCTACTAAATAATTACTCTAATTGGGCCAAATCCCGTGTTCATGCCCGCTTGAGTATGTTTCGCCGGACCGTCTCAACTGGGTCGTGTTGAAGCCGGTAGTACATGAACCCACTGAGTTTGTTTCGCTGGGTCTTCTCATTTGGGGCGCATTGGATCCGGTGGTAGCATTAAAGCGCGACCGTCGTTATTAACACAAGGTCCGTCATAATAATAATACCTTAATATAGATAGAACCATTGACAATATGTAGTAAAATATTAGACTTAAACTAGATTATTAAACATAATTTCTTGACAATAACTTGATACGAGCTAGCTAAATATCATTGCTATAATAAAATCATTTTTATAAATGTTTTCATACAATATGTACCTAAATATCTATGTTACTAGAAATAATAATGTATACAACTATATTACTACAAACATGTTCTGACTATTTACAAGCGCTTTTTTAAAGTCTACGTGAATAATAACCTTTTTTATTTTATTTATTTATTTAAAAGGGCCTGCACGAGCATTGCCTTGGTTTTACCTGGAAGGAAATTTTTAAGCCGATAGAGACAACGCAATACTCCTGTGACTCTTTGACTGACATTCGACATTTGTTTTTGCCAGCTTAGTGTCGTGTCAATGAATAAACCCAGGTTTCTGACATTTTGGCTAATAGGAATAGTCCACAAATTATACACTATTGGTGGAAGATCCCGTAAATCCACCTTTGACATTGAGCGCGAGCTCCCAACTATTATGGCTTGGCACTTTGTCGGATTTACGGCTAACCCAAACTTATCAGACCAAGTTTTAATAGCATCTAAGTCTCGATTAATCTTACAAATAGCCTCAGGGAGTATGTCGATTGGCGTTTGAACGTATAGTTGAAGATCATCGGCATAAAGATTATACGTACACTGAAGATGATGAGTTATGAGATTTATGAAGTAAGAAAATAAAAGAGGAGAGAGTATACCGCCTTGTGGAAGATCAGCAACTAGGTCACGCCAGCTCGATGAGGACTCACCGACGCTAACCGACTGCTGGCGCCCCCGAAGATAGGAGGAAAACCATTCCAGTGCTTCATCAGAGACCATGTGATGGGAGAGAACAGATAATAGGATATCGTGACTGACGGTATTAAAGGCGTTGGAAAACTCGATCAAAACCATAACGGTAATCATGGTACCCTCCATACCTGCCCTAATATCGCCAGTAACTTTAAGGAGTGCGGTGATGGTACTGTGGCCTGGTCTAAATCCGGATTGAAACGGGCTTATGAGATGGTTATATAACGGGAGAGTTGTTTGTGGACACAGGACTCAAGTACCTTGGAGAGGAAAGGAAGAATAGAGATAGGACGGTAATGAGTAGCAAGTGAGGGATTCGAGGACTTAGGGAGTGGACGGAGAAAAGCTTTACGCCATAAGGTGGGGAAAGATCCAATATCCAGGGAATAATTAATAACGTGGGAAATTGCATGGAGGAGATAGTCCAGGATAGGAATAATCATCCGACGACCGATCTTATCACAATCAACTGCATTGGATTTAATGGAAAGGATTATTTTTTTGATCTCTTCAGAAGAGACTGGGGTGAACTGAAACGAGTTAATATTAGGGCGCGACAAACGATTAAAATAGTCGACAGTATCACATATCGTCCGGTGATCCATCGTAGAAGTGGTAGAGAAATGTTGATTAAGATCATCCAGACTGATAGAGCTAGGAGGGTTTAAAAATAAGGACTTACCGATACCTAGAGTTCCGGGGAATTTCCAGATACCAGCAGGAGTAGATGAAGAAATATTTTCAAAAATGTGCCGGCGTTTAGCGTTACGTACCATCTGGTTACACCGATTTCTAGCCAATTTATAAAGAGGCCAATCAGCATCAGAACGAGTTCTTTTAAATTTATGAAACGCCCGGTTCCTTCGTCTCATAGCCATTTGAATTCCCCTAGACATCCAGGGTGCAGGTGGACGCTTCAGCTTGCAGTGCATGCGATGCTGGCTGGCGACTCCACATGTATTTATTTGATCAAGCTATTGACAATTTCTCAGCACAATTAAAAAATGTCACGGCACTCTCACATGAGTTATACATTAAATCAAAAATATTAAATCACAATCATTTTATCCATCGCTTTCCTCTATGCCGCCGTCCCGCCTCAGTAGACCCTACCTTAGATCATCCTACAACTCCCGAATCAGTCATTCCATTGAAAACCCGGACAGTTCATCCTCAATCAGACAATATTCCAGCTCCTAGTATCAGAATGAACATAAAACCAGATTTCCTAAACATCGTTGAATTAACCCCGATGTTTAGTCTAGCCCCGGGAGATGTTATATATTTCCGTTGCACCCTTTCTTGCTTACCAAGCATTCCTTTCCGCTAAGTACTTTGTACATTAGGTACGTCTATTTCATGCACACATCCATTCATGAGTCTCCATCATGGTCTTAAAATTAATTAGTCTTTTGACCCTATTCTACGGAGGCCTCTAACAGTACGTACCTTGCGAGGTATTTGCTGTGCGCCGTCCGCGAGGCGGGCCTCCCAAAGTCTGTATCCACCTTTACGCGCGTTGGTTGCGCCGGACGCTTTATATAAAATTGGATATTGATACAGACTTATTTCTTTATGGGCTAGATGCGTGAGGTCAACTGCGTAGTTAGATCCGACAGCTGACGTGCAGTTTAATATATCAACTGCGCGCGGTTGCTGCAATGCAGTCCGTCTAATGTCAGCCTAAATACAATAAATTCTACTGAGGACTTTATTGCAGTTTTTAATAACCGCTAACTTATATAAACTTCTAGCGTAGCAAAGTAGCTACTACCCTTGTGCTATTCTTCAGGCTTTGATTCCACACAGGATCACTATTGTGCGTTTCATAGATATAGATATGGTTCTATGTTTAGGTGGGCTTTGGGTTCGTTACATTTTATTTTCGCGTATTACTCAACTGAACATAATTGAAATTCAGTAACTCTTCTGAGCCGGTGGATGAGATCAGATTTTACGAGGGTTTGTGTAAGTGACAGAGTGGCCACAACCCGAATCATACAACCGGGATCTATAATGGTTTTTAACCGCATGAAGCCTCACTAAGTACGAGGGGGCGTTTTTAAGTTCGCGGAATGGAGGGTAAGAAGTGTAAATAAAAATACAAAATTATTTTTCTTTTTCAATATATTCACCCTTATACATTTTTCAGATCTTTCAATTAGCTTATGTATACCTTCATAAAAAAATGTTTTGTCTTTGTCCGAAAAATAGGCTGAAACCGCGTCCTTCACTTCTTCATCAGTAGAAAATTTCTTCCCACGAAGTTCTTTTTTGAGTTTTGGAAAGAGGTAGTAATCACTGGGAGCCAGGTCTGGGCTGTAGGGTGGATGATCTAAAATATCGAAGCCCACGTTATGCAGGGCAACCAAAGCAACACGGCTTTTGTGAACTGGCGCGTTGTCGTGTAGAAGAAGGACACCTTTGGTTAATTTTCCCCTCCTTTTTTCTTTAATGCTTTCTTTTAACCTCTCGAGGATGGAAGCGTAGTATTGTCCGGTTATAGAAACGCCTTTATCTTTATAATCGATCAACAGGATCCCTTCCGAATCCCAAAACACTGTTGCCATGATTTTTCCAGCCGATTGTGACACTTTAAACTTCTTGGGTGGTGGTGTGCCTTTTTTGTGCCACTGCATAGAGTCCTGTTTCGACTCAGGTTCATAATGATGACCCCAAGTTTCATCTCCAGTAACAATTCGACTTAAAGTTCATCCTTATCTTCGTTACAGAGGTCCAAAAACGTGCGAGAACACTCCACGCGGCGTTGTTTTTGAGGCGGCGTGAGCATTCTTGGCACCCATCTTGCACTGACCTTTGTCATGCCAAGATGATCATGTAGAATTTTGAAAATTGTCGTATCCGATACTCCAACCATTTCTGAAAGCCGTTTCTTCTTTAGTCTGGCATCTTCCAATATAATTTTTTCGACATTTTTAATGATTTCCGGAGTAGCCACCTCGGGCGACCGTCCGGGCCGAGGGTCGTCTTCAAGTGAGGTCCTGCCTTGTTTAAAGAGACTGTGCCACTTGTAAACCATGGTTTTACCCGGGCAAGAGTCCCCGTAAACGGATTCCATCTCTTCCAGTATATTTTGAACTGACTTTCCTTGCTTGGTAAGGAACTTTATTACGGCACGGTACTCGATTTTTCCCATAATTCACACTTTCTTCCCGATTGAGTTGTTTGCTTGACGATAGTTCAGAGACTAATGATCCAATTAAGATAAAACTTGGTATTTATACTAATATTGAGTGGCTGAAGTCGTGGCCATCCCGATAATGACCTATTATTATCCCCTCCCCCCATTCCGCGAACTTAAAAACGCACCCTCGTACTAAATGATTTAAAAAAGAGGATCGCTGCGTGCTACGCCGAGGAAGTTTACCAACCGAAGCAGCAAACCAAACCAGGATCCAGCTCTCCGCACGGACGAACGCGCCAGCCGGCGCCCTGAACCCGGGAACACCCCTATCGTCGCGGAGGTGAGCACGCCCACCGAAAACAGCCCTTTTCAGGGCTAAAAACAACAAAATGCCAATGGTTGGCGGCGGGGCGGGACCCTCACGGGACCCCCCTAGCAACCAACCCCCAAAAGGCCCTTCTAAGGGCCAACCAACATCCACCGACACCAACGCCGGTCAAAGGGTATCTCGGCTCACGGTGGAAGCAAGTACCCCCGCGCCCGGGCGCGATTCGCGAATATTTGTGCGCTCCCCACCGGGTCGAGCGCCTCCCGCGTCGCGCACAATCTCGCCGCAAGCTCCCAGAATATGGTCGAGCCAACCCGCCAGAACTACCGCGCATGGCATCCGCCTATCCGCGCCCGCACTGCCACCTACCCCCCGAGCTACCGCGCCGCGCGCTATCGTACCACCACGCGCCGCCGCATCAACTGCCACCCGCGCCTTCGCATCGACCCATAGCGGTACAAGCATGCAACACGCCGGACCCCTCCCCCAGCGCGCAGGGAGGAGAAAAACGCAAATGGACCTCGCAAGAGGCCTATCCATGCCTGATCTATGCTTGGGCGATGAACTGACCAGCAACGAGGGTCTGTTCTCGCCCACACCAGCCAGTTCCCGCGCCGAATCACCGTCGCACAGCGTGTACTCCGGAGTAGGCTCGAATTCAGTCGAGTCACTTCCGGAGGCACAGCTCACTACACCACCTCCAAGGACGGACAACGTGTCTGCAAGGAGGAAACGCAGCCCAGAGGAGGAGGCAGAAGAGGCGAAGCGGCAGCGTGTACTCGCGCTCACCCAGCCCTCCCCTCCACCAATCACCCCATCGACATCCACCTCATTCGCAGCCATGGCGGCGAGGCCGAGGAGCCAAGCGGACAGCGACCCGGGTACCACCAGTGGCACGACCCAGAAAGGGTCGTCACTGCCAACAAGAGGGGTACCCGCAAATACCAAATACCCCCCACTGGTGGTTGAAAAGCTCCCAAACTGGGCCCACCATTTCCGTGTTCTGAAGGAGAAACTTGGACACATGCCGCACGCCCGCCCTTACCAAGAGGGCATCCGATTTATGCCAAAGGAGGACCATGAGTATCGGACTATCCAACGTTATCTGACTGACTTGGAGAAGTCAGATAACATATCATGGTTCTCCTACTCGCTGCCCGCCGAACGCAGTGTAAAGGTGGCAATCAGAGGGCTGCCAGTAAATACGGAGCCGGAGGACATCGCCCTGGACCTCCGCGAGCGGGGTTATGAGCCGGAATACGTCCGGCACATCAAGGCCCGACAAGGGAGACCCGGGTGCATCTTCCTCGCAATTCTACAGCGCACCAAAGACATCACTCCGGGCATATACGACATAGAGGATCTACTATGTATGCCCGGAGTCAAAATTGAAGCCTGGAGAGGCAAGCGGGGGCCCGCACAGTGCCACCGCTGCCAAAAGTTCCGGCACTCATCGCACCAGTGCCACCGAACGATTGCCTGCGTGCGATGCGGCGGTGAGCACATGGCCAAAGAGTGCCCACGCCCCCGTGAAGAGCCACCCACCTGCGCCAACTGCGGGGAAGACCACCCGGCGAACAGCGCGAGATGCCGGGTCTACAAGATCGAGACCCGGAACAAGAAGGCCGGCACGATCGCCCAAAGCAGGGCAACCGCGCAACTACCGGACGGCTAACGCCCGCTGCAGCCGACCCCGATAGGCGAAGCCACAAGCGGCTCGCTCATGGCGGCCGCAAACGCCCCCACTGTTCGCGGGGGAATTCCAATTCCAAAAACAAAGCGGCGGGGGAAAAGGAAGGGCAAAGCACCCGCTACCCGAGAAACCGCCTCCTCAATCATCAAGCAGACCGCGGAGCCCCAAGTAGGACTCCCACCGACCACTCACCCAAACAAGACGCCCAACGAAACCGCAGAGCGGCCTGTAGACTCGCAGACACGAGCTACAGGTCCAAGCCGCAGGGGCCCCGGAGGGCCCCATCAGAATACCCAGCTAGAAGCTAGCGCAGAGGGGTTGGCGACCATCTTGGCCTCCCCAAACATTACTAAATACCTAGCGCTGGCAATGCGGCTAGCCCAGGAGATTCTGGGGGCCCTCCAACAGGGTTCGAACCCACTGCCCATCATAATGGGCGGGGTGAGCGAGTTCATGGCTATATACAATGGATCACAACGCCATTAGAGTGATCCATTGGAACGCCCGCGGTCTAAAACCGAAGATCGCCCTCCTCCGACCGCTACTGCAGGAACAGGACATCGACGTGGCGCTGATAAGCGAGACGCTCCTGGGACCTGCAGATAAAATAAAATTCCCAGGATACCTCGTTTACAGGCAGGACGTGCAGTCGAGCGACGGACGCAGCATACGTGGTCTGGCAGTACTCGTCAAGCGACGAGTCGTCCATCAGCCCCTGACGTCTCCGAACCTACAGACGCTCTACACGCTGGGTGTAGAACTCCACGCCGCCGGTGAGCAACTACGAATATTCGCCGCGTATAAAGCTCCCGGCGCCCCTCTTCACACATCGGACATCACCGCCATGATGGAATCACCACAACCAACCATCATAGGCGGTGACCTGAACGCCAAACACCCAGCGTGGAACTCTACGTGCGAAAACACGTCAGGGAGACGACTCCTCCACATCGCGGAAGCCCGCGGATATAAGGTGTCCGGCCCAGAAGTGCCTACCCGCTACCCAGACTGCATCACGCTCATGCCGGAGGTACTAGACATCCTTATACACCGCGGATTGCGCTGCCAGATCACCCAGCAGGTGATTGACGACGAGCTGCTATCAGACCACCAGCCGGTACTCGTCGTCATCCCGCTAGACACCGCTCGACAAGCCCCCCCAGCGCCACGTAAAACAACGGACTGGACCATCTTCGCGAGGGAGCTGGAGAGAAGCCCCCCATCTCGGTCTATCCAAAACGACACCGATGTCGAAACCCAGGCCGCAGAGCTCGCAACGAGCATAAAGGCAGCACTAGACGCTGCTACCAGCACTGCCCCGCCCACAGCGCGTAGACCACCTCTGCCCACCTCACTAAGGCGACTCCTTTTGGAAAAAAGGGAGGTGCGCAAGAGGTGGCAAACAACCAGATGCCCCACACTCAAGACCAGCCTCAACCGACTTGCTGAAAGGGTTAAGACCGAGATGGGCCGCTTTAACGACACCAGTTGGGAGGACGCTATAACAAATATAGCCGCCGGAAATGACCTGCCGGCAATACACAGATTGTGCCGCCGGCTGGCAAACGCCCCTCCTCCCATCAGGCCGCTTTTACACGCGGACGGGACGCCGAGATACCGCGCGGAGGACCGCGCGGAGATCTTCGCCGAGCATCTCGAACGCCAATTCCGACCGAACCCGACCACAGACGCAGCGCATACCGCAGCAGTGGAGAAACACCTTGGAGAGTACTTCAGTACGCCGATAGCCCCCACAGAGGACCCCATCTTCTTTTCCCCGGGAGCAGTCCGACGGGCGATCTGGAGGATGAAGCCGAAGAAAGCTCCCGGCGCAGACGGGATAACAAACAACGCCCTGCGCCACATCCCGCCAAGAACTATAGCTTCCCTTACCCGGCTCTACAACGGCATCCTCCGGACAGGCAGATTCCCGGACTGCTGGAAGTTGGGCCATGTCATCCTTCTTCCCAAACCGGGGAAGAACATACTCAAGCCGGAGAGCTATCGGCCGATCACATTACTCTCCACAACCTCCAAGGTGTTCGAAGTACTCCTGCTGCGGCACCTAACTCCACACATCACCCCACGGGAAGAACAATATGGGTTCCGGTCGGAACACTCTACCACCCTCCAGCTGTCGAGGGTACTGCACGACATGGCACTAGCCAAGAACAAGCGGGAGTACGTCGCTGCAGTATTCCTCGACATGGAAAAGGCGTTCGACCGCGTATGGCATGAGGGCTTAATATATAAGCTCTCCACCTCCTCGGCGCCCCGAAGGATAGTAAAAACGATCTCCAGCTTCCTCGCCCAACGGAAATTCCGAGTGGTGGTGGACGGCTGTGTCTCAGCGGTACGGATGATGACCGCCGGGGTTCCACAAGGGAGCTGCCTCTCCCCTGTGTGTTACTCACGTTACACCGACGACATCCCAGTCCTCCCGGATGCCAGGCTTGCGTTGTATGCTGATGACGCGGCATACATGGCAACCTCAATGTCAGCCTCCTTCGCCGCAGTAAAATTACAACGCAGCCTGGATGCATTACCAGAATGGCTCCAGAAATGGAAGCTGTCGGTGAACGTGAGAAAGACACAAGCCATCATCGTGGGCCGCCATTCCCACCACCCACCACCACTCAAAATAAACGGGGAAACCGTAGAGTGGTCCCCAAGAATTAAATACCTGGGGGTGACCATAGACAACCACCTGAGCATGGCCCCCCATGTAACACAGGTTGTCCAGAAGGGACGCGCCGCGAGGGCGCAGCTCCATCCCATCCTTAGTTCCTCTCTCCCTCTCAGGGCCAGGCTGTGCGTATACAAACTCTACATACGCACACGCCTGACCTATGCCGCCCCTGCTTGGTTTGCTCTCGCGAGCGAGTCGAGCAGGCGTAAGTTACAGGTCCAGCAAAACCAGGCGCTTCGGACCATAGCTGCCGCTCCTCGCTTCGTGAGAAACGCAACCATCGAGAGGGACCTAAGGATGGAAGGGATCGACGCCTTCGTGCGGCGCCTGGCGGAACAAATGTTCCGCCGCGCTGACACCTCATCTTGGGACCACCTACGCGCCATCGCCCCGTACCACGCCCGCCCACCAGACCGCTGCCACTTCCCGAGGGATCTGGCCACAGCGGATGCCGTCGACACAAGCTGCCCATAGCCAACTGGGACAGCCTCCGGGGGCCCCCCCTCAATTGAGATGTCGGTTGTAGATCGGCTCCTGCTGGGCCTCACCTCACGGTGTCTCACCTGGTAGGGCCTCGATCTCCCGGCATCGCGAAGAAAGGGGTGGCCAACTTCAAACCCCCTCATTGCTGTCCCAGCCTAGGCTGGCTTATACATGTACCGGCGCAAGCTGCAACCCACCCATAGGGTAATCTACCACAGCTCAAATGAGCTACCCCAATCACCTGCCCGTATTCACGGGCAGCGACGGATACCTCGGGCAGAGGGCCAACGCCCTGTACCCGATTCCTCCGCCCCCGTAAGGGGACGTGAGATGACCCGAGTAGTAATGATTTAAATTAATTTTATCGTCTAGAGATCTCTGGTCCTTTCTCAAATAAAACAAGTATTTATCAAAATAATTAAATTTATTAGATAAAAAGTACCTTGACAACGTTCTGAAGTTCTTATAAATTACTCATCGACATTTATGTATACTAATCATCAGGTAAATCTCATTTCATGATATAAAATTCAGTTACAAATAACACTGGGTTGGAAGGTAACATTATAATATAGTACACTCCACATGTAGGTACTTTAAAATGTCTCATGACAGGACTACTCTCTCAGGTTTTTACAGTAGTTGAATCGAACGTTCATTAAACTATAAAAGTAAAGGGCGTCAGCGCGCCTTAAACTAATTTAGATATTCAGTACGAAAATAGTTTCATATTATGTAAGTATTCTCTATCTAGTATTTTGCAGTAATTTGTAGTTACAACACATTAGCCATTCTTTATTATATCACAATAAAGTCTAGGAAAAATCAAGTTCATTTTTAGATTTTAATTCACACTTGATTATTTGTTAATCAAATATTTTAAAATTTATTTATAAAACTATATTCATGCCAATAATACATGCAATGCATAAAAGTCTGAAAATATTTACCAATAATTCATGTGCAAAAATACTACATCGCAATGATTTAAACAACAAAGTAAAATTCCGTATAGTGATTACAATTTAATTATTATTCTTTTGTATTTATTTTTCTTACTTAAAATATGTGCCAAGAAACGG
This sequence comes from Pseudoips prasinana, assembly GCA_951640165.1. NCBI lineage: Eukaryota > Metazoa > Arthropoda > Insecta > Lepidoptera > Nolidae > Pseudoips > Pseudoips prasinana. The sequence goes on along the minus strand of OX621236.1, from coordinate 18,206,275 downwards.
TATCCACACCGATACAGCCGTAAACATTCATTCTTTAATATTGAAACAAACATTCGGAGGTAATTTGAATATTCCATTGAATAGCCATTCTCCTAAATAATATGGGCACATATCAGTCTCACAAATTGTTAAACCGTTCAGTTCTTTACCTATACAAAATCTTAACTATCCATTCCAAATTACAGATTGTGCACCCATCGGCTACATTTATAAACATGCTGTAATAATAATTTTACTTATCAATCTCGGGACACTGTTCAATTTGTTACCACTTTGGTAGACAAAGACAAAACATATATCCAACTGGTAAGTATATTTTTTCTTCAAGGAGTTTAATCCTGAAATATACTAATAAACTCTTTCAACCATGAGTGGTATAATATAACCCTTACTTAAAAAAAATAGGGAGCACTGATTATCTTGAAAAAATGTAACTATCATTAAATTGAATGGAACATTATTTAGCACCATTTTTCTCCCTTTTAAGACAAATCTGGAACACTAGATACTACAGTATGTGCGGATTGCTTCTATCCACCTCTTGGTTCCAATATCATCATCATATGCTTAGCAATATGACAGTTAGAAGTAGTTTAAATTGACATAGTGACAAGTGAAGCCATTATAGGCCATGGTAATTGATTTTGAACTTTATCACAAGCTAATAAAATTTAATATTTGGTCGCTACTGTCTCATGAAAGGTTAAAATTACACTTGGATAATTAATATAAACCATATCGGTAGATAACCATCATCGTTTTTATAAGTAAAGGTTTGTCTCTATCATTAGTGCACCTTAATATATATATTTTGTTTAAACTAATTTTGCTAATAGTTTGCAGTGGCAAGGGGTTCATATAACATGATTTGTCTGTCTATAAAAACTAACTCGCTGTACACATCGTTTATTAAAATTTCGTAAACCTAAACATACGTATTTGCACATAAACAAGATTTGATGAAAATAACAAAGTGCGCGTTAGATTGTTTTGATTTTATTAAAAACGTAATTGAATAGAACCCGTCGCCATAGCAAGGTTGTTATATAAAATCTCTATAAAATGTACTAACATTGTGCTACCTTTCTACTGCCGGTATAAGTCTTAAAAGGAAATGATTAATGATTTCTGTCTATGAATGTACCAGCAATAGAAGCCTAGTCAATAAGGATTTTTTAATGGAAGGCGAGTGATATTTTTTACATAATTATTCTAAAGATAGGCGAACTGATGTAGATTGCTAATCAAACTCTCAAAAAATAAAATTATTGTGGTGGAATATACATTATAAAATTAATTTTTATCTCGCTCAAAGAAATAATTCCACAACAATAATTTGTGATTGAAAAGAAGAGATCCCGTACTCTACATTATGCGTTTACTTTGACCAGTTTGCGTTCTAGCTGATCGGCGATGGCCAGAAGGAAGTCCTCGGTGTGTAAGTACATGCCTTCCTTCGTGTTTGCCATACCGTGGATGCAGATCACCAAGTCCTTAGTCATTTTACCTGAGTTGATACACTCCACACATGCCTGTAAATAAAAATGGAACATTTAATTTCAAGCAAAAAGTCTATGTCTTAAGGGAAGTAGAACTACCGAGTGGGTATAGAAAATAATACTTTAGGTGCCATATAACAAATTTTTATCGGCGTCGGACACATTTTTTTATTATCTATTTTCAACATTTCGTGTTGCTATTTACAACAAAGCAGACCAAGAAACGGCCAGCGGACGGAGTGAGCAGAACAACTCAGTAAAATGCCCAATATTAGTACGAAGCATGACTCGTGCGCCCACCTGCGTTTCGAGCACTGCGAGCACAAGTCTACGAATTTAAAGGTTTATCGGAAATCCATCGGGCTGGAACAATTAAACTCTTCATTGGCTCCCACGACATGTAGTTACTAGAATTAATGACCTTATAGGTACAATATACTTGCAAGCTTGCTTTGGCTCTAGCAGTATATAAGTTTAATTTATTTACACTCATGTATGGATTCTTTTCTCCCGTAGGTACACTTTTTAATGATTTTTCGCTCGACCGGTGGCTCACCTGGTAGCCAAAAGTGCAGCGTGTTCTCACGCTTTCGTTAATTCTGGCCTGGAATACGCCCATATTACGTATTTACGAGAGAATTCTATGGGATGTAGGTTTAAGGTAACACGAAACGCTTGATGCAATTTGTATGTAATTTGTGTCCATATATTATATGTTTGTAAAGTACCCCGCGACACAGGGACTAGACTCCCTAATGCGGGCGTTGTCTTTATAAAATATCTGAATGTCAAGGACAAAGCGAGGGAGGGCGCCAGGTTGACAACCTTGCAATCTGTATAGACGTTTTTTATTCCAGGCGCTCACCACCGCTTTCTAACAAAGAATCAACCGGTTTAACAACCGATCTTAACCTTAGCTTTGTCCTTTGCCATTCCAACTTGCCGCTCCTAGCGTATTTTTTCTTCCCTTATTTATTACGTTGCCTGGGAAGAAATTTTACAGCTCGGCTGTGCGGTGCACTAAATCATCGTTAAAGCTTGGAGCGCATAAGTAGATGTCCAACAGAAGAACGAGGAGAAGATTGGCGGCATATCACTAACGAAAAGGACTTTGTCAATACTTGCGGAATCTACTATACCGAAACAAGAAATAGGCAAAGAACAAACAAGGGAATAAAATGGAACAAAGAGTTATTGATACTCAGTGTATATCCATTTAAGTCAAAAAAAGCAATCTAAATCTCTCTTGAAGCCCAGGGAATGATACTCAAAGCCGGTTTAAGAAACCAGAAAGGTCGCTCCATAACCATAGACATAAATATACATTTCACGTGAGTTAACTTGGGCGAAAATTAAAACGCAGATGGCGTATTGTAGGTGTCATCGACCCAGATATAAACAAGCCTGACTCGTTCTGGAGCCAGTCGCCGCGCGGCCAATGGTCCGTTGTTAAAATTTTAATAAGTGTACCTACTTGTCTGCTAAGTCAGGAACGCTTATATCAACCATGTATCTACGGTGTTAAATTAAATTAGTGCATGATCTTAACGGGAAAAATACCTTTATACTAGCTGCGCCCCGCGGTTTCACCCGCGTTAAAGTAGTTTTGGCATAAAAGAGTAACAAACATACATACATACATCTATACTCACAAACTATCGCATTTATAATATTAGAAGAATGTGTGCCGGAATAGCTCGTGATGGTAGATTTTTCCTACTTACTTGACATTTATCGTCATATTTTGGACAATTCACGCAATATCTTTATAAATTGTAGCCTATGTGTTATTCTGATGTATAAGCTATATAATTGTAAAGTTTCATTAAAATCCATTCAGTAGTTTTTACGTGAAAGAGTACCTAACAAACATCTATCCATACTTACAAACTTTGGTGTTTATAATATCTATTAGTAGGATGTATTTAGATACTAGCTGTGCCCGCGACTTCGTTCGCGTGGATGTCGGAACTTAACAATGTATTTTGTGCCCGCGACTTCGTTCGCGTGGATGTCGGAACTTAACAATGTATTTTTTTTGTGTAAAGCGCTGTGGGAGGATACCGATACAATTTCTTTTTTAATTTAATTTAGTGCTTCTTTATTTTACCTGTGGAACCATCTGGAGCGTACACAAAAACGTTATTGGGGTTGTTTACGCGTGAAAGAGCTACGTATAGTTGACCATGGTAAAAGCATCCAATACTTAGGTCCATTCCCGCAACGGATAATGTCTAGCTTTATTAATCGTCATGGCATAACAGAGACTGACTGGGAATTGCACTGGTTTGAAAGAGAAAGGAAAGTTTTAAGGAATTATAGGTATCCTTGGAATAAAAACAATATCACCGGCGCCGCAACCTGTTAATATTTCAGCTTCGATAATGTTTTGCTGCAGATTTGTGACTTTGAGCCGAGTGCCGTTACAAAGTTTGGGGGGACATACATTTCTGAGGAGAATTATTGGTACACCGATTTTTAAAACTATTTTGTGGGCTGAAAGTCCGGGTGAGCTGAGGGAATCCAAAAATTCTACCGGGTAGTGCGTGGCGACATCTTCTTCCATACATGTATTTATTGAGCTATATTCTTTACTATTCCCGGACGCATGAGTCAATATTTTGAAATTAATTGCCGCAGCTTGGTCATTGCGGGGAGTCATAATAGCTCGCTGATATAGCCAAGAACCAGCTTGATTGCCAATGTTTGTGGTATCTCCGTACACAGAAGAAATTAGCTCCAGCTGTGATGTAACGTAAGAGCAGAGATTACCAATCAATATAACTTATCCATCTTCTTGTACGGGGTATGTGCCATCGCCTATTTTTTTACAATAAATTGGCAAACTCCTGTGCATTTTCGCAGCCTCTGACTGATCAGGTTCCCTCCTATACTTATAACTATCTCTTGAATAGCCAATAAGGACCTGTTGTGACAAATTTCACGTACCTTGTCAGGAATTTCTCCATCAGTATTTAGTTGTACATGTCTCATTAAATCTATAGCAAACTTGTCATGGTACTTTTGCCATAACTGGTTAGCACCCGATAACGCACAAAAGGTCAATAAGAGGGCAAACAAATGTCGCAAGCGATGTGGACTATCGCTCACGCATCCTTCCGCTAGAGCGTCATCCCAATGCTGACCTCCATCTAGTAAATGGCGTGCTCGGCAAGCGGCCTGGTATGTGGGATGTTCAAAATCATCCATTTTACGGAGCTCAGCTAAAGACGTAGGTCCTTGCACTACATGAACCAGACTGTGGGTTGAACTCACACGTGAGCACGCCACGTGAACCTGCCCGCCTTCCTTAAGTCAATTCCAGCTAACTTGAGAGTTGGACTTTGCGATTTGTTGATGGTTATCACGACACACACTTTTATAGGGAACAACAGTATTTTAAACTGAAAAGGGAGATCATTTGGCACTAACGGAATTCGTGACACGAACACTGTTTTTCCCTGGGCGGATCCAGGCATAATAGTAGCCTCTATAACACGATGCAAAGCTTTGACTTGAAGCCTAGTGCCGTTGCAAAGTTTAGGTGGCTTCAAATTCCTCAGAACCATTATAGGTATACCCACACGCAACATACATTGGGGATGTATCTTGCGTGTGGGTATACCTATAATGGTTCTGAGGAATTTGAAATATTATTTGGAATAATATACGCCCTTAGGGGTGAAAATTCCTAAAATCCTGAAATACATATTTTTATTTTTAATGGAAAGGCCATACCAATTTTCTTGCTTTTCACTTAAAAAATTACACACTTTTCATACAAACTTACATCCCCTATTTTACGCCCTTGGGGTGGAATTTCCAAAAATTGTAAATATTTATTTTTATTTTTAGCTGAACTACTAAATATAAGTTTCAATGCCTTTAACTACAAAAATGACGGATTTTCATACAATCTTGCATTCTCTATTTTACCCCTTAGGGTTAGTAGTTCCAAAAACCCTTCCTTAGTGAATGCATACGTCATAAAAGTACCTACCGGCAAAATTTCAAGTCTCTAACCCCAGCCGTTCAGGCTGTGCGTTGATATGTCAGTCAGTCAGTTTCCTCTTTTACATAGGTAGGTATATAGATTTGTGCTGAGAAAATTATGAGAGACAGGGTTAATTTACTACATTCAAATACATTCAATCGGACAGGCTCAATAAAATTCGAATCGTCTGTACATTCGCGTTATAAACGAATCGACAGGACAAACTTTCGATCGACTGACATTATAATTTAAAATTAAATTATGTACATAATTCAATTTGCCCAAAGAAAACAGAATATTTTAATAACCAATTTTAGACAACGACATACTTCTAGCCAACCAAGACCTTATTTCGAAACAATTCGGAACATTCAAAGCCCTAATCTTAACACCGCGAGTCAAAAGCAATGCACAACGACATCTATCGAAACAAAATTCAACTATCAAGGACAACGATATCTATCGAAATAAAAATCAACTATCAATAATTTAAAATTAAATTATAATAAATCCAACCTTCTACATAATTCAATTTGCCCAAAGAAAACAGATTTTTTAATAACCATTTTTGGACAACGACATACTTCTTCATACTTTCGAAACAATTCAGTACATTCAAAACCCTATGTAATCATGCAATCAGCAAACACGGGCAAATCTTAACACCGCGAGTCAAAAGAAATGCACAACGACATCTATCGAAATAAAAATCAACTATCAACCTAGTTCATTCAGAAAAGAGATGTCATAATATGCACAATGACATCTATCGGACAGTTAGGTAGCTCAACTATAAACATTAGTTCATCTTGAAGTAATGAAATGTGTGTTATTTTTCTTCATGATTACTTTAAAATCTAATATCTTTTGATAGACTGAACCGATTGCAATAAAACAAAAACTAAATGTTACCTCAAGTTACGCTCAATCGTTGTGTATAAAAGTTATCTACATTGCTTTAGTATATTTTACGTGATACCCGAACATATAAACAGACAAACAGACACACAGACAAACAGACAAAAATTCTAAAAAGGCTGGAAATGGGTTCTATTGGTTGTTCTTTAATACCCTGGCTATTTTTTTTCGATTTTCTTTTGATGTACAAAAATTATTTTTCTACAGATTTATTATATGTATAGATATAGATATTGAATATTACTTAATTAAACTTTTAGGAACTTTGAAATTATCTTTCATATTTAAATGAATATATTTAAGATTACTACAAAGCTCCTACAAAATTAAATTAAGTATCACACTAATATTATAAAGGCGAAAGTTTGTGAGTATGTATGTTTGTTACTTCTTCACGTCTAAACGGCTGGAGCGATTTTAATCAAATTTGGTATGGAATTAGCTGACACCCTAGATTAACACATAGGCTATAATTTATAAAGTTTAACGCGGGAAGAACCGCGGGGCGCAGCTAGTTAATATAAAACGAGTATTACTACATAAGCATTACTTGTAGGTATCTAGTCAGTATACGTTAATGCACCCAACCGATCCACAAATTCCGAATACGAACACAAATGTTCGATAAGCCTGAGACAAACAAATATTATATTAGTTTTGATTTGACCTCCGTGGTATTACGTACTGGGCAACTACAGTCAGAAGCCGGGTTATCGATTGATAAGTTTGGATTCGATATTGGTGAACCAGGTTTCAGCTATTATTCAATAAATCTAGATATAAAATTATAATTCTTAATAAAACTTTGAAAACAGATATTTCCAGCAACATAATATTTTGGATATCATATCATATATTGGTGGTAAACCAATATCACTCAAAAAATTGTGTCAGCCCCGGTGTAGTAATACACCTGGCGTATTACGCAAAAATAATATATAAACCTATATACAAGGTGTAATAAAAAGGAAACTTAAGGAGTACTATCTGCACATGAAACTGAACAAATTAAACAAAACCTGTTTGTGAAATATAAATAATATTTTTTAATCCCCGTACATAATGCATTAGTTGATCGTTTGATATATCATACAATATAAATATAATTCTATTGAGTATTTTTCACGCGGTTGTGCTACACGTGGTTCAATTTTATATGCAAATTAAGTTACATCCATTGTTTAAATTATACCTCGTATAATATATAATAATAAATATAATAATAATAGTATAATATATAATAATAAATATCTTGAGTCGTAGCTAGTCGAAGCACACTGCCATATGATTCCAAACTAGACAGAGCCCGTTACTATGGCAATCAGAAAACTAATAAACATCCTACTAATATCATAAATGCGAAAGTTTACGTTATGTGATGTTTGATACTCTTTCACGCAAAAACTACGGAACGGGTTTTGATGAAACTTTGTAATAACATAGCTTAATATCGGATTACACACGGGCTATAATTTATAAAGTTTAATACGGGTGCAACCGCGGAGCACAGCTAGTACCTACTTTTATATTACTTAGTTGAGATCGAACCCACGATTCTGGCTTAGCTGGGTCACTAACAAGCCAGACGAAATGTTGGATTCCCAATATATGGCAGTCCTCATGACCATGTGTGAATTCGTATCGCTTTACGTACGGTGCATCGGAGACTATAGAGTGTGTAGGTTCTGCAATAACGCGGATGAAACACCTCTACACCTGCTCTGCCACTGTGAACCACTGATGCATAAACGTAACACCGTCCTGGGCCAACACTTCTTGCACCAGGACGATATTATCGATACTCCCGCCAAAAAGATTCTGCAATTTATCTATTTTGCAGGGTTGGACAGGGAAGTTTAGTTGGAGCAGCGTCAGCTTATCTTATCTAAGAAATACGCTAAATACGATTCATTTCGACAATGCTTATGTACTTAAGCGATCAATCAGTTTGGCAACTGATTACCTGCTTTGATAGAAGAAATTAGTTAGTTTATCAAGTGCATTGATTGTGATAAAGTTACGCAGGGGATTTAGTCAGCAGTAGTAAGTACCTAAGTATAATATCATCGATAAAAATTGATAGACGGTCTAATGGAAATGTGATAATACTATCTGCCTACTAAAGGGAAAGTCATTCATTACTTTATGTTGGTTGTTTGCTCCAGCCGAACTGATATGAATAATCATTTATTACATAATCAAGCCTATTACATAAAATCTAGATCCTTCTAGTCCGTCATAACTATTTTTGGAGTAAAACTTGAATGCGTGACGAAAACGTTACGAAAAGTGTGATTGGGCGATGTGAACGGAAGTTAAGAGGGAGATATAAGTTAGTGAAGATAGAAGGGCAGAAAAATCTCCTTGACAATAACTTAATACAAGATAGCTAAATATAATTTTATAATTGTTTTAACAATCCGTGTACCTAAATATCTATATGTAGGTAACTAGAAATAATTATGTATACTTAACTATATTACTACAAACATGTTCTGACTATTTGCAAGCGCATTTTTGAAGTCTACGTGAATATAAACCTTTTTATTACAGAGTTATTAAGGTAGGGGCAAAAGAGAGGTGTGAGTACACATTTTCTTTCTGTCTTTCTCTCATAGCCATCTAAGTTTTACTTCAGTAGTCTAACGCAATTTTTTTTTCTTAATTTGACGTTTACTCTTCACACACAGCTTACGACGCTTAAACTGGTTCAAGCTGTCCGGCGTAAGACGGGAAAAAGTCCTGAGTCTGGATGTACTTTGTGTCCGTCAATTATGTTTGTAAAGTATCCCGCGACACAGGGATAAATATCCCTACTGCGGGTGATGTCTTTAAAAAAATAATAACGTGTTTTATACCTAAACAAATGAGGAATGTCAAGGACAACATGAATTAATCTACATAATTAAGTACAGCCTGCAACAAAATTAGTTGTAAGTGACGTAAAAGGCGGTGCACTACGAAAACAGCACTTACTGCCTATATACTTCCACATTAAAGTTGCTGTCTGCGTCGACTGTAGAAGCATCAAATGCCTTAGATGACTACTTAAATCATAAATCACTTTAATTATTTTGCTCATTATTATTTATTATAATTTCTAACATATTATTTTGTTATGATCATTTTCGTAGTCATTTTGTTTATTTAATCAATTATGATGTATTGATTGTATCTGTATGTCATCAATGACAAAACATAGCGTACATCTCATTATTTAAGACCTTGACACGTAGATATGATTAATATATAATGTTCTACACCTATGTTTTACAAATAAACTATCCTGATTCTTATTCAAATATGGAATAACTTAATTTCAATGGACAGCATTTAAGTGTCAAAAAATTATCATTTTGTTCAAGTCTGTTGCAAATAGTGATGCCATCTTCCTTCACTCTTATTTCGGCTTCGTTTTCGAGATAACAAAAGTGATCAAGCGATAAACAACCAAGCGCTGAATGTCCAGCCAATTCTTTATTACGTAGGCTGTAAGGGTTGTTTTTATAGTGCATTTTAGTGTATGTCTGTCTTCATCTGTATTTCTACAGCTACCTGACTAGGGATTATGACTGTCGAACAAAACATGTTGGACAGGTCAGGATTATACACCGAGGCCTTTGTCCCAAAATAGTTAGTAGGATGGTATCCCAACTATTCAAAGTACAGACGACAGGACAGCAAGCTACCCCAATCTATCAAATACCGCCAGCCTTTTGGCTAAGATCAAAGTGTAGTATGTGTTCTTTTCAGCTTAATATCCCCATTTGAAAGTGAACCTTATGCTTAAGTGATAAAGTTGAAAATCTACAAAAGAAATTTGACGGATTGGGGTAGCTGGATGTGCTGTACATAGGTACAGCAATTTAGTCGGTGATTGTACCTTGCGGTGTTGTGAAAAACTAGCTCCAAATATAATCAAATATACCAAATAATAAAGAGACACGCCCACGTCATGCCTCATTTGAATAATATTAATAGATCAACCCATAGCCATATAATCATGGTTCCGGATTTTCGGCTTATTGCAAGGTACAGTGACCTATAGGATTCATGAGAGCAGAATTACATTATAAACATGTTGTTAATGTGTGGTGTTAGTGTAGTCAGCTGTGTCTTCCATACCGCATGACGCTGTACTAGAGTTGGTGAGTATATTTAAAGCAAAAAGAGGGTAGTGAAAAACTTAACATGGGAAGAGATAAAGTGAATTAATAGAAAATTTAGTAATAAAACGAATCGATAAATATTTAGTTTTACCTACAATTTAATATTTGCTAATAACTTCAGATATTAAATTAAGCCATCGCAGTGTTACCCGCGATTCAGCAGATGCGCTTATAAATGTGTTAATTCAGGTTATACCCATCTCTAAATTTGAACCTAATCTGTTCAACAATTATGGTCTGTTTAAGTAAAATACATCCAAATATCTACACATACAAACATACACATTTATAATATTGGCAGGATGGACTTGGTATGTTTGTCAACTTAATAAATTCATAAATCTATATATAGTGCACAATAAAGGAATTAACGACGCTACTTATAGGCAAATATATACCAGAGAACGGGCAGCAGCGTTCTCCTGAGTACCATGTCCACTTTACTGCGATCGCCAACCCGTCTGCCAAGCGTGGCGATTATGGCAAATCCCCTCAGATGATGGACACAACCAAACCGCGGCCCCCAGTCCCCGGCAGCCCTGCTATTCCCAGCCGTGGTTACGGCAGGGCAGGGGGTGCTAAGAATCCCCGGCAGATTCCGCGTTACCAACACCGACGGCCTCTTGCCCTGGCAACATATAACACACGTACACTGCGGTCCGACGAGAAGATAACCGAACTGGAGGAAGAATTGAGCAGGTTACATTGGGATATTGTAGGATTATCTGAAGTCCGAAGAGAGGGGGAGGACTCGATAATACTGAAATCCGGAAACCTGCTCTATTACCGGGAGGGTGACCAAATATCCCAAGGTGGTGTCGGGTTCATAGTCCACAAGTCCCTCGTGAACAACCTAGTGAAAATCGAGAGTGTGTCGACGAGGGTTGCGTACCTTATACTCAGAATCACTAAGCGGTATTCGTTGAAGGTTATGCAGGTATACGCACCCACTTCGACACACTCCGACGATGAAGTCGAGGTTATGTATGAGGACATATCCAGAGCCATACATACCTCTAACTCCTATTTCACTGTGGTCATGGGGGACTTTAACGCGAAGCTGGGCAAACGATTCGGTAATGAGCTGAGAGTGGGGCAATTTGGAACAGGAGACCGGAACCCCCGGGGCCAAATGTTGGCCGACTTCATGGAGAAAGAGGGACTCTTTATGATGAATTCCTTCTTCAGGAAGCCGGATCACCGCAAATGGACCTGGGTGAGCCCCGATGGTAAAACTAAAAATGAGATAGACTTTATCTTGTCGACGAGACGACAGATGTTCAATGATGTCTCCGTGATCAATGCGGTTAAAACCGGGAGCGATCACAGACTGGTCAGAGGCTCATTGAACTTTAATATCAAACTCCAGAGGTCCCGACTGATAAAGTCTACGCTCCGACCTTTACCTATCCACGTCCAAAACCCCGAACCATTTCAGCTCGAACTGCAAAACCGTTTCGAATGCCTAGCAGACTGCGAGGAAGTGGACTCATACTATGACAGGCTCGTAGAAGCTGTCCATACGGCTGGGTCTAAGGTCTTCAAGGCCCGCCGTACAAACAGAACTAAAAAGATCTCTGACTTTACCCTGCAACTTATGGAAGATAGACGGAAAATGGTTCTGTCATCCTCAGATGATGCTACCAGATATCGGCAGCTCAACAGACAGATCTCAAAGTCTTTGACTCGCGACACGCGGCAATTTAATACAATTAGTATTAAAGAGGCCATTGAGCGGAACAAAGGCTCCAAAGTGTTCGCAAGAGCTCTGTCTGTTGGACAGAGCCAACTGACGAAGCTGAAGACTGAGGATGGTAGAATCGTCACGTCTAAACCTGAGTTGCTGGGAGAGATCGAGAAGTTCTACGGACAGTTATATACGACAACACAGCCACCTGTCAAAAGTCATGCCTCAGATCCCAGAGCACGACTAACCCGACATTACACCGAAGACATCCCGGACGTCAGCCTGTACGAGATTAGAATGGCTCTCAAACAACTCAAGAACAACAAGACGCCTGGTGATGATGGAGTTACAGCAGAGCTTCTGAAGGCGGGTGGTACACCAATCCTACGGGCCCTTCAGAAGTTATTTAACTCCGTCATACTAGATGGTCAAACGCCACAAGCATGGCACAGAAGTGTGGTGGTGCTCTTCTTCAAAAAGGGCGACAAAACCCTATTGAAGAATTATAGACCCATCACACTGCTGAGCCATGTTTACAAGTTGTTTTCGAGGGTCGTTACGAACCGTCTCGCGCGCAGGTTTGACGACTTCCAGCCTCCCGAACAAGCCGGTTTCCGAAAAGGCTTTAGCACCATAGACCACATACATACGCTGCGGCAAGTTATACAGAAGACCGAAGAGTATAACAAGCCACTGTGCTTAGCGTTTGTGGACTATGAGAAAGCCTTTGATTCTATCGAAACATGAGCCGTGCTGAGATCTCTCATAAGGTGCCAAATTGACTACCGGTATATCGAGGTGATAAAGTGTTTGTATGAAAACGCCACTATGTCAGTGCGACTCCGGGACCAGATCTCGAAACCTATCCACTTGCAGCGAGGCGTGAGACAGGGAGATGTTATATCTCCGAAACTGTTCACCGCTGCATTGGAAGACGTCTTCAAGCTTCTGGACTGGAAAGACTTTGGCATCAATGTCAATGGCGAGTACATCACTCACCTTCGATTTGCCGATGATATCGTAGTCATGGCTGAGACCATGGAAGACCTCGGTACAATGCTCGATGACCTCAGCAGAGTCTCTCAACAAGTGGGTCTGAAAATGAACATGGATAAGACGAAAATCATGTCAAACGTCCATGTTGCACCCACTCAATTGAAAGTTGGTGACTCTGCACTCGAAGTTGTAGAGAACTATATTTACCTAGGACAGACCATCCAACTAGGTAGGTCCAACTTCGAGAAGGAGGTCAATCGTAGAATCCAACTCGGATGGGCAGCGTTCGGGAAGCTACGTAACATCTTCTCGTCCAAAATACCGCAGTGTCTCAAGTCGAAAGTCTTCAGTGTGTGTTGCCAGTGATGACATACGGAACAGAGACGTGGTCGCTCACTATGGGCCTTATTAATCATGGCTCATGGCTCAAGGTCACCCAAAGAGCAATGGAGAGGGCTATGCTCGGAGTTTCCCTGCGGGATCGCATCAGAAATGTCGAAATCCGCAGGCGAACCAAAGTCACCGACATAGCCCGAAGAATTGCCAAGCTGAAGTGGCAGTGGGCAGGGCACATAGCTCGTAGAGCCGACGGCCGTTGGGGCAGAAAGGTTCTCGAGTGGCGACCACGAACCGGAAGACGCAGCGTGGGCAGGCCCCCTACAAGATGGACCGATGATCTTGTGCGGGTCGCTGGAAACTGCTGGATGCGAATAGCACAAGACCGGCAATTGTGGAGATCTTTGGGGGAGGCCTTTGTCCAGCAGTGGACGTCTTTCGGCTGATATGATGATGATGATGATGACTTATAGGTTGTCTGGAAGAGATCGCTACAAAACGATAAGACCGCCAATTGTACTTATATTTGCTTAAATTAAGATAACATGTTGTGTTTTCTCGTGCAATAAAGTCTACTCTATCTATAGATAACTAAATGGCACCATAACCTGAAAGGAGATGCAAAACGAACACGTACCTCTTCCAGAGCATGTGCGAATCGTGCTAGCTCTGGTGTATTGTCGAGCTTGGCACGGTGCTCCAGGCCGCGAGTCCACGCGTAGATGGAGGCCACGGGGTTAGTGGAGGTGGGCTTGCCCTGTTGGTGCATGCGGTAGTGGCGGGTCACCGTGCCGTGGGCAGCCTCCGACTCCACCGTACGGCCGTCCGGGCACATCAGCACCGACGTCATCATTCCGAGGGAGCCGTAACCCTGTGGATTAATTTCACTGTAGAAACAGACCGGCTTATTGATAGCAAATAATATTTGACGGTCACCGTAGCCCAGTTAAGGTAGTGCTTCTGCTTGCGAAGCTGGTGGTCCTGGGTTCGAATCCCGGTAAGTGTTAATATTTGTGTGATGAGCACGAATATTTGTTTCTGAGTCTTGGATGTTTTCTATGTATTTAAGTATTTATCTATCTATATAAGTATGTATATCGTCGCCTGGTACCCATAGTACAAGCTTTGCTTAGTTTGGGGCTAGGATGATCTGTGTGACATTGTCCCCTAGATATTAATAAAAAGAAAAAAATAGTATACAGTTCAAAGGGACGAGCGTTGACCTTCACCAAACGCCGTAAGCAGCTTCTGTCATAAGAAGCATGGCTGGGGAAGCACCTAGACCACGCAGAACACTAGATTCCGCACGGCCTACTGCTAGCGGCCGGTAACACGTGGGTGATAGTGTTTTGTAACCGCTTACAATCAAGTGGGTCGAATACTTTCTGCTGACTTGGTATGTGGCTTTAAGTAACTACCAAACATACCATGATTGATGAGTTTTAGTTTTAACTAATGACATAAAGCAAAAAAAATGAGAGCCGTCACGGGACGCCTGGCAGATTTGAAACATCGACATTATTTTGTAAAAGTAATATGCAGAAAAGAACATATAGTGATAGGAACTAAATATGTCATAATTATAAAATAAAAAGTCGATTGCGCATGGCGACGCGTCGCCACACCGTACACACTACTATCGTATAGCGTGGCGACGCGTCGCCACGGCATGCGTCGCCACGCCAGAAATCTGTTTTAGAAAGAAAGAAAGAAAAAGAAAAATATATTTATTCCGTAAACAAGCACAGATAATAATAATAATATATAGGTACACATAACGAAGTTCTTAATTGCTATCTGTGCGAGTCCGAATTTTACGTGCGGCTATAGATGTTTCACATCAAAAGAGTGCTCCTAGCCCAATACCATAAAATCTCACGGATACCAGCCAACTAACTCCAGCTAACTAACCAGGAGGTTGCCCAGATACAGGAGTACCTAATCTAATCTCTAATCGAATAGAGAAATAGAAAAGTGCATGAGTATCTGCGCAAACACAGGCGCGCATAAATCTGATGAGACGGCTATCGCACAATACCGGGGAGAAACAGCTTTACAGCTTTGCTCCGAGACACGGGCGTATAACATTACCATCTTCAAACAAAAAAAAAAGTCGGTATGTATATTTTCAATTTCGCACCACAAAACCGAAATGAAGTGAAATGCAATCCTGTCTACGTGCAGTTCGCTGATGTTTATGTGACATACGAGCTGACGCGAATGCTTGTAATGTGAGTACGTAGCAACAACCTATTATTAACCCTAGTATAACGGTTGTTATATAATACTAGCTGTGAACATAGCAATGCGCACGTTGTAGCAAAAACATTTATTTAAAATTTACCTATATCAGAACAACGCAGTTAGCGACGAATTAAAAGTCGCAAGCGTTGTGTTGTATTTACTTGAAATTAAAAAGCTCTGAGGTTTGTTGACTTATAATTTTATTATTAGTTGCTTAGAACTATATAGATATAAATTATAATTATATATAACCAAAAAAAGTCGTAACAGCTTATTTTCTACTACCTGTTAACTGAACTTTATTATTCCGTATACCGTGGCGTAGTAAAAATATCCGCCCTTTTGTTTGATAATAAAGGTGTCTAACATAAACATCCAGCCCAAACCTTTGCTGATTGAAATATGGACTTAATTAATGAGGAAAATCCACAGACATCAAAAGCTTTTCAGACATCAAGCTTTTTGATAAGATCTTTGCAGGACATACCGCCCGTGTGCAAAATTATGAGTAAACTCCTCCAAACCACTCTTCAAAAAGTTTAAATTATGAACATTAACAAGCATCTACATAATTATATCAGAATGATTTACTAAATCATATCATCAATGGATAGATTATACTCAGAGCAAAATATAGGAAGTCAATCAAACAGTAGCAGACTTTTGTATAAAAAATCACCGCTTAATAATTGCCCTCAAAATATTTAACAAATAACCGAAGACTAATAAGAGAGAGAGAAAGGCCAGTAAATAATTCAATGTTAATCTCAACCTAATAGTTTGTTTTTGATATAAATGTTTTCCTTTAAACAAAAGACCTATAAAAAAGACTTCATCATTGTTCTTATAATTTTATGATCTTTAATATATGATTATAAAAAAAATCCTTGCGCTACGTTCTTCGTTTTTATTTACGCATGGAAACGTACGACTAGTAATTCAGGTAACGGCTGTTAGTATTATATCTAATAATATTATATGTAATCATACAAATTCCAATTAAACATCGAGATAGCATAGAACGAAACAGTTTAGTAGTAAGACCGTGGACTATGGAGTCAGTGATCTCGAGTTCAACCTAAGGCACGCACCACTGACTTTTCCAATTCATGCGTATTAGACTACTGCACTTCTTTACTTGACATTTGAATAAATTTCTAGAGCCATCGTTTCTCACGTCTTTTGAATATCTATAAGATGCATCCGCCTAGCTTTTTCTCAGGTGTCGTGACACCCATCTTATACGAGTTGCAAATTGTAGCTATTGTTGATGTAAATCGACAATTCTAACTCGCATCGTATATTGCCAATAGGATGAAACTTTACAATGTTATAAAGAATCACGAGTTAAAGGTATTTCGAAAAATCAAAAAAAAGAAAGTTATCATCGCCTAATAAATTTATTTATAACTGAGTAACTAAATTTACTAAGCTAGTTCACAATAATAATATTATGTGAATAATAGCCGAATTTGGCGCGATTTATTCTGATAATCTACTATACAAAAATAAGTCGGGTTTTCCTTCCTGACGCTATAACTCCAGAACGCACGAACCGATTTCCACGGTTTTGCATTCGTTGGAAAGGTCTCGGGCTCCGTGAGGTTTATAGCAAAGAAAATTTATAAAATTTAACGCGGGTAACACCGCGGGGCACAGCTAGTTTTATATAGATTTTAGCTCATACTACGGACTTTTTTAGATTATTAATGTCAACGCTCAAATTGGTTATTCGAGCTCGTCATTCGATAAATTTACAACAAAATATAGAGAATAAGAAAATAATAATAATATATGAAGTATATTTAAATGAACATGACAAAATATTATAAGTATAGCAAATAAAAAATTATAATATAGCAAAATAAAGAGACTACCACAATAATAATTCAAGTTTATTCCCGTTAGCAATGTGCGATCGAAAACAAAATGTACCGAAACCAATTCCTACATTCGTATGTATAAATAAAGAAATACACTTTCACTATTTTAAAAGGCATTAATACACTTAACTCAACTCTTTTAATTCAAGAGAAACCAATTGCTGTTTACTTTGTGTAAGTACAAAGAAAACAGTTGTTCAAAGTAACTATTATATGTTCGTTATACGATTCATTATCAACACCTATTCAGTATTTTATTTATTTTTCTCTCTCTATTTATAAATGAAACTTAGTTGGGAGTCATGCTCAACTTCATTTCTGAAAAGTAACCTATTGGTTACTTTTTAGAAATGAAGTTGAGCAGCTCTAATTACTTTAAATTTAAATATATTTATTTAAATTTAAATTAATTAGAGCTATTGCAGGACTTACGCGATTCTATACCTGTCTGTTTTATCTATCAGATTACGGAAATCTTTGAGAATTCCCCTTAAAAAATCAGAGTAAACCTCTACGAATATCACAGAAAAGGCAGCGTTTTAATTAACAACATTGGATATTTCTTTCACTTTTAGAAGCAATAAAATATTATTAATTGTTTTTTTTTTATTGGGCTGAGTGGTAACGGCATAGAATATCATCACCCCATCTCATCCCGTGTAGGGGGGCGTAGAAATCGTCCGAGGGAATACCTACCAGAGAACGGGCAGCAGCCTTTTTCTGTGAACTATGACCATCAAACTGCGATCGCCAAGCGTGGCGATTATGGCATATCCCCTAATTTTTTGGAGAGGCTTTTGTCCAGCAGTGGACGTACTTTGGCTGACATGATGAATTGGTTTTTTTACGATATCGCTGGGACATTTAACTATTCCCCATTACACGCAAGTTTACAGGATATAGACGACCGACGATGACCCACTTGACAGTCGCGCTGTTTTGATTATCTGCGTTATTTATTCGGCTACTTACTCGCTTTTTTTACAAGATGTTTACCTGTAAATAATGGGAAAGGTTGAGCAACTAGGCTCGCGGTCAGTCCATCAAGGGGTGACACCAAAGTGGTTTAATTTCTGAGCATCTGCGTGCTTCGGAGGGCACGTTAAGCTGTCGGTCATTAGAAAACAGTCGTTTAGCCACGTCAGAAGCCTACTGGGCGGCTTGAACAACTCTGACCACTGTCCACACGATAAGTAAGTAATAGTGACAGAAACTGTAATCCGCTACGACTGCAAATAATATATCTATAACGGTTCCACTTTGTTCATCATATCAGACAAAGTTCTCCACTGATGGACAAAGGCCTCCGCATAGAATGGGGGGATATGCCATAATCGCCACTCTATGCAGACGGGTTGGCGATCGCAGTTTGATGGTCATAGTTCACAGAAAAACGCTGCTGCCCGTTCTCTGGTAGGTATTCCCTCGAACGATTTCTAAGCCCCCGACGGGATGATATGCATACAGCAAAGTAGCTTTGTTAGTTTTTTGGTTTATTAGTTAAATACCTAAACAACTTTATTGTAGTTAGCGAACAACAAGTAATAAATAGGCGTCGTTACATGGCCACTACGCAACGTTCGCGACCCAATTGCGGCACAATTAATTCGATATCAACTGGAAACAACATGCGCAATTATTTGTATGATTCAAGTACGGTCAGCAACAGAAGTAATTCACTTCACTTTGAATTCATCACTATATCTGGAACCTACCTACCAGTGGCGAATTAAGCCGCTGCATTCGTATTAGTGAATATTTTTATTCTGGTAAATAAACGTTTAAATTATTCTTGTTCTGGTTTTACGTCATCCATCATATTTGCTTACTAGAGGATGAATGGAATGGTTAGACATAGTCATAGCAGACTTATATATTGTCATATTGCGTCAAAAAGATATTAGTCTCGTTTAAAATCCTTGGATAAAATTAGTAAAAACTTGGGTGATAGTAATCTCTCAAAGCTGATACTTCAAGTTAAGGAAGCGTTGAAGTATTATGTAAGGAATTTGGCTGGAGGGAAGGCCATGTCACAATGATTTTTTAACCCTTCAGAACGCCCGCGCAGAGAGATTCTCTCAGGAATTCTTTAAAACGGTTTGTATCTAAAAATTTTAAATGGAATGACTCAACATTTTTTTGGTAACGTTTTACTTGGATGATAAACGAAAAATGTTATGGCGCATTAAAATGAGGGCAGGGAGGGGAATAAATCTCCAAAAATTGAGTTAAGTAATACTTGAACGCTGTCTCCATCCATTCTTAAAAACGAGGATCACCTTCACCGTTAATGTCTAGCCAATAAGTCTCTCTAGTAAATAAAATCTCTCTAGTAAATAAGCCAATCTAGTAAATATTTTGTTTAAAATGAACAATACGTTTTATACATGTGAGGCTAGTTATGTTGCTAAACACACCTCGATATAAAGTACTCTGCACGCTGGGTCCAACTCTATCCATTATTTTCATCAAACAAATAGCAGTAATTTAAATGATTTGCTTTCACTAATAGTTATTGTCACAGAAGTTGTAGACCATACTTATATTTAACATTTTCTAGGAATGAAGGATATCTATACTAAGTTTATTATTGTCGTTATCTTTCGGTCACGTACGTGAGGGCGAGATAACACTATAATACTATCGGAACACCGTATTCCGGTTAAGGCCAGTTGACGAGCAGGAGTATTTAAAAACTTTTACAGTTTACTTTTAGCAAATTGATAAGCGAAAATGAGTAATATCGGTAATACCCTGATAAAACACCATACGAGGGACGCCCGAATTCACGATAAGAGGATTGTATGACTGGGTAGACTTTTAAAGTTTACTTAATAACGTATGGGCAGTGGTTACCCTCGTGTCAGAATTGTTGAAGCCGCTTAGTACGCCTCTGACATGGCTTAACGACTAGGTGACTGTTGTGTAATTACTACAACCGGGACCGACAGCGTAACGTGCCCACCAAAACACGAAGACGCTCAGCAAATTAGTGTCACCCACTGTGACTCAGAACTTAGTGTGAATTTGGTGGTCACCCATCTATAGACTGGCCGCGAGCGTAGAAGCTTAACCTCGCCGATCAATTACGGGTCTGTAAGTGTTCGGCTCTTTATATCCACGACCCTGAAAGTATCAGCATGTACCAGTCCCTAATAATCTAGTTCATCCAGCGACGAGCGTCTGTTTAAATACCTAATAATTAGTATTCATCTATAATTATAATATGAAACGGTATCGAGACTGACTAACTGACTGGTAGTAATGCCTGTGTATTTCTATCAGTCAGATAAAACTGATGAGTAAAGGCATCTTAATGTGTACGCGCGGTCCACATTCGACCTCATCTTCACTTACCATGAGATCGTGGTCATACACTAACACATTAAAAAACAACTCTTCTATAAATACACCTTCTATAAATTCGGCCCTTAATGGATCAAGAGAGTATCATCATCATCATGCAAGCCAAAGTACTCGTAGTCCAATGTTGAACAAAAGCATCCCCAAAGAATGGGAGGATATGCCATAATCGCCACGCTTGACAGACGGGTTGGCGATCGCAGTTTGATAGTCATAGTCCACAGAAAACACTGCTGCCCGTTCTCTGGTAGGTATTCCCTCGGTTATTTTCTACGCCCGCTACGGGATGAGATGGGGTGATGATATACTATGCCAAGAGTATCACATTTTATTGAATCAATAAACATGTGGAAGAAACTTGTATAAGAACAAACCTGAGCTACAACGTCGGACTGCACATCCCCGTCGTAGTTCTTGCACGCCCACACGAAGCCGCCTGAGCCCTTAATGGCTTGCGCCACCATGTCATCGATCAGACGGTGCTCATACCAGATCTTGGCATCTTCGAACTGCTTCTTGTAATCGCTATGGAAAGGCACGCAATTAATAATCACATTTTATCGTTTTTAACATATCGAAGGTATAGGGTATAGGGTTAAAGACTTTTTTTATTACCTCTGATATACTTCTTCAAAGATGTCCTTGAACCGTCCATCATAACGCTTGAGAATTGTGTTCTTTGTAGATAAATATAGAGGCCATTTCTTTTGTAGCGCCACCTTAATAAGACAATGTACACAGTAAGTAAAGAAGCACACTGCTTTTTCCTAACATTTTTAAGTCCGCAGTGCGCTATAAACCACTGTATCATGGGGGACTTTACAAACATACTCTTCACGAACACAAAGCACACAAACAGTATACTATGAGCATAGAGTGTTACTTCTAAAACACCAACAACCTCGCAGTACTAGATAGTTACCACCATAAGCAACAACTTTTGTTCTACAACTTTTGATAATACGCTAGATTTTATTTACATAGAAAAATAAGTATTAATTTAATTTCCCGCTTGAATGTTTATAACTCTACGAGCATCGCAAAGACACTCATACGCGTGTGAACTTAACATCTTTGCGCGTCTTCCTATCGATTATGAATGAAAAATAGACCTACTAATGTTACGACTGTACAACAAAAACTTTAAATATTATTTTTTCATGTATTGTGTTATGTTCGAACTCTTGGAACAAAAGTTGTTGCTTATGATGTTAGCAATCTAGTCCTGCGAGGTTGTTGGTGTTTTACAAATAACCCTGTTTAAGTAAATAATGATTTAATGAGACACGGTGATTTTTATGGTTACGTACTAAAAGGGTATTAACGGAACCCTATTACAAAGCCCCCGCTGTCCGTTCGTCTGTCAGCAGGCTGTAGTTGATGAACCGTAATAGTTTTATAAATATATAGTTAGAAAGACTAAGTGAATTTATCAGCAATGTTTGATAACAATATATGCAACATCATTAGAACATTAACTCATGTGGAATCAAGTACCGCTAATATATTATGCATACTACAAATTACGGTTCGGTGAAGCCGGCAAGTCCTCCAATAAAAAAACAAGGTCACTGTGACCAAACAATTAAACTGATCGGTCTGATAAGAAATGGCTTCAGTGTGGCGTTTATATCGTAAACGCATTCAAATGTCATTGTTATGCTAAATAATATATCCTTTTTCTTTATCATTGAATGATTTCTTGTTCAATTTGCTGAAGCTAGGAGACAAAATGAAAAAAAATTGCACAAATACAATTCAGAGAGCAAAAGAGACCTTTAAAATCGGCTAATAATCTTATTAGATTATAAGCGTTTAAAGTTCTTGCAAAGGAAAATCAGCCGAATCTACCTATCTATAATTCAATAGACGAATATATTAAATATCTACAATAAAAAAAATAAAAAACATTTTTTCTTGATATAATTGAATATTATTATTAGACATTGCAATGGCTAAAATTTGTGACTCTTATCTAAAAACTTAATAATTAAAATATTCTACCTGTCACATAGGTAAGTACATTATTTTATATTTGTTATCGACTATAATATAGGTCATATAATCAAAATCAAATCAAATAAAAAAAATCTGTGTACCTCTTGTAACTATAATGCACACTATATTCATTGTTTAATTCAATAATATTTTTTATAACTGGAACAACGTTATTTGGACGTCTATCCAAACAAGAAGATTAAATAAAAATAATTAAAGTTTACATAATCTCCAAACACTTAGTCATGAACGTGTATTATGTTATTTAAAAACCAACACCAACACCTAAAGCATTACATGATTATGATTACATTAACTTAGAAGTTCACTACTCCAAAGGATCACCGACCCTGAATGTGATATATTATTTTCAACATAATACCTTCACGCGATCCGTTCTTTAAAATGCCAAGACACACAGAAAACGGAGTTCACACAAAGATTCCAATTGTGACAAAAAATTATATAAAAAATCAATGTTAAAAAAACTAAATTAATTAATTTCTCTAACAACTTTTGTTTTTTAATTTATTTATTATGTATTTGCACGCCATAAGTGGCAGAATATACGGAATTTATTATTGTAAAACCTTTTGTACCATATTTTGGCAAATAAATAATTTAATTGATTGATTAAAGTATGTTAAGCAAAACCATGAATTAATACAACAAACATCAAAGTACAGACGCCAGCACATCAAGCTACCCCAAACTGTCAAATTTCTTTTATAGATTTTCAACTTTATCACAAAAGCATAAGGTTCACTTTCAATTGGGGAAATTTGACAGATTTGGGGTAGCTTGATCTGCTGGCGTCTGTACATTAAAGTATTGATAATTGGTGCCTATTGTTTTATTTGTTTAAATATAGCACTATCATGAATTTAAAATGTTATTTTCTAGAGAAATCGTGTTGCGTGGACCGTACGCCACAGACACTTGCGTAGTCACAATAAACACAATGTCAAGGGCAAAGTGTATTCACCGACGCGCCGACGTCTGTAGTAATGTACTATTCATATTATCTGTAGTCAATAAGGACACATGAATGTCTTCAGTTAGTATTTACATGAAAAATAGCTTTTACCTGGAAACTGGAATGCGCAAAAGAACGGATGGATTCATCTGTGTTGTACATGCCCATAGCGACACCGGGGACCTTGAAGTCGAATAGCAGTCGCTTTTCTACGGTTCCATCTGCTCCTGTGTATACCATCTCCACCTGACACAAAATTTCAATCATAATATCATTACTGTTGAAAAATCTCACAAGATACATGATTACGGTTTTATTTAAAATCGTATACTTATTTGTAAATTTATTGGAACGATTTTAAAAGCGTCCCATAACGAAATCGTGGAACAGAAAAGAAAGAAATCAAAACATACAGTTGAATTCATATCAACTCAATTGGTAACAATTGGTGCGGCGTAATAAATATCAAAGTTAAACTTACATACATACATAATAATTTGAAGGAGTAATGTCTCCACTGGATAGTTTCGCCCTATTTGACCTCTACATGGCACCGCAATATCCAAATGTGTTATGAGGTTCGTTTTACATGACAATTTATATAATTAAATTCACACATTATTTATTAAGCTTCCGTGTCCTGACATTCAACTGTAGATATTATGGATTCGATTCTTGGGCTAAAAAGCGTCGTAGTGATTTTTTTGGCAAGAAAAATACCCCAGAGCTTTGACAAGATCGGATATTTGACCATTCTCAGGTGTTGTAAGAATGTTGACTTATGGTTTTACGTACGTGAAAATATAGATACATAGTCAATAGTCATACTTAGTACGAGTGTACAGAAAACGAAACGTATGAACGAGATCGTGCTCTCAGCCCACTGACAAAATGCTGCGCTATAGATGACAGGACTCGCTCTGTTCCCATCGAGAGCACATATTCATTTCCTGTATACTCGTACTACGCCTTCTATATTTCGAGAAAGACAGTCGCCATAGAAATTGGAGGCTGTTATGTACAGCTATTCAAAATGTTGGTTTGGTTATAGTTTACCTTGCCTGGTTTAGGAACTACAAAGTCTTGAGCTTTATACTGGTCTCCGTGCGCGTGACGACCAATGACAATGGCCTTGGTCCAGCCAGGCACCACCCGCGGGATCTTCTCGCATAGGATGGGCTCACGGAAAACGGTGCCTCCGAGAATGTTACGAATCGTTCCGTTTGGACTCAGCCACATTTTCTTCAACTTGAACTCTAAAAATGTAACGTGTTCGAAAACAAGATAATAAGACAAACCACTGACAAAACAAACTAAAAATAATAAGTATAATTAAATATTTTACAATGCATCATACTTTGTAAGCCATTTTATCTCCTGAGATAGTAAAATTTTAAATATAGATTACGGCATACAATTTTTTTGATATCGAAACAAATATTTTCCATTAAAAATTCGTTGAGTTTAGTGGCAGTTTCTTAATGGCTACCAAATTCTTTTCATATATTCATTGATAGGAGTATATTAATTTAGATATTTTAGATATGAAAAGTTCAAATCTATACATTGTAATCATTGTAAATAATAAATTACATTTTTTCTACTATCAATTGGTAATATTGCACTGAAATATGAGATTTAAAAGCTACTAGATTACTATGAGTTCTGTTTTATTGATTTTATTACGTACCAAATGAAGATGCTAAACACCATCCTATGAAACCTGCATGGCTATAACGGCTGATATCTCAATAATTAGATTAGAAAAACCAGAATTTCAAAGTCATTATTGAAAGAGAGCGAAGGGCGCTGTCGGTTAGAGCTAACATGATAGCTCGCAGGTTTGCACGATGTTCTACAGATGTGAAGAAAACTCTATTCCGTGCATACTGCACCTCCTTCTATACCTGCAGCCTGTGGGCAAACTATGTTCAAAAATCGTACAGTGCCCTTCGTGTACAATACAATAACGCGTTCCGAGTGTTGGTGGGGCTGCCCCGGTATTGCAGCGCATCAGGGATGTTTGCTGAAGGCCGTGTAGATTGTTTTTATGCAACGATGCGAAAAAGATGTGCATCCATGGTGCGCCGTGTGCGGGACAGTCCCAACACTATTCTTAAATGTATAGCCAGTAGACTAGACTGCTTGTATGTGGGCCGCTGCTGTAAGTTGTCAACGTCCGTAATTATTTTATAGCAGGGGTACGCATGTGAGGGGTCGCTCGATGTGCAAATAGATGTATTGGTCTGTGTACTACATATGTGTTTTAGAATTACTAACATAGGTTTTTACTAACAAAATGAGTCCTGTTACTTTACCAAATAAATTATTCATTCATTCATTCATTCATTAGTAATATGACACAATATAAGATGTAAGAAACTATTTATTTATATTTTTAATGTGGGACCAACAAAATTTTATAAAACTATACCTTCAACTCGTTGTTCATCTGGAGTAATAGTGGCGCACTTGATGCCCACATTGTGTTTAAGTATAGCATGAGCAGCATCAATTGTGACCTGGTCCTCTGTAGCATCTCGGTGCGGCAATCCAAGATCAAAGTACAGGCAATCCAACTGGTACAAACAATAATAAATTATCAATGACTAGCATTTGTAGCATGGTTTTGCCCACATTTAACTTTATAAATTGTAGTCTATGTGTTATGCAGATATAATAGTTAAGCTTATGTAACCAAATAAAATCTGATACGCCACGTTAACAATGAAATGGTGCACTTCTTTATGAAAAATGCTTGATATTGAAATTATGTAACTATTTACCCACAATTATATGAATGACCCATATTATCCAAGATATACAAGCTATATTACTAGAAAGTGTTATCAAAATCCTTTTGCTAGTTTTTGCATGATACAGTTACAGCCTTACTCGCAAACTATTACATTTATAATATTAGTAGGATTATTATTTCAGCAATGTCCAGAACTTGTCTAACATTATCAGCTTTGATATATTAAAACCTTTGGTAAATCAATGCATTTTTATGCCTTATTACTTTCAATGTCAAAGTATTTATATACTTATATTTACATTACAAAATTATCAAGATACCACCTAATGTCATACTGTATCCTAAAACAAATAAAATTAAGTCATGTGTGTTTTTGTTTCAGAAATGTGTGTTTAAATGTGCATGAATGGTAACATTGGCACAATAAAACACTGATAAGAATGTAAAGGCTTGTAACATGATAACTTGTATTAGACCAATAAAAACTACTACTAACATTATATTACACTATTACTAAAATAAGTTACTATGCATAGTTATATTTTGTATTCTAATAAAAATATTTAATAATGTATTATTATTCAGTAATACAATGTTTCTAAATAATACTGAACTACTTTCTGTTAACAACTCATCTGGTCAATGAGTCATAACCTATATACATCACAATACATTTATATCATAATATTTTTGTTGCTTACATTCGGACACCATGACATCATTTTTTTACTACAGTTTGACAACCTAATAATGAATAACAATTAATTATCAGTCCAAATTGATAGCTATTTTGAATAAATGGATGTAGATGTACGCATTTAATATAAAAACATGACTGTTATTATGAAGCTCAAAAACATTGACTTTCAATTATTTGAATTTCACCTGACTTTTCATCATGAATGAGTTCTATTAAGATAATGTTTTAAATTACCTTTTTTCAAATACTAAAAAATATTACCTATATTAAGGTTAAAAAAAATAAAATAAAAAAGGTTTTATTTCACGTAGACTATAAAAAACCGGCCAAGTGCGAGTCGGACTCGCCCGTGAAGGGTTCCGTAGCAGCAAGTGTTTCAGTTGATTAGATGAAAGGTAAATTGCGGTTTACGATTTATGACGTATTAAAAAATCTACTTACTAGATCTCGTTCAAACCAATTTTCGTTGTTAGTTTACATAGTAATACATCATATAGTTTCTATAGTTTTATCATTCCCTTATTTTAGAAGTAACAGGGGGGGGGGGGGGGGGCACTCATTTTACCACTTCGGAAGTTTCTCTCGCGCAAACTATTCAGTTTAGAAAAAAATGATATTAGAAACCTCAATATCATTTTTGAAAACCTATCCATAGATACCCTACATATATGGGTACACTAAAAAAAAAAAATTTGAATTTCCGTTCTATGTATGGGGAACCCCCAAAATTATTGTTATTTTTCTATTTTTGTGTAAAAGTCTGAATGTGGTTCACAGAATCCATCTACTTACAAAGTTTCAACAGTACAGCTCTTATAGTTTCGGAAAAGTGGCTGTGACATAGAGACGGACGGACAGACAGACAGACAGACAGACAGACATGACAAATCTATAAGGGTCCAGTTTTTTTGCCATTTGGCTACGGAACCCTAAAAATCGCTTGTAAATAGTCAGAACATGTTTGTAGTAATATATAATTAATTTATAATTATTTCTAGGTACATATAAATATTTAGGTACAGGGATTGTAGGAAAAAAATTTACAATAAGATTTATTTTATAATAGTAACGATATTTAGCTAGCTTAAATTAAGTTATTGTCAAGGATCATGTGTAGGTTTAATTATTGAAATTTTTTATTTTAGCTATATATTTACTACATATTGTCTGAATGGTTCTGTCTATTTTAAGGTACAAATTAAATATGATTATTATATATAGGTAATATATTATCAATTAAATTCTAATTGATACATCAATTTCAATTTAAGTGTCTCATCACATAGAAACAAAATGTAAATTTTGTTGCATTGATTTCATACATAAATCTATAACAACCAAAAATTCACTAAATAAATAATTATTGCTAATAATTCGAATTATTTGCTACTTATCATATGTTAATAGACTTACATTAAAATATTTTTATTAAATCATTCTCTAGGCTTACCTTAACATATGGGAAAATAAGCTTCTCCTTAATCATGGACCAAATGATGCGAGTCATCTCATCACCATCCATCTCAACAACAGGGTTCTTAGCCACAACCCTCTTGGCTGTTCCATCTAAATCATCATATTAAAATAAAAATGTACTCAAATTCCACAGAAATCCTATAAATAAATATTTACTAATCTAACAATGATTAATTTTATATTTTAATCTGTTATGTGCATATAGGTGGAAAGTTATTACAACAAAATATAATTATACCATCCATAGTTAAAATAATTCTATTGAGAAAATCAGTCAATTTTGTCAATAGAATTGTTATGGTGAATTTATTTCAAAATCTTTCTTATACTTACATAGATATAACAAGGGATTTTGTATTAAATCAACTACTCTGAATTTATAATCAAAAGCTTTATAGATTTAGCTTATTAAACGATGTTCCTCGTGTTAATTAATGTAATGACGCGACTGTACTATTCCCCAGCAATACAAATTAACACATGTTACCTTATACCTATGCCAAAATACCATGAGTTTAAATTAGTTACTGTAGTAATTATTTGTAGACAACAACTGCTATTAACGAGCGAAAATATTAACTGAGTTCTTCCTGAGAATGTTTGACGTGCAGCTCGGATTGATCAAAGTTCTAATTATATTATACTCATCAGTAATCTTACAAAACGTGAATACCTATCTCCTTAGTACAGCCGTTTTGTAATCTCGTAAAATCAATAAAATCAGTAAAAAATAACTTATTTAAAAGGAGACATACCTCATAAAGTTAAGTAAAGGGGGATTAAAGTTACCTAACCAATCGAAACTGTGAGTTGAAAGTGTTGAAACGTACGAACAAAAAAAGTTATATTAGTACTCACAATTTCTAGACTTTGTAACAGTAAAGTCTGTCACATACTTCAATAATTTCCTGGTGTTATTACCGGCCATTTTCAACAAAAATTACGTGGCGCTTCAAGTTCGGAAAATTATCAGACTGATCGACGCTTTCCACAAGCAAAATTTATTCAGCTGCCAAGTGTCGCCGGCCGGCCATGTGTTTGACAGCTAGTGAAGTCTGTCTACTGTTGAAAGTATTATATCGATTTTAACGTTTAAGAATTTCTATTATCCAAAGAATCTATATAATAGGTCTTTACCTATGAAATTGCCGTTTTGTATGAAAAAATTTAAACGAATTTTTTTCATGAATTTTTTTATTTGTATTAATCGAAGTAATCACCCATGCAATCAATGCATCTTTGCCATCGCAGTGGCAGTTTATTGATGCCCTTCTTAAAGAAATCAGCTGGACGGGAGGCAACAAATTCTTCAAAGGCATTTTGTACTGCCTCTCGGGTATTGAATTTTTTTCCCGCCAAGAAGTTATCCAAATTCTGGAAAAAGTAGTAGTCTGTAGGCGCAAGGTCTGGTGAGTAGGGCGGATGACGGAGAGCTTCCAACCCCAGTTCTTGCAACTTGGAGACCGTCTGCTGTGCAGTATGAGGTCGCGCGTTGTCGTGCAGGAGCAGCGGAGACGAGCGATTGACCAATGCTGGTTGGAGATGCGCCAGCTTCTCCATCATTGTGCTCAGTTCTTCACAGTACACATCTGCAGTAATGCTCACCCCGTTTGGTAAGAAGCTGTGATGAATCACACCGGCGCTAGACCACCAAACAGTGACCATCACTTTTCTAGGGGTAAGTTTTCGTTTAGGGCATTGTTTAGGTGCTGAACCAGGATCCAACCAACTTGCTGAGCGCTTGCGGTTATCAAACAGAATCCATTTTTCATCGCAGGTAACAATGCGGTTCAAAATTCCTTCATTTGTGTGTCTGTTGAGCAGTGCAAGGCACGTCTCGACGCGTACTTCGCGCTGGCGATCATTGAGTTCGTGGGGCACCCATTTGTCAAGCTTTTTTACCTTGCCAATTTGACGCAAATGGACCAATATTGTTTTGACGCTAACGTCGAAAGCTGCTGCTAATTCAGCCGTAGATTGTGTATCATCAGCTTCCACAACCGCCTTTAATTCGTCATTGTCGACCAAAGTCTTCGGACGACCGCGAGGTTCATTTTTCAGGTCGAAATTTCCAGAACGGAAGCGAGCAAACCAATAACAGGTGGTGCGTTGGTTTGTAGTGTTAGCTCCGTAAACGTCGTTGATGTTGCGTGCCGCTTGTGCCGCGTTGCTGCCACGACGGTACTCATATTCCATAATTACTCGAATTTTTAACGTATCCATGATGACGAAAAAGATTGAAATGCGATGAAAATGTAACACTAATCAATAAAGAAATGACTACTTTTGGAAAAAAGAATCCATGTTTTTAAAATAAAATTAATTTGAAATTAGAATTCTTAGCCAAACAAAAATTATTTTGATTTGAAATGGCCAGTACTGCAGAACGGCAATTTCATAGGTAAAGACCTAATATGAAAGCTAAATAATTAAAAACTGAATACTTATGAAGTCACCTCAGTACTACTGAAACCAGTTCGTCACGATAGTTTGTTTTTAAGATCCATCGTTACTTAAACCGGTGGAATCTTTTCAATCCGGTAAACCTCTGTACTGGTTATACACATATACAGTGAAAAAAATTTAAAAACGTTGTTTAATTAATTCCAATGTGGATTAACATTCCAGTGAATGAGATAAACTATGTCTCAAGGTGATTAGAGTCTACCTATTTTTTGTATGTAAGGGTGTCTATGCACAATGGTCTTGATTACTAACACTTACCTACTCTTTTTTTGTTCCATATGTTATACTGACCATGTATCGTTTGTTGCTTAAAATATTCAGGCGAATAAACCAATTTTCAAAACATGTTTGCCATAACCCTGTGGTAACCTCAGAAACATGTTTATAATGTGTAATATCTTTCCTCAAGGTTGCGGGGTATTTTTTGTGTGTATTATGTGGGAATAAGCTGCACGCGCTATTTCATTTGACTGATGGGCGCGCGCGGTAGGGGGAGATGTCAGATGGTGCCAACCCATTTTGCGTAAGGTTGTCAGCCAATAGTGAATTTGATATAAATTCAACTATTTATGTAATAAACACAAACACATCTGACATGTTATATTTTACAGATCATATACTACTAGGCTCGCTCAACATTTTTATCTACTCCTTAACAGCTTCTTCTGGTGATAAAAACCGTTGTCTGCGTAAATAATTTTTGATTTTTGAACACAAGAAGATGTCACATGGTGATGATGGTGCCCGGTTGGAGTTGACTGCTATATGATCCATACATTCAATGATTTCACTTTCAAATATAATTTTGCCTGTCTGGCCGTGTCATTGTCATGGTGCAAAATAATACGGCGATTTTTACACATTTTAAGGAGTTCTTTAATAACTTCAGGCAAAAATTGCTGTGTACCAATACCAAAGTGAGCCACCTGTCCTGTTTTATTTCATTTTCACTGACAAAGTTGCAAGTGTGCGATCTGTGGTGCGTAACCTCAGTTCATCAATCGGAAACACCAAATTTTTAAACCCGAATGTTTTCATGGGATTAACAGTATCACCCTTTTAAATCTCATGATAGATCAAATGCCTTCTGTTTCAATGATACGGAGCACAGTATTCACAGTGGTTGATGGATTACCACCATGACATTTAATACTGAGATTGATACGACCACATTTGAATTCTGCAAACCAGTCCACATATAAACAGTTGACGTGCATAATACTACATTGTCAAAAGTAGTTTGAAAATGTGCGACACTATAGTAAATTATAGTACAGAGATTTTCCCAACATAGATCTATGACATGCCATATTTAAAATAGCGCCAAAATATAAAACAATTGACAAATAGGCCAAAGAGAGCTATTTTAAATAATACTAAAATTTAAAATGTAGTAATTAACTTTTAAACATAGTTAATGAAAGTGGCCAGTTCTGGATGTTGTTTTGTGCACTCTATTGTATTAACCATAAAGTCCATCCATACTCACATAAGTTCTTTTTACCATGATATTGTCACAAAGGTTGGTCACTCGGCAGTTGCAATCTTGACATCAAGGTAAAAACGTGGATACTTTTGTCACAATTCTACGATGTATAGGAAACGTAAAATTGAATCAAATACCGGTATATCGTTTCAAAATACTTAACAAAACTTTTTTTTTCATTTGTAAATAAAGGCATATTATAATGGTTTGATATAGATTAATAACTAATTATATACAAGGAAATATTTGGTTATATTGTTGTTATATAAAAGGAAAAATACATTAACGATATATATATATATATATATATATATATTTTTTTTTTTTTTTTAACGTGACGCGTGCAGTTAGCCTTTTGGCTTTTACTGCTTCACTGGACAGTAGGGGTGAGCGTGGGCTCTAACCGGCCTAGCAAATATAAACTACAAACTAAGTACCCGCGCCGGAGGGCGCCCCCTGTGGGGCTCGAACCTCGGCTCTGGGCGGATACTGACGTGGAGAGGGCAAGATGTCGTGGTTTTAGGGGATTTTGTGCAACTGTCGCTCTACATTAATGCGCGACGCGGGCCTCGCTACCGGTTTAGGTCCGGAGCGGGCATTCATCGGATCGAATGCAAACTAAGGGTCATGGAGGACGCTGGTGGTCGCGACGCGTTCGCGGTCGTACTCGCGTCCGGCGAGTACGAAATATCGGTTGTGCAGTGTTGCGAGAGTCTCTAATCGAGTTGATTTGGTTTAGGTATACGGTGATCTCGTCGTCCGATTCGTCTATGACGTTCTTCGGACGACGGTGTTTACGTGAGAGTCGGGAAGGAGTGTATTTGACCGCCTGTACCACCAATTTACTTGGATGGTGAGTGGCAGAGTCAAAGTACCTTTTGGACGCATGCTTCATCCATTGCCTGATGGTAGGCAATTGGAGATCGGCATGGAGGCTTTTGTTACGGACGAACCACGGTGCGCCCGCGGCTCGTCGCATAAACTTGTTCTGGACTACCTGGAGGAGGTGGATGAATTGATCCCTAGCGTGCGCGAAGACCGGGCTCGCATAGGTCATCATGGGTCGAATGCACGTCTTGTAAATTCTCACCTTGTTTTCAAGGGACATTTTACTGCGTGCATTCAGGAGGCCGTGTAATCGATAAAGGGCAAATGAGGCACGGTTACGAGCGTATCTCAGATAACGATATAAAAAATTCTACTCCCTTTTTATACATTCGGTAAATTTAAAATAATCGATAGATATGACTACAACACTACAAAAGTAATAGAATATTTAGTGCTGCTACATAATAAAAATGATTCTATTTTGGTAGAAGTACAGATGTGGTTCAAAGACGGAGGAATAAGGATATGTGACTGTTGAGCTAGCTTTTTTAAATGGCAGGTATCCGTCAACAATGTGAATCATTCTTTGATTTTGAATCTTTACTCAGCTTTGAATATTAATTTACTACTTTTATTCAGAGATAAACCCTTATACAGTAATCATGACAACGAAAGGCATAATATGACAT
Source organism: Pseudoips prasinana (assembly GCA_951640165.1). Taxonomy (NCBI): domain Eukaryota; kingdom Metazoa; phylum Arthropoda; class Insecta; order Lepidoptera; family Nolidae; genus Pseudoips; species Pseudoips prasinana. The sequence continues at coordinate 18,171,809 of OX621236.1, read as the reverse complement.
TGTTTTACTATTGATAAAGAGTGAGTAAACTAAAGGAACATTTTATTCCCATATTATTGAAGTAAAACTGCTTTATGCACGCGTGACTTGGGGAATAAGCTGAAAAATGCGAGACGTGAGTATTACGACAAGTTAGATCGGGCGAGCCCAATGGAACTTTAGAGGGAGATATACGTTAGTGAAGATAGAAAAGGAAGGGAAGCACACATTTTCTTTCTCTTATTACTATAATTTGGTAAATTTTGCTTATAATTTTAATATATCAATCTAAGTTTTATTTCAGTCGTGCGGTCTAAAGCACACTCATTTTTTATGTGAATTGTTACGACCATGAATTTAGCAGATATGCGTAAGATACAATGTGGTAACACTAAACGGCTCGCCGCAGCAGCCCGTGTGCACGTCTCTCCGTATGTAGCATTTTTTGAGCTCGCGGTTGAATATTTGCCCCGTGTAGACTTGGAAGTTGTTATCGTAATTATTACAAGCAAATGCTAACTCTATCGCAGTACCGGGTACGCCGGGCTGCGTATGCCGTGTTTGGGCGTTTCGAATAACCAGTGAAATAGCGAATAATAATTATTTTGCTGTCCTCATTACAGTTTCAACGCTATTGGTTAGATTTCTGAGTATATTTTTATCCATACAACGAAAAATTTTAACACCACGGAGTATCAATTGGAATTTTGGACGAAAACTAGAATTTCAGTATTGTTGAGAAGAGTCCCAATTTTTGAAGCCAACAGGTAGGTTATTAGTGATGTGATATGATGCCGTATGTTGTATATATTTATCCCTTACTGTCAATGAAATTGTATTTAGATATAATTTATAAATGTATGACCCACATTATTTTACGTTAGCGCGTTATCTATACTAACATTATATTCAAGCACCATTTTACTAATTTTAACACTGTTAATTAGCTAGCTTTAAAAATGCGTATCAGCGGCCGCGCCGCGCCGCCTGCCTTATTGTCCGTAGTGTCCAATCTGTTCAACATGATATTATGTATGAATTTAATTTTGTCTATCTAACAGTAATTACCTATTTTTTTTTCTGAAGTCAATTTAATGTATGAACCTATAATTATTTCACGTTTTTACTGACGACAACGTAAAGCTTACCTAACTTTTACGTAGTGTTAATTTTAAATATCACGTATTTATTAAGTGTAAATAAATACATTCCGGCCGGCAAGACATTCCACCTTTTTTTTTATTGCAGCCGAATTTTGACAATGCATGGCTTCTTTCCTTACGAGTTGGTACGTCGCAGGTACCTATGTCAGCAGGTACCTGCGTGCAATTTTGGTTCCTTTGTCATTCTAAGAGTGATTCAAGGGGACCACGTTAGTTTCACTTAGGAACAATATTGGTTATTTAATTTACTTACTAATAGATAAGTTGTTTATAGATAGGTAGGTACATCATTTATAGATTTCTAGATCTGCATGTAGGTATACTACTGACATGGCATGGCTATTTGCAAGCTTCATATTTCTCTTTAATTGTCACCCAAATTATCAATAACACAAAATAAAAAATTCTAGCAATGCTTAGGAAAATCAAGTACGCCAGAAATCAAGCCTTGCTAACTTGAGTTAACATTTCACTTTTTGAGTTTGATGACTGCAATTAGATATCAACAGCCAGCCTATAACATATCATAGGACCCAGTTGGTATATAAACCTAGCTTCTATAGAAATGAAATGTCTCAGAACTAGTAATGATAATGAAAAAATATGAATGAGTATATATTCATATTTTTACCATACATGTCTAAATTGACCATGCAAAAAAAAAATAGCCACCAGCTGGACAATAAGTGTTATATCAAATTGTACACATTCCAGATCCAATAGTTATACATTGGCATCTGCCATTTTGAAGCATAATCACAGCAGAAGGGATACCTATTTGTTACATGGCTTTATGATTATTATAATGCTCAATTATTCATATAGTTTTAATTGTTCCAGTAATTATCAACAATGAGCGGGGCTGTGAGGTTGTTACACATATGCAAGCCACTGCCAAGGTCATGGCATTGTCGGCTAGCAAGTTCATCTGCAGCACCACCTACTCCAGGGGTGCCATATACCAAACTTACTATTGGAGTGCCAAAAGAGATCTGGGAGAATGAAAGAAGGTATTTATACATCATATCATTGTATTTTATTCAACAACTTATATATAACATTCCTCTCTTAACCATGATCAATAAAAAATATAATAATTATGATAATATAATAATAATATCTAGGGACAATGTCACACAGATCAACCTAGCCCCAAACTAAGCAAAGCTTGTACTATGGGTACCAGGCGACGATATACATACTTATACAGATAGATAAATACTTATATATATAGCAAACATCCATGACTCAGAAACAAATATTCATGCTCATCACACAAATATTGGACTTACCGGGATTCGAACCCAGGACCACCAGCTTCGTAGGCAGGAGCACTACCAACTAGGCTACGGTGTTATGTTTCTTTCCCAAACATAACTTACTTATATTTGATTAATTCGATTACAGGCATGTTTTGTATACAAGTAGTTAGTAAAACAAGTTTAAATATATTTTAAGATAAAAATTCATTACTTGGCAATGAAATATAAAATTACATGTACTTATATCCTTCCATGGTAACTGGGAGACTTTGCTCTGTATTGATAAACCTTTCATTAAAAACATGGTTAAGTTATATTAAACTGGTGGTCTATAAAAACTTACCACAATTTATCAAATACAACACAAATACTCCAATGTAATTGAATTCATAAACAATTCAATAGACATCAATTAACTTTATAAAGACTAGTTCATGTAGAATTTGGACACCATGCATGCATTGTATTGTAATGTATATTCATTAAAAATCATCTATGTTGTTTGATAGCATTCCTGTTAAAAATATTATTGAAATATTTTATCTCAAAAATATGTTTATACATGTTTGTTCTATATATAGTTAACATATAAATATTTATCTACATCCCCAACTTTGCAAGTTTGTATGTGAGATATGAAATAAAAATTAATCTTAAATTTAAATAAAATATTTATATATTCCACCATGGCTTTTAAAAATGATCACATGATCTTTTTCTGGTTGTTACTAAAAGGTTTAGTAAGTTCACACACACATATTATAGTGTTGGAGTTGTTTAAGCCACCAAATAGGCCTCTGACATAACTTAATGACTCTTGGCCAATGAATACAACTGGAAACAATAGGTTAACATACCCTCTGAAGTATAGATACAGCAATAAATTAAATGTTTGGTCACAATCCATCTATAGCCTTACTGTGAAAATCATCTACAGATCTGTATCTTGAACCTGAGAAACTATTAGCTATGTGTGTAAGCAAATACTCAACTGAAATATAAATTTTCTTTAATTATTTTCAGAGTAGCTGTTGTACCAGCTGTAGTTAGTAAATTAGTGAAAAAAGGTTTTAATGTGAATATAGAAGAAAATGCAGGAGCATTTGCAAATTTTCCAAATATGTCTTATGAAGAAGCGGGTGCTAAAGTTACTAGCGTTAAAGACACATTCCAGTCAGGTAAATATTTATTTAAAATAGCCAACTTTTATCACCTATTCTTGGGTTGTTAAGTTTGTATTTATTGGTCAAAACAAGTCTGCCAAGATATTAAACTTAGCCCATATATTGCTTTGGAAAGTTCTATTCTATCAAACTTATTGATACTATTAAATAGTATCAATAAGTTTAATAGTAAAGAAAGGTGGTTAAGGTTACTAGTTTGTATTAATGTCCTTTACATCACAAATATATATAACTATAATATAAAATATAATATATATAAATTCAGCAGGTTCAAATATTTCCTACTACAATATAACAAAATGTAATTGTAATTAACTTACATCTAATTGTACTTTTTTAACTTAACTTAAGATTGACTCTAATTTAACTTACAACAAAGTATTGTCTACTACAAGTGTTGTGTATAGCTGTAACTGGATTTCAGATTCACTCACAATGTATTAATATAGTTGTATACTTTATATTATATAATCTGATATTTGTAACTGTACCTTCTAAATAAAATAAACACACAAATATTACTCATAAAGTAATTGTAGTATTGGGAATGTGCCTACACTTTGAAAGGCTCCATGCTTGTTTACCAATATGGTAGGATTAAAAAAATTTACTAATGTCTCCAATTTATCATGTATTTGTTGCAGATATAATTTTGAAAGTCCGTCCATTGATTAAACATGAAGTACAAAATGTGAAGGCGGAAGGTACACTTATATCCCTATTGTACCCAGCACAAAATCAAGAACTGATAAAACAACTTGCTGAGAAAAAAGCGAATTTATTTGGTGAGTTATTTTTAACACTCTTAATAAAGGAGAAAAATTCTCTATTTAAACCATATTTTTATTGTGTATGTACAGATTGCTCCAGATTTTTAAATTTTACTAATTTACTTTTAAATCGAATCGAATTGTTGGGAAATGGTTCCATTTAAACTTTGCTTTGTTATAATCCTATAATAATCTTAAGAATTATAAGGAAAGTTTTGTTGAATAATGTTAGATGTCTTGAGATTCAACTGTTTTGTTGTTGTGTTTAAAATGTTTTAAAAGCAAACCACCGACTTCAATAATAGACAGTATGAAATAATTTAAGTGTACACATGTATGAATAAATTATTCGAAACATGACATAGGTAGTAACAATTGACTCATTAAAGCCGTCACGCACATGAACCTTTTAACGGCTGACAGTGAAAGTCAATTATGCCTGGTTCCCATATTCAACTATGGGTTGTTTACCTAACAATATTCATTATTTTATAAGCCTTCCTATTGGTTCAGTACAGTAACTAGTATTAGATTTCACAATGACTTGCTATAGATACCCCATTTTGACAATTTTTTTTTAGATATATCTAATTAATTTTCTTGTAACACATCAACTTATTTGGTTAATCTTGCTTGAAATAGTTATGTAAAAGTGTATATGTTTTAAAAACTGTGTTAGATCCCAAAAAAAATTAAATAGTTTTTTTACATTTTATATTAAGGAGAAACTTTCTTGTTTTTTAATCATCTTAAAGTATTTATATTTTGTAATGAACGTGTTCAATTTGTTTTGACATATTATTGTCTATCAAGTGGCGACTGAAGACTCAACCTGATCCATTTAAAATTCTACCCTCGATGTGATTTTTCAGCGATGGATTGCATTCCTCGAATAAGTCGCGCACAAGCTTTCGACGTGTTGAGCTCGATGGCGAACGTGGCCGGCTACAGAGCTGTCATTGAGGCGGCAGCAAACTTCCCACGCTTCTTTTCTGGTGACAATTTAATGCAATTTATATTACATTTTTATTTATCTTATGTGCTGCATTTATCCTTATCTAGCCGCCAAGTAAGCCTCTGATATAGCTAATGACTAAGGCCAGATTATCATAATTCATTGTATGACTAAACGCCTACAGACATTACGCCGACAGACTGTACACCGACAAGACTTTAATTCGACTGTACTTTTCGCCGACAGAACACTTTGCCGACAGTATTCATAATTATTGGTTAGGTCAGAACTACAACGAATCGAAAGTGCCAGAACCGAATCGGTCCTATATTGGTCCACTTGGTAAATGTTTCTCTCTGAGTATGAGTGAAGTGTTCTGTCGGCGAAAAGTACAGTCGAAGTAATGTCTTTTCGGTTTACAGTCTGTCGGCGTTTAGTCGTACGGGCATCATAATTATATCCATATACTCTTTCAGCTGATTTTGTGTGAATGCCACTAAATTATGCGAAATCAGCTAAGCATAACTTGAACACTAATTATTTCAGCCTTAAGCGTATATCCTAACCGGTTAGTAAATTCGTTAAGTAGCTTTTTCATAATGTTTTAAAAACAGTCTGACACAATTTCCTATAAAGGACAATTTGAAATAAGGGCCTGCCAAATATCATAACTTTCACTTTCTTCTGTTTGTATATCGGTTATGTACAAACACACTTGTGTCACAGTTTCATAATATGTTGTAAATTATTTGATTATATTCCAACGCTTCAAATTTTTAGGTCACCATTAACTGACAAGGACACGAATTTAACTTGCCTTATGTAAATTGCGATACATTATAGATTTGCGTTCAGAAGCTCTACCTGTTTAACCGTATCCTAGAAAATCCAAAAACGTATGTGACAGAGTGTCATGTGTTCCGTGTCTCAGGCCAGATGACGGCGGCAGGGCGCGTGCCGCCGTGCCGCGTGCTGGTGGTGGGCGGCGGCGTGGCGGGGCTGGCGGCGGCGGCGCAGGCGCGCTGCATGGGCGCCGCCGTCCGCGCCTTCGACACGCGTCCCGCCGTGCGCGAACAGATCGAATCGCTCGGCGCGCAGTTTATCACTATGGACATGAAGGTTAGACTTACAGTTTTCGTTAATCTCTAATGTCCTGCCTTAACTATCGTTGTGTACTACCTAGGGCTCTTTTGTATGGTCAATGGAGGAGCCTAAGGATGCGGCAGGATTCGAACCGAAAAATAGCTAACGGTTATTTATTTTTTTAAAGTTACCTATTCTTTGTTTTATTATTATAAGATTTAATATGTTTATATACATTATCACTTTGTCCTATCAATAATTAACAATGTAAAATTTAAGAAACTACTATTAAACCAAATCATGTATGTTCATTCATTCTTTGCTTTTATTTAGTTTTCATGGATATGTGCCTCCGATAAGGCTTGATGTGTTTCATGAACGTGATTGTTTTGTTCTATCAATAATAAATTTTATGGTTTGGTTCCATTACCATTCCATTTGTTTTCACTCATATCTCCACTTGCAACTCGTATCAATGCAAGATTGACGGAATGACACCAATTTAGAAAATAGCATTTGTGTCACATTTATAGAATCTAAGTTGTGTATCTAATGTTAGTCTGGCAATTGTGTCATTATTAGATTTGAACCTTAGCCAGGGTAGGCTATAAAATTCAATTCTCTATTAATTTAGCTGTTCGATTTTCATTTATTTAGCCGGTGCACTTTGCTGTGTTCAAAACTCAGCGACTATTTACTGTGTACACCTGAACAAATTGGAATTGTATTAAATAATGAATCACAATGCACGACTCGGCGACTCGTTATCGATGTCTTTAGTACAATATCTCGTCGTGACCTACACATTAATGCAGATTAGAGAAATGCAAACATTTATAGATGTTGTTATGTGAGATAGACACAATAACTCTTGCGGTCAAAGTATAACTACAACTATCACGTTCCTTATAGTACGAGATCTGTGGATGCTATTCCTACACTCATGTTTAATAAAATGTATATAATTTAGATATATTTTTATAAGTGCACTTAAGCTATTTAAAAAACTTAAGTAGGACATTTCATCTAAGGCAATATCTTTGTCATAAAATTTATGTATTTCGTTACACTGATTTTGCTTTAATATTTCATTCAAGGTAATTTTCGCTCCCAAATTGAATATTTATAAATTATTTTCAATAGCTTTTAGCTGGGCTTTATGCACAATCGACGCCACGTCAGAGGTTACACGAAAACCGACCTTCCTATCTACGTAATAAAGACAATGTCAAGATCAAAGTGTATAAACTGCCGCCGCTAGACGTTGCGTTTTGATGGTACCAGAGCGCTATTTTAAAATAGTCTCAGAAACAATTGTTTCACATAATAGTATTTGTTGTTTTATTTGATGTACTTGTAGCAACTGCATACGTATTAATGAATTCTTTTCCATGAAAACATAAGGACTAATATAATTGGTACAACAGGTGTTGTACAACTAAATATTACGTCTTGGTGTAAAATATTGAAAAAGTTTACGATGCCTAGTTATATAAAAAATATGCATTTTTATAATAACACGCTACTATTGCGATGCCCGATTGGATATTATTGAAACACACACGTGCGCCTACATCATCTATACATATAATAAATCTGTAGAAAAATCATTTTTGTACATGAAAAGAAAATCCAAAAAAAATAGCCAGGGTATTAAAGGACAACCAATAGAACCCATTTCCAGCATTTTTAGAATTTTTGTCTGTTTGTCTGTTTATATGTTCGGGTATCACGTAAAATATACGAAAGCAATGTAGATAACTTTTATACACAACGATTGAGCGTAACTTGAGGTAACATTTAGTTTTTGTTTTATTGCAATCGGTTCAGTCTATCAAAAGATATTAGATTTTAAAGTAATCATGGAGAAAAATAACACACATTTCGGTACTTCAAGATGAACTAATGTTTATAGTTGAACTAAACTGTCCGATAGATGTCTTTGTGCATATTATGACATCTCTTTTCTGAATGAACTAGGTTGATAGTTGATTTTTGTTTCGATAGATGTCGTTGTGTATTTCTTTTGACTCGCGGTGTTAATTTTGCCCGTGTTTGCTGATTGCATGAGTTACGTAGGGTTTTGAATGTTCTGAATTGTTTCGAAATAAGGTCTTGGCTGCCTAGAAGTATGTCGTTGTCCAAAATTGGTTTTTAAAAAAATCTGTTTTCTTTGGGCAAATTGAATTATGTAGAAGGTTGGATTTGTTATAATTTCATTTTAAATTATTGATAGTTGATTTTTATTTCGATACATGTCGTTGTGATTGATAGTTGATATTTATTTCGATAGATGTCGTTGTGCATTGCTTTTGACCCGCGCGTGTTTGCTAATTGGATGAGTTACGTAGGGCTTAGAATGTTCCGAATTGTTTCGAAATAAAGTCTTTCCGTATATAAAATGTACTCTATGCGTCTTGGTTGGCTAGAAGTATGTCGTTGTCCATAATTGGTTATTAAAATATTCTGTATTCTTTGGGCAAATGTACATGGTTGGATTTGTTATAATTTAATTTTAAATTATAATGTCAATCGATCGAAAGTTTGTGCTGTCGATTCGTTTGTAACGCGAATGTACAGACGATTCGAATTTTATTGAGCCTGTCCGATTGAATGTATTTGAATGTAGTAAATTAACCCGGTCTCTCATAATTTTCTCAGCACAAATCTATATACCTACCTATGTAAAAGAGGAAACTGACTGACTGACATATCAACGCACAGCCTGAACGGCTGGGGTTAGAGACTTGAAATTTTGCCGGTAGGTACTTTTTATGACGTATGCATTCACTAAGGAAGGGGTTTTTGGAAATACTAACCCTAAAGGGGTAAAACAGAGAATGAAAGATAATGAAAGATAATGAAAGATTTTGAAGTTAAAGGCATTGAAACTGATATTTAGTAGTTCAGCCAAAAATAAAAATAAATATTTTAGAATTTTTGGAAATTCCACCCCAAGGGCGTAAAATAGGGGATGTAAGTTTGTATGAAAAGTGTATAATTTTTTATGTGAAAAGCGTGAAAATTGGTATTTGGCCTTTCCGTTAAAAATAAAAAATATGTATTTCAGGATTTTAGGAATTTCCACTCCTAAGGGGGCATAATAGGGGATGTATGTTGCGTGTGGGTATACCTATAATGGTTGTGAGACTTCAAGTCAAAACTTTGCATCGTGTTATAGAGTCTACTATTATGCCTGGATCCGCCCAGGGAGAAGCAGTGTTCGTGTCACGTATTCCGTTAGTGCCAAATGATCTCCCTTTTCAGTTTAAAATACTGTAATTCCCTATGAAAGTGTGTGTCGCGATAACCATCCAACAAATTGCAAAGGCAAACCCTCAAGTTAGCTGGAATTGACTTGAGGAAGGCGGGCAGGTTCACGTGGCGTGCTCACGTGTGAGTTCATCCCACAGTCTGATCCATGTAGAGCGAGGACCTACGTCTTTTGCTGTGCGCCGTAAAGTGGATGATATTGAACATCCCACATACCAGGCCGCTTGCAGAGCACGCCATTTATTAGTTGGAGGTAAGCATTGGGATGACGCTCTAGCGGAAGCATGCGTGAGCGATAGTCCACATCGCTTGCGACATTTGTTTGCCATCTTACTGACCTTTTGTGCGTTATCGGACGCTAAACAGTTATGGCAAAAGTACCATGACAAGTTTGCTGAAGATTTTATGAGACATGTACAACTAAATACTGATAGACAAATTACTGACAGGGTACGTGAAAATTGTCACAACAGGTCCTTATTGGCTATTCAAATGATAGTTATAAGTATAGGAGGGAACCCGATCAGTCAGAGGCTGTGAAAAGGCACAGGAGTTTTTTATTGTTAAAAATAGGCGATGGCACATACCCCGTACAAGAAGATGGAAAAGTTATTTTGATTGGTAATCTCTGTTCTTAGGTTACACCACAGCAAGAGCTAATTTCTTCTGTGTACGGAGATACCACAAACATGGGAAATCAAGCCGGTTCTTGGCTATGTCAGCGAGCTATTTTGACTCCCCGCAATGACCAAGCTGCGGCAATTAATTTTAAAATATTGAGTCATGCGTCCGGTAATAGTAGAGAATATAGCTCAATAAATACATTTATGGAAGAAGATAACGCCACGCACTACCCGGTAGAATTTTTGGATTCCCTCAGCACACCCGGACTTTCAGCCCACAAAATAGTTTTAAAAATTGGTGTACCAATCATTCTCCTCAGAAATTAATGTCCTCCCAAACTTTGTAACGGTACTCGACTCAAAGTCACAAATCTGCAACATTACCGAAGCTGAAATATTAACAGGTTGCGGCGCCGGTGATATTGTTTTTATTCTAAGGATACCTATAATTCCTAAAAACTTTCCTTTCTCTTTCAAACGAGTGCAATTCCCAGTCAGTCTCTGTTATGCCATGACGATTAGTAAAGCTCAGGTCCAGACATTATCCGTTGCGGGGGTGGACCTAAGTATTGGATGCTTTTCCCATGGTCAACTATACGTAGCTCTTTCACGCGTAAACAACCCCAATAACGTTTTTGTGTACGCTCCAGATGGTTCCACACGTAAAATAAAGAAGCACTAAATTAAATAAAAAAATGTTTTCGGTATCCTCCCACCGCGCTTTACACTAAAAAATACATTGTTAAGTTCCGACATCCACGCGAACGAAGTCGCGGGCACAGCTACACTCAGGGGCACATTTAACCGTCCACTCATCTCGAACTGCTTAACGTTTGTTTATGTTAACTTACGCTTTGCGTACTAGGCGTTACTTCTTAAGTGGGTATATCTGAAATAAATATATCGATCATACCCGCGTTTTGTTTACTTTTGTGGTTTTTATTCAACAATAATCAGTTTAATCGTAATTTGACAGTCTCGCCCCATGTTTTATGTGACGGATACATTTGATTTAAAACGTTGTGATACCATTTCTTCGAATAAAACCTAGGTATTGGCCTGCCGTGATTTCATTTACACCAAAAAAATGCCACTGGACGCAGCTGGGGCAGCTAGGGCTGTAGCACTTGCAGACGCTGGGTTTAGCCAGCGTCGGATTGGACGGATGCTTGGATATCCACGATCCACAATTCAAGATGCTATCCGGCGTTACAGAGAGACTGGTTCCTACACAAGAAGGCCAGGGCAAGGTCGTAGAAGGTGTACATCAGAGAGAGATGATCGTTACATCGTCTCGAACGTTCTTCGGAATCGGTTTACAACTGCTCCTGAGGCTCGTAACCGCTTGTTTGAGGTACGAAATGTAAGTGTGAGCCTAAGAACAATAAGAAGAAGGTTAGCTGAGAGGGATCTGAGAGCATTTCGACCAGTTCGAGTCCCAGCGCTGACCGCAACTCACAGAAGAGCGAGACTTGCATTTGCTCGAGAACATTTAAATTGGACTTCGGAACAATGGAAGGCAGTTCTCTTCTCGGATGAATCAAGAATAGCTTTACGAGGTCCTGATGGACGTCAGCGCGTGTATAGACGCCGTGGTGAAAGGTTTGCTGAATGTGCTGTGGTTGAAACAGTAGGCTACGAGGGAGGCTCTATAATGGTGTGGGGTGGCATTTGTTATGACGCCCGTACAGAATTGGTCATCTTCGATAGAGGCAGCGTTAATGCTCACAGGTACGTGACAGAAGTTTTAGAACCACACGTGATGCCTTTTGCGCCATTCATTGGCGATAATTTTGTTTTAATGCACGATAATGCTCGTGCACACACCGCGAGAATTGTCAGCGATTACTTGGACGCCGTCGATATTCAGCGATTACCATGGCCAGCTCGCAGTCCTGACCTGAACCCAATAGAGCATGTATGGGACAACCTAAAAAGACGAATTCGGGGTCGTACACCAGCTCCTACCACCATCAGTGAGCTAAAAACTGCAGCTGTTGAGGAGTGGCAGAACATTCCCCAAAGCGACATCCAAGACATAATTGACGGGCTTTCTAATCGATTGCAGGAGGTCATTAGGGCCAGAGGAGGAAATACACATTATTAATCCGGTAATTTAGAGCACACTTTTTTTTTAAATTGACATTTTGCTAATTTTTATTTTTTGTAAGAAAAGTGCATATTCAATTTTTTTTAAATTTTGTCTTAATTAAACCATTTCACAACATACACATGTTTCATTTATTTTCGTGGAGGTTCACCCAATGTGACATTATAACAAAATTAATTAAGTTACCATAGAATTTTGAAGAAATCTACAAAATATAGGTGGCCGGTTAAATGTGCCCTTGAGTGTAGTTCAAACAATAAATGTCTTTGTCAGTGTCACATGAACGTAGAAATAGTGCCGTGGTATCTCGCATTATTACATTATCATAGGATTGTTTTACGCGTTGTGTATCTGTCTCAGGTCTGATAGTGTGTTATATCACGTGTATGAGCCGATTATGTGGATACTGGCCTTAAGAGTTAAGCACGAGCCGGCACTGTTATAGAGCAACTGATATGCTCGCGCTTAGCGCTGAGAGGAATGGGGGGCTATAATACAAAGATAAGGGGCTGAAGGACCTTGAAAATTCTAGTGGGTACGAAAAAAGGCAGTGAATGGCAATGGACGCACTAAGTGTATTTATAAATCTAACTAACGCAGAGCTTTACTTAATCAGATTTATGATGACTCAGTGCTAAGTTCAATCTCCATAAACATGTGTTAAAAATGGTAAATTTGCTATTCCCTTAAATAAAGAAACACAATGCACGACACACACATTTTGGGGAAAATTGACAGATTGGGGTAGCCTGATGTGCTGGCGTCTGTACATTTGTCTGTGAGTTTGGGCTTCCCAGTGATCAAATTTCAGTAGACTATAAAAAATCTCCCGAAGCCTTGAAGTTAATTTCTAATTACTGAATAAAGTTCCTTACAGTCTGAGTTCCGCGAAATAATCCTACCCAATTATCTGGTCAGGTCTAAAATAATATTCGTTATTTGAAAAAAATTATGATTTAGATTAAAATCCTTTGTTGGTTGAGACCTTTCTGCGGTCGCCAGAAGGTCTGTATAAGCTAGTTAGAACATAGTATTTAATTGAAAGTCACAAGTCATCAGTTATTCATTACGTAGGTACATAAGGATTCGACAATATTATTGTGATCAGACAGAGGAAGGATTGTCTAGGCCATCTGTTCCAGTTAAATTCTTAATTTAATTATTATATCGTATTAGAATTAGATGCTTAAATATGAACTTATGACATTTACAAGTGGTTCTTTCAAGTTGGAAACGGAACAAAATCTTTGTGAATTGAAACAATGAAATTCTTCCATCACTTGGTCTAAATAATTTCATTATTTAATTACACAAAGATTTTCTAGCTTAAAAGAACCTATCTAAAAATCCTAGTTCTTTTTATGTGTAAGTTCATATAGTTCAGAAGCATTATAGTGCCCTGATAACAGCTTAACGACGTCCCTTACACACCTGTATAATTTTTTATCTCCTACACAGTCCGATAAAATTAATTAAAAGTAGCTTCTAATCGAAATACTAATAAAAAAAACTGTAGATTTATTTTTGTTATCCCGATTACTTTTTTCGTGTTATTGTTATGAGACTGTTTATTTTCAGAGGTGGGTGTACCCTTATCTTATTGGTTGGGGTGCAGCGTCCACCCCGGCTTTGGCAGCAATCGCCAATGGTAATTCCCTCCTGTTTGCTAGTAACGACCTTTAGTTGCTAGTTATCATATTCATGTAGTATTTATACGTTTTATTAGTATCATTTGCCTTGTTGTTTTTATAAGTAAACTAATAATTTAGTATGCTATCCTATGCACTTTAGTAAAATAGTTTGTCACATGCTACCATCCGTATAGTTTGCTGATATTTTGTGCGCCGCTATGGGTAATTAGTACCCGTAATGTATCACTTCTGTTTTAAAAAACTTAGTTCTGATTGCAACTTTTATATAAATAAATAATAAAATAAAAATAGTTTATTTCAGTATCTTATACTACTACAATTTATCTTACATAGGGGTCTCCTTTTAAGTATATTAAATACTTGTGATAGGAGGCCCCACATATATATATATATTAACAACTTTTATTTTTTTCTGTATACACATAAAATTTTAAACAAAAAGTAACAAGATAGGAAGAGCACATAGGATCTGCTTATTTTGTAAAAAACATTCTTCCAGCTGACTCGGGACGGGAAAAAAAATTAAAGATTAGACTAGAATGTGCCACAGATCTCATGCAATACCAATTAAAATAATTTTAATATAATTGCATATGAAAAGCACAGTGCATTTTTCGTTGTGTCTCTTTATTTTATCGCTTATTTTTACTCAGTGTGAGTAAAACTAAGAGATACTTTAGTTCCTGTTGACTATTGTGTCCAAATAAGTGCGCAGTTTTAGTTGTTGGTCAATTCTATGCATGCCCTGTTCTTTAATACAAATTATATCAGAGGGAGTTATGACATTTAGATTAGTTCAGCGGTGTATAATACAGAATCGCCTGCATTGAGTTACTAGAGTGTAGTACTACTTTACTGAATCAACTGAAGTGTACTCATTTTAATTTTTCATTCAGAGTATCACTGAATAGCAATAATAAAACTGTGCCCAAAAGATAACTAGTTTAACGATTCTTTAAACTCGTTTGTAAGCTACGAACCTTGAAGCCATTTCTATCGGCGTCATTCGTGTAAACACCTACTCTTAATCATTTATGATAAATAAGCTTTATATAAACTCAGAACTAAAAAAAACGGCAGAGAACGAAAACGTATGCGAGTTAAATATGTATTGTTATGTTAAACGCAATATTCATGATAAATATTTTGTCATTTTCAAGGAGGATTGGTGGTCATGTTAGTTTATTGAACTGTTGAGAAAACATACCGTTTCTACAAACAAGTAATAAAAACGCGGCGCAATGGTTAGGGGGAGTCGTGTCGTTACGACGTCGTGATGAGGATTCGATTCCTGCGCAGGATTCAAGACAACTATTTGTGTAACGCATAGATAATTTTTCTGAGTATTGATGTGTTTCGTATCCGTGAATTGTATGTATGTAAACTCCCACTCCACAGGAATTTCACTATAGCAGATGTTTTTTGTTTCTTCAATGTAATTTAAAGTTATCTATATAGTATCTAGATGATTCTTGTCTTTAATAAAAAGAAGATCAACTGTAGACTTTTAGTAATATAGGTGCAATATTAAAATAAACATGTGTATTTTTATCAAATAATAAATCAGGACATACATCGACCTATCCGTAGAATAAAGTTACTTCTAATTTCTAATTATAATTTTTTAGCAATTTGACTATTTATAGAAAAATAATCAAATTACTAGAAAAATTATGTAAAATAGTTTGCTTACCAATTTAAACTGGTTAGCTTATAAATTTAAGAGATGTTGGTGTATTTCATAGCATTTTAGCTGAACCGTACTCGGTTCGACCTATAATATATTTCTTAATGACCCGTTTATTTACTCAGTCGGTTAGTCATTCGCTTAGTATAGTGTTGTTTTAGAGTCAGCTTAGTATAAGGTACGATGGGATTGGCATCGTCATTTCATGTAGGAAAATCCTGTAATATAAATAAAGAATAAAAGAAAATTTATAGCTCATTTTGTATTAGACAAATGTAAAATCGCTCTACTCTGAAGAAACGATTATGCAGGAGTAACTTTATTCTACGGATAGGATGACATGATTTAATTTTGTCTCCTTGGCCCTCTCAAATGAAACGTAACTACTCTATGCTGAATCTGTCAGCTCCAGCTGGTGTCATTTCACTTTTCTAATTTTTTTAAAACCCAAAGCAAAGATATAGTCATTCGATTAAAATAGTTCCTAGATAATTACCATTTCTCTGGCAACGTTTAATTACTATTTGTTGTGTTAAGCAAGTTTCCGGAAAATTTGTAGTAATGATTAAAATATGATAGTTATATTTATTTTTAATCGGGAGTAGTCCCTCCCTCTAACTCACCACTGCAACATCTGTAAGCCAAGATCAACAGTGGCACACAATGAAATGACACTGAGCGGTGAGGCTCAGGCATGTCCCGGGGAATCCCTTTAACTGTCTTGGATCCCGTAACGCATTTAATCAGAAAGAAAGGAGGAGTTGGAAAATAAATAGTTCCACTTGAAAATCCAATATGATAGTTGTAGTAATAATTATTCTTAAGAGTTGATACCTGCTTAATTAATCTTGTATATGTTTTTCTGGTTTAGGAGGAAGGAGCAGGTGAAGGAGGGTACGCCAAGGAGATGAGCCAATCCTTCTTGGACGCCGAAAGAGCTCTGCTCGGCAGAGAAGCTAAAACTTCTGATGTAGTCATCAGCACTGCGCTCATACCTGGAAAACCTGCGCCTATATTGATCCTGGAGGTAAGATAGTAACATTTTATTACAACTAAGTAATCAAACAAGGATACGCCCCGAATTATAGTAAGCAGTTATTGTAGCTTATGGACTCTGCAATACCCGGGCCATCGCTCATCTATTGATGACATATGTATGTCTCTTTCCCAATGAGTTCTGGCAACCTAAACAATGACGTTACGTGTAGTGTTGTGGCTTAGATGGTCGCCTTTCTACTCTCTCGTCGAGCTCTGTTTCAGGTTATAGTCCCGATTGACAGACAACTATTTGTGTGACCCATACGTTGTTCCTGTCTGGGTGTTTACATGTTTATAAAGATTCAGGGTTTTATTTCCATGTTGTGGGCGTTGTCTCTTTATAGAGCAAGTGAAAAAGTGCAACGGTCCCTATTCTTGTACATTACTTAGTTGTCTGGAAGGGATCACATGTTAGTGATAAGACCGCCAATTGTATACATTTTAATTATATTCTCATGTTATTGTGTTATTTTACTATTGGTGTACAATAAAGAGTTAATCTATCTATATTATTATGAGAGCATGTAGAAAAGATTGAGTCTTGTATGTGCACACTCAAAGCACAGAATCGATTTGTTTTGCGTAGTTTGGGATTGGACGCCATAGAAAATCCTATCTGAAGGAAATTGTTTTATTTTCTGCGAATAAAAAAGTATCGGATAGTAACTGTAGCTTTCGTCTAAACAATAATTCTTTAAAGTACACGTGTACAAATATTATATAAGAGTTCTGCAGTAATTATTTATTATTATGTCTATTCAACGATAACGAAGTCACGTATCTACAAATATTAATGTTAATGTATACCTAGATTGCTATCAACTTTAACAATCTTTTACGTTATCATTAAAAGTAATAATTTCCAGCCTAAATTGTAGGTATATATGTTTATTACACAGTTAGAACTGCAATTACTGTTGCACGAATTGGATGCTTTTGTTAATGACGTTCACCTTTATGTTAGTATTAAAATAGAAAGATAACATTACTTGTTGCTAGGTTAAATATAAATATGAACGTCAAATTAAAAAAACGATGACGGAGTTTCAGTCGGCAGGTAACATGAACAAATTCAATCTCACGATTAGAATGCAGCGCTATGATTGGTAGTACCTATGATGCTGTCATACTTTACACCAATCGTAACATTCTAAATTTGACTGTAATTTGATTTTACATTTCAAATTCTGTGAAAATGTACTCAAGACCTAACAGTGTTAGGTCTAAAGTACTATTTAAAGTCAACGCTCGCACTAGGGAATTGGACCTATTTTACAAACATACAATTGACTGACCCAAAGTACATACAAACTAAGAACAACTATTTATGGGTCACATCGATAGTTGTCCTGCTTGGGAATCGAACCAGGAATACAAAGTGGTGAGGCGACTGTCTTAACCGTTGCGCCACAACGCAAATATCTATCCTAGGTAGGAATCGAATTGATAATAGAAAGGCAATAGTTCTCCACCTAGTTTAACTGTATTATCAATAATGTGGGTGTTGACGTATAGTATAATATCTAATTAAAATTTACGCCCTAGTTAAAAAAGGATCCTGTAGATATATGTTTCATGTCTCTCTATATTATAAAATATACCATATCTTTAGATATAAGTAAATTGGGTATTTTGAGTTCTCACTGAATGCAATCTTAATGGCCCAACTGCCACAACCCCAATAGGATTATTTATCTCTTTTTACAATAATTATTAAAAAAAATAAGGGCAATTTTCGATTATAATTATTTGTTGGATAGGATGCAGTTCGTGAAATGGCACCCGGCAGCGTGATAGTAGACTTGGCGGCGGAGATGGGCGGCAACGTAGAGACCACCAAGAAGGGCGAGATCGTCCGGGTGCACGGCGTCACGCACATCGGCCTCACCGACCTGCCCAGCCGCATGCCCGCGCACGCCTCTACCTTATACGCTAATAATATCTCTGGCTTCCTCTTCAGTTTGGGTGAGTACCTAAATTTCAGATGCGACCCCCTAAACTCATGTTAATTTACATCAATATTCTGAAACAAGCACTTATGCAGTTTAAATGAGGTAACAAAATTAAATAATCATATGCTTAATTTAATCGATTGGAAGATTTATACATTTCTATTATTTAAGATTATGTAATAATAATAATAAATAAGGTAACAAAATTAAATAATCATATGCTTAATTTAATCGATTGGAAGATTTATACATTTCTATTATTTAAGATTATGTAATAATAATAATAAGTACACTTTATTGCGTCAAATAATTTACAATTTAGAAGAATATACAACAGCAGTTTTAGGCTACCTTATCGCTAAAAGCGATCTCTTCTAGGCAATAAATGAGTTGGATGAACCAACATTTATACATACATACATAGACTCACGCCTGTTTCCCAGAGGGGTAGGCAGAGACAACGGAATTCCGTTTGTCACGATCTTTGCATACTTCTTTTGCCAAAATTTATATGGAGATCAAAAGGGGTAGAAGATACAGTACAGAATAAAAAGGAAACGAGTCGACAAAATTAGCTTACCTACAAGAATGACGTAACTAATACGTATGAACTTAAGGTTACATTTTATCCTTACGATATAAAATAAAGGTCAAGTCATAAGGTATATTTCCTCTTGATCAATTCTTACTATGAAATAGCCATAGCTAAAAAGTTCAAAGATCGCGCACAATATTCAACTTTATTAAACTAATCTTACGCGTTTTGTAAGACACGAAAGAACTATTGTCTAAGTAAATGAATCATTACTATGATAAATTAAATTTAATTCTTAATTATTTGGCACGAACCGCACATCTAAAAAACTACATGTACCAAGAAATAATGATGTATATTGCTACGAACATTTTCTGATTATTTACAAGCACTTTTTTAAGTCTTCATAAATAAAACCTTTTATTTTCAAATATTGTTTAATTAGGAATCAAAGATAGATAAACATTATTATGACATGTCTTGGTGACATCATTAACCTTATGATTTAGCGACTATTTGGAATTCCAAGTTCTTATCAGTGCATTTACAATGACACAAATACGATACAGACAGACTTATAAAAAAAAAATTATCATGTTGATACGCTGCTTTACGTACTACTACGTTTATATGTTTATCAAACAGACTTCGAAAAGAAAGAGGTTACCAATTTGAATGTATTTTTGTTACACCATGCCTCCATTGCTTGGGTACAGATTTTGATATTTATATATATTTTGTCATAAAATTGGAAGCCATAAACAGTTAATACCTGTGTGCTATTAATAACATATACAAGTTTTGGCTAGTAAAATCGGTTAGATTTCCTCCCACCAGAAGTCCCAGCGGGGGTTTGCGTTGTTGTCTGTTTTTAGCCTTCCATTGCCGCGCTCCAACAGTTATGATCGCGTATGGATCCGACTTACCCTTACCTGGACACATCACATTATTTAAAAGCAAATGATAAAGCTGGGTGCAGGCTCCGTTTCGGTACAATCGCACCAAGAGTACCGTAGAAACTTCTGGGTAATTTGAGATGAAACTACAAATTGATGGTTTAACTTATTTTCCCTTTACTTGTGCTATAAGACATTGGTTACTTGTGCTCTAAGAATTCAGATGACGAAAATTTTAAGGAATCATTTTATGTAACCAGGTACAAATGACCACTTCCACATCAACCTCGAGGACGAGGTGACGAGGGGCGCTATTGTGTTGAAGGCGGGCGAGCTGCTGTGGCCCGCGCCGCCTCCGCCCAGCATGGCGCCTGTACAAGCCGCTACTAAACCCACCGCCGTCGCTAAAGCTGAACCGCCCAACCCATTCAACGAAACTTTAAAGGATTCCTTCTTGTATTCTACCGGTAAATTACTTGTCCCAAAATATATATTAGGCACCATTATGTTGGGTAAAACGTTTTGCCGCCCATTAATTTAAAAAATGTAGCATTAAGCACTCCTTAACCAAAACATTGCAAAACTGGCGTATTCATTTGTCGTGTCAATATGAAGAAGTTCCTACCGCTGCGGTGGTGATACAGAAGCTTATTACGTGCTTTCAAGCCATTAAACCTGTTTTTATTTCCAACGCTGTACCATCCAACCTGTTCATAAAAGCGTTGTAAAGAAGCACTTTTGTAACTTTACCACAAATTAAAAGATATAGCCTATATTTTAACCGAGAGAACGAAAGAGCACAGAACACAAGCTGCTTTTTTTTAATTTCTTATGGCATTGCCATTTAAATAAAAAGAGTTTAGTGTAGTATGAAAGACGATAAACGCTCAACCAACGGCTTGTCACCAACAAGCCGTGTGCCGTATGTTCGAATATTATGCCTTTATTCGTCATTGCAAAAACAAACTTATCGGAAGACCCTACTAATATATGACGTCATCTAATTTTTATAGTTGGAAATCGGTCGCGCCTGCGAGGATAAGCAGCAATTTTAGAGTATACAGTCTTAGTTAAATATTGATCATTTTTTATCCAAACCTAAAATCGTAAAGTTAAAACTTATTTTCTTTACAGGAATGGCGAGTTTAATTGGTCTTGGAATGGCATCACCGAATCCTGCTTTTACTACTATGACGACTACACTGGCTTTGTCAGGTAAGTAACTTTTAGGACATTCGTCGATATAATCTATTTACGCCTTTTTACGTTGCAAGTTCTAGTTAGAAAGGGATATAAACGTGTAAAATGATTACTGTACCGCTTCTTTCGTTGTGGGAAATTAAAGATCCCTTGGTGCTCCTGTAGACGCTTCAGAGGGTCAGTTGATGCCACCGAAATCTCGTTTAATTATATTTTAATTTTAATAAACGTTTTTTTTAAATTGGTTGCGTTTGAGTTTCATGTGCTCTAATCCTGGGATATGCCCTATGCTTTTAATAGTTAGGCTAGATTTCTGATTATTAGCTGTAATGCTCCAACATTTTTTCCAATCTCGAAAACCTGCACCACCATTAAATCATATCTGATTGCATGTAAGCTTAGTTAAACAGAGAAAGATTACATTGTGTAATCTTGGAAAATACTCCTGAAGGTCGAAAAAGAAGAATGATGTGAACACAAATATTTTGTATAATATTTTGCTATACAAAATACTACAAAATATATTTTTACAACAAACAAGCATACCCATCTGAAGGTAAGCGGATACCTTACTAGGCGTATTGCAGTTTCCATAGGGTTATTCCAGTCTTGGTTTGCTGACCAACCCTCTCTAATCAAATCTGGCAATCTAACTTACACATGGAACACTACAATCATTTATTATGGCTGCGTATATTCTGTGAGATACTTTCCCAACCACGCTTCTCATTAGGTCAAATCATGCCTAAGTATGTGAAGGAACACGGAAAAATGTTTGTTATCGGACTTACATGTAATGGTTGTCATGTGGTTTAGTACATTGATTGTTTATTGGAATAAATTATACACGTGGCATATCAATTAGATTCATTAAAAGTAAATACAATACTTGACCAAAAACCTCCAAGTGCGAGTAGGACTCGCGCACCAAGGGTTCCGTACCATTATCTATAAAAACGAGTAATAAATTGATGTTTGTTGTATGGGAGCCCCTTAAATATTTATTTTATTTTGTTTTTTTAGTATTTGTAGTTATAGCGGCACCAGGAATACATCATCTGTGATAATTTCAACTGTCTAACTATCACGGTTCATGAGATACAGCCTGATGACAGACGGACAGACAGACAGCGAAGTCGAACGAACATCACTTACCAGGCCCAACGATTTTATATAGTGCTTTAGTTGCTTTAAAAAGCTAAAGCACTTCCATAGATCCGTCTTATAATCAATTAAGATGATTTACGTTCAGTACTGTCTGATGTATTCATTACACACACACACTCTAACATTATTAGATGTTACCACCAATCGTACATGATTTTAACTATACTTTTCCATTTTATCCCGTCTTATATATTTTTTTATATTACACGGGGTGTAATATAAAGAAATATAGCCCGTCCAAGTGATGACACAACTCCATCGTGGAATTCTTATGGGGAGGCCTTTCATTTGTTTGTTTTTCATTGTCATTCACCTGACAGACCCACGCTTTAAAATAAGGCCAATTGTTTTCACTGATAAACTGCAATACTCTGTAACATACTTCCACAGTCGATGCCAGTAAACTGCTTAAGAAATGCTCACCGTAACCATTTGCTCTTTATGCAGGTGTAGTGGGATACCACACGGTGTGGGGCGTAGTGCCGGCGCTGCACTCGCCGCTCATGTCGGTGACCAACGCGGTGTCCGGCATCACCGCGGTCGGCGGCTTGCTGCTCATGGGCGGCGGGTATGTGCCCGAGACGCCGGTACAGGTGTGTTCTTATCATATCTCTTTGTTTAAGCAGAACTCGTGCACTCCATAGTTCAGGTATAAAAATATAACTACGCTTCTTGGAAATCCGCAAGTGCCTCTAAAATCAGAAAATTTCAATGAGCTCGCTCAAAAATATTAACACTCTTATTTAAAATAATTCCGTGATCCGCCGCTTAACCATGTCTCAGCTAAACCCTGCTCAACCACTTAAACCCCGCTCAACTGTTTCTTTATTTAAAAACCCTACTTAAAGGTTTCTCAGCTAAGTAACGTCATTTTATTTTACACTGTCAACATTTCTGGGACTGGTATAGAGCTTGACCAAAATTAATCGACTAAATCGGATTATGTATCAAAACTTTATAATTTTTGCTCTATGGTAGACATGGAATGATAGATTTATGATCGTAACAGTGCATTTTCAAGGACTATTGATTTTCTTCGGTGGATTTTGAAGTTTGTGATAAGATTCCAACTGGAATGCAGTATTTATTAAAAAATTATAACGGTTAGTAACTTCAATAAAACTCCATTCAAAAACAAACGTCAAACAAAACGTCAGCTGATGCAAATAAAATCCGCCATATTTGAGCAAGGTTTAAACCAGGGGACGACGTGGTTTAAATTTTGACATGGCTTAACCGCGGGTCAAAGTTATATCGTGTTTTTAAATGAAAAATTTGATAAACCATGGTTGAGCGGCCGGCTTAAATTTAAGTAGCGTTTTTAAATAAGATTGTTAGAGTATAATTTTATAATGAATACATAGCAAATATTTGCAAAATGAAAACAAAAGTCTAATTAACAGTTAAAGAAAGCCCCTATGTCAGCTGATCTTCCGATAAAGGCTTATCTAAGCCACAATGGCGTAGTAATATCAAGTAAAATAATTCCAGGTCTAAAATTGTGAATAGTATTTTAAAATCGTAAAAGCGAAATTCAAATCCCAATTCATCAGCTCTCAACTTTAATAACGAAATTACGTTTACTGTCTTGTAGGCATGATGTTATTCAACGGGTAATTGCCCATCTCTGTATACGCGCTCAATTAAACGTTACCTTAAAAAAATCTCAGCTTAGTTAGGAGTAAGGATCTTTATTATACTTATATACACCACGGCAGTAAATGAATTGATATATAACATACTCATATGATCTCTTTATGACAAACTTAGTTAATATACGAGATGAAAATTATCTACTGGTATGCAACAAAATACAACATGTAACTTAATTGACGCACACCCTCAAACACCCCAATTAGAATATTATGTTGTAATCATAATACATACCCTGAATTTTTAATTTAACGTGTATATGCATTGTTATTTACTAAATAAGTTTCTTGGAATAAAGTTTATTTTTCTTTTTTTTTGTACTAAATGATGGAATTTGTATGAATACAAATAAAACTGCGATTTCAAAAGTCTTATTACTTTGACTTACGGTCCATTTCAATTTGTTTTGACTGTACAGGGTTAATATGACAATAATTTCCGTAATTTTAATTATTATGTAATAAAAAATTACCTATATTAAAAATGATATTAATCGATTCAGTAAACGATTCTGAACGCACTCTTTTCAGGATGTGCGTTAATTAAGTTACATGTTGTATATACCATACTTTTGGCATGTCAATTATATAAAAACTTTAGTGACAAAATATTTGCTTTGTTGCAGTGGTTGGCAAGCACAGCTGCACTTATATCATTCGTGAACGTGTTCGGTGGTTTCATGGTCACACAGCGGATGCTTGATATGTTCAAGAGGTATGGTATTCTTCTTCTTAGTGCTTCTTGAAGGATAATGTTTTGGAGGAATGAGAAAGCGGGCCATTTGCGTGTGCACCAAACATTCAAATATATGTGAAATATGTCAAATATACACGAATTTCGCAGTCGCGATGCAGACCTGGTGCTTGTAATTTAATGATGGGTAAATCTCATTGTTGCTCACTGCTGTGTGGTGACGGCGACAAATATCAGAATCAGAATATCATCACCCCATCTCATCCCGTGGGGGGCGTAGAAGTCGAACCGAGGGAATATCTACCTGAGGAAGGGCAGCAGCTTCTTTCTGATTACTATGACTATCTTACTGCGATCGCCAACCCGCCTGCCAAGCGTGGCGATTATGGCATATCCCCTCAAGACGATTCTTGAGGGAGGCTTGTCCAGCAGTGGACTTATTTAGCTGTAATGATGATGATGATGATGATGAAATCTCATTGTTACCATTGCAGAAACCGTCAGTTCAAACGGTAGTACAGTACACGGAAGTTGTGTGTCACCTAGAATGGTGAGAATCGACCTAAGAGTCTGACAACGAGATCCAAGTCTCACAAACGGGAAATAATAAATTTAATCATCCGGTGGGTCTTGTACCATTTGCCAGCGTCTACCTCAGATTGATGGTTCGAGACGCTTTGCATGGCGAGTAATACAATGAAACTAAAAAAATAATTGTATGTAAGGCTTACATGTAAAGTGTAGGTTCCTATTCCAATGCAATTTCTTAAATTAGTGTGTTATGAAATAATTTACTATTATCAACAGGCCTGGCGATCCACCAGAATACGGTTACTTGTACGGCATCCCGGCTGCAGCACTTCTTGGTGGTTACATCACTACAGCTATGCAGGTAATATCATAATTCATTGTAAACATATTTCTAGTTCCTAGTTATCTAAATAACTTGAAATATGTACTAATACAAGTGTGGTTCTGATACTGTGGTACACTTCTTAACATGTTCTGCGTTTTGCGTGAAATATTGGGACTTGAGTCGTTTTGTACACTAACATCAAATTGTACAAAATTAATTAATAATAATATTCTATTCTTTAGTATAAATAATGCGCAATGAACTTACAATATAAAATCAAACTTTTTTAGGGCTACCCTGAGGTACATCAGATGGCGTACCTTGCCTCATCGCTGTGTTGCGTCGGAGCTCTGGCTGGCCTCAGCTCGCAGACCACAGCGCGGAAAGGAAACTACCTCGGAATGGTAAGACAACTTAACATTCTGTCCCGCTCACACTTGCATGTGTTTATAAGTGTGCGTCGGAGATAAAAAAAGAGATCACGAAGCTTCAATTTATTGCAACCGATGATTAGAAAAGGCATACATAATGTTGTTACTATGTGACCGCAGCTATGACTCGACCTAAGACCCGCTCATTGGAATCTTGATGGCATTAGCTTTAATCTATTGACCATTGTAAAGGCACTGAGACAGCATTGAATACAAAGACGAAATTACTGCATCGTTTCTCATAATAGCTTTTTTTGTATATTTTTCTTATTATAATCATGATTTTTTATATATAATTTAGATGCAGAAATTTTGTCCTATTCGGCTACATACATTTAATACCTTACTATTGTTATTGGTTTTAAAGTATGAACTGATAATGGCACAAGTGTAGCACAAAATTTGAATAACGTGGCAACTTAGGTTAAGCTCGGCACTTGTTTAAATTGATGACACTTTAGTAATATGAGGTTGCAAAAGATACTATAGCCTTCATATAGTTTTTTTTTATTTTTTGTGTAGAATGGTATTTTTGGGCTTTATAGATTGGAGTGGCGGGTGGTATCGCGGCTACTTTAGGCGCGTTGACGCCAAGTCATGAAGTGCTAGCCCAAATGATAGCAGTTGCTGGTATTGGAGGACTCCTCGGTGGCACTATTGCTAAGAAGATTGAAATCACTGATTTACCTCAACTTGTGGCTGGATTCCACAGGTAATATATTGTTCAGTTCCGAGTGCGATGTGATTAGTTTATATAATATTGTGGTATGAAGAAAATTTTCGACATAATTATCTATATTCGATTTTTTCGCATTTATACACTGAACTTCACTTGGGTTGATAATTTAATAGTATGAGTTTAAGAGTTAAATTTACTCATCGTTTTTTAAATATGGAATTTAGTATTGCTTGACGTTATTATTATTATTATTAATCATTTATTTTCAGTCCAACAAAGGGTCCATTTTGTTAGTAACAATAGACTTATTCTATGTTAGTATCAATATAAAATCAAATAAAATAATATTAAAATTAAATGATATAAAAACATTATTATATATGTCTCTTACTTCATGTTAGCTTGGTGGGCATGGCGGCGGTGCTGACCTGTCTCGCCACGTACATGCACGACTTCCCCGCGATGGCGATGGACCCCACGGCCGCTACGCTCAAGACCGCGCTCTTCCTCGGCACTTACATCGGTGGAATTACATTCACGTGAGTACATTTTAAATAGTTTCAACCTTACCATACATTTAATGCAACGCTATTAATGGTACTAGGTCCCATAATTGATTTAAGTATAGAGCAAAAGATTTTATCTTTGGAAAGAGGTCGTCGATAGCAACCACCCAGTTTCAATGCGCCCAGTTATTAGCTGGTTGATTAACACTTAGTCGTCCCTAATTTTAACGGATCTTACAGCCTAACATTATATAATGTTATATATTATGTGTTTTAATTATTATTAATTGACCGACAGTGCATTTAAAATTAGCAGCCTTCAATTAAAAGTATTACGGAAGTTAGAAGTTTGATTTGATATCATAATTATTACTTGATTATACACTTCATTTCTAACATAAGTCCCTAGATAAATACATCTGAAGCAGTGTGTTCTTAAATCCTAGCTATCTATGAATATTTAATTATAATTCTAATCAATTGTAGAAATACAGATTATGAACATTTATTTCTAAAATGTAAAATGCTTCCAGTCCATGAGAAAGTCCAGCTACTAATAGCTGTTAACAGTTCTGTAGCGATGAATTTAAGATCCGGATATCACGTACAAGGCCCAGTAGAACAAATAATATATTTAAGATCCCCACGTATACCAAATATTTTGGTAAAAGACACAGAAGTTATGTGGTCCCTAAACTTTATAATAAATTTCCCCTAGCTCTGATTAATAACGTAAACCTGACTCAAAACATGTTCAAGAACAAAGTTCAAAAGTTTCTTTTAAATTGTGTAGAAAATGACATTATATCTTGTAAATAGTGCCTAAGTAAACAATTGATGTATTAAAATGGGAAAAAGGGAGCTTCATCTGCCAACAAACTGCTATGCAGTTTGGCAGAAGTATATTATAAATGTAAAGAAGTATGTTACTTGTGAATATTTTTTTTTTCATTTCATTTTTCATTTCATTTCATATAATAGAATTAACATAGATTAGAGGAATCGAATGTCTCATACGACAAAACTACCATACGAACAAAATCATTAGAACATAGAACATGATTTAATGCAGTATATAGGGTGCAGAATATATTTATTTTGTTAGCAGAAGTACGCCCACCGCCACACTTGTCAGATGGTTTGGCGATGGCTTGTATGATAGCCATAGTACTCGAGATATCTCTGGTAGATATTTCCTAAGTACACACGGCTACATATCAAGCTATTCATTCACAGTATAATCTGATCCCGCGTTGTATAGGATTTCCATACAACAAGAGGTCATCTTATATTGGAAATGTATAGCTTGATGTGCAGCCAGGTGTACAACTTCTAAGGCGCCGGGGGATTAAATGGGGTGGTGACATTCGTCGCCGTCAGATACGAAACATATGTATATAGACATTTAAATTATCACAAATAATGTTATCACAGCGGCTCCTTGGTGGCGTATGGCAAGCTTCAAGGATCGTTATCTTCAGCGCCGCTGCTGTTACCGGGCCGCCACGCAATCAACGCGGGGCTACTAGCCGGGTCGCTCGGATGTGGCGGGGCCTTACTTGCCTTCCCTGATGTACCCGGCCTGCCGTTGCTGTCTGCGGCCGCTGTGCTCAGTGGCATTCAGGGATTGACGCTCACCGCAGCTATTGGTGGTGAGTGAACTTACACTAATTTAATTTAATCTTTATTTCAGACAAATATGTACAATGACAGATATAAGTCCATAATTTAACTACGAAACTAGGGTTAGTACGGGTTGTTAGTAGTACACAGAAATAAATACAAAAAAAGTGTTAGTAATTTGTTAGTAAACAAAACAGATTAACACAATTATTATTATCTTCTATTCCTGTGCAGGTGTACACCTGCCCAGTACACGATAAAAGGGCTGTCAATCTTGGACGCTAACGTTCTCAGGACAGCATTGGTGTTACCACGGACCCTACTCATCATCGATGCAGTTCTTTTCCGTATAATGGAAAAGAAGTCATCAATGGATGCAACCGCAAACATTTCGGAAGCACTGCAGTACCGTGGCTTCCTCAATACTGCCCTCAGAGCGTCGTTGTACTGAACACGCAGGGCATTGTAAGACACTAAACGATTGTCATACTGAATTCAAAATAGCGATGAACTGTAAGCCCTAAAGTACTCGATTCACGTTAGTACGAAAGTGCGCCACATCGATACATATACTTCAAATGTTTTCCACCGCGATGTACAGACGCCAGCACATCAAGCTACCCCAATCTGTCAAATTTCCCCAATTGAAACTGAACCTTATGCTTATGTGATAAAGTTGAAAATCTATAAAAGAAATTTGACAGATTGGGGTAGCTGGATGTGCTGGCGTCTGTATGTTAGTGCGCAACTATTCCTCATTGATTCACATATTGCTGAATTTGACTATTAGGTTAGATAAGGATAGAATTGTGATCATACAACGCACGGGACGAGCAAGTGAAGCGAGCCTGCCTAGCAAGTATAGCGGCCGTCGAGTACCAGATACTAATTAATTTAAATAAAGAAGAGGCGACATATCGATACAGATGATTTTGAATGTTCATCGCTATTTTGAACTTTGAAGTTCACTATAACAAAGACACTAAACTAACTAAAAAGAATAAAATTTTACCATGGTGTCAATAATTACGTGCTTTCGTTCCCTATTCTTGTTCTGCGTTACAATTATTTTAAAGCTGAAATTATTTTACTCTTTCTGGTTCGTTTCAATATTAGTTTGATAAAATAAAAAAAAATAACACAATATTTCTGTAAAAAAACAAGAACCGATCTTGATATTCTCAATATTTGTTACGTAATAAAAATAAATAAATAAAAAAAATAAAAATCTTGAAGAACCAGACCCTAAGCGTAACTTTTTTTTTCTATACACAGCTTGTGATAATTTCATGTATTGTGCTTGTGTACAGGCGCGGACATGCCCGTAGTGATCACGGTACTGAACAGCTACTCAGGCTGGGCGCTGTGCGCGGAAGGGTTCATGTTAAACAACTCGCTCATGACCATCGTGGGCGCGCTCATCGGCAGCTCCGGTGCTATCCTATCTTACATTATGTGCAAGGTAAAGTATACCACAATATTAAGAATTCATTGTTCGGTTCCATTGCTTTTAAAGAATAGCATAGTATTGTAGGCGCTGCAGGAATAATAATATTATAACCCCAAATGGTTCCGAAGGAAAATGTTGGGATTTGATATCCAATAGCGCCGAAAGCCACTACGCACGGTGCAGCATCGCCATACAATAGCATTACGTCAACATTAATGACAGGTCAACCTGTCATTTATTTTGACGCAATCAGTGTGGGTAGCGACTCGAAGCGAAATAATATAGGAGTTTCCAATAGGAGTAGAGTAGCGTTACACACCTGTAGAGGAAGATATGAATAAAGGGCCAGTGAGATAAGTGAGCGCGACCGTACCTGGATTGCTGGGTTGAAGCGCTGGGACTCTTTTCTTGGACCAAAAAGAACTTGCACTGGCACTTAACTATTTAGTTTGATTATTGATCACAAAAAAATTAAGTCACGGTCACTACGCACAATATTTTGAGTACATGGAATTTGAGCGGGAATCGAACTCGAACAGCGTACGCGCGCGCGGACGCCTAAGGTGAAGTTCTAGCGCTTCGCGTATTTTTGCCAGCCTATCGGCGAGGTGATGGATCACGTTCACGCGTATACACTGGATGGACAAATATATAAGGAATTTCTTGATCGAATAGAATTCATCAATTTGAAATTATAACTTTTACTAGACTACGACATTTCTATTTTGTATGATGATAGTACAGCTTAATGGAATAAATAGTTGTTATTTTGCTTGTTAAATTAAATTAGAGACCTAAACTTCGCACGAATTCTAGATATCGGAAATAGATTAAATATAATATATATATTTCTGTCTTATGTTAGGCGATGAACAGGTCACTGCCTAACGTGATTCTGGGCGGCTATGGCGTGACCAGCAGCGGGTCGGCGCGGCCCGCCGGCGCCACGCACACCGAGCTCAACGTGGACAGTGTGGCCGACCTCATCCATCGGGCGACGAATATTATAATCACGCCTGGTATGTCACTAAAATTGAAACCATTTTTCGAACAAATATATTATTACTATTGAAACTACAGTGGTTCGACTTTTAAAGCCTTATGTTCACAAACCTGCATTAGGAGTACTAAAGTTTCGATAATCGAGTCAGTTAAAAATTATTTTTTTCAGGTATTTATTAGAGGTGTCTGCGTGATATCACCTAATATCGGTTATCTTTTTTAATCATTTTATAAGAAACCAGAGACCCGACCCGACTTCGCACGGGTGTAAACCTTACCTTATTACTCAATTTTTATTTAAAGTTTATTTTACTACAAACTACTACGAACTACAATTTTCTAATGCATCATATTATTTTACCTATGATGTTCTGATTTTGCTATGGAGGGTATGTTAAGCTGTCAGTCTGTTTTGTAGTCGTTTAAAAATATTCTTTAATCCTTGTCAGGGGCCTGGGCGGCTAGCACAACTCTGGCACTAATGTAACCATTGCCCATACAATTAAGAAGATGTGGTTAAGCCATGGACATCTAATTTTCACTGACTTGGTCGCAAAATATGGCTCTTTCCTACCTACATATTAAAAAAATATTTGGTTTTATCATAGAAATAAACCTTCTGTGAAAAATCTAACTGATAGTAAAACCGTATCAAAATTAGTTGCGTGGTTTAGCGCATATACAGACAGACGTGGAATGCGACCTTACACTATGTACATATAATGATATTAACTTTTGTGTATTACATATTTAAAAAAATAACATTGTATTTATTAATTCCTCGAGTAGATATTTAAAGATGATACCTTGATTCTGCTACAAATTGTTGACAGGTTATGGACTTTGCGTGGCGAAAGCTCAATACCCTATTGCTGAGTTGGTGCAACTTTTGAAGGGAGTTGGGAAAAGAGTGCGCTTTGCCATACACCCAGTTGCAGGTAATATTTCAGTTTTTTTTTTGGATAATGTAACCGTATACTACTGATTACTGCTGATTTTGTTTAAAATTGTAAAATATCTATTTCAACACATTTTATATAAGGTAAGATAACAATAAGGTCGCCATAATGGTTTATATTAAAGTCAAAAGTTTAGTTCAGTAATGTGGTAAACCCAGTATATTTATTTATTTAAAGTTTAGCGCAAAGAATATTCTGCAGACGCCAGCAAATCCAGCTACCCCAAGTTGTCAAATTTCTTGTATAGATTTTCAACTTTATCACTTAAGCATAAGGTTCACTTTCAATTAAGGAAATTTGACAGATTGGGTTGGCTTGATGTGCTTGCGTCTGTTCAAAGGGGGGCTTAATGCCGTCGGCATTATCTACCAGCCAACCTTTAGATGTGCATGTATATAGCATGAAGAATTTTAAGTGGATAATGATTATGTGAACAGGTCGTATGCCCGGCCAGTTGAATGTGCTGCTGGCTGAAGCCGGAGTGCCGTATGATGACGTATTCGAAATGGATGAGATCAATGACGAATTCCCTGAGACTGATCTTGTACTTGTTATTGGTAAGTATATAAGGTGTAACATACATAATATAGGATTTTGAATAAGCTTAGATTTTATATACAGAGTTACTTGTAAAACACCAACAACCTCGTAGGACTAGATAACTAACACCATAAGCAACAACTTTTGTTCTACAACTTTTGATATTATGTTAGATTTTACTTTCGTAAAAAAATAATATTTATTTAATTTCCAGCTTGAATATTTATAACTCTACGTGTATCGCAAAGATTACGTAAACATATTACGATGACGTATCCTAATTTACGTACACCAAGTCGTGAAATTAACTAGATGAATATCGGCCGAGCCGAGCGTCGTATGAGCGAAACATAGATCTACAAATGTACCGACAGTACAATAAAAACTTATAAAATATTTTTTAATGTATTGGGTTATGTCCGAATTCGTAGTATAAAAGTTGTTGGTTATGATGTTAGTCTTGCGAGTTTGTTGGTGTTTTACGAGTACACCTGTATACAACTAAACCAGTAAGATATCAGTTAGCGATGCAATAATATTTGACTTTACTGCACGTTTGGCGCAGTTACCTCGGTGGCCGCGTGTTTCTTGTTCGATTACTACAAGACAAATAAATAGTTGACATACAAATGTGTGGCATATAAATGTTTGTACAGAGTCTGGATTTACTTTGTTTCTGTCAATGAATTCAATGCGTGTTTGTAATGTCACCCGCGATACAGTGGTTAAATTCACAAGGGCGGCGTCTTTACATAATAAATGTGTATATTTGGACTTTAAGGGATATAATGTTTTGTTTTGCTTGAATCCCTTGAGTAAGTTATCCCGAGAATGTTCCGTTACGTCATGGAATAAAGGTCGCTTTCTGGTACAATTTAGCTTGCGAGTGCCTTATGTGTTGGATTTTGTTTATTTAATCTTGACTGCTGCTGTGTGGTGACGGCGACAAATATCGGAATCAGAATATCATCACCCCATCTCATCCCGTGGGGGGCGTAGAAGTCGACCCGAGGGAATATCTACCAGAGGATGGGCAGCAGCTTCCTTCTGATTACTATGACCATCTTACTGCGATCGCCAACCCGCCTGCCAAGCGTGGCGATTATGGCATATTCCCCCCCAAGACGATTCTTGAGGGAGGCTTGTCCAGCAGTGGACTTATTTGGCTGTATTGATGAATCTTGACTGCACGTGTGGCGCAGCGGCTAAGCCAGCGCTTTGTGTCACGGGTTCGAGTCCCGCGCCGGACAACTATTTGTGTGACCCATAAATAGTTGTTCTGAGTCTGGATGTAATTTGTGTCCGTTTATTATATGTTTGTAAATTACCCCGCGACACAGGGATTAGATTAGATTAATACATTGTGCGGGCACGTCTTTAAAAAAAAAATTAATATGTCGGTCCTCTGGTCCGCTAGGGGTAATTCAACGAATTATTGTCGTTAACTAGGACCTGCTTAACCCCATTACTTAATAATACTATTATCCCGTATCTTCCAGGCGCTAACGACACGGTGAACAGTGCAGCTGAAAGTGATCCCGAGTCGCCAATTTCGGGAATGCCGGTACTTAAAGTTTGGAAAGCTGAGCAAGTGAGTTACATTATCTCTATTTAGAATGTAGTGTGGCCCTAATAGTTTCGTAACTCTACATCTGCTTTCTAGACACTGTATTATACCATCTTCTCACTACTTACCTATCCAAAGGAGGTTATGATCTTTAACCAAATTCAAAAGAAGAAAGTTTTTAAACATACTGCAAATTATGTTAATTGGAATTTCTCCGTTGTTTGCGAACCGATTTTGTTGATTTTTATATTGTTTTAATCTGAAATTCTTATCGGTTCTATGTTTTTAAAACAGTAATTATTACTGTACAAGGTGTAATATAAATAATGAAGGAAACTAAAAAAGCGCTATCTACTACATACATATGTAACTGAACAAATTACAGTATGTGAAAACCGCAAAAAATATTTTGGGCTCCCTTAATACATCATTATTCTTGTAAATGAAATTATACATTGTTTTATGTATTGAGCATGTTAATGTGATACACATTATTCGGTATCATTGGGAAGTCAATCTCTTCAAGTTTCGTTTACTATTTATGTTACACCTTGTATATATGTAGGTCTGTTGATAGATGCCATCCAAGCATCTAATCATTTTTATTTGAGATAGTGGTGTAATTTGTTGCGACACTGATACGTTATTCTGTCTTGATTCCCTATTTAATACCGTAAACTAGCTTTTATTTTGGCATGGAATCCTAGAATACATGAATTTCTCCTCTTCTTATAGTTGTTGGTTAATCTCAATTTAGATTGGCCGCTGTAAGTCTGATTAAATGTTTCGCGTGTTCAAAATAATATAAAACTCTGTCGTCTACGTACAGGTGGTGGTGATGAAGCGCTCGATGGGCGTGGGCTACGCGGCAGTGGATAACCCCATCTTCTACAACCCTAACACCGCCATGTTGTTGGGAGACGCCAAGAAGACTTGTGATGCACTACTCGACCGTATCAAACACCTCAGCAATTAACTCCTGCTTAGTTTAATTTAATTTTAGATGACTCCTGGACTCTTGGCCAAATTTAAATTATAGTTTTAATTCAATATTCACATTAACAAACATGCTTGGTCTTTGAAACAAATTAACTAAAATGTATGCTTAATCTATTGGAGTCACCGGAGAGTATGCGTTCCTAATACTTGTCGGTTCGGTCTATTTGTTGTATTGATAAAATATATTGATTACACCCAACTACTCCTTAGAGAGTAGAAGTGTAGTAATCTGCGATTTTAATACTAAGTCGACCGAATTGATATTGGCACAATCATTGCTGACACTGGGCAAAAAGTGAAACGCCTTACAATATTCTGAAATGATGTCAGCAATGTAGAACTTTAGAAACCTTCAAACATACTTAAACTTATTCGATTCATTTTTCTCATGTAGCATTATAAAGACTAGTAGCTATTTATATTGTAGGTAAAGCGTTAAGAAGTTATTGCTAAGTAGCATACAAGGACAATCCTTGATATAAGTAAATTCTGCACATGGCTGCTTACTATTAACTTCCCCAGTTACGTGCCGAATGTCTTCGGTTACATCGATAAAATGCATTTGATAATTCATTGTAAGGCATTAAATCAACTGAGTTACAAAATCGATTTCATGCGGGATAATGGGGGTATTTATTGGTAAATAAGGCGGAGTGGCGTGCTAGTTTAGAGAAGCACAACCTTACTTATGTTTTATGAAATGTTTACAATGCCGCACATTTTACAAGGCAAGGTTTAAGGTACGGTAATCGGAAAGTTTTCTAAACGCAGATAATTAAAATTCTGTCTCCTAGCGCGGAGGAGAAAGCGCTACGACGTGCGAGTCTGGTCTTTCATTTTCAATATTTTTTCAACTGCAAGATGATATTGATTATGCAGTAAAAAGTTATCACTCCTGCACTTGCATCAAATGTGCTTAGATCTATTATAAGTACTTTAAGGAAGCTAATAAGTTTTGAAGAACGTAAGGAATGATATGAGATATACACTTGTTTAAAAGTGCTTTCATGTTTTGTTGAGTACACTAGATTGATATTTTTTTACGAATTTTACTAATATAAAGAAGAGGAGAGAAGTGTTAAGATCGTAACTTAAACCAGTGTTTTACGCGAATGTTACTCAGGCAACTGTTTTTATGTTAGACTCGTCTACGGTACAGAAACTATCTATTTATAGTAGTACACTTAGACATAGTGTAATATACACGTTATTTTTGCATCACATTGGTCAATTAATGACGCGTATAGATAAATAATTTATTAATCGTTTTCTGTTCCGCGTCACGTTCTAAATATTTTTTTGTATCTGTAAGGTGAGAAAACATCGCAACACGGGTAGCATGTAAGTAATCGCTCTTTGTCGCAGGTTTCCTGTCTAGAGCGAATAGGTTCAATATTATACTTTTTATTTCTATTTAGACATAGCAAATTATTATATTAGGACTTTTGAAATTTTAACAATGTGTTTATATAGTATCTTATTTTATAAATATATCTACGAATTTTGGAACTGAATAGTAATAATTAATATGAGTGACAGAGTTGAATCAAAGAGAAAGCCGTATTACAGTCTCCGAATTTTCAAACACGCGTACAGGATATCACTGAAAGTTGTCGTAAACTCAGAGTGAGCATTGCTAGGATAATGATGTAAAACTGGCGTTCAGTTCAATATAGGTTAAAAAGGCAGCATAGATGTATAAAAAAATCCTTGTACTGAATAAAATTGAACTTTAGTTTCAAACTAATGAAGAGTTAAAGTGAATTTGCTCGATGGTTCCATATCCAACTAAGGTAGGGCAGAAAGAACCATTTTCTTTGTCAATTTTTAATCTGTCGTTCTATTGGTCACGAAAGGAAGAAATCGGGATTTTGATTGCGGCTTTCATTCTTTATGTTACTGTTCATCTGTTACGGTAAGAAATAAATGTGCCTTTAATATTTTATAATTAAAATATCTCTTACCGACTAGTCTGCGTTTGAAATTACTATATTAGATTAGATAATGGGATTTTATAGCAAATGAATTTATATATTCTTAAAGAAATATACAGTGTTAAACATTTGAGATTTTATAGTCGTATTGTTTTTAACACCGTCATCTGTGAAATTGAGAGTTCAGAATGCTATTAAATAAAATCACCATTTTCCCTTTTGCGAAATTACTGATGCAATAAATTGATGTTTAGGTGATGATAATTATAAAAGAACAGGATTTTTTCCGATTAATTGTTGTTTTTAGTAAGAAATAAACCGATAATGAGAAGGACTTCTTGAAAAAATACAAGTTACTATCGCAAAGCTTTTCAGAAGCCATATGGAGATCTTTATAACGCGACTACGTTGCATCTTGGGTATGCTTTTCAATAATAAAGCATCCAAGTACATATGATGACTACGTTTCTTGCTCAATTCATTGTATTGTATGTTACTAGACATATTGTTTTAGAGTCTATGCACAATTGTCCTACATTTTGGATTTCTATTTAAACTAAATCTAAGAGCTATTCTGAACTGTTTATTTTACGGATATTGGCGTTTAA
Source organism: Pseudoips prasinana (assembly GCA_951640165.1). Lineage (NCBI taxonomy): Eukaryota > Metazoa > Arthropoda > Insecta > Lepidoptera > Nolidae > Pseudoips > Pseudoips prasinana. The sequence goes on along the minus strand of OX621236.1, from coordinate 18,133,780 downwards.
GCATCTTAACATTTCACACCATGGTATTAGGCGACCTTAGGCAAATAGTGTTTAGTCTTAATTTTTCACGTTCAATGGAATGAGATGGCGATATCTTTGGCTGCCAAAAGAGACCATGGTGTGTAGCAAGTATACATACACGTTTTATCGATTTTATCACATTCCACCTGTGAATTGTGGCGCTAGTAGTCGTTATTACTTTGTAATCAATTTATTTATGTACGATTATTTTAGTGTTCAATTATAAAATCAATATACATGTATAAAGACAAAGTGTAACATCGAGCAATAATGTATGTATATCAGATTTGAATTAATAAACCTAAATATTATTGTATATTTAATATAACAATATCATTCCAGGTCATTTATGTTTAATCATATGTAAATAATTTATCATATTATAAGTACTTAGATCACGACGCTAGATGCTTACAAAACTTTTGCTATTTACTGCAGAAATTTAGTGGAATGATTATTTTTTTATATTGGCCCAGTGTTTTAACCAATGGAATGTTAATTTTAATTAATGAATTCATTGTATTTTCTTTGTTTTTTTTTTAATAAAAGACTGCTATAATGTGCTATATTTCTAGAATATTATTTGTCTTACTTTCCTCTTATCTATTGGATTTTATTTCAAATTATATCGTTTTATGGTAATTCGCTGGATTTAGTTTACTGAGATGGTCATGCAGACAGCCAACTGTGTTTAAATAATAATAAGTGGCCCGTTGTAGTGTAAGAGTGTAAAATTGGCATTAAACATATGTACGTATAAATAAATAAATATCTTGGGGCAACTAACAATGCCATCTCGATCCAAAACTAGGCAGAGCCAGTATAATAACGGCCGACCAGACGACTGATTAACATACTTACATATTTCTTAATACATACATATGTACATATTACACCAAGACACAAAACAAATAATCTTGTTCATCATCACACTGATAGCAGTCTCTGACTTAACAGTTAAGAGTACGAACCAATAGATTAACGGGCCACTCAAAGTATATGTGTTTGTATGTACCACAAATCTGAATTATTTTTTTCTGCTTCTCTCCATAAACTAAAAAGCAAATAACGATGAAGCTGCATTTCAAATAACGAACCTCATCCAAAACAGCTTTGAAATGCAATCATTAAAATAACATAACGGTTGGCCAAAGGAGTTAGGGAGCTGGGTGTTGCTAAGGGGGACCGCGACAAGTATGGGATCCTATGCCAGCCTATAGTTTGTAACGGAACGGCATTTATGTATGGTCTAGTTTTAATCTGACACATTAGGAGACGAGCACGACAGTTCTGGAGAACCTTTTATTATCTGCTGCAATGGACATCTAACATAACTGTAGAATAATTAGTCGCAAGGATTCTCTGAGGCAAAAGGCTCGTACAACAAATATGACTCAGGTTAGCGCTTGCAAGCTAATGTAGAAACTCAATATTTAAAGACTTCTTGAAAAAAGTGCCGCGACCATGGCCTCGATACAAGAAACCCTACCGATTTGCAGGAATTACGCCTCCGATTGTGCTCAAAGAAACTGCCGTATTGAGAAATGTATAAAAGAAAATAATGCCTGGCCGCTGAAAGAATGCGTTGCTGTGGTCTTGTTAGTAGATAGTGATGAGAATAAATTTTAATATAGATTTAGCAAAACATTAATATTTGTTGTCCTTTGACATTCTAACTATTATTTGTTCCGAAATCTATTAGTTATGAAGTGATAATTAGTTACCTATAGGGCAAATACAAAATGTTTTTACCGTTGTCGCAAACGCATCTCACCGGACTTTAATAAAACTGTTCATTTTAAATAAGTCAGTATGGTTATACTGGGGAGTTAAAAAAAATTTTGTGGTAACTTTCAAACGTCAATTTGACGTTCGCTTGACATATTGTGTTGGATACACAAAGTGTCAAAAGATCTAAACATTCATTATGGGAGAGCTTTGGAGTTTGTCATACGTATTTCGTACTTGAATTACTTATATTTCACGTTACCACAACTATTATCTACATTAAATTAATTTATCTTATTATAACGGTTGTTATTTACTAAGTTGTACGTTCTTCCTAAACGGAATAATGCAATAAATCGTGCCAGAAAATTTGCATGCGGTAATAGGTTTTATTTAGTATATTACTGTAGTGTATTGGTTTAGTTTTTATTCGTTTTCCTACTGCAACACTCCAGCGCCCGGCATGGTACGTTGTCTACACGAGTTTACTTTTAGTTTTCTTTATCCTTTTTTGGTTCTTACATTTAGGTAGTCTATAAATAAATATGACTTGATTTCATTAATATGTGTTTCGCAGCATTATTATATCTATTTATGGTTACTTGAATACTCGTAAACATATGTTGTTAGTGACCCTGACCTCTTTCATCAAACCAAAACTAGTTTATTTCAATGTGCTCATGGTGTTAAATGCTATTTAATACATTGTTTTGTAAATTTGATGGACTTGTTTTAAGTATAATCTGTAACATGAGTTTTTTTTTTATTACTAGGCAAGTGACGAAAAGATGGTCTCAGCAAGTAAGCCGGCTCTGCCTCCGAGCAGTGATGAGGAAAATAATGTGATTTCTATGATATATAGATTTTTCAAAAAGGTATGTAAAGTTTGTAAACTCAGCAACTCCATATTTATATTTAAAAATATTTTAAGTAGAATATTAATATATTTATATGTTTTTCTATATTTTTTTTTATTATATATATACCTGAGCTTAGATAAAACCTATTTAATTACCATTTTTTTTAATTTTATAAAGATGTGCTTAAACATAATAGAAAGCTGTAGGTATTTATAATTGTAGTATATTTGAATATTATAAATATGACTGTAAATAATGTGATTAAAATCAACTAACTAACCATAATTTAATCTTTAACTTTTCTGTCTAGCTTTGAGTATAAATAGACTAAACTAAAATTATACAAGTTGACTAATGAGAAGGTATCAGCTTCCTTAGTACATTTAATGTTATGACCAGTGTCTGCATTGTTCAAACAAAAAAGGCTGTATAGGTATGAGTCAGGTGTGACCTTGAAGAGAGAACCTGTGCATTGAATCATAAGATGGTAATCATCTTACAATATTAGTATTTCTTGTTTGTTAAGAATTACTTGAGTCTGTTCTGAGTAATATTTATCATTGAGCAAATATTTAGTGACATAGAGTGTCATGAATAGAAGTTTCAGTTGAAAATAAATTAATTTTCAGATAACATTATACATTTATAAGTATGTAGATAATAGCAGTTAGGTGGGTTAGAAGATAAAGTAGTGGGTTTTGATAGCAAATAAATAAATTAGTATTCTTATTTAAAAAAAGAAACAAATACCTTTAGTATTTATAAATGCAATAAGGAAATTGCTATTAAGGGACAATATAATTAATTATAAATATGCAGAAATATATATACCTAAAAAGACTGCTTATTTACACCACTCATAACTCAAGAATGGCTGTATCAATTTCAGTCTAATAATAGCAGAATAACTATAAAAAAATCAGAAAGACACATTAAAAGATTTTTTTTGTGTATCAATCCTCTGAAGGTGTTTTGCGCATTGGTAAAGTAATAAAATCACAAAGTAATTAATTTCATATACAACACCATCTCTGACAGTTGACCACACTCCTTCAAAACAACTGGACCGGTTTTGGTAATTTTTTTTAGTGATTTCGAGCAGCTCCCTGATAGTTTTATAGTAGATTTACAATAGACCTGTAAACTGGCACTGCAACTGGCATCCAAATTATTTTTCTATTTGTAGGGCAGGACAGCATATTATGCTGAGTCAGCTAGTATTATATTAAAAAGACAATTGTTTGACCCACATTTCTGTCCTTGAAATTCATTGTGCCAGTTTATTTTTTGCTTAGTCCAAGCATTTTTACTGCTATGCAGTAACAATAGTAGTCACAGCTATCACTTGACAAAACAAGAAGAAATTTAATAAAAATTGTCAGCTTCCATTGGACATTTGGAGTTTGGACCCCCAAATTATCAGCTTCATATATTAAAAATATAATCCCTAATAACTAAAGGAAAGTAACTAAAAAATTTAGAGGCACTGATCTATAAATTTACTGGTCTATTGTAAGTATATTAACTGTTAGTAATCAACTGATAACATTTAGCTACACTCATAAATGTTACGGAATGTGAACTTTTATCTTGAAAATTGTGGTTAGACTTTATGTTCTAGAAATTTCCAAGAAACAATAGCAATACATGTCTAAAACATAGTTAAAATGTAGCATATCAGTATTTACTCACCTAACAATAGTGCACATGGAGAATATATGGAGGTGAATATAAAGAGAGGTAGAGCATAGTGTTCATTCGCTCAAAGAGCAGCCCGCCTGGGGAAGTACCTCCACCTTACAGAAGACATTTCTTAATAATAACATTAATAATTTTAATGTTGTGCTTCCGAGTGTGAGTAAGGTCGCCAGAGCTCATTGGGGTGGGGGGAAGGGTCAGCAACACTTGATTGCTGACTCTTTTTACAACATCCATGCCTTCAACGACAGTGCCATATTGTTTGCTGACTCTAAAAGGCCGGAAACGCACTCGCGACTCCTCTGGTGTCGCGAGTGTCCATGGGCGGCGGTGATCACTTACCATCAGGTAACCCACTTGCTCGTTTGTCACCCTCTGAAATAAATAAAAAACTATAAGTGGCTATTTATAATTAAACTGTGAATCATTTACTGTTAAACTTGATAATGATGATGTCATATAAGTAATAATATTCCCACAGGAAATACTTGTCACCTACTTTATATGTATGCTTCATAGTTAAAATACGTGTTATGGTTGTTTCCTTATTGATAAAGCTATTGTAATTCTTATTAAGACATAATACAGTTATAAAATAAGAAGTATTATAAATCGGCCAATTATATAATCATTCACAATGCACTCTCTTTGAAATGAATTGGGTATCTAGATTATATATACATGCCCAATTGTGTTTGTAAAAAATATAATTCATACTTTAAGATTATATATCCATCAATGTACAATATGTACATGTGTTTGTCTTCACTTGTCAACTATATCTTAACTATTATTATCTTTTTTCTTACTAAAATTATAACAGCTTCTAGTAGTTCCTTAATATGTAATAATATAATTTATTATGATAATAATTTATGGTTCAAAATCTTATCAGATATTTCCTAGCAAGTAAATCCGCAGCCAGAACCTAGTATCATTTAAACCATATTTTGTATATAATCATAATTCGATCTTAATCATTTGTTTTTTATTATTGATTGATTACTTTATAATTATTGCTGCTGATAAAATTGTTTATAATATTCATTCGAACATTACATTATAAAATTGTTTATAATACTCATTCGAACATTACATTATAAAATTTGACTAATCCTACTAATATTATAAATGCGTAAGATTGTGAGTATGAATGTATAGGTGTATGGATGTTAGTTACTTTGTCACGAAAAACTACCAGAAGGATTTTGATGAAACTGTAGTAATATCTTCTACTATATAAAAATAAGTCGGGTTTTCCTTCCTGACGCTATAACTCTACACTATAAATAAATAAAAAAAACTCCAGAACGCACGAACCGATTTCCACGGTTTTGCATTCGTTGGAAAGGTCTCGGGCTCCGTGAGGTTTATATCAAAGAAAATTTATAAAATTTAACGCGGGTAACACCGTGGGACACAGCTAGTCTACTATATAAAAATAAGTCGGGTTTTCCTTCCTGACGCTATAACTCCAGAACGCACGAACCGATTTCCACGGTTTTGCATTCGTTGGAAAGGTCTCAGGCTCCGTGAGGTTTATAGCAAAGAAAATTTATAAAATTTAACGCGAGTTACACCGCGGGGCACAGCTAGTATAGCTTATATATCCGAATAACATATACATGACATAGGCTACATCACAACTTAGACAATAATTTATAAAGTAAGGCACAGCTAGTCTCAAATATTGTGAATATTGGTGTGCAGATTGTCCACGTTTGCTAAGCATGCATTGCTTGCAGGTGTCGATGGTTGGCGCGGTGTACCTTGTGGGTTACATGCAATGGAGCGTCGCGTGGCTGATCGGGCCCGTTATACTATCGGTACTCCGCGACCAATGGCGCAAGGAGAGCGAATACCGACGCAACCTCGCCAAGGCCGCCGCATTATCATCGGAAAAAGACGTGGTTTTGGCTAAACTTGACGATCTGCCGGCATGGGTAAGTCAAATGCTTACTTCACCAACCTATGTAGCCATATGACACTATTATTGTGTGGCACGCCAACAAATGAAAATGGCGAATAAGGACGATATTAGCATTATTGACGTAATACACTTTGCATTGAAAGAAGATGGCCCTTATACAATCTATTACATGAATGTATAAAGCTCAATCTACCCAAAACTGATCACCTTGTGGAACATATAAATATTTTGCATACAAACATTCCGATTAGGTGACGTTCTGTGTATAAAGAGGCAAACATGTTTATATTGTTAAGATTGCACGTGTCGCACTGCGCTGAGGCTCTAAGAAGGCGACTATGTACAGACGCAGCACATAAAGCAACCCCAATCTCTCAAACCCCATATTGAAAGTGAACCTTATTCTTTTGTGATAAAGTTGAAAATCTATAAAAGAAATTTGACAGATTGGGGTTGCTGGATGTGCTGGCGTCTGTACCTTAACTACTGGGTTAAGTTAGCCCAGTGGTTAAGGCAGTCGCCCTGCTACTTCCTCAACGCTCATGTCATATCGGCTTTGGGTTCGATTACCCAGTTGCATAGCCCTCTGTAGTACCAGACTATGTTACCCAATGCGGGCGTTGTCTTTAAAATAAAATTAACTGGTAATATCTGCAAATCCTAAAAAATAGAAGATTTTCATTAACAACACAACAAACCATTATCTGACACACATTTTACGTAAAAGCAAAGATTATTTGTGTTTGCGCAAATTTAAGTTTTACTAGTTATTCAGTTCTTGAGCGCATCCTTATTTATCCCACAGTATATCGTTGTACCAGTTTAGATTCCCTGTTGGTCTTATTACCGCATAATTTTGCGGTCTATATATATAACAATGCTAAGAGCATTCATAAAACATTAGTGCCTAGCACTTGAGACGCCATTGTCGTGTATTTAGCAAAAAAATTACCACCTACATAATAGATAACTATTATCTAACCGCAGGTCAATGCCTTTGGCGTAACTTGGTGCAATGACCCATTGCTTTACTTCTTTATTGAGCGTTTAAATGTAGTTATAATGCGTCTATCTCACGAAATTGGTGGTTTGGCATTCGTCGTGACTATTTAATTATAGACTTTTGAAAGAATCTCTAATGAAATTATCATAGTTTCAAGGAAACTGATTAAACATTTTCACTTTAGGTATTTTTCCCGGACGTGGAGCGCGCTGAATGGTTGAACCGGGTATGTAATAACCCATTAATTTAGTAAATTACTTAGCTGCCTCCTACATAAAGGAGTGACCTCACCTACGTCGTGTAGCGCGTTCGCGACGCGCTTATTGATTATTGTGGGATAGAGAACTCGTTTTGCGATATTATTTATTTACTTACAATAACTTGTTTGTTACGAATATGTCGAGTTTTTGCCCACTATAAACTGACAATATAATATGTTACATATCAATGTTCACGTAATTTCGAAAGGTATGAATTTCCAATATCTTCCTAAATATACAATGTATTTACTTAAAGCTGATCTATCAATGGATACATCATAGCTAGATACTCTCATCGGTCCGTAAGCGATCGGCGAGGTTAAGCAACTAGGTTCGCGGTCAGTCCATAGATGAGTGACCACCAAAATGGTTTAATTTCTGAGTGTCTCCCTGCTTCGGAGAGCAGGTTAAGCTCTCGGTCCCGGTTGTAGTTTAGCCATGTCAGAGGCCTACTGGACGGCTTGAACAACTCTGACACTAGTAAGTATGTCAAGTTTTTGTCCACTATAAACGGCAATTACAATATGTAACATATCAATGTTATCATAATTTTGAATGTTATGAATTTCCAATACTTTCCATCTAGGAAGGTATACAATTTATTTAACTTAAATCTCAACGATCTGGTACTAATTTAAACGGCTTGTATTATTTCTTGTACCATATTAACAATTATAACAGATTCTCCTCCAAGTATGGCCGAACGTGAACTCCTTCGCTCGCAACCTGCTGAAGGACTCCATCGAACCGGCCGTAGCAGAGAGCCTGGCTAATTTCAAACTTAACGGATTCAAGTTCGAACGCATGATTCTTGGAACTATTGTGAGTATTTAGTATATTACGGACACCAATTACGCATACGTCAGCAAGAGAAGTGAAATCAGAATTACTCTAAAACATCTACATGGATTTTACGCATCAGCGTTTATTCTTTATTGTCTTGAAATTTTATGAACTGTTTATGGGCTCCGATCTTACCTTCACTAATAACGTTTTCTGTTGTCAATATGACCTACATAGCAATGCCATTACGCCTTATCATATCTAAGATATCCTGTATATATGGTTTCTATACCAAGTTTAAGCGTTTAATACAGAGTGCTTTGATTTTACTTGTACGCTATATTTTTGTGTCAAATAATTAAATTCTGTATTTGTGAATATAGACCCAGATACGTTCCAAAGAATCAACAACTAGCAGACATTCAATATGAATTATATAATTAATTAAATAATAATAATAGGGCGATGATTACTACACGCCTAGTATATGAAGAAGTTTCTACACTATTATTTAGTTTATAAATATTTTGGTTTAAAACATAGGACTACCATTCTAGGCACTGTAAGTATTAAAGTTTTCCCGGGAGTCGGGACATCGGGTTTTCGTGGCGACATTATTTTTATCCTCGGGTGTGTATCAATAAAGAAATAGGGGTCATTGCGACACACAATAATTGCTGGCTTTATTTTGTGCCGCGGCGTAACGGACAATAAATCAATAGCCCATAATATATGTTCGTATTTTTGAATAATTCAGTGCTTAAATTTCTGCCTCTAGAGAATCCTTACAACATTTGGACCCGATCACACCTACTCTGACAAACGTGTTTCATTCTTGACAATCTTAATTTTCGATTAGGTTTGGGTTCTGCCCACAAAGTAAAAGTATACATAGTAATAGAATATAAGATGTCTAGTTGCCTGTATTATGGCAACCAGACGACTTGTAATCATACTTATATATTTTTAAATACATACGTATTGTTGATAAGTTACACGCAGCCACAAAAAAATTGTGATTGTACTTCACACAAAGATTTGTCCTGATCGAATCCACAACCTCTAGCTTAGTCAGTCAGTCATCTACCACTAGGCCTATCTTGTTCCAAATGGGAAGATGGATGAACGTATTAAAGAATATTGGCAAGAATAATGACAGTAAAGCAAAATGTCACATACGCAAAAGGTAAATTACGCGAAAATCCAGAGGTCTACCAGATGGCGCAGAATTTAAGATAAGCAAAATTACAGACTTACAAATGCGCATGAAGCATTTTCTAAAACTATCTATTGGCGTATCTGGTATTTAGTGTATCTACCATTCTGGCATATCCCGTTAGCAATGATTCTGAAAGTGACGTATAATACAATTTTCGCCTTTTGTAGTTATATATATATATATGGCCGTTGCGTCTGTTGCAGACGATTTACGACGCATTGTCTGAGAGACATTTCTTTTGGTGGCTAAACAAACCGATGCGAGAGCGACATAGCCTGCCGCAGGCCTGACAAGAGAAGTTTGCGGTGTTTGGTGCCGAGCCGCTTTCATGTCGCTTCTGTCTCTTATCAGCAAGTACGCCGAACCAGGCTTCATCACAGATCTTACGACCCTCCACTACACGTTTACGCCATTCAACTCTATTTTCAGCGAGCTTTTCCCAGCTACAGTGGTCAATTTTAAAAGTGGCCATGTCCCGCTTGGTGCAGTCAAAGCGAAGCAGAGGTCTACCGACATCGCGCTTCGCATTAGCTACCGCACCCAACAGAACACATCGCGATGTGTTCTGTTGGGTGCGGTAGCTAATGCGAAGCGCGATGTCGGTAGCGTTATTCGAGTGGGTTCCATTCTGTGCACATGCCCCAACCAACGTAAACGCTTCTGTTTAAGAAACGCTGTCAGGCTAGGTAGCTGTGCTATTTCTAGAACTCTCTCGTTAGTGACCCTATCTTGCCATGTAATGCCCAAGATCTTATGGAAACAATGCATGTAAAAGAAACCTATTTGGCGCTCCTGTTTCGCACACGACGTCCACGTCTCTGCTCTGTACAAGAGTATGCTTAAGATGGAAGCCTGGAACACTATCATCTTGGTCTTAATTGTAAGCAGTTTATTGTGCCATACTCTCGTGCCAAGCTTCCCAAACATGGTTGCCGCTTTCCCGATGCGAGCATCTCTCTCTGCGTTAAGTGAGAGATTATTCTCTACGGTCGATCCAAGGTCGCAGAACCGTTCAACTTCTTCTAACTGCGTGCCATTCAGAGAAATCTCTGGGGCCACAGATGTGCCTTGTGCTAGCACAACTGTCTTTTTTGTATTTATATACATGGCAAACAGAGAACAGGCCTGAGAAAATTTATCCACCATTAACTGAAGTAGTAGTTAGTTATATACTAGTAGATATCAGTTTATATCGGATTTAATCGGATGTTGTCACTTGTTACCGTCTTATGTACAGGTTATTTATCTATTTAACAATGATCATCTTTTTCATATTCATATCGTAGTTTTGCGAAATACTACGGTACTCATAAATTATGCCGAAAATTACGTCTGACATCACTCAATTTAATGCTGTATTGCTTAAATAAAAACTAATTATCACTACCACCACTCCCAGTAATTAATTATTATTTAGTTCATTATTTTAAAAGGACGGTGGAACGAAGAAGGTTTAAGGTTCTGTGTTTGTCAGTAGTGGTACCTTTTTGTTACAATTTTTCTTCATAACTACTGAGCCTATCTATTGGGGTCACGATCACACATCAGATGCATATTTACTGGGTTTCATTGTTTTAGCTAGAGTTCTATTTTATCTTCTTTATGAAAACTTTGTGGAGGCAATGACTAGACCGCCGACCGTACATTTTTGCAGGCACCGCGCGTCGGCGGTGTTAAAGTGTACGATAAGAGCGTGTCCCGCGACGAAATCATCATGGACGTCGATTTGTTGTAAGTATTACAAGTACCTTTTTTATATACGGGTGCATACATATATAACGTGTAACAATATCGAGTATGTGAACACAATATACCTATAGGTATGTATATTTAAATACTTTATTAGATTTAGAGTTACATATAAAAATATTGAACTAAGTATTGCGCAGAATATGCATTAGTTTTCTTTACGAAACAAAAACGACTCCGTTTTATATTTTTCCGTGATGAGTATGGCCTAATTATCTATCCGTCAAAATATTTATCACTAATATTGTTACACTTGTATAAAAATTGTGTGGGCTACTTAAGGCCAAGCACTCTAAAATACTTGAAATCGAAGCGTCTAATTATTTATTTAAAACTTTAGGACAAAAAATATTGTATAAAGGCGAACTTAATGCTAGTCTTAAGCCTAGTCATTATTTACCAGTCGAGTCGAAAAAAGAAATACTTACGTGAAAGACTCTAAAATTAAAATTAATAAAATCCGAATATAGTCCGGGCAAGTCTAAAGCCGTATTTCCTTTAAATACGACTTTATATTTTATTCGGAAGCAAAATAATAATTGGTCTAGGGATAATTTATCTTGTGATTGGATATTAGGCGATATTTAATAATGTATTATTGACATGAAAGTGGGAAACGAAATTTTAAATAAAAAATTAAATTAGCGAAAATCTTTAATTGATTTAATTGCGAAGCAAGGAAATAAAATGATCTCATCAATCATATACCTACCAAAACTACGTTTTATCTGTATGTGTGCTTTGTTACATTTATTTAAGCAAGCGATAAATAGCTGAAAACAGCATGTGTAGGTAACAGAAACTAACCACAAGCCCCTGATACTTATAAACACGGATCCATTTGATAAATGCAATGTCCTTGGCATTCAAATGTAACTTTACATCCGAGCGAACAAATACTTCCAGAGGCATATTTACAGGTCTTGCAACATATCATAATTTACGGTTAAATCACTATCTTCCGCAAAATCCCACTGTGTAAAAATAGCTCTGAAGTGTAATAACGTCATCTGGCAAACGGGCAATGTATGTATCCTTATATATTTACATCTGATAATAGAGGTGACACTGAAACCATTAGACTATGTAGATTATGCAAACGTGTCTGAACAAACGAACCTACTTAAGATAATATGCACTATGCCAGGATGATGTCTAATATTGTAAATTCTTCAATTGTGTTGGTTTACAAATCTAAATTCAACCCATTATTAAAACTCATTTATGTAAGAATCCATGTAGGATACAGCTAATTCTTAAGAGCAAACCCTGCTGCCGAAATTGTCGCTCTTCATGCAGAGGTGTGAGAAAGGAAACGATACTAAAATCAACAAAAACTAGTTTTCGACGAAAGTGATGAAATGACAGAAATATAGACTGGGCTGAAGTTTAATTTTTCCTTGTTTAGTTATTTGTTAACCAGACACATCAATGACCAGACATTGATTTTCGGCAGTTTGAAATAGATCGAATTTTTGAAGGGTCATAATTTGCAAAAATAGGTTTATTCACAACAACATAGCCGTAGCAGTGTAAATTTATATTGAGTAAAAAATAATGGCTTTCTCTTAAAATCCGGGAGAGAAATTAAGGAATACATTTATTTGGCCCGTGACGTTTTCAATATTTACTGGACAAAACTCGCGCGTTACCAATTGTGGACACAATACGATAGCGTATGAAAGTAGTTCTGTGTTTTTCTGGTATTCTATATAGGTCAATTAAATATAAGCTAAAATACAATGCTGAAAAAATATTAATTTCTAAGGTTGGTAGAACTCAGCTTGGTAGAAGAGTGTGTTCAACCGTCGGGCTTATAATTCTGCCGCCTAGAAGTTTTCTTGTGTTTGTAAGAATTCTGCATTGATTGGCATTTAGTTGAATTTGTATGATTTGTCTTATTCTATTTATACGATGGGCATTTCGGTATAGGTCAGACACATTAAAATATTTATTAGTAAAAGTCAATACAGCTTAATTAGTATGTGTGTGGTTTGTTATAAGTTATTATGTTTTTGTAGCTATGCTGGTGACTGCGATATTTCGTTCGTGTTACAACGCATCAGGGGCGGAATTAAGGATTTACAGGTCAGTACCTTTACTATTCTCGAAACATCAAAAGAACAATGTTCATAAGTTAAAATGAAATTGTTTTCGTTCGAAACAATTTAACAGGGAGTTGGCAGATCCCACTTACCTATATAACATCAAATAAACATTTTAACCACGTCTATATATCATTTATAGATATCTAAACCGATCTCAGTTCGCAGAGTCTTAAATATCCACGAAACAGTTTCAAAATTGATATTAATCTGGTTGAAATTTGACCTGGAGCTCTACCAGCTAAGTCGCCGAACATCGATTTCTTAAATGGCGTTCAAATAAATAAAGTTAAAAATGACTTAAACAGTCGTTAAATCGGCTTCCATGAGCACATGTGACGTCATAAATGGTCCGGAATCGAATGTCAACGTTGAAGCCGATTTAACGAGTTTTTAATTCATTTTAACCTTTATTTATTTGAACGCCATTTAATAAATCGATGTTCGGTGACTTAGCCGGTAGAGCCCCTGAACATGCAATTTAACTCCAGCTATTTTATTTTAATTAAATGCTCTAAATACTGATACTAGATCTACAAATTTTAAGTTGCTAACCCAAGTGAAGTACCATTTGCAACATGATTATACTTTTCTTCAGAATCTTATTAACATATACAACGTATAACATAAGTAGTTGACGTAACTTAAGGAGTTTAATTTGCCTTCTGTTACTAAAGACATGTAGAACATAACATGCAAAATAACCGAAAGATAATAAATTTTGAGGCATTTTGTATGGGGATCCAAAAACAATTTTTTATACTTGTAATGGTTTTGCTTAATTTGTTCAGTTGCATTGGTAGATAGCATTCCTTAAGGTTCCTCCACTATTTATGTTACACCATGTTCAGTTAAAAGGATTCAATAAGATTAAAAAGATACCAATTATTATTTGACAGATCCATGGAATGGTGCGTGTCGTGATGAAACCGTTGATCACAAAGATGCCTTTAGTTGGAGGACTGCAGATATTTTTCCTGAACAACCCCTCCATAGACTTTAACTTAGTCGGAGCCGCTGATATCCTAGATATGCCCGGATTCAGGTAATTAAATTATTTTACTGTATGTAAAGGTATCATTCTGATCTCGGCGGTCACCACCAGATGTAGTCGAGAACGGTGAATCACTACCGCAGCATATAAACAGCTCATAGGACTCTTTAAAATATATCTTTGATGTTTTTGCTGCTGGATTCTCTAGTTGCGATCTCTGGTTTTATGAGGCTCTAACTTTGACCCCCTCCTTTGCTCTGGAGGCAGCGAAACTACATTTTTCGTACTCTTTATTATTAAAATCGGGATTGAAGACAGCTGTTGGGATTTGCGCTGGAGGTATCTCACCGCGCAGAGCTTTTCTTTGTCGATCCTGACTAGGTCTAGTCCAAAAAAAAATCGCTATGCCATGTCATTTTTCGTGAACATTATAATTACTTGGTAAGATACTTTTAACTACTGGATTATGGTTGACCATAAATAAAAAAATCTCATTGACGCATGAAAATATGATTGATTATGAAATATTTCAAAACTTAAGTAAGTGAAATTTTGGAATAAATTTAACCTGTGTACTGAGAAAGCATAATGAACTTATTAATAATATCGATTTGAATTGAATCACTGCCGCTGCCCTGCTACGCGACAGGAAGCATAAGTTTTGCGGAATGGTCGCATCAAGGAAAAATTTATATATCTGATAAAATAATTTAAAATGGGAATGAAAATCTCAAAATGGAGTTGTTTATGATGAAGACAACGAATATTTATTAGAGTTGTGTGACCCATGAATAGTTGTTCTGAGTCTGGATGTAATTTGTGTCCGTCTATTATATGTTTGTAAGTACCCTGCGACACAGGGAATAGATTCCCTAGTGCGGGCGTTGTCTTTATAAATAATAATAATAAAAACAACTCTTAATAAATATTCGTTGTCTTCATCATAAACAACTCCATTTTCAGATTTTCATTCCCAAAATAAGCTACTACAATTTTCACTAGTGATTTGAACAACCTATCACCTTTTAGGGACAGACTTAACGAAATGAAACTATCGCTCTGTCGCTTACGAAACTGAAAACGGTACCCACATGATAAGGTTAATGTATACGAAAATATTATCCTTAATAGTGTCTTTATTACGTAGTTAGTAAGGGCGATCTTCCTGAAGCAAGTGTAGATTTCCCTAATAATGATTATATTTGTTGTTCAGCGATATTCTACGGCGGTGTATCGTGGAGCAAGTGGCGAAGATGATGGTGTTGCCGAACAAGCTGCCCATCAAGCTGAGCGACGAGATACCAACCGTCGACCTCAGGATGCCTGAGCCGGAGGTAACTATCCCATTATACATAATATAGTATGTTTACATTTAGTTAAGCTTCAAGTTAAACGACAAAAAAAAAGTAAAATGACGCAAGGAAATGGTGCCGGTAACAAATGGGTTATTTGAGGCCAATGTGTTTGGGTCGAATTGCGGCAACTGCAACATAATACAGCCGCAAGAAGTCCTCTGCTGGATGAAAGCATACCCCAATACATATCTTGGGGGCTATGCCATAATCGCCACGCTTGGCAGGCGAGTTGGCGATCGCAGTATGTTGATCATAGTATTTCAACAAATTTCAATAAATAAGTCTGGACACTGCAAGCGTAATCATTATCTAAAACGTGTAAAGTTAGTAAACTAGTTGTAAAAGGTTAAATAGAAAATAATATCCGGAATTCGTAATACTTCACGGCATTAAAAATCTGAATATTTTTTAATGGTGCCGCTCACTTTGGCGGTCACCTATCTTTAGATTCACCGTGTGCTTAAGTTTCATTCTACCGTTTTCTCGTTCACCTAACTGTTGTTTGGAAAAGATCGCTACAATGCCATAATATCGGCAAATGTACCTGTATTTGCTGTATTGTATTTGATATGGTATTTTGTTGTCTGGTCCCATAAAGTGTACTCTACTCTTGTTGGTCTGCTGATCACTTACGGATCGGTGAGAACAACTAGCTATGATAGTATAAATTTGTAAACCCATCCATACTAAAATAATTGAAATTGAGTTACAGTTACATTAACGAACAAAATGTTTTCCAGGGCGTACTTCGTATCCATCTCGTTCAAGCGCAGAATCTTATGAAGAAGGATGTGTCCATGCTTGGTAAGAATATTTTGTTCAACTATTTGGAGAGTTGATTACGGTTGTCCTCATTCAGATAGGGAGAAAATTTTAAGGGTTCCTTATCTCAGAGGGACTCTTGTAGGATCACGTCGATGTCACTGTCAGTGTGACATGGCAATCCCTAAGGCCTCGGTCACGCAAGCAGCGAGGGTGGGGCGGCGGTGTCGGTGGCGCGGGGAGCGGCGCGTTGCAATGTATACATTTATATGAAACTAGCGTCGAAAGCATCGGTGCCCTCGCGTCTGCATTAACGTAGTGTTGACTTGTAGTGTGTTCTTTTTTTTTTGCTTACGAGCACTAGTGCCTTGCGGTCTGCCTGCTGGCTTCGAGACCGGGTAAAGCGTTACCGCGCCGCCACTGCTCCCGTTGACTTCGTGACCGATTCCTAAGGGCTGTAAAAAAATCAAACGTAGAAATCAACGCAATCAAAAGATTCTACCGTTTATGCCGCATATTTTGACTCTCTCACGTTAAACCTTACTGTTGTCTTAGGCTGAGATCTATAGAGCGTACTTAGACTTTGCTCAGACTTTACTTTCGACTTAAGTCAAAGTCGGTATTTATAAAGCAATCTTCCAATCCCTCTAAGTGCATGCTTAGCAAATGCTAAGTCCACAAAATCGACGACTTACTAAAAACTTACACTATAAGCCAAATAAAAATAAAGTAGTCAAAAATATACTTTACCATCGTAACTTACATGACTTTTTAATTTTTCCGTATTATCCGAGACAGTGATGCCACATTGTATAGGATTTCCAGAGAAATTGGAAATCACGGAATTTGTATTCAAAGGAATACTACAGATATATTGATAAATATTTCTAAAATACAGAAAGAAAAAATAATTATTAGACATTATAATTGTATTTATTATTTATTTTTGTGTTTAAACCAAATTTTCGGGGAATTTTAGATGGGTTTGAAGATAAATCTAAACTATCATCTGGCAACACTGATATACTGTATTTGTCATTCTCATAAGGCCGAAGAAGCCAAGGGCCGAAAACAATTAAAAAAAAAAGTAGTTGACATTGCCGTTCCCAGCTGATACAACAAAGTTCCGTTTCTCATAATAAAAATTAATGTCGATTGTTGATCATTAATAAATCTATTTTTATGTCTCACTCGTCATTTTCTAAATAGTTCAATAATAATAATAATACACAGAGGAACGATGAGCACCATGTTTTATTTATAATTATGTCTGTTTTTAAATGTTTTCCAAAGAGTAATTAAGAAGTTAATGCATGTAATGAAATTACAATTGGTGTATAATCTTAACGTCAAAAAGTCTATAAACACAAAATCAAAGTATAAGCTTAGCATACACTTAGCAAAGTATGTAATTAAAGTTTACGTAATTACATACTTTGTAGTATTAAAATTTACGTAAGTAAAGTTTGAGTAAAGTCTAAGTACGCTCTATAAATCTCAGCCTTAGAGTCATGAAATTTGACAAGAAACAATGTCGTATAGCACAAGTGGAAAATCAGTTAAACCGTCAAGTTGTAGTTGTATATCAAAGATACTAGAAGTTTGTACGGTTACCACGGTGCGAGAGAAAGTCTCGCACTTTTTGTTTTAATATTGATTTTACCAATACAGAACCTGTACCCAGCCTTATAACTTGAATTTATATAATGTGATATGTCCAGGTAAGGGTAAGTCGGATCCATACGCGATCATAACTGTTGGAGCGCAGCAATGGAAGACGAAACACATAGACAACAACGTGAACCCTCGCTGGGACTTCTGGTGCGAGGTAAACCAACCGTATTTACTAGCCAAAACTTGTATATGTTACATATTAGCACACGGGTATAGTTAATTTTACCTCTTTATTATCTTATAACTGTTTTATGAATACCAATTTTGCTTAGCGAGCACACCAATGAAAAATATATTTAATTTTGGTGTTTTCTCCTTAACGTTAAAGATGTGCTTGCTTATTTTTATTAATGGGGTTTGATCTAATTGGTAAGTAGAATTTATTTTTAGTACTTGCCTTAGAATAAATACCTTTGTAGAGTAGTACTTCGGTACATTTTTGGATCACAAAATTGAAGCAAACTGTGTTTGTGTGCGCTATCTAAGTGCATTGACTTCTACGCTGGAGAGATTTTGGAGCGAAATATGAATTAAATTGTGTTCTTCGTATTGACTGGTGTATGTATTCTAAGGTCTTAGTTATTTTTTTATCTTGCCTCATTTCTGATTTATATTTATTTTATTACATTATGACATCATCAATACCATCCGCAATCATAATCAAATTTAATTTCTATTTAGTGCAATATTTTCTTATTCTAGCTGTATGGCAAGTAGCATTTGAAATAGCAATATGAACACATAAGACAATAATTTTTCTGAGACCCCTGTTCAGTTGGTAATTAATGTCGGCAGTTTTTTACACGGCCCAATTTGGGTTATCCGCAAGTTATTATCAAATACTATAGTTCACCTTGTTAAAAAATATATGGCAAATTTGAAAATTATTTAAAATTCTATATAAATAAAAAGAATCAACAAAATGTTTGTATGTTGTACGTTCATAACTTCCAATGGACTGCACCAAATTGGATAAATTATATTCTGTTATGTGTTCGTTATTGTCAGGAGAAGGTATTATGAAAAAAATTGCATACCAATACCAAAGACAATTTTGACTACCCGTCTCTTAGTCTGCAACCAACCATTAAAAGCAAACTGGGGCATAATTTTTATTTTTGGAAATGAACAGTTGACGCAATTTCTATGAACAGTCAAACATTGTTTTGGCATCTTAATTGCTGTGGTACACACGGCTACATATCAAGCAATACATTAGCAGTGTCAAGAATCGAACCTTTTTTGGAACACTTTATATTCAAAATCTTGTGCAATTGTAAAATTTTATTCGTCAATGTCATGTCCGTTCATAGTTTTGCTCATTTTAATAAACCATAGTTTCTCCTTTTACCAGCGTATTATTGGTATATACTTAATTTCATTCCGATATTTAACAAGCAGTATAAGCTGATCTCGCGTTGTATAGGATTTCGATACAATGAGAGGTCAGCTTATATTGGGATTGCATAGCTTAATATGTAGTCGTGTGTACAAGTGCCTCAATTCAATTAAGGTGCTGAATATTGTGAACTAAATTGATTGAAATGAGTTTGGTCACTTATATATATTATACAACAAATTGGAACTCTTTTTAAATTATGTTGTCATTTTGCTATTTCGAATTAAAATACATCAGGAATGAGCATGAGCACATATTTATTATTTTATCGCTGCACCGAAGTATGTTCACTGCGTTTGATTTATACAACATGTAACGTAATTAACACACACCATCAAACACCCCAATTAGAATATTATGTTGTAATCATAATACATACACTGAATTTTTAAATTAACATGTATATGCATTGTTATTTACTAAATTAGTTTCTTGGAATAATGTTTATTTTTCTTTGAATGATGGAATGTGTATGAATACAAATAAAACTTCGATTTTAAAAGTCTTATTACTTTGACTTACGGTCCATTTCAATTTGTTTTGACTATACAGGGTTTATATGACAATAATTTCCGTAGTTTTAATTATTTTTGGAATAAAACATTACCTATATAAAAAATGATATAAATCCAATCAGTAAACGATTCTGAACAAACTATTTTCAGGATATGCGTTAATTAAGTTACATGTTGTATAATCGAATTTAATCTCATATCAATTGAATGAATAACACTTTTTCGTTTGGTTCTGTTTACAAAATTTTGATAGCGAGGTAAGCATTCTTCGAGATTTAAAGTCATTAAGAGGATTGTTATTTGAATTTTAATAAGCCATTTAATAGTTTTTTTTCTTCTATCTATTAAACATTATTGGTTAACATATTGCATGAGGAGTTATTTTGGGGGTATTTTAAAAATAGATGTACGTCTAAATGAGAAAATTAACTACTACTTCTATGTGTTGATAACTATTCCAAATTCTAAATTATTTCAGGGTGTATACTTTATCGTGTAAAAGCCTTTTGTTGTTTATTATAATCGATTGTAACTCATATTGGGATAGAAAGATTTAAATTATTGTTGTTACGAAGAAGCCCAGTTGGTACCAATGAAGTATTGTCCATATATCACAATTACCGTTAGCTTACCTTTCTAAATAAAATTGATATGTCCAATAATTGATATGTCCAATGGTACTTTGTAACTAACCAACAATGTTGATAAAAGTCAGTTGTGATTGAGTATCTCTTCCTGTAAACGTACCTACGACACAAAGTTACTTAAAATATAGCGTGAATGACAGCTGTCTAAATGACAAGTGCAGGGATAACATGCTGAAAGAAATTGAAATAGGTAATTTAAAAAGTCTACTAAGTGCTAGTTTGGACTCTCGCACGAAGGGTTCCGTACCATTATCTCTAAAAACGGCAAAAAATACGTTTTTTTTTGTGTGTGAGCCCCCTTAAATATTTTTTTTATTTAATTTAATTATTTATGAGTATTTAATATTGTATATAATATGGGGAGTTACTTTTAAATAGGATTACTACATACATATATCCGAAGTAGACAACATGTTTAAGGCTTTTACACGTCTTAGAAAACGTTATGTATACACCTACATATGTTGTATTAACGTTTTATGGTTTGGCTTTGCATTTACTTAATTAAAAAAATCGATAAAATGTACAGACAAGTTCCCGTTACCTTGTAGCAGTAAGTAGTTATGAATAAGATTTTGTTTTCCTCATTTATGTTTGCTTCGGACTTTGCGCGTGGCATACAGGCGCGTATATTCCAATCTATGGGCCAAGCGTTGGAAATAGAGGTGTTCGACAAGGACGATGGCAACGACGATGACGAGCTCGGCAAGTAAGTAGTGCACGCGGTGGCGGTGGCGGGACGCGGTCGGGGAACTTAGCCTAGTCGCCTTGCTCATGGTTGCACTCGCTTCACGCATCGTATCTGTCCCGATGAGCTTCCGTTCATTAGTGAATGCGATGTTATATCAGTCTGATAGTTACAGCGCGCAATGCTTATATTTGCTAGCTGTCAACTTGATGACATATATAGTCATTAACGTCAAAATTCAGCAAAGTCCTCCGAAATGAAGTTCTCAAGTCATTTCGGTATGCCTTTGTTGTATTGCCTTATATATGAAATGGAAAATCTGGAAATTTCTTTTTGTTTAATAGAAAACTTAATAAATTTAGAACCTGTAATCGAACGTACCATTTAAAATTTATTTTAAACTTATCTATTTACAAAGTATTACCATATTAATTTCGTAAAACTGAATATAAGTAATCCCAATCACCAAGTGATGTCATTCCATCGATCAGTTATTGACAGTTACGTATTGAATAGGTATTATTGGTATTAACCATGTTTAAAATGTATAGAAATAAGACAACCTGAAATTCCCAATATTAAAGGTTTAACTTTTACGAGCTATGCCCGCGACTTCGGTGGTTGTTGAACTAAATTTCGTCATTTAGATAATAGTAAGAAAGCTGAAAAGGGTAACTGAAAGCCACGGTCTAATAAAGATTAATATTATTATTATTTTATACAATGAGACACTTATGTTAATGCTTCTCTATTATCCTATGTTAACGACGGAATAACCCGGAGCATATTGAAAAGTTCGGGCGATTCCTGAGACCTACTTATTCTCATCCTTTCCGAAAGGTTTGTTTTTTAGAAGAAGGAAAATAGCAAACGAATAAATCAAATAAATTCAATTCCATCAAGTGTTGGGCTCAAACCACAACGCTTTAGAAAATACCGAAAAATATATAATTTACGAATTTTAAACAAAATACAGTCAGTTGGTCATGCTCGAATAAATTCGAATGGTGCGTACGTGGCGCGAGTCGAATTTTCTAGAGATTTATATGTATTACAACAATTATTAATGTTTACGAACGACATAGCTAATGCGAATGAATTTTATAAGTAATATATCAGATTTTTCATTTCGTCTTTAAAATACGGCATGTTTAGATTTTAGTGCGTTTATAAGCTATTTTATTTAGTTACTAGTAAAGGTGGAGGTAAGTTAGTTACTGTGCTAGATCTCAATTTACTTTAATTTATATTAATTATATTATTTCCCCTCTTCCTATTAATAATGCAGGCATGTAACAGCGCCATTATAAACGTTTAAATATTATTGCTCATATTATGTATAAATTTGCATACTTGCCAGATGGTCAGGGTTTAATACCTACGGTAGTTGGGTCCCCCAAGTTTATTCCAAAATATTTTTGTTGCCAAATGTTGGAGAAGAAAACTAATCTTTGGATGTATTGTGATTTTGTCCTAAGGCGATAATAAGCTCAAGGAAGAGTCAAGTGCTGCAGTGCGACCTGTGGGACTGGGACCCGGGAATGGGCATACAGAACGATGATTATCTTGGCAGGTCCGTCTACGACGCTACTCGTGCATTTGACACATTACCCACATTTCATACCATGTTTGAATGTGTTTTTAATCCTTAATCTTACTATCACCGTGTACATATATTGAGACTTTTTTTAACATTGATCTCGAATAGCCTGGTCATAGTGAGATTGGGTGTGATTTTAACGGTTTTACCTTATTGGTGTTCATGTTTTGTTATTTTCAGCTGTTGTGTGTGATTTATTTGTATCCAACCCTCCCTGTGCGTACAATAAACAAGTACATAGGTAGATTGTTGTAGCCAGTCATACTTATACGGGGTTATACTTACATCAAAATATACTAAATAACCAATGTGGCAAGTTATATACATGTGTATTATACAACGCAATATATACATACTTACAATACTCAACACTGACAGCTTAATTAACTTATATTCGATCTGATATCTACTAACTCAATTTACCAACTTTGTATATATTTACAATATTTTTTTATTGCGGTCTAACACTTAATATATTTTTACCTAAACCTGTATATGTAACTGTGTGTGTGTGTATATAACATGGTGGGTTGTGACAGTCTGTACTGCGATCCAGCGCTACGGTATTGGTCGTCAAGCTTTTCGACTGGGACCGCGCAGGCAGAGACGAAAACCTCGGCAGGTCGGTCTCTGCCTTCTAATGCTATTATAATTTAAAATACATGTAATTATGTACATAATATTCTCACTGTACTAACAACACTTGCCATTGAAAACACTAAGCACACACAAAAAAAGTGCACGTCGTGTCAATGAATGTCACAGTTAACAATATTAAGCTATAAAGACTAGCATTAACTACGCCACACGCACAGAAAGCGGCTTTACTAGAAAAATCTACTAATTCATACTTACAATATATACTTCAATACAGTCATTGTAATCATTTTACTAACGAGGTTCTACCTAAATATGTGCCTGAGATAACATGTAAATTTATTAACATAATTTCGTGTAATAGTTTCCCCAGGGATGATCGGTACTGTACCTAATAGAATTACTTTTATTTGCACCCTAATTCTATGCAGCCGTGCAAACATTAACCCTCTTATTAATAAAATCATTTAAACACTGATTTTTTGAGCTAGATTCTTAATCGTATTTATCATTCAAATGTTGATTTACTTAGTGAAACTACTTTGAAACATACGATCTAAAACATCATAAAGTAAAAATTCTATAGATTGATTTCGTTCGGGACCATAAGTTTTGGTAACCATAGATTTTTTCCACAATAATTAAAGTAATAAATACTTTTTTTTATTGCTAAATATTTGCTTTGCTGTATTCTAGATGCAAATGAATACACATGGTATATATTGTTATATACTTAGGCCCACTTGCTCCTCCCCAGGTTAAATTAATGAACTCAGAGTTAGTGGCTAATTTATAGTATAAAATTTTATGACAAGTTATGAACTGTTAAAATAAATTTAAGTCCCCGCATTTCCATATTAGATTTAATGAAAGTGCTGTCAAAATCGAAGTGGCATTGCTTGATAGTGTTCGTTCTGATTTCAGCATGAACAAAGTGTGACGTGCCCATAGTTTGGGTCCAAATGGCGTCTATTGGGACAAATTGGTATTAGTTTATATGTATGCCATTAAATTTAAGAATGTTATTTTGAAGAAGGTTCACTCTTAAAATATTTACGTGAATTTAATAAACCTCGTGAATTTAAAAAATATTTATCGTTCGAATTAAAATGCTTAAAGTTAGATATTTTTATTAATAAGGGGGGTGGGTACTAAGAAGTGAGATAAACTTAAAATACTTTGTCTATTCTACTGTATTCCTTATTTCTGACCATGGTTAAGCGTGATGTGTACCATTAGTAAAGCCGATGCAGAGTAGTTTGATGCTTTAATTAAGTCTTTTATCTACGTGTGCTCTTAATTGGAAGAGCAAGTTACCACTGGTTTTTGGTTGCATAAGATAAAAAATACTTAATCGAAACGGGTAATGTGACACTCATAAATTTAACATGTTACGTAAAAGGGAAGGATCGGGTTACCAGGACCCTTCGCCACTGCTGTCTTACCTTGAAGCCCAATGTTTGTCGCTGCACACTGCTTGTGTTCACTAAGTGTTGTGTTGCACAATTCTTTCTATACTTTTCTTTTTAACCTATTCCAAATTCTTGTTATTCGTTATGTGCTAACAAATAATGTTAAGTAGATCGTAGATGAAATGCAATGGTGGTTCAGCATGTAATTTATTCCCATTTCAGATGTTCGTTAGACATCTCGCAAGTTGTGCGATTTGGACGTTTAGATACGGTAAGTGAAGACTAAAGATATTAAACGTCATTGGCTCTAATTCTGACCAAAAATAACTTGACAAAAAAGAGGGGTGTAATAATAAAAAAGGTTTAGGTAGTCACCATGATACTACTTCGCCGTCCAAATAATGCGGTTTGTCAGATTTCAAGTTATTTATTATTTATACAGTCATTGAATTTCAATTCTGAAGTACGGTCACAATCTAAAGATACTGTGTAAAATATTTAATTAAACCCCGTTTCTTAAACATAAATGGCTATACTCGACCCACGTTCAGTTTATGATCTTAGTAAACTAAATTTTCTATATTATAATTACCTTTAAAAATTGTTGCTTTTGATTTACCTAAGTAAACAAGTTATCATTGCATTATTTTAGTAAAATGATAACGACACAAACTAAGCAAAATTATGCAACATTTTGGCGGAGTGATATTTTGTCTCAGTGTTAAATAACTTAGTTCACAAACAATTTAAGCGAAAATTGACTCAAGTATAATATATATTATTCGTTAATTGTGTATGTTGTTATTTTAGTGGCAAACTCTCCAGCAAGCGAAGCATGGCAAAGTTCATTTAATACTTACATGGCACCGACTTACTACTGATGTGGCAGAGCTTAGCCGTGTAAGTATAAATGTATTCTATATTACCACATCAGCTACATTTGTACATTTCTCAATATCGGGATTTCCTAGAGTAAATTTAGGTTTAATGTCCGAGAAAACTAATGGAGCTATAACTAAAATGGCGCCTAAATTGTAAACAGATGAACTTAATTTGTTCCGTGAGATGATGAGATAGAACTACTTAATTGCTGCGCGCTGAGAAAATCTGATGTAACTCCTTTCATATTTCTATTACGCAGTCAGTTAAGTCACTTCCATGTATGTCCATTTCGATATTAGCAATAACCGCCATTAATAAATCCATCCATCTAAAAGCTCGGCCTTAATATAGCGCGGTACCGACAAATTAGAAAAAATTAACCCTGGGAACAAATTCTATACTGCCATACCAAACGCAGTATTTAATAGTAATAACAGTATTATTAATATATAAAGTGTTCTATTGACATACATAAATACGTTTTGTAGGCTGTTAGCTTTTTCGTCAACTTTTCTTGTAAAGAAGTAATTGTGATCTGTTTAATTTCAGGCATTGACTGAAACATATGTTATTAAGACTGGAGATTTAAGTTCCGCTGTTTTGTCCGTATACATTGACTCTTGTAAGAAATTACCGGTAAGTTCCCTTTTAGAAATAATAATATTGTACAGTGGACGCCGCATCAGTGGATACGGCTTAAATTGACAGTGTCGTTATAATCTAAGAGAATAAAACTGGTTTTGGTAATTCAGTGTATCCACGTGGCGTCGACTGTACCTTATTCATTCATTCATATATTTTAAAAATCATTATGCACTTATGGAGCTAAATCCATCGATGTTCTATTGTCCTCTTTGTCTACCCCTCCAACAAATATTAACTAGATAACCTCTACATCTTAGTGTAAGAAGTGTTCCCCAAGATTGTATTAATGAATCAGTGGTTCATATTGGCAAAGTAGATGCAGTGGCGTTACATCTTTTCCATTCCAAGACGGAACCTGCTGGACCCGTCTTTGCCGTCGTCAAGAGCCTGACGGCAGTGTCCTGTTAACGCTCTGATTATCAAGCTTAGGTTTCGATGTTGGTGTATGTATGTATTTATTGATATGATTTTTAAATATCAGGATGCGCGTAATCAAAGCAGGCCTGACCCCTACCTCACAGTGACTGTCGGCAAGAAGACTGAGAACACGGCCGTACAGATGAGAACCAACGCGCCCGTCTATGAGATAGGATACTCTTTCCTCGTGCAGAACCCTGAAATTGATAACCTGGAGATCAAGGTAAGAGTTTCAGTCCATAAAAAGGGAAATGCCGGAATTGCCATACGAGATATGTGAAATCTTCCAACTTCTTGTCAGACAGTAAGACAATGATCCGAGCGCGCTTGATGTAGAGTGGACTCGAGTAAACCCATTTTACCGTCTCCGACTCAAGCGTGACGATTTACTTATATTCACGCATCAGCAAGACACACTGAAATCAGTTTTTATTGTAATAAGTTTGTTATGTATATAAGCCGCTATCTGTGCTTATGTCTGTCTTAATCACATTATTTCATCTGAACGGTAGTTTGAATGAAATAATTCTTAATGAAGAAGATTTCAAGAATCAGGATAGACTTTTGCAGGAGTATATGTAATATTATTAAAATTTCCATTTAATTTAAAAGAATTACCAAGGTTAATTGTTATCATGAATTTATTTGTGTATAGGTGTTGGACTCTAAAACGAACAGCAACCTTGGTCAACTAGTATACAGCATATCAGGTCTGCTTAAAGAAAAGGATCTGAGCATGATTACGCAACCAATGACGCTCCAGAGGTCTGGCCCTGAATCCAAGATTATTATTTCTTTGCAACTGAGGGTGAGTAAAGATTCCAATAACTACTTGTATCCATAATACTCATGTTGCACAGTACGACTATGCGTGTCCCATGTATATTCTGAGTCCACTTTTTGAAGTAAATAACACCATAAATAGCGTATTTGTACTACAGACAAATACGCTTTAAACGACTCACTAAACTTCAATCTTGCGCGGGCGCTGAATATTTATGGTGTTATTTACTTCAAAAAGTGGAATACGACGTAAAAGGTGAATAGAACGTGACATAATACTCATGTGGCACAGTAGTGTCCCATGTATATTCTGATATACATGGGACACTACTGTGCCACATGAGTATTATGTCACGTTCTCTACGTCATTATAATTCTGCGGTAATTGAATGTCAAAAATTTAACTTTAAAAAACCTTTCTAGATCTTGAAGGAAGCTATAAAAGAAGAGGACTTCGAGGAGGACACGCAAACTGCACCAATTGAGCCCGTCGCGCCCGCCTCCCCACCCGTGCCCGCCCCGCCATCGCCCACCTCTTCTGTCGATGGGCCCAGCCCACAAGCCTTGCTTAGTGAACCAGGTAAATTCTCTTAGCTACCATTTATAAAGCGAAAAGAATGGTCTATCATAAGATATTGAACTCTATTAATTACTACCTAATGTCTAATGTAGTATCGAAAATTATGTAGTATGTAGGTTCTGCCTGAATTCGACCGCGTTAACTTAAGAATTAGCTTCAGAGAGATTGTTTGACCACAATAATGTAATTTCTTTATTTCTCTGCCTGCCAAATTTCATCCAAATCCACTAGGCCATTTTTGTGTGATTAAGTAATAAACACCGAACATGTTAACCAACAAATGTTCACACTTAGAATATACATAGAATTATTCAGAGGAATTCGAAAAATTGGGCATTATATTAAGGATACTTATTTTTATTCTAACTGTCGGCAAACGAGCATACGGCCCATCCTGCTCCACCAATGGCATTACTAACAGTTTGCCTATAATCTGGAAGTTTATTAAAGCTATAGGGTTAAGCAGTGAACTCTAACAAATCAAGGAGCTCTGTTATAATAGATCAGAAATGGTCGAGGTAGCAAGATGCCAACTAGGCATCAAGCCCCAAATAACAATAACAGTTTGTTACCAGTTTGGTAACTCTTTTATGGGGCAATGTATAAGATTCTATAACAAACTTCCCAATGATATTAGAGAATTGTCTACGAATAAGTTTAAAAGAATTATTAAAGCCAAATTGTGTAGCAGGGCATATTACAAAATTTCTGATTATTTAAGTGATAAAAGTGCTTGGGATTGAGTTGTTCTGAGTCAACACACATGATTATAATTAATCTTAAGTATATTTTATTTTAAAAAAAGGATTCCTACTGAGTTTTCTGGCAGTGTTTCTCAGTAGCTGCCACGTCATGCACTGCACGGTAGGGTAAAAAAATATGACGATTCCACATAAATGTAAAATTTTTATGGAATAAATGAATTTGAATCTTTGAATCTTACCAGCCTTCCATTTTGTATGAGCTCTGGCGACCTCAAACACGAAGTTTAGCACGGGGCTGAGATAGGTTTGAACATGTAATCACGTGTATTTTATTAATATCTACTTTATTAGATTCACATCAGAATAGTTGGGCTTATTTGGTATACGGATTTATACTGCAGGGTCCCGATACAGGGTTTCATTCCCTTACATAAATACTAGCTGTGCCCCGCGGTTTCGCCAACGTTACAGTTTATAAATTATAGCCTATGTGTTATTCGTATGTAAATGTTATATTACATTACAATAAAGTTTTATCAAAATCTGTTCCGTAGTTTTTGCGTGTTAGAGTAATAACATCCATCATCAACTTTCGCATTTATTCAGAGTCAAGAAAAACTATGTTAGGTTGCACAAATTGTTGTACTTTGCGGGAATCGAATCCGAAACTCGAGGGCACCGAAGAAAGAATAGGCGGCTACCTTAACCACTACGCCAACGTGCTTATGTTTTATTCAATTAATTCAAGGTGGATTAAATATTTCTGTTATGTTTGCAGTTCAACCTATCACACCCGAGCTTACGAACATAGATGATGGCCCAACCGTACCGGATAATAGTTCTCAGAAATCGATCCCCGTAGAACACATCGAGAAAGAAGTTGGTGAGTTCTAGCAGAGCCAATATACGATAATAAATTATCTACATATCTATCTATTAAGAATCATCAATTTTATGGACGCAACAATAGAATTTTTCTAACTTTGTATTACATACTTGCTGCAGTTTACTTTCTCGAATGTTAATTGCAAAAATACAATGATGATTGATGAGTCAGTGTAACTCCCGTCAAATTTACTAATAATAATAATAATAATGTCCTCCTAGCCGAGTTTCGGCCACGGCGGCCAGTATCAATAGAGATTAGCCATCTGCGCGGGACATATTGTAGTGCTCAAGTCTGTGCGCAAACACAGGAGCACTTTCTATTCCATCACTCTCATGATCCCAAGGGACGCCTAGCGACACGACCGGAAAGAGGTCAGGTACAGGACCGACGGCTTTACGTGCTCTCCGGGGCACGGGGGTATAATATCGCCAACTCCCAGACTTCGGACTGACGCTGAGAAATTTTTTTTTTACAGAAAAGCCACAAAGTAACTATTGACCCGACCCGTGATTTGAACCGAGGACCTCGTTCTCTGCTTGTGAACACGCTACCGCTAGTCTAATGAGGCAAATTACTAAAAAAAGCTAATTTCAAATGAAACGCTTTCAGTACGGCGTGTAACATAGTGAAGAAAACTTGAGGAACTTACCTGACCATGAAATTGAACAAATAACACAAAAAATATCAGTTTGTAAAATACTAAATTATCTTTTAGTTCTTCATACTAACTTTTTAGCCGATCTTTTTTTCCCTCTTGATGTGATACATATTATTCAGTTTTATAGGTAAATTAATCTCCTTAGGTTACCTCCACTTTTTATAATACACCCTGTTTAATAGATAAAGACTAAGCGAGGTCGCATGGTTTTTTCCTTGTCGTATGTACAGACGCCAGCACATCCAGTTACCTAATGTGTTAAACATTTATAGATTTTCAACTTTATCACAAAAGCATAAGGTTCACTTTCAATTCAATTAATCATAGAAATAATCTTTAAGTAACTTCCTACTTCATTGTGATTTATTCAATATAACTGAACTAACCTGCTGCAGTACATTCCGCGTCGGCAACCAATAAGTCACCACTCCACGACTGAACACTGAACTGCTTACTCCACGACTGAATTGCTTACCAAACTAGGCTGTATTTTGGGAAACACCCAAGATACAGCCTAGTTTGGTAAGCAGTTTCAGTACCTATAGTACAAAACAAAACTGTGAATTGGGGAAATTTGACAGATTGGAGTAGCTTGATGTGGTGGCGTCTGCACTTCGTTCCGAATAATAATTGGACTTGTTTCGTTATTTTTCAGACGTTCCACAAGAATCTGCCTTACCACCAAATGGCCGAGACTCCCCGAAACTAATTCAAAGGACCAATTCATCGACTACGTACGTACTTCATTAATTGTATACAAAGTGTACAATAAATAGTGGGGATAACTTATTTAGCGCAATCTACGAATTAAACTGAACTGAGTAAAGAAAACCAGATAGTGAAATATGAAAAAGATATTTTGATTCCCCATACAAAATGTATCAGGTGATAAACTTTGGTATGGGAAGTTAGTCTTATTTTTATGGATTTTACAAGTTGTTCGGTGGAACTAATGCTGTTATTAGTGTAATCAGATCTATGAAAAACTTGCCCATAAAAGCCATTATTTGGCGTAAAGTACTAATTTTTATTAGGGTTCTGTACCCAAAGCGTAAAACGGGACCCTATTACTAAGACTTCGCTGTCTGTCTGTCACCAGGCAGTATCTCATGAACCGTGATAGACAGACAGTAGAAATCTTCAAAGATGATGTATTTCTGTTGCCGCTGTAACAGCAAATACCTAAAAACTTAATAAAATAAATATTTAAGGGGATACAACAAACGTGAATTTTGGCTCATATTTATAGATAATGGTACGGAACCCTACGTGTATAAAAATTGTAATAATAATGGGTCTAGAATTGTTTATTTTGTATTCTGTTTATTGTTTTGACTGCTATAAATTTTTAAATTTGACAATTGTAATTTTAAATTTGTATCCGATTATATAAACATTTTATGATTAACTAGAATTATTACATCGACATATTAATAAATTTTAAATTTTGTATAACCATTGCATGCCATAATGGTAGAACATAATGGGAAAACACATTCACTCACATCTGGACATGTCGCTGATTAAATGCGAAAAGGCCACAACGCAAAAAACACTGAAACTCTTTTTTTTCCAAAAAATGCATCTAAACAGTTCTATTTTTTATATTCGAAAAAGACACCCATTATTCTATCACTAAAAATGGACCAATCACACAACCGCCTCTTTTGCATTCCGTGACTTTGGTGACCAACTTCAGATCGAAACGGCCATCTTGTCAGTTGCATCCTCGTAGTCGGCGAGAGCGCACGCAACTTTTATGACAAAGGGCCATATTGCGATTTAATATCTAGTTTTATTTTAATTATATAGACCAAATTGCCTTATTTTGTATTGGAGCCGTGTGGAATTAAAATATCAAGTAAGTACAAGATTATTTTATATGCCAAAGGGCCATATTATAGAATGTGTCCGCTTTGCATTTTAATATTATGAGCTAATTTTTTGTTTTTTTAGGACAAAAGTGAAGTACTTGTTATGCGTCTGTTTTGTATACAATAAAAAAGTATAAACGATATTATTTACTTAGACAAATTAGACATGTTTCTGTTGTGGCTGTATTGATGTTTGTTATGGTTGGTTTTTACTTTTTACTTTTTTGAGCGGGTAGGTAAATCAAGTTTAGGTACCTACTTAAAACTTGTTTGAAGTAATAATTTGTGGGAAATAAGTTTGCTAGCGTCCCCGTATGCTTCATTCGCGTGCAGTAGGTATGCTCGCGTAGGTACTACGCGCACCGAGTGCGTACCTAAATCAGTAGGTACAAACAAAAGCTGTGCTACTTAGCTCGCTGGCTGCTCAGATAAAAATATTTTATGAAATTCGTTATGTACAGACGCCAGCACATCCAGCTACCCCAATTTGTCAACTTCCCCCAATTGAAAGTGAACCTTATGCTTATGTAATAAAGTTGAAAATCTATAAAATAAATTTGTCAGATAGGGTAGCAGGGTAGCTGGATGTGCTGGCGTCTGTACATGATAGTGGTAAATAAATGAATAAATAAGTAAAAACATTAGTGCCGTTGATGATAAAGACCAGGAGTGAATGTTCAGAGTTAGTGTTTTGTTGTGTTTATATAGGTATATCATTATTTTTTATTTTTTTATAGAATGGGTACCCGAGCACAAAAAATTTTGGGTATGGTAATATCCAAAAATGAAGATCTTCAAACAACTTCAACTCAAAATAACACGTCCAACTCAACTCCCAACACTGTTGATCAAGAATTAATCTCACCGATACTAAACACTCAGAACAAAATGGATACCGTACAAGATAATCAATCAAGTAATGACTCATTTTCAACAAATTCAATACCAGACAGCCAATATAACATTGATTTTTCAAACAATAGTCCTGAAAACCGATCGAAGAAGTGTTATACCTACTTTTAACCATTATGACGTATTACATAAAGTTATTTTTTTGTATAGGTACTATTTTAGAGAATGACATAGAAAGTAATATAAACTGATTGTTAAATTACAAACTGAATTATTGAGACTGAATTAAAATAGTTAAATGTTTATTTTTAGATTTGTGCAAAGCAGAGTTGTGATATTAATTTCTGTGTAACTATGAAGAATAATAATATTATTATATTGTTCCTGTATAATTTTTAATTTCTAAATGTTCTAAGTATAGATTTATTATTTTATTGATTTTTAGTGTATACGATATTTTTAAGTTCTAGACGGGTTTTAATAATAATTACTGTGATTTCCGTGGAGTGCAAAATATTGTTCCTTGTATGTTTAAGGCTTAAATGTCATTAGCATTGTGACATTGCCATAACTGTAAGACAGATTTTTAATATTTAGAAACTTCTTTTTTTGTGTTTGAATTAGTTAATTTCCTTAAATTCGGTAGTTGTTATACTATGTTGTGTTATGCTTATTCTTTTAATATGCAGTTAAGGTATAATTGTCTTGGTTATTTGAGAAAAACGTTAATAAACATTGCTGATTTTGCGTTATGTGGCCTTTTAATACATAAAATGTTAAGAATCTACAGTCATTTTTATAAGTAAATCGGACTCATGTGACACTATACTTTCGTAGATGCAAGCTGATACAATTTGTTGGTATTACATTTATAAAGCTCTAAAATACGCATCCGATGATATATAACACTTAGTTGTAGCACTAGTAGATTCGCAAAAATACGTAAAATATCACGATGAAATCTTTGATGGGCTCTCCTGTAAAATTTAGCATTTTCGTCATGTGGCCCTCTGGCATTTAATCAGCGATGTATTGTTAAAAAATGTATGTACCTATGTTCGACAATGATTAAATGAATTATGAATTATGCGCGAGTCCGACTCGCACTTGGCCGGGTTTTTTTTTATCTATCCATCCGTGCGTAGACTGGTGAAGTTACTAGTATATTTTCAAAATTTTGTTATTTTGCAGATTCGCAGGCGAAGCAGGTCTTGGTCGTATTCTACTGTCATTCCGCTACAGCACCCAAAACCAAACTCTTTACATCGTCGTACATAAAATTATGTAAGTATGTATAAGAACATTGAATCCAATGGTTTTTTATTTCGATTAAGTAAAGAAACTAATCTCTGTATCGCAAGGGACTTTACATGCAATTATATATATATATATTAATTATATATATATATAATATAATTATAATAATTTGGAATAAATATCTGAAATCGTATCTGAAATTCGTCAAGCACTGCAGGGTAGCGAAAAAATTGTGACAATTCAATTTTTTTTTACTGAATAAAAATATATGACACACGAGCGCGCTGATACTACTTCTGGTCCTGGTGACTAAAATTGTGAGCGAGGCGACCGACCACACACTTCCACACTGCACCACAAGTATAACTAACTATAAATTATATAAAGTCAGATAAACTATGAATATCGAAATAAGAAGAGGATATTTGCACACCGAGAGGCTAATATGGATTATATTATTTTAAAGTTATTTTATTAAAGCTCAATTTTAGCAAACAAACAATTTTAATTAACGATAACGGTCAATTTTGTGTGCGTTATTTCGATAGGCTTTAGTGTATAGAATATGCTACAAATGTGGTGGAATGGCCTGCCAGATTGAAGGACTGCAATGACAATCAAATACCTGGAGCTAAGAGTAACTTAGTCTTAGCTTTGACTCGAGCAATCATAGTCTAATTAAAGAACCCTTTAAAAATGTATGGTAATTTATGGATAATAAAATATGTTTGTCTTGTGTAGGCACATCCCGCTGAAGGACCCGACTAACGTTCCAGACCCTTACGTAAAACTATACTTGCTCCCGGGACGCTCCAAGGACTCCAAACGTAAAACAGTGGTAAGTACGGTCAGTATATGGGAACAACATCCCGAACATGGTGATCATCATGAATATGGCACAGCAGAGCACTTTATATGCAAAATAATATTCCCAACATTATAGATTATCGGCCTTGAAAATATTAAAAGTTGCCGTTGAAAGGAGGCTCCTTAAATTAATGTCATGTTTCATCCACAATCTAAACCACGCCCACATACAAATAAATTGTAACTTTATTTACTTCCTCAATTTTTTTTATTGGTACCAATATATAATTAAAAAATTTTGACAAGCTCTTGTTTTACTTTTCTGGTCACAAGATATTAGATTTAATTGCGCCATTAAGTTCTGTGCTCGAATAATATTAATCTAGGCCCATCATACTGCAGATCCATTAAAAACTGAAATTCATTGTCCGCATTCGTATTTTGCCTTACCAAAAGATTTCAACGTTAGGTTAGCGATAGTATTCTTTTTAAACAGCATATTTTATTCATTTTACGAAACGAAACCATCTTGATCTTTGTCAGCATTGACGGGAAACATTAATTCTCGGAATAGAATGTACAATGCGTCGGTATTCAAGCAAGTACGTGAAAAATATTTGTGTCCATATTGCCTGCTAAGGGAGCTGTGTGAATGACGAGAAAGGTAGCCACGCCGCATCGGTTACCCTCCCTCATTATTTACCACGGTATCTGTCTAGCTGTGATAGCAGTAAAAATGTGTGGTGGAGTCCTCTTTTAATTGTTCATCCTTCTCCTACTTCCAACCAAGGGGTTATTGAATAAACTGCTTCTAAGCAAAGTCCTTTAACATTTAAAACATGGTCTATTGTCTGGCCTAAATTAATCCATATATTATATTTTAAGCCCTCATGAGAACTGTTTGTGTCTACGTCATATGTATTTGCAGGTTGTGAAGGACAGCTGTATGCCAGAGTTTGACGAGCAGTTTGAGTGGGTGATCCCGTTAGCCGAGCTGCACTCCCGACAGGTGGAAGTGACCGTCGCCACGCACAAGGGCTTCTTGGGCGGTAGTCCCGTCATTGGACAGGTAGCGTTAACTTAATTTTAATTAGCATTTTAAGATATTACGACATGATGAGATCTTTATCTAGTCTACTGTCCCTTATAAAGTACAATAACGAGTAAGTTAAAAAGTTTGAAATATTAGTCTTTAATAAACTAATTCTCTTAATAAATACCTAAATCTGAACAGTATTTAAGAAAAACTTCACACAGTATTTTTGTTTTTTTTTTATTTAATTATTATATTATATCAATGAAATTATAGGGTTCCCGTTGTCATATAATCATTAAATTTCATAGTCATGTGTCATAGCACCTACAAGTTTGTACGAAACCTTAGTCCGCCAGTTCGACTGGGCCGGTTTCTTTTTTTGTATTATTATGTTGTGTGTCACAGATTGTTCAGATCACAGATAATTTGTTCAATAGGGTTATTTAAATTAAATTATAATCTTAATATGAAGACAAAGTGTTGTGTGGTTTTGTGACTTCAGTTTAGCTAGTAAATCTAGTCCCTTAAATCACTGTCAATCTCAATGTATCTTAATTAAATTCCAGAAGCTTATATCTGTATATATCTTGTCCACAGGTGATAGTACATCTCAACCAATACGAAATCCGCGAAGCCAAAACAATGTGGTTCGACCTGATGCCAGAATCCACACCTAGAGATTAAGTAAAACTTTGTCACAAAGATCTTCAAATAAAAGTACTTATGAATCTTACTGCAACAGCCATAATATTGATCTGATTATTGCTAAATGTTAAACATAATTGTTGAATGTATTAGTCAATGTGCAAGGAGGCCTTCTACAATTGTTTTTATATTACGCAAATATTACTTTTACACCATAAATTGTTGACTTTATCTATTGAAATCTATATAACTACATATTTACAATGGTTTATATTATTGTTGTGAAATGCTTTCAATGTTTACTAATTTGTAACTGTGCTTATTATGAAAGTAGTGATCTAACTTATGACAAAATGCATTTACATATATGGAAAGTGAAAATTAATAGTGAAACTGATAATTTTCTTGTATTCATGATGCAGTTTATATTTTGTTAATGTTCTTTTTATAATAAATTTGTATTTATTTAAGCTTAATTATGTGTAATAAATATTTTTGAAATATTCTGGTTTCTTTCGGATTTTACTATTCAATGGATTTTAATGATCCTAGTTCAAGCAGTGGTGAAGATAATTTTACTTATACATAGTGCTATTCCGATATTGTCCTTATATGTTAAGGATAATATCCGAATACGACTGGGTTTTATTGTTATCCTATTTACTCTCATTATGTTATAGCTCTTCAATGTTCTTGTATTAGAATAACTGAATGCTTTGTTGCTCTATCAGTATCATTTTCGATTGAAGATAATGTGGTCCTGGGTTGGGCCCTAAATTGAATAATAATTCGTGTGCGTCACGATTGCTCCGCCACGTTATCCAAACAAAAAAAAAAATAACGCCGAAATTAGTCAAAATCGGAGGGAACAAACCTAAATTTTGTCGAAATAAAGAAGTTATAGGAGTTTTAAGTTGGCCGCGCGAACGTAAAGTGATGGATTACGCGGCCATGGAAATTTGGGATATAGATGTAATTATTTTAAGACTAATTTAACCAATATTTCATGAAATATTAACCTTAAGTTATGGCCGCGAAATCGTGATGTTTCTTTAATCTCGATTATTTGTTTAAAACTTAAGATTTCATGCAGATTTTTGCGATTTTTTTTCTGTTTGGATAACGTGGCGGAGCAATCGTAACGCACACTAATAATTCAACAAGTAGGCAGTTTTACATACCGGTCTGTGCCTAGGAGGGCACGCAAAACCCTCTTCTAACCCCTATGGTAAGATGGTCAGAAATTTGACCAGGACATTACTATTATTAGAATGTCAAAACTCATTGTAGCATGTTGGAGCAGTGGTCAGTGATCCTGACTGCTATGCCAAAGGTTATGGGTTCGACCCCCACCCAGGACAAATGTTTGTGTGATGAGTATGATTATTTTTTCTATGTCTGGTTTATCTAAAATATGTAAGTATGTTTATCAGTTATATGGTTTCCATAGCACAGGCTGTGCCCAATTTGGGATCAAATGGTAGTGTGTGAGTTGTCCCAAGATATTTTATTGACTAGCATATCATCTCATCAATGTCTAACACTTTCTTTTGACAAATTTTTGAATTCCATTTTGAAGAATAAAAGTAATGTAATTATTTGCGATGCAATATGTTTATTTCATTTAACTTACATTTGTCTTAGCTGAATGCTGTCACTTATTAGCACAATAATAGTCTTTCACAAAGTATTTACCATTGGTGGTCTCACCAAATACACTTCACACAACCTATGTTATCAGCGTTCCATGGTGTTGGGTGTGATTTTTTGAGCAATAATTTTACCATAACCACCTCTACCTCCATCATAGTCAGTCCTATATTCATCTCGTACCTGTAACAAAAGAAAATAAACTATGTATGTAACTAGGTGAGGGCATGGCTTTGTTATACATTGATATCTCAGGTTTAAAGAACTTAATTTCTCATAAGAACTTTACAGCTCGCTTGAATGAGATACACAGATATGACATATTTTTTTTTTTTTTTTTTTATACTATATGGAAATAAATGGGGTAACGCGAGTGATACGTCTGCCGCCATTTGAAGAAAAGTGTATTGGGATTGAGATTTGAGAGCAGGGTGTGGGGTTGAATGCAGTCATTCGTAGGGAGAGGGAAGGAGAGATATATAATTGAATATAATAAATTTTGATGTTCCGCCGATATGACATATTAAGCATGCATAAATCAAATTGGTTACATCAAATTTAAAATTTCTTAAATATTTCATTTCAATGTGCACATTTAACATTACTTTAAAATAGGAATATATAATAAATTGAGATAGGGAGCTGGTTGCTACTCATGCGGGTTGTGATGCATTAAAATACCCGGTAATCAATTTGTGATTATACGAATGAAATTGGAACAGATTAAATAAGTCATAGCACTCAGGAGAATGCTGCTGCCAGTTCTCTGGTATATCTTCCCTCAGGACGACTTCTACTCCCCCCCATGGGATGAGATGGGGTGACACTATTCTTTATGGCCATCAGCCACACTGCCAAAAAGGTTAACTAAGGCATAATCTTTTTAATAATTAATTAAGTGGCATTCCATAATGTACTGTGAAGTATTTACCAAGCAAGAACAATATGAGAATAGTTACACAAAACAAAAATGGTCCATAGACCAATATCAGGCTTGCCTAATAAGTTCATCGTGGCACTGTAGCACCCCTGTTTTAATCAATCAAATATAAACAGTGAATGTATAATTGAATAAAAGTGTTTTATCAGTTTCACCTGGCCACCAGTTTTCCCTCTTCCATATTGTCTTCCTTCAATAAATCCTGCATCCCAGTCACATCGGATGATTCTATCGTCAAGTCTGGTACCATTAATATATCTGGAAAATTAAATTGAATTAATGAACACTTATTGTAATTAACCTAAGAGATTGCAGACAGTTAACTATTGGGTAGGGAAATGAATTTTAAGGAAAGTGCATCAGAGTTCAAAGCTTTCACGTAAAAGTAAATAAGGTTCCATGAAACAAATCCTAAAACTATGCACTGACCTACATTTGTAATTAAACCAAGGGATAATTTGGTTAATAATTTGAAATTTGTTTTAAGAAACTGCTCTACATCTCTACTATTTTGGTCTAGATTTCATTATGTTAAGGTACAAAATAATGAGTAAACAGAGGCAGTAAGGTACTTGTGCATTATTATTTCCATTTTCCAATGTGCATATAGATTATGATGAAGAATAATAATTAACTGACCTCATACAGTTTTCAGAATCTGGTCTTGCATAATACTCTACAAAGCAAAAGCCACAGGGAGTTTTCTTATACTTGTCTAAGCCCATTATAACTCTCCTGATGTCACCGCATCTCGAGAATAACTCGTACAATTGCTCTTCTGTAGTATAAAATGAAAGATTTCCAATATATAAAGTTGATGACAATTTTAATAATTTTTCTTGCTCATTCCTGGAACCCTGAAATAAGTGATAATATATTGTTTAGAAATGTTTGAAAATTAAAACGTAACAAAAAGTCGACGCATAAAAAATATGTACAAACCTTAAAATGCTGATCACGGTATGAACTAATTTCAATAGATGAATTCATAGCATCGGAACTTCTCTTCATATTGAAGTTTTGAATTATTTGTGATGCCTCAATAACGATCACCCACGTATATAAAATCAAACCTAATAACACTTTATAATTTTTCAGCCAAATGTCGATGTGTTTCACCAAAGAGAATTTAACAAACACGTGCAAAGAGAATATAATAAACTACACGCCAAGAGAATATAACCAACTGCCCAACTGCCATAATTATTTTAGAGCCACAGATTAAGAAGACTGCGTTTAGTTAACATTCTGACCAAGACTGCCAACAATAATTTTCTAATTGATGTGTGTTTAAATACATTAATGAATAATTTTCTAATTGATTGAGTGTTATCAACGCCACCCGTGACCAGAGTTGTCTATTTTTTTGCACAGAAAATAAGCATTGCCATAAAACGTAGCGCTGCTAGTCTTCTGGCCACGATACCCTTTGATGCCAACATGCCAATTCGGAGCGCCTATTGGACTGCCTTTAGTTAGTTTATTTAAGCATTTTAGTCAAAATTTCTTATCTTAATTAATTTTATATTTAGTTTTATGAGAATAATTAGGTTTTAGAATAAATACTTTAATTAAATCGATATGAATATTATTACATTACCTATAGTTGCGCTATAAAAACATAATGAATCATTTTCTCATAGAATACTACTCTGTCAAGAAAGTACCTGGAAAAGATCAATAATATACAAAATGTTTGTTATTCTTCCAAATTTATTTTATCACCTTCAAAGTATGCTCCTTCAGAAACGATACAGTTACACCAACGAATATTCCATTCATCAAAACATTTTTTAAACGCTGCGTTCGGAATTGAGTTCAGTTCTCGCCGCGAATTCTCCTTTATGTCTTCTACCGATTGAAAACGGGTACCACGAAATGGTAATTTGAGTTTAGGAAAAAGAAAGAAGTCAGCTGGAGCCATATCTGGTGAATATGGTGGTTGCTGGATGGTATTTGTTGAGTATTTGGTCAGAAATTCGTTCACAATGATGGCCTTGTACGAAGGCGCATTATCGTGGTGCAAAATCCAAGAATTTTCTTTCCACATATCTGGCCTTTTTCGTCGAATTTGCTCTCTTAAACGCCGCATAACGCTCAAATAATATTCTTTAATCGCCGTTCGACCTTCCGGTAAGAATTCAGAGTGCACAACACCGCGATAGTCAAAGAAAACAGTCAACATGACTTTGACTTTTGATCGACCTTACATACATAGACTCACGCCTGTTTCCCAGAGGGGTAGGCAGAGACAACGGATTTCCATTTGTCACGATCTTTGCACACGTCTTTTGCCTCGATTACTGTCATTATATTCTTCATACATGCTCGCCGGTTTGGGGTACTTCTGACCTGTCCTTTCTTGAGAATGTCTCCGATTTGGTCAGAGAATGTTCGACGAGGTTTTCTCCTTCCGGTTGTTCCATTCACACAAGCCAGGTATACTTCTTTGGTCAATCTTCTTTCATTCATCCTTTCTAAATGGCCAAACCATCTCAGCATTCCTTTTTCAATCTTTGTGACTACATCCTCTTTCACACCACAACGCTCTCTTACATCAGTATTTCGAATCCTGTCTCTCAAAGTCACACCACACATACTTCTCAGAGCTCTCATTTCCACTGCATTTATTTTACTTTCATTCTTTTTCTGCCATACCCAACTTTTACTTCCATACATTAAAGTTGGCACTAACACTCCATCGTGCACGGCCAGTCGAGCCTTCTTTGACACGTGCCGGCTACTCAAAAAGGCGTTTAGTGCCCCATTCACTCTGTTCCCCGCATTTACTCTTCTAACAATATCTTTTTCATATTTCCCATCTCTCGTAAACAAAGTTCCCAAATACACAAACTCTTTCACCTGTTCGACTTTCTCTCCTCCAATCACAATATCACATGCTGTCGTGTATTCATCTCTCTCAAATACCATTACTTTCGTCTTACCAACATTCATTTTCATCCCTCTCCTTTCAAAAGCTTCATGCATATTTGTTACCATCACCTGCAACTCGTCCACCGATGATGCAAGTAGAACTTGATCATCAGCGTAAAGCAGACATTGATGAGTAACTCATTCATCCTTACACCGCATTCACTTTCTTTCAAATCTTTTAAACAGCTATCCATGAATAAGTTAAACAACCACGGTGACGCTACACATCCCTGTCTAACACCCTTTTCGATGCTAAACCACTCAGTGTATGACCCGTTAATTCTCACCAAGCTCTGGAATCCCTATAAAGAGATTTCAGTGCTTGAACAAGTTTGTCGTCCAACCCATACATGGACAGTACCGACCATAGCTCATTCCTCAACACTCTATCGTAGGCCTTTTATAAGTCTACGAAGGCACAGTAGACCTTTTGGCTTTTGCCCAAAAACTTCTCTACTATGCTACGTAGAGTAAAGACCTGATCCGTGCATCCCATTCCTCTTCGAAAACCCGCCTGTGCATCCCATATTTTCGCATCAGTTTCTTTCACAACTCTTTCAACCAATACTTTCGCATACAACTTACCAACGACGCTGAGCAGACTAATGCCCCTATAGTTTTTACAGTCTTGCCGTGAGCCTTTCCCTTTGTAAAGAGGTACGATGACAGCCTAGCACCAATCACTTGGCACTTGGCCAGTGTTATAGCATAAATTGAAAAGGCTGCACAGCTGACGCTATGACGCCATGTCCAGCCTTCAGCATCTCGGAAGTTATCCTGTCATACCCTGGTGACTTACCTGATTTCATACTCTTAATAGCTTTCACAATCTCATCCATACCAATTTCATCTTTACATTTATTCTTGTCTAAAATACGTTCACTCTCTGTTACACCTCTTTCATACAAACTTTCAAAATACTTGTTGAGATTAATTTCAGGGCGTGAATTATAAATAAAATAATAAAACGTTTTTCTTACACAACCGACATTTGTCTTGTTGTCACCTTTTATTCTTTTTATTGACAATACAAAAACTATAGAGGTTTATAACATTTTTATATAGAATATGACCTTCTTTAACATCCTCCCTTTCTGTAGGGTCTATAAAAATTAAAAACTATATACACTGTAAGCCTATCCGGTCCAATATCGTTTGGATTATCGGTCTGCCAAGAGGCTTCGTGAGCAAATCTGCACTTTGTAGGTTTGTTCCTACGTGCATGACTTTCAGCTTCCCATCTGCGACAAGTTCTCTCACATAAAAATGTCTTACTGCTATATGCTTCGTTCTCCGATGCAGTTCCGGATTTGATGCCAATTTAACAGCAGCGTCATTGTCTATTTTTAAGACCGGTGTTTCTTTTAGAGCAGTAATTTCCTTAAACAATCTCTCTAACCATACCACTTCACGTGCTGTTTCACTTGCTGCAACAATTTCAGCTTCAGTCGTGGAGATCGCCACTGATGACTGTTTTCTACTTGCCCAGGCAATTGCTCCGCCAGCGTACATGCAAAGAATGCCACTTGGTGAGCGACAATCCCTAACATCACCTGCATGATCTGAGTCACTGTACGCTTCCAATACACCTTTCTGACAGTCCTTCTTGAACGTTATTCCATAACTTAGAGTTCCATGTAGGAAGCGCATTATACGCTTCACCTTTAACACATCTTCTTTGGCAGGATTCTCCAACGATCTTGAGACAACACCGACGGCGTAAGCAATATCTGGTCGTGTACCAACC
Source organism: Pseudoips prasinana (assembly GCA_951640165.1). Taxonomy (NCBI): domain Eukaryota; kingdom Metazoa; phylum Arthropoda; class Insecta; order Lepidoptera; family Nolidae; genus Pseudoips; species Pseudoips prasinana. The sequence goes on along the minus strand of OX621236.1, from coordinate 18,089,481 downwards.
ATGAGGTACGCAAGAGCTCCAACGGCTTGTCTATAGGGATATGACTTTTCGTCAATTTCCTCCCTGTCCGTTTGTCCTTGCTCAGGATCTTTGATTATTGGCGTAGCCACTGTCTTACAGCTACTCATTCCAAAGCGCGCTAAAACTTTCTCTGTGTAGTGCCTTTGGGTTATACTAATGGAGCCATCGTCTTTACGTTTTAGTTGCAAACCCAGATAGTAATCTGCAGGCTTTACGGTAATCTTAAGCCTTCGTTTAAGCTCTGACAGAAACTTATCCGCATCCTTTTGGTTTGTTGAGGCTACCAATCCATCATCGACATTCAATGCTAGGATAATCTTGGACTGTGCACGTTTCCGTATGCGCTGCTAATAATGAGAACAGATTTTTCTGAAGTGACGGCACACACCATACATCGCATAAGGTTATTATACCTTTATGTTTTCCGACTGTTGATTCCAGTTGTATGTCACCTTTACCAGTGGCTTCAACTTTCTCACCATTTGCTGTCGTTACAGTATGCTGCGATTTAAAACTTTCAAATGTATGAAACAAATCTCTCCTAAATGTGACGTGGCTCGTTGCTCCGCTATGTAAGTACCAGTTATCTTTGTCAGGATATGAGCTACGGTTATTTTCCACCATCATCAGATCTGTGACATTTACATTCTTAGTGTTTGATTGTATGCTTGCCTTGAGTGGCCTTCTGTCATTCAACCACTTAGAGCACTTCCTTACTTTGTGTCCAAATAGACCACAGTAATTGCACTTTATGCATTTCTTATTTTTATTTTCCGAAAAAGGTTTGACAGTCAGAGCTTGGTTACTCTCACCTGACGTTGAGGGTTGTGACTCGACGTTTCTTTCATATGCACAGAGTTGTGATATTAGTCTCTCTATCGTCCTTTCCTTTTTAGCCATGAGCGGCCAACTTGATTTGAAGGTCAGGTATTCCTCAGGTAATGCGTCTAGGATCTTACATATTAGAACTATCTCTGGCAATTCATGGTTTCCTTCTAGCTTTGTTATTTCAATATTCAGCTTAAACCAGATGTTTTTCAATTTTGAGAGATGAATGGCCATGTTGTCTTTTAATTCCTTCTTATACTCGAAGAATTGTAGGCAATTTTCGTAAACCAAATCGTCTCTGTCTCCATCATATAGCCTTTTAAGTTCATCCCAGACTTCCTTCGACGACTTGAATCTCATAATTCTTTGAACTATGTCATCGTTCATATTACTTGTAAAAATGACGAGAAGCATGCTATCCAGCTCTAGAAATTTTTCATTAGCTGTCACAAACTCTTCACTCTTTGCATCCGTTGTTGGTACTGGCACCCTGTATATTCCATTCAATAAGTCTAGGGCTTTTGGGATACCGTTCATGATCATACTTATCTTGTACTTCCATACGGGCCAGTTGGTACCATCAAGGTTCCCGATGTGAAATTTCGTAATCTCCGGTTTGGTGGCCATTATTACTTATTTACACAATCGCCAACTTTATTTATGCATAATAATATATTTATTTATTTATCGTAACGCTCTGCTACCATGTTGAGATTAATTTCAGGGCGTGAATTATAAATAAAATAATAAAACGGTTTTTCTTACACAACCGACATTTGTCTTCTTCTTCTTTTTTTTAATGGCAAGTTATGCCGATGTCGACAATTCTGCCAATGACAGATGTGAAATGGGAATACGTGTGATAAATTTAACCAAAATTTTCAATGTTATAGCTAATTGCGTGTCTTGGCGATTAGGCTAAAACAAAACATTCAGACGTAACAATCACAATTTGATGCCATTGCATCTTATAAAGCACATTAATACTTCGTAGAGTTCTGGGGAAGGGAATGTAAGCAACGAGGAAAAGTTGATGGGAATGGGAATCATTAAATTTGGAAGGAGTTCATATAAATTATAGGCAGAGTTATTATTGGTGCATTCAAAGAAAATGTGGTCCAGTGAACCCTCGTCCTGCCCACACTCACAAAGGGATGAATCCCGAATCCGTATTTTGTGTAGAAAAACGGGTGAACAACAGAAACCTAAGCGCAGTCTACAAACAGTTGAGATCACGCATCTGGAGGTCTTTTTATATTTATGAAACCAAGGCGTTAACACAATGTCCGGTTGAACTTCATAATAAAAGCCACCTTTGCTCTTGCTAGAAATATCCCAATAATTTTGCCATGCTTGTTTTAAGATTCCTTTGGGAAGATTCTGCAGGTCATATCCATAAAAACAATAGAATCTATCATCTATAATTTGGGATGTCACAGCATCCTTGGCCAATAAATCAGCATGCTCATTTGTCTTGTTGTCACCTTTTATTCTTTTTATTGACAATACAAAAACTATAGAGGTTTATAACATTTTTATATAGAATATGACCTTCTTTAACAATACTCCTTCCAACGTTTTAACACACATTCTTCCCCTTTCACTATATTTCCATCTTGGTCTCGTATGGAGTTCAGTTCTGAGGTTTGAGTTATGCCTCTTACTGATCTAACGGATTTCCAGAAAAACTTAATGTTCGTCTGAAAATCTTTAGACAACCTTCTATCATAATTTTCCTTTTGTTCATTTTTCTTTTCGTTCACCAAATCCTTTACTATTCCTTTCATTATTTTACAATTATTCCAAGCCTTTTCTATATCCTCATTCGTCGCCTTATGCATTCGATCGTTTGCTCTGGTGGCTAGCCAGTCTAACCACGCTTTCTACTTTTCACATACAACCTTTGTACACTTTGATCCCACCAAATATTCTTCATCTTTCTTCCTCTTCTTCTCTTTATTACACCACATACTTCACCAGCTACACTTACCACACCTTCTTTGACTAACTTCCATAGCTCTTCTACTTCTCTTATGTCTTCACATCCCTCAAACTTCTCAACCAATTTACTTTTGTACTCATCTGCCACTTCTTCCTGTTGCAGTTCCTCTACTTTTATCCTCTCTAGTACACTTTTAGTCTCAGGAATTCGGTGGCGCCACCCTTTGAACAGACCCTTTATTCGGCTCATTACCAGAAAGTGGTCTGTATGGATTGCGGTCCCACGATAGACTCTTGTGTCTAGAACATTCTTTCTCAATCTTTCATCTACAATCACGAAGTCAATCATACTCTTTCTCACATTTTTCCTCTCTCGTGTAAACGTATGGATTCTTTTATGTTCAATCATAGTATTTGTAACACAAAGACCCCATTCCAGACATATCTCAAGCAGACTGTATCAATTCTCATTCTCACTCTCATCACCGAATTGACCCAGTACTCTTTCAAAACCATCACGTTTTACCCCAACCCATCCATTAAAATCACCTAACATTATTACTCTTTCATTATACTGACTTAACCGAAACACATCTCTCAGGGACTCCCAGAATGCCTTTCTTTCCTCTTGTTCTCGCTGTGTTACAGCTGCACCCATATCTACAGGAGCGTACACCCCTACTAGGAAGATATGGGTCATACCAACTTTCATTCTCAACCACATTACTCTTACATTCACGCATTCGAACTCAGTCACACACTCAGACATACTTGTGGAAAGAATGAGACCCACACCTTGGCAAGCTCGGGTGGTGTTCGGTACTCCAGACCAATACGCCGTGTATAATCCGTGTTTTGTAGTATCACACCCTTTCCGCTTAGTTTCATTCACACACAACACATCGACCCGCTTTTCCCTCAACAGCTGACATACATCGTCCATCTTACCTTCTATTCCTCCTCCCACATTCAACGTAGCAAAACGGCTCTCCGTTGGCCACTTTTCGCCTCTCCGGGAAACGAGACGTGACGGCGCCGCCATTTGAAGGATTAAAATTAATTGTATCCATTGCGTTCCCACGAGTATTAGGGACTAAACGGTCCACCCTCGCAGAGCCCTATACGGGGGTAAGGCGGATAAAGGCTGTGTCCTATGACCGCCAACATAGACACCCTCCGTTAGCGACCAGATTGCCCTCTGGCCAAGGATCCCTCGGCACGGGTCGGATTACTCCTTGGATCGGGGTTTTATTTCAGGTATGCTCCCTGGTTTGGACTAAAAGCTCACGGGTGCTCGTCCACTGCGTCTCGGTGAGCGTATAGTAAGCCAGCTAACTCGGCCTGTGAGCGCCGCCGTTGGTATGCATAATTATGCCTACTCTTCCGCCGCCGCTCTAAGTTACTATCCTGTACTGATAGTTACTATGCTATCGTAGGCCTCTGATGAATCTTTCGATTTTAGAGGCAGTTTAAGGTCATACCCGGGACCCACGATCGACTTGATCGACTTGGGCGTGGTTTTTTCGGTTTCGGTTCAGTTGGAAGGCGCCACTCCGAAGCTTGTTGACTATTTTGCATGTCAAACTCGTAAACCCACGTCTCGTCACCAGTAACAATGCGTTTCATGAATGTTGGCTAGGAATTGACTCGTTCTACCATGTCCTCAGCGACTTTCATGCGATTGAGTTTTTGGAGAAAATTCAGATCTTTTGGGACTAGCCGAGCGGCAACATGTTTCATACCCTAATGATTAGTTAAAATGGTACGAATCGACTCGTGAGATACTGAAAGTTCGGCGGCTATCTCTCTCAGAGTTGAGTGAGGATTTTCAGTCACTATTTCCTTCACTTTTGCGATGTCAACTTCAGTTGCAGACGTTGATGGCCTACCAGAGCGAGGCAAATATTTCATCACATCTCGACCGCTTTTGAACGCTTTGAACCACTCATAAGCACGAGTTTTTGATAAAGTCGATTCACCGTAAGCCTTCTGTAACATTTTCAGTGACGACACGAAATTCCATTAGCGATGCAAAATTTAAGACAAACTCTTTGTTTGATATTTTTGTCCATTATGAAATTCTTAATACAAACTATATATGATATTACTAAAACCAGCACTGTATTTAATATAAATAACAGATGCAACTCAAACTCCGCGCCAAAATGGAAAACAGTTGTGCCAATCTTACAACAACAAAAAAAAACAAAAATTAGAATTTGGAACCATAAACAAATCATCCATTCCCGATCAAAGATATTATAATATCTTTGTTCCCGATACTTTTTGACTGAATGTATCTATAACTTTTATAATACAAATGCTAAATCTCAATTTATGGCAAACAGTGTGAAAATTAAACGCCTATCTTGCATGAATTATTTAAATTAAATATAAAGTGATCAATGTTTTCCCTACAGTATCATGTTTTCCTACTTCTAGCCAAAGATATGTATTATAATATATTATCTTTGCTTCTAGTTCACTCAATCAGGTACCAGTTTACCACTTCCAAAAACTAAAGATTCATTAACTGTGAATGTTGACAGTAAAGAGAATATAACAAACTACGTTTAGTTGTTTATATTGTTTACATTGTTGTTGTTCGACGTCTTTCAGAAATCATATTTCGCGCTATTTTACTTTTTAGTTCATGAAGGTTTAAGTTTATTGAAAGTGGTTACATATTATCCTAAGAGTTTATTTTAGTAGCAATTATAATTTGTGTAACTTATTTTCCTTACAGTATAAGGTAACAATTCATATTCCTTGATTAAAATAAATAAATCTTGGAAATAATGGCTACTTTACATGAATTTGAAGAACTAGATGAAGAGGTTAAAGAACTTATTCAACATTACAAGCACAAAAGAGCTACAGCTTACGAACCTTGTACTCGTAAAAATTACAAGGAGTGCCTAATTGGCCTTAGTGAAGTGAGTAACTGATGAAGGTTCTTATTACCGCGTAGGTACCCACCTAAGTGCTTTTTTTTGAAAACTATACACTTACCAACAACGATTAATATTTACTTCGTGCTAAAAGCTACAAGCTTTGTGTGCCAGATGAGGCGATCATGAAGCTTGCATAGTAGCCTGTGAATTTGGCTCTTCTGTGGCTTCCTATTGAGCATCTGAATAACTGTGCCTGGTAAACAGCCAATAATTCTTTATGGCAAATATATTGTAAGGGTCTGGTTTTAATTTTTTGTTGTTGTTTCAGGAGTTTGGTTTACTTAATATAAACTACATATTCAACCCACATTTAAATATAAGCAACAACACCTTGCAGACAGAGGCACTTGTGAATCTAATCAATGCTGTATGGACACTCTTGCATACTTATAAAAATCTGACAGCTAAGGCTGAGAGACTTGAGGAACAAAATCATATTCTGGAACATAACAATAAGCAGCTAAATGTTTGTATATTTCAATATATATTTTAAAACTTTGTTATTTTCTCCATTTAAGAGCTATCTCAATTTTTATGTATTCTACTAGCATGTTAATTCTTATCCAGTAATACCTGACAGCTTAACACTCTTGATACTCCAGTGCTTTATAAAATACTACTGATCAGCTAGAGCTGAGCTTATGTTGACTGTAATATCTGAGTTACAAAGGAGGTTAATAGTTAGTAAAATAATTGGCTTAACCAATCTAAACTAATGGAGTTATTATTACCTTTTAGATTAACAATGTTTGTGTCATGATCCTGATGTATTTTATCTTTACTTCCCATCAATAATATCAATAATCAATGTTCACTAGTTATTAGGCAAATTATGTAAATTATGATTAAAAATATAATTACTGCTTTAACAAACATGCAATATACTAAAAGTTTTCTCTATGATTATATTTGATGATATATTTGGGATGGTCCAATAAATTTTATTCAAATTGGATTTTTAACTTAGGACTTTGTTCCTAATCTGTTCAGAACATTATATCACCATCTTCAGAGAATAGCTTATAAAATAAATTAAGAATTATCATAATCAATTCACTATAAACAGAGCAATTAAATTACAATAAAACAACATGATTTCCTATCAAACATGTGCCTAAAAGTTTGATTTAAAGTAGCCTCTCGTTTCTCAAGGTTCAATCTATCTCTGCCCAGTTTAGGTTTGGTCTTGAACAGTTGCTGCAATTAAGTCATCTAAAGGTCAAAAAAGCAGACAATTGCCACTGCATTTTGATTATTTATTTACTTTTTTCCATCATGGTTGTTAATAATTATTGCAATGCAATTGTTTCATAGGGTCTTGTAAGCAGATTAAAGGAAAAAATCAATGTAGAAAAAAATGAAGCAAAGGCATGTGTGGCATCCGCCCAAAGGTTCTCAGACCACTCAGATGAAATGCTTCATAAATTAACTGAAGCTCGTGCAAAAGTGTTGCAAATAACTAAACAGAAGGAAGCCAATGAAAGGAAACTCAACAATGAAATAACAAGGCTCAAATTGCAAAATGATAAGCTAACTGATAGACTGAGAATGAAAGGTAAGTAAACTCAAAGACTGGTAATTCTTAGATTCGCCTTGATAAAGTGTAAGGGCCTGGCTGTGATTTGCATGACTTTTATGAAGTTATCCACAGTACTGAGTTTTGATTTGCCCTAGAATTTTTTCAGACATGTGTCTGAAAATCAACCAGCATGTTTACCATCTCTTTTGCTATTATAATACTGATAATCCACACAGGCCTATTAAATGTGCAACATGCTATCTCTATCTCTACTTATGGGTTCAATGAATAGTGACATTAAAACTCCACATATAGGTACTTCTAGTCTTTGACACAATTTTGGAATCTACTTTCAAGCATTTTTGGGGATACAATACTACTTTTTTTTTTATAATAATATCTGGGGACAATGTCACACAGATCATCCTAGCCCCAAACTAAGCGAAGCTTGTCCTATGGGTACCAGGCGACGATATACATACTTATATAGATACTATTGATAGATAAATACTTATATACATAGAAAACATCCATGACTCAGAAACAAATATTCGTGCTCATCACACAAATATTTGCACTTACCGGGATTCGAACCTAGGACCACCAGCTTCGTAGGCAGGATCACTACCAACTAGGCTACGGTGACCGACTACTCCCCAGATAATATATTTAATTATCATGCATAGTTTTTATAGCCCATATATATGATGAGACACCACTGTAATGAGCTCTGGCAGAGATTAAAAATTTTAATACTAATTTATTTAATGGCAAATCTAATTATCTACTTATTTTTTTGCCTAATGGATATTCTTCATGATATTGGATCAATGTATACTTGGGGTATTGATAAGATACATGTGTATTAGGACACAACTATTCATGCCAGAATAGCATTAACATATTCACTTTAAAGTCATTGAGTCATTAATTTAGCTTGAGACACCTATTGCAAACTAATCTGTGTCTTATTGTTTTTATAAGAGCAGGGTTAGTTATTATAACTGAATCTTTACTATATATCAGTATTTGTACTGATTACTATTCTTTTCCATCTTCAGACCTGGAAACATCATGTAACTAAAGTAAAAAAGAAATTATACATGTTGTTATGAATGTAATAAATATTATAAATGTTTGTATTTTTAATAGTATTGACGGCCTGGACAATTCTGACAATAGGAATAAAATTGCCTATGTACTTGAGAAAGAACTTTTAGTAATAGTCTTCTATTACTAAAAGTTAACAAAATCTTTAAAATTATTAGTAAATTAACTTTATTATCTCCAGATAATAAAGTTAATTTATAAATAATCGAATTTATTTTTACAAGCCCTCCTCTCAAATCTCATGTTGTTTTTCTTTTATCGCAGATGTTCATACTCACTCTTCTGCTGCAACACATGCTGCTTGCAAAAGTCTCAAATCTGAACAAGAAGAATACACCAATCATTTAAAGAGGCTTGTTAGTAAGTTGGAGAAAAATAATCAGATGTTAGTGCAGGAGGTTCTTAAACTGAAAGAAGAACTCATATTCAGAGGAATGGACCAGTTCAGTTTGGACGACAAAAAAAACTAAAACATACCCCGAATATTTATTAAGAGTCTGGTGTAGAGTGCCTTTTTATACCATAATAATATAAAATTTGGTTAAAATAACTTTTATAATATTGGTTCAGTGTCTTTCCATGATTTTGACGATTTATGATAAGTGATAACCGTAACAATAAAAATGGGGGTATCCTAGCTTCCAAGCTAATTTTACTATCCAGGTTAATGCTTATTTGTGGCTTCAAAAGTTACAGGTCTTTGGCGATGGTCGTCGATCAAATCGAACTAAATTTGACGATAGGTAAGGTTATTTATATACCTCTTGACTGTATCTTTTATCAGTACCAACCCGGAGTCTGGAGAAAGTGGTTTCACACTGCCGTGCCTCGAGCACGTGAAGCCGTCAATCTTTCTCTGGTAGTGACGGCTAGCAGTCTTGTAAAATGTGCTTGTACAGACAGCTGGCGATTCTCCGTTGAGATTTCCCGCGGTAGACCAAGTGCGGCCAGGGTTGCAGGAGCACTATGTATACAATACATGTCTTTTGAAGAATGATTATCGCTCATCTCGCCTTGTCTCTCTTATTGAATCTAATAACTTATCCATCCTTCCACTAAATGCTACTCATAACTTTCCTAACTCTACTCCTTCACTTCTCGATCTTATTTTTGTTTCTTCTTCTCAACACGTTGCCAAACATGGACAATGTTCTGCCGACGCTTTCTCTCATCATGATCTTATCTACCTTTCATACAAAATTCGGCCGCCTAAGGCAAAGCCAAAAATTCTCTTGCAACGCAATTTTGGTAGCATTAACCTTGCTAATCTTCTTGAGGATGCCAGCAGCATTGACTGGACAACGCTCCTTAACGCTGATAGCATTGATGAGAAAGTTGATATTTTTACGAAAACAATTATTAACATCTACGACAAACATGCTCCTGTACGGCCTATCAGATTGAAACATCTTCCAGCACCTTGGCTTTCCGATGACATAAAAGTACTCTTACATAAGAAAGTTACAGCCAAGACCAAGATGAAAATAAGAAATACTGATCACCATCGAGATAAATATATCAATATAAGGAATCACTGTAATAAGGTGTGTAGGGATGCACAACGCCAGCATATTCACAAATCTGTTCAAAATGGAGATCCAGCGAAAGTATGGAAATTTCTTAAATCTATGGGGGTTGGAAAATCACGACAAGATACCATTCCTAAAGACTTGGACCTCAACTCGCTTAATCAGCACTTTTCAGCTTCGTCCAACTTTGATAGGACTGTAAAAACCTGCACACTAAACTATTTATCATCTTTTCCGGCTCCCAACTATCCACATTTTGTCTTTAGTCAATTCTCTGCTTGTGATGTTAAGAAGAGCGTATTGTCAATAGCATCCAATGCTATTGGTAGCGACTGTATTAGCCGTAACATGATCCTACCTATCCTTGACGAAATCATTCCTATTATCTGCCATATCCTCAATTTTTCCATCTCTAGTGGTGTCTTTCCATACTTGTGGAAAGACGCACAAATCATTCCTTTGCCAAAGAAATCCCATCCCACGTCCATTTCTGAGTACCGACCAATATCTATACTTCCTTTTCTATCCAAAGTTCTTGAGCGACTCATCCATAACCAACTCAGTGTGTTCCTTCGCAAGAACAATCTCCTTAATCCTTACCAATCCGGTTTTCGTCCAGGTCACAGTACGACCACAGCCTTGATCAATGTTACGGAAGATATCAGGACAGGCATGGAAAATGGCAATATGACAGTGCTAACATTGTTGGACTTCAGCAATGCCTTTAACACGGTAGATTTTGACATACTGTTGGCCATTCTACGCTCCATTAACATATCTCCAACGGTAATTGACTGGTTTCGCAGTTACCTGTTTGGACGTCGGCAGCGGGTTCGCATAGAAGATTCTTTCTCTTCTTGGTGTGATACTACTGCTGGTGTCCCACAGGGTGGCGTTTTGTCTCCTTTGCTCTTCGCTTTATTTATAAATTCTATTTCTGACCAACTTACTTCAACCTACCACCTTTACGCGGATGATCTCCAAATATACACCCAAACGCCTTGTGAAAAGCTATCGGAAGCTATTAGGGTTATTAACAAAGATTTATCTCATATAAGTAAGTGGAGCATGAGATATGGCATTAATGTTAACCCAGAAAAGTCTCAAGTCATTGTTGTTGGCAGCTCTCGGAAAATTGGTAAAGTTGATTGGTCCCAAACTCCCCATGTTGTTTTCAACGGCACTGTTATACCTTACGCTGATAAAGTGAAAAATTTAGGTATCTATATTGACACGACTCTTTCCTGGGGTCCACAGATACAAGAAGTAAGCAGAAAGATGTTTGCTTCTGCTAGTTCCCTAAGACGCCTGCGAAACTTTCTCCCTACTGCTACCAAAATTGCACTTGCGCAGTCCTTGCTTCTCCCTATCCTTGACTATGGTGACACCAGCTATCTTGATCTTACAGAGGACCAACTTGATAAACTTGAGCGACTTCAAAACTTTTGCATACGATTCATATTTGGTTTGCGTAAATATGATCACGTCTCTGAATTTCGCACTAAACTCAAGTGGTTGCCCATAAGACTTCGTCGGAATACTCACATTGTCACACTTCTATACAGTATTCTGTTCAATCCATCAACTCCTCTCTATCTCAAGGAACGCTTTCAGTTTCTTCACTCAACTCATTCGCGACTCTTGCGGTCTTCAGAAAACCTACGACTCAAAATGCCAATGCATTGTACTAATTTTACAGACAAATCCTTCAGCGTTCAAGCTGTCCGATTATGGAATGCGCTGCCAATACAAATTAGACGCGCTCAATCACAAAACGTTTTTAAAAATATGGTTAAACAGCACTATCTCACTTTATCTACTCGGCAATAAATCTACTGCCGTCCGTTTGTGAAATAATATCCTTACATTCTTTTATGTACTGTACCTATATAATTATGTATTTGTATATATAAATATATATTTGTATCTATGTATTTATTTGTGTATGTATGTATATGCATAGTCATATGTATCTTATTACGTAAGTACATATGTATATGTACGTAGTATTAGATTAATTAGATTCATAACTTCTCAATTGCAATTAGTACACCTTCTGCTACCTTCATTAGATTCTGTCAATTTTGGTCCATTCAAAGTAAATCGGTTGCCTGGAAGAGATCGCTTTTAGCGATAAGGCCGCCAATTGCATTAAAATAAGCTAATTTTCTTGTTGTATCCATTATTTTGTATTACTTATTTTTGCAATAAAGTGTACTTCTTCTTCTTCTTCTTCTTCTTATTTTTATACCTAATTTAATCAAAGAGTTTTTTTAATAGAAAAGCATTGGCCAGTGGCAGATTTCGAATCGCACTTCAATAAAAAATGTTTTAATTAGAATTTATTTTAGTATTACGTTGTTATGGCATGCTACTGTTACCCATTTGACTGTGACTAAACATTAATTTGTTAATTACCTAATGACGGAATAATATGTTGTAATGATCAGTATTAGCACAAAACGCCTAAATATGTGATATTGTAATGTACAAACTAATAATACTAAGGACTCTAATCTCATTTGTTAATCATAGTGGGGCTTTACCCTTTGTTAACGATTGTTGCTTTTGTACTTGATGTTAAATGAATAAAATTGTTTCAATTAAAGGAAGTATATTTATTATTTTACATCAGCATGTACTCTGTATGAACCCTGTAAGGGATATAGTAACGTTTACTGGGACTGTCAACGCCGCGTCGGAATCACTTCGAGCATGACATGACTGCCGGCCGCTTTAGCATTTGTCATAGGACTTTCCAGGGCTAATTTATCAAGTCAATGTTTTCGTAACTATATTGCTGCAATATAAGATGAAAATGATACAAAGTACCTATTTTGGATGACAATAGTTGATATTAAAAACAAAAAATCTGTGTGTACTTATGTACACGCGTTAGAAGTTATACTTCTTTGGCGTGTGGAAAAAAATAATTAAAAAGCAGTAGTGATTAACGATAAATATTAAAATTAATCAAAAAGATTTTATTTAAATAAAAATACTAGAATATACAACTTGAACATAGTTATCAATTTTCATACCACCTAGAACTAACTTCATGCTGTTAAATTTAGGTGTAAGTGTGCGCGCGCATCGTAAAAATTCACTCTCATCATTTTTCTCAATCGCGCCAAAAGAAGTATAACTTCGAAAATCAAACAGCTAAGACCTTCTGCTAGCTTAGAACATGAGCTCGCAAAAATGAAACGTAGAATCGAGAGCGCGTTCAAATAAAAGGAAGCGTTTTGATTGGTGAAACATTTAAAAGTATCATAGCAAGTACCAATTAAAGCGCTGCTTCATACGTTGCGGTTACTGCAAACACTTGCTAAGCCATCTGAAAATTCTTAGAGCTTTAGAGTTAACAATAGCGGTAAAGATTTTCTTACTGACGACATTCTAAATACACCCCGATCTTTTAGGGACTAGCCCGTCACTATTAGCCACCACTGCAACTCCTGTTAGCCAGGATCAACAGTGGCATACATTAAAAAGACACTGAGCAGTGAGGCTCAATCATGACCCAGGGAATCGCTTCATCTGACTGGGATCGGGTTAACTCGTTGCGGGCAACGAGTTAACTGACAGAGAAGAAAAGTGGTGGAAAAAACTAGTGAAACAAGGAGCGCACTTTGCTCCACAGCAAAGCTATAGATATAACGAGTGATAAAACGAGTCTAGAGCCTTATAAAACAAAAGAATTGCTATAGAAGCTAGCTGCAAAATCACCAAGGGTATATATTTTAAGGGTCCCGTCAAGGAACTGTTATAGGTCCTTTATTTCAATAGTAGTCCTAATAAAGCACTTAACGCACGGAAAATGTTACTTGGTTCTACAATATTTGTATAATAAATGACTCCAGACATTGGTTGCAAACTATCCTACCAATATTATAAATGCGAAAGTTTGTGAGCAGTAATTTTTTGTGTGAAAGGGTAACAAACATCCATAATGTTTGTTACCCTTACCCACAAAAACTACCGAACGGATATTGATAAAATTTTGTAGTAACAACTTATGTATCCCAATAACACAAAGGTATTTATAAAGTTTAACGCAGGTAAACCCGCGGGGCACAGCAGGCTACAGCATAATACCATGCATACAACATCTCTTGTACTAGAAGAAATAATAAAGAAATGTTAATAATAATATCCTGGGACATTATTCACACACGGCTAACTCAGCAGAGCCTATACTATGAAAACCAGATAACTAATGTACTAGGTACATATAAGTACTATTTTTTCTTTTGTAAATACATACTTATATAGATCATTACACCCAGACTCAGGACAACTCTGCACACAAATATCTCTTCTTGGTGGGAATCGAACCCACGACCACCTGCGTGAAATGGAAGCATTTGCCAACCACGCCAACAGGCCCGTTATATTTACTTTTAATTACCTAAATAAACGCTTATGTTACACCTTTCCTTCCGTTTTGTATATATTTTATTTTATATAAGATAACTCATTTTGTTTGTCACTAACAATTCAATTGTAAACAAATTGAATTTGATGAATAATTGTGTATTGACGTTACTCGATTCAAATAGTAAAGTGGTTGGTGAGATGCATGACGTTAGCTCATTTGCGGGCCAGGTTGGTACCTATTACGTTCATAGAATTAATAAGGTATAGTGGACATCGCGAACGGACGCAACAAGCGCCAGTAACACTACAAGCTCCGCGACCGCACGGCCACTCGCAGTGCGTTCAACTGATTCCCGGTCGCCAGCACTGGACACTTGTCGTTCGACCGCGAAACCGTGCGCGCGCGCTTCTTGTTTCAATCGTAATCATTTTCTTATCACAGGCATTTCTATAAGATTGATAAGATCGTTACATCACTGAATGATAAGATTCAAGGACCGTGTTACGGGCGAGCAGTATATCGTTACTTTGTGAGTGCAACAGCTGTGGTTATAACAAGTGTGGAACAATAGACTTTATTGTTGGTCAGTGTTGATAAAACGTAGGATATTTTATCGGATGTCGCGGCACGCACCATGGGGACCGCGCGAAGACTGAAGATAACCGTTGTCGGCGATGGTATGGTCGGCAAGACATGTTTGCTCTACGTGTATACCAAGAACGAATTCCCCGAGGAGTATGTGCCTACAGTGTAAGTCACAAATTAAAATTCTTAATTAGTTCCAGTAAAGTAAGAAGGAAAGTGTTTTCCCTTGTGGGTTTGTAGGGCAATGGCAATCGCTATAAGGTACGTGTGAACCGAGGCTTTGAATTAGCGAGTCGGTGCGCTAACATCGTTATCATCTATATAATACATACTTAATACCTAGTTGTCTTAGCGGCTGAATACTTGAAATAAATAACACGATAGTTTCATAAAATTTTCCTTCTGTTTATTCATACACAGACATATAAATATGTATATATGTGTCATTATTCATTAGATACTGACTCATGAAATTCATTGTTATTTACCCAATATTCCTATTTAATACTCATATTATTCGCAAATGTATATGATAAGTAAATTTACTGAATATTGACTGAAATATACTAACAGTTTAAAACACCTCAATCTAAGTTAAAATGCTTTGAAAGGCTGTACCGAGATTGATGAAACAGCTTCGAACCGGCACTATTAAGTAAGTCTTTAGGTAGAAAATACCGCATCGTCTACTATCAAATAATCGAACAAGTGTTCGGTAGAGTAAAATAATTATGACAGACATAGATACAGAAAAGACTGCACGAGTGGCGCAACAATTAAGATAGTTGCCTCACTACTTTGGGTTTGATCTCCGCACAGGAAACCTATTTGTGTGACCCATAATAATGTTTTGTTCACTAATATCATGTTTGCGAAGGCACATGCGATACAGGGATTCGTTTCTGTAGTGCTGGATTTTGATTTTAAAACGAAAATTATGGAATAATAGGTTACAAACTGACGAGAGGAAGTCTTTACTTTCTTGTATAATTTCCATGCTAAGTGTCATTTTATTGTGTCGGGACTTATAAATCATTGTCCTCCTTCCGGTGCAATCGCCAACCATGACACCAACGTATGTGGGAAAACTTAAGTAAACATATAAAATGCACGTGAATAAATCTAATAAGTATTTTACTCGATGATGAATCGATTTGTCTTGCGTCATTCACATTTTTACGATACCGTAGAATTTAACACGGTGTGACTAATCATTAAAGGTGTTGTATAAAACAAATATACAATATACATAGGAACACAAACAGGTTTTTCTTTGGCTGATTGTTGATACCTATGTTTGTTATGTTTTTGTGGTAAGAGACGTCATTTTACCACATAACGCATCATTCGGTTAGTACGGACGTTTCGTTTTGTTAAACCCTACGAAGCTACTAGGGGTTCGAAGATTTTTGATAACGGAACGTCTTGAAGTTTTGCTTGCGGGATGTATTGCAAATATAAGTCTATAAAATAAGGTACCCGTGGCAGGCCGCACTCCCTTAGGGGTTCGAACCTCGGTACAGGGTTATTACTGAACTGACGTGGAGATTCATGAAAGGGTAGTTTCTAAAGTAGGTATGACCATGGAGGGCTATTTACAAATTGACTTTATTATTTATAATGATGTGATTCTTTCGATCATGATTGCTCGTTACCCTTGAGAAACTATAATATTTACATTTATATAAAATAGTTAAACATTCCACCAGCATCTAGAAATATTAATTATTATAGAGTTGTTTACCTTGATGAAATATAAGTTTGTGTAAAGGAAGGTCCTTACATTTAACTACTTACCATAGGCATAAAAATAAGTGGTCTTTCGTGCCGGATCTGTAACATAACTTAGGATCCTATTATATGGTAGCTACCACCACATAATATGACCCTAATTTATGTTACAGATCCGGCACGAAAGAACACTTATTTTTTTAGGGTATTCGCCTCTACTACCTCGGCGGCCTCGTGTTTCGGGTAGGTACCTATGCTCCCCGCACAGGACTACTATTTGGGTGATTCAATACTTTACAAACATGCTATTGAAGGACACAAGTCACGTCCTTGCTCATAACATCCATTTGGTTGTTATGAGCAAGGGCGTGATTAGTGTACGTGAATAGCATGTTTGTAAAGTTCTTCACAATACAAAGGCTAATTTTCCTACGGGTCTTTTTTATAAAAAGTAAATTGAACCCAATACGGATACGCTGTGTTTGACTTCACAATAAAGAAACTTAATCGTAAACGCACTGGATTTATGTGTGGTTAAAGCTAGCTATATTTTAGCCGTCTAGCAAATTTAATTACAAATTAAGTATCCGCGCTTAAGGGCACCTTCTTTGGGGTTCGAACCTGGCGGTTTTATGCAACTTTCGCTTTACGTTAATACGTGACGCGGGCCTCTCGTCCGATTTGGGTTCGGATGGGGCATTTTATCGATTCGAGTGCAAACTAAGGGCCACGGAGGGCGCTGGGGGCCGCGACGCGATCGCAGTCGTAGGTACTCTCGACCGGCGAGTACAAGTACAATACATCGGTTGACAAATTACCCATAGATATATGGGTAATTCGTCAACCCTACTTTAGTGGTATAGGTACTTCTGTTACTGACCGTACATATAGTTTATCTAATATCTTCATTGTAAATTATAAAAATACCCTGAATGCGACAAGCGACTGAATATCTCACATCCTTTGATAAGATTTCGATAATAATAGATTATCCGACTAGAAATTATTGTAAGTCGGTGTTTATTGTGTTAAATGACCGAATTTTACGAGTGTTATAATCACATACATACCTACTGCAACTAATATAATTAGTTCGTTAAATTGTAGGTCATCAGTTTAGCTATTAAAAACGGTTTGTTGTCTTTAAGTTAATACCTACTTATAAGCGTGCATCTGTTGCTCATAATTTATATGAAACTTGTGTAAACATTCGCTTCAGTGTTCACATTGAAATTACGTGCTAAAATATAACTAATTCCATAGTTATTTTTAACTTACATAATATATCGCCTTACTTTTTATTTTTGTAATTTGTTAAAACAGCTGTTATGATGAGCTGTAAGAGCCCACAGCTGGACAAAAGCCTCCCCCAAGAATATTCTTGGGGGAATATGCCATAATCGCAACGTTTGGCAGACGGGTTGGCAATCTCAGTAAGATGGATAGTACTCAGAATGAAGCTGCTGGCAGCCTACTAGAAGATATTCCCACGGGTTCGCTTCAAGGCTTCAAGGAATGTCTTGGGATGATAATATTCTGATATTCGATGCCATCACCACACAGCAATTTTTTGTAATTTTTGCTAGTAAATTTTACTGACCTTTGCTGGAACAGTCAAGTTCAGGTATGCGATTAGTTAAAACTGTCGTTGTCTTATAATGGTGTTAGACGTCTTGAATGTCAATTTAGCCAACAGTTAGCATCGCTGTGTGAGCTAATATCGAACAGGTACCTACTTAGCATTGCGAGCTGCACTATTTATAAAGTCAAATACGTCGCGCATTGTTGTATTGTATCTACACGTCGTCGCCGCTTCCTCCTTACAAAACTGGACGCACGCCTACAGCAATGTTGGTTTCCTCGCCATCTATCTCTGTGCTGACACAATTCCAAGTATTAATAGTGCTTAAATACGTCTCTGTACTTTGTAGACTTGCATATATTGTTTACCTTAAAGTCGAACTTTACTTTTCGTTCTTTTCGTTCTATTCTATTTTTTAATATGACGTTTACAGATAGCCTAATAGGCGATAACTGGTTCACCACAAAATAAGAGACACGAGAGCTTAGTCCATCTAGCAAAAAAAGTTACCTACACTCCTTCCTCTGTCTAAATGCATTGTTCATCATCAGCCTGATATCGTCCACTGGTGGATATAGGTCCCCTCGAAAGGTTTTGCCATTCGGAGGGCTTTGCCGTAGTAGCCGCGTTTGGCATGCGACCGCTAATAGGTGGTAGGTTCTGACTGACTAACTGGTGTATCCCTTATTCGCGATTTCCGACACCCACGGGATGGCATGGGGTGGCCCTATTATTATTTCATATCCTTCCTCATTTAAATGGTCTGTTATAAATTCCTATTATTGATATTATATAGTAAAGGGTATTTGTTTACCTCTACACACGCGTAAAATGAATAGGTTTAATTCAAGCCGCACGTCATATAATTACATTTTCCTATGTGAGGGTCTTAGGGGTTTTACATGGTCTATGTAAACAAACACGTATGTGGTCGTACCACATATTTTTTCCTCGATGAATATCTAAGTATAACCACTTGTTTGTAGTAATAGCTACACATAATGTGACAGTGACAGTGTTTTGTTCTTCTTGTTAGGGACTTTTTGTGATTTTGTGTATAAAAAACTTCAGACATAAGTTAGAATTTTCTTTTTTGTTTGCATATTCAATCGTTTTCGCTTTGTTTTGAGAATAATGGAATAAAACAATAATGTATAGTTTGGGAGGTGGACTATATCAGTCGACCATGTTTTTTGAAACAAAGCCAATTTACGGTATCTACCTACATCGTCCGTGAGGGTATGTTAGTCGGAGTTGTTTTAGTTCGTAGGTTAACGGCGGAGTTCCCACGTGTCCCGACCATCTGGGACATGGCGCAAAAAGGGAGCACCGGAGCAGCATACCCGTGTTTCCGGGGCTACCCCTATCAGGCGCTAAGAGAAGTCCGCGGCAGGTTATGTTTAGTCGGTGCGAGTCCGACATACCCACCCGCAGACGCTTTTGCGGGTGGCATGCGTAGGCTATCGCCCTGCCTTGACAAATATAAATAAAATGGTTAACGGCGCAGTGCTTATTATTTTCCAGTTTTCAGTTTAAAATAGAAATATTTAAGTAATATTTCCATTTCAGACTTATGTTTTATATCATACTTTATACGTTGCATCATTGTACTGTTTTAGAAGATCATATTCATGAGTAGATTGCTTTAAAAATATTATATAATAATTATTTATTATAGCTTCTCAAATATTGCAAATTGTATGTCGATAATTCACGCTTCTATAGAAAACACGGTAGTTCCCACCTACGTACCTGTAGTAGGTAGTTATCTGTCTCTTTCATGAGTCATTTCAATAAATATCATAAGTAACTAGTACCTAAGGTGGGTAATCTTCTTAAGATTAGGTAGGTACCTACCTATATCTTTAATGAGTTATTCTAGGCAAGAATATTCATAGATGAGGAGCAAAATAGAAGCATATTGTTTTAGATATTTGTAAATCTAAATACTCCTAAAAGATCTCTTCCAGGCAATAAGCGTAGTTTTCATGTCAATAAATCTCTTGCAGAGGACCTGCATGAGAGTTATTTACAAGAAAACTACTTTGTTCCTTGCTCTAAATGTTTAATTGCTCTAATTTCTTAATCTCGGGGCTTACTTACTCTTTGCTGTGCTTTTCAAACCCCGTATGTTTGAGGAGCACAGCAGAGAGTAAGTCCCGTGATCACCTTGTTTTATAAGTCGGGAGGAAACAGATTTAATTTATACAATATCTATTGGGAAGACAACAGGAAAAGAGCCAAATTTACAGGAGCACTCTGGTTTTCCTTATGACGGCATAGTGTGGCAGATGAATCCGAAATGTTGACGTTAGAAGGCTGGAGCGGATTGAATAGGTACTGGGTGTTTGGCATGTCGATTAAAAAAAAATTCAAGGCAGTTTTAGGCAATGAAGAAGTCACCTACATCTATGAGTATTTTTTCAAGTAATTAAAAAAACAAAGAAACATCGTTTTTCTAGTTGTTTAGCTTTTTTAAACTGTTCTTGTAGTACGAGTATCATTAAGTACCTACTAAAATATTGAAATATGGCTTCCCAAAGTTATGAAGTGACTACAGAGTCTGAACGTTATTTAGAAAAAAAAAACTTGTGCGTACTTATGTACACGCGTTAGAAGTCATACTTCTTAATATACAACTTGAACTGTTAAATTTTTTGGTGTCGGTGTGCGCGCACTGTAAAAATTCACTCTCATCATTTTTCTCCATCGCGCCAAAAGAAGTATAACTTCAAAAATATAGATTTTAGTAAATTTAATATTCCTTTTTTTAATTGAGACTTTCAGTAATACCTTAGCAAAGCAAAATAAAATTGAAAAATAAATTGGAAGGACGTAATAATGTATTCCTATGGAGCGTTATAATTCAGAATCATCATCATCATTTCAGCCGAAAGAAGTATACACTGCTGGACATAGGTATCCCACGCCGCAGTTGCCCAAGTACCAGTCTTGCGCTACCCGCATCCAGCGAAATCCACAAGATCATCGGTCCATGTTGTAGAGGATCTGCCCACGCATATTATTTAGAGATTTTAGAGTAATGTGTGATAATAATAAGGGCAATAGGTTATAATGTCGCACGCCAGTAACCGTCTTGAGCCGAGGCTGGAACCCCAATCGAGGTGTCCTCTGGCGCGTGTTACGTGTGCTCAATCAAAGCTTACATTTTATACTGTGTTTTAATACTGACCGAATCGGCTAAATGGCATCGCATTGTATGCAACTACATGGCACATACCACATAATTAGGTTTTATCACTTTTTTGCCTGGGAGAGTATCTGATCTCCGAAATAAAACGCCAACTTTCTGATTCCGAACCGTTATAGGCCTACAGCTCAGAGCATTACAAAATCTGCGGTAGAGTAACAAGGCAGTGTTAACAAAATACAATACTGAATACAATATTGACTTAACCGCCTTAAGGCCCTCCACCTAGCTGATCAGATAACTTATCTAGGTCCTGACTTGTCCAGGTCGCTCTATATACTTAACTAACTAATATGTCTGTAACAAAATGTTTTACCTACGTAGTGATTCCTTTAAAATTGAAGTGACCTCGTTACTATTTAATGTACCATTAACCAATCACACACTGTCAGTAAAAATTTAATTGTTTGAATTGAAGTAAATTATAAATTTGGTCAAAGTTCTTTTAATATAACCATGTCAATTCATTTTGTACTTATGTTAGAAATAGATAAAGGTATATGAAAGGGAAAACTATCTATGGTTTTAACGTTTTAAGTGATTAACAGAATCGAAAGGCGTAACATTTTTCGCGTTAAGAACATTGCGATTGTGATACGTAGACAATTTGATGGACAAACAAAACACATCGAGATTTTAAGTAGGTATGGTAAAGAACTATTTTCAACGGTGAACACAAAATACCTTAATCACTAAATGAACACAAAATACCTTAATCACTAAAAGTACTACCTACAGTGATTAATTTCTAGCTAAGATGCTTACTTTCTGATAATAAACTATGGTGAAAATAAAATATAATATTTAAATATAAACTTGCAAATTTATTTACGATGAACTGTATTTTATTAATCAAATATTTGGATTTCAATCTAAAAGAATTTAACGAAAATGTGAAAATTACAGATTAATAAAAAGTATTAATCGTAACGTATTTCCCAACTTTTCGCTTGCAATTATTTAATCTAGATATGTTCACGTGAAAAAGAAAATAATAATGTGGAATTTAGTTGTCTAATTTTTGGTAACGTGTTTCGTCTATGGTTAGGGTTAGGGCGTACCTATGTACATCTCTTACGCGTTTGTAAAAACCTTACTTCCACCCTCGAATCTCAATGGTATAGTATTTATTGTATAATATTTAACTGACGCGGTAGTCTGGTGGGGTTCGATCCCCACCCTGGAAAAATATTTGGGTGATGAACACGATTATTATTTGTGTGTGATTCTGGGTATAATTTACCTTAAACATACCTACTTATATATTTCTTAATACATGCATGTGTATGTATTAAGAAATACATAAGTAGGTATGTTTAAAAGTTGTCTGCCTAGGCTCAGCCTACCTAGTTTTCTATCAGATAGGAATATGTTAGTCGTCCCAAGATAATTATTAATATTTTACTGATGTTTTACTTATACATTTGCGGAACTAGTGTAATAAAGTCAAGATAGAACAGCTGGAATTTATGTTCTGGCATCTGTAATCTTCTCATCTATCATTTTAATTCAAGATTTGATAATATATTAATTAAGATTGTATCAGTTTTTAATTACGTAATCTATATTGCATTTTGGTACACATACAATTCTCAATAAATATGAAAAAAGTAAACAATCAGTTCATAAACGCCGGCGTAATAGATAGGTGCTCCAAATATCAAAACCATCTAATCAAATTGAGAACTTTGCTCTTTTATGTTTAATATCCTGGGAAATTATTCACACACGGTCATCTGATCCCAAACTAAGCAGAGCTTGTACTATGGAAACCTGCTATTTTTATGGAAATATACGATTTTTCTTTTGTAAATACATACTTATATAGATAATTTACACCCAGACTCAGGACAAACAGACATGTTCATGCACACAAATATTTGTCCAAAAGTGTGGGAATCGAACCCACGACCTCCGGCGTGAAAGGCAGCGTATCTAATAACCACGCCAACAGGCGTTTATTACAAAATAATGAGCTAGATATTTATTTAGATAATTATAGCCTTAAAAAATCCGTTAAGGGAGGCCGTGTGTTCCAGAAGAACAGCACAAACGGAGTTCAAATTTTCCTGTGTCATTGTTCCGCTCTTATTCTCACGCACGTCACGTGTGCTGCGGTTAAGGCAAAGCAAACAAACGAATGATCATGTTATTGTGTCACTTCCTTACATCAACAAGATTCAACAAAGGTTATGATGCGGTATGTTAGGCTTCTTTTCCGCCCGAGATGGCTAACCGGTGAACGAGGGCGAGGCAAATCTACGAAAGCATTCATATTCTCAGAGGAATGTTTCTAAACGATTGTAAACTTCGAGATAGACAGCATGAGCAATGCCTTAGCTGATTTTAAGTCATTTATAAAGTAAGTATTCTAGTAACAAGCGAGTTAGTCAAGTGTCTATAATGGGGACAAGCTAACCTCATATATTTATATTGCGGTCTACTTAACACAACCCAGATATTAAAGACATCATGAACTGTTCTGGGGCTCTACCGGCTAAGTCGCTGAACATAAATTTCTCAAATGGCGTTCAAATAAATAAAGGTTAAAAATGACTTAATCAATCGTTAAATCGGCTTCAACGTTGACAATCGATTCCGGACCATTTATGACGTCACATGTGCTCATGGAAGCCGATTTAACGATTGATTAAGTAATTTTTAACCATTATTTATTTGAACGCCATTTAAGAAATCCGATGTTCGGCGACTTAGCCGGTAGAGCCCCTGGTTATTGGTTAAGCTTAAAGTTAAATAATTAATCCACTTGTAAAACTTAAACAAAGACCTAGAGTAAGTGAAGAAGTAAATGTAGGTAATGTTGCCTTATGCCCATATCTGGAATTTAAACTTACCACAGTGTCGTACAAAATTTGGCACCTTAGGAACTGTTTTAGAACAGGGCCTCTACCGGCTAAGTCGCCGAACATCGTTTTCGGGAATGGCCGTCAAATAAATAAAAGGTTAAAAATGACTTAATCAATCGTTAAATCGGCTTCAACGTTGACAATCGATTCCGGACCATTTATGGCGACACATGTTCCCATGGAAGCCGATTTAACGATTGATTAGTCACTTTTAACCTTTATTTATTTGAACGCCATTCACGAAAACGATGTTCGGCGACTTAGCCGGTAGAGGCCCTGTTCTAAAACAGTACCTAAGGTGCCAAATTTTGCACGACACTGTGGTAAGTTTAATAACCCCTGAACTTAAATTAAGTTAATACGAATTTAAGAGTCTAAAAATATTACTTATAAGTTATATCTGAATTTGTTACTCAGTTGGGACCCATATTTCCTACTTTGAGGTGATCCTTAGATAAATGTTAAAATTTCGGATGCATGTAGAAATGAAACGAAGCATACCTTGAAATTCCTTAATTTTATTTAAACCAAATTTCTTGTCTGCTTTAACTTTTGCTCATGCTGAAGACAATTGGTGGATGTGGGGTGCAAAGTTTAACCTTTAAGCATATTGTAATTTTCGTGTTCAACTGTGCTCTGTTTTGCGAGCCTTAATAATTACAATTATAAATAATAAGACCTCTTTCTTGTATCGTCGAATCTTCATTGCCTTAGATATTCCGATTTCTATTGAGACTGCTAGCTATCATTATTTGAACTACTGCTATCTGAGCTCAAACCCATGAGGCACAAATATGCGAGAGGTATAGACCAATTCTCAAGCTTAATTATTAGTACATATTCTTACGATAACCACCATTGTAAGGTTAGGATAGTCTTTCAACCAACGCCACCCCGAAATAATTACCTATCTCTGTGCTTAAACTTATTTTGTCACTATGATCACTAGTAATCATGATGCTATCTAAATATGTAATAAATACTATCACATGATGCGATGGACTCCGCGATTCATCGGATTCCCTGATTGGGCGCGTGTAAGCCACACCTACTCTTCTGGCAGCTTACACCTCTCAACCATAGAATTAATAATTACGAACAATATTAATAAAACTCGTTGTTTCTCTACAGATTCGACAACTACATTGATTACATCACAGTCGATGAGGAAGAGGTGGAGATGGCGTTATGGGACACGGCGGGCCAGGAAGACTACGAACGATTAAGGCCTTTATCTTATACATCTGTAAGTTCTATTCCTTGCTTTGATTGCTTTTTTATTCCGTCTCAAAATTGTAAATAATATCATGAAATTACATCTTTATCCTAAAACACAGTTAAAGGCATCGCATACAATATACGGAAAACGAGTAAACACATAAATAAATTATTTTATAAATAAGCTTCCCTTTCATTCTATTTTTGTGATATAGGTACATAGGTACCTATATAGAAGTGTGTGGTGAAAAACAGAATTGTAATGTAATATTTAAGCTGCACCATGTTAAGTATATGTACCTAATGACGTATTTTGTTACAGACAAACTGTTTCCTAGTCTGCTACTCCGTGGGCTCACGGTCCTCATACGACAACGTGGCCCTCAAATGGTATCCTGAACTGAGGCACTTCAATAAGTCAGTGCCCATTGTATTAGTAGGTGAGTTCAACACAAATATTTTTGGTGTGCTTTGCATTCAATAACACACGATTGTTCATGATAGTATATAATAATATATAGGGACAATGTCACACAGATCATCCTAGCCCCAAACTAAGCAAAGCTTGTACTATGGGTACCAGGCGACGATATACATACATATAAAGATAGATAAATACTTATATACATAGAAAACATCCATGACTCAGAAACAAATATTCGTGCTCATCAAACAAATAGATTTTCACTTACCGGGATTCGAACCCAGGACCACCAGCTTCGTAGGCAGGAGCACTACCAACTAGGCTACGGTGACGTTGTATATCTACCTAATAAACGTAGGCATTGCTCACATTAATTACGTCATTGCACAAGCGTCCCACCACAGGTTTGACAAGTGATGACGTAAATTTGGGGAAAAATATTTTACTAGTGTTTGCGAATAACTCGAACTAATACTGTTCTTCCTAACCTTCCCGAATTATTTATTTATCCTATTATGTATTCATCCCTTCTTATAGATTGTCCGGTAAACTTTATTACAATTATATTACAATTTTTTTATCAAATTTAATGGATAGGTAGGTCTGACCAGAATATACAGGAAATCATTTTTCTGTATAATAAACTTTATTTTAGATATTTTGGAGTATTAATCTGACAAGACGACCAATGCACATTTTTGGGAAGTGCATGCTATAATTTCATATCCTTTCAAATATCCAAATGCGAGAGCGAGACAGCTGCGCGGTGAACTTTGGGCGTAGCTGTGTAACATGCGTTTGAAATAATATTGATATTACTTAGTAGATGATATAATATTCAAAACGCATGATTATAATTGAATACATTAATAATAAAAACAAATATTTGTATCTGGTTATTTGAAAAAAGTAATTGTATAATGTAATGAAATTGCATATCTTTATAATTTTTTTGAAAATATTTCATAAATGTCTGGGCCTTCATCATCATCACGATCATCATATCAGCCCAAAGACGTCCACTGCTAGAAAAAAGGATGCGCTTTTCGCATCCAGCGGTCTGGGCCTTAAGTATGTCTATAAAAGAAAAGCTCCTGTTAATTATTTTGCCCCCACCGTAACTTTAAAGGCCAGTGATTAACTGATAACAATGATTAACAGACTTTGGGTAAATATGCAAAAGGCTATTTTAGAACTTTCCTTATGCTACCATGCGCGTATTGTAGGTAAGTATGTTATGCTCGGTATGTGTCGCGGCAGTAGTCCCAGCTGCCCACACTAATAATGCTACTGATTTAGCTTAACGACCGTTATCTAGTGCCAGCAGCCGGAAAAGAATATAGGTTAGATGTGGTTAGATTAAAGAAGTTCACTAAACTGTTGTTATAATTGCTGTATTTTTTCTGACTTTAACTTTTTTTAAACCACCAAGTCAGCGCACAAGCATACGGCCGACATGGTGTTAAATCGGATATGCGATACTAATTATCGTAAACTAAGTCAAAATAGAGTGGCAGGGAAGTGTTCTAAAGTGCGTGAGTGTTAATATATAATAATAAACTTTATTTCATTTAGTTACTTACTAAAATATCGTATGGGCAGTGGTTACCCTAGTTAGCCTCTGACATGGCTTAACGACTGTTGTCTAATGACTACAACCGGGACCGATAGCTTAACGTGCCCTCCGAAGCACGAGGACGCTTACAAAATAAACCACTTTGGCGGTCACCCATCCATGGACTGACTGCGAGCCTAGTTGCTTAACCTCGCCGATCACTAACGGACCGATGAGAGCATCTAGCTTTTTAGATTTTGGTATTAGTAACGAGTGTTAAGTGTAAAAAATATTAGCTAATGAAGCCCAATATCCATATCATTTATAAACTAAAACTGGACTGTACCACGGAGTCTAAAAGTTGATGATGTTAGACGTCCGTGCCACAGAAAGCGTGTGGAGCTCTCAGTTCCGCGTCTCATCTCCTCTCGGTCTCATCGAAATATATATAAATGTGAGGCGATAGGGAGAGCACTACCCTCCACCTTTAGTAGGAGAGCTGGCACGCATTTTTGGGTAGGTATTTGAGGCAAGCTGAAAACTTGTCATATAGCTCTTCAGACACACCCCAACACGGAACTGCAGACCTGGCTGGCGGGTAGCGGGTCTAAACCAACCATTAATTTTTTAATTTTTTTTAACCAAGTAATGTATTTGAGGCAAGCTGAAATTTTGATATGTTGTAGTTTAATGTTTATACAATACAAAAAAAAAGACAGGCGATTCTGTCGGGTCTTTAGCACTGCCAGGCGTGTGCAAAAATATTTTGCAAAAAAATCGAAAAAATGTATTTGAGGCAACTTCAATGTTATTTATGTATTGTATAAACATTAAACTACAACATATCAAAATTTCAGCTTGACTCAAATACATTATTTGGTTAAAAAAAAAAACAAAAATGGTTTAGACCCGCTACCCGCCTGCCAGGACTGCAGTTCCGTGTTGGGGTGTGTCTGAAGAGCTATAGGACAAGTTTTCAGCTTGCCTCAAATACCTACCCAAAAGTGCGTGCCAGCTCTTGGACTACTTAGCGCACACAGTCCTACACTATAATATGCATAGTTGCTTAGTCTCCGTGGAGATTAGTTGCCGCCGTTGCTGATACTCGGTGTAAAGCGCTATTGTTTATAAATATGAACATATTAACGTTAATATTGATATTAATATAATAACCGTTTGTTTATGGTATCTTTACTGGCCCACCAATTGATCAATCAGGAAATATACCAATAGGTACATAGTTAAAAATATGTAAATTTTGAAAAAACATTACCGTGTTATATTGCGTTAAAATAAATTGGTGAAGTTTAGTTCACAGGATCTTCTTGGATCTTCGGTATATTTGGGGGTTAAATGATACCGCCTCTTTAGGTCTAATTAGCTTATACTGGTGAATTCTAGGTAGCGTTAAACTGTAGCAGAATTTAAGTAAGATCGTAGCGTTCTTTTACTATTTTAGCAAGTCAACTGGGGCAATCACCCTTGTTGTTGTCGGTTAAAATGCATCACTTCACATCAATGCTAGTTAGATGGCGATTGTTGTAAACTGTAATCACCAGTCTTTTTATAATATTTGTTAATTATGTACAGAGCAATTTGCGCTCATTAGCTAAATTAGTGTTAATAAGGAAGAACTTAATTGTTGCTTTGGACACGTCGTTATATTTGTACTTTACAAGTTAACTTTATTTATGATGATGGCCAATAAGAATTTACTGAACGGCGTGGTTGGCAAATGCTTGCTTTTCACGCCGGAGCTCGTGGGTTCGTTTCCCACCTAGGACTGATATTTGTGTGCATGAACATGCACACAAATATCAGCTTGTCCTGAGTCTCGGTGTAATTATCTATATATATATATATATATATATATATATATATATAGATAATTACAAATAATATATATAAAAAAATAAATATATATATATATATATATATTTATTTTTTTTACAAAAGAAAAGTAGTATTTGTAGTATACCAGTTAGCTGGTTTCTATAATACAAGCGTTAAATAATGTCCCAGGATATAATTGCATTATAATATTATTACTTACTTGACTGCACGTACAGTGCAGATATTTACACAGTCGCCTTGCCACTTCGTGTCCCGGTTTCGATTCCCGCACAGGGGACCTACCGTGGGCTTGCATGAGCACATGTGACGTCAGAAATGGTCCAGAATTGATTTTCAACGTTCAAGCCGATTGGACGAATGATTTAGTCATTTTCAAACTTCATCTATTTGAACGTCTTCATCTATTTTTGTAGAGGTAAGGCATAGCGTTCATTCGCTCGAAGAGCAGCCCGACTGGGGAAGTACCTCCAGCTTTCAGAAGACATTCCTTAATAATAATATTAATAATTTAAGGTTGTGTTTCTGAGTTTGAGTAAGGTCACCAGAGCTCATCGGAAAGGGGGTGGGGAGGGTTACCATAACTTATTTCAGGACTCTTTTCAAGGCCGGCAACGCATAAGATACCTGTGTTGCGAGTGTCCATGGGCGGCGGTGATCACTTACCATCAGGTGACCCTCTTGCTCGTATGTCGCCCTCTTATATAGGTATATAAAAAAAAACACGAATCTGGCAGGTCCCCAGGGCAACTATTTTTCTGGTCCGTAACTCCATTGCTCTGAGTCTGGGTGTGCTTTGTATCCGTCAATTATGTTTGTAAAGTATCCTGCAATACAGGGATACAACAGTGTGGTGGGAAAGGGAATTCCGGTAGGCAGGTTCCCAATGCGATGGTACCCTAGACGTCATTGCAAAATTAGCTGGATGAGATTGGCTCGAGATCGGCCAATTATTAATTTCAAATGATTGGTCTATCAATCTGTAGATTTAAGGTTCCAGTGAAGGATGCATTTTTATAAAATCTAATATATAAAAATAGTTTAATCTATTTATCATTAACAATGATTTGAGTTTAGATAATGTTTCTATATTGTTCTTCTAAGATGCTCGAAAATTGTTGTATTAAAAAAAATATGGATTACGCATATGATAGTTCGGTCTATCGGATACAGTCATATGCGACTGGAGAATTAAATTCATATGTTCAGAAGAAGAGGTATCTCATATAGAGAATACATAATATACAACGAATTTAATTAGAGTTTTTGCATTAAACTTCCCTTCAAAGAACAGTATAAATTACGGATTTTAATTTTGAACTAATACGTAATTGTCTTTATTTCAGCAACAAAAATGGATTTAAGAAATTCTGGCAAAGCAGTCATTACCACACAAGAAGGAAAGAAATTAAAAAAGAAAATCCAGTAAGTATTCATTATCTAACAATATACTTTATGTGTTTATGTAGTTAACAATAATTTGTAAAAGATAGTGTTCGGAATAAATAAATTTTAAAACAATACAAAAGTGAAAAGTGACAAGGGTTATCTTGCGCGCGCGCCGGCAGCTGTGCTATCGCCTCTTATCAGCACTGATACGACAACTGCGATATGACGACACACACAGGAACAATTTGTTTAACAAATCGTCAAACCACCATTCAAGTATTACAACATTAATAAAAACAGTAACTTGATTGAAGTTACTTAGAAAAATATCGCGAATTAAAACTAATGATAGCTTGAAGCTTTCAATTTTTTTTATCTGAAATAGTACATTTATAGATGTTTACGGGAAGATTATATTAAAAATAAGAATGTTTTTATCTGACATACACTTTATTGATCATCGAAAACAAACTTAGTAATTCGGTCCGGTATTTAGGGGAACCGATCACGTTTTCGATTATTTTTGTTTTTATTTTATTTTACCGAAATCTACCTACGTCTTTTTGCTATAGGTACAATTTATTTGACATATTTTTAGATCATCCAAGTATCATGTGTCATAGGTATTATTTTCTCAAATTATATTTCGCCGATTTACAAAATAACATCTATTGGCCGAATACTCATTTGAATTTTTTCATTTGCCATATTTTCGCCACACCGAAACAAAATTTTACGGAATATTATGTGGTCCCAAATATATATCCGATTACTTGGTAGCATTATCGATATAAGACTAAAAAAAACGCCGGACTCGCCCATGAAGGGTTCCATAGCAGCAGGTATTTCAATTGATTAAATGAAAGGTAAATTGCAGTTTACGATTTATGACGTATTAA
This sequence comes from Pseudoips prasinana, assembly GCA_951640165.1. Lineage (NCBI taxonomy): Eukaryota > Metazoa > Arthropoda > Insecta > Lepidoptera > Nolidae > Pseudoips > Pseudoips prasinana. The sequence continues at coordinate 18,057,886 of OX621236.1, read as the reverse complement.
AAAACTAATTACTAGATCTCGTTCAAAACAATTTTCGGTGGAAGTTTGCATGGTAATGTACATCATATATTTTTTTTAGTTTTATCATTCTCTTATTTTAGAAGTTACAGGGGGGGGGGGGGACACACACACACACTCATTTTACCACTTTGGAAGCTCTCTCGCGGAAACATTTCAGTTTAGAAGAAAATGATATTAGAAACCTAAATATCATTTTTGTAGACCTATCCATAGATACCCCACATGTATGGGTACGATGAAAACATTTTTTTTGAGTTTCACATCTATGTATGGGGAACCCGGGGTAACAGTACCTACAGCTCTTATAGTTTCCGAAAAAAGTGGCTATGACATACGGACAGACAGACAGACAGACATGACGAATCTATAAGGGTTTCGTTTTTGCCATTTGGCTACGAAACCCTAAAAAGGGTCATAAAAAGTCAATTATAATAATTCGTTTCTGAAGAATTTTTGATACTTCTTTTGGCGCGATGGAGAAAAACGATGAGAGTGAATTTTTAACGATGCGCGCGCACACCGACATCAAAAAATTTAACAGCATGAAGTTAGTTCTAGGTATGACAGTGAATTTTTACGATGCGCGCGCATCGTAAAAATAACAGCATGAAGTTAGTTCTAGGTGGTATGAAAATTTATAATTATGTTCAAGTTGTATATTAAGAAGTATAACTTCTAACGCGTGTACATAAGTACACACAAGTTTTTTTTTTTAGCACATGATGTTGCTGCAAAACCGATTACACGCAGTTTTGTCTGCCCTACCCCTCTAGAGTGTAATGTAAGCCAGTAGTACCTATTTAGTTAGATATTTCGTTATGTCTTAGGATGGCACGGAACCCACAGTGCTTGAGTTCGACTACCCATTAAACAGTTTTTAAACGCTATTTTATGGCCAGGCAATAGAGTGTTCAAGCGTATATAATGGGATCCTTGGTTAAATCCCTGGTATGGTAAAAAATGTTATTGGAACTTTCCGAGCGCTATAATATGTAGGTACTGACGTGAGAGTCTGCTGTAGCCGAAATTCGGTTAAAACTTTGGTATTCTTTTTCGGGAGTTATTATAATCCCGTACCTGTTCCAGGGCTGCTCAGTTCGTGGAATGTTCTGCGCTGGAGCGCGTCAACATGAGGGAAGTGTTCGAAGAGGCAGTGCGCGCCGCGCTCAAGAAGAAACCCGTCCACAAGCGAACCTGCCAGTACCTCTGACGTCACTATACGAGTATTACTGCTTTACCATAGAAGAAACAGTCGTAACAAGTGCTATATTGACTGGTATCTGCTTACGTCGCCGTAAAGAGCAAAGATTATTTTCTATCGTCTTTCATCTAAAGTCAAAACGAAAATTGTTAAATGAATCCCAATATTCATTCAGATTGCTATAATCTGGATTATTCAGTCCGTATAAATTTCGTCAAATTTTATTTTAAAATTCATTTTAATGTCCACAAAAGTTAGCTCTACCAGAGTCAGCAGCGACTTCTACAATATAAAGTTAAATGAGTATGGAACTCGCATACCGTAGAACCGGGTTAAGAGCAATAAGATCCTGTGTGTTTATGTCTGGGTTTAAAACACACAGTAGGAACCCAGAGTTTGGAAGTTGGCGGTATTACACACCTATGCCCCTAAGAGCTATTAGTGAAGCTGTTGGTCCTACTTTCTGATTTCTGTCTGGTCGTATCGGATTACTATTCTGTTGGTTTATGATACTGATAATTTAGAGTACTTTTTCCACATACACGCTTTTACTATAACATGTCCTGTAGTAATTCGGTCTGCAGCATTATATGTGAGACTACGGAAGAATCATGAATCACAATATTTCTATTCGCTTAGCAATAAGCCAAGTCATTTTAACATTTGTTTGAACTGACCGATGTCATCCAGGTCACATGTGCATATGAGAGTCAACCAAATGTATGTAGCCTCATAGCAGGATGACTCTCTGCCAACCGAAAAATTCAGAGTAATTTGGAAAACTGAGACATGTAAAAAAACTCACTCGAGTCCCAGAGATAGTTTTGATGAATATAAATTGCAATATTACATTTCCATAAAAATCACAATGGTTTTGACAACAATCTTTATTGATAAGAAATTTATCTTGATAATTATAAATGACAATTTAAAGAGAAGACAGTAGTAGTTTGGGCATTGGCCTTTGTCACTTTCGATGAAGTCGGCGGTCGGTATTTGTCTAGACTCGATGTGACGCAAGCAGTTCCAACACTAAGTTAGCAGAATGGTTTAAGTTTCCAGTTAAATTCATAAACACCGGTGGGGAAAACTTTAAACAAGGAACGTTTGTGGCATACTGCATCATACAAATATCCTCAAGGATAAACGATTGTAAAATATCACTTGTCACTTGAAAAGTTATAATCATAGGGATATTTATCAAGTTATCCAAAGCACGGACTTATATCACTGCGAACTCCCAGACTCCGGGCAACCTTTGGCTATTTTGCCTCTCAACTATTTAAATAACAATATCAATCTATTTGAGAAGCTTGAATGGCGACCACGTCAACGAGTCTCTTATATTTCGGAACTGTTGCTAGCGATGAACGAAGTAAACTTATTTTGTGACGATCAAAACAATCCGTCGATCAATTTATAATCATGAAAATATATCGACATATACAGGGTGTAAGATAAATAGTGGAGGTAACTTTATGAGCGCTGTGTATTTTGCATGTCGATGTGTTATACGTTGTTCATTTTCATAGGTAGATTACCTAAGCTCTTTTAGTTACTTCCACTTTTTGTATTACACCTTTTTATAAAAGAAGAGAAGTTTGGACTCATTCGCTAACTGATTTATCAACGCCCAACCCAAATCTTTCTACCAAGAAGGATACATTTCGCGCAGAGCTAGCTGTGGGATAGAGACATGGAATAAGCCTGGATTATTTGAGTTCCCACATGTTATTGTATGATGAGAAAGCTTACGCGGACTAATAATAATAAATTTTCAAGGACTCGTAATATTGGATTTTAATTTTAAGTAAAGTTGCAGTCAAATGCACAAATATTTCACTTAGTCGGAAGTATTATTAAAAGAGCAAGTTGAGCTTGCCGATGTGTAACGAGATTTTAGCTAGCTAATCAAGTTAAATGTAGTATTTATGATGCTTTTGTACAGATATATACTTATTATTATAATATAATGTTTGGATAAATAGACGAATACTAAATATGTATATTTGATTTATAAATGTAAATAGAGCTATAGAAATATTTTACTAATATAATATACTACTAACACTACTTTAAATTAAAGTTTGTAAATAAGCGGTCCATCAAAATGGTGTTTAAATTCTGTGTAGACTCACTTAGAAGCGCATTTGATTGTTTTTTTTATGAATCACAGTAGGTACTCCTAATAACGTCATATATTTTGTATGACGCACTGCCACACGAGTCATAACATTTATACATTCAGACTAAGCCAGATTTACCACTTCAGTATAAAGGATACACGTCATTAGGGTTAGCACGATGTAGATTTGAATGCCTTTACTGCTACCGGCCAATAAAATCACGGAATCATTATATGAAAACACATTTATTTGTGATTTAATTGGTCGAATGCTCTGACTTACCCTTAAACAGACGGTGTACCACCAATTGCAACCTTATAACTTTTGAATAACGTCCATAAACAGTGAAAAAAATAAAGCACAGTCTAGTTAAGGGTTAAGTCTGGTATACATTGCTTATCCTCTATCATGGCAGTAGTAAGGAATCCATCAAGAATATGTCAAGCTATCACGAATATTCCGCAAGAAATGCACTCTTACGTTACATGTATTATTGACAGTTTTCGAAGCGTGGAACATATTTAGAGTGGAAGCTCCACAAGATTAGTTACTATAATCACGATATTAAACTTTAAAAGTTGGATGGTTTGGTACTGTTGTCACATCAAGGAAACAATACGCCACATCTCGAATGGATCATCAGTCCTTTTTAAAGAGATTTTATGCATCATTTAGATACTTACCGAGATAAACCCTACACAGATACGTGTATGTATGTAAACAATTTATATTCGGTACTAAACTGCGGTCGTCAAGCAGGAGGAATTTGATTAACTTTAGATTAACCTGTAATACCTATGTCTGTATCTCCTGATTAAATGTATGGAGTCACAATTGCACAGATCGAATGACCTTAAGGGATTATAAACCTTTTATCTGCGACAGTAATATAAACTCTATTGACTGCCTCGTTGGTCTAGCGGTAGCGTGTTCAACCGCAGATAATGAGCTCCTGGGCTCAAATTACACCCCCGTGCCTCGCAGAGCACTTAAAGCCGTCGGTCCTGTACCGAACCTCTTTCCGGTCGTGTCGCAAGGCGTCCCATCGGATCATGAGAGTGATGGAATAGAAAGTGCCCCTATGTTTGCGTACACACTTGTGCACTATAATATGTCCTGCGCAATTGGCTAGTGTCCATTAAGACTGGCCGCTGTGGCCGAAATTCGGTCGGGAGGACATCATAAACTCTACATATAACACATAAACACGCCTTTAAATAAAAAAATGTTTGTGACATCATTGTACGAATTTCTTCCTGCTCCCCGACCACACTTTAGTTCTCTTCTAGTTCGAATTATTCTAAATGAGGCATTAGGGCAAGTACGTTTTAGGACGATTCAACTTGACGAAGTTTATTGTTTTCGGAAATGTAACGGAATATTCTTATGTAGATAAGCTTGTATCGGTTAATCACTAAATTCATGTTCGAGAAATAACTGCTAGTTTAGTCAATCATTTGAGTTATTGCTCTTAAAATATTAGTCATTGACCTATTTGTACGGTTTCCCGGGATTCAGGAGCCATCAACAATAATACACAATCATTTGACGTGAATATAATGAATCAGTATTTGATAGAGGAAATTAAATATTTCCTTATTGGATAGATATATCTTTTATGTTCATCCTTTGCACAGATGTAACTAAATTGTAGAATTTAAAGCAGGATAAATGAAGGAATAATGTATATTGTTGCGAAGGAACAAAATAATTTATCGTATGTTATAATTTTATTGTAATGTTTTTGGTTTCGGAAGGCAGATGTTGCACGGAACAACGAGTATACCAAAATCTATTGTATTGACACCAATTGTTAATATTTACCAAAAATCATTATGTTGTTCATTATACTTATTATAAAATTGATGTTCTTTTTCTTCACTTAACCTACATATAGTTAGTTATAGTGATTATTATTTGTATTACCAACATGATATGGTTTATCGTAATTTTTATGACATTTACTTGACAATTTCAAACTGCTGAAAATAAGTGGGAAGTAAATTGGGGATTGACGCCAAAATTACAACTTACTTATCGTAAGGGTAGTGGATATCGTAGTTTTTGTTCAAGCCGCCCAGAAGGCCTCTGACATGGCTTAACGACTCTTGTCTAATGACTACAACCGGGACCGACAGCTTAAAGTGCCCTCCGGAGGAAACTAAATTAAACGGTCAGGAAGATATTCTCTTGTAGTTGGATTACTTAAAAATAAATGAAGTAGTCAGTTCACGAAATATAGTATACGCAACTTTCAACACGAAATTTTGACGATTATATTATTGTTTTTTTTTTTAGATAAGTTTGAACACCGTAGTACAATAATGCATCGATAGACACTGTGTTTAATATTATTTTGAAATCGTGAATATTTGTACGTTTATTGTTTTAAAGTCGAGAAATAAGAGAGAGAGAGAGAGAGATTCAATGAAAGCATTGCATTGACGTCTCGGGAATTCCCATACAAATCTGAATATTTACTGTATTGTGGTAAGATTCATCACTAAACCACAGGGAAAGTCACTAATTGAAGGTCAAGCCTACTGCTAATAGAAAAGTTTTAGATAAGTTTGAAAACACAAAAAAAACTGAGTACAATAAATGCATCGTTAGACACAGTGTTTAATATTATTTTAACATCGTGAATATTTGTACGTGGAAAAACATACCTTACGTAAACATAACCAGGCGTAACTCATATAGATCGCTGTTTTGACCAATAAGAGTAAAGCCAGGAGGAGTTTCAAGGATTGAAAATGACAAGATCTTTGAAATGTCTTATTTGGATTTCTGATATTTATTTATTTTTGGTTTTGTAACTTTTCTTTTAACCAATCTTACTACACAATATAAAGGACAGTCAATCTAAATTGGTATATATTGTTGTAATTTTATAAGATTTACTATGTTTATTTATTTCATAAGATTTATTATGTTCATTTATTTTATTATAATTTATTATGTTCATTTATTTTATTAAATTTTATTTTAATTAGTTTAGTAAATTATAATTATTGTAAAATTAGTTACTTAAGTTAATATAAGTTATGGGTCTTTGTAACCTTGAAATAAAATAAATTATTATTATTATTATATTAACGATGCACTAAATAAATAGGACACGCAAGACCCTGTTATGCATAAAAATATAAAACAAGGTAAAAAAGAAACAAAACAGTATTTTAGTTAAAATATTGTATTTTGTGTCATGGATGGCACTGATAGACAGACGCATAGAGAGCATTCGTTTAACAACATTACTTGTACAGCGTAGTTTGGTCACACTTTCTAAGGCCGTGACATTGCAAGCGCGGCGTGTCGAGCAAATGTACTCGCAATTTATATTAAAATAACAGCTACTTTAAGTATAAAAATTGGTGATCGGACTGATGAAATTAATTAATAAAGATAACTTCGTAAAAATACAGACACAAATATTATGTAGAAAAAGTATAAAAACAGGTGATAATCTTTTAAGAGACAAGGGTTTTAGCTCTAGGCGGAGGTAAAGTGGGGATGCTCTGACCCTTTCTCACCAAACGAGTTAGTATGGAGCATCTATGGCCCCACTACAAGTGACGTAATATGCTAGTATACCGCGTTCATTAGCAACTTATTAACTAAAGGCATATAAGTAACTTCATTGGTATTAAAGCAATACGAGTTTTATTAGGATTAACAAAAAGTCCGCACCGCTATTTTGAATGCCTCAATTATTTACCAATAAACCAAAACCATATTGCATATCGGTATATTTGTTTTGGAGGTTAAATGCCTCGGACATGCAGAAACGCAGTCCTTAAAGTTATTACCACTTTTTGTCTTAGCATGGGTTATATAACATCAGGAATGTACCACGAGCTAGCAGGGCGAGGAAGACTCATGTCCCTCTACAGCGTTCAACCAATACCTATGCTCGCAGTCATAAACTTAAGTGATTTCTGTGATTTCATTGGTTGAAAGCAGTTGAAAGCAGTTGAGACACATAAGCCTCTATAGCCATACTAACTACGCAGATGCACTGTTAAACGCACTGCGCTTGCCATGTCAAACACCAACATTAACAAAACTTTTACATCAATACATAACGATATTATTATAAAATATACACAAAACATTAGTGATTCTTACAACGAATGGAATTCAGAGGATAACAATGAGAATAATAATTGGAAATGAAGGCAACGGTGTAAGTAAATAATACATTAAAGATTACAAGTTAATGCGTGCAGATATAGCGCAGCCACGGCGCGCAGCGCACGTCTCGTGCCGGAGACGGTGTGGACACAGCTTGTCATTTCTTCTTGGAGCGGTTGTTCAGTTTACTCTGCAACAATATCAGTAAGCTACAGTATCCGTTAGTTGCTTACGCCTTCACCCACATATCCATAAGAACGATGAAGTTTCAAAATGCGTCCTACGTGGTGGACTAAAGGACTAGGGTACTCAAGGAATATTTTCGTAAAAATAAAATTGTTTGCAGTGAAACAATTAGAGTGAATTTGTATGGCAACTCTATACAGATCTGTTTTATATACATACGTAGAATTACGTCTGTTTCCCAGAGGGGTGGGGTGAGACAACAGATTTTCATTTGTCACGATCCTTGCACACCTCTTTTGCTTAGTTTACTGTCATTATATTCTTCATACATAATCGCCAGTTTAGGGTACTTCCGACCTGGTCCTTCTTGAGAACATCTCCGATTTGGTCAGAAAATGTTCTGTCTTATGTGCATAGAAGATATTAGAGAAACAAGATATAAACGCGCACAGTGTAGTTTTAAGATAACAGACACGTTCGGACGCCTCACTACGATTGATTTTGAGGTGCACCAAACATGAAAAATAGCAGTCCCTTTTATTAATTATGAATTCATACATAGGTTCTGGATTTGACGTGTATTTTATTAATATTTACTATCCCAATTATCTATAAAAAAACAGTACATAACATTAATTCTCCATGACATTGGTAAAATCATTAGTGTTTAATTTAAATTCTGAGTGGACTCATTACGTAATTTTTGACATTGTCTAAAAAGTTCTATCCAATTTATTCATAATGTGTATGATCGAATATAAGTATCATCGCATACACTAAGCTGCCGCGCAATTTATGGACGAAGAACGCGTGAACGACTTGTTCCTTTAGTTAGTATGTTGGCCCTAGTACGTTGTCGTACCAACCTTACACTAATTTGGCTTCACCTTAATTTCATCTCAATATCATTATACGAAATGATAACATGTCAGATGTAACACATCATAATATGCGACTACTGTATGGCTCGCTTTTTTTAATTTTATTTAGACTATAAAATTTCAGTCATCGCATTTTAGCGTTATAAGGTTTTTATTTAGCTCTATTTAAAAAGTAATGCTGTCATATGTGCTCAACATTGCAAAGTGGTGGTATTTGTTATCCATCAAACACGATATATTTAAAATCTTACGTATCGAAATAACCGTACCGTCACCTTATAACACCCGTAGATTAAGACGCGGCAAATGTTTATTTACCAATTACTAAAGCATGGTAATCATGAAAGTAGACGACGGGACAAAATGAACGTAACCATATTATGTACAGACGCCAGCACATTGAGCTACCTCAATCTGTCAAATTTCTTTTATAGATTTTTTACTTTAGCATAAGGTTCACTTTCAATTGGGGAAATTTGACAGATTGGGGTAGCTTGATGTGCTGGCGTCTGTACATACGAAAACAATACACAAAATAAACAATAATTAAAATGTTGAGAAAAATGAAAGCATTTCATTGAATTCTCAGGAATTCCCCCACACATCTGAATGTTTATCACTGCATTGTGGTACGATTTATAACTAAACCACAGCGAACTGGAGGTCAAGCCTGCTGCTAAGAGAATAGGTCTTATTTATTTATAAAGTATGAGCTGGCCGATAAACTCAGCCTTTATAGGACAATAATAATAACAATAAATCTACCATTTAATAATAATTATGGCAACCTGCACTAGGAGCGCGGAGGACTATGGCTTATACATTTTGAGAGGAGCCCCTTATTCTGCAGTGGGACAATAGGCTGATAGTCCTCAGTAATCCTCAGTAATCCTCGTAGGCTAACGGTATTAATCATGTTTAAAAAAAGAGTAAAGAACTAAAAAATATCTAAATAATGTTTACAAATGCCATGTGAAATATAATGGCATAGTTAGTTAGTTAGTTGGGCGATTGGTTTCCGCACTTAGCCTCCTAATTGGGCCATTATACGTGAACTTATTTGGCTACTCAAACAATTTTAGTTCCATCCAGAAGTCCAAGATATAATGGCATAACCGCAGCAAAAGGTATAACTAAAAAGACTAAACTTTTAACAAATATTGCACATTACATTATATACTGTTCTATATATGATTAAAAGTTATGCAGAATGTCTTAGAAGCCGTGTACCAGACCAGAACATTATTTACATAAAATACGAATAAAATAAATAAAAAAGGTTTTTATTCGTGTAGACTTTAAAAAAGCGAACATGTTTGTAGTAATATATTGAAGTACCTTTACTTTATTATTTCTAGTTACATAGATATTTAGGTACACGGATTGTATGAAAACATTTATAAAATTTATTTTATAATATATATATTTAGCTAGCTTTTAGCTAGCTTGTATTAAGTTATTGTCAAAGATATTATGTTTAAGTTTAATCGTTAAAATTTATAGTTTTAGCTATATTTTTACTACATATTGTCTGAATAGGTCCGTCTATATTAAGTAAGTAATCATGTATTTGCATGGAATGTGCATAAAATACACATGGCAACTGCTATTGATATCTAAAGCTGAGATTAATTTGATAAAATGCGGTATGCTATCATATCATACTGCATTTTATCAAATTTTTCAAGTTATTTCTACACCAGCGATATTCTTGTAATCCTTACTTTATTTATTATAAATGCGAAAGTAACTGTCTGTCTGTCGAGCTTTCACGCTAAAACTACTAAACCGATTTACGTGAAATTACGTACTTACACAGATAGTCTAGAGCCTAAGAAAGGAATTATACAACTTTTTAATGGGCAAAAAAGGTTGTAAGGATTTGGAAAGGGGGATGAAAAGTTGTATGGAGGTATCATCATTTTTTGAGCTAGAAGTTTGGTACTTATTTATAGGTTGTTGATTCGATATATAGCAAGGCGTGGTACGGCGCGGCGTGGTACGGCGCGGTGTAGGGGGGAAATATGCCATTACGCCTGCGAATACTGATTTTCGAATACTACCCAAAGACACTATTCTTCGCAGACGAAGTCGCGGGCACAGCTAGTAGTTATATATATATATAGGTTTAATTCCCTGTCACCTGTCCTAACCTGGCCAGCCCTTGTGTGTACCCAATATAGAAGCAAGTAATGTTCCTTTTTCCTTTACCTTAGCTAGGTTGAGTCCAATCTCACTGAGCCGCTTGTGTTGGTAGGTGAGTGGTTCGTGAAGCTTCGCATCGCCTCGCTTATAGAAGTCGCTGTAGTCGAGGCGGAACGCGAGCGTTTGTAGCGAAACTTCAGGGTGTAGAGCCAGCTTTAGTATTAACGTGGTTACGTGACCTCTGTAACAATAGAATGCGCTTGATTAATTTGTTGATCATGCTAGAGGTATAGGTTAGATAGAATAGCCGTCTGTACATACGGTGTGGGAATACTATTACACTCGTCATAAGTTCAATTCGAATAGTCTTTGTACGGTCCAATATAGTAGATATGCTACTGGTTGTATTATTCCAGATTATAGACGGCCTCGTAAGCTCTGCTTAGTTTGGGATCAGATGGTCGTGTGTGAAAAATATCCCAAGATATCGATCATAGAGCTATAGGTTAGAAGAGCCGTCTGCACGTACGGCGCGAGAATACTATATAGACTCGATATAAGTTCAGTTATAATAGTTCTGATATGATGATAATAGGCTTTGTACGGCTATGTATTGTGAATTTGCTACCGGCTTTCATGATTCCTCATTACCGGTTTTTTCCTCAGCACTAATTTTTAATGAAGTATTATATTATTTAGATTTTTTAAGATTTCCTCAATTGCCCGTCTTGAGCTACCCGCTTTCAGTGGCTTCCAGCAATTCTCATAAGATAATCAGTCCACTTTGTGGGAGGCCTGGGTTGGTTATAAGGCATGGTGGTTAACAAATATGGCTTCCAATTCATGAACATAAAGACCCAGAATACAAATTTTATTATCATTGGATTTCTTTCTCTAATTGTGTAAATTTTGTTTTGGTGCGTAATACTGAGGAAAAATAATCCAGATGTTTGAACCTGTTGACCAATTATGCGCTCAAGCAGTAATATAAGTTTTATGCACTCTATTAAATACGAGCTATATATAATAAATATAAAGAGATGTAACGATGTTTAAATTAGTTTAGTCGAGTAAAATATAGAATCTCCAGTAATGTGAAAATAAATCCGTACCCGTGCATTTGTTCTGAACAGAATCTAACGCACGACGGAGATATTTAAAGCAAATCTTAACTGTGAAGTGCTACGTGCTAGGTTGGAAGTTGTGCGACCTCGTGCAGAACAAATCAGGAAGCGTAAATAACAGGCCCTAATAACTGAAACGACGAGCAAACTTATAAAAACAGCCCTTTTTAAGATTACCTTTACTGTTAGCCTTGGAGGCTTTCACTACTTCTCTAGACAATGAATGGAGGCGAGCGAGGGATCTATTAAGCAAAATTAAATTAAATAGCACATCGTTGACAATTCTTTAGGAAATCATCTGTTCCTACTTTCCCCTTTTCAACTTATTTTGTGGTCGTTTCGCAGTTCAACCAGAGTAATGCCACGGTTACACGAGCGACTGCCGCCTGTCTGTAGGGAACAACTACTAACCAAAAAGTTTTGATTAGGTGTGTGAACGTTATTAGGCGTCTCCAAAACAAACAAACCGATTTTGAAACAAAACTTTCCGTTCTTACATTATATTCAGTGGGGGCAAATCAGAACCATTCGTTACGGAATTATATCATTATTTGAAAAGTTTACGTATTTGACTATTCAGTTGACTGAATAGGTTCTGTATGGATAAACACTTTTTAGTATTTAACTGTGTCCATTCTTCAAGCCACTCTGTAATCTCCGAATTTTTCTAATACTTAAAACCAGGACCGGCGTCTTAGTGCTATGTAAAGCACCGTGACTTTCAAAAATTAAGCCAACCTATGCGGTACCTGCTTATAAACTGACCGCGTGCAAAGGTGTACTTCGCCGATCGTTTACGTCAACTAGCTATGAGCGACTTCTATTGCTTAACAATACAGTTCCATCATATTATAGAGTGCAAATTTTAGTACTCTACAAAGGCCTATTTAAGTCCCAAACTATAGTTGCCGATCGTATTTTAGACCCTTTATAACTTGTGTAACCTAAGTAGGCCTAATGATCTGTAGTTGCCTTGTCCAGACAGCAGCTCTAACAAACATTGTTTTTATATTATGTTATGTGTCTATTGAATTTCATTGTTATGTGGTATTTAGTACATGAGCTGAGTTCCGCATTGAATATTTGCAAACAAATCACTGCCATGTCGATTAATCGAAATTTATATATGTACATACTTTGAGTCTCATAACACTGACATAAATTTTCACTTCGTATTGACCAATATATCTAAATTATACAACGCTGAAATGAAAAAAGAAATACACAGTATAAAATGACACTCTTGTCTCGTTTTTTCGACGGACATTTGTCAAATGAGCCATACTTTGCACCAGACTTGTGATAAGATATATTAATTGTTCAGTATTTATAATGTCACAGGGCTCTGCCACTGAATAAAACGTAGCTCTGCGAGCGAGAGGTGACAAACAACTGGCGACGCGACTGCGAAGCCGCGCGAAAGTGAAGGACTTTTCGCATATATAAGCAGACCTGTCATAGTATGGAAATCCTATACAACTCGAGATCAGCCTATACTGGAAATGAATAGCTTGATATGTAGCCGTGTGTACGACCGAGTGAAGGGGGTCTGGTATAGCTATAGTATTCTGGGACAATCACTGGGCCCACAGTACACAAACTGCATGTCATAATAATGAGCGAGGTACCTATATATCGCTCACCTAGCAGTATAATGACACATCTACTTTTTTCTTATTTTACAGAAATGAGGGTCAAAGATTTTACAAATGTTTGAAACGAAGTTATGAGTTCATTTTACATTTTATGATGATTTTATGGTTTTAGCAACTAGTATAGACCTTAATAGATACTTAGGGATAAAAAATACACTTCAGGTTTCCAGGAGTTACTTCATAACAGACAAAGAAGAAGAAGAGCCATGCAATTGTGCCGTTATACTTTTAACAACTTCTTAAAATGTCACATATGCCCCCAAAGCCATAATTATACAGGATGTGAAAACCAAGAAATAAAGACAATTGGTAAATAGAAAAGAAAAGTTTTTATTTGAAATAAACATACATTGAAAAGTTTAACTAAAATATTATAATAACCTATATTTGACTCGTGAATCGTTAAGAAATAGTCATCATTAAAATATAACAAATAAAATAAAGTATAATCACGTATCTTCTCTTAATTGTAAAGGAAGGTAAACATACATTTTTTTTAAATTATGGTGAGATAGTTACTCTCCGTTCTACAAACAAAATCACTTTAAAGTTTTACCTTATCACTCCAAAATTTTAAGGAAGTTTACTTTACCTTTAAGTTTTTTATTTATTGAACAGTAAACAAAACTATAAGCATATTAGGCAATATTAGGAACTTGCACAGTAGGTTCATGTTTTTGACCTGTTCCTCTGGATTAATTTGTGCATGAACAACTTACGCTTGTAACGCTTGTGATGCATAACTTCACTTTTTTGAACTCTGTTTAAATACCTACGTAAAGCTTTTAAACATGAGTATTCCATGCGCAAATCTAAGCTACGAGTAACTACAGAGAGACAAAGATCCTTAGCGAATAGTTACGTAGGTATACTTAGTTACGAAGATTTAAACCAGGCACCTTCTTTCAGTACCTACTTAATTGAATATCATATGAGTATGAATATAATTAATAAGAAAAAGTAGTGATTTCTTATGCTTATTTAAATATTATTGTAAATTTTTTCATAATAGCTGGGCACTATGTTAGAATGAAGTAATTGTATCAAATCGGTTTTTTTTTGAATCAGAAATATTCATTTTTGAATTATACGCTGCTTTGAAATTAATTTGTGATGGTTGCTTTCTTTTTCGTCGTACCAATTTAAGCATAGTCTGGACCCATTCTCCTTCAAAAGATTATTTAAATTCATAGAAGTCACTATTTTTAGTAAATTTAATCATTGTTAACTCAGTCAGTTTTATTACATCCCTACTAGTGTCTTTCTGGTAATTAATGGCTTGCTCTTCAGTCAGTGCTTTCAAGTCATCTTCTTTGCTAACTTCTACATACGTAGGAATTATTATTAGAATAAATACATAAATACAATTTATAAAACATATTCACAGTACCTTCGCAAATAGCATCTATTTCCTGAACATTTATACTATCACAAGTATTGCTGTTCAAAGGAGATATTGGAACTTCCGCCAAACCTTTACTGGTCGAAGCTTTAGGTTCAATTATATCGACTGTTATTGATTATGCTATTTCTCTTATAAAAATATTTGATTATAAGCGATGTATAGATAGCACTGACGTCAGCCTGTACGAGATTAGAATGGCTCTCAAACAACTGAAAAACAACAAGGCGCCGGGTGATGATGGAGTTATAGCTGAGCTTCTGAAGGCGGGTGGTACACCGATCCTGCGGGCCCTTCAGAAGCTATTCAACTCCGCCATACTCGACGGTCAAACGCCAAAAGCATGGCACAGGAGTGTGGTGGTGCTTTTCTTGTAAAAGGGCGGTAAAACCCAATTGAAGAATTACAGACCCATCTCACTGTTGAGCCATGTATACAAGTTGTTTTCGAGAGTCATTACGAATCATCTCGCACGAAGGTTTGACGACTTCCAGCCTCCCGAACAAGCCGGTTTCCGAAATGGCTACAGTACCATAGACCACATACATACGCTTCGGCAAATTATACAGAAGACCGAGGAGTATAACCAGCCATTATGCTTAGCGTTTGTGGACTATGAGAAAGCCTTTGATTCTATCGAAACGTGGGCCGTGCTGAGGTCTCTTCAAAGATGCCAAATTGACTATCGGTATGTCCAGATGTTAAAGTGTTTGTACGAAAACGCGACCATGTCAGTCCGACTTCAGGACCAGAACTCGAAACTTATTCAATTGCAGCGAGGCGTGAGACAGGGAGACGTCATATCTCCGAAACTGTTCACCGCTGCATTGGAAGATGTCTTCAAGCTTCTGGACTGGGAAGGCTTTGGCAGCAATGTCAATGGCGAGTACATCACCCACCTTAGATTTACCGACGATATAGTAGTCATGGCTGAGACCCTAAAAGACCTCGGTACAATGCTCGATGGCCTCACTAGAGTCTCTCAACAAGTGGGTCTGAAAATGAACATGGATAAGACGAAAATCATGTCGAACATCCATGTTGCACCCACTCTAGTTAAGGTTGGAGACTCTGCTCTCGAAGTTGTCGAGAACTATATTTACGATTTATGAAAAGGAGGTCAATCGTAGAATCCAACTCGGCTGGGCAGCTTTCGGGAAGCTACGTAATATCTTCTCGTCCCAAATACCGCAGTGTCTCAAGTCGAAAGTCTTCGACCAGTGTGTGTTACCAGTGATGACTTATGGAACAGAGACGTGGTCGCTCACTATGGGCCTTATCAGGCGGCTCAAGGTCACCCAAAGAGCAATGGAAAGGGCTATGCTTGGAGTTTCCCTGCGAGATCGAATCAGAAATGCTGAGATCCGCAGGCGAACCAAAGTAACCGACATAGCCCAAAGAATTGCCAAAATGAAGTGGCAGTGGGCAGGGCACATAGCTCGTAGAACTGACGGCCGAGATGGGGCAGAAAGGTTCTCGAGTGACGACCACGAACCGGAAGACGCAGCGTGGGCAGGCCTCCTACACGGTGGACCGACGATCTTGTGCGGGTCGCGGGAAGCCGCTGGATGCGGGCAGCGCAGGACCGGCTATTGTGGAGATCCTTGGGGGAGGCCTTAGTCCAGCAGTGGACGTCTTTCGGCTGATATGATGATAGATAGCACGATGTGTTAATTATAACAATATGTAATAAATACAAACTTTGTTCAATTTTAATATTCAAAATGAAATGCTAATAAAAAAAATATTGAGGATACATACCGCTTTTATTTAAGTCAGGATTGGTTTTAGAAAAAGATGCTGCAGTCAAACCTTTTTTTGCTAATTGTACCCATTGCTCCATTCGGTTCGCCATATTACAATAAGTAGGTATTATATCAAACGTCTTATTTGTTTCTCTAAAATTTAAAGTGGAATTTAAACTTATGATTTTGATAAGCACAATGATTAGGGAGCAGGTTGGCCCACTCTAAAACTGCTATTTAGGGCTTGTAACGCCTTTTTAACATTTATAATGATTAGTTAGACCAAGTCTTAGAGTAGGCGAACCTGCCTTCTTACCCATACATAAAAACACTAATCAAACTCACGACATAAGTACCAATAACATCTACGTAACCTAATTGAAACGGCACATCTGTCAAATAATTCGTTGTTTTACCATGTGAATTATATTATGTAAAATAGTGATGTCACATTTGTCAAATGTGCTGTTTTTCTACTATCTTACTAAGTTAATAAAATGTCACATTTGCCACTTACGCCAACACAGATTTAAAAGCGATTGCACCTCGCGGAGCGCCCCGCACAACTGACAAATAAGCCGTTGTTATGCGCGGAAGCCGGGGGAACGTACCATGTACTACAATGACACTGAACGCCCTCTCTCAAAAAATAGGAAAACTAACACCGTGCCGTTTTACCGCTTTATAAATTATACACTTTTAAACACTTAGGCCGTAAAAACTCAATTTCGCATTTTTGGTAAATGTGCCATTATACTGCTAGGTGAGCGATATGCATACCTGCCGTCCTCGGCTACCTCACGATCAATCAGTAACGGTCAGTTGCCCAACCATCTTTTGTTAAGCTGTGGTAAAAAATGAAGACAATTTATCAGAGAACCATTCAATTGACAATACCTGTAAGTGCGAGCCCAAACGTTCAAGTCAGCTTTCCGACTGGCTAGGAACTGATGGAAGATTTTCCTCTTTTCTTTGTCTTGCGCCTCATCTGCAGACGTAAACGCGTACTCTCCTGACAAAAATATACATTTTATTAATAAAGTAATAATCTATTTTAAACTCTTACCAGCCAAATGCTTTCGATACTTCACATAAGTTACAGATACAATCATTTCCACAAAATATACTCTATTCGTGTATTATGAAATAATTAAGCTTTAATATAGAAACAGATATGATTTATGTTTTAACTTCATAGTCAGCATCTGTGTTGTTTGTGGAACACGTCACAAATTCAATCCTAGAACACCTAGCATTGTTAATGTAAAATAAATAATATTTACTATTTTCAGCAGAGTAACCTCTACTGAAAGTAGGTAGAGCGACCCCGACTGCTAAGTCATAGGTCCTGGGTTCGATACCTAACCAGGGCAAATCTTTGTGTGATGGGCACGATCATTAGTTTTACTTAGGTGTAGATTATGTTATATAAATTTATCAATTGACTACTTCCCATAGTACAGGCTCTGCCTAATTTGAGATGGCAGTATGTTAGTTGTCCCAAGGTATTCATAATTATAATATAATATTGCAACGACTTTTGAGACTTCTTTCCGAATTATAACCAAGATAGTATAAACAAGATTACCGCGCGCTACTCTCTGTCCCTTCAACAGTTCGAGCTGGTCCCTGCGCTCCAGCTCCGCATGGATGCCGGCGTGCAGTGTCGACTCGAAGCTACGCAGCGCCAGTGTTTCGTTCAACACATTCCCCAAATACGACTGCAGCTCCTACGGACAGAAATATTCATCATCATCATCATCATCATATCAGCCGAAAGACATCCACTGCTGGACAAAGGCATCCATCCCCAAAGATCTCCACAATTGCCGGTCGTGCGCTATTCGCATCCAGCAGTTTCCAGCGACCCGCAAAGTTCATCGGTCCTTCTTATTGGAGGCGTGCCCACGCTGCGTCTTCCGGTTCGTGGTCGCCCCTCGAGAACCTTTCTGCCCCAACGGCCGTCGGTTCTACGAACTATGTGCCCCGCCCACTGCCACTTCAGTTATGCAATTCTTCGGGCTATGTCGGTGACTTTGGTTCGCCTGCGGATTTCGACTTTTCGAAATAAAT
The DNA here is from genome assembly GCA_951640165.1 of Pseudoips prasinana. NCBI lineage: Eukaryota > Metazoa > Arthropoda > Insecta > Lepidoptera > Nolidae > Pseudoips > Pseudoips prasinana. The sequence goes on along the minus strand of OX621236.1, from coordinate 18,039,190 downwards.
ATTAGGGTGATAAAAAAATTAGTTACTTTATAAGTAACCAAGTATCAGTACCAAGCAAGTTGGCCCAAATGGAACCACAGGCATTGTGTCGTCGAAAACCGGGCATCGTGCTAAATATCATCGGAATGACTCAAATAAGTTTCCAATTCGTGTCAGCTGAACGACGTTCAGCTGGATAAGACCCTCCGCCACTAATGGGGTCATATGTCATAATCGCGATACTTGGCAAACGGTTATTCCCACAAGATGACTTCTGTGCCCCCCAAGGGATGAGATGTGGTGGGGATATTCATCGCCGTCAGCCACACTTCATGGCACATAGCTACAAGTTAAAATTACTGAACTGTTACGAGAGTTTTAAATTTTTTTTTTAAATTACCAACTAAATTTTCGAAACCAATCGACGCGTGGAACAGCTCGTAATTTTTTTAACCTGATTTCAAATAAATAAAGAACTTCAAAGATCCATATATTTATATCACACTCGCTTAATTTACAAATTTAATAAATAAATGCTACCCTTTGACGAGCGGACTTCAACCGTCGAGAATGTCGTCCGAGACCGGCAAAGTCTAGGCGTCCAGTAAATAACATGTTGGCTAATCTGCCTGATAATGTGCAGCTTTTATCTGAAATGCGTTGGTGGCAGTAACGCGCCACACCCATACCTGTGTGCTGCTGTGTATCATGGCGTGTATGGAGTGTCGGTCCAGCGCGTGGTGGTGCAGGCGCAACAGCGCGTCGAGGTCGGCCCTGTTGGCCGCGGCTGTCAGTAACGCGCCACACCCATACCTGTGTGCTGCTGTGTATCATGGCGTGTATGGAGTGTCGGTCCAGCGCGTGGTGGTGCAGGCGCAACAGCGCGTCGAGGTCGGCCCTGTTGGCCGCGGCTGTCAGTAACGCGCCACACCCATACCTGTGTGCTGCTGTGTATCATGGCGTGTATGGAGTGTCGGTCCAGCGCGTGGTGGTGCAGGCGCAACAGCGCGTCGAGGTCGGCCCTGTTGGCCGCGGCTGTCAGTAACGCGCCACACCCATACCTGTGTGCTGCTGTGTATCATGGCGTGTATGGAGTGTCGGTCCAGCGCGTGGTGGTGCAGGCGCAACAGCGCGTCGAGGTCGGCCCTGTTGGCCGCGGCTGTCAGTAACGCGCCACACCCATACCTGTGTGCTGCTGTGTATCATGGCGTGTATGGAGTGTCGGTCCAGCGCGTGGTGGTGCAGGCGCAACAGCGCGTCGAGGTCGGCCCTGTTGGCCGCGGCTGTCAGTAACGCGCCACACCCATACCTGTGTGCTGCTGTGTATCATGGCGTGTATGGAGTGTCGGTCCAGCGCGTGGTGGTGCAGGCGCAACAGCGCGTCGAGGTCGGCCCTGTTGGCCGCGGCTGTCAGTAACGCGCCACACCCATACCTGTGTGCTGCTGTGTATCATGGCGTGTATGGAGTGTCGGTCCAGCGCGTGGTGGTGCAGGCGCAACAGCGCGTCGAGGTCGGCCCTGTTGGCCGCGGCTGTCAGTAACGCGCCACACCCATACCTGTGTGCTGCTGTGTATCATGGCGTGTATGGAGTGTCGGTCCAGCGCGTGGTGGTGCAGGCGCAACAGCGCGTCGAGGTCGGCCCTGTTGGCCGCGGCTGTCAGTAAGGCTCGCCAGGCGGGCTCGGCTCCCACGCCGCCAGCCTCCTGCAACGCTCCACACAGCCGCAACGCTTCCAGGCGTAAGCAGGACACGCGCCGCATCAGACCCCACACCTCTGCCACCAAAAATATAATAGTTGATGTTGATAATTAAGCCTCTACAAGTCGCCATCGCCACCGTGCTCGAGCTATTTTGATTCTTTCGTATTGGGAATCTTGGAAGAGACTAAGGAGGCTGACGGCGAACTGCATAAGATGACAAGCAGTATTTGGCAATGATTTTAAAAAATTAATACGAAAAAGCAGTCAAATCTCAAAACGAGAACATTACAATGAGAGAAATGAAAAGAAAGAAAATATGTGCAAGATAGAGCTCTCTCTCTCTCTCTTTCTACAGTTATATACGAAACGTAGCTCTTTCCCTCTCTATCTTCACTAACTTATTTTTCCTTCTCAACCTCCGTTCGCCTCACCCGACACTTGTCCTAACGCTCTCGCCATTCAAGTTGAGTGAAGTTTTCCTTAAATAATCTTAAAAAATATTTATTAAATTGAAATGCCTTACCTGGCATATATTTGAGCCTCTTCTGTAATATAGCGTGTTCCCTCCAGGCCTCGTGCAAGCCGTATTCAATGCGTTTAACTCGCCACAGCTGCGTGAAGAGCGCACGGTACCGCGCCGCACACGTGGCTGGGAACAGCGTGCCGAGAGGCCCGTCCACGCGGTACTGTAGCGCGAACACGTCCCACCCGCAGTCGTCGCGACCATCACCTAGTTACACCGTGGTATATAACATTTTTATATAGCATATGCCATGCTACGCTACGCCACGCTAGCTCAAGGCGAGTGTCAAATACTGTATAGGCTGCGTTATAGTTTTACCAAATCTGTCACAAATATTGACTGAATTTTAGAAAAGCTATAAAAAATTAGACAATAATAGCAGCATATGGAAATTACAAAAGCTTTTCGTGACGCCAGTTTTCAGTTATGAACAAATTACAATGATGACTGATAAAGTAATTTGTATCAATAATAATGTACCATTGTCAGTTTCACGTTGAAAAGCTTTTTGAAAAAGAGAAAAAGTAGTAAAGCATTGACATACTTCGGAAAACTTTCAAAAAGTTTTTAACAACATCATAAATAGAGGTTCATGAAACTGTTAAAATAACAGACGATCGGATTTTAAAATAGGTAAAAATAAATTCTAAATATTTTTGTTTATCTACCAGCGGATCAACTTAAAATGTTTCAAGCATATCATGGATAAGGGATCAATATATATTTATGGAATACATTGCAAAAATGAGATAGACCTAGAATATTCTTTGTTTTTAATATTTTATAGAACACTTCTCAATAAAAGTAAACATTAAGTAGTAGTAACAAAAAGTACACATTAAATATACCCAGAGCATAAAGCAATGTTCTTAATAAAAGGGCATGCATCTATAATTCTTACAAACTTAACAATTCAGTTCTTGTAATATGAGAAGCTGAACTTCAAAAAAGCTAGTTGTAAAGTGGCAACTTACAGTTAGGGTAGAGGTTGACGTGGAGGCGCGCAAGCACGTGGGGCGGCTCGAACTGTGCGTTGGTGGCTCGCACGGCCGCTTCTAACGTGCACGTCAGGTTGTGCACGTACAGTGACGTCGCCGGTTTGTTCAACTCGTCCCTAATCATCAAAAATACACGCCTTATTATAACTGATGGTCGAAATGGTAAACATGCAGTCAGTCGTCATATGTACAGTTGCCGGCACGTAACTTGGCAAGGTTTTGACGTAGTGGGGATAAGTCAACGCAGGTACACATAGTGCAACAAAGTGCTCACCTTTGTTCCTTCACTTCCTTGTCGTTATTTTATTTTTATTTTAATATTACCATAATTTATTTTCAATAAATATCAGTTTAAGATGAAGATATAAAAAGGAGAGTAATGCGAAGTTTAGTAATATTGTAATAAATAAAACGAAATACAATTATACGAGGAATTGCTGTCGTCTCCAGTGTAAATTATAAATTGTTCAGTGGCTTTATATATTATATGGTCACTTTGATGTATGTTTTTTAAAGTAAAAATTCATCGGGGCCTATTATGGCAACTTTATGCTTCACCAATTCTATTTCATTAGTCATATTTCAAATAATATTTTTAATGGCTATATATCTTTTGATAACAAACCAATAATAACAAAAACTCGTAACAATAACCTAACAAAAACAAAAGTTTTCATTTAAGTGTAAGGAAGTGTATTCGGGAGCGAACGGAATGTCAACACGATGCGGGGGGCGCGGGTCGACGGAACAACCAACCACGCGCCCGGACGATGCTGTCTCGTTCCCCGCGTCCCGCATCATAACCAAAGAGAGCCAAAATATGAGTTCTGCGCATCTAACGATTCTTGCCAAGTTACGTGCCGGCAACTGTACGTCATGTTCAATAAAATTTGAGAGACAAGATACTCGAAGGTAGGTGACAACCTTTATCACAATTACTATCCTTTATCATGTTTTGATTAAGTATCAAGAACTAAATATATTTTATAAATAGTTAATAATTGAAATTATTACACCGTTGATCTTAAAGAAATAACCGATTTATCCCTTTTTACCAGGTTTTTTTAATAAACGCAATAATATTTATCCTCAAAAATATTCCCATTTACATCATTTCTTACCCTATCGATGTTAAGGTTTAGGCTCCAAATCTAATTGAAAGATTTTATAATCATCAAGATATTTCTCGCACCGATCTAGATCGTTCTGAGGTGTTTCAGAATTCTGCATCCGTCCATCGATATACTAACTACTGCATTTTACCATAAAACAAGTTTTATCATAAAACAAGGACTCATGTATGAGCTCGGTAGGATACTGACTGCAGCAGCGTCATGAGGTGGTGCACGAAGTCGCCCTGCGACAGCAGCAGGTAGCGGCGGTGCGCGGCCAGGTGGTCGAGCAGGTGGTGGTGCGTGGTGAGCGCGCTCAGCAGGCGCGCCGACGCCGCGCCGTGCGCCAGCGCCACGCTCTCGCGCAGCCCCGCCGCCTCCCACCACGCGCCCGGCCCGTCGCGCGGCCCGCCCGAGTCTGCGCCAAACGTGTTCCACAGTAGTAGGCGCCTTCCAATCGCAGCATATACAGAGTTATTTGTAAAACACCAACAACCTCATGGGACTAAATTGCTAACATCTTAAGCGACAACTTTTGTTCTACGGAAAATAAAGATTTTAGAAGTTTTTGTTGTACTGTCGTTACATTTTTAGGCCTATGGCTCATTCATTAACGAAAGGACGATGCGCGAACGACGCTAAGGACGCGCGCGTGTGCGCTTCTTTGCGATGCACGAAGAGTTAACATAAAAGTTAAAGCGCGAAATTAAAATAATAATTATTTCGAATTTCGGCCACGGCGGCCAGTCTCAAGAGAAATTAGCCATTTGCGTGGGACATATTATAGTGCTCAAGTGTGTGCGCAAACACAGAAGCACTTTCTATTCCATCACTCTCATGATCCGATGGGACGCCTAGCGACACGACCGGAATGAGGTCAGGCACTGGACCAACGGCTTTACGTGCTCTCCGAGTCACGGGCGTATAATACCGCCAAGTCGCAGACTTCGGGCTGATGGTGAGAAATTTTTCTTTTTACAGAAAAGTCCCAAAATCACTTTTGGCCTGACCCGGGATTTGAACCCAGGACCTCATTATCTGCGGGTGAACACGCTACCGCTAAACCAACGAGGCAGACTAAAGTGTAAGCGAAAAGAGTTGAAGGAAAGAGCTAGTAACAAATTATATAGTAAACCTGACCTGTGTGTGGTTTGAGCAGCGCGTGCAGATGTTGCGCGTGGTCGCTGGGCCCGGCCGGCTCGTCCTGGCACGCCTCGCGCATGAACACCACACTCTTGCCAGTCGCCAGGATCTGCGCCGCTTGCTCCTTCGACATGAACGACGGCACCATCCACTCCCTAACACAAACATTTTGCTGCTGATTAATCGTTAATCCGATGCGCAACCACCTTCTTCAAGGCATTGTCTTGCAGATAACGAAAAAGAAGCTATGAATGGATCATTTATCCACTGTACTAGCGAACGGACCAATTTTTGTCTGGCAATGAATACCAATAATCGATTGTTTGCCATGTTGAAGTTAACTTATTTTGTACGTGCCGCACAATTCAACTTTTGCTTAATTTACTTCATAGTTTTTTAAAGCGTTATTCCGCGATTTTTCGTTTTTCGATCTAAAAACAGACTAGAATAATCGAGATAGTGTAACTCTTTCCGTGTCCTCTCAAATAAATGGCTATATAATATCACACTAATATTATAAAGGTGAAAGTTTATGAGTGTGTATGTTGGTTACTTCTTCACGTCTTAACGGCTGGAGCGATTTTAATAAAATTATGGTATGCAGTTAGCTGACACCCTGGATTAACACATAGGCTATAATTTATAAAGTTTAACGCGGGTAAAATCGCGGGACACAGCTAGTATAATATAACTTCAAATTACATACCTGACTCTATACTTATCATGCCACATTCTGTCGATAGGAACACCGCTTCTACTCTCTATGAAGAATTCATTGAACCGGTCATCTATCTCACCTGCCGACAAATAAATAATTATCTCCATTAGGGCCGAAATTAATTTTACATCATCATCATCATATCAGCCGAAAGACGTCCACAGCTGGACAAAGGCCTCCCCCAAAGATTTCCACAAAGTCACCGACATAGCCCGAAGAATTGCAAAACTGAATGGCAGTGGGCGGGGCACATAGCTCGTAGAACCGACGGCCGTTGGGGCAGAAAGTTTCTCGAGTGGCGACCACGAACCGGAAGACGCAGCGTGGGCAGGCCCCCTACAAGATGGACCGATGATCTTGTGCGGGTCGCTGGAAACTACTGGATGCGAATAGCGAAAGACCGGCAATTTTACATAGTAACATAATAATAGCACATCGCAGAATATATTTAGAAACCTGAAATCCTTAGTTCTCAGTACATTTTGATAATGAGGTGCCATATGATGAGGCATTTTCCACCCCGTACCCGGTACTCGGTAAAAAAAATCGCACGCGAAGGGGCCGAAGCTTCGTTATATAGAAATTATCTCTGAAAATTTCAGACTACTACGATTCATGAGACACAGCTCGTTAACAGCCAAACCGAGAAACGTACGGAACTTTATAACTAAACCTTCGCAGTCTGGACAGATGGCCCGCGAAGGCTTAGTAAAAGGGTTCTGTTGATACCTTTTGAAAACGGAACCCTAAAAAATATCAGAAGTGGCAACATGATTTCAAGAGGCTGAACGTTGCAATTTCATAATTAAAAAAATGATATGTTGACGATAAAATACGAATCTCTTTTAGACCACATGACTCTAGTAAAACTTCAAACTTAATTGGCACGCCTCTCTCTCTTGTCCCTACAGTAATATAAGAAACGTAACTCTCTCTCTTTTTATCTTCACTAACTTATATCTCTCTCACCTTTCGTTCGCCTCGCCCTTTTCGTAACGCTGCGCACTCGTTACGAATTTACCAGTTTACGCTCCAAATCGAGCGTGCGTATAAAAGTTTTACTTCAAAAAATATAAATACACTAAACTTAAATGAAATACGCTTGTTATTTAGCATACCATGTAGCAGCCACCTCGTGAGCATAAGCAGTAGGGGGTAGGTGAGTGCAGTGAGCAGGCGCCGCGCCAGCGTCGCCACGCGCTCGTCGCCGTGCCGCACGAACTTGTGCACGCACGACGCAAGCTCGCCTCCTGCAAAAACGTACATACAAATGGAAGGACTTATTAGGAAAAACGGACAAATGCGAGTCGGACCAGCACACAAAGATTAAAAAGAAAGATTTTATATTTTAGGCTTTATTTTATTTTTATTGACTTGATGATGAAATACGTCAACACTAGGAACTTTATTATTTGTCATTTATATTTACGTAACCAGCCAAGTACAGTGACGCGTACGCAACACTGTTGTAGATGCTATTGAATTTGAGTAACCAGTACCACTTATAATGAACAAACCGGTTTTAACGTTTAATTTGTTAAGTCGGTCTCCGCTACAAATAGCAGTATAACTATACATCGAAAAAAGTCACGAAATTATATTTATTAAGATTTAATAATCACTCTATTGGACGGCTTTTTGAAGATATCTCTTAAAACGGATTGACAGGAGCTTTGATTCGTCTCGGCTTCGTGAATGTGGTTCTGTTTTTCAACCCAATTTTGATAATAATTTTTTGTGTGTGGGACGGACGAACGGACAAATAGGTGGCGTTGATACCTGTTCTTTTTCCATTTTCATGGTAGTTTAAAGACTGCCGGGAAAGCGAAAAGAAGTATAAAAAAAAAACAAAAAAAAAATTGAGTTTTATAATAAAAAAAATACCGGTACGTACTTAATCTAATTTCAAGCCTAACACACAGAATAAGGCCAGTTATAAGCGTGAAATTGCAAGTGATGAGAAACTTAGGGATTATTAAAACCTCAATGGTAGAAATAGATACAAATCTTACCTTTCTTGTGATGCGCAGCGTGCGCGATGTTGGCGAGCCACGTGAGGCGGTGCAGCGGCTCCTGCGCCCACACGCACACGCGCCGCAGCGTGCCGCCGCCGCCCGCGCCCGCGCACGCCTGCCACACAACGCACCATACAATACTGCCGCCCTATCACTTAAATACCGTTTCAGAAAAACATGTATCAATTTAAAACTCACTTTATTATGTTTGTACAGAGTAGTATTAACCGTAGCGAATTTTACTACATTACGGCTTTTTAGCATATGTATAGAAGAATTTTTAGCATATGGCAGAATAGTGTGCAGAACGCAATCCCAACGGAGATTCGCCAAGTGCACTGAAGATGAGGTGGACACCGAAACTTCGACCATATATTGTACCTTATTATATTTGATATGAAGACTCTCATTGGTAAATTAACTATTATTTGTTTTTCTACACCAATGCAGAGAATGTCGGTACGAGCTCCAAGATGGAAAATATTTTTAGTTTTCATTGTTAGTGTGAATAAACTAAAACTGTTTGACCATACTTTAAAAATATGTACATGCAATATGCATGGCAATAAAAATATATAAAAACTCATTAAAATTGCATTACATCTGTATCCCTCTATTATAAATGGGTCAGATACTTAGCAAGCAATAAATCACTATTTAAGTTATTATCAAAATGGTTATGTATTTGTAGATACATTACTACATCGTGTCTAAATGAACAACTATATAGAGGTAAGAATTCAATATTTTATTATACTTGGCTGACCTCGCATGATACGCCCAACTGACTAGATGAAACAAACTCGGCGAGCTTCTCTACTGCCTGTTATAACATGGCGCAGTTTCGGTCGAGCGAAATATATTCAGTAGGCAAGTTAACGAGACGTGATGTCCTCTTTTGATATTTTTTATTATCAGCCATACGCTATATACACGAGCTACTTGCGAGCTTCGAACCCCTGATGACAAACCACTCTTTTGACATATAACGGAATTAATTCATTTAAAATAATCTTAAATTATACCTGAGACTGTAAAAGAGCAATGCTTCTATAATATTCCGTGAGCTCGTCTCGAATCGACGTCACAAGTCCTTCTCCCATCAAGCCTGAACAAAAAAATATAAATGGCATTTTTTATACACACACAATTGTTTAGCATGCAGTTATATTGGCTACATTGTTACTTATTGTCACATTCGTCTTTGTGGCATTTAGTTTCCTCTTTATTTGCTAACCCAAAAGAATTTCAATAAACCCACTATTATTGCTTGCTTACATCATACATTTTATTGTCTCACGAATAGAGAATAATAAAAAGGAAAACTAATCCCACAGAGTCGTTGTAGGGAAAGAACAAGTATTTGGTGAGCTATTTAATTGTCATTATATATAAATAAATAATCAATCATTTTTATTTATAATATTTTTGATTGGGACATTCTTTCCTCTTATCCTCCACTGCAAATCCTGTAAAGCAAGACCAACAGTGGCACACAATTTAATAACACTGAGCGGTGAGGCTCAGGTATATATATGACAGGGAGTTACTGCAAAAGCTGAAGACAGAATTTAAATTTTTTTTTAATTATAACAATAAGAGGTGTAATTGGCAATATTATCACAGCACTCTTTACTCCTATAGAAATCCTGGGGAAGGAAGCCTATAAAATTTAGGGGTCATCTTATGGTTAGGTATCAGTTTATATAAAATAATTGGCAGAGGATAGTACTTATTGGTGAATGTTCAACTTAAATAAAGAACAGATTCAGATCTAAACTCAAGACTGAAATATGTAATCAAATTTAATAGTCTAGTGGGCATCCAACTAGCACCCACTACATTTCCCGTGGAAGACGCTCTGAGGCGTTAAAGAGTTGACTGGACATTCTAACTTATCTGGTAAAAATACGCTTACCCTACGTCTGTTACTCGTAATGTATGAATGTACCCTGTGGCATGAGTCCAGAGGCGGGGTCGATGAACTCCTTGAGGCGGTCGTGCAACACGCCGAGGTGCGCGATGCGCGCGTGCAGCGCGTGCTGCGGCCGGCCCGCGCTGGCGCCGCGCGCGCGCACGCCCGACGCGGCCAGCACCGCCGAGCGCACGCACAGGCGCTCGCTCGACTGATCTACAGCACATAGCATTATTGATATAAAAATAAAAAAACCGGCCAAGTGCGAGTCGAACTCGCACATGAAGGGTTCCGTAGCAGAAAGTATTTGAGTTGATTAAAAGAAAGCAAATTGCGGTTTATAACGTATTAAAAAAAACTACTTGGTAGATCTCGTTCAAACTAATTTTTGTTATTAGTTTCTATGGTAATGTACATCATATATTTTTATTAGTTTTATCATTCTCTTATTTTAGAAGTTACAGACACTCATTTTACCACTTTATAAGTGTCTCTCGCGCAAACTATTGAGTTTAGACAAAAATGATATTAGGAACCTCAATATAATTTTTGAAGACCTACCCATAGACAGTACATGTATAGGTACGACGAAAAAAAAAATTTGAGTTTTAGTTCTATGTATGGCGACCCCCCAAAATTATTGATCTTTTTCTATTTTTGTGTTAAAATCTTAATGCGGTTCACAGAATACACCTACTTACCAAGTTTCAGCAGTGCAGCTCTTATAGTTTCGCAAAAAAGTGGCTGTGACATACGGACGGACAGACAGACAGACATGACGAATCTATAAGGGTTCCGTTTTTTGCCATTTGGCTACGGAACCCTAAAAATGTACTGAATCTTTCAGTACATTTTTACTCTCTAAGTAACACACTCCAAGTTAGTTGGGCGATTAGTTTCCGCACTTTGATTGGGCCAATGCATTGGCCAGGCTATGGAGGATAAATGAGAAAACACTCTCCTAAGGCGATCATACACAGTTGTTGTCACAGGTACGTAAGTGATTGGCGACCGCCTAAGTGGTTTAATTTCCGAGTGTCTCCATGCTTTGGAGGACATGTTAAGCTGTCAGTCATTAAACAACATCAAGGCATGTCAAAGGCCTACTAAGTGGCTTGAACATGCATGACACTAGGATAACCACTGCTGATAAGATAAGTACACTTTCCTCATTGAACACAAAAAAGATGTGTCACATACAGGTTGGCTGCAAAACTACAAGAATCTGCTGAGTGCATCATGGCAGACCCAATTAGTATAAATATACAGACCAATAAACAGACCACCTTGGAATGGTTAAAACAAAAGAATCTATGTGCATGAAACACTATATATTAGTCTGCAGGAACTCTACATGTGTTAAATATGGCACAATATAAAGCCCACAGGTAATAGATTGAAATTTACTAAGTCATAACTTAAGTTTAAATTCAGTTAAGTATCTTAATAAAGTGGACCAGACGACTAGGTGATGAATTTTTGTTAAATGAATTTTTGTTAAAAACTGATTGGGCCAATGCATTGGCCAGGCTATGGAGGATAAATGAGAAAACACTCTCCTAAGGCGATCATACACAGTTGTTGTCACAGGTACGTAAGTGATTGGCGACCGCCTAAGTGGTTTAATTTCCGAGTGTCTCCATGCTTTGGAGGACATGTTAAGCTGTCAGTCATTAAACAACATCAAGGCATGTCAAAGGCCTACTAAGTGGCTTGAACATGCATGACACTAGGATAACCACTGCTGATAAGATAAGTACACTTTCCTCATTGAACACAAAAAAGATGTGTCACATACAGGTTGGCTGCAAAACTACAAGAATCTGCTGAGTGCATCATGGCAGACCCAATTAGTATAAATATACAGACCAATAAACAGACCACCTTGGAATGGTTAAAACAAAAGAATCTATGTGCATGAAACACTATATATTAGTCTGCAGGAACTCTACATGTGTTAAATATGGCACAATATAAAGCCCACAGGTAATAGATTGAAATTTACTAAGTCATAACTTAAGTTTAAATTCAGTTAAGTATCTTAATAAAGTGGACCAGACGACTAGGTGATGAATTTTTGTTAAATGAATTTTTGTTAAAAACTGATTGGGCCAATGCATTGGCCAGGCTATGGAGGATAAATGAGAAAACACTCTCCTAAGGCGATCATACACAGTTGTTGTCACAGGTACGTAAGTGATTGGCGACCGCCTAAGTGGTTTAATTTCCGAGTGTCTCCATGCTTTGGAGGACATGTTAAGCTGTCAGTCATTAAACAACATCAAGGCATGTCAAAGGCCTACTAAGTGGCTTGAACATGCATGACACTAGGATAACCACTGCTGATAAGATAAGTACACTTTCCTCATTGAACACAAAAAAGATGTGTCACATACAGGTTGGCTGCAAAACTACAAGAATCTGCTGAGTGCATCATGGCAGACCCAATTAGTATAAATATACAGACCAATAAACAGACCACCTTGGAATGGTTAAAACAAAAGAATCTATGTGCATGAAACACTATATATTAGTCTGCAGGAACTCTACATGTGTTAAATATGGCACAATATAAAGCCCACAGGTAATAGATTGAAATTTACTAAGTCATAACTTAAGTTTAAATTCAGTTAAGTATCTTAATAAAGTGGACCAGACGACTAGGTGATGAATTTTTGTTAAAAACTGTTGTTTTCACTCTAATTATATTAAGAAAAGGAAAAGTAGGTAAAGTCACCTGTAGATTGTATAGCAACTGCCATGTTGCTGTTATTTGAAGGCAAGCTGTGGTTGGAGCCTGGTTGTTTAGCATGGCTTCCCCAGCTTACAGATCCAATTGTACTTTTACTTGCACTGGAACCAATTACTGATGTGCCTGTTGACTTCTGAAATATTCAGATTGCATTTTCAAATCTTGCTGTGGTAACTGGGAAATATTTTCCAGTTCATATAAAAATTTAATCAATTATTTATTTTATATACAGTATGTAAGAAACTTATTGGTTAAAATGGGTAAAAATAAATATTCAATACTTGAGCCATTTTCGGTTTTGCATTGTTGTAAACAAAATTTTGACTATTATTTAAAAAAAAAAACAGTAATCATTATTATTAACTGAAAAGAATTGTAGATATGATTGTTTAATACAATATAACAATTAATCTTAGTATTAAAATACAAATATAAGATCAAAACATCACATATTTCAGAATAAACAAAAAAATATTTTATTATACTCACTGTGGTAGCTAATTGTGGCACTGGAAACAACTGATGAGTGGAGTCAGTCTGCTGTGGTGCCTCTGAGAGAGCCAACAATAAAGCTAAGACTGAAACACGCTGCTTTAGCAAGAACTGAAACAAGAGAGTTGCCACTGTATTGGGTTACACTTTGATTATATTTTTTTTTTTTTCCATTTCATTCTTTCTATCTGCGATCAGCCTCACAGCTGCTGTAATCAGATCTTGTGTTTGTTTTGAAAGCTTTTAAGAGATTAGCACATCCTGTGATGTGGTCTCTTATTCAGATTATGATTTAAAATCATATTGTGGCTAGCCGTGGCCGTTTCATTCGATATGTACAATTATTTGTATTTAAGAGTGCCTTGGCTAATACATTTCTGTGATGGTTGAGTCTATGTCTGTAGTCCTCACAAGACTTTTTAAATTGTTCCTTGATAGTAAGAACTTCCAGGTATTCATGAACCTCTGTGTTTTTTATGAACCAAGGTGCACAGCATTAGTTTAAAGATACTGTTTTGGAAGCGTTGCAATATTTCTATATTGGAGTGACATGCCGATCCCCAGAGTTCACCATATGTCCAAATAGGTTTTATTATGGATTTGTAGATAATAAGTTTATTTTCTAAACTTAGAGAAGACTTTCTTCCAATCAACCAGTGCATGCTTTTTACTTTTCTATTTGCCTGTTCTCTTTTAGCTTTTATGTGATCTCTCCAAGTTATTACCATAACTCCAAGTTAACTTTGATTATATAATGATGCTTTTTTGCTTCTGGCAGCATCTGTAGTATAGTGGCAGTATTATTAGTTTTGGTTTACATAGTGCAAGTGAATTCACTCATTATATCAATTGTAATGCAATATCTGCTCTTATATCACATAATAGTAAAAAATGGGTAAATATCACAGAGGGGACTGGAGGTACGATATCCATACATAAGTAAAATTGTGTCCCTATTCACTCCTGGATTTCTGACCAGAAATTACGTATTATTGAATCAAGGCTAGGTTGATTGTTAGTTACTTGTTACAGTTAAATATTAATAAACTCTACTACATAGCCATGTAGTAGAGTTTATTAATATTTAACTGTAACAAGGTCATATGGTACTTACAGAGGTTTTTAATTTAGCATAGTATTCATTAAACTTGTCAGCATCTCTGGCTGACACGCTTGACAGTTTAGATTGTATCTTCTGGCACAGCAACCTCTCGTCCTGGACACTGCGTGTTTTCTCCCCCGTTGAAGATAAATATGAAACTGCCAGCTCATAAGCACCATCTACAGAAACATGAAATACTTAATTTTTTGTGATGATCAGAATGAGGGCTACCGCGTATCAATTTGCCGCTAGAGGCGCTAGCATCGCGGCAGGTCTACAAAACGTCAAAATACACTGTTTTGTTCGGGTTACGCTGTTTATTAATAAAAACTGCGATTATAACTAAACATTTTGGTTTAAAACTAAATAAATTACAAAATGAGTAACAGCTCGATGACTGTAATAAATATTTGTAAAAATATTTAAAATCCTGTTAAAGTGTTTCATAAATAGCATGCCGCAGTGTTGTGCGGGGACTGCACAACACTGCGGCATGCTATTTATGAAACACTTTAACAGGATTTTAAATGTGTTTCGTAAAAACATTCGTCGCATCCACAATAACAATGATTTTGATCAGCTATAGTGGACCTTCCGCGACAGTGGCGCCGACTGGTGAGCACAAAAACGGTAACCCTCATTATTCTATTACTGTGATCTGAAAACAACTTTATAACTAAACTTTAAAGTCATAAGCTATGATATATCTATATACATGTAACACAATTGAGTTGTAACCATATCCAAACATTATAAATTATCACATACTTTAATACAAAAATTAAAATAAACCCAAGAAATACATTGGTAAGTCCACTTTTATAATACTAACTGCTTTTACACAGTTAAAATTATTTAATAGGTAACCTACCATTCCTAAAGTTGGACAGGAGGGATTTAAAGTAATCCTGTATACTATTCATTATGATTTAATTTAAAATACTCTTGTAAACGCAATAAAAATGTTAAATCTTTTGAAACGTTTTAAATGACAGCAAGTTAAAAGATATTATTTTGTTATGGTTTTGAAAATAGAACTTACCGGGATCTTGCGACAGTCCTGAACATAATTTTTGGAGCAATCCAGCGAGATTATTCAAAGGTAACTCCATTTTACTTCAAAAATATATCATACAATGCGAATAAAATACACAGAAAATATAAATATTTGAGATGAGTAGTAAATTTCAATATTTACAAAAGAATTAATGCAGTAAATGTATGTAAGCTTAGGCTGAAATTTCCCTTTCAGCTCTAGCGACCCTAATTAGTAGTTAATAGCCCGATTAATTCAGTTCATTGCAGGCTAAATTAACAGAAATATTTCACTTTTTATTAAACAGCAATCAAAATCAAACAGAATTTAATTTGATTTGGATTTGACGTTGACATATTAATTATTAAGGGTAGGATTATTTACAAGCTATAGCCAAAGAGGATAAAAACACTACGTTTTAGCTATAGCCATAGGCAATACTACTTTTCGACAGACAACGGACAATCGGTGTAGCCTGTTCCAGTCTAGTTCAGAATATATGCGTTTAACTTTAGAACTGTCTAAAAAGGAAGTTTTAACATTCTATATGAAAAGAGCCAGTTGTAATGTAAGCATATTGTGTTTATGTTATTCATACAAATAAAAATGAATCACAGAAATGTAACTTTGACTGCACGTGTGGCGCAGCGGCTAAGACACTCTTTGTGTCTTCGGGTTCGAATCCCGCGCGGTACAACTATTTGTGTGATCCATAAATACTTGTTCTGAGTCTGGATGTACTTAGTGTCCGTCAATTATATGTGTCTCTAAGCTTGAAGATGGCATTACTTTTATGCTAGGAGGAGTAAACTGCCGCACCTCCGCGGCTCCGCCGCGCGCCGCCCGTGCGGGCCCGTGCTGCAGAGTCGTAGTCTTTGGTTTGTTAAATGTGTGAGTTTGTTATAATCAAAGACTTTGGTTATAACGTAGACAGAGCTGTCTACGGGTTATAACCTCTTTGGTTTGGGGTTTTTGGCGCCAACGCGAAAAAGGACGCATCGAGGCTATGTTTTATTTGCAAAAACTGGTGTAAATTCGAGTTTTTGTGTAAATATGGTGGATTTTTAGACAAATCAACATCTTCGACAACTTACACAAGTGAAGGAAAGTGCGATATTGCCGTGAATTGTGATTTACCGTGTTGAAACCAAAACTCCATAGAAGCCTCTAGTAAAGTCTCCACTGCTTTACTGGGGTAGGACTATGACTTGACTGCGTGCGACGGACGTGATGGACATGACTGACTGACTTTGAAACAGAAATATTATAACTGAAGATGAGGCGGTATGGTCACAGACCTTAGCCTGCCCAAAGAGGGCAAAAAATATATTAAAAAAAAAAATCTCTTTGGTTTGTTATATACTCTTAGTTTGCTGCTGTGAAAAAGTTTTATTTAGTTCCTTACCATTGATTATGTTTTTTTATTATATAGATGTTAACAGCAGATAATATAACAAACTACGTTTTGGCTAACAGCATAACCCTTCGAGCATTTAGTCAAAGCATAACCTAATTAATAATATGGTCTGGGCTGAATATAACCAAAAATTATAATCACGACATATAGGTACAACAATGAATCCTAAAAGCCCTGAAGCGCGTAATCGTGACGATAAACCTTTTGAAGGAATGAGCATAGCAGATCCAGAGCCTCTTGACAATTTAAAAACGCGAAGTGCGTGTCCTCGATGTGGAAAATCACGCATGTATTTTTGTTATGCTTGTTTCGTTCCAGTATCACTCCTAGAGGGGCAAATCCCATCATGTAGGGTAAGAAATAACATCTTTATAACTGACTTTATAGGATGACAACTTTATGGATTGCACAATTACTGGATTCATTTCCTTTTCAGTTGCCTGTCAAAGTAGATATCATCAAACATAGACGCGAAATAGACGGTAAAAGCACATCAGCACATGCAGCAGTCTTAGCACCACATGACGTCAATATTTATACATATCCAGATGTACCTGATTATATCCTTGACGGCAGGACTGTTTTATTGTATCCTGGAGCAGATGCTAAAACTGTACGAGAACTATACACAGGCACCAAGAATTCCCCAAGTTACTCAGAGCTGCTATTAGCTGAGCTACCTTCTGGTTACAATGTGGGTACCCTAATGAAGAAAGTTTTCATTGAGAATGAATGTGATGAGATATATCACGTTAAGAGTCTCCCTATTGATAGAGTGGTATTAATAGATAGCACTTGGAATCAAAGTCGTGGAATATTTGCTGATGAAAGATTGCAAAAGATACCAAAAATTGTATTACAAAATAGAGCCTCACAATTTTGGCGTCATCAACGTGGTAGTCCAAGATGGTATCTCTCAACAATAGAGGCATTGCACCAGCTGCTGTTGGAACTACATCTCTGTGCATGGGGTCGCAGTGAACATTACCACTCATATCTCACTAACCACTACCCAGTGCACAGTGATTCTGAAATTCATGCTCAATGTAGACCTTATGAAGGACAATATGACAATATATTGTATTTTTTTAAATATATGTATGAAAAATTGCACACACTTTACAAGCATGATGATTTATTAGCTTATAAGAGACCAATGACATAAAACCCACAAGCATTAATCAGCAAATTCCATTACAGATTATTTGTCTGAGAAAAGAAAGATCTCTTTAACATTTTGGAACTTTGCATTTGTTTGTGAGAATGTCCAACAATAAATTAGTTGTGAAATTTAGCAGGTCTAGATAATAATAGTAATTTTATGTTTGTATTATAAACAACATCAGCAGATGTTTTCAGGTTTCTATAAAGAATGCCAGCAGCACCCAATTACTAATAATAAAATTTAAAGTTATCAAGACATTTGTCCTTAACAGGTGCTAAAAAATCTTATGGTTCAGAAGCCTATGAGTGTGTTATCACTTGGCTGGTTTTTGGTTGGGAATAACAGTGAATTTCTAAACTAGCATAATTAATTAAATATCAATATTGAGATGAATTAAGGTGTAAAACAATTGGAAACATACCTATGGTCTCATAAAAAGCAGTAGAATTTTGCCCACACTAGAACTTACTGCTGTATTGAGGCAATCCAGGTCCAAGAATTACAATTATGAACTGAGATAACAAACTAAAGAATGAAATAAATAACTAGAACATTGGATCTATTAATTTTTATTTCTTATAATATTCATTTATCCCTATTTATTACACAAGTAACAAAACATAATAATAGTTATGGAAAATTGTACATTTATGCTGAAAAATATACAAAAAATCAAACCTCATCCTTTTGACCACCACACAACATATTATGGATTGCCGGGCACATTTTAGTTTATCAACTATACTTGACTGTGGTGGTCAAAAGGTTAAAGTAATGGCTTCATTCATCAAGGTAATTGAAGATATAAATTCTAACCAGAGTGATTCAATATATTTAAAGTACAGACAGATGTACTGATTGCTACAATACCATATCATACATGCAGCAGACCAACATATGCATTTTAATTGTATATTATTATAATAAATAAGTGTTTACACATCAATATATATCTGTTAAATACTGAGGAGCCACATCCCAGCCCTCCTCTATAGATAAATACAATTTGATACATTCTACAAGCAGCTACAAATTTCTAATTTAGATTGTGTATTTGCCTTCAGTGGTTTTAAATATCTGTGAATATTTGTGGTATTTTCCGAATCTATTTTTTACAACACTAGATTATACTATTAGAATAAAACATTAAATAATATATTACTCATGATATATAGCTTTCAACCAAATTCTGAATTCAAGCTTATCAAACATTTGCAATCGGAATACATAAGTCTAACTCCTGCTATTTGAATGTGTGAAAGTGATTTAGTAGGAACTATACAATAAAAACTCTATTACACTTCGCAAGCCTTGGGGTTATATTCTAAGGTACCTACTAAATCAAGGCATCAGCTTCAATCAATATTGAAATATCAGGTTGTCGTGGCTCCTAAATGCTTATGCGCACGATCATTACTCTCCACATTAGCTATGATACTGTAATATACGCACGAGTCTATTACAAAGAGATATTACTATTTCGATTAATTCATTTTAATAAGAGTTCATTTCTCAACTAAACAGGTTTATCAAAACCTTTCAATCATTTCCTGATTTTTTTGTGGTTGAATACACAAACAGTGTTTCTAAAAACCTGGTGTTATAGTTTACGTAGATCTAAAACAAACACACTGCCGTCACTAGCACTGGCGCCGACCTTCGTTCCTCTGGAGTTCCAGCATACTTCGAAGATACCTCCTGTGCCCTTGTACGAATGAACCAGTCCTCCTGTCTGCGTAGACCATATATGCACACATTTGTCGAAAGAACCGCTGGCAAGGAATTTTCCGTCTGGTGAGAATGCAACACTGTATACGGGTTCTGTGTGTTTTGTCAGAGTGTGGATACAGACACCTCTTTCGACATCCCATAGGCGTACTGTGGAGTCAAACGATGCGCTAGCTAATATTAAGTTCATGTTAGGATTCTGGGTCCCAGGTCCTGTGGGCGACCATTTGATTGTGTAGATCTCTTTAGAATGTGCTTGAAGATCATGTACGCAGGTATCTTGTTTCATTGACCAGATCTTCAATGTCATGTCATCAGAACATGATGCAAGTAGCTGTCCTTGAGGGTCCCATTTTATTGCATTGACCTCATTCTGTAAAGTTAAATTCCGTCATGAACACACTTATACATGTTGATGCCTGATATTATGTTGAGTACATTCATAAACTGTAAGAGATTACCGTTTTTGAGACGCTCACCGTACGCGGTCAGTTTATAGATAAATGAATATCCTGAACATACCTCGCATATCTTGCCCAAACTAAGGAAAGCTTGTACTATGGCAATGAATAGAAATACTTATATACTTTTGTAAATACATAATTACAATACACACAAAACATCCAGACCAGACAAATACTAGTCCATACATACATACATACATAGACTCACGCCTGTTTCCCAGAGGGGTAGGCAGAGACAACGGATTTCCATTTGTCACGATCTTTGCATACTTCTTTTGCCTCGATTACTGACATTATATTCTTCATACATGCTCGCCGGTTTAGGGTACTTCTGACCTGCCCTTTCTTGAGAACATCTCCAATTTGGTCAGAGAATGTTCGACGTGGTCTTCCCCTTCCGGTTGTCCCATTCACACAGGCCAGGTATACTTCTTTTGTCAATCTTCTTTCATTCATCCTTTCTAAATGGCCAAACCATCTCAGCATGCCTTTTTCAATCTTTGTGACTACATCCTCTTTCACACCACAACGCTCTCTTACATCAGTATTTCGAATTCTGTCTCTCAAAGTCACACCACACATACTTCTCAGAGCTCTCATTTCCACTGCATTTATTTTACTTTCATTCTTTTTCTGCCATACCCAACTTTCACTTCCATACATTAAAGTTGGCACTAACACTCCATCGTGCACGGCTAGTCGAGCCTTCTTTGATACTTGCCGGCTACTCATAAAGGCGTGTAGTGCCCCATTCACTCTATTCCCCGCATTTACTCTTCTAACAATATCTTTTTCATATTTCCCATCTCTCGTAAACAAAGTTCCCAAATATACAAACTCATTCACCTGTTCGACTTTCTCTCCTCCAATCACAATATCACACGTTGTCGTGTATTCATCCCTCTCAAATACCATTACTTTCGCCTTACCTACATTCATTTTCATCCCTTTCCTTTCAAAAGCTTCATGCATATTTGTTACCATCACCTGCAACTCGTCCGCAGATGATGCAAGTAGAACTTGATCATCAGCGTACAGCAGACATTTGATGAGTAACTCATTCATCCTTACACCGCATTCACTTTCTTTCAAATCTTTTAAACAGCTATCCATGAATAGGTTAAACAACCACGGTGACGCTACACATCCCTGTCTAACACCCTTTTGGATGCTAAACCACTCGGTGTATGACCCGTTAATCCTCACGCAAGCTCTGGAATCCCTATAAAGACATTTTAGTGCTTGAACAAGGTTGTCGTTCAACCCATACATGGACAGTACCGACCATAGTTCACTCCTCAACACTCTATCGTAGGCCTTTTCTAAGTCTACGAAGGCACAGTAAACCTTTTGGTTTTTGCCCAAAAACTTCTCTACTATGCTTCGCAGAGAAAAGACCTGATCCGTGCATCCCATTCCTTTCCGAAAACCTGCCTGTGCATCCCATATTTTCGCATCGGTTTCTTTCACAACTCTTTCAACCAATACTTTTGCATACAACTTACCAACGACGCTGAGTAGACTAATGCCCCTATAGTTTTTACAGTCTTGCCGTGAGCCTTTCCCTTTGTAAAGAGGTACGATGACAGCCTTGCACCAATCACTTGGCACTTTGCCGGTGGTATAGCATAAATTGAATAGGCTGCACAGCTGACTCGCTATGACGCCATGTCCAGCCTTCAGCATCTCGGAAGTTATCCTGTCATACCCTGGTGACTTACCTGATTTCATACCCTTAATAGCTTTCACAATCTCATCCATACCAATGTCATCTTTACATTTTTTCTTGTCTATACTTAGTGAACTACGTTCACTCTCTGTTACACCTCTTTCATACAAACTTTCAAAATACTCCTTCCAACGTTTTAACACGCATTCTTCCCCTTTCACTATATTTCCATCTTGGTCTCGTATGGATTTCAGTTCTGAGGTTTGAGTTATGCCTCTTACTGATCTAACGGATTTCCAGAAAAACTTAATGTTCGTCTGAAAATCCTTAGACAACCTTCTATCAAAATTATCCTTTTGTTCATTTTTCTTTTCATTCACCACATCCTTTACAATTCCTTTCATTTTCCTATAATCATTCCAGGCTCTTTCTATATCCTCATTCGTCGCCTTATGCATTCGTTCGTTTGCTCTGGTGGCTAGCCAGTCTAACCACGCTTTCATACTAGTCCATGATCACAAATATTTGTCTTGTGTGCGAGTCCGCAACCCACAACTTTTGGGTGATAAACCAGGTTCATTACTAATTGAGTCATGGTAGTTAGGTGACCGCCAAAAGTGGTTAAATTTATGAGTCGTCGTATTCGTGAGACGTCTAGAAAATGTATCTCGAGGATTTTTACGCACATAAAAATTTGTTTTTTACAAATTAAGATAAAACATATCCAATAAAAAGTCCTGACTCCCGGAACTCTTCCTTTACCATTTAATAATTTAATTTAACGCCGTAAATAAGGCTCCGCGCGATTGTTAAGATATGGACGCACTGCCTCTAAAGACACTTACATGAATACTCTCCCCCATACATAGAACTGAAACTCAATTTTTTTTTCATCGCATCCATACATGTGGGATGTCTATGGATAGGTCTTCAAAAATGATATTGAGGTTCCTAATATCATTTTTTTCTAAACTGAATAGTTTGCGCGAGAGACACTTCCAAAGTGGTAAAATAAGTGTCCCCCACCCCCCCTGTAACTTCTAAAATAAGAGAATGATAATACAAAAAAAATATATGATGTACATTACCATGCAAACTAACAACCAAAATTGGTTTGAATGAGATCTAGCAAGTAGTTTTTTTTTAATACGTCATAAATCGTCAACCGCAATTGGCTTTCATTTAATCAACTGAAATACTTACTGCTACGGAACCCTTCATGCGCGAGTCCTACTCGCACTTGGCCAGTTGAATTTTTTTGTGTTACCTTTGTTATAGGATAAGAGTTACGGCCTTTGGAAGTAACAATGCGGACGGTAGGTATTTATTAATAATTTAAACTTCAAGCTTACAGTGTGTCCTTGGAAGCTCTTGATAGGTTTATCAGCATTAAGTTTGCACACATGGATACATTGATCGGTGGAGCAGGAGGCAAACGAAGTATTTGTCTGCCAGTCAACGTCGAGAGCGGGAGCCAAGTGGAATGAAAACTGTTGAGTGCACTGCCCAGTTGAGGCGTCCCATATAATTGTTGTTTTGTCAACCTGAAATATACAACATATGTTATTTATTTAAAGGATGGGACTCGTTAGCAATGAAATGAAACGAAATAAGTCGAATACAGTATAACAGTTAGACAAAATTATTTAGTCCGTCCGTGCTGTCTGTTTTATATAAGATATATTTACTTAAATCCCTAAATAAATAACATAAAAAAAAAAAATAAAAAAGGTTTTTATTCACGTAGACTTTAAAAAAGCGCTTGTAAATAGTCAGAACATGTTTGTAGTAATATAGTTGTATACATTAGATATTATTTCTAGTAACATAGATATTTAGGTACATCTTGTATGAAAACATTTATAAAATTTATTTTATTACAGAAATGATATTTAGCTAGCTCGTATCAAGTTATTGTCAAGAGATTATGTTTAATTATCTAGTTTAAGTCTAATATTTTTACTACATATTGTCAATGGTTCTGTCTATATTAAAGGTATTATTTTATTCGCTGGTAAGTGTTTTTGGTGAACACATGTGGAGCGTTTTTAATTTAATATTTTCGTTGTTATAATTGATTTTGGTGTTGCTTTTGAAAGCCTATATGTGTCTGTGATTTGTGTATTTTAATTATATCTGTGTTTGTCCTCATATTCCATTTGGGTGAGTTCTATTTTGTTTCGTATAAGATTGATGCCGGGCGACCATGGAAGTTGAGGAAACTCTCCATGGCCGTCCGCCGGATCCTGGCGAGTCGCGAGACGTCCTCAACGACGACTCTGGCGACAGTAATAAAGCAGAAAATTTTTCCTACGGTTCAGGTTTAATTGCCCCCTTGGCTAATTTTGAGGCTGTTGAACGCTCGATCCACAAACGTGGAACTAGCGGAGACGGTCCTCCTCCCCCTAAAAAGCCGCATACGGATCGCCTATCTCAATCCATTGAACGTCAGATCCCCCAGTCTGATGAAATCTATTCATCTCAGACTAATAATACTCCATTGTCACAACCAATTTCTCAACTTTCTCCCCAAACCAACAATTTACAGTCAAACTCATCTTCATTAGGCCGTTCTAGATACTCTAACAGAGATATCAGACCGTTTTTAGTCCATGTTGCCGATAACCCTGCAGCAAGCACTTCAATACATCCCATTAAATTCGGCCAACTGTTAATGAAATTAAACATTAAAAATATTCTTGCTGATGGTATCAAAAGGGTAGGTAGAAATCGAATCTCAGTAGAATTCAAGTCCCCTGAAGATGCCAATGCCTTCCTTGCTAGCTCAGAAATTATTAATAAGGGGTATATTACTTCCATTCCTACATATAACATTACAAGAATGGGAGTAGTAAGAGATGTTCCAGTAGATTGGACTGATCTTGAGATAATTCAAAATTTAAAACCAGAAATTGGATGTGGTCAAATTTTGAAGGTTAGAAGGATGAATCGCAAGTTTGTGGTGGATGGAGTCTCCGAGTGGAGGCCAACACCCATGGTGGTTCTCACTTTTGATGGCCAGACTTTACCAAAACGAGTTTTCTGTTGCTACAATTCTTTACCTGTAGAACTCTATCTGTTCCCTACAATTCAGTGTTATGCTTGTTGTAAATATGGGCATACAAAAAATCAATGCAGGTCAAAGGCAAAGTGTTTTCGCTGTGGTGGGGAGCAGTTTGGTGATAGCTGTACGGTTGATGAAGCCAAATGTTTTTACTGCTCCGGAGCACACTGTGCTAACAGTAAAAGCTGTCCAGAATTTGATAGGCAGAAAAGAATAAAGATAGCCATGGCAGAGTGTAGTATTTCCTATGATGAAGCAGCTAAAAAAATTCCTTCTGCTTATAGATCATATGCTGATGTTTCTGCATCTTCTCCCCGTCCTACTCCATCCAATTCTTCAATCTCTGTTCCTTCTAATATTATTTCATCCAACTTGCGTCCTTCAGCTTCCACCTCATATCACAAATCAGTTCCTAAGAGACAAAAAAATCATGTTCCTCTTACTGCAGGTTATGATGTAAGAGCTCATCAAGAGACTTTAAATTCATACTCCTTTTCACCTGCATCTAATGGTTGTGCCCTCAGCAAAGATCCTATAGATGAAAATTTCTCAAAGGAATTAGATTCTATAGTAAATTTATTAGAATCCTTCACATCTAAACACCAAGTTCCTGACCACGTTGCCAATTACTTAATTAATAGACTTCAGCTAAGACAAAATGGATCTGCAGCTTCTACAGTGGAACGCCAGAAGTGTCCATCCAAAAATAAATGAAATAATTACCTTAATTAATAATTTCCAGCCTATTGTTTTTGCCATCTCGGAGACGTGGCTTTCTCCACGTCTTCAGTTTAATATTTCTGGATATAGCACATATCGCGATGACCGTCCTGATGGTTATGGTGGTGCTGCTATTCTAGTTAACAACTCCCTTCCCTCTTTTCCTATTCCCCTTCCCAGCCATGGTAATGGGATTAATGCCGTTGGGGTGAGAGTCCTAGGCATTGGTTTTATTTCTGTGTACATCTCCTCCCCCAGTCCACAATGTTTTCAATTTTTAAAAAATGTTTGTATGTCCATATCTCCTATTATTCTCTTAGGAGATTTTAATTGCCACAATACACTATGGGGTTCAATTCAGAATGATAGTGCAGGGGTAGATTTAGTGGAACTTATGGTTGAAGTTGGACTATGTGTCCTAAATGACGGTTCCCATACCAGACTCCCTCGATTAGGTCAGAGCAAAAGCTGTGTGGACCTAACCTTTTGTTCACCTAGTTTAGCAGCCCAGATAGAGTGGAAACGGTTAAGTTTAACATATGGTAGCGACCACTACCCCATTTGTTCCACTTTCATTGGTAGACATTTACCGCTAAGAGATAATACACCATTATTAAAATATAGACTTAAGGATGCTAATTGGGCCTTGTATGAACAAATTTTAGATAACCAAATTCTTTCCTTCCCTCAAATTACCAAAGATAACTTAGCCTTGTGTCTGTCTCTTTTCTCTGAAGCTATTTCTTTAGCGGCAGATGAGAGCATTCCTGTGAAAAATTCAGCTTCAGGGAAAGTGTCTTCTCCTCCCTGGTGGGATGGAGAATGTACCTCAATTGTTAAATCCAGAAATGAAGCTGAACTTAATTACATTAGTAACATGTCCAATGAAAATTTAGTTAATTACAATAGGATAGTAGCTAAATCAAAACGTCTTTTTAAAAGAAAGAAGTATGAGAGTTGGAAAAGATTTTGTTTTTCTCTATCTCCTTCATCTTCCTCTTCATTAGTATGGGAAAAATTTAAAAATTTCAGGCGTGGTTGCTCCCACAAAAAATATTCTTCTATATCTGGAGACATGGCAGTTTTATTTCTAAATAAATTAGCCCCATCTTTTGTGCCTCTTGAGGAGGAATGCTCATCCATTCCCGGAGTTATAATTTCCAATGATCCACTGGATGATCTTTTCTCACCAAAGGAATTAGATGCAGTTCTGAAAAATCTCCGGGATACAGCTCCTGGGGTTGATGGGTTTCCTTACTCCTTTTTTAAGAAGACTGGCTCCCATTGTCGTAACTTTCTTTTAAGTGTGATAAATACATGTTTCATGCAAAGTTTCATACCTACCCAATGGAAGTCACAAATTGTCATTCCAATATTGAAGCCGGGTAAATCACCTAATTGCCCTGATCACTATCGGCCTATTGCTCTGTCCCCAGTAATTTGCAAGATATTTGAACATTTAATTAAAAATAGATTAGAATGGTATCTAGAAAGCAGGGGTTTGATAGCGGAAACCCAATTTGGCTTTAGAAAGGGGTTTAGCACCATGGATAGCATTGGCATCTTTATGGCGGATACCCGCATAGCTTTTAGTATTAATGAATCGGTTATTGGAGTATTTCTGGACATTTCAGCAGCATATGACAGTGTTCTTCTTTCCGTACTCAGAGTTAAACTACGCCAGCTGAGTATTCCGGTAAGGATGCTCAATTGTATATGTAACCTTCTGTCTGATCGCTCCATTAATCTACATGTCCCAGGGTACAAGTTTGATCCAAGATTGGTTTGGCGGGGTCTCCCGCAGGGCTCGGTCCTTAGTCCCCTGCTTTACAATATTTATACGTCTGATCTGCACAAGTCGCTCAATATTGATTGTCAGGTTTTGCAGTACGCAGATGATTTGTGTTTATATGTTTCTAGTCCATCTATTAGTGCAGCTACGGAATCCATGCAAGTATCATTAAATTCTCTAAATCATTGGCTCTGTTCTCATGGTCTCCAGCTGTCAGCTTCTAAAAGCTCGGTAGTAGTCTTCTCCCGTAAAAGGGCCATTCCGGATGTACACCTTGAGATTGAAGGGTCGCCCATAAAAGTGGAAGACAAGGTGAAATTTCTTGGTGTCATCTTGGACTCAAAACTATCAGGTTCTCCTCACGTTAATTATATTACAGGTAAATGCGAAAAAAATATAAATATGCTGCGTGCACTCGCTGGTGTTTGGTGGGGAGCCCATCCATTCACCTTGAAACTTATATATAATGCGACGATAAGAAGTTTACTTGATTATGGCTCTTTCCTGCTTGAGCCATGTAGTAAAGTTGCCTTGGCTAAGTTTGAATCTATCCAATCAAAGTCTTTACGTATTATATTAGGTTGTATGAGATCAACTCCGATCAATGCCATGAGGGTAGAAGGCGGTGAACCTCCCCTTCTATTTCGCCGACAATATCTCGCGGATAGGTTTGTTTACAGGGCATCTTTCCTTCAAAATCATAAAATTATTAACAAACTATCCCATTTGGATAATTTGTGCAGACAAGCAGATTATTGGAGATCCAAAGACCCTCCTTTGATGTTGCATTCCTTTAGGAAAATGCGTAGGGTTGAGGAAAGTGCTCCTTTAATCCAAGGTACTAAATTCCCCCTTTATAGGTCTCCTTATGAAATTTTGCATTTTTGCCCAAATTATATCCCATATATAGGTTTGAATAAGGACACTGTTCAAGCTGATGCCCTTCTATCCTCTTTAATTCATGATAAGTGGCAAGATTATCACAGGTTTTACACGGATGCCTCTAAATTGACTCCAAACAGTAAAACTGGTATCTCTGTATTCTACTCCAATTCTCGTATTACTCTTCAATTCCAGTGCCCTACTGAAGCTTCAGTTTTTACTGGAGAGTGTATAGGTATTCTCGAAGCTTGTCAGTTTATTTTCAGTCATACCATTATATCCAAGGCAATAATTTTTTCGGACTCTAAAAGCGCCCTAGACGCAATAGTTAAAAATCCTTTTAAAGATAACCTCCGCAGCCCAGTTATCTTTGAAATAAGAAGAATCTTATATTTGTGCTCTCTTAAAGAGGTTGAAGTGCTGCTTGTATGGATTCCGGCTCATGTAGGTATTAGCGGAAACGAATATGCGGATGAGGCTGCTAAAGCGGCCATAAATTCTAGTTCTGCAGATATGAAGCATTATTCTGTCCAAATTTATGATATGCTGCATAGTGCGAAGACCGATCTTTTTGACTCCTGGCAGTCCTCTTGGATTGTGACCAGTAAAACTAAGGGGTGCAAATACGCATCTATTCAGCCCATCATTCCAATTAAGCCTTGGTTTTATAAATTTAAAAAAGTTTGCAAAACCGTCACTTCTGTAATATGTAGAATCAGGCTTGGATTTTGTTGCACTCCAGTGTTCTTGCACAAGATCAGGGTGCGTGACAATTCCCTATGCGAGTGTGGCTTGGATGACGGCACTCTTGATCACATTTTCTTAGGTTGCCAGTTATATAACTCCTTACCATTAAAACAAATAATTTCAAAATTAAAAATTCAGCAACCAGTGAATGTTGGACACCTCCTATCATTTTTTCCTGATCCTCAAATGATTAGTGCGTTTATTAAATTTATATCGACTAACAAAATAAAATTATAGGACATGTATGTATATATATGTATTTCTGTGTTTAATTTATGTAAATATATATAAATAACTAACAATGATTTATGTTTGTTTCTGTTCCAGGTATCAAAATCGTACCACAATTTAGTATCTATTATAAATATAAAACATAATCCTGCATTATCCCATGTGTAGCCATTACATGACACTGGCAAAATTGCTGAAATTAACGGCAGATTGCCAATAATAAAAAAAAAAAAAAAAAAAAAAAGTATTATTATTATGACGGACCTTGTGTTAATAACGACGGTCGCGCTTTAATGCTACCACCGGATCCACTGCGCCCCAACTGAGAAGACCCAGCGAAACAAACTCAGTGGGTTCATCTACTACCGGTTTCAACACGACCCAGTTGAGACGGTCCGGCGAAACATACTCAAGCGGGCATGAACACGGGATTTGGTCCAATTAGAGTAATTATTTAGTAGGCAAACACAATATATGCTCGATCGGTTGTCTGAATGCTTATTATTTTAGATTATATTTAGGTATACAAAAGAAAAACTTCGAAACAATAACATTATTCATTTTGAGACAGAGTCAATAATTTTAAATTAATTATATGATAGCAATCATTTGCAGATAGTTCACGTAACACAGCAGATCAGTCATGTCTATATGGCTACAAGATCTCCAGCGAGCAATGTGCAGGTAGGAAGTTACTAATCTATTATTTTGAAATTTAATTCTACTATATTAAAATTAAAGAATTGAAGGCAATGAGCAGATGGCTAGCGCAGAAGGCTCTTAACCAGTAGCTTAAATTAAACGACTAATACATGAGGCCACCCTTTTGGGGTTCGGGCCACCGCTCAGGGGGCCACTGAAGCAAAAGGACAGAATTCTAAGTGAGGGTGTGATCACTTTCACGGGATCACCGATGACGCGTTAAGGGACCAAAGCGATCCTCGCCGCTGAGGAACCTACCCTAGCTAACCTGCGGCTTTCTCTAGCTACCTAGGTGGACGACCCGGAGAAGAAAGCCACAAAGAGAACTCCGGGCTTGTTTTTTTCGTCTTCTTTTGCTTTTTGGTTTCGATTTTTTTTTTATATCTTGTATTTTACTTACATTGTGATGGAGGTTATGTAGACTAATGCACGCACAGAACAGTTTTCATCTAATGAATCAAAATACTGCCTCAAGCCATCGAGCAAGATAACGACGGCGCTCATGGATTAGGAAGTGGTCCAGAGGCGTTGTGTGAAGTTGAACAAAAAAAATTCGGGGCTGTCTTTGGGGACTGCCGATAGAAGTGAAAACTATTTTTATGCCTCTAATCTAAATAATCTACAATATAATAATTATACATCATATTTCGGCGACTTCATACAAATCCTTTATTAAACCTTTATACACTTTAACCTTCACTTTAACAATGACTCCGTCCATGGTGATAACCGTATCAAAATTTGTTTGATAGTTTTGAGTTTATCGCGATATAGATTTAGGGAATTACCAAATGTTTCAAACTATTTAAAAGTGAAAATAAGTGGTGTCCGTCAGGATTGCTAATAGGAAGACGAATCGAAAAATCAATCAATAAATTATGCTTATAACGCCATTATAATTAATACCTAAAAAACA
This sequence comes from Pseudoips prasinana, assembly GCA_951640165.1. Taxonomy (NCBI): domain Eukaryota; kingdom Metazoa; phylum Arthropoda; class Insecta; order Lepidoptera; family Nolidae; genus Pseudoips; species Pseudoips prasinana. The sequence goes on along the minus strand of OX621236.1, from coordinate 18,008,207 downwards.
AGTATTTGGGCATTGACACATAAAACATAAGCCGAGGAAAATCATGCTGCCTGGCGTAGGGTGCATCCATACATATAAAAATAAACCAAAGAACACACTCACCCCTGCACTCAAAATGTAATTTCCACGTTTATTCCATTTTAAGGCGAATATTGGGCCCTTGTGTTGGCCGAGTGTTGACGCTAAGGTACCATCCGTAGTCCAAATACGAGCATAACCGTCATATGAACCGGTCGCTAGCAGATTACCGTCACACTGAAAAAGATACGTATACATGTGGTGAGTGGAGGCGCAAAGTGATATGGAGCCGTGGATGAGTTGTATTTAACGAGGCCCAACTTAGTAAAACACTAAGCAACATTTAAAATCGCGATTGAGCCAAAATGCCTTATAATAGCAGTATTAAGTGTAATATTTCATAGTTTGATATAAGGTTTGGTTGCCGTTTACTGGACTTTAGACACGTAAAAGACGGGTGGTTTATCAGATAGTGTTTAGTTAAACACCCATTGGCCATATTACTTACATTCCAGTCTAGAGATGTGACATCTTTGTTGCTAGGTACCTCAGCGCCACCTTTCTGAATGCAATGTCTCAATACTAATTGATTTGGCGTCGTGGCTGGGTTGTCTGACATGTCCCAAATTCTAGAATAAGAATATAAATTCAAAATGTTATATTTAAATAATTTATATTCATTAGGACATTAAGGGAAATTGTGGATCCTACCTGGCAGTACTGTCTCCAGATCCGCTGGCCAATAGATCGGTGCTGGGGTTCCAAGCACAGATGAACACCTCGGACTCATGTCCTCTGAGCACTGTGGCCTTGTTGGCTGGGATCTCTATAGACTGGTCCATTTCCATATTCTCTGGAGCGCTGGGTGTGGCCGCACCCCCCGTGCTAGGTGGTGCTGCACTGCATGTCGTACCCTGAATAAAAGTTTTATGTATAAACTCGGAAAAATAATGTTTCATAAAAATAATTTATTCATTAAATTACGTTTCAACGAATTCAAGCTCTCGATGGGAATGAAGTATTGTGGTTGGCAAAACTTATCACTTCATCATGACAATAACCGATCATAGCCCATGCCCGTGAAGAGGTCAAACTCGGACGTTCGCTACGTTTTTTGCAAAAGTGCAAAGTGTCCAGGGCGGACACTGTTTGAGTGGCGTAATGTGTCTATAGCGAACGATCATCGTGAATATTATACGAAAGTCACAACAACAACGTAATTTTTTTACACGTTAGTGGGTACAGGTCAACGGCCAAGTCACATAACATACATAGACTCACGCCTGTTTCCCAGAGGGGTAGGCAGAGACAACGGATTTCCATTTGTCACGATCTTTGCATACTTCTTTTGCCTCGATTACTGTCATTATATTCTTCATACATGCTCGCCGGTTTAGGGTACTTCTGACCTGCCCTTTCTTGAGAACATCTCCAATTTGGTCAGAGAATGTTCAACGTGGTCTTCCCCTTCCGGTTGTCCCATTCACACAGGCCAGGTATACTTCTTTTGTCAATCTTCTTTCATTCATCCTTTCTAAATGGCCAAACCATCTCAGCATGCCTTTTTCAATCTTTGTGACTACATCCTCTTTCACACCACAACGCTCTCTTACATCAGTATTTCGAATTCTTTCTCTCAAAGTCACACCACACATACTTCTCAGAGCTCTCATTTCCACTGCATTTATTTTACTTTCATTCTTTTTCTGCCATACCCAACTTTCACTTCCATACATTAAAGTTGGCACTAACACTCCATCGTGCACGGCTAGTCGAGCCTTCTTTGATACTTGCCGGCTACTCATAAAGGCGTGTAGTGCCCCATTCACTCTGTTCCCCGCATTTACTCTTCTAACAATATCTTTTTCATATTTCCCATCTCTCGTAAACAAAGTTCCCAAATATACAAACTCATTCACCTGTTCGACTTTCTCTCCTCCAATCACAATATCACAGGCTGTCGTGTATTCATCCCTCTCAAATACCATTACTTTCGTCTTACCTACATTCATTTTCATCCCTTTCCTTTAATACGATAATAAAGAAAATGCAGTAAGTAACCTTAGACGTGGCTCAAATTTGTCTAAAGATTTCATTACTTTTTAGACATAAACAAGCAGCTCCATTGCGACTTGGCTATTTTTTGATAAAAATTTTTTGGTGGGAGTTCACATCTTTTTGCAGAAAGCTGATTATTTTCGCACTACGCAGAATAAATTTTCCAAAGACAGTCGGTCGATAACTATCAGTTTGGGTGTGCTCTTACGGTTTCTCATCAGGGTCACCAGGTAGTCCAGATCTTCCATGATCCTAGTTCTGATAGTTTTACCTATATGTGGGCCTTAAACTCTACCTCTGTACCAAATTTCAGTCCTCTAGGTCAATGGGAAGTACCAGTTTTATTTTGATGATCATGTGTCAGTGTCGAAAATGCGAAACTTTGCTTTCGCGTAGCTTCGGAACTAAATGATATCCGACTTGACTGTGTGTGTGTTATTATTGCTTACTAGATGACGAAAATTTCAGCGTTCTGGTCTTATCCACAGGTTCTCAAATAGGAACCTGAAAATACGGCGAAATGGTTCCAGAAAAGGATGGTACGGCAGTGTTGTATCGCACTCGACTAGGCGGGGGCATTGTCGTGCCCCCGCGTTTTTATATTTTAATTTACGGAACCCAAGTTCGGGAACTAAATGCCTGTTTTACCACGAGTAAAACAGGCATTTAGTTCCCGTAAAAGTTCTGCCACATCTGCGCCCACGACTGACGATAGCAGGTAAATAGAATAAAGTCACGATAACAAGCTCTATGCATAAAGAAACGTAGCATTTGTACAAAGACACTTTACCGACATTACAATAGCCAGTTTCCTTTACGACACCGACATTACTATACGAGGCACGAGTCAGGAACCCTCGGAAACATGGTGCTTTCATTCCTCCACGTGTGTCACCGCTATGTTGAAGCGCACCCAGAACCAGTTCATGCTTTAACAACTGGTATACTCATTTTTCTAGTTGTAGGAATGTAGATATGAAGACTTTGCCACTTTGGTCAAACTACTTTATGGCAGAAATAATAAGTGAGCATTGCAGCACCTGAGTTAGTGCGTACCGAAACCGCTTAACGTATTATGGTTCGGAACTATTATCTGTGCTAACAGCTAGTTAATAAACAAAAATATATATAGAACCATTCCACACAAGCTAATACAAATAAATTTATAAAACGTTCAATTATCTCTCCTCGTCGAACTTCTTTTTAACTTGGGTTATAATTAGTTAAGGATCATGTTTACCCCACAAGCAAGAAGAGGAAGCTATGTTCGCAGTTTCCTTGCGAGAACAACTCCATTCTGCCGAACTCTGCTATCCATCAACCGGAGACAGGGCATAGCTCGTAGAACCAAAAGCCGCCGGAGCAGAAAGGTTCTCGAGTAGCGACCACCAACCGGAAGACGCAGTATGAACAAGCCCCCCAAAAGATGGATCCGGCAGTTGTGGAGATCTTTCGGGGAGGCCTTTGTCCAACAGTGCACGTATTTCGCTTGACATCATAATGATGATTAAAAAATTGTAGAATTTGATGTTTGTGTAATTGAAGACTGTCGTTTTATATTGTTAAAATCAATTATTGGTTTTTCATGTAAACTTATTTATTATATTTTATTGCTAAACGTATATTAAAATATTTATTTACCAAATATATAGAATTAGACTATACTGTAGGTAGGAAATTAAGACATATTCATAATCAAGGCTCTATTGTATTTGACCTAGTTTTGCTGGATTGTAAGCACAGATAGAAGCTAAGATGTTGCATACAAGTTCTTACCAACCTCAAAAAAATACCTGCGGCGAGTGACGGAACACAGATTTACTGTTTGCCGTAGAACTTACATGTGACGGTGGTGAATGACGAATCATCAATCATGCTGGTTATTGATGACTAACATTTTTTTCAGTATGCACTCATGTACTCCATACATGTCTCACGAGAAAATTATGGATATCCATTAAACTTACCTCAACTCCATTCTGTTCCCCGCCTGAACCAGGCTCTGCTTTGATTGCTTGCTTCTGAGCATTGTGTGCATTTTGTCTGGCGGCCACTATATCAGGTGTGACAGCATCAATGAGGCTTAAACTCTCTGTCAGGCGGGTTTCACTACCTAAAATAGTTAAATTAAAAGTCTTTTATACTATGCTATTTATTTTTATATAATCGTAGGTGTACCAGGTTTGTTAACACACAAGACAACTATTCCTTTGGCTCATAAGTACTCTTTGAGTCTGGATGTAATTTGTACCTTTGTATCTTAAAAAAAGTTAGCAATATATATGAAAGATACATTGTCATGTTCAAGTCACATATAAGTATATTAAATATTGTCACAGGTGGCATAAATAGCCAAAAATTGTGAGGTAAATATGTAGGTAAAGGATCCAACACTATCATCTGTCTAAGAATTTAGAAAACATACCAACCTAACTACTACATAACTTCATCAACAATAAACCTCACCATTTGCTACGTCTTCAAGAAGCCAACAACATAGTACAGTTGCCGGCACATAACTTGGCAAGGTTTTGACATAGTGGTGATAAGTCTGCGCAGGTACACTTAGTGCAACAAAAAGTGCTCACCTTTGTTGCTTGACTTACGAGGGGGCGTTTTTAAGTTCGCGGAATGGAGGGTAAAAAGTGTAAATAAAAATACAAAATTATTTTTCTTTTTCAATATATTCACCTGCTACCCTTATACATTTTTCAGATCTTTCAATTAGCTTATGTATACCTTCATAAAAAAATGTTTTGTCTTTGTCCGAAAAATAGGCTGAAACCGCGTCCTTCACTTCTTCATCAGTAGAAAATTTCTTCCCACGAAGTTCTTTTTTGAGTTTTGGAAAGAGGTAGTAATCACTGGGAGCCAGGTCTGGGCTGTAGGGTGGATGATCTAAAATATCGAAGCCCACGTTATGCAGGGCAGCCAAAGCAACACGGCTCTTGTGAACTGGCGCGTTGTCGTGTAGAAGAAGGACACCTTTGGTTAATTTTCCCCTCCTTTTTTCTTTAATGCTTTCTTTTAACCTCTCGAGGATGGAAGTGTAGTATTGTCTGGTTATAGAAATGCCTTTATCTTTATAATCAATCAACAGGATCCCTTCCGAATCCCAAAACACTGTTGCCATGATTTTCCAGCCGATTGTGACACTTTAAACTTCTTGGGTGGTGGTGTGCCTTTTTTGTGCCACTGCATAGAGTCCTGTTTCAACTCAGGTTCATTATGATGAACCCAAGTTTCATCTCCAGTAACAATTCGACTTAAAAGTCCATCCTTATCTTCGTTACAGAGGTCCAAAAACGTGCGAGAACACTCCACGCGGCGTTGTTTTTGAGGCGGCGTGAGCATTCTTGGCACCCATCTTGCACTGACCTTTGTCATGCCAAGATGATCATGTAGAATTTTGAAAATTGTCGTATCCGATACTCCAACCATTTCTGCAAGCTGTTTCTTCTTTAGTCTGGCATCTTCCAATATAATTTTTTCGACTTCTTTAATGATTTCCGGAGTAGTCACCTCGGGCGACCGTCCGGGCCGAGGGTCGTCTTCAAGTGAGGCCCTGCCTTGTTTAAAGAGACTGTGCCACTTGTAAACCATGGTTTTACCCGGGCAAGAGTCCCCGTAAACGGATTCCATCTCTTCCAGTATATTTTGAACTGACTTTCCTTGCTTGGTAAGGAACTTTATTACGGCACGGTACTCGATTTTTTCCATAATTCACACTTTCTTCCCGACTGAGTTGTTTGCTTGACGATAGTTCAGAGACTAATGATCCAATTAAGATAAAACTTGGTATTTATACTAATATTGAGTGGCTGAAGTCGTGGCCACCCCGATAATGACCTATTATTATCCCCTCCCCCCCATTCCGCGAACTTAAAAACGCACATTGTTATTATAGGATTACTATCATAATTTATTTTTAATAAATATCAGTTTAGGATGAAGAAAAGAAAAGGAGAAGAATGTGAAGTTTAACAATTGTAATAAATAAAACAAAATACAATTAAATGTAAGGGAATTTATAACAAACTAAAATATTATCACATCAGGCTGTCCTCACTACTGCTTTCTAAAATTGTTACCCCTGGCAAGAAGGTAGTTACAGTTGAGCTGGTGGAAGGAGATTGTCCCTCATCCTCAACATGACTTGGTCAGTGGGTATTCTTAGAACTCCCATTATCCGAGGATTCACTGTCGTAAACAGTATAAATTATAAATTGCTTAGTGGCTGTATCTATTATATGGCCACCTTTGATGTAGTCTGCCTCAACTTTTTTTACCTTGTGACATAACTTGGACCATTCATCACGCCCATTATGGTGACTTTTTGCTTCACCAATTCTATTACATTAGTCACATTTCAAGCAATATTTATACCAGCTACATATACTTCGATAACAAACCAAAATTAACAAAAACTAGTAACCATAACCTAACAACAAAAGGTTTCATTTAAGTGAAAGCAAGCTTTCTGTCTATTGATCTTATAATTATCAGATATAATTCAAAGTACGAACCATCATCTCCAATAGTGATTTCTGCCGCTGTATATTGTAAGCCTTTCTGCAAAATATTTAATAATGCTGCAGGTGGTACGAGGGCTCCATTGATATTGCTCTGAGATATATGGGACTCAATACCAAAAGTGTATGCAGAGTGATGAAAACCTGAAAATTATATATCTTGTTAATCAATTATATTATTTATAATAACAATCTAAATACATAAAGATTAGTTTCTATGGCTTCTCTATTTTATACATACATCATACAACACACCCCGGAAAGATCGACAATGTTTACTAATAATAATGATCTTCAAAAGATATGGAAAGCGTATACAAATATGGATAGGTTATAATAATATAAAAATATTTCAAAGTATTTATTGTTATTAAGGAAATATAAAAATTTAAGGGGTCTATGAACACACTTTATAGAAACATAACTAAGCGTCTGAAAGTTCAATGAACCATACCAGATTCCTGTAAATAACGGTACACAAGGAAATTCACTTCATCACTAGAGAAACTCATTTTGCACAATATTTTAGCGAATTCATGAAATAAACAAATTACGCTATTAATTTAGTAAACTTCAGTAAATAAAAATATCATTTCACTCCGTCCCGATCAGCGCATAGATTTTTCAGATCATAGATATTTTTTTTTTTTTATATATATTTTTTGCCCTCTTTGGGCAGGCTAAGGTCTGTGACCATTCCGCCTCGTCTTCAGTTTTAATATTTCTGTTTCAGTCAGTCAGTCATGTCCGTCACGTCCGTCACAGTCATGTCCATCACGTCCGTCACAGTCAAGTCATAGTCCTACCCCAGTAAAGCCAAAGAGTATTTAACCTACAGTAAGTAAAGCAGTGGAGACTTTACTAGAGGCATCTATGGAGTTTTGGTTTCAACACGGAAAATCACAATTCACGGCAATATCGCACTTTCCTCCACTTGTGTACGTTGTCGAAGATGTTATGTCTAAAAATCCACCATATTTACACATAAAAACTCGAATTTACACCAGTTTTTGAAAATAAAACATAGCCTCGATGCGTCCTTTTCCGCGTTGGCGCCAAAACTCTCGATCATAGACAGACAATATAATTTCTAGTTTTGTTTTTCTTTAATTTTTATGTAGAACTCTAATGAGTCTTTTGAGCTTTAATTTTGTCTCATTCGGAAAGGGTTGGTATATCATAATTATTTTCCCCAGTTCAATGGCAACTTTAAATTGTCCATTCGTAATAACCAAATCACAAAATTTTATACTGAATCCTGTCTTAAGATGAAAGTTTTAATATAATCTGAAGATAATGAAACATATAAGGTTATATCAGTTTTTTAAGTAGATGAATCGTTTCTCTCTACATGGATATAGTTTCCCTACTGACTTTCAGACTTGTTTTTTTTTTGGTGCAACTTAGTCGAAAAAGCAATCACCATAGCCTACGGAAGCTTGCAAAACATTCGCGCGTTGCCTTTTAGAAACCTTAAGGCCTCCTACGCACTATGCGGTTAGCCGGAATGCGGTCAGCCAACAATGGGTACGGTCAGCCACTCGGCTGGCCGCATTGCAGCTAGACGCACAGTGCGTAGGAGGCCTATTACTCCTATTTTTAAGGGCCCCTAGCTATAGACTTTTGACTAAACCGTGGCAGGATGTTCCGTACATAGCCTCAGCGTACGCGGGAGATAGTCACGCTGAAACCGTACTGTACGAAATCGGTAAGGTTCCAAGATGTGAGGATGAAAGTCTTGAGGTTGGTGTATAAATTGGCCCCGAAAACAGCCCATTGCTTAAGCAGTGGAACACGCATACGGTGACTCTCCTCATACTAAGGGGTTCAATAAGGCTTGGAAGTCTAGAGCCATCCACTGTATAGCGCTGATAGTCTAGCGATACAGCAAAACTGTTTCAAACTATTAGTAGTAACAAGGGAAATAAAGTTTAGGTAAAACTTTTATTCTCATTATATTGGTTCCATGACAACTTTTGGAATAACTTGCTCTGACTAACATATTGCACCAATAAGTTAAAAAAATATATGTAGAATAAAAGATTTACATCAAACATATAAACTGTTTTAGTTCATCACTCCTTGTTAAATTTATTTCTCTTTTGCATTCAAGTTCTGCAAGTCTTCAGGAGCGACTTCAGATGAACAGAACAAAGACTCAGCTGATGACAAAAAGCCTGACTCTTACGATACTGATTGATGGGCATGATATACAATATGATAACGAGTACATATGTGTGTAATATATATTAATGGTGGGTTTAATAATCTCTTTAAAAAAATCGACATATAAAAAGCCAAAAGGCACATAAAAAATGCAAAGACACGCTTGTGGTCCATGAAAGAGCTAATAATAATAATAATCATTTATTTCAGATTTATCCATCCATTTTTGTTAGTATAATTGCGAGCTTACAAACTAGTGTTAGTAATAAACAACAAAAAAAAATTATATACTAAGTGGACGGTCCAGGTGGACTGCCCGATGCTGGTGGAAAATCACTATACCACTGCGTGCAGCCGTATCCAGCGAGCCAGCATCGGAGAGTCCCACCGGTCCGCCAGCGCGCGCAGGATGCTGTTGGGACTGTCGCGCGTGCGGCGCATGATAGATGCGCACCACTTACGCATGATGGCCGCAAAGCCGTCTGTGTCAGCCGCCGCGAACATCGCGGAGGCGCTGCAGTAGCGCGGCAGCCCCATCAACATCCGGAACGCGTTATTGTATTGGACGCGCAGGTCGCTGTATGTCCGCTGTGTATAGTTAACCCACAGGCTGCAGGTGTAAAAGGACTGACAGTAGGCTTTAAAAAGCGCAACTTTGACAGTCCCTGAGCACCGTGAAAACCTGCGGGCCAACATGTTGCATCGGACAGACAGCGCTCTGCGCTCCCTTTCTATATCTTCACTGTTCTTGAGGTCCTCGGTGACCCAGTGGCCCAAATACTTGAATTGCTCAACTTTATTTAGAGCTGTATCACCAAGAGTGAAATTCGGAACAAATGTGGACCGCTTGTTATCCGGCCTGAAAATCATGATTTCACTCTATTTTGCATTGTATTTGAGCCCATGAGCCACCGCGTAGGTTTCACAGACTTTCAGGAGCCTTCGTAAGGCACCACTCGATGGGCTCAACAGCACCGTATCGTCTGCGTAGGTGATGTTATTCACGCACACCCCGTCTATATGACATCCTATCCCAGTGCTGCTGAGCTCACCGATCAGTCGGTTAACGTACAGGTTGAAGAATAATAAAAGGTAATCTTACCCTCTCACTTTAGCGGAAACTCATTGGCATATGTATATTGTTGTGCATCCTTACCCACGGAGCTCAAACGTGGTCCCTGCATGGGAATCAAGAGTCCAACTTGCAGATTAGTTTGAAATTTTGATATGGAAAATCAGGATTTTATTCAACTTTGATTCCAATATTCTTTTACATTCTATGTATTTCTAAAACACACTCCATCTTCCAGAGGTCCTTAATTTCAAAATGTGATATATGGCTATGCTCACTTTGCGCGGCTATTCTGCGTTATTTCAGAATAACACCATATCATCTCCATACTGATACAATCCTTCTAGCCCTGAAATCTTGAAAATATTTTATTTTTGTCTTAAGACCAGTATCGAAATGATAAATCAAATTATCCAGTTACCCCAACTTATCAGTACCAGTCTCCATATAGTTAACAACGTCAGTTGATAATGGATTTACTCTAAGAGTCACTCTACCACCCATGGAATCAACAATATCAAAAATACCTGAATATCACACTATCACACTAATATTATAAAGGCGAAAGTTTGTGAGTGTGTATGTTTGTTACTTCTTCACAACTAAACGGCTGGAGCGATTTTAATAAAATTTGGTATGGAGTTAGCGGACACGCTGGATTAACACATTGGCTAGTTGTACAATATTATAAACTATCTAGCAGTCATAATTAAATTAAGTATCTCTACCTACGTTTAACTCTATTTCAATACAGATTTCATTCAATATTTCAGATACAGTAATTTTACCAACATTTTGTAAGATAGGAGGATGACGACACCGACAACAACAATCTCCTAATGCCAATATCAATCGCCCAAATACATACATCCTCAACCACATTGCTGATATAAAACAAATATATACATGATTTTAATTAATACACAGAATTTGAATTAATGGTTTGTTTTTATTTTCTTATAAATATATTGATACAAATATTACTTATATAGTTGAATAAATTAAACTATTGCAGGCATTCATTCCCAAAAAAAATGAGAATGACTTCTAGAAAAATCCACTTTAACACTTCATGACGCAGTAGAAGTAGTACACTACAATCATCATAAAAACCATATACCTATTTAAAAATGAATTGCATGTTTTGCGAAACCCATTTGTCGGGGAATTTTTCATTGGCTGATAGCACTTTCATAATTATCTGCTTCTATTTTGTCTATGATTGGATGAATTTCCAGGAATCCTCGAATCCTAGTTACACGGTCAATAAAAAAATACTAAGGCTTTGGAAATATTGCCAGACTTTATTCAGGCACATTTATGTTGCGAATACACGCAACGGCAAAGCATGCAGCCCGGATTTTATTAATTACTAGCTGACCGTGCGAACTTCGTTCCGCCTAACAGTCGATTCTTTAATTTTTTTTATTATTACGATATCTAATTAATTTCATTTTATTTTTACTTATTCCAAATTAAGACAATTGCTGTACCCGCGCTTCATCTGCGTTTTATTTAGAGATTTTCCGGAACAGACAGACGGACAAAAATTGTAAATAATGTTTGGTGTATGTAGGGTATATATATTCATATACATGTAAAAAAACGGTTTTTTCAATATTACAAACAGACACTTCACGCGCGTCGTCCACGTGTTAATTAGTTTATTTAGTTTTTTATGGATTTTTCTAAAATAAAATAATTTATTTGAAATAAACATAGCTGATGTTACTCCTTATTACATTAGCTACCTTCCAATAAAAGTCCCGTCAAAATCGGTCCAGCCATTTCAGAGATTAACCGGAACAAACATTTAACAACATCACAATTAATATGTATAGAAGATATATGTATCGATATAGATGTGGTCATATTATAACTGGAAAAACACTGTCCTGTCCCGGCGTACTTAGCATTATTTCGTTATTAGTAAATATTTTTTATTAATTCACTAATTCACTATTTAAATATTGTTGAGATTGTGGATCTCGATGAATTTGTATAACACTGCTTTAAACAACTAATCACAGGTTGTGGATAGCGCAAGACCGGCAAGGTTTGGGGGCTGGGGGTGGCCTTTACATTCCTGTAAAGGCCACCCGCAGCCCCCAGTGGACGTCTTTCAGCTGATATGAAGATGATGATTGTTATTAAAGTACTGATTTATATTTCTATCTATTTCCTCAATGATATTCTATACACAGAATGTCGTTCTAAATTCTATCTAGAGGTGTGAAGTCGGAGTGGGTCACTTATTTATATTATATTTTTGAATATGGATTATTTGTATATACTAAGGACGTTGTTAACTGAGTTATACATGAAATCTTATAAAATTGTTCTCTAAGAAGAAATAATTATACAATTATTGAAGTTATACTTCTTTTGGCGCGATGGAGAAAAATGATGAGAGTGAATTTATACGATGCGCGCGCACACCGACACCAAAAAATTTAACAGCATGAAGTTAGTTCTAGGTGGTATGAGAGTGAATTTTTATAATGCGCGCGCATCGTAAAAATAACAGCATGACGTTAGTTCTAGGTGGTATGAAAATTGATAACTATGTTCAAGTTGTATATTAAGAAGTATAACTTCTAACGCGTGTACATAAGTACACACAAGTTTTTTTTTTATCAGTTATTCGTTCTCTAATAAGAAATAATTATACAATTATTTTATCAGTCATTTCAAGAACTGAGATATATAAAAAATACAGCTGCTATTTAATGAGTGGACGTCAGTGAACGCAGTGGACGTACATATATTACTTACTTATTTAAATTTTTATGCATTTAAAGTTACAACTGCTTATACGGTATACAGACAACTTATAATCTTATTAGTGGGTCTTAGTGTTAACCCTTCAAAATGCCAAGCCACTATACTAGGAAGTTCCCGCATGATCAGCAGAGTTGACTTTGACAGTCTCGCACCAATTGTATACGCCAGGTATACGCAGTACTATGATTTGTATAAGCCCTAATGTTAAGGATCTGGGAATTTTAATTGACACAACTCTTAGCTGGCAAAAGCAAATCGGAAGTGTAAGTCAGAGGGTCACCGGAATTCTGCGATCTCTTTATCGACTCAAACATTTCTTGCCGTGGAAAACAAAAGTAACGCTCGTGCAAGCTTTAATTTTTACTATAATCGACTATGGGGATGTATGCTACTTTGACCTGAATGCAGATCACCTCAATAAACTTGACCGACTTCTGAATAACTGCATTCGATTCGTCTTTAATCTCCGTAAGTACGACCATGTATCCGTCTACCGTACGAAATTACAATGGTTGCCCATTCGCCATAGGCGTTCTTTGAGAGCTTTAACTACTCTTTATTCTATACTGGACTCTCCCTCTTCCCCTTCTTACTTAACTACTCACTTCCAATTTCTGGGTAATAATCATGAGAAAACTCTCCGATCCACTTGTAACCGCCTTCTTCAATGCCTGCCTCACCATTCTGACTTTATTCACGCTTCTTTTTTTGTCCAGTCTATTCTTCTGTGGAATGCGCTGCCTCTCGAAATCAGGTTGGCCAAAAGCCGCTTCTCGTTCAAAAGGAAGCTAAGAGAGCACACTCTAAACAAATTGTAAGCAGAATTTTGCTTTCCCTACCTATTTAATTATATATTTATGTATGTATAGTATATCATAGTAGTTATAATATTGTATATATTAGATATTTATTATATGTATAGATTATGCATTTATGTATATACATTTAACTATATATTTAAGTTAATTATATATCGAATCCAATCTCTACTTAGTGCACCTACCCACCGTTTAATCTCTGCACCTCCTCAAGGTCGACTGGGAGAAAATGCCTACGGCATTAAGTCCACCTCTGTACAATTTTGTGCATAAAGTTTTGAAATAAATAAAATAAAAAATCTTTCTTTAGTTTCCTTAACATTTTATATTGTGTTGCTATTAGCAGTAGTTATCAAACAACATTATTTCAGCCATGTCACATGGTTACTGGCTGGCTTGATAAGTCTAGCATTTAGCCCTTCGAGCATTTAGCTGTCAAAATGCTTGAAAGTCTAGCCGTATGGCAACCAATCTGCATATATGATTTAATAAATAAATAATAAATTAGTTACAATAAATAACTTACGTTTTTTTTAAATATCAGCAGAATATATTTCTCTAATCTGTCTGTTATAAATATTCTTCGATAGATTTAATTGATTTCAATGAACTAAACTTCACAATTTTGTGTTCTTCGTTTACTTACGTTCAAAAATAACAAGCTTCGTTTATGTAATCTTAGGTGCCTAGTAATAGTACGTTTTCAGAATCGTTTCTTTTAAGTATTAGTTGGAGTTGGAATCACTGGGCTGTATTCCCGTACCTTTGCCTCATAAAATTGAAGAACTGAAATAAATAAAAAAACTATTTTCGTTCTTGATATGTACCTTACGTCAAAAAGTGTTATTGAAATAAATTTTGTGGTTTAATTCAAGATTTTTTTCTTTAAATCATATACATGATTGAAATAAAGGTAAACAGTTTTACTATCCAGCTGATTTCTTTTACTTTAGGCATTTACTAGTAAATTTATATATTTTTTGCTTTGTCTTGTTTGGGATAATGACGCCATTTTGTCGCGCCGGCTGATCTTATGAATTATTATTTTGTAGAACTTCTTCTGTGGGTAGGGCAAGTGTTGTAATTATTTATTATTAGATGCCTTCTATAGAGTAATACTTATATTTAGAAGTCTCTTTTTAATGAATCTAAATTACATAAGTTTCTTAACTAGAAAAGGAAAATTGATTGATTTAAATATCGTACCAATATTGCGATAAAGAATTATTGAAACTACTGTTTCTTGTGTATTTGCTGGAGATAAATGTTGTTGTAGTATTGATTCCTTCAATGTTTGTAATACGTGTTCAGTCAAATTAGACCTATCACGCATTTAAATCGAGTGTTAGTGATAGGAGTGTTTGTGTGATTCGCTATTCGTTTTTGTCTAGATTATTATTAGACGGACTTATCATACTTTTTTCGTGAAGACTACACTCATAATGAAGTTAGTTGTGCAAATAACATCCTTGAATGTTCCTTAAGAACCTAGGAATATTTGATTCTAAATCCTTAGGCTATACCTACTATATTAATGTACTCTGTTTAATTTTTCGATATATAAACCTTTTTGGGCGATAATTTTATAGGTTTTCTACCTAGGTATTAGGTTTTAATAAAGTAAATATATATTTTAGAGTATACCTATTTATTGTTCAATTGCAGGGGGTGCAATGATTAAGCATATGTTGAAATAATGACTATATCAATGAAAGAACAAGATCAAATGCCAGGGGAGGTAAGAATTTTTTATTGGATATTCAATATTAAACTAAATGTTTTAGTAGGTATTTACTAGTTGCTTCTTAGTTGACTATCTTATCTGATATCTTTGAAATAAGTACAGTAGTATGCAATCTTAAAGTGACTAAGCCTTTGGTAAGAGCTTTTTAAAATAAGTTTCTCTAAGACTGCTCACTTCATGGCAGTTACTTACTTCATCATCAAAGGACAACATCAACTAATGCCTTTTAGAAGACTGGCTCTTCCATACCACAATAGTTTCTAGAAGTATGATGGTTACCTTTGCCACGGCATAGAACAATAGTACTTGTCAGCAAACCTGCTGGTTTGGTAACTTTTACTTAATGCATTTTGGCTCAGTCTGCTTGGAGAAAATATTAGTTTATGCTATCATTACTCTAAAAGTACCCTCATCAAAGCTCTATAGTTCCCTGTGTACAAAAAAAATCCATTCCATTGTATTAAAAGCATTCAAGTTACCAATCATAAGATTTCTAGTGTCACATAAACACACTGGAATTTGAACTAGACATGACTTGAAACAGTTCCAAGAAGTTCCTGAAAATTGTTTATTGATAATTGGCTAAATTGTACATTGCAACATCAAAACAAATTAAACATCACAAAATCAAATGTATACCGTTTGTAATTTAGATTAAAAATTTAACAAATTAGTTAGTTTTATTTTAAGTGAAAAGAATTAACAAATTGAAGAAGAAGAACTAATAAAAAAATTTAATAAATAGAAGTTATTATATTATTAGGAAGTTTCTCACCAACAAATCATTAGGCCATCTGAAGTAAATTCATAAAGATTACTCATAATTATTATTCACACATAAAACTATCTTTACTCTCATATCCAAAAGTATAATTGTAAACATATTTGATTTTTAATTGTTGAACTTGACAGGGTCTCTGTTTGATCTTATGATAAAGTTCTTGAAGTTAAACTGGTCAAGTCATGGCTTCCATTAAAAGTTCAATATGGCAAATTAAACTGATGGTACAATATCAATGATAGATATCATTGATGAAAGCTCACTTTAATATGTTAGGTGGCCCTCATTCCTGATGCAATAGTAAACCATGGTGGAGTAACAATCCTGATAATTTGATTCTGATTAATTTGCCTTTGGGTTCTCATAATTTATATATACCTAAGTATTTATGAATTACTTAGATTACTCCATTTGAATATAGCTTTAGTGAGTTTATACAAATGTAATTATGTCATGTGTCATTGATTTTCAATAAAAAAATAAATTTACTAAACAAAACACCTTGTGTAAAAGCAACATTGTTACATGTACTCTTTCTTATTCCCACTTAAAACATTGACATGTAGGCACATAAGGCAGTAGATTCTGCTATGTTAATGGAGGCCCATTAACATAGCAGAATGTACTGCCTTAACTATTCCTTTTTATAATTATGTATAATATAAAATAATTTAAAATATAATTCATACTATGTTACTCTTCTCTAATTTGCAAATTAGTCTAATAAGAAAATTAATGTTCCTGTTTTTATAAGTATTTTGATTTTAAATTTTGGTGCTGAATTTGAGTAGGTACTATACACACATAGTACACAGTTCATTTGTTATATTAGAATGTTACGAAAAATCTGAAAATATTTTTTTAAAGAATGTTTTGTTTTGAGCATTTAGAAACCTACTGTTTAATTATTATATATAACTATCTTCTATGTTACATGAAAGTTATAATATCAGTTGACACATTGTTTTTCATTTGACGTGATGATGTTTATTATACATTTAACAGGTAAAAGTAAAGTAAAAGTAAAAATGTTTATTTGTACTGAATAATAGTGATCTACTGATATGCAGCATGTGCCATTATTTTCCAATTATGTCCGCATATAAAAAAAATATTATCATTTTCCTTCCTTTGTTGCTTTTAACTGTCAAATGATCTACTCGGTTTGGGATTTACTTAATAAATGGATAATTGATAAGTGTTGAACTACTGGTGAGAGAGGTTCTTAAATTGACATGTTTTTAGTGAGCCTAATCTATAGATAAAAAAAAGCAGACCACCTGTGTCAGCTAGGTGTCAACTTGTCAGAGTAATTTATGTGAAATACTGTGGCATCTAGAGGGCTAACAATTTTTCATAATAAAGTTGTGAAAAGCTTATACTTAAGTAAGCAAACAGTTAAGTATAAGCTTTTGACAGCTGGAGTTAAGTTTAACTAGATAGAAAATATGTGGCCTTTTAGTAGAACTTAGCTAGCCTACAGGTCTAGTCATTAGTGACCCTGAATGCTTAATTGGAGGTCAGTTCAATCCCCACCTAGGATAAATCTTTATGTGATGAGCAATGATTTCGAGTTGAATTGACTCTACATATTTATTGCAAGATGATTTTCAAATTAGTTCAAACAGATCTTGGATACTAAATTAATTTATAAAGAACATACTTATTAAATTTAGATTTTTGCAAATGAAAACCTTGTGTCAGGAATGGATCCATATCTATTATAGATAAAAAACACACACTACTGATACTCATACTGCTTATGCATCTTGATATTGCACCTGGCTAAATTAATGTCCAGGGACATTATTTACACATGGCCATCTGATCCCAAACTAAGGAGAGCTTGTACTATGGAAACCAGATAAGTGATATAATACATATACTACTTTTCTTTTGTAAATACGTACTTATATAGATAATTACACCCAGACTCAGGCCAAACAGACATGTTCATGCACACAAATATCTGTCCTGGGTGATCGAACCCACGACCTCCGGCGTGAAAAGCAAGCATTTGCCAACCATGCCAACAGGCCCGTCAATTCTTCATGCACTATGTTACTTGTTGTGTCATTCATCCTAATTTGAATTGGAAATTAATGAAATTTTGTCAGTTATGAGGCATTACCTTCTGAGTTAAATATGCAAATTATATATTTGATATTTATCTAAATTCCAAGTAACATAACCAAAATAGATTAAGTAGCGCCATCTGGGTCAGAATTGATCCTTATATGTGATGTCTATTAGATATATCATTGTCGCCATTGTTTTATAGCTAAATTATGTATAATTGAGAGATGCTGTAAAATATTATTCTTTATAGATGGCGTTCCCCGAGGCAAAGTTAAAGGCACTGGAAGAGAAGATATCACATCCACGCTGGGTTGTGCCTGTGCTTCCTGAACAAGAGCTGGAGGCACTGCTTGTTGCTGCCACAGATCTAGCAGCCAAAGGTCAGTTTTATGATCTTTAGGATTCTCTTTGTAATTAATACAATTGCAATTAATATGTATGTGTGTATGATACCATTGTAAGATCGAAAGAAATTATCCTGCTTGCACACTTTTCAAAATTAAGGCATACAGCAACCGCATGAGCCTTAGTATTTTCTATATTTATCCAGTGTTCCAGTGTGAAATGTTTAAAAAAATAGATAGTCTAATATTTTTTTAGTTAGTCAATAATATTAGGTGTAGAAAATGTAAGAGCATAGAAAAAACACTGTCCAATACAAAACAGTTTAAAGTAAATGAAATGTGTATATAACTTGGATATTATATTGGTATTAAGGCTTTATGGAAATGCACTTGTTACTGGAATCATAGATTTATTTATAGGTAACTAGGTGCTCCAAGGTATATATATATAATATATATATAGGTATATGTATATACATATATATATAATAAATAACTTTATTTTGAAAAAGCTATATATATATATATAGCTTTTTCAAAATAAAGTTATTTATTATATTGTTTTTTTATTTATTTGAATGACTTCAGGTGACGATGCAACTCATCTAGCATGTCAGAGGTTTTACAATGACGCCCTCACATTGTCTTTTACCAAGATACTGACAGATGATGCAGTCTCTTCTTGGAAAAATAACATACAACAATGTGTTCGGTCCAACTGTGAGAAACTGGTTAAACTGTGTGCTATGAAACTGGAGGATCCAAGATTTTTGCATTTACTGTCTATGGCATTCAACCCAAATAACAAGTAAGATAGTATTTATTATTAGTAATCGCTACTTTTCATATTCTAGGTTTATGCTGGGTGTGATTATTACGCTTTAAGGCACTCTGTATGGACGTCATTTTATCTAATTGAACAAGGTTGAACATTAGTGTAACATTATTAATTTTAGACTTTTCTATGAGAAATATATAAATTAAATTTAAAAAGAGCCTAGAATTTCAATTAGCTATTTTATCCGTAAATTATTGTTTGATGGCGTAAAACCAATTTCGACTTTTATTTTAGACAACTGATTGGAACAACGTTTATATGTTACTGTTCCAAGATTCCCTATCAATTCAAAAAGAATTATTAAAATCGTTTCCCAAAGAACCTAATAAACGCGTAATAAAAAACTTCAAATTATTTTAAACCTCAAATTATATTTTTGTAGATCATTTGTATTATTCAACTACCACAGCATTTTTCAATAATCTAATCTGTTATTTAGCTTCTTCTAATTCTAGTTTATTTGCGTTTTATTTCATTGTTGTACACAATGAAATTCAAAAACAAGGAGTCTCAAAAAATTGCTCAAAATATGACTGTGCGCCTTAAAATTGTATTTTATAACTCTATAATATTTATGTACATTATCCTACTTCATTATATGTTATTACTAGCTGTGCCCCGTGGTTTTACGCGCGTTAAACTTTATAAATGATCACAGCTCCTCCCCCGTAGGTGATAGCGTGATAATATGTAGCCTATATGTTCACCCGACCTCTAAGTAATATTCATGCAAAATTTGAAGTAAATCCATGCAGTACTTTTTCAGTTTAGCCCGGACATACATACAGACAAACAGACACACAGACAAAAACTCAAAAATCTACATTTTTGGCTTCGATATTGATTGTAGATCACACCACAAGTATCCTTTTTAAAAAATATTCGATGTACAGTGTTGACTTTCCTAAGATTTTATTATATGTATAGATAATCAATAGTTTTGCTCTTGACCACAATTTCATCTGATGGTAAGCAATGTGTACTGCACGTGTGGCACAGCGGCTAAGATAGTCGCCTCACCGCTTTGTGTCCCGGGTTGGATTCCCATGCCGGGCAACTATTTGTGTGACCCATAAATAGTTGTTCTGAAATTGTCTATTATATGTATTATAAAGTACCCCGCAACACAGGGATTAGATTTCCTAGTGCGGGCGTTGTCTATAAAGACAACGCCCGCACTAGGAAATCTACATATAAAGTGTGATCACCGTTCGTTACTAGCATGGCGATTCAAGTGTCTTTATTGCATTTGACAAATGCGGTCACGGAAAAATGCACGTGTCTATGACTCCAATTGGACAAACTGTACAGGGATATGAGTGTTCATAGCCATGCTAACTGTGCTCATCACTTTGAATAATCTGTGAAATTATTATCCATGTACTTACTTGCTTATCGTATGGGCAGTTGTTACCCTAGTGTCAGAATTGTTCAAGCCGCCCATTAGGCTTCTGACATGGCTTACCGACTGTTGCCTTATGGCCGGGTCAGGACCGATAGCTTAACGTGCCTTGCAAAGCATGGAGACGCTCAGAAATTATGAACTGATCGCGATTCTAGTTGCTTAACCTCGCCAATCACTTCGGACCGGTGAGAGCATCTCGCTATTATCTGTGTTATGTTACTGTTTGATACAACAGATAATATGTAGTAAAGATATAGCTAAAATTTAAAATTTTGGTATCTAAACCTACACATGATCCTTGACAATAACTTAATTTAAGTTAGTTAAAATGTTACTGTTATAAAATAAATCTTATTGTAAATTATTTCCTACAATCCGTGTACCTAAATATCTTTATGTACCTAGAAATAATTATAAATTAATTATATATTACTACGAACATGTTCTGACTATTTACAAGCGCTTTTTTTAAGTCTACGTGAATAAAAACTTTTTTTTTTGTATTATATACATCAGATAAACAAAATTCAAGATTGTAGTTTGTTCACTTGGCATATCCATTGCGAGGTTCAGTAATGCGACTGGTGAAGAACGAATTACAGAACACAACGGTACTTCTACCACAACTCCATATAGTTAACTTACTCAACTAAACATACTGCTTTTTAGTATAGACATTTTAAATCCATTGAAGTCTCCGCTAGGGGCGGTGCAACTTAATGTACTGGAAAATATTGCAAGTAAAATTGAGGAAGTAAACTGGTGGTAGCCATGCAGATAATAGCATCCATATTTTAGTGTGGCGGTACTGGGCTTGCGTAAGGTTGCTAGAGGTAGTACATACATATGTTATACCATGTGTTTAGATTTTAATTTGAAAAGTGATTAGACTTCGCATTACATAAATAGATTTTATATAGAAATTCATTGGAATGATAGTGGCGCCATCTGTCGAAGATAGTCGTACCAACTCGGAAACCTTTGTGGGCTCATGCACTTTGATGAAGATCATTACATGATCAAATGCATAATTTACGATTCTATAGAGGACATACAGACAAACATAATTTTTTATATATATAGATTTCATTTAACAAAGATGTGGTATATAGATGTCATTAGATTAATTGTTGGTACTATATTTTATCCTAGTTTTCACGTGCAGCTTCGACCGAACGGTAATGCCTACTAGGAATGCCACCTTTATGTTAGTCTCCTATTGCTATTCCATATACTTACTCCTTAAAATCTACCTTCATTTCTAATTTAAGGCGTATTTACCTATTTCCCTAAACCTTAAAGGGTAACTTGAGACTTGATTGGTCAAAAACAAACTTAAAAAACATGGTCATCTTCACAATTAAAATAACAGTATGCACGGATGTATTTCAATATTTGAACATTTTATATTTCTCTAATTTGAAATTGAACTAATCAGAAATGATTGTGATATATGTATTTGTTTACATGCTGGTATTATGCATCTCTATACCACCAACCTGTAAAATTCGATATTACATAGAATGCTAATGTAATATCTAATCATGTTCGTGTGTATGGTATCTTGATTGTATATAAGGGAATTCCCCCATTTATGTTCAATGATTATATTTTTTGTTTGGGGAATCCCATACTTATTAACTAGAATTTGAGACGCTCATTGTCAGTTGTTCTCAATGATCCATAATTCAAATCATTCTACACCAGGTTAAGTACCGAGGTAAGCAATCAGTCTATACATGGGTGGCTGCCAAAGTGGTTTTATTATTGAGCGTTTACGAGCTTTGGAGAGCACGTTAAGCTGTCGGTCCCGGATATAGCCGTTAGATAACAGTATTTAAGCCATTTCAGAGGCTAACTGGGCAGCCTTATGTTTTCTATTGTATGTTGGTATTTGCAGATTTCATACATTCAATGCGTCTAGAACTTCCGAAGGTTTGTCTGTAACACCTCCTGGACAAGCGACCACTCAAGAAGGAGAGGTTTTTGCAAGGTCACACGATCATCGCACACCAAGAGGATGGCTGGTCCATCTAATAAATGTGTAAGTGTTCTTTTATAAAACTTGGGCTGCAAAAAAGCTTACCTGATGGTAATCTGTATGGATGATTGGAACACCTGATGCATCAGTTGCGAACCTTTTAGAAATATTATTACTCATTATTTAAGGGCCTGATTCAGTAGTCTTTTCACATATATATTATAAACTCCTTAATAGTAGGAAGACTCGACATGTAGGTATCGGGGGAATTATTTGCCCTCTGCCGAATCTGGTTGTGGTAGTCATTATCGTTGAAAAACTATCGTCTGGGCCTCTAGCACGAGTTCCTGCAGTTTACTTACTCGATCACACGTACAGTTTCGTACCATTCATTGTGCACCAGAATTTTAGTTCTTAATAGTTTCCGCGAGAGGCGCTGGTGCTCAGTGTATGGGAGAAACTGTACGTGTGATCAAGTAAGTAAACTGCAGGAACTCGTGTAAAAGGCCCAGGTATGAGCGCATTAAGTAGGTCCGGTAGTAGGTAGTAGTATCCGTGATCTCCTCTATGCCACTGGTGTAAGTGTTGTTGTTTTTTATGTTGTAAATATACGCTAGATCTAAAGACCAATTTCTTTAAACTCATGGTATTAAAGGTGACTACATTAATAAAAACAGTCTGAGGAACATCGTTTTGTTTTATACATATTTATTCACCGAAAATAGGGGAGTACTTTATTGTAAACACAGTTAACTAGCGCGTTAACAAGCATCATTTTCGCGACACCTTCACTAGAAAAAAGAAACTTACGAACCGAACAATAATTTTATTACAAAATCCAGATATCACCTATCAAAACATTTGAATAACCTACAGATCATACTAATAAACAATGACATAAAACCAGAAACGCAACATGGGTCGCAAAACAACAGAACTACCAAAAAATAATATAATTTGAACAGTGGAGCGGGCAGGTAAGTGGAAATGGATATGAAAAGTTTATTTGGAACCATCTAAAAATGGTCATATTATGCTAAGATCAGAAAAACTTAAGGAATTGATGTGAGCGCAGTAAAAGTACAGGCTAGCCAAGAAAGAGAAGTATAGATTGCGAGTAGGGCGGGAATGAATGAAATTGTGTTTAAAAGAGATAAATACAAGAAGAGTAGGGCTTGCCTAGAACGTTTAATAGACTATGTGTCATTACAACCAATGAAAACGCAGAATCATTCTATCGTAGGACTGATGATAGGCGTTTTTGTATGATTACATTAATCTAATTCAATAGCGACTTATGTTTACACTGTGACATTAACAGGGCTTAAATTATTACGCTGCTCCCAAATGAATAGGCAGAAGAATATTAATAGTTATAAATAATGTTAATTTAATTATGTGCTTGGTTATCAGGTTTGGACAAACTGGTGGCTTTGTAAAAATACGAGAAAGATTTGAGGAAATAATGGGGTTTCAAAAGTCAGACCTAACTTCATCAGTAAATTCAGAGGAGAAAGTTTCCATTGAAGTAACAGAGAAGGAAATAGAAGAAAACAAAAGTGATATGGTGGAAACTACTGAGTGTGTAACAACAGTGATAGCGGATAGTGGTGAGGTTAGTACTATTTGATTATTATTCTGCTAAAAATATTACCTACATAGCTTGTTTTCACTTTGTTTAATATCAAGTATGAATAGTTTATATGTTTTATAGTGCAAAGTGTTTTGTGTCAAGCTATCCAGTCCTCCCACTGTTTATTTCTGGCGAACTGACGCTTTCCGGGGCAGTTATTTGACAGCGTGTTTGCTTCAAAATTCATTTATTTTTTTTAAGACAATGCCTGCACCATCGAAATTAAGGGTGCTAATTAAATAGACTTCTGTTCCCCCGTACTTAGGGGAGGCTTTTGTCGAGCAATGGACGTACTTGGGCTGATATGATTGTCTGTAAATGTCTCAGTTTTCATCGGCGACACGAAGCGAGCAGCCGTCATCGTTGGAGCAATCAATCACGGGTGAGACGCGGGTCGCAGCCGTGTGGCAGCTGCTGCGGCCGCTCGGCCTCTGCCACGACCTGCTCACCGCGCACACCGTCACCACGTACCTGTTACCTGTACTTGTAAGTATACAAATCTGTTCATGTATAATTTTTATGGAAATTGGTCCTGTCCTGCCTAGCATGGCATAGAAGAACCATGTCACTATGCCAGTTGCTATGTTTTTCTGTGATTTAATTGGTTGAACGCTGTAGAGAGACATGCTGGCCTGCTGGGCAGTCTTACCTTCTTGCTGTATTGTAAATAATAGATTATTCTGTTGGTTTTTTTATTATTATTATTTTTTTTAATTGGGCAGTGTCTTTGTATGCTCCTGTATGATTTATAAATGTAGATATTGTTATTAGCGTATAATTCGTTTCGTACCTTCGCAACCACACCATCTTCCTTATTTGTCAGATCAAATTCTTTAATATGTTGAGTTTTTAAACAAACTCAATTACAGTAACTGAAACTTTTTGATTGACCTTTTGGTCTTGTGGTAAGTGACCTTGGCCGTTAAGCCACAGGTCGTGGGATCGATCCCCACCCAGGACAATACTTTGTGCGATAATATGTATGTATTTGGCAAGATAAAAGTATGTTTATCAGTTGTTTGTTCGCCATAGTACAGACTCTGCCTAGTTTAGGATGAGATGACAGTGTGTTATTTGTCCCAATATATTAATGACATATCCACCTGTGTTAATATTGTTTGTGCTGAAGTTTTAATAAATAAATTTAAATGCTAAGTAAAGGAGTGGAACTTTCAAGTTATAAATTAAGCAAGCAAGTTATATAGACCGCGGACACCGGACCAAAAAAGATGGATGAATGGAAAGTCAAATATCAACTCCCTCGCTAGGTCATGCAATCTAGCGGGGGATTAGAACTTTCTTTTTCCGTAGAGGTACAGCACTACCCAAAAATGTAACCCACCATACTGGAATGTGTGTATACTGCACACTTAAATACGTGTTGTTTCCAGGAATGTATTCCTACACTACTCGACAGTCTGACCGATGAGGAACTGAAGCGCGAGGCGCGCGGGAGTGAAAATAAGACTGATACTGTTTCATGTTTGATACGCGCTTGTAAATATGTCTCAGTCAAAACTCCGCAACATCACAGCTTACTTAAATGTAAGTTTACTAAATCTATAGCTTTTTTTCCGTTTATAACACAAGTCAAGTGATTGTAACATAAAATATTTTATTAAGTTTTATTTTTATATTTGTGTAATTATCCATGCTATATACCATAATTTAATAACTATGTATTAATACATACAATCATTTACCGAGTCTATTACATTCAAGTGTGTAAGGAAATTAAAATCATGTCTACCTGGTATGGATCTACCACAGTTTATATCTGACTCTGCTTGGACAAAAATTACTACTTTCCACATTATTGAAAAATGAACTTTATTTGTTTGTTGTTTTGAAGCCATTTTGCAAAGAATTGATGCAATAGGTTGATGTCTATATCAAGTGTTTACTTGTTATAATTAACTCTATGTACCACATATTGGTGAAGTTGTATTTGAGTGATACATTCCAGGTTGGGACTGAGTGGTATATGTTATAAAGCTATTGCTTTATAACATATATCCCCGCCGGTGTTTTATTTAATCGTATTAGAATATTTGTGTATGTGTTTTATTGTAGTGGTCTTCAAGAGGAAGCGTTCGATAGATCGGCGACGGAATGGGTCGGTAGCATACCCTGTAGCTGCTAAGGGGCGTAACGTGTTTTATCTCCCCTTTGCCGCTACATCGTATGTTCCTGAATCCAGTGCTACAATCAAGATGATACCACATCAAGACGAAAATACCATACTTATAAAATAATATACTCATTCAATTGTGCACAATTGCCCTGATTCTATACAATACAACTAAACTAATTTATTATCATTGCAAATACTGAAGAAAAATAAGCGACATGTTGGAACTTGTTGACCGATTTTGCGCTCCGGACAAACAGTCCTTGTAGTTGCAAAATCCTATGGGTTTACTGTGCTTATCATACAAGCTATAATAGAAAGAGTCGTAATGACTTATATTTTAATATGTATGTATATTGCGCAAGATGTATGTGTATGTAAGGGTATTGCAGCGTCTTCATTATTAATTTTAAAGCTCAACTCAACTCTTCTTCCTCGAGACCACATTGTCTATTTCTATCTGTATCAGGGGGGCCATCGCCTAAGTTTAAGTAGATGAAGGTGAAAAATTACGAAATTATTCGTTAAATCGGCTTCAACGTTGAAAATCGATAACGGACCATTTATGACCTCACATGTGCGCATGTAAGCCGATTGAATTAATGATTTAGTCATTTTAACCTCCATCTATTTGAACGTCGACCACGATCACGTTGATCACCCCCCTTCCCCAGTGTGGAGTTTGAGATTGAGGATTTAAGCACTATGATTATTTTAGTATCAATCATTTAGATGTTATTTTTGGAAGCTCTATGAATGGACTAGACGCTCTGCACTCGTTCAGATGCTGGTTGCAATGATCAAGTGAGGGCTTTGCCATCTTCAGAAATCTAAACAGCGCACATATAAACTTTACCAGTTTAACTTTGACCAATGAATTATGGTTATTGGTACTGTTATTTTTAAACTGTCAGGCATCTTAATGCCTGCGCGTCGCCTGACGTACTCGACCGCCGCGCGCCGATGTGAATAACCCTATTTGTTTTATTGCACTCAATTGTACTTTAGAATATGGTCAGCCCAGATTTTTCTGCCTATCTATAAAAAATGTGTATTAAAATGATTTTATTTTTATTTTGTGTATTAAATATATTAATGTTTTCAGCTCTAGAAATGTTTCGCTTAAAAATGATTTTACGATTGCTTCAAATGTCTTCCTTCAATGGCAAAATGTCGGCTTTGAATGAAATTAATCAACTTATTAGTACATTTGCACAACAAACGAAGCCAGAATGGCTAACACCAGCTGTTATTACAGTAAGTAACACCCAATTAAATTTTAGTAAAGTCCTTTCATTTCACTACTGCACAAGGACTAAGTGTGAGTGCACTAAGTCCTTGTGCAGTTGTAAACAGATATTGTGCTTGTGTGCGTTCTTACTAGAGAGGTGCGCACGCGCACCTGTGAAATGCAATATGATATTAAAACCATTTGCGCTTGTCTAATGTTATGTTATAATGTGAAACTTATTTTGTAGAATTGGATCCGGGAGAATAAGGTAGTCGACATAGTATTGAGGGATTCTCTACATCAGCCCCAATATGTAGACAGGTTAGAAAAAATGCTTAGGTTTATGATCAAGGAGAACTCGCTTACTCGGGACGACTTAGACGCCATATGGAAAGCACAACACGGGAAGCACGAGGCGATTGTCAAGAACTTGCACGATTTGTTAGCGAAACTGGCGTGGGACTTCACTCCTGATCAACTAGATCACCTTTTTGACTGCTTTAAAGTAAGTTCTTTTAACATTAGATTATTTCACAATGTATGTATTAGGAATGCAAGGATTTCATCATTCATATTTTCAGGCCAGTTGGGCAACATCTAGTAAAAAGCAAAGTGATAAGTTACTAGAAGTAATAAGAAGATTAGCTGAAGATGATAAGGATGGTGTGATGGCAAACAAGGTAAATTTATCTCAATATGTTTGGACGATATTTTTTCCGGCAAGGGACATTTAAAAATATATTGCTTTTTTTAGGTATTAGTACTGTTTTGGAATTTAGCGCATTCGGATGAAGTTTGCACGGAAATAATAGACGTAGCGTTATCTAATCTCATTAAAATATTGGACTATAGTTGTAGTCAAGACCGTGACGCACAGAAGACGCATTGGTTAGACAAGTAAGTAAATCTATCCATATTTTATCGAGCATAAAAAAACATCATCCACAGTCTTCGGTCTCATTCGTCCACTCACTTTTCGGATATTTTTAAACATCTGCTATTCAAAATCAAAATCTAAAAGTCATTTATTCCGTTAAAATATTACATTTGTGTGGAATCGTCAATTTTTTTTACCCTACCGTGCAGTGCATTACGTCGCAGCTACTGAGAAACACTGCCAGAAAACTCAGTAGGAATCCTTTTTTTAAATATTTATTTCTTACATAAAGTTACATTGTATTTAAATGTGTTAATTTAGAGTGACTCAATCCCAAGCTGTTTTGTCACTTAAATAATCAGAAGTTTTGTAGTAAGCCCTGCTACACAATTTGGCTTTTATAATTCTTTTAAACTTATTCATAGACATTTCTCGGATATCACTGGGAAGGTTATAGAATCTTATACACTGCCCCATAAAAGAGTTACTTACTTTGTGGAGACGGGTGGTATGTAACACAAAGTTATGCTTATATCTAGTATTTATATTATGAGTATCACTCCTTTTACAGAAGGAGTCTTTATATTTATGCATATAAATTAGATTCTTATATATATATACTGACATGCTACAGTCAGAATGTTAATCTCTTTAAACTTCTCTGTCAAAGATTCTCGCGGACCAAGTTTATATATCGCTCTTACAGCTCTTTTTTGCAATACAAATATGGTGTTAATGTCCACAGCGCTACCCCTGAGAAGAATTCCATAGGACATTATACTATGAAAATAACTGAAATAAACCATTCTAGCTGTATCCACATCAGTAAGCCGTCTTATGGTTTTAACAGCATATGCAGCAGATCTTAATTTGCCTGATAGTTTTTCTATTTGTAGGCCCCATTGTAGTTTTGAATCAATTGTGATACCCAAGAACACAGTTGACTCAACAGGGGTCAATCCAGCCCCATTAAGCTGTACATTGGTAGCAACCTGTTTTACATTAGGTGTAGAGAATTTAATGACTCTAGTTTTCTTGTCAAAAGATTATTGGCGTTAAACCAATGAAAAACTTTAGAGATTGCGTCATTTACTTCGTCTTAATTGCGTAATTGTCGATTTATTGTAAACGTCAATGAAGTATCATCCGCAAACAAAACAATCTCATGTTTATCCCTTACATAGTAGGGTAAGTCGTTAATATAGATTAAAAATAAGAATGGGCCGAGAATCGATCCCGGTGGAACGCCCATTACCACTGGGGATCCCGCAGATTTTTTACCATTTATATCGACCTTCTGAATTCTATTGCCCAAGTAAGAAGTCAAAAGTTCGAGAGCCTTGTTCCTAATACCGTAGTGGTGTAGTTTCCTGACAAGAGTGTCATGATGAACGCCATCAAATGCTTTGGACAAATCGCAAAAAATACCTGATAATAACGTATACATAAAAGAAAGATTTATCTAATTTGGTGCAGTCGTTTGGAAGTTATGAGCGTACAAACATTTCAGTGATTCATTTTTATTTATATAGATATCATGAGTTGTTATTTTTTTGAGATATCATGTTTACCTTCGCTACTGTTAATGATGGAGGGTAAAGAGAGAAGCACCATCGACCGGTATCAAATTGTCCAAAAACACACAAACTTTCACTTTAAACCTTGGATACTAAGTATGGTCAAACTAAACTTTAATTTTATTCCAACCATTCAAAAATTAATTTTTACTTACATCCAGTTAAATTTATTCTTTAAAATTGGGAGTTGTTCCAGTCGCCCAATGTGACAAATTGACAGAATTGCTGAAGGCGTCATATGGCTTAACCACTATTATCTAACGACCACAACCGGCACCGATAGCTTTACCTGCCCTCCAAAGAATAAAAACGCTCAGAATTTCAACCACTTTGGCGGTCATCCACATATACACTGACCTAGGTGCTTTACCTTACTAATCACTTTCATCTGTAGTTCATTATGATCCTTGAACATAGTTCTTTTCGAATATTGAATTTGAATCAAATTTGCAATGCATGTTATTTGTATTTCGTTAATTTGCAAGTTTAAATAAAAGGAGTTATTGGAGTGAAATGGGTTGGGTGTACCTACGTTTAAATTAGATCCGAATTTAAAAATAATGTGATCTTCTAAGCGTTTCGATGGCAAACTCATTAAATTTTTGTGGCCACACTTTTTGCCCTGCTGGCAGGGCAGGCTGGGCACGATGTGTTAGGTTGGCGATGGATTGGACCGATGCTCCACAAATACAGTCCATTTTGGGGTTGCTGGACAGTCTCCACCTAGACATGTTTTCTTTGCTTTATTTATGGATCTTTTTTAGGTGTGTAGAGGAATTGAAAACCAATGAAAAATGGGTGTTGCCAGCACTTAAAATGATGCGTGAGATTTGCTGTCTGTACGAGGCGGGGGGTGGGACGGGATTGCGACCGAACGTAACTAGACAGGAACTGATAGATCGGCTGCAGACACAACACTCGCTCGTCATACTCGTCACGGACTCGCTTACGCATTACATGGATATGGTGCGGACTAAATTGGCAGGTTCGTAATATATATATAGAGTAGAAAGAAAATTAACTAGGGTTGCTATTTCGCCCACCCTTGCATCTAGTACCGTAAGAGAAAGAAAATAAATAGCTGCTATTTTATAAAATCCTTTTATAATATCGACGTCACCTTCTAACATTCATTTACGCTACCGAAACTTACCTAACTGCCTACGTAATAAGATGCTGCCGAGTTAAAAGGGTTCTTACTGACTAGGCTTCGACTGTATTCAGATAATTATATTTATATGCTTATACAAAAGAATACTCTTTATTGTATTAAATACTAGTTTTAACATATCTTATAAACAGTACTTATCTAGTTTTTTTATTACAGAGGAAGGGGAGATCGATTGGGAAAATTGGCTTCCAGATGGCAGGTACCCGCATGCAGCTCAAGTACACGAAAGACTGAGCTTTTTGAGGTTTTTGTTGAAAGATGGACAATTATGGCTGTGCGCTGAACAAGTATGTTGAATCTAACAATACTATTAAATGATTTGAGACACTATTTTGGGCTGCTTGTTACTACAACAGGATAGAGTAGGACGCTGTGATGAAGATCTGGATTATGTAAGGTCGCCGAGGTCGATAAGTTGTTCCCTTGTTTGAAATCACTTAAGAGACAGCAGAATAGTAAGAGATGCCATCCTGATGCACGTAATATCAGGGCTCACCGAGACCAACCAGCTGTACGGGACATATTATAGAACACGATTACGTGTGCAAACACAAGTATAATCTCTATTAACTCAGTCTCATAATCCTATGGGACGGTAATCCAACACGGCTGGTTGAGGTCACTGTCAAGAGCAACGGCTTTACGTACCTTTTAGGGCACCGGTGTAACATCACTAAACGTTCTGAAACTAGTGTCATGAAATTGGTGAAATTATTTTCTTCTTTTTTAGGCGAAACAAATTTGGGTATGTTTGGCTGAAAGGCCGGCCCACCTCGGAGACCGTGAGGCGTGTTTTCGATGGTTTAGTAAACTAATGGGCGAAGAACCCGACTTAGACCCAAACATTAACTTGCATTTTTTTCGACGGAACATTATGACGCTACCGCCAAACTTACTAACCCACGCCGGTATCAAGTGTTTTGAAAGGTACGTTTTTATTTTTGTAGTACATTTTTTACTGCACACAAGCGGTCTAGCCAAACTATTGCGCTCTGGAGTTCGTGCGTTCGATTCTCGCACCGAACAGTGTTTGTGTCAAAACAAAGATTTATTTCAGGGTCTGGTTGGTTAAGGGACTACCCTCAGTATAAGCCGCGGGACCCGTTAGTTTTGAAAACATCTATAACAATAATTTGGATAGACAGAACCCAAAAAGAATGACACCTGGACCAACCTTATTTTTGTAGATATACATATATGTAAAATTGCTTAGCAGCGTGTTTGGATGTGATTGAAGTATTTATTTTTAAGAGACTTCTATAAGAGCTTTTAAATTTGACTGCACGTTTTTCTTTGGTATATTTGTTAGGTGATGTCTTTGTCATTGATGATGATTACTTTTTTTATCGATAGTTATTGCTTATTGGTTTATATACTTAGAATTTTTGAAGAAACCTTTAGTCGATTGTGTGTTTTCTAAAATAGTAATAATACCAGAACGTGTGCTGGGATTGTTCACTTATACAAAACGCCATATATTACAAGTTTATTTATTTAACTTATCATTGATGTATGTTTGTACAACTTTCTCTTAATTTCAAAATTATGGCAATGGATTTATTTGAAACGAAATAACACTACTCGTAAATATTGGTTTGATTACAGGTTTTTCAAGGCTGTTAATGCTAAAGAAGGCAAACTCAAAGTCAAAAGACGAAGTTTTTTACTTAATGATGCCGATCTCATAGGCTTAGATTACTTATGGAGGGTGAGTTTATGAATGCTGTTTAATGTGTTTATATTATAGTAAAAATTAATACGGAGCTGTTGACGTGGTTAGCAAATGCTTGCTTTTCACGGCGGAGGCCGTGGGTTCGATTCCCACCCAGGACAGATATTTGTGTGCATGAACATGTCTGTTAAGTCCTGAGGGTGTAATTATCTATATAAGTATGTATTTACAAAAGAACCTACTTGTTCTTTGTGAAATACTACTTGTATACGTAATAAATCAGTTATCTGTATTCCATAGTACCAGCTCTGCTTAGTTTGCGATCAGATGGCCGTGTGTAAATAGTGTCCCAGGATATTATTACTATTATAAACGCAAAATTGTAACAGTAAAAATGAATTTTAATTTTGCAATAAACAGGTAATAACCGAGTGCGATGACGACATCTCGGCGCGGGGAATCGAGTTGCTGCGCGAGGTGTGCACGTGCGTGGGGCCGGCGCTGGCGCCCGCCGCGCACCACGAGGCCTTCCTCACGCACTGCTGCGCGCGCACGCAGCGCATGCAGAAGGACATGGAGGCGCACGAAGGTAACTTAGGTACTGCAGCCACGCACCCCTGTACAGTACACAGTAGTATAGATACGCGGACAATTCACATCAGATGTCACCAAATAATTATATAATATAATTTGAACGATTTTAATATTAAAATAAATTAAATAACATCATTATAATAAAAGGAGCGTCGAGCACAGTATTTTGATAGCCAAAGCATAAACCTTTTGCTCTAGTTATAATTATTATAAAAGAATGCGTTTCAAACCATGCACATAGCGATTTTAATTGTGAAAATTAATTTTCCCTTACCGTTTTGAATAACCTGCCGCTTAATTACTATACATCAATTCCTTTCGGCTTCCCTATTAAGTGTCATATATTGCAATGAATATGACGCTATGTTATGATTTTTTCACACGTACTCGCTATTTCGATAACCAATAGATGATGTAATGAAAGCAGCAAACCACTTGACTTAAGAAATAGCTACTTCTTCAATGCTACCGTTGCTATATGTTTACAGATTCGTCAGAGGGATGTACTAGGATGTGTAGAGTAATTCGTGCCATACAAGAATATATAAATGAATGTGATAGAAGGTTTTCGGCAGAAAGGCAAATCCTACCTATCTATAGGTCCGGTCGAGGGAGGCAGTGTACGATAATTGTCAGATTTAATTTTCAAACTGGTCAAAAACAAGTTGAAGACGTTGAGTTGTTTTCGCACTCGAATGAGACGTTGCACTCGTTACGGACTGCGATTCAAAGGAGGTTCGTAAACTATTATATAATCACTTGGGAGTAAAATTACTTTTCAAAGGACTGAAACTAAGACAGATACTTTAATGTGCACTCCGAAATTGAACCAGTTAAGCTCGCCCTTGCTTCGATCATCACTTACTGACCATGGATAGTCAGAAAGGTTAATAAATAATTCATCATGAAAGCTGGGTTAACGATCTCCCCTCATATGGCTCATCACTGCATCATTGGCCTAGCAGTAGCCTGTCCAATCGCAGACAATGAGGTCCTGGGTCAGGCTAATAAGTGATTTTGAGATTTTCTGCTAAGAAATTTTCTCAGTATCAGTCCGAAGTCTGGCAGTTGGCGGTGTTACACCCCCGCGCCTTGGAGAGCACCTAAAGCCGTCGGTCCTTTGCCTGTCCTATTTCTGGTCGTCACATCGGATCATGAGAGCAAAGCAATAGAAAGTATATGACCTGCGTAGATGATGATGATGACTTAGTGTCCACTGAGAGGGGCCACCGTGGCGGACCAGAACACCAGACATTATTATAATATGGCACAAATGTATTTTGTAGTTTTAAACATGTTTGAAATTTTACGATGCTAATATTTTTATGTTGTTTTTAGGCTGAAATGTGCTTCGGAAAGTAATATAAAATTAGAGTTATATGTAAATAAGTTGGAGCTGTATGTTAATGGAGAGTTACTGGATTCTAGTCACGATAGAAAAATACTCTCGCAACTACCGCTTCGTGACAAGACTGTGATTGTTGCTAAGGTAACAGTGTTTCAAATTTAAAAATATACTTTTGTACTGTGATTATTTATAAAGTAACTGTGTCTCACATTTAGAGAAATACTCTTGTAGTTGCCACTTTGCATTAAGACTATCATTCTTGCCGAGGTGACTGCCTCATGTCTCGGTAATTTTCTACAGTTGTAACAATGAGGAGGGTGTATCATAGGATTCAAGAATATGTTAGCCTATCTTGTGACTTTTAAACGGTGAATTGATTAAACTTAATGATGAACCATCCTAGACAAACGAAGTTTATTGTAAAAAAAAGGTCCAACAATGACATCTCCCATTTTGGTTGCACATTAAAATGATAAGATAGTTTGTACTTTTACAAACTTTAAAATCATAATATTAAAGCATATTGACTGTCAGTAATATAAATTAAATACTTGTACCATTCAAAAACTACCGACTAGAACCAGCAGAAGAGTTCTGACTTTTAAGTGGTGAACAGATTAAACTTAATTATACCACCACCAAAAAAGATACAAGAATAAAAATACAAAATACTCCAAAAATGATATCTCCTATTTTGGTTGCACAAGATGGTTCATCATCGTCATTTTGTCACTTGCCACTAATATGCTAGTGCGTATGGTTTCCGCACTTAGTATCGATGTGGACCATTGTATGTGAGCATATTATAAAACTTTATTCTTTTGTCTTACGTACAGGTTTATGATGGTCAAGTATGTGGCAGTGGCGGGTGCGGTTCGTCGAACGAGTCGAGTAGTGACTCGAGCACGTCGTCGCCTCCAATCTCACCCACACCTGAACATGCTTTACCTGGGGTCGTAAGTATCAAACACCATATGAATAATTATATATTCGGACATTATTCCCATACAGACATCTCACAAATTAAGCAGAGCTTGTACTATGGAAACCAGCTACATGGAAACAACTACTTTTCTTTTGTAAAAACATACTTATATTAATAAGCTTAGCTTAGGCTATTGTAACGCATCCAGAGGTATTTGGATGTCAATCTTGCCGGTTTTCTACTATTGTTACAAGAAGAATGTGCACTCAACAATATTGATATCACTACCAGGAGAAAACTTTATTTCTATTTTTTCTTGGGAAAGCAATATTCAGTGAAAAATGGAGTGGTTACATATACTAATTTTCTTCGATGTTATAGAGTAATTCCTAGTGAACGAAATTCCTAATTATATAAATTTATCCAGTATAAAAAATATATTATAAATTTACTTAAATATTTTTGTGAATAAGCACCTACAGCCTGCTATATAGCAATCAAATGGAAAGTTTAACATAAGAATATGTCACTCAATAATGTTTATTATAATTATATATATTTTTTTATTATAATATATAAATGTTTTACAATTAATTACTTAGCATAAATTAAATCGACTTGTTTATATTACATATCTGACATGGGTGGCCTGTTGATAAAATGAATTGTTATATTAAGACCTTACTGTACATATTTACACAATAAATTATGCTTTATCTTCATCTTTTAATTGGAAAAAGCCATGGCTGCCGGCCTGGTATAGATATCTTCTTTGCTGACTATAATTAGGATTCTGTCTGTCAAAGTACAATATATCTAAGTGCGCTATTAAGAGTGGTTTCGTTAATAGTAATTTTTGTATTTATTTTTGCAGTTATTTTCACAAGGGTCGTGGTATTTGCCATTTATATTAGAATTGGAACACATTGGCATCACAAAAGGTCATGGACCGTTGACTGAGGCCGCACATCTACTTTCACAAATCTGCCCAGCGCATAAGCAAACTGTAAGTATTTTGTAATATTTCATAAGGTTTATATGAGTTCCCAAATAACAAACGACTAAGGAGTTCGAGCTCTCGAATGGCCTGCAGCGCTTTGATTGGTAACTGTCTTGATGATGAGATAAGTTTTCCCAATCACAATACTTCTTGCACGTAAAGAGGTTGAATGAGTTTTAGTTAAATACAACTAAAGCAAAATCTCATTCAATTATGTCTTCATTCAATTTAGGTTGGCCATTAGCATGTTGTTTCCTTTACTTGTTTCAATACAAACATGTATTCGACCTTTGCAGGTACTTTTTTAATTAGTGCCGATTTCGCCGTTAAAATTAAACGTGATCAGTTGACGCTAAACTCGGTTCCGCTTCCTGTAACTGAGTTTAGCGTCCATTGATCGCGTTTAATTGTAACGATGAAATCGGCTCTTAATAGTACAATAATGGAGCCTTACCATATATGTTTACGATAACTATTTAATTGCAGGTAGAGAAACTTACAGAAGCTTTGCTATGTCGAGAAGATACTAAGTTGAGTGATATGCTATACGGGCCAGCACCTCCCACCGTCGCCTACAACATTGAAGTACGTGTCAACCAAATATGTGTAGTTTCCTAAAGGTGACCGAATAAAACTAAATACATTTGTTAATATTCAGGTTTTGTACAGTATGGTGATGCCGTCGTCCGACACGAGATTGGACCGTTGTCGCACCTTTCAGTTGGCTTGTGTCAAAAAGGCGCCGCTTTTAGTGCAATGTCTCTCTGATAAAGACTTTTTGCAAGGAGCTGCGCCACATACGCGGAGGTAAGCCTGACACAAGACAGAACCACTATTACCTTTACCTTGAGACTATAAAGGCCGCTTCCGTTGTCAGACTTACTAAAGATTGAGGCGAATGGAAGGGGATCGTAAGACACTTATCTTTAAATGTCCACAGAGCTTAGCGCGAAAGTTAGCATTGTATAGAAAAAACACACACGAATTTTCAACTCAAGTAACACTTATAGCAAAATATCTAAAGGAGAATTTGGACATGAATTGTACTCAATGGGAATTGCTCAATGGGTTTGGATTGAAAAAGACTGGGTAACGGGGACTTAGACACAGATTATGGGTCTCAGTTTATTTCGTACTCCTCATTGATACGGGTAATTCGCACACTCAATAAAGGCCATCCTCATTACTCAAACACGGCAGTTATGGATTTGTAGGGACAAGGAGAGTACCACATGCCGAATAGCTTGTGCTGGAGGTCTTGCTTATATAATTATACGCTGGCGTTATTCCCTTTGAGTTATTAGTTTATTACAGAGAAGCATCAACTTTTCTCTTTGCCTTAATTGTATAGAGATTTCTGCGACAAAATGTACTAAGAATTAATACTATGGTTTTTTTTCAGGGTTGGATATTTAGCTCTAGTCAGATTGGCTAAATTAGCTTTATATACGTTAGGACATCTATTTGAAATATTAGCTCCAGATGGATCGGACGTAAATGTTGACAGAGAATACAGGTAAATATCTACATATAATAGTGTACTCCTTAAAATTTAGCTTGATTAGAATGACAGATGTCAGCTCAATATGACTAGAGCAGGGAAAGTACTCACAGCAGGTTCAAATATATGTAATTTAAATAGAACAAAACAATAAAACATAGGTAGGTATAACAAATTGATTGGATTTATTCAATGGCGTAAATCCCAAATCAGTGTCGTCATTTATGAAATAATGGTATTTTTCTAAGTAAAGAAATAGTTATTATTTTATGAACATGATATACGATGAAAAAATGTTTGAGATGGGACCACGTAATCATTTGATTTGTCCCATCTCAAATTTTTTCAACATGACATAACCATGTACTGATGCCATAGATGATCAGATTTCTTTTAATGACTAATTTATTTTAATCATAAGTGTGTATTTCATGGTTTAAAACTGATTTTATAATATATATATATATATTTATTTATTTGTGAAACTTCACTAAAAAAATATTACATGCTCTGTTCCTAAAAATATTTATTACAAAGTTATGTCATCACTATTGGTGACATCTGTCTCATTTTAATCAAGCTATATTTCAAAGCATATAATGATAGGAATGTGATAATTTTTATGTGTATGTAATATAACTTAACTAAATTGATGTGGTTTTAGAATGGATGTAACAATACTACGAGAAGCTCTTCAAACTGTACCTAACCACAGCTGTGAGCTGATAGTCAAAGCTATATCTGAAAAGTTAGCAAATACCTTAGGAGAGCAGGTAAAATTCAAATAGCATTACACATAATTTACGCATAATTATAGTTTAAATAAGTTTAACACACGGATTATGTTTCACTTTTCTTTCTCAGGTTGTAATAGGTGGTGAAGAAAGTGATTCAGTATCTACGTTAGTGTGGTGGCGAGTCCCCACCATGGCGACGGTTCGTGCTCTGTACAATCTCGCGTACTCCGTGGCGCAGCCCATTGAAATTAATGGCATGGTGCATCCTGATGACGTCACACGTAAGTTAACCGCTAAATTTATTAACCCCTTGAAAATACAGTGCTTTAAAAGGAATATCAGACTTCTTATAACAGAGTTCATACTATTCGATTGCGCTAGGTCATGTAACATAGAGTTAACTCAAATGGACTATCCCAATCGATACTTCGGTAAACCCGCTTGTTACTGGAATACTTTTCAGTTACTGTAGCTAGATGCTCTCACCAGTCTGTAAGTGACGGGCGAGGTTAGCAACTAGGCTCGCGGTCAGTCCATAGATGAGTGACCACCAAAGTGGTTAAGCTGTAGGTCCCAGTTGTGGTAATTAGATACTATCAGTCGTTAAGCCATGTCAGAGGCCTTCTGGGCGGCTTGAGCAACTGACATTAGGATCACCACTGCCCATACGATAAGTAAGTAGTAACTAGAGTACTTACTAGTACTATAAATAAGGTATCGGGTACTATAAGGGGCAGTAGGACAACTATAGCTGAATTTATTATATCTGTATGCCCTAGAGGCACGAGGCGAGTGTGGCGATACGAGTCAGCAGATTAGGATGAGATGCGGCACTTTTTTGCGTCTTATCCCTGGCGGCAAATGTGCTTCTTCTCGGGTGACCCTTCGTGCTGTGCTGATGAGATTGCGGACGTGATTTGGCAGGGGATGGAGTATTTTATTCCATTCTCCGACATCCCGCTCGGTCACAAATCCCGGCCTTGGTACAATGCAGAATGCGCCCACGCTGAGGCCCGTAAAGAATCTGCTTACCAAGCCTGGATCAAGGCCCGCGATCGAAAGGCTTAGGCGCGTAGAGTTCGCGCGAGGAAGAGAGCCTTCAATTCTGCCGCTAAGTCCTGCAAGCGGGTTTTACGTAGGGCACGTTTCGATCATGTTGGACGTATCGGGGCCAAACTGGCATCGCACCCTCCGGGTAGTAAGCAGTTTTGGTCCCTGTCGAAAGTGGTTGAAACGAATTTCTGTCGACCCACTTTGCCTCCAATGCTGAAACCTGATGGTTCGCTGGCTCATTCTGCAAGAGAGAAAGCAAATTTATTTGCATCTCTCTTTGCAAGCAATTCACGTCTGGAC
The DNA here is from genome assembly GCA_951640165.1 of Pseudoips prasinana. Lineage (NCBI taxonomy): Eukaryota > Metazoa > Arthropoda > Insecta > Lepidoptera > Nolidae > Pseudoips > Pseudoips prasinana. The sequence goes on along the minus strand of OX621236.1, from coordinate 17,967,837 downwards.
GCTGGCTCCAAGCAACCACCAACTTTACCTCGTTGTGACTCTTCGATGCCGGAGATCGCAGTACACAATAAAGAGGTCCGTAGAGTATTGTGCAGTCTGAGAATAAGGCCAGTGGACCCGACGGCATTCCAGCAAGAGTGTTAAGGCAATGTGCACCTGAACTGTCTCCTGTATTGACACGCCTGTACCGCCTCTCTCTTGTAAAAAGAACAGTGCCTAAATCATGAAAGCTTGCAAATGTGCAACCGGTGCCCAAAAAGGGAGACCGTGCTGACCCTGCACATTACCGTCCGATCGCCATTACCTCCATCCTATGCAAGGTTATGGAAAAGGTTCTGAAAAGTAAGCTGCTGACTACCTTGAAGACAATGATCTCCTCAGTGACCGTCAATATGGCTTTCGCCGGGGACGGTCAACTGGCGATCTTCTTGTGTATGTCACGCACTGCTGGGGCGAAGCCATCGAGAGACACGGCGAAGCACTTGCCGTGTCGCTCGATATCTCGAAGGCTTTTGACAGGGTCTGGCACGCAGGTCTGCTCAGCAAGCTTCCTGCTTATGGCATCCCAGCTGGTTTTTGTAGCTTCCTGAGTGAGCGGTCGATCCGAGTGGTCGTTGACGGCTGCTCCTCTGACCTCATGGCTATTGATGGCGGAGTTCCTCAGGGGTCGGTTCTCTCTGCAACTCTTTTCCTGCTGCACATCAATGACCTACTTCAGCCTGGTCTTGTTGGGTACGCAGATGACAGTACGGTTTCAGAGAGATACTTGTCCAGCGCAACAACCAGAGGGGTTGAAGTTCGTTTCTTGAGAGAGGCCATGGTAGAGTGGACAAATTTGACCTTAAGCGTTGTCTCCCAGTGGGGTGATGACAATCTGGTCACTTTTAACGCCACCAAAACACAGGCGTGTCTCTTTACCGCTAAAAGGAGTCTTTTTGATCAAACTCCTAATTTTCGGGGTACATCTGTACCTGTGACTGAACGGCTCGAGCTCCTAGGCATGGAGTTGACATCCAGTCTCAACTTTGGCGCCACCATCGAGCATAAAGCCCAAACTGCGGCCAAAAAGCTGGGCATCCTAAATAAGGTGAAGCGATACTTCAAGCCTGGACAGCTTTTAACCCTTTACAAAGCACAAGTCCGATCCTGCATGGAGTATTGTAGCCACCTTTGGGATGGCTCAGCTAAATATCAGCTTGCTGCGCTTGACTCGGTGGAACGCAGGGCTAAGAGGCTCATTGGTGACGTAAAACTGGTGGATGCCAAGCTACATAGCTTGGCTCATCGTCGTAAGGTTGCCTGCTTGTCGGTCTTCTACAGATTGTACTTCGGTGAGTGTGCCCAAGAACTCCACGACCTCATCCCACCGGCCCCCTTCTACCATCGGACATCCAAACGCACTGCATCTTACCATCCTTACCTTGTAGCTATTCCACCAATTCGCACTAAGCGTTTCCAAACGTCTTTTATAATGCGCACAGCAAAAGAGTGGAACTCACTGCCTGCGTCGGTGTTACCAAAAGCTTATAACTCTAATCTCTTCAAAGTTAGAGTGAACAGGCTCCTTCTAGGTAAGCTCGCTCCATCGTAGACTTTGTCTCTGTCATCTCTGACATAGACTAGAGTGAAGAGCAAACCCATCGTTTACCCATAACAAATAAAAAAAAAAAAAAAAAAAAATGGGATGAACAGAAACTTTGGTAGTTTGGAAAAAGATGTGGGATTTGGATAATTTTCTTCTCGTTTACCCAAAATTTAACGCAATAGACCAAAGAAAAAAGTCCATTACCGTGAGCCTTCTTGCATACCTATATTAAGAAATATCTCTACAATGTTTGTATGATGGATGTATTTTTGACTTTTTGTCACCTTTTACAGTTGTTCGAGAATGTATGGAGGTGGTAACCATCTGTATGGCACTGGGAGGTGGACATTTAGATTCTCTTCTCCATGAAGCATGGTGGCAAGAAACAGCACCATACTTGATGATCGATTGCCCCAACCCGCAGGTTAGTATCACCACACTGGTATTTGAAATACTCTAGACGTGAATTGTTTAGAAATAATATGAAACTGGTAAATTAGTCTTGCAGTAGCACTGGCTTGATAGTGATGAAATATTACTGAAAAATCTTAGCTGTGGAAGTTTTTGATTTTAGATTTGTATCTAGTAAAACTTTAGTCCAGTACTAAAACATCGAAAAATCATTTCAATACTTAATTTATTGCTCAAACATGTTGCATCGGAGGGCTTTTTAATGTTATCGCGAAAATTGGTTTTTAGACATATCTTTTGTTAGTCTCGGCCTCGAGAAGTTTCAGCCCGCATTGGAAAATTACAACGCTTAATATTTTTTGTACATTTGAGTGGGTTTCTCGATGATTTAGTTTTTCTATTGAACCCGGTTATTCTATTATTAAGGCACTACAACGTTTGCCGGGACTACTAGTGTCGAATAAAATGTTGATCCCAATTAACAACTTCGTTTACTTGATATAACTCTCTTTCGTTAGTACTCAGCCGTAAATTGCTTTATTTTGGGACTGGACTTTACTCTGCTACTGAATACTCCTCTGAAGTCCTTTGTTAATAAATGGACTTAGTTAATTTCATTAAGAAACGAGCTTGCGTATTACAGTTAGATCTAACTGCTTTAAGTACAATGCGATGTAATATGGGAATCTGATGTATATCTCTGCATATGGTTTGTTCAATTTTACTCTAGCCGAGATTACGGTGATGAAAAGAGTGGTGTTGTCTACAGGTTCGCGTATCGTGTGCGGAGCAGCTACTAGCAATGTGTGCGTGGGGCGGCGGGGGCGGCGCGCGGGCCGCGCTCACGGCGCTGGGCGGCGCGGCGCCCGCCCCGCGCATGGCGGCGCGCCTCGCCCGCCACTCGCGCAACGCCATGCAGTTCCTGCAGCTGCTGTGTCGGCTCGTGGGGCTGGCCGGACCCACCGAGCGCACTCGCGACGATCTCGCACTTGAGGTTCTATTCGCCTTCTCTTATACCACCCTATATTTTCACAATTACTACTTTTTGATCTACAGAATTTGCTACACCCTTCGGCTGGTTCTCAAAGAAGTTCAGTTGCCTGTACGGAATTTGTCTTGGTGTACTTTTACATTGATGAATAACTAAACTCCAGTTGTTTCCTATCATTAGGTAGCCTGGCTGAGAGCTGTGCGAGCTAATCCGGAGTCGCTGGACGATACATTACTCGAAGGACATCTAAATCTCACGAAAGAATTGTTCGCGCACGTGCCTGCCCAAGTCAAATACCAGTATGGTGCTCATCCTGACCACAAAGATTCTGGTCTCATCAGGGTAAGTTCATTTAGTCAGGAATGTTGTATTACGGTTATGAATGTGTTATATTGCTGTTTTATCGCGATTTCAAAAAGAGATTTAGATACAGGCTGTGTTTAAACCTATTCTTAAGAAGTCTGTTATTTGCAAACCATGAGTTTTGAACTAAATGATTTTACTTCCTGCAATTTAACCATACAATTTAGGTTAAATGGCTAGGTAATCGGAGTCTGAATGTAACGTCATTGACTGTAACAAAAATCATTTATAATGTCGCTAAGGCGGGTGCGCAGGCGTCCGGCTCTAAAAAAAATGTGTGTAGGAGGTGAGCACGGAGTTCCTGTGGCCGTACTCGTGGGCTTGGTGCGTGGCGGACGGCGGCGCAGCGCGCGAGCCGGCACCGCCGCTGTGCCGGACGCCGGGCGCCGCCGCCGCGGCCGCAGACTTGCTCCTGGCGCTGGTGCACGGCTGCGTGCCCAACATGGCTGCTCTCGCTCACAGCCTCGAGCAGATGTTCTACTCGGGTATGTCGCTGACACCAAAATGGCTCGAACGTCACCTATTTATAAACTACCCTTTTATATAAATGTTTCTTCTAAACATTTTGAACAATTTGATCACAATTAAAAATCTTTCATTCGTTTCATACTATGGGGAGGCCTCACGAAAATATTTTGATTCTTAAAGTATTAAAGGTTGTAACGTTTTTATGCAGACAAAAGCATGCCGCTGTCGGAGTGGGAATACATGCCATGCGTGGGCCCGCGCCCGCCGGCGGGGCTAGCGGGGCTAAAGAACGCGGGCGCCACATGCTATATGAACTCTGTGCTACAGCAGCTGTACTGCGTGCGCGCAGTTAGGGACAAGCTACTGACTGTCCAAGGTTAGTTAAACTGGTTTATTTGGCTATATAAAATCTTCGCCGGTTGCCAATATGTTGAGTTTTGTTTGGCGAAACCAATCGGCCCATTGAAACTCAACTTCTCAAACTCATTAAGCGGTAAATGTATACTTTTGATGTTTTTTTGTGCTAATTAACTCATAAACATTTCAGGAGCTGCTACGGATCCTAATGAAGATTTTTCTGGTGAAAGTCATCATCACACTATACTGGAAAATAGCATTGAGGTAAAAATAAGTCTACCAATATTTACTGTTCTAACTCATTTTCCTAAGAAATAGCAGATATTCATTATTTATTACCTTTCATTACAGAATAATTCTGACTACAACATCACAATTTTAAAACAAGTGCAAGCAATATTTGCCCACTTGCATTATAGTAAACTCCAATATTATATTCCAAGAGGATTGTGGGCACATTTTAGGTACGTCATGTTACATAATGACTCTATTTACCTTCAGATACTGTAAGAAAATCCCTTAAAGGTGCAGGAGGGGTGTGTGCGCTCGTAACGCGATCGTTAAGTATTTAACGTCCATTAGGTTTGACCGTACATTAATTATCTGACGAGGAATGAAGATTATTGGGCGCTAACACCTTTCCTTCACAGTATGTATACTCGAGAAGGACTCTTTTCTTTTTAAGTGTTTTCTTTTAACTTGTAGTCTTGTGTTTACATCATCATCATCATCATCTAAATGCACTTGACATGGACGTGTTTTTATTGCGTAGTTTTAATTAAGTATATATATTACGTTAACTATAAATATAAAATGTAAATCTAGTTAATGAATATACTCTTTTCCTTAAAAAATATAAAGTGTGAATAAGTATGATAATATTGTCCCTAATAACTAAATAATTGTTATGAACATCAATTGCTAAAATGATTTTATGAACAATGTTAGGGCAGTGATTGCGTACACAGCACTAATTTGATTCTTATTTTTATTTATTTTGTCAACTTTGTTACGTTTATTCAATTTTATACACCCCCGTGTTAATTTTGTAATCTATCAAAGCCATGATTATATTTTATTATGATTAAAAGTTATAAATAAATTTATTAATAATGATTATGTTTATTGTAGGTTACAAGGTGAACCAGTGAACCTCCGTGAACAACAAGACGCGGTGGAGTTTTTTATGTCTCTAGTCGAGTCGTTAGACGAAGCTTTAAAATCATTAGGTGAAGAACAACTCATGGCTAAAACCATGGGTGGAACTTACTCGGACCAGAAAATTTGTAAAGGCTGTCCACATAGGTAAACATAATTATCACAGTAAAGAACTGCTCACTTCGGAAGATTCTGGAATTCATCTTCCATTTAGTGTTGCCAATATTGTGTTTCATGCATTACTTGTTATTCCATAATTATTGTGAAACGTGATTTTCTTCTATTACTTACGTCGTAACGTCTGACATTCTGATAAGCCCTCTGTCATCCGTTAATGACAGTTTTCCAAAAATGAATCATCACACACGCACATACTTACGATGTGGTGCTGCTTGCAGTGACAGGTTCACTTGCGGTCGGGGATATTGGGTTCTAATACGCAAATAATTAATAAATACAATTTATATCTGTTTAATGTAATTAATGGTGTTATAAAATGAATTTTTTAAACAATATTTTCAGGTATTGTAAAGAAGAGCCATTTAGTGTAGTGTCACTTGACATTAGAAATATGTCTCGTTTACAAGAATCATTAGAAGCTTACGTTCGAGGAGAGTTATTAGAAGGTGCCGATGCGTATCATTGCGACAAATGTAATAAAAAGGTAACATTTTTTATATAGTGTCAGATGTTTTCTTCTTGTACTAAAAATCTCGTACAGTGAACTTTTATGTTAATTAAAAGTTAAAGGCTTAATTTTCATCTAATTTCTATTCAATGTGAATTAAATTTTTAAGCTCCTGTTCACTAAATTATGAAGAAATGTTTTAAACTGCCTAACTAATTTGAACTTGATTTGAAAAACTAATTTGCCTTATTAATTAGCATGACAATTTGTTTCCTCGAATAAAATTAATTTATATGATAAATTTGAGATATACTGGTAAATACACCCCATAGTTCGATCGATTCCTACACCATTGAGACTGAGAGACTGTCTTGCTCTCAACGCGTGCGCGAGAAAAGCTGAAATCAATACCAAAAACGACAAAATCAAAGTTTTGTATTTCCCCGGCCAAAAGTTGCTAGTTGTAATGAATATCTACAAAAATAGGTTAACCTACAATATAATATTCTATATTGTGTTAAAGGATCATTGTTCTAGTGTTAAAATCCAGGCAAAAGTAAATAATAAGTTTGGATGGGAAAATAGTATATAGGAATGGCACTTGTCTTTGTGACTTCTTTAAAAAATGGTTTAAATTTTATTAGGACAGTTCTATAATTGCTGATCGTGTTTAAAGAAAATTATATCCGTTCTACTGCCTTATTATCCTACGCCATTGTATTATATGTGCGATTTGCCGATAGATTGTTTTAACGTTCATGTACGAAGAAACTTACACTACACTTCAGTTTTGGTTAGATGTTTAACTTGAGATATTATTGTCTTATTACAGGTGGTGACAGTGAAACGCTTATGCCTAAACAAACTACCTCCCGTATTAGTTATACAATTAAAAAGGTTCGAATATGATTTTGAAAAAGTATGTGCAATAAAATTTAACGACTATTTTGAATTCCCGCGGGACTTGGATGTGGAGCCTTATACTGGTAAGTTGTTGTTATTATGTGAATGCCACTAATTTTGCTATTAAATTTGAATCGTGAGAATAATGTGAAGAACTAAGAATAATTATAATTTTTAATAAATATAAATGAATAATAGTGTCAATGAGAAAAAAATATTTTATTTAAAAAAAAGCGTGCGGTGCTTTTTGATATATTATCGAAATTCAATTCATCTGTCAATGAAATATTTATAACTATTGACACATTGCACAACACTTAAATCATTAACATAAAATGGAAATATGAAATTAAATGAGGCTCTCCCACCTTAGCGTCTTTCGATTGTCGTCGTCTTACCAGCGCCCGCGAAAAGTCGCCGCTAACGAAACGGCTCCCGAACGCCAAGATTACGCAGCGCCGGCGTTGCATCTGCGCGGCATATAACGCAGCACCGTTTCCCACTGTGCCCCCCAGCGTGTCTTGCCATTTTGTCACTGCCTGTACCAGAAATGCGCAATGCTAACATGACTTTGCTTTATCCTGTATTGGACAGCTACTCAGCTTTGGTGTCGCAGTGCCGCTTCGCTAGCGCTGCGTTAACGTTGCGCGGGCTCTGGCAAAACCACGGTCGAAAGATGCTAGTGTGCGGGGCCCCTCAGAGCTATGGCTATGATAAGAAATTAAAATTTTTGGATCCCATAAAACTGTATTCAAACAGTTATGTGATGCAGTTAAGGTTATTCCAAACGTATATTCATACAATCTGACTTTTCCACTCTTTTATCATGATATATTTAATTTCTGCAGTTTAGCATAAGTTCATTTATGTTAATAATCCATCTTTTAACAACTGTAACCTTTCTTAGCCTGGGGCCTAGCTAAAGTAGAAGGCGATGCGTCATTATGGGAAGGCAGTGAGGAAAAGTCTCCAGAAACTAATTACCAACTGAGTGGAATAGTGGTGCATTCGGGACAGGCTTCTGGTGGCCACTACTACTCATATGTGCTGCTAAGGTCAGATATGAGATTTAATCATTTATATTTAGTGGTAGAGATAACTATTTCCAAATTGATGCCAATCGTATTCTAGGCTTGCTTCTTTGGTACGCATAAAATAAGTACAGACGGCAAATGCGTATATGTACTGGGTTTATTACAACGATTTCATCTATTTCTCTTCGGAAGCATAATATGCGCACGGTTAATGTCAGTCTGTATTCTAATTCCTAGCAAATGAGAAAGTAAGTAGATGTATTTACCTGGTACAGCTATCTCCTTTGCTGACTTTACATTAATTGGACCGAGATATCGTTCGTCATTATTTGACAAAGCCAAAAATTCATTATATAAAATAGACAAATATTCCCGTGATGAAACCAAATTAATGATACCAAAATGCAATACAGCGCTCCATAAAAAGAATAGAAGCATGATGGCAATCAAAGTATTCAATTCAATACCTAAAGAACTAAGAGAATTACCCCTAAGAGTTTTTCAAAAGAAACTTAAACGATGGCTATTGGACAAGTGCCCATATGAATTGAAAGAAATGTATGATTATAGTTATTAAGACAACAATTAATGATATTTCTGTATTAGTATGTATGACATCCAGTTTATGAATTGTATAATCAAAATTAATTTTATTCTTACTACTTAATTGTTATTACCTTAATTTCTGACATTTATTAAATAAATTATTAATTATATATGACTTATAAATTGGATAATGTTGATTTATAAACTGAATGAATTTATAGTATGAATAGCGTTTATTATTGTTTCTGTATAATATTGTGTTTATGTAATATTTACATGCCGTGCTAACGGCGAAGCATGCTGTCCATTCTATTTTTAAACATCCTGTAAACCATGTTTCGACGTAAATAAATAAATTATTATTATAAATTATTATTATGTTGACACCACACAGCTGTGTGGTGACGGCGACAAATATCAGTATCAGAATCACCCCATCTCATCCCGTGGGGGGGCGTAAGAGTCGACCCGAGGGAATATCAACCAGAGGATGGGCAGCAGCTTCCTTCTGATTACTATGACCATCTTACTGCGATTGCCAACCCGCGTGCCAAGCGTGGCGATTATGGCATATCCCCCCAAGACGATTCTTGAGGGAGGCTTGTCCAGCAGTGGACTTATTTAGCTGTAATGATGATGTTGACACCATGTGTATGTGCGTAAAATAATAAAGGCCTAAATCACTTCATGGCGAAAAAGACCTTTTTAAATTGTAAGGAAAGGCGTCTGGGTCCCTCCCATAGTGTGTATTTACATGGGCTCTATCGTTTTCTTTGATTTCATATTATATAACAAAAAGAAAAATATAGCACCGAAATGCAAAAAAAAAAAAAACATGTGTTGCCCTGTATATTGGCTTATTGGTGTGCATGTAATTGCGCAGGGACAACGGTATTGAGGGCGGGCGGTGGGTTAAACTTGACGACGGCGACGTGTCTGAGTGCGGCATGCACGACGACGAAGAGATGAAGGCGCAGTGCTTCGGCGGGGAGTATATGGGCGAGGTTTGTGTACTGTGCATACTCTACTATATCAAAAGCTAACCCGTTCCACATGACCAACTGGGGCTTGGCAATGTTTCGGTAAACACAAGTTTCAAGTTCTATTTTCTTGATTTTGTGTTTCACAATTACTTTATTAACCATTCGGTATTGTTGTGTATGTGCATTAAGTCTTCTTTCATAAAATGAGATTTTAACACTGTTTCTAGTGATGTCATTGCTAATCTTTAATCATTAAAAATTATAATGTTATAATTGTTACTACAATTCAAAAATATGGATATTTTTGTATGTAAAACAAAATCGTCATTTGCATCATTCGTTGTCAAGGATTATCTTAGTAGATTTAATCATCAGCGCAAAATCGCAGCAAAATAATGATCAAGTAGTGCGCGCGTATTTATGATGTGTGACCTAATAAAAAATACTTGTACATGTCAATTATCCTATCGAGATTAACAACCCTGTAATAATACTAATATATCGATACATTAAGTTTAGGCTGGGCCGTACCTTGCCTGCGAAGGAGGATTATACGCCCAAAGATAAAATATATTTAAAAAATCCATATTAAAGTGTGCACAACTAATAATTATATTTATATTTTTAACATATTATAGTGATGAAAACTATTCAGTATTTCATAATTATGTTCAATTTTAATAAATTCTTTCTACTTTCTGTACCATAAACAAAAAAGCATTAGTCCAAGAAAAACAGCCATGAAGTTATGGTTTTTCGAACTCAATTTCCAATCTATTAATATAATAATCTCTATTTATGTATATATTTCCAGTTATTAGTCCAAGTACATTTGTACATGTACTGATCATTTCGATATAATATGGATATTTTTGTTCTTTAATATTGCAAACCTACAGAATTGGATCGTGTGGAACAGGCATCACATCATAATTGTCAATTGTTTCCTAATGCATGATTTACATCTCATAATAAACTATGTGATTTTTTGATTTGGGTATCAGTAACATTGGTACTAAAATATCTATAACTTGAGAATTAAATCTTCACTTCAGACATTAGAAAAATGTATATTTTAATTCGGGACATATTTTGTTCATAAACTTGTACTCAACTTTTTAATAATTATTTTGTCCAATGATCAAGATACAGCAGATAAATATGAAAAGAGAAAAGATTATTGCTGGCATACATACTCACGTATTAAAAAGTTTCCAAGTGAGAAAACAGCATTTTTACACTCTATGGTCAAATTAACTGAGGAAGTATCTGCACCATGCAGAATACACTTCAAAGCATTTTTTAACATTATGTAAATGTTGTGTTCCTTGTGGAAGTTAGTAAGGTCTACAGTGCTCATTGGGGAGGGGGAATGGGTTGGGCAAAGTGTGATTATGACATACGTGACACACACAAGAGTTACTATTTGGTGGGCCGTATGCTTTTTTGCTGATGTGTAGTATAAACGAAAGCTAAAAATAATAAATAAGTGACAATGTGAATCATGCATAGGAAAAAATATTAATTGTGCTTGTGGCATTCAGATTTGTTCAAATTTTAGGTGTTCGATCCTATGTTAAAGAGGGTGTCATATAAACGACAAAAGCGGTGGTGGAATGCATATATGCTATTTTACACGAGAAAAGACACTATAGAAACATTAGGCCTTGAAGAAACTATGAAAAATCTGACATTAAAGTAAGGCCATATTTTAATTATGCTATTTTGTATATTCTGTGACAAGTTAATGGTTTAACGATATATTAAATAATATGCTTTATTGCCATGTTAACTATATTTTTAAGTAACTTATAAAGTTTACAGTGTGTTGGGGTAAATACCCCAACACACTGTTAACTACTTCGTGTGAATGATATTTCAGTGGACTTCTTTAGAAGTGACTTAACCATAGTTTTCTTATTCTTAAAACAACTTTTCTAAAAACTTATTGTTTTGATTGATTAGTGTTTACTTGACCGTTCTTGTTATAAATAGATAAACTTGGGTTTTGTCAGTCACTTAACTATATATTTACTAATGTCTACATTAATTTTAGGGAAAGTGCAATTCCGAGGCCGATTTGGTTATCAGTGCGACGCGGAAACATAGCCTTTTCACATAACCAGGATCAATTTAGCCTGGAGCATTTTAATTTTATGAAGAAATTATGTTGCATGAAGCTACAAATGTTGCCCGGATCTCAAAGTGCTGTTTGGGTATGTAAAAAAAATTCTTTTAAGTTCATATTTAAAATAAACTGGGCTTGGATGCGTATAGGTCAGGAGCTCACAATATTGATAAAATATTTTTATATTGATAAAATATTTTTTTGATGCTACCTTTTACATTTGGGTAGTATTACAGAGGTATGCAATAATTTATAGAATATATAGACTTAAAATAAGACGTGTGAAATTATATAAATTTATATAATTTCACACCTCTTATTTTAAGTCCTAAACTCAATACCAACGTTGCTATTGCAATAGGCAACAGTCATAATTTTACTTCACTTTTTACAAACAAATATCTAATTGTTATACAGATTCTATAATTGTTTGAGCCATTCCTATCGAATATCGTAGTATATGTGATCCAAAAATAAAAATAGCAATAAGATTATAAAATACTCATACATTCCAATACGGAATCTCCTACAAGATGACCGATGGTCAAGTCGCTGGATGCAGATAGCGCAAGACCGGCAATTGTCGAGACCTATGCGGGAGGCTTCTGCCCGGCATTAGGTCTCTTTCGGCTGATATGATGATCATTCTAATACGAATATTTCTACGATTGCTACATCCACAATATAAAAAAAGTAAAGTCATCATTATTTAGGGAGCGTTCAAGTATTACGTAACGCTATTTTTGGAGAGTTTTGACTGCCCTCCCCCCATGCAACGTTTTCCGTGACATTTGGCTACGACCATCATGCCTGCTTCAGGTGCACGAAAAATACGAAAAAATATGAAATTTACGTAACGGTATAAGTTAGTACCTAACAGTTATACACACCAAATGTTCGTAACGGTATAAGTTAGTACCTAACAATTATACACACCAACGTTAAAAAACCTAAGCAACCAACGTTAAAATATCAAAGCATTAATGAATGCCAATGATAAAGACTAGTTCGTGTAAAAAATGCAACAATGAACTGCACGCAACTATTAAAATCCGTAGACGAGCATATTCACCCATGGCAATATTTTAGGAAATTTTCGTAAGGGAATTTTACGTTTTCCACGTATAATTGATATTCTGGCCGGTATTTATAAAGAAATTTCTGATACCTACTTAATATGGCAAAATACACACAATATATACGATAGAATAGCTGAGCCTACTCTTAGGAAATGTTTATAATGTGTCAACTTTGTGTAGTCCTTGTTAGTTACGTGAACATATATTAATATAAACATGAAAGTATAGTTTTTTCAATATTCATTTTTTTTAATAAATGCAAATTTTCCATGTTTCTAACTGTAGAAATCTTATTACAGGGGCCAGAACACGAAGAAATGTCAATGTTAGCAGTACAATTAGCGACAAAATTTTTATTCCAAGTTGGATTTCGTACAAAGAAAACTCTTCGTGGTCCTGCAGCAGACTGGTATGTCGGTATTTAGTGTGAATCACATTTTTTTTATAAAAAAGTTCCCATACGGTAACTCTGTTTCATATTTTTCAGGCATGATATCTTATGTCAACACTTACGATGTTCTCAAGCTGTAAGAGCGTGGTTCGCAACTGATCTCTTTAAGCATCCTCACAGGTAATAGAAATAATAAGATTATTTTTTGTTTATTGATATATTAATAATCCCTAGACGTCAAGTACAAATAATAATAAATGAAATATGTAGTAAATATTATTTATTAAAGTAATAGAATGCAGCTAAAGCTCACTTTTATAAAAAATAAATCTGTAGAAGAAAATTAGTAAATTTTAAGTATCTGCTCTCTTTACGCGGTGCCCTTGTTCATACTCTGATTGTGTAGTTTCGTTTCAATTAATCTATAATATAATTATTAAAATTATATTTATATAGTTTCATATTAAATTACTCATATATTTTCTTTTCAGACTTTGCGATTATTTATTATCTTGTCCCACGGCCGAAGTGCGAATAGTGTTTATGAAAATTATCGTGTTTCTGGCGCACTTCTCAGTTCAAGACCCACCAGGTAATTAGTACGTTAATTCATTGTTCAATACATACCATTTGCTTCTAATTCGACTATTGTCGCTTAAGAATTTATTGTATCGTGGTCGCTCCATGTGCAAAATAACAAAATTGCCTCTATATATTTCTTTAGTGATGGGTTAGGAATAGAAGTACCGTCATAGAGATTAAGCTATCATCTTACTCTATTTAGTATTTACAATATTTCCGGGTGGTTATTGTTTATAATTTAGGCCTAGCTTCTCTATTTTTCGTTTATGTTCTTGCCAGACCAAAAACAAGCTTACAATATACCAACATTGCATTTTTATAAGTAAACATTTGGCAATGACGGAATAGTTCAAGTAGATTTAGGCAGAAAGTAGTCATTTTCTTTAACGGTGCGTTCCCGCGATAAGTAGCGAAATTGTCTTAGCACATCTTCATTTGTTAGAATCACATTTGGCTATGACATTTCCGTTTGTCTATACCCACTATGACTACACCTGTCTTGTTGCATATACTTGGTGGTAGGCCTAATATTTGCTAAGTCTGATATCATAAAATTTGTCTCCACGTACTTGTTATAAAAACCTTGCTCTGGCGAGGTCTGGCAATCTGGTTAGTTTGTTTAGAGCAAATATTCTAACTTAAGGATCAGACAATAGCCGAATTAGATTTTTTCTGTAAGCCAAGACCACGAGGTTCATCTTAAACCAATAACAATAAATACTTAATTGAACAAAAAAAACACGGTCAAACTACTATTCCTTTCACAAAGAATTGCAACTCGGTGACCTGTGAGGTGATAATAATTGTATTTATGCTGCTGACTGTGTATCTACATTTAGAAACGAAATTAAAATGAGTATCGTTGAGTTCGGTAATAGCCAACGCGTGGCAGTGTTACACCTCGCGTGATGGCGATAGGCTCATGTTGTTTGTCCGTAATAGTGGCGAACGGCTACGGGTCGTGGAGCACGCGCGAGGAGGCCGCGTCGCTGGCGGACCAGCTGCTGTGCAGCGCGCGCGCGCTGGCCGCGCCGCCGCACAGCGACGTGCACGCGCACCGCCACCTGCCGCTGCTGTTCAACCTGTTCCACACCTACGCCAGCCTCGGCCTCAGCGAGAAACATCAGTTGTTACGCGTAAGCACCCATTATAAAAAATAAAATAGGTTTTTATTCACGTAGACTTTAAAAAAGCGCTTGTAAATAGTCACAACATGTTTGTAGTAATACAGTTATTATTTCTAGTTACTTATTACAGATATTTAGGTACACGGAATGTTAAAACATTTATACAATTTATTTTATAATGGTAGTGACATTTAGCTAGCTTGTATTAAGTTATTGTCAAAGAGATTATGTTTTAAATTTTACTACATATTGTCTGAATGGTTCTGTCTATATTAAGGTATGAATTCAGTATTATTATTATAACGGACCTTGTGTTTAAAACGACGGTCGCGCTTTAATGCTACCACCGGATCCAATGCGCCCCAACTGAGAAGACCCAGCGAAACAAACTCAGCAGGTACATTATACCCGTTGTTACCATCCGATTAATGCACCCTTCGGAACGGAATTCATTAACGCGGCTTGCAGTAGTTGTAGAAATCATAATCAAGAGAAAGGGCAGCCCAGACATTTTATTTTCTATTATACACGGGAAGGTGTCTGCATGCGTGTATGAGTTTCGGGCAGACTACCATTGTACGCAACCTGTGGAATATCCTTAATACTGAACGCGTGTAATTTCATTAAAACTTAGTTTGTATTCGTTCGTATTTTCTTTGGTTTTGAATCATACGAATCAATATATCATTGCAGTTTTCAAAGAATTTCGTAAAGGAACTTCCTTTGATGGGAAAATTAATTGTGGATGAAGTTAAATGACCGCAATTTACCAATAAAGCTCAACTAAGGAACGAAAATCAGTTTGAGAAATAGGAAAACAGTTGCCTACTTTCCAAACAAAAATATCGATTTGTATAGATCGACACTTCGTTTAAGAAATTAATATTATTTTTGTTTATTTTGCAATTTGGTGTGTAGGAAATTGTTTAGTGTCATAAGACATTTAAGCTCCTTAAATTTCGTCAACTGTTTATTACTCGCACTAACTACAACTCGTATTGCGCTATTATTGAAATATCTGAATATGAATCGGCCGTAAATGCACTGTTGCGTGACCTAGGCTTCGGTTGCGTAAACAAATCTGTTTACTGGTACAAACACAATATTGTTTTTTAATTCCAGTTAAAAGTTCTGGACGTCGTGCTGGCCGTCTGCATGGATGACAGCAACACATCGACGGGAAAATATCAATTCCCAGAATCAGCCAAAATTCATCAGGTAATATTCATTCAGGATTCGTCCTCAAGCGTGAAGTGCCTAAACTATAGTCACCAAAGTATTTGGTATTCTGGTAACGGCATGTTGCACCGCGTTTCAATTTGCAATATTTCTTTCAATAAGAATCAATAAAAAATGCTTATCTAAAACTGCCAGAATAAATGTCTCATGAAATCTACCGTTTGGCATATTCTGTTCTCGTGTTCTTAAAAAATAATTTATATGTGTTCAGTTTAGGACGCGGAAACACTAGAATACTAAATATAATCATCTTAGTTTTGTTTTCTTTCTCACACGTGGACGTGAAGAGCGGAATGTAGAAGTTTGTAGTTGCTCAGACAAGTGATTATGACCCATTTCGTAGTGAAGTAATTTACGCTAATACCAAACTTACGTTCACAAATTCGCTGTTCCTGCTAAATGAAACATGGTCGTAGGTCGTGTGTGCGCTGGCGCGGTGCTGCGATGTGTCGACGCGCTGCGTGTCGGCAGGCGCGGCCGAGGGCGTGGCTCCACTGCCCAACCCCTTCGCCGAGCCCGCTGCTGGGCCGCGCCCCGCACTCTCGGCCGCCGCAGCCGACGTGTTCTACAACCGCACCGGGTCAGTAATGGCATCCTCATCGAAACTTTACACATTATTAGCGTAGCTTAGCGCCATAAAGACGCCTTTGAACTTATAATAGTAATGTCCCGGCCGAATTTCGGCTACGGCAGCCAGTCTCAATGGAGATTAGCCAACTGCGCAGGCCATATTAAAGTGCACAAGTGTGTGCGCAAAACACAGGAGCACTTTCTATTCCATAACTCTCATGATCCGGTGGGACGACTAGCGACACGACCGGAAAAAAGTCAGGTACAAGACCGATGGGGTGTAGGTAATACCGCCAACTCCCAGACTTCGGGCTGATACTGAGAATTTTCTTTCTGTCACTTTTTTGCCCGACCTGTGGTTTGAACCCAGGTCCTCATTATCTGTGTTTGAACACGTACCAAGTACACAAACCTCATGATTATTATTTTATCAGGACGTACATGAAGAAGTTGACAGAAGAATGCTGCGGGTGTGAGGAGGGTATTCGGTTACTCCAGTTCCTATGTTGGGAGCACGCGGGGTGGTCGCGCGTCGCGCTGGCGGAGCTGTTGTGGCAGATGGCTTACGCGTACTGCCACGAGCTGCGGCGCCATGCCGACGCGCTCACCGCGCTGCTACTGCTAGAGGACAGCTGGCAGCACCACCGCATACACAACGTTATCAAGGTGAGTGCACCTTCGCCGTGGTCAACCGAGAGCCCTAGAAATTGAAGACATTAACAGCCTTATTTAAAAACGCTACTTAAATTTAAGCCGGCCGATTAACCATGGGTTATCAAAATGTTCATTTAAAAACACTATTTAACTTTGACCCGCGGTTAAGCCATGTCAAAATTTAAACAGCGTCGGCACCAGGGTTATAACTTGTTTTAAAAAAAATATGCTGATGTTTTGTTTGACGTTTGTTTGGTAATTGAGGTTTTATGCAAGTTTTTGGCTGTTGTAAGTTTTAAAATAAATACTGAATTCCAGTTGGATTCATTATCATAAACTTGAAAAATCATCGAAGAGCATCAAAACTCCTTTAAAATGCACGTTTAGGATCACAGATCTATCGTTCCGTCATCGCGTCACTAGCATAGAGAAAAAAACGTAAAATATTAATACATCTTCTGATTTAGTTCATTAATCTTGGTAACTGGCTCTATACCAGTTCCAGAAATGTTGACAGTAAAATAAAATGACGTTACATAGCTGGTAGTAAGTAGGGTAAAAAAAGAAATAGTTGAGCATGGTTCAAGTGGTTGAGCGGGGTTTAGCTGAGCCATGGTTGAGCGGGGGATCACGGCATTATACAAATAAATAAAATTGGAGTGGCTGTTTGTAATATTGAAATAACCGTTTTTTTCTACATAAATATGAATATATATACGGTACCTACACCAATATATTTTTTTTTTACAATTTTTGTCTGTCTGTCTGTTTGTTCCGGCTAATCTCTGAAATGGCTGGACCGATTTTGACGGGACTTTTATAAGCAGGTAGCTGATGTAATAAGGAGTAACATAGGCTACTTTTATTTTAGAAAAAAACATTTATTTTAGAAAAAACAAAAAAAATCAAAATAAACTAATTAACACGCGAACGAAGTCGCGGGCACAGCTAGTTTTAAATAAGAATGTAACTGTGATTTTTATCAGGGCGTGTCGGACGAACGGCCGGGGCTGCTGGAGACAGCGGCCCGTGCACGCGGACACTACCAGAAGCGGGCGTACGCGTGCGTGAAGTTGGTGGTGGGGGTGATGTGCCGCGCGCCTGCCGCCGTCCGGGCCGTGCACGCCGCGCCCGACGCGCGGCGGCGCTGGCGCCAGCTGCTCGCCTGGCTGCAGGATGAGCTCGACCGCGTGAGTAAACTGCTATACGCCCGTCAACGTGTTGGTGGATGTCACATTGTAGGCCAATCTTAAAATTATGTGTCCTAGTCAAAATATGCGAACAAATGGTGACTAATGAATATAAAATAATTTGTCATTGTCGAATTGGTTAATTTGACAATGACAAATTATTATTATTATGATTAAAGAGACAAGATTATTTAAGCAGATACATGAGTAAGCACAATTCATTAGTCACCATTTGTTCGCCATTCAAAATATTACCTATGTCTTGTCATATATCACCATAACAACATGGTTTGTTCTACTAAATTATATACTGTTCTTTTACTTAATTCTCTTGATTTTGGGTTCCAAGATGATGCTGCAGACAGAAATAAATCTTATTGTTAAGTATACACGACAATGGCTAAGGTGGCTAAGGTCTTACATTCCAAATCGCAGTCAAGCCGTGGCATTGATTAAGAAATAATGATGATAAAATACTGAAATTTATTCAGCACCTGGGCACTAACATACATTTGTACTTGACAAGCTCACAATCCAGTACATAAATATGTATAGTCAAATACAATATTAAAGTTACGAAAAGAAATGTGAAGTAATCCATTTAGCGGTCTGTATCACATTTTTTCCCGTCGTTCAGTGTTTTTGAACTCTAGTTATGAGTGTTTGAACAAATATATCGCCTATCAAATTGACTAGCAAACGTATTTCCAGAAGTATGGTCCCGGCGGTTACGGTTCCTATGGAACGTGGTCACCGCCCGGCACCTCTAATGAGACTTCCAGTGGCTACTTCCTCGAACGCAGCAATTCAGCAAGAAAAACACTTGAAAAGTAAGTGTCTTTTTAATTAATTAGTGAGCCTACGTCTGCCTAATAAAACTACTTATCTTCCAAGTTATACAATCTTGTGATAAACCTCACAATAAAAAGTACTGATCATTTAGCGGTAAAATTATACATATTTATTTGTGGTTGCATTACTTTGTGGCAAAAGATAGACGTGATTTTAAAGTTTAAGTGACTAGATTGCCTCGCCTTGTGTGTTAATACTGCTGAGACTCACCGGTGAACCTAGATTTATTTTAAACACAAAACCGCAAACTATACAATTTTTCGGATCGACGCAGTAGGCTTGTACGTTGGTTGTTCGGTTTTTAGGCCGCGAACGAAGTACGCCAGCAGATATTTTTATGTGTCCCACTGACACATAAAAATATCTTTTTTATGTGTCAGTGTTATTAATTTGTTGGCTAAATAATACTGGATAAATATCGAAATGAAAGTGTATTTTGAATGAATTCTTATCCCAGGGACAAATATCAAAATAATTGCCTGACTTTGATATCACCTTTAAAATTGTATTTACTTTTTTAAGACTAATATATGGGCCCTTGAAGGGGAGTTGCGTCCGCAAATTTGAATAAACTGTATGACTTGAGTGTTTGGTGTTGCAGGGCGTACCAGTTATGTCCCGAGGAGGAGGACGAGGAAGAGGAGGAGGCGCGCGAGGGTGCGTCGGGCTCTGGCTCGGGCGAGGCGGCCGACGACAGCGCCGACGACGAGGAACCGCCCGACGAGCCGCGCCGCCTGGCACCTCCGCCCGCGCCCGCCCCCGCGCCCGTGCCCGCCCCCGCGCCCGCGCCGCCAGCCCCCCGCGACCCGCTGCCGTCGCTGTGAACGCAGGCGCTGAGCCGAGAGCAGTGACGGCGCCCGCCGACTGTTGAGCCGAAGTGTCGAATTGCATCTTTTTTGCCGCGATCTAATTTATATAGAGTGAACGTTACGATGTGATGCTTTTACTAAAATAGTCTCGTCTGATGCATTTCGAAATAGTGATACGATGCAATTTTCTACGTTTAACCCGGAGATGTTGACATGAATTGTAGACTAATATAAAATATTATTATTCTTACACGGTACGTATTGCGTAGAATCATATGACGACATATAAAGCTAGGTGCTATATTTAGGGTCACGTGGTTGGTTTTGAAGTGCGCGCTTATTATTTGTTTTGTGCGAACTTTAAGCTTTTGGTGTACAAAATTATTATAGAATCATCAGAACCTACGATCGCTATGTTGTGTATTCATAAGAAGAGATTGTAAAAAATATGTTTGTTTTATCTCAATATGCCGCTATACAAAGCTGTAATTATATTACAGTATTTTATGTTATGTCAAATAGATAGAACTTTATGAAATTGAACAATTATAGCGTTTTATAACACAACTTATTTATAGTAGTGATCATTATATTCAAGAGATTCTCTTCTTTTATTCATAGTCTATAGTTACTGATATATTCTATTTATGTTCTATAGAAGTTTGTTTGCTATCTCTTTACCTGTGTAAGTATGAGACAAAATGGTACGTGTTTCGATGCCCGGAAGCAAGACTGAGGACAGGAAAGTGTCAACTAACTAACATAATAATATTATATCTTCCAGTGTGAGAAATAGTCTACTTCAGCATGCTGTCTATTAAATGGGGTTCATTTGGTTCCGGAATACTATACAGTCAATCTTTTACCAGCAACTGCATTAACACATTACTTACATGACAAAAACCTACTTTGTGGGTTCAATCCTGACACATTTGCTGGCCCAACTTGCCACTTGAGTAAATTTTTTCCTTCCAGTATTAATATATGCCTGGTGAGGTTACGACGTGTCACAATATTGTCACATTTTCCAGCGCGAGTACACACTATTTATCTTCCCGGATACTGTATGTGGGCTGTAATATGAGACATAGACTCTCGTATTAAGTAGGTATCTGGTAGCTTCTGAGATCTCTATCAGGATGGGATGTACTCAGATACAAATTATTATTTGAACTACGGATTGAAATGAAGCTTACCTGGCATGGTATTTAACAGCTGCGAGGGATGCTTATGGTTCGGATCAATTTTACACCCATATTGTCAGTTTATCAAGTAAACGTCTGAATGTCAATATCTAAATAAGTTTCTAGTGTATGTATCCATATTCTGATAATCGGTTGACATTGTTCAAAATTCGCAACGCGTTTCGCTTTTTAACATTGTGCTATTAACTTACGCTGATGATTGTAGTGCCTCATAATAATGTCATGGCAGCCATTCTCAACGGGACAATAATAGTGCGCAAATTTGCGGAACCGTCAGGCTCGGGTTGGAGAGCTTAACCTGATTTTATATGTATGGTGTATAATGCTGTTAGTTGACGCCCGACTTCTAATATTAATTTTTCGTTTCCGAAAATCCTGACGCTAACCCTACTCGGGAATTATACCTGAAAACAGATTTCCTCAACAAGTTTCTACATGTTTAACGAGGCATTCAAGTAACTCATAACATAGACCTTGCATCTGTTGTTAACGTCAATGTTCGCATACTGATTTGCTGCCGGCCTTCTTCAGGCATTTTCTGGGGAGATATGCTATCAGTGGAGTCCAAAGGTTTTTGTTAGTATCTACACTTGCGGCACGTAGGACATGGACGCCAGAAGAATAGGTTCTTAGTATATTTGGTAAACGAGCAATGAGCTAAAACGAAATTTAACTCATGATCAGAGTTGCTTGAGTTAAAAGCTTGTTTTATTTTCGTTTAAAATCAACTCGTGTCAAATTCCACGCCGTTTCATCGCTTCCTGAAGCCGCCAGTTTAGCCATAGGACCTGTATTTTTTTTGTTTATTTGCCTGCACTTCAGTGGTTATTTAACTCGACATAACAGTTTGCATTAGTTATAACTGTCTCCATCGGTTCCTTATACCGTTAGTTGGGTAAACATTGAATCTCTTTTTACATTTTTTTTCTTTTTTCAATTAGTATAACAGCGCAACATCAGCGGTAATTAAATTACCAGACGCTCGTCGTTGTATAGTTGTTAGTGAAATAAAATTGTTGGAACAAAAATATTGACGGAAATATATTTTGAGCCTGCTTATGATTTAAATTAAGTGTGTACATTCATTAAACTGGTACAGCAAAGGTTTTGTGACTCATATAGAAAGCTAACACTTCTAGTCCAGATTAAAAGCCTCCGTGTGTTTGTGGCATTGTTGCTCCTAGAAGTATGAATTGATGTCAATGCGGTTGATCTCAAAGCTAACTAAGGCGCGGAATGAGGCTAAATTCGAAAAAAAAAAAATTATCTTGAGTCTTGCTTAAACGAAATGAATTATGAGATAAAATCGTTCACGTGCTAACAGCGATATTGATGGGGAATGAAGTGAAAATGTTAATTAAATTGTCAATTTGATGTCGAAGCACCGCGTAACCAACACAGTAATACTTTGAAACAAGTGGTTACATGATTATTTGTGCTCCCTATTTATGCAGTAGCCCCATTTCGAATAACATCTAAACAAATATACATATGGAGTTTAATGTAAACAATGAGTTTAAACCAACGTTAAAACACGGACTGAAAAATGATATCGTCAAGCATCGAAACGCGACATCCCTTTTTTTATGCATGCATTCTAAAAAATATTTCCCTATAGTCTTATTGTTAGTCCCATACTCAAAGTAGCCAGTAATTGATCTACAGTTCGGTTATATCTAAACACTGGCCAGTATGAGACGCCTCGAAGGCCTCTGTAAAGCTACTTCTATTCCTAATCGAACTTTAAAATAATACAAACCATAATATAATTCCTAACTTAACGCTAAGCCAGGCTGTGGACAAAGATGGGACGGGACCACATCAATTTCAACCCTAAAATTTTGATATAAGGCCCAAAACCAATAAAATAAAAAATAAGACAAAGTCTGGTTAACCCTCTTTGAAATAAGGCAGTTAAATATTAAAGGATTTTGATATTTTCTGAATGCAAGCTTTCTATTGGTTGTTTTATGTCCCTATAGGTTGTAAATATTTGTATCATAATTATTGCTACATAATACATACAGGCTTATTTAATAAAAAAACTATGATTAATATTCTGATATATTCTTCTTTTAATTCTAAGATGTAAGATTCTACCTGAGAACCTCCACAAAATGTAACAAAAACAATGATGGCCAGAGAACACGAATTGGCCTAACTCTGACTATGTAAACAATGTTTAATATTTAAGTTTTTTTATTTGCTAGATGTATTATTATGATAAAATAAACTTAGTTTTAATTCAGTGGAAAATGTAGATATAGGTATAAACGACTAGTCTAACAGGAAAATGTTGCCACTATGTCAATATTCTGCTTTGTAATATAATGTTATTTATTTTTATATTTCACTACGGTTGTAGAATATTTTCCTTCTTTTCTAGTGGTAAAATTGTTGTAACATCCAGGCTATCAGGCGTCGCAGACCGCCGGGCGCGTGCTACCTCTCGTAGTCACTAGTACCCTTTGTTCGCGCTTTGCATTCTAGTATTTACAAACTCAAAACCACCGTGATATTCTGTGAGTATTTATTTCTTCATATAACTTTTATCATTAATGAGCGTTCAAATTTTGGTCCATGGACCGTGTGCCTTATTTTAATTTTATTTGCTCAATGCTTACACCTGATAGTCTGTATATAGATCTATTAACATTTTTTTTTAATTTATAGACTGTAAATTGTCGTCTCTTTTGCATACGAACGTACCTAAATATTTCGATAATTATATAACAAAGTATTTAAATGTGATACAAATAGTAATTAAATTTTATTGCTTATTATAACACCAAGCTATGTTTGTATACAAAAGTGATTGATGTCGAGTCGCGTTATTATTTTGGCTTTAAACTGTGAAAAGTCGCTTTATATCATGGTTTTATAATAAATTAAACATCCAAAAATTCCAAGTCGTAACGATTGATATAGTACAGAATAGCATTGTGAATAATTAGATATCTGGTCGATAAAACGCCGATTGTTGTTAATGTTATTACCAAAGATGGAGTTAGGTAAAAGGGAAAATGATGGCCCTTTTCTTAATAGCTTAATAATTGAAATGTTTTGTATCTTTTATAAAATGCAAAGTTAACGATATTATGTTGAAACGAGATAAAATGTGATTGATCTTAGATAGGTGAACGCTATGATTCGTGTTTAGAAACAATGGATCTATAAATATGATATAGTCACTCGTGGCAAGTGTATGATCCTCGAAGCGAGTTTTAAAATCTTGTAAATATCATCAAACCGCAGTAACTCCAATGGGGATATTTATATTTTTACGAAATTCACTCATAGGTTTTAGATTAAAAAAACCGTGGATTCTAAAAAAGATTTTATTCAAAGTTTATTGATTTTGGTAATGAAGCATTTTTATTACCGTGACGATTTAAAAACTTAATGTTACAGATGTGTGATTGAAGCATACACTGTATTTCAAAGCATGCAAATATCATCAGATCAGTGTAAAATGTGTAATTGACAGAATTATTGTAAGATCAGTTGAGTTTTGTATAACATTTCTATGGCAAATATAACGAAATGGCATTTGACATATACAAGAATGCTCAAAAAGCATTCATACAGATATTATAATATTCAAATCAAAATAAATTCATAAAATTTATTATGTGTTTTATTTGTAAATAATAAGAACTCCTTTTCACGTTGTACTCTAACACAATATTCGAGTTCACCGGTGGAGCTCAGGATAGCGAGGTCATAATAGAACTAAATCATTATGGCTTAGGGGAAATAATAAACCACCTATAAACGCGGAAGGTTCTTTTAAAACTAGCTGTGCCCCGCGGTTTTACCCGGGTTAAACTTTATAAATTATAGCCTTTGTGTTAATCCAGGGTGTCGGCTAACTCCCCACCAAATTTTATTAAAATCGGTCCAGCCGTTTATATGTGAATATGCTGCCGCGCAATTTATAAACGCCGTAAAGAACATGTGAAGGACATGTTCTTTACTGCGTTTATAAATTGCGCGGCAGTATGTAACAAACATACACACTCACATACTTTCGCCTTTATAATATTACTGTGATAAGATAATCTACGGATGAACTATGACTGGCCAGTTGAACTACTGGTTAGGGACTTTGACTGCTAAGGTAGCCAGAGGTCGTGGGTTCGATCCCCTCTCAGTCCAAGACTGTGTGATAAGCACGATTATTTGTTTTGTCTGGGTGTAATTTATGTATACTTAATGTTTTATAGAAATATATAAGTATTGATATCAGTAGTCTGGTTGCCATAGTTCAGGCTCTGCCTGTTTGAGTTCAGATGGCAGTATTTTGTCCCAAGATATTAATTTTATGTAAACCATGAATACCCGAGTTTATTACACACAAAACATTTTACACAACAGTTTTTTAAACAATCACACGTCAGCTGACTCTAAACGCGTACATATAGCTTAGCTTCTTCGTTTCGTCTAGAATAATAATCGAATAGTATTTCACGTTTAAAATTAGCGGAACAGTAGAAATATATTGGCTGATTCGCATAATTTGTCATTACAAAAAAATAACAGTGTAACTACGTTTTGAAATCAAAAACCAGTTGCCATGTACGGCTACTGGTTTTTGATTTCAAAACGTAGTTACACTCTATGTTATTTTTTTCAACACTTGAGTAAAAGAGAGAACGAGAACACGTTTGAAGTCTCCACATGGGTGATGTGGAGTCTACTTCGTGTATGGAGTCATCCATAAATCACGGTTCTATTAAAAGGAGGGAGGGTAAAAATTCTAAGGGATAAAAAAGAACAAAAAGTTTTACTGTTTTAAACACTGATATGCTCGGAAAAGTAATAGGTACTGATCGCGGCACTGATAGGTATACTTGTAGGGTCGCTTCTTAGCATGCGCGATACATCAGGCTTGACAGTGTTGCATATATATGTGGAAAACAAAAATATTCCTATTTTATGTAATTTATTACCATACTTTATTCGTTGTATTAACATCTGATGTAAACATCTGATTATAAGCAGTTTGTGATAAAAATTATGACCTATGACCTAAACATAATAGTTATCTATTATAAATAACGAACGTCATGATGTTATCATAAAGATCCATTTGCTTACAAGTGCTATTCAAGTAAGGTTGCAATATTTATTCGTAATGGAGAAATACGTCTGTGTGAAAGATATCGAAGATGCTGCTTTGATGTTACTACCAAAAGGTGCTCGAGATTATTATAAAAGTGGCGCCACTGACGAACAATCGTTAGCGGAAAACAAATTAGCTTTTCAAAGGTATGTATCAACATTTATAACCACCAGTGTCTTGTCAACTTTCAATTGATTGTCTGAAGGCATACCTAGCAATCCTTTACATACGGAAGTATGTTAAAATATGCCTTTTTTATGAATATAATATAATATAATAATAAAATATAATATAATTATAAACGACACAAAACAGTTACACAATAAAATACAACGCAATACAAGTAGATGTGAAAATGTAGTGCATATATATATGTAACTACACCAGTGGCCGCGACTGCCCTATTTAGTATTTGGTGATTAGGATTAACTGCTCAAGTTTATGCTTGAATGTTTTCCGAGCCGCATTTAGCCATGAGAAATTTTATGTTCTTTAAACGATGCACAAACTAACCATGCCTACAGAATTTTCTGGGCTGTGCTTCTGTGCATAAGGCACAGAATGTGAATGTGGTGGTGATTCATCATTGCAGTACTTGCTGGCAATATAAACACCGAACTGCCTTTATATCAACAAAGAAGCGGCATGTTTGCGGCCCAGACGATGAAGTTTTCTTTAGTGGTGACTAAATGTTTTCTTATCTCCGGTTCAAGCTCTATTCCCACTTGCAACTTGCACCCATTAGCTACGTACGCTTTCGCACAATATTGGTCTTAAATGTAAAATCGTCTTTGCTGACCTGAACATCATCATCTTTGATATTTTGCCTATTTAGGACCTTTAAAAAGACCTCGTCGTCCATTGATGACAATAGGTACATGTTGAATAAGTATGCGGGGTCTTCGCCCAGATTGAGTTTTAATCTTTAAGCGTGCCGAACGAATTGGCTTTTATTTGCCACTGGAAGAACAACGCCAGAAGTTTTTTGAACGCCTACTACTTTTTTGAAAACCGTCGTCCGCTGGTTTAATTTTTTTCCTTCTTAAGCGCCTCCTTTGTCGCCAACAAAGTTGCATAATCATTTGATCGCTCAGCGGTGGGATGTGCGATAAATCGAGAGGACCGGTTTTCGCCTCTGTACTATGGGGGCGGCGGTTTTTTTCGGAAACGAACGAAGGCGTCTCAGTATTTGTTTTATTTACACAAAGATTAATTGGCGTTTGCATGAAGACTATAGGGCAACTAACGAGAGATAACACTCACATATCACTGATAGCTTATTCGCGATATTCATACTTGAGTTAGAATCACTAACTAATTCATTAGGTAATCATTATATCTTTCATTTTTGTTTCAATAAACGGAAGCTTAACTCCTTTAAGCCTGCTTATTAAGCTTAATCCTGAAAATATACGATTTAAAAATAATACTGACTGGAGTCATATACTTTGAAAAATTTGTGTCTCAAATACCACGTACCATACCTCGTAACACTACATATTACTATAAGCTTTTATACCCCTCAACAAAAAGTAAAAATGGACAAAAGAAGTCACTGAATGATACCCTCAAGACGGAAAAAGACGAAAAGGGGGGCGAAAAATAAGATGGGGGGACGAAATCAGAAAGGTAGCTGGAACATCATCATCTGTGGAAAATTCTAGGGGAGGCCTATGCCAGACGGCAAACTGATAATACTGTTACCGATGTCAAAGATTAGAAGTATTAGATTTAAAAATAATTATTAAAAGTGAAAGAGAATTCGCTAGGTATATAAATTCTGAATAGCTATGAATAATATTGAATTGTAATTTATTGTAGATCTAGTTGTAGTGAAGTGTAATTATTATCAGTAATAAAGGTTATTTTTATTTAATTTATTTTAAACATGATCTAATAATCATTCTGACTCTTAATCACCAAAAACCCTGTATAGTATTTCCAGTCGTTTAATTTTAAATTTAACTACTAACCTTTCGATTTAGGTTACGTATACGTCCGAAATGTTTGGTCGGAGTAAACGTCTGCGATTTGCGGACAAATGTATTGGGAAACGAAGTGTCTATGCCCGTCGGCATATCACCCACCGCGATGCAACGTATGGCTCATCCCGATGGAGAAGTTGCTAATGCGAAAGGTAACTATACTTTTTAATGAACCACGAATGAGTGGAATTGTATGCTAGCCTCTGTTTTCCCCGAGAAGTATGATCTACCTAGCTCTATTTAAAATTATAGTCATAGCCCATTCCATCGAGTGATTAGACAGTCAAACAGATTATAAAGTAATAAAAATTGACAATACCTCAACATATTACGCTGGATCCCATACTTGCCTGAAATGTAAATGCCCTTTCAAGCAGAACCATACCACAGAAACTGTTTGGCGTCCAAACGCCGCCGGACGATTAAATTTATGATTTCCCACTGTTGAGATTAGATAAACGCTATGCATTGCGAATAATGCTATAAAATTAAAATTTGGAAGGTATTATCAATATGATATGATCTTTCACATGCAACTGTGAAAATATCAGTCGGCCATGTTTCTAGAAAAACAAAACCGATGGATAATACCTACATCCTCCGGAAGGGTGTTAGCAAGGGAATCCTAAATTTGATCTGCCAGCGAGTATCGTTCGTAGCTTAACGCAGAGCGCCTACCCCGGATTGGTAGATGGTGCAGGTTCGAGACCCGCCGGACGATTAAATTTATGATTTGCCATTTTTGAGACTAGAAATATTAAATTTACAGCTGCACATGCGGAGGACACAATTTTTACCTTGAGTACAATAGCTACGAGCTCTATAGAAGAAGTCGCAGAGGCTACGCCGGGTAGCATCAAATGGTTCCAATTGTATATTTATACTGACAGGTAAAATGTTTAAATTAAAAGTTAGTTACAACTGCTTGGTACCGCTAACTAACGTGGATTCTTGTTTTTTAGGGAAGTGACGAGAAATTTAGTAATGCGAGCTGAAAAGGCCGGTTACAAAGCAATAGCACTTACTGTTGACACTCCACTATTTGGAATTCGGCGAGCTGACGTGCGGAATAAGTTTACCCTTCCACAACATTTGAGGTACTACATTACGAAGTTCTAATAAGAATAATGATGCTCTGCACATGCAGCAAACGACATTACGCCGCTGTGCACTGGAAGCACAGATTACCTCTCCGCTAAGCCATGAAAAACGCTCTGCTATGGTTTTGCTTAATAATGACGACGGTCTGAACCACGCACTTGAATTGGAGGTAGTGGCAAAAGCAATATCCGAATACGGTCCGGGTTTTCTCGATTTATATTTTCACGAATTTGGATCAGACGTATTGCGAAACCGTAGTTTACTTAGTTGTATCAATAGCGCAAGACCTTTTGGGTTCGAACTTCGGCTTAGAGCGGGTATTGACGTGAAGATACATGCGAGGGATATTTTGCAAGGTCACTCTATGTTTATATACGAAAACTTGAGCCGCTCGTCAGATTGAATATCGGAGAGGGATTTTATCGATACGAATGCGAACTAAGGGTCATGGAGGGCGATGTTAGTACGGATTTGAAATCAAAGATTTTTCTATTACAGATTTGCTAACTTCGACGGTTACCTAGCGACAAAAATACAAAGCACAGGTAGTGGAAGCGGTTTAAATAAATATGTTGAAAACTTGTTTGATAAATCCTTGACCTGGGATGAGGTAAAGTGGTTGAAAAGGTAATAAGTTCTTACGTACCTAATAAAATCATTAAATCTACTTAACTGTTGTTACTATAACTAATTTAGTGATTTGTTAATAGCATCACAAACTTGCCAATTATCGCAAAAGGAATACTGCGCGGGGATGATGCTGTCAAGGCTATTGAAGCTGGTTGTTCGGCCATTTTAGTTTCAAATCACGGAGCGAGACAGTTGGATGGCGTGCCAGCAACTGTAAATATCTAATAAATATATAACTAAATTTCTACGTAATTTTGTTAATCGTTATGTCACTATTTTGTCTTGCATTAATTTATTTTTTAGATTGAAGCGTTGCCTGAAATTATAGAGGCTGTTAAAAAGTACAATGTAGAAGTATATTTGGACGGAGGCGTGACGACGGGAACAGATGTATTCAAAGCTTTAGCTTTAGGTGCTAAAATGGTAAGCCTACCAAAGTCGTTGTACCTATAACTCCACACCTTCACCAGTGGTTAAATCCGTCACTAGGCAGGAACTGAGCAACGCAACCGACAACGCGACGCGGCGACGCACGACGCACGACTTGTTAACGGTGGCGCAAGGGAATAGTTTTAGACTACGTTGATATTGTAAATATTTTTGACCTTTAATCTAAATATAGATGCGTACTGAGAAATGATAATGACCTTTAATCAAAATATAGATAGAAGATAGATAAATATAAGATAGAGATACAGAAATGATAAAATTAATATTAGGTACCTATAACATTAATTTTTATGTTTGAATCGTTACAAAGAAAAATATGGTTTCGAAAAAAAATCGAAATGCATAAATAATTATTATAGTAGGAGAGCTGGCACGCATTTTTGGGTAGGTATTTGAGGCAAGCTGAAAACTTTTCCTATAACTCTTCAGACACACCCCAACACAGAACTGCAGACCTGGCAGGCGGGTAGCGGGTCTAAACCGACCTGTAAATTTTTGGTATTTGAGGCAAGCTGAAATTTTGATATGTTGTACTTTAATGTTTATACAATACAAAAAAAAGACAGGCGATTCTGTCGGGTCTTTAGCACTGCCAGGCGTGTGCAACAATATTTTGCAAAAAAATGTATTTGAGGCAACTTGAAATTTTGACAAAATGTTATTTATGTATTGTATAAACATTAAACTACAACATATCAAAATTTCGGCTTGCCTCAAATACATTGTTTGGATAAAAAAAAAAACAAAAATTTAGGGGTTGGTTTAGACCCGCTACCCGCCAGCCAGGTGTGCAGTTCCGTGTTGGGGTGTGTCTGAAGAGCTATAGGACAAGTTTTCAGCTTGCCTCAAATACCTACCCAAAAATGCGAGCCAGCTCTTGGACTATTACCATCTTTTCTATTTACATACTTTAATGATATTCAATGAACATAGCTGTATAATATAAGGAAAATAACGTCCCGTGCCTTAAAGGGATGAGATATTTTTCATACATCAATATGTCAACTAACGACGACATCATTAAATCCATAACAAACCAGAGTGAATAGGTACATTAGGATGACGTACCCGTAATAAAGACGATAATTATGTTTAGTTGTAATTTAATTTTAACAGGTTTTCGTTGGTCGTCCAGCTCTTTGGGGTCTTACGGTGGGTGGTCAGGCTGGCGTGCAGAAAATGCTCAATATATTCCGCACTGAGCTCGAATACACTCTACAGATAGCAGGTATGATAAAAAAAAATCTTTTTATAAAAGGTATATGACAAATAAAAACACACATTAATTGGATATGCTATTTGGCATAATAATCAGTTTAATATCTACGAAAGAGGAACTATAGAAATTTGGTACATACTTTATATATCTGATCACATATCAGCCGAAATTCATCCACTGCTGGATAATGAACTCCCCCAAAGACTACAATTGTCGGCTTTGCGCTACCCGCATCCGTTGGCCGCCACCGACCCCACAAGATCATCGGTCTACCATGACTACTATATCATCGGCAAATCGGAAGTGTGAGATGTCATCATCAACATTATATCAGCCGAAAGAAGCCCACTGTTGGTTAAAGGCCTCTAAAGATTTCCACAATTGACGGTCTTGCGCTATCCGAATTCAGCGACTTCCAGCGATCCTCACAAGATTGTCGGTCCATCTTGTAGGGGGCCTGCCCACGCTGCGTCTTCCGGTTCGTGGTCGCCACTCGAGAACCTTTTAAAGGCTTTGTCATAGTCCACAAACGCTAGGCATAATGGCTGGTTATTCTCCTCGGTCTTCTGCACAACTTGACGCATCACATGTATGAGGCCTATGGTTCCAAAGCCTTTTACGGAAACCAGTTTGGGATGCTGTAAGACGTCAAATCTGCGCGCGAGATGATTTCTGAAAACACCTTGTAACTATGGCTCAGCAGTGTGGTGGGTCTATAATACTTCAATAGAGTTTTGACGCTCATTTTGAACAAAAGCACCACCACACTTCTGCGGTTGACCATCTAGTATGATGGAGTAAACAACTTCTGAATCCTACGGGCTACGGGCCTATTGGTGTCCCACGTGCCTTCAGAAGCTCTGCTGTAACTCTCTCATCACCAGTCGTCTCGTCGTTTAAGTTGTTCGGGAGCCATCTTAATCCCGAACAGGCTGACGTCCGGGATGTCTTCGGTGTAAGGTCAGTTACACCGAAGTCATCTTACTCTGGGATCTAAGGCATGTCTATAAACAGGTGATGGTACTCGTGTAAAACTTCTCGATCTCTTCCAGCAACTCAAGTTCTGACGTCACAATTCTGTCATGCGCAATATTCAGCTCCGTCAGACAAATCTCTTACGAACACTTTAGAACTCTTTTAAAATAATCATTATTGTAAAATTAATTGAAAACATCAAAGTAAAAAGTTATAATATAAATACCAAAAATAATGTGTGTATTTGTAAGTTAAAATTATGCAAAGTACCTATTGATATTTCGAAGGAAAAATGTGCCTAAACAAAATGTTGAAATTTACAAAGTAATACGATTGATTGACGTACCTTTTATCTAATGGAAATCCGCGTTTATAAAAATAATCACACTATTCCTTACATACCTATGCTTCGTCAGCCTTTCACAAATTTGGTCACAACTATAGACGCGTTGTTGCTTTAGTACAGCAATCATATCTTGTATGGGCACGGAATTCTTTAAGCTATCTAGCGTTTATTCGTCAAATTTAAGTGAAATTGTCGATTCATATTATAGCTTAGACATGTTAATACAGATGGCATTGATGAAATGATTGAATTCATGAAAAATTTCGTTTAGAACGGTAATCGCCTTGTTGGTTTTATGGTAGTAGTAGTGGTTCAAATCACGGCCCAGACCATGAAGTCTGATTGGATTTTTCTGATCCGATAAAACCCAGAAATAACCCTAATTTTGGAAACTGACGGTGTTTCACGCCGTGCCTTGAAGAGCACTTTTAAGCTCCTGGACGTGATCTCTCGAAATAACGGAATTTATTCACTTGTGTATAATATAAATATAAATCTAGATTCAAACCGATGTCCCAGTCAGTACGTGCTGTCTGATTTATCACATACTTATAATAGGTATGTATGAGTAGTGTAATTCGTGATTAAATAAATTACAAGGCATTTTGATATTGTTTGCGTTGCCTTCGACTTGAAAAACTATTAAGACTAAGAATAATCTTATTCGCAGGAACTCCGACTGTTGCCGACATCACAAGAGATATGGTGCGCCACGAGTCTACTTACAGCAAACTTTAAAGAATGTTATCTTCTTATGCTCAATATAAACTAACATGAACATTTATATATATGTTTCTTTATTTTATTGAGGTGTACTTGTACCTAATCAGATACCCAGTAAAACTGTTACAATTTGATGTGTGCTAAGTACTGAATATTTAGTTACTGCCTCGTCGGTCTAGCGGTACCGTGTTCAAACGCAGATAATGAGGTCCTGGGTCCAAATCCCGAGTCGGGACGAAAAGTAGTTTTGGTGTTTTTCTTTTAAGAAAAAATTCTCAGTATCAGTCCGAAGTCGGGGAATTGGCGGTATTAAACCCCCATGTCTTGGAAAGCATGTAAAGCCTCGGTTCTGTACTTGACCTCTTTCAGGTCGTCCCATGGGATCAATGGAGTGATGGAATAGAAAGTGCTCCTGTGTTTGCGCAGACACTTTTGTACTATATTATGTCCCGCGCAGATGGCAAGTCTCCATTATGACTGGCCGGCCCGGCTGGAATCCGGCTAGGAGGACATTATTACTTTTAGTTATATTTACATTTAGTGCGTACTCATATTTTAATCTACTGATCATGCTTTGCGTGATGAAACTCTATTTTAAAACCGTTATATATAGATAATTTAAAAACTGTTTCTGTTTAGATATTCTTTTTTTTTAATAATTTGCGATAGAGAGTATACACAACTGCCGGTGTCATGTAAGATTCTTGAGGCCACATAGCTCTTGAAATTTTCTGAAAAGAAATAGTTTATTTTACATGGTGATAGATACGGTGAGATGTCCGTTTCCCAACTATAACCATGAGACAGCCATGCGAGAAACCTTTTGGGTGGCTTCAAGTTGTAGGTAGTTAGGAATGGGGTAGATTGAAATTCTCTCTGCCGTGAATAAACGTGTCGTAATCATCGTTTTATCCATATTTAGGTACTATCCCAAATACATACTTGTAACATATCGTCCAGAACATAATTTCACACTAGGTACAGACGCCAGCACATCCAGCTACCCCAATCTGTCAAATTTCTTTTATAGATTTTCAACTTTATCACAAAAGCACTTAGTTATGCTTTTGTGATAAAGTTGAAAATCTAACTCTCATTTCTGAACCTTAGTTCACTTTCAATTGGGGAAATTTGACAGATTAAGGTAGCTTGCTGTGCAGCTGTCGTCTGTACATTGGCAAAGATCGTGGTTCACGTGGAATACCAATATTCTGGGAGATTATTCCTGAAACATATATTCATACAGCCTAAACTAAGCAGAGCTTGTACTATGGAAACCAGATAACTGATATATTACATATACTACTTTATTAAAAAAAAAAAATGCATACAAATATCTATCCTGGGTGGGAATCGAACCAACGACCTGCGCCGTGAAAGGCAAGCATTTACCAACCACCGGCTTACAATTAGAATACATATGTCACAAATATACCAGTTTACCTTAAAATCACAGCCAAATAAATTGATGCCCACTTTAAGTTTTCTAACAGTTAGTTTGAGGTGTTTATCGTTAGCTAATTTTTCTTTCAGCTTTAAAGTATTGTTGCACGAATCACAAGAATGAGCAGGTTGTTCTACATGAAAATCGTCGTCAGTATACTTGTTAGATTTAAGTCTTAAAAGCTCATCTCTCCTTAACATGTATTTGGTAAAGCTGTAGCTGCAAGATACAGTTTGATCTGTTATCTCTTGGCTAGAAGAATTCTTAGGTGTTTCAATGGAATCAGTTTTTGGTCTGAATATATTTTTTACAGTTTTCATGAGGATATTGCACGATTCATTGATAACGTTGAAGAATCTACCGCTAATTGATCGTGGTTTGTTTTCTTGAACAGTTTTATTTAATCCAGGCTGTTTGACGACTCGGTTCTGCATAGCTGTACGCTTCTTGCGACTGTTTATCGTAGTATTTTGTACAGATTTGCATTTTTTGTTCCTGTTGAGATCTGTTTCCTGTTCGCTGATTTTAGTCACGTCAAGTTTTTTTGGAGTTGATACATATTTTGGCTCAAACGTAGAGTTTATTGTTAGGTTTTCTGAACATGTTTCAAAAAATTCTGTTATTTGGTTCAATTCAGTTTTAGTAGATGTATCGGTTTTATGTAGTGGATAGGCTGCGGTAGGGTTTGCTGTCATATTTTGATTATTATCGTATTCCAAAAATGTGAAGGACAAATCTTGTTTTTCATTCACCTTATTTTGCCGTTGTGGCGTTTTTTTAAATTGTTTGGAAGGTATCCTTGACTTACTTGGCTCTGTCTTTACTAATTTAATCTCATTAGCCTGAAAAGTTGTTTGACTATGCACAGATGCTATATCTTTTAGAGAAATTCCCATTTTTCTTATTTGTGCGTGATAGGTTGTATTCTCAAATCCGCGTTGTGAACATCCGCGTTGTGAGCCCCGCAGAGGGGCTTGTGAGGATTTTATATTTGGGAGAGAATTTACCGTACTTCTTACAGTCTCGTCTAGAAACATATTTTGAGATGTTACCTTACTTCTAACAGTTTTGTCAGGACATATATTATTGTCATTCAAATGAGGTATATCCATGCGATCGTGTTTGGAAATGAAATTCATAAGTAGACGTTTGGGTTCATCTTGAGGTTCAAATCGCAAAATTTCTCTCATAACTTCTTTCAGGTATTTTACAGTATCGGCACTATTATCCATATTTTCTTTAAAAGGGGGCGCTTGTGTTGGCGAAATTGTATGAACCGATTCTATTATTTGGTGACTAACATTTTCGTTACCTAAAATAAGATTATCGCGATTATTGAGTCTTAGTTTTCAATCGTATCTAATTATATTAACTTTAATCACTTTACTTACATTTAACTTTCGATGCATAGTATAATATAATAGTGGCCCATTGTCCCTGCTGGAAGAAAAGTAAGCTTGTTTGTTACACTGAAATTTTATTTGTGTTTATCATAAATAAGTATAGTAGGTACCTGGGACTGAGGTCCGTAAACGTGTAAACAATTACGTAATTCTTCATAAATGTTAGTTTGACTAATGTTTTCTACGGCTGTTTTCGAACTCTGGACTATAGTAGCCAGTAATTGTAAGCAAGCACCGTGTTGTAGGAACCCTCTGTAAATTAATTGAATATATATATTCTGATCTGAGCATTCACGTATTAAGATGTTAGGTAGGTAGGTACTCTTGTCAATAGTCTTACAAATATCAAATAATTAGTTTACATATTGAACTAACCGTTGAAATAGTGTAACACCATTACATTGCATAAAAAGATTAATATTATTGTTGTGGTTCTGAAGCAAGCTCTGCAATACCATCAGCACTTCAATATTTCTTAGGCTACACCTGTTAATGCACTGAAATAAAATACAATTAAATACAACATTATAATCATTGTTACTGCTATTAAGGTTCTAAATAGTTTTAGCTCAATAATCACATAACATATCGGCGAACGAGAGATTATTACTGTTGATTCCCTATTTTGGCTTTCGTGAAGTTGGTTAGTTTATTATTAGATTTGACAGAACTTTCCTTAATTAATAACAGGGCTTAGTTCCAATAATTTTAGTTCATTGTTGAAACATGCAGTTTGATCTTAAGCGCGGCTATCAGGAGTTTGTCTCGAAATTGGTGGAAGTTTACCAGTGGAACAAGGTGCGTGCAGTAACTTTGATTAGCTTCAATGCCGCGACAGGACTCCGCTACGCAGCGACACAGGGCCCGCCATGCATCGTGGTCCTGAAGAATACAAAATTTTATTAACGCCTGTACTTGTCCTCGCCTAGCGGCCAGTCTCAATGGAGACTACGCACGGCATAATATTATTACAGATTAACCATATGTATAAAAGGTGTAAAAACGCACTTCTTTTTTTAAACAGCTTATTTTTACAATAATATTATTTGCCACTGCACATATACTCTTCTACATTTTATTCATTTAAACTTTAGTACAGTGAGAATGTACATAGGCGGACATAATACCAAAAGGCATTTTCTACCAGTCAACCTTAGGGTAGTGCAGAGAGATCATGGTAGGTGCATTTAGGTTATATAAAACGTATTTTGACTTATTATTCGTATAATTAAACTAATAATAATCACGAACACTACCTATATATAATATACGCAATAGATACTATACAATAATTACTATATGATTTTAATCTAATGAATAATATACTATAACATATTATACAATGATAAATAAAATTATTGACGAGACATTTCTCTATGAAGTTTCTTAGAAATATACTCACGAACTTTCATTTTAAACGCGAAGCAAGTCTTAGCCATCCTGATTCCTACAGGAAGCTCATTCCAAAGAAGTATAGATTGGACAAAGAAAAAGCTGTGAATAAAGTCAGAGCTATGAGGTGGACATCGTTAAAGACGATTATGACTAGAGTGGAGACTCTTACTACGATTAGCAAAAATATATTGAAAGTGAGGCGTTAATAAAGCGAAGGAACAGTAGGAGAGTTCAGTATGGAGAAAAGTGTGGTGAACGCCCTCAAATTTTTACGCTGGCGAATGGGCAACCAGTTTAACTGGGTAAGGTAAGCAAATACATGATCATACTTACGTAGATTGAAAACGAATCGAATGCAGTTGTTCAGAAGTCGGTCAAGTTTGTTAAGGAGATCTGCATTCAGGTCAAAGTAGCACACATCACCATAGTCGACAATGGGAAATATTAGAGTCTGCACAAGCATTACTTTTGTTCTGGATGGAAGGACATTTCTAAGCCTATAAAATGACCGTAGAATCCCAGTAACTCTGGCTAATCCCAGAAATGTGTCTTTGCCAGTTAAGGTTGTTGTCAATAACCAGTCCTAGATCTTTGACTTTTTGGCTAATGGGGACATAAGAGTTGTCAAAGATAATAGGCGGCAAACTGCCAACATCTACCTTGCACATCATCCTTGGGCTACCCACTATGACTGCTTGGCACTTTGATGGGTTGACAGTTAGTAAAAATTATAAAAACACGTTTTTAAAAAAATCTATATCATAATTTATTTTCTCAATCGCCTCTGGTAAACTATCGACACTCGCCTGGGCGTACAGTTGCAGGTCGTCAGTATAAAGATGAAACGCACTCTGAAGATCACATGTTAAAAGGTTTATGAAATACTGAAAACAAGAGAGGTGACAGAATATCGCCGTGAGGACACCAGTTACTAAGTTGCACCAATTCGATGACGCTTGGCATGACGAACTGACTGCTGGCGCTCTCGAAGATAAGAGGAAAACCACTCCAGCACTTCATCAGAGATCATAAGATGGGAGAGGATGGATAAAAGGATATCGTGACTGACGGTATTAAAAGCATTTGAAAAGTCGATCAACACCAGCACAGTGAGGTTGGTCGCCTCCATGGCGGCTCTAATATCGCCACTGGTCGGAATCCGGATTGTAAGGGGCTTATCAGCTTATTGGCAAGCACAAAATGAGATAGTTGCTTGTGGACACAGGACTAGAGCACTTTAGACAGGAAAGGAAGGATGGAGATAGGACGATAATGACTAGGAAGTGTCGGATTTGAAATCTTGGAAAGTGGTTGAACATGAGCATAGCGCCATATGGAAGGGAAAAGTAAGGAATCAAGGGAATAATTTATGATATGGGAAATTGCAGGCAACAGTTGGTCAAGGATTGGTAATATCATGCGTCGGCTAATTTCATTGCAGCCAACTGCATTGAATTTAATGGACAGGATAATCTTTTTAATCTCATTTGAATCGACAATCGACAATCGTCGGGAAAAAATGAAAAGGATTTATGTTAGGACGCGTTAGACCATTTAGAAAGTTGATAGTCTGAGCCTTAGTTTGCTGATCCATAAAAGAAGTGGTAGAGAAAAAAGTATTTAATACTCTGTCAAGAAAGTACCGGGAAAAGATCAATAATATACAAAATGTTTGTTATTCATGCAAATTTATAAATCCATTCATCAAAACATTTTTTAAACGCTGCTTTCGGAATTGAGTTCTGTTCTCGCCGCGAATTCTCCTTTATGTCTTCTACCGATTGAAAACGGGTACCACGAAGTGGTAATTTGAGTTTAGGAAAAAGAAAGAAGTCAGCCATATCTGGTGAATATGGTGGGTGCTGGATGGTATTTGTTGAGTGTTTGGTCAAAAATTCGTTCACAATGATGGCCTTGTGCGAAGGCGCATTATCGTGAGGCAAAATCCAAGAATTTTCTTCCCACAAATCTGGCCTTTTTCGTCGAATTTGCTCTCTTAAACGCCGCATAACGCTCAAATAATATTCTTTATTTACCGTTCGACCTTCCGGTAAGAATTCAGAGTGCACAACACCGCGATAGTCAAAGAAAACAGTCAACATGACTTTGACTTTTGATCGACTTTGGCGTGGTTTTTTCGGTTTCGGTTCAGTTGGAAGGCGCCACTCCGAAGCTTGTTGACTAGTTTGCATGTCAAACTCGTAAACCCACGTCTCGTCACCAGTAACAATGCGTTTCATTAATGTTGGGTCGGAATTGACTCGTTCTACCATATCCTCAGCGACTTTCATGCGATTGAGTTTTTGGAGAAAATTCAGATCTTTTGGGACTAGCCGAGCGGCAACATGTTTCATACTCAAATGATTAGTTAAGGGGCCTTTTACAGTCCACTAGCGCCGCCAATCGAAAAAATGTCATAACTCATAAATAGAATCAAAAATACAAAATGTGGTCTATTATTACTGTAGAAAAGGCAATAACGTAATTTTATAACACATTGTCAACACTTGAAATCGTGCATTTGTAACAAAAACGGCCGTTTATGTTTTGAATGCACGATTTAGCTAAACAGCTATATTTCAAGTGTTGATAAGGTGTTATACAATTACGATATTGCCTTTTTCACAGTAATAATAGAACATATTTTGTATTTTTGATTCTATTTACGAGTTATGACATTTTTTCGATTGGCGGCGCTAGTGGACTGTAATAGGCCTCTTAAAATGGTACGAATCGACTCGTGAGATACAGAAAGTTCGGCGGCTATCTCTCCCAGAGTTGAATGAGGATTTTCAGTCACTATTTCCTTCACTTTTGCGATTTTAACTTCAGTTGCAGACGTTGATGGCCTACCAGAGCGAGGAAAATCTTTCATCATATCTTGACCGCTTTGGAACGCTTTGAACCACTCATAAGCACGAGTTTTTGATAAAGTCGATTCACCGTAAGCCTTCTGTAACATTTTCAGTGACTCCGAACACGAAATTCCAGTAGCGATACAAAATTTAAGACAAACTCTTTGTTCGATATTTTTGTCCATTATGAAATTCGCAATACACACTATATATGATATTACTAAAACCAGCACTGTATTTAATATAAATAACAGATGCAACTCAAACTCCGCGCCAAAATGGAAAACAGTTGTGCCAATCTAACTACAACAAAAAAAAATTAATTTGGAACCATAAACAAATCATCCATTCCCGATACTTTTTGGACTGAATGTAGGTCATCTAGTCGAATTGAGGTGGGAAGGTCTAAGTTACGCGATTTGCCGATACCAAGAGTTCCAAGGAACTTCCAGATACCGGCAGGAGAAGAAGATGATATGTTGTATGAATATGTCGGCGTTTAGCATTATGTACCATCTGATTACACTTATTCCTAGCAACTTTAAAATGTTCCAGTTTTCGTCGGAACGGTTTCGTTTAAACATACGAATGGCGCAGTCCCTACGCTTCATCGCCATCATAATCCCACTCGTCATCCATTGTGCTGGTGGCCGTTTCAGAGTAACTTCTTTAATAGGTGCGTGAGTGTCATATAACCGCTTGATTGAAACACAGTACCTTTTCATCAATCGATTCGGACTTATACAATATTCCCAGTTGACCTCAGAAGCATTCTTACACAGATTTTCGACATTTATCCGAACAAAAGAACGCAAGTGCAGCACTTGCGGTTTCGGTTTGGGTGGCTTAAGGATGTATAATAGAAAATTAGGTCGTTGCCCATAAGATGAGACCAAAGACGGATTGGAGGTAAGGATTAGGTCGAGCCAAGTACTATCACCCGAGGCATTGTGGTGAGTAGCTTGCAATGGCAAATCATGTAAGCTACTTGACTCGACTATATTTATGAGTTTACGGGAACGGAGAGGTTTGGAGCAAGGAGGTTGGTAAATATATATATAATGTATACTAATATCGCACGAAGGTCATATGGCACATATGGCTCATGGGAAGAGTGCGGTGACAATGACGAGTACCATAATTTTACTCCACCCAAAAAGTGCTCAATGCGCCAAAAAATGTTTTCACTTCGAAATTGTTTCGAAAATTATGTACACATGACAACAAATGAAACTACGTCTAAGTAGCCGCGCTGGAGGCACCCCTCTGGGGTTCGAACCCTGACAGGCGGTTACTGACAGGTCGTGGGTTCGATCCCACCCAGGATAGATATTTGTGTGCATGAACATGTCCGTTTGTCCTGTGTCTGGGTGTAATAATCTATACACGTAGGTATGTATTTACCAAAGAAAAAGTAGTATATGCAGTAGTATCAGTAATCTGGTTTCCACAGTACAAGCTCTGCTTAGTTTGGGATCAGATGACCGTGTGTAAATAATGTCCCAGTATATTTATATAAAATTCTACTTTTCAGTGATACAAACGTGAAGGATAACGTGGAATGTAATTAAATAAATTAGAATAAAAATACTACATTAGCCCTACCATCATGGTGGTAACAAATAACTCGCACATGGCTGCCAAACACCCGCTGCTACGTATCATGTTCCTGGCGTACACCACCAGCATCCTCCTCCTGTCCCCATCCCCCTCGTGGGCGTACAGTAGTGCTGTGATGAAGTTAAAGGTCACCGTAGCCTTACGCGGGTGGCAGTTCACTAGGATGTTGGAGATGGTATCGTACAGAGGACTGTATGTAATGATCTGCTCTTTGTCAGTCTCCTGTAAAGTGAAAAATAATATGTGCAGCC
Source organism: Pseudoips prasinana (assembly GCA_951640165.1). Classification (NCBI taxonomy): domain Eukaryota; kingdom Metazoa; phylum Arthropoda; class Insecta; order Lepidoptera; family Nolidae; genus Pseudoips; species Pseudoips prasinana. The sequence goes on along the minus strand of OX621236.1, from coordinate 17,925,062 downwards.
TATAAAAGGATATATAATTAAAAAGGCATTAAGTATGTATTGGAAGTTAAATTTATATGGTACATAGGATTTTTTTTCTTTATTTCATACCAGGAAAAGGAATGGAAGGAAAATAGAATAAAATAAAATAAAAAAGGTTTTTATTCACGTAGACTTTAAAAAAGCGCTTGTAAATAGTCAGAACATATTCTTAGTAATAAACTTACGAACTAAAGTAATAAGCATTTGAGCTGCTTCTGATGTTGGCTCAAGTATACGTTAACGGGCTCGTGGAGTGGTTGGTAAATGCTTGCTTTTCACGCCGCAGGACGTGGGTTCGAATCCCACCCAGGACAGATATTTGTGTGCATGAACATTTCTGTTTGTCCTGATTCTGGGTGTAATTATATAATATAATTAGTAGGTATGAATTTACAAAAGAAAAGTAGTACATGTAGTATATCAATTATCTGATTTCCATAGTACAAGTTCTGATTATTTTGGGATCAGATGACCGTGTGTGAATAACTAGTTAACAAGTCTCACAGATCTTTGAAATGATTTGTTAAAGTGCGGGTGGGAAATAAGGACAAAGCGTTCAGAGAACTGACAAATTAATAAAACTTATTATCGCATGATTTTCGCTTAGTATTAGAAACAGAACTGAAGCTATACACTGTCCATTCTATAAGAACTACGTTAAATATAAATGCAATCAAGTTAAAATTTAGTTTAGTTGCAATTGATTCAAACGGTGTCCCTGTTTTTATCAATTAGAAACTTACTTACATTTGACATTAAATATACGGACAACTTTGAAATTAATTTAACTTGCACGTCGATGCCGCTGTTTGTATTTAATAATTCTAAACATCCTTGTAAGTGAAACGGTTCATCATTGTTGAGTGAAGGGCCCATGTCCTGGAACAAAATTACCGTAAGAATTTTTAAAAAGGAATTAAGGGCATTCTATAAATTACGTATCTAAACGATTTTCATGATTTTTGCAGGCGTTTTCTGTCCTCGCCACAGTACAGGAGGCCTACTCGCTTTCTCCGAACAACGAAATTTTGTTACGAACTTTGCCTATATTCTATACATGAAGTTCTCTGGTGTGTCATCCTCCCGTAGTATAAGTACATTGTTTAAATAGGTAGAAGTGTAGAACCGAAACTAAATAAACGAACAGGCTATACAGTGAGCAATAAATTCGCAAAGTCGTCACGTACCAAAACTTGATACTTAAATTTTCGTTAATATCGAAAATATTTAAGTCCTTAGGTATTCTTCTTTTTTCTGCTAACGGAGGTATTTGGTAGTGGTTAACAGTATCATAATTGTTTTAACCTCAAAGTAAGCCTCTGGCATGGCTTAACGACTACAACCAGGATGTCCTCCCAAACACGGAAACACTTAGAAATTAAATTCACCTATCTAAAGATTCGAATCTTTAGATAGGTGAGTTTAATATCTAAGACCTACAATAGGAGAAAGAAGAACAATAAGGACTTGAATCTTTTCGATACAAACGAAAATTTAAGTATCATGTTTTGGTACGTGACGGCTTTGAGAATTTATTGCTCACTGTATAGCCCGTTCGTTTATTTAGTTGCGGTTCTACACTTCTACCTATTTAAACAATGTACTTATACCTATTACGGGAGGATGACACACCAGAGGCCCTACTCGCTTTCTCTTTTCGGCTTCACAGCACCAAGGACTTACGGACAGGTGAGAATTACTGTGCCTCTAGCACGAGTTCCTGCAGTTTAGTTTCGATCACACGTACAGTTTCGTCCCATACATTGAGCACCAGAGTTTTAGTTCTTAATAGTTTCCGCGAGAGGCGCTGGTGCTCAATGTATGGGAGGAAACTGTACGTGTGATCGAGTAAGTAAACTGCAGGAACTCGTGCTAGACGCTCTGGCCATGAGCCCCTAACAGTTTTAAATTTATACAAGTAACGTCACGAATATTGTGGCTCGTCTCTCCGTTTCTCACACGATTTCACACTTTTTTCATGACCTTTATCTGCTGTTGAATAGACTACCTTCTTGCTCATGTTGTTAATGCATATTTAAATTAAGTTATGAATATTTTCATACAATTCACATAAACGACCATTGCTATATTAGGTACCTACGGCTACGTGCTTTCTCGTGTACCTAAGTAGTCAGCTGTAGTCTAAAGACTACACAATCAATTTAGCGTGATCTGCGGCTATGAATTAAACCACTTTGGTAGTTAACCAATACAAGGCTTAACATACGTAAGTAGTGTAGGCCATTTAAGAAGCGCTATTTATGCATGAAATAGATATTTTCACTTTGTCAAATACAAAAGTAAAAATGTTGGTTACCCATCCGTAATGCATAAGCTATACCTAGATACGTATGTAAGTATAATAACAAAGTTTTTAACATATTGTTTAGTTTCATTGATAAATTAGGCTCCTTAAGTTGGGTTCGTCCACTTTTTATACTTCACACCTTATACTCAAACTCACGGCACTGAACTGGTGGTTATATAATACGGACTGGAAAGATCACCTGCCTACGATGACAAATTATATGTTAGAAACTTAGAATTCAGATTGAATCGAATTACCTACTTTTCTATATTTGAAGATAGTTATATCAATGCTTAGATATCAATTAGCTAATGGAAGTTACGATTACCTAAGTATTCATAATATCAATATAGTAGGGGATACACAAGCCCAAAGATGAGAAATTTTTAATGATTGGTTGCTAAACTGTTTATTATAAGTAGCTTAACCAGACTTTATTATCCATCAAAGGACTCAAATTATTATATTATATTGTAATTAAGTAACCGTTGTCATAGCTCTTGTATATATATATCTCAATTGAACATAGTGAATTTGCCTGTTAACTGGCTTACTGTTAAATGTACAATTAACTAATCAAGTTTCAGTATGTGCAGGTCAGACACAACAAATAAATAAAGTGTAATTTACCTTTAACAAATAATTTTGGAGTCTGTCCATTTACAAGTGGAATGAAAAAATAACTCAAAGATTTAAAAATAAATTTTACATTTTCAACAAACAGTTTACCCGCGCACATTTTTGTCAAATTAAGGATGCGGAAATCACTACGCATCCGGTATAAAAAAACACGTTATATACGCTATGTCAAAGATTATACAAGCCCTAGAATAATGCTGTGATTTTGGATGGTCGATTCTAAACGGTCTATGTATGTCATTTGAGTCTTTTCAACAAGTCTATTTCTATTTGATCAAAATACTTTTAATAACTAAAGCATAGAAACCATACTAAAATAACAACCAAATGCATTAATTTGGACGTTTCTTGCTTATTATGATTTAGTTTATGTATTAGAAAATAATGATTTCATATTATAGCTATCACCAATATTACTTGAAACAGCGATGTAGCTGAATCGACTTTGATATCGATATTTATTATCAATATGCAATTGAATCTCAAGGTTAGTTTAGTCAAATGCTGATCGCTTTTAACTAAACTAACCAAAAGTTTCGCTAACTTTATACACATCCCTTAATATGTTTAAAATGTTTCCCGCATCTTTTACTTTCCAACTTATCCTTCAAACTGCCCAACACTTTTGTGTTATGGTCACTTACTAAAGTACTCCTTGTATCTTTAGAGGAATGTGGATTCTTGATATACGTATGACGATGCATCCTAAGAAATAATTTTAATATTTATATGAGTATGGTAATTACTATTACTTCTATTTCATTTAAGTATAAATTAAAATGAATAGAAAATTTTCTGCTATCTAAAATTAAAAAGGACGTGACTAGAGTAATTTAAATTTATATACAGAATCGAGGGAAATATAAAAACATACACCATAAACTTTATCTAGCTTATGTAGGAATAACTTGCTATTTTGAACAATTTTAAAATACAAATATGTATAAAACTAACGTAATTAAAACGTGTATAAAACTAACAAAGCATAGCAATAAATCATATTCTGTTCCGTTGTGTATTTTTAACCACCACAGACACCGAATGAAAAAATAACTATGTAGTTAAAGTTTTACGCCGGTTTGAGTAGATTCTGATTTGGTAGAATTAAAAGAGAACCAAAAGCAACCATTTGACATTCCGATTTTAAAACATGTGGCACACCCGATAACAGTACACACAGACAAGCGTTTGTTTTATTTACCCATAACAAACCTATAATAACAAACGAAAACAAGCTGATTGAACGAAGACAATTAAATGTTGAATAACATTTGCAAGGAGGCAACAAAACTTTATTTCAGGGTTTCTCTTTATTAATACGGTTAATAAAGTTTCACGTTAATTTATCTATTACACAATTGAAAAGCAAAGCTTAAGTATCGGCCTTTATCATATATGCCTGGAATGATCGCTTTTAACGATAAGACCGCATTAAAATAAGCTAATTGCCTTGTTTGTATCCATTGTTTTGTTTATTTGTGTAATAAAATGTACTTCTTCTTAAGTATGAATGGTTTATTTTGTCATACAAATTCGTTCTTTTCATAACTTCAATATATGTCGTGTACGTTACATAAGTCATGAAACGTAGTTATAACTTAGCTATAATTAGGTGAAAATATTATGTCTGGCATCTTGACATATGTGAATTAACCCAATTCAGGATTCAGAAATGTCATAGTGTGTTGTAACATAATGTTATATGTATATATTATTAAAGAACTTTATTATATCCATATGCACACGGTATTAGACATAGCAAGGGTTTTGCAAGTGTTTCTAATTATAGTATCAGAAGTGTTAACTAACTTAGTTATGACTTCTGATCGTTATCGTGGATATAAATCCATACCAAACCATACCCATACCATATACCCTAGGCAATCAAAGGAAATCTGATGAATTATACAGTCACCAGCACATCCAGCTACCCCACACTGTCAAATTTAATTTATAGATTTTTAACTTTATGACAACAGTATAAGGTTAACTTTCAATTGAGGAAATAAGACTGATTGGGGTAGCTTGATGTGCTGGCGTATAAATACGGGGAAGTAGAAAATTACATTTGGCTGCCCTCATTCTAACCTCAAAATAACTTGACAGTTTAAAAATTGATATTTTAATTGATAGTTTGTGACAGCTAACGACATACTCTGAATATTTTGATTAATGAATTAGAATAAACTTAGTGTAAAAGAAAGTGTAGCACTGCATTATTTTATCATAAGAAGCACCGCCTGTGGGTTTTCAAGCTAAGAGTCAATTACGATATAGAAGTATTCTAATAACATGGATGTTGGCGAGTTGCTCTCATTTAAGGTAAACAAATACATGGAAGGAATATTGAACGTTTATTTTGATTACTTGGACCTCTTAATAAATAAGACAATTGATTAATATTTTTGAACATTTTTTTTATAAATTTATCATGAGTTTGAAAATTGGACTTGACAAACATATGTATTTAAAAACTCTGATTTTGCCAAGATCGGAGACTCGCTTAAAATATTTAATTGATAGAATTTCCTAAAGTCTGTATTCATTTTTTTTACAGCCAACACCTACACCTAAAAGACCAAATGAAGACGACAGTGGGGATTCTGATGATGAGGGTGGGAAGGTATCCAAAATGCGGCGTCTGGCGCAAATAAAGTCTGAAAAAATATTATACACACATTCGTCAGTTCTGCCTAAAGAGCCCCTGCTAACTGATAAAGAAAGAGAGGATATTCTTAGATTTGTTGAGACTGAAGTAACAGAGGTTAGTGTAAACTAATGTTAGGTTTGCATGAGTTTTAAACTTCAGTAATGGTGCTGTCGTTGCGGGTTGTATTCATGACCTCACTTATTGAAGAATGTCTTTGCCAAAGACAGAAGCAATAGATGAATACAAATTGCATTGATATTGTCACACACTGCCTATACATGACAAAACTACTACTACACTACTACATTCAGTATAGATTAGATTTTTTCTGAAAGCTTTTACTATACATGAGATGCTGGTATAAAATCACAAAAGCTATTTCAGTTCTCACTTGATATTGATAAGATCATGTGTTCATACAACATAGTGCTCACCTTTTGGTGAACTTCTATGTTACTACTACACTACTACATTCAGTACAGATTATATTTTTTCTGAAAGCTTTTATTATACATGAGATGCTAGTATAAAATCACAAAAGCTATTTCAGTTCTCACTTGATATTGATAAGATCATGTGTTCATACAACATATAGTGCTCACTTTTTGTTCTTTATACAATACTCTTGTTACCGAGATATGACTCCCTACAGCAACAAACATGATATTCTCATTTAACATGCACATGCATAGAAACGGTTGACTGCCCTGTTGGTCTAGTGACTGACTGTCAAACTAGAGTTTGTGGGTTCAATCCTGGTCTTCTCAGTTTGCATTGGAGCTTGTGGTAGTATTATAGCCTGACGGTTACTATACACACTAGGTCTGTCATAATAATAATATGGAATTCTTACCTTAATAAAGACAGAACCATTCAGACAAGATGTAAGAGATTATATTTAAACCTTTGATAGTTAAACCTATATATAAGCTAGACAATAACTTAATGTAAGCTTGCTAAATCATAAAGTCATAAATTAAATGTTATGTCTAAATGTTTTCATACACTTCATGTACTTTAATATCTATATGTACCTATAAATAATTATGCTTACTTAATTAGACTTTGTAGTCTAATTAAGTAAGCATAATTATTTATAGGTACATATAGATATTTGATATTTGATGATTAGAGATTTGATAACATGTTTGTACATGTTCTAACTTTAATAATAAAAACTATTTTATTTTATCCTCACTCAGGACAAATCTTTTTGTGATAAGCATTTATTTATTTTTTGCACAATATTATTTGTCTTATATTTTAACTTTATCACAGGGTATATTTTCGCTTATCACTTATTAATGACAATGGTGTTGAAAGCTCAAGCAGATACATCTAATGAGCAAGAATTTTCAAGAATAATGATTCCTGAATAATCGACTTTCACCATTACAATCACTATATATGAAAATATGAAGGCAACTTGCCACCCAGTATTCCCCTGACATGACTTATTAGCTATAAATCCTTATTAATTTTTACAGGGAGATGTCCTAGACGAAACAACTGTAAAAAAACTTGTATTAAATTTTGAAAAAAAGGCTCTTAAGAACAGAGAAATGCGAATAAAGTTTCCTGACCAACCAGAGAAGTTCATGGATAGTGAAATAGATCTACATGAGGCTTTACAGGTAAAATGTCTTATTATTAGATCTGACTGACTAATAATTTGTATAAATAGCTAAAAATAGTTCAGGTTTAGGGTCTACAAGCTCAACTCATTTTGATCATAACTAGACTAGAAAAGAATTGTGAGATATATGACCTAATTTGCTTGACTTTATAATTCCGAGAACTCCCATTTCTGTTTAACAATTTTGATGAAGTTTATTTATTTTTTTGTTGTGAGGATAATAATAATATAATCTAGGGACAATCTCACTCAGATCATCCTAGCCCCAAACTAAGCAAAGCTTGTACTATGGGTACCAGGCGACGATATACATACTTATATAGATAGATGAATACTTAAATACATAGAAAACATCCATGACTCAGAAACAAATATTCATGCTCATCACACAAATATTTGCACTTACTGGGATTCGAACCCAGGACCACCAGCTTCGTAAGCAGGAGCACTACCAACTAGTTTATTTTTAGGCTGCACTGTAATATCAATCTATCTAGGTCTTATGTTATTTGTGTTTTGACATGCAGGCGAGTAGAGCTCAGTCACCTAGGTGCTTAACCACATGTTAACAATTTTTTCAGGAATTGAGTGCTGTCGCCACAGTACCAGACCAGTACCCGTTGCTAGTGGAGCTAAAGTGCATCAACTCACTATTGGAGCTATTGTCTCATGATAACACTGACATTTCTACTAAAGTTGTTAACTTGTTACAGGTAATTCCATTATTTTGCTTTATTAATTTAACTACTGAACAGAATAATAATAAGTTAAAAAATTAGAGAGAAACAGAATTACATACTTACCCTACAAATTCATCAAATGAATTCATAAAGTTGTAAAAGATAAAATAAAAAGTACATAATAACTTAATCAACTATTCATTTAATTCCAAGGCCTTATTGAAAGAAACCTGATTTAATTATACAGAGTTTATCTGGACCTAATATCATTTCTAAATAACCAATTTTGTGGTTGATCATTAAAACTGAAACATTTTCAAATATCATGTAGCCATTACTATGAATTTGATTTAATTTAAGATCTTGTCTGAGTTTAGGTCAATTATTGATGCTTCTTAAATAAGACTCCTTTTCAAATAACCTTACCTGAGAAATATTAAAATGCATTCAACTTTTCTTTACGAAAACTATAAAATCGTTGCGCAGGAATTGACAGATGTGGATATTCTGCATGAGAGTGAGGAAGGTGCTGATGAGCTGATCAATGCTCTTGCCGATGCTGAAGCGCCTGCGCTATTGTTACATAACTTGGCGCGCCTCGACGAGCAAGTGCCGGATGAAAGAGATGCCGTGCATAATACTTTAGGTATCTTGTTTCATTACCAAATAATTCCTGTTTGAAAAGTCCTATGAAATATTTTATATATAATTGGCATACTCGTGCACAGCCTGCCCAATAATTTCTGCTTACCATATTCTAGGGACCCTACCAACACCTTGGATATCAACGAATTCAATCCAGCCCAATTCCTGGTATTTTATTCAGGTGTAAACACACATAGATAAAAAACTTGATAATTCCCCAGTTATTAAGTTACCCATTAGTAAAAGCTGCTTGCAAATCCATTTAGTAATTGTCAAGATAACTGTTAACTGCCATCTTATAAACAGTGACATGGCAGTTCAATTTATACAATGCAGAAATGTTAATGCAGTCTAATTGGTAAATTTATTTATATTAAACTTTTTTATACGCTCTAATAGGGTAAGCATAAAGATTGCTTTTTGCAGGTATTATAGAAAATCTTACAGAATTTAGAACAGAAATGTGCCCTGAAGTTGCTAAGCAAGGGTTTTTGCAATGGATACTGAAGAGACTAAAGGTACGAAACGATTAATTAATAATTTGAAATCTATTTCCATAAATGAGGCGAAAGAGGTGTGCAAAGAACGCGTCAAATGGAATTCCGTTGTCTCTGCCTATCCCTCTGGGAAACAGGCGTGAGTCCATGTATGTATGTATTTAAATAATACACGAGTGGCGCAGTGTGGAAGATCGGCTGTTTCGTGTTCACTCAGCACAGGACATCTATCTCTTTAACCCATATATAGTTGGTCTAGGTCTAAGTGTACTTATGTCAAATGGTTGTAAAGTCCCCCGTGATACTATTATTTTTCGTTCTTAATTATGTGATCGAAGAAATAAAAGCTGCGAATATTTTCTGTTTTAGATGAAAGTGCCTTTCGACGGTAATAAGTTATATGCAACAGAAATTTTATCTATCCTTCTACAAAACACACCAGAGAATAGAAAAATGTTGGGAGAGCTCGATGGCATCGACGTTTTGTTACAACAGCTGGCGGTAAGCTTGCCTATTACCAGTTACATATATAGAGAGAGTCGCATTTGAGTACTCGACGAGGCGCATGCAATTTGCGTGTTTATATTCCATTCTTCTGCCATATGTATATTTGTGCGGGCGGGAGGGGAGTGCATCCCCAGCCGCGATGGCTTGATTAAACTGACAATAAAAATAAAACAAAATTTAAGTCAGTTTTAATTGGAAATCTATTGGATGTAAAATATAGAAGTACTTACCCACTAAAGTTAAATCGATAATCGAAAACATTATAACAATCTACACTATTTTAGGACAGCACTAAAATTGCAACTAAATTGTTTGTGTAATTGGAGCGGCACTTAGCTCGCAGATCCAACAGCCACGTGCGTAGAAAGGTTCTTTCGTGGCTAACACGAACCGGAAGACGCATCGTAGGCTCACCACAAGGTGGATCGACGATCTTGTGAGTGTTGCGACAAGCCGCTAGATGCGAGTAGCACTTTAAACCGGTGATTGTAAACATCCTTGGGGGAGGCCTTTGTCCAGTAGACGTATTTCGGGTGACGTTATAGTCCAAGAGCTGGCACGCATTTTTGGGTAGGTATTTGAAGCAAGCTGAAAACTTGTCCTATAGCTCTTCAGACACACCCCAACACGGAACTGCAGACCTGGCTGGCGGGTAGCGGGTCTTTTTTTTTTTTGATTTTGAAATTTTTTTTTATCCAAATATGTATTTGGGGCAAGCTGAAATTTTGATATGTTGTAGTTTAATGTTTATACAGTACATAAATAACATTCAAGTTGCCTCAAATACATTTTTTCGATTTTTTTGCAAAATATTTTTGCACACGCCTGGCAGTGCTAAAGACCCGACAGAATCGCCTGCCTTTTTTTAATTAAAATTTAGAGGTTAGTTTAGACCCGCTACCCGCCTGCCAGGTCTGCAGTTCCGTGTTGGGGTGTGTCTGAAAAGTTATAGGACAAGTTTTCAGCTTGCCTCAAATACCTACCCAAAAATGCGTGCCAGCTCTTCTACTATTATGTTTTGTTTTAGTTCTACAAACGTAACGACCCGAGCGGCGCGGAGGAGCAGGAGGCCATGGAGAACATGTTCGACTCGCTGTGCTGCGCGCTCATGGAGCCCGCCAACCGGGACCGCTTCCTGCGCGGGGAGGGGCTGCAGCTCATGAACCTTATGCTTAGGTAACTTATATAAACGATAGCACTTATAAATGTAAGATATACCTAAGGAGAAGATTACTTCGGTAATGATAAGTATTATCATTATCTTCTCTATTTATATTCATAGAACTTAAAAGGACGTTTCTATAAGACTTAATCATTTAAATTTTCTGTAGTCCCCCTAATACTCCGTTATTTTACCGTGTTCATCTTCTTTACATTAACTTATTGACATCTATACGTAATAATCGCTAAATAAAAAACCTGTGTCACGTACAAATTTCACGCTATAATTTTTGTCTCTTATAGCTCAAACAAAACCTCATTAGGCCTCATTTACGGAGACGCGGGGCGTCTCGCGTCGCGTGTGGCGTGGCGTCTCGCGGCGCGTCGGACGTTTTTTCTGTTTACGGTGGGGCGGCGCGTGAAGCGGCACGCATCATCGCACGCGTGAACACAAACTTATAGCAATATACGACCATGTTCATAGAGAAGCGAGACGGGAAGCGTGGCGGTGCCCGCCGCGACGCCCGCGGCGAATCCTCTAGCGTGTAGCGAAGCACGCGGCGGGTATCGCGGCGGCGCACGCTCGTCGCGATCAAATCGACTAGTTTTAGTTCCGCCTCGGACATAGCTTCATCGAAAATTGCCGCTGCGTGCGCCGCCGCGATAAACGCCGCGTGGGACGCGTCGGTGCCATCCGCGGGCTCGGCCACAAAAAACGCCCTAACTCAAACAAACGCGTCTAAAATCGCTTCTCCGTAAACGCACTCATACAACGCCATATATTTGAATTCAGTGCGGGCCGCGCCGCTCAACGCAACGCGCGACGCCCCGCGTCTCCGTAAATGAGGCCTTAGGTCGCAAGTTACAGCTTCATATAATTAACTTGATATATATAAAACTTGACTTTATTATGCAAGAAATAAATTTTGAAATTATTATGCAAGAGGTAAAACCTACTTACAAAATAAATAATATGCGGGAGGGCACACTTTAACTTGGTGACCTCACACTAAGAGTATCAAATTATCACACTGATGGTGTTAAATTGTTCCCTATTGTTAGAATAGTTTATTGTACACTATAAGAATACATATGACATAAAATGAATGATAAAGTACATGAATAAGTTGAACCTTAATTCGCATGCATGGTAACGCTTAATGAGGCTTGCGGCAGGAGGTTTTCTCTCTACTATTGTTTGTGAGTGTGCGAGTACGAAATTTGAGTAGACTAGCAATGTGCGCGGCCGGTTTTATAACCCAATACCTGATACGCGGAAATATTCTTTAAAGCTTTTTTGTTATTTGCTTTTGTTTTAAATCCTACATCAGTAAAAAAGTCCCACTAATGCAATTTTAAATGGATTTCTTTTTTACGAAGGTCCCTGGCCACACTTATTTTTTTTCTTTTTAGTTCTATTTCTTAGCTTTATAACTCGTAATAAGCCATACCAATATGAAGTAACCCTAACTAAAATTTTGTAGTACAGGGTTTTCCATTAAGAGGTGTTATTTTGATATTCAAAGAAAAATGCTATTTTTCAATATTAATGATCAGATGTTTATTTCATTATAAAGAGGAAGGTATGCCGTAAAATGTTATTTTCCACTATAAACGACATTCCTTCCTCTTAATAAAGAGATAAACATCCGGATTGAACTATGATATTATGAGTGCTATATTTGTTTTCCAGAGAAAAGAAAATGTCTCGTAACGGTTCACTGAAAGTTCTCGACCACGCTCTGGCCGGCCCCGAGGGTCGTGATAACTGCAATAAGTTTGTAGACATCCTTGGATTAAGAACAGTTTTTCCGCTGTTCATGAAGACACCCACACGGAAACGATTGTTAACAGTGGATCAACATGAAGGTAATGATACAAAATATGACATGACTAGTTGGGGTTACTTCCTACTTAAAGACGCGTTCTTTAAGTACCCACACTAGTCATTTTGCAATTTCTCATGGTGTAAAACATAATATTTCTAAATGCACGGATCTCTTCTTCGTTTTCTTTCATTTCTGATGGTTTAAAAGACTTCCTACTAGGACTCATCCCGACTTGTCTTAGGGTGGTTGTGTTCTTGAATCCCGTAGCCCTGTGCTCAGCATTACTTAGAGGTGGTTTATCATTAGCTTATGCGTTCTTGACACACTGCGTGTATCGTGGTATTGATGAATCTATTTTAGCTTAATTATGATATTACTCTTTTGTAAGGGAATAAAACAGATAAATAAGTTTACTTTCATCTCAAACGTTTTTCTACGAGTTGGTAAATCTTATGTAACAATCAAGCTTGTGAATTATTTATGCCATACGATTTTTTCTACCGAGGGGTCGGTTTTGGTTTGATTAATGCTTGTGTCGCAGATACTAGTCTTATTATTTTTGATTATGTAATGTACAACCAAAGTTCTCTCTTTTGTTGTACATTACAGACTAGTATCTGCGACACAAGCATTAATCAAACCAAAACCGACCCCTCGGTAGAAACAATCGTAATGTAAGGCCACATAATGGTATGAAGTTCAGCGAAGGCATGGCGCTACCCAGCGTTATTCACACTAAATTATGTCACCATTGTCGTCTTGGAACTTATTGGCAATCACCTATTTAGATTATTACACCGTGTTAAATATTGATGCTGTCGAGATCTGTTTTTTCTACGGGCTGGTTAGCGTGTTTGGTAAATTTTTGCCTTGCTTTGAAGGCTTCTATCGTGAGTTGGATTCCCATCCTGGACATATATTTGTGTGCATGAACATATCTGTTTGTCCTGAGTCTGGGTGTAATTATCTATATAAGTATGTATTTACAAAAAATAAAATTGCAAGCTTTGCTTAGTTCGGGATCACATGGCCGTGTCAATAATGTCCCAGGATATTATTATTATTAATCTTATTTTGTATTGATAATTGTTGGTAAATTATGTTTTCTTTTTCTAGAACATGTAGTCTCAATAATATCATCAATGTTACGCAACTGTCAAGGCAGCCAGAGGCAGCGATTGTTGGCAAAGTTCACTGAAAACGACATGGAGAAAGTGGACAGGCTCTTAGAGTTACACTTCAAGTACATGGACAAAGTGGATCGCACTGAGAAGGACATGGAGGTAAACCTTACGTTAGCAATTACTTTATTCATAACTAGCTGTGACCCGCGGTTTTACCCGCATTAAACTTTATAAATTATCACAGCTCCTCCGCCGTAGGTGATAGCGTGATAATATGTAGCCTATATATTGACCCGACCTCTTGTAATATTCATGCAAAATTTGAAATCAATTTGAATGAAATCCATGCAGTACTTTTTGAGTTTAGCCCAGACATACATACAGACAAACAGACAAAAATTCTTAAAACTAAATTTTTGGCTTCCTGTATCGATTGTAGATCACGCACCAAGTATCCTTTTTATAAAATATTCAGTATACAGTTTTGACTTTCCTACGATTTTATTATATGTATAGATAACAGCCGATCTTGTCGTAGGATGTGTGTATATATAACCGACGCCAGCGGTACAACGATAATTTTAAAAGTAAAGCCTGTTGGCGTGGTTGGTAGATACCCTGCCTTTCACGCCGGAGGTCGTGGGTTCGATTCCCACCCGGGACAGATATTTGTGTGCATGAACATGTCTGTTTGTCCTGAGTCTGGGTGTAAATTATCTATATAAGTATGTATTTACAAAAGAAAAGTAGTATATGTAGTATATCAGTTATCTGGTTTCCATAGTACAAGCTCTGCTTAGTTTGGGATCAGATGGCCGTGTGTGAATAATGTCCCAGGATATTATTATTATTATTTAATTTTATGCCAATGAATTTCTGAAATATTGTTATCCTGCATGTCATTGTGGAAAATATATGAGTGTAGTAATAGTGTCGTCATATCTCGTGCTATTTCTATCAGAGGTCATTAAAGGTCCAGTACTGGCGACTGACAATTGATTAATTAGCCTCTGTGTATAAAAATATAAATTAACATTCTCTTGCCTGGTATCTTACTAACCAATACACGTGTCATACATTTTAAATGTGACTTAATTTCTGTCCGTATATCGAAATAATGAATACACAATAATATCCGTGGCTTATATTCTTTGATTAATTTTTGTCTAATAATTATTGTCTTGCAGCAAGAAACCGAGGATTTGGATGACGACGCGCAGTACTTGAGGCGGCTGTCTGGCGGACTGTTTACGTTGCAACTTATTGACAGAATTATTTTAGAGGTAAAGTTCGTCAGTGGCAAACCTAGTCCAAATTATTCACAGTATTATTTCGAAGGGAAAGTTATTCATTGATTCATTACTCTAGTTTACTTTGTAAGTAATAACTTAGAACGAGTTGCAGGTAGACTAGAGTACTGAATAACTTTGGCTCCAAACTAAAACTGAATATAATTTGGACTATAAGTAGCCACACTGAATATGCTGTAATGTTAATAAACAGTATTATTTTGGAAACTGTTAATAAACAGTATTATTTTGGAAACAAAGTTATTCATTGGCTACTCTTATACAACTTATTCACAGTATTATTTTGAGGAAAATTTATTCAGTGTGGCTACTTATAGTCCAAATTATATTCAGTTTTAGTTTGGAGCCAAAGTTATTCAGTACTGTAGTCTACTTGCAACTCGTTTAGAGTATTATTGTGGAAGCATAGTTATTCAGTACCTACTCTGGTCCACCGGCAACTTAAATAAATAATTATTTTAGAGGTAAACATTAGTCCTCTCAAACTTCTAATTAAATTAAGTTACTTTGGTACATTTACTTGACGGGCCTATTCGCGTGATTGGTAAATACTTGCCTTTCACGCCGCAGGTAGTGGGTTCGATTCCCATCCAGTTTGTCCTGAGTCTGGGTGTAATTATCTATATAAGTATGTATTTATAAAAGAAAAGTAGTATATCAGTTATCTGGTTTCCATAGTACAAGCTCTGCTTAGTTCGTGATGAGATGGCCGTGAGTAAATAATGTGTCAGGATATTATTATTACTTACTTTTCCATCCATTTACTATGAATCACGTCGATAAAGAATAGCTTGGCAATCTGTATATTATTACTAACTGCTCATAATTTTCACTGTCTCAGGTATGTACCGCGGGACCATCATCAATCAAGCAGCGAGTACAACGCGTGTTGGGACTGCGTGGAGGATCTTTGAAGATCATCAGACACGTTATGAGAGGTGAGATATTTATAATGGCATATACCTAATTATAATTATTATAATAAATTGGAAACAATGCAAACCATAATGTAATTTAATAATTATTGTTAATAATATGATATAATGTAATTAATAATACGTTGACAATATACCTATTCTCCTTCTAATGCTTTGCTGTGCCCTATACAATAGGGAATCATGTGTAACTTTTAGTATATACTGTAAACATCTATTGTAAGATATGATATTTATAACGTGAAAAAAGGTGCATTGCAATTAGTGAATACTATTTTGTAAAGTTCCGATGATCTTTGGGCATGAAAGTTGGTCCTAAAGGTGGTCTGACTGCATAAAAGTTGTTCATGGGTAAGAGAACAGGTGTATGAGTGGTAAAGTAGTTCTGTGCGTAGAATACATTCAGTAAGAGTGTGTATTGATCCGACGGAACGGGGGGAATTTTGGTCGAACAGCAAATAAGTAGGAAAAGGTAAAAATAGGAGTAAGAAAGTTGGTACCTAGTCAGCAGTGGGTCCGCTTTGACCATGAGTGTATTAATCGCAGAGCTGTGCAGTTATTCCTTTTTGGCTGCGGACAATAGGGCGTCTTAAAAATATGAATATGTTTGCCATAAAGTAAAAATTATATTTTTTATTACAGAATACGCGGGTAACCTCGGTGACGCCGGCAGTGAAGACTGGCGTCAACAAGAACAGCAGCATATCTTGCAACTTGTAGATAAATTTTAAATAAAGAATTTTTAATTTTATTATTGAGTATTTTCTTTTCATGTATGTAATGACATGACTCATCGGTAAATAAACGTCAGTGCATGCATTAACTTTGATTACTAGATCGATTTTGAATATCCGCAAATTATTTTTAACAGACTTCAAAAGGAGGAGGTTCTCAAGTTAACTGGTATTTTTTTTTATGTATGTACATCGATTACTCGGAGATTTATGATCCGATTTACGTGATACTTTTGTTTGATGCGGAATAGTTGCCATTTGGTCCCATAAAAAATTTATATAGTTCGGCCCTGTAGTTTTCATTTTATCAACATTTTTGTATGAATATTTGTTTATGTGGACGATGGTATTATTGTATTTGGCATAGACGTTTTTAAATCTTAGCCAGTCTAGCTAGAGTCATACTATTCAAGTATTTCTTTGTGTGAACATAAAGAACAGTTTCAGACGACTAGATTATAACGTCGTTTTTGGAAGCGCATGTAGGCGCACCTTTTAGCATAAGCGCATTTTTTTATGTACGTACACAGATTACGCTGAGATTTAAGAACCGATTTACGTGAGTCTTCTTTAGTTTGATGTGGAATAGCTGCTATTTTTAGCGTTCCGTAGCCAAAAGCCAAAAAACTGAACCCTTATGGATTCGTCATGTTTGTCCGTCCGTATGCCACAGCCACTTTCCGAAACTATACGAACTATACTGTTTAAACTCGGTAAGATGATGAAGATGTATTCTGTGAACCGCATTAATATTTTCACACAAAATAGAAAAATATCAAAAAGACGTGTGGCACTCGGAGACTGCCGCGGTAAAGCTATTGCATAGCATTTTTTATCAACTTATGCAATTATAATTATTTATTTATTTTATAATACTGCATTTGTGATAATAATAATAAAATGAATGTATATAGAGTACTAACTCATTTTCTTTCACTATTTTTTCGTGACTTTCTTCATTAATAAATGCACTTTGTTTATTCATATTTAAAAAACTTTGTACACAAATTATACGAGTACAGATATTCACTGTTGTACGTAGATGATAAATACCTATACACCTGTATACTTTCTCACAAACAGCTGATTACGCTAGTTTTCCAATACAACCAATGCCACCTAAAGGCGGGTTGCTGAACTAAAGAGACAAGCGTGATATTCGTCACCGTAGCCTAGTTGGTAGTGCTCCTGCCTACGAAGCTGGTGGTCCTGGGTTCGAATCCCGGTAAGTGCAAATATTTGTGTGATGAGCACGAATATTAGTTTCTGAGTCATGGATGTTTTCTATGTATTTAAGTATTTATCTATCTATATAAGTATGTATATCGTCGCCTGGTACCCATAGTACAAGCTTTGCTTAGTTTGGGGCTAGGATGATCTGTGTGACATTGTCCATATATATTATTATTATATATTTCAAAAAGTCATTAAAAGTTCTGGTATTTACCGATTGATGGCGGTCGGAGTGGGGGGTAAACATTCAAAAAATAGGTGTAAACATAAGCACTAAATTAACTGAGATACAATCTGAACTTCGCAGTATGCGCGAGGAAAATGTGGCAATTAAATCCTCCCTAAAAATCTTGACCGAAGATGTGAATAGCCTTAAGACTTCGGTGGAACAGCAGAAGACCGATCACGAGGTTCTCAAACAAAGATTTGATGAGCTCGCATCCCAGTCCTGTAGCCCTAGCGCCAACAGCGATGCCGTGGCTGCACTCGAAATGAAGATGGACGCCATGGAATCCATCCATTCCAATCCAATCCATCCATAAGGCAATGTAACTTAGAAATCTGCAACTTTCCTGAGAAGCGGGGGAAGAACTAACTACCTACTATCTTGGCATCAATCGGATCGCAGATCGGCTGTGCAATTGCCCAAAGAGATATAATTTCTATTCACCGAGTGCCACACGCTCGCCAACAGGACTCCCGACCGAAAAACATAATAGCTAAGCTCGCCACTCGCACGCTTCGCGATAAGGTACTTAGCTCTTACCGATCGGCTAAAGGTATAAAAACCGACCAAGTAAATATTACTGGCCCCTCTAACCCAATATATCTCAATGAACACCTTACTATAAAGAGAAAACAACTTTTTCGTGAAGTTCGCGAGACGGCCAAGCGTTGTAACATTAAGTATGTTTGGGTCAAGCATGGCACGATACTTGCCTGCGAATCAGACAACTCACCAATATTTGCAATCCGCTCCCGTGCCGACATTAAAAAAAAATCAATAATAGTAATGCTATTTCTCATGATTAGCCTGCTAATAACTAAACTCAACACTAGTGCAATTCTTGACCCAATATTTATATTTAAATGATTTTTTTTCCTGCATGTTACATGTTTCTTGTTATCAATACCTCTTGATTTTTCCTGTTTATATAAATATGAAAATGCTCTACTTGCAACATGATATGTTTCTCGGTGCAAACGTCAAAAATAAATTAAACGATCCATTTACCTTGTATCTACCCGTCTCTAATTACTGTACATTATCACTATTTTTTAGTAAACATTTCAAACCTGGATAAAGTTACACTCTATTACCAAAACTGCGGTGGCATTCGGACTAAACTGTACGAACTATTTACGAATATACTAACTTGCTCTTATGACATAATCATACTAACTGAGACGTGGCTTGTGCCTGAGATTACTGAAACTGAATTTATGGATCAGCGATACATAGTCTATAGATGCGATTGTGACCGCACTGCAACAGGTAAGAGGGACGGGGGTGGAGTCTTAATAGGTGTGCTTAAAAGTCTTCGCGCTGCACATCTTTGTTTGCCCTCACGTCGGACGAATACGTACATTGAACAAGTATTTATATCCATACCCAGCTCAGACACAACCAAGCGGCACGTAATTGGTGCTATGTACATACCGCCTAGCATGCGTAGCGAAGTTTACACACTGCACTAAGACACAGTTTTAAACATAACAGAAAGCGTGGATGTAGATAATCTCTTAATAGCGGGGGATTACAACTTACCTCATACAACATGGCAGTTTAGCCGCTCCTGTAACGGCATACTTACCTACTTACTTTACTATTATTGTAATAGCGCAACTCAATTATGCGACAGCCTAAGGAATTTCATGACATTGACCACCCTGTCTTAATACAATAACATCGCAAATGCGCACCAACAAGGACGAATACTAGATTTGATTCTCTCTAACGTTGCGTGTCAGGTTCAAGAGTCCACACTACCTCTATTGACACCCGGTGGTCACCACCCCCCTCTATTGATCGTGTCTCCACTCTCTACTGAATCTCCTAAGACCAAAAAGAAACCCGTACCTAGGTTAAACTACTACCGTGCCAATTACGAGCTGATTAACAAAGACATCAAAGAGACCAAATGGGATGCACTACTGAACCCCCTTCCATCTGAACTGGCCCTCAATGTATTCTACTCAAATACCTATAACATCATCAGAAAACACACGCCTATTACATCAAATAAATCTTCCAAATTCCCAATATGGTTTTCACGGCAACTAATACACATATTTAATAAAAAAAAACAAGGCCTGGGTCCGATGGAAAAAAAAATTAAAACCAATTTGATTATGAATCTTTCTCTCTTCTCAGAACTAAATTCAAATCCGAATGTCAAAAAACATTCACTAAATACGTGAATAGTGTGGAAGATAGTATCCCAAGTAACATTAAATACTTCTGGGCCTACTTAGCTAACAGAAAACCTAAGCCGGGGGTTCCGTGTACTATGAAGTACAAGACTCAAACTTCAAGTGATCCAAAGGAAGTCTGTAACATGTTCTCGCACTTTTTTAGTTCGGTTTACGAACCCTCGACGCTAACTGGACTCCACCCGCTGGAGACTCTTTTAATAATGTTCTCCTTTCCACTATTTCTATCAGCTTTAGTAAAGTCCGTAAAGCACTCAAACTACTCGATCCAACTAAATGGCCTGGCCCAGATGGTATACCTCCGTTATTTTTCAAATCCACAGCAGACACAATATACTATCCCCTGTACCTACATTATTTACAACAAATGTCTTGAAGAGGGAGCATTTCCAGTTGTTTGGAAGACCGCTAACATTACACTGGTATTTAAAAGTGGCTCTAAAAATGACGTTGAAAATTATCGTCCTATATCCATCTTAAATGCAGCGTCAAAGCTTCTCGAAAGTCTTGTTCATAATGAAGTATACCCTATCTTACATATCATCATTCTACCTCAGCAACATGGTTTCGTTAAGCGCCGATCAACAAACAGTAACCTTCTATGTTTTACGTACACCATATTTGAAAATATGGATAAAGGAGCCCAAACAGATGCTATATACACTGACTTTCGAAAAGCTTTCGACAAAGTGGATCATGAGCTACTTCTAAATAAATTAGCATTCAACGGTATCAAGGGAAATTTGCTGCGCTGGTTCTCCTCTTATATATCCAACCGAGTGCAAAAAGTCATTGTGAATGGGCATCAGTCCGGAAATATACAGGTCACTTCAGGTGTGCCACAGAGATCGATTATTGGGCCACTACTTTACATACTGTTCATTAATGTCATAGACAAATGTTTCTTGCACTCTAGATTTATTTTGTACGCAGATGACCTAAAGACATACAGAATTATTAACAACATGGATGACTGTAACCGTTCCAACAAGATTTAGATAGGCTGTCTACGTATTGTAATCATAATAAACTTCATTTAAGTATACCTAAATGCAACAGTATCTCATTCACCAAAAACAAGAGGAAAATAAATTACATATATAAGCTCAACAATGTCGATCTAGCACATGTCTCATCAATACGTGATCTTGGTGTCCTAATGGACTCGAAGCTACACCTTGATGTACATATAGAAAGCATTGTGAAGAAAGCCTTTCAGATGTTCGGTTTTGTCATGAGAGCGAGCAAGGATTTAAAAAAAGTATCCACATACCTAATTTTATATAAGACAACAATAAGATCACAATAAAATTGGAATATGCATGCTATGTGTGGAATCCACTTTATCCTAACTAATATTATAAATGCGAAAGTAACTCTGTCTGTCTGTCTGTCTGTTACTCTTTCACGCCAAAACTACTGAACGGATTTGAATGAAATTTGGTATACAGATGGTCTAGACCCTAAGAAAGAACATAGGCTAATTTTTATAGTTAGGATAACACATAGGCCATATTTTATAAAGTTTAACGCGGGTAATACCGCGGGGCACAGCTAGTAGCAAATATGTTGATCAAATTGAGGCTGTAAAACGTAAGTTCCTAGATCCATGCACTATATATAGATGCCACCGTGGTCGTCTAAAATACCCGCAGTTACTGAGTAGATACAAGATGCTTTCTTTAAAATGTAGACGTACTCAACTGGAAGCTATGATGCTTCAAAAAGTTTGCCATAATAATGTTGACTGCACCAAAATCAACAATAAATTATGTTACTCAGTTCCAAGAACAGTTCACCGTCGAGAGGTTAGGGCGCGCACACTATTTGCAGTTGGGTCTTGTAGAACCAACGCTGGTGTAGCCGCTCCCATGCATCGGTTAGTGAACGAATACAATATCCATTTCAATGAACTTGATATTTTTGCATGTTCTATGTACCAATTTAAGAAAATGATCAATAAAGTGCTTGGCGGAAATAATTAATCATCGTCCTACTCCACCATTCTTAGAACACACGTTTTTATATAATTACCTTATTTTTTTTTCTCTCTTTTCTTTAATAATGTGAAATCCAATCATTCATTACTTATTACTAATTTATTACTTTTCTATCTTTGTAACTTTTGAACTTTATTAATAATGTTTTCAATCTAATGTGCTTGCATGATAATACTAGGCTATGCTAAATAGATTTCTCACACAAATGTAATGTTGTGCCTCTGGTTTATATTCCTTAAAAATTATTATCGCAACCTGTGGAAAATGTGGTTGGACATACATTTCATAAATTTATATGTTTAGAATTAAGTACTAATGCTCAATGTATATCTGTTTGTTTTCCCGAATAAATTAAATAAAAAATAAAATAAGCATCGTAGTTCGGACGGCAAAATAAAATAATTTAATTTGTATTTCGGTATTTAAATTTAATGTATACTTAAGTTATTTACGAACTTAGTTTATAAGCTTCTGTTGTTACTAATCATAATGGATCATGATATCTAATAATTAATGAATAATAATAATAATTGGCGGAATCAGTACGAAGCCTGTCACCCCATGACCACGACCTTTCAACTAGATCAGTAATGTAATAATTAAAAGTGCGTCGCTTATTTGTACTCGGAAGTTATCAACTTATCTGAAAACGCAATTACCTAGCTTTTACTAATGGCTTCACTCGCAGGCAGAAATCAATACTTTTGCTGGATGAAACGTATCCTATCCTTTTCTGTACCTTTGTCAACATAGCTACTGTTGACAGTTGTGTAGGTAAAGCGTGGAGGCTAAACAAACAAACACGCATTTATAATATTAGTTAGGATTTCTGATTTAGTTAAATAATTACACCAACACACCCCCGTCTTTCTATTCACTAACAATTCTAGTCCATTCATCGGTTGCCTGGAAGAGACCGCTTTTAGCGATAAGGCCGCCACTTGTACTATTTCCATTTTAATGTATTTTTTTTTAAACTCTAAGTTATGTTTTTGGTGTGCAAAAAAGAGTTATCTATCTATCTACTGTATGGGGTGCAAAAATTACTCTGTCAGAGCAGTAAAAACAATTTTTTAACAAATAACTTTTATTATTTATTGCATAATTATATTTTTATACTAATTAAAATAGTCACTAACAGTGAACAATATAACAACAGATTACTAAAAATGATCCAGAATATAAACAAAATAATGCACAATGCTTCTTTTAAAGATAGAAAACTTATAAAAATAAAACTTAAAAATAATTTTGTGCTCATCAGATACATGAATTGTTAAGTAACTATAATTTACTAGTGATTCCTGGCACAAAGGAATAAAATAATTAATTCTATGTGTACCGTTATCCCGACAACAAAATAAAAACAACACAATACAACTTGTATGATCTATCTGATAACAACCACATTTGAAATGCGTCGCCAAATATATCACAAAGGCATTGATTTATAAACTACGTAGATTGACCGGTAGTGAATTATCCTGTAGAAATGCCCAATGCCTAGAAGCGCTGTTTTCTATTTGATCTCATATCAAATAGAAAACAGCGCTTCTCATTCTATAATATTAGCCATCTCGTGGTTTTTGTTAGGGGTAAACTGTGCAACTATTTGTGTGACCCATAAATAGTTGATCTGAGTCTGGATGTAATTTGTGTCCATCTATTATATGTTTGTAAAGTACTCCGCGACAATGGGATTAGATGGGGTATCTTAAAAAAAATAATGTTCCAATTGTGACTCGAGAATATTTATTTTATTTTTTTAACGTTATACGTAAAGAAGTCCGTGATATATCAGCGCGCCTAATCCCAGCTACAGTTACAAAAAAGCAGACCGTATACTTTTGGACACACAACCGTGACAAGCGAAAACTTACCCTCTAAGCAAACATCACAAATATGACAAATAATACGGTGCACCACAACACGAAATAATTTATTTGTAAATACGAGCCTAAGTTAAGCGAAGCATGAACTAAATGCATATACAGTGTCACATTGCCTCTCATCTCTTCAAATCTGTAACTACATAAATGAGAGTCAAGTTGTTTCTAGTTCTATAAATTACACTGTAACCAAAAAACTGAAATGCAACAATGGTCCACTCAAAAAAATAACTAAATTCGGCTTGTATTAAGTAGACTTTCTAACCGATACTGGGTAGGGGGCAGCGTAAAGAAAACTTATAGCAGATACCACAAATATATTACTGGGTAAATTCAAGATTATACAGTGAATTGCCATAAGTTTCGGCAATGCTGCCTCTTACAAACTTATATTTTCCCTTGACTACGCTACGCAAGCCCTTATCCGGCATTTTCCGAATACATTCTTAAACATCACCGTTTCACCAATTATATAATAGAAACCAAGTCCTTACAAACATTATTATCATTACAACTGGTGTGCCACTAATAACATCTTCATAAACACCCTTCACTTTTTTATTTCACAACCATTCTTTTTCTTTAACGCATGCATGCAATAACAATAAACTTAACAAACCATACTGTAAGGCTCAGTGTCTACTGGAGCTAAGGGCTCATGCCGCTTTACGTGATACAAGCTAAAGATTTCGCAGCGTGTCAGGCGTATAACACCAGCGACTTCCAGACTTCTATTGTGTGGTTTTTCTTGCGTGAAAAATCCAATAACACTTTTTTTCCTGACCCAGGGACTCATCTGAACTCAAGGCCACTGCGGTTAAATATGCTTCAGATCAAGCGGTTAAAGAGCTTTACACAAATTTTACTACCCGATTTACCGAATGGAATGTCATCATTTTGAAAGTCAATTTAAATAGTCTGATGACAGTTAATTTGACATTCAATACAAAACTCCAGTGAAATAAGCGATGTTTAAAAGTAACATGATGTTTAAATTAGTACTAGGACATGAACATTATTATAAAAAACACATAACACCAGGAATTATAAATACTGTGATCAGAATAGACGGGTGCACCATACTGGACTCTGTCACAAATACATAATTAAAAACTTATAAACCCTGGCCAAACAAGAAAAGCTGATTAGAATCTAATATAAATTCATTAAAGGAAGTAATGAACACTTCCCTCATTTGTATTCCTGTAGTGTATAAATTCATTGCCAAATGATTTTCAACACAATTTTTGCTATACATATTGCTAAATATTATAGATGCGTTCTCACCAATACGGGTCAACCTGGAGAAATCTAAACCGATATATGGAATAGTCATTCCATTTCTAGCCTCATCTTCGTCAACATTTACAGATATATGGCTCAAAGGCACAACTGTTCTTTTATCAAGTTTATAGAGCTGTTAAAAACATCTATTAAATGAACAAATATATGAATACAATAATATTCAAAATGTAGCTTCATTAGGTGACGTTGCGATCGGATTCCAAGGTAATTTATATTTGTTATTCTCAGTAAGGCCAGGATATTTTCAATGCTACACTGGATAAAAGATGGTAGTGAAGGCTCAAGTCGACGTTATTTTATTTTCATGATGAAAATAAACTCGTTCGGCGTTCGGGCCTTGGTTTATGGGAGTCAGTCACTGACGAGAAGATGCATGTGATCTAGCCGAGACACCTGGCATAATTACAGTACTTTAAAATAATAATTCCAGATATTGGTAGCTTGATTGAAGTCCATAAAACTCGGCGGAGTAACATCCGACTTTGGAAACGACTATAGTAGTCCATACAAAAACAGTCTTATGTCAATATGTAATAAACACAGTAATCGTTCAGTTTATAAAATGTGAGATTTTTATTTTAATCTAAGGTAAGGTCACGTTGGGGTTTACATATCCTACAAATATTTCACGTCTAATAATGGTGATACATTAATTAAAATATCACTTCTAATTTAAAGGGGGTTTTTCACAAGAACAACGTGCGTTCGGTCCCCACTGATGGCAGACCGAAGGATTGTGACACAATATCACACATTTTACGACACACTTGGGAATGTTATATCAAGGATAATTAAACTTATTTCAAGTGCCAAGAAATAAGGCCCAAAATTCAGCATGCAGCTATGTCCCTCACGCATTTAGATGTTCCATAATTATATTATCATATAAGTGAAAAGTTGTATGTTTGGATCTTTTAGTACACACGGCTACATATCAAGCTATACAATTTCAAAAACAGGCTGAAGCTGAGTATGAAAGTCCTATACAACGTGAAATCAGCTTATACTGGAATTGTATAGCTTGATATGTAGCCGTGTGTACAAGCTTTCTCTCATAAATATTATTATGTATTCCCCTAAATCAAAGTTGAAACATCGGCATTCCCCATTTTTTGTAATCAATATAAAAATGAAAATAAGAACTGACAGAAGTGTACTAATAGAATAGATAATATATTATTAAATTACATCTGAATGGATAGCGCGCTAAATTTTGGGCATTGTTACTGTGTAAGCGTTTATAGAACGCTTCGATAGTATACAACTCATAAATAACCCCATATCCCATGTGTCAAGTATTTAGCTTAGATCGATGTATTATATCACAGAAGGCCCTAAGACACTATATCTTAACTGCGCTATCACACTAACATCGCTCTAACGTCGGCATTTATTGTCATATTTTATGGTTTGATAACGAAGTTCCCTTACTCGGCTTAGTGTTGCAAGTAGAGAGTATCGAGATCCCAGCAGGCTCGTCTACTGGGATCTCGATACTGTGCGCGGCCGGTTAATTACTTATTGTTAGTTGTTGGTTTTGAGCTAAATAATACTCCAGTTATAGAATTAAAGAACTTCGTACATGACAGTAGTGCCTCGATCAGAGCTGCATCTATTGAGGGTAGGGATATATAAATAAAATAATATATAATATAAATATTGGTGGATATTTTCTTTGAACATCGCTCTTCTACCACATACGTATGTGGTGTGAAGGTAGCAAATTAAAATTTAAAACCACAAAATATGACGATAATGTATCTTTGCCAGTTTTACTGCGATAGCGTACTTAACGGCTTCTAAAACTTGACACATAGAATAGTGGTTAATTATCGAAGTGTTCCAAAATGCTACGATCGGACAATAAGCCCAACGGGCATGTGTCCTAAAATTAAGTTTAACGAACTAAGGCAGCGATACCATCTTCATATACCTCGTCACAGTACAAAGTAAGGCAAGTGCAACGTCACAACAAGTAGTCAGGCCTGGCGGTGGTTAGGAGCATTCCTTACTCATCATCCTGCTGAAGGCCTTGGGAATGTCTTCGTTGGTCTTGGAGGCGGTGCTGCTGCCGAGCAGCGTGGGCGCGGGGATGTTACCGCTCTGGATGCCGTGCGCAGTTTTCAATAGATCATAGTTTATTCTCTCCGAGACTACTGAATCTTTCCTGTAATTTAAATTTTGTCATCACCCCTACAGAAATTTACAAGCGATTCGAAATTCTATCAATATCTGTATAAAGTAAAAGATCGACATGTTTGACAGGGAATAGGGGTGTTGTAAACCCGAATATACATAAATGTATTTATAAATAGAGTCTCGAAAATATACCACGGCTTGGCATTTGCGATATCGTGCGTGAATAACGTGGTATGCAATTAAATTAATTAGAATTAAATGATTAGTTATATTGGTACACGCGGCTACATTATGAAGCTATACATTTCCAGTATCAGCTGACCTGTCATCGTATTGAAATCCTATACAACGCGATATCAGCTTATACTAAAAAAATATAGCTTAACATGTAGGCGTGTGTACTATAATTATATGGAACCTAAATGAATATGGCCTTCACCTGGGGTACTTTGTAACAACTAATAGTAATCTGCACTCGTTACTAATTCAGCGCCCACGTGCTTGGGTTTCAATTGCCGCTTAAGGCCACTAAGTGTCACTCATATAGTGACATATAGTTCTGAATTGTGTGTCTGTGAATTGAATATTATATGCAGGCGTCCAATGCTTAAACAAACAATTAATACACAAAATAACTCACATATACTGCGGATGCGCGGTAACGAAGTTCCTCATCCATTCAGCCATGGTGAAGATCTCTCCCGACGCCCGCCGCTGTATCAGTTTCAGGTACTGTTGCACTGAGCAGTGCGTGTCCGCGTCCACATCCATACCCGACAGATACGACTCGATCAGCGGGATCAGTCCGGGGAATACACCATCCTGGCAAAACATAATTATCAGAAATATTTCGATATTGAAAGTGGGTCAAAAGAAACTCTATTATAGATCCCCGGTACTTCATTCAACTAATTGTGGAATCCTACTGCATAAGTCTACTCATAATTTCAAAAATTTTAAACATTTACCTACGTTTAATTTAGTTTTTTTTTTGTAATTAAGGGTCAATAGAAAGAACTGTGTCTAGTTTATTGTAGAGAAATGGAGATGTATGAGAATTTGAGAAGGCTGATTTTCAGGGTCGTTTTCTGTAACTCTACTACGCGATTGTAGACAGCATTTCTTCGATATGCATAGAAACTATAATAATAATAATATATCGGGACAATGTCATACAGATCATCCTAGCCCCAATCTAAGCAAAGCTTGTACTATGGGTACCAAGCGACGATATACATACTTATATAGATAGATAAATACTTATATATATAGAAAACATCCATGACTCAGAAACAAATATTCGTGTCCATCACACAAATATTTGCACTTACCGGGATTCGAACCCAGGAGCACCAGCTTCGTAGGCAGGACTACTACCAACTAGGCTACGGTGACCGTTAAACTAACTAACTAGCTAGCGGAAGGCAATGGTGGTCGCGGCGCGTGCGATATATCGAACAATGGTAAGTGTCACGAGAGTTTTCAACATTGTCTTGTTCCAGTTGTGAAGTAACGCACCTTGCCGTTGACGATCTCATCGATGGTCATCTCGGCGCACTCGTCGCTGGCGGCGGCCGGCGGGCGCTCGCTGGGCGCGCCCACGTCGCGGCGCCACCAGAACTTCTGCTGGCTGCACGCGCCGCGCCGCTGCGCCCGCTGCATGTTCTCGTCCACCTACAACACACCACTTAACAGTGTAACGGACCGTGTGTAATACATTCTTCTTCTCAGCGTGTCGATGGCAATCTAAATTAAGTCAGCCCAGAACTGAGCTACGAGTTGAGCGTTGTCAGTAGCGTCCATTAGTTCTTGTAACGTGCAGGCATTGAGGCACGCATGTTAACAAGTGTGCCATAGTTTGAGGGATAGAACCACACTTGCACTCTAGGTTGGAAACGTTTAAAAATCCCCACTTGAACAGGTTTTCCTTACTTCGACCAACCTGGGTCTGGAGTATGCTCAGAGACTTCCAGGTTGGCCACGGCAACTTGTGTACCGGCGGAAGATTTTCGGCGGGAGGGACGAATGGGATGGGTAGACAAGCACTTACTCGCCACAGTTTGAGCCGTGTCTTAGACCGTTCTCCAGAAAGTGGGAGCACACACTTCAGGAAGCTTTTGCGACTTTTCAGCCTTTGTGACACAAGCTTACTATTGTGTATAAGGTGCCAGAATATACATATGTAGTTCAATCATGGCGACGAAGACTCGGGTCTCTACAGCATTCGACTAATGAAATCACAGAAAACCATACGACGAGGACACTAGTCTTCATCGTTATACTAGCTAGCCAATAACCAAAATTTTTTATTTGTAATATTATATTGAAGTTACTACAGACATAAGAAAAACTCGAGTACCTAATGATTTTGCATCTTCAACTCAGTTCAATAATATGGCTTTTCATGATCTATTAGATAAACTTTGGCTATTTAACACCAAAAAATTATTCTAATCTAAATTCGGTCTCAACGGTGAAACCATACGAAAGTTAAAAGCAAAACATGTCTTAATTTATTAACGCTTAAGGATAATTTTAACTTAGCTGTTATAATATAGATATAAGCGTTAATTATACATTCAGTCAAAAAAGTATCGGGAATGGATGATTTGTTTATGGTTCCAAATTCAAATTTTTGTTTTTTTGTTGTTGTTAGATTGGCACAACTGTTTTCCATTTTGGCGCGGAGTTTGAGTTGCATATGTTATTTATATTAAATACAGTGCTGGTTTTAGTAATATCATATATAGTGTGTATTGCGAATTTCATAATGGACAAAAATATCGAACAAAGAGTTTGTCTTAAATTTTGCATCGGTAATGGAATTTCGTGTTCGGAGTCACTGAAAATGTTACAGAAGGCTTACGGTGAATCGACTTTATCAAAAACTACTGCTTATAAGTGGTTCAAAGCGTTCAAAAGCGGTCAAGATGTGATGAAAGATTTGCCTCGCTCTGGTAGGCCATCAACTTCTGCAACGGAAGTTAACATCGCAAAAGTGAAGGAAATAGTGACTGAAATTCTTCTCATTCAACTCTGAGAGAGATAGCCGCCGAACTTTCTGTATCTCACGAGTCGATTCGTACCATTTTAACTAATCATTTGGGTATGAAACATCTTGCCGCTCGGCTAGTCCCAAAAGATCTGAATTTTCTCCAAAAACTCAATCGCATGAATGTCGCTGAGGACATGGTAGAACGAGTCAATTCTGACCCAACATTCATGAAACGCATTGTTACTGGTGACGAGACGTGGGTTTACGAGTTTGACATGCAAACTAGTCAACAAGCTTCGGAGTGACACCTTCCAACTGAACCGAAACCGAAAAAACCACGCCAAAGTCGATCAAAAGTCAAAGTCATGTTGACTGTTTTCTTTGACTGTCGCGGTGTTGTACACTATCTGAATTCTTACCGGAAGGTCGAACGGTAAATAAAGAATATTATTTGAGCGTTATGCGGCGTTTAAGAGAGCAAATTCGACGAAAAAGGCCAGATTTGTGGAAAGAAAATTCTTGGATTTTGTACCACGATAATGCGCCTTCGCACAAGGCCATCATTGTGAACGAATTTTTGACCAAACACTCAACAAATACCATCCAGCAACCACCATATTCACCAGATATGGCTCCAGCTGACTTCTTTCTTTTTCCTAAACTCAAATTACCACTTCGTGGTACCCGTTTTCAATCGGTAGAAGACATAAAGGAGAATTCGCGGCGAGAACTGAACTCAATTCCGAAAGCAGCGTTTAAAAAATGTTTTGATGAATGGATTATTCGTCGTCGTAAGTGTATCGTTTCTGAAGGAGCATACTTCAATTCAATTCAATTCTTTATTCACATGAAACATGGTAAATGGTTACAGATGGTCATGAAAAATAAGGTAGGTACAAACATGTTTCGCCAGTTTGGCATGCAAAAAAAATTACAAATTCATTTATGTCATACTCAAATACCTAATGTTAAATTTACATAATCATATTAATAACAAAATAAACAATAATAAATGTCAAAAAAATACAAACAGAATTCTAATAATAATAATGTCAATACTTGTTTATAATCAATTACATGTCATTGAACTTACAGTCTAAATACTCTTTGACGCTATAAAACCTATATTGTAACAGGAGCTTAAATAATCTGCATTTAAATATGTTTAGAGACGTTGACTCTCTTACACAATTTGGAATATTATTATATAATTTAATGGCCATACCCACACAACTTTTTTGATACAGTGCAGTATTCGGAATATGCGACAATACCAGTCTCTGCGGGTTTCTAACTGACCGTGGGAATAATTCTTTTGCAGTCGAGAAGAGATGCAAGTTTTGTCTAGCAAACATACAAATTTCAAAAATGTACATTGATGGAAGTGTTAGCAACTTCAGCTTATGAAAGTATGGCTTACAAGATTCATATGGACGTATTCCCACAATTGCTCGTATACATTTTTTTTGAGCAATAAAGGCTCGATTAACGTCTGTTGAATTACCCCATAATAGCAAACCATACCTCAGAGTCGAAGCCACATATGCATGATAAGCCATTATGGTAGTTTTTTCTGAAGTAACACGCCGCAATCGGTTGAGAACATATGTAAAGCTATTAAGCTTGTTACATATTTTCTCAACATGTTTTTTCCAATTTAGGTACTTATCAATTATTATTCCCAGAAAGACTGCATTTTCCGTGTCATCTATGGGTTCTTCTTTATATTTAATAATTAATTTATTTGTTAGGTTTCTATATTGTTTTTGGAAACGCATGTATTTTGTTTTCTTGGTGTTTATTTGCAGGTTATTTTGTTTAAGCCAGCTTGCTACCGTTTTAATTGTATCATTAATTTGAATTTGAAGGTCACTTGTGTTTTTTTCTTTGTCAGTTTTAACTACTATGGATATATCATCAGCGAATAATACAGTTTTGTGGATAGTTATTTGTGGTAAATCGTTAATGTAAAAAAGAAACAAAAGAGGACCCAACACGCTTCCTTGTGGAACCCCGTATTTGTTTGGTAGATATGTAGACTCGTATGTCTTTAAATTATTATTTTTATCGATGTTTGTGATTTGTACGCATTGTGTTCTATTGTCGAGATACGAACGTATCCAGTCCAACGCAGGGCCTCGTACACCATATGACTCTAACTTTGACAATAATATACGATGTGCTACGAAATCAAAAGCTTTTGTCATATCAAATAGTAGTACACTGGTGTCCTTATTGAGATCTAGATTCGTTGTGATGGCTTTAATTAGATCAAACATTGCCAAGGTGGTCGATTTAGATTTCTGAAATCCGTTTTGTTCACTAACAATTATATTAAATTTATTGCTGTATTCTGTTAACCTTCTATGCATACATTTTTCGTAGATTTTAGAAAATATGGAAATGAGCGTGACTGGTCTATAATTCCCAAGTTCTCTTTTGTTTCCTTTCTTGTACAATGGCTTTACTATTGACTTTTTTAAAGCATCTGGAAAAGATCCCTTTTCAAAGGATAAGTTAATTAGGTGAGCTAACAGGGGTGACAATTCATCTGAACATGCTTTTAAAACTTGTGTTGATATATCATCGTACCCTACTGATTTCGTATCCCTTAGCGAAAGAATTACTTTTTTTATTTCGTCTTCTGAAGTTGGCTTTAAGAAAAACGAGTGGCCATTATTATTAAAATTAAAATTTGATTTTGTATTACCATCTTTATCACTAGTACTAATTAACACATTTGTAGATTCTATAAAAAAAGTATTGAATGTCAAGGCTATTTGTAAAGGATCATTAATAATTTTTTCGTCAGTATTTATTTCGTCAATGTACTTCATATAGTCAAGGTTATTATTATACTCATTTTTTACTACTTTCCATGCCGCCCTGCAGATATTTTTACTTTTTGATAAAAATTTGTCATTCGAGAGCTTGTAGGACGTAACAAGGCAGTGTTTTAATATTTTTGAGTACCGTTTGAATTCAATTTTATTTTCTGATGATTTGAATTTATAGTACTTGAATCTCAATTTTCTTTTATTCAAACAGCTTATCTTTATACCCTTTGAAATCCAGTTCCTTTTCTTTTCTTTTGTGTTAAATTTAATTTTTCTTTTTGGAAAATTGAGGCCATAAAATAATCTGAAACGGTCGTGAAATTTTGAGAATGCTATATTCGGATCATCCTCAATGTAAATGTCATTGTAAGAAATTTTTTGTAGGTACTCTTTAAATTTTTTAATATTGTACTCATTGTAGTCCCTTTTAAATGCTGTTATTATCCTAGGAGTTTGTTGCTTTTGTGAACTGATATAGCTTAGCATTTGGGCTGTTTCGTGGTCCGAGAGTCCAAGTGGTAAAACAGTACCAATAGCGCTATCAATATTGCTAAAAATATGATCTATGCACTTAGTTTGTCTGGTTGGTTCTTTAATATGCACAATTAGGTTATAACACTTTAAGAGGTCAAATAAGTCAATGGTAGTTTTATTTTCTTTCAGTGAATTTATATTTATGTCACCAGCAATTACTATTTTATGTTTTGTTCTTTTGCTTAATTCATATAATATTAAATCAATTTTTTTTATAAATTGTGTTACATCGGAATTAGGTGTTCTGTAGACACATATTATTAATAACTTTTCTGTAGGAATCTCGATACCACAACATTCAAACGATTTATGTGATGCATATTGTTTTAGCCACAGGAGTTCATTGAAAATTGTGTTTTTTTGTACAAGAATGCATACACCACCTCTTTGTTGATTTCTGGAAAAGGAGGCACCCAGTTCATAACCGTACAGTTTTACGTTAGCCTCGTTGCCTGTTTTTATTAATGTTTCAGTGAGACAGATAACATTTGGTTTACAGTTTTCTTCTGCTAGCTCTGTTATTGCTACGTCTAATAAATCTTTTTTGGCTAGTATGCTTGCAATGTTCTGATGTAAAACTCTAAAGTATGCATGATTTGATTTTACGAAAGGAACAATTACTAGACTGTTCCTGACATTTTATGGATTTTCGTACAAAGTAAAAAGGTATTGTGCCTTTTTTAGGCTCCGATATTTGTTTAGAAATTCTATTAGTTTGTTTAATTTTATGAAAAAGATATGGTATTGTACCTTTTTTAAATATGGTCTCTGATGATGTCTGCCTCACCGATTGACTTGGGGCAAGAGTATTATTACTTAGATGACGTTTATTATTTGATAATTTGATAGTTTTCCGGTTTGGATTGGTAATAATTTCTATTTTTTGGGTGTTTTTGACATGTAATTTCTCATAATTAAAAATAATATTCCCAATGTGTGTAAAACTATCGATGTAGTGACAATTCTCGAAATTCTGACTAATCATTTTAAATTGATAATTAAGTAGATTTACATTAAAATATTTATTTGTGCAAGCCTTCAGAAGACATATTTGACATTTAGGATACCTTTTTATTAGGCTATGTAACTCCATAATAACCCAATAGGGGTTACTATCATGCTCACCTATACCTATTATTAGCTTATCGTGGTCGTTAATGGGGCTCGTATAGGAACTTTTCAAGATAGCATCCGTATGTGCACCTGGTTTTGTATGTGCCATAACGCGACCCATTGACCTTACATGTTTATCTTTCATCAATTTTGCAGCAAGTCCCACACATGAGTATCCACCAAAGATTCATGTTTGTCGTTTTTTTTCTACTTTCTTAGGTTCTGTTTTCGATGTTGTTGCTCCTTTTTTTGGTGTCTTGGCTTTTTGTATGTTAGTTTGCGTTGTAGCTTCTTTTTTTGTTACTTCTCTATTGCCCTCGTTGGGGTTAATGTCCGTCGTGTTATTCTTTGGAGTAGATAATATATTATGTAATTTATTTTTGTTTTCATTTTTCTGAGATCTCGGAGTTTTTCTTTTTAGGGTAACCATGGGGCTCCTACATACTAATTTTAGCGTCGTCATCTGATGGTTTAGTAGTTCAATTTGTTTCTTCAGGCTGGCGTTCTCTAATATTATATTATCAAGTTCATTTTCTGTACTTTTTAATTTTGATTTCAAAATATGTATTTCGTCCCTTAAATTGTCTACTAAACAATGGTTCTGGTTCGTGGACAAATCTAAACTTTTCGTTTCATACTCAGAATCTGAAGTAATGACCGAAGTATTATTTAAAGACTCTGTTGAATTTGATAGAAATAATTTTCGGGGCTTTACGTTTACATTGCGATCTGCCTCATCCATTTTTTAAAATCTCAATTGACACTTGTCGTAGACTTGAACTGTTATTTACGTCGCCTTATAAAAGCGCTCGTGTGGGTGCACCCCTAACTCCGAACGCACTATTTCTGAACGCAATATAATTATCTAGTATGATGCTAAATTATGTTCATTGAACGCACCCGTTCTTGACAGTAGTGAGTGACGTATTGCGTAGTTGTCAGAAGCAGATGGTGATTTGTTTATGATCGTGTGAGTGCGTGTATTTATATATCCAAAACAGCTGTGCAACAGCTGTTTTTAGCTGTGTGAGTGATGTTTGAATTTGAGAGTAACGTTTTTGTTTACTGTTCTATAAGTTTCAACTCACGAAATCCTTTGGAATGATGTTAAATGACCGGCACTTCACAGAATGAGGTTATGTATTCACTTTCACTACGATTTTACCACAAAAGGTTGGTTAATTTCAATCATTTCTATTTTATTTAGCGTAGAAACACGTAATAGCAGTTTACTTGGCTAGTGTTGCCAGACTTTGAAGGTGATAAAATAAATTTGGATGAATAACAAACATTTTGTATATTATTGATATTTTCCCGGTACTTTCTTGACAGAGTAGTATTAAGAGGGGAAGTTTGCTGTAAAGGCGAACACAATTTCCCATAAGAGAAATTGAGCTAAAACCATAGATAGCAAGTCTGTAATTATTTCATGATCAATATTATGAACAGTATATATATGAACTCAATCTGTGTACTCAAAATGACTGAAGATCATGGACCAACTGCCAATAGCTTTACCTTAAAAAACCGGCCAAGTGCAAGTCGGACTCGCCCACAAAGGGTTCCGTATCATTATCTATAAAGCGAAGTCTTAGTAATAGGGTCCCGTTTTACCCTTTGGGTACGGAACCCTAAAAACGACCGTAACACTTAGTGGTATATTACCTTGCTGATAGGCATGACGAAGTTGAGGTGGTAGGAGAGTATGACCCTGGTCAGTAGCACCACGAAGCACACGTAGGCCGCGTTCTCGAAGTCGGTGAGCTGCGCCTCGCACGGTCGGAACTCCACGCGCCAGCCGATCGATGAGTTTGGCGGCGGCGGCTTGAAGCGCATCGTTTGCCAGTTCGTCGATTGTATGTTCTGACGAGAGACGAAATAACATATATTATCAAAACGATTGTAGCAATAACATGCTATAGGAACTCAATTTGGACTTGGAATTTAACCATATGCAGAACATC
The DNA here is from genome assembly GCA_951640165.1 of Pseudoips prasinana. NCBI lineage: Eukaryota > Metazoa > Arthropoda > Insecta > Lepidoptera > Nolidae > Pseudoips > Pseudoips prasinana. The sequence goes on along the minus strand of OX621236.1, from coordinate 17,887,944 downwards.
TCTTATCTCTTTATAAAAAGTGAATCAGCTAATCGCCATGCGAAATGTTTGTATGTTTTGGTACCTAAGCTTTTGAGTTTAAGAAAAAAATTGCTTTGGTATAAATTTCTTATAATGTATACATGTAAGATATTTATCGCCACAGCAATTTTTTGTATGAAGAATAGATATTGTAAAAAATAAACTAAAAAAAACTGGCCAAGTGCGAGTCGGAACACGCACGAAGGGTTCCGTACCATTATCTATAAAAACGAGCCAAAAATTCTCGTTTATTGTACGGGAGCCCCCTTCAATATTTATTTTATTTTGTTTTTTAGTATTTGTTGTTATAGCGGCAACATAAATACATCGTTTGTGAAATTTTCAACAGTATACCTATCACGGTTCATATGATACAGGCTGATGACAGACGGACAGGCAGAGAGCGAGGTCTTAGTAATAGGGTCCCGTTTTACCATTTATTTATTTAAGGATCGTCAACGTTACATACACTCATGCAGTTATAAGACACGTACATACTTAAAAATAATAGTACTGCAACACTTAAAGACGACCACAGCATTAAAATTTTACATTATTTAAGTTAATTACAATAAATTAATTAAAAACTTGCACTAATTACAATAACCAGCCATAAACAATAAACATCGAAACGAGACAAAAAGAACCATGAAAAGCAGAACACGGACAAATATTAAACTACAGAACATAAACAATTATTAACATTAATAGCTATATATAAAAAATAACATACAATAAAATAATAGTCGAAGGATAAAGCTTAAATACCAAAAATAATCGCCTAATTACATGAAAACAAAAAACATTGAATTGAATTGAAACTAAATTGAAATAATATAATATGAGAAAAAAGTCTTATGCATGGTGGTATGTCACAATCTTTTCCTTAAATTGGCTAAGTGTGTCAGAGAGTATGTCAAAAAAACAATCTTTAGCGTCATTATTATACTGGGTCGGCCTTTTGAGTAGGTGGTTTTTTCCTAAATTAGTTTTATAAGGTTTTATGTGCCCTAAAAAAAGACGAAAAAAAAATTTATTACCTCAAAATGGTCCGTATCGTTCTTGTCATCCTGGTGCACTTTCTCCGAGAAGAGCGAGACTGAGTCCCTGATGAAGAGGTGCGACACGTGCAGCGCAAGCGGGTGGTCAATGCCGCCCTCGCGCAGGCGGCGGTACAGCGCTTTGTCGTGCACTATGTCAATGTCGTTGTACCTGCATGTAACGCTCCACTAAATATCTGGCTATTATTCATTTATACGTAAAAGTAGCCACTTTTAGTGATTCTATACAAATTTAACTATTTTTTTTAGATAATACAACGCCCCATTAGGGCAGTTAATCCCTGTCGCGGGGTAATTCACAAACATAAAATTGACGGACACTAATTACATCCAGACTCAGAACAACTATTTATGGGTCACACAAATAGTTGTCCGGCGCGGAACTCGAACCCGCGACACGAAGCGGCGAGGCGACTGTCTAAGCCGCTGCGCCTCACGTGCAGTGCACTATTTGATTGATTTATCAGATTTTAATATTAGAATTATAAACATGCTGTGGGATAGTTGTATAATAGAATGTTAGTACTGCAGCTTGTACTACTGCATAGAACTTTGAGGGGGTGACTTTTCGCAGACATTGAGTATAGCATACAATCGCAATTTTTCGCAAAAAGAATATCCGTGTAAAATAGCAATACATATATAAAAAATGTACTTTAGGTTTGTCTGCCTCTTTGACGTATGTGAGGAAATAACGGTAGCCTGGTGATGGGATTTCCTAAGTCTAGGTCTTCTAGTACAGCAAATAACGAGTTCTAGCGCAGTAAAGCAACAACAAATAATCCAACTTACTTTTCGTTCTCCGGTGATAAGTATGAATCAATAGAATCATATCGTGACTTTGAAATCCGGAACCGGTTGTTCTTGAGCGGTTGGATGCCGCGTTCCTCGCGCGTGCGACAGTCCACTGAGGCCGAGATCACGTTCCATCGGCAATCGACGTCCGTAAGGAATCCCCGGTAGATTGGCGACGCCGCCGATAGAGCCAACTGAGGGCAAAAATTGTAACTTTTATTTATATACAGAACAAGTTCCGGTGTATCCTGCACTTTAAGTACGAAACTTTATCCGCCCGATCCTGGAACAATAATAACAGAATTTCTGGCGCACAGTGACTACAATATTAAAGCGAGTCATATTCTTCCTTGGCTTTTTCACATTACTTTTGAAGTCGGCTCATAATTTTACCTGTTGCAACTAATAATCAGAACTAATCTAGCGATTGGCTATGTGGTGACGACGGCAAATATCAGAATATCATCACCCCATCTCATCCCGGGAGGGGCGTAGAAGTCGACCCAAGTGAATATCTAACAGGACGGGCAGCAACTTCTTTCTGAGTACTCTAACCGTCATACTGCGATCGCCAACCCGTCTGCCAAGCGTGGCGATTATGGCATATCCCCAAGATGATTCTTGGGGGAGGCTTTTGTCCGACAGTGGTGTTCTTACAGCTGTTATATTGAATCAAGCCACAGACGTATGAACTGAAACCTTAGGGAACCAGTAACCAAGATGGTTAGACCAGCTTTCAATTTCTTTTAGGCCTGAGTACTTGTATCGAACACTGAGGTCGTTCTACTATATACTTTATAGATATACGACGCACGCACCAGCAAGATTTGAACACAAGGCAATACATACTCTTACATTGATGAGTATGATTATGTTTATGTTTCTGTATTGACGGGCCGGTTGGCGTGGATGGTAGATATCTACTTGACTTCCACGCCTCTGGTCGTGCGTTCAATCAACCACCCAGGACAAATATTTGTCTGTTTGTTCTGAGTCTGGGTGTAATTATCTATGAAAGTATTTACAAAAGAAAAGTAGTATTAGTATATCAGGTATCTGGTTTCCATAGTACAAGCTCTGCTAAGTTTTGGAAATTTAAAATATTCAATAACTTTTCCGTAATAATTAGCAATCTCCTTAGTAGCTTAGTAAATTAGGGATGGTATTTCCATATTTTATTACTAAGTGATACTTGAGGATTTGACGTGTTTTATTACTTTCCTCAAAGATCAATATTATAATATTTAAATTTGGAAGGTGGTTTAGCTAACTTCAAATTTGGAACATTTTGGTACATATTTGCTGTTAAAGAAGTTTTGACGTAAAAGAGTAACAAACATACATCCATACATCTATACTCACAAACTTTCGCATTTATAATACTCGTATTAGTAGAATGTGTACCTCTAGCGGCTTTGGCAGTGCATGCCGAAATAGCTCGCAGATGGTAGTTTTTTTCCTACTTACTTGACACTTAACGTCATATTTTGGACAATTCTCTTTATAAACTGTAGCCTATGTGTTATTCTGATGTATAAGCTATATTATTGTAAAGTTTCATTAAAATCCATTCTGTAGTTTTTACGTGAAAGAGTAACAAATATCCACCCATACTTACAAGCTTTCACCTTTATAATATTAGTAGTATATTATACTAGTTTTTAACCGAGGCATTCCTCTTAATGTTAATATTATTATTTCTCTATTTCTCTTCACAGAAAAAACACACTAAAATAGGAGATTCGTATTCTACTTTTTCAACTTTTGCTATTCAGTAAACAAACTTCCAGAAACTTCTTTACGGGAGCTTGATATAGACATTTTAATTAATTTCCAGAGAATCATAATATCTACTCTAATAGGTTTAATGCCGTAATAGTCGTGACAGAGATTTATATTGCGTAAAAATATTTGTCTTCTCTTGAAATTGAAGGAGTAAAATAGAGAGTATACGTTTGTAGGAGAAAATTACCCAAAAAACGCTAATGAATCATACAAATAAATATTTACTGTTCATTGTTACCCTAAATAGTCTGTAAACTTTACTGTAACTGTAAAAACGCACCGCACGCTGATAAAAAAATGCATGTCGGAAATCTCTCGAAATACCAGCTTGGTCAGTCAGCTACTATCGGTATTGCACTAAACAGTTTTTGACTGAACCGACGGGTTTTCTATTTTTTCAAACACCCTTTTTTTCAGAATAGTAAGGATGTTTTATATTATATCTCAGATACGGTGTATTTTTCTATTATTTCGTTGATCGAACACTGTATAAAGATATATGTTCCCAGATTTAGTAGCATAGATAGATAGATATATAACTGAACATAGTTACAGTTTAATTGCTACTTAGTGCTTTATCTTATCGTTAGAGTATCAATTATGTTCTTACAAGTCAATCTCCAGAAGCAAAGATGGCCGTTCCGAGTCATTATTGGTACTTGTAATGACTTGCATTTTATTTAAGTTATATAGTATTTCGGTCGGATGGGTCAGTATAAAACTTATAGAAACGTATAATATAATCGAGTCTTAATTATGTTAAGCCAAAGGATGGCATTTCGCAGGCCTACTCATCCGATATTTAAACAACTGTCCTGATTGGCTATTGATTGATCGCGCATTGCAAATATCTACTTCGAATAATTATCACAACTGTAAAAACACACATCACAAAATAGTGGACGAGTAGCGCGGGCAGAGCGGGTTTCGCACTGCGGCAGTAGTTGTATATTGTAAAAGGTAGGGTACATTTTACCAGTACAATATACTCGCCATGAGTGTCACGTTGTTGTTGTTGGCTATCCATTCTATTGATAGATATTCCTATTTGACATACCATTATAGGGCAGAGTGGTGCGAGTTGATCATACAGCGTGCGTGCTTCAGTGATGCAGCACGCTTGGAATGTGAGCTGTAGGCAGCAACAGCCCATGCCGAAGCCCATAGCGTCCATATACACACAGTCCGGCTTGGCCGCGGGGTCCCGCGACCGCGAGTCATCAACCGGTATCTTCGTGTTCACGTCACGGAATACTGAAAAAATAAAAACAGAATACTAATAATATCGTTTCGGTCAGTCAAAACGGAGAATAGCCAGATAGCACTCCCTATTTCCTTACTCTCATGATCCGATGGGAGAGGCTAGTCTGATGCATAACCAATAGTTTTACGTGCTATCCGAGGCACGAAGATGCACAATTGATAGGAACAATCTTGTCATTGAGACCCTCTTAGCCAAATAAATAAGAGTTCCAGCCCAGTTTGAATTTAAAGACCGAAAGTGGTGCCTCTTAAGCCAGCAGGGATATGGCTGTTAGTGTAAAATATCCGCTACACTAGAACTAGCTTTCCTCGCGATCGGATTCTACTGCCACCTCATACCAAAAAGTGGATTCGGGTAAATTCTGGGCTGGGGCTAACAAATGATACTGATATTTTTCTGAAAAACAAATCTGTGTTGGATAGAGCAAATTGGCGGTGTTCTACTTTGTATGTTTGAACATATAATGAATACATATACTTTATATGTTTGAACATACAAAATAGGACACCACCAATTTCCTCTTTCAGGCATAGTTGTGTTTTTCAGAAAAGTAGCAATATCATTTGTTATCCCAACCAGGAATTAAACCTCTTTAACTGCGGTTGAACCGCTATACCTAGACAAACGTGACCCAATACCTACTCATGCATGGGCAAAGAACTTTGCCTAGAATGTCACATCGCAAAGTATTTATCAAAGGCTCTTTTGGCAAAAAAACTTTTGTCAAACCACCTTATCACCACAAAGCAGTTCACGGCAGTTCAGGCATAAAAAAGCTTGGTAAAGATTCAATTGGTAAATTAAACAGGGCGATAACCTTTTGGGAAGTATTATTTCACCAAAAACATTTTCTCCAAAGGACGGTAGGTACACCGAACGTGATAGACAAAATACATCATTAGTAGGTATGTAGGTAAAAACACAACGTGACAATTTTATAAGGAAATTTATGTAAAACATACTAGAATAGGCACTACATTAGGTTATTAGGTCATACTTGGTATTTTAGGTATTTGATCCTACAATGTATGAGTCGATGTGTAGGTATATCAGGCTCCTATTATGATGGATCTGTGTGTGGAAGTCTGAAACTAATGGAGATAGAGAATTTTGTTCCTAATTCCTAGGCACGACATTAAAGCATTAAATATCTACACAAATTGTATGGGCCAAAAATCGAACATGCCGCTAAAAATTAAAACACAATTTGTGCACAAAAGGCGGTGCCGCTGCTAATAAAAAAAAAATTAAGTCCAGCGGGCATGTTTCGATGAAAGAACTATTGTAACTGATCCTAACTGATACATTATATATATATAAAAACGGTTACTATGTAATACTACATTGTAAAATTTGGAATAGTCACGTACTTGGTATATTAATAGCCACTTTTTCGCCTCGACGAAGCCGTATATTTGCAGTTAACGTTTTGAACCGAGGATGTCCGGGGAATATGCCTTCATCTGGGAAGAATAATGACTTCGTGACACCCTCGTGTGGAGTGGGAGGGTACGGTGGACTTGTGAAATTAGGACAACCTAATCTGTAAACAAGAGTCATTATGAAATAACATGAACTAACTATTGAACCCCTTGACTCAAACAACTACAAGAGTTTATTTTTTAATTTTGCAACAATAATCGATAACGTTCAGGTTTAGAGAATGTAAATTGAAGCGAATCTAGTATTTTAGTGTTGAAAGAAAATACAATAAATTAATAGTTTAGAAAAATAATTCATTATGAAGGTTTTTAAAAAAGGAACAAATAAATATTCTGCTGTCAGAAATTGGTCCATTTGTTTGTAAGCTAGGATTCTACAGACAGGCGACATTTTAAAACTTACTACCATCCAGTTTTGCATCGGAGCTACTACAGATAATCTAATCAGATTTTGCATATCTTTATAATATCCGTTTGGCCTACATTGCGCCGAAATATCGTTGACTCGGTTTACACAGGACCAACGGATACCGCCAACTTTATAATTGTAGGATCAAAGCATATACTCTGATAAATAAATAAAATAAGACACCGCTACTGTCCCTACAAATGTGATCATCTGATGAAGTTAATAACACTTTTTTTTTTATAAAAATCCTTGATTCACCTGGGGAAATTAGTTATGCTCATGATGACTTCCCCGGGACGCAGAAGGCTCGTGGCCTCTGCTCTACGGTACTGCATGTTCGCCTCCACGATGTTGAAGTGTGCCAGTAGTCCACCGTAAGGTTTGCCGGGTGTTCCTTCCACCATATAGGCGCCATATTCAGGCCGCCATAAGGATTTGACATCTAAAAGAAAACAATAAATATGTATAACTTTCATCTCCTCAGCTAGTAAATAAATAAGACACTCTTAAAATATTTATTACCGTTTCAACCACGTCCCTTCAAAATCGTATGACTAACCAGAACAAAAGATTTAGCGGTTTTACATAAACATAGCTTAGAACTATATAGATATAAAACTACCATACAATTCAGTCAAAACCGGCCACGTGCATGACCGCCTCGTGCACCAAGATTCCGCGCATTCGATAAGCGCATATAAAGTTATTTAGTTATTCATATACTGGACCGCATTTGCACTAACTATTTTTGTATACGATTTTCAAGGAATTAAAAACTCTGTCAAGTTAAAAACAACTGTATTATATATTACTACTATAATAATTTCAGGTATTTAGCATCCCAAACATCGGGGGTGAAATGGTCCTTTTACATACTGGAATCATTCGTCGAAAAATGTTTTGTTATATGCTAATAAATAAAGGCCTTTCATATTTCATTAGAGGACTTATTTCACTTCGGATTCTTTAGCAACAGTAATCAATTTTATTTATCCAATTGGGTTTAATCAATAATTCGATAACATTAGTACATGCAAAGATATACGGTTTTGACAGATTGAACCACACCATAAGGGTTTCTTATGACCATTTTGGTACAGACCCAAAGACTCCACCAAACCAACTCAAATACTCAGTTCATACCTTTGAGTGTCACGATGCCATAGGCAATCAAACTAACACGTAATATATGCAGGCAAACAAAATCAGAACCATATAAGGATTATCAAATTCTTTCTTAATTAATTACATCAGAGTCTAATAGAACAATCATATTGAATTTATTTATTATTGTATTTATTATTACAATTAAAATAAGCATCTGTTTACAAAACGCGATACCTCTTGTAATACTCATCTAGAAACCGTCCTGTACCTGACTAAAACTGTGTATCATGATGACATGACGTACAAACAGAGTGGACACAATTTTTCCTAAGTACTACACTACGTATGGCTTAGATACTGGTCCATAGTTAGTGACGTCATATTTGTACGTGACGTCGTAAGATAGGTGGTGTGTGGTCCGGTCAAGATAACTTCGTGTTTTTATTCTTAGTGATTGGCACATTTTTTATATCTGACAATGATTTGTAGCCATGACCGTAGGAAGGTGAAGCTAGCAAAGGTTGCAAAAGTTTAAAGTTGAACGATGATAAATCACTATACTTAGTTATATACAAAAATAGCTAACTTAATAGAATAGAATACTGCCTATGACACTTAGTATTGAATGATGACTCATATGTGTCAAGGCAGGCAGGTTGCATTATTCAAACAACAACTAGCTCTACATCTATATCAACTTAAATAATGCATTTTCTGCTTTGTCATTGTTTTATTTATGCGTGTAGGTATTATATTAGTCACAAATTTTGTAACGAGTCCTTGAGATTACGATACGCAATTATATTTTTATACTATTTTTTAAGCAACAATCTAACGATGATATCGCAGTCATTGAGAACCAAATAAAGTCTATGCGAATAATCGAATTACTTTTTTTATGAATTGTCACAATGAATTTCATTTTTTTTTTATGAAAATTTCCATTGTTAGATGTACACTTACCCCTATCAATTTGTATTTTCTTTAAGAAATATATCAAAATGTGTTAACATTACTACCTTACTTAGAATTAGCTTAATAGTCGGCTAAATTACGTCTAAAACTTTGACAATAGGATTAGAAGACCGTATTCGGTCTCATATGGGTTTCATTGTTCGAACGCGAAGACATCTCGAGTCTACACTACACCGCCATGCTAGCCACCTGACGCACTTTATCGCGTGTTAAATATCTCGTATTTTTATATGACGTTTACAGTAAAGTCAGCCTGTGCAGAGGGTGCATGGGGTCAACCCGTTTACTAATATAAAACTGCGCCAGACGACACTCCATTTGAGGTTTGAGCCTCTAGTCTGTGCGGTTGCATGCATGAGATGGCCGGTTGTTTTTGGATCGTTTTTTGCGACTGTCATTCTACGTTAATACGCGAAAACGCAAGCCTTTCGTCCGATTGAACATCTTCATACGAGATATTTCATTTGTATTGATGAAATGCCCTCTTTCATCAATAGAAATGAAATATCCCGTACATAATAACTTTTTTATTTAGTGACATTAACAATGGGAGTTTAAAATCGGATAATGCTTTTCAACAACTTGCTCAGTTGAATGGAAATATTAAGATTGTTAAATATTTTACATCAATATACATATAAATATGTAAAGATGTAATGTTAAACATTTGAGAACGTGAAGTACGCTTACAAATGCACCTCTATCAAAGCACAGAGCTGCATTTGAAGCGTAGGTACTCGATGCGTTATCTGGTCGATGAGATGTACGTATGTAGGTAGGTACTTAATACATAAACGACGGAGTTGAGAGACACCGATTGAGACTTAGATCGATTTATGCCCCTGCAGAACCTAACTCGTGAGTAACAATTAATTGGATAGAGTTATTTATATTTGTGACGGTCACCGCAGCCTAGTTGGTAGTGCTCCTGCCTACGAAGCTGGTGGTCCTGGGTTCGAGTCCCGGTAAGTGCAAATATTTGTGTGATGAGCACGAATATTTGTTTCTGAGTCATGGATGTTTTCTATGTATTTAAGTATTTATCTATCTATATAAGTATGTATATCGTCGCCTGGTACCCATAGTACAAGCTTTACTTCGTTTGGGGGTAGGATGATCTGTGTGACATTGTCCCTAGATATTATATATTATATTATATAAATATTAAATATTTTTTATTTACTACGTTACCTAGTAATTGGACGCAATGCCGTATAGTTCCACTATATTTAACATAGATATGTCGTGTAAAATAAAAAGTCAAAATTTATTCTAATTTTAGGATTAAATTTTGATTTTCTCATCTGCATAATATTTGGCGCTCACAGCCAGTTGCTCATACCGGTCCGTAAGAGATCGGCGAGGTAAAGCACCTAGGCACACGGTCAGTAGACGGGCGACCGCCAGTTTAATTTCATAGCGTCTCCGTGCTTCGGAGGGCACTTTAACTTGTCGGTCTTGGTTGTAGTCATTAGATAACTGTTTGTATGCCATGACAGAGGCCTACTGGGCGGCTTGAACAATTCGGACCCTGGGGTAGGTAACCACTGCCTATTCAATAAAGTAGATAAAATAATTATTAACCGTTAACCGTAGTTTAACAACATCATGGATAACAATTACAGAATAAATCAATGATTTAAGATGTCGTTATTGTATACAGCTAACCTTTTCAAATTTATAGTAAATATAAGTACCCCTAAGATATAATATTGCTCGTTTAATATCTTAGAACCAAGTATAAGAAGTTTCTTATACTTGGTTCTAAGATATTAAATTATAAGGTATAAAAAATATATAATCGTAAATTCAACGCCAGTTCAAAGTAGGTAATGTAGTCCATTCGATCACTATCTGGCCCGAACAGGAAAAACTCACCAAATCTGCGGTTAAGTTAGATAATATATTGTCAGCCAGCATTTTCCTTTAACGCTTTAGTATTTGATAATAATCATAAATACCCTAGTGTAATTTTGCCTTTATCTTTATAGCACAAACGAATAATGTTTAGTCATGTAAATAACACAATTACTTAAGATATAGGGTAAACTACTTAGAAAAAGCCCACGTTGGAGCCCAAAATCATGATATTGGCGGTGAACACACTTACACCTCCCCGTATCACGAAGATTACAAAAATACCGTCAGTCCTTCGCCTAAACTACGGTTGGCTTGAACAGTAAAACGCCACGTCTCGTCGATGGATACGCTTTGACCTTGTTAGCGTCTGTATTAATATCCCTCTCCTACCCGAATTTCGGCCACGGCGGCCAGTCGCGATGGAGACCTCTTCGCTGGACATATTATAGAACTCAAGTGTGTGCGCAAACACAGGAGCACTTTCTATTCCATCACTCTCATGATCCAATGGGACCTCTAGCGACACGATCGGGAAAAGGACCAGACGGCTTTACGTGCTCTCCGAGGCACGGGGGTATAATACCGCCAACTCCCAGACTTCGCGCTGATGTTAAGATTTTATCTTTTTACAGAAAAATTGCAAAATCACTTTCGGCCCGACCCTGGATTTGAACCCGTTATCTGCGGTTGAACACGCTACCGCTACACCAGGCAGTGAAATAAGTTTTCGTAATGAAGTATATTTGACGTTGCACCGACTGTACTCAGTCTAAAAATTCGCATTTTATGTCTTTAACAACCTATTTCCGTACCATGTAAGGTTTACTCTATTGTAGATGAAGTGTTATTTATTACTTGTTTGGTTCCTCGTACGAGACAAGTCACAATGGTGTTGATGGTTTGTAAATATGCAACACAGTTCATGAAACACGCCATTGTAAACTTCCGCCATTAATCATATCATATCTACGACCTATATTCTACGTAGATATTTAAAGCGACAAGGATAAATCTTTACGTATTCAATTATCCGTACAATATAGTATTTAAGTTAAACTCATGATAACTCCATAATTAATGCTCGAAACTACACCGAAAAATGATGTCAAACCTCGAACGCGGCTTACCGGAAATTAATTACGAGATTTAATCTGTAGATAGAACATTCTTTCATTCACCGATTATTTAAAAAGTGAAAATACGAATATGATTTCACAGATCCTATGATATCTATACAATGATTATGCAAAAAGATGGAAATAATAAAATTTGCGTTAATAATTACGGTTTTAAAACCAACTGACTTTTCTATGTGACATCCGACAAAATTCCATGCAACCATTCCGAAAGCATTCGTATTGTCCAATTGATGATCCTTCTTTTAGAAATTGTAGAAAAGCATCTCAATTTCCGAGTCTCTACTGCGCGACGCTACCGCTCCTAGAAAATAGTTCCTACTCTAACAATGTACACACTATCCGCAACGCGATCGCTACGTCTAGTACAGCTCCGGGGAGGGCAACTCAGAGTTCTCCAGGGTGCGTATCCCGACAATCTAGGACACGGCGTAATCCTCCTGCCTTATTAAAAAAAATAGCTCCGCACCCTACCCCTTTACATCCATAACAGTGTGTTGACAATTTATTATCAAAAATACAATTATTTTATTCCGCTATCCTTGACTATGCACTTTTTTTTTATATCATTGTCAATATCCGTTGCGTGACCCTCTATTTTGAAAACCTTTTTTTGTCTAATTTTATTTATTAACCTTCGATCGGTTATAGCAAATGTTTTAGGTCTTATTACAATATAAATAGAGCTTAAAATTAGGTGGTAACTGTTGTTATCCGTTTAAAGGTTAACAGTCAATCGACTCGATCTTAACAATTGATTTATAGTATAACAAATCAGTAACCTTACAATATTCATAACCATGAAGATGTTATGAATGATTCATTTGTAACATGATTATTGAAATTTCATGAAGGGATGTTGCGTGTACTTTAATTTTAATTAGGAGCCACGGGCTATTTAATGTGTTCCGAGCGCTAAAACTGATAGACAAATAACTAGGCTCGTTTAATATATACCGTTCTTAGTTTTATATCTTACAAAAAATACGCACTCACTACGTAAATAGAAAAAAATACGGATAAAAAAACTATGTACGAATCAATCAAATAATAATCCTGTGCGGAGCTCGAACATGCAAGGGAATTAATCATCTGTGAGCACATTAACCACTGCAAGAATTTGGTTTGGCCTCGGAGGTATAACAAGCATGCTTGTTATTGCTCGGAGGTTTTGACCATAAACCCAAAGAGTTCATACATTTTACATTTACATTTTTAAACTTGTCATTGCCAGAACAAGTTCGTCAGTACTAAAAAAGCAATAGTATGTCAAATTAGATCATACTGAAAAAAAAACGGAGTTTTGGCGCCAACGCGGAAAAAGGACGCATCGGGGCTCTGTTATATTTAAAAAACTGGTGTAAATTCGAGGTTTTATGTGTGAATATGGTGGATTTTTAGACATAACACCTTCGACAACGTACACGAGTGGAAGAAAGTGCGATATTGCCGTTATATGTGATTTTCCGTTTTGAAACGAAAACTCTATAGAAACCTATAGTAAAGTCTCCACTGCTTTACTGCGGTAGGATTATGTATGACTTGACTGGACTTTTGACTAAATGACGAAACACAAAAAAAAATTCAACTGAAGACGAGGCGTCTATGATCTTAGCCTGAACAGAGGGCGAAAAAATATCATCGATCCCAAAACACGATTCAACTACTTCAACTCAATAGAAAAAAAAAACAAAATCACTTTTAAGAAATGAAAAATCAAAAGCATCCCGAATAGTGACAACAGGATTTAAATTGTATATGTATTTTATATGTAGAGGAATTTACGATTACGTAAAACTTTGTCTTACTTAAAAACTACAAACTACTACTACTACTTATAGTCATTAATCTGATCATAATCAGACTTTAAGAGTATTTCCTCTGAGCTAATATTTAAATCGTCAAAATTGCTTCAGCCGTTTTATAATGCAGAGGGAACATACATACACTATTTGTATATTAATATACTCCCGAACGGGGGAAGAGAGAAATAAATCAAGCCGCTTTTGCGTAATTAAGGAAATAAATAATTTAATTTGTATGGAAATCGTAATACAAAATAACAAAATTCTACAAACCGCTCACCACATACTTTGGAAGTGTGATCTCTGGCAAAATCAGCGTGATATTATGTTAAATAGCTTGCAACCAATATCTGGAGTAGTTTATTATACGGATCTTTTAGCAACAAGGAATAACTTCCGAGGGTTTAAGCGCTTTTGCCATACCTACTATTGGAATCAAATAACCCGGAACCTTAAAAAGATCCTAGGTGCTCTTGCATCTGGCTTCTCTAGTTGCAATTCTCTCGTTTTGTGAGGCTATAGCCTCTTTATATCATTCTGTCTCCCGCTTCGCTCTGGAGGGAAGTGGAACTATTCATTTTTAACTCCTCCTTTTTTTTCTGATTAAATTCGTTGCGGGATCCAAAACAGTTAAAGCGATTCCCCGGGACATGCATAAGCCTCACCGCTCAGTGTCATTTCATTGTGTGCCACTGTTGATCCTGGCTTACAGGTGTTGCAGTGGTGGGTAAGTGGGAGGGACTACTCCCCATAAAAAAAAAAATAATAACAAAAATCTAAAAAAAGTCTGTCGAACTGATTGCCGCTAGACTAATATGAAGATTGTCTGAAAATTTTATCAAAATCACTATTACCGTTATGGAATCCAGAGGGAACGTACATACATTACATTGATTTTGCTATAATTAAATTTTGTAAGTTTATATTTTTGTTATTTTCCATTGTTTTCTATGTGTTTTTATAGATTTCCGTTCACTTAATTTTGAGCCGTAATCGTTAGCAGTTACCGACAAGATTGACGTGGTAAGTTTATTTTGCGTGTTGAGTAGTAGTAGGAGTAGTTCAGTTCATTTGGCCAGATTGTTTTCCTTCACTCTTTTGCTCTTTCCACAGTTACCATTTGTATGACTGAGGCGCACAGTACAAGCATTCATTATTACAAATATCAACTTATTGATATAACTAGTATATTATTAATATCATCTGAACAACCATCTACTTTAAAGAACTCTTATCTTCATATGATTTAATTGGACTAAATCGGAAACTGATAACATTCAAACTAGTAGACACTTGTGTTAAAGTCGTACGTAACTTTACACCATAGGGATAGAGGGGCGTTAAGACTAGGTATTTGCGGTAATTGGCTGCTATTAGGTTACTATGTAAAACCGAAGATAATGTAAAAAGTCTTTATGCAGCCGGTACATATGTTTGGTCATATCCAGTTCTAATTTCAATTTAGTTAATCCACAATGATTTTGAACTGGACATGTGTACATGGCATAAAATGTCTGATCTAGACTGTTCGACGCAATAGTCAAGAGACAATTGGTCTTGAAATGTTTGAGCTATCTAATGGGATTTGGAACTGGATATTATTTATTATCCTGCTATAAATAAAACCTTTTATACCTGCAAAATAATGTAACTACTACTAGTTGAGAAGCATCGCAATCAATCTCACTCAAAATTAATTGTGGGAACGGACACAATAATTATTATTCGCGGTTGCTAACGACGAATAAGCCAGTTTCCATATATATATATTATGACATCATATTTTGAACTGTGTTACTTTGTAATAAAGTTCTAAACCTTCCAATTTGCAATATACTTACTGCCTACATAAGGAAACAGGACACTAAAATATAGCATTTAAGGATTTATAAATTAAGTATATTTTATCTTAAAGAACTCTAGATTTCTAAGATCTAAAGAGTTTCTCTCTTCAATCGTTTGGCTTCGGTGAAGCAAAAGTTTGGTTATTTTAACACCTTAATAATTATGTATTAATTTGTTCCTTTCTAGCATTAAAAATAGACCGACACTATGGTTTTACTACGCTACAAAAGCGGTTTAAGTTTACAATATTATACCGGCACCCGTCCGAACGCCATCCACATCCATCTCAATATCTTAAGCGACCGGTTTAGCGAGCCCCTCTGTTCTAAAAACCAAATATTTGGATTCACTGCTTGACCGAAACTTAAACAAACTCCAGCGAGTATCTACGTATCGTGCATAATCGCGCCGCATCTGCTCTTAGGATATTCCATGAAATAATTCGTTAAGCTGATTTCAAACAGTTATGTTTTTACGTCAGCACATACTTAAAATTGCTTTATTTTAAATACTTACTATGAATTAAAAGAATATCCAGTTCAAAACTAAAAAGCAAAAGGCAATATTATATGACGACGCGTTTAAATAAAACGGCTTGCGTTTTCAGGTTTTAGTAGGAAGTGGGGATTTAGTTAGAAGCAGAATTTATATATTTCCTGTTTTTCTAAAAGAATTCTCGTTTCCTTTACAAATTCTTTAGGCCAGGAAAACAGTAAATCAATAATTTTCTAGGGAACTTGCTTACTCATGCCACTGACTAAGAAAAAGCGTAAAATTAAACATGTTTTTATATGACCTTCATGTTGAGTGGCCTCAGTGTTAAAATATTGCCAGTCATCATTTGGTCTTGTGCCTACATTATGTTATGAGTAATGATAACAATCAGTTTGGCAGTTAGTATCGGAAACAACTTCTTACTCGTAACATCTCAAATATCATATTAGCTTTAAATGATCGTAGCTATTTTGAAATGTTAAACCTATAGCATTAGTCAAATATGGTAACAATAAATTAAACAAAGACACAGAAAAAATAATACCGGTCATCACACAAATATTTGTAAAATTAGGTACCAGATTCTTGGGTACATACTTTTTCGTTCTTTTTAAAAGACAAAGCCAGCACTCGGGAAATTTATCCCTGTGTCGCGGGCACTTTACAAACACATAATTGACAGACACAAAGTACATCCCGACTCAGAACATCTATTTATGGATCACACAAATATTTGATCGAACTCAGAATTTTAGTATTAGTCCTGAGGTAAAGTGGTTTCCTTCCAAGGATTGGAGTACTGAGGCGCTGTCAGAAAGTATACGAGTTTGTGATGTTTCTGGCCCTTATTGCATGTGCTGCTAGGATGATACCAACACATTCGGCCTGGTATACAGTGTTGAGCATCCCTAGGGGTTTGGATATTTTGATGTTCAGGTCATTTGAGAAAACTCCCACTCCTGTTCCGGAGTCGGTTTTTCACCCATCAGTATAGATTCTTGTCTCATTCGGTTTTGGGCGGTCACACAGTTCTTCTGTGAGTTGTATATTATAGTGCCTCTGGAAGTTGTGTTTTTAGGATTTTGTCGCGCGGTGATGACATCATAGGTTGCCTTTTGAACGCATCTTCGAGAATTCGTGTGTGCTTTATTCTAGGGTCTCTGCTTAGGGTGCCGTTCATGCTGAGTCTAAAGATTGCTATGGTCGCCTCCTTCTGCACAAAAAGATGTAGAGAAGGCAGTCCTAGCACTGCTTGTAGAGCGGCGGTGGGTGTTGTTCTCATACTGCTAGTGATCGCCACACATGCCAGTCGCTGCAGTTTTTCGAGATCTTTTTGATTTGTGCTCAAATTTGTCCTGGGCCACCAGACTACTGAGCCGTACGTGATAATTGGTCTGATAACAGAGGTGTATAGCCAGTGGGTGACTCTAGGGCTAATGCCCCAGGTTTTTCCCAGCAGTTGTTTACACAGCCACATTGATATGCTGGCTTTTTTGGTGATGTATTCAGTATGTTTTGCCCAGTTCAGTTGCTTGTCCAAATATGTGCCCAGATATTTGGTTACGGATGAAAGGCTCAGGTGTGTGCCGAAAAAGTGTGGTAGTTATAGTGTCGCTAGTTTCCTTTTTTTTTGTGGAGAGAATTAGTTGTTTTTGTGGGATTCACCGATAGTTGGTATTCCTTGCACCATTCCTCTACTATTTTTAGATCTTGTCGCATGAGATTACACATTGGTGCGAAGTGAAAGTTATCTTCATAACAAAACCCGGGAAAACTGACTATACAGAACCCAAAGCATACAGACCAATAAGCCTGACCTCTTTCCTACTGAAAACTCTTGAGAGACTCTGTGACAGACATATTCGAGACGGAGTCCTCCGAACAAAACCTCTTCATAAACAACAGCACGCCTACTCTACAGGCAAATCCACAGAATCTGCTCTGCACAGCGTGGTCGCTAAGATTGAGTGTGCAGTAGATCACAAATGCTCGTCGCTGGCTGCCTTCCTGGACATAGAAGGCGCTTTTGACAAAACTATATTCCACAGTATCAGAACGGCCCTTGAGAGGCATGGCGTCAATCCAACCCTAACTGGCTGGATAACGAACATGCTCAGCTTGAGGGCGGTACAAGTTACAGTAAATGACACTACAAGGGCCATCGTGGCAAAAGGATGTCCACAAGGTGGCGTTCTATCACCACTTTTGTGGAACCTTGTTGCAAATGAACTGATCGAAAGACTCAACAATAAAGATTACTTCACCGTCGGCTATGCCGATGATATCACCATAATAATAAACGGACAACATGAAAACACACTGTGCAATCTCATGCGCCAAGCTCTAAAAATTGTAGAGGAATGGTGCAAGAAATACCAACTATCGGCGAACCCCACAAAAACACAACTAATTCTATTCACAAAAAAAGGAAACTAGCAGCTCTACAGCTACCACACTTTTTCGGTACACCCCTGTGCCTTTCACCTGAAACCAAATATCTGGGCATATATTTGGACAAGCAATTGAACTGGGCAAAATATACCGAATATATCACCAAAAAAGCCAGCATATCAATGTGGCAGTGTAAACAACTGCTTGGAAAAACCTGGGGCATTAGCCCTAGAGTCACCCACTGGCTGTACACCTCTGTCATCAGACCAATTATCACTTACGGCTCAGTAGTCTGGTGGCCCAGGACAAATCTGAGCACAAACCAAAAAGATCTCGAAAAACTGCAGCGACTGGCATGTGTGGCGTTCACTAGCAGTATGAGAACAACACCCACCGCCGCCCTACAAGCAATGCTAGGACTGCCTCCGCTACATCTCTTTGTGCAGGAGGAGGCGACCATAGCAATCTTTAGACTCAGCATGAACGGCACCCTAAGCAAAGACCCTAGAATAAAGCACACACGAATTCTGGAAGATGCGTTCAAAAGGCAACCTATGATGGCATCACCGAGCGACAGAATCCTAAAAACACACAACTTCCACAGGCACTACAATATACAACTCACAGAAGAACTGTGTGACCACCCAAAGCCAAATGAGACAAGAATCTATACTGATGGGTCAAAAACCGACTCCGGAACAGGATTGGGAGTTTTCTCAAATGACCTGAACATCAACATATCCAAACCCCTAGGGATACTCAACACTGTATACCAGGCCGAATGTGTTGGTATCATCCTAGCAGCACACGCAATAAGGGCCAGAAATATCACAAACACTCGTATTCGTATACTTTCTGACAGCGCCTCAGTACTCCAATCCTTAGGAGGTAACCACTTTACCTCATCACTAATACTAGAATGCCATGACGCATTGGAACACGTTGCGGCACACTACAACAATATCATAACACTACAATGGATCAAGGGACACAGCGGATCGCTATGCAATGATGCTGCTGATGAGCTTGCCAGGAGGGGTTCGAGCGCGACAGCCATTGGACCTGAACCAACTGTGCCCATACCTTTCACCCAAATACGTAGATGGTTACAGAGCCACACATACACACAATCCGAGAAATGGTGGTCTTCAGCATCGGGCTGCAGACAATCCAAAGAAGCAATGCCATGCTTGGATGGTAAGCTAACGAGGCGACTACTGCGGCTAAACAGGAAAAGCCTGCGCGTCGTGGTGGGGACCATCACCGGACACTGCTCACTAAATAAACACTTCCACACTATAGGTATAACTGACAGCCCTCTGTGCAGAGCATGCATGGAGGCTGAAGAAACGGTCGCGCACGTGCTACTCGAGTGCACAGGCATCACAAAAATCCGGAAAGAAACCCTGGGATCACCAGGAACTCTTAAGGAAGCCCTGAGAAGTTTAGGAGACCTGATATGCTTCTGGAGGGAGGTGGGCTGGATGGAATGAAGGCTGCCATGGCTCACGTACAATGGTCCACATCAGGACTAAGTGCGGAAACCACACCCACTAGCATATTAGTGGGGACAAATGATGATGATGATGATGAGATTGCACAGTGTGTTTTCGCGTCGTCTGTTTATTATTATGGTGATATTGTCAGCATAGCGATGGTGAAGTAGTCTTTATTATTGAGTCTTTCGATCAGTTCATTTGCAACAAGGTTCCACAAAAGTGGCGATAGAACGCCACCGTGTGGACATCCTTTCGCCACAATGGCCCTTGTGATGTCATTTACTGTAACTTGTACTGCCCTCATGCTGAGCATGTTGGTTATCCATCCAGTTAAGCTTGCTTTTATCAAAGGCGCCTTCTATGTCCAGCCCTTACACCCTTTATAGCCAATTATCTTATCCTCAGGTGCTATATTGTGATTTTGGTGGAGGCAAAGCTTAATAATTATGGTTTCGAAATATATTTGTCCTATCAATGTTTATAGTAACAAATCTAAACATGCTGTTACCACATCAAATTTATCTAACACTGATATATGAGTTACAGATTGAGTGACTTTGGTGGGAAAAATATTAAAGTCATCATTTGGTCTTGTGCCTAATAAAACAAAAAAAAATCCAACTGATTGCTAACATTATGAGTAATATTGGCAATCAGTTTAAGCATGACTTTTAAACTATGCTTTCTTACACAAACTGATACAAGTATTGTGAAATATTTTAAATAATATAACTAGTAATATTGCAAAAGCTGTATACTTTGTATTTATTAACCTAAAGCATGCAAGTAGAGTACTAACTGTTTGGCACACCAAAGAAATATGGACTAAATCTTTCAATGTACTTGTATGGTTGCATTGAAATTGCAGAGTAACATGGGCCTGATTATAACCTAAATTATTTAAAAGGTCTAATCTAAGATCGAAATTAGTATAGCTGTTTATAAAGCTTACCACCTCAAGTTTATGACAAGATGGTTACAGATGCATAATTTGTAATATATTTTACTTGTTGTATAGTTGAATACCATAACATAAGTTCTTTAGTTGTAATTTCCATATAATTGTTTTGTCATCTTATTCAATAACATGTATACAGAATAGACAATTTAACAAAATGCATAATTTAAGAAATATATGATTATGTAAATAGCCTTTTCAGCAACTTGTTTACACAATTTCAATACAAATGTTGTATTGTTAGATGTGCAGAAGTTTGAAGGTATATTTAAATTTGAATATTTTAGATAATATGCATAGATGAATATTCAAAACTCACTTTGTGGATCAGCCAACTCCTTTTCTTGCAACTTGGGAAGGAGTTCATGAGCTCTAAGGCTGACAGTGGCGCGCTGGTTCTCATCATCAAACTTTACTATGATATACTCCACCTTAAAATAATTTTCATAGAATTAAAAAGAATTTTCAAATGTGTTCCTGGCCATTTTTGGACAACCAATTACTGCAGACAGTTTGAAATAAACTATATCAGTTAAAAAAATATATCAGTTAATAGTGGAAAAAAAATTGTCTGTCTTTAAAGAATATATAATACAATGTAAGTCTAACCATGGCATTAAATCACATGTTAAATATTTAAAAACTTAAAGCAAAATAACTATCAAGGTAGTAACTCATTAGAAGTTTATTTGATTACTTTCAAACCTTTTGAGGAAGAACACAGTAACCAAGTTGACTAAGATATCCATTTCATTACAAAAACATAGAAAAGTGATACTTAACTTTAAATATAAAGGACTCCACTAGTTATTAGTAAACCATATAACATACAAAATCATCTCAACTGGAGAATATTACAATGTTCTTCCTGAAAAAGTTTATATGCTGGTCTACATGAAAATGGATTAAACAAACCTCATCACCCCATTTAAGTACGTCGCCAGTACGGTCCTGGAGCTTGCTGTAAAGGTTAATGAATTGTTCGATGCCGTGCTGTCGGACGTGCTCCGCCAAAGCCTTGGTTTCCTCCCAGGACAAAGGGCTTCCTTCAGACAACAAACCCATTCTGCACACTCGAGTATAATTTAATGTAACACGTGATTTGAACCAAATTAACAAATATGGTTTAACTTTTGAAACAGTGTTCATTAAACAATCACCGGTAGTAGTAAAAACTCAAGAGCACCGACACGAATTTTCATAGAAACATGTGTTATCAATGTTATAATAATAGTAATAATCACACAGATTTGATTAATATAAGACGCTGGCTTCAACAATAGGTACTAAATAATACGAAATCAATCAAAGCAAAGCATTAAAAAAACAATTGTTCAATAATTTCTATATTCGGATTTAATTATACGAAAAAGACAAGTGATCGCGTTATGAACCTCGAAATAAATAAAGACAGAATACAGTGAAGCAGAAATATCAATACACATGGATCTACTATTTAAGTATTTTTTTTATCAATGAACGAAATTTATTTTCAACCATTCCGAAATTGTCATCGGATTAATGTCAAACAAAGTGTCAAATCCCATGATAGGTGAGCCCAATGCTGCCAGCTCAGACAACAAACTGACAACATTATATTTTTTGTTAAGTAAAATTCCATCATAACAAGCATTTATTCAAAATAATTGAAATGTTTGTAAATGAGCAGCATTAAATTAATATTTAAATTCTCTTGAGACAAATGTAGTAAGTATCTTTTACAAATACTCATTTTAAATTTCTTTTTAGGTTCGAGTTCTAAAAACGATGATACTCTCATACAACTTTTCACCTCCCCTCCCTTTCAACTCCTTAGGCTGATTTCAGAGCGACGCGCGCGGCACGCGCCGGAGGCCAGCGCGTCTCAACAGCGGCGCGTGCGACCCGCGTCACTCTGAAACGCTAGCTGCCAGTAGAGGAGCTCGGGCCGGCCGCGCGCGCTTCGCCAGCGCTGGCCGACGGCGCGCGTCTCACACGCGGCGCGTTTGAACTGCGTGACTGTGAAACGCAACTACTATCTAGTGTAATTGTAAGCGCGCGCGTTTGGACAGCGCTGCTCGCCGGCGCGACTCTGAAATCACCCTTAAAATACTTTTTTCGAATTAATAAGTAGCCGATGTCCTTTCTTAGGCTCTAGACTATCTGTGTACCAAATTTCATTTAAATCTGTTCAAGTAGTTATCTATACAAGTTCAGTAGATTTGGCGTGAAAGAGAGACAGACAAAGTTACTTTCGTATTAAATATATTAGTAAGGATAAACCTTTGTATTGATAGGTCACTCAATCAAAAGCGTTACCTCTGATACTATTATAAAGAATGGTGGCATATTCAAATAATATGTTTGAAGGTATATTTAAATTTGAAAATCTACATTACAGATAACATACCAAATTAAGTATTGAAACTTGTCACACTTACCCAAAACATATACAAAATACCAAAATATCAGAAGGAAATATGTTTCTTATGTTATGTTGCCAGATACAAGTCAACAAGGATTAAGAGTATTTAATTTTGTATTGAAAAATAAAGATAGAAATTTATTACTTCTAACCAAAACATAAAGTTAATTCCAATGTGCTTTTACCAGAAGTATGATTTTATTACAAACAGTAAGGGTAGGTTCAGATGACAAGCGCTCAGCGCGCGTTGAACGCGCGTTGAATGTTTGTATAGTGTTCACATGGTGCGCGCTTGTCAGGCGTTAAACGCGCGTTGTTGCGGCCAGTTTGAGTTCTACATTTGTCGAAGATGGACGTAGAAACAGTTTTATCGGTGATTTTATACAGACGGCAGAAACGACACAACAGAAGACGGAGATATTGGGTTCACCCAATTTTGTCAACCAGGCTGACTGAAAGTCAGTACATTATTTTATATCCTAAGTTAAGGCAATTTGAGCCCAAATTCTTTAACTACTTCAGAATGTCCATCAAGTCATTTGATGACTTACTGACTCTCATAAACGATGAACTCGTAGCAGATAAAAACGCTGTGCGATATAGCATTTCACCGGAAGAAAAACTCATAATTACATTGAGGTAAGTTTTTTAATAATCAACATAATCTATAAATCAAATAAATCAAATCAACTTGTTTAGGAACAATTTTTTTAAAGAAAAAATAACATTTTGTTACTCGCAGAATAACTCTAACTCTGATTGATTGCTGACATTAGTTGGTGCTGGCGATGGAGTAGGTGTTACTGGCGATGGAGACCCCATTGCTGTAGTATAACCATAATGTGCAAAATTATTTGACACACTAGACTGCTGTGATCTATAATCATGATAACGAAAGCCTTCAACAGAAGCTGATGACTGATGACGCTGCTCTTGTGATAAATAATTTCTTCGTTGTGATACCGGGTAATTTTGATTTTCATATGTCTGTTGTTGTGGTCCTTGAAATTCATTTTGGTTTTGCAAAATTAAATTATAAATGGCAATTTTAGTTTGAAGTCGCCTATATTCCGGAATTTTTTTAATCTCTTTAACGAGTGACAAACAAAACAGCTTGTCTTCATCGTCATCTTCTTTTGGATGAGACACATTTTTCTGTGCTAAACTCTGCTCTAATATGTTTGCAAATCTTTCATCAGCAGGATTTAATTTTTGTTTTTTTCTTGAAGTAGATTTAGGACTCTTAAAGCCAGAACTTATTTCTACTTCAGCAACCTCTGACGAAGTTGATGCATTATCTGCATCGAAACTACTTTCTGTATCTTTGTTGGCAATTGATGCCTGTAGAAATCGTAGTCTATTATAATGAATATATGTCGAAGTTTTGGAAGCTCCTGATCCAGATTTGACAGTCTTTATTTTCTTCACCTCTCTCATATAATTATCCCGTAAACTCTTCCCCTTTTTTTGCAGGGATGACGCTGAAAAAAAACAGTATTTAGTAATAGTTTATGTTTGTTTCCAGATATTTGGCCATTGGATGTTCATTTGGGACATTAAGCTACGACTATAGAATTGGCAAATCTACTGTGGCTACTATAATACCACATGTATGTGAAACTATTTGGAAAAAATTAAGGCCCGTTGTTATGAGTGAACCAACGAAAGAAAAGTGGTGTGAAATATCCACGATATTTGAAAAGAACTCAAAGTTTCCCAATTGTTTGGAAGCCTTGGACGGGAAACATATACGGTTAATCCAGCCTGAACACACGGGTTCTATGTATTATAACTATAAAAATTATTTTTCGCTAGTTTTATTGGCGCTAGCGGATGCAAACTATTGTTTTGTGTTGGTTGACATAGGTGCCTACGGTAAAAACAGTGACTCAGGTATATTCAAGAATTCTTCATTGTACAAAAAGCAGACAGAAAGGTCATTAGATCTACCTGAGCCAAAGGCATTGTTAATACAAAATAGACCGACAACGTTGCCATATGTGATAGTGGCTGATGAAGCTTTTGGCATGATGGAGAATTTAATGCGTCCATATGGGGGAAGGTCACTAACTTATGCTAAAAAAATATTTAATTACCGTTTGACATTAGCACGCCGGTATGTTGAATGTACTTTTGGCATAATGTGCAATAAATGGCGCATTTTACACAGGCCGTTAGATGTTAACATCGGTTTTGCAGAAAAGATCGTAAAAGCGATATGTACACTAAATAATTATGTCAGAATCAGGGATGGCTACAATTTTGAAGACACACTTTATACGCCACCCCTGGAAAATCTAGCCTCACATTATACCGGACGTGCTGTGCGACAGGCGGATAATGTTCGAGTACATTTAACAAACTATTTCATTAATGAAGGAAAAGTAGATTGGCAGGATCGTTATATTTAACTTGTAACACAAACCGATTGTAAATGTAAATAAATATATATACTCACATAATATTTTCTTCTTTTCTTCATTGTCATGTCCTTCACAAAATATAAGGACGAGTTCTTCCCAAGCCCGTCTTCTCAAATTCTTATCTGAATAATCGCTACTTGTCATGTCCCATATCGCAGGAAGTTTCTCTATTTCATCAATTAATAATTCCGTATTAAAAGCTTCGGTTTCCATTTCGGACGATTTTTGGACGAACTTGACGAACCCTAAAATACGTCTATCCGCGTCGAAAGCGCGCGCTCAACTGAACGGAAACATAGAAAACCAATGATCTCAAAGCGCGCGTTGACGCGCGCTGACAACAGTCGAGCGCTAGCGCAGCGTTGAACGCGCGCGTTACTAAAACGCGCGTTAGCATGTGTACGGCCTGAATAAAATGTATGTAGTTGTAAACGCGCGTTATCAAAACGCGCGTTGAGCGCTTGTCATCTGAACCTACCCTAACTGTTTGTAATAACTTCTGGTACAGCAAACAAAATAATCACTCGACTACACCAGAAGTGTTATTTTCCTCGGTGTGTTGTATCTATGTTGCGGTATTAGTGGTAATAAGATCATACCTGAAGTTACATAACTATTGCGCAAACTAGTCATATCTCCAACTTGATCTCCTTCACCTCCAAAAGAATTACAACAATAAAAGATAATGGACTAGAATGGTAAATCATATACAGGAGTACCACTTACCTTTTACCTACCCCAATTCATTAATCATGTCCCCAACAAACACATGCTTCGCACACATAAAGGCTTAGTATTTAGCAATGCTAATCAAATGAACAAATTGATTTGCTACAGTGACGCAGACTTTGCAGCCGGCCACTCAACATCTGGAATACTATGTTCTTTTTATGGACCAATCAGCTGGCGTAGTCAGAAACAGAAAACAGTCTCTTTATCGTCAACGGAGGCGGAACTCGTTGCTGCTTCAGAAACAACTCGGGAGATAGTATGGTTGGAGAGAATGCTAGAGGAAATAACGAGGACTGAAAAACCTCCAATTCTTTACATCGACAACGAGTCGACAATAAAACTGGCGTATAATCCACCATACGAACAACATAGTCGCACCAAGCACATACAGCGGAGAAATCTCTATGTGAGAGAGTGTGTGACTGCTGGCAAGCTTCAAGTCAAACAAGTTTCATCTGAATCTCAATTGGCAGATCTTTTCACAAAACCACTATACGGACCACGAGTAGAAAAGTTGTGTAATGTTCTTGGTATGAGCTCTTAAAACAGGAGTGGATGTAAGAAGGCACGTACCTTCTTGAATATGTTTCCATGGAAACTTGTTATTAGGTTGTCATTGTCATGTCGTGCTTTTCTATGGTTTATTAAAATATTTGTTTCAACTTAAAATATCTTTTCGTCAGATGGTTTATACTACGTAACACCCACTTCATATAAACGTACCAAAGAAAAATCTAACTTGGTAGAAGATACAAAAATTCAAAAATGGCATAAATATTACACATTCGATGTTCTGTTGGAGCTTCTCTTTCATTTTCTCTGTTGGTTTCCTCAGTCTCTTCGTCATTGATGTCTGAGATCGAAACTTGCTCAATATTATCATCGTCATCACCTTCAATTGTTTCATAATCATTTTCATCAGCCCCATCAAAGAAGGTTGTATCAACATATTTGGTTTCATCGTGATTTTCCTTTGATGTTTCTGCTGTGTCCAACGCTGACTTTCGAGTTTCAGTATAGAAAAGTTTGTTGGTGAATCGGACGTCTTTCGCAATCATAATTTTGTGTTTCATAGGTACCCAAATCCTGTAAGCTTTTGATGTTTCTGAGTAGCCTACGAACATCCCAGGTATGGCTTTTGACTCAAATTTATTATGCTTCCCGTTTTTTAAAAGAATGAAAGCTTTTGTTCCAAATTGACGTAAGTGTAATACACAGGGTTTTCTATGAACCCATTTTTCGAACGGCGTTGTAACAGTACCGAACTGTGAAGAAAGAGTTTTGTTGATGCTTCTATTTGAAAGGTAGTTAGCTGTTTGTATTGCTTCGCCCCACTGATTTTGAGGTGCTTTTGATTCGAGCATCATACTTCTAGCTTTTTCCAGCAGTGTACGATTTTTTCGTTCAGCTACACCATTGTGGTGAGGTGTATATGGTGCTGTCAGGCGTCTAGTTATACCATTATCTTTGCAAGAATCGTCAAACTCTTTATTATAATATTCTAGGCCATTATCTGATTGTAGACAGATTATTTTATGGCCGGTAAAATTTTCCATTTCGGCCTTATATATTTTGAACTTCTCAAACACTTCACTTTTGTTCTTTACGCAGTACACGCGGCTGTATCTGGTATAGTCGTCAATGAAACTCACAGAATATTTATTTCCATAGTGAGTTTGAAACTTCATTGGACCGCAAACATCACTATGTACAATTTCAAGTGGTTTTGTTGTACGTGGACTAGTATTTGGTTTACTAGGGAGTCTTTTAATCTTTGCTTGTATACATATTTCACAAGCACCAAGTTTTTCGAATGGCTTGAAGTCTAAACCAATAAGGGTCTGGTTTTTCAGTGCCAACTTCATATCGTCTTCGTTCATGTGGCCTTAATTTTTATGCCATTTTTGAATTTTTGTATCTTCTACCAAGTTACATTTTTCTTTGGTACGTTTATATGAAGTGGGTGTTACGTAGTATAAACCATCCTTAGCTTTTGGTGCATTAAGTACAATCCCAGCATCAGGATGTTTTACTGTAGCCTTTTTATTTGTAAAAAGTACAGTACACCCCGATTCTGTCGCTTTTCCGATAGATATTAGGTTTGTACATAAGCTAGGCACATAAAGCGTGTCATTTAGAGTAACTTCTCCAGTTCTACCATCATCATTTGCATTTACTGTTAGAATCACTTGGCCTTTTCCTTTAATTTCAGCTGTAGCTTCTTTGGATGCTAACTTAAGTGTCTGTGAATTGGATTGACCAAGTTTATTAAAATATTTCTTGTTATGGGACATGTGCGATGTACAACCACTATCAAGAATCCATTCATGTTTCTCATCTTGAAAATGAAAATCCTTATTTTTTGAATGCATACAGACAGCATACAAATTTCTAGGTTCTTGCTTTACCTCGTCAGTTGTTTTGTTCTCTCTGTACTTTATTTTTCTGCATTGTTTAATATTATGACCTTTTTTCTTGCAAAATTTGCACAATTTGGTAAAATACGACTCTTCCACTATTTCTTCCACACTGTCTTCATGGCATTTGCTAGCTAATCTTGCTTGACACTCTTCTAGAATTTTGATTTTCAAGTCATCGGGTTTTGGTAAGATGTCTCTCGACTCTATTGCAACCCGGAAATTATCGTATTCTCTAGGAAGACTGTAGAGCATCATTACAGTCAACAGATCATCATGGATTTCAATCTCCAGGTCTTTAAATTTGTCAACCGTGTCCATGAATTTATTTAAGTGATCTCTGACATGAACATCTTGCATTTTGGACAGTATCAGTTGTTTAAGGAGAGTCGCTTTTCTAGCAGGTCCCTTACTGTTGTAAATCCCGTCGAGTAGCGTCCAAATGTCATAAGCCGTTGCACAATGTTTTATTTGTTTTAATTCGGAAGGTGAAATTAGGAGTACTCTGACTGAGCCATAAGGTCCTTTTCTTTCGTCTGTTCATCAGCATTTTTAAAGTCTAGTGGTTTTTCTACGCATGACCATAATTTATTTTTTATTAGTATGGCTTTTGCTTGAATCCGCCATGTGTCGAAATTTTCTTTATTAAGTGCCTCAATTTTCGTATGTGAGCTTGACGCCATACTTATTTATCGTAATTACTACGTTATTTACGCTCTGCTACCATGTTAAATTATGACGAAAAGATATTTTGAGTTGAGACAAATATTTTCTTCTTCTTCTTTTTTTTAATGGCAAGTTATGCCGATGTCGACAATTCTGCCAATGACAGATGTGAAATGGGAATACGTGTGATAAATTTAACCAAAATTTTCAATGTTATAGCTAATTGCGTGTCTTGGCGATTAGGCTAAAATAAAACATTCAGACGTAACAATCACAATTTGATGCCATTGCATCTTATAAAGCACATTAATACTTCGTAGAGTTCTGGGGAAGGGAATGTAAGCAACGAGGAAAAGTTGTTGGGAATGGGAATCTTTAAATTTGGAAGGAGTTCATATAAATTATAGGCAGAGTTATTATTGGTGCATTCAAAGAAAATGTGGTCCAGTGAACCCTCGTCCAGCCCACACTCACAAAGGGATGAATCCCGAATCCGTATTTTGTGTAGAAAAACAGGTGAACAACAGAAACCTAAGCGCAGTCTACAAACAGTTGAGATCACGCATCTGGAGGTCTTTTTATATTTATGAAACCAAGGCGTTAACACAATGTCCGGTTGAACTTCATAATAAAAGCCACCTTTGCTCTTGCTAGAAATATCCCAATAATTTTGCCATGCTTGTTTTAAGATTCCTTTGGGAAGATTCCGCAGGTCATATCCATAAAAACAATAGAATCTATCATCTATAATTTGGGATGTCACAGCATCCTTGGCCAATAAATCAGCATGTTCATTCCCCTTAATACCACAGTGGCTGGGGATCCATACAAGTTGAACAATTTTTTCCTTTGCAGAGCAAGCCAAGAGAGATTTTTTAATTTCTAAGATAATGTGGCTATGTAGTTTTGATCGGTGGGAGTTTTGCTCTAAGGTTTTCAGAGAGCTTAAGGAATCAGAGAAAATAACAGCTTTATTTATATTTTGACACTCTATAAAGCGACAAGCTTCCAATATAGCCACGCATTCCCCAGTGAAAACAGAAGACTCCTTGGGACACCTATATTTTAAAATTATGTTAGAGGTTTGGTAATACACTGCAACTCCTACAGGCTTAGCGTCTGATAATTTTGAGGCATCAGTGAAAAATCTTTCATAACCATTCCACCTTTCCTCAATTATCTGATTGAACATAACATTCGCAGCAGAAGAAGTTTTGGAAATTCCAATATCAAAATATATTTCCGGTTTAAAACATAAAACTTTAAAATCGAAACTAAAGAGCGGTAGTCTGGGAAATGAAATTATGGGGAACACTAAATTTTGGTACTCTTGAAATGGAACAAGAATCAATGGGATAGCTTTATTACGCCAGAATCTTGCCTGTCTACACTGAAAGCTTAACTCAGATAACATATTAATCAAAGGATGGGATGACTGAGTAATAATTTTAGATATAAAACGTGCCGCTAAAAACTGTCTCCTTAGAGCCAAAGGGGGATCAGCACACTCGACCTGTAATGCATTGATGGGAGAAGACTTCATGCAACCAGATATGATGCGAAGGCACATGGACTGGACCTTATCTAACCTTTATTACAAGGAACCATAAGGAAGCAACCGTAATCCATTATACTACGTATTAAAGCATTATACACTAGCTTCATAGTATATGGGTGAGCACCCCACCAAACCCCTGCAAGAGCTTTTAATATAGGAACAGCTCTCTCGCATCTTTGGACTAGATAATTTATATGATGAAAACCAGTTAATTTGGAGTCCAAAAAGACACCTAAAAATTTGACTTTGGGAACAATTGGGATATTGTCTCCATTGATATTGACTGAAACTTGAGGGATATTATTTTTGCGGGAAAATATAACAGCTGAGCTTTTGGTAGCAGACAAACTTAGGCCGTGTCGTAATAGCCACTGATTTAGAGAATCCAGGGAGATACAAATGGATGAGGCAGCATTCTCGATAGATTGGTTAATCACATATAGAGCCATGTCATCAGCATATTGTAAAATACGACAGTTTGAATTTAGACATGACCCCACATCAGCCATATAAAGGTTGTATAACAGAGGACTCAGAACGGAACCTTGCGGTAATCCCCTCCACGTCTGTCTAGCATCAAAATCCTCTCCATGGACTCTCAATACCAGGGAACGAGGTGAAAGTAAACTGCAAATGCACTGAACCATCTTAACCGGAACTCTCAGCTCTAGCAACTTTTGCTTGAGAGTGGGAAGATGAACGCTATCATAAGCTGAGGATATATCTAAGAAAGCAGCAACCAAAGATTCGTTTCTTGAAAACGCTAAACGAATGTCTGTCACCAAAACCCCAACACTATCGTAAGTACCCAGACCTTTTCTAAACCCAAATTGGGAGCTTGGTAGTAGATTACTGGATTCCACAAACCATTCTAGCCGACTCTTTATTAGATGCTCCAATAGCTTTGCCATCACTGAAGATAAAGCTATTGGGCGGAGGCCATTTGGATCATCTGCATGTTTCCCAGGCTTAACTAACGGAATGATTATTTGAGTCTTCCATTGATTCGGAACCCAGCCATAATTAAAACAAAAATTAATTATATTTAAAAGGTATTGCTTGGATTTTCTAGAAGAATTAACAATAAAAGAATAAGGTAAGCCATCTATGCCTGGAGCCGAGTCACGGACCTGTCTCAAAATATCTGTAAATTCATTCATAGAGAATGACATGACTAGCGGATCAGCAGACAAATTGTATACAGGCAAGTTGGAGTCTTCTGCTTCAGTTGGGACATAAGGGGGGGCAATTTTACAGAAAAATTGTTCTGCAACTTCTCTAGTGATAAGAGAGGAAGACGATGGAGCACAACCACACCTAAACCTATTAATATATCGCCATACAACAGAAGCAGGAGTAGCAGGCGACAGTGTGGAACAAAACTTAACCCAACCTGCCCGTTTCTTCCTACGAAGTAATCTTTTTGATTTAGCTAGAGCATGTTTATACAATGTCAGATTGTCACTGTTCATCTCTGAATTGTAGATCAACTCAATAACCTTCCTCTCTCTAATAATAGCAGTGCACTCATGATCCCACCATGGAGGAGATGGGATTTTATTACGGGCACAATTTTTAATTGGGAAGCATGAATCAGCACTTGCAGAAATGGCAGAGACCAATAGGTCATAACAATTATTAACATGGCAGTGATCAATATTACTCAAAACTTGAGAGTTTAAGTTTGGAAGAGAGTCAATTTTATCATCCAATAGGGAAGAAAACTTACTCCAATCTGGTTTAGATAAGTTATACTTCAGAAGGGGAGGGGAAACTTTCTCTAATTAGGTTTTTTCAGCCATAGTAATAACAATAGGATAGTGATCACTGCCATGCGTTAGGTTAGTGCATTGCCAATGAACAGAAGCTGCAATATCAATGGAGGAAAAGGTGAGGTCCACACAGCTTTTGTGTTGGCCAGGAAGAGGTCTGCGAGTTGAGCAACCATTGTTTAAAACACAGAGGTTCAAGCTGTCTAGAATCTCAACTAAGCCCTCCCCAAAGGAATCGCAGCGCTCAGAGCCCCATCTAAAATGGTGACAATTAAAGTCACCCATTACAAGAATTGGACCACTAACACTTTGAAACAGGATTTTTAATTTATTTAAAAAAATCCTATGGGGTTGAGCAATGTAGATTGAAAATACATTGATTCCCTCAACACAACCCGCAGTAATACTTATATCCTGATCCACGGCTGAAGGTGGGATTGGGAGGGACATAAACGGAACATGGTTATTAATAAACAGAGCCGACCCTCCATAGCCATCGGATCTGTCACATCTGAGAGTGTTGAAATGGGGCAAACGAAAGCTGAGGCTAGGCGTTAACCAAGTCTCTGCTAAGGAACAAGCTAAGGGCTTGTACTTGTTTAGAAGGAAAATGAGGTCATGCTTTTTGTGAAAGACACTCCTCACGTTCCACTGGACAAATACCAGTATCGGAGCCATTTTTGAATTGTAATAGAATAGGAATAAGTGAATTTGCAACGTGGGACGGTGATGAGATGGAAGAAAGAATCTGAATAATTAAATTAATTAGAAAAGAATCAGAAGTGGAGTCTAATTGAGAACTGCTATTATTGAAAGCGCAGCCATTAGGCTGTGAAGGTGGGGGAGTAGAGGTTAACAGATTATGGGCGAACTTATCATAAGAGGGAGAAAGGGGGGCATGGGTCTTTGGCTTTAAGAGATATGTTTTACGGTGTGACACAGACCGCTGCGGAGAAGGAGAGGACTTCACAGCGTTAGCATAGTTTCGAGAAACTGATGGTATAACTTTACTAGCCTCAACATAGGAGATGGACTTTTCAGCCATGGTGGACTTTATTTTCGTCTGTCTATTGAACTCCGGGCAATCCTTGCTATCAGCAAAATGATTACCCTCGCACGATATACAGAAGGCATCTTCTTGAGAAATGTTGCAGGTTTCAGCTGAGTGCTCATGGCCACATTTACGACAGCGTGGTTTGGATCTACACAAAGATTCAATGTGCCCAAACCTACAGCATTTCCGACATTGTATGGTTGGGAAAATATATTGCTGTACTTGGAGAGATGTATAGCAACAAAAGACTCTTTTAGGGAGGGTCTGACCGTCAAAAGTAATGACACAGGTTTCTGTGGGCTTCCATTCTGGAAAACCCTCTTTCACAACTTTTCTATTCAGGCGCCTAACTTTAAGAATTTGTCCACATCCTGAAGGAACCTTGAGGTATGCCCTAGCCACATCCTCTGACATATCTGCCGGGACACCGGAAACTACACCCATGCGAGTGATATTATATGATGGAAGGACTGCAACAAATTTATGGGTGACGAGAATTGTATTAGATAGAAAGGTGTTTGCATCTTCCGCAGAAGCAAACTCCACAGAAACCCGGTTTCTACCTACCTTCTTAACACCGTCTGGCACTACATTCTTGATACAGTTGTTTAAAAGAAACAAGCCGAAGGAAATAGGATGGAGGGTAGTACCTGAGTTGGGTTGAGGTTCAATGTGAGAAACATGCACAAGAAAAGGGCCTTTATCTGAAATAGAATATTTATTTCGACTTATGTTGTTTTTAGTAAATTTAGTGGGGACACTGGACGGGACGTTGAGGGGAGCCGAAGTCGCTGCCATTGGAAGGGATTCCAGAGCGCAAGCAACATTAGCGAGCTGGGATAGGGGGTTGGGGGAGAGAATAGGTACGTTATTAGGGAAAGGATTGGATTGAGGAGTAGAAGGGCGATCCGGGGGATCACCCGGATCAGGTGGTTTATCCGCATCCATCACTACGTGATGGAAAGGTACGGATATCAACGAATGCGAATTACAATAAAATGTACGTACCACACGTATAGGTACTCACTAACAATGACGTAATAAATATAAAAAATAAACACAATTGACAAAAAACCACCAAAAACCCAAAAAATCCCCCGACACACGTGTTCACCAATAACACACTGTGGCGAGAATAGATTTTAGACTTCTTGCGGCAAATCGAAAGTTAAATTCTTCATGATGACGCACAATCAGCCGTTATTTTAAATTTTTGTCGAAATTTTTCACCAAGATGGACGTTTTCCCACTCTTCAAAATTGATCGAAGAACCGACAAATATTTTAATAAACTATAGAAAAACACGACATGACAATGACAACCTAATAACAAGTTTCCATGGAAACATATTCAAGAAGGTACGTGCCTTCTTACAGTGACATTAGTTTGAAATCTTCTTCTTTGTCGTATGGGCAGTGGTTACTCTGGTGTCAGAGTTGTTCAAGCTACCCAGAAGCTCTCTGATATGGCTTTTGACTATTTCCTAATGAAAAGAACCAGGACCAACAGCTTAACGTGATCTTGTAGTCAATACTCAGAAATTAAACCAATTTAACAATTACCCATCTATGGACTGACCTGTGCTTTACCTTGCCGACATTTTATAGACTGGAGACTGCAACTGGCCGTATGAATCATCGCCTTATATATAACCTATCAATCCTCATACAGAACATTTGGTTGAATATTTTTATTCGTATTGCAGTGCTTGCGATCCATTCATCATCTGCTACAACCGGAATTAGTGTAATCTACAAATGGTGCGTCCACTGATCAATACAGAGCGATCCCTTAAAGATAAGATTCTAGAGTAGACTTGTCTCTGAGGTGTTGAGGTCCACATGCCAACGCTTTTTTAAGTACAATGCTTTTACTAAAGCTTCGTTTTTGTCGAACTATATTAACTATATATAATACTTTCGGGCTTCACCATGGGCCTTATTAGAAGGCTCAAGGTCACCCAAAGAGCAATGGAGAGGGCTATGCTCGGAGTTTCCCTGCGGGATCGCATCAGAAATGTCGAAATCCGCAGGCGAACCAAAGTCACCGACATAGCCCGAAGAATTGCCAAGTTGAAGTGGCAGTGGGCAGGGCACATAGCTCGTAGAGCCGACGGCCGTTGGGGCAGAAAGGTTCTCGAGTGGCGACCACGAACCGGAAGACGCAGCGTGGGCAGGCCCCCTACAAGATGGACCGATGATCTTGTGCGGGTCGCTGGAAAATGCTGGATGCGAATAGCACAAGACCGGCAATTGTGGAGATCTTTGGGGGAGGCCTTTATCCAGCAGTGGACGTCTTTCGGCTGATATGATGATGATGATGATGATGATGAATACTTTCGAATAATCGTATCTTAAATAAAAGTTCAGAACTGGTAACACCGATCATTTGTCAAATGATTGTCATTGAAAGTTCCTAATCGCATAGATAGAGCATTCTGAGAGTAACTAAAAACAAATTATTGCTTATTAATTTATATATACTCACCTAAAAACTTAAACATGTTTGGTTAACACAAAGTATACTTAACACATCGAAGTGTATTATTTACATGTAGTTCGTAAATCTGGATCGTACATCAACCAGCACCATGGTGCCTGTTGCTATAGAAGGATGCACGCAGGGTGCGGAAGGCGGTGGAGCACGAGGAGGCTCCATATCACTTGCTTTACTCATAGATTTTATAGTTCAGCGTACTTACGATGAACTCACAGTGTTGGCAGAACTGTAAGTAAAAGAAAATTTTATCATTTCTAGTAGAGCCCTAGAATATGTGTGTGGTGCTTATGGGGCATGAGAGTGTGTAAGCGCTCCAGAAGCAATTTATCACGTCTAATCCAGACAGATTTGTAATTGACTTGATAGCATTTAGGGTGCTTTCATTTATTCGTTACTGAATAAATATCAAATTTTATATAAATGATTAATTAGGCAGAAACCAACATAATAATAAAAATAAAATACATTTATTTGAGTATGTCAAAGAGTTTTGGAACTGGATAGTGTCAAGTTATAATTTAGTATGTGTATGAGTGATTAAACAAAACAGTTATGTAGTAATTTTATTAAAATTGCAATTACAGTTGAAAATGTATTATGTTTATCACCTATAACTCCTAACAACAGCTTCCTAGCTTAAATAGTTTGATAGATTTTAATAAATAAGGTGTTATTTTAATGGTAATGATTGCACAAATTTTAATAACCAGAACAACCTTGTGAAGGGAGACATCATAAACTAATTTTATATATCACTAGCTGTGCCCCGCAGTGTTAGCCGCGTTAAATTTTCTTTGCTATAAACCTCACGGAGCCCGAGATCTTTCCAACAAATGCAAAACCGTGGAAATTGGTTTGTGCGTTCTGGAGTTATAGCGTCAGGAAGGAAAACCTGACTTATTTTTATATAGTAGATTACATCTCTCTAACAGGCATCCATGAAACTGTCAAACTACTTATAGTACCTGATTGGATTAAGTGCAATGGGTGCATCATTGGTTGACAGCTTCTAAAGTGGCTGTTATTTTCTATTCTGCACCAATACTAAATTCACACAACTGAAGATGCCATGTCCTTCTCATTAGAAATATGTTAGAAAATAATCAAGTGTGAATAAGATATAAATACAAAAATAGTTCTTTTATTGTATTTGTGTTTTCATATACCACTGACTTTCACAAACCTTGCCATTTACTATGCTTTTCTTATAGTTCGCTTTCATGAATGGAATGGTGTATTAATATTTATTATACCTCTTTTGTTCCCAGGTTGCCACGTAAAACAGATATGGAGCGGAAAATTGAGATATACAAATTTAGTGCTCGAACACGGCAATTGTTTGTACGTTTGTTGGCCTTGGTGAAATGGGCCAGTAGCGCCACTAAAGTGGACCGCTCTGCACATATCATGGCTTTCTTAGACAAACAAGCTTTGCTTTTTGTGGAGACTGCTGATGTTTTAGCTAGAGTTGCTAGAGAGACACTGGTTCATGCAAGGTTAGTCTTGTTGATCCTTGTTTGAAACTCTTTGGACTATTTCCTTAGCCTGGTATACTTATTTTCCAATGAATTTATAAGATAATGTAATTAATTTAATTCTTAATAACAAAATATATCAAAACTGTTGTGTGATCCTAAACACACACTTGCAACAACTTCACTAAAGAAGCACCAAATGTATTTAAGACTAGATTTAAAAATTGAATATGAGTAGTAGATTTATTAGTAACTGAAAAGTTAAGTTAATTATACCATTATATGGTATAAAGTACCATTATGTAGGAACCATTGACATAAGATCACAAGACCAATATAAAGCTGCTGTAAATAAAAGGTAGTAACAAAATAAGTCATAGTTTAAACAAGTTGTAACTTCATAGTGGAAGTTTAGATGCTCTAAGTTTGAGGAATTTATTTTTCACTAAACAACACTTAACAAAGAAGTAGCTAGAACATCAACTTGAAAAAATATAAAAAACAGTAAACTATGAATTCACTTTTTTCACTACCATTAAATGTATGTAATGGTAAAACATATAGGATAAGATCACATTGTACATAATTAATATATTGATGTTACTGTTAAAATTTATTTTTATAATGGCTAAAATATACAGGATTATTCTGAAATATTACAATACCTTTAATGGTGTCTTAGAAGGCTAAGTTAAGGTCAAACATATTTCTTTAAATTATGAATTAAAAATTCCATATTTTGATATGTTAATTAAATGGTTACATATTAATAATTATACCATATATATATGCAAAAAAAATATAGCTTTGAAATGTTTGATGCTATTTTACCCTCACTATTCTAGTTGCTCATCAGCATTATTTTTCATATGATTAAAAATTATATTTTGTGAAAATTGATAATTTTGAATATTGATGTTCAAAAGTATCAATTTTTACATAGTGAAATAAAATACTATCTACTACTTAAAATAAAGTTTTTGTTCAATAAACCCCTAACTAATTTATTAATTTCTATGAAATAGTTTGGGAAATAGAAATGGAAAAATCTTAAGTTGTAGAGAATTTTTTGTCCAGGTTACCAACATTCCACATGGCTGCAGCTGTCGAAGTACTGACTCTAGGCACATACAGTCGTTTACCAGCTGTCATCAGAGAACGGTTGGTGCCTCCACCTGCGCTGACGCCGGCTGAGCGTCGTTCAACATTACGATCCCTTGCGCATGTTGTACGCCAACGCCTCACAACTGCATCCTTGCCAAATGATATTAGGAATCTCAAGGCAAGTTTAGTTTATGATACTGACTCCAGGTTCAACACGACTAAAACACGGCTCGTGTTTTAGTTGTGTAGTTTCGTTTACGAGTACTTTCTGAAAATTGAATAAATTCGGGGACTTTTCCCACAAATTCGGTACGTTCCGTTCTCGATACGAGTACGTGATTTCCCGCCAAAAGATGTCCCGCGATTGATTCACTAGCGTCTTGCCGCGTGGATGAGATCCGTCTAGCCTAAACTAAGTTCCCACCAATTACATCTGTCTGGAACACGCTTAACACGCAACTGTATTCCTTCCAAGTGATATCTAGGAGTTAGTGTAGTAGTAGATGGTTTTATTTCGTAGGCAATAAGGGATGTAAGTGTAATGTAGTATGCTGACGTAGTGTCTATTGTAAAACTCCATATATTTCATGTCATGCTTTGGTTTTCTGTATTGGACTCAAGAGTAACGAAGATGGCTAAGGCCATGAATTACCACTGCCTCGTTGGTGTAGCGGTAGCGTGTTCACCCGGTCCTGAGTTCAAATTCCAGGTCGGGCTAAAAATTGATTTTGGGAATTTTCTGTTAAAGAAAGGTAAACGGCAGGTCTGTATGGGATTTTTGTACCGCCAGTAAAATTTCGTGTTTCGGGATATTTTATGTTTTAATTGGTAATTAATGTGACAGAAAAGGCATTTTTAATTTCTTTGATTTTTAGAACTTGGGATATAAAAGTTATAGCCAGTTTTATTTTAAGGTTACGTTTGGTAATCTGTGGGTCAACCCGATGACCATGGATACATTGCAGTTCGAAAATAACTCTTACTGCCTAAGTAATAAAGATACTGTTAATATCAAAGTGTGTCTACTGATGTGGTAATGAAATGCTAGTGTTAACTAGTGTACTTATGAAGATTGTTACATATTATATTTACATAAAAATTGTTATTGTGATAAAGTAAAATATTTTGTCGCTCTTTTTGTAGTCTTTACATGGATTTATTCCAAACCTGCCCCGAAAACCCTAACCGGGTCGCAAGTTGGTTAGGAATATGCAAAAAACTATTATATGTTGAAATAATGAAAAGTTCATTATTTCCATTAATTACAAAGTTCATACCCCAGTGTAGGTACATTTGAGTGGAGGTAAATAAAACAATAGGTTCTTTGTTTTTTGTAACTACATTTTTTTATTAGTATTGTTATTAATTCATCCTTAGTATTACTTCATCTAAGAACATCTTCATATAAGTACCAAACAATAATTATCACATAGCACAGAGCAACATTGGGTTTATTGAGAACTTCACTCTCATCGGATACCTAAAGCATGTCTTCTTAGTCGGGGCAAGCGAATATAGCAATTAACACATTGCAAACTCGTCATTTTAATTAAATGATAAAGAGTCCTTTCGTGAATCCACTGTCAACAGATATATATTATAGTACGGAGGATAACTCAACGTAAAACTTGCACGATAACTTGCTAAATTGATGACATGTATCAAAATAACAGCCATAAATACCTGACAGATTGTCTTTGCCTGTCAATAAATAATTGCCATGAACAAATAAAATATTGACGACGAAAATCGTTTCTATTCTAAATCATTAATTATTACGATTTAATGCAACTACTGTGCTTTCATAGGTATAATAAATAAGTATATAATTATATAATTTATATACAATGTTGTTCACGTTTAAAAATAATTAATTATAATTTCGATATTTATATTAATTAAACATGACAATTTCTGAAAACGTAACTGCGTTTAGTTTACCATTTTATTACTTTTATTTATTGAAAATAATTGAAATATTATTTTTGATTTTATTAATTAATTCCAAGTTCTAAAAATATTATACATACATGAAAATCAATGCCTTAGTTGTCTTAATAAGTGGTACAAATTATGTAGCTGAACACCAAAAGAAGTATGCGGTACGATTTTTGCCATTCACATTTCTCTCTTAATAATAAATTAAGGAAAGTGCTCATGCCGCCTCTTTGACTTCTTTCACTTTTCACACGCTAGGTCTAATGATTATTATGGGTTTATTATGCCCCTTTCAATTAATTTTATTTGTTCTAGGTGGAAAATGGTCGCGCTACTTTTACCGTCGGCCAAGAATTCAGCGTGTCTCTCACAGTTATGGGCGATGCGCCCAACTTACCTTGGCGTTTGCTAGATATTGCAATATTGATCCAAGACAGTGAGACTGGAGGTATGTTTTTACAACCTATATAGATATGAATGCCTGTCTTAACTAGAACTAGAGCATTTTTAAGAACTGAAACTAAGAATCATCCATAATAAGCAACTTTTAGATGGAAAAAGTCTGTTCTATAATATAAGTTTTAGTGGTGGCCTATGTCCAGCAGTGGTTGATGATGATGATGTACTAAATAATATTTTCGAATGTGATATTGCGGTAAAATTATCGCTTATATGCCAGAATGTACTTCAACGCATTTTCGATGGAAGCTAGCTCTGTATATTTTTAATTATGTTTTGTAGAGGGAAAGCCGTTAGTGCACAGTTCCCAACTGGCGTGGCTGCGCGGCGTGGCGCAGGCGCGACTGGCGGCTGCAGGTCTGAGTGGTGCGCTGACGGCGCTGCGCTACTTCTGTCGCTCGTTGTCCCTCGAGCTCCTGTATACGCAGACGTTGCGACTGTGCCGCGACCGGCTCTCGCGACATTTGCAAGTAGACAGATACACGCCTGGACAAAAGTTGCAGGTTTCCTATTGGAGGTGAGTTGTAGTTTCCTAGAGTGATAACTGTAACTATCACATGGGAATGGAAAATAGCATAGATGTTGCTTAAATCATTTCAATTTACGACGCGTACAATTTTCAAATTAAGTGGTTTTTACATTCCAAATTTCAAGTTTACCATGCGAAGTCGTAAGGTCATTGGGCGAAATCTGACCCAGTTAACGATAGTTTTCCTACAAAAACCAAATTAGTTTTAAATTGTTAAGTATTAACCTACATTAAAATTTAGATAGTTATTTTTTTTAAACCATGGGAAGAAAATGTTAAAGATTAATTTAAAATAGGTAATAAATGTATTGATAAAACAATTCCAGTGAAGCATTCTGTTAAATAAATAAACAAAATAAACGTTTGCGCGCTATAAGAGTTAGTGATGTTCAAATCTGCTATAAACTATAAACGTGCTATAGACTATTGAATATATTTTTATAGCATGCTATTTTATATGCTTTAATTATAGCACGCTATAACAAAACGCGATAGTCAACTGAACGTGGAGATGTCATCATTTTATTCAGCAACCATGAATTGGTTAACCACAAAATATTAATACGGGGAAAAATACAGTCGCGACATGTCAGTAGCAAAACATGCTATACTTACATATTGGTGAACCCAACAAGACAGGGCAGATTTTACTTATTTTATTTTTAAAATCATGATTACTATCAAAAAACCAATAAAAATGTACTAAGCCTTGTTATAATAAACCTTATTATTGTATTTTTATTTTTTAGATTTATGTTTTTTTCCCGTTGTCTGCGTTAATGCGACATATATATTCGTAAACTAGAGACGTTTATCTAAACATACTACCTATTTTTTTTCTGTAGGCTGTGGGTATAGGTTCCATACTTAGTTGCCCAATGAACTTTGTCATTGACATTCAACTGTTGTTGACATTCAAGTTTGCGTACTGTCGGAGTTTGAGTGATGAAAACTAATTTCAACAAAAAGAGGTATATCACTGTTAATGATAAAATTGAATAATAATTCCAATTCAATTTAGAAATATAAAGAATATAAGAATAAATGTAATTTTTTACGGAATAAATGATTTTTGACTTGACAACTCTTGTGTCAGGTTAGGTAGGTAGGTTAGGTGTTCCCTATTCTCCTTTCACTCTCACAATCCTTCGGGACATTTATGTAACAGTGGCGCCCAACGTGGGGCACTCCTACTTTTCCTCCTTAATTCGAATAACGTGTTAAAATCTTTTGATTAGATTGGAAAAGTATAGGGTTTCATCGTTACAGTACGCTACTGTTAGGTTAATGATGCAGTCATATTATTGTACATGGATCAATTTCGCCCAGGGAGTTGGGTTGTGAGCTGGGTTACCGCCTCATCATCGGCGCGGAGGCGGAGCAGCTGTGCGTGTGGCACGTGCCCGCGTTGGCGGGCGGCGAGCGCGTGTCGGCGGCGCTGTCGCCGCACGCGCCGTCCATGGAGCGGCTCCTGGCGCACGCCGTGCACGTGCGCTCCCGACAACGACTCAATGATCTCAAAGT
Organism: Pseudoips prasinana; assembly: GCA_951640165.1. Classification (NCBI taxonomy): domain Eukaryota; kingdom Metazoa; phylum Arthropoda; class Insecta; order Lepidoptera; family Nolidae; genus Pseudoips; species Pseudoips prasinana. The sequence continues at coordinate 17,844,542 of OX621236.1, read as the reverse complement.
GCTGCTCAACGATTTAGGGGTCAGTATATTGTTAACTTAAACATCTAGATAGACAGTGTGTATAGTTCTGCTGGCTCTTCTCAGTTGGGCCGAATTGAATCTCGTAATACAATTGAATTGCGACCGTCGTTAGAAACATAAGTTCTACTCTAATAATAACTTCCTGAATGTTCAATTCAATACACATCGGACAAAACAGTGATGATAACAATCGATATTAAATTTATAACTGTAGCAACAAAATGATGTAATTAGACTATAACTCAAAATTGTACAAAAAACGACTATTTCCAAGTGCTTTTAATGGATATTTAATGTAAATAAAAACTTTCTCCGATTCTTCAAACATAATACATTATAAGTCTTCAGCTAGTAGTTGAAGTAATGAAAACTATAATTGATAATGCAATAGGTAGAGCTCGCTTTGAAATAATTCAGTCGATACAAATTGGATGGGAGCGCGATGCACGCTTTTCGTGGAGTAATGCAGTATTTATCTTGGTATTAAATTAATTAAAATTTGTACGGACAATAAATATGCTGAAGCCAATAGTTTATCGGACTAATTGCAATTTATTAAAAATACCAAACTTAATAAGAAATAGGCACAAATTGAAATATAACGAAAGACAAAGTATAACGGCAGACAAAGTTTTTAAATATGAACGTCAGGTGATGGGCTGGGATTCCTTTCACGCAAAATTAATGTTAGTATAGGACTTCTATGGCTTCACTACAAGTGACGTCATATGTTAGTATAGCGCGTTCTTTATCTAAATACGATCTTGAAATACTTATAACTTCGTTTTTTATGGCCCATCTTAATATTGAGATTACTATTAGACTTAAGTCAAATTTACTGGCCATAAAGAAATAATTGATTTAAATTTTAATATTGTTCTGGCAAAATTTTGGTAGTTTTAGATGAAAGTAAAGCTGATAATGAAGCTTACACAAAGTTGTTTCTGCTGCAATGAGTGTTATTCTAAAAATGACAGTGTTTAATTGTGGTGTCAGGTGGAATGCGGCGTGAGCGGCTGGCCGTGCGTGCTGGCGTGCTCCGTGGTGAGCCCGTGCCTGCGCGCGGAGCAGCTGCTGGTGTGCGTGGGCGCGCACGGCGGCCGCCTGCGCGCGCGCGTGCCCGCCTACCCGCACACGCCGCGCATGCCCGAGCTGGCCGCCGCGCTCGCCTCCACGCACATTCCGCACATCAAGGCGTTGCTCACGCAACTCAGGTCTGTAGTGCTTGTCATTTTGATAATGAACTACAGTTTTTCATCTCCATGAACATCTGCCTCCTCAAAGTTGCCTTAGTCACGACCTTTGGGCATGCGAGTTGCCGACCGCATTTAAGTGATAGTAGTAAACTGGTGGGACTGGATGGTATTAGGTGGTTCTGTTAATCCTAAACGTATAATAAACTATACAAATAAAAAAATCAAGTTGCTATGTCAAAATAACAAGTTTTTACGAAATACATCCGAAAGTATATATGATTTTACAAAAATATTAAAAATAAAAATCATACTGTCTGTCTGTTCGTTCTGGCTAATCTCTGAAACGACTGGACTGATTTTGACGAGACTAACTGGAAAGTAGCTGATATTATAAGGATCGAATAATGCAATTTAGTTTCCGCCCGCTACTTTACCCGCGTAACTTATTCGGCCTATTTAGTAGTGACGTAGTGGTTTCGACGTTATTAGATACTAAAAAGAACTATATATTTTGATTCGTGATGATTACTCTAATAAAATGTGTTTACCAGGTTCTGGTTGGTGGCCCGACGATGTGAGAAGACATTACAACATCTGCCGGCGAGCGTGTGCGAACACTTGCCGTTCTTACACGGGCCCGACCACCCGCTCAGCAAGCTATCCACTGACCGCCTCTACGTCACATTACATCGCCACACTGATCACATACTGGTGAGCAAAACACTTTTCTTTAAGTTACCACGGAGATAGGCGCTTGTACCATAAGTCTTAATTCTGCATGACATTTTATTGATCAAAGTGAACCGCAGTTTCCAACAATTATCACCAACCCGATGATAATTGCTTTGTTGTGTGTGGCGGAGCGGTATATGTAGTCGCCTCGCTACTCGCTGATTTGCGCACGGAACTAAGTTCAAAGTTTTTTATTGGTAAAAAGTATTTTACAGGTCTATTTAGCGTAGGGTATGAGTGTAATTACGCAATGATCGATCAACAGTCGATCACAACAACATTTAGTCATTAATACATTTCGATGTCAATAAAATAATAAGTTATACAGATGTCAAAAAAGATAAAAAATATTTTAAAGGCAAAACTAATTTTTTCGACTAATAAATGTTATTCTGAGTGCTTTATTTTCGTTAATTACGTGTCAGTAATTTGTCTCGTATTGCATAATTAAAATAAGCTGTCCAGCACTGATATATATAATTAGTTCCGGAAGTAAAAAAAACAGTAATTAAAAAATAGCCTTAGTTAATTTAGATTAGGTTTCTGGTAAAATCCCCGGACTGGGTCAAATTTTGATATAAAACGTGTTTCATTTCGGGCTCTGAGGCTAGGCCAGCATCCTAAGCCGTTTAACCCTGTTCATTTTATAATATTAATAAATATTGGACATGCCAAAAAGTGACCGTTTATAATAGATTTAATATATGAAACAGATAGTGGAAATGAAAGAAGTGGCAGCGGGCAGTACGGCTATAACGAGCAACACTACGAACAGCGGCAGTGCTTGCTCTGTATCGCTGTCGTTTCACCTCGCCGGGGCCAAACGCTGCACACCCGACGAGTGCGAGGACGAGGTACTGTGTACTGATGTATAAGAGTTCTACAATGCATTATAGTGTCAAATTAGTAAAACTATGAATTGTAGTTTCATATGCACTCCACGAGAAATCTACGCCTCTTTCAATATTTAGGCAGTATGATTACCATGTGGGTCGTCTCCTTCCCCCTAAAATAGTGAGGGAGGTGATGGCTGAAAAATATGGTTGATAATTAAAGATATATGTATTCTAGGCTTCCACAAGCAGTTCGTCAGCTCCCGCCACAGCAACTCGTGCCTATTTGAAGTTACATTCTCTAGTTGAATTGGACACTTTTACTCTCACACATGGACCGTTTACTCCTCTCGATACACCTGGTAAATATTAATTTAAATTTTTGTAGCTAAGCTTTGATCTTGTTGCCTTCCAAATTTGATTGGCTTACGGCCAATCAAATTTGGAATAATAAAATATATAGTTGCATGTTATTCTTTATACTTCTTTAAATAGTTCAATATTTAAAACTGACATAGGACATACTAATATTTAATTTGTATGAAAAACCTTTGTGTATATATTCCACAATAGTAAACAAAGCAGCATAGCACAATAACACTGGCTTTTATATAATGCTCTATTTATGTTTCTAATAGAATTAATACGCAGTGGTGATAATTGAAAACAGGTATGCAACCCGGCAAACGCAAGTTGTCAACGTCGAGCCAGCGGGCGGTGCGCGTGCGCCAGCCCGCCTACTTCATACCGGAGCTCGCGCACGTGGTCGCGGCCGCAGACGAGCGAGTGCCTTTCGTCAACCTCGCGCAGGAGGTAATTTTAAAATAGTGGTTTTAGAAATATATATTTACCTGTTCCAGGATAAATAATAATATAAAACAAAATTCATAAATTCTTCCAAATATATTTAAAGAAATATACATATGTGCAAATATACATACAAATTTGCCTGAGTTGCTTCCATCAGTCCATAACCTCCATAATAGTAAGATTGCTTGAAAGGTTATTACTTGCATTTGAAATACAGAAGTTTTTGGTGGTAGTAGTTAATATATTATTGTTAGAGTCGACGGCACAAGAATTAGCTAATCACAAGGCAAATTCACCAATCATAGTGTTTGCAGTATGGATATCGTCAATGCATCAAACATCCTACTAATTTTATAAATATGAAAGTTAATGAGTGTGTGACTGTGTGAGTGTGTGACTATGTGAGTGTGTATGTTTGTTACTTTTCTTCACGTCCAAACAGCTGGAGCAATTTTAATAAGATTTGGTATGGAGTGAGCTGACACTCTGGATTAAAACATAGGCAAGAATTAATAAGGTTTTATGCGGGTAAAACTGCGGGGCACATCTAGTTATTCATAAAGAGTAGTTGGCATCTAAACACGGCGGCCTATTTACTCCGCCAATGAAACATTTACGTCTGTGCCATTAAGGTAAGTTTTTCTGGATTAATATGTATATTGGCACTGACGACGCTGTACGTGTACTGTGCAGCTGGCGCAGCGCGGCGTGACGCACGGCGGCGTGCAGCCGGAGTGGAGCGGCTCGGCGCTGGGCATGCGCGTGGTGGCGCTGCCGCGGCCCGAGGGCGCGGGCGCGGGCGCGGCGGGCGCGCTGCGGGCGCGGCTGCTGGCGGCCACGGTGCGCCTCACCACCAAGAACCAGGCGCGCGTGTGGACCGCCGAGATCGTGTTCCACGGCTCGCCCGTGCGCACGCCCAACCCCAGGGAGCAGGGTCAGTGCCGCTTTTTCATCTATTGTATCTAAAATCGTGGGTTGCCAACTGAAAACCAAATCCAAGCAATCCTATGTGCGTCCACAAATCTCTGTATTTATATGGTCTTTTCAGGGTTCCGTTGCCAAATGGCAAAAAACGGAAATCTTATAGATTCGTCATGTCTGTCTGTCTATCTGTTTGTCTGTCCGTCCGTATGTCACAGTCACTTTTTTTCTGAAACTATAGGAGCTGTACTGTTGAAACTTGTTAAGTAGATGTATTCGGTGAGCCGCATTAAGATTTTTACACAAAAATAGAAAAAGAACAATAATTTTGAGTTAACTATAAATAAAAAGTCACTTTTTTTTATCGTAGCCATACGTGTGGGTCTATGGATAAGTCTTCAAAAATAATATTGATGTTTTTAAACCGGAATTTGCTTTCATTTAATCAACTGAAATACTTGCTGCTATGGAACCCTACATGGGTGAGTCCGACTCGCACTTGGCCGGTTTTTTTCATAATATATATATATTAACGGGACTGTACAAAATTTATAACATTGTTCTAAAGGTAATTCATTAAATTTATTGAACAATTTACATCAACCCTACTACAAGTAAAGTTATAGAATTAACTCATACGATTCTATGAATATAATTTGAATTAAGATTAATATGCATTAAAAAGTGATAGAAGAATTAAGGGCCACATAAAAGACGTTTTGATTAAAAACCCATGCCAACGACACATCTGTCAATAGTGATTTTACGTTAACTAAGGGTCTGCTTCACAATGTCCAGATAAAGTGTCGGATAGCTAACGACCAAATAACTGACAGATATAAGTTCTGGATAAAACACATAGCGTTTCACCATCACCTTCTTAAAGATAAAGATAATTTATTTGTCAAAACATGCGTTTACATACAAATCAAAGCATGCAAGATCTTAAAAAAGGTATCTAAGTCCGAACATGTTTTACCTGTCGAGGCGTACAAATTTAAATTTTATTTTACATAAGTATAAAAACAATAAATTAAAGATTAACAAATAAGTAAAAAAAAAAAATACAGTAGTTACACATATTTAAAATTACAGTATTAAATTACATATAAAAATTAATTAAAAGCAATGTCAAAAATTATCCATTAAAAAGTCATTTATATTATAGTAACATTTGTCTGTTAATAAATGTCGAATCTGGTTTTTAAATAAATTTGCGGGCAGAGCTTTTAACGCTTGAGATATTTTATTGTATACTCTAGGAGCCACACAGAAAAAGCTTTTCCCCATAATAGCCGTTTTTGCCGAGTGTAGGCAAAGTTGGCTTTTGTCACGTCTGTTACGCGGAAAGGTGTCAGATAGCCGTGGAAACAGGTGAGGGTTACATTTGACGAACGATGCAACTTCGAAAATATACCAGGACGGTAGAGTTAATAATTTATATTTTTTAAATAATGGTCTACAACTTTCCGTCGGCTCTAAATTAAACATAGCCCTAATACATAGTTTTTGGGCTTTAAAGGCTATTTCTTTATTTGTTGAGTTACCCCAAAATATGATGCCATAACGTAGCAGCGATGCAACTAACCCATGATATGCCATTACTAAAGCATCTTGGTTAATCTCAGGGGCAAGTTTGTATAAGACATACGCGGATGAGCTTAGCTTTTTAGTTAAGAATTTTATATGTGCTTTCCAATTCAATTTTGCATCTATCATCACGCCAAGAAACTTTGTGTCGTCAACTATATTTAATACGGTGTCATTGTATAGCGCTTTAATGACATTATCAGTCTGTAACCGTTGACTGAAATGCATTATCGTAGTCTTATCTAAGTTAATTTTAAGATTATTCCTATTCAGCCACGATATTATTAATGTCAAAGTTTTATTAATGTCATATTCATAAATGTCCTTATTATTACATGTTATCGTCATTGTGCTGTCATCTGCAAAGAGGGTCATGGGGTGGTCAATAGCCTTAGGCATATCATTCACATATAAAATAAATAATAGAGATCCAAGTACGCTGCCTTGTGGAACACCGTATATAGGCGTTCTTTCACCAGACAAGTAAATTTCCTCTCTCTTTGTCTTAATATTTATTTTAGCAATTTCTGTGTACTGTATTCTGTTAACTAGGTACGACTGTATGAGATTACGTATATTTCCCCTTATGCCGTATGCCTCTAGTTTCTGAAGTAAAACATTATGGTCCACATAGTCAAATGCTTGCGTCATATCACAGTAAATAGCGCAAACCGGGATTCTCCTGTCCATATTTACTATTACTTTATATAAAAAGTAATAAATTGCCATATTAGTTGTCTTGTTTTTCCTAAATCCTTTTTGCTCGTCGATTAAAATGTGTTTCTTTTCCAGATACGAGTACAGTTCTTTATAAATGTATTTTTCAAAAACTTTAGACATGATCGGAATGAGGGCAATTGGCCTATAGTTATTCATGTGTTCTTTATTGTTCTTTTTATATAAGGGCTTTACTATAGACACTTTTAAGGCATCTGGATATACACCTGTACAGATACACAGATTTATTAAATAGCTTAAATGCGTACAAATAAAGTCAGAAACATACTTAATGACCTTTGTAGAAATTCCGTCATATCACGTACTATTTGTGGACTTTAATGATTTTATAATGTTATTTATATCTGTGGGTATACTAGGGGCAACATAAACTGAGTTTTGACGTGTTATTATATTTGCTGTTACATTATTTCCTGAATCTGGAATGGGTTGAATTTTATCAACGAAATAGTTATTAAACGCATTTGCTATTTCCTAAGGGTCATTTATAATCTTATTATCTATGTTAATCTGGCTAATGGGTTCTTTAGGGAAAATATGTTTTGATTTATTTATTATATTCCATGTCGTTTTTGCTTTATTGGTTGAGGTTTTAATAGAATAATTATTTTGAGCACGTTTAGTTAATGTAATAATTTTTTTAAATCTATTTTTGTAATTTAATAAAATCGTTTTGTTTGTAATATTTGGTTTGAGTCTGTACCGCCATAGCAATTGCCGTTTCTTTTTGCTGCATAGTTTTATGCCATGCGATATCCATTTCGGTTTTCTAATCACCCGTATCGTTATTAATTTTAGTGGAAAACAAAGGTTTAAAGGTGGCAATAAATAAGTCAAAAGCTTTATTAGCATTATCCGTTTCATATATTTCTGAAATAGTCAATTGTTTTAGGCACTCTCTAAATTTAATCATATTCTCTGCACAATAATCACGCCTTCTTATGCGCCAATATTTTAAAATGGTAGTTTTCTTCACCGGGAACTTAATTATTTGAGCTGTGTGGTCCGAAAGTGCAAATTCAAATACCTCAGCTTTACATTTTGCTGTAAAATTATGTGCGATATTGTCTATGCATGTTTGGCTATGTATCCTGGTTGGTTGTTTTAAAGCTAATTTTAGATTGAAATTTAGTAACAGACATTCAAATTCTAATGCAACCTTATTTTTTTTCATTAGATCAATGTTAAAGTCTCCCGCCATTGCAATATGCACGTATTTCTTTTTACACAGGGTTTTTAATATTTTTTCTATTACTTCATAGAATAAATTTATATTATTCATTTTTGGTACTCTGTATACACACAAAATAACAATATTATACTGTATGAGCTCTACACCGCAACACTCAACCACACCCGTTATTGACAAGCTAGCTATTTGTGGCAAGTCTTTCCATTGATGCCCGTTTCTAATTAAAATGCAAGCACCACCACGCTTACTATCTTGCCTACAGAAAATTGATGCTAAACAGAAATTAGGAATTTGTAGGTGGCTTTCACAACCTGACATAATAAAATGCTCTGTAATACAGAGTGCGTCAACGTTAATATCTTTTTGTTGTAATTCCTCTAGGCAAACAGATAGAGCATCTGCCTTATTTAAAAGACCCGCTATATTCTGATGCATTACGTGCATGCTCTTATTAACGAAAAAACTGCGTTTCAGTCTCTATTACATGTGTGGGTTTATGAGTCGTTAATGTAATCAAGTTATTATTTGGGGGTTGAGTGTTAAAGCATTGTATGTCACATATTAAAGTAAGCAGACTGACAAAAATAGTCCGTAATCCAAAATTATTTAATTGACCAGACTTTCTAAAGAATGCGTTGAAGTCATAGTCGATATTTGCATTTGAGTCCAATAAATATGCATACTTGTGTTTCTTAATATCTAGAAATAAAAGCTTGTTAAAGTTCGCCAGTTATACATATTTGAATGGAAATTATATTTATATGTTGGCAGACAGAGAATAATGTTCGTATGCGTTATGCCACTGAGGGTGTTTCTTATATCTTATATTAGTTTAGAATAATTATTACTACTTTTGAAGTCCTGTTCACCAATAAGAATCACACAGTAATCACTCTTCGTGTAATGTTCAATTTTTGTGTTTATTCCCCCCAGGAGACTACATATAGCTCCTCCGGGTGTTAAGTAATGACAAAAGTTAAATTGCTTCTCAATCGTCTCTTCTGCTATAGATAGGACCTTGTTCTCCTTATTAGTACTTAAAATGCAGATTCTGTTTTGTTTGTCATGTTCATTTATATTATTTTTAGTTTCTCGCAGTAATAAACACTTTTTATCTGTAGAGCCGTAGTCCTTTGGTTCATTGTCGACGCTAGACTTTTGACTGATGGTCTTTGGCGGCGACTGTGTGTGTGTTGAATTCCCTCCGCACTACAGATTGATCCAGCTGTACCAAAGGAAATGTGTCCAACATCGCTAGGGGTCTGTGTAAGCGCGGCTGTTTCATGCTGATTAGTCATAATTAACTTTGTCGGGGTAGAAAAGCAGCTCGTTCTTAAGATATTTCGCTTCCGTGCAGACTTAGGTGTACCACTCTTTCTTTCTAATAAATTTACTTTCTTATATGTTTCAATGACTTTTAGGTATTGGCCTATGTCCATTTTTAGGCGAATGTTTTCACTGTTAAGGTTCTCAATCTCCAGATGAGCGCCTTCCAGTTCCATAGTTAGTCTCCTGATTGTATCAGTATACCTAACAATTGTGTCACTGTCATTCATTGACGTGTTAGGCAGACTCATCATAGTCGTCTCCAGTAATTTGGAATGATTACTTAAATCATAGTTAAAGATATTATCCATTGAGTTGGCCTTTGATGGTTTTCTGACAGTAATATTGTCAATTTCTAAGTTGTCCATTTTTTAGTGCTGACGGCAATTTAAATAAATTTAATATGTAAAAATATTACGTACAAAAAGTGTAAAATAAAAAAAAAATACAAAAAAGTACAAAAAGTGATTTTGATAGACTTGCGAGATTTGAACGTGCTATCTTTTCAATGTTAGGTCTCGTGCTTTACAACTGCGCCACGACACTTAGTTAAGGACGCGTGAAAAAGGGGTTTGCTTCGTAGGGTGGAGTATATACTCAATTAGTCATCGGCTTGAGGTCGTCGTTTATAACCATATAAGGTAATGGAGGAATGCGTAGCGTGCACTGTCACAATAATGAATCACACCGAGCCACTCAAAACTAGTTTTGTATTAGATTTCTGTTGTTTCTTTTTTAGTTTTTTGTTGTTTATTCACGCACCACTTTAGTTTATTTTAATGATGTTTGTTTTTATTGTTCACTCTTACACTTTGCACTTTCGTATTGTTTATGTTTTACTATGAAATACTTGTTTTTGTATTTTAAATTATTTTTACAACGGAGCTATCACTTTTTGTGTGCTGCCAGCGGGGCGGGCGCGCGCGGAAATCATTTCTTCTTACTTCACGATAATATTTGCCAGATAGCTATTCGACAGTTACTAATAGGTAGGTTTGGCAACGTCGCATTTTGTCGTTCGAAACAGACAACTTATAAATACATTTCTTATGATAAACACACCTAAAAAAATATTTTTACTAATTTTTTATGGTAAGTATTTTCAGGTTTGCAGAAATATTTTCAAATTTATCTTCTAACTATTATTTTATCAATAAAAATACATACATAAATTATAAAATAAAATAAAATAAAAAAAGGTTTATTCCCAACAAGCACAGATAATCCATAGCTTAGTTTAAATGTAAGACAATATAATTTATATTTGAAATTAAAATTGTTTTTTTTTGCGTGAAATTAAACGTACGAAAGTCAAATAAATAGACGTCAAATGTTAATGTCAACAAATGTTTGTTGCGGTGTTTCGGTGGTGTTTTTCTTAGCGGTGTCGGATTTATGCGCGGTTCACGATCAAATAATTCATCAATTTCGTCTTCAATAGTATCAAATTTTACCATTTTATTCTAACAATAAACACCACCGAAATAAGCATCGAATGACATCTGTCAGATATCGTATCAGTAATAAATCATATCAGTTAACTTTGCTATCTGAAGCTTGATCTGACCAATAGTTTACTTGGCAGTTTATTTGCCAGTTAGTACTATTCGTGGACTGTGAAACGCAAACGATGTCTTTATTCGATAGATAAGTTGCAAGTAGCTTATTCGGGACTTTACCAATGTCCAGTCCAATGTCATTCGATGCTTATTTCGGTGGTGGTTAGCTATCCGACACTTTATCTGGACATTGTGAAACAGTCAATTAATATTTTTTATTAAATATGGTAATTTAAATAATATGATTTTATTTGGATGAATATCAGGCGAACGTCGCTGTGTATACCTGCAGTACGAGCTTGGAACCGACGCGGGACGCACAGCAGACGCGTTCTTAGCAGACTGGGCAGCCATTGTACACCTTCATACGCTACTACACGACTTCATGCTTCGGCCTGCGCAAGGTACTTATATATTTAGTACATGACTTCTTTTATTAATATTTTCTATAATTCAGTCTGCACTAGACTATGAAAAAATACATGTTCGCAGTATCTGACCTAATTACATATTAATTGTCACATCACTTATACTGGTACTTCTGAAAATATGCACTCTTCGCTTTATAAGATTCCGTGATCTTAATTATGAATTATACTTATTAAAGTATGTGTTATTTATATACATGTTAAACCTAACATGTATATAAATAACACATACTTTTAACACATACTAACTGTCGAGCTACTAAAAACTTGTCATAATAACCATTATGACAAGTTTTTAGTAGTTCGACAGTATTTTGCATGTCCTGCCCTTTTTAACTAAATGTACATTAAGACTCGATAAATGGACTCAAAAAGTAAGAAAGGCTAACGAATTCATTCGATTTGCTTTTAAAATTGATGAGTTTGATTGATATTTTATGTATCGATTTGATAAATAGATCCAACTTATTGTTGTACCCCTCAAGAATCAATACTAACGGAGATAATTTAAAAAATATGACAGTACAATTGATGGGCCATCAATTGTACTGTCATAATTTTTAAATGACAATTAAACAAGATGTGATTTATTTTCTTCCAGGCAACCTATTTGTGGAGTTATCAATATAAAACTGCATATTTTCATATACATATAGCCCAGCCTGTCAAAGACTATATTTAACTATACGACCAGATTTGGTAATAAATTTCAATGAAATCAGGTTGTGTACAATACATAAACATCCATCATTTTGTTGTGTTTCATAGAACGTGAGACATTGTGGGCAGGTGTGTGCATCCGCTCATACACATATCGTTCTCTTGTGGTGGGATTTGGAGCTGCGCAGCGAGCCACCGCAGTCCTGCAGTGGAACGCGGCCACACAACGGTACACCGTGGCGACGCCCGCGCACCAACCCGCTGCTAACGCGCATCACCTGCTGCACCATCACCTCGATCATTATATCAACTGGTACGTACATACTACACTGCTGTGCTACTGCGCTCTACACTCCACGCACGTTATTACGTGAGATCAGTGAAAACTGTACGATATGGCAACGTCGCTTTCAGATACAGGGTTACTTGTAAAATACCAACAACCTCGCAGGACTAAATAGCTAACACCATAAGCAACAACTTTTGTTCTACAACTTTTCATAATTTACATACATACATAGACTCACGCCTGTTTCCCAGAGGGGTAGGCAGAGACAACGGATTTCCATTTGTCACGATCTTTGCATACTTCTTTTGCCTCGATTACTGTCATTATATTCTTCATACATGCTCGCCGGTTTAGGGTACTTCTGACCTGCCCTTTCTTGAGAACATCTCCAATTTGGTCAGAGAATGTTCGACGTGGTCTTCCCCTTCCGGTTGTCCCATTCACACAGGCCAGGTATACTTCTTTTGTCAATCTTCTTTCATTCATCCTTTCTAAATGGCCAAACCATCTCAGCATGCCTTTTTCAATCTTTGTGACTACATCCTCTTTCACACCACAACGCTCTCTTACATCAGTATTTCGAATTCTGTCTCTCAAAGTCACACCACACATACTTCTCAGAGCTCTCATTTCCACTGCATTTATTTTACTTTCATTCTTTTTCTGCCATACCCAACTTTCACTTCCATACATTAAAGTTGGCACTAACACTCCATCGTGCACGGCTAGTCGAGCCTTCTTTGATACTTGCCGGCTACTCATAAAGGCGTGTAGTCATTCTCCATTCACTCTGTTCCCCGCATTTACTCTTCTAACAATATCTTTTTCATATTTCCCATCTCTCGTAAACAAAGTTCCCAAATATACAAACTCATTCACCTGTTCGACTTTCTCTCCTCCAATCACAATATCACACGCTGTCGTGTATTCATCCCTCTCAAATACCATTACTTTCGTCTTACCTACATTCATACTTGTTACCATCACCTGCAACTCGTCCGCCGATGATGCAAGTAAAACTTGATCATCAGCGTAAAGCAGACATTTGATGAGTAACTCATTCATCCTTACACCGCATTCACTTTCTTTCAAATCTTTTAAACAGCTATCCATGAATAGGTTAAACAACCACGGTGACGCTACACACCCCTGTCTAACACCCTTTTGGATGCTAAACCACTCAGTGTATGACCCTTTAATCCTCACGCAAGCTCTGGAATCCCTATAAAGAGATTTCAGTGCTTGAACAAGGTTGTCGTTCAACCCATACATGGACAGTACCGACCATAGTTCACTCCTCAACACTCTATCGTTGGCCTTTTCTAAGTCTACGAAGGCACAGTAAACCTTTTGGTTTTTGCCCAAAAACTTCTCTACTATGCTTCGCAGAGAAAAGACCTGATCCGTGCATCCCATTCCTTTCCAAAAACCCGCCTGTGCATCCCATATTTTCGCATCGGTTTCTTTCACAACTCTTCAATACTTTCGCATACAATTTACCAACGACGCTGAGCAGACTAATGCCCCTATAGTTTTTGCAGTCTTGCCGTGAGCCTTTCCCTTTGTAAAGAGGTACGATGACAGCCTTGCACCAATCACTTGGCACTTGGCCGGTGGTATAGCATAAATTGAAAAGGCTGCACAGCTGACTCACTATGACGCCATGTCCAGCCTTCAGCATCTCGGAAGTTATCCTGTCATACCCTGGTGACTTACCTGATTTCATACCCTTACTAGCTTTCACAATCTCATCCATGCCAATGTCATCTTTACATTTGTTCTTGTCTATACTTAGTGAACTACGTTCACTCTCTGTTACACCTCTTTCATACAAACTTTCAAAATACTCCTTCTAACGATTTAACACACATTCTTCCCCCTTTTCACTATATTTCCATCTTGGTTGGAACTGAAATCCATACATTTCAGTTCTGAGGTTTGAGTTATGCCTCTTACTGATCTAACGGATTTTCAGAAAAACTTAATGTTCGTCTGAAAATCCTTAGACAACGTTCTATCAAAATTATCCTTTTGTTCCTTTTTCTTTTCGTTCACCACATCCTTTACAATTCCTTTCATTTCCTATAATCATTCCAGGCCCTTTCTATATCCTCATTCGTCGCCTTATGCATTCGTTCGTTTGCTCTGGTGGCTAGCCAGTCGAACCACGCTTTCTTCTTTTCACATACAACTTTTTGTACACTTTTATCCCACCAAATATTCTTCAACTTTCCTCCTCTTCTTCTCTTTATTATACCACATACTTCACCAGCTACACTCACCACACGTTCTTTGACTACCTTCCATAGCTCTTCTACTTCTCTTATGTCTTCAAATCCCTCAAACTTCTCAACCAACTTACTTTTGTACTCATTTGCCACTTCTTCCTCTTGCAGTTCCTCTACTTTTATTCTCTCTAGTACACTTTTAGTCTCAGGGATTCGGTGGCGCCATCCTTTGAATAGACCACTTATTCGGCTCATTACCAGAAAGTGGTCTGTATGGATTGCGGTCCCACGATAGACTCTTGTGTCTAGAACATTGTTTCTCAGTCTTTCATCTACAATCACGAAGTCAATCATACTCTTTCTCACATTTTTCCTCTCTCGTGTAAACGTATGGATTCTTTTATGTTCAAACAAACTAATTGTAACACAAAGACCCCATTCCAAACATATCTCAAGCAGACTGTACCCATTCTCATTCTCACTCTCGTCACCGAATTGACCTACCCCAACCCATCCATTAAAATCACCTAACATTATTACTCTTTCATTATACTGACTTAACCGCAACACATCTCTCAGGGTCTCCCAGAATGCCTTTCTTTCCTCTTGTTCTCGCTGTATTACAACTGCACCCATATCTACAGGAGCGTACACTCCTACTAGGAAGATACGGGTCATACCAACTTACATTCACAACCACATTACTCTTGCATTCACGCATTCGAACTCAGTCACACACTCCGACATACTTGTGGAAAGAATGAGACCCACACCTTGGCAAGCTCGGGTGGTGTTCGGTACTCCAGACCAATACGCCGTGTATAGTCCGTGTTTTGTAGTATCACACCCTTTCCGCTTCGTCTCATTCACACACAACACATCGATCCGCTTTTCACTCATCAGCTGACATACTTCGTCCATCTTACCTTCTATTCCTCCTCCAACATTCAACGTAGCAAAACGGCCTCCCCTCTCTGGGAAACGAGACGTGACGGGTGGCGGACCACGTCGCCGCCATTTAAAGGATTAAAAGTAATTTTATCCATTGCGTTCCCAATTTCATAATTTGATAGATTTTAATTTCGTACAATAATAAATATTTAGTTAATTTCCCGCTTGAATGTTTAAAACTCTACGCGCATGACAAACATTACGTAAATATACCATTGCGAGGGCACAGGGAAGGGGGGCCTTTGAACATGACCTCTAGTCGCCAGACGACCGTGTATTTATTTATTCATGTATCGAGTTATGTCCGAACTTGTATAACAAAAGTTGTTGCTTATGTTGTTTGATATTTTGTCCTCCAAGATTGTTGGTGTTTTACAATTCCTGTATAGTACCGGTACCCAGGTGCCGAAATGACGAAAAGCGCTAAGTACCAATACAGAACGTGTACTTATGGTAGCACTTCCAAAGTCTGGCTGGTAAATATGTGTATTCAGAAATGTTATATGTTATTATGTCTTCTTTTTCAGCAATAAAGATCTGATGTCGCTGGGTGTCGTGTTACGCGAGACGTATGCGCCGTTTTTGGCGCTCAGTCGCTTGCCCACGCTCCCACAGTTGGGTTTGCATCACGTGCGCGTGCTCATGCCCACACCCACGTTCACTCTACTTGCTCACTCGTGGCGAAAGGTTAGTCTGACTTTTTTTATTGGTGTCTAAATAATAATTATGTCAAGGGTAGCTTAGCTGGGCCCAAAGAAGCTTAGCTGGAACCTTATTATTCTTTTTTTGATGAATTCCATTTATTCCGAATATTATTCTTATATTAATAAATTGTCTTTCAGGATTTGTATCTTCATTCTCTTTGTTAAGTTATCGTAATTTATTATATTATCTTTCCTTCTTCCTTAATATTTTGACGCCGATATCTATGGCCAAATTTAAAATGCGTTTAATTTAAACATCTTTGTATATTCCAAATTTACTATGTATCATCATCATCATAACAGCTGTAAATAGTCCACAGTTGGACAAAAGCCTCCCCCAGGAATCATCTTGGGGGATATGTCATAATCGCCACGCTTGGCAAACGGTTTGGCGACCGTACTATGACGTATGTATAAGTTTATTTTAACGAGAAACATTTTTATATTTTTGTTTTATGATGACTCTAACTGTCACAGATTCGTATCATTTACGCGGGAGCATACTCGCTGGAAGTGGGTATCCGCGGCGGCGGTGTGGTGACGATACGCGACGGCGCTTACTCCAAGTTCGACCGAAGTACCGTCGTCGATGAATTCTCACCGGCTCAAGGATTGAAGGTATTTAACAATAAATTCACTAATAAATTAATATTTACTAGACGTCAATAGTTTGTATACACAACCTGTAAAATATATGGTTTTTAAGCCCAGCGTAAATATAAAAAAATTGTCTTTTCCGACCGAAGTTGTAAAAGTCTTGACCTGGTTATATTTTATTATTGTAAAATTATATTCCTAAGCTTTGTGGATAATTTTGATCTATTGATAAGATAATTTCTTACAATTTATTCTAAGAGAAAGGCGAAAGAAATGGTTCTGCCCATTAGTAAAATGGCAATGTCGAATCCATATCACTTGAGGTAGAAAATATTGATAGGTAGATTTTTTAAAGCATTGATTAAAGAGTCTATAAATCTTTGCTTTTCATACAAAAATACTCCTGGTCTTTATGTTCATTAATTAATATTTTTGTAAGACTATTTAGTCATAATGTCGCCTATACACGATTTCATTGCCCTTAGTTGCCATAACGAGCTTTTCATAATGTTATCTGAGCTACCGTTAATGGATTAATATTTATATCATGTTTATATATTTTTCTGCAATAGGCTTTCCTGTCCCGTTACGTAGAAGACAATATGAGCGCAAGACTGTTAGCGGAGGATGATAATCCACCATCACCAATGTCGCCAATGCCTCCAGGTAATTTAAATGTTTTATTATTTCTACAGTAACTGAAGTAATTTTAAAATAGAACGCAATAATTTACCATAGTAACCAGGTTTATTAAATTCCTTTTCATACTATTGCCTTTTTAACCATTTTAGAAAGATGTAGAAAGTGGGATAAACAATATTGTTTGGATCTTTCCTCTAGCATTTATTATTTCCATAATATTGTAGTGGAATTTTATCTAATAACTGCTTAATTTTTCTGAATTGATCTTATTATTTCCGTAAAATACTTGTCTTTCAAGCCGTAGGTTACCCAGCCAGGACAGATATTTGTGGGCATGAACATGTCTGTTAGTCCTGAGTCTGGGTGTAATTATATATTTAAGGATACATACAACAAATTACTTTAAATTTTAGGATATATAAAATGAAAATCTAAAATGTTTTCGATTCTGAAGTAACACAATCTACAGCATTTATATTGTATTAGAAAGTTGCTTAGTGGGAGCAGATTGATATGAGTGGGTGTGTGTGCAGGAGGGCTGCGGTTCCCCGCGCCGCTGACGCCGCCGCAGCCGCACACGCCGCACTCGGCGCCCGTCACGCCGCATCCCGCCTCACCCGCTCAGCACCAGGTATGCACTACTATTATTATTCGTATATCATCATCCTAAAAGAAAATGTACTCTCAAAAATTATAAAGTTTCTTATTCGATGTAGGTCTAGTGTACAGTCTTCAACTGTACATATTTTGCTGACTCTGCGCTCGGCACGAGCGCGCGTCAATTTACTTATTATAAATAAATATCACATTCATGAAAGAATCAGTGTGGGTTCGTTACTACGCCGCGAACAACATTAGAGAAAGGAAAAGTCACTGTATTACCTAATATTTGTGCTAAGTGAACTTTACGTTAATATATTACTTTAGTGACAATAACTGCGATCTTTTCTCTTCACACTCAAACTGTAACAATTACTATTTGCAAGTGTAAGTACCGTACATCTAGATTACCTTAAATTTCAATTTTAATTTATTTATTGCAAATCATGTGTATACAATGTTGTTACAATGCTATTACTTATGTTTCAACATGAAGGGCACAGCAACATTAGGTACATTTTTTTATTATTTATTTATTCAGGAAACATACAGACGTTAACAAACAATACAATATAAGACCAAATTACAATAAGACCAAAAAGTTCCATTAATTAGTTACGAATATAAGAACTAAGACACAAAAGGCGAATACCTACTTAATACAATATAAACAGAAGAAATGAAAAGCAATGACTACACAAATAAAATAAAAAAATACAAAAAAACGGAAATAACAGGCTAACCGTTGTTATAGAGGAAATGTCTGTTGCATCGTTATTTAACCAATACAATATACACTTCTTCTACAATATATCTGGTATTATGAAAACAAAACCGTAATTTAGGTATTTAAAAATCTAGAAGAAACCTTATAAATTATGTCACCCACTTTCTTCTGGAAACCATCCAGAGACAAAGCAAATATGTCCACATCTTCCAGTAGTTTTATGTATTTTCTACATGAACGTCTAATAAATGTGTTTCTAGCGTAATTGGTTCTACATGGTAATATCCGAAAAGTGGTTTTAGAACGGGAGGAGATTCGAGGTACATTAATATTATTTTTTTCCACCAAAGATGCTGAGTCAATTTTATTATTTAATATTTTATATAGAAATATTTCATCTAGATAAATACGTCTCCGAGGTAATGGGACCATTTTAAATCTACGAGAGGAAGAATCATAATCGGTGAACGGATGACCGGACCGATACGACAAGGCCTTTAAGAATTTATTTTGTATTATCTCTAACCTGTCAATATGTATTGAGTACTGTGGACTCCACACAACACTCGCAAATTCCAAAATGCTACGAACAAAAGAATAATAAAGAATTTTATAAGTCAGAGGATGTTTAAATGGCTTAGCCAAGCGAAGAATCATGCCCAGATTTTTGTACGATCGAGAAATAATACGATCTATGTGAAGATTAAATTGTAACTTTGCATCCAGGATTACACCGAGGTCTCTCATCTCAGTTACTCGGGTTAATTTATTACCAGAAAGACTATAGTCATACTTAATGGGGCAATGTTTGCGGGTAAAGGTGATTGTGTAACACTTACTGTTATTTAAAAATAATTGGTCTAGTTCACAATAACGTTCAAATCTTAGTAAGTCATTTTGCATTTTAAGACAATCGTCTGGTGAGGCAATAATCCTGTAGATTTTTATATCATCTGCGTAAAGTAGATGGATTGAATCATGGAAGCATGCGTTAATGGGGTTAAGATATAAAGTAAATAGAAATGGGCCCAAATGAGATCCCTGCGGTATTCCAGATGGAATTTTAAGGAAACCCGATGTATACCCTTTTATTGCAACAGCTTGGCTACGGTTGGAGATGTAGGAAGTTAACCAACGTAATAGATCACCGTGTATACCAAATTTGTATAATTTTAAAATGAGAGTGGAATATTTTATTTTATCAAACGCTTTTGAAAAATCAGTATACACGGCATCCACTTGAAAGCCAGAATCTATAGCGTTGAGGATATAGTCAGTATACTGCACTAAATTAGTTTCCACACCTACCCCTCAGAAATCCATGCTGATGTAGTGAAATTTGACGCGATAAGACAAGGCTGAGCTCATTTGTTACAATTTTTTCAAAGGTCTTCCCCAACACGGACAGTTTTGATATAGGTCTATACTCTCTCACGTCATGTTTATTTCCACCCTTTGGAATCGGTGTGATTAAGGCTTTTTTCCAGATGTAAGGGAAACGTCCTTCTTTTATGGATTTGTTGAAAATTATGGTAATGGGGCCTGACAATTCTTCTGACAATAGAGATAGCAGAAGTGGGTGAACTCCATCTATACCAGCCCCCTTTTTAATATCAACTGTTTTAAGATGGTGTCGGACTAAGCTACGCGTTATATTAATATTAGAGATATTGACAGGCGAATCAACGGTTGCGGGCTCTTCTATAGGACTTATTAAAGGACTGTGATTTGCGTCTGGGACAAACACGGAGTGAAAATAATCATTGAAGAGATTACAGATTGCTTCCCCATCCGTTGATGATGTATATCCATTCGTCATGTAGGAAGGAACATTATTGGTAGAGAATTTAGATTTTATAAAAGTCGAAAAGTATTTAGGTAAAACTTTAATTTTATCCTTAGAATATTTAATATAGTTATTATAATATTCATTCTGTAGTTTCTTTTCGCGCGATCTTAAGAATTTGAACTCTTGGTAGTCTATAGGAATACTATAAGCTTTCCACCTGGCATGAATTTTCAATTTTTCTCGAACAACCCTAATAAGCGCCCTGGAATACCAAGGTGGATACCTAAGGCTATGTGTAACTTTTCGTGTAGGTACATGCTTTGTCATTAATTTATTTAAGATAGAATAAAAGTATTGAATGGCCGCTTCCTTATTCATATCATGTAGTACATGCCAGTCAATTTCCATAAGACTTGAACTAAGCATACTAAAATTTGTAGCGTGAAAAATGTATCTTAATTGTTCGTTGGGCTTTAGGTGAATAGTGTGTGTCAATGGAAAAGATGTGACAAGAGCCTTATGATGTAAGTCTTCAGGGGTCAGGGGATTCGAGCAAGCCGATACGTGACATTCAGAGTTACTAAGAATTAAATCAAGTATGCGATTGTTGATATTGAAACATTTATTGTATTGCGCTTAGTTAAAAAGGCTCATGAAGTCATACAGTGTGCATGCTTTAGGGTCATTATTTGTATTTAAAGATAAATGCAAAGTTTCAGCTAACAACCAAGACGCATATGTAATATTGAAGTCACCCATGATTAAAAATTTATCATTATGGTTAAGGTTTATCACATCTGATGCATTATCAAAAATTTTTTGTAAGGAATTCGAGTGATTGGCGCCGTGGGGAAAGTAAGCACAAGCTAGGTGGAGCGAGTGAAGAGAAGTACTTTACTGTCCACGTCCTAATTCAAGTGTGAGCCATAGCTCTTCGGCAGTAGGTGCTGAACACCAGTTGTCCCGACGGCGCACGTTCAATCCAGTGCGCACGGCGATCAGAACGCCGCCACCCCGCACGGAACCACGCTCGGCATCCGACCTATCACGGCGATAAACATAATATCTCGAATAAAAGTACTCGCCGTCATCAAAGTCTGGTGTGAGCCAAGTCTCAGTAAGAAATATTAAGTCATAATTGCATTTTAAGCAATTAGATAAGAATTCGTGAGACTTGGTACGTAATCTAACGTTCTGATAGTAAATGCTAAGGGAATTTAATACAGCCATCTAAATTATAAACGGATATGCAGTTCGAATCGAATATATCGCTAGAAAACACATTGTATGTTTTTGGACGTAGGAATAGGTTTATCAATATAATTACATCACGATCAATGTTGGGACATAATTCACAAACACAAGAATGTATATTACAATGTACCATCTCAATTGAATATAAATGTAAACAGAATAAATAATAATTTATAAAGACATTTTTTTCCAAAGTATGAGTTGTCAACAAATATACGAGCAAAGGACACTATGACATGACAAAAACAATAGCAATAGTGGTGGGTAAGTATAGAACGAGAAAATAAAAAGTCCCGGATCCATAAGTAACGGTATTGTAGTGTAGATTTTAATTCTCTTGCCTGTTTAAGAAGTAACTTATTTGTTGGGGTTAAATGCTCGTTGATATACACATTAGTAGCAGGACCTGACAAGCCAATATCCGAGGTGGTGATGCCCCGAAATGCACGGGCCGGAGCTATCAGCTGATTCTTACGCTGTCGCTGGGTAAAGCGTACTATAATGGAAGGGTGCCGAAAATTTGAGTCTTGTTTAACATCACGAAACGGGCGCACTCTGTGTATAGTATCATGTCAGAATCCCGTAAGGTCATGCCTACCTTTACACATATATTATGTAAGATAGTGTTTAAGTTTTCACTGCTTTCTTGGGGTATACCTTGGATCTCGATATTATTGAGTCTGGAGAATTGATCCTGCTCGCAGTTTTCATACTTTAATTGATCTATCAAAACCCGCGCATCGGTTAATTGTGATTGAACGGTTGACAATACAGAAGCTTTTCCTTCAACGTCGATTAAACGTTCATCCATAGCCGTGAAGCGTTTTTCGAGATCACTCCACTTGGAATTTATTTCGGATATATTCTGCGAAGTACCTCGAAGATCATTCTTTATTATAATCAGATCACTCTTCATATCACTAAATTCGTTTCTAAATTCTTTTATTTCTTTAATTAAATCGGTCAGCGATTCAGTGGGGGTAATGTGTGGTGAAATAGCCCCACGACACGTCCCGCAACGCCAGGAAGCTTTCTTTTCCGGTCCCATCCTTCTATAAGTAGACTCAGCAATCCCAGCACATAGGTAGTGATAACGGCCATTACAACGTTCTCCGTGGCATGACACATAATCTGTGACCGGTTCATTACACTTAGAACATAACATAACGTAGACGTCGATATCGCGTATTCGAGTAGGTAGTTAGAATGTAATGCGCGTGAGCACACAGCGACCGACCGTTTTGTGTGAGCTCGAGCGAGCGACTGATTATATTATACATATTACATTAAAACTTAATATTTATCATTAAAATCATACACGCAAATTTCTGAGCTGTTCTGATTTCGCAAAGCACTTAATAGTTGGTTGTCGGTGTCAGATGGGCTCCGGGTCGTTTAACCTGACGTCCCCACCGGGCGGAGCGAACGCGGGCGTGTCGGCCTCCCCCGCTTCCCCGCTGGCGCCCTCCCCGCACGCTGCGCCCGCCGCCTCGCCGCACCCGCCTCCTACATCGCCCTTCACGGCGTGGCCCGCGTCACCGTCGCTGCCACGGCCGTCGCCCGGACACCACCCTTCGCCTCGACATCACCTCGAGCACAAAGGTCAGTTCCAGATTTTTGGTTTTTAAAGTGAAAACTTCCTTAGGCACGTTTAGTTTGGGAGTGAACTTAGGTGAACCGTCACCCTCGGGTGGATGCCATTCAATCGGGATTTCATTTTTTTTGCTGAGTTCCTACCTAATTCGATTTTATTTTGCATAATGTAAAGGAGGTTAAAGAACAATTCTGATCTTTTAGCTGACACCCATACGTGTAAATGTTATTCTGTTATTCTGGGTTGGAAATTATTTACCAACTTACCTAACCTAACTTACCAACTAAATCATACATAACATTAAACAACAATTGTTGATACAGTTTTAAACCTTGCACGCATCTAAAAGGAAGGAACTCACGGCATTATTAATTAAAATTACGAAAGTACATCGTTAAAACTGTAAAAATAAAATATTACTTGAAATTACTTTGTGCATTATTAACTTATGGTCGCGACATTGTTCGTATGGATTTAATTGAATGGAAAATACATGTTATTCCAAGTTATGAGATATCTGTGTTTAAGCGTGATTCAGCAATATGAAGTTTTCGTTCTGTTTATATTAATATTATTTGTCAGCTAGTTGTGGGTAAAAGTAGCACGTCGTTATAAACGCGATCAAAGTTACGTAACTGGCGCACGAGTAACTATCATTGGCAATATTTACACCTTTTTTGGAGTAGCGGTAGCTTATGCAACCGTATATCTTGGCCAAGGTCAAAGCTGCGTTGGGCAAACAAGTTAAATTTGGTCTTTTCTAGAACAAAAGTTTGGCTGCTCGGAGTCTAAAAGTCGGCGGGGTTTAGTACACACGGGTACCACCTCTGAGAACACGTAAAGTCCTACATCTGAACTTTGCAACCGAGTTGCCGAGCTCATCTCATCGGATCTTGAGAATTCCTCACTTAGTAGAAACAGCACTTATGTCTGCAAGTTTTTTTTTGATATCTTGAGACATTATTTACACACCACCATCTGATCCCAAACTAAGCAGAGATATACATATAAATATATAATGTTGCCACAATGATTGAAATGTGAATTGGAGGATTCTGCCATTCCAGAATTCTACACACGGCTACATATCAAGCTATACATTTTCAGTATAAGCTGATCCTGCGTTGTGTAGGATTTCCATACAGTGAGAGGTCACCTTATATTGGAAATTTATAGCTTGATATGTAGCCGTGTCTACATAGTTGTTTACTTGCAGGTCCACAAGCCAGTTCCTCATCAGTGAGCGGGCGTGGGTCAGGCGCGTCGAGCGGGCGCGGCTGGGGCGTGGCCGCCACGCCGCTGGCGGTGTGCAAGCTAGAGACGCTCTGTTCGCCGTGCGAGCCCCCGCCCGGCGCGCCGCCCGGCCCGGCGCTGGCGCCGCTGCAGCGCTTCCTGGCCTGCGTCTACATGAAGCGGATGCTGCAGCGCTTTGTGCAGGCTGAAGAATACGTGAGTCCTTGTTCAGATGATCTCTATAATGATACTCAACTCGAAACATAAGTAATTAACGTAGTGTAGTCTATCTTATTCTATATTTTACTCAACGCTGGCAGTTAGCTGTAAAAGTTAAAACTTAGGGGCGAAAAGCAGAAGACCCTATCTACTATCAACACCTTTTTAGTTTCTTTCACACAAACTATTAGCGAGTTCTGCGTTCATAAAAAGATCGAAAGTATTATAATAAAATAATAATAATATCCTGGGATCTTATTCCTACACGGCTGATCTGATTCCAAATTAAGAAGAGCTTGTACTATAAACACCAGATAACTGATGTACTACTTTTCTTTCGTAAATACATACTTATATGCGTATTTACACTCAGACACAGGACATACAGACATGTTCATGCACACAAATATCTGTCCTGGATGGGAATTGAACCCACGACCTGCGGCGCGAAAGACAAATATCTACCAACCACCGTCTAATAATATTATTCTTATTCGTACAAAGGTGCTCTGCCTATATTAAAAAAGAAGATCATGCGATTAAGGGGACACATTCCATAATGTCGAATGGCAAAGTACATTTAAAGCACATTCAAATCGTCTTATAATCTTTATAAAATATCGTTTATTTTTCTGTCAGTTGACGCTCGTGTCTGTGGAAGCGACGAGTTTGACGTTCCGTTGCGACAACGTGGGGCTGACGGGGCGCGTGGCGCTGCACCCGCAGCACATGCAGTCGCTGCACCTGCAGCTGTCGCAGCTCCCCGACCACAACAAGGAGGCGTGGTCGCCTGACGACTTGCAGGTGAGACGAGACTGTTATTAAGACCATGTCAACTACTTTAATACCCACAATTACGTGTACTTAATATATAATTATGTTGCTTGTGCAAGTTAGGTGTGAATTTTCCTTGATTCCTATAGGTATAGTATAGAAATAAATTTTAATAGTTTGAAAAACTAAAAAACACGCTTTTAGCACACACTAAGGCCGCCTTTTTTTATTTAAGTCACGTGAATATGTTTTTCGTATTCCTGAGAGCAAACCCTTTCATTTAATACCCATATCATGGGGGTGAATTTCAAACATCCAGTCCGCCATCTTGGGGAGGCCGCCATATTCGATTTGTAATGACGTTTCTTAGCTATTCATGTATTGTCATCAGAACTCAGAGCGTGTGCAAAATTTAATCCTAATCGGAGACCGGGAAGTGGGTCAAATTAAGATTCCAATATTTTCTTACATATCTACATAGTTACAAGTGAAGGTAATAAAAGCGTGTTAAAAATAACATGCGGGGTAGTCTTTGGGTACTGCGAATAGAAGTCTAGAATCTATGTATTTACACTTCTAATCTAAGTAATCTACAATTTAATACTTGACACTTCACTCTTTGTATATATAATATAATGTGCCCTAATAACGCACGGAAGTATATCTATGTACAATATAGATATAGTTCATGGGAAGTGTGTGGTGACGATGACGCGAGTTTAACGCATTTATTTTTACCAAAAAGTGCTCAACGAGAGAAAGAAGTTTTCATTTCAATAATATGCTGAGGAAAGCTATGAATTTAATTACGAAAAGCTTCATAGTACAATTGATTAAGTTAGTTACCATATTCTCTTAGTCTCATATATGTATAACAGTAGTGATCAATAATTACCTTAAACTACTTCAGTTCGCAGCACACATCAATAATATTCAGCAAACTGATCGCAAGCGGTTTGACTGTGACGTGTTCGATAATGACCTTAAACTACCGCACATAGCAGCACACATTAATAATATTCAGCAAACTGATCACAAGCGGTTTGCCTGTGACGTTTTCGATAATGACCTTAAATTACTGCAGTTCGCAGCACACATCAATAATATTCAGCAAACTGATCACAAATGGTTTGCCTGTGACGTTTTCGATAATGACCTTAAACTACTGCAGTTCGCAGTACACATTAATAATATTCAGCAATCTGATCGCAAGCGGTTTGCCTGTGACGTTTTCGGTCACATGTTGTCGATTCTTCCTTCGTTCCCGATGAGCTCTGGTGACTTTATTTCCTTTCGGGACTACAACATTAACAGTATACTGCTATTATGCCTGGAATGTATTCCGGAAGGTACAGGTCGGATTGGTCAAATGTGCCTACTGTTTAGCGCTATCCAATGTGCCATGTACATCCAATGTACATGTACGGGCTACGGTTCCACTAAGGCGGAACGGAGACGAGCTGTGCCGCGATTCACCAATCACATGGCTTTGCTCCGTTCCGCCTCAGTGGCACCGCAGCCTTAGTAGAGCGGCTGACGAGCCCGGCTGTGCAGGTGATGGAGAAGTTCTTCGAGCAGCGCGTGTGCATCGCGCCGTACCGCTCCACGGCGCTGCAGGGCTGGGCGCGCGCGTGGGGCGCGCCGGGCGCGGCGCTGGGCTCGCTGGTGGCGCTCATGCGCGCCGAGCTGGCGCCGCCCGCGCCCGCCGCCTGGGCGCTGCACTGGGCGCTGCGCATCCCGCCCGCCGCGCCGCCCATCGTGCCCGCCGGCCAGCCCGCCGTGCTGCTCGCCAAGCACAAGATCCTCTTCTTCGTGAGTACCCCAGCCCTAGCCATTCCATATCAAAAAGTTTTAATCATCGATTGAATCGTCCGTTGGATATCAAACCAGCATCATATACGAATCCAGGATATACACTATGCCCTCTATACAAATGATACACACATGTACAATATGCACACATGTATTAAAACATTTTATGATTTGTTCTTCACAATCTTGTGATGGTGCTGTAATTTTTTAAATATTAGTCTTAAAAGGGCTATAATGTTAAGGACATACCAAATACTTTGTCTTACTGGTGATAAATTATAGGTCTTTACCTATGAAATTGCCGTTTTGTATGAAAAAATTTAAACGAATTTTTTTCTTGAATTTTTTTATTTGTATTAATCGAAGTAATCACCCATGCAATCAATGCATCTTTGCCATCGCAGTGGCAGTTTATTGATGCCCTTCTTAAAGAAATCAGCTGGACGGGAGGCAACAAATTCTTCAAAGGCATTTTGTACTGCCTCTCGGGTATTGAATTTTTTTCCCGCCAAGAAGTTATCCAAATTCTGGAAAAAGTAGTAGTCTGTAGGCGCAAGGTCTGGTGAGTAGGGCGGATGACGGAGAGCTTCCAACCCCAGTTCTTGCAACTTGGAGACCGTCTGCTGTGCAGTATGAGGTCGCGCGTTGTCGTGCAGGAGCAGCGGAGACGAGCGATTGACCAATGCTGGTTAGAGATGCGCCAGCTTCTCCATCATTGTGCTCAGTTCTTCACAGTACACATCTGCAGTAATGCTCACCCCGTTTGGTAAGAAGCTGTGATGAATCACACCGGCGCTAGACCACCAAACAGTGACCATCACTTTTCTAGGGGTAAGTTTTCGTTTAGGGCATTGTTTAGGTGCTGAACCAGGATCCAACCAACTTGCTGAGCGCTTGCGGTTATCAAACAGAATCCATTTTTCATCGCAGGTAACAATGCGGTTCAAAATTCCTTCATTTGTGTGTCTGTTGAGCAGTGCAAGGCACGTCTCGACGCGTACTTCGCGCTGGCGATCATTGAGTTCGTGGGGCACCCATTTGTCAAGCTTTTTTACCTTGCCAATTTGACGCAAATGGACCAATATTGTTTTGACGCTAACGTCGAAAGCTGCTGCTAATTCAGCCGTAGATTGTGTATCATCAGCTTCCACAACCGCCTTTAATTCGTCATTGTCGACCAAAGTCTTCGGACGACCGCGAGGTTCATTTTTCAGGTCGAAATTTCCAGAACGGAAGCGAGCAAACCAATAACAGGTGGTGCGTTGGTTTGTAGTGTTAGCTCCGTAAACGTCGTTGATGTTGCGTGCCGCTTGTGCCGCGTTGCTGCCACGACGGTACTCATATTCCATAATTACTCGAATTTTTAACGTATCCTTGATGACGAAAAAGATTGAAATGCGATGAAAATGTAACACTAATCAATAAAGAAATGACTACTTTTGGAAAAAAGAATCCATGTTTTTAAAATAAAATTAATTTGAAATTAGAATTCTTAGCCAAACAAAAATTATTTTGATTTGAAATGGCCAGTACTGCAGAACGGCAATTTCATAGGTAAAGACCTAATATAACACATATTTATCTATATAGGCGTTGGCCTATATAGATATATATTTATACATGTCGATGTATAAATATATGTGGCATATATAATTAATAAATAGAATGTTTTTTGACTACTTAAAATGCGAATGATATAATTATATCAAAGTATGTAAAAATTAAATCTATAAATGTAAGTTTCACACACCAACTAATAGAGATAAACTTTATGTATATTATTAATAAACAAAAAAATTACAAGTTTTGGATGCAAAACATTAAGCGCAAGCGCTTCATATGGACGAAATAGTTATACTCATATGCAACAACTTGTCAATGGCATCTTGATAGAGTGTCGAGAATTCAAATAATTTTATTTGCTAAAATATGAGTCTTACATTAGTGGATATTGAGTTTGAATTTTGAGTTATGTTTTCAGAATTTCCACTGTATAAAATTTGATTCTGTTACCAATAAAGGATTATTCGTGTGTTCATAGATCTGCTTAACGCGCGGTGACACGCAGCTGGTACTGCCGCTGGTATATGACATGCAGATGAACGTGACGCAGCTGGCTGACAAGCAGAACGCACAGCCTCATCTCATCGCTGTCAGCTTGCACCTCAAACGGTATGTGGCGATATATATCAGTCTCATTTTTTCACCCCGTTGAATAGAGCTTCTACAGAAGGCGCTGGCAGTTCGCCAGAAAATAATACAGTTTTATAACTGGTATACAACAAGTATTGCTTACGCATAGTAAGCATGTATTGCACATACAAAGCCTCCAGGCAGACCTCCAGGGTAAGCGAACAAGCAATTATGTTTTTTTAATTATAGTGCTTACAATTATCCTAGAGGCTTTTCCTCCAACAATAGGTGCGAAGGAGAGAACTACAAAGTGCTTTTGGTTTCATACCCCAAATAAAAAGGAAATACCTTTTATTAAAAAAATAAAGTGCCTGATACTCCCGCCCACCCCGGTGCAAAGCTTGACGCAAGGTGGTCACTAACCACTTCGGGTATAGTTTTTGTGGTATCAATCTATCTGAGACGCCTCCCCAGATTACGGAATCGTATCGAAAACGTACCTTCCAAAATTCACGCGGTGTTATGGTAGCTAGCTTCTCTAGTAGCAATTCTCTCGTTTTATGAGGCTCTTAATCTCGTTATACTATTCTGTCCTTCAGTATGCTCTGGAGGAAAGTGGATCTACTTTTTTTTACCCTTTCTTGGTTTTTTCTGATTAAATTTCGTTGCGGGATCCAATATACCAAGTGCCTCGACCTGTCCGCTCATTGTTATTTCGTTGTGTGCCACTATTGATTTTGTAATGGTGAGAAAGCACTCACCATTACAAATCCTGTAAGACAGCATTTTTCTCACTTGGATATAACGAAAAAAAATACTTCAAGACGCGGGTTAGTACTAACTTTTCTCAATAGGGAAATTCAAATAATACTTGTGTCGAAACCCACGGGTATTATATCCATTTCTACTATCCCTTCAAAAATGCCGTCCAAAATATTTGGCGCACAATTTTGCCAATTATTACTGGATATTGGCAAAATTGTGCGTGAATTAGGAATGCCATTCAACAAATAAGAATTACCATTTATATAATAGTACAACCCTGCTCGTATAATTGTAGGTAACGTCGTTTTTAAATGTTCGATCCATAACTATGAGCTTGATGTCCCGTAGGTTCAACGAGTTCAACCAGTCGCACTCGGAGTGCACGCTGTGGCCGGCGGTGCGCGACCTGCTCACGAACTTCACGCTCCCGCAGGACGCGCCGCAGCCGCCCGCGCCGCCGCCGCCGTAGTCCCAGCCCTACTGCGCGCCCATCCCCGGCCGGTACAACACGGACACCTGCATGTGAACTATAGTCTGTCTGCACAAGAAGACGACTTAAATATTTGTGTGAAGGTTACTCAAATAGGCCCAGTGTCACGTCACGGCTTCGAATTTTGTGAAAAGTTTTAACCATCGGCTAAGGAACAGTGCAACAAGGTTGAATATAACGGAACTTATTTGACGATGTTCATTTATTTTGTGCGTTTTTTTACTTGTATGAAATATGTAGAGGAGAAATTGGAAATATTCAATCTCTACTTAATTTATAAAAGAAAAATAATCATGTAAATTTTGAGCCCTTTGAAGCTTAGAGATTTTTAAGAAGTCAATTGCGTATTTACTGCCTGAAACCTTTTTGATTTCCTTTAAGCCACCCTCGGGGTACAAAATAATAGATCGGGGTAGATATAATCAGAATATCATAAGTATCAAATTTTCTATGTATAAGTATCAAATCTCGTACGGCAATAGACAAATTGCCGTACGAGATTTATTCGAAATGTGATGTTATTCTAGAATTCCTTGAGTCTCGCAATGAATGGAATATGTGAGTGACATTTACTTGTGCAGATGGACGATTGTTAACTTCCGTTATGTATCTTACAAATGTACACACGGCTACATATCAAGCTATACATTTCCAATATAAGCTGACCTCTCATTGTACGGAAATCCTATACAACGCCGGATCAGCGTATACTGGAAATGTATAGCTTGATATGTAGCCGTGTGTACAGGAAGTGACTTAATACGTATACCAAAATATACGCGGCTGACACGTCACCGCAGTCTTGTGTACCAGATGCGCTCATGGTTAGCGCTTTTTATATTGTTGTTATGAAATCATTGCTGGACTATCGGACACTATACTCCGGATGTCCTACGAACCGCCGCAAGCGAACAATATCTTGTTCCTTGCGCATGCGCTAGATTTTTAACAGGGGTCGGAAGCTGGACCAGGGCTTCATTCTGAACATTTTATCAGAATTGCTCAACTTCGTTGTTAAGTGTACGGCCCTCAAGAAATATGTGTACCCATAGTATTCTGGATACACATTTTTCTTGGGGGCCAGAGCGAAGAGCTGTTCATTGGTTTCATGGTCCCAAGCAAGGTTGCGAATATATATAAATAAGATAATAGATAAGTGTATAAACGAGACTTTTTATAAGAGCTTGTAAATTATTATAATTTAATAAAAGAATTATCTCAAAGTAATATGTTGTTTTGACTACTAACTAATACTTAATTCACATCAATAGTATCCCAATTTTAAATTTTATTGCAATGTAATTAAAAGCGTTTACATGTTTCTAAAAAAGACTTTAAGTTTTCTTTTAGAAATCCTTAGTTCGTGAACAGTTAAGGGATAATCTAAAAAGCATATAGAATAAAACAGAAAGAATTATCATATTCAGTTCACTAATCAGATACTGTGTATAAATTAGATAACTAACTCCTCTAATAAAACTATATCTTCTCAATAATTGAATCACCCTTGAAGATCCCGTGGGAGGTGTAGAAGTCGTCCCGAGGAAATACCAGACAGCGGGTAGTAGCGTCTATCTGTTAACTTTATACTGTAATCGCCAACCCGTCTGCAAAGCGTGACGATTATGACATATCTGCTCATTCTTACTGAAACTGGTCGATCAATGGACGTTTTTTGGCTGCCATGATGAAAGGAATCCGAAATCCTACTATCCTACTTATATTATAAATGTGAAAGTTTGTGAGTATGGATGTTTGTTACTCTTTCACGCAAGAACTATCGGACGGGTTTTAATGAAACTTTGAGGTAATATGGTTTATATATCCGAATAACATGTCCCGGAAAATCAAATGTAATAAGTACCCTTACCATCACCACCCATAGAATAATAACTAAAAGAATATCACCTAATCCTTTCCATAATCTTATCAAAGAGCATTATTAAAGACTATGCTCTGTCTGAACGTCTTAAATTGACAGTAGATTTTGACAAAACAATTTTACAGTAAATATTGGGAAATACGTAATTTAAAACGTATGTAGTACGAATTAAAATCTGATCGTATTATGTTACTCTTTGTTAATCTAAATTACCGGTGGCTCTAGTTGCGCATTGAGACAGTAAAAATGCCGGCACCCTCTGCAAATTCAATGGAAACAATACTTACATTCGACAATAGAGATATGGTAAATTTAATTAATATATATATATATTACTAATATTATAATTGCGAAAGTAACTGTGTCTGTTTGTCGCGCTTTCACACCAAAACTACTGAACCGATAGTCTAGAGCTTGAGAAAGGTCAGGCTATTTTTTAATGAGAAAAAAGGGTGGGAATATTTCAATGCGAAAAAAGCCTGTAAGGAGTCGAAAAGGGTGGAAGAAAATTTATACGCAAATATAGTGATTTTTAGAGATAGAATCTTCAAGCTTATTATTAGGCTGTTGATTTGATATAAACAAATATGAAATTCAAAGTTTGTGTAGTTTTTACCCTCAAGGGTGTAAAATAAAAGCGAAACGTGACACAGCGCGGTTGAGGTGGGTAAATATGCCTATGTGTGCCTACCCGAACTGCGGCATACGACTGTGCCACACGCATGCGAATACTGATTTTCGAATGCTACCCAAGGACACTATTCCACACGGATGAAGTCGCGAGCACTGCTAGTTTTAAATATAATAATACATTCGATTTTCAGTACCACTACACTAGCAGCATTATTCATAAAAGTATATTGGTGGCTCATCAAAGTGACTCTGATAATATGTTTAGAAAATTAGGTTTCTTTAAACTTTATAAATAATTAAAATCATACCAGTGAGTGGTGATCACAAACCGGGAGCCCAGCGTGGGCAGTCACCCTACAAGTTGGATCGATGATCTGGCGAGGGTTTCTGGATGCGGGTACCGCATGACCGGCAATTGTGGAGATCATTGGGGAACCCTTTGTCTAACAATGGGCGGCTTCCCTTTGATATGATGAAAAATTAAAACCACAAAAAATACTCAAATGGGCGAGGCGTTCTCACGAGCGCCTACCAAGTACTACCAACGGAGATATTCAATTTTTAATTTATTTGTATCATATCTTCATTATCTTCGTTATATTTAAGTCCTCGGAAGCATGTATAGGTGGTAATAAAGAAAATTACAGATCTTGTAAACTTATATCAAAAATATACAGTCGGCTTCAGAGATATCTATATCATTATTATTATTATATTTATTTTCTAAATATCTAAGTTCAATGAGTTCATATACAGTAATTAAAATATAAATCGCACGACGAAAACTTATTACCGACAGTAGGCCATACAAGAAAATGTAAGACTAAAATGTCAATAGATATATTTGGAGGAAAAATATTGCTTACGTAATCTATACATATAATAAAATCGTAGGAAAGTCAAAACTGTACATTGAATATTTTTAAAAACGGATACTTGGGGCGTGATCTACAATCGATATCGAAGCCAAAAATATAGTTTTTAGAATTATTGTCTGTTTATCTGTTTGTTTGTATGTATGTCCGGGCTAAACTCAAAAAGTACTGCATGGATTTACTTCAAATTTTGCATGAATATTACGAAGAGGTCGGGTCAACATATAGGCTACATATTATCACGCTATCTCCTACGGGGGAGGAGCTGTGATAATTTATAAAGTTTAACGCTGGTAAAACCGAGAGGCACAGAGCTAGTTACCTAAATATAACATTGGTACTCGAACCCAGGCCTACAACCGCGCCCAGAGCTCCTTATTATTATTAATTGAGTGTACATTAATGGATGTGATCGTAGCATAGTCAGTACTCGATGGTGTGGTCGACGACGGACGTGTCGGACCGTCGCGGGGGCGGGCCGGCGGCGGAGCGGCGGCTGGCGCGCGGCCGGCGCCGCCTGCACGTGGGCTCGCTGGCGCTCAGCGCGCTGCTCACCATGCACTGCCGGATACCTGCCTCCACGCTCACCGGAGGATTCTGTTAGTATGAAACCTTGAGGTTTTATAAGTTCTCTTAAAACATTCACGCAGTTTGCAGTAGGAGTTGAAATCGTTTTTGTCCACGTTCGGTTAATGAGGAATGATCGCCTCTTAAATACGACTTTATCGCTTTCTATATACAAGTTTGTGTGTGTGTGCGGGCTATTATTGAAATTCGAGCAAACGAGCATTGAGCGCGACCACCGTGTGTATATAATAAAATACACAAATATAAACAATCTTAATATCTATAAACAATAATCCAATAACATTCGGAGTTTAAAGTTGAAGTGGAAATCCTGTTTTCTTTCTGATTAAATTTGTTGCGGGATCCAAGACGTCCGATAGGTACAATTTCCCGGGTCATGCTTGGGCCTCACCGCTCAGTGTCATTTCATTATATGCGATTATTGATCCTGGCTTACAGCAGTTGGTGGCGGGTAAGAGGGAGGGAGTAGTTTTTTAAAATACTTGACCCTATTAAAGTATTAATCTGTATTAATAGTAAAAAGCATAACCCAATATAACCTATATCAAATAACTGTCAGTCAAAGTTTCAACTTCAACTCTTAATTGTGGCACTTGTGGGATAACCACCACAATTTCGCTGTCAAGGTATCGACGATCCCAAAAAGTCAACTATCTATGTGTTTTAAAGTTACTTCGACAGTAAATGGAAAGAGCTTAACTTCATAAGCAAGCGTATTTGAGCTTAGGTAAGTTACTGATGCTACTACTTTGATCCTCAGCAACGAAAGAGTAAAATTAAAATCGCATTAGTTTTTTTCATGGTCTTCCTGTTGTTTGGTGTGGTGGCTCTCGCTAACCCGCTGCGACACTTCGAAGTCTACCTCGGGCAATGGAGCATCAGCGGCCCTGGACGAGCTTTTCGAATTATACCTATGTTTGATGGTAGGTATACTGTTCACAATAGGGAAAACTAACAAAGGAATATTCATTTAGCGATGATAAAGCGATGTTAGATAAAGAACGCGTGATACTAACATTATGACGTCACTACCTAGGAACCTAGGAATGGAGCCATAGAAAGTCCATACTAACAATAATTTTGCGAGAAAGAGATAGAGCTGGGATGATTTATTGAGCATGCCCTGTTTTGGCAGACGGTAAGTAATGACAAAGGTTAACATGGACTACGCAAAGCAATTAAAATTCATATTAAATAAACAATGACATTCTATAGAATGTCATTGTGGATAAAGAACGCGCGATACTAACATATGACGTCACTACCTAGTAATGGAGCCATAGAAAGTCCATACTAACAAATAAATAAGTGGATAAGTCAATCTTCCTCTAAAATCATAAGATAACTGTAATAGATATATTAATTATCAGTTATCTGGTTTCCGTAGTAGGTACAAGCTCTGCTTAGTTCGGGATCAGATTGCCGTGTGTGAATAATGTCCCAGGATATCATTACTATTATACTCCCATTTTATTTCTAGGCATTGGAATAGCGATGTGTATAAACGCATTACTGCGGGCTATTATGGGTTCGGTCATTGCTGCCATGGCGGGATTGTACGTGCTACATTCTCTTAGTGACGAAAAATTGCCATTTACGTACTGTCGGTAAGACAAAACAAAATATTAAATAGAATTAGCCAACTCAATGGAATTAGCACAGTGGACACCACATTAGTGTACACTTTCCTACGAAAACCGACCATGCTACCTATGTAATAAAGACGCTGTCCAGGTCGATGTGCACCCACAGATGTGGCGTCGCCGCGTTGGCTGTACGGTGAGAGGCATTAATATAAACCGCTCCAATATTCATATATCGACACCTGCTACGTACAGTACCGTAACTGCATTTGAAGAACTTTACAGTACGGCCAGATAAAGATGTGTAAACAGATTTTTCTTAACTATGACGACATGCAACGTCATATAAGTTTCAAAATTGGCATATAAGTATTTAAATACAATTAACATAATGTCGTATATTCAATTTTTCAAAATTTTTGCTAGTTTTAATAAAAAGTCATATACGATATTTTACTTTGGGTAACACCACCAGAAAATTATAGTAAGTGTTAGATACTATACTATACGTGGAAAATTAAGAAGAATCACGCATGGTATGTTATACATAAGATATTTTTCTATGTTTCGTCAGTATAAACGTGTATTGTGAGTAATACTTACTGTACTTAAATGGTAATATTTTAACAGTCATATTGTAAAAGGAAGTTTTATTTCGGAAGCAGGAAATGATAGACGATTATTAAAATAAAATAGACTCAATATGCATGTACTTTAATGAAAAATTTAAGTTAAATGAAATGTTACTAAGATTTTTAACTTTGATCAACATATTTTGTAACTAATTCATCCTTATTAATAGTATCAAATTTTAGTCTTTTCAATTCTTAAACCGTAGAGTTCTATACTTACGAGAATATTAAGATATTCATAATACTCTTTCAATCAAAATGTTACACATTTTAATCATTTGCTATTAAAAATATTTAACAAAAAGGAAAATGTCTCAAAAAACACAATAACTGATACTTTTAAATTTTAGTGGGAGCTTCTCTCAAAATTAAACTATCTTCTTAATTATTTAACAATATAGTTCTCACATATTTCTTTAATAATATGTTTTTACTATGCTAATGACATCTTTCATTATTGAAAAAAAGTAAAATATGAATAAACATAAGGTTTTTAAACTTTAGTCTAAACTAGACTCAAAATTAAATCTTCTAAATTCTTCAACAATATAATTTTCTATTTTTTTAATATAGATAATAACAATGTTGTCAATCATAATCTTATATCTAATATATTTTTATTATTCTAATGAGATTTATCATTATTGAAAAGAATTCCTCTACTATATAGGGTTTTCCATTGTGTTTAGCCCACCGAACTAAACTATAACACACGGAGAGTGTATAAATAAAAGTGTTCTAAAAAGCAGTGACAGATCGTAACACAAGTATTGTGATACAAGGAAGCTGCATGCATAAAAAAAGCATACACTCACCGATCTTCCAATTTTGACCTGCATAATTTTCAGACTAAAATCAAAATTCATTTGTTCCTATATCTTTGTATTTTGCAACATGATTGAACAACCAACTGGATATCTCGTATCATCACTATAAAATTAGAGGCAGACAACTTCCGTTTATAATTAAGAACATTTTCTTGCAAACTCTTGATCTTCTGAACTTGACCGTAGTCGGTAAATTAATGTAAAATTACTACTTGTTATGTTATCAGCAAACTTCTCTCTTAAAATCTTTTTAGCATGTTTAAATGTTAAATTTGCTATTAAAGCCCATTGTTATTCGCGACTACCAAGGCCCCAAAATGTATTAAAAGTATGTATTATAGTTAACTTATAGTTCCATTATAACTTTAATTAAATGAAATAATGAAATTTATTCAGCACTTTATTTAGCACACTTTATAGCATAGTTGAACACAGTATTAAAGTAACAAAAATATTTTGAATTATTTCGTCCGTGCGGTCTGTTTCGTCACATATATTTATAATAAATCCTTAAGTAAATAGCAAGTTATTAAGCTATTAGTGTTAAATTTAGCAATACTACATTAAAATTAAAGAATTGAAGACAATGAGCAGTTGGCTAGCACAGAAGGCTCGCAACCCGTAGCTTAATTTGAGCGACTAATACCTGACGGCACCCTTATGGGGTTCGGGTCTCAGCTCAAGTGGCCGCTGAAGTAAAAAGATGGAATTCGAAATGAGGGTATAATCACTTATACGGGCTAACGCGATCCTCACTGCTGAGGAATCTATCCTAGCTAGCCAGCGGTTTTTTCTAGCAACATAGGTGGACGACCCGGAGAATAGAGTTTCATACTGTTAACCAATTTTTTTTGGTTTTTTGTTTTATTATCTTTCCATTCAGAAACATGTAGATGTCTAACGTTTCCTTTATCTTTTTTTTAGCTTATTACCCGTTTTCTAGAAGGTTGAGGTGTATATTCTTAAAAAGAAGGAAGTGACGTTTTTTCTTGCGGTGTAAATAATAAATCAGTACTACAAGATTGTACTGAGTATGGTGGCTGAATAATATTTTTATATACCAGGGACAAAATTGGTTGTCACAATCGTAATCTACGCGATTGGTCGTACAATGTGTGACGGATGTCGTGTCATGTCAATGTTCTCTTCAATGGTGAACTTATCATCAGATCCTGAATTATATAGTATTATATACATTTATGGTAAAAACAGAGTTAGAAACAAACATGATTATTATGCGTAATGTGACTGTTACTTACTTTGCTGTTTTTATAACGATGGTATTTGACTGAATGATATTTCCTCAGAATCAGATGATAAATCCATCATTGCGTTTATTTCATCTACATTTGCGTT
The DNA here is from genome assembly GCA_951640165.1 of Pseudoips prasinana. NCBI lineage: Eukaryota > Metazoa > Arthropoda > Insecta > Lepidoptera > Nolidae > Pseudoips > Pseudoips prasinana. The sequence continues at coordinate 17,805,359 of OX621236.1, read as the reverse complement.
AAAGGGGACATGGGATTCTGACAATAAATAGTTAAACAATATTATACACAAAGTTTTTCAAGTGGAATATAATAGTAAGTAGTTTAACCTAACGAAGTAAAATATTGTATGTATAACATACATTAACAAAATGTATTATCATTTCGATGTAGTGTGTCGTAAGTCTAGATGCGAGTGATATTTTGGTTATTTTTCCGATGTAAACTATCTTAACTGCAACTCAAGATAGAAACTAAATTGCAGAATACGGCGTATATAACCGTAATTTATACTTACGATATTTTAATATAGAATATTTGAAATGTAATTTGTAATATTATTTAATTAATATATTAGTGAATGCAAGTAATAACAAACCACATACCTACCCTTTCCGAAGGCTTCTGAACATCAGACATACATACAAATATAATATTATCATCACAGTTTGAATCAACAACGGTCAACGGTTCGTGAGAAACCAGCACATTATCATGTTTATTACTTAATTCAACATTTTTCTAGATCTAGATAACTGTTTTAACCGGTAATTATTGTACTTGACGCTATAATACTAAAATAAAATTAAATTAAAACAAATTATTAACTTCAACCACGCGCGTGCGTCCTTCCCGGGTACATTGTCGTAACTAATAGTTCGAGTCGTTCGCGCAGGACAAATAATCGCACACTAATCGTAAGTAATAATACGATCATAAGCTTCGGGACAAGAGGTACATAAGATATTTAACGGGTTGAGTATTTAGGTTTCTGTTGCGAATTTCGTAATTAAAGTTAACACATACGTTAGTATATATGAAAAGAAGTTGTTTCGTGGAAAAAAGCTAAAAATGACTTTTTGTTGGTTACGATAATATACGTAGGAGGTGTCGATATATTTCACTCTCACGTCTTCAGTAACAATATCCTCAGGAGATCATCTTTAGGGCGAAAATGACCCGCACGTGTCGATGTCGCGTTCCATCTCGCAACGCGTGTGAGAGGGTGCGCGGGTCATTGCGACGGGACGGGTGGGAACTGCGTTACGGTGAAAGCTCCTATATCTATCTGCGGGTCGTGGTTTTCAGTGTCATCTATTTCAGGAACTTCAACCGCGATTGAGGTCCTGGGTTTAAATCCCGGGTCGGCCCAAAAGTGATTATGGGATTTTTTGTAAAAAGAAGATACTTTATATCTTATATATCTTAATATCAGCCTGCAGTTGGCGGTATTACACCCCCGTACCTCGGAGAGCACGTAAAGCCGTCGGTCCTGTACCTGACCTCTTTCTGGTCGTGTCCTAGTATGAAAGTAATGGAATAAACAGTGCTCCTGTGTTTGCGTACACACTTGAGCACTATAATATGTTCCGCCGTAATTCGAGTAGGAGGATATTTTCATTATATTACAGTCTCACACAGTGCAGTACCGACAACATGAGCTCATACCAGACAGCCCTGAGTCTTCCTCAACTAGATGATGCTGAGAAAGACTATCCGCAGCTACACATAGGACACCCTAATGCAACCACTATGTATATTTATTTTCAGTGACTTCGATTTGACACCATACAAACCCGAGACCATAGATATGGGCCTATTAGAAAAAGTTAGTGGTTTTTTTTTATTTAGCTTATCTCTGATCGGTATTGTAGGGGCCGTTGTGGAGTCCCTACAACTTATGAATTGTAATGATTACTCAAATAGTAAAGTTGTTGGGTTATTAAAGTTGAAGGTATTTACATGAATGGGCTATAAATAGGTAAGTGGCCGCTAAGCATATCAAGGAGTGAGTGGTTGCGTGTTGTACGCGGTAGTAGCGACTGCCTTTGATTGGCCAATAAAATTCAATGCATTTTGTATTATGTTCATAATTCATTATTTTTAGCTCTTATAGCAATACAATATATTTTAAGATGGGGTGTTATTGCTGAGCGCGTCTATCCTGAGGCACAATGTGGCTTCCATTCTCAGCGTTCTACAGTGGATATGATGTTTACACTTCGCTTATTACAGGAGAAGTGTAGAGAACAAAAGACTCCCTTGTTTATAGCGTTTGTTGACCTTAATAAAGCCTTCGATACTGTCAGCAGGGAAGGCTGCATCTGCATTGGAGACCATTGGGTGTCCGCCTAAACTCCTGAGCCTCGTCAAATCTGTCCACGAGGGCATGAAAGGCGCAGTAGTTTTTAACGGTAATACATCTGAGCCGTTGGACATTCGCAGAGGCGTGCGCCAGGGCTGCGTGTTTGCGCCTACCCTGTTCGGAATATATTTTTCGCTAATATTACAATCAGCTTTCGACGAAGACCGACAGGGTATCCATTGTAGCGACTGTATATTGCACATAAAATCACGTATTTAGATAAGGCACATTTATTGATTAAGCTTAGCGATAAAATAAGACAGTATTTGTTCGGACATTGACCGAACAGCTCAGCACTTTTAGGTTATTCATTATATAAATTCACTAATGTTAGCAAATAAAGTTAGTTCGTAAGTAACTCGCGATCGATACACTATCAAAGCAATCGGAAACCGCTCCGATTGCCGCGTCAAGATCAAATCAAATCATTTTAGCTTAATATATCATTTTATAAATCTTAGTATTAACCAACTAAATAATTGTAGTTTATATACTACTACGGGAGCAGGCCTAAACTTTTATATAAAAGTTTAGGCCTGCTCCCGTAGTTAGCACTGACCTGCACTTTTAAGTATTCTGGTTGATTTGTTAATGATACAAAATATGAGGTTTTAAATGATATATTAAAAGTATATAAACTACAATTATTTAGTTGGTTAATACTAAGATTTATAAAATGATATATTAAGCTAAAATGATTTGATTTGATCTTGACGCGGCAATCGGAGCGGTTTCCGATTGCTTTGATAGTGTATCGATCGCGACTTTGCACCGACAGCTTTGCACCGAATGGCCGCTAGACGCGGAGCACGCGTCTAGCGGCCATTCGGTGCAAAGCTGCTAGGAAAGCTGAAGTGGTTAAATCGGAAACTAATTCCAAGTGAACAGCTTTTGTCACCATACATATGAAAAGTGCTATGTATCCCTTACTCGTCCTTATCCCGCGCCCTTTATTAGCCTTAACTTCTACGAAACCCGTGTAATCTACGCCACAATGATAAAAAGGGCTTTCAGGGTTAACTCTAGATGATCGTAGGTCACCCATGAGTTGAAATTGTTTTACTGGTTCTTGTTTTCTGCATGTAATACATTGTCGTATAAACTTTTTTGTTGCCATATAACCGCCAATTATCCAGTATTTTTGTCGAATGTTAGATAAAGTAAGGCGGGCCCCACCATGGAATGTTAATTCATGAGTATATTGTATTATTAATGTAGTAAGTCGATGATTATGAGGTATGATGATGGGATACTTCATCTCGGGGCACATCTGAGCGTTTCTTAATCTACCACTCACTCGAAGAATGCCGTCTTGATCAACAATGGGGTTCAGATTCAAAATTTTACTTTTAGAATGAACTTTTCCATGCTTGTTTATGTAAAGTATGTCGTCGACAAATTCTGTTTGTTGCACGTTTTTTACAATAAGCATTTTAGCGCGTCGTAGTTCTTGCAACGTGAGGTAAGGTTGACGAACCTTTTTTGTAGATAACCGCAGTATCCATGCTAGAATACGTACAATTTTTATAAATGAACTAAATTTATATAAGAGATGGTTTATGATATTTTGAAGTATAGGTTGACTTTGATGTTCTATGATAACGGCATTTGTTTGTTTTAAAATAGATTTCTTAATTTCTAAGTTTGTTTCATAAATAGTATGTGGTATACTTTTGTTCTGGAATGACTGAAGCCATGATGGACCGTCCCACCATAACGAATGTTCCTTCAATTGATTGATAGTTAATCCGCGACTTGCAGCATCTGCCGGATTCTCGTTCGTATTTACATATCCCCAATTTTCTGATAATATGATTTTGGTTATAAATTTAACTCGATTTGTTACAAAGGGTTTCCATCGCGCTGGGTCTCCTTGAATCCACCCGAGTACGGTGGTGGAATCAGTCCAGCAGTATGTTTCTATTTTGTAATTTGTAAAGCAAGCACACACTTTCTTCATTAGCTGGGCTAAGAGATGAGCCCCCATTAACTCCAACCTAGGTGTCGAGATAACTTTACTTATAGGCACTAATCTGGCCTTCGCAGTAACCAAAGATATGTTACAACCGTTTCTGCCGCTTGTCTTGCAGTAAATAACGGCAGAATAAGCTTTATTTGATGCGTCGGAAAATCCGTGTAACTGCACATTTTGGTCTCCTGTTGTACCTATCCATCTGTTTATTGTAATAGTGTTTATTTTCTCCAAATCTCTCCTTAAATCGTGCCACTTACTCTTTATATCTTCTGGTAGCACGTCATCCCATTCCAATTTTGCTAACCATACTTGTTGAAATAGAATTTTCATGCTAATGCTTAAAGGAGTGAGCCACCCCAACGGATCAAATAACTTGGATATGTCCGAAAGAAGTGATCTCTTGGTTTCTGATGTTTTTGACTCTAGTTCCAATTTAGAGTCAAAAATGAATTTATCCCTTTGCGGATTCCATGCGAGTCCTAGCGTTTTGGTAGAGTCCGACTGTTTGAACTCATATGTTGATTGATTGCATAAACTTTTATCTAAGTCTGCCAAAAGATGTGATTTGTTTGAGGTCCACTTTCGTAAATTAAATCCTCCCTTTTGTAATAGTTTTATAAGATCCGATTTGATTTGATTTGCTTCCCGTTTAGAGTGGGCCCCTCCACAATAGTCATCCATGAAGAAGGATTCTTCTAATGCTTTTGCTGCGTCAGGGAATTTTAGTTTCTCTTCCTGGGCCAATTGCTTCAAACACATCATTGCCAAAAATGGTGCTGGTTTTGTACCATATGTAACTGTTGTAAGTGAAAATGATTTGATAGGTTGATCAGGTGATTCTCTCCATAATATTTTTTGATAGGGTTGGTCATCAGGGTGTACCAATATTTGACGGTACATCTTTTCAATGTCGGCTGTGAAAGCATATTGATACTGTCTCCACTTCAAAATTAACTCCTGTAAATCTTGTTGCAAATTTGGGCCCCGGTACATGACGTCATTTAAACTGAGTCCTGACATTGACCTAGCCGAGGCATTAAATACCACTCTCAGCTTTGTAGTAGTTGAATCACGTGTCACACAGTGATGAGGTAGATAACACTCGGGTGTCGTGTTCCCAGCCGAAGGTATCATATGACCCAACGTAGAATATTCATTCATAAAATTAACGTAATCCAATTTCAGTTCGGGATGTTTCTGTAGTTTTTCTTCTAATTTACGGAACTGTGCCAATGTTAAAGATCTAGTAGACCCGAGCTGTTCTTTTATTTCTGATTTAAATGGTAGTCGAACTTGGTATTTTCCGTTTTCTAATCTCTCTGTTGTTGATAAGAAGTACCGTAAACATTCATGATCCTCTGTAGACATCTCAATCGGCTCGCTGATATCCTCATTTTCCCAAAATTTGCGTAAGTCATCTGTATTTTGAAGGACAACGTTGCACATGTAATTTGGTTTCATGGCACCACATAGCAAAAATCCCAATTGTGTTTGCTGGGCTATCGGTTGATCCTCACTATCTCCTCTTAAGATGCCATTTAAGACAATCATGCCGTATACATCCGCTCCTAAAAGTAAGTCCACGGGGCGACTTGTATTGAAGTCCGGATCCGCTAAATTTATATTTTGTATGTGTGGCCAAGACGGTTTTGTAAAAGATTTGTTTGGTAAACATTTGATTAAACTACTCATGATAAGAACTTCGCCTTCTAACGAAAAGTCGTTATAGATTGATTGAATGCGAATATTCATCATTACAGCTTCTCTCGTTTTCCCCAACTCCAATAATTTTTCCTTTACACTTATGTCTTTTTAAGTTTAAAATTTGGGCCGCATTCTCGCTAATTATTGAGATTTGAGACCCCTGATCAATTAGACATCTCATGGTATGCTGCAATCCATCGGCTGCTGTCACCTTCACTATAGCCGTAGCTAAAAGAGTTTCAGTCATATCATTCCATGAGACATGATTTGAGCTCGATGTATATTGTGTATTTGTTTTATTAGAACCGCTCAGTACACACTGAGCGGTTCTAATAAAACAAATACACAATATACATCGAGCTCAAATCATGTCTCATGATTTGAGCTCGATGAAACGATATCGAGAAACAATAAGGGCGTGAACACTCACGCCCTTATTGTTTAATTTTGCTGAGGATTTGTTCTTCGCGACAATTGCTTCATGCAATAATGTATTGTGATGAGCGTCGCATTTTCGACACCTTTTTGTCGAAATACATGATTTATTAAAGTGGTTGAATAGACAATTTACGCAACAATTTAATTTATTGACGGTTTTTAATTTTTGCTCATCTGTCAGTTGCGAAAATTGGGCGCACATCCACAATCCGTGGTCAGCATTGCAAAATGGACAAGTGAATGACCGCGAAACGTGGAAAGTTTTCATGTTTTTCGTGTTTGTTGAATTACTTTTATTTGGTGGCTGATAGTAATTGCTATGATAAAAATGTTTCTTTTGACTTGATTGATAGTTTAGATGCGATGCTGGATGGTTCATCTTATGATTGTTCGGTTCCTGTTTACGCCGAGCTACTTCCAAGGCAGTAAACTTGGTCTCCAAGAAATCCAGGAATTCTTGAAGTACTGGTACTTCCCTAGGCTTTTTCACAGACTCTATATATTCTGAAAATGACTCGGAGTCCAGTTTTTGCGACAGTAGATGTACTAAAAGCGGATCCCAGTTAGTAATATCGATACCTAAGTTTTGTATGGCGTGTAAACATTCCTTTGTGACGTCGTGAAGTTTTTTAATCAGAAGCGACATGAAAGCGCCTCGGCACCAACCACCGCAAACTTCTCTTGTCAGGCTTTGTCGCTCTCGCATCGGTTTGTTTAGCCACCAAAAGAAATGTCTCAGACAATGCGGCGTAAATAGTCTGTAACAGACACAAAGGCCATACATAACTACCTATTATACCATTGACCAATTAAAGGTTTAAGATACAGACAGAGATACACATATACATACAGATTATAGCCTGTGCCGTGTGTTAGAGGGCCCTTCATTCTCTGTAGCACGCCATAGATTTGCAAGCTATCTTGGAACTGGCCTCAATGTCACCTGGTGGACATTACATAGGATGTCATTCAGATTTCATCATTCATAATCAAATTTTTAGCTTATTTTTTACCATAGTTAAAGGCATAATTAATGTGATGATTAATACATCGTCTATGTATTGTTTCAGTATGGAATGTCTTTGAGCAGTGTATTTTCGAATGACGTAGGAAGTAGAATGGCTGGGGTGAAATTTGGGCCGTCGCTAAACTATACCAACCTTAGGTGAGCTGTTCTGTTTCTTTTTATTTGAGTCCTTACATTCTACCTGACCTATATTTAGAGATAAAACTGATCCGAGTCTCGCTTCAAACGTGCGGAACTGATAAAACAACCAGATTAACTATTAGGTACTCCCCACGGCTAACACGGCTTCGATTTCTGTTCAGTCTCTAATACGTAGGCATTTATGAACTCAGATCTTACAATACAAATTCGCACTTCCCAATTAGAGGAGATAGGTAATCAAACTATCAATTTGGAAAACATAATAATGGCAATTTCATGGCAGATACATTTTGAATATAATTTCCAAACATGCTTGATCTAAAGCAGATTGTCAATTGAGTGGTTTTTAAACCCTTCGTTCAATTGGTTGCTTAATAGTTTTGCTAGCTCAAGCGCTAGCGAAGTTGCATTGACACTATACTTAGTACTGCAAAAAGATGTAACCATATACACCTGACTACTTGTGGGGCAGCGGCTAAGACTGTCGCCTTGCCGTTAGCGCTTTATAGCGAGATTTCTAAACGTAATTGAATACAAATCTACTCCAGAAAGTTTTTGTTGAGGTATACATTATTATCATAAAATTAATACGCGAAGCAAAAACTTTATCTAACTAAAATTTTTATGAAAATTGCGTGGACGGAGGAGTTTGGAATGGAACAGGTAAAGTTCATATAGGGAAGGATTTGATATTTTTATATTCCTACTAGCTGGTGCCCGCGACCCTGTCCGCGACAATTTTGAATGATGACCAATGTAACTACTTAGATACTTCTAGCATAATCTAAAAAAAAAAATTTTTGAAACAAATAAGCAATATAAATTGTATAAAACCTAACCTATAAATAACCTTACTAAGAAATAAATGAAAGACTACTTTGCTACTCTCATTTACAAAAAGGACCCGATATCATCAAGCAAAAATTAAAGAATATATATCAATTGCCCTGAAGTATATTCAGTAAGTCAAATAAAGTAAAATAATAATCAACGATGCATTAATCACAAATGTAACTCCCATTAGATTAGGTTGCGACATTTTGTGAACGAAACGATAGCGCGATCTAAAACGATGATTACGCCATCTACTAACAAAAATATAAACTTGTAAAGCGGTAAAATTAAGATGTGTGCATATATTTTGGGTGAGATTTAGGCGATCATCTATTGATTCATTTTTGGACGACCTATTTCAAGCATTTATTTATTTTAACCGATATGCCAATTAAGTTCCGCGATCTGAAACGATATTAACACCATCTAGTTACAAAATTGTGAACTTGTAGATCAATAAAATTAAGATGATGTTTTTTGGGAGCGATCATCTCGACACCAACAATTTATACTACGATAACTCGAATTTTAGATAAATTCGTTTTTTATCCCAATTTATTAAAATGTCGTTTTTTTATTTGCTATAATATTTACCAAAAAAAAGAAGTTACAAATCTTATAAAACGCTTTACTTAGACGACCTTTTTTAACAACAAATTATTCCCTGTATTGCTTTATTTTTAACTGAAAGACCAAATACCAATTTACATACGTTTAACTAAAAAAATACAGACTTTCATACAAACTTACATCGCCTATTCTAGTCGTCCTTAGGGGTGGAATTTCCAAAAATCCTGAAATATATATTTATAATTTTTAGATGAAAGGCCATATACCAATTTTCATGCGTTTACCTCAAAAATGTCACATTTTTATACAATCTTACATCCCCTATTTGTCACCCTTAGGGGTAGAATTCTCGGAAATCCTCAAATAAATATTTTTATTTTTAACCTGCATCCCCTATTGTATGCCCTTCGGGATGGAATTTAAAAAATCCTGAATAAATATTTTAAGGAAGGCCAAATACAAATTTTCATGCGTTTAACTTAAAAATTGTCACATTTTCCATACAAACTTACGTCCCCTATTTTTCGCCCTTGGGGGTGGAATTTCCAAAAACCCTGAAATATGTGATTTTTTATTTTTAACTGGAAGGCCAAATACCAATTTTGATGCCTTCAACTTCAAAAACGGCAAAGTTTCATACTAACTTAGCGCCCCTGCTTTACCCCTTTAGGGGTTGAATTTCGAAAAATCCTTCCTTATTCCTTGTCTACATTATAAAGCAAACATTTGTGCAAAATTTCAGCTTTCTAGGTCCAAGGGTTTGGGCTGGGCGTTGATGAGTCAGTCAGTCAGTCAGGACTTGTCTTTTTATTTAAGTATATAGATATATAGCATTAAAAAATAGTTAAGTCAAAACCAATTACAAATATTTCACCTAGCTTTATTGACTGTTAATAATTCTGTATTTCAGGGACAAATCAGAGCCGTCGGCAAAATCTCTTCAAATCGAAGTATGTAAGGAAGTTTATTCTGGAACATATCCTCCCATGTTCTCGACTCCAGCGTATAACTTTTATTTGTAAGATTTCCTTAAAATATACCTTTTAAAGTTTATTTATATTTCTCGCACGTAACCTTTTCCAGATCACATATTACAATATATACCACACATCTGGTTCAAGCTTGGTAATTTCCTGAAAACAGTCAAAAGGTGGACTGACTATTAAAATAAATTGTTCTTAATATGTTTGTACTAAAAAATATTAAGTTAAGAAACACAATAGTTTTCTTTTTAAATAGTGTCTCAGTTTTACTGTTCTAGTCTATTTTAATGGAGCTATCACAATATCCGAATTAGGATCCAAACCACCGCTTTTCTTTTGATTCTCAAACGAGGCAATTAGGTACGTTATTTCGTTTCTGTCCCAATTGCAATGATCATGTATTCTATTATTATTTTAGCGTGGAAGTTGTACGCTTTCGAACAGATGTCAAGTCTTTCAACGCTCCGCTTGGCATATCTATTTGCTTCATCTGGATTGTCATATGGCTATTGATGCTGTTGGAGAAGTTTCGCTATCGTAAAGTAAGTGTACATGTCCATAAAATCTTTAGATATTTAATAAGAAAAAGGTTCAGTCAAATCTACATCAATGGATACTAGCAACAATAAAACCGGTGTTACTGTCACATCAGTGTATACACTTTGTCTCGTCCTCTGTACTTGCTTATTTTCAGTTACTTAGCTATAGAGAATGCCATAAACTACGTACTTTTTAATTACCAAAGCTGCACTGGTTTCAAGAACTTTAGGTACTAACGTTATTTTAGCGTCCTGATATGTTACTTGGACAAAGAACGTTTTGAGCCAGCACTAATAATCCAATTCCTATTACGAGTAAGAATAGACTCTACAAAAATGAGTGATGAAATGTTTCGAAAATAAAAAAGGCGTGTGATTCGAAATTTATTTATGTTTGGCCTATATTTGATGACTATAGGTAGGTATAATATGGCCGAGGGAAAATACAAAAGCTTAAAATTGTATCTATACAAAAATAATGATCAGGCTCTAGTTACTTAATTTTTGTCTGCCACAACGAAGCTTTTACGGATTAGTTCTAGTTAAAAATAGGTACAATCGGTAAATGTCCATTTCTAAATTATCATAATTTTCATTCGTAATTTATGACACATACCTACCATCACAACACGCATTTGTAAATTTTATCATCTCGCTCAGATCACACGCGGAGCCATAATCCTTGCATTTTGGAGAAAGGCCGTTAATATCAAGTCAACTAAAATTTAATTACCTTCTGTGTGTGTAATGTGTGCCGCTTATCTTTAGGAAGATCTTGTCATATTATTATGATAAATAAATAAATAAAATAAAAAAGGTTTTTATTCACGTAGACTTTAAAAAAGCGCTTGTAAATAGTCAGCACATGTTTGTAGTAATACAGTTATTATTTCTAGTTGCATATTACAGATATTTAGGTACACGGAATGTTAAAACATTTATACAATTTATTTTAGTAGTGATAATTAGCTAGCTTGTATTAAGTTATTGTCAAGGAGATTATGTTTAGGTTTAATGATTGAAATTTATATTTTACTACATATTGTCTGAATGTTTCTGTCTATATTAAGTAATGAATTCAGTATTATTATTATAACGGACCTTGTGTTTAAAACGACGGTCGCGCTTTAATGCTACCACCGGATCCAATAATCCGATATTAAAATTATACTAAATATCCAAATACTAATACTGGAAATCAGCCCTTATACCATTGCAGTGCAAACATGTAGGTAGGTAATAGATTAAATCAATGTAATCTGAAATAGTTATCCAGTTGATGATCTGGATGAAGATCGAACTCAGTAGAAGCTCGAGTTTAATCTGTCATGCTAGTTCTGCAGGCAAGCTACTCATACATTTTCGTTGTACAAGCGCCAGTATATCAAGCATCCCCAATCTGTCAAATTTCCCCAATTGAAAGTGACCCTTATACTTATGTGGTAAAGTTGAAAATCTATAAAAGAAATTTGACAGATTAGGGTAGCTGGATGTGCTGGCATATGTACAATCGTATCCACTGATGTCATGTTTTGACGTTAGGTATTTGTTTTAGCTAGTGTGGAACAATTTGAGCCCGTCATTGATTACTTTACCATGGTTGTGGACATTTGTATTGATTAGTATTGGAATTGCTAACTTCACCGTTTCTAAAAATACACGAAACGTGTTCCAATTTGGCGCTGAAAATATAGCCGATGTAAGTAACTCTTTATTTCTCTCAATTTAAACATAATCACAAATTGATAGCTTTTATTTAGACCTATGCATCAATTACCTACCTTTGTTTTTTTTTTTTTGATAAGGCAGGGGAATGCCTAACCATCCACCTGTATCACGTGGATGCGCACGCCACCCGCAAAAAGTGTCTGCGGGTGGGTATGTTGGACTCGCACCGACTAAACCTAAGCTGCCGTGGACTTCATCTGGTGTCTAATAGGGGGAGCGCTGGGAACGCGGGTATGCTACTCCGGTGCCCCACTTTTGCGCCGTGTCCCAGATGGTCGGGACACGCGTCCGGGGAGGGCTCTGAGGGCTCCCCAAGTTGCCGACTCCTGCCAGTACGCCACAGCGACTGCGCTACAAACTGTACGCTGTCTTCCCGGAGCTGCTTGCACGTGGCCGTAATAGAGGACACTTCTCGTACTGCCACCGCAGCTCCGATGCATCAATTACCTACGAAATCCTGTATCTGTAAACACATTTTTGACAAAGTATCATTAGATGGTGTTTCGTGCTTGCTATTTGGCAATCGCTTCTCCGAGTATTAAGGTAGAGCGATTGTTGCAAAAAAAATTTCTGAATACCGGCGATCTCATGCTTCTCCCCGTCAGTAACCGCCCTGAATTAAGGTTCTAACCCCAAAGAAGTTGCCCTCTGCCATGGGTTACTTATTTTAGCTGTCGTTTTATTTTGCTATTAGGTACAGCTTGATCCCTGATGAACTAGTCTCTTTGGTTAATTGTAAAATTCATGATCAAAAAAGGTTAACGTATATAAATTATCGCTCACGATTTGCTAACTTAGGTTCGTATTATCTACTTAAAAAGAATAGTCTTAAGGGTGCCGTAGGTAACTATACTATACTTGAGGTGACGATTATTCCGCTTGATAAAATTTTTCATTCAAAAAATATTTAAGGATTTTTATAAATATCTTTGAGTTTATTTCTCTTTTATCTGTGAACCAAATACATACGGTAGGTAAGAAATATAGGACTATCCCATCAATTACCCATCATTAGATTTTTTTCGAAATCAATTATTAATTTAATTATATTCGAAATAATATAAATTTATTATTAATAATTTATTTATTATTAGCGCGCATAATATTTAACTTCAGCAATGCAAGCAATGATAGAATATTTTTTATATATTTTTAGGAATACTTTAGCTCAGCTACGTATGAAACATATAATACTGGTATAATTCTATTTTAGGATTTTGCTGATGCTATAGTCGTAGCTCTTTATATTCACTCCGCCAGTGTAGGAACAGAGCTTATACATGGAAAAGGATTAAACTACTATGGTAAAGTATTTTTTTTATATAGCCGTTACCAAAACAAATTATACTAAAGATAGCCCATCAAAATTAAAGGCTGACATACCTTCTCCCGTAGACTGCGCATTACGCGTAATATTTCCCCGAATATAATGTGCGTAAACATTTTGTACAGTGCGATACTTGGCTGACATTTATTTATTTAAACACACAAACTATCATTACAGGAACTTAATACCTAATTCAATAGCCTATATACTTATAAATTAAAAACAATAATGGTTACTCAATATTAAAAACTTAAACTATACAAATTGCACAATAAGCGGCCTGTGTGAATTCGTTCAGTGTGCACGAAAAGATATCAATGCTGTGAGCCAACGTATTGAGCGCCCGCAGCGCACGCGTAAGCGGTGCGCGCTGCAGCAGGCACGTGCGCGCGCGCGGCACGGCCAGCAGGTCCGGCCGCCGCCGCTATCCCACGAACTCATCCGGGACGCGTAGCCTGAGCACCTCCATCACGTTCGGATTATGGATCTTGCCGCGCATCACTTTAAATATGTAAACGCTGAGAGCGACCTCCCTTCTCACTTCAAGCCTGTAATACCCCACCATACCCAGAACGAATACGGTAGGGTAAAGGAGCGGATAGCGCGGGTATATCCCATATTGCTTCAAATACACGAACCTAACAAACTTGTTCTGGATACGTTCCAACATCAGCCTGTACTTCTCCTCGTGTGGTGACCATATTACGGCATTGCATTCCAGATGACTCTTCACGAGTGCCTCGTAAAGTGCTTTCAAAGCGCCTATGTTTGTGAAATTGTTCGCTTGGCGTAATATTAGTCCCAGATTACGATAAGCTTTCTTGCATACACCAGTGATATGCTGTCGAAACTGTAAATCAGCAGTGAAGCGTACGCCTAAGTCTCGCATCTCTGTCACCCGCTGTAGCGGCGCCCCGTCCATAAGGTATTGGTGATGGCGCGGGGTTCGTGCGCGACTGAAGGACAGCACGGAACACTTACTCACATTAAAATAAAGCCTATTTTAAATGCTCCAATTGACTACGCTATTAACATCCCGCTGTAGTGTGGCGTGATCTGTATTATCCTCTATTTTATAGTCCAGTTTAAGGTCATCCGCGAAAAGTAAAGGCGTAGACTTGCTGGCTACCTTCGGCAATTCGTTGACAGTCAAAATGAACAAAAGAGGCCCTAAATTGCTCCCCTGACTTACCCCAGATCTTGTCGGGTAGGGAACCGAAAGATGTCCGCCACAGTCGACATATTGACATCTGTCCCGGAAGTAACAGGCGAAGAATGTTAACGTGTGTGGGGTGCACCCCATGCCGGCCAGCTTGGCCAGTAAGATGTCAAGGTCGACTGTGTCGAACGCCTTTAGGAAATCAAAGTAAGCGACGTCCACCTGCAGCCCAGCGTCTACTATGGGTACCAGATGTGTCATCAAATCCAGTAAGTTCCCAGTCGTCCCCCGCCCAGGTCGGAACCCGTGCTGAGCGTCAGACAACTGGGCGCTCACCTGTGGATAAAGGCAACCATGGATGGCCGCCTCGAATACCTTCGCCGGAGTAAACAAGATCGCCACAGGTCTGTAGTCAGGGGGCGCCGATCCTCCACTGCCTTTCGGTACTGGCACCACACGAGTAAGTTTCCAGTGTTCTGGGAACGTCGCAGTCTCGATACAGATGTTAAACAAATGAAGCAACGGCTCGACTAATACTGCCCTGCAGTCCCTAAACAGAAACGCTGGATGGACAACGCGCGAGCGCGCGGCGCACGTCGTCGGCGCAAAGGTGCTCGAGATGAACGCGTGCACCCGGCGCCTCCGACGTGCACCCCGCATCAGCGCTGGCCGCTTCCACGCTCAGCGTGGCCGGCTCCCGGTTATACACAGACTCGAAGTACCGGGCAAACTCTCCCGTGAGCTCGGGCGGTCTCGAGTTTAACCCTCGCCCTTTTCTTTTTTTTTTTTTTTTTTACATGGTGGAAATGCATTAAACTTACGCATACCCGCCGCTTGGGGAGGTGACGGGTCATGTGGGACTCACTCGGGCTAGTCCCGGGATACGCACTAAAACCACCATGGTAGCCAGCCTCACAATGCCTGAAAACTCTTCATAGTCCTCGCTCGCCCTACTACATTTATACCTTTTATGTAGTGAATATTTGAGTTGTATGTCGCTAATGATCGCACTCGTATACCATACTATCTATCTACTATCGATTGCGCATACGGGTGTCGCACGCTCGGCTCAGGAATATAGACGGGCGCGAGGCAGTCGCGGGGCGCGGGGCGGGCGGCTAGCGCGAGGCACAGTGCAGTGCGGGGTGGTAGGCATCAACGGGCTGCAGCGCCTCGTCCGCGCCGCGCACGCTCACGCCGGCGCCGGCTGAGACCGCGCCGCGGACGCCGCCGGTGCGGGCGCCAGAGCACGTCGCAACGACGACGCTCGCGCATGCGCCTGCCCGCGCGTCGTCGCAGCCGGGGCCTGATACCAACTACGCGTCGGTGGCCAGGAGACCAGCGAAACTTAAGGAGGAAAGACAGAGCAATAGCCAATGGATAGAAGTTACAAGGAAAAAGAGAAGTAACCCGATAATAAAAGGTGGCAATTCGTCAGTTGTTTTATTAAAAGCGATTGAACGGAAAAAGTATTTACATATTTGGAGATTGGATAAGACTACTACGGAAGACATATTAAAAGAGTATATTACAGGCATATTGGGCAGCGGGTCGGAAATTTCTATTGAAAAGTTAAGGCCCAAGATTGAGCGAGATTATGCGTCATTTAAGATTAGCGTCACTGTAACTGACTTTGACAAGCTTTGCGACCCGGCATTGTGGCCATTAAATGTTGAAATATGTGAATGGATTAATTGGTTTCGTCGACCAACCAATCTAAACCAAATGCAAACATTATAATTTTAACTTTAATATATTATATCAGAACGTGAGAGGAATTCGAACAAAAACTTCCCAATTTTTGTCATTGCTGGAATCCTCAGGGTGTGATTTGTTTGCAATCACAGAAACCGGTCTCAATGCAGCGATAAAAGATTCGGAGTTTGTCGTGCCAGGATATCAAATATTGCGTTGCGATCGCTCTGACGGACGCAAACAACTTTTAGTGCACGACGGCACTTTTAGTGGCCACACCGCGATTTGATTTACGGCGAGTGGCGATTCCGGGTAATGTCAACGTCGACGATCACAAATTTGAACTACATATATGTATATGTACCTGACATATGTACCTGAGCTCTTTCCGGGCGTGTCGTTAGGTGTCCCATCGGATCATGAGAGTGATGGAATAGAAAGTGCTCCTGTGTTTGTTCACACACTTGTGCACTATAATATGTTCCGCGCAGATGGCTATTCTCTATTGAGACTGGCCGCCGTGTCCGGAATGCGGCTAGATGGACATTATTATTATTATAGTCATTGGCAAGAAATAGATTGTGCATTTTTGGAGACCTTCTGAGTGCATGCTACGCCTACCTCCGAGCTGGACATAAACAGACATTAAAGCCAGCGATCCAATCGTATCAGCCTCAAACAAGCCGTTGGTGGCTACAAAGGTCTCACCCAGTAGTTTACTTTTAGCGACTAATACCTTAAGGCACGCTATAGAAGCCTCAGCTCAGGTGGCCGCTAAAATAAAAAGACGGAATTGTACGCGTCACAGATCAAGGGTTGAGAGGATCCTACCCTAGCTGACTTTATTTCTAGCTTGCTGGGCGTCAAACCACAACTACGTAGGTACACTAAAACTTGATCAACCACATTGGATCATATAAATTAAATAACCTAAAGCTCCGTATTATGTATCATTTTGTATTGCAGCCTCTGGTCATATTGATCCTTTGCTGAACAAGGAGAACGTGTGGCATTCCGTGTTGACTCTATTGCTTGCCGTGTTGCACTCGTGTGGCGCGGTGCTGTGCACCTACGCTGACGCAATTCCCGCCAGTGTCTACACGTCAATTCACAAAATGCATCAAGAGAGTATGTAAAAATTGTATTAGTTGATAGGGGCTTCAACCAACATTGGAACCTTAGACTTTATATTAAATTTATTCTTTCGCCAAAGCGACTTAATGCTTGAAAAATATCTAGTGCGGTCCTAGCCCC
Source organism: Pseudoips prasinana (assembly GCA_951640165.1). Lineage (NCBI taxonomy): Eukaryota > Metazoa > Arthropoda > Insecta > Lepidoptera > Nolidae > Pseudoips > Pseudoips prasinana. Next base: position 17,787,861 of record OX621236.1, on the reverse strand, counting down.
TAGATACTAGATGTTTGTAGCAGGATGTGAGGATGGAAAACAAAAATACAATCCAGGAAGTAGGTATATCATACGCTGACAAAAAAACGCATGTAGTTAAAGTCTACGAAACCATCACGCTTGGTGGTAGAGCCTAATTGATGCGCCCAGTTAACGCCCTCTCGTCTAAGCCAGATTTTGTCCACCATTTTTAGCATATTCACTTAAATGCCATCAGGTGGGATAGACGGTAAGCAAGCAAATAAGCGCAAGCTAAGGCTTCCGATCTTAGGCGTTTAGCCGTACATTTAAAAACGAAACTCCGCTCGGAGGTGTGCTTAAACCCAGACATAACGGTCACCACAAGCTCTGATGCAGCTTGTCTGTTGTCCCTAAAGAGACTAACCTAAATATAACGGACATCACGAGCTCCGCTTCAGCTAGTTTGCTGTCCTTCATAAATACTCTAATAACCTGTGAATTTTAGCTAAATTTTTATTAGGTGTAGTGAACGACAACTTATGTTCATATTGAACTTATTACGGACACCACGAGCTCTGCTCCGGCTAATCTGCTGGCCTTTGTATTCTAGTAATAAACGGTTCATTATCCTCAGGGGCATCTGGATTGCGAGCCCATTTTTTAACGCTTGCGAAACGAAATAATACTTTTAGGGAAAATTTGTTAAAAATAGTAAAAACTTAAAGCTTTGCTTTGGCCATGATTTAAACGTGAATTAAAAGTGTTGTAAATAAACTGGGGTTTTAAGACGTTAATGGCTTTAAGTTTTTACTATTTTTAACAAATTTCCCTAATAGTCTAATTTAGTTTCGTAAGGGTTCATAAAATCATCACATAATTATTACCTAACAAAATTATTATCCTCTAAGGACACTGGTTTGGTGGTGTGACGTTAAGCACTGTTCTATGGTGTGTTATGTTGTCTTTTCTTTTCCATCAGCGATGCTGTGGATAATTCCGATGTACTCAGTCTGTGCATCTGCTGGTGGCTACTCACATTTTGCGTAAGATTTATTTTATAACATTGAGTTTCCATTCTGTACCGTTTTTAGAAGTCAGTCCTTAAAAAGGAGATACCTACTTTCAGAGTTCGATTGTACAGATACCAGCACATCAAGCTACCCCAATTTGTCAAATTTCCCCAATTGAAAGTGAACCGTATGCTTATGTGATAAAGTTGAAAATATATAAAATAAATTTGTCAGAATGTGGTAGCTGGGTGTGCTAACGTCTGTTCCCTCCAATACATATAATGTATTATCTTGCACTTTTACTAAAACCATTTTACCATTAGATTCTAAACATTTAGTAAATCCAGGCTAGATATTATTGCAGTTCTTTTACCCACAAGTTAATTTGTTTTATTTTATTGATTTTACAAACTCTTTGGTTTATAGAAGGCGACTTAGCGTTTGCGTAGAAGATTTAATTTAGTGAAAAATCTTTGATAATATTTAATTGGCATTTAATTTAAGGTCCACTATTATTTTTGGCGGTTTGATGATGTCGTATCTGATTGTGGCATATATTTTAGTGAAAACTGCGTTGCATATAATATTCGAATACAGAGTGAAGTTAGTGTAAGTATATCGCGATTTTTAAGTTTTAAAAACAAAACACGGGAACACACATTGTTACTTGCCGCTGAACATTACCCTCTATCTTATAAGCTCCAATGAACTTACTGACACCCAGGCCTACATCATAACATAGTCTATTCTGAAGTGTAGTCTATAATGTTGAGGTTCTTCTCCAGTTAAGTTAACCACTTACATGTTGTTACCTACAACCACTTACATGTTGTTACCTACAATCACTTACATGTTGTTACCTACAATCACTTACATGTTGTTACCTACAATCACTTACATGTTGTTACCTACAATCACTTACATGTTGTTACCTACAATCACTTACACGTTGTTACCCATAACTTAAGCGTAGGATTCGTAAGCTAAAGGCAATGGACGCGATAAAATACGATCTAATAATAACAAAAAAATACTTGAAAGATATTTATATTTCCTTTAAAGGAGAGGGTTAATTGGGATGTTATATGAAAAGGCTTATACATTATTTACGCCAGTTTGTTTTTGACTTACCTATGATTATTAAAAATGTTTAAAGAATACCGTTCAACCCCGATAATATCCGAAGCCTGTAACTCAAAAGTCACATCAGTTATTTTTATAAATGATTACATCAATTACAGAAGAAATAAAAGGATGTTTCTAACTAGGTAGTATAGTTAGGTTTTAAATCAACAAATATCATTCAAAGACCAAGTTAGTCATGCCGTCTGGTTCTTATCAACGGTATTCTTGCACTTGAACTTAACGTATAGTCTGTTAATTGAGATCCTTATTGAGTTTAAATTTTAGGTACTTTGAACAAATAACTACTTTTGGTTGTGCATTCATCTGCATGGCATTAAGTATGCTGTTTGCAACTAATGTAAGTTATCCTTAATTTAAACTTAATATAAACGCCTTATTAGGTTTACGTAATATAAAAGTAAAGGTAGTCCTGCTTAGTTCAGTAACTACTAACAATTTGAACTTAGAAATCATCATTATCATCATCGCCATAGCAGCCAAAAGGCGTACACTGCTGGACAAAAGCCTCCCTCAAGGATCTCCACAATGGAATTTTTTGATGATTAGTCATTGGTAAAATGGTTTTCGTGCTGATAAAGAAACATTCTACATGAGTGGTGACAGTTAAACCTTACGTACTTAGGTAGTATGATTTTTCTGTATGGCTGACGGCATAGAAGATCCACCCCATCTCATCCCGTGGGATATATATGCGTGGTTATACCCGAGGGAATATATCACAGAACGGGTAGCAGCGTCTCTCTGTGTAGGTACTATGACTATCATACTACGATCACCAACCCGTCTTCCAAGCGTGACGATTATATGCCATAATCGTCACGCTTGGATGGATTGGACGCCAAATGATGGACACAATTCTATTGTGGAAATCTTTTGAGGAGGCCTTTGTTCAACAGTGGACGTCATTCGGCGTAGGTACACGATGATGATGAAGAGTTTTCTTAGTGCAAGTTCCAGGTCGAGTACCTACCTACGTACAGTCCACGTTTCTGGAAATTTCACTAAGAGAAACGTTGCTAATAAACCTTTTTGTTCAAAACAGCACGGTGTAGCACTGATCGAGAGTGTGGAGTCACTTATGGTGGGTATCGCGTTGCCGTTCGTGTGCGGGATGGAACTTGTGGGGCTCCTGTACGTATACCGCAGCCATGACTTCATTTCTGACATGAACGTGGCTACCGAAGACAACACATGTTCCACGCGAATAGGCATACAATGGCGATTAATACCATTCATTACTCTGGTAAGATTTTAATGTAAGAACATATCGCAGCTTAATTACGAAATTACCGGTACAGAATGCCCAGGCAAAGATAATTAATACCAAGATACGCACCATCGTCATGCATTATGCTGTGACTATAGTAAAATCGCCCTGCCTTTCGGAGAGTGAAATAATAATGTTACGGTCACGGTTTAGTTACTCTTACGTGTAACTTAGTATCACTAGCTACCATTACTAAACTAACTAGGTAACGCCATCTCTCAGTAATGAATAGAACCACAATTTAAGCGTTCGATAGGGAGTATTTTCTGGAATATGCTTTATTGTGCAAGATTAGGGCTTAACGGGTATAAATACGCCGAATGGAGCCAGTTCCGGCTCCACCGGTGGAGATAGTTCGGTATTAGAATCCAGAGTTACAACGCGTGATTGGATACGAGTGCTAAAGCGACTTGTAATTGTTATAAGTGGTGATTGATTCTATTATGTGTTTAATAAAAGTGGCTCATTACAATACCCACTATTTACGTCCACCCAGACGACCCATGTATTTGTAGCTTCGCATCGAAAGTTCAGGGTGCATCAGGCCTCTCTGCTTAGGTCAGCTCAGGTTAGCTGCTATATAATTATAAAATTTCATCAGCATTACTTTTAACTTGTTAACATTTTTTCAGGCCACTTTGGTGATGAAAATTACAACGATTGTACGTTCTACAATACCTAGGAAGATCATGTTGTATGGCCTTATTCCGCTCATATGTCTCATAATGGCTGTACCGCTACGAGCGTGTTTCAACGCTTACACATTCCTACGTCCCGGACGGAGGCGGGGAGCATGAGTATGGTAATAAAATATATGTTATTAAGAACAATATTTGTATTTTTATTAATTCAATGAAGACATGTTTGTGATTTATTTATTTTTAAAGTAGTCCACACTCTAAGCTGAACCTTGACCATCTATAACGAGCGTTGCAGTTGAGTACGGTACTGAAGACCTTAGACTACCAAAAGTCAACTCGTTGGACTGAGGTTCCCCCTGTCACCAGTGGCTTCTTGGATTTAGATCGGGTTGATTATTTTATTGCTTACGTTACATTCGTGAGCTAATCGCGACGGGAATATATTTGGACCAAACCCCAAACACCTACTATCTTAGGCCTCTATGCACTATACGGCTAGCCGCAATGCGGCTGACCGTACTCAGATATTTGTACGAGAAAGTAGTTTTTATTCGCACTATGATGCGGCAGCCGGTCAGCAATATTGATTACTGACGACTGACCGCATTCCGGCTAACCGCATAGTGCGTAGGAGGCCTTAACTCCGCCCATACGCATATTGAAAATGCCGCGCTTTACTTAACTTTGTACCAACTTTAATATGTTTTTATAACATACATATATGACTAAATCGTTCAAGTTGTTTTATTTTTCTTCCGTTCCATTTATTTCATTCTTCTGTCTACCCTTTTATTTTTAAAACTGTTGCGCTTCACGGGAAAGCACGCTAATACCACTTCAATAAATGTGCGTCAGAATTGGGGGCCTTTTTTTGAACTTTTGTGAAACGAAATAAGACTTTTAGGGAAATTTGTTAAAAATAGTGAAAACTGAAAGCAAAGCTTGGTTATTTGGGTTAAATTTTAGTGTAATTTGTTATAATAGGTGACCATACCTATAAACACAGCGAATCACGTCTCAGTTACAATTGAACAGACGCCAGCACATCCAGCTACCCAAATCTGACAAATTTCTTTTATAGATTTTCAACGTTATCACAAAAGCGCAAGGTTCACTTTCAATTGGGGGATTTTGACAGATAGCATGATGTGCTGGCGTCTGTACCTTAACAGTTTTTTTGAGGTACTACAAACCTACCACACACAAGCTTAGTACAAACCTGTATGCAGACATCTACATGGTTACTTGTAAAACACCAACAACCTCGCAGGAATAGATAGCTAACATCATAAACAACAACTTTTATTATTTAAGTTCGGACATAATTCAATAAATGAAAAAAAAATAGTTTTATGTGTAATGTCGCGACATTTGTAGGTCTATGTTCCATTCATAGGCCGCATGGCTCGCGCGCTTGCGCTTCCGAAATTAATAACACTTTCTTCGTCAGATATGTATGATATCTAGTAAAGTTCACGACTTGGTGTAGATAATTTGGATACCGTATGTTTACGTAATCGTTGCAATGCGCGTAGTTATAAATATTCAAGCGAGAAATTAAATGTATACTTATTTTAGTGTGAAATCTAATAAAATATCAAAAGATGTAGAACAAGAGTTGTTGCTTATGGTGTTAACTATCTAGTCCTGCGAGATTGTTGGTGTTTTACAAGTGACCCTGTATATACAGAGGGTGCTACCTGAAGATATCCTGTAGCGCCCATTGTGTTGACAGCAATCATGTAGAATTAATTTTATTTCTTATCTATTATAATAATCCAGGAATCAAAATTCTTCCAGGTAAAGTGTATCCAGGTCAAGTTGCATAGATCAAAGTATGCATAAGAAAGTACCCAGCATATCCATGTTAAGATCTACGCATCTACTGCAAAACTCGGGAGTTATTATCTAGACAGAAACAAAAAAACGCAACTGATTGAAAATAAATGTTTATTTTATCAATCATTTAAAATATTTATAAATATCGTTCTTTGTACAATGTAGCAACATGTGTACACATGATTGATGATAGCCTAGAGATGAGACTCGTAACATTTAGACGCATAATTATATAGTTTAAGTTACATTCGAGGGCGCCTTCTTAAATTTTTTCTCATGTTCCGTACACTATTTACACAACACCTATCTACCCAAATGTATAAATTCAAAGCTTTGAGTAATCAATAAAAATCATTAAGTCCATTTGATAATAATATTGTCATTATTGGGATCACTTTGAATCAGCACTGATTAACACCATGGGTATTACTACTATGATCTATTTCACAATATATTTAAAATATCACATATGTACAAATTATTTTTCAAAACTAAATCTCAATAATATCAGTAACATTTCTGTGACAAGGTTGATATAAATAAATTCGTAAGTTAGCACATTATAGGCCGGCCGTTGTAGTAGCTATACACATAAATATTATACGCCCTACACGCGACATTCAGATGGTGCTGTAGTCCCGTTCATCCGAATTATTCGCTTCTGTACCCATATCTCCCACTTACCAAAATCGATTACATCGCTAATGGTAAATGAGAAATGTTCCATGAATGAGAATTACTTTATCATCTGATTACACATTTATGTCGAGTGTAGGATGTATTTTAGGCCGTTTAGTAATTCACAGTCATAAGAATCCGTAAATCATCTGCACACATACGAAGGGCTTTTTACAGTCTATCCACACCAGAACAGGCAACAATTATCCTGTTATATGATCTGATTAAAATGAAAGACTCTGACAAAACTGGCATGTTATGGTGTGGAAGAACGGTTATATTTAACAAAGGAGTCCAGTAGAAACTTGGGACACACTAATTCGCAATCGGCCTTCCAGTTGAGGCCAAATTCACAGGGTTCAATTCGTTATATAACAGACATTATATGTTTGTCTATTACCATTTTTGTTTTTATTCCAATAGGATTACAGACGAATATTTGATGCGCCTATTGGAACATGACACTGGAAGTTAGTATACAACGCGGCATCATCCGCACTTTAATAATAACGGCTTCGCCGAATTCGAATATATTCTTGTCCTACCGATAGAGCTGCAAAACAGTAACAACACGGGTACCGACTTGAGTCGGGTCGTACCGCGATAAGGAGAGTTCTGTCAGTGCCGCCTAGGCTAGGCGGGGGGCGGGCGAGGCGGGCACTCTGGCGCGCGGCGGGCGAGGCACTAAGCGGCGCGCCGTCAGAAGCGCGCGCGCGGCGCCGAGCTGTTCTTGCGCGTGGGCTGCACCGACAGCGGCGCCACCAGCACGCCCTCCGACCCGCCCGGACCGCCCATCTCCTACGGAACAAAATCAGTTGCTACATCAAAAAAATACAATGGGTGGATATGAAACACAAAACGTCGGCAGTCAAGCTTTTTTTGATGTGAAACATCTATAGCCGCACGTAAAACAGATTTCTGGCGTGGCGACGCATGCCGTGACGCATGCGCAATCGACTCTTTATTTTATCATTATGACATATTTAGTTCCTATCACAATATATTCTTTTCTGCATATTACTTTTACAAAATAATGTCGATGTTTCACATCTGCCAGGCGTCCCGTGACGGATCACATTTTTTTTTATTCTCACTTTCAAGAGGTGAATATTGTTTCACCCGATTGGTCCCTATATACCGATTGGTACCATAATGAAAGGAAGTAACTAATCAATCATAGCCAAGACTTTAGGGCGCGCTAACTTCCTATAGTAGAACAGTATAGTCGAAATTGACCTGAATTAAATACAACTTTTCATCCCTACTACGACAAAATAAATTAATTTTATAATAATATGAATTTCTACTAATTTTAATGTCCCTATTTATTCTAGATATTTTTTAAATAATAATATATAAAATATATTATTATTTAAATATATAAAATGAACATTAAAGATTAACTTGATAAGATTTTTAGTTATCTTGAATATAGTAACAAAGAATATAGCAACAAAGCAGTCGAAAAATGCCTACTACTATTTAGTAATAGTAGTAGGCATTTGTCGACTGCTCAGTAATTGGGAGCAATTTAAAAGTGGAAAACTTAATGTAAATATTATTAATGCACGTGATTTATCAGTATTCACTCCCTTTTAAAACCGAATTTACAGAAAATTATTAAGAGTGTAGTTAAAAAGAGTCCAATTAGGCCATAAAACTCGGAAACATTGGATTTCAAATCTCATTTTTATTTTGCAATTCCCAGAACTAGAAAGAGGTAGAACTATAGATAGGTTACTTATACTATAAGACTTAAATACATGCCTACTTTCTTGCATTTAACCCTATATAAGGCAGTAGATATATTTTTAATTTATTCGTTTTGTACTTTATTAGAAGCCAATAGAGTTCAAAATATGGTGGCAATTATTTGACCACTGCCCAGTAAAGGGTAAAAAGATAATTCCCGGACTAGAGACTCTGTACATGTAAACTTACAATTCACGAACCAAAAACAACATCCAGATGTCGAACAAACATGTCATTGTATGGGTCACACAAATCGTAGAAATGCACTGGGACCCAACCGGTAGCACTAAAGCTCGAAGTAGTGAAGTGATAGTAATTACCTTAACCACTGCGTCACACGTTTATTATTTAAAAATATGGGTATATACTCACGTTAATATTATTACAGCTGGCGAGCCTCATCTGTGCTAGCTGCGAGGCAGGCGTGAGGTTGGACGTGGAGCCGAAGGGCGAGATCATAGAGGACATCGCGCGCTTTAGCTTCGACGGCGTCTTGTTGAAAGAGAACGCGCGCCCCACCTGTGCCCACAGTTAACATTACTACCTTCATTCCTACATCTTTCTATGAAAAAACGAAAAAAAAAAGGTTTTTTTAATGCTGGTTTTAGGTTAGGGTAACTTGTAGCAAACCTCCTAAATTTTTTATTGTTACTATATTTCTAGTCGTTGAACGTGCGTCTTACTGATCTGATGGGATTCTTATAAAAACCTACATACGTCTTAATAGATTGTAAGAAAATATTTTAATTAGAGATTCGTTTAAAAAGATAAAACACATTTATAAGTAACAAAATTAATTCCTTCTAATTAAAGACTTTTCTACTATCCGAGCCTACTCCTTTTCACGGATAGTCTATTACAAGTCCCAAACTAATAGATGGAGATAATACTTTGGTCTCTCTGATTATCTTGATGACTTTAGGTCTCAAGTAACCTTCAGACTCATATTCAATACTTTGAGACTATCACCAGAGGTTTGCCGCGAGTTACCTTACCATTTTATTAAATACGTAATAACTAAAAAAATCGGCTCTGTTATTACATTAAACAGTTTAAACCATAACCGACACACAGAGGAACATTTTGTAGAAAATTAACAAACAGAGAAACCATGATGTTTATGAATGTATGAATGTTACAACACCACTGGTATGGCACGCTCACACGTTAATCACAAATGAAACAAGCATAGCGTTAATTGTGGACTTCACTCCTTGATCCTCGCTCTCCGCTAAGAAATTGAGGTGATAAATGAAAACCCAGTATATGGAACCAGCAGAATAATAGCTTCATATATCTTTCACCATGATCGAAATCCAGCATTAGGTAATGTATGTAGTTTTCTTATGAAAGCATTCTGTTTTAACAATATACTTAATGATATGGACTAATCCCACCCAAATTCACGCCACTCGCGCGTCGCGTCCTATACGCCAATACACAATTAAGGGGCTCCAAGAGCTGATGCTCTTGTACGTTCTGAGGAATTACTTAACTGCTTAAGATTCCGGAAGGAATTTAAAGTGAAATAAAATTAATGATTTGGAAAACAACAATTATAAGCCCCGCACGTTGATATTGCGATTGGCGGCCATCTTGGTGACGTAGTCGCAGCGTCAGTACCGTTCGCAACGACAGCCAGCGCGTACGCGTATCGAGTACCTCTGACTTCTTACTTACTTATATTGTTATAGCTTTTTGTTTCCGTTATCCTGTTTTATTGTTGTTAAGTTTTGTTATTTTAATTATTTTGTGAAGATGAGTAAGAAAGTAATTAAAAGCCGTGCTCGTGAAATAATAATTAAAGTGGACAATTACTTTGTAAAAGAGAAAGAAGACGCTAAGTTATTGATAAAAAATATAACCTGTGCCCTAAAAAATGCTTCGGCCACTACTGGGGAGATGCTAATTTCGAAGCAACTTGTGACGGACATTTTAAATAATTTACAAAATTCCGCTAAAGTGACGGAACGTGTGGCGAGTGCAACAGGCGTTGCAAAAAATACAGTAACAAAATTACGTCGAGAGTATGAATCTGTAACAGCAAGTGGCAGCAAAATGAAAACTCCTACGAAAGCAAAGAGACGTAGAACGGAATATTTTGACGGATTTTCTTTAACAGCATTAAGAAATATAATTCACTCCATGTATACGGTGAGAAAAGAAATACCGACAATGCGGAAAATCATGGCAGCTGCAAAAGCAGAGCTTAATTATACTGGAAGTGAAACAACGCTACGAAAAATAATCAAAAGTGATTTAGGATATCAATTTAAAAGGTGCTATCAGAAAAGACTGGCTTTAATAGAAAGACCCCAAATTCAAGCGTGGAGGGCTAAATATTTACGCCGTATAAGAGACAATGACTTGCTAGGTGCAAATAAAAAACCAGTAATCTATCTAGACGAAACGTGGATACACGCACACTACACAGTCAAAAAATGTTGGCAAACACCAACCGATGTTGGAGTGACTAGGAATGATAGCCCTGGCCGCCGATGGATTATAGTTCACGCGGGAAGTGAAACCGGTTTTGTGAATAATTCACTTCTAATGTTTAAGGCGGACACAAAAACCGGGGACTATCACGATCAAATGAACGCTGAGAATTTTACAAAGTGGCTGAATGAAAAGCTGATACCCAATATCCCATCAAATTCCATTATTGTGATGGACAACGCCCCTTATCACAGTAAGGAAGAAAATAAACCACCTAATATGAATTCTCTAAAACAAGTTATGGTTGAGTGGCTTCAAGCTCACAACATAGAATTTTCAAATAGTTCTACGAAGCCGGAGTTATACTTGTTAATAAAACAGCACAAACCGCCGAAAAATTATAAAATCGACAAATTATTAGCTGACAATGGACATGAGGTAGTAAGATTACCGCCATATAACTGCGACCTCAATCCTATTGAATATATTTGGAACCTAGTCAAACAGAGAGTTTCCGAAAAAAATGTAGATCAATTAGAAAGTAAAATTGAATCATTGACTTTGGAGGCGTTAGCGTCAATAACTCCAGATGACTGGAAAAAAGAAGTCAATCACGTGAAGAGGCTAGAAGAAGAATACTGGCGTAAAGACCGAATAACGGACGAATTATTTATAATTAATACGGCTGACGACAGTGAATCTGACACAACGGACTCGGAAACTAACTCTGATGATGACATATGTGGAATTGAAGATTTAGCCTCAGATTATTAAATTATTAAATTAATAAACAGTGATTGTATTAATAAACATATATTTTTTTAAATACCTACTTAGTTTTATTTATTAGTTGTCCCTTTAAATTCGTTAAGAGATTTATAGATGTAAAAATATCAAATAGACAAGACCTATTTCACATATATTATATTACCTACTCGGTAAGTCAAGTTCATACAATACTAACACATAAATTGAACTGTAAAATATTTTTGCTGTCTGTACTTTCTTCCGAAAGATGACGTCACGCAGCTGTTATTGTGACAAGGTTCCATCGCAATATCAACTTGCGGGGCTTATATCTCTCTTCCCTACACAACAGAGCGGGTGGCCGATACGGAACTACTAATAATAGTAAAGTATTGCAAAAAATTGTACGAACAGAAATTATTCTTATGTAATTTACAAATTATCCCTGACATAATAATCAAGACGTTTAACATTATCATACCGTCACTTTACCATAGATTACATGGTCCTGTATTACCGTGGTCTGTAAGACATGTGCGGCACAGAGACCAACCTATATACAAATTTCATAGCAGACTTATCGATAGACATTATTACTAGAGGTGGTCGCCTCTTACTCGTTCCACTATTCTGCCACGTGGTGAAAGTGGTTGTGGTAGATATCTGTTTTTTTTTTAAGACAACGCCTGCACTAGTGAAATTTATCATTGCGTCGTACTACTTTACAAACATAATTGACGGACACCAATTATATCTCAGAGCAGCTATTTATCGGTCCTGCACGGCAATCGAACCCGGGACACGAAGTGGCGAGGCGATTTTCTTAACCACACAAGATGCAGTCAAAATTGAGAGGTCATAAAATAACTTAACTGCGATTTAGTCGAATAATATATTATGTTAATATTTGTGCGAGTTTTTTAGGGACATAACGTCTACAGTTAGGCTATTAAGTTTCCTCTGTCTCATCGGACATTACCAGTCAAGCGGGGGCTCAAGCTGTCTGCATATAACTATGAACTAGGTAGGGGTTGCGGCAATGCCTCAGTAATAACTATTCTATATGCTTTGCACGAGAATAAGGCGTTAGTAGTAATTCTACTTTAACAAGAATCACATACCACCTTATGTGGCTTATGAAACTCATGAACTAACAAATCCCACGTCGCTATTGATATTCTTGGGGTGCAAAGACGTTCCTTTTAACTTTTACCCTAATAGTTCCAACATGTTTTCAAAACGAGTAATGTATTCCAAGCGGTCTAGTCCGTGATAGCTCAGATTATTTTTTAAGCGGAAGAGAGTAATCATATTCGTAAACCACAGTATAAATGTAGAGTATATTATACTCTAACGTTGGGTAGATTATAAATCTCCCCAACGTTATTTGAACGGAAATAATAACCATTTAAAAAACCTTTTTCTCCCGTTCTAATTGAGATATTTGGCTTTATTGTGCCCCCGAAATTATTAATGATGTGCAATCGATAACTATGTTTCTAACTTTTAACGCTGATTCCTGCATTATGAGAACAAGAAGAATTTACGCCCTACTATCCTAATTTAATGTATACTCCGTGAGATTTTTTAAATATATTTAGTAACCAATATTTCTGATATATAAAATCTTCAATAACAACTCAAATGTTTATAAATATATTTATCACGGCGTACCAAATAGATTCATCGTGTAGTAGCCACTAAACCTAGAAGTACGACCGTCAATGTCAACCATTAGCTGGAAATATTATTGATTCCAAATGCAATTAAGTCTGTTGCTGCCAACATCTGCCAACTTTGATAAGATTTTATACTATGAAAGAAGATGTGTTAAAGAATATCTATATAATAGAAAGCTGCACCATAATAATAATGTCAGATATAAAAATCAAAAACTTTAGTTATTACAGGGATGAAAATGCTAGGTGACTATATTTGTACTGTGCAGCATGATTCTTTAGCTATCAATTGTGTAGAAAAATACATTATATGGCATTGTGTTGCATACTTGTGTATTACACCTCATTTTTGCAAAATGGCTGCCCCTGATTCGTTATTGCATCAGTTTGCTATAGAGGCGATCTTATCAGTGACAGTGACAAATATTAACTTAATTAAGCATGAAGTATTTAGCTTATTTAATGTTTAAAAAATTTAAGCATGATAACCGTTCCCTTTATTGCGTATCTTGACGAAGCCTAGAGATAGCAAAATTTGCGCAATCATTGATCTTCAATTAGAAATATGTATATAAGTAATACGAACTGGGGTGCAGACTTATATTCTTTTCTTTTTCTCAGTATTAATACTGGCCATAAATAATGCCTAACAAAAATTGCCTTAAAACTAACAAAGTAAGCATTTAAATATTATGTTATGTATGATTGATGTGTGCTATGCATACAATCGCATGACGTCACATGTAGTAAGGCTATAGATGCCCTACAGTAAAATGATTTGCGAGAAAGGGACAAAGCATCCCCACTTTATCAAAGCCAAGACTTTAAAAGGCTTATATCTTAACTATCCTGATTAATTTAAATATGTTTTGATTCCTCTAAATTATATTTGAGTCTATTATTTTTTATAAAATCTTCAATTCTTAACAAATTCCTCTAAATTATATTTTGGTCTATTTTTTTATAAAATCTTCAATTGTTAACAAATAGAATAAGTCGGATTCAGAATAAATATTGCGTCCATTTCGCTATCTATAACTTGGCTCCTGCGACATATGTAATAAAGGAAACCGGTATGGTTAAGTCAGTGATTATAATTAGTCGTAATTGTTATTATATTATATCGCAATAAATGAAATTCTATCTAGACACGTATCGATTCCGTAGTTCCGATATAGAACAATCAGTTGTAAACATCGGAGGACGATACGACTCTAAACATTGCACAGAGCACTCGAACCAGCGAGCCACGCTCTTCAGTGGACGCGAAACACAAGCGGGTGCGATGAGCGAGTTAGGTATGGGACGAGCGAGAGGAGGTGGCAGAGCCGCGTCAGACCTGTGCGAGTAAGTGAGCGCGCAATACCCATGTGTCTAGCAGCCCGGCGCCCGGGTCCGCGCGCAGCCAGCCGCCCAGCCCGGCCAGCGCCTCCAGCTACAACACACGGCGCTACAGGCGGCCACTCGCGGGACATGAGTGTGACACCGCAGTATTATTGTATTAACACGTTGACATAATCGAATGCGAACTGCAGACTACGATTCATGCCTTAGTTACATAAAAATGCCGGTGACCGTCCGCTCCGAGGAGCGGCGCGTGGCGCCCCGTCGTGTTCCCGTCGATACAGAGTTATGTGCTTGTTATTTCTATTCAAGCAGAGCTAATCTCGGTTTAAATTCATGCTTTATTCATTTACATACATATTATATGAGATTTTTATTGGAGCCTTATCGCTTAGAAATCCTGAATATCTAGCTGAATAGAGAATATGTAGATATTTTCTTGTCACTCAAATTAATGCAATATATCCAAGGTGGAACATAAATAGTACGCGAATCTTAGAAGCTTAATTAGCCCATAAAATTAAATGTGCTGAACATCACATTTAATTTTAAAAAAATACACAAAAAAAAGTTTCACTTCCCACACAAATATTTAGATCAGCTGATGCCACGTATGGGGTCAAAATTTGGTATTTTGCATTTTTTTTTGTTTGTTCAGTTTTATGGGTAGATGGCGCTTTGCAAATTACCTTCATTATTTATATTACACCTTTAAAATGCCTAAAAACACTATAAAAATCAACTTACTGAAAACCTTATTATGCTCATATACTATATAGAAGTAATTGCCGCCATGTTTGTGGCCGCTTTTATAGATAATAACGTTGATGGTGATCCTTTGTAGGAAACAAGTTTAAGGTATATTGTGACGTCACTGTTCTACTGTCATTAACTGTCCATTGTAAGTGTCCTATAGCCTCTAAACCTATCGCCACAAATGTCAATATCAATGACATATGTCAAATGTCAAAGCGTTGCGCCGCCAATCGGCAAAATATGGCAGTTTTAGATGCCATTGCATTCCGTTTCTGTACAAAAGTCGACTTAAACAAACAATCTGTAATAATAATCAAAATTATCCTAGACTTACAATTACGCTATAAGTCTTTAACATATTCTCTATTATTATTTTAGAAGAAGGCTCTCTATAGATATAAATTACATAATATGTTAGTTTATACATTGTTAAACTGCATACCTTGATTCTCGTTCGTGCTGCGAACTTTGAAACCTTTGATAATGTGCTGAGGGCTAGGTCGCTCGTATCGATATCGAGCTGTTGCGAGTCTAAACATGCAAGGAATTTATCCTGAAAGCAAAGATATAATTTAATAAGACACTTATAACCAATTGCCCCCACTGGTTACGAACCAGTGGGGGCAATTGGTTATAAGGCCGATCGGCGAGATTAAGCACCAAGGCACGTGGTTTAATTTCTCGTTCATTTAAACGGCACGCTAATATTGACTTTTGACTCTTGGAAACTATAGAAACAGCATAAATATATTATATTATTAATTATTTTTTGATTTATTAAAGTTACGACGCCCAACGTCTAACCCAATTTCAAAATTATACAACAATTAGGCGTAGTCTTTTGCTCTTTATCGCATGGGCAGTGATTACCCTGGTGTCAGCCAGAGTTCTCCAAGCCGCCTAGTAGGCCCCCGACTTCTGACATGTGTTATCGGAAGTCGTCTAACGACCACTACCGGCCCTCGGGCATGGGGACGCTCAGAACTTAAACGTCATCAATTACGGATATGTGAATGAAATAGCCCATGATTTCCTCAAATCACGTAGTATTAAATCGACTTTTGAAATTTGTTCCCTACATTACAAGTTAAGCTTAATTTACTTAGCTAAAATTGTGTGTTAAAATGTCTTAAATTTATCAGGCTATAAAATTTTTAATAATATACGTATGGTTTGATCATTAAAAATGTTACTCACGGCATCAGCTTTGCAGACTGTGTTCGCCATTTGTCTGCAAAGTTGTCGGAGGAAATGTGACTTGTCGACCGTCTCGTCTGTGATCATGAACGAGAACAACTTCTCTTTGAGCTCTTGATTGTTGCGGCACATCAGCGCGAATACGTTGTGACAGTCTGAAACACGACATTATTAAATGTTCTTAGTAGTAATGAATCCACATCCACTTCATTATAAATCCAATGTAATCCGATTTACATGACACTTCCGAAAATATTCTGTACAGATTAATACAATTATTATAAAAATGGGTTCATAACCCAGAAAGGAATAGCGGAACACATAAAAAACCAGTCCAATATACACCTAATACACATAAACTGTACGTATTTACTCCTGTACGTAAAGTATTTTTTTTATATTAGCCTATATTTGTGTCCTACTGCTGAGCAAATGCCTCTCTTCCTTTTCCATATTTCCCTGTCTTTTGCAATTTCAAGCCAGTTAGTTAGTTAATTAAATACTTATTGTACCTACACTTTATTTTAGCTTAGTATCATGAATACTAGGTGCGATGCTACGTTAATGGACGCACTACAAAACAGCCCTAACAGTTTACGTAATAAAGGCCGTATACACAACCGAAACTTATCAATCGTAAAAAACAATCTTTTCTTACTTGTTGAAAGCTCTACCTCTCAATACGTAGTTATGTTTCTGAGCATAAGATAAATACTACATACCTTCAGCTTCTCTAATATCGACGACACGTTTCACCGTGCTAAGTGGCATGAGCGATATATGCCGGTAAGGTTTGCTGGAACCTATCCGCATCGTGCCGGTGCCATTCGTGGGGCTTTTACTGTTGAAAGCCTGGAACAGTAAAATTTCTCTTTGACAAACGAAGAAAGGATTTTTTCGGGCAGTATTTTCCACCTTTTTCTTTCTCTGTGTTTATATTAATTTTCTTGCTATAATTTTGACTAATTATGTGCAGTCTTTTTAAAACCACTTTTTTCTATTAATTCACCAATCAATTAAAAATAGTGAAAGAAATTTGTAGAAGGCCATTTACTTATGAAACTAAACATACAGAACAAAAACCAGTTAGTAAAATATGAAAAACAAAATTTACTATTTATTGTTATAACAATATGTATTATTATAATTGAAATAACCGCTAAACGTTAAATTATAATGATGGCGGCAAAAGCTTAACTATGCAGCTTGGAAATGAAATTACCAGTATGGGGAAGTGAACGCCAAACTTCGCTGCATATGGCAAAACAATCGGTATCGTGGTTAGTCGAAAAAGATCAGTATAATCATTTAGAAAAAATAATCAGATGCCGATTCCGACTAGGAGTTGATGTGGTCGCCAATGCGAATATCGGTCAGACCAATTTTATTCATCATTATCATCATCCCAATTTATAAAAAAAAATAGTTTCACAAAATTAACACTTACTTTAGATCTTTTCTTGCATACTTCCATGGTGTCAGTGAAAAGGAAGAGCACGAGGTGGTCCCCCCGGCCCGACAGCTCCTTGGACAGTTCCACCACTTCGCAGCGAGACACGAACGACCGGTGTGAAGAGACGAGGTGAGCCTGTAACATAATGGTCCAGTTGGTTGTTTTCCCCAGTCTAAGCTTGGAGAGTACCTCCTTATAACATGGTAAAAAACTGGTTCCTAACACTTACAGCGCAACTTTATTGGATAGAGTCCACTACTCAAGAGTGGACCCCACACGATTACGGTGACCAAAGGCGAATCGTTTCATAAAACTACATATTTATAAAAAACTAGCTGTGCCCCGCGGTGTTACCTGCGATAAATTTTATAAATTTTCTTTGCTATAAACCTCACGGAGCCCGAGACCTTTCCAACGAATGCAAAACCGTAGAAATCGGTTCGTGCGTTCTGGAGTTATAGCGTCAGGAAGGAAAACCCGACTTATTTTTATATAGTAGAAGATGAGTCACTGCAGTTATATTTGTCATCTAAATTTAATTCTAATGTCAAATGACCAAGATAAAACTTGCCCCAAGCTAATATTTGTATAAATGTATATTTATGGGTTAATGGTGAAATATAACTTAATAAAAGCAGGCCTAATGAAATTACCACGTAATTAAATCTATTAAGTATAACTAGGCAACAACTATATGGAACTGTGGGTTGTCGCGCTGCACTTAGTATGAATGAACGTATAGCAGCAATGACCACTGTTCACACGTCGCGTTGTTTAACCCTTAACCAGGCTTCGCTTTATTATTTTTAATTGGTTTGGACCTTATTCCGAAGAGATAAGTTTGAAATTAATATAGTCCAGAGCCTCTTTATGGGTTAAGTTAATTCCTAGGGGAATTAACGTTACTTAGCATATTAGGATATGCTAAGTAAAGTCTATTTATATAAACCTAAAACAGTCCAAATTCTATTTATTTTTATATACTAAGATACATAGGTATACACTTACACTCTTATTTAAAATAATTCCTTGATCCGCCGCTTAACCATGTCTCAGCTAAACCCGGCTCAACCACTTAAACCCCGCTCAACTATTTCTTTATTTAAAAACCCTACTTAAAGGTTTCTCAGCTAAGTAACGTCATTTTATTTTACACTGTCAACATTTCTGAGACTGGTATAGAGCTTGACCAAAATTAATCGACTAAATCGGATTATTTATCAAAGCTTTATGATTTTTGCTCTATGGTAGACATGGAATGATAGATTTATGATCGTAACAGTGCATTTTCAAGGACTATTGATTTTCTTCGGTGGATTTTGAAGTTTGTGATAAGATTCCCACTGGAATTCAGTATTTATTTAAAAATTTAAACGGTTAGTAACTTCAATAAAACCTCCATTCACAAACAAACGTCAAACAAAACGTCAGCTGATGCAAATAAAATCCGCCATATTTGAGCAAGCTTTAAACCAGGGGCCGACGTGCTTTAAATTTTGACATGGCTCAACCGCGGGTCAAAGTTAAATCGTGTTTTTAAATGAAAAATTTGATAAACCATGGTTGAGCGGCCGGCTTAAATTTAAGCAGCGTTTTTAAATAAGACTGTAAGTGTACAGCCTACCTGTCGATATACTCCTAGCTTTACGCCTGAAATGACGAGTGCGCCAGTAATGCTGAAGAAGGATGTTATGTTAACTAGGAGCGAAATAACGACTAGGTACAGACATCAGCACATCAAGCTACCCCAATCTGTCAAATTTCCCAATAGAAAGTGAACATTATGCTTATGTGATAAAGTTGAAAATTTATAAAAGAAATTTGACAGATTGGGGTAGCTGGCTGTGCTGGTGTCTGTACCTCCTACTAATCACTAATATTTATATACTCTTCGATAACGAAATAACTCCAAACTGATTTTGTGCGTGTGCTCCATACTAACTATATATATTTGTAATTTTATTAAATATTTTATTTTATTCCTTTTCTTTATTTTTAGTTTCTTAGTTTTTCAGTGTGTGCATGCTGCATGCTTTAGATTAATATTTAGGTTATTTTTTTTGTATTGATTTAATTTAATTACCTTAATTTATTGCGTTTTATAAATGTATTTTACAACACTTAAATTATGTCTGTTCAAAACAATTTGCATGCTGTGTTCTCCTATAATTAAAGATGCATAGGAACTGAGTACCTATAGTTATAAGCTAAGCTAAGCCTTTTGTAATCTTTGTTGGTTGATCCTAATAAATAAATAAATAACTCTGAGTTGACACAATATGTCACATACCGGACACTGGTCGATGTCATTGTAGATATCGAACATCTGCAGCTGGCCCTCCGTCTTGCGCTTGTCCTCGTTGATGTGCGACATGACTTCTCGAAGCCCCGCCAGCGCCTGCACTAGCAACGCGTGATCCGGGTTGTTCTTGTGCGTGTGCTTCAATATATCTGTGAAGTACCGAAATAAGTGATATAATATAAAGAAAATACATTTATTCAGTAAAGTGACACAGATAATAATAATAAATAATATATATAAAGGTACACAAACAGAAGTCCTTAATTCTTATCTGTGCGAGTCCGAATTGGTCCCATCTCAGCACTATCTGCAACATTAACAGTTGCAGTGCTGGTTTTATGATGGAACCACGTAAAATAACTCACGGACAATTAGTGTACAGCTCGCATTTAGAACTTTAGAGTACCTGGACAACAATAATATAACTTATAGCTAATTTAAAAAATAAATGTATGGAAAAACGAACTTATAAAATAAAATATTCATAAATTAACACCAATTTGGAAATGCATAATTTAACATAGACAGTATATAAAATAATTGTTATAATGTCGACATTCTTGTCATAACTCCATAAAAATACATAAGTACACCAAGAAAAATGACTCGACTATGACACAATCAATATACAGTATAATAGTACACACACAGGTTGTTTCAACGTTTCGGCCGGCAACTTAAGTCGTCAGGCCAGTCTAGACATTCGTTACGACATGACAGAAACCGACTTCATGGCGTCGACAACTCGTTAACACTACACAACCGAGTGAAAAGAATAAAAAAAACATATTTCAACCGAAATAAGTATATTTAACAACTGTTACTTATCGCATTCATTCATCTCATCCAGACAACCTTTAGGATGTAATACAGATGATGAGTATATTGAACAAATATGAAACTTACCATCAAGTAATAAACTAATACTAGGTAACCGCTGCACTGGTCTTATTAGTAGCTCCTGTAAACTTTGTCGGCCACATTCAGGCTTTGTTTGACAGATTTTCAGGAATGCATGAAATCTGAAACAAAATCATTTTTATTATTATATTGACGAACTTAAGTGTCGTATCGTAGGAACCAGTATTATGAACAAATACAATTACTCTCGCAAACGATGTGAAAGTATTTTAAAGAAAATTACGTTATAATTTTATAACTAAAGCTTGAAAAAAATAAAGATTTCTAAAATTTCTACTTAGATTTACGCTGTCGTAATAGGGCAGATAGACGCAGTAAAAACATATAAACTACACTGAAATGTAATGTTGCATTTATTATACAATAGTAATTAAGTCAACTTTAATATACTTATTTACTTTTAATAGCTATACAGCTCTTGTAACCTCGGCAGCAAAGAGTTTTATTGCGTTCCATTTTGTGTGTTTATTTCATACGCTTGTTACATGTTAGATGCCACTTGTACCCCACCAGCAGCAGCTGATACTCTAATCCTCACTGCAGTGCGCATTGCAGCTTCCAATGCCAATATTACTGTACGCCAGTTAACAAGAGTCAGACCTTGGGTTCTCACGGTCGCACTGCTGCAGCATCTCCTTGGTGTTTTCGAAGAAGTTGACGAAGGGCGGGTAGGCCTTCACCATGTCGGGCGTGTGGCGCAGCACCAGCCGCCCGATGCTCGTCTCCTCACTCCAGTGCGCCTGCGCGTATCGCAGCTCCTCCAACATCCTCCTACGACACACAACACATTGTAAATCCACATTTTCAATTTGTAGCCTTTTTGAACATTTATTGTGGAGGAAATAGTACATTTTCTGCACAATAAATGTTCAAAATGTTAACTATTTTTATAGTCGTAAAGCTTAATTTAAATAGCATCAAATAAAGCTTGTCTTCAATTGATTTTAACAATATCCTTTTGATTAAAGGAGCGATTTTATTTTTTTAGTTAATATTTTTAAGATAAGATTTGAGGCGCGGAAGAGAAAAAGTACTACTATTTCTATTGTTTACTTAGTAAGTAAACCTTGGAATCCTATGCTCTCTGTATGGATGAATTAATATTTAATATTTTATTGAAATTATAAATATAATGACTAGTCTATGTTTTAAAACATCAAATCACACATCTTTAGAACTGAAGATATTACGAAAAAATCACCCCTTATAGTTTCCATTCAGAAAAATGAAGGTTTATTAATTGATATAGGTTTTAGGGTGTATTTAAGACATTTTAGAATTTTCATTTTCTTATTTATCCATTACAATAGTCGTAAGACATCATGTTCTAACATTGGACTTTCCTTGCAAGTATACCATGTCACTCTACTGTTACTACAAAATAAGCTAGGTTAACGACATTTTCGCTACTGTTTAGGACAATTTTAAACCTGTATTATTCACGAACAAAGTTTTATTATAAATAGAAACGTAAATACGTTTAAAGTTTCAACGTAAATACTTACTGGTGTAATTCATAAATAGGCGGTAAGTTTCCAAATATAATTTTGAGTTCAGTATTGTTGAGCAACGCTTGATTTTTGCCATTACTGTTGTCATCCTCGGCCATCTCCTCCAACGGTTGTTTGAACATCTAAAATCGTTAATAACATTTTAGAAGAAAACATATGATTGCAGTTGTTTTTTCGCTAAGCCATTTAAATCTATCAAATAACATGTGCCACGTTAGTAACGCTGTGGGTTAGACATTTATGTATGGACACTTACCGTAACTATTGTATGCAATATGCCAACGTAATTTGATTCCGTCTGCAGGAGCTCCATAAATACTTGTTGCCGCGGAGACAGCAGCTTCCGGACGACGGTATCGGGCACTTCCGATTCTACGGTACAAATAAAATATTATAATACATCAACTTTCAACATACACCTATTCGTAGAATGTAAAGCCAACACAATCGAATAACTCACCCTCGAGAAGCTGTTTGCTGTCGGGCGATGGCGTGCAGTCGAGCAGATTGCCGGACAAGCTGAGAAGCACCGCGTCGCCGACGGACGAGCGCCGCTTGTTGAGCGCAGAGTCACCACCACGTAGCTTGCGTTTGCGCAGCCTCTGCTGGTGCGACGGCGTGCCGCTGCTCTCCGCGCCCGCCGCCTCTTCCGTGACCGCCACCGTACCCGCGCCCGTACCACCCACGGACGACCGCCGCGACACTTCATCTAAATACTAAAAAGCACATATTTAACATCCTCCCTCCAGCAAAACTGCTACGTGTCCATATTCATCGTACTTACGTCTTTGAATAGGTAGTCTCGCTCGTCCTGAGCCTCCTCGTTCTGGACGGAGGCCCAGAACCACTCGGCTTTGACGACGTGTACCCGCGTCGAGCATTCTGGCGCAACCATCGTATTGTGTTCGTCGACGACCTGTATTGTGGGAATATCGATTAGTAAAAACGCGACGCGTTTTCGGATTTCCTACATTCTATCCTCCACCACTAAACCCGTTAAACGGGTACGTACTCTAATCTTGGAACGCCACTTCTGTGTGCGCGTCCCGTAAAGCTTCTAAGTAGAATTAAGTGCAAATTTAATCTTCGACAGACATGCATATCGGCGCGAGCCGGATCTAAGTCGAAGGGAACTCCTAGCCTAACACGGACCGTGACCGCTAATGTATTCGATGGCATGACAAGCTACTCGTAATTTTAGTAGTATTGAATAAAATAGTGTTAGTACCGGCAGCGATATTCCATGGCATTGCGATATGGCGTGGGCGTCGCGGATGGGGGGCGTCGAGGCGGGCGGCGGCTGGTCGCGGGCGGGGCGGGGAGCGGGAAGGGCCAAGGTTGGACGGGGCGAGGGGGGTGGACAGCTTAGTGAGCTGCGGGTGCGAAGCTCAGATCCGCCGCAGATGGAGTGGCGCTGTGCTCGCAACCACACGCTCTGTGGCGTCTTAAAGATGGTGGAATCATCTAGTTCGTCAACATCGGCCTCTCTATTAGGCGTGGCAAGGTTCGTGCTATCGACGGTGTCCACTTGGACGGGCGAGATGTCCAAGGTCATTCCGTCGAATTCTCTATTTGGCGTGGACACGTTCTTGAGATCTGACGGCAAGTGACAGGCGTCGACTTCCACCGTATTGCGCTCTGCTCGCTTTTCATACTTCTTCTTTCTTTCGCTTCTGAATGAAGCCGTAAACGACTTTACGCTTCTTCTCAATTTAGATGCTGACTTAACAGTCTTCGAACTTCTTATAGAAGCGAATGAAATATCAAAGAAACCAGATTGTTTACTGGTGTTCATGGAACAAATAGATGCGTTATCGTCCTCTTTGATCGGAGACGAAGTGGAAGCTAAGAACTCGCCGGCTGGGTCCGTAGGCCTTACGCTCTCCGGAGTGACAGGCTCCACTACAATTTCCCCGGTGGGTTTGGTGACCAAGTCTTTTTTGGTCTTCTTAAATATAGTAGGTCTGTTTTTGAATTTAAATGAATCTTTTATTTTTAATCTTTTAATAGATTTCCAGTTGCTTTCCTCGCATTTGTCCGGAGATGAATTGGAATCAACGGTACTAACTTGGAAATTAGAATCTGTAGAATTTCGGCTCCTTTTCTTTCCGGAAGAAATAGTCGTAGTCGATTGTTGAAAATCTTTGGCACCGACGGAACCGGTCAGCAGGGACACCGGCTCGTCTTTAGTGTCGAGCTCGCATAGACTCTTTGTAAGTGAAGAGTGAACGGATCCCGCCTCAGTGAGACAATCTACTAAATTAAATACGTTCATAGACTTATTCCTAAACACTTCTCTCTTATCTTTAGTATGATTCCTATCGGCTCCATGCCCGTAGGGAGGTATATCTTTGTTCTCTTTACCACCCGTTTTATATTTGCGTAACTCCACACGCTCTACGTGCAACGGGCTTTTCGTAACGTCACCATCACAACAGTCTTCCGTATAGGATCTTCCTAGAAAACTAATACTGAAATCATCAGGTCGGTCTCTGGCATGGGCCTTCTCTCTAATACTGTTCCGTGCTAACTGGACGCGGGCGTCGGTGTCGTCCAGCTCGCGCTCCGTGCCGTCGCGCCGAGTAGGGGAGGCGCGGCGGCCCGACAGCCGCGCTGACAGTCTACGGTACAAAGACGTCTTGGGGGTGGACTGGGAACGGTTGGGGGTGGCGCGGGACGGTTTCACAGAGTTTGGGGTACTCGGAAGAGGTGAAAGGATAAGCGAACGACCGAAAGTCTCCCCATTGGCCATTACCTGAAACATGTGTGAAACACACCACGCAATGATGTAATGAAGCCATTCCAATACAAACATGCACGACGATAATAGTATGTTATTATCGTGATAGAGGTAGTTAGACACAGAAAGCGACTACCTAGTGAAGAATTTGATGATTTTTATGATTATATTGACGAAGAAGTATAAGTACTTCTTCGTGATAATACTTTTACGGGAAATATTGTTTTAAAAGCAGTTTATGAGATTGACTAGTGTGACATTGGTACAACAGAGTTATAACATTACAATAGAGGAGTGTACAAGTGCATTAAAGTGGAAAGTATTGAAGCATGTCGACATTTACAACAGCACATGTAACGTGAACGTAAACAACACTAGATGTAGGTGTGATTATGAACGTCGTGTAATATACACACAAGCTGAATTAGATATGAGCGCAATTGTACAACAGCGAATAATGAGTGGCAACGATATTTGTAAATGTCATGGTATACAAAAATATGGATAATACAATGAAAAGAAAACAATGGGTCGACTTTGCGCCGTGCGGTGAGGGTTGCGACTGGACGTGGTCCTGCTACTACGAATAATACGGAGGAGACGATCAAAGAAATTGACAATGAACGTGTGCAATTATTGCGGAGATTATATCTCATTATTATACTTATAAACCGCGCTACTGACATTGAATCACTTGTTTAGTGATCATTGTTTGTACTGACTTATTGTTAAACAAACACCTGCTAGCATTGGAGATATCGCCAACATAAAGAGTTTGAGGTGTCAACAGTCTAAATTTGTTGTTCTGAATCATTAGTAGATCATGGGAAACATAAGAAACAATCGTTCTTTTTAGTTTTTATGGAACATTTAACATTTTTTTTTATATTCATCATGATTTAATAACGATTCTGAAAAAATAATTTTGAAATGTGGCCAATAATTAATAACAGTCATCAGAAGAAAATAAAAGAGGTGTAACCAAAGAGTGTAAACATAATATAACGAAACGTGGTGTGCTACTAGCTAGGTGTCTACTATGTAACCAAACTAAGAATGATTTGTGTTCCCAAGTACACTACGTGCATGCTGAGTTCATTATGCTAAAATTAGTTACTAATAATGTGGCATGAAGTTTGTATATAAATAAACAGGTATGCGTATTATTCAGAGGTAAACGTTCTATAGGACATCTCTTAAGATTCTGATGAATTCCGCGACGTTGTTACATCAACAAAATGTTGAGATTCTGACTGGACTTAGCTATGCGCTATAGTATCATCGGGCTTTCCTGTGTGTTGCAATTTAAACCTTGGAGTAAGGATTAATTTGGTATTATATAAATAGGCCTTCGTTGCTTGTGTGTATGTATGTGTGTGTAGTAATAGTTAGTAGATACTCACAACGTGCGTGCAGTCGGGGTCGTCGAGCTGGCAGGTGCCGCCGCCGTTGCTCCCCAACACCTCGGCCATGTGCAGCGTCTCATCTTCGGGGAAGCCCACGAAGCACACGCGTGCGCCCGCGAACACCTTCAGCTTATGCTCTTTCTGCAAAGAACACAAAAAGTGCATCAAAAAAACACCGTCATATGGAAAAAAGGGGTGTGAGTCTTAAAATACCTCAATTAAATTAATATTTATATCGTTTTCGTTAGGGTTTGACAATGCCCCAGATTCTAACAATTAAAACTGTTTTAATATCATTGCATTCCTTTCTAACAGAGTTCTTGTGACAAGGACAAAATATGACAATCTTTAGTTGCGACCAAGTATGTGCCCGGTGCATGTAATTTTTTATTATAAGCAGTAATATTAGTCCTGCTCTTTTCATAGGAACTATATGAGATAGTAATGTGCAAGACAGAATTACCAGCAATTTCGTGAGTACTCTGTTTAATAGACAAACTAATAGTCATGAATTCATAATTCAAGGTGAATTATGAATTAAATATATATTCATGAATATAGAAGTAGCAGAAATATTATACTATAAACTCCCTGTCAACTTAATCACATTAAACGTTATAGGTCAGCACGGAATTCCAAGTATTAATATAACATGCGGCAGTACAGTCAGTTAAGTGTAACTATTAACACACCTATACTCATTAAAAGGTGTGGCGGCCTACAGTTATCGGTTGATGCTAATAATGTCTCTACTTTTCGGCTGGCTGTACCCAAGTGTACCCCACATATAAAACTTACACAGGAAAACGTTTCTTGTATCAAACAAGCAGTCTATCGACGGTCGCCGTAGCCTAGTTGGTAGTGCTCCTGCCTACGAAGCTGGTGGTCCTGGGTTCGAATCCCGGTAAGTGCAAATATTTGTGTGATGAACACGAACATTTGTTTCTGAGTCAAGGATGTTTTCTATGTATTTAAGTATTTATCTATCTATATAAGTATGTATATCGTCTCCTGGTACCCATAGTACAAGCTTTGCTTAGTTTGGGGCTAGGATGATCTGTGTGTCATTGTCCCTAAATATTATTATTATTATTAAATATTATTATGTTCATTCATAAGCGTCATATTATATGCGACCCATACACTAAAGTCTGTCGGCAGTTTTCCACTTTTTCAAAATTTTATTCCCCTTTTTATTCAAATGCCATGCCTCAAAACCGGCTATAAAGGAAGACTTTTTTTTATAATATAAAGGATTAGTAAAATAATACAATTATCTAGTGATTATTCTCATCCACCCTTCTTCTGAAAAAGTTGGAATATGTGCAATGGTACGTTCGGGATAGTGGTGACCTAAATATAAACATTAAATGTGACACATATAGCTGAAAGATCCTATGAGTTCCGATTCCGTCGTAATACGTAGTCCTTTTGTAAAAAATATAATCATATCGTAGAATAATAAATAGAATCAGCACAGTTGGGTAACAATATAATAGTACACTAACGATGATGTCATGGTTGGTGGCGAGGCAGGCAGGGTCGTCGCGCCGCTCCCAGCACGCGTCGACCCAGGAGCGCGCCAGCACGGGCAGGCCGAAGCCCGACGCGTAGCGGTACTTGTCGCCCGTGGCCGCGGCTGCGATCAGGTGCGTCACCTTGCTGGACATGTCCTTGCGTATAGACCCGCCCATGTAGTGGATCAGCGTTATCAGGTACGTCTGTATCGGAATAACAAAACATTCAATACAATACACGCCTTTTAAATAACATATAACGGAATACAATAACACCTCGCCACTCATTTCATAAAATAACCGTAGATCTTTTCCCAGCAAACGAATTATATTGATCAATTCAAATGGACCCTCCAATTGACCACTTATTATTAGTGTTACTTACGAAGCTTAATTTGCCTATAAAGACAACGGGTAGCACATCGACATGCAAGATTCACAGGCAAAATATGATTTTTTTTTCATACAAGATAACGATGCATTGCAAAAAAATACAATGTATTTTCACAAACTGGTTTTCTTTTATTGGTTCAGTGTTTTGGGTATATCGGGCTCCTTAATTTTCCTCCACTATTTATGATTTCTGACAAATATGAAATAGTTGCAACAAAATTTTAAAAGTTTCATGGATGTTGAATATACTAAATTAATGAAGACATTGAAATTTTGGTGCATTAATTCCATATGCATTTGCGTATAGACCGGCGCATGTAGTGGATCAGCTTTATCACGTACGTAAACCTTTAATGTTTCATGAGGTTTGAAGAAGCTAAGTTAATGAATCAACTTTTAATTGCTTTTTTAGTTTTATATTGTACACAATAAGAAGAAACTGAGATATACTGCTGTAACTGAGTCGAGGTATGGACGGAGTCAGAGAATCCCTCGCCTTTAAGATAAAATTGTTGGTTAGCAACTTAAAAAGATATTAATATGATTTATAAGCGTTAGATTGTATTCAAATAAATATTCCTAGTGTAGTTTGATTCAAATATTTATTAGGCGATAATTTATTCGTACTCGTCATATCACTACCACTATCGCGGTAAAAGTTACACAGGAAAAAATATATTTATGTGGGCCGCCCCATATAAAAATATTATATTTAGTAGGTAGGTAATAAATTCGTAAAGTTGTTTATACGCCTATGATATAAAATGTTACGTATAATATTATTAAAACAAATCTCATTTAACCTAAACTACATAGAACATATTGTTTTCAACACATCCCGGCATAGCTAGCATGGCTACGATACTCATGTCTGTTTTTCAGTGATTTCATTGGTCGGATGCTGTATAAACTGAGCTTTGGAACTATTGAAGACAATACATACAAAGGATAGGACAATACAATACACAAACGATAATGTGATAAATGAACTTAACCTGTAAGCCCTGTATTTTCTTATAGTTCAAGGAGTATATAGTAAAATGAGTCCTAATGTTTATATCCCATTCCAGATCCATAGACACGAACGCGATTTTGAGTATTATTTACGTTACAATATGTATGTTGCGATATCGCCGCATAATGCATATTTATCCGTTATCAGGTGATAAGACGCTTGAAGAAGCTAACAACTAATCCAGATTCAATTAGTTGCCCGAATCAAACACTACATAATCCTCGAAATATAATCTAGATAAAGCTTGCAGTCTCTTTATTATGTTGTATACAGACGAAAAAATTGATTACTTACAAGTTCATCCTTTTTCCGAAATCCTGAGAAACATATAACTGCGCCGCGCATCGCCAGCGAGTATAGAGGGCGCGAGTTCGCTGGCGGCGGCTCATCCCGCTCCGATAACTGTAGCACCGCGGTAGGACCCAGCACCCTGGTAGCAAAAGAAACAAACATTATACACCTTCTTTCTAAGGAAAATTCTAACCCAATTTATGCCACTCCCACACGTATTGTCGTAAAAGTATGGGTGGAAATACAGTGACTATTAATACAGGTATAAAAAATAGGGGGAAATTTTAGAAAAAAAACTGGGTGTCAAGGGACACCCGGATTGAACGAGTTCAATATTTTTTTTAAGTAAATTTTTTTTTTTTTTTAAACAAATATAATGTATTATAAATTTAATCAGTAGGCTCAATTTAAGTAACAAAAAAAAGCAAGAAGTGTCGTTACAACTTTTCGTCTTAATTTTTTCAGGAACTTTGTTCCAAACGACAACAAATCTAAGACAACATAATTTTTCCTAATCATAAAGTGCACTACGTACAAAAATACCAATTTAAATGGCGTCTGAGAGGGCCATGATGTTATACGCGGCAGCATACAATTCTTACGTATACCTTAATATTAGTGATAAAAGGCAAATATGAAAAACTGGCAATAATCATCATTGCTGCCAATATGGATCAGATATTTGACACCTAACATTGATACCGGCATAACCAGCAATTTGTAGCGACGCGTATTAATAGTAATGGAAAAGTAATTTTCCCATATTTTAAGTTTTTCTAGTCCGAAGTTTCTTCAATATATATTAAATATTGATAGGTATAGGAACTTTTTTGTAAGATAACAAAAAAATGTAGTATTAGCTAGGAACTTGCTGAAGAAAAACAATTTGGCTGTTGTGTGGAAAAGGCCTATTGGGCGGCATGAATAACTCCCGTCATGAGCCGCATACCAGATGAAATAAAATTAGATACCTACTTCGTCGAGTAATTAAACTATAACTGTGCAAAGTCGTTAAATTCTCTGATTATCATGTTGCATTGCGCACACAAATCACCAGCACCTTATTACATAGGTTATGTTCGCTTTAAAACTAGTGATGTGCCGGATCGTCAAAAATGTAGATCCGCGAATACGGATCTGAATACGGATATTTGATGTCAAGATCCGCAGATACGGATACGGATCTTAACTTTCTTACTCAATCG
Organism: Pseudoips prasinana; assembly: GCA_951640165.1. Classification (NCBI taxonomy): domain Eukaryota; kingdom Metazoa; phylum Arthropoda; class Insecta; order Lepidoptera; family Nolidae; genus Pseudoips; species Pseudoips prasinana. The sequence goes on along the minus strand of OX621236.1, from coordinate 17,756,651 downwards.
GTGTCGGTGTGCGCGATCTTGAGTTGAGACATGTTTTGGCTTGACTTGCGCGGCGGGTTTTTCTTTTGTTTTGTTTTAGTTTAATGTGACACTGGGCAGCATAGATAACGTTTGTGTTTGCTATTGGTACATGAGTTTAAAAAAATGTCTACAAAGAAGTTTAGTAGTGTAATTTGCAAAGAAAACATATAATAATTCAATAAAAAAGTATCTGTATTGAATTTAATAGATTTTGTTGTTGTTAGCTACTAAACCAGATCTATTTTAAATAATTTTGGACCGTCAGAATCTCGGTAATTGGCGTCGCTAGTGAGCCTTACCCTTCGCCTTAAAGAATTTTATCTATAAATTTAAAATTAATAAGCTAAATAGATCCGTAAAAGATCCGCCAAAAAGTAACGGATACGGACACGGATACGAATCTTTCTTCTGCCTCGGATATCCGCAGATACGGATACGGATATCCGGCACATCACTATTTAAAACTAATAAAACAACCGACAACGCTCTTTGCGGATGACAGCGCAATAACAATCAAATGTTATAATCTTGAATTCTATGCAACTGACATTAATAATTTAATTTCAGCTATTATTAAATGGCTGAACAACAATAATTTAAAAATAACCCTTAATAAAACAAATATTGTTTATTTTACCCAACGCATTGACACTGTTTCAAGCCTGATTATAAACTTTTACAATATCACAATACGAGAGTTAGATAGTAAAAAAAATCTCGGTATTTCAATAGATAAAAAAACTAATTGGTAAGACCACATTGACCATGTTTGTAAGAAAATTTGTAAATCGTTATACTTTAGAACTTACACCCTACCAAGGTCTTGTAGTCTCCATCTACCAAATCGTTTAAATTTTGGGGGCAACCCTACTAATAGATATGGCTTTTAAATGTCAAATGTCAAAAACGAGTGTATTCGTGCCATGTTTGGGCTCAAAGTGACAGATAGCTGCAAACCAATGTTCATAAAACACAAAATTCTAATGGGAGCATTAGAATTTTGTCTTTATATATAAGAATGTTCGTAAGGTCGCATCCTCATTTATTTCCCGGACTATCAGACGTTGTCACGCGCAATAGACTTGATAACTATAGATTATGTGACCGCAGCGCAACAACAGCATTATGGGAGAGACCATTCTGTGTATGGCACTTACTATTTATAATAAAATTCAAAATTGATCATACCAATATAAAAAAAAATCGTTATATTTTCTACGAAGGTTTATTACAATATGTCAGATTTTTTAACGATAAATTATTATTGTGATTTGACTTAATTATTCTAAATTCTATTAATTATTCTAAATTATATTAAGTTGTATAAATTTACTGTTTGCAGGTGAAACTTCGCAGGTATATATTACAAACTTTGGCCTCCAATTCGATTGGTCCTAGTATTACAGTAATTACTACTTGTGTGCTTCGGAGGGCATGTTAAGCTGCCGATCCCTCGTGAGTAGGCTACAGTCATTAAACCATGTCAGTGGCCTACCGGGCGGCCTGAACAACTCTGACACTACAGTAACCAATGCCCATACGATAAGTAAATAAGTAGTAATTACTACATTCACTGCCAATATTTTAGTATAAAAATGTGTTAGACGCAAAACAAAAAGTTAATGTAGAGCAGACGTAAAACGTATATTAGTCTATTTATTCCAGCAATTTAATGGTATCGGGTACGGGTGTAATAAAATTGAACAAAATGTGATCGAGAAGTGTAAACAACGCGGCCAATACAAACATATGCGGGTATTGACTATTGACGCAACTCAACCGACGGCCACGATGACCAATAAATCATTTCTAGACTGGTAGAAGCTTGCACTAGACAAATAGATTAGAGCTAGGTTTTATTAACCCCATCTGATAGAGTTTTTTTTCTTCCTTTGTGTTTGAAATCTCTGTGCTGTTAGTCATATTATAGTAATAGACATTTAAGACTGGTAGAGTTTTATTGTTTATACTATGATGTACCTGAGAAGCATGCGCCTAATGTATACCGGTTAGTGCTTAATACAGCTTATGAGCCTAAGCAAAATTCTAACGTATGGGTAGTTGTGGCTGTCCACACCCAGGACCACAGCAGAAAGAGCGATATACTGTACCTTTACTAACTGTAAATTTCATGATTTAAAAAAATATAATTTTTTTAAATATAATTTAAAAAAATACAATAAATGTCAAAAGTCGCAAGTTTTTGGACTAACGCCTACCAACGTGGTAGCATTCGATGCTGTTATTTCGACCTTAATTTTTAACCGACTTTTAAAGGAGGAGGTTCTCACGTTCACTGGTATCTATATATATAAAAATTAATGCCACTTTTCGTTTTAATGTTATAACTCAACAAAGCCTTTACCGATTTGGCTAATTTTGGTCTTGAATTATTCGTGGAAGTCCAGGGAAGGTTTGTACGTAGAGAAAATTTAAAAAAGTCTTGAACAAGTGTAAAAACAACATCTTTTAGCAATTTAAAATATTTTTTTTGTTTGAATAAATGAACTTAACAATCATTTTTTTATTACTATGACTTATACATAGCGAAGCACGTACCGGGCCGCTAGTTTTTAATAAGTAACACCGACTATCTTCTCTGTTTGTTAATCTGTGCTCTACATATCGGTCGTATCAGATACATGGTTGTTTTTCTGATCTGTAGATATGTTATCTACATTAGTATATGATACTCGTATCAAATATATAGATAACAGCTACCATTTATTTATTTATCTCATCGCATAGTAGCATATGATTTTCTTTTGCGTTCGTTCTATTGTGCGTCTGATTTCTTGTGTTAATTTTATTCGCCCTGCCAGCCGTTTCTTAGATCTTTTAATCTGTTATTATTCAGCTGTCATTTTATTTACGGCTTTTTGTTTTGTATCTAGTTAAGTAATCAAGGCAGTTTTAATTTGGCACTGTTTGTAAAGATTATCAAAATAACTCTTTTATGCCTTAGAACAACATTTCGATAGATAGGCGGTATATTCACATTTCAGACTCAGATATTTTTTTGCTCAGATATGCTCTAACCCTTTGCCAACCAAATTGCACTAAGCTAACTAAATACATAATTAACCCTATTCTGTAAATTTATAAAAATTGCTAGAAACATTATTTATAAAGTTTTGCTTCATTATCATCTGATGACGATTATGAAGCAAAAAGCAACAGTGGGCTTCTTTCGACTGATATGATTATTAGTCGACAGAAGCCCATTGTTGGACAAGGATCATCCCCAAAGATCTCCACAATTGCCGGTCTTGAATTACGTACATCCAGCGGCTTCCAGCGACCCTCACAAGGTCTTCGGTCCATCTTGTAGGGAGCCTGCCCACGCTGCGTCTTCCGGTTCAAACCTTTCTACCACAGCATTTTTTTGCTTAATTTTGGCAAAAATCTTAAGTGCACGTGTGTGTGGCACAGCGGTTAAGAGAGTCGCCCCGCCACATTGTGTCCCAGATTCCCGTTCAGAACAACTATTTGTGTGACCCATAAGTAGTTGTGCTGAGTCTGAGTGTAATTTCTGTCCATAGACATAGGGATTAATTTCCCTAATGCCGGCGTTGTTCTTATAAAAACAGAAGAAAATTACTGTTTAAAAATCCTAAAACCTACTTCACCTTTTCTTCTAGCCAACTGAATGGAACAAACATTATACTGACCCATCTCAAAGGCATTCCCCATCAATTGGAATAATAATTATCAAAATCAGATCGAATACAACTGAAATTGCGTAAGATACCAACAAAAACATTGCCGAATACATCGTCAAATTGATAAACTTCTTCCATCGAAATCGGTTAAAAAGCGACATTGTTAATATGATAATAATATCCTGGGACAATATTCACACACGGCCATCTGATCCCAAACTAAGCAGATCTTGTACTATGGAAACCAGATAAGTAATATACTACATGGTGAGCCTAAATAAATAAATAAATAAAAATAAATACATACACTATTTTTCATTTGTAAATATGCATGTAACTTATACAGATAACTAGCTGTGCCCCGCGGTGTTACCCGCGTTAAATTTTATAAATTTTCTTTGCTATAAACCTCACGGAGCCCGAGACCTTTCCAAACGAATGCAAAACCTTTGAAATCGGTTCGTGCGTTCTGGAGTTATAGCGTCAGGAAGGAAAACCCGACTTATTTTTATATAGTAGATTACACCCAGGCTCAGGAGAAACAGTTATGCTCATGCACACAAATACCTGTCCTGGGTGGGAATCGAACCCTTAAGCTCCAACGTGAAAAGCAAGAATCTACCAACCACGCCAACGGGCCCGTCAAAATTACGTATTATCTATCATTCCTTAATGATAATAGATAGGTGAGTGGATGTAAACGTGTTTATCCTAATCCTAGGTTAACGAGTTTACATGGATGACAATTGATATAAATTTCCTTGAAATAGTTTTACAGAAATCCAACGTAGAACAATCAAAGAGGCTGAACAAAACAGTTTGTCGTTCGCAATTTCCTGTACTACTAAACAACTTAGAAACTGAATAGGTCGTAAATTTTATATATTTCTCAATAGGTAGCGCAAAGGTCACTTAACAATAAACAACGTTTTATCTGTTTCACTCGTTACATAATATATTGTTATGGTGATTAGATTTCGTATGATATAGCCCTCACATATCATTTACCTTAGACGTTACGTATCTATGGAAAATTTATTATATATGACTAGTCATTGAGATTTAACTAGTATTTAACAAATATTATACCGCATTGGTACCGAATATGCCTTAATATCCATATGTACCTAGTAATAATTATGTATATCAGATTTTTTTGTAGTATAAGTAATATGACCAATAAAATCTGACTACAAGATTACTTTGAAATAATTTTAATCTATAGAAATAAAATAAAAAATTGAGGTCTTCTTGTACAGGTAATCATTTCTTTGTATGTCTGTCTCTTTGCTCCAGCTAATTTCCGAAACCGATTTTTGACAAGACTTTCACTGGCAGTTACTTAAATGGTATAATGGATAATATCATTCATACAAATAAATAAAAAATAAGGTTTTGTTTGTAATGCCAAATCAATAACTTTATACTAAATGCATTATGTCAGTACCGACAAGAAAACCAATGTTTAAAAATATTTGTCTGTTTATTCCTGCTAATCTCAAAAACGTCTGGACCGATTTTAACTAGATATTTCAAATTTAACTAAAATCCATTTATGCGGTTATAGAACAATACTACAGCCAAACGATATAAGTGCATATAAAAGGAGCTATAAAATAATACCATTTTTGAAATCGGGAGATGCTCGAGGTGATTTAACAATTCTCGCAGTCATTCTATACATGACTGACTTTAATTTTTGCAATGTCCCCATGCTTAAGAGGGCACGTAAATCTACTCCGCCACTCTGCGACTTGAACAAGTCAGACACAAGGGCAACCACTAACTAGTGACCACTGCCCACACAAAAATATATTAATAAAAACGTGATTTAAAATGTAAAATATCATAATACTACATTCTAGCTCATCCTGAGGAGAGTCGCAGATAAATCCAATGATCGATATAATATCCGTTACGCTTCATTAATCTAGAGCATATTGAGTGGTTAAGGTACGTACAATCAGTAATTAGTGGGCTTGCGAACCGGATACTAATTGCTCATTCACCCTATCTATATGTGAATACGAAAACATTATTAAGTCAGAACACACACACCCTCCTTTTACGCAAGTTTGGTGTTCCAACGGACAAATTCGCTCGCTTATAAATGACAACTAGCGGTGTATGTCCGGTGTCTACACGTCACCTCGGACTGAATGCTAATATGTTTTTATTATTATTACGTTTGGATTGGTTACCAAATTATTTGGAACTGCCAAATAATTTGGTAACCAATAAATTGGGTTGGGTATACATCACGCACAGTTAAGTACTCAGTATCATGCAATTGATAGAACGATAGCATGATGCAAATCATTTACTTTTTATATATGAGTAACCGCCATACATGGATACCCAGTGTTAGAGTTGGTCAAGCCGACCAATAGGCCTCTGAGATGGCTTAAGGACTACAGGCGGGACCGATTACCGGGACGTGATTAACATGCCCGCCGAAACACGGGGAAATAAAAACACTTTCGTGGTCACCCATATACAGACTGACATCACGACTACTAAGTGTAAGGGTGATGACGGTGATGACAACAATGAGCGACTTATTGTTTACTAAGCTACCAAAAGGACGCTTGTGATTCTGACTGTCTATGATTGTAACTGGGCATAGTTATAATCATAGTCAGAATAGAGATATAGACCCTCTATTCCCACCTAGGACTTAACTATTTATTACCCTGATATATGAGTTGACGTTTGAATGCTAATGTAATGATATACACTCGCGAAATGTAATATGGCGAATCTTAGACATCATTTCATAACATTAAGGAAATAAAACATGTATCGGGTTAGTCTCAGATTAAAGGTCTTGATGACCTGTTTTGAATAAATATCAACCTATATAAATATGCGATGACAATGATTTATCGTAAAGTTAAACGTAAATAACAAAATAAACATATATGACTAAAATCCACTAAAATGCTTAAAATATGTAGTCGGAGGCCAAAAGCGAAAAAGCAATGAAAACGAATGTAACAAAAATGGCCTTCGACTAAATATTTACACTCTCGTCTGTCTATCTATGTTGTATTTTCACTTCTTTTTAGCTATTTATAATATTATAATTTATTTTATTAACCGTATGCTCGTCCTCAGTTTTGATTACTTTTCATAAAAAAAAATCCTAGTAGAGGCAAATTATTTAAAGTAATTCCTTAATTTGAAAAAGACAAATTTCACCCTAAGACAAGGTCCGGAAATCCCTGTACGTTCCAACCGGATGACTGCCCGCAAAATCTTTCGGTCGATCTAGGGCTGGGCAGTGGGAATATTGAGGGTTTGTTAGAGACAGAACTCCATGATTGATGTGACATAAGACAAAGATGACTGACGTTTCGAAATTCTCTACTCTTTACACCATTTTTGGCGAATTGACCTGTCTTCTTTGGATTTTTTAATGCATGCATGCATCTGATTTTAATCGTAGTAAGTAGACGGATATGCAAGTATGGAATACCATACCGGCATGGTGTATTTTAAGCGAAATTACGTAGGAAATCCTGCCTGATTACTGACATTGAGACAGGCATGATCAAATTAATATTTATAGCAGGGGCTCTACCAGCTAAGTCGCCGAATATCGTTTTCGTGAATGGCGTTCAAATAAATAAAAATGACGATGATGGTCCGGAATCGATTGTCAACGTTGAAGCCGATTTAACGATTGATTAGGTCATTTTTAACCTCTATTTATTTGAACGCCATTCACGAAAAAGATGTTCGGCGACCTAGCCGGTAGAGCCCCAGAATCGTTTATGTATGTCCACACTTTATTAACATCATTATTTTTTACAAGATTATTCGACGTAAGAACTTTTTAAAATTACACCAGCTAATCGCAAGGGAAGTTGCGCAGCATACCAGATATGCACATTGACGCACTTGCTATAATACGGGCAATATGGGCTTTGGGCAGGGTAAATAGCGCGTAGAGCCGGGAGAAAGGTTCTCGAATGGTGGATATTGACAATAATTTCGCATACTGATCTTCTTCAAGCTTTTAAATAGATCCTTAATTTATTATTGAACATTTTAATTTTATAGTTTGGGATTTTTTGACGCATATTTATAATTGACATAAACTCTAGGCATATTTCCTTTAAAACTAGGGGCTCCGAACAGTCAACCGTAATTTCTAACAGTCTCAACAACACTACTGAAAATATTCTAGCAGGGTGGGTGAATCTTCAAAATGAAATCTTTCTGAAAAAATATTCTTTTTCTTTCTTAAAAGAATGAAATAGATTGTATGATTAATGTGTATGTGTACACACATACACATATAGACGCAATCAATAGACACTACATTGATATGAATCGGGCATTAATATTATCAAGTAATAGTAATCAATTGACTCAATCCGATATCAATGATAAATAAGTTTAGGACGCACTTGAATAAGATCTTGTTTCAAGCTAACACTGGGCCAATATTTGACGGCTTTGTTGGTCTAGCGCTAGACCAACAAGGTCGTCAATATTTGCCTAGTGTTTGCCTGAATGACAATCTTCTCTCTTTAGCTTGGCAATTCTTCGGGCTATGTTGGTTACTTTGATTTGCCAGCTGATTTTGACATTTCTGATTCGATTTCGCAGGAAATCTCCTGAACGATGGTAGACCTAATTTATTGGACACAGGATACCCAATCATATCGCAAAATCAATTAATGTCTCAGCAGAATATGTCAGCGGACGCGGAGCTAGTGACATTATGAATTACTCTACCCCAATTACCGAAACAATCTTCGTGAAATTTGAAACGAAGACCTAACCTTAGAGAATTTAATTTATTATTTAACGGAGTAAGTATCCCGGCTTCGGAACGGTAATTACGTTTTCAGGCGTTTGGGGTTGAAACTTTCTTCAAAAATATTTCTATGCAATTCTTTGACAATGCCCGTGACCAGAAGGCTGGCCTTTCTTTTTACCACATAGAGTAAGTATTGCCATAGAACTTCGCTTTGCTGCGAATTTAGTTGAAGTCGTCTGGGCACGCTATCTTTTGATAACGATGCGGAGCTTCTAATGGATGGTCCTTAGTTTATTTTAGTAGTGCGCCAAAAAACAATACATATTTAGTATAAATAGAGTAAAATATAGTTTTATAATAATCCCAAATTTGACTGGTGTTGCGTGCACGAATTTCTAAGCGGTCGAAACTAGTTCACCTCGATCATTTTCTGGTTAGGCGTAGTATATCTAACTATATTTATAATATTTTCCTACAAAATAATAAATCTGTTACCTTTAGTTTAAGCAAACATATTTTAATCGGATGTCTGAAGATGGATTTACAAAAGCACTCATATTATGAAAATTTATGTTTTTTATTTCCACACATAGTAACTTAAATAAATAAACACATGGAATATATTATATCTCTTATCAAAACACATCTACTACCATGTTTACGTATGTATGTACCTACTCGTACTTTGCCTTGGATCGTGATCGTACGTCATATAATTATAAATTCATCTGCTTCTGCCTCAGGTTTCTTAGGAACAAGCCTCATCGGAAGAGACGATGACCAGAACACGGTAAAGTCCCAATCGGAAGCGGCTGGCTTTAAGAATAAGGCAAAGACCCGGTTAAATGCAGCTGTCCTACAGAATAAGATCAAGGCTCAGCCGAATGTGTCTTGATCCACAATAAGGTCACAAATCTGCGGAATGCGGCTGGCTAGAATAATGTCCTAGTCAGAAGCGGTTGACTTCCAGAATAAGTTCAGGTCGCAGTAACTTGCTACAAATTTTTAGAATAAGTTTAAGTACGGGGGTGAAGCGATTCACCCAAGAAAAGCTCAAATGAGAGTCTGATATGCTCTTATTATTCCTAAAGATAAAGAGATTCTCTTCCTAAAGATTCACGATATAATGTTGTTTAAAATTTGAATTAAATACTAAATTTCACGCCTACCTATAGACCTACATTAACTACCAATAAAATTGTTTACTACTACTAAATACTCATCAATCTTGATAAATACTTCATCAACTAAGCTGAACGACGAGTCACAAAAATTAATTATAGAATTCGTTTTATTTCAATGTATTGTAGAAATAAATATTATTAGGGCGCCGAATTAATCCAAGATGTGAATTAAAATCATTCTTAGATATGGTGGGCGGAGATTCGGCGACGCGCGGCTCGTTACGGAAAGAGTTCGATTCCGACGACGCTACTGGGACGGCGAATGATACGTCACAGGATACCGCAGCCACTGTACCTACGTGTCGTTATAGAAATAGTTGATGACTTACATTCCACGAATTTGTAAACAATCATCGCGATTCAATTAAACATTTATGAAGAAAAGCAGGAAAGCGTTCCAACGATAACAGCTGCACGGTGCCGAATATCGATTCGATGAATTACTATAAAATAAATAGCTGTACATTTCTCATAATTCTCTTGTATAACTCTGAGTTCTGTAATTTTTCTCAACCAATTAAGACATCTCTCATATTAAACTAACTTCGTACCAAACGACACACAGTTCGTGATTGTTTTGTTTTTGGACGTAAAGAAATGATACTGTTTTTGGAAGTGTGAAGAACACTTCAGGCGGGCGGAAGCAAGTCCAAAATATGACAGCTATGTATGTGTCATTGTTCGGAACGGGAAGTTAACACAGGAAATGCTGATTATGAAGAAAAGTCATTATTGGAAATAGAGATAATGAAAAAAACGATTCTATAAATTCATGCTGGGTTCTTACACAACAGGAAAATATCAAATACGGGTCTGAATGAATAACCAAGATGAATATAATCAAATCTTTTTGATACTTCTCAACAACACCAAGTGGAATCCAACTCAAAAGTAAAATTACAAACGCAACTATTAGCAGTGCCCGCTGCTGGAGTGCTACAGTATCAAGTATAGAACTAAAACAGCGTACATAAGCTCTTACACATCATAATTAGGCGGCATAATATCCGAAGTCTTGGGTTCAGGGCTAGCGACAAGCTGCGGCGGCACCTCCTCTTCGGGTGTAGGCGGTAGGCGCGTGGGCCCCATCACTATCACACACTGTTCAGGCACTAGTCCGACGTGCTCTAGACACTATCGCTTCACTTTGGACCCACTCACTAGCACTCTTTATCATTGTATTGGAGGTTACCTCACTCACTGTTCACAACAATCATAATATCCAAAATTTCGTTATGATTTCGCGTATTCGTTCAGGGTTACTTCAGGCTAAGAAGCTGTATAATAGTTTATCTCGAAAGCCGCAAAAACAAAGGTACAAGCGGCATGCGCGTAATGCGTTCCACGTTAGATTGAAAAACAGTCGAGAGGAATGCGAGGCCGAAAATAGCAAGGAGCGTCGCGCGACCCTCGCTTTACACCGCGCGCCGAGCGCTGAGCGACGCACGCGCAGCAGGCAGAGCGCGCACGCTACGCGCACCTTTATTTACATCCATCCTTCTATGAAACAGTCGTATAACATATATGTTTTACAAACGCTTTACGAATGGGAAGGTCCCGCATGTATAAACAACCCCGACTTCCTTCGCTGGAAGGAGTCATACCTTTACACATACTGCATACCTATACCATTACGAATAAGAATTTATCAACCGAAAGGAGTTTCTAAGAACGTTTATTTTGGATTCATTCATAGTATTCAAACGCTTACACACGTTATTATATGAAAGTCACATGTTTTACAATACAATCCCGGAATGTAGTTTCTTTGAATAAGTTCCTTGGAAATTGTTAAGGTTTTGCAATATCTTTTAAACTATGAGCTAGTTACTATTCCGCCTACATCAGTCCATTGTTACGAAAAGTTCATATTCCTGAAGTTTGCATTTCTGTCCATTGACTTCGGTAATACTTTGTCAAAGTTTTGTCTTATAGTCAAGAGTATGATAGTAATCCAAATCAATCTGTTTGTTTCAAATGCCAGTAACGCCTCACAAAGAATGCAAGGCATCCCAATCTCGACTCCAATACTGAAGCAGGAATTAAACAGGAATAGCATCATTAACAACCGGCGTTTTACAGAGACGGAGCTACACGCTTTTGAGAGGCAACTCTTGAGAAAACACACTTGTTTTATTGGAATTGCTATCCACGGACTTCATCTTACAAACAGCGTCAAGGCTGGTGGACTTTCAAGCCTGAGTATAATTTTTCAGTCTGTATTTATTGCTTTTGACCAAATGCACACTGAATCTATTCTATTTTTTCAGTTCATGGTAACTATAACTCTGGCAAGTCGCATGCCATCAGTTCAGCGTTGCTAAATTATCTCTCTTCCTCGATGAGCTTTGGCAATTTTACTAACACCCAGATTAAATATGAACAATGGTAGGTATTGTGAAAGGAATTCGCAGATCGAATTAACATAAATCAAAAATGACTGAAATGCTTATAATAAATGTTTGAAACTGGTATGTTGCGTTAATCCCCATAGTCTGTCAAAAAGCCACCCTGCGTAAAAGATTCCCTGTCTAGATCCGGCCCCGACGTTTTATTATATTAACAAACGGTGATGTTGTAAAAGTCTGTTCATACAGCCGTATCTAATGAATACAAGTGAACACATTTAAAGATAAGGGGCGGCCAAATTGCCAGTCATAAATCATATGCAAGACAAGATCATAGTTTCGATCCATCTTAAAGGAAACTGGGGTTGTAAAACATGGACGTTAGGAAGCAAGATGTTGAATCGTCCACATTTTAACATTACCGTAAAAGGTCCGGTTTCCAATAACAAAATGAAACATTTAAATTATAAGACATAGTCTACAACTATATCGATTAAAGGAGTTTCTAGACGGAAAAAACAAATTGGAATCGCGCCATCCGTTTGGGAACTATAATGCCACGAACCGATGTCCATAGCACAACCTTTTTTGACGGGAGTTAAAAATAATGAAATTAATGGCGTACAGAATTGAAGCTATTTCAAAGCAAAGAATAATGTATCGTCGAGTAAATCACATGCTCCATGTTAAAACGGTTACATGTGACGGTGAGTATGCGAGGTCTGTGTACATGTACAGTCAGCTACATTAATATGTGAACAGTTCCATAATAACCGGCTGTTGACTTACTTGCTCTAAGATTATTACTTAAAGAAGCCTTTGCATAGAAAGTTTGTTTACGCTTACATTATATACACATGGCTTGTTCCAAGGTGATAAATAGCAGGTGATTTCGAATTATCTCCTATAACATGGGTGTGGACTGAACAGTCGAACCTAATTAACTCGATTGTTCAATCATTTGAATTGAAGTTAAACTATTATTAAATTAATCTTTGGAATGTGTGTATGTAAATAAGATCCTCCAAACACAATGATTCATGAATCAGGAGACGGAGGTGTGATGTAGGCGGGGCGGATGTTTTACACCATCCCGTAAATCTAACGAGTATCAAGTCAAATAAAGTTCCTTCCTAAAAGATCCGGGTCTCTGTATTTGGAACTTTACAATACCAGGTTCATACGAATGCAGCCCATCTGTTATTATTTATAACAGATGTGCTGCATTCGTATGGATGGAATGCAGTCTTAGTTCTTCAGTTGGACGAGGTTGGACTCCTTTTTTCTTTCTAATTAAATTCGTTGCGGGATCCACGACAGTTAAAGCAATTCCCCGGGATATGCCTGAGCCTCACCGCTCAGTGTCATTTCATTGTGTGCCACTGTTGATCCTGGCTTACAAGAGTTGCAGTGGTGGGTAAGAGCGAGGGACTAGTCCCGATTTAAAAAATAAAGGCTCGTACTAGAGAGGCTACTTTAAACTCCATTTTTGAAAATGGATGCTATTCTATCAGAATTGTCCGGATATTCCATCCACAAGATTGATAAGAAAAGAGAAGGTTACTACTGAGGAAATCTGAAAACAAAAGGTGTACCTATGGCAAGCCGACACAGCTGGAGTGACGAACAACGATTTAGAACGAGATTAAGAACGCGCTTTGATTCAGTCAAAGTAATAGGACTCCTCGAAAAGTAATGAACCCAAACCCAAGATAAGGCAAAGGATACTTAGAGGAGTCCCATTCACTGCCCATCACCAGTTCAGTTCTATGGAACTGCACTTGGTTACAAAATGATTTCGCAATTAGAAGACTAGAATGTACTACTTTAATAACATAGTTATAGGGAAACTACTAAAAAGGAGAGGGGATAGATAGAGATGCAGAAGCAAATTGAAGACTTGTCTCCCTACCAGCCGGACGTAGATACTTCTTGAATCAAAACAAATTCCTTCTGTCCGCAATAAATTAGCCTAAAGGGAATTTCTGCTCTGTTAAAAATAGTAGTCTGAATCCAAGTGGTAGTAGGGTAAAAAATAGACAACTGACCATAATATATCTACTCAAGATTCTCACTCTTCCAATTTGTAGTTACATTCAGGGTTTTGGTCTATTTACTAATGAATGACAGAGCCTGTTTAAAATGTTACATACCAATTAATCAGTGCAATTGTTCTTGATTTGCGTCATAATAACAATTGGGGCGAAATTTCGTTACATTCGTCGGAGGCTTATTAATTTGGTATTGATACGAAAGTACAGTCCAATCAAAGTTTACAGCTCAGTACTTTGAAGTCGACATTATTACGTATTCAGTACGGCCAGCTTTCGTAGTACAAGTGTTATTTTTCACTGTTCCCAGCAACAGCAGGCTACCATAGCCGCAGAATCATGTTTCATCTCCAATAGGGCATTGCCGACAAGTTTTTCTACACAGACTTATTAATTTGGTATTGATACGAAAAAGTACAGTCCAATCAAAGTTTACGGCTCAGTACTTTGACGTCGACATTATTACGTATTCAGTACGGCCAGTTTTCGTAGTACAAGAGTTATTTTTCACTGATCCCAGCAACAGCAGGCTACCATAGCCGTGTATAGATACTCTACTACGAAAATGCATTGACAAGACAAGACATGTTTATCTACGTTCGACCAATTTAATAACGAAATCATTCGATCAAGTGACTCAATACACAATTGTCCGCAATTTCATTAGCAGTTAGCAGTGGGGGCTTTTGGTGCATAATATTTTAACTATCCAAATGAAACTCCTCTAAGAAATATGAATGTTCTCTTAAAAAGTGTGGTTTATCATGTCCATCTTAATGAGTACTATTTTAGAATGACTCCACGTCACAGAGACGAATCCACGTTTGCTTTTACACGTACACAAGCGTAGGTGAGTGTTAGACAAAAAGACGTTAATGTAAACGCGCAACAAAGCATTCGCCGCGCTTATTAGTAGTCTAGTCTAGCAATCGACCGTGTGCGATGCCAAAATATATGTCAATAACGACTTGTTCACGTTATTTCGTTTCTACGTTTAATGAATACGCTCACGGGATAGTGACTGATCGTTTAGATACATTACTGATGAAGATATACGTTTTCGTTGCCTCCTTGGTTTAGCAGTACGTGTACAATCGCAGATTATGAAGTCCTGGGTTCAAAAGTTCAAGAAGTGTTATTGGGATTTGTCTGGCAAGAAAACCACTCAGTCATAGCTCAGAGTGTGGAGGTTGTCGGTTTTGTCCGGCCATGCCTCGTGGGTCACGTCGAATAGCCGTCTCATCGAATTATGAGTGAAATGATAGAGAGTGCACTTATACCTACGTGAACACTCCAGCACTATACTATAACCTCCGTAGTCAACTAGTCTCCGTAAAAATAAGCAACCTCTGGCAAAGCAGACGGGTCTGTTGGCGTCGTTGGCAAATGCTTGCTTTTCACGCCGGAGATCGTGGGTTCGATTCTCACCCAGGACAGATATTTGTGTGCATGAACATGTCTGTTTGTCCTGAGTCTGGGTGTAATTATCTATTTAAGTATATATTAAAAAAAAGAAAGTATTATATTATGTAGTATATAGCACAAGCTCTGCTTAGTTTGGGATCAGATGGCCGTGTGTAAATAATGTCCCAGGATATTATATATCTCCCTCTCTAAAAAAAAACAAAAAAATTCAGCCAAGAGCAACATTAAATTACATATAAGTTATAAATAACCACTTTGAAAAAACTAAAATTAGCTCGCTAATTAATTTAATAATTATTATTATAAATTTTGTGTTATTTCTAATTCGATTAGATACGATACGAACCGCAGATCTAAATATCTACATGTACCTACCTAGAAATAATTACGTACCGACATGCGACACCAGCACATCAAGCTACCTCAATCTGTCAAATTTCCCCAATTGAAAGTGAACCTTATGCTTCGGTGATAAAGTTGAAAATCTATCAAAGAAATTTGACAGATTGGGGTACCTGGATGCTCTGACGTCTATAGAATTAAAAATATAAATACAAACATGTTCTGACTTTTTACAAGAGCGTTTTTAAAGTTTAGAGAAAGAAGAAATTAAGGAGTTTTTGTTGCAAAATCCTGCATTAAATTCTTAGCTCTCGAAGCTTTAGTTGTGTTGTAATATGATCACGGTCAAAATCAATACAAATCTTAGAAGTTGATATTTTTATCTAGTACCTGCGTGTGTATCGCGTACTCGTGTAAATATATTTAGTAAATTAATTTTGGATTGAGAAATGACTCGGTCCTAATTAATTTATACACTGATATAAATTAATTTAAGACCAACTAATTAAATTATATACTGATACCACCCGACTGACTGTCAGACTGAGAAATTACTCGGTTTAAAATAATTTATACACTGATATAAATTAATTTAGGACCAACTAATTAAATTATGTACTGATACCACCTGACCGACAGACTGAGACTGAGAACTGATATAAATTAATTTAAGACCGAGTAATTAAATAATATACTGACATGTTATTTACATCAGTATGTGTATTTATACTTATGTAATAACTTATTGCGTAAATTGCGTAAATTAATTTTGGACTGAGAAATATTTAAATCAAAGATATTAGGGTATTAGTACTTTTAAGTAGAATACCCTGGCGACAACTAACACCCTGCTGTCTGATCCCAAACTAGGCAGAGCCGGTACTATACAACATGTAACTTAATTAACGCACATCCTGAAAATAGTTTGTTCAGAACCGTTTACTGAATCGGTTTATAACATTTTTAATACAGATAATTTTTTATTCCAAAATAATTTAAACTACGGAAATTATCGTTTTTTTAACCCTGTACAGTCAAAACAAATTGAAATGGACCGTAAGTCAAAGTAATAAGACTTTTAAATCGCAGTTTTATTTGTATTCATACCAATTCCATCATTCAACACAAAATAAAGAAAAATGAACTTTATTCCAAGAAACTAATTTAGTAAATAACAAAGTATATAAATATCAAATAAAAATGTTGTGTATGTATTATGATTACAACATAATATTCTAATTGGGGTGTCTGAGGGTGTGCGTTAATTACGTTACATGTATATATAACCAACAGAAAAACATACTTAGATATTTCTAAATACACCCATATTATAGATAAATTACACTCAGCCACATAACAAATAATAGTGTTAATTGTTATGTGGCTGGGTGTAATTTATCTATAATATCCTGGGTGGGGATCGAACCCATGACCTCTGGTTTAGCAGTTAGAGTCACTAACAACTAGACCAACAGGTCAGTCGAAAGACATAGTAACTAAAATAGTAAAATAAAAAACAATAAAACTGTTTAAACTGACTTCAAAACCAACTACCTTACATAACACAAAATTATTACATTTAAGATTGATGCCAATAAATATACATAGATACCTATGTTAGTTTCTTCTTATGTGCACCAACTTCAAATGTTATAATTTAGTCTATAGCCAAAATTATTCAATACCTTTTGGTTGGTTTAGGAGTCGGATTTTTTTAAACAGTTTAAAACTATTGAATAGATGGAATTAATTCATGATACCGTGCCATGTTATATTAACAGGTCGTGTGTCGGAAGAATTAATATGGAAGTCATTTCTGATATTCCCTTGACTAGAAAGGTAGGTCGATTCTATAAGAAAAATAAATTGTCTAACTGAAACCGTGGCGATATATCAAATTCGAATTCTCTAACGCCGATACTATAAAATACATACATCACTGGCTCAAGGTTAAGGGAGTTAAGTGTACGGGTGAGGGTGGACACCGGAGTGAGACGTAATGTTTACGGAATAACCCATCTGATCTTTTTCGATACATCAATTGATGGTATCTATTTGCAATCAAGACACAGGTCGCAAATTGGAAAGTAATTTTGCAAACCCTCGCAACTAAATAAACTAATAGGCGTTCGTTATTACGTAAGTGAAAGTTAGATAGATGCCTTCACGCAAGTCCACGCCACCATCTGTTGTGTTACATTATAAATGAATTCAGGAGATAAATAATGATAGAACTCACCTATATTTTGCTCTGTGTGCTGTGTCGAAGAGGTCACCTTCGAAAGGTGAGGTGATGAGGTAGGACGGAGCGGCTGGAGGCGGCGCCGGTGCCGGCAGTGCCTCTGGGCTGGGCACCATGGCGACCGTGCCCAGCCGCTCGCAGGCCGCGCGCACCCGCTCGCACTCCAAACACGTTTCATTGACGTAAACTATGGGGGTCGACGAGCCTGCAGAAATATTTTAAAAACTTATCCTCTAAACATTCGAAAACTTATCTTTGAAATATATTTAGACATATGATTTGTTATTTACAAATTTGTAAATTGGTATGACGAATTGTTCAGATATGATAGTAAAAGTATATAAGCGTATTCAATCTGACAATGTGATACGAATTTGTAACTTTATCTCATTGAGATCATTATCTCAAAACTTTCAAATTGCTTGCTCGAAATCGTTATTAAATCACGTTTAAATATAAAACCGGAAAATTGATTTTCTTTTTATCGTCCAGATGCATCTCTTTTTTTATATTTCGTGTTCGGATAAAGATATTGAACAATCCATTTGAAGGCTTTATTTATTTTAATTACACGATTTATAACCCTATTCGGATAAAACTATTCAGTTTATGGATCTATTTGGTGTAAAACTATTAATATATTAATATTAAAGCAGTTCCTTTTGACAACAGCCAAGTACACCAGACAAAGGCACGAATCCAGTTATTGACAAGAATATAAGCTTACTTAAAGTATCAATGAATTTCCGAGAAAAAATCTGTACAATATCGATGATCACATTTTCTTTGACAAAATGTGCTGCCACTTGTAGTTTCAATAACAAATCAAGCTATCACTGTCAACAGTGCAGAGACGAACAGAATGAAAATATTATTAGCACAAAATCTAAAACAATCATTAGATCAATTCGGTCATAAGAAACTACTGCAAGCCCTAAATATCTCTCCTCGAATTGAGCATGCATTAGACGTGAACTACTGTATGATATCTGTTATGTTATTATGTATCAGTCTGAGATGATAGACACATTATATGGTTCCAAGAAAAACCTAAGTAAACAATGTTTTAGCAAGATAAAAGAATGCGAGTGTTTTCGTAAATTAAATGTTGTTTCATTAATATTTATGCATCCATGCAGATATGTATTTATTTGTTCTGTGGCCCCTATTCTTGGGAAAGTACTTGATTCGCGTAAGGAAATCGTGAGCCATAAGCACGATTTATCTGATTACGACAAAGCCCCGTTGAAAAGAAACAGATGCTGACAACCACCGCTTCCTTTGATCCTTCAAGAATTCGCAGCAGAGGTATGCAGAGCCAGTTCCAACTCTTGTAAACATCGGTCATCGGCACGCATTATTATTTCGGTCGCTAATTTAATGTAAATTATGCTTGCTCTCTGCGAATTCACTAAACAAGTACCTATCTCAAGTTAATCAAATATATTATTCAGAATTACGATAAACATTATAACTGAAAAAGGAAAATGGCTACGCATAAAAGAAATGTAAATGTTCGAAGAAAACTAACGTGTAATATAAACCTTTCGGGACGAGGTTTTCAACGTTAATGGTTCAGGGTCGCTGAGTCACGATTGTGACACAGGGAACACCCGGCACTCTTGGCATGCCACACCACTCTAACGCAAAATGCTGTTGCCAGTACCTCAGCACATTTGGATACACTCGAGTATCTAACAAACACTCAAAACAACACACTCCACACAAGTGGTACCACACTAACTTTGATAGTGTTATCAACAACGTGATATGGATACAGTCTCCTGCAGGTCCACATTGTATCAAAGTAAGACTTTATGATTGTTTATGCAATGAAACATGCACCTGTATAATGAATTAATGTATTCTGCATGAAATTATCATAACATATCCTACACACCAAACATTCAGCAGTAACGACGATATTTCGTCTTCTTAACTCAAACACGCACAAAAAGGCAAAATAATCATGATGGCCATGTAGGAATTAAGATGATGTAAATATGAGTATTATAATGGTTAATGATTGCCTGCATTATAAACGGCTTTTCTATGTTGTTTTATAATAGTTTATTCACAGCCAAGGTACCATGTAAGGGAAGCTTATATTTATATATTTTTGAATTGTTTTTGTTTTAATTAAGATTTTCAATACGAATTCAAGTAATAAGAAGGAACAAAAGATTCAAATTGGAATGATGATGACGATGTGGTGATCACGCCATGCCGCAAACGCATTCGCACTCACATCCTCCACCGAGGTATGACCGCAGTTGTTCTACCAACGCTAGCATAGTTGGCGTGCGTGCCGCGAACTACGCTTTACGCCATCTGAACAAAGTTCGGTGCGTAGAGTAAAGACTGTTGGACACCAATACATAGTAAATATGAAAACAAAGCTCATTACGAAACACAAAATAAGATGAGCATGTGCCATATTTCACGTTGCAAATAACTCTGGTATGTGTGTATACTAATTAATCTAGTTATAGCGTAGACAACTTCAGCCCATTGTTAACATCACCAAAGTGCAAGACCTGTTTCATACGGTGATCCCGAAAAATAAACATACATACCTGAGGGTGATTCCGAATATCACAAAAATAATACCACAACAAAATCATATCACAACGATAAATGTAACAACAGCTAAAAGAACCCATGAGAGAATTGAGAAAAAAAGCCAATAAGAAAAAGAACCTTAAATATCACTAAACAACCGTAATGACTAAATATTTGTTGTAATAGGTACCTACATGTCAAAAAAACGCTGTGTAAGAACGGAACGAAATTTCTAGTTACAATAATTTGATGTTTGTATTTATCTTCCAATTGCGTTCCACACTGAGTTAGGTAGAATTCTTCTTAAATTTGCTATTGAGACATATCTCTAACGATTATAACTATATTACTGTATTACATGAGACTCTCGAAATATGTTTTTATATGCAATTAGGCAACATTCAAACCTATTCTTAAAGATATGGTCTTCCTCAAGGTGGAAACTTAGGGCCTCTGTTAAACTTGATTCTATACCGTGTTTAACTGAACTCTGTAAGAGCTGATTCTTAAACTACGTCTAATTTAAGTTTAACAAGGTTTTGAACTGAATCTTATCTGTAAATAAGGACTAACATCCGCCCTTTTCCCTATTTTATGGTCTATATTATTTAGATCCCAGAGATTTTCCATATAAAACCTAATCCTTTCTATGAAACCTAATATCAGCGTTATGGCATCAATGCTACCAGTGTATCGCCGAAAACTTGAACTTGATAAATCTTTAGTCTTGTCCTGGGACCAGAGCAGTGATTTACATTACACGATAATATACTCAGCGACGGTGACTTGATCACAGCACCTGATATGACTGCATCATTAACATATCAAATTACATATAATAAGGTGGCACGGTGGTGTATTAAATAGTCGTTACTTTTTAAAGACAAACACTACGGTGTACTCTGGATTTTATGATAATAATCGGTAAATCTTTGTGTGATGAACACGGTTATTTGTTCTATGTCTGGGTGTAATTTATCTATAATATATGTATGGATTTACAAATATATACGTATATTTATCAGTTGACTGGTTGCCACAGTATAGGCTCTGCCTAGTTTGGTAACAGACGGCAGTGTGTTAGCTGTCCTAAGATATTTATTTATTGGTTTGTTACAGCTTCACGCTTCTCCTACTTTACTGATCTGCCTTGGGACTGGTAATTATTAGTATAATGGAACAGAAATACGATAAAAACGTATAGGATTTCCCAGCAAGAATTTCTGCGTAGTAAATATTGTCGGACAATAATGGCAATACGGCACTTTTACGCGTGTTTAAATACCTAGAAACTCTCCCACTCATCTTACAGGAAAGTTGTCCCCGCTTGGCAGGTTTTCTACGTATATTGTGAAAAAAATGATATCGAAATTTTCGTACTAATCAAATTAGAATGATGTATCGCTGATACGTCGTGTAGAAATGCAATTGATAAACATTTATAGGCCCAATTACACTATCACTCGGCTTCTCAAATATAAGGTATAATTCCACCGATCGCTGTAAGCCCCAAATGTAGATACACAAAAAAAGAAGTTTCATATACGACGAATGATGATGTAGGTATATTACATATCTATAGTTTATTTATTCTACTACTATATTTTCAAAACACGTGCGCAGATTTGGAAGTGTGTCGTTAGACATGTATCTTATAATATTATAGCGGTTAACATAGTGTAGGCCACCTCTTTAATAATGTAAGCAACATAAACTGCGTACTCTTTTAAATGGTTCAAAGAAAAATCATAATATATTGCTAAGAACTATAGCAACATTAAAACTAACTATCGTAAATAAAAACTTTGAAATGGTTGGTCTATGGCATAGCAATGGCGCCGACGGACAACACACAGCCATTAGATTCTAAATTGATAATACCTCTATTTGCTGTGCGAAGTTAACAAAGCATTATTTTTTAAGCAGTCGTGTTTTAACGGTTATGTACAACTGCGTAACCAATCCCCATGTTCGTTGTCCTTGACTCATGTGTTATTCTGTAATTTTATTAGTTGAACGCTGTTGAGAGATCTTCGGCGTCTAGGTTACCATGATAATACCCTTATATTATCATGGCGATATTGTTTATTAATTAAGTGCTCATCTATAGCACTAATATCAAAGATATTTGATGTTATATGGTACGTAGGTATTGTAGGCTATGGAAGCACATAGCTGGAACGAAAATTGCGCGGGGCCGTCTCGTTAAATTACTTTTGGAGGTAGCTTACTACAGTGTCTTGGGAAAACAGTGGCAGTAGGTTCCAAAGCCTCAGCTTGCGTGGGAGGAATCTCTCTCTGTACTGTAGCGGCGAGGTCGTAAATGTTAGGAGATTATTTCATTATTTCAGCCTTGACTAGTTTTGAACAAGCTAAATAGTTGGTTTCACTTGTCACCTAAACAGTATACTGTGGACCCTACTTAGACGGAAATATTAAAATTCACACTCTATCACAAGAAATAACAACAGGTACCAATAGTAGAACAATATTAATAAATTATAAGTAACATTTTAAAATCAAAGAAATAATAATAGTAATTGTTGTAGAATTCTTAATAATTTTAATGCTATATGTAACTTAACCTATGTGTAACTTTAAAATGTTGTGAATAATGCCTATCAATAGTCTATAAAATTTATTGTATTTAACGAAAGCGTTGTCAATTTGGAGCGGGTCGATGTTGGTGGCCTGTGCCGGTCGTATTGTTTTAGTAGCGTCTGTCTATTCTATTCTTTATGTTTCAGACATTGTTGCCAAATCACCATGGCAAGTTACACGGTTGAACAGCAGACTAAATGATAAAACTTTATTATCAAAATGAGTGTTCATTAGTGAAAATGTTCTGCGCATTGCAGCCATAGGCCTGACGCGGTGGTTCGTCAAAGTCAACTTTCTAACGTTTGGTGGCTAAATCCGAGAAGACTGTTTCGGTAAACAATCAACTAACACCTATACGTCAATAGAACGCCATATCAGCCGAGAACATGACTGCTATCTGTGACAGTGTGCAGTAGAACCCGAAGTAGTCAATACCTCGCCGTACACAAGAACTCCGCCTTCCGTAGTCTTCAACTTGGTAAATTTTACGTCATGGCTTGGGACTGCCTCAGGCCTTATACATTTAGTTAACCAGAAAGCTTAAGTTAATGATCATAAACAACGCCATGCGAACGTTGACTGGGTTTTAGAGTGTTTGGAAGAGGACCCCAATTTTGACAGAATAATCATCTTCAGTGACGAGGCGCATTTATTAAAGAAAGGCTATGTTAACAAACACAATTTCCGTAATTGGGACATTTTAGTTATAGGTCCTTGATTTCTTTAATACAAGGTTGAACGATATAGACGTAGATGACATGTGGTTTCAGCAGGACGCGCTACGTGCGATTTGGTATGGTGCATTGTCCACCAAGATCATGCGATGTTACCCCGGTAGACTTTTTCCTTTGGGGTTTCCTGAAGTCGCAGCTCATAAGACACAACAGGCGATCGACTAATGCCGTCAATGTCAACCTAATCACGGCTGTCGATCAAATGCACCGAAATCTATGTGGCATACTCATTGAAAATTGTACCGCTCGGATCTGTCCACTGTGAGGTTACCGTCAAATATCCCCATATTTGAACGATATAATGGACATACATGGGCCTTTAAAATTGAAAAAGACATACATGGGCCATTAAAATTGAAAAAGAATTTGAATAATACACAGCAACTTATTCCTTTTTAAATAAATGTATATGGTTTTCCAATAAGGATACCCACACTTATTGGTGCCCTAAAAATAATCACTTATATAGATCCTTTATTTCAATTGATTTTGCTGGTGTTGATAAACAAAATTAACAGTAGAGCGATACTTAGAGCTAAGTCACAGGACTTAATGTTGATTAACCCACATTTTTGTAACATTTAGTTTTAATTTAGAATTCTATCCTAAATATCTTATGGATAGAACACAAGATAGCAAATCTCACAGAATTAAAGTTTGAGAAATATTCATAAATACCTACTGAAATATAATAATGCCCATACTTTGATTAATCAAACCCACATAAAAAGGTGTGGTAATGATGTGTTCTATAAACATGTAGTTATCCCTGCACATGCCAAAAAATACTATTAGAGACAAATTTTTTGATTGCAGTATTGTTATTTTCATAGGATATGTATTTTTATACAAATAAAATACAGCTTAATCACTTGCTGATAAAGTAGTAACGAGTGATTGATTTTTTTTTTACATTAAGTATTTTTTTTTAATTAATCTCTTACAAACAAAATACATCAAATCTTTTCTCTTCATTATATCAGATAAAGGATTGCCTGTTCTCATGTAGACCTTGTTGCATTGTACATAGCCCTAGCTGTTCTACTATCGATACAAAAATACCCTAGTTACAAGCAGGTCAAGATCTGTGTAGTATTTAAATGCAAATCAAAAAGTCTTCCTTTTGCATTACATAAAATTCTGTATATTAAGCAAAAATTACTGATGACCTGGACAGTTATCTCAAAATATTATAATCTTACCAGCAATTAAGGTCATGTGACACATTGCCATTTAATTAAAACTATTGTTCATAATTTCTTAAACTAGAAAAGCACAGCCTGAGTATTTTAAATTAGATATAAACCCCTTCACACTTGAAGAATAGACTAATAAACGTGATTCACTACACAAGTGTAAAGTTTAAGACCCAGAAGGGGAATAAAGATGTGCCTTAGTATTTGAATTTAGATATAAACCATATAATTTGAAAGCCTAGAAACTAAATTACACAGCAGAAATTTTTCAAGTATGTATGTCAGATGTTGCATACTAATGTCTAATAAATCACTTGATACCAATTTATCATGATGTCCGGTCTTGTCAAGGTTATCACAAGCAGGGTCACCACTTGTTAATTAATTACATTTCTCGGCAAGTTGCATTAGATAAATTTCCATAAACACCTCTGTAGTTATATCAATCTTTCATGTTAACCGCTGGGTTTAATAGATAATGATGTGTCGCAGAATTTATAAGACTGTTGCAATATTTTATATTACCTAATCACTTCATAACTTGCTTAAAGCATTAGCAAGGAAGATACACATGCTGCATAGTATTGAAATGATGAGAGAGTGATCTCAACGTGAACAACTCAACTCTGACAATACACCTCAAGTGCAGAATTTAGGCAATTTAATAATAGACAAGATAGATTCATGAGGGCATCAAGCTGTGGATGCCTCAGGATGCCTATATGGCAATGGTTTAAGGCATTCTACAACACCACTACATTGATATAAAATGTTACTATTTAATTATTTAAAACAATTGCAGTTTACAAGGAGCTATCATAGTAAGGGAATAGTAAGCAACATTAGGGCTGTAAATTTAACATAACCCATCCATTTAAGTATGATCATAACAACTGTAAAAGCCGTATTAGGAATTTATTAACATTTTCTTATATTGTCATAACATTCTATGTATTAAAAAAAAATTACAAATCAAGTAACTTGGGATATAATCCCTTTGGTGTTCAAAACCTTAGCTCAGGGTGGTTATGGTAGATGCATGTTCAGTTTCTGGGAGGTCAACAGCTTTTAAGATGTCTTTAAATCTTAGAGCAGAGGATGCAAGACATTCTTAATAATGCAGCTGATTACAGTTTACCGCAAGGCAAGGGCCTCATCTTACAATGTGATGGGTTAAGCATTAGTCCATCATACTGGCCTAATGCGGGTTGGCAGACTTTACATGCCATGAATATTTTGAAGCACTTTCAGACATGCAGGTTCCCTCACAATGATTTTGTTCCTTGTTTTAAGTATGAGGTAACTAATTTCTAACATCTACAAGAATTTGAAACTCAGAGGTGCAAGCATAGATATTGAACTTGAGACACTATCAAACTAACCACTAGACTTTCTTGTAATTCTAAAAACTACTCCATCCCTTAATATTTGAATAAATAAGGAGGTAAATTATTAGCAAAACATGCAGTTTTCAGATAAATTAATCCAGTGAAGTTTCTTTATACACAGCAACCATTAATTACATTTATGAAGAGAATGACATTGAGAAGATATTTGAAAAGCAATTAAATTGGTTAATGCTGTGAACTCAAGGATTTTTATTACAATATAACTGAGGACAAGAAACTCAGTTTCAGTAAAATTACCAAGAGATTTGCTTCGTAAGAACTCTTTAAAAAAAAAAACTTGTTGTTACTTATGTACACGCGTTAGAAGTTATACTTCTTAATATACAACTTGAACATAGTTATCAATTTTCATACCACCTAGAACTAACTTCATGCTGTAAAATTTTTTGGTGTCGGTGTGCGCGCGCATCGTAAAAATTCACTCTCATCATTTTTCTCCATCGCCCCAAAAGAAGTATAAATTCAAAAAAGAAATTCGTCATAATATGCAGATAAGTATATGTCTAAATGAAAAAAGCAAACCAAAATTTTAAAAAAAATCTATTACCTTTAAAACTACAGCTTGTCATCCCTGATCAGACCAATAATAAAGGTGTAGCAGTAAGGGATATAAGCAGATGTAGAGTCTCTGAAGACTTTGTTGGAGATATAGCGAAGTAGAGAATAAAGATAAGGAAAGGTAACCCGCAACCATATGGGAAACATGGTCAGTAATAGAGATAGGTTGGACGTATAAAGATATTAAGTTTAAGTGTGTAAGCATGTAGTTAATATATTTCTGAATGTTCAGAGCCACAATTTCATAGGTTTCAGGCCTTAAAAATATATAGATTCCAGGAAGAAGATATGAAATGAATGCATATCAATTATGTACAACCTTGGTCAATTCTTGTTTAACTAAACAGATTAGATTTTCCTAGACTGGGATTTGAACTTGATCATTTGTTATAGTAAAATAAGTATACTATGTAAACCCTAGAGTCCATCTAATCATAATTACCCTGAACATTGGCAAATAGTACGCTTTACGTCGTTATTGTATACAAGTAATTATAATTTTAAACATTTTTGGAAATTTCAGTTATTGTTTACTTATTTATTTCATATGAAGAAAATAGAGTGCACTGTCTGTAACGGTAGTCTTATTATTGTTAAACGTTATGCAGAGACGTAATTGGAAGAAAAATAAAACGTAATATTTACCATCATCGTTTTCTTGAATTTTGTCAGTTGTAGCGGTGTTTCCTGTTTGTGTCATGCCCTTAGACAATTCGTCCATCTTGCCGTACACTGGTTCGTTACATCAATCATCAAAATCACAACACCAATTTTAACCTAAACAAACACATATTGTATTACCAGTCACTATACGTAAAATTCAGTCTTTTTTAAAAATAAATAGCTTTATCCATTTCAAACACATTTCTGAATATCAGTCAGTACAATTCTCGCGAACCAAATTGAAGTCCGTCAGACAAAACATAGACAAGGTAGATTAAAAAAACGCTACTTACTACTTTGTACTAATACCCCTTACACACTATACAGAACAGTAGAAGAAGGATCAGCACCTTATTATGTGGGGGTTTAGTTAAATTTGATTATGGAACTATCTTAAACATGATTTTATCGTGTTCGCGAAACGCCACTAAATGTTATAATGCACTAAAACTTGTTATTTTGCAACGATGCACGTTAATCCGGGACTGAATGCCACCGCGTTCGTAGACTTTAACCTCTATTTAGTTTTTGTATGCTTTACCTGCATACCTGGGTACCTTTTGCTAATAATTATGTGAGATAACAGCATTTTATTATTTGAAGAACAGTACCTAATCGCTATCATACTAACCAGGTAGGCTGTATTGTGTTCATTTTAACTCAGTGCATTTGTACCACTTCATAATACGTTCTACAAGAATTTTTGGATAGTATGTAAGAATATACTATACCTAATAAAATGTTAAACCAAATGTGATACATAAATCTAGATTGAAACCAAGATGGACCTGTCAGAAGTGTTCTATTATTAAGAACAAATTCTCGTCAATAATTCTATTCAAAATACGATTTTCGAAACTCATCATTGTTAGTGTGTGAGCAATACGGACATCCTTCTTATGCGAGTGAGCTATACATCCGAAAGCTTGCGCCAGTAATTTTTAAAATGAAAGGTTTTTTACTACGCTAAATTTTTATTTTTTATTAATATATAAGTCCATCTATCGCATTTTGCAATATGGAGGCCAAAGACTACTATAGTATACTGGGTAATGGAGGCGCTTATGGTTCACATGATCTGACTGTGTAGCATTTATATTTTCACCCATTTCCCATGCTTCTGGGTATTTGGGTTTTGATCAGTGTATAGATATAAATTATGTTGTAGTTCACTTGATCGTGGTGGACTACGATACAGCTAGTGAAACAAATAAACCGGTCAACGAGGGAAAACCAAGGAAGAATAAAGCGATAAAATATCGACAGTAAATTAATTTTATGCCTTAAGAAACAAAGTATCACTTATATCGTGGTTTCATAAAACTATTTAATGTATTTATTTTGTGTTTGTATATTTATTTTTACAGAAGAAAGACATAAAACAAGACAAGAGAGGACATTGCAAAAATGTCCTACTTATTTCTAAAGAAATCTCTTCCAGTAGACCTGCTAGCGAAGATTTTGGAGGATAGAAAGATAAGAGTGTGTAGTGATATACGTACATAGAATAAATACATAAATTATAATAACTGCATTCGATTCATATTCAATCTCCGTAAGTATCACCACGTATCCCCTTACAGATGTCAATTACATTGGATGCCCATTTATCACCGCAGAACCTCGCGGGCTTTTGCTATATTAAAATCAGCGTTCAACCGATCACTGCTTCTTACAATATCCTTCGCATCGCACCGATTTTCTTCATTATTCCTTTTTCGTGTAAAAGAGAAATATATCCTCTGGAATGCGCTACCTCCAGAAATCAGGACGGCTAAGAATCAATTCTCTTTCAAAAATAAAACACGTAAGCACATTTTAAATAAAATAAAGACACGAGCTTCTCATCAGTAATCTTATTTATGTATATATTAATTTATGCATTTATAGTTTGTGTGCAAAAGACTTGAAATAAATAAATTTATACATTATTTATAATAAGAAACTGCATAAAAATACGTATAAATCGAAGGCGAAGAAAACAGATAAGCCGGTTCTTTTACCCTTTATTTAAAAAGTAAGATTGTGTTACAATCACGAATTTTAGGCGGAAGAGAAGTACATAGCCTGTTTACCTGAACCTTGAAAGAAAAGGAGAAGAAATCAATTTTATGTGATGGGATATTTAACACGCTTTTTAATTATAACGAACACTGGCCGTGTGAAGAAAAAATTCTTCTTTATGCGTTGGGAGAATGTTTGAAGGAGCCAAAGCAGATTCAAATCAATAATAAAAATAATCAAATCCTAAATTTGTTTCCTTTTTCCTAAGTTTGTACGTAGCTCAATGGCAGAGAGCCTACCGCGGATTGGTTGAGGGTGCTGATTTGAAACCCACCGGACGATTAAATTTAAGATTTCCCATTTTTTTAATTAGTATTACGCTTTGTATTACGAATAATGTTATTAAACTAAAATCCGAAATATATATGCGAAAGATGTATGGATATTTGATATTATGCTTCACAGTCTTCATTCGACGCGATTTATGTTACATGTTGTATTAGCGTTACCCAGCTTATACCTTGCACGGATTTTTAGAGGTAAGATTTCTTTTTTTTTTTTTTTTTTACTAATATATTTATTTTAATATGTGGGTAGATGTCAGTTAATGTCACTTACCTCTACAGACTTTTCCTAAACGACAGAGTGTGAATATTAAATCATTCGGCGTTTCCGAGCTCAAGCCTTCGCACGTCTCCTAAACAGTTTATTATTTTGTGTCTGAGTGTGAAGTGTTTTTTGTGTGTGCTGTGTTATTTCAACGATGGGAAAGAATAGAAAACACCAAAGGAGGGACGAAGATATGCGTTGGAAGATTAAAAAAATGGAGGAACAGATATCAAAGTATAATGGACAAAGAAGTCCATCGCCCGACAAATATAACTCAGATTTTAGTGGCACAACTTAGACCAGGTCATTAAACGATTTGCTGGATACACTCCTTTTGGGATTACCAGCCATTTCACTGGATACACCCTATATCGGGTTTCCAGATTGTGAGTCATTAGTGGATACGATTCAACACGAAGAAATATTACCACAGGTAGGTAATTAAACGACTTGCTGGATACACCCCTTTTGGGGATTGCCAGCCATTTCACTGGATACACCCTATATCGGGTTTCCAGATTGTGAGTCATTAGTGGATACGATTCAACACGAAGAAATATTACCACAGGTGTCAATATTGCCTCCACACATATGATCATCATCACCACCACAGATCTGAGATCTCTGTGCACCCTGACGCCCCTGTGCAGACAGATATTACCTTTCTAACTCCACAAACAAGTACTTCAGGTATCATTCAAAATACTAGTACAAGTGAGTTGGAACTAGAGGAAGATATTCTTCAAATCGGAGCAACAACCAACCTCTACAAACCCTCCAATACATAAAGCGAGGCCGCTGTGGCAAGATATCCTTGAAAAGGGTCTACCAAAGGATGTTAAACAGTCTTATGAAGGAATATCTTGTCCCAAAAAAGTGTGATTCTTTGGTTGCTCCTGCTCTCAACATGGGAATTAAGGCATCCTTACATGAATCGTTAGTAAAACGTGATTAATCACTGTTAGACAAGCAGAGACAAATTGGAGTTGCATTGTCAGCCTTGGCAAGAGTTACGGTCTTATCGTATTGAATGAAACTTCAAAACTAAAACTCTTAAAACCGTTGAGTGATGCATGTCGTCTTCTTTGTAATAGTCACTTTGCAGAGACAAAAACCCGACGATATTATGTAATGACTTCTATAAATAGTAAATAAAAGGATACTCGGCTCGAAAGCCACAGAAATGAGCTGTTATTTGGAGATAACGTTTCTGAAAAACTAAGAGTGGCAAAGACTATCCACTAATCCGATGAAGCCCTTAAGAATATTCAGAAGTCTAAATTACAACAGGTAAATACAGCTACAAGTAACAACATTAGAGGCCGTTTAAACTTCGCTCGTCATAGAGAGAAACATATCTGCCACTGCGGCCGTCACAGAACAACTATAAGCGAAGCGGCGACGTCCCGCGCGCCGACCGTCCGTAGCCAGAAAAATTTCGTCCCCCTCCTTCGCAGAGGCAGTAATTAACCACCAGGTATGTTATGCTGATCGACACCAGTATTATTTAAAAAAAAAACTGGTCCGATATTACTTCTGTAAAAAGTGGTTCTATCTTGGGTAGAGGGTTACACAATTCCATTTAACTCTACCCACTATCAAAGTAGTAAACCAGCGTAAACCCTAAGTCTAATTCAGATTCCTATGAATATGAAAATTGTATAAAAAAATTGTTGTAAATCAACGCAAAATCGTACTGCCAACACGAACCCGGTGAAGTTTTACCTTCAGTGTTTTAGTACCAAACCCAAACGGGGACAAAACATTCATACTAAATCTAAAATGTCTCAATAAGTTTATTGACACAAAACATTTTAAAATTGAAGAATATCGTACAGCATCAAAACCGAGAACTGCTATATGGCAACAATAAATTTAAAAGATGCATATTTTAAGTGCATGTTCATGAATCACACAGAAAATACCTACGTTTTAGATATAACAATATTTTGTATCAATTTAATTGTCTTTCATTTGGTTTGAGCACATCACCATTTGTTTTCATAAAATTACTAAAACCTGTGATGGAAAATATATCAATTAATTTCCGTGGTATATCTCGATACCATTTTATGTAGGTATCGGTAGAACATGGCTAGAATGTCAAAATAATGTCGACATTACAAAAAGTATGTTTGAGAAACTAGGTTTCTTGATAAACTTTCAAAAAAGCTAATGTAATTTTTTTGGGTTTATTTCCGATTCAACCACCATGAGGTGGAAACTACCGGATATAAAGAAAAATAAAATTATATTTCTTACTACTAAACATTGGTTGGCTTATTAGTAACTGTCTCACCGGCAATTAAATATTCATAGTTAAACACAAAATATTTCCAACAGTTTAAGTACTTAAGTTTAATTGATAACTCCAGTTACGAACAAATCGTAATAGTTCCTCAGACATTAATGCCTGACATGTTCTGGTGGCTAGATCATATTGAAAATAGTTATACTTCGTTATGTGTAGAAATATTTTCTGATGTCAGTAAAAGTGGGTATGCCTATTGTGATGACAATGAGTGTTTTGGTTACTGGAAAAGCTATGCAATAAGTTTACACATTAATGAACTCAAATTAACGGCAGCTTTTCTCGCACTTCAAGGCTTTTCAAAACACCTTTACCAAAAAATAATTTTACTAAGAATCGATAATATAACTGCGATCTCGTGTACAGAATGGGTACCTAGTGTTCAACATGAACATTTAAATTTAATTACTAGAGAAATCTGGAAATGGTGTGAATTACGAAGGATAACCATTTTTGCATCTTAAATAAATACTAAGGACAATTTTAAAGCTGATCGAGTAACACGAAAATAGTTTCAAGATACGGAATGGGAGTTATATCATAAAGCATACGAAGAAATCACGCAACAGTTTGGATTTCCAGAAATTGATCTTTTTGTCAGTAGATGTAATGCTAAGTGTTTTAATTATGTAACATGTAAAAATGATCCTGGAGCATGGGCAGTTGGTCCAATTACTTGGAAAAATAAGTTCTTCCACGCATTTCCACCATTCTCTTTAATTACAAAAGTTATACAAAAAGTAATAAATGAAAAAGCCGAGGGTACCTATATTGGTAGTTACCACACTGGCCAACATAACCGTGGTTTCCTTTATTTCACAAGATATTACATTCTGAACCATTCGTTTTGAAACCTTATATTTTTTTTAACTTCTCCTTTCAGACAGAGCCACAATCTACATCAGACCCTCAAATTGGTTGCCGCGAAAGTTTCAGGCAAGCTTTATAGTAACAGTTTCTATCGCCTAGTACAGTAGAAATTATGTTTATCAAAATCTACGTACAAGCAATATGATGGGTGTATAAAAGCCTGGATTACTTATTGTAATTTGCATAATTAAATAATTTAATTATATAATTCCAATAGTTCTACATTTTCTAACAAATATTTTTAACAAAGGCGCTAAGTAGTGTAACTCTTAGAAATCTGCGTTATCATTGTCTCTAGGTAAACTGGATGATCAAAGAACTAAACGTTCTGGATTATTTAGCTCTTAAGTGGCCTAATACTGATATAGACTTAAAAACACTCTACAAAAAAAAAAAAAAAAAAAAAAAACTACAGCTTTGTTAGACCAAGTGACTGCTCACCGTGTCCAAACCATTTCGTTGATAACTTTAAAAGAAATTAGAATACAGCCCCCTAAGTATATAGTTATTAAAATACCAAAATTAATGAAAACTTCTAAACCAATTTTTATCAACCGATTTTGAAGTTACCTTACTTTGACAGTAGGTAGGCCTGAAATATGTCCAGCTAGATGTTTAGAAGCTTATTTAAATAAAACAAAAACAGTTCGTAATACTGATTATTTATTCATAAGTTACAAAAAAAAAAAAAACCACATGCAAAGGTTTCTTCACAAACATTGAGTAGATGGATTAAAGATATACGTAATGGAAGTGGTATAGACACATCCATCTTCTGCGCTCACAGCACTAGACATGTTGTTACCTCCACAGTCAACAGACTCTGAGTTAATATTGATATTATTATTAGAAAAACTGCAGGATGGAGTGATTCATCCTCAGTTTTTGCTAGGTTCTATAATAGGCAAACTATAAGTGAAGATAATGAATTTGCCCAGGCCATTCCCTCATCTGGCAGTAATCTGTAAGTGTTCAATATACAAAAAAAAAAAAAAAAAGATTAAACAATTAGTCCAATTTACATTGATTCATACCACACATGATTTCAATCATTATTATGAGGTTCTTGTATTAGAATTTATATAGAATTATATACCTACTGTATTATTTAACTTAACAAAGAATAAAACATTTGATTATTACTTGCTCAAATGCGTTTTTGATTTCTGCCACATTTTATTAACTTACTCTGAACATCTACAACATGTAACATAAATCGCGTCGAATGAAGACTGTGAAGCATAATTGTAAATCAAACGAACTTACCTTGTGAAGATCGATGTCAATTATGCGAACAGCTTCATTCGACGCGATTTATACATACCCACCCTAGTATTTTACTTACAAAGTAAAAATTAAGAAGTCAAAGATAAACTATTCTATCTCAAATATTTAACTATTAAATGAGCACAATAAATAAGTAATATTATAACTGAATGAGTTAATGTTATATAATATAAAAAAATCTTCAATATGTTCTTTTATAATACAAGAGCACCCTACCCTTAATAAAATGTGTCTATAATGCTCTAAACAAAATGATTTAATATTCACACTCTGTCGTTTAGGAAAAGTCTGTAGAGGTGAGTGACATTAACTGACATCTACCCACATATTAAAATAAATATATTAGTAAAAAAAAAAAAAAAAAGAAATCTTACCTCTAAAAATCCGTGCAAGGTATAAGCTGGGTAACGCTAATACAACATGTAACATAAATCGCGTCGAATGAAGCTGTTCGCATAATTGACATCGAACTTCACAAGGTAAGTTCGTTTGATTTACAATTATTTCACACAAAGTTTTTGCGTGAAATAATAACAAAATATCCATACACTGAACGGATTTTGATGAAACTTATAAATAGCTATAGCTTATACATCCCAATAACACATAGGCTTCATACTAGGCTACACTTATTTCATAAAGTTTACCGCTGTGCTCAGGTTGTTTAATATATACTTGTTTTTAAGTTCTAATATAGTATTTTTTTGTTCAGAAATACCTGCTTAAATCGTGATACCACTAAACATAAGTACGGAGCGAGATTGGAATTTAACCTATTATATGCTATATTAAATAAGCATAGATCAGATTTTATCTACACCTGTACATAACTAATTATGTAAATTGTCACAGTTATTTGTGATTACACCATACAACCTTGAAATGCACGTATTATTAACAATATAAGAAAGTGCAGGCGCAGCAATAAATATATTATTAAACTAGCTGTGCCCGCGACTTCATCCACACAATCTCTAATATTTTGTCCCTTGCCGCAAACTTGTAAAACATTCACATAAACCTTACATATTACCATACAAACTTTGATGCCGTATTGTTATAATACACCCTGAAGGGCAAAACTTTTACATGCTTTGAATGTCATAGTTATTTATATTGCAATAACAACAGCCTGACACATACTTTCAAGTAACTAGGTCTTAAAATGGCGATACTTCCATACAACTTTTCATTCCCCCTTTCACCCCCCTCACAACCCTTTTTTTGACATTAAAAGGTAACTGATGTCCTTCGGGTCCTTCCTCAGGCACTAGACTAGCTGTGTACCAAATTTTATTTAAATCGGTTCAGTAGTTTTGATGTGAAAGCGTGATAGACAGACAGAGTTACTTTCGCATTCATAATATTAGTAAGGATGTCAGAGCATTGTATGTACATAATCATCTCTTAGTAAAATTACTATTCTGCACAGGGTTTCTCGTCATTCACTTCAGAAACTGTGGCTTGTGTACGTAAGCTTATAATAAAGAATGTGAAATGTCAAGCCTTTACGTCGCGTCGATAAAAAAGATCGGATTTGTAATCTATTGATATTAAAGCATCGACATTGAATAACGTGCAACACTGTTTGACAGTTCATCAAAGTATGTATGCGCTATGGTTTTTCAATTTTTTATCCTTTTCTTACCTGTTGTGAAGCGTATGCACATTTCTTTCATGTTTTAATAATTAAATTGTTGGCACAAAAACAGAAAGTGGGGATATGTCATGTCAATGATTATTTTACAGTCTATGTATGTTTTACAACAATATTTTTCATAGATTCAAGTCTGTGGTCTGTGATTCAATTGGTCTTAGCATAATTAGTTTGATTTGATAAGATAATTATTATATTTGCATGATGATAACCATAATATAAAACAATGGGCTAAGACTGCAGCAAATGATAGTGTTTTATTGCTTTTCGTGTCGCTGGTTTGATTTGATAACAGTTGCAGAATGGATCATTTTGGCCTATCGCACATATTGCTCGAGCCAGATAAATATAATCCGGATACTTTGGACCTACTTGCCGATGAGGAGGCAAGAGAATATTGGCTAAATACTTGTGAAAAACTGGCTGAAAAATATGTTAATTTCGCCCTCTCTAACAATGAAGACCCGACAGTAGAAATACGCGCTCTAAAATTTAAAACCTGTTATATAGAAGCACTTAGAGAAATCAGAATTAATCCTCTGTAAGTACCTTCTCCATAATAATAGAATCTAGACCAAAAAATATATTTAAGTGGCATATGTAGACCTATTGCAAAGGGGATATTTAAGGATTTTAATTGGACTAGGCTTTCCTAAACATTACACACTATTCATAAAAAAAAATGTTAATGTGTTGTAAAGAAACATTGTGGATATATTGTGGGACTACCTTGAACACAGGGAGTCCCACAATATAAAAGTTAATATTTATATTTGCTTTAACATGTTAAATTTGAATTTTACAATAATGTTTGCACTTCACAAAATTGGGTGAAATAAGGTTCTGTTACTCAGCCATTCAGAATTGTGTTTCAAAGCAATTAGTTCCAAAACCACATCAAGTACATCAAGACTATCTAAGATGCACAAGCCTGTGTGTTGGGAGGCACATTGATGCCCCATGAAGGCAATCAATGAGCCTCCCAACATTTCTCTTGATTTTTCTTGTGGATAGCAAAGTATATGTAAAGAAAAAGGAGGGACATAGTATATTATTTATATACCTAGTTGTAGTGGAAATTGTTTACCAAAATTCAGTGAAATACTATATTTTTTATGTAGCCTATAATTAGTTCTGCAGTCAAAATCCAAAGCGATAAATGTAATTTCAAACTATTTTAATAAAAAAATGAAGCATAACATGTCCATCATGTTCATCAACATCATTTTCATATTTGCTGAAAGACATCCAATACTGGACGTAGGCTTTCTCCAAAGATCTGCACAATTACCCATCTTGTGCTACCCGTGTCCAGAACATATTTAA
Source organism: Pseudoips prasinana (assembly GCA_951640165.1). Lineage (NCBI taxonomy): Eukaryota > Metazoa > Arthropoda > Insecta > Lepidoptera > Nolidae > Pseudoips > Pseudoips prasinana. The sequence goes on along the minus strand of OX621236.1, from coordinate 17,718,818 downwards.
ATTGTTAAAAAACTGGTAGTTTCTTGTATAATACAAGAAACTACCAGTTTTTTAACAATTTAAATATGTTCTGGACACGGGTAGTTCAATTACGGGTATTCAAGTTGTACTTGCAAATTGTGGAGATCTTTGGGGAAAGCCTATGTCCAGCATTGGATGTCTTTCAGCAAATATGAAAATGATGTCGATGAACATGTTATGCTTCATTTCAATTTTTATGTAGGTTCAACTTTGAAGTGTTTCCTGCTATTTTGCTTTTAGCATAACTAGGAGTGAAAATTTGCTCTCACATTGTATGTTACACTGCTCTCATTTTGATATCTATCACTTTCACGTTGGCCTTATATATTATATTATCCCCTATATATTATATATTATTTCTGAAGCTATGTACGGGCTTTATTTCCATATTAAAAAAAATCACTTATATAGTTAAATAAGGCCAGCCTTCTTATTTTAAGGAATTTGTGTTAAGGATTTGGATATCATTCCTTTACATAAGTTTTGTTGCATCCCCCCTACAATTAAAATGCAATACATAGCTTAAGGCAACCAATTGACATGGATGAGAAGTCACTCATATTTGAAATAAATATTATAAACTACAATTATTATTAAATGTATTATTTTGCAAGCTAAAAGTCTTATTTGCAATGTGCATATTTTACTTTTGATTTTAATGTTCTGAATAGATTTGCCACCACTGCTGGAGAGACATGAACTAACCCTTATTAGATGGCTACATTTAGGATGAGAAGACATTCATATACAATAATAAATTATACAAACCTCAGTTACTATTAAAATAATAATATAATCAATGTCATGTTAGGCTACTTTTGAAGGGACTAAATTATTGATTATACACAGGTCTGCAAATTTGAACTTTTTCCCCTTTTGGATTTGATTGCTGATCTTGAGGTATTTTGGTGCGCTGATTACGAATATGTACTTGGATTTGTCCTATCACCCTCAGTTTTTTTGAAAAATCCTTTTATGTGAAATCGGAAAAAAAAGGCCAACTTTACAAAGTTTTTTTTTATTACAATGAAGTAACAATTATATTACTAAACTTAAAACATTAAAAATACATTGAAGGGACAGTAATAAATAAATTAAAAATATTAAATAGTTTTATGGTATCTTGCTTTTTTTTCACCGAAGCTCCGATTGTGAGATTTTCGCTTGAAATTCCCACTTGGATCATCACGCTTTAATAGCCAACAGTAGTCTGCCATCATTACTTTATTCTACTTTCCCTGATAGCGACGTTCCATCTCCTTCAAGTCCTGGTGAAATCTTTCGCCTTGCTCTTCACTTACAGCTCCCAAGTTATCAGGAAAGTAGTCCAAATGCGAATTAAGGAAGTGAAGTTTAATGCTCTTCGAACATCCCATTTTGCCGAAAATTTCAATCATTTTCTTTACAATTTCCTCATAATTTGGACTTTTATGGTTTCCTAGAAAATGCCTCACTACTTCCTTAAAAGATTTCCAGGCTTCTAATTAAATTTCACTCAATTTTTCATCAAAATCTATATCTTTCATCAATTTTCTTGTGTCCGGGCCAACGAAAATACCTTCTTTCAGTTTAGCTTCAGATATAGATGGCAAAATCTGGTGTAGATATTTAAAACCTTCTCCTTCTTTATTCAGCGCCTTCACAAATTGTTTCATCATCCCCAGTTTTATGTGTAAAGGGGGTAGTAAAACTTTTTCTCGGGGAACTAGATTGTCTCTCACAACATTTTTGGTTCCAGGGACTAGTTCAGTCCTCGGTGGCCACTCTTTCTTTATCCAATGTTGTCCTCTGTTTCGACTATCCCACTCGCAGAGAAAGCAAGGGTACTTCGTATAGCCACCTTGAAGATCTCCACAGACCATCCAACCGTGTTCTACGTACTTTATTTTATCCAAAACTTTTTTTAAATTGTCGTAGCACTCCTTCAAATGTACAGAATGGGCAACTGGTAGTGAAGCGTATTTATTGCCATTATGCAAAAGGACTGCTTTTAAACTTCGTTTTGATGAGTCTATGAACAATCTCCATTCGTTTGCGTCATATTCGATGTTAAACATTTTCACTAAGCCCGGAATGCCTTCGCAATACACTAGATCACGATCTTCAGCAAAATATGGTACAAAGTCTTTTTCTCTGTTGCGATACCAAGAAAATGAAGTGCCAGGAGCAAGCATATTCTTTTCCGATAGTCTTGATCCGAGGAGCTCAGCTGCGTCTTTTGGAAGGTTTAGATCTCTCGTTAAGTCGTTCAGTTCTGATTGTGAAAATAATTGTGTTCCACTTGTACTTGGCTCAAGTTCAGCGTCAGGTTGAGATACCTCTTCAACATCACTGTCACTGTCTTCAGCTTGTAATGATTCCAAGTATGGCGGTGATGGCGGTGCAATGTTCTGGTCACGATGCACAGCGAGTGTTACTGACTGCAATATTGGATATATCAAGTCCTTTTTTGTTTTTGAATTGTAGCCTGTAGTCTTGCAGCAGCAAAAATAACAGTCTTCAGTGTGATTCTGAGGTTCTCTCCATAAAACAGGCGATAGGAGATCAAACGTATTGTTCTTTCCTTTTGACCACTTTCGAAGTTCACGAACGCAGGTGGTACAAACTTTATGTGGGACCCACTGTTTATCTTGATTGGCGATTGATAGGCCAAAATACATATTATAAACGTTCCTTATAAATTCGGTTATGTTATGCTGCTGTTTTCTCAGCATAAATTGCCCACAAATGTAGCAAAAATTGTCCGGAGAGTTTAAACACTTTCGCGATGACATTTTTCAAGTAAGCGTTACGAATTGCACAGAAGTACTGACTTTTTAAAAATAGTGATGGTGCTATTTAAACAAAATAATATTAATCTACCCTCATTAACTGTCTTCTAACAATTTAAGTTAATTTCTATAAAAAAGCATTTAGCCTACAAGAAATGAGGTCTTTAACAAATGACCTAAAAATCCACTAGTTTTTTTGATAATAAGGGTATATCACATACTTAATTAAAAGTTATGTTTAACTACATTTATGAGAACTCATTCATTAATGTCTACTTCAACCATTTAGTGTGTTTTTTGTTCAATAAGATACGATTAAAATAAAATAATTAATAAATTACTAGGAAGGCTTAAGTAATTTTGGCAAAAAAAAGGATGATCTATAACTAAAAATCCTGACGTGATGGATTTTTTTAAATATTTTTCCCGTAATCAGCGCCCCAAAATCTATCCAAATCGCTCATCAAAACTGAAAGGGGAAAACCATTGCAGACCTGTGATTATGTAACTTCAAAACATTGGTAACCTGAACGATTATCAATTAAACATCTGGTTTGTAATTATCTATCTTAATAAGCTGTAACTGGGCAAATCCCATCTTGTTAGTACAAAAGGTTTTATTTATTAGAAAACATATGCAGTTCCGAGTTTAAATTTGTAAATAAAGACTACATATTAAAGTTATGAAAAATCCCTAAAACATTTTTTTTTTTACTTTAATCACTACAGCAATAGGTGTTTCAAACATAATTATGAATATTATTCTAAGACGAGATCAGGTATAATAATGTCTCTTTTTTGAACTATCCTATAAAATCCTTTACAATAAAACTTTACGAGTTGATTAACAAACCCATACCCGCTTTTGGGTATGAGTTTTCTAAAATCATACATTAAAATACAAACTCTTCACGAAATTGCAACACTGTAATTGGTTTTAGTTTTGACTGTGTGATATGTTTCACCAATCAATCACAAACCATTTCCGTTGAGAGCTCTAACTCATTCATCAGTTTCATTTACTGTAGGTTTCTATTAAGATTACAGAACAGTTAGAAACTGACACAAATTCGTTGCTGGATATAGAAAAATAAATGTTTTTACTTCACAAATAATGTTTGTTTTAGTGCTCATGGACAGCTGACCATAAGACTACTACTAGATATCAATGAGACATGTCTACGATCTCAAAGTTTTTTTGATTTGTGGAAACAGCAGAAGAAATATGAAAATGAAGGAGCACTGGCCAAACTTGGCAGTAGGTTAGCAGAGATTGATGCATTGCCTGATGACAGATGCAGATGGATTGAAATATGCAGAGGACTTTTAGCTGGTAATGTCTGTTTGTTATCTTTGTCAGAGTTTTAAAATTATTATTGAGGTTTAACAATGCATTATTTTGCCAATGTCAACTGAAAATTAATATTCTGCATGGATTTTTAAAGATATTTACAGGACAGGACAGTAAAATCGAGAAACGAAATTAAGTTAAGCAATACCAGATAGGGTAATATGCAGCCTTAATTCACCCACCCAGTGAGATAATGCAGGGCTTAAAAAGACAATGTTCAGGGAGATACATACTTGTAAAAACTGCCTTTCCATTTTCCTATACTGTCAAAATGGAGGTTGATCTGATCATTGCAACTGTTCACAACCCTGCAAAACCTCGCGAATGGAGAATTAGCATCCATAATTTCTTTCTTTTAAATTGATTTCTTAATACGTATATATGATAGATAAATTACACCCAGACTCGCCACAAGTAATCATTTGTTTCGGGTGGGTATCAAACTCGTGACTTCTGGCTAAGCAGTCAGGGTCACTAACACTAGACCAGTCAAATAACACAACAGCAAGCATAGACATAAAATTCATGGACACTTGCTTTGTGTCCATGAATTTTACATGTACATACTCACTATACATAGGGTATACAAATAGTAGGATTGAACCCCAAACACAAAGGCAACAAGGTAGTACTATGTAATTGGTTGAACACAGTAGAAACTTGAATGTAGTGCCGTTTTATTAACCTAGCTATCAGATTTTAATCTAACTTCCTATCCATCTTATGAATGTTGTTGCTTTCTAGGTAATATGTTCGATTGGGGAGCTCAAGCTGTAACCAGTATTTTGAATAGTGGACTGTATGAAGCTTTAGAAAAAATTCAGAAGAGGCCATGGTTATTTGATGGCTTAGATAAATGGTTAGACAAACTAGAGGTGAGTGAACTAGTCCTTAGACACTACAGGTGAAGAATAAATATTAGGTCAAGTCAACAAAGGTAGGACCCTGTGGGCCCCCTGCAAGTGACCTGTCAACTTGCACTTCCAGCCCATGCATGCGAAGATAGAAGTGCAGCCCTTTAGGAGTCTTTGTCCGAATTGTATCATGCCTTATAAATAAAATAAATAAAAAAGGTTTTTATTCACGTAGACTTCTAAAAAGCGCTTGTAAATAGTCAGAAAATGTTTGCAGTAATATAGTTGTATACATTAGATATTATTTCTAGTAACATAGATATTTAGGTACATCTTGTATGAAAACATTTATAAAATTTATTTTATTACAGAAATGATATTTAGCTAGCTCGTATCAAGTTATTGTCAAGAGATTATGTTTAATTATCTAGTTTAAGTCTAATATTTTTACTACATATTGTCAATGGTTCTGTCTATATTAAAGGTATTATTATTATGACGGACCTTGTGTTAATAGCGACGGTCGCGCTTTAATGCTACCACCGGATCCAGTGCGCCCCAACTGAGAAGACCCAGCGAAACAAACTCAGTGGGTTCATCTACTACCGGTTTCAACACGACCCAGTTGAGACGGTCCGGCGAAACATACTCAAGCGGGCATGAACACGGGATTTGGTCCAATTAGAGTAATTATTTAGTAGGCAAACACAATATATGCTCGATCGGTTGTCTGAATGCTTATTATTTTAGATTATATTTAGGTATACAAAAGAAATACTTCGAAACAATAACATTATTCATTTTGAGACAGAGTCAACCTTCACATGTTTGTCGCTTCAATTACGAAACTATTGGTTGAGAACCTTCAGTGCTGTTCTTTGGTCCAATTTTTAATTATTATTATTTATTAAATTTAAGAATATGTAATAGAAAAACAGACCAAGTGCGAATCCAGTACGCTTATCTTTAAAAACGGCAAAAAATCACGTTTATTGTATGAGAGTCCCTTAAATATTCGTGACTGGGTATCGGGTATAATATCGTGGGTGAGAGACGGACAGACAGACAGAAGAGTCTAAATAATCCCCGTCCCGTTCCCGTTTTACTCTCTGGGTATGGAACCCTATTTTGTGATAATATAGGTGGCACTTTATCTGGCAGGGCTACGATCACGGATTTTAAACCGAAATAGACTGAAAATATGTTAAATTTTGTGACCAAATATCTCCGCTCCGTGTGGTAGGGCCACTTAACTACCCTCATATATCTTTGGAAGCCACTAATGATATATTCGATCACAAATTCCGACAAATTTTCTGCCGTAAGCAGTATTTAATCCTTTTGTGGTGAGATGGTGGCTTGAAGCACTGCTTCTGGCAAGGCCACCATCAGCTATTTTAATTCACATAATATACAGACACCACAGGTGGACTAGGCCATCCTCATAGGCAATACTATTCTTATGTTATGTGCATAATATAAGAATAATAATGTATTATTAGGATTAACTGCTGAAAAGTATGCTTGCCAAGTAGTATAAGTGTATTTTTATTTATATGTATTGTGAGGTTGCCCAAATATTTTGGTTGTCTCACCGACAATAATAAAATAATTCTGCTACCCAACACTTATTCACAATTAATTGAATTTTCTTATAAGTTTGCCGGAAAGATGCATTACAGGATGAATAGACGACGTAACGTGGAATTTACGATAAAATTATTATTTGCCCAACCAACAAATAAAAAAGTATCATTTAAAAGCTTTAATATTATGTTAACGGACAGATAATATTTTTTATCGTAAAATTAGAGTTTATGTATATCAACAATCATGAGCTGAGAGTACAGGAACCCATTTTTTCAGCGGCCAGAGAACATGTGCTACTAAGCAGTAAGTTGGAGTTCACTCGAGATCCATTAGGAAGAACAGTTATTGTGATATTATTAAACAAAATAGATTTAATGTTTGAAGTCAGTATTATCAGCGGTTGAACAATTAATAAATAATGTAGTTGAATTAGGGTATAAGTTATCTCCATTCTAAGTCCGTTCAGTTGTTTCAGTGTAAAATATTAACTCTACACACACAAACTTTCGCATTTTCAGCGTGATAGATTTGGAATTGTTGTTCTGTTTCTGGGTGTGTCCTTAGTGCGGGAGAGATAGTGTATTTTTACAAAAACAAAAAATAGACTAATACTTCATTTTGGATTCAGACTTACCATTCAACATTGCTTGTTTCAGAAAACAGTTCACCATTGTGCTGCAGTATTCGTTGATAACAGTGGCGTAGATATAGTTCTTGGTATTTTGCCATTTGTAAGAGCATTGCTACTTCGAGGAACTTCCGTTATACTCTGCGCCAACGAATGGCCTGCTCTCAATGATGTTACTAATGTTGAACTAGAAGAAATTCTGCAGCGCGCTTCGCACATCTGCCCTGTCGTCTCAGCAGCCCTCTCCACTGGAGATTTAGTTGTAAGATCAAGTGGACAAAGAGGCCCATGCTTGGACCTTAGGACTATTAGTGTAGGTGAGATAAATACACCCAATGGAAGTACCAAATATATAATTTCCAAAACTAGGCAACTGTTAAATTAATTTCCTTTTGCAGGTTTATGCACCGAAATGAAAGTTCGTGGAGTGGACCTAATTATATTAGAAGGAATGGGCAGAGCCCTGCATACTAATTTAAATGCTCGCCTTGCAGTAGATTCATTGAAGTTAGCAGTTGTCAAGAACACATGGTTAGCAGAGCGACTCGGCGGGCCACTTTTCTCAGTTATCTTTATCTATGAAGAAAAACCCACAGCAAAAACATAACAGGTCGTGAAATCAAGTTTATCAATACATAATTATGTGACTGTCCCAGTATTCACTTAGGTTTCGTAAGCTATTGATCTTTTGACACCATTTCTATATCTCTGTAACAGTGTGCATTCATATTTTGGAATGCTGAGACTTATGTTATGATGTTCTTAAAGTGATTTTCGGAATATATTGAGTGTTATCCTGATGTCCTGAGTTTTTTTCCTTCAAGTTGCTATAGTTATTTGTTACCAATCATGTAAATAGGAATGTTTAAATTAAAGTAAGTAGATTTATGGGAGTTTTAATTTCAAAACCATTTTATTTTCAACTTGTATCGTTTATTCAAATAAAAATGACCCAGTTCATACATCTATACACTAAAGGAAGGGTCAAACTTCTCAACAATTCATTAAGAGTAGATGAATGCAAGAAAAGTCATCATTACCATATGAAAATTCACTGTACTCATTGCAGAAATGTACAACACATATGTATAAAAAAGTGTTACCTAAACGCTAAGAAATCATAATCTTTTAAGAACTATAACATTTCCACCTTTACTACAATCAAAGTGACAATTCTACGAAATATGCCTCTTAAGTAATGGACATTGGACTATCCAGTGAACCAAATTCATAACGTCAACAATACATGGGTAGAACTTCATCTTACATTTTAAAAACCTTTGATTAGGATCTATTGAGCCAGGCGATAACTTTGAACAACAAGTAAGCAATACCAAATGCATATGCGATCTTTTCTTTCTGTTGTCGCTGCAACTGCTCGGCTTCTATCGTCATCACACGTCTGTTCAGTTTGACGATCTGACGGCGAAGGTGCACCATCTCCTCAACAGCAGACAGACCTTCGCCGTTTCCCATTGGCGGAGTTGGATCTCTGAAAGTAACATGAATTGAACTTATTGAAACCTCACAAGACCCTTACGTCTTTCGGTGCCACAAGGAATTCCAGTCACAGAGGAGTGCACGTATAGCGCAGCGGCTAAGATTGTCGCCTCGCCGCTTTGTGTCGCGGGTTTGAGTCCCGCGCCGGACTACTATTCGTGTGACCCATAAATAGTTGTTCAGAGTCTGGATGTAATTTGTGTTTGTAAAGTACCCCGCGACACAGGGATTATATCCCTAATGCGGGCGTTGTCTTTTTATAGTAAATAAAATCCCTCCTTCCTCCCTCCCCTCACTACTACCTTACAGTAAAACTTTCTTATTTAATAAATCCTAAACTAGAAGATCAGAGAAATTTTAATAGTATTCCAACAGCTAATAAAATATAAAGTTTTGAATATTTTATTGTGTATTATAAATTTATATTATTTTACTTCGTGAGTTATTTGTTGATACTGTACCTACTGTAGTTTTAACTGGGAAACCTATTTCGATCCATCCGTCCTGCACTTTAAATTTAAATTCTGCTTCTGGATGATATCTATATATTCGTAGCCCACTTCATACAAGATATTACAATCATTTTTTTTACGACCAACCTAGCAAGCACAAGGCCCTCCTGTCGGTAAGCGTTTACCTTAGCCTATGGACACTTGAAATACTGGGGCCATAACTGACGCGTCGCTTACTTATAGTCTTTTGCTAAAGTAAAATAGAGCTTTGGCACCACTAAGTACAATACCTACCTCAATACAAGACGTGATTCAGTCATAGTTGAGTCATCAAAGCGATCAGGACGAGGAGTTGTTGAACGTGCCCCATCACCTTGGGATCTGTACGGCCTCAAGTTCCTTGGGGGGGAACTATTCAGGTCTTCAGTTCCTGGTGGAAAATCATCAGCTGATGGGAAGTAGTGTTGATCAAGAGTGATCACACGGGGTGGTGTGCTCACTCTGATCATGCCAGGATCTGTAGGCAGCACAGCATTATCCAACTGTATCTCACGAGGTGGCGCTTTAGCTCCTGAAAAAGAATACAGAAGATGATAAAATGACAAATCTTCGTACATAATTTATGCAATCATATTGATTCAATATCTTAAATGATCTGTTCTGATCAAATAACTGATCAAAATACTGCGCAGCGGCGTTCTTAGATATATCCCAAGCTTTCAACCGCGTATGGCACAAAGGACTTTTATATAAAATCAAATCAACCATGCTCCACTATTTGTACGCGATCATCAAATCTTTCTTAACTAACCAATACTTTATGGTTCAGTGTGGCAACGCTATAACAAAACTATGTCCCATATCTGCGGGCGTACCACAGAGAAGTGTAATTGGCCCTGTTCACATAGCCCAGCCCAGCACAACAATCCCTACCGGAACTTTTGCGGACGACAAGCCAGAAATAGCAGCCAAAATGCTACAAAATGGCCTGGACATGTAGCCATTTGACTTAAGAAATGGCGCATCAAGGCGCATCTGGACAAACGTCTTACCTGGCAAAAACATATCTTCACCAAGAGGAAGCAACTCAGTTTTCAACTGAGAAAACGGGCTCATTGGTAAAAAATGCCAGCTAAAACTGGAAAACAAGCTCATCCTCTACAAGGCTTTCCTAAAACCAGTGTAGACTTAAGGCATACAACTGTGGAGAACAGCATCTCATTCCAACAGAGATAATAGTTAATTACAAATGCCCCATGGTTCATCACCAACAAGTAGCTGCATAAGGATTCAAACATGCCCACAGTTAAAGAAGAAAACAAACTAGACCAAAAATTTATGGAAAAACGACTATCTAAGCGCAGACTTAAACGCAAAATACTCAAGATGTGCAAGTAATATACAAGTACATATTAAGTATAAGGGTGCGACATTGGTCTCACTCCTTAAAAAACCAATTGTGATGACAAACATACAGCTTAATGTCCTACAATAGTGACAGATTGCTGTAATAAATAAAAAAAAATAATGTTTCAATACTGCGTCACAGTAAAAGAGATGATGAGTAAGAAAAGGGAAGAAGAAAAAGAGGGATTTAGAACAAAAATAAGGAAAGATTATTTCAAGTATAGCCAATATCACAGTCAAAAGAAACAATTTTATTGGTAAAATATACTTAATAATAATAATGTCATCGGATCAAACTAAGCAGAGCTTGAACTATGGAAACCAGGTAACAGATATACTACTATTCTTTTGTAAATACATATGTATATAGATAATTACACCCAGACTCGGGACAAACAGACATATACATGCACACAAATATCTGTCCTGGGTGGGAATCGAACCCACGACCTCCAGCATGATAAGCAAACATTTGCCAACCACGCCAACAGGCCCGTCACTGCACATACATACATATCACACAGCGCCATCTAGCTCAAACTAGTCCAAGCTTCTACTATGGATACTAGACAACAGATAGAAATACTTATTGACTTTTTTTCTTGTAAATATATACATACAATACACAAAAAAACATACAGACCATGGCAAATAGACATGTTTATAAACACAAATTCTCAATCATCAAAGTTTTCTCTTGTGCGAGGACCAAATCCAAAACCTTAGGATTAGAAATAATAATAATAATAATGTTTTATTTTCTCACCACAATATTACAGAATACATGGTATAAGGTGTATTAGTTATAGGTAACAATTATAATATTGCGGGAGACTGGTGCCTAAACTAGGCTCAAGGCACAGTAAATAAACAGTAAAACATCTTCATACAAACGTGCCGCTCTCGGTTTGAATGTGTGCGTGCGCGCCGCGCGCCATGTCGGCACGCGATTTCACGCACACGCTAGCATAATATATGGGGGAATAAGGTGGCGGCAGTGCGGGCTGTGCAGCGCGACTGTGAGCACGCGCGTACGCTACATGACCGCTTGCGTTCGTCAACTCTCGCCGGCGCGGGCGGCGGACACTTGTCGTAAATTACGAGTATCATGACTTCAAAAAGGGGAAAAAAATATTGTAGTGTTTTCGGGTGCCTCAATAATGATTTCGCAAACCCGGACTTATCATTCTTCATACTTCCTACTCAACCAGAAATGTAAGTACCTACTTATACTTAAATATTATTAGAAAATATGGTATTGTATTGTTTATTTCACAGTTTATTTGCTTTATTAAGAGCGTAGCCGAGTCGCATTTTTCTGAATACTATGTTTAGAGCTAAAGTTTATTTTAAGAAGTCTAGTTTTACTATAAAATAGAGGATTGAGTACGAAACATCGTTTAGGTAAACATATTTTTCGCGTAGGTATAGTTGTAATAAGGGCAATTTCACAATAATTAATATTGCAAATTAATTACTTTTGAAATTATTATTTTTTCTATTTTCTGATGTGTTGTTCAATCCAAATATGGTTCCGGTAGTCTGACGATCGACTAATATACTTGTGTGTACATCGCATTTTTTTGGCCGGCGTTCGGGTCGGCCACTTGACACTTGTTTTTGTTTCGCTTATCGTATGAAAAAAATGTGTTAAGAGGTCTGTTCTTTTTGTTTATTATTGTAAGGTGATGTGTATTATACTAAATGCAACAGTTATTTTTGTTAGATATGGTTTCATTTTGTAAATATAACGACTTTTGTATACAAAACTGGGAAACCTGGGAAATAGTCCATCACGCTACCTTCAAGTTCAAATTTGTAATACATTATTAGGTGAATCTACACAAAACCCTACGTCATCAGATAGTTAGATATTAAAGTAAGGTATCATGAAAGAAAAATAATAGGTGATAAATATTTTTTTACATATTCGCGAAAATACGTATGGAACTCTCTATTTATTTCACTTGACCAATTTGTTTAATTGTTTCAGACGCTTACAGTGGCTACGGTTAATTGATCGCGAAGACTTATCTAAGTGAAGTACATTTTAAAGCAGAAGACATTTCTATGAACTCTCAACGAAAACGATTAAAGAAGAATTGTTTACCGTGTTTACGTTTGCCTAAAAATAAAGAAGATAAAGGAACTCATGTTGAAATAACGTCAGTCACCACTTCAACCCAAATTGATCTTCCATCATGCAGTTCTTCATGCCAAACAGAGAAGATCAGTACATCAAGCAACACAGAAGTTCAAACTGCTGCTTCGCTCTCTGCTAATACTCCGCGCAAAAGAAAATTAAAATCTGATTTGTCTAGTGTAAAAAAAAGGTTAAAAGTAAATGAAACAGGACAGACTTCGGGTGATTCGCAAAAAGACATGTTTTTTAAGCTATGTGACCGCTTTTTATCAAAAAAATTTGCCGATATTGTAAAAGCGCAAGTAGATCAAAAGTTAAGTTATAAAGGCAACAGATACACTCTGGCTTATAAAATGTTTTGCTTGAGTTTGTATTACGTAAGCCCACAAGCCTACCGCTTATTACAAGAAACTCTTTGCATGCCATGTAAAACTACATTAAATAAGCTGTACATTCCTATAACTACACAGGTCAATGAGGATTTAATGGCAGTTCTTAAATTAAAAGTAAACAGCATGTCTGACAAAGAGAAGCAATGTACTTTAGTAGCGGATGCAATGAGTCTTAAAACAAATCTCTTTTATAATATTAAGGACGACAAAATCATTGGTTTTCATGAAGTAGATGGCGTACAATCCCCACTACCGGCAAAACACGCTTTAGTTGTGTTGGTGAGGGGTATTTTTGTAAAATGGTCCCAACCGATAGGATTTGCTTTGTTATCAGAATGTAAAAATGACAATAATATATCCAAATGGATCGACAAAATTATACTTAAACTCTTTGAAGTCGGGTTGAAAGTTAGAGTGTTTGTATCTGATCTGGGATCAGATTTATTAAATGCGGCTAAAAAAAGGGGAATATGCGTGGAAAAAACCAATTTCACTATTAATGATCATAAAATATATTACATTTTTGACGTACCTCATTTAATTAAATTAGTTCGTAATAATTTGATAACATATCATTTTCATTTACAAAATGGCAGAGTTGCAAAGTATGAGCATATTCTTAAATTTTATGAGCAAGATAAAAACAAAACATTTAAACAGGCATATAAGTTAACAAACAGCCATATTAACCCTACCAATTTTGAAAAAAATAAAGTCCGATATGCGACTCAACTTTTGAGTAGGACTGTTGCAGTTAGCTTATTAACGTACATAGATTTTAAAATTATTGATGAATCTGCAAGACCAACAGTTGAATTCATAAAAAATATGAATGATTTATTTGACGCACTTTACTCTTCGATGCGTTATCATAGCTATACTTACAAAAATGCGTTTTGCGGTAATGACAATCAAATAGAATTTTTTAATAAAATGTTAATACTTTTTAAAACATTAAAGTTATATAATCCAAAAAACGGTAACGACGTTACGAAAACAGTCAAGTTTATTGATGGTTTTCAAATTACTATCAAATCTATATTACAGTTGTTTGATGATCTTAAACAAGAAGGGTTTGAATACTTATTGACAAGACGCCTAAACCGAAAAATTCGGTCAAAAAACGGGATGGCTACAGAGCCAACCAGTAGGCAATTCATATCCGCATATAGAAAGATTTATTTTACAAATATTACAAAGCCTCCAATAGATGGTTTTTTTTGGAAAAATTCGGTCAAAAAACGGGATGGCTACAGAGCCAACCAGTAGGCAATTCATATCCGCATATAGAAAGATTTATTTTACAAATATTACAAAGCCTCCAATAGATGGTTTTTTTTGGAAAAATTCGGTCAAAAAACGGGATGGCTACAGAGCCAACCAGTAGGCAATTCATATCTGCATATAGAAATATTTATTTTACACATATTACAAAGCCTCCAATAGATGTTGTAATTGTTGTAATTGTTCTGAAGATATCACAGAATTTTTGATTAGTTTGAAAAATCACAAACATTTCGAAACAAGTGCCTCAGTAATCGACAAACATCTGACCAGTAGCAATCAAACACAAGGAAATGAAAATATTTTGTCGGAAATCTTACGTTCTGAATATGTACCAATACAACATGAGCTACCGGAAAAAAATGAATTTTTTTATGTTTGTGGCGCTTTGTTAAAAAAATGTGTTGATTACCATAAGAACTGCGATTTTTTAAATAATTACGTCGATGTTAATCAACGAGCGTGTAATTTAAGTGTAGAATCTAGATACACCCATTACAGGAATTACGGCAAAGATCGAAATTTACTCATGATCCCACCTGATGATTTTGTCGATAATGTAGAAAGGATGGAGCAGGTGTTTCGCAAAGCGTTCGAAAAGGACCACGTCAACATTAAAATTGGCCGGTCAATTTACGATCAACTGAATGATGTAGAATTTAAGATGCCCTGTCCATGCTTTCCCAAAAGCTTTTTACAAAAACTTTACATAAGAATGAGAATTTACTTTACATTAACAAATAATAATAAAGCGTTCCGGACGTGCAGAAACAGGAGAAAAATTTTCTCGGTATCAAATTTGTAACTTAGTATAATAAATGTTATGTGAATAAAAGCTTTTTATTTTTACTAAATTTATAAATTGGTAAAATATTCAATCATAATATGCTTTTTATTTTATAAATTTAGATCAAGTGCTGCTTGTTCGAAAATATTAACTAAAAGTAAAAGTGACAACCCTGGGTATCAACGCAAGAGTAGGCTAATAACTCGGCGGGCGGCCTTAGATAACCTACTGTATATTTATTTACTGTGCTCAAGGCCTGTATTTCAGGACACCAGGTCTCCAGTTAGTTTGTATGTTTGTGCGTGCGTGCGTGCGTGCGCGCGCGCGCGCGCGTGAGTGTGTGTGTGTGTGTGTGTGTGTGTGTATTTGTGTAAGAATTCATATATCAATAGGTAGCTAGTTATTGCTATCGCTTCAGTGTTACAACATAATTGCAAGCAATTTCTCAGTATCCTCATAATTGTGTTCATGAAGGAAAGCAGTAACTTTCTTTTTGCACACGTTTTTTGTTAGTTTAGCTAGATGTAATTTTCTGTTAATTTTGTTATATAGAAAGCCACCTAGGTGACAAAAGAATCGATTCGAGAATTGAGTAGAAAAGTTTACTGTACGATCTACGGGGTTGTACTGACGTTTTCCATGTGAGGCGGAAGGATCATATGAAAGTAATTAATGAGTGCTGTCTTAGGATGATACTTAAAATAAAGAGTTGACGCACTGTCATTACTTTAGCCTCCTTGTATAGAAGTTCCGTGGGATAACGATACGGAAGGAAAGAGGACACTTTCAGAATGCCTCTCTGGGCTCTCTCCAAGTCAATAATGGTAGTCTTTGGTGCACCACCCCAAACAGAGATGCAATAAGTTAGCAGTGATTGAACTAGAGCATAATAAACAGATTTTTTTTAATTTATCGTCAGCCACTTGCCTCAAGGTTTTAAAGATATATTTAAGCTTACGTAACCTGGTTTTCAGCGTATCAATATGTTTATGGCATCTAAGGGTGTCATCAGTTATTACTCCAAGGTACTGGACCTCTTTTGCATTACGTAGCAGGCAACTTGAAGCATTATCGCCCTTTTGTTTCGTGTAACTGTGTGATGTTATTGTGTAGGGAGGTGAGGCATTAGGAACTTTATTAGTGGCTCTTAGAGAAAAGTTCATATAATTGGTTTTATCAATGTTTAGCGTTAAGAAATTGCTACGTAGCCATTTTGAAACAGTATTAAAACCGGATTGTGCGTATGAGAAGACCTGGTCCCAATTGTCAGCGCTAAATAGGAGAGCTGTGTCATCTGCAAATGTTATGATTTTACCTCGAGGAAGTGTAAGCATGCCCAAGTCATTAATACAACGTGTAACAGAAAGAGTGAACGTAACTTAAGGGGCATATACGGTCTCCTTAAGCCTACCTATACACAAAATCTCATACCGAAATACCATCATTTTAATCTTGATCGTAAAATAATATACCATTCAATACATCGACAAGTATTTTTATCGATATAACGAACATCCGTACTAACACAGCACAGCTGATTCTGATTTACGCTAGAAATTGTTTGACATACCTCTGTGTTTCTATGCACGCCTGGTAGTTTGATTCCGATTGCACTCACTACACATATTTTGTTTTATTTTCGAGTTATGTTTTTATTTATAGCACTGCTGAATAGCTATTGGATACTTTACATCGTATAAGTACGTGATACACAAACACATTACGAGAATCTTTTTATAGTTTAACTTCTAGTTGAAGTTGTTTTCAGTACTGATGGAAGAATTTCATTATTTCACGTTCACTAAAATCTGCACCGACACCGAAAGCTTAACTTGCCAACTAACACGAGTCTCTCTCATGTACAACATATTCATAGAATCGTAAAGCTTTCATGTTTCTTAGTTATAAAGAGGCGTGGCCTCCATCGCGACACTGTACCCTTCACGACATAGGTTCCTCGTAATTAAACAGCCTTAAATTCTGTGACCTATGAATCCTCATCATCACAAAGTGCACGTCTGAGGCTATTCTTTCATAGATGAATGCACGAAATTTTCAAAATTATTACGATCACTAAACGACATAGTTAAGGATTTCGCGGAACACTTTACTCATTACTAAACGACATTTTAGACGATTCAGTAACTAAACACGACCTAAATAGACAGCAGTTTACGAACAACTGATGATTTTAATATTTTTAAATATTAAATAATAAAATGCACAATATTTGATGAATTTGGCGGCTTTCTTCGAACGCGGCCCCTTTGGCGGCGTCTTTGAGTCCATTCAAAAGAGCCGCATAGGTATCGACGACGTAGGTATCTAGGTATCGCGCGGCTCGCTTCCATGAATATTAAAAGATATTTAACCGTTTATTATTTACCTACATCAACTCCTTGATTTTGCCGCCATATTAGTGTAACTTTGGATATAATCAGGACGGAATTTGAAATGTCCCCTACTGTTCATATGAGCCTATTATTCATATTTTTTTATTTGTATGTATTGTATGAATGATTAATATGTCGTTACAAATACGTCGTTTGAAATTTAGAGTGTATCACTCTAATTTTCAAAGGTGGAATTGAAAGTGCCCCTGCACTTTCTATTCCATCACTCTCATGATCCGATGGGACGACTAGCGATACGACCGGAAAGAAGTCAGGCACAGGAACGACGGCTTTACGTGCTCTCCGAGGCATGGGGGTGTAATATCATCAACTTCCAGACTTCGGGCTGATACTGAGAAATTTCTTTTTACGGAAAAATCCCATAATCACTTTTTGGCCCGACCCGGGAATTGAACCCAGGACATCATTATTCCCATAATCACTTTTTGGCCCGACCCTGGATTTGAACCCAGGACTTTATCATCTGCAGTTGAACACGCTACCGCTAGACCAATGAGTTATACACGAACACATTCAAATGGCGCGGTGCGCGCGCGGGGCCCGCTTTGATGAATATTAAAAAATATTTCACCATTTATTATTTACCTACATCAATCCTTTGTATTCGCCGCCGTATTAGAGTTCCTTGCGACAAAATCAGGACGGAATTCGAAATGTCCCCTAATGTTCATATGAGCCTAGTACATTATTCATATTTTTTCTTAATTTATCAGTAGTCGTACCGCGTGTGTATCTGGTTAGTTTGTATTAAAATTTAAGTACCTATTCGTTCCCGGCCAGATTAAATTCACATACTGAAAGAAAAAAATAATATTCTTACTATTTAACACACAAAAAAATATCTGCAGTTACATAAGTCAATTAAATTATTTATTTCTCCTAGATCCAACATCTTGTGGAATATCAATTTAAATTAAATTAAGTGATTTTTCCTAGTTATCAAATTTGTATGAATGATTAAAATGTTGTTACAGGGAACCTTTAAAAATTAGAGCAAAAATTCAGTTAAACATTTGATTGAATCTTAAAATAAACACGTGTAATAAATTATGTGATTGTACAGAACCACACTTTTTATTTACAGTCTAAGTAGTAGGTACCCAAAGAGTTCGCGGTAAGGTTCATTACTCTTGCGGCTGAGTTTTTAGTGTTGTTCATAATGTCGGTAATCTTACTTGTTGATTTAGGTTGTCGATAGAAAAATAAATTACTAGTTGAATAAAAAATGATTATTTCTGTTTGAAGTTTCGTCCATAGGTAGCCGTCCTGATACCCTATAACCCCCTTAAGTTACGTTCACACTTTCTGTTACACGTTGTATAGATGTGGAATAAAGTAGGGCCCAACACGCTTCCTTGGGGCACGCCGTATAAGACGGTCTGCTCATCGCTGCTGTATTCATCTATCTTAACGCATTGGATACGTTCACATAGGTAATCTTTAAAAAGTTCAAGTGGGACAGAAACCGAGTCGAAGGCTTTAGCAAGGTCTAAGAATATGCCTACTACTTTTTTCCTTTGGTCTAGATTGGTAACGACATAATTTGTCAAATCGTGAACTGCCTCGGAAGTAGATTTGCCAGTCCGAAAACCGTATTGTGATGGGGATAAAAGTTTGTGCTTTTCTAGGTAATCTACTAACCTAATGTTCATTATCCTCTCTAGAACTTTTGACAAGGTTGGTAATACAGATATTGGTCTATAGTTGTTGACACGGTTCTGTCCCCGCTCTTGAATATCGGGTAAATAATAGATTTTTTTAAAACTTTAGGGAATTTACCGGTTGACAGAGCCAAATTGCATACATACATATAGTACAATTAAAGCTGTATTTTTTTTAAGTAGACTAGCTGATATTTTGTCCCATCCCATAGCACAGTCGTTACGAAGAGACATTAATATTTTTTCAACTTAGTGGTCATCATCGGTTGGTAACAGAACTAAAGAATTCGGAATTTTTGTAGGGCAATGTGTTAGGTTCGGTCGGGGAATAACATTTTCGGCAAGTTGTTTACCAGATTGTGCAAAAAAGTCGTTAACACTGTTTACTGATAGTTTTGGAGTAGCTGATAGAGTTAAAAGATGAGAGGGGGTTTCTTTTTTTTTAGTCCTGATTGTTATAGTATTTATTGCTGACCATAGTTGTTTTGGGTTTGTTCCAGCCTTATGTATTTGATATCTTTCGTATTCTATTTTTGTTTTCTTAAGTTATTACAGAAGTTTCTATATCTGGTAAATGTTGTTTTAAGATCTGAATTATCAGGTGCTTTTTTTAACTTCTTGTGTAGATTATCTCTGTGTCGGATGCATCGAAGAAGTCCTGGTGTTATCCACGCCTTTACAATTTTTTTACGGTTGGGTACTTTGACAATTTGAGTGTGGTCGTCTATAGCCTGTCTTATGAGATGGACCATAGTTTCTGCTGCTGAGTGAGGGTCTTGAGTGCTATAGACTTCCATGAAGTCTAGTTGCTCAAGATCTTTATCTAGTTGGTCGCGATCAACACGGCTCACCATTTTTTGCGCTGGTGTATTAGATATTTTTTTCGAGCGAAATACTAAGACTGTGTCATGAATGATCAGTCAGGGAAGAGTGAGCAATAAGCGTTAAAGCGGACCGCTGTGTTTTTAAGACAAAGTGATCTGGGCATGCTTGTCCTCTAGTGGGTAGCGTGTGAGCTGGTAGTAGCCCATGTGATGCCAACAAGTTAAGGTAGTTTAGTTTGTTCGGGTCATTGCTTTGAACATGAATATTAATATTTATATCTCCACATATTATTATAGCGTGTATTCTTCGATAAGGTCTCATGTAATGAACTGAGGAAGCCAGTGATATATTTATGTCCTGGTGGTCAGTATATAGCTAATATAATGGTTTTGTGATCAATTGCAATTTGGAGACAGTTGGCATATAAGAAATTAGGTTCTTCGACTGAGACTTTAATGTCCTTTCTGACATAAACAATGACACCCTCATTTTGAGTAAAGTTGTTGTTGGTGCTGAGGCAATTATAGTTGTCTATGTCAGGAACATTATGCGTATTAGGAAGCCAACATGCCGTTAATGTTAGGATATCCCATTCAATGTTGGTGCGAGCTAGGATTGTGTAGAGACCTGCAATGTTTTTAGTGATACTACGTATATTTTGGTGAAGTATTTTCAGTGTCTGGTTGGGTGTAAAATTGGGTGGAACACAGGTATCAAGATCACATGTTGACGAATCCGACACAGAGATTAAGTCAATATTCTGTATATTGTTTAGTATGTTATCGAATTTTAATATGGTATATTTAAGATTTACGTTTTTATAATTTGCTTTTATTTTGATTATAACATATATTGTAGCATTAACGACGCCGAAAGAGCTGGGGTTAGAATTCTGTATTATGTTAAATAACAAATAAAAAATATTAAGTTTTACAGTTTTCGTGAGGGTCTCCTGTAAATATTTACTTATATATAATATATACCTGGAATATGCCGGATATTTTGTATAATGTGATATATGAGACTTATGTTTGTGGTTATATGAGCATGTTAATGTGTGGGTTATTGTTCTAATTTTGAAATGAAAGTGTAGTTGTGTGTAGGTTAATTGTGTGTTAGTATTATTATTACAAACAGTTATATACGAGTACAATCTAAGCAAAAATGGATATAATATAAAATGAATTGAACAAAAAATTAATACACAAAAAAGAATGTCTAGTCGCTTTTGTTTACGTATCCTTTTTAGATCGTCTTCTGACCTGATTAATTGGCTGGGCATACCTTGCTTTTCGCGCACATACACTTTACCATTTGCCGTCCAGGTTTGCTCATAGTCACTATTTTTTATTAATTCTCGTGTTAGGTAATAAAGACGCTTAGTCATAGCAGTGAGGACTTCCGATATAAATAATGGCTGTTTAAAGGCTTTTTCGTGTAAGTGTGTGGTATTAAGACGATTCTCTTTGTTAGACTTATTGTAATTTTTTGTTGATCTTAAAGTTTTCTTTCAGCGTAGAGCTCGACAACTCAACTATAACTGAACCAACTGATTCTGTCTTACTCATCATGATCTTAAAGTTTTCTTTCAGCGTAGAGCTCGACAACTCAACTATAACTGAACCAACTGATTCTGTCTTACTCATCATACGGAATATGTTTTTGACGTCATCATCTTACAGCGGTTGGCTAATAATGTTACCCAGTTTCTGAATAGTCTTTCTAAGTGTTTCTTTAGATTCAGATTCTAACAAGGGAACGTTTTTTATTTCTAGCGAACCAGCCCTCAGAATTTTTTCTAGGAAATCAATTTTTTGCTCCAGGGTGTTAATAACTTTTTGGTTTTTGGTGCACTCTGCCTGTAGGCTAGTAATATCGACTATGGCATCATCGTACTTTTGTGATAAAAATGTGATTGTTTTCTGAATTTCCTCATTTTGCTTCCTAATTTCAGAGTTTTGTGAACTAATTGAAGAGTTTTGAGTTCAAATATTTTCTAAAGCAACTTGAAATGCATCAATTTTATCGTTATGGTGAGTTTGTTTCGTGACTAAATCAGTGATCATGGTTTTCATTTCCTTCATCATGGTCTCCATGCGCTCCAGTTCAACAAACTCACATTTTCTTTTTCTATGAGTGACATTATTATTTTCGCAAGTAGATGTAGTTGTAGATAAAGCTGTTGAATAAGGTTCTGAAGTGTGGAGAGGTGAAGCTGGAGGAGGAGGCGAACGACGTATCGTTTTGCTTTCCAAATTTGGTTTTCGTTCAATAAGTAGATATCAATAATTCGTAAAAATAAGTGCAAATAGCAGGTTAGGTATTGCGTTGATAGAATGGCGCGAAGTCTATAAGTGCAGTGACAGGTCACTCACCTCGAGCGGGCGCAGTGCGGGTTGCCCTAGGTCAGAAAGCAGGATTACTACCACCTAAGTCACCCTGGTTGTCAATAAAGTAGCAGTCATATTTTTAATCTATTTATTTTGAACTTTTTCACTTGCCCATAGAATTCTAAGTATGATTGCAATTAAATTCAGTAAAATTTCTTATTCACGAACTAAAAAATTGCGACCCAATTCCTATATTCGCGGCTAAAGATTTCTTTATTCGTGGACCTAATCGGTACATCTGTACATTAATATTAGTAAGAAGGCTTCCAATAGGTAAACAATCCAATATCCTTTTTAAAACAAAGAAGTTCGAAGAGTTTGTGTCATATGGACGAATAAAAAAGTAAAATAGATCTTATTAGAATAATGCCTCAATACATTTATCAGTTTGGACGCGAAAAATATCTGTTTTACCGCTTAAATTGAAAATAAAAATGCTTGATCGTTTACACCTTGGAGTCATTTGGATCCATATCATGCTCATTCAATGTCAACGAAACAACTGTACGACTGATAAAAAGAAATATAAAGAAGATAAAATAAGGTCATGCAGCTTCAACTTAACTGTCAACGAAAATTGTTCATGAAAATAATATCCTGGTTATCCGGAGACATTATTCAAACACAGTCATCTGATCCCAAACTAAGCAGAGCTTGTACTGTGGAAACCAGATAACTGATATACTACATATACTACTTTTCTTTTGTAAATACATACTTACATAGATATTTACACCCAAACTCAGGACAAACAGACATGTTCATGCACACAAATATCTGTCCTGGGTAGGAATCGAACCCACGATCTCCGGCGTGAAAAGCAAGCATTTGCCAACCACGCCAACAGGCCCATCAAAATGGAACTGGTGTTGTCACTATGAATCGAAGACCGCAACCAAAAAAGGGTGCCCCTGCATGGTCCAATGGTCCAGAAGAAGCCAATTAAAATGGGCGTTAAGACGCTTTGTAAGTCCATTTTAAAGAACCTAGGAACATAATTATATCCTTTATAAATTACCATTCCATATTTGCGGTTTCTGTATTCGTGGCATATTTACGTAACGTATCCCCTTCGAATAGAATATCTATGTGAAGGTGATTGTACTTTGTATAATGGAATAAGTTCCAAACAGGATTCCTGTAGTCCGCAGTGGGTTTTGTGAAACTAGTCCAGTGGCAAAATTGATGTATTTAAAAGTAAGATATGGCAGAATAGGACTAACATGTCATAATTTTGTAAGTGAACCCCATATAACAATATGATACATTAATTCTGATTTTATTCTTAATCAAAGTACCTACATATTAGAGATAACATAATTTAGTTAGGCAATGCGTGAGATACCAAAACTAAACAGTCGTATTTTCTTATTTTCAAAAGTACATAGAGATATGACCATGGGATAATAAAGTAAGTATTAGATAACAATAAAACAGTGGTATTTTATTGTTAATAGAAATACATCGATGGGTCCTACGTATAAGGGCCAAACTAACGATTTGACGATTTTGACTTTTTTATGATAAACGCATCCTATCGATATGATTAATCGTGTGAGCTATTAAAAAAAAATAAAAAACTGCATGGAAACACGATTTTCTATTAAAGTATAACGGCATATGTAGCGTGAATTGAAACGTATAAGGTCCAAAGAGTAATTTGAGACTTATACGCGGGGACTTCCCGCGCGTTTGTTTATTGTTTGGGCCAATCGGCTAGTTTGACACTTATACGTCAGACGGAGCAACGCCCGCGCTGTGATCAAAACAAAATCTCGTTACTGTGTTTTTACAATTTAGATTAATAACTGAAAGATGGCATCCAAGTATCGTGCTAAGTTTAGTAGAAGTCAGAATTTAGTGACACATTACTTACAAAAGACTTACAAAAAAAACGGTCCTGTGACTTCAGAATATAAAATAAATTATGATAATCATATAATTAACAAAAATCTGGCTAGATCTTTAAAAGAAAATGATAAACGTGATTCACAAAATGACACTAAAATTTTCTGCGCTACTTTTAATTTGCAAAAAGTGTTGTTGTCCACAAGTGGTGAGATAAGTCTATTTTATTACAGTAAGCGGTTGAAAGTACATAACTTATCAGTTTTTAATATTGGGAACTTAATTGGTACCTGTTACTTATGGAACGAACAAATTGCAATGAAGGGATCGAACGAAATAGCGAGCTATGTTCATGATATAATTAAATTAAAAAGTTAAGAAGGTTGTAACGACTTCAGATTTTGGCCAGACAACTGGGCCGGCCAAAACTGAAACAGGATTATGTTTTTCATGTATCTTTATGCAGCTAAACAGTTTAATTTGAATATAAAACACTCTTTTCTTGAGGTAGGCCACACTCAGAATGAAGGCGACTCCATACACGCCACCATTGAACGAGCTTCAAAATATAAAAATATTTAGACACCCTATGAATGGAGCTCATTGATTCGATGGGCGAAATCAAAAGGAAGTCCTTATAACGTCATAGACGTACCTCAAACTATGATTTATAACTTCAAAAAGATGCAGACAAATACGCAGTTTAATTGGACTAAAAACTCGGAAGGACAAAAAATTCTTTTGGTCTAAAATAAAACAAATTCGTGTAAGCCGAGATGAATCATACGTTTTGTAGTTTGTACTATAAATATGATTTGGATGAAGATGGTATTGAAAATTATATTAAAATCTTAGATCAGTCAGTCAGTGTGCGAACAAGAAGACGAATTGCCGATATACCAACAGATATTCCTCTGCAACTATGTTACAATCAACTGTTGCCGATACAACCTTCTAAGAAGAAAGACTTGCTGGATTTATGTCGAAAAAATATCATCCCACCTGTATACCACAGTTATTATGAGAATTTAGTTACATCTAATGACATTGTGACTACGAATGATAGCGAAAATGAAGACAATCATTAATTTTTACTTATTAATGAATAAGGCTGATTTTGGACATTTTACTACTTGATTGTACTATTGAAATTTTTATTTTTGTTTGCGCCAGTAAGGATTTTATTTTTGTTAAGTTTTTTAGTGATTTTATTGAGAAAATAATAATGTGAAATAGGTACTTACATTTATTTTCATAAGCTTATTACGTGATTTTGTTAATCAAACTTAGATATTAAGTGATTTTTTTGTTAATTATTCTTAGGTAGATAATGCCAAAAAACCATTGAATACGGGTCCATAATTGTAGTTTAAAGAAACTTAGTTTTTTGTTTCAATAAATGATTAAAACTATGGTGATTTTCATCTATTTTATATATTACCTAACTGAAAACACAGTTAGTAGGTTAGCAGATTCTAAAACGTATAAGTGTCAATGTGATTTAATTATCTAAATATCCAAATGGCTTTTATTATAATTAATTAATTATCAACTGTTTCAGTCCTTAATTGATTTCATGAGCAAAAATATTTAAAAATACTTATATTATGCAACTTGGCATAATACACGTATATTGGCCAATTTGACACATTGGCCCTTTTATGGTGTTTTAAGATACAAATAATTTAAACAAAAACTAATGTAAAAGGGCCAATATGCAGTAAAAAAAAAACTGTTAAATATATATATAAAATGGTGTAGTATATATAAGTAGGACAATTGTCTTAGTAAACAAGCAACGTTTCATAAATTTCGGTTTTATCAATCTTAAGTTACAGCAAGTTTAAACTTTGAAAGCCTCTCCTGTAAAGTTGTCATTTTGCATTTTGGCCCTTATACGTAGGACCCATCGACATAGTATAGCCATAGAATAGTCATAATTTAGTAAGAGAATGAGTGACATAACAATACAGTGATGTTGTTACCATGCGGTGGCGACTTGTCAGTAAAGCAACATTTAACATGTAATCTTATAGCATGTAAGTAATCAATTGTATTAGTGTAATATGTTTTGTAAGTTGTCCTAAATAAATAAATACTGATGTCGTTTATGATTGACATAAATAGAATGGCCATAACGTAATTTGAGTGAACTAGCAAAATGTATATACTCCATTGTCCTCTTAGAAGTCTATTTAACAGCATAAAAAAATTAATAAGTATATAAATTATATGGATATAAATTAATAAGTATTTATATCCATAGTACATGCTGACTTTGGGCTGGATTGTGTGTGTGATGTCTTGGATAATAATATATAATTAGTGGTATAACTTAAAGAGAGCTATCTTACCATGAAACTAGAATCATTAGCCCCATAACAAAGCTAGGATATACAGCATCATTATTATGATCAAAGCCAAATTTGGCTAGAAAGAGGGGGGAGCACTGAGAGACAGAGAAGGTGAGTGTTGATGCATCACAGGAGGCCGCCTTACCTACAATAAGTCACAAGTCTCAGACTCTGTCAAGTGTTCCTTCCTTTACCATGCGATGGACCTGGTTTACGTATGGTGAATTCATGGAAAGCTAAGAATTAGGTATCTTTTTGTTTAATGATTTTGGTTTCATAGTTAGATAGCACTTTTTAAGTTACCTCCACTACTTTTGTTACACCTGGTATATATCAAATTTTTACATGGATATTAAGAGCAATCAGCTATATGCATAATAGAGAGTAATAATACTGTCACTTACCCACATGTTGATCTTGACCCATTACAAGTATTCTCTCAGGCACTTTCATGTCAAACTTCTCATTGGCATAGTCCCATCCTGAGACAATTCCATTGGCACTATCCTCATCCACTACATCACCAGTGGCCTACAAAAACAAATATTACTGAACCAGAAGAGAAAAGAGTAGAGTCCACTTTATAGTTCCAGAATATTACCAACATAGATAATACTTAGGTAGAAACAATCATACAATTAGCATTACTCATCCAATACAGGATTTATGATGATATTAGTATATGTTGAATACATTTCATGTATTTTTATGAGTATTAATTCATATTTGTCTAAATTTCTGAGGAAGTAAATCCTGAAATCAAGCAGCTACAGTTAAGATTTATTAAGGAAATAAATCTGATGAATACACAGGCTTACAGAAATTTAAATATTCTATAAAAAGAGAATTTTAAACTGCATTGAAGTAACCACATAATGTTACTGACAACCCCTGTAAACCAATTACCTTATAGATATACTTGGTGATTTTATATAACTACAATTGTATGTACCTAGTACATAATAATCCCATTAAAGTTGTAGGTGTGTGCCTTAGATGGCCGAAGTGTTGACCAAAAGGGGTAAATAATGTAAACTTTTAGTATACAATACAGATAAATTTAATACCAAAAGCTTTAATTAAAGAACTTTGTTAAGGATACAATAGCAAATCTATACACCAAACAAAGGACCTACAAAAGCAAAAACTTAAAAGGTAACTTTGGTTCAAATTAGGTTTATATATTTACCTTAATCCTTTGAGGAACAGTCATATGGTGGCTGATGAGCCGAGCATATGCTTCATCGGATGTATACTGCATTGTAGTAGTTTAATCCTGATTAAAAAGAAACGTCTAAAGAGTTCATCCAGGCCAAAAACCTAAATACGTAAACTACGAGCAAATAGGCAGGTACTATTAGACAACAGATTTATTAAAATTTCAGTGGCGAAATAACCCAGAAATACAAAACATTGATAAATTGTAAAACTGTAGCTCTAAAACATTGTAAAAAGTTATCTGAATCCGTACCGTTAATCGCGATTCTAAGCGATATATGTACTTTCAATCATTTTTAGTGAATCTGTTATAAATTGGTTTATATTAAATGAGAGAATTGTCGTATGTAATTAGTAGAATACTTACCTTCTTAAGTATTATAACCAGCTTATTCCATTTGGATAACAGGGGACAGTAAATAGTCCGAAAATTGAAATAATTTATCTCACGGGTAGCAAGCAGTCACGATTGATTGACAACTTTGACAGATAGCCAAATTGACAGCACAGAGGCGACTGAAAAACCAGGGCTGACAATCACCTACAATTCTTCGATTGGATAATTGAAATCTCTTTGTTTTACTCCAACATTGCTAGCTCTGCTTTTAAACATGGTAAATAGTGTAAATAATAATAATAATAATTTATTAAATTCACTTAAGGTTTACAGTTTCTCTTAAATACAAACAATGTGTACATTTTGTTGCCGTTACAATAAATTCGTACATAATATAAATTTACAAATAAAGTAAATTCTCACGTTCAAACATAAAGTTAAACGGAAAATTGTTATTATTTGAGCGAAAAATAAGTAAATACAGCCTTACATATTTAGCATTAAATAATAGAATACATTTTATTCTGTTATATTTTCATGTAAACATTTATAATTTAATAATACAAGTATGTAAACATACTTGATATAGAAAGGTACAACACTAATCAGGTGTAAACAAAACGAAATAAATAGTGTTTATGAAAACAGAAATACAAGGACTTACTGGAATTTTATTGGTCAATGAAAAAACATGCACCAATAAGATAATAGTACTTTAATTACCTTTTGGAAATGAGAATCGCTGTCAAATGCGCCGTGTTCATCTGTCATTGGTTGGTGGTTGTGTTGTCTCATGAAAGGATGAGTTTTATTATCCAAAACCTATGATTTTCCGTGCTCATTTATTAAAAAGTACTAGAACTTACAAAGTATGATCACTTACAAGTCGTTTGTATAAATGTGGCTATTGTAGATAATTTAATTAATTATAATTAGAAAAGTTGTAACTGCTATACACGATGAAATCCACCGGCTTTAGGATATCTTTAGTTTTTTTAGTGTACGTCTTTGTTGCTTTGGTTTCGAGTAGTGATACTGCGAAGAGGGAAGAAAAGAAATCAAAATCTGTGACTACTTTTGTAAGTGCAAAATGGGAAGCGACCCCCATAGTACTCGAGCTCGCTGAATACCTTGCAGGCGAAAGTTCCGATTTATTCTGGTCCTTTTTTGATGGTATAAATTCGTTGAAATCTAGTCTAGACACATTGGGTAAGTAACTTATCTAATAATTATTTCCCTAAACATGTATAATTAATAATTATACTTAACCAACCTAATTAATCTCTTGAAATTTGAAGTGTATACTTGGTTAAGTTGACATCAAGTAAGATTCGGACACGTATTTAATACCTACTTGGATTAAACTACTAATTGGATTAAACTTATTTTGCTGTAGTGCATTTTTAGTATATATTAATCCAGATAGTACCTATTTAGAGTTATTAATTAACCATATTATATTTATATGATTCCAATAATTTTATATCTAATAAACAGCCTGACATGCTGTAGATGGCAGATATTAATGTTATTGTACTCTAATGAAATTGTGGGAATGTTTTTACAAATAATATAATAGTTTGTTGTTAAAGTTTGAATGTCTTAATGTCATAAGTTGTAACAGAATTAACAAATGTATAAAGTTTAGTCTAATAAATTATTGATTGGGAAAGGATACCAAACAATAATTTAATTTTAGAGTTTCCTGTTGTTTTGTTGCTGCTTAATAACCATAACACCACATAAAGTACAATATGGATTTATAATTTTACACATTATTTTCATTACTTTTGTAATATCCAGAATGCCTCAATTAAATTCATGAAACATAATATACAGACTTTATAAAGATTTATTTTAGAATAGTAAAAATAATCTTTTTATTACATAAAAGCTACTGGTCTTTGAGCATTTTAAGCTGCAAAGCCTAAACCAGACCTCTACAGTAGTTCCAGGTAGCACATTCTATTAGATGATTAGAGTGAGACAACAGCTATTATACCTATGTTTTCACACTCTTGTTTACTATGATATGTCAGAGCAGATAGTTGAAAGCGACTGCCGTGGCTAAAATTCGATATCTATGTTATTGTATCCTGTTTATTGTTTAACACATTCTGACATCCTCTTCTATTAATCTATTTTTTTATATACATTCTAATTAAAAAGTATTTCAGAGACTGACAAGTCAGTATATGATGCCTGCATCGGTGTTGCGAGCACTCTGCTGGCACCAGCTCAGCTTCGAATGGCCAAACTGGCTCTCTCCATGCATCTGAATTCACCTACGGTTCGAATGTTTGATCAGGTGGCTACACAGAATGGAGCCAAGGAAGTTCCTTGTGATGCATTTGTAGCTATTGCATCAAAGAAAATATGTGACAATGATGCTTTGAGGGATGTTTTAAAGTCATTCAGCCAGTATGATGTGGTAAGCTCATTAGATAGTTCAGTAGATAAAGCTTGTATTATTATCACATTAGACTGTTGTATCTCTTTATTCAGGTACCAAGATCAGTTGGGACAGTTCTATTTGTGATATTGTGTAATGTAATTTTCTATAGTTTAAGACATGTTTAACCTATGTAGATAGAAAAAATTCAGGTAAAATGGAAACTTGTATAATTCTGTTCCCACAATTGCATTTAAATATTAAAATTTTACGGCATCATGAATCTTTAGTATTTAGCATGGTTGCCACGCACCACATCCTTTAGTACAGCTCAAACAACGATGGTTAGTTGGCATTGTTACTCTCCTGCTGTAGTGTCTGACAAAAGATTAAGCAATAAGTCCCCACCAGTGGCATGTTTTAGCCACTCATATGGCTGGCATTAAGTTGCGAGTGGCCGCCACTTGCTAGGGCAAGTCCATGCTAATTGTTTGAAAAATCTTGTAATCTGTTTGTTGCTAGCCATCATTGGTTTCCACTGGTGGCCTGTTTGTTTTGAGCCTTAGATTTGAAATGTTTACTACTTTGAATTAAAAAACTACATCATAGTTTTTCATTCAATATAATTGTTAACAGGTTTATTTTATTACATTTCTTTACTAATATATTATTTTTACATCAAATGAATAAAATATAATGTAATAATGACTCATATTCTATTGCCATAAATTACAATATACACCTGTTCCCTTTGTATAGTAATAATTGATAGTAATCAGCTTCAAAACATAACTTGTGCACAACCAAAGTATAATCAAGGTTAACTGATGTGGAAGCACATAATTCTACAGTTATAATGCATATGAGTATATATGCACTATTACTTACACATTTTAATATGACTTTATCTATAGACTAATCAAATTTCAAGTATCAACATGGAAATTTTTGTAAGAATTTTTGATATAATTAGGTAGTAGCCAAAGACCTCAATACATTCATGGCTTATTGATATGCAAGTCATAATTAATATTTAATTGCATAATAGAATAAACAGCACAAAAGGCATGCATCCCTAAAAAATGGTGTTTGCCATAATTGGCCATAATTAGCATTTCTGTTTTTCTAATTTAAGTAGTAAGTTTCAGAACTATAATGTTGTAATTTCAACGCTATTTTAATTGAATCAGCTGAACAAAGGATTCATTTTGGAACTTCAAAAAAATCATTTGGTTAAGTTCTTTATCCTATTACCTCTTGGTTAAGTAAGTTTATTTTTGGGTATTTGTTCTGAAGAAATAATAATAATTATATTACATAAGTGACTGCACTTTATGTAAAACATAATTGTTAGAAAGTACAACTATGTTTTACATCAAATGCACCTGTGTCTTATTTATCTGGACATTTTGTGTAAATATTTATATTTTCAGGAGGAAAACAAGTTGCAAACATATTTGTTGGACCATTCGTACCCAACCAGTGACAACAAGAGTCTTACTGCCATTCTGTATGGAGAACTTGGGATGAAAGATTTTACCACTAAACACAAGATCCTGGCGGGATATGCTGATAAGGGCGCCATCAATTATGTAGTCAGGTGGAATGTAAAGGTAGGTACTTAACTTTTCAAGCTTCAATCATTCTTAATAGTTCCACTGCATATTTGTTCTATGGAATTAATAACCTATACCTAGTGTGTCTGCAATTCATAGGAACCTATAATTGGCTTTGCCTGAAGTACTTATACTAATATTATAATCCTATTAATTTACGCTTCGTAGTTTTTCCTACCTCTTTAAACATTATGTGTGTGTAAAACTGGTTGATCTAATTCTCATGTTAATTCTTTATAGCCTAGAGGCAAGCCCAAGGTGCGCCTATCAGGCTATGGAGTAGAACTCCAACTGAAGAGTACAGAGTACAAAAGTCAGGATGACTCCACTCCAAAGGAATCTGAAGATGGAGACACCGCTGCGCCATCCGAAGAAGAAGACGAGAATGATCCACAGAATCAAATTGATGGATTTAATTTTGGCCGACTTAAGTAAGTGTTTGCTCTTTTATGGTTCCAACCATAAAGGGTGCCATAATCGCCAATTTTCAGACGGGTTTGTGCGATTACGAACCCGTCTGAAATAGATATAATGCTGCTATAAGTTCTCTGGTACATATTCCGCCGAGACGTCTTCTACGTGGGGTGCCACGGGATCAGACGGGGTGGTTAGATTTTTCACCATTTCACATTTTATAACATTTACAACTTTATGATTTTTGTTAAGAGGGCAAATAATTTAGGAATACGAAATGCGACTAACTCAATCACGAAATCTGTTTTGCTGAGAATAATAATAATTAATTAGATCTAAATGCAATGCTCACGAAAGGGTACAAATGAATATCCTATATCAACAATTTTTCCTCCCTTTTCAAATACAAGAAGTATTTGAGTTCTGATGGCGAAACTAACAAATCATATAGGTTTATTTTTGTCAACTTGGCTGGACATCAATAACATCTGATAAGAGTATCACAATTTTTTTGCTTGCATGCGAATCTATTGATGTTATAATATCCTCTAACTAGTATTATTCTACCAAATGATAATCTATATATTTATATAAATGAGTCCCTATTTCCCTTGGTCACGCCATCACGAGTGAACGGCTGGACCGATTTCACTATTCTTTTTTTTGTTGTGTTTCTTATTGTCAGGGGAAGGTTCTTATAAAAGTAAAAAAAAATTGCGCGAAGAGTTAGAAAATTTCAGAATACTTAACAACCATATATTATTTCTAATATAACCTTAGCGCTTTGGACAATAAAATTATTTTAATGTAACATTATGACATTTGACATAGAATTGACTGAATGCGTGCTCAAATATCATCAAAGAGGATGTAAAATATAGTTTAAAACAAATGCTTTGATTGAAGTTATTTTATTGATAGAATATACATGTAAAATAATTAATTATTATTACCCACAAAAAGGATGTAAGAAAACTGAATTTCTTAGTGTACATCACGGTAATTACACCTAATATTTGTAATAGCACCCAAGTTGCACTGAAGAAATGAATGAACAACGTCATCAAACCCACAATTTTGAAAGGGAAGTACAAAGGTTAGCATTCGCAATGACGATAAATAAATCTCAAGGGCAGTCGCTAAGTCTTTGTGGCATCAATCTTGAAAATCCATGTTTTTCACATGGCCAGCCATATGTCGCCTGTTCCCGTCTCGGAATACCAACAAAACTATTTATATACGTGCAAGAAAAAAAATAAATATTGTATATTATAAAGCATTAGAATAATAAATACTCTTTTTTTTCTTAATTATACCAATTCGACATAAATAGTCATCGTTAAGACAGGACAACGTTTATCGGGTCAGCTAGTTGTTTTATAAACAAATCTATATCTAATCTCAATAAAGCAAGAAGCGTATTAGCTGTGATTTGTATGATATCTCGCAGGAACTTATTCCCCGGCCTCCGCTCACCGTTAGAACGATTCCGTCGGCATCTGTCTGAGTCCAGCGAGGAGTTAGCTCCGCTGAAAGTGTGGCAGATGCAAGCCCTCAGTATGCAAGCGGCGGTTGCGGTCGTGGATGCCAACGACGCCGGCGGGGACGAATCTCTTAAAGTGCTCACGTCTATTGCTCAAAACTTTCCTATGCAGGTACATGATATTCCAAATAGATTTTTTTGTGTACTAGCTATACAGCGACAGTTCTGTTCAGTCAAAACGCGGACAGCGACTGTCCTGTCCGCGTCTATTTGTGAATCAACTGAATAGGTTTGTGTCCGGTTCTCATAAAAAGCTGTGGCACTGAAAATTATTTAGAATTAATGATAAAACTGATTGGAATGAGTAGATTTAATTTATTTTATTTTTTAAAAAGATAACGTCCGCACTGGGGAATCTAATCCCTGTGTCGTGGGGTACTTTACAAACATTTAATAGACGGACACAAATTACATCCAGATTCAGAACAACTATTTATGGGTCACACAAATAAATAGTTGTTCTGAATTGTCCGGCGCGGGACTCGAACCCGCGACATGAAGCGGCAAGGCGTATTAGCCGCTGCGCCACACATGCAGTCTTGCAATTGAATGCATTAAGATATTAACATTGTTATTAGATGTTAAGTTGATCCTGATAGATTTTTTAAAATGGTTTCCTACTGAGGTTTTTTGGCAGTGTTTCCCAGTAGTTGCCACGTCAAGCACTATTGTATTTTTTTTACTGATTAACTTATATATGACCATATGAGTAGTATAACGAATAGAATATTCACTTGTCAATACACTTCAATAATTACTGATATTTAGGATTTGAATCTTGATTGCGCAGGTGCTCTGTGCCTTGATTTTTGCCTTCTCTTGCGCCGATAATTGTACATGCTACTTAGTTAACTCTAGTTAAAACTATACAGATCGGCCGCGCCGGTGAACATGTGCCATCGCAATGAGCGTGCCGTCTGCATAATGCATCCTCCATTTTATTTAGGATTCTTTTATTAGTGACCCCTTTAGCTCTTTTTCAAGATTAACGTATTACTTTTCCCACCCTAGTCTGTTACGAGGTACGAAAGGGTTGTGTGTGCCTCGTCCTATTGAATTTGAAACCGTCATGTATGACTGTTCAATAACAGGGTATTCCGTATATCAGGCACTTACCTCCACGAACTTTAAAATAAATTAAATAGAATGAGTGTGTGCTGACAATAGAAGTGGAAACTTCTAACATCTTGTTAGATAGTAAGATAGTGACGACTGGAGCCGATACACGATTTAGATGACTACATTTCTACGTTTGTTATTGTAGACAAAATCTCTGATCCACGTGAACGTGCCCCGTACCTTCCGCGAGGAAGTGTTATACAATCAAGACATCTGGGCGTCCTCTCTGGGACTTCGCCCCTCGGAACCTCTACTGCTCGTTTCTGGCGCGCAGTATGACTCTGAAGAAGTAGATGTGATGGCCCTGCTAACTGCTTTGAATGAAGATATAGGACCTATGAATACGTTACATGCACTTGGTAAGTAGTTTATTTTAAGGAGGCATTCTGCGGCAGGAGGTGACTGACAGAAATAGGCACGCAAGGAAAAGCCTCATGCCCAAGTCACGTCAAACGTTTAATGTCAATAAATTACTATTTCTTAGCTGCTGTATCGATTTGATAGATAAATAAATAAAAAAAATTATCTACGCTATCTATATAATATTATATTACTAGAACAGGGGTCAACAACTCCTCTGATAAAAGAAATCAAAACTTTGGTTGTTATTTCCTCCAGGTTTGTCCAAAAAGTTGATCAACAAATTAATGTCTTTGGAATTGGGCGAGTCGTTTACTTGGGAGGAGTATGGACTTGACATCAGAGACACCTCCATCACTTGGCTCAATGATTTGGAAAGTGACGAGAGATACCGTCGCTGGCCCTCGTCTTATATGGAGTTGCTGCGGCCCACGTACCCTGGGATGCTTAGGAATCTGAAGCGAAATATTTACAACTATGTAAGTATTTAACTTTTTTGTAAAAAAACAATGCCTGGTCACTGAGACTTTATAATTACTGACATATCACGGGGTCTTTACAAACCTGTGTCTTTATCTTGTTCGCCTCTATTGTCCGAACAATATATGCGAGCAAGGGCTAAAACCACCAAGAAAAACAAAATTAAACTGCACTAAGTGATACGCGCCAAAAGGCCCTTTGAAGTTCGATCTTAGATTCGGTCACAGACATAAGAGGGTTGATTTTTAGGGTCGTGTTTTGCAACTGTCGATTTTCTCGATCTTTCTATTGAGTGTCGGGCACGGCAGCTTATTCACGAATGCATACGCGGCCTATGGTGGACATTCGCGGCCCTTCTCTCGGTTGGCAAGTACAATATATGTGGAGATGGTTTTCTTTTAGGTTTTCAGTTTCTTAAGAACATTAAATTCCATAAGTATCATAAATTTCGCCAATGATAAACATTGTTTAATTTGATTATTCTACAAAGAAATCTTGTCTAGTGACAAAATAAGATCTTCAGCCTATAGTTATCCATGGATGGGCATAAGCCTCCCCCAATGGTTCCTACAACGTTGCCATTTTGAGGGCTTTACTGTAATCACCGCGTTTGACTTGCTAGCTGGTGACCGTAGTTAGGTGGTAGCTAGGAGATACACAGTTGGCGCTGCTGCCAGACTGCCTGCTTTATCCCTTAGTCGCCTTTTACGACACCCACGGAATGATATAGGGTGATTCTGTTATTCATTCTAGGCCGGCATCCATACGGCTAAATAAGCAGTATGAAAATAAAATGTTAATATATGTCAATCTTTTTCAACAGGTAATCGTCGTAGACCCAACATCTTTACTCTCAGGCCCTCCATTGAAGCTGGGTGAGACTTTACTAAAGCACGCCACCCCCGTTCGAGTAGGTTTAGTGTTGGCACCTAGTGCGGAAAACGCACAGCTCGAAGCTGCCATCAGATCGGCCTTCAACTATGTGGCTCAGGAGAAGAACTCGAATAAAGAGGCGTATTATTTCCTAACACAGGTATTTATTTATTAAATTCAAAATGCTATTTCCTTTGGTCGATATTTTCTTTCATGTACAGACGCCAGCACATCCAGCTACCCCAATCTGACAAATTTCTTTAATAGATTTTCAATTTTATCACATTAGCATAAGGAAATTTGACAGATTGAGGTAGCTTGATGTGCTGGCATCTGTACAAAGAAAATGTAAGGATTCAGATTAATAGTATAAGCTACGTTTTGTAAGTTTATTATATTATTATCGTCAATTTTCCGTCACAGTTACTACATCCAAGTAAAGATGAAACACTGAATGTTGAATTTGTAAAGAAACAGTTGAACAAGTACACAAGCTTTAGCACTGACTTAGATGAGATTGTATCGGAAGATTCTGAGTACAACTTTGGAAGACAGCTGTCTGAAGAGTTCGTCGCTAAGATTGGAACTAACAAGTACCCTGTGGTGAGTTATTACTATTTATTATTTCTGATCGTTACAGCCAGATACTGTGTTAAATTATCTAAAGTTGAATATGGCATCCGGCTCGAAAGACCAAAAAGTGAAGTAACTCAAATATATTGTAAAGTCTCAATGCTATGGCATATTATCATATTCATTATATGCCATAGCATTGATATAATGCAAAAAATCTTTGAGGAATACTTATGGCTGATGACATGAACTTTTACGGTTATATTCTTCTTTTCTGTTATCTAGGTCCTGATAAATGGTGTTCCATTAGTGGAAGAAGGTACAACGCCAGCGTCGTCTTCAGTTGAGTTGCTCGAAGAGGCGCTAGTGACATCACTGTCCCGGCACACCGGACGTTTGCAGCGCGCAGTGTTCCGCGGCGAACTGTCCGATACTGACGACGCGGTGGACTATCTTATGAAGCAGCCGCACATTATGCCCAGGTTAGTGCAGAGATATTAGGTATATTTAAGCTAGGGGGTACCGGAGCAACAAACCCGCGTTCCCGGGACTCCCCCATCAGGCGCCAAGAGAAGTCCACGGCAGGTAGGTTTAGTCGGTGTGAATCCGACATACCCACCCGCAGACACTTTTTGCGGGTGGCATGCGAAGGCATTACCCCTGCCTTATCAAAAAAAAAGGTATATTTAAGCTATGTAATTGTAATCGTTAGCTTAGCGCGTCGTCGTGGCTAGTGGAAGATTACGACTAAAGTATGAATCAATTTTTATACCAACTCAATGTTGCGCAGATTTAAGGGGTTCCGTACGCAAAGGGTAAAACGGGACCCTATTACTAAGACTTCGTTATCTGTCTGTCTGTCCGTCTGTCACCAGGCTGCATCTCATGAACCGTGATAGACAGTTGAAATTTGCACAGATGATGTATTTCTGTTGCCGCTATAAGAAATACTGAAAACCAAAATAAAATAAATATTTAAGAGGACTCTCATACAAAAGACGTGAATTTTTTTGGTCATTTTTATAGATAATGGTACGGAACGCTGCGTGCGCGAGTCCGACTCGCAATTGGCCGTTTTTTTGTTATTTTGTGTTCCTATCCATAGTATGGAAAGCGTACTATAATTTCCAGAATGTTATTTTAATTCATTCAATTTTATATTTTTATGTCAGACTGAACCGTCGGGTTTTGGCGTCGGAACCATCACAGTACTTGGATCTCTCTGGAGTCCCTTCATCAAACGAACTATTTACCGAAGACAAGGTCCAACGCCTTCTTCATTTGACAGGTAAGATTTGTGAAAGAATACATTATTAATATCAGTCACGAAGTATAAAATTGTCTACAGTTCAGTGCATAGATAATAAAAAATTGTGGTTGATTCCTAAATCATAGGTTAGTTACTCATTATGATATAGGACACTTCGTACTTTGCCATGTGTAAATTGTATTACACCTGGGCAGAAGGGAGAACAAAGAAATGCAAAGAAGAAGGAGAAGAAAAACTAGACACCGCACAATAAACAAACATCTGTTTAAAATTGGCGACACGAACAACCCCCTCCATGCAGAGCTTGCATTAAAGATAAACACAAGCACATGGACTGCTACTTTACATGGCTCAGAAGCGTATATTTCCAAACTATCAAAGTCACTGCAATATACCTTCATGTTGATCTGAGGTCTCTTGGAATTCTGAGTGTATTGAAATGGTCGAATCGCCAAATAGGATTATATAATGCTCAAACAAAAAACTAACTATGATTTAGGTTCAAATAAAATGGTTAATCGTGTATTGTAACAATAGTTTTTGTTTTCGCTAGGTCGTGACGCATTGGCGACTGCGCTACCATTGTTGAAGTACTTCATCAAGCCAGGTAAATCGGAGAAGATCACTCAGACCATCTGGATCGCTGGTGACCTTAATAACAAAGAGTCGAGACAACTTCTAAGAGATGCTTTGACATTCATGGTAGGTATATATTCTTTTAGATTAGTACGCTCTTTGGTCAATATTTATGTTTTTTATTGCTTTTGGAGGAAGACTAACTTCGCAATGTCAGGGGGCACAGCAAAACCGCTGCCCCCTTGAGATTAAAACTCTCTCTAAACCTCGTTTAAAGAAGGACATGTAGCGCTCGCGCGAGGTAACACCGCAGCACGTAATTCAGGAATGAATTACCTGCTGCGGTGTTTTCTCGCGCGAGCGCTACACGTAAGTGGGATATATGAACGCTGACACCGAACCGTTCTTGACGATCGCTTCCAGGTGAACCCTACTATGGTTTTACGTGGGATTAACATACAAAAGCTGTGATGTAGCAACCTGGTAAGGTTTACCAGGTTTACGGACCATGTGTATGATAATTCAATGCTTGATTCCCATGTTGTTAAAACTAAGAAACGCCTCATAGTTGTTGTATAGTTGTCAGCGGAAAACCTT
Source organism: Pseudoips prasinana (assembly GCA_951640165.1). NCBI lineage: Eukaryota > Metazoa > Arthropoda > Insecta > Lepidoptera > Nolidae > Pseudoips > Pseudoips prasinana. Next base: position 17,678,778 of record OX621236.1, on the reverse strand, counting down.
GAACCTTTAACGATAAGGTAAACTTATCAAATATTGTTTTCTTAATGACATATTGAGTGTAATATTACACATTAATATAAATTTTCTTAACAGCGTGAATCTCGAGGCGTGCGGGTAGCCTTCATTCCCAATGTGGACGGAACATCAAACGCTGACCAGTCACTCAATAAGGTGGTGCTGGCGGCACTCATCGCGCTCGAACCAGCAGCAGCCACCGAATACGCCACAAGACTCTTAGAGGACGAAGGATGTCATGAGAAACAGACCTGCGACATACTGGTTAGTATAGATGTTAACAGAATGTTGTTCAAGCTGATAACTGTCTGTGCCCGCTACTTCGGGTAACGTGTACGTGTTTATAACACAATTTGGCTTATCTCCTATAACTTAATTTAACTTAACTCCTATAAATAAATCATTCATAATTATTGGACTGAAGTTTCTTAAATAGCGAGCTAAGGAAGAACCATTATGCCCTCTCTATGCGACTCTCTTTTTCTCATTCTTAACCTGTCTCTTTCTCAATGAATACATCTCAATCTTTCCACTTCCATTCTCTAATTACGTGCGTGTAACTCACCCAAGTTCTGTTATTATACTGACTGTGTAGTCTTGCAGTGCATAACAGTGATGTTAAATTGAGACGAAATTGTCTACACACAGCTAGGCCTTTTTCCCATATCCCATATCAGCGATATACTTTGTCTTTGTAATAAACAAAATTCAGTCAGTTCGTTATGGGGTTGGTTTTTAGACGAAGTATATTTCGGTGTAATACTTATCTTTCTTGGAATCTAAACCCTTTTAGGACCACTGTCTTCGGAATAAAGTAGAATCATTTTGAAATCAGTTCTTATATTTCGATTGGGAGTTCAAATACCTACAAGGTATATTCGATGTTAACTCAAATGTACATACAATATTTTACTTATGGCGTGCGCGTGATCGTGCGAAATGGTGATATAAACCTTATTTTTAATTAATTTCCAAAGAAGTTTTTTTAACCATTTGAAAGATGCATTGGTCCTAAATGTTCTCACTTAACTATCAATGCTGTTAAAAGTATACGATCAAAGATTCAGTGATTATCTGAAGTCTTTACTTCGATTAATTCAATCTCATGGAGGTATTTAAATTTCCTTAATTTCCTTAGCCCGAGCTGATTCCTGCGCTGAACAAACACGACTGGGTATTCAAGGCGGCTCGAGTGTTTTGCGCTCGTAGCCTGAAATTGCGGGCGGGTGCGCGTGTCTTGGTCTATAATACAAGACTTATTGGGCCATTCCATGACAAGGAACGATTTACGCTTGAAGATTTTACATTACTTGAAAGGTAAGTCTTACAATAAAAGTTTAAGTGACATAGGCAATTTATCCTCGCTATCTGCAAAAATCTTAAAAAATAATTGAAATATACGACATATCTGGCGTTTGATTATTAATTTTTAAAACAATCCTTGATCTATGCTCTACCTGTTAGTATATAAGCTCTAAATAGCGTAATATTGTATTTGGTTTGCTTTATAAAAACATAGCAAGGTTACCAATTGATTTGTTTGTTTTGTGCGAGTATTGTTAATAAACCTGATGTATGCCGCATCCCAGAAGATCAATCTTTCCCAATAAAGCCGTAATGTAATTACGCTTCGTAACATTGTGTATTAATTGTCTGAAGAAGAAGGAGAAATCGCACGAGATCTATAATATTTACGAAAACATCGAAAAAATGAAGAAGAAGTTAATTAATTGCCCAGACATATTGCATTGAACGGCTTTTTAATGACATCCCGAAAACGTATTGACTCAATTAGATTAAATTTTTGTTCGTTTCGGCCTCGAAAAGTTAACCAAAATATTTTAAAAAGTTAATTAATTGCCTAAATATATTGCATGGAACGGTATTTTAATGATATCGTGAAAACGGATTGACTTATTCGTTTCGCCCTTAAGGAGTTTCCACACGCATCGGAAAAGCAATAGCAACGCCATGATACAGTTGACCCTTTACACTAACGACCGGACTATTTTTTATGATTTTTTTTGTCTATTTCATTGGGTCCCTCGATGATTTAGATTTACAATTGGAACCAGTGGCGCTCAGATGGGATTTAATTCTTTTTTGTTTATTTCTATTTTATAGGCAGTACAACGTATGCCGAGACAGCTAGTTACTATTATAAAATTATGTATATTGATATTGAGTGTTACTTGCTCACTTAAAGTAAGTAAATGATAGGTAATGGTGTTACTTTTTAATTTATAGGTACAGCAACCAACTTTACGCTGATAAACTCTCAGAGGTATTCGACAAGAAGAAGCATAGCAATGAAATAAATGACGTTTTTGATGATGATGGTAATTATATTATTTTTATTCACTGGTACATTATGTAATAATTTCGAGTAATATAATATAAGTGATTGCAGTGAACCCTCCATATCATAGCATCATAAGTCTGTGACTTATGATGCTTTTTTGGGCTCCGTACCCAAAGGGGAAAACGGGACCCTATTACTAAGACTTCGCTGTCTGTTTGACTGTCTGTCCGTCTGTCACCAGGCTGTATCTCATGAGCCATGATAGTTAGACAGTTGAAATTTTCACAGATGATTATTTCTGTTGCCACTATAACAACAAATACTAAAAAATAAAATAAAATATATATTTAAGGGGGCTCCTATACAAAAACCGTGAATTTTTATAGATTTCGTTTTTATAGATAATGGTACGGAACCCTTCGTGCGCGTGTCCGACTCGCACTTGGCCGGTTTTGATATATATTATTGAAACTTATTTATATACCGTCACTTTTCTCAAAAGCGTCAAACTTATTGTTCATCAGTATAAAGTGATAGTATCCTTGTTAGATTACGAATCAGTGGAGCTGAGCACGGAGCAGCGGCTGAAGGTGCTGAGCGTGGTGGCGGCGCGCAGCCCGCGCGTGCGCACGGCGCTGCCGGCCGGCCTGCGCACCGAGCACTCGCTGGTGGAGCTGCCGCCCGCCAGCCAGAACGAAGCGGCGGTGGAGGTATACTGACCGACACTGAATAAACTAGACTAATGAGTAATGATGCTAATGAAAAAAAAAACAAACGAAGTGCGTCAGGTGATTGTCGGACGTGTGCATGGATATTCAAATTTTATTTCACTTGTTTTATAAACCGATATCTAAACAAATGTTCATGTATAAGTTTACCTCCTTTAACAGCTCTAGTTTTCTTTTTACATGTATTTGGACATTTTGTGTAAGAGTTTGGTTGAAATTGGTGGGATCCTATATAATTCAGACTTTATGCTATAAATATATCCTATCCTAATCCTAATAATATGATAAATGTGAAAGTTGGATGTTTGTTACTCTTTCACGCAAATGCTGCCGAACGAATTTTGATAAAAAATTGAAGTAATATAGCTTATATATCTGAATAACACATAGGCTATAATTTATAAAGTTTAGCGCAAGTAAAAGCGCGGGGCACAGCTAGTAAAATTATAGTTTAGACAATATCGGCATAATCGTATTTGCACAGAAATATGACTATGTTTTTCCGCACCAGATTGTAGCAGTACTGGACCCAGCTTCGACTGCGGCTCAACGCCTCGCACCCTTGCTGCTGGTATTGCGCAAGGTTGTCAACTGCCGTGTGAAGCTGTTCCTCAACCCACAAGATAAGAACTCCGACATGCCGCTAAAGAGGTATAGTATTATTAATGTATTTTGTGCTGGTAATTTTATTCAATCTTTTTTGTCACCTAAGATTAGATTACATACATTGTATATTTTTCCCAAAATAATCTCTCCTTTTCTTTATACATATTTCACTAACCCATGTTATGAAAGAATCCATACTATGACTGTGTTTGTATGATTTTTTGGGTTTATAAACTCTTGACATCCCATTTGTTTCACCAAAAATTTGGAACAGTGGTTGATCTTAGAATGGAGTAGCATATAGAATAGAAGTAATCATCTCCTAAACTGGATCAATTGTCCCGTATGAATCATCTCGTGGTAAGATTCTAGTATCAAACAAAACAATTTGAATTGGTAGGTGTTATAAACAAAGCGTCAAATTTATGACACTTCACGCTGAAATAGGATTGAAAATAAACTAGGACAATGCATATTAATTTTGTGTTTGAATTAGAATTACGATCATTAAGGTACTTTTCAGCGCTTAGTTTTAAGTGAAAACCGTAAAATTCCAAACTTTACATGACAAATGAATCATTTTAAATGGGTGCGACAAAGTTCACCTAAATTTTCAACTCGGATAATTGGAAATCCGAAAATGTTCTTCCTAACATTGTTCATCCTAACAATCAAAATTCCTAACTACAGTACGTCAGTAGCAATAAACATCTATTATACTTTTATTTGCTTTTCTATATTTTCTCAACATAATCATTTTTTACACTATTATTCAAAATCATATCTTTTTTTGTACTTTTATGAAATAGGTTAGGTTTTTATGGAATAAGCAGGTAGGTTAGGTTAGGTTACAACTGCGACTATTTAGCGCGCTAATTACTATTATCTTCCCACCCACATATATTTTTAACATGCTGTACCCCGCGGTTTTATCCGCGTTAAATTTTATAGATAATAAATTATCACAGCTCCTTCCCCGTAGGTGATAGCGTGATAATATGTAGCCTTTATGTTGACTCGACCGCTCTTTATCTTTATCTTATCTTTGTTGGGGTGTACTTGCGTACAACACTTCGACAATTCAGGGTCTTTTGTGCTATCCCCCACTGGTTTTTATTCTATCCCTAGAGCCCTGAAGGGAGTCTGCACATAATCCAGTACGCTTCTTAGGGGTAGATCCTTGTAGGGTCCTGGTTCTGGATATGGCCATTCTGTGTCTTGCCAATGCATTGCGTATGTTTATTGTATGCAGCATTGTTTCATTTTCTTCCCTACAGGTCCTGCAGATCGGGCTATTCGACATTCCCAGTTTGTGTAGGTGATAGTTGGTGCCGTAGTGGCCCGTGAATACTGCTACTATCAGTCGTAGCTGGTTTCTGCTGTACTTCCAAAGCTTTTTGGACCAGCTTTTGTCTACTCCTTTTATGACTTGCTTTGAGTGTTTTAATTCCTTGATTTTGGTCCACATTTGATTGTGTTTAGCTGTGGATTCATTTTTAAGGATTGCTCCCATTACATTTGGAGGAATCCCTACGCCCGGTTCTGGTCCACAGAACTGACTTTCAGATCCCTTCCTAGCCAGTGCATCTGCTTTTTCCTGTATGGCTCGGTACCCATACGAGTTTGACTTTGTTTTTAGTGCCAAGTTTGTTCAGAGCCGTGATACAGTTCTGGATTAATTCAGAGCCGACCTCTTAGTAATATTCATGCAAAATTTGAAGTAAATCCATACAGTACTTTTTGAGTTTAGCTTGGACATACATACAGACAAACAGACAAAAATTCTAAAAACTATATTTTTGGCTTCGATATCGATTGTAGATCACGCCCCAAGTACCCTTTTTAAAAATATTCAATGTACAGGTTTGACTTTCCTACGATTTTATTATATGTATGTAATCTATATACATATAATAAAATCGTAGGAAACTTGGTAAATGTTTCTTTCTGAATATGAGTGAAAATGTATTGGTAATTATGTTTAGGGATAAAAATGTTATGATAAAAACCAGTAAGAGTTTAAATTATTAAGCCTTTATTGCCAACAAGGATAAATAATCTTACAGAGTATATATAATTAAATACGAGTATATAAGTTATTGGGTGTTGGCGTGTCTTTGCGACACGAAGGCCTCCTCCAGCGCTTTCCAGTCTACTCTCTCTTGAATTGTTCTCTCCCATAGTGGACCTGCAATGTTTTTTATGTCATCAGACCTACGTTTTCTTTGTCTTCCTCTTTTCCTTTTTGTTTAGAATCTGGGAGTTCATTCTGTTACATCTTTTGTCCATTTATTAGTTTTCTCTCTCATCATGTGGCCCATCCACCTCCATTTCAGTTTTTTTGTTTTAACAACAACATCTTCAATTTTTGTGATATGTCTGATATCCACGGCTTTTTTTCTGTCTCTCTTTGTGCAACCCAGTATACTCCTCTCCATACCTCTTTGACATGTTATCAGTTTTTGGTTTTGATTTTATGTATTTGCCCCGGTCTGGCAACCGTAGGTTAGAATTGGTAATATGCATGTGTTGTAAATTTTCCTTTTCGTTGCAATATTATATTGTTTATCTTTAAGCACTTCTTTGAGAGACCAATATATTTTTATTAACGTCGCGTTGTCCCTCAGACAACGCGCCGTTAATCGTCTGTAATAGACGCAAAGGCCATATATAATATATATAGCTGATTTTATATTTATAAATAGAAAAAATAGTTTACAAACAACGGAAAAACCAAGCAACAAACACAAAATAGCAACAAACGTAAGCTGTAATTGTTTCTTTATGTACCAGCTTCTATCGCTACGTGCTGGAGCCCGAGCTGCAGTTCAGCTCGTCGGGCGCGCTGGCGGGCGGCGCGCTGGCCCGCTTCTCGCGCCTGCCGCACGCGCCGCTGCTGTCCATGGAGCTGCGCACGCCGCCCAACTGGCTGGTGGAGTGCGTCAAGTCCGTGTACGACCTCGACAACATACGCCTGGCTGACGTCGACACGCTCGTTCATAGGTAACATATTGAAACTCAAAAATTGATTTATATTTTTATCGATAGGTGTAAACAAGTAATTATTACATCTAGAATTGAACTTTCTAACTAAGCTAAGTTCCATTTAGAATCATGTAAATCGACTTCTATTTATTTCTATTTATTTTAAGTAATAGATACATTTAATTGTAATTAAATTAATAGAAAGTGATAATTTGCCTCATCGGATATTGGATTTATTAACTCCATCTATCCCATACAAGAAAACAATTTATTTATATCTAAAGCGTTTATACCTAAAACAAATATTATGAAAATAAATATGGTGCAAATAGAATAGCTATGCAATAACAACTAGTTTAGCAAGTATAAGACACTGAATTATTTAAGTAAAACTACTTGTAATTCCTAGCACTTGTATAGCCAACCGACCATTCTAATGAAATATATTCTATTTCTATTATAATCGATTTACGTAGATATATTGCACATACGATGTATAAACGCCTCTTGTATGAAGGCGGATTATTTTTTCAAATAAACGGTGACTTATTAATATAGAGCTAATAATGTTACTTTTGCTATGTGTGACAGCAAAGAATATCGCTACCCCATTTCATCCCGTGGGGGCGTAGAAATCGACCCGAACGAATATCTCCCAGAGAACGGGCAGCAGCATCATACTGCGATCACCAACCCGTCTGCCAAGCGTGGCGAATATAGCATATCCCTCCAATGGATGGACACAACCCCATTGTGGAAATCTATTGGAGATGCCTTTTTTCCCGCTGGCATGATAAATGTGTGTAATGTAACTTTATGGGAAACCTTTCAACAGTGAATTCGAGCTCGAATACTTGCTACTAGAAGGTCATGCGTGGGACCCGACACTAGGCACTCCTCCCCGCGGACTACAACTAGTGTTGGGCACGAGGGACAAACCGGAACTTATGGACACCATAGTGATGGCTAACCTTGGCTACTTCCAACTGAAGGCAAACCCTGGCGCTTGGATCCTGAGGCTGCGGCCGGGTCGCTCTGATGAGATCTATGAAATTGTTGGGTAAGTTATAAACACTATTTAGTGGTAGTTTAAACTTTAAACCAACGGGCTATGCCCGAGTTTCTCGATTTCTGGCATACCTATAGTAAACAGATGTAACAGTAAAGCAAACCCTATCTCTGCTATTGCTCGTTCTTTTGTACAGCTGGGATTTTTTTTGTGTATTTTGCTTGTTTATGTGATTAATTTGTCTATGAAACTTAACCTCGTGGTTCAGTTTCATAGACAAATTAAGCTCCTTAACTTAAATCAACTACCTACTTAAATCTAATATGAACTATTTATGTTACACCTTGAATAATAATAAAAAGGATAAGAGTTTAGATGAATTGGACTACATATTTTAATTATATATTTATAAGTTAGCTGCGACACGATATTCTATCTAATATATCAGAAAATTGCATTTAGCCCTTGATCCGTGTCGTGTTTTTCCACTTTAACAAATATCCTACTAATATTATAAAGTTGAAAGTTGAAGTGTGAAAGTTTGTGAGTATGGATGTAAAAGAGTAATAACCATCTAGTTATTACTCTTTCACGTAAAAAACTACGGAACAGATTTTGATGAAACTTTGTAATAATGTAGCTTATCTATCCGAATAACACATAGGCTATAATTTATACAGTTTAACGCGGGAGAAACCGCGGGGTACAGTAGAGTATTTCATATTTGTTACTTTTCTTGTCATAGGCACGAAAACACCGACACACCAGCAGGCAGCGAAGACATCCAGGTTCTAATGAGCTCGTTCCGCAGTCACGTAATCAAGTTGCGTGTCAGCAAAAAGCCCGACAAGCAAAATCTTGATCTACTCGTCGAGAACGACGACAAAAATGGAGGAGGCATTTGGAACTCCATAGCAAGGTATGCTTTTTATATTTCTCAATAATATAATGTATTTATTTCTTTCTTTCACAAAGGTTTGTACAGACGCCAGCACATCCAGCTACCCAATATGTCAAATTACTTTTATAGATTTTCAACTTTATCACGTAAGCTAAGGTTCACTTTCAATACGGGAAATTTGACAGATTGGGGGGGACTTGATGTGCTGCCGTCTGTACATATTTTGTAACGCAACCCTAATTTATTTGTGAGAAACTGGTGTCTATAGTACGTAAAACCTGTGTTATAGATCACCTGGCTCCCACCTTTGGTTTGCATCTTGACGATAATTATAAATTATGGACAGTAATATTAAGTACATACTATAGTATATGGTAACTTAGATTTAGAAATAAAGTAACTCTAAATAATTATTTGTTGCGTGCATGTGTGCGTGCGTGCGTACGTGTGTGCGTGAACGCGTGTGTTGTGCAGGGTTGTCAAAATGTAATATGATTAAATATTGTTCTGTGAGGAATTCGAATTCGCTGGTTCCCGAAGTTGAAATTAGAAAATTTTGCGATTTTAACAGTTATGTTATTTGCAGTTCATTCGGTGGCGGTGAGGATCAAGAATCACAAGATGAAACGATCAACGTGTTCTCAGTGGCGTCGGGTCATCTGTACGAGCGGTTCTTACGTATCATGATGTTGTCCGTGCTGAAGAACACCAAGTCACCGGTCAAGTTCTGGTTTCTTAAGAATTATTTGAGTCCTTCGCTCAAGGTCAGTACACATTTTCAGTCAGTACTTCTTTTCAATCACATTCTTTACACCATGATATCCTTTAATTATTTCTGCATGTAACATCATATGCATATAATGTTATGGTTGTTAGGGTTCCGTACCGTTACAGAAAGGAAAAAAACACGAAACCCTTATAGGATTACTTTGTTGTCCGTCCGTCTGTCTGGCAGGACTTTTTTTTTCTCTGAAACGTGTGGGAGTATCAAGTTGGAATTTATATCAAATGCTCAGGTCTACTGTCCCTTGGAGCTCAATGTTTTGTTTGACAGCGCAATCAAAAGATACAGCCATTTGTACCGCAAATTTTCGACGCTCGCAAGGGAATAAAAACCTACAGGGTACTTCCCGTTAACTCAGAATCTTGAAATTTGTAATGAAGCAACATCTTATAGCGCAGATAAAGCAAAAATTGTGTAAACCGTAAATTTTTGTTGCACCATATTGTTCGGATTTCGTAAATCGAACATTTAGGTAATCACGTTACGCTGACACAGCACAAGCGAGCCGCCGCGGTGCGGTCGCTCGCCTCGCGGTCAGTTCACTGCTCGGCATCAATCATATATCATTTATCAATACATTATATCAATTTTATATCATTTTGGGGTAATAATTAAATATTATATCAAATATCAAACTATCATTTACATATCCATCCGTACACCGAACATTGGTCCTATCGAGCCTAAAACCTATCGCGCGGGTTGGTAAGGGCTAGGACACGTGGATTACAGTGCATTGTATGCTATCATTGGGGGGCAGTGTTACTGTGCGTATCATATATCATCGGAGGAAGACCAGCGTATATCAAGTATCATCATATCATCAGATCGACAGCAGAAAGGCGCTATCATCTTTAAGACAAGTATCATCAAATCCAAGTAAGATCAGTCCATTACTTTATTAGCACTAAATATCAATATCAATCATTATCATGGAGCACATATACGACACGCAATCGGAGATCTCCATGGCAATGGAGAAACTCCTTATTAACATGAAAAAGGATGGCGAGGAACGTAGGTCGTCACCTAATTATTATAATAGAAAATTGGAAACTTTGGAAACATATTGGTCGGAGTATCAATTAAATCATAAAAAACTTGCGCCGTTTGAGGACAAGCAACGTCCTTATTTTGCACGGAATGAATTTATGGCAACGAAGCAGCTATATGCTGAGCTAAAGGCATATATTATAAGCAAATCAAAGCTATCTTCTTCTTCATCTTACGAGGAATCACAGCCGGGGAGTAGCAAGCAGGAGGAAATTGAGGTTGAACGAGAGCAGCAGGCAGAGAAGAAACAGTGTGAGAATGAGTCTGAGGCTATAGAAGTATGTATGTGGTCAAAGGGAAAACGGTCAACTGGATCATCTAGTAAACTAGACGATATGTTACGTAAACAATTTATCAATTTTAAAGCTTTTACACGTACCATGAAATCTATAGATTTGAAGTTGATTAATGAACAGTGGGAGTTCGAAGATGCTCTCTCTGAAATTAAAGCCCGATGGCGATTAATAGACACCCTTCATTGGGAAATTGAGGATGAATCATATGGGGAAATTGAGTTAGAATATCATGAAACGTTTTCTCAGCAAGAAGCAACGTATATGAATCTGAAGAAAGCAATTAATACCAAATTACACGCGGTAGCTCATCGGGAAAAGTCTACCCCGAAAGTTGACATACCCATTTTCACCGGTAATTATCAGCAATGGATATCATTTAAAGATTTATTTAACGAAACCGTAAACTTAAATCCTACATTATCAAAAGCACAAAAAATGCAGCATTTGAAGAGCAAACTGCGCGGTGATGCAGAAAAGCTAATACAGCATTTAGCTATCAGTGCTGAAAATTATACCACAGCATGGGAGTTGCTTCAGAATAGATATACGAATAAAAAACGCATACTATCTGCGTATTTAAATGATCTTATGAATTTACCTCACATGCAATATCAATCCGTTTTTCAAATTCAAAAAATGCATGACGTAACATTAGAGAGTCTTAACGGAATTAAGAACTTAGGTGTTGATATAAAAAATTGGGACCCAATAGTTGAGCATATACTGAGTCAAAAGCTAGACTCTGTATCGCATGACAGCTACTTACAATCGCTTAAGGACCCTAAGGCAATACCCAACCTTCAAGATTTGATTACATTTTTGGAGGGCAAATTCCATACCCTCGAGCAGAGACGTAAACAAGACAATGCAACCAAAAAATCATTTCAATCATCTTGTCAGAAGTCGTTCCTGAACAAACCTGCGAATATTAGTCATTATAATGCCAACCATAATTATAATAGGCAAACACGTGAGTCACGCGAGTACAAACCATTGAATAAATCGTATCATGCATCATCCGAGCCCAACCCTTATAAAACATGTCCTTTATGTCAACAAGCACACGGACTATTTATGTGGCAGAAATTTTTAGATATGGATAATATGATGAGATTAAAAACTGTATCTTATCTCAATATTTGTAAAAATTGCTTATATCCACATAATGGAAAGCCCTGTTATTCTTCGAAAAGTTGTCGCTCATGCACAGAATTTCACAATACATTGTTACATGACGCTTGTACACAGCAAAAGTCAATGTCCGGTCAGTCGAGTGCAAGGTGCAGTAATTCTAATAAATATAATAAGCAAAATGTGATGTGCACACATGTTTCGCAAAAAGAATCATCAGAAATTTTGTTGTCAACTGCATTGGTAAAAGTTATGTCGGCTGATGGTACCTATCAAACTTGGCGAGCTCTTATTGATCAAGGGTCGCAAATATCACTTATCACTGAGAATGCCGCACAGATGTTAGGGTTGAAGCGTCAAGCTTACAAGGGAGTCGTTTTTGGAATTGGAGAAAAAGGGAGCACGTGTAAGGGAATGTTAAACATAAGCTGTCTATCAACATGTAATGATTTTTCATTTGAAGCAAGAGTACTTATCATGAATAATTTAATTAAAAAATTACCCAACTCAACCTTTGACAAACCTTCATGGCAACACATTCAAAATATCAAACTCGCAGATCCTGAATTCTTTAACAGTCGGTCCGTAGATTTATTATTAGGAGCCGATATATATGCAATTATTATGCTAGACGGTATGTACAGGAGTGAATATCAAGGTCAGCCCATTGCCCAAAATACACAGCTGGGATATATTTTATGCGGGAATGTTTTATCGGTACATTGCAACGTTGTTACAATCGATCTAGAAAATATTCAAAAATTCTGGGAAGTAGAAGAAATAAGTGAAAAATCTGAGTATAGTGAGGAGGATCAGAAATGTATTCAGTTATACAACGAGACCACAAAGCGACGGTCAGACGGTCGTTACGAAGTTAAGCTGCCTTTACACGAGGATTTTAAGGAGCAACTAGGATCGTCAAAAGAAATTGCGGGTGCGCAGTTTCGTAGTTTGGAGAGAAAATTTGTGAAAGAACCTACGTTAGCTCAAGAATACAAAACATTTATCAGGGAGTATCGTGCTCTGGGACACATGAAAAGCACATATCAACAATCAAGTGAAATAGAATGTTTTCTTCCACACCACGCAGTACAACGCGCAAACGCCGTTACTACTAAATTACGAGTGGTTTTTAACGCGTCGTCACGAACTTCCTCAGGTAAAAGCCTAAACGACGTTATGTTCAAAGGCCCGAACTTACAACAGGACTTGCAAGCTTTGATATTAAAGTGGCGTCAGTATCAATATGATTACACAGCAGATTTAGAAAAGATGTACAGACAGGTACTTATAAACGAAGATCAGCAAACGTTGCAAAAAATCTTGTGGCGAGACACGCCATATGAATCAATCAAACAATATCAATTAACTACAATAACATATGGAACAAAGGCAGCCCCGTTCCTGGCGATGATGACGCTGAGGAGGTTGGCTTCTGATGAACAGGACAAATATCCTGACGCTGCAAAAGTTGTTTTTAATTCTCTGTATATGGACGATCTGGTCCATGGGGCCCATAGCCTTCAATTTGGGAAACAAATAATCAATGAGTTATGTCAATTAATGAAATCAGGAGGATTTACTCTACGGAAATGGTCAGCGAATAACGCGGCATTGTTAGAAACTATCAAAAGAGAAGAGAGCTCAGAGGCGAACATTTTTACTTTTAAATCTGATGACACTGCTGGAAAAACATTAGGTATCTTATGGGATTCGTCAACTGATCAATTATCATTTAAATGCAACGTATCATTAGACACATCACGAAAAATAACAAAAAGAAAGCTTTTAGCCGAAATATCAAAGATATTTGACCCATTGGGGTGGCTAGCGCCAGTTGTTACGAAGTTAAAACTTCTATTTCAACGTATATGGCTTGAAAAATTACAATGGGATGACGTCATACCGGAAAATATCTACAAAGAATGGATTAAGATAACGTCAGATATCAATACAATAAATCAAATAAAAATATCCCGCTGGTTAGGCTGTTCTGAAGAAAGTGGTATCGAGTTTCACGCATTTTCCGATGCTTCTCTTCGAGCGTACGCAGGAGCCGTGTATGCCAGGATCAAAAAGCAGGATAAATACTCCGTTATATTAGTAGCTGCAAAAACAAAGCTTACGTCGAACAAAAAAGTTATATCATTACCAAAACTAGAGTTGTGCGGTGCACATCTCGTAAGTAAGCTTATATCAAAAATATCAGAATGTTACAACAATTACAACATCAAGGTGTACGGGTGGACTGACTCCATGGTCGTATTGGGGTGGTTAAACGGAGATAGTGGGCGTTGGAAACCCTTTGTTGCCAATCGCGTAAGACAAATCACAGAAGTTATCCCTTCAAATCAATGGAGATATGTCAAAACAAATCAAAACCCGGCAGATGCGGCGAGCCGAGGGTTGAGTGCCTCTCAGTTAAAGCATCATCCACTGTGGTGGCATGGACCAACATGGCTATCATCTTTATCAATCACAGAAGAAAACAATCAAACGCATTATACTACAAATCATGAAATAAAAATATCACTCGCCAATATCATTCAAACAAGTACCTATCAAGAAGAAAGTATCATATCTCGTTTATTATCAAAATATCATTCATTTATGAAAGTAGTTCGCGTATTAGCATGGATACTGCGGGCAATAACCCGTAGCGCCCCGCCGCGACCTACATATATCACGTTGCAAGAATTGCATTCAGCAAAACTGCGTATCATCAAATATGTGCAATTAACAGAATTTGCTAGCGACATAGAATGCTTAAAACAGAACAATATGTTGAAATCAAAAAGTAATATACTTAATTTGCAACCTTATCTCGATCAAGATGGAGTGTTGCGCGTTGGGGGAAGATTGAGATACGCAGATTTATCTCACGAAGAAAAACATCCAGCAATAATTCCACATAATCATCCAATTACTCATCTGTTAATAGACCAAGCTCATCATTTAACATATCACGGAGGTGTCAAATTAACTTTGGCTAATGTTAGGAGAAGATATTGGATTATAGGAGGGACAAGAGCGACGAAAAAATACATACGAAGGTGTGTTACATGTAGACGTCATAATCCGGAAATCAAGTACCAACTAATGGGAGATCTGCCACCGGCGAGAGTAAATCCAGCTCCACCGTTTTTCCACACTTGTGTAGATTATACTGGGTTTGTCGATATCAAAATGAATAGAGGACGTGGAAGTCGAACATTGAAGGGTTACATTGTTGTCTTCGTTTGTATGGTCACAAAAGCGGTTCATCTGGATATTGTCTCAGACTTGACTAGCGAAGCCTTCCTTGCAGCTTTACGTCGCATGGCAGCAAGAAGGGGGTGTCCGAGGCATCTATACAGTGACAATGGGACTAACTTTGTCAAAGCAAATAGAATTTTACAAGAAGCCTGTGTCGAACTTCATAAAATATTAGATGACAGTTTTTATCAACAAATATCCGAAATGAATATAGAATGGCACTATAATGCGAGCTCCTGGCCTACAGCTGGTGGGTTGTGGGAGAGGGCCGTGGGTAGTTTGAAACATCATCTCAAAAGGACAATAGGTAATCAAAAACTGACTTTTGAAGAGTATACAACCCTTTTATCACAAATCGAGGCATGTTTAAATTCGCGACCTCTCTGTGCTATATCAGAAAACGTGGAAGATCTCGAGTGTTTAACGCCAGCGCATTTTCTGACAGGGAGAGCTGGTTTAACCGTTATAGATACAGATTATGACGCAAGAACTAGGTGGCATTTAATCACAAAAATACGACAAGAAATATGGAAAAGGTGGCAAAGTGAATATTTAACACAGTTATCAGTTCGGAATAAATGGCTGAAGACTCAGGAAAACATGAAAATTGGGGATATCGTAGTAATTAAGGACGACAATTTACCTCCCGGAAAATGGGCAATGGGTAGAGTGACAGAGTTACACCCTGGAAATGATGGTCTAGTGCGAGTTGTCACATTAAAAACAAAAACAGGAATTATCAAAAGACCTGTATGTAAAATTGCAATTTTATCACTTCCGCGTCAGGAACGGGAACCTCAAAAGAAGGATACAAAACAGATATCGACACAGCAAAACAAAGACATCCAAATAAAGCACAAAGGAAATCAATCAGGCATGAATACCGGACCAAAGTTTCTATCGTTAGCACTTATGTTTATTTACTTTATGAGCCTACTATCATCAACATGTGCATCATACAGTGTGACTACATTGAACAGCAATCAGACATTATATTTTGACCCGGTAGCCAAAATGCAACATATTCGTGTCGAATGGACCCTGGTCGTCTACTACAACATGTCGCCTTACTGGGAAGGATCTGTAACTGTCGACAAGTTTATAAAATATCTAAACACTTTATGTGAACAATTAAAACAACAATCGCATTGCAACATGATATTAACATAATTACGTCACGATAAGTTGGAACTGGAGTGCTACAACGGGCTTTTGCTGAATCAGGAGGGAGCGCACGCCAGACAGCGTCGCGGCCTTATCAATGGGATTGGCTACGTAGCGAATAGTTTGTTCGGCGTACTAGATGAGCGCAGAAAAGTATACAAAAGACATTGAATTGATAAGACTGAATCAGAAACACTTATTAAATTTATGGAATAATCAAACATCAGTAGTCGAATCCGAATTTAACTTATTGAAACGCACGGAAACTATGATAAATACACAACATAAAATTATTAACCAACATTTAAATAGCATAGACAAAGCCACAAACTATTTAAAAGAACAAATAGGGAATTTATCAATGTCAGAAGATTTTGTTGTGTCAGCAATAACTACCAACAGCATGTTATCAAATTTAAGAAGGCTCCAAGAAACATTGTTGGGTACCCTTACGGATACGTTTCACGGTAGATTTAATGTACATTTGTTGACACCAGAACAGCTCTTAAATGAACTACACACTATATCAGGACAACTGAAAAATGATATGCGGTTGCCATTAGATAACATCCACAGTGATTTGCAAAAGATGTATCAATTTTTGAAAGTAAAAGCACGTGTGACCCAAAATTACTTCATTTTTGAAATAAAGTTCCCTTTGATCAGTAGAGATGAGTACGACATTTACAAAATAATACCTATTCCTCGTTCTATTCAGCACAATATGATGATTAGTGTGATCCCCGTGACTACCATCATAGCAATCAATGTTAAAAAGGATGCATATATATTAACATCAAACGAAGAAATTCAACAATGTATGCACTATGATGAGTCATATTTGTGTACATTAAAGGGCCCGATAACACACCTAGAAAATAATGAAAAATTCTGCATATTAGAGAATAATAATAATGAATTGTGTCACTATAAAAAAGAATCATGTAAAGATCAGTGGACGGCACTGAATGCCTTAAACACTCATTTATACTTTGCCTGTTCGAGTATTAGTCTCAGAATTATTTGTGAAGATCACATTTCAAATGCAAATATCAGAAAGTCCGGTCTTATACGGTTCAGTGAGAAATGTATGGTAAAGGCAAATCAATTCACGTTTTATTCGCATGATAGTAGCAGAAAAAATAAAATATACATCAATCAGGAACAAGCCATACCGAAGATCGCACCAATAAATCACATCCTTAATATATCATTACCATCAGAGTATCTGGATCCTGGTGACCACATACTAATAAACAATAGCCTAAATTCAATACATAAACAAATTGAACTAATTAAGAAGAATGCCAGATCAGCCGATTTTGAGTTATCACAGCACGACGTACACCAATACGTTATAAGCTACATTGCAGTGCTAGGAACATTGATCCTTGCGGTCATTGCAGCCTGCTGGTGGTGGAGACGGACGCGCGTCCCAGACGCTCGTTCCCAGAACAGCAGCGGCAACGGAACTATCACAAGTGTAGTGAAAATGAGCAATCCTATCGCGAGTGATGAGTGTGTTGTGATTAATGAAAGTGCGAACAATAAATCGGTAGCTGATACAGCTACCTCCCCTGTACAATCAAAACGTTTCTTTGTATCTAGATCTAAGACATTTTCGTGAATTAATTTACACTAAGTTATATTACAGACAATTTTAATTTGCTATTTTTTGTATTTTTTTTGTGTTTTTGTAATCATGAATCATCATCATCAACTTTTATCTCCGGCCCGGGAGCATGTTCGGATTTCGTAAATCGAACATTTAGGTAATCACGTTACGCTGACACAGCACAAGCGAGCCGCCGCGGTGCGGTCGCTCGCCTCGCGGTCAGTTCACTGCTCGGCATCAATCATATATCATTTATCAATACATTATATCAATTTTATATCATTTTGGGGTAATAATTAAATATTATATCAAATATCAAACTTTATCATTTACATATCCATCCGTACACCGAACACATATGGTAAAAATATTTTTAATAATTTAAAACTTACTAGTAAGTTGGAATTTATATCAAATACTCAGGTCTATAATACCTTTAAGCTGTAACAAAATCTAACTTCTATGTCAACGTAACCGAACAAAAAGAAACGAATCCTCGGTGCGCGAGTCCGATTCGCACTTGGCCGGTTTTTTATTTTATTTAAATTACAGTGTAGATCTTATATTCGTTTTTACTGAAAATTCCCGTGACAAGTGCTTTCTTAAGAACTATTTGTTTTTATAAATTTAGATCAATCTTGTGCGGGTCGCGGGAAGTCGCTGGATGCGGGCAGCGCAGGACCGGCTATTGTGGAGATCCTTGGGGGAGTCCTTTGTCCAGCAGTGGACGTCTTTCGGCTGATATGATGATGATGATGAGATCAATAATAGTTTCGTCACAAAAAAGTAAAACCTCCAGTTTTACGTTAAGCGCTCGTTTACCCATGCTTAATCACATTTAAAAATGAATTAAAAACGAATTTAGAAATTAGAAACACAGGGGACAATAGAAACTGGAACAGAATTTTATTTTTTTATGGTTACTGTCCCTGTTTTATTGTAAGTCGAAATTACCATTCGTAGGACATTTTACCGTACATGGCGCAAGAGTACGGGTTCGAGTACGAGCTGGTGCAGTACCAGTGGCCGCGCTGGCTTCAGCGGCAGCGCGACCGTCAGCGCACCATCTGGGGGTACAAGATTCTGTTCCTCGATGTGCTCTTCCCCCTACATGTGAAGAAGATTATCTTCGTAGATGCGGATCAGGTAAAGATTTAGTATTTAGTAATTTACTGCAACGAAATAGTAACCAAAAAGTAAAAACAGACAGGACTTTCGGTTATTGCAATTTTGAGTATAATCTTACTAATATTATAAACGCGAAAGTTTGTAAGTATGGATGGATGGATATTTGCTACTCTTTGACGTAAAAACTACTGAATGGATTTTAATAAATATAGCTTATTCATTAGAATAACACATAGGCTACAATAACAAGTCTGAAATATAACGATAAGTGTCAAGTAAGTAGGAAAAAATCTACCATCTGCGATTTCGGCGTGCACTGCCAAAGCCGCTAGAGGTACACATCCTACTAATATTATAAATGCGAAAGTTTGTGAGTATAGATGTATGGATGTAAAGTCAAAGTCAAAGTAATTTTATTCCGTAAAAATTTTACATTTATGTGGAATCGTCATATTTTTTTTACCCTACCGTGCAGTGCATGACGTGGCAGCTACTGAGAAACACTGCCAGAAAACTCAGTAGGAATCCTTTTTTAAAATAAAATATACTTAAGATTAATTACAATCATGTGTGTTGACTCAGAACAACTCCATCCCAAGCACTTTTATCACTTAAATAATCAGAAATTTTGTAATATGCCCTGCTACACAATTTGGCTTTAATAATTCTTTTAAACTTATTCGTAGACAATTCTCTAATATCATTGGGAAGTTTGTTATAGAATCTTATACATTGCCCCATAAAAGAGTTACTTATTTTGTGGAGACGGGTAGTATGCAGTATGAGATTATTCTTATATCTAGTATTTACATTATGTGTATCGCTTCTTTTACAGAAGGAATCGATATTTTTATGCACATATAGTAAGTTTTCATATATATACTGAGATGGTACAGTTAGAATGTTGACCTCTTTGAATTTTTCTCTTAGAGACACTCTCGGGCCAAGATTATAGATAGCTCTTACAGCTCTTTTTTGCAATATAAATATGGTGTCAATGTCAGCAGAGCTACCCCAGAGAAGAATTCCATAGGACATTACACTATGAAAATAACTGAAATAAACCATTCTAGCTGTGTCAACATCAGTCAGCCGTCTAATAGTTTTCACTGCATATGCTGCAGAACTTAATTTGCCGGACAGTTTTTCTATTTGTGGGCTCCATTGTAGCTTTGAGTCAATAGTGATACCCAAGAACACAGTTGATTCAACAGGGTCCAACCTAGCTCCATTAAGTTGTACATTGGTTGTCGCCTGTTTCACATTCGGTGTAGTGAATTTAATGACTTTAGTTTTCTTATCATTAAGCACAAGATTATTGGCATTAAACCAATGAACAACTTTAGAGATTGCATCATTAACATCGTCAAAATTGCTTAATTGTCGGTTTATTTTGAACGTCAGGGAAGTATCATCTGCAAACAACACAATCTCATGCTTATCCCTTACGTAGTAAGGTAAGTCATTGATATAAATTAAAAACAAAAATGGGCCCAGAATTGACCCCTGTGGGACGCCCATTACCACTGGAGATCCCGGAGATATTTTACCGTTTATTTCGACCTTCTGAATTCTATTGCCCAAGTAAGAAGTCAGAAGTTCGAGAGCCTTGTTCCTAATACCGTAGTGGTGTAATTTTCTGACCAGAGTATCATGATGAACGCAATCGAACGCTTTGGACAAATCGCAAAAGATACCTAATGCATCTTGCGAGTCTTCCCACGCCGCGAATATACTTTTTAATAAGTTGACCCCTGCATCTATGGTTGAACAACCCTTTGTGAATCCAAACTGTTTCCGGTGTAGTAAATTATGTATATTAAAGTGTCTGAGCAGCTGGCTAAGCATAAGCTTTTCAAATATTTTACTAAGAGTGGGCAGCACGGAAACAGGTCGAAAATTTGAAGGGTCTGAAGTATCACCAGCTTTAAACAAAGGAATGATTTTACTATACTTCATCAAGTCAGGAAATACACCTGATGCAACACAGCAATTGAACACAGTAGCTAAGTGTGGGGCGATTATAGTAATAATTGATGAAACAGTCTTAACAGATAGACCCCACAGATCCTTTGTGTTTTTCATATTAATACTCTTGAAAGCATTTAAAATATCTTTAGGGCTAACCACCGAAAATTCAAAAACTGTGTCACACGACCCTACGCTTTGCTTGAGTATCTGCTCAGCAGATGTAGAAGAACATGAAAGAGAGTTAGTAAGTATGACTGGAATATTCGAAAAATATTTTTCAAACTCAGTCGCAATCTCCAAATCGCCTTTAATATCTATGTTGTTTATTACTAAGTTAAAATCACGACTACGTATTTTTGTTTTACCTGTCTCAGCATTAATTATCTTCCAAGTAGTTTTGATTATATTTGTAGAAGATTTAAGTATATTTTTTATGTGCAAAGATTTAGCAGCGGTACAGGCTCGTCTAAATGTTTTGGCATATTGTTTCACATATTCTTGAAACTCTGTATTATGATTATGGGATCTTTCTTCATACAATTCATACAACCGATTCCGACTTTTATAGATGCCTGGAGTTGCCCAATCACTGAATACCAGACGGTCACTTACAGACAGTTGTTTGGGTGTGAACATTGTGCAGAACTCATCATTAATCAAATTGAATAAAGAGTTGTACAAGTGATCCGGATTATCATGATAGGGCAGCCATGCTATTTGTTTTACTATATTACATTTAAATTTTTCTAAGCGGTTTTCACTAAATGGAATATAGCTTATAAGTTTTCTTTTAATTTTTGGAGCATTTGAATAAGTTACCAACTGACCTGAATGATCTGACTGAATTTTATTGATTATTGATTTAAATAAAGGTTTTACAGTGCTAAATATATTATCAATGCATGTAGCACTTGTAGCAGTTACTCTAGTTGGTTCTGTAAAATTGTGATATAAATTATAGGATTTAAACAAATTTAATAAATTGCAACTTATTGTGCTTTTCTCCAAAATATTTATATTAAAATCTCCACAAATAATAACTGTTTTATGGCTGTTAGATAATTTATTTAATGCATCCTCCATAATATCTGAAAAAGTATCAAATGGTGCACAAGGAGGTTTGTAAAGACTCAAAACAATAAATTGCTCCAACTCAACACATGAAATCTCTACAACTCGCTCAACAGAGAGGCTCACAACATCACTTCTTTCTTTAAACTTTAACAACTTATTTATTAGAATTAGAGAGCCACCATGAATATATTTTTCCCTGATGAACGAGCTTACAACCTGGTGATTATTGAAGCTGAAAATGAATTGATGGAGTTTTAGCCAGTGCTCAGTTAAACATAAAATATCTATATTGTTACAATTCAAAAACAGCTCCAATTCTAGCTCTTTTCCCATCAAACCTTGAATATTTTGGTGCACCAGGTTAATACAATTTTTTTTTGTATATTTATTGACTTTATCATGTATGTTTGATGGGTTCAAATTTTTTTTTATTACATTACGTATGTTTGTTACTCTTTTACGCCAAAACTACTTTAACGCGGGTGAAACCGCGGGGCACAGTTAGTAAAACATACTAATTACAATTTGTTCGTAGATTGTTCGAGCGGACTTGAAGGAATTGGTTGAGTTGGATTTGGGTGGAGCGCCGTACGGGTACACGCCATTCTGTGACAGTCGGAAAGAAATGGAAGGTTTCAGGTAACACATATTTTCGTTGATATTATTTTGCAAAATAATCATAAAGGAGAGACTACTGTCTGAAGTAGATTATAATCAAGAGGGTTTTAAATCAGTCTGATACTGAATGCAGTCGCTATTTAGATCAGTGACGGCTTATGTTGCTTGAATGGGCCTGTTGGCGTGGTTGGTGAAAACTTGCCTTCAACGCTGCAAGTCGTGGGTTTGAGTCCCACCCAGGACAGATATTTGGGAACATGAACATTTCTGGGTGGAAATATATATATCAGTATGTATTTACAAAACAAAAGTAGTATACATAGTATATCAGTTATCAGGTTTCCATGGTACAAGCTCTGCTGAGTTTGGGATCAGATGGCCGTATGTGAATTATGTCTCAGAGTATTATTAATTATAAGAGTTACTTTTAATGCTCACGTTGATTATTACTGATGATATTAGTGATGTAGATTCCTACAGGGTGGCTTGAAACTATGACCATTCAACATCATGCTAAATGTTTAGTGAAGTTAAGCACCTACTCGCGCTGTGCGCCGAAGATGCGTTAAGGTATTGGGACCGGCTGTATCCATTAGACGAAAACCGTTTAGTTACCCATATCAGAGGCCTACCTAGCGTTTTGGCTGGGTATAACTGCCTGTAAGAATAAATAATAATTTTAACAAAAATAAAAACCGACATTTTAAAGACTTCTTATTCCAGAACAAATTAAAATAAAGAAGAAATGCAAATTTAAGATTTATTTGGTTTTCTCATGGATGCCATTCTCAGAACTGTACCAAATTAAAATGGGACCATACGCGAAGAACCAGCTGTCAAATAAAAAAAACATTTCCATATCGGTTTACCCAGTCTGAAGTTCTGAGGTAACAAACATAAAAAATAAAACATAGTCGAACTGAGCACTTCTTCCCTTTTTGAAGTCTGTTAAACAAATGACAATCTATGATTGACTTATTTAACTGTAACTAAGTCAATATTATTTTTATTTATGTATTTTATTCTATATTTTATTGATATATATTTATTTAGTATACTTATGTATTTTAGTATCTATGTATTTAAAGTTACTTAACAGTGCCTTAGCCACCTTTCTCAATTGCTAATCTAGTCCATCCAACGGTTCTCTGGAAGAAATCGCTTTTGTGGGATAATACCGCCAATGGTACATAAATTAAAACTATGTCTATACATATATATTTTTATTCTGTGATGTGCAATAAAGCGTACCTGTATATCTATCTATCAATAGTAGCGTGGTAGTGGAGTTAAAACATTTCCTGTCTATATCTCGTAGGTTCTGGAAGCAAGGCTACTGGCGCAACCACCTGCAGGGCCGCACGTACCACATCAGCGCGCTGTACGTGGTGGACCTCAAGCGCTTCCGCCGCATCGCGGCCGGGGACCGCCTGCGCGGACAGTACCAGGCGCTCAGCCAGGACCCCAACAGCCTCTCCAACTTGGGTCAGTGGGAACACCAAGCATTGTTCTGTAACCTCTTGTCTATGAGACATTCGTTAAGTCGAATTCAATGAATCTTCTGTCTCCGTAGAAAACAATGCTTCCATTATTTTAATGGTAGTCAATATGCAGTTTTGGATACAGTACATATTGATGTGTGCGTAATTATTATAGGGGTTGGTGATCGCAGTATCATGGTCATAGTACTGTAGTAGGGCATTTGAGAGGTAGGGCATAGCGTTCATTCGCTCAAAGAGCAGCCCGACGGGGGAGTACCTCCACCTTACAGAAGACATTCCTTAATAATAACATTAATCATTTTAATGTTGTGTTTCCGAGTGTGAGTAAGGTTGCCAGAACTCATTGAGGTGGGGGGAAGGGTCAGCAACACTTGTTTGCTGACTTTTAAAGGGCGGCAACGCACCCGCGACTCCTCAGGTGTTGCGAGTGTCCATGGGCGGCGGTGATCACTTACCATCAGGTGACCCACTTGCTTGTCTGTCGACCTCTGACATAAAAAAAGAAAGTAGTATAGTAGATATTCCCTCGGGCCGAGTTCTACGTCCCTCACGAGATGAGATAGGGTGATGATATTCTCCGGCGTTACTACACATATTGCAAACTGCCCTATTTTCCATAGGAGTTAAAACAACGTGTAAACTGTCACATACAAGACAAATATCACGTGTCCAACGTACTCGTTATGTATTTAAGTCCGTTCGGTTTGAAACAACGCAAATTCAACCATAAATTGCATGGTTTTTTAAGGAAACGTTCTTTACGTACGCTTGACTTGGGCACGAAGCTGGTGAATCCGTGATGAGAGCGTTACGAAAACTGTGATCGGACGAGGCGAACGAGAAGATGGAAAGAGTGACAGTTGCATTTATGTCTATGTTACTAGAAATAATATCTAATGTATACAACTATATTACTACAAACATGTTCTGACTATTTACAAGCGCTTTTTTAAAGTCTACGTGAATAAAAACCTTTTTTATTTTTTATTTTATTTTATTTTTAGTATATAACTGTAGGGGCAAGAGAGAGACCTACGAGCACATTTATATCTTTCCCTCTTTTTCTATCTTGTTTCGTATATCTAAGTTTTACTTCTGTCTTGTGGTTTAATTAAACTCGTTTTATTTTTATTTATGTGTACTGTTATATTTTGCAACAGATCAAGATTTGCCGAATAACATGATACACCAAGTGGCAATCAAGTCGCTGCCCCAGGAGTGGTTGTGGTGCGAAACTTGGTGCGATGACAAGTCCAAGAAGTACGCCAAGACCATCGATCTGGTAAGTTTAAACTCGCTAGCTACTACAGCTGTTTATAAGGAATAGCGTCCTAGTGATTTAAGTAAAACAAAGAGAGGTTAATATTACGATGGGTTGTCGTTCATCAAATGCTTTCAGGTTAACCCTTTTACTACTACAGCACTTTGTAAGGGACACCAGACTAGTAGTACGCTGATACTCGTAATATCATATCCGTAATGACGGTAACGAAAATACACGATAAGAGCATTTTCATTTCTGCGTATATCAAATAAAGACATTATTTAATTTAATCTGAGCGTTAATTTTTAGGAAGTATTTTAAACGATAATTACGTATTTCTTAGCGTTTATACTTTTAGCTTTGAATGAGTATTAAATAATTGTGTCATTACCCCAGTGTAACAACCCGATGACAAAAGAAGCCAAGTTGTCGGCGGCCATGCGCATCGTGCCGGAGTGGTCGCAGTACGACGACGAGGTGAAGGCGCTGCAGGCGCGCGTGCGCCGCGGGCTGTACCAGGCCGCGGACCATGAACAAGTGAGTTACATCCACCTTCCATTCCTGAACAATTGTTAATTACCTCCACTCCGTCTTTGGTCCTATGCAAAAATATTAACTTTACTGCCACTTTGCGTCTGCTATAGTGTTTCGCGTTAATTGTACGAGTACCTAGATAGTTTATAATTTCAGATTGTTCTAATAGCTTAATGTGTCCTATATGAAATGAAACCATTAAATCCAATGACAGTCTATGGACTGTGACTCAATCTTTCTTCACCGATGTCATCGTTAGGATCATCGATTTTACCCGTCTTAGTCTATTCGTGTAATATACAATTGATAATTTCTTATCACTAGGACTGACGCTTAATAGATATAAACATCTCTCTTGGTGATTTGTGCAAGGCCTTTGACTCAGTGCACCTGGATTTATTTCAAGTATAAGTGCTATAATCGGACAAGTTCTATACATAACGTTCAGTATATTTATTGTCACTCATTTAGTTCAAGGAGTTTAGTAAATACCGAGTAGGTTTTCTCATTTCTGAGTTATTTTCTATGTTCCTCGGGGTTTGATTTTGGAGCCACATTAATTTGTGATATTAAATCATGCATATTTCCAGCTTTTCAGCTCGAAAATCAAATCAAATCAAACATTCAAAAATGTGTTTATTTTCCCTAATAAATAAAAAAAACTAATGATATTAACCTTAATAAAATTATCAATATGAGGTTAAGCCGTTGTCTGAATACCGGTACCATCTAACTAATATAATAATAAAATATACCAAAAGTACGAAAGGTAAATAGAAGGTCGTAATAAGGTCAAAACAGACGTGGATTAATTCTATATATATTTTTTATAAGTCACAAAATCCTGCATTCATCAAAATACTTTCCTTTATTACCTTTAGTACTTTCTGTGATTATTTTTTTAATGATGGTATGTTTCGCAGGAAATTGAAAGCACTGATCACGTAGAGACTACACATAGTTCAACAAGTAAGTTTCTTTTTTATATTATAACTTTACGAACAACTTGCATTGCATACACATGTTAGAACATTTTTTTAAACTCCTTTTGTATCTGTTCCAGAACACGACGAGCACACGGAGTTATGATGAACTAAAGTGACGATATTATTAGGTTATTCCAATTTCGTTGAATGTTCCAATAGTGAAGTGTGAATGTGTATATCGAAGCTTCTTACTGTGTAGTCTAATGGCTGGATTATGAATATAGCGTTAACAATAAAATGCAGTTTTACCTCGAGATTGCTAGAGGCAAAATTAACTCACCTATAAGTAAATAAACTTTTTCAATGAACAAACTTGTAGCCTTCTGTAACATCGCATTTTATGCCATGTCTACTTTTACAGGCGAGACCCTAGCTAAGAAAATATAACATCTTATGTGCAGTTCTCTCATAACTCGGGGTATTACTGCATGATATTGTTAACCGGAGCAAATTATTTAGATTTTTGACGGATGTATGTAAATGTATACTTAGTAAAGAACCATATCAAAACCAAAACTCCAGACTAAGAAAATCTCAATTTCCATTTCGCAATACCTTAGAAAATAATGCTACTACAATATTAAAATAATTTGCCATGCCATTGTGATATCAATATTTTAAAATTCACAGTAACATATGAAATGCCACATCGAATCCCACATCCAACATCATACAGAAACAAAATTAAATGGGCACTTCGTAGAAGACTCTCTTTTATCTCTTTATCATAGAGACAAAATAGTCAGGTGACGTGGATGTTGTCTGACATTAGTGACAACAATAATAAATTGCATTAAAGACACTGGCAAAGAACTGTGTTACTATAATAATTATAACCGGTTCATTATATTGTAGAGTACCATATGGGCAGTTGTTACCATGTTGTCAGAGTTGTTCAAGCCGCCCAGTAGTCCTCTGACAGGGCTTAACGACTGTTGCATAATGGCTACAACCGGGACCGACAGCTTAAAGTACCCTCCGAAGCACGGAGACGCTCAGAGATTAAACAACTTTGGCGGTCACCCATCTATGGGGTGACCGCGAGCCTAGTTGCTTAACCTCGACAATTACTTACGGGCCGGTGAGAGCACCGAGCTATGAGAGAGATAGAAAAGTAAAGTGTAAATAACTTAACATTGAATAATTTTCAGACATTGGATGTGAGATGTGAAATTGTAAACAGGAAAAAAAAAAGTATTTTAACGAGCTAAATACTACTTAACCTAAGCTATATTTACCACCAGTCTCGATGTAAGCAAAACGATGTGATTTTTTTAGTTCGTAAGTGAAGGGACTTTGTATTGGTTATACCACCTTTGTTTATAAGAATTTATTTTTTTAAATCCATTAGATAATTTCAAAAGCCAGTTTAATATTGTGATATTGATATTTTGTTTGTGTATGGAATCTATTTCAAGACGATTACTTAATCAAAGCGATATGATGATCATATTAAAGAGGTTATTAAGTCTTACTAGTAAATATCACTTAAATATGCACGAAAAATGTTTTCCTCAGCGTTAGAGGAATTAAGGCAATCGGAAAATATATACTATTTTTGTTCCAGACACAATAGTTAGTCAATTTCTGCCTTGTTTTGGCATGATCGCCGCAGAAGTGTTAGTTTATTTCATATGAACCCGTAATTATAAAATCGCTTTGATTGTGTAATCGAATTGCAATGGTTTTTAGCTGAAACAAGTTTCGAGTATCGTATAGATTGGTAATAATGAAATTCCTTCAATTTAGTTAATATGATAATCCATGATTTGCTCATCGTATTTCATAGGTTGTTCTACATGCTAAAATACAATGATGTTGTAAATAAACAACTTATGTCACATTATTTATGACTTTTATTTTAAATAATTATCTCCAGAGTTCGGATTGCTGATGATTTTCTTTTTCATCATCATAATGTCAGCCGAATACCGTCCATTGCTGAACAAAAGCCTACCAACAGATTTCCACAATGAAGTTGTGTCCATCATTTGGAAGGATATGCCATACGCTTGGTAGACGAGTTGGCGATCGCAGTATGATGGTCATAGTACACAGAGACTTCTTCAGCCCCCCACGGGATGAGAGGGGGTGACGATATTCTATGCCGCCAGCTACACAATTTTCTTTTTAATAAATAAATATCCCGGATATATCATGCCATCTAGCCCAAACTAAGCCAAGCTTGTACAGACGCCAGCACATCCAGCTACCCCAATCTGTCAAATTTCTTTTATAGATTTTCAACTTTACCACAAAAGCATAACGGTCACTTTCAATTGGGAAAAATTTGACAAATTGGAGTAGCTAGATGTGCTTGCGTCTGTACTATACAACGGATACTTAGATTTTTGTGTAAATATGTACAAAAAATATATAAGTAAAATTCTAAACATATACCCAGAAAATACCCAGACCAAGGCATATAGACATGTTCATGACTCAATTGTCTTATGCATGTAACGAACTCGCATCGTTTGGATCAAAAGGCATGTTCGCTTTCAACTGAGTCGGTTTTCTGCAAAAACCCTGTACATAACACAAATGTTTCTTTAATATATAGGTATCATCCTTCCCCCCGGACCACCGTAAGGTGTTGACGTGCTCACAATTATATTTGTTTTCGTTTTAATAAATAAAATCAAGTTTTTAGTTATATTTAAATCATTGAAAAAATAGGAGTGCATATCAGTGAGGAGGTGTATATATCACTAGTACTACACCGGCGCGACGTGCCTGATATCTCCATTGCTACCTGTGCACCTGGTGCTTGTGGTACGCTCACCCCCATCACGGGCCACCACCACGGGCGAGTAAGAACCATCATCACATTACCTAAATAAATAACTGTGCGGGCGACTCCGACGACACCTTGGACACTGCCAGCTGCGACGCGCTTCTACCTCCGTCGCTGCCTGTGCGCCTGGTACAACGAGTAAGAAACCTCGAATTACCTTCCTGCGCGGGGCTCTCCTGACTCCATCTTGGATACTGCCAGCTACGCCCACCCCCGCCACGAGACTACGACGCATCTTCTACCTCCGTCGCCGCCTGTGTGCCTAGTACTGCGAGTAAGAAACACCAAATTACTTACCTGCGCGGGGCCCTCCGACTCCATCTTGGTTACTCCCAGCTACGCCTATCCCCCGCCACGAGACTGCGGCGCGCCTTCTAACTCCATCGCCGCCTGTGCGCCTGGTACTACGTGTTAAGAATCATCAAATCAACTACCAGCGCCGGCTCCCCGACTCCATCTTGGATACTCTCAGCTACGCCTATCCACCGCCACTAGACTGTGGCGTGCCTTCTATCACCTTCGCCGTCTGTGCCCCTGGTACTACGGGCTAAGAATCAACACAGCAACTACCAGCGCGGGCTCCCCGGCTCCATCTTCCATCTGGATCGCGAAAGCGTATAGACGTGTCCACTGTGTATATTATTTTTTTTTAAAGAAAAATACAAATTTCTAATATTAATTACAAGAGTTCAGAGTGAAAATATTTCTGTGAGATACCAGGGCGCAAGGAAGCGATAAGAAATCACACAAAGAAGCCGCACGTACAGGGCAGGCACACACAAACAATCAAAGAATCTTTCCATTACATACAAGTAGAGGTCAACTAACACTGGACGGATAGCAGTTTTGTTCTAAAACGTCGATCGTCGACCAGCCAGCTAGACCCGCAATTCGCATCACTATATTTCTCTGCAGTAACTAAGCTCCTTAATATCGCTAACCGCCTTGTACCAGGAAGTGATTTACGTATACTCTGATTAGTATTTCACCATAATGTCATCTACTCAGCGGACCCCCCCTCCAGGAAAATCCACATCTTTATTGAAACCGAATATAGGACAGGAGTCTGATACTGCATCTGACTACGTAGTCTCGGAACCGGGCTGTGGAGGAGGACAACACAATGTCACGCGTCGCTATAAGCGTAAACATGATGATTCTAGTTCTACCTTGTGTGAAATAAAAGATATACTGGCCGAATTGCAGCTTCAACAAAAAACCCAAGCGTCAAAATTGGAATCAGAAATAAATAAAATGATTCAACAAAATACTGAAATTAAAGAATCTTTTCAGCACATGTCGGACAAATATGATGACATCTTATCTCAGCTTCAGCAAACCAAAACTGAAAATGCTGCTTACAAAAATAGAATAAAAACACTGGAATTAAAAGTCGAACTGATTGAACGTAATTCAAAAGCGACCTGCTTAGAGCTACGAAATGTACCGGAAAACCCCCAAGAAAACAAATCATCCTTAACCGAAATGATGAAAAATATTGGGGATGTATTAAATGTCCAGGTACTGGATTCAGATGTTCGTAATATATTTAGACCTAAAATATCACAAAACAAAATATCTCCTATAATAGTGGAATTTTCTACGACTTCTCTCAAGGAAAATATAATAAAATCATCGAAAACTTATAATAAATCTAACACAACAAAATTCAACACTTCGCATCTCAAGCTAAAGGGTGAACCCAAGCCTATTTTCGTATCTGAATCTCTCACTACCTATGGAAGACGCTTGTACTACTTGGCTCGAGAATCTGTTAAAAATAACAAATACGCAGGATGCTGGACCTCGTATGGGAAAGTGTATATGCGCCAGAAAGAAGGTGTCCCGGCAACATTAATCTCCTGCGAAGAAGATTTAATTAACTCAAAAACAAAATGACTAATTTTTACTTTAAATTTGATAAGTACTACCTCGAGCTATGTTATAGGATTCCGTTTTCTTTTCTACTACACAACTAGCTATATTTTTTATTTAGTTATGTACGTTGTGGACTCATATTTTGTACTCACTCCCAATTTTCAACTATATTACACGCAACACCTGAAAAACACACTATTCATGCACAATTACACTATTCTACACAATCTAAGAAACGCTATATACAAAATATACACAAATACAAAATTAAAATATTATCAATTCCTCACTCAAATACTATTATACCACTATTATGAATACATCGTAAAGTTCGTCAGATTGCTACATAAGTGCTGCTGTATACACTGTAAAACCTTATCTGTTAGTAAGCTACATACTCGTATATACACTATTCTACATCTACCTGGCCCAAAAATAAAACTAGCACCAAAAATATCTTCACTAGTTACAACTATGCTTAACTTTCGATGACACCAGCAACCTAATGCACTCTATTGACAAATTTAATCTTGCTGTACCTATCTCATGTGACCCCGAAGAGTGCTCAACATACCTCGAATATCCGACACATTACCTAAACATCTTGCAACAGAATATTCGTAGCATAAATTGCAACTTCCAAGAGTTACACATTCTGCTGAAAAGACTTGAACTATCTTGTGATATTATCGTGCTCTCCGAATGCTGGTTATCACGTGTTACAAACATACCAATACTGCAGGGATATGACTCATACAAGACCAATGACAACTTCAATCAAAATGACGGTGTCGTTGTGTACACAAACAGTAACTTGGAATGTATAGTACAGGAACCTTTATTAGCTGATGCAAACTGTTTAACAATAAAAATAAAAAATCACACAATTATAATCGCTATCTACAGACCTCCCAGTTTCAAATCACCTGATAACTTCATTAACTCATTAAACAATTTGTTAGAGGGCTTGAAATCATATAAAAATATAATTATTGTTGGTGATATCAATATTGATCTAAAAGGAACGAGACAGGAGACAGTGGCATATTTAGATATTATTGCCTATCATGGACTCCTCCCCGCCATAAATACGGCGACTAGAAAAAAATCCTGCCTTGACCACGTAATATTAAAATCAAAACTAAATGCCTTCACTTTTTCTTTAGGTACTTGCATCACCGACCATGAGGCGGTGTTGTTCAGTTTAAAAACGATTTTTAAAAACAATAATAAACCTATAAAATTGAAATTAAACTATAAAATTGATTTTGAAAAATTAAATGCTGAATGTGAAAATTATAACTTTAATAAAGTATATCAAGATACAAATTTAAATGATGCTATGAATAATTTTATTGACATACTGCAAAGAATGATAGCAAATAATTCTATACGCCGTTTAATTCCTAGAAATAAATGTATAATTAAACCCTGGATAACCGCCGGTTTACTACGTTGTATTCGCACTAGAGATAGGATGCATAAAAAATTAAAAACAAATGATAATGACGTCATCCTAAAAATCACATACTTAAGGTACAGAAACTACTGCAATAATCTACTTAAGAAACTTAAAAAGCAGTACGAACGAGATCAACTACTATTATCTAAAAATAATTCAAAAAAGCTATGGACTACCATTAAAGAAATAATAAATAGCAATAATCAAAAACAATTGCCGATGCAATTACTTTCGGCTGGTAATAACCCTAAAGATGCAGTCAATAAAATTAATAAATATTTTACAAACATTGGAAAAAAACTATCAGACAAGATACCTACTCATTTACCTATTTTTAAAAATGCTAACCACCTTTCACCTTTAAAATCTTTTGTCCTCTTACCGACCGACAATGAAGAAGTTGAAAGAACTATCAAAGCATTGAAAAGTGACTGTTCTCCTGGATGGGACCAGATAAATGCTAATGTTTTGAAGCACATCTCTAAAATAATAGCACCTGTTCTTACCAATTTAATTAACCGATGTTTTGATGCTGGGATATTCCCAGATGCTCTGAAAATAGCTGTAGTGCACCCGATTCACAAGGCGGGAGACAGGGGCAGTGTCAATAACTATAGACCAATAGCAATTCTAACAACATTATCTAAACTGTTTGAGCGATTAATCAATAATAGATTAACCAAATATC
Organism: Pseudoips prasinana; assembly: GCA_951640165.1. Classification (NCBI taxonomy): domain Eukaryota; kingdom Metazoa; phylum Arthropoda; class Insecta; order Lepidoptera; family Nolidae; genus Pseudoips; species Pseudoips prasinana. The sequence continues at coordinate 17,645,032 of OX621236.1, read as the reverse complement.
TAGAAGGCGGGAACATACTCTCGGACTCACAATACGGTTTTAGGCCAGGTCGTTCAACCAACAGCGCAGTGCTTGACCTAGTCAACTTTTTGGTTAACAAAATTGATAACAAAAACAAATGCTTAACAATTTTCCTCGACCTGACAAAGGCATTTGACACTGTCTCTGTTCCCCGGCTTGTGCAAACGCTAGAAAATCATGGCATCAGAGGTACCCCGCTGAAATTACTTGCAGATTATTTACAAAATAGAAGCCAATACGTAAAAATTGGAGATCATATTAGTGACAAAGCATCAATAGAATTTGGAGTGCCACAAGGCAGCGTATTAGGACCTACGTTGTTTCTCTGCTACATCAATGAACTCTGCTCCCTAAAAATTAAAAACTTTCGTATTTCCGCGTATGCAGACGATACTGCCCTTACATTCTTCTCAGACTCATATAACGAACTGTTTGAGCTGGCACAGGAAGGTTTCAGCACAGTATGTCACTGGCTTTCCACAAATTGTCTCACTATAAACGAAGATAAAACGAATTATATTATTTTCTCTATTCATAACCGTACGGACGTAAATAACCTAACTTCAAACATAATTGCACATAAATGTAACTTTCCTCCATCCCCCAAATGCAACTGTACGGTCATAAAACCAATTAAATGCATAAAATATCTTGGAATGGAAATAGATGCTAACTTAACATTTGAAAACCATATACACTCTCTATCACAGCGAATTCGTAAACTTACCTACATTTTTAGGGAGCTTCGTGGTGTAGCGGAGAAGCAAACTATACGGTTGGTATACGAGGCTTTGGTACAATCCGTTCTAAGTTATTGCATCACCACATGGGGTGGCGCCTGCAAAACTAAACTGATAACACTCGAAAGAGCTCAAAGACTTATCTTAAAAGTAAGCTTTTCTAAGCCTCGTTTATACCCTACCACTAAACTGTACGAAGAATCGCAAGTGCTCTCAGTACGACAACTCTACATATTACTTACCGTTCTACTTAAACTTCCTAACATATCGACGGAAAGAAAACAACGCATAGCCACCACAAGAAGAAACTATGCTATATGTGAGTCCATCTATGTAAACACTCTTTTTGCACAAAGATTTTTCCCTTACAGAGGAAATATGCTATTTAATAAACTAAATAAGATAATTTCTATGTCTAACTGCAATAAAAATGAATGTAAAAATAAAATAAAACAATGGCTATTAAGATTAAATTATTACGAAACTGAGAAAATAATTGAAGTGGTAAGGTAGTTTTATGCTTATATAATATATATACGTATATATATAAATATAGCATGCATAGCACGTATATTGAAACATTCACACACACACACACACACACCCTCACACACCACATACACCACACACACACACACACACACACACACATTTAACATGTATCTACCCGCTGACTTTTACATAAAATATTATGTGATGGGGGGCCTGGAGTTCTATAGTACAGGCCTAGGCTTAGTTTAGACTCCAGATCTCCCACAAATTACATTTACGAAATAGTCAACTTGTATATTTAACTTTAAGATTGTCCTCGTACATAATGTGTAATTTGTGGAGATGAATAAAAACATTTTTATTTTTATTATTATTATTATTATTATCAAATTTCGGTAAGTAATCGGATTCGGATATCCTATTCTCCGAACCCCTACAAGATCAACCGATTTTCTTGTGAGAAGCAGCTGGTTGTGGGGAAGCGCAACACTGATAATTTTAGAGATCTCAGGGGAAGGCTTTTATCCAGATGTGGAGGTTTTTCGGTTGATAATAATATAACAATGATGATTCTCAGAACTGCCAAAAACAACACAAAAATTGCAACGTATGCAAATTTTTCATTCCGATGCCTTTAACACATTTTTAACTGGTTATAATAAAAATGTATCTGGTCGTCGCTATTAAAAAGAAAGAAAATTATTTTATTGAACACATACTCACACATATTGAAATAAAGTTTGTACGAATCAAAAAGAGGTTTGCAAATTAATAAGCTACTAAAAGCTTACAACGATATGTGGGGTAAAGTCTATATATAGATATCTACCATCTAGTATTCTACGTACCAAATAAATTAATCCATATTGCAAGCTTTACCGCCGAAGATACGCCGTAGTAGGTACATAGTTAGTAAGAGTTATAGTGGTCTATATTGAAGCAGCCCGACAGAAAATAGATTAATCCAGACGTTAAATTGTGAGTAGTGTTTGTCGTAGGTATATGCATAATTTTATGGCAATAATGCAGGAACAGTTCAGTTAATACGACTAAAATGGAACGAGAACATATTCAATTTATGATTAATTCCGTCATTAGTGGTCCTTTTAACCGAGGCCGCCATATTTTATATGACACAGAGATCACACTCAATTTAATAAAATTACTGTTAAATGCTAGATGCGTTTAACACGTAACGTTATTCAAATTTACCTCGGGTGGGATTATAGTTCGCCTTTCAGAAGGAGGTAGGTTTTATGAGAAGCAAATGTAAGACAATTTCTTTTACCCTATCCACATATCATACTTAGCAAGTTTGCGCTAGATTTTCCAACTCTTAGCTGAAATTACCCTGTAAAGTAAAAGGCCCTCGTAGGCGTATGGTGGGTGTGATGACAAGGGTAATGTCAAGAAATCATCACACCCCGAGTTCTAAGGATACGGTGCGAGCACCAAGCCCTGGGGCAACCTATGGTTAATGATTGAGTGGACATGTAGTGACTAAGCTTAAGTGTTAACGAGCCATGTGCAAAATAAGATGGCATAATTTAATATATAACTGTAGGTAAGAACCGTGTAACTTCAGCTTTTGCAATTAAATTGGGAACTACGAATTATCAAACGCTCCTGAAATATCTAGGAATATTGCAAAACGTACCTATTTACAGTCGGACCAGTTAACAGTTTTCCTTAATGAGTTAGCTGCATCCACTGTAGATTTACCTACATAACTAAATTGATTTTCGTGTTAGACTAACCGAGTAATCCTTGAGATCATATTTAAACTTAAACTAACTTTTTTTAAGAGAGTTAGGGCATAGCGTTCATTCCCTCAAACAGCAGGCCGACTGGGGAAGTACCTCCACCCTACAGAAGACATTCCTTAATAATAACATTAATCATTTTGATGTTGTGTTTCCAAGTGTGAGTAAGGTTGCCAGAACTCATTGGGGTGGGGGGGAAGGGTCAGCAACACTTGTTTTACTGAGTTTTAAAGACCGGCAACGCACCCGCGACACCTCTGGTGTTGCGAGTGTCCATGGGCGGCGGTGATCACTTACCATCAGGTGACCCACTTGCTCGTTCGTCGCTTTCTGATATAAAAAAAAAAAAAAAAAAAAACTTTTTATCCTGAAGAACCTGTATTAAAAGCTAACTGGTGCCGCTCGCGATAGACGAATGGTATTTTGTGAATGAAACCAAAGACCGACAAAACACTGTCATTCGAGAGCTCGAGTAACAGTATTAATGACGTTATAATTTCGTTCCTGCCCGGGACTTAGATCACCAGAGACCATAACGAATAAAATAGAATTGATATTTTCATTAAAATAACATGCTACAGAATGCAATCACATCATCAGAATCATCACATGTATATCCTATGGTTAACCATGTTCTGTACGGAGTAGTGACGATGCAGGAGTAAAAATCTGGATTACCATGTGATTTTTCTACTTCACAAGCTTTTAGACGGACGTAGATGTGACCGCTTTCAACGACTGCCCAACGAGTATAGTAATATACTGGCGACTGCCTTTTAACATTGTGGCAAATTCACGTTGCTGCCCGGTTACCTTGTGCCATCAGAGTGCTTGTGTTTATAACCTTTGCGACGATCATAAACCAATCGCTAGAGAGCGGTTTCTTTATTCATTGGAAACTTCCGGATAACTCATCATGGGTTCGGACCAAACGTGTGCATTATCAAACTAAAATCTTCGCGTAATTACTTTTTGAGATTTTAACATTTTGACTGGTGCGGCTATTTCACTTATTAAACTGTACCTACCAATACTTGTAAGCACTCCACTACGAACCTCTTCAAGACTTATAATTTCTTAAGGACTGCCTCGTTGATTTACCGGTAGTCTATCCATCCATAGCGAAGTCCCGCGTTCAAACCACATCGTATCAATAATATGCTTTATTGGGGTTCTGTTAAGAAAATTTCTCGGCCATGTGGACACAGTAAGTTGTTTGTGTGAAAGCTGGCTCGGAGCATATTTAATGACATCGGTCCTGTTTTGGTTTCACGACGACGATTTGTATTTATCGATATTGACCTAGCATACCCCTGTTACCCAGCGGCATACCTCAGTGATCATCGTGGAAGGAAGAGTAATTAAACACTAAGTTTTGGGTCAGAAATGAAAACAACTACTTCTAAGTACGATTTTTATTTACAGTCTTAACTATAATATATTAAAATTATGATTTGACCTGAAAAGAATTTAAATATTTTTTAATTACTACAACTACGCTTCAAATATTGCCTCTACAAGTTTTCATGCCGTGAACTCATAATATTAGTAGTCATAATAGTAGTAAGCGATCGGCCAGGTTAAGCGCCTTGGCACGCGGTCAGTTTATAGATAGATATATATATATTTGAGCGCTGATTGCCCAAATATTTCGAAGAGCTCATTAAGCTGTCGGTCTTGTTGTTGTACTAGATTGCAGTTTTGAACGATTACATGCTTCGGGGTTAGTTAACAGCAGTTGTTAAACCATGTCAGCGGGCTACTGGGCGGATTGTACAACTCTTACATAATGGTAATCAAAGCTCACAAAAAAAAGGACTTCCCGGCTTAGTCTACCTGTTTGCTCTGATATCATAAAACTGTTAACCGTATTTGATTTGGATTATTAAGTACTCCAAAATATTATACTATTGGAGATGGATTATTTGTGGAACTAAATTGTATGCAGAGGGCGGAAGTTACTGGTAAACAAATCTTGTTTAAAATATCTAATTGCGCCAGTTTCAAACGGGTTGGACAGATTTAAAATTAGTATCAAAGGAGACCGCACGAACTGTTTTTACAAGTGTTGACAGATCGCGTCACCAACCGCAGCTCGCGTATAAAGCCAACTGGTGCTGCTGGCGATAGACGAATGTGTTCATGATATACTTCTATCAGTATTTTGTGACTGAAACCAAAGACCGACAACACACTGTCATTATTTGCTCGACTAACAGTATTATTGAGGTTATAATTTTGTTCCTGGCCGGGACATTGATCACCAGAGCTCATCTGAATAAGTGGCAAATTTCGAGGGAGACAATCTAACTATGCAGGACATATTGTACTACATGAGTGTCTGCGCAAACGCAGGCGTATTCATAATTTGATGGGACGGTTTTACGACACGACCAGGGGTGATATAATAGGTATGACCAACAGCTTTCACAGGCCTAACACTGCCAACTTCCCCACTCCGACCTGTTACTGGGTGTTTTTCTTAACAGATAAGTCCTGATAACACTCAAGGCCTGGGATACGAACCCACGACTTCATTAACCGCAGTTGATCACCTTGCCGCTGACCAACGAGGCAGTTAAAGGGAAAGTAAGGGTTTGCAATGCGTTAGTGATGACAATTACGGTAGCAAATTATAATCAGACAGCAGCTGTGTTATTGTTTTGCCGAATTATTGCTCGTATATAGGAAATGAAATGCTCCCCTCTAGAGCATTTCATTACCTATATATTGTTTACAATAAACAGGGTTTGGCCAACACAAAGAATGGCAGAAGCCATTGTGTAATTTTTGTCCGTTACTCGTTTAAACTAGTTTAGTTTTAAACTGATACTGACTTTATTGACTAGTTTCCTTATACGGGACTATTGAATTATACTATTAATGAAGTTATTAAAATGGACCCCACTTGTAGAGGCAATATCATAATTATAATGACATTTAAATCTAAATCTAATATTAGCACACTATGAGTAAAATATATACAACATTGTAGGTATTATAAGTTCATAAATGCATCGGTTTCAGGAATATTATACAGCATTTCGTTTATATGTATTATTCACAAGTAGGTACGACCGAATCAATGCCATCAACACAGCAGAATTAGATATAGCGTTATGAATTTACGTATAATAACTCAAAGACTTTAAATAGGTTGAATGTGCGCAAAACACATTTTCCAATTCCACCTAAATAAGCAACATTAATTGAAAATATAAACATTACAAAAGTTGTGCAATAGAAATGCACCACTAATACTGATATAATACGTTTAAATACAAAATATATATATATTAAATAAGGATTAAGCTAAAGTAAGCAAATTATAATATATTATTTAGTTTTAAAACAAGAAAGACGAGTGTTGCCGATTTTATGGGATGATTTAAAGAAAAATGTGTTTTGCACAAATTCTACCCAACCGTAATATAAAAAAATAGAAATAAAGCTGCTTTACAGTTGTTCCGATAATGGAATTAAACAAACTTATTACATTACAATTGCATTTGCATCTTAATAGAATGTAAATAATAATTATTAGCCATAATGTTGAACCTGTTTGTTGTTTAACATCTAATTATTTTTAAATAAAATTTTAAACAGTCATTCTAGTAGAGGTATTATTAAAGAATTATAGTTATAATGCTCAGAGGGGCAATGTAGGCCTCTTTAACATAATATACCATTCTTCTTGTATGAAAACTGTCTTTACTGCTAACGAAGTAAAGACGCTGTCGCCCCCAAGGTGTCTCCATGGACGCGGTGTGTATCCATTACCATGTTATAGGAATCCAGGCTTAAATATGTACCTATAAATACCTAGGTGGTTACAAAGGTAATTTTAATTAACATTTTAAACATCCTGGAAAAGCTTTATTTACAGCGCCATTTGTAAGACTACATTACATTTATTACACATTATTGTCGAAACATCAATACAGACTAAATTACGATATACATAGTAGGTAGAATCCACATCATCGAAATGTCACAAAATAAACAGTCTTAGCGCCCTACCTGGTGACAGCTGACCAGCGGATACCGTCTGGTAAGTTCTGTACTAAGGATATTTTGCATTCGGGTTTCTAGGTATTTTATTCGGCCACCTCTACTGCGCGCTCAAACAATAGTAGCACCACTAAAAATACTTAGTGCTTAATCAGGGTTTCAGGCAATAGTGTTCATCGTCTTAATTGGAATAAACGGATACTTAGTCGTTTGGCCGGACACCGGATATTGAGCGGTGAACTGCGATGCCGGATGGCTGTAGGTATATCCGGCGGCCGGAAATACGGTTCTTCATAGGGCAAGCGATCGGATCAATTCAGGTGATTTCAGAATTGTTCCTTCAGTACATTAAAAAATCTACAGCAAAAAAGAACAAGACACCCATAATTTTAGGTAGAATTTTTCCCTAAAATATAAATTATTCCAGTCTGTATTTATAATTTTAACAACCAATTTGGACGATAAACATGAAATACGTAAAACTCTGTATACTCTCTATGAATATTCGAGGTTTCTTCATGCCGTGGTTATTCTTAAACTCAGTTGTTGTGTGTGTGTGGTGTCAGTTTCACGAACATTTTCCAATCGACAAGTCTTATCCCATACAAAATGTTTCTTCAGTGACGGTGAGGAGCCGCTACGTACAGTAAGGCGCTTAAAAAAATAGAAAACTCTATGCTCTAAGTACTATAAGTATTTATTCAGTGAAGGTATTACAGCTACGGTTTCATTTCTACTGGGAAGTATCTATTTTACATATTAATTTACCGACGCGACGGCATAATGACTAGTCAAATTGTAAAATATAATTTAGTCTTTGGAAAAATAATGCGAGCTTTGTTTTTTGAAAATTGTCAAATAACTTGATCTTTAAAGAATAACGATCATTACGTTAACTTGATTGTGTGCTAGAAATCAAATCGATTCCAAACGTAACCCATTTCAAGTGGTAGATACTTATTATATCGATTTCAGACTTTGAAAGTAATTTATTGTTTCACCATACAATTGGGTGGTGTGTATGTCGCTTGTGCAATGAAAGGATTGGACGAGTGTAGGTGCCATACCTATAGTATTATTTCACTAAACATGTAGCGGGTTTATATTTTTCCGTACTGGAGTCAAATTCCGTATAAAATATTTATAAACAAATCACTGTCAATTGCTTACATTAGAATTAATTAGGTAACTGTTAATATAAATAGGAGTTTTATTTTTCAATACATATTATTTTTTTATATCTTTAAATTAAATCAGCATTTAAAAATTATCCAACACTTAGGTACTGTGTTTAATACGTACAGACATAGAATTTATATAGGTAGGTATCTTATATGTTTACAAAGATTTTAAACGGAATGTATTTGAAGTTGGTATAAGTGGTTGGTTTTTTAGTTGATTTAAACAAGCTTTAAAAACCTCATTTGCCTGAAATTCTGTGATTAGTTAGGTCCTGTACAAAAATGTTGGAGACGATTGTTGAAGATGGTACTAATGGAGTTTACAGGAATATAGTAGTGGGTGGTCTCAATTGCAGTAGTGTTCCTCAGTGGTGAGGCGGCACAGCTGGCAGTCGACGCGGCAACACCAGTGGTAGCGGCAGTGGCAGCGCTCCAGGCGCGACGAGCGCAGCGCGCGGCGCCCGCGCCCGCAGCACAGCCGCCCGCACCCGCCCGCGCCCGCGCCTAGGCTCGCGTTGCACTTCCTACCACACCACATATTATATTATTTTAGAGGCTGGCAACATCTTATTTTAATGTATCAGGTCTATGGCCGTCCGTTTAAGCTAATAATTAAGTATGGGTCAATATAGAGTGAACAGATAACTTAAGTATTAAAACGAGAAAAAAATCTGGTTGAGCAATTCTAAGACAAAAAAGATTTTTCCAATGATATTTACATAACTTGTTTAAAATAACAGTTAGTAAATTTTCGATATTTTAATTTTAGGCACTCGACTGGACGTGTGGCGCAGCGTCTAAGACAGGCGACAAATCGCCACTTCCCATAAATAGTTGTTCTGAGTCTGAATGTAATTTGTGTCCGTCTATTATATGTTTGTAAAGTACCCCGCGAAACAAGTATTCCGTAGCGCCTATTTAAAAAAAAAAAAATTAACCCGCCAATTTAAACAAATGAAGTCAAATTTGACATATTTTTATAAACAAGGTGAACCTGGCAGTATTGACTAAATATTTGCAGAATAATAAGTTGGACTTGGCTCTTGTCAGTCTCTTTGCTCAACCACACTACTAACTTTGTAGGTGCTCAAAATTTCTAACACCCACAAACAGTAGGTATCACTTCATAACGGGATGAAGTTACGAAAGAATTTCTAATTACAAAATGGTAGCAAGGTAGCTGACCACGACTGTAGGTGAAGCTAGATTAATTCAGAGCATTAGCACAACAATCACCTACTAGGCATAACACATCCCATAAATCAGTAAACACGCCCGTGCCCTGCACTTGTCTCCGGATTTATACAAAAGCAAAACAATTACATCATACAATACACTTGGCACAATAAAAAGAACAAAGATGAATGAAACCAATTCATGTAAACTATAGATTGAAGTGGCGTCACCTACCGACAGCATATTAAACTCCTGTGAACTTTGGGACCCCGAACGATAAAAAAAGAGAATAATATAAGTACATATGCCATAACAATATCTCAATTACCTACGAAATGAGACATTATATAATACTATTCACAGTGATCCTTAATGCTCGCATCGCGAACACAACGAAGCACCTCCCACAATAGCCTGTCAAAAGTTACAATGTGTAACAATCGAAGAGACATTTTTTTTTACAATTGAACAAAGAATTGCATAATAGTATATTACAATATAAAATGTTATTTCTAAAACAAAAAAAAATCTTAAATAATTAACCAACCAGCACCGTTATCCACAAAATAATTAGTATAGAGTAAGTACTAGTATAGTATCGCAGTACGCCTCATGTAATTGCCCTTCACCGTACGGTCGCCTGTTATAACATGCCATGCTATATTTTAGACACTGACTCGTAACATAATCTCAGATCATAGATTGTGGTGTTTTGTTTGCCACGCCAAGAGCGCATGCATACTGCAGAAATCAACTACCAGACGACAGGATCATCCTGATATATCTTCGTCCGTGTTCTCGCGTGCCTTGTCTCGGCAAAATTCACTACAGTACCTACCTAAAAGTTTAGATTTCATATCACTAACCTCCCATGTGTGCCAAGTGATCCAGCAGCAGCATCTGGCTCGCAGTAGTCTGGACTAGGGGTCACGTATCGCAACCTAGACCGCGCTCTGGCGTGTCTCCGTCGCGGTCGCAGCGGGCCGGCACGCATGGCTTCAGCGGCTAGAGCATTCGCCACTCGAGCCAAGGGCGGTAAGGCTCGCCAACACGTTCGTACTGAGCAAGATCCAGAGACTCCATGGCATGTACATTTCGTGCGCATACCGGTTGAAACAGCCTGAACAAAATGTTGACAGAATTGAATTAAAAATTAATTTGGGAATTAAATTATTTCATTTCGGTGCATGTTCCACAGATATTTGCATAGCAGATAATGCCGACAACCGAGGTCGGCTGGACTTTACTAGCGATAGAATATTTTCCGAAAAAAAATACCAAGTTCGATTAGCCATACAAAGCGTATTAAGAATGATTTTGAATTATCAATGTCGGCAGTAAACCTAGTTTCAGTACATTTCAAACCCACTTGGTTTGAAATGAGGTATTCATATGACCTCAAAGACATGGAATGAAAGATATGGTTTTGTTAGAAACTGCTATTCAAACAAGACTTACCTTTCGTCCAAATCGCCCATTCATTAAATTGGCGGAGGCGATGAGTGGGCGAAGTCGTTCAAGCCTGGTCTGCAAGTCCACTTGAGGGTCAAACCTAGGATCATCAGCCGCCATCCGGTATTCTATGTTGCGATATCTGAAGCCTCTGTCATCGTAATCATACCTACGAAATAATACCATGCACTAATTTATTGAGCAATTATTTCATTTTGTTAATAAAGGAATACTCTTACAGATGTGCAGCATAACGGTTTTGGACTCTATGAACTAAATCCCCATTGAAGCTGACTTTACCTATCTATGAAACGCTGCAGATATTGTCATATTAAGAACTGATAATTGTGTGCTCGATCGATTCGACAAAGAGTGACTCATGGAACTTGAGTTACAAGCGTTATAAGCTACGGCAACCGAATACTATCAGAAGGAACGTATGATTGTCTGCCGTCTTGTATAAAAATACTTAACCAGCAAAAATTCCTACTAGAACTAAACAAATAAATTTAGAACACAGCTTTCCAATATATATAAAGCTTGAAATCGATCTGGTAGCTACAGTGCCATAAACACAAACATAAGCTTCCAAATTCAACCTCTCTAATTTTGTTATTGACACCCTCTTACACAACACTGGAATTCCTGGTAGCCTCCTGTATTTTCACTGTGTGCCACAGTTGGCACACAGTGAAAAGATAGGAGACAAATAATGAAAACGACTGAACGGTGAGGCCCATGCAAGTCCCTTGCAATCACTTTGTCGTGGAACCCGCAAAAAAATTAAACACAAAGAAGCAAGGAGGAGATTTAAATAAGTAGTTTCTCGTCCCTAAGGATAGCTGGTTACTTTACCTAGATCGAGATCTGAATCGTTTTCGTGTCGGCCTCCCACGTCTAGGTGAACGCGGCAAACGTTTCCGTCCTCGGCGGCCTTTCTTCCTCGTCTTGGGCGCATCAGTGGCATTTGCGGGAGCTGGCTGGTCATCCACTAAGATAACCACTGGTAGCATCGTTGTGGGCTCCATAGTTGTAGAAGTGGTAGGCAATTCAGTAGTAGTTGTCTCTATTTCGAATATGCTTTCAACTTTGCCATCACGTACATCTATTTCGTGTGCATCTAGAAATTGCTTTGCAAACCTAAAATTACAAAAAAAAAGAAAAATAATATTAACGGTAACGTATTCCACCGCAGCGGCGGTAAGTGGATGGACTTCCAAGTCAGTCTAAAAAAATTTAGGGAGGGCTATATTACTAAACTATATTAATGCTGCTCACCTTTCAGCCCATTGGTAATTATCTCCGCAGCCCCCCCACTTGAACCTAGCATGTGGTTCAGCCGGTGTCACTTGTGCTTGTCGCGGAGGCCGAGGCGGCGCTCGCGGTGGCGCGGCGCAGGAGCAAGCTGCCAGAGACCCCGCAGCGCACGCGCGTGCTATTGACCACGTTAATGCCGCCGCTGACATGGCGTAAACGTAGGCTTGTTCGCGGGTACCTGTAGTTATATGATATTTAAAACGGTGGAGTAACGTCGTTCTATTTCACCTCATAATTAATCAAATCAATCAATCATTTAATCATGTTAGGTAGTCAACCATAAAGCAATCGCTTGTCTTTAGTTAGACTCTCAATAAAAAAAAAAACATATCGCAGTCGCATCATTACAGGGTCCTCACAATGGATTGCAAAGTACAATCGATATGTCATTGGTTGATAAAGACGTTGATAGCGCCGTTATTACGAAGGCAGTAATGGCGGTGAATGCGGCGACGGCGGCGAATTTGTAATGTTTATACGCTTTATACACGATTCAAATCATATTAGTATGATTCTAACCGCCTATAGAAAAAAAATATAAAAAATAATGAGATATTGTATCTACCCTTTACAATGGTATACTTGTCAAATATCAGTGTGCGAAACATAAATTTACATATCAGCTTTGTGATGCAATAATCTTTTATACGAGTATATCGCAATCGTATGCACTACAAGCTCTACAATTTCAATTTCTATAGAATAGGAGCTACATAGCTGCGCATGTGCTTATGTAGATGCATGCTACGATTTCGTAGCATTCGTAGCACATGCCTAGGTATGTTATTATTTGTTATTGAAATTACTAACATCTTTTTAATAATATCTGCCACATAAAATAATGCAATTGAAGTTCATTGTATGTAGTCCTACAATGAACTTCCATTTTTATAGTACAGACGCCAGCACATCAAGCCACCCTAGTCTGTCAAATTTGCCCAATTCAAAGGGAACCTTATGCCCTTGTGATAAAGTTGAAAATCTATAAAATATTTGACTGATTTGGGTAGCTGGATGTGCTGGCGTCTGTACATAAGCAGTAGGCATTACTGTTATTCACTAACAGAATTAACTTCATCTAGATCAAGTATAACACATTGGCGCAAAGTTTTAGAGCTAGACCTAAAGGCATATTTTAAATATCCATTCGCGGATAACCATGTTTGCCGAACGACGTCCACAGCTGAACGTAGGCCTCTCCAAAAGATTTCCACAATCGAGTCGTGTCTATCATGGTGTAAATGACATATACATATAATAGTCAAGCTTGGCAGACAACTTGGCGTTCGCTGTATGATGGCCAATGTACACAGAGAGACATGCTGTCCGTTCTGTGGGAGATATTCCTTCGGGATGTCTTCTACACGGGATGAGATGAGTATTTTTCACGGGATATTTTTTGCCGTCAGCTAAACAGTATTCGACCATAGTACCTCCCTATATAAATAAATAAATAAATTCTTTTTATTTTCTTTTTCACAATGGTACTAAGTACAGGGTGTCCCATGGGAAATTTCAAACTTAAAAAATTAATGAAAAAAAAATCTATGATTATAGAAAACTTTTAATGATAGAAATGAATAAAGAAATCATGCGGATTTTAAGTTTTAAAAATGATGCTGTCGAGATGACGCCCATCTGCTCGTACAGTCTCCTCCAACGCACGCTTCATCGCGAGAAAAACTTTCTTGCACGTTTCTGACGTGATTTGGTTTATTTGAGTATGGATATTCCTTTTGAGTTGACTCAAATTCCTTGGCGGCGGGTCGTATACTTTAGATTTCAAGAAGCCCCACAAAAAGAAATCCAAGGGCGTGAGGTCAGGCGACCTTGGTGGGTACGGGATGGTTCCAAACTTTGAGATAATTTTTGTTCCGAAAATTTGCCTCGCAGTCTCTAAAGACGCCCTTGCCGTGTGAGCTGTCGCGCCATCTTGCTGATACCAGGTTCTTCTATTGTATCCTGGATGGTTCTGCAATGCTGGGTTCAAAAATATTTCAATCATGTTGCAGTAACGTTGAGATGTCACAGTTACTGAGCGACCATTATTTTCAAAAAAATATGGCCCGATAATTCCGTTCATAGACATTCCGCACCACACTGTCACCTTTGGGCTGTGAAGTTGTTGTTCATGTTTCTCATGTGGGTTTCCTGGAGCCCAATATCTAAAATTTTGCTTATTCACATAGCCTTGCAGATGAAAATGAGCCTCATCACTAAAAATTATGTTACCAAGTGTCCGAATAGTGCGAAATCGCTGTAGCATTGTTTCGGCATATGTTTTTCGCAAACTGTAATCGTTAGGCTTTAAATATTGAACCAACTGCATCTTATAAGGATGGAACTTAAGTTTTTTTTTCATAATCCGATGTATGGATGACTTACTAAGGCCCAAAGCAGCAGCATGTTTACGAATCGATCGCCGTGGATTTCGGATGACTGCGTTCCGCACTAAATTTACATTTTCTTCGTTTGATATCGCATTGGACGGGCCAGGTAATGGATTATTTACTGTAGATCCGGTTTGCCGAAACTTCTCAACCCATGTTCGAATAAGCTGTACGCTTGGAGCTTCACTCACACGACGAATATTAAATCGAGCACAAAATCTTCGCCTTGCCACAGTCGGCGATTCGTTGCTTTGAATATACGCTTCCACAGCGTAAGCGCGGTGCGAACCGGACCAACGATCCATTGCTACTAAATAATCCGCACGACCCCCGCTCCTGTTACCGCTCGCTCCGCCCCTCTCCCGCCAACCGTAATCTTTTAATTCATATTTAAAGTTTGAAATTTCCCATGGGACACCCTGTACTTTTTATTCTGTGCCTTAATTCTCATTTGATGAGATATAATATGTCTCATCAAATAACTATGTTATATATTATATTATATAAGAACGTAACATTGTAAAAGACTGGTGCCTGAGATAGGTTTGATAAAAGGTCACCAGGCCTATGATATTGTAAGTCCCAAATAATTAGTAAGCGATAATAATAGAGCCATATCTGTTGCTGAACGTACGAAACGTCGTAGCAATAGCAATTTTTTGAGTTTTTTTGAGAGCTAGAGGGGGCCGCCCTAGGTATAGCAATCACTTTGTATGAATGTCGATCTGAATCCGAATAAGTGAGATTTTTAGCAGTTTACAAAAAAGGTAATCCGACTGTATGTTTTATCTATATATGTTATTCAATTTCTCCAGTGTTTGCGAATATATATTTTTTTACCTTTAAGTGAAATAAAATAGGTGCCGACAAGGTCAGTATTAACCCTTTTGTTAGGACGCCTGTCTCAAGTACGAAATGATGAGTTTACAATTTCTGTTTCAGCAGATATTACGATCGTAAATGTAAAAAATGTAGTTTGATATTGTGTTGTTTTATATCATATTTATTATTTATGTCATACCTATTTACGGAACAATATTAGAGCGAGGCACAACCTGCAGATGGTAATTGTTTTTTCCTTATTACTTTTATACCTTAGTTTTCAATACAAACGAATGATTTAAGTAAGTTTACTGAAATAATTCGTTTCGTAATCTTATGTTGTAAAAATTGCTATTGAAAATAATATTTTAAACTGCCTTGAAGTTACAAAGCATTGTACAAGGCTATGAATAGGTAGGTACCTACGTAACGCCCGTCTACAGAATCGTTTAATTACAAATGATATCAGCGCGATAAAGCCCGCACGTCCTTAGGTCTGTTAGACAATAGCATCTGACGGGCTTATCGCACAGCACATCGCAGAGAGCCGCGCGTGAGTGCACCGCTCACGGTTATCGCTGAATGAACCCCCTCCCTCCTGACCCCGCACCTCCCTAGCCCCGCACGCTTGATTCATGCGTGTAATTAAATCTTTTGTCCGTCTCGCTGTACCTCGACCCTAAATCCTCACTCGATCGTATTGTAAGAAGAGCTTACGATCGACTTTCCAATTTAACAAGATAACTTTCATGGTTTTCCGAAGAACAGCTAGAGTCATCAATAAGGATTCCCAAGATTGATTTATATTACAACAGTAACTTTGGCCAAACTGCCCCCAAGCGTTTCACTGAAATTATGTAAGTATTTAATTTTATGAGCTACGTTCTAACTTTTGTTGAACAATCTAAGGAGTTTTGGTCACTAACTTATTCCGGAGAGAAAATAATTGTACGGGCGAGAATTAAAGCCATAGTTTGCATTCGTATACAAGAAATGGCGTCTCCAATCCTAAATTGGATGGGCCGGTCGTGGCTATGCCAGAGGTCATGAGTTCGATCTCCACCCAGGATAAACCTTTGTGTGGTGTGCACGATTAATTTTCTGTGACTGGGTGTAATTTTACTATGATATGTTTGTATTTAGAAGTAGGTATATGTTTATCAGTTAAATGGTTGCCATAGTACCATAAAGTTAGTATACCCAGCTTATAGTACATACTCTGCCTAGTTGGCGAAATGGCTGTGTGTTAGTTGGCCCAGGAATATAATATATATTAATATTAGAACATTTCAGAAAAATGTGAGTTGCGTCAGAAACAGTATGATTGTTTGTTTGAATTTAAAGATTTCTACATTAATGAGTTTAAGTCCACCCAGCTGAATAGAACATAGTTGAATTGATACTATGATGAACTCCTTTTTACATGATGTACAGACACCAGCACATCAAGCTACTCCAATCTGTCAAATTTCCCCAATTGAAAGTGAACCTTATGCTTATGTGATAAAGTTGAAAATCTATAAAATAAATTTGACGGATTGGGGTAGCTTGATGTGCTGGCGTCTGTACATACCTACACTGGTCCACAATATTTTAATAAATTGACGCAGAGATGTTTAACGATGAAGTTGTTCGAGTTATTATTCAAAGTCTAATTTTTATGTACCACCGACTCTTCAATGCGACAATTTTCTGCTTTAAATTAATTTGTATTGAACAAAAAAGGAGAATGAGAATTAATATGAAACTAATAAAATCTAAAAAAAAGACAAGTAAAATAATTGTGCGCCCTTTTTTTCACCCATCCAATTACAGAAAGATAACATATCTTGCACAACATAATCTTGCCAGTTTATTAAATGAATGGTTTATAATTTATTGTGATTTTGTTGAAACAAAAGACTTAAGTGCGTGATGGTATGAAATCGGATAGAAACGCAACCTCGTGATGTCGCGAATTCGTTCCTGTGCGTGCATCGATATATTTTCGGCATCAAAGGAAAACATCGTGAGGAAGGTACATGGCACTTGTAGGTAATAAACTGATAACGTTGACATATTTGTAATTCGGCACGGTGGCAGGCTGTACCATCTGGCGTTACTCGAGACTACGATGTAGGTCTATCGAGTCGAGTATTCACAACAAGTGACGCGTGAATCCGCGTGATGGAGGCTTCTCTCAGTAAATTTATATTTAATTATGTTTATTTTCAACTGATATAAAAAAGAGGAATTCTACAAAATTTGGCAAACAAGGTACGGTTGAACTACTGGTAAGCGATAACCGTGGTCTATAACGCTTGCAAATCAATGTGGTCACTCGTTCGTCGTTGCCTAATGTTCCTCTTTCCTCGCTCTTACTTAAAGTTACATTTCATAGCATTACCCTCACCCAGGATTCACAAGTCTTGCACAATGATGCTCTGAAGTGTACCTAATACTCGTAACTATAAAGTAACGTTATCGAAATGTGAGTAGAAATTACGGGTTCCAATTCATGTTTTTGGTAAACCAAATTAACATAGGTAGTAAATATAAAAGTGTCGACCCGCTGCTTCGCCAGCGTGGAAATTTCTCTGTGGAAAATGAAACTTTGACTAAAATCTACTTTCCTTTCAAGTTCTCGGCAGATTGGTTCAGTAGTTGGGACAGAAATAGGTAAAGTTAAAATTACATATTTGTATAGGTACCTATTAACTCTTAAGCTAATAGGACTGTCCAAAACACATCAGGAGATTGACTATAACTCAGATTAACATGTATGTGTATCTAATAAGCCTTATATAAAATTGCGACTTATTGTGCACAGGGAGTAGAACACCGCGATCTCTCGATCAAAGACTACCTTTTTGATCACATGGACAACCAGCAACTCATATTAATATTTAATTTGCGTAATCTATTTTTCATATGTAGTTAAAAATTTAATAGAGTTAGTAATAGTTAACTTTCATATACGAAATTATTTAATTACTTTATTCACTTCTAAATCATTTATCAAAACAAAGTAGACACATTAAATTCAGTGGCGACGTGTGCTATATTCTGCAGGTGGAACTGAATGGCCGATGCGATGCGGCTTGCCACTATCGGAAATATTTTGATTGTAATAGTAGCTAATGATTACGTATGGGAAGTATCGTATTGTTGACTTGTTTTAGGAGGTCATTTAAAATAAGGCCACCCACTATCAAAATAAATCCCTGCTTCGCGGGAGACTTAACAAACGTGCAATAAATGGACATGTGAAAACGTGTGTGTTGCAACAATGCATTAAAATTAATTAATATTAGACTTTAGACGGTATTGATGCTATGACGGGTAAAAATATGGCGGTAGAATGTTCGCCGGGACAGCGATTTTATAATATTGATACATTTTAAAGAAAACCCGTAAAATTTATGTCAATTATTGTTAACAAAATAACATTGTTTCAATTAAACAAATACTGTCCGCATCGCAACTTCGCAAAAGTAACTGTTTTGTTGTTACCTTATTTAATTTATATCTACGTGTAAAAAACTGAAGTTTACGTTATGCAAAATTAGACAGACACTTATCTAAATAGGAACTTTGGGTCTTAATGAAAAGTTATTCTTTGTTCAGCGGCCGCAGACTTTATTCGCTCCGTAAAACTTTTAATTAAAATGTATCAAGCCGGGAGCACTTCAAAGATTCCTAACGGTTTTGTTTGTAGCCGACAACGTTCCGTGTCAATTAATTTCCTAAAGTGGGCAGACGGACGCCGAAATGGTGACCAAAAACAATGCACAGAATTTCGCAGTAGTCGTCCGTCGGCATCCGGGCCGCGCTCGCTGCCAACACAATGTCGCCGACATTGCTAAAACTAGAAAAACTTCCCCATTGTTTGTCTTCTTTTCTATTCCTAACTTTTAGATTCTTGTTTTTTCACTGTTTTTCTTGGAACACTGATTGTACTGAACGGCAAATATACATTAAATACCGTTAAATAATAATATCCTGGACCATTATTTACACACGGCCATCTGATCCCAAACTAAGCAGAGCTTGTACTATGGAAACCAGATAACTGATATCCTACATATACCAATGTTTTTTATTTAAAGATAGATAGATAGATACACTTTATTGCACAACATATAAAAAAAGAAGTTTACAGGAAAAATCTTAATAGTTATTCAAAATAATGTACAATTAGCGGTCTTATCGCGTTTTTTATCTAAATTTATATTTATATAGATGATTACACCCAAACTCAGGACAAACAGACATGTTCATGCACACAAATATCTATCCTGGGTGGGAATCGAACCTACGACCTCCGGCGTGAAAAGCAACCATTTGCCAACCACGCCAATAGGCCCGTTAAAATCGACTCATATCGATTTATACTTATACCAGAACATTGACAAAGGCATAAATCCGAAATTTGTTTGCATGTGAAACTTAACCTAATAACCTTACCATCAAAAACCCCTGTCTCCAATTAAAAAGGTAAAGTAAGAGTTAATAGGATAAACATGTTTATAATAGAAATCTGTTTAACCCTTTGGAAGTTATTCGCGATACCACAGACAGACATAATTATGTACCTATCTAAATAGGCTGATCTCTCCTTTTTGGGAGTTGGAGGAGAAATCAAAGGAGAAAAGAAAAGAAAGGAGAAAAATTAAATAGGATGCCAGTTAAAATAAGAAGCAAAACCAGGAAATTATAATATATAATAATAATAAGAAAGTATACAGAATTGCAAGAAGAAATTAGAAGAGTTTGGAAAATGAAGTTACTATAGCGCCGATAGTTATTTCCACCACAGGTCTTATACCTAGACAATTATTTAATAGTCTAAAGACACTTGATCTTTCTCCCTATACCTACCTAACTCTTCAAAAAATTGCGATTATAAATACTTGTAGAATAGTTAGAGAAAATTATTACAGTTAGAATCTCTTAAGTCCCTCCGTACCTTACTTCTTAACAAAATCACCCTTGGTTAAACCCGCGTGATTTTAAAATACTAGACCTTGTCTGAGAAAAATAAAAACGTAAACACATAATAATAATAATAACCCCCCTACAGGATCACCTTGACGTGGTGGGGGGGCTTAAAGAAAGGCATGTACTACCTTATGGTCTTTGTCAGCTAGATCACACCCTGAACTATAACTTATTTCAGGAGATACTAATGGCCATGAACATCTCGGGTCAATCCTTTCCTAACTAACGATCCCAGAATGTAAGTTTGCGGTAGATATGGAAAATATACAACCAAAAATAATTGGACTACCCCAGGTGGGTACCAGTGCTATCGTTACTGGAGAATCCCGCCCCGAACCTAGCTCGGGCAGCCCTTCGTATTCTGGGGGTGGGGGGGGGGGCAACATATCTCAACTGCAAATAAATAGTAATGACGGAGGCGCGAGACGCTATAATTTACGCTCACGACCTGATAGAAACATAACCCCATCTACGGTTGAGGAAACATTGTTTAGTAAGAAGTATCGGCAAACACACACCGTAGAAGTCTTACCTGATTGCTCAGGGGATAATTCAGTATCCCTTTTTTCATCTATTCGTTCAACTTCCCCTTCATACATAACAAGGAAAGCTTCTACCTTATCCTCAGTTAGTTCATTCAATGGAATGGAAAATTCCCAAACAAATAGGAGGAGGACTATAGCCAAAAGTGTTGTACATGAGGAATGTTTTAAAGATCCAGAACCCGTACCCACTTTCAGTACAAAGAGTCTCAGAGCAAATGTTAGTTAAAAATAAATACATTCCTGAAGAAACATTAAAAGAAATAAAAGAACAAGTTAAGAGAGAAATACAACATGAAAGTGAGGTACACGACGTAAGGAAATCTCTATTACATAATCTGTCAGTTAACTCGCCCACGCCACCACAAACCCACTCTATTTTCAGCGTTCATTATAATTCCCATAACAGTCCACTACCTAATGTACCAAGTACATAATTAATCACAGATCCCCAAATTAATTCCAATGTAGATCAGAACCTATGTATTGACAAAATATTCCAGGAGACTCTTAATCGTTTCACGAACTCTAACCCTATAGGTAGACCACGTATACCAAAGTTACGAGCCTCTAAGAAATTAGGATCTACAGTTCACTACATAAACACCATAATTTTACCAAAATACACTAATATAAATACCTCTTTTGACACTCTGCATACTTTAATATATTGCGCGGCCATCACTTGTGCTAAATTTAACGGAGCAAAAATAATTGAACCCGAGATAGATTCCAATCCATTAACACGTAAAAATGATAGAAAATCCAAATGGGAGAAAAGATTAGAAAGAAAAATTAACGATCTAAGGTGTAAAATAGGTAGACTAATGCAATACATCCGAGGGGAAAGAAATAGGTAGTAAAGTAAGTAAAACAGTCAAGGATATAATGTCACAATATCAAATCCACTCCACTTTTGAAGAATTGAATTCAGGTCTAGCAGCAGCTAGCAGATTAAAAAGATATAGAGCATGTACTTTACGCAAAGACCAAAACACTCAATTTAAGTTTAACGAAAAGAACTTTTACCGTTACCTTCGCAACTCACAATCACAACAATCGTGTCGAAACTATTCTAGATCGACCCCATCACCAACTGAATTGCATCAATATTGGGCACAGATCTGGGAAAAGCCCGCTGAATACAATCGTGATGCTGATTGGATAGCTACTGAAAAAATGAACAGCGAAAAATATATCCCTATGGAATTAGATACCGGTAGATATCTTTCAAAAAGTTATTAGAAAACACCACAACTGGAAAGCCTCTGGTACTGACCACATTCACAACTTTTGGTATAAGAAGCTTACGACTATTCAACCATTACTGTTCAACCATATTAATAATTTTATAAAAAAACCACAACTTTTACCAGAATTCATTACTAAGGGAGTCACTTACTTGTTACCAAAAGACCAAAATGATACAACAAACCCAGCCAAATATAGACATATTACATGTTTACAGACAATGTATAAAATAATTACATCTTGCGTTACAGAAGTTATATACTTACATATAGACAATAACCAAATTCTTACAGAGCAACAGAAAGGATGTCGTAAAGCTAGTCAAGGGTGCAAAGAACAACTGACCATTGATGGAGTTATTTTAAGACAGGTTCAAAAACGAAAACAAGATTTGTACACCACTTATATAGACTACAAGAAAGCCTTCGATTCTGTACCACATTCATGGTTGCTCCAAATACTAGATTTATATTAAATTAAGCATCATAACATTTATTAGCACTACAATGACTCAGTGGGCTACGCAACTTAGACTTAGTACGCCTGATGGAACTCTAAATTCTACTTCCATACTAATTAAACGTGGTATATTCCAAGGTGATTCTCTCAGCCCACTTTGGTTCTGTCTTGCGCTGAATCCCCTCTCAAACACTTTGAACTCATTGGAGTTAACTGCTAGTTACTGCAAAGGAAAACCTATGGTATTGACCATAGGTTTTCCTTTGCACTACAATAACCAAGACGACGATGTTATAACTGACAGACAGACGGTTACTATTAATCATTTATTATATATGGATGACATTGAACTGTAGGCTACAAGTGAAGAAGATCTATATAAACTAGTTAGTTGTACAGAAAATATATCTCGTGATATTGTTATGAGTGTTGGAATAGAGAAATGTAAAATTAATTCCGTGAGAGCAGGGCAGATCCATGAACACCATATTGTACGCTAACAGGAGAGTTAATAGAATCGTTAGGGCCAGGTAAAACATACAAATATTTAGGATATATCCAATCGAAACAAATTCACTACAAGCAGATTAAAGAAAACTTAAAGCTACAATTTAAACAAAGCCTCAATTTTATTTTGAAATCACAACTAAATTCACGTAACATCATTAAAGCTATTAACACATACGCCATCTCGATTTTGTCGTACTCGTTCGGTATCATTAATTGGTCAAAAACTGAACTCAAAAATCTACAATCGACGATACACACGAGAATGACCGCTCACAGGAAACACCATCCCAGGTCTTGCGTCCAAAGAATTACCCTACCTCGCCAAGATGGTGGCAGGGGAGTTATTGACATTGTTAACTTACGCAATAGTTTAATAAATACATTGCGATCATACTTTCCTCATAAGGCTTGCTCGTCTACAATACACAATGCCATTGTACAAAATGATGTCAAACTTACTCCCCTAAATCTACATGATAAAACTGTGCAAAACAATGAAGGACAAACTGACCGACAGACTAAATTGCATGACTGGGCCCAAAACGTTCTTTACACGGAAGGCACTACCTTGATCTGAGCCAACCACACGTCGATCAACAAGCGTCGAACGAATGGCTCAAGCAAGGTGAGCTCTTTCCTGAGACTGAAGGATTTATGATAGCAATCCAAGACCAAATTATTGAGACCCGTAACTATCGCAAGTATATGATTAAAGCACCAGAATCGATAGATGTTTGTAGGAAATGTAACAGTGCAAGTGAAACTATACAACACATTACCGGTGCGTGTAAAGCAATAGTACAGACAGACTACAAACATAGACACGACCAAATAGCTAACATAGTACACCAACATTTAGCAATTAAATACAAATTACTACCTGGTCCACCACATCCCTATTATAAATATATACCCCAAAATGTCTTAGAGAGCAGCACACACAGACTATACTATGACCAGGCTATACTTACTGACAGGACAATACATTTTAATAGACCAGATATCACTTTAGTAGATAAGATTGGTAAAACCGCCATTATAATAGATATCGCTGTACCAAACACGCACAATTTACAATCAACCATTTCTGAAAAGCTGTCTAAATACACAGAACTGCAGAATGAAGTTTGTAGAGTTGGCGTTTACATAACACTTCAATACTCCCTATAGTCCTGTCAACGACTGGTATAATCCCTAAGACTCTACACCGGTCACTTGCCATGTTAGATCTTCCTGAGACTGAAGGATTTATGTTAGCAATCCAAGACCAAATTATTGAGACCCGTAACTATCGCAAGTATATGATTAAAGCGCCAGAATCGATAGATGTTTGTAGGAAATGTAACAGTGCAAGTGAAACTATACAACACATTACCGGTGCGTGTAAAGCAATAGTACAGACAGACTACAAACATAGACACGACCAAATAGCTAACATAGTACACCAACATTTAGCAATTAAATACAAATTACTACCTGGTCCACCACATCCCTATTATAAATATATACCCCAAAATGTCTTAGAGAGCAGCACACACAGACTATACTATGACCGGGTTATACTTACTGACAGGACAATACATTTTAATAGACCAGATATCACTTTAGTAGATAAGATTGGTAAAACCGCCATTATAATAGATATCGCTGTACCAAACACGCACAATTTACAATCAACCATTTCTGAAAAGCTGTCTAAATACACAGAACTGCAGAATGAAGTTCTGTGTATTTAGACAGTTAAGAGTAGAGTTGGCGTTTACATAACACTTCAATACTCCCTATAGTCCTGTCAACGACTGGTGTAATCCCTAAGACTCTACACCGGTCACTTGCCATGTTAGATCTTCCACCATTAACTTATATTCTTCTTCAGAAAGCTGCAATATTGAACACCTGCAGATTAGTACGTAAGTTTCTACAAAGTTCTGAACGAAATCCTGAAACAGGTGTCGACTTGGCCCGTCACAACATATTGTCCGGCAATTAGCCGTGGTATATAAAAACATGAATAAAAATAATAATAATAAAGTTAATTATTGAATCCAAATAAAAAAAAGCTTCAATAACCTGCATCGTTAATATGTGAAAATTAAATATTAGTACTATATAGTACTTATTAACACATTTCATTTTTACATATTTACGATACAGGTTATTGAAGCTTTGACCGTCCACTGTTAAGAATCCATCTTTATTTATACATGTTAGATCTTCGAGATATTAGATGTACAATTGATAATCTTATGTCCGTAGAACGTTTGTTACATAAAAGTGATGTGTCAATAGTGTATTTTTTATTTATTCGATCAATGTAAAAGTATAATACTGTCCCATTATGGTATGGCCGGATCCCAACGTTATGTAAGTACAGTCAGCAAATTTTATTACTTTTCAGTTCCAATATAATTTAAAAGCATAATGCCTAATATATATTATCTATGCGGAGAGAACAAAACGTCACAACCAAAAAGTGATTTTGGGTTTATTCTGTTAATATACAGGGTTACAGGTTAAGTCGACCTAGATCCTTTAAGAGGTGATAGTTTCCATAATTCCCGACTGATTTGTCTATGAAACACCGTACCCCAAACTTAACCGTTTTCAAGATATTGGACTTTGAAGCTTTTTTGAAAAAAAAAACGGTTTTACATCTATTGGCCTATATTTTTTTGGGTTTTTTGCCTCTAATTTATTTGTGTTTCCGATTTTGTGTAGTAGATAAGTTGCTTTATTATTCTCAACACTAAAATAGCAGTTCACTGAACTGACTGGGTCGTAGTAGACGATTGATAGTTATAAATTGAAATAAATTCGTAAAAAATAATTTTTCTTTCTGTAATAATAAAAAAAAAGTCTATGACAGTTATGCTGCAGATGTGCTTAAAAATATCTACATTTCATCAGCTATCCAACAAGGTATAACAAGCTAGGGTATTATTATAATTCTTAGAAAAAAACTTCGATGAAAGGCTCTCGGGTAGTAGTAGTAGTAAAGATAACGTGTTTCCTTGCGTTACTTGTTGCGCCTATTGTTCTTCATGGGACTGCGGTGCGTGCAAGCGAGATATCATACAATGTAATTAGGTGTGAGCGAGAAAAAAAAACCACAGCCATTTTGTTGTTATTGTTTGGTTAGTCTGCTTACGCGATTCGTCTGTAGTAGATGCGATTCTTAGTGCTCTTGGTTTTTCATTCGACTTGGCTTGGATTTCTGGACTGTTTCTTTCAAATCGTGACTGTGCTTGCAAACTGGACTATTGATTTGTGCTTCTGATTTGGAACTGTTGAAGATGACGACCTACACGAACGAGGAATATGCTGATATTTTGATTTGTTATGGGTACTGCAATTGTGTATCCGCACGAGCTCGTGATGAATACATATCACGTTACCCAGGCCGCCGAGTACCGGATGTTAGTGTCTTTGACGGAGTTTACCGACGACTTCGAGAGACTGGCTCTGTTTCGAGGCGACGAATAGACTTGGGTAGACCACGTGTCAATGATGATGATGAAGAGCAAGACAATGAAATAGTTCGACGGTTTAGATTGGATCCAACTACTTCGACCAATATTGTTGCCCGAGAACTTGGACTCTCGCAGTGGAAAGTATGGTTTACGGTGAATACTGCCGGCCTCTATCCTTATCATTACACGCCGGTACACACCATCGAAGAAGGAGATCCTGTGAGGAGGTTGGATTTCTGCAGATTCATGCTCAATGCAGATTTAGAAGATCCATCATTTTTTAAAAAGATCTTGTGGACAGACGAGTCCAAATTTGATAAAGACGGCATAACCAATTACCACAATGTTCATTATTGGGCCCCAAAAGTTCAAAGAAATCCCAATAAGAAGTGGCCAAAGGCATCACAAAGACGATTCAGTTTGAATGTATGGATGGGAATCATATCAAACCATTTGATTGGGCCTTACTTTCTTCCCGACAATTTAAATGGAGAACATTATGAAAACTTTTTAAGAGAAGATTTATCCGACTTACTAGACGACGTACCACTCTATCTCATTCGTGATATGTGGTTTCAACATGACGGTTGTCCTGCACACTACAGGAGAAGTGTCAGAGAATGGCTAGACACTAATTATCCTAATAAGTGGATCGGAAGAGGTGGACCCATACCGTGGCCAGCTAGAAGTCCAGACCTGACCCCCATGGATTTTTATGTGTGGGGACACATGAAGAGTTTGGTGTACAACGAACCTAATCCAATCACATCTGTTGATGTTTTGAGACAGAGAATAATCGATGCGGCAAATGAAATAAGAAGGGGTTTAACAACTGGTGTAGTAAAGAGTGGATTAAGACACAGAATGAGAATATGTGTGCGAAACAGAGGCGGCCATGTGGAACATGAATCATGACTTTCTGTAAAAATAGCAGTAATAGATGTCATTTTGTACCTATTTGGATTGTTTTATTTTGTTTTCTGACCCGTGATAAATTAGTACTGTTATCTTTACTACTACCCGAGAGCCTTTCATCGAAGTTTTTTACTAAGAATTCTGATAATAACCTAGCTTGTTATACCTTGTTGGATAGCTGATGAAATGTAGATATTTTTAAGCACATCTGCAGCATAACTGTCATAGACTTTTCTTTTATTATTTCAGAAAGAAAAAATATTTTTTGACGAATTTATTTCAATTTATAACTATCAATCGTCTACTACGACCCAGTCAGTTCAGTGAACTGCTATTTTAGTGTTGAGAATAATAAAACAACTTATCTACTACACAAAAATTGCAAACACACGCAGTTAGAGGCAAAACCCTCAAAAAAATATAGGCCAATAGTCATAAAACCGATTTTATCTCAAAAAACCTTCAAAGTCCAGTATTTTGAAAACAGTTAAGTTTGGGGTATGGTGTTTTATAGACAAATCAGTCAGAAATTATAGAAACTACAACCTCTTAAAGGATCTAGGTCGACTTAACCTGTAAGCCTGTATAAGTCCGAAGCCTGGGAGTTGGCGGTATCATACCCCGTGCTCTATTCGTCCTATCGGATCCTGAGTGTGATGGAATATAAAATGCCCATGTGTTTGCGCACACACTTGTGCACTATACTTTTTCATTTAACACTTGATATATTGGCTTTTTGTAATGGTAATGTGCCCTATGATATCAATTATACATATGTCTTTCTGTAAGGTCGCCTTGATTTTCAAAATATCGTTTCTGTAACAGATCGTGGAGCAGAGTCGGTTTAGAGATCTAACAATAAGTTTTCGACGTTTTATCCGTTATATATCTAATAAGTACTAGCTTAGCCCGTGACTTCATCCGCACATTTTGTAATGTTAATGTTGCATCAGAATATCTCTAAAATTTTGTCTCAAACATATTCTCATAAATCATACATATTTTCATAGAAACTTTCATCCCTATTCCCTATTGTTATTTTACACCGTTGAAAATGTATACTAACTCTAAATCTCATGTTTATTTACATATAATCATCAACCTAAAAAATAAATTATAAGCTAGCTAGCTCTAAAAATGACGATGGTTCTATACAACTTTTCATCCCCCTTCGAACCCCTTACAACATTCAACCTCTTTTCGCATTTAAAAGTATTTCTTTTTTATTATTTACTTTCTCAGGCTCTAGACTACCTGTATACCAAATTCCATTTAAATCGGTTCAGTAGTTTTGGCGTGAAAGAGGAAGAGACTGAACATCGCAAAAACAACAAGACGAATAGTCTTGTTGTTCTTGTGCCCGATCGCTTAGTCATGGTGGAATCTATACAATTGAGCACTATAATATATCCTACGTTGTCGGCTAGGGTATGTTAAATATGGCCGCCGCAGGCGGAAACTGTAGGAGACACTATTTTAATGCATTGAGTGTACAAGCGGATAGTGCCGGTGTTAGTTCAACGAGGTTCGTGCTGGCGTAGAGTTATGAAGACTTCGCGTGACGTCGCCGGTTATTTAATAAGGTTCCTGCCACAGTGTACGATCGGCATCGTTACTATTGCTCTTTACCTGCCTGTCCTAGCCATTACATTGTAGGTAATTGACAATGGAATATTCAAATGAAATTTAATTTAAAACAATGGAGTAATTTGAAAATTAATTACCCGCGAAGCGATTAATATGTCTATGTGTCATGTAAATAAAAACAATGCACGGAGCGGAACGGCAGGAGCACCGTGGCTGAAAGAAAGGGCGCTGTCGTCACGGCTGCCGCGCTCGCACAATACATCGCCTCTGATTTAAAAGACTCTACAAACTTGTCTCCCTTATCTTTCGTTAGTGATGCACGTACAGCCTTTTTGGTAGATTTAAATGTTCTTCCATTTTATCAACCTACCTAATGAATGATCGGTGAACTTAAAATTATACATGTAAAAATTAAAGTTCTAACACACTCTCTGACTTGTAATTCCCAGTACAAACACTCGCACTTAGAAGGATTAGGTGTTGTAGTGTCTCTTATGGTGTATATATATAAGGAATCGAGTTGTTTATATTAAAATTTTCCGCTGAACAGGCATAAAGAGCCCTATAGATGAAGTCACAGAGTAAAGCTAGTTAATTACATAAAAATCGGTACTTGCCAGTGAGCAGGTCGGGAGTATATTTGGGGGCAAGTTCGATAGAGGAGCAGTTCCAGCGCTCGCCAGCATGCGCGGCGAGGCAGGCAGCACGGGCTAGTCGCGCCGCTGCCGCCACATGCGGCATGGCTGCGGGCTGGCGGCGGCACGCTCGCGCCTGCCCGCCCCACAGCGCGCCACCGCGCCGAGCCTCCGCGCACTCGCTCTCTGTCCAGTTGCCCTCGCTCTCATGCAACGCTCTGTATCACAAACAAAACATACACTTACCATAAAATTACCATATAGATCGAAAGTAATTACCAGAATCATCTAGTCAAATAAACGTTTCAATATTTCTGACTTACCTAAGAAGATCGATAAATAGATTTGTTGAAATAAAACTACGTTATCACCTATACATTTAATTATTTTATTTAAAACATTTCTAACATTAATTTGATGGCAGTATATAGTACGTATAAATATTAGTGCAAAATTCATTTCTGTTATTTTAACAGTTTCCTTTCGTGGTCTACTGAACAGGACGCTTGAGATCCATCGCTACGCCTCGCCGATTCGGGTCTCTGCCCACGTTGAAATGCTTCACACATTTCATACAAATAATTCGGTAGAAAATCAGCAGATTCACCCTCTCTACGCCGTAGCACGTGGTACGCTTCGCGTAGCGTAGGCTTCGGAGCGAGGCGGAGCTCTAACTCCACAGCAGTGGGGAAATGTGCCGCCAGAGAATACACTATTTCTAAATCTGAAGGGGGCGGCGTCAAATGTCGATAATTCGATACTTTGTGTAAAAAATACTCAGACATTCTGATTCCTGGAGTCCCTTCATCATATTTCCCCAGCTTCATGTCATATAAAACCGCTTTTTGTCTGTCAGGGCCCCAAAACTCCTGTTCAAAAGCAATGTAAAAAGTTTCCACATCCTTAAATTCACTTCTAAAGCACCGCGCCCACAGCAGCGGGACCCCCTCCAGGCATGATATTATAAACGGCAGCTGTTTTTCCTCTGACATCTTCAATTCCGATATGTAATATCGCATGCTTTCTAGAAAATCCATCGGATGTGTATCACCTGCATCGTCGAAGTGTGGACGTTTGTTTATAGATGCAATAATCCAATCGCTGAGATTTTCTGATGACAGCTGTATTGTTGGTTTATTTCTGTCTTCACTTTCGTCGTCGATTTCAACAATTTTTGTTTTGTCATCGTATCGTGATCCGGATGGTTTATCGAAAACGCTTTCTGCTTTGCCCAAATTAGGGAGCGACATGTGACTACGTAAGCGAGATGAAGGCATCGGCAGGCTTTGGTAAACGTCTTCTTGACTGGAGAACCGAACCCCGAAACCCAGTGTCGTCGGTTTGTACATGGAACTACTGTAAATTATTTCTTCTTTCTTCGGACGTTCTTCTTTTTTCTTTTCTTTTGAAACAGAAGAAGATATCTTGTCGACCATCTCGGAAAGGTTTGTTACTGAAGATTTAATTTGTCGTAAATCAACGAACAAACTCATTGTACCCTTTGTTCTTCACTTCACTTGTCTCATTTTGAGTTTGGCTTTACCATCACGACTGTAACAAAATAACGAAAAATCAGACACCCCAACCACTTGTTTCACGGAAGTAATATTAATTAATCAATGTAATGACGTGTTCAAGGCAACTGCGTTTATCTGTTTAAATTATAATTTAGATGTGTGATTTTTACGCCCCGAGATGATTCTCAGTTTAGACTCGTGCCAAGATCTCACTTCAGAAATTGATTAACCAATCAGAATAAATACGAATCTCCAACTCCGAACTGAGTTTCATTTCTTTATTTATGGCCTTGGAGACAAGGTTTAAGGTAATTAGTATTCGCCGGCCAAATTAGTTGTTCAGAAACGATTTTAGAAGACAATTAATAAAAAAGGAAAATCACATTTTTACCTTACGCCTTACGTTACTAATACAAACTACACCACTTGACATTTTTGATAATCTAGTTTTTCTTATATGATCATCGTAATGGAATAATAATTGAACAATTATTAATTCAACAACAAAGGACGGCGAAAACTAATTACCAAAACACATAATACTCTATGCTCTAAATGTTGCTTACCTACAAAAAAAATCTAGTGCAACTTCACTCGCAGTGTTCTTAATGTAGAAACCATTGAGCCAACGTCTAGTAATTTGTACCCTTAGTGCACACACGGGGGATAAATGAACCAAGTGAAAAAGCTTGCAGTCGACAAGCGTGGAACTGTGTAAAGCAGTCCACACTAGGGTGGCAATCTGTCACCCTTATGCACCATTGCACCTTATAACGCAACGCTTTGTTACTATGATGTGGTTGCATGTAGCACTCGTTCAGTCGTTAGAGGCATACGGTAAAATTTTGTTTGTCGCGTGATCGAAAAGCCAAATAATAAACTACAACTATGAATTACGTGCTGAGATCTAAGTTTCCTTTTATTAAAGAAGCAAAGTAATTGTACCATTTATTACATTCAAATATATTTGAGGTGTATGTCGAATAAGAGGGCGGGAAGTGCGTGCGTAGCAAGTTCGTAGCAGATGGTGGAAGGTGCTTACGTGCGGCGGCGGCGGGCAGGCGGTCGGTACTACCCGCCCGCGAGGGATGCCCGCTGTACTTGCCGCTTTTTATATACAGCTTACGTTACAATAACTGGGTTATCGTAGACAGTATATTAAATTTCATTGACGTTTCGTACTTTCGTCGTGCCTGCCAAGGACACGCGTTGCCGGGTACCGGTTACAATATTAGGGGAACGCTTATTCAAATATCTAGGTTGAATTTGTGCCATAGTTGTGAAACTAACTGAATTTGTTACGATCATAAAATAATCAGCATTACTCATACCTAGCTTGAATATTTAATAACTTAACGTTATATTAAAGAGAATGCTTGAATTTGTTTGTTAGTGCTACTAAAGTCACTAACTGAATGTTTTGTTTGATCTAAGAAAAGGCTATCGTAAAGTAGTTAGTCGTTCGTAGCCTGGAGTAGAAGTTATCTGTGATATAGCTAAGTGACTTAGCTATATCACAGAGAACTTCTAAGAAGATTCTGAGAACTTACCCCCAAAAAACTATTGATAATTTGGTAGGTAATGGTTGACAGTTTCTAGCCCGTAATCACGGCTTCAAGTTGGGTTAGATTTATAAACACGAACTATGTGAAGAATTTGACAAATCCATGCGTCCTAACATATCCAGAGAGACCCATCTCTCTTTACAGCGTTCGACCAACCCTCATGCTAGCCATGCAAACTACAATACTATACAATGGAGCTGATTGATTGAGCTTGGGCTGAACCATAAAAAGAAAAATAAAATATGAATTTTGAAAATTGTAATGAAAGTTACCTACACTTATTTTATTTATTCGTATAGGTAGTGGCGGTAGTTACCTTTGTGTTGGAGTTATTCAAACCCCACTCGGCTTCTGACATGACTTAACCACTGTTATCTGATGACTAAAGTAACGTGCCGCCAAAAGTACGAAGACACTCAAAAATTAAAATACTGTTGTGGTAACTCATCCACAAACTAACCGTGCACTGAGGTGCTTAACCTCGCTGATTGTTTAGGCTACTGGCTATTTGCGCCTCATGCATGCACTCTATGGTACGTATTTATAGATGAAACTTATTTCTAAGTTATTCTGAATTTCAGACACCCCAATTAGAATAGGTATTATGTTGTAATCATAATACATACATTCACAAAATTTATTTTGATATGTATATGCATTGTTATATACTAAATTAGTTTCTTGGAATAAAGTAAATTTTTCCTTAATTTGGTGTCGAATGATGGAATTTGTATGAATACAAATAAAACTGCGATTTAAAAGTCTTATTACTTGACTTACGGTCCATTTCAATTTGTTTTGACTGTACAGGGTTAAAATAACGATAATTTAGGCAGTTTAAATTATTTTGGAATAAAAAATTAATTATATTGAAAATGATATAAATCGATTCAGTAAACGATTCTGAACAAACTATTTTCAGGATGTGCGTTAATTAAGTTACATGTTGTATATTAGGTCTTTACCTATGAAATTGCCGTTCTGCAGTACTGGCCATTTCAAATCAAAATAATTTTTGTTTGGCTAAGAATTCTAATTTCAAATTAATTTTATTTTAAAAACATGGATTCTTTTTTCCAAAAGTAGTCATTTCTTTATTGATTAGTGTTACATTTTCATCGCATTTCAATCTTTTTCGTCATCATGGATACGTTAAAAATTCGAGTAATTATGGAATATGAGTACCGTCGTGGCAGCAACGCGGCACAAGCGGCACGCAACATCAACGACGTTTACGGAGCTAACACTACAAACCAACGCACCACCTGTTATTGGTTTGCTCGCTTCCGTTCTGGAAATTTCGACCTGAAAAATGAACCTCGCGGTCGTCCGAAGACTTTGGTCGACAATGACGAATTAAAGGCGGTTGTGGAAGCTGATGATACACAATCTACGGCTGAATTAGCAGCAGCTTTCAACGTTAGCGTCAAAACAATATTGGTCCATTTGCGTCAAATTGGCAAGGTAAAAAAGCTTGACAAATGGGTGCCCCACGAACTCAATGATCGCCAGCGCGAAGTACGCGTCGAGACGTGCCTTGCACTGCTCAACAGACACACAAATGAAGGAATTTTGAACCGCATTGTTACCTGCGATGAAAAATGGATTCTGTTTGATAACCGCAAGCGCTCAGCAAGTTGGTTGGATCCTGGTTCAGCACCTAAACAATGCCCTAAACGAAAACTTACCCCTAGAAAAGTGATGGTCACTGTTTGGTGGTCTAGCGCCGGTGTGATTCATCACAGCTTCTTACCAAACGGGGTGAGCATTACTGCAGATGTGTACTGTGAAGAACTGAGCACAATGATGGAGAAGCTGGCGCATCTCCAACCAGCATTGGTCAATCGCTCGTCTCCGCTGCTCCTGCACGACAACGCGCGACCTCATACTGCACAGCAGACGGTCTCCAAGTTGCAAGAACTGGGGTTGGAAGCTCTCCGTCATCCGCCCTACTCACCAGACCTTGCGCCTACAGACTACTACTTTTTCCAGAATTTGGATAACTTCTTGGCGGGAAAAAAATTCAATACCCGAGAGGCAGTACAAAATGCCTTTGAAGAATTTGTTGCCTCCCGTCCAGCTGATTTCTTTAAGAAGGGCATCAATAAACTGCCACTGCGATGGCAAAGATGCATTGATTGCATGGGTGATTACTTCGATTAATACAAATAAAAAAATTCATGAAAAAAATTCGTTTAAATTTTTTCATACAAAACGGCAATTTCATAGGTAAAGACCTATTATTTGCTTAATTAGATTATTTATATCTTGTTTGTTTAGAGTTTTGTATTGTTTTGCTCTTTTCAGTTGATTGTAAAGTGGAGAATGGGGGTGAACACATAGGTAATAATAATTTAAGATTATTATTACTGTGATTATTAAATAAGATTCAAGAATCAGTTTTACAAGCGTGAAA
Source organism: Pseudoips prasinana (assembly GCA_951640165.1). NCBI lineage: Eukaryota > Metazoa > Arthropoda > Insecta > Lepidoptera > Nolidae > Pseudoips > Pseudoips prasinana. The sequence goes on along the minus strand of OX621236.1, from coordinate 17,609,820 downwards.
TAAAGCGAGACTTCGCGGTTAAGTTATATTTATAAACATGCTATCTAAGGCCTATTTATAAATTACACCAACGAAGAATTAGAATTCTCCAACTGCTAATAATGACCGGGGTTTGCTTTTATACAACATCAAAGAGTCGCCATTCGTCGTTCCTAATTAGTAAATATGAAGCTCGCATGGAATAGAAACCGACAAAGTGCATGTTCAACGTCCAAACGGATTAATCCACACCTAAAGCTCCCTCCTCATCTCTTCTGCCGTTACAGGACCTACTTGTAATTCTACTCAGCTATAGTCGAATGGTTTTGGAGACATTCTAGGACGACAAAATGTTTACACTACTTTTTAACCAACTTCAAAACACTTTTTGGTTTGTATTTTACGTGATGTCTTCATTGTTAGTGGGAACTGTTGAACCAATTTAATATATTTTTTTTATTCGAAAGGGAATTCGGTAGTTATAAAAAAAAGTTGAAGAGGGTTGTGATGATGATAAGATTAGAAGTGTGCTATATACATTCACAACTACTAGTAACTAAAACTAACTAACTTCAGGACTTGTATGACGCTTCAGCCAAAGGGGTCAGCGTTGCCCAATTTTGGGAAGATAGAATATAATTCTTTCTTACCATCGACACGATAAGAAGAAGACTACTAGTATGATTTACGTGAAAAGGGCATTGTAAAGCACTGCTCTTTTCACGTAAAAGTTTCAAAGATCCTATACCCCATTTTTGTCGTCAGTTAAATATGTACAATACAGGGTATTTACTAAACTGTGTAATTAAAATAATAAAATCTTACACATATTATAATTGTGAAAAGACAGATTAAAAAGTCGAAAGTTTGTGTGTAGAACGTAGAAAGATTTTGATGAAACTTTGTAGTAATATAGCTTTATATCCGAACAACGCATAGGGTTTAACTTATAAAGTTTAACGCTGCTTAAATCCTGGGACACAGCTAGTGTACCATTACTCAGGGTATTTACTAAACTGTGCAATAAATAATGATAAAACGGCCTACAATGCATAACTATGTGTTTCTTTTAATTTTTGAAACTCCCAAGCAGGTTTACGGCTACTATAATACCTTATACTCTTTTAGTATAAAATTGGTCGGCACATAGAAAGGTAAAAGAGTGAGCCAATTTAATAATATTTGTTTTGTATCCCTTCTAAAGCCGATATCCGTTTAATGTCGTGGGGTTTGCACGCGACGTCACCGCTCACGGCATCATGACGGGCCGCGGCATGCAACTGCCATTCATTACCGTCACCAGACCAGCTACGCAATTGACTCCGGACATCGAGTCACGGTACTGCGGACTCAAGCTTCCGTAATCGTACTATTATGGTTAACTCATGTGGAATGTAATTGTTCCGTTATGTGCCCGAACCGGGAACATTATCGCATTCGTCACGCTGCGCACGTGTACGTTTGATCTAATAAAATAATTCCCGTATCAAATTTTACGCGCCTATCTCGATCTGGTAGACAAAGAACCGCGCTGGGGCAGAGGGTTTCGCTTTGTCATAACTGGTCTCGGCACAAAAGACCACCCAACATTTTTCGGGTAAATCTCTTTGTGTTATTTATGTAGATAAAATAGGCCGTCAAGTTACAATGTAATTTTTCTAATACCGAAAAGGGTCACATGTCTACGCAATAACAGAACACGCTCGTACAAAATCATGGTGTAGCTAATTGTTATGTTATGTGAATCGGACACAATTGTGGTTAACACATTTTATATTTATACGTTGGCTTCAAATAAACCAGCGTAGGGATATGGAATGACGAACTTAAAGTTATTTAACATTCTTTGAATATTATTTATTGAAAAATTTTCACCTGCATAAGATGAGGTAATAGCGTTATTTCACTAGCGATTATTAAGTACTAAATAAGTAATTAATTCATCATCAGATGATGGGTAAGTATGCAATAAGTCTTGCAAGCGTGATAAGGTACGGTAACCACTCATCAACAGATGACTTGGTAGTATATCAATCTATATTACATATATATTTCCCTCCTGTATCATACGTATAGTCAACATCGGCAAGGCGTGATTGATGTCATGTGTTATACGGCTACGGCGACCGCTTCCAATCAGGTGGATGCTTCTTTGCTGACTAGGTATTTTAAAAAAGTAAGCGACTGAACAGTTTGATAATTGTTTAGTCTTATTTTCTCAAGGTATAACTTGCTCATAAAATCCCTTGACTTCGCTTCGATAAAGCTCTGTAACTAGATCGATATTTTTCAATTTCTAAACAGATTTTGAAAGAACTTATAAGATTACTATAGTTTTTACATAAATAAGAAAATATATATTTTATTTCCAACTTAATGCACCCCATTTTGCGAGGGTAAAACTCCAATACTCTTTATTTTACACCATACCTTATAGCTAGGTACCTACATAAATTAGGCACAATAGGCGATGTTATCAGAACTACTTCTGCAATGAACCGTGTAGTGTGTAAATACGAAGGAAAACGGAATCTGGGTAGATATTTGTAACAACAGGTCGATTTATTATATGTTACTATATATACGTATACAAAAATTCTAAAAATCACAAAATAATTAAAAATAAAGACAAAGAAAGGAAGAATGTCTAAAAAGAGTAAGGTTTAAAGTATTATAATATTAATTATATTTCAACAAATTTGACGAAAAGAACTTCTTACAAGCTGGTCAGGGTTCCAATATGTTTGTAAATATATTTTTCAAAGCATGACTGGATTTCCTGACTCTAAAAATGTCCTCAAAGATAAGCATGTAACCACGTTCGCAAATTTTCTGCTCCCCCATTCGTGTACGATTTGAACACTTAGTGTTGTTTACTCGACCCCGGTAGGCAGGTTGTAAAGGGTTTACTCGCTATTATTGTACAATTTGTACACGCAAAACTCAAATACAGAGCGCATAAACAAACAACCAAATTCCCATTTATTTAATGAAAAACGTAAAAAGCACCATAGAATTTTTGCAGAATTCACGAAGTTTGTAAAATTGTAAAAAATACACACTTTAAAACGTCATCTAAAACCGACGATGAAGGCAAAAAACACGGTTGGGGCGCATACAGCTGACGCGGCTGCAGCGGCGTGTTGCTGATTCGGCTTTAATGATGATTAAATGCTCTATGATTGTCGTGGCGTGTGTACACTACGGCCATGCCTGCATCGTCGATACAAGGAAACTTTAAAGAAAAGTTTTACCCTAGCTATCGAAGTTCTAAATGTGTGTTTAACTAGTTCCTTATCCTGCATAATTATACCTACGCCAGTTGGTACGAAAAATTTAATTAGTTGTATACAGCGTTTTAGGTAATTATTAGACACGCACCAAATATCGGAAAAGTTATATAATATCAGATTACTTAATATTATTTCAAAGTTAAAATTAGAAAACTGTAGTAAATTTTTAAAGTATAACAATTAAACCAACCGTAAACTCTATAGTAGGTATAATTATAATCCCTAAGTCGTATATCATTGTATCATATTTTTTTTCTTAACATCCAATCCTACTGACTATTTCTACTGAGCGTTTTTCACTAGACGAAGTAATATAATACGCCACAGAAAGCCAAATTTACTGAGTGAAGTGATAAAATTATAATTGAAACAAAATCAACTTCGTAGAAATATAAAATAATCCAAAATATAATGTAACATTGAAGTTAACACGCTGGCAAGTAAATTATATTACCTTTACGCTAGAGTCATTCCGTATTTAGTCCCTCATGAACCTTAACAGAATTTAGTTTCGGCAATACACGCAATTGTGAAATTGACGAATCATGTCCAGGCCCACATCCTTCACGTACGCGATCTATTAACTCTGACAATTACAGAAATAACCGAGAGAAATCACAATTTGTTACAATCAGACAAGGGATGGCAGTCCCAGTTACTGTTCAACCACGCTTCATTACACACGGGACAATGATACCCTAATTATGAACGATTTGACACACACGCTCACATAGAAAGTGCTTAATAAGTATCCGTAATCAAGATGTACAACCTACAATTTCCTTTGATAAATAATTGTAAGCAATAAAGCAAATTTTGCGTTTATATTCATACGAAATTCATGCTCGAGAATGTTACCTATAGCATATTAATAGGACGGGATATATCATAAACCTTTCGGGAAATTGCTATTGTACGGGAATGTCTGTGTAATTATGTAATTCAACGAATCTCCATGCCAAGCACGTGTCAGAAAATCCCATTAGATTTAAATGTAGGTAAGTGGACATCAAGTCGGAAACCGGAATAATTGAAACAAATGCAGGGATTACTCGGCAAATTGTCCAATACAAGGGCTATTTGTCTAAGTCAGTGCCCTGAAAGCAACAATTGTTTCATTTTATTGAAATGAATTTGATGTTGGAGTGGAGTTATAAAATTACGTGATAAATAAAGAAATGTGAGCAGTCCTAAAGCGCTGTGAAACTGACGGCATATAACTATACGGAGTAAATATTATCTCTTTCTACATAAGGACTGACAATTGACAACAAACTAAGGCACCTATATTTTTTTTTTTTGTGAAATTATGAACTTTTCATTCATAATTTCAACTTTGAAATTCGATGTATTCTATAAAGACGTAAGCGGCAAATGACGTCATACATACGGTGGAATAACCATGGAGCTAAAAAATCACTGTCTTGTCAAACTCGTTGGCGCCTAAACTTGTTGACGTTTGTTTAATGTTTTCAATTTCACATTAAATTAAAATCGTCAATATTAAATTCGTTTCCAGTGTTATTATCCTTATTATGTTTCATTAAATCACCATGAAAGTGTCGAAATTTAAAACCGTGAGTGACAATTGACAATTTGACATGTCTTGTTTGACATTAATGTATTCGTTTAAAACATTGGAATGCTTAGACAAAGGAAACTACCTTGTCCGCCGTATAAGTGACGTCATCACACCTTTTTTAGTTTTTATTTTTTTCCTCAGAAATGAAGAAATAAAAAAATATAAAAAAAATATATTTGAACTCAGGATACAAAAATAAAGAAATGGTATTTTTGTTTTAAGGTGGTGTCAGTTTTGAAATGTTGTCAATTTGACGGGCCTGTTAGCGTGGTTGGCAAATGCTTGCTTTTGCACACCGCAGGTCGTGGGTTCGATTCCCACCCAGGACAGATATTTGTGTGCATGAACATGTCTGTTTGTCCTGAGTCTGGATGTAATTTATCTACATAAGTATGTATTTACAAAATAAAAGTAGTATATGTAGTATATCAGTTATCTGGTTCCCATAGTACAAGCTCTGCTTAATCTGGGATCAGATGACAGTGTGTATATAATGTCTCAGGATTTTTATATTTTTTTTTATAAGAAGGTGACAAACGAGCAAGTGGGTCACCTGATGGTAAGTGATCACCGCCGCCCATGTACACTCGCGACACCAGAGGAGTCGCGAGTGCGTTGCCGGCCTTTTAGAGTCAGCAAACAAGTGTTGCTGACCCTTGCCCCCACCCCAATGAGTTCTGGCGACCTTACTCACACTCGGAAACACACCATTAAAATTATTAATGTTATTATTAAGGAATGTCTCCTGTAAGGTGGAGGTACTTCCCCAGTCGGGCTGCTCTTTGACCGAATGAACGCTATGCCCTACCTCTCTTAAGGATATTATTATTATTATAATAACTAGATAGAAGTGGTGTCGTCAATAAACGGAACACTCTGTACAGCTTGCAGATAACAAGGCTATATATTCCGCACACTTCAACTAGGCTGGTAGAAAAAAAATGTGAGCCGTCACGGGACGCCTGGCAGATGTGAAACATCGACATTATTTTGTAAAAGTAATATGCAGAAGTCGAAGTCGAAGTCGAAGTATAAGTCGCAGTCGAAGTCGAAGTATAAGTCGCAGTCGAAGTCGAAGTATAAGTCGCAGTCGAAGTCGAAGTATAAGTCGCAGTTGAAGTCGAAGTCGAAGTCGAAGTCGCAGTCGAAGTCGAAGTATAAGTCGCAGTCGAAGTCGAAGTATAAGTCGCAGTCGAAGTCGAACTCAAAGTCGAAGTATAAGTCGCACTCGAAGTCATGTCGAAGTCGAAGTCGAAGTATAAGTCGCAGTCGAAGTCGAAGTATAAGTCGCAGTCGAAGTTGAAGTATAAGTCGCAGTCGAAGTCAAAGTCGAAGTCAAGTCGAAGTCCAAGTAGAAGTCGAAGTCGAAGTCGAAAAGAACATATTGGGAAAGGAAAAAAAAAAACCACGGCATGCGTCGCCACGCCAGAAATCTGTTTTACGTGCGGCTATAGATGTTTCACATCAATATAGGCAAAAAGAATTGCCACTTGCAGGATTCACTTTAAATTAATATTTATACTGAACGTGCGGTTTTACTATTTGATATTCAATTTTAAACAGTAATTCTGCAGCACTAAATACTATTTCATCGTATCTCATTTTAATTAAAGTTCAGTAAATTCCGCCTACCTAGATAAGCATATTGGAATCTAATAAGGGAACTTAGCAGGATTTAGATCTATTAAAACAAAGCTTGTAAAAATCCCTATACACCTTAACATGCTAACACTCATGAAACTGAACTAATTTAATAAAATCGACTTGTGAAATATGTACGACAAATACTTACGTTTTGTACTCCTCATACAAAATATATCAGCTGATAGTTATTCTTGTATGTGAATCTGATCTTTTTTTGTGCATTTTGTTACTGTTGATTTATTGCACATTGTTCAGCTTCATAAGCACATTTAGCTTCTTAAGTTACATCCCCTCTTTATGTTCACCAAGTATAATATTAAGGTTATGGCAGTAGATACTATTTATTCCGTGTTATGGTCCCAGCACCTTGTATGTCATATACTCACTAAGCTATACCGGGCTTTGCGCTGAGTAAAACTTAGTACAAATACAAAAGTATAATCTACAATACATGAGGTTAAAGGTATAACAACAACGTAATTTTAAGCATTACAGACTAATTAAAACTTACCGTAAATGTTTATAGAACTGACTGTCCCTTACACTCTGCATTCTCGTTATTACAACAATTTTAAAATTTAATTCTAATGACATAAATTAAGTAGACATAATATATTTAACACGATATCATGCCATAAATTAAAGGGTAGCGGCTAAGTCATTTAATAGCCGAACATCGGATATTTCGAGATGAGTTTCGACACTCATTCGGAACTGCAGCTGCGTTATTTTAGATGCGACGTGAGAATAAAAAACACAATTCGATCAATCTTGTCAACTAATCCTACAAGAGAAATGAAGGAGATCATAATAAGTGATTTTTTTGCAAGTTCTGGGAGGGAAGCAAGTACGGAGACGTGCCTTATCTTTGTATAGAGAAAATTTTTGTACCGCGCTGGACAAAACGATACATTCTATTAATTTTATAGCTACGCGTAAACTTTTAACAACGATGTTCTCAATGAGGTTCATAACTTCAGATTTTTTATATCTAGTTTTCGTCACTGTTGTTATTTCGTTGCGAATAACTATGTCAAATTAAAATAATGTCGTCCTAAATAATATTCAATATTCAAAAGTCGTAGCGAAGTTTCTATATCTTACTATTGAATGTCTCGTTGTTCGTTGTGTTTAACCGCAGATAATCAGGTCCTGGGATGAAATATCGGGCCTGATATTAGGATTTTTTTTTAATAATATTTTCTCAGTATCAGTCCGAAGTCTGGGACTTGGCGGTGCCTTGGTGAGCACGTAAAGCCATCGCTCCTGTACCTGACATCTTTCCGATGAAGTCGCTAATCGTGCATCGGATAATGAGAGTGATGGAATAGAAAATGCCTCTATGTTTGCGCACACACTTCTGTACTAATATATCCCGCGCAGTTCGCAAGTCTCCATTGGTACTGCCGACGTGCCGGAAATTCGAGCTGGAGGACATTATTATTATTCCACACCTAGATCTGTAGCACCACAAGCAGTCAAATAGACTAGCTCATGAGAAAGATGAGGGATTTTTGACCAAAAACAGCGTTCCACCAAAAATCTTCGTTAGCCAGGATAACATTTGGATTATATATACTACTGATGTATCAACATATACAGTGCCCACATATAGTGTCACTCCCTATTCCCTCCCTAACTGTCTTTATTATGAGATACGCATGTTGATAGAAACATATCAAACATAATACTGCCAAACATATGAGCTCTACGAGGCATTAGGTAGGTTGTAACACCATGATGCTACTGGGCAATTTTCTTGTAAAACTCAGAGCCGAGTTGAGGAGGCTACCGCTTAACAGCGGGGTAGTAAAACTATTGTAAGAAGATAGAAACAGTATGACTTAATTAGCGTTCATAATTCTAATCTTATGTTCAGAATCTTTATTAGATCGCAAAAGTAAACGTCGATTATGCTCTTTTAATTCTATGTTATCCGATTCTAACCATCCAATTAAGACGGAGAACACTGGTTACCTAAAACCCTCTGTAGATGTATTATTTCTCATTTAATTCCCCCAACCAATATCTGAATTGTTCAAGCCGCACACTAGGCCTCTCACATAGCTTATTGTCTTTCATCAGACGGGGCCAAAAGTTTAAAATGACCTCCGAAGCACGGAATTTAAACGCTCAGAGATTAAACCATTTTTGCGGTCACCCGTCTATGAAATGACCGCGCGGCTATCTAAAGCAATGAGCAATGACAATGAGCGTCTCTCCGTTATTCAGTTAGTATATCAACTGCAAGTGACGGTTCCTAAAAGCATTACTAAGAGTCGGTTTCCTTGAAACAAATCATTAATTAATAGCAATTAGGGCACGTGGCGACAAGGCAACAAGACGACAGCTACAAGTAAAAACGGATAATCGCGTAGCTTTGTCGGGAAGTCCGCGTGAGTCAACGCTCGGGGCCAGACAGCGCGCCGCTTCCCCGCGCCCTCAGCTAGGAGTAATTACCGCCTCTCATGTCTCACCTACCACTCGAATTTCCTTTATTAGCCTAGCTTTTGGAGTGACGGGAATGTGAGATTAGGCCTAATAGATTTTACTTATTATTTCAAGCTTTTATTTTAACCTACCGTGTTTGTTTGCCTTTTACTACTTACTTAGGTATTATGTCCTATGATAACCAATGGATATCAAAGCTTCAAGCACGCTGAATGTAAAAATCCTTTAAGCCGTTCTACCAAGGGGTCATATAGTAGGTACCTACCCCGCGACACCGAACATATATAGAGTAGTTTACGGCATTATTTTGTTTTACGATCTAACTTACAGAAAATAGTTCATTCCAATCCAACACTAATTATTATGGTATCGTTATGATGGGTAAGGTCGGCAGCTTATCAGGGAGGGGATAAGGGTCGGTAACGCGTACGTGAAGTCATGCGCGTCGCAGTGTCATAGCAATAAGTAACCACTTACCATCAAATAGACTATATGTTTATTTGCTGAATTATTAGTATAAAAATGTCGATCTTATATTTACGTGGAGAAATAATGAAATTTATTCAGCATTTAACATACACTTGTACCTGTCTAAATGGCAACAGTAATCATACAAAATTAACCTTACATTATAAGAACTATGATTAAACCGATAGCCCAGTCCGTCCGTGAAGTCTATATCACATAAATGCTGCAAAATCCTTAGGTAAATAACAAGGTATTATACAACATCATATTTTTAATCTAATACTACTTATATGATAAATTAGGAGATCTTGAACTAGTGGCGAGTGCAGAAGTCTCCCAACCAGCTGTAGCTGGATAATTAAAGCAACATGTATATAATGCATCATGGATATCCACGAACTGAAGGCTAGCGCTGGTTATGTTAGACTTTAACCATCTCAAAACTCTTCAGAAGACCTCCGGCAAATCCACTGCTGCACGCAGGTGCCATCCAAAGGTACATATACCGAAAAATTAAACATTACAGTTAAATATAAAACAGTGCAGTCAAGGCTACTATACATAAATGTAAGCACTTTTATATGTCTAAGAATAAGAACTTATATTCTTAGGCATATAAAAGGTTCTAACGCTCCTTTTACACACTGTATTACGAAATCGCTAAAGGCGGGTTACTGTAGGTACTAGGTACGTACCTATTTACAACCGGATTGCAGGGCAGCGTTCTTAAGCGGATATCCTTACCTGCCTACAGCACCGGGTATCTAACAATTTAAACAATGGGACGGCCATTAATTTTACCAGTCGCTTGCACTCTGTCCTCTTTTTATTGCTCTACAACGTGGAAGATATAAACAAAGAGTACATAAGCACTATGTTTACATATTAGATTGTAACTAGACGAATGAGAAGTTTATGTTTATAAAACCAGCCAGTATGTTTATGGGACAAAAAGTAGTTAAGAATAAGGTAGAAGGAAATTTAATGAAACTGGAGAAATAAATGACGAATCATACATCGCGGTTCAATTAATTTAGTTTCTGTATTGCAGGTAACGGGTGTAGCTAGTATTCTATAAATTCGAAAGTATGCAGTTCTTAGGCTAAGGCTTAACTTTATTTATTGACGTTTTTTTAGAGACGTAGGATTTAAAAAAGGTCTTGTAAATAGTTAGAACTTTTATTTTTGTACGTCACAAACATACAGTCGATAAAAATATTAAATTAATAAAATATTAAATAAAATTATTAAGGATTAAGAAATGAACAGTCCAAAGGTACTGGAATGATACATTTGCGGTTAAACATTCGTTGAATGTGGTCTTGTAAGTTTTATAAAAAAAAATATTTTCTTTAGTTGAAAGAGTAAATAAAATCTTATCTATATTCTGTGATAAAAACACCGTTTAAGTACACCAAATCGTATTTTAAAGTTAATCAAAGTGAAAGATTCATATGAAATAAGTCTACTTTAATAATAAAAAAAATATCTTGAACAACTCAAATATTATTGAATATCTGTTAAGAAAACAATCGTCTCACTTATTGTGTTGTTTTCTGTCATCGTCTGACTATAAGTCCATGACTCTTTGGTACACACACCCATTAAAAGATACACCTACTCTACCATGCTATCAGCTCAAGTAAACAGAAATTATTTTCAGAAAACACATTGTATGAAATGATTAATGAAGCATACATCAAAAAGGTTGCCGTCGATACGGCCGAACAAGAAATGTGTGACAAAAATAAAAGCCGAAGCAATGCGTTGCGGTGAGGATGTCGGTAATTTATGAATTTGTCAGGACAAACTGAACATCGTCCTCGGGTAAATAAAGAGCACCGCGGCGCGGATAAATTTGTGTCAGATCAAATGGATCGTGCAAACAGCGATTTGTTGCACTTATTGCGCACCGCCCTCAAGCTGCCAACAAAAACTAAGCCCCGTGATCTTCAGGAATTAAGTCGTTTGTTCTTCGTCAAGATAAATTGTTAAGCCTGAATGTACATTCACTGCACACAATATAATTCGTTCATAAAATCTATTTACGAACCTTCAAAGATCGTCTCATGTGTTTTAGTAACGAAAGATTAGTTAATAAATAATTAACTGTGACCTAGCAAAAATAAGAGCTCATGAATATGGGGTATAATAGTTAAATATGCAAACCATTACCACGTTTAAAGCAAAAAGTCATTTTGAAGGCATGTACTAACGAGCATTCAAAAAAATGCTCGAAAACCTAAGTCGATCAAGAAACGGGTGTTAATAGTTTTCTTTTTAAAATCTTCACCAAATAGGTATATGTATATTTACGCTGCATACGTAGGTATAGGAACTGGTAGTTCAATTGTGTAATCCTACCCACTTAGCAAGTTATGAACTCCTTAGCGCGCAAAGTTCGGTCCCTGTGAAGCCCCTCACAATTTGACTTTTACTTCACTCGCTCAGACTTTGTAGGCTTTCAGGGAAGTTGGTTGCGATATTAGTCGGTACAACAGGTAATTAGGTAGAAATGGTTTACAGGTAACAGCTGACCTATCAATTCTTGTCTGTGTATTTAACTACGTAAGTAATACATTTGTTTCCTAAGCCGGGCTTCCCGGTTGAATTTCGTCGATAGTGCATCTGTTAATCCGCTGGGAGATCAAGCTCATGATCGAGAGCTTTTCTTGCTTGGAAAGCCAGTACAGGTGTATAACGTTAACCCCGCATGGCGAATAATCTCAATAAAGCTTTTGAGCGTGATCCGGGTATCAAGATTATCATAATCTACGATTGAACAAGATATTAATAGACAACGAGACATGCAAGCACAAGCGTTATGTTCTTCACAACTTTCAATCCGACCGATATTTTATAAGCAATTTTCATTTGCCACAGATTAAATACCTTACCATCTACCATATTTCATTTATTTATTTATCTTAATCATTTTACTGACCGGCCTGGCCAATTGAGTGGTCGTAGGTTCCATTCCCACCCAGTACAAATCTTTGTGCGATGAGCACGATTCTTTGTTCTGGGCTTGGGTGTAATTTATGTATTGTTTATCAGTTGTGTGGTACAGGCTCTGCCTAGATGGGTTCAGATGGCAGTATGTTAGTTGTCCCGAAATATTTGATTATTTATTTGCAGGAGTACAGCAATAAGTCAGTACAGCAATCAGCCAAATGCTGCCAATAAGGTGATGGGATTTTTGAGAGTGTTAAATGTATCTTCTACTACGTTTGATAAAATAAATCGCGTCTGTCACGACAACTCAATAAGTTCAATCTAGACCTCATGGTTGTTGCCTGTATGCCTTTCATTTAATTTGTTACTGAAGCGCTAAATAATAGAATTTCTTTTACGCTGATCATTGCAGGTTTACTTTCTCCCTTGTTCTGTCCCTTAGCCCTGATAAAACATAAAAAATCACCATAAAAAACTTAGTTTTCTTCCTGTCGTCAGTAAAAGTACCTGCTCAACAACGTTCTGTGATTGCATGATCTCAAATAACATTCTTTGTTTTTGGAAATGTGGACTCAGGAGTCCACATGAGACGGCATAAATCTATTTTCTATGATGACGACAATAAAAGATTTCATGTGGAAAATAAAATGTAAGTTGTTTCCAACACAATGCCATAAAGTAAATCTTGTACTAAGTGGCTCATATTTTACCTTCGTCCGCACTCGACATACTACGGACTCCTATAACAAACGTAACGTTGAAGGGGGATCCAATAAAAATCACAATCGTAAAAACTAAGATGGCAGTCGTATAAAAATACCTAAGAAAGCATTAAGAGCCGTCCCCTAATAATAGGTCCCGCCAGATGCACGGGACGGCCGCCTGGAAAAGTCGCAGTGGGAACTCGAGCGAGGGAAATTCTTTTTTTCGGTCTACCACACACGGCCCTTGTCAACTCAGCGAAAACTGAGACCGCTCCTTTCAACAGAATCAGTTACACTATGATATTTTACAATAAAAATTCAATATGAACGTAAAGGCGGATATATTAAAATAAAAGTATCTTTGTAGATATTATCTCTCTATGGAATATATCGATTACATCCTCGTTGTAACGGTCTTAACATGTTTATTATGGTTCAGTACCAAAATGGTAACAACCTTTATATTGTGTATGACTCAGTCCGTATGTCTGTCTGTCACAGCTCACTGTCTTTGTGTCTGCTATATCTTCTAGTAATAACATATTGGTGATTGAAATATATTATGTTGAATTCTTGGTTGTAATAAATGTTTTCCATATATGTATATACTTTTATTCAATTGGGAAATTAAGAAAATAATGCGGTTCGATCCAGTTTGCATGGATGGTCGTGGGTTCAATTCCTACACCGAATATTCATAGTGTAAAGTCAAAGATTTGTTTCGTAGTCTGGTTGTTTGTAAGATTACCCTCCACGCCTTATGGAGTATAGCTTGAAAATTTATGATGACTTAACGGCATAGCGTCTACCCTGGATTGGCAGAGAGTGCAGGTATGGTTCTGCCGGAGGATTATGTCTATATATATTATATATTATTTCCCAGGTTTGACATACTGCATGGCGGACAATGCATCATAACTTTAATTTAATAAAGAGCTTAAAACGATTTTATGGTTTTAATATAGACGGAAAAATAAGTTTATTTTTTACATTTATTAGATACTTGGTGTGCGCCGCTCGGTAGCTTCGGTAGTTTTTGCGTAAAAGAGTGACAAACATTAATACATCTATACTCACACATCGTATAACGTTCACATTTATAATGTTAGTAGGATCTGAAAAATTTTCTAAACTAAGTTTTAGAAATTTATGTACTGCTCTATAAACAGTTTACAAAATCATAAATGTTAGTTTCAAGTAGTAGTATTAGTATAAAATTTGATATACTCATTTGCAAAATTTTGCGCGTAGCAGTTTGTATGAAATACCGTATGGCATAAAGGATTTTTACCCACATGTTACCAGAGACAGCAAGCGAGTCAAAACTGCCCGTGGTGTCTGTAACATCTGGGTAATGTGACATGGATAGGGTGTCTTTCTTTATATTCATATATACACTAAGCTTAACCCATATGTTCCTAGAGTACTTCATAAAAGATAGTAAACCACCAGAAACATAGCTCCATGTATACCCATGCATCAACATGGACTATTGCAAGACGGAGATATGTAACTGTACCACCGGGGATGTTACAGATAATAATAATATAACGTTATCACCTCGTTAGCTAATATTGCAATTTCCCCTTGTTCGAATATTAAGCAATTTAAGCACGGTTACAACGGTCCTCGTAATATTAATAAAAAATTCTTTTAATACAATACATATCAAATTTAACGGGACGGGATGGACGTTAACCGGGCAATTTACATAAATGCCAGCAACATAATATCGAAATAATTAGGTGCTTAGAGCTATTGCCGAAAATCGTGTCGAAAATTCGGCAACCAAAGCTCACATTTCCCGGATATTACCGAGTACGATACAGGCCCGTATCTAGTAACCGAACAAACCTGCAATTATCCAACTATTTGTGTGAGAGTTCTTCAACCAACTAGAAGTCGAAAAAAAAATTAGTTTTTAAACAAAAATTTATCGATAATGAAGGAATTTAACCCCCGACTCTTCTAGCACAAAGGCTCGACTGGATGGTTAATATCACTCACGCATATCGGTTTTTGTAAATATATTAACTATATAAGAAGCAATATCTAGCCAAAGTATGCCTCGGCCAATACTTACTAGCTAAGTTTTTGCTTAATTTTTGGGATTGTCCTGCGAATATTAGCACAATATCGCCCCGGAAACATAATCCTGGATCCGCACCTGCCCCTGTTACGAGTGTAATCTCGGGGGCGAATAATTGTGGGTTGCAACTGAACAGCGCGCTCATTAGTGCTATGTTCAATTAGCGCGCGCCGATGGACGCGCGGGGGCGAACCGACCCGTTACAACCGCTTTAAATCCACTCGATGTTTCAAATGGTACAATAACATTGTTATTTCTGTAGTTTGGTACTGTTATATTGATTAATGTGGTTGAAACGTTTGTTGATGTGGACGGCTGATATTGCGAATATGCATTATTAAATAGTCATCTATGATCCGTGTAAACGAGTAGATACATAAATCATGATAGATCAGGTTTAGATTACAAGCTTTAATTAAATAGGGTCTTGTACATCTTTATTTTTTATTGTTTTTGAGATGTAGTTTACAGTTTGCGTATAAGATATTTTCAGTGCGTCATGTGGGCTAAAGATTTAATGAGAGCGACTGCATCTTTAAATTCAGATTCAATGTATTATTAGGATTTTTCTGACGACAAACACACGCAAAAGCTCGGAGTCTAAAAGTAGGCGGTGTGCCAGACCTTCCGACTACTCCCCGTTCGTGTCGGAGCGCTGTCCCGTCGGATTGATGATTGATGAGAAAGAAATGAAAAGCGTATATTATAGTAAACGAGTGCGTATGCGCACGCACTAATACATCATTAGAGAGACTAGTGGCCATTGCCCAAATTCAACCAGGAGGATATCATAATTATAATTCTACTAGCGGCCCGGTACGTGCTTCGCTACGTATAAGGCATAGTATTAAAAAAATGATTATTTATTCAACAAAAAAATATTTTAAATTGCTAAAAGATGTTGATTTTACACTTTTTCAAGACTTTTTTAAAATTTTATCTACGTAGAAACATTCCCTGGACTTCCACGAATAATTCAAGACCAAAATTACCCAAATCGGTAAAGGCGTTGTTGAGTTATAACATTACAACGAAAAGTTATATATAGATTTATAATATCAGAAAACCAAACATAGGGATCCGATTCCAGCTTGTTAGATTTTACTAGCTAGCAGGCTTGCTAACAACATTACACAAGTGGTTCACTGATAAGAGGTGCTCAACGCCAGGCAAGCCACCATCAGTCAGCAGTAACAGTAAGCTTCATGGCTAATGAACATAATTTACCAATATGGAATGTATATAATAAAACACTACTGAAGAACACGTAAGTAATACCGATCGGTGAAAATTCTATCTTTATTTCAAAATGTTCTTATGGCGATATTCCCTAAATAATTTAATTCCTATTCCTAACTTAAATCTATAATATTACTCATTGTTGCTGCTGTGATTGCGAAATACTATGTGGCATTTCTATTATTACCTAGTTATAAATAAAGGCTATGTCATTTAGTTTCTTTTTTAAACAACGCTTGCATTATGAAAATGAATCCCTGTGCCGCGGGGTTATTTACAAACATAATTACCAGACACAAAGTGCACCCAGACTCAGAACAACTACTTATAGTTTTTACAAAGAGGAATTGTATAAAACGATCGAATACAAAAATACTTAGCGACTGATGTTGAGATACTGTTTTAATAAGTTGAGCGGCATGAATTTGAGAAAGCGAATAATTAACTAAATTAACGACGAATATTGATTAATAATAAAATCCAGAACGAGCTTACAAAAAGTGGGTTATAATTAATCCATTTCAGATATCAAAATTCTAGCCGTGCGACTAAATTACTAATTGAGCGACTAGAAATACAGAGAGGGCAACTTCCATATTAGGATAGAGACGAGTTTTCCGGAAGTTATTTGGGTTAGGTTAGGTTAGAACTGTGACCATCAAGCTAGACACTATTGTTAGTGAAGATTGGTGGAAAGTTATCAAAAATCCCATTTTTGTTTTGGAGCTTTAGAATATTTCATTTTCAGGAGACATACAATGCAAAATCTAAACAAAAACAATAGCGCTTGAAGCCCGCCGCACAAGCCTCTGATCTCTCTGATTGGTCAAAGCGAAGAAATATTAGGTCGCTCAAATATTATGAAGCTTCTCATTTTGTATTTTAAGTAACTCAAATTAATATTTGTTAGTTGCTGTTCTGTTGATTTCTCGTCATTCGCAGTCAGTCGCTCACTTAGTAATACTATAACGTAAATTCATTATTTTTGTCACTTAAAACTTTAATTTACAGTCACTCGTTTAAACACTACTCTTTTACAAATATTTGCCCTGTGCGGGTAGCAAACCCAGGACACGAGAGGCCGAGGCGACTGTCATGATCGCTGTGCCACACATGCATTCCATTACAACTTAGTAAGAAGAAATACGTCTTACTGAGATGTACTACAAAGTACTAAGCATGCGGTACTTAATAATCTGATACGAATAACTATGAATTAACAAACTACGTCGTTACGTAGTAGTACGTGATACAAAGTAGAAGCAAGCAATGAATCCCTACAAGTAATTAAGGTGCACTATAATATTTATATTGGCAAATACCACACATTGTTACCAAGTACTGCGTAGTTCCACGCATTGCTACGAAGTACTACGAAAGTTAAGTCATGCTACGTTTAATGTACATATATTTATGTACCCAGTTGTTTTAATAAATAGTCTGTAAGATGGCACATTTCACATACAATGTTAGTTTATAGCATTTACCCTCGACCGGCGGCTTCCAAGCTATCTCTGAAGGGGTCTGTCTATTTATTTGTCAATTATATATAACACTATAGGTATTTCTTTATTTTTGTCTAACAACAATTAATATTAAGTTCCATACAACTAATTAAACATACTCGAAACTTGGATTAGGCAAATTAGTATATACGTTTGGTCACTATCTTGATTAACAATTAAACGAGTCATCAAACACACTTAAAAAACCGGCCAAGTGCGAGTCGGACTCGCCCATGAAGGGTTCCGTAGCAGTGTGGTTTACGGTTTATGACGTATTAAAAAAAGGCTGCCAAGTGCGAGTCGGACTCGCCCATGAAGGGTTCCGTAGCAGCAAGTAACAATATAAAAGTAATAACATAAAAGTAGTTGTAGTAATTGATTGAATGAAAGGGAAATTGCGGTTTATGATTTATGACGTATTAAAAAAAACTACTAACTAGATCTCGATCAAACGATACGGCGATAGACGGCGCATATTATACACTTTGGAAAAAAATATATTAGGAGCCTCGACATACAACTACTTACAAAGTTGCAACAGTACAGCTCTTATAGTTGCGGAAAAAAGTGTCTGTGACATACGGACGGACAGACAGACAGACATGACGAATCTATAAGGGTTCCGTTTTTTGCCATTTGGCTACGGAACCCTTAAAAGCAGTTGTTTTTGGTTTTTCATCCATATAATAAGAAATAGAGAGGACGTAGGGTCGACCCATCTAGAAATATGCTACGAGCTGTGCGCCCTGGTTTTACCCGCGTTAAATTTTATAAATTTTGTGTTATTCGGATATGTAAGCTATATTACTACAAAGATTCACACGTGGCGTACTTAAGAGCTCCCGCGATTTGCACTGTGGTTAGGTCCGAATGTACACAGTAGGTACCTACCTACACTACCTACACTTGTCACTAGCATTATCCACTGTCACTTTTCCACATTTTCTTCTTTTTGATTCGACTTCGCCTTCACTTAAATCCGTCCGGTTTCGATGCACTGCTTATATACCCCTAAAATATTCCAAAAATCAAACATTACAAAAGTCTCCCTTATTTCTACGACCTTGACTAATATTCCAGATTAATTCAAATTTCAACCTATGTCTTATTTTCTATCAGTAAATTCGCACTATATCTTTTTTTTCATTCAAGAATAATTTTATATCAATTTTGGATTAAGAATTTTCTATTTAAGCCACCAAAAATTTTTACTGGTACTGGGGATTGATCCCGGAACGTTACATAATATTAATTAAATCTTGATTATATATCTTTGTATCCTCATTTTTTTCCGCGTGGTTACAGACGCAACTTTGATTTCTAGAGGAAATCAAAGTAGCTTTGACGTTGTGTTTTGGTTCTTGACTTCAGAAATGCCCGCAGGGAACTATAAAGGCATCCATTCTTATAAGAAAACTACAAAGGCAAACAGCGCTAGACCGTAACGCATTAGCGTCGCTAAGAATAAACAATTCTAGGTACCTAATCGGCTCTTCATGAGCCAGATTTCAGTAAATTCAAAGGACTTCTAATAAGTTACTATTTTCTGCCCGCGACCTCGTCCGCGTTGTCATTAGAATAAGATAAAGGATTCTTATCACCGAAATCTTTTTATCACTGAATAATGTTTCATACTTATGTCATCTATACCAAATTAAATCTAATTTTGTTATGTAATTTTTTTAAGTATGCCACAGGAACCTAATAATAATTCATAAAATCAAGGCTTAACAGACAGAGTTACTTTGAGAGTTAGGTACTTTTTATATAATGCGTACCTACTGGTTTGAATTGAAACTAAGTTTTTTGATGATGATCTCACAAATCATTATAATAAACGCTATAGTTTGTGAGGATAGACGGACGTAGGTATATGAAGTTAATCTATTTCAAATACCCGAAGCGATAAAAGTAGGTATTAATTTTGACATAAGGATCAAATTGTTTCTACTGTATGTATGTGCATTAAAAATAAGATATCAATTTTAGTCAATTTTAGGTAGTGGCTTACAATAAAAGATACATATATGCTGTCGGGGGCCTTTCTGTAGGACTATTTAAGGTAAACATTTTCATTATTTATCCATATTCCATTATAGTGTAACTCTAACGGTTTTTGCAGCGCACGCCAGAATAACTCGCAGATGGCAATTTTTTTCCTACTTATTTCTCACACTTATCATTATATTTGAAAAAATCACACGATATCGTTCTAAATTATAGTCTATGTGTTATCAATAATATACCTAGCTTATACAACAGAATAATAAAAAAAAACATCCATTTAGCACGTAGTTTTTGCGTGAAAGAGTAATAACAAACATCATATTCTTATTATAGCCAGATTTCTCATGTTTTTAAGAGTTAATAAACACTGAGCACGTTTAATGGAGAGAGTAACTCATTCTACAACTAGGTAAGATGCTTGGGTTTAGGCGCATTAGGGCTAATTCTCATTACGGCCACTTCTCATTATGTATACTTACTTCTGATTAAGGCTACTTCTCATTAGGGTTACTTTCCATTAGAAGTAACAAGAGTAATGAGAAGTAGCCCTGATGAGAAGTAAGGCCAAGTGAAAAGTAGCCCTAATCGGATGTAACCAAAATGAGAAGTGACCATTATGAGAAGTAGTCCATTAGTGAGTTGGTTGCCATACTGAGAATTAGCCTTAATGCGCCTTTACCGTTGCTTGGAATATAAATAATTTTTCCATAAATATGAAAACTGTACTTAAATGTACAGCTAACGGTTTTCTTATGAGTGAGTGTGTCTAAGGAAATCGGATAGTTCTTTAAGATATAAAGGAGTAGAAGGTATAGTTAATATTGTTTAAGCGATGGTATAAGTAAATACTGCTGGAATAAGGTAGATTTCCTGTTCGATACCAAAAAGAAATGCAAAAAAACCCGGCCAAGCGCGAGTCGGACTCGCACACGAAGAGTTCCGTACCATTTTCTATAAAAACGAACAAAAAATCACTTTTGTTGTATGGGAGCCCCCTTAAATATTTATTTTATTATGTTTTTTAGTATTTGTTGTTAAAGCGGCAACAAATATACATCATCTGTTAATTTTAACCATCTAACTATCACGGTTCATAAGATACAGCCTGGTGACAGACGGACAGACAGACAAACAGCGAAGTCTTAGTAATAGGGTCCCGTTTTACCCTTTGCGTACAGAACCCTAAAAAGTAACCTAATCTCATTAATCTAATCATGATTTACGGGATACATTGTGGATAAATTCTCCGTCATATTCTTCAGTTATACGGCGACACGCTAGGTTAAGCGTGAAAGATCATCCACCTAAGATTACCTAGCTCGAGAAGGTTTGCGACAGTATCGACTAAGAATTCGACGGATAGTATGCATAATATTTTACATGAAAGCTCAAGGATAAGAAACGCGTGCATACCGACGCGCAAAAATACAATCAAACTGATTATTCTTCGACGTTCCTTGGTATTGCTGTAACGATATCCTGATACTTTTATGGCTCTATTTATAACAATGGATGAATGGGGCTCCACTACTGCGACCCCAAAACGAAATTAAGTACAGTGTATGACTTTGTCGAAACCACCAGCAGAATACCTTTTCCGGAAAAATCATAGGGTCGTTTTTATAGGATATTCAATCATTCATAATTACTTAATTAGGGTATGAAAGCTAAGTCAGGAAACTGTATAACTGTTGCCACTGATGCTATGTAGCGGGCCGAGTATGTTCTGCTGCGAAGATGCATCGCCACAACAGAATGATACGCATCTTGAGCTATGCAATATATCAATAGTAGGGAAGGCGGGTCAACTGTGCAGGGAGTTAAACCACTCGCTACCATCAATAGCACGTATTTAGAGCACGCATCTATCCATATAAGAAACCAAAGCTTAGTTGTACCCGTTTCCATCGCTGTTAAGCTATATAAATCATTGAATATGATTGGTATATTATCAAACGAATTCCACTCGAATACCACGATTAGTTCTGTGGGGTTCGGTAGCTAATGCGAAGCGCGATATCGGTAGACCTCTGCTTCGCTGTAAAGACTTTTTAAAATTGACCAAACTGTAGCTGGGAAAAGCTCGCTGAAAATAGAGTTGAATGGCGCAAACGTGTAGCGGAGTGTCTTAAGATCTGTGATGAAGCCTGGTTCGGAGTAGGAACTTGCTGATAAGAGACAGAAGCGACATGAAAGCGGCTTGGCACCAACCACCGCAAACTTCGCTTGCTGCGGCAGGCTATGTCGCTCTCGCATCGGTTTGTTTAGCCACAAAAAGAAATGCCTCCCAGACAATGCGCCGTAAATCATATATATATAATATCAAACGATCCAAAGCAACCTTAATTTAGGGCGCTTTTCCTCTGTTGGAAAAGCGCCCTAAATCTCGCGTCGGTCTGAAATGAAAACAAAATATCTAAAGTCCTTTGGAACCCGGGTAGATCAACACAATGACATGTAGATAATTTGGGTTTAAAGAATAAAAATACGCATATTTCTAGAAAGCAGTTTAGCACACTTAACTGTTTTACGAATTAATCAGCAACATGAAAAAAAGATAATTGATCAGCAGAAGCACCCCGTAGGTACTTTTCTAATGTGATGTGGATGTAATGAAATGTGGATTTAGATAATACCTACTCATTATAATAAACTTAATTAATATGAGCTATTAATTTACCTTCTAAGTTGAAGTGAGAATTAAGTTAATTATATTAAAACCCATTTTATACGCAATTCCATAAAACATTCGTTCAGGTAATTAGTGAACACGCTCATAATCAGTTGGGATCAACAGCTAATTGTTATTACGTCATAAGCGATATATAGGCACTAAAAGAAGGGTTTGTTCGTTAATCCTGCGAATATTTAATTTACGCGCTATTGTATTTTTTAAAAATCTAAACACAATTATAACAAATTATTTGGAGCGATTACATGAAATATTCTTCTTTTTTTAAGCATGAAGTTTGCATTTAGGGTTTCACGGCTTCACCGGACAACTCATTAAAGTTTGTAATTTTTATATTTAAAGGAATTTGTGTAGAAATTTCCAAATAAAAATATCGCCTGTCTTCAACTTGGTAGAGATTGCGCCAGCTAGCGGCTCTACAATATTAAATCTATGCCGACTTAATATTAAATTCTTACTTAAAGTACTTTATTATATTCTATGATTTTTAAAGTGGAACAACTTATAGTACCTACTCATAAGGTCAATAATACTACCAAAACATGTTTTTATTTTAAAATATAAGTATGTACTTACCTACTAAATCGCACTATATTTTGTTACAATGACGAGGCGCGACGTGATTATTAACAATTAATATAAATAATAATAAGTTATTCTTACTGTAGATACGTAGAAATAGCGATGACGTCCTTACGACATATTAAAACCCGTCTGATCTTCAAAGAGATCATCATGTTATTATAGTAACAATCATAAAACTAAAGTAAACAGTACTTACAACCATCGTATCGCCTTTGTAGACTTCGGTAAAAACACAAAGAACAAAATGAACACAATAATAAAAGAACGCATCACAACATAAAATTAATCACAACAGCATAGTGATATTTTTAAAATAAAAATAACTTAAAAAAAATAATGAAAAACTCCGAATTTTTTGGCGGGAAAACGTGAACTACCGCGGGCGGATGGGGTTCGAGCCTCACGAGATGAACCGAGCGCTTTCTAAGTGCGACTGCGACAGAATGCACGGCTGCGACCACCTCTGCCACTCTCGGACAGTGGTCAGGCAGAAAAACGCGACGCCGCCGCAACTGGCAACTCTGTACATAGACTAAACTAGTATGAAGATAGACCACAGTCCTGATATACTAAACGATTTGGTTTTGGGTTTTAGCGTCAACGCGGAAAAGGACTCATCCAGGCATTGTATCATGTTTTAAAAACTGGTGTAATATAGAGGTTTTATGTGTGAATATGGTAGATTTCGACAACGTTGTATACGTTATCGAAAACGTTAGGTATGTAGAGTGGAGGTAAGTGCCATATTATTACCGTCAATTGTTTTTACCGTATTGATTCCAAAACTCCATATAAACCGTAGTCTCTACTGCCTTACTGGGATAGGACTTAAACTTGACTGTGACGGACTTTACTTGACTTTGACTAAATGACGAAAATGTTGCATACATTCTATAATGAAAGCATTAGTTTTTACGACTGAAGGGTTTTATATAAACAAGGTAAATAAAAATATGTAATAATAAAAAAATGTTTTTTAAAAGGCAATTTAAAATTATAGCTCTTATTACTAAGTATTTAGTACCTACGTATTTTTGTATAATGATATTTTGTCGTAAGACAGAAAAGAATACATGATGGACTTAAAATCATGCAATACTGCACGAGGTAAATTTCAGTTTCAGTTGTAAAGGTATAAATAATAGTATAAAAAACTAAATAAAAATACGCAAATTGATTAGGTACCTACTTCTTTAATGAATCTTCCCAGCATGTGTTTTGGTTACTATTCTTTTCCATGAAACAATTTAAACAGTCATTGTATAATTTTTTTAATGTAAAATGTTATTATAATATGACTGAATACCTAAATGACATTATTATGTAAGAAAATTTATTATAAATTGACATGTTTAATAATATTATTGTAATTTGTATTTAAATGATATATTACTTCCAAACCAATATTGTATGCCAGTATGGCGGGTCGTAGTTGGACTACACTTGTAACATAACATCCGTATGTAACCTATGTGCCACAATAAAGTTCATTTCATTTCATTTCACATATTATGTAAGCATCATGTCTCTAAAGTAAAATAATTAATAGTTTTAAAAAACAAAAAAACACTTTTATAGAAAATCAAACTAAAACTGGGAGATAAAATTTAATTAAGAATAGTGTAATTTTCTTAAATAAATATATATTAATTATAATGTAAAAAAAACAAAAATGTTTTATTTAAATAAAAGCGTAGCGTCTTAAAAAGCATTAAGACATTATCGAAATGATATATAATCCTTATTCGCATATCTGTCAATGAAATATTTATAACTACTGATACCAAACATTTTTTTCTTATTTACACTATGAATAATTTATATTTATAAAACAAATTACAGTTTTCTTAATTAAAATTTATTTTCTACTTTTAGTTTGATTTTCTATAAAAAGCGTGTTTTTTAGTTTTTGTTGGGTTTTCTATTTAAAGCGTGTTTCTTTTTAGTTTTTTTTATATATTATATTTATTAATTTTTACTTTAGTTTAGTTATAAAAGTGATTTTTTTTAGTTTATTTACATGATTATTTGTTTTGTTGCATTAAAACTGTCTTTGGTATTTGAAAATGCGATAATATCAGATAAGTCGGTTAAAAATAATTGGAAATCATTCATTCAATTCCTTATCGACTATAGACCAAATTTATATAAATTGACAAAATTCTTATTTTGCAAATTGAATACTGTAAAAATCTTATCAAATTTGTGTATTGTCATCGGTCCTCGATAAACTTACAAAGTTTGAATGAAATCGGACTGTTAAAAGTGGGTCAAAATCGCGCCCAAAGGCGTCGGGTCGGGTTTGAGAATCATTGCGCTATGTAGAAAACCGGTAAAGGTTTTCTACAGGGTAGGCTAGGTCATGGTGACGCTCCTTCTATAAATAACAAATAGTTATATTGTAATAATATTTCTCTGTGAGACCAGCAGCTGGTAGGCATAATCATAAAATTCGCTATACGTGTAGACAATGTAGCGCGTCGAATCGGGCGGGCGGGCGGACACGCACTCCCCACGCTCGCTAGCGGTACAACCCACTTATCAATTCAGTCGAGTGGGCATTCATTCATTGTGAAGCATTGTGCCTATTATGCGCGGATTCGGCGCTTATTTACCCGTTCACAAGCGACAGTACTAGTCGTGAGTAACCAACTCTTAAGAGTTACTATTTATAAGACCTTTGCCCTTTCGGATCGCTTTTGTTAATGTAATATGAAACCTTAGTAAAACGAAGGGTTCTTATCGAATTTCTTAGGAATTCTGGCCGTACATTACCTACTCGAGGGTACCAATGCTAGATTTATTTCAACAATATTGGGGCACATTTAATTTATTTTTAATATCTAAAATGATATTAATAAATCTCATTTTGAAAACAGATAGAAGTCGCATGATGCTCGGTCGGGACTCTGCAGGATCACCTATAATAATTGCATGTTTGTTTTTCAATAATGTGTTTGTATTTCTGGCAATGTGAGAGCTGACATTGTCAGATTTTAAAATGATGAGATGTTTTTGCTTATTGGTTATTCAACAACTTCAGGGGAAATAATAGTTCTGTACCAACTATTTAGGTACTGTAATACGATCCCCAGAGCGACAAGAGTCACGTGAACAGTTTTATTTAAAAAAGTAGCAACCACTCGCTTAGTAGCCGACAGCCGCGACTTTGGTTGGTGTAAACGCATACCAGCTATAAAAAGTAGACTAGGTGCTTTTTCGCCAAATGCAGTTTCAATGCGAGTGATATTCTGCTGAGGCATCGAACTCCATTTAAAATCTTAGTATAATTTTGTATTCTTTGATATGGAATCACTTGATTGTGCCAGTGTCAAGTTTGCATACCTATAAGTTCGGGATAATAATAAGTTTTCGTTATTTTGTCAAAGTCAAGTGAAGTCCGTCATAGTCCTACCCCAGTAAGGCTTCCCGCATACTAGCGTCTTTTGAGCATCCTCATCTTGCCAAGCGAACACCCGTGAAATCCCGTCCCGACCGCGCTGGCGAAGCGGAGCCGCGACCTCAATGCTGGTGAAGGGGATCCCGGGGTGCTTACGCAGCACCGGTGTTGCGTCAGCGAAGCGCTAGCGCAACGTTTTTACGTACAAGTCCCATGTACAACGCTAGCGCTTCGCCCCGGTTTACTCTCCATCGTGTCTCGCCATTTTTCCACTGATTGTACCCGAATAAATTCGTTCTCCTGCGTTGAGCAGCTGCTCAGCGTTTATACGAACAGTTAAACTAGCACCAAAATATAAAAACAAGCGACAAATAGATAAAATAAATGCATTTTAGAACGAAACAGTCAAATTTTCGTAATTCGTTTGTATTAGTGAGTTTATTTTTTGTGCGCCCTATGAATGACCTGTATATAAGTTATCTTGTTGTTATTATCTCTTTTAAAGTGAAACTTTTTCTACATCACAACGTCGCACGTTCAAATTTTTTCGTCGATCTTTTGCATTTCGCAATGTGGCGGCACCCATGGCTTGCTGACCACGTAGCAAATAAGTGAGGATGTATATCCTCACTCATTTGTGCGAGTATTCCTTTAATAGTTGTTCCGAGTCTGTAACATTAACTTACTATACCTAGCGGAATAGAGCACCAAAGGCTGAGCGGGCGAAATGTCACCAGCATCACCATCTCTTTTTATCATACAGTGTTGCACTGTATGATAAAAAGAGATGCGTGATGCGACGTAACAAAACTGTTATTGGTATGTGTTTAACAGTTCGTCGGCACTGATCGGCACGCTGCTAATTTGATTCCCGTGATTTTATTTTCAATGCTTCAGAAACATGGTCACTTTTCAGTGAGTGATTGTTGTACAACACAGCGAAATAACCCCGAAAAATGTTCATTTCACAGGTAAATTATTCGAAATCGCCACTTCCTAACTTAGGATTTTTTTGCCAATGCGCTTCGAATTTTAAGCACTGTGTTAATTCTCTTTTATAAACATTTATTAATATACACATAATGAAGAATTTACGAATATTTTATGAAAAGAAATAATTTTCGATTTACACTAGGGCCCCGTGTAAGGCAGTGAAGTATCGATAACTTGATGCAAAATTATCGATACTTCACTGCCTTACACGGGGTAAACGAATGTATAACTGATATTAAAGTACCTATGTGACGTTTAGATGTGAATCACCTGGTAATGTAAGGAATAGCAATATCCATTTAAGACACTTAGACGATCCATAGATATCAGTTTTCGACTGTTAGAATAGATACTATCATTAGCAATTTAAGTATCTTTCAGATTTCCATATAACTTGAATGTCAGAACTGCATGGCTCCGATTAATTAATCGTCCAAACTGGATTTCCATGAAACATTCATGTATATGCAGTAAGCATTTACGGGAAAAATATTACGAGCGCGAGGAGCGTAATTAATGTTTATGAAATCTACAATTCCAACAAAGATAATTCCGGTAAGCATAAATAAAATAATACTATTATATTATATTCTGCTGATGTTTGATTGGAGAGTAATATCTACTTAAAATTATGTACTCACATTCAACATTGTGTATATGAACATACATGCCTTGGTCTAGGGCTCTACCGGCTAAGTTGCCGAAAATCGATTTCTTAAATGGCGTTCAAATAAATAAAGGTTAAAAATGACTTAATCAATCGTTAAATTGGCTTGAACGTTGACAATCGATTCCGGACCATTTATGACGTCACATGTGGTTCAATTTATTGAAACCGACGCGCGTTCGTAGATATAGCCGTGTACCTATCTATTGATTGAAAATTATAAACGACTTTCATTTTAATCGTACAAAGTATATAAATGCGAAGATTTAAGCGACAAGCGACAACTCTATTGCGACAAAAAAAAATTCAAATATCTTCTCAGTTTTTCTTAAATATTCTTACTTCGCTCCATAATCGTAGTTTCAGTCATGCAAAATCCCATCCTATTTCAGTACTAGTACTGTTACTAAAGTAACTAATATTTTCGATATCGATTTAATCTGAGAATCGACATGACAACACCATTGACTTAAAATTTGTACACACAAACGTCATCCTATTTCGGTTTCGTTTGACAGCTCTTGTTTGTTGCTCTATTCCGCTAGGTATACTTACTTTATGGTCTGGATGTACTTTATGTCCGTCAATTATATATTTTTGTTAACTACCCCATTTACTAATGGGTAGATAGAGATTCATTTCCCTAGTGCATAGTTGTGACGTGTGATGGAATAAATAAAAAAAGTAATGCGATATTATACACATATTTACTAGAAATATTTTACATACACATAGAATTAAAACAATATCATGATATTCAAAACTAATGTTACATATTCGGCACCAAAGTACATATTACCGACCACGCACATTGTACAGTCAACGGTAAAAGTAAATGACTAAAATCTAACATTCAATACTAACTATCGTAAGTTGTGTCAAAATAGTGTGGCTGAAAAGTACGGATGCCAGCACATAAAGCTACCCCAATCTGTCAAATTTCCCCAATTGAAAGTGAACCTTATGCTTTTGTGATAAAGTTGAAAATCTATAAAAGAAATTTGACAGATTGTGGTAGCTGAATGTGCTGGCGTCTGTACATGATTGGTAAATGTCCCATATTAGCAAATGATACTGCCTCCCAACATATCACATTCGTATTGGATCTTCTTTGATCATTTACTTTTGCCGCCACAAACCCTGTATAAATGTATTTGCAATTGATAATGATATATGTAAGTATTAATTACTTTTACATATTTTATATTGTCCAAAACTATTGAATAAAAAATAATAGTTACCAATCGCAACTTAATCAAGTTCATATTACATTTTAAGTAGATTTTTTAGGGTAATTTTTTTATCCAGTTTACACTTTTATAATAGCACTTTTCGCAATGTAAAGCGTAATTCTAAACTCAAGATTGGAAATCATAAATAATTAATACAAACTGAATTTCAAGTATCCAAGCTCAAAGAAACCGGTGATTTATATAACTTACGTCGAACATGGGCTTATCTTGTATCAATTCATCTTAACATTAAATTTTAATGAGACCACATTATGAACATAGATATAGAAGTAAGACTTACATTATGTAAAATACTGTTAAAAACAATTATTGTATAACAACAAACACCAATTATAAATTATCCTACATACGTTACTAAATTACCTATGTGTAATTCCACAATAAAACATGTATTTAACAAAAAGGATGATGGGAATTAAAAAGGTATTTTTAAATAGATCAATTGTTACTATGGCAACTTTGTCCAATTTCTCGTCCGTTCCGAATTAGAGGGTACTGCATTTATATTAACACCAGTAGACATCTTAGGTTTTATTCTTTTTTGTGCTCGGCCACAGTGGTCAGGGACACAAGCGGACGTTCCATCCTTTTGGGAGCTATGACACCACCGACATAACGGTCAAACTTATGAGACCCATCACTATGTGTACATGAATTAGTTATACAACCCTTCCTTTCTACCTCACTTAAAATATAATAAAATATTTACTCTTAAAATAATATATATATGTATAATAAAAAATTTGACTTCATCTAGCCATTTTCAGTAATTGGACGACTAATCTTAAGAATCCCCATATTAACGAGTTCTATTCAAAAATACTTCTCTAACCATATAACGTACAACACACATAGCCAAGGCGTCTTTTAATATTTTCACTGTTCTTCTCAAGTATAGACATCTTACACGTACTATAGTTTCAAACCGAAACTTCGAAATTATAGTCAGATGCATCCCATTTGTCAAGAGTACAACCGTAATACTACGGAGAATAGACAAACCTTGTTTCTTTTCTGGATTGGTAATGTTCACGCTCTAAATTGGTTGTTCAAAATCATTATTAGTATACAAGTAAGAACTTCTAACTTCATGTAAGACTGTAAACGTAGCTAATGACGACTGGAGTCGAGTATACACGATTCAGTGCGTCACCGATCTGAGCGCGCTCGATAGCGCGTGGAACCGAATAAACCCAATTTAGCGCCATCTACCGTTACGTTCTGGCTTATTTGTATTAGCAAAGTTGCAGTCGACAATTTGTATTATGTTTATCGCAACCAATCTGGAGGTGAGGCAGTAACTGCCTAAAATCGTACATCTTATATATCGGGCTGCAGCGGCTGAATTTCATGAGATTAGCAAAATCGAGCCGCAATACTGAAGAGTTAAAAAAATCCTGAAAACTCCGGACAAATCCTGAGATATGGTAAACCTACTCCGGAGCAAATATTTAGTCGACAGGTTCCGACGTGTCGCTTATTGTCCTTTAGTAAGACGCCCCAAACTAAAGATGTTTTTTTAGAAATACAATGATATTCAAGTTCTTCAGTTCGTTCTGCTTAATATCGAGGTCAAAATCTTCCACAAAACAACTATTCCATCTTGCAACTCGACTAAACAACCGCTACACTTTGTAATTATACTACGTATTAGTTTAATATTGCTTTACATACATGTTACAAACAGATATGGTACAACCTAGTCGACGCCACATCGGTGTATACACTTTGGACCTTGGCAGTGTCCAAACTTAAGTGGCACTGGGCGTGCACACAGCTCGTAGACCCGACTACCGCTGGGATAGGAAGAATCTCGAGTTTCCGAGTTTCCGACATTCATGTTATGGTCACTGTAAGCCTCTGCGATTAGCCTTTGCGGAGATCCTTGGGGAACTCCTTTATCCAGCAGTGGACATATTCCTTACATGCATCATAGTGCGTTTCCACTGACGTGACGTCGACTGCACAATTTATATTATATAGACATTTTAAATTCGCGGCACTCCGCTCCCATACTACCACCAAAATCTGAATATCTAGCAGAACATGTTGCATTACAAAATAAATCTGAAGTTCAGGTAAATAAATCTCAATAAAATCCTTTATTTCTGTATGGTTTGGATTCAAAGTCGATCGCCGACGTTTTGCTTTACTTTTTTCGTGTATTAATTGATGGCAGTAAGGTTGCTGAACACCGTGTTGAGTCGATCGTCACAATTGTCATATCATCAAATATTTTCAACTCGTCACTAATTGTATCAATACAAAAGTTACTGCAAGATTTAACACAATTAAGTTCTCAAAATCCTTCTGTCTGATACCAGTTCGTATTAAGTTTTCGTCACACTACTTGCAATAAAAAAAACGTACTAAACTTGTCACATTTCCATCTTTCTTCTACATCTAATTGGTCTCTATGTGCGTAGTTCATTGGCTTTTCTTCCTGGTGTATTGCTTGATGATAGTGTAGCTGAAGGTGCGAGGTCAGGCCAGATGGGACAAGTCATCAAGCTCCGGCGGTGGCTGAGGCCCCGACCCACCGCGAGCGAACA
This sequence comes from Pseudoips prasinana, assembly GCA_951640165.1. Lineage (NCBI taxonomy): Eukaryota > Metazoa > Arthropoda > Insecta > Lepidoptera > Nolidae > Pseudoips > Pseudoips prasinana. Next base: position 17,577,762 of record OX621236.1, on the reverse strand, counting down.
CAGGCTTCGCCACCACTGACACTGGAGCCTGGGTAAAACATAATATCAACATGAGTTACCATAAAGGATATCTTTAAATACAAACATATGTGAAGGCATTTGTCACCTCTTTCCTTTTCACTCTCAATATCACACGTTTACTATAAACATAGCGGCGTAACATAAACATTGGACGTAACTTAACGAGCGTTATCTTCCCTTAAAACTGAACAATTAAACAAATTAGTTTGTGAAATACGAAAAATATTATTTTTTAAACTTGGAAAGCAAACACTAATTACCTAAAACCTGTATACATAAAAAGCTTTCGTGTGAAGACCCGCGCGGGGCGGAACCATATACCGTACAGACGCCAGCACGTCCAGCTATCCAATAAGTCAAATTCCGTTATAGATTTTCAACTTTATCACAAAAGCGTAAGGTTCTTTTAATTGGGGAAATTTGACAGATTCGGGTAGCTTGATGTGCTGGCGTATGTAAATGCATATTGGCTTGCTAATGTGACAAAATTGATCCCACGCTGCGGTCCACTTAGTATCAACTTTAAATGTGTTTTAGATAGACGCGAATTTCTCACGTGTAAGCAAGGCGCAATGTAAAATCGACGACTTATAAGGGTATGTGACAAAAGAATATTCTTGCCATAAGTTGCATGCCTTCTTTCAGAGTGAATGGCACTCTACAGCATTATATTTTAACCAGTTAATTCGCGAAAACTCCAAAGACGTTCAAAGTTGACACTAAATAAGAATTTTCCAATTGAGAGGTTAGTTGTTTGTTATTTCTATATACCACACCACCCTTAGCTCCATGCACTATCTATCAATTCGGGATCACAAACAAAACCCCTACTTTATCCAACGATCGATCTCATAAATAATTGAACCCCAAGTTAGTATGATAGGCGGGCCAGAACGAAAATCTTGGATCCCATATGGTGCCTGTAACCGAGACTAACACTAGTACTAATTTTAACAATCCGTTATATCGTTAAATTAGACCCAAATAAAATATTTGTAAATTATTTCACCAAAAAGTGTGCAAAAGCATGAAGCTTTAAAATGCTAAATGTTACTTGTTTTTAAATTTTTTACTTAACTTTTCACAAATATTGTTTCACCCGGCATCAATAGTCATTACGCCTATAAAAAAGTTAATAAATTGTATCAACTTAAACATACGTATATTTGTGAGTATTATTAGGTTTGCAGTTTATATTCGATTACACATTTCGCACTATGTAAATTGTCTAATTAATTTAAATGTTTTAATTGATATAATTTATTAACTTTTTATATAGGCGTAATGACGCAATGCAGTGGAAGCAATTGTTGTGAAAAGTATAACATTAGTTCAGACTCCGAAATAAAACGTTCGTATCTTTCATCTAATATAAAACACCATGACGAATTCGTGCTTTAAATCATTAGGACTGATTTATGTGAGCATCATTTCACAGAATCATATTTCTATGTGATCAATTATCGTAAATGAATTGTGTCTGTGTCTATATTTAAAATTAATTAACAGCTACCGATGCGCGCTATTCTTATTATATTTTATTAGACGTTATAATAGGTCTTTACCTATGAAATTGCCGTTTTGTATGAAAAAATTTAAACGAATTTTTTTCATGATTTTTTTTATTTGTATTAATCGAAGTAATCACCCATGCAATCAATGCATCTTTGCCATCGCAGTGGCAGTTTATTGATGCCCTTCTTAAAGAAATCAGCTGGACGGGAGGCAACAAATTCTTCAAAGGCATTTTGTACTGCCTCTCGGGTATTGAATTTTTTTCCCGCCAAGAAGTTACCCAAATTCTGGAAAAAGTAGTAGTCTGTAGGCGCAAGGTCTGGTGAGTAGGGCGGATGACGGAGAGCTTCCAACCCCAGTTCTTGCAACTTGGAGACCGTCTGCTGTGCAGTATGAGGTCGCGCGTTGTCGTGCAGGAGCAGCGGAGACGAGCGATTGACCAATGCTGGTTGGAGATGCGCCAGCTTCTCCATCATTGTGCTCAGTTCTTCACAGTACACATCTGCAGTAATGCTCACCCCGTTTGGTAAGAAGCTGTGATGAATCACACCGGCGCTAGACCACCAAACAGTGACCATCACTTTTCTAGGGGTAAGTTTTCGTTTAGGGCATTGTTTAGGTGCTGAACCAGGATCCAACCAACTTGCTGAGCGCTTGCGGTTATCAAAGAGAATCCATTTTTCATCGCAGGTAACAATGCGGTTCAAAATTCCTTCATTTGTGTGTCTGTTGAGCAGTGCAAGGCACGTCTCGACGCGTACTTCGCGCTGGCGATCATTGAGTTCGTGGGGCACCCATTTGTCAAGCTTTTTTACCTTGCCAATTTGACGCAAATGGACCAATATTGTTTTGACGCTAACGTCGAAAGCTGCTGCTAATTCAGCCGTAGATTGTGTATCATCAGCTTCCACAACCGCCTTTAATTCGTCATTGTCGACCAAAGTCTTCGGACGACCGCGAGGTTCATTTTTCAGGTCGAAATTTCCAGAACGGAAGCGAGCAAACCAATAACAGGTGGTGCGTTGGTTTGTAGTGTTAGCTCCGTAAACGTCGTTGATGTTGCGTGCCGCTTGTGCCGCGTTGCTGCCACGACGGTACTCATATTCCATAATTACTCGAATTTTTAACGTATCCATGATGACGAAAAAGATTGAAATGCGATGAAAATGTAACACTAATCAATAAAGAAATGACTACTTTTGGAAAAAAGAATCCATGTTTTTAAAATAAAATTAATTTGAAATTAGAATTCTTAGCCAAACAAAAATTATTTTGATTTGAAATGGCCAGTACTGCAGAACGGCAATTTCATAGGTAAAGACCTAATATAACTATACACAATACTCTTTATTATTTACCAAATTAATGTGCGGAATAATATTGTTCAAAAAGCTTCGTAATAAATATATTACACCTTAGAAAGGACAACAGTTTTATATAATGACAAAAGGTAACAAAAGTACTTATATAAGGCTTTATATAAATAAATCTTTAGTAATTGGAGAAAAATATTGTAAAAGTAAGTAGCAAATGTTAAATTAAGTACGAGTACATATATACTTTAAAAAAAATCCGTTTTCCTTGTGCAAATTCCGATACTTGTATGAAGTGCAAGCCCTTTTCTTATTAGGACTAGTCCCTACCTCTTATCCACCACTGCAACTCCTGTAAGCCAGGATCACCAGTGGCACACAATGAAATGACACTGAGCGGTTAGGCTTAGGCATGTCTCGGAGAATAGCTTTAACTGTTTTGGATCCCGCAACGAATTTAATCAGAAAGAAAAAAGGAGGAGTAAGAAATGAATGAAGAATGATGAAATGAAGTGCAAGCCCGTTAAAGGTTAGTAAAATAAACTGAAGGTGTACCTGGCTGACCTGTCCGAGTGTCTGCGCCTGCTGCGACGTCGGTACTCCAACCACCATCACCTTCTGCGGCGGCGCGTTGCCCGCCGGCCCGCTAGTCACCACCACCGACTAGACACATGCCTCTACGTCACTACGCTTACGCACCACACTAATACGACCGTGTAAATCCAATACACTACGATCACACACACGTTTAAATGGACTAATCAAGACTAATCAAAATCTGTAATAGTTGACGGTCACCGTAGCCTAGTTGGTAGTGCTCCTGCTTACGAAACTGGTGGTCCTGGGTTCGAATCCCGGTATGTGGAAATATTTGTGTGATGAGCATGAATATTTGTTTTTGAGACATGGATGTTTTCTATGTATTTAAGTATGTATATAAGTATGTATATCGTCGCCTGGTACCCATAGTACAAGCTTTGCTTAGTTTGGGGCTAGGATGATCTGTGTGTCATTGTCCCTAGATATTATTATAGTCCTATAACTTTCCCATTGAGTGAAGCCAATAAAAGCCCTATTTTAAATCGTTATTACTAATATTCTACTATGTTGTTTGTATAATTGTGTTTTTATAGAAGCTATTTGCTATACCGAATAAAATAGTTATCCCAATGCCACACCATCGGGGTAACTTGTAGCATACGCCTTAAACCCTCTTACCAAACACTGCTTTGACAGTACGTGTCTTGCTACTACCACAATGCCCACTCGAGTCGATATCGGGACCACTATTTATGTGACGGACATATATGTATACATAAATATATTGTCCTGATTAACCCAACTGCTTCTAGGTAACTTAAAAATAATGCATTCGATATATTGTGTATTCCCATATTTGAAAATGAAAATGTTTTAAATAATTGTAAGCACATTAAATTCGCGAATGATATAGCTGCGCGATGAATGCCTTAACTCCTTTACGGAATATATTAAAGAGATATTAAAAAATTACTGCGGATACCAAAGCATATCAAGAAGAAAAACCGTATACCCGTATTACCGTTACCGTACAATCTTTTAATAAATTGTTTGATATTTTTCCAATAATTACGCCAAATTTCTATGGATTAATAAGCAGTGACTCAGTGGGTAGTGAACCTGCTTTCTGATTTAGTATCCAGCTTTCTAATTAGGCTAGATGGTGAAATGTTCTGAATATTTATTACTAGCTGTGCCCCGCGGTTTTACCCGCGTTAAATTTTATATTTTATCACAGCTCCTCCCCCGTAGGTTATAGCGTGATAATATGTAGCCTATATGTTGACCCGACCTCATAGTAATATTCATGCAAAATTTGAAGTAAATCCATGGAGTACTTTTTGAGTTTAGCCCGGACATACATACAGACAAACAGACATACAGACACACAGACAAAAATTTGAAAAACTATATTTTTGGCTTCGATATCGATCACGCACCAGTATAATTTAAAAAAAATAATGTACAGTTTTAGCTTTCCTACGATTTTATTATATGTATAGATTATATTTTTGTTTATTTGTTCACCCAAAAATATAGTGTATGTATTGTATACACTGTCAAACAAATAACTGTACACAATGTTAGGTTATGCGATTGTAGTATTGTATTGGATTTACATGTCGGTTTACTTTCTAAACGTTTAATTAGCAAATTCTAACCGCCTATATTAACCCGCTAGCTACTACAGCACTGTGTAAGGGACAGCAGACTAGAGGTTACATCAAATTGCTCTTAGTATTTGGGTTATGTAGGATAGAGCAAATTCAATATAAGGCTGGGTCATTGGTCTTTATATACACTTAAGTTAGTTAACTCATTTGCTGTTACAGCACGAGAAGAGACAATGGATTAGTAGACATCGTGATGCTCGTGAAGTTTATGATTCCAGAATTGTTTACTTACAATAATATACTTACATTAAACTACGTGTGGCATCAAAACTACTGTAGTTAGCGGTGTAAGAAACTCAAGTCTTGGAGTCTTATTTAATCAAACTTAAGCAATTTTTGATGACTGGAGTCTTATGAATAGAAATTAGATGTCCAGTCATTCAGAATTTGGAATCTTTTGTAAAAAGACTTAGTCTGTTAGACCAAAATAAGTCCATTTAATTGTTACAAATTTTTATAGTGCGATTTATTTTCAATCAGTATATAAATATGGATGACGATATTTAGACTCCCAGTATTACCTATTATATTAAACGAAATCAAGTTCATGACTCAGTCTAGCTCAAAAACTTAAAAGACTCGAAAGGACTCAGAAGACTCCAAGGACTCGGACTCATGTGACTAAGGAGTCCTAGTCTTGAAAATCTACTCAAGTCTCGAAATTAAAGACTGTATGACTCCAGTTTCTAACAACACTGTAGGAGCTCACCTTTACATAAAACTTAACAACTTGTACAAAAGGAGTTAGTTACACGACATTTTCTTTCGTCTATAAAACTGTTGAAGTTGTTAGTATATTTTCTACTAGTTGGCTTCCATCTCCACGTCAGACCCCTAAAATTCCTAACTATATATATTCTACATGATGCAGCAGAATGCCTCGCCAACCTAGTTGTACTTGCAACTTCTTTTTATGTTTAACATGAGCTTATAAGATTCCTAACACCCAATTTGGAGGGAAAAACTAATTACCCAAAAACCTATATTCTATTCGCCAACTATGTAATTTTTTATAAAAAGTACCAGTAATTTCTCACTTACTTTATCTCTATTATTACATTTTGTGACTGAATAGGAATCGTAACAAGAAATAAGAAAATTTAAAAAATAAAATCTTAGTTCTTTTTTAATTTTCTTTTTTATTGTTACGATTCCTATTCAGTCTCCTTGGCATATTGCTACTACCACATTTTTTACCCATTCGTACTTTAAAACCTTTTTTAAACTCACCATGCATTTTCTCAATATTTCATGCAAAGTAATGCAAAATAAAGATTCACAAAGACATTTTATTAGAGTTCACGCCTCACAAACACAGGCACATAGTTCTGTCCTTTAGTGGAGCAAGTTAATAAGTTTCGGGAATAAAGGGGTGAAATCCGAAATGAGAAAAGGATTCATTCATTATAATGAAAATCTTGTAGAACCTGCTCATCTTTAATAACAGTAAAATATTATAATGTCAACATACCTGTACACCGCTCCGGACTATCGTGGGCTGTGAGGTGTGGACCACTATGTGCCCCGCGCCACTGGCCGGTAGGGTCTGTATAAAAAGTGCGTAATTATAGTCTTTTCGCCATAAGATGAGTTTCCTGACAGTTTTTCTCTGACAATTGTAGTGACGTGACCTAACGAAATATAATCGATTTTTATATAAAATCGATTTTTTATAAAATCGATTCAGTTGGCAAGGAAAATGGAATCGGATTCGTGTCAATCTCTATTGGCCGACGCGCGTTCAACGCATTAGACATTTTTTAAATTTATACTTTTTTATTTTATTTACTTAATTTATTAACAGTTAATTATAACTACAATAATTTACTTAGTAATTTACGAAAGGCAATATTTTTTATCATTTCTTTTTTTATATTTTTTGCCAGTTTATTTTTTATTCGTCCAAAGTAGTATGCGTGCCACGGAAAAAAATTAACTGTCAGGGAACTCATCTTATGGCGAAAAGACTATAGATGTGATTAACAGTCTACAACCTGCGAATTTAATAGAAGTTGGTTATCCAGTATTTTTGAGATAGACGGTGACTAGAGGTATATGCAATACCTGTAGTGACCGCCATGTCAGCCTAATAACGTCCACATCTGGATAATAGCCTCTCCTAATAACATGCCATAATCGCCAAGCTTTGCAGATGGGTTGAAGTTCGCAGTATGTGGATTATGTGGATTGCCGTCACAGAGAGATGCTGCTGCCCTGCAATCATTTTCATAATATCTAATCCAAAACAAGGATTAGATATTTGGAAAATGATTGAAAAGGTTGGAGGTTGCATATAGCCGTAGAAGCAGTACCTATTCTGTTTCAATAGTAATCTGCCACATTAGCGTTATTGACTTCGATGTCTATCATTCCTTTCGACTGAATAAAATTGCCTGAAGTGTAACGTGTGTTTTATATAATAAATCTATATAGACATTCAAGGTACACCTGCGTACTTTGTCCAGTAATTAACTTTTAAACGTGTAAATAATTCGGCAAGTAACGCTCTTAAGGTGGAGACTAACTAACAGATTTGATCGCTTTTTCGCTTTTATAATTTCAGAGTCATGTCACTCTTGGCCAAATAAACACTAATGGATTCTTTAAATAGCTATGTGAAATAATATTTTTTTGATCAACATATTCTAGGTATTGAGATTGATAGATAGGTACACTTTATTGTATATCACATAACCTAACCGTTAAAAAACTCAAGACTTTGACTACAATACATCATTTTGTAAAATAGCTGATACTCCTTCACTACTGAGCCGATATTAACCAAACAGCAAAGAACATCCGCAAGCAAACTGACTTTCAAATTTCTTTTGAAAGTCAGTTTGCTAAAAAAACCGTTTAGAAATCGGTTCATCCGTTTGAGAGCTACGATGCCACAAACACACTCACAAACTTCGACGTCAAACACACCTCTCTTTTCGTCGGAGATTAAATAAAAATAAAGATATAGCTATCAAGGAGCAAGTTATGGTAAGCAGTGTAGCCTAAAAAGTTTGCGACACACTTGGCATCAGTCACGCAATGCCAACCCTTCCTAATTCCTATATGAGTTCCGGCGACATTTTTCTGACAATGGGTGAAGATTAGAGCTGCGCAGAAAGCGAAAAATCCCTATTTTTTACCCTCATTTATCAAAATTAGTGACCTGTTGTGGAGGTTTCTGTTGCGACACAATGACAAATTTCTGCGGCGGCGGCGTTGACGGCGTGGACGACTGCGGCGTGACCGAGGCGCTCATCACCACGTTCCGGCTAGCCACCGTCTCTGTACACACCACACAACGAAGTTATCGATTAATACATATTTTTGCAAAAAGTTTTATTAAAAGTGTTATGTGATTAAATACAAAAAAATCCGACGGAATACTTGTTTAAAATAATACCTATAATCATTTATTGAATTAAAATTTGATATTAAAATTCAAATTTAGAAGTGTGGTACAACATTGTGTACGCAAAATTTTTGTTGCCGCTATTTATTTTTCAATCTTCAGAGGTTTTTTTTGTTGACTACGACTAACCTTTTCTTAAGAATAAGCTGTTTTTTCTATAGTTTGTGGTCAGCATAAATATATCAAAATGGAAAGTTGTTCTAGATATTTCGGAATATTTATCTCACAAGATGACAAAACCACATTCCTTCTATGAAAAATACAACATTTTTATTCTTTTAGTCCTTTCAGGACGCTACATTTTGAACCCTAACAAAAAAAATAGACACTCATAATTTATGACTTAACATCGTACGAGGCATGCTTTTTTAAATTTTGTCGTTTGAAGAAAAAAAACAACTAGAACCTTATAGTACTTTTTATTGTTTTTCAAAGGATTCACTGCGTAGCTTAATACACTGTTCCATTAGCTCAAACCAGTTATTATAACATTTATTCCACTCTAAAGTGGGGGTGTTCAAAATGGACTTTAGACCACGAAGACTTTTCGTAATTTTAGGAAATGTAAAGAAATCATTAGGGCTTTGGTCAGGACTGTATGGAGGATGGTCAAGAATTTCTACTTTTTCCTTTTTCATATACACAATCGTTTTACGAGCGCCGTGAGACTTTGCCTTGTCGTGTTGCAGGACGATTCGTCGCTTTGGGTTAGGTTTCCGAAGGTCGGCGATGACTTGTGATAAACAAACTGTGGTATACAACTCTGAGTTAAAAGTTCTACGATCTTCAAGTGCAATAGTTGCAACATGGCAGGTTTCTTTGAAGTTCTTCGAGAACAAAGAACTTTAGTCGGCTTTGGCTCGTCTTGAACGACCCAGATTGTAGATTGTTGTTTGGAATCAGGATCGTAGGCATAGATCCAAGATTCGTCACCACTCTTCTCGGTTGAACCTTTACAGAGTTTTCTTACACCATCTGACGCGGGCCGCCTAGTGATCGTCGGAAAACAGATGCGTTATCCAACGGCAAACTAGCTTACTCACACCAAGCGCTTCATGCAAGATCTTCTGAATGGTTGTCCCTGAGATGCCTAATAGGGCCTCTATCTCTCGATACGTCACATGAAGAACTGCGAGAATTAGTTGGCTCACAGCAATGATGTTATCTTCAGTGAAGGTGGATTTTGAGCGTCCTTCGCGAAATTCTATATAGCGCGTTCGACAGTCCGCAGACAGCAGGCTTCATCACTGAACACAAAACACTGAAGTTGTAGAAAATTATTGCACGAACATTTTCCTTAGAAAGATTCATTTTCGTACGTAACCTGACAGATTCCAATCGACGCTGTGACTAAACAATAGTATTAATCCTAATACTTTCAACTGTTTTGAGATTTAAAATTTAAACACCTTCGAATACAGAACAGTTTCAAATTACAAATTGCCGTGAATAATGGAAACGACAGAACTTAAAAGGCCTATTATTCGTCTACAGCAACTTAAGAACTAAGCAACTTAAAAAATGTTTTATTGGTTTTAATTTGAAACAATTCTGTGCGAAGCTCTTACCGACAGTCTTGGTGGTGTGCGAAATGTGTGAGTGGCTGGGGGAGGGCGCAGTGGGCACGAGCGGCGGTGTGCACGTGACCACGGCCACGGCGCCGCCACCGCCGCCGCCCGCCGGCGACGAGCGCACCTTGCTCACAGCCTGCTGCAGCGACGGGCCCAGGTACCCATACTCGCGCCTGCACAGGGCAATACAATTTAGTAAAACATCCCAATGAGACGAGGGCGTCCATGTATGGTCGTAGTTGTGAAGAAAATATTTATTTACAACTTTAACATAAAAATAAACATCGGACATAAGCGGTGCTAATGCCATAGGCGTTGACAACCTTCAACCTTCGGGTGATGTAGAGAGTCTATGATAGACGATTATAGATATACTCTGCACATACAGAGAATAGACAACTCGACAGTACATTACTTATCACATCTACGTACTAGTTATCATTCACGGGAGATCAAGTGCTTGTTATGATTGTTGTACAGTGCAACCGGCGAATACATTTAGACTTTGACAATATTTTTAACATTGGCAGTTTTCGTATCGCATGTGTATTCCCTGACGTAAAAGTTTGCCAGTTACAGGAAATTCATGCCTCATAGACAATATTCCATATAGGTATCGGCACCACAATAACATCAAAGAATAAGACAGAGTATATAGCACGTACTTGTAATCGTCGGCGAGGTCGGGCGGTTGCCGCAGCTGCCGTACGACGGGCGCCAGTACTTTTAGCAGCTGGTGCTTGAGGTTGCCGGCCGCCAGTCGGTCCGCGCCGCCGATGCCACTCAGTGCTCCTTCCACGCGCTCGCCCAGCCAGCGTACGCGTGGCAGGATGAACACCTGATACATGTTTCATTGATATTTTTGAAGTAAGCGTTACTTCTTTAGGCACGTTTGGGGGTAGGCTGGTGCATGCGTTATTTATTTATATATTGGAGTCAACTTAATTCTACCAGTACAGGGAACCTAATACGATAGAAAAGTTACAATTACAATTCAATTGTGTATTATGAACATTTATAAACAACTAATAACATACAGTCAAATAAGCCGCCCTTGTGAAGTCGTTCAGTGAGTTTTTATTCGAAACAGCGTATCTAGTTATACATATAAGTCAATGGCTGAAATAGTAGATTTATTGACTAATCTACTATTTCAGCCATTGACTTATATGTATAACTAGATACGCTGTTTCGAATAAAAACTCTGTCCCAGTCCGGCTGTGCGCGAGGTGAGGGGCGCGCACGCGGCGGCCAAAATTGCTTACTGAGTTGCAGCGCCCGCGCTGCAACTCGGTAAGCAAATTCTCAATATGGGACTGCGCGTCTAGTAGAATACATATAGGTCAATGATTTCAGCGACCTGGTTGAGTGTGCGCACAGCGCGAGTCATTGGCGCTTGTTGCAACAAGTTAGTGCGTGCCACTGCTTACATACTTACTTTTCATAACGGTACCAACGGAAGTTGAGAGGGAGATATAAGTTATATAAGATTTCGTATATTACTGTAGGGGCAAGTGAGAGGTGCGAGCGAAAAAATATTTCTCTCTTTGACTTCTTTGTATGCAAAATGGGTTTGCGCGTGTCCACTATCTCACCTGATGGTAAGTGAAGATGTGGTCAAAGGTGGACCGCGCGTACCCATAAGATGCTTGTTTAAACCTATGTTATATCAGTCTGGAAACACGTCGTTTGGAAGGGTGTTCCACAGCTTAGCCGTGCGTATGATGAAAGAGGTCAACAACAAAGCAGTGGAGTGCCTCCCGACGACTGGTAGTCCGATGATAAAAGGGGGAGGAGGGATTAGTTCATGGAGGTCTTGAGCGTATTCTCCATGAAACAGCCTGTAGAAAACCGATAAGCTTGCAACCTGACGCCGACGATCCAAGTTCTGCAGCCTTTTTACTTGATAGGTGTCTATCATCGATTATCCTGCGAACGCGTCTGTCCAATCCGAATCCATCTGATACTTTGCGGAGCCGTCCCAAAGATAAGAGCGGTACTCCATGCAGGCTCGCACTTTTGATTTGTATAGATTTAAAATTCAGACTATGGACGCTCTCGAAACCATCAAGTATACCAAAACCGTAGCCTATCAACGCTCTAGACACCGAACACGTATATGGACCACCCGGACCACCCCATTACGATATGATTACAGTCATTGCCATCTATAATTATGTAAACATGAATATTTGATCCTTGACATCCGGTATTTACTATTCTGTATTTTGTGACTGAAGTGTAAGGTCTCCATGTATAGTGATCTGAAGATTTACATTTAGTTACCTTTACGACTTCTGGTCCAAGTTCAGCCAATCCTTGAACAGCGCCGTACAAAGAAGCTAACGGTGTCTTTTCAGATTCCTTCATCGATGCCATGGATGGTCCGACGCCTGATTCATTGTTTGTTTGCGATGGACACTGAAGTGCTTTGGCGAATAACCTTAACAAATAAATACATTATAAGCAAAGTGCAACATAGTTGGGTAAGCCACATCTAGGTATACGTAAAAGTTGGATGTCACGTACTTATACTACTGACGTAACTAATTACTTTTCTTTTGTAAAAAAAAAGTAAATGACAAAAAAGGTATTTATTCACGTAGACTTAAAAAAAGCGCTTGTAAATAGTCAGAACATGTTTGTAGTAATATAGTTGTATACATTATTATATAGTATGAAAACATTTCTAAAATTTATTTTATAATAGCAATGATATTTAGCTAGCTCGTATCAAGTTATTGTCAAGAGATTATGTATAATTTTAATTATCAAGTTTAAGTCTAATATTTTTACTACATATTGTCAATGGTTCTGTCTATATTAAGGTATTATTATTATGACGGACCTTGTGTTAATAAATAGATGCTTATATAGGTAATTACTACCAGACTCAGGACGAACAGAGATGTTCTAGCACACAAATATCTGTCCTGAGTGGGAATCAAACCCACGATCTTCAGCGTGCAAATCAAGCATTACCAACCACGCCACAGGCCCGTCAAATGTTCACCATTAGGAATAATAAACTTCTGGCCAACCTTGGAGGCGATTATTGCTGCACCAGAAAATGGTTGAGGAACATACAGAAGATACCGCACAATCTTGACGGAGAATGCCCAACTACCCTGGATAAATTATAGAGCATTCATGCCATTCACATTTTGCCAATGACAACACTTCGTTCTGATCAGGAGTTGGTTTTTTTTTATTGAATCGGATGGCAAACGAGCGTGTTGGTCACCTGATGGTAAGTGATCCCCGCCGCCCATGGACACTCGCAACACCTGAGGAGCTGAAAGTGCGATTTGTACGTATATTATGCTTTCCAGTCGTACTACACTTATTCACTTCAGTAGTATATTTCCACTGAACTGCTTTTGGGCTAATATGAGCTTTTTAACTCCCAACGCAAAAAGAGTGTTATACGTTTGACGTTAATATCTGTCTGTGAGTGTGTCTGTCTGTGGGATCGCTTTCAAACGGATAGACCGATTTCGATGCGGTTTTTTTCACTTGAAAGCCAGTTTCCTTGCGGTGGTTATAAGCTATTAACTGTTTGGTTAATATCGGTCGGTTAGGTTATTTCTATGTGAAACCTCATGTTCTGCACTTGAACACACTATGTGACTTACAAACGAGGCAGCCTGAGTTTTAGTAGAAAATAATGGAAGAAGTTAGACTACAAAAGCATTTTTTTCACCTGGTAACCCTCGTCTGCAGGTTATTAGTAGACGTGTTGAATGTCTTGCATATCTGCGCCATGAGCCGCGCGGCGAAGTCTCGCAGTGCCCAGTGGTTGTCCATCTCGGGCCGCAAGCACAGCTGTCGCGACACGATGCACGTCGATACTGACGGGATCAGCTCGTGCAACTGTGTGGGCAATTTTTAACGTAAATATCAGCATTATCGTATATTATTATTATTATCGTATCAGCTGATAGACGCCCACTGTTGGACAGGCCTCCACCAAAGATCTCCACAATTCCCATTCTTGAGCTACGCCCATCCTCATAACGTAAATATACAAGTATATGAGTCTAAAAAAAAATTGTACTCACGTACAATTTTTTTTAGAAAGGAATTCTTAAGGTAAATCATGAAACTACCTTTAGGATTTTCCTTTGTATGACGTCATACAAATTAATTCATAAGAGAGATTTTGAATCTACCTTACGAATTTTCCTTTGTATGACGTCATACAAAGGAATTCATAAGGGAGATTATGAATCTACCTTACGAATTGTCCTTTGTATGACGTCATACAAAGGAATTCATAAGGGAGATTATGAATCTACCTTACGAAGTGTCCTTTGTATGATGTACAATTTTTATGCAATTGATTCATATAAAAATCTTGCTGGTACTAAAACTATCTTTCCGTGAGTCCTTCAAAAGCTACGAGCTGAGAGTTCGTGCGTGCACCGATCACAGGTTAAATAAAGTATGATTATAGTTAAGCTCGCTTATGAGGGAAATTCACATAGCCTAGCGTGCAGTCTATAGACGATTAACCGCATGTTAATTTATTCCCCATGATTCGTAAGCACGTCTATCTGTCAGTACTTACTTATCCTATGGGCAGTGGTTCAAGCCGCCGCGCCCAGTAGGCCTGTGACACGGCTTAACGACTGTTGTCTAATGACTACAATCGGGATTGACAGCTTAACCTCCGAACCACGGAGACGCTCAGAAATTAAACCTCTTTGGGGCGCCTAGTTGCTTAACAAGTTGAAGGGACAAGAGTGGATTAGTACAAACGCCAGCACATCCACCTACCCCAATCTGTCAAATTTCTTTTATCGTTTTTCAACTTTATGACAGAAGCATAAGGTTCACTTTCAATTGGGGAAATTAGACAGATTGGGATAGCTTGCTGTGCTGGCGTCTGAACCTGCGCAACTGCTTGTCCACTATCATCAAATTCACGCGCAGATAACCCTAGATATTTACTTCTGCATCTGAGAATATACTAACTTCGGTCTAGCTGGCCATCTAAGGGCACACCAAAGAAAATTATATCGAAGGGTCGCCGTAATCGATAAGGAGGACTATATATTGTTTCTAACGCTATCTCTTATAATGGATAGAAAATAACACTTGCAAAATCTGACGATTGATTGTGACACTATGGTAATCACTGCCACTGCCAAATATTGAGTATGTGTGTACCAAGATTAGGGTTGCCAACTTTTTTTCACTAGAAATAAAGTATATTCAGGTCTATGAAGAATATTAAACAGTATTTTAGAAAAATATACAGTATTTTATTTATTTATTGTTTTAAATACATATTTTTAGAGCTTCTCGCACAACTTATTATTTATCGATCTTTGTGGCTGCGTTGCACGGAGTAGTGAACGCCCTCTGACTAAATAAATGTATTTTGTACACATTATTTTTGTTCAACAGTAAAAAGTATAATTACAAATAGTATACTACTGTTTAAAACAGTATAGTTGGCAACCCTAACCAATGTTAACCAAGTTATGTGGATGGTTACGAGAACTTATAGATTCATAATAACATGCAGCTGTGACAGACATATTTGTTCCATATTTTATACATTCCGAACGTATCACGTAAAAATAGTAATTTATATATTACTTACATACTTCTCCAGGTACAAAGACTGGTTGTCAAGCAGAGCTTTCACCATTCGCATTAAATAGATGAGCAGAGCGAGGTTATTTTGCACTACATTTACTTTGACGCCCTCTGATATAAATGTACACATTCTTGGCAACATTTCATGCAGGCCAGGATCGCACGCTAGGGACTGTAGAGCTTCCTGCAAGAAATTTAAACTATTTAGGTAAATAATAAAATAAATAAAAAAGGTTTTTATTCACGTAGACTTTAAAAAAGCGCTTGTAAATAGTCAGAACATGTTTGTAGTAATACAATTATTATTTCTAGTTACACGGAATGTTACAACACTTATACAATTTATTTTATAATGGTAGTGATATTAGCTTGCTTGTATTAAGTTATTGTCGAGGAGATTATGTTTAGTTGAAGTTTTTAATATTATGTATTGAAATTTATATTGTACAGTTAAAATTGCGAAATCGCAAATTTAAAAGGCCGAGGCGATTCGAACCTGTATCTTCTACCAATTTTGGATATATTTACTCACTGTCAAATAAAAATCATGAGTTCTTTTGGAAAAAAATATTTCAAACTAGCTGTGCCCCGCAGTTTCACCAGCGTCAAACTTTATAAATCATAGCCTAAGTGTTATTCGGATATATAAGCTATGCACAAAGTTTCATCCAAATCTGTTCAGTAGTTTTTTCGATAATGAGTATCAAACATCCATCCTTACTCACTAACTTTCGTATTTATAATACGAGTAGGATTTGAGTATATTGGTGGCACCTATAAAGCTTTGTTTTAGAAATCTATGAAGGCTAATGTAAAATAATAATCGTAATCAATCTGTAGAAGTAATAAACAAACAAGGAGACTAACTGGAGGAAAAAAAAATGTTTATATGGCATTCTTGTAAGTGAGTGTGTATCGAAATATAAAAGTTATGTACACAAAATAATTAATCTCTTTATTTGCGCACTGACATATTACCAACAAGCAAATCATTCACAGCCTAACAAATCATCATCATGTTAGCCGAAAGACGTCCGTCCTGTTGTCGTCGTTGCTGGACAAAGACCTCTCCTAAAGGTCTAATATATCTCCATAATATATTCTCAATTCTATCCAAGATGTAGGGGTTGGCTACACACAATTTTTATGTTGTGCATCCTTCTTTCAACTTATCAATCACCTAGTATCTCACAAAGAAATCTTATTGTAGTAGAATGACAATCTTGTTTTTAATGACAGATATTTTGTCAATTCCTGACCATCTATTCTGCTCATGAACTGAAGATAAAGAGGTCCTGGGTACAAATCCCGGGTCGGGCCAAAAAGTGATTTTGGGATTTTTCTGTAAAGAAAATATCTCAGTATCAGCCCGAAGTCTGGGAGTTGGCAGTATTTCACCCCCGTACCTCGGAGAGCACGTAAAGCCGTCAGTCCTGTACCTGACCTCTTTCCGGTCGTGTCGCTAGTCGTCCCATCGAATCATGAGAGTTATGGAATAGAAATAGCCCCTGTGTTTGCACAGACACTTGTGCAAATACAGGGGTACGGTGTAATATGTCCCGCGCAGGTGGCTAGTGGCCGAAATCGGCTAGCAGGACATTATTATTATTATATCTCAGTACAGCCGTACCATACCCATTCGCCAGCAAAGAAACTTGAAGACGCTAACCACACTTTTCTCCACACTGGGCTCTCCTACTATTCCTTCTTATTTAACGCCTCACTTACAATATCTTTTTGATAATCATAGTAAGACTCTCAATAAATGTCTCGTCAATAATTTTTATTTATTATTGTATAGTATAGTATTCATTAGATTAAAATCATATATTTTTTATTGTATAGTATGTATTATATAATATTATATATAGTGTTCGTGATTATTATTAGTTTAATTATAGGAATAATAAGTAAATACATTTATTATAACCTAAGTGCATCTGCCATGATCTCTCTGCACTACCCTAAGGTTGACTGGTAGAAAATGCCTTTTGCATTAAGTCAAGCTATGTACATTCTTGGTGTACTAAAGTGTAAATAAATACAGCCTTAGAAGAAAAAGAACAGGCTAGAGACTTAGACTTTGAATGAGTAATGAAAATTAATTACCGCACGTCTGCCTTCATCACTCCCGACACAGGCTTCAGTTATCTCCTTATAATATAACTGTTGCTCCACACTGAGCTCATGGGTAGCCAGTTGTTTCACATGTACTGACTCTGAAGCTTTCAAACGGGCTGCTTTTCCACACATGGGCTTACCTGGGAAACATAAACACATATTACTAAACAAAACAGCATACAAAGGTTGCTGATGTGGTACAAAGTTTGTTGGAGGGGAGGTAAGATTGGCTGAATTTCTTATTATCGAGCATGGGCATTGCCTACGCCATATAAAAGGTCAAAGTGACCTATCTGTAGAATAACGTTTCTTCTACATATTTGTTACTTTAGAGGAGAGTGATTTAAAATTTATCTTGTACAAAATCAGTGATAAAATTTTACTTTTGTAGCAATTTGATTATTTATAGCAAAATAATCAAATTGCTAGAGAAATTATGCAAAACGTACTAACTTATAATGTTATAGATTTTGAACTTGACAAATTCCAAATCACTCTCCTCTATTATATAGTACTTAACAATTATGCAGAAGTAACTTTATTCTATGGATAGGTCGAAAGCAGTCCCAATAACATATTGTCCACTACTGGAATATTAGATGCACATATACACTCCACACTAAGACCAGCCCCAATGAATAATTTAGCCCAAATAACTTGTGACTGGAAAGTTGGCAAAAATCACAGCTGATTCTGTAAAAACTGAAGTGAAGTTACTTACATACATATGGTTATATATGAGTAAGGTTGCCTTTGCTAATTGAGGGAGAGAAAATTGTACCCAAATAATTAAGATAAGCATCTACTATGTGGATGGTGTATGATCTCTCTTAAGTTGAAAGTGGAACTTAAGTCTATTCAGTTTTCACTTCTAAATCAATTTTGGATTCAATAGTGGTTTGAGATACATAGTATATTATAGTATGTAATAGTCTAGACATTAGCACCCACAAATTACTATATACTGTGTACCATAATAATGTCTGAATTATATTGTAAAAACAACAAAAGTATAACTTTGTTAGAAATTAATTACTAATAATATGTTACATACCTGCAGCATCCTTATTGGTAGGCTTACTCAATTTACTAATTGGGTCAACTGATTCAAGTTTCTGTGCTTCTTTTGATAAAGGAGGTGGGTTTTCTGGCACAGTGGGCTGGACACCATCCACACTCAGCCAATGTGCCCTCACAGACACATCCAATGGTATCTTAGGAGGTGGTGCTGACAGTATCTCAGACAGATCTATTTCTTTTTCCTCTATAAAGTGTAATTCTCTACCACCACCTGAGGCAAATCTGAATGGCAAGGAATCTGGTTGGATAAAGCCATATTGACACTGAAACAAGCAATACATTCACTGAAAAATTAAAAATAAAATCCTAGATAATCACAAGTACAAGGGATTTTATACATAAATTTATTATAAATACAGGACTAATAGTAGCATTAATTCCTCACTCAGTCACCCTGACATATATCATGACATGTATAACTGTTTTGATGTGAAACATCTATAGCCGCACGTAAAACAGATTTCTGGCGTGGCGACGCATGCCGTGGCGACGCGTCGCCACGCCATACGATAGTAGTGTGTACGGTGTGTCGACACGTCGCCATGCGCGATCGACTTTTTATTTTATCATTATGACATATTTAGTTCCTATCACAATATGTTCTTTTCTGCATATTACTTTTACAAAATAATGTCGATGTTTCACATCTGCCAGGCGTCCCGTGACGGCTCACATTTTTTTTTATATTAATTTTATAAAAATAAGAAGTTAAAATTAAAAATTATATAAATAAAGTGGTATCCTTTATTAAACTCTGATAACATTTACATGTAAACTTTTCACAGTGGGTAGTATATTTTATAAAGACTGGTGCCTGATGTAGGTAAAACTAGAATATAACTTGAATAAAGCTGGCAAGTCTGTATTTTAAACAATAAAACTATTTTAACATGTGCAGTACATAGACATTGCGATGCCTATGTACTAAAAGTATATCACAAACTTGTTGATGTTAACCTTTAGACTAGCAGTCATAGATGACAAACCAAAATATGGCTACCACACCATAGTGACAACTATGTTGTTATACTGGTGCATTCTGAGCACATTTTGGTTTGTGATCTATACATGACTGTGGCATATTAAGGGTTATAAGAAATTGTTTCACATAACACCTCTTTAACCCATAATAGTTCACTGTCAAAATGTTGTCATTACATCCCCTTCTGATGAAAAGTGTATATAAACAATACTTAACGTACGCGCGTGCACTGCGGGCGCTCAATACATTAGCTCACATCATTGGTATCTTTTCGTGCACTCTGAACAATTTCACACAGGCCGCTTATTGTGCAATTTGTATAGTTTAAGTTTTTACTATTGAGTTATCATTTTTGTTTTTAATTTATAAGTATATAGGCTATTGAATTAGGTATTAAGTTCCTGTAATAATAGTTTATGTGTTTAAATCAATAAATAAAAAATATTGTAATAAATATATTAAATCTGAATTTTAGGAAAGTGTAATTTTTTTCTGATTGGAAACAAGCCAATTTAACATGTTGTGTTCTGTTCAGTGTCAATTTTATATTAAACAGTGACAGAGAAATAGGTCAAATTTAAATTGAAACATTTGATTCCAAATAGACACACCGGGACAGGGGAAAGAAAATATCATGAAAAAGCTTATGATTTGACATCTCAAGATGTGATATAGCTCATGCCACCTAGTTTAACTAGAGAGTCTATCACTTTTTATTATTAGAATTACATCCACCACTATAGACAGTGAATTTGACAATGTGAAGTTTTTCGTATGGAGGTTAGCTTCAACATTGTATAAATATAAATATTAATTTCAAGAACTGGAAGGTTTAATAAGATACAACTTTTCTAAATATTTTATGTACCTCTATATTTATAAGCATTAATTGTAAATACCAAATTTTATCTTAATGTTGTGGCGCTCATAACCTGATGGTTTGTAAGCGAAGCAACTAGGCTTGCAGTCAGTCCATAGATGGGCACATCTGTGCATAGGAGGGCATGTTAAGAGGTCGTCCTGGTTGTATGGTTGTAGGCTTTAGACAACAGTCGTTAAGCCATGTCAGAGGGCTACTGGGCAGTTTGATTAACTCTGTCACTAGAGTAATCACTGTGCATATGATAAGTATCTTAATGTTTGGTGGTGGTATACAAATGTATTGGGATTATGATTGTTTCCTGATTTGTGATCATTACAAAATCCTTTTCATGGGGTCATCTTCTTCTGCCTAATATATTTTGCACATATCACAGTTTTTTAGCAATCATATAAAACTGCATAAAGAATGAGTTTAACTAGTAGTTAGGGAAAGTGGATATCAGATATTACTGATAAATTAGTGTCTGCACAATTATAATATAATAACACACATATACCTCGATATTCTTGATCTTCAAAGCATGATCTATATCAGTTATTGAGAGTTTTTGTCTCTTAGAGTGGTGCATGAATTTCATACTGTCTTGGACAATGACTTTTAAACGGTAAGTTACATCGTCAGCCAACTCCTTAGCAGCATCGTCTCCGAGAGTACCAATTCCAATGCTTTCAGCTATAACTTTCATGGAATCTACCGATAGTGATGAACCATAAGCGAAGTCCGAATCCCCCATCTCGAAGAATTAATAGTTAATGCAAAAATAAATATAATATTCCGCGCTGTATGGAAATCTGTAATATAGATTAGAGATATATGGAATTTTATCAAGCTAAGAATTTTTTTTCATGGATTTTTAACCCGTAAACAATAGTTTTCTCCCTGCAAAGAGAATTTAACAAACTATATAGGTAACATCAAAGAGTATAATAATCACAGATAATAATACTAACTACTGTATGTCTACGTCACGAACCTGTACTCAAACTGGACTTCGCAGTATCTAAAGAAAAACGAGCCGAAAGAGAGGTTCTAAAGTAGATGTGCTTCCTTTTCTAATAGGGTGCCCATAAAATATTATTTTCTCGTATAAGTCTTTCTGGATTGATAAGTACTTACTGGATTAAAAACTATCTGAAACGGATTATTAGAATCTACATCTATTCACCTGCTAGCCCATGCTTTTAATTTCTGTTGAATTAGGGTATGCTCTTTATTACTGTGAATTAGAGTAGGTAATTAGTGCGTAGATTAAAGTGCCGGTACCGGTACTGCCAATGACTGTACCTACTTTAATTATTAGTCATTTGGAGCCAAATCGAAGCAAGTGATGTTTTTTTTTTTATACTACTTAGTTGGCAAACAAGCATACAGCCCACCTGATGGTAAGTGGTCACCGTAGCCTATGATCGCTTGCAACACCAGGGGCATCATTAGCGCGTTGCCGGCTCTTTAGAAACCTTATAAATCCTTTTTTGAAGGGCCCCATGCTGTAGTCTCTTGGGAAAACCGTAACATTCCACAACCTCAACGTACGTGGGAGGAAGTTTCGTTGAAAGCGAACCGTACGTGATTGAAAAGGTTCGAGGATGTGAGGATGAATACCCTGTCTGTGGCGAAAGGTGCGATGGTAGAAGGTGGCCGTAGGCATCAAATCAAACAATTCCTCTGAACACATCCCATTATATAGACAGTAGAACACACAGAGAGAGGCAAAGTCTCTCCTTAGAGATGTGATTGTTAATGGAAATAAAACAAGATATTAATAACAGAAATTTATTAGAAATTCAAATATTGCTAAATAAAATTGTTTTATGCAGCCGTTGTCGCATCGAAATGCGATTTCCCATTATTTTAAGGGTCTCCTCTTTCACGTACGTTTTCATTCTTATGGTTAAATATCTGTTCGCAATACATTTAATTAGTTCTAATTCATGCCTTGATTCAGTGGTGAGAGGTTGTACTGGTTGAGAAATATCGTTTAAGCGGGAATAAAATTGATGTATGATGACGTTCATCATATATTTTTTCGTAAAATTTTCTGCACATTGGTGGGATAAGGTAACAAATATTTTTTCAGTGAATTTTACAATATCGTACACTATTCTAGAAGCATACTTAAGACCACCTCTGTCGATGAATGTTGTAAACGATGAAAAATTACAAATGTCAAGAATGTCGTAATTATGGTCTTTTTGACCTCTTTTTGTTAGCAAGGCTGCTTTACAATACTCACATAATATTTTGGCTGTAATTTTGCCAACAATATAACCCGTTATATTGTTGGCAAAATTTGTTCTCTCTATTAACTGCACAAAAGAATCAATACTGTCTTCTTTATTTTGTTCAGAACTCGAGACTTGTAAAGTTGACTGTGCTCTTTTTGCGCTCCTAAACTAAAATATTGGTGAAGACTCATAATTGTCATCAGTACAGTTAGCATTGATACTTGGTCGTATGCTGTTGCGCAAAAGTTATTTGCGCATTGAGTACATAAATTGAAGGGCATCTGGGTTATCATTCGTACGCCCGCAAGCTCTAACACATGAGAAAAATAACTCTAAGTGATCTTGAGAAGCTTTATGTGTTAGAAGATATTTCAAAGCATTTTCTTCAAAAAGATCTGTTGCAAGATTTGTAAAACTATACGTATCAATTATCAGACCAAGAGCAGGAGTTTGTCTAATGTGGGTTAAAATATTTTGGCCGTTGACTTTTAATTTTGACAAATAATTTCTGGTTTCTTGAAAGACATTCTACCATATTTCTTTGTTATTTGGGCGTAACGGAGACTTAAAACCAGTCCTAAAAGGATGTTTTGAATCAAATGCGTCAAAAATTCTGTCGAAGTACCTTAGATACTCAACGGTGGCCTCGCTACCGGCAAAATCTGGATGTCCAGAACTTCTTAAAAAATCGAGTGTAATGGCTACCGAACTACTGAGGACTTGGACTGCTAATCTAACATTCATTTTCTTACCGAAAAAGTTGATATGAGCACGAGAAATTTTGTTTGCAAACTTTAGCCCTTCCTCTTCTTGTAGTTTTTGTAGTTTCTTTATATAATCAAATTTTATTTCACCCTTTTCGGAACTCTACGATCTTTCAGCAAACACGTTTCTCGCTAGTTTAATCATATGAACAGGGTCCAAAATGCAATGCACATTACCATCCTTGCTTGGATGCTTAAAAATGAGCGGATATTAGGATAGATGAAATTACAACCCAGTATTCGATATGTTTTCACATTAGTAACAGCACCATCCGAAGTCAAACATCGAACAATTATATTAATGTCTGCTAACATTCTTAACGCAGTAGATATTAATTGTGCCTGAATGTCAGCAGATATCTTATCCACAAAAAAACATCCAATTGGACATTTAAATTTGTCTTTCAGTGAAACGATTTGAAATACTAATACGTCTGAGGCTAACTTCTCGGCATCAATGGGAACGATACCACCAATATCTATTTTACCCCACCATTTGTAATTTTTTTCGTCCTATCTCTTCCCTGATTTGATTGACTTGGAATCGAATATAAGGGCGACATTAGCTATATCCTCAGACTGGTTTAAGAAAATTAAAGACTTCGGTCATGAATCCTACATTACAGTTATGTGTAAATAACATTCTTCGTAAGGTTACTGGGTGCAGAAGACTGATGTGATTTCTTAAAAAAAATTAGGCTTTTCCTGAATAATAGTACAAAGTCAACGCAAAGGACTTCAAGCTATCGCTGTACCTAATTCCTCGGCTAGATTTTGTATCATTTATTTTCTCGTGGATATTTTGAAAATTTAGTTCAATCATGTCTTTTACCTCTGAGTAACTGTTACATTTCTTCTTTATCAATGAAAGTAATGATTTTAAATTGTTAATTGTAGTATTACGCCTTTTAAAGCGTTGAGATAGAATTTTGATTTCTCGTTTTAATTTTTTTTTTCCGAGGAGGAATTAGATTTTCAGTTTGGATTGATTTATCCAATTCCTCTTGCATTTTCTGTTTTTTCCCAGGTGGTTCCGATGTAGATGGTTCAACTAATTTTATGCTACTAAGAACATAAATTTTCTTCTCACCTGGTAAAACCTAAAACAATAAATTGCATAAGTAGGGTCTTCGAGATTACAAGACAATTCTTAAATAAATAAGAAATCACTTAACATAAGGTATACATTGTTTTGTGATTTTTTTAGCTTATTTTAAAAGACATGTTCAAACTTATGGAACACCCTAAAGGGCCAAGCATTGTACGCCTAGCCCCGTGACGGAAAATATTGGACTTTGGAAACAGCGCCAATGTTATTGATTCTCCATAATTATACTGTCAGAATAGGTCATCGACCTTTCATGAAAATGAAATTTTGATCGAATTTAATGGAAAAAGATCCTGCTTACCTTTGGAAATATCGATGGCACTGCGTTGCCTTTTAATCGTTTTTTGGACTCGTTGACAAAATCCTCATCTTTAAAATGTAAGTTACATACAACTGATGTTTAGGTTATTTTGCCAGGTATAATTTCTTTCCACTTTTAAGCTACAAATTCATCCTTAGGCATCCTGTACAGCAATAAAATACACATGTAGTAAAATTACATCCTCGTCACTTGAAATACCTACTCAAAGGTCTAACTAAATATTGTTCACGCCACTGTTCTGAAATATGGCAATAGATGGCGGGAATCGGCACGTCAAAATTGTCAATAGTAACCGAACTCATGAACTAGGACAACTATGAACCTAAAACACTTCAACAATTTTATAGTTGTAGTGTTCAAAGCGTCCAATCAGAACATGCCGTGCACTTCATATGACACAAAATCAACCAATAACAACTCGTAAAATTTTAGTATTTCTAGTGTCGCTGACTATGTTACGAAAAAACATTTATTACATAAAAACACCTTGGAATTATCTAATTACACTGGTCATTAAGTTCGAACTCGAAATGAAAATACAAAAACAGTAGGCGGGAGATAGTTAAAAATTTATCGAGTTGCTGAAATATCTACAAAATAGCTTTTTATTTTCTCGCAGTAGTCGTGAAAAGCACTGTGTTAAGCGTCGGCCGAAAGTGCATTAGCTGGACTACCCGTCGGCTCTCGAACTAACTCGTCCATCTATTGCTTACTTTCTAGCCTCTACAACAATTTACTATTTATTTTATAATATTATAAGCCGTGGTAGCAGAGTTGGAAGAACGCTTGACTCTAACTGTGAGGTCAAAATAAAAACGACAACCCACTCATCTCTAACTCTAAAAGACCCTTAAACCTATAGCGTGGACACCCTACCCCATAACCTGCAAGAAAATCTAAATAACAACTGACCTGTGGAATGATACGCCGCAGCCAGGATACCATTCTATTTTACAGCCATTCACGCAACAAAAGTACACCATTTTCGCATGTACACTGATGAATTATGTTAAAATATCACGAAAACAAAATCGAATTTCATCTGCACTCCGCCGTAAAAAAAGAAAGATAGCAGACATATTGCTTTTTGTGATTTTGTCTGAAGACAAGGTTGTCATTATAGACAGAAAATTCTACTAATAATATCTTCAAATACTTATTTTATTGTATGTTTTGCCTTAACATATCTGTACAAATCTTAAACAATTATAACATCAATTTAGGAACACATTTATCGGTCAATAATAATTAAAATGTAATATTTCAAATAGTGATAAATCTACCACTCACTACCAGAGCAGATTTTATTTTACACTGGCATACTTACTAGACAAGGACGCACTACTATTTTAGTTATCTCGCCTGGCTCGTTTTTCAACTTTTACAACTGGCAGGGAAAAATGAACCATATTGTATTGGCTTAGAGTTCAAAGGTCATTGGGCAACTAAGTATGGAACCTATACCCACGGCCTACAAAAAAAAAATAGGTAGTATGTTTAGATAAACGTCTCTAGTTTACGAATATATATGTCGCATTAACGCAGACAACGGGAAAAAAACATAAATCTAAAAAATAAAAATACAATAATAATGTTTATTATAACAAGGCTTAGTACATTTTTATTGGTTTTTTGATAGTAAACATGATTTTAAAAATAAAATAAGTAAAATAAAACAAGTATAGAAGAGTTTTTAAGTTTTATTCGACATGATCAATGTCTACAGGAATAATTGTATCGTCTAAAAACGCCGCAGGCGCATCAATTTGATTTTGATGTCGGGCCCAAGACAAAAAATATACTATGCTGGCTATATGCGCGCAGCATCCAATAGGGCGGCAACCGTGGATACAAGACCAGTAGTAATCCTCGATACTATCTCTGCCCTGTCTTGTTGGGTTCACCAATATGTAAGTATAGTATGTTTTGCTCCTGACATGTCGCGACTGTATTTTTCCCCGTATTAATATTTTGTCTGGTGTTTTTACTCTTATAGCGCGCAAACGTTTATTTTGTTTATTTATTTAACAGAATGCTTCACTGGAATTGTTTTATCAATACATTTATTACCTATTTTTTATTTATCTTTAACATTTTATTCCCATGGTTTAAAAAAAAATAACTATATAAATTTAAATAATAATATCTAATAATATCTAGGAACAATGTCACACAGATCATCCTAGCCCCAAACTAAGCAAAGCTTGTACTATGGGTACCAGGAGACGATATACATACTTATATATATAGATAAATACTTATATACATAGAAAACATCCATGACTCAGAAACAAATATTCGTGCTCATCACACAAATATTTGCACTTACCGGGATTCGAACCCAGGACCACCAGCTTCGTAGGCAGGAACACTACCAACTAGGCTACGGTGACCGAATGTAGGTTAATACTTAACAATTTAAAACTAATTTGGTTTTTGTAGGAAAACTATCGTTAACTGGGTTAGATTTCACCCAAAGACCTTTGTAATCAAATAGTATTGAAGTACACCATCCAGTTTAACGAAGTTAATGTAAATCTATGGTCTACGTACTGTACGGTGGGACAAGGATCTCTAAGGTAGTACTTTTATCTTCTTTGGATCTCTACACAGATACTTCTATCTATTCTACTACGGAACTATATGAACGTGACTGACATAATTTGTGGGAGGGCGACACTATTTTTTTTATGTGAAACATCTATAGCCGCACGTAAAACAGATTTCTGGCGTGGCGACGCATGCCGTGGCGCATGCGCAATTGACTTTTTATTTTATCCTGCCAGGCGTCCCGTGACGGCTCACATTTTTTTTTTAAATCATATTTACGGCTCTGGCTTCTTCGGCCTTATGAGCCTTCAGTAAAATATATTTTTATTTCATTTATTGGTCAATGTCCTGTAAAGTCAGTCACAGTCAAGTCATACATTGTCCTTGTCCTACCCCAGTAAAGCAGTGGAGACTTTACTAGAGGCTTATATGTAGTTTTAGATTCAACACAAAAATCGCAATTCACGGCATTATGGCACTTTCCTCCACTTGTATACATTGTCCATGATGTTATGTCTAAAAATCCACTATATTTACACATAAAAACTCGAATTTACACCAGTTTTTGAAAATGAAACAATGCCCCGATGCGTCTTTTCCGCGGTGGCGCCAAAACAAAACTCTTGGGCGACACTATTTATTTATTTATAATTTCCGTTTTACGGCTCTAGCTTCTTTGGCCTTATGAGCCTTCAGTAAATATATTTTTAAATCATTTATTTCCGTAATTGTCAAGTAAAGTCCGTCACAGTCAAGTCATACATAGTCCTCGTCCAACCCCAGTAAAGCAGTGGAGACTTTACTAGAGGCTTTTATGGAGTTTTGGTTACAACACGGAAAATCACAATTCACGGCAATATCGCACTTTCCTCCACTTGTGTACGTTGTCGAAGATGTTATGTCTAAAAATCCACCATATTTACACATAAAAACTCGAATTTACACCATTTTTTGAAAATAAAACATAGCCACGATGCGTCTTTTTCCGCGTTGGCGCCAAAACTCCGGGAGACACTATGACAGCAAGGGTTGCTTTTAAGAATTTTCCCTAATATTACTGGAAAATTTAAATACATAAATAAAATAAAAAGATTTATATTCACGTAGCCTTTAAAAAAGCGATTGTAAATAGTCAGAACATGTTTGTAGTAATACAGTTATTAATTGTAGTTACTTATTACAGATATTTGCACGGTGCACGGAATGTTAAAACATTTATACAATTTATTTTATAATAGTAGTGATATTTAGCTAGCTTGTATTAAGTTATTGTCAAGGAGATTATGTTTAGGTTTAATTATTGAAATTAATATTTACTACATATTGTCTGAATGGTTCTGTCTATATTAAGGTATGAATTCAGTATTATTATTTTAACGGATCTTGTGTTTAAAACGCCGGTCGCGCTTTAATGCTACCACCGGATCCAATGCGCACCAACTGAGAAGACCCAGCGAAACAGACTCAGCAGGTTCATCTACTACCGGTTTCAACACGGCCTAGTTGAGACGGTCCGGCGAAACATACTCAAGCGGGCATGAACACGGGATTTGGTCCACTTAAAGTAATTATTTAGTAGGCAAATACAATATCTGCTCGATCGGTTGTCTGAATGAATATTAATTTAGATTATATTTAGGAAACAAAAGAAAAACATTGAAACAATAACATTATTCATTTTGAGACAGAGTCAATAAATTTAAATTTAGTATATGTTAGCAATCATATTACAGATAGTCACAGATAGTTCACGTAACTCAAAAAATTAGTCATGTCTATATAGACATATGGCTACAAGATCTCCAGCGAGCAATGTGCAGGTAGGTGGTGAGCGCCAGGCGTCTTTGTCATCGATGTACTCTTTAGTGGTATAATAACCCCTAGCCATAAGTACACGTTTAATATGTGTCTTGAAACTTGTGTCAGGCAGATCAGTAATACGAGTTGGAAGCTTGTTATAAAACCTAATATAATTTCCTAAAAATGAATTATTCGTTTTGTTGACTCTAAAGCCTGGTATTGCAAGTTTGTCTTTATTCCTAGTATTTATGTTATGCATTTCACTTTTTTTTCTATAGTTGTAATATTTATTCTAACATACAATATATTCTGATATATATACTCAGATGGCACCGTTAGTATATTTACTTCTTTAAACAAAGTTCGCAAAGATTCGCGGCTACCTAACCCATAAATGGCTCTGACTGCTCTTTTTTGTAAAATGAAAATAATACTTATGTCAGCTGCCGAACCCCACAGCAGAATGCCATAGGACATAATACTATGGAAGTACACGAAATATACCAATCTAGCAGTTTGTTCATGTCTTATTTTCCAAACGGCATAGGAAGCCGAACTCAATTTAGCTGTTACATTTTCAATCTGAGGAGCGCATTGCAATTTTGCGTCTAATGTCAATCCCAGAAATACGGTTGACGGAACTAAATCTAAAATTTCCTCATTTAATGCAACTGTTGATATAACCTGTCTCACATTTGGTAATGAGAATTTGATACATTTCGTTTTCCTTGCATTTAATAAGAGGTCATTTGTTGAAAACCATTTTAATATAAGGCCGAGTGTTTTATTTTGTGCAATCTTTGTCCTTTTTATTTACTTTAAATATAAGCGACGTATCATCAGCGAAAACATGGCAATAGACTGTATCCATTGTATTTTGTATCAATTGTATACATTTGACGGGCCTTGGTGTAGTTCGTTTTATTTAATCCCACCCAGGACAGGTCTTTGTGTTTGTCCTGTGTCTGGGTTTTTATCTATATACGTATGTATTTACAAAAGTAGTATATCCGCTCGCTTGCCCAATGGGAGTCCGCGCGCAACGCGCCTTTGCCCCGGGCCCTCAGCGCGTGCCTACCTCAAATGTCCCACGAAAAAAACTTGACGACCCTACTTTGTCCCGCCATTTATAGCACCATCAGCGCGCGGGTCGACTTTCACAAAATCGTTTCTTGTGACTCAATTTGTTTAAAAAATTTTAAATTATGACGAAAAGATATTTTGAGTTGAGACAAATATTTTAATAAACCATAGAAAAGCACGACATGACAACCTAATAACAAGTTTCCATGGAAACATATTCAAGAAGGTACGTGCCTTCTTACATCCACTCCTGTTTTAAGAGCTCATACCAAGAACATTACACAACTTTTCTAGTCGTGGTCCGTATAGTGGTTTTGTGAAAAGATCTGCCAATTGGGATTCAGATGAAACTTGTTTGACTTGAAGCTTGCCAGCAGTCACACACTCTCTCACATAGAGATTTCTCCGCTGTATGTGCTTGGTGCGACTATGTTGTTCGTATGGTGGATTATACGCCAGTTTTATTGTCGACTCGTTGTCGATGTAAAGAATTGGAGGTTTTTCAGTCCTCGTTATTTCCTCTAGCATTCTCTCCAACCATACTATCTCCCGAGTTGTTTCTGAAGCAGCAACGAGTTCCGCCTCCGTTGACGATGAAGAGACTGTTTTCTGTTTCTGACCACGCCAGCTGATTGGTCCATAAAAAGAACATAGTATTCCAGATGTTGAGTGGCCGGCTGCAAAGTCTGCGTCACTGTAGCAAATCAATTTGTTCATTTGATTAGCATTGCTAAATACTAAGCCTTTATCCATAGTACCTTTAAGGTATCGTATAATTCTCTTTACTGCAACAATATCTGTTTTAGTTGGATTATCCAAATTTCTGGAGGCTGAACTGACTGCAAAATTGATGTCTGGTCTTGTAGCAACCATGAGATAGGCTACAGAACCTACAAGTTGTCTATATGGAAATTTTTCTTCCTTAGTCAGGTCCTTATTCTGCTGAGCCTCTTTTATGATTGGAGTTTTCACAGATTTGCATTCAGACATTTTATACTTTGCTAGTAGTTTTCTAGTATATGCTTTTTGGCTTAATGTTATAGCGCCACTTTCACACCTTTCTATTTCCAGACCTAGAAAATAAGAAGCAGGTTTTGTCTTGATTTTGAAGCGGTTTTGGAGCTCGGTAATAAATTTCTCTCCTTCACTCTCCGAGGACGAGGCAACAAGCCCGTCATCAACATATAGTGCAATCAAAAACCTTAGAGGTACCATTATCTCTGATATACAGGCAGGGATCTGAAGTACTCTGACTGAATCTTGAACTCACAAGAAATTCATGTATGCTAGTGTTCCAGCATCTTGGTGCCTGTTTGAGACCATAGAGACTTTTTTTTAAGACGGCACACTCTGTTTGTACCATCATTATATCCTTCTGGTTGTCTCATGAATATTTCTTCCTCAACATGACTATTTAGGAAGGCTGTCGATACATCAAACTGACAGAGGGATAATTTTTCTTTTACTGCTACTGCTAAAAGAGCACGGACGGTTGTAAGTCACACTACAGGGCTAAAAGTTTTATCATAATCTATCCCTGGTTTCTGTGAAAACCCTTTAACCACCAATCTTGCTTTGTATCTTTCGACAGTGCCATCTGGATTGGTCTTTACTTTGAATATCCATTTGCACGGTAAAGCTTTTCTATTCTTTGGTAAAGGAACGAGCTCCCATGTCTGATTTTCATTCAAAGAATTGATTTCACTCAACATTGCCTCCAACCACTTGTCTTTATCATTGTTTTTTAGAGCCTCATTATAAGTTTCAGGTATTTCGTAGTTTTCTTTGAAAGCTTCTGCTGCAGTATTTACAAAATCGTCAAATCTTTCAGGTTTTCTAAGGCAGCTTCGGTCACGAAGTACTCGATGTTCTGTTGGAGCTTCTCTTTCATTTTCTCTATTGGTTTCCTCAGTCTCTTCGTCATTGATGTCTGAGATCAAAACTCGCTCAATATTATCATCGTCATCACCTTCGATTGTTTCATAATCATTTTCATCAGCCCCATCAAAGAAGGTTGTATCAACATATTTGGTTTCATCGTGATTTTCCTTTGATGCTGCTGTGTCCAACGCTGACTTTCGAGTTTCAGTATAGAAAAGTTTGTTGGTGAATCGGACGTCTTTCGCAATCATAATTTTGTGTTTCATAGGTACCCAAATCCTGTAAGCTTTTGATGTTTCTGAGTAGCCTACAAACATCCCAGGTATGACTTTTGACTCAAATTTATTAAGCTTCCCGTTTTTTATAAGAATGAAAGCTTTTGTTCCAAATTGACGTAAGTGTAATACACAGGGTTTTCTATGAACCCATTTTTTGAACGGCGTTGTAACAGTACCGAACTGTGAAGAAAGAGTTTTGTTGATGCTTCTATTTGAAAGGTAGTTAGCTGTTTGTATTGCTTCGCCCCACTGATTTTGAGGTGCTTTTGATTCGAGCATCATACTTCTAGCTTTTTCCAGCAGTGTACGATTTTTTCGTTCAGCTACACCATTCTGGTGAGGTGTATATGGTGCTGTCAGGCGTCTAGTTATACCATTTTCTTTGAGAAAATTGTCAAACTCTTTATTACAATATTCTAGGCCATTATCTGATTGTAGACAGATTATTTTATGGCCGGTAAAATTTTCCATTTCGGCCTTATATATTTTGAACTTCTCAAATACTTCACTTTTGTTCTTTACGCAGTACATGCGGCTGTATCTGGTATAGTCCTCAATGAAACTTACAAAATATTTATTTCCATAGTGAGTTTGAAACTTCATTGGACCGCGAACATCACTATGTACAATTTCAAGTGGTTTTGTTGTACGTGGACTAGTATTTGGTTTACTAGGCAGTCTTTTAATCTTTGCTTGTATACATATTTCACAAGCACCAAGTTTTTCGAATGGCTTGAAGTCTAAACCAATAAGGGTCTGGTTTGTCAGTGCCAACTTCATATCGTCTTCGTTCATGTGGCCTAAATTTTTATGCCATTTTTGAATTTTTGTATCTTCTACCAAGTTACATTTTTCTTTGGTACGTTTATATGAAGTGGGTGTTACGTAGTATAAACCATCTTTAGCTTTTGGTGCATTAAGTACAATCCCAGCATCAGGATATTTTACTGTAGCCTTTTTATTTGTAAAAAGTACAGTACACCCCGATTCTGTCGCTTTTCCGATAGATATTAGGTTTGTACATAAGCTAGGCACATAAAGCGTGTCATTTAGAGTAACTTCTCCAGTTCTACCATCATCATTTGCATTTACTGCTAGAATCACTAGGCCTTTTCCTTTAATTTCAGCTGTAGCTTCTTTGGATGCTAACTTAAGTGTCTGTGAATTGGATTGACCAAGTTTATTAAAATATTTCCTATATGGGACATGTGCGATGTACAACCACTATCAAGAATCCATTCATATTTCTGATCTTGAAAATGAAAATCCTATATTATATAAATAGAATGCATACAGACAGCATACGAATTTCTAGGTTCTTGCTTTACCTCGTCAGTTGTTTTGTTCTCTCTGTACTTTATTTTTCTGCATTGTTTAATATTATGACCTTTTTTCTTGCAAAATTTGCACAATTTGGTAAAATACGACTCTTCCACACAGTCTTCATGGCATTTGCTAGCTAATCTTGCTTGACACTCTTCTAGAATTTTGATTTTCAAGTCATCGGGTTTTGGTAAGATGTCTCTCGACTCTATTGCAATCCGGAAATTATCGTATTCTCTAGGAAGACTGTAGAGCATCATTACAGTCAACAGATCATCATGGATTTCAATCTCCAGGTCTTTTAATTTGTCAACCGTGTCCATGAATTTATTTAAGTGATCTCTGACATGACCATCTTGCATTTTGGACAGTATCAGTTGTTTAAGGAGAGTCGCTTTTCTAGCAGGTCCCTTACTGTTGTAAATCCCGTCGAGTAGCGTCCAAATGTCATAAGCCGTTGCACAATGTTTTATTTGTTTTAATTCGGAAGGTGAAATTAGGAGTACTAACTCTGACTGAGAGATAAGGTCCTTTTCTTTCGTCTGTTCATCAGCATTTTTAAAGTCTAGCGGTTTTTCTACGCATGACCCAGTGAACGCAAATAAACATGGAAGCATTACTTCAAGGAAACTAAGCTCAAATCTTGACCCAATATTCCAATCAAACTGACACAAAGGAATACCGTCTCTGATTGGCCAAAAATATTGCCGCTCAGGTTCACCTTTTAAAAGTAGACATTATGACGTGAAGTTTGGGTCTAAATTGCCATGTTCATGTCATTCGCCGAGGGATGTTTTATGCTATAAAGTGCAACGAAAATAATTCACCGTGACATTGATGTTATTAAAATAATATATAATTACGATAAAATATACAGTTTCTTGAACTTTACGGCAAGAGCTTTTCTTAGGTATTTGGCAAGTAATGGGTTTGTTTGCTATGATAATAAGGTAAATAAAACAAATTTGTGGTCATTTATTTATTATAATTATTATTTACAATTTCCGTATACGTGCTACATTACAGGGTTACTTCTTAAACACCAACAACCTCGCAGGACTAGGAAGTTAACACCATAAGCAACAACTAACTCTACGCGCATCGCAAAGATTACGTAACCCGCCTGGTTACGTTATCTTTGCGATACGCGTAGAGTTATAAACATTCAAGTGTGAAAGTAAATTAATATTGACTTTTTACAAAAAAAAATATAGATATAGATAAAAATACAAATTATCAAAATTTGTAAAATAAATGTTATTGCTTATGGTTTTAGCTATCTAGTCCTGCGAGGTTGTTGGTGTTTTACAAGTTACCCTATATATATATATATATATAAATAAAATAGAATTGCCTGTTTTTAATGCATTAAACGAATAATTGTACCGTACGTATCGTAGCGTTTATTTTAGCTTCCTGTATCCCTTTTTTGAAACAGAAAAATCGTCATTGCTGAAATGAACCGAACATACCCCTGTCGTTTTATTTGGACTCCATTCAATTGCATTCCTTTTAAAAGGAACGGCTTTCGTCTATAGTTCTCTTCACTTTAGATCTAGTAGAAATCTGAAGAAACCAAGTAATTTTAATACCACCATTACTATTCTTTTGAACAAACTCTAAAGATGCTGAGTATTTTATCTAAGATTATTATAAAATGAATAATTATAATAAATAAAAATATTTATCATAATTTTTGTGTCGAGTTATAAATTGTTTCGTTTGCATAACAACATCACCATATATTTTGTGTGAATTAGATTGACTTCATATTAAATAAATTAAAATATATAGCGATGTACTTACCCGTAATAACTAATTTCAACACTCTTGTTATGCAAATGAGATTTGCATTTTTGTAAATTAAACACGCTGAATCCAATAACTGACAGACGACCGCCATTGATACACACGCCAGCACATCCACCTACCCAAATCTGTAAAATTTCTTATTTAGATTTTCAACTTTATCACATAAGTATAAGGTTCATTTTCAATTGGCGAAATTTGACAGATTGGAGTAGCTTGATGTGCTGGCGTCTGTACAATGTCATAATTTAAAATCATAAAAGTCAAAGCTAAACAAAAAACACGCTGAAGTACCTGTCACCACAATCAGTAATAAGGCGGACTCAAAGATATTATAATATAACAAGATTGCGCACTGAGGGAGCAAAAACGGCCCGAGCAAGAAGTAGCTGTTTTGGATGGCATCTACTTCTAATAGAGTGACCATGCGTCGTGGAATTATGCGAATGATTAAAATTTTGTTTTTATGAGAATGAATAAACTTACTTTTGAAGTATAATCATACTACCTGTGCAGTGCTTTTAAAGTTACTGTTCGCCCCACTGCATACCTAGGTATACGTATTCGAGATGTTTTCGTTACTTATACTTTCTTTATTTTGTATGCCTCTCTGCAAGCAATATAAATTAAATTATACCAAGATTATTTGTAGATTTTTTAAACGTTTGGAAATTATATAATTATTTATAGTACAATTCCCGCCTAATGTAAGTGTGAGTAGTGGTAGATATTTTGGACAAAGGCAGTAGACTTTCCAAATATTATATATTCGTAATGTATCCAAATAGTTTTCAAGTATATTATATGTTTTATTTACTTATATTCTTTTTCGCAACAAGTGTTTTGTGTCAGTCGGCTATAGTATTCTAGGATAATTATTGTAATACATATATTCAATATAGATTAGATTGTGAAAATCAGGTAACACTAATAGACTACAGGCCCGATTTTTAAATTTATTCCACGGCTAGTACTATACTCACTACCTTAATTGAAAATATCTTCTAAGTGGCTTTATCTAAACAACTGAGATAATTTTATATCTTTTGTTATTAATAAGAGTGTAGCAATTGTCTATTTCTTACCTATTTACTCATAACAAACACTGACACGAGGAAACAGTAGCCTCGTTTTAGTGTTAGATATAGTGAAATAGACAATTATTCATCATCATCATCATCATTACAGCTTAAATAAGTCCACTGCTGGACAAGCCTCCCTCAAGAATCATCTTGAGGGGATATGCCATAATCGCCACGCTTGGCAGGCGGGTTGGCGATCGCAGTATGATGGTCGTAGTACTCAGAAGGAAGCTGCTTCCCGTCCTCTGGTAGATATTGCCTCGGGTCGACTTCTACGCCCCCCACGGGATGAGATGGGGTGATGATATTCTGATTCTGATATTTGTCGCCGTCACCACACAGCAGACAATTATTACGTAGGTATAAAATACTTAATATACATTACGACAGGTTGGAAAAATCGTTTGTTGTAAGAGGCAACAATCTCGAGTAGGTATGCTTAGTGGCTGGTAGTGGGGAATAGTATTTTGTGTCAATGTGCAAAAACTCTAAAACAAATGTGAATGTTATTTGTAATAAAACAGTTAATTGCTATATCAGATTATTATTTACCGGGAACAATATTCATCCATTTTTGTTTCAATTCCTCGTTTTTGGGAAATCTAGAAAAACGATCCATTAAATACGTAACGAATGGTTACCCTGTTGCTGAACTTAGCCAAAATATAGAAACATTACAAGATAACAATTACTTGTGAAAAGATATACCACTCCCCAGATGACCCTCACTTTTACACCCTTTTACGCAACAAGTTAAAACCATTTTAAGCAAATTGGAACTGGATTGGAGCACAATACGATAAATAATTTCAAAACAAACATTCGCCATATTTGTTTACAAATTGAGTGTGGTAAACGTCATTTCTTATAAATACTGCTATTGAATTTACTAAACCCAAATTAAATGTATTTAAAAAGCTATCAAAGAATAAGACATAGTTTAAAAAAACGTTGTGTACGTCTTAAATAAATAAAAATTATTTAATTATAGTTATATGAAAACATAATCCTAGGTGTTTGACCAAAAATTCTACTATTTTATACGTCAAGTAAGTTATTTTTAGGCTAGCCATCTGTTAGACAGGGACAGATTCCAAAACGAGAGCCTCTCAAGTGGTCCGTTTTTTTCCTATTGGTACACTACAAAGAGAAATGGACTGTATCTTAAAGACTTTGAGTTCATTTTACTTTGAACTAACTCTTGGAGTGCGCTATCTTGTTATATTATAATATCTTTGGGCGGACTAGACACTATAACAATATCCGGAAATTTTCTACAGTAACCGGAATTGTTTTGTACAAAAATATATTATTTGTTAGATGATTGACAGATTTAACTTCTAAAACGAATTTACTAGGAAAATACAATCAAAATTATCAAAATAAAGGCAATCATTTGAATGTTTCGCGCAAACATGTACCTACCGTATGTTGTTAGGTCTCAAAAAAAGGTTAAATCTTTGTTTCATGTTGGAATTTTTATATCTACGTGTTAGTTATTTACTTACCTTGATGTTCACAAAAAATCTCCAAGAACAACACTGGATTTATGTAGAAAATCACTTTTTTGTCGCACCACATCCCTCACCGAATCAAGCATGAATCGAACTGGAGTGAAACGTAACGTTTTTATTTTTTTTCTTGTTTTTTGTTTATGGCTTTGATGCTTGACTGGGGTTGTGTGGAGGGAAATTTCACGAAGAAACGGGACAAATAATACAAATTAGGCCCTGGAGTGATTGAGACGGGTAGAATCAGCTTTTTCGACGGCGGGAGCGATGTTAACCACAGGTTGACATGGTCATAGCTGAGTGAAATGCAATGTCAACTACCAGTTAACACGGGCAAAGCTGACTTCAAGGTTATGACTACTACTTGACATGGTCAATTCTAAATTCTCGATTTGTCAACTAATAGTTAACACGGGCAAGCCAGCGGATATGTAGTATATCAGCTATCTGATTTCCATAGTAGAGGACACCAGCAAATCAAGCTACCCCAGTCCCCAAACTATCCCCAATTGAAAGAAATTTGACAGATTGGGGTAGATGGTTGTGATGGCGTCTATACAAGCTTTACTTAGTTTGGGATCAGATGCCGTGTGTAAATTATGTCCAGGAATATTGAACTCTAGAAATTTGTTGAATACCCCATATATTGTCGATTTAATGTATTAAATAATTTGATAGCAAAAACGAAGAAAATAGTCATTTTTGTCTGTATAATAAAATTAATTTCAAAATTAATATTTCATTCACATTACTTAATACTACATTAATGTAAAAAATAAAACGAAAAATTAATACACGGGTGAGACTTAAATCAAACATTGTAACATTTACCTATCGAGGCGGCAACGGAGTTTTGGCGCCAACGCGGAAAGAGACGCATCGAGGCATCGCGTTTTATTTTCAAAAACTGGTGTAAATTCGAGTTTTTATGTGTAAATATGGTGGATTTTTAGACATAACATCTTCGACAACGTACACAAGTGCGATATTGCCGTGAATTGTGATTTTCCGTGTTGTAACCAAAACTCCATAAAAGCCTCTAGTTAAGTCTCCACTGCTTTACTGGGGTTGGACAAGGACTATGTATGACTTGACTGTGACGGACCTTACTTGACAATGACGGAAATAAATGATACAAAAATATATTTACTGAAGGCTCATAAGGCCAAAGAAGCCAGATCCGTAAAACGGAAAAAAAATAAAAATAAAAAGACGTGTGGCACTCGGAGGCTGCCGCGGTAAAGCTATTGCATAGCATCTTTTATCAACTTATGCAATTATAATTATCTATTTATTTTATAATACTGCATTTGTGATAATAATAATAAAATGAATGTATATAGAGTACTAGGTAACTCATTTTCTTTCACTATATTTTCGTGACTTTCTTCATTAATAAATGCACTTTGTTTATTCATATCTAAAACAAATTATACGAGTAGGTACAGATATTCACTGTTGTACGTAGATGATAAATACCTATACACCTAGGGTAACCTGGTCTAGGAGTACGCACTTAAGGTACAAAATATTCTAAAAAAATAAAAATGCTATTTCAGAGATCTATAAGGTATTTATTACGCCCACAATTTAAACATCTATTATAAAGAAAATAAAAAACAGTGAAAATTACGTTTTATCTCTCAAAATAACAAAAATAAACATAAATGGGAATTGCGTACTCTTACAAGTACTATTGGGTAAGAGTACGCGCCTACGTCGATAAGAGTACGCGGGTCATCAATAATTTTTATTTATATTGTAGAGGCGGCAAAAAAATTTCCTTGACCTTCATATGTCGTACATACAAGCCTCGTGCCACCATTTGGAGCATTTTGAGCATCCTATCCTATAGTCTTCTGCGGGTGTTCTATGTAGATTTCAGTACATGCTGGGCATCTCCAACTCTTTTCTTTTTGGGCGTTTTATTTGGCACTTGAAAAGATTTTTTGGCCCATTTAGGAAGAGATTTCGAGGCTAGTTTTTGAACATTCTTTGGTATATTCTTTAATACATTACTTCGTACTTTCTTTGAAGCTGAAAACTCCTCGAGGGCCATCTTGTATGGAGACCCACTTAAGAAATCTGAATTAGCTCTTTTGCGGTTAGATCTTGAAAAATTTTCCGCTCGTGGTAGGGGGTAATATCTTCAGGGGTAAGTGAGGTGATTCGATGCTTTGAATGGGAAGGCAAGCAAGTTGTAGGTAGGTTATGGCTCTTTCTTACTCAATCTGAGGGCTGCGGAGAAAATCTGAGAGCATTACTCTCAAAGTCAACATTTTGTACCAAATCAGTCGGTTGAGAAATCCGTGGTTTATTAGAATCTGCCAAAAGTACAGACGCCAGCACATCAAGCTATCCCAATCTGTCAAATTGGGGAAATTTTGAGATAAAGTTGAAAATCTATAAAAGAAATGTGACAGATTGGGGTAGTTGGATGTGCTGGTGTCTGTACATTTTCAACCAGGAGGTCGGCTGACTGGGCAATCTGTTACTCAAAGAGACGATCTCTTCAGTCTCTTCCTTCAGTGGCTTCATGCATCCCCAAAGATTTCTCAACTGCCCATTTTGATTCACCTGCCTCGATGCGTGTTTTATCATTGAGCCACTTTTGTGGAGTACAAAAACTTCTTTCAGTTTTTCTTTGACGTCTAGACATCCTGTGCACAAAATGAAATAATAATATTAAAATATGTACAAATACAAAGAAATTCAGTAACAAAAAAAAACTTTTTAATTAATTGCGTGTAAGAGTACGCGCGTACTCTTAAACGATACATAACTGCGTACTCATACACGCTCTAGCCAAATCATAAACGAACTGAATTCAGCGCCTTCTCTCGGCGTTGACCGAAATCACGCTCGCGGCACGAGTTGGTTATCGTCTTTGCAAACTTAAATGTTTACTTCGTTTTTAAAAAACAATTGCATGCTTGACTCAAAGATACTTTAAAAACGGTAAAAATATTTAAGATTTTAGGCAAATATCATTAAACTTACCTGATTCCTGTGTTTTCGTCCGGATTTGATATCTTTTTCGCACAGCACTTCTCACCACGTTTGACATCAAAATACAACTGAGGTTAGCCGCGTATCGGAAACAACTTCACTGCTTTTGATGTTGCGTACTCTTATCGGATGCGTACTCCTAGACCAGGTTACCCTATATACTTTCTCACAAACAGCTGATTACGGTAGTTTTCCAATTCCAATACAACCAATGCCACCTAAAGGCGGGTTGCTGAACTAAAGAGACAAGCGTGATATTTCAAAAAGTCATTACGGAATTTCTGGATTCGGTCCCCACGCTCAAGGCCCGCGATAGAAGCTATGCAATAGCATAAAAAAAAGAGGCGGCAACTCGCTCGTTACTTTTTCAAATGGAATTATCGGGCCTACACTGTGTTTTTCTTTCATGAAAATCTCCTTAACCTTTAAGACTATTTCCCTGACACCACTTTTGGCTATATTGCTAGTGTTTTACACCAAATAATACAATAATAAACGTAGAAACAGCAGTACGCAAAGTAAGCTGTGGCAGAACTGTCAAAGAGACACTTTACAAGATGGCGGCGTTAGTTTCACTTTCATAAGTCCATGCTTTCAGCCATGTTCACAAAGATCCTTGTCGCACTATATACTACATTTTTTTTTCTCCCGTTCTCTTTGTGGACATTGGCTTGCACGTTTTGCGCATCCGCCAGAGTCAATTTTTAAATGTGTTGGATATAATTAGTATTTTTTTAAGAAAGGTAAGGAAACACATCGCGTTTAATCTTCGAGCATTTAGCTAGAAGCTACGTATAGAAATAAACAGGCAGTTTATAAGCACATTTCACATTTCATTAAGGCATAAAAAAAAACCACCAAAAAACCACACCAAAAGCCCACTCTAAAATAACAACCATTTATGAATTAGATAATGTATTGGAATATTCATTCGTTATTAAGAAAGTTATCACTACTTGTCACCAATATTATTTGAGCTAACTTAAGTACTTGGGTGGGAATCGTTATGGATTTTAATTTAATATGAAATTCAATTGAACAACTTTAGTTCATTGTGACATCACACCGCAGCCTATTCGCAAAGAGAATATAACAAACTACGCTAGGTATTCGTTTCTGAACTAACCCTCGTTACTTAAGCATCTTCTAGACGGTTGTAAACCAACGACCCAACAGAGGTGGGTGGGAACTAGTTTCCATCCACCGATTGTGTTTCGGCTACACGGATGCCAACCACGCGCCACCACGCAAGCGATTCAGTCGCGCGTCGTTTTTTGGCGTGAAATCACGTAGGTACTCGTATCGTGAGCGGAACAACTGCAGTCTAGATGTATGGCTACCACCAAGATAACCTCTGTTGGGACTCGAAGGCTGTATACAGAAAGAAACTTATAAACGTTTACCGACGCTTGACAGCGCTGGTAACCCGCGCAGGAAATTAAATGAATGCGCGCCGATAAGCACTGAACGGTGCCGAGTGCCAAGTTCCGACAAGCTTCAACACGCGCTGGTCAGCACTGGGCGCTGCCATTTAAAATTAATAAACAACTGCGACAACACGTGCAATTTTTTTTAATAAATATTAAAATGGATAGTGACGTGTTGATATCCTTAGTCTTCAGTAAGCAACCTGTGTGGTGCAAAAGGGATAAAACGTATTGTAATAGAAACGTGACTGACAAAATATGTTGGAAAGAAATAAGCGAGGCAATGAATGAAGACGGTAAGTATGAATTGATTTTATTTTTATTTCTCGACTTAAGTAACGTTACTAAACAGTTAAGTTTTATAAGTTCTTTATTTAAATATGTCTGAATAAAATGTTATTTAGGTTGTGACGTCATAGCTATGCCATTAATGTCAGTGAGGGTACTTTATCTACCCTCACTAACATTAATGGCATAGCTATGACATCACAACCTAACCAAATAATTAATTGTTGTAAGTCAATGTATTGTGTGAAAAATAGTTAACGTAAATATTTCTTATATCCATTGCTTCATTTGTAGGGTGATTTGTTCTATTCCACATTAAATAGTAAATATTCGGTCGATACCGTCTTTATCGATTAAAAATGTTAAATGTATGTGTGTTTTACACAACACTTTGTGTAAAACACACATACATTTAACATTTTTTTCTGCTAAATCAACATTATATTCAATTAATTTAGAAAGTAGTCGCCATTTTGAGTTTGCTATGTTGAACGCGCACTCAACACATTT
Source organism: Pseudoips prasinana (assembly GCA_951640165.1). NCBI lineage: Eukaryota > Metazoa > Arthropoda > Insecta > Lepidoptera > Nolidae > Pseudoips > Pseudoips prasinana. The sequence continues at coordinate 17,534,077 of OX621236.1, read as the reverse complement.
TCTGGTTGAAAATTAATAATCGTCTATCGAGAGACAATTTTTTTTTTTTTTTGGTCAGAAGACAAATTTCGGCCACCAAAGGGTTTTAATATTTATTTTAGCAATGGTTATGCTTCATCGCGTATAAAAACATACGATGCTTTCACGTTCGTTCCTGGAAAATATTCCGGTTCTGGAATATCCATTTCCCCGGTATTTAAATTTTTATATAGTTCGGAAGCCTTAAATGTTCCACCGTCACTCTGTTTACCAAATCCACTTCAACTATTGTAATATTATAATTTGCTTGCAGAATCATAGAAAAATATTTTTTGTCATTGAAAAACATAGATCCTGACTGATCTGGACAGATTACACGTACATGCTTCCCGTCGAAGGCCCCTAAAGCACTCGGAAAATCCCAAATATTCTTGAAGTCGTTTTCTATTGAGTAGAAAGATTCTTTTGTAGGTATAGGCATATATATTGGTTGTAATTCATCCCATAATAACTGACTGTTTCTTCAATTATCGCCTTTACTGTAGAAATCTCCATTCTAAATTCAGATGCCAAATGATGCACCAGTTGCAAGATAGCTGAAATAAAAATAAAATATTTTATGTTTCAGAGAAGTCAGGAAGAAATGGAAATATTTGAGGGACCAATTTGCAATCGAACATGGAAAAATTCCAGTTCTACGTTCAGGGGATGGAGCATCTTTTTCCTATGAACCAAAATGACCATATTACAAATATCTGCTGTATTTGAAAGATATCATTTAGGCAAGAAAATCTTCGGGAAATCTGACCAAATAGAAATGTCAATTAACAGTAGGATCTGAGCCACAAACCAGTTATTTTAATTATATGTCCAAGGTGATTCTAATCTCGACCAAGACACTCTCGACCAAGACAATCTCGATCTAGCTAGACAATTTCGATCAAGACAATCTCAATCAAGACGATTTAAATCCAGATCAAGCCAGCCCAAGCAACGTCTCAGAGAGGTCAGCAAGCACCAACTCACCGAAAGAGAGCTCAGTACTTACCACGCAAAAAAAAACCAACAAATTCAATCAAAATATGTTACACATAGAGAGGCAGAAACTGGAGTATTTGAAAAACAAAAGAAGTCAAAATGAAGATGATGATAATGTATTGTTCCTATAGAGTATCCTACCTCAGATTCGCAGGATTCCTCAAGAACGACTGCTGTCATTTCATAATGATATTCAAAAAACAGTAGATGATTATGCATATCAGTCACGTTTTTCTTCACACTCATCTCTCTCTAGGTACTCACCGGATACACACACCACTCACTGGAGTGTTGCTGATATCATCAGCAACACTCCAGTCACCACCAATCACAAATCAATCATCAGATACACACACCCATTGATACATACTACTAGATTAGTAATTACCGCGCCAATGCGTAGCCACTCCACATTAGACCACAGCCATATGTGCAGCTAATGTCAGTTAGTGCTTAGTGAGACGCCAAACGTGTTCAACCAATAGAAAAATGGGTAAATGCGTAGTCTAAGAATGCGATTCAAGGCCGCAAAAACATCACGAATCACGCGGAATTACTTTCCACACGTAAGTTAATTGTTTATGTATTCATATTGACTTAAATGACGCCAAAATTGAATTAAAATATTAAATATTGTATTTAAGGTTCAGTGTTACCACTAAAACATTGGGTTAGTGTTCCCACAATATTGGGGGAATTTGTAATTTATGGAATACGTAACGTTGTTACCTCTGTTTTTTAATTAAATAAAAATAATTTAAGTGTATAATAATCAACAGTCTAGTATTTTTTTATAACCAATTTTTTTAATTTATTGCAGTATACCAAAAGATGCATCACGCCGCGCCGTGAGAAGTGGAAGAAGAAGAGAAGAAGAGAAGTTATTCGATTGCTGAGAAAACAAACTGATTGGCAACTGACTAAATCGTCTGTTATTTGTTCAAAGCACTTCCGGGATCAAGACTAACTAGGACCAAAAAGCGATTAGGGGCCTATTAATTTGTCTAAGGAAGCAATTCCAATGCTAAAGTAAAGGTTTAATTTTTTGTTAATTAGGTAATAAATATTGTCAGAACATAGGTAATATTGGTCTAAAAATACTTCTCATAAAATTCCCACAACCACAAACTGCTTTAATACAACTTAAACTATATGGTGTGGGACGTTGCGTTTATTTTTCAATTTATTCAGGTCTTAAGCTCTTTTTACTGTTCTTCCGACTACAATATAATGATATTTTTCAGGACGACTCTCATTCCGAAGAGCCAGTGGTACTTTTAATAGACAAACATGGATATATATGTCGTGTAAACCTGGAAGGTTTTATCCGCAAGAAGAATAAAAAAACTAAAAAATATAGTACAGAAAAATAGACGGCTAAAAGTAATTGATTAAAATATTACAAGAATCTTTGTAATGATTTAAATATGTTATATATTCTTAATATTGCTATGTATTCTATATAATAATATATAAGTCGTTTCTTCATCAGTTTCCACATTTTTGAAACTGTATTTGTAATTATAATCCAACATTTAATTTTTTGGTATAATAATAAATATTGAAACAATACCTGTTTTTATTGTATAGTCATGCTTACTTAATTTACTAAGAAATACTTACTTTCAATAATTTATATTATTACACATTAGGGTGGATCCGCCGTTTTGATTCTCTATTATTTATTTTGTATTTTTTTTTAAACTGGTCGGAAATGCGTGCTAAACGCAAAAAAGAAATAGTTTTTATAATAACCATTACTAAACTACTGAAGGCACTGAAATCCAACAAGAGAATCAAAAGTTATCGATTTTCAAAGTTATTTAACTAAAGTGGTAATGACGTTTATATCATGGTAATGACTTTTCTTTAACGAGAATGACAATATGTTAATGGGAATGATGAAAAAGAGTAAATAACATATCTTTCTGCTATGAATCACTATAATCATAATAAAATATCACAAATCAACGATTGATACATACTCGTAGGTAGGTAGGTAGGTATAGATGTTCTAAACGATAACAACCAAATGGTATAAAGGTAACTTAAAAAAATCCTAACAATAAAATTTTTCACTGATTAAACGATTTTTGGCTAATTCTTTGGAAATTAAGTCATTCGTACAATTAGTTTACTAAATATAATCTATGTTTAATTATAAAACAAATTAGGAATCATCGTAACAGCCCAGTATTTCTTTTATTGGTGACAATATGAATGATCCACATTGATGAATTAAAAAAAAATAAAATAGAAGAGGAACTAAAAAAAATTTGCAAATTGCAGTCAACTATTCTTCGACAATCAAAATACTAAATGAGATCAAATTTGAAACACTTACTACAACTACTTATAATATTAGTTTTCATTTTTTTGTTATTATAACTCTTTTATTAGATAAAATCTTTATGTTAGAAGGTCCAGCAACACAAATATTGTCTACAGTTGATGGGACGCCTGCATCGTGTTAGTAATATTTGCGAATACTGCATTACCATAATCACTCTTTGTAGCTATGAGGGGTATTACTTTATCTGTATCAGGAATAGGAGACGAGCTCAAACTTTGTGGTATATTAAAAAATCCAAGGTGTTTCCCATGGGCGCATATGATTCCGCAGTCACATTCAAAGCAGCTTGCGTTTCGAAATGTTAAAGTAGGGATCCCCTTTTTCCACAACACTTGATGGACTTATATGAATGATCCACATTGATGAATTAAAAAAAAATAAAATAGAAGAGGAACTAAAAAAAATTTGCAAATTGCAGTCAACTATTCTTCGACAATCAAAATACTAAATGAGATCAAATTTGAAACACTTACTACAACTACTTATAATATTAGTTTTCATTTTTTTGTTATTATAACTCTTTTATTAGATAAAATCTTTATGTTAGAAGGTCCAGCAACACAAATATTGTCTACAGTTGATGTGGACGCCTGCATCGTGTTAGTAATATTTGCGAATACTGCATTACCATAATCACTCTTTGTAGCTATGAGGGGTATTACTTTATCTGTATCAGGAATAGGAGACGAGCTCAAACTTTGTGGTATATTAAAAGATCCAAGGTGTTTCCCATGGGCGCATATGATTCCGCAGTCACATTCAAAGCAGCTTGCGTTTCGAAATGTTAAAGTAGGGATTCCCTTTTTCCACAACACTTGATGGACTTAATTTTTAATTTGTACACTGAAAAAATAAAAAAAAAAAAAATATAAAAATTTCCCAAAAAAAAAATTAAACAAGATAATTATCTTGTTTAATTTTTTTTTTGGGAAATTTTTATATGATAAAAAACCCCAACCGGCCGATGATGCATGTTTTGCCCTTTGTCTTTGTCTAATCTAAGTGACGGTATTGTCATTGCGACCGGTGTAAGTAAGATAAATAAGTAAGATAGATAATATGTTTACTTTAAAATGTCTAGTGGTTTCAAAGCTACGTCGTCACTGTTAATTAGTGGTTACACTTTTTGCGACTCGCTATAATGAGGTTTGCTTCTCTAGTTATTTAACTCAATGCACACACCACTCAATTGATATCAGCTGACATCTTATTTTCTTCGAAAATGTGAAGGAACGTTAGTTTCAAAACGTAATTTAACAAACCAATCACAAGCTTTTAAGTTTATTGCCAGTGTACAAATTAATCCAAGTGAATAGGGAAATTGAAGCAATAGAAATAATTTTTGGTTAAAATTAATTATTTGTAACACATTATTACTTTACTCGGGCAACTAAGAATTGTTTATGAAGCTTATGAAATAAAGAAAAGAAAGTAACGACCTTGATAACGCCATCTTGGAATTTGGCCTCCTTCACGATAATTGTTAAAAACGTTAATGCCCTTAAGGACTAAAAATATATATAGATTCTTAGACTCTTCATCAGTTGATGGTCCTGTATGACTACCGTTTCAGTAAAAAAACTTGTGTGTACTTATGTACACGCGTTAGAAGTTATACTTCTTAATATACAACTTGAAGATAGTTATCAATTTTCATACCACCTAGAACTAACGTCATGCTGTTATTTTTACGATGCGCGCGCACGATACGCGCGCATCGTAAAAATTCACTCTCATACATTTTCATACCACCTAGAACTAACTTCATGCTGTTATTTTTACGATGCGCGCGCACGATGCGCGCGCATCGTAAAAATTCACTCTCATACCACCTAGAACTAACTTCATGCTGTTAAATTTTTTGGTGTCGGTGTGCGCGCGCATCGTAAAAATTCCCTCTCATCATTTTTCTCCATCGCGCCAAAAGAAGTATAACTTCAATAAATACAATTATTTAATTTACTGGTTGGCGTTGTGTTGGTAAGTGTTTGCCTTTCACGCCACAGGTCCTGGGTTCCATTCCCACCCAGGACAGATATTTGTGTGCATGAATATGTGTATTTGTTCTGAGTCTGGGTATATTTATGTTTTTACAAAAGAAAAGTAGTATATGTAATATATCAGTTATCTGGTTGCCATAGTACAAGCTCTGCTTAGTTTGGGAACAGATGGCCGTGTGTGAATAATATCCCAGGATATTATTATAATAATTTATTTCGGATTAATGTATAACCAGTTTTATATACGATGAATGAATATGGGAAAGTAAGACTAGCTTGCTAGAATAGATGCATAAATACAAATATTATGTATACAGCTATTAAAATATTATTGAATCCTACCTACACTAAGGCACACTACCATCTTCAGATATGTGTTAAACACTCTATTTGCGTATGTATTTATAAAAGAAAAGTTGTATATGTAGTTTATGAGTTATCTGGTTTCCATAAACTCTGCATAGTTTGGGACCAGGTGACCGTGTGTAGATAATGTCTCAGGATATTATTGTATTACTATTATTATACTGTTTAAAGTTAAAAGTTATCTAATCAATGACTAAATTAATAGGGTAGCAAAATTTACTTTACACAGATACCAACCGTGACCGAAACGTCCTGCACAATATGGGAAATCTTTTATTCTATATTGGCAGCCCTAAACAAGAATAGTCTGAAAAATGACGAACATCGAAAGCCGAACCATTTGCCCCACGCGATTTTGATATTTTCGGTGTGAAGTGATACCTGGATTAGTCAACAAATAATTTGGTTTTTGATGTTCAAAATGTATAGATCAAAAAAAGACGTTGATAAACACGTGGAAAGTTTGTTATCTAAAGTGTCTGCGAAAGAGGTACGTGAAATAATACCATGGCTATGATTTCAGGGATTACATTAATGTAAGCATATTTCACTACATATTAATTATTTTCAGTTCAAAACGCGAGCATATTCGATAGCTCGGTTGTATTTCGATGTGGGGGACTACGCGAATTGCCAAAAATATGTCGAGCAATACCTAACTCTCAAAGACAATAACGCTGCGGCGTACAAACTTCTTGGCCAAGCTTTGCAGAAAATGGGCCACAAAGAAAAGGCTCTCGAACAGTTTAAAGCATCGCTGGACATCGATCCTGCTCAAACTAGTACCACTTTAGACAGTAAGTACCTTATATTATATATTTCAAATAGTAGGTATCTGCTATTGAAAAAGCTCGTTTTTAGGTATTTGATTTTGGAACCTGGGTGACTGAAAACCAGAAACCAGAAATTTCGAGAATAGAAAGTAGAGAATTGAACAGCATGGACAGTTTAACTTTCGTCATACATTGCTCATGGAGAAACTTCTGTTGATATAGATATTTTTCTCTACATTTGGCTGGGATTACTTAAATTTTTAGATGTAATTTGTTTTATTATTGGGTATTTTTCTTAAGGTCAGACCTAGTAAGATCAAATTTTGGGTTGGATCTCAAATCGAGTCGCCTGAATTTGAGATAAGTGTGAATAAGGGTTAAGGGTGTTTGTACTAAGTGATAAAACGCATTTTTTTGTGCCGGAGACGTGCCAATTTTTTTTAATGAATTTTTTAAAATCATAGGACATCATACAAATGCACAAAACAGAACGCAATTTTGCAATTTTGAACATTTCGTAGTGATTTCGATACCTACAGCGTTGTAAAACAATGTAAAAACATTGCTTTCGTGTTTAGAAGTTATATTAATTTTTTATATAATTATCCGAAAAATACCCAAAACTGAATGCTTCATTGTCACTATCATTATATTTTTGCAAAAATGCACTTTAATGAAATAATTTGGGTTAGGTTAGAACGGTGACGATTTGGCGCGCGAAAGCTAGCGAGCGTGCCGCGGCAGCGGCCGCCGAGCGCTAGAAAAACATTAACCATGGATATCTCCATAACTATGGTTCCGCGGGTCGGGGATGGTACAGGAGGGTAGCCCCCTCCCCCCTCCGCCCCTCCCCCCTCAATTTACTTACGTTTGAAGGCGACTTGATTTGAGATATTTACCCAAATTTTTATCCCCTTTTTATTCCAATTGTGCCAAATAAAAATTTGGGTATATTTTTTAAAACCATAATATTGCTATGATGATTGCAAATACTGTCCTTTTTATATTACCTGTTATATAACCCCTGGAGTGAAAATATTAATGCTCATTTGTTACAACTGCAAAATAAAATGAAAAAAAAAAAACAACAAAATTATTTATTTTTAAATTTCTAATTTTATCACTTTTCTGCGTTTCTGTGTATTTTTTCTTCTATCTTTCTCAAATGTCCCTGACATGGTCTAGCAATTTATTGTTGTCCTTCGTTACACTATAATTGGCACCAACTGCTTAATGTGAAATAGGAATTTTCTGCAATTTAACCACACTTACAACCAGCAAGGGCATTTAGCTATGAGCAATAATAAATACCACCAAGTTGAGTTCAGAGCAAAACTGATTTATTTCCCAACATACTTACATTAAGAATTATTAAACTGACAAAGAATGAGAGATTAACAAAACTAATACATAATTCTGTTTAGGCTATTGGGTACAAGTACTAATGACTACAGTTAAATTAACACTGTTCATAGTCAGACAAGTAATATTTAAACAATTTTCATTTATAAAGGAATGAGCTAGTAAGAAAATTTACAACTATGTTATTATAACATGTGCAGTACGAATACTAAGGAGTGCGCGGGTGCGGTATGCGGGGTGTCCCTTCCTCCGCGCCTCACCTCATTCCCCAATTGCTATGTCGAACTGTCGCGTACTGTACATCCTGATTATAACCCAAACCTTGTCAGGTCAGCCATACAAAAACAAACAAATAAAAAATATGTTACTTGTCAGTTTAAACATAATAGGTAAAACCAAAAATTATACTTAAGGAATAGTTACACCTTTTCACCAGTAGTGTTGCAAATGACTAAAGTGACTATTCAGAAGACTCATGATGACTGATGATCAAATTGGTAAAAAATGGTAATTAACTGTTGAAAATGGTAATTTTCAGTCATTTTGATTTAAGTAATATTTTAGTACCTTTTTAAGTTTTTGTGATTGATAAAAGTCTACAACTTCTAAAATGAAACAAAAAAGTGGTGTTAATGATTTATTATATTATTAAACATTTTACACTGTAGGTTTGTTTAATCGTGTGTAATCGTTTTCGTATCGCCTCGCGCGCCGACATTGATGTCGTCTTATCCTCTCAATCTATAATATGATTTTATCATAATGTACATTATAATAAAATCGTAGGAAAGTCAAAACTGTACATTGAATATTTTTTTTAAAGGATACTTGGGGCGTGATCTACAATCGAGTTCGAAGCCAAAAATATAGTTTTTAGAATTTTATTCCGTTTGTCTGTATGTATGTCCGGGCTAAACTCAAAAAGTACGCATGGCTTTCAAATTTTGCACGAATATTACTAAGAGGTCGGGTCAACATATAATAGGCTACATATTATCACGCTATCACCTACGGGGGAGGAGCTGTGATAATTTATAAAGTTTAATGCGGGTAAAACCGCGGGGCTCAGCTATACTAAATAAAACGTTGCTCCATTGAAATTGCTAACTTGCATATAAATTTTGGTACCTAAATAAATAATTGGGTGGTAGTTGAGAATAGACAGTAATATTCGAGTCAAATTGACTGAATTTGTCAGTAAATGACTGGTCATTTAAGGTTTATGACAATTGTGAATAGTCAGATTCAGTCATTTTACATCTCTAATCACCAGTGCCATTTGTAATTACTGTTTATTCTCCAATTTATTACAGTGGGTCATTCTAGAAAAATAATATTATTAGTTGATTATGTATGATGTAATAATTGTTCTTTTTCATTTTAGTTTGTGAACTGCTTTCGGACAAAGAAGTTACCATTGACATAGGACATGCAAAATATTGGTGTGAAAAAGCAGAGGCTACATTCCCAAGACACCCAGTGACATTTAAATTACGAGAGCGACTTATTGCACTCTCTGGCTCCGATCCCGAAGAACTTATCAAGTTACTTAAATCTGAATTGAAAATAGCACCGAAAGATGCCCAACTTCATGCACGGCTTTTGAAACATTTCCTGAATATCAATAGGATCAAGGAAGCATTTGATCATGCTTGTAACATAGAGTTTGGAGAGAATTCTTTCATCAATAACATTGAATGGTATGAAGTTTTGAATCAACTCTTGAATCATAACACACACGACCTAAAGGACTGGCTCAATCAGTTATTTTACCTGACAGTTCGTGAGCGGATTTGTCTGTTGAGTATAACAGAAACACCAAGAGGTCCATCTAGGAGTTTGATCGAGACTACTGAACATTTGCATGTCTATGATCAATCCATCAGAAGTGTTGCTAATGTAGGGGCCTCTCCTGGTTTTGGCGATTTTCATAATGGACTACTTCAACACCATAGAGGACAGTTAGCCTTTCATGTTGCTACATTTTTGTTAAAGAAAGCTAAAAAAGACCAATTAATATGGCGTGATGCTGCTAAGTTAGCTGGTTCTTTGATGTTGCTGGCTTGGCAAACCATACCTTTGGATTCTAAGGTTAACTGGCTAAGAAATGCACCTGAAAAACAATTAGTAGCAGTGAGCCGTTGGTATGCTGAAGGCACATATAGGTGCTCTCAAACTGGACATTATTTATGCACAAATATTCAAGATAAAAGCCAGAAATTCTTAGACCAGATTACTCAGTGTTATTCTGGTACTCATTGGAGAAACAAACTATACGAAAAAATATTTTCAAGTCATGGTCATTTAGATAAAATCAAAACGTCGTATTTGGCTTCAGATGCATTCCAACCACCTGTATTTCGGCTGCCTAGAAAAAATGAAGTTGAAGCATATGACTGTGATGCCCAAAGAGAATATGGAAGTTCACTTCATCACTTTGTTTGGACATTACTAAACTATAAAAACTATGCACATTTTAAATGCACTCTATTTGATATGTTATCTTGTTCTGCAACATCATGTGGACCTGAAACTTTGAATAAATTAGATGTCCATGCTTACCTCTACTGTGCTACTTTGACAGCTCAGCAACAATCACTTAAAGCATCATCATATATAAATAGTGATAAACCTATTATACTACCAGCAAATATTTCTGATTTACTATGCCCTCTGCCACAACTGAAATGGTGGGATTGTGCTTATAAATTTAGCCAAAATGAACTCGGTTCTGAGTTGACAGATATTCGTGCAACATTGAGTCGTGGCATAGAAGTTGTTAGATGCACTGACAATCATGGACTTGATCCAGAAATGCTTTGTTGTCTTGGGCGTATTTTTAGTGAAAGATCTAAAATGTCTAATAATGTGGATGAAAAAAGTCAACTTGAAACAAGAGCTGCTTTATACTACTCTTCAGCTATACCAGTATTAGAAAAATTGAAAAGCAAAATATTAGTAAAATTCCATGACAAAAGAATGTTTGATTATACACATAAAGATCTTGGAACCAAAGAACTTAACAGTCTACTTGAAGAATGCAAGTTATATGTCGCTAACATACATCTAAATGATGGTGATTATGACAAAGTTATTGAAATATTATCAAATATGAGATCACCCCAAGCATATTACAATCTGAGTAAAACATATAAGAAAATAGCTCTGCAAGAAAATAATTTCTTAAAAGATACCGAAACTAAATCTAAATTTCTGGCAATCCTAACTAAAGCTAGGAATTTGGCTTACACAGCCTTAGATATACTGAGCGATCGTGACTCTGACAAAAATCAACTATTGTATACTAACATTCAAGAACTACTTGAAGAAATAGAAACTCATATGAACAGAGTTGATCCTGATTTGTCTAATGTTACTAACTATGGTGATGGCAAGTACTCATCAGATGAAAACATATCAGGAGGAGGAGAACATTTACCTATTAGAAATGCTAACCATATTTTCCGCAATGTTAGTTCGACACCGAAATCTACACCTAAAGCTCACCTAAACCCTAATGCGACTAATTACCGCACAGCTGTTGAGTCTCAAATACTCCAAAATACTACGGTAGATCAAAGATACTTGGACAGAATTGAAAACGAAATAAGAACTCTACAGAAAAGAGACACTACTATCAATGAATTTATGGAACAAACTAAGGTTTGGTTTGACGAAAATCGAAAATTAGGAAATCAGATAATAAGTACTATCAATTCTAATATACAAAACACTACCGACCAATTCAAGTCACTCAAGATCTCAGTTGATCAAGTAAAAGACCAAATTGATGAGTGCAGAAATGAGTGTAAAGATGTAGGAGAACTTAAGAAAGAAGTTGCAGAACTCAAAAAAGAAGTGAACAAGTTGAAGAAGGCATCATCTGAGCAAGCAATTGATGATAGTGATTTATATAACTTAGAGGATAGTACAACAGCCTTTGCAGCCCAGATGCCATTTGCACCAACTCAAGTGATACCACCTTTTAATCAACGACTTGTGCCCCCATTCCCTGTTCCACCCAATCCATACCAGTTATACAACCAAAGTTTATATAATCTGTATAATCAATATTCTCAATTTACTCAACCCCCATCGGGCGCAGGTGCACAGCCAATATTTGATCCAACAAGAGCTCAAGTAAACTACTCTGGTGTGTATCCTACACCCGACCAAATGTACTTGGATGTCGCTCACCTTGCTCCACCCACTGTCCCTACTGTGCCTACCGTCCCTCCAGTGCCGATAGTACCGCCGTTAACAACTGTACCAACTAAACCTACTGTAACTATAGCTCCACCTGTTACAACTACATCTAAGCCTGGAGATGTCAAGGAAGTTTCGCGTGCATTACCAGTAAACGTGGTTATTACTTCTTCAGATCCTCTACCAACTTGTACTACCACACCAGCACCAATACTTAGTGTTACAATTCCGCCTAAGCATATCAAAGGAACACCCCATAATTACCAAATACCAATGCCTTCCTCTAATGACACTACAGCCATATCACCTCCAGTATTCGTTTTTCCCGGACAAAATAATAAAACCACAAATACAACTACCAGTTCTCTGCTTAGTTGGACCCAAGCTTCCATATTCAAAACAACATTTCTTCCAACTTCCGTAAGTACAGTTAATTCTGTAACCAATTCGCCTCTGAATTTTTCGAATATTAGCGGAAGTTTCCTAGACACTTCGAAATCAGTTGTTGATGGAATATTCACTGGTGCGTCTCCTAATACAAGCCTCAACAAATCTAGGACTTTATCTGAAAGGAGTAATACATCTGTGGACAATTATGACCCATGTCCAGATTTCAAACCTATTGTTCCATTGCCTGCCGAAGTAATAGTAACTACTGGTGAAGAAGATGAACTGGTGATCTTTAGTGCTCGGGCTAAGTTGTTCCGTTTTACTGATAATCAATGGAAAGAGAGAGGTATTGGTGATATGAAACTACTCAAACACAGAACAACCAATAAAGTAAGAGTACTTATGAGGCGAGAACAAGTCCATAAAATCTGTGCTAATCATGTTATAACAGCTGAAATGGAAATCAAACCAATGAAGAATGAAGCTAAGGCATACTTTTGGGTTGCAAATGATTTTGCTGATGAGACTGTTGTTTTAGAAAAGTTTTGCATTCGTTTTAAAACAGCTGATATAGCATTAGATTTCTATAATGCCTTTGAAAAGGCCAGAGAAGATGCCAGTCTGAACAAAACATTGAACCCAGATGGAACAAAGACGGAATCATTTAAATCTCAGGTATCTAAATTAGGTACAGAGCTACTTACACCTGCTAAGGAAAACAGTAATGAACAGAACATTACTCCATCAGGAAAAGCCGTAGTTGGAGGATTTACATTTAGCAGTACTCCAACATTCAAACCAGTGTCTGAAAATATTAAATCAGACACTAAACCTCAAGAGACAGTCACAAACAAAGTGAATGTGTTCAGTGGATTATCACTTAAATCGAACACTACTTCTCCATTTAGCAATTTCTTCAAATCAACCCCCGCTAATGTAAGTAACCCCAGCACACTTACAACACAGGCTACAAATGAACCCAAAAAACTGAACACGTCAGACACAGTTGAGGAATTTGAACCAACTATAGAGTTTAAACCAGTAGTACCATTACCAGCCTTGGTTGACCAGCGAACTGGAGAGGAGGATGAGACCGTATTGTTCGAACATCGCGCCAAATTGTTTAGATTTGAAACTTCTACCAAGGAGTGGAAAGAACGTGGTCTTGGCAACATTAAATTACTGGCCCATAATGAAAATGCTCAAAAAGTAAGATTAATAATGAGAAGAGAACAAATAATGAAAGTATGTTGTAATCACACTGTTAGTAAAGACATGGTATTTGAGAAAATGCCTAATCAAGATAAAGCCGTTACTTGGTGCGCAAAAGACTTTTCGGAAGGTGAACTGGTCGCAGAAACATTTTGCTTACGTTTTAAAACTGCTAAGTTATGTGATGAGTTTATTGCGGCTATAAAATCGGCTCAGGGTAAAATTAAAGACGAATCCAAAGCTGCTAAAGAAGAACAAAACGCAACTGCAAAACAAAGTAGCCAAACATTTGGAGATAAATTCAAAGCCAAAGCTGGTTCTTGGTATTGTGATGCGTGTTATACAAACAATTTAGAGAATTTTTTAAAATGTGCTTGTTGCGAGCAGCCCAGACCTAAAAGTTCCAATGGTGATGCTAACCCTGTCGTCGAGTCTAGCAAACCTACCGCGAATGCTGACAAACCCGCTACAATTGGCTGGGGAGACAAATTTAAACCCAAGGCTGGTAGTTGGGAGTGTAAAGACTGTCTAGTACGTAATGAACCCAATGTCGAGAACTGTAGCGCCTGCAATAGTCCCAAAGACCCCACAAAAGCTAAACCTGCTTCAAACTTAACATCAACTCTCCTTAATGTAAACCTATCTACCGGTACCACTCAATTCCGTTTTGGTATTCCGTCAACACCAACACTAAAGCCGGGCTCAGAAACTACATCTATATTTGATGGGACAGGTGCACATAAATTTAGTTTTGGTATACCACAAAATCAGCCTGTTACGACGTCCAGTACGACATTATTTGGAGAGCAGAAACCTCCAGCAAATATTTTTGGTACACCCAACAATAGCACGAAAGATAGCCAACCAGTTGATTTTACTTCCAAAAGAAACGAAGAAGCAATTACGCCAGTAAAACCTGCACTGCTTCCTACACCAAAAACTCTAAGCTCGTCAGATGCACCATTTGGAATGAAAGAAAATAATACTTTTGGTTTTGTATTTAAACCAAAGACGCCAACTAAAGGAAAAAGCCCTGTCAAATCACCACATAGTCAGGGCGACGAGGACAGTGATGGCGATGACCACGCAGCTGAAGATGAATGTAACCATTCATTTACGCCCGTTATTCCTCTCCCTGACAAGGTAAAGCCCTTTATTAATCTTTCATGCTATTTATTAGTTATATATAAATGTATTTTTACCACATTATTAATTTTTGTAGGTTGAGGTTGTGACTGGTGAGGAAAACGAAACGGAACTTTATGGACATATGGCAAAACTATACAGGTATACATCAGGAGAATGGAAAGAAAGAGGAAAAGGAGTGGTTAAAATACTGAAACACAAGGACACTGATAAATTGAGGTAACACATTGTTTTTATTAATGGTGATTTATATTATTTAACTTGTTTAAATGATTCATAATTTCACTATACGGTTTTCAGGGTAGTTATGCGCCGAGATCAGGTTTTAAAAATTTGTCTGAATCATGCTTTGACATCGGAAGTAATTTACTCCCAAAAGGACGAAAAAACTTGGCTATTTGTAGCTAATGATTTTAGTGAAGGTGAACTGAGCTTACATAATTTCTGCCTACGTTTCAAAAATAAAGAAGTAGCGAATGAATTTAAAAATGCAATAGATAAAGCACTTCAGGGTTTAACAAAAAAGGTTGACAATAGTCTTACAGGTGATCCAAAGAGAAAAGATGAAAATGAAGATGTCGTATTTGTTAGCGAGATCCAAGCTACAGCAGAAGAGAAACAAAAAGCTAAGGTCCTTATGTTACCAGAAAACTTCTTCACTTATAAAAACAAAGAACCATGTCAGGGTTGCCGAGGATGCCCGGACAGTGATAGTTCTGACTCAGCAGGTGTTTCTAAGGTTATAACATCTTCCAATGACTCAAAAATTCCCACAGCAGTCACAGACAAACCCAACGCTGTTGCGTCAATTTTTAAGGGACCTTTCTTAACCAGTACTGCAAGCACGCCAATAAAAACTTCTACGCTTACATTCCAAAGTTCTACATTGTCAGTATACGGTACGCCTACAAATTCGGAGAAAACACTTGATTCATCTATATTTGGAACACCATTAGGCAATGGTGGATCAAACGCAAAACCGACGACGCCATCGACTACGCAAAGCATATTTAGTAACAACACGTTGAGTAAAGACAAACCGAGCATATTTTCGGCATATGGAGAGCAACAGAATTTGTTTGGAACACCTCAAAGTAAATCCATTTTCGGTAGCGGAGATGCAAAAACCACTGCCCCCAGCAAGAGTGCCGTACTTGCTCCACCAAAACTAATTACTATTAATGCTTCAAATGAGAACCGAACTGAAACGATTACTGCTGGTACTGGAAAAGGAGAAGCTAAGACTATTTTTGGCGAATCTAAGTCATTATTTGGCAATACTACCTCTGGTACTGGACAAGGAGAAGCTAAGGCTATTTTTGGCGAATCTAAGTCATTATTTGGCAATACTACCTCTGGTACTGGACAAGGAGAAGCTAAGGCTATTTTGGGCGCTTCTAAGCCATTATTTGCTAATGCCAATTTTGGCACATCCAGTAACCAATCTATATTTTCGATGTCTCATAACAAACCGGACAAGCAAACCACGGAAATCAAATCCATATTTGGAGACGATGCTAAGACAGAAAATCTGTTTGGAAGCCATAATAAAGGAAGTATATTTGGTCCTGGTGTTTTATCCAACAATGAGCCCAAATCTGATGGCATATCGGCATTCGGGTCTATTGGCTCGCAGAATAGGCCTTCAATCTTCGAAACCAATATCACCCAGTTCATTTTTCAAGAAGGTTCTGGGAATCCAGCAAATCAACCATCATATTTTAATAAAGTTGGGAATGAAATAAAAGAAGTAGAAGCAGCGCCATTAAACGCTACTCACAGTAAACCCGTGAATACAGAAGCTAACAAGGAACCTGAGAAGAAAGAAACTCCTTTCATTGTAGACAATACACTTTCGTTCGCTGCTTTATCATCTAGTGGAGACGCCTTCAATTTCCAAAGTAAGTAGAAGAAGTTGAAAACCAATAATTGAAGCTCAACCTCAATAAGGGCTTAGTTTGTACAAATTGTGAGCAACTTGAGCAAGAGTAAATTATTTTTATGTCAAAATTTAACATTATTTTCTAGGTAAACCTGATTTCCAATGGGAGGGTGCAGGACAGCAACTATTTAAAGTTGGTCAAAAGCAAAATGCGAATGAATCTAAGGACAAGTCAAAAATCGAAAGTGGAGCGGGCGATGAGTCGACCGGTGCTGACGAGGAGTATGATCCGCACTACGAACCCATTGTGCCTCTACCTGACAAAATTGTTGTTACAACTGGAGAAGAAGATGAGGTAAGGAAAATTTCAAGGGCACCACTGTATTTGATTGGTTTACATTTGGTTTCTTGAAAGCCACAGTCCATGGCATGGTCATTTGAATGCTATTTGTTACACTAGCGGGACAATATTGCTAAGGTGTTAGCGTTAGCTGACGTACATATAATTTATTTAATTAGCTTGTAATGTCAAGCGAATAATAATTATAATAGTATTAATTAAATGTACATCGATAGTCAGTGGACTATGGTTGAATTTTGTTTTCCATTTTATCTCTCAATATGCAACTCTTTATGGTACACCTAAATTAAAACAAAAAAATAATTTGAACATGTTTTACAAGACAGAGTTCCGCACCTAGCTATAAGACCTATAGACAGGTGTAATCTCTGCCACATGACAAGAATTTAAGAATAATAGTATTTGTTCATATATATATTAAGCGTAATTTTTTGTACAGTCAACAGCATAAGTAGATGATCAAAATCAGACCTGAGTTTTGAGTTTATGATGCTATTGGGCGGCAGTTTCCACTAGTTAATATTTTTTACACTTAACACTCACGCACACCTTCAACTAGATACTCTTCACCACCACACGATTTTGTCGCAATTTATGATAATTAGTATTGAATATCCGACTTTGATCATCTACTTTTGCTGTTGACTGTACCATGTGTACTTTTAATAATATAATAAATAAATACAGAATAGTATAATAATAGCTTTGAACCCTTATTATGCCACAGTGGTAGTTATAAATATCTTAAATGACAAATCTTTCCATCTAAACATTAGTCCAAATTCAATATTTTATGTTTCCAACCTTAAAATTTATATTGTAACTTACCCTTATTTTGCACTATTAGGTGTTATATTTCCTAAATCTCTTGTAATAAACAGCCTTTGTTATAAAATGTACTTTTACTGTCACAATTATGTATTCCTAGCTTTTATAGTTCAGGCTGTGCTTTGATGAGGCAGTCACTTGGTTAGAATGTACGCTTTACCTCTTTCTAAATGTAATATTGAAAAACCATTTAGATTATGTTTTTGACTGGCCTATTGCTCTAATGGTTAGTGACCCTGACTGAAAGCCAGAGTTTGTGGGTTCGATTCCCACTCTGGACAAATCTTTGGGTGTTTGAGATCAGATGGCAGTGTGTTAGCTGTCCCATGATATTTATTATTATTTAATATGTCTTACTTTGTATTATCTTCTTACTTTGCATTATTTCTTGAGGTGTACAATAAAGAGATCTATCTATAGATCATACATAGGGATAAAATTTACAGATCACTTAATGCTTGATCTGATAAGCGCCTATCATAGCCGTGCCCTAACTTTCCCCCTCCCGTTGTTTCCACAACATACTTGCTAGGGTGTTCATAGAGCGAGAAAACTATGCTCTATCTTATTTTAAGAAATGTAGGAGATTCGTTCGCGTTCGTTCTCTAATGCATCAAGTCCAACAGTATTTTAAAAATAAGGTTGTATTGCAACCGCAGTGTACAGAGCTGCAGAGTTAATGTCTTTTGTGTGTAGTTGATCCATAAATTATGGAACTCAATAAGAACATGTAAAGTGACTGGCATCTGTACCTATTATATTTAATATGAAAATGTAATGTGTTAAAATTTCTGACAGCCTTGTCTTAGATAATTAATAATATTCAGTAAACAAACAAATATAAATTCTAGGAGAAAGTGTTTGGAGAACGGTGCAAATTGTACCGCTACGATGAAAGGACCCGGGAGTGGAAGGAACGAGGCGTCGGCGAAATGAAGATTTTGTACCATCCAGACAAGAAAACTTATCGTTTACTATTACGGCGAGAACAGGTAACTAAAGAATTATCACATCATGGTACATAAGGTTATTGGTACGGTGATGGACTTCTAATTATATTTTCGAACGTTTAAAAGGCGCCCTTCACCACAATCGATAAGTATTTCTATATTGGTGCTCTCTTCTCTGATTTGTTGAAGTAAGGAAGGAACGCTTGGTTGAGCTTGATTAAAGTTCGCGTCACATAATCCTGCAAAATTATTAATATAAAATTGGTTACAAAATATACTAGACAGTTGATTATTAAATGCAATAAATGAATTATTTTTATTTTTTATTGTCGCTCGGCATCACACGGGCTATTAATCTTTATGTCTCGGGAGGTTCCTTATCTATAGACACTGTCAATGCAGCACATGAAGGAGTCCTGTGCTTGTGCAACTATTTGTAGACTAATATCTACCTACCTAAGTAGATGGGCAATACCAATCAAACTTGATACGAATGACGAACAGTCATTGTTGTATTAGTTACTCACAAATAATTTAGTTTATTAAAAAAAAAAAAATCGTGAACCGAATAAATACATAAATTTTGTAAGGACAAAATATTTACACACCCAATAATTATTCACACTACTATGGAGTAGTGTGAATAAATAAATTATTTCGTAAGGACAAAATATTTATACACACACAATAATTATTCACACTACTCCTTAGTAGTGTGAATAAATAAATAATTTTGTAAGGACAAAATATTTACACACACACCCAATAATTACATACATACAAAACACACTACTAAGGAGTAGTGTGTTTGTATCATTCCATAGAAATTCATAATTACCTCATAGTGAGTGTACATTTTAGGTGCACAAAGCGGTGCTGAACATGCTGCTATATATGGACATGGAACTGCTGCCGATGAAGAATTCTGATCGCGCTTGGACGTGGATGGCGCGCAACTTTGCCGAGAATCCGGCCGGCGAGCAGGAGACTTTAGCCGTCCGCTTCAAATCCATCGACCTAGCTAAATCTTTTCATGATAAAATCGTCGAGTGTGTTCGGGTTAGTATGGAAAAGTCACAGTTAAAGACAACCTCAAATTCTTCTTCCTTGCTTATGTTAAATGCATACTGATATAATAGTGTAATTAAGGGAGTTAACTCCACTACAACTGTTTAAATTCAGTACTGCTTCTGGCAGTAGTAGATCTTAGTACTAAATAATGCATATGTCCACAATTATTATCCCCGTAAATTCGCCTGTTACACCATACAACCAGGATATCTTTTGGAAACCACTAAATATGAAAAATAATATTTTTATATATTTTGTTTTACTCTCAGTTACATAGGTATACTGTACATTACTATAGTATAAGAATATTTTTATAGTATAGATTACTGTTGTATCAGTTGAATGAAACTAATATTGCAAAGACATTTCGTAAGAAATTCAGGTGACAGATACCAGATCAGCCGTTTTTCCAGGTGAGAAAATGTATATAATGAATATTGCATTGTCTTCGCCAGAAATTGCAAGCTGCCGCCGCAAAAGCAATAAGGGAGGATAACGAAGGAATTAGCCAAGCTGTCGAGACTGTGTCGGTGCCGTTGCGTTTGCCGAAACATTTGGAAGAGAGCGCGCGTGCCGACAACGCTATGTCTGGTGAAGTTATCCAACGAACTTCCGTTGCTCAAGAGGTAGCTCCAGCTGCTGAGCCCAGTGCTGAAGTCACACCATCTGCAGAGGTCAAGCAAGTTCACTTCGAAGGGGAACAATATGAAGAAGACGAAGAGTATGGTCAGGATTATGAGGATTATTATAATGAGGTAAGGTTTTAACTGGTCGCTCGTACTCTAATTTGTGACGACACAACTAACTTAATTATGTTTGTGACGTCAGTAACCCATGCCCACATATAGTTGGATACCAACAACGTTCTGCGAGAAAGGAATGAGCATTCCCACAACACTTCCACTTCAGAGTCTTAACGCTCAATTTCATAGCTAATCTTTCCTCATTTTTACTAAACAGGAAGACGATGAATCTGGCATGTACTATGGGTGTGACGGCCAGGCCATTATCACGCAGGGCGGCCATACTGAGGAGTGTAGCACCGCATCAATACAAGTGTGCTTTGATAACGCGATCTCCACGCCCAAGATTTTGGTTACGGATAATACGACGGGTGAAATACTCGCCGACATGGTCATATACACGGAGACTGAGTTCAAGGTATGATTATTATAAGAATTTCTGCAATCCTGCTGTTGACCGATTAAAAACCCATTATGGCTACCGAATTTATAGTTTGTTTTATATAGTATGATGTATCTCGCGCTTTACATGAAAATTATTTTGGTTTTTGCTCTAGTTTACAAAACAACTCAAGTTATATACAATTTTAAACTTTCATGTATCATAATTATACTACATTGTTGACAGTTGTATAACTCAAGCTGTTTTAATATTGCTCCAATTACCCGTATTAAAAATTGGGAAGAAAAAAAAAACAATGTTATCTAGGTTAAACTCTAAAACTGTTTTTAGGGTTACATACTAACATGACAAAAAGAGTTTACTCTGCAGATGTGATTGTCACCCTAATGTATGTTTTTTTATTTAAAAAGGAACTAAAGTTGTGGTCAACATTTCATAGTATGGATACCTATTAGTTCAAATAAATTGTCATATTATGAAAGAACTTTATTGCCGAACACATCCTTTGTAGTTCAAACCTAACCTAAGCAATTGTGCATTAGAATTATATTATTTAATATATCATTCACCGTAACAATTCTGCATTAGTGCAGTTTCGTTCAGTAGGTTAGCCATAGGATCTTAGCGGGGTCTCTGACAAGACTTAAATTTTTTTACCTATTACCACTAAGATTGCGCTTGTTCAATACGACCTTCCTAATCTCCGTAATAGTCCGTGGTGGCGCTACGACACCATCGGCTTGACGTTAACCCATAACCAGGCTTTGCTATACGTTTTTTTCATTGTTTCTGGACCTTATTTCAAAGTGAGAAAGTTGAAATTAATGTGTCCTCATATAGTCCATTGCCTGTTTAAAGATTAAGTTAGTAAAGTTTGAACATTGGCTTTAACTAGACATTTCTTATTAGATGGAAGGCGATTCGTGCACCTGGTCGGGGCCGGACTACACTAGCAACGAGCCCGTGGACAAGACTGTTACCATCAACTTCTTCAATAGCGAAACCGCCATGATGTTCTACGATAGCTGTGAGGTATGTCTGCGTTGTTCACAATAAACATTAATTAGTATTTTTTATTTAATAAATTTGTGTCAGTTTATAGTTTACCTTTTTTTCGACTACGATTCTTATTTCGTAAGGAATACTTAGATAATTGCTTTCGTCTACTGTGAAAGTAAAGTATAAATATGGACAGTATGGTAACTCAAGCCTAGTTGATTAAATAATTACCTACGCTCTATTGAAGCTGTAGGGTTGTAACTGTTATAATAAAAAATAATAAAAGGTATCTACCTTTTATTATTTTTTATTATAACATTTGTTTTATAAATCAGCAGGACGGTTAAAATACGAAATGAAGCCGAACTTGATGAAGCCGAATTACGCAATACGCAATTTTAAAAAGATTGCGGAGCTAAACTTATACGTTAACACTCGTTTCGACGCTGCACTCTCTTCAGACAGCACCGCAAAAACCGCTTAGAGGTCTTGTCGATGCGTTTGTTTATGTGAGTGCGCCGTTTCGACCGTTTGTCAGTAGTTTCCGTACTGTCCATTCTTATACTGAGCCCGCGGGAAGGTCTCCATTTCCAATTTCATCCAAATCAGTTAAGCAGATTTGGCGTGATTGCGTAGCTAATATGCAAACATCTAACTTTCATATTTATAATATAAGTATTACTAATTGTATCTGTTACTTAACATTGGTGGAAGCTACATTACTAAGTAAAATCAAGCAATATTAGGTGAGCAAACTGTTAAAATTAATACCACATTCTTTGTTTTTCAGACAAGTAAAGCCGCCTCATATTCTTCCACGGACCCAGAATCTTAAATCTTTAATATTAAACACCTATGTTATATATAATTTCAATTGTAGATCAAATTCCGTATCTAGTTAGTTAGTGTGTAAGACTGGTCTTTCAATATATAATACGGAATTTAATATAGAGTCTAAATGACTTAAAATTAATGTTTTGTTTTTTTTACAGTCCAATTTTGTTACCTATTTTTTATATTACTATTTAGGATCTCATAGAAACAAACTTTTGTATTAATTACTCTAAATAATATTAAAAATAGGGAAATATGTAGTGTTAATGTCTCCAAAATAAAAATGTAATTAGTGTCCGTCTATTATATGTATGTTAAGTACCCCGCGACACAGTGAGTAGATTCCATAGTACGGGCGTTGTGATTTTAAAAGCAAAATAAAATAAAATCATTACTTTAATCGAGCAGATATGCCGTTAGCTTCGCCTTGCCAGTAATTATGCATGAAGGACAATACAATTATGCATAAACAAGTGTATCAGATCTCTATCAAATATGAAATGATGGATTTACTTGCATTTGTCCGTGCACAACAGCTCTTAGTCGCAGTTTGAAATCCAAAAGAACAAGGTGCACTCTGGTGCAGATTTAGTTCTTAGATTTATTTTGCTAGATTGCTTCATATCTCGCCCGCTTTTGTTTTCCCTTGAAGCATTGAAACACTTCTATGCTTACTGTAAATGTCCTAAAAATAAAATAGTGCATCACAATGTACGCAAAATGACTCAACTGCACCATGGAGGAGTTTGAGAATTCAACAGATCTTAGCTCGTCGAGAGATCGAAAGCAACTAAATTGCGTTGAGTTGCATTTTCAACTTATATTAGCGGAAGTACTACATAATTCTCTATTTTTAATAGAATTCAGAATTTCTTTGCAACTGATTCCTCTAAATAATATTAAAAATAGGGAAATATGTAGTGTTAATGTCTCCAAAATAAAAATGTAATTAGTGTCCGTCTATTATATGTATGTTAAGTACCCCGCGACACAGTGAGTAGATTCCATAGTACGGGCGTTGTGATTTTAAAAGCAAAATAAAATAAAATCATTACTTTAATCGAGCAGATATGCCGTTAGCTTCGCCTTGCCAGTAATTATGCATGAAGGACAATACAATTATGCATAAACAAGTGTATCAGATCTCTATCAAATATGAAATGATGGATTTACTTGCATTTGTCCGTGCACAACAGCTCTTAGTCGCAGTTTGAAATCCAAAAGAACAAGGTGCACTCTGGTGCAGATTTAGTTCTTAGATTTATTTTGCTAGATTGCTTCATATCTCGCCCGCTTTTGTTTTCCCTTGAAGCATTGAAACACTTCTATGCTTACTGTAAATGTCCTAAAAATAAAATAGTGCATCACAATGTACGCAAAATGACTCAACTGCACCATGGAGGAGTTTGAGAATTCAACAGATCTTAGCTCGTCGAGAGATCGAAAGCAACTAAATTGCGTTGAGTTGCATTTTCAACTTATATTAGCGGAAGTACTACATAATTCTCTATTTTTAATAGAATTCAGAATTTCTTTGCAACTGATTCCTAGTATACCCCTCTTTATTATATCGTTAATCATCCCGAATCAAGAACTCATACATTATATCGATAGTATAATCAGTAAAAATAATTTCTTTACAAATAAGTGCTTGTTTGTGTAGAACATCTTAAAAATAATTTTATATTGTGATTATTATGAAAGCATTTTAATTTCTACGTTTTCTGTCTAAATTGATATTATTTCCTTAATATAAACAGTGATATATATGAATAAGTGCTTATTTATTATTTTATAGGTTAATTTAATATTTTAATACAAATGTGTTAGTATGAGATCCGACTACACTGTTTCTACATTCATGTGTTTATTTTTATTAAACTGTTTTAACTTTTACCGATGGATTAAGTTAACAAGTAACATATGGATATTTTTAAATGTATTTTTCTATTGCTGGGTATAATAGTGCCAAGACATAAGGTAGGAGTTATTTTAATTTTAGCAGCCCAATATAGTTTTCACATGCCTTAAGAACTTCGGGAGGCACAGAAGGTAATAAATAATATGAGGAATCTTATGACGCTAAAAGTGTATAATGATCATTCATTCGTGTCAACTACCATGCCACACCATCGCCGTGTCACAATAGCCGGTATTCCGGTGCCCGCATCCAGCGGCTTCTCGCGACCCTTGCAAGGGAATCTGCGCACCATGTCGGGGGCCAGCACACTGTCTTCCGGTTCGTGGTCGCCATTCAAGAAGCGGCCTCCTCAACGGCCGTCATTTATATGTGCTGATATGTTTGGCAAGCCCTTGGTAATAATCATTTGGGCCATTCGGGAAAATCACATGAACGTAGGAATAGATGCGTTGTATACCGTAATATATTGTATTTGCAAAAAAAGAGATCTAACCAAAAACCCGTAGACATTTTAAAATGTGATGTGACTTTGTTAGACAAAGTTTTTAGTTTAATAATGTAATTATTATTGTTGCGGATGTTCCTATTGGTTAGGTCTCTTTCTATGTCTAGTATGGAGCTAGGACTGATAACGAGTCGATTGTAATTATTATCGTCACTCGTAGCTTCATGCGTAAACGGCATCGATGTGTTGTTAATTCGGGATGATCAAAACCTTGAATTTATTAAAATGAGATTTAAAATGGTATGTGAATTCATTTCACTTATTTAGCATAGTGCAGGACATCGTCACGCTCAAGACATAAGAAAGGGACGCACGGCATTCTGAGTCAATCGAAATATAATGTTATGTACTGCAGTAGATTTATAACGTGTAACAAAATTTACTGCAAATAAACTAAATCTCTAGGTGAATATAGCAAACCTTGTGACACAATTAGTAAATTAAGTGCTGACTCTATAATAAAAAAAGCTTCATGGTAAATTTAGATATTGATGACTATTTATTAAGAAATAATTAAAATCGCATGTTTACCATTACGTATTATTAAATTATATTTATCTTGCAGAATAGAAAAAAAAATAAGATATTAAAATATGACAGAAACCGAAATGTATTGTGCGCCATGTTAAGCTTCCTAAGTTATTTAGCATTTGTCTAATATCATTTTAAATGTGGCTAGGTTCAGGTTAAGTCGTTCAGTTACTGTTAAGGCGAATGGCGTTTGATGTGTAGTTTAAATATAAGTAAAATTCATTTATTCATAATTTGATTGATCCTTTAAATATTTGTAGGTAATTTTGTTACACGATGTATTATAGAAGTTATGCGTTATTTCATAATATAAATTAAGTAATAATTAAAATTATTTAAATGAGAAAAGGATTATTATTGTTATAAATTTTGTTTGATATTTAATGACGATACTCATTTCAATGTTGAACATTGGTTTTTTTTTTTAATAAAAATCATTTCCTTTTCTCATTTAAGCTGTGATCTTAAAATCTTATCTGATGAATCAAGTGGAATAAAAGAAAACTCATACAAAACTCTTGTCGTTTTTATTTTGAGTTATGGCATCTTTAATACGTAAGACGGCCATTGGAGGGCTAGACTGTTAATAAACTGCCGGCATTCAGTTGGTCGCCTACTCGCCTACGCCAATCGTTAAAAGCAACATTTAACAATGTGGCTAATTAGTTACTCTTTCCAACGACGAACCTAAAAGCCGTTTATTCAAAATTTAATTCTGCACTAATAATTGACTTCAGAAAATTAAAGTGTTGTCCAACTAAAGGGCTAATTTAGCCATCTTCTATCACAACGATTGGATCAGAAGACACAGCGGTTCGTTATTTATGTATTCATGAATGAGCAAATTATGGATACCAATATGAGCAGCAAGGTTACTCATGCCTATTCCATAGTGAATATACGTGTTGTAATGCATAAGTTCATTCTCATCCGTCCTACGTCGCCCGCTTGGCCCCCACTTATTATAATTATTAATATAATTTGTCATTGGCACCATTAATGTTCGTAAAAATAATTTAATTGGAAGAGTATATGAGAAGTGCACCAGTTACTAAGTTCACCATTTGAGCATGGTGTACCAGTTGCGATGTGCACCAAATGCGTCAAACCCCTCGATTCGTCTTGACAAGTACTGTGACCCTAGATGATACGCAGGGTTTGATGATGGATATGGTAAGTGGCCACTTTTAAAGTCAAAGCCCGCGATATGTAAATGTACGCACTAGTAATACGACGCAACCGCAGTTGGGGCTCATCTAGTTAGTTCTTATTATAACTATAACTAATAAATGCTTTTTTTACATAATCCGTTATTAATTGTTTACCTATAGATCTACTTATGGCTATAGAATAATAGGTATCGTTTATGACTCATTGTCATTTTGATAACTTCTGTCATTTTGTAGATCATGAATATTTACTTGATAGAAATATGTAAAATAATGAGCTCATATTTTCAAACTATTAAAATTATTTCGCTGTTTTAAGATCTTATCAGTCCTATACAAGATATGGATAAATGGTACGTTGATCCGCCTGTTTTTTTATAAAATTACATACGAAAATTAATGAATTTTAAATAATGGTTGTTCTCAGGTTAGCAATATTGTGTATAGTAATAATAAGGCATGTAAACTCGGAAAAAGGGTCAGATAATACTGAAGATAAGATGGATTCAAAGCCAAATGAGCGGCCACAAGTAGAAGTGAGGGCAGTATTCATCAAATGTGAAACTGAGGTACGCTTGCCTCAGATTCTGTTTATTGTAGACAGAATAATGTGTAATGCGGTGGTACCGTAGTTCCTTACAGTAATTGTTGCGAGACAAATACAATCATGATCTTAAGTCTGCGTATGAGGATGTTAATGCTGACATTACACCTCAAGAAATTGAGCAAGATCGACATGATCTATATAGTAGCCGAGCCTGCTCAGGAAAATCTATGTCGCTCACTAAGACAAAGAGCCTATCTGTAAGACTGAAACTGGCGGTGTTGAATGATGTGAACTTCTTGTTTAGTTTAAAGATAAGATCATCGTTCAATATTGTCAATTATTGTCATATCTTCACTTTCCATGTACAATTTATAGTCCGGTCAATTTAGACATCAAAGGTTACAATAATTCCCATTAGGCTGAGAATTGGTAGGATCGTTCATTACACTATTATAAAGGAAATGTGAAAACTGCTCATCGATCCGGCACGTGCAAAACAAAATACTCGGGGTCAAACGTCATAAAAACGGGTTATCCGCGAAAATAAAAAAAAAATACTGAAAATCGCAGAAAACCCGTTTTTGTTTTATCATGAGCATTTCTGTTTTATCAGCTAATTAGCTGAGACAAAATTGTAGATTAGATAATTAGGTATCTATAAAAAATGTCTCAATACCTTTTTCCTAAGAGCAACCGTTTTTTGGATCGGATAACGATTCAAAAAGTTGAAAGAGTTGTAATTGTCA
This sequence comes from Pseudoips prasinana, assembly GCA_951640165.1. Taxonomy (NCBI): domain Eukaryota; kingdom Metazoa; phylum Arthropoda; class Insecta; order Lepidoptera; family Nolidae; genus Pseudoips; species Pseudoips prasinana. The sequence goes on along the minus strand of OX621236.1, from coordinate 17,505,762 downwards.
TGTAATTTCAAACGAGGTTTTAAAAGAGTATTAATATCACGGTAGGCAGCGGTTTGCTGTGCCCCCTGGCACTGCGAATGTCCATGAGCAGCGGTTACCACTTACCATCAGGTGGGCCGCTAGCTCGTCTGCTTCCAAAGCAATAAAAAAAAGGTAGTGTATCAACGTGTTTTTTTAATGTGGTTTCCCCGGTAGGCACAAATACACCACATAAATATTGCAGGAATACATTATAATAATTTATATTACGCAGAACGCCTGCGTTTACGGTTGATCGATGTGCAGCGGGTGGCGACAAAACCCAGATTCGAGCAACTTACGCTTATTGTTACTTTATTATATAAGAAAATAAAGTCTTTCTGCTCAGGAAGAAAGCAATGTTTCACCTGAAAGCGAAGCGGCGCGGTTCGAGCGAGAAGAACTTTTCAAACATAACGTGCTCCGCGACTGTACCAAGAAACTGGCTCTCACGGTTAAAATTACGACCGAACCGGATGTTAGTAACATTTATGATGGAATTATCGTATTTACTTACCGAAAATACCTTTAACGTAAAAAGAAGTAATAATTTTGACTAACAAAATAAATGGATCATATTATTTCAGCACCTAGGTAATTAAAAAAGTATTTCGCACGGAAGTAGGTACATTTATTAAGTTTTTAGGGTTCCATACCCAAAAGGTAAAACGGGACCCTATTACTAAGACTTCGCTGTCTGTCACCAGGCTGTATCTCATGAACCATGATAGTTAGACAGTTGAAATTTTCACAGATGATGTATTTCTGTTGCCGCTATAACAACAATTATTAAAAAATAAAATAAATATTTAAGGGGGCTCCCATACAACCAACGTGAATTACTGGCTCGTTTTTATACATAACTAGCGGTGTCCCGCGGTTTTACCCGCGTTAAATTTTATAAATTATCATAGCTCCTCCCCCGTAAGTGATAGCGTGATAATATGTAGCCTATATGTTGACACGACCTCTTAGTAATATTCATGCAAAATTTGAAATAAATCCATGCAGTACTTTTTGAGTTTAGCCCGGACATACATACAGACAAACAGACACACAGACAAAAATTCTAAAACTATATTTTTATCTTCGATATCGATTGTAGATCACACCCCAAGAATCCTTTAAAAAAATATTCAATGTACAGTTTTGACTTTCCTACGATTTTATTTTATGTATAGAATATATGGTACGGAACCCCTCGTGCGTGAGTCCAACTCCCAATTGGCCGGTTTTTTTTAACTCGTATGACATCTTGTTTAACGACCTAATAACTAAGCTAATACTAGTCGGTATAGTTGCTTCTGTTAGACGGGACTTACGAGATAGAATTCTAAACAGTGAAAAGAAATCTGAACTAAAAGATTGTCTGAATTAAAAAGATTAAATAGATTTTGATTAAAATGTATGGTTCACCTGCTAAGACTGACTTTAAATCAAAGGTGGACTTTTATAGTTCGCCACAGATGGGCTTCATCTATACAGGGCATGACATTTCGGTCATAATTGCTGGTTTATTATGGACTCATTTTTTTTGTAATTTTTTACCTAAGATCTGGAAAAAATATTCGTGATGGAATAATAACTGTAATAAGGAGGGTATCGCAAATTGTATGACAGGGGTCGACTGGAACACACATAAGTAGTGAAAACGTGGGATTCGTGTAGCCTGTGAGTCTAATGTTTATTGATGTAGGGTAAATATAACGTGAATCTCACACCATGGGGTTCCTAAGACATGCTTACGTTTATTTTCGATAATTCCAGTTAGACAGGATATATCACAGGTACTTACTATGATATAGGCCAGGCATGGCTCCATTCCAGTGTCTGTAACACAGTTAATACTATCATAGTCACCGACGTTCACTCTATCTCTTTTTTCTTTAAGCATCATCCTAACTAATATTATAAATGCGAAAGTAACTCTGTCTGTCTGTCTGTCTGTTACTCTTTCACACCAAAACTACTGAACGGATTTGAATGAAATTTGGTATACAGATGGTCTAGACCCTGAGAAAGAAAATAGGCTAATTTTTATAGTTAGGATAACACATAGGCCATATTTTATAAAGTTTAACGCGGGTAAAACCGCGGGGCACAGCTAGTTGTATATATTTGTGCATTTATGCGTAGATGAGATGGAAAATTTGTACTTGGCTTTTGGATAATAAATTATTATTAAATTATTATTTCCAAAATCCATTGGAATTAATCACTTTGTTTATTTATCTCCAACGGAGAGAACGGAAAAACTTCGTCTCTACATCACAGCTTCGAAACGGATGGTCCTATTTTTTTACAGTTGCGGTCTTTTTTTGTGGTCAATTTAATTGATATGGTTCTTAACCATGTTGATTTAATCAAATCCGAGCAGCCGTTTACAAATAACATTGGAATGGTTGTTGTTTTTTTTTACGGTTATATTTTTCGACCATTATTGCTAAGGCTAGCTAGAAATTGTTCTGTGATGCGTCTCGAGCCAGAGAAATCCGTCACAATTTGAGTAAAAAAAATATTGGTACCGGGTTGTTGCGATAGAACCCGACGGCGCCGTCGCGTCGGTATTCGTAGATAACTTATTGAAAAGGTAAAAACGATCAGTCTATTTCAATGTATTTACATTTTCTAACAGAGCACGGGTGATGAGTACATACCTGTAGAGCACGTGTTTGAGGGAATGGAGAGCAAGCGAGTCCGTCTACTCGACCCGTACATACTTCGGTTACGGCGGGATCCTACTCTGCAAGCTTATAAGTTACGACAAATTGATGTAAGTTCTAATGACACTACTTAGGTAAGAACCGACAACTTAAGTATATGCCTGTTTAGCTCTTAAAGGTTATAAGGCTACGGTTTGATTTGGATTTCACGTTCTTAATTCCTTAAAGGGTAAGGCCCTTTCACCATTGCTATAGGGGTCGGATCACATTAAAAACTGTAGCTATAAATATAACGGGTAGCTAAGAACCATAGGGAGGCGGTCAATAAGTAAGTAATCAAGAAATTTTAGCGATTTCTTTTTCTGTGTTGATAACGTGGCGGAGCCATCGTGACGCACACAACGTAATAGAATACCTTGTCTAACTAGACAAGGTATTCTATTACGTTTCCTGATTTTGATGTTCTCATGTCGATCGGGACCGACGACTGAACATACTGGTTCATCACCTAACCAGACTCCGGTCAAATTAGCAACTCGGACGTTTCGGACATAGAGTTAATAATAGTTATTGCTTAGAAAATAATTTTGTTTTCAGACTATAAGCGGTCTAGTAACTAATTCTGAAGAACCATCCTCTGACGATAAATATGAAGAATCTACTGTGAGTTAAGTAGCAATTTATCAAGTATTTTGATATAAAAATCAGCATTTTCTGTCTGTTCAATATTTACGGCTTATCCGTGTAAAATATGAGTGCTTGCGAGTGTGTTTTGGACGTTTCCTTATTCTCTTAAAGCGTGTAGTATTAACATAAAGTAGCCCTGCACCAAACACAAAGTAAAGATGATGGTGAGCACTAGCACTACACACACGCTGCACTACAATATTGACATAGTAATGAAACATATTCTGTTAGTGTTAACATTTGGTCGGCTTTAAAAGAGTTGCACTTAGAGCAGAAAAACGTACATATTTCCTTCTTTATTAAGATGCCTTTATCCGTCTCCCTTTTGTCAAAAACTAACGTAGCAATGCTTTGAATCTTTTTGGCTGATCATATGTTGCTCCTTGAGTGGTCTGGTTGATGACGTTTTTCTGCGACATCTTTACGTGGGACCCTTCTATTGTCCCTGCCATTGTAAAGGCGACAGGATGGCCAGGGCGGTCATGTGGTGTATTACACACTCGTAGGTTCTGCACATTAAAACTCCGAGATATTTTCCACACACAATATTTAATCGAACAGAGTAACGTTATCATCTACCGTCGTACAAAGCATGTCTCTTTAATAATTCTCCTACTCTATTCTCCTAGTCTACTATCAATTATTAATAGTTTTAAGATGTAAAATTATCATAGAATTATTATATTAATTTTAAAATGATAATCACTAATCAAATAAATAATCACAGTGTAAAAATAGTATTATAACATAGCAGCTACGTCATAACCGTTGCGCGGCTATTGAGTAGGTACTTGTTACAGGTGACTAATTTAACATCTGTATAAAACTTTTTTATACAGATGTTTACCGTTCCCTCCCGTTTACCTTATTTGCTCCATAAACAAAACAACTGGATGATATTTTTCCATATTTTCCATGAGAAAGAGAAGAAAGTAAGTCCTTACAACTCTTTTATTCCTATTTATTATTTTCAGGTTCGTATCCAACGCGGCCTAGCTGATTCGGAGCACAAAATAGAAAGGAACCCTTGGGTTCTAGAGCATGAAATGAGCAGTGACTCCACCTTAATACAGGGGACGCAACGACTACAAAGCGTGCTAGCTACCACAGACTTCTCTGTACAGGAATCCCGAAAATACGGTAACTAATCTTGATCAGCAGGTTATGAGTAATGACGGCTGTACACACTCGCAGACACACCCCGAAACAAGCCGAGAGCGAGTGTGTACATGGTACTCTTGCCACATCTCGATTTGTCTCGTCCCGCCTTACTGCCTTTCAATCGGATCACGTGTCGTTTTTTGACCCCGAATCAAAGGGTCTCGTTACCTCTCGTGCGGAAAATAAGAGCGAGCATGTACACACTCGTTTTATGCAGTTGCCATCTGACCGTGTTATAGTGTAGAACTATTCCTATTAGGGTGCATGGTAACTATTTACCATCTTCCTCTTCGCCAATCTTCTTTTTCTTTTTATGCTAAATGTAAAAAAATGTAATAGCTCACAGCCCACAGCACAAAGACAAACAGCTGCAGTATTTTCTACGTACATTATCTCGGGAGACTTTGGTACAACTAAAAGAATGAGTGTGTACAGATACGCACTCGTCGAGACTAGTCGAGAGCCTTCTCGGCCGAGACTAGACGAGAGAATCTCGGCGAGTGTACAGCCTAGCCGGCACAATAGTAAATTCGTCTCGCGGCTTCGCTGACGGACGTGATTTCAGAATAAAGTGATTTTTTGGATTCAGCGGGTTTATTGCTACCTGTCAGTATAGTAATAGACAGGTGGTAATAAACAGTACTTTGTTTTGGGGTATGATTTGAAATTCAAATTTGACTCATAGGTAACCGGATCGAAGATGCCCGTCATTCGAATCGATGTATTCATTTGTGACCTCTAGCATCTTTTAACCTCTTCATACTTGTAAGATTACAATAATTATTGAATACCATATTTTTATACATCCTATATATGATTTTAAAACTCAAACACAGATACACATCTTTATGTGTACCTATTCGATGGAGTACCTATGGTAGGCCATTAAATATTATCTAAATTATATTTTTTTTAGTGTCTTAACCCAAAACAAAATACACTTTAGTGCATTTTGTTCTGTGTTGCAGAAGATATAATCATAATTTTAGTTCAATTATCTTATAGTAGAATAATATAGCATTATATGTTTATCTATGCATATGTAAGTAGTAGGTAATAATAATAGTTCACCATAGGTATATGTATGTATTATTTTTCCTATAAGAAAATTTAACTGGAATGATATTTTTATTTTGATAATGTTATGAATACCTGTAATTAGTATAAACTAGTTACATTACATCACACAATAAATCTCACATTAATAATTGTTCTTATGTATAGGTAAAATATATAAGAACAATTATTAATGTGAAATTGTTGACTTGCAGAACCGTTTGCAAAATAAGCTGTTGGGGTTCTATTTATATACCTAAATAAATAAGATCAAGGTTATCGGCAACTTCTGTCGTTTCTTAGATTTTCTATAGAAGGTATCTAACTACGCTTGTAAAATAAATAATAACGAACAAGAATAATAATAACCGGTATCTTTATTGTTTATTTTCCACATTGTATAACTAATATTAGCTATAAAACTGATAAAATAAAACATACGACTAAAATGAATTTGTGTTGTATTACAGAAATCCCCAATAGATAATTGTTGAATTTGCTTCAAAAATTCAAACTGCTAAACCGTATCATGAAAGGTGATAGCGAGTGCTTCGGAAGATACATTTAGCTGTCGGTCCTGGTTGTAGCCTTTAGGTAACAGTCATTAAGCCATGTAAAAGGCCTAATGGGCGGCTTGAACAACTCTGACAGTAGGGTAACCACTGCCCATATGCTTAGTAAGTAAGTCTGTAGCAGTCTCACTTTCTGGTAAATACACAAGAAAATATGCAAACAAAATTTACCCCAACAAACAACAAGAGGTTGACATTCAGGTAGTAATTAGGATTATTTCAGCTACTACAGCGGGAAATATGCTACTCTACCTAAGTTGGTAAAAAGGTTACATTACATATTCACGTAATTTTTCGTGAGCAAAGGTTTCTAAAGTCTAACGCAGATGGCGTTAGATATTAGAAACCCTTTGGAGATTCCAGTATTTAAATGAGCTCTCGCGGATATTACAAACAGTACCACAGGGGTTTTTACAGAGATAGGCAGTAGATTATAAAAGATTTACGGAAAACATTTTGTAATTTAAAAATACCTACATAATAGCATATCCTAGACATGGTGAAACTGAATCTACAGAATTACGGTACACATGTAATTACAAAAACTTCACGTTGTGTGTTCTTCCCAGAGCTCTACGTGGCGAGCGAATGTGTCAGTAGTGCTCGTATGTTACTGATGCCCCCAGTATTGAAATTATGCGTAGGTTAAAGTAACTGTTTAACATCAGGCCGTATAGCTTAATAAAATAAAAATATGTCGAATGGATTTCTCGAATATACTAAATTCAACTTTTCACGCTGTATTTAAATATGAGATATCAGCATGAATTTTATCAAGTGTCTTCAAAGAACTCCGTTTTGATTTTACTCTCGATAACATAATGGTTTCCATACTCGTAAGCTGGGGCGGCGCTTCCGGTGTGTGGCTCCTGAGAGGAGAGTCGTTCCTCTGCGTCGATGATTACAGCGAATATTTTCTTCTTCACCTGCGTTTGCATCCAGTGAGGCATCTCTCTAGTGCTTTTTAGAACACAGTTGAAGAAAGATTCTAAAGCATCTGTGTCTTGTCGAAGTTTTATCATTGTGTCATCGCCGTACTCTATGCAGCGTCGTTTGTTTATATTTTCTTTAGCAATTTCGATTGCATTAGTCGTAGTGACGTCATGTTCAGAATTCTTGATGACTACAGGAGGATCCATTTCGATATTTTCTGTTATTCTATATTTCATATGTGGTTCGAGAAATTGCATAGCCTTAGCGTATTTCCAAGTTGTAACTTGTGCGGGTAACAATTTGTTTTGTCCCAATTTGGCCCTCTTCAACGCCTCCCGATGATTGTCGCGGAGCTTTCTCCATTCTGTTCTCGCCACTTTAACTGTAAACAAAAAACAACTATGATTAATACATATTACTTTAATTTATGATGCATTTATTGTCCCACTACAGGGTAAGGGTCTCCTCTCACAATGACAGGACATAGGCCATAGACCACCACGCTCGCCTAGTGCGGGTTGGCAGGGTTCATATGTTATCAAGAATATTTTTGGAGAAATCAGGCATGTAGGCTTCCTCGCGATATTTTCATTAATACATTAAGTACGAGATAATTATTTTGTAATAGACACATGAATTTGAAAAGTCAGTGGGTAGTGCCATGGGTTGCAATGCAAACTGCAATAGTTGTTGTAGGTACACGAACCTCATAAAAACGAGGTTATCTTCAATTAGAACGTTTAACTTAAGGATTTGCAACCAATTTGCATTGGAATATATGATAATAGCCAAATTCAACAGCGCTCAATATGCGAAATATATAGAAGTCAGTTTTATGTTTTTTAAACATTTCAAACAACATGTTTTTTTATTATAGGTCAGACATTTTTATGTAAGGTTATTTTTTTTTCTATATCTGCGGGCGACAAACGAGCAAGTGGGTCACCTGATGGTAAGTGATCACCGGCGCCCATGGACACTCGCAACACAGATGTCGTAGAGGTGTCCCGAGTGCGTTGCCGGCTTTTAAAAGTCAGCAAACAAGCGCTGCTGACCCTTCCCCCACCCCAATAGGCTCTGGCGACCTTACTCACACTCGGAAACACAACATTAAAATTATTAATGTCATTATTAAGAAATGTCTTCTTTAAGGTGGAGGTAGGTACTTCCCCAGTCGGGCTGCTCTTTGAGCGAATGAACGCTATGCCCTACTGTATACGGTTTGTTGGGTTTGAGGCTAAATTAATGATCGATTAATTCCGGTAAGTAACTGACGCCAGATTGGCTGAATGGTTCATGAAGGATAATATACCTAATCATACCATAATTTTGCTTAAATTTATAAATAATCAAATAACGGTTTCTAGTTATTCGATCATACATATAATACTTAGGTATTGTGTTTATTATTCTCGGAAACATTTTTACCACATGTCCATGATAACTGAACGAAAAATTACTAATACATAAAATTTTGTCAACGTGTAGGCGTGTAAGGTGGAGGTACTACCCCAGTCGGACTGCCCTTTGAGCAAATGAACGCTGTGCCCTACCTCTCTTGAAACTTTTAAGTAATTGAGACGGGCCATATCTCAACCTGATCTTAACACCCATGTATTGTAAGATTTAACGTTAGTCAAAGTGACTCATTTTCATAATATTCCATTATTGGATTATAATTCCTATATTTTCAATGAAACATTGAAGACATACTAGTTATATATTGTCCATGCACCTAAAAATTAAATAAGTAAGCGTATGAAGTAGTGGTATAACTTGTTCTTATACGAGGCCTGCGTAGGCGCTGCCGTACAATAACAGGTTTTTATTTGACATAAAATGAATAACAACTAACAGCATGCGATACTTATTAAGTACTTATTAAGACTCCACACTGTTGTTGTGCCGTAACTAGTTGTGACAGAATTCTCGCGTATTTAGTAGCCTGTTGGCGTGGTTGGCAAATGCTTGCTTTTCATACCGGAAGTCGGCATTCGATTCCCACCCAGATATTTGTGTATGTTTGTCCTGAGTCTGGGTGTATTTATCTATAAGTATGTATTTACAAAAGAAAAGTATATGAGTTATCTGGTTTCCATAGCACTAGCTCTGCTTAGTTTGGGATCAGATGGCCGTGTGTATCTAAATAATGTCCCAGGATATTATTATATAGCATATAAATTTTGACTTGACATTTTTGATTATTATTTTAAAAAGATCGCCCGCCTTAGGTATGTCGCAGGGTACTTTACAAACATATAATTAATGGACACAAAGTACATCCAGACTCAGAACAACTATTTATGGGTCACACAAATAGTTGTCCTGCGCGGGAATTGAACCCGGGACCCGGAGTGACGAGGTAACTGTCTTAACAGCTGCGCCACACGTGCACACAGTCAAGTCATCGGCAAAGTCATGCCTGGAATGGAATCCCATTCAACAAATAATAAAAAATATTCATAGTAACTAAAATTAGCTACAGTTATAGTTCATTGTGCTATAAACAATAACATGAAGTAGTACACTTTATGCAAAAATCTGAAGATCAGAACAAATATTACAAGTCGTCTTCTGGAATGGTTCCGTATAAAACATATTCCAATATGTTGTCTAGACCAAAAGTTGGAGTCGGTTTTATATAGGTCTTATCGGCTTAAGATCAATATAAATACTAGATTGAGATACAAAATACAAGCCTTAGATTCATGAGATTTATTCAAATTTTATGATTATTACATTCACGAGAATCTGTTATGTAAATATACTGCTTGTTTTAACACAGGTACAGACGCCAGCACATCCAGCTACCCCAATCTGTCAAATTTCTTTTATATTGGGGAAAATTGATAAATTGGGGTAGCTTGATGTGCTGCAGAGGCCAGCACATCAAGCTACCCCAATTTGTCAATTTACTACTAATTGGATCAATATAAAAACTGATATAGGTACGGATAATTTGTCACTGTAACAGTTTGACACTGTTACAGTTGTCAAAAGCTATTTTCTTTTTAACCGACTCCAAACAAAAGGAGGAGGAGTTTCTCAATTCGGCTGTTTTTTAGGGTTTCGTAGCCAAAGGGCAAAAAACGGAACTCTTATGCATTCGTCATGTCTGTCTGTCTGTCCGTCCGTCCGTATGTCACAGCCACTTTTTCCGAAACTATAAGACCTATACTGTTTCTTTTCCGAAACTATAAGACCTATACTGAAGGTTTCTAATATATTTTTTTTCTAAACAGAATAATAGTTTGCGCGAGAGACACTTCCAAAGTGGGAAAATCCCCCCTCCCCCCCCCCTAACCTATAACTTCTAAACTAAGTGGATGATAAAACTAAAAAAAAATATATAATGTACAATGCTTGCCATGTAAACTTCCACCGAAAATCGGTTTGAATAATATCTAGTAAGTTTTTTTTAATACATCATTATTCGTAAACCGCAATTTACCTTTCATTCAATCAACTCAAATACTTGCTACGAATCCCTTCATGGGCGAGTCCGACTCGCACATGGCCTCTTTTTCTATTTTAGTGCGGAACCCTAAAAACACCCAGTAAATTAAACGCTGATTGACCGGAATTAATTAAAATTCTTTACTAAAAGTTTGGTTAAGCAATAGAGGTTCCAATTTACTCTTTTGGTGCGGAACCCTAAACATACCCAGTAAATTAAACGCTCATTGACCGGAATTATTTAAAATTGTTTACTAAAAGTTTGGGTAAGAAATAGAAGTTCCTTTTTACTATTGTGGCGCGGAACCCTAAAAACACCCAGTAAATGAAACGCTCATTGACCGGAATTAATTAAAATTGCTTACTAAAAGTTTGGGTAAGCAATAGAGGTTCCTTTTTACTATTTTGGTGCGGAATCCTAAAAACATCAAGTAAATTAAACGCTCATTGACCGGAATGAATTAAAATTGTTTACTAAAAGTTTGGGTAAGAAATAGAAGTTCCTTTTTACTATTGTGGCGCTGAACCCTAAAAACACCCAGTAAATGAAACGCTGATTGACCGGAATTAATTAAAATTCTTTACTAAAAGTTTGGGTAAACAATAGAGGTTCCATTTTACTCTTTTGGTGCGGAACCCTAAACATACCCAGTAAATTAAACGCTCATTGACCGGAATTGATTAAAATTGTTTACTAAAAGTTTGGGTAAGCAATGGAGGCTTCTGTTTACTATTATGGTGCGGAACTCTAAAACACCAAGTAAATTAAACGCTCATTGACCGGAATTAATTAAAATTGCTTACTAAAAGTTTGGGTAAGCAATGGAGGTTTCTGTTTACTATTATGGTGCGGAACCCTAAAACACCAAGTAAATTAAACGCTCATTGACCGGAATTAATTAAAATTGCTTACTAAAAGTTTGGGTAAGCAATGGAGGTTCCTTTTTACTATTTTGGTGCGGAACCCTAAAAAAATCAAGTAAATTAAACGCTCATTGACCGGAATTATGTCACCTATTGATTAAAATAAATAGTATTATTGTTATTGATAACTATTATTGAAAAAGCAAGGACGATAACCACGTTGCATTTGTTTTTTGGCTTATTATAAGCTTCCATTTTGACAAATACGCCCCCAAACCCTAAGCTTCTTTCCAATACAAATAAAAGAGATTTCTTAAAAAAATTTAGTCTAAATTGTTTACATTTGTGGATTTTTTTTCTTAATTCTCACACTATTCTCAATTCTCGCACACAGAAACATATATTTAAGTTATATGTGACACAGAGAAAAGGCGCGCACATAGTAAGCTTAATTCCGTAATGAATTTATCGCGCCTAGGTCTTGATTGATTGAATACCTATCTTGCGTTTAATAGACATTCTTGATTTGCTTGAATCTTATGTACATAATTATATTTATAACAACCCGTTCTCTCTATCTAGCTTCAATCTGGAGTTCTTAAGTATAGAACAACATCAATACTCACTGTTAGGTATCGATTCGTCATTAATCTCCTTCACCACACTCTGCCAGGCCTGGCCGCGCGTATGCACCTCAGGGTAGTCAGGGTGTTGCGGGTTCCACAAGCACGGATACCTCCGCACGGTTTCTATGAACTTCTCCATAACTTTATAAGTTAAGAACTGTTAAGATATCTTTCAAGAAGTGTGCGGTGTTTTACCACGTAGGGTAATCGACTGGCACTGGCGGTGTGAGGACCGGTTCAGCGGCGCCGCTCGGCCCTCCCTTTACAATCAAACCGGTTTATGTGTTGAACACCAGGCAGTTGTATTATAAAACCAGTTGGTGCGCTTTCACACCGAGACGTTGTATTATTAGTACTGCAGGATATCTGTACGGAGTATATAATTCGGCATATGTTTATACGACTGCTTATTTTGTAATACTTGGAGAATACAGAATGTTTCTTTAGTCGTGAAATGGTTGGAGCTATAATATTATGATTTACTGCTTCTGATATTTATTTATGCCTTGGAAAACCAAGAGCTATACAAAAAAGCTTACAATGTTTCCGATAATACTGATAACTACTTAATCAGAGTAGCTCAAGGAATAAAAGTTTTGGAAAAAATTAAGGTTCAACTGCTTGCGTACCAAACTCTGTACATAATTTGTTAAAATGTTTGCTTATTCGCACTATTTATAAATTCGTTGACGAATATATGATATATGGTGGTGAATATATGTGGATTAAGTCATGGCGATCTTTGGGGGACGTTCAAATGCAGTTTCTGTAAGATATTGGCATAGTCTATCTCAGTAGAAGTAAACAGTATCTTTAATAAAAGCGTACAATCGGCCAAACGCCGTCGATTTAATATTGAATAATCATAATTAGTACTAGTAATGAATTTTTCAATTTTAGAGCACCTAAACTAAATCCTGATTGGTACCACAGTAGATGTAGGTCGAGGCAATTAAACACATCCCGTTTGTCTTCTCTCGCAAGCATTATCCTCCTAGGAACATATTAGACGTCCCGGACAAAGATGTCAAGTCTTGCCTAGTCAAGGTTATTAGAAACTCTCGTGAAAATGTACACAAACTGATATAAATTACTCGCCGAGTCGCCTAACCTTAGTCTGCATTCTTATTTATGAAGTGCTTCCCCAGATTCTCAATCGGCCTAGCGGTCCGACAGTTGCCATAGAAACTATTCTTATTATGACGGGCCTGTTGGCGTGGTAGGCAAATGCTTCCTTTTTACGTCGTGGGTTTGATTCCCACCCAGGACAGATATTTGTCTGCATGAACATGTCTGTTTGTGCTGAGTGTGGGTGTAATTATCTATATAAGTATGTATTTATAAAAGAAAAGTATTATATGTAGTATATCAGTTATCTGGTGTACATAGTACAAGCTCTGCTTTGTTATTTTTTAGTCCCAGAATATTATTATATTATTATTATTGTAAAAACCAAAAGACTAATTCATCTCCACGCCTATAACCTCCGGCGGCGCAGGTTACTTTGCTTGTAAACTTCTTTACTAGACGGCTATATTAGTGACCGACTTCAAAAACCGAGGAGATAACCTCCTCAATTTTGTACGAATAATAATAAAACATTTCATTCGTTTAATTGGATCCATAGTATTGTTAGATGTACTAATTTACAGACGCCAGCACATCCAGCTACCCGAATCTGTCAAATTTATTTTATAGATTTTCAACTTTATCACAAAAGCATAAGGTTCACATTCAATTGGGGAAATTTGACTGATTAGCTTGATGTGCTGGCGTCTGTACATACGTTATTTGTTAACCAATAGTGTAGTTACAAAAATTTTTGAATCAAACTTTTTTCTCCACTTTAAAAAATATGAACAGAGTGATATGCCATTCGGGTAGCATGTAGATGACTCTTGAAAAAATTCAAGAGCCGCTTGCAAAAACTGCATTAGTTATACCTACACAAATAACAGCAAAATATGGGCTATGGTTTTTGCAACTATCTCAAAAACTATTCTTATCAAATTTTGCAAATTTGATTTCAAGATTATAGAATAAGCGGAAATTTCCACATAATCGCATATCTTCCGGAACTGTAGAACCAATATTTATAATTTTCCCAGATGGTTGAAAATACGTCCGAAAACGCTTTAACAAGCCACGATCGCTTTGGACCTTTTATATGAATAAATCTTATTAAAATTATTAAATGTTAATAAAAAATCAGGCATCAACTGAATAGTTAGATAAATGAATAATAAAAAAATATCAGGACCTTTCAATAATTATGCAAATGTTAATTAACATTTCTTTTCCTACAACTCTTTAAAAAAAAACATTGCAAATGCGATAGTTGTTAAATAACAAATCTGAGATATGTTATTTTTTGAAGCTATAAGGTTTCGTTATGATTAGGATTATTATTAAAATGGTTCCTTAATATTAAGGAAAATAACAATTAGAAGAAAAATTGTTAATCAACTATTCCGTTTCTTTTTATAGAACGAATTTTTTAATCATAATTGGCAAATAAGATAATATTTCCAAAAAAAATCTTATAAACAACGCAAGACAGACTAGCTTCAAACTTATTCCATGGAGTGGGGAGGGGGGCGTTGAAATCAACCCATAGGAATATCAGATAACGGGCAGCTGTCTCTATGTGTACCATCATACTGCGATCACCAACCCGTCTGCCAAGCAAGCGTAGCGTTTATGCCATATCCTTCGAAATGATGATGAATATTTTGGGTGCTTCTTGTCCAGTAGTGGATTAATCTATACATATAATAAAATCGTAGGAAGGTCAAAACTGTACATTGAATATTTTTTTAAAACGATACTTGGGGCGTGATCTACAATCGATATCGAAACCAAATATATATAGTTTTTAGCATTTTTGTCTGTGTGTCTGTTTGTCTGTATGTATGTCCGGGCTAAACTCAAAAAGTACTGCACGGATTTACTTAAAATTTTGCATGAATATTACTAAGAGGTGGGGTCAACATATAGGCTACATATTATCACGCTATCACCTACGGGGGAGGAGCTGTGATAATTGATAAAATTTAACGCGGGTAAAACCGCAGGGCACAGCTAGTTATGAATATTTTGGGTGGTTCTTGTCCAGTAGTGGACCTCATGCGACTGACACGATGATTAATATTGTATAAAACCCATTTGGACCGTCAACAGTAATTTTTACCTTGAAAACTTGTTTACCTACACAGGTTCACTCTCTAACAGACATAAGGGGAGAGATGTGATGATTTGATGTACACATCTGCTTATCGCGCTTACATAGTCTTCTATAACCCTTAAACAATCTCATTCACTTCGTCGATTCTAACTTCCATAGAGTTTTAGGTAAAAATTAGAGTACCTATGTACGTGGTTTAGTATTTGACAAGATAAAGATATTGAATTGATGTGATATCGTATTGAAATTATCATAATAGAATCAAGGGATTGCTTTCTTTTCAGTCTCCTTAAGATTTGCTCGTGTTACAATGTCTTAGTAAAATCAACATGTACCTAAACGATAACTCTTGCGTATGTGCATTGCAGAACACGTGACCCATTAGAGAAACGACAACTAAGTACGGACGGCTACCCAAGCAGCAAAATGTGGTCTAGTAATTGTCCTGGAACCACCATTTCATTAGGACTATAACGGAATAGTAAGCAATTATAACCACGGAAAAGGGCCCAATTTATAGGCGTATTTTAGCTAATTAAATATCTATAGTAGACTTGGTGAATACCATTTTGACCAATAACGGCCATATAGTTGGACTATGTAAAACTATTTTCTCCCGCGAAGCCAACTATCAGCGCTTAATGGAACCAATCACGACAATAGTAACCTTATAGTTAGACCACGTAGAACTATTTGCTCTCGCGAAGCTAACTATGAGCGCTAAATGGAACCAAACACGACAATAACGTACACAGTGAATATCTTACAAGCTCATACAAAGTGATGTGAATTGGTGAATGTTGTAAAGATTAATTAATATTGATAAAGGTAAGTTATTATATTTTTATAATAAATATTATCTAGAATAAGAGTAGGGTGTTAGTTAACAATAAGTGAAGCCGTGTTTGAATGTGCATGGCGCAGGTATATTTTCGGTGAAGTGTAATAAGTTTTTTGTCAAAATTTTTAACGCCCGCGCGCCCCTCGAAATTCACGTTTTCATTCAGTTGAATTTTAAAATAATGTTGGTTTCAGTAAGACATAAAACGAAAGGTCGCCATCTTGACAAACTTGGTCTTCCCAAATACATTAACAAACCGTTATAGGCGTACTTTGTTTAAAAATGGTAAATATCAGAACTATTGCTTGGCCATATTGTTTGGAATTAGAGTTCCGCAAATATTGTAATGTTACTCTATGTTGTTATTAGGTACCGATGTCTTATTTTCATATTTTTGTTTAGGTGTCAGGTGTGAAAATGGTAATGTTTCTGGACGTCGATAGCTTTTTAATTAAAAGGGATTTTCGAGCTTTAAAAATTGTTTGAAATATTTTCTACTTCTATTTTTGTGCTTTCCCTTGCTAACTTGGTTTATTGTTTCACAGAATTGTGATCAAGACCAAATTAGTGAGATGCCAACGGTCTCTCGAGAAGATACTCGTTCAAATACTACAAGATCACTTCATTTACAACAAAACTCGGCTACCATTCAATCCGATTCAGCAATTTTACCTGTATCTTCTTTTGTCGCGCAAAACCCTCTACTTGTCATAACAGAAGCAGAAGAAACGCTGTCAGATGTCAGTTTAAATTCTCAAAATTTCGTTCTTTACAACACGGATAACCCAATACAGCCTGTCGAGGATGGTCAAATTCCACAACTTCAACATGAAGTAAAGTCAATCAAAGAAGACATTAAAACCATCATACCAAATCAAAATGCACTTTATGAAATACAAACTAACATGTGCTGAGTGCTGTGTCGAAGAGAGATTCAGAATGAATTAAACTCGTACATCCAATGACCGTTTCAAGAAAGCAAGAAGACGTAGATGTAGACATGTTATAAGAAATCTAAGAGAACTTTAAGAATTTGAAACAAACTTAACAAATACATTTATTCAAAATTTCTAATAAAGAATTGAATGCCGCATGTCGTATTGTATTCTACTGCCCATTTTCTAAGATCGCTATGTAGTTGAAAATTGGAATAGTTTTCAATATCGCATTCATCTTCATGTACAGGTTCTTCACTAACACAATCTTCCAAGTCTACATTTAAAATTGCTTTTATCGATTAAACGTTTTTTCGTGCAGAATCATTAAAATAAACATTTTGTCTTAAATTTTCACAATAACAATTTTGTACGGAACCTTCTCATATTTCTACGATTCAACAAAATCAAAATATCCGTACTGAGACTATAACAGAATTTGCAAGACCATTATAAACCAATGTTTTCTTGTTCAGGACACCACGGATATAGTTTTGGATACTCAGTATATTATATTAAACCTTTATAAGCGTGTTAAGATTATAACGATATTGGTTTATACCACTATATAACCGCTCCATTTTACTGATAATTGTTCTGTAAAGAAAATTTATAAACCCTTATAAAACCAAGTAATAAATGCAAATAGTATCCAGAATGTTAAGTTCTGTTTATCACTCTTATTGGTGTACTTTACTTATAGTGGTTCTATAATGTTTCTTGTTAGTAGTTATAAGCATAGCTTACCAGTTTATCTGCTCTTGAGTGCGTTTACACCCTCGCGATACTTTTATAGGTCACCCAAGCTTATATTTGTCCTTTAATTTCGGCCTATAAGTAATTATAAGTTAATGTATAGGAGGAGATATACTATAAGGCCCAACTAACTCCATGCTTGCTATTATAAGCGATGCAGCAAAAACTAGAACCCTTAAGAGAACATTAAAAGTGCTGGAGTCCTATAACGTCTGCACTATAGGATAATTTTGCTGCTTGGGTACCTACATATCAAGCTATATATTTCCAATATAAGCTGACCTGTCATTGTATGGAAATCCTATACAACGCGAGATCAGTTTATACTGGAAATGTAGTAGTAGTATAGCTTGATGTGTAGCCGTGTATACAGCAGGCTAGAGAGCGCTGTAGAGTGATCTGTTTAACATTTTTTTCAGTGAGAAGACACGCCTGCGCATATCATAATACAACACTTGTACGTAGGAGACGCAGTGAACATAATATCGTTGTCGAAGAAGCTGTGAATGACAATAAGCGATGGGACACCAAAGACCACACCTACCGAATCACAGACCGACAAACTATAATAAACGATAATGACCGACCAAGAGATGACATACGGCATAGATATGCCAATAGTCGTAAAGAAAGAAAATTCATAAGAAAACCACTTACAAACACCGAAGAAAGAATGCGCAAAAAACATACATCTGGTATAAGAAATGAAAATTCTAAAGGGATCGAATCGAAAGCAGCTAAATACAGTGTCGCAGCAAAAACGAAATCTACATCTCCAAGAATGAAAGAAAGCAAAACGCGAAGCACCGACCAGGTTGAGAGTAAAATAATAGAAATAAGTTCAGAGGAGCCGGTCAATTTAGGACTCGTGGAAAGAGATTTCACGGTGTACGAGATTGGCAACCCTGAGCTATGGTACACGGTCCACGTGCAGCTGTTTGAGAAACTAAGTACCGCCGAAGGGAAAACTGTATGGAATGATTTGACTGACGGCGAACAGGCAAGGTAAGTTGGTGAATTTGACATTTTTGGCCAAGCTTTCTTCAGTTTTCTTGCTGAACAAAGTAACGTAAATGGTTACGAAGGGTTCAGTAATGATTAAGGGGCCTCCCAGAGCATTTATATGAATTCCTGAATACTTTCTTTTCTAGATATTTCACATATAGCGTATTTATTATGGTTACGGTTAAGAAAAACTTTAAACAACATAATTCACTCACTGAGAAACATTTTTTAGAACTAAGATTAATAATTAGGACGCATAGAGGTACGTATAATATATTTTAGACATTATTCACACACGGTCATCTGATCCAAACTAAGCAGAGCTTGTACTATGGAAACCAGATAACTGATATACTACTAACTACTAATTCTTTTTTGTAAATACATATTTATATAGTTAATTACACCCAGACTCAGGACATGTTTGTGTTCATGCACACAAATATCTATCCTGGATGGGAATCGAACCCATGACCTGCGGCGTGCAAAGCAAGCATTTACCAACCACGCCACAGACCTGTCAAAATGTATATAAAAAACAATATTTTTAAGAAAAATTAAATGTGGGTAAGTAACTAATATACTTAACCGGTAAGAAACTCGATGTAAGTTAACCAAGCATAACATGGATGTATGAATTTGAATTTTGCTAGATGTGGCATAGTTTGTACAGCATGTTATTGTAATATTATGATTTGTTATGTTTATTAATATATATAAATTAAATATTTCAGTGTAGGTTCAGTGGGGCCCGAGTGGAAGAATCAGGATTTAAGCGTGCGTTACCGGGCCTCGGAATGGATAAGTAAAGAAGAGTTTACATTACCCACAGCAAGTCTGTGTCTGCTGGCACCTGTACAGAACAGAAATGCTAAAGATCTCAATGATAACAGTAGTTCTACAGAGAGTAAGAGAATTCAATATTATTAATTTTATTGCCGCTCCTTATTACTCTTCTCTTACTCTAAGGGCCTATGCACACCACGCTTTTTAAACGCGCCGGTGACGTGCGTTTGTAGCGATACGCACGCAAGTCAGATGCAGCTCTATAGGATAAAAGCGCGCCGACGACGCGTGTTTCTAAAATTCGCGTCGCCGCGGCCGCCGGCGCATTTAAAAAACGTGGTGTACACAGGCTCTAATCTGTGCCTCTGCACTGATTTGTTACTGGTCCGAGAAGCGAGAGAGCATTATTTGGGACAAAAGATCATGTTGTCTTATCCACTTTTAATGTAAAATAGCTTTCGATGAATTAACATGGGACACGCAACATATCAGTACTCAGGCCTGTCAGTACAAGTACCCTTACTGTGACCCCTAATTATAAACGTGGCCGCGTGGATCAACATTAGAAATATTTAGTCCTTGTTTTTAGGTTTCCGTACGTATAGGGTAAATCGGGGCCCCATTACTAAGACTCCACTGTCTGTCTGTCCGTCTGTTACCAGACTATATCACATGAACCGCGATGGATAGACAGTTGAAATTTGTTGAAGAAAACAGTTGAAGTTGCCACTATAACAACAAATATTAAAAAGCAGAATAAAATAAATATTGAAGGGGGCTTCCATACAATAAACGTGATTGTTTTTGTCGCCACCCACTGCTCATCGATCAAGCGCGTAACGCAGGCGTTCTTCGTAATATAACTTACTAGCTGTACCCCGCGGTTTTGCCCGCGTTATTCTTTATAAATTATATAGCCTATGTGTTATGCGGATATATAAGCTATGTCACTACAAAGCTTCGTCAAAATCCTTTCGGTAGTTCTTGCGTGAAGAAGTAACAAACATACACACTCACAAACTGTCGTCTTTATTATATTAGTGTGATGATCTCCAACCCTTCATGCGCGAGTTCGACTCGCACTTGACCATTTTTACGGTTACGGTTAAGAATAACTTTATTTCTCATAAAGAATTGTATAGGTACATAATTCACTTACTGAGAAACAATTTTTAAAACTAATATTAATAATTAGGGCGCGCAAAGGTACGTATATAAATTAACAAAAACAATATTCTTAAGAACAAAATAAATGTGGGTAAGTAAATATCATAACCGGTAAGAAACTCAAGTCAAGTTAACCAAGAACAACATGGATGTCCGTATACGAATTTTACTGGATGTGGCATTGATGGCATAGTTCGTTATCACCAAGTTATTGTAAAATTATGATTTGTTATTACAAAAGTATTTTATTTTTAGTTAATTATTTATATTTGAGGTGTATATATATATATATATATATATATATATATATATATATATAAATTATACATGGTTTCTAAAACATTTTGAGTATTGAATTTTATTTTTAATCTCAATTTTTTTATTTTTTAAATTAAGTTATTACTTAAGTATATTTAAATTTAGAGATACTTAATCTATATATTGTATATTTATGTATATATATTTATGTGTGTATATATGTATTGTTTTTTTTTTATTCACTTATTTGTATGTATTTATTGTGTACATTTTTAGTAGCTTTTTGAACCGGGCTAAACTTTTTTCTTCTTTTATTACTGATGGTATTTTATTATAAATCGTAATACCCTCATACTCCAAATTTCTTTTTCCATAGTTGGTTCTAGGAGGGCGGGTCACCAAGTAACTAGCCCGTCTTAAGTTAATCTTTCGAGTTTGTTGTTTTGTGACAAACTTTATGTTAGAGTGGATTTCCTTATTTAATATTTTACGTATTAGAATACATGTGTAGTATATGTAGGTTTGT
Organism: Pseudoips prasinana; assembly: GCA_951640165.1. NCBI lineage: Eukaryota > Metazoa > Arthropoda > Insecta > Lepidoptera > Nolidae > Pseudoips > Pseudoips prasinana. Next base: position 17,484,268 of record OX621236.1, on the reverse strand, counting down.
TTTATATTCATAATTGTTTTTGTTTCTTCGTATATCTTTTCTGTAGATGTCCGAAGTTTATTGTTGAATAATATTTTAATTAACCTATTCTGAACTCGTTGAATTGGATCTATATTAGTCTTCGCTGCAGTACCCCAGATTTCAATGAGGTAGTCGATATGAGGCTTAATCAGAGAATTGTAAATGAGATACCGTACTTTTATTTTTAGAGAGAAAGAAATAATTATCAACCATGGTATGAAAAAGATATATTTAAACAAAGTCGAAATCAAAATGGTAAAGGAAAAGTTTGAGTGAAGAAACCATTTGGGTTACATATACATATACATAAGTGCCATTCACCACCGGGGTGGTAAACGCCACTGATTAGTGCCGTTAACCACTCCGGTGTATAGCTCGAAGGGGGCAGATGGGAATATACGCCGCGTAAGTATAGCGGTGGACCTAGTGGACCACCCAATTATTCGACTTACAAATCATGCATCGCATAATGTAACCCAGGTAAAATTAAAGGTTGCGGTGGTAAACCCTAGAGGCAAGTTGAACACATTTAAAAAGATTCCAGACATCCTATATAACATTAGAACTTAGTTACTGAGATCGAACAACCTCTATTGGCTCTTCATACAAAGTGCAGGTGATCATTATATTTTAATGGTTTGAGAGTTTGGTTAAGTATCGCAGGAGATCTAGCCGTGAGCTATAACTACTCAATTCCGATCGAAGGCGCTTATAGCGAGATGCTCTCACCGGTTCGTAAGTGATTGGCGAGGTCAAGCAACTAGGCTCGCGGTCAGTCCATAGACTGATAGACAGACAGAGAATGACACAGAATGATACTCTTTAAATAACTATAACTTAATAACATTTGTACCTTTACTTTATAAGCCACTATTTGTACATCCAAGACTTTGTAAAAATTACACTCGTAACTCATTCTTATGCCGTTCCACTAACAATTATAACAGAGACTTCACAGACATAGATCTTTTCCATAATTCGCTCAATAGTCTTAAATTAGAATTAAAACGTAGATTTAATATTACTTGACATCTTATATATAATTTATGTATCCTTTCTTTTTATCATTTTTTTTATTAAACTAATCTTGTCATACGCGTCCTTCCAAATTAAGAGTAAAATTTTGTAACATTATTGAATTTTTTGTTCGGCACTGTAGGTTTATTGTAAAAAGCCATATATTTATAAGTGTTGTAAATGTATATAACTGTTTGTTGCCAAAATAAAAGAAATAAAAACATATGGAAATCTTAAGTTTTTAGTTAACACATCGATTTTCAAACTATCCACACTGCATTTCGATATACACGTTTTCGCATCCCACACATACGTTCATAAATACACCCCACAAAGAATCCGGAGAGAGCCTGGAATTCTGTAGTACAAGGTTCGACCTAGTTCAGACTCCAGACTTTCACAAGGATTATCCATTACTGTAAATATTATTAAATATTTACAAATAGCTGTACTTGTTGTTCCTTGTGTAAATAAATCATTTTTATTATTATTATTGATGGGTGACCGCCAAAGTGATTTAATTTCTGAGCGTCTCCGTGCTTCGGAGGGCACGTTAAGCAATCGGTCCCGGTTATAGCCATTAGGCAACAGTCGTTATGCCATGTCTGAAGCGTACTGGGCGGTTTGAACAACTCTGACACTAGGGTAACCACTGCCCATACGATAAGTAAGTAAGTAATTCCAATAGATACTACTCTGTCAAGAAAGTACCGGGAAAAGATCAAAAATATACAAAATGTTTGTTATTCATCCAAATTTATTTTATCACCTTCAAAGTATGCTCCTTCAGAAACGATACTCTTACGCCAATGAATAATCCATTCATCAAAACATTTTTTAAACGCTGCTTTCGGAATTGAGTTCAGTTCGAACACGAAATTCCATTAGCTATGCAAAATTTAAGACAAACTCTTTGTTCGATATTTTGGTCCATTATGAAATTCGCAATACATGATATTCGCAATACACTATATATGATATTACTAAAACCAGCACTGTATTTAATATAAATAACAGATGCAACTCAAACTCCGCGCCAAAATGGAAAACAGTTGTGCCAATCTAACAACAACAAATAAAACAAAAAATTGAATTTGGAACCATATACAAATCATCCATTCCCGATACTTTTTTGACTGAATGTATTCTGTACACAAATACCGCTTATAAAATTATAGATGGTGGTTATATCATAATGCCAAAGGAAGATGTGATGGATCTGAAGGTCAAGGATAAAGTTGTGCAAGAGCGTGATAACGTTGATGGAACTGACAGTGTCGGAAATACCGAGTTTAAATCAAACTCAAGTGAACAATCTGAACAGGTACCTACACATTATTTTAAGTTTAACTCCATTGCTGCATTGTGAAAATCAAACGGTTCGAAATGAGTTTTATGTTAACCAAGCACTCCCACACAGCCGGCTTTCGTGTTCTTCTTAGTTTACTAGAATTATCGCGTGAGTATAGATAGGTACTATGGGATTTCAAGTATTGTCGTCTTTGAAAGTAATTGTATTCATTATATCCAACTGATCAAAAGTAGGCTCTTTGAAAATCAGTTCTATAAGAAGCAAACTATTGGGATCGAGAGATTTTATAACCTGACTTATCTAATAAATGTTTTCCTAGCCGAAGTTCAGCCACAGCGGCCAGTCTCATTAGAGATTAGCTATCTGCGTGGGATATATTACACATGTGAGTGCGCAAACACAGGAGCACTTTCTAATAATATTGAATTCGTACCTTCATATAGACATAACTATTCAGACAATATGTAGTAAAAATATAGCTAAAACTTTAATTTCGATAATTAAGCCTATAGATGATCTCTTTGACAATAACTTAATATAAGCTACCTAAATAACATTGCTATTATAAAATAACTGTTATTCTAAATGTTTTCATACAATCAATATGTACCTACATAGAAATAATTATACGTACCTATACTTACCTATATTACTACAAACATGTTCTGACTATTTACAAGAGGTTTTTTAAAGTCTACGTGAATAAAAGCTTTTTAATTTTTTTGTTATATTTATTTAAGGAATATTCAGGAAAAGGAATATCCCAACTCCAACTAGTAATTGAATTCTCATTAAATTCGTTGTGGATCTCAAGCCAGTTCAGCTAGTCGTTATATATTGTTATAGGTTAGGTATATAAATTGTGGCAATTCTACTTATTATTTCAGAAACCTCGTAAAGTAACCTTGCGCACGGCAAGAGCCTTGCTACGGGGGAGTAACAGTTTGAACATTGCTTTCCGAGGAGCTGAGAAATATTTGACACTGCCACATCGGCGTGCACATCACGCTCAATTGGACGTAGAAGCTCGCGCTGATGAAAATGAACTTGTTCGTGTTGGGTAATTGACAACAATAATTTAAATATCCCGGGACTTGCGTAAGCTTTATATTTGGATCTTTTAAAGTGAAAATTTCTTTAGGTATGCCCTTGCTAAGAAGCAAACGTAACTAAAGCCTCACGCTCGCGTCGATGATGGGGAGTCGGCTTTAATTGGTTTGACTATAATTCACTTTTACTGTCTGACAAGAAGTTATAAGTTTTAACAACTAACTAAGGTAAAAGCTCCTAATACGGCGGTAGTCAAAATCGCTTCCTATTACGGTGGTATTTCTATTTTCGAATTGTATTCCTGTTTTATTCAGTTTAAGTACACCAAAACGTAAACTATTTATTCCAAATTTATTACTTCATGACTTAACTGACGTTTGCAAGTATAGCACAAAGACAACACAACAAGATCAATCAATCTGTGTAACGGCATCGACGTGAGAGGCGTTTCCATACAAACGCGGAACAACAAAAGTAAGTACACTAATATTTATAAACTAAGTTTTTTTGTATTAATAAGCGTTCAAGTTTGTTAATATATTATTTATAGCATTTTCCTAGTATTACACCCTCTATTTAAGTAGCTCGTTTCATATTAGTAACTCGATTTATTGCTAAAAATAAGAAATAAAATACCGCCGTAATACGATACGAATTTTATAGATTAATCCTAATACGGTGGTATAACTCCGAAATAGGAAAAATACTGGGCATGTTTAATTGAATATAACTTTCAATTTATTAACTTATTGAATTATTTCCAAGTTTAGTTGAAATAATTATTAATCTCATAAATTAGAAACCATATTCTGCGGTATGTGTTCTTAATTAGAAATCTAGTTAAATATGAAAACTGTTGAGTACAAAATGTTGGTTTCTTAGAAGGGGTAAAAATAGTAAGGTGTATTTTAATTTATCATAAATCATTTATTTTGTATAACTGTTGACTTGAGTTTTACACATCTGAGCCAGAAATCTGTTGTTGTTTGATTAAGCATTTACACTCTTTTGTTTATCAAAATTTTGATGGGTCAGAATTAGGATTATTAAAAACACGAGTATTTTCCCTATTACGGTGGTAGTTATTTCCAGGTAACTCTGTATTAGGTTATATGATCTCCTATTACGGCCCTATTCATAGAACATAAAATTACAAGATTTAGGGTTGCCTAAATAAATAAAAAGTTTTGTGTCTTTTTTTGTGGATTCTTATTTGATATGCATGTTTTTTTTTGATAAAACCAAAAGCGCTTTGCACATTTTTTTAATTTTACTGAACGTAAAAAGAAAAAAAATCTTATTTTAATAACCCAAAATGCTTTTTAAAACGTGTGTATGAATGCACGATTATGCTATATTTGTAATATAATATATTGTGTAATTTCATTAAAAGTGAATCAATGTAATCAAATCAATGGTCAATGAATGAAAAACTTACAATTTACTGTACTAACACATTTATATTATTTAATAAATTTTGTTTGTACGGAACTTCAATGAATATAATTTCTGACCCTCCGTATTAGGAGCAGTCTACCGCAGTAATAGCTCTGACCAAAATCATACCTCCGTATTAGGGAAAATCGATCCGACTATTTAAATATTTTTTTAAAATAAGAAATATCATGAAAAGAAACATAAACTCAACAGCAATACAATATGTAAGTTCCACTTTTGACAATAAAGTTGTTTGGTACCATTAAAAATACTTACAAATGCTTATTTTTGTTTCTTACTTTCAAATGTTGCGAAATACCTCCGTAATAGGTGGTACCTCCGTACCTTATCGTGTTTAAAAAATACACACCTATTTTATTTCGGGTGCCATGTATTAATTAGGGAACTGGCGGATTAACTAATGCTCTTCTGAGTTAAGGCGCAATGGATCCGGTGGCAGGATTAAAGCGCGACCGTCGCTATACACATATATAGACATTGACGCTTTTTAAAGTCTATGTGAATAAAACCTAAGAATTAAAAATAAAAAGAATATGAAAGATTAATAATTATTTGTGGGTGAAGAAACTGAGTTAATTGTCATTGTGAAATCACTCACTGACCATAGCACTGGTTTACTCCAAAGACTCCAAAGCAATGATTTAGGCAGTAGGATTTTTGAAAGAAAAGGTAAATGGAGATATTCAGGGAAAGGTTTATTTAAACGAAGGAGTAACTTGGCATCAATTCCAAGAAAATCCAGGTCCGCTACCGTGATGTTCTCTATCGGTGTGGGAAATGGAGGGGTTTACTGTTAAGGCCCAGTTATGTTATGGCATAATAAGTTCTAACATTGGAAGTGATGGTCAGTACACTCTGGCTAACATCGCCTGCAAACTGATGACTCAAATGTGTTTTTTCGCAGTGCCACTGGACGTATTTCTATAGCGGTAGCGGACAGCACTCGGCCAACGCGCACCATAATAACGTTGCAAGTTGGTAATACTGGTTTAGCTGCTGCGCGCTTCAGGTACAGCGAAACGATATTATATACTGATATGTTTAGCACCTGATAATTGTCTTGGTGTCTTATAACCCTTACGAAATGATCCTCACATCCTTTACGTACGGCCTCAGAGAAACTCCGCCCCACGTACGAGTTAGAAGTAGCCCCCGCCATAGTGGTCTCAAAAGTCTATTGAGCCCTTTAAAAAATGACTAATATTTTATACTTTAATAAGATCTATAAAGATGTAGATGTGAGTGTTGTCCTGACAGTTGCAAGCGTTTATTGGCCTCGCTAACCTCTTGCTATCACGTGGGACATATGCTTGTTTGCTAATTACATTTTAAGTTCAGCTTAAATTTGTGCTCATAGTGCCCAGCCGACCTGCCTTTAGCACGAGTTCCTGCAGTTTACTTACTCGATCACACGTACAGTTTCGTCCCATACATTGAGCAGCGTACCAGAGTTTTAGTTCTTAATAGTTTCCGCGAGAGGCGCTGGTGCTCAATGTATGTGAGGAACCTGTACGTGTGATCGAGTAAGTAAACTGCAGGAACTCGTGCTAGAGGCACTGTACTTGTGTATTTAAAAAAAATAGGGTTATGGCGCAAGATTGCGGGCCTGCTCTCGCGGAATTGGTCAGCGGTAAGGATAAGGCGGCGATCATCGCGGGCCCCGAGTTGATACCCCCGAGGCATACGCGTAGTCTACGCCTCGAGCTGCCGGTCGAACTGCCGGTAGATGAAGCGCGATGTTCTAGTTAGTGTTTATATTTTGCTTATCGTATAACTTGCTGTCGCACAAAACTTTAAGCTGAGGAACTGATTTTAACACTTTCGAGGACAGAACGAGATTATACGTCATCGTTCGAAATTTTGATATGGCACAACGTACAATGACGTCCAAATATTTTTTTTACTTTACGACAGAACGTACATTTCCGATGAACGTTCAAGTTAAAATCCTATTGAATGTATCTTGTGTCACAACATTTAAAATACCCGAAGCTTTACTGTCACGTAGAGTAAGTTTTAAACTATTTCAAATAAGTGCCGTTGACAGTGGGCGGGAACGGTACGGTACGGTGGCAATACATCATTTTACATAACGTGATAAAACGGTTGTGTCATGATGTCTATAAAACAATATATTTTCATGGGAGGCTACGTACTCATACGTCGTATAATTTGTATGGACATTTACTGTGTCATTTTGGTACACAGTCACAAGTGGTAGCGTCCTCGAACGTGTTAAATTCATTGAATTAAGTTTTATTTATCGCATTATATTGAATTATACATGTTCTGGTTCTTAAAAATGGAATTATAACGTAAATATGAAATTGTGTAACGATTTTGAAGAAAAATAAATGCCAACGTGTTAGCCTTCTGTACAAAGGTGACAGAATTCCCCCCCATGAGACAGGCCGATGCGACTTTCGCCTTTTTTAAATTTCTCCACTTTTATATTTTAATATAATAAAACTAATACCTATGCATTTTAATGCAACCCCAAAGTTCTGGTTTAACAGAAATAAAGCTGGGATAAGTCTTCCCTATGTCATATTTTAAGCAGAAAGCACTTCCTACATATTATGTTTTTCTTAAAATCATGACACTAGTCACAACACAGTTCGTATATGTTTGTTCCTCTACCATGAATCAACAGAGTTGTCTTTTATATGTTCAAAACTTTTTACAATTCTGAATTCGCAATTATAGGTCCGAAACCGAGAATGTTCGAGGTAGGTATCTAGAATACATACGCGCTGCTTCTCTTGCTACAATATTTTAACATGTTAAATTACTCTGTGGCAACTCATAGATTTCTTTGTGTGTCTGCCAGTTTAGTCAAGTTAGCAGCCTCGCTAAGATATTCAAATATCTTTTGAAATACTATGTCACTTTTACGTGCTATATGTCACTATTTATCACAATTATTTCACATATTCAAAACGAATGAGGCTGCTAACTTGACCCATATGTTCTGGCAACATAAGTTCCATCCACAATAATCACTAATAATGCTATAGTATCAGGTGGAGATGACCTGTTCATAGAGCGGTAGTACCTAGGTACGTTTAGCTTCATCGCACTTACATTTTATCCAATAGATTGTTTGACGTTGTCATAAAAAAGTTGGTACTATATAAGTATATATACGTGTATAATATGTAAATTATTGCTCGGTTTCCAGTATCGTTAATGAATGACGAAGATAAGTCGATAGCAGTCAGAGAAGTTGCTATAAGGAAAGGTGATCGTTGTTTTTGCGTCTGGTACTGCGATTGTGTCTGTTTGGGTGAGTGGTTCTTCTCTTACTCACATTTTTCACAGGTGCTAGCGAATTGAGTAATCCTCGTTCTCTTGAATCATAGTTTACCCATTCATATTCTTCATTGCGTACAACCAATTAACATGTCAGATTTATTAAATTGATAATCTATACATATAATAAAATCGTAGGAAAGTCAAAACTGTACATTGAATATTTATTTTAAATGATACTTGGGGCGTGATCTACAGTCGATATCGAAGCCAAAAATATAGTTTTTAGAATTGTTGTATGTTTGTCTGTATGTATGTCCGGGCTAAACTCAAAAAGTACTGCATGGATTTACTTCATTTTTTGCATGAATATTACTAAGAGGTCGGGTCAACATATAGGCTACATATTATCACGCTATCACCTACGGGGGAGGAGCTGTGATGATTTATAAAGTTTAACGCGGGTAAAACCGCGGGGCACAGCTAGTTGGAAATAATTTAAAATACAGTTATTTACGTATAACAAAACTTCAATTCAAAATCAACCCAGAATTAAACATTTAAAATATCATAGTGATTTTTATTGTTATTCTAGGGTTAGTTAATTATGCTGACCATTAATAGGTATTTATTTAATTATGTCAAATATACGTAACTGTTGATAAGTCATCGCTTCTAGCGAGACTTGAACGATGGGTAACTTGGAGACGCGGTTATGTCAATTGGCAATTTATTCTGTCGCCCCCATGAGTTCTGAAGTTTGCTTATAAGTTTTAAAGTTTGCGACAAATTATTTGATGGTTTCTTGTGTGTAGTAGGCGCAAAATTCAGTATGCGCTGTATAATAAATAAAATTTCCCCGTGCATATAATGTAACTGGTAGGATCACAATGCAAGGCAACGTCATAATTCCTTTTATAGTGTGGTCTTGCTGATACGTATTGCGGTAGTCCTAAGATGGCTTTGATGGCACGCTCTCATCTGACCTCAAATAACATTAAACAAGCCAATGTTTCAGAATAGATTAGTATTAGACAAAACTTATAAATCTCCGGCGAAAAAGCGGAGTGTAATTGTCTGTCATACATATGTTTATTTAACGTCAGTTTCGTGATACCAAAGTTATAGCAGCACTTTTTTAGTGGAATTATTTTGGCCATAGGTTTAAGAGTGTTTATTTTGAAAATAAAGCAATTTAAAGATACTTTAAACGCATTAGCACAAGCAAATTATGGTATAATATCCATTCGTAAGTAAATTATCGTTCTCGTCTCTATTCATCCGTGGATTTTAATTGGTACGAGTAAGTAATTTAAAAAGACACGTACCTACTTAAACATATTTTATATTCGTAAAAATTCTATTCCACAATGTTCTTAGACATTTTTAATGATTAATGATTTTTTATTATGTTCTTTTCATTCTGTGACGCGACATATAACGCGACAAGTGTGCGTTTATTTGCAAAATCATACTAAGCTAAAGGCAATAATGATAATTATAATTGCAAAGTGGTGTTGCGGTTGGTATTTAAACTGATTGTATTAATAAAACGCTGGTCCTAAAGGTGAAGACCCGAAGCTGCTATGTCGCGCGATGACAGACTCCCGGCAGCTGGCCGCGGGCCTGTCGCTGCGGGACCACGCCCGGCACGCGCGCTCCGTCTGCTACCCTGATGTCATCACGCTGAATATGTGTGTCATTATCATCGGAGTTTTGTTGACGCTCCTGTTTCTTGGTAAGCCCCGCGTTTGGGCTCCTAATCTTAGCATAAGCTATAAATAATAAAAAATAGTTAATAATATAGGTAGATACTGGGACATTATTTTCACACGGCCATCTAATCCCTAACTAAGCCTACTTGTACTATGGAAACCAGATAACTGATATACTACATATTATACTACTTTTCTTTTGTAAATACATACTTACATAGATCAGGACAAACAGACATGTTCATGCACAAAAATATCTGTACTAGGCGGGAACCCACGACCTCTTGCATGAAAAGCAAGCAATGCAGCAAGCAAAGGCGAAAGTTTGTGAGTGTGTGATTGTGTATGTTTGTTATTTCTTAACGTCTATAGATACGGCTGGAGCGATTTAAATAAAATTAGGTATGGAGTTAGCTGACACCCTGGATTAACAAATAACTAGTTAGGCTATAATTCATAAAGTTAAACGCGGATAAAACCACGGGGCACAGCTAGTATCTAATACATATCAAATAAATATCTTGGGATATCTTACACATTGTCATTTAATGCAGGTTTTCTAAAAGCGTGCATTGGTCTTATATGCCGTTGCATCGCCACGTGGGGCTTGGACAGATTACTACAGACTCCGCGAAAACTGGACCACTACTATGAGTCTTCGCTGCGGGACCGCCCCGTTGAGTACGACGAACGCGGCTGGCCCGTACACCCTGACACTAAGAAGAGAACTGTTCACCTTGTCAGCCCGTAAATATGCGTCTTTTCACACTCAAACCATCTTTTGAACCTTGTGCTAGACTTTTTAAAGTCACTCTGGATTATAGGCGTATTGTGAAAGTTAAATAAACCCTTTGCTCTTAATATATCATCAAAGTAAACTTAGATTTCTAAAGATAACGTTTTTATTAGTAAAGTCATTGATATTTGTATATCAATGAGTACAGTGCTTTTTTTAATTGTATTACAATCTACCTCAGAGGGTAATAAACATTTTAATATTACACTGAATTTCTACACACTTTCCTACATTTGTAAAGAAGACTCCATGTGGACACCATTGGCACGCAAAGCGAGATCAATTTTCAATATTAATCATTTAAGTCCGTGTTTTGGAAATACGACCCCGAACGCGCCGTCAACCTGTTGGTCGTCAACAAAAGATGAAACGTACCTACCATGTCACAAATACATAGGTAGTTCTTGAAACTTTTAATAACTATTCAAAGTTAGGGTAGAGTACGGGTAGTTCTTAAAATACTACACTACTATAGACTATAATGGAAATTTGTGTAGTCTTTATCAAAATCAACATCATAATATAATTTAAATTTGATTTAACTAGAGTTAGTATACTACGAATAACTTTAACTTTCACCCTATTCCTTATTATGTCTTTGTAAAAGGTCAGGAAGCTGTTGACGCATTTGCTGACTACTTCAGTTCAGTTTTATTACTTCTACTCCATTGTTGGATGTAGACGCAGCAGAACGCAATGCAAATGAACGCTGTAGCATATCTAACGTCACTGTCAACCAAATTAATGTGGCTGAACTGCGGAGTGCGGTAGGGCATAAAAAATTAGGATCAAGAATTTGACCTGATAATATACCTGCTTTCTTAATAAAAGACTGATTGTCTGCTCTAGAGGAACCACTAAATAACTGATGTGTACAACATTTCACTTCGGCAAAACATCTATCCCAGTAAGTGGAAAGTATGGGTAGTTCCAGTACTTCCAGTACCTAAAGTCGGAACATCCACTGATATAACCAACTTTAGGCCCATCGCCGTCTTGTCAGTGCTTGGGAAGATTTTCGGAACTGTTATAAACAGATCTATCTGCAGCCAGATCAAGGGACAACTTGATAATTGTCCGCATGGATTTCGAACTGAACGCTCCACATTAACTAACCACATTAGCTTCGTGGATTATCTGAATGCAAAAGTTAAGTCAGCCTGCCAGGTCGATGCCGCATATTTCGATTTTAAGAAAGCTTTTGACCTGGTAGATAACGACTTTCTTTTGAACAAACTTGCTGCTTTCGGGTTTTCCACATCACTTCTAAAGTTCATGTCTGATTACCTTAGAGATCGTACACAATTTGTGAAGATAGCAGGATATAGGTCTCAAGAGTATTTTACTCGCTCTGGAGTATGTCAAGGCAGCACCCTTGGTCCTACACAATTTTTAATTATGATAAACGACTTACCCAGAGTAGTATCAAATGCAGAGACCCTCATGTTTGCTGATGACTTAAAATTGTTCCTCGCAGTATCCAATTTTGCAGATTGCACTGCACTATAGCGTGATATTGACGCCGTGGTCGATTGGAGTATGAGAAACAAATTGTTACTTAATTATTCTAAGTGCAAATTCATTAGTTTTTCTCGGTCCAATGCTCCAATCACATTTGCATACAAACTAGCAGACGCAGCTCTGCAACATGTTTTCTCCATCCGCGATCTTGGCGTCGTCATGGATAGTAAATTGACTTTCCATAAACCTATTATCCGAACATGTAAAGACGCTAGCAAGTGCTTAGGATTTATAATGAGGACATATTCCCAATTAAAAATACTAGACTAATCAAGCTTCTCTATATAGCCTACGTTCGCAGCAAACTGGAGTACAACGCGATAATTTGGCACCCCCATGAAACGCTATATATCCTTATGGTCGAGAAGGTTCAAAGAAATTCGCTCGATATCTCTATAAGCGTGAATATGGGTACTATCCCTTTTTATATCCGTCCATGTTTGTATCTGGAATGGTCGGGCTGATACTCTACGACTCAGGCGTGAGTTAACGCACATAATTCATTATTGTATGTTGCTCTCAAATAAAGTTGACAACCCCGCGGTACGTGAATGTATTTATCTCTTTGCACCTAGTCAATACATCCGTCGCAGTGGCAGGCGCCAAATTCCTATTAGTAGTAGTTACTAATGCATATTATGTATCGTCTGCATAGAGGATTATTTTAATATCGGAATTATATTAGATTAACTCGTAATTTTAAATTTAATAAAGAAAATTGGTGCTTAGATATATAGAGCTCTGAGGAACTCCTCGTGTTATATTGGCCAGATTTGTATTTGAATTTAGTTTAAATCGAGTCACAACTTCTTGTTCTCTTACAATGTTCTTGATTACGACAAATTGTTTTCTATCGCTTAGATATGATCTTAAGAAACTTTAGGTATTACCCCCGATTCAGTAAAAATTCAAATTTTTCAAGAAAAATAAAACAAATGTATGGTATTCATACCTACTAACATCGCCGTAACTTATTCTAGAGAAGCTGATTAACCAATTAGACTTACGAATCAACTCCTCAAGTTTTATAATAAACCTGGCTCATAAATGAGTTTTACTTCTTATTTATATCTTTCAGTTGAAGCTTCGACTACCAGGGCACGTGAACCGACCGACGGTTTAGGTACGGAAGCCGTCAGCTAACGGCGACTTGTTATTCTACCTAATCTTTTTTCTTCTTTCAGGCTAATGGAGTTTTTCCTGAACATTATATTATTCATCTGCGCGCCTTGCATAGTAGTTTACGAAGTACTAAAACAACTGTGTAATCGTTTCTTGTCGTCCAGAGGAGCGGAACTAACTTCTAAGTCAAATAAATCTAACGTTAAGAAGTGTTTCAGCTCGCAGGATATACAGGTAACTATGATTTTGCTTACAGAAAACTAAAAATGTGTGTGGTATATTTAGGTTAGCTGCGTATAGCGAATGTACCTGGTACTAGTGTACCTTAGTAAACAGTAAGGAATTGCACTTGTAAGTACAATGCGTTTCAAATATAAATAGGATAGGCATGAGCCTTTCTGCTCCCTTTTACATGAAAACTGATACTGATGAAAAATATAGTTAATAGAAAACCTTTAGTAAAACGACCTAAAACGCGGGTTCACTCAAAAAATGATGTGCATAATTTAGTATAAATCAATTATAACAGTCAGTAGTGCAAATAATTTATGGGCTATTTACAAGCGCTACTGGCGGCATTAAGTTTTTTTTAAATTTAAGCTTATGATATTAAGAACCTACAAACGCTGAACCATACTGACATTCGTACTAAATTCCGTTGGTAGGCAAAGGTACTACTTAAACAATTTTTAGTCGAATAAAACGTTTAAAGACAGTTAATAATTTTTCAAGTAACTTTTACTTCCTATAAGTAAAGGTTTGGTAATGACAGTCATTTTTCATTTCAGTCACAATAAAATTTTCATTTTAATTGAGAGACTTAAATAAGTATTACGATGGTAATTTGTGTAAGTGTCAAATAATTTAAAAAAATATATTAACGTCGCACAAATAAAATGGAACAGTTTCCAATATCAAACTTGAAACGATTTCTAAATGGTCAGGGTGTTATCAAGGGCTTAAAGATAATTCCTATTCATATTTGAAACGCGTTACATTTTAACCCGTCCCTATTTGTTATTATTGTATGTAATTAGTTGTTTTTTCGACAGTTTTTGTGCAATGTGCAATTCCTGACTATTGGTAGGGCGCGGAACCCCGCTGGCGGCGGCGACGCGGCGAGCTGCGCAGGTGGATGACGCCTGACGCACACGAGCTCTCCACGCAAATTTGGCAGAAAGGCCTCAGCCCGATCAAAGATGATGTAAGATCAATAATTAATTTTACGTCCACCAATGGTTCCCATTTTTGTGGCATGGACGATTTCACTGCGTTTCGGTGTTTAACACCTATTTGAACCACCCTCCCATTTAAAGTTAGCGTTCGCAAGAAAATCGAAATATATAATTTTAATTTCAGTGTTAATTATCAGAAAAGGTCGATATTAAATATTAAGACTGAATTAACATAGGTACAATATTTAGCGACAATATAAAAATTGCTTGTCTTAGGCTTGCAGGTCAATCGAATGCGTGCTGAATTTGTATACTATAGAATATTAAAGGTACTTACTCGCTGATTTCCGTGATATATTTATTATATTCCAAATAAAAATGGTAAAACCCACTGATTTTTTTTTTATTTATTTATAGTTTAATAAAACGGTTAATAACATAGAAACAATTACATTACTTATTTTTAGGGTTACTATATGTATTTTTAATTTCAATACAAAATACTGGACATCCTTGCATACTTTCTTTCGCAGAAAACCAAACATATTCGCCTAATGTCTGTCCATCTACCGGCAAACACATCGCATTCAGGATAGGCAATCAGGAAGGCGTTTAGCATATCTAGGGTTCGACATACTGGAGACTTGGCTCTAGCGACAGTATGATGCAGCGGCTTCGCAAATAATTCACGCTGGTGCACAGTGGAACGAATGTATGGGAGCGGTTGGACGTAGACATGTCCGAAAAAAAAGAGTAAAATTATGCCAAACTAATGATGCCATCTTATTCGATTACTTAATGCCTTCATAACTTGTGGTGATGAATTTCTTCATAACTCCCATATTTCGGGAGTAATTTGAGAAAATGTGAAATTTTACTATGAAAATGAGTGTATCGAGCTCTCTCCCTCCTGATTCCGGGCTTGTTTCAAGTAGCGGTCTCTAATATCATAATGCTAATACTAAGAGCTATATTTAATACTAAGACACATAGTGCGCCAAATGTGCACTTTCTGGGATAAAGAGTGATGTTTATTTTATAACACAATTTTTTTATTTTTTGTTTATTTTGTTGATTAAAACCGTTTTTCTAAAGGTTTACCTTATTACAATATCATTTCTGAGCAGCCAATTAGAGAAGATATAAGCTAATTAGGATATATAATTAGGGACTTAAGGTTTACATATAAAACTGATGCACTAATGATTACTGATAAGAACATTGCTATTATTTAATTACTAAATGGCTCTTAATACACTAATTTAGCATGCATCATTTACTAATTATCACAATAACTAATTACCTTGCAATATTT
The DNA here is from genome assembly GCA_951640165.1 of Pseudoips prasinana. Classification (NCBI taxonomy): domain Eukaryota; kingdom Metazoa; phylum Arthropoda; class Insecta; order Lepidoptera; family Nolidae; genus Pseudoips; species Pseudoips prasinana. The sequence goes on along the minus strand of OX621236.1, from coordinate 17,468,514 downwards.
AACAAAGGATACCTGGGATACCTGGATTTTATATAAATAGGTCACTATTAGTAACTTTAAAATCAGTGTTGATTTACACCTCGTTGTATCCAAGCTAATCTCGCAATGTATTTTCCAAATTTTAATACAAATCTTGATATTCACGTTGCTTTATGCGCACGCGCACATAAAGATTTACGCGACTTTAACTATTTGTTCAGTGTTTTAAAAGATAACAGTTGTGTTCAGTTATGTGAAAGTGCTGAAACAAGTTTAAAAGACTGGTGTCGTCGATTTTGCTACCGCATTTATGCAAAATGGACAAAGTCTGGAAGAAGCACAGATAAGTTTCGGAAGAAACATGAGATTTGGCTACAGGCTGCAATTCAATGGCCGGAATTACAGAATGAAAATATGGAACCTTCTACAGAAAATATAAGTGACGTCATCGAGCCCATAATTTCTCCTGCTAAATCTGATGCTTCAACTTGTACACATCCTAGTCCTCGTAAATCTTCAACTTACTTAAAAGTCATACTCTCATCAGTTCTTGTGAATATTTTTGTTAATATATATTTCTGTATATATATAATATATTTATAGACCTCTTAATAAGTCTGTCTGCGGTTTAAAGTAAATACAAATGCGGAAAAAACGTTTTTTTTTTTTAATTTTCATTTCCTTTTATCCCAGAAAGTGCACATTTGGCGCACTATGTGTCTTAGTATTAAATATAGCTCTTAGTAATAGCATTACGATATTAGAGACCGCTACTTGAAACAAGCCCGGAATCAGGAGGGAGAGAGCTCGATACACTCATTTTCATAGTAAAATTTCACATTTTCTCAAATTACTCCCGAAATATGGGAGTTATGAAGAAATTCATCACCACAATTTATGAAGGCATTAAGTAATCGAATAAGATGGCATCATTAGTTTGTCATAATTTTACTCTTATTTTTCGGACATGTCTACGTCCAACCGCTCCCATACATTCGTTCCACTGTGTGGTGGCGGCACTGATGATGCCTACGACCAGGCACATATAACCGACAGAATAAATTAAGGAGCTCAGGACATTTTTTTTTTTTTTTTAATCGGGACTAGTCCCTCCCTCTTACCCACCACTGCAACTCCTGTAAGCCAGGATCAACAGTGGCACACAATGAAATGACACTGAGCGGTGAAGCTCAGGCATGTCCCGGGGAATCGCTTTAACTGTCTTGGATCCCGCAACGAATTTAATCAGAAACAGAAAAAAGGAGGAGTTAGAAAATGAATAGTTCCACTTCCCTCCAGAGCAAAGCGGGAGACAGAATGATGTAAAGAGGCTATAGCCTCATAAAATGAGAGATTTGCAACTAGAGAAGCCAGCTGCAAAAGCACCGAGGATCAATTTAAGGGTCCTAAGTGAGCTGTTATATTTGATTCCAATAGTAGGTATGGCAAAAACGCTTAAACGCACGGAAGTTGTTCCTTGTTGCTACAAGATCCGTATAATAAACTACTCCAGATATTGGTTGCAAGCTGTTTAACATAATATCACGCTGATTTTGCCAGAGATCACACTCCCACAGGATGTGGTGGGCAGTTTGTTCATATTCGTTACTGGATGTTGAGCACAGACAGATTGGTGAAGATACTAATTTGAAACTATACAATTTACTTTTAAAATTGCCGTGTCCGGTAAGAAATTGTGCAACACAATGGTCTATGATTAGCCAAGTTTTATTTAACCGTTCGCGTACGTCCGGAAAGAACTGGTGCAGATGGCGACCCTTGGTTGACGTATTCCATCTACATTGCCATTCATTTAGTAGTTCGTTATTTAAGTCAGCTATTGGCATAAATAGCCTGGTTATTTTCGCACGGTCGCGTAATGATAAGAAATCATTTTCTAAATTATCGCGCGTAGAATAATACATTGCTGCTCGTCTTTGTACTTCAAGATCAACCGGTAGTACACCCGCTAGGACAGGTAGGGCCTCTGTGCTCACTGTTCTATAGGCTTTACACAGAAATATCAACGCCAACCTCTGGCTTTGTAGTAATTTACGGCGAGCAGCTCCGATGGTAGCCCTATCAGCCCACACAGGCGAGCCGTAGCATATACACCCAAGATAGGTTGCCCCGTAAATGATTTTAAGAGTATTAAAAGAGAGGCCCCAGGTTGCCGTCGATATCCTTGTGAGTGCAAAAAAGTTTCGCTTGGCTTTTTCCCCAACTGATTTAATATGTTCTATAAACGAGAAATTCTTTTCTAAAACTAAACCCAAATAACAGGTTGATATTTTGCGTTTTACAGTAACATTATTAAGTTTTACGCCCGGGGGGGATTTTAGTTCACCTTTAAGAAGGAGTTGGTAGGTTTATGAGGAGCAAATGTAAGGCGATTTCTTTTACCCCATTCACTTATCATACTTAAGCAAGTTTGAGCCAGATTTTCCAACTCTCTCCTGGAGTTACCCTGTATAAGTAAGAGGCCATCGTCAGCATATGCCGTTAGAGAGCAGCGTGATGGCAAGGGTAATGTCAAGAAGTCATCAAAACCCAAGTTCCAGAGATACGGCGCGAGCACTGAGCCCTGGGGGCAACCCATGGTTAACGATTTAGTGACTCTGAAGTGACCAAGCTTAAGAGTTGCAGAGCCATGTACGAAATAAGATGTGATTATCGAATATATATTACTGTAACAACCGCGTAACTTAAGTTTTTGTAACAAAATTGGCCACCAAGTATTATCAAACGCCCCTGAAATATCTAGGAATATGGCCAAAACGTATTTACATTCGGACGAGTTTACAGCTTTCCTCACTGAGATAGCTGCATCCACTGTCGATTTACCCGCAGTAAAACCAAATTGATTTCCGTGAAATTTTGGTCCTCCCGGCAGCAATCGCGGTACAATAAGTCGTTCTAGAAGCTTGCCTAAGGAAGGCAGTAACGTTATTGGTCGGTATGACTTAGGGTCTTCAGGCAGTTTATCGCCATTTTTTGGTATAATACGAATAAAACCGCTGCGCCAAGAACGCGGAAAAGTCCCTTCAGATATGCAACGATTAAAAACTTTTAGTATTGAATCACCGGATTGTTTTGTGGCTTCTATTATCATTTCGTTGGATATTTTATCTTCACCTGAAGCTTTGTTAACAGGTAGCGATTTCACAGTATTCATAAACTCATTGATTGTAGGAAGACTAGACATATAGGTAGCGGGTGGATTGTTTGCCCACTGTCTAATCTGCTTATGGTAGTCATTATCGTTCAAGGAACTATCATCAGGTATGAGCGAATTAAGTAAGGATTCCGTGGTCTCCTCTATGCCACTGGTGTAGGTATTATTGATTTTTATGTTTTGAATATAAGCTAAATCTATAGACCTATTTGCTTTAAACTCATGGTATAGGGGCGACCACGGGCCTTCTTTATCTAATTTATCGACTATTTTTCTAATAAGATTGCCTTTGGATTTCTCTATTGACGAGCGGTAACGGGAACGAGCTATTTTGAGATTTATATATGCATTATTTAAAACATCGCCTACAATTTTACGTTTTTTTAGTTTATTATATTTTTTACGTGCTCTCCGAAATTCACATCGAACTTTAATTAAGTAGTTATTCCACCAATCGCATCTTCGAATATTAGTGATAGGGACGCGGCCTATGGCAATATCGGCACAGTAGGTAAAAGTGTCCGACATCATTACAGCACATTCCTCTGTTGTTAGTTCATCCCGGGTGAAATCCCTGGCATGCGCGGCAAAAAGAGCTCTGAAAAAATCCCAATCGGCCCCTTTGAGCCGATATCTATAGTTACCGTAAATAGCCGTAGGTCTTTGTGCCAACCGAGGAACAAACTCGTACACGATTAAGCGGTGATCACTGGATGAAGCGTCAGGCAAAACACGCCATCCATCTATTCGGACGTCTGAGCTTGAAAAAGTGACGTCAATAAAAGATTCGCCAGTAGGGCTACAATAAGTAGGCGGTGCATCAGGAGTGTTATGTATTGATAGATTCATCTCAGCGACGAAATCTTCGACGGCGTTCCGCCGTTCTGTATCGCTTGAACGGTATTTGCCATACCATAACGTAGAGGATGCGTTAACATCTGCGCCAATAATAATTTTGTGTCCTTTGAGGGACATCAAAACATGGCGCAAGTGATGTAAATGGGGACCGACAGGATCTGAATACTGAAAATAACAGCTCACTACGTAAACTTTCCAGGATGGGGATGATATTTCAGCGACAGCACAGTGTGACGTCATGAGGTTTCGCATAGCGCTTACCGTAAAATTAGTACGCGTTACGTAAATAGCAGCCCGTGATTTGTTGTCTAGCTGCACCAATTTATTTTTAAACGCGCATATTGATATTGTTCTTGTACAAGCACTATATCTAAGTTGTATTCATTGACTAAAGTTTCCAACTCTGATGTCGCAACCCTATCGTTGTGAAGATTTAGCTGCCCTATTTTTAAGTAAGCCATATTAATATTTGGTATTTAGCACTAACTGCTCAAGTTTATGCTTAAATGTGGGGCAGTTGTCCGAGCCGCATTTGTGGTCGTGAGGTTTTTTATATGTTTTACACGATGCACAAACTGGTTTAAATTCTGGGTCATTGTGGTGCTTACATGATTTTGTGGGATGTGCTAAGGCACAGGTAGGTAATTTATTACTACAGTACTTGAAAACATGCCCATATTGCTGGCAGTTTAAACACCGAACTACCTCTAAATCATCAATAAAGCGGCATGTAGCCCAGTCGATGAAAAGTTTTTCTTTAGTGCTGACTAAATGTTTTCTAATCTCCGGTTCGAGCTCAATTCCCACCCACTTGCGCCCATTAGCTACGTTACGCTTGCGCACAATTTTAGTTTTAGACGTAAAATCGTCTTCGCTGACTTTAAGATCACTATCTTTGATATTTTGCCTGTATAACGCCGTTAAAAAGACCTGGTCGTCCATTGACGACGGTATATCTTTTATAAGTATGCGCGGTCGTCGCCCGGATGGAGTTTGAAGTTTTAAACCCGCCGAACGAATGGCCTCGACAGAGCGAATTTTATTGAGTTGGGTTTCATTTGCCACTCGGAGTACAACGCCAGAATTGGAAGTTTTTTTAACGCCTACTATTTGAAAACCGTCGTCCGCGAGTTTTATAGCCTTCATAAGCGCTTCCTTGGTCGCCGACGAAGTCGCGTACTCCGCTGATCGCTCAGCGGTGGGATACGCAATAATTGAAGGAACCGGTTTTCGCGTCTGTACTATGGGGGCGGCGGTTTTTTTCGGTAAACGCAGTTTTAATTGTTCCGCGTACGTAGGAATCTCAGAATTGGTTTTATTTACGCAAAGATCTAACTGACGTTCTGCGTTCGCCAATTTAGTTTCATTGCATGAAGATTTAAGCGCAAGTAATGAAATAATACTGGTAAGGCGCTGCGTACAATCCATCACCGATAGCTTATTCGCGATATTCATACCCGAGTTGGAATCACTGACTAATTCGTTAACCTTTGACAGATAAACGGAAGCTTGTGTCACAAGATCGCAATAATTATATTCCGCACTGTTTGTATCGCTAATATTTCATGAAGACGAATAATCGGATTGAGATCCCCGAAAACGTTTATTGTCCGATTCCTGTTGACCATCGGGAGTACAAAACGTCGGTGATGCATCGTCTAACACTCGTTTGTTGAAGCCTGAAGGGGGCGTTCTGGGAGTCTGTTTACTTCTCCCAAATGCGTTTCGCCCTCTATCGGGGGGGACATCATTCATTTTTGACATGTTATTCACACGAAATAAGCAAGCGCTTTAATGTAAACAGCACGATAACAAGTAACTGTGACTGTGACGCGGACCGTACCCTCACAAGAAAAAAGTTAAACTTACTCACCGAACGATAATTTGAACTAAAATCCAGATATTACTTATTAAAACACTTAAAAAACTTACAGATTGTAGTATTTAGCACTAACACTAAAGCTAGAAACAAAACACAGGTCACAAAACAATCACGAAATAGCAGAAAAATAATATTATTTCACAGCGAACCTCCGACGCACTGAGCCGTAGCGTAGCGGGAAGGGAAGTGGAGGAGCTCAGGACAGTCGATTTCTCCACGAAAGGTTTTACAGGCTACCGTAAGCTGATCAAAGCCTCTTCTCACCTCCAAAGAATTAAAACCTAACATTCCTAAAAGATAGTTAGTAGGGTACATATAAGGATAGTAGTTGTATATCCTTTTAAATAGAAATCTTAGGTAGGTTTTTTGCACCTTTTCGCTAATCAAGATTTGGGTCGCTGTATGAGGGTTCCAGACACAGGCACTAGCCTCGAGTTTGCTTCGAACCAGACAATTGTAAAGAAGGCTGATGACTTGTGGGTTCTCAAAGTCACGGACATTACGCAAAACAAAACCATGTCAACGAGGAAGTACCTTTATTCTACCCTATCATCATACGGGGAAAGTGTAAATATCTATTAATAGGTCATCATGATTTGTTGCAGATGCGACCTCTCATCAACAAAGATCACATACACGACGGATTTTCAATTGCGGCACAGGACTCGAGTGTGGATTCTGAACAGGATGATACTGAATACGTGCTCACTCAGATGCAGAAAAGCAGGGAGTCCATTGCTGTAAGTATTGTTTGACGCAGCTGTGCAAAAATGGAATGCTTTATGTACTTATTCGAATTTATGTAAATGATAAGAATTCATGTGAAGTAGATACGACTTTTGCTCGAAATTTAAGGGTATACAATCTAGAAATGATATATTAGTGTACTTACTTACACTAAACTTCACTGCATACCGACTTAAGGTGTGGATTAATACCTTTTTAAATAGTCCCTCCCTCTTAACCACCACTGCAACTCCTGTAGGCCAGGAGCAACAGCTTCAACATATTTAAGTTAGCATAATTCATCGATTCAATGCATCCCATGCCATGTTAGTTCGAAACCAGCATTTCAGCTTAGTTATAACAACAGCTACGTTTCGAACACACCACTGTTTCTTTATTTTTATTTCATGAACTTAATCATAATGATCCTGGAGCCTACAGCAGCAGCTGTATTAACAATAGGAATTATGCCTATATGTTCAAAACCGAACGACTTTCTATTGATTATAAACTCGAATTAAGGCGCAAACTATGAGCATTATGATAGCTTTTTAACATAAACATTGTTATCGAACATATCCTATACGATATCCTAAGGCAGCCCCAAATTATGATGACTGCACGTGTGGTGCAGCGGCTAAGACAGTCGCCTCGCCGCTTCGTGACGTGGCTTCGAATCCCGCGCCGGACAACTTTTTGTGTGACCCATAAATATTTGTTCTCAGTCTGGATGTAATTTGTGTCCGTTATTATATGTTCGTAAAGTACCGCGCAACACAGGGATTAGATTCCCTAGTGCGGACGTTGTCTTTTTAAAACAAAAAAAATGTTGGTGTCAACATCAAAACACAGAATAAAAATAAATCTCTGAAGTGCTTAACATTCCAGAATAGTTTACTAAAGGGATAAAACAGATACATAGAAGGATGATAAAGTGCCGACTTCTATCTTACACAGTTAGGTACGTAGGTACTTGGTGACATTATAATATTTTGTTTTGTTTGATTTTCAGAGAACCCAAAGAAAAATGACCGAGCATGGAACAATTCAGTCTTTCAAACAACATTGAATGCATACATCGATGATATTTATAAAGAAATATTGTTATTACCTAGTATAATTTATTTATTAGAATACTTTAATTTCATTGTGAAATAAATTTTTGATGGAACTTACCTCTATAATCCTTCTGAATATGTAATCATAATAATGTAGGAAATCACGGTGGTCGCGGGTGGGATTGGTAAGTTTGGTTCAGGGTCTGATCGATTGGATAACTAGGTACCTACCCTCCATACATCGTCGTCGATTTCAGATTTTATTATAAGATCGGGCAGTTTTTATTAGAAGGTTAGGGAAGATTGGGCGTCTACTACTACATAATAATATGATAATCGTCATATGTAGGTACTTAGTTGTAGACGCCCAATAAAATTTGACACCTGGTCTAGCCATATTTTTTACGGGTAGATATGTTGGATTTGAGGCTTAATTAATGATCGATCAATTCCGGTATCTGACGTCAGTTAGTATTGCTGAATGGTTCATGAAGGATAATATACTTTGTCATACCATAATTTTAGCTTTAAATTATAAATAATCAAATAATGGTTTGTAGAAGGTAATTCGATCATACATATAATACTTAACTATTGTGTTTATTATTCTCGGAAACATTTTCACTACATGTCCGTGATAACTGAACCAATAATTACTAAAACAAAATAACATTTTGTCAATCTGTAGGCGCCGAAAATGACACCGCAATTAACAAATTATTGAGACCGGTTAAATAAACTACTAATTGTATAAGTAAATATGAAATAGTCAAACTCAATAGTAGTTACTCCTTAATAATAAAATAAGCAGCTTGGAGATACACGTAAATAACAAACAAAATTGTAGGCGCGAAGTCGGTAAAAATGGAAAAGACGTAACGGATGAGTACCTAACCAATACCTAATTACTAAAACAAAATAACATTTTGTCAATCTGTAGGCGCCGAAAATGACACCGCAATTAACAAATTATTGAGACCGGTTAAATAAACTACTAATTGTATAAGTAAATATGAAATAGTCAAACTCAATAGTAGTTACTCCTTAGTAATAAAATAAGCAGCTTGGAGATACACGTAAATAACAAACAAAATTGTAGGCGCGAAGTCGGTAAAAATGGAAAAGACGTAACGGATGAGTAACCAATAATTACTAAAACAAAATAACATTTTGTCAATTTGTATGCGCCGAAAATGACACCGCAATTAACAAATTATTGAGACCGGTTAAATAAACTACTAATTGTATAAGTAAATATGAAATAGTCAAACTCAATAGTTACTCCTTAGTAATGAAATAACCAGCTTGGAGATACACGTAAATAACAAACAAAATAGTTGGCGCGAAGTCGGTAAAAATGGAAAACACGTAACGGATGAGTAACTAACAAAACGCAAATATTCCCTATTGACAGGTTAAGTTTTCCCAACAACACATGCTTCTTGTAGGATCCTCAAAATGACTATAATATGGGTACTGTGGTCTCCTTCTGCGAGGCAGTAATGCTCCAGAAAGATCAGTTTCTATTTCCTTCAAACGTTACGATAACGATAGGTTAAAAGGTTACATAGACCATGGTGTAGGTATACATCGATCTGGTTGTCGCCGCTATTTTTTTTTGTTCCGTATATCACAATTAGTTACAATATGAAATATTCGAATGTATAATTCAGTTAGAGTAATTATTTTATACTATGTGGCCAAATTTTGTAGAGACCCATGACAAACATGTAAAAAACAGTAGAATGACGGTTCTAAGTCTCCGTATCTCTATATTTTGGGTGTGTAAACCCTAAAAACTATAAAAACTGAACAATGAAAATAATATACTTCTCTGTCAAGAAAGTACCGGGAAAAGATCAATAATATACAAAATGTTTGTTATTCATCCAAATTTATTTTAGCACCTTCAAAGTATGCTCCTTCAGAAACGATACACTTACGCCAACGAATAATTAATTCATCAAAACATTTTGGAATTGAGTTCAGTTCTCGCCGCGAATTCTCCTTTATGTCTTCCACCGATTTAAGGAAGGCGCCACTCCGAAGTTTGTTGACTAGTTTGCATGTCAAACTCGTAAACTCACGTCTCGTCACCATTAACATGCGTTTCATGAATGTTGGGTCGGAATTGACTCGTTCTACCATGTCCTCAGCGACTTTCATGCGATTGAGTTTTTGGAGAAAATTCAGATCTTTTGGGACTAGCCGAGCGGCAACATGTTTCATACCCAAATGATTAGTTAAAATGGTACGAATCGACTCGTGAGATACAGAAAGTTCGGCGGCTATCTCTCTCAGAGTTTAATGAGGATTTTCAGTCACTATTTCCTTCACTTTTGCGATGTTAACTTCAGTTGCAGACGTTGATGGCCTACCAGAGCGAGGCAAATCTTTCATCACATCTCGACCGCTTTTGAACGCTTTTGTTAAAGTTTTTGATAAAGTCAATTAACCGTAAGCCTTCTGTAACATTTTCAGTGACACCGAACACGAAATTCCATTAGCGATGCAAAATTTAAGACAAACTCCTTGTTCGATATTTTTGTCCATTATGAAATTCGCAATACACACTATATAATATATTACTAAAACCAGCACTGTATTTAATTTTAATATAAATAACAGATGCAACTCAAACTCCGCGCCAAAATGGAAAACAGTTGTGCCAATCTAACAACAAAAAAAACAAAAATTTGAATTTGAATTGGGACCTATAAACAAATCATCCATTCCCGATACTTTTTTGACTGAATGTAGATATAGGCCCTTTTCCTAATAACTACCTTAAGTAAGTAGTAGATAGTAAGAAATAAGTCAGTAAAAGATCATACCTACACGTTTTATTACTACCGTAAACCATAAAGTTAGTATAGGCACCTACGAACAGTCGTGTATGCGATGCTGGCTGGCGACTCCACCAAATGGGACGCCGTGGTCTCCTTCTGTGAGGCAGTCATGCTCCAGAAGGAGGCCGCCTAGCGGCATCGGGAGCGAGCCGATCCCGCTCGCAGACGGAGGAGACGTCGTGGCGGCGGCAGCAGCCGGTAGCCCAACTCCCCTCGGGGCTGCGGTGGCAGTACGAAGAGTGTCCTCTACTGCCACCACGTGAAAGCAGCTGCGGGAAGACAGCGATTCGATGATTCCTCCTGCGTTCCCAAAAAAAAAAACACCTACGAAACAGAGCACCAAAGGGTTGAGCGAGCGAAATGTCACTAGCAGCAACACTGTATGATAAAAGAGATGCGTGATGCGACGTAACAGAACCGTTACTCATTATATATACCGCGAACCGGCACTCATTGACACGCTGAGAATTTGGTTCCTGTGATTTTTTCTGATTGTATGTGAAATCGTGAATATTTTTTTAAAAATAATGCTTCACAAACATGGTGACTTGTTCAGTGACCGATTGTTGTACAACACAGCCAATTAACCCCAAAAATTTTCATTTCATAGGTAGATTATTCCAAATCGACACCGCCAAACTTAGGATTTATTTTTGCCAATGCGCTTCGAATTTTAATCACTAAGTGTGTTAATTCTCTTCAGATTAGAAACACATGCAGAATTTTCGAATATTTTGTGTAAAGAAATAATTTTCGTTTTACACTAGTGCTGCATCAAGTTATTGATATTTCTTGTCCACTGTTTATCACGCGTTAAATGAATATGTATTACTGTGACGTTTAGATGTGAATCACCGTGGAATGTAATATTACGCACTCGTAGGTTCTGCACATTAAAACTCCGAGATATTTTCCACACACAATATTTAATCGAACAGAGTAACTTTCTCATCTACCGTCGTACAAAGAATGCCTCTTTAATAATTCTCCTACCCTATTTATATTTTTGTGACAACCATTTGAAAGTCTAATATCGATTATTAATAGTTTAAAGATGTAAAATTATTATAGTAATTAATAAAATGTTAATCACTAATCAAATAAATAATCACGGTGTAAAAATATTATTATAACACAGCAGCTACGTCATAACCGTTGCGCGGCTATTGAGTACTTGATAACAGTAACTAATCCCAATTCCCATTTAAGACACTTAGCCGATCCATAGGTATCAGTTTTCTACTGTAAGTATAGATAGATACTATCAGCAGTAATTTAAGTAGGTATCTTTCAGATTTCCATCTAACTTGGATTCCAGAAATGCATGGCTTAGATTAATTGATCTTCCAAACTGGAATCCCATGAAAATGTCATGATAATGCAGTAAGCAGTTTAAAAAAAAATTCCAAACACGAGGAGCGAAACGAATTTTGAGAAAATCTGCAATTCCAACTAAGTTCATTCCGTTAAGGACCAATAAAATAATACTATTATTCCGCTGATATTTCATTGGAGAGTAATATCTACTTAACATTATGATGTACAGACGCCAGCACATCAAGCTACCCCAATCTGTCAAGTTTTCCCAGTAAAATGAACCTTATGCATATGTTATAAAGTTGAAAATCTATAAAAGAAATTTGACAGATTGGGATAACTGGTTGTGCTGGCGTCTGTACCTACCTACAATCAACTTTGCGTATATAGTATGCAAAAAAATGGCACTTCCACATAAATGTATTTTTTTACGGAATAAATGAATTTTTACTAATTTTATTTTATGAAAACCGAAGCGCGTTCCTAGCTACAGCAGCGTATATCTAGTGATTGAAAATTATAAACGACTTCCATTTGAATCGTCGAAAGTTAATATCGCCCATTAAATTTTCGAACGGCGAAGATTTAGGTACACATAACGACAACCTACAACTCTATTGCGAGAAATAAATGATTTAAAATATCTTCAGAGTTTTTCTTAAATATTCTTACTTCACTCCAGAATCGTAGTTTCAGCCATGCAAAATCCCATCCCATATTATTTTAGTACTATCTCTGTTACTGATTAATATTATCGATATTGATGTGAAAATCTACATTAAATACATCATTGACACGCGCTCATCTTCCTCAAAGGTGCTCCTAAACATTTGTACACACACAAATGTCATCCTATTTCGGTTTCGTTTGACAACTCTTGTTTGTTGCTCTATTCCGCTAGGCATACTAACTTTATGGCGTCAACTGGGAATATGAGGCGATGGCTGGCCTTCACGTCATACTCGTGAACGGGTGCTGCTTGCGGTAACTGGTCGAACTGCTGTTGGGGTACTCATAATATTTTATTTTTTCATACAGTCGTTGCCTCTCGTTGACTTCGTGTGACTTGTTAATTTTGTAAATGTACGCGGATGTGCCCACCGTTTTCTCATCTAGCAAGAGGTTATTATAATTGCTTGAGTGAAATTTAATGTTATTGTTTATTATCTCATAATTTTTTGATTCATTAGATGACAACGGTTCTGTGCGTGCATTAGCCTACATACCGCCCATCAAAATGTAAGAAAATACATGATTTAAAAAAAAGAACGAAAACAAAAAGCAAAAGAAGACGAAAAAAGCAAGCCCGGAGTTTCTTTGTGGCTTTCTTCTCCGGGTCGTCCACCTAGGTAGCTAGAGAAAGCCGCAGGTTAGCTAGGGTAGGCTCCTCGGCGGCGAGGATCGCTTTGGCCCCTTAACACGTCATCGGTGATCCCGTGCAACTGGCCACACCCTCTCTTAGAATTCTGTCCTTTTGCTTCAGCGGCCCCCTGAGCTGTGGCCCGAACCCCAAAAGGGTGGCCTCGGGTATTAATCGGTTAATTTAAGCTCCTGGTTAAGATCCTTCTGCGCTAGCCAAATGCTCATTGCCTTCAATTCTTTAATTTTCATATTGTACAACTTAATTTCAAAATAGTAGATTAATTTTTTTAGACTAATTATATTTTTGTAATTTTATACTGTATTCGACTATGTTTATGTACTGCATTGTGAACTTGACAAGTAGAAGTGTATGTTAATACCCAAGTGCTGAATAAATTTCATTATTTCATCATTATTTCATTTCATTATGTTCTGACCATCTGACAGCTTGTTTAATAAATAAAAAGGTAATATAAATTTTATTTATACAAACTAAAATGTACAGACGGTAGCACATCCAGCTACCCCAATCTGTTAAATTTCTTTTATAGATTTTCAACTTTATTACATACTGAAATGAAATAATGAATTCAGCACTTGGGTATTTTACATTCACTTGTACTTTCGAGCAATACTCGAAGACTTGTACCTGTCAAGAAATCACATACGTTTCGTCACATATATTTTTATGAAATCCTTAAATAAATAATAAAAAGCAAGTTACTAAGCTATTATTGTTACATTTAGCAATAGTATAATAAAATTAAAGAATTGAAAACGACGAGCTGTTGGCTAGCGCAAAAGGCTTTCAACCAGTAGCTTAATTAAGCAACTCATACCTGAGGGCACCCTTATGGGGTTCGGGGCACAGCTCAGGCGGCCGCTGAAGTAAATAGATGGAATTCGAAATGGGGGTCTGATCACTAGTACGGGATTACCGAACACGTGTTTAAATAAATAAAAATAAAATTCGTTTTATTCGGACCGGAATCCATAGTGTTAGTAACAGTAATCTTAAAAAACTATGTTAGTAATATATTAAGATTTACATTCAAATAAGAACATAACAGGATACCACTATTACACATACCGATTATATGTAATTGCGGTATCCTTAATTATCTGTACGCGTGTCCAGTGCTGCATAATAGCACTGTCCACGTCAAGTCTGTTGGCCACAGTCTTCAGGAGGCTGTTGGAACTGCCACGAACCACTGTAATAGGGACGCTATGCGTTTTCTGATGATAGCCGAAAAGCTATCAACCCCAGCTGCGGCCAACATCCCTGAGGCACTACAGTGGCGTCGCAGCCCCAACAGCGCCCTGAAGGCATTATTATATTGGGTACGCAGGGTCCTGTATGCTCCTTGAGTGTAATTCATCCACAGGCTGCACGTGTACAAAAAATGACAATATGCTTTGAAAAGCGTGATTTTTGCTTGTTTAGAACAGCGGGCAAACCTGCGGGAAAGCATATTAGCTCGAATGCACAGAGCCCTGCGTTCCCGTTCCTCATCCATATCATCCTTCAGCGACTCCGTAACCCAGTGTCCCAGGTACTTAAAGCTGTTTACTTGTGCTATCGGGGTCCCATTGAGCGTTACTGGAGGTACTTTGTAAGACTTATTACCTGCCTTGAATACAAGAAGAACACTCTTAGTTGTGTTGTACCTAAGACCATGAGCCACAGCAAATCGCTCACAGATTTAAGGGGGCAACGCGATCCTCGCCGCTGAGGAACCTACCTTAGCTAGACTGCGGCTTTCTCTAACTACCTAGTTGGACGACCCGGAGAAGAAAGCCACAAAGACACTCAGGGCGTCCTTTTTTCGTCTTCTTTTGCTTTTTGTTTTCGATCTTTTTTACATTGTTTTTTGGTTTTACGTTGTGATTGGCTGGTATGTGGGCTAATGCACGCATAGCACCGATGACATCTAGTTAAGCAAAATAATTTTGAGGTAATAAACAATAACATTCAATTTCACTCAAGCAATTAGAATAACCTCTTGCACGATGAACAAACGGTGGGTGCATCCGCACACATTTACAAAATTAACAAGTCACACGAAGTCGACTAAAGGCGACGAATGTATGAGGAAAAAAAATGAGTTCCCCAACAGCAGTTTGACCAGTTACCGCAAGCAGCACCCGTTCACGAGTATGACGTGAGAGCCAGCCATCGCCTCCCTAAGCATAAGGTTCCCAAGCAAAGCATAAGGTTCACTTTCAATTGGGGAAATTTGGCAGATTGGGCTAGCTTGATGTGCTGGCGTCTGTACATATTAACAGGTCGACGTTACAACCCTTGTTTCTCTCTACCCGTAGAAGCCTGGTATTATATATGCGCATTTCTCTCAATTAATGGTATCTCCCAGATGATATATTTTGTTTTTCTTCGTTTTCTCTAATCACCGGTTCTTATTTCCACAAAGTCGAGGATTTTTGCAGTATCTGTTAACCCTAGAACTTTGTCAAATCAATAATTGACAGAATAAACGTCAAACAGCTGATGTGATCTGCCAATACGACATCGATTTCGTATATTTTTTGTTTCTATCTCTTTATCTTATCTGAAAATTATTAAATAAAGAGATACATTATCAAATTTCACAACGTGTTAGCCAATGTAAGTTATGCGTGTATTACTGAGGCCATTAGTCGTAGCTAGGAAGGCCCTCACGTCGAACAGGAGTGTGCAGTTGAGGCATCCATTCACAACAGGTACGCCGCATGATCTACGTCTGTGTGTGTATTATCCGATTTATATACGGAAGAACCTCGTTCATGATCTATTTTGGACCTGTGCCAGTTAGATACTAGGAGTTCAAACGTTCAAACTTAATTCGTTGTTTTTTAGCTTTAGTGTGGAGAGCCATGGAGGATAAAGAGTCTTTGAAGAAGCGTTTGACGCCGCTCCAGTATCACGTTACACAAGAAGCTGGAACCGAAAGACCATATACAGGTAGGCTTACTGTCCGAGTTGCTTATATCTAGAAATTATAGAATGGTTTCTACAAAAAAACAACCATTTTTGTAATATCTATTTTTAAAATAGATTGATTATAAAGCTATTCTAAAAATAGCTATTACGGGCCAGGAATTTATGTGTAACCTATTAACAAATAGTGTTTACATATTGCAGTTCTTTGTTTCTGTTTACTTAAATGAATAGTTGTTCTTCAGTTATTAATTGCTGGTCTGTTATTTTCAGGATGCTATAACAAGTTTTATGAAGAAGGCATGTATGTCTGTGTAGTATGTAGACAAGATCTATTTACTTCTAAAACAAAGTATGACTCAGGTTGTGGCTGGCCTGCATTCAATGATGTTCTTGCCAAGGATAAGGTTACCTTGCATCAGGATACCAGTGCAGGTGTGTTTTCATTTCTTTCATATTAATATTTCTATTACATGAATTAATGGCATGACATACTTGCCCTTTAAAGTTATGATTATTGGTCTACCATTTAATTGAATGGTCTTGAGTTGAGATAGTACTTTATTGATTAGATAGTAATTTATTAAAAAGGAGTTCTTCTCCCTTAACTCTTATAATTATTAATAATGTGTAGCTGTCATTGGCTTATTGTTATTTATAGAGAGTTGAATATTTATGCTGTGGGTGGGCTGTAATAAATTAATAAAAAAGAAATAATAGAATAAATCTACAGAGATGTGTGATGATTTGCTTTCAAACTTCATCGTACATCTGTGTACAGTTATTATGTTCTAATATTATAGTATGAAACAGTTACCATAGGTATCTCTGTGAGAGAAAGCATTACTTGGGAATCAGAATCAATTACCTGTTTCAAATGAAATAGCACTAGCTGGTAAGCAGTCTCAACTGCCTATTGCAAGTACATACAGGCAAAGGCAAGCTTGGAATATGCAGTTGCCTGTTCCAAATAGGACAGCATAATTTGGGGAACAGATTTAACTGCCTATTACACATCAGATAGAATTAGTTGGAAAACTGACTTCACTGCTTCATCCACATCAGTTAACATTAGTTGGAAGTAGACTGAACTATATCCTTGAAGTCAGCATGTTAACATAATGTCAACTCAAGTAACTCAATCAAATTGTAAGCCTATAGTCATAAATTATATGAATATCTAGATCATTGTTATTGTTATTAACTATCTCATGAATTAACATAATGTTCTTTTAATGTTTCACACAAAATTTTCATTCATGCTTGCATAACCTTAAAATTATTCATTGAATGAACAATGTGGAACAAATTGTCAATGTCATTGGGTAACACACAGAGCATTATATCTATTTTACAATCTGCAACACTGATTTTACACCAAACATCCATACAAGGCTGTCATTATCCTATTTATTGTATATAGTCCTTCGAAAGTCCTCCAAAATTCTTTGTGGAATTAAACTAGCTAGCAAAATGTTACAACAATGTATTCCTTTGCCCTGTGTTATTATTTTTTTTTATAAATATCTTGGTACAACTAATACACTGCCATCTGATCCCAAATTAGAAAGATTCTATTCTATGGCAACCAGGCAACTGATAAACATACTTATATATTTTTAAATACATTACATATTATAGATACATTACAGGCACAGAATAAAAAATCATGTTCATTACACAAAGATTTGTCCTGGGTGGGGATCAAACCTACATCCTCTGGCTTAGCAGTCAGGTTTTCTACCCACTAGACCAACAGGCCAGCCAGTTGATAAATATAACTTCAACATGCAGACAAAAATTAAATTTAAATATTTATTTATTTCACATGAGATAAAATATGTCACCATATCTAATTTAAAACATATTTTTATCTTTGTACCAAGGTTACCTTGCTACACTAAAGAAATCATGACTTGCACTTTAAGAGATTATGTTTTACCTTAGCTGATATTATGGAATTGTGATTTAAAAGATACTTCACCACTGCTGGTTATTTTCTATTATATTTAATATATAATATTATATTTAATATTAAAGGAAGTATTCATTTCTACTGTCATTTTAAATTAAATTAGATATTATTTCTTGATGTCCATCTCTAATATAAATCATGATAATCTTAATAATAATTCGTTACACATACAGATAAAACATTCAGATTTGAAATTGAGACATAAAATTTCAAAATAACACAAGTCATGTATCGCTTATCTCTGATGCAAAGTATCTGCTGAAGTCTGTCAATTTTTTAAGTAACATAAAACAAAAGATAATATTTATTTGACTGAGATAAAGTGATATCAATAGATGTTTACATGTACCATGTGTTGGACATGAAATAACCTTGACTCCATTAAAAGTCTACATACATAGTCATTCAATGTTCCTTCCATGTCTAAACATTGCCTTATATGCACATAGTTTTGTAGTTGAGTATTGCAATACTGAATGTTAACCTTCAACTTGGAATGATACCTCTTATGCAAGTCATTTCCTTTGTAGTATTAGTACTTACCTAATACTTCGCACGCACTTGTCGCACGGCGATAATCAATCAGTTTCTTAACCTGACCTTGTACTCTGAATAGTGACTATTGTGATGTAGTATTGGAAATAGTGAAGTATAGACATTCAAATTTAACAATTAACTTTTGAATGTACTCGAAGTACTCTAGGATTTCCTAACGAAAGAGAAGATTAAGTATATGCTTAAAAAGTAGCTCCAGCAACTTGATACTGTGATAATTGAGTGAAATAACTTTTGTATGCAGTGATTAGGGTTTCTGGAAATTTGAATATTAACGCCCTTTTATTTGGATTTGGAAAACCTTAAATTGTTATTAAATTCGTATAAATAAAATACTTATTTGACTATTACTAAGGTTGACTACAACAGTAGACTGATGTTTATGAATATTTCAACTAGATAAAAAGGTCTAGAGAGCCTTAAATACTACATTAAATTTTGATTTGTTACTTTAATGTTCCTAGCAAGACAAGAATTATTACTTTGAAGAATTTTGACGAATATATTTATTTACAAATTCGCCCTCCCCCATGTCTTACAACCTTAAGAGGTTTAATATTATTGCTGATATTCGTGTTAAAACCAACAATTTATTCCATAAGGAGATATAAAATTTATAACGTAAGGTCCTATAGATTTGAATGATTAGCGTTATTATTATGTAGATGTTTACTACCCACGCGTGTGCATGATTATTTAACAAACACAGCCAGCACATTATTTTCTTTTTTGACAATTAACCTATTAACTAAAAAATCCCATAGTTTGATATATCTATATTATTGAGTTTTGTAAATATGTATATACCTTTTTAAATAATATATTTTATTGATTAAAAAGTTCAATGAATTTAAGAAAATATTTTATTACGGAAGGGTTTATATTTGTACATGTATTTAATAGTCTAAATATTTATTTATTTTTTAATCAAATACACAGTCAGTTGGGGCAACTTAATGCAAACTATGCCATGGAACTATTACGTGATAGAAATATTTTAAAAAATGAGAGTGGAGACTCCAATTAAGAACTTCTATCTTATTTCTTGGTACTGCACGACGATACATTTAGCGTGACATCTGGCACGAAGATAAATCTCATTATATTAATTGTGAGCCAGTTAAGATGAAATGTTCAACACTGGCAGTTCCAGAACCATGTGCCTCCACTTTGCATTCTGCTGTTCCAAACGCCCTATAAACCTACAAACAATAGTTTATACCCCTCTGGTATTTAATGCTGGTGATGGAAAATTGGAATCCGGTGCTAATACATTTTATATTTTTTTCTGTCTTCCCTGAACCCTTGACCATCCCTGACACATTCCTGACTGTCCACAACAAACGTAAGTCGGCCCTGATTGGTAATCATGGTATAATTTCTGTTTTATGCTTTATTACATAACTAAATGTAAATGCACTGTGTGGCTCATCACAAATCATCACACAAATACACATCACGCGCCAGTAATATTTTAATTCCATCGTGTTATTGTATGCTATTATCATGTATTAATTGTGTTCACCGTGATCTGGTTGAGCGATCTCAAACAATACACACACGGGCACACAATGTGTATTGATGCGGTTGAACATTGAGTCACTGCATCACCCGGTGGCTCACCGTTACACGCCTATACTGACATCACCTTAACCACTCTGGAATGCGCATGATAAATAATATGCATTTGTCCTCGCCCCCCTGAACCGCCCCGTCTTGTCCCGTCCTGCCCGTGTTCCCCTGGATGGCTGCCGGCTGGACGACGCGCGCGGCTCCACGATGCTGTCTGCCAACACACCCCACGACACGACTCTCTGAACATCATCCTCGGATATATTCATGTCATCCATTGTTCAATGTGATTTGTAAATAAATGGCTTTTTGGTGAATGGACCTGGTATGTGAATTAAAGTTGGAGCAAATATATTACTGGTTTTAACACGGCCAGGTTTGGTGCGAACTGAGGTGCGATGCTCCAAGTGCTCGGCTCACCTGGGACACGTGTTCGATGACGGGCCTGCGCCCAAACGAAAACGTTTTTGCATAAATTCTGCCTCATTGGATTTTATACCTGCTGAAGAAAGGAAAGACTAGTGTTGTAAATGTGAACAATGGAATAACGCCGGTACCTTAAATATTGTCAATCGCCAAGTTGTGCTTAAATACGAGTCAAGTTAAAGCCCGTGTAGTTGTAAGAAAATGAGTGCTTGTAATTATAATTTGTAATATTTCATTGTTTAAATACTATTGGGATAAATAATGTTTAATTTGTGATTTTCGAATATATTTTTATATAAATCCAAGATTAATTTAATGCTCCATGGGGCTTTTTGTAATGTTTACAGTAAAACATGTAATCACTACAGCACTGGGTTAATTACTGCTATTTATATAAGAAAGATTATGTTATTTTAGTTACCATGTCAATCGAGTCATTGTTATTATTTTATTTTAATTCACGCTATTAAATAACTCCGCCAGACAAACTTTTGTGTCAATTGTAAGCTTCCACTGAGGTATTCGGTAGGAGAGGTTGTTTATGATGCAGATTTGATATTGTTATTAATTTATTATCTAACATATAAGACGCGTGTGTATTTTCAAATCGAGTACAAATACATATTCGTAGAAGCCGCTGATTATTTATTAAAATACGGTAGATATTTTTGTAAAGTAAGTACTGCAATAAATATATTTTGTAACTGAGATCCTTTTCTTTGTTTTCTTTAGATGTAATAATTTTATAACAAATTATATCCTACATTGCCGCAGTTAACAAAGAAATATCTGCCCGAGCCCACTCGCAGTGTAGGTTGCATATCACAATACTGCGATCCAAAAATAGGGTTCGCAAGATCTATCCAACGGCAACGGGGTACACAAGAAAAAAAACTCCGTTTATGTGGTACTGTAAAGGTAGATTTTTTTTCAATATTTCGTTATACCTCTTTTCCGGCGAGACTAATATTAGTAACATTGGAGACTAATATTAGTAACATTATATCTATGCCAAATTACGGCTTTGTAGAATTAGGTGTCTTTGAGCTAAGCGGCGGACAGAAGGTCACGATGTAAGGGTTCCTTGTTGAATACGAACCCTTAAATGACGCTATTAGGTAAGTTACTGTGTGGTTTCCAATATCTTTAGTTCATCCTCGAATGGGCGGATCCATTCATTAAAAACCAGACAATTTATCGTTGCAGTTAGGGTTTAATGGACGAAATGTTTCCTCTTGTGAACAGTGGTCACTTAGGGTAATTTGTCAATTAAATTGACAAATTACATACAACACATATACTAGGGTAACATAAATATATTTCCTTACTACCTCATATCCTGTTTCATTAATCCAGAGCCTATAAATGTGAAATTATGGCAGTAGTCTTGTGTTTTATTTGGAAATTTCATCCCTAAATAGTTAATGTACATCAGAACGTTCGGTTTGAGATAGGGAGCTGGTTGCTACTCAGGCGGATTGTGATGCATAAAACACCCGCCCTCGTAATGTGTGACAGTCCAGTTCGAAAGATAGAAGACATTTATGTATGGCCAAATGACCTGATATCCGAGCGTCATTAACGATAGGCTGCCCCTGACGCGTCTGTGCGTTTCGCCACGCCACGCTATGTGCGCTCGTATCACATGCGCGTTTCATACAATATGCCTAAGCCTTTACGAGGTGCCGCATGCCGCCGGCACATCTATGCGTCTATTGTTTAGTGAAACGTATTTGTAGCTAGGTACCTATCATAACTATATATTGTGTCTAAAGGTACTTTCTCACTAACACAGATTGTAACCACTCATATTATGTTCTTGGGAGGTAATCCTAAATTAAACGTTTTTATTGAAATTAAAAACGTATAATGAATTAATGAAATTTAACATTTAGTTTTGCCATTGAGTGGTATACGATTTTTAAATTAAATAAATAATTTATTGAAACCGTTTTCTCCACATAATTATATTAGGGTAAATAACTTATTAACAATTAGTACCTGGATCATCGGGCAGTGCTCAGTATTCTGTTTTCTAAGAATTGTTGTTTTCTAAGAATGAAACCTAGCTAGACCGATTTATCGCCCCCGAAATACCCTGTATACTAAATTTTATGAAGTAGTTGGAGCCTCTTCTGATATTCACATTACATATATATGTTTTACCATATATACAAGAATTGCTCGCTTAAAACTGATAAGTACTTCTATTTTTATACGATTATTGTGCAAACGCACAGACGAGTCGACGGCATAGAATGAGAGCAGTACGAACGCGCATACTCGTTTTGGGCACACTGAAATGGTTTAGAATGAACGCAATAGTGCGGCACTGTGATAATGTATTTATTTTAGGGCACCGTAAGAAAGCGCTGGGCAGCGAATGCGTTAAGAAAATACCTACGAGAAACTGTTAATGGCTAAAGCTTTAGTGACAAAATTGTGACGAGCAACCACTGCTTTACTTTAACTCGTATTGCCCCTGGTTACAAGTAAAATTAGTTTAAGTTCATAACGGATGAGGAGGAGAAATATTAACCCATAGAATATTTTTATAAGAATTGTTAAGATTTTCTTAAATTATTTTGAATATCCCAAATCACATGACATACATGCTTTATGACATTAGATATGGATATGATATATCTGATGTCATAATGATGGGTCCTCACTTCATTGTTGTATGTATGTATGTGCTGCATAACATGAATTTATTTGTATAATTACATAAATACGGCTTTAACATATTTTATTTAGATACCTATGAAAATTAGTCAAAAAGAAATAATGACACAGAAGTTCTATGTTTAGAAATAAATGGAAGTCGAATATGACTTGAACTTCTGAACTGAGATCTTAATATTTTGGACCATATTGACTGGCTAAATCTCAAAAATTAACGCAAATTAGAATATTATTTTTAACTATTTCTTTTGAAGCATATCGTACATTCTCCTCAATGTCATAATTTAAGAGAAAATTGATTTTCAACTTTTTCTAGGAGAAAAGCTTGTAGGGTAGAATCGATTTGTTACTTTTATGGACTGATCACCATGTACACTCATACAAGCTAATTTTAAATATTTGTTGCTTGAACTGTCGTTAGCGAAGGTGTTGGTGTGGTGGAATAATTATGTATAGTGAAGTTAATGTTAGTATATCCGTTTTGTGATATCGAAGTATCTAGATCATTTTAATATTGCCTATTTCATTTGAAGAATAAAATGTCATGTATTTTTTCATTTGCTAATAATGTTGTCGATTCATCGCTATGGAGAATGTCTGATTACTGGGTTACATCTTAAGTATATTATATTAAGCGCTCATATCCAGATACACTCACCGGTCCGTAACAGATCGGCGAGGTTAAGTAACTAGGCTTGCGGTCAATCCATAGATGGGTGACCGCAAAAGTGGTTTAATTTCTGAGTGTCTCGGTGCTTTCGGTACGTTAAGCTGGCAGTCCCTGTTATAGCCAACAGTCATTAAGATATGTCCGAGGCCTACTGGGCGGCTTGAAGTACTCTGACACTAGGGTCACCACTGCCCATACGATAAGTAAGTATTACCTTTTAAATATTAAATAATTCTTGACAGGAAAATAAAAAGAAACGTAGAATCCAAATGTTAATTATAATAATTATGCTGGTAAAACCGCGAGCATAGCTAGTGTAAAATAATTGTAATAATAGGCAATAAAACAAGAGAGAAATCATGGTGAGTCTTTTATTATAGTATGGTAGTAGGTAATTTATATGCACAAGTCGCTCATACATGGCACTGGTGTTTACAACTGTCAAAACATGAAAAATGTTGCAACCGCATTAATGTCTCGTTCAGTTACCTATTACAATAATTAATACATTTTAACTTATACTACGTACATAATTACAATTATTATCTCAACATAACATTCTATGCATACTCAAATTCATCTTCATGATCACATTATGTAATTAATACATTTCTTACAATATTTTAGTATTATAGATACTGAATAACTTTGTTCAAGCTCTCTTGAAGTTTTGGCTACAATTTTTACAATTCTACATTATTGCACAATTTGGTATGGTTGGTGCAGTCGTTTTGTCTATACGTATAAATTAAAACAATATCTTAGGCCGTGTTCAAATATTATTAGTTACCATATTCATTAATTATCATATATAACCATGTTAAATGCAGATACGACGTGCAAAATATAATGTATTGTATAATATACATTTCTCATGAAATATTCTTAATGAGAAATTATTCTTTAATCGTTAAATATGAGTTCTTGTGTCTAGCGATTGACAGTTAACCTTTTGATCGCCACAGTCACGTATTATTATTATTATTTTGTGTAACACACTAGCAGCTAAGGCGATTGGCACACTGCCCCGCATGATGCAGCGTAGTGCGTGTTCTAACGTTGCTTGTAAGTATCTCCGTTTGTATAAAAAACACGCACAGTACAACACACTGAAAATGCATCCACGTGCGTTCATCCAGATGCATGGTCTGTGTGTTGGACTGTGCGTGTTTTCTATACAAACGGAGATACTTACAAGCAACGTTAGAACACTACGCTGCATCATGCGAGGGAGTGTGCCAATCGCCTAATTAGCTGATGCGTGAAAATCAAATAGCTTGGAGATGTTTTCCTGGTCCAATCTGTTCTTGAAGGAATTTAATGACGCCATGACATCTCTTCTTGGTTTGTTCCATGCTTTTAAAACTCTGTTATGCAAGAAATGCTTCATTCGTTTTTTTTAGGTGAGTTTTCCCAAAGTTTCAATGGATGGATGGATGTTGATTATTTTTAGCTTGTGCCTGAAAGACTGGGCACATCATAATGATCAATGAGGATTTTGTATGCATCGATTAAACTTCCCCACTGTCTACGCTGTTTAGTGTGGTGATGCCAAAGAACTTGAGAGAACAAGGAACGTATAGATGACAAACTAGAATGTGTCTAGTAATGCACGGTTATGATTATGCCATTTTGTTTTGTCAATTGTACGTGACTGTGGCGGTCATAAGATTAAGTTCGAGCGTTAGCACTTTAGGTATTGAAGCTAAAAAAACTCTGTTCATGTTGGAAACAACATTTGGAACTTTATTAGGTCGCATTAAAGTTTAAAACCAAACATAAATAATACTTACTGCCCAATATAGTATAAACTGAATGTTCGTCTTAATAATTCCCAACTGTTATTGATTTTGCACTAATAAAATATAGGATTATTATAACGATGTTAATTTTATCCTGTTTGTCTCAAGCCCTCATATTAGTTTTCCCTCACCCATGGGAAACTAACTAGCAATATCATTACCCAAGATACCCAGAATATATCATACTGCAGGAATGCGCAAACACTGGTTCACCCTCTATGGGCTATTTAACACGATTAGGGAGGAATCGGGCACAGGACTGGCAGATTTATGTGCACTAAAAGGCACATTCGTCTAATACCGCCACCTTCCATACTCCGGGAAGCGTGTTTTACTTGCCGGAATAATTCCAATAGCATTTTTATACTCGACCCGTTATTTGAACCCAGGACTTCATTAACCACGGATGAACACACTACTCCTGACTAGTCGTCAGTTTAACTTTTTACACGCGCAAAATAAATAATTCGATTGGAAAAAAAGACATTTTGAACAAATTCTCCGAAAGCCCTTAATGGGGCAATGGTATAATAGTTACCACCTCATTTTAAATTCTATCCTGTTGTAATAAGAACTAAAACCAATGAATTATGAACATGCGTTATGGCCTATTCAGGGTTAAATAACCGAAGTGGAAACGATTCCTTTACAGCTGAGTGTTTATGTATGGTTCAATATTTACACAATTCAATGATAATGATGTGCACAATGTGTTACGAAGTCTATCAATATCTCCGACTGTCAATACAACTTCAGATAGGTTGTTTCTGTAAAATTAATTACGATGATAAACTACAGAATCATGAATTCCCACTAAGTAATTAAGCGACGCTGATATCTAGGGTTTTTGCGGAGTTCATTAAGATTTGTGACCGCGATTCTTATTACTTTATTACACAATGTGAATAATTTATTAATAGTACCTACTGTACACGACATATCAGTGGATACGATTCCAATACAAAAATCACCCTTAATATGAACGCAATAAAGAGGCTGTCAAGTCCCATTATTGGCCACCGATATGGCGGCGCCTGTTCGACCGACGTTAGAAAAAAACGTCCAGGATGTGTGACATATTAAATTGATTCTTTGTTCAATATTTATATATATAAATATCATATTACCGTGTAACTAAACTTGAGAACGGATTAATAAATAATCCGCTTCTCCTTTCAATTTCGGAATCTAATAAGGATCTCATTTCTATATAGTGAAGTTAGCCTTCGAAATCCCGTTTGTATGTTGATAAGCTGAGGCAAATTTTATTAAAACCCGAGTTGTATGCATTTGAAAACAGCTTTATCGATTTCAATAAAATTTACTTATACAGACCATTAGGTAACTTAACTGTTTAGAATCGCGTAAAATAATAGAATGTCACTAACAACTTAAGGTTTGTTTGCATTAGCATAGTTACAATCAATGATTTAATTATTTTATTAACAGAATTATATTATTCCGTTTTTTTTCCCATTCCCAAATATTGCTCGTCAAATATAATTAGTCCATAACTCAATCCAGCTAGTTCCGATGAGAATAAGCTTTTGTAGCAGGACAAGAACTCGAAATATATTTATAAGTTCAACAAAACAAAGAGAAAAAGCTTCACCCAGCATGGCTATATAACGAGGATTCATGCCATTCTGTAGTATTCCATAACAAAAAACATATCCGAAGCACTAAATTTTAACATCAATATCAGAATAAAGTAAATCAAAAAGTAAACCTTACTACTAAATGAACAGTTGCTTATATATGAGAATACATACGTACATACATAATGCACCAACCTCTGGACTGCACAGATTCTACATAGCATAAATTGGTCACTTTCATATTGTCAATGAGTATATCTACTCGTTTCTACGTTGCGCCTGTACAACAGCAGACCAACCTCTGCTCCAGCCTCCACACCACCACTTCACATAACAATATGCATGTCATTCGCTACTCGCACATCCACGCCTCACTCACACACTTAAAATAGTGAATACATATCAAAATAAAACATTGTAACAGCGTCTTTCGGCACAACCTAAACAGTAAAGCAGAGAGACATCTTGCAAATCTTAAAATTAAATGTAAATAAAATACTTCAATGATTTAATACGAATATATTGAAATTAACCGAGTCCTAATTTATTATCCTCTACTATTGTCATTACCGTAATACGAGTTTGACGTAAATATAGTGTTACACGGATCATTTATGTCTATAATTAATTAAAATCTATTGTTTCTGCATACATATTACTCGTTAATTGTTCTAATAAATACTTAAAGTTTGTGCCATAAAGGAGACGATTACTGATATACTTTCTCTTTGCTAATATAAATCAGTTGAATAGACTTTATAAACTTAATACTATGTAAATGCTTCACTTTATGACTAACAATAAAATGTTCTTCAAAATGACATAGTAAAATAAAAATTACGTCTTCAGTAGATCGTATGAGAATATTTTTGGCGTACCACTTTAACAATATATCGTGTATAAATCAATAATTTTCGAATAAACTGCTTCACTAATAATAATATAATCTCAAAAACGTAAATGAAAAGCCAAAAGCGATTTCAAATAAATTAACAGTTATCATACATAAAACTATCACTTAATAGTAACTATCGAAAGCAAATAAGCATAAGCCATCAGTGTCACATTATTAATACATGATATAAATTATAATAATTACATTCAGTTCACAATAAAATGTTTAGTACAATATACGGACCAATGTTCTAACAAACTTTCATTTAAAATAACATTACTTACTTCCACGTAACGTATAGTACGAGATATGGCGACACTATTTCTATGTTCATGTGTTTTAGATTGTATTTTATATATAAATAATATGAAGGAAAAAACGTTTCTACTGGAATGTCAGTCAAAATATTATATCAAAATGGATTAAATAAAATTGTGGAGCTTACGCTTCAATAATAAAATTTATGAAAGAAATAAGTTATATGTATCGCACAGACATATAAAATATAAGTCTAGACAAAATAAGTAGTAAAAAACGTAGATGTAATGCCTTTTACATGCTTATTAAAATTTAAAATTAACAGTTTATTCAGACGCCAAAAATCTTTGATAATTGATAATATAGTAATTCCTGTACCCCAGCACCGATGTTGAACCAAGCGCGGAAATATAAATACTTTGATCTATCGAAAAAATAATCTTTTGCATGACCATTGCCCAAATCAAACAGGCAACGGAAGCCCGCAGAAAGTACTTATATTACACTCCTTATCTTCTAGAAATCTAGAGCGATACATAAATAAAATTTCAAAATAACGTCATTATTTCTAGTGGCAACTGGACACGAACATATTCTGTCAATTTGAATTAGATATAAAATCTATAAAAAAAAACTAATGAGCATAGAGAAAGTGTTGTCAGATCTCATACTAATAGATAAGATTCAAATGATAGTTCCACTCGTCCGTCATCATTCACACATACGTTACGACCGCCCGCCGGAGTGTTCACTCCCGGGGTGGAGCGATCCAGCCTCTGTATTGATGTGTTTCCGTCTAACTGTCCTCGCCGACTATCATCACAGTGAATAAGCTTAATCGACACCAACGAAACACATCTACCGTACTCCCTACTATTTATACTATACAATGTCGCCTAAACATCTGCCAGTCTTCGTTTGCAGCTATAATATTCCGTTATATTTGAAAATTCGTATCTAAACTTCTAATATCTATCTACACTATCCGTTCTTACCGTACAACAGTCAAAAGAAACACGTCAATAAGAGATCCCGTCGCCGACCGATCGGACACCGCGACGACACTGCACTACGACCGCCGATCTCTTCTCTTGCAAAAATATGACCTCTATTATATTCACTCGGTAGCAGTTTCACGTTTAAAATAGGTATTGCTCTGTAACAAGTTCGTCCCAGGTAGCGGTGCGCGGGAGGTAACGGTAACAGTAACAAGTTCGAGGCACTCACTGGTGGGGCCGCGCGGGCGGCGCGCGCCGCCGCTAATGGCCCTTGGCCGCCTCCTTGGCCGCCATGATCAGCGGCGTCAGCGACGCCAGCGGCCGCGCCATCTTCAGGAACGGATGCTGCAGGGGACATAACGACACATATACTAGTTTGCCTACCAACTGAGAAGCATATAATCGAAACATACGACTAGGCCTGACAGATCATAATAGTAGGTATACTGACTGTACATACGTTACTGCCTCATAAACAAGGCGAAACTAAAAAAGCTATGTTACCTATACATATATATTACCTTTAACAACATGCTAAATATAAAATTGCAAATAAGATAAGGCTATAATATTTCCCATAAAAACATATCGAACATCTGACAAATTTTGTATGAGGTGCCAAAAGAATTGGTTGAGATGGTTAACGTTTAACAATGTGTTAAATATCAAATTGCAATTTACATAGGATTAAATATTAATTTCCCATAAAACATATCGAACGTATTACAAATTTTGCATTAGGTGCTAAAAATATGGTTGAGATGGTAAAGGTATTGTTTCCTTTAATTTCTTCAGTTCAATATGATGAGGTCTTTAATTGCTTCAAATTGATAGGTAGAAAGCGCTTCTTCAATTACTTCCATTATTTATTTTACACCTATACGTATATGTACATACTCAATGGAAAAAGAGAAATTAAAGAGCACAGAGCATGATAAATATCATCTGGCAATGATATTTATCAAGCTCTTTTAATGCTACTACATTTTTGGAACTGGCAATCGACAATTGGTAAAATATATAAAAAGCAGGGCTCGGCCCAGATTTAGTATTTTTTTTAATTAACCGTTTTCTGATACTACATTGTAAGATCTACAATAATATGAGTAAAGATACCCTATTCACCTATCTGAAAACTGAACTGCAATTACACGAAAACACAGCATAAGGTTTATTGACAAAATTATATAATCAAACTTATTACATATTACATAAAGCTTAAATTTAATCATCAAAAAAATCTCAAATCTATCCCTGAAACCGTGCGTGCTACTTTATCGGCATACATACTATGCAAATCAAATTTTACAAAATCTAAAACATTTCCCTGTTGCCCATTATGTTTATTGCGTTTGGTTGAAAAATCACAAAATATTATAATTTTTAATATTTATTCCCCGCCTTCATTCAAAATTACGTATTTACGACGAAGCCAACAAACATTCACACCTCTGGAATTATAATATAAGTGTAGATAAATGATCTACCTTGAGTAGGTCGAGAGCGGTGGCACGCCTCTCCACGTCCACTTCCAGGCATTGGTCGAGGAAGTCCTGGAACACGGTGCTGAGTTTCTCCTTATCCTTGATGTCCGGCTTGCCATTGGTCGCTATTAGGTACAGCGCTCTTAGGGGATTCTCATTCAAATAAGGCGGCTCCCCCTCTATCATTTCAATTGCCATAATACCTAATGACCAGACGTCCACCTGAATTAAAGGAAAAATACAGATGTACCAATAAATACAGCCACACGTAACACATAACAGATCTACCAACGGGCTAGTAACTCTAAGCTATCTCCGGCCCCTTACTGATCAGACCACTGCCCATACGATAAATACGCCTCGTCGCTACGTGTCCCGGGTTCTAATCCCGCGCAGGGCAATTATTTTTGTGACCCATAAATAGTTGTTCTGAGTCTGGATGTACTTTGTGTCGGGCAATTATATGTTTGTATAGTACCCCGCGACACAGGTATTCATTTTCCTAGTACGGGCGCTGCGGTAAAAGTGTCATCTAACATGTTATCTTGTGATTTGGACTACAAGATCACTATTGTAGAGCAAGTCATGACTATTAGAAACTCATACACAAACCGATTTATCGTACTTGGCGGCCGGAGAATACGACCTCGAAAGCGTCGTGATCACTTAGTTTCACAAGGGTTCACACAGGGTTCGTGTATTAAAGTAAAGCAATAGTTTGTGAGACGTCCCAACAATTGTCTCACGCAAGCCCACTCCAGTTACCGCCCAGAGTCATGTTTGTAGTAATACAGTTATTATTTCTAGTTACTTATTAGGTACATGGAATGTTAAAACATTTATACAATTTATTTTAAAATGGTAGTGATATTTAGCTAGCTTGTATTAAGTTATTGAAATTTATACATTTCTACATATTGTCTGAATGGTTCTTGGTGGTTTAGTCGAAGTTCGAACCAGAAATAGAATGCCCTTGTCTGCAGGTATGTAGGTTCTACGATTATATTTAGACAATTCGGGCACACGCTCGTTTGTAACGATTTGTCCGGTGGAGAAATGTGAGCCACCTAGGATTTTTACATACATACATGTAAATGTCAGTTAAAATTGAATCACCAACCTTTGGTCCATACTGTTTCCGCGTAACGACTTCCGGCGCCATCCAATATGGTGTGCCGACCATCGTTGTTCGCTTGTTTTGTTCGGGAGAAATTTGGGCGCAGAAACCGAAATCCGCTGTAAAATTTAAGTAAAAACTATGTAGATGGCATATTGATATCTTGGAATAACTAAGACACTTCCATCTTTTTTTTTGTGTTATAGGATTTGTCGTTCTATGACATAAAAAGCAAGCGGGTCACCTGATGGTAAGTGATCAACGCCGCCTATGGACACCCGCAACAGGTGTCACAGGTGCGGCCTTTAAGAGTCAGCAAATAAGTGTTGCTGACCCTTCCCCCCCACCCCAATGAGCTCTGGCGACCTTACTCCCGCAGAAACACAACATTAAAGTTATTATTAAAGAATGTCTTCTGTAAGGTGGAGGTACTTCCCCAGTCGGGCTGCTCTTTGAGTGAATGAACGCTGTGCCCTACCTCTCTAATAAATCTGATTCTGAACTAGACAGAGCCTGTACTATGTAAACCAGACAACTGATAAATATATTTATATATTTCTAATCACATATCTATACATATAATAAAATCGTAGGAAAGTCAAAACTGTACATTGAATATTTTTTTTAAAGAATACTTGGGGCGTGATCTACAATCGATATTGAAGCCAAAAATAGTTTTATATTTATTTTATATACAATTTTTGTCTGTGTGTCTGTATGTATGTCTGGGCTAAAATCAAAAAGTACTGCATGGATTTACTTCAAATTTTGCATGAATATTACGGGTCAACATATAGGCTACATATTATCACGCTATCACTTACGGTGGAGGAGCTTTGATAATTTATAAAATTTAACGCGGATAAAACCGCGGGGCACAGCTAGTTATAAATAAATTAGAATAAATAATCATGCTATAACACTAAGATTTCTCCTGCGTGAGGGTCGAACCCACGAATTCTGGCTTAGCAGTCAGAGTTACTAGACGCTAGACACATATACCATAGGATGAATAGTTATACTAGGTTTTCCGACTAAGCAGTGGAACATCCTCCCGAACGACGTGTTTCCAGAATCATACAACACGGATTTATTCAAGGCTAGAGTGAACAGGCATCCTATGGGTACGCGCGGTGCACCTTCGACCACATCTTCACTTACCATCTGGTGAGATCGTGGTCAAGCGCAAACCCATTCAGCATAAAAAATTATGAACACTTACTCAATTTGACTTGTCCGTCTAGGCCGAGTAGTATATTATCAGATTTGATATCTCGATGTATGACGTGATTCGTATGTAGGAAGTGCAAGGCTTGCAGCACCTCGCGACACACGGCTGCGATCTGGCCCTCATCCATACACGTCTCGGTCACCACGTCCGTTAGTGAACCACCCGCTAAGTATTCCATTACTACCCATAATTCCTGCAAAAATTACATTGCTTGATTGGTAAAAAGAAATGCATAGGTAATTATCATCCATAATTCCTGCAAAAATGACATTGGTTGATTGGTAAAAGAAATGCATAGGTAATTACTATCCATAATTTCTGCAAAAATTACATTGGTTGATTGGTAAAAAGAAATGTATAGGTAATTATCACCCATAATTCCTGCAAAAATTACATTAGCTGATTGATAAGAAGAAATGCATAGTAATTACTAATACCCATAATTCCTGCAAAAATTATATTGGCTGAATGATAAGAAGAAATGCATAATAATTACTACCCCTAATTCCTGCAAAGATTATATTGGTCGATTGGTAAAAAGAAATATAGGTAATTATCACCCATAATTCCTGCAAAAATTACATTAGCTGATAGATAAGAAGTAATGCATAGTAATTACTACTATCCATAATTCCTGCAAAAATTACATTGGCTGATTGATAAGAAGAAATGCATAGTAATTACTACCCCTAATTCCTGCAAACATTACATTGGTCGATTGGTAAAAAGAAATGCATAGTAATTACTACCCATAATTCCTGCAAAAATGATATTGGTTGATGAAAAGAAATGCATAGGTATTTCTGCTATAAAGATTAAATCTTAAAGCTCAAAGTAGCTTAGTATGATTTTGAACTAAAGCAGTAGGCTAAGTGAATGATTACTCCACGTTAGACGCAGCGGATAAGACAGTTGCCACGTCACTTCGTGTCCCAGGTTCGTTTTTCGCACAGGACAACTATTTGTGTGACCCATAAGTAGTTGTTCCGAGTCTGGGTGTACTTTTTGTCTGTCAATTATATTTTTGTGAAATTTCCCCCAAGACACAGGTATTAATTTCCGTAGATCGGAGATTAACATTAAAAAAAGAAAAGTTAAGTTAAACATCACCAACGACTTTATTCTTAGAAATATTGCAAGTTTGATAAAAAAATATAAGTCATCTTTCTAGCGGCTAGGTCTCTAACATCCGGCGCTGGGAGCTAATCTCAGCGCGAGAGAGTATGCGGCGTCCAGCCGGCTTCTCCCCGGCTAGGCGCCGCCCCTGGGATCGCTGGCGTTTGGAGGAAGGGCACTCCACTTGTCTTGTATAAGCGGTCCCGGGAAGAGGTAACCTGGGGCTCTACCGGCTAAGTCGCCGAACATTATTTCTTTCTTGCGTTCAAATAAATAAAGGTTAAAAATTACTTAATCAATCGTTAAATCGGCTTCCATGACCACATGTGACGTCATAAATGGTCCGGAATCGATTGTCAACGTTGAAGCCGATTTAACAACTGATTTAGTAATTTTTAACCTTTATTTATTTGAACGCCATTTAAGAAATCGATGTTCTGCGACTTAGTCGGTGGAGCCCCTGCTGTAGTTCAGGTTGCCTAAACGCGCTCGTGCGTGATGGGGAGGGGGGAGGCTTTCGGGCCGCCGGTGCACGGCGGGGGCACTGGTGAGATCGTTCACGAGTACTCAGAGCCCCGCTACAAGTACTGTGAGGCTGGCTACCGTGTGGGTCGGCCCTACACAACGTGCAATAGCATTTCCACCACGTAAAACATAAAGAAAAAAAAAAGGTCTCTAACATAGTAATAAACGGCTTTTGCCTAATGACTACGACCTGGACTGGTAGTTAAAGATGTCCACTGAAGTAGGAAATGAAATTACAACACATGGCAGTCACCAATCTATAGACTGATAGCGCACCTGAGTACTAAACACTATCACGGAATGGTAAGTACATCTGGCCCTTAGTCCTACTGTAATTGAAGAAATACAGATAGCGCCATCTGTTGTTTACTGTGTGAAGCTTTCGGGGCACCATACAGACTGGTGTTGTTATCTAGAAATAATGTACATACCTCATTAACTAGATAGCTGTCTAGGTAGTTGACTACATTGTTGTGCTTGTTCTCCCGCATCACCAGGATCTCATTGATGATGAGCTCCTTCTTGGGCTGCTGACTAAGGTTCATCTGTTTGATCGCCACCTCCATACCCGTGGAGGTTTCGATCGCCGTATATACTGTGCCTGAAGCACTGAAACAACAAGTTTTATGAATATAAACTGTATTACTTGCTGCTACTTTTTATTTTCTTATTCTATCATTTGAGAAATAATAGATACAATATTCATAGTAAATAAAAAACAATGCAGAACATTATCCAATTACAGTTTCATCAGATTATTCAAGATCAAGTAATTATCAGTCTACAGGACAAGAGAAGGACTTTTAGTTTACAATATGAATTGTAAAGTAAAAGTTTAAGAGTTACAAAAAATACATATAAATAAGCACTAACAAGAAAAAGATTTATGAAATTTGGTTGCCAGCACATTTTTATATAACTTCGCAATTGAAGAGGAAAAGGTGAAAAACATTAATATTATCATTCTGTACTAATCACACTAATTTAAAAAAATCTAGTAACTTTTATTTATATAATTAGTCATACATATTAGGCCACCGACGATCTATCCTGGTCAAAGTTACATGAAAGAGAAAGTTTATATATAATTTACATGATGTTACTTGCAACACTTCACTTACCCCTGGCCAATTTTTTCCATTTTCGTATATTTCCTATTGGGATCACCAACACTAACAATAGTCCTTAATTTTTCTAATATTTCTTCGTCTGTCATTTT
Source organism: Pseudoips prasinana (assembly GCA_951640165.1). Lineage (NCBI taxonomy): Eukaryota > Metazoa > Arthropoda > Insecta > Lepidoptera > Nolidae > Pseudoips > Pseudoips prasinana. The sequence goes on along the minus strand of OX621236.1, from coordinate 17,432,244 downwards.
CTTTTTCCTCTGTTGTTGACTCGTCGACCTTCTGCAAGAATAAATAATAACCCTTTTAGATAACATCATCATTACATAATTAAGTATAAAAACCTTGAGAGGTGTCAAGGGACACCCGGATGGAACGAAGTTATTTCTTATTATTTATTATGTACAAAAACCTGTATACACTCAACAAAAATAATCACCACCACACTGTTCAATGCGAAATAGAAATGAAAATATTTGGCTTGCTTTCTATAAGAGAGAGAGAGAGAGAGAGAGACAGACAGAGAAACATGCGCACGCCGCACAGCTGCAAAAAGTGACGTGACAACTTTTCGTAAGAATTTTTTCCGTCTAGCCCCCTTTCACAACGCGCGATAAGGAACTTCGTTCCAAAAATTGTGAGCATAATTGTATACTACTTTGTTTGCGTTAATATAGTTATTGCTTTGAAAAATTGAGAAACTGTTACTTTAAGAACAAGAAAAGAATGTTGATGCTTAATACAAAGTCATTTAGAATTTGATTGGCATGTTTAGAATAATATCACGTAATTTGCAACGTGTGTTAATTGTAAAGTATTAATCGCCAAAATGGGTTATCAAGAATTGTCATTACATCAAGATAAAGATGAAGAATAAAGACGGATAAAGTGTTCATGTTGGTTGGACAAACTTGAGATGGACGATTTTACAAATAATGTTACCATTATTTTTCATTTTGGTTAAGATTACTGCGATAATGATTCTATACACCCAATTTGGACAAAGAACACCTAAATGCCTGTATATAACCTAGGAGTATGTAATAGACACCCCAGGAGAAGCACCTCACCTCGGCGCGCTATGAACGTGTAATTCATATCCTGGGCGAGACTAACCCAGAATCATCGTTGGTGTGAGCGCCTTTCTCTTATTGTGGTCTAGCATTGACCCTCCACGAAACGATATAAATATATGATACATATCCTAGGTGATACATAGGAGTCAGCATTGGTGAGGGCGCCGTTGTTCTTGTAGCGGTCCAGCAGATATATCGCCGAGCTATAAATGTGTAAATTTTTTGCAAGCGACTTACCCGGTGTCGGTGTTGGTAAGGGCCCCGTTGGCGGGCGGCGCGGGCGCGGGCGGGGCGTGCGGCGGGGAAGGCGGGGGCGCGCCCGCTGGGTTCTTGTTGCGGTCTAGCGGAGACACCACCTCACTACGGCTGCATATCTGGCACATAGAATTACATATTCAGTCACCTTATTTCATATTTTTTAATGTGCCATCACACTTCTTCATTCAGAACTTCTGCATTTTATCATTTCAGGTAAATCCTTACGAACGACTCTAAGCGTAGGCCACTTTGAGATTCGAATTGGATTTCATCAGTACCCATCTGTCTGAAGCATGTACAGCCCAATCATGGATTGAGATTGGCAATCTTTTTGACATGTTTGAAAAGACAGTGTATTATTCCCGACTAAATGGACTTTTGAATCTCATTCCAGTGCCATCTTAGTATTATAGACTGGACATTGTACGCATGTCATTGAATCACTATTCAAGCTACTGAGGTAGTGTCATTACTTCCGTAACAACAAAATCGAAACAAATAATAAACAAGGGAAAATGTTGCTATTATTAAACCCTCCCCATATCATAATAAAAGTATTGGGTCTATAAAACCTGTTGCGCAATGTAAACAATACGGTGCATGTGTTCACTGACCGAGTGCGTGGTGAGCGCGGGGTGGGGCACGTGCGGCGGCGACGCGGGCGCAGGCGCAGGGCGCGGGGGCGGGGCCTCTTCTTCTTCAATTGGCTTTGTGTACTGCAATCATATCAATTGTTAAAAAATTACAAAAACAAAACCTCACATGTGCGTGTAAAAAAATATTTTATTATTTTTACTAGTTTCGTAAAACTGCTATTACGAAATATAATGCTTGAAGTTTGATCAATGGTTTTTTGTCCCTTATCTTAACACGAAATTAATGCGTCAAAAATAAATATCTGTGTGGTTATGACCACACGAAGTGAAAACAAGTGCACGCTTGAAGTCGTGTGAAGCTGAGTAAACCCAATTCAGCGACACCAAGGCCAGTGTGACCATTCTCTTCCAAAACTAAATAAAGTTTGAAAGCATATTTAAGGTTTCCGTTATAATATTCCACTTTAATTGGACACAACTAGAGAAGCCTCCATTTGTACCATTTTTTCGGAAAGTAATGTAAGTAGGTTTTTGTTACTAGAATCAAACATTGGAAAAGCCAATACTCACAATGCTTTTGGTGCGGTCGGGTCTAGAGGGCGGAGGCGGTGGGGGCTCCGGATGTTCTGTATCAGTGGGCGTGGACGACGACGGACTGCTGGACGACACCCGAGACACAGAGGATCCTGTTCAGTATTCACAACATATCAGAAACCACCTACCAACTATAAGAAGTTCGAGAGGATATAATTTTATGAAAATTATAGCAATATCTTTACCAGTTTTTGAAAAATAGTAACGAATATTATTCGTATATAAAAAAAATATTGTGTAGCTTTTAAGTTTTTTGTAGAGTTCTCGCGTCTCTTTTACGCTTAACTACCGTAGCATTTGTATGGTAATAGGTTAGGCGTGCTTTTATTCTTATTAGGTAACTTTAATGTAGTTAGGCTTATTTTTTTAACAACTATACAGTATAATAAATATAGTTAGTCAAATATTTTATGGACCAGTTATCAAGTATTTTTTTTTACAACACACTATTTTACTAACATTTTCAATCTGAATATCAAGGTGTCAATTTGTATGTCTAAGGCGATTGCCACACTGCCCCGCTTGATGCAGCGTATTGCGTGAGTGGGTGCTCTAACGTTGCTTGTAGTCCAGTCTAGTCCAACACACTGAAAATGCATCCAGGCACATGCATATTTTGTGTGTTGAACTGTGCGCGATTTTCTATACAAACGGAGATACTTACAAACAACGTTAGAACACGCACTCACGCACTACGCTTCATCATGCGGGGCAGTGTGGCAATCGCCTAACACTAAAACAGCCACGAGAATAAACTTTCAGAGATGTACACTCGTTGCGAAAGAGGTGTGAACGCCAGATCATATCACGTCATTGTATGGTAATAAATAAAGAACATGCAATTCCTATTAATTGTAAAACGAAATCCATACCAGAGTGTGTAGTGTGCATCTGCGCAGACGTCATATACTTAGAAGGCGGCGGCTGCGTGGCGGAGGCGTCATACCACTTGAGAACATCCAGTACAGCCTGAGGATTATTCTTCTGCTCCTGCTTGCTGATGTTAGCGGCCATCAGCAACCGCGCCCACGCCTCTGGCATGCCCTAGTGGACAAGCAGCAACACAATCACAATCAAAATATATGTCATAAAAAGTAAGGGTATTGCTCCTTACTAACAACCCTGAACTTGAATATGTTTTGTCAGTTTAATAAATTTATAGTGTAATGGACGGAAGCTGTTTAAATTCAAAACAGCTGATTAAGTTTGCAGAAATAATATTTAATTTTGGTGTGCATTCCCATTGGTACCAATATTTCCATGAAACTAAAAATATAGCGAAAGATCGCAATAAACCTAACCTAAATATTATGTCTGCATACTTTACAGCCATTATAAATTGAAAGCTTTAGGTTTGTAAACATTATTACATGTTTCAGTGAGCAATCCTGTATTCCCCTTATATTTACATGAAAAAATTACGCTATATATGGACTAGCCCATACGAATATTGTAGCTAAGCCATTTTTTTAACAACTATACAGAATAATAAATTTAATTAATCAAATATTTTATAGACCAGTTGTCATTAGTATTTTTGTACAACACACTATTTTACTAACATTTTTAATCTGAATTAATAAAATTAAAATCAAATAGAGTCAACTTGTATGCCTAATGTACTAAAACGGCCATGAGAATGGCTGTTTTAGTACATATAATGTTATTTGATCATTAACCCAAGCCATCAGCTATATGTTTGGTAAATTTTGAAGGATATAAGAAATGTCAAAGCATGTATAGTTCAGGGTTATTACTATGAAGATAAATCGTTGTCGCATGCAAACTTTATTAAATAATCTATGTATTATAATTGTTGCTGTAGCCATTTATAAAGCATTTTGTTACATTTCTGTTGAACTGTGAATTATTATAAAATAATTATAAGATATGAGATGTTTTTTCCACATGCTATTTTTTGAGTTTCCTAAATATATTTGTGAAGTACTAATAGAATCATAGAGTTTACAGATGTATTTATTCAAGTCTAATTAATCTAAAAGAAATAGACACAAACATACGAATAAGCTAAGCAATACACCCTAATATTAAGTACCTATTACAAAAATGTATGAAAAGATATTTATTATTGGAATCTTATGAGTAAATGAAGATAGTGAAACAACATAGCTAATTGCCATCATTAGCTGAACTTGATACATAGTTAACCAGTGCAAAACAATATGATGCATGCAACATTACGTAAAATAGATATACCAACATAACAGAAATATAAAATAGCATACACAACAAAAGATGCAAAAGTATTAATTAACTATTGCAGAGCTCCAATGATTGTAGAAATCTTTTAGGGGGGAAAACAAATTTGTTTTGTTTCCAGTTCATTTCCCAAAATATGATACCTCATGATTGTCACTTCCATATTTTGTGAACGACCAATATTACATAACATAAAAGGGAAGTTTTAAAGAGAACTGGAGTTTTGGAAAATCATAGAAATATGTGCATGTAAAAACTGTCCAAGTATTGGAGATATGCGTGTGCGCGCGTGACAATATAGGCTTGCCACACAGTAGGGGATTATGGATATTACTTAAGGATTCGGAGTTCGTAGCATCAAACCCGAAGGATAAACCATAAGGGCGAGTGTGTACATTGACTGGCTACTACGTAAAAATACCGTGACGCTTAAGCCCGGCGCCCACTATAGGTAGGCATCGGTGCGGCTCGGTACAGCTCCGGCGCTTTCGGGTGGCTGGGAGCTGCCTCGGCAGTCGTAAGCACACCTAAGAACGCCGTAGCTGATTTTAGGTTATCCTCAGAATAGTTCGGGCGGCAGAAACATCGCAGAGCAGTCGTAACGTGACGTGAAAACAGTTGTGCGTGTGTATTTATAATGGTGGATTGGGACTTAGTTCTCATTGTTCATCTTGCTCAAGAAGAGAAACTTGGAGCCTTAAGGCAAAGAAGATTTTGGGTGTTTACGGCTGCCTAGGCAGCCCGAAGTCGCGCGACGCAGCTCTCAGGCGCCCGAAGCCGCCCGAGTTGTACCGAGCCGCACCGATGCCCACTGATAGTGGGCGCCGGGCTTAATAAAAGTATTTTTGTGCCTAATGTTGAATTAACAAATAAGATCTACTTTACTTTTAACTCATCAGGTCAAGACTACATTTTTGCTGCACCAGCAATACATTTAGTTTACAATGTACTTTTTTAGGTGCTAAAGTGTTTCCTCAGCAGGAGTCACTCCTAACTTCATGAGTTAGGTCAGAATAAAAATATTGTTTTGCTAATATGACTGGATGTGGATACAAAGTTTTAAGCAGTTTCATCTAAACTAAAATATAAACTGCAATTCGGTTTTGGTTTCAATAACTACTTTAGGTCAGGCAACACTGACAATAGGCCATTGTTGTGATGTTGAATAGTCAAGGGTTACTGTGTGTTATCTACTGTGTTTCAGCTATTCGTCTATCATAGCTAGACCCTTATGGGCCCGTAGGCTACTGACGCGTCAGTCATCATGGGACACGCTTTACTTTGTCGGCAGGTCAAGATAAAAATCTAGAATTTTTAACATGACTTTTGTTGGTTGACTCCATCATAATTTCGTCGTCAAAATTGTATTCCTTTACCTTAAATAAAAGTATGATTATAAAAATTTCAGATTTATGTTTTGAAACATGTCATCACTTAACAAGTTGATTTGTTTTTCAGATGGGTGATTACCTAAGTGCCTTAATATCTTAGTCTAGGAGTGCTCCTGAAGCTGAGGGTCCTGGTTGTAGTCTTGGACAAAAGTTATAAGCCAAGTCAGAGGCCTTATGGGCAGCTTGACCAACTGGCACTGGGGCCTGAAGTGACAATATAGGCATTAAAATATTATGAGTAAATTTAGCTTTCACCTGCATAAATTATTAGGCTGTCTAAGTTAATCTTTATTTGCATTCATTTATAATAAGAAGTATGCAAAGATCGTGACAAATGGAAATCCGTTGTCTCTGCCTACCCCTCTGGGAAACAAGCGTGAGTCTATGTATGTATGTATAATAAGATTAAATATACTCCCAAATTACATTTTTAATTGTATTAATCTAGCTTAATTACTTACCATTATGTATTTAATGTATGAAGTGATTTAATTAATGATCTTTAAATTGACTTCACTATACTGACTTATGTCATAATAATATGATATTGTCAAATCCATGAGATATTTTTTGAAAGAAAGAGTAAGAAGTTTTTGGCTTCCGAAGCAGCAGCAGCTGTAAGTTCCCTCAGAGATTACAGTGAGAAATTTTGAACGGTACTTTTTGTGTCTGTCACACGTTTTTAATATTTGAAAATAATTGCTGGTTTCTTGTGTAGCAAAGCAGAAATATTTTTAATTGATTGATTCATTAATTTGTAAGAATTGTTCAAGCAGGACTCTGACATGTATATTTTACTGTTAACTATGACTACAGAGAGAATCAACTTCAACAGTTTAACATGCCCGCAGAAACATGTAAACTGAAACAAAACCACTTTTATGATCATCCATCTATATATTGGCAGAGTGCCTTATTTCTTAACCTCATAAATTGTTTTAGGATTAGTGAAGACAACTGGCTGTATGAAATCGGTGTTGATATTTTTATATAACTACCTCATAGATATTTGTTAGTTATTACATTCTAACCAATGACATATTAGGTAGTAGGAATAAAGGTATAATTACAATAATTAGAGCCTTGCAACTTTCCTATGAGGTACACCAACACATTACGTAAATCTTATGAACAGGTCATAATGTGAGGATGTAGTAAACATATAATAATATTAAGCTATTACTTACTGTCATAGGCAGCTTGAAACAAAAGCGGTAATACATGGAACTCAATTACATGATTTCATTACTTGTTCCTTACTTCTTTAAATACATTTTATGATATAAATAGCTAGTCACCATCACATTGTTTACTACAATGATGGTCTATAAAGATTCCATGGTGTTTACCCATTAAAGTCATTAATACTATAAATACATTCTCTAATATAAACATGCTATGCTATGCTTTCTTAAACTATAAGAACAAAACTCTCATAGGGCAGTTAACTAAAGATGGATTGTATAAATATTATCTACACTATCATGGAATACATTGCATAGATCTTGGTTTTTTAAAAAGATCCATCATTATGATTCAGATTTACCACTAATTTATATAAACAAATTTAACATAAATAAAAAAAATACTGTTTACATTCCACACTACTTTGATAGACACACATTGACCTTAAGTAAGGGCGAGTGTATCCACGGATGTGGAATCATTTGTACAACATTTATAAGAAAGCAAAGCACCAAAGCTGTGGCAATGTGTTAAGGCAAGAAGCTCACTTGTTGTCCATTAAATACCTAAGGGTGATTACATAAAGAAACAGGTTTCCAGTACAAACAAATCAGTATGGGTTAGTACCGGCAAGTATATTATTTTTATCTTATCATATAAGTTCACCTATAAAGAAACAGGTTTAAACTTGTTGGTGCTGACTACTCGGACCGAGCCATACGGGTTCCAGCTTTGCCGGTGTAGGAGGCCATGGTTGTCAATAAGGACAGATTTACCTGTTTCTTTATGTAAATGAAACCTGCACCCTTAGGTACCGACCTGCACAGATTTCTCTGTACCGGAAATCTGTTTCTTTATGTAATCACCCTAACTTATGAGTTAAATTTTAGGGGCAAGTGGGAACATAACAAGTCACATGTTTTAGAACAAATCACAATCTTGTGAGTCTACAGAATGAACAGGGGAATAGTGCATATTGTGTGAAATTTATTCTAAATAACCCCAATAGATTACAATAACTGTTCATATAGTAGACTAGATTTAAGACAAGAACTGCTAGTCTATTTTGTCAATCACACTTTTATATTGTACTATAATAAATTCAATACTATTCAATTGTATTCTAGAACTATAACAGAGGGTTACATATATGTAATGTTGAACACATAGGTATGCAATGAGGGTGATGTGTCATGGGTTTTCCCAAAGGCCAAATAGGGACAAATTACCCAAATGTTGTTGTTCTAGTGCTAAAAAATTGAATGTCAATTATACTTACAGTAAATTCTCCTGTGACAGCATCAAAACCCACATGAACTGTATGTTCGAAATTAGTTGGATAGCTAATGTTGGGTTTGTTATCATTATGTGCAGCACTTTTGGAGCCCTTTATTTTGGCTTTTAGTGTTTTCTTCTTTCTATCACCACCATCATCTGGTTCTGAAACAAGTTGGGTCAAATATAAATATAATATGTAATTCATAAATTGAATTTTTTTCAATCAATGTAAAGGTTCTTTTACCTTATTTTTTTGCATCTAAATGACTCTTGATCTTATCAGGGACACAATTTGTAATATTATTTTTTATAAATTAATACAAGAATTATCCTTAATACATTGCGTTACAGCAAGTCAAATACAAGCTAGTGTAAAGAATAATAATAGCCTATTTGATGTCCCCCTTCGTTAAAAAGGCTTTCAAGTATTAATGCTTATGCAGTTTGTAAGGCCAAATAAGCAAAGGTATTGAAATAAACTCATCGATCTGTTTAAAATACAGTATAACATTTTCGGTAACACTATTGTTTATATTAATTATGGTAGCAGTAGTTTACACATAGTACATGTCTCAATGCCTTAAGAATAAGTTGGATACTTGCCAAAGTTGTAAGTAGTTACCTTTTGGAAGAGGCCTCATGTCTACAGAGGCGACAGAGTCCCCCCGGTCGGTAGCGCGGTTGCTGGTCAGCCGGACCGGTGGCGCGGGTGGTTTGTCTTCGTCACTCGACATTGTGACGCGGTCTGCCCGTCCTAAATAGATAACATTTATAACCACTTAAAAAAGTCACTCAATTTTTATTAGGCGCAACTTTAAGTTACATGTGGACCGATTTTCCTGAGTTTATCCTCTGTACACCAATATTTACTTGTTTGTAGCTTTGAAGCATACGTCGCTACATCACGCTTTGTATTTCAAAGCAAAGCAAGACAGTCAAGGTGAATAGTTAAAACTTGAGTTATGCAGTTTCTCGACCACTCCTATACATAGTGATAAAATAAAACTTAAAAGTAAACCACAATATTACTCATGGACGCGCCCCGCAAAGGTTTGCGAATGCGACAAAAAGATATTGCTCGAATACTAAACATGTCGTTCGAGCTCACCTGGAAAATTATGCAATTATTGGAACAAACAAAATAGTATTTTACGGGATGATATCACATTTCAAATAATCACAATACACAAAAACACATATCTTTCATAAAATTAACAATTTAATCATTCACACACATGAAACGATAGCAATGATGACTAGAGCCGCCATTACACTATATCATAGTGTGGTGGACAAAATCTAAAACCTAATGTCACTTGTGTAGTTACACAAAATTCATTAATCGCCTAAATTATTCGATTTCTGAACATAAAATGAATAAGTTTTTGGGGTTCCGTAAAGACCGACATGGAAACTATAAAATTTGCTTATTAACACACTTGCTAAAGGCACTACCTAGATTGGAAAATTATTGCATACATTCAGATAATTTACTCTAAAATAAAATTCTAAGCCTAATTATTTAATAAGATAAAAAGTATGTTCATATGACAAATTTGCTAAAATAATTTTTACTGGTTATAAGATTACAAAATTTGGCGCTAGGAAATTCGTTTACATAACCTAGGTATGGTGATCATTGTCATAAAAAGATTATCGGTCAAGCGAAGGTGAGTGATGTGCTCGCCAAGTCGCCATTGACATTGATGGCAAATACTTTCCAGTCCAGAAGCCTGAAAACATGTTCTTATTCAGCAGTGAATAGTTTTAAAGATCTCACATATCCCTGTCTCACACTTTGCTGAAGTTGGACAGGTTACGAGTTGGTCCTAAAGTAGGACTAACATGGCGTTCTTGAATAAAACTTCAGCACTTCGGAAAGTCCATTTGGCACTCTTAGGGGATCAAAACCGGATTTAATGTCTCCTACAACAGCATGACCCAATTTCAATTAAATCAAATACTTTATCATTGCCCACGAACGCTAAGCAGAAATCCTCGGCATCAAAACCCAAATGTGAGTTTTTTAATAACTTTTTAATTACTACCAGTCATTTTGGTACCATAATAAACATTAATAAATAAATATGTGTAAAACAAAGAGCTAAAAAGTCAATATCTTCACAGCAACATATTTATCAATTTTGATTTCTTAAAAAAAATATCTTGATGATTTTAAAGATATTGAACATAAGCTTAAGCAAGCTAAGTGTGATTTTTTTTATATAATATAAAACATTAAAGTTTCTTATTATGGGATTGGCATTAAATGCCCACTGTTATTGCAGCTATTATGTTATGTACGCTTTATTAATTCTAGTAATATTCTTCACATTTTGATAAGAATTTTGAGCGTTCGTTTATCTTATTTTATTTTACTTTATTTGGGAAAATAAACAACATTGCAATATACATAATTACAAAGTAAGCTTAAAATAATTAGAGTAATAATTGCGATATCAACTATATTTTCCACGTATTGCCATGTTTTTGCGTTGTGAGTATTCTAAAAATATATGAAGAAAAATAACAATAACTGAAGATAATGAAACTAAAGGAAAATAACTAACTATAACTGAAACAGTTTAAACTAAAATGAAATGAACTAGCTATATCTAAAACTTTACAAACTTATTTTAATCTTCGCAGTTGGTTTCATTTAGTCGAATAATTAGTAAGTTGAATTATTGTCAGTATCTACAATTTGACATGTGTTTGACATATGCCGTTTTTGTAATTTTCCTGAAAGCAATGTTGCAACGCTATAAAAATTCCTGACTTTCAGGACTTTCTTTATGCCGTTTAATCCAAGCGGTATGCGGTACATGGATAACATTATCAATGTAAAGCCAGCTATCTTTTGAGGCACTTGTCTAGCATGTTGAATTTACTTCTGCTATTTATGAAGAAGAGGTATCGGTTAACATTATGTAGAGTCGAGATGTAATGCCGCGTACCATACCTATTAGTTATTGTTACAGTGGTTTTTATTTTAAAATAAATAATAAAATAAAAAATGTTTATTGTGTCTCAAAAATGATCCTTTTACATAAATTGAGGCAGGCCCAGTAAGTTAAAAAATACTTGTGTTGGGGCTACCTCGCTTCTCCCCTTAGTTGCTAGTTACAAAGTGTCGAGACAAACAATAATAGTAAGAAACTATGTAGGTACTTAAATATATAAGGTATTTAAAAGGACACAAAGCAATTACAAATACAAAGGTCAGTATCTTATTATCTAGTCCTAGGTACGTTAGTGTGTATGTGTATGAGTGTGTGTGTATGTGTGTATGTGTGTGTGTGTGTGTGTGGGAGGTTATGTGAAAGCTGTGAGGGCTGTGCGAGCAAGCAATTTTAGTTAATTCTTGCCAAGATGTCTTCAGTTTGCTAATAGGTAAGTGTTTTAAGCCATTCAGTTATACATTTTTTACTATCAAGAAGTAATCTGGGATATATATTTCTTTCTGTTTATTGTGGTATAGATGAAAGCAGATTGTACAGCGTATTGCCTTCTTGCAAAAGATGTCCGTACCGCTAGGGGTTGGGCCACTTTATCATTTCGCCGTTTATTTAAATGATCAGGGTGAAAGGGTAATGTCTTATGCAAATACATATAAATGTTTAGATAGGTTAATTTTCGAATTGTGAGTAAGTCGCTGATTTTATATAGATCATCGGTAGAGTATCTATACGGTTTGAAATACATCACCTTTAGAAGAGACCGTTGAGATCTTTCTAGTTCTAGAAATTTTATTTTTGTGGCTCCCACCCAGATTGGAATGCAATACGTGATGACGGATTGTACCAAGGCGATATATATATTATTTAGGAGTTTGGGAAACATTAAGTGTCGAAGAGTTTTAAAGATCCAGATAAATTTTCTGATACGTTTCATTGTTGTTTCGATATGTGAATGCCAGGATATCCTTTCGTCCAACACGACGCCCAAATATTTTGTTGAGTGAACCTTTTGGATAGTTTGACAGTTACAGAAGTGGTGTCTGGCGCACTCATGAATTTTAAAATGAAATGTTATCACTGCCTAGTATAATGTAGTAATAAATACATAAGCAAAGGAAATTCTTTATTGTTTTTGGGTTTTTGTTTGTCCTATTAGGATCGTTGGACAGATTGCCAATAAAATGATATTACTAACGGTGAAATCATTTCACAACAATGAGGGATACTAACACATGCGAATATTGCACTAAAACCTATGTAAAGGTAAGTAAACTCAAAAGTTTATCTACCTTTGTCAGAAGTTGATTATAAAATGCACTAATAGATAACGTAGTGCTTCATGAGAAAAGTATAAATATAATAGCTATTTACATCAAAATAATATTCGTAACAAAATTCAATAGTTTTCAGTCCTATTGAACCCTGTCTGCATATTGCGGTCATCCATTTCTTCGTTATCATAGGATTTTTTGGGTACTAAAAACACTTTTTGGGTACTAGAAACATTTTTTGGGTGTGTTAACATTGGAATTAAAACTGTTAGGCACTGCACAGCATTTTCAATTAATTTTCTCGTCATAAAATCGTAAGTACGAGCCACCAGCAGCGGTGATTAAATGAATAGTACCTAGATTTGTACCCGTAAACCGGCCGGCGACACGGGACACGTGACGTCACAGCGCGATCAAGCGCCACGTGAGGTTTCAAATAATATCGCGCGAAAATGCGTACTTTGATTGATTATCTCAGCTGTCTCTGGGAATATAATAAAAGTAAAAATGCAGATGTTGTTGTATTTTCTTCTAGATTACTTTCGCATATCTAGAATAAAACATTGGCCAGGCTTATTGTAAAATAGTAAATAGTTCTAGGGTTATAAAATAATGTTAACCTCTAACGAGAGTAGGGCTACTGGCCGCAGGCATTTTTTCGACCAGCATAAGTGCTCTTTTAGAAAACACAATATTCTCATTTTCTGTAGGCCTTCGTCTGGGCATCGCCAGGTCTGTGCCCCATGATTGTCACTGCGGGGGTTAGGTCACCATGGCCTATTTTTTGACGATGGCAAGAAACCTGTAGGGATGCAAATTGTGTGTATACAATGGCCATCTCCCACCTTCAAGTTAGTTCAGGGGCGGGCGTGGCTGTAGTAGAGGCTACTAAGAGCCTTGAGGGGAGGAAATATACTGCCATAGGTGAAGGTTATATGTACCTTGCTGTTATTTGATATTTATTTTATTTTATTAATCTAGAAAACTTACAGCTAGAACAGAAATAAAACATACAATAAAGGATGAAGGCCAATAACAAGTTTTCGCTAATATTAATAAATTTAAAATAATAAGAAAATCGGTAGTCAAAACATAAAGATAAAGAGAGTAAAAAATTTAGAATATTTCTGGAAATTTACATAACATTAAACAAAATCACAATCAACACAAAACACAAAGAAAATCAAGGAGACTTGCTGAAAAAGTAGGTCAACTAAAACTAATAAATAGCAGTTATTCAAGTATCTATTCTAAAAAAGTTAATGGCTAATTTATTTTTAATTCTGCAGAATAGGTCAATATCAACCTTCTGACAAGTCTTATTGTAAGTTCTGCTCGCTCTCACCATGAAACTATTCCGTCGGTAATTGGTGCGAACAGTCGGTACGCGAAGTAACCGATGTTTTCTGAGCATGGCTGAAGGAACACGTAGCCCTAACTTATTCTCCAACTCCGATCAATCAATGATATTGTTCGCAAGTTGATACAAGAACACTATATCAGCTATTGTTCTGCGTTCATATAATGGAAGGATATGAAATTTCTTGCACCGGCTTTCATAATTTGGACGAAATGGTATATATCTTAAGAACTTTTTTGTATATTCTCAATGCGATTTATATAAACATCGTAGCAAGGATTCCAAACTTGAGAACACTATTCTAAATGACTTCGAACAAAGGCGCAGTAGAGTATTTTTAATGTTTTATTGATGTGAAACATCTATAGCCGCATTGTAAAAATAACAGCATGAAGTTAGTTCTAGGTGGTATGAAAATGTATGAGAGTGAATTTTTACGATGCGCGCGCACCGTGAAAATAACAGCATGACGTTAGTTCTAGGTGTTATTGTATGTATATTAAGAAGTATAACTTCTAACGCGTGTACATAAGTACACACAAGTTTTTTTTTTTTTTTTTTTTTTTTTTTTTTTTAGTTTCTATCATAATATGTTCTTTTCAACTTCAACTTCGACTTCTACTTGGACTTCGACTTGACTTCGACTTTGACTTCGACTGCGACTTATACTTCGACTTCGACTGCGACTTATACTTCGACTTCGACTTCGACTTCGTCTTCGACTACTTTGACTTCGACTGCGACTTCGACTTCGACTTCGACTTCGACTTCGACTTCAACTGCGACTTATTATACTTCGACTTCGACTTCAACTTCGACTTCGACTTCGACTTCGACTGCGACTTATACTTCGACTTCGACTTCGTCTTCTGCATATTACTTTTACAAAATAATATCGATGTTTCACATCTGCCAGGCGTCCCGTGACGGCTCACATTTTTTTATTTATTTCTTCTCTTATTCTCATTACGAACCTCAAAGATTTTGTGGCTTTGGTAACTATATAGTTAAAGTGCATATCAAAAAGAAGTTTTGCGTCAAATATGACACCAAGATCTCGAATAGAGTCAACTCTGGTTAGACCAGAGTTGAACCCATAAAAAGGAATATATTGGTCACCTATCAGATAGGTAATATATTTATCAACAAAACTTAATTTACAGAATGCAAATCAAGTGAGTGATTAAGTTTTTATCACAAGTATTAACAAGTAGGCTAGCCTGCATAACAGGCCCCCAAAAAGCAAAAAAAAAGTGTTTACATGATGCACTTACTGAATCATACTGACAACTTAATAGGGTTATATAAAATATTGGAAAAGTTACCTGTATGAACAGTTTCTGCTAGTATTTTAAGTTGTTTTCTCTGTTGCATTCCAATTGCATTGAATTCAGCAGTTCTAGTTTCAATCTCAGTAAGCTGACCCAATAGCTGTTCATTCTCTTCTAAAAGCCGACTGTTCTGCCTTTTTAGTGAAGTTATCTCTATATCAAAATCAGATAACTTTGATTTATATCTGATATATTTTGAAGTTTAACAATCAAATCAGCTTACATTTTGCAAGGAAAGCTCTATCTTTTAAAGAGGACAGGTTGTTAAAAGTGATGTTTGAATAAGTTTACATAGAAGCTCGTCCCATTGCCTCGACGAACTGAGTGTTTTTGGACACGCCTCACTCGGGCAGACCATTAACCAAATATCCCTAGGTCCTGCTTACCAAAAGAGTATTAACGATAAATTAGGAAATTATCTTGCGAATAAGACCATCCGTATCACGGACAGAACATGAAAACCCAAGCAAAGCAACATTTGAAGTTTGTGATTGACTAATCTCCGAAACAAATCGGTAAAGAGGTCTGAAGCCAATTGTATATTATGTAATATAATTATAGGTGTCAAGATTGTTATAGAATTCTTTTATTGATTATTTAAAAAGTAAATCATGGTTGCCTAATATTTTTAGAAAGGTTCGTATTCTCTAATGTTATTCTAATTAATGTTATCCTTAATTAGTGCTCATAGGAGTTACTGCCATTTTATATGAAATGCAAAATGTTTGAGATTATAAAATGCCGCTTAGGTTTTAAATGAGATTATTATGTATTATTTACGAGTAAATTATTTTTTTAAAGTTAATAAAATATTTATGGACTTTTCTTATCCTTGTTTTCCTATGTTGTGGTAAGTTTTAACATTGGAAACATTTTAGTCATAGTATGATCAAAGATATTATATTGAGTATGATAAATTTAGCATGCCTATGAGGGTCGTTGCGCCTGCTGAGTTAACTTTTTCCCAATGGCTGATAAATATCACGAGGTTCCAATAAAATCCCTCCAAATTAAAATAAGGACATCGTAATAAACACAAAAGATTTTATTTATTAATAATGCAATTCGAGCTATCATGTATTCTGTAGATTCCGTGTCTACAGAATATACGATAGCGCAAATTGCATGCTGCTGGGGCTAAGAAGTAAAAGCAAGTTATTATTAAAAACCAGGGGAGCTCATACTGTTTAATTGACAACACTATAACTTGACAGTGACACTGACAGAATGGTGAATTAGCTTGCTTGTTGGTCGGAGTGCTTTTGCAATTGGATTTGTGTTGTGATTTCATGCTAAAATAACAAGTTAAGTTATAATTATTTCATTTCATTGATTGAATGTGCTTCGTGATTGATCGAATCATTATTTAGGATGAAACAAAGTGTTTAATTAATCAGCTATGGACCGTCCGGAATCATCGGTGAGTTATCAAATCCATACAAAATTTTAACATAATCGTATAAAGTGCGTATGAGAGTGTATATTACTCATATTTACCACTACAATATATATTGACTTCTATTTAACAAATCCAAAGACAACATTACTACCATTATACTATTTTCGAACTTATTACTTGTAGTAAAGTTTTTGTACTTTTGCTTACGTATACATGCGATATTTTAAAACACGTCCCTTGATTGATTAAATAATGTTATTAAAATGAACGTTATTAGCAACAAAATGTATGCTATTATTTAATTTTTAAGTATGACATTTCCCATACATTTTTTATTGATATATTCTTGTAACCTAAACTTGAATGGCCTTCCACCATATTCATTGATAATTGCACATAAAAATTGCAAGATGACTGTGCCAAGTTACAGTAGAAGTCTATACTATGTTTTTATTTCATCTCCTATTTTTTAGATTCAAGACAGCGGTCCGAAGAAGAGTCCATTTGATGATTTGGGTAGAGATGAGCTTATAAACAAATGTAAAGGCTTACTGGCAATTGCTCAAAAAGCGAAACTAGCTAAATCAGGTATATTATTTTTAATTACAAGCTAATTTGTGTCTGTCTATAATAGACAGACACAAATAACATCCAGACTCTAAATAACTATTTATGGGTCACACAAATAGTTGTGTGGCACAGGACTCGAACCTGCAACACGAAGTGGCGAGGTGGCTGTCTGTTATTGCAATGAAATTTTAACATATTATGTAAAGCAGATCTAAATCCAGAAATAGTAAGAGATGACAGCTGTTGGGAGATTACCATTGGATTACATGGATTAAGCAACATAGATAGCTTGCTGCTGATCATTTTATTGGATGATTTTTATGTCCTAACATAGCTATGTATACCTACCTCCTATCCTCTAAAGGTGTTGAAACTACAACATTAAATATTAGTATGAGTTTGGGGCTTACACAAAGTGGCAGGAAACTTAGTATTTTGTAGGTGGGGTGTGAAGCCCAAACTCTAACCTGTTGTTTAGGTGTGCTTAAAACTAGTTTACCATTGTACATTATTTCCCATTTGAAAACTACATTTACATACATGGTTATAGATTCCTGATGATCTTAATACTTACATAGTGTTTATATAGAGTTTACAAGACATATCCAATTATAACTTTAAAGTATTTTAAACAAGGTATTTGAGATGGAGGATATGGTCTCCTCAGTCAAATTTTTTTATTGATTTACAATTTTAACTATACACATACACTCTTATTTAAAATAATTCCGTGATCCGCCGCTTAACCATGTCTCAGCTAAACCCTGCTCAACCACTTAAACCCCGCTCAACGATTTCTTTATTTAAAAACCCTACTTAAAGGTTTCTCAGCTAAGTAACGTCATTTTATTTTACACTGTCAACATTTCTGGGACTGGTATAGAGCTTGACCAAACTTAATCGACTAAATCGGATTATGTATCAAAACTTTATGATTTTTGCACTATGGTAGACATGGAATGATAGATTTATGATTGTAACAGTGCATTTTCAGGGACTATTGATTTTCTTTGGTGGATTTTGAAGTTGGTGATAAGATTCCAACTGGAATTCAGTATTTATTTAAAAATTAAAACGGTTAGTAACTTCAAAACCTCCATTCACAAACAAACATCAAACAAAATGTCAGCTGATGCAAATAAAATCCGCCATATTTGAGCAAGCTATAAACCAGGGGCCGACGTGGTTTACATTTTGACATGGCTTAACCGCGGGTCAAAGTTAAATCGTGTTTTTAAATGAAAAATTTGATAAACCATGGTTGAGCGGCCGGCTTAAATTTAAGTAGCGTTTTTAAATAAGACTGAATATGTTTAAAAATAATCTCTACAGATATAAAGGGAACATTGGCTACCAGATAAAAAGAAAACATATATTTTCCTGTATGTTGTTGATTGAAACAAAATGTTCAGGAGGTAGTTATAGAAGTGTGATTTTTATATAATTATATAAAAATCACAATGTCTCACAGTCTACTGTCTCATTTGCACACTTGTACAAATGAGACAGTTTGTATTTTTTAATTTCTTACAAACCTCCTGATAATTACAAACATATAAAAGAAAAAATATCCAATTTGGTGCAGTCTTTGGAAGTTATGAGTATACAAATATTTTGGTGATTTATTTTTATTGATAAAGATTCAAGTTCTTTTGTTTTTTATTAATAGTCATGTTTATGTTTATACAGAGTTACAAAATGAATTTGAAAATTATAAAATACACCTTGAAAAATGTGAAACTGAAAAGAAATCCAGTTTAGAAAATATTAAAACCCTACAAGAGCTTGTTGATTCATTGACAGAACAAAAGTTAAGTTATATCACAGAGTTTGACTCGGCACAAAACAAAATTAAAGTACTTAACGCTAAATGTGATAACTATGAGGAAGACATTAAAAGGTACAAAGCTGATTTGATTGTTAAACTTCAAAACATATCAGATATAAATCAAAAGTTATCTGATTTTGATATAGAGATAACTTCACTTAAAAGGCAGAACAGTCGGCTTTTAGAAGAGAATGAACAGCTATTGGGTCAGCTTACTGAGATTGAAACTAGAACTGCTGAATTCAATGCAATTGGAATGCAACAGAGAGAACAACTTAAAATACTAGAAGAAACTGTTCATACAGGTAACTTTTCCAATATTTTATATAACCCTATTAATTTGTCAGTATGATTCAGTGAGTGCATCATGTAAACACTTTTTTTTTGCTTTTTGGGGGCCTGTTGTGCAGGCTAGCCTACTTGTTAATACTTGTGATAAAAACTTAATCACTCACTTGATTTGCATTCTGTAAATGAAGTTTTGTTGATAAATATATTACCTCTCTGATAGGTGACCAATATATTCTTTTTTATGGGTTATAAATATCAAATTAAAACAGAAACTCATAAATAGATAGATTTGACTTACACAAAACCAATTAAAAATCAACTTGACAAATGTATGAATGGTTTATTTACTAAAGTACCCAACAGCATAATATTACCTAACTATAATTAACTCAAAGCACTTTAAACAAGGTTTTAAATGACTTGTAGTATTATGATTCAAATCTGCAACATTAGCCATTGATTAAGGGAAACTTTCAAGCTCTTTTTATGGTTCGGATTTGTATTATTAGCAGTCAAAAGGTTAAATAATTCTTAGTAAGAAGTAATTCTCTATTAGTCATTTTAACAGTTAATCGTTTTCCATGGTAATAACTTATGTTGTATAACTCGTAGGTTACCTGAAAGAGATCACTCTTTGTGATAAGGCCACCATTTGTACTATTATAATTTGTATGTTCTTCTCTCTTTGTATTGCTTTTTAAGTGTATTTTGTATACGCTGGGAGCTGACAACCTTAAATATAGGAAGGATATATATAAAATTTAGATATTGAACATTTGTATGTATGTATGTATTTGTTTATTTTATTTTCAGAGGAACATTACAAAAAGCAAATTGAACAATTGAAATCACAAATCACAATTTTAGAAAGTAAAATCAATACCAACATTGATTATGAAGCTAAATTAAATGAAGCAACACAATTGTATGAATCAGAAAAAGCTAAAAAGGAGAAAGTAAATGTCAAACTAAGAAGTTATAAAGATAAAATTTTGAAATGTGCTGCATGTATTAACCAATTGAAAAATTCTAGATTTATCCTTTCTAAAACTGTCAAAGAATATTCAGAAAACATTCCTAAGTGGCAAAATGATATCATTAAAGCATCTAAAGTGCTGGACAGTCAAATAAATGAATTGAATAAAGAAAATATTGCTTTGAAAGAAAGACTTTTAGTATTAGAAAAACAACTTGAAGAAGTAAAAGAAAGTAACATGAACACAGATAAAAATACTGCTGAAGCTAATACTTTAACTGAAGAAAACATACAATTGAAAGATCAAATAGCCTATCTTCAAGAACAAATAGCTAACAGTTCTTGTGATAATTCTAAACTTAAAGCTGATTTAGATGTGCTTAGAGCTCAGTACAGAGAAGTAGTTGATGTTGAACTTCAGCTTCATATAGACCAAAATACATTATTAAAGGAAAATGTTAATGAGTACTCTGAAAGATTCAATGACATTACACATAAATATAATGATCTTACTAACTCTATACAAATTTTGAAACAGGAAAATAAATCCTTAAATGATAAAAATCTAAATGATAATCAGATTGAAGACATTGAAAAACTTACTTTCCAAATTAAATCACTTGAAGGTGAAAAATCAACATTAGTGAAAGAAAAAATGAATGCTAGAGATAATATTGTAGAATTAGAAAATCAGAACAAAGTTTTGACAGACAATCTTATGCAGAGTAAAACTGAACTATTAGAAATTAAAGCTCAGTTAGAGCTCCTGGCTCAACAAAAAACTGCTTTTGAATTAAATTTTAGGGCAGAGAAAGAAACTGAAATTAATTTATTAAAATGCAACATGATGGCTCAGCAGGAACAATTTAACCTGCTTAAAAAAGAGCACGATGATTTACTGGATATGAATTCACTTTTGAAGGAGGAAGTGGAGACCTTGAAACTATCATTAGAGCAGCCAAAAGATGATACAGAAAATTTGTCTGACATAAATGTTTCTCTACAGGCTGATATTGTCAAATTAGAAACAAAATTGGCAGCATATAAACAAGAGAATGCCTCACTTTTAGCAGAGATTAAGGATGCACGAAATAAGTCCAAAGAATTTGATGCTCTTGTATCTGAATATGAAGATGCAAAATCTAAATTATCTAGCTATAAAACCGAAAATAATGAACTCCTCAGTGAAATGAAAGAGATAAATCAAGTATTGAAAGAACGTGGAGAGGCTATATCTAAACTACAAAAAGCAGTTGCAGAAATGGAGAGGTTGGTAGACACTTATGAAAAAGACAGGGAGAATATTAATGAAGAAAAAGCTGCATTACAAAATAATATTGCAGGTCTGGAAAAGGATCTACAAGATTCTGAACAGAAGATTAATCTAACAAATGAAGCTGCAATCCAAGCTAATGTTGAAATAGAGAATGCTTTGAAGAATTTATCTATAAAAGATGCCACAATAGCTTCTTTGAAAGAGGAAATAGAAAAACTTAAGCAACAACAAATGTCATCAGGTGAGTGTTGATTTATGCAGAATATCTGTTAAGCAAATGACAAAAAAAAATATTTATGGATTTGTATTGATTTTGTTTTGCAGCTGAATTACCCAGTGAGGATATGTCCACATCAACAATCTCTAAAGCAGAAGAACATTCTCGAATGAAAGATCTTGATGAAACATTTGAAGAAAAGTAAGTATTTAGTTTTTATTGCTTTTAAATGAAGTGTCTTCAGTGTATATAATTATCCCCTTTTAATGGATTCCAGATATACAAAGCTGAGAATTTTTGCTTTAAAACTTAAGAAGAAAATGAATGAGACAACTGCTCAGTTGGAGCAAACCGAAAAGGATAAAGCTAAACTAGAAAAGTTACTTAATGAGAGTAAAACTACTACCATGGTCAGTCAAGATGAGTATGATGGTGCCAAACCAGAACATAAACCAGTCAATGAATCTGAAATAAATGACCTCAAAGATAAAATTAAAACACTAACTTTCGAACTCGAAGCTACAAAAAAGGCAAATCCTGATATTGATAAAATGAAAGGTTGGTAGCTTGTAAGGTAAACTTTCAAATTCAAACAATTTCTCCACAAATACTTATTTTCTATAACTAAAGCTATAATTTTTTGGACTCTGCCATGACTAGGACCAAGAGCTTAGCATGTTATATTGGTAAATAGATATTCAAGTCCTCCAAAGAAGCATAAAAACACATGCATCCATGTATCTAATACTAATACTTCATAGTCAGTAACTGCAATAAAAGTAAACATGGGTTTCAAAGGATCTCTAAACAAATCCTCAATGTTGTGTTATGTAATATTTTTTCTGCTCCTTCTATTATTCTTTCACTGGCAATTCTGCACAATAAGATAAATTGGGATCCATATATTTCATATTCCCTGATCTGCAATAGGCCCTCACGCTTTGAATATATTTCAGATCTCTCAGTTTATAAGTTACAATCTAGACTCTTGTCCACAGATAACACTTTATATAACAACACATTGTTAGTTAAAGTATTTCTATTTCTTGGTCATATTTTTCTGTAAGTTCAAGTTATTTTTCCTGGCTGGATTTTTTTCGTCAGTGTGAGACCTATAATTTATAGTAGCATTTGAGATTAGTATTTAATATGCTCTATTTTAACCATCGTATGGATTTGGAGTTAGATAAATCGAGGCTTCTCTCATTTTCAAAATATCTTTTTTATTTAGCGGAATTAGCTTCCAAAACCCAGCAACTAGCGGCGGAAGTAGAAGCTCACAAAGCAACTAAGGATAACTTGGAGAAAGCTAGACGCGATGCGAAAAAAAACAATGTGTTGAGCCTAGAAATGCAGGATTATGAAAGATCCATGAAAGAACTGACGGCTAAGATGGAGGAGAGCAAGAAGAAGATTGTACAGGTAAGAAAAGCAAAGGAAATTGATGGGATGACTCACAAGGCAATTTGTACTGAGCGAAACCAGTAGGATGGTGGGATTGTGCGGCACTCATACAAATGTAACTGTCGTATAGTTCTTTCTTCGTTAAATACTTATTATTATTTTACCCAGATGGAATCAACTATCGATACTCAGGAAGGAACAATTACAGCTATGAAGACACAAATAAAACTACTGGAAGAGCAAATCAAAACTGAAGAGAGGCAAAACAGAATTGTCAAAGAGGAGCTACAACATGCCATAGAAGATAGCAAAGAAAAAGATAACTTAATACAAATGAAAAACTTAACTATCACAAAACTAGAGCAAGACCTTGAAGATGAAAAGAGAAAGAATGAGGAATCAGACCTAGAACTAACTTCGTTACTCAGTGATAAAGAGAAAATTATTATGTCTCTAGGTGAAGATAAGGCAGAGCTTAATAATAAAGTTAAACGATTCGAGTTCAAGAATTCGGAACTAAGCGAAAAATTAAGGATTATCAATATTGAGTTGGCAGACTTAAAAACAGAGTACACAAGTTACAAGGTAAGATAATTTTTAAAGATGCATAATATAACTTTATTTTTGCCTTGCCTAGTTAATTCCCCTATCTAAAGGATATTAAGTCTATATTTTACTTGGTAGACCATTTACGTCCACAAACATCTGCCCTTCCGCTCTCTGCGCTATAATTCTTTAGTTACGAACTATCTTATCTACAAGTGGGTAGTTGTTAGATTACTTTTATAACGATTTCTTTTCGAGTTGTAGGACTTTTAACTTAAAATTAAGTCCCATCTACAAAAAACTCATAATTTTATCGACGTTGGAAAATATTTAACCATAACTTATCAAACATTGAATCAAAGCAAATCATTGTTCAAAACATATCAGCCAATTATTAGTTGGAGAGGTTTATTAGTTAACGTTATCTGCACGGAATATATATTAATTCCTATTGATTGACTGTACAATTGTCGTGACGAAGAATATCTATAATTAGATAAGACATGAAATGTCTAAAGAACATTCAGACACAGATACAGACGTATAACCGATCAATTAGTTTCATTTGAAATGGTTTCATTTCTTTTTTATATAAATTACATTTCACTGCTTCACCGTAGAATAGAGGTGAGCGGATGCTATAACCATCTAGCAAGTAAGAATAAAACTAAGTAACCCGCGGCAAAAGACATTCTCTTTGGGGTTCGAACCTCTTCTCAGGGTTATTCATCATCATCATATCAGCGGAAAGACGTCCACTGCTAGGCAAAGGCCTCCCCCAAGGATCTCCACAATGACTGTATCAGGGTGATAACTGACGTTATCCAATGCATGAATTGTTAGAAATGTATTCTCAGGTCGAATATATATATTATTTATGTTTGTTACCACAGAACTTTCAACTGGGTGAACCTATTTGGAAGATTCTTTTTCTATTTGAAAGCCGGTTCCCGTGTGGATTACACGAGAAGCATTTCAATTTGGTTCAGTTCTGATAATGGCATCCATAAGAAGACCAAATAAGTCTTAAATTTGCATTTCTTATTTTTAGTGCATTTTAATTTGTTCTGGAATAAGAAGTCTTTTTGAAGATGGTTTAATTTTGTTAAAATTTGTATAATGTGGTATGCAACCACGTCGCTATTAACTGCCATGTTGCCATAAGGAATATAACAATATGTTTATTTTAGGTAAGAGCTCAAGCGGTACTCCGTCAGAATCAAACTGTAGACCATAGTCAAGAAGAGCAGCTCAAGGAAGAAGCCGCTGCGCTCAGGGCGCAGATAGAGACATTGACGGCGAAGTTAACTAGCGCCCAGTAAGTTGCCCATTAATAGTTGTATTCGTTTTTCAATGACAAGGAGTTTTTTTTTTTCATTGAGCATGAGGGTCACCTTTTGGTAAGTGATCACCACCGCCCATGGACACTCGCAACACCAAAAGCGTTTCCGGCCTTTAAGAGTCAGCAAACAAGTGTTGCTGACCCTTCCCCCAACCCGATGAGCTCTGGCGACCTTACTCACACGCAGAAACACAATATTAAAATTATTATTATTATTATTAAGGAATGTCTTCTGTAAGGTACTTTCCTAGTCAGGCTGCTCTTCGAGTGAATGAACGCTGTGCCCTACCTCTCTTAAAATGGTATTATAAATAGTATATATACAAGGTGTAACATAAAAACGTTGGAGGTAACTTGAGGTGCTTAATTTACCTATGAACCTGAAAAACGTCCAACACATCAACATGGAAAATATACATATAAAACGATGAAATTCCTATAACTGTAATAATAACGATCAGCATGCATTTTGGCTGACTGCCATAAAGAATATCGTCACCCCATCTCATCCCGTGGGGGGAGTAGAAGTCATCCCGAGGGAATATCTACCAGAAGACGAGTAGCAGCGTCTCCTATGACCATCATACTGCGATCGCCAACCCGTCTGCAAAGCGTGGCGATAATGGCATATCACCCAGGATGATTCTTGGTGGAGGCTTATGTACAGCAATGGACTTTTTATAGCTGTTATGATGCATTTTGTGCGGAGAGCTAGAGAATTTTTTTTTCGTTTTCACTAATTGGTTATGTATAATGTGTTAAGTTTAATGGGAAGATACCGATCTTTAAGAGGCGTCCAGATGCACTCACCGGTCCGTAAGTGATTAGCGAGGTTAAGCAACTAGGCTCACGGTCAATCCAAAGATGGGTGACCACCTAAGTGTTAAATTTCTAAGCGTGTCCGTGCTTGGGAGGGCACGTTAAGCTGTCGGTCTCGGTTGTCGCTGGGCAACAGTCGTTAAGCCATGTCAGAGGCCTACTGGGCGGTTTGAACAACTCTGACACTAGGGTAACCATAGCCCATACGATAAGTAAGCGATCTTTAAGTTACGCATTATTTACGTTACACCTTGTATATAATATCTAGGGACAATGTCACAAGATCATCCTAGCCCCAAACTAAGCAAAGCTTGTACTATGGGTACCAGGTGACGGTATACATACTTATATAGATAAATAAATACTTAAATACATAGAAAACATCCATGACTCAGAAACAAATATTCGTGCTCATCACACAAATATTTGCACTTACCGGGATTCGACCACCAGCTTCGTAGGCAGGAGCACTACCAACTAGGCTAGGTAGGTGACATACAACATAATCTTGGCAGGCAATTTAGTTTATTTAGTAATTCTATACGCATTTTAATTCGTGTGATTCAAAGCCGCCATAAGCCGTTTAGCAGTGACACTTAACACTGTAGAACGCTTATTTAGTTGTCACTTGTTTTAATTGAATTACCCTATAAGCATTTAACATACAGTGTGTAACAGTAAACGTAGTGAAAGTAAAATATAATAAACCTTAATCTTAATTTACTTGATCAGCCAACATCAGAAGCAGCTCAAAAGCTTATTGACGGGTCTGTTGGCGTGATTGGAAAATACTTGCTTTTCACGCCGGAGGTCGTGGGTTCGATTCCCACCCAGGACATATATTTGTGTGCATGAACATGTCTGTTTGTCCTGAGTCTGGGTGTAATTATCTATATAAGTATGTTTTTACAAAATAAAATTAGTATATGTAGTATATCAGCTTCCATAGTACAAGCTGTGCTTAGTTTGGGATTAGATGGCCGTACGTAAATAATGTCCCAGGATATTATTATTATTAGTTTAGTTTGTAAGTTTATTGTATTTTTATTCATGGAGCTGATATGTCAATGGTGTAAAAGCTCCATTAACAAACAAATAAAAATTGCCTTAATTTGCATAATAATATGAATCTGAACAACATTCAGAACAACAATTGCAAAGTATAAAAAAGTGTATTATACACAAGGAATTGTTTATTACACAAAGTGGTTTTCTAACTATCATTTGTTTTGTTTAGTAGGTAGATTGCGCATTGTCCTTTACATTGCCACCAAAAAACAGTCCTTAAGCCACCTGTGAGGCCTACCGGACCACTTGAACAACTCGGACGCACACGCATAAATAAAACTCTACTATTTGTTTTCATAATTCTAGGGAACAAATAGCTGAGAAGAACACAGAAGTAGACAGTACTAAGAGGCGGATAGCGGAAGCAACGAGTGAAGCAGCGCGTGCGCAGCAACGGACGACGCGGTTGCATGCCGACCTCGTTAGGTTGTCACAACAGATGGAATCTGAGAGGACACAACATAAGTTACAGGTATCAGTATAACGTCTTCCTAGTCTTATGTCAGCCGTGCAGACTAGCCATAAGCGCGCGACGTTTAATAGTGCATTCATTAATTACGCAAACACAGAGTTCTTTCTATTCCATCACTCTCATGATCATATGAGACGACTAAGGTCACGACCGGAAAGAGGCCAGGATTCTTAACAGAAAATCCCGAATAATAACATTTTTGAAACACACGGGATTTGAACCCAGGACGTCATCTCTGCGGATGAATACGCTACCGTTAGACCGTCGAGGTGGTTAGTATAGTATCTACATTATTGCTGAAATTTCAAATTAATTTCAAGTCTACGTTTCCTCCTATATATCGTCCTTCACCTATAAAATTAATTATTTTGTCTGCCTTATATTGACCCGGAAAGTAGTGATTTGAAAAAAAAATAATATTTTTAATGGCTAGTTAGATTATTGAAGACTAATAAAAAATATTTTAAACAATAATAAGATGGATAAGCTTTTTTACGGGTCGTCACGACCAGCTTATTAACCATAGGCGATTTGCACACTGCACCGCATCATGCAGCCTAGCGCGGGAGTGCGTGTTCTTACGTTGTTTGCAAGTATCTGTGTTTGTATAGAAAACACGCGTAGTGCACCACACAGAAAACGCATTCACGCGCAGTGTTGCAGATCACGCGCCTGCATGCGGTGAAACATGAACCACGCATATCGGTACGGGGCGAGACGCAAGGTATGGCACACCGCGCCCCGCAGTGCTGTGCGTGATTTTGGGAGGGCTTGACGAGTATTTTTCACCACAGTCAACAGCATTGAATGAAGTGAGTCAGAGCCGCCATGAATCTACAAAATGGAACATCTCGCGTGAGTCTGTAAAACACCCGCACGATGATGCAGATCTGCAGTCCCGCAAGTACGCGCGTAGATGCGTCGACATGCAACATGCAGCGTGGTGCGTGGCAGTGTGTTAATCGTCTTACTTACGTGCTGGGTAATTTCATGTTTGTAAAGTACCCGTGATGCGGGAAATTATTAACTCCAGACTGGGCGTAATCTCTAACCATCGACCATTGAAATAATGTCATCTGGAGTTTACGTATATTTAGCATGTGGATAATGTGGACGCCTCACTACCAGGACAACTATTTGTGTGGCCTATAAATTGTTGTCCTGAGTCTGGATCTCAATATGCCACGGACATTGTGTTCGTGAAATTGATGTTGGTATAATTCCCTAGTGTGGTGGGTGTCTTTAAATATAAAGAGTATTTAATTTTTTCCAGGTTTCCACCCTAACCCAATGCTACAAAACTCAAATAAGCGAATTAGAGGCAAAACTCGTCAAAGAAACGGAATCATTCAAGAAGCAGATAGCAGCTGCGCAGGAGTCAGGGAAGCGTAGTGTCGTGACGTCTCTTGACGACGCCAACCGCAACCAGTACATGCTGCCAGTTATACCTAAGGATGATGGTAGCGATGGCGAGATGGATATCAATGTGTCTATGATACCCAGAGAAGAAGGAGAGGTAAGAGAAGAATAGTTTCCTTAATCCTACTAATCCTTCAACTATTATAAAGCCGAAAGTCTGTGAGTATGTGAGTGTGTATGTTTGTTACTTCTTCATGTCTAAACGGCTGGGGCGATTTTAATAAAATTTGGTATGGAGTTTGCTGACACCCTGGATTAACACATAAGCTATAATTTATGAAGTTTAACGTGGGTAAAACCTCGGGGCACATCACCCAAATGTTTATACCCTCATAACTTCCAAACAACTGCATCAAATATGATAAATTTTTCTTTTGTTATTGTCAAGAGAACGTTTTCCATGAAAAAAAAATAGCGAAAATTGAACGTGCGAATGAGACGGAAGACTGTGAGTCGTGGTTTCTCTTTGTTGTTTCTTCAGCGCTATTTGAACACTACTATTCATTACAATAAGTAATATTAATTAAAAAATAAACATTTTTTTACTGATTACAATTCATTAAAATTATTATCGGTATTGACGGCAAAATGCCGTTACGTAATTCTCCGGTACAAGTAGTTGATAATAAACTTAAAGTGGGTCAAAATTTTATTTTATTTATGAAAACATTTAGTATTCATTACTAAAGTATTTTCTTTAGTCACAAATAATCTTATCGTTGATTGATATAACCCATAAAGTAAAGTGCTGATTAATTGTGACTTCGATTGACTAACAAGCGCCTCTGTTATAAAATTAAATAATAATGCATATAAATATCTTGGGACTATGGTAACCAGACACCTGATGAACATACTTATAAAATACACATATAATGTAAATAAATTACATCTAGGCAAGGAACTAATTTATAATGCTCAACACACAAAGATTTGTCCTGGGTGGGAATCGAACCGACGACTGCCATCTGATCCCAAACTACGCAGAGCCTTTACTATGACAATCAGAACCGATAAACATGCTTATATGTGCACCCCATAAAGGTGCCCTCAGGTATTAGGGCCTGTTGGCGTGGTTGGTAGATACGCTGCCTTTCACGCCGGAGGTCGTGGGTTCGATTCCCACCCGGGACAAATATTTGTGTGCATGAACATGTCTGTTTGTCCTGAGTCTGGGTGTAAATTATCTATATAAGTATGCATTTACAAAAAAAAATAGTATATGTAGTATATCAGTTATCTGGTTTCCATAGTACAAGCTCTGCTTAGTTTGGGATCAGATGACCGTGTGTAAATAATGTCCCAGAATATTATTATTATTATTATTATTATTATTAGACGCTTAAATTAAGCTACTGGTTGAGAGCCTTTTGCGCTAGCCAACTGCTCGTTGTTTTCAATTCTTAAATTTTAATATACAATTACTAAATGTAACAATAATAGCTTAGTAACTTGCTACCTATTTATTATTTATTTAAGGATATTAAAAATATATGTGACGAAACAGACCGCACGGACGGGTAATTCAAAATATTTTGTTGCTTTGATTACTGTTTTTAAACTGTGTTTATGTAATACATTGTGAGCTTGACAAGTACAAGTGTATGTAAATACCCAAGTGCTGAATAAATTTGATTATTTCATTTCATTATTTCATTTCATTATATTTCTAAATACATACATATTATAGATAAATTACACCCAGACACAGGATTTGTCGTGGGGTGGAATCCAATCCAAAAACCAAAAATCAAAATCCAAATACAAAAACATTAAAAAAAAAGAAAACAAAATTGAATTACTTTGTAATTTTTGTAGATATACTCTAGTGGTTAGTCAATGGTCTTGAGTTCAAACTAAGACACTAACCTCTAACTTTTAGAGTTCATGTGCGTATTAGAAAATAATTATCTCATACTTAAAAGGGTGAGGGTAAATAACATTAATTTCATATTTTTTATTTATTTATAGGGTTCTGAATCAGCTCCCTCCCCGCCGCCATCAAAGCCGTACTTATCCGCTGGTGGCAGTGGTCGTTCTCCTGTGCCTCTGGAAAGGCTGTTGGAGGAAGGAGTTCCCGATGACGAAGCAATGGACACCTCTTCTCTTGGACTCACACCTGAGCAAGAAATAGCTGACTTGAAGAGAAGAGTTACAGCCCAACATCAACGGTAAACTTTCGCTAGTTATAATTCCCCTATTTTCCTCTTTAGAGACACTGCAGGAGGAATTTCTGGATAAAGAGGTTAAGACACCTTCATCGCACATACAATTTACCGAGAGATAGCTGAACAGAACCAGTGCAGATCTTACACTCTCTCTTCTCATTCATCATTAACCTCCAAATTCCGTTATAATATCATTCCCTCGAGCCTATCTAGACACGCGGCACCGTGTCAAGCCAAGTTCAAGTAACAGAAGAACCATTTGGGGCCACTTTTGAATCCTTGAAATATATTGCTGGAGGAAGGAGTTCCACATGACGAAGTATTAGTTACCTTGTTTGCCCTAACAATTGACCTGAGCAGCCGTCGTAAATATAAGACGGGTTGTACCGTGTAAGTCTAAGATAATCTAAGATATAAGCGCAGTTTTTTTTTTCTGCGCTTATATCTTGAGATTATCTGCTGGAGGAAAGATCCAAGTAAAATAGGCAATGGAGATTCCGCTAGCACTCTTTCCTGGTCCGGCGATCTGATGCCCTTAAGATTTGCGCTCAAGGATTCTTATATTAATAATAAAACGTTATTTCAGACAAGTCCATAATTTTGTTAGTATTTTGGTGTTAGTAGCAATGGTGCTTATGTAATATGTTAGTATTGTTAGTTTTCACACAATAATTATTAAGTAAGACCTAGGACTGTCTCCCCCCCAGTATTCCTGAAACGGGCAGTCCGCTCTGGCAGCGATCATTTTGAGAATGCTGTTGTTACTACCATGCAGACATGTCTTATACTGAAGTCTATGAGATATTGAAATTATATGAACAATACTTATTTCCAAAATGTCAATTTTATTTTATGTATTTGGCAGAGCCTTACGAAAGAACAATTAAATTCAAAGCTATTTAGATAAATATTTTACAATCATAATAAAACACTGAAATGCACTAAAACATTGATAACGCGTATCGTTATCAGTTGTTGTTAGTTTAATTGTAACACATACTATTTAATAATGTAATGGACGTTAATTTACAATGGTCACTATTAGGAAAATATATAAGCCGATCGGTCGGTCGGTTATTAAGAGATTTTTAATGGAAAATGTGCTCAAGATCTCCATGATCTCCACCTCTATTTCCGTTTTTCTATTGCAAATAGGTTATCTATCGCTTAGTCCGTAACATTCTCATTATTTCTTACATGGTATCGAATTTTGGAATGTCACTTCCTTCTTCCCTTATGCGTACGGCCTTGATAAGGAATTGTTCCCGGACAACGTGTTTTCAGGTATTTAGTAGGTGCACGGTTTCCAACCTAGACTACACATTGGTCTGTCTGACAACATTATTATCAAAAATTTTGTAAAGAATTATCTGTCATAGAATGCGCTAAGACATTTTAGCTTTAGGCTGGCAAGTATGAGGTATTCTGAAGGCATTGCTACCTTTTGCTTATTGCATTCTTTATGCAATTGGTAAGAGAGCATATGGGATCTAGCTGGCTGTAAAGGTACAAAAAAGTGTTTTTTTTTTTTTTTATTTATTTATTTAGGAAACAAACAGTCGTTTACAAAAAATGTATACTAAACTTAATTTCTAATAGACCTAAAGTTCCATTATCTTAATAACTAACATTATGTTTCTAGTTTACTTGAGAACACTGAGCAACACATACAAGATTATCAAATAAATTATACAATCTAAATAGTTTTTGTATCTTTTTAGCTATTATTTAGTAGTAATTTTCTTATTTTAAGTCTAAATTGTGTATGAGAGTTTGAGAAAATATCAACACTGTTAAGATTTTTATCATAAAAATTACAAGAACGTCTTATAAAGGTATTTTTAGCATATCTTGTACTGCACATTGTGGTAGAAAAGGTATCCATAAGACGTGAGGAAGGACGCGGTACTCTAAACGTGATATTCTCTAACAATGATGATGAGTCAATTTTGTTATTAACAATCTTAAATAGAAACATGATATCGAGATAAGAGCGCCTGATCACCAAAGAGTCGATCATTTTAATATGAATCATTTATTGTGTGTCTCATTCCCAGAGTGAAGCACGTGACGGTGCTGCTGTCGGAGTCGGAGCGCGAGTGCGCGCGCATGGCGCAGCTGAGCGAGCTGCTGAAGGCCGAGCTGCGGCGCGTGCGCGGCACCTCGCACGGCGCGCACAACACTGAGTACATGAAGAATGTCACGCTCAAGGTAATGTCGGGAACATTCCCAGAGTGAAGCACGTGACGGTGCTGCTGTCGGAGTCGGAGCGCGAGTGCGCGCGCATGGCGCAGCTGAGCGAGCTGCTGAAGGCCGAGCTGCGGCGCGTGCGCGGCACCTCGCACGGCGCGCACAACACTGAGTACATGAAGAATGTCACGCTCAAGGTAATGTCGGGAACATTCCCAGAGTGAAGCACGTGACGGTGCTGCTGTCGGAGTCGGAGCGCGAGTGCGCGCGCATGGCGCAGCTGAGCGAGCTGCTGAAGGCCGAGCTGCGGCGCGTGCGCGGCACCTCGCACGGCGCGCACAACACTGAGTACATGAAGAATGTCACGCTCAAGGTAATGTCGGGAACATTCCCAGAGTGAAGCACGTGACGGTGCTGCTGTCGGAGTCGGAGCGTGAGTGCGCGCGCATGGCGCAGCTGAGCGAGCTGCTGAAGGCCGAGCTGCGGCGCGTGCGCGGCACCTCGCACGGCGCGCACAACACTGAGTACATGAAGAATGTCACGCTCAAGGTAATGTCGGGAACATTCCCAGAGTGAAGCACGTGACGGTGCTGCTGTCGGAGTCGGAGCGTGAGTGCGCGCGCATGGCGCAGCTGAGCGAGCTGCTGAAGGCCGAGCTGCGGCGCGTGCGCGGCACCTCGCACGGCGCGCACAACACTGAGTACATGAAGAATGTCACGCTCAAGGTAATGTCGGGAACATTGTCCAACACATATGCCTCCACTTGGCTGCCGGGGCCTGGCAGATCTGAACGACTGCCTGATGCTTTGGGATATTTAACCGAAATAATGCACCGTGACATTCTACGCCTTAAACCGTTGCTGGCAGCAACCTCCATGGCAAAGTCTGGGCGGCCATGCCTTTAATGCTGCGTTCTTTTAATTCGGTTCTTTAGGCAAATTAACTTATTAATCTACCCCATTTGTCTGTCTCCTTAGTTCCTACCAATCAATACATATAAAGGATGACCGACTGTCTCCTTAATATTCATCTCAAACCTTTTTGGACCTACAAAGATGGATAAAAGTGCATTAAAATGTGGACATAGATAACAGCGGATTATATCGAATTGGTCACTAAGGCGAAGTCGCGGGTGAATGCTTCTTTATACCATCACATAACTATGATAATGGCAATAAGACATAAATACAACCTGTCTTAAAATTGCAGGACAGGCTGAAGTGTAATTATAAATTAAATAAATGTCTTAGGACAACTAATACACTGCCACCTGATCTTAAACTAGGCAGAGCCCCTATTATGGCAACTAGACAATTAATACACATACTTATCGATTTCTAAATATTGACATTTATTGACATTGATATATTTGCATGTTCAAAATTCAAATTTAAATCTGAAGTAGTAAAATGTTTAAACAAGTAAAGTGTAATATTTGAATTTTTTATTGATTTTTCTGTTTTATATTAATTTTGTTTCTAATTTCAATTATTTGTTATACACTTATGTTACTTACATACTTGTGTCTTATATTAACATCACTTCTATAGCATTCTATAGAATAATAGAATTTTATTATAATTATATTCTTTTTTCTGTATATCTTAACGAGTTTGACAATATGTAGTAAAAATATTAGACTTAAACTAGATAATTAAACATAATCTCTTGACAATAACTTGATACGAGCTAGCTAAATATCATTTCTGTAATAAAATAAATTTTATAAATGTTTTCATACAAGATGTACCTAAATATCTATGTTACTAGAAATAATATCTAATGTATACAACTATATTACTACAAACATGTTCTGACTATTTACAAGCGCTTTTTTAAAGTCTACGTGAATAAAAACTTTTTTTATTTATTTTTTATTTATTTATTTATTATAGTTAAATTTAGTTTGCTACTGCACTCACCGACTAATTGTTTGTGTTTTTCGTGGGCTGCAACATTACTTAATAATTTTGTAACTCCTATGTGTATGTATTATGTTATAGCTGTTAATTATCCCTAAATAAAAAAATAAAAAAAATTAAACGAAGATTTGTCCTGGGTGGTCTTTGAACCCACGACCCCTGGCTAAGCCATCAATGTCACTAACCACTAGTCAGCAGACCGATTAATATAGTATAATTTTTAGTTCCTGACACTGCCGCCCGGCGACGAGCGGAGCCGGTTGGTCCCAGTGCTGCAAAAGATACTCACTTTGACGCAAGACGAGACTCAAAAGATACACGCCGTCGCCAAAGGTAACTGGTTTATTAATAACTAGCTGTGCCCCGCGGTTTTAGCCGCCAAACTTTATAAATTATAGCCCACGTGTTGTTAGCCTGCCGTACATAATATGCTAAATAGCCGTAATGTACTGAAATTTGTCACGGTTAATACTACTCTGTACACACGGCTACATATCAAGCTATACATTTCCAATATAAGCTGACCTGGGGCTCTACCGGCTAAGTCGCTGAACATCGATTTCTGAAATGGCGTTCAAATAAATAAAGGTTAAAAATGACTTAATCAATCGTTAAATCGGCTTCCATGAGCTCATGTGACGTCATAAATGGTCCGGAATCGACTGTCAACGTTGAAGCCGATTTAACGATTGATTAAGTAATTTTTAACCTTTATTTAAAAGAAAGCCATTTAAGAAATCGATGTTCAGCGACTTAGCCAGTAGAGCCCCTATCATTGTATGGACATCCTATACAACGTCAGATCAGCTTATACTGGAAAATATAGCTTGATGTGTAGCCGTGTGTACAAACGTAATAAAGTGACTTTTACCTTTTATATGTGCTTTTTTAAAACGGATTTTAAGTGATTGGGCGGTATTAGGATATATAAGCTATATTACAACAAAGTTTCATCAAAATCCGTCCGGTAGTTATTGCGTGAAAGAGTAACAAACATACACTTTTTCATTTTATTTCATTTATTCACAGTTCACAGTAAATAGAGTTTACAATGTATGTAGGTCTTATTATAGGGTAGTCCTTATAATCTATTACGCCTCTTCAAGGCATGCGAACATAGTACATAGCTTATAATAATTAATTGTCACAACACAGTAAATAATATGTCACAGCTTTTAGTATTTAGTAAAATTAAAATAGAAGTATATAAATAGGTATAATATTGAATTTATGTTACATTTTATAATTTTATATGTAGTCATTCGTTAACGGAATAAATCATTTTTTCCTTCAATATATTCTTTAAAACTCTTTTAAATTTTTCTTGCGGTAGTTGTTAACAATCTGATGGAAGTTGGTTGTAGATTTTTATACACATAGGGTAACATTTTTTTTGGAATAAAGTTGTTTTAGGTGCAATATCCATGACAAGTCTATCCCCTCGTCTAGTATTTCGAGGGTAAATATCCTTTGCCACCACAGTCACTCACAAACTTTATAATATTATTGTGATTAAGGCGAGGGCATTTACCAGGTGGCGCATCTTAGGAGATTGGAGTATAAATACCTGTTTATATATACAGGAATTAAGCCTTACTTTTGGTTCTTTCAAATTTCTTTCATTTCTTAGTAATTTATTTATTTTCACAAACATAAAATATATAATAAATAGTTAACATTTTAGTTATTTGGAACTTATATTATCTGAACACTGGTATCTGTACTAAGCGAGCCTGTATGAAATATGTTTAGATGACTTTGCACGCCTTCCATAATGTAATATGAAACTTCAAAGACTTGAGTAGCAAATAATCTTAAGTAGCAATAACTACTACTGTGGTGCAGGCTTGAGGCCCGGCTGCTTCAATTTATTCTATTAGAATTACTAACCAACTTAAAAGTACAGCGTATGTTAACAATTCATTGGTCTTATTACAACACAATAGAGTTGAAAATGAGGTGGTAACTATTAAACCATTGTCCCATTAAGGGTTAAATAATTATTTTGTGGATAACATAAAACTGACTAAAACCATCTTTTTAAAAACTGATTGGGATAAAAAATAAATATCAAAATAAATTCAGTCAAATTGATATTCTCATTCGAAACAGCAGGAGGTTTTCAATTTGACTGTATCTTTTTGTACGCATTTTTGCAAGTACTGTGTTGTATGTGAACCGATATAGATAATAGTTTGTACTAGATTGGGAATGCTTTCTACATGGTTTGATGTATGTTATTTATTCAATTCGGATCACAAACTTGGGTTTTATAAAGATAACTTGTATTTCACACTCTGTCTTCTAAAACAGTTATTATTTGTAAGACTTATAAACTAGCTGTACCCCGCGGTTTTACCCGCATTAAACATTAAAGCCTATGTGTTAATCCAGGATGACAGCTAACTCCATGCCAATTTTTATTAAAAGCGCCGTTCATACGTGAAGAAGTAACAAACATACACACTCACACACTCACAAACTTTCGCCTTTATAATTTAGTTTGATGGTTATTACACTCTTTTATTATAATCCGATTTTTGTAACATTTTTCAGGCTTGGATCCGAACCCAGGCAAAGGTTGGGGAAGCTACCTGCCATGGCCTGGAGGGAAATAAACGTACAATAATACCTATAATATAATTATACCTAAAATAGTTATGTAGTATATGGAATATTAAATGAATTAATTACCTACGATAATCCCACTATTTGTTATAGTCATAATGTAAAACTATATAATTGTAAAATTATCTGTGATTCCAGTTTTGACATATTCACTATTTAAATCTGCGATTGCATTTAAGCCTATCGTTTTACATATTTTGTTCTATTTTTATAAATATATGTGTAAGTTATTTAATTAATATTAAAATAGTATTTATTATCTAATTGTTGTGTATTTATTAATATATCACCGCATACTTAAAAAAAAGGTTTTCAATATATAAAATAATATCCTGGCAGATTATTCTCACACGGTTATCTGATCCCAAACTAAGCAAAGCTTGTACTATGGAAACCACATAACTGATATACTACTTTTCATTTGTAAATACATACTTATAGAACATATATTTTGTATTACATAACTTTTTGTAAGAGTAAATACAGATCGATTGTAAAGAAGTTATGTTGGGTTATTTGGATAAATGGAGGACGTGCCATAGACTAAAGTGTGGAATAGAACAGAAGAATGGTTTTCAGGAAAGAGTCATAAGTGCTCACGCATTGGCTTCTAGTGCAAGCACTGTCGTAATACATATGGTTATTAGAACGGTTACGATCAGAAAATATTAAAAACAACGACGATATACTAGCGCTAAGTTCACCTTACTAATAGGATGTCCATTCTTGGAAATTTTCGCTTTACCTGATTATTTATTCGACCTAAACTTAGTTTTATTCCAAGATATGATCTTGGATTCTAATGAAGTCATAGATGTTAGTGCCATTTGTATTGGGTTTGTTCTTGTACTCATATCAAGCGAAGCGAATAACAGATTTCGATTCTTATACTATCTATAGTCCAGGCTAAGGATTTTCATGTGTGCCTCTATCAGTTATTACTTATTACGAGGTAGTTAAGAACGATAACTAAGAAATATTTTTCCCACACAACCGTGACTTCATATTCCTTGATATCCTAGTTATTTGAAGCCAGGATTATATAAAACATGCCATAATTGAGACAAAATATTTATAGGGGTAACCCTATATAAAAAAAAGTTGTAACCGCAAAAATTAACACCAGAGCATATTTAAAACTACCCATAATTAGTATATGGGAAACAAACCTGGCCAGTCGAAACAAAAAAATCCTTATGGTCAGGCATTACCCAGTTTCTGTTTGTTTACTTTGGAAGAGGAAATCAGAAATTACGAAACCTCGATTGTGTGGATTTTCTGTTAATATTTACTTTTATACGCATACAGATAGCGGAGATAGTCTCTCAGCAGTGTCAGAAAAGATATGGCCTGGAAAAATAGGTGTAAGAGGGATAGCGATATCTGTTTTACTATGGTAGATGTACTACTGTGGCAAGACGAGTGAGCGGTTTTGTTGTGTCTCTAACTTTTGTAATTCCGTCATTTCTTTCCTGAATATGTTCATCCTACAAGGCTAACAACGACATAGTAATTTAGAAACATAATTAAAAGCCACAAAAACTAGTGTGAAGCAATAGATAAATAATAAATCGTAGTAATTAACTTATTAGTAAGTAATTGTATGTTGATACCGCATTGTTGGAATTTTAATTGTTTAAATGATCTGTTTATTGTTTGTACAATATTGCAATGGTTTAACGAGCTATTATGAGTTACGAAATTAAATTACATTTTAATGATTATAGGACTAGTAAGTAATTGTGTACTTTGTTAAATGTTCTTATTTCGAAATAAGTCACGTTTATAGATTAGCTTCTATTGCAAGCTAATTATATTTAAATATTGATTTTAAAATTTCTTTCAGCATTCCATAAACAAATTAATGTATTCAATCTATTGCATACATTATTGCTGAGAATATAATTATTCACACACGGCCATCTGATTCTAAATTAAGCTGAGCTTGTACTATGCGAAGCAGATAACTGATATACTACTTTTCTTTTATAAATACATACTTTACATACAGACAAGGACAAACAGACATGTTCATGCACACAAATAATTAGGAATCGAACCCACGACCTGCGGCGTGAAAGTCAAGTATCTGCCAACCACATCAACCGGCCTATCAAATTTCTAGTCTCACTTGAGTGTTCAATCAATGAAATCACGGAACAACAACATCACATGATCAAATACACAATTAACACAACAAAAGATGCCCTGTCCTTTTCATTAGAACTGCATTAGAAAGAAATGCAACGATTTTAAAATAAGCTTAGTTGGTATTTCAAAGAATCGAGGGTATTATAAAAGGCTATAAAAATAAAAAATCAACTTTCGCACATTATATGAAATGAGATGGCTTAGTATGAAGAAATTTTTTTAATCATGTACTTTTACCTTAGGTCAGCATAACATAATGGTCTTAGACTTTTACATGACTTTTACACTGTATGTTATTTTATATTTATATTTTATTCAGACTCTACGTGATAGGTTTTAATAATGATTTGTATATTGAAATATTACTTTTTAAGAATAATTATTAAAATAGCTTTTTTTAAATATAAAATTAAGAATTTCTTTGAAATATGTTTCTTAAAATAAATCCAGTATAAATCCTATGTTACAGTTTTATTTACGCCAAATAATACAGGATGTAAACTTCGGTGTGTTGGGGCCCTTTACCATGGCTGACTCTTTTTTTCATTGCCAATACAGGGTGTAGACTTCGGTGTGTTAGTGCCCTTAACCATGGCTGACTCTTTTTATCATTGCCAATACAGGGTGTAGACTTCGGTGTGTTAGTGCCCTTAACCATGGCTGACTCTTTTTTTCATTGCCAATACAGGGTGTAGACTTCGGTGTGTTAGTGCCCTTAACCATGGCTGACTCTTTTTATCATTGCCAATACAGGGTGTAGACTTCGGTGTGTTAGTGCCCTTAACCATGGCTGACTCTTTTTTTCATTGCCAATACAGGGTGTAGACTTCGGTGTGTTAGTGCCCTTAACCATGGCTGACTCTTTTTATCATTGCCAATACAGGGTGTAGACTTCGGTGTGTTAGTGCCCTTAACCATGGCTGACTCTTTTTATCATTGCCAATACAGGGTGTAGACTTCGGTGTGTTAGTGCCCTTAGCCATGGCTGACTCTTTTTATCATTGCCAATACAGGGTGTAAACTTCGGTGTGTTAGTGCCCTTAACCATGGCTGACTCTTTTTTTCATTGCCAATACAGGGTGTAAACTTCGGTGTGTTAGTGCCCTTAGCCATGGCTGACTCTTTTTTTCATTGCCAATACAGGGTGTAG
The DNA here is from genome assembly GCA_951640165.1 of Pseudoips prasinana. Lineage (NCBI taxonomy): Eukaryota > Metazoa > Arthropoda > Insecta > Lepidoptera > Nolidae > Pseudoips > Pseudoips prasinana. The sequence continues at coordinate 17,391,139 of OX621236.1, read as the reverse complement.
ACTTCGATGTGTTAGTGTCCTTAACCATGGCTGGCTCTTTCCTTTGCTTTTGGACTTCATATCTATGTGATAAGATTTAAATTTATACGGTTCCCTATAGTCTACAGTCTAGCTAATGGTTAAAACACGTGATCGGCTAATGACACAAAATAGACAATATTTAAATTACAGATATGTAACTCAATCCATTGAAAAGATAGAAATCCGTCACATACAGATGACTATAGTACATTGGGAGTAGGTAATAGAGTTCCGATTAGCGCACGGAACTCTTAAAACAAGAAAATACCTGTCGAATGCAGGTTTAATGCAGCCAGCACTTAACAGGTTTTTTTTACAAGAAGTAGGAATGGTTTCGCAGCCTTGGCTAGCCAATTACACTCCTCTTATGATAAGTATCACTTTTAACAACTATGAAGATCTTTTATTATACCTATGCAATATACAGTAGAAGTCTCTGACTACACTTTGACCTTGTTAGGGTATTTATTACTTAGTGAGAACGGTTATCGGAGTAAAAGTGTTTAATAATCATCCTGGGACATTATTTACACACGGCCATCTGATCCCAAAGTACAGCTTGTACTATGGAAACCAAATGAACTACTATGGGACTGATGAACTACATATACTACTTTTCTTTTGTAAATACATACTTTTATAGATAATTACACCCAGACACACAAATGTCTGTCCTGGATGGGAATCGAACCCACGACTTTCAGCGTGAAAGGCTACAAACCACGCCATCTGACCAGTCATACCGTGTATCCACTGATATACCTACTTCCTAAGTTATTGTTTTCATCGTTTATAGCATAAATATTGGCGCACCAAGTCGAGTAAGAAGTCGTAAGTTTATCAAATTCTAATGTCATTTTATGTTTGCCTGTTTATTCAGCGAATTTTTTACATATTTTAGACATAGACATAGATCATTTTATTGCCAGAAACTGTGTACAGAAGATGTTATAACAATTTGATTGATCAACAGTTACCCATATCGGGCATGTAATATTTTTTCTACCTATCTTAATATTAAATAATTATTTTTTATAATCTTGACATTACAATCAACAGACAATCTTTAGAAGATACTGTGTGTCTGCGGGTGGGTAGGTATGTCGGAATCGCACCGACTAAGCCTAAGCTGCCGTCAAATGATCTTGGCGGCTGATTGGAGGAGCCCCAGGAACGCGAGTAGGTATGTTGCTCCGGTGCCCCCCTTTTGCGCCATGTCCCAGAGGGTCCTCACAAGTATCCTGGGAGGAATCTGGATTGCCCTTCCTAATTGCCGATTTGTGTCAGTCCGGCACAGCGACCGCGTCACCAACAAATCGCTGTCTTCCCGGAGCTACTTCCACGTGGTGGCAGTAGAGGACACTTCTCATACAGCCACCGCAGCCCCGAGAAGAGTTGAGCTACAGGCTCCGCCGCCCCGCGCCGCCTCTGTCTGCGAGCGGGATCGGCTCGTTCCCTATCCCGCTCGGCGGCCTCCTTCAGGAGCATGCCTGCCTCACAGACACCACGGTGACCCTTAATCAAACATACCTAACATCTTAGTTCTAAATTACGTAGATAATTTCAACTTTGTCTATATTATTGCAACTATAATAATAGAAAATGTAAAATATAGTATTCATAAACATTAAATCACGGCTGTGTTTAGTGCAGGGGTCGCCGTTTAAATCAACAACAACACCATAGCTTTTCACAATTTTTGTCATCCTTGCATAGTCATGTTCGCGTCGCAATGTATGCGTAGTGTAATGGGGTCTCCAGACCACAATATCGTACTCTAAAATACTGCGAATAAGTCCGTTGTATAACAAAAATGTTGTATTTACATTACGAAAAGAATTACAATAAATATACAAAGAGAGCGTCAATTCTTTGACGCTCTCTTTGTAATGCCGTCTAGTGAGAGAAAATCTAAATTTTCCCAAAAACCCTTATAGAATATAGTAGCAACCTCTCTAATTAAGTTGTCCCATAAAGTTAGTATACTTTCCGCTTGGTATACTAAGTTTATGAGTTGTCCTTAATCAAATAATCCTAAATACCTGGCATCAACAGGCCTTTTCCATCATGCGGGTGTGATGAGTGAGACTAGGAAAATACCGGGCCACACCGTATATTTCTAGAATCTTATCTTTTTGTATGAAACACTGGCCAGATATAAATATATAATAAAAGTACAATTATTAAAAAGTAAATTAGTTTTATACGAGGAGCTCATTTGCGAAATTGTGTCTATGAAACACCGCCCGAGAACAACGTCGCGCCATGATTTTCTACGATTTTAACTGGAGGAATCTTACAATAGACTTAAAATTACCTCTTCTTTAGGAGTACATTCAGCAAACGTTGCAGATTCACGTTCACGAGATTCTACTCGTCGAGATTCTTTCGCGTGAGGCGGATTGTTTTAAACTCATTGAAGCTCAGAAGCAGGGCCGTGTGGAAAGGTGCCCTGGCATGATAAAATTTGACGCAGACTCATTTCGCCAAATTTATGATATCGTCTCAGGTGACAAACCTTGGATTTACCAATACGATCCAGGAACAAAGCACCAGTCAACAGTGTGGCTGACTCAAAATGAACCAATCATTTTGATCGCTAGTTATTTCAACACTTGTAATCGTATCGAATCACATCGATAGGCTCGATACAGGCATTGCCTAGTGAGACTATCACTGTATAAACTACTTGTAAAAACTGGACTGCTAATAAATTATAATTTTTATTTAATTTTTTTTTTTCACGATAATGGCTATCCGGTTTCAATTCCGTTACGGAAACAAAGTAGCATCAATACCGAGTTGCACTTCACAAAATGCTTGCCAGAAATTTTCGAGGCAGTGAGAAACAAGCGGCCGAAAACGGGGCTCCGCGATATACTGTTCCATCATGAAAACGCATCGGCGCAATCGGCGCTCAAAACTCGGAATTTCCTGGATAGCACACCGGTCAAACTGTTAGGTCACCCGCCTTACAGTCCTGACTTGGCGTCTGTGACTCATTTTTGTTCCCCAGAATAAAAAATCAACTGAAAGGAACACAGTTTTCATCGCCCGAAGATGCACTAGCGGTGTTCGAGCGAGCTGTAGAAGTGGTGTATAGACGCTGATGGAGAGTACCTACTTTGAAAAGATTCAATAAAATAATTGTACACACGGTTACATATCAAGCTATACCTTTCCAATATAAGCTGACCTGTCATTGTATGGAAATCCTATACAACGCGAGATCAGCTTATACAGGAAATGCGTAGCTTGATGTGTAGCCGTGTGTACCCTATAGAATCTATTTGTCTAGTTTCGGGATATTTCTGAGTACCCCACGTATAGTGTCATTATTGGTGGATTTCTTTCTCGCGCATCGCTCAGCATCATCGCATATCTGTGATAATAAAGCAGTAAAAAGAACTAGTACGAAAGCCGTTGGTATAACGTCGGTTAAATCAACTAAAGGGAAGCTAAGTAAGATCTTCGAGCATTTAAGCTAAATGCTCGAAGAGTAAGATATGAATGGATTGTGTGAAAGAGCTGGGTAAAACGTAAAATGGACGATTATTAAGTTTGGAAAGAAATATTCATATTCTATGTATCGGTTGTTCATAAAAATAAAATAAATATAGGTACATACTTAGTTTGAGAAAGTATTACAAAGACTATTAAAATGCAAGAGTGAAATAGCCTAGTAAAAAGCGTCTAAACATGTAATCTACTTTTGAAGAGTGCAATAAAAATTCCAAATTTAGAAAAATCGAATTTGAATTTTTGTATTTGTCATTGTGTAGGTATAGAGATACAGACTGACAAAAACGATGTGTAAGAAACAGAAAAAGAAATTCAAGTTAAGAAGTCTAAGGTTTAAACTCTAACTACCACCTATTTATTTAAACATCATTTAATGACAATTAGAATTTATACACTGAGTCATGCCCTTTTGTTCAAAAACCAAACCACCGGCTTCAACATTTTTATTACAGATAAGATATATATGGGGGATTGACAGTGAACGCAATTGCGTTCACTGGGGATTGATAACTTCCTCCTTCTTGAAGTCGGAAAAAAATTATTTTTAGTAAAGACTGACCGACAGCAAAGTGACAGAAATACGTCTTTGTTGTGCTTAGGTAACGGATTCCTAAAATAAAAAAGCATTCATGTATTTATTTGTCAACAAAATACTCAAATATAAACGTAGACATATAATAAATTTTGCAATTTTTCGTGAAGTGACCTGAATGTGTCACCCAAATGTGATAAGTAAGCTTTCTTGGCTTTTTCAAGCAATGATTGATTACCTAATCTATTGTTATCTATGACAGTCATAATAAACTATTACTGTATTTAATATTATCCGCATGTGCAGCACTGCTTAATAATTTATTTGTTAGAGAGAAATAACATCATTTTGTTTCAGACTCTTTTCACAGCAAAAAAGAAAATCGTTGTTCTAAGCTTGGCCTTAAGATTATGTTTCGATGAAAGCACGAAAAAAAGAAAGTTTGGAACTTCCGGTTTTCCCAAAACGATCAAAACAATTTATTATACAATCGTTCAACAATATATTATTTCGAGAATATTAATAAATTCCTACTGAATTTTATCAATATTCTGATGCACCTGAGTTTGTGTTATTTATTTATTACTCATAAAGGTTTGACGTTTGATTTTATTGATTGCATTTCCCGGGCGAATTGCCCACAGCGCATGCTCGAAAATTGTTCGGAAAATTTGTGACTGCGGCTGCAAAGGTAAGCTTTTCTATTATTATTTAATGAATTTCTTTACGAAACGGTTAATAACGGTGTTTAATATGTTTTAGTGGGCTCCCTAGTAACAAATCATTGATATTTTAGTGCAAAAACTGAAAAACAATTTTCACCTGTAAGTACATAGGTATTATGCCGGTAAAAAAATTAAATTACGCAATTTCTCATATTATATAGGGTTTGTGAATGTGTGAATACTCTCTACCCTGTTACTCTTCTTAAAATAATATCCTAAGCATTCTTATATTACATTTAATGACTCGGTATGGAGGTACATTATGAAATCTCTTTATTTCTATGTATTTTTTTTAAATAACTTCAGTATTAGAGATATTATATTCACCGTAAATTCCAGTTTATTGTGTGCTTGAAGCGAAAATAGTATTTTTTCTGAATTTAAAGTTATGTCATGGTTAATGTCATTTTGAGATAAGACACCCGGCAATACATCGTAATAACACGGGTGCAGATAAACATGCACAAGATGGACGCAGTAAGAAGTCCATGTGTGTAGCCGGTGCATAGTCTTATACTACGTATTGCGACATACGAATATTCTATTTTAAATCATAGAAGTACTCTTACTAAAGTACTCTTATAGATCACGCCTACTAATTTTAGATTGAAAGGATCTCTCTTTGTGATTGTTCATATTTAAAGTAACATCTTATTGCGTCAATCTTCATTCGATGCATTCGATTGTGAAATAATGTCGGTTGCATTACTAAAAACTAGAATAATTAATTCTGGTTAACTTAAAACAATCTAAAACCCTAATTGAAAAATATGTGTCCTACAATAAAATTTCTTAATGTAAAAAGATAATTCGAAAGTACTCTTCAAATTCCCAGTGCTTTCTGCGTACAATGGGCAATATGTGTGCTATTATACGTACTTAAGAGTACCTAAAATTTGGGAGGTTTAGTCTGCAATTCAAAACGCTCAACGCGAAAATGGATGTTGGGATTATTTTCTCTTACAGGTTTTCAGTTTTCAACATTATTCGAAATTATTGATAAATTTGATTGCAATATGGTTTAAGAGTGTAAACGATAAGTAGCATTAATGTGCGTAGGCAGTCGCAGAAAATAGTCTATATTTGGTAGGATAGCTTCGCTGTATCGATGTCCCGGACGTCCTATGCGCACGCTCGAAGGAGCGAGCTCCAGGCAATGTTGAGACTAATTCAATCGTGAACTCATTGTTAGTGCGTTTTTAGTGCAGTTACAACGTATATAGTCTGTGCATATGAAGTAACTTATAACGGTTAAGTAACTTAGAGTAATTACTCCGCGTTCGACATTGTACATGTACGTGAAAGTTCCCTCACTTATTCCAAACTATCGCAATATATTTAAGATATTTTAAATCAATTTTATGAATACACAAACTTTTCAATGTTGCCGCCATAGAGCAAAATTGTGTGGACCGGCACTTAATAAAATCTATGCTCTACATAAACACTGAATAGTATTAACACATTTTCAAACTGTTTACTTAGTTCTATCATTCTGACTTGCAAAATCCTATACATTTAGCTCGGAGAGAATCAACTATCTAAAGAACAAAGGATTTATGGGGAATTGTACAATCAAAATGTTCTCTAAGTACAATAGACGAGTATTTAGTGAGAGGTATAAATATGCTTGCTCATCATGCAGCCATTTTGCGGAGTTGTTGCTACTTTTTGCCTACTAAATCATGTGGGTGTTAATGTAGGTGTATGTTAAACGATATCCTAAGCTACCACCTTCTAAGCTTTTAAGGATTTTCATTATTATCATTAATTTTATTGCTCCTTTAAGATTATGTTATCCAAAAGATAACATTCAAGTTTTCGATAATGTTTTGAGGGTGAATGTGCCAGTGCCACAATTTAAAATAAATTATTGTTGACACGTTAGAAATGCTTTCAACGTATTCAGAGGTGTCATTGGATTGCATAAATACTTAAATTGTTGGCGCTTTGTACTTTGATATCGGTCAATAATTTCAAATAAAACTTCCGATCAAACAATACCTAGTTACGTTTGCAAGTTAACAGCTGAAGTTTAAAGTTGCAAGGTTAAGCCGATATCCTATATCATCAGCAGTCCTCTCTCTTGTCCAGGTTTGCACTTTGAATTCGCGCTTCCATAAGATACCTCAGGATGGGTAAGGAGAAGATACATATTAACATCGTGGTGATCGGCCACGTCGACTCAGGCAAGTCTACCACCACCGGGCACTTGATTTACAAATGCGGTGGCATCGACAAGCGAACCATCGAGAAGTTTGAGAAGGAGGCCCAGGAGATGGGGAAGGGCTCTTTTAAGTATGCATGGGTGTGTATACTTTTATTTTATATCTAGATAAACTTGTAATTGACACCTACGTAACTTGTTCAGGTAGCACACATCAGGTGTTCTTGACAATAGTTATGTGTATATATATGTGCGTTTTCAAACTATTGTCCAAAAACAAAAATAAACAATAGGCTGTTTTCAGAGTTTAGTATGTTTTTTTTTATTATTGATCATAAAAATGTTTTACACTTACAATTATTATTTATGTTATATGGATATGGTAAAATACACGAAAGCACACGATTGCCAAAAATATTTTGATTTTATACCTACTTATTACATAATTATTTTCTAGGAGTATCACGAAATACATTAGATACTAAATGCTGTTTCCTACTGTATTTTGTGCTATGGGACAACAAGAATTGGTAAATATTTATTGTTAATATTTGTCCCTTAGGTTTTGGACAAGTTAAAAGCAGAGCGCGAGCGTGGTATCACGATCGATATAGCGCTATGGAAGTTCGAGACGAGCAGGTATTACGTGACCATCATCGATGCTCCCGGCCACAGGGACTTCATCAAGAATATGATCACCGGCACCTCTCAGGTTACTAAATCTTTTTCGACAATAGACACCGCCTGCTTTATATTACATAAAGCCTTTTGTAATGTTAAGTTTAATAAGTCATGCTGCTTGAAAAGCAGATGATTCTGTAATATATTCATATTAGTTGTAAAGTCTGGATGGCACTGCCAAATGTCATTCTCATGAGCCAATTTAGTTTCAAACTAAGTTAAACTACGAAAATACGCGTAAACTGCCCACGAGATTGTCGAAACAAACAATCGTGTGGAAAAGATCGAATATTGGTCCTTTTATTCTTAGGAATGAAATCGATATTTGGTATGGTATCATACAGACTTAAATGTCCATATTTTTACTGATCCCATTTCTACAGCGATAATAACCTGCGAACTGGTCTAAGTAGGCACATATATATTTTATACTCGCTCGTGAGTAGTTCCTATTCGATGCATTAAATAGTAAGTAAAATAAATACTTACTGACTAGTAAGTATTTATTTCGCTTAAAAACGTGGTACATACAGGATGTTTACATAAGGTCCTATCTCCTTCTTAATGATTTAATTTTTTTTACTGCCCCATACGTCCTGTCCTTAGGCCCTTACGACAAACGGGGTATGCTGTAGGCTAATTTTGCCCGGGATTACACACCATACCACTTAAATTATTATTGACATGCCTAAGGTACCACATTTGAACGAATGTTAATGATGGTGCATTTTGGGTTTATTGGCAGGCTGACTGTGCGGTGTTGATAGTGGCAGCCGGCACGGGAGAATTTGAGGCGGGCATTAGTAAGAACGGACAGACTCGCGAACATGCCCTGCTTGCTTTCACGCTGGGAGTTAAGCAGCTCATCGTAGGCGTTAACAAGATGGACTCCACCGAGCCACCTTACCACGAAGCACGCTATGAGGAAATCAAGAAAGAAGTATCTTCCTACATTAAGAAGATTGGTAAGTGTAGTACTAGAGGAAATTCCAGGTCAGCGGTGGCGTGGGTACACTCCGGAGCTTCACGCGGAGTTTCACGCTTGGCGATCTCCACGCGTTACCAAATGGATAATTTGATGATTTCAATGAATAAATTTTCCATAATTACTTAAATTGAGAAATAGTTTGACTTGTCACTTTAGCCGGAAACGTGAAAATTCTTTCGCATCACATATCGGAATGTGGCTCATAGGTTCATCTTATTTATTCTCGTTATTAAGATGACCAGAGCCTTCTAATATTAAGTGCCCAAAAATTAAATAATAATAAAATTTCAAGCCTCTCATGTCTACATTAAGATCGGTAAGTAGCTAGGTAATTCATAATTTAATATTAATAACATGTACAGACCCCAGCACATCCAGCTACCCCAATCTGTCAAATTTCTTTTATATATATTTTCAACTTTTTCACAAAAGCATAACCTTCACTTTCAATTAGGGAAATTTGGACAGATTGGGGTAACTTGAAGTGCTGGCGTCTGTACATGTCGCGATTCCACCTTGGTGTCATACTACGAAGTGCGCCATGGCAAAATTAGGAATGAAGTCTTATCGAACATAAAGAAGTTGAGCAAAAGCATGACATAGTTCGATAGTTCGAGGTGACTAACTATAACAAGGATTAGACTCGCGAAATGTTCACCGGGTCACGATACCAAAAGTAAAAGTATTTTTATACATTAACAAGAGTAGTAGAGCATTTGTGCAACAACAAAGAACTGTTTTTACACTATTGTCACCTATTGTTAATTTCTAATTACCCCATACGCCACTGCAATCGAGGGAGTAACCGTAAACACTAAATTCATAGTTTATTACGGGAGTTCATCATTTTACAACTTGTCATACGTTAAACTCGTCACACTTCGAGAACAGAACTACTGAAAAAATCTTACAATCCAAGTTACTGTAAATTGGAGAAAATTATATTTATTGAATCACCCCTAGGAAAAAACGGAAAATTTTTCTATTGACGGATTATTCTTAACTTCTTAATAATACACTCAAGGTGGATTTGCCATTACGTTGTTTTATACCCTTCTTCGAATTTGAAGTTAAAATTAAGTACATTTGCATCGTAAGGTCCCTGAAAAGTTGCTGGCCTCTTTAACAAGGAGCTATGGTGATGTCAATACGCGCCGGATTACAATAATATAATAAAGGCTCGTATTATGTACGCTGGATCAATTTGCCCAGTCAATCTACTGATTGAACCAAAACCAAAATCACTATAACATTAAAAAAAAAATGTCTTATGTAATTGGTTTCTGGAACTAATGTGTAAGAAATTAACAAAAACTGTTTATTCATCAAAATCCAAAAGAATACATTCGTGTCTTTTGCATACATCTTCATAAGTATACGTGTTGATCACCTGACGCACTCTGTATAAGCAGCCAAATTGTTTTGCGTATTTTGTTCATGTTTCAAGGGTAGACTGATTTATTAATGTTACACGCAATATCAATGTGAACATCGCCTGCCTGAAAAAAATGTTGGCTTGAGTAATAAGATATGGTTACTCAATACAAGGTCACTGGTAGTTACATAATGTGGTTGCGACAGGATACAACCCCGCAACGGTGGCGTTTGTGCCCATCTCGGGCTGGCACGGAGACAACATGCTCGAGCCCTCAGACAAAATGCCCTGGTTCAAGGGGTGGACCATCGACCGCAAGGAAGGGAAGGTAGAGGGCAAGTGTCTTATTGAGGTCAGTTCTTCTACTTTTCTACTATTTCAATTGATTCTACTTGACAATAAATCAGTATATGGATTTTTATTTGTACATCTATGTAAACAAGCATAAAACGCGCTTGATGGTAAGCGGTTACCGTAGCCTATACGAAATGTAACAAATAGTGAACGTAACTTAAGCAACTTAATTTGCCTATGAGACTGAACAACGCGTAGTACACCAACGTGCAAAATATACACAGACAGATTAACTTCGCATAAAAGAGCAGCGATCAGCTGACACATTTACAACGCAAACATTTTTCTGTGTTATTTTCTGAATTCTTTCTTTAATTTGTTCAGTTTCATGGGTAGGTACCGATCCTGTAGTTTCTTCCACTATTTATGTTACACTTTCTATAGGCGTTTGTACTTAGTAAGCACAACATTAAATCGCTGCATAATAATATACAACCTCTACAGCTATTGGCTCGTAGGTATATACCAACGCGGTGCCATTGCTCTCCGTCTGAGAATTCGTCGTTTTTTTTTGAAAAACTGAGAACGCTTAATAATTAATGGCACGGACAACCTTACCACATAAGCCAGTCTTACGTGTTTTTCTGGAATTTGCATGTCCCATTTTGGTTCTTATCCCAGCTTACCATCAGACTACGACTCGAATAATAACAAGAAAATGCTTCAACACTTATTATTGATCAGATATGTTAAGTAATTTAGGCTTAATCAGTCTGGATTGTTGACGTGCTAAGCGTCATCTTTGGGTCTCAAAGAGCCTGATGAGTCTATACAACATAGCCATAGTGTAAACTATAAACTAACTTCATATTGTTATTTGTTAACCTGCCCTACACATGATGAGAACGAACTTTGATTGCCCTCGTGTTTCGGGTTCGAATTCCGCACAATGACTATGTACACAATGTTTACCCACAAAATGGTTGTCCAGAATTGTTTTCTAATGCTTATAAAAAAAGATGGATTTGTTGTGGAATCACTGATAACTAAGGACTTCCTGGATAGCACACAGATTAAATGGTTAAGTCACTCGCTTTACAATCCTAAATTGGCGCCGTGTGACTTGTTCCCCTAAATAAAAAATAAACTGAAAGGAACACAGTTTTCGTCATCAGAAGATGCACTAACTAGCGGCGTTCAAGCGACCTGTAGAAGAGGTGTCTGATGATGACTAGAATAAATACTTTAAGAATTGGTTCAGATACATGAAACTTTGTATAGACAAACGCTGGTATTTTGAAAAGATTTAATCAAAAAATTGTGGGAATAAGTTTCTAAAAATATTCTGAGTGCCCCACGTAATACCATATTGAACAATTACACATAGGTAACTGAATCTTACATTAATGTGTATAGTGATGGGCATTCTACAATGATGGGTAGTAGGTAGCTAAAGTTTTAAGTATTTCTGGGGGTTACAAATACCTACACGTTCTAATTTGATTACCGTGTTTCCTTATTCTGAATAATATTTCATAATAGTTCTTTCTCCAACGACAAAGCTGAACTAAACAAATTAAGTCGCCTGAGACAATTAATTGTGACGAAGTTTTGACGGGACTTGTTTGTTGCGATCCTTTCGCCTTAGTCCTTCACCTTTCGATGTAGCTTGATGCATCGCAGGTGGCCAATCTCTTCGAAAGGGCGCTTTGACAACGCAATACATACACTTTTGTAAATGTCAGATGGTTAGACAATGGCCTATCATATAATAGACCATTGTCTGTTTCTTCCTTGTTAATTACCAGCAAGTAGAATGTGTTTACCAATAACATAGGTGATATTATGAAATCTCAACTCTGAGATCGTCTTTCTTGAAATGATATTCTTTTCATCATAATATCATGGTATCGCGATTAACTCCTCAATTAAGAGACCGAAGGAATCAGCTCCTCTATTGTGAAATTAGACACAGATCCGGGCTAAGTGTGATTTGTGTATACAACCCTAAGGACAGCGTTTAGTACTGAATTTCAACTCTCGGACTTTCGAGAGAATCGAGAGTCTGATTGGTGAAGCCGCTTTTCAAGTTTGCAATTAAGAAACGCTGTGAAATGTGATGTATTTACAAATACTGACCTTAGTTACCTATGTGTTATGTTGTTGTTTACCGTTTCACATAATATAATTTATGGGTACCTACCCTTACAGCAACTATGCAACTTAATTTTTATTATCGGTTTGATTAAATTTCTTAGTAAAACTGCTTGCAATACAGGTGGTTGAACTGGATAATAAAAAGTTTTAAACGTCATAATCTCAGACCGAAATGTTTTAACAAAGAGAAGGATTTCAGAAGAAACTATCATTTTTATTAGGCTCTGGATGCGATCCAGCCACCGTCTCGGCCCACGGAGAAGCCGCTACGCTTGCCTCTACAGGACGTGTACAAGATAGGAGGCATAGGCACCGTGCCTGTGGGGAGAGTCGAGACCGGGATACTGAAACCCGGTGAGTTGACATAATATATTTTCCTTCATCCATATCAACCGAATTCTATGTTTATAGTTGGGCAATAGCCTCCCTAAAACATTTACTGATGACCCACAAGGGGGTCGTGTCCATCATTTGGAGAGATATATCATAAACGCCATGATTGGCATGCCATTCGGCAGTATGATTGTCATTGTACACAGAGACTCTGCTGCCCGGTCCTTTGGGTCGACTTATTCGCCTCCGCGGGATGAAATGAGGTCATGATATTTTTTGCCATCAGCCACATAGCAACAAAGTAATACCCGAAAACACTTTCAAGACGGAATGTTGGCCGGGGCAGCCAGTCACAGCAACAAACATTACTACGACTACGTTTGTTGCTGTTACTGGCTGTCCTGTCAAACATTAGACTACATTTGGCACATTGGACAACATTCCGCGAGTGACCTATCATGCTGAAAGCAATTCTGAACTCTCAAGCCGACGAGACCACAGTGATCATTGGTAGAAACGACCACTTCTCATGCATACTCTATTTTATTTTATATTTTTGCTAATTGGCTGCAAGTGTGGCGCAGCGGCTAAGACTCCTCTCCGCTCCGTTCCCCGGGTTCGATTCGCGCGCCGGTTAACTTTTTGTGTGACCCATAAATAGTTGTTCTGAGTCCAGACTCAGAGCAACTATTTACCAGATGTAATAAAATTTGTATCCGTCTATTAGGGATAAGATTACCTAGTGCGGGGTTGTCTTTAAAAACAAAAATACAAAATAATTTCGACGTTCTTCATTTGTTTATTGTTTATTAGTTTAATTGTATTTTTAATCATATTTTAAATTAGATTTTATGTACGTGTGTTCCATAAATAAATGACTTCGAGGTTCTTTGACAGTTGCCCATCGAGACGGGAACCTTGTATCCTTGTATTGTAACCTTTCTATTATTTATATTTAGCCATTCAATATAAGCATTGTTTTTTCTCTTTTGTGCGACTTTTGTGTTCATATTTCAGGTAATATTTAAATAAGTTTGTATAGGTTATTGTTTTATTATTTTGGTATTTCTAATTGATATTGATATTTTAGGCTATTAATTAACCATACGAGAATGTTGAGGACCGTGTCTTGTGTAGGTATGGTGGTGGTATTCGCCCCTGCCGCGATCACGACTGAGGTGAAATCCGTCGAGATGCACCACGAGGCTCTGCAGGAAGCCATGCCTGGAGACAACGTTGGCTTTAACGTCAAGGTACCAACTATCCAAATGATCTAGTTACTTATACATTTACTCCTGCCTCCTTTTTTTTAGAGTTCCGTACACAAAGGGTAAAACGGACCCTATTACTAAGACTCCGCTGTGTCTCATGAACCGTGATAGTTACAATTGAAATATTGCCAGATATTTCTGTTGCCGGTATTTTGAAATAAAATAAAATAAAAATGTTTTTATTCACGTAGACTTGAAAAAAGCGCTTGTAAATAGTCAGAACATGTTTGTAGTACAGTTATTATTTCTAGTTACTTATTACAGATATCTAGGTACACGGAACATTAAAACATTTATACAATTTATTTTATAATAGTAGTGATATTTAGCTGGCATGTATTAAGTTATTGTCAGTTATTACAACAAATACTAAACAGAATACAATAAATATTTATAACCCAATAACAAACGTGATTCGTTTTGCTCGATGTTGATAACGGCAACAGATAGACGCTTTTTTTTGTCGGGTCTAGTCCCTCCCTCCTACCCACCACTGCAACTCCTGATAGAAGATAGACGCTTGAAATATTCACAACAGTAGTTATATATTTACTCTAAAATTAAACAATTAAATTAAAATAAAACAAATATTTAAGGGGTGCCTGCCATAAAACAAACGGGATTTTTTGCAGTTTTTATAAATATTGGTACGAAACCCTTCGTGCGCGATTAATACCCGCACTTGGTCGGTTTTTCTTACCTATAACTAACTCTCGCTTCGCAATGGGTAGAGGTTTCTTATTACCTATCTTTTACTGATATATTCGTTGCGGGGATTGGTGTACTTAAAACCCTATAGATAGTTGTGTAGAGTAGTTCGACTTTATAACGAAATGGTTTGTAATTGTAGAACGTGTCGGTGAAGGAGTTGCGGCGTGGCTACGTAGCCGGAGACTCCAAGAACGCCCCGCCTAAGGGCGCCTCCGACTTCACTGCGCAGGTACGTTATCTACATGCTGTACAACATGCCACATAAATATTTGCTCATTATAGCAGAAGAAGGAACTCTAATTTAATTAAGATAGTTTTTAGTCTAAACTTTTTTAAATCTTGAAAGTATTTCGCTTGCTCGCTAAGTTTATAAATATAAAACAATATGGCTAAATATATAAAACTCTTTAAATATGGCATATGAATGTT
Source organism: Pseudoips prasinana (assembly GCA_951640165.1). Lineage (NCBI taxonomy): Eukaryota > Metazoa > Arthropoda > Insecta > Lepidoptera > Nolidae > Pseudoips > Pseudoips prasinana. The sequence continues at coordinate 17,375,933 of OX621236.1, read as the reverse complement.
ATGTTACGTTCTAAATAGGATCTTGTTAGGTTTTGTAATGTCCTCCCGGTCAAATTTTGGCAATGGCGGCGAGTCCCAATGAAAATAGCAATGTGCGCAGGACATCGTTTACTGCAAAAGAGTGTGCCCAAACACAGGGGCACTTTCTATTCTATTACTATCATGATTCGATGGGACGACTAGCGTCAGGACCGGAAAGGAATCGGGTACAGGACCGACGGCATAAAATTTTGACGCATAATAATAACAAAATAAAAAGTCAGTTATTTTAGCCCTAACCAGAATTAGATCCCAGGACCTCATTATCTGCGGTGTAATGTAACACGCTACGGCCGACTAAAGAGGTTTTAGTACCGCTAATCTAAAAGGTTAGTAGGTACGTGTCAATTTTTGTTATTTGTGGTTGATAGCAGTCTTATTTAAGCAACCAGTAGGCCTCTTATACGACATGTTGACTTAAAGACTGGCGGCTTCTTACGAACAGAAAATAAACCAGTAGACCGGTGACTCTCTATTAACTGACGGGTTCCCACGTGATCCACGTGACCTTCTTATGGACAATTAGCGCAAGTCGTCACAGCAATTAGCTATGGAAGACATTTTAACACTGTCAATAACACTGCATCAATAATTCTGTGCCTTGGAACGCATGTCAAGCCATCGCGCAACGGTCCTGCTCCTGAACGTTCCGGTCGTGACGGCTCGCCGTTCCGACAGATTTAAATCCTATAATACTGCAAATTAATACACGTTTATTTACTATGAAGGTGCAAGGCGTTGTTTCTTGGCAAGTTTTCAAGGTCCATAGCAATATTTGATTTTCCAGAAAATATCATCGTCGGATATTAAGATTTTTAAAAAAGATTTAATTTTAAATTATTATTTAATTATTTGAAATTCTTTAAGGGCTTGACAACTCACGTTTTTTTATATATTGGTGCTTAATACCGAAATAATTCCTAATAAAAAAAATGCTTTATATTCACTTAGAACGATAATTTCTACAGTACTTTTCAAGGCTGCTGTAAAATTTATAAATAAAATATTTGTTAATTCTTTTTGCAAGTTTATACAATTATAAGTAATCTTATATTTTTTACTAACTGTTACCCGCGACTTTGTCCGCGACTATTTTGAATGATGACCAATGTAACCTACGACAAAAAGTGCTAACATACGTGAAAGACTCATTTTTAGAAACTGTAAAAGAAATGTGAATAAATAAAGAAAGGCCTTCATTAAAGTCTTGTATGCCGTTTCTGTAAGAAACGGTTTGAGAAATGATCCAATTAAAATTAATAGTGATACTAAAATTACCAGCAGGTGTTATGTTTTAAGTCCAACACTCACACAACACACAAAAAAAGGAAAAACGCAACAGAAAAGAACACGTCCTTTTAAAGCATATTTTCATACAATTTTGGCCTACAATTTTGATATTTGGCACCAAGAGATAAAGGAAATAAAGAGAAAATTATCGATTTTTGATACATGTCATTAGCTGTCAAGCAATGTCAACTTAAAATTGAGCTTCTTATGCAAGACCAAAAGCATACACGCGCAAGAGAGGTCAAAATAGGCATGATAGTATAAATAAGCATTATATATTAAAAAGACAACGCCCGCACTAAGGAATCTAATCCCTGTGTCGCGGGGTACTTTACAAATATATAATGGATGGACACAAATACATCAACCAGACTCAGAACAACCATTTAAGGGTCACAGGAATAGTTGTCCGGCGCGGGACTCGAACCCGCGACACGAAGCAGCGCATCGAGGCGACTGTCTTAGCCACTGCGCCACACGTGCAGTCATATTAATTCAATTCTAATCGACCCCACATGATAAGAGCAAGGAAACAATAATTGATTTTACAAAAAAGCGTTTAACTTAAAAACTGACATATTTTCATACAAACTTACGTCCCTTATTTTACGCTCTTAGGGGTGCAATTTCCAAAATCCTAAAATATATATTTTTAATTTTCCACTTCAAGGCCAAATACCAATTTTCATGCTTTTAACTTTAAAAATGTCTCACTTTTCATACAAACTTACATCCTCTATTTTACGCCCTTAGGGGTGGAATTTCCAAAAATCCTAAAATACATATTTTTTATTATTAACTGAAAGCCCAAATATCAATTTTCATGCCTTTAACTTAAAAAATTATGGATATTCATACAAACTTTTATCCCCTATTTTACCCCCTTATGGGAATTAATTTCCAAAAATCCTTTCTTAGTGCTAAATTTTTCACAGGTGTTCACAATTTTTATAGTACGTAGGGGACGTTATAAAAATTGTGAACCCCTGTGAAAAATTTCAAGTTTCTAACCCTTATAGTTTAGTAAAGTAATCAATTAAATTAATTTTAATTTATATTTAATTCAGATCTATTCAATACGTAATGTTGTGTTAAGAATTGTAAAATATAAACAATATAGATATTATAAGTATATGAAGTATATCAAGGAAAGTGAATGCACAATGCACACGAGGTCACACAGATCACATGCATTTTGACATAAAGCGCGATACAAGCGTAATATTTATCACATTCAGTAATGGGTGAAAATAGTATACAATATTTTATGATGTGCATTGATTTAGTAAAACTATGAATCTATAATAAAAGTCATCTTTGAATATTCCCCTAAAGGCCACGGGAAATTATTTTAATCATTTCCGAGATTTTTGTAGAGATACCAAATCTTTTCCCTTTTAATTTCAGATCTTCATTTAAGGTTTAAAGAAATCTTGTACAAGGAAGCTTATCTGTTACCTATTCTTTAATTATTTTTTTATAATGCTGCTGAGCCTTTTATTGTGTTACTGTGGCTAAACTAAATTAAATTTCATAACTTCTCTCTAACATAGCTCGTATGAAAAGAACAGGGAATACATACAACTGACAAATTACTAAAACCTAGGCGCGCATCGAGCGCAGTTCTATTACTCAGCAGGTTCTAACGTTTTTAACGTTCACGATAAAACTAAATTGAAATACCTAAAGATGCCCTGCCCTTTTCATAAGTATTATTTTAGAAAGAAATGCAAAGATATTAAAATAAGTATTGCATAGAATCGGGCGCAATGTCAGAGCAGTAATCTGTGAGGTTTTGATCGGCGCGCGGCGGTGCAATATTCTTTTTAGACTATCTACCAGTTATTTTATTATTAATCATTTCCGTAAAGCGACACTTGACGTTAAAAACAAAGAATTTTGCATTTGTGTCAAAGTGCGCTTTAAAACATGATACGTATTAAATGCGCCGTATATTTATATAAAACGATAACTAGACCAGCTATTAAATTATAATTAACAATAGTTACCAAAATTGCCCAAAACATTTCGACACACATTAGACGTTGCGAGAACTTAACACTCCAGTTAGAGCATTGCCTAATCTAATAAATAAGCGTAACTATTATAGACTCCTAATTTCCTGCAAGTTTTGTAACGAGCGTTATCATTTATCAATGACCTTGTAAAGAACTGGTTCCATGTCTGTATTACAATTGTACAAAACTGCGTGGCATTAGAGAGTACATACCGACGACCAATTACTATCAAAGTACATAATATTATGGATACTTATAAATTATTGAATATGTGCACATATTATACTTAGGCAGTGCCCCTGATGACATGCAATAATACCAACTAATCTAATAATAATGTCATTGCTTTTTTTTTTGGAGGCTTTCATTTCTTCACAGTAATGTCATTGCATTTCTTACTATAAGTTTTATATGTATAATGATTTGGTAAATTCCTTTAGGATTGTGTGGCCTATTGGTATAGTGTTGGGCCATACATAGGTTTGATCCCCACCCAGGACAAATCTTTGCGTAATGAGCAGCATTATTTTTTCTGTGTCAAGGTGGGATTTATCATTTGTCTGGTTGCCATAGTACAGACTCTGCCTAGTTTCAGATTTAATGGCAGTGTGTTAGTTGTCCCAGGATATTTATTTAGCTGTCATTCTGTTTCAATTTCATTATTTGTGACTCAAAGATTTACATGCTTTTTAATGTCAAATGTGTATTTGTTTTGATTGTAACGCTTCATTATACTATCTTTTATTACATTTTAATAATTGATGCAAACAAATAAATACAAACAAAAATAATTCTGTCCGTGTCCATACAGTTTTCCTACACGTTAGAACCTGTCTACCAAAGCACCTGGTGTGCGAAAGTTTAATTGGTTTGACAGTTCTATGTATGCCTTGTACTGTTCATACGAGATATTAGAGAGATATCCAAACACATTGAAATTAGAAGTCGTGTAAAAGACCGAATCGCCAGCAGTGCTAGTGATGGCACGTGACAAGTTTTGTTTTCGATTGAAATTTTATCCTATTGTTAGAGTTGTTCAAACCTCTGACATAGTTCGATTATTGTTGTCCCTTGGCTACTGATAACTTAACGTGCATTGAGAGTAAGTAAACAACTATTGCGATCTCAATACCAACTCACCGCTTGCCTAGGTCTTTGACCGGCGCACACGGAGGATTTCGCGGAAAAAAGTCAAATTGTCAAAATACTATTAATGCAATATGCATGGTATTTTTAAATTTGGGAATTAAATAAAAGTCAAATAGAGCTCCAATAAAATAAAAAATAATTATTAAGTAATCGTTTTTTACTGACTGAAATTAAACCCAAGAATTTCAAGACCAATATTTTTTTATTGCTTGAGCTGACATATTTCTTATTATTTTAATTATTATATTTCAAAATGCTCAGGTTTAAAAAATAAACACTGTAGAGCTTTTTATTTTCGGTTTGAAATTTTTTAAGAACAGAATGAAACCCATATTTTTCCTAACTCTTGGACCTAGAATTTGAAGTATAGTTGGAAACCGAGTTTAGTGCACCGAGATGCTCGAAGCTTATGGAATATGATGAAAAGAGAAGAAATTTACAACGGGTTTTGGAAATTACGTACCTACATTACATGAAGTGATTGATTTTTCTTGTAGCATATCAAAATCCTAGCAACAAATATGCACAAAAAAGTATTGGAACATATCCAATTGTAAAGCTTGAACATATAAAAGAAAATAACGAATATCTAATGCATTGGTAACTAGGTGAAGGTTATAACATATGTAGGTACTTGAACCATGTATAGCACTCACGGAAGATAAAATTAACAGTTATCCTCAATGCTTGCTATTACTGAAAGTTCAGGTAGTGTACCTCTGCAATATCTGTTGGACCGATTATTCTGTATTTATATTATAGGGTATGCTTTCGTTGGTTCTATATATAATTTGTTGAAATCAGTTGAAAAATCGAAGGTTGAAAAACATACAACCGTGTTTGTTGTTTTAAACAGGTTCCTTGTTTTTATTAAATTATATTATAATTTATAATGCCGAATCTATTTCACTTTTTTCGTATTTTTCCGTCACAAAACCAACTTAAACTATGACTATATAAAAAAACCATAATTGGGCTATATATATTTAGGCATTTAGTGGTATCCGTTTGAATTAGTAACTGACTTAGTCCCTTCTGGACTTATGTTATTTACAAAAATATTTCAAATTTAATTTAATAATTGCAGAAAAAGGAGTTATCGGTAAGGAATTTTAAGAAAAGGTATATTACAGTGTCTACTAATGGTTTCCCATTAGTAGTCCCTGCAATATACCTATTTACTACGGAACAATAAATAAATTAACTAATATATCTCTAAAATTGCAGTGCAACAGGTTTAATTAATGTTGTGAAGTCGCCAGTTGAGCACTTTTCTGGGCAATTAGTTAGTTATGAAAGTTATGCAGTAGTTACAAAACGAGTTTCGCTATTAATCGAACGTAAGAAAATCGCGCATGTATTGCGTACACTTTACTGCCTTATTTCTGTAATAATAGCATATTTACCCGCTGATAAGTTCCTACATTCAATGCCCGGGTCGAGTAAATTTATCCGTGCTAGAAAAGCTATAAGTAGCTGTTTGTACTTAGGTTGGCGGTAGCCCGTGGTACTGCGCCGGATATCCAGTCAAAAGTAAATTGACTTCCCTTCATCGAATAATGAGAATGAGGAAATAGAGAGTGCACAGATGTTTGCTCAAAGCCTACATATTATGTAAATTTGTCCTACGTAGTAAATTATTCTCTGTTAAGAAAATTTGTCCCGGACTAATTACTACACTTTTAAATTTATTAACCCTTAATTTGGCAGAGTCAAAGAAGTTGGAAGTTGTATCAGGCAAAAAGTCACGCACCTCCCGTCAGTAGGATTGTCCTCCCGGTTTCTTGGATTGAGTAGAAGTTTGCTTGTTTTACTATGTCTATTATAATGTCTTTAGAAAAGAATACATAAAATTAGTCTAAAGGTGAGCCATTGTAGTTCTCAGGATTGATATAATTATCATCATCTATAGTTGCTCCGTGTTCGAACTTTGCCAATTTCCATTTGTAAGTTCGTTTTGTTATTTTTGTTTTTTTTGTAGGCAGTGCAAGAGATATGTTTGCAGGTGTTGCCAGAGGTTTTATTGCACGTGGTGCCCGAGGTTGTTTGATTTTGTTTTTGGGGATATAAATTTATAGGTGTTAGGTGTTGGTGGAAGCGAAGGTATTGCAGATAATGAAGGTATAGTCGTAATTAGATACTTCGATTTCGCGAAGAATGGGGAACAGTGTTCGGAATCCTCTCTACAGTACTGGTACGCATATCAACGAGACTATTCTGAAGACAATAGGACTAAGTTTGTGGAGTGCCTTAGTAGCCTGAGTTTTAGTGATGTCTATGAAACAAGTGATCCTAATTGTGCTTTTTCCCGTTTTCATGACACCTTTATAATGTTTTATAACTTATGTTTTCCCCGCGTTAAATTTAAAAAAATGGTTAATAAAAGACTGAGATGGATCTCGCGAGGCATAAGGTTGTGCAGTAAACGCAGAAGGGAACTTTTGTGGGCTTATAGACGGATGCCTTCAGATACTAATAAAAATAAGTTTAAAACGTACACAAGAAGATATAAAACTATTTTAAATCTGACACAAAAATCTCAAAATAGTCATTATATTAAAAAATCTACAAACAAATCTAAAGCCATATGGCAAGTCATAAATGGAAACAAAAATACTAATTTAAAAGAGAATATTCATACTATTAAACACGATGGTAAAATAACTTCAGATCCTAAAGATATGGTTGAATTGTTTAATAATTACTTTATTAACGTAGCCAATTGTGAAAATGAACTGGGTGATATGCCAGTTTTAACATCTATAGGACAATTAAAATCGATTTTTGTCAGTCCTACAATGGCTAACGATATATATAAAATAATTAATTCTTTAAAAAATGTAGGTAGTACTGGGTATGATGAAGTGACAGTAAAAATAATCAAGGATGTATCACATATAATTTCGCCAATTTTAAGCTACACTGTAAATTTAAGTATAGAACATGGCATCTTCCCAGAAAAATTGAAATTAACCATAATTAAACCAGTATATAAAAAGGGTGATGTCACTGATGCTAATTGTTACAGACCAATAGCCTTGATACCAGTATTTTCAAAAATCTATGAAAAAGTAATTAGTTTGTCATTATACAACTTCTTCGAAAAAAACAATATCTTTACAACTAACCAGTACGGTTTTCGTAAAACAAAATCGGTAAATATGGCAATTTATAATTTTATTAAAACTGTAATAACTAATATGGACAATCGCAGTTCAGCTATAGCTATGTATCTTGATTTAACTAAGGCTTTTGATTGTGTTCACCATAAAATTCTCCTAAAAAAATTAAACAATTATGGCATAAGAGGTAACATATTAAATCTTGTAAAATCGTATCTAACAAATAGACATCAGGCGACGCAAATAAACAGAGTATGCCCTGTATTGAAGACTGAGTTATCATACCAGTCCGAGTACAAAAATATCCGTTTCGGTGTCCCGCAGGGTAGCGTGCTGGGCCCACTACTTTTCCTAGTTTATATAAATGAATTACCATCAACGACTAGCCACCAGATGACGTTATTTGCGGATGACAGTACAGTTCTATTTATAGGTAACCATTCGAATGCTACTGATGATATTGATGCTTTTTTGACAAATGCAACGAACTGGCTTTCTTGTAATAATTTAAAATTAAACCTGACCAAGACCAATATTATGAAATTTAGACAAAGAAATCAAATGACCTCAGATCTTAATGTGACATTTCAAAATACACCAATTAAAGAAATAGAAAATATCAAATTTTTAGGCCTACACATTGACAGGAAATTAGACTGGAAAAACCATATTGATTATGTCTGTAAGCGCTTAAATCAACAGTCATATGCTCTGTTTAGATTGAGCAAGATATCAGAAAACTCCGCAGTAATCGCTGCGTACCATGGCTACGTTGCCTCTATCCTGAGGTATGGTTTAATGTTGTGGGGTAACTCCACAAACAAAGATCTAGCTTTCAAAGCCCAAAAGAGATGCATACGATCAATAGTTAATATTGAATCAACTGATTCCTGCAAGCCCTACTTCAAAGAGCTAAATATATTACCCCTTCCATGCATGTTTATCTATGAATGTGCCATCTTCGCGAAATCAAATATTGATCTTTTTAACTTTTGTGATCGAGCTAGACATAGAAACAAAATGACGCGTGTACACCACAAAACAGCATTGTTTCATAAAAGTGTTTTTTATCTGATTCCTGATATATATAATAAAATACCCAAGACCATTAGAGATATAAGAGACATAAAAAAATATAAAAACACATTATATACCTTTTTAATTGGAAAATGTTACTATAGTATATGAGTATAAGTGAATATTTTAATGATAATAATATGTAGACTGAATTACTTTATTGTTATTGTATGCCAGTACGGCGGGTCATAGCTGAACATTAATATTATTGTATAATAACACCCTACTACCTATGTACCACAATAAAAAATTTGACTTTGAAAAAAAAAAAAAAAAATCCTGTTAAGATTTTGTTCATTTACAGATTCATCTTTAGACGTGTAAATATTCAAATGAGGATCCAAGACAGGGTGCAATGGAGTCAGAGCTACCGTAATCATGCGGTGCGGCCGTGGAATTTGATTTACGAACTAAGGCTATTATTTTTCTCGCACGCCTTTGCTGTTGATTAGCACGAACAATAAATTATAAGAAGAACAAAACAAAAAAAGCGTTTACGCAGATTGGTAAAGTTCGCCTCAGCGGACGTAGTAACAAAGTGTTTTTGACAATGTCCGCTGTGACGGACAAAGCACTTTAGTACTGAATAAAGGATAAAAATAGTGTAAATTTGTACTCTTTTTTTATAGGTATTGTTTCACCTAACCAAGTAAAAAATTTCATGCAATTATTGGTTAGAACAATAAAAAATTAATACAAATACGTTGACCAAAACCTACGTCTGCTTCCTTGCCGATATTTTTGGAGATAACTGGTAGATAGATACAGTGATGGCGAGTTCAAAATATATTTTCTACTATCAGTTGATGAATTATACAATTATATCAGTTATTTAAAATTTGTTAAAAGTTATGTAATAGAATTTTTATGAAGTTGGCGTCCGTTCCAGCGACCAGTGCCAAATAAAGGGTTACTGCATAATGATACAATTCTAGGATGTATATTTAGATACCTATCCATAAATACAGTTGTTTTATTTACCAAAAGAAGTTTTGTTTGTGGGCTTTACGGAACAATTTTGTTGTTTATTATAATCAATGGCACGTCGTTTATATTATCATTCAAGTACTCCATAATATTACAAAAACGAGGATGTGCTTCGTAAAATTGTACAATTGGCGACCTTATCACTAAATTTGATATTTCAAGAATATACAAAAGCAAAAGTAGTCTCCTGATTGAATATTTAGAAGTCAGAGCTCAGTAGCCTCCGCCTTAAAAATTGTAAAATGTTTCATCATGAAAATTATTTTTAAACATGAGAAGTCTTAGAAACTTGAATTGCTTATAAATACAGACACATTGTAGATTAGAAATAATCGAGGGGAAAAATACATCCTACCGCTGTTGTATATTAAATAGGTTCTGCAAAAGTTTTGAACTGCATTTTTGTTTTGAAACCACCTCCTATACGAACTTTATATCAGCTCTTAACCTAACCGTCTAAATTGCCTGTCCCCAGCTTAAAGAGGAGCTGTAAATTTTGTAGATCTTAAACAATATCTTAATTACATCTTAATTATTACACCATAATCAATTGAGCTGTCTTAGCATTCCGATTAAATTAGTTTGCAGGAAGCTACGATGGTGTCAAACATAAGGCTTCATGCCACACACATTTGTTATACAGGCAGGAATCAATGCCTTAGTGATTTTTTAATCTAATGTTTAAAAAAAACGTCGTCTATTCTCCAGGTGATCGTGCTGAACCATCCGGGACAGATCAGCAACGGCTACACTCCCGTACTGGACTGCCACACGGCTCACATCGCGTGCAAGTTCGCTGAGATCAAGGAGAAGTGCGACCGTCGTACTGGTTTGTATTGCTTAGCATTTATAGACTTGCCCTTGTCCAAGACTTCGAACATGTGCAAGTTCAAAGAAACGCGTCGATAATCCGTTTTTAATGTGCAGTTGTTTAAGTGTGTTTTGTAAGTATAGGGCTCAGTTTTACCAACCACTCGATTTTCCCAATGCTCCATTTAACTCTCCCTTTAGTATTCTATTCCCAAATTGTATCTCAGCTTTATCAACTCCTACAAAACCTATATTTTTCTTAACTTCGATTTATGCCTAAGTGGCATTTTCATATCTATGTCATTTATCAGAGATCAATATTAAAATTTACTAAATGTTTGTATTTACATATGTTCTCGCTATTGTCAATCTTTATTTTTCATGCATCAAATATATTAATTAAAAAAATGTTACATTTGTCTTGCAGGAACCAAATATTTTACAATAATAAAGAATTACATACTTACAAGACTTAAATGGTATAGGTACAAACAAGATAAAAGTAAAAAATATAAAACAATATAGAACCTTCTTCAGTATTCTTCAGTTATCTATATAAATAGTATGGATTGATATTCCTAGGTAAAACAACGGAGTTGGACCCGAAGTCGATAAAGTCCGGGGACGCGGCCATCGTGTGCCTCGTGCCGACCAAGGCGCTGTGCGTGGAGTCGTTCCAGGAGTTCCCGCCGCTCGGCCGCTTCGCCGTGCGCGACATGCGCCAGACCGTCGCCGTCGGCGTCATCAAGGTGCGACACTTTACCTACCTTACCCACTATGTACCTACTTACTTTTGTCATCGTCATTTATAAAAAAATATTCAATAGAATGCCTTAGTTTACCCTCGATATGTTGAACATAACTTACTCTTAAAAGGTAACAGATAGATTGAACCTAACTTTAGACCTAATTTTAAATACTACAAATTTGACGTAGATATCAGTTGGTCGACAATATACTTATAAGCCAAAGTGTACTACGTGAGTTCAACAAATGGATATGCGACAAAACTGTACTGCGACTCACCATAGTTCGAATGCAAGCTTGTGCGACACACTGAAGATCGACATCTCGCTAAACGATCAATAGGTTCAGGTTTGGTTCGGTTCGGTCAGATTAGAACTTTACAAAACAACGCATGAGCCGAGCGAGCGAAGCGAGCATGCCGGCAGCGACCAGCGAAGTGCCAGAAAGCCTATCGCATTTACGAGATGTCGATCTTCAGTGTGTCGAGCTCACGTAGTAGGTACACTCTATAAGTCATGATGCCGAACGTAACTGCAATACCTATTCAAATTTATATGAACGCTTTTGTTTCAGAGTGTCAATTTCAAGGAAGTAACGACGGGTAAAATTACCAAGGCCGCTGAGAAGGCCCAGAAGAAAAAATAACTATGGGGCACACGTAACATTACAGCGGCGGCGGCGAGCGGTGCGCGCTGGGTTGGCTCGCTCTGGGCTGGCCCGGCCCGCCTGGCCCGCACGGCCCCCCTGGCCCTCTCGGCCCGCTCAGCTCGCTCAGCCCGCTCTGCCCGCTCGCTCGCTCCGTTCGCTCCGCGCCACGCCCGACTCCTCCCCCTAGGATCTCCCCGCAATCGGAGCTTCTTCACTGGTCACGTCCCCTACGTATGCATTTATCATAGCACGATATTCTTAAAGTTAGTTCGTTTTAGTTACGCTTATGTATTAAGTTTATATCTTTGTGATTATTTTAGTCGTAAGTTACTCGCCAAGTTTGTGTTTCCGTATCTTAAAGCTCGTTACGTTTTATTTTTCCATCGCAAGGAATTTAGGAGGAAAAGCAATGGAGTGGTTGTTGAATCTTTAAACCATTTCCGTGCACAGACCATCATATCGTATGTTGTTTGAGCGCCGGCTATCACTTGTATATGTTGAATTATCTTCTTTACTATGTACAAGAACTTCCATTCCTACAAAGGACAGTGTCGATTCTCAACGGCATGTTGTGTTAATTTCCAATGTCGATACAATTGTAATGTTTAGTTGTGAACATTTGTATCAGTACTTCACTCTATAGCTAGACGCGTAGGTGTAAGTAAGTATCTCATGTTTTCCAGTCAAAGTGGTAGAAGATTGACGTAAAGGTAACATCAGTGTAGTAATTGAGGGAAGTTGATTGTGAATCATTTCTCTCCTAGTTAGCAGTACGAGTATGATTAAAACGTTAAAAACGTTTTGATAGAAATTTTTGAAAACTGTAAAGGGTAGGTAACTTTATTTCGGTTCCTAGTATTTAAAATACGATGACTTAAGTTAACTTCAGCGTGAGGGTTTAAATATTCAATATTAATCAACCCATTATCTAATACTTTTTCCATAATGTTTACTGTTTAGAAATTCTTACATACGGAAAACAAACTCAAGACTCATTTTAAGCTAAATGTAACTTTGTAATTTTTTCAATAATTTTTGTAAAGACCTTGATCCTGATAAAACCAATAAAGAAGCTACTGGTATATTCGTGTTTTATTTTACCCGCTTCATAAGACTACATAAGTATATAACTTACCTATAGTATGCCTTGGAATAAAATATTTTTACTTTAAACACTTTAAAACACCTTTTATGTCAAATTAGATAATACCTAAATTTACAAAACTCTTAACCTAAATTTATCAAAGCAATTAATTATTCATTCATTAATTGGTTTTCGTTACATATGGATGCAGCCCCACCCACGTAAAGTTACTTCCAGTTGACGATACTTCCATACAACTTTCATCCCCTCCTTTCAACCCCTCACAAACCTTTTCTCGCATTAAAAAGTGTCCTGGGTAGGAATCGAACCCACGACCTACGGCGTTAAAGGCAAGTCTACCAACTACGCCAAACTACCGTACCGTAGCCGATATGTACCGTATATACTCTGAAAGTAAATATTTATTGATATATCGACATGACCAGTGGCGGTGAAAGGTTAAGTGCCGCTACCAAATTGGAATGTAATACAATACAAAAGAACAATGGCAGGTCTCCATACTAAGAATTGACTGGGATCATAGTGAAGCGTCCCGTAATGAAAAATATGTCAAATCATTTGGCGTTGGCTTTCGTATCTATAAGTGAGACTATTTTCATTTGGGAAACCAAAAAAAAATATTAAGTACTGTTTTTGAATTTTTAGGTAATGAATGAACGCCAAACAACAATCCTGCTATATTATAAACGCGAAAGTATGTAAGTATGGATGGATGGTTGTTTGTTACTCTTTCACGTAAAAACTACTGAATGGATTTTAATGAAACTTTACAATAATATAGCTTATACATCAGAATAACACATAGGCTACAACTCATAAAGATATTGTGTGAAATGTCCAAAATATGACGATAAGTGTCAAGTAGGAAAAAAATTACCATCCGTGAGCTATTCCGACGTGTACTGCCAAAAACGGTAGAGGATGTGTAATCCTACTAAAATTATAAATGCGAAAGTTTGTGAGTGTGTATGGATGTATGTTTGTTACTCTTTTACGCCAAAGCTACTTTAACGTGGATATGTTAACTAGCTATGCTTAACTAGCATAGCTAGTTATCTATAAAACTTCGTAGATTGAAATTAAATCGATGTGGTATGGTCTAAGTGATAGATAGATAAAATCTGAAAAACCCTAATAAATTCTAACCCTCGGTGTAGGTACTGACAACATTTCATATTTTTTACGGGCATGTAACTATTATTGCGTTATTTAAAAGTAAATCCAAAACTAGGGCAACCATATTTTTCCTTTTTGCGAAATTATGAACTTTTCATTCATAATTTCAACTTTGAAATTCGAGGTATTCTAAAAAGACGTAAGCGGCAAATGACGTCATACATACGGTGGAATAGCCAGCGATGTTTGCTTTAATGTAACCCGTCAAAAAAAAAACGGCCAAGTGCGAGTCGGACTCGCCCATGAAGGGTTCCCCAGCAGCAAGTATTTCAGTTAATTAAATGAAAGGTAAATTGCGGTTTACGATTTATGGCGTATTAAAAAAAAACTACTCACTAGATCTCGTTCAAACCAATTTTCGTTGTTAGTTTACATGGTAATGTACATCATATATTTTTTAGTTTTATCATTATCTTATTTTAGAAGTTACAGTGGGGGGGGGGGAGGGACACTCATTTTTCCACTTTGGAAGTGTCTCTCGCGCGAACTATTCAGTTTAGAAAAAAATGATATTAGGAACCTCAATATCATTTTTGAAGACCTATCCATAGATAATAAATTTTTTTTTGAGTTTCAGGTCTATGTATGGGGAAACCCCAAAATTATTATTATTTTTCTATTTTAGTGTGAACATCTTAATGCGGTTTACAGAATACATCTACGTACCAAGTTTCAACGGTAGGTACAGCTCTTATAGTTTCGGAAAAAAGTGGCTGTGACATACAGACAGACAGACATGACGAATCTATAAGGGTTCCGTTTTTTGCCAATTGGCTACGGAACCCTAAAAATCACTGTCTTGTGAAACTCGTTGGCGCCTAAACTTGTTTACTTTGTTTAATGTTTTCAATTTCAAATCACCATGAAAGTTTTGAAATTTAAAACCGTGAGTGACAATTGACAATTTGACATGTCTTGTTTGACATTAATGTTTTCGTTTAAAACGTTGGAATGCTCAGGCAAAGGAAACTACCTCGTCCACCGTATAAGTGACGTCATCACACCTTTTTTAGGTTGTATTTTTTTCCTGAGAAAAGAAAATAAAACAATATAAAATAATATATTTGAACTCAGGATACAAAAATAAAGAAATGGTATTTTTGTTTTAAGGTGGTGTCAGTTTTGAAATGTTATCAAATTACAAAAGTTAGGCAGGTATTTAAAAAAATGCACTTGCCCCGTAAACACTAAAGCTAAGTGTTATATTTTATTCCTCATCCTCATCTCTTATTATTATATCATTAATAAATTTAATGGTAACATTTCGGATGTACCTACCTAATTCGAAACTCATTTGATAAGCTGTTAAAAACATAAAATAACTCTGGCTTTTACGAGAAGGAGTGAATAATTGAAATATCGTGGAAAATGTATTAAATTTGATTCATATATATGAAATCTATGGACGCTAAAAAAAGGCCAGACCAAGTTGTGCCATTGTTCTTTAAATATTGTTATGCTAGTGATTCATAAGGTGATAATTATCATCAAGAAGAACAAATTAAAATTATATATTTCGTATCATATAATTATAATACCATTCGCCAAAGGACAAAGTAGTTTGTTGGCAGAAAGATGACTCCCTTGTAGCATTACATTGTAGTATAACTAATACTTATACCTAATAAATGACTGGGATCTAAAAACTAAAACTGCAATTACGAACTTATTTTATTCACATTGTACTGTGGATTCTATGCTAAAATAAATAATCAAAAAAATTCTTGGACAAATAACACTTTATTTCTAAATAATAATACATATTTGAGAATACTAATAGATATTTGAGATAAATATAAACATCTTTTATAGTGAAGCCCAAACAAACAACTGAAAAAAAATTCATATTGAGTCAATCAATATGAAATTTTGAATAATTATAAAAATAAACTAGAGACTAAATGAACCGAAATTCTAATCCATATTAATTAGCACGAGTAGAACAATGAAACAAAAGTAGGCAATAACTAATTATATCCATTTGTTCCTATGGTAAAAAGGTCCATCGGCACATTTTATTTTTTAACGTTTATTGATTCTTTTTAATTATTTTTGAGAGTTACACATGAAAAGAGAACAATGAGTATCAGCGATTATTAAAATAGCATTTTTTCACATGATTTCCTGAATAATACAACCTTTCACATGCACTGATTACCTACCTATTTAAAATTCGACAATATAGGTACGTAAGTTTATGTAGTTCGCATTTATAATGTTCTTCATTAAATAATACGTAGGTAGAAATGTAATAAAAATATACATGATTATGTTAATAATTATCATGGCATGACCATGTAGGTACTCTATGTCCAGAAGCTACCACTGATCTGTGAACGAGCGGCAACGTTTAGTTCCATGGAGCGCAGTCTGAGTGACCGCAAAAATGGTTTGTTTTCTAAGAAGACGTCGATTCAAAGTACCAGGGAAGCAGATTAGAAGAGGTCGATGCAATTTTATTTTTATTTATTTATTTAGGAAACAAACAGTCGTTTACAAAAAATGTATACAAAACTTAATTTCTAATAGACCTAAAGTTCCATTATCTTAATAACTAATCTTATGTTCCTAGTTTACTTTGAGAACACTGAGCAACACATACAAGATTATCAAATAAATTATACAATCTAAAAAGTTTTTTGTATCTTTTTAGCTATTATTTAGTAGTAATTTTCTTATTTTAAGTCTAAATTGTGTATAAGAGTTTGAGAAAATATCAACACTGTTAAGATTTTTATCATAAAAATTGCAAGAACGTCTTATAAAGGTGTTTTTAGCATATCTTGTACTGCACATTGTGGTAGAAAAGGTATCCATAAGACGTGAGGAGGGATGCGGTACTCTAAACGTGATATATTTTCTATAAAGTATGACCACTTTGAATACCTGTTCCGCGCGCCGTTACTTTTGGTGGTGATCTTGGCTCATTTAACCAAGTATCTACAAAATAATTTTAAAATGACAGCACCAAAAGTACCAGATGAGCAAATATTTGTACAGGCCAATTCAAATTTACATAAATTTGCATGGACCTCTTCGAATATCTGCTCCATCTCCATCGGTACTTTTGGTGGTGAGTGTCATTTGTCAGACAGCGAAATCTCATTTAACAACGTTCACGTGCCGGTTCTCTTTATATCTCGTGACGTAGGCAAATATGATGTTGATCCCTTGGAATCGTACGAGGCCGCTGGTGTGGGACGTAACTTGTGTGGTTACACTGGTTCCTTCCCACCTACAAATTTGTTCGAGAGTTTGAGGTACCGTAGCGGGTGTTGCTGATAGCCTCTAGCGGAGGAAATATGCTGCAATCGATAAAAGTTATTTGGCTCTTACGTTTCGGGTCAAGGCCCATAGTTTCTATGGGCCTCTAACTGAATCTATGGGTCCAGAAGTGCGGTACCTAAGGGCATCTTCTGTCCATTAGATTTTTCCAAAATTCAGCTGACCAAAGACCTGGCCCACACCTCGGCCACCCTTGCTATTCAAAGGGGTAACGTTGATAGTTTTTGATAGTCGTACCCGCTGACGATGACTTTATGGCAAGTTTTTATTTACAGGTAATTTTAATTATGTAGTTTAGAGAATGGTTTTCATAAATCTATCATTAACAGCTATCGACTGAGATATATATTTTACAAGGTTCGTTATGTTATTTGCATGGTTTAATTGTAGAATAATTTTAGACTTACAATATAAAGAAAAGTAAAAAATTCGTCAAAAAAGCTTACCCATTACAATAAAGGTGACCCACAAATCATAATTGGTTAACAAGTTCCTTGATTTTGAATTTATGCATAGCTCTGGGCTTGATTAAACAGTGTTCGATTTATAATTTTTACGTACCTCATCTCTGTTATATACAAGCCGGAAGAAATTATTTAAATAAAATAGCATTGCAACCCTGGGTTTTGCTCCCTATTAAAAAAATATACTGTCATGTTGGCAGTGACAGCTGACAGCAACGTCAAATACATGTTTGACAAGTGATTTCGATTAAGTTTCTGTGAGGTGGACGACAGGTTTTCGCCGCTTATTTACTTGCGATACCACCGAGTTGTTGATAACGAAACATGATGACGTGTGCTTTGCCGTAAGTGAAAGTTATTAGTGGTAGGAGCAATACGCGTAGGCCTTCAATATCTGTTGTGTATTGTAACGACTGCAGTCTGCCGCGCGCTGTGGTTTTGATCACTTGGATCCATTTACCGTTCTGCTTCGTTTACGATGTGTGGAATTTTTGCATACATTAATCATTTAACGCCCAAGACTCGGCGTGAAATTTTAGAATTATTGGTTAACGGATTGAAACGGTTGGAATATCGCGGATATGATTCAGCAGGCGTCGCCGTCGATGCCGCGGACCAGAAAGACATAGCTGTGTTGAAACAAAGCGGTAAGGTAGCCGCTCTGGAAGAGCTATTGCAGCAGCGCAGCGTCGAACTCTCTGTGGAAGACAGTGTGGATTCGCATTGTGGCATCGCGCACACACGTTGGGCGACGCACGGCGAGCCTAATGCCATCAACTCGCACCCACAGCGCTCCGGAGAAGACAACGCTTTTGTTGTCATTCATAATGGAATTATTACCAACTATAAAGCAGTTAAAACCTTCCTTGAGAATAAGGGCTATGAGTTTGAATCACAAACTGATACAGAGGCCATTGCCAAGCTTATACATCATCTGTACAACCAGCATAAGGATTATACCTTCCAAGAGTTGGCAGAGCAAGTGATTCAACAACTGGAAGGTGCATTTGCATTGTGCTTCAAGTCTCGTTATTTCCCAAATGAGTGTGTTGCTACCCGTCGTGGTAGTCCCCTGCTTGTGGGCATCAAAACCCGTCGCCGCCTATCCAGTGACCATGTGCCTATTATTTTCACCAACAACAAGGCCACTCGTGGTGTGGTGCCTTCTGTTCCCCGTGTGAACAGCCATGCCCAGTTTGAGCCTGAAGAAGAGAGGGAAGTTGAGTATTTTTTTGCCTCTGATGCATCAGCTGTCATTGAGCACACCAACAGGGTACTATATTTTGAGGATGATGATGTTGCTCATATTAAAGATGGAGTGCTTAGCATTCATCGTTTGTCTGGCAGCAGCACTGATCCTCACCAAAGAGAAATTTTTACTCTTAAACTGGAATTGCAACAGATTATGAAAGGTAACTATGATTATTTCATGCAGAAGGAAATCTTTGAGCAACCTGAATCTATGGTAAATACTATGAGAGGACGGCTCAACTTTGCAAATGGAACTGTCACTTTGGGTGGCATTAAAGATTATATTCCTGAAATTAAGAGATGCAGAAGGTTGATGTTGATTGGATGTGGTACCAGTTATCATAGTGCTGTAGCAACACGTCAACTTCTTGAGGAATTAACAGAACTGCCTGTTATGGTGGAGTTGGCTTCAGATTTCCTAGACAGAAATACCCCTGTTTTCCGTGATGATGTCTGCTTCTTCATTTCTCAATCGGGTGAAACAGCTGACACTTTGATGGCTCTCCGCTACTGCAAGCGCCATGGTGCCCTCATTGTTGGTATCACTAACACAGTGGGAAGTTCTATATGCCGTGAGTCACACTGTGGTGTCCACATTAATGCAGGCCCTGAAATTGGTGTGGCCTCTACAAAAGCTTACACTTCACAGTTTGTGTCCTTAGTTATGTTTGCTCTTGTTATCAGTGAGGACCGTATCTCTCTACAAAAAAGACGCGCCGACATCATTGAAGGATTACATGAATTAGATACTAAAATTCGTCAAGTGCTGGCTCTCGATGAAGAAGTTAAAGCTCTAGCCAAGGATCTGTACCGCCAGCGATCACTGCTCATAATGGGTCGTGGATACAACTTTGCCACTTGCCTTGAAGGGGCTTTGAAAGTAAAAGAATTGACTTACATGCACAGTGAAGGCATTATGGCAGGGGAATTGAAACATGGCCCTCTTGCCCTCATTGATGACTCTATGCCTGTTATGATGATTGTAATGCGCGATCCTGTTTATACTAAATGCATGAATGCTCTACAGCAAGTTACTGCTCGCCAAGGTCGCCCTATAGTCGTGTGCGAGGAAGGTGACACAGAAACGATGGCTCTCGCTTCCCAATGCCTCCACATACCCAAAACAGTGGACTGTTTGCAAGGAGTACTCACTGTTATCCCCATGCAGTTGCTGGCCTACCACATTGCCGTGTTGCGCGGATGCAACGTGGACTGCCCGCGCAATCTCGCTAAATCTGTTACAGTAGAATAACTGTAATAAGTGTATGTAATGAGTGATTATCTGCGCCCCCGCACAGCTACAGTGTACATGCTAATTTGATGGACTAACATAGATAATTGTCAAGTAATATAAAATTTGTCATCCAATAACGGACCAAGAAATGTAGTATTTTTTTGGTCGATTGTGTAAAATATTTGACAAAACTTTGGTACGCGAATGAAACATCACACAATGTAGTAATTTAATAAATAATGTAATTAATGTAGCACTACTGATGTTGGGGAAGTAGAAACATGTATCAATGTTGTATTTTCTATATTATTATGCTTTTATTGTTTTCTAATTATTTTCGTACATTCCGAAACTTTAATTTTATCTTACTAATGTTCTACTGACATTCCGTAGATTTGTCACTAAGCTTTGTTTTGGGGCTGGTATTTTAATACCTGTTATACAAGTAAGATCAGTCGACGCGTCGCACCAAGGCCATGCCTCTCTCTCGCTTGTGCTTAGATATGCAATCGATCAGGTGCCACAGGTCAAGTAAACCAGTCCCACTAATTTCCTTTCTTTGTTTAACGCATTACGCGTCAGTTGCTGGCTTGTTGTTACGCCATAGTCATACACAACATCAGTTAACTTAATTCCCTCCTGACAAATAAGTATGTTTATAATCTTTGTTATAATTGTATCATATTCCCTCTCCTCTTTTTTAACGTCGTCTTATACTTCTCCTTGAACTGTGGCTGTACTTTACAGATTTTTTGTCATACATTCATTCCCGAAAGCATTCCTTTCAAATTACACATTGGTTTTTCCGTAAGGGAGCAGAACGCGCGACGGCGAATGCCTAACCTCGGGATTTAGTTTAGTTTTTATTCGATTCTCTTTATCCAGTCTTCTTGTATCGCTGACATTTTGAGGGATTACCATTTATGTGCAATTTTGTCTGAGATTCTTTTATAATAATGCAAAGCTAGAAAGTATATTTATTATATTGTAAGATTTAAAAAAGTTTTTGTCTATCAGACTCCGTGTTATTTTCCATGTTTTAAAAATTATTTTTTTCTACAGATTTTAAAAGATATTGTGTTTACTATCAATATCAGATTATATTGATATGGTTTTATTGCAATCAGATTGTTATTATTGTTTAGATTCTATAGATTCGAAGCTATATTTTATCTTTAAGGACATCACATTTAATCGAGATTTTAGTACTTACGTATAATACTTGTATATACTTACGTAATATAGTTAAGTCGAAATAATAAATATCGACATCCGTAAGTGCTACGTAATGGCTGAATGTCCCATGTAAAATGTTAATTATAAAAAAATGAATCTATTTGATTAGGTTACAATAGTTTGTACAAAGTAATATCAATGGTTAACTTATTATGGTATTGTCATTGACCTAATTATTATTATGATAGTGTGTAAATTGTACTTGTATAAACGAGGAACAATATCGCAAACAGTTATTTAGCTGAATAATTAACTACTTCGAGTGTCTTGATCTTATCTCTATTATGCAAGATACGGTGATATTATTTCGACGACCTGTATTTTAGATAAAATGCACTTCTTTTAGATTATTATTGTCATTATATCACGCATTACGTTTGTGCTGAGTTAATTCTCCTATTTGTTCTGTGCAACAGAGATAATACACAACCCATATAAAAGTTTATGACAAATAGAAACTGGAACTTATAGCAGTGATTTTCAAATATAACTTGATAGAATAATTTCTGTTGTTTGTCTAAGAAAAAAAAAATCATGAAGTGTAAAAATAGTATCATCGGATCTCGTACTAATTGCAGTTATAAAGTCATGTTTAATTAATTAGTGAGAACACAGAGCATTTCGAGTGTACCTTAATGATATTACCATAATAATGGAAACCTACCTATTTTGTTTGTTATCCATATTTTGAGCGACCTTGCCTTCCATGGAGACAATATTGTATAAGGTGCTACGGGCTAAGCACAATTTCATCTATAATGTATTTGTTCATAGATTATGTAAATGGCGGGTCGGGACGCTTCTAGGTATAATGAAACGCAAACTCTATGTGGCGGCTGTGAAGTTATCTCTGCGTCATTTTTACCTTAACGAGGTCAGTGCACCAACTTGTTGGTTGTAAACAGCGCGTACGACTAAAATAAAATAAAAAATATTAAAAATAAATCTGGTTTATTTTGTACTATAACGTATTTGAGGAATCAAATTGAAAGATTTGGATCATATTGTATATATGGAAAAACCAAAAATTTATTTCACCACAACGACATCTGTCAGCTCGATCGCTTACATATTTGCCGGGGCCAAGTTCACAGCCACGATAAAGTTTGCATCAGATATAGAATATTTTGATAAAAATACTTATAAATTCTTGTAATTGAATTAGTATTTATAAATCTGATTGTCGATAAGGTTTGAAAACGAGGAAATGTGTGATAAGTGTTTGAATCTGATATGAAAGGACGATTACGTAGTATGTACCTAGATAACTGTTTTTATTCTGCCTTTCGCAAAGCAACGGTTACAGTAGTGTTTTACATACATGCTTTTAATAGAATGTTATTTTAATTACACCTTCGTGAATGGGTTAGACCGGAATAAGTGATAGCTACACCTACACGAAATAGGTAAATGTGGGGATATATGACCTACTATGAGGCAATCCAAACATTTTACGCCCTTATTGCGCCAGCGCTTAGATTGTGTTTTGTCTTAGTCTTTCACATTAAAACAGACTGACTCTTTCAACATGTAATTTCGCCACAAGTACTTTTTCTTGAAAAATTCTTTAAGTAATATTTTTGCCTTGCCTTGCCTTGGTGTGCGTCCAACTTTTGGTTTATCCTCGTGGGACGGATATCCCCACATAGATTGGTAAATGTTTTTTTTACAATGAAGCTAAACAAAAGTACATGTAAACAATAAAATGCCTACTTTTCTGTTATCTCAAATTATATGATATTCACCCATGTTTTTGCTAATATTTGGGATAGTAAATATTGACGCGTCATGTCAAGACACAACTACTAAATCAGAATGATGAGCGTAATCTCTATTATCTGTCATGTGTGAATTTTGACAGCTTGTGAAAAAAAAACAATAAACAAAATTTGTATCGATTACAAAAAATGGTGTTTAAATATTGTTCAGTGTGAATGTAATATTGTTTGTATTAAAAACAACTGGTTTTCAGCTCAAACCCAAAACATGGGTTTTGGAAGTGTGGAATTTGATGTATTCATTGAAAATACCACAGTTTTCAAAATTCATCGAGTAATAGAAAACATTAAAATAATTAAATTTCAAGTATTTTGCCGATTATGTCACTTTTGTAACTTTGTATTGGTCCATACAATTGTTATTATCTATTGCATCATTTGCTTCTCCTCCGAAATGTTAAATGTATTTCCTTATTCGAGGCTATTAATGTTAACCAAATACCTGATTTTTTCAATTAAACTATTATGATTTTGATAGTATTACATATTATAACAAAGCGGGGTAAAAGCTTGTCCTTAAATAAGGAAATATATTTTAGGTATTCGTGCGCTAAATCTAGAACTTAATTTTTCCTATGTTTCTAAAAATGTCGACCTTATATTCTATGTAAATACTTTTATAATTTACTGTTATGAATTAAGTATGAACTATGTAATTTGATTTTCTAAACTTATCGCTAGTCAAAATTTTAGTTAAGATATTTTTTGATATTAAATATCTCGAAATGAAGTTAATTTTATTTTCATTTTTAAATTTAACCACATATCTATGTAGTTTGTGATAAACTTATTAGCGTATTAAACCTCCTTATTTCCCTTTTACTAACACACCACACTAGAGTATAGGTGTATATTTACAGTAAAATCAGATAAGATGTAGATTAAAGTCATCTCCGTTAAACAAATATATTTCTTAAAACATGGCTTACTTTTGTATGGAATAACTATTTTCGAAATTACTTATACTTAATTAATCTCTAAATAATGTTTAAGTTGACATAGAGTAACTCAATCTCATGCATTGTAGTATCATGGCGTATGTTCATAATTAATTGGTTAGCTCGTATTACAACATGATAGAGTTTAAAAAGAGTTAATTTAAGGGTTTTAAATTGTAATATTGTGGGCCACTGAGCAGGACACAATTTTGCCTAAGTACCTACCTAACTATTAGGAACGTAGTTATAGCAGTACTCTAATCGCAATGATATTAGAGTAGGTACTGCTAAAATATCTCTTTTATCTAAAACTAGTAGTTTATAGAAAATAAAAAAACCACACATTTATCACCTTTTTTCGGCTCACCCAGTTAACTTTTTATTATCTCACAAAAGGCACTGACCGCTCAAGGTAAATAATAAGCCTCAGTATGGCGCGGCGGGGTAATTACATGCATGCACTTCACGCACACAAACTATAATAATAATATCCTGGGACATTATTCACACACGGTAATCTGATCCCAAACTAAGCAGAGCTTGAACTATGAAAACCAGATAACTGATATACTACATATACTATTTTTCTTTTGTAAATACATACTTATATAGATAATTTACACCCAGACTCAGGACAAACAGACATGTTAATGGACACAAATATTTGTCCCGTGTGGGAATCGAACCCACGACCTCCGCCGTGAAAGGCAGCGTATCTACCAACCACGCCAACAGACCCGTCAAGTACATATGTACATATGGGTCACACATAGAATAGTTATACCATACGGGGTTAATACCCGACACAGGACGCCGAGGTAGAAGCGAGGCGCCATAAAATTAGACTACAAGCAAACTGTTTATTTCGAAAAAAAAAATTTTTTTTTTGTTTGTTTTTTCAGCCTTATATAACAAAGTTCAAGGTGGCGATGTAAATAAACACTATGTAATTCTGTGAGATATTGCCACACGGGATCTCCCAGAAATAGTAAATACCCACATAAAGCCGGAGCGGCTAACTTATACGTAAACAGGTGGCGACCCACTGACCAGTGGGGAATATCATAACTATCATCATCGTCATTACAGCTGAAAGAAGTCCACTGCTGGTCAAGCCTCCCACAAGAAGTATCGTGGGCGGGACATGCCATAATCGCCACGTTTGGCAGACGGGTTGGCCATCGCAGTAAGATAGTCATAGTACTATGGCGATCTGCAGTCCAGGGGCTCTACCAGCTAAGTCGCCGAACATCGCAAATAAATACAGGTTACAAATTACTTAAACAATCGTTAAATCGGCTTTAACGTTGACAATCGACTCCGGACCATTTGTGACGTTCACATGTGCTCATGGAAGCCGATTTAACGATTGATTATGTCATTTTTAACCTTTATTTATTTGAACACCATTTAAGAAATCGATGTTCGGCGACTTAGCCGGTAGAGCCCCAGTTGCTTTCGGGACTGTTTACTTTTACTATAGCTGTTACACCAGTCATAGCTAGGTACTAGATTTCCGTCGTTGATGGACGGCTCAAAATAATTTGTTTCCCGTTTGAATTATTTTCAAATGATTTCTTTTTAAAACGTTTTCTTGGACGAACGAAGGTGCACAACCATGGAGATCGTCACAGTACCTACATAGAAGCTGCGCGTCCTCCGGTGGACATTCCCTCGGATCGACTTCTGCGCCCCCCAGGATGAAATTGGGTGATGATATATTCGCCGCCGTCACAACACGGCAAATCTATCTTAACTAAACAAAGTTAATATGAAAACCAATATTTTACAAGCACAAGTATGGTGCATACAGTTAGTTAGGTGATCGGTTTCCGCAATTAGCCTCCTAATTGGGCCAATGTTCATGATCTTATTTGTGTAATCGAACCGTTTCAGTTCCGCCCAAGAGACCTTGAAAATTTTTTAAAAAGGACACTTGGGGCGGGATCTACAATCGATATCGAAGCTTAAAATATAGTTTGTAGAATTTTTGTCTGTTTGTCTGTATGTATGTCCGGGCTAAACTCAAAAAGTACTGCATGGATTTACTTCAAATTTTGCATGAATATTACTAAGAGGTCGGGTCAACATATAGGCTACATATTATCACGCTATCACCTACGGGGAAGGAGCTGTGATAATTTATAACATTTAACGCGGGTAAAACCGCGGGGCACAGCTAGTGTACTTAATAAGAAGTAAAAATAAAACTTGTTTTGCATATTTGGGCATAATTATCTCACGAGACACCGAATTATATCTTGCAATAGTATATTCAATAATTTTATCTTATGGAATTGTCAGATGCATACAAAATAACACTTGGTGTTCTTGTGTTAAGTCTCTAAGATTTTACCCAAGCACCGTACCGACTTATCGTGTGGGCAGTGGTTACCCTTGTGTCAGAGTTGTTCAAAACGCCCATTAGGCCTCTGACTAATGGCTACAACCGGGACCGACAGTTTAACGCGCGCTCCGAAGCACGATGACGCTCAGAAATGAAACCACTTTGGCGGTCACCCATCTGTGGACTGCTCGCGAGATTATTTGCTTGACCTCGCCAATCACTTACGGACCGGTGTGATCTCTGGTGGTGACCGAACACCTGAACAATCATAATTAAAAGATCAAGTCCCGTAAACGTAGAACAATGCAACAACCGATTTCAAAGTAAATAAAGTACTATACAAGTGTATCGGACATATTGCGTTGGAAAAACGCATATGTTTTGATGATAACCTTTTGTATTTGTTATCACAAATAATCAACATTGTTTTTCAAATACAAATATTATTATTATTATTATTCTCTATAAATTGTACTCTAGGTAGAGTTTACATGCACCGGAACAGCATACTTGCGTTCCCGGGGCTCCTCCCGATAGGCGCCAAGAGAAGTCCACGGCAGGTTAGGTTTAGTCGGTGCGAGTCCGACATACTCAGACACTTTTTGCGGGTGGCATGAGTATGCATTCCCCCTGCTTTATAAAAAAGGAGTTGACATCACGTCAAGGCTTTATTGCGTAGGCAATTAAAGCTATTTTCGTAGTGTAAGTGGATCTGCTCACGTGGCGTCGACTATACCTATCTTTCATCGGGCTTGAATTTATGGTGGCCGGTAACATTTTAAAACTAACCAGTTATACAACAATTTCAGGTGTCTATTAAAATCAGCAGATAAAATCGAAGCCTTTTTTATAATATGCATGTGTAAGTTGTTATTTTTTTCTCAAAATGATCTGAAGTCATTTCATGTGTTTTAGTAACCAAACCTATTTCTATGTTGCCATATTTGTTAACTACCCGTTTATTTTGTACGTGTAGGTACTTACATAGCCTTTTTGAACGATTTCGGAGAGTCATCCAAGGTAAAATAGGTTTAGGTATGTACTACAATAATCTTTTTTGGTTTGTTACCGTAACTAGAATTAATTAGGTGATACTAGCCCGGGGTTTTCACCGTTTAAGCTTTATAAACTATACCTAGCCTATATGCTATTCAGATATATAAGCTATATTATTACAAAGTTTCATAAAAATCCGTTCGGTAGATTTTATGTGAAAAAGTATCAAACATCCATACATCCATAACACAAACTATCGCATTTATAATATTAGTAGGAAGGAAGTATCAACTATTTAGTAATAATTGGATCAATTATGAAACCACTTTTCGTCTGCATCTACATCTACACTCTAGGTACATATATAACATCTCTGTTGACTAAGTATTTGTGAGAGACCTGACATCCATAACCCAACGTAAATCTTATTTTGACAATTATTAAAACACGACACTACTTACCTACTGTGTTGTATCCTATTTTGTAAGCTACTAACATTATATTGTTATTTTATTTGTAAGTGGTTCTGTACGATTTATTGGAAATCAAGTAAATAAAAAGAACGAAACAGTCGGGCTAGTCGTGGGAAATATTTGTATTGTCTTTGAAATAGAGGTGTAGTTTTAAAAAATACTCCTATGCTGGCCATTCATCTATAGATTGGCCTCCGCGTCCTTAACCTTTACAATCACTTCCGGTGGACATATATGTACCTATGTATGTCCTAAAATTAAAGTTTAATGTAACATCTCCTTTATATTAATATATTTTATTTGTCGCCAAATTGACCTTCGGACTGATAAACTAGTTGAAGCGGATAAAATCTAAATTACCTACTTGGTGTTATTTGAATATTTAAAACATTAAAGTAATCGAGAAAAATTATAACTAAGTGTCTAGGAAAAAAAATAGCAAAGATTTATCGTATTCTAAGTAACTTCAATTGGAATAATGGCCTGTTGGCGTGGTTGGCAAATGCTTGCTTTTCACACCGGAGGTCGTGGGTTCAATTCCTACCCAGGATAGATATTTGTGTGCATGAACATGTCTGTTTATCCTGAGTCTGGGTGTATTTATCTATATAAGTATGTATTTATATAAGAACAATAGTACATGTAGTATATCAGTTATCTGGTTTCCATAGTACAAGCTTTGCTTAGTTTGGGATCAGACGGCCGTGTGTAAACAATGTCCCAGGACATTATTATTATTATTATACATACGTCGTTTTATCCTACTAATATTATAAATGAGAAAGGTCGTGAGTATGGATGTATAGACGTACTTTGGGTAGGTACGTTGGTTACTTTTTCACGCAAAAACTACGCAACAAAATATGATGAAACTGTAGTAATATCACACTAATATTATAAAGGCGAAAGTTTATGAGTGTGTATGTTTGTTACTTCTTCACGTCTAAACGGCTGGAGCAATATTGATTTTGGTATGGAGTTAGCGGACACCCTGGAATAACACATAGGCTATAATTTATAAAGTTTAACGGGGGTCAAACCGCGGAGCACAGCTAGTACCTATACAATAATGGGCGATCAAGCTCGCCTTGTCTTGTTTATGATAACTAAGTATATGTAACTAGTTGTTATGAGAAAAGTTTTTATATCGTGATCGTCGACAGAGATCTTGCCGCGACCGCCATTGCCGTTCTTGACGCTAAGTAAGCAATCCTATCGATAAAATGCTCTCTCCATTCTTGATTCGAATGAAGAGCCTGCGTTTTCGGGTATTCACATGGAACCGTGGTAGAACGACAGTTGCAAAGCAGATCCTCTAATGATGGTTACATCACTTTCACGCTTGATGATCGATGTCATCAATATGTGCGGTCGTTTAGTTAGTTTTATTTCTTTAAAAAGACAACGCCCGCACTAGGGAATCTAATCCCTGTGTCGCGGGGTACTTTACAAACATATAATAGATGGACCCATCCAGACTCTGAACAACTTTTTATGGGTCACACAAATAGTTGTCCGGCGCGGGACTCAAACCCGCGACACGAAGCGGCGAGGCGACTGTCTTAGCCGCTGCGCTACAGGTTTAGTCAAATTTTGCTAGACTGCTTAAGCTCTCGCTTGCCTCTATTGACCAACGAATCTGGAAATTTGTTTAGTTGGTTTTCCATGGAATCGGGACCAAAAACACCCACCCCGGGTTTGAACTTAGGCTAAAATCTACAGTTAAACACGCTACTGCAAGATCAAAGAGCTGCTTCGCAAGTAATTGAAATTAATTATTTGTTTTTAGTGTTTCTGAAAATGTTAATACATAATTTACTTTAATATTATTACTGTAGCGACCTACAGACTGTCAAACTGACAAGGCGGAAAACATTCTACATAAATTTGTACATACGACTAGTTCTCGGATTAATTCGTTTAATGTCATAAGAGTAAAAGGCGAAGTAATAATACAAATCCATTGGTGTTACTATACAATATGTATAGCATAAAATAAGAATATTTATTGGACACAGATAATATAAATTCACAGATCTACATAATAAGGTATTGAAACTGTTTTCCAAACTAGGCTTCCGCCAATCACCGGAACGGCATACCCGCGTTCCCGGGTTTCCCCCATCAGGCGCCAAGAGAAAATCCACGGCAGGTTAAGTTTAGCTGGTGCGAGTCCGACATACCCACCGCAGACACTTTTTGCGGGTGGCATTCACAAGCATTGGGGGAATGCTTGTGAATACCTTCCCAAAAAAAAATGCTTACACTTACAAAATCTATACATATAAGAAAATTTTAAAGGAAACTTGGGGCGTTATCTACAATCGATATCGAAGCCAAAAATATAGTTTTTAGAATTTTTGTCTTTTTTCGGTTTGTCTGTATGTATGTCCGGTCTAAACTCAAAAAGTACTGCATGGATTTACTTCATTTTTTGCATGAATATTACTAAGAGGTCGGGTCAACATAATAATATAAGCTACATATTATCACGCTATCACCTACGGGGCAGGAGCTGTGATAATTTATAAAGTTTAACGCGGGTAAAACCGCGGGGCACAGCTAGTGCAACATAAAAAGTGGATGTAATTCAAATAGCGCTATGTACCTACCAATGTAACTAAACAAATTAAAGTTAACGTGTTAGTGTTCAAAATGAAATTTAGTTTTTTGGATCCTCATACAAAATACATTAGGGGATCGTAATCTATGGGAACCTAAATCCTGTTTTCGTGTATTTTTTATGTTGATGTGCTACACGTACACACATTATTATATTATTAACTAGCTGTGCCCCGCGGTTTTACCCGCGCTAAACTTGTAAATTATAGCCTGTGTTATAATTTACAAGTTATATGTGTATGTATATATATGTATACAACATGTAACGTAATTAACGCACACCCTCTAACACCCCAATTAGAATATTATGTTGTGATCATAATACATACACTGAATGTTTAATTTAACATGTATATGCATTGTTATTT
Source organism: Pseudoips prasinana (assembly GCA_951640165.1). Taxonomy (NCBI): domain Eukaryota; kingdom Metazoa; phylum Arthropoda; class Insecta; order Lepidoptera; family Nolidae; genus Pseudoips; species Pseudoips prasinana. The sequence continues at coordinate 17,344,773 of OX621236.1, read as the reverse complement.
ACTAAATTAGTTTCTTGGAATAAAGTTTATTTTTCTTTATTTTGTATTGAATGATGGAATTTGTATGAATACCAATAAAACTGCGATATAAGAAGTCTTATTAATTGGACTTACGATCCATTTCAATTTGTTTTGACTGTACAGGGTTAATATGACAATAATTGCCGTAGTTTTAATTATTTTAAGACAAAAATTACCTATATTAAAAATGATATAAATCGATTAGTAAACGATTCTGTACAAACTATTTTCAGGATGTGCGTTAATTAAGTTACATATTGTATATGATATATTCATCAAAATTCGTTTGGTAGTTTTTGCGTGAAAGAGTAACAAACATCCATTCATCCATCCATACTTACTAACTTTCGCATTTAAAATATTAGTAGGATTAAGCGACTCAGGTGATCCCTTATTTATGTCCGCTTTGTATATTGGGTGGGAGACAATGTTCAGTCATAAACAAGTGACACGGTTGTTTTTCAAGGTGTGGAACGTAGGTTACTTCACTGTCACGTATGGTTTTAAATATTACCTATACAATTTCTGCTGCATACTTAGTAAATTAAAAGGTCCCGAATGTATTTTGGGTGTATAAGGACGCCTCTGTGTGTGACAAGGTAGTAAATATTCAAATTTTATGAATGTGTTTTTTTAACAAGATGAATTTCGAAGTATTGGCTAAAAACTCACCATTCAGTGTCATTGTGTGTCACTGTTGATTCTGGCTTGCAGGAGTTACAGTGGTGGCTTAGGGAGGGCATAGTCACAAAGAAAAAAAATATACCTAAACCACTCTTGACCGGACATTGTAGAGGTCCTTGTGGAAGATAATGAAATAAAAAGTTTACATTCCTATTTATATATTACGATTTGATATTGTAAATAATACCTACCTATCTATACATATAATAAATCTGTAGAAAAATAATTTTTGTACATGAAAAGAAAATCCAAAAAAAATAGCCAGGGTATTAAAGGACAACCAATAGAACCCATTTCCAGCATTTTTAGAATTTTTGTCTGTTTGTCTGTTTGTCTGTTTATATGTTCGGGTATCACGTAAAATATACGAAAGCAATGTAGATAACTTTTATACACAACGATTGAGCGTAACCTGAGGTAACATTTAGTTTTTGTTTTATTGCAATCGGTTCAGTCTATCAAAAGATATTAGAGTTTAAAGTAATCATGGAGAAAAATAACACACATTTCGGTACTTCAAGATGAACTAATGTTTATAGTTGAACTAAACTGTCCGATAGATGTCATTGTGCATATTATGACATGTCTTTTCTGAATGAACTAGGTTGATAGTTGATTTTTGTTTCGATAGATGTCGTTGTGCATTTCTTTTGACTCGCGGTGTTAAGATTTGCCCGTGTTTGCTGATTGCATGAGTTACGTAGGGTTTTGAATGTTCTGAATTGTTTCGAAATAAGGTCTTGGTTGCCTAGAAGTATGTCGTTGTCCAAAATTGGTTATTAAAAAAATCTGTTTTCTTTGGGCAAATTAAATTATGTAGAAGGTGGGATTGGTTATAATTTCATTTTAAATTATTGATAGTTGATTTTTATTTCGATACATGTCGTTGTGCTTGATAGTTGATTTTTATTTCGATAGATGTCGTTGTGCATTGCTTTTGACCCGCGGTGTTAAGATTTGCCCGTGTTTGCTAATTGCATGAGTTACGTAGGGCTTAGAATGTTCCGAATTGTTTCGAAATAAGGTCTTACTTGGCTAGAAGTATGTCGTTGTCCAAAATTGGTTATTAAAATATTCTGTTTTCTTTGGGCAAAGTGAATTATGTACATGGTTGGATTTGTTATAATTTAATTTTAAATTATAATGTCAATCGATCTAAAGTTTCTGCTGTCGATTCGTTTGTAACGTGAATGTACAGACGATTCGCATTTTATTGAGCCTGTCCGATTGAATGTAGTAAATTAACCCGGTCTCTCATAATTTTCTCAGCACAAATCTATATACCTACCTATGTAAAAGAGGAAACTGACTGACTGACATATCAACGCACAGCCTGAACGGCTGGGGTTAGAGACTTGAAATTTTGCCGGTAGGTACTTTTTATGACGTATGCATTCACTAAGGAAGGGGTTTTTGGAAATACTAACCCGAAGGGGGTAAAACAGAGAATGAAAGATTATATGAAAATCCGTCATTTTTTTAAGTTAAAGGCATTGAAACTAATATTTAGTAGTTCAGCCAAAAATAAAAATAAATATTTTAGAATTTTTGGAAATTCCACCCCAAGGGCGTAAAATAGGGGATATAAGTTTGTATGAAAAGTGTATATTTTTTTATGTGAAAAGCATGAAAATTGGTATTTGGCCTTTCCGTTAAAAATAAAAAATATGTATTTCAGGATTTTAGGAATTTCCACTCCTAAGGGCGCATAATAGGGGATGTATGTTGCGTGTGGGTATACCTATAATGGTTGTGAGGCTTCAAGTCAAAACTTTGCATCGTGTTATAGAGTCTACTATTATGCCTGGATCCGCCCAGGGAGAAACAGTGTTCGTGTCACGTATTCCGTTAGTGCCAAATGATCTCCCTTTTCAGTTTAAAATACTGCAGTTCCCTATAAAAGTGTGTGTCGCGATAACCATCAACAAATCACAAAGTCAAACTCTCAAGTTAGCTGGAATTGACTTGAGGAAGGCGGGCAGGTTCACGTGGCGTGCTCACGTGTGAGTTCATCCCACAGTCTGATCCATGTAGAGCGAGGACCTACGTCTTTTGCTGAGCGCCGTAAAGTGGATGATATTGAACATCCCACATACCAGGCCGCTTGCCGAGCACGCCATTTATTAGTTGGAGATCAGCATTGGGATGACGCTCTAGCGGAAGCATGCGTGAGCGATAGTCCACATCGCTTACGACATTTGTTTGCCATCTTATTGACCTTTTGTGCGTTATTGGACGCTAAACAGTTATGGCAAAAGTACCATGACAAGTTTGCTGAAGATTTTATGAGATATGTACAACTAAATACTAATGGACAAATTACTGACAGGGTACGTGAAAATTGTCACAACAGGTCCTTATTGGCTATTCAAATGATAGTTATAAGTATAGGAGGGAACCCGATCAGTCAGAGGCTGCGAATAGGCACAGGAGTTTTTTATTGTTAAAAATAGGCGATGGCACATACCCCGTACAAGAAGATGGAAAAGTTATTTTGATTGGTAATCTCTGTTCTTACACCACAGCAAGAGCTAATTTCTTCTGTGTACGGAGATACCACAAACATGGGAAATCAAGCCGGTTCTTGGCTATGTCAGCGAGCTATTTTGACTCCCCACAATGACCAAGCTGCGGCAATTAATTTCAAAATATTGAGTCATGCGTCCGGTAATAGTAGAGAATATAGCTCAATAAATACATTTATGGAAGAAGATAACGCCACGCACTACCCGGTAGAATTTTTGGATTCCCTCAGCACACCCGGACTTTCAGCCCACAAAATAGTTTTGAAAATTGGTGTACCAATAATTCTCCTCAGAAATATATGTCCTCCCAAACTTTGTAACGGCACTCGGCTCAAAGTCACAAATCTGCAACATTATCGAAGCTGAAATATTAACAGGTTGCGGCGACGGTGATATTGTTTTTATTCCAAGGATAGGTACCTATAATTCCTAAAAACTTTCCTTTCTCTTTCAAACGAGTGCAATTCCCAGTCAGTCTCTGTTATGCCATGACGATTAGTAAAGCTCAGGTCCAGACATTAGATATCCGTTGCGGGGGTGGACCTAAGTATTGGATGCTTTTCCCATGGTCAACTATACGTAGCTCTTTCACGCGTAAACAACCCCAATAACGTTTTTGTGTACGCTCCAGATGGTTCCACAGGTAAAATAAAGAAGCACTAAATTAAATTAAAAAAATGTTTTCGGTATCCTCCCACAGCGCTTTACACTAAAAAATACATTGTTAAGTTCCGACATCCACGCGAACGAAGTCGCGGGCACAGCTAGTATGATAATATAATTTCATAAGTAGATGCACTACTCTGAAATTATATTATCATATAGGTATCATTTACAATATCAAATCATCAGTTTTTTATTTTGTGGTGATTAGTATAATTTATCAATTTGAGCAAATAAAATTGCCAATTAGACATTTTTTTCGTTCTAGTTAATGTACCTATGCGTATATTTTGTTAACAAAAGTTAAACCATTAACTATGATGTCATTGATTTTTTTATTTATGAATACCTAGTAAAAATAAACCAGTTACTAATTATGGGCGTCAATCTTTACGAGTTTCTATTTATCTATTCATATTATTTTCTGCCCGCGGCTTTGTATGTACCTACACTTTCATTTAGTATAAGTACATATACAAAATGTTATGAAATAATTAAATTCATAAATGTAATGTAAACTGCCATGGCATTGTATAGTTAGGGATCTGTGCCACAGTCGTCAATATTATCCATACTCGTATTATTCTCGTATAATTATCACTTTATATTGAGGGATTTGGTACCGTATGTCTGCAAACACTCGGTTGATCACACCAATCTACTACCACTAGTGAAGTATCTCCAAAGAAAGTACGAACACAAAAATTTACGCACTTATTGAATAAAATAAATCAATGACAAAATAATGTCATTTCATTTAGATTGATTTTGTAGTTCTCTATAACAGCTCCATATAAAATAAAACATAAAATGCTATTTTATATTTATCAGAGTACAATAGTATAAATTAAATATTAAATAAATATTTAGGTTAACAATGTGCCATAACTCGTTCTTGTAAGTCTTTTATGTATTGAGATGTTTGATTACGTAACTCACGAGGTAAAAGAAAACACTAGTGTTAAAGGTTCCACTGCTCTGTATCTACTTGAATAGTGGAACAAAACAATGCATTTCGTGTGACACAGTTTCTTAGAATCTTTCATTGTGGTGTAGGTACAATCGACACCATGTCAGTGTAAACACTTGCACTACGAAAACCGCCGCTAATGCTCAGTTATAAAATAGCTGTCAAGGTCAAGCTGTTTCCATCGACATGTCGCCTGCTATTCTTATATTTTGGTTAGAGAACTCTATTGTTTCCATACAACAGTTTCTAGAGGTTTTAGTTAGTAAACACTATAAGTATCTACTATGAAACGATAAATATAGGTAGGCATATGCAATCGGCCTCTAGAAAAGTAGGATAATTTCCATGAAATTCGGAGTACAGGATTTGAAGGTCAAAAACCGCTCTAGTTCATACGTTTTTGAAATGTCATAATTGAGAATAATAACTGTAATAGCGAAGCTCGGATAACCGGGTACATGACTAACGGCATTTTTAAAGGGTACCTACTCAAACATATTAATTAAAGATCGTGCATATATAAGTACAAATGACATGTGTCGTGTTCATTTGCATCATCAAATACAGCTCGTTTATAATTCACCTAGTCGTTGATAGCTGGGGGGATTTTTTAGATGACGTTTATAATTGGCCTAGGAAGCTTTCACTCCTTCACCGGAGCGGTGGCGAGCAACCAGGCATTTAGGAAATAAGACTACAAATGAAGTAACTAAGAAATTCCCCTTCGGAATTCGATCCTCGACTTAGGGCGGTTAATTACATGGCTACGCATACCTAGTGTCGTTTTTTGAAGACATTTTGTGTAACTGGCGCTCTACGATAATACGTACGAACCGCTCGTGCGAGGGAGGATTGCATTGCATCGCTACGAATTTAAACTAAGGGTCATCGGTGGTCGCAGTCGTATTCCCGACCCACTGAGCCCGATAGAGTTTTTTAATTACGTTGACTTGTTCTAGATTAGTCGTGTTATCGTCGTCCGGATCCTTTAAGACGTTCTTGGGTCTTTGATGCTTACAGTGGCGAACGATCTTGATGCATTTGACTACCGCAATTAGTAAGTAACTTTAGCGGTGCATGACTGAGTCAAAAATCCCGTAGAGGGGTTTGGTCACCGAATATATCCTCGATGGAACTATAAGCAAATTCCCTGGTTTCTTAAAATCAAAGACGGAAGTGTAAGGTAATAAACATTATTATATTTTTATCAGCTATGCATTTCAAATTGATGATAGTACTTATCGTTGAATTCGTTCTTCTGCGACTTACATTTCATGTTTTTGTTATTTTTTTTAGCATAGTCGCATATATAATTCAGATGTTTGTTCAAGTGTGAAAAAGAACGTTATTAATTAGTTCGTTGCTACATCCTACTAATATTATAAACGCGAAAGTTTGTAAGTATGGATGGATGTTTGTTACTCTTTCACGTAAAAACTACAGAGTGGATTTTAATGAAAGATATTGTGTGACTTGTCCAAAATATGACGATAAGTGTCAAGTAAGCAGGAAAAAATCTACCATCTGCGAGCTATTCCGGCGTGCACTGCCAAAACCGCTAGAGATACACATCCTCCTAATATTATAAATGCGAAAGTTTGTCAGTATAGATGCATGCCAAAACTACTTTAACGCGGGTGAAACCGCGGGGCATAGCTAGTTGTAAACCTACGACCTCAAAAATTACTTCCATTATATGAGATACAGCGCCACTATTTTAATTATTTTATACGGTCATATTATCTTTACCAGATAACTATACGATTTTGAGAAGTAGCCTGTAAATTGGATGCTAAGAATCGTTATTAGATAATGAACGAATTAGAAAACCTCTTTTTTAACACATTAAACTGGAACAACATAATAAGTGCTCTAAAAAAATACGCAATCAATTTAAACTTTTTCATTCGTCCTATATTTATAATCCGATCGAAATAATGTTTAAACGTTCGAACAACCCAAAAGCATTACCTATCGAATAAAAAAAAAGAGCAATATTGGTACAAGAACAACAGAGAAATCACGTAACAAATATATACCAAACAACATACAGTCGAATTCATCCTCTTATATGTATATGTGTGTGTGTTAAAAATGGAATGGAATGTCGGTTTTCTATTTGTGTTATCTAATAACTATTCTAACCTTAAATTTTGAGTGTGTTCTTCGAATATTAAATTATATTTATTTTATATTATAAATGTGTGGGTTTTAGATTACGAGTTAATAATATAGTTAATAATATTAATTTATTGTTATTCAAAATTGAATAAGCATTATAGAATTTCCTGATAGGAAATAAAGAGATAGGTCAAGTCAGGGACAGAAGTATTGGTATTTGGAACAATTTAGGGGTATACAAGCAAAATAGCGAAACGAAGCGGTGGGTTTTTAATTCAAGTAAAATCGAAGGCGAATTAAAAGTGGAAAACTGAAAAATAAATAAATAAATTTATTTCTCTCACAAAGATCAAGTACAAAGTGGAATAAGAATAAGAATACATTTTATGTCACTTAGAATAAGTAACTAGCTTTGTGAGAGCTGGCGCCTATTCTAGGTTTAGAAGAAAACCTGTATTACAGGTCACCAGTGCCCACTTCCCAGTTTATACCTAGTGAAATTAAACTATATTTTAAGCTTAACGGTACATGACGTAAGACGGTATTTAAACAGATTAACAAATTAATACTTAAAACTAATAGAAAAAGAACATAATATAAAGAATAAAAAAAAACTAGATAAAAAGTAGGTAGAGAGTTTGTAGATGTGTTAGTAGGTGTCTGTTTGTGTGAGTGTGTGTGAGTGATAAGTACTTGTTGTGTAGGAAATAAGCGTATCTAGTAATATTAAGAAGTTGGTCTTAGGTGTTAGGCTTTATTTTTAAAGAAAGCAGTACGCGACCATTAAATATGAAAAATGATTTACACGAGAGCAAGGTAGGTGTTTATATATTATATTAATTATGATATCAAAAATAACAAATGGGAGATAACAATATGAATTGGCTATTAAATAATTTGTTTCAACAGGCTTTCTGTTCTGTCATAATCTAGACTTTTCAGAAAGCTAGCTACCTTTTGTTTGCAGTGGATTTTATTTAATGGATAAAGGTCAAGTCTATTATTTAATTTGTTATACATATAGGCACCTAGAAAATGGAAAAATCTTTGGGAAAAACTCGTATTGCATTTTGAGGTTTGGCATACGGAACCCTTACGCCTTTTATCCTTTAGTAAGTTAGGATTATATTCCAATTGAAGATGTTTTTTAAGAATAGTGTGGAGTATAAACGTCTGCCTGACCGATAGGACGTCCCATTTTTTATATAACTCAACGGTTGGAAATCTAAAAGGAAGGCTGGCAGCAACTTTGAGTATAACACGTTGAGCTCTTTCAGCCTCAATTAAATGGATTTTCGCCGCTCCCCCCAGGAGGTGATACAATAATCTATCAGTGATTGACATAACGCGTAATATACCATTTTTATGACCCGATTGTCAGCCACGTGTTTGAGAGCCTTGAAAATGTATATCATTTTTCGCAACCTCGGGACTAATATGTCAATATGGGGTTTGAAACTGAGATTTTGGTCAATAATAACTCCCAGATATTTGATGGTGTCGGTTCTTTTAATCACGGGACAGGAGCATGTACTATGTTTTAGGGCGCAGGTGTGTGCAATAATGGAATAAGAAAGTGGTGGAAGTAAATTTGATTTTAGTGCGAATAATAGACAAAACCAAATACATACGTATTTGGTTTTGTCTGTATTGAGGGTCAGCACATTATTATTTAGCCAGTGAGTGACTTTATCAAATCCTTCCTGGGCTTCCTGCATAAACCTCTTCCCAGGAGTTGCCGGTGAAAAAGAGGGCAGTATCATCGGCGAAAGTGAAGATATGGCCCCCAGTCAAGCTGAGCCGACAGAGATCGTTAATGTAGGTCAGGCTACCCTGAGGCACACCGTACTTAAGAGGGAGTTCGTCACTTACCCAATGATTGATTTTAACTCGCTGGTACCTGTCAGTCAGAAAACTTTTAAATAGTTGGAGGAGGACACCATGAACGCCCATTTTTTCTAATTTTGATAAAAGGTGGGGAATGGAAACTGTGTCAAAGGCCTTGGCAAGATCAAGAAAGACAGTAAGGCATTTTAGCTTGTGATCAAGTGAGGTGACTATACGATCAACTAGCTCACTTACTGCCTCGTTTGTTGACTTGCCTTGACGAAAACCGAATTGAAAAGGTAAGAAAAGGTTATTGGCTTCTAAATAACTTATTAGCCTTTGATTCATGAGTCGCTCTAGGATTTTTGAAAGTGTCGGCAAGATCGAAATCGGTCTGAAATTATTGACACAGTCTTTATTACTATACAATAGCCAATTTAAAAGCTGAAGGAAATTCACCCGTTGCAATCGCAAGATTACATATATGTGTTATGGCAGGGGTGATGATACGGTAATATGTTTTCAATAATCTACCTGATATGTGATCAGCTCCTACGGCACAATTGTCCCTCAAATTATTAATAAGTTACAAGATCTGGCGATCGTTCGTCGGGAGCATAAAAAAAGAGCTAACTGGTGAGTCAAGGTTACAATCTTGAGGTTGCATTCTGTTCCTAGAGGAGGCAGAATTGTCTTGTTCTGCAAGTCTACTGCCTACATCTACGAAAAATTGGTCAACATTATTCACACTAAAGTGTGGGGCATCGTACGAAAGAAGACAAGCTGAATAATTAGTTACCCTGTTTGGACCACTAATATCCTTAATAATATTCCATAATTTCCTCTTGTTATTACCTGCTTTTTCTATTTCTTGCTTTTCATAGCTACGTTTTGTTTTTTTTAAAGTGTGGTACAATAATTTCTATAGCGCTTGTAAGTAATTTTAGTGTCACGTTATTGGGATCTTTCTTACATTTCTTATACAGATTATCCCTATTACGCATGCATCGGATAAGACCTTTTGCGATCCATGGTTTATAATATCGCTGCCTTTTGGGAATTGTAACTAACTCAGAATTTGACTTTATAGCATTGGTTACTGTAGTTAAGAACAAGTCTGTGGCTTTATTAACGTCACTACAATCCAATATTGATTGAATATTCATTTCTAAGAAAACTTGGTCTAAATTTTTATAATTAATATATATATATACTGGTCGTGATCGAGTAGTCTATTTTTTGTTATATATAAGACTAATAGCAACGCTTTCATGGTCCATTATAGATGATTCGAATACTATACATATAGCCTCTTCCTTAGTTTTAACCATCATATGGTCAAGACAAGTTTTACCATGCGTAGGTAAGATATGACCTGGCAGCAATCTATGGCTGCAAGACATTCACGTACTCATAGGAATGGTTATCCGTGCCATTAAGAGCAATATCTATGTTGGTATCACCGCATAGTAAAATGTTTTTATAGTCGGCCAGTTTATTTAATAACAAATTTAATGAATTAATAAAATTATGCGTGTTATGTTGGCTCGGGGGACGATAAATGGTTATTACACAGCTATCTGGGGAAATTTTTAGTAACAGACAATTAGCATCATAAAAGTGCAAGTACTAGCAAGACTCTGTAATTGCGCCACGTGTAAACTGTCACAGAGATTTTAGTCGCCGGGACTGTTCCGTGACAGTGACAGTTGGTGCAACACTAAGACGTTGCACCAACTGTCACTGTCGACGCTAATAAAGCTTTGTTAACACTAGTTTTCATTTCAATCCCCTGACCACCGCTCACCACATTATATAAGGTATATAGCTACAACGAAAAATATACGCACTAGGATATATACATATTTTATTACATTAGCGAGTGAAATTTCGCAGCAAATGCAGATTAGATAAAATCCTCAAAAAAAAAATGTTATAATTGATCATTCATAACTTTCCTAAGAAGTTTACATATAATTTATAATATAAAAAAACGAGTGTGCTCACCGTACCTTATGCTTGTCTATGATCTAGCACTCCACTTCGTAGTTGCCGTAGCACCACGTTGTTACCGTAGACCGTCGTACTTCGTAGCAAACGTACCTACTACGGTCGTTATTAGGTCACGTCGAAGATTAGGTAAATAGGGTAAACGTCCGGTAGTAGGGACTAATACCGGACGTTTACCCTATTTAGTCCAATAAAAATATTATCGAGTAAACATACTCGATTGCCATTCACCCCGCTTAGCCTGTCTGAAGGTTATATGGATAGAGTTGGTTTGTTTATATACATCTGACGACATAAAAATTAAAAAAAACATATGTAGACATTCAAGTTTTATTTTCCTTTAATCGGGACTAGTTCCTCCCTCTTATCCACCACTGCAACTCCTGTAAACCAGGATTAACAGTGGCACACAATGAAATGACACTGAGCGGTGAGGCTCAGGCATGTCCCGGGGAATCGCTTTAACTGTCTTGGATCCCGCAACGAATTTAATCAGAAATAAAAAAGGAGGATTTAGAAAATGAATAATTCCACTTCATAGATTTGTACATTCTAGTATCATAGTATTGATAAATCTTTCAGGTTTAGTATTTATAATATATGTGTCTCTTAGACTTGAATCGAATTGTGGCAACTATTGTTGATCAACCGATTGTTTATCGAGTTTATGTTAGTTAGGTGGCGCATTTTTACCCTCTTTATTTGGATCATTGTTCTTGACTGTATTTGGCGATTCAAACTATTTCAGTTCCATCCAAAACCCTAAAGACAGAGTTCAGGAAATATGTAATTTTCCGTTAGCAGGCTCTTGCAGTGTAGCAGTATGTGCGTGTGCCGGTGTTTCCTCAATATCGATGCTCTGCCCAGAGAACTCAGCGTGACAGCAATCTAGAAGAGGTGTTTGTTAAGTTTACCTAGCTGGCGATTCTATCTTTTACCTGACTTCATGATCATATCAGCCGAAAGAAGCTCACTGCTGGACAAAGGCCTCACCAAAAATCTCCTCAAATGCCGGTGTTGCCCTACCCGCGGCTTTCAGTCACTTTTTATGTCAAATATGAATGTGACGATATTTAAAGTCTAGGTTTCAAGTACTGCCACGGACTTACCTAGTAGGTAAGTCTGTATCTTATCTGTCATCAAAATTAATATATTTTGAAGTAGGTACCTACTATAATTAATCTATCGTATAGAGTTGTTGTTTGATCATGATTTGATAAAATGATAATGATGAAATAATTTCACCTTCGAAATTAAATCAACAACCTAAAACATAAAACCTGCTTCGCTATTATAATGTTGGATGTATTTTGTTTTTTTTTCTTTTATTGCTTTCCGGGGCAGGCGAGCTACCGGCCCATCTGATGGAAATGGTAACCGATACTCATGGACATTCGCAATGCCAGGGGACGGAGCAAACCGCTGTCTACCGTGAGATTAATACTTTTTTTAAACCTCCTTTAAAGAAGGACACGTCGTAGCGCTGAGAAAATACCTCAGCAGGTAATACATTCTTGAGACTGCACCTACGTGGGATGTATGAACGCTGAAAGCGAACCGTAGTTGCCGAAATCACTTCCAGGTGGTCCGAATGAACCCTACTTACAATGAACCCTATAGCGAGTTTGGTCATAGTATTTGATTACTTAAAACTGCTTCTCAATATAAGTGTCTTTTAGAAAAGCTTTGTTATCATAGATTTGTCATAAAGTTCATATTTTGCTAGTAATTTACAATTTTGTGCCACTTTGATTGCTGCCATTGTGATGAAGTTTTTATTCAATTTCATATATTCAATTTTAACTCATGTTTGTATACTGCCGAGATAAGCCTCAAATAATAAAAGACAGCCTTTAACCATAATGGCACTCATGCAGCCAATTACAGTAGAAGATCAGAAAAGCGTTGTTGCTCTGATCCCAAACTAAGCACATCCTGTACATCGACACACAAGAAATAAACGTATTCATCACACAAAGATTTGCCCTGTGGAGATCGAACCCAACCTGTGGCTTAGTAATCAAGCCCTAGACCACTAACAACAGGCTACTCCATATGATAAGTTATAGTCCGTACGGTATGTACGGTGTATAGTAAGTGTAAGCAGCACTGTATACTGTCTAGTTTCACAGGCCAATTAAGTAACTTAATTTCTAAAATCCAAAAAAATCTCCCACAAGAATATGCTTATTGTAATCAGCTTATGCATTTTGTATGATAATGCAACCCATCATGTGCCAATGCAGAGCAAGAGCCTTCTCTCAAAATGAGAGGGTGGCTGCTGTCCTAGTGCGGGTTGAAAGAATTCACATGCTATCAAGAACATTTATAGAGAACTCTCAGCATTCAGGTTTTTTCACAATGTTTTCTTTCACCCTTACCTTATCATCATAATCCTAATCATAATATTATTAATTACGTACAGGCAAGTACCTAATCAATAATATTATGATACCAATCAATAATACCAAATAAATTAATAACTTAAAAATACAGGTAAGTAATTAACAGCCTAGGAGGTTAAAGTCCAGCGGTTCAAAGTTGAAACCGTCTAGCTGCTAGACGGTTTTAAGAAAGAAAATCTTGCTAGACTCTAGCAAATACTCCTCGAACTAAGTAACCCGCGCCTGAGGGCACGACTTCGGGCTTGGGACGATCATCGACGTGGAGACGCTTGCGAGGGACGTTTTGTACAACTTCGTTCTACGTGATGCGACTTGATGATTGAGTATCGGAGAGAATATAAATCAATACGAATGCTAACGAATGGTGATGAGTTATGATGTCCTTGTGCTGTAGGGGATGTCCCAAGCGCCTAACGCTATATTCACATTACACATAATGATAATGACAACGCAAACAAAATAAAATACGTTATTATTTAGATATTAAATCAAGATTATTTACAAGTATTAACTATTTTTATATTTAACACCTTTATCGTTTACGATAACTGTTAAAGATCAAAGCAGTTCGTCGCACCAGCGACAATCTGGGCGACAAGTAGATACGATACACCTACAATTATTATTAATTGTAATTTATTCGATAAGATAGGTACTACGTACATACTAATTATTTCAATCCACCTAGACATGTAGAGAACAGGAAGGCGGATTTGTTATCTACGGAAGTTGCGATATATAGGCTGTTTCTTATAACATGTGACGAAGTTAATATGCATATTAATTTCGGGCAGCCAGTCTCATTTAGACTAGCCATCTGCGTTCTTCATCATCATTATATACGCCGAAAGATCTCCATTGCTGGACACAGGCCTCCATCAAAGATCCTCCACAATTGCCGGTATTGCGCACACACACCCAGCGGCTTCCAGCGACCCTCACCAGATCACTCTTCTGATGATGATAATAATTGAACACTGAAGTAATACATCATTTTTAAAAACAAAATAATTGTATGTTCATGCCCATGCCAAAGACAGCCCAAACCTTAGGTAGTACCTAACATGCTCGTCTGTTTAGATCGTACAGTGGTATACTATTTAGCATCGATGTTTCCGTTGTACGAAATTTGTCACTGAGACTTGACTTAACGTAGTAAATCCATAGGTACTGCGGAAATTTTCCCAAGTTAAATCCATGATGACCTAGACACATAATTTAAAATAGCGCCTGTATAAACAAGTCTTAAATAGATTATAGAAACTGTATTTTAAACCGAAAGAGTTGTAATTAGTTTATATTGTTAATGAAAGTGGCCAGTTTAGAATTTTTTTTGTGAGCGCTCTGTGCCTCTTGTATAGTATCTTATCTTATCTTTGATGGGGTGCAGCACTTCGACCCTTTAGGGTCTTTTGTACTATCCCCCACTGGTTTTTATTTTATCCCCAGAGCCCTGAATGAAGTCTTCACATAATCCAGTACGCTTCTTAGGGGTAGATCCTTGTAGTGTCCTGGTTCTGGATATGCCAGGATGGCCATTCTGTGTCTTGCCAATGCATCGCATTTGCATATTATATGCAGCATTGTTTCATTTTCTTACCTACAGGTCCTGCAAATCGGGCTATTCGACAGTGCCAGTTTGTGTTGGTGATAGTTGGTGCCATAGTGGCCCGTGAACACTGCTACTATCAGTCGTAGCTGGTTTCTGCTGTACTTCCAAAGTTTTTTGGACCAGCTTTTGTCTACTCCTTTTATAAGTTGCTTTGAGTATTTTAATTCCTTGATTTTGGTCCACATTTGATTGTGTTTAGCTGTGGATTCATTTTTAAGGATTGCTCCTATTACATTTGGAGGCATCTCTCTTGTATAGTAAGATCACAGGTTTGATTGACGGGTCGGGCCTAAAATAACATTTTTAATACGCTCATCCAGATTTATATTTATATATCAATGCGCTCATCAATAAAGTTGCAAACATGGGTCAATCTTCTTCCTATAATATTGACTATAATTATTTATGTTTTTTTTACATCAGGGGCATGTTATTTTACATATTTGCATTTATAACCTACAATTTTGATGAAATGTATGTCTTTGGATTTGCATATAATGAACCTTGCATAAAAATAGTGTACTTATTAATTACAGAAAACATATATATTTGCTATATTATTGTGTCTTTATTTAATTATAAGGTTGGACAGTACATTTTAAACAACGCTTGAAGCCCCGCTGGTTTTTGTGTTTCGTGACATTCATGAAATCATGACACTGTAAAAATATAAGGTTTGGATTAGGTCGTGAGTGAGGTCAGTACCTAAACAATAAATTTAGCTTTAAAAATAATATTAAATAATAAATGAATTATACATACAATGGACCAACGCGGCAACTCAAGAATACACTTTTAATGTTGGCGCTTCTGGGTTTGAACACCACTAAGCAAATATAATATAAATGTATTTATATCCATTATAATATTGCTCGTATGAATAGGAAAGAACATACATAAAACTGCCAAACTACAAAAAGTCCCTAAGCTTATAGTCATTAAATACAATATATACAATATAAAAAATGCTTATAGTAGATACGGTTTATAATGTTGTCACTAATTTTATAATATAATAATAATATCTAGGGACAATGTCACACAGATCATCCTAGCCCCAAACTAAGCAAAGCTTGTACTAGGGGTACCAGGCGACGATATACATACTTATATAGATAGATAAATACTTAAATATACAGGAAACATCCATGACTCAGAAACAAATATTCGTGCTCATCACACAAATATTTGCACTTACCGGGATTCGAACCCAGGACCACCAGCTTCGTAGGCAGGAGCACTACCAACTAGGCTACGGTGACCGTTTTGCTTCAGTATTTAGCGCCAAGCCTAAACTGACCTCTCCTTTCCATACGAAGATATTACAATTAGTTGGTATTACATAGGTGGTTAAAGTTGGATAGAAGACTATCAAAAATCAGTCTCAGGGATTAAAATTACTAGGCGATATGAAATAGCACAGTGGTGTTAAGCTAATAGGACGGCGCTGCGCCGTATAGTCGGACTGTCTCACCGCATAGTTGTCTCTTTTAGCTGTGTGGTGACGGCAGCGAATATAAAATATAACCCGAGGGAATATCTACCTGAGTACGGACAGCAATACCCTTCTAAGTAATATGACCATCTGACTGCGATCGCCAACCCGTCTGCAAAGCGTGGCGATTATGGCATAACCCGAGATGATTATTGGGGGGAGGCTTACTTTCTTTCGACTGAAACGACGACGATGATGAATTTTCCCTTTTTACCATTGACTTATATGTATAGACACGCTGTTTTGAATAAAAACTCTGTCCCAGTCCGGCTGTGCGCGAGGTGAGGCGCGCGCGCGGCGGCCAAAATTGCTTACTGAGTTGCAGTGCCCGCTCTGCAACTCGGTGAGCAAATTCTCAATATGGGATTGCGAGTTAGAATTTATTATTATTATTTTTAGTTTATTATTATTATTTCGTTAGAATACATATAGGTCAATGCTTTTTACCATATTAAGCAATATGTTTAATCCTAACAATTTTTCTAATTTGTTTCATATATGTCGGAGTTATAGTCATTAGGTACCTATATACCTTGGAAGACGAAGAAAAACATACTGAGATTAAAAGCAATGATATATAGTCATAGCATCAAAGTAAAAAATATAATTATAATAAAACTCTACTAGTGACGAAAGAGGATCATGGAGGAAGGAAGGGTCGGCAACGGATAAGAGATATCGCTTATCCGTTGCCGACGATGTTGTTGGCTTCATAGGCTAACCGCGTCTCACCATACCTACGTGCCGTCTTGTTATTTACCAACGAAACGTTGTAAAGATAATATCTAGGAAATTTCTTTTTTGCGGTTAATTTGATTTGCGTGTGTGAGAGAAATGCGCAGGCGCTGCGCTTGCCGCGCGTGTCACGGGGCGCGCGCTCGTTGCGCATACGCCGGCCTCTCTCTGCTGTTTCACAACACGACCCACTTGACAGATAATTATTACGTCTCGCGTCAAAAGCTACCTCAAGACAGCGTTAGTAGTTCCAAATTGTTCTTATAATATTTCTGAATTTAAGATAAAGAACTGTTCAAATACGAGTCGGTCTGGCGCACCGAGTTCCGTAAAACCTTTTACGGAACCCTAATATTGAATTTAATATTACAATTAGTTTTTAAATGTTACTACATAAATTTACCGTATTTGGATTTTTCGCTCCACATGTGCTATAACATATTAATTCTTGTCTTCATGACTTCATTATAGGACAAAGGGTACCTATCCAAAATCTTTTGACTTTCTTGCGACTGACAAAATATGTGGTAAACCTATCGTATCTTTTGCTTACGTTTACTTAGAAATTTCATTTTTACTACTAAAGTTACTTTTTGAATTTTGAGGTATGGTACCCTTAAAATGTATAGTGATGAGCTATTAACACTTGTACAATCAACGTAATGCAATTGCAATGGGCAAGTGCTAAGTGATTAGAAGTAGGTACTGTCTGCTTATCCCACACCCGTAGCGTTGCGGCGTTGCTTCGCTTGAACTTAACCCAGGATTTTAGAAACCTGTCAACTCATCAAATGTGACTAGTACTTACCAGTTAAATACGCATCAATATCAAAAATAAACAATAAATACTGGCCAAGTGCCGCGGGGCTCTAAACTTTCCGGTTCCGTACCACGTTTAATGTACTAAAACGGAACCGGAGAGCATAAAGATCTACGGTGAAGAATTAAAAATCGACGCAATTTTTCAAATAATATAGAAAAATGGTTCTATTTCTCAAGAAGGCCATACTAAATACGGTGGACTCCTTTATGTACTCCATTTCCATTTCGAATTCCATCTTTTACTTCAGCGGCCGCCTGAGCTGTGGCCCGAACCCCATAAGGGTGCCCTCAGGTATTAGTCGCTTAAATTAAGCTACTGGTTGAGAGCCTTTTGCGCTAGCCAACTGCTCGTTGTTTTCAATTCTTTAATTTTAATATACAATTGCTAAATGTAACAATAATAGCTTAGTAACTTGCTATTTTTGATTTATTTAAGGATATAGGACGGACTAATTCAAAATATTTTGTTGCTTTAATTACTGTTTTTAACCTGTGTTTATGTAATTCATTGTGAGCTTGACAAGCACAAGTGTATGTAAATACCCAAGTGCTAAATAAATTTAATTATTTCATTACTTTTGAGTCCTTATCCAAAAAATTAAATATTGTAGCTACGAGTAATAATATGTTTTATTACATTTGGACAATAAAATATATACTGTGTAAGTATATATTAAAAACGATGACGATGACATACAGACGGACGGCCATGAATCGCAACATAAGGATTTCTGATAAGTTGAACCGACTTATGGAGCTGATACTTATATGTGATTAGTTAATTATCTCTTTATATTATATGCTTAAAGTTCAGGCTGGGTCTGTTGAAGTTGATTTTGATATACATACTGCCTAGTTTCTGACTAAGTATTTTTATTTCCCAAAAACTCCCAATAGCAGCAAGGAGTAAGTTTTATATTATCTTTAAGCCAGTGCATTAGACATCATGTAAAGCTGTCAGTACTGATCTCCCCCCATCGAGACGAAAAGCCGTTCCAACACTTCCAAGCGATTAGGAGTGAGCGAATACACATCGCAACTGTGTTTACTAACACTGCGTCGTTGTTTAGACTTCGTTAATCTACCCACGGTAGCCGATATATTCAGGCCAGGAGTACTATCTGTAATCTGCTCCGCTTAACGTATTATTGGGAACAGTTTTAATTATATTAGAATAAGTTTATAAATCTCACTGGTTTACGAATGCTATAATACTTATGTACCTATTTTATAATCACACTAACATTACAAAGGCGAAATTTGATGTGTGTTTGAGTGTGTATGTTTGTTACTTCTTCACGCAAAAACTACCGAACGGATTATGGTGAAACTTTGTAGTAATATAGGTTTATACGTATATCCGAAAAACACATTGGCTATTATAATTTATAAGATTTAACGCGAGTAAAACTGCGAGGCACAGCTAGTGTTAAATAAAAAAAGTAAAAACATTACGATCTGTCGCAATTTCTAGTCGCAGTGAGGTTGCCATACGTCCCGTATATACGAGACTGTCACCGTATTTAAGTATCAAGTCCCGTATTGTTACTTGTCCCGTTTATCAATATACACGTACTATAAAGGCTCGAAGTCGAAGGCAGGCGAGAAACGCGTGGACGCGCGGTTGCGAAAAAAGGTGAGACATGGGCGATTTTTATTATAATAAACGTTACCACGCTTATGAAAATAAGTTTTTATTTATTTGCCACTAATAAGTCCCGTATCAGGTCTCAACAATAATGCCAACCCTAAGTATACATACCTGAATACATCATTACTAGTAGTGTTAAGCCTTGACACTGGTTGCACTGGCGGTCACGCACTTTCATCTAGCACGTGCAACATTTAATGAAGGCACCGTACCCTCGGTCAACAGGTACAAAAAAAAGAACGTCCTCTTTTATTAATTTCGGGGAATTTTTGCAATAAATCTGAGTTCCGAGCTTTACCTAGTGTCAGAGTTGTTCAAGTCGTCCAGTAGGTACGTCTCTGACATTGCTTAACGACTGTTATCTAGTGACTACAACCGGGACCGACAGCTAAACGTTCCCTCCGAAGCATGGAGACGCTATGAAATCAAACCACTTTAGTGGTCACCCATCTATAGACTGACCGCGAGCCTAGTTGCTTAACCTCGCCGATCAGTTGCGAACCGGTGAGAGCTATTTATGAGCGCCCCGATCCATAAATTGAGTTGTTTCATTTCCTCTCCAGCTTTGAACTCACCTTCATTTCTATATACATATAAAACATAGGTAAGTATGTATATATTGGTTGCAGTTAACTCAAATACGGATCAACACATTGAAACTTTGTCGTTAAGCAATAGTTACAACAAGCCTTCGCCGAGTATGATAGACGAAGTACTTACGAAATAATAACTTTCAAAATTAATACCGACCGAGTATTACGACATACGCATGCAATAATACGCAATGTGTTATTGAAATTTTCAGTAAAAGCTTCGAGTACCACTATACTATCACGTAGGTTAGGTTATTAGGTTTATTACTACTAGCTGTGCCCCGCGGTTTTACCCGCGTTAAATTTTATAAATGATCATAGCTCCTCCCCCGTAGCTGATAGCATCATAATGTATCGTATGTAGCCCATATGTTGACCCGACCTCTTAGTAATATTCAGGAAAAATTTGAAGTAAATCTATGCAGTACTTTTTGATTTTAGCCCGGACATACATACAGACAAACAGACACACAGACAAAAATTTTAAATACTATATTTTTGGCTTCGATATCGATGGTAAATCACGCCCCAAGTATCCTTTAAAAAAAATATTCAATGTACAGTTTTGACTTTCCTACGATTTTATTATATGTATAGATAGGTTTATTTTAAGTTTTCAAAGGCCTTAGATTCAGATCCACGCCAGTGTCCTCCCTTCGTACCTCAAAAGGATGCCCAGAATAGGGCTGTCCCACCTATAATGTTTTAGGATGCTGTTGGGGCTATCGCGTACCCTGCGCATCATAATAATATCTGGGGATTTTTTTTAATAATATTTGGGGACAGTGTCACACAGATCATCCTAACCCCAAACTAAGCAAAGCTTGTACTATGGGTACCAGGCGACGATATACTTAGATAAATACTTATATACATAGAAAACATCCATGACTCAGAAACAAATATTCGTGCTCATCACACAAATATTTGCACTTAACGGAATTCGAACCCAGGACCACCAGCTTCGTGACCGTCATATAGGACGATCGGTTTCGCATGATAGCAAAGGTTATTTAGTTTGTAGTCCTATTTTCTTTGACGGGCCTGTTAGCGTGGTTGGCAAATGCTTGCTATTCACGCCGTAGGTCGTGGGTTTAATTCCCACCCAGGACAGATATTTGTGTGCATGAACATAGCTGATTGTCCTGAGTCTGGGTGTAATTAATCTATAATATAGATAAATTACATATTTATATTATAATTATGTATTTACAAAACAAAAGTAGTATATCAGTTATCTGGTTCCCATACTACAAGCTCTGCTTAGTTTGGGATTAGATGGCCGTGTGTAAATAATGTCCCAGGATATTATATTATTTTCTTGATTGGATTTTTCGTTGATTTTTAGGGTTCTGTACCCAAAGGGTAAAACGGGACCTTATTACTAAGACTTCGTTGTCTGTCTGTCTGTCCGTCTGTCACCAGGCTGTATCTCATGAACCGTGATAGTAAGACAGTTGAAATTTTCACAGATAATGTTTTCTGTTGCCGCTATAACAACAAATAAAAACAAAATAAAATAAATATGTAAGGGGGCTCCCATACAACAAACGTAAATTTTTTGCTCATTTTTATAAATAATGATATAGGTATATAGGATCCCTTCGTGCGCGAGTCTGACTCGCACTTGGCCGGTTTTTAAAGATGACTTTTACAGTAAGCCTTGGCAGCTTTCAAGGTTTTTTACCTCCACCACACAATAGCGACGAGCGACTTACTATGAAAGTCATGTATAAAAATCAACGAAAATATAAAAAGGGTTATTAGATGGGAATCCATATCTGTGGTCTGTCAATGTGTGGTATCATAACTGCAAGTTTTGGAACCAATTCCATCAGGATAATTTTCTCTCAAATTTAAATTCGTATTTAAATTTGTATTTCACTGAATGGGACCCAATCAAATGCACAATAAAATAATAGATATTATAATCACTAAAAAAATAGGGGTTGATCGTAGAAGTCTGAAAATTTGAAGTTGAATGTATTGTTTGACGCTAAATCATAACACAATAAAAAAAATTCTAAAATAGAACAAAACATATTTAGGGCTCACCCTTATCATTTAGGGGAATCTATAATATCTTATGAAAAATGAATTTTGGCTATCAGACCTACCCGATAAACACACAAAATTTCATAAAAATCGGTTCGCCGTTTCGGAGCGGAGATGCGAGAATTTTATATATTAGATATGAATATAATAGTAACTAATACGACCAAATTCACTATATTTATTAATCTATCACTCTTGGCTTGAACCCGGGCCGGGCCGTAGCCAAGAGCGATAGAAACCAATTCATTCTGGCCCCAATAAATGTTTATGATAAGCCGCCGTTTAGTCGTAAACATAGGTCAATCTTATAATTCTCATAAAAATAATAATAATCCTGTAATTCATGATAAGCTAGACCTATCGTCATGCTTTTTCTTATAAGTGTAGTGGTAAATATTTACCACTTCGTAAATATTTATCAATAAATTAGTAGCAAGTCTTAATTAAATATACTTTATCAGCTCGTGCCCGGTTTCTTGGTAATCTTAATTATTGAAGTTATACTTCTTTTGGCGCGATGGAGAAAAATGATGAGAGTGAATTTTTACGTAGCGCGCGCACACCGACACCAAAAAATTTAACAGCATGAAGTTAGTTCTAGGTGGTATGACAGTGAGATTTGTGAGTAGTGCGCGCGCATTTGCGCGCGCATCGTAAAAATAACAGCATGAAGTTAGTTCTAGGTGGTATGAAAATTGATAACTATGTTCAAGTTGTATATTAAGAAGTATAACTTCTAACGCGTGTACATAAGTACACACAAGTTTTTTTTGAGAGGCGAGCTTCCTACGCTCAACTAAATTGGCAATAAATGTGCCTTCTGTCTAAACATAGACTCACGTTTGTTTCCCAGAGGGGTAGGCAGAGACAACGGATGTCCATTTGTCACGATCCTTGCACCTCTATTGCAAGTTTACTGTCGTTACTTGACTGTCTAAATCTGGTTAAATTTAATTAAACATATTTAGTCACTAGTAATTTAATGTATTTATTTGGGTAACGGATCTTGGCTTCCGTTATTTTTTGCCCGATATTACATTGCACGTGTAGAACTCTGACAAAAAGTGCTAATCAACAGTTATAAAACTTGCACTAATGTTATGTTAGATAAGCTAGGCTAGCTCGGGTGCCGATATTTTGAGGTTTTGTATTTTTGACACACACTAGCTGCACAAAAGGCTGTGGCCTTATGTGGAGTGGTTACGCATTGGCGCGGTTATTACTACATGGTATCAAAACCCCTCTAAAGGTCATTATTTGGCCTGCGCAGCTGCGTTGTGAAAACTAGTTCTATAAATCTTTGATATCTACTTGCCTAGATAGCTACTTGCTAGAAAGCTATTGCCTATAGCTACTGGCTAGACAGCTACTTGTAAGACAGCTACTGCCTAGATAGCTACTTGCTAGAAAGCTATTGCCTATAGCTACTGGCTAGACAGCTACTTGTAAGACAGCTACTGCCTAGATAGCTACTTGCTAGACAGCTAATCGTAAGACAGCTACTGCCTAGATAGCTACTTGCTAGACAGCTAATCGTAAGACAGCTACTGCCTAGATAGCTACTTGCTAGACAGCTAATCGTAAGACAGCTACTGCCTAGATAGCTACTTGCTAGACAGCTGTTACCTAGATAGCTACTGGCTAGACAGCTACTCGTAAGACAGCTACTGCCTCGATAGCTACTTGCTAGGCACCTACTCGCTAGACAGCTACTGCCTAGGTAGTTACTCGTTAGACAGCTACTGCCTAGATAGCTACTGGCTAGACAGCTAAATGTATGACAGCTACTGCCTAGATAACTACTGGCTAGACAGCTAATCGTATGACAGCTATTGCCTAGATAGCTACTGACTAGACAGCTAATCGTACGACAGCTACTGCCTAGATAGCGAGCTAGGCAGCTTCTCGCTAGACAGCTAGTGCCTAGACAGCTACTCGCTAGACAGCTACTGCCTAGGTAGATACTCGTTAGACAGCTACTGCCTAGATAGCTACTTGCTAATCGTATGACAGCTACTGCCCAGATAGCTACTGGCTAGACAGCTAATCGTACGACAGCTACTGCCTAGATAGCTAATTGCTAGGCAGCTACTGCCCAGATAGCTACTGGCTAGACAGCTAATCGTACGACAGCTACTGCCTAGATAGCTAATTGCTAGGCAGCTACTGCCCAGATAGCTACTGGCTAGACAGCTAATCGTAAGACAGCTACTGCCTAGATAGCTACTGGCTAAACAGCTTCTCGCTAGGCAGCTACTGGCTAGACAGCCAATCGTATGACAGCTACTGCCTAGATAGCTACTGGCTAGGCAGCTACTCGTATGACAGCTACTGCCTAGATAGTTACTAGCTAGATAGCTACTAGCTAGATAGCTACTGCCTAGATAGCTACTTGCTATGCAGCTACTGCCTAGATAGCTACTTGCCAGGCAGTTACTGGCTAGACAGCTAATCGTATGACAGCTACTGCCTAGGCAGCAACTTGCTAGACAGCTACTGCCTAGATAGCTACTGGCTAGGCAGCTACTCGCTAGACAGCTACTGCCTACGCAGCTACTGGCTAGACAGCTAATCGTACGACAGCTACTGCCTAGATAGCTACTTGCTAGGCAGCTTCTGCCTAGATAGCTACTTGCTAGGCAGCTACTCGCTAGACAGCTAATCGTATGACAGCTACTGCCTAGATAGCTACTGGCTAGACAGCTAATCGTACGACAGCTACTGCCCCGGTAGCTACTTACTAAGCAGCTACTCGCTAAATAGCTACTGCGTAGATAGCTACTGACTAGACAGCAAATCGTACGACAGCTACTCGCTAGAGAGCTACTGCCTAGGCAGCTACTTGCTAGGCAGCTACTCGCTGGACAGCTACTGCCTAGATAGCTACTGGCTAGGCAGCTACTCGTATGACAGTTACTGCCTAGTTAGCTACTAGCTAGACAGCTACTGCCTGGATATCTACTTGCTAGGCAGCTTCTCGCTAGACAGCTACTCGCTAGAGAGCTACTGCTTAGGTAGCCACTTGCTAGGCAGCTACTTGGTGGACAGCTAGTGCCTAGACAGCTACTAGCTAGACAGCTACTAGCTAGACAGCTAATCGTATGACAGCTACTGCCTAGATAGCTACTGGCTAGACAGCTACTCGCTTGACAGCTACTGCCTAGATAGCTACTGGATAGACAGCTTCTCGTATGACAGCTACTACCTAGATAGCTACTAGCTAGATAGCTACTGCCTAGATATCTACTTGCTAAGCAGCAACTGCCTAGATAGCTACTTGCCAGGCAGCTACTGGCTAGACAGCTAATCGTATGACAGCTACTGCCTAGATAGCTACTGGCTAGACAGCTTCTCGCTAGAGATCTAGAGCTACTGCCTAGCTTGCTACTTGCTAGGCAGCAACTTGCTAGACAGCTACTGCCTAGATAGCTACTGGCTAGGCAGCTACTGCCTAGATAGCTACTGGCTAGGCAGC
The DNA here is from genome assembly GCA_951640165.1 of Pseudoips prasinana. Taxonomy (NCBI): domain Eukaryota; kingdom Metazoa; phylum Arthropoda; class Insecta; order Lepidoptera; family Nolidae; genus Pseudoips; species Pseudoips prasinana. The sequence goes on along the minus strand of OX621236.1, from coordinate 17,319,109 downwards.
TACTCGCTAGACAGCTACTGCCTAGGCAGCTACTTTCTAGATAGCTAATCATATGACAGCTACTGGCTAGACAGCTAATCGTACGACAGCTTCTGCCTAGATACCTACTTGCTAGGCAGCTTCTGCCTAGATAGCTACTTGCTAGGCAGCTACTCGCTAGACAGGTACTGCCTAGATAGCTACTCACTAGACAGCTAGTGGTATGACAGCTACTGCCTAGATAGCTACTCGCTAGACAGCTAATCATATGATAGCTACTTGCTAGGCAGCTAATCATTCAACAGCTACTCGCTAGACAGCTATAGCCTAATATAAATAAAGTGGTCGAGTAAGTTATTAGCTGTGAATGCGTGAGTTGAATAATGTATCTGATTAAAAAAATACTATTTTTTGAAAAAGCATAATAATCTCAGTGCCCGAAGTATCGGTAGGTATTCGGTTTTTCGCTAAAACTTTATAATCGTACCTATGACCTATCCTATGTTTATATTACTATTATTATAGGTTTGGACAAGGTATGTAACCTTGTAAAAATAACTTAAAAATATAAAATTTTATTCTTCTGATTGCATTCATCAGGGATATTTGCTTATACGCCCACATATTTGGAGAGCTTATAATACACTCCTCATCAAAAAAAAATATATCAACTCCTCTGAAGTTTGGTGGTGTGTGAGATTTATGTGTTTCATTCAAAATATTCGGGGGCTAAAATCTATAATCCGCTCCGCACTGTACCTAATTTAGTAGGCATAGGGCGTCGGGTCAAGCGCACGAGTCGAGTCTCGGAGACTGGGAAGGCCGTATGTCGGAGGCGCCATGCGCATGCGCCAACGCGCCGGTCACCGCCGGTCACTGGCCCACACAATACATTTGCACCTCGCACTACCGAAACTCGTTACGATCCCGGCCGCATGCTGCCAAACTGTATACTACTACAGAGATTACTTACTCTGTACTTGATCGCAATGTATACAGGCTTACAGGTTAAGTCGACCTAGATCCTTTAAGAGGTTGTAGTTTCTATAATTTCTGACTGATTTGTCTATAAAACACCATACCCCAAACTTAACTGTTTTCAAAATACTGGACTTTGAAGGTTTTTTGAGATAAAATCGGTTTTATGACTATTGGCCTATATTTTTTTGAGGGTTTGCCTCTAACTGCGTGTGTTTGCAATTTTTGTGTAGTAGATAAGTTGTTTTATTATTCTCAACACTAAAATAGCAGTTCACTGAACTGACTGGGTCGTAGTAGACGATTGATAGTTATAAATTGAAATAAATTCGTCAAAAAATATTTTTTCTTTCTGAAATAATAAAAGAAAAGTCTATGACAGTTATGCTGCAGATGTGCTTAAAAATATCTACATTTCATCAGCTATCCAACAAGGTATAACAAGCTAGGTTATTATCAGAATTCTTAGTAAAAAACTTCGATGAAAGGCTCTCGGGTAGTAGTAAAGATAACAGTACTAATTTATCACGGGTCAGAAAACAAAATAAAACAATCCAAATAGGTACAAAATGACATCTATTACTGCTATTTTTACAGAAAGTCATGATTCATGTTCCACATGGCCGCCTCTGTTTCGTGGTCTACCCAAGTCTGTTCGTCGCCTCGAAACAGAGCCAGTCTCTCGAAGTCGTCGGTAAACTCCGTCAAAGACACTAACATCCGGTACTCGGCGGCCTGGGTAACGTGATATGTATTCATCACGAGCTCGTGCGGATACACAATTGCAGTACCCATAACAAATCAAAATATCAGCATATTCCTCGTTCGTGTAGGTCGTCATCTTCAACAGTTCCAAATCAGAAGCACAAATCAATAGTCCAGTTTGCAAGCACAGTCACGATTTGAAAGAAACAGTCCAGAAATCCAAGCCAAGTCGAATGAAAAACCAAGAGCACTAAGAATCGCATCTACTACAGACGAATCGCGTAAGCAGACTAACCAAACAATAACAACAAAATGGCTGTGGTTTTTTTTTCTCGCTCACACCTAATTACATTGTATGATATCTCGCTTGCACGCACCGCAGTCCCATGAAGAACAATAGGCGCAACAAGTAGCGCAAGGAAACACGTTATCTTTACTACTACTACTACCCGAGAGCCTTTCATCGAAGTTTTTTTCTAAGAATTATAATAATACCCTAGCTTGTTATACCTTGTTGGATAGCTGATGAAATGTAGATATTTTTAAGCACATCTGCAGCATAACTGTCATAGACTTTTTTTTTATTATTACAGAAAGAAAAATTATTTTTTACGAATTTATTTCAATTTATAACTATCAATCGTCTACTACGACCCAGTCAGATCAGTGAACTGCTATTTTAGTGTTGAGAATAATAAAGCAACATATCTACTACACAAAATCGGAAACACAAATAAATTAGAGGCAAAAAACCCAAAAAAATATAGGCCAATAGATGTAAAACCGTTTTTTTTTTCAAAAAAGCTTCAAAGTCCAATATCTTGAAAACGGTTAAGTTTGGGGTACGGTGTTTCATAGACAAATCAGTCGGGAATTATGGAAACTATCACCTCTTAAAGGATCTAGGTCGACTTAACCTGTAACCCTGTATAGGTACTTTTAGGATGAAGAGTAACAAATAGTTTGTGACGATATAAGCTTTGCTTCAGAACCTTAGAGATTATTTAGGTACTATTTATTCAGTTGTGGTATGAGGAAAGTAGAGGCTTGGTCGGGTTTTTTTAATAAGGTAGGACATCTATGTAAGAAATATTGAATTAGTATAATAAAGAGTACCTATGCTTAACCTCTCTGGTACCCTGCCAGCCGTCAATAGTCACTTGACGTTAATTCCCATTTTACAAATTTTCATATTTATGAATACACAAGTGTGATCTTAAATTGTAGTATATTATTAAAAATTAAACTATAACAATTATTTTCTTTTATTTGGCACACTATCACATTTTATTTTTAGTACTTATCACGAACTTCCGCGTCTCTTGGATCAATTTATTTATATTATTTAGTTTAAACAGTTGACGTGGTTCCCTCCCTAACTTTGTGACTGCAGTCCTCAGAATACAATATATAAATGTAAATATGTAATGTAAATATGTATTTATTCACAAAACGGAGCTAATAACGAGCTAAGTAGCTATCCTATTTCAGAAGGGTCTAATTAATCGTTAAGTTCTCTGACATAGGTCTGCTTTATATTAAGTACCTAGTTTAATAAAATATCACAACATCAAGATGTTTTCGCGCGGAATTTTGTCTTGTGTTCATTAATGAATCGCAAAGCTCCGATGCAAAGAAATGGTACAATTAATTGTATGCGAAAATGCGGTTTGGCAATACGCATTCCGGCGTCCACAGTGCTTCAGTTTAGTCACCTTTGGTTTTCGGTTTTGCTACATCTTGATTTAAGTTTCCCATCTGTGATACTTTTTCCTATAAAGATTACATTTTTAGTTTACTTTTTGTAGAGTTTTCGCACCCACGTTGACTTGAAGACATGATATAGGTACACACATTATTGACAGGATTGTGTACCTTTAAAATGGGCTTCAGATTCTTCATTAGCTTACGATATACATTTAAAAATAGAAAGGTCAACAATACACATGTCATCGCGCGAGCAACATCCAACGTGAAAATAAAATGGTAGGTATATTTTTATATTTGTCATTTGTCACGAACGATTCTGCACAAGCAATCCGGACAGTGAACAATAATTACCCGAAATTGATTTCAATTTTCAAAAACTACTATTTAAATTTCCAAAACTATTTGATTTCTATTTTTATACGAGATAATTCCGTAAAATGAAATGGGGTTAAATTAATTTCGAATCTATAATTGGAGTATAAGTAGGTAAGTGATAAGGTATCGATAAAGAATATTATACCTAACAATGGATGAATTAATTAGTTACGGTCTCTAATATAAATATTTACCCTATAAACAGAGCTCCTTGCCGAGCGATCAAGCCCAGTGATCTGTCGGATTAAACCGTCTGATAGATTGAACCCACAGTTTTTCCTTAAAAAAAAATACAAGTGATACCTACACTGCGCGAAATACAGTCAAGACCATTTTCCATTGACCTATTTATCATATATGTGTCATAACTCCCCTATTTTGTTAACAGCCTGCACCATGGGACCATTGCGTCTTTGACTCCCGAACGGCGTATCATCCAAACCTAGGCCCGGTCGGTTACTACCTCCATAACTAGACCTGCGATGGGTAGCCTTTTTTTATGTGGTGAAAATGCTTTAGTCGCACGTGGTGTGTTGTCGACCCACTAAAACCAACACAGTAGCGAGCCTTACAGTGCTTGTAGCGGGGGCTCTGGGTACTCGTGAACGATTTCACCAGTACCCCCGCTGTACACTGCAGCCTCCGCAAAAGCCAAGACGTCGCATTTGGAGACCTAGGATCTGCAGCCCATAACTCCCCGTCTCCTATTTCCCCTGACGAAGTTCGGCATACAATTAGTCCACATTTACGTCATCACGTACTGACCGCGCCTCCGCCGCTCCACTATGGCCTCTGCTACGCCAGAGTGCCAAATATAACAATACAAACAGCGCGTCCCAAAACTCAAAGAGCCCTTCTGTTGCCAGAATATTGATCACTGACGGTGGTTTTTCTCTATACAAGCATAATAAGTAGGTAATCACCGCTCATACCCAAGAAGGGTCGTCAAAATCAGTCAAAGTTGAGATATCTGCCTGTGAAAGTGGAACGGCCATGACGGAGTCGCATACTTCTTGGGGACAATACTTACGTTGAGATGTGAACGCAACAAATGGTGTTTAGGATTACATAATTATATCATATGGTATATTAAAGAGCGTTATCTACCCATGCAACTATTATATCCTGGGACATTATTCACACACGGCCATCTGATCCCAAACTAAGCAGAGCTTGTACTATGAAAACCAGATAATTGATATACTACATATATGTACCACTTTTCTTTTGTAATTACATACTTATATAAATAATTACACCCATATAACAAATAGACATGTTCATGCACACAAATATATGGGTGGGAATCGAACCCACGACCTGCGGCGGGAAAGGCACGTACCTATCTTCCAACCACGCCAAGTAACATAGTCTAATATAGGCAAATTACGCACCTATCTGACATGGCTTAACGACTGTTGTCTAATGATTACAACCGGAACCGACAGCTTAACGTGCCCTCCGAAGCACGGAGACACTCAGAAATTAAACCACTTTGACGGCCACCCATCTATGGACTGACCGCGAGCTTAGTTGCTTAGCCTCGCCGATCACTTACGGACCGGTGAGAGCAGTTTATGTAATCGTCTACAACATATGTTGCGTTATTATTTGTTTTTACATCGGACCATCATTTTGTTCATCAATTAGCACTTTTGAACCCAAGTCGTCGACTATACGTGTACCTACATGGTCCCGGAGTTTGTACGAGGTCATGGCCCTCGAGTTTGAGGAAAATACTTACCGATTTCATGTGAAATAATATTCATACTTACCTACATAATTTAAGGAAGGTGTGCATGGCAGAGCTTATCCTGAACGTGAAGAGTCTCGTCCCCGGGTTGCAATTTGAGCAGTATAATACGAGTATAACTTATGAAATTATACTGAGCGAGGCGTATCCTCGCTCAGTATACTCGAACGAAAACAATATAAAAAATTCGAAATAATCAATGACATTCTGAATGTCATTGGAATTAATTTTAATAAAAAGTATAGTGGTAGTTAGGATACTTTTTAACTTTTCGGTACAATATTTTGTTTTGAAATTTCAAGTACCCAGTTGTTCTACTAATATTATAATTGCGTAAGTTTGCGAGTTCTCGCAAAAGGTACTGAACGGATTTTGTTGAAACTTTATTGTAATATAGCTTATACATAATTATATCCGAATAACTCTTATGTTATCTATACATATAATAAAATCGTAGGAAAGTCAAAACTCTACATTGAATATTTTTTTAAAAGGATACTTGTGGCGTGATCTACAATCGATATCGAAGCGAAAAACATAGTTTTTAGAATTTTAAAATATAGTATTTAAATTTTTTGTCTGTTTGTCTGTATGTATGTCCGGGCTAAACTCAAAAAGTACTGCATGGATTTACTTCAAATTTTGAATGAATATTACTAAGAAGTCGGTTCAATATATAGGCTACATACATATTATCACGCTATCGCCTGTGGGGGAGGAGCTGCGATAATTTATAAAATTTAACGTGGGTAAAACCGCGGGGCACAGCTAGTAATTTATAAAGTTTAACACGGGTAATACCGTGGAGCAAAGGTATGTACTTTAATAATATAATCTATAAGTATATAATGTATCTTTCGATGAATCCATTTAAGATAGTTTCCACGCCACTTCCTCGTAGCCCTCGTATTTTGGTTTACATATATACTTATGTGACCAATGTGTAATTGCCCCGAGTATGTTTTTTTGTGTCTCTGAATTACGAATGTAGCGATACAAGGATTAATGTCGCGTTCTCTTTAAAAAAAACGTATTTATTTATAGCCAAATTATTACAAAGTCTACCGCATTCCAGACAAGCGCTTCCGTGATGAAGCACCACACTTATGAAACCTAGTGCTTCTTGATTAGAATGATGAGAAATTATACTTGAGTGCAGCCAACCTCACCGCTGAAAGTCATGGAACGTGCAAGACTGCAAGCTTGTGTTGCGACACCCACTCGCAAAAGTTAAATTGCGCATTCCTTGCGACAGACTGATACCTCTGACTAGTTTGAAAACGTGGGCTTATTTATACGTAGGCACCCATAGGTGCCCATAGTACTTAGTTGAGTAATAATACAATATTAAGCTTACATTAAAAGAAACTACATTCAAGGCAGCCTAGTCCACGCTTTCTGCTTTATGATAAAAAGAATAGAGTGCACTATATTGCACCAGAAAACATAATACAGACTGGTACAATCGCCAGTCTAATCTCTGTAGCGATTTCTTCCAGACAACTGTTGGATGGACAAGGAAAAAGTAAGATTGAAAAGACGGTAGTTATTAGTGTACTATAATGTGTATGAAATGATAAAAGTTGTGTATAAGTTACAGAAACATATATTTTTATACGTTTGAATACTTAATTTTACTTGAATCAAAACGCAATTAATTTATTTTCAGCTTCAATAATCACCAGGGGGCTACCGCCTAATTTGCCCATTATCGTGATCATGATCGGTGTTCAAATAGATGAAGGTTAAAGTGTGTATGAAAGTTAAGAAAGAAAGTGATATTATGAGCCCCTCTATTGAGCGAGTAGTAGAGATTTCATGTGTAGCGTTGGATTGATTTATTGTTACGAGTGTTTAAAAAAAAACCTCCTCGTGCAAAGCTGTGCTATTTGATACCTTTTCTGATATCATAGAGGATGCTACTGCTATCATCTGTGGAGTGTTCAGTAATTGTTATGGCATACTCGAATATATACACAAACTAGGAAAATTGAAAAATACAGTTACAACAGACATTGCAGTTATTCAGAATCTGGGTTCTGACGCTTTTGTTCTGGAAATATCTTTAATGTAGATACATAGGTACTTTAAATTAGTTTATTATATGTAGGTATAATGATGATGATGAAGTAAACCCTTATTAAGCTAGTGTAACACGAGACTGCTGTGATGACATATTCTAAAATAAAAAGTAAATTGACCTGTAACTGGTGGCTCCGGGATATGCCTGAGCCTCACCGGCCATGCAGTGACATTTCATTTTGTGCCACTACAACACTGTTGATCCTGACCTACTTCAGTTGCAGTGGAGTGTAACAGAGGGAACTAGTCCATTTAAAAATGAAAAGTCCTATAAGGAATGTAAACAAAATGATATAAAATACAATAAACTGCGGAAGTGTATTGTGTTTTATATGATTTTTGGCAGTCCAAAGCGTATCTAGCCCCATCCCATCAACCTACCCTGTATTAGTAGTGCAAGTTGAATAATAAATAGGTAGGAATAAACTCAAAACTTTGCTCAAAAGCATTTATTTTCTAACTCATTTAAGTTGGAAAATAAATGCTTTTCTGAGTCACCGAACCTATTCAAAACAAAACCGAGAGCTTACCAAGAGCGAGAATTACGAGAAGTTTTTTACCGTACGTTAAGGAGTTCAATTTTCTTAAGAAGCTGAACCATACAGAAAAGCAAATAATTGATCACCTGATGCATTTTTATAGGGGTCAAAAACAATATTTTCGTATTTCCCAAACTTGTTTTCTTATATTTCTTCAATTTCATGGTTAGTTTATGATACACCTTATATGACGCTTGTCTGTCAGTTGTGATCAATTTTGGCAATAAACCTTTGAGAAAACATGTGATACATGCACTGGCTGCGGAAACCCTCGCGCAGCAATAAAATTTTATGGAAACTTAGTAAGGTTCAAGTCCTTAGTGTAATATGATTTAAATAAAACTTTTTGAGAAAATGCGAGCCTCGTGCAAGTTGCATTTGTGGCCTCGCAGAACTCATATCGCCCTCGGTGAAGAAAAGAGTTTTCACTGAATGGCACTGAGGTCCGGCAAAATAAAACCAGTGATTGGCTTATAAGATCCCTGCTGCTCTGTTACGGTGTCATAACGATGACATTAAAGATACTACGGACAACACGGCAGAAAAAGGGTCTTGACAGACAGGCAGACAAGTTAGGTATAAGGTTCCCTTTTTCCTTTTGATGCCCACTTTAATAGTTACTGTTCACAAAAACATAATGTGTCCGATTTGAATCGAAATTCGATCGGGTTGAAGTAAGTTCTATATTTTTGAAAACTGTATGTAAGCAATCGGTTCGCAATCAATGGTGAAATCATGTAGGTAATATAAAAAAAAAAACAGTCGATTTTTTTTTAAGTCAGTTAAAGCAAGGCTTACGACCGGCTTCCAAGAAAACGACCTGTAATTGATTATAGTATAACTCTTCAAGGGTGATGCACTCGGCGAGGTGGACACATGCATTATTTGTTCTAATTTTATGGGCACGGAATGTAAACTGCATTACTATTCCTATCATGTACGCCTATAGGCTAACATTAAACTATCACTATTTATCACACACACATCAATGATGTCTGTGCTCAGATTTTGTTGTTTAATTATACAAATACGAGAGCACAATAAAAAGTTCAAGACTGTTTTAATAAAAAAAAGCAAAGCAATCGTGGAGGCAGTTCAGTGGCCTCACACCGCAGGGCGACCGCACTGGCGGCGAAATTCCGCTGCCCATCAGACGCACTTGGAATAGTAAGTAGTTGGATATGACCTCGAAAAGGATTCTAAACGCCGAGTTCCGATACAATTCTACCATAATTTCACAATGGTGGAATCTGTGGACAAAGAATGTACAGGCGCCAGCACATCCAACTACCCCAATCTGTCAAATTTCTTTTATAGATTTTCAACTTTATCACAAAAGCATAAGGTTCACTTTCAACTGGGGAAATTTTACAGATTGGGGTAGCTTGATGTGCTGGCGTCTGTACAAAACAACCATTTGTTGATCTGACGCTACATGCACTAACACCGCTAAAATATAGTAGATAAGTTTGTAGAGAAATAATGAAGTCTATTGTCTTTTCATCTAATTAGAGAAAGTATTATTTACTTGAATACCATTTATTTTTTTATATATAAGTAGGTAGAAAGATAGCTGATGGAAAAGGCCTGTAAATAATGAAAAATTAAAGAAAATAATGGAAATTAATTGACATAGAAAAAGTAAAAACATCAAATGAGTTCGTCATCATATGAAAGTTTCCAGCTGTGTTCCGAAACACATACATACGTAAATATGGTGTTTCTAGCATCGAAATTTTGTAATTTTTATGATAAACCATCATCCTGGCTTGGCTGAGCTTTTTTAAACGAAAAGCGGAACTTTGTTAAAAAACCTTTATATAAATATTTGGTTGGTAGCAGTCCTAAATCGGATAAACAGCCTGCGAAAGCGACATTTGCGCTAAGCGATCGTAAAACTGATACTCAGTAACCACCATGAGCCAAAATCCTAACACCAAATACATCATCAGCTTTTCAACATTTTGCTAGACGGCTTGAGTCCCAACTCGCCTCTACTGTCCGCTGAATCAGTTTTTTTTTCTGTATTCTGTAGCTCAAAACATCAGCAACGCTACGAGCGTTGCTGATGTTTTGATGTTTCTTCAGTTTATAAAATATAACATTCTAATTTTAAATGTTATGAACAGCCACTTATTTAAATAAAAAGAGATTATAGCCTCCGCTCATAAAAAGGTAGTATAGGAAAATAGGAAATAATATCATTACTGCACTCTTTGGATAATAAACTAAAAAGGTACCTTATTGTCGATTTAAATCATTCGTCTAAAACACAAAAAAATATCTTTTAGGATGTGCAAATTAAGCCCTTTTATAGCAACCACGTTTGAAGTGACGAAATTTACTTTGTACCTAATGTTGACATCCCAGTTCAGCTCTTATTGCGAAATACAAAAAATATTTATATAGTAAAGTTGGGACAACTTTTCAAACTATTATTAACCCTATAATACCATTTCGGAAAGGAAACCTAAAAAGATCGTCACTCGCAATCAGTAGGATTGCGAGTGAAGACCTGTGATTTTTTGCCTAGTCCATTTTTGAACGTTTATCAATATTTATACAATTTCAAGGAAGTTCTTTAATTAAAAACATTATGAATAGCCAAGGTCTTAAATTGAGTTAAAACGTGCAGTCACTTGTCTGACAGCTGGCACGTAAGTAGGAAGATATGGATTTCATTGATCAATTATTTATTTATACACAAAGTGAATGAGGGAATGCTGTTTTCGTAGGTTCGCCTTGGAGCGGGCTTCCTGCAGTAGGTAGTGCCGGTGAAGGGGACTTGAAGCCTTTGTTCCCAGCTAACAGAGAAATGTTGAGAAACTGGTCTTTGACCTTTTATTTTTGATATAATAGCAATATAATATATGCATTGAAGGCTGTGCGATATATTTCTGCATTCGACTGTCTTTCGTTATACTTTTTAACCGACATCAAATCAAGGCGGTTATGAATTCGAATGTATGTACCTACCTACCTTTTTTTATTTGTATGTTACGCGGTTTATCCATTATGTATTCTAATATTATAAAGAAAAACTATAATTAACACAATTCAAAAAATGTAAGTATATAATAATAATAAGTATAAAAAATTATAACATCAATCAAATATTAAAACAAACCCCTATTCTGATTTTCTGCGGGTGGTTTGAACGTTCCCAGAATACTAACATATTAGACGAATAATGCTTAATGTCTTGTTGAAATTGGTTGTCAGAAAAGTTGTGATTGGCAGAAAATTTGAAATCGGTTCAAACTATGTTTTTAAATATCATTATTATGTACGAACTATACCGTAATTTTGAACCGTATGTATGAAAACAAATTATCTGGTAGGTTGTATACTTTGTTGTCTTGGGTCTATAAAAAGAAAACTAAAGAAAATTGGTTTATTCCCAACAAGCACACATAATCCTTAACTTTAATTTACCCGATTTCATGATTTATTCTAAACCGATTATAATCATCTTTTATTTTTTTTTTATAAACTCGAAGTAGATTTTTCAAATAGCTTGTCTCATGGTCTTGATAGCTGTGTAGGACTTGTGCCGTAATGTGATAATAAATATAAATAGTGTTGTACCTGTAGAGATTATAATGTACCTTTACATTTACTTGGGGCCTACTAGAATACCAATTCAGCCTGTAGGTAGCTAACGCTGAAGTTGGCAACCATTTATTAACCAGCAAAATAATGTCGTTGTTGTAAGTGCTATATAATTGCAATCTTTCTGTATGAAATGGAATTTTAGTAGGATATAAAAAAACACGATATTAAATTGAAATAATGAGTTCAAACAACAACATAAATAAATTAGTCAAAATTCGTATCACGTATTTCCAACGCTAACAACGGTAGTGAATGTAAAGTTGTTGAGTATTTTAGCTAATAGTTTTATATACGTTAACAGATACAGACAATTAGATATATGTCCATTTTTTTTATTTTTGTTTAATACTAGGTAGTCTGGAAAAATAAATCCCTGTAACACGTCGAATTTACGACACAAAGCACACCCAGATTTTGAATAAATATCTGCGTACATATGGTTCTCACAAATGGTTGTCCTGTGCGGGACTCGAACCCGAAACACTTGAGCACTGACTACGCGCGCTACTGACGCGCTTATGTGCACATTCGACTGATTACACGTGCTCCAAAAATAAATATCTTGGGACAACTAATAATAATAATAATATAATTTATTTTCTCACTACAATATACAGTTTACTAAAGACATTTTTATATATATTACATAATTCAAGTAAGTATACATACAACCAAAACACAACCATCAGATCCCAAACTAGGCGAAGCTTTTTTCATAGCAACAAGACAACTGATAAACAAACCTAAATATTTCTGTATCACACCCATATTATAGATAAATTACTCCCAATCACAGAACAAAAACTCGTGCTTATCATACAGATTTATCCTGGGTGAAGATTGAACCCACGATCTCTGACTATATCAACAATCTGAAAAAAATGCTCTGTTTGATAAGACCTGCTACAGATTGATTCTGTATGTATTTTACGATGATGTTACATAGAAACGACAATATTCTAGTCCACTTAAACATAATACTTTCCAAATTTCGAAGTAACAATCAATTGCGTCAAATGTACATACATACCTACATACAAACAACGACAAAGTTATTACCACAGTTACTACATTATGGCAGAATAATAATTACGTAAATGTATAATGAAGTGTCGTAAATAAGCAGTTTGATGAACCAACCGGACCGGTTTAGTTGTTCTGTCGAGATTGAAAGTTCATGGCATGACATTTTGGTGGCAAGCCGGAGAACTTCTGCAAAGACAAATATCTACACAAACGCGGAAAGAATATAATAATATAGAATATAGGTAGGTAGTAAGTATATTATATTGAACAAAGCGCAAAAGAAACCACAGGTATGTTAAAATACGTAAAAATAATAGATATTTTAGATACTGTTCACTTAATTAATTCAAAAAGATCTTTTGAATTTTATGTGATTTGATTCTTGAGAATACTTGGATTAATATTTAACTAAAACTTACTTCTTCGCTTCTACATTTGCTGTGCCCGACAGGCTCCATTATGATGGCAAGTATTATTATAACACCTAACTGACCTTGTGGAATGCAAATAAAACATTAAGTATTGAGTATTGGTATATTGGTAATTTGAAGATAAGTCTTGGGTGCCATGCCTAAAAGTTATTATGGTAAACCGTTATTCTATATGGTATTATTCGTATTTTGTTTCTGTGTCGTATGTATTTATTTGCGTCGATAGCCAGAGCCACTCAACATTGTTAGTTATACGAGAACGTCCCTGAAAAGGCATTTGTAATGCCAATAAAATCAAAAATAATATTTAAATGAACAATTAAAAAGGTTTTACTCACGTAGACTTTAAAAAAGCGCTTGTAAATAGTCCGAACATGTTTGTAGCAATATATAGTTAATTTATAAATATTTCTAGGTAGATATATTTAGGTACACGGATTGCAGGAAAAAAAAATCAATAAGATTTACTTTATAATAGTAACGATATTTAGCTAGCTTAAATTAAGTTATTGTCAAGTGTGTAGGTTTAATCGAATCGAAATCATCGAAATTTTTAATTTTAGCTATAGGTTTACTACATATTGTCTGAATGGTTATGTCTATATTAAGGTACGAATTAAATATTATTATTATGGCGGCCCTTGTGTTTATAATATTCGTGTATTAATTACGATAGTCTTCCTACGCCGTCGAAACTAACACACGATTGCTAAGGTTATTCAGGATCATCATCATATCAGCCGAAAGACGCCACTGCTGAAAAAGGCCTCCACAATTGCCGGTCATCCGCTATCTGCAACCAGCAACTACCAGCGACCCTCACAAGATCCATCTTCTATGGGGCCAATCGCCGACCCACGCTGCGTCTACCGGTCCGTTGTTCAGGCTAATTTAAGGCAAGTTTAATTTATCAATTAGAAGGTTAGCAACATTTTAAATTTGATACGAAGTTTGTTTAATAAATATTGACAGCAAAGCATTATTGCCATTCTATTAGTGTCAATATTATGTTTAGTTGCAAATATAAAGGTTGAATGTAAATAGACAAGGTTAAAGCTAATTAATTTTCAGCATGACGGAAACAATAAAAGATATCGAATTTGTTTCATGTTTATTTGCTGAACTCGAAGAAACTTGATGGCAATGATACTACTTAACTTTTGTCGACTTTTTTACCTCACCGACCACGCACCTAGCTCTTTGGTGGCCTATCATATTTTGTGGAGATTTTGTCAAATTTTAAATAACTGCAGTGATTATATATAAATTACTAGCTGTGCCCGCGAATTCATCCGCACATTTTGTAATGACTCCGTAAATGTTAGGTACATTAGAATAGCTCTAATAATATTTTGTCTCTTTTCGCACACTTGTAAAACATTTACATAAACCTTACATATTTACATACAAACTTTCATTTGCCGTATTCCCTATTGTTATTTTACACCCTTGAAGGTAAACTTTTAAAAACTTTGAATGACATATTGATTCACCAGCAAAAAATATCTTTGAAGTTTCTAGCTCTAAAAATGATGATACTTCCATACAAGTTTTAATCCCTTTATTTTTTTTTTTTTTTTTTTTTTTACGTGGGGAAATCCTTTATGGATCGTCCCGCCGCTGGGGAAGCGACGGGGTATGTCGGACTCCCAGCCAGATGGTAGTGCTGGGTTTACCGACTAAAACCCCACGGTGTTCCTCAGCCACCTATAGTCCAGACCACGGGATTCGCTCGCGCATTCACCGCAGTCTGGACAGGCGCTGGCCCACTTTTCAGTGAGCCCCGCTTCCATTGGGGGCACCCTTGCCCCCCTCCTCAAGAGAGGCGCGCGCGGAACACGGCGCGCCACCGTCTCAGGCCTATTCTGGTCGGACGGAGGACTGCCCCAGGTCCACCGCCCGCAGGCCACTCCTCATGGAGGCCGGAGATTGGCGATGTGCGCCCTCCGACGCCCGGTTCTCCTGGCGCGGCTAGGCAGGGAGGATGATGTCTCCCGTTCTCGCTCCGCCACCTCTTTTGCGATCATCACCTCCTCGCAAAAGGTGGCGACGATATCCCAAGAACTCTCGCTTGCAACCATGAATTCGGTCACGGTTGCAAGCGAGATGTCAGCCGCACCCATTGCAGCACCGAGAACACGGCGCTGTGTCTCCCAGGCTGGGCATTCCACCAATGTGTGAAGCGCCGTGTCAACGGGGCTACCACAATGGTGACAACCGGGCGTCTCTTCTCGACCTATCCGATGCAGGTACTTCCCGAAGCATCCATGATCCGAGAGTACCTGCGTAAGCCGATAAGTGAGGGCGCCGTGCCTCCTCTCCAGCCATTCCTCCATGACGGGTCTTACCGCCACTATCGTGGCGTGCCCCGCATTTGGTTGCGCAAGTCGCTGTCTCCACTCTGCCACCGTGTTATGGTGGAGCTCCGACCGTCGCGCTTCGATTTCTCGCAACGCAGGTCGAAAGCCCCGCTCGAGCGTCTCCCCACGCCACCTGTATAACAGCGCGAGGGTTCTCGCTTCGAGTTCCCACGGTGGCGATCCGGCTAGGAGACTCGCTGCCTCGAAGGAGATCGTGCGGTATCCCCTTATAGCTCTGACAGCCATCGCTCGCTGTGGCCGACGCAGCAGTGCGATATTTTTTGCAGTCAGGCTTTCCCCCCATATTGGGGCCCCGTAAAGGGCCATCGACCGCACGACCCCCATGTAGAGTCTCCGGCAAGAGGCGTCCGGTCCCCCAAGATTAGGCAGCAGCCACGCCAAGTTTTAATCCCCTCTTTCAACCCCTTACAACCCACTTTTCGCATTAAAAAGAAACCTAGTCTCAGGCTCAGACTCTCTGTATACCGCATTTCACTTAAATTGGTTCAGTATTTTTGGCGTGAAAACGCGACAGACAGACAGAACTACTCACGCATTTATAATATTGGTAAGAATGTATTTATTTCGCCTCATACCATGATTCGCTCCCAAAATTAAAACCCCAAATTATGAAAATTATGAACACATTCTTTTATTGTTTAGCAGCCATCACTGTATTCTTTATATTGTCATTCAACTCTTAACGGCCAGCATTAGCATATAAATGTATGTACGTAATGCAGTTTTAAACTAAAGTCCAGCGGGTAAAGATCAAATGTACGACGCGACGTAATTTACGATACAAATTTTTATTTCTTATTTGCCCTACTAACAAACAGTTATCATTGAAAACTCTCTCTTCTCTTGTCTATTATTTTTATTACATGCAATCACCATAAATGGTGACGACCCTTTCATATCAAACTGTACAACAAGTAGAACTCAACTTGCCAAATACACGAAATAAACTGCCCATACTAAATGTCGATCAGCTGACGCTTTTTGTATGGGGACTAAAAAAAGGTTCGTGTTCTTCATACTGATTTTCTTAAATTCAGTTTCTTGCATCGATTAGTTAGGTACTCTTCTTTTATAAACAGTGGAGGGACACTGTTTTTATATAAACACCTGTTATAATAACTGACAGACGTCAGAAGCGCCTTCTTTCAGCAGCCGAACTTTGTCTGTCTATATTTATATTTTTTAAATAACCCACGTGGTGACTGATCCTTAGACTGCCACTTTTATCATATATGTTTCTTTCATAAACAGTTAATAAAATAAAGCAGCACGGCTAGCTTTGCCTTGGCTGAGTGTCATTGTCCGGTGAAGCAGTGAACGCCTCATAAACTAACTGTAAACATCATGGTATAAAAAAGGCAAACTGTCAATTTAACTCAAAGCACTATTTTTATTTATGACTAGCTATGCCCGCGACTTCGTCCGCGTGTTAATTAGTTTATTTTGATTTTTTTTGTAAAATAAAAGACTTTTTCTAAAATAAAAGTAGCCTAAGTTACTCCTTATGACATCAGCTACCTGCCAATAAAAGTCCCGTCAAAATCGGACCAGCCATTTCAGAGATTAGTCGGAACAAACAGACAGACAGACAAAAATTGTAAAAAATGTCATTTTGTTGTATGTACCGTATATATATTCATATTAATGTAGTAAAATCCGGTTATTTCAATATTACAAACAGACACTCCAATTTTTAACCGACTTCCAAAGGAGGAGGTTCTCAAGTTCACCGGTATTTTTTTTTTTTTTTATGTATGTACACCGATTACTCGGAGATTTATGATCCGATTTACGTGATTCTTTTTTAGTTTGATGCGGAATAGTTGCCATTTGGTCCCATAAAAATTTTATATAGATTGGCCCAGTAGTTTTCATTTTATGGACATTTTTGTATGAAATTTTTTGTTTAAGTGGACGATGTCGATTATGCACAGACGTTTGTAAATCTTAGCTAGTCAAGCTAGACTCATCCTGTTCAAGTGTGTCTTGGCATGAACATAAACAACAATTTCAGACGACTAGCGTTTCATACGCACGTATAAGCTTTTTTTTTGGAAGCGCATGTAGGCGCACCTTTTAGCACCAGCGTATTTTTTATGTACGTACACCGATTACGCTGAGATTTATGAACCGATTTACGTGTATCTTCTTTAGTTTGATGCGGAATAGCTGCCATTTTTAGGGTTCTGTAGCCAAATGTCTTTCAAAAAGGCTCTTCTTGATTTGTCATGTCTGTATGTCTTCCCGTCCGTATGTCACAGCCACTTTTTCGCGAAACTATAAGAACTATACTGTCGAATCTTGGTCAGCAGATGTATTCCGTGAACCTCATTAAGATTTTCACACAAAAATAGAAAAACAAACAATAAAATTTGGGAGTTCCCTATACTTACTTAGGACAGAATTTAAAAAAAAATCATTAAACTATACATGTGGGGCATCTATGGATAGGACTTTGAAAATGATATTGAGGTTTATTATATAATTTTTTCTTAACTGTATAGTTTGCGCGAGAGACACTTCCAAAGGTGTATAATGCCCCCCCCCCCCCCCCTGTAACTTCTAAATTAAGAGAACCATAAAACTAAAACAAATAGATGATGTACATTACCATGCAAGCTTCCACCGAAAATTGGTTTGAAAGAGATCTAGTAAGTAGTTTTTTTAATGCGTCATAAATCGTAAACCGCAATTTACCTTCCATTCTATCAACTCAAATACTTGCTGCTACGGAAAGAAACATTCCGCCTTTCACGGGCAAGTCCGACTCATTATCTAATCAATGATAAATAAGACCTAGGCTATCAGCCCTCTGCTCAGTAGACTCGTTGGCTAATCGATATTAATAAGGCCTAGTCTTCATAGACTCTTACCCTCTGTTCAGCAGACTAGATGGCTATTCGATCATAAGATCATTCAATTCATAATAAGATCTAGTGTATAAGCCCTCAGCACACAGACTCGTTAGCTAGATGGTCATAAATACGGCCTAACCTATGCGCTTGCTGTTCAGACTTTCATAAATCTTAGCTAGTCTAGACTCGTACTGTGCAAGTTTTCTTAGAGTGAACGTAATTTTATGTAGTTTTCTTACTTTACAAACGGTCTTTTAGATCATTCACTGTCCCACAAGAACGTGAAAAAGAGTTTCGAACAACATTTTTTCGGAAGATGTTTCTTTTTTCCGTTCTCGTTTGTTGGGATCTATAGTTTTGAGGCGCGCGGCACCTTTCGAAGTCCTAACCATAGGTAGACACTAAAAAGTAACAAATAAAAAAAACTTCGTTTAAAAAAACCGACTTCAAAAACTAAAAAGTATAAAAAAAATATCTTAATAAAGATTTAATTTAATACATCACTTATAATATAATATTAATGAAATAATATAATTTGTATGTGCTACCTATTGATAGGTTTGAAGTCGGTGCCAAGCCCTAAGCAAAATAAAAGTTAATATGACATACAGCTTTCATACTTTGTGATGAAACTTCTACACTAGAGATTAACCTAAGTAAATAAACTTAAAGAACAATATGAATTGATATGAAACAGATGAAACTGTATCATAAAAATATATGACGACCGTCAACGACGTCTGCACGCTTGGGTTGTTTGTGTAGAAATACGAAGCTATCCCGCTGAAAGTAAAGCGCGGCGAGTGTGGTACCTACTATTACATTTGGCTTGGCACCGACTTCAAACCTATCAATAGGTAGCACATACAAATTATATTATTTCATTAATATTATATTATAAGTGATGTATTAAATTAAATCTTTATTAAGATATTTTTTTTATACTTTTTAGTTTTTGAAGTCGGTTTTTTTAAACGAAGTTTTTTTTATATTTATTTGTATAGATTACTATCGTGAGTTTATAAGGATTCTGAAGTGAAAACTTATTACCAAAAACACGTTATCTATGTTTCATGGTAAGTTTAACTAATTCCATACTTAAGTAAAACTTAAGTGTACAATTTGCTTTTTACTTAATGCAAGTGAAAATTTATACTTATTTTTATTATTATGGTATTTTTTGGCGGTCTATATTATGGAACTTTCATCGACAGATAGCTTACCTATATTATAAGGAGTAATCCTACTAATATTAAGTATAAGCGCGAAAGTTTGTAAGTAGGATGGATGTTTGTTACTCTTTCACGTAAATTTAAACGATTTTAATAAAACTTTACAATAATATAGCTTATACATCAGAATAACACATATGTTAAAATTTATAAAGATATTGTGTGAATTGTCCAAAATATGACGATAAGTGTCACGTAAGTAGCAAAAATCTACCATCTGCGTGCGAGCTATTCCGGCATGCACTGCCAAAACCGCTAGAAGTACACATCTTACCAATATTATAAATGCGAAAGTTTGTGATTGTACATAGATGTATGTTGGTTACTCTTTTACGCCAAAACTATTTTAACGCGGGTGAAACCGCGGGGCATAGCTAGTATAACATACTAGCCATGATAATGAAGATAAGAACTCTGCAATTGCGATATGGAGCATGTAATTTAAAAAAAATATTCAAGTTAAATAATCAGCGGTTAATAATACGAATAAGCTTATATGTATTTAATACTACAATAATCCTATTTAGGTAATAAACAACTAGCTCGGAACACGGATGTAGGTATCGTACCGAATCCAATAACATAGGAATTCAACATTTAAAATTAGCAAATGTAAAAGTCAAGATTCAAGGTGAGCGGGTAGTGACAGGACCGCTCTACTGGTCTTGCTGCTTTAGTGCTGTTTAAAGGGTATTCCACAAAATATGTGGGATGTGAAGTATGTAACAGGTGAGAAGAAATTACATGAAATGTCATGATATATTACTTTGGCGCTACCAGTTGGAACGAAAATTGTATTGGTATGCATTCTACGAGTCACGGCCAAGTTGTGAAACACCATAGTAAATTATGTTAAATGTGATTATGACAGCAAAAATAACGCAATAATTGGTGTTCAAAGCAGATTTAGTCTAACCATTTAACTAATAGCTTAAAGACGAAATAATTATATAGTTAATGATACCATAGACATACAACACAGAAACTTGAACAATATCTCAAGCAAGCTTAGATTCAAGATATTAATTTAATCGATATCAAGTTTTGAGTGAATTTTTCATCCATATTGATATTTTTCAGAAATGTGTCTATTTGTAAGTTTATTAGATACCTTTTCACGAAATGTCACCGAAT
This sequence comes from Pseudoips prasinana, assembly GCA_951640165.1. Classification (NCBI taxonomy): domain Eukaryota; kingdom Metazoa; phylum Arthropoda; class Insecta; order Lepidoptera; family Nolidae; genus Pseudoips; species Pseudoips prasinana. The sequence continues at coordinate 17,298,314 of OX621236.1, read as the reverse complement.
GGGTGACCTTTTGGTCACCCATTCGGTACTCATTTATATTCGATACTCCATGCAAAATTTAATTCCTTTTTCTTAATTCTGTTAATAATATCAAAGACGCTCATATATAGGTATATGTGTAAATATAATAGGTATAATAAAAATGTGAGAAAATTACAAGCTCTGTAATTTATTTGAAATTGCAGTTTTACTCGCATTTCCGCCTGCGTGGAAATTCTCGCTCGTAACTCACTCATCAACTTGAAAAACCAAACTGTTTTCGGTATATTGATATCCTATATGTAACTCCAAATTAACAGCTTAATTCGTTTCAAGCGGTTCAGTAGTTTAGCCGTGAGGTAATAGAATTACAAATAGACACATTTCTGAAAAATATCAATAAGTATGCATTATTGTTGGATGTTGTTTAATTTACATTACTTTATTTTGGAAAAATCCACTCAAAACCTATTATCGATAAAATTAATATTTTGCTTGCTTAGGCTATTATTTTACTAACTTGGACTATTATTACCACGCTTATGGATGTTCCCTTACTGCTTACTTTGCTTATCGATGTATTGAATATTAAAATTGGAACTGGACATTCTACTTAACTTATTTAAATTTGACATCTCCACGATAAAGTCAAAGTTCAAGACCAAAATATCTACTAATCATACTAATGTATACACGGTAATATGTATACAGGGTTTTAGTTTTACGTAATTAATAGTGTTGACCGTGAAAATTGGTTGTCGATAATCGATGTTAGATCGTGCTAAACACAAAAACAGTGTGTCTCTAAAATAGAAGTGCAACTATACCTACTAGATTGCACGTGTTGGCTCACAGGTTGTTAAGATAGTCGCCTCGCCACTTTCCCGGGTTCGATTCCGACACAGAACAACTATTTACGTTTGTAAACTATCATGCAATAGAGGGATTGTTCCTAGTGCGGGCGTTAACGTACTAAAAATAACTATAGAAAACACAACGTATAAGTACTCGGTATCTCAGCCGTTAGTTTATATTGTCTGATGCGTTCATCTACATCTATCCTATTCTATCGCTTTGTATACGTCGCTCTAGATTTCCTTCTTTGCCGTGGCGTCGGAATATGAAACTCTCTCTCTCTATGTCTTACCTTTCTTCCCTGTTTGTGACACAAAATGTGCTCAAAGTAACGTGTCCGTAAACTTTTACTCTAATCCATGTCCACGATTATCGAATAGCCGCAATAAATTTCACTTAAAAAGTAACTTTGTTTGCATTAGTAACGATCTAGGATTTTAGGAAGAAACGTGAATTTGTTTTCTGATTTTAATAGTAGTATATGTATCTACATGTTTATGATTCTGAACAACCAATTTGGAGGATGAGTACCTACTAAATAAATATTACCTACCTAAAACCAGGATTAAATGGAATGAATGGGCGAAATTTTAAGAGAATTATAAACCGATTATAATATTGTTACCCAATACGTTTCGTGTTTGAAATTTAAATGGCAAAATCTTTGCCATACATGTAAGTATGAGAATGATTTTAACATTGATTAAAATATATATCTATATAATAATAATATAATATATAATATAATATCCTGGGACATTATACACACACGGTCATTTGATCCCAAACTAAGCAGAGCTTGTTCTATGGAAACCAGATAACTATATACTATTTTTCTTTTGTAAATACATACTTATATAGATAATTTACACCCAGACTCAGGACAAACAGACATGTTCATGCACACAAATATTTGTACTGGGTGGTAATCGAACCCACGACCACCGGCTTGAAAGGCAGCGTATCTACCAACCACGCCAACAGGCCCGTCATATATATATGTAGAGTCCTTTTAGTTAAAATAAGGTACCTATATCAGAAAACCAATTTTAATATTAATTTTTATTGTAGTGGCTAATGTAATTTTTATTCATGTTTAAATATAATATGATAACTATATGCCTAGAATTAAAATTCATTCCTACTATTATATTGGTTCTCCGAGATTGGCACTGACGGCCGTCTCCGCCATTTGATCTTAAAATGTCCATTTTTGTTATTTGTATAAAGTACCAAGTTATTTCCAAAGAAGTGTGTTAAAGATATTTTTATTACGATCCACTGTAAAAGAAGTCAAGGGAAACACCACTCATGTCTTCTAAATAATATGGAAAATCATTAACAGAAACTTACATCAAAAGGATATGATGGGACATAGAATTTACCCATCTTGGGGCATGCCTGACTTAGAAGGTAAAACTTTTGAGTGTACTGCACCAAAATCAACACATTGAATGAAGTTTTGGTGAAGGTGCGATCAGGCCATCAGTTTAAGTAAGACGTTATTTACGCCAGTGACATTTAGTCTCATTAAAAGCGTGTGGTGAGCATAGTTTGGAGAGGTAAGAGACACCCCGATTAAGTTAAGTAGAAGAAATAAGTCATTTGTTGACATCGTTATGGGAGGTCGCAGATCGAGAACTTTGACAAAATCTAGCTTCGATGTGGCCGGTCCTGTTTTGGACAAAATGATTTTTGTAGAAGATTTGGACAGTTGTACTTGGCTGGGACGAGCCTCTCCGGAGAAGCATGGTGGAGGATTGGATCCAATTTGTTTCGACACTTCCTACAGACAATGAGGTCTAGCGTCCCCGCTCTTTCCTCTCTCCAGGGAAATACACCGCATCCTTGCATAGATTCTTGGATGCGTTTGAACGCGGTTTTGCCGTTTGCCTTTATGTTTCTACGTACGGCAGGTGCTAGTGACAGGCGAGGGTTTCACTGGTCATGGCCAAGAGCAAGGTGGTGCGACTACGCACTGTCCGGTGTCTTGAAGCTATCCGTGAATATTACCGCCACTTATGCTCGGACCGAAAGCCAAATTGTATTGTGTTGGTTGAAGGCGACAGTCCACACCTTGCAGGTATTTGTGGTCTCTCAGATCAATGCATTTTGGACCTCATTGATTTTGTGACATGTGCGTGGCGAGGTCAACAATGTATGGCTGCCGGTTTGGTTGATCACTCCCTTTGTTGGGGACCAGAGTGGTTGAATCGCCCCGAGGCTGATTGGCTCTATACGCCTATGTTAAACACTGGTGGATTGACTGGGCTGAGAACTCTCGCATTTTTGGGCAGCGGAGTAATTTGTGAGTTTTTACATTGTAATGGAAAATAGCTACTAAAAACAGAATAATTAAAAATGTAAGGAATAATATCAAGGATTTCATCTAGGATAGGAAGGATCATATTACGGCTAACACAATCACTACTACGTTACCTAGGGTACAAAAACGGTGAATGAACGGTGAAATTAAAGAAATCTGTATCTGCTTCCAACTCATGTTGGAAGCAGATACAGATTTCTTTAATTTATTAAGTGTTTAATTTAACTCATTTATTAAGGTTGGTTCAATAAATCAAAGTTTAAATCTTTTGGAATAGGTTCCTGACGAGACTTCCCAACTCCCAGTGATCTAAGAAATTTCCAGATCTTAGCTGCGTCTCCGTTATCCACAGAGGTATAGATATGTTGGTGTTACGCTTTCCTACATACCTTATAGCATTTTCAAAAAAAAAATATCCCAATTTTGAGAAGCAGGGCGAGCCTAGAAACGAAATTTGGGAAATGATGTTTGGCACTTTAGTGTAGTACACGGTCAGATTATTTGACTCAACTGTAGAAATAAATGTTGAAGCTCGAGAGTCCTTCTTTAGACGTCAGGTGTTGAAATCACCCATGATGATAATTTGGCTGTATTATATAACATGCTTTCCGAGAAGTTAATTTTTAGAGAAGGTGAATAGTAAACTCCGAGTAGAAGTTTGGGGTTTGTTGGAGTTGGAGTTTTTCCAAGAACAGATGCTTACCTGCGTTTGGTGGTTAAAGTTGCGGTGAGACTTCAGGCCGACATTGAGAAATTTTCTTTACAGAAAGAATCTCATAATCACGTTTTGGCCCGAGCCGGGATTTGAACCCAGAACCTCATTATCTGTGGTAGAAAATTCTAAAGAAGAATTAATACGTGGCCCCGAGATCCACATGCCTACTTTATTTTTAATCATTATAAATTCTAGAAACTGGATTATTTGCATAGATGTGATATCAGCTTGGCAAGATGTAAAAGGTGACCCTGATTGGATCTAGTTCGTTTCCTGCTGCGATGACTTACGAATCCACGACTACATCATAGGGCCATAAAGTTTGCGAAATGTTTGCCACGCACTTTTCCTCAGTATTCAGCGATACTGGACTTGAAGGCAATATATCTGAGTCAAACTATCTCAAAGACTTGAATAACCATAGCATGTACCAGTTATAGAACGTGAGAGACTGGCCAATACGCTAAAATCATTAGATCACCATAAAGGACCCGGTCCCGACGGAATCCCGCCCATCTTTATTTCCATGTGCTTCCTCTCTTGCGTTGCCCTTATGAAATAAAACTATGAATTGCCTGAAAACATTATTATAGGCTTTAATTGACTAAAATTGTTGACAACTGTGACATGAATATTTATCTATCAAACATCATCATAGAGAAGACTATAAAAGGAGGATTATCTAAATATTTAGCTAATGAGTTTCATATCATTCTCCACCGCTTTGCTTAGAGACTGTAGTCTTGTAAATGAGCAGGTGGTCTTCTAATACGCCCAGATCTTCTAATATCAACCTCTGGCTGTAAAGCAGGTTGTAGTGAGACAACTCCAGGTGAAAGAGTGAGTTCAGCAACAGGCGCAGTATTGAGTGATGAAGTTTCGCCATGATTAATGCTTGTTGCGGGTGACTCATCTTGAGGTATTAAAATCTCCAGATCAGAGCCACGTGAACTCTCATCAGTTGCAAGCTCTCGAATTCTCTCTCCTTCATCTCCAATTGGAGCTAGGTGACGATTTGACACCGCTGTTACTCGGCCGTCCCTCAGTCTAGTAATTGAATAATCAGGGGTAACTTCAATTAGATCAGCCTCTTCCACTAAGGGCATGTACTTGTTGGGTCGAGCGCAGCGTTTGACAAGGACCCGTCCGGCACTTGTAAGCCATGTCGGAATGGAGGTGCCGTTTGGCGATTTCCGGGAGTGTTTAAACATCCTCTCATGCGGTGAACAGTTTATGGTAGTACAAAGCAGTGATCGTATAGAATGAAGAGCGTTATCAAGTACTTTCTCCCAACTCTCTATGGGCAAATTGTGGGAACGTAAACCCAACTGTATGGCTTTCCACAGCGTTGAGTTAAGTTTTTCAACTTGTCCGTTTCCTTGCGGGTTGTATGCTGTTGTGTTGCTCGTGGCGATACCACGAGAGTGCAGATATTCTTTTACTTCAGCAGATAAAAAGACAGCCCCTCTGTCTGAATGTATATAGCCTGGCATACCAAACATCATAAACAGATTATTTAAATGTTTTATAACCGTCTTTGCACTCATATCTGAACATGGAAAAGCAAAAGGGAATCTGGAATATTCGTCTATAATGGTGAGTATATACCGATTCATAGTTTTGCTTGGGACAGGACCTTTAAAGTCAATACTTAAACGCTCGAAGGGCGCCATTGCTTTAACAAGCTTTGGAAGTGGGTCGGCATTTTTGAAAAATCTTGGTTTTATTTCAGCACATATCCGACAGTTGTTTGTCATCGTTCTAATTTCTTCAATAGAATAGGCCAAGTTCTTTGTTTTTAGCCAGTGATGCATTCTTGTGACTCCTGGGTGGCATAAGTTTTCATGTAATTTATAGAGTCGCGTGAGTCGTGATGAGTTGTCCATGCTGGCGCACACTCTGGATAACGTGTCAGCAACGTGGTTTTCTCGTCCTGGTCTGTAAATAATATCATAATTATAGGGTGCCAGCTCTAGACGCCACCGCTGTATTTTCTCGTTTTTAATTTTACTAGAGTGTTTTGCGTTAAACATGAATGCTACCGATCTCTGGTCAGTGATCAACTTGAATGGTCTACCTATCAAAAAATGGCGCCACTTTTTGAGTGCTTCAACAATGGCGTAGGCTTCCTTTTCGACGGCGGAATGATTTTGTTCGCTTTTATTTAGCGTTCTAGAATAAAATGCTACTGGCCTGGAATCCTGTGAGAGTGATGCAGCAATTGTATGTTCCGAAGCGTCAGTTTCTACTGTGAATGGCATTTTATCGTCGATTGCGTGTATAGAAGATTTTGCGATCATCGATTTCAAGTCTTCAAAAGATTTCATGGCTTCAATGCCCAATGGAAAAGAAACCGTATGTGCAATGGAGTGTATTCTTTTGGAAAAGTTTGGCACCCACTTAGAATAATGTGCAAACATGCCTAGTACTCTTCTTAGCGCGGGCATATCTTCTGGAGGAGGTAGGTTAAGTAATGGCTGTAGACGATCGCTGTCAGGTTTGACAATGTGATTTTCAATCGAGTACCCTAATATTTTGAGTGATTTCTGATTAAATTTGCTTTTCTCTTTATTTAACGTCAACCCGTACTTGTCGGCTGCCAACAGAAAACGGCTTAGATTCTGATCATGCTCATCTTGAGTATTTCCACATATAGTTATGTCGTCTAGATACGCGAAGGTCCCAATTAAGCCTTCCTTTCTGATGATCCAGTCGATAGTTCTCTGGAAACTAGACACACCATTTGTCACTCCAAAAGGAATCCGACAAAATTGATACAGGTTACCAGCCGCTTCAAAAGCCGTATATATACGTTCATGAGTGACAATTGGAATCTGATGATACGCACTCTGTAAGTCAATGGCACTGAAGATACTATATTTAGAAACTCTCGTGACTATTTCTTCAATATTTGGTAACGGATAGGCATCCAAGAGCGTATACTTGTTGATTGTCAATGAATAATCTATAACCATTCGCTTTTTGTGACTGGCAGTCTTGGTTATCAGCACTTGTGCTCGCCAAGGTGATTTACTCTCCTCTATTATGTGCTGTTCCAGCAATTTCTTGATTTCACCTCTAATAAACTCCTGGTCTTCCCAACTGTACTTCCGGGATCGTATGGCAATCGGTTTGCAATCAGAAGTAACGTTGTTGAACAGCGATACGGCAGGAACTGATGCCTCGGCGACAGAACAAACCTTCAGAGTGTCCTTCGGTCCACCAAATTCAAGCTCCAATGAAGAATGTAGGCTGAGAAGATCGTGACCTATAATGACATCAGCGCATAAATCTTTGACTATAAGTAATTGAACATTGTCATATGTGTTTTCTCCTAATTTGATATTTTGGACCGTAGCTCCGGTGACTTGCGACGTTAGAGTAAGGGAGGCCATTGAGATCATCTGACGACAGGGAGTTTTCTTCAAATGTGCTAGGTTAGCAAAATTTTCATTAATGAAACTAATACTACTGCCTGTGTCTATTAGCGCCTCCGCTCTGATACCTTTAATGAAGGCAGGGATCATAGCTTTTCTTAAAGATGCTGGCGCTGCGGCCATGATACTTGCGGCGCAGTGTGCGCAATTCTCCGGAGGACTACTGGACACATTGTGTGGTTTGCTACGGCAGACAGACGCGTAATGACCTTTCTTGCTACAGATTTGACAGGTGACACCTGAGGCAGGGCAGTTTTTACGCCTGTGTAAGCGGTCTCCTCCACAAAAGAAACATTTCCAATGGGATTTTATGTTGCCCTTCGTCGCAGTAATAGCAGCCACTTGAGATGATTCATCTGTCTCAGCAGACTGCTCATTGTTGACTTGAACGATGCTCCTTCCTTCAGATATTGCATTGACGGCCGGTAGGTTAAAATTTTGCGAGTTGTTCTCCGCCATTTCCATCGATATTGCCTTACTATAGGCGTCATCCAGAGTAAGTGTAAGGTTTTCAAGAAGACGTTCTCGTATTTTAGGTGATGTTAGACCAGCGATGAAAGCACCTCTAATATTCTCGCTTTTATTTGTTTCGGCGTCCACTGCGGCAAAAGCGCATTCTCTTGCTAACAGTTTGAGGGCTTGTAGATACAAAGCAATAGATTCACCGGGATGTTGGCGCCTAGTAGCGAGAAGATGCCGAGCAGTAATAATGTTTTTGGGCTTGATGAATAAAGCATCTAGTGTAGCCAATGCCACGTTGTATGTGGTACAGTCACTGATTGTTTGGTATACGCGGGGCGATACATAGTTTATCAGCAATTGGAGTTTTAGGTCGTCTGAGAGCGCCGAAGTAACGGCAGCGGCACCAGCTCCATGGGACACAGATGCGGCTTGTGCCGTCAGGAAATTGTTGAAGGTGCGTTTCCAGTGTTCCCATTCGGGGCCCGTGGAACTTAATGAGTAATCACCATCAAAGCGATCCGGTCTCAGAAACTTTTTCAAAGATTTTCCGATACTTAAATCTGGCGACAGTGAGAAAGTATTAAATTGCAGGCCCATATCCCTTTTGTCCACCTTCGCCAAGGTTTTTGAATCCTTAATCTGTCCCTTGATACAAACCCATCTCAGACTCTACCTTAGTGATTCCCAGCATGGTTTCGTGGGGTCTAGGTCAACTAGTACGAATCTGTTGACTTTTACCGAATCGGTGATAGAGTCAGTAGACAGTAACAAACAAGTAGACGTAATCTATTCAGACCTAAGTAAAGCGTTTGACCGCGTCCCTCATAAAAAAAAATTATCTTCATATCGATTCACGGGCAAATTACTGAACTGGTTTGAATCATATCTTATGAACCGGAGTTTCTTTGTGGCAGTTAATGGCTTCCAATCAGGTACATACAACATCTCTTCAGGGGTACCGCAGGGATCGCACGTTGGACCTGTTTTTTTTTTAATTTTTTCGTAAATGATATCCCTCACAGTCTCAACACATCCAAATGCTTTATGTACGCCGATGATCTGAAGTTCTATAGAGTAATAGTCACAAGTGACGATGTTAAGATGCTCCAAGAGGACCTCAACCGTCTTGCAAAATGGTGTCGAGACAACTGTATGTCCCTGAATGCTGATAAATGTTACCACGTTAGTTTCACTAGAAAAAGGCACCCCATACTAACCGACTATCATATCGGTACTCATACTATCCAAAGAGTGGACAAACATAAAGACTTAGGTGTCACATATGACGAAAAGCTTACTTTTATTTCACACCAAGAATCTATTATCAAAAAAGCTTCAAAAACGTTAGGTTTTGTTCTGAGACACGTAAGGAACTTCCGTAGTGCTAAGACTAAAGTTATGTTATACAACTCCCTAGTACGCAGCACATTAGAATACGGCAGCACAGTCTGGAGACCGCATTATGCGTCCCACATCTTGAGACTGGAGCGGTTACAGAAGAGGTTTGTCTGGCACCTTGTCTACTCGTCAGGAGTACACAAAAATATAAAATCATATGTAGATAGACTGGTGCACTTTAATATACTTTCTTTAGAAATGCGCAGGACACTGATCGATGCTATCTTTGTACATAAATTATTACGAAATAACATCGATTGTCCATCTCTTATAAAGAAAATTAAGTACCGAGTTCCAAACAGATATCCACGGGCTCCAATCACACCCTTCTATCCACCACTCAGAAGAACTGTCCTGGGTGCTTACTCAGCGGTCCCTCGATTTTGCAAGGTTCTGAATGGTTGCAGTCATGTTGTGGACGTGCACGCTGTCTCTCTCATGACATTTCGCAAGCTTGTACTCAAAACCTTTGTATGAACCTATTAATCTTGTGTTTAAATTTGTACAATTTTATTGATTAATTTGTTAATGTTCCAATAATTTATTCAATGTTATATTTTAATGTATGCTTAGGCTATTAATTAATACAATATTTACATATTATATTTTATTAATATTCAAATCAGGAAATTTAAAATAGGTTTTTAATTCTGTAATTATTAATTATTTTATTTCAAAATTTTAGACTAATGCCACTTGTTCCTGTAGATGTGGTGCTTACCTATAAGTGGTCGCTATACTTGGATTATTTTAAGTATATTTTGATTTCTCTGTGATTGTATTAGTATAAGTTGCCGTTGGTGAGCCAAATAAATAAATAAATAAATTGCAGTAAAAAACTGACCATAAATTATTTTTAATTAGTCTGTTATTATTCTCAAAAGGCTGAAAAATATAGGGCTATAAAATATTTGTGCTTAGACGAAGCAAAAAGTTTTATCTCATTTTGTCTGTGCACTATCGGCATTTTTATAGAGAGAATTTCGGATTTGCTTATCTTATTAAGCAGGTAAAATGTGTTCTAAGTCTAATTCTAGTTACCATGGTGGTGATTTATTCGAATATATCAAGGTCAGTGACGATGAAGATGAGTCTAATGCCGTAGAAATTCCGTGCGAAATGGATGGTACCCTACTGCTTTCAACACTAGTGGCTCAGTTTCCGGGTGCTTGTGGCTTAAAATATCGCCATCCCGAGAGCAGGACTATTCGAGGCATCCGACTCAGTGATGGTAGACTACATCCACCCACTGAAGTTGGTTGGGCCAAACACCTCTACATTTGCGTGTTTCCTAAAGAAAACAAGCGTAAAATGGAAGATGTCACCACCGAGAATTCGGCTGCTAAAACCAAACGCTTAGAGAAAAAACTTACTTGCTCAGACTTGATTTGTCTTGGTCTACCTTGGAAATCAACAGAAGAATCTATCAAGCATTACTTTGAACAGTTTGGAGAAGTGGTCATGGTACAGCTCAAAAGGGACAAAAACGGTTCATTCAAAGGTTTCGGATTTATTAGGTTTGCTACCTATGCCTCTCAAATGAGGGCTTTAGCTCAAAGACATAATATTGATGGGCGGTGGGTGGATGTTCGCATTCCTAACTCCAAAGAAGGTGTTGTGCCTCAAATGCCATGCAAAGTGTTTGTAGGAAGATGCACTGAGGATATGACAGCTGATGATCTCCGTGAATATTTTTCTAAGTTTGGAGAAGTTACTGATGTCTTTGTTCCCAGACCATTTAGAGCATTTGGCTTTGTAACATTTTTGGATCCTGAAGTAGCCCAGAGTCTATGTGGCGAAGATCATGTGATCAAGGGAGCATCGGTGTCTGTGTCTAGTGCAGCACCTAAAATCAAGACCAAAACACAAAACTGGAAAGAGGAACCATATGGCTCTAACAACTGGGATGGCAACCGGTCAGGTCCTTCTGGAGGACCAAGCAGCAATGGTGCAAATAGTAATATTGATTCTCTAAATATGCAGAACTTGGGAATCAATCCAAATGGTGGACCTCCTGCAAATTTCAATTTACCTATCAGCCTAGTAGCTGCTGCTCTCAATCAAGCTGGCTGGGGTGGGTTTTTAGGTGGCCCTGGTAACTCAGGCCCCAATAACTGGCAAGGTGGCCCTCCTCAAGGTAATCAAGGTAAAAACTGGAATAGCAACCAAAACTGGGGTCAAAATGGTCCACCTCCATCCTGGAATCAAGGTGGTGGTGGTGGCGGCAACCAAGGTTGGAACGGAGGTAAAGGTGGGAATTGGAACCAGGGAAACTGGCCCAACAATGGACAGGGGAGTTGGAATGGTAATGGAGGGGGCTCCAGCTCTGGATCTGGTAGTGGATGGAACAATAATAAACCCCAGACATGAGGTGAGCATTAGAATTTGCAGCATAAATAGATGGTTGGTTGGTAATTTTAGTCTAAATTTATAGGAATAAGTAAATTTATATTTCTATGCAAAGATATGTACTGTTTATGAACTGAATAAAGTGATAGGACTATCACGGAAAGTTTATATGGATGATAGAAGAATCCTAATGCTGATGTATTAGATGTAAGGTGACTTGAGAATTGTGTGTAATATTGTGATGTGTGTGAAGTGGTTTTTGTCTAATAAAGATGTATGTTATTCTGAGATGGATGTTTAATTTCGAAATGTCTGGGTGGGTGCACAGTGATCTGTCAATATTCAAACATCAATTAAAAAGGGTGAAAGTAATATTTTATCCAGTTCTCTCAGTTGGTAATTGGGAATGAGTGAACATCTGGCTGGATGTGATATATTGGAATATTGGTACAAGAGGAAGCCGAGTTGTCATTGGGTGTGTAACTTGCGAGACATGACCGCTACAAACAGTCAACTGAGAATCTGAAGTGCATCAATACATGTGGAGTTGCGGTAAGTGATGGGTGTGCAATCTATGGTATGGTCTGATAATTTTGTATGAAATATGTATTTGTTTTTTTGTTCAGTAGCTAATGGAATTGGATAAATGGCTTATCAAGAATGTATATAACCTGTGTGAGTTTGACTGATAAAGTCTGTGGTAATTATTACTTTAATCCAAATTGAAATGTTATTTGAATCATTGAATTGTTTTATTCCACAATAAACATAAATTATGGGTTCATTGACATATTTTCATGGTTACAGGTCATGGGCAGGATTTGGAAATAATATAATGAATAATGGATTCATTCTACATTGCCCTAAGTTGTGATGTCATCAAGATTATTTCATGCTAATAGGACATCACTAAGAGATTTAAGAAGGTAAAGGAAACTGTTTAAAGTCATGGACTGTCCAGTCAATGCTAGTTAAAACATGGTAGACCCAACAGGGTTACAATGCAGTAATTGCTATTAAGTAAGCTTGGGAATTCTACTTATTTATATTAGTAATAAGTTTGTGAGTATAGATGTATGTTACTCTTACACACTTACTGTTAATCTTAAACTATGGAATGAATTTTGATGAAACTCTGTAGTAGTATAAGTTATATGTCTGAATAACACATAGACCATAATTTATGATTATATATATGATTTATAGTAAACTATCTGCCTATAATATAATAACCTATATTACTACAAAGACAACATCAAAATTGTTTTATATTTAAATACAGAGTTTCTTACAAGATCTTAACAGTAATATATGAATTTAAATCCTAATTGGTACAAGTACAAGACATCTTCCACAAAAAGTCCTTGATGGTCTTTGCTAGGTCATTGATATATATCAGAAATAGTAAGCATCCAAGTACCTTGTGTTATAGAGTTTCTTACATCTATTTTCTTTGAGTGAACTTGGCTAATTTGACCACTTTGATAGTTGTGATGTTCTATTTCACCGCACTGAGCTCAACCTGAGCTATTCCACTTGTGAGCAATTTCACGAATGCTAATGCCTTGCAACTTATTAAGTAGTATCCTGTATGACATTTTATCATAAGCCTTACTCATTTCGAGCAAGGTGGCAATTACATACTTCTTTTTATTTATTATATTTACTAATTTCTGAATTATATCTTTATATGGTTTAACCTTAACCTGTCGATTTTGGGATTCGACAAAAATAATATATTTTCAAAAGGAATACATTTGTTTATACATTATTTATGAAAAAAATATTTACAGGATACCTTAAATCCGCACAATAGCCATGTTTTATTGATTATGTTCGTCCTGTTTTTGTTGATACTCTCTATCATTAATTATAAGTTTACTATCCTTGAAACTACTACTATCCTATTGTGGACTATGAGAAAGCCTTTGATTCTATCGAAACATTGGCCTTGTTGAGGTCTCTTCAAAGGTACCAAATTGACTATTGGTATGTCCAGGTGTTAAAGTGTTTATATGAAAACCATGTCAGTCCGACTTCAGGACCAGAACTCGAAACATATTTAATTGCAGCGAGGCGTGAGACAGGGAGACGTCATATCTCAGAAACTGTTCACCGCTGCATTGTAAGATGTTTTCGAGCTTCTGGACTGGGAAGGCTTTGGCATCAATAATGGCGAGTACATCACACCTTCGATTTTTCGACGATATAGTAGTCATGTCTCAGACCCTTGAAGACATCCCTTGATACAATGCTCAATGACCTCAACAGTCTCTCAACAAGTAGGTCTGAAAATGAACATGGATAAGACGAAAATCATGTCGAACACCCTGTTGCACCCAGTCTAGTTAAGGTTGGAGACTCTGCACTCGAAGTTGTAGACGACTATATTTACCTAGGACAGACCACTCGGCTACTCGGCTGGGTAGCGTTCGGGAAGCTACGCAATATCTTTCGTCAGGTCCCGAGAAGCCGCTGGATGCGGGCAGCGCAAGACCGGCTATTGTGGACATTCTTGGGGGAGGCCTTTGTCCAGCGGTGGACTTCTTTCGGCTGATTTGATATCCTTGAAAATTGCATGTTGTACCTTTCTTCTAAAGCGTCGTAAAGTTTTTCTATTAGTAGTTTTTTTGGTAGAGATTCGCGATCTAGATAGATGTTCTAATATGGACAGCCAAATGCCCCAAAATGTATGTTTATGTTGTTACATAGCTAAGAGGAAAAGAAATCTGAGTGGAAAAGTCGTTTTTATCCTCTAGAGGTTAAAGTAAATTTGAATTTAGAACATCGTGTGCACTAAGTTTGTGATTGCAAAATATCATTAAACCTATTTACTTCTATGGTGCGGAATTTACCATACAACTTTTTTAATTTATTAAAAACTAAGACTCTGAACCTTCTTGGTGTACTTTTTTAAATTGTTTTGCGCAATATTACTGTTCTATTACACTCAAACTGTAGCAACGTTACTTTTAGTTTTTCTTAATTATACCTAAGTATTATTTATTATAATTTAGAGATTGTCATGTAATACTTACATATCATAATATAGTAATTAATACCTAAACTGAGATAAAAGTATTTATGATTAGATTTTTTCTAATTTAGTCATTTCCTCGCTGAGATGTGATGAAAAGTTGCGTGTTGCACTCGGGTGCAAAGATTTTTCACCTTGTGCTCTTTTGATTTCCTCGCTAATGCTGAGGATTCTAATTTTAGAATCCTTCGCTTGCTCGGTTATCAAAATTGAGCACGCGGTTAAAAAGCAACGTTGCACTCTTGTATAACAAATAACTATTATTGCAAACCTCCCTCCATCAGCAGTTCAAATTATTAGCAAGTGGTATTAGCGTGGTAGAGTAGATTAGCAAGCCTGTCTAGTCTACCACGCGTTATTTTTTATTATGATACCTAATAAAAAGAAATCTTGATTTTGACTTGCATATGTTCTTTTCTAGGTATGTGAACATTTCAGCAATGAAAACTGAAGTACAACATTTGAAAACAAGAACTGAAATAAATTCTGAAAAATGGTTGGCTTTTTATTCAGACTAATTGTGTGGGCTCGAGCACAGCCTCATCTTGAGTATTAGTAACACCTTATAAATGTATAATAATTTACTAGTAGAAAACTTTTCTACTTTTAATCCATAAAAATATTATAAATGCGAAAGCACTGCACTGCACTGCACGTCTGGCGCAGCAGCTAAGACAGTCGCCTCGCCTCTTCGTGTCGCGGGTTCGACTCCCGCGCCGGACAATTATTTGTGTGACACATAAATAGTTGTTCCGAGTCTGGATGCAATTTGTGTCCGTCTATTACATGTTTGTAAAGTACCCCGCGACCCATGGATTAAATTCCCTAGTGCGGGTCAGGCCAGACTAGTGTCTAAAAAAAATGCCCGTCTGAATGCGAAAGCAAATGCCCGTCTATCCACGTACTTTACCTTTTCACGCTTAAACTGCTGAACCAATTGTGATGAAACTTGATTGTGGTTGATTTACTGAACCCTGGTATGTACATATATAGAAAGATAGTCATTTAAAATCTAAAATTAGCAGAATTGGCCTTTCAAATTGTTTATTTTTGATAATGATGACTAATTTTCATAATGTCGCGGTAAACCTATCGATTACGCCGCAAAGAAAACCATTACACATGGTCATTGGATTGGATTTTTCATTAGTAGGTACTACTTACATAAGAATCCCAATTCTTGTGTAATATCGACAGCTTATTTAATATTTAGATTTAATGATTGGGCTACTCCAGGATATATAGGAGTACGTCAACGAAAATAGTATTTTTATAATCAAATACAACTATATGCCTATATATGATATCGTTACATTTTTTCTTACTTACAAAATTTACAAAGTTAAGGTAGTTTCACCATGGAGCAACACAAGATTTAATCCCCTTTTATTATTCTAGATTACGTAAGAAAGTATTCGTTAACTATTTAAATTAGATTAAAACATGGCGAAAATAATGAAATTAAAAATTCTGCCCAATAAAATAAAAATAACCTGGAAAATTTAACAATAATAAGGAAACAACCCTGTTACCTACGCGGCTTAGCGTGAAAATAAATTTGAAATAATTGACGAAGGTACCCCAATTCCTTAACTCTTCATCTAGGCAGACAAAATAAGTATGTAAGTATTACTGGTATAATCCATTGTTATTTAATTTTTTATTAGATTTTTTTCGTTTCTCCGACGTTTCATTTGGTCGAAAATCTTTTTATCGAAATTACACATAGTCGATATGACATTTGTTCCATGAACCATGCAAACAAAGATGCTTGACGAAGTCGACATATAGCGTGCAAGCAGGCATACGGCAGTATGTAAGCCAAACAAGAATTATATTCCGGTAATAAACTTTTAGTTACTTTACGTTACGGCCAAGTTTCATGGAATAGTACGACTGGTACTGGACGCTGTATCGTACACTGTCAAATGAAATCGTCGGCAAAAATACATCCCGAGAGTAAGGTCAATGAGACTTGGTAGGTATCGAGTATCAAGTCTTTTTGTAATCCTATCATTATATGGGTTTAATATGCAATAAGTGGAATATATATATTTGTGCTGTCCCGGCAAACGTTTTACTGACTTAACAATAGAAATAAAACCCGGAATCTCATCGCAGCGCTACCTACCGTACCCAATCAAATGCACAACAAAAAAATACCACCGACCTCAGTCAAAAAATTAAAATATTATTTAATAGCGATTTTAACACTACTAAAATAAGGTTTGGTAGTAGAAGGGTGATAATTTAAAGGTTGTATGTATTTTTCACCGCAAATCATAATAAAATAGAAAAAGACATATATATATATATATATATATATATATATATATATACGGTTATAGATTTATATATTATAGACATATATAATATGCGGTTGTTGTCAGTAATTATGTCTCAAGTTGGGTTTTGATTCCTAGTGGTTCCTTAATGGGACCCTTATTATTTATATTATATGTAAACGACATCGACTCTTGCTTTCAAAGTTCTAATCTTCTCTGTTTTGCTGACGATATGAAGATTTATTCTATTATATCGTCGCCAAAGGATGTAGTGGATCTTCAGTCCGATCTGACGCGGCTTGACAAGTACTGTCAAGTAAATAAGTTAGACCTTAACCCATCCAAATGCTCAGTACTCACTTTTAGCAGGAAACGCTTCCCACTGTCAACATCGTACCAACTTAAGGGCCAAGTATTACCAAGATGCGACGGTGTACGTGACCTTGGTGTATATCATGATTCGAAGCTACAGTTTGACATACACATCGAGCAAACTATCGCCAAAGCATCAAGAGCATTGGGTTTTGTAATGAGGATATCTAGGTGCTTTAAAAAAGCTAAAACATTTAAAATACTTTATTGCACTTTCGTAAGAAGTCATCTGGAATATGCCTCACAAATATGGAATCCCTGTTACAATAAATATATTGATCGCCTTGAAAATATTCAAAAACGTTTTATGAAGTTCCTTTGTTATCGTCTCAAAATCCCTTACAGTTCTACGAATTACTTAGACCTATGTAAGAAGTTCCACATTCAACCTCTAATAAATCGAAGGCGTTTGGCTGATTGCACGTTTTTATTAAAGCTGTTATCTAATGAGATTGACTGTCCCCATATTTTACAGAAACTGCACTTTAACGTTCCCCAAAGATCGTCTAGATTTAATACACCTATATCTATTCCATTGTCGTCGACTAATTATAGGCAAAATTCATATATAGTACGAGCGAGCAAGGATTTTAATAAATTATGTAAAAAGTTTGATTTTGACCCATTTAATACAAAGAGCGAGGTGGCACGCAGGCAACTGAACCTTAATTTTTTCCAATAACTTTTAAGATAATAATATGTCTTCAGCTACTCTGTTTAAGAGTAAAATCGGAAGCATTGTATGTGTGTATCAGTCGCTATCCGTGGAAACCTGTAATTGGCTTTATGTTTCCTATTATGGCAGTAATATTTTTTATGTATAGCTGTTGGTTTTCCAAACAATAAATAAATAAAATAAATAAATATCCTGGGACATTATTTACACACGGCCATCTGATCCCAAACTAAGCAGAGCTTGTACTATGCAAACCAGATAACTGATACACTACTTTTCTTTTGTAAATACATAAGTACTTACATTCCGTCAAAAAAGTTTCGGGAATGGATGATTTGTTTATAGTTCCAAATTAATTTTTTTGTTGTTGATAGATTGGCACAACTGTTTTCCATTATGGCGCGCAGTTTGAGTTGCATCTGTTATTTATATTAAATACAGTGCTGGTTTTAGTAACATCATATATAGTGTGTATTGCGAACTTCATAATGGACAAAAATATCGAACAAAAAGTTTGTCTTAAATTTTGCATCGCTAAAGGAATTTCGTGTTCGGAGTCACTGAAAATGTTACAGAAGGCTTACGGTGAATCGACTTTATCAAAAACTCGTGCTTATGAGTGGTTCAAAGCGTTCAAAAGCGGTCGAGATGTGATGAAAGATTTGCCTCGCTCTGGTAGGCCATCAACGTCTGCAACTGAAGTTAACATCGCAAAAGTGAAGGAAATAGTGACTGAAAATCCTCATTCAACTCTGAGAGAAATAGCCGCCGAACTTTGTATCTCACGAGTCGATTCGTACCATTTTAACTAATCATTTGGGTATGGAACATGTTGCCGCTCGGCTAGTCCCAAAAGCTCTGAATTTTCTCCAAAAACTCAATCGCAAGAAAGTCGCTGAGGACATGGTAGAACGAGTGAATTCCGACCCAACATTCATGAAACGCATTGTTACTGGTGACGAGACGTGGGTTTACGAGTTTGACATGCAAACTAGTCGACAAGCTTCGGAGTGGCGCCAACTGAACCGAAACCGAAAAAACCACGCCAAAGTCGATCGAAAGTCAAAGCCATGTTGACTGTTTTCTTTGACTATCGCGGTGTTGTGCACTCTGAATTCTTACCGGAAGGTCGAACGGTAAACAAAGAATATTATTTGAGCGTTATGCGGCGTTTAAGAGAGCAAATTCAACGAAAAAGGCCAGATTTTTGGAAAGAAAATTCTTGGATTTTGCACCACGATAATGCACCTTCGCACATGGCCATCATTGTGAACGAATTTTTGACCAAACACGCAACCACCATATTCACCAGATATGGCTCCAGCTGACTTCTTTCTTTTTCCTAAACTCAAATTACCACTTCTTGGTACCCGTTTTCAATCGGTAGAAGACATAAAGGAGAATTCGCGGCGAGAACTGAACTCAAATCTGAAAGCAGCGTTTAAAAAATGTTTTGATGAATGGATTATTCGTTGGCGTAAGTGTATCGTTTCTGAAGGAGCATACATTGAAGGTGATAAAATAAATTTGGATGAATAACAAACATTTCGTATATTATTGATCTTTTCCCGGTACTATCTTGACAGAGTAGTATATAGATAAATAAGATAATATACTGGGCTAGCCTTATAACTTAAAGAGTTAAAAATATGTTTACGATCGATTCTCAGACCTACCAAATATGCACAAAGTTTTTCAGAAGAATCAAGCCGTTTCAGAGCAGTTTACAGACAAACACTATAACACGGGAATTTAATGTATTAGTTTCAAGCTTCAACTTAAGAGATAACGTGGAAAACGTTTTTGAAAAAGCCATAAACAACTGAAAAAAGTCTTCAATCTTTTTGAAATATAAAGACTATTTGACCTGTATTAAAATTAATAATTTTGCCCTCTCGGACGCTTCGCAAAAATATTATGAATATTTTATTACCGCTCGATTTAAATCAGCTTTTAACAAATTAATAATAGAAATAATTTATTTTTATGAATCTGGTTTATTTCATGTCATAAAATTATAATTATATCAAATAGGCAATACATTATGGCACTGAATAATATAAGTCTAATTAATAATATCCCCGTTTTTTAAATTGGGTGTTAATTTTGTCTTTAAATCCGTAACACTTAAAATAATATTGACTACTCTTGTGGCGCAGTAGTTACAAGTAGTCGCCTAGCTACTATCTCGGCGCCCCCGTGTTTTGGGTTCGATCGCCGCACGGGACAACTATTTATGTGACAATATATCCTTAAAATAGATGTTTTGCGTTTAGGTGTGCTTTGTCTCCGTAAATTAGCATGCTTTTAGGATTCCATACCCTTTTCACAGATGCTGTATTTCTGTAGCCGCTATAACAACAAATACTAAAAGACAAAATAAAATAAATATTTATAACAAACGTGAATTTTTTGCACGTTTTTATAGATAATGGTACGAAACCCTTCGTGCGCGAGTCCGACTCGCACTTGGCCGGTTTTTTAAGTCAACCGCGACATAAGGTTAACCTTACATTGTTTTTATAAATAATAAAATAAAGCAGACATGTCCGTCAAATTAATAATGTTTAAAAAATAATAATGAACAGACAAATAAATCGACTGAATACTTTCGATATTATATTGTTTGCAAAGTGTGGAAGCTTTCTATGATAATTGGATTGAAGAGCACCACATTATAAATACATATCGTACACCTATACATTTTAACTTAAAATTCTTACATCACAAGTTAATCACAAAGTCATGAGATCCATGGAGAGTCGTTTACGATCAAACCATGAGAGTTATTATATCAAAATACGACAACTACGTATTGTTAAGTTGTACTGTAGCAGATATTAGGTGCGCCTACATTACGCAAGATATTTATGTATACAGGCTTTAGGTAATTATTTTTCCATCATTATAATTGGTTGTTCAGAATCATTATTTGATAACGGTAAACACAAATAATTACTGTTTCAAAGACCAGCACAAACCTATTTCAACAAAATGTAATGGGCCCATTCCGAAGGCAGCCCCTATCAAATAGCAAAAGAATTGTCAAATTTGCTTCACGATAAACGAGAAATCGCGTTACATACAAATAAATGAAAAAAAAAAACAAAACACAGACGAATTGATAACCACTATCTTTTAACGACGGTTAAAAGTCTTAGGGTTTCTTGAACTTTGATTTTAGTTTAATTTTACAATAGTGGCGAGTAAGGCTTTACTCGCCACTATTGTAAAATTAAGCAGTAAAACTGTCAAGCTGTCTAGTAAAATGTCTTATTTTACTAAACTTATTTTACTATTAATTAAAACTAAATAGAAAACTCTCACCAGAGGGGACCCCTTTTGGCATTCAAGCCTTGACTCAGGGGTAAATAATGGGTTAAAACATGAGGGTGGGTTTTTAGGGACATTTTAGCCCCGATTACCCGATTGACAATCGGAGAACGAATTACGGCGGAAAACTAAGTTTATTTTGATTTTATAATGATTCTTAACAACGAACTTGCACGGAGAATACATATTATTATAAAAACCTGTATATTTGGCAAATTAACTTTTGCATGAACAAATGACGCTTGATGGAACAATGAGCCGCGGTACACCCACATACGGGGCCTGGCACTATGACCATAACTCCTGTATATGTAACACGATTAATTTAATTTTGTTTCTATTGTTATGGTATTTGACATGTCACATAACATAGACGCACTGTTTTGTATTTGCCATCATTTTCTTACCGATTCGCGTTAACCGACAGTCTGATTGCAGTACAAAATATAGTTACAATTATATTTATCATGGATACGAGAACATCAAGATGGTATACACCATTTACTTTAATATATAGACAGTTCAACTATAAATATTAATTTATAGACATCGATTACGCATAGTTTAATTAAATCGATTTGTCATACAAAATGAAAATATTTATCTGCCGGTTACCGTCGAATTTTATACATATCTAACGATTACACAAGTTTATATCGAGAGCAAAGCCTAGTTTATAATACATCAATGTACAGATATTCCTAGGAACATGGAATTAAGGTAACATAGTATGAAGACGTGGTTCCGACAATGATTACAGTTCGCTCCTCGAAAACAGAAGTCTCATAATAAAATCCGATACATTTATATGGACGATTCTGAATAAACAACTTTTATTGTGTTGTAATAGAAATACTGAACGTGATTGATATTTTTTTTGTATTATTGTGGTTTTCGTTAATCACACATATTATTACAAACACAATTATTTCAAACAATACAAACTTGTACTAGTATTATCGATTCGCACTCACGGTCAGCTAATGTATATTTTAACACGATAAACATCCCATGGCGTGTTGTGTGTCATACAAAATATTTCACATAAGTCAACAAGTGAAATATTCCTTTATACAGTCTGGTCAACAGGTTTAAAAACGCGAAAACAGAGATAAAGCTCTTAAAATATGAGCGAAATGTCAATAGATTTGTAATAACCTCTATAAATATTGAATTGTTTTGAAGGAATTAACGGCACGTAAATAATATAAAATAAGATGTACATAAACGGTATTTAGTGCTTTTCTTTAATAACTTAAAACCTCCGTATTCTCTGTATTATTTGATGTGACTATATTTTACTTGCAGTGTCAGCCTCGCAGTGCACAATTTTATCGGTAATTTAAAATTATAAATAATGAGCGTTCCATATAAATAATAAAAATACATTATTTTCTTCTAAATATCGAACTCTGTAAGGATCTATTCAAAATGCATAAAATACTTATAATTTATAAGTTATTAACAAAAATAAATACATTATTTTTACATCTTATTTTGTTACTAACAATCGCAAATTTTATATGTGCATTAAAATCTTTCAAAACAATTTTTCTATCACTTTCTATTTTTCATGTTTTCAACTTGTTGACCAGACTATACAACTGAATTAGAAACTTAGCGTTCCAGTATCGGTGCTAACTTTATTTTGATTCGTCGATGGCGTGGCAGGACACTGAGCATTTGGCATATGTTCGACTAGCTGAGTAAAGAGTTAGCAATATTCATATAAAATGAGTGTTTGTTTTTAATCTAAATGACAAGAATCATGCCAAAGCAAGGCATAATTGCAGTTCAGTAAACTCCGATATGCTAACTACCCCCAACCACACCATGACTGACTGTAGCGGCAAATAATGCGAGGCGTTGGGCGGAAAACAGTCAACACAAAAGCCTCGTAAGTTTCGCTTACATAAATACCTAGGTATTTTCGTCGAAACTTCTACAAGATCCACCATAATTTTAGTCGTCCTCTATTCTGGTTTGTTGTCAATTCAATGAAGATGTCGAATTATATATATACCCACATCGTTTTCGAATATGCTGACCAAAAGGGGATTACCTAAAACTAACTGAATTTTGAATTTCAATACAAGAAATGCGATGGTATTTCTACCAATGTTCTAAAACTTGAATTTTTTTCTCCAAAGATCATAATATTAATTTCTAAGAAATTTTGATTTGCCTACACTCTGGGGTCAGACAACTATTGAAATCACCTGTCTTTAGAATGGACTTACAAGTTGTATATAATACACAAGGTATAACATATATATATTGGATGTAACTTAAGGAGTACATGTACCCTCGAACTAAACCAGATTAATTTATAAAATACAAAATATACTGTTTGGCTCGCCATACAAATTACTTCAGGTGATCGTTATTCTTATATAGGCATTGATACTTCTGTTTGTGTATTTCACATGTTGATGTGCTACACGTTGTTCAGTTTCATAGGCAAATTAACCTGTTAACTGGTAGTGGCAATGAAGTTGCCACCAAATTATGAACTCTCTTGGTTTGTAATAAGAATAAAAATCAATCAATTAGAATCATACCTACTACTACTAACTAATAGTTACTACTAATAATAACTAATAGTTAAAGGGTTAAGCTCCTTAACTTACGTCCACTATTTATGTTACACCTTGTTTGATCTAAAGAGGAGACTAACCTTTATAAACCTGGAAACTATGTATATATGTTTCAAGTGTATATAAGTCCAATTAATTTTGGATGAATACATACATACATGACTGCACATGTGGCACAGCGGCTAAGACAGTCGCATCGCCGCTTCGTGTCGCGGGTTCGAATCCCGCGTCCGACAACTATTGGTGTGACCCATAAATAGTTGTTCTGAGTCTGGATGTAATTTGTGTCCGTCTATTAGGTTTGTAAAGTGCCCAGGGTTTAATTTCTCTAATGCGGGCGTTGTCTTTAAAAAAATATAATCCCTTCCTATGAACATTGTTTTCTTAATGAGTTTTTAGCAATCATTGTGTACCCTTAACAGCTTAAAAATATATAATCCCTTCTTATGCACAATGTTTTCATAATGAGTTTTTAACAAACATTGTGTGAATAAGCTAATCCATTAAAAACATACCATACCATTTAAATATTTTGTAATTGGACATAATTCTTCTCATAAAATACTGGAATAAGTATTAACTGGCAACCCAAATAGCACAGTTACACCCATAGAGAACTCTCATCCACCGACATAAGATCTGTACAGAATTAGATCAGACTTTTAAAATCCCGTTTTACGCCTCGCATTTAGTAACCTAATTTATTTACAATGGCAATACATTTATACAATATGTTAATGACAAATTCTTTTGGGCAAATCAACAAGAGTTCTGACTAGGTAACAAATTAACGTTTGTGAATTAGCTATGTCATAAGGCCAAGGACGGGTTTACTATTGTTACGAATATTATAGTAGGGCCAATTTAATAGATCACATTTGACATCTGACAGTTACAAGTAAAGGGAATAGTAAAATGACCCTATTTGGTAATTAATACAATAAAGATAAATCATAATTGAAAAAGAATTAAGCAAATGTGCAGTTCAAACTACGAAAAAATGAATAATATTCTATGCCCGCCAGTTAAGGTTAAGTTGTTGAATTTTGATGAAGTCTCAAATGTGATCTATTAAATTTTCCCTACTTTAGTTTTTATTGGTATATTACAAAGGAATCTTATAATTTCCGTGACAAAAACACAGTGCTTAAAGCACTTTATTAGGACCGTGTGACATACTATATGAAGAACTCGTATTGTTAGGTCGCCCTAATCATTTCGTGATTTGTATAAACATTCTTTACAATATCCCAAATCTTGGAATCTTATCCCATTGAATCTTGCAATTTGTTCTCGAGAGCTTTCATTGAATTATGACAGTAACATTTAAAAAATATTTTCTTTAAATTTACAACACAGAACATTTATCTACATTTACTATAATTACTAACATATACATAAAGTAATCGGTGAGAAAATCAGCTGCGCGTTACGACAGTACTAATTAAAATATAAATACATTCATATCAAGTAAAATCTGGGGAGCAGAGGACTGTAGTTAGCTCTGACAATATTCATCGGCTTTTGTAATTATAAGCTATTCCCTTATTTTAGTGCACCTAGTATAAATTAAGACAGCGATACTTTTATTAAGACAGAACGTTTACGTTTAACGAATACGACGGTTTGTGTATTCGTTCTCTTACATAATTATGTTAAGGCTGTGCTAATAAGCTGTTTAAACAAACCTCCAAACTTTTCTACAGTTAATTTCCACATAAATCTTAAGATGCTAATAGTAAATAGTGGCGGAAACTTAGGAAGCACTATCTCACCCATACAACGGAACGAATAGAAGAATCAAAAACAAACATTTTTGGCACCTCATAAAAAATACATCAACTAATCGTTACCTTGTATAGGAAGCTAGAACCGTTTTTGTATAATTTTGCATGATGATATTCTACACGGTCTTGGTTACACAGGCAATTTTAGCTCCTTAAGTACTTACGTCCACTATTTTTATACACCTTGTATAAGTAAACGATATGTAACATAAGTCATCTTCCTTTTTAAATAGAAAAAAACATCAAAATTTGCCCATAAACACAGGAGAAATAGCGTAACATATAATTTATACAAAGGTTGGTTATAAATAATTTCGGTATAAGACTGTTTTGTATCGTCCTTTCAATTTTAATCCCACATTGGATCCCACTGGGGGGCCACGAGCACTATCTCAATCATTCACTTACTCAAATTAACATCATGGCAGTTTTATTGTGACATTGTGCCTAACTATAGGTTGATCTATCTTCGTTGCTTAAGCAAGAATGATGGGTAGTTTTAAACACAATTTCGATATTGGAACATATTATGATGATGATAAAACCATGATTATATTTACTGGACATATATATATCGTAATGCCAACTTGTACTAGGTGCACTGTTTGGATAACTGTGATTGGCCTGTATAGCAAATTATACCAAAAAGACTGGCGGTTACCATTCTGGATCAAAATAAAAGAAGTAAAAATAATTAAATTAAAACAACCACAGAAATTTACTAAAATACAAATGCTTCGTAAGTCTATTGTGTTTATATTACACCTTGAGTTTTTTGGCGGGCCTTAGAGCGTAGTTCAGGTTCACCTGCCGCTTGACCGTGGGCCGCCGCAGGTGTCTCCGCTCATTCCAATCCGCGTCAATTTTCTGGGCCAATTCAAAATCATTCTTTTCCTGTTCAATCAATTTTTCGATTCTTAGCTGCTCTTGTACAATTTTTTTAACATCACAACTCTTCAAAGGACTAGACAAATTTTTTACAGCTAAATTAACCTTATTGTTATTTAGAGTTTCCGATACTAATAGAGGACTGTGTTCGTCTTTTTTGACGCTAGACTTCTTTGAATCACTCCTTAAATACGGCTTCCGCTCTGATGAGACCTTTCTTTGTTTACCTTTGTTCTTTTTGGGCGTCGTTTCGTTTTCATCTTTCGTTAAGCTTCCCATCGATCTAGTGCGTCTAAGTTTTGTCTGCTTTTTTAACTTAATAATACCATCGACATGTCTATTTTTGTTTCTATTGGCATTCCTTTTAATCGGCAGGGCTGGTGCTAAATCGGGACTCGTCGCGGTTTTCTTGACTCTCGATCTATTTGTTTCACATTTTGTAGGGCTTTCCTGAAACATCATTGATATATTTTGTAAGAAAATGGTAAAAGCAAGACTATATCATAATTTATTTCTAAGTTCCCTCTACAGTTATTTCTTTCTTTATACATTAAAAATACAAATTGAATGACAACAAGATTAAAATATGTCACAGAAATACAGAATCCAAAATAAAATCAAATGATTTAAAGTTAACATTTATTATTACGCATTTTGTATATCGGTAATATAAGCACAAATATTTGTCTAAGATTCAATACCTTTTTATTAACTTTGAGGATATTTAGTGCGATTACAAAAGCCGATGGCAAGTTTCTAGCTAGTGAAAAGTTTCGTAGGCGGCACAGCCCGTCTAGGTACTGCGCACGGGTAGGCGTGGCCTCACGCTGCGGCGAGCCCGGCTCTCTCTCCGTACGCACACCCGGCACGCGGACCGGGAGCGTTTTGTGCGTGTTGAAACTGAAATGATAAACAGGTAAAGATATTTTAAGACCTTTTAAAATATCAACAGGGTGAATTATTACCAGCCGCGACGGACGCAATTGAAGAGTGGACTGGAGTTGGACTGCTTGAATACACTGGTGGTCTTATAGGATCAGTAAGGTCGCAAGAGCTTAACAGGGAGGAGGGAAGGGTCTACAACACGTTTATGCCACGTGCGTCACAAGCGGGACATATACTTGTTTTCCGACAAGTTATTAATAAAAAAAAATTGTGAACATTTCGCTAATGGCATTTCTACATTTAGCTAAGCTGTAAAAACAAGTGTTAATTATACATATTAAATGATTACATAAAAAATATTTGAAACCATTCGTATACCAATTATGCGTTAATTGGTACACATTTCACCCATATTCCAACCACTGCAACACCTGCACGCCGGGGCAACTGTCATTCCCTGAGACATCCTGGGAATTTTTTTAAGCTGCCTTGATTGCCGTTGGTCTCGAATATAATAGGTCTTTACCTATGAAATTGCCGTTTTGTATGAAAAAATTTAAACGAATTTTTTTCATGAATTTTTTTATTTGTATTAATCGAAGTAATCACCCATGCAATCAATGCATCTTTGCCATCGCAGTGGCAGTTTATTGATGCCCTTCTTAAAGAAATCAGCTGGACGGGAGGCAACAAATTCTTCAAAGGCATTTTGTACTGCCTCTCGGGTATTGAATTTTTTTCCCGCCAAGAAGTTATCCAAATTCTGGAAAAAGTAGTAGTCTGTAGGCGCAAGGTCTGGTGAGTAGGGCGGATGACGGAGAGCTTCCAACCCCAGTTCTTGCAACTTGGAGACCGTCTGCTGTGCAGTATGAGGTCGCGCGTTGTCGTGCAGGAGCAGCGGAGACGAGCGATTGACCAATGCTGGTTGGAGATGCGCCAGCTTCTCCATCATTGTGCTCAGTTCTTCACAGTACACATCTGCAGTAATGCTCACCCCGTTTGGTAAGAAGCTGTGATGAATCACACCGGCGCTAGACCACCAAACAGTGACCATCACTTTTCTAGGGGTAAGTTTTCGTTTAGGGCATTGTTTAGGTGCTGAACCAGGATCCAACCAACTTGCTGAGCGCTTGCGGTTATCAAACAGAATCCATTTTTCATCGCAGGTAACAATGCGGTTCAAAATTCCTTCATTTGTGTGTCTGTTGAGCAGTGCAAGGCACGTCTCGACGCGTACTTCGCGCTGGCGATCATTGAGTTCGTGGGGCACCCATTTGTCAAGCTTTTTTACCTTGCCAATTTGACGCAAATGGACCAATATTGTTTTGACGCTAACGTCGAAAGCTGCTGCTAATTCAGCCGTAGATTGTGTATCATCAGCTTCCACAACCGCCTTTAATTCGTCATTGTCGACCAAAGTCTTCGGACGACCGCGAGGTTCATTTTTCAGGTCGAAATTTCCAGAACGGAAGCGAGCAAACCAATAACAGGTGGTGCGTTGGTTTGTAGTGTTAGCTCCGTAAACGTCGTTGATGTTGCGTGCCGCTTGTGCCGCGTTGCTGCCACGACGGTACTCATATTCCATAATTACTCGAATTTTTAACGTATCCATGATGACGAAAAAGATTGAAATGCGATGAAAATGTAACACTAATCAATAAAGAAATGACTACTTTTGGAAAAAAGAATCCATGTTTTTAAAATAAAATTAATTTGAAATTAGAATTCTTAGCCAAACAAAAATTATTTTGATTTGAAATGGCCAGTACTGCAGAACGGCAATTTCATAGGTAAAGACCTAATATTAGGATATCAAATTCGTTTTCAGAAGCGGGTTGTAATTTTCCCGTCTAGTTACTCCACCCGCCTATCCAGATTAACCAACAATGCTTCATCCGCCTAAAATAAATGCACTAAACACTGTAGACGTGTACCTATACAATTTATTAACATTTATTCTTCACACCATAAAAACAGCAAACTAATTACATCGCAATTGTATTTAATATATATTTACCAGTCATAATATTAAATAGATTAACAATTATAGCACAAATGGCTTCCAAATTCCACTTTCCGGGATACTTTCTATCCCATGTCACTACAGATTAAGATACACTTTTGAAGTATTTAAGATATAATACACAAAAATTTCAAACTCGCTAAAAATGAACCCACACTTTCGGAATAACAATATGACGTATTGATGAGCAACACGCTCACCAATATGTACATAAACAGACCTGCAGACACACAGAATCACGTTCTCATACGCATAGACGCAACAAATTGACATTCAACACTATACACAACATCAACATTATACCTGGTTGGTGTAGTTCCTTCAATAGGTTTAAAATAGCATAGCTCTTGTCGCATAGAATCCACACTCCCAGTTTCTTTATTTCTATTTTCTGCTGCATTCATCTTATGTTGGAGTATTCCCGTGTATGGCAGAGATACAAGCAACGAAGGAACTGAACTTTTAACTTTGGCTTTGTTATCTTTCTTTTCAGTATTGTCTTTGTCTTTTGTACATGTTATTTGTTGATCTTCTTTGTCTTTCTGTAAATAATATAATTTAGTGAAATAGAATTCTTTCAAAAATGTATACAATTTTCGATCATCGCATGAAATATTGGTTGGAGGACACGTTAAATATATCATTTAGCAAATAGGGAAATAACTTCCTGTACAGCGGGGACTTTATAGAAAAGCACTTCACGGAAACAATGCTATGCTATACTGAACATGGTGTCATATAGAAGTGAATGTAACTTCAAGCTTCATTTGCCTATGAATCAGAACAACATGCTAAATACACAAAACATAGATACCCTTCCCGTATATGAGTAGCAATAAGCTGAAGCATTTTGTATGGGGAGCCACTTTTCATTTCGTAAACTGCAATTTGCTCAGTTTCATGGGTAGACTATTACGCTTCTGAAGTTTCCACTACTATTTACGTTACACTTTGTGTACGGGAAACAGATTATAGTACAGTACGGGGATCGAACCCGAAATACCAGGGCGCCGAGGTTAGTGACCTTAAACTTTGGGCCACATGTGCAGTCACAACCTCAGAAATTACAGACATTCTATAATATCTCACCCTGACGAGAAAAACATTGAAATCGGTGCATCCGTCGTTTCACTTACAACAATATTTTTCGGTTTAAAATAAAAAAAAAAAAAAAAATTTGCGACTGTAATGCTTGATTTTCATGACTTGTTGACTTGTTTCATGATTACGTAGCGTAAGGATAGCTTCAAGTGCCGGATATTTATAGAACAATCGTCTCCCTAACCTTTATCCATTTTATTTCGGGATCAACTCCG
This sequence comes from Pseudoips prasinana, assembly GCA_951640165.1. NCBI lineage: Eukaryota > Metazoa > Arthropoda > Insecta > Lepidoptera > Nolidae > Pseudoips > Pseudoips prasinana. Next base: position 17,267,594 of record OX621236.1, on the reverse strand, counting down.
CTAACGAACACTTGAAACAGTCTCAACTTTGCCTTCTAGATAGGAGAGTATATAAATGGGTGTTCGAAAATAGCTATAACTTACAAAAACAATACAGAATACTGGGTTCTGGTCGAAAAATCGATCTTGTTCGGCAAACTAGCTCTCCTGTTTTAGGAGCAAAACAAACTCGGTCACCCACATACTAACCATTAGTAATACATAGGTGTGATATTGTATGATGTTTCATTATTATGTAATGTAAGATTTTTAATATAAAGACAAGAATTATCACATATTAATTTGAATGCATTTCTAGGTCCATAGCATTACAGACATTATGAACTGTGGTTTAAGTACCCACGAGATGTTTCCAATGTCAAGTGAATACTGAGTTTCTATTTGGATTAAGTAGTAAATATGGATAGTCATAAGTAATCCCAGCTATATCTTATAAAGTATATTAGTAACGAGCGGATCCTCAAACCCAATAATAATTATTATTATTAAGTGCTGCTTAAGCTAACCAGATTATAATTAAAAAATGGCTAAGAATTTTTTCTAATAATATTCAAATTTGAAAAAGGTGTTTCGTAATGAAATATTTGTATATTGGATTGGCGACAAAATTCAGCATTTAAACAATATATTGTTGGATACAATACTGTTTTTATCAGATGTAAAAATATAAACAGCCGACATCAATAACGTAAAAAAAATTATCTGTAATAGTATCGCAATATAAGTAAATAGTAGTAAATTAGTCAGCATGTTAACTGTGTTTATAAAATAAATAATCCTAATCAGAATAATTACTTTGCCAGCAAGTGGATACAATTTGAATGAGTTTTATCCATTTGAATTTGTTTGAGGTTTTACTGGAAAATCTAAACTCTGAGCGACCAATTGCGTGTGAGCATTGCCATTCGGCGAATTGTCAGTGTACGTATTTAAATGTTCAAAATTATTATAAATTTTATAATTATCTACGGTGTTAATACCGATGGCCAATATATAAAACCCATAAATAAAGTCGGTTACATATTGGTACTTTTACCGATTAAGAGATTCTGGACTTCGATTGAACTAATATTAATTAGTTCAATCGAAGTCCAGAATCTCTTAATTCGAAATACCAGGGAACCAAACTGTAACCTTATTACAAATAAATGGTGATATATTCTCGCTATTGAAAATTATTACTAAAATATTCTTTACAATTTGTCAAAAAGAAAAGAAACTCACTATTGGCTTCTTTATTACTATTATTAATAGATGCCATTTTTGCTTGTTTGTAATAAAATTGGTGATAAAACTTTTTTGGAGCTGACCAAAATTTAATATTTACCATTCACTATATAAATAATAGGCAATCTGCATAAGAACTAGTAAGAAATATATGTGTCAGCTGCATTTTTAAAAATATAGCTCTGGAATATTTATCAAATAATTTTCACTCATATAGTTATTGCCTTATTCGAGAACAAAATAAATCTCACTTCTTCTTTAGCATCTCCATTTTCTTTATTCCACAATCCGGGCGCCATTTTGATTTTCTTGTCTATAATACTTCTAATTAGCTTGCTATAGCTAGGAACCATTTCTGGCGAAGTTCCATTAATAGGTTTGACTGTTGGTGCTTTGGGTGTTGAACTATCTGTACTGATGTTATCGTCTGTTACTAGGGGACTACTGCAAACAAAAGGAAAAATTAATACCAGAATGCCGTTGTATGCATTATACATACGATAAAATTTGGCTTTAGCTGTTTATAAACCACGTGCACATAATAGCAGAGCATATTTTTATTTAGTACTAGCTCTCTCGGCGAACTTCATCACGCCATATTTATTTTTTCCCGTCAATAGGTTCTGTCTAAAGTCTAATATTTTAATAATTATTTGAATGCATTGTAATGTACAATATTTTTCCGGTGAGAAAATAGATAGAGCTGAAGAAACAAACACCAAAAAAATTGCTATTTGTTTTCATGCCAACCTTCTCCTGACGATAACGAACACAAAAGATTTATCCAATTTCATGCAGTTGTTTGGAAGTTCTGAGCGTACAAATATTTCGGTGATTCATTTTGATTTATATAGATTTGCATAAATTTTCTTATGAATTTAATGCAAACTTTTTATTATGTATTATAATAAAGTGTCAGGGTAAATGTAACATTGAAAATCGTTAACCTATGTTTATTAAGTTCAACTAAGCTAATACAAATCTATCTTTCTATAAATACCAATTTTTACTTACTTTTTAGGGAAAGGTGTTTGTGTTTTTAACAGGTAGTGATCAATTTTAGTAGCCTTTAATCTAGGTTTTGTAGCTGCTACATTCACATGCTTCTTGGGCGGGTTTAGTGGAGGTACAGACTGTTTAGTGTGTTCATGTTGAATTTGTAATGCCAATATTTCATCCTGTTTCACATTATCCATATACTTTTTATGTGCTTCTTCCTCTTCCAGTTGAAGTTTTCTAAAAGTAGACAATTATCCGCCTTATTAACAAAGTTATAAGTCATAACATTTAACCATGGAGTGACCAACCTCATTGGTTGATATATTATTAAAATGAGGATCGTATGGAGGAGTCAAGACGTGGGTCATGAATTTCAACAACACCTTCTCATTATCATTATTTGGTTGCGATAGAATTGTATGAATCATGCCTACATCAGTTCTGATTAATATTAATGTTCTGTCAAATATTAGCATGTCACCAATTTCTGCCCAGGAATGTGCAGCCGTTAGCAAGTTCAGTTTTAAGTGACATAGTATAGCCTTGTGATCGTGGGTTTTAAAAGATTATGGCCCTGTTAAGTAAAAAGAAAAAATTATAGTCACATCTATTAATGGCAAGGAGTCCATTTGGCGCAATATATTGTTTGGGTTGTCATTCATATCTTTTCTGCCATTTAATTTTTGCAGCACATTCTTATCAGATGCTTGATCCTTTTTTGCCATAAATAAGCTAGTTACGCACCCAACAAGGAATAAATATAAATTAATGATACTGTAAAATTATCAGCTAAAATTAAACAGTCTCACTATTACAAGACGAAGACCTGTTATCACTTGTTATTGGTTACAGACAAATAAATTATATTTGATAAAAGCAACATTCCACTTCAAATATGTTTTTCATGTTCATCAGATTTTCTTCTTACATATACCGCTATTCGCCACTGATCCCTTGAAGGGTAATATTAATTAAATACATTTGAACCACATGAACTATTCATAAAAATGATTAATCATATTCAAATGTTTGCAATCAATAAATAAAAGGATAGTATTTGCCTAACCACAATATCAAATTAAACTTTCTATTAGCAGGTACATCACAGGTCGAAAAAACTATGTAAAAATTTCGTGGTCATAAGACAAATACTCTAGGAGTTATATAGCTATTCTGAAAGGGACAAACACTGTATCTAGGAGTTATACAGCAATGCTCCAAGGGCCAAACACTGTGTCTAGGAGTTATACAGCAAAGCTCAAAGGAGCAAACAATGTATAGAGTTGTACAGCTATGATCAAAGGGTCTATGACTTAACCACATTGCTTTTAAGAACATTGTTTCACCCTTAGTACTTCTAGCCGCCGTCTAACCGTAAATCAGCTGTATTCATATTTGTCCGTAAGTCTTAAAAAACGAGTTTGAATTCAACATCACTTTCCTTAAAATATTCAAGAACTTTAAACAATATGCTTCTTCATATCCCATGATAATAATCTTTAAAAAAATAGAGTAACTATAATAGATTCACAATTATAGTAGAAATTTCATAGATAAATAGAATCCTCTTTATTAGACAGAACAAAACAAATGACAAAAATATTATACTAAAAATAATTTAGAATAAAGTCAACTAAGGAGATATCTATGACCAGGGCAACATCTACAGTTGATTGAGAAAGCAATATACACTTGGTATAAGCAAAGGCAATATAGGGCATTTAGACATCACTGATGTTATACTGTAATTTAAAGTGAAAAAGGAAGCCACAGCTGCTGGCCTGGTACAGATATGTCTTTTTCTGACTGTACATCAATAAAAACTGTTACTTCTAAAATTCTTACTTGATTAGTAATTCAGTCTCATGAATATGCTTTTGCTCAAGCCGTAGGCGTTCAGTCCTCAGGCGCGTCAGTTCCAACAAATATTCTGACCTGATTTCACCAGGTGTACTTAAACGGATTAAGGGTTTTTCTACAAAATAATAATAAATATTGGTTACATACCTTAAACTTAAGACTTATTTATCCCCATAAATAAGTAGGTAAACTTTAGAACAAATTTGTGACATTATAAATGTTCATCTGTGGACATGCAAGACTGCGAAAGAGCAGTTTGTAAATATTGTATATTATGTGTTTTCACGATTTACATGTGGGAAAAAGTTAATATCTTGTCTTTTTAAATCTATTATTCCTTCTGAACTTCTTTGGGACTTCGTTATTGCATTGCTATCAGTAACTAGTTTACATTTCGCTAAAAGTAAAGTTTTTGTAGCACCAAATAATGACAAAATATCAATAGGGTAACCACTATAGTCATTGCCCAGCATACAGTGATTGCCAACATTAGGCATTAATACACTTTTTACTTATTTCTAAAGGAACCAGTTGAAATTAATTGCGATAGAGGTCATTGTTGGACTTATGGTAGCATTTTTAATTCACAACACTGGCAACATTTTTCTTTTTGAAGTGTCAAGCTAATGTTAGTGTAACAGGTGTGCAGTTATTCCAAAAATCTAACTTTCTTGTGATTTTTCTTAAGAACAAAGCATCTTAATTTACAATTATTGCTTGGATTTTTGGTTTTTAAGTAGGATTGGATCAATTTATATGTTATAAGAATGATTCCAGTATTTGTATAACATATGATTTTGACCGTTACTTTATCCGTAAAGATTTTAAACGGGGTGGGCAATTACTGTAATAAATTTTTAATAATTATAGTAATTGCCATACATTATTTCAGTTATTGTCTATGGCAATTAATACAGCTATTGCCCTGTCAATATATGTATAAATTAGTGGTTATTTTAGAACTGAAAATAAAGTATTTCTTCCAGAATGCCAAAAGCACCTAAACTAAAATATAATAGAGAAAATCTTGAAAAAGCGATTGCTGAAGTTCAGCATGATGAACATAAAAAATAGTTAAAAAATATGGAGTTCCCAGATCAACATTAAGGCTCTATAAACGTAACCCAGGTCATAAGACTAGCCTAGGTCCATCGCCTATCTTGCCTCTAAGCCATAAAAGTAACATTCCCGATAATGACGACATAATGCTGTTTTTATGTAATTTTTATTTTAAAGTTGACTTTGATGATGATTCTTCTGATTGGGAAGAGTTGTATTTAAATGCACAAAAAGCGAGGAAAGATCTCAAATTTTTATCATTTATCTATACATTAAAATTAAGATTAATTATTGATGACTGTAAAGTGGTCAATAACTGTGTATGATCAGTGGCAATCACTAAATCTAGTGGGCAATTACTGTGATTTTAGAAGATTTTTGAATGTTCATTTTTAATTAATATGATTCCAAAGATAATAAAACTCAATATTGATGTTCCTTTAGAAAGTATATTAAAGTTCCATAAATAATAGTTTTTGAGTCAATTTATTTCGAAATAAAAATATTATTAACAAAAAACATGTGCCCTTAACCGGGCAATAACTATACTGGTTACCCTATAATACTTCTAAAACAGTAGAATAATCAATTGCTAATCATAATCAATATTTTTTTAAATAGTATCACCAAAAACTAAGTCAGATAATAGTAAGATTCCATTGTAAAAATAAATAAATATAATGAAACAATTAACGCACAGCCATTTGATCCCAAACTAGACAAAGCCATGTTATGTTAACCATACAATTGATAAACATACTTATATATTTGTAAATACATACATATTAATATAATATCCTGGGACATTATTTACACATAGCCATCTGATCCCAAACTAAGCGGAGCATGTACTATGGAAACCAGATAACTGATATACTACTTTTCTTTAGTAAATATATTGTTATAGAGACAATTACACCCAGACTCAGAACAAACAGACATGTTGATACACACAAATATCTGTTCTGGGTAGGAAACGAACCCATGACCAACCATGATAAGTTTCCAAAAATGTTTCTCAACAAACCCAATCTTTCTTTCGTTATCTTTTAAGTAGTACTTTTAGCTGCCAAAGGCATAGGAGTCGGTGTCTCCTCCAATTACCTAATAATCAAAGCAGCCAAGACATGTGAGTGGAAATCCAAATGCATAATGGACAGTACTTCTATCACAGAAATGTTATATACAGTATTGTAACTCCACCTCATTCTTAATAGAATTACCTACACCCTCAAGCCTACAGTATTTTAATTTCTTCAATCTACTTGACTGTCTTTCTAGTCTTGTGATTGTAAATATTATATTTAAAAACACAAAATAATTCAATTTTAAACAATATTGAAAATATGAATTACCATGTTCTGTTTTCACTTTATTTGAGTAGTTTTTGCATAGTTTTACAATACTATACAACATAATTGACAGCAAGTCCCCCTCACCAGACTGGCGCACTCTTTTGTAGTTTTAGCATGCTTTGAGTCTGGACATTTTAGAGCGCAGACACTACATCCATTCATTGACAGCAAGTAAGTATTACTCATGTTACGAACATTTGTATGAAAATAGAATACTGTCAGATAACATTGATGTGCTCCACACCTTAACATTTAACCAAATACAGTGGGCTCATCATGGAGTGCCATCTCTAAACAAACACCTAGCATACACATCTGAGCAGAAAGGATCTCGGACACATGGTGATAGGCACAATTAAGAGACATTGCACACGATTGACGTCATAGAGGCCTCCTGTGCAGAGGATGCATTGAATTTGATGAAACACCAGCACACATACCGCTGTACAGAAGTGTTGCCTGCCAACTGTCAAAATACCTAAACAATCCAAAGACACTGGCCTTCTATATTGGACAGGAGGCACTCAAGCCAAGTTTTCTAGGCCTCTTGGACTTCTGGACAGAACTGAAATGGTTCAATTACCCAAATAAGTTCATGGATTGCTCAACTAAATTACACTAACCAGCTGATTTTCAACATTTAATTACATTCAATATCAGTTTCATCGCCAATAAAATTGATTGTTTCTTTCGGCGCTTTCTTCCTGTTAAGTTTTTTCATTTTCTCTTTCAGGAAACCATTTAATTTGGGATTGGGATTATAAACTGATACTGTTACAAACTACTACTAAACTATTGTTATACAACAAAATATTGTTGAGGTGGTACACTAGCAGCTTAAAGCTTATTCATGTATTTCTAAAATATTCAAGTAAACTTTTTGAAAAGCTCCATGTGGGTGCACTTATCAAACTATGTGAAAGTTTATTCCAGTCCTTAACTATGTGGTTTGACAATAAGTGTTAACGTGGTTGCTTTCAAAGTTGGAGTAACAATCCTCTTAGGTGTATGTTTTAATTTTCCATCCAAATGTCGGACAAATCAGGTGAATTATATTAGAATTTTGTAGGCCTCAATTTAGATTTCTTGCTTCTTATATAGGTCCAGAGTTGTTAGGCCATGTTTATTGATGTGATGTTCATAAGAAAAGTTCTTCAGACATTTTAGTGGTTTTACATTGTACTCTATCAAGTACTCTCCTACTTACTAATGGTCTCAGAAAAAAAATGGTCTTTCTTAAAGTAAGAGTTCCATATCAGTCCTCCAATGTAAGGTTTGTAAGTCTTTGGAAACAGTGTTGTCAATGTAAAGGAAGCCTTTTCTTATAATATACAGGGTTCTTGTGATTGTTATGATGTGTAACTCTCTATTTCTCAAGACACACCAGTTGGTGTGGTTGGTAAATGCTTGCCTTTCACTCAGCAGGATGTGGTTTCGAATCCTACACAAGGCAGATATTTGTGTGCATGAACATGTCTGCTAATCCTGAGTCTGAGTGTAATTATCTATAAGTATGTATATATAAAAGAAAAGTAGTATATGTAATATAACAGTAATCTGGTATCAATAGTAGAAGCTCTGCTTAGTTTGGGTCCAGATGGCTGTGTGTGAATAATAATGTCCCAGGATATTATTATTATTTGTAATCTTAATGTAATATATCTATAACATGCATGTTTTTATATGTCTTTTTGTGTGTTTATATGTTTGTGTGTGGTTGCCATAGTACCTACATACATACTCTGCCTAGTTTGGAATCAGTTCAGATGGTAGTTTGTTCGTTGACCTAAGATATATTATTAACATTGAAACAAAAATTGGCAGCTTTTGCAGCTAGCCAGAATTTCCATAGCTATAAACTTGTAAGTTACATACCTACTATAGCACTTAACTAAAAATATTGTGAATTTAATTATAATCATGTATTTTTTACAAGATAGAGTAATTTATGAGTAAATGTGTCTTGACTAATATCAAAATGTGGGAAAAAGGAAATAAATAACAGCTGGAAATTTTCTCAATAGAATAGTAAAAAAGTAGTCTCTAATTATGTCAACACTTATTTTAAAGAAGAGCCATGGAAGTAGGTATGATTCTTACTTTTTTCTTATCTAAACCTGAAGGTACAAGATGTTTATGAATGACAGTATCTAAAGCTTATATACACAGAACATATGTTCATGACAACAACATCTGTACCAAATTGTACAGAGTCCTATTATATTCAAACAGACAATTGAGAAAACTGTTCGAAAAATATTTATTATTGAAAACAATAAACAATATGGATCACAGTGTTTTGATAAATGTAGTGGCCCTTACCTTCTGGCAAGTTTATATCTTCTCCTTTTAATTTAGTTTCAATTTCTTGGGAAAATTTTGATTTGATAAATTTCCAGAGTTTAATATTCACTAAGTTCTTTTGTTTTGTGGCTGTTCTTAGCCAGGATCCAATTCGCAATCGACACAGTGGACAACACAAAGCATTATTTTCTACGCTACCATTAAAGCAACCTTGACAAAAATCATGAAAACACGGTAATGTGACGGGCTCTATCAAAATAGATTGACAAATCGAACAAACTACGTCTTTTAATTCCAATTTTTCTAATTTTAATAACTTATTATCAATTTTAGACAGCCGCTTCTTTGACTTGGCCGCCATTTTTCACAATTTTACGCTGATTTTTTTCTAAAATTTCATTGCACTGCGGTCTGCAGCGTTCCATACTACAACTCCACAGATAATATCAAAGATAATATCAATGTCATATTCGGTATATTTTAAGTATATTAATCTATGGTAACCCAGTTACTGTCATTATGGAGTTTATAAAATAGAGGACAATGTGTTACACATTGCACTTGTCTATGAAGATTTATTGGGTATAACTTCGAGCATTCAATTGTCGAAGGGTACACAGCGCTACTGTAGTTATTAAAGTTATCATGAAGGTGTATATAAACTTCTTGCAATTGGATATTACTTAATAATAATGTCCTTCTGGTCGAGTTTCACCAAAGGCATGGCATTCAATCACAAGGCCATCTGCTCTGGACATGCACAAGTGTGTGTGCGCAAACACAGGGACCTTGCTATTCCATCAGTCTCATGGTCCGGCGGGACGCCTAGCGACACGACCGGAAAGAGGTCACGTACATGACCGACGACGTTACGTGCTCTAGGAGACACTGGGGTATTGTAAATTACCACCAAATCCCAGACGTTGGGTTGATACTGCGAATTTTTTTTTAAATCACTTTTTGGCCCCATGGGCATTTGAACTAAGCACCTTATTATCTACGGTTGAAGATGCATCATTCAAAAAAGGGCGTAGGAGCGGTATTATAGTATAATAACTGAATCAGTACAGCTCTATAGCGTTTGCATCCAGAAAGCTACACCCAGCTAAAATTAAATACTCCGTAATATAAAGTGAAGATCCTTTGGGGAAGCCTTTGTCCTGTATTGGACGTCTTTCAGCTGGTATGATGATATAGTGAAGCACTAGCTATATTATTTGCCATAAAGATATGCGACTGGTATTTGTGCGGAACCAAATTTACCTTAATTACTGACCACCAGCCTCTGATTCATTTCTCAAGGCAGCCTGCCTAAGCTAGCCAATAATAGAGTCGTAAGGTGAGACTGATAATTGGTAGTTACAACTATGAAGTACAGTTAAAGCTCTTTATTGGTGGGGGATACGTTCCGTAAATATGCCGCGAATAAAGAAACCGTAAAAATGGAATGGTAATTTATATGGGAATATAGGTGATACGTTCCTGGGTTCATTAAAATGGGCGTAAAAAGCGTCTTTACGCCCATTTTAATTACCTTCTCCTGGACCATTGGACCACGCACGGGCATCCGTTTTTGGTTGCAGTCTTCTATCCATAGTGACAACGCCAATTCCATTTTTCCTATTGCTAGATCACGAACAATTTTCGCTGACAGTAAAGATAAAGCTGCGGATGACAGCGCAGCGGCATCAATTTTAGCATAATTATTGTAATAAAAGCTATTTTACTTTTTTGTCCGTCCATCTGACATAAACTAATCGAACTTCTTGTTTTCAAAGGATATTAGATTAGATCCGCGAATAAAGACATTTTTAGCCGTGAATATAGGAATTGGGTCGCAATTTTTTAGTCCGCGAATAGTGAAAACGCGAATGAAGGAAGCGCGAATAAGGAGCTTTTACCGTACATTACTGATAAATATATACAATTGTTTTATATTTATTATTTAATTTAAATATTTTAAGTCGTATATTTAACATTTTTCAATTATTGACAAGTAACTGACATGACAATTATATAGAAAAATAAATGAGTTCAAAATCATAAAGAAGGTTTGTAACATTCGTCCGCCTTATAAAATTAGTCCATTTCATCAATCAAGCGTCTAGGTGGTCGAACAGAACGCTTGCTGCGACGCGGTCCTATAGCTGAAGTAAGTGGTGTCTCAGTGCTGCCCACATCTTGCTGGGAAATAACAGACTCTGGAACTACTGTTGGTATTGTGTCAAGAACTGGAGAGGTCACTTGCGGTGAAACCGTCTCTAAAACTGGCGCCGATGGTTTCGCTATTTCTACTGGATGAAGTGTTTTTCCAACGGCACGCTTATCTAAAACGGTAGTACGAGGTCGAATATGTTCCGCGTGATATCTCCTTTCTAGACCTATTGGGGTGTTTACTACATAAGAATAACGATGAGTGCGTCGCAAAACAGTAGCTGGTTCCCATCGCGATTGAACTCTTGCACGTACATATACCGCATCACCTGGTCTATAATTGGGCGTCTGGTCGTCAGAATTAATATTAGCTTGAATTTGTTTATATTGCAATGATCTTTTAATACTTGGTCGTATATTATCCAGAATGCAAGTTAAGTTGCGTCCAAACGTTAGTTGGCCTGGTGCCTTGCCAGTTGTACTATGAGGTGTAATACGATAAGCAATTAGGAAATTTTATAATCGTTTTTTGAGAGGTTCTACACTTGAGCTCATTCTCGTCTTGAATGTTCTGACAAGGCGTTCCGCTAATCCGTTGGTTTTCGGATGGTAAGGTGAAGATTTAATGTGTTTGATACCTTTTTCTTTACAATAATACTGAAAATCTTGTGATGTGAATTGGGGGCCATTGTCGGATACTATAAACTGCGGGAGGCCAAAAGTAGTGAAAATGGTGTCAAGTTCGTCGCAAAGTTTTGATGTCGTTATTTTAGTCATTGGTTTGACCTCGATCCATTTTGAATAGGCATCAGAAAGTACTAGCCAATATAAATTTTCAAATGGACCTGCAAAGTCGACGTGTAGCCTTTCCCAAACATGGTCTGGCATGGACCATGAAAATATAGGTAGTTCGGAGTTGTTAGGTCGGTTTTCCTGGCACTTTTGGCAAACTTTTACATAGGTGTCTATGACTTCCTCAATCTCAGGCCACCAAACATATAATCGTGCTAGTGCTCTCATCGAAGATATCCCCGGATGTCCACAATGTAAATGTTTGAGGACTGTTTTCCTTAAACTATCAGGTATGATGATTCGACCTTGCCACATAAGGATTTTGTTTTCTAGTGACAGCTCCCCGCGTTTCCGTGCGTATGGTTTTAAATTGTTTGAGTATTGATGTTCGCACCAGCCTGTGTTAACTGAGAAATCTGACTAAGTGTAGTGTCCTTTTTTGTTGCTTGTCTTATAAGTTCTTCTGATAGTGCAAGGTCGCCAAGTCTCTCTGTTTGCAGACGCGCTTCAATTCTGTGAACAGCTTTGCAAGGCTGTTCTTCTGGATTTGGCATTCTCGATAGGTAATCAGCGATTAGATTGTTAGCACCTTTAGTATACACAATCTCGTAGTCGTAACTGCCAATAACTAAAGCCCAACGTACTAAACGGTTATTAACTAGTTTTGGTAAATGGCGTTGCGTTCCCAAAAGGTATATAAGAGGTTTATGGTCAGTGAGTAATGTAAATTTAATTCCACGAAGGTATTGGTCAAACTTTCTGATGCCGAAAAATATAGCCAAGGCTTCGCGATCGATGACAGAATACTTTGATTCTGCAGGACGGAGTTTCCTCGATGCAAAAGCTATAGGTTGCTCAATATAATTTTTCTTGTGAAAAAGAACTGCTCCCACGCCTTTTTCAGATGCATCGCAGGCTAAGTAAAGTGTGCGTTTATCATCAAATGCTATGAGTGGTTTGGAACTAACTATTAGTCTTTTTGCTTGTTCAAATGCGTTAGCTTCGGTGTCTGTCCAACGCCATTTCATACGATGTCCTGTTAGTGCATGAAGGTCAGCACAAACACTATGCAAATGTGGTATGAATCGTTCGTAGAAATTGACTAATCCAAGAAAAGATCTGAGCTCTTTGGTGTTGTTTGGAGAAGGGGCCTTGGCAATGGCTTCAGTCTTTGATTTTGTAGGATGGATTCCATTTTTGTCAATCATGTGTCCCAGATATTCTACTTGATTTTGTAGGAAAGAGCACTTCTTAAGGTTTACTTTCAAACCAGCCTGTTGCAATTTATCGAAGACGCTACGTAATGTTTGAAGGTGTTCTTTGTCGTCTTTTCCTGTAAGGGCAATGTCATCGAAATAGACTGCGACGTTGGGTATTCCTTCCATCAATTTGTCAAGGTAATGTTGAAATATTGACGGAGCACTTGAAATTCCAAAGGGCATCCTGTTGTACTGATAGTATCCCTTATGGGTTGATATAGTCAAGAACTGTTTAGATTCTGGACTTATTTCAAATTGAAGGTATGCATCTTTCAGGTCAATTATAGAAAATTTATCTCCATTTGCGAGACTCTGGCTTAATTGATCAAATAAAGGAACAGGGTGTGCATGTGTTATCAGTACAGGGTTGAGTGTGGTACGGTAATCACCGCATATCCTGATTTGACGGTTTGGTTTAATTATGTTAACTGTCGTTGTTGCCCATGGTACCGGTGTTACGTTTGGATCTATTTGGGTTATGATACCCTCGGCAACTAATCGTGCTAGTTCAACCTCTATGTTTTTTCTCATTGAAAATTTAATTGGTCTCGCATAAAAATGTTTCGGCTTAGCGTCAGGTTTGACATGTATATTCACTGTGTAATTTTTGACCTTTCCAAGTTTGTTGTCGAAGAGCATAGTATAACGGTCCAGGACTTGTTTCAGTTAAATATTTTCGCGTCTTGTATTTTTTACACAGTAGACTGGTTTGGGAAAATCCATATTGAACATTTCACTCCATTGCAAACCAAACAGCATTGGGTCTGCGGATTTCATGACTACAACTGGTAATATTTTCTCTAGTCCTTCCAGTCAGACTGTTACATCTGTCAGGCCCTTGGGTTTAAGTTTTATGTTACCATAGGCGCGCAATCCTGGTGCTTTTGTGAGAGGGGGAGCCCCGATACGTTTCCAGAATTTAGTACTGATAATTGAATACACCGATCCGGGATCCCAATCTAACGTGCATGGAATATCATTTATTAGGACATAAATTTTTTTACTATCCGTGCTTTTTGCTTTTATTTGACAAATTTTGTTTGCATCATCATCACTGTCACCTGAAATAGATGCTCGTGAAGACACGTCGTCGCTCCCATTGTGTTTTAATTTGTATAATTTGTTTCTATTTGTAGTAGGTTTTCTTGGTCTGTTATTTTCATAGTGTTTTACTAATGTCCCGGTGTGTTGCACTCTTTACAAGTATGGTTTTTGGCTGCACATTGAAACAGAGGATGTCTTCCGTTTTGACCACATCGGAGACATTGGTGGGCCTGTAATCTGTGTGGTGATCTGTATTGGAAAGATTTTGTGTTTTTCTTTATCTTACTCACTTTTACGAATGTATCCTCGTCACCTTCTGCTCTTTCCCGCGATTGTGCAACGCTAAAGATCTGAGCAAAGGTTACTTCTTTAATCTTTCCGTCGTGTATTTCTTGTAGATCAGGCCATTTTTGTTTCAAATCAACCTGTAACTGTGGGTGATTGAGACCGGTTGCAAAACGGTCACGAAGCTGTCGTTCTAGTAATTCATCATTGTAGTTGCAATCTTTGCTTAGTTCTTTAAGTCTGTTCGCGTAATGCTCCATAGATTCGCTATCATTACGTATACAGTTCCAAAAATCAGTTAATGCCCGGTACCTTGTGCGCTTGACTCTGTACAAGTCGAGAAGTTTTGCTCGTATATCTGCATACGTGCTTGTATCAAAATTTGGTGTAAGTGCAACTTTTATGTCATGAAATGTTTCGGGTGAGAGGCAGGTGAATAGCAGTTCCTTACGTATGTTTAGTGCATTCTCTCCCCACAGTTCGCACTTAGTTTCAAAGTAGTCAATGTAATTTTCAACAGAGGTGTCATTGGGGTTGATTTTGTCATTTTTAAAATTATTATAGATGATATTTTTGGTATTACTATGTGAAGTGTTGGGTGACTCCGTGCCATTTGTCGTCGATGGTGTGGGAGTTCCAACGGCTGTATGTTGCTGTTGTGACAGCAACAATTGTAATACGTCTGATATTTGTTTTTGTTGCAATGCCTGTAATTGCAGAAATTTATCGAATTGTTCACATCCCATCCTCGTCGCCACTGATAAATATATACAATTGTTTTATATTTATTATTTAATTTAAATATTTTAAGTCGTATAGTTAACATTTTTCAATTATTGACAAGTAACTGACATGACAATTATATAGAAAAATAAATGAGTTCAAAATCATAAAGAAGGTTTGTAACAATTACCAAAATAACGAAAACAATATACTGGTCTATTGTCTTTCAAGATTACCCTATCTTGAAATCTTTACCATCAGAGGTTGAACGTATGGTAAATAATATAGCATCACATATTTTAAAATGTAGTATGTTTAATCCACATGTTTCGGAAAAAAAATTGAAAGAGAAAACAATTCAAGATTCTACACTGTCTGACTTAAGTCTTCGAACACCGCAAAAGCCAACACCATAAAATAGCCAGATTTATCCGCAATCAAGCCCTTGTTGTTTCTATGTTTGGTGACTAATAACTAAGTCAAAATATCACAGTTGTCAACAAAATAGATCACACCATCAAGAGCTCCTAGTATTTTACTGAAATATTGCCAAGCAAGTATGGGAACGCATTAAGATAGATTTTGATGGACCTTTCTAAAACACTGGCTGGTACTATGTGACATCTTAATGCATACCCGTGAGAAATATAATCCCGAAGAATTTAGGTACTAATTTAGATAATATATTTTGTACATTTGGCCTTCCACAGATTATCGTTTCTGACATTGGTGTACAAATCACATAATCAGAATTAAAAATCACGGTAAAAGTCAAAGTACACACGTGAGATCTTCACCTTAGCGCCCAAGGACCAATGGCTTGGCAAGAGGACTTATTAACAACGAATACGAGAATTCTTATTAAGTTACAGAAATACACCACACAGCACCACAGGCAAATCATGGCTCGAGATTATATTCGGTCGGCGGTTAAATTATTTACTATTCGACACCCGACATACAAGAAGCATGAGCAAGTGAAGGCTAATGCGCCTGGTGTGGCAGAAATTCACCTGGCAATACCGTGGAGAATGAGATGAGATATATGAGGATGAGACACGATAAAATATGACAATTATAGCCGAACGACGGAACCGCTATGCTTCCACTACATCTCAGTGCTAAGGGCAATAAAGAGAGGTGACCATCTATGCTAGCCCTAGCTTACAGTTAAAACATCATCACGAACATAACATATGTACATTTCAATGTAATGGCATTCACAACTCCACTGTGGGTGGTGCATCCTTTTTTTTTTTGATAACTCAAGGGGAATGCCTACGCATGCCACCCGCAAAAAGTGTCAACGGGTGGGTATGTTGGACTCGCACCGACTAAACCTACCTGCCGTGAACTGCTCTTGACACCTAATGGCGGAGCTCCGGTATGCTGCTCCGGTGCCCCCCTTTTGCGCCATGTCTCAGATGTTCGGGACACGTACCTTGGGAGGGCTCTGGTTTGCCCTTCCCAATTGCAGACTCCTGCCGGTCCGGCACAGTGACTGCGCCACAAACAGATCTTTTGAGGTAGAGCCACGCTGTAAGCAGCATGAATGGGCCGGCTCGACCGGGAAAGTACCACACTCTCGCAGAAGACCGGCGTCCGAGTAGTAGCGTTTCGTTTCGCTACTGCGCTTCGTACGGCGAGCGAGAGGGCCGGAGGCCCAACCCCCTCCACCCCCCCCCCCCTCCCTTTTCTAACATGGCAGTGGAATTTAAAGATACCGAAATTTTTGCAACAAAATCATAAAGAAGGCGAAACGAATCTATGAGAAAAGTTTATTGAAGGATGCGGGCAAGAATACCAAAAAAACTTTGGGACGCTATAAAAAATATTACAAATACTTACGTCAAAATCTAAAAGTAATGCTTCAGAACTATTAAGGACCCCTTGTTTGAAACAATCTTTAAGCATGGTAAACGAATTCTATGTTTCCGTTGGTGAAAACTTAGCTAAATATATCACCACGTGCAATCATGCAAGTCATAATAAATACAAACATAAACCAAGTAAAAATACACTAAAATCCCTAGTACTCCTGGATACAGACATAATGGAAGTAGAACGGTTGATACTAGGTCTAAGAAATGGGTGCACAATGGGTTGGGCCTCGATACCAAACCACATACTTAAAATATTTAGGCATATTATTGTTCCCCCATTGACACACATTTTTAATTTATGCTTAACAAAAGGTATATTCCTTACGATCTTAAAAAAATCTATTGTTCATCCCATATTTAAATCCGGGGACAGAGACCTTGTCAGTAACTATAGGCCCATTTCCATCTTGCCGTCGGTCTCCAAGCTCAAAACGCATAATAAACATTAGACTGATAAATACTTGGAATCAAATAATCTTCTATCCAATAAACAATACGGTTTTAGAGCTAAAAAGTCTACGTGTGATGCGGTCCACGAGCTTGTAGACTATGTGGTAAAAAATGTGGATGCAGGTAAGCAAAACCATAGGCATTTTTCTAGACCTATCAAAAGCCTTTGACACGGTCTCTGTTCCACTCTTACTGGGCAAACTAGTGAGGCTTGGTGTGCGTGGTTGTCAGTTACAATTGTTAAGTAGTTATCTCCAAAATCGTGCACAATGTGTTAAAATAGATAATGAGTTAAGTGACGAATTACCAGTGAACTACGGCGTGCCCCAGAGCAGTATTCTTGGCCCTACTTTGTTTCTAGTTTACTAAAATGATCTCGTGAACTGGATCTCAATGAGGTTAAACTGATATCTTACGCAGATGACACCGTACTCCTTTTCTCTGATGATACGTGGGATGCAGTTTTTGAAAGAGCGCAATATGTTCTAAACTGTATTAATCATTGGTTGCAATCTAATGTTTTGAGTTTAAATTCTATAAAAACTCAATATATTACTTTTTTAATGCGCAACACTAACCCTACTCCTCAATCTTACTCCTTGTTTGCGCATAAGTGCTGTAATAATATTACGTGTCAATGTACCAGCTTAACTCATGGTAAAAATATTAAATATCTTGGAGTAAACGATTGATGAAAACCTATCCTTTCGACAACATGTAGAACTTTTAACAACTAGGCTAAGAAAATTAATATTTCTATTCAAAAACCTGCGACATGTTGCTGAACCAAATTTAATTAAGCAAGTCTACTTAGCTCTTGCACAAACTACTCTTCAATATTGTGTATCGGTTTGGGGAAGTGCACCAAAAACGATTATAGAACCTTTGGAGAGAGCGCAACGAGCTATTCTGAAGGTTAGTACCTTTCGGCCCTTATTATTTCCCACTTTCTATCTATATCAGTCATGTCAAGTTCTCACACTCTCTTTATATTGTCTATTATTTTAAAACAACATTCGAATACATCGAAACCTCCTACGTATATTATCGTAACCAACAAAAGTCGATTTCAGCTTTTTTCCACAAAACAACTTCTTTTCATATATATTAACGTATGTGTTAACTTGAATTAGGAAATTCGCAATAGAAACCTAAATACTCAACCCGTTAAATATCTTATGTACCTTTATTCCCAAAGTTTAGGACCGTATTATTACTTACGATTAGGTTTGCGGGGAACGGGGTGTTGTTGTCCTGCGCGAACGACTCGTAACTATTAGTTACGACAATATACCCGCGAAGGACGCACGCGCGTGGTTAAAGTTAATAATTTGTTTATATTTTATTTTATTATTATAGCGTCAAGTAAAATAATTACCGGTTAAAAAAGTTATCTAGATAGAAAAATGGTGAATTCAGTATTAAACATGATAATGTTGTGGTTTCTCACAAACCGTTGACCGTTGTTCATTCAAACTGTGATGATAATATTATATTTGTATTTATGTCTGATGTTCAGAAGCCTTCGAAAAGGGTAGGTATGTTGTTTGTTAATACTTGCATTCACTAATATATTATTATCTTAAGTTGCAGTTAAAATATTTTACATCGGATAAATATCCAAAATATCACTCGCATTACGATACACTACATCGAATTGACGATAATTTTTTTTAATGTATGTTATACATACGTATTTTACTTCATTAAGTTAAAATACTTACTATTATATTCCACTTGAAAAACTTTATGTATAATACTTTTTTACATTTTTTCGACAGAATCCCATGTTCCATTTAACGCAAATGTAGATGAAATAAACGCAATGATGGATTTATCATCTGATTCTGAGGAAATCTATTTTAGTCAAATATCATCATTAGAACAACAGCAATGTAAGCAACAGTCACATTAGTCACGTATATCAATCATGTGTGTTTATAACTCTGTTTTTACCATTAATGTTTCAGGATCTGATAATAACTCCACCATTGAATAAAACATTGACATGAAACGACATCCATCTCCAGATTGTACTACCAATCACCCAGATTACGACTGTGACAACAAAAATATATATTTAGCAAACTCGATAGGTATTTGATAAAAAGAAAGATAACTCTTAGAATGACAAACTTATTATTTAAATAATATGATTTACAAGGTAAAATGGCAAGGTGGCAGTAACACAGTATAACGTCCGTCTATTTCTGGCGATGGAACAAGAAGGCCGGTCGGCAGGCGTGCGCGCCGCTCGGAGCCTCTGCGTGCCCCTCCACGTTCGATCACTCCACTTTCGATGACGTCACAAGCTCCGCCCGCTGCCTGAACTTGGACTCCGCTAACTCGGCCCCTCCTGACGGCGGTGCGCCCTCGCCCGCTGAAACATCGGGTTGCAGCTGTAGATCTCCAGATCCATGTACCTCCACTTCGACAACTAGGCACTCAGCACTAAATGGCAGACTCTCGTAGATATCGTCATCGACATCGCCTGTGAAAGATATTGCCTTTATTAGTTTTCAGAACAGGACTCAAAATATAAATTAAGAACTTGTTACTTTTATTATCTGGATCTGGATATTATATCCGGAATTGTACCGTTTGAGACGGTCTCCATCATAGCAGTGCCCTCAGGATGCATTGTAAGTACAAAGGACGTTAGAATAGGATCAATTATTGCAGTGCCCTCAGGATGCGAACCGTGCAGTGCCATCAGGATGCACAATAAATATAAGGGAAGTTAGAATAGAATCAATTACCGCAGTGCCCTCAGGATGCGAACCGTGCAGTGCCCTCAGGATGCACAATAAATACAAGGGATGTACCAGTCAGGATAGTGTCAATCATCGCAGTGCCCTCAGGATGCGATCAGTGCAGTGCCCTCAGGATGCACAATAAGTACATGAGACGTACCGTTCAGGATAGTCTCAATCATCGCAGTGCCCTCAGGATGCGATCAGTGCAGTGCCCTCAGGATGCACAATAAGTAAAAGAGACGTACCGTTCAGGATAGTCTCAATCATCGCAGTGCCCTCAGGATGCGATCCAACAACACAATATTAAGCGGTAACAACTAAAGTGAAAGTTGGGTATGGCAGAAAAAGAATGAAAGTAAAATAAATGCAGTGGAAATGAGAGCTCTGAGAAGTATGTGTGGTGTGACTTTGAGAGACAGAATTCGAAATACTGATGTAAGAGAGCGTTGTGGTGTGAAAGAGGATGTAGTCACAAAGATTGAAAAAGGCATGCTGAGATGGTTTGGCCATTTAGAAAGGATGAATGGAAGAAGATTGAGAAAAGAAGTATACCTGGCCTGTGTGAATGGGACAACCGGAAGGGGAAGACCACGTCGAACATTCTCTGACCAAATTGGAGATGTTCTCAAGAAAGGGCAGGTCAGAAGTACCCTAAACCGGCGAGCATGTATGAAGAATATAATGACAGTAATCGAAGCAAAAGAAGTATGCAAAGATCGTGACAAATGGAAATCCGTTGTCTCTGCCTACCCCTCTGGGAAACAGGCGTGAGACTATGTATGTATGTACAACTAGGCTATCAGATGGTTATAAAATAAATACACGCAGAGCGCACCATACATAGCCAAACCGCATACTCATACTTGCAATCAAAGAATGTCGCGCACACATCATGTGTCCACTCCCCTCGCCACAATATTTTAAGCCGCGGCTTGCACGTTCTTACCATACGATCCACGACCTTGTCTTCCTCACAAAAACTAGGTCAACCATACGGAAAGGCTGGGGCACTCTGCGACGCTCGGTCACGCAAGCATCCTGCTGCGCTCAGTTCTCTTCGAGCAACCCAGTAGCGCGCTGCCGCGCAAGTTCACCCGAAGATTCTCGGTTCGGACTGGCTGCTTCATATGCGATGTCGCGCACCAATGATCATACGCGAAGCACCATCACTGCCAATTAATAAATTTAAAGGTGAAGATTTTATTCAGGTTGAGCTGTAAACTTCTACAGGATATTAGACCAACTTTCTTATCAAAAGTTTAATTTCCACACGAATCATGTAAATGACGGTGCAACAGTACCTGTCAAGCTGACCATCACCGTAATGAATCTCTGCAGTTATAAAATGTTTCAAACAACAAAGTTTCTAATCTAGTAACAAAATGACGAGTTCTCATACATTCGGCCTTGATCTCATATAATTAAACAAGGAGTACCGAATAATGAAATAGAGTTTTCAAAAACGAGTTTTAGTTCATTAGTATCTGGTCTGTACATAAGAGGGTAGAGTAATAATAATGTCCTCCATGCCGGAAATCGACCACGGCGGCCACTCTCAATGGAGACTAGCCAACTGCGCAGGACATATTCTAGTGCACAAGTGTGTGCACAAACACAGCAGCACTTTCTATTCCGTCACTCTCGTGATCCGATGGATCCAGTAGCGACACGACCGGAGAGAGGTTAAGAGGTTAAGCTTTACGAGCTCTCTGAGACACGGGGGTATAATACCACCAGCTCCCAGACTTCGCCCTGACATTTAGATAGTTTTCTTTACGGGAACATCCCAATATTACTTTTTGGCCCGACCGGGGATTTGAACCCAGGACCTCATTATCTGCGGTTTAACACGCTACCGCTAGATCAACGTAAATGCATCAACATTAACGAACACAAAATTATTCCAGTTGTACCCTGGTAAACTTCCAAATGGACAGTTTGGAATGGAATGTTACAATTATCCCAGGAGGTAACACGCTAGTAGGGCTCTAAGGACAAGTTTCATTGAAACGCAAATAAGACAATGGGCTGTATACTTTCCGACAAACTGCTTCAAACCTCGCCATGAGATCATGTACCGGCCGTAGTCTGCGTTCTGCAATATCTGCCACTCAACAGCGCAAGCTCACAAAGACTGTTTGGCAGCACGCTGAACACCTTCCAGGGTCCACACATTTCCGGGTCCAATCTCCCTGTGAACTAACAGAATTTATTTACAAACAGCACACTACCAAATGTGAACTCTTTTGGTTAGCTTTAATAAAAGTCTAAGCACGTGGAGCCAAAAGTACTTAAAAATAAGGGCGACAGTTTTATTGTTCACCCCTAGCTTGCTATGTTCGTCATGCAAAATCCCGAAAGGCTCAACAAAGGTCCCTTAAGAAAGTAACAAGAACCACAGTATTAATACATAACAATACACCTGGATACAAAAGGATACCATTCCGAGGCCTTTGAATTACTTCGTTCGCTGCCTATATTATCTGTGTCCAATTACAAGGCTTGGAAATCTGATGGACTCTTATTAGTTTAACATCAGCATCATCAGCATGTGGAATCATTATCCCCTTTCGTAATCAAAATCCTGGAAACAGTTCACTAACGCGGTACACACGTTATTAGATCACATTAACGCTCGGTATATTTCAGAGCAATACAATAATAGCGGGAGTAGTCAGTGATACCAAGAAATTGTCTTACATGTCAGACTTTTTGTGACGAGAAAATATGTAACAAACCACATTTCTCCGTCTCGGCCACACCTGACCCTAACTCACTAGCCAGTTTTGAGATTGCTTACATGACTCTGATCTCACCTTGGTGAAACGTTAGTCCTCCGTATGACGCAGTATTTTACAAAATGTGCAAGTAATATCAGAGGATGTCTTCAGAATTAGTTTGATAACCGCGCTGCTAAAAAGTAACTTGAGAACGCTTACGGTTATTATACCTACCAGGTATTTAATGAATTGGCAAAAATAATACGAATAGGTCAGATGTTAGTTCGGTATTAGCTATGGTTGCACGTGGTTTGAGTAGTCAAATTCGTTGTCAATAGTATCACAGGGTTCTCAGCTCCTCACTCACTATCGTAAGGCGTAATAACGGTATGACATTTTCTACAACATCGTGTAGTCCATCGAGTTGAAGTATGCCTCAGCGGTGGCTACAACCTACTATACGTACACTATGGCTATTACGCAACGCACGTGATACTGAGCGGCGCCGGTCACGGCTATCAACGTTTGAAGACTTCTGGTTGAATCATAAACGTAACAAACAAACCCCCACGCGACAAAATATGCGAATGGTGTAGTGCCCTGATACGGGAGCATTCCTTCAAGCAACTTCTTGATCGGCCACGTGAAATATATCGCAGGATTTTACAAATAAAATATTAAAATGTGCTTACGTAACATCATACAACACAAAAATAAATATTTCACTTGGGGTAGATTTGTTCCGTTTATTAAAGACAACGCCCGCATTAGGGAATATAATCCCTGTGTCGCGGGGTACATTACTAACATATAATAGACGGACACAAACTACATCCAGACACAGAACCACTATTTATGGGTCACACAAATAGTTGTCCGGCGCGAGACTCGAACCCGCGACATGAAGCGGCGAGACGACTGTCTTAGCCGCTGCGTCACACGTGCGGACTATGTTTACAGTTAATACACTCAGTAATAAAACAAACATTCCTTGTGGTTCAAGTGTTTAAACACGATCAGTAGCCGAAACACTCAAATAGTTTGAAATAAAACACTGTTTGACCTTACCGGAATAGCACTTATTGCACTCAATATCTTCTCGGTTACCCGACTCATAACCATGTCGGCCACGGTTTTAGCACTAGACTTATCTATCACCCTCGCACGAGGCACAGACATGTCGTCGCTTGCAGCGCATGATTCGGCGTACGAGGCCACGGCTAGCAACGCGTCGGTCGCCCGCCGGAACTAGCGGTAAATGCAGCGGCGGCGGTGGCGCGCCCGGTTCTGGCACCGCGCGCCGGCATGTCGCTTGAGGTACCCGCATTATCTGCGCTCGGATTTCGTAACATGAAATTATCTTCCAGGGAATTTAAGCGCTGTAAAATTGTGTGAAGCGTTTTCTCCGGGCCATGAATAGACGAACTATATTCACGACTTCTACGAAAGTCGGTTACATACCAGACATTTTTATAGCAAAGTTTGCTGTAGCAAAATTCTAAACTCAATGATAAATTAATAAATTTAATTAAGGATTAGCCACAGCGGTAAAGCACAGGGTAAGAATCCCAATTCTGAATTTAGCAAACTCGATAGGTATTTGATAAAAAGAAAGATAACTCTTAGAATGACAAACTTATTATTTAAATAATATGATTTACAAGGTAAAATGGCAAGGTGGCAGTAACACAGTCTAACGTCCGTCTATTTCTGGCGATGGAACAAGAAGGCCGGTCGGCAGGCGTGCGCGCCGCTCGGAGCCTCTGCGTGCCCCTCCACGTTCGATCACTCCACTTTCGATGACGTCACAAGCTCCGCCCGCTGCCTGAACTTGGACTCTGCTAACTATATTGAAAGTATTATTCAGCCACCATAATCAGTACAATCATGTAGTACTAATTTATTATTTACACCGCAAACAAACACGCCACTTTCTTCTTTTTAAAAATATATACCTCAACCTTCTAGATAACGGGTAGTAAGCTCAAGAAAGGATAAAGGAAATGTTAGACATCTACATGTTGCTGAATGGAAAGATAATAAAAGGAAAAGCAAAAAAAAAAAAATGGGTAAACTGTATGAAACTGTATTCTCCGGGTCGTCCAACTAGGTTGCTAGAGAAAGCCGCTGGCTAGCTAGGGTAGATTCCTCAGCAGCAAGGATCGCGTTGGCCCCTTAACACGTGTTCGGTAATCCCGTACAAGTGATTATACCCCTCATTTCGAATTCCGTCTTTTTACTTCAGCGGCCGCCTGTGCTATGACTCGAACCCCATAACGGTGCCCTAGGTATTAGTCACTCAAATTAAATTACGGGTTGTGAGCCTTTGGCACTAGCCAACTGCTCGTTGTTTTCAATTCTATAATTTTAATGTAGTATTGCAAAATGAAACACTAAAATATATGTGACAAAACAGACCGCACAATCGGACTAATTAAAAATATTTTTGTTACTTTAATACTGTATTCCACTATGTTTATGTATTGTATTGTGAGCTTGACAAGTACAAGTGTATGTAAATACGCAAGTGCTGAATAAATTTCATTATTTCATTTCATCAAAGTCGTAATGGAACTATAAGGCAAGGTAAATATTTAAAACCAATGTGTCCTGTGAAATGCAGACAAAAATGTTCGACCAATGACACCAGACACCAGACCATTTTTTTAATACATTTTGGGGCCTTGGTAATCGCGATTAACTATGTGCTTTTATCGCAAATTTAACTTTTAAACCAAATAAAAAGACAGACAGTTCGCTGATACCATTACAAGGCGTAACTTTACTTTAATTTACTGACTACCGACTAATTCAGAAGATCAAGAGTTTCCAAGAAAATGTTCCTAATACATTTTTAATAAGTGAACTGGTTGTCGTGACTTCTGATTTTCAAAAAGTCCTTACTGCTCCATATGGGAACATAAGTGTTCTTTATTATAAACGGAAGTTGTCTGCCTTCAATTTTACAGTGATGATACGAGGTATCCAGTTGGTTGTTCAATTATATTGCAATATAAAAAGATAAAGGAACAAATACATTCCGATTTCAGTCTGACAATTGTGCACGTCAAAATTGATATCGGTGCGTGTATGCTATGTATATGCAGCTACCTTGTATCAGATTACAATCTATCACTGCTTTTTAGAACACGCTTATTTATACATTCTCCGTTTGATATTGTTTAGTTCGGTGGGCAAAAAATGGAAAGCCCTATATAGTAGAGGAATTCGTTTCAATGATGATAAATCTCATTAGGATATTAAAAATATATGAGATATAAGATTATGATTGACAACATTGTTATTATACTAAACAAATTATAAATTATATTCTTGAAGAATTTAGACGATTTAATTTTGAGTCTAGTTTTCACCAAAATTTAAAAATGTTAGTACTTACCTTAAGTTTATTGATATTTTACTTTTTTATTGTATTGATAAACAATTTAGAAGATATTTTTATTTTGAGAGTAGTTCCCACCAAAATTTAAAAGTATTACTTATTAGGTTTTTGAGACATTTTCTCGTATAGAATTGTACGGTTTAAGAATTAAAAGGACTTAAATTTGATACTTTTAATTAGGATGAATGATTTCAATACGTCTATTAAAAGATAATATTATTTTTTATTGTTACAAAATATGGTGATTAAAGTTAAACTTTCTATGTAACATTTCATTTCACTTAAATTTTTCATTAAAGTACATGCATATTGAGTCTGATTTATTTTAATAAACGTCTATCATTTCCTGTTTTGAAATAATACTCCTTTTTACGATATAACTGTTAAAATATTACCATAGTTAAGTACAGTAAGTATTAATTACAATACACGTTTATACTGACAAAGCATAGAAAAATATCTTATGTATAACATACCATGCGGGATTCTACTTAATTTTCCACGTATAGTATAGTATCTAACACTTACTGTAATTTCCTTGTGGTGTTACCCAAAGTAAAATATTGTATGTGACTTTTTATTAAAACTAACCAAAATTTTAAAAAATTGAATATACGACATTATGTTAATCGTATTTAAATACTTCTGTGCCAATTTTGAAACTTATATGATTTTGCATGTCGTCATGGTTAAGAAAAATCTGTTTACACATCTTTATCTGGCCGTACTGTAAAGTTCGTCAAATGCAGTTACGATACTGTACGTAGGAGGTGTCGACATACTGTGACAAATCGATTGTACAATCTAAACGAAAAAAGGTAACTTTAGCAGAATAACCAATTTTTAAACATGCATATGTGAATAGGTACTTTTGTTATCTTGGCCCATATATATATATATATATATATATATATATATATATATATATATATATATATATATATATATATATATATATATATATATATATATATATATATATATATATATATATATATATATAATAAAGTCAATAAATTAATATCCATTGACTCTCTAAATAAAAACCAGTGCAAGTTAAAAGTGTTTGAATACATACATAAACTCAATTATGAATATACTGAAACCTTATTGAAGATCGTTCAGTAATAATCATAAATACCCTCTCTTACACACACACACACACACACACACACTCACTCTCGCACACACTTACACAAAGAGAGGTACACACAACACTCACACCAACAATAATTTTAATGGCTACTGATATTTTAATTAAAATTTAATTTAATTTCGATATAATTTAATTTAAATTAAATTAATTTTAAACATAATTTTGATTTCATTTTAATATAATCCTATTTGTAAACTTTGAAATTATTAATTATGTATATAAATTAGAATTGCAATATGTGTCCAAATAGGGTAAATTAGTTTGATACACTAAGAATGAACGCTCGTGACTGAAATACAGATAAGTACTTATCTAGTTCAGACAGAGCCGTGTCATACGATTAATACTAAAATGCTTATGTAACCTGGTTTTTGTAAATTCTGTATGTTGTATAACTTTGTGAAATAAATATTATTATTATTAAATATTATTATTAATTTGAAACTAAAAAGACAATAAGTAATAATAATGTCCTCCTGGTAGAATTTCGGCTGCGGCGGCCAATCTCAATGGAGACTAGTCACCTGGGTGGGACATATTATAGTGCCCAAGTGTGTACGCAAACACAGGGGCACATTCTAGAAGCACGGATCAGGGATTGTACCGATCCAATTGATATGGCTAAAGAAAAACGAGAGCGACATTTCTGTACTTGTATAGTACAAGTAAAGAAACACAAGAAAAGTTTATTCTGTGGTCAAATTTAAGTAAATGATGAATTATCCATTTGTCTCTAAAGTGAGAATTTGGCCGCCCTTTGAACTTGCCGCCCGGGGCATGGGCCCCGGCTTGCCACTCTTAGATCCGGGGCTGCTTTCTACCAAGATAATGAATGTAGAATTGTCGCTAATCTGTCGCAATTGGTAGTTCATTTGAATCAAAATTATGAAAAAATACAAACACAACTGAATAAAATAACACTTACTTGTGATAGGAAATAACGTGTTCCCGTAAGTTTGATGTCGCTGATCGCCTTTTACACGAAAATACCGCACCATTCACCATTTTTACGGAGCACTACTTCGCGACAGGAAACGACACCAAATGGCCAAGTTTCGAGTGAAAATGTTTGATATAACTTGTATGGCCAAGGGGCACGAATGGCCGGTAGAGGGGTTCGCCTTGCCTTAACGTCTCCGCTTGAAGCTTATCGGCTACTAAGGCAGTGTATATTTCAGTAATTATGCCATCTACACAATGAGTGACATAACGCTCAGCGCTTTTACGTTCGTGCCAATTATCTTACAAATCCACATTTGTTAAAGTGTTTATAATAAACCAATAATATCCAATATTATACTTTTTAAATCTTCTTTTGTCGTTGACTTATCAATGCTACCAACATTTTAGGCGTAGAAGCCATGTTGATATTTTCTTTCTTTTTTCGTCATGTACAGACTCACATGTATTAGAGAACGAGAAACGAACACTAAAGAAACCACGAGAAACA
The DNA here is from genome assembly GCA_951640165.1 of Pseudoips prasinana. Classification (NCBI taxonomy): domain Eukaryota; kingdom Metazoa; phylum Arthropoda; class Insecta; order Lepidoptera; family Nolidae; genus Pseudoips; species Pseudoips prasinana. Next base: position 17,238,715 of record OX621236.1, on the reverse strand, counting down.
TGGTGGTTGGAAGAGGATTTTAGATAGTGTTCTTTTGTTCGTAGTTTTATGGTGGATTTTAACAAATGTTTGAGTGTGCTGTTTGAAATCATTGTTAGCTCAGGATAAGGCCTTGGAAAATGTCTTCAATGCATTTTGTAGTTCATCCTTTGCCTGGAACCGAGGATCAATTGATAGACAGGTAAACATATTTTATCATTTTTCTGACTCCATTTCGTTCATAATGTAAAATCCGACATTCCATGATTATACGATTGTATTGAGTTACAATTTTATGAATATCATCGAGGGCCACGTTACCCGTATCGTTTTACGCCTATGACTTAATTTTCAGAATGCACTCTTATGCCTTCACTGATACCTCCTTGCAGGAAATATACCGGAAAGCTTTTGATGCCAATGAAGTGGCGTAATCTTGTTTTGATCCAAATGTAGGATTGATTTTTGCATAGATGGTTATCATACTAAGAATGTCGGCATTCTCAAATTCTGAAGTGTAATAAAAATTGTTAAGTGACAGAAGTGGTTAATCCTGTACGAAAACGTTTTTAGGAAATAATTCCCTGCATAATGAGCTCTTGTTCATTATGATCGTATGGGTGTACTAAAAATACTAAAAGTAGTCTAGAATAATCAATAGTCTTTGGAATCCATTTAAATAAAAGCATTACAAATCGGTTGTACGTATTTAGTATCATATTAAACTTTTTACGTTTTAGGGGTCTTATTAGGGGTCAGAATAATATAGTTAACACTGAGAATGGAAACTTGTTGCTTGACTATTCAATATTATTAGATTTATATTTTTTTTGTAACTAAAATAAACTGAATCCATCTGAAAATCATATAAAGGTTAGTTGATGGAATTTTTTACCAGTAGATGAGGCTGGAAGAAACTAGGACTTATTTGACCATTGTGAATCAGAGTTACAATCTAATCTAGAGTTCTTATATTTAAGATTCCTTAATAACTTTAATATTCTCTTTCTGCGTGAGAGTAAGGTTGCCAGAGCTCATATTGGTGGGGGTGGGGAGGGTTATCAACACTTTGCTGAATCTTAAAGGTTGGCAATGCACCCGGGACCCCTCGGGTGTTTCAAGGGTCCATGGGCAGTGGTGGACACTTCCATCTGGTTACCCGCTTGCTTGTTTGTTGCCCTCTAACATAAAAAAAGATGGCATCCCAACCTGTTGTGTGTAAACTATGGGTGTTATGAATCGAAACTTTTTTGGAACACTTTATATTCGAAATTCTTGTGCTATTGTAAAGTTTATAAGTGACTTTGTCAGTTCACAGTTTTACCCAGTTAATAAACCAAAGTTTCTTCTTTTACCAATGTTGATATACATTTAATTTCCTTCCAATATTTAATAACTGGGATGAAATAAGCAAATGACAATATTGTTGTATGTTTTCTTAAAGCAAATAGTACTGTTACCACTATATCACGTTACGTAAATACAAAGGAATATTAGGACTTAACAAATTAATTAACCAGAAATGGCTTTATAGTCCCTAAAATCCCTCTACCACTTAGTAAAAGACTTAAGATAATCAAGAACTTCCATAAGATCTCTATTAAAATGAATATCCAAAGCAGAATTATTAGGAGCATACAAAATTTGGCTAGGAAGAGGGGGAACACTGAAAGACAAAGAAGGTGAGTGTTAATGCATCACAGGGCGCTTCCTTAACCTATGTCTGTGTCGCAAGTCTCAGACTCTGTCAAGTGTTCCCTCCTCTATCACACGATGGACCCGGTTTCTGCACAATGAATCTGGAATGCTAAGAAATAGGCCTTATACTAAACAAGAAGTGCAGGGAATGTGCATTAGATATCTATAAGGTTTTACTGAACCTGCATGAAGGAAAGCTCTGTAGTGCTACCAAGATTTCTGATGAAAATGTAGTGCTCAAACTCACTACTGGGAGGCATGGCAACTGGACTGAACAACAAGTTATAGTTTATCCAACAACATTTGATATATGACATCTGATACCTCCATATTATAGTTACCATCAATTTTTATATAATAGACACCTAATAAGGTAATAGGTTCTAGCTGAATTTCAACATTAATATTGACACAACAATCAATGTACATATAGTACTTGCATATAATGCTTTGTGCTCTACATGCCTCAGAAGACAAATATTCAGTGTAAATATTTACATTCAATTGAATCTGGTAGTTACAGACAGACAACAACTTACCACTCATGTTGGGGTGGGTAACTATGAAGGAATAGAACATTGGATGGAAAACAGAATTTAACAGCACAAGAAGTCATACTACTATTGAATATTTTATTCATACAAACTAGACAAAAACAAAGAGTGTTTTATGGGCCCTGTGAATAACTTCACCTTGATTATATATTATATATATATAGCCTGCAAGAGGTGTCAACAGATGTCTATGCTCCTGTCTGATAGATTGATTGGGCTGATTAATATGCATGCTAATCTTTATCATGTGAATGGCTTGGCTTTTTTTCCTGTTGACATCTGAGCTCATTGCAACAAGCTTTGTAAGAAACCTGATTGGAAAGTACTTGCTAAATGTGGGTGAATGCAATGTTATTTACCTCAGGCAGCTTCAAAATTAAAAAAAGCTAATGCAGGGCCTCCCAGCACAATTATTTAATATACTTAAAAGAAGACCCTTATGTAAGATAAATTGTAGTGGTATAAGATACTTAACTAAAGTATTTTGTTTTTATTTTCATTATTTCAATAACACTGGTAACATTGCAGTTTAACCAAGTACCAAAGCTTTTGTACAGAACTTTAATTGTAAAAGAACAGTCCACAATAATATTTTTCTGACCACCTAACAGGGTAGATTGAAAAATAAAATCCATGATTTTGGAAATGTTGAATGAGAATTGACATTCTGGACAATATATTAGGTTGTATAAGTTTTTTTTTTTTTTTTTTTTACTACACTATTGTATTGGGTTGTACCTGTAAAAATAGTTGTAAATGTGGAGAATAAATAAATTAAAAAAAAATAAAATATAATTATAGTCCATAAATATAAAACACATGTGGATTACAAAATAACTATTAACAATTGAATAAAACCACAAAACAAGATAATAAATTGATATTTGCCAAATTTTGTGGGACAGCATTTTTACACCATGTAGTTTGAGAATGATTAGTCTAATTTATTTAACAAGTAGCAGACCTCTTTCATTTATAATTATGCCATTAACAATTCAACTTTATAATTTGATTTATTGGGGTAACATGGAGATCATGGAGCTATTACAAAGAGGAGACGGCCTAAGCAACTGAGCACTGTGATTTTCAACTGAGTCTAAACGTCATCATGTAGGCGTGGCCTAAGTCAATGTATTGTTGGCGTTCGTCCTGTGCACAACTACGTCACGTTCACAATTTACAGCTATATTTGCGCTAGAAGATAAAAATAATGAAGTGTTGTGTTTTATCTTGTAAAAACTACTCGGACAGACGTTCTAATGCTATGGATGGCATCAAATTTCATTTGTAAGTAATTTTATTCGATTTTTTATCAAAATAGTTCTAGAAAATTCCCTTAACGTCGGCGTTTCGAAACATAATTCTACACGACATTAGATGGCGATACTTGGGGTTATGGGAATAAAAAATATTTAGGTACGCAGAGCTCAGTACTATCATAATCTAATAATCGTATGTACTGAAATTTGTTTTACATTCATTCGTAAAACCCCTTTAATGGCCAAAATACATTTTTGTAGCTTTTAATATAATTTTTAAAAAAAGAACCGCCATCTATCGTACAAATATGAACATAACAAAAACAGGGCCGTAATTAGGATCCAGTTATTTTTCCTAATGTCCCGCAGCTGTATCACAAATAGAAAGTACTTAAACATGGAATGCACTGCACAAAAAAAATATAATCTCCTATAAATTAAATATTCTATGTACAGTAATTTAATTAATGTACCTACTTCCCTTCATTAGTATGCTCGTTGTTTACTTAATTTAAATTAAGTACTTTAAGCCTACCTAGTTTATTTAGTCAAATTTTAAAATTATGAATCTTATAGATTGCCATCTGAAGATAACCTTAGACAAAAATGGATAGCAAAAATTAACAGACAAGACTGGTCTCCCTCTAAATATACAAAAATTTGTTCTTGCCATTTTAACGATGAAGACTTCGTAGTAACAAAAAAAGGCCTTAGAAAATTAAAGAAGGGAACTTTACCTTGTTTAAAACTGGATATATCGGTTCGTAACAATGCATTTTTTTACCCATAAAATATTTAATTTTATTTCCAATATAACATGAATAACAATTCGGAATATTAATAATAAGTCTTAATCAAAATCCCATAATCTTCATCATCATCATCATCATTCATCAATGACCTTTTTATTCTCACATTTATTTTATAATAATATCACTGACAATAAAAAAAAGATATCATTATGGTTCGCAAAAGTATAAAAAAACAGTAGGTACTCCCTGGTACGAAGTTATGAGTCCGGCCCTGTTGCATCCTGCACTGTGTGACATCTAGTGTAAAAAAGTTACGTTACTACTAATTATAGTCCACAAAACATGCGAATAGTTTACCTATTGACCGGTAGATGTAAACAAAGAAATAGGCGGGATCTAACACCCTCTCCACCCCGCAAAATGTCACGCGTCGTTTCATAGAAAAATCGAATTACAACGTCTCCTCTTTGTAATAGCTCCATGATGGAGATAATATCAGCAGCCCCCTGAGCTGTGGCCCGAATCCCATAAAGAGTGCCCTCTGGTATTCTCTTAAGTTAAGCTACTGGTTGAGAGCCTTCTGTGCTAGCCAACTGCTTGATGTCTGAAATTAAAATGACGGAGTATGTGATGAAACAGACAGTTCAAATTTTTTTTGTTACTTTAATATTGTATTTGACTATATTTATGTACTGAATTGTGAGCTTGGGAAGTACAAGTGTATGTTAATACCAAAGTGCAAAATTAATTTAATCATCTCATTATTGTATACCAATTATTTCATTACTATTCATATTGTTATTATTACTGATAAAGAAATCTAATTATAGAAAGTAAGAACTTATAAACATGTCAGTATTTTATGGTTATGTCATACATCTTGAACTGCGAAATATCAGTTGAAAACCTAGTCACTTACTTAAATTACCAATTTATGAATGATATATAGATTATAGATTCCTTTTGTTATTTTTAACATGTGATATCTGAGTATTCTATGGATTTACATTATTAGTACTATCTTGTAAGTGGTAAAACCCACTTTAGGATCCAAACAAAATGGAATGTATTTTAGCAGCATCTCAAAAATCATATTGGACTAAACTGTAAACTGCACTTTACGAAATTTTGCTGTCATGGTTTTATATGCTTTACAAGGACCATACTAACAGCTGCTTTTTTTAAAAGGGTCATACTATGCTAAAGTATGCATTAATGTTCAACTTATTTGATAATCATAGCTATCAAAAGCATGAACTTTCAGTACCTATAGCAAGATGGATTTTCAGGACCCTTACTTCAATGAAAATACTTAACCAATTCAGACATTCAGGCAACATACCAAACCTTTGATGTGCAATATTTCTTATATTATGTTCTTAATAATCTAGTTTATTGTTATTGAAATATTTATAGGCATCATGAAACGTTAGTACTATTCAATGACCTATTTATTAGTCATCTCTAAAGTTAAACAAATATATAGATAAGTCCATGATTATAATTTGTGTATGAAATAAGGTAATAGATAAACACTGCTTTACACAAGTGCCTTAAAAATTTGTGTAAAGTTTTTAGGTCTCATGTCCTGTTGAGTGATTATTTATCTATACAAGGCCTGGAATATAATGACTTCCTATAACTTGAGACCAAAGATTGAAGAGGTCCAGATGCCTTGTAATAAATCAATAATTCACAGATACTATATTGTAAGCATCAAAGTAAATATTAGGCTGTTATAATAGTTATGTGAGTCTCCTATTAACTGAACAGAGCTTGTTCGGCTCACTGAGATTTAAACTGTTCTCACATATGTTCCTGATTCCTGCATAACTTCTAGACGCCTGCATAAATTTCAATCACTGATCACTCCAAATACATTAATTTATGTACATATATGTTCATGAACACTATATTCGGCCAACACAGTTTTACATGACTACCATAAGGAGTTTTAATGTTTCATTATAATTATGTGTGTCATGTTATCTCAATCCACCATAACTTCTAAACCCCTAGTTATAGTTAGCCTGATTAATCATCAGGATTGAGCCATTGTACAAGACCTTATTTGTGTCCTTGAACCAATTTAATTCTATCTAGAAGTCTAATAGAGTCAGTGCCTCCTGCACAGTCTTAAGATTGTTCAATCGTTATCAATTTTGCAACAAAGAGTTTTGTTTTTGAAATGTCTATACCGTCTCAGGTGGTCTGATAGATTTTAAACTGGATACTATTGTTGGTTATATTTTACATAGAATATTATTTACTACATATATATCTATTTTTATATGCGGGACTAGTCCGTCCCTCTTACCCACCACTGCAACTCCTGTAAGCCAGGATCAACAGCGGCACACAATGAATGACACTGAGCGGTGAAGCTCAGGCATGTCCTGGGGAATCACTTTAACTGTCTTGGATCCCGCAACAATTTATATTGCTATATATATTGTTATTATAATGTATTACAGGTTAAAAGAAGTAGCCGACCGTTGGAATCGATATGGTACTGGTGCTGGTTCGTCGGCACTCAGCTCCCTGCGGGGCGTGCGCGCCGTGGCCGCTGGTCCCGCGCACATCGCTTGTCTCTTGGAAGACGGCACGATATGCCGGGCCGCCTTCTCCATCATTCCTGATAGATTAGACTTGAGTAAAACTGATGCCAGTAAGAATGGTGGAAACGGTGGAGGCGGCAGTGGCGGCGGGGGGACGAGTGGTGGCAAGCAAGGAGGCAGTGGCGGTGGTTGCGGCTCGCGGCAGCAACCGCGTACTAGAGCCCGTATTATGAGGAACTCGATCCGTGCTACACCTAGCTCACAAGGTATGGAATACTATATTGAAATAACATTAATATGCAGTCTTGAATTAAAAACTGTTTATACATAGCAGAACACTTTTACGATTACTAGAGATTTTTTTGGTCCTTTTATTCTTTTATTCATGACGCCAAAGAACATTGGCAAATTTGAATGAATGAAATTAGTTCAGAAGAAATGGTAGTGTGTCTATATCTTAAAATATTACGAGTGAGTCTCTGAACAACTTGGTCAAAGAATTTTGTCCTGAGAATGCTTTGGAGAAAAGTTTTAGATTTGGACTTTTGTAGGTTATATCTAATGTCACTCGGAAAAAGTTATGTCTGTTGTTACTTTGGTAAATAACTAGCAGTGGCCGCGGACTTCGTTCCGCCACGTTATGAATATTTTTGTCCCTGTCCGTTTGTCCCGCGTAATACTTCAGGTTAAAACTAGTTAAAAGTTCGGCATACATTTTGGAATTTTTCATAACCTATGACACTCCACAATAGCGTAGCTTTCTATTGATGAAATAGTTTTATAAAAACTGTTCAGTAGATCCAGAAATTACCCCTTACAACGTCACAAACTTACAAACGTTATAACGTACAAATACTACTGTTATTACTTAATATAATAAAATCGTAAGAAAGTCGAAACTGTACATTGAATATATTTTAAAAATGATACCTGGGGCGTGATCTACGATCGATATCGAAGCCAGAAATATAGTCTTTAGAATTTTTGTCTGTGTGTCTGTTTATCTGTATGTATGTCCGAGCTAAACTCAAAAAGTACTGCATGGATTTACTTCAAATTTTGTATGGATATTACTAAGAGGTTGGGTCAACATATAGGCTACATATTATCACGCTATCACCTACGGGAGACGAGCTGTGATAATTTATAAGGTTTAACGCGGGTAAAACCGCGGGGCACAGCTAGTTACTTAATAAAAAGTAAGGTTTCATTGAAAGTCAACAGTTGCCATAAAGATTGCCATGTTGCCTATGTTTTAATAGATATATTAAACTTCTACAAGGAAACATACAGCACACTGCACAGTGACCATCAGAATGAACTTAATAGGAGCACACTCAGTAGTCCAAATACTGAAGTGAGTTAAACTTTCAATTTTCTATGATATGTCCAGGATCAACGAGTCGTGCCACAGGCGTTATCATCGGCGCCTCTGGATCAGGGCGGGTAGTTTCAGTTCCTGCACCCTTCGTACCGGAAGATCTGGTCACACAGGCTCAAGTCGTCTTGCAGGGAAAAAGCAGAAGCCTCATAATCAGGGAATTACAGGTAATGCTTCAGTGAAAATCACTGGTGGTTTACATGCTAATAGAAACAATTTAATAAATTTGAACACAGCAATAAGGTGAATATTTTTTGCAACATTGTAGAGAACTAACCTGGACGTAAACTTGGCGGTGAACAACCTTCTGTCTCGCGATGACGAGGAGGGTGAGGAGCCGGAAGGTGGCGAGGGTGGTGACGGCTACGTGCCTGAGGACCTCATCTCCTTGTTGGATGGAGGCTTCCACGCCGCGCAGCAGGATCACTCCGTCATCATTGACGCCGACACCATGTTCTCCGAGGACATCTTCGGGTACGCGGCTATCCGAAGGTATACCTGTCGAGCTACGCTCCTCCGCCTTTTCACTCCCGTCTGTAGACTGTAGCCCCCACCCGATCTAGCACGCTCACAAGCTTACGCAGTTTCCTTTATGTCGTGATTGGGTGTTTATGTCGTGTTCGGTTCGGTGCATACTATCTGAACCGTCACCTATATCCTATGTCACTTACCTTTCCTTACATGTCGTGTCGTGTGTGTGAAGTAGTAGTGTATAAAGTCCCAATACTTACATGGGTTTTACAGCCGCAGCGGTGGCGGCGGGGGCAGTAGCGGAGGCCGAGGTGGGGCGAGCCGGGAAGGTAGCAGCTCTACGGCGGAGCGTCCGTCTGAGTTCAGCCGCTGGCGTGAGCGCCAGTACTTCGGCCCGCGTAGGTGGCTTGAATCCGCCCTTCGAGATACGTCCTGGGACAAGGACGGAGGTAATAATGACGGAGGTAAATATCCTGGTAATTTTTTATTCCTTGAGATTCTTAAGTCATAGTACATTCAGTCCCTAAATTGTTGACCTTAGCTCAAAGAAAGTTTATATTAAATAAGTGTTTGCTGTATATATGTCTTGATTGTTTAAACAAATAATAGCTGAAAGTAAGAAGAAAGATTCGTCGATCGCAGCGTCACCACTGTGGGTGTCTGAGGAGTTGGAGTACTGGGACTCTAACATTCGCTTCACGCACATTGCGGCCACGTACAGCGAGCTGATCGCTATCTCGACGCAAGGGCAGCTTCACCAGTGGCGTTGGGCTGACGCACACCCATACCAACGTAATGATGTAAGTGACCAAATTATGCTTTATTCATATTAATTGATTATTCTGACACTTATCAGAAAGTCTGGATTTGTCTGAATTATAATAAATCAGTTTTATGTGGGATATGTGTATGTAAAATACTGAATTGTATATCAGTTGTCTAAAAGCCGTGCCTAATAATAATTACCATAGAGAGAACTAATTAAAAAGTTTGTGACATTCTAAACATGATTTATTTGGATCCCTATAATAATGCATCAGCTGATCGTTTATCTTGAAGTGTTTTTAGGGTTCCGTAGCCAAATGGCAAAAACCCTTATAGATTCGTCATGTCTGTCTGTCCGTCCGTATGTCACAGCCACTTTTTCCGAAACTATAAGAGCTGTACTGTTGAAACTTGGTAAGTAGATGTATTCGGTGAACCGCATTAAGATTTTTACACATAAATAGAAAAAGATCAATAATTTCGGGGGGTCCCCATACATAGAACTGAAACTCAAAAAAATTTTTTTCATCGTACCCATACATGTGGCGTGTCTATGGATAGGTCTTCAAAAATGATATTGAAGTTTCTAATATCATTTTTTTCTGACCTGAATAGTTTGCGCGAGAGACACTTTCAAAGTGGTAAAATGAGTGTCCCCCCCCCCCCTGTAACTTCTAAAATAAGAGAATGATAAATAAAAAAAATATATATGATATACATTACCATGCAAACTAACAACGAAAATTGGTTTGAACGAGATCTAGCAAGTAGTTTTTTTTAATACGTCATAAATCGTAAACCGCAATTTGCTTTCATTTAATCAACTGAAATACTTGCTGCTACGGAACCCTTCATGGGCGAGTCCGACTCGCACAAGGCCGGTTTTTTTTTTTTTTTTTTTTTTTTTAATATTTTTGTGTATTTTACACGTTGATGTACTACATGTTGTAACAAATAAACTCGGAACTATTATTTACGTAGTCAGACCAGTGCCTCTAGCACGAGTTCCTGCAGTTTACTTACTTGATCACACGTACAGTTTCGTCCCATACATTGAGCACCAGAGTTCTAGTTCTTAATAGTTTCCGCGAGAGGCGCTGGTGCTCAATGTATGGGAGGAAACTGTACGTGTGATCGAGCAAGTAAACTGCAGGAACTCGTGCTAGTAGCACAGTTGTTCCATTTTAACTATACCTGATATATTTAAACGTATTGTGAAATCTTATATTGAGTCACGATAAACCTATGTAGTACAATTCTCATTAATATCATCAAGTTGTAATGTCGCGTTTTGTTTGTAACGAATTGGGTTCTATAGGATTTTACAAACAAGAACTTTGTTTTGTAAACCAAGTTATAACATTAAAATTTGTGAAAATAATTATTTTTATTTTGTATTAAAGAAAGTTTGGTAGTCTGGGTTTGGCAATAATGAATGCAAAATGATATGTGATAAATGTCCACCACGACCACGGTTACAGATAATATAATTCTTTCATCAAAGTTTTTGATATCTATTTATGATGGGCCGGTTGCCATGGTTGGTATATTCTTGCCTTTCACACCGCAGGTCGTGGCTTCGTTTCCCACCCAGGTCTGATATTTGTGTGTTTTTCCTGAGTCTGGGTGTAATTATCTATATAAGTATGAATTTACAAAAGAAAAGTAGTAAATGTAATATATCAGTTATCTGGTTTCCATAGTACAAGCTCAGCTTAGTTTGGGATCAATGTGTGAACAATGTCTCAGGATATTATAATTATAACATTTTTCATTTATAATTGCCAAACCAAACCACTTAAGAATTTTGAAAAAACATATTTCAATCTGTGTCAAAATTTAAAGATTTAACAGTTCTTGTTGAAAAGCCTTTTATTTGTATAGGAGACAGTCTCAATGAATGTGATGAAACTTAGGTATTATATGTTGATCAGGCTTCGGGATCGCCCAGCGCGTATCACCCGCGCTCCATATGGCTCGGCCTGACCTCCGGAGAACGGATCGTCAACATCAGCGCGGCCGGCATACGCATCTCCGTGCTTACTGACAGTAGTAGGATTGCTACATTCCTCGATGAATCTATCGGTAAGTAACCAAACCGGTAGAATAAAATATAAACTCACCATAAAGGATTCTTTCTCTTGTCGCGGGTCTGCTGGGATAATTTTCTTGCGAAATAAGCAGCACCTTTCTACTATTCATTTCTTCGTATTTTGTCTATTTATTGTATGTTTTGTGTGTACAAGAAGTAATAAATAATTAAATAAAGTTCCTAGAGAAAGGTGTGTTGTTTTGAAGGCAGCAAAAATATCGTGGACAGTTAGTAGTCGCTTAAAGAATTAGTTAAACAAGTTGCGGACTTCTTTCCTCGAAGTACCCGTTGTCGACACATAAGCGGGGTATAACTAAGACCAGAGTAGTAAGACCTTGCAAGGTGATAGTTAGTTAGTTGGCCGATAGGTTTTCGCACTTAGCCTCCTAATTGTGCCATTGTGCGTGATACTTGTTTGGTTACTCGAACCATTTTAGTTCCATCCAGAAGTCCAAGAGACCACGAAAGTCTGGCCTGAGGGCCTCCTGCAGTGTCTTTGGATTATTCAGGAACTTTGCCCGTTGGTAAGCAACACTCTTGCAGTGTAGCAGTACATGTGCTGGTGTTTCTTCATTTTCAATGCACCCTCTGCACAGGCGGCTGTCTGTGACGCCAATCTTGAAGAGGTGTTGGTTTAGTGTGCAGTGTCCGGTAATTGCGCCTATCACCATGCGTAGATCCGTCCTGTTCAGGTGTAATAGATTACGCGATAGGCGTTTGTTCAGAGATGGTAGAAATTATTTTGTCTGTCTGCATGATTCCAGATCTATCCACTCTTTTTCATGTTTTTGTGTGGTTTTCTCACACAGCCATGTTTTCAGTTGGTTATAGGGTATGGGTACAATTGGTTCAGGTCCCATTGTTGTCGTTTCCGATCCCTTCCTTGCCAGCTGGTCCACAGTGTCATTTCCTAGAGATCCACTGTAATGTAACCTTGTTGGTTGTTGAGATCTTTTCAAGTACACCGTGGCACTCCAGAATTAGTCCACTGTTAAATTGGTTGCTCTTTAAGGCTTGAAGCACAGAGGCACTGTCTGAGATTATGCGTATGGATTTACCATGCACATCTCGAGACTTGACTGCTGTTGCTGCTAATGTCATTCCCACGCATGCAAGGTGGGTCAAGTGCCAACACCCATTGCTATGCGTAATTCCGTGTCTAATATATTGTCTTGTTCTATTTAGCTCACGCGCCCGGCGCATCACGTTTGGAGCATCCGCTACAGACTTTCATAGAATTTGGATCTGACAAAGCTATCTCTCTACACGTATGCTCATTGTATACTGTTGCAAAACTTGACTCTGGAGCTCTTTATTGGTGGTAAGTTTTTAGTAATTCATTTAAAAACAGCCTATATTAAAGATGCAAAGATTTCATATGGTTTTTTGTGTGCAGGGGCGTGCTTCCCTTAGGTCAACGAGCTCGCCTTTGGGAGAAGCATCGCGCGCGTTCCCGCAAGCAACAGCGTGGACATTCATCCACTGCACCTCAAGACTTGCAGGCTGGGCAGAGTGTGACTATGAAGAATGCTCCCATGTACCAACCTGGTGCCGTTGGTGAGTTATATTCATAATAAAGTGCTTATAAATAAAAGTATATATGACATACGGTAGACAATTAATGAGAGATTCCAGGAATCATGTCGATAACCAGAGATATCCAGCAAGTAGTAAGCATCAGTTCAACCATCATATGAGAAAAGCTCACTTCACCATTTACAAATAAATGTCTACCTGTTAACAAAGCGTCAGTGAACTTAAAATCAAACATTAATAGTAGTAAAAGATAACAATGCGGTGATTCACTATACATACTAAAAGTTTTGAAGGAACTTTTCTGTGTACTTCGCTCAGCAGCTTTATGTGTATTATACTACAAAATGGATGCTCTTAGGACGCATTATCGTACTACGATTGTTAATAGGGAGGAACTAGTTTACAAATGAATAGTTTACTAAAGCATTATCAGTAGTTATTTCGTCAAAATCAAGCTTCCCGTGTCACCTTTCCATAAGAATAGGACATGTGGTCAAACTTACGAGAATAAGGCGATTGGCACACTGCCCCGCTTTATGCAACGTAGTTCGTGAGTGCGTGTTCTAACGTTGCTTGTATATCCGTTTGTATAGAAAACACGCACAATCCAACACACAGAACATGCATCTGCATGAACGCACGGAGATACTTACAAGCAACGTTAGAACACGCACTCACGTACTACGCTGCATCATGCGCAGTGTGCCAATCGCCTAAATGATGGCTTTACAACATGTCTATTTACTTTGGAACAAGCATTATAAAAACAACCTATTCAGTTAATTTTCTTCATTTTCAATGTTTAATTTAAATGGATTTATTCATTGACTTTCAAAATCGCCTCCGTATGAAGACTGAACCTTGGTATGTGATGTTTACAGGTTTCAACATGTCGACGGGCGTGCCAAAAGTAGGCATTCTCCAGAATGCTGCTTGGAACTTATCTGATATGTGCAGATTCAAGTTGCTGCCGCCCCCACAACCGGACCGTTCGGTCTCTGACAAGGACAAAAGAGATCTACAGGTATATTGTTATTTTATGTAACTTAAAATACACATTTACTTGATTTACTTGGACAGTGATGTCTGTTCAACCTACACAACATTTTGCTAATTATTTCAATTTAGATGCCAAGTATTGGCAATATAAATGTTATTAAACATCTATATCGAGATTTTTCATTCGATTAAAAAACGCTATTCATTCATTTTTATTTAAAAAAGACTCTCAACCTAATGTCTATGTATCGCTGGGGATTTAACTGGCGTACAATTAACGGGCACCATTTATGGGCCCTACAAGTAGTTGTCCTGTGCTGGTATCGAACTCTCAATACCGAGGTAGTAGTAGTCGGTGATGTAGTAATTAATTATTGGTAAATATCTAGTACTTTTCCGCGCAAAGATGAGGCATTGTAGATGAACACACATAAATTTTCTGTGTTTTTAGTATTTTCTGACTAATTGTAATCTCACTTTATTTCATTTAGAATCAGTCGCCACTCACGGTGTCGTCCGTAAAAGCTTCGTCGTCAAGCGGTAATAGTAAGGATGGGGCCAAAGACAGCAACAAAGATATGGCTGACCGATTGGACATGCCGCCGCCGCCGAGCCCGGCTTCGTCTACCTGTAGCGACACCAGCACTTCGCACAGTACGTCACGCTTTAGTCATATAACAATACATATTCTCTGATACATACAACCAAATTTAGCAGTATAGAAGACCAATATATATATATATACACACACGACTAGCTGTGTCCCGCGGTTTTCCCCCCGTTAACATTATGTAAATTATAGCCTATGCATTAATCCAGGGTGTCAGCTAACTCCATACCAAATTTTATTAGAATCGCTCCAACCAATTAGATGTGAAGAAGTAACAAACATACACACTTACAAATTTCCGCTTTTATAATATTATTGTGAGTACTGTAAGTCCAGGCGGTATGTAGTATTTAATATTTGTGTTAGTAGAGTTAACCATAGTCCAACTGCCAAAGTGTCTCCACAGCACCCTAAGAATCATTAGACTGTTTATGCTATTAACATTATAAATGTGAAAGTTTGTATGATTGCTACTCAATCATGTAAAAACGGCTCAATAGTTTTTGATGAAATTTAGAATGAAGATAAATTATACCCTGTATTAACACATAGGCTGCTATAAATTGTTAAAACGTAAGAAACAACATGGATCTCAACGCGAGGCTAGTAAATTAATAAAAAAAAACTAAAATAAATATTTGAGTAAATTTCATTCCAATGGGCAAAAGTTACAAACCCATTGATGACTAACAATATTGATATCCAAGTGAGTTAACAAGTTCCCCTGACTGTGTTTAAAACTTACGTTATGCTTGTTGTTATAGAGCGCGCTAAACGTGTCACAGTGCGCGGCGAAGATGGCTCTTCCAACGACGCTTCTAAGCGTGACGAAGAAGAATGGCCTCTAAAAGAAGTGGTATTCCTGGAGGACGTGAAAAGTGTGCCTTTGGGACGAGTACTGAAAGTTGATGGGGCGTACGCTGCAGTGCGTTTCCCTACGATCGGGAAAGATGGGAAGGAGGTGGTACCATCTACACCTGACGATATCTCCGCGGTGTTACAAGATTGTCGCCTTGTTCGTAAAGATGACTTGGTGGCTGTTAAGTGGGGAGTGGGTGGTGCTGCCGGCCCTCGCGGTCCCGACTGCCTGCAACGATCGCCGAGGAAGATTGCCCTTCCGCCTGATGTTCAAGTTATTACTATTGCTGTAAGTTATTTTTTATTAACTAGATATAATAAGTCGTATTTTTTTTTGTATTCGCTAGCTAAAGTGTCCAAAGCATTCTCTATCCATAGTGTGTGAGTCCTGTAAAAATTATTTCAAAGATAGACTGTAACAAACAGATAAACAGATAGACAACAATGTCAAAACTAGTTTAATGCATTTTTTATAATTCCTGCTTTAAAAAACATCAACTTCAACTTTTATTTTCTGCAACATCCTATTTAAACAAAATTTATAGGGGACCATTCCGAAAGCATTCCCTACCAATTTTCTTTTCAGAATTAGTTCACAAACAAGTAAGAAATCGCATAATTACATACAAAAAAAAAACAGTCGAATTAATAGCCTACTACTTTTGAAGTTAGATAATAAGCTGTTATTTTGTCTATTTTATCGTTGATTTGCTCAAAGAGCAGCCCGACTGGGGAAGTACCTCCCTCCACTTACAGAAGACACTCCTTAATAATAACTTAATGTTGTGTTTCTGCGTTTGAGTAAGGTCGCCATGCTCATTGGGGTGGGGGAAAGGGTCAGCAACAGTTTGCTGACTCTTTACAGAGGCCGGTAACGCACTCGCGACCCCTCTGGTGTTGCGAGTGTACATGGGCCGCGGTCATCACTTACCGTCAGGTGACCCACTTGCTCGTTTGTCACCCTCTTATCTAACAGATTATTCAATATTAATTTGCGTAGATGGCATGATTAGCACTTGGTAATGTCGTATTGTGTGTAGGTGGACAGCCGCGGCGTGCACGCCGTGGTGCGCCGGCCGGGCGGCGCGCTCGCCTACGCGGTGTACGCGGTGGGCACCACTCGCGCACTCACCGACAGCGCCTTCCCCACGGACAACAACGCGCTACTCGGATACTCGAATGGACAAGCCATACAACTCGCTACGGCAGCTGAAGTACGTATCATATTACTTTAATAAAGATAAATTCGAAAAAAAAAAAACATAATTATTCACCTGCCCTCATAACAATTTCTATTCATCTGTATTAAACGTCAACGTCAATCCTCATACTCATATCATCCTCATTTTTAGCAGTCAACTCATCCCTACTCTTAAAATGACCAAAACAACTGACAGACTTTTCAACTTTTCACTCAGCCTTTGAATATCCTGTGATACATTTAATTCATTATTTAACTTATCGATCCGTAGTAGATAGAACTTAAGGACCTTGATTTGTAAATGAGATGAAACAAAGTTCAAAAATTTGAACTCCCCATACAAGAATAACGAAATGCTGATGTATTTTATATGGAGCGCAAATAAAAATTTGATTTATCAAACTGTTTTTGTTTCATTAGTTAAGTTTCATGGGTAAATAGTGATCGTTCAGTTAACATTCACTTTTTATGTTAAACTTAGTATTCTTTCATATAGAAAGAAGTTCTAGGGGGCAAAAAAAATTCTGTGTGTACTTATGTACACGCGTTAGAAGTTATACTTCTTTGGCGTATGGAAAAAAAAAAACTAAAATGCAGTAGTGATTAACGATAAATATTAAAATTAATCATAAAGATTTTATTTAAATAAAAATACTAGAATATACAACTTGAACATAGTTTTATCAATTTTCATACCACCTAGAACTAACTTCATGCTGTTAAATTTAGGTTTCGGTGTGCGCGCGCATCGTAAAAATTCACTCTCATCATTTTTCTCCATCGCGCCAAAAGAAGTATAACTTCGAAAATATCCTAATTGGGTGGATAGAACATATTTTCGTATTTCTACATCCATAACAACATAGCATCTTATTCATATGCATAAATCATTAATATGCCGATATGACTATTCTTATTGTATAATACGTTGTTTGCACAGGGTAGCGAACCGGTGGTGATAATGGTGGACGGTAACGGCGCGCCGTACCCGGTGTCGCGCGACTGCGTGGGCATGGTGCGCGAGCCGCCGCCGCTCAACCTGCCGCCCGCCCGCGCGCTCACTGCGCACGCGCTGCCGCTGCACCCGCACGCGGCCGCTGCGCAGCACCACAACCCGCACACTGCGCTAAAGTCCCAGGTATAGTTGACATTATCCACTTTGCAAGTATTGCCATTCCCGTCCGTCAGTATTTAAGGTGACCTTCATGCAAGTAGTAAAAGATATAATCACATAGAGCTCTTCTAGTCTGTTGGCGATTCCCAACGAGTCCAACAGCTAGAATTACCTATATGGGCGATTACCTATAATTAGCTAGGTCGAATGTTACGAGAAAGCCGGTGACGCCGTGATTGTAGTTTTACGACTAGTAATATCCTCTCATCCTTAACGTGTAGGTACCAGCATTAAAAATGTTGAAAGTACAATCTAACGAAAGTTGCGAAAGTTTGTGAAATTTATAAAGTTTAATGCTGGTAAAACCGCGGGGCACAGCTAGTATTTCATATTTCAAGCATTCCTACCGAGTGTCGGGACAACAAGAAAACGGTTCCATACAAAATAGATTAATTTAATAACTACACGTCTCCACGTGTAAAGGTGACGACAAAACTTGATGAAATGAGTCAATAAATAAAAGTTAAAATTATATGGCCTATAAATAAAAAGACTAGAAAAGAAGAGTAAAATGTGTGAAGTGTATAAATTGTGCTTGTGATTACCGTAGGTTGCCCTGATCATACTGGTGCCGGAACCTCAGCTGATGATGCCGCGTGTGTTGCGTTGCGATCTAGACGGTGTGCGACAACTACTGCACCAACTTGAATCTGACACGAACAGTAAGTTTTATGAGTTTTTACCCAACTTGAACGTCAAAACTTTGCGCAGATCCTTTGTAAACATTCGCACCTTATACTGCCGTCAAAAGTACATGTATAGAAACAAATAAGGTCTAAGATCTCAATGGGTCTGATGCTTTCAGCACTGTCGATACGAATAGCTCCACGTATATCGGTGCTGCCGCTGCATATATTACTTCTAAGCGTCTTGAAGAAGTGAAGCCTTTTACTTTACTTTGGTACTAATCTATTCCATAATTTTATGTTTACTTATGCGCATACGTTTCTAATATAGTTGTTTCTTTAAGGTAAATATTCAATGTTTTAATGTTTTATTCACAGAACAACAAATTTTGTCGATACTCCAAGAGCGTTGCGACGGAAACAGGAACATTCTTCATGCGTGCGTCCATATGTGTGCACCTACTTCTAACAAGGAACCTGATATAGGTAAGCCAACCTATGTACGCTTGATTAATATGTAATGTAATAAAAAAGGGTGTTATGTTCTCTATAAAACATGTCTTGTTACGAACCTCTTAAAACATTAATGTGATTTTATTTTCTATCAGTAGAAAACCCTTCGATGCCCAATCTAGCGGGTGGCACGGGGACGGGCGGCGCCAGCGCAGAGGAGGCTGTGCCCGCCATATCGTGGCCGCCCGAGACCTTTGAGGCTTCGGGCGACGAGGACAGTCTCATGGGACTCACTAATAACGGGTAATTTTAGCTTGTTGCACTTCTAAATATTTCAAATTAATCTTTATAGTATGTATAAGATTGGTTAATATTTAATTTATAAAAAATAACTGTACTAAAATTGGTTTTCATTGTAGAATATTTTTGTTTTCTTTATGTGACGATTAGAGTATTAATTATTATAAGAATTATTAACAGTCCCCATATTACTATGATAGCTCTCTGATTATTTTTATCTGATGTATATCCTCGACTAGTTTCTTCAGACTGTAGATTAGACTTATAAGGATCAACTGCAAACTATTTCGACTTTATCTGAGTGAGTTCATATATAATGGGACACCTTTGTTATCTGTTGTTTATATCTTGGTACATTTGGAATTAATGTTATTAATGTTTGCAGCAAAATGTCGAGCGGCGGCAACAATGGCGGCGGGGCCGTGAGCGCGGACCCGGCGGAGCGGCGTGGCAACGCGCTTGCGGCGCTACGTGCCTTGTGCGACAGCCCGCTGCTGCAGCCTTACCTCATGCAACTGCTTACTGCCAAGTACGTGCCATTGTAACATATTTTGTACCTATATAGGCTTCCAGAGGTTCAGTACAAATTTTCAGCAGTCCCAGTACGCTGAAATTCTTTAGAGTGTATCATCTATTTCAAAATATTTGCATCTGGTACAGTTCGAGAACTATGTAATATTTTTTTTTAATGTATTGTATAGTCTTTAAGCAAGATATGCACCATATAAGTACCTTGTCACTAACTATTTCTAATTGCAAAATAATTTTGAAAATGCTGAACTAACATGGTACTATTGAATGACAGTGGGACTTCTCATGGATACTAGAATGTATAGTTAAAGCCTCTAGAGTTTATGATCTTTTAGTCTTTTTTCTTTATTACTTAATGAAACCTACTGCCTAGACCTTAACTGGACTAAAACATGGTTTTAGTAATTAGTTTGTGGTGTTTATTAAAATGGTTGCTGCCGGTTTTTATAGTCTTCAAATATATTAATGAACTCTCACTTTACTACTGTATGGATGCTGCCTAGTATTAGCTGTTAATCTAGCTCCCCTCGTCCACAGGGATGGCATGGGGCAGACCCCACTGATGGCTGCAGTGGCCGAGCGCGCCTACCGCGCAGCCCTGGTGCTGCTGGATGCCATCCGTGCATGCCCAGAGGCGGACGAAGCGCAGCGATCAGCCGCCATATTCCCGCCCAACGCCAGCCCCGACCACTCGCCACTGCTCGTGTTGTGCTGCAACGATACCTGCAGCTTCACTTGGACTGGACAAGAACATATCAATCAGGTATTATTTTAGTATAAGAGCATATCAATATTTGGATTGCTAAACAATAATTTTATATATAACCTTTGTGTCTTGCGTCCACTGAGAAACTAAACTGTTGGCAATTTCTCAAAAATGAATATATTGAAATTCCAATGCATACGTTTTTGAACGTATTTATGTATGACCTTTTATATGAACCAAATGTATTACTAATATTTCGTTTCTTTTTAGGATATATTCGAGTGCAAAACTTGCGGTCTCACAGGCTCGCTTTGCTGCTGCACAGAATGTGCTAAGGTATGTGTTACTTAAACCTATAGCAACGGAGTGATTTTGCTATATACATTATTTCTATAATTTGCCATTATATAATCTGTTCTACCCTTTTACACATCTCACAGGTATGCCACAAGGGTCACGACTGCAAGTTGAAGAGAACCTCTCCTACCGCCTATTGTGACTGTTGGGAGAAGTGTCGCTGCAAAGCGCTCGTCGGCGGCAACTGGTCGGCGCGATGCGATCTACTCGCTCGACTAGCGAGAGATACTTCACTCGCTACACATTTCAATTCAAGGTTAGTTAATTTTATATTTAACAGATCTATTAGCCAGTACCTATATCACTGACCAATAGAAGTATAGGTTGTTGAAGTACAATCACAAAGACCTTTCTCCTGAAAAACCTTGATATCAATTAAGAGGCTACTGATGTACTTCACAAACGATTTTTGATTATCGATTCTGTTATATTATGTCAATAATCCGGATATATCAGTCCTTGAACTGTGGCTGTTAGATACACAGCCGTGTTTCAGGTGTATCGTTAAAAGAGATATCGCGATTACTGATCAAGCTACACTGGAATCGAAGTGTTACGACTAAATAATTACCAGACTATAAGTTCAATACATTTTGTAGTAACTGACAATGATAAACCTAATATAGAGTATTAAAATAGTGGCGACTTTGCAGGGGCGAGTCGATCCTGCTCTTCCTAGTGCAGACCGTGGGGCGGCAGGCGGTGGAACAGCGCCAGTTCCGTGCGGGCGGGGGGCGGGGCCGAGGCCCGCGCAAGCAGCCCGGCTCTGACGCCGAGGTGGATGCACCTGACCATGATCTCGAGCCGCCCAAGTTCGCGGGACGTGCACTTTTGCACTTGTTGGGTAATGCTATTATTTTATTAAAATTCAATGTCACCAGTCGTTTCTTATGTCATGACAGTGTAAGGTATGTATGTTATTTTTTTACCAGAAAATGTCGGCAAGGTAACACTGCATATAAATAACCACCACTGGTTAGTGGTGGTCCTTTTTGGACATGTGAAACATAGTCAGCCCCAAACTATGTTATTTTTTAAAATATTGTTACAATTAATAAATTAAATTATTATAAATTAATTAAATATTGTTGGCGTGGTTGGTAAATGCTTACCTTTCACGTCGTAGGTCGTGGGTTCGATTCCCACCCAGGATAGACATTTGTGTGCATTAACATGTCACAATACATACTTATCTATATAAGTATGTATTTACAACAGAAAAGTAGTATATTTTAAATAATATGTATATCAGTTATCTGGTTTCCATATTAAAAGGTCAGCTTAGTTTGGGATCAGATAGCCGTGTGTGCATAATGTCCCAGGATTTATTTATAAACGACAACTCTTATATTATGTCTATAGGTGACTGGCCGGCAGTAGAAGCGGCAGTAATGTGCGGGTCTAGTGGTACTCCGGGTGAAACTGAACCTCGTCCTAGCAGCCCTGCACCTAACCAGTCTGGAACCACGTTGTTGGACAAATTCACCCATGCTCTCATAGTTAAATGCACTAACGACGTAAGTATTATAAAGTTATCTATGTTATTATCTTAAATGAAGCATGTAATGTTTGCTCTTAGGCTAGCGTGACGATACTACATGCAGCTCAAATATAAATATGTAAATGGGTTTCAAGTTATTTGATATTGAGGGTAAGTGCTAAGCGGACACTTAGTTATATTTAGGACACATGTTCTTCTTTACAGCACGCTGATTTTTTCCCAAGTTGTTGCCCAGGAATTATGATAATTTATCCTGTTTTCATAAAGGGTCTTAAAATGTATATACACCAGTTGGAGACTTAAAACAGTTTTAACCTTATTTTATTGTTGAATTGTTAATTCTAGACTAGGTCAGCAAAAGTTAATGGAAATTGTTTGCCAAGACAAGCCTACTATCATGTGAACCGGATGGTCCATTACTTAATAAAAAAAACTGGCCTGTTTGTTTAGTGGTTATTGATCCTGACTGCTGAGCCAGAGGCAGTGGGTTTGATCCCCACCCAGGCAAAGTCTTTGGGTGATGACTATGATAATTTATTCTGTGTCGGGGTGTCATTTATCTATCTATACATATAATAAAATCGTAGAAAAGTCAAAACTGTACATTGAATATTTTTTTAAAGGATACTTGGGGGCGTGACCTACATTCAATATCGAAGCCAAAAATATAGTTATTAGAATTTTTGTCTGTGTGTCTTTTGGTCTGTATGTATGTCCGGGCTAAACTCAAAAACGACTGCATGGATTTACTTCAAACTTTGCATGCATATTACTAAGAGGTTAGGTCAACATATAGGCTACATATTATCACGCTATCACCTATGGGGGAGGAGCTGTGATAATTTATAAAATTTAACGCGGGTAAAACCGCGGGGCACAGCTAGTAAATGTATATATTTAGAAATAAATAAGAATCTTTATCAGTTGTCTGGTAGCCATAGTACAAGCTCTGCCTAGTTAAGGATCAGATAGCAGTGGGTTAGTTGTCCCAAGTTATAATATTTATTTTAATCTCTCCTCAGTTATTTCGACGTATGAAGGAATATAGAGCTAACCTTAATTTTGGTTAATACTTCAGCATAGTAGCATGTCCTAAGTAGGCTAAATGCCTCAAATTCTATTAGAAATTTATACGTATTAGAATATTAAACACATTTCTTTATGCTACACAGATGTTAGACTCTCTCCTGCAGACGCTAATCCGAGAGCAACAGAACGACACTATCCCGGGCCGCGCTGAGCGAGCCCGAGAGGTGGCGCGCAGGTTCGTCCGCTCCGTGTCCAGAATATTCGTTATCTTCAGCGTCGAGATGGCGCCAGGCGCGGCCAAAAAGAAAGGGTCAGTAAACACAAAATATTTACCGTTATTAAGTAAGGAATCAAAAATAACACCACACAGCCAGCACCTTTAACAATCTTCTCTATAATAATAATTTTATTTAAGTTTATACTTTCTATAAGTGGGTTAGCAATAATAAATACTTAATATGATCTTATAGACCAGGGTCGATAATTTTTAAAACCAAAAAAAATAATAGTAGGATGAAACCCATTAGAAAAAGAGGGGAATCTTATAAAAATGAAAGGAAAAATAATTTACGGGCGATCTGAGGTCGGGAAGGGGATGGGGGTGAGTTTTTAAGGGTAAAAAACGGTTGTTCTCGATTTCCGGCAAAACTAAAAGTCCTATCGAAAAAAGTCAAATGGCAAAGTTGTAGGTAATAAAAAGATCTAAACCTTTTGTATTTACATTTTTTCCACATAACCTAAAATCTATGTGAAAACTTCAAAAAACCAAGTTTATGGTTTTTTATTTTTATCTTTTACATAAATTTTTCTTTTTTAACGAAATTTGGTGAAAACTTACCTTTTTATGTCCCAAATACGCTGTAATTTATTTGATTAAAAATATTTATTTTTTCACCTTATTTTTTTAATTAATATCGAAAAAACACCCTAATTTTCAATCGAAAAGTCACCCGTCAAAATATCAGCTTTTTTCAAAAAGTTGGTATGTTTTCTGTTCGTTGAAATCTCTACTTTCCGATGGTGAAAAAAAAAGATGTATGGACCTATAGTAAATATTCTCAGAAAATGCAAAAAAAAAATAGAATTCTTTTTTAATTACCATAAAAAAAATTGAGCTTTTAATTAAAATTAACACTTTAATTACTCAAAAAACATTAGATTACATGTAACATTGATAAAAAAAAATTGCAAAACAAAAATATACTACTATAATTAACAAACAAATAAGTTAATAAAATTAATATTTAATAAGACATCTACAATATTTGGAGAAAGTTGTCGAATCTTCTTTAAATTATATGCGTAGATGTCTATTTATAGTTTAAGATAAATTATATACCTGAATGACCTACGAAAAATAGTAGCCCATCAAAAGGTATTTCATGGAGAAGTGGGGAAGGGGCTAGGCGGGTCTGGGTCTTACTACATACATACTAATAATAATCTCCTTAATTTTGCACAAACAAATTTAGTTAATCAAATAAAAAAAAAATATTACAAAATACATAAAAACATATTAAAAATCTATAAAAAATATATATAATATATATATCGTAAATATATTTTTAATAACAAACGTTTGGCTGATTTTCATATATATTTTATACATTTCAAATATATTTCAGATATATTCAAAATATATGAAATATACATGAAAATCAGCCAAAAGTTAGTTATTAAAAATATATTTACTTTACATATTTTTTATATATTTTATATATTTATACATTTTAAATAGATTTTTAATATATTTATAATATATTTTTTATACATTCTGACATTTATTTCTTTAATATTTTTTTTTGTTTAAAAATATTGTAATGAATAATGTAATCAGAATAAAGTATCTACATTTAATTGTACGATTTACATTTATATTTATATTATAATGAGATTTTCTATGACATAAATGTAATATTATAAAATAAATCAACTTTTTAATTGAAACAAAATGCAGCAATCACATTTTTCGATGATTTTTTTCATAATAATTAAAAACAAATTTCGATTTCGAGTTATTTTCGATTAATGCATTTTCTGAGAAAATTTACTACAGTAACATATATATATATTTTTTTCACCATCGGAAAGTAGAGATTTCAACGAACAGAAAACATACCAATTTTTTGAAAAAAGCTGATATTTGACGGGTGACTTTTCGATCGAAAGTTAGGGTGTTTTTTCGATATTAATTCCAAATATGGTGAAAAAATAAATATTTTTAATCAAATAAATTACAGCGTATTTGGGACATAAAAAGGTAAATTTTTACCAAATTTCGTTAAAAAGAAAAATGTATGTAAAAGATAAAAATAAAAAACCAAAAACTTGGTTTTTTGAAGTTCTCACATAAATTTTAGGTTATGTGAAAAAAATGTAAAAAAAAAGTTTTAGATCTTTTTATTACCTACAACTTTGCCATTTGACTGTTTTCGATAGGACTTTTAGTTTTGCCGGAAATCGAGAAAAACCGTTTGTTACCCTTAAAATCTCACCCCCTTCCCCTTCCCGACCTCAGATCGCCCGTAAATTATTTTTCCTTTCATTTTTATAATATTCCCCTCCTATTTTAATGGGTTTCATCCTACTATTATTTTTTTTCACTTTTTATTATTTTTAAACGCTTCTACCCTGGTCTATTAGTTATGTAATAAGGCCTATTAACCTGTCCTTTCTGTGTTTCTGGATAGGACAGATTTTAGTATGCTATTGGATTTGCCGTGCAATCCGTGTAAGAGCGACGCAACTTTTTTCATATTATGACTTAAAAATAAGCAAGATATGCAGCAACACATAGCTCAATGTCTGTATTCCTAATATGGACAAACTGCTCATCACATTTTTAACTTTAAGAGTGTGATCTCTGGCAAAACAATCATGATATATTATGTTAAACAAGTTGCAACCAATATAACATTTATAACAGATCTTGTAGCAACTACAACTTCCGTGCGGTTAGGCGCTTTTGGAATCGATTATACAGCTCATTGGATTAACTATCAAATAAATTCTAGGTGATTTAGCACCTAGCTTGTCTAGTTGTAATTCTGTCGCTTTGAGGTTTTAGCCTAGTCCTCTTACTTAATCTCCTATTTTCCCTGAAGAGAAGTGGAAAAACTATATTTTTCTAACTCCTTGATTACATTATTTCTGACTAAACTGTAATCCAAGTCAGTTCTAGTAATTTCCCAGAACTTTTAAGCTCAGAGCCTTTTTTTTGTTTGCCATTGATGATCTTGGTACCAGTGGTGGGTAATAAGGTGGGACTAGTGTGACCACATGGAACTACTGGATGTGATACTGCTAGATGGCAGATGCATTATCTCTTGCAAAATGTAATATAAAGAAGGAATATATTCATTGAATTTATTTTTCAGGCCGCTTTCAATAACATCATCTCTGGTTCGGTGTCGGCGTGTTTTCGCGGCACTGGTCGCCCTGTCGGTGGAGGAACTAGTAGAAGCCGCCGATTCCTTGCTCGCACCTGTCCGCCTAGGCGTCGTCCGACCAACTGCGCCGTTTCCACTAGCAACCACCTACGTTGATTTAGTGAACGGAAGTGAGGACTTGTTCGGAGTGGAGCCACTCTCTACTGGACATCCTAGACTACCCCATACACGCAGGTTTGTAAAAATAGAATTGAATGTACTGTGAATAAACTGCTTATTTATTATAAGCAGTTTATTCACAGTACATTCAATTCTATAATAACAAATTTGGTACATCTGCCAAACTGCAAAACAGTTTGTTGGCAGTTGTAGCTCCCGTTTTTTCATATCTTAAATAACTTATTACAAAATGTTTGAAATATAAGAAAAAGCAAATTCAATTAAAAAACAAAAATTTAAAAACAAAAATGTGGCCAAGCATTTAATATTTAAGTGAAGTATTCGATTTTCACGAATCTTACAGCATTGGTAAAAATTATATTTGATGTCTCCATGACAAAAAATTATTTGAATCATTGATTAATAGAATTTGATTCTTAAACTGTAGTAAGATGTGTGTATGTCAGACACGAGACCAGTGCCTCTAGCACGATTTCCTGCAGTTTACTTACTCGATCACACGTACAGTTTCCTCCCATACATTGAGCACCAGTGTTTTAGTTCTTAATAGTTTCCGCGAGAGGCGCTGCTGCTCAATGTGTGGGAGGAAACTGTACGTGTGATCGAGTAAGTAAACTGCAGGAACTCGTGCTAGAGGCACTGGTCTCATGTCTGACATACACACATCTTACTACAGTTTAAGAATCAAATTCTATTAATCAATGATTCAAATATTTTTTTGTCTCTGCTAGGAGCTCGTGCTAGAGGCACAGTTACGTAATGCTTAAAGTGAACCTGTACACTTTTGGTGCATAAATATTGATTTCTTCTCGTTCTTTTAGGGAATCTGCGGCTGGAGGAGGACGCGGCACCACAGCAGGCGGCACTTCCATGGGCAGCTCTACATTAGTACCAGACAGGACATCAACTCCTGTAGCCACGGAGTATGCTGATGATGTGGCAGGCGAGGCTTTGGGCGGCGACGATGACGCGTCTGAGACTGACGAACCCAATGTGCCTGCGCCCGTACCGCCACCCGACCAGCAGCATCACGACGATGCGATGGGAGACAGGTAAATACCGAACCTTTGAATTACTATATAGTATCCACGAAAATATCACAGCAGCAACAAAAATTATGATAGTCTTCTTGCGTTAGAAAGATAATGAGTTATTCTGCGGGCACTTGACTGCATATTTAGTATTTGT
This sequence comes from Pseudoips prasinana, assembly GCA_951640165.1. Lineage (NCBI taxonomy): Eukaryota > Metazoa > Arthropoda > Insecta > Lepidoptera > Nolidae > Pseudoips > Pseudoips prasinana. The sequence continues at coordinate 17,210,568 of OX621236.1, read as the reverse complement.
ATATATGATACGGCAATTTGTATGTATCTTATAGTAGTAATTGGTACAGTCTGCAATAAGCTTCCCTAACTTCTGTAGTGTCCACAAGGTAAAGGAATTCTGAATGTGTTTTTGGTAATAAAATCATGTGCATTGCTTACCATACCTAAAAATGTGTCTATTTCGGGTCATTTTTGATCAGTCTGAAGGCAGGTGTTATACAATATCCAGATCCATTAGTACACTTAAAGCTATAAGAGAGCTGTTATATTGAAAATTGCTTATATGACAGAGGGCAAGAACAACATGTGGTGGTAGAAAATGGCACGGAGCGTGCTGAAGGAGGCGAGAGCGAGAGTGAATTGGACTTGTTGGCCGAGGTGGAGACAGAGAGTGACTCGGATGACCAGGACAACGCTGAGTCGGCACAACGCAGCGTGCAGACTGGAGCTACGCAAGGATCGGACGCGGGTACAAAACTCTCTTAGTTACTCTATATTTTGGAAGACCAGTTTTATTTTACCTACTGTGCTCTTAACTGTTTTGTATATGTTTATATATTATTAATAGTTCAGAAAAATAAAAAGAGCTTTTCTAATTATCTCTCTTGAATTAGCGAATAGTTACCTACTAAATGAAATAATAGACCCCAGAACTTTAATTATATACTTTTTGCAATTGTTACACTATTGGTGAGAAAATAATGAGTCACGTGTAAAAAATACTCATATGCACGTTTCATAAGTAATAGTAAAATCATGAATTCATTTATTTGGAATTCTATGCAATTACCTGGAAACCAATTTTAGCTCTATATATTAGGTCTTTACCTATGAAATTGCCGTTCTGCAGTACTGGCCATTTCAAATCAAAATAATTTTTGTTTGGCTAAGAATTCTAATTTCAAATTAATTTTATTTTAAAAACATGGATTCTTTTTTCCAAAAGTAGTCATTTCTTTATTGATTAGTGTTACATTTTCATCGCATTTCAATCTTTTTCGTCATCATGGATACGTTAAAAATTCGAGTAATTATGGAATATGAGTACCGTCGTGGCAGCAACGCGGCACAAGCGGCACGCAACATCAACGACGTTTACGGAGCTAACACTACAAACCAACGCACCACCTGTTATTGGTTTGCTCGCTTCCGTTCTGGAAATTTCGACCTGAAAAATGAACCTCGCGGTCGTCCGAAGACTTTGGTCGACAATGACGAATTAAAGGCGGTTGTGGAAGCTGATGATACACAATCTACGGCTGAATTAGCAGCAGCTTTCGACGTTAGCGTCAAAACAATATTGGTCCATTTGCGTCAAATTGGCAAGGTAAAAAAGCTTGACAAATGGGTGCCCCACGAACTCAATGATCGCCAGCGCGAAGTACGCGTCGAGACGTGCCTTGCACTGCTCAACAGACACACAAATGAAGGAATTTTGAACCGCATTGTTACCTGCGATGAAAAATGGATTCTGTTTGATAACCGCAAGCGCTCAGCAAGTTGGTTGGATCCTGGTTCAGCACCTAAACAATGCCCTAAACGAAAACTTACCCCTAGAAAAGTGATGGTCACTGTTTGGTGGTCTAGCGCCGGTGTGATTCATCACAGCTTCTTACCAAACGGGGTGAGCATTACTGCAGATGTGTACTGTGAAGAACTGAGCACAATGATGGAGAAACTGGCGCATCTCCAACCAGCATTGGTCAATCGCTCGTCTCCGCTGCTCCTGCACGACAACGCGCGACCTCATACTGCACAGCAGACGGTCTCCAAGTTGCAAGAACTGGGGTTGGAAGCTCTCCGTCATCCGCCCTACTCACCAGACCTTGCGCCTACAGACTACTACTTTTTCCAGAATTTGGATAACTTCTTGGCGGGAAAAAAATTCAATACCCGAGAGGCAGTACAAAATGCCTTTGAAGAATTTGTTGCCTCCCGTCCAGCTGATTTCTTTAAGAAGGGCATCAATAAACTGCCACTGCGATGGCAAAGATGCATTGATTGCATGGGTGATTACTTCGATTAATACAAATAAAAAAATTCATGAAAAAAATTCGTTTAAATTTTTTCATACAAAACGGCAATTTCATAGGTAAAGACCTATTATATTGGTTTAAGAATGTGGATGTTTTAATTCTGAATTTAATATGTAATAGTGCAGACTATTCAGCACTTTCTGTGCGTAGTGTTATGTTGAATAACGCGGTACATCATACAGGTATAGCGTCGCTGTTGCTGTACCCAGAAGACGAAAGCGGGGACTCGACGCAGCCCGAAGACGAGGACTCTGAAGCGGGTGAGACCGACGAGCAGGATGGCGAGGCCGAGCCGCCGTTACACGACGGCGAGCCACTGGAGCGCAGGGCTGCGCCACCTGCGAGGCCCAACCTGGCGCCGCACTCCATGCAGTGGGCCATACGGTATGTAATACTGCTGCTTATTATTAACAGCCTTAGTACTTGCGTAATAAAGTATAGTTTCCGGATCTTTATATTTGACGCGAAAGAAGACTGGTATAACATGTGACGTCATAGAATGTTACGCTTGAAAAATCGGTTTTTAGTGCAAATTTTGTACGTGAAGCCAAGTCTAGCGGTTATTGATACAGAAATGGGTTATTCGCATAGAAACATTTTTAATGTTTGAGAAAGTTATTATTTTTTAATTATTTTCTTACAAAAACTTTATCATTATATTGTATACATACCTATTTAATTTAATTTATTTAATAATTCAATGCTAGCTATTAATATATATGTAGATGTAATTAAATTCAAATTAGAATCACAAAAAAAATATGTGTTTGCAACACCCTGACAGGGTTCATGTTTGTTACTTGTATTTAAACACCTATTTGTACATATGAAAGCAATAAAGAACTTGATAACTTGAAACTTAGCGTAGCGTAACAAAACAGTATTTTGATTTATATCAAAATTACGAGTTAGGAATGTTTTTTATATAATGTTTTGACGCTAGAGCTTATACTTTATACAGATCTCGTGAAACATCACGCGGTACAAGCGGCAGCACAGGCGGTGTCCGCCTAACTGGCAGTTCGTCGCTAGTGTTCATCGACCCGGCGTCGCTGCGTCGCTCGGCAGCCGCTGCCGCCGGTGCTCACGACCCGCATTCTACCTCCACTACAGCTTCGTGCCTCGCTAGAGCCTTCGGTAACTATTACCTACACTTCTTCAACAACTTGCTAAATATATCTAGTAGGCAGCATATCCCTAGTGTTTATTAAATCCAACGGCTTTGAGCCGCTGGGCTGCCGATATATTTTTTACACAGATAGACAAACTAGGACATGTATTTTATTTGGGAAAAATACAGTGACAATTATTAAATAAAAATAACTTAGGACTGTTTATATAATAAAGACTATTTACTATGTTACATATTGCGTACGTTTTTGCCCTCAGAGCAGGATATTGAGACTGAAAATTATTATAACACACTGGCGGTTAAGCCTTTATTGGATACATTAAATTTAAAAAGAGTTACAGTTCTTAATCACTAAAGATAAATAATAACATAAATAAATATCTTGGGACAATTAACACACTACCATCTGATCCCAAACTAGGCAGAGCCTGTACTACCACCCAGACAACTGATAAACATACTTATACATTAGCACGTAAAGCTGGCGGTTCTGTACCTAACCTCTTTCTGATCGTGTCGCTAGTCGTCCAATCGGATCATGAGAGTGATGGAATAGAAAGTGCCCCTGTGCTTCCGCACACACTTGCATGTCCTGCGCAGTTGGCTAATCTCCATTGAGACAGGGCGCCATGAGGACATTATATTTCTAAATCTATACATATAATAAAATCGTAGGAAAGTCGAAACTACATTGCATATTTTTTTAAAAGGGTACTAGAGGCGTGATCTCCAATCGATGTAGAAGCCAAAGATATATTTTTTAGCATTTTTGTCTGTGTGTCTGTTTGTCTGTATGTATGTCCGGTCTAAACTCAAAAAGTACTGCATGGATTTACTTCAAATTTTGCGTGAATATTACAAACGAGGTCGGGTCAACACATAGGCTATATAATTATCACGCTATCACCTACGGGGGAGGAGCTGTGATAATTTATAAAATTTAACGCGGGTAAAACCGCGGGGCACAGCTAGTACATACATATTATAGACAGAACAAATGATTGATAAGAAAGATTTGTCCTGGATGGGCATCTAATCCACGACCTTGGTTTATCTGTCAGGGTCATTAATCACCAGACCAACACGCCAGTAATATTTATTATTTGCAGGCATCGTGATCCGTCAGATAGCTGACCTGCTCTGGGAGTATGAGCGTGTGACACTGCCGATGCCACGCATGGTGCCGCTGGCGTACCGCGAGGCGTTGCGCCTGCAGTGCTACCTGGAGCGACAACTCAAACCCACTTGGGACTGGCTCGTCACTGTAATGGACGCCACCGAAGCTCAACTCAGGTATGTGATGTAATCTAATGAAAAAGTACTAACAAGACAGACGATGGAGGCCGTAACCTTAGTTATTGGCTCCGTTAATACCCGTTTGGGTTACTAAGGGTACACGGCGTAGGTAAGCTCACACACACAGAATGGTGCGGTCTATACTGGAGTATCTGAAAATATATCTATATATATAAAAATCAATGCCAGTTTTCGTTGTAATGTTATAACTCAACAACGCCTTTACCGATTTGGCTAATTTTGGTCTTGAATTATTCGTGGAAGTCCAGGGAAGGTTTGTACGTAGAGAAAATTTAAAAACAGTCTTGAAAAAGTGTAAAATCAACATCTAGTAGCAATTTAAAATATTATTTTGTTTGAATAAATGAAGTTAATAATTTTTTTTTATGCCTACGTCTTATACGTAGCGAAGCACGTACCGGGCCGCTAGTATAATATAATATCCTGGGATCTTCATCTGATCCCAAACTAAGCAGAGCTTGTACCATAGAAACCACATAACTTATAACACTACATGTACCAATTTTCTTTTGTAAATACATACTTATATAGATAATTACACCCAGACACAGGACTAACAGACATGTTCGTATCCCGGGTTCGATTTCCGCGCAGGAGAACTGTGAACCATAAATAGTTGTTCTGAGTTTGGATGTACTTTCTGTCCGTCAATTATATGTTTGTAAAGTATCTTGCGACATAGGAATAAATTTCACTAGAGCAGATGCTGGTGAAAAAAAAATGAAATGAAAAAATGTCGAACCCACCCGCGGCGTGAAAAGCAAGCATTTACCAACAACGCCCGTAAAATTCTAATTAAATTGCTCTGTGTTAATATCTAAGCAATGTATGTTGTCGTTAATATGTAAAAAAATAAGTACATATTGTAAATGAAATAGATTCGGCGCATCCCTGACGACTAACAACGCGGGCACGTCCACCGGAGAGAGCAGCCGATCTGCCGCCCCGGCCACTCGCCGCGCCACGTCCCTGACGTCACCCGCCACTCGCATCATTGGCTTTTCCGAAGGACCCAGAGCTAGAGACCGGGAACAAGGTCAGTGATATAGTTGTCTGTTCTGATAACAATTTACATACGATAGTTATTTTTATGCGCAATTTTGGTGTAACAAAATAATTTCACATTTGTTTTGCGCATTTCTCCGGCCATTTTTATGAAAGTGTTTTTTGTATTTCATCATTTCAGTTGAAAGACGTTCACAGCTGGAAATAGGCCTCCCACAAAGATTTACACAATTGCCGGTATTGTGCGAAAAACCCGCCTTACCAGCTGAATACTACCCGTATTCAGCGGGTGGTTCCAGTTTGTCTATATATTATGGTGTTATTAAGCATATGACTTGATGGTGACCGGTTATCGTAGCGGTGACGTTAGCAGCACATTCTATCACATTTTGCCGACCCCCCCAGCAAGAGCATTGCCTCAACATACATTGAATTTGAAGCATATTCTGTATGGTGGGATTACTTCCTCACTCACTGTACATACCGGAAAACACTAGGCTCTACATATCTTACGATGCGCGTTTTAGGAACGCGCGTCGATGGCGCGCTTCTATCCTACAGAGCAGTTTGTTTTTATCGATACAAACGCGATGCTAACGCGCGTGTGTATCGCTACAAACGCGCGTCACCGGCGCGCTTAAAAAACGTGGTCTGCATAGGCCGTTACTCCTCCTCCTACTCATTTGAAATTCTTCGGTAGATTCTGTTCCATTCATATTAGACGTATAACTAGTTGTACGTTTTATGTGTACCCTAGGCGTGGAGGCGGGCAGCGCGCGGCGCGAGTTCCTGGCGTACTGCCTGTCGCTGCTGCGCGCGCACAGCGCCGAGCACGCGGAGCAGCTGCCCGTGCTGGACGTGGCCGCGCTCAAGCACGTGGCCTACGTGCTCGACGCGCTCGTGTACTACATGCGCGCGGCGCAGCCGCAGCCGCACCACCACCACCATCTGTGGACACCGGTCAGTAGCGCACATCCCTTAGACCCCAGACCTTAGAACCATAGCAACAAATTACTAAACTTAGAACCTTAGCAACAAATTAATAGAATCTTTGTAATAAACCTTAATTAATCATGCATTGATCATTTTTATTATGAGGGAAAGCGCATGTTGGAGGACTCTTCTATTCTTCCCTGACTTTATAATTATTAAAACATACACAACTAGCTGTGCCCCGCGGTGTTACCCGCGTTAAATTTTATAAATTTTCTTTGCTATAAACCTCACGGAGCCCGAGACCTTTCCAACGAATGCAAAACCGTGGAAATCGGTTCGTGCGTTCTGGAGTTATAGCGTCAGGAAGGAAAACCCGACTTATTTTTATATAGTACACAATTATATTTTTGTCACCTTCCAAATTTTACCCAGATATTACGGATAGTATGAGTACTACTTTAGTTAACGTATCTTATAAAGTTCTATAAGTGTGTCTATAATAAGGGACAACATGCCCTTATATTTAGTCGTCTTTTTCTTAGGTAAATACCACTTTCTGTCCCCGCAGTGCTTTGGTTCGTCCAACGATTATCTGGAAGAGCTTATTACGAGAGTATTACCTAAAAACGTAAAATAATTCGTAGAAACTTTTTAATTGTAAGAAGGTCATTCATGTATTTAGACTTGTAAAAACATTTAGGAGGTATAATAATATTAAATCATACTCTCGTAATGAATTGGCACAGATAAGTACATATAGGCATGACCGCGATATCTATGAGTTGTTACGCTAGTAGAAGGAAATGTATAAATAATAATAATAATAAATAATAAAAATCATTTATTTCTCTCATAAAGTTTACACAAGTAGGTTAGCAACAACAGTGAAGGATATAATTAAGTCAAATCTACTTTATGAGAGCTGGTGCCCGTGGTAGGTTTAATAAAAACCTGTATTACAGGTCACCAGAGCCTACTCCATAGGTAACATATTGATATAAAGAAATTACAATTGCTGTTAAAGCTACATTGATTTATGACAGTAATAATATAAGTTAAAAACACAAGCAAAGAAAAATAGAAATATATGCAGAGGATGAAAAGGCGAATGAGTGTGTGTAAGTGTGTGTGTGTGTGATTGTTTAGGTAACAATTATATGTTAAAGATTAAAGATAGGCCAAATTACATAGTTATCCCAGTTATAGTTTCATAGTAAAGGTTGAGGTAATTACATAGGAATTTGATTAGGCTTGTTATGATTAGTTATTATATTAAGTGATTTAATATTTTATAATTATTTAAAAGGTGCTAAGATAGCTATATTATTTGTTTGAGCAGACTTTCGGTTTCGTCGTAATTGAGAGTCTTGAGATAAGTAGATACCTTCTGCTTACAGCGGGATTTATTGAGAGGATGAAAGTCAAGTCTTGTATTTAATTTGTTGTATAAGTAGTCGCCAAGAAAACAAAAGAACCTGTGGGAAAGACTGGTGTTGTATTTTTGAGTTAAACACACGGTGCCCTTGCGGCTTTTATGTTTTAATTTAAAAGCATCAAATCCCAATTCCGAATGTTTTTTTAGAATGGTATGGAGTACAAACGTTTGTCTAACAGAGAGCACATCCCATTTTTTGTACAAATCCACTGTAGGAAATCGGAAGGGAAGGCCAGCAGCGACCTTGAGGATCGCACGCTGTGCTCTTTCAGCCTGAATTAGATGGGTTTTGGCTGCGCCGCCCCAAGATGTGATGCCATAATCTACCAGCGAATGACACAGAGCGCGTAGTAGACCATTTTTATGATGCGAGTATCTGCCACGTGTTTGAGGGCTTTGAAAATATGAATAAGCTTCCGCAACCTTGGCACCAACGCATTAATATGGGGCTTGAAACTTAAGTGTTGGTCAATTACTACCCCAAGGTATTTGATGTCACTGGTTCTATCAAGTGAAGGACAGGAGCATGGTGCATTTCTTGTTATACAAGAATGTGCAGTAATTGAAAGAGAAGGTGGTGGTAAAAGGTTAGAATTGAATGCAAATGCCATGTATTTAGTTTTATCAACATTCAATGTCAATAAATTATCTTGTAACCAGGCACCGACTCTATCAAACCCCATCTGAGTGGTGGCAAAGACCTCATCCCATGTGTTACCAGAAAAAAAGAGGGCAGATGTATGTTTCTATATTGATTTTTATGTAGATATTTTATATATGGCAATTATATAGTGATTATTTTTCTGAATGCAGGACGAGAACGAAAACGAGGAGGGCGATGAGGAGATGGTAGTGGGTGGCGGAGCGGCCGCCGAGTCAGACGGCGAGGCAGAGGGCACCCGCGGACGTACACACGCCTTCTTCCAACGCTCGGACTCGACGCTGTGTCTTGGTTGTCCACCGCCAGACCCTTTCAACAGTTAGTCATAACTTTATCAAGTAACTTAGGGATTTTAAGTATGTCTAGCGAGGAAATAGCTCAAGAAGGTCCAAAATAAAGGCTGACCCCTAATAATGCATCTTGCCTTTGTCTACAAATTTCTACTACTTCATATACATAGTACAAATTCGCTTTGGAAGATATCCGTAACGCGAATTTGTAAGTTAAGAGCAATTGTAGCACAAATTTTGCCAGCGGTCTTCTTTTGCCTTATACATTCTAAGGAGATCAGTTTTCACCGAAGTGTAGCAGTATGTGAAAAAACCAATGGTTTTTCTGTAGCAAGGGTTAATCAGTTCTTATCAACTAATCCCAATAAAAACCAATTCAATAGATAAAGCAAATCCTAAAAGGCAGTCGACATTTTGCAAAGTTTGGCTACACGATATCTTTTAAGACGGTAAAGTGTGTCGCGTTTTGGAACACGTAGATAATGTTAGAGGTGTTGCGCAGTGACGATGCAGGACGCGCTGCCGCTGGCGGACCAGCCGCAGCTGCTGCAGCCGAGCGCGCGGCGCGAGGAGCTGTTCGGCATGCCGCGCCAGCCCGTCACCGTGCCCGCCTCGGGCGACGCGCCGCCCGGCGTCAACAACCCGCTCGAAGGTACACCACTATGTAATAATCATTTTTTACTACTCTATGTTATTGTATATTGATTTGCTCTTGCTTTTTATATTTACGTGATTACTGACTGGCACGAAATTGTGGCTTGTTGCAATACAACGCATGTGTTTCTTCCATTACGCAAACGGGATAGAATACTCTCTTCCCCATAAACGACCCCTTTGAGACAGCACTTTGGTATTTTTAGCGAGCTAAGACCATCGCAGCTAAGTCTGAAACGAACCCTTTTAATTGAGTTTCGTCTTGTATTTGAGACCAGTCTTTTATCTCCTATTTAGGTGGTGGGTTTGTCTTGGATAGTACCAAGATCAGGACAAACCACACAGAAAACATGTAGGTGATGGGTATGTCCTAATCTTGGTCAGTACCAAGAGGACAAACTCACAACCTACATGTTTTCAGTGACCCAGCAAACAAAAATGTGGAAGAAACGCACACTGAATGACATTGTGTATGCGAAACTGAACATAAATATATTTGCAGTAGTTCCGCGTCGGCTGGGCCTGTCGTCGCGCGGCGCCGAGCGCGGCTGGTCCCCGCCCGCGCGCCCCGCCTCCGCCCCGCCCGCACACTCGCACACGCTCGCGCGCGATGAACCACAGGTACGTACTCAACCTGAGCATTAGACCTGAAGATCACCAACTCACACTAACTCCTCAGAAATCTGCAGGCTATGGAGTGCCCGTAGCCTGCAGATTTGGCATGGTGACGAAGACTCGTGTAAGTACAAACTTATGTATGTACTTATTGTGGCAATATCTCGAAAAAAATGCCCAAACACGATGCACTTAACATTACTCATGATGGACCCGAAATAACTACCTATATAACTTATGGTCAGCAATATCAATCAGATCTTTACAAAACTGCCTTGTGATCCAGCAGTTACGTTTTTAACTGCAGATAATTAAGTTAGGACCCTATCTGCGTCCAGATTGGGATTTTTCTGTTATAAAAATACTTAGAAGCAGCCTGGATTCAGAAAGTAGGTGTAACAACCCTCATCCTTCGGGGAGCACGTAAAGCCGTCGGTATTACTGACTTGCCTTTTAGTTAGGTTAGTGACCCTGACTGTTAAGCAAGAGGTCGTAGATTCGATACCCACCCGGGACAAAGCTTTGTGTGATGAGCATGGTTATTTGTTCTGTGTCTGGGTGTTATTTACCTGTAATATGGGTATATATAGAAGTATCAGTTGTCTGGTTCCTATAGTACAGGCTCTGTCTAGTTTGGGATCGGTTGGCAATTTGTTAGTTGTTCCAAGAGATTTATTTATTTTATTGCACTTGACCTCTCTTCAATTGTGTCAGCTAGCTCGACTCATCGGCCCATAACAGTGAGGATATAGAGAGTGCGCCTGTATTTAAACACATGCCTGTGCACTATTTATGTCCAACGCTGATGGTTATTTGGCCCGGACGTTATTATCTTGACAAAGCTCAAAAGCAAGAGCGTAAACTCGGTTAAATGTATTTATTCGCCGAGCGAGCAGTTATTTAAACAAACACCAAAACCTCATAACTTTACATGATTAATACTACACCAGAAGCAGTACGACTGGTGATTAGCAAAGAGTTCTTTCTGAGACATCTATAAAATCTATGTATTGATGATTTCACAATGTATGCAATCGTTATATCGCTGTTCATGCATAAATTAATTTGCTTCTTACAAGCGAGGACCTGTAATTGGCTTTATGAGCCTAAGTAACGCCATTTATATTTGTATTTTCAAGCTGTTGGTCTTCCTATTAAATAAATATTTTACCAATTCCATCATGGGGGTCCTCAAATCTGATCAGTCTGACGAAAGTCCAAATTCGATACACATAGCATGGGCCGCCATGGGGCTTCATTGCCATACCTTCAGCTCGTACTAGATGTTAAGCAATAATATAAAAGTAATGAAAAAGTCCGTGCCAAGAAAAGCAATTAAACAATAAAAGAATTTACAAAAATCGTTATTATGGGAAACAAAACTAAAATTTAGTACCATTTTTATTTACCAAACTATTTTTATATAAAAGTATTTCTGAACCACACATCGTCCCTATTATAATAATAATATAATGTTTTACCTAATCTATTATTACGCACTCTTAGGTTCTGCACATTAAAACTCCGAGATATTTTCCACACACAATATTGAATCGAACAGAGTAACGTTCTCATCTACCGTCGTACAAAGAATGCCTCTTTAATAATTCCCCTACCCTATTCATATTTTTATCAGTGACAACCATTTGAAAGTCAACTATCGATTATTAATAGTTTTAAGATGTAAAATTATTATAGAATTATTATAGTAATTAATAAAATGATAATCACTAATCAAATAAATAATCCCAGTGTAAAAATAGTACTATAACATAGCAGCTACGTAATGACCGTTGCACGGCTATTGTTCGGACATTGACCGAACAGCTCAGCACTTTTAGGTTATTCATTATATAAATTCACTAATGTTAGCAAATAAAGTTGGTTCGTAAGTAACTCGCGATCGATACACTATAAAAGCAATCGGAAACCGCTCCGATTGCCGCGTAAAGATCAAATCATCAAATCAAATCATTTTAGCTCTTAATATATCATTTTATAAATCTTAGTAATAACCAACTAATTAATTATAGTTTATATACTTTTAATATATCATTTAAAACCTTATATTTAGTATCATTATCTAATCAACCAAAATACTTAAAAGTGCAGGTCAGTGCTAACTACGGGAGCAGGCCTAAACTTTTATATGGTCCTTCGAGTGTACTATCAGTTCACGAAGTGCAGTGCAAGTGTTTCGTTTACCGATTTTTAATGTTCAGTGCTTTACGCAAAATTAGGGCTTTGGTTTTCGAGATTCTTAGCAAGGTATTACGTGCGCCGTTAGATCGTAATCAGTAACGTGTGGACAAGCACATTAGACAAGGAAATCGCTGCTGGGCTGCTGAGAAGCTGTGACAGAGGAGCTGTATCGTAAGGAGAATATAAGGTTAGACCAAACCATTTACTTACATTTTTTTATCATATGGTATCATTAAACAACGAGCAAGATGGAGAGTATTGTAGTTGGCCAAACTGAAATCTATGACGCTCTGGTTCAACTCTTAACCAATTTTAAGAAGGATGGTGCTGGGCGGAAAACAGTTGACTATTGTAAGAGAAAGTTGGAGACATTGGAAGCTTATTGGAGAGAGTATCAACAGAATCATAAACAATGCTGTGAACTTGCTGAGTTTGACCATGTCTATTTTACTAAAAGATGTTATGATAAGGCGGAAGAAGTGTATATCGCGATCAAGGAGTTAATCAACAGGACTTTGAGTCAGTTGTTGTCGAAGCAACAAGAGTTAAAGCAACTTCCTATAGAGGTAGGAGTATTAAATCAAGGAGAACAAGCAGGACATTCTACTCAAATCGGAAAATTTAATCCAAATGAGGGGTCGTCTCGTTCTGAACCTGACCAGCAGCAGGACGCTAACTTAAAACACGACAACATCAAACGGGATGAGATGATAAAGAAACAAAACATAAACTTTAAGGCGTTTTTGAGGACAGTAACAAACATTGAAATTGACCATTTGAAAAATAACTGGGAATTCGAAGATGCTCTACGGTCCCTTCAAAGTCGCTGGAATATTATTGAAATTTTACATTGGGAGATAGAAGCTGAGAACGGTCGTGAAGATGTATGGTACCAAGACGAATTCACCAGATATGAGAAAATGTATAATGATTTAAAGAAAAGTATTAGTTCTAATATGTGGTCTGAAGCGCATCGGGATAAGTCAACACCAAAAATGAATATTCCTGAATTTCATGGGAATTACCACCAGTGGACGTCTTTTAAAGATTTGTTCACAGAAACTATACATAAAAACCCGTCGTTATCGAAAGCACAGAAAATGCAGTTTTTGAAAGGTAAAGTAGTAGGTGAGGCTGAGCGACTGATCCATCATCTTCAGATTAGCTCAGAGAATTATGAGGTATGTTGGGAAATACTAAACCATAGATACGATAACAAGAGGCTGATATTCACATCGCATATCAACATTTTATTAAATATCCCCACAATGCAACAACAAACCGCAGGAATGATTAAAAAACTTCACGACGTCACAAAGGAATGTTTACACGCCATACAAAACTTAGGTATCGATATTACTAACTGGGATCCGCTTTTAGTACATCTACTGTCGCAAAAACTGGACTCCGAGTCATTTTCAGAATATATAGAGTCTGTGAAAAAGCCTAGAGAAGTACCAGTACTTCAAGAATTCCTGGATTTCTTGGAGACCAAGTTTACTGCCTTGGAAGTAGCTCGGCGTAAACAGGAACCGAACAATCATAAGATGAACTATCCAGCATCGCATCTAAACTATCCATCAAGTCAAAAGAAACATTTTTATCATAGCAATTACTATCAGCCACCAAATAAAAGTAATTCAACAAACACGAAAAATATGAAAACTTTCCACGTTTCGCGGTCATTCACTTGTCCATTTTGCAATGCTGACCACGGATTGTGGATGTGCGCCCAATTTTCGCAACTGACAGATGAGCAAAAACTAAAAACCGTCAATAAATTAAATTGTTGCGTAAATTGTCTATTCAACCACTTTAATAAACCATGTATTTCGACAAAAAGGTGTCGAAAATGCGACGCTCATCACAATAGGGAGCGGATGTATACGGCATGATTGTCTTAAATGGCATCTTAAGAGGAGATAGTGAGGATCAACCGATTGCCCAGCAAACACAATTGGGATTTTTGCTATGTGGTGCCATGAAACCAAATTACATGTGCAACGTTGTCCTTCAAAATACAGATGACTTACGCAAATTTTGGGAAAATGAGGATATCAGCGAGCCGATTGAGATGTCTACAGAGGATCATGAATGTTTACAGTACTTCTTATCAACAACAGAGAGATTAGAAAACGGAAAATACCAAGTTCGACTACCATTTAAATCAGAAATAAAAGAACAGCTCGGGTCTACTAGATCTTTAACATTGGCACAGTTCCGTAAATTAGAAGAAAAACTACAGAAACATCCCGAACTGAAATTGGATTACGTTAATTTTATGAATGAATATTCTACGTTGGGTCATATGATACCTTCGGCTGGGAACACGACACCCGAGTGTTATCTACCTCATCACTGTGTAACACGTGATTCAACTACTACAAAGCTGAGAGTGGTATTTAATGCCTCGGCTAGGTCAATGTCAGGACTCAGTTTAAATGACGTCATGTACCGGGGCCCAAATTTGCAACAAGATTTACAGGAGTTAATTTTGAAGTGGAGACAGTATCAATATGCTTTCACAGCCGACATTGAAAAGATGTACCGTCAAATATTGGTACACCCTGATGACCAACCCTATCAAAAAATATTATGGAGAGAATCACCTGATCAACCTATCAAATCATTTTCACTTACAACTGTGACATATGGTACAAAACCAGCTCCATTTTTGGCAATGATGTGTTTGAAGCAATTGGCCCAGGAAGAGAAACTAAAATTCCCTGACGCAGCAAAAGCATTAGAAGAATCCTTCTTCATGGATGACTATTGTGGAGGGGCCCACTCTAAACGTGAAGCAAATCAAATCAAATCGGATCTTATAAAACTATTACAAAAGGGAGGATTTAATTTACGAAAGTGGACCTCAAACAAATCACAACTTTTGGCAGACTTGATAAAAGTTTATGCAATCAATCAACATATGAGTTCAAACAGTCGGACTCTACAAAAACGCTAGGACTCGCATGGAATCCGCAAAAGGATAAATTCATTTTTGACTCTAAATTAGAACGAGGGTCAAAAACATCAGAAACCAAGAGATCACTTCTTTCGGACATATCCAAGTTATTTGATCCGTTGGGGTGGCTCACTCCTTTAAGCATTAGCATGAAAATTCTATTTCAACAAGTATGGTTAGCAAAATTGGATTGGGATGACGTACTACCAGAAGATAAAGAGTAAGTGGCACGATTTAAGGAGAGATTTGGAGAAAATAAACACTATTACAATAAACAGATGGATAGGTACAACAGGAGACCAAAATGTGCAGTTACACGGATTTTCCGACGCATCAAATAAAGCTTATTCTGCCGTTATTTACTGCAAGACAAGCAGCAGAGACGGTTGTAACATATCTTTGGTTACTGCGAAGGCCAGATTAGTGCCTATAAGTAAAGTTATCTCGACACCTAGGTTGGAGTTAATGGGGGCTCATCTCTTAGCCCAGCTAATGAAGAAAGTGTGTGCTTGCTTTACAAATTACAAAATAGAAACATACTGCTGGACTGATTCCACCGCCGTACTCGGGTGGATTCAAGGAGACCCAGCGCGATGGAAACCCTTTGTAACAAATCGAGTTAAATTTATAACCAAAATCATATTATCGGAAAATTGGGGATATGTAAATACGAACGAGAATCCAGCAGATGCTGCGAGTCGCGGATTATCTATCAATCAATTGAAGGAACATTCGTTATGGTGGAACGGTCCTTCATGGCTTCAGTCATTCCAGAACAAAAACATACCACATACTATTTATGAAACAAACTTAGAAATTAAGAAATCTATTTTAAAACGAACAAATGCCGTCATCATAGAACATCAAAGTCAACCTATACTTCAAAATATCATAAACCATCTATTATATAAATTTAGTTCATTTATAAAAATTGTACGTATTCTAGCATGGATACTGCGATTATCTACAAAAAAGGTTCGTCAACCTTACCTCACGTTGCAAGAACTACGACGCGCTAAATTGCTTATTGTAAAAAACGTGCAACAAACAGAATTACTTTACATAAACAAACATGGAAAAGTTCATTCTAAAAGTAAAATTTTGAATCTGAACCCCATTGTTGATCAAGACGGCATCCTTCGAGTGGGTGGTAGATTAAGAAACGCTCTGATGTGCCCTGAGATGAAGTATCCCATCATCATACCTCATAATCATCGACTTACTACATTAATAATACAATATACTCATGAATTAACATTCCATGGTGGGGCCCGCCTTACTTTATCTAACATTCGACAAAAATACTGGATAATTGGCGGTTATATGGCAACAAAAAAGTTTATACGGCAATGTATTACATGCAGAAAACAAGAACCAGTAAAACAATTTCAACTCATGGGTGACCTACCATCATCTAGAGTTAACCCTGAAAGCCCTTTTTATCATTGTGGCGTAGATTACACGGGTTTCGTAGAAGTTAAGGCTAATAAAGGGCGCGGGATAAAGACGAGTAAGGGATACATAGCGCTTTTCATATGTATGGTGACAAAAGCTGTTCACTTGGAATTAGTTTCCGATTTAACCACTTCAGCTTTCCTAGCAGCTTTGCACCGAATGGCCGCTAGACGCGGAGCACCACGTCACATATACAGTGATAACGGAACAAACTTCGTGGGAGCCAACAGAATGCTACAAACAGAGTATGAACAACTTCGGCAAATCTTTAGTGAAAAATTCTTTACGGAGATTACTGAGCTACAAATTGAATGGCACTATAATCCAGCTAAATCAGCACATGCCGGTGGAATTTGGGAAAGGAATATTGGTTTATTGAAAAAACATTTAAAACGTGTAATCGGTCAACAAAAATTAACATTCGAAGAATACACCACTCTACTGTCCAGAATAGAAGCTTGTATGAACACACGACCGCTCTGTGCGATGTCAGAAGATCCTCAAGATCTAGAATTTCTAACGCCAGCCCACTTCCTATCGACACGACCAGGTTTATCTGTAATAGAAACAGAGGAAGATGCCCGGACCAGATGGCACTTAACGAATAAATTGTTTACAGATTTATGGAAAAGGTGGAAAACCGAATATCTAACACAATTATCTGCAAGAAACAAGTGGAAGGAGTATCAGAAAAATATTAGCGTGGGTGACCTAGTAATGATACATGATGATGAAATTCTACCGGCAGGAAAATGGCCAGTTGGTCGCGTTACAGAAGTACACCCAGGAAAAGATGAGCTCGTGAGAGTGGTCACCTTGAAAACAAAGAATGGCTACTTAAAACGACCCATCGTAAAATTGTCGATTTTACCTTTGAAAAATGACACGGAAGATAAAAAATATCAACATATGAGTAAACCAGCATCCATACAGACTTCTATATCACAGCCTAAGAAGCAAAACAGCCGTCAGTCGAACACAGGAACAAATTCCAAATTATTAAACATTGCACTAGCATTTTTTTTATTAGTATTATATCGCCAACTACAGCCTCATATAACTTTACCCAATTCGACAGCAACCAGACTTTATATTTTGATCCAGTCGGAAGAATAGATTTTATTCGAGATAAATGGAAACTCGTAACATATTATGACATGTCTCCTTATTGGAAAGGATATAAAGCCGTTAAAGATTTTACAAACTACATTGAAAGGTCGTGTGAGTCACTATCAGTACCAACTCATTGTAACATGATTCTATTACAAATACGTCATGATTACAATGAACTTGAATACTATAACCAGCTTTTGCTGAGCCAACACTATGGCACGAGCTTACGATCGCGACGCGGTCTTATCAACGCGGTGGGTTCAGTCGCTAATACTTTGTTCGGAGTTTTAGACGAGAATTTCGCCGAAAAGTACCAGGAGGATATTAAACTGGTGTTTAGTAACCAAAAACACCTTGCTCAGTTATGGAAAAACCAAACCTCTATAGTTGAAGCGGAACATAACATATTACAAAGAACCGAAGCTATGATAGAAACCCAACACAAAATCATAAATAAACATTTAAACGCTTTGGATTCAGCCACCAATGTACTCCAAAAAGAAATCAATAACATGGCAACTCAGCAAGATTTCACTCTCATATCGATTGCAACACTTAATATGATCAACAATTTAAGACGAATACAAGACACCTTAATCGATACGATTTCAGAAATTTATCATGGTCAGATCAGTACTAAAGAAATACTCCATCAAGACTGTATATAGTCCGATCTCCAAAGTCTCCAACCAGCTGCGTACACCGGGTGTCTACAGGTTTGAGTGCAACTGCGGTATGTTTTATATCGGCCAAACTAAAAGGTCTATTGCTGAAAGGGCCAAAGAACATATCGCAGCTGTCAGGAACCGACAGGTTAATAAATCAGCAATAGCTGAGCACGTAGTCGACACAGGATCCCAACACTGGATTACAAATTTACACAAGCCACAGGTCCTCTCCACCGATCGTCACTATTACTCCAGAATAGTACGTGAAGCGGTTGAAATAAAGAAACATATCAATTTCAACCGGGAGGACGGATACCGCCTCTCACCATCTTGGAATCCTGTAATAACGAAGTGCCATCGTCGTGTAACCAACGTAGTGCGCCCGGGCGCTGATGTCATTAGTGTCGTGTGTACCGACAGTTTCGTAAAGGAAAATGAAAAATATCAAGACCATGCGAGGGTAGATACCGAAACCCGAGCTTCACGGAGACGACGCTGCCGAGCCACACCAGTCGACCCGTGACCACGGCTGGTGCAATCCATGCCGAAACGTCGGGTAAACAAGGTAATGATTTACCTAAATATTTATCGCGATTAGACCCGTGTCCACAGTATATAAAAATCAATATTCAAATGCCTGAAGATGAGGTATTAACTGAAGATAAGTCTTTGAATAGATCAATATCTCTTCTTGGAGAACAAATAGAGACTTTAAGATCCAGCAAAGCAGAAGTAGAAGAGATGTCGTCTCATGATATCCATCATTACACCATCTCTTACATACTGTTAGCCGTCGTTGTATGTGCAGCAATAATGTGGATATGGACGAGGGCCTACTGCGGTTTGTGCCGCGGACCTCGCCGTGGGGAGGATCAAGACGGACAGAACGGAAGGGCTTTATCACGAACAATCAGAGACAGAGTGAACAGTGAAAATGTGCAACCATCAAACCGTGAAAGTGAAGTGGAATTAAAAACTTTTCTGGCCAGACGGTGGCCCAGTGCAATGCGAAAAGCAGGACAAAGGGAGAGGGCTACAATGCCTTCTACTCGAAAAGAACGCGCCGTTTTCACTATAGAGGACTCATTAGTTTAAGACATGTTTTATTTAGAATTTTTTATCATTTAATTACTATACCAATAAAACTAACCATTAAATATAATTCACTTGACTAACCATTTACAAATTTAATACATTAAATCAAATCAAATTTTATTGTTATAAATATTATTGTTTACATTAATATAGTTTACATAATTGTGCTTAGATAAAATAGGGTATTTTATTATGAAAATATGTACGATGATTTGATTTACTCACATCTTCCCTTCTCATCTCGTGCTCGGGAGTATGTTCGGACATTGACCGAACAGCTCAGCCCTTTTAGGTTATTCATTATATAAATTCACTAATGTTAGCAAATAAAGTTAGTTCATAAGTAACTCGCGATCGATACACTATAAAAGCAATCGGAAACCCCTCCGATTGCCGCGTAAAGATTAAATCATCAAATCAAATCATTTTAGCTCTTAATATATCATTTTATAAATCTTAGTAATAACCAACTAATTAATTATAGTTTATATACTTTTAATATATCATTTAAAACCTTATATTTAGTATCATTATCTAATCAACCAAAATACTTAAAAGTGCAGGTCAGTGCTAACTACGGGAGCAGGCCTAAACTTTTATAGCTATTGAGTACTTGATAACACTATATTTGCAGGAAATAACGATATTTCCAGATTAGTAAGTGTTTATATTTACATAGAATCCTACTTCATTAATCAAATAAATGTACGATCTTTCTATCCCGACAAATTACAACGAAAAACGTAAACGCAGTCTTCGCTCGAGCGCTACTTCACTACTACATCGAATATATTGAAAATTACAAAATATGTTATTGTTCGTTAGTGACTGTTTGTTTGCACCTAATCTGTTCACATATTTCGCGCCAATTTAGGTGTTAATTAAATAGGCATGCAATTATTGTATGTGCTTTCTAATAAAGAAACCAGCTAATTAAAGAAAATACTAATGAGATCATTCACGTTTTTTAAAGAGTTTAAGTCTATGGCAGCACAACTACTCCGCTTAAGGGAGTATGTCAAAGACGGATTTATTTAACAGGATATCTTATAAGCACATAAAGGATATGTACATATACCTACTTACAGATAAAATACGTACATATCATATCTTTTTGTCTGCACTTGTGAAACTAGCTTAAACGAGCAAATTTTGTTAGGTACTAGTTTTAAATTAATACTGATCGCGTAATGATTATAATTGCCAGTATTATCGGAAAATGGAATATCTTAATAAGTGATTGGTTTTATTGTTCTAAAGTTATATCAAATCATATTACAGCAATTATAAAATGAAAGGAAAATTGAACAGAAACAAAAACAAATCATAATGTATTTTTATTTGTTAATACTATGTTACTTACATTTAACTACCAATCTAAAGCAAGACTACAATAATTATCCTTTCCATTAACTAAATGTTCAGTCTTGGTCCAATCGTAGATTCCTCCTCGATTGATGAATGCGTCTGAATCGAAATCGATTTGCTGCATGGCTTGCTGCACGCCTACTTTCAATATTGATTCAGATTCAGCATAAATATCACCTTTGTTCAAGAAACGCATATATTCGTCTAAAATTATGTATGATTGTTTCATCAAAGCGTTTGACTCTGGAACAAAACAGTCTAAGTGGGAATGCTTTGCACAAAAATGCGCGTATTGTTCTTCACTGATGATGAAAGTTTCAGCTTTTCGTATTGCTTTAATGCCGGCATTTTCCGAGTCTACAAGTAGACATTGGAAGACTTTCCATCGAAACGGCCGCAAGTTCAATATCTGCTCCACCATATCTTCTTGCCAATTATATGTGCAAATAACGGAATTAATTTTGAATTTAATATTGTATTTTTCACACCAATCACGAATTTGAGTTAGTTTACTCAAATGTTCGCCCTTGCCACGTCCAATTTTTATGTTCGTCTCCTCGTCAAAAGAATCTACGGAAATCGCCAAA
The DNA here is from genome assembly GCA_951640165.1 of Pseudoips prasinana. Taxonomy (NCBI): domain Eukaryota; kingdom Metazoa; phylum Arthropoda; class Insecta; order Lepidoptera; family Nolidae; genus Pseudoips; species Pseudoips prasinana. The sequence continues at coordinate 17,189,056 of OX621236.1, read as the reverse complement.
ATATCGAGGTATGGCCCATACGTTTCTAACCACGATTCTTTTATTTTCGAGCCATTGGACACTATTGATACAGATTCCAGTTTCAGGGTTGTTTTGCAGTACTTTACTAATTCTCCTAAATATTTAGGGTACAGAAATGGTTCACCACCGGAGAAGTTTATTTTGCGCATGCCTGCAACAATGAAACATAATATTAACAAATAAAATAATAAGCAAAATCATAAGACGAGTAATATTTTTATAGTTATCTATAGATGTAATCGGGTTTCCTTATAATTGTTCTGACGAATTAGATTAAAATTTATGCAATAAGGGAATTTTAAAATTGAATTTGATTGATCTTATGTCTAGATTTTTTTTATAGACATCGCCCGCAGTGAGTAATTAAATCACTGTGTCGCGGGGTACTTTACAAACATATAATTGACGGATACAAAGTACATCCAGACTCAGAACCACTTTATGGGTCACACAAATAGTTGTCCTGCGCGGAATTCGAACCGGGGACACGAAGTGGCGAGGCGATTGTCTTAGCCGCTGCGCCATACGTGTCTAGAAAAAGTCTTTGTCGTAAATAATGAGTAAAACAGTTGGGTTCAACGTCCCGCTATTTTTTCTAAATAAACAAAAGGGTTACACAATTACACATATAGATTTGAATGAGATAAGACTGAGTCATAATATGTCGCTATGTTTTATTATAGCGAATTATTACACCGAATGTTTAGTATTTTGGCACCAATACGATTAGGAATTGAGCCGTTTAGTTGGATTCGTCATCGTCATCGATGACTTCCAATGGCATCCAATCGCAGTTATTTATTTAGGGTAGTAGTTACCCTTGATATAGTTAGTTTTGAATAGTTATTGAAACACCTTAAAAACTATATAGTTAAATTACCTGCAATTTTGACAAGTGCTAAACCCCGTTTAGCTTCTCCTAGTTCCGTAACGTAGCTCGTTTTTGCAGTATGAAAACAAAATCCGCACTCGTAATTGCATTTTCTAGTGAAATGAAAATTTACCGATATCGGAACCAGCTGTTTCGATTGTTTGTATTTTTTAAACCATAGTCCACCAATTAATGAAAATACTAACAAAATCACTGACATTAACATAATATCAGAGTAAAACATATTTGCGTTCAATGTTGCGTCCAATACGACAAGTCTGTAACTGATGCATTCGTTTACTCGAGTTCTATTAATATAGGAGTGAGGGAGGCGTCTACACTGTGCTCGGGGATTTCCCGCAAGATATCGCCAGGCGATAAGAGTGTACAGTAATAATAACCCTATTTTTTTAAAGTTAAAGTTCATATTGTATAAAGTTGACTACGGCTGTGCAGAAAAATAGTCACGTTTTCGAGGAATTCCCGTGAAGTATAGTTCTTTAAATTAGTATCATGCAGTTAACACAGATCCTACATATGAAATATCAAAGTTCGATGATATTCCGAGTGATATCGTAAGGTAATAAGAATTCAAAGTAAAATGGACCTTATAGTTTCAATTATAGTACAAAACAAAATAAACTTGACTATACGGCTAAGGACAAATAAAGTCACGTTTCGGGGATGTCCCTCGAAATATACTTGATTCAATTTGCACCGTGCAGTAAAATAGATCTTTTGTATTAAGTGTTAAAGGTTTATTTACAAGTTTACTGATTTCAATGCCAAAGTGTTTTAAATAGCTTCTGCTCAGCGTTAGGGCGGATATACAGCGGACTTTTTTCTCACGTTTTTTTTATCAGACTGTCAGTCGGATCATATATATTCAATACCCATACGTTTATTTGTCAACTCAATATTGCTAGAAATTGGCGCAAGTCAATTTTTTTATTTGAAGATAATGGACGTTTATTTTGTGGCCAAAATGTATGCAGTACACGCCTTCAAATATTGGAAGGGCAAAAAATCTTTACCGGCCGACGTTGTTACCGAGTCAGAAGGACGGTCCTACTATTGGATTGGACTTGTATAAGTGTGCGATATGGTTCAGATTGTCGGATCAGACTATCGTGTGGAAAAGTCTGCCGTTTATTCCTGGCCTTAGGGCTTGAGATTACAATAATAATATATTGACAAGGTAACTAAAAATAAACCTATGTAATGTTGTAGATATGCAAAAACGAAAGTGGACATCTTGGTGGTTGCGTAAGATTGAAAAAAATAACAAAGACAAATTACTTATAATGTATATATATGTAGAGTGAAGGGTAAATTGTTCTAATGAGCACTAACTTAGTCCATTCAAAATTGGTTAGTGTCAAACCACGGTATTACGCATATTTCTATAATATAATAGTTTCTCACTGCAAAGCCAGTTTATTTTGACTGAAAGCAAAAGTGCTTTACAATATCTAGCTTGGTGCGCCTCTGGGGTTGATAGATTACTAGGTTTTAGACAAAATCCATACCGTGAAAACCAGAGGTATTGATTTGAGAATGCAAGGGATTCAGCTGACATAGGTATATACTGCAATGAAGTGGGGGATAGTTTGGCGAGGGTGGCTATTTTCACAGGTAGTGAAACATTTATTATACCAGAATGCAGTGATATATTACTGAAGTATATTATTATTTCTTTAGTTGATCACCCTATTGTTACATATGCAACTATCTATTCGTGAAGACCTTTTATTGGCTCTCAGGAACTATAATAATTGCATATGATTATTACTATTTGCTGTTGGTCTTCCTAAATAAAATAAATAAATATAAAAATGATACCTTTAAAATATGGGATGTGCACTATAATAAGATGTCCTTAAATAAAGGTGTGTGGTATATAACTTTACAGGCCAGTGCCATAGTTTTGTCATGTTAATCTTTGTAGGTAATTAATTGTTATAAGTAGAGTGTAGACTTCGTAGTAGTCACATGCTGCTGTCAAATTTCAAGCACTTAGTTAAAAGACGGATTCGCCAAACTGTTCTATTTGTGGAGCTTTAGAGGATGCGCATCTGAGTGGAGTGTGTTCGGAGTGCTGAGACTCGATAGTACTTCAGAGATAATTATTAAACAAATGTTTTGGACGTAGGTCTTTTTTGAGTATGCTGTCTCCGTCTCTGCCACAGCAGGTATCTTTGTAGAAAGCCATAAACAAACTAGCCAACCGTATGCCACGTGCGGTGACTACGCCAAACCTCTCCAAAGCGCAACGTTATGAAAACCTTTCCTTATTTGTAAAAATGTTACATGTTAGTGTTTCTTGTATTGTGTGTAGATTATGATGTAAGATTTCATCTGACTCAGAGTCCCGAAACAAAAAGTGTCAAAAAAATGTAGCATAATCTTATAAGATGCTTGATCTAGAGTACTGGATAACAAATCAAAATTGGAGTACTTGGAATTGCGTAATATTGAGAAATGATAACAAAGACAAATTGCGAATTATTGTGTTCACATAAGTGAACACAATAATTCGCAAATTACAATTAATTGCGAATTATTGTGTTCACTTATGTGAACACAATAATTCGCAATTTGTGAAGAGCAAAAGGCTAATGGTCCTACTGAACACTGACATGGTCCATGTGAAATTGGTTAGTGTGAAAGCACGGTTTTATGCGTATTTACAGACATCTGATAAATACTAAACTTAATAGCGGATCCGCGGTGTTATGTCAAATTATTCAAACACTAACAACATGAATACTCTCATTGTTACTTGCAAGTAAAGCGTATTAGATTTCGAAACCCATTCAGGCTTCTTTGAAATCTATCGAACTGTACATGAAATTCCTTTGTCTTGTGTACCTTGAGTGCCAGTTATGGCTTCATTGTGTCAGTCTGGACTCACCGAGCAATCTGGTCAATCGCATATATAATGCCAATATTGCCACGGAAGACATATATTACTTAGAAGGTTGTCGCTCCTTTGATCTATATTGGAACCACAAACTATTAGGCACACCATTTACGCACTGGCCATTGTAGGATCAACCTTTTGCTTGGTTACTTGATACTAATCACTTAGTAGTAGTACTAGCTTTATTCCGATTGTGGCACAGGGCTGGTGTTAAAGGTGTCGTTAATCTTTGTAGAAACTTCTTAAACATGTTGATATTTCATTATATTTTATTTTGGTGTACAAAAGTTACTTACTTATTGTCACCTGTTTCGAAGAATGTGTATCATCTGTATCGGTATTGATACGCACTTGCGTTGTCTATGGTGTTGCCTTGCAACTGCATAGTATATATAGAAACAGTACCTAGATTTATAAGAATTTCTCTTAAGAATTTTGTTTTCTCATTATCTAAAACTAAATGTAGGTATATAAAATTAAAATATGTATACCTACCTGACAATGCGAGCCGTGTCCAAAAGCACCGCATTCTAAATCATGCCTTCTACCCAGCCGCCTAACTTAAGCGTCTTTAACTGTTTTTGAGACTCATAGCCATTACCAGATAAGATTATCGGTACAATGATAGCAGAGTCAACAAAGTTATCATAACTATTATTAACTAAAGCAAAATTAATTACTTTATATTTGGTCAGGATTTCTTTAACCACACACAACAGTTTTAGTATTATTAAGATTCTTTAACAAACCTCCCATTGATATCTGAAATAAATATAATAAGTAATCTATAAATAAATTCTAAAGAAAGCCTAAATTGTGAAAATCTCACCTTCGCGAAACACGGTATCAATAGGATTACAGGTACTCTGTTAAACTTAATTCTCTGATACTTATAATAGCTTAGGACACATGATCATATCATCAAAACTGTATTCAATCAAATATGTATTGGTACAACTAGCTGTTACACAAGCTCGGGTTAGTCGGGTATGCTATGTTTATTTTCCAGCCTGGGGCTCTACCGGCTAAGTCGCCGAACATCGATTTCTTAAATGGCGTTCAAATAAATAAAGGTTATAAATGACTTAATAAATCGTTAAATCGGCTTCCATGAGCCCATGTGACGTCATAAATGGTCCGGAATCGATTGTCAACGTTGAAGCCGATTTAACGATGGATTAAGTCATTTTTAACCTTTATTTATTTGAACGCCATTTAAGAAATCGATGTTCGGTGACTTAGCCCGTAAAGCCCCTGTTTATTGTACAATACAGAAATCCTGTATCAAGCAATACATGGAAACAGCATGCCCAGACTAGAAACAACTAGGTTTGGTCACAGAAATAATTGTCCTGCTATACATATTTATACTCTAATGTTAGTGTAACCTATTATTTTATTAAATTAGAATTTTATAGCATTATTATGAGGCTATTATTTTATGTTACTAAGACTATTCCGATCGTAGTTTTGTCAACTTATTTGCAATACATATAATTGCGTGGTTAACTATTAAATAATATACTCACTTATAATATATTACTTAGCGCTGTGGTTAAGGTAATTGTATCGATGTTACTTCGGCGCCCACGTGTTTAGAGTTCGATCCCGCTACGGGATAACTATTTGTGTGACCCATATTTAGTTGTTCGAGTCTGAGTGTTTGCTTGTCAATTGCAAGTTAGATTAAATAAGAATACACATTTTATATTATATTTCTTTGTAGGATTTATCGTGCACCAAAGACGCTGTGACGAAAATGGACATCGACAGCGATGGCGAATACTTATCCGATTCTGACTCCAATGAACCTAGACAGATACCAAGGAAAAAGCACCACAGGTACGTTGTACTAAAAGGTATATACTACATAATTGAAGCCCAATAATTGATACTGATCACGGCTCACCCGATGCTATCTTGTAACCCAAAGTAGTTGCACGCTGGCGCAGGTTACTTCGTTTGTAATTTTATTTTGCTACATACAGCGATGCAGTAAAAGCCTAATATATTAACTGAAAATATCGTGTTATTAAATAGCAGCTTCGAAGAGGCGCGCGGAATGGATTGCGACGCAAATAGCATTTAGATTACGATATTCTACTTGAAGTAAAGTATATGTAACTACATCATTATATCAACGATTAACTCTTTATTTAAAATACGGCAGTTATCATTAAAGTGTGAATATTTCAGACATCCGCACGCGAATCTGTCGGCCGGTAGTAGTTCGATGCACGATTCGTTGGCGCAGCCGTCGGAGTTCCACACGCTTGTTGACACCGCCTGCTCCATTATCGAAGCACCCCATCAACAGAATATTGCTGCTTCACCTTCACCAGGTGAGCTAACCGTTAAACGTTATTTAGTACCCTTCTGTAATCACTACAATACGTCAAAGTCTGGGTTGTGTACAGCCAAATGTCATTCACAGGGCTCATCATCATTATTACTATACTTGCCACACGTTGCAGTACAATATAAGGAACGAAAGGGTTTATACTTATACGCCCAGGAATCGTCACTAATCAATTCACCAAAATCGGTTTAGGAACGCATAGGACCAACAAACAAGCAAACATATTTTTATTGATATAGATAATGCTGGAGATTATGCCCTCTGCCGCCCTAGTTTACTTGTCTTGCCAAAAATACGAAGAAATAAAAAGAGTATTACCGACGAAGGAAATTAATTACCTAACGATATACACTCCTATTTAAAAAATGTTAATTAATTCGGCAGTTTACGATTTCAGCTGTTAGAATATATAATGAAAAGACATTCTAAGAAAGAGATTCTATTTGAGATAGAATTATTCATTAAACTGCCTATGACGCATACATTTTTTAAATTGATATATATGAAGGAAAAGGTACTGTCGGCACGTGTGACCCAGCGGTTAAGACAGTCACATCACCGCTTCGTGTCCTGATTCAAGTCAAAGGACAACTATTTGTATGACCCATATCTATAGGTAGTCAATTACATGTTTGTAATCGAGGAACTACTCGCGACACAGGGATTCATTTCCCAAGTGCAGGCGTTTAGTTTTAATAAAAATCAAAGAACTCCGAAAGGTATTAAAAAATTCCACCAAAATTGTCGCAACTAAAAATGTGGTACAGGTGGGCTGGTTGATTTGTAACCGTCTTGAATCATAGAGAAAATGCGCAATGCTATTTGGCACGATATCATCCGGTGTGGGACGGTCAATAATATAAGTTGGGGCCTTTATTGTAATTATAACATGATTACTAAATAAATTCTAGAATATTCTTGGCACTAAACCGAATTTTTTGCGAGAACTTGTAAACTCTTTTGACTCAGCTATCTAGTGACTTTCTGTTCTATACTTGTTGTTGACTCATCTTTGATATGAGCGTCCATTGTGGAATTATCTTAATCTTGTTATTTAAGATAGCTGGTTTACGTCCACCAAAAAATTGCAATGTGCTTATCTTTATTTCTCTGAGAATTGTTTCGATTATAGAAATGTAAATGCACGTAATATTTATGAAGTATTTTCTACTGTTCCACTGCTCTTATGCTTGTAATAAATCTAAAATCCGAATCTCAAAAAATGTACAATAACATCTTGTTTTTGATATATTTTTTGATTAGGTCTCATTATTTATATTTAGCATTTAAGGGATTGGCTGACGGCATAGAATATCGCCACCCTACATATCCCGTGAGGAGCGTAGAAGTCGATCCGAGAGTATATCTCCCAGAGGACGGGCAGCAGCGTCTCTCTGTGTACTAAGACCATCATAATGCGATCGTCAACCCGTGCACCAAGCGTGGCGATTATGGCATATCCCACCAAATTATGGACACAGCTTCACTGTGAAATTCTTTTGGGGTGGCCTTTGTCCAGCTGTGGACGTCATTAGACTGACATGATTTAACGGATATAGCGAGCCAACCCCGATACAAGTATTAATATAACTTACAGGGGTTGATTCGTATATGAATAAGATAAACATTTGTGATTAAACTAAATAAATTTCGAGCTAGATAGGAGAGATATAATATACAATGTTAGTGGCATGTTAGTCCATTTCATATTTTAACTTATTCTACTATTGCAAAACTTTTGCACTGAGTATGTAAAAATACCCGTGATAATAATCGGTAGATAACTTTTGTTTGGCTTCTAAATAAATTAATCAGGACGCAGCGGTCAACAAATGGGGTAGAGCCCATCTTTTGAATGCAAATTATGTGATGTAGGGAGCATCATTGTGTTTTCGAGTCTATTAAGAGGCTGACAATAGCCAATTATACTATTGACGCCAAAACCGTGTATAATACAAAAATATAACAACTAGATACTCGTTGTTTGCGGGCAATACTTTTCAGAAAATATATATTTTATTGTGTGGTAATTTTCGACATTATTTTGAATAAAGTATTTTTTTAGACGTACCTTAGCGGACGGGAGCGTTTTATGATCATTTCTTTTTCGAGTTATTGACATCTATTTTGTTTGGCATGGTGGGTTACCATTGGTATTCGTTTAAACTTGAAAATAAATCAATTTGGTTGATGTCATTCCCTTAAGTAAGGTGTTTTTGCAGGTCCGAGCGGTTCCAGCGGCGTGGTGTCGGAGGCCCGCGCGTCCTCCTCGCGCAGCCCGGGCAAGACTGTTATTGTACGTGCTGTAAGTCACTCCACTTATTTGGGGGACTTTTTCTTATCAAAATTTTACCCTGCTACTTCGATTGGACGTAACGTATTCCGGATTAGCTGTTTAATTAAAAATTTATTTTTACTATGTAAACATAATGTAGACAAGATCTAAATATGTCATGTTATTTTATCTGTTCAAAATTCTTATTTATAGTTAAATATTTAAAGTTCCCACATCTTAGTAGACTGTTTTGTTTTGGTCTTTAGTACACACGGCTACATATCAAGCTATACATTAACAGTCTTATTTAAAAACGCTACTTAAATTTAAGCCGGCCGCTCAACCATGGTTTATCAAATTTTTCATTTAAAAACACGGTTTAACTTTGACCCGCGGTTAAGCCATGTCAAAATTTAAACCACGTCGGCCCCTGGTTTAAACCTTGCTCAAATATGACGGATTTTATTTGCATCAGCTGACGTTTTGTTTCGCGTTTGTTTGTGAATGGAGGTTTTATTGAAGTTACTAACCGTTTTAATTTTTTAATAAAAACTGAATTCCAGTTGGAATCTTATCACAAACTTCAAAATCCACCGAAGAAAATCAATAGTCCTTGAAAATGCACTGTTGCGATCATAAATCTATCATTCCATGTCTACCATAGAGAAAAAATCATAAAGTTTTGATACATAATCCGATTTAGTCGATTAATTTTGGTCAAGCTCTATACCAGTCCCAGAAATGTTGACAGTGTAAAATAAAATGACGTTACTTAGCTGAGAAACCTTTAAGTAGGGTTTTTAAATAAAGAAATAGTTGAGCGGGGTTTAAGTGGTTGAGCAGGGTTTAGCTGAGACATGGTTAAGTGGCGGATCACGGAATTATTTTAAATAAGAATGTTACAGTATAAGCTGATCACGCGTTGTATAGGGTTTCCATGCAATGAGAGGTCAGCTAATATTGAAAATGTGTAGCTTGATATGTAGCCGTGTGTACCTAACGGTCGTCAAAGAGAACTATTGATTTTAACACACTTGAGTAAAGTGTAGCCTATAGGTATTACATCTAAATGAAGTTGTATAGTAATTTCATTGTGGCTGTATCTCAGGGCGAGCTGCTGAGCGCGGCCGACCCACTGGAGTCCCAGGAGATCTCCGCACACGTGACGGTGGAGACCACTGGCTTGCCGCCACCGCTGCTACCCACACTCACCGCTCCGGCGCCACCGTAAGTATTTTTCAAATATAGAAGACTAAATTCCATTAGTAACGCTCATATCCAACTGGTTTCACCGGTCTCTTAAGTGATCGGCTAGGTTAAGTAGGTGCACAGTATATAGAAGGGTGATTTTTTATTATATTTTTTAAGATTTTGAGTGTCACTTATGTTGTCGGTCCCGGTTGTATTCATCAACGACACTCCTTAAGTTGTATTAGAGAACTTATTGAGATTGAATAATTCTGACCAGTGCACATATAAAAAAGCTATATCAAATATGGTTACTATGATGTTAAAAAAACATTTTTGACGGGCTGGTTGGCGTTGTTGGTAGATGCTTGCCTTTCACGCCGCAAGTCGTGGGTTCGATTCCCACCCAGGACATATTTGTGTGCATGACCATGTCTGTTTCTCCTTACTTATACAGGTAATTACTCCCAGAATTATCTGTATAAGTATGTATTTACAAAAGAAAAGTAATACATGTAGTATTATCAGCTATCTGGTTTCCATCGTACAAGATCTGCTTAGTTTGGGATCAGATGGCCATGTGTGAGTAGAGCTCTGTTCGTTCAAGGACATAAATGCATAAAATCCACTATATTATAAATTCATGTCTATGAACGAACAGAGCTGTTACTTTAATTATTATATTGCTACTCTGTGTATCTGTCTACTTTGTGTCTCATGACCTTATTTCATAGAAAACAGATACGGAACTTTCTTACACAGCCTGAGGTTTCTGTAAAATACACAGTAGTAAGATATCTATAAATAGGTATTGCTCACAGTCTATATTGACGGTGAGCAATAGCTGTAGTTATCCGGTATTCATTTATGATGTATGATGATTAATTAATCTTCAGGTAATTTTGTTTAGCTATAATTCACTTTAATAATTATCAATGAATTCTTGTTTCAGGCGTGCGTGTCCCTCTTTAGGCGCTTCAGTGTCGCATGATCTCTTATTAGGAAGATGGAGGCTCTCTCTCGACTTGTTTGGACGTGTTTTTACTGAAGATGTGGGTTTGGAACCTGGCTCTGTAGTTGCTGAGCTTGGCGGGTTCCCTCTTAAAGAAGTCAAATTCCGCAGAGACATGGAAAAGTTAAGGAATTCGCAACAACGGGATCTGACGTTGCATAAGGTATGTTCATATCACCAATTATTCTGTAGTAAAAGCTAGCTAAATTGTTGGTGTCAATTAACTCTACGAAAATGCAGATGGAAGGGTTTGTCAACTGATAAATACTAGCAAGTCTTATTTCCCGATCATACGGGGTTTAAGGGCACACATTTTTTATTTTCCTGGCTCATTTATCTTAAACCACTTAATCCCGTAACGTATTAATGCCCGGTTCCTTTATTTTACTATCCGTCATTGGACCAACGTTACCATCCGTAATTCAGCTACCGATACCGATGCAAAACTAGTGTTCCACAATGCCCTACCTGCGACGAACATGCGTAGTTTAAACCACCTACGACTCGTTCGGCGATGAACCTCTCGCTCCTCTTCACGATTAGTTATAACAAAACGTCGTACGTCAATTATGCAACTAAAATCATTTATTATTCTGTAATATTATGTGAGTAATAGTACAAATTACTGTACTTATAGTTACAGTAATAATTTAATTTGCGTTTTAGGTTTAAAATATTTATAAATCATTAGTATTGAAAATTTGATGTTACGTGTGCATGGTGTGAACAAAACGCGTAACAGGAAAGCGCATGGCGCATGCGTCTATCGTCTGACGTCTGTCCAAGAGTATTTCATGGCTTATAAATAAGTTTTTAAATTGAGTATTTAATCTAAGGTTTGTGGTTATGAAATCTTAGAAGATAGAAAAATAATCAACCCTTTCTAACGGAAAACAAAGCCATGAATTCTCTATCAGTTTCAGAGCTAGACATCACGGAAATCTCCTCAAACACTATGTTAACTACCAAAATCAAATACAAACGACTGGTATACCGACCGAATTCGACTAGTAATCAAAGCAGTAACGCCTCGTTATTTTGACAGTTCCGTGACAGTAGAAAATATTTATAGGAACACTTTCGAACGCATCTCCATACAATAAGCTTCCTAACGTCCTCCCATCCGTTAGTAACCAGACGTTGGTTATTTGGATAACGACTAGTATTTTTTAGGAACGGTTTTGCGTTACGGCTGGTAGAAATTCTAACTATTCGTAGTAGAAACGATTCGTTTTTGGAATATAGGAACCGGGCGTAAGTCGCTATATGTAAACAAACGCCACTGCATTACCAGTAGCATAACTCATTAATAGCAATATCAGTGAAGTACTAGCGTGGTTTGGCATGATATATTGCCGTGATCCCATATCTCGAGCTGTCTTTACCCTACGACTACTAGATATGTCTTTATACTACGATCATGGGTAGCGCACTTAGGGTTTCTAACTATACTGTTTTGAACAGTATTATACTATTTTTCCCTAAATTATTCTTTTTACTATTTCACAAAAATAAAGTATACAAAATACTGTTTACATTTATTTGCTCAGAGGGCTTTCACTGCTCAGTGCAGCGCAGCCAGAAAGATTGTAAATTAGTAAGTTATGCGAGAAGCTCTAAAAAATATGTATTTAAAACAATAAATAAATAAAATACTGTTCATTTTTCTAAAATACTGTTTAATATTCTTCATATATATTCGAATATACTTTCTTTCTACTAAAAAAAGTACTAAAAAAAACTCTCCATTAAGGTAGTAGTTATAAAGTACACGTCTGTCTTAGAATGCCCGATCGGTAATGCTCTACCCAGCGGAAGATAGTGAGGATGCGTGTTTCGGTACTGGTAAAGCCGCGCGTGCGGAAAGTGTGTACTTTGGTTTAAAAAAATGTATAGAATTTTTATTTACATACTGTTTTTACAATTAGAAGTTTATTTACATTGCCTTTTTATGTTTTAGATGGAACGTGACCGAGCGAAACTTCTGCAACAAACGTTTGCGGAGTTGAATAGCGCATTTGCAGGACAGAACCGTCGTGCGCACACGGCACAGCCCCCGCTGGCGGTCAACCGCGTCAAGGTGACCTTCCGCGACGAGCCCGGCGAGGGCAGCGGGGTCGCGCGCTCCTTCTACACCAGCGTCGCTGAGGTAACACCCTGATGTATTAACTCTTAAACCAACCAGGCTCTTATTCAGTTGGTTTTGAACTCAATTTCAAAGTTAGTCCACAATCTAAAAGCAGGATCGAAACAGATGGCCAGATTTTTACAGGGCAAAACTTGAAACAAACTCGAATTGTCCAGTATAAGGTGGTTTTGAATCCCGAAAATATCCTTGTTTACATTTTACCTTTTTTTATACTAATTAGTAATTCAATTGTCCATTTAAAATGTACTTCGCTTCATATATTATATCGTTTAAGAGGTCGCGATTCAGTACTGAAATACCAGAATGTCCATGTTGCAGCGTCATCTGATCTACGATGGAGGAAAAGCCCATGCGAAAACCTTATTCAGTCATACGATGAGATTTCTTCTTCCATTTGGACACGAAATACGAAAAAAAAATTTATAATATAAATTTGGAACTATTGGAATTGTACCGCCATTTCAATGTAATTTTCGACATATTTGATTCAATTTAATTTCAAAAGATCTACTTACTTTACTCTCTGACCATAATATTGGAACACCGTAGTTTGTTTGATTTTTTCTGACTGATGTATTTATTTTGTCAGGCATTATTAGCAAACGAAAAACTACCACCTTTGGAACCCACGACGGGCAGCGGCACCAACACTAGCAGTACTAATGGAACATCTGGCTCTGCTGGCACTAACGCTGGCGGTGCTAGCAGTAACAGTGGCCCAAGGTAACAATGATTGCAATACATCAGTCTTACGAATTCTGTCTTTCACTTCACCCTATTAATACCTGTGACAATATTGTCGAAGACTTAGTCTAAATGTATTTTTATTCTACTTTCTTAATGTCTTGTGTCAATTAAGATGTGTTTATCTAGAATATTTGAATTATTCTCAGTGATATAGATTAGTCCACATTAATACACGACTGTCCAAAATATTGGCGCATTTTCGTTCCACCACAGTTGCTAAACGCTATATCAGTTAAAATGTGTATGCCCCTGAATTATCCCGGGTGATATATTCTGGCAGCCAGTGCCGTAAATAGCCTTTTCTGTGTCATATTTAGTATTTCTTCCTAAAGACATATGATTTTATCGGATAGAAGTGGAGCGGGTCGCGCCCGGTCCAAGGATGCAGCCCGGAGGACTCCGGGCCGGCCGGCGCCGCGCCCGCCCGCCGCCCGCGAGCCGCGCAGAGTGCTCAGTGTGGATGCTCGGCCCTACTCACCGCAGGTGAGTCGGATATTGTGGCAATTGTGTACTATTGTAATTTGAAAATTAAGAGAAAGGACAATGCTATGCAATCTGTATATAAAGTTGTGCTTTACAAGGTTTATCGGAATACACTTGTATTATATTCTTTTATTTCCCACTTCAGTAAGGAGGAAGGTTCTCAATTCGATGCGTATTTTTTCAAATAACGCGGGGGGGGGGGGGGAGGGGTTATAAAAAAATTATAGCCTTACCTTTGAATTTTCTAGGTAATTTTAAACTGATATTTCTGGATGCGTTATAAATGAACCAAAAACAGTACAATAAGTCTATAATTGTTCTTTGCCATATTAAGTAAATGTAATTATTACAATAGATTTCTCACTAATCGCACGCTTACTGCTTACAAAACTATCACACCGTCCATCAGACACTGCGGCGTATTCTCGACTCTTGTGCAGAAAATTCGAAGCACGTAGACATGACTTGCGTGCCGACCGATTGTATGAAGATAACATACTGTTACATATCCTTATGACGACACTGAAATGTTATTGTAAAGACTGGAATTACAATTGAATATATTTGTATAGGCTGCTCCTGGAACTGAGGGCGCTGGCTACAGCGGCGAGCGGCCTGGCGGTCACAACGAACATCTAACGTTGCATCAGGCGCAGCTGGGAGAACGACTTTACCCTCGGGTAAGTTGATAAACCTCCAAAACTTACACTGAAATCGATTACATCTATCATTTGGTGACGAAAACTTTTTTTTCTAAAAATAGTTTTTGTTTTATTCCGTAATATTGGCTGATTATGTAACGTTTCTTTCTTAGGTACACTCACTTCACCCCACATTTGCGGGTAAAATAACAGGAATGTTGCTGGAATTAACTCCTGCGCAGTTATTAGTGCTGCTTGCCAGTGAAGACGCGCTGCGACAGAAAGTTCGTGAGGCGATGGATCTCATAGTGATGCACCCTTCAGAAGCAATACTCGGTGAGTAAAATGACGGTAATTTTTATAACCTTGGCTCTGAGAGTTTCAGAACTCGGAACTAGAATATTGTAAAAATTAACAATATACAGAATGGTCATAGAATTTTAGGAGTGATGCATATTGTCATAATCACTTGAAAGGGGAATATCTCACCATCGACACAAGTGAGTCCTTTAGTAACAGCGCTGTCACTCCTTGGTGCTCTTTGTCAGCTTGAATGTCAGCAGAATACTACCGCCAAGTTTTTCTTAATATTGTGTTCAATCGGTAATGCTTCTCATATTTATAATGTGAATTTCGGCCACAGCGGCCAGTCTCAATAGAGATTACCATCTGCGCGGGACATTTTATACTGCACAAGTGTGTGCGCAAACACAGGAGCACTTTCTATTCCATCACACTCATTATCCTATGGGACGCCTAGCGACACGACAGGAAAGAGTTCAGGTACAGTTTACGACCGAGGCGTTTCTTATTGCAAATAGTAAGTGCGATAGAGGAGCTCATAGCCAGTGCTCTCATCGGTTCTGCGAGGGATTCCTGAGCGTCTATTATGCGACTGAAATAATTCTGTCGATTTCCATAAATAGACTAAAGCTTCTGTTTTCTGTAGTCCGTCCATAACCTCCCGTGTTTACACAGATTTGGACGTGTTCTCGCTGTCGGAGCGCGGCAGTGCGGTAGCGGCGGCGGGCGCGGCGGGCACAACAGACGACGCGGCACCGCTGTTCTACTCGCCCGGGAAGCGCGGCTACTACTCGCCGCGCCAGGGCCGCGCCACGCCTGAGCGGATTAACGCCTTCCGCAACGTCGGCAGGTAAATATATGGGCCAACTGTTCTGCTGTCAATTGATTTGTTATTATAATTACTAGTCATAAGCCACATGTATATTATCCGTATTTACTATCCCAAATATCTTTAAAATATCATCCGGTACAAACTACAATATAACAATATCTTAGGACATTATTCACACACGGTAATTTGATCCCAAACTAAGCAGAGCTATAGTACAAGCTCTGCTTAGTTTGGGATCAAATGAATCAGATAACTGATACACAAATAGTATATCAGTTATCTGGTTGCCATAGTACAAGCTCTGACTGAATTACTACATAAACTACTTTTCTTTTGTAAATACATACTTATGTAAATAATTACCCCCTGACTCAGGACAAACTGACATGTTCGTGCATGCAAATATCTGCCCTAGGTGGGAACTTTATCAACTACGCCACAGGCTCGTCAAAATTCTCACTTTACATGAAAAATCGTGTGCCTTTAATAAATTAGCCTTATATCTATATGCTACTACATGACATACCGCGTACGTTTCGAAATGCGTTTGAAACATTATAAGTTCGATCCGTTGTTAGCTAGTCTATATTTGTATGTCTCGAGAAGCCTAAATTAAACTTTCTATTTCAGGATAATCGGCCTCTGTCTACTCCAGAACGAACTATGTCCAATGTTCCTAAATAGACACGTCCTCAAATACATGCTAAGGAGGCCAGTGAGGTTCCACGACCTAGCCTTTTTCGACCCTGTCGTCTACGAAAGTCTTCGGCAGCTAGTCGTGGATGCAGAAACTGGCGATTCTCATTCCTTATTTGCAGCTCTAGATCTCAACTTTAGGTAAGTTTAATAATAACTAATCTATTATGCATGTGTGCCACAATGGTTAAGGTAGTCCTAGCTCCATACCACCCACCCGTACGATCCCCACATAAGAAATCTATTTGTGTGAGTAATGTATTTATAATGGAGGAATCAATCTGGCGTCGCATTTATAAAAAAATGTATTGCATTTAAATTATATTTATTTATCATTCTTAGAGCATTAGGCCATAATTTTTTGTTCTATTTAAAAACAGATTGAGCTCTTTTTATTTTTGTTCTGTGATGTAATATTTTTATTATATTTCAATGGTTGCTAATGTTGTTTTAGTTTGGAAATGTGTGAGGAGGAAGGCGGTGGTTGCGTAGAGCTGGTGCCTGGAGGCCGCGACATAGAGGTTACAGCCCTTAATGTATATGACTACGTGCGCAAGTACGCGCAGCACAGAATGTTACTATCACAGGAGAAGGCACTTGAGGTAACACTACATCTCATATCCTATAAATATATGTTTTTCAAAGTCTTTGTTTTAATTCGTATGGACAACAGGGCTAATCATGTAAGAATATTGGTCATCTCTATGAATAAACGAATTGTTTTGTTATGATTGTGGTAAATGTTGTATATTGTTTTTATTTAATTAAGATTTCGTGGGTTTGTCCAAGAAATATATAATTACCTGGAATTTTTGCCAGGTTTCGCTCACTAAATCGCATATGAATTAAATTTATACAGTAAAGTAATGTAGGTAGGTCTTGAGAGGTAGGGCACAGCGCTCATTCGCTCAAAGAGCAGCCTGACTGGGAAAGTACCTCCACCTTACAGAAGACATTCCTGAATAGTAACATTAATAATTTAATGTTGTGTTTCTGCGTGTGAGTAAGGTCACCAGAGCTCATTGAGGTCGGGGGAAAGGTCAGCAACACTTGTCTGCCGACTCTTAAAGGCCGGCAACGCACTCGCAACTCCTCTGGTGTTGCGAGTGTATACGGGCGGCGGTGATCACTTACCATCGGGTGACCTTCTTGCTCGTTTGTCGTCCTCTAACATAAAAAAGGTATGTTTTATATATCTGCTACACATATGAACGTTTCAGGCCATGCGTGTTGGCGTACTCGACGTGTTGCCCGAGTCTGCACTAGAGGGCCTGACAGCGGAGGACTTGCGCCTGTTGCTGAACGGTGTGGGCGACATCAATGTGGCCGCGCTCGTGTCCTACACCAGCTTCAACGACGAGAGCGGCGAGCCGTCCGAGCGCCTCGCCAGGTTCAAGCGCTGGCTGTGGGCCATTGTAGACAAGATGACGCACTTGGAGCGACAGGACTTGGTTAGTTGTATAAAGCTTAATTGTGCATTGAGTAAGTTAAGGCCGTTTCACTCTTAACATTCTTGGGAAAATGCATAGAGAAGCATTATGAAATGCGTTTTTACCCAAGAATGTTAAGAGTTCTTATAATAGGACTGAATCTTAGCCGTATGAACGCGACAACGTACGCTCGTACGGCTCAGATTCGATAAGCGTAAGGCTATTTTGGCCCATTCATATCCGTCTTGCCTATGTGTCCAGGATTGTAAAAAGTATAGAAGAGTCCTGGATGCATAGATAAAACGGATATGAATGTTATTATCTACTAATATTCCAAATATTCCCCTACCATTCCGTTTATCCGTACATTTTCAGCTATATGTATTTAGCGAATTTCAGTCCTAGTACGGTAATGAAGCATGAAATGTGTTGTACTGATGCATGGCCTTCCCCCTAGGTGTACTTCTGGACGGGCTCGCCGGCGCTGCCCGCGTCGGAGGAGGGCTTCCAGCCGATGCCGTCGGTGACCATCCGGCCGGCGGACGACGCGCACCTGCCCACCGCCAACACGTGCATTTCGCGCCTCTACATCCCGCTTTACTCCTCACGACACGTGCTCAAGCATAAATTACTGCTCGCCATCAAAACCAAGAACTTCGGCTTCGTTTAAAGGCCGACCGCGCTATCATATCTTTAAGTTTATAAACCCGGTCATGTGAGACTGCCGCCGAATTCTGTCAGTTGTAATCTTTTAGAAAAATTAACTGTCTTCATACCGCCACCGAAAGTGCTATATTTATTTATAAATCGCCCGGCTAGTATTATAGTAATATTATTATCTCCTAGTAATACGAAGATACTGGTGTATATTTATTTTGACTACTAGACGACTCCCTTCACTTTATATGACTGGGTATATTTGACTGAATAGTAATATTCAATAATGCGGTAATTTTGCGTTAAAGGCCCGGCTACGGTCCGCACAAGTACATAGTAAATGTTAAACTTTTAAGCTCATAGACCGTAAGTATTTAACTGTTATTTAAAAACTATAGAAATCGCAATACATACATATTAGTTCGAAGTTGATTTAATCAAAGATCAATGATTTTTTTTTATTAATTTTCTAAATTTGTTATTTTTCATTTTTAGGTCCTTTTTGATGTAATGGCCTAACTTACATGCATTTGATTGCTCTTCTTACTATACTATTGATTGTATTTCTATTATTTGATGGCAAGCAAAGTCAGCATGAGACCGAAAATATTCAAGAATATTTCAATTGTTTATATAGCTTTGTTATATAGTAAAAAGTATATAAGATAATACAGTATGATTGGTATACTGCTATAACAGTTTGGGTAAGCTTGGGTAAGAGGCGTCGGATCCGAGCGAAGGTGGTATTGTGATATCAGAGGAAGTATTTTGCGCCTCAATCTCTAAATTTAAGAATATACATTAGATTTCCTTTGAATAGTTGTATTAATACGGTTCATAATAAACAATCTCAAAACGCTTATATTGTTGTTATTATTTTAGTTACATTACCATTACTAATAAACACACAATTTCTTCTTGTTCAAACATCATGGCAGGTGCACTGTCGTGCTAATAAAGAAGAGGAAAAATATAGTTCTAACCCAAACATGGATGGACAATGGATGGTGATCCCGGCACCCCCTCTATGGGCATAGGCTACCGCCGCAAAGGCTTAAAAGCCGAAATAGCTTTGCCAAATGCACCACGCCACTAACGACCGATCCCTCAACAGCAAGATGCAGCATCTGGCGTGCACAAAAAGGATTCATGGATCAGCTTGTCACGCTTTTCGAACGCCTCCCGCCTGGACATCAATTACCGTGGCCGATCTGGAAGTCCCTAAACAGACTCCGGACTCAGGTGGGCCGAAGTAAAGAAAACATGTCTAGGTGGGGACTGTCAGGCACCCCTAAAATGGACTGTATTTGCGGAGCATCGGTCCAATCCATGGCCAATCTAACATCGTGTCCAGCCTGCCCTGCCACATGTTCATGGCATGATCTTAAAAATGCCACAAGCAGGGCAATCACTGTGGCCACGTTCTGGGCCACAAAAATTTAACAAGTTTGCCATTGAATCGCTAAGAAGAAGACCCAAACAAGTTGATCTGCAATGTCAGTTACGTTGCTATCAGCCAGAGTCCTTTATGAGGAGCCACTTCAGCATACTAATTGACATAAAATATGTCTATAGTCTATCCAACCGTTAATTTAACTTTTGTCAGATCACGCACAAAGTTTTGTAATAATTTTTGATACAATGTTCTACAGGGAATACTGTACTTCATGGACGGGCTCCGCCCACTTAGAGATGTGTCATTCGTAATAATGACCACAAACTATAAAAACGGTTTTGAAATAAATCGATTATATTAATAAAACATACAATAAAATAATTGTGATTATATTTAATATAAAATCACGTAAAAACCTTTATTATTTTGCATTAAAATGTCCTAAATGTCTTTGTTTTAATGCATGAATAATTTGCTTAATTAAAACAGTTCCATCGTACTCTGCCTAGTAATGGGATCAAATGTGTTCGCTGCAAATTAATTAATCTAAAATAATCGTTTAGACTTACTGTAGTTGGTTCAAATAAAAAGCATGTGAAAAGCAACCAAGAAAGGTACTCTAAAACTATTTTTAAAAGTTGTGCGCCGCGGTTTTACCCACGTTAAACTTTATAAATTATCACAGCTCCTCCCCCCCTTGATAAAGTGATAATATGTAGCCTATATGTTGACCCCACCTCTTAGTAATATTCATGCAAATTTGAAGTAAATCCATGCAGTACTTTTTGGGTTTAGGCCGGACATACATACAGACAAGCAGACAAAAATTCTAAAATCTATATTTTTGGCTTTGATATTGCTTGTAGATCACATTCCAAGTATCCTTTTAAAAAAATATTCAATGTACAGTTTTGAATTTCCTACAACTTTATTATATGTATAGGTTATAAAGAATCGTCTTATGGCCAGGAATCATCATCACTTGATATCTCAGTAATGTTGATTATCAATTCTTGGACAGATAAATTGTCGAATGCAACATCCAATCCGACATTATCACCTTTTTTGTTTTTTCTACAACACTCGCCCAGTTTTCAGGAGTTACTTTTTCACACGCATTTTTTAGTAAATCCAGCTATTTCCTTGCGGTAAAAGGAGGAGTTGAATTGTTCCTCACACCATATGCTTTAACTTGTGCCCAGGTCATTTCAATTGCATTATATTGGCAGTGATTTGGGGGAATTCTGAGGATGGTATGCCAATGCCCAAAATAATGAGTGTGTTAAATCGATTAAGACTTCATGAATAAAATCGATTGATAAAAGAAATCGAATCGGTAATGGGTCAGGGTATCACTATTTGATTAAGTATTAGAGCTGTCAAAAGTAAAAAAACAAAGAAAAATAGGAAAGGGTATAGCGGGCTGAAATTAAAAAAAATGTGCAGTACATTTTTTTGTTCGCTTCTGTAGAGCCGCAAATATTTTTGGACACTAATATATACCACACTTTCTGGTGTTATCCAAACAGATAAAAAAATCAGTTAATGAGAAGATGAAGAACAGGAAGCAAGATGTTATGTAGCTTCCCAAACTCTGCCCAGCCGAGTTGTAGTTGACGATTGATCTCTTTTCCGAAATGAAATGACTGGCTACTTTCTCTTCTTTAAGGTGCAACATCTTTTTAGAAAACTTAGGGAAAAATCATATTCAAGAAGTAATTATTTCTATATGAGAATAAAAGATAAAATCATATTGGCTTTATAAAAAAAACTTTATTAAATAAAACCTAACAATATTTTGCAATCCCAAGCCACAATATTGTAAGGAATTTATTTTACAAAATGAACACACATGTTAGGTCCAAAAAGTAAATCCTTTATAACATTATTATATTACATAAGTTAATAAAGTGATTTTACCTGTTGCACCTAAACTTTATTGCAAACACTTTCAAAACTCTGTACTTGTAGACATGTCATCTCAACTATAAAGGGACGTATGAAAATAAAAATTATTTGGTCCACATCAAAATTAGGAAAATTCTAATTTCCTTATAGATGTTGGTTTTCTACACATAACACACAAACTTATTCTAATTTAGAAACCATTTTTAGTTCTGCTGATAGTTTCCTATACACACCATATAGTACGGCAATGTGACAAACATGTAGTAATGCACTTGTTAAGTAAGTACTAGGGTAAGTGTTCCAGCACATTTCGATGAGAGCAAGTATTAAAAACCTGACAATAACAGAGTAGTTGTTAGACCACAACAAGTAAGGCAAACTATGGAAATACCATGAGTAAAACTGATAATGCAGGCTTCTGGCACACATCACCCCGATAAAGTTAACTATAAACATTGGCAGGATGAATAGTTGAGACAGAACATCAAAATTGATACTGTAATGTGGATCTTGCCCAGCCTCCATAGGTTTCTTCACCACTTTCTTGGCTTTTGGGTTGGATTTCTGCAACATTCCTTCAAATGAATTCAAGAAATCCTCCTGTTCTTTGGTCAGTTTTTCATCTTCAGTTCTTGTATTTAACTTAAGTTTTCCATCTTTCTTTAATTTGTTTTTCCTTTTATTCTCCATGTTTTTAAAATCAATTTGTGGTTGTACTTGCTTCTGCACATATTTTAAACGGCAATAACTTTTAAAATACTTTATGCACATTGGTAAAAATATTATCAACAAGAGGACATGAATAGCTAATAGAGATAAATGAAAACATTTATTCTCAAAAGTTTCAACATCCAAGAATCTATAATTTACAGTCCATGTGTGGTTAAAAACTCTGCCTAAATCAAAACTTCCTTGTAAATATGCTACAGGACTAGATATTAGGAACGGTAAGCCTAACACCACTTGTACAAGCCCACATATAAACAATTGTACAAGAGTGGCCTTGAATCCTAAGTTGGTCCAGTAGAAGAAAAACAGTGCTGGTGCATACAACAGAATGTTCATTTTTACTGATACTCCTAAACTATACAATATACTAGCAAAATACCACTTTGAATCCATGAAAAAGTTTAAAGCAGCATAAAGAAACAGTACAGCTATAGGATCATTGAATAGTCTCAACACATAGATAGAATGGATTCTGTATGAAGTTAATATAGTTATGACAAGAACATAAGGAGGCACTTTCCTTGTTTTCAAGTAAATTCGAAGCACAAGACACAACTGTAGGATATAGATGCCTATAAATATGTATTGAGCTAGTCTGATATTTTCACCTTGGTTTGTTAGAAAATAGAACAAAGAATATATGTAGACGAAACCTGCCGGGTACACTAGAGGCCCAGTGTCCCCTCGAAGCTGACTGTAGTCCAGGGTTCCGTTCAAAAATCCTTCGCATTCTTGCATGTACGCTTTCCAATCGATTTCAGTGTATGGCACGCGCTCCACCACCAACACGTTTATTATTATTTCGGCGACTAATATCAGGAGGCAAGCGAAAGGGAGCTGGGCTGGATTTATAACTAAACCCTTCAAGTAAGACCACGTAAACATTCTCGTGAAGTCCTGGTAGAAGTCCTGAAATTTGCTTTTGCCGCCCATGGCGTAGGCGCTGCAGAACTTTTGCAAATTGTGATAGATGCTCCGTGGACGACTAAATAGCTTGACAGTCTGACTTTGTTTTTCTATTTTAGGATTAGGTCATCGCACACCGGTCCCTGGCGATAAGAACACATTCCGTAAGCAACTCACGCGACAGCTGACGTTGACATTATTGACATTTCTGTGAGTGCCAAACGCGCATAAATGACGTTGATTTATACGTTTAGAATCATAAATTTCTCATATTTAAGAAACAAATGATATAAAAATAAGAAACATATGCATACAATTCTCAAAAAAATTAATGCCTGAGCTCTGCTCGTTTTTAGGGTTCCGTAGCTAAATGGCAAAAAACGGAATCTTTATCTCCTTTGTGATTTTATTTACGACATGCCTGTATAATAGGCTACTGAACAGCTTATGTTATTATAATATGTCCCTTGGGCCACTACTATACAATATAAAACACATTTAAGCACCTCATGTGTTTATATTTCAGTGGTAAGTACGGCTCACCGAACACATTCAACTCCGTACTTACCACTGAAAAATATGCTCGTGATATATTTTTTTAGTCTACTAGTTACTAGTCCCTCCCTCTTACCCACCACTGCAACTCCTGTAAGCCAGGATCAACAGTGGCACACAATGAAATGACACTGAGCGGTGAAGCTCAGGCACGTCCCGGGGAATCGCTTTAACTGTCTTGGATCCCGCAACGAATTTAATCAGAAAGACAAAAAAGGAGGAGTTAGAAAATGAATAGTTCCACTTCCCTCCAGAGCAAAGCGGGAGACAGAATGATGTAAAGAGGCTATAGCCTCATAAAATGAGAGATTTCCGACTAGAGAAGCCAGCTGCAAAAGCACCGAGGATCAATTTAAGGGTCCTAAGTGAGCTGTTATATTTGCTTCCAATAGTAGGTATGGCAAAAGCGCTTAAACGCACGGAAGTTGTTCCTTGTTGCCACAAGATCCGTATAATAATCATAATCAACCGTAAAATATGCTCGTGATAGCCCATCACGGGCATATTTTCTGTATAGCAGACGACGCTCCTCCGGGAGGGAGGCCAGTCCGCCGGACCACACCGTAGCAAGTTTCCAAAGCATGGGTCCCAAAACGGACCTTGAGGAACTCCGCAGAAGAGTTCCTTCTGAATATCAATCCCGTTCCGACCGACGAACTGAATTCTCTTGTCGTGCAAATGCTCCCCGACTATGCTGCGCAGCTAGGTAGGCACGCTATATTCAGTTTCATGAATAAATAAGAAAAATAAATTTCATACACAATTAAAATATATTATATTTAATATAATATAGAAAAATAATAGCTAACAAATATGTGGCCGAATTTCAGCTACGGCGGCGGTAATAGTCCAGAAGTGTGTGCGTGCGTGGACTGTTTTTGGGTGATTTTCTTGCTAGAAGATCCCAATAACACTTTTGGGCGGGAATAGGGATTTACCTATTTACTTAAGGTTCAAAACGCTACCGCTGGACCAATGACCAATCTAAACTACGCTCAGTTAATTATCTCAATCACTGTGAAACTTCTCTTGGCTAAAAAGTTGAATGCGCGATGCTTGAGCAGTAGAGGCGAACCTTGGGTACATCAAAAGTCTGTCAAACCCACATACTGATCCGTAAGTTGTAGGCGTTGCCAGTACTACCTACTTAGTTGAAAGAAGTACTGGCAACGCCTAGCTGAGATAATCTTTTATAACTTTTACACATTTTAAAAATTTAATTTCGATAATATTTTATTTCAAATTTTTATTATCTAATTGTTAGTATTTAGGGTTTCTTCTAAATTGTGAGAAATGGAACCCTTTTTGGGTAAAGGCCTCCTCCATCCTTTTCCACAAATCTCTGTCTGATCCTGAGGTCATCCAGTCTTACCCAGCGATTTGGATAATATCATCAGCCCACATTCCTTTTTCCAAGTGGGTCCTTTCCATCGAGTGGTGTGGAGGGTCTATCTACTGTCGTTACTGCGTGAAAAGTGACCCGCCCATTTCCACTTTAGCTTGAATGCTTGAGTAATAGCATCAGTAAGCTTCGTTTTCTCTCTAATTAAGTCGCTTCGCACTTTATTAGCTTTTCTTATTTTTAGTAGGCTCCTTTCCATGACTCGTTGAGTGGATCTGAATTTTCTTTTGGCTTTGTTTGTGTATGTCCATGTTTGACATCCATACAGTAGGCACGGTAAGATGCATGTGTCGATCACTACTTTTTTTTTAAACTATAATTTCCTTTCAATATTTCTTTTAATGACCAATACTTTTCCATGTTATATTTATTACTTCACATACTATGCATATGCCCACTCATGGTTTTGATATGGTATAGCACTATGTGGAAACAGCCCACGCGTCGAAACGTTATTTTGATTTGATTGACATTTAGAAACTAACTTCTTTATATATATTAGAACTTTGTAATTTTGTTAAGCAGCATATCCATCTCTTCCCAATAAATAAAGACCATTATTCACAGCCCCGCTACCTAAGAAACAGGGATAAGCTCGCGCTTCCCCCTTCCAAATTAACAATAGTCCAGGCAAGAGCTTATACTATGGCTATGAAAATCTATATTAGAATCCCAAAATCTATAAAGGACATAAATAACTTTACCCAATACAAAACAAAGCTTAACAGTTTCCTTACTGAGAAAGCATACTACGCGCTGCAAGAGTTTTACGAAGATTAAAATACATAAAAGTTACGTTTTAAACGCCCTAACAGGGTTCATGTTGATACCTATTGTAAGCGAGAACATCTTAAACTGTTACACATGAGTGTAATAAAGAAATTTGAAACTGAAACTACTTAACGTACCTACACTTAAATTAAGTATATTTCATGTATTATGTTATTATTATTACTTTCTCTCAACTCAAAATAACTAGCTAGAGTACTAATTTTAAGTAAAAATTATTTTGAGAGATATTTACCAAATTATTATTTTTTAAATAATGTTACTTAAGTAACCACCTTCATCTCTAGCGAAATAACTAACTATAACAAAGAAAACAATATATACAAAACTTGGATCGCGGAACAAATTTTCATTAAATAGTTCAGACCGATAAAACTAGGCTTCGAGTGATAAAACTGCATAAAATATGTCTATAGATATAGTTCGTTTTAATTTCGGTGCTACTCTGTTAGGCCAGATTATAGACGTCACCATATGCTTACCATACCGGTCTACCTCATAGACCTCTCTTCTGCGCCGGGAGTTAAAAATAACAATCCTTGACCGACAGGTAGTTCTACGGCTCTGTCTATCGGTCAAGGACTGTTTTTGTTCTAGTTAATTTTATAATTATCTGAGCTATAAAGATACACCAAACTAATTCATTATTTACTTCATCAACAAACCTAGCGCACAACTGCTTAGATTTAATCCTACGTAAACATGTAATACCTACCTATATAAATCATGAAGACGGTTTCGCTATAAATACTCTGCATTATAATCCAAAGCTTGTCTTCAGTCTATGTATTGAATGAATACCACTATAATGAAATATTTTAGTAATAGTTTGTTACTTATTTTCTTTTTTCTGCCATGGCAAGAGTCTTTTGGAGCGGATCCAGAACCACGTAAGTCATTGTTTGTTCTTTTTACTTTTACCAAATAAGTAAACCTCCTCCTGTTTTCTGAAATAGTCGGAAATATCCGAAAGGTGTAAGTTTCGTCAATATTATTGACCAGTGTCAATTGTCAAATAGGTACCTCTTGGTTTTAATTTCGCTAGATTACGCTCATTACGTTATTATAACATTAGTTTTCACGTGACATAGAAAGTAACGCTCATATAAATAATCTGCCGTGGACAGTTGTGGTGTAAACCATGTGAATGCTATCTAAATGCCATCCAGAATATGATATTTCGCATTACATTAGCAAATTCATACGTAGATTGCCATTATATAAATTAGAATTAACACATGCCACCAGACAATGACATTTTCGGTTTGTCTTAAATTATTGGCGGGTGATTTTTAATGTTGCTGTGTGGTGACGGCCTAAGAATATCACCACCCCCTCTCATCCCGTGGGGGGACGTAAAAGTCGTCCCGAGGGAATATATACGGAGAACGGGCAGCAGCGTTCTCCTGAGTACCATGTCCACCTTACTGCGATCGCCAACTCGTCTGCCAAGCCGCCAGATTATGGCAAATCCCCTCAAATGATGGACACAACCAAACCGCGGCCCCCAGTCCCCGGCAGCCCTGCTATTCCCAGCCGTGGTAACAGCCGTGGTTACGGCAGGGCAGGGGGTGCTAAGAATCCCCGGCAGATTCCGCGTTACCAACACCGACGACCTCTGGCCCTGGCAACATATAACACACGTACACTGCGGTCCGACGAGAAGATAACCGAACTGGAGGAAGAATTGAGCAGGTTACATTGGGATATTGTAGGATTATCTGAAGTCCGAAGAGAGGGGGAGGACTCGATAATACTGAAATCCGGAACCTGCAATACCGGGAGGGTGACCGAATATCCCAAGGTGGTGTCGGGTTCATAGTCCACAAGTCCCTCGTGAACAACCTAGTGAAAATCGAGAGTGTGTCGACGCGGGTTGCGTACCTTATACTCAGAATCACCAAGCGGTATTCGTTGAAGGTTATACAGGTATACGCACCCACTTCGACACACTCCGACGATGAAGTCGAGGTTATGTATGAGGACATAACCAGAGCCATACATACCTCTAACTCCTATTTCACTGTGGTCATGGGGGACTTTAACGCGAAGCTGGGCAAACGATTCGGTAATGAGCTGAGAGTGGGGCAATTTGGAACTGGTGACCGGAACCCCCGGGGCCAAATGTTGGCCGACTTCATGGAGAAGGAGGGACTCTTTATGATGAATTCCTTCTTCAGGAAGCCGGATCACCGCAAATGGACCTGGGTGAGTCGCCGATGGTAAAACTAAAAATGAGATAGACTTTATCTTGTCGACGAGACGACAGATGTTCAATGATGTCTCCGTGATCAATGCGGTTAAAACCGGGAGCGATCACAGACTGGTCAGAGGCTCATTGAACCTTAATGTCAAACTCCAGAGGTCCCGACTGATAAAGTCTACG
Organism: Pseudoips prasinana; assembly: GCA_951640165.1. Taxonomy (NCBI): domain Eukaryota; kingdom Metazoa; phylum Arthropoda; class Insecta; order Lepidoptera; family Nolidae; genus Pseudoips; species Pseudoips prasinana. The sequence continues at coordinate 17,160,398 of OX621236.1, read as the reverse complement.
CTCCGACCTTTACCTATCCACGTCCAAAACCCCGAACCATTTCAGCTCGAACTGCAAAACCGTTTCGAATGCTTAGCAGACTGCGAGGAAGTGGACTCATACTATGACAGGCTCGTAGAAACTGTCCATACGGCTGGGTCTAAGGTCTCCAAGGCCCGCCGTACAAACAGAACTAAAAAGATCTCTGACTTTACCCTGCAACTTATGGAAGATGATGCTACCAGATATCGGCAGCTCAACAGACAGATCTCAAAGTCTTTGACTCGCGACACGCGGCAATTTAATACAATTAGTATTAAAGAGGCCATTGAGCGGAACAAAGGCTCCAAAGTGTTCGCAAGAGCTCTGTCTGTTGGACAGAGCCAACTGACGAAGCTGAAGACTGAGGATGGTAGAATCGTCACGTCTAAACCTGAGTTGCTGGGAGAGATCGAGAAGTTCTACGGACAGTTATATACGACAACACAGCCACCTGTCAAAAGTCATGCCTCAGATCCCAGAGCACGACTAACCCGGCATTACACCGAAGACATCCCGGACGTCAGCCTGTACGAGATTAGAATGGCTCAAATAACTCAAGAACAACAAGGCGCCTGGTGATGATGGAGTTACAGCAGAGCTTCTGAAGGCGGGTGGTACACCAATCCTACGGGCCCTTCAGAAGTTATTTAACTCCGTCATACTAGATGGTCAAACGCCACAAGCATGGCACAGAAGTGTGGTGGTGCTCTTCTTCAAAAAGGGCGACAAAACCCTATTGAAGAATTATAGACCCATCACACTGCTGAGCCATGTTTACAAGTTGTTTTCGAGGGTCGTTACGAACCGTCTCGCGCGCAGGTTTGACGACTTCCAGCCTCCCGAACAAGCCGGTTTCCGAAAAGGCTTTAGCACCATAGACCGCATACATACGCTGCGGCAAGTTATACAGAAGACCGAAGAGTATAACAAGCCACTGTGCTTAGCGTTTGTGGACTATGAGAAAGCCTTTGATTCTATCGAAACATGGGCCGTGCTGAGGTCTCTCATAAGGTGCCAAATTGACTACCGATATATCGAGGTGATAAAGTGTTTGTATGAAAACGCCACTATGTCAGTGCGACTCCAGGACCAGATCTCGAAACCTATCCACTTGCAGCGAGGCGTGAGACAGGGAGATGTTATATCTCCGAAACTGTTCACCGCTGCATTGGAAGACGTCTTCAAGCTTCTGGACTGGAAAGGCTTTGGCATCAATGTCAATGGCGAGTACATCACTCACCTTCGATTTGCCGATGATATCGTAGTCATGGCTGAGACCATGGAAGACCTCGGTACAATGCTCGATGACCTCAGCAGAGTCTCTAAACAAGTGGGTCTGAAAATGAACATGGATAAGACGAAAATCATGTCAAACGTCCATGTTGCACCCACTCAATTGAAAGTTGGTGACTCTGCACTCGAAGTTGTAGAGAACTATATTTACCTACAGACAGACCATCCAACTAGGTAGGTCCAGCTTCGAGAAGGAGGTCAATCGTAGAATCCAACTCGGATGGGCAGCGTTCGGGAAGCTACGTAACATCTTCTCGTCCAAAATACCGCAGTGTCTCAAGTCGAAAGTCTTCGACCAGTGATGACATACGGAACAGAGACGTGGTCGCTCACTATGGGCCTTATTAGAAGGCTCAAGGTCACCCAAAGAGCAATGGAGAGGGCTATGCTCGGAGTTTCCCTGCGGGATCGCATCAGAAATGTCGAAATCCGCAGGCGAACCAAAGTCACCGACATAGCCCGAAGAATTGCCAAGCTGAAGTGGCAGTGGGAAGGGCACATAGCTCGTAGAGCCGACGGCCGTTGGGGCAGAAAGGTTCTCGAGTGGCGACCACGAACCGGAAGACGCAGCGTGGGCAGGCCCCCTACAAGATGGACCGATGAACTTGTACGGGTCGCTTGTAACTGCTGGATGCGAATAGCACAAGACCGGCAATTGTGGAGATCTTTGGGGGAGGCCTTTGTCCAGCAGTGGACGTCTTTCGGCTGATATGATGATGATGATGATGATGATTTTTAATGCCAGCAACTAGAACATTTTTGCCAGTGTCTGTTGTGAAGGGCCGTCACGGAAGGATTAAAATATAATAATAATATCCTGGGACATTATTTAAACACGGCCATCTGATCCCAAACTAAACAGAGCTTGCACTATTGAAACCTTTCAGATTCTTCTGCGCACTCTAAACAAAAAACGCACATTTGCTAGCGTTTAACTGTGCTCAAATACGGATTACGGTTAAAACAGCAGAATCGCTCCGGAACAGGGTTCATGCAGCTTTTAATATTAGCCTATAGGTACCTTTTTAATAGTTTTGTCAATGTAAAAGTGATCCACATGTTTCCTACCGATCTACTAATTGACAATTGACCATGACAATAATAATTACCTATACTTCAGCTATTCAACTTACATACCCGTAGGTATATTATGACCTTGGGGCACAACATTGTGTAAAATCTTGCAAAATTAGTGTACACGCTATCAATGCAGTTCTGATTAATTACGATTTAACACATACTAATAAATGACTAATTTATGGAATTATAACTATTAATTAAAATTCATATGGTATGCCATATTTGTGTATGTTTGCTTCACGTCGTAGTAAATTAAACTGTGAAACAAAATTAATGCACTTTAATATAATATAATTACTTGTCTGGTTATATCTGGTTAGTAACAGAAATCGTAGAGGAACGACTATACAATGCTTGTCATCAACAATTCAACTGGACAACTTGTACAATATTCGGGAAACAGAAATTTAATCGTTCGGCGGGTCTTGAACCGGCACCCTCTACCAATCCGGGGTAGGCGCAGTGCATTAAGCTACGAACGATACACACGGGCATATTTAATTTAGGTTTCCCTTATTATCACCCTTCCGTAGGATGTAGGTGTTATCCATTTTGGTTCATGCTTCATATCCATTTTTCTAAAAACTTGGCCAATGTTCACAGTTGCATGTGAAAGATCATATTATATTGATAACATCTTCCAAATTGTTAAATTTTATGGCATATATATCTGCAATGCAAGGCATATAAATCTAATCTCGAAAATGGGAAATTGTATATGTAGATATTACAACTATAGTGTTCATTATCTTTGTTCTCCTATTGAGTTTAAGGTCAACAGTAGGTACCGCACACCCAATAGGAACTTGGTAAATTACGATTTTAATTGATTAACTTCCTAGATATTATTTATTCATGATCAGTTTATATTTTAAAATATTTATTAACAAATAATCTCAAAATATTATAATTCCGAACAAAAATATTTTTTGTAATAGAGACGAAATAAGGGATTCCTAATGGGAAAATTTAAAGTTGAGGGTAATAATTCAAATGAAGTCTTTTCAATCATATCATTCGTAAGTTATTAAAAATTAAATTGCACGTTTTCAAAGAATTTGTTTGTTATGATTATTATTTCCTCGCGACAGAACAAAGACTGGCGGTAGTTAGTTCTATAAAAATGTCTCACCAATTAATTTCAATGTATTTATTGTAAACATGGGTATTCGGGAAATGTTTTTGTCGCTAAGTCCAGCCTGTTGTTGAACATATTTTGGCAATTTAACCTTCAACAAGGGGTGTAAAATAAGGCATGATAGTTGGTATGAAAAGCCATACATTTTTAAGGACATACAAGTTTGAAATCATCCTAATGGTTAGATAAAAACACACACTTATTAAAATTTACCATTTTTTGACAATCTCCCCTATAGAAGCATAATTAGAGTTGAATTTTTAATGAGATATAAAATAATACATTGTTATTGATATACTCAAATTGAAAGAACGTCTCTTTTATAACGTAGGAAATTATTAAGTAACGAAATGTACGATTTAACACTCTATTGAAGTGTGTAAATATAGGTCGCCGTATGCCGTCTTATAATAATAATGAGTTCCGCAACGCAATTCGCGCATTATATCTAAGAGATCGCCGCTTTTAGTGCCATTTTAAAAACAAGAAGGTACTTCTTTTCGTGTTTAATATTATGTTCGTTTTCGTAAGTTTAATACGTACGTTTAACGTATTAAATACGTTACACTTTTGTAATGATTAACATACAAAAGTAAAATTTTAATGTCTTAGAGGAAAATATCTTATCCTCGAAAATATACATATATACCTACCTAGAGGGGTGAAAAATATTATATCAGATTCCGGAAAACGACTCCATCGATTTTTATAAGATTTATATTGAGGGGTTTCAGTTGTTAAAATATGATTTGACTTCACCTCATGTCTGTGAAAATTCCTATTCGCGGTTTGTAAGCAAACAGAACTGATTTTGGTGACCCAGGTACTTCTCTCTTATAGTTTTGTTGTTGTTTAGTAAAGGTTTAATAGGTCTTTCAAACTAAAGCTTAAGATTCCCTCAGCCTATAATATATTACGTAAATTCTTTCTGTCCTATAGTGGTAAGCCTATAGCGTGTCAAAGTAGTTCAATCCGCTCAGATGAAAAGCAACTGTTGTTTAGTGGTTATGTCCTGGACAGACAGCTTAACGTGCCGTTAGTGATTTTTCTTATGCAACGTTCTTTACAGCTATTACTGTATTGGAGGAACAAATACGGAAATTGGACGTATGTAATCGTCGAAGTTTAGAAGATATTCCCCAATTGGTGTCGGCACTGGAAGTTATAAATATACCTTCTCGTCAAAATCAATACGAAGGATATGGTATAAAGTAAGTAACCTACGTTATCTCCAATTGTCTTTGTGTAATACAAGCTACGCCCCGCGGTTTCACCCGCGTTAAAGTAGTTTAGGTACATACATACATCTATACTCACAAACTATCGCATTTATAATATTAGTAGAACGTGTACCTCTAGCGGTTTTGGCAGTGCACGCCGGAATAGCTCGCAAATGTAGATATTTTCCTACTTACTTGACGCTTATCGTCATATTTTGTACAATTCACACAATATCTTTATAAATTGTAGCCTATGTGTTATTCTGATGTATAAGCTATATTATTGTAAAGTTTCATTAAAATCCATTCAGTAGTTTTTACGTGAAAGAGTAACAAACATCCATCCATACTTACAAACTTTCGCGTTTATAATATTAGTAGGATTATATTATGTAATATTAGGTATATTAGCTGTACTTTTCTCATACAAAGATATTCTTCATTTTCCTCCGGAATTTAGGACGACATTATTTTTTACACAATTTGTTTTTCTCATGTTTCGTCATTGTCGAAAAACCTAGTTTATTATTAAAAATAAATGGCTGGTAATCAAAATTGAAATTGAAGAATATATGAAACAAGACAGGAATAGCTTATTTTCTTGTCTTTAAATTACTAAAAATGTATTAAAATCAGTACATTTTCAGAGAAGTAAATAGGACCACATGAAAACTCGCATTTAGTATGGTTTTCATTTTATACGTATGCGTCTTCGAGCATTTTTGACAGCTAAATGCTCGAAGGTAGGCGAGAAAAACCAGATACTCTCCGTATCATTTTAAACATTATATGAGAACTATGCAAATGCGTTTAAAATTAGAATGTACAGACCAAATTGATTTTAAAAACATAGAACGGACTTCAACTTTTCGACCGCCGTAGCCGCGGTCGGTGTTTTTTGAGGATGCCATTAAACATAATGAAAGCAACCTCATTACTCATTGCCTGTAGCTTCGAATTCACTGGAAAATGGAAGTAGCGTTGTCATTATGGATCGAAGACCGAAACCAAATAAGTGTCCTGAGTGGCCAATGTTCCGGGAGAAGGACAAATTTTAAAGAACCTAGGAACGTATCCCCTAGAATCCCATATAAATTACAATTAGTATTCACGGTTTCTATATTCGCGGCAAGTTTACGGAACGTATAAAAGTACTCCGCGAATAAAGAGTTTATACTGTACTCGCCATGGCAAAGCATTTCCAGCCGAGAAGCTAGAAGACATTTTCCAATGCATTGGTTAACAGTTTCGGAAATATTACATCGCCCTGTTTCACGCCCCGCATCAATTGGATAGCTTTCGAGTTCTGGTCTTGGAGTCGGACGGACACAGTGGCGTTCTCATACAAACACTTTACATCTCAATATGTCGGTAGTCTGGTAGGCACCTTTAGACCTGAGCACGGCCCCGGTTGCAATCTAATCAATAGCTTTCTCTTGTCCAAAAAAAAATCTTTGTCATCCGTACATTACGGTACCGGTCAAAAAGTTAAAGACTACACAAATAATATAGAAAACTGTTGTTTATCAGTCAAATATGAGTTTCACTTGAATAAGGTTGTTAATTTTTCCTAGAATGGCGTTCACCACAGGCGATATGAAATTAATCGGCGCTAAGAACTTCAAAGTAGATCACTTGTCTATATCGGACAAGGATTTGAGAGCTTCGATAGTAGTAAGTGTCCTGCAGTTAACATTGACATCAGGTATGAACTTTATTTTGTTTAGTAGACTGCCTAAGGTTTAGTCGATGCCACCTCAGAGGCCACCTCACTTGCTATACGAAAACTGCCCTTCTATCCTATGTAATAAAGACGCTATCAAGGTCAACATGCATCCACAGACCTGGTATCGACTGTTCCAACCAGCCAATTCTCCCTGAAAAAGGTCAATGTAAGATTTTTTTTATCGACTACTTTATGGCTTACAGTGAGAGACCCTAGATTCTTGACAATATTTTAAGGAACGAAGCGGCAGACATTATTGTTCCTATAGCGACCAGCGTCTATTAAAATTTGTAATTAGGTCTGTATAATTTAGATCCTTTTTAAAAGGTTTTATTTATATTCTTAGAACTAAAAATACCAAAGTTTGAATGGACAGTTTAACACAGGTTAACGTTCGAGTTACCGAGCTAACTAATTAAAAAGCTATCCTTACTTGAACATTAAATAAATTAATAATTTTTGCTATTTCTATTGTATTTTATAATTTGTTAGAATTCGGAATTGATTTTTCATTATTGTTATTATTGATGTACTTAAAATACAAAAGGAAAGTAATAATCTCTGAAATAGAGCTACAAGGGTCCTGCTTATGAAATCTCTTCCAGCAGACTCGCCAGAGGAAAGATACAAAAGAAAGTATAATAGTGTGTAGGTATATACAAGAATGCATGTAGTAATTCATCGTTATAAAATAGAGACTCGAATAAAGAAATATACTCTATATAGGAGAAAATTACTCTCCACTAGATGATCAATAGGGATACTGAATGCATATAGATACTAAATGAAATCCTATAATTTCAGATAACTACACTTTAAAAGGACGTGCGATGTTTTATCCTCTATCGGGAAAGGGAATAATGAAGTAAGTTTATTTTCACCTCGACCGCTTAACAATGCCCTATCCAAGTATCCTCTTACAAGGAGTCGGCGCTGCCTCAAAGTCTCTTTCTCAAAGTATTGCTTAATTGCTTGCTACGTATTAAATGCATAATAACTTTTCTATGAAATAATGATAACGGTTATTGGTTTTATAAAAGACAGCGACATATAATATACTACCCCCAACAAGGCGTTTTATCTATTATTATTATACATATTTATTACGCATCAAAAGGTTGACTTCCTGCCATTTAGCTCATGATCACGATCAATGCAACTTGGTCGAAACGTCGGGAAAATATCAAAGGTATATTATTATAATCCCGTACTACCCAGGTTGTATAATACATAATACCTAATGTTGAATAATTCTGATGCGCGACAGTTCAAAGGTGTAGATAAATTATAGCCCTTTTTAGTCAAATACTTCATCTTTTTCTTAACCATTTAACCCAGATATTACGGATATAGTGAATGGGCTATTCTTACTTGTCTGCTGTTCCTTATGGAGCTCACTTGTATGCTGTAGCTGTATCCGGAATGCATTGCAAACCCACATAAAAGAAATAAAAAAATAAAAATCGTTGATCCGATCTTACCAAATTTTAACCCGCTTTGATTCCAAAAAGAACATATTATATCTACCTATAACTACAAACATTGATTTTAAATATAAGATGAGAACAAGATGACTCAGATATTACTAAAACTAAGGATTCTATCGCTTGTCTGATGTCTCTTATAAAAGTAATCTAATAAGCGCGTTAAGCTATGTGGCATTATTGAGCGACAACTTTTCACATATTGATATCGCTTATGTTACATACCAAAATATTAGAGAAAGTTAGGACTTTACTCTATCTTGACTGTTATCTCTTTAAAATACTTTAACAAGCTGGTTAACCTAAGTGTATATATTGACGACAACCTGTCGTCAAATTTAGGTCGGGAACTTAGGGCTCTACTCTAGATTGAATGCTGTAAACCACTCTGAGAGCAAGTCGCTAAACTCCTTTGCTTCTCTTAGGATTAAAATACAAAATCATATAGTGTTAATTCCGCTAATTGTCAGTTTAATCATGCCGGGATGCAATTTGCACCGCCCTCCCGCCCGCAAAAATGTGCACATGCAAGAAGGACAATATAAAAAAGCAAATTACATGCGCCAGTACGATAGGGGTATCGTACTGGCGCATGTAATTTGCATTTTTGCGGGCGAGAGGGCGGTGCAAATTAGGTTTAAAGAACTTTTATTCTCAATAAAAACATTACATGTCACTTACTTGAGAACAATACTAATTAAAATAAGTTTTAATAAAGTTCACCATCTTTAGTTACTCATTCAATGCGTTCATTTCTCCAACAGTTTTTGATCTGCGATTAGATACCGGCTAAGTTGAGTTTTGAATGCATTGAGTGAGTGTACATTTCTAATATGTGAGGGTATTTTATTGTAAAGTTGTGCTCCTTCAAAAGTTAGCATTTTTTTGCCATAGTTAGTTCTAATTTTCGGTAAGACTAGTAAGCTAGCTCGTCGTGTACTACGTTGGCTAATTTGTTTAAATTGTGTTAGTTTTATTTTTGTATGAATACTATTGTTAAGGACTTTTTTGATGAAAATACAAGTGTTATAAATATATAATTGTTTGATATTCATTATTTTTGTGTTGGTATAAATTGTACTAGTTGGTGTTAAATATGGATAGTTGAAAAGAATTTTTAAGAGTTTGTTTTGAGTGACTTGGAGTTCTAATAGTTTCGTTTTAGCAGCACTGCCCCAAATTTCAATTAGGTATAGTAGATGTGGCTTTACAAGACAGTTGTAGATGGTGTGCCGCAATTTTCGTGGAATGCACCGAGCCATACTACGTAGGGTCCCGACTAGTGTTGATAGCTTGTGTTTGATATATTCAATATGAGCACTCCATGTAAGGGAACTGTCAATTTTTAGACCAAGATATTTTTCAGAGGTTTTTAGCTGTAGAGGTACGTCATTTATTGTTAGTGGAACGTGCGGGGTTATAATTTTATTTTTTGCTTTTGACTTGCAATCATTATTATTTATAGAAATTGCATCATTATTATACATATTACATTATAGAAATTGCATCATTAAACTGACAATAAGCGAAATTAACACTACATATTGATTTTGTATTTTGAGTGTGTATATGGATTTCCGCAAAGTAACGCCTGATTCCATTAGTTATTTACTCTTAGGATACTAATCAAATATCCTTCCTACGCATTGATATATAATATATCAATGTTCCTATGCACGAAAGTTACCCCTAAAGTGACTGAAAGCACTGCTTTATCCTCTTGAGGTATGATGATTATTTTAAAACTTGCCCTTTTTATTTAAGCATTTTATTAAGATCATATTGTTTGAATTTTTCAGCGTCAATTTTCAAAATGCTACCGCTTCTCTCTCCATGCGCTTACTTCCAAAAGGCAACACTACGGAAGTGAAGGATTTAAAATTTGATTTTAATGTTACCGGTGTTAAGGTAAGAAATAACAAATCAAAACATCTTTCATTATTGGTACTCCAGCTGCAGGAGTTATGGTAGTCACTTGTTTCGTTTCAAACTCTGATGGATATTAATACCTTGTGAGTCATATATTTATTGTTATTAAAAAAAAACACGGGGCGCTTTTTGGGACTGCTGATAGAAGTGACCATAATTTTTTACACTTCTAATCGAATTAATGTACATAATAATAGTTGACACTTCACATTGCGATATATTCTTTGTATATACCTATGTATATAATGTATAGGTACTAACCCACGGAGTATGTAGGTATACCTACACAGTAGGTTCTAGGTATAAATTGAGCTCGTGGGAAGCGTGGGGTGACGATGATACGAGTTTCACGCATTTTGGTCACCCAAAGAGTACAGTAGGTACATTATATGTACATTTATGTTTTTTGGTAACCGAACGCTTTCCGTGAGCTATATGTATATATATCATGGAAAGCGTTCGGTGACGATGACGCGAGTTTCATGATTTGTTCACCCAAAAGCAGGGACATCTCAATGTGTAAATCCACCTACCTACATCCTTTGTACCTAATTTTTTTTTAAGTCAACACCCGCACTAGGGAATCTAATCCCTGTGTCGCGGGGTAGTTTACAAACATATAATAGACGGACACAAATTACATCCAGATTCAGAACAACTATTTATGGGTCACACATAGTTGTCCGGCGCGGGACTCGAACCCGCGACACGACGCGGCGAGGCGACTGTCTTAGCCGCTGCGCCACACGTGCACTCAATATGGTTATACTAAGTATTTTACATTTTCAGATACAACTACAAGATAGTTCGTGGCCAATCAACAACGTGCTGAACGCCAGAGCGCTCCAAATTTTGGATGATTACCGCGCACAAATTGTGTCATATGTAGAAAATAAAATGAAGGAAAGCCTTAACCAGTACCTTAGGACGTTGTCAATTGAGCAGGTTCTGAGATTAATAGATCCAGTTGAATGCCTTATCAGTAGGAAGAAAGCAGTTCGGTAGTAGTAATAATGTCAGTGGACTAGTAGAGGTATAAGTACACAAAAGATGGATGAGTTCTGTCGACATCATATCAGTGGATTCGATTGATATACAAAAACAGCCTCTATTCCCTACGTAACAAAAATGTTGTTAATGTTTACCCACCGATGAAATATCAACGTGAAACTGATTTTAACTTTTTATAAATGTCTCTGTCTCAAATAAAATATTACTGTTTAGAGTAACAATATTTAGTTTTATTTTTTCTATCTATTCATATACAAAAAGCTTAACGCTGTTGCCAACGCAGAAATGCTGGCAGGACACAATCCCCTTCCCATCATCATGGGTGGCCTGGTCCACGAGGTAGACACCCAAGTTGGAGGAACGATGCAACCACACTTCTTGTTATTATTATTTATTCCTCCTGCGTATTTTATAGATCTTAATTTAATGTTCAGAAGTTTTGTCTATTAACCTATTCTCTTGTTATGTCAACCATCTACAAGGCATTGGGGATCTAATCACCCTATATGTTGAACTCTGTTACGTTCTAATAAAGTTCAAAGCTAGCCAAATGTACCCACTGCCTTACAAAAGGTTACGAATGGTTAATTAATGCTAAGGTTAATTACGGTTAAGGGAAATAAATTTGGTTATACCTTTAATAGAGGTATATAAAAGTAACATATAACTGTAGGTACAACTAACACTAAAATTAACAATTAAATCCAACTCTACAATAACCCTTTGTATATTTTTCAAAATATTTTTCATATTTAAATCTTTAGGAATTAGTTGTCAATTTTTAGGGTTCCGTAGCCAAATGGCAAAAAACGGAACCCTTATAGATCCGTCATGTCTGTCTGTCTGTCTGTCCGTCCGTATGTCACAGCCACTTTTTTCCGCAACTATAAGAGCTGTACTGTTGAAACTGGGTAAGTAGATGTATTCTGTGAACCGCATTAAGATTTTTACATAAAAATAGAAAAATAAGAATAATTTAGGGGGGTCGCCATACATGGAACTGAAACACAAAAATTTTTTTTTCATCGTAGCCATACATATGGGGTGTCTATGGATAGGTCTTTAAAAATGATATTTCTAAACTGAATACTTTGCGCGAGAGACACTTCCAAAGTGGTAAAATGAGTGACCCCCCTGTAACTTCTAAAATAAGAGAATGATAAAACATATATATGATGTACATTACCATAAATAACAACGAAAATTGGTTTGAACGAGATCTAGCTAGTAGTTTTTTTTAATACGTCATAAACCGAAATTTGCTTTCATTTAATCAACTGAAATACTTGCTGCCACGGAACCCTTCATGTGCGAGTCCGACTCGCACTTGGCCGGTTTTTTGTAAATTAAATTATTTAAATCGAAAGTGCTTCACATGTGCCTCTCCCCGATTTTTATTTAGTAAATACTAACTTGTGTGTGTTGGCCACAACGTTAACAAATTATTTTTCTACACACCTGTAGGATCCCAAACTTAAGGTAGTACCTTACGTTTCCTAAATAAAAATCGGGGAGAGGCACATGTGAGGTACTTTCAATTTAAATAATTTGATTAAAAAAATGGAACCTTGTATGACATAGTACGAATTACACTTACCTGGTTTTAATATAATCTAACAAATCAGATGTCGTATCTTTGTAAGTATAATTGATTGTAATACATATCTGTTTATAATAATTATATCGTCTATAAATAAATCACAAATTTGATAAATTTGTATTTGTATAAGAAAATCTATACAGTTCTATACTGTCTACTAAAGTAAACATTATAATATTGTGTATTATTTAATATCAAATATCTTGGGTTTTTGTCACAATGAAATTATTGTGTTTAATTGCGTTAGTAGTGTGCGCTTCGGTGCAAGGTGCCCAGTTAAAACAGGATACCGTAAAGGGTTAGTAAAATCTTTTTACCCGATTCCAAATGGAGTGACTCCTAACACTGGCTTTTAAAGGGAAACACTAATTTCACGACCGCGCGCTAAAAGGTTATAGGATCAAATAATCGTGTATGTGTGGACTGAGAGCCCACTTTTATTTTTGCGGATTATTGAAGTTTAAATAAAAATAGTGCTTAGTAAAAGTTGTGGAAACATTTGCAAAACATTTGCAAAATATTAGAGTTTCCACATCAAAGGGAGCTTAATCTGCCAACAAACTGCTATGCAGTTTGGCAGAAGTATATTATGAATGTAAAGAAGTAACTATGTTAATTGTGAATAAACATTTTTTCATTTCATTTCATTTTCACAAAAATAAAAGTGGACTCTCAGTCCACACATACACAAATAATCGGCCCAGACAGATCTATAATTCGTTTAGGTAAATTTAGTATTAGCCTCTGCCTTGTAGAAGGTTGATATCACAGGAGAATAATATGTTAATAAACAAAACTTCTGAATATTAGATTAAGCTATACAGGGTGGCCGAAGAGTTGACGTTCAAACGCAAAATTTAGATAGGTACCTACTATATGAGGAGTATCCGAACCACCAAAAAATTCTATCTCGAAAAGTACGTAAAATTGTAGAATATACATACATGGGGTATGTATATACATATTCTACAATTTTACGTACTTTTCGAGATAGAATTTTTTTAATGATTTTTTCGTAAATTTCACCTAACATCAGTTTTCCATATTATTCTCGTTCTGTTGAAAATTTCTGGTTCAGATTTTTGTGATAACTAATGCTAAAAGTAGGTATGGTTTATCTAATCAAAGTAGGACTGACTTAGAATTTATTCCAAAGTTCAAAATTAGGGTTTGAGCTCAGGACTCATAAATTTTCAAAGTATCAAAAAAACCCGTAGAACATACATGGGCTTTGAAAATTTGAAAAGAACCGACGTGGGCATGTTTCATAGAAAAAATTGTGTTCACAACACAAAATCATGTCAATACGTGGAAAATATGTTTGATATTGCAATTATTACTCTAATTTTAAGCTTATTTTGTAAATATGTATATTTTAATGTTGTTTATTTTTCCAAATAAAGTAAAATAAATAAAAAATAAAATAAAATAAATAGTGATGATGCGATGGGTTTGTTCAAATTCATGGCCCATGTTTTGTGAAAATCAATTGATTAGGATACGATGGGACTGACATATGCTATGCGTGAAAGTCCCTTTAAATAAATAAAGAAAAAAAAAACATATACATGGGGGTGATTCGGATACTACTCATCATAAAGTATCTAAATTTTGCGTTTGAACGTCAACTACTCGGCCACCCTATTATAATATACGCAGGAGAAATAAATAACAATAATGAGAAGGTTTACCGCGAAGCTGGGCAAACGATTCGGTAATGAGCTGAGAGTGGGGCAATTTGGAACTGGAACCGGAACCCCCGGGGCCAAATGTTTGCCGACTTCATGGAGAAGGAGGGACTCTTTATGATGAATTCCTTCTTCAGGAAGCCGGATCACCGCAAATGGGCCTGGGTGAGCCCCGATGGTAAAACTAAAAATGAGATAGACTTTATCTTGTCGACGAGACGACAGATGTTCAATGATGTCTCCGTGATCAATGCGGTTAAAACCGGGAGCGATCACAGACTGGTCAGAGGCTCATTGAACCTTAATGTCAAACTCCAGAGGTCCCGACTGATAAAGTCTACGCTCCGACCCTTACCTATCCACGTCCAAAACCCTGAACCATTTCAGCTCGAACTGCAAAACCGTTTCGAATGCCTAGCAGACTGCGAGGAAGTGGACTCATACTATGACAGGCTCGTAGAAGCTGTCCATACGGCTGGGTCTAAGGTCTTCAAGGCCCGTCGAACAAACAGAACTAAAAAGATCTCTGACTTTACCCTGCAACTTATGGAAGATAGACGGAAAATGGTTCTGACATCCCCAGATGATGCTACCAGATATCGGCAGCTCAACAGACAGATCTCAAAGTCTTTGACTCGCGACACGCGGCAATTTAATACAATTAGTATTAAAGAGGCCATCGAGCGGAACAAAGGCTCCAAAGTGTTCGCAAGAGCTCTGTCTGTTGGACAGAGCCAACTGACGAAGCTGAAGACAGGATGGTAGAATCGTCACGTCTAAACCTGAGTTGCTGGGAGAGATCGAGAAGTTCTACGGTCAGTTATATACGACAACACAGCCACCTGTCAAAAGTCATGCCTCAGATCCCAGAGCAAGACTAACCCGACATTACACCGAAGACATCCCGGACGTCAGCCTGTACGAGATTAGAATGGCTCTCAAACAACTCAAGAACAATAAGGCGCCTGGTGATGATGGAGTTACAGCAGAGCTTCTGAAGGCGGGTGGTACACCAATCCTACGGGCCCTTCAGAAGTTATTTAACTCCGTCATACTAGATGGTCAAACGCCACAAGCATGGCACAGAAGTGTGGTGGTGCTCTTCTTCAAAAAGGGCGACAAAACCCTATTGAAGAATTATAGACCCATCACACTGCTGAGCCATGTTTACAAGTTGTTTTCGAGGGTCGGTACGAACCGTCTCGCGCGCAGGTTTGACGATTTCCAGCCTCCCGAACAAGCCGGTTTCCGAAAAAGCTTTAGCACCATAGACCACATACATACGCTGCGGCAAGTTATACAGAAGACCGAAGAGTATAACAAGCCATTGTGCTTAGCGTTTGTGGACTATGAGAAAGCCTTTGATTCTATCGAAACATGGGCCGTGCTGAGGTCTCTCATAAGGTGCCAAATTGACTACCGGTATATCGAGGTGATAAAGTGTTTGTATGAAAACGCCACTATGTCAGTGCGACTCCAGGACCAGATCTCGAAACCTATCCACTTGCAGCGAGGCGTGAGACAGGGAGATGTTATATCTCCGAAACTGTTCACCGCTGCATTGGAAGACGTCTTCAAACTTCTGGACTGGAAAGGCTTTGGCATCAATGTCAATGGCGAGTACATCACTCACCTTCAATTTGCTGATGATATCATAGTCATGGCTGAGACCATGGAAGACCTCGGTACAATGCTCGATGACCTCAGCAGAGTCTCTCAACAAGTGGGTCTGAAAATGAACATGGATAAGACGAAAATCATGTCAAACGTCCATGTTGCACCCACTCAATTGAAAGTTGGTGACTCTGCACTCGAAGTTATAGAGAACTATATTTACCTAGGACAGACCATCCAACTAGGTAGGTCCAACTTCGAGAAGGAGGTCAATCGTAGAATCCAACTCGGCTGGGCAGCGTTCGGGAAGCTACGTAACATCTTCTCGTCCAAAATACCGCAGTGTCTCAAGTCGAAAGTCTTCGACCAGTGTGTGTTGCCAGTGATGACATACGGAACAGTGGTCGCTCACTATGGGCCTTATTAGAAGGCTCAAGGTCATCCAAAGAGCAATGGAGAGGGCTATGCTCGGAGTTTCCCTGCGGGATCGCATCAGGAATGTCGAAATCCGCAGGCGAACCAAAGTCACCGACATAGCCCGAAGAATTGCCAAGCTGAAGTGGCAGTGGGCAGGGCACATAGCTTGTAGAGCCGACGGCCGTTGGGGCAGAAAGGTTCTCGAGTGGCGACCACGAACCGGAAGACGCAGCGTGGGCAGGCCCCCTACAAGATGGACCGATGATCTTGTGCGGGTCGCTGGAAACTGCTGGATGCGAATGGTGCGAGACCGGCAATTGTGGAGATCTTTGGGGGAGGCCTTTGTCCAGCAGTGGACGTCTTTCGGCTGATATGATGATGATGATGAATGAGGAGGTGTGATTGCATTGTTCCTCATTCTCCTAGATGAGTGGCGACCAGTTAGACCAGGCTTCTCAATAGTGGTTTATTGACTTAGTAGGTATGCTTAGCATTCAATGTGTTTCTTCTCTCCATGTCTATAAATTCTAAATTTAAGTTGTGATTGCATTATATACTTTATATCTAACATACACATTCCTAAATTATCTTATACTAGCTGTGCCCCGCGGTTTTACCCGCGTTAAATTTTATAAATTATCACAGCTCCTCCCCCGTGATAATATGTAGCCTATATGTTGACCCGACCTCTTAGTAATATTCATGCAAAATTTGAAGTAAATCCGTGCAGCACTTTTTGAGTTTAGCTTGGACATACATACATACAAACAGACACACAGACAAAAATGCTAAAAACTATATTTTTGGCTTCGATATCGATTGTAGATCATGCCCCAAGTATGATTTAAAAAAAATATTCAATGTACAGTTATGACTTTCCTACGATTTTATTATATGTATAGATTATAATATAGATTGGTAGTTGAATTAGTACAAAGACTTATAGTCAATTTAAGGTTGGTTATCTAGGTTTTTTATTGTAAATAATGAGATTTTTTTCTTTCATCTCTCTGTGGGCAATTTAAATGTTTTTACATATGTATACAGACAGCCGATCGAGCAGATATTGTGATCGCCTGCTAAAGTGCCTGCTTTAAGTGGACCAAATCCCGTGGAGATACATGCCCACTTGCGTGTGTTCCGCCCATCGATCGCCCAGGATCGTCCCAACTGGTTCATCTACTACCGGTATCAAGACCGGTAGTAGATGACCCAGTTGACTTTGTTTCGCTGGGTATTCTCAGTCGGAGTACATTGGACCCGGTGGTAACATTAAAGAGCGACCGTCGCTAAACAAGGTCCGCTATAATAATAATAAAAGAGTGAAAATAGTTTTGAAAAGTTATTTAAGTGGAAACAATAAAATAAGAGCGCTTAACTCATGGGCTTTTCCATTGATCTGTTATTCATTCGGAGTTTTAAAGTGGAGCCAGACGGAATTAGAGACTATCGATCGTAAATTGCGTACCACTATGACGAAGTTTCGTATGCATCACCCCAGGGCGTCTATGATGAGACTATATTTACCCAGAAATCTAGGGGGTAGGGGGCTTCTAAATTTAACTAATATGTGTAATGTGGAAGTAAATAAATTAAGAATGTTTTTTAGGAATCAGTCAAAACCTGGCTACCCTAAAATAGTGGCATGTGATTTACGATTTACTCCTTTGAACCTGTCATATTCTGAGATCAATCTTCCAATTATAAGTATAGGAAACCGAATTGAAACCTGGAGAAATAAAGAGCTGCATGGACGCTTTTATCATGTTCTGAAAGATCAAAACACGGACCTTAAGGCCTCCGTACACTGGCTACAACATGGTGATTTGTACGGAGAAACCGAGGGATTCCTGTTGGCGATGCAAGATCAGGTGGTTGCAACGAGAAACTACCATAAGTACATTATGAAGGACAATACGGTGGACATATGTAGAGCCTGTGGTGTCGCAGGGGAAACTCTGCGACACATAACATCTGGATGTTCTTCTCTTGCAGCCACTGAATACTTGTACCGCCACAATTCTGTCGCTAAAATCATCCATCAGCAACTTGCTTTAGATCACCAACTTCTGCCGGGCCCAAGGGTTCCATACTTCAAATATAATCCTGAAGCGGTCTTGGAAAATGACAGGTTTAAAATATACTGGGATCATCCCGTGCTGACTGACCGAATGGTAGGTGCCAATCGACCCGATATTGTCGTCATTGACAAACATACGAAAAAGACATCCTTTGTGGATATAACAATACCGTATGATGAAAACATATCTAACGCAGAAAAAGAAAAAATTTCAAAATACCTTGATCTGAGTTTTGAATATGCGCAAATTTGGAGAACCGAAAGACCTGCGATCATACCTATTGTTATATCCACAAATGGAGTTATTCCTAAATCCCTGAAAATCAACCTTGCAAGTTTAGGGCTTGATATCTGGCTGGAGAGTTACATGCAGAAGGCGGTTCTGCTGGCGAATGCCAGGATTGTGCGGAAATTTCTCTCCATGTAGCCCAAATATTGTATAAGTTGTATTTGTGTTAAAATACCCTTGTATGATATCTTGTAAATAATATTAGTAATAAACATGTGAGATAATATTGACTTCTTTCCTCAGTATAGAGAGGACCATCCAAACAAGATTTAGTCAAACATATATCTAAAAAAATTGAATTTAAAAATGCTTAAATAACCAATTTGTCATTTTGTTACAGAAATAAGCTATTAAACTGAAGCGTAGCAATAAGCATATGTAATTTAACTTAAATAATTATTTTGATTCGTACCGTACCTAGTCTATTTTTTATAAGTAACAATATAATTTTGTGTGTTAGTAAAGTACATAGTATATTCATATCATCTCGCCCAGATCGCACATATCACATTTATTTCCGAGGCAGGGTCGTTAACTTTCAAAACGTTAGTTTTACGATATTGTTTCGGTTTAAGTCGTAAGTATTGCCCGATTTAGGACTACTTCCCCTACGTTAAGTTCAAGTATTATTTTCCTTTTTAAGATTCAATATCGTAGGATAATTAGCCACAATAATATTAATTAATATATAATTACTGATGTATGTCTTTTTAATTCCCTTTTATCAAATTGTTTATCCCCCTATCTTCAAGGACAGGTGTACCTAAGTATAATGTTTTAAGTTTTTTATCAGTGATTAATTACTTCGCAATTATTAGACATAGTTACGTATTAAGCGTGATTTAATTTTACATGTATCCTTTTCGGCAGAGGTCAGCTTACGAAATATACTTACAAACATTTTGGAATGGATTACCTGTTGCAGCGTTTCCTCGGCGCTACGACTTGCTTTTTTAAACGACGTTTAAACAGAGTATTAATCTCACGGTAGGCAGCGGTTTGCTGTGTCCCCTGGCATTGCGAATATCCATGAGAAGCGTTTACCACTTACCATCTATACCATAAGCTTTTCTGCCTACAAACTCAATAAAAAAAATCTCGCTAGACGGATAGTTCTTATACTTAACTTTTCTTACGCGCAGGCACTTCAACCGTGGTCTACCTTGATAAAGTGTCCGCGATCTTTCGCTATTTTCAATTTCCGACACAAAAGAACAATGACGTTAGTTTGAAGCCTAACTCTGGGTCAGTCTGTCAAAGTAGGTAGTTTCCGTTAAAGAAAACTGATTGCACCTTTGGGATAAAATATCTATATTTAAAAAAATCAATTGCTGTTCGTTAGTCTCGCTATAACTCGAGAACGGCTGAACGGATGTATCATATCTTGGTCTTGAAATGTTCGTGGAAGTCTAGGGAAGGTTTAAAAGGTGAGAAAAATGCGAATAATTGCTGGGAAAACCCTAAAAACAGCCCTTTTCTTTTTCTCATATAAACGTTTTTTAAAACAAACGTCTAGGTCTTTTATTTATTCATTGAGGCAGTACGAAGTCTGCCGGGTTAGCTAGTAGGTACTTAATAAGATAAACTAAGTTTAAACAGTGTTACGTAACATAGGTACATTATTTAACATAATATTTAAAATGATAGGAATATAGGATAGGAATCAGGTTTTGACTATTTCCAAGTGCTTAGGTAGTATATAAGTATTCTTTTTATATAATCAAATCGGTATCAGGTGGAAATAATAGGCTATTCGCATTTTCTCCTAGTCGAAATTAAGAAATAAATGTATTAGATTAAGTTTGGATTGTGAGCTACGAATTATATAGGAAATAGGTATGTATGCCTTCTAAATAAATTAATATTCTAACCGGATCAAATCCGCGTACAGGACGACTTGAATATCTCGTTTCTCCGTAACGTATCGACTGGGGCGCGTTTAAGCTCCAGGTAGAGAGCCCACTGAGTTTAATCACAACTTCTTCTCATTTCAGCCCTTTGGAACCGGTAATTCAACTACCCGGTCCAATGCGGCTTTAAAGTGCGTTCGTCGCCATACATTTCTTAGCCCCAATAATAACTTCCTTAATGTCCATTGTCCACATCAATAAAGATACGACCAAACAGCTAAGATAACAATTGAAACAAAATTTGTATACCTAATCTTAGATCATGCAGGCGTATCGGCGTGGATTGTATTAAGTATTAATATTTAAAAGTGGTATAAGTCTTAAATTATGTTTTAGATTCTACTAACAACATACAAAACATACATTTGGAGCTGCACCATGCTTCGGAGAACACCGAGCTATCCGATGACGATAGAGTGCTCATAGAAGAACTACAGGCTTTCGAGAAAATTCATGGGCGGAACCCGGTTGGCGATGCTATTCAGAACGCCCTGGAAGGCCTTAGGGATGTCATCGTCAATGGAAACGAGGACTTCCCACCTCTAGACCCATTGGTTATTGATGAAGCTGGACCCGTTACTGTAACAGCTTCTGGGTAGGTATAGAATCGTGGCCGAATTCGGCTACGGCAGTAAATCACAACTACGCAGGTCATATTGTGTACGCAAGACACCGAGTGTGTGCACAAACAACTCTTTTCCCAAGAACACTTTTTGGATTGACCCATTTGGACCTAAAATCAAATCAAATCAAAATTATTTATTATTCCATTGCATTTTGGGTATTACAAGATCAGAGGTAATGAAATAAATTTCACCAAAAGCTGCCTAAAAAGGCGTTTGAAACATACAATAGTAACTTTACACAATACCATATTAAACTACTAAAGAATGTAAAAAAAAAACGGCCAAGTGCGAGTCGGACTTGCCCATAAAGGGTTCCGCAGCAGAAAGTATTTCAGTCGATTAAATGAAGGCAAATTGCGGTTTATGACGTATTAAAAAAATTACTTGCTAGATCTCATTCAAACCAATTTTCGTTGTTAGTTTCTACGATAATGTACATCATATATTTTAGATTTTTAGTTTTATCATTCTTTTATTTTAGAAGTTACGGGGGGGGTGGGGGGGGGGGGGCACTCATTTTTCCACTTTGGAAGTGTCTCTCGCGTAAACTCTGCAGTTGATTTAAAAAAATGATTTTAGAAACCTCGAAGACCTATCCATAGATACCTCACATGTATGAGTACAATGCAAAAAAAAAATTGAGTTTCAGTTCTAAGTATGGGGAACCCCCAAAATTATTATTATTTTTCTATTTTTGTGTAAAAATCTTAATGCGGTTCCCAGAATAAATCTACTTACCAAGTTTCAACAGTACAGCTCTTATAGTTTCGGAAAAAAAATGGCTGTGACATACGGACGGACAGACAGACAGACAGGCAGACAGACAGGCAGACATGACGAATCTATAAGGGTTCCGTTTTTTGCCATTTGGCTACGGAACCCTAAAAAAGCAATCATTTAATACATGCTTAAGAATTACAATATGTCACTATTTTTCAATGTCAATAAAAAATTTAGCAGTAGAGAAAATGACAAAAGTTTTTGTAATTTAAATGTCAATAAATAAATTAAAATAGATAAAATTTTGGCTCTAATTAGATTATTGTCATTTAGGAAATCATTAATGGTATAATAACATTTGTTAGTCAAGATATTTTTCAATTGTTTTTAAATATGTCAGTACTGCTTGTTTTGGTACAAATCGGAATTTTGTTGTAAATTTTAGGAGCCATACATAAGAAGCTTTTATTCATCAGGCTTGTTGGCATTATGTACCTACACACAATCTATCCTTAATGTTGTTTCGTTACGCTTTACAACATCAGAT
Organism: Pseudoips prasinana; assembly: GCA_951640165.1. Lineage (NCBI taxonomy): Eukaryota > Metazoa > Arthropoda > Insecta > Lepidoptera > Nolidae > Pseudoips > Pseudoips prasinana. The sequence goes on along the minus strand of OX621236.1, from coordinate 17,138,005 downwards.
ATGCGCTCAAATAAATTACGGATTGCCGTGAACAAACAATGCCACCTAGATATATAGAGATGGGAGTGTTAAAATATTATATTTAATAAAATATGGTACACAGCTATCTATTTAATTCAAACCAAACATTGCTCGAACACAACTGTTATGAAGTACTCAATAGCCGTGCAACGGTTATGACGTAGCTGCTATGTTATAATAATATCACACACTATGATTATTTATTTGATTAGTGATTATCATTTTATTAATTACTGTAATAATTCTTTAATAATTTTACATCTTAATAATTGATATTATACTTTCAAATGGTTGTCACTGATAAAAGTATAAATAGGGTAGGAGAATTATTAAGGAGGCATTCTTTGTACGACGGTAGATAAGAACGTTACTCTGTTCGATTAAATATTGTGTGTGGAAAATATCTCGGAGTTTTAATGTGCAGAACCTACGAGTGCGTAACATTTCAGAAGTGGGATTTTACCCACAATGCCGGGGCAATATTTCGCCAGTTTGGGGAAACGTAAAAGGAAGCACAACGAATCAAACAGCTCTGTTGATCAAGCGAGATTTTTTTTTCTCAGACGTCGCGTCGGTAGCATTAATAATGTGTACAACAAAAAACAACACGTCTCACGGGTTCACAAAATAGACCAGCTCGGCGACGTCTACAATTGGGACGACACTGATCGCACGTTTATAAATCTTGAAAACTATGACCTCACCTGGGATGGAGGGAAGGAGATGCTGAGGGTCACTTTCCCGCTATCTACTGATTACGCGGACAAACTGGAACACATGCTGGCGAGAATTAAGGATGATAAGGACACTATTACGTAGTATTATCACGAGATGCTATTTCATGTATAATTCGAGGATTCCCGACTTGAAAGCCAACGCAGCGGACACACCACTGCGGCCTGCTGGTTTGGCGCCGGAAGTGTCGAGACATCAGGAAACCCACCACATAAGGTTAGTGAAATATTGCATATCACTTATGATAATTATAGTGGTAGATATTTACTAAAGAACAGTGACGGTCGATGGCAAACCGCTCAGAGCATACATAAAAACTGGCAGTAAAATCAATTTACTTTGGATCTCGCAAGTTCACAACTTAAGAATTAAAATCGAACCTAACACTACTATTATGGAAGGTTACGGTAGAGCATGTGTAAATTCACTCGATTGAACGGAATAGTCTAATTAACTAGTTTCATAACATTGGACATTGATCTATTCATTGGACAAACCATGATTAATAATAATAATGTTAGCTTGGTGACCACTAACGAAGAGAAACATTACCATAGTTACGAGCTCAAAACACTCGTTGTGGTTCAATCTCTCAAACATTTCCAAATATATTTAATAGGCTTCAAAGTTAAAGTTATTGCTGACCAGCTGTGCCCCGCGGTTTTACCCGCGTTAAATTTTATTAATTATCACAGCTCCTCCCCCGTAGGTGATAGCGTGATAATTTGTATCCTATATGTTGACCAGACCTCTTAGTAATATTCATGCAAATTTGAAGTAAATCCATGCCGTACTTTGTGAGTTTAGCTCGGACATACATACAGATAAACAGATAAACAGACAATAAATCTAAAAACTATATTTTTGGCTTCGATATCTATTGAAGATCACGCCCCAAGTATCCTTTTAAAATAATATTCAATGTACAGTTTTGACTTTTCTACGATTTTATTATATGTATAGACTACGCAGCTTTAGTTCCACCCTTGTAAAACGATTTAATTCCTCGGATAGCTCGTTGATGACTCACAACGGATGAAGCATGTACATGCACTGAGTAGAAATCCCACAATACTTATGATTGACAATTCCGATTGGCTATTAACTTTGCTTACAGGATGACAATATATAAAGTATTATTACTAGACTTACGATAATTCAGATTCAAATTTATCAACAAATTACATCGTTAAAGACAATAAAATACGCGAATAATGTCTCAAAATCAGAATATTTCATCGTAGTCGTGGTTTTTACGATCTGAAGTGTATGATGTAGATGTATCTGAAAGGAAGGATGGGTATCTGGAGTTTTAAGACCATTTATTAAAGTGCGACTGACTTGTTGGACTTGGCCATTGGAGCGAGGGCTGGCTATTGCATTTAATGTGTTTAAATTGATTTTCTTCGGAAAATTTCTTAAAATATCTACTCTTAAAAGCTTTACCTCTACTGTAATTATTCTAACTAGATAACCAAACTGCAAAATTATATATTTTATGAATTGAAAGTTCTCCAATCGAATTTGTCTCGTATCTAAAATATTTTTAGCAGGTCGAGCGAATACAAATTTTGTAAAGCGACTATTACTACAATACATAAGGGTTCCTCTGACGAGTTTTGGCAAAAAGGACCTAAATGATCTGCGTGCAACGTATGCATAGGAAGGGCAGCCTTGTTGATTGAATGTAGTATTAAAACACCGTCCAATTGACCATCGTTGCGCTTGTTAAACGCACATTGTAAACAAGAGTTTACACATTGTGTTATAAATCTTGTCATACCTTCAAACCGAAATGGAGTTTTAATAGATCACATTTTTCATATCGGGGGTAGCCTATTTGACCGTGGAGTTTTTGCAGTAGACCGTATTTAGCTATTGGTATCACAAAACTTTCACCAGCAACAGTTTTTCTAAAAAGTATATTAATATATAAGTAATGCTAGTGGTGTTATTAAATTGTGTGTATACTTGATAAATCTATATCCTCACCGATCGATCGATCTCATAGAAAGTGCATTAAGTACTCTGTAGGACAATTGGTATTATGGTAAGGGGGAGCTACAAGAGAAAACCACTGCGAATATAACTAGGAAACTTAACGGTTTATATACAGGGCCTTATAAAGTGTATAAAGCTGACCACTCACTGGATCGTTATACGATAGGAAGTATCAAGGGTATGAAAGGATATCGAAAATTGTCTGCAATTGTACGCGGCGAAATCCTCAGATCGTATAATTCTTCTATACCTGATGAAAATAGAAGCAGTGACCATGAAATTGATAGGGATGATTCAAAATCAAAATCTAAAATCGTTTATTACATTTAGGTACACTTAATACACTTATTCATGTCAAAATTGTAAACAGAGATTAATATAACAAAAAAAAAATATACAATTTAATTACATACAGTGATGTCAGAAGAAAAATAAATAAATAAAAATAATTATTAGAATAACAATTGAACAATTAGATTGAATACTTTATTTAAGCGACAACAATGCGCTACATCAATAAAATAATATGTAAAACTACTTATAAAATGGAAACAAATCACTCGCATCATTTACTTATTTAGAGACTAAGATTGAAACGCATTCTTGTCATTTAAATAGTCATTTACTGGGTAATATGCCTTTAGAATTAAACAAGATTTATTTTCCGATTTGAATTGTTTAAAAGGTATATAGAGGAAACTAGAAGGAATTTTATTTTTATTTATTAATTTTTGTACACGCAAAACAGACAATAAATTAATACAAGTACGAAGAAATGATGAGTACAAAGGTACTATTATCTCACAAGAAATTTCTTCCAGCAGACCCGCGACTGGAGAAAATTTTGTAAACCATAATAATGTGTGTAGGTCTATAATACACGTACATACTAATAATTACATAAATACTCGAATACATATATATAACAATTAAATCCAATTTAAAGTTAACATTATACTAAATACTAATACATTCTATGTGGATGAAATTGAAAGATAGTGCTTCTTTACTTGTCTTTTGAAAGGGATAATGGTTTTACTGTTTCTTATATTTGGCGGAAGAGAGTTCCACAATCTGTCTGCATGAACAGTAAAGGAGTAGGAATAAAAATCTGTTTTATGGATGGGGAGTTTTAGGACGGATTTCAGGTGAGATCTACAAAGAGCATCGATTGGAGATTTATAAGAATACCGCTCACGCAGATAGAACGGCGACGGAGGATTAATCGAATAGGAAGCCACTTGTGGTATTTACGGAACTTGGAAACATGGTCGAACTTTTTCAGTCCAAATACAAACCGAATGCATAGATTTTGTAGACGCTCAAGTTTATTTAGAAGCTTGCGGTCCTAATCCAACAAAGGATCCGTGAACTTTACGTAAACGATGTTATTGATTACATAAATCAATATTATATCTATAATAGACCTGTTAGAAAGTTAAATAAATATTTAATTACCTATAAATCCTATAAGATTGATATGAATAGCGATTAGATGTAGTTAATAAAAAGCCAAAACAGATATGTAGAATGGAAAATGATTAACCTTATTTAAATACTTGTGTAATTGTCATGGATGTTTTCTATGTATATAAGTATTTATATAAGTATGTATATCGTCGCCTGGTACCCATAGTACAAGCTTTGCTTAGTTTGGGGCTAGGATTATTTGTGTGACATTGTCCCCAGATATTGACAGCGTGATTATGGATACATAAAAGCTGTGTGATTTGGGATACATAAAAGCTGTGTGATTTGGGATACATAGAAGCTGTGGGGTATGGGATACATAAAAGCTGTGTGATTTGGGATACATAAAAGCTGTGTGGTATGGGATGCATAAAAGCTGTGTGGTTGGGATACATAGAAGCTGTGTGACTTCCACGTCATTTTGCTATCAACAGTATAATCCTTGAAATTTTGGTTGTATTCGCTTCATGGACATGCGGTCCTTTATGATTGACTTTTATAACCGGGGTAGTTGTATGTTAACTGAAAGTAGTCACTATTTGACAATGATGCTGATAATTTTTGTTAGTTCTATGTACTGTATTCTGTGTTCATAAGAAAAGAAATGAAAACTTTGTGACTAAACAGAAATACAGCTGATCAAATAAGTATGACCATTACTTCAGGTGTGGCGCAGCGGTTAAGACAGTCGCCTCGCCGCTTCGTGTGCCAGGTTTGATTCTCGCGCAGTAAATCTATATGTGTGACCCATAATTAGTTGTTCTGAGTCTGGATCTCCATGTGGTTGTGTTCGTCAATTATATGTATGTAAGGTGCCTCGTAACACAGGGATTTAATTCCATACAGCGAGCGTTATTCAAAAAAAAAATACTACAAAATTCAGTTTCATTGGATGTATAACTCTTCTTCGATCTTTAGTGTAATAAACATTCTATAGTAATACTTAAAATGTATATAAACAACAAGTTACTGCGGAAGCATATTTCTATTCCAGGACTCTGGGTTCAGCTTCGAAGCGTAGCAGAACGCGGGCCGTGGGACACGACCTTCACAGGATGGCCGAGTGTTATGAAGTACTCAATAGCCGTGCAACGGTTATGACGTAGCTGCTATGTTATAATAATATCACACACTATGATTATTTATTTGATTAGTGATTATCATTTTATTAATTACTGTAATAATTCTTTAATAATTTTACATCTTAATAATTGATATTATACTTTCAAATGGTTGTCACTGATAAAAGTATAAATAGGGTAGGAGAATTATTAAGGAGGCATTCTTTGTACGACGGTAGATAAGAACGTTACTCTGTTCGATTAAATATTGTGTGTGGAAAATATCTCGGAGTTTTAATGTGCAGAACCTACGAGTGCGTAACACAACGTTTCTGAGCTTTAAATATAATATTTTTCATGGTTGAGTTTCCCAAAAGATTATTCCATACCGAAGTACTGAGGGTACTAGAACATATCATTGGACCTAGGATATCATTGCCTGCGAATGAAAGTATTATCTCTAAAAGAACTAGCTAAATCAGATCACTAACATATCCGTCGGCCATGAAACAAAGCCGGTGAATAATACCGACATTCCTAATAAGGGTGTCGTTAGAAAGGGATTCTAAATGTCATCTGCTGGTGGGTATCGTTCGTAGCTTAACGCAGAGAGCCTATTCCGGATTGGTAGACGGTGCTGGTTCGAAATACGTCGGACGATCAAATTTATAATTTCCCATTTAGGTATAAGTGTAAGTTGACGCCGAGTTTAATCTATATCAAGGTATACAATTATAGTTCAATGATTGTATACCTTTTTATAGATTAAACTATTGTTACGAGTTCTGGGAGGTGTCGAAATAAATGTTAATCTTTACTTATTAAAACTGCATTTGCTTACGGACCCATAAATTGTATTATCTCCTTGTGAATTTATAAATTAATGTTATAACAGTTGGTGAATCTAATACATAAATAAACTATCAAATCCTTTAGTATGTCTGAAACTAATTTAAAACGTTTTGCAGAGTCCGAATCTCAGCGATGATCAACGACTTCTCAATGACTGGTATCCGCTGGTTTGTGCTGGACCGTCTTGTGTTCAACCCGATCACCCTCTCCTTCAGTACACAGATCACTGTACCTTGGGTCATTGTCAATGGTAAAGTTACTTTTTTATAAAAACTAACTAAAGGTTATAATTTAATGAATTTGTAACGAGTAACTGACGGGTAGATGCGTGGAAATGGGAACTTACATATACAGGGTTACTTCTAAAACACCAACAAGTCGCAGTACTAAATAGTTAACACCATAAGCAACAAATTTTGTTCCACAACTTTTGAAAACTTGGTAGATTTTAGTGTAGCTTAATTTGCCGCTTGAATAACTCTCCGAGGATTACAAAGACGCGCGCGAATATAGCGTCGCTCGCGCGTCGTCCTTTCGTTTATGAATGAAATTAGACCTACAAATGTCACGACAATACAATAAAAATTCAAAATATTTTTTGTATGTATTGAGTTATGTTCAAACTCGTAGAACAAAATCTGTTGCTTATGATGTTAGAAATTTAATCCTAAGAGGTTGTTGGTGTTTTACAAAGACAAAATGCAAGAGAACGTTTGGGACCCCCTATCGTCCTCTCCCGTAAATATGGTTGTTCCAAGAACGGCTTAGACGATCGGTATGACGTTAACATACGTCTTATTTCATGTACCGTACTCGACCACTATCACGGTCCTATTTGCATTCGTATCGATGAAATGCCCCTAACACAACTGAGAACATTAGGTATACGTATGTGTCTTTAAAACATGTCTTAAATTAGGAAGAGCTTAGAGTTGTTTGGCTTAAATTCGACAGAGGAAGCACCTCTATATTGCAGCATACACTCCACTACATAGCAATGTAAGTAATGTTAATGGTGTGGGGTGAATAGGCCGCCAGAGCTAGTCAGAGAGGGGGACAGAAACTGCTACGCGTGAGTATTACATCGCAATAAGAGTATTGCGATGTAATACTCACGCGTAGCCGTTTCTGTCCCCCTCTCTGACTAGCTCTGGCGGTCTATTCACCCCACACCATTGTTACGGTAACACAGCTTACCGTATGGTGGCTTGTTTTCCGATTTGGTAGTATATAAAAAACCCATTTCATGGCAGACTCCACGTCACATTCTCCTTTTTCTTACGCTTCACCCCTTTATTATCCGTGTGTACCTACTTTTACCTCAATTTAGTTACTTACTCGTATCACACATTACAGTGAAAAATAAAGAAAACAAGAAAAAGTTTTATACGAAACAAAATAAAATCAGAAGTTGTACTAACTACTATAAAAAGAAATAAACAAACAGCGAAGATGAGTAAAGCTTAGTAGGTACATAATAACTTGGTACAGTAAAATTTATAAGTATAATAAAGCACAAGCATATTTAATAAATAAAGGCTCCATCTCAATATATCGTTACAGCCTATAAAGACTAGGTACCAGAATGTAGACTATATTTACTATTACTATTTACTAACTAGATTTACTTTACAATTTCAGGTGGCTATTCTGCACAAGCAATGGTGGGATTCTTGCAACATACGGCTGGCGGACAACTGAAGTATGTACTAATTCTACCTAAGTATAATCGCGTAGCTAGACGAAGACTCTCTGTAGGGCGGGTGATCAATATTATCACAGAAAAAGACGAGTGTATTATAACTGCATGGGCATTGGTCAAACGTAGTGTAGTGACCGAGTTTTAGTCGCTATGCCAGCTCGGCAGTAATATCTAACTTTAGCCAGCCATACAGAAAGTTTGTGAGTATGGATAAATAGATGTATGGATGTTTGTTACTCTTTCACGCAAAAACTACCGAACGCATGTTGATGAAACTTAGTAGTAATATAGCTTTTATTTCCGAATAACACATGTGCTATAGTTTATAAAGTGTAACGTGGGTTAAACCGCAGGGTATATTAATTATGATATTAATAATCGGTTCTGTTTTCGGCACGGAATTTTCAAAATGGCATGTCCGGGACATGGATCATGGGAATTTGTTTAAATTTGTTTGTTGGACCAATGTTGATAAAAATATTATCATCATCGGACAAAGGCTTGCCCAATAGATGCCACAATGGAGCTGTCTCCATAATTTGGGGATATGCCATAATCGCCACACATAGCAGACGGGTTGGTATGATGGTCGTTGTACACAAAGTCGCTGCTGCCCGTTCTTTGAGAAATATTCCCTCGGGACGACTTCTACGCGCCCTACGGGAAGAGATGGGATGGTGATTAAAAGACGAGCCTAATTAAAATATTGCTTTTTCTTTCTTATTCGGTCACATATTTTTTTTAGCATTTTCATTCACCGCATTGAGGTTGGCCTGGACATGAGGTTGGGCGTTAGGATAATTGGAGCGCAGCTGTTCCTCCGCCAATTGGACATTAAGATCGACATTCATGACACACAAGTAAGTTTAAACTCCTAAGCAAAAGCCAACCATCTAATTACTCTGTCTATATCTATATTACCAAAATTATATTTTATAAGTCGTTTTAAACCTTAAAAGCCATTATGTCACTGTCTTGGGGTCCACAAATAGAACAGACCAGTCGCAAATTATATGCTGCAGCAGGATCCTTAAGGAGGTTACGTAATTTTCTCCCAATTGCCACCAAAATTGCACTAGCTCAATCCCTCCTTCTTCCAATCCTTGACTATGCTGACGCCAGCTATCTTGACCTTACGGAGGACAAACTAGATAAACTCGAGCGACTTCAAAACTTCTGCATAAGGTTCATATTTGGACTCCGCAAATATGATCATGTTTCCGAATTTCGTAGAAAACTCGAGTGGTTACCCATTCGCCTTCGCCGAAATACTCATGTTCTCTCCCTTCTTTATAGCATTTTATTTAATCCCACGGCTCCCTTTTACCTCAAGATTAGGTTTCAATTCCTATGTGACACACATTCTAGGTCCTTGAGATCGTCAGAGAATCTAGAACTCCAGTTGCCCACACATTCCACCAATTTCTACGACAAATCTTTCACTGTACAGGCTGCTCGACTGTGGAATTCACTCCCTCTGTATATCAGACGCGCGCAAACTTTAAGTTCTTTCAAAACACTTTTAAAAAAACATTATCAATCACTTTAATCTTCACAGCTCGCGATCTTCCATCTTCCTCAAAAATTTCTTTAGTCTTCAATCATTATTTATATTTATTTATAGTATATTAAAAAGTAGGAACTATATATATTTATATATAGGTATATTTTTATGTTATATATCTATATATTGTGTGTATATATATATAATATTTGTACCTAGGTAGGTACATATATATGTAAATTTATATAAGTAGATGCACTGCCAACTACCACTTTATCTCCCTGCATTGCTTTGGTTCATCCAACGGTTGTCTGGAAGAGATTGCTGTATTAGCGATAAGACCGCCGTTTGTACCTTATTATATAAGTTAACTGATATTATAATGTTATGCTTTAATTTGGTGCAATAAAGTGTTATCTATCTATCTATCTATGTCGGGTATAATAAGATTAAAGTTGTGGACTTTTATTGATGGCTAAAATAATTTAACTAGGCAAGCAGAAGATACCAATAGCTTAATGTGTTAACATTTCGCTTTTTAAATAATAACATTAAATGAAGAATTAAATGTATATACAAATATGTTTGGAAAACGATCAATACTATATATTATTATACACTGTAAAGATTTAGGTACTCCATTCATATTGTTAATGTCCTCCTAGTCGAATTTCGGCCATGGCGGCCAGTCCCAATTGATATCTACTAGCCACCTGCACGGGATATATTTTAGTGCACAAGTGTCTACGCAAACATTAGATATCTTTGTTATATCCTCACTCCCATGACGCGATGGGTCAGTTAGCCAACTGAAGATCGTATTACTTATAAGTGCCTGCCTAGAATACAATGGCGTGTATTTTCATGAGAGTGTGGGTATAGAAAGTGTAACTTTGTTAGTGGAGAAACTTGTGAACTCTAATATATCCTGCGCAGATGGCTAATCTATTATTATGACGTCATAACATTCGTATTTTTACAGATCTCCATTTCCGGATTGACTGGCTCCACGATTCTCAACGGACTCATCAACGCGGTCCTCCAGACCACGACTCAAGAAGTCATTCAGAGCCAGATGGCAAACGTTAGCGCTTTACTTAGTACGGAGCTGTTCGATATTATCAACGATATTCTTGCAGACTTCACAATAAACGATATATTGGGAAAGTAATATGTACGAAAACAAAACTGTATACCGATGTAACCATTTTATCTTCACTAATAAAGAACATAATATACACGGCTTATTCTTGAATGTTCCATGTAAGGAGGATGAAAATTAACTATGTACTGACTCTAAAGTAAGACATCAAATTCACACAAAGATCCTATCTTCATAATATTTTTTTAAAGACTTGTTGGATAATCCAATATAAACGGCATAATTTGAATAGGTACTAGTACTACTTGAAAACTAGGACTCAGATATAGATACTTAGTAACTAGTTTGCTAAAGAAATATCATCAGCCAACAAATTATATAAGCAGTATTCTTTATGTTATGAATAAGTATTTAATGTTAAATAAACTAATAACAATACAAGAACTTAAAAATATGCCTAACGCCTCTCCTCTTAACCATGCTTAGATAGTTCAATTCCTACATCTACCTACCTATATTTGAGCAACAAGTGCGAAATACCTACATGGCAATGTGTCACATTTGAAATTACAAAAGTATGATCAATAGCCAATTGAACTGAGTGGGAGGTAGTCAGTTTCACTCACTCCTCCGGAAATGCGAACCGCGTCGAAGTTTCGCTAAGGCAGTGTAAAGAGGTCCTTACCAAGGTTTTCTCAAGAGACTACAGTATGGACTACAGTATACGCCCCTGCAAAAAACGAATGCTAACGACAGGTAGGTTTAATCGGTGCAAGTACTTACCCGCAGACACTTTTTGCGGGTGGAATGAGAAGACATTCGCCCTGCCTTGTCAAAAAAAATGTGCCGTGTCGTATAAAAAAATCTTTGCCAAACATAAAAAAACACAATTTAAGCAATTAAAGGTTAATTAGGTATAGACCATGGAGCTATTACAAAGCTCCATGGTATAGACGATATTATAAGGCCCGTATACGGGCATTGTAATAATTGAGACGCAAATCAGTTCAACTTTAAGTTCGCTCCATAGACTAGGTACTATTCATATCACATTGAAGAACTGACACATAATTTTCATTGTTAGTCCTTCGAGCATTCGAAGTAGTTAGTCACATAGTTTGTTATAATACTCTTCGCTTAGTCAGAGTCAGCTCGGTATAAGGACCTTTGATTTTGAATTTTGATAGAATAAGCACATTTAGAACATCAAAAATAAAACAGATTAGTTAGTACTAATCTGTTTTATTTATATTATATATAATTCTTTTGGATATTTCTTTTCCATATAATGAAAAAATCAATTGTCAATTTTTATAAATATTTTTCTAAACAATAAAAATATCCGTTGAAAATTTTACATTAAAATGTTGACATTCTATGATTTTCTGTCAAGTGTCACTATGACATTTCAGGTTCTGACAAGTGTTTGGAGGTTAATGTTTGGTTGAATTTGTAGATTTAAATCTTGGACTAGATTATAAATAACAATGGCTGGCAATTTCTGGCAAAGTTCACATCACCAGCAATGGATATTAGACAAACAGGATCTCATACGCGATCGTCAACACGATTTAGGTATACTTAACGAAGAAGAATACCAAAAACTTTTCAACTTCTTCGCAAGCATAATACAGGTTCTCGGAGAGCAGCTAAAGCTTCGACAGCAGGTGATAGCTACCGCTACAGTATACTTCAAGAGGTTCTATGCAAGGAACTCGCTAAAGTGTATTGATCCGCTGTTGTTAGCGCCTACGTGTGTGTTCCTCGCGTCAAAAGTTGAAGAATTCGGTGTGATATCCAATTCTAGGCTCATAACCACTTGCCAGACAGTGATTAAAAACAAGTTCAGTTATGCATACGGCCAACAAGAGTTTCCTTATAGAACAAATCATATATTGGAATGTGAGTTCTATTTACTGGAGAATTTAGACTGTTGTTTGATAGTTTACCAGCCATATAGGCCTCTGCTGCTGTTTGTACAAGATATAGGTCAGGATGACCAGTTGTTGACATATGCATGGAGGATTGTTAATGATTCATTGAGGACTGATGTCAGTTTGCTCTACCCTCCATACCAGGTAATATTAAATGGTTTCTGTATACACATAAATAAGAATAATAATTATCATATTACACAGCACCACTTAGACTAAACATACTTAACTTTTTTTGTAAATGCATAAAATACCAAGACAAATAGATATGTTAATAAACACAAATATTAGTCTTGTACAAAGGTCACTCTTACTTCTCTTACGAACAAGTGTTACTCTTACTTCTTTATGCTATTCTTCTAATCCAAAGGTTAGAAGGCAGGTACATAACTTAGTCTGAGTTATGTATTAACAAATTGAGGTCAGTAGTACAATTGGTTGTTCAGCATTTAAACACAAACCCCCATATTTAAAAATGAAGTCTAATGTTAAATGGCAGATGATTTAGTCGAAAACCATCCAATGAGATTGCTTGATCCATAGTTCAGCTGCAGTTTAACTTAAGACTTCATTTTTAAATAAGGGTGTTAGTTGTTATTGCTTGCCACAAGTCTCTTTTAAGCCACAATGTTTTTTTATTACATAATATCCAGGTTGAACTGGTGCTTTGGTGCAACTGACCTATAATTAGATGTTAGAAGAGACATAATTACTAACTTTTCATACTTTAGGAGCTACATTCTTCCTAAACAAATGTATGAGTTCTATTATGCTGCAGTGCGCGCTATGCTAACGCGGGCACTGCATGCTCTTAACGCGGTAGGGGATACGGTTGACGTGTTCGCTGAGTGGGTTCACGATGGCAATGAATGTTTTATTTAGTTTTAAGTAATTAACTATAATTGTTTTTAATTTAGAATCTATACTATGTGCCTACTCCACCTAATTGGTTTTGACTGTAATGGTGGTGTAGTTCTGTGTGTAAATAAATAAATAAATATATATTCTATTATAAATAAATATATAATATATAATACATTTTAGTTAATCTGCAACCAAAGATTGCGCTACACTTGGTAACTTACTTTCTTTTTAAATGTTCTTTTGGAGACATGGTGTTATTATTATATGTACATTTTCGGTTATTAAGTTACATTATGGAATTTAATTTCACTTATCAGCTATGATTAGCTGTGTTTTAATCCATATGCATGTGATAAGCCAAATATACAGTATTTGGCTATATGATGTAGATTTAATGGCAATTCACATGTATCAGGTATGATGCATGAGGATAGCCATTAAATAATACTTATTGAATCAGATGGTACACTACCTTATGTTCTATGATTACTGTAACTGTTATTAACAATGATTCTAATGAATTAATTCTTATTAATCTTTTACTTCAAATATTTGTAATCAATATGCCAATTTTTGCTTTAAAATTAAAATTGTTTTAAGTGGCAATTCTTACAAATATTCTTTCTTGTTTTTAGTTCCATTTTAACCAACCAAAGTCACAAATTCTGAAAATAAGGGCAAGCATATACCAATTTGTGCAATTATGTGCTGTTGACTTCAATAAATAAACACTTTTTAAGTTCTATATGTTATTATATGTAAATATTATTAATAATTTATAATAAATAATATACTTATATTAGATAAGATACCTCTTTTTGTACACCAAGATAATGACAAGTATAACAATAATTATAATTGTATGTTTGGTGGCCTTATCACTAGATCTCTTATAGACAACCATGGCAGGTATTGGAGTATGCAATAACAGAGTATGTTATAATATGTTTGGTATTTTTTCAGATAGCAATAGCCTCTCTACACATAGCATGTGTAATGTTAGGCAAAGAGAATCTTAAACCTTGGTTTGCTGAGTTAAATGTTGATATGGACAAGGTAAGGTTTAGTAAAACAATAATACACATTATGTATAAATAAATAACCTAAATATATATTAATGTTTTTAAACTTTCGCGATTTGTACACATTTTTATATATTGTGGACACGGGTCTCATCGCGATAAATATTTAGGTAAATCATTACCTTGTTTACCCGATTTAAATATATATGTTTATTAATGATCTAAATATATTTGTTGTCAAACTAGGCAGAGCTTGTACTATGGCAACCAGACAACTGATAAACATATTTCTAAATAAATACATATTATAGATAAATTACACCCAGATACAGAACAAATTCACTGCACATGTGGCGTAGCGGCTAAGACAGTCGCTTCGCCGCTTCGTGTCGCGGGTTCGAGTCCCGCGCCGGAAAACTATGGGTCACACAAAGTGACCCATAAATAGTTGTTCTGAGTCTGGATGTAATTTGTGTCCGTCTATTATATGTTTGTAAAGTACCCCACGACAGGGACTGAAAGCTCTAGTGCGGGCATTGTCTATAAAAAAAAAATCATGCACACAAAGATTTGTCTGGGCAGGGATTGTATCTATGACTTCTGGGGCACTCAGGGGCACTAACCTCTAGGCTAACCAACAGGCTAGTAAATAATATTAATATACTTTTATCGTTTTATAGTATTATTTGCTATGAAAGTGTAAATCTAATCTTTAAAATACTCCAAAAAGGTGTTGGCAAGGGAATCCTAAATTTTATCTGATGGTGTGTATCCTACACAGGATTGGTAAGTGGTGCTGGTTCATGACCCACCAGATGATTAAATATATGATGTCTCATTTTTGACATATTATTACTAAATGGTTTTTATTGTGTGGTGCAGTGGAAAAGGCCATGCCACTACCTTAGCATTGCCTGTTTAAGGTTCAATCCCAGCATATGAGAACTATTTGTGTGACTCATATTATTGTAGTTCAGAATATATATGTGTGCTTTTTGTTCATGAGAGGAATGTTGTTAAGTCCCAATGATATCGCCACTTATATCCCAGTGTGGGTGTTGTCCTTTTAGCACAAAAATTAACATAGTTAGTTAGTTAGTTGGGCGATAGGTTTCCGCACTTAGCCTCCCAATTGGGCCATTGTGCGTGATACTTGTTTGGCTACTCGAACCATTTAAGTTCCATCCAGAAGTCCAGGAGACCACGAAAGCCTGGCTTGAGGGCCTCCTGCAGTGTCTTCGGATCATTCAAGAACGTTGCCCGTTGGTAAGCGACGCTCTTGCAGTGTAGCAGTACGTGTGCTGGTGTTTCTTCATTTTCAATGCACCCTCTGCACAGGGGGCTGTCCGTGACGCCAATCTTGAAGAGGTGTTTGTTTAGCGTGCAGTGTCCGGTAATTGTGCCTATCACCAAGCTTAGATCGTTCCTGTTCAGGTGTAATAGATTACGCGACAGGCGTTTGTTCAGAGATGGTAGAAATTCTTTTGTCTGTCTGCATGACTCCAGATCTATCCACTCTTTTTCATGTTCTTGTGTGGTTTTCTCACACAGCCATGTTTTCAGTTGGTTAAAGGGTATGGGTACAAGGGGATCAGGTCCCATTGTTGTCGTTTCCGATCCCTTTCTTGCCAGCTGGTCCGCAGTGTCATTTCCTAGAGATCCACTGTGCCCTCTTATCCACTGTATTGTGACCTTGTTGGTTGTTGAGATCTTTTCAAGCGCACCGTGGCACTCCAGAATGAGTCCACTGTTGAATTGGTTGCTCTTTAAGGCTTGAAGCACAGAGGCACTGTCTGAGATTATGCGTATGGATTTACCATGTACATCTCGAGACTTGACTGCTGTTGCTGCTAGTGTTATTCCTACGCATTCCGCTTGGAAAATAGAATTTAGACTGCTAAGTGTTGTTGATATGTTGATGTTGAGGTCGTTGGAGAAGACGCCGGCTCCTGTGCCTCGTGTTTGTTTTCGAACCATCAGTATATATCCGAACTTCATTTGTGCCAGAGCTGTCCTTGGCTTCCTCTTGAAGTTGGATGTCGTAGTTTTTATCAAATATGAAGGTTTTAGGGATTATGTCACATATAGCGTCCATCATTGGGAGCGTCTTCTTAATTTCATCCATGATGCGCGTGTGATTTTCCCTATAGTTTTGATTCCACAGGCCAGTTTTGCTGAGCCTTATGGCTGTAGCTGCGGCCTCTTGTTGGATAACCAGGTGCAATGGTCTGAGATTTAGGAGGGCCTCTAGTGCAGCTGTGGAAGTCGTTCTCATGCTGCCAGTAGTTGCTAAGCATGCTAGTCTTTGGAAGCTCTGGAGTTTTGTTTTTGCCGTGTTTAGCTGTGTTCTGGGCCACCACACAACGGCACCATACGTTATCATGGGGAGTATTAACATTTTGTAGAGCCATAGGGTCATGGATGGTCTTAGGCCCCACTTTTTCCCTATAAGTCTTCTACATTGCCAGAAGGTCGTTCGGGCCTTGTCAATTTTCACTTCCATGTGTTTGTTTCAGTTAAGCTTGCTATCAAGCGTTATCCCTAGGTATTTAACCTCAGTGGAGAGAGTCAGTTCGGTGCCAAACAATTTGGGTAGGTCCGAGATGTTTGGTTGTCTCTTGTTTGTGAATAGGACCAATTCTGTTTTCTTTGGGTTAACCGTTAGTTCGTGTTGGTCGCACCATTTTTGCACGATTTTGAAGGCGGACTGCATACGGTTACATACTATGTTTTCCGAGTTGCCTTTTATCAGAATCGTGATGTCGTCGGCATAGCCAACAGTGTAGTAGCATCTTTGGTGTAGGCATCGTATTAGGTCATCCACCACTATATTCCATAGTAGGGGGGAGAGCACCCCACCTTGGGGACACCCTTTTGCTACGATGCCTCTTGTGGTGGAGTTTACCGTAAACCTTATAGCTCTCAGCCTTAGGAGGTTGTCAATCCAGCCACTGGTGGTTTGATCCACTCCGAATTTGGCAAGCGAGTGCTTTATGCTACAGAATTTTGTTTTGTCAAAAGCTCCTTCAATGTCAATGAAAGCTCCTAGTGTCATCAATTTGTCAGTTAGGGCTGTCTCTATAGTTCCTACTACTGAAGGCAGGGCCGAATCTGTTGATTTTCCTGTTCTATAGGCATGTTGTTGTCGGTGTAGTGGCGTGCGTTGTAGTGCTCCGTCTCTGAGGTATCTGTCTACCAGTCTTTCTAGAGACTTTAGCAGGAACGATGTTAGACTGATTGGTCTGTATGATTTCGCCAGGGTGTAGTCGGTTTTTCCCGGTTTGGGAAGGAAGATAACCTTCACTTCCCTCCACTGACGAGGAATGTAATGATGTGCAATACAGGCTTTGTATATTGTTAGTAGGTGGGGCGTTAAGGTTTTATATCCCCATTGAAGTAGTGCTGGGAATATTTCATCCAAGCCTCCTGACTTAAATGGAAGGAAACTTTTTATTGCCCATGTAATTCTGTCTGCTGTTACTATTTCATCAGCAGTTTTCCAGTCTACTGGGTTCGGTTTGTTTTCCACAGATGTTTCCCAGTCGATGTTATCAGATATATGACAGCCTGGGAAGTGTGTTTCAATAAGTATTTTGCTTATTTCTTCGTCAGAGGTGGCATATGTACCATCTTGCTTTTTGAGTGAGCCCAGAGTGCGTTGATCATCCTGGGATAGTAGTTTTTTCACTCTTGAAGCTTCGTTGGTGCTTTTTATGTTTTCGCAGAAGCGTCGCCAAGATTGTCCTTTGCGGTACCTTATGCGTTTTTTGTAGTGGTATTGGGCGCTTTTGTATCTGTCCCAATCTTCTTCACTTCTCGTGTTTTTTGCACGATTGAAGAGTTTTCTTAAGTTACGTTTGAGTTTTTCCAGTTCTGGCCCCCACCAGTGATTTTTACCCCCTGGTTTTGGTGTTATGAGTGGGCAAGTCTGCTGGTAACTGTGTAGTATACATTTGGTTAGTGTGTTTGTGTTGTTTTCGATTTCTGTAGTGTTGGTTGACATGTTTTGAAAACTAAGTTTGCTTACCTCATGTTCGAGTAGGGTCTGGTACCTTATGACGTCAGTCTTACGGGGGTTGCGTCTTGGTTGTAGTCTTGTAGATTCTCCTGTGGTCTGCGAATGATGGCTCGGAGGAGACGTGCCAGTCGGACATGATTTCCTTCGCACCATCTGACGCCAGGGTAATGTCCACTATGGTTAGATATCTGGAGCTTACGAAAGTGGGTTCGGAGCCCCTGTTGATTATGGATAGGTTAGTCGAAAAGATGTAATCGGTTAGTTGCTCACCTCTCTTATTTGGCACCTTGCTGCCCCATAGCGGGTGGTGCGCGTTTGCATCCGCCGAGATTATGATGTCCCAACTGTGATCCTCGCAGTATTGTACTAGATCACACAGTCCTCTTGGTGGAACTTCCTCGTCACCTGGCATGTAGACTGATGCAAGTACGAGTGGTGGTCGTTTGGTGTCAAGGTTATGTGAAAGTTTAATGGCGGTCAGGTCTCTAGAACAGAATTGTGTTAGTAGCACGGCTGGTATAGTTTTCGGTATATAAATGCATGTCCTCGGTTGCTGTACCGAAGTTTCAAGCATTAACTTACCTCCGATGTTGCCAAGTCCACATATCCTGCTATGCCTAATCCACGGCTCCTGGATTAAGGCGATGGTCTTGTTATTAACCTCCAGCAGTCTGCGTAGGGTAGCCGTTGCGATTTGTTTATGCTGGAGGTTGGTCTGGACGATGTCAATCCGAGTCGGTTCCGAGAACATCACTGTTCACGGATTCCTCCCCGGATGACATGTCCTCACCGACTCCCATTACTCGTGGCGCTACCTCTTTCGTGGAGTTCGGTGTTGTCTGGGCTTGTAAGCCCGAAGTGCTGGCACAGGTGGATAAAGGTGGTGGTAGCAGCGCCTGGCCTGGTGTTGGGTCGGCTTGACTGGGCTCGGTGATTTTTGGGTCTTCAGCCGAGGGCGTGTCTTCTAGTCCCGTGGAAGTGAAAAACTTGACGTAAACACTCCCAGTGATGAACGAGACACGCCTCTCTCTGTCCAGAATCTTGGGAACCTCGGGTTCCGGAATACCCAAGGTCAGGAAGATCCCCTTCTCTTGGAGAGTCGCGCCGTACAACTGCCAGCTTTGGATGTTGTACCACGGGTTTTGCGCGTCCAAGAGCTGATGGATCTTTACGTCCTCTCCGACGGTTTTGGGCAGCCAAAGCGCGGCACGGATGCGCTTTTTGATGTCTGACTGTCTGATGACAGTCGGCTTAGTGCCCGGTATGGGTGACACAAGTCGTTCCACGGTCGACTTGAGCCAGTTGAGGGACCTGTCATCTTCGCACCACAGCTTCAGCACGCCCTCTCCCGTAATGGGCTTGCCTCGGAACGATGGTACGGTCCTCGGTTCGTTATCAGTCAGTGGAGCAAGCGCAGACTCTATGACCTTTTCTTCTAGAAGGCTCTCGATCCGCTCGGCTTGTTCCACCGTCAGTTCGGTTGAGGACTGCGTTGTGATGGCTACTAACAGGTGCGATTTAGTCGCATCTGCGTAGCTGAACCTATTCCTCTTAGGAGTGGCATCCAGCTTAGCGCGTTTCGACCCTGTCATGGGTGACACAGTGTCATCTAGGCGTGCCCTCTTCGCCATTGCTGGCTTCCGGGCCTCGACTTCGACGGGGCGATTCGCTGCTTTGCGGGCTCCACGTTTATGGCGGGGTTTGATTCTGCTGTAAACAGAACTGGGCCCCGTTTCAGCTTGGTTGCTTCGGGAGTTTCCCTCGGCTACGTCAGCCTTGGTTGGACGCTCCGGCTGGTTTGACCTGGCAGCGTCACCAGCGTCTGCCGGGTGTTCGCGCTGGGTTCCTGCCGTCGTGTCAACCGTTTGACTACGCTGTTCGGTCGGAGGTGCGTGGACCGTCATATTAGGCTCGCTGCTCTCCGATCGAGCGCTGATGGTTCTCGCGCGCCTGTTACGGCGACTGCGTTTCCCAACAGCTGCGTGATGGTTGGCTGAAGTCGGGAGCTCTGAACGGGTTGGCCTAGCATCGTCACCGACAGTTGCCGGGTGTTCGCGCTGGCCAGTCCCGGTGGCTCTACCGACTGGAGCGTTTTGGTATGACGTGAATGGTCTCGCGCGCCAGTTGTGGCGACTGCGTTTCTTTCCAGTCGTTTTCTGACAACCCCCTGGGGTCGCGTTTGTTGCGGAGCCAATTTTCGCACGCTTGTCGCGGCGCGTATCGGCTCGACGCGGTACCACCTGCCATGAGCTGGTGGTTACGGGTGTGACGCTGGGCATGGCCATAGCCAGCCCGCGTAGGTCCAGCGCTGGTGATCGACCAGCGCTGCTTGGTGTAATTGGTTTTTCATTTTTGTGTTCTTCTTCCATCTTGGTCCCACGAGCAGCTAGGGAAGTATGAGGTCGCGAACCGGCAGAGCCCCGCATGCTGGCCGAAGGGCATATGTTACTTTCCGAGGTGCCCCGGTATCGGAAAGACACCGTTATCGACTGAGCGCCCCCTCAGCCATGCAGCCTTCGCCACGGTACGTTTTACAGCTTGGCTTGGGATGACCTCTTCGCACATTCGGTAGTGAGACCCCAAAACATGAGCAGTTACTAGCGAATGCCCCGGGGTGTACCAGGCTTGGAACTTTTGCGTTTCAGAATAAAAACAGGTTTTATTTCTGAATGGCGAAAGCCCTTGCACGCGTGGAGGTAGGTCACGTCACACCCCATTAACATATTAAAGTAGTAAACCAAAAAAAGAGGGTATAGTAATGAAATAATAATATTAATAATTTATAATATTATTAATATTTTATAATATTAATAATTATAATATTTTTTCTTTTTATAAAAATCTGCCATCTTTTCAAATATCTCTTTAATATTTTGAAGAATTTTCGTTACATAAATAGCATTGAATTAAGTAAATGTTTGGTAACAGGTGAAATTATAGTTTTTCATATATGTGTTTCATCCAAAGAGAAATAATTCACTACTTATCTATGAATTAATATACTCTTGTCATAGAACTTTTTGCATGCATATTATTAACTCCACCATTTTTGTTTCAGATCCAAGAAATAGTGAGATCAATAATTAATTTATATGAAATGTGGAAGAGCTATGATGAAAAGAAGGAAATTCAAGCTTTGTTAGTAAAAATGCCTAAACCAAAGCCGGCACCCCAAAGATAATAGTTAATACTCAGTATTTTTGTAACTATTAGAGTAGTATTACTATTTGTAGCTCCTGTGACAGTACCA
Organism: Pseudoips prasinana; assembly: GCA_951640165.1. NCBI lineage: Eukaryota > Metazoa > Arthropoda > Insecta > Lepidoptera > Nolidae > Pseudoips > Pseudoips prasinana. The sequence continues at coordinate 17,116,469 of OX621236.1, read as the reverse complement.
TTCCCTATACTTTTGTAATACCAAAATAAGTTGTGGTTAACTTTAATTCCACTTTATGAAAATAATTGACATGCATTGTATTTACAGTGAGTCTGTCTCTGACTTGATATAGGTTTAAAGAACTAGGTTGGTACTGAAATCAATTTTATTATGTAGCCTATTACTGGTCCCCTACAGGGTAAAGGCCTCCTCATACCATGAGAAAAGAGAGGCCATAGTCCAGCACACTTGCCTGGTGCAAGTTGGTAGACTTCACATGGCATCAAGAACATGTTGGAGAACTCTTAGGCATGCAGGTTTTCTCACAATGTATAGCTTCAGCTTTTTTAATATGAGATAGTTGATTATTTATATCGACCTGATTTTGAAGAGTCTGTGGTGCCTTGGATTTGTAATCAAGATCACTGACTACACAGTGTAATAGTCTATCTAAATACTAGACTATCTCTGTATTAATTTTATTACTTTAAGTTATTTTGACGTCATAATAGTTGTGTTAATCTAGTTTTATTCTATACATATTTATATCTTTAAACATAACATCCAGACTACTATGTTACTAAAATTTAATAATTAATTAATTTGAATGGCAAAAATATTCCATTGGAAGTGTTTGCCAATGAGCAAATAAAGCATTTGAAACAATCATTGATAAAAATCAAAAGTAGAAAAGTTTTAAGATTAGCTCTTTAAGCGTGTTTTATTGATGAAAAAAATTAGTGAATTTGAAGGAAAGTAGCAATTTTATTAATCAATTTTAGTTTGTCATGTAGGTATATATGACTGTGGTGGTCAAAATAAGATGCAAATATGAGAAGAAATAAATCTGTCTTTCATAGAGTATTTTTATAAGTAACTAGGTTTTTGCTTTTGGGCACTCTCTATCCACTCATTATTCGATGGCTATCCAACACATTCAGGGAGAGAGCGAATGAAGGACCGTCAGCTTTATGAGTGCTCCGAAGCAAGGGCGTATAACCTGCTGCTATAAGTTGGTTTTCTTATCATAAAAACCTCAATAATACTTTTTGAACTCAAGACCTCTTTGCCCCCCGATTCTATGCAATACCACCAAACTAATATGAATATCCTTGCATTTCTTCCAATTCTGATGCATAGTGATAACGACTCCATAGAACGACTGGGTGTGCAAGGAAATGTGGAGTGAACCAGAGCGCGTGGCAGGTCACCTATGCGCTGGAATGAACGAGTGAAATCCGCAGTAGGAAGCTGCGTATCTGACTGCGCCAGACAGTCCGCCAACAGAGAGAGATGGAGGGAGATCATAAGGAAAGCTGTGTCCACTTTTACCACCGACGTGGATGCCTCGATGTGACCACGACCGGTCTGCCAAGAGCGTAACGACAGAGAAGAAGTTCTGATGCAAAGGATATGGCATTTTTTGGTACTGCAATCTATTGTTGGCGCAAATTCTTAAAATTTTAATTAGAGTTAAAAATAATAGACACGTTAGTGCAGTTTTAGTAGGTTGACAGTTCTGTATGCCCTCCTGTTTTCATACAAGCTGTATTAGAGAGCGATGTAATGACATTGAATTTTTTTTTATCTGAGGATGGAGTTTCTTTATTCTGTATCAAAAAGACTTGTGCAAGTGCAAAATCGCAAAGATGTGTATTGGACGATGACAGGACTTTTCTTTTTAAAAGTATTTGTTATCAAAGTTAATAATAAATGTTATAATTATATCATATTTTGGTATTACGATTGTATAAAATTCAACCTACACTGGTTGCTTAGTAATAAGTAATGGTTGGAAAGACCAGATTTAATTACTGTTGATGCTTCAACAGAATTTAATTAGAAGCAACTGTCGTTGTTGACTAAGCGCTGCCCAATATGAAAGACGGCCGTAAAGTGATTTTGGCGATTTATTTTTCCCTTCAATTAGTTAACAGATCCATTGTTTAACTGCTATTGGTACTGTATGACGGTTGACGAATTATTTTTTCTGCTTTTGGATTTAGCAGGCAATTCCATCATTGTATCTATGACCAATCATCATCTGAATTAATTTTGAAAGCTGTAAAAATAAAGAAGGTTGACAATAGGGATGCTTCTCCACCAGTGATGTGCTATGCTACGTTCCTACGGTTGCGTTTGATATCCACTAACGGGTTCAACTAAACTATGTTATGGATTCGTGCTCTGTATGCGTGCTATGGATGGTCGCGAGTGTTATGGATTCGTGCTCTGTATGCGCGCTATGGATGGTCGCGAGTGGTGTAGCTATGTGCAGAACAAAGTACAAACGATCAGTCCTAGCTTAGCTTTCACATCTTCGCAGCATAGCTGAAGAGCACATCTCTGGTGGAAAAGCACCCTTAAGGTCTACAGACTACAAACTAAGTAAAATAAACCAGAGGGCACGTTCATTGGGTTCGCGCCTGGGCACAGGTAACTGACGTGTTTTGCTTTAGTGATATTTTGTGCAACTGACGCTCTACGTTAAGAGGCTGACTCCACCCCATTATATCACACTAAGCCCGCCCGTAAAATCTATCAAGTAGGGGTCAAAATAGAGTGAATAGAAATCTATCAAATCACGTAAAAACTTAGGTGAAATGTTATTAATAGCGCGAAAAATATTTATGGCAAATATAATAAAACAAATATTTTACTTGTTACTACCTGCACTACATATTATAATAATAATTTTAATTGCCAGATTATTTCATTTTGAGCATTTTCGAAAGATTACTGTGTTTTTTTTATCTAGCTAAAGTAGCTGTATCGTGTTGTTAAATAAATAATGTTCCTCAGAATACAGTAAAATTGGCGTGTATTTTATAACAGTATGAACCTCGCAGTGTCGGCTAAAATTTACAGAGTGACAACAATTTAGCTGATGTCAGTGCCTTAAAGAAGAAATAATGAAGAGGAATTTTAAACTAAGACTCATGGATCGCGGTGGTAATCTCGATCGGCGAGTACCTACAATATATCTGTGCCTCTAGCACGAGTTCCTGCAGTTTACTTACTCGATCACACGTACAGTTTCGTCCCATACATTGAGTACCAGAGTTTTAGTTCTTAATAGTTTCCGCGAGAGGCGCTGGTGCTCAATGTATGGGAGGAAACTACATGTGATCGAGTAAGTAAACTGCAGGAACTCGTGCTAGAGGCGCTGATTCAGCTCAGTGTCCTACAACGAAGTCGCTAAAGTCTCTTTACCAGCCTTCTTTTTTATTAAAGCAGAATACCTACTAATAAATAATACCTGATAATATAGTTTTATAACAATTTAAAGATACTAATAGGTAGGTATAGGTAGACAGACTACTTCTATTCGTCATGTAAGTGTAATATTTAACAAAAGCCTTTTAAGAGGTTTAAAAATAATATGTAAAAGGAACCCTTGCCCTTAACTATAATCAGCAGCAACTGTAAGCAGTAATCCGTGATTACTGCTACAGAATTCGGCTTAACTTTGTAACTAAGCAAAATATTTTCGGCCTTTATTCTATAGATCTTGATTACGTCTAAATTACGTAGCCAGTAAGGTCGATATTCGTCTCATTTGATTCACCTCAGATAATGTGGTTCAGGCTTCAAATCACAGGAATCTAATACGCAATAGCAGCCCGGCGTCTGGAAATTGGTGGTGTACGCCTGTGGCTCGCAGAGCAGTTCAAACTGTTTTAAACCTAATCTCTTCCCGATCGTGTGAGTTAGCCGTCCCATCGGATTATAAAGTTAGGGAGTAGAGAGTGCACCTGTAGGCACAGATCTGCCGTAAACAAGCTTAAATGTCGTTATCGAACATCTGGCCAGGGCCTCTACCGGCTAAATCGCCGAACATCGATTTCTTAATTGGCATTCAAATAAATAAAGGTTAAAATGACTTAATCAATCGTTAAATCGGCTTCCATGACCACATATGACGTCATAAATGGTCCGGAATCGATTGCCAACGTTGAAGCCGATTTAACGATTGATTAAGTCATTTTTAACCTTTATTTATTTGAACGCCATTCACGAAAACGATGTTTGGAGACTTAGCCGGTAGAGCTCCAGGAGATAAAGGAATTAAAAAAAAAACTGGACGAAGGCAGAGATGTCCTCTCTATCCACACGCGCGGACACTCCTGCACTATAATATGTCCTAGTTGGCTATTCGTCGTTGAAACTCTGCCAAGACTACTATTATAATTTTTCCGTCTCCAACTGCACTCCCTGTTTTCGCTCACGTGGTGAGTCTCTGACTGCTCGTATAAAATGTTAAGACGCCAGAACATCAAGCTTCACTAATCTGTTTCCAAATATCCCCAATTGAAAGTGAACTTTATGCTTATGTGCTAAATTAGAAAATCTATAAAAATATTGACAAATTGGGGTAGCTGGATGTGCTGGCGTCTGTTTTTAGGTAACACTACAAAATATCAATATTTAAGAAGTCGTTGTCTCTTATATTTATATAAAACTTGGTAATACCTCTTTATACTTTTCTATAAGACTGTCAATATGTTTATCTGTATAAATGTGAATAAAACAATGACAAAGCAACACTGGAATGGAATTATTGTATCATTTTATCCTGTTGTATAAAAATATCAGTAAGTATTTACACCGTAGGTTAAAAGAGAATCGTTCAGCACCCTTCATACAAAACGAATTCTTTAGCTTTATTTATAAGCTGTGCCCCGCGGTTTAACCCGCATTAAACTTTATAAATTATAGCCTATGTGTTAATCCAGAGTGTCAGCTAACTCTATACCAAATTTCATTAAAATCGCTCCAGCCGTTTAGACTTGAAAAAGTAACAAACATACACACTCACAAACTTTCGCCTTTAAAATATTAGTGTGATTCACTGATTTAATTGGTTTTGGATTGTAACTAGAATCATCTGTAGGCTGATCAATGACCTAAATTTTGTCGTTTTGTAATGAGAAGGGTCATCAAATCTTAGTTCTTTATATAAACTCTAAACTGGGAAATCCAGGGGTAGCTGCTCTGCCTTTAACCTAAATGACACACTAGCAGATCGATTCGAGTTCCCTTGCTAACACCCTTAAGACCCACTCTATTTCTTTTTTAACGTGACGGGACTAGTCCCTCCCTCTTACCCACCACTGCAACTCCTGTAAGCCAGGATCAACAGTGGCACACAATGAAATGACACTGAGCGGTGATGCTCAGGCATGTCCCGGGGAATCGCTTTAACTGTCTTGGATCCCGCAACGAATTTAATCAGAAAGACAAAAAAGGAGGAGTTAGAAAATGAATAGTTCCACTTCCCTCCAGAGCAAAGCGGGAGACAGAATGATGTAAAGAGGCTATAGCCTCATAAAATGAGAGATTTGCAACTAGAGAAGCCAGCTGCAAAAGCACCGAGGATCAATTTAAGGGTCCTAAGTGAGCTGTGTTATATTTGATTCCAATAGTAGGTATGGCAAAAGCGCTTAAACGCACGGAAGTTGTTCCTTGTTGCCACAAGATCCGTATAATAAACTACTCCAGATATTGGTTGCAAGCTGTTAATACCACGCTAATTTTGCCAGAGATCACACTCCCACAGGATGTGATGAGCAGTTTGTTCATATTCGTTACTGGAAGTTGAGCACAGACAGATTGGTGAAGATACTAATTTGAAACTATACAATTTACTTTTAAAATTGGCGTGTCCGGTAAGAAATTGTGCAACACAATGGTCTAAGATTAGCCAAGTTTTATTTAACCGTTCGCGTACGTCCGGAAAGAACTGGTGCAGATGGCGACCCTTGGTTGAGGTATTCCATCTACATTGCCATTCATTTAGTAGTTCGTTATTTAAGTCAGCTATTGGCATAAATAGCCTGGTTATTTTCGTACGGTAGCGTAATGATAAGAAATCATTTTCTAAATTTTCGCGCGTAGTATAATACATCGCTGCTCGTCTTTGAACTTCAAGATCAACCGGAAGTACACCCGCTAAGACAGGTAGGGCCTCTGTGCTTACTGTTCTATCGGATTTACACAGAAATATCAACGCCAACCTCTGGCTTTGTTGTAATTTACGGCGAGCAGCTCCGATGCCCTGTCAGCCCACACAAGCGAGCCGTAGCATATACACCCAAGATAGGTTGCCCCGTAAATGATTTTAAGAGTATTAAAAGAGAGGCCCCAGGTTGCCGTCGATATCCTCGTAAGTGCAAAAAAGTTTCGCTTAGCTTTTTCCCCAACTGATTTAATATGTTTTATAAACGAGAAATTCTTTTCTAAAACTAAACCCAAATAACACGTTGATATCTTGCGTTTTACAGTAACATTATTAAGTTTTACGCTCGGGGGAGATTTTAGTTCACCTTTAAGAAGGAGTTGGTAGGTTTTATGAGGAGCAAATGTAAGGCGATTTATTTTACCCAATTCACTTATCATACTTAAGCAAGTTTGAGCCAGATTTTCCAACTCTCTCCTGGAGTTACCCTGTATAAGTAAGAGGCCATCGTCGGCATATGCCGTTAGAGAGCAGCGTAATGTCAAGAAATCATCAAAACCCAAGTTCCAGAGATACGACGCGAGCACTGAGCCCTGGGGGCAACCCATGGTTAACGATTTAGTGACTCTGAAGTGACCAAGCTTAAGAGTTGCAGAGCCATGTATAAAATAAGATGTGATTATCGAATATATATTACTGTAACAACCGCGTAACTTAAGTTTTTGTAACAAAATTGGCCACCAAGTATTATCAAACGCCCCTGAAATATCTAGGAATATGGCCAAAACGTATTTACATTCGGACGAGTTTACAGCTTTCCTCACTGAGATAGCTGCGTCCACTGTGGATTTACCCGCAGTAAAACTACATTGATTTCCGTGAAATTTTGGTCCTCCAGGCAGCAATCGCGGTACGATAAGTCGTTCTAGAAGCTTGCCCAAGGAAGGCAGCAACGTTATTGGTCGGTATGACTTAGGGTCTTCAGGCAGTTTATCGCCATTTTTTGGTATAATACGAATAAAACCGCTGCGCCAAGTACGCGGAAAAGTCCCTTCAGATATGCAACGATTAAAAACTTTTAGTATTGAATCACCGGATTGTTTTGTGGCTTCTATTATCATTTTGTTGGATATTTTATCCTCACCTGAAGCTTTGTTAACAGGTAGCGATTTCACAGTATTCATAAACTCATTAATTGTAGGAAGACTAGACATATACGTAGCGGGTGGATTGTTTGCCCACTGTCTAATCTGCTTGTGGTAGTCATTATCGTTCAAGGAACTATCATCAGGTATGCGCGAATTAAGTAGGGATTCCGTGGTCTCCTCTATGCCACTGGTGTAGGTATTAATGAAATAATACTGGTAAGGCGCTGCGTACAATCCATCACCGATAGCTTATTCGCGATATTCATACCCGAGTTGGAATCACTGACTAATTCGTTGATCTTTGATAGATAAACGGAAGCTTGTGTCACAAGATCGCAATAATTATACTCCGCACTGTTTGTATCGCTAATATTTAATGTAGACGAATAATCGGATTGAGATCCCCGAAAACGTTTTATGTCCGATTCCTGTTGACCATCGGGAGTACAAAACGTCGGTGACGCATCGCCTAACACTCGTTTGTTGAAGCCTGAAGGGGGCGTTCTGGGCGTTTGTTGACTTCTACCGAATACGTTCCGACCTCGATCAGGAGGGACATCATTTATTTTTGACATGTTATTCACAAGAAATAAGCAAGCGCTTTAATGTAAACAGCACGATAACTAATTTAACACGATAACAAGTAACTGTGACTATGACGCGGTACCATCATAAGAAAAAAAAAAGTTAAACTTACTCACCGAACGATAATTTGAACAAAAATCCAGATATTACTTATGAAAACACTTAAAAAACTTACAGATTGTTGTATTTAGCACTAACACTATATATATATATATCTCTCCTGACCGTATTCGGCCACAGCGACTGGCTAACTATTGAGAGCTTCGTTTATGTGCTCTCAGGTGACTGACGTATCCTATCTTTGAAGCGCACGTTCGACCACATGCGCTACAAGTCAGCACCCCTCCGACATAATTATAATATATGGCCGCGGGTGGTCGGGCCTTGAGTTCGTCTCGTTTAGCATCGAGCTCTTCTTTTCGCTTCTTCTCAAACTCGAACACCTTAGTGTGTACAGTGCGCCTCCATCGTGTTCGGTCCGCCGCCATAGCTTCCCAATGTGACGGATCAATGTCACATCTTTTCATATGTCGCTTGAGCACATCTTTGTACCGCAGGAATTGGCCACCTTGTTTTCGCTTGCCATCCTGCAGTTCAGAGTAGAAGATGCACTTTGCCACTCTGTTCTCAGACATTCGGGAGACATGGCCGCACCACTGCAGCTGCCGCCTCATCAAATAAATCTCAATTCCACCAACATTTGCCCGCCGTAGTATTTCCGTGTTTCTAACATGATCCGACCAACGTATGTTCATAATGTCGCGGAGGCATTTGAGGTGGAATCTATCTAATGTGCGGATATGTTTGCGGTACAGGCACCACGTTTCAGACGCATACAGGAGGTTAGGCATAACGATCGCCATGTACACATCTACTTTCGTAGATAGCTTTATGTCGTGTGAGCGGAAAACCCTGGAACGAAGTCTACCAAAGGCTGCAGCAGCTGCTCCAATTCTGCTGTTTACTTCATTGTCAAGGAGGCACCTTGACGTTATGGTGCTACCTAGGTACCTAAATTTGTCTACCTGCTTAAGTGAAACGTTACCGAGTTTTATGTCAACTGGGACACTATTCAACGTTTGGGCCATCACTTCGATTTTTTTGATGTTGATTTTTAGGCCAAATCTGCAACACGACTCATCTAGCCTCGACATACGAGTAAGCGTTTGTAGACCCTCTGACGTTTCCGCCACAAAACATAAATCATCCGCATACATCATCTCCGTTATAGTCGCGTAAGACACCTTGGTGCGAGATTTTAGTCTCGATAGTTTGAAGACTCCACCGCCATCGGTACGGAAACGAACACGAATGCCTTCAGACAGACTTTGCAAGGCCTCCCTAACTACAACTGCAAAGTACAGAATGAATAGAGTTGGAGCGAGCACGCAGCCTTGCTTAACGCCGCAGCTCACTGTAAAGAACTCAGAATCTTCACCTTGCACATTGACACAGCATCGCATGTCATCATGCAGGAGTCGGATCAATCTAATAAACTTGCCCGTGCACCCCAGTTTCGCTAGCACCACCCATAAGGCTTCGCGAGGCACGCTGTCGAAAGCTTTTTCAAGGTCAACAAAACATGCATACAGTGATCGACCTTGCTCTCGACTCTTCTCTTGAAGCTGTCGAATGGAGAAGATAGCCTCACACGTGCTTCGATTCGATCGGAAGCCGAATTGGGTTTCTGGCAGTATGTCTTCTGACAAGGGTAGCAGGCGGTTCAGTAATATCCGTGCAAAGACTTTCCCAGGAGAAGTCAGTAAGGAGATGCCTCTGTAGGAATTGCACTCAGATCTGTCGCCCTTATTCTTGTACAAGGAGCAAATACGCGAGACTCGAAAGTCATCAGGTACTCGCTCCTGGTCCCACATTTGAACGAATACTTTCCAGATAGTTTCATGCAGTTCTTCACCTCCATACTTGAGCAATTCTCCAGGGATATTGTCAATGCCGACCGCTTTCTCATTCTGCTGTTGTTGAATAGCAACAATGACCTCGCGCAGGGTCAGTGGCTCGTCCAGCTTGTTGTTAGTGGGGAGTGATGCCATCGAGCTAATGTGTGTGATGTCCGCAGCTCGATCAACATTGAGCAAGGTGTTGAAATGCTCTCGCCATCTATTGAGTACATCTGTCTTATTGGTATGCAATAGCGTCCCATCGTGAGATTTCAGAGGCACTCTAGTACTAATTGCAGTACCAACAAGCTTGCGGACCTCATCATAAAATGCACCCAGCTGTTGGGTATCAGCAAGCCACTGTATGCGCTCGGCTTTGTCACGCCACCACTTATCCCTTATTTCCCGTACATATTTTCGCAGTTCTGCTCCATTACGCTTGACTTCCTCCGCATAGTGGTTATCACGATGCTGTCGTAGGAGAGAACGGTGCTTTTGCATGGCCTTGGTCAAGATTTTGTCGTTGTCATCAAACCAATCTTCGCGTTTGTTGGGTTTGACACCCAGTATCTGCGATGCGGCGACGACTATGTTGGACGAAAGCGTTTGCCATTTAGCCACTGCATCACCATTCGCAACATCTATCGCCTGGAGTGCGCCACTTATTTCTCGAGCGTAGGTCTCACGAATATCAGGACTCTGTAATTTCTTAATGTCCATACGCTTAGGCTTTACCCCCTTAGATCTGCGAGGAAGGTAAAGGCGGAGGCTCAGCTTCGTGACGACAAGCCGGTGGTCCGAAGAACAGACTGCATTAGCATCCCGCAAAACGCGGGTGATATGCATTTGGGAAATATCTCTTTGTCGGACAATTACATAGTCAATCAGATGCCAGTGTTTTGACCTCGGATGCATCCATGTGGTCTTATACTTCGCCGGGAGTCTGAACATGGTGCTGGCGATTGCCAGCTCGAACTGAGCGCATAAAGACAGTAGGAGTTGTCCATTGCTGTTCATATTTCCAACACCATGCCTTCCCAAGACCCGAGGCCAAGCTTCAAAGTCTCGCCCCACTCTGGCATTAAAGTTACCCATTAAAAGAATCTGCTCCTTAGGAGGTATTTTGGAGAGGGCCTGTGTGACTTCTTCGTAAAACTTGGCCTTGATATCATCATCTTTGTCCATCGTGGGCGCATATACGCTAATGACGTTAATGTAGTTGTCAATGTCCAAGTGTAGCCGCAACGTGGTGACGCGGTCCGAGATGTGCACAGGACACTGCTCCAATTTGGATGCGATGTGGTTTTTGATGGCGAAACCAACCCCAGATCTCCTGGGTTCTGAAGACGGGGTACCTTTCCAGAAGAAAGTATAACCGCCCCGATGCTCAACTCTCTCCCCCTCGTCAGCCAGGTGTGTCTCACTGAGGGCAGCGATATCCACACCGTAGCGTCGGAGTTCTCGGGACACGAGGGCAGTTTTTCGAGGAGGGCCCAGGTTGGTTTCACGATCAAGAAGGGTGCGAACATTCCACGTTGCAAAAGTCATATTCCGGGGTTTAGGTATCTTTATTCTTTTGTTAACGTTTATTCGACCACGTTAAGGGTGATGCAGAGACAGCCGTGGCTACTACCTCCGAATGTGACGGGTTAAACCTTTTTTAGGACACCTTTTCTAGTCCCCTCCCCTGATTGGGGGAAGCAGGGTCTCTCTAAAAAGAGCTGCTTCGTCACCCAAGGAGCTGCCGAACCACACTGTTAACACAATGCAGTGCAGAACGACCATCTACCCTGAGCCGCCTACGTGCAGGCATCAGACAAAGCCCGGCAGGCATCACTACCAGACCTATCTACCTCTGCCCATCGCCGTAGGACTACGTCTAAATCGGAGTCCGTTATCAGAAAGCCAAGTCAATTACGCAGGAGATATTATAGTGCACGAAACGTTAAGCACGACAGTGTCCGCGCCAACACAGGTGCACTCTTATCCCTACCTCTATGTATCCAATGGAACGGGAGGCCGCTACAATTGGTGAGAGGTAGGGACGTGGGCATCACCTAGGCCTCTGATGCCAACCTTATTTGTAGGCACCGCAGTGCACTGAATCTAGTGGCTGGCCGGGGTCGCCAGTCGGTCGTAGCGGGAGGTATCCGCTCTTGGGGAGTGGTAGGGTGAAGGAAGGGATACTACTGCCACAGGAGACAGGAATGTGACAGCAGTAGCTGGAGTAGTCCGGGGTCGCGTACCCGTAGTGATTCTAAGCATTAAGTAGCTATCGGACAGATAACTGACTGAATCTCCCTCTGAACACACTAACACTAAAGCTAGAAACAAAACACAGGTCACAAAACAATCACGAAATAGCAGAAAAATAATATTATTTCACAGCGAACCTCCGACGCACTGAGCCGTAGCGTAGCGGGAAGGGAAGTTTTTTAACGTGATGTAAAAAATTACAGTAAACCCACCTTTGCAATCTTGACTCTCTTCTATAAAACAACGACAGATAACAATTTAATGTATTAGGTATGTACATCCTGGTATACCTACTAGTTTTATAATCATAACTTAATATCAATTATAACTTGCTGCATCCAATACAAAGTAAAAGTTGCAAATCATCTGTACCACTGATTCCGGAAGACACGAATACCTACTAGGAGGTGGTATATTACGGAAAATGGAAGGATGTTCCCATAAATTAATAGATTCTAAAGAGGATCTTTCTTTGTAATTAAACACAATTCAACTGACTTGACGGGCCTGTGGCGTGTTTGGTAAATGATTGCTTTGTACGCCGCAGGTCGTGGATTCGATTCCCCCCCCATTACAAATATTTGTTTGTATGAACATGTCTGTTTGGCCTGAGTGTCTATATCAGTATTTATTAAAGAAAAGTAGTATATCAGTTATTTGGTTTCCATAGTACCTACAAACTCTGCATTGTGTGGGATCAGATGACAGTGTGTGAATAATTTCCTAAGATATTTTTAACTACTCATCATACAGAAAGAAAAAAAAATGATTTTGGTAATAAGTATTTACCAACACTTTTTTGGGCAAAATACCTTCGTATACTTCTGACATATTTCTGTGTAACAATTTGTGCGTGTTTAGGAAGGGTTGGTTGACGGAGGGCGTCTGATAAGTTATCTTGCGAGAATGCACACACTCATTTAAAATTAGAAACTCACTAAGAAACATAATATTAACTATGTCCCTTTTTCTAATCAAATAGTTTTATGTCGGTAACTTTGTATAATGCACTTCTCTTCTATAAACAAAAAAATAATAAGAGAACTTATTTTAATTATTATAATAAGAAGTTGAATATTAACTTACCTTTACATGTACCCGCCATATTTTAGTTATGATTCTCCTTCTAATGGGCACTAGAGCTTGTTTCTCTTAAATTCGCCTTTTATTGGGCGAAACTGTTGCTCTAGGCTTACAAGAGTTGCAGTGGTGAGTAAGAGGGAGAGACTCGCCGCATAAGATTATAAACATATAGACAAATACCTACTACATTTCTGCAAATAAATTATATATCATGTCACCAATACTCTTTTCATGCAATTTTTTGTCACTGCTATGCCGAGCCATGTCGGTTTCTTCGTGAAAGTATCTAAATTCAAAACAATCAAACTAATTCCTGTAGTCGAATCTGATGACTTGAAAAAAGTAGGTACTTTTAAATAGTTGAGCATAGCCTATTTTTAACCGACTTACAAAGAGGATGTTCTCAAGTTCACTATTTTTTTTTTTTATGTATGTACACCGATAACTTGGAGATTTATGATCCGATTTACGTGATTCTTATGTTTAATGCGGAATAGTTGCCATTTGGTCCCATAAATTTTTTATATAGTTTGGCCCAGTAGTTTTCATTTTATGAAAAAAATTGCATTGAAAATTTTTGTTTATCTGGACGATGTAATTGTCTTTGCCACACGTTTTTAAATATTAGCCAGTCTAGCTAGACTCATACTGTTCAAATGTTTCTTGGTGTGAACATAAATAACAGTTTCAGATGACTAGCGTTTAATAAACGCTTATAAGCTCGTTTTTGGAAGCGCATGTAGGCGCACATTTTAGCACAAGCGCATTATTTTATGTATGTACGTACACCAATTACGCTGATATTAATGAACCGACTAGCTGTGCCTCATGGTTTTACCCGCGTCAAACTATATAAATTATAGCCTATGTGCTAATCCAGGATGTCAGCTAACTCCATAACAAATTTTATTAAAATTGCTCGAGATACAGTTTTCCAATGAGGTTAAATATTTGAGAATTATTTTTGACCAAAAGCTCACATGGAACCCACAAATCAAGAAAACTATACAAAAGGCAAAACTTGCCTTAGGTATAGGGCGTCGCCTGGTAGGGAGAAGGGATCCCACCCCAAACTTCTCCTAAGGTTATACACAGCTGTAGCGAGACCTACCATTGCGTATGGCTCGGTAGTCTGGTGGAGCAAAACCAGCCGAACGACAGTATTATACAGGCTCAATAGCCTGCAAAGATCTGCATGTAGGGTAGTCACAGGAGCCATGTCCTCCACTCCTGGAGCGTCACTTGAGGCATTGCTGAACCTGCCGCCTCTTACACTGTTTATACAGTCTGAGGCGAAGACCGGCATGCTGAGAGCAGCCGCACAGGGGACTGAGACGTGGCTCTCAAAGGGACTGAGGTCTTTACGTGACCTAGTGCAACAGGACCCCATACGAGGCATGAAATCAGACTTTTTGTCCCCACAATATAACAGCACCAATAAATATTGTATGGCAATATTTCTTGTGTGGCAAGTAATATTGCCACACAATATTTCTTGTACTAAAATACTGATTTAACAACAAAGTATCGTGGAAGAAGGGGAGCCTAATTTGGTACACCGATGGCTCCAAAATGGGAAATGACGTAGGCTGTGGAGTTTTTGGGGAGCGACCCAGATTCAAAGCCAGTAAAAATCTGGGAAAATACGCCTCAATTTTCCAGAGGTTTATGCCATCATTGTATGTGCAGAAGCCAACCTGCAAAAAGACTATGTCAATCTCACAATCTACATCCATTCAGACAATCAAGCGGCTCTCCTAGCCTTGAACTCTGACACTATAACGTTAGGGCTGGTTATGAACTGCATTGACAGTCTCAATACCCTGTGCCTTAGGATCAAGGTGATACTTCGATGGGTACGGGCTGGAGCTAAATTGGTCCAATACGGCCCTGAGCTGATATGCGGAATACCAAAAAGCACAGTCCAACTCACCCTAAGGAACCATTGCCAACAGGAAGCTATTAAACGCTGGCACAAACTTCCAGGTTTAACTCACTCCTAAAAAGCTATCAAGGGCTACGACCGCAAAACTACAAACGAAGCCCTGACACTTAATAGGAGGAATTTATGCATCATAACTAGAGTGTTAAGGGGACATTGCCGTCTCAGGAAACACCTGTCTACGGTGGGCATCAGAGACTGTAGAGTGTGTAGATTTTGCAATAACGCGGACGAAACACCTCTATACCTGCTCTGTCACTGTGAGCCACTGACGCATAAATGTAACACCGTCCTGGGCCAACACTTCTTGCACCAGGACGATGCTATCGATACTCCTGCCAAAAAGATTCTGCAATTTATCTATGTTGCAGGGTTAGACAGTGAAGTTTAGTTGGAGCGGCGAGCACAATAGTTCATCACTGGACGCAGTGTTACCAGGACCTCCGGGGACTGGAAGTAGCCGCCACCAGAAGAATAGAGAATAATACTTAAAACTGACACTCAAAGATTTTTTTTCAACAAACCCATACGTTTGGGGTTTCTATGTATATGTATAGGTCTTTAAATGATATTGAGGTTTCTAATAAAAAAAGTTCTTAACTGAATAGTTCGCGCGAGAGACACTTCCAAAGGCGTAAAATGATTGTAATTTCCTCCGTCCCCTCCTGTAATTTCCAAAAGAGTACTATGCAAATTTTCACCGAAAATTAAATAGGTACATAAAATTTAAACACAAACAAAAATTAAAGACATCAATCGTAAACAGCAATTTAGTTAGGTACTTACGTTAGGTCATTCTATCAACTCAAATACTTGCTGCTAGGGAACCCTTCATAGGCGAGTCCGACTCGAACACGGCCGTTTTTTTTAATTATATAGCTCAGCAGACTCGTTGCCTAATCGATCAATAATAAGACCTAGTCTAACAGCCCTCTGCTCAGCAGACTCGTTAGCTAATCAATCATAAATAAGACCAATCCTATGAGCCCTCTGCTCAGCAGGCTCGTTGGCTAATCGATCATTAATAAGACCTAGTCTATAAGCTCACAGCATACAGACTCGTCAACTAGATGGTCATAAATACGGCCTAACCTATGCGCTTGTTGTTCAGACTTTCATGAATCTTAGCGAGTCTAGTCTCGTACTGTGCAGGTTTTTCTTAGAGTGAACGTAATTTTTCTTAGTTTACAAACGTTCTTCTCGATCATTCACTGTCGCACAAGAACGTGAAATATATAATTTCGAACAACATTTTTGCGGAGGATATATACTTATTTTATTTTTCCGTTCCCGTTTGTTGTAACCTATAGTTTAGAGGCGCGGGGCACCTTTCGTAGGCCTACCCATAGCTAGACACTAAAAAGTAACAAATAAAAAAAACTTCGTTTAAAAAAACCGACTTCAAAAACTAAAAAGTATAAAAAATATCTTAATAAAGATTAAATTAATGCAAAAAAAAAATTTGCTTATGCAAACCTAATACCTTTAATATTAATGAAATGCTATAATTTGTATGTGCTATTGATTGAAGTCGGCGCCAGATTTTTTATACTTTTTAGTTTTTGAAGTCGTTTTTTTTCATGTTATTTGATTACTGGAGAAAAAATTGAAATCGGTTTATCCATAAGCAAGACAGTATCGACAGTATATGCAACCGTTGGTGGCAGCCGATAAAGATACCGAGTATCTATATAGCAAGTTGGTAGGCGGTAAAAAGTTATTGATATAGCTTCGTGTTGCTATGGACTTGCAAAGCATAATGGTTTCCATTCGCATTGCTTCCTGAATGAGTTATCTAGGTACTTACGTAATTACAAATCCCATACCTTGGTATATATGTATAAGTAACGGCTTCTTGTATAACAGCTCATATGCTAAATCATAACAACCTCGGCTGCTGATATCAAAACAATTGACCATGTTACAGAGCTGACCACACGTCTTACCATATTAGGATATTCCTGAAATTCCTCATATTCGTACAGTAAGTAACAACTGGCACGTTAGAACTCTATCACAAAAATAAGTAACAGGCCTGTCTAGCTTGACCTATCTTGCAGACCCCTACCGAAGGCTGTAGTTACACAATAATTGCCTACAATACATTACACAGTCGCATATGCATTCGTATGTCTTATCTATCAGACAACATATTACGAATCAACTTAGCAGAGGTACGAACTACAGAGAGTGCCATCAAGCGTGGGTTACGTAGTCTGTAGTCTTATTTGCTATATGGCTTCAGCGCATGCTTGACCGGTGAAGAAATGTAAGACTCCTAGGCTAACTGTAAAGTAAAACTGGACCAATTTCAATTAATAACATGAGTTAAAAATCGAAATTGGTTCAGTTTTGGAGCACGTAATAGGAGAAGACAAAAGCTAGATTTTAGTAGGTACTTATACCAAGATTTCTTTACCGCACGCATGAAAACGATACTCACAAGTAGCCATCCCAGAAAAAATATGCAAAGCATGGTCTCCGCATAATTGAATGAACTTTTTAAACACTCTCCTATTTAAGTGGTGTGAACTCGCAGTACTAGAGTTCAGTTCTAAGTCTCCGCTGAAGTCATGTCGTCGTTAAGGACCCTGCTTTGTGACCTCTGCATCATCATGCTGTTCGGTGCCCATTTTATACTGGCAGCCGATAAAGATACCGAGTATGTAGCAAGTTGTTTTTAGTAAATTTTACTTTCTTTTTTTTCAAACCCTATCTCTATAGAACAGAGTTTCAATCATCTCTGAGCCATCGTCGCTTCCAAGGTGCAGTTAGTTCGCGTTTTTTTAAACTAGTGTTCTCTAGCAATTAAGTTAAAGAGAGAGAACACTAGTTTGAAAAAGCGCTTGTCGGTGTAGCAGGTTCCAGCCTTCTCTATCTTCTTCTTGACTTCTTTGTAAGCCTCCATTTTCACAACTTCCTTCACCGGATCCATATATTTACGTCTCGGTCTGCCTCTCTTTCTCCTTGTCTCCATTTTACCTTCTATGGTGTTGGTGATGAAACACCAACATCACCAACTATTGTTCTACCATTCTTTTTTTTAAAGACTACGTCCGCAGGACGGTATTATTTCCCAGTATCATGAGCACGTTATAAGTTCTTAGTCTGAATGTGAAAACAATGCACGGATAAAGACATTATCCAGCCTCAGCCAACAACCATAAATGGTTAAAAAAGTTGTCCTTTGCGGAAACTGAACCTGAAACACGAGGACACCGAACAGACTATTTTAACCACCTAGCCACACATGTAGTCAGTTTCATGAGTATATTCCTACACTATTCACAATATTTTAGTATGAGTTTGCAAAAAACGAAACGTAGGAATGAGTTAGAGCTCTCAAAGGGTGCGCAGCGCTATATAAGTTTTGCCAATCACAATGCTTATTTCCTTCGAGAGCTGGAATTCATTCATACGTTTCGTTTCCTGTGGACTCGTACCAAGCCTCCTTGTTGCATATCGAGGCTAAACATAAACCGTACCTCACTATAATTATTAGATTGTTGTTCCAAAGTGTTCTATATGATTTTATTTCATTTTCAAAATTAGCTCGAATCATTCCAGTCAGACTCAGAGCTTTAGGAGACAAAAATCCCAACGATGGTCTGTATAGGTTCATAATTTCACACTTCAATTCGCAGCTTTTCTTATAGTAAATTGAAGAAACAATTAATATTAGATTTTCATATTTAATTTATAGACAGAGGATCTCGAGAGCGTAGACGGCCTGGACGCCCAGGTACCTACTTAAATTAAAATGTGCAACTCGAATAGTGGTCATTATTTCGTGAGAGAAATGTTCCACTTCTCCAGTTTTCCCTTAAAAATTATTAATTCCTATCTCTTTCAGAACTATATCGGCCAGTGTCTCGCCGCCTGATGATATAAAGTTCATAGCCAAAGGTAATTGTTCTTGTGGAGGCTTCCCGACCAACACCTTCGAAGCGGGCAGCGAGCCGACTCTGTCCCAGACACCGGGGCTAGTGGTCACGTGCGACGAGGAAGGCGAGGGCACCTGCAAGAGTCTGTGTAACGCCCTGGCTATTGCCACTAAGGCTAAAGGCCCTGACGTCTTGTGCAGTAGGCTGAAGGACGTCAGTGAATTAAGGGTATGTAATTAATAATGTCCTCTAAATATTTAACATTTCAGCCCAGAATGATCAAGGAAACTATGCACACACTTCAATGAGAAATTAGAGAAAACCCATGACAACCGGCACCGGGATACTGAAGGTAGTGCCTCGACCAACCGGACCCGTCCAGACGTTTCAGCCTTGCATCAAAAACCGCCGTGACTTAGTTGGTAGTGAACCTACCTTCTGATAAAAAGGTAGCGGGTTCGATCCCCACACAAGACAAATATTTATTTCTATCCGTCGTCTAGTATCCATAGAAGAAGAACTAGCTTTACTAAATTTGGGTTAGACGGCGCTGTGTTATGTCCGCGATATTAAAAAAAATATGCTCAATCATCCTCCTCCGTATGAACCGTCCTCCCAGGTATGTCTTAAGATGACCTAATCGTCGAGATCCTAGAGCAAGTCATTTTTATTAGAAATTCTCGTGATATTGTACACAATTCAATATTCGATTATATCTCCGAATCTCTGTCAGCCTCACGGCGCGCGTCTTCACGAAATAACGTAAAGCTAAAATTACACAAAACATTCCGAAAACAGAACTGTCCATGCCTCTCAAAGTCAGAAACCTCCCCGAGCCGAGGATCGCACCTCAAGGATTGTAGTACTATTTGTTCGACAGCTTGAGCCATCACACGTCAAAAAAGCTAACAGGGGGCCTACCGCCTAATTCGCCGATCATTGTGATCGTGATCGGCGTTCAAATATATGAGGATAAAAATGACTAAATACTTCGTTCTATGACCACAACGTTGAATATCGTTCCTATTATCTTCATCTATTTGAATTATGATTTTTGATAGCCACAACTTACTAAACAGCCGAGGACCGCATTTACCGCATGCAGCACTGGAACATAGGGAGTCTGGCTATAAAATGTAGTTTGATAAAAATTTATAATTGATTGATGATTTTTGCAGTTATCAGCGTTCTTCAAAGCGTGTGACAAACCATGGACATACGCCGACATCACGGCCGACGAGCCGCTCTGCTGCGAGGAGTCCAAAGCCAAGACATGTGCGTCTGTGTTGAAGGGAAACTCCACGGACACGGTCGACGCCAACGTTCAAATGTAACACAATAAAATTAGTAATAATCATATATTTTTCTAATACAATATTGTGTTGTTTAAAAATATTATTAAAGCCGTAAAATTTTATATCTGCAATTGCGTATTTTATTTGATCTGTTATTTTGCGTTTCTAACAAAAAGTTTGGCTTTAGTGTCGTTATCTACATATATCCATATAACCATAAGAATTGTACCTGGGGCTCTACCGGCTAAGTCGCCGAATATCGATTTCTTAAATGGCGTTAAAATAAATAAAGATTTAAAATGACTTAATCAATCGTTAAATCGGCTTCAACGTTGACAATCGATTCCGGACCATTTATGACGCCACATGTGCTCATGGAAGCCCATTTAACGTTTGATTAAGTCATTTTTAACCTTTACTTATTTTAACGCCATTTAAGAAACCGATGTTCGGCGACTTAGCCGGTAGAGCCCCTGATCTTGTGTACAAAACTGTCAATATTTTAAATATCGATGTGCACCTCCTTGTCTGCGGGTATTCCTGGCTGGCTAAGTAGTAGGTAGCAAATAGTAGGTCTTAATGCATTCGGTCATGATATATTGATCAATGGTTTGTTCATAAATAAAGCCACGATTAGTACCTACGGGGTGCCTTACGCATCTATTGAAGTGGCGAACGCCATCCGGCCGAGTGATACTAATTAGTATGGACAAACCGTCGATAACATAGACTCACGCCAGTTTCCCAGGGGGGTAGGCAGAGTCAACAGATTTCCATTTGTCACGATTTTTTTTATATAAATATATAAGAGGGCGAAAAACGAGCAAGTGGGTCACCTGATGGTAAGTGATCACCACCGCCCATGGACACTCGCAACACAAGAACAGTGGCGGGTGCGTTGCCGGCCTTTAAGAGTCAGCAAACAAGTGTTGCTGACCCTTCCCCCCAACCCGATGAGCTCTGGCACTTTGCACACACTCGACAATTCCTCCATTATTTAACTATTGTTAGGATTACTGTCGAATAGACAACATACAATAGAGATAGGTGTGCACAATTGCACAAATTGTGCACAATATGTGCGCAATTATTTCCTTACGGAAATAACCTCAAAGAATAAACACAAAATTTGTTCGTCTAGAAGAAAAATAAATCTGCCTATAGTTTAGTTCTTTTTTATAGGCATATGTAAGTTACCAAAATTGAAACGAACCAATTAATTAAAACACAAATGAAGATAAAACCGTATAATATTAACACTAATTCCCTCTATGTATGTATATTGGTGAGTACGTTCTTTATGATAATAACGTGTTTAAAAGTACTTGAATATCTCAACAAGACCTTTGGTGTTCACACATTGAGAATGTATACCAAGAACGTAATCTTTCACTTGTTTCCAAATGAATAAACACCAGTCGATCGAAGACAGCGTCGGGCTAAAATCGACTCTAAATACATTTATATAAAATTTCATTTCTTTCGTATTTGTGATCAGCTAGAACTCAGTACATTTTTAAAAAGATGAATACATTTCTATTGTAATATAAACAAGGTTTGAATTCCAATGGTCCATTGTCAGCGGACTGGCTTTTGTTTAGTTTCATGTTGAAGACAACGGGAGTTACAAAACCGCAAATGCAACCTATATAGCAACAGTATAAATATTGCCTCACTTTACATAAGCGAACTATCAATAAAATAGTAGGGTAGGCAGACTAACCACTTAAGTCAAAAATATGTTTAAAAAAATATTGTAAAATATATGCTTTGACGTGTTATTTAGATTAAAAATATTGGTAAATGCATTTGAAGCATATCAAATTTTGTTTTGTGTGTTTCTAATGTATTCAATCCATTGTACTATAGTTTTTTCAATTCATATTTAGCATTCAAATAATTTGATAGAATGTCATTTTATGTCATATTGAGGCCAATTATATAAAATTGTAGCTAAACAAAGTGTCGATTTCTGTAATATTCAAATATGTCAATGTTCAAGTTCTTTAAGTCTTAACTGCAGAACAATCTAAGGCACTTAAAATACAACATATTTAACCCTAAAGGAATCTACTCCACTTCGTTGTGGGAAATAATGTTTGCTTCGTGAGGTGACCCTTATCATTTTGGGTGAAATATGATGATGAACTTTTGGACTGCTGCGTCTTTTGGGGTGAAAAGTTTCGGGCTCAAACGAATATATATAAAGGAATTGAAGTACGCCTTGTTGAAGCGATTCGTTTCCGGAGCGCTGGCATACATGTTGCCCAACAAATAGGCCTTATTACCGTACAGCGTGGCAATGTTGCTAGTATTTTAGGAATGTTCAAACTGGTCCAGTTTTAGAATAATTTGTTTTACAGATTTATTATTTGTTGTCATTATGTATATTAATATTACAAATATTTAATTTAATATTACAAATAATAGATGAACTTTAGTCTGCCGCACCTATTACTTTCCTTTAAACATTGTACAGGTGTTCTGTATTAAGGTATCATTGTCACAATTGTAAATATATATTTAAATACAAGGCAACCTTGATTGAACAAACATAATTGTTCTACATAATATACCTCTCAAAGCGTGTCGGACACTAAAACAGTCTAGTACACACGGCTACATATGAAGCTATACATTTCCAATATAAGCCGACCTCTCATTGAATGGAAATCCTATACAACTCTAGATCAGCTTATACTGGAAATGTATACCTTGAGATGTAGCCGTGTGTAACTACTACGTTACAGACATAAATTCGATGAAGTGTTAAGCCATATTTCTCATACGAGTTGTGTATACTTTCTTTATCTTACCCACATAAGTAAATGGAAATATATCGAAGACTATTCGGTCTTCGATATATTTCCCGGTAATTAGAACAATCAAACAACTAAGGCGCATGATCTTGGCTAATAAAATAACGTCATAGAATGTATTGTACATCCCTGGCAAGACCCAAACACAGTGTTCGGTTAAAGAGTAGAAACCAAATAAACTTCCAAGAAACAGGAACTTTCCTCATAATATTCTTAAAGTTGATCTCAAAAACATTAGAAATTGGAGACCTGAAACCTGTTTTGGGGTGACAAATAGGACACCTTAGCGCAAACAGCCATATGTGGGGTGTAAATATACGGTTATGTATTTGCTAAAGAGCGAGACACTACTATCGTTTATGTATTAACGCGAATAAACTAATTTAAATGTCGTTACATCTCTTTCTATTATAGCTAGCATGAAGAAGTCAGGGCATATTTAGAACTGGAACAAAGAAAGCCAACAGCTTAATGAGTTTTTTAAATTACTTCAAAAATATTTTGAGTATGAATTTAGCAAATTTACTGAAGCACATTTTGTCATTATTTTATAGCTTATAAAACAGCCATATAAACGAGTCAGATGGATGCGCGCTGAAGTCTATGTCAACACTACTAAATGAGAAATTGTAATAAAAAATGTAATTATTTTTAAAAAGAATTCCATTCCTACTGAGATTTTTTGGGAGACTTTCTCAGTAGCTGTTAAATCATGCACAGTATGTTAAATAAAAAAAAATATGACAAAAAAATATAAAATGTAAACAGAATAATATTTTCATGACTAGGGCTACTAGGGATTCGTATATTGAATACTTAAAAAAAAAGTTTTCAATATACGAAGAACAATTACAAAATTATATGTTTATGTTTTCAATATTTTGAAAAGTATAATTTTATGCACAATGGTCCGTGTATTTTGTCAAGGCGAATTATTTAATTAGGGAGGGTGTTGTCTTTAAATAAATATTTAAATATATAAAATAAGAACTCGTAGTACCAACGGCCGCTGGGGCAGAAAGGTTGCGATGATATTGTGAGGGTCTGGAAGCCGCTGGACGCGGGGAGCGCAGGACCAGTAATTGTGAAGTCTTTGGGGAAGGTCATTGTCCTGCAATGGACGTCGTTCGGCTGATATGATGATAAAAGTAATACTATAGCTTTGCAAAACTAAAAATATTTTGTCGATTTCATTTACACTTTTTCAGAAATAGATGTAATTACATTTAACATAGCCACAATTATATTACAAAAGTTATAGTAGGAAATTGATGAGATCGCGGTACGGTGGCTAATTTATTCCAGTAAATTGTAATGTGTATTAAATACATAAGAGAGGTGGTTCAACATTCTCTTGGATAGTGGTATTTACAAATATTTAGCTTCTCCTCTCGAGAATCTTGAGTCTAAGTGTTGAGCTTTCTTAATGATAGACTTCTTCTGAGCCTCGTCGAACTTGTTTACTTGGAGGTCCACGTCACGGCTGAAGGGCCGCCGCTCCTTTTTGCCTTCTTCTTTTTCTTCCTTCTGTAAATGTCACTTAACATAAGTCTTTGTTATACTACTGAAGCATTAGTTAAAGCGAAGATTATCCTACCAATTGAACCCACTTATTGAACAATCCTCTTCTTAGCCAAAGCCAAGTTTAACTAAGAAGATAGACGAGTTGAGTTTTTCCAACTGATCACCATTTAGTCAATTATTATTTTTAAGTAATAGTAACACTCCGGGCCAAATTTAGGCTACGGCGGACAAACTCAACGGAAACTAACCAATAAACGCAAGACATATTATAGTGCACAAGTATAGTGCACAAGTATAGTGCACAAGTACACTTCATTCGACGCTCTATTTGACACGACCCGGGATAGCTTTACGCGGTTTTCGAAGCACTGATGTATAACATCGCTATCATAACTTTGAGCTGATAAATATCACTTTTTACTTATACTTGGTGTAACAAAGGCAAGGGGCGAAGACAAGCACCCCAAGAAAGTACATTGAAGTGTAGTAGAAATGTACAGTAGGAGTCTCAAGATATAATTATTATTTAGGTCACATTGACAAGCTGTGCGTCTCTGGTAACCCCATAAAACAATGCTTTAAAAGACATGAGAAAAATAACAAACCTTTTTCTTCTTTTTTAATTTCTTCTGATGCATATCCAGTAAACTTTCTTCCCTCTTATGTTTCTTTTTATGCTTCCTGAAATTTAATTGTTTAGTTTAATACTATTGTCCAGAAAACTACACTGTCAGCGCAGGCGACAGAGAGGCAAGGGGCGCGGGGTACAGTGCACCGAGAGAGGGATCGCGTCACTGTCGGCCGAAACATTGTATTATACGTTCAGAATAATTCCTTTGTCAAGCCTGAAAACAGCAGATAGTAGTAGAAGACTGTATTACTTCTTCTCGTACTACTATCTGCTGTTCTTTATCCTGCTACCACTTGCATGTGGCTTCCGCTCTGAGGTATGGTTTGCTATTATGGGGTAATTCAACAGACGTTAATCGCGCCTTTATCGCTCAAAAAAAAAGTATACGAGCAATTGTGGGAATACGTCCATACGAATCTTGTAAGCCATACTTTGATAAGCTGAAGTTGCTAACACTTCCGTCTATATACATCTTTGAAATTTGTATGTTTGCTAGACAAAACTTGCATCTCTTCTCGACTGCAAAAGAATTATTCCCACGGTCGGTTAGATACCCGCAGAGACTGGTATTGTCACATATTCCGAATACTGCACTGTATCAAAAAAGTTGTGTGGGTGTGGCCATTAAATTATATAATAATATTCCAAATTGTGTAAGAGAGTCAATGTCTCTAAACATATTTAAATGCAGATTATTCAAGCTCTTGTTACAATATAGGTTTTATAGCGTCAAAGAGTATTTAGATTGTAAGTTCAATGATATGTAAATTGTGTTTAAACAAGTATTGACATTAATTATTGTTTTATTTTGTTATTAATATGACTGTGTAAATTGAACATTAGGTATTTAAGTATAACGTAGATTAATTTGTAATTTTTTGCATGCCAAACTGGCGAAACATGTATCTACCTACTTATTTTTCATGACCATCTGTAACCATTTACCATGTTTCTTGTGAATAAAGAATTGAATTGAATTGAATTGAATTGCAGGACTTCCGTCAACTCTATTCACAGTGTTTGTGATACATGTATTATAGTTGAGATCATGGTATTGTAGTACGATAAGTTGTGTTTAGTTAGTTCAATATGCTTGCGGGTAGTTTGTTAGAACAGCCCAGTCCAAGATAATTGAAAATCTAACTAATAATTGGAAATGGGGTAATCTTCGACTTCATTGGACTGGGTCGAGTTGAGGATGGAAATAGCTGTAATTAAATCAAAGTAAATAGAAATTTGATTTGTCATTTAAGCCGCTGAGAACGAGGCTATCAAGCGGCTACCTTACATCAGTATGTCAAATCAAATTTAAATATTTCCATCGTAAATAGTATAAAGCTGATCGAATTTCAGCCTTGTCAACATAGGTGCACTTTCATTATCCATTGGGTCTGAAGTCCCACGTACAGCGCCGACAGCTTTACGAACTCCCAGAAGCGCAGGGGTGTAACACCGGCCACTTCTTGATTGTAGGCTGATACTAATAATTTTTCCTCATTAGACTATTAGGCCTGACCTAGGATATGAAAATTTGAACTCATTACCTATCTAAAGTTGGACCCATAAATGAGCCCTACTAATTAATAAAAATAAATTATAATGAACTCACTTAGCCGCGGACTCTTGCTCGTCATCCCTACTTGCGATGTGATGCATCCTTGCTTCTTGCTTCAGAGAGAGTTCCATGTCCACCTCCTTCACTTGACCGGCGGCTTTCCTGGCCTTCTCTTCTGGTGTGTCTGTCCAACTTGATCTGGACGAAACAGGAAATACTTGCTATTAAATCAAAACTCTTTTATACTACAACATAAACAAAGTAATAGAAACTCACCTGTCTGACATATCAGGACCTTCTTTAGCGCGAAATGTCCGTGCTTCTAACCCCAAGATTTTCGCTTTCCCCTCAGGCAGCTCCAACATCCATTTCTCTCGAGACTTAATTTTCGTACTGTCTGACGAATGGCCATCCAACTTCTTAATCTTAATATCTAATGCTCTCTCTTCTAGTCGACGATGGGCATCGGACCACTTTTCTTCAGCCCCTTCAGGGAGTGGACCTATGCCTGTATCCTCATCCGAACTCGCATATTGGACCACTTCACGTTTCTTTTCAGCTAGTATTTTACGCATATCATCTGGGATGGATGGTCCTACAATAAGAAAGAGTTATTGTAATCTTGTCATATGGTAATATTCCCGCCTTTTTGAAAATTCGATACCTTCATTGTAAACTGAAACTGAACTGGTTTCATAATTCGTAACCGATTCAGCTTTGATAATACTTTTTATTCAATAGGAAATGCTTTGGAGATGGTCCCATATAATTCTTGTTAAAATAGTTTAAAATAAAGAATAATAAAAAATATAAGGTGACTATATGGTTTCTAAAATAGTAATTACCTTGATATTATTTTGTTGTTCTGAAACTAGAATTTCTACTTCATACATATGCACCATAATAATAGACAAATGATGTCTATTTTTGTGGTGTGTTTAAGTAGAAATTCTTTTAAAAATATTGGAAGTTTGTTTTATTTTGTAAAGTGTGAACCATTTGTTTCACAATGGCCAAGTAGGTAAATTACAGATAACACTTTATTTATCTATTACTTTAAGGATATTTTGGTGAAAAAACAGAACCAAACATGAACCTTACATCTATTCTGATGAGAATACTTGTTTCACATAAAATCACTTCAATTAACACAAGGCTGGAAAAAACCAAGTTATGAAAACAAAGAACTGAATAATTAAGAGATAAGGCAAGAAGTAATGCTTGAACTTTGGTAGCTAATAGAAGTAAGGGGTAATAACACTGACTCAGTCTTATTAGATACAAGTTATTATTGCTGTACTTCAACCCATAAGAGAAAAGTAAGAACATTTAACTTCACTGGAATGGGTAGCTTCAATAGCATTTTCCATTGCATTTGAAGCACTATTATATCAATAGATGTCATACAAATTTTGTGGAATCACACTAATATTATAAATGCGAAAGTTTGTGAGTGTGTATGTTTGTTACATCTTAACATCTAAACGGCTGGAGAGATTTTAATAAATTTGGTATGGAGTTAGCTGACACCCTGAATTAATACATAGGCTATAATTTATAAAGTTTAACATGGGTAAAACCGTAGGGTACAGCTAGTGTTTATCTAATTCTAATTTGTTTGATACTCAGAATTGGTACTCTCGATTTTAATTACATGGAATAGTAAATGTGGATAAAATACTAAAATTACTCTTACAAAGTGAAATCCGATTTATAGTCAAATAAGATTATATTACAAAAATTGTCAATTTCCTTTAATTAAAATACAAACTAAGTCAAGGAGCTAACAAAAATTAATAAAACTAACAATCTACACAAATAACCACTCAATTGAAATGGTAATATTCCAATGACAGATCTTTTTTTTTTATTTCACACACATCATTTTATCAGTTGTGTTTATTTTGACTTATACTTGTAAACCTACAAGGGTACTCACCCAAATTGGTTTACAAGGCAGGGGATGATTAAAATTAGGTTTTGTTGTTGATAAAAATATTAAATGAAATACCTTACCTATATTTTTTGAACTCCTTTGTAAATGAGGTGGTAAAGCTGGGCCCTCAATATTTGGTGATGAACTACGATCATATGTATTTTCAAGGTGTGGTGGTAGTGCTGGACCACAAACATTTTCTGTGCCACCCACCTTTTGTGGTCTCCTCTTTAGTTTATGTCTCAAATCTGTTGGATCAATATCAATATCACTCTGGGAGTCATCACTTGAGATTTCTCCTTCCTCACAGCTCTCTTTTTGGGCTCCCTTCTGAGTAGAACTCACTTCTTCCACAATTTCAACTTCACTGTTTGCTAAATCTGATTTTATTTTAATGTCAGTAGTACTAGTGACTTCCACAGAAACAGTTTCTAACTCCCTATCTTTACTAGATTTGGAACTTTTCCTTTTGTGTTTCTTTCTATGTTTCTTACGCTTTGTTTTATGAAGTTCTTTTTCTAAATTAAGAAGCTTAGCTCTTAATCTTTCATCATCAGATGAATCTATTTCACTAGAGTCATCAGTTTTTTCTTTAACAACTGCAGGTATCATACTGTAGTAGGAGCCAGGTTGTACTTCTTCTTTGTCACTGTTATGTTCTTCTATGATTATTGGGCTATCACTTCTCCTTTTTGGTGCAACAGATGGTGGTGGCTTGTAGATCTCAGATCTCTTACCTCTATGGTCCGGGGATAGTATTATCTCTTTTGATTTTCTACTATGCCTTTCAGAACTTTTTTCACGGTTAGTATTATGCCGGGTTTCTCCTATGGATTCTTTCTTGTTAACATATGCGATATAAGACTTAGATCTAGAGCTCGAGTGTCTATGTTGATCTCTGCTACTACTTCTGTGATCCCTGGTTTTGGATTTGCTGTTGTCTCTAGGCCTATCTCGCTCTCGTTCTTGGATTTTTGCATTTGGACTTTTATCCCTTGAAGTTCTCTTTTTCACAGGTGAATGCCTGAATTGTCTATCTCTGTCCCTCTGCCTATCTTTATCCCTCTCACGGTCTCTCTCTCGATTCCTATCTCTGTCTGTCTCTCTAGAGTGTCTACTAAATCGGTCCCTCTCATCTCTCCTTCTATCAGTATTCCTAGAGAACCTATCATTGCCAGAATGTCTACCTCTTCCTAGATCTCTGACATTATCTGTCTTTTGATGAGAGCTCTGCTGATCACGAGTTGATGTGCGACATTTAAATCTACCAGTTTCTGAATCGCTGCTTGATTCATCTGAGAGCATAGTAGAACCTAAAAACAAAAAAAGGTTTAAAAAATCAGGAATAAAAAGTTTTTATAAATAGCACTACCTTTATTTATATAATACATATATACAGATACTACAATGAACAATTAAAACATTTTTGATATTTTCCTTGCGCTGTAACGGATGGACTTGAAGAATCCAGCAGTGAGGATGCCCTTCAATGATTGCCTCACACTAGACTGCCAAACAATGTCTTTCAGAATTTGTCGCAATATGACTGCACAGTCTATGTCATAAGCAACAGCACGGAGGACATCCTCCATGTCCTGTTGCAGACCACCATGGTTCCAGAACTTGACTATTTTTTGCTGTGGCCTCATTGGCAACTGCATCAGGTGATGAAGCTTAGTTTCAGGGTTCAAATCTTGATGCCAATGAGCATCCCCAGTAGGGAAATCAACATAAGCATTGAATTGCTGCAAAATAGGTCTATACAGCTCACGGAAACTCAACAGCTGTGGCTGCACAATATTCCTTACTTTATTTTTATTTTCTCCAAATGTCATTCTAAAATCCCCAGCATAGCTAATATTAGATATGGCAAAGTAAAAATCGTACTCGGAAAATGTTTCAGGCAGAAGAAGCAGAGCCATGTGTACAGCAGATCGGAGATTAGACTGCACAGCACTCTGTAATTGAGAACTATTGGTCCGCTTTATGGTTTCAACAGGTTTATGGAGCCTGCCTGCTAGATAAAGATCATTCCAATCCAGTAGATCAGCTATTAGATCCTTTTGGGACACAACACCATATTTTATGAATATATTCTCTTCCTTCAGTTCGACAAGGGTGTTAAAATAAACTTTAGCACCCCAGTTTTCCTGGAACCTTGCAACAAAACCTTTTCCTAAAAACCTTAGTGCAGAATAGTGCGATGGGTTGATTGCGATGTTAGCTCCGTGCCACCTGTGCGAGTTGTCCACGCAATATATAAGATCAATCATGTTCTGTTTATTCTGGTTCCCCGTTTGTGGTTTCACAGCTGATCCATAAGCAAAGCAGAATGTGAAGTTCTGCGGAAACTTGGACAGTATTCTGTAGTATATTGGTGAAACATCTTTCGCCACACCCACCACCGCTTTCACAGCTGACGAAGCCATTGTTGGTCTATTGAGTAGATAAGTTTCTGCTGACCTGAGAGCACCAGTAGACCGATGTACACACGATGACAGATGGATAGTGAGACTAGGTGACGACTAACGAAAGTAACGCTACCTTCATTCACCGGTTATTGCATGTAATTCGTATCATGTAATCACGAATCCGTCAAAAGCAGCTTTGTTTCAGAAATAACCAAAAATCACAAAACCATTTCAATTGCTTCCCTTGGCCATGATGAGCATAGACATAGTAGTTTGATAAACTCTTTTTGATAAACTACATACATAGTTAAAAATATATCTGATACACGTTGATCTATGGTTCTCAGTGATCCCATCTGCAGGTTTAAATACTCTTTGGTTCTCTCCAACAAGTACTCCGTATCGCTCACAATCTTCGCGCATTTAAACAATGGAGATGTTATCGTTTTAAATTTTCAAACATTGATAGGTCATCAATTTGTATTTTTATGTGCAAATAGTTGTACAATTTTATAGAAATTGCATTGAATTGCCGTAAATACCTTGCCTTGGGCATTTATCTGGGCATAAATGATTTTTTATAATATAAATATACTAGTTTTCTTTCGTATGTTAGCCTATACTGTTATTCAAAGTTAATTTTATTTATTTCAATTATCTACAATATAAAAATAAGTCGTGTTTTCCTTCCTGACGCTATAACTCCAGAACGCACGAACCGATTTCCACGGTTTTGTATTCGTTGGAAAGGTCTCGGGCTCCGTGAGGTTTATAGCAAAGAAAATTTATAAAATTTAACGCGGGTAACACCGCAGGGCACAGCTAGTATTAAATAAAAACAAACGGAATTTAGCGCATTTTGTTTTATAATCAACACCTATTGGTGTCTATTTTAACGTAATTATTTTTATTTTATGAGCAACACCTTAAGTACTGATGCATTTTACTTATTATTAGTATAACTGAATCACTGGTCAGCGTCATGTGCATTAGTATAACTGTATCAGCCAATAGCCGAAGTCAAAACTACACTTCTAGATGAAGATTTTTGGTCTATAATCGAACAATCTCCTAGAACCTGTAACAGCAAGTATACTTAAACTTGTAGGAAACGAATTCAACATTAATTAAGTATTCATGCTCCTCAGAAATAGAGTTTGTATTACCGCCACTCACAAGGCTAGGTGTTGAAAATAAAGATAATAAATGGTGATGGT
Source organism: Pseudoips prasinana (assembly GCA_951640165.1). Taxonomy (NCBI): domain Eukaryota; kingdom Metazoa; phylum Arthropoda; class Insecta; order Lepidoptera; family Nolidae; genus Pseudoips; species Pseudoips prasinana. The sequence goes on along the minus strand of OX621236.1, from coordinate 17,084,347 downwards.
TTCAAGATTGGTGACAATCAGTGTTTGAAACCAATCCATTATGCGGCTTATTTACTTGATCCTAGATCAGTAGCTACCGACACTTGCAAGAAACTGAAACTATGGCATGTATTTGTAGTATCATCGAATACTGCAATATGGACTGCCTAGCCGAACTAACGGAGTATAAAGGGACCTTAAAGATCTTCTTTCTTAGGGGTAAGTCATTTACTTGGAAGGCTAGTGAAAAGTAAGCCCTGTTCTATGGCGGATATTATAATTGCAACGATTTCCAGTTGCAATTTTAAAAAAGTTGCACTAAGTGCAAGTTTTATTTATTTACTTACTAACTTTTCTTTTATTTATATTGACTGCAACCTGTACGTTTGCAGCGACAGAAATAATGTTTAGTACACATGGATTTATACACAGTGCAAAAACAAAACCATGTTACGGCAGAACGAAGCGCAAAAATTAACTTTTTATCATATAATTGGCATTTGTTGCAGAAGAAAACATTAACAACGAAGATCTTTCTTCCAGCCGTCCTGACATAGAAGCCGCGAATTAAGATATTATGTACGAAAACGCTGCCTCATTTCAATCTTCTATTACGGAGAATATACAGCAAACCAACAAACTTATGGCCATTTGTGGTTCACGAGGAATTAGTAATATTGAATTCATTGCTGTCGGAGAGCGATCATACGATTCTGATAGAGAGTAAAATGAACCTATAAAATTGATGAATGTTCTTAGGGGCGGAGGCATCGTGCGATCCATGGTGCTTTACGGTCGGGACACCCGTCTGGTCTAAACGCCTGATGGGGGCCTCCGGCTGCAGATTTGTTCTAAATAGCCATACGGATCGCACAAGGAAACCGTACGGTGTTCTTTGAGGCGGTGACACTCCTGGCGCGCCTCCCGTCATTCAATGTACTGGCGGCAGTCAACGCGGCGGTTTCTACCGAAATTTGCGTCCGCCAGGAGATCGCGGGGGCGCCAGACCAGACGCTCCTTGAGTACAGACGGGAGGCACAGCGGTGCGTACTAATACAGTGACGCTTGCAGCTTGAATTGCGGCTGAACGCACACCAACGTGCGGTCGGTGCTGTCCTGCCTCACTTCGAGGCCTGGGTGGGAAGGAAGGGCGGTGACGTCATCTACTGACTGATACAGATACTCACGGGACACGAGTGTTTCGGTGAGTATCTGTACGGGATAGGCCGAAAAGCGATAACACATTGTCACCACTTTGGGGGCGACCTAGACTCTGCCCAGCACACACTCGCAGAGTCGCGACGGGATTTGTCCCCACGCGATGCCGACGGGTGACTCCACCAAATGGGGCGCCGTGATCTCCTTCTGTGAAGCAGTCATACTTCAGAAGGAGGCCGCCAAGCGGGATTGGGATTGAGCCGATCCCGCTAGTAGATGGATGTGGAGTCGGGGCGGCGGCGGTAGCCGATAGCCCAACTCCCCTCGGGGCTGCGGTGGCATTATGGTAACTGTCCTCTACTGCCACCACGAGTAAACAGCTCCGGGAAAACAGTAGTCTGTTTGTGGCGCAGTCGCTGTGCCGGAGTTGGCACGAGTCGGCAAATGGGGAGGGTAATCCAGAGCATGTCCAGGGTTCTTGTCCCAACCATCTGGGGCATGGCGCAAAATGGGGGCACCGAAGTAGCATACCCGCGCTCCCGGGGCTCCTCCCATCAGTCGCCAAGAGTAGTCCATGGCAGGTTAGGTTTAGTCGGTGCGAGTCCAACATACCATTGCCCCTGTTTCATCAAAAATAAACTCTAATAAGAGAAGAGACATCAAAAGTAAGCAAGACGTTCTCCCCCCAGGTTTAGTTTTTTTTTTCTAACTGTTCCAGAACAGTTAGAAAAACATAAGCAAAAGTAAAAAGTGTAATAAAATTTTGGAGTAAATCCGAAAAATAAATATTGCTGGCGTAATCTATTCTTTACCACCCAGATTATGAAATTTTTTATAATAATGTTCCTTAGATGCCAATTTATCTTTTTATTTTTAAATCATAACTTAGTATATTATTGTTATAATACGTATCTACCTAATTCAAACAAAATTTACTTTACTTATTCTTGTTTTTAAAATCAAGATTTTTGATGTGAAACATCTATAGCCGCACTTAAAACAGATTTCTGGCGTGGCGACGCATGCCGTGACGCATGCGCAATCGACTTTTTATTTTATCATTATGACATATTTAGTTCCTATCACAATATTGTGATAGGAACTAAATATGTCATAATAAATGCATAAAAGAACATATGTTCTTTTCTGCATATTACTTTTACAAAATAATGTCGATGTTTCACATCTGCCAGGCGTCCCGTGACGGCTCACATTTTTTTTTTAATCCTCGATCTCCCAATAACAATATAGTGCAATAGAAAACTAATTTATAATGTTTTATTTACTACTGTGTGATTATTATCCTCAAAACCATAATAAGATTTATTTAATAACTTTGTATTGGTGCATTAAATGTTCATATTTATAATAACTAATAATATTTAGAGTAACAATAGAGTAACATTGTATGTCACATTATTGTTACTCTAAATATTAACAGTTTTTATCAAACATTTTATACATGATCTTTAATAATAATTGTTATTAAAGACTACCTATCATGATTAGATCAATATTCCACCCGAAAATACATTAAAATGTAGTAAACAGTTACAATTTTATTTTTGCCCTGTACTTGGGAATTTATTGGGAATAAAAATATTTATGCCCAAAATGCCCGAGTATTTTCCCTTTTTGCCCGCGTGGCATTTTAACATTGCCCATCTCTATGCGTAACATATGCTTTATTGTTAGTAGTTTGTCTCTGTATATTAATGATCCAGAGAAATGTAATGCTACTGATGTCCAGAGTATCGGACTGCCAAACAAATAATAATAACGTAACGTAGTTTGTTTATATTCTCTTCTTCTTCTTTTTATAAATGGCAATTAGTGCCGATGTCGACAATTCTGCCAATGTCAGATTGTGAAATGAGAAAACGTGAGATAATTTAGTTCAATTTTAACGACACTACATTGATTTCACTAATTGTGTATCTTGCCGAGTGTGTTATAATACTGAGACACATAATAATGATAATACATAATATAAATAAATATGAACATGAATAATTGATAAAATGTTAGAAATATGCCACCACAACATTAACAGATTACTTACAATTTGATGCGATAGCATCGGTTAAAAGCCATTGAAACTTTGAAAATTTCTGGGGATGAAAAAGTCAATAATGATGAAAAGTTAATGGGGATAGAAATTTTTAAATTAGGGAGGCAACTGTACAAATTAAAAGCAGGATTAAGTTTCGAGCATTCAAAAACGATGTGGTCCAGAGAACCCTCATCCAACCCGCACTCACAAAGTGATGAATCCCGAACCAGAATTTTCCGAAGGAAAACAGGTGTACAGCAATGACCTAAACGGAGTCTGCAAAGAACTGATGTAACAGCTTTAGAGACTTTCTGATATCTGTAAAACCAAGGCTTTAAAGGTATATGGGATTGTATTGAGTAATAAAAGCTACCCTTCTTCTTAGTTTGAAACTATCCCAATTAATTTGCCATGACCTTTGTAGATTTATTTTTGGAAGATTCAGTAAATCATAACCATAAAAACAATAGTACTTCTTATCCACCATTTGACATGTGACGGCATCTTTAGCTAATAAGTCCGCACATTTATTGCCTCTAATGCCGCAATGACTTGGAATCCAAGTTAGTTGAACAGTTTTCTGAACATGCTAAAAGAGATTTTTTAATTTCTAGAACAAGTGGGCTATGTAATTTAGATTTAAGGGGGTTTTGTTCTAAAACTTTTAAAGTGCTTAAGGAGTCTGTAAAAATTACAGCCATACTAATACTATGTGATTATATAAAATGACATGCTTCTAATATATCAATACATTCACCTGTGAATACCGAAGATTCCACAGGACACCTAAATTTCAGAATAATTTTAGAATTTTTATATAAAACAGCGATCCCTGTAGGTTGAGAGCCTGAGAGCTTTGAGGCTTCAGTAAAGAATATATCAAATCCCCTCCATAGTTCACAAACTAATACATTGAAGGCCAGATGTTTATATTCTCTTTGCTACCACATATCTCCAGTAGTGGTGGGCGATTATGAATGATTTCTATAATCGAATTATTTTGTATTACTAATATTGATAATCGATTATGAAATTAGTAAACAACTAATTTTCATAATCGAATGACGTTACTAATTAGTATTACTAATCCTGTTGCAATATACAGAGAACAATAGAGAGAGACTCGAGAGTATTTTATACATATAATGTTTTAAGAATATGATTACTCCTAAAGGGCTGAAACTGTGTGATTGTGTAGGTATATTAAAATTTTACTATTAGTTTATTTAAAAATACAACAAAAACGGTTACTTTTGTACTTCTAACAAAAGTAACCGTTTTTGTTGTATTTTGTTTTGACGAGAAGTCATATCTTTTTGTTTTATTCTAAACGTTACTAAAAACAAAAATGACTTTGTTGAATGTTGATTAATTATCCATACTAATATTATAAATAAACTGGTACTCATTCACGCCTAAACTACTATACCGTTTTGGTACGATTGTAACGTTATTCATTACGCGCGTAAGCGTAGTAGCTACTCTGCTGTGCTGTGCCAATATTCGAGCGAGTGCAAGCAGCGTTGTGCATGGTGCTATATCCTAGCTACGTTGTTGCTACTGTCTGTCACACCAGTGGACTCGCTCGACCGACGCGGCAACGCCGACGCAACCCGAGTTGACCCGACCAACATCGAGTTTCGCTCGTCTCGACTCTCGACACAAAATCTACTAAATTAGTAACTACTAATTTTTATAATCGAGATATCTCGAGACATTTTAATAATCGAATGATTTCATTAGTATATCTCATAATCACCCACCGCTAATCTCCAGCCGTCAATGTCAATTTTTCTATCAAATGTCATACATGTCATAGTGTGATCTTGTAGTAAACCGAAAATAAAAATAATAGTTTTTAGTTTATTTGTGTCTATACCGAACGCATTTAAGCATTGACTAGATAATTATTACTTTTGAAATCATGTCCAGTGCCGACAGGATTGATTTTGAGATGGAAGTTGAAGTGGAAAGTGCGTCTTCGGGGCCGGCTGTAGATCCCCCCAATCCAACATCTCCAGCTCCTCCGACCCCCGGGGGCACCAAGAGCGTGGTAGTGACTACGGCCACCTCCGGCTCCGTGACAGTCTCACTACATCCCCTCGTTATTATGAATGTATCTGAACATTGGACAAGACTACGAGCACAAGAGGGATCACCACAAACAGGTTTCTATCAATCTTGATAACTAGCCCCGGCACCAAATTACTATAGAAATAGCCAATAATATTCTATGTATTTCCTCCTGATTTATGTTCTGTGTGCGCTATGGTTATGTAGGTATATCTTATTATATTTGCCTCCTTAAGATTGTAATAGATTATAATACCATATGTGTCTTTAAGTGTACTTTTCACAGATGGACTAATTCTACTTTCATGGTGATTGTTTTATAAGTTGCAAAGCACATAAAACAACCACCATGTTGATTATTACTTAAGGATCAAGTTCAATCCTCTGCATCCTTTGAGTCCCTAGCAGTTCCACAGCTGAAAGTCATAGACAGAGTTATTTTGTAATGAAATAAATGAATAGATTGAACAAAATGTTCATTTATTGTTAAATATATAGTTTTAGAAAATTTTCATAATTATTCAACTAGGGATAAATAAGAACATTTGTGAGACCTTACAGCTAATGTGTTGTTCTCCTTTACAGTTATCGGTGCTATAATTGGGAAACAAAAAGGCAGAAATATAGAAGTTATGAATTCATTTGAATTAGTATTTTGTGTGATAAATGGCGACATTATTATTGATAGAGATTATTACACTTTGAAAGAAGAACAATGTGAGTATACATTTTGCTGCTTAAATATTTGTCACAAGATAATTAATCTGTGTTGTATATTTATTATAAACTAATATCTCTATGTCAAATCCATCAATCAATTCTTGACTACATCTATAATATGTGCACCAATCCTATATTGGTTTCCCAAGAAAAAATTCTGAGCTATATATGTCTGTATAATCTGGTCTATAATAAATTAATTCCTGGCTAGGCCTTTATGTGCTAATGTATCCAACTCCTGGTTATGCTTGTGTGCTCTCACTGTTGCTACATCATGGTTGGGTACATTTTATTAATTAAATTCTTGTGAATTGTAGTACTACAAAATCCTGATGTGATCAAGAACATAACTGTATCCAATAGTTTGGTATCAATTTTGTAATCCAATGAATACTACAATTGTATTCATTGGATTACAAAATTGATACCAAACTATTAGATACAGTTAAGTTCTTGATCACATCAGGATTTTGTAGTCATTAGGGTGGATTGTTTTATAATTTGAGAAATGCACCTGAAACATGTTCCCACCCTTATTAATCATACCATAACTTTTCAGTCAAGCAAGTATTTTCCGACATGGATTTCTTGGGCTGGTATACAACAGGAGACACTCCAACAGAAAAAGACATTGCAGTCCATCGCCAGATCTGTGATATCAATGAGTGCCCAGTCATGCTTATGCTCAACCCGGCTGGAAGGGATGGGGAAGTATGTTAAATATTTAAACTAGTGTATTATGTACCAGGAAAACATTACGAAAATTTGTTTGAATTATGTATGCATCAAATTTTTTACAATATATTTAAATATTTTAGCATTTTTGCCTGACAAACATAAGAGGAGCCTTTTAACTTACTATATATCTGTGTGTCTGTCTATGGCATCTGTGACTGCTGGATGAATTTAGTTTTGTTTCTTTATATCTGAATGCAATATTTATTAGCACAATTATTACTGATATATATTTTCTAAGATCCTAATGAAATAACGCAATAATTGTGGTTCAATTGCAAGTTTGTGGCAGTATTTATATAGTTATTAGATGTAAAATTATTACTGTAAAATCATTGGGACAAAGCATTATAGAAAAATTAAGTGAAGGTGAAGTTGGGGAAGACCAAGTAGAACTTGCATGTATCAAGGAAAAGAGAAGGTAGGAAATCTGTATGAAATAGTCAAAGCACTTTTCGAAGATAGGGAGGATGTAGGAAGCACTATCACTATGAGCATAGCTCTTAAATTAGATAAGATCGAGGTATCCCACAATACTTATGTCACAAGTACTTGACTAGATTTCCTATATTTTTTCAGCAACTGCCAGTGGTTTTATATGAGTCAGTGATAGATGTTGTAAATGGTAGAGCAACAATGCTCCTAGCACCACTCACATACACACTGGCTGCTGAAGAGGCTGAGAGGATTGGGGTAGACCATGTCGCCAGGGTGTCGTCCGGTGAAGCAGCTCTTAACAGTTTAGGTGAGTTATTTTTTGTAGAATATAATTTACAGTTAGTAAATTTATATCCCTTATACGTACGTACATTGGGTGCCTCTATCAAAATAAGCCTGTTTAATGGTCCAACATTTGTTGTATTGAACTTCTATGTAAAGGTAAAAATAATGTATGATTAATGTGCATAGTGTATGTGAGTATGTATGTGTGTATGTATAAATATGTGTAATACACAATTACACATATTTATACATACACACACATACATACTCACATACACTATGCACATTAATCATACATTATTTTTACCTAAGATATATGAAACTTAATTTAATTCTTTCATAAATTGTGTTAATAATTATGAATGTAAATAATTTAATTAACTGTCATAATAATCTTTAGTCAACATCAATTAATAATAATGTAATGTCACTTTAGTTTTAAAGTTATTACTAATAAAGTTATAATTATGGGCAATCAGGTCAGGCAAGCATATTTCATATGATAACTTTGAAAAATATAGCTAAAACTATAAATTTCGATAATTAAACCTAAACATAATGTCTTCGAAAATAACTTAATACAAGCTAGATAAAAGTCATTACTATTAAATAAATATATATATATATATATATATATAAATTTAAAATGTATATAAATATCTATATATAGCTAGACATAATTATGTATACTTAACTATGTTATTACACACATGTTCTGACTATTTAGAATCACTTTTTTAAAATCTAAGAGAATAAAACCATTATTTATTTATTTATTTATACAGGCATTTCCTAGTGAGGATATCATTTTACAGACGCCAGCACATCCAGCTACCCCAATCTGTCAAATTTCTTTTATAGATTTTTTTATTAGAACTTTATCTCTAAAGCATAAGGTTCTCTTTCAATTTGGGAAATTTGACAGATTGGGGTAGCTTGATGTGCTGGCGTCTGTATATCAAGCATGTTAAAAGTGAAGTGGTGATAAAGTTATTATTAATTTGCTAGTGGCGGAGCACCTGACAGCGCAGCGCTCCGCGATCAAGATGTTGGTGTCGCGCGTGCGCGCCGTGCTGGCCACGGTGCGCGCCATCCGCGACGGCTCGCTGCCGCCGCGCCCGGCGCTGCTGCGCGAGGCGCGCGCGCTCTCCAACAGGCTGCCCCTGCTCACTTCGCAGCAGTTCCGCACACACTTCTACAACGTGAGTGCTCTTTATGTTCATTTCCACTAGCTTGCTGCTCAAACCTTTTCAATAATGCTTTACTCCCATTTTGTTGGTAATTTAAGACAACGGTGGTCAACAATCTTGTTTATTCAATAGCGATAAGACTGCCCATTGTAATTTATTTATGTACCTCAATTCTAAGAGTAACTTATGGTGTACAATGTGTACATTTATGACAATTATTTAACATAATTCGGTCAAAGAAATCTATACATATAATAAAATCGTAGGAAACTCAAAACTGTACATTGAATATTTTTTTTAAAGGATATTTGGGGCGTGATTTACAATCGATATCGAAGCCAAAAATAGAGTTTTAGAATTTTTGTCTGTTTATGTTTGTCTGTATGTATGTCCGGGCTATACTCAAAAAGTACTGCATGGATTTACTTCAAATTTTGCATGAATATTACTAAGAGGTCGGGTCAACATATAGGGTATATCTTATCACGCTATCACATACAGGGGAGAAGCTGTGATAATTTATAAAGTTTAACGCGGGTAAAATCGCGGGGCACAGCTAGTACACAATATAATAGTACAAAGTGGTATGGGAACAAAGTGGTAAGTCATATTGTTTGCTTCTATCCATACTAATATGATTGACGGGCTTGCGGCGTGGTTGGTAAAAGCTTGCTTTTCACGCTGGAGGTCGTGAGTTCGATTCCCAACCAGGACAGATATTTGTGTTATGATTTCCAAATAATTGGTAACATTTTTGGTGATTTGTTTACTTAATTTTGCTTTGTATTTAATTTAATATTTATTAAAAGGATATAATCTGTCTAAAAGAGGTGAATGAGCGGAATGGCCGATGCATTCAGTTCATTCCCGTTCATGACATTTGGAATGGCTGCAAAGTTTGGCAGTTCTCATCGAGCGCAGGAACAGAAACGTTGTTAACATCGTGTGTTGTGTGTACCTTCATTTATTATAATGCTGAAATGAAGTAGTTTAGTTTAAGTTGGATAAGTGTTGTAATGGTGCAATCCTGGAGAGTTGAATATACGTCTATTGTTGCTGAATAACGTGTTTTCTTATCATTTGTGTGCATGAATACGTCTGTTTGTGCGTCTGGGTGTAATTATCCATATAAGTACGTATTTACAAAAGAAAAGTAGTATAAAATATGTAATACATGTTATCTAGTTTCCATAGAACAGCTGTGCATAGTTTCGGATCAGATGGCCATGTGTGAATAATGTCCCAGGATATTATTGTTATTATTATTACGTCATTAATTTATTACGTCCTGGGTGGGAATCGAACCCACAACTTGTGATGTGAAAGGCAAGCATCTACCAACCATGCCAAATGAAAAATCCAAAAAAAGAAATACTGCCGCAAGCAAGTGGTGGTGTAACTTTCTCTTCATAATTCTTAATTATGTAATAACGTAAATACTTAATGATTATTTTATTATTTCCAGCAATGCAACGATGTCGCGCTGATGACGTACCTAGGCACCATCACCAAAGGCTGTAACGGCATCAACCAACTCGTGAACAGATTCAACGTGCTGTACGACCGACAAGGCATGGGCCGCAGAATGCGAGGCCTTTTCTTTTAGGGTTGCCGCTAATATTACCCATATTGTACAGCGAGACATAGAGCGAGTGGAAAATATGGTCTATTGTTACCTTGCTATAGGTTTCAACTATACATTAATCTGATGTGGAAGTTCGCTCATCTATCTAGTAGTAGTAAGACACAAGATCTTGCGCCAACACGCGACGAGTTATTGCGTAGTCACAACAATTTGTCAGTACTATAATAACAGTTCATAATCAATATACCAGTAGTCAATCATAACAGCTTTAAGAACTTCACTGCTGGACAAAATCCTCCCCAAGAATCATCTTGGGAGGATAGTTAGTTAGGTGATAGATTTCCGCACTTAGCCTCGTAATTGGGCCGTTCTACATTAACTTGTTTGGCTACTCGAACCAATTTTGGGAGGATATGCCATAATCACCACGATTGGCAGACGGGTTGGCGGTCGCAGTAAGATGGTCATATACTCAGAAAGAAGCTGCCGCCCGTCCTCTAGTAGGTACTCCCTCGGCTCGACTTCTACGCCTCCCACGGGTTGAGATGTTCGGGGTGATGATATTCTGATATTACCGCTGTCACCACACAGCAAAGCAGTCTATACAAGCATAATCTATTCAGGATGGCACTTATCTGGCACACAAGGTCTAGAATAGAATAGAGTACATTTAATCGGCAATAAAGGCATACAGGAAATCAAAGAATTCAAATTATTACCAAATGACCCCAGGCATGTACGAGTTATTTCTTACTATATACTTGTGAAATGTTTTGTCTCATTCGATCGAATGTAAATAACATAAGCCATGACAAAGACAAAACATCGGGTAGGACAAACAGGTGACTCCAGTAAATCAAAACTTATACTTGTGATATTTTCCATTACTTCTATAGTCATTACTTTAAGTTAATTTTCGTTTGTAATTATATAAGTCAACTCGGCTATTTGAAATATATTACGGCCACTCTCAAAAGGAATCCTACAAATTATTGGTCTTCTTATTTGATTGAGTTACGTCGATATGCTGTTGTTAATAACAGTGTAAGGCCTCCTACGCACTATGCGGTCGCTAGCCGCAATGCGGCCAGCCGTGCGGCTGACCGTACTCAGATATTTGTACGAGAAAGTAGTTTTTAATCGCACTGTGATGCGGCAGCCGGTCAGCAATATTTATTGCTGACGGCTAACCGCATTCCGGCTAACCGCATAGTGCGTAGGAGGCCTTAATCATTATGTCAACCGAATGACGTCCACTGCTAGACAAAGGCTTCCCCAAAAGATATCCACAATACACTGTGTCCATAATGTGGTGGGATATGCCATAATCGCCACGCTTAGCGATCTCAGCAAGATGGTTATAGTACTCAAAAGAACGCATCTGCCCGTTCTCTGGTAGATATTCCCTCGGGACAACTTCTAGGCCCCCCACGGGATCAGATGGGGTGGAGATATTCTTCTTGGCCGTCAGCTACACAGCCTTAATACTGGCTTTTAAAATTGTATAACATTACAATAATATGCTCAAACTAATTGACACTCAACTTTTTGAACTGGATTTATCGAAATATGTATTATAAAATTGATTGTCAGGGCATTACTTGGAATTATCAGGCATTTAACGAAATGTGACTTTTTGCTGTTCAAAAGCCAAAATAAGGTTTAATGTTACTTTAAAGGTTATAAACTAGTTTATCACCATTATGATGTTTCTCTGTCAAGAGGAATGTCGTCCACATGACATAGTGACTGATAAAATGTGTACCTTTTATAAATAAAACTGGTATTTCTAATCTTAAAATGAACATTTAAATATATTTTGAAGTTTATGAAACAATTGTGACATAAATGTATGTGACAATCTACAGTCCATATTTAATTGTATTTTTTTTATATTAACTTGCATTAACAACAATAAATACGTGTTCATTTTTAGATTAGCCAAATATACGCAATTAAAATTAAAGAGCTTGTTTCATTGTCGTGAAAACGTAATTTTAATAACCTAGTGTAGTGATAGAGTATTCAACCGGGCCTAACTAAGTATCAGCTTGGAGTGTGGAAGTTGGAGTTGTAACACCTCTATACCTATGCGGACATGGAAACCCGTAAGTTATGTACACACGGCTACATATCAAGCTATACATTTCCAATACAAGCTGACCTCTCATTGTATGGAAATCCTATACAACGCGGGATCATTTTATACTGGAAATATATAGCTTGATATATAGCCGTGTGTACATGCACTCATTTGTCGTTGCAGCTAGCTGTCACATTCCATCGTTCATGAGAACGAGGGAAAGCACGTGCACCTGTGTTTGAAGTTTCTTATTACACAAACTGATTTTGTTTAATTTCATGGTTCCTACCCATGAAACTGAACAAAATACACATAATCAGTTTGTGAAATAAGAAACTTTTTGGGCCTCCTATACGAAATGCGTCAACTGTTTAATTCTTGTATGGGATACTAGCTGTGCCCCGCGCTTTTACCCGCGTTAACCTTTATAAATTATAGCCTATGTGTTAATCCAGGGTGTCATCTAACTCCATACCAAATTTTATTAAAATTGCTTCAGCCATTTAGACGTGAAGAAGTAACAAACATACACACTCGCACACTCAGTGTGATGCCTTTTTTCTGTATTTTACATGTTTATGTGCTACATGTTGCTTCAGTTTTATAGGAAAATTAAGCCTACTCTACTACTTAAATTTACTCCAACTATACCATTTGTATATCTAAATCGAAAGGAGATATACAGGATTATTTTAGCACCGTAACCTGAGAGCCCTAAACTTAAACAATTCCAAATAAAACACAAATTTGTGACGCATCATTTTTATTTCGCATCCCATTTGAGAATTCTAGTTTCACTTCAAAAGTAACAACTTTGGACACATTGAGATTCATGCTATGGAAGACCTTTTCAAATCGAGTCTGCTTGTAGACACGTGGTGAGGAAACGAAAAGGTGACGTCATTTTGCGATAATACCACGACATATTGCTACACTCATGTATTTAAAAGAATATAAAACCAAATTAACAAGTTTGTGCCAGTTCTTCTACAAAAATATAGCCATCTGTTGCCTTTAACTATAATAAGAATCGATATTATTGATCTATCATGTGAAAGTCCAATTTAATCGATAAATTTATAGAAATTTGAGTGGGTTTCATATGAAAGCGCAATTTAATTCACTAATTGGCATCCATGGTGTTTTCTCAGTGAAATAGGGCACCTAGTTGTTTAATTCAATGTTATTTTTATAATTCAGAAATCTGATGTCTCTGCTTACCATTGTAGGAGACAGGCGTGACGTTATGTATGTGACGTTTTTGTTCAAATCCAACGCACCATAAGGCCTCCTAAGCACTATGCGGCTAGCCGCAATGCGGCCAGCCGTGCAGCTGACCGTACTCAGATATTTGTACGAGTAAGTAATTTTTATTCGCACTGTGATGTGGCAGCCGGTCAGCAATATTGATTGCTGACGCCTGACCGCATAGTGCGTAGGAGGAGGGTATATAATTATCTTAAAAATGCATAGTAACTAACAACATGAGTGTAGTAATAGCATCGTCGGACCTCGTAGTATTAGCATTATATTATAGTAAAATCTATAAATCAATATGTTATGTATGTTGTTTGAATAACACGAAATCCAATATTTACAAGTATACAGGTTTACTTCTAAAACACCAACAAGTTCGCAGTACTTAATAGTTAACACCATAAGCAACAACTTTATATAATTTGCTAATTTTTATTTTCATACAAAAATTAATATTAATTTGATTTCCTGTCTGAATGTTTATAAGTCTACGAGCATCGCAAAGACCGCACTCTTGCGCGAGCGTCGCGTCGCGTCGTACTTCCGTTTATGAATGAAACATAGATCTATAAATGTCACGACAGGACAGCAAAAACTTTTAAAATATTTTTTTTTTCATGTATCAAGTTCACCGAACTCGTAGAACAAAAGTTGTTGCTTATGATGTCAGCAATCTTGGCCTACGAGTTTGTTGGTGTTTTACAAATAGTCCTGTGTAATAATATGTCGTTTGCTAACATTGCACGTATATAGTAATACGTGTCATACATAATAGTAAAAAACTGGAAGTTCTTAAACCTTGGAAATCTTTATAAACAGTACACAGTCTTAATATTAGCACTGCCCTATAAATTACATAATTCACTTGTAATTATCATTAAAGATCACGTTTACATTTTTAATTTAATACGACTTGATAAAACTTACTATTAGGTTACACTTTATTAATTGTACTTTAATCGATAGGTTGTGTATAAAAATACTTTTTTAAAGTTTCGTATTTAAATCGAATCAAACACTAGTATTGCTTTTATGTAACTATTTCGTAAAATATTCTAAAAGTCCACAAACATTATTTTAAAATAAGACACAGTTGAACCGTTTTCCATTCGAGTGTGACGGTAGAACATAAATGCAGTGATGTATAATAATTACAAAATACAATGATGGAACGAGATCACAATATACCGTGTTAGAAATTGAACTGAAAATATTTTATAATTTATGAAGGGAATTTTCTTAAGCGTTCATATGTAGCGTCTGAGGCGTTCATACACAACTACGAAAATTGGTCGTATCCTTAAAATTTTATCCATAATTTTAAAGATACCTCCAATTTAGGCACATTACGTTACATGAGAGAGAAGGATATATTCCGTCATGGAAGTTGAGCAAAAAAGAGGAACGCAAACACATCGATGTATCATTGCAATAATATAGAGACATGTATGAGCGCGAAGTGTATGTACGCCTCAGACGCTACATATTAATAGCTGACCACGCATTACTTGTTAAGAATAGATTGTTATTTCTATCGACAAATTTAGAGATAGCGATTCGATTCGTCTGGTAACAGGTCCCAAGAGCCTAGTACTGAATTCATGCACACTCATGAGTGTTTACCTCAAGAAGTATAAAAACAAATGCAAGTCAATAGTATTTATATTACGAACTTATGATTGCCTCTCGCTTTAGAAACGATAGCAAAAGAACAATTATGAACCTTATTTTTTCAAGTCCAAAGTGCTTTCATTTCCACAGCGAGAATATTTCACGAGTAGTTCAGAATTGGAGGCATATAGGTATGTACATGTTGATCTTGAAATGGTATGGTTCTGAGTCTTGATGCACAGACGCCAGCAGATCAAGCTACCCCAATCTGTCAAATTCCTCCTACTGAAAGTGAACCTTATGATTTTGTGATAAAGTTGAAAATCTATAAAAGAAATTTGACAGATTGGGGTAGCTGGATGTGCTGGTATCTGTACTTTGTATCCCTCAATTATATTTTTGTAATAGTGTCAGTTGTCAATGCCACTTAAAAGAAATAAAAAGTATAGAAACTCATTAGTTGGTTTATGAGCGGAGGTGGTTCCAGTCTGATAATTTCGGGCCTATGCACACCATGTTTTTTAAGCCGATTTCAGTATCCAGTTCCAATTTCAGTAACGTTCGTAGTTAATTTTAAAATATTGTCAGTCAATTTGGTAACAAGGTATATAGAGAAAACTGTAAAAACGGTGTACAATACAAGTCTTGCGGAACAAACTCGTGGTTAGTACAGACGCAAGCACATCAAGCTACCCTATCTGTCAAATTCCCCAACTGAAAGTGAACCGTATACTTTAGTGATAAAGTTGAAAATCTATAAAAGAAATTTGACAGATTGGGGTAGCTGGATGTGCTGGTGTCTGTACGTTTGTTCAGCAGTGGCGTCAATATAAGGTTGGCAAATAGAGAATATGGATTTGTTTTTGAGTATAGATTGACTTACGGGATTGTTGTTAGTTTGATTACGTTATATCATCAAAACAACCAACTTAAAACGCGCAAAAATCATAAAAGATTTTCTTTCACATTTTCGATTGATTCAAGATTTTAAGAAATGTATTTTACTAGCTGTGCCCGGTGGTTTTACCCGCGTTAAACATTAAAAATTATAGCCTATGCGTTAATCCAGGGTGTCAGCTTACTCCATACCAAATTTTATTATAATCGCTTCAGCCGTCTAGATGTGAAGACGTAACAAACATACACACTCACAAACTTTCGCCTTTATAATATTAGTGTGATTATTTTTCTCGATTTTGCTAGAAGCAATTTTAAGTTGGACTTTTTGATGACATAGAAAGTAATTAATAAATAAATTTATATTTGAGGAGTTGAATTTTAAATATGATTGTTAAGTCAACTAACAGAATAGTTAATTGAAAGCTATTGTAACGCAGGGATTCTGATAAGCGAGTAAAATCATCAATACTTACGTGTAGGGGGAAACTATAACGAATCTATTCGCTATAATGCCATATGTGTCATAAGCAACATTAAAGGAGTTTGCCGACATGGTAGATTAAAAAAAATGCATATTCTCTATTGTCAGGGCGCTCGGTATTCTTATCGTCACATCTATGGTAAAGTAACGAACCTCTTTTTCTCTAATAAATATCTTGGGAGAACTAACACACTAACATCTCATCCCAAACTAGGGAGAACCTGTATACTGTTGCAACAAAACTGATGAAAATACTTATATTTCTCCAAATACATACCTACATATTATATAAGTATAAATTACATCCAGACACAATAAAAAAGTCTTGCTCATCACACAAAGATTTGTCCTCGATGGGGATCGAACCCACGACCTCTTTGTTAGCAGTCAGAGTCAGTAACCACTAGACCAGCATGCAGTCGAAGAAAAGTTACGTTACAAAATTAGGTTTGTGGTACATTCGGTTTTCCTATGTAACAGACCTTTGCCCTGATAATTAAAAAAAATTGCGGATTTACCATAGATGTGACGTCATAATTTTGTCTTTTTTTTAACTGAGAGGGACTACTTGGTGTAGCGCGTTGCGTGGCGCTACGTGTCGGGTATCTTCTCTATGCCGATGAGCTCGTCAAAGAGCGAGTGGTTGTCGGGGATGACGTGCGGCTCGTGCAGCGACTGGCGCGCGAACTTCAGCACGGCGCGGGCCAGTTGCCCTACTGTCCATTTCCTGTCCACGAGCACTCGGACCAGCGTGTCTAGCTGTGAACAAATATTTTATTTAATACTTTATACTATCGCAGTGGTTAGCCTAGCGTCAGAGATGTTTAAGCCATCCAGTGAGCCTGTAACGCGACGTCCTGCGTGAGCGATCTAGACGTGACCGCGAAGCGGCGCGAAAACAACAAACAGTCGAAACCTATAGCACTTCTATAGGTTTCGACTCCTTCGGTTCCTCCTTCTTCCGACGAAAAAAAAAAAAAAAGCCAAAATTAGGAAAAAGCGCGTGGGGTGCGGTGCGGAGCGGCGCGAAATGAGGCGAACGCGATCAGTTGGCTTGATATTTTCGCGCGTACAGGATGCGGTGCTGTCGTGTTTTTCGGCGTCGGTGGCGGCTGCACGAGACGATTCGCGTGCACGTAGGACATAGCCACCGCGTCGCACCATTGAGTTCGCGTGTCCCAGCTTCATAATCGCGTTCGCTTTGAACCGCCTAACTAGGACGTAGCGTAACCGGTGCCCTATTTCATCTTAGCCCTGACAGCCCTAACGTATAAAAATGCGCCCCCGGCCTGTCCTGCATGTGCCTCCCCTCCCCGGCCCATTAGGCCGGCAGTTAAGGAGGCATGTCCAGTGGCTTGCGCTTCTTGACATCCTTTTTATATCTGTGTACCTATATTGGTTTCTATGGAGATGTTTACGTTTGAAATAAAATAAAAGATATTATTCATTGAACTGCTCAAGTTTTATTATTTAGATATTAACTGCATTTTAATAATATTTTATTAGATTTTCCCTGAATAAATAAATATTTTGGGACAACTAAAACACTTCCATCTGATCCCAAACTAGGTAGAGCATATATATAGCAGAACATAATGTAGATAAATTACACTCAGACAGTTCAAATAATCGTGCTCATCACACAAAGAATTGTCCTGGGTGGGGATGGAAACCACTACCTCGCCAGTCTTATGAATTAATGGGTGTTATAGGAATCCGGAATCCATGTTTTTGAAGTTTACTAAACATGTAAAGGTATATCTAAAACTATGAAAACCTAATTAATAATTGATTGGATGCAAGTTACTCAATTTTTCAATGTTTGTGAATTTTGGTAATTCTTTATTTAATGTACTTAGGTATATAGGGAGGGGTAATTGTCTTGGAATGGTGGTTGATAAGAAAAGTTACGTCGCTTATAATAATATATTTTTTTCATTTTAAACTTAATTCAGAGATATATACATTTCTACCTGTCATATGATTTGACCGGCATTTTCTGGAAAATGCCTTCAAATTTTTCCACTGGGTATCCTGTTAAATTTAATTTTTTTAAACACGTAATTTATTAATAGGTAACAAGTGTTCTAAAATTTACTAACCTTGAACAACTTTTCATTGCTAAATGTATAATAAATGAGTGCCGGTACACCCGCGACGCTCGCAGCAAGCCATTGCAGCAACAGCTTCAGCTGCGGATGCCCGCGCTGCCGCCGGCCGCAGCCCCAGTTGCCCGTCGCGACCGGCCGGCACGAGCCGCCCGACACGATCTTGTGGGCCAATTGTGTTAGCTGGAGATTATCCAAACTTAAGTAGCTTGTATTATTGTATATTAGTATGTTATGTTCAGACATTTATAGGGTTAAAGGGATGATTATATTGAGTACTTCGGTCCTCTGGTTTGTTTATTCTGTTGCATTGTGTGTGACAATCTTCACTTTACCAATGAAAACTCTTTGATGGGATAGTGAGTGATTAGTTGATAATAAAAATAAAATCTAGTGTGCTTTACCTAGACCACACGATTGAAGTAAAACTTAGATACCTATACGAAACGTAGCTGGCTACGATAGAAAGAGAAAAGGGAAATGTTTGCTGGCACCTCGCTTGCTTTAGCTCTCACTATTTATGTCTTCACTATATATCTTCCTCTCAACTTCCGGTGGCCTCTATCACGATTTTCGCTTTTCGCCCTCGTCACACATTCCGCAGCATACTCCCCAAGTCAAGAGTGCGTTATAAGTTTTACTTCAAAAATGAGTGCTGGCGTAATCGCGACTTATACTGCAAGCCAGAAGTCCGTCGTTACAATTTGACATGGTCTGTATGTCAATAGCTATCCCAATTAATGTGTTAGCCAAACATAAATAACTTCTATTAATAAGTTTATTAGCTCAGATTACTTCACGCTGTTTATTCTGGCACGTTTTATTATACAGTCTACATACAGTATGTCATCATAAGCTACAATTGATACTGGTTCCGGATTGTGAATACGTGGAATAAGTGCTGGTGATAAATAAACAACTGCTGGCGTAACGTCACGCTTGCATCAAGCCCTCATAACAATAGCTTTAACAGAGGATCCCCGTTGTCGTCTCGAGCAGCTCCAGTTGCATACTTAATAGTTAATATTATTATTAGATTAATTCGTTTTGGAGTAATTTTGATCGAGTGAAAGCTATAATAGTTTTGTCATGGTGTAATTACTGTCCTCCAGGGTGTTTCTAATATTTTTTTTTTATATTTTATCCCATATGCTAACTGCGTTTCAATGCTTTTCCATGAAATCTACTTCACTAGACAATAAGAACAAGATATCATATCAGCCGAAAGACGCCAACTCCTGGACGAAAGCCTCCCCCAAAGATCTCCTCAATTGCCGGTCTTGCGCTATTCGCATCCAGCGGTTTTCAGCAACCACCTCAAGATCATTGGTCCATCGTGTAAGGGACCTCCCACGCTGCGTCTTGCGGTTCGTCGTCGCCACTCGAGAATCTTTCTGCCCCAACGGCCGTCAGTTCTACGAGTTATGTGCCACACCCACTGCCACTTAAGCTTAGCAATTCTTCCTTCTATTTTGTTTTTATATGTTTGTGATTGATTTCCTGCGAGATCAGTAGATTGCAGCAAGCTATTGCAGTTACTGTTTGAATTGCGGACGTTCGCATGATCGCCTTCCGCCACTCCCTATCAGTTGCAAATCATCGGTTGGGTCTTTTGTGGGTGTATTACTAAGGGATGATATTTGTCAAAAGGTTGGTTTGGTTTTTTGTTGTCTATGCTTCCTGGCATTCATGGCAGTTGGTTGAACAATTGGTTGGGGCCAAAAAGTGTTATTGGGATTTCTCTGTTAATGAAAGAATTTCAATTCAGTGTTACACCCTTGCAAAGCACGTGAAGCTATCGTTCTTGCTGGCTAACCCGGCCTATAGTGTGTAGAGAGTGAGGTAATAGAGAGTGCTCTTGTGTTTATGTCCCGCGTAGACAATTAGTTTCCCTTCCACCGTAGCCGAAATTCGGCCATAAGGACATTAGGTTACTGAATAATATAATAAAAAGCTGAGGTTAATTAAAGATCGTTAATTATAAACCTCCCATTAATTAAAATTGGGTATGTAATTATTTGATAACCGAATTGTATATACTTATAATATGGTCTACAAACACGTTCTAGCAACTAACACACAACTTAAGTACCTACATAACTTTGTGGACTCAGAATACCGGTAACTACCGGTTTTGTTCAAATAGTACAAATTATGAGCTAGGGCTCTACACCAGGTATATGACCGGTAATGAGTCCTGTTCCATTCAATAACATTGCCATGATTAGGTTACGACATTGCCACGTTAATGAGGTAGGTATATGAGTAAATTCATACTATATCACTCGTCAGTTTGAAGAATAATGAAAAGAAATGAACATCTATAGTGTATTAGCGGTATACAAATGAGCGGTAATTTAGGTAGCTATAATTTTTTTTTCATGTATATTCTTCTACTTATAGGTTGTTTTAACGTTGGCACAAATATAGCAGTAGCGTATTTAATTTGAGAGCGCCCCTTTGGGTAGAAAAGAGTGCATTGTTTTAGAACACAGTACTACAAACTCAACATTACATGCAACAGTATATGTTTCGACAGAAAGCAAAGACGATATTATTGAACTGTTAGTAGAATTTAGAGGATTAACAGACGGGTGCACGCCTGACCTTTGGTTTCTTTAGCTTTACTGTGACCGGTTCGCATTCGACGGTCTCTTCGATGGTCTCAACAATCATGTTGATCATCCAGTTTAGCTTTTTCTTCCTAACTGACGGGTTGGTCACTTGTGTTTCACATGATTCTGTGGATGTTGAGTTTGACTCCAGATTTTCCTGTCCCTCGGCTCTGGTTCTCGTATTTTCTAATATCTCCTCCGGAATAGATTCTTTAACTTTACGTTTCTGTCAAAACATATATCACTTTGTATTAAGGTTACCGGTTATTGTTATTTACTGTCGTAACAATTATTTGTGGGATATGTTTTGTCCGGTAATTTTAACCGGTTATATAAAAGATACCCAATAAAGCACTCTAACGGGTTTTGTTTTTTTACATCATTATTATTTGGTTTCTTAATACAATTCCTGAAGATATGTATATTGGTACCTACCGCTTTACTGTCGTGCATTAACTAAAACACACTAACAGAGAACCTACTGTCAAGGTAAATTCCATTTTATTATAGTTCTATAGAATCGTATTTACCATAACAAATTTCATTTTATTACGACTCTTTAGCACTTACTCGGTAGTTTACATTACGTCAGTATACAAGTAGCATTGTTAGATTTGTCTTTCTACCAACCTTTGAAATGTTAATCGGTTTACACCCAATCTTTTTGAACAATAAATTTCAAAAGACTTTTGACTTTTTCACGTGTGATTTGGATTCTATTCCTGCACAGGACAGGTTATTTGTGTGTCGCATATATATGTATGTAGGTATAGTTGGTCTGAGTCTGACTGAGTCTGTCAATTGCATCTTTATATAGTACCACGCGATACAGGTAATTATTTCTCAAATAGGGCCAACGTTGAATTGTATAAAACAGAGAATGAGCTTATTGTCACCCGTAAGTTTAGAGATTCAAAATTGGTAAAGTTTCAATTATCTAATTGAAACTTTACCAATTTTGAATCTCTAAACTTACATTTGGCTTCTCGGAGACATTTGGGTACAATTTATATTGACATCTGATTCGAAATACCAAATCCTCTTAGGAATGAGGTAGTTAAAAATAATAGGTTAAGTGAATTGCTAAATAGATGTTAATATGGGAATATCAGTACCCCTTTCACATACAAGTTGTGAAATATTCTCACTAAAGAAACGATAAGACTTTAACATTTTCTAGCGACTAAAAATTAGCCACGTTATTAGAACGTAATCATGGTTTATTTTTTAGCTCTTCATACTACGCGCGTCAGATGACTGGCGTTCGATGAAGTTTTTTCGCATACTTTACTGAACTGAACATTCAATCTTTTATATTGTGTGTCTATATAAAGTTTTTACGTAATTTGAAGTATGTAATTTTCGGATTGCGGGTAGATACAACTGTCCTGTGTCTGATCTCTTTCCGGTGGTCTCGGGTAGCCCGTCCAATATCAACTAAGATAGTAATAGAATAAACAATACATCTCTATTCACTCATTAAAACACCTTAAAATCTCGAGATAGGTCACTGACTATGGGGGAACTTATATAGAAGTACTTACGAGCTGCGCAGCTAGTCGGTGCCTGTGTCGAGCAAGCTCTAGCGAGAGCGATCTCGCGGGCAGCGCTAAAGGTCTCGTGTGCTGCGGCCGGTTCTCGCGCCCGTAGAGTTCCGCAGCATCAGCGCCGCTAGTAGCGTTACCGCCGCCTACTGCTAGGGATTCTGATAGCGTCCGTTTCAGGAGGGAACCTGCAAACCTGAAAATCAAATTAACATTAATAACTTGTCTCATATAATGAATATAATAAATAAATGTCATATACAGGGTTATTTGTAAAACACCAACAACCCCGGAGGACTAGATTGCTAACCTTATAAGCGACAACTTTTGTTCTACTAGTTCGGACATAACTCAATACAAGAAATAAAACACCGGTCAAGAGCGAGTCGGACTCGCCCATGAAGGGTTCCGCAGCAGCTAGTATTTCAGTTGATTAAATGAAAGGTAAATTGCGGTTTACGATTTATGACGCATTAAAAAAAAACTACTAACTAGATCTCGTTCAAACCAATTTTCGTTGTTAGTTTACATGATAATGTACATCATGTTTTTTTTTAGTTTTATCTTTCTCCTATTTTAGAAGTTACGGGGGGGGGGGGGACACTCATTTTTCCACTTTGGAAGTGTCTCTCGCGTAAACTATTCAGTTAAGAAAAAAATGATATTAGAAACCTCAATATCATTTTTGAAGACTTATCCATATGGGTAGGACGAAAAATTTTTTTTTGAATTTATTATTATTTTTCTATTTTTGTGTGAAAATCTTAATGCGGTTCACATAATACATCTACTTACCAAGTTTCTACAGTACAGCTCTTATAGTTTTGGAAAAAAGTGGCTGTGACATACGGACGGACAGACAGACAGACATGACGAATCTATAAGGGTTCCGTTTTTTGCCATGTGGCTACGGAACCCTAAAATGATTTTAATATAAGGTCTTTACCTATGAAATTGCCGTTTTGTATGAAAAAATTTAAACGAATTTTTTTCATGAATTTTTTTATTTGTATTAATCGAAGTAATCACCCATGCAATCAATGCATCTTTGCCATCGCAGTGGCAGTTTATTGATGCCCTTCTTAAAGAAATCAGCTGGACGGGAGGCAACAAATTCTTCAAAGGCATTTTGTACTGCCTCTCGGGTATTGAATTTTTTTCCCGCCAAGAAGTTATCCAAATTCTGGAAAAAGTAGTAGTCTGTAGGCGCAAGGTCTGGTGAGTAGGGCGGATGACGGAGAGCTTCCAACCCCAGTTCTTGCAACTTGGAGACCGTCTGCTGTGCAGTATGAGGTCGCGCGTTGTCGTGCAGGAGCAGCGGAGACGAGCGATTGACCAATGCTGGTTGGAGATGCGCCAGCTTCTCCATCATTGTGCTCAGTTCTTCACAGTACACATCTGCAGTAATGCTCACCCCGTTTGGTAAGAAGCTGTGATGAATCACACCGGCGCTAGACCACCAAACAGTGACCATCACTTTTCTAGGGGTAAGTTTTCGTTTAGGGCATTGTTTAGGTGCTGAACCAGGATCCAACCAACTTGCTGAGCGCTTGCGGTTATCAAACAGAATCCATTTTTCATCGCAGGTAACAATGCGGTTCAAAATTCCTTCATTTGTGTGTCTGTTGAGCAGTGCAAGGCACGTCTCGACGCGTACTTCACGCTGGCGATCATTGAGTTCGTGGGGCACCCATTTGTCAAGCTTTTTTACCTTGCCAATTTGACGCAAATGGACCAATATTGTTTTGACGCTAACGTCGAAAGCTGCTGCTAATTCAGCCGTAGATTGTGTATCATCAGCTTCCACAACCGCCTTTAATTCGTCATTGTCGACCAAAGTCTTCGGACGACCGCGAGGTTCATTTTTCAGGTCGAAATTTCCAGAACGGAAGCGAGCAAACCAATAACAGGTGGTGCGTTGGTTTGTAGTGTTAGCTCCGTAAACGTCGTTGATGTTGCGTGCCGCTTGTGCCGCGTTGCTGCCACGACGGTACTCATATTCCATAATTACTCGAATTTTTAACGTATCCATGATGACGAAAAAGATTGAAATGCGATGAAAATGTAACACTAATCAATAAAGAAATGACTACTTTTGGAGAAAAGAATCCATGTTTTTAAAATAAAATTAATTTGAAATTAGAATTCTTAGCCAAACAAAAATTATTTTGATTTGAAATGGCCAGTACTGCAGAACGGCAATTTCATAGGTAAAGACCTAATAGTTTTTGTTGTACTGTCGTGACATTTGTAGGTCTATGTTTCATTCATAAACGAAAGGACCACACGCGAACGTCGCTAAGATGCCGCGCGTGTCCGCGTCTTTGCGGTGCTCGTAGAGATCTAAACATTTAAGTGAGAAATTAAATTAATATCTATTTATGTATGAAAATAAAATCTAACAAATTATCTAAAGTTGTTGCCTATGGTGTTAAGTATCTAGTACTGCGAGGTTGTTGGTGTTTTAGAAGTAACCCTGTTTAAATAAAAATGAATCATCGAAATGTTTGTAAGGTCATAAGTCCCAAACGACTGTACCATATTGGATAAGGTTTGTATGAAACAAAAAAATTATAATTGCAAACATTTACAAATCTCAGGAAAGTGAGTGTGTGAATGAGACAGCAGACTGTGATAGATTTAGATATAAATATTTGTTTTCTCTCCGAAAGGAAAAATGAAAAAATATATTAAAATCTTAGACTTTATTGACAGTATTGACGGCAAAAAGAGGGACAGCGTAATCAACAACGAGATTCGATGGAAATCGAAACAAACACCGGACACTTTAAACACATTATCAGCGCTGGGAAATAGGTTTTAACGTGTATTAAATGCGTATCCTTTCTGGAAATGATTAGTAGGTACCTTATCACAGCTAAATCTCGAGAGTCGAGCTCTCGGTTTTTGTGTTCGCCAGACTCCGCGTCCACTATGGGGTCGTTTAGCCACTGGTTGAACTGCTCATAGACCTCCTCCAACTCTGACCTGAAATAAAATACCTGATTCAGACTGAGAACTATCATTTAAGGATATCTTTGAAACATCGTTATATTAAAATTAAATGTTCTACAGAAATGTTATGCGAAATTTTAATGTGGGATTAGTTGAACCTCGTTGGCAAGAAGAATGTCATCCTATAAAGTGCAAAGGATCAATACTCAATGCATAATATTCTATCGTTCGACGGGCCGGTTGGGGTGGTTTGTAAATGCTTGCCTTTCGTGGGTTCGATTCCCACCCAGTACAGATATTTGTGTGCATGAACATGTCTGTTTGTCCTGTATCTGGGTATAATTATCTATGTATATACCTAAGTATGTATTTACAAAAGAAAAGTAGTATATGTAATATCAGATGGCCATTTGTGAATAATGTCCCAGGATATTTATTTATTTAAGTACCTATTTGGATACTACGTTATTTCATCAGTAGGTAATTTTTGTTTCCAAATTCCATCGCGATATGAATTTCCATATTACGAGAAAGGAAGCATTTTTTTGAAAAGACAACCATCGCTTTCGTTAAAGTAATCCCTCTATCGCGGGGTACTTTACAAACATATCATTAACGGACACAAAGCACATACAAGCAGACACTAAACAACTAGATATGGGTTACACAAATAGTTGTCCCGCGCGGGAAACGAAGTAGCGAGGCGACTGTCTTAACTTAAATCATTTGTTATCAAGTACTCAATAGCCGCGCAACGGTTGTGACCACAGATATCTAAAATTAAATAGGGTAGGAGAATTATTAAAGGGGCATATTTTGTACGACGGTTGATGAGAACGTTACTCTGTTCGATTTAATATTGTGTGTGGAAAACATCTCGGGAGTTTTAATGTGCAGAACCTACGAGTGCGTAATACATTAATTGATTGATTGCACGTTACTCACGTGTATTCGGTGCTGAAGCTGTACTTAGAGCTGTTTCCTGTCTCCTTCCTACCCAGCGGCCGGTGGCGCGGTGACGGCGTGCCGTTGCTCAGCGTCTCTTTCTCTGTTAGCACGAACCCAACTGAACCTCCGCGTTTCACTCTGAATAAAACAATTAAATATAAACTTCTAGACATCTTTGTGTCCACTCCAATCCACTATCCAGGGATATCGGGCTCTATATGGCTCTATGGCTTTTGAGTGTACTTCCGGTTAGAGATGTAAAATGACTGAATATGACTAGTCACAATTGTCATAACCCTTAAATGACCGGTCATTTACTGTCAAATTCAGTCAATTTGACTCAATTATTAAAGTCTATTCTCGACTACCACCCAATTATTTATTTATTTAGGTACCCAATTTATATGCAAGTTTAAATGAAGCAACGTTTTATTTTGTATTATATCATGAGAGTATAAGACGACATCAAAGTTGATGCGCGAGGCGATGCGACGTTGCCATTTGGTCTTAAATGCACGCGATTAGAAATGTAAAATTATTAACACTATATAATAATACTATAAGTCATAAAAACCACTTTTTTGTTTCAATTTAGAAGTTGTAGACTTTTATCAACGACAAAAACTTAAAAGGTACTAAAATATTACTGAAATCAAATTGACTGAAAATGACCATTATTGATAGTTAATGACCATTTTTGATAGTTAATGACCATTTTTGACCAATTTGACCGTAAATGACAGTCAGTCTATTTTAGTCACTTTAGTCATTTTCAACATTACTTTCGGTGTATCGGAGGCTCACTACAGCTTATTTTTTTTTAAAATGACTTATGCAGTTAGCTTTACGGCTTTCACTGCTTCCCCGGTGTATAGAGGTGAGCGTGGGCTCTAACCGTCTAGCAAAACAAAACTACAAACTAAGTACCCGCGCCGGAGGGCACCCCCTTTGGCGTTCGAAACTCGACTCTGGGGGATGGAGGGTCTCTGGCGGGGAGATGCAAGAGTGCGTATCGTTTTAGGGATGTTTTGTTCAAATTTCGCTCAACGTTAATACGTGGCGCGGGCCGCTCTTCCGGTTTAGGTCCGCTGAGGAGATTTCATCGAATCGAATGCAAACTAAGGGTCATGGAGGACACTGGTGAATACAGCTTAAAACAGCTTTTGATGTATGCCGTCAGGCACAATAATATGGCCACCCCATCACATCATTGCGACCTTCTGAGGGCATATCTAACAGAGCACGGGCAGCACCGTCTTTCAGTCAACTATGGCCATCATACTGCAATCGCCAACCCTGTAGCGAGTCTCTAGTGCGCCGGAGACTCACTACAGCTTTTACTGTGTGGTTGATGGCATAGAACCTCGCCACCTCATCTCAACCCGTGGTGCCAACACCGTGCAGTTACCTACTACATCTATATATGGTACTGATGGTGCTGTAATGTTCAAATTTTCTCCTTAATGCAGTATACAAAGTTAACGCACTTTTCCCCTTGTTGCTAGAGTACTTTAGGGGGGACGATAAACTACCTAGAACATAGAGTCGCTGTTAAATAGGGCGAGGTTAATACAGCGAGCTTAATGTAACGATAGCTTGGCTCACTATAGGTAGACACTTAACCCACTCGTTACTGGGGAAATTTACAAGGGGCAGCAGAGTAGCTAAAGTTGAGCGTAGGCTGTTCGTAACAAACTTATTAATCACTAGCTGTGCCCGCGACTTCGTCCGCGTGTTAATTAGTTTATTTCGTTTTTTTGTAAAATAAAAGACTTTTTGTAAAATAAAAGTAGCCTAAGTTACTCCTTATTACATCAGCTACCTGCCAATAAAAGTCCCGTCAAAATCGGTCCAGCCATTTCAGAGATTAGCCGGAACAAACAGACAGACAGACAGACAAAAATTGTAAAAAATGTTATTTTGGTATATGTACCGTATATATATTCATATTAATGTAGTAAAAACCGGTTATTTCAATATTACAAACAGACACTCCAATTTTATTTATTTGTATAGATGATGTGGTTAATATTAAATTATCTTAGATATAAGCTATATAGGGTGGCCCAGGAGTTGAGGTGCAAACGCAAAATTTTGATACTTTATGATGAGGAGTATCCGAATCATCCCAATTCTACGATTTTGCGTAGTTTTCGAGATAGAATTTTTTTATTATTTGATTTGATTTTTTTCGTAAATTTTACGTAACATCAGTTTTCGATGTTTTTCTCGTTCTGTTGAACATTTCTGGGTTCAGTTTTTTTGTGATAACTAATTAGCATAGTTTTACCTAAAACCCAAAAAAGTATGGTTTATCTAATCATTGCAGAACTGACTTAGAATTTATTCGAAATTTCAAAATTAGGGTTTTAGCTCAGGATCGATCAAAATTACATCTCGAAAAATACGCAAAATGTTAGAAAATACAGGGGGTGATTCGGACACTCGTAATGATAAAGTATCTAAATTTTGCGTTTGGACGTCAACTCCTCAGCCACCCTGTATACGCCTCAGGATATTTTAAGTCCGTTTTGTAGCTGTAGCTGTCAGTGGATCTGGATCCAGGGCTGATTGTGATGTTTTGTCCCACTTTTCTCCTTAGTGCAGTATACAGAGAGAGAGAGAGAGAGAGAGAGAGAGAGAAGACGTACCTAATGTCATTATCCTGGACCCCAGCGCCAGATATACTGATGCCTACAGCGTAGCTGGAGCTGTCAGTGGACCAGTCTCCGGTGCTAGTAGTGGTAGAGTGATCTGCTTCTCTTCTCAGCGCTTCGCGCAGTCGGTCCGCGAAACTGAGCCGCCTCTCTTCGGTGGATAACTCCTTGAGGTACTGGAATGAATTGGGTCGCGCGCTTTCGCCTCGGCCCTCGTCTTCGCTGCCTACAATCACAAATAGTTGCAGGTTTTTGCACTATGACATTTTGAAATATGTACTTGGTCTCAAAAAACTAGTGTAACCAGATGTCAAAAAGATGCTATACTACCAACTACAGCACTGTTTAATAGAGATAGAGATATTATAAGAACTTGAAATAGGTAGTACAATTTAATTTTTAGGCGTATGGACCTACAATTATGGACTAAAATATTTAATTAATATTTTTTTTATTGTAACTTATACAATACACTCGTAAGTGATCGGTGAGTTAAAGCACCTCGGCACGCGGTAGATGGCTGACCGTCAAAGTGGTTAAATTTCTAAACATCTCCGAGGTTCGGAATGTATGTCAAGCTGACGGTCTCGGGTGTTTTCATTAGTTAACAGTCGGAAGCCTATTGGGCGGCTTGGACAACCCTGACACCAGGGTTACCACACCACACACACACACACTGAAAATAAAAATTTGTTCCATTTTACAGTACTTACGGTTTTCTGAGAGAACATATAGATTCCCCAAAAATGTGACGTTTTAGTAAAAGTAATATATTAAGTCCATATTTTAACAATAAACGAAGAAATTGAGAGATCAAAATAAATATTATGAACTGACCATAGTCAAAGCTGTCGTTGGCGCTATGATATTCATCGTCGCTGGAGTTGCAGCTGGAGTAGAGGCTATCTTCCTGAGTGTCCTGCTGGTCGCCTATCGATCGAGTCACAGGTAAACATTCTCCTGAAGAACCCAGCACTATAAACCTCCCACGCCGGTTGTTCAACGTTCCTCCGTCCGGTGATAACCAGCATTTCTTCTTCGATAATTCTACACCTGGAAAGTATCACCATCGACATTGACGTTTAATCCCATGACTTCACATCAAGTACCTATTACGTGCTATAAGCTGTCTCCGATTTCGAAAATGAAACATAGAGGGAGCACAATGCAAATTTTCGCGGCGCCATTTTTTCTGGTAGTAGAATTGGTACTGTACTATAGTACTTAGTAATACTTTTGAATAAATATGTAATATGGTAAGCAAAATAACATTTGCAGTGTCCCAAAGGCTAACTACATTACTTGGCGCCGCTTTACGTTGGTGACAGTACCAGCACAGCAGCAGGACGCAAGCGGTCTAACAAAATAAACTAAATTTTCCGCGACAGAGGGCACCCTCGTGGGGTTGGAACCTTGAATCAGGACAGCTATTGACGTTAACAACCATTCTTCTCATGCGTCTACTCGTGAAAATCGGTTTTTAGGGATGAATTGAGGATCGGGTAAAGCATATCATAAATGCGAAGGCAAATAAAGGGTCTTAGAGGGCAGTAGTAATAGCACACTATAAATATACACTATAGCAATAGTAGTAATAGTAGCAAGCTTTGAAGATTTTGTTTGCATATTGGAACCGACACCTGAGCAAACAGTTTACAACAAGATGTTGTGCCGTTAGTGGTACCAATGCTTAATTTCTTAACTTCTATATTGCGAAGTATGGGCAGTAATATACTGTTTTAAAATCTTTATGGTCAAAGCAATAGATCACAAGCCAGGAATTTTTCCCAGGCGTTGGACCAAAACTCTTCCTGACATCAAGCAGAAGACATTTTCATAGGATATGAAATAAATATATGAATATGAAATGAATATAAATAGGATATGAATAAGTACTGAATTTGTAAATTCCGCAACACAAACTGAATCGACTTCACAACAATCACATTTTTTTCGATAGTAATTTAGAAATAATCAAACTAATACCCAAACATGTACCTATCTCACCAAATTCTCTAATTAAAATGAGTATAGTTCACCAGAATGTGTGTGGAATCAACAATAAGAAAAATGAATTAGAACTTTATTTACAAACTTTTCTTAAAACGATAGACTATATATGTTTAAGTGAACATTTCTTGAATGATAAAAACATAGAGCTATTTAATTTAGTAAACTACAATCTTGTGTCTTACAATACTAGAAATAAGAAAACAAGGGGAGGAACTTTAATTTTAGGATGTAAAGACAGAACAACTGAAAAAGTAGAAGTAATAAACAAGCTTTATAGAGTAGAAAGCTTTGAAATATGTTGTATAAAGGATATCAGTACTGGACTTTACTTGTGTTGTAGTTACCGCAATCCAAATGATAAGAATTTTGATCAGTTCATGAATAGCTTAGAAAAACTGCTAGAGCA
The DNA here is from genome assembly GCA_951640165.1 of Pseudoips prasinana. Classification (NCBI taxonomy): domain Eukaryota; kingdom Metazoa; phylum Arthropoda; class Insecta; order Lepidoptera; family Nolidae; genus Pseudoips; species Pseudoips prasinana. Next base: position 17,052,553 of record OX621236.1, on the reverse strand, counting down.
TTTGTTTAATAGGAAATGCATAATTTGTGGTGATTTTAACATTGATCTTCTTACAGATAGCAGAAAAAGAACTGAATTTATGAGCCTGTTGACTTGTTACAACTTTAAACATCTTATTAATACTCACACCTTTTTTTACGTATAAACGTAATAACTCGTATTCATGTTTAGATAATAATATTTTGACAAACTTGCCTGGGGACTGTGTAGAGTGATGTGAAGTAGATCATAATGGTTTAGCGGATGGACACCGGGCCCTATTATGTCATTTTTTATTGAAAAATATAGCTAATAAATGTAACAATAATAATCATATTATAATTAGTAAAAGAATTTTTAATATAAAAAATGGTGACTCTTTTAGACAGCGAATTTTAGCCCATAACTGGAGCGGTATGGGAATAAATACATTTTTGAAGACCATTGGTAAATTGTTTCATAATAGTTTTAAAAAACGGGAACAAAAAATCAAATTAAATTGCAATTTCCAACTCAAATGGGCTACAAGAGGTGTGAAAACATCGAGCAAAGGAAACGACTGTTATATACTGGTGGTAACAATCTTGATATTAGTCTTCTTAACTACAGAAAGTTATTCGTCAAAATTTATAGAAAGGTAATTGTGAAGGCTAAAAAACTAACAATACGTGAAAAATCAATAAATCAAAAAATTTAAGAAGAGATATCTGGAAAGTAATGATTAAGTAAAGTCTGGAAAGTAAAGTCCTAGCTACGTAAACTTAGGGTAAGGGCATGAATCACAAGAATACTTACACACTGTTCTACTGGCAAGGCTAAGATATTGTATACTCACTAGGATCGTTGAGATTGAGCGTGGCCGCGCAGTAGTTTTGCGGCGAGGGACTGCGACTGTTATAACTATTGAGGGTGCTACACGACGACGCTTGTTTGATCACCACCGTCGCTTCAACTTCGGGAGGAGTGTGGCTTGTGGATTCACCTGACAACAAAATGTAATGAAAAATTAACGGTTCAAAATCGCTATGAGGTACTCCCAAAGGCCGCTTGATGGCTCTTAGAAGCCTTAAGAACATCTTTTCTTTTTCTTCTTCTGAGAGCCATCAAGTGGCTTTTGGGAGGACATAATACTTGTGGAAAAGAAAGCTACAATCGATGTTCGTATTTTATTATCAATTTTTTTTCAGTCATTATATAATGTAAAATTAGGCGGTTATTTTTACAAGTAGCTAGATTGGTTTTCCAGACTTTTAATTTTCGGTATTTTGATATTGTCGTTGAATCAAGTATTGTTATTGAATTTTCATGACTTCTAACAAAAAGCTATAAAGTGTAAAATAATTTAGCTTTACACTTAATTGTAACATTGGCTATGGTGCCAACAAGAATTGGATACATACCCAATTATTGGCGCCAACTTCAAATGTTATAATTAAGTGAATAAATAAAGTTACTTACTTATAATTTTTGTTTTGTTAGAATTACCCTTCAAAAATAAATAAAGCTGCCATTTCAAATCGTCGACAATATAATTCAGTAAACAAACCTGGCGATATAGAGCAAAAACAAAGATACTTTTTGCTTAAAAACTGCTCCCAAAACGGATGTTATTATTTTAAAACGTTATGAGAATTGTTTTTAAGTCTAAAAATATTCTGAAATGGTCATTTGCAAGGCAAATTTTTTTTTTCATTTTTTCATTTCTCTGTACCCGGATTTGCGTGTAGTTTAGCACCGCTCACTCAATCCGTTTACTATTGTTTCAAAGCATCATCTTGATCGATTATTTGAAACTTAGCATTACAGACATTTTGAAAAAAAGGAACGGAAGTTCTGATGTTGGACGATGGAGGTTTGGCACAAACCTATTGGCGACAGTCTCCTTTCGTGCTTAGCTGCGTCTTTACTCTTCATAGGTGTCTGTTGGAAGGCGAGCAGACACTTGTTGAGCTCTCTAAGCACATTGTCTTCTTCCCACTGGCCTAGCGGGAGTTTGCTGTAGTCTTCTGCATCCATTAAACATACTGTTATCTGGCGAATAGGAAAGAAAATATTAGGTCTCTGATTATTATAGGTATAGATATTGAATTTAATGTTCACGTTTTGTTTTGATAATCCGAGGATATTATGAGGAAAACATACATCTAATAATGGCCAAGGTAGGTGTATTACTGAGAAATATACCTTTACTAACAAGTAATTATCAAATGTCAAAAAGTCTGCATCTACTCACTGTTTTTGGTTCATCTAATAGTTCCATTTGAGTTTTCTGTCTCTTGTCGCAGATCCTGCTGAACATCCTAACCCCTTCTACTTTGAGCACTTCGTTGTCTTCCAGCGCCTCCACCGACAGCATAGCGGGCAGAAGCTCTGGCATCATGAACATTGTTAGAGATTCCTGGCAATGAAAGGACTTTTTCAATATCTACATTTTGGCGTTTATCTCTAGTATTATAACAAAACCCGTAACTGAATGATGGTCCTGCATCATTATCATATCAGTCGAAAGACGGTCTCTAATGGTCTATTACTATATAATAAAGATAATGATGAACCATCATTAATTCATAATGATATCCATCCATCTTGTGACCATATTATAAAATAGTATCCTTGCCCGTTTAAATTAAAAACAAGAGTGCCTACTGTTTTTACTTTACATGCACTTACTTTCAATGTGTGGACACAAAATATGTTTATCGACGTGACTGCTACAAAGGCATGTAGTAGCTTATCAGTTCGCTTTTATTAGGTAATAATGTAATAATGTCGTTTCAATCTGTTCTGAAAACGAAACACGTTCTGAAAGTTACACCATTCGTGCAACGCTCTTTACCCTAACCAACGCTCCATAATATTCTCCATTGATGAGTTTCTGTCCTTCATTTCTGCTGAAACCCAAGCACACACTTGTATTCTAGCTATTGCTCTAGTGATACCTGTGATTCTCCATCGATGAGAGTGTCTCCTCCAACTCTGCTGGAAGCGAAGCACACTCTGATAGCTTCGTCATTTTCACAGCGTTCTGGTCTGCCTTCATGCCTCACCAGCAACTTGCATAGTGGCAGCGAGCACTCTAGCCAGTCCTCTATAGTTAGCCATTGTTTTGATGTCATGACCTAAAAATATCCGCCAATATGATGAATTCTGAAAGTGGCTAGTGTAGGTTCTAAAATTGTTCTTCATTACCGGTGCACCTTTAAAATTTGGTTTCGTAAGAGTATACCTATGCCTGTTTCTCAAGGGTTGAGATAAAATCGTGATTTCCTTTCAACGTACTACCAATATACTTAAAATTATCCGTGTGGGTGCGTTTATGTAAGACAATGGATATCTATAATAGAACCTACGTAATACGTTACCTGTCTACTTAATTTAATGGATCCCTCGTTGCTACTCTTATCTAACCATTCGAAGTAGTGAAGTAAACTTTTTAATTTGTTTCTTTGCGATTTTCTAAAACAAAAATGATTTCATGAATACGAAGACCAAAATTCAAAGTAAATTTTTCGTGTTCGTTATCGTCTCCAAAGAGATTTGTCAGTCAAGATTTAATAATGACCTTTTTTTTAAAAGGAACCAATACGAAGTTGTTAGGGAGTTATAAATTAGTTTAAATTTTCAAGTGAACTTGATTTTATTTTATTGTTGTGACTGACCTGTGTAAATTCTTAAAAAAATGTGTAAAGTTAAAGTCTTGCAAGGTGGGGTGTGTCTTCATTGTCCGCTTCGGGTACGTCGAGAAGAAAGCGTGTGCGATCATCGAGGACACGAAATTGTAGTCTAGCTCTGTTGCGTCACCTAGAAATAGAGGAAAATACAGGTGTTCATAAGAGCTTATTCATTCGTAGCCCGGATTTGGCGATTTACCAATACTTGTTGTACGGTCTACCCCTGTCTCTGATAGCGGTAAATCGTGTTCCTACGGCTTTTTTCGGTTATGTCGCAATATTTTCAGAGTAAAATAATAGATTAGATACTCCTGTGTTCGGCACACACTTGGGTAGGTACTATTTGTTAAAAGTGTCGCTCATGAAAACCGTTTCGACCAGTTGCTAATGTTCTTACTAATTGTGTCTTAATTACGAAATTTCAATGTAAACCGAGTTAAAGGTATAAAATAAACTCGTAAATAGTAGTTTGAATTTAGGATAAAGGGGGCAGTTTTAACAGAGACTGGCAAACTAGGTATATAATACTTACTATACCGAGCTTTTCAGATATTACTAGGACAGCAATATGACACAGACGGGGAGACATCTGATGTAGGAGCGGCTTCTTTGCAAGTGCAACGTAATACCGAACAACAGACGCTACGCCAAATGTGCAATTACATATAAAGGCATATTAAAAGCTGTAAAGTTAACCTAACCTTACTGCCTCTATCAAACAATACAGACCAACAGTCTACGGAATATTCGAGATCCGAAATCACGTAATAAAACCGCAAACAAACCCCAATGCGGTGTTTACGTTGCTTGTTCGGTCGTAACTAGCCTTTAAATTACGTAACCCCTTACCTATATTGTACCTATATCTCAGGACGGATTCGTATCTGTTGTAACTCGTACGTAACAGTTCCATATGTTACAAATGTTGGAAAGTTCACCATCATATACTTTAGATTCTTTACTCGATAGTAAAAGGTAAGGATGTAGATCAGGTAGAAAGTCTTGCGACATTCTACCGAGTGATAAATTAAAGCTAGCTAAATATCATTACTATTATAAAATATATTTTATTCTAAATGTTTTCATACAATTTCGTGTACCTAAATATCTATATGTACTTACTTAGCAATAATTATGTATACTTAACTTTATTACTACCACCGTGTTCTGACTATTCACAAGCGCTTTTTTAAAGGCCACGTGAATATTTTTTTTTCTGATAGGCCTAAATAATAGCGAAATTATGACGCCTATTGTGTGGAGTTGCATTTTTTCGGAAGCTTTGTATTTCAATTCGAAATATAAATAGAGTGGTATAGTTAAAACTGCAAATTTCCTATTAAATGATAGTATATATAATTAGAATAATGTTAGTGCACCTAGTAAACGCCAGGAAGTTAGTTTTGAAATTATGTCAGAGTTGTTAGTGCAAATATTTTAAAGCTCTGACACAAAAGTATAAATTTTAAATTCGGGTAGACTGCCTGACCGTGGCAATGTATCTCTGAAGCGGATTGACAGATTTCAGCGCATCGCCCCCGTTTCCGTAATATTTATGGTTTTCTATTTCATAACAAATAACATTTTATAATGGACCAGGCGTTTAAAATTGGCGAGGTTATAAGTTATAAGCAATTAGCCTCGCGTTCAGTTTATGAGGGGTAACCGCCAAAGTGGTTAAATTTCTGAGCGTCTCCGTACTTCGGGGTACATATTGTAGCTATTAGGCAACAGCTTGAATAACTCTGACACTAGAGTAAATACTGCCCATACGGTAAGTAAGTAAGCCGTTTTAAAAGAAGGGAAGTTCTCTTATTAGTTTAGTTGAAATTTTATGGATAAAAACGATACGATCCACCTGATGGAAAGGGTCATTCCCGGTGATTAAACCGCCTATTGTAACTTACATGGTATGCTTCTATTTACGAACCTAGTTCTATTCTATTTATCTTATATTATACGAATGACGTACTTTGTTGTTGCAAGCTGAATACAAGTCCTTTGGGAGGCCGCCAGCGCTTGAGGTGCAACGCCTTATTCACCATGATCCTTATGGTGTTGTCAAGGAAGTGATGTCGCTCCTCTTCTGTCATTTCCTCTTCTAGAAATTGCTCCAGGCCTTTCATCAGGTCTGGGTCTTTGACGTCATCCTCCGGATCTATACCTATGCTGCAAGTTTTATACAATTCTTACAGAAGGGAAGAATGTGCTAGATACATTGAAGCTCGAACTGTGAGCCCCAAAGTTCTCATCTCCTTTTAAATATCTAGTTAAAAGGTGTTGTTGTGTTGTATTCTATACATCGAATTTATAGTATTAATTATATAAACCGACACACATGTATACTTTAAATTCGTATTTATGTAACTTAACCCAGAACCGTGCTTAACACTGAGATAATTGTTTACTCAATTTTAACAATACAAGTGTGAAATCAAGAACGGCTTTGCGCAGATATATATTTCTAAATATGGAGCTTACTCTTAGAAATAGAGCATCGCAAAATAGTAAATAATAAATATCTACCAACACACTGCCCTCTGATGCCAAACTAGGCCTAGAGTCAGTGTTATGGGGACCAGACAAATATACTGATATATGTCTAAATACATACATATAATAGATAAATGACACCCAGGCACAAAACCAATAATCGTTCATCAAAGATTTGGCTTCGGTGGGAATCGATCCCACGCACCAGAGGAGGCCATAAAAAGTTGAGAAAATACCTGTTTAGCAACAAAAAATATTCGTTCTTTTCATGAAAATATGCGTCAGCTGATCAGCATGTTGTTATTAGAAGTGATCCCATGGGTTCATCAAGCTCCTTTTATAAATGTATCACAGTTACATACTTTAATTGATTTCGGTCATATAGCTTCTTTTAATAGAGGATTAAATTCGCGATCAATTGTGGAACATAGCTTAGACACTGGCAATGTTAGGTAGATATTCCAGTCGTGAAAAGCCGTATAGGTGACTATAATTACTATCAGGAAAGGAAACAATTTAGTTATCTTTACAATTGCTATCCAATATACAGTGTAACCAACTCCAGTAGAGCCATCGTGCAACTTTTTTTGTGTAAATAACAACATGTATTGAGGGTTGCGTTAAGCCGTCGGTTAAGGTCGTCATGAGAACATCTACCGTTACTGGTAGTCGCCAGTCGGAAGCCTAACAAAATCTGATACCTAATTTAACCTTCTTAGTTACAGATTAGATGCCCGTTGCGCGAATAATTAAAGGCTAGACAGGGAGCTGTCCCCTATCGAAATGGTAATGCAAGGCAAGTTAGAAAAAGAAAATTCCTATCTAAAATGTTCTTCTCGAATACCCAATAATAATATAAAATAAGGCATATCGGTTTGAAAGTAGAGGCGTGAAAAGTTAAAAAACAAACAAGCAGACACACTTTCCGATTATTTAATATACAACCATAGAGATTATTTAATATATAGATACCCAGCACTCATAGCCAGATATATTCACCTGCCCGTAAGTGATTGGCGAAGTTACTAGTCCCTCCCTCTTAGCCACCCCTGCATCGCCTGTAAGCCAGGGTCAACAGTGCCATACAATGAAATGACACTGAGCGGTGTGGCTCAGGCATGACCCGGGGAATCGCTTTAACTGTCTTGGATCCCGCAACGAATTTAATCAGAAAGACAAACGGAGGAGTTAGAAAAGGTTTGGCGAGTTGCTTAAACTAGCCTCGCGGTCAGTCCATACATAGGTGACCGCTAAAATTCGTTTTTAAGTGACGTGTTATTTCTATAAACTACCTACATGCTGAATTGTAAGTTGTTTTTGAGATTCTGTGTTTAGTTAGCGAATGAATTTGCTTTTATATTTGATTCATATTGGTGTAGGTTTAAATAGAAAGAGTCTATCTAAATAACTAGCACTAATTGACATTTATTATTCAGGGACTTGGGTTCATATTTATAAATAAACTCCTCTTTATAGCCGTGCTAACTTCTACTCGAGGAATTAGTTTCAAATTCAACAGTGCGAGCGAGACAGCAGCACCCAGCTTGGATCGCTTAGTAGTAGCACACAACACAATACTACTTTTTCTTTTGTTTTTATTTTTTATGATACATTGCGTATCCCTCACATTAGGAGATTTCGGAAGGACTACTATCCTTGGTATCTCGCTGGGAATCATGAAGTGTTTAAATAAGTTAATCTTGAAGAAGAGAATAATTTCTTTCATGAGTCTTTACGGGGAAGATATCTCTTTGGTTTTTTACCTAACGCATTTTTTCTTGTAACAATTTCCTCAGCGGACACTACATGGTGGTAAGTTCAGACAGCAAAATAGCGGGTTCGAAATGAAAATCGAGTTTGTCGGCAGACACAATGTTGCGTATAAAAGTTACCACGCGCCGAGCTCGTGACTCTATCCATCACAAACTCAGTGTAAACTCGTGTTTACTCGTGAGTAAAATAAACGACATTGTAAGTAAAATTCAGCGATATTTGTCGTAATTGTATAAAATAGTACCTAATAAAAAGATTTTAATAAATAGTCGCACGCAACTAATAATTAAAATCTTTTAAGTACTATTTATGATATCGTACATTTTTAATACATTCAAAGGCGGTTATAATTATTTTCTTTTATACAAATTATTTAAAGATAAGAACTGTATAGTGGAGTAGGTATGTCTTAAGTAGTTATTCTCCGGGTATGTAAAAATATATTTAGAATTTTATTAGATGTTAACTAATTTTGGCTCTTTAAGACTTCGGTTTTTGTTCTACGGGGAAGCCATGTTTAAAATTAAGAATCTTAAAAAGTTTGAACGGATACATATTCAAAAGATTATAAGTTCTGCGAAATTGACTTATGATTGAAGCCCAGAATCTACAATATCTAGTCATAGTATATCATAAAAGTGATGGTCACACTGCTGCACTGGGTATCAAAAATCAAGCCTTGAATCAAACAATCATGCTTTGATTTTGAATTGGCAGTTATCGTGAGATAAGCCCAGTAACTATAAAGATAACTAAAATACCAAGGAAGTCAAACAAAAGCAATCATATTATGTACCTGGGGTTTTAATAGTTTTAGCTTTAGTGTAAAATTAAGTTCACGGGTTAAATGGTATTTTTCAAACGAATTATAAAATCATAATATAGTTTGTTTGTAAGTAGATGTCTATTATAAAGGAAATAATAATTAGTTATAAACTTACTTGCACATTTCATGTATTTTTAACATATTTGCACTTAATTTTGCCGGTGAAGAGGCTAGCAGCAGATGCTTCAGATGTCGCTGCACCGAGGTCCACCAGGGAAGATCACATGGTAACATTACAAGCGCCATGCTGAAATTTTTTAATTGATGTTTAATATAATAAATACGCACAATATTCACCAGTCACCATAATTAAACTTTACAACACAAAAAAACATTCCAGCAATGTTGGCGCGATGTTCAGACAAGCTAGACAAAAAATCAAAAAAATCGGTAAAGGCAGGAATATAAGACGATATCTGTAAGATTATTTGTAAATATCCTCAATAAAATGAAAATATGATACATTATTATTGCAGTTTTCAATATAGTATGAACTTAAGGTGATAATAATTAACTCATTCGTTTTAATTACATTAGAACGTCTATGACTGGATACAAACTTCGTTGTCTTATGAAAAACTAAATTTAAACTATCTATATTGTTTCAAACTTCGCGGCTTCTTATTGCCCGTCTCTATAAACGCGTTCATGATTATATAAAATCAGTACACATGTATCGTATGTATCTTCTTAAATTATATTATATCATACCAGTTCTAATTGATAGAACTTGATACATTCATTATATTTGTAATGGTTTCAGCCTCAGTTGGCAAGGTAATGTATACCTATTCAAATGTTGGACGCATTTAACTTCTGCGCCGACACCAGTTATATTACACGAACGCTTCCATAGTATCTTGACATTTGAAGTAGTACCACTTCGGTCTATAATTTTAGTGTTATTGCGGTATTATTTGTAAGATTTATTTATATTTCAGTTTAATTTTCATTTTATTGACGAGTGAAAGTGTTTATAGTAATATTAATGAAGTAAGGAATATGATTTAAGTATTAGTAACACAATTTTCATACACAAATCCAACGAAAAAGTATTACGAAATAAACGCGAATGTTGCGTGTTTATTATTAACTAGTTATCAAATAACGAATGCAGATATACTTGAATATTGATTATAATATACCGCATTGTATACGATCGAGGTCAATAGAGTTCGTTTCGTTTCGTACTATGCTCATTTGATAATCTTGTGGAGATATTACGATAGGCGGGAACATACAGTATCAAAGTACAAAGGTCGAGAATTATAATGACTACGAAGAATAAATTACTTAAAGCTCTGATTCTCGGCGCTCCTGCATCAGGCAAGGGCACGATATCAGCGCGAATTGTGAAAAAGTACGCCGTGGAACATGTATCTAGTGGTGATAAACTGAGAGATCATATTGATAAACAAACTGAATTAGGGAAAGAAGTGAAAAAGTACCTGAATGAAGGGAAACTAGTGCCTGACGATGTAATGATTAAGTTTATGATCACCGAGTTAAAAAAAGTTGAGAACCAACCATGGCTGTTAGACGGATTCCCTAGAACAGTGGGGCAGGCCAATGCATTGTGGAAAGTGCAGCCTGTGGATGTTGTGTTAAACTTGGTGGTACCATTTGACGTCATTATCGATAGGGTTAAGAACCGCTGGGTTCACCTGCCTTCAGGGCGAGTGTACAACATAGGTTTCAACACACCTAAAGTTGAAGGAAAGGATGATGTGACAGGTGAAATACTAGTGCAAAGACCAGATGACAAACCAGAGGCAGTCAAAAAGCGCCTGGAAATATATGAAAGTGTTACCAGACCTGTTATAGAATTTTACAAGAAGAAAGAAATTTTAAAGGAATTTGAAGGTCGCTCCTCAGACGAGATCTGGCCAAAAGTCACAGCATATCTTGATCCAATATTTTCAAAGAAATAATCATTAGTTATAAGAATAACTAAGAATTGAAGTGGTGCTTGGAAACTGTACATTTAAGAATTATTATGTAAATCAAGACCAATTTTTATTTATATACAATATTTGTAAATGATTTTTAATTTATAGACAATTTACATAAAACATTATGTACAATAGGTATTGTTACAATTGAGACTTGATTATTGATTACAGCCAATAGGTGTCAATAATTGGTTGATTTTTTAAGTATGAGCCATTTTAGACTGTATTATTCAGTATTTACATATCATTTTTATGTTATAAATTCTTGTCTTAACATATCCACCTCAAGTATCCTCTGTCAGTATATTATGTGTACCTGTTATTTTATTTTATTTTTAAATAGATAACTTACAGCTAATTAATTAAATACTAATAAGGTTGTATGTTTAAGTTAAGGCCAATTACAAGTTTTCACTAATACTATTTAAACAATTGGTAATTACAGGCAATACAGGCACACAATAAAATGGTGATGATTAACCATTACATTAAAAAAAAAATATAAGTTTGTTTGTAAGGTTTTGGTAGTTGTTGGTTGGTGTCAGTTGGGTGTTGTTTGGTAGATGCATATATTGTAGCCATGTGTACCACATTTCAAATATAATTCCTTTGAGTTTAATAGATTTTGAGCATTCAAGGATTTAACAAGTAACACACTGCCATCAGATCCTAAAATAGGCAAAGCCTGTAATATGGTAACCAGACAACTGATAAACATATTTATATATTTTCGAATAAAAACATTATAAATCAATTACACCTAGATTCAGAACTAATTATCATGCTCATCACACACAGATTTGTCCTGGGTGGGGATCAAACCCTCAACCTCTGGTGTAGCAGTCAGGGTACTAACAGCTAGACCAACAGGTCAGTCAGTATATTGATTGGTATTGCAATTTATTATAAGCCTGTAAAGTTCAAACATGGTAGTAACTATATACCCACATTCTGGGAAGTGTTAAGGGTTCCAAATAATTCTTTAAAAATTTTTGTTTTTGTGGAAGAATAGTTCAAAATTTACTAAGCTTAAAGATTTAATATTTGAAATGGTTTACAGTCATAAAAAAGACATGTAGTTCATAGTAATAGAGTGCTTTATTAAGTTTGATAGAAAATATTATATCACATTATTAGTTTTACTAGTCTTCCAAGCTATATTGTACTTATTTAGAGTAGCTATTGTATATTTATGAATAGTGCCTTAAATGGCTTAGTTAATAAAATATAAAAAGTACCTAATGTTACCAAATCTAAGTTCCTCAATTTATTTCACAAAATGTCAAATGCTCAAAATCACACATTGTTTGTTATTTTATGAATGATTTATGAAATAATTATTTTGTTGTTATAGTATTTTACATTTAAACTTGTATGTTGAGTTTCTATATTTTACTGTGATTGAGTAATAAATTTTATTTGTAGTAAATACGAAAATGTTTTATTTCAATAACATGATAATTAATAATACATGTTTTTCTTAAATGTTTAGACTATCTAAAATTTTCATTAACATAACTCCGATTTCCATGAAAACAAAGAAGAGATTCACATATTTGTGTTTGTAAATTTTAATCATGAACTTTATGACGCCACTTATAAGGCCCATTTTAGACTAATTGAAAGTATTACGTAGTCTACGTTAGGTGTCTGGTAGTAAGCAAAAGTATTGTTTGTTTACGTTATTTAACGTCGGCATGATTAGAATCTATTGGCACAGGTGAGAAATTACTCCACGTTTTCCGATCCGTTACTATACGGACGGTACGATCATTAATTTTCGTCACTTGTTATCTTCCGTCAAATGTACGCAGTCAGTTATCATACAAGGACAAAAGTAGACATGAAAATATGTTTGGCAGTAATATTCTGTATAGAGATTTTGTATAGTCGTAGCTGGTAGCATAGCGAATGAAATAAATACAACGATTCTCTGATACAAACAGAAAATTTAAATGTCAAAGACGCGGAGAATTTTTAGTTTAACGTAAAATTACAAATTTCAATAGTTGAATTGTATAATTACCTTATAGCGAATGCGTTGCAATTGAGGCACAATAATATTATTTGTCGTAAACACTACAATAACACCATGAGTCACTGTCGCCTCGCGACTACCGGCTTCTTTTTACGCACTTTTCTCATTATCTACATGGGGACTGTTCACTGATATTCTTTTGCATTTACAATATCTTGTTGCTTTTCTATAAGACAGAAATAGTGTAGGAGAAACGCGGGCCGGCTGCGGGCAGACGCGAGCGCGCAAACCCCGGCTATTTATAGCTGCTTTCGTGCATCGCCGCTCAAATTAGATGGTAAATAAAAAGTTTGGGTTAACAGGAGTCGAAGGCCTCATTACTCCTACTTGTAGGTCAGCCCTTATTACTATTACACCACGACCTAACAAACTTTTCTATTGGTTTAGAAGGACCATACGCTGAACGATCCGGAAAAGTTATTTATTCACAAAGTTTCGTTCATGGTCGCTTTAACTGGGTTATATGTGATTATTTATAGTATTTTGCGATTTTACATCGTCACGTAAACTTTTGACTGTACTCATAAATTACAACAGTTAGAAGTGATTAAAATGAAAACACGTACCTACTGCACCCACTTTATTGAGCTAAGTTATTATAATGCGCGCCTATATATTATCCTAGAACCTAATTTATCTTTTCTGTTTTTGACAGTCTATAACAAAAACGGTGCTTTAAAAACTTTACAACTTTTCACAAATTGTTCAGACTCAGACTATCGATATCTGTTGGATTGCACTGAATTCATAATTTCATAATTTCATGATTTACACGAGATGTGGTCTCTACGATACGTGAGCTCAGAGGTTAAGTGATCGGAGTAAATGCCCATGCTAGGTGCAAAGTGTACGAGCCGATCGACTAGCAAGGCTGTACTGACGCCGTCGGGGCGACTTTCACTGGGGGACGACTACCCTCACCCTGGCGGGAGTAGCGCCCGCCACCCTCCTAGTGACGTCACTCGGGCGCGTCACGACCTACGACGCCGCCGCCCGATGCTCGATACCCCGCTCCCTAATAGCACGCTTCACGTCGTTACTGCTCCCGAAACGTTACGTAAAATGAAATATGAAAGTACCAGCGGCCTGCGTCAGCACCGTACATTTTCATACGGTTAAGGTCGACCCGACGAAAATTAAAGGGCTTAGTGGGTACCAGCACACGTAGCATTGTATATCGAGTGGTGACGTAAAACTGTCCAAGCACAAAGACCTCATTGTGCTTGCATGACGTTGGTACTTACTGATATTTGTTCTGTGATCATCAACAATGTAAATTATTTGCCGGTTCCAGATGATATTCAAGCCTTTCGGGTAGCTAGGTAATAATAGTACCTACCACTGGCTTAAACTTAGACAAACTCTTGCTTAGACTTGAAAGTTACCCGGGAATATAATAGTGCATAAGCCGGAACCCTAATCCACTCTCATAATCTGTCCCCTCAGTACTGGTCATGTGGAAACGACAAGCTTATATTGAAGGATATTTATTCAGCCATTCAGCAGCTAATATAAAAAAATATAATTTGTAACGGATATATAACTTAGTCTGTCCGTCAGGTTCGTATCGTAAATATTCCCTTTAATAAAGTTTATTGTAATTAGATAAATATACAGATACAGATTTAAATTGAACTTTTTATATTTCTTCCTGCAATGAGTTTGGGATCATTTTTTTTCTAAATATTTTTCTTCTGTGCATTGCTTGGCTTTAGCGAGCAAGCTTTATTGGGTTCGGCTCTCAGTATTATCTGCGGCGGCTAGGTTCCAGAATGAAGCAAGCCTCTGCATTATATCACCAATCTGACATAAACGTGAATAAAAAAAAAAAAAAAATATATAAATACAACTTACCTGGTATCCTTGCGCAAAAAGTAAAAATACACACGAAACACCTCACACCCTCACATACCACACACACACTCACACACATACTTTTGCTCAAACTTTTATTATTTTATCATATTTTATACTGTTAATATGGTCAATACTCCAAGGGGTGGAGGACCTGGTGACCTGAAATACAGGCCTAATAGAGCCTAGTTTGGGCACATCAGTCTTCCGCAATATTTTTGTTTGATGTTGTAAAATTTCAATGTCTGTAACCATAACAGTATGTATAATATTGTGGAGTGAAATAAATAATATTGATTGATTAAGAATCCAGTAACCAGGGTCTTAGATATATTAGGCTTTTGATATATCTAAGACCTAACAATTGCCAAACCAGCCGTCGGTACCTACCTATCGGAGAACTGAGAAAATATGTCATGGCAACCGTTAGTTACGACGCGGAGACGCGACGCCGCGACGGCTTAACCAAAGGATATACTGAATATAGCATCCCAACATTCATGATGGTAGTCCTTCAAACAATTAGACCCTGATTTATATATAAATAAAACTACGATTTTAACAGAACTCAAAATAATGAGGTATTCAAAACAAAAAAATAGTTTACCTATCAGTTTTTGTTTTATGTAAGTTACGAGACCTCTAACTTGTTTTTGGACCGATTCTATTAGGTAATTAGATAAAGATTACTATCAGAATGGTTCCATATTTTTTTTTTTGATTCGGTTGTCATAACAAAAGTTAGCTGTCTATGTTTTTGTTTACAGTACCCAATGATAAAAATATCATTGGGTACGAGAGTTGAGAATCAAACCCGTGATTTCGTCCGCACTAAGGCTCTATCAGACAAGTTACCAACAATGTACGATCGTCAGAATAAATGTAAACTTAGGTCTAAATATATACCTTCCCTATAACTACTTAAATAGTTATAAATTGACTTAAAATCATTCAAATAACGGTAGGACTGTATTTCAAGCGTTTTTATAAGTTTACGTAAATAACCTCTCCCATCTTTATTTGTAATAATAGAGTCGAAACTGGTACTAAGTCTCAAAAAAAAGCTACTAGGTATAAAAAAAAAGTTATAAAACATAATTACAGAATTATATGTAGGTAATTAGTGTCTATTCTGCAAATAGCTAGATTCGGCTAAAGAAATGCCGGATTGTTTTTTATATTTGTACTATCGCAAATAAGCTAACACGCAAAAATCTAAACTATTTTCTGATACCCTATTTAAGTTTAAATATAATTTCAATTCGAAGAACTCAGAGTAAATATACTTTTATTCTCATGTCTACTACATCGATCGGGCGTGATGTTCAACTGCTAGCGATAGAATGACACTCGGCACCTATCAAAACCGCTCTGTCAGCTATCTTTTTCTTTTTGCGCATGCGTGGAAGCCATGTAGTCTTTGATAACTTAGTTTGAAAGTCAACCTTTTTGCGATATCTGCAAGCCTGGTATCGGCGACGCCCGTGGAAAATCGGTGCCGCCCAAGATAGGCGCCCCTGGCCGGCGTTTGGGCGGAGAGAGCCATCCGCCTTAACAGTGCATTAACATTTCTATTGAACGCGAATCTATTGATGTAATTTTATATTGGTTGTAATACTGATTTTTTTAAATATGACTGAACAAAGAATAACTTGTTTGGTTGTTAAAAGACACATCACTTGTTCTATTATCAAAATTACAATAAATAGATAAAAAAGAGACAAACACATGGTTAACTCAGTACTTATAATTTTGAAATAAAACATCTCAATTTACTTCGGAGAATTATAAGTATTTCAGAGAAATTATTAGATTGTGGAAATTTAATATTAGCCTGTTAAGTTTACATGTCTGAGAAAACTTGAGTTCAATAGTCAGGAACAAAACTGATGGAGCCTAATTAATATAATAAGTTTAATTCCCAGATAATTGTACAATAACCACTTACAATAAATCCTTTTTTATGATGTACATAAGCAAAAAGTAAGTAGACTAGTTGAACTCTGGTACCCAAGGTAAGATTTAACTTGTGTTATGGGTACCAGTGCCCTGACAAGTTTGCACATTTAGTATCCTTTGGAAGGAACGTGGCAGATAAGTCGCCTATTAAACTAAACAAACTACTATATTAAACTAAAAAAACTACTATATTAAAATAAAAGAAAATAAATCATAAAATAAAAATGTAAAATATCTAGAAAAAACCTCATCGTGTGTAGAATGTGTGTTAATGTATGTGTGTGAGTGTATGGTATGTTTGTGTGAGTGGATAAGTGAACTATACACATTTGTGAAGAAAAGAAGTGAGCTATGGGAGCATTTTACGTATAGGGTAGATCGTGTAATATTATAATACATTTACTCTTATTAATTTTTCTGTCTCCTTTATAATAATTAATTATGATTATACGAGTATTCCACATTATTCACAGATTTTCTCAATTTTTTTGTTAAAATAATTTGGTATTTAAATTTTAAAATGAATACTGTGGTAATTTTTACATTAAACGACTCATACCTCTGATTGCTTTCTCTTTGTAAAACGTACTGGAAGTAATTTTAGAAATGGAATAAACTAACTGCCTATTTATTTAATGTGTTTATCTACTCGTTAACATGTATATTTATGTACAACAAACCAGAAGTGCGGTTTATCGGTTTGGTTATAGCTACTAATGTATTTTTCTTGGCACGATACATTACTCTAAAAGTTACAACTAAAATATCTGAACATTTACTACGTTAAAAGGCTTATCAAAACATCGATAAAAGTTAATTTATTTTAAGATCGATTTAATCAGTGGGAGCTTAAACTGAGCGTGCCTCAATAAGAAGCCCTGTTAATGTTACGAAGTCCCTAAAATGGACAAATATATCCTTTGCGTCGTGTGAAGCCCTAGTAACTTGGCCACGTGACGTCGACTCAGCACCGCCTTTAGAACGGTGGGCGGTGAAAATCCTCACAAATTTCCCACGCCTACATACCTATATAAAGTATATCCTTTTTGTCAAGAATAAATCGGCGCTAAAAATAATACACATACTCTTGATAGGTGTATCATTTTGAGGCTTGTTTTGATGTCAAGATGTTTGGAGTGATTCACGAATTAACTGTCACTTATATAGCACACAATAATAAATATCATAACTATAATATAAGGCTGTATAATAGTTATAACTGCAGCGCACGAGGTATTAAATTAAAATTAAAAAAAAAAGTATTATTAGTATTTATGTGTCAAAATCGGTCAGGAGTAGCATAGAGTCAGAAAGTGCTCGGAGCATGTTAAGCCGTTGGTCTTGTGCCTGATCTGTTCCAGGTAGAATCGGATGGCCTATCAGATTATGAGTTTTCGATATGATTGTGTAATATACCTGAATTTAAGTTAGAAGCACAATTATTATTATAAGGACAACTATTTATTTATTTCGACGGTCTCATCTTTATTTTTAGAACCATAGGCATTGACATTGTTGATTGATGTATATTAATTTGTATAGTATGTTATTAAAAAATATTTTTGCTGTGTGGCTGTTGGAATAGAATATCACCACCCTCTCTCATGGGGGCGTACTAGTCGATTCGAGGGAATACCAGAGAACCAGCAGCAGCGTCTCTTTGTGCACTACGAGTATGAGCACCATACTGTCTGCCAAGCGTGGCGATTATGGCATATCCCCCATTTCTGGGGGAAGCTTTTGTCCAGCAGTGGATGTAATTCGGCTGTCATTATGATAATGTTATTAAATTAAAAACTAATAATGACCTCCCTTTTTACACTTCATAAGAAACAAGGATGCATGTATGGCGCAGCGGCTAAGACAGTCACCTCGTCGCTTCGTGTCGCGGGTTCAAGTCCCGCGCCGAACAACTATTTGTGTGACCCATAAATAGTTGTTCTGAGTCTGGATGTAATTGGTGTCCGTCTATTATATGTTGTAAAGTAACCCGCGACACAGGAGTAGATTACCTAATGCGGGCGTTGTCCTTTTTTTTTTAAATGGAGAGATTTTTTTTGACTCAATTTTAACTTGGCAGCTCGTATCAAATTCTATTCTAAGCTTCTTTAAATTGTTGTTAAAATCACGACCAATAATTATTATGTCACCCAAAAAGACCAGGCATGATTTTCCCGAGAATACCCGCTCCATGAATGTTTCAAATGTGGCAGGCGCATTGAAAAGTTCAAAAGGCAATGTGTTGAATGTAAAAAGAAAACGGTCTTCTATTTATCTTTAGGATCTAAATCAATCTGCCTAGAATTAGATGAGCTAGGTCGTCACGTATATGATATGTAAAATAGCTTTAAAGATTTTGATTAATAAATTATTCGCCTAACAAAACAAAATATAGATTTTTAGTTTGTTTGGTAGTTTGAGTTTGAAAAACTAAACATAAGAACGAGTTCGAGCTCAAGACGGGCTGTAGGCTATGATAATTTCCTTTTCTAAATTGCCGAGATTATTTAATTTTTTTGAAGATTTTAAATCAGTTGGCTCGATCAATTTCCATTAAAACTAACATTCGGAGGAAATAATAACATTTTGAACACCAGAGCCCTTGTCCGAAATACATAATACACCCAAACTGTGGCTCTTACATAATAAGTACCTACATTTAAAAAATATCTCTAAGAATATACAAACTTATGTTGCAGGTCGGTTAAAATAGTAGAAGTTTTTAACCCTAGACGAAATTCAAGTGCTTAAATTAAACTATGTCTGATCTTACTGAATACAAATGAGCGAATACAAGACGCAGTATCTTGCGATGTCTGAAGTCCTGGTAAGATCGACCTCTGGAGCGGCCGTTGCCACGCTCTTTGTTATCCTTGGGGTAAGGTCACGTTAAATGCCAAAGGTGCCGAATTTTGGCACGTCTCACTATTTCGCAAGGGTACCTACTGAAGCTTCTAGTTATATAACTGTCAAAAGGGGACCGAGACTAGTTTTATGACATAGAAAAATTACACAAACTAAGTAAGTTGTGGGCTTGTAATAAAAAAATATTTTTGTTAGACAAAGAGAGAACAATATTAAAATTTAAAATATTTAAAATTGAATTTAATAAAACTTGGCTAGGCTCGGCGCTATCTAATAAAAAGGATTAGGTATTCGTTAAACTGATTTCAATGAAACTACTTATAAGAACGTGGGCAGTTATTTGCGTTTTGAGATTTAATTTAAAAGTTCCATTACATTTTAATTATTAAAATATAAGGTACATGGTAGCTTTAAACCTAATATTCAACTAATTAAGTGTAGTTGGTTGGATTCCTTTATCATGTAGGTATAAGCATTTAAGGGGCAAAAAAAAAAATACTAATGTCATTTGTTAAAAATGCGTAGTTAAAGACTTAATAACAAAATTTTATTTTTATGGAATACTAAGTAAAACATTTAACTTTTATCAAAAACTTGTTAGTTTAAGTGTAGTTTTTTTGTAAAAGTTAAATGTTCTCTGTTGTTAAATTATCTCTTTTTAATTTTATGTAGTTGTTACTACATAAAATAAGAAAGAGATCATCCCCTAAAAAGTTACCACTCTATTTTAACATGTTTAAACTTTTTATTATCTTATGAGGCTTTATAGCCATCCCTGTAATGTAATATTACAATAAAATTGATTGAAATTGAAGATTTATTCATTCAACACTGTCAACACAGAAAGTCAACATCGACGCATAATTTTAATATGCATCAATTGTTATCAACCCCTATGTATGTGTGCCACCCTCGTAACACGTGAGCGCGGCTTGTGACCCCTTGTACCAGGCGATCATAACAATGAAGGAGCGAAACTACCCCTATGTAGTTGGTGGTTACGTATTGATCAATGTTTGTCTGGCTATAAAGCATGTTAGATACGGGTCTGGGTTTCATTCGGGGACGTTTATGAGCAAGTTTGTATTTAGGTTTAATGTTGAATGGATTGGGAAAACATAGTCACTTTTTACATTGGTTAAATTTTAATTATTTAAGGACATCCAATAGCTGTCACATCTTAAATCTAAAATGTTTTAAACACTAAAGTAATCTAAATGTACAGCTTCTTAAGGTACCACAACATGCACAATACCGTGGGTGTGGAACACAGTTACAAAAGAAATTGCATGCTACAAACTTGTCAGTATCATCGTATTGAAGACACTATTAGCTAATTACACTATAGTGTGTCTAGATCATATAGGTTTGTATGTTGCTAATGAGCGTAATATGTATTTTTTTAACATATTGACGAAATACACAATTACTTGAAACTTTGTAATAAAGACGAAGTGCATCGACATACGTAATAAGCGCCTCATGGACTGGACTATAATAGAAAACGCTTTTTATCGTTATATCAATAGGATATTTTAAGTAACTATTAAATACCTTAATCGCTCAAACGTCTACAGGCATGGAATTAATCAAAACTGTGATTATTTTACCTAAAAATATTGATTGATTTGGGAGTACTAACATTTCAGTGATGCATTTTTTATATATAGATTAATATAGGTTTTTATATATATTTCATCAAAATAAAATTATTTGTCAATAACTTAGTAGAAGCTAGCTAAATTTTATATGTTTTCTTATGTACTAACTAGAAATAACTATGTATACTTAGTTTACACTTTCTTAGATATGTTGTATTACCTACCTGCTGAATAACATGAAAATAACCAAAACTATACAGTAATATATTTACATAGTATAATACACTAATATATTCCTAGTTACCTATAGTTAATAGAATATTGTGTTAAGACTCTTAAGTCAAAAATATTCTATAACCCTTATTAAGTTTAGTTAAAGTTCAATAAAAAGCTTTATCATTATAGCTCCGAATCAGGTGCAACTTTATCATACCTACAAACCGCAGTTTGATTCGCATATGCAAATATTGTTATCGGTTTACTATCTATCACTATACCAGCGGCAGTCCCCAGCTCGCTCCCTAGTGGTTATCGATTATTGTATATGACGTCATGGCCCCTCACTCCACCTCACTAGATAGTTAGACAAAACTATCGCTACCCTCTTACTATCCTGTCGCCCTATTGTGTTACACTATTGAGCGCGGGGCGCCCGCGTTAGTTGTCAACTACACCGAACACAACACCACCCTCGGGTTATGGTACCCTAGTAGATTCGTAGTCAAAGCGTTACGTCATTGTGGGGAATGCGAGGGTGGTTACTACGCCACTCTTTACCGTCCGCTACGCCACTCCTTCCGTAGAAACTTCTATTCGGAAAATTTCAGGCTACGGATTGCATTGCTACGATTCGGATCTGTTACTACGACGTATAAAATAATTGTTTTGTTGAATTTAGATAAAGTAAATTACTTTCATTTGATTATGAGTACCAATATAATTAGATAAAATGGTTGTTTTTTCGTAAACTGTGGAAAGCGCTTCCAAATTCTCAGAATAAGATTTATAATATCACAGGTATTTGGTGCTTCAATTCATTTTGAATCATTTAAGTTGTTAAGTTAGCTGATGAAGTTTATTTAATAATTTCTCGGGAACGCTGGGAAGCGAAAACCAATATTATATTTTTTGTTAAAAAATCATGGCTATCCGTGCTACGGCAAAGTTGTTATAGATTGTGTGCTCGAGAGTGGCGCATCTAGCGAGTTTAAGTTCTACTTATAAGTTACATTAAAATTGCTTGTATGGCAAATGCTTGCTTTTCACGCTGGAGGTCGTGGGTTCGATTCCCACCCAGGACAAATATTTTTGTGAATGAACATGTCTGTTTGTCCGGAGTTTGGGTGTAATTATCTATATAACTATCTATGTATTTACAAAAGAAAAGTAGTATATGTAGTTTATCAGTTATTTGGTTTAAAGATCGTCGTCTCCACGGTCCAAATTGGATGTTTATAATTGATATTAAGAGCGATAAAATTTATTTGGAAAGTAATTTTGGATAAGTTGGCCTTAGGATAAACTACAATATTAGGCTTTTCGCTTAAGCAATGTCTTTAGCTACGATTCTACGAACAAACAATCCCTTTTTATATTTACAGTGGCCTATTTACCATTCTGAAGAATTTTGACGGGCCGGTTTTTTGACTTTTGCCTTCCACGCTGCAGGTCGTGGGTTTGATTTCAAATATTTGTGTGCATGAACATGTCTGTTTGTCATGAGTCCGGGTGTAATATCTATATAAGCATGCATTTACACGAAAAGTGATAATCAGTTATCTGGTTTCCACAGTACAAGCTCTGCTTAGTTAAGGATCAGATGGCCGTGTCTGAATAATGCCCCAGGATATTATTATAGTAGATAATTCAG
Organism: Pseudoips prasinana; assembly: GCA_951640165.1. Lineage (NCBI taxonomy): Eukaryota > Metazoa > Arthropoda > Insecta > Lepidoptera > Nolidae > Pseudoips > Pseudoips prasinana. Next base: position 17,029,672 of record OX621236.1, on the reverse strand, counting down.
AGTGATCCATGCTCTGAATTATCGACTGTAACCTACACTTACTTACTACACCTTTTAGGCTATGTTTTAGTATCCAACTAAAACGTATCATAAAAGATGTATAGGTGGTGGTGACAAGGTACAATTTAACATACTACTAAAGAAACTATATTATATAGAAATTCGCGGAAAGGCTTACGAATGGTTTAGATCCTACTTACAAAATAGAGAACAACTTGTAGAACTTGAATATTTTAATGAAACAACAGAAGAAATAACGCACGTCCGATCTGATGGTAAACATATCACAGCATCAATACCTCAAGGCAGTGTAATCGGTTGTCTTTTATTTCTTATTTATATAAACGACCTTCCAAAATCCATAGACGGACCATGCGTTTTGTTTGCAGATGACATTTCTTTACTTACCCATTGCGAAACGAACTCTGACATTACTTACCAATTGACAAATATTTTCAATACATTACTGACCTGGATGCAAGAACATAACCTAGAAATTAATTTTGCAAAAACTAAACTTATGACAGTTCCCGGTACCCAGTTCACCTATTAACATTGACTTTATATATAATACTCTAAAAATAGAAGTAGTTTACGAATTCACGCTACTAGGATTAAAAATTGACAAACAAATAAGTTGGAAACAGCACATACAAAAAGTAAAAGCAAAAATCTCGAAATTCGCGTATGCTCTCCGACAGATTAAGAAAACCACGGATCTAAAAACAGCACTCACCACCTATTACGCTAATGCTTTCGCATGGCTTAGCTATGGTATTATAATGTGGGGAAATAGCACTGAAAAACCTACTCTCTTTACGTTACAAAAAAAACTAGTCAGAATCTTAGCTAACATACAACAAACCGATAGTTGGAAACCACACTTTCAAAATTACAAAATTCTTACTTTACCAGGTTTCTATTCATGAAATATGTAAATTCGTTCGGAAGCAGCCACAATTGTTTAACAAAAGAGGAAATACATCAACAAAATACACATTTCGACATAAAAACAGATTAAACTTACCATCATCAAGAATAAAAATGCACTCTTCTAGTCCCCTTGCAATGTCGGTAAAACTCTACAACAAACTACCACACCGCATAAAAGACGAAGAAAATATCCATATTTTCACCAGAAAATTAAAAAGCTTACTCATACAAAAAAGCTACTATTCAATAAATGAGTATTTGAATGATAAATCATCATAAAAAATAAAAATACTTTTGACATCTTTAAATCGTTACTATATAATAAATAATAATACGCGCAAATGTAATTAGTACATAATATGAATAACACAATTTCTTTTTTCTCTTTTCTTATAATTATACGTGACTTACATAACATTAACTCATGACCTGACATCACACATCATGACAATTATTTATACCTGTACCTACTATACTACCTCCCTTATATGTTTAAAATGACAAATTACAATGTAAAAATATTGCTGTGCCTGTGCCCTAGCAGGGTTCATGTTTGGTACTGTACCTACTCTATTGTTAAGACCTATGTAAACCCATGAATGCAATAAATAAATTGAAATAGTTAAATAAAATTCAGTTTTATATGTAGTTGAGTTCACTAGTATCCTACACTTTTTCTGTTACCAACACGTTATAAGTTATATGTTTATTTGTGTTACATATTGTACCAATTCAGCAATGTCAGCTTGGCGGCGGCTTCTATGTCATATAAGAAGTTTCTAGCATCCAAAATCTCCAAGTGCTTATTTATTATTTATGACAGTAAGTAAGGTAGCGAAAATATTTTTGAAGCTGACAATGTTTACTCTCTTAACCAAATACTTCCCCAATTCCGATGTTATTTATCACATTATTTTTCTCAGGGGTCTCGAATTACTGTGATTGCCTTGAATACTCCGACCTTGATAGGGTAACATTGGAATTGGGATGTACAATATCCTCGGTTTACTGCGCTCCTGGTAGAAATAACCTCCGAAACGCTTCCGCGGCATTTTCTGTCGGGCAAGTTTCTGTGTTACGTTGGTTTGTTTTGTCTCTTAAGATTTAACTTTGAGAACTATATAGTTTCAGAAAAATTTGATTCTGATTATTGCTTCTAGAAAAATAGTCCCATAGAAGTAAGAAACTTCTGGTATCTATAAAAACTGAAGCTACTTCTAATTGGTTAGTTAAATTTCCAAAAAACCTAATATAATTAAAAAAGCTAGATTAGAACGGCTCTCTTAAAAAGTAGTCCGTTTAATTTATTTATTGCTGACATTAAAGAATTATGTATTAGGGTTAGTAATAATTTTACATTACACTATTATTAAATATACGTACTTAAATTCAACGCTACAAGCAATATGTAGCAAACTACGCAAATCGCGTAGCACAGTTCTCGTAGGCGCTCGTAGCATTTCTAAAGAACGTTGTAGTACAGGCTGCGCTTGCACCCTGAAACACCCAATATGTTAACCTCTTCACCATTTATGCAGCCTTAGTACAGAAAACCACAAACCCTTTGGGGTGGTATTATTTGGATTCAAGGGTATTTGCGTTATGGGAGGGACTTATTCAACCATGTTTGACGGAAATAATTTGTTAAATTTTTCTGATGTGATGTTTAACGAATTAATTATTTTTATTTACAAGAGTAACAGATAGATTATGATGAAATTAATGAGTTAATACCATGTTATCAAATTTTATTTAAAAGTTCCAATTATATCAAATACACCAGAATATTTAGTTTATTTTAAAGAAAACTACAGCTTAAAATGTCCTGTTCGGATAAAGAGAGTAGAAAGACTTACCGTTCGTCACTAAGTCGTAAATTCTTAGTGCTTAAGTTCTAAACAATCAGATTGCATGAGAGATCGCCCTTAGGTCTAAATCTAGACTTAACATTACCCCAATTATATGTACTCCCAGTATTTAGGCATACGAAGTACCCACACGGCATAGCCTTATATTGAACTCAGAAATTACCGAAATTACAAGCGGTGTGAAACTTTCTGTTATAATGTTTTTGTCTTATAAGCAATATATTATGTTATAAAGTATAAGTTATAACGATATTCGTCTTCTAAATCATCATGATCAATTTTATTCTGAACAATCGTTCAGAATAAAATTGATCATGAAAAATACAAATATTTAATTATCATATTTACCATAATCTTCTTATAATGATTTATAGTCACTAATACCAAGAATAGGCATTAAATAACTGTGTATCTATGTAAATGTTTGTATTACTGATAATCGAATGATATATTTTTGCCACGAACTACACGTTAAATAATTGGACATTATCACCCTAGTAGAAATTCGTACAATTCAACAGCAGTACTTTAGAGAATTAGGTGATCAACAAGAGATTTACCAAATTTGTGGTATATCTGTAATAAGATGTAGTAATGCACTTTATTTACAGTTACTTATATTAAAAATCGCAACCATACAGTACTAAATTAATTATAAACATGATGCTGTTTAAGGTTAGTTTAAAATTTGATGATTGCATGAAACATAGCGAAGAATATTTCCTTTTAAAACTCTCTATCCCTTTATAAACCGTATTAAAATCGCTAAGTATATCCGCATTTTAGAACTACGGCTTCACAGGTAGATAGGTTTAGATATACACAGATGTGGGTTTCGAATCTATAAAACCCTTTTACGGTGCACAATCTAAAATCCATGATATCTATGTTATAAAGAGAAAATTTTCAGCGCCACCCCGTGGGAACCGTTCCATGACCTTTGTTAGAAACAGTCCATCGTCTTCGGTTGTTCTAACTCCCTGGTACACTCAACCTCGAGTTTAGCCATGGCGCACCGATGACGTCATTGATAGCGCAGCAGCATACTTGGGCCTTCTACGTCACGATCTGGCGTGAGGGCGCTGTAGTGCACATAATGTTATGTACTTAAATAGTGGATAGTTCTAAAACTGCATTCATGAGTTTCAGTAATTTTTTAGGTATTGTAAATATTAGTTAAACGTGTCAACCGTAGCTACCAAATTATATGTAAAAACAGAACAATATATACCTGAAGTATTGTACAAATAATATATAAGTATTATTTGTTTAGGTGAAATTTCAGTCATGCGAAACTTTTAAATTCTGAATAACGATAAAATAAGTCTGGTAATATTGTTTTTTTTCTTTTCGGTTAGCATGCCATTGTATTAGGAATTTGAAAGATTGTAGCGACATTTACATTATATTTAAACGTACTTTAATAGCAATTCTCTAGGAGAAATATAAGGTTTTGCGAAATTTTTTATACAACGTATTTGGTTTTCAGTATTTATTTATAAAACAATTTAACCACAAAAACGCCAATTTTAAGGTTTTACCTCGTTTTTATTTCATTTGTTATATATTAAATAGCAACTTTATTAACTAGAGCAAACTTGAAAAAGTCTATTACTTTTCTGAGTGTATCACGTTCTAATCTACAAAAGTCTTGTTTGAACTATTCATCGAAATTCATATCACAGACAACCATGTTTTATAAACTTGTCTGAGTACGTGTTCCTAAATCAATATAGGCACCCACGACACACTACGCTAGCCGCCTCGTCGCGTATCGTAACGGATCGATAGCACCCCTAGTGACGTCAGTGCTAGTATTGATTTACTCCACCCCATACTCTCACACCTCTGTTGTCCTAGTATCTAAGTATGCCGAGAAAATTGTCCGCCAGAGGAAAACTTGAGGAGCCGCTGGAAAATCTTAAAGAAAAACCTTACTTTCCTGCCATCATCTTTTCAGTTTTCGATTTATGTGTCGTAAACAACCGTAAAGATGCTTTATTATTATTGAAACATTAACAATATTCAGGCCTGGATACATAAAAGATATTAAATTAATATATGTTTATCAAGTACAGAGGATTTCAACGACGAAAATTGATTTAAAAGTGCATTCATCTGTTTATACAGCTTACGAAAAGGAGAGGGCATTTTTAGAGCAGTTGACAACGGGCAAAATACTCGTCTAAGCCCTATAATTAAAACGCAGGTTTATTTTCCCTACGTAGTATTACGCGTATAAATTAGTTATACTAAACGATCAATGTTTGTTGTTTTATAAATATGCAAGTAAAATGATTCTAGGAGATGGGTATTAAATTTTTTTTAATGACGAGATTGTTTTTTAAACGGAATTTATTGAAGAGATATTTTTTCACTTGTAGTGTACAAGTACAAGACGTAGGTTGAGGGACAAAAAATGTTTTGGCGAACTATGAGAAAACGAATAGACTTTAGTTGTCAGTTATTTAATTCGTAAAAAAAGTCATCTTCACATGCTTTTATATATGTATACTAGCGGCCCGGTACGTGCTTCGCTACGTATAAGGCATAGTAATAAAAAAAATGATTATTAAGTTCATTTATTCAAACAAAAAAATATTTTAAATTACTAAAAGATGTTGATTTTACACTTAGACTTTTTTTAAATTTTCTCTACGTACAAACCTTCCCTGGACTTCCACGAATAATTCAAGACCAAAATTAGCCAAATCGGTAAAGGCTTTGTTGAGTTATAAGTGTTATAACATTACAACGAAAAGTGGCATTTATTTTTATATATATAGATATATATATATGCAGTTATTGAAAACAATCAAAATACAAAATCAATATGTAGTGTTTATTCCGCTAATTGTCAGTTTAATCATGCCGGGATGCAATTTGCATCATTAAACTGACAATTAGCGGAATTAACACTACATATTGATTTTGTATTTTGATTGTTATGGATTTCCGCAAAGTAACGCCTGATTTCATTACTTATTGAAAACAGTCTAGTTTGTGTAAGTAAGAATTGAGGACATTGCGTTAGTATGTAACACAGAAGGGGGACTCGAGTCAACGTGTTGATAAAGTTTATTAAGGAAGTATTCCGGCATAACGAGTAAATTACCTACCAGTGCGCATCCATCGCTAGTCGGGTTTTCGTTCATTCGGTAGCCGCCCACGTGTAATGCAAGAGGCACATTCCCCTCACTCTATCCGTCTGGCTAATCTGCGCAACATCTCCTTTCGTGCATAGTTTCCTGGTACTGCCGGTTCTATTTATCCGATATTATCCGGGTTATCTTGTCCGGTTAATCCAATGGAATACGGTACTGTTCTGATTTTGTTCAGTTTAAGTTTAGTGCAATGTTATAACGATGGGTATAATCAATACGGTTTTGAAACTAACAAGTACTGTAATGATTTATCACCGTATTATGGAGACCAACCCAATGGAGACATCAATTTGGATCAGATAGCTGGTATCTGGTACGGAGTTGAGAAGATACCTCATATGAAAGAATACAGGAAAGATTATACACCAGAATGTTTTTACATTGACATCAAGGAGATGTATGCTGAGGTTAGTTTTTATTTCACTAATATTTATGTAGATAATTAATATGAACGTTTTGCTCGTGTTTATATGTAATTACAGTAACTATTGTTACTATAAAAATAAAGATCATACAGGATGCTTACTTAGTGTAAAACATAGAGTATAGAGATATAATTACGTTCAATTTTGAAAGAAAAATAAACGCATTTTCATACATTGTATGCCTTACTGTTAGGCACAGTATACTCGTAAAATGATACCTTTTTTATTTAACAATGTTAAATATTTATATTACATTCCACAAAATAGAAAATGATCCGTCATTACTCATTATCTAAAGAAGGACAACGTTGAGAACGGTTAGCAATGATAACTCTAAATCACGTAAGTAAAATAAGTTCTTGGCAACCATGCCGTCGATACAAAAGATGAATTATTTTCTGTTTTGTTATATTATTTTCAACCGACTTTAAAATGTAGGTTCTCAATGCGCTGTATTTTATATTACGCAATTTCACAGTTATTGATTTTTTTTATTTCATAAGGAGTGCTTTCGGAATAGTCTCATATACATTTTATTAAGTTCTTTGTGTTTTAAAACAGTAATTGTATATCATACTGCCAGTAAATGTACCGCTTGGCTTATTAATTATACTTGATATGTCATGGATATATGAATTAGACTGCTTTGATGGTACAGCGGTAGCTAATACAATCAGATAATGAGGTCCTGGGTTCAAAATTCGGGTCGGGAAATATAGTGTTATTGGTTGTAAAAAAGTAGCAGCCTTAGTTTGAAAGTTAGGAATGTAATACCGTGGTGTCTCTAAGCACATAAGGTTGTTGATACTGCGCCTGATCCTTCCCCTGTGATATCTGATCACTGTTCCATTGTATTATGAGAGTGAGGAAATAGAGAGTGCATCCGTGGTGTGGCACACACCTGAGCACTACAATATGTCCTGCATAGTTATCTAGTGTCCGCTGAGATCTACCATAGCTAAAATTCGACTAGAACCACTATTATTGTTATTAATTAGCTTCACAAATAAAACAATAAACTTTCATATACTACTAAAAGAGGTTTAAGATTTTTCAGCATTCGTTTTCTTCTTTGTTTTGGATACATAATTATAGTTCAGTTTTGAAATTTGCTTGTATGGGATCATGACATTAGGCTTACCGTAAGTACGATATTTTCTGACTTCTGAGATGTGGTATAAAACTTACGTGTACATATATGTGTCATTAGAAGTGCTATTATCTATACACCGAACAGAACCAATGAAACAAAACCATGCAGTTTGTTAAAAATGAAACATATCTTTTGTTTCCCAAAAGAAAATACATCAGTTGCTCGTTGTTCATGTGTGGGAAATTAATCTTTGTTTTGTGTAGTTTCATAGGCAAAGGAAGTTCATTAAATTACGCCTACTAATTATGTAAAAACTGATTTAATTTTAGAGACCAGTGTTCTTAGCAAAATAGCAAACTTCATTCATTATAGCTTGCATATTTTTTTTCAAAATGACTCGACTCCATTCCCAAGTCATGTAAGACTAAAAAGGACTTGATGGGTATTGTTTATAATCTGTGAACTTTTCTATCTATATTTCTATCTTTTATACCTTCGACGTTCTCAATTCTTACAGTTCCCAATTTTCCACGGAGTTTATCTATACTCGTATATCCGTAGTATACAGCTCTTATGCGATTAAGTTAACATCCTGTGTGTTATATACAGACTTGATCCAACAAAAAATAAGTATAATTACGTAAATACACCTCTATTATCAAAATTGTTGCCAATAAATGTTGATATACGATAACTAATGAGATTGACATTCAAATATTATTAACATGTATAAAAGTCATAATAAGTATAGATAATGATGTATTCTTCTTGTTTATAAATAGGTAATCAACATTATTTTTGCTTATTGTCCTTTATTATTCGTTTATTGAATCATATATCGAGTTGTACTGCATGTAATGTCAAGACGAACGCGCATAGGTTACTTTGCGCGTTAACAGTAAACAGTAAAAGTGATAAACGTTATTGTAATGCAGATATCTAAGAATAAGGTTATGAAAACATTAACGATTTGTTCACTTTTAAAATACGTGCTTTTGACATAATTGTGTCAAAATTATTGCTCTAGATATTCAGAATTGATAGGTCACATTGAAAACCGCGTTTATTTTACGAATAGACGCACCATACCACTTAGTTTAATATGACTTACACCATTTTTTTCGAATCCCGGGTGAAGTACACCTTGATATAGTAAATCCTGGTTTCAGATTAGAGTGGGGCAGTAGCGGCTCTGCGTCTAATTTCTACCTGATCGTGCATGTGATTAATGTATAAAATATTATAGTGCTTATAATACATTTACATATAAATTTAATTACCTCACAAGAATTATTTTAAGGAGAGAGGAGCCGTGGATTTTTCTAGTAAACCGTATGAGATGAACAATACATTTCTGGATCGCCTTTGGTAACTAGAGTAACAGAGCTTTTGTCTTCTATTTATATAGCAGTTGGTGACAAGATTACCTAGAAATATGACATCTGAGTTAGCCACGGTATAGGCTATATAGCAGCCGTGGCTAGAGATATTTTTCCAAGTACCAGAGTCATAAAAGTACCTTGGATGAAAATTATTTACAAAAGCAGGTAAATAGGTACTCATACTCTAAAAGAATTTGTTACGGTAATACAGCTTATGAAAAAAAATGTATTTGTGTAATATTGTGTTTCTTTTCGTAAAAAAAGTTCAGCATTATTCAAAGTTTGTCTATGGAATGACGGTACGCCACCTTAGTCTGGCCCTACACCTGATTACCCCCGGTTAAAAAGAGAATAGAAAGTCCTCTTATGTTTGCAATACACCAATGCCAACAGGTAATGGGGCTTGTGTAGTTGACTAGTCTCTATTAAGATTGACCGACAATAGTACTATTATTCTAAGAAAATCTAAATAAGAGGATTGGTGGCTTTTAAGTAATGGACGCCCAAGATCCTCTTTGGATAAGTAAAGAAGTGAAGAAAGGTAGGTAACTCGTATTACAGACATATAGGAAGATACATTGACTCATCCCGAATATGTTGTGGGAACAATTACTGGGTGAATCGTAGATGTAATTGGTCATCATGTATTACCATATCTTAAGTGATCTGAAAACAGGATATGAAGTTCACCGTGTCAATTAGTAGGTTAATCATATTATCCCACGTGAGCTCATCATAAGAACGTGCATCACAATGTACCCACATACGAGGTGGACTTAGACTTTAATTAAACTCGGTGACGGATATCGTAGTAGCCAACAATCGTTATAATAATTAATCATGAGACTAATTAGCCTCATTTTGTGCCTATTGTCTACCTCATTGGCCGCAAAAGTAGATTTTTGTCCAAGTTTGAACCCAACACATGATTTTGATGAAGATGCTTTGTTGGGAATATGGTATATTCACGAATATATCTTCCACAACGATAGTGATATCAAGACTGAAACAAATCCGTATTGTCCTATTGTACAATTAAGGAAATTCGAGGATTATGTAGAAGGTGGTTTATTGAACCATAACTTAGTGAGTGTCCAGAACAATTTGCTTGGTATGTCTTGTAAAGAAGGAGGTTATAAACTCAACTTTATGGTTTTTTTTCTATGTATGTTACGCGATATCGGCTACGTGTATGAACCCATTGTAAATATTTTTTTTATCGCTTTGGAGCGCTTTCGGAATTGTGGGATATAGATTTTATTCCACTTAATTGTCTCGAAGAGAAGTTGAAGAATGTTTTTAGTTTCTATAACAATAATTAATAAATGTATTTTTCTCTTTTCAGCCTACTCCACCGACTCCGTACCCACCACTAAAGAACTCGATGTACTATAACAGGCAGCAGTATGGTATGCACGAGCATTACCGTGTGAGGCACTTCGTTCTAGAGTGGCATGAAGGCATATGGCAGGATGACTACCACATAAAGGTCAACACTTCGTACAAGGGCTTCTGGGCGACTGATGTGCCTAATAAATGTAAGATTTTTCTTTTCCTGAAATAATATTGATTAAGCCTTCCGTAATATGGATTTCATGAGGCCATGAATCCATGTTTAAGAAGGCTCAATTGGTATCGCAAGGTGCAATTCATGGGTATAAACTGAAACGAGATTCATAAAAACTAATAAACAGATCACATAAAGGAGTAAGAGTTTTATATTTAAGTGTAGGAGTTAGAGTTTGACTCGAGTTTTGTGACGAGAGTTATTCTGATTCAGGGTGTAATTTGTATACGTAAATTGCATGTTTTTGAGTACACCGATACAAGGGTCGAGTCCGAAGTACATAGACGTTGACCACCGCGTTACATATACAAACATTTATTTTACTTATTCATTCGTTACAATTTCTTTGTTGGTCTCTAGTTATTGGATCCACTGAAATACACTGATCATAGGTGAATCTACTCATAAGTGATAGTAGAGAATTTTTTGTGATTTTTTTATATAAAATTGAAATGGCAAAATGTTTTGATAAAGCCTTATTCGAGACAACTTTTTAGCTTCTTTTTACTGTAAAGATCTATAGATGTGCCGTTATTAATACTTATCTGTATAAAATTAATTAACACTTATATTCAGAATATTCAGTTCACTTATATTTAAATATTACTAAGTGTTTGGTTTTGCGCAATTAATTATTGTTCACAATCACATAAACCACGGCACACTAAAATTAATAAAAAACATCATACGTCGTAAATATTTGATTACAACTATGTTAATCAAGAAAATATAATATTAAGCATATAAAAAGAATTGGGGGCCTTAATAAGCCCTTCTATTCTTTCATCTTCTCTTTTGAAGCGTGAACACATTTTGCCAGTAGTTTCTAAACTGATAAGTTTAGATATCAAATCATATTGATACAAGATGATAAAGAAGTATTAACTCGTGTTTCAGCCGTGGGTGACATGTATCGATTCTTCGGAGGAGTCATTCAAGTATTGAAGGTGTCACATAATCACTTGGTGCTGAACTTCTGCATGAGGCTGCCAACCTCAAAAATCTTCAGCGTTGTATTCTCGAGGAACGAGAACCAGCTTACTCCTGAAGACCTCACTAGTATTCACAATGTATTCATATTGAAGAATCTATCCACTTCAGCCTTGAAAAGAGTCTGCGATAACTCTGCTCCTAAATTCACACTATCGACTTTATTTCTTGTTTTAATTGCCTTTTCAATGTTTAGATCTAGAATTTGATCTAGTGTTTGTTGTGAGGTTTATTTGTATGTATTATCATAGGTAAAATATACACATATTTGATATATTTTTATATATATGATTAAAGGTAAATAAAATATTTTTTGACTGAGGTGTATGGTGTTTTTGTTATCAAGGGGGGGGGGGTGGGGGGGGGATATTAACCTACCTACCTCGAGACGGGACTGACCATTGGTTATGACTGACCATACCGCCATTGGTTCGTCAATAATCATAAATATGCCTGTCCCTTATAATGTTCTGTAGGAACATGGGGGTTAATTTTAGAGTCTAATACTAATTACCATCCAGCTTCAGCATCTGATCGCTAATTAGAGCTTGTACACACGGCTACATATCAAGCTATACATTTCCAATATAAGCTCTCATTGTATGGAAATCCTATACAACGCGGGATCAGCTTATACTGGAAGTGATGTACTATGGAAACCAGGTAACTGATAATTTACATACTAGTATACTACAATTCTTTTGTTAATACATACTTATATAGATAATTACACCCAGACTCAGGGCAAACAGACATGTTCATGCACACAAATATCTGTCCTGGGTGGGAATATAACCCACGCGACGTGAAAGGCATGTATTTACCAACCACGCCAACAGTCCTGTATTCTATAATTTATAAAAGTAATTTTTGAAGAATAGATAACAGTGTCATCCATCTATATATCGCATATAACTCTGTGGATTAGAACTGAATTATTTTTGTATATATTTCAAATAATATATTAAGTAGTTATAAAAAGCGTATTGTTTGAAATATCAAAAGAAAACATTGAAGCGTCATTGGTTTTTCTTGATTACTATATTTTACTTAATATAACCTAGTTACCTAAAATGGCAGCAATATATTTGCATATTTTGAATTCCTTGGTCATTTCAAATCATTCTAAATGTACAGGTAAACTTTTTTACTTCTTGGATAATGTCTCAGATAATAATATTCATTGTTTTTTAATGAAGTATCCATTAAAGTAAAGGCAATTCAAATGATGTAAATTCAATAGTAGCACTTCGTCAAGTAAATATAAGCAACTTTGAGGTAAAGCATATGTTTTATTATTTTCCTCTTCCTCAAATCACTTTCGTAGTTCTCTATTGTAGAACTGTAAAATAACGAGCGGTTTCATACTTTTGGGTTGTTGTTATTGTCCGAGAACATGTCCATAATGATGTCCTTACCCGCTTGGGGACTTGGCCAAGGTCTATTATTCACATTTAGTATTATTCACATTTGATGGTTACTGTTGAGCGTACTACGAACGAACCTAAACATATCGGGCATTTTGCGTCAACTATTCGTACTAGTTTTCTGAGTAATAGATTGATTTCATGGCAGCCGAAAGACGTGCCCCAAGGTCCTCCAAGATCCTTGGGGGACGTAAATAATAAATAATAATAGTAATTGCTAAAATCTATGATTGATAAGATAAGATAAGATAAGATAAGATAAGAACTTTATTCGCTTAAGATATGGTTACATAAGGTGTTAGGTACATAGTATTGGTTCCCGACATATCTACCCTGATGGGTTGGCGATCACAATATCATGGTCATAGTACTCAGAGAGACGCTTTGCTGCACCTTCTCTGGTAGATATTGCCTAGGGAAGACTTCTACAAACGGCGATGAATTTCACCACCTTTTTTTACCCCTGGGGGGGGGGGGGCACGGGTTAGGATAAGGATAAGATACTGCGTAGTCTTGCACCATGCATTGCTGTAAGATGTGCATTGCATGATATTACATGACTAAAATATCTTTGGCAACACATTTTTCGTTTTTATAACTGCCTACAATGATTCATTGCAGTTACGCCATGCATTACCTGCACCGATTTACTAATTACATGACATGTCTCAGCGACCAACGCCTTATTCCAGTAGTCCCATCTACCCCGTACACAGATCATGTATACGTCTCTGTGCTTTTTTGTTATAATAGTGACTTTTGTGCCTAATATCGTAGCTTTCTGTGGTGACAGCATTCGGTGGGCGCATCATTTAAACATAGCTGATACGTATGGCATGTGGTATGGTGTGGGGTACGCCCAGCACACCCCTGACTTCACCAACAAACCGAGCGAAGTTGGCTGTGTGACACTCCATATTACAGACGTTACAAACGAATCTCAGGGTGATTGGCTGGACTGGTCGGTGAGTGGTTAATTTTAATAAATGTTTGGGCGTGCGATTCTTGGGAATCAATACTTTGATTAGGTATTGTTGGTATGTTAAAAAATTTTATTTAAAAACAATACAACCAACTTCAACCTTTTTTTATAAGAACCAATTTGAAAAAGCTAAAATAGAAAGAAAGATCAAAATAGGTTCACACTTATAGGTTCATAAATAGTCTCACTACCTAAATAAGGTCAGAGGTTAAGGTAGCTGTCTCGCTACCACCTCGTTGCCCTCGTGTTTTGAGTTCGCACCCTGGACAGGTTAACTATCTGTGACTCAAACATAGTTATTCTAAGTCTGGTTGTGCTTTGCTGCCATGAATTCTTAGTGATTTAAGTACTCCGCAATACAGGGATTAATTAAAATAGTGCCCGCGTTGTATTAAAAATCATAAAGGAATTTGTGTAACATACATGCTAAAAAGAATATAGCCTCGTACTTTTTGATGCAAATTAAATTAACTATGTTAAGTTTAAATTTAATTTTGATCTGTAGCATTTATTGTTTGACTGGCCTATTGGTCTAATGTGTTAGTTGTCCCAAGATATTTATTTATTGTTTATCAAATAAGCAAACAAGAATCTAACCTATTTAATTTAATTTAATTTAATTTAATTTAATTTAATTTAATTTAATTTAATTTAATTTCATTCCATTCCATTCCATTCCATTCCATTCCATTCCATTCCATTCCATTCCATTCCATTCCATTCCATTCCATTCCATTCCATTCCATTCCATTCCATTCCATTCCATTCCATCCCATCCCATCCCATTCCATTCCATTCCATTCCATTCCATTCCATTCCATTCCATTCCATTCCATTCCATTCCATTTCATTTCATTTCATTTCATTTCATTTCATTTCATTTCATTTCATTTCATTTCATTTCATTTCATTTCATTTCATTTCATTTCATTTCATTTGATTTGATTTGATTTGATTTGATTTGATTTGATTTGATTTGATTTGATTTGATTTGATTTGATTTGATTTGATTTGATTTGATTTGATTTGATTTGATTTGATTTGATTTGATTTGATTTGATTTGATTTGATTTGATTTGATTTGATTTGATTTGATTTGATTTGATTTGATTTGATTTGATTTGATTTGATTTGATTTGATTTGATTTGATTTGATTTGATTTGATTTGATTTGATTTGATTTGATTTGATTTGATTTGATTTGATTTGATATTTATTACAAAGTTACTTAAATCGTTACGTATTATATCTAAAAGTATGTAGAATAAGAAAAAGAAAAATAAACTGACTGTAATACACATTAGTGGACACATAATTTCTTAAAATTTTGTTTAAAGTAAATTCAGAGTTACAATACATAGTATTATTTCCAACGTTGGTAGGAATATTGTTACAGAGCAAGTAAGTAGTAGACATGAACATTGAAACAATTGAATATAAATTAGGTTATAATTAAATTAAGTAAACATCACATACATAATAGGACCGGTATTATCATAAGAGCATTCATAAAAGCTACTATAGAATTGAATTAAAAATAGAGAATTAGTAAAAAATTTGTAAAATACCATATCTATTACGGTAGTGACAAATATTAATTTTAAATTATATTATAAAAAAAATAACTTAAATGAAACTAAAATAAATTACATTCTACAAAAAATAAATTACATTAAATCAAACTGGATTAATATAAATTAATAATAGAATGAATACAGTGAAAACAATGAAAAAGTTATATACTTTCGTCTTTGTGGGAGTGGCCTTGATGGACCGATTGTATTTAGTAAATTTGTCCATAAATATGGCAATGGAACCTGATTTTGCCAATTTATTGTGTATATATAATATAAAAAAATATTATAAGATACTTATTAGTGTGTCTATAGGTTTTATCACTTTAATCCAGATCGCATAGTTTATTGTTTATTTGTTTATTAAGAAAACCAACAGCGATACAGATAATAACACAATTTACAGGATACAATATAAAGAGAAGGCCAATGACAGGTTTTCCTTAGTTTAACATTAAAAGTGTAGTTGGCTAAAAACGGACATAAAATATAATGCTGAGACCAATCATTTATCAGACATTGATGTGGTGAGATCTACATCAAGACTACTGCACACTAATGTAGCAGTACTATTGTATGCAGTAGGTAGTCTTGCAGTCTCGATTAAGTAGGTATTAATTGCGAGAAATGAAGTGATATACATCGATGTCCAATGCTTTTAAAGCAAAATATAATGTTGTTAGTTATACATAGTTAATTTTAATTTATTAATATACATTCTAAAGTAAGACTGAATACATACAAATTCAAATAGGATTATTAGATCTTAGTCGTTTGTTTTTTATAGTGCTTATAATTAGGGATTTAAAATTATTTTTTGAACAAGAAAAGGTATCAATTTCGTTGAAGGTTGCATTATGTGTTCGAGCAATTCGGGTTAGCACACTATTTTGGGCATGTCTTTTCTTCAAGTTCACTGGAAGTTAATCTGGAATAATAAGTCCAGTTTTAAAATAAATTTTATAATAGACCTAATGCCGACACACACTTAGTGAAAGCTAAAAAAAACCTTTAACGAGTATTATATTTTTCAGATTCAAAAACACAATTACTCAGATGAAAATTGGCGTTCTTACAAAAGCATTCCCTGGTCCAAAGAGGTTATCTCAGGATCATGGCTCGATGTGCGGGTGAAGAGAAAAGTTAAGCGGGATATTTACAATGAGAGAAGACTTCGAGTGCTGTGGGATGAGGATGGGCAGTCGGTGGAAAAAACTTACACGTATACTCCTGAGGAGCCGGGATTGTGGGTGGCGGAGCAGCAGGGACTGCTAGAGAGGGAGATGAAGGCTAAAGGGATAGGTTGGTATCATTGATGTGAACGGTGTGGAATCAAGATAGAAAATTGATGGAGTACACATGGGGGGGCTGCGGATGAGGGTAGAAAAGCAACAAAGGTGGCTGGAAAGTGGTAAAGATGGCTAGGCCGATAAACAGTTTATTATCTTCATTAGTTTACACTTATTTGCCTCATGAGAAGCTGGGATTGTTTCTTTGTTTGAAATTTAACTAATACAATTCTCATTATCTAATTAGAAATGTAATAACCCCATTAGCCTACGTTGATCAGGGCTATGAAAAGCCAGGATTGTGTTTTTCTAGTTGACTTCTGTATAGACAATAGGCTGTAATTTTTGACAATTGAACAAATATCCATTAAATATATCTTTCACCACTAGGTAATTATCAGCTAAATGAAATCACATTGGGGTCAAATTGGGGAATCCAATCCAAATGAGAATTACAGTGACACATATGACAGCCGCACCAAAGTACGGAGACACATATAAATCTTCATCATCATGTCAGGTAAAAGGCGTCCACTGCTGGACCAAGGCCTCGCCCAAGGATTCCGAATCCAGCGGCTTCCTGCGGCTTAAACTTATAAGATGCCTTTTTTGTCACTAAGGGAAATAATTTTTATCAATTTCGCCCCGCCACAGTCAAGCACTCTCAATGTTAAATGTAGAGAAATTTATTAGTTGTTTATTTGACCTTCGTTTTGGCTGTAGTCCGAGATTAATGTAATGGTATGGCCCTTAAATTAATCTCAGACCCTTAGGGATTATCAAAAATAGTAGCGTATAAAATAGTACCCTCTTCCATGTCAAGCCCTCTTCAATGTACGTTGAAGTATATTTCAGTCGCTTAATGTACTGTGTACCGTTGATTTTTATTCTAAGAATCCGAAAATGGCACTCATTTGGATTTTTTTAGTAACTGGCTCCATTGTCTCTAAAATTATTAATTATGATGCCAAGTCATCTGTATTGCTGTAGTTAGAATATTAAAAACGTAGCCATTTTGAACAAAATTGACCCTGTGACATTTGTAAGTATTTTTGCAATCAGAATATAGGTAATATATAGCCGGCATTTTTAACGGTTATTGTTTTAAAAACACTTGCATATATCTTTGAATACCTTATAGGTACCTACTATATTAACGTTATACATTGTCATAACGAGCACCGTTGCTTAGTTGGTAGTGGTCCTGCCTACGAAGCTGGTGGTCCTGGGTTCGAATCCCGGTAAATGCAAATATTTGTGTGATGAGAACGAATATTCGTTTCTGAGTCATGGATGTTTTCTATGTATTTAAGTTTATATCTATCTATACAAGTATGTATATCGTCGCTTGGTACCCATACAAGCTTTGCTTAGTTTGGGGCTAGGAAGATCTGTTTGACATTGTCCCTAGATATTATAGATATTATTGATAACACTTAGTTTTTAACCTACGGTATTAATTAATATTTTTCTTCTGCAGATCTTTGGTATCCCGATACGCAACCTCGCCACCCCCAAGTAATCCGCGTGCTGAAGGTCACTCCTCACTTGATGATCATCAACCACTGCTCAGACGCCAGTGGGGGCGTGTTCTCCCTGATCCTACGAAGGTCGCCCTCCAGGGTAGAACGATGGGAATGGTTTGACTACAAGCGGCAATTCTTTAACTTTGAATTACCTAATATATATAGATATTCTGCTGTTTGCGCTGGCTGTGGAATCGGTAGCTCGATTGTGTTTACTCTAATATGTATCAGTATTTTTGTTATATAAGATATCTCAACAAATAAAAAGTTATATGTAATCTTACAAACAGTGGGTGTAAGCTAAGGATTAGGTACTAATTATTAAAGCAAAGCAAATATTTTGGAGTTTTATTTCGCAACAATATCAAAACTGCTTTTTTCTACAGGTACGTGATAAGCTCAAAGCAATGTACCTTTAAGTACTTACTTGTGTCCATTATTTGTTACTATAGGCCTCATAAGAAGGCTCAAGGTTAACCAAGGAACAATGGAGGGGGCTATGCTCGGTATCCCTGCGTGATCGAATAAGATTTAAAAAAAGCATTCGACTTAGTCGATAATGACGTTTTGCTTAGAAAGTTAGCTGGTGTTGGTTTTACCCCACATTTACTCAATTTTTTTGCCAGTCGTATGAAAAGCAGGCAGCAGTACGTGGAATATGCGGGACATACTTCAAAACCATATTTTACGAGATCAGGGGTGAGTCAAGGGAGTAACTTGGGCCCCCTAGAGTTCCTGCTTATGATTAATGACCTCCCGCACGTTGTTAAAGACGCTAAGTGTTTACTGTTCGCTGACGACCTTAAATTATCTCTTGCTGTCAGGAACAATGACGACTGTGCTAGGCTGCAAGGGGATATAGACAGAGTGGTGAACTGGAGTTGCGCAAATCAACTACAATTTAACACTACAAAGAGTGTGACAATAACGTTTTCTCGTGCGCACTCCCCCATTCAACATAACTACCGCATCGGTGGATCACAAATGATTAGAGTCACAGAGGTCAAGGATTTGGGTATAAGTTTTAACACCGGGCTGACTTTTCGTGATCATATCATTAGGCTATGTAAGAAAGCTTTTAGAAATTTAGGTTTTATACTTCGAATAGTGAAAGGGTTCGCAAACATTCGAGCTATAATTTCCTTATATAATGCGTTGGTTAGGAGTCAACTTGAATGTAATTCAGTCATCTGGGCACCGCATGAAGCTAAGTATAGCCTCATGCTGGAGCGTGTACAAAATAAATTTATTAGATATTTGTATATGCGACATTATGGAGTATATCCATTTTACCCTTTGATGTATCCCACTCTGTTTATTTTAGGCATGGTGGGATACAATGAACTAAGAGTTCGAAGGGAACAGGCACTAACATCATATCTTTTTAAAATATTTAGGGGTAGCATTCATAATGCTGATGTTTTAGAACAGATAGCCCTGTATGTCCCGGACAGGTATGTTTGGAGAAGGAGACGGCCGCGATTGCTAGTGGAACCGCATGGTCGGACTAATCTTGTACATGAGGCGCCCCTGACGCGTGCTCTCCGTACTCTTAACCTTATAGCAGCTGAGACTGACCTATTTGTGTGTTCTCTGAGTGAGTTCACGAGAAGTGCATTATGTATAATTAGTTATAAGTAAAATTTGTTTAGTGGTATAAAATTGTACTATACTTAGATAAGCACTCTATCGCATTGGACTTATACCTGTAAAGATAGATGTAAGAGAGGAAAATAAATAAATAAATAAATAAAAAGTAACTTCGACATCCGCAGGCGAACAATAGTAGCCGTCATAGACTAAAGTTTTGCCTAACTGAATTGGCAGAGGGCGGGGTACATGGCTCGTAGAACCGACGGCCGCTGGGGTACTAAGGTTCTCGAGTGGCGACCACGAACTGGAAGACGCAGCGTGGGCAGGCCACCTAAAAGGTGGACCGATGATCTTGTAAGGGTCGCGGGAAGCCGTTGGATGCGAGCAGCACTGGACGCTTGCAACAGCTTGCCATTGTGGAGATCCTTAGGGGTGGCCTTTCTCCAGCAGTGGACGTCTTTCGGCTGATATGATGATACTGACTTAATTTGCCAGCAAATAAGTTAAGTATGCTTATAGAGTCTATGACTAGGACTGCACTAAACCAGATGAAAATTTATAAATCGGGCAAAATTATTTTTGTGCATATTCAAAACTGATGTTGCCCAAGATTATCAGTTTCATGGTAGTTTTAGTTCCAGTATCCCACCGCAATGTAAATAAAGGGACTTTTCATTATATTTAATATATTGTGTGCAATATCCCGACAAATGTTGTAACCTATTTATTACTCTGGGCTAAACTCTACCTTGGTTCCAAATTTCATACGGATCGTTGTGTTAAGGCATGAAGAGGTTACAAACAAACATTGGATTTTGTAATATTTATATGTATGGTAACGAGATCATCGCACAAAAAATAACACGTAAGTTCTTGGGTTCCCAGGATACGTGTCCCGACCATTTAGGATATGGCGCAATAGGGGCCACTGAAGCAGCATACCCGCGTTCCCGGGGCTTCCCCCATCAGGCACCAAGAGAAATCCACGGCAGACCCGTAGACACTTTTTGCGGGTGACATGCGCAGGCATTCCCTCTGAATTAAAAAAAAAAGTTTTTGGGTTGGATAATCATATTTATAGGCACATTGATAAAGAAAAATAATATGCGGAGAATGTTAAATAGGGCTCAGTTTTCCTTATTTAAAAATAACTTAGTTAATTGTCATTGTATTGTAGCCACATAGAATAATTTCTTAGTATACATTTGCAATTTGCTTAGTATGCATTTGCAAACTATAGATACTTATTTTGTTTGCGTTAGCTTGTCAAATACAAAAAAAAACTGCTAAAAAGAATCGTGTTCGATTTATAATTTTCTCTGTTGTAGAAGTTCAGCTAAAGCTGTAACCAATAGTAACTCAAATATATCTGATGTGTAAAATACCTCGATGGACTAGCAGTAGCGTGTTCAACCGCAGATATGAGATCTTGGGTTCAAATCCCGGGTCGGGCGTAAAAGTGATTTAATTCTGTAAAGAAAATTTGTCAGTGTCATCACAATGTGTGGGAGTTGGCGGTATTACGCCCGCGTGCCTCGAAGAGTAGGTACTTAATGCTATCGGTCCTGTACCTGACCTCTTTCCGGTCGTGACGCTAGTCGTTCTATCGCACTATGACAGTGATGGAATAGAAAGTGCCCCTGTATTTGCGCACACACCTCTGCACTATAATATGTTGAGGCTGGCCGCCGAGGTCGATATTAAACCAGGAGGATATTTTGATTAAATAAAGTTCATTTATATGCGATACAGTTCCAAATTTGATACTTAATGAGAAAATACTGGATAATATAATAAACCCAAATACCATCGATAATCTGCTATTATTAGGAGACTATAACGTGCCTTCTGCCCATTGGACATGAATCTATCCTACACAAAATTACCTAACTCCTCTAGGAAATTCTCAAATTAGAAAAAACTGAAGGAGCGGCAAGCTGCGGCAAGTTATACAGAAGACCGAAGAGTATAACTAGCCACTGTGCTTAGCGTTTGTGGACTATGAGAAAGCCTTCGATTCTATCGAAACATGGGCCGTGCTGAGGTCTCTCATAAGTTGCCAAATTGATTACCGGTATATCGATGTGATAAAGTGTTTGTATGAAAACGCCACTATGTCAGTGCGACTCCAGGACCAGATCTCGAAACCTATCCACTTGCAGCGAGGCGTGAGACAGGGAGATGTTATATCTCCGAAACTGTTCAATTCAATTCAATTCAATTTATTTATTCACACTAAATAGAGTTAATATGATAATTAGGTAAATTACTGTTCACCGCTGCATTGGAAGACGTCTTCAAGCTTCTGGACTGGAAAGGCTTTGGCATCAATGTCAATGGCGAGTACATCACTCACCTTCGATTTGCCGATGATATAGTAGTCATGGCTGAGACCATGGAAGACCTCGGTACAATGCTCGATGACCTCAGCAGAGTCTCTCAACAAGTGAGTCTAAATTTTTTTTTTTTTTTAATACAGCCTTTACTCAACTACGACCCCACCATGTTCCCAGACATAATTTCCGTAAAGTGGACTACACACTTGTGGACAAAGATATAGATGAAATAGATTGGGAATTTGAGTTTAAAAACAAATTAGCTGAAGAATGTGTAAGAATATAATTTGTTCGTAGTATATTGTGCGCAAGTTTTTGTTTTTGTTGTTTGTTTTGTTTTTGTTTTGGCTAAAACTACTCGGTTTGCCGAGTTAAACAATATGGCTTTATTTTAAAGATCTTAATACTTCCCAACATCTCACGCTTTGATTAAATAATACCCTTGTACTTGGAAAGACAAAGACCGTTGAATCATCACATTAATGTTCATACTGTAGGTACATACCTGCATAACTACTTCTATTGGGAACTTAACTAGCATCATTATTATAAGTGTTTATAAAAGAGGATGTACCAGTGACCTCTGATCTGTGAACTGGCAGAAGACAGGGTCACGAAGTCACAAGCCAACGTAGCCACAAATTATACAATTAACCGTTTAAATTAAATACCGGATTTTAGTGTGACTGTCTTGGGTGGCCAGCGGATGGAAATTTATCCGCCGCCGGTATGCAAAGGATAACAATGTGAGAGAATACCATAGTTCGAGCTGCAATAATAGTTATAACTACAATAATAGCGTTTATACTGCCAACTTTGTAGTCCACTCGGGGACCATTTTTTTATATTGCAAACTAGCAGTGTCCGCGGACTTCGTTCCGCGTTATAAATATTTTTATATTTTTGTTTCCGTTTGTCCCGCGTAATACTTCGGGTTAAAAGTCCGGGATATATAAAAAATATGATGATGAATCATAGCCTATGACACTCCACAATAACGTAGCTTTCTACTGGTGAAATAATTTTGAAAATCGGTTCAGTAGATCCAGAGATTACCATTTACAACGTCACAATCTCACAAACGTTACCTCTTTATAATATTATAGTATAGACAAGCATGATAATGCGGCCCATTACTAGCATACTGCAAGGCAAGGGCCTCTTGTCCCAATAAGAGATCATAATAATGTCCTGGGACATTATTCACATACGGCCATCTGATCCCAAGCTAAGCAAAGCTTGTGCTATGGAAACCAGATAACTGATATGCTACATATACTACTTTTCTTTTGAAAATAGGGACTTATATTGATAATCACACCCAGATTCAGGACAAACAGGCGTCTTCATGCACACAAATATCTGTCCTGAGCGGGAATCGAATCCACGACCTGCGGCGTGAGAGGCAAGCATTTACCACGCTAGCACATTGCAGGTTGACTTGGCAGACTTCACATACAGAAGATTTTGAAGGACTATCAGGCATGCAGGTTTCCTCACGATTTACCTTCACCGTTCTGAGTACGAGACATTCATTTCTTATACGTACATGTATTCGAAAAGTCAGTGGCGAACCTTGGGAGAACTCTAAGCTGGACTCTAAGTCCAAAGGTTTAACTAGGTCTAACTAGTCACACGAAGGATTTGTTTTTTAAGAACACAAAGGTCACTTACGACCTTCTATTTAGAATGCTTAACTTCGCATTGATTATGTGTCAAGTTCGAATTTCGAATGATAATCCAATTTAAAATTATTCATACTTTGAGGTGAACCGTTTTTTATGCTAATTTGAAAGGTGACGGTAAGCCCCCTGGGCTTAAGAGAGTTCCACTGGTTTTATTTTTTATATTAAGAAAATGCCTAAAGATGAAATCTAGTTCGATAGAGTATAAGCCCGAAAACAGCTATTACTTTATATTAAGTTTACATTTTAACGAAAAAATCTGATGTTCTTGTGACACCTAAGTTTTATCAGCGCATTAAACGTTTCTAGAATAATTAATAAAACATACTATGGCTAGTCAAAAATGAGGTTTAAGGATATAAGATATGATTATTTACTATGCTTTAAAAGAAATGTTTTAAATAATCCGTAAATTGAACGTGACGGCAAGGAAAAAGGTTATAATCAGAGCCAAGGTACTTTACATATTTTTATAATTGAGATAGTTTCACACAATTGTTTTATTTTATAACGATACTATATATGTTAAGATGAAAATATAAATAAAGTTCTTAATCGATGAAGTTGAAAATGAAGATGCCCACAAAATTTTCGATATAATAAATCATAACGTTATAGGCTAAACGTAGATTAGTGTATAGTGTACTTCGGCTTTTAGCCGTAATATATACAGGGTGGCCGAGGAGTTGACGTTCAAACGCAAAATTTAGATACTTAATGATGTGGAGTATCGGAATCACCCACATGTATGTTCTACGACTTGGCGGTTTTTGATACTTTGAAATGTATGAGTCCTGAGCTCAAACCCTAATTTTGAACTTTCGATTAAATTCTAAGTCAGTTCTGCAATGATTAGATAATCGATACTTTTTATGGTCTTAGGTTAAACTATGCTTATTAGTTATCACAAAAAAACTGAACCAGAAATGTTCAACAGAACGAGGAAAGATCAAAAACTGATGTTAGGTGAAATTTACGAAAAAAGTCATTAAACAGATTCTATATCGAAAACAACGCAAAATCGTAGAACATACATGGGAGTGATTGTAATGAAAGTATATAAATTTCGCGTTTGACCGTCAACTCCTCGGCCAGCTAGAATGTGTGTAAAATATGGTGTAACGCCTTGCAATAATTTCAGAGCGATGAGACTCAATCTTATAAATACTTCGCTTTTAAAACTATACTTACAAACCTATTACCTAACCTTATTTCTAATATAAAAAAAAAACTGTACACATAAAACTACTACTGAATTAGTTATACACGATTATTAAATAATACACGAAAATTAAATACTTTTAATAGATAATTCGTACCGGCGGCTCCTACGCCGTTTTCAATGCGTAAAGAGTTGAATGCAATGAATGGAATGATAGTGCGTTCATTTCCTCCCGGTCGTTGAGATTTTTGCATATTATGGCAATTGACGGATAACCGAAGATATTGCCGAGATGTTCATTTGAGATATTTTATTTAAAAAGTTCTTTTACTAATAACTTTACTAAAAAGCAATTTAATATCAACTCGTACATAAACTAAGTAAAACCTATATAAATATAAAGCATGTTTAAACTCCAGTTGGGTGGCTACGCAGTAATTTATTATCGCTTACAGCGTTGATACTACCATTCCGAACCAACGAATCTAACTCGATCCTGTCGGTTCCCGGGAGACTACGCTGGTTAATCACACCAGACTTCACCGGACATCACCTCGCGACTACCAGGGGGGTGGTATTTATGAATGGTCAGAACGTAGCCAAAATCAGGTGATAAAACTGCAACCAACCTAGAAAAGAAAGAACGAAAAATATTTATATCAGCACAAATCGTCGCATTACCGATATGCTTGTTAAAGGATCATCTTAACAAATCTAGGCATATTCAAAGAAAAAAAGTTACTATTATCAATAGAGTAGGTAAGGAATTTGTCATTGTGACTGATAGTTTTAGTATCTATCTATTTACGCTTTAATTGTTGTGTGTGCGTCGCATTTGGGCAAAAGTGGTTGGCACTCGGTATAATGCCCCGGCAACCGATTCACTACCACCAAATAACCTATATTAAATTAAAAATACATAGATAAATAGACTCACGCCTGTTTCCCAGAAGGGTAGGCAGAGACAACGAATTTCCATTTCTCACGATCTTTGCACGCCTCTTTCGCCTCGTTTACGATCATACATAGCTTATAATTACTTAAAAAATAATAAGTTATAACCTAATGTTATTTATATCTTCTTTATTAACCTCAGATAAGAACGCACCATAAATACTTAAACATTACCATTACCTATTCATTACAATCTTGCAGGATGACACGAGAAGTACAACGACGGTCGTGAATTAAGCTTAATTAGTTTACATCCCACTCCTATAGCGAGCTCGCAGCAGTCACACATAGTAACCACTACCTAACCATCACGCAACCCGCGCACCGAACACAATATATTACGAGAAATGTACCTCAACGTAGCTTTCTTAATCGTTCTGTGTACAACAGTAGAAAGCGCGAGCTACCAGGGATATGGAGAAGCTGACAGAAGTGTATCTACTTACCCGAGTTACAGCAGTGTATCACCGTACAATCGATATCCATACAACACTCCGAGCTACGCAGGTGATGTAGCGAATTTCCCAGCGGGGACCAGGTACCCTAACTATAGCCCTTCATATCCTAAAAACAAGTACGACTCTTCAACCGAGAAATCGAACATGTTCTACCTATCTGGACGTTCACCCACTCAGAATTATGGCAACAATTATGGAAGCTTAGGTAGTGCTGGAACCTATGGACAAGGATATGATCAAGGTTACAAAACCGGGTACAGTTCTTACGAGATGCCGTTTGTGAATAACATCGGAGACTATTGTAGGAATAGGTCACCTCAGATGGGGATCTGGGTTGACAACCTGATGGGCATGTGGTACGGAGTGGAATTAATCGAACATCTTGCTGGTGACTCGAGACTCGATTACGGCAGGACCTGCATCGTGATCCATATTTCTGAGCCTGTCGATCAAGTGAGTATAAAATTTAATTAGTGTGTAAACTGAATTGTGTTTTTTGCAACGTTTGTTATGTAAACTATCTTCTACACAGCTTGATATTTTCCGGAGAAAATAATAACGTACTCTAGATATTGAGAAAAGTGAATAGAAAATGTTTGTTAGTATAAATAGTCTCAAAACAAAAAAATAAATTGAATTATTTACGGGTCTGCAATATCGATCTGTCTTGACTACTAATATTGCAAGCAATTTCATCTGTATTTACACATTATTGACATAAACCCAGTTTGCGTTGTTTCGTTTTGACATATTTAAACTTTTTCTTAAAATAAGCTATGCTATTTGGAATTTTCACAACTGTGAATTTAAAATTTGTATACAACGGAACATGTGTACACTACGAACATGTTCTAGCTATGTAGAAGCGCTTTTTTAAAGTCTATGGGAATAAAATCTTAAAAAATTATTTTTTACATTTATATACTATACGTATTGTTTTTAATCGATTTTAAAAAGGGTGGGAATTTCTCAATTCGATCCGTATTACAATTTTCAAGTATATACACCTATTACTCCGGCATTTGGAAACCAAATCACGCGTTTCGTTTTTTACTCCACAAAGGAAACTTGCGAAGGGTTCCCAAAAAAAATTACTGAATTATGCGTAGACCATTTTGGATCGAGTAACTACTAGTTGGTCGGCTGTGCTTATTGAATTTACGATTTGTTCATGATATGTATATTGGTTTTAATTCCAATGGTAATACTCGTTGGTCTAGCGGTAGCGTGATCACCCGCAGAGAAAGGTCTAGGGTCCCAAAAGTGATTTTAGGACTCTTGGGTCCTGTACCTGACCTCTTTCCGGGGTCGTGTCGCTAGGGGTCGAATCATGAGAGTGATGGAATAGAAAGTGCCCCTGTGTTTACCCACACACTTGTGCCCTATAATATTTCCCGCGCAGGTGGCTAATCTCTATTGAGACTGGCCGCCGTGGCCAAAATTCAGTTAGGAAGACATTATTACATTATGTCGAGACGAGATAATACAACTGCCCGTGACTCAGTTGGTAATGTGCCGCAAGATTTTAAGGTTGCGGGTTCGATCATCGAACTAGTCAAATGTTTGTGTTCATGAACATGTCTATTTGTCTTGTTTTGGGTGTTTTCTGTGTTGTATCTATATATTTCTAGTCTAGTATTCATAGCACAAAATTAATAATAATATCCTGGGACATTATTCACATACGGCCATCAGATCCCAAACTAAGCAGAGGTTGTACTATAGAATCAGATAACTGATATGGTGTATATACTACTTTTTTGTAAATACATACTTAAATAGATAATTGCATCCAGACTCAGGACAAACAGACATGTTTATGCACACAAATATCTGCCCAGGGTGAGAATCGAACCCACGACCTGCGGCGTGCAAAGGAAGCATTTACCAATCATTATATACATATATCATAATCACGCCACCGGCCTGTCAAATCAATAGAGTATAATTCCTAAGAAATTTACATTGGTTCAATAAGGTAGCACTGTAAAATAACCGATCGTATCGGAGACAAGAGATAGAATATTATGTTCTTCTAACGGATTTCAAATTTTTAAACACAGCAATAAACTTTATGGTATATTAATTGTATAAATATAAGAGTGGGTGGGAATCGAACCCACGATATACCCCCGTATATAAATATGGCCCCATGTGCATTAACTGCTCCGCCACTGCACCGTGGTTCTCAGACTCGAATTTATACAATCCGTTCGATATTTTCGTAACGCACTTAAGACGCTTTTAACGCCATCTTACCGAAAACCTACACGGCTAACAACGGCTGGAATGCGAATAATTAGATGTGACAATTCCAACAGATGATGCTTTAAAATATTGATTTTTTGAAAATATCCTAAATCATAGTTCTTTTAATTACTTAACTATGATTTCATTTATTATTTTTAGCATTTAAACATGCCACAATGAAAACTAGTCTCATTTAAGTGCGGGTGGGAATTTAACCCACGATCCTATGATATGTCGTAAAAATATAGCTAAAATTTAAAATTTTGATAACTAAACCTACACATGATCCTTGACAATAACTTAATTTAAGTAAGTTAAATATCGTTACTGTTATAAAATAAATCTTATTGTAAATTGTTTCCTACAATCCGTGTAAGTACCTAGAAATAATTATAAATTAATTATATATACCAACATGTTCTGACTATTTACAAGCGCTTTTTTAAAGTCTACGTGAGTAAAAACTTTTTTACTTTTTTTTTTATCCTCGGGGTATCCGGCCCCTTGTGCGTTAACCATGGTGCGGTAGCGGAGTTAAGTTTTAGCGGTTTTCAGTTAAGCATGTATAAAATGCTAAAAGTAATGAATACAATCATATATATCCGCCAAAGTACGTCCACTGCTGGGCAAAAGCCTCCCTAAAGAATGGGGTGTTATGCCATAATCGCCACGCTTGGAAGACGGTTTGGCGATCGCAGTTTGATGGTCATAGTTCACAGAAAAACGCTGCTGCCCGTTCTCTGATATGTTAGACGATTTCTACGCCTCCCTCGGGATGAGATGGGGTGATGATATTCTGTGCCGTCACCACACAGCAGAATTTAAATTTATTAATCGGTTTGAATTTAAAATTTGTTAAGACTTTGACCCAGCTTATTTATAAAGCTGTGGATTGGAAAAGCATCGACTAACGAGTAATTGCCAATTAATGGTGACTATTGTCCTCCCATTTACGATTGTTGTGACATATACTGACCATCTCTATTAATTCTTACCATAGACACACAAAGTGGTATAGGTGCCAAAAGTATATATTAATATTTGTTTTAGATTAAGTATTTAGAAAGTACTTAATAAAAAAATCCAAAATATCCAAAACCTCCCAAAAAGAAAAATATGTTCAGAAAAACCTATATCTCAAGAATGCGGGAAGTATCAATTAATATCAAATCATTCGATCTGCGGTCTCTTCGAGCTGTAAGGAATTAAACTGTAGTTTCAATAAAATTAAAAAATAACACATCGATAATAATGTTGCTGACGCAAACAAATTTGGAATATTTTATTAATTTATTTTTATGTTAGTCTTAATCTAATAGCGATTGGTCAGTGAAGTCTAATTTATTAAAACCTGGTATGTATTGTATACTGCTCTGGAATTAATTACATGAAATAATTTGCTTTATGGGATTACCTTCGCGCGGCCATGTCTATGAGTATTAAAGGTTTGGAGCAAGTTTGATAACATCAAGCCGTATGAGTCAGGCGCACACGCCGGTTGCACCGCTCAGTCGCGTATGCTTCGATCTCAAGCGCGATATTTGCGCGCGCCGGCGCATCTCCAATGACAGTCCCACTCAGATATATTCGAAACTTAAAATTATAAAGTATTCTCAGGACTAACGGCATGCGAAATTGTTAAAAAAAATGGAGAGCAGGATTTATTCTTTTGTACCTTGGATTATCTTTCTGTTCACAATCATCTTGGCCGATGAACAATTTGTGGTCCACGATTTTAACATCGATGCGAATACGACCCTGAAGAACAATGCTAAAGAAACAAGTGTAAAGTGTGTGCGTGAACATTTGTACGATAAGCTGGACATTAAGGAAGTGACGGGGAAATGGAAAGTGCTTGAACTATACACGCACATCAATAACGAAGGCGTCCGACGGTTAAACAGCTGTCCGGACGTTACCATCTGGGAGGAAGAACGATTTCCAACCACCACATTCGGGGTAGGTTTTGCTATTGATATTTTACGCTTGAACAAAAAAATAAATTTGTTATTGAAATTAATTTCTAATAAAAATATTGTTCATTTTGTTGCAAATATTTTAAATTTTCCAGTAATTTAACGGGACTCTTATACCGTTGCATTGTTTAAATAATATCCACGTTTGAAATTTTAGAATCACCGTTCAGAAACGTTATTCGTTCTCGTACACGTTATAATTAGATACTATTTAATAATCTTACATTACTTGCTTGTTTAATTTTTATGACGATTTTGAACAATCTATTTCAAGGATGTATTCTACTTACCAATAAATATCCTATATATTTAGATATATTGCCTATATCTAATTTAACAAGGTTTTGATTATTATTATTATCCGTTCAGAATCGTGATTAAAATGAAATGGTTCATAAAAATAAATTACAAATTGTCATTACGAACTCATCTATAGAAATGCTGCTATCTATAATGGCTTTTGTCGAGCGAGTTAAGTATTAATAATAATAATATGTAATATAATAATAAAATTAATTATTTGACAAATGCACTACATAGAGCTTATAATTTAGTTTTTATGTGCAGTGTATTGCGGTCGTCTATTGTAGGTCGTTCCGTTCAATGTATTGTGTAACTTCTTCAATTGAGCAAATTTTATTGTTCGACGTTCATCGTGTGTCCCTAATTATATTCTGCCGTCTGTCTATATATTTAGCCTTATACTTATTACTAGTAGCATAAGATTGAAAATAGTAAATGTCAGTGACAAGGACTACTTTATTATAAGAGATGTAGTCTGGTATAGTCCTAAACAGCATTTAGATCATGATGTACCTGTTTGTCTGAATTTTATTCCTCCATGTAAATAAATTATTATTTTACATGGTTCAATATACCTAATCAAGATATAAAGTGTGTAAAAAAACACTTTATATCTTGATTATCATTATGCATCAAATGCATAAAATTGAAACACAGTGCTGCATAAAATTAAAATTAATTTAATCTAGTCTATGTCGCCATCCAGGCGAATCCTTTTGATTTGATTAAACTTTAAACATACATAACAAATCCATTACGCGAAATTAATTGCTTTCTCAGTTGAAAAATATATTGCAATTTTTTTTTGTCTGCTCCCTTTAAAATGAAGTTTTATTTTTCATGCCGTTATTTTGTCATACTATCGAGTGTAAACTATAAAATGAAATCGTACCTAAATAATACGTTAGGTTATTATAATGTCATGTAGGGAAAATTATATCAAGTTAATACGTAAAATAATCTCGCAATTTCTAAAGTGAACAAGCTTTGAATCCTCTTTGCAATTATTTATTTTTATGTGTCGTTTATATAACGACAATTACAATATCGAGATGTTAATGATTTGGTCCCAGACATAATATATAAAGTCGATTGAGCCCATTGGAAAGGGGAAATTGGTCAAGAACGCGTAAATGATGCCATTTTTGTCGCAAGCATCATGGGTTCGGTTACCGTTCGCCATCAGGTGAGATTTGTAATAAGCACACTTAGTAGCACTGACATTCTATACACATAGAATAGCATTGCTTGGTAGTATAAAGTAACATTTTAATACTTTCATTTACTAAATGCGTGCCATTATGCTTCGTGTATTGGAATTTATCAATAAGGGATTCCCAGGTCGGTCGGTCCCGCAGGATTGTTTAGGTCATAACCCTGAGTTATGACGTAAGCCATATGACGGACGTTCCAAGCATAAAATAGTTCTTATCTGTAAATGTAAGCATATATAGGTTGAAAGTTTGACTAGTAGATCATATGTATTTGTAATACATTCGGAATACAAAAATAATTCGTAGTGAAAATGCTTCCTATTAATTTTGAAAGATGATTTGGGGTTAAACAATTTCTCTATGGTCCGGTAGAACATTGAAGAATTTTAATATATAACCTTTTTTAAAAATCTTACACAAAACTTAGACGTTTTTATCCAAATTTGAAATTTATTTTTCCCGTCATCCAAAAAAATAAGATAAATACTCTTTATTGCACAGCAATTACAGATAAAAATATAGAAAACATTGAAAGAAAATTGTACAATAGGCGGTCTTATCGCAGTCAGCGATCTCTTCTAGCTAGCTACTTAATACTTCTAACCACAAAGTTTGGACTGGCTGTTTAACATCCAGATGATAGATAAACAGTCACTCAACATAGGTTTTTTAAAAAATGCGCTCAGACTCAACCCAATAACATATTGGTTTCACTAATAGGTGTACTGTGCGAGAATCGAACCCGAGACCCAGTGGCGAGGCGACTGTTTTAACCGCTGCGCCACACTTGCAGTCAATAATTCGCTATTTACGTATAATAATACCTGCCTTTCCAAAAGTCAATGTACTCTTAGCAAGCATAATATCTAGCAAAACAATTTTATGTGAAAACGGTTTTCACGTAACCATAGCGAGTACTGCTTGTTTGTGCTTCTACTTTGAGATATGGTAAAACTATCGCCATTACCAATTACCATAACCATACGAAAACACGCATAAGCTTCATCTAACAGATATATATTTACTAACTTATGAAGTTATTTCTATTACTCGTAGAAGACAGTGTATAAAATGGCTATAAAATCTATAAATATGAAAATAAGAATATAAACTTATGCGTTTCGATGCTCATCTTCGATACCTATTTATAGTTTTCCCGTTTTTGAGACACCATCTATCATTTTTGAGATAAAAATAAAACATTGACATATTTTGATATTAATAAAATATTTTACAATACTATTAGTAATACGGTAGTAGAGACACCCGCTGGCTTTGTTTCGCTGGGTCTTCTTAGTTAGGGCGCATTGGATCCGGTGATAGCATAAAAGCGCGCCGTCGTTATAAACACAAGGTCCGCCATAATAATAAAATTTAATTCGTACCTTAATATAGACAGAACCATTCAGACAATATGTAGTAAAAATATGGCTAAAATTTAAAATTTCGATTATTAAACCTACACATGACCTCCGAGCCAGCTAATATCATTACTACTATAAAATTAATCTTATTGTAACTTTTTTCATACAATCAGTGTACCTAAATATCTATATGTACCTAGAAATAATTATTAATAGATTAATTAATTATATATTACTACAAACATGATCTGACTATATACAAGCGCTTTTTTAAAGTCTAGTCAGTGTGACTAACCACTACGACAAACGAGCATTAAATCTACCAAATCATTATTACGATTAAAATCCGCTTACTCTAACCGGGGTCACAGACGAATTCATGTATGGGTGTGTCAATTCGCATGCTGTAGGGACTGGTGCCGGGATGACATCGACCTCAATGCTCATCCTGTACCGGCCCGGCTTCGACACACCATTGCGAATCATCACATTAACTAAACGTCGATCCGACTATATAACAATATAATCTGTACTTAAGGATATTGGATACGCTGAATGTGTAGAAAACACATTATTTTTGTCATAATATAAAAGTTGTGGTATAGATTAGCATTAGGTAGGGAGGTCAACCAGATATAATGAGGATTCAAATCCCGGGTCTGGGCATAAAAGTGTTATTAAGCCGCTTAATTTTAGTGCTTTCCGTAGTTTAACTGAATCCGGTCTGGGACTCAAATGCTACCTCGTACATAGACTTTAGTTCTAGTGAGCGCATCTTTCATCCTCACATCCCTGAACCTTTACCTATCTCGTACTGTACAGTTTCTACTTAACTTCCTCCCACGTACGCTGATGCTGCAGAATTAACCTCTTGCCACAAGAGGTTAATTCTGCAGCAGTTTACCCAAGAGACTACGGTATCGGGTATATGTTTCTATTTGTTAGGTCAACAACGCGCAAGTACTACCTCCGGTGTTGCAAGCGTTTAAAAGCTGCGGTGACAGCTTTACATCAGATGGGATGAGTAAAAAGAATACCTACCTTACAGAATTCACTCCAAGTATGATTACGTTAATGTTGTCGTCCTAGATGGGTGTAAAGTCGCCAAAGCACATTGTAGATACGAGGAAGGATTGGCCACCAGGGAGTTTGGCAATTTATGTGCCATCAGATAGGTTGTATGCTTATATGCAGACTGTCTTTTTTTTGTTTGCCCAAATCTGTCAAAGTTCCCAAATTGAAATTGAACCTTATTCTTTTGTGATAAAGTTGAAAATCTATATAAGAAATTTGACAGATTGGTGTAGTTGGATGTGCTGGCGTCTGTACCTATACAGGGTTATTTGTAAAACACCTATGAACTCTCAGGACTAGATAGCTAACACCATAAGCAACCACTTGATAGTTCGGCAGATTTTATTTTGGTACAAAAATAAGTATTAATGTTTATAACAAGGGCGCACCCATTTCTCTAGTCGTCAGTTATCCGAGTAAAGTATTTCTTTTTTCATGTATTGAGTTATGTGAAAACTCCTCGAACAAAAGCTGTTGTTTATGGTGTTAGCTATATGGTGCGAGTTTGTCGGTATTTTACAAGTAACTGTGTATAAAAACTGCGCTATCGTGGTGTCGACTGTCCGACTGCTATGTGAAAAAAATCACAGAACTGTTCTATGTGTAATAACGTGATTGTACCTTAGTAGACAGACATAAGTAGTAGACATTCGTTCAGAAATTAGTCATTATTTGCTGCGAGATCATTTGAGATTAAGTAGGTCAGTCGGCTTGACCTGTGCTCTGGACGATAGGACGACCGATGCGTCAGCCATTATCGTGGGAGGTATACTACAGGTCTACAGGTCAAATTAATAGCAATTAGCTACTACCACCACTTGACCGTTTTACAGAAGAAATTCAAGAGTATTTCAATTGGCGTAAAGCCTTGTTTATGTATGATATTATGAGTCAAAGGGTATCAATTTAACTCGAGCTTCTAGGAAATTTTATATACCTACATATAACCCTTTGGACATATTTATTATTAAATTTATATGATACAGACAAAAAGGAAATATCATACAAAGTGGAAAAGATATGGAAATCCTCTGGATTACTTAACATTTTCGACGCTTCGAAAAAGAGAATCAATCCTACAAAATAGGTACTGAGTATCGTAATTATATAAAGTGGAGTGAAGATAATATTAGAAAATGTCCCAAATTATTTTGGAAATATGTTAAAACTAAATTACCATCAAGTCATATTCCGCAAGAGTTGCGGTTTAATCAGCGCACTTCTAATAGCGGTGAAGATACTTGCAATTTATTCAATGAATATTTTAATTCTGTTTTTGTTCAAAGTACACCACGCCCTGCTACATATGATTTTAACTGCCCACCTGTTGACTCTCCAGTTGACCTCGGTTCTATATCAATCACTATCGAAGCTATTCATAAAGAATTAAAAAATATTGATATTCATAAAGGGGCCGGTCAGGATGGTATACATCCTATATTTATTCGAAATTGCGCTGATCAATTGGCATTGCCTCTTTATATAATTTTTTGCAGATCTTTGAAAATGGGAGTATATCCATCTACATGGAAATAATCCCTCATAACGCCTATTCCTAAAAATTATAAAAGGAATGACGTAACTCAGTATCGGCCAATATCTAAAACTAACTTATTCGGTAAAATCTTTGAAAAACTTGTCACTTGTGAATTAAAAATTACATTTAAACACCATATAACAGTCAATCAACATGGTTTCTGTAGACAACGCTCCGTTGAATCAAACATGATCACTTTCACAAATTTTTTAGTTGACGCTATGGACAAGAAGCTGCAAGTAGACACTGTGTACACCGATTTTTCCAAAGCTTTTGACAAAATTAATCATGATTTACTTATAGAAAAGCTATGGACCCTCGGAATACACGGTGACTTACTCCGTTGGATAGAATCTTATGTCAGAAACCGATCTCAAGCGGTTTCTGTAAAGGGTTACATTTCTAAATTCTTGGAAATCCCTTCTGGAATCCCACAGGGATCGCATGCAGGGCCATTGTTATTCATTTTATATATTAACGATGTTGGAAAAGTTATAAAAAATTCTAATTTTTTATTGTATGCTAATGATGCAAAATTTTATAAAACTATTTCATGTATTGATGATGCCCTGCAAATGCAATCTGATCTAGATCGTATATCTGAATATTGTACATTAAATCAACTTTACTTAAACTTAGATAAGTGTTCTATCATAACCTACACGCGTAAACGTAATCCTATCTCGTTTGATTATAAAATTAACAATCAGTCCTTGGACAGAGTTAAATCTGTACGAGATCTAGGTATTATCATGGATTGTAATCTATCTTTTAACTTACACATTGATTATATAGTTAATAACCAACTTGGATTTATTTTAAGAATATCAAAACCTTTTAAAAATCTCATTACCCTAAAAATATTATATTTTTCCTTTGTTAGATCGATCTTAGATTTTGGTTGTATAATATGGAGTCCTTTTTATGCATGCCATATCTCCCGTATTGAGAAGGTCCAGAAGAAATTTTTAAAATCTTTAGATTTTCGTGGATTTCATGATTACGCATCATACGAAAATTCCATTTCCCGTCACTCACTAACAACTCTAGTCAACCGTCGAATTATGTTTGACCAAGTGTTTTTATTCAAAATTTTGAACAACCATGTTGATTCGTCTCACATTTTAGAGAAAATTAGTTTAAGAATACCCAGACTTGGCTCACGATCTAAAAATATTTTTTCGGTCCCTATGTATAAAACAGTTTACACCAGCAATAACTTTTTTAGACGTAGTGTTTGACACATACAATAAAAATTTTACAGATATTGATTTATTTAGCAATACATTAACTATGTTTCAATCTAAGATAAGTAATCTGCTTTTGGACAATAATTATTGTCATTAATTGTACCTACTACTTTTGTTATGTATAAATGCAAAGGTATACTACCTATAGCTTTTATTGCACAACCTTACCGTAAAAATAAAACTGTTATGGAGCTCTTAGTCTATAAGTATATAAGATATTTCAATGTAAAAGATTTGTATGAGACTGTATGTTTCCTGAATAAAATAAAATTAAAAATAAAAATAAAATTTCCTGTAAAAAAACAGGACATTGTTTCGGGACTGCCGATAGAAGAGAAACTATTTTTACACTTCTAATCTAAATAATCTACAGTATAATAGTTATACAAATAGCTCATGGGAAACATATGTAGTGATGACGGGAACTTCACTCTTTTTGTTCACTCAAAAATTACACATTACACATATAAACTCAGTAGATATATATGAGTATATATGTGTACTACACTGTGGTATAGCTCATGGGAACGTGTCGTGACGATGGCGCGAGTTCTGATTTTTGTTCAACCAAAAAGTGCTATTATTAACTTAATACTTTTTTAGGCGCGTTGAGCGCCTAAAAAGTATTCACTTCAAAAACTGATTGTTTTGGATTATAATATATAATAATATCTCGGGACAATGTCACACAGATCATTCTAGCCCCAAACTAAGCAAAGCTTGTACTATGGGTGCCAGGCGACGATATACATACTTATATAGATGGATAAATACTTATATACATTGAAAACATCCATGACCCAGAAACACATAGTCGTGCTCATCACACAAATATTTGCACTTACCGGGATTCGAACCCAGGACCACAAGGATCGTAGGCAGGATCACTACCAACTAGGCTACGGTGGTTTATTAATTAATCATATTTATTGTGCGATCACAATAACTATGATTAAAACAACCTAATCGATTTTTTAATAGCGGTTCTGTTCAATAATGCATTAGCGTAATGAACGCAAGAGACTTTTAGGATTTCGAACGCCGACATGATGCATACATTTAGTCAAAAAAGTATCGGGAATGGATGATTTGTTTATGGTTCCAAATTCAAATTTTTGTTTTTTTTTGTTGTTGTTAGATTGGCACAACTGTTTTCCATTTTGGCGCGGAGTTTGAGTGGCATCTGTTATTTATATTAAATACAGTGCTGGTTTTAGTAATATCATATATAGTGTGTATTGCGAATTTCATAATGGACAAAAATATCGAACAAAGAGTTTGTCTTAAATTTTGCATCGCTAATGGAATTTTGTGTTCGGAGTCACTGAAAATATTACAGAAGGGTTACGGTGAATCGACTTTATCAAAAACTCGTGCATATGAGTGGTTCAAAGCGTTCAAAAGCGGTCGAGATGTGATGAAAGATTTGCCTCGCTCTGGTAGGCCATCAACGTCTGGGGTACTAGGTCAGAAAACCTCCTCGTGTGTCCGGGACTACTGGTCCCATTCGAATATTTATATTCGGTGGGAACGGAAGTTTCTGGAACGGTGTACCCTGGGCGTGGGCGCTGGCTTTTTCCTATGCTTACATGGGGAGAAACCATCGTCCATGGCTAATATTCCGACACCTCACCCCTCTGTTGTCAATACACACCTCTATACACTGGAGGGGACAGCGGAGGAGCGCAAGCCTAAGCTGCGCCGCACGGTGATGGGCTGAATACCGGAGCGCTTAATCCGGTCACGATCTGCGGCAACCCTTAGCCCTTGAGCAATTACCCGGCGAGGGGGGTACCGGGGGGTAAACCGGTTCAAAGGGTAATAAAACAGAGATGTCTCTTAGATTAACAATACCCCAGGAGGGTACCGGCTCTGCCGGAGAATCCCTCCCGGGTCCTTCGGGACCCGGCTGTCCCACCGTATCTGGGGGGGACACTAATAGACATACACCCGCGGAGGTCGCGGATAGGGTGCACACGCCCAGTTTTGTGCACCCTTATACAGTAGGGGAAAATAATATGTCGGCTGGCGTCGAGAATAATGCCGGGACCGCCACAAGGAGGAGCACCAGGAGAACCGTGAGGTCGTGTACCCGCTCGGCCACTCCTGTACCGGGGACATCCCGA
This sequence comes from Pseudoips prasinana, assembly GCA_951640165.1. Classification (NCBI taxonomy): domain Eukaryota; kingdom Metazoa; phylum Arthropoda; class Insecta; order Lepidoptera; family Nolidae; genus Pseudoips; species Pseudoips prasinana. Next base: position 16,990,170 of record OX621236.1, on the reverse strand, counting down.
GGCACCGCGGACTTGGAGAGTGATGGCTCCCTGAGGTCCGCGGTGTCCATGGAGTCCCTGGATAGTCAAGTAGAGACTCCGGGGGAAAAGCGACGGAGCCCCGCCGGGCATAGTGGGCGCCAGGTCAAGGCAGCCAAACGGAGCGAGGATGTGGACTTGACCCGGGTCGAAGATCTGGCGGAAGAATTTCGCCAGCAGCCGACGGCCGACCTGGGCGCAGCGATACACGAGGCGATGGCGACGGTGGAGATGGTGGCGGAAAAATCCCACCGCTTGAAAGGCGATTTTGTCCGCGCTCTGCGACTGGCGGCCCGTAAAGCTCAGGCGGCCGCCACTGAGCTGCATGGGAGGACTGGCGGGGATAGGCTGGAACTGGAGAACCAGCAGCTTCGTTCCCAGTTGGCCTCCTTGGAGTCGCGAGTGGCCGCCATGTCAGCCGAACTGGTGGAACTTCGCCGGCGTGAGGTGGGGGCTCTCCCGCCCCAGTCTTCACCATCACGTCCATCGCAGAATCTGGTGTCTCCGCCAGGATCACCGTCTCAGGTACCGTTGCCGCAGCGGATACCGGACAGGCGCCGGTTAGCAGCGCAACCGGCCCCGGCAACACAGAAGACCAATCCTGGCGCTTCCCCCTTAGCTCCAGCCCGGGAGGATTCAGCCTCGCCAGGTGAGAGGTTTGCGGCCCTTTTGGACCAACGCTTGGTCCAAATGCGCCGCGACCTGATAGCGGAAATTTTCCCGGAGAGAGCTATCCGCCCACCACTTGCTCGGACCGTAGCGCCACCCACAATGACGCAAGTCGTGGGGGTCGCGGCGGGAAGAAAACGAGGTGGCCGTCAACGCAGGCGCCGGGCTGCTGCCGTGGATGCAGCTGCTGCTCGGTCCGCGACGCCGTCATCCATGACAGGACCACCGCCACCCGCTGATGGCACTTGGGCTCAGGTCGTTGGCCGAAAGGCCAGAGCCAAGGCTGCCCGGGGAAATCAACAGCCGCCGCATCCAAAGAGGCCGCCGACGCTTCCGAGACCGCCATCCACAGCAGCGGTGACGGTCAATTTGCCGCCAAACTCGGCCACTACTATGGCCGAGATTATGAAGTTGGCGAGGGCCAAGGTACAGTTGAAGGACCTTGGTCTGGAGGCGGGCCTTCGCCCTAAGAGAGCCTTGACTGGGGGTCTCATTTTGAGAATCCCTGGTCCGGAGGGCTTCGCGAAGGCGGAGGCCCTGTCCACTCGGCTAAGGGATGCCTTAGCCGAAACGGGCGCTGTGGTGGCGCACCCTGTGGCGATGGGAGAGCTCCGGGTGCTAGACCTTGATGACTCCGTCAACCCCACCGAAGTGGCTGAAGCCTTGGCCACGACGGGTGGATGTGCCGTTGCCGACATAAAGGTCGGCGTAATTCGGTTCTCCCCGTCCGGTTTGGGTTCAGTGTGGATTCGGTGTCCACTGGTGGCCGCCCGCAAACTAGCGGCTTGCGGGCGTATACTGGTGGGATGGATGTCGGTCCGGGTGGAAGCCCTTCCACCAAGAGCTCTCCAATGCTACCGCTGCCTGGAGAAGGGGCACGTCAGGGATGTGACCGGAGCGCGTCGTGCTTCGTCTGTGGCCAACAAAATCACAAGGCGAAAGAATGCACGGCGCGTGCGCCTCACTGTGTTGTGTGTGCCGACCTTGGCAGGCCCGCTGGTCACCGGCTAGGTAGCGGTAGGTGCACGCCGCCAAAGGCTAGGAGTAGAGGAGCTGGACGTCCTGCCACGTCCGCTCCAACAACAACGTCGCGGTCTACAGATCCGGGCTCTGGCCCCGTTGGGGTGTCAATGGAGTTGTAAAAATTCTTTCCCCCCCAACTTATTTTGCAGGGCAACTTGAACCACTGCATCGCTGCGCAAGCTCTTCTTGCGCAGACGATTGCCGAACGTTCAGTTGCCCTAGCGATAGTGGCGGAGCCTCACTCCGTGCCCGACCACCCTCGTTGGTTCGGGTCGGATGGGGGCCTCGTCGCCATATACTGGGCGGGGGGAGAACGCGACCCCCATTGCTCACTTCTGGCTAAGGGGCCCGGATTCGTCGTCGTGGAGTGGGGACCAGCAGTCGTGGTGGGCTGCTACATCTCCCCGAATTGCGGCCTCGCAAATTTTGAGGCGTACCTGGACGGACTCACGAGCCACATTAGCGGCTACCAGTCCCGTCCGGTACTCGTCCTGGGCGATTTCAACGCCCACTCTGGTGTTTGGGGCGATGCCCGGGACAACGTTCGAGGGGAGATACTGCTAGAATGGACCGCCGGACTGGACCTCCGTCTTGTAAACCGAGGTTCAGTCAGTACCTGTGTGCGTTGGCAGGGGGAGTCGATCGTCGACTTGACGTGGGCGACTCCCTCGGCCTTGCACCTGGTCTCGGGGTGGAGAGTTGCGGAGGAAGTGGCCACACTGTCGGATCATCGACATATTCTTTTCAGCGTGGCCCTCCGTCCGCCCCGAGGCGGCCCCGACCGAAGTAGCTTTATCCCACCGCGGCGCTGGTCCCTGCGTCACATAGACCGCGACATGCTGACGGCTGCCGCCATTGCCATCCATTGGGGCGCCAGTGAAGGTGGAGAAAGGATCCCGTCCGATCCCAATTCGCAAGCGGACTGGTTCCGCGGCACCATGTCTCGCGTCTGCGACATGTCAATGCTTCGGATCCGTCCGGGTGACAGACGAGGCTCGCAATATTGGTGGTCGGCCGAAATCGCGCGACTCCGATCGGAGTACGTCGCAGCGCGTCGCCGACACCAGCGAGCCCGTCGGAGGAGGCGAGCCAATGCCGAAGAGGATGCCAGAGCGCATACGGCGTATAAAGTCGCCGTCAAGGCGCTATCGATTGCGATAGCGGAAGCCAAAGCTCGGTCCTGGAACGAGCTAATCGAGGGACTGAATAGGGACCCATGGGGGCGCCCGTACAAAATGGTACTGGGCAAGCTCAGACCGTGGGTCCCTCTGTTGACGAGTACCCTGGACCCGGATTTTCTGAAGAGAGTGGTAGATACCCTCTTCCCTAGGGTCCAGGACAGTCCCTCGGACTCTCCGTCACCGTCGCACCATGATTGGGACGACCAGTTTGTTGATTAACCGCGTCCGAGCCCTGTCGGAACCCGCCGTCCGGGCGGGGGGGGTGGCATTGGCGGTGAGCTTAGACATCGTCAACGCCTTCAACTCCGTCCCCTGGTGGGCGATACGGGAGGCACTGGTCCACCATAACGTGCCTCCCTATCTGCGTGGTATAGTCGGGGCATATTTGCGTGACAGGACGATCAAATTCGTCGGTCGGAACGGGATTGAGATCCAGAGGGAGCTCTCCTGCGGGGTTCCTCAGGGGTCCGTGTTGGGACCTCTGTTATGGAGCCTCGCCTATGATCCGGTCCTGCGGATTGGCCTACCTCCCGGAGTGAGCGTCGTCTGCTATGCGGACGACACGCTCGTTATAGTCCGGGAGGTCAGCTTCCAGCGGGCGGTACGGCTCGCCGAACTCGGTGTTGCATGTGTCGTTGCGGCCATGGCTCTTTACGGGGCGCCCGTCTGGTCTGAACGCCTGACGGGCGCCTCCCGCTGCAGAGCTATTTTGAACAGCCTGCAGCGTGTGGTGGCCATACGGATCGCACGAGGATACCGAACGGTATCCTTTGAGGCGGCGACACTCCTGGCGCGCCTCCCGCCGTTTGATCTCCTGGCGGCAGTCGACGCAACGGTTTACACCGAGATCCGCGTCCGCCGGGAGAGCGGTGAGGCGCCAGAGCAGACGCTCGTTGCCTATAGGCGGGATGCACACCGGCGCGTACTAACACAGTGGCGCGCACGGCTGGAGTTGCGCCTGAACGCGCGCCAACGTGCCGTCGGTGCTATCCTGCCTCACCTCGAGGCCTGGGTGGGAAGGAAGGGTGGTTACGTCACCTACAGACTGACTCAGATACTCACCGGACACGGGTGTTTCGGTGAGTATCTGTGCCGGATCGGCCGAGAAGCGACGACACATTGTCACCATTGCGGGAGCGACCTGGACTCTGCCCAGCATACGCTGGAGGAGTGCCCGGCCTGGGAGGCCGAGAAACGAGTCCTGGTCGCTGAGATCGGACGGGATCTTTCGCCGCCAGCAGTCGTGTATGCGATGCTGGCTGGCGACTCCACCAAATGGGACGCCGTGGTCTCCTTCTGTGAGGCAGTTTTGCTGCAGAAGGAGGCCGCCGAACGGGATCGGGAACGAGCCGATCCCGCTCGTAGGCGGAGGAGGCGTCGGGGTGGCGGCGGCAGCCGTTAGCCCAACTCCCCTCGGGGCCGCGGCGGCAGCCGTTAGCCCAACTCCCCTCGGGGCCGCGGCGGCAGTGTGAGAAGTGTCCTCTACTGCCGCCACGTACAAGCGGCTCCGGGATGACAGCGATCTGTTTGTGGCGCAGTCGCTGTGCCGTACTGGCAGGAGTCGGCAATAGGGGAGGGCAATCCAAAGGAGCCCTCCCAGGGTACGTGTCCCGACCATCTGGGACATGGCGCAAAAGGGGGGTACCGGAGCAGCATACCCGCGTTCCCGGGACTCCCCCATCAGGCGCCAAGAGAAGTCCACGGCAGGTAGGTTTAGTCGGTGCAAGTCCGACATACCCACCCGCAGACACTTTTTGCGGGTGGCATGCGAAGGCATTCCCCCTGCCTTATCAAAAAAAAAAAAAAAAAAAAAGGCCATCAACGTCTGCAACTGAAGTTAACATCGCAAAAGTGAAGGAAACAGTGAATGAAAATCCTCATTCAACTCTGAGAGAGATAGCCGCTGACCTTTCTGTATCTCACGAGTCGATTCGTACCATTTTAACTAATCATTTGGGTACGAAACATGTTGCCGCTCGGCTAGTCCCAAAAGATCTGAATTATCTTCAAAAACTCAATCGCATGAAAGTCGCTGAGGACATGGTAGAACGAGTCAATTCCGACCCAACATTCATGGAACGCATTGTTACTGGTGACGAGACGTGGGTTTACGAGTTTGACATGCAAACCAGTCAACAAGCTTGGGAGCTGTGGCGCCTTCCAACTGAACCGAAACCGAAAAAACCACGCCAAAGTCGATCAAAAGTCAAAGTTATGTTGACTGTTTTCTTTGACTATCGCGGTGTTGTGCACTCCGAATTCTTACCGGAAGGTCGAACGGTAATAAAGAATATTGTTTGAGCGTTATGCGGCGTTTAAGAGAGCAAATTCGACGAAAAAGGCCAGATTTGTGGAATGAAAATTCTTGGATTTTGCACCACGATAATGCGCCTCCGCACAAGGCCATCATTGTGAACGAATTTTTGACCAAACACTCAACAAATACCATCCAGCAACCACCATATTCACCAGATATGGCTCCAGCTGACTTCTATCTTTTTCCTAAACTCAAATTACCACTTCGTGGTACCCGTTTTCAATCGGTAGAAGACATAAAGGAGAATTCGCGGCGAGAATTGAACTCAATTCTGAAAGCAGCATTTTAAAAATGTTTTGATGAATGGATTATTCGTTGGCGTAAGTGTTTAGTTTCTGAAGGAGCATACTTTGAAGGTGATAAAATAAATTTGGATGAATAACAAACATTTTGTATATTATTGATCTTTTCCCGGTACTTTCTTGACAGAGTAGTTAGTACATTTTTTTAACCACTAGAATGCTAAGGCGCCGAAAAAAAAACGCGTCAAGTGCTCGAAGGTCAGGGATAAATGGCGACCCGCTTTGCGCGAAATGGGCGCGCTCAATAAAGCGACATGGGTTGCTTAACGCCGATTTAACGATTGAGTAAGTAATTTTTAACCTTTATTTATATGAACGCCATTTAAGAAATTGAAGTTCAGCGACTTAGCCGGTAGAGCTCTGTTTTATAAAGTTGTGTGCCTTATAAAGTTACATAGCGCTCCCGGCCCAATTTCAACCATGGCACCCAATCTCAATAGAGACTAGCAGGATATATTGTCGTGCAGGATTGTGGGCTCTAGGGATGGTGGTATAACACTGCCATCTTCCATGCACTGGGCGCGGGTCGCTCTAAGCTGTACCTACTTCTAACCGAACCGTTAATATAAAATTAAATTGTGGTTTTTGCTGAATCAAATAAAGATATGAGCCTAAGATATACAGCGTTTAAGAGAATCCCATGCGCAATGGTTGATTAAATCCTTCTGAAAAGCAGTATTTAAATGTTTCCGCAAAATTTTGTAACTCAAAGTACATGTTTATTTAAAAAAATATATATATTATATTCTAGATACTATTCTTTTTTCTTTCAACAGGAAACACAATCACATGTTTTAAGCGAAAAAAATCACAATATAATCCTAAAATAGAGTATAATTTCTTCGTATTTGTGAGGTTCAGACGCATGGCACTGTACAATTACATTTGATATTAGTTTTCAGTAGGTATATTGCCCCTTAAACTCAACCCACGCAAAATGTACTCGTTGTACTCTATCGTTTAAGTGTTAACTGACAATAATGATCGCTGGAAACTAGTCAATACTGGAATATACTGGTTCTCGGATTTACCGCCGGCAATCCAAACGGCCTAATATTAACTGCAAATGTTTTACTCTCATTTGAGGTCAATTGAAGATAACTTAACCTAACCTATTTCAGGGCTTAAAAAATATATGTGACACACACACGGAATAATTCAATATTTTTTTGTTACTATAACACTGTATTTGACTATGTTAATATAGAAGTAGGAACTGCATTCTGAGCTTGACAAGTATAAGTGTGTGTTAATATCCAAGTGCTGAATAAATTTCATAATTGAACCTAGTGAGCAAAACGCTGCAATTATGTATCATCGATGTCAGCTTACAAATTTGTCGATTTTCAAAAAACTGTTTCGCTTAGATTGCGATACATAACTCCATGATCATTTTCTTCCATTCCTATTCACACTGATACTGGCGTTATGTGCCAAGTCAAAATCAAAACCCATGGGACTTTTTGGCATAACCACTGACCTATCTTCTTACTGTTACTTTCAGCCGTCGACGGAGACCCAGCTCTACCACGTACAGCACATCAACGCGAGGTTCCGGCAGGAGTACCGGCACCTGCGACTGCTTTGGGACGAGAGCGGGCAGACTATAGAGTACTCACTCTTCTTCAAGAACGACTCTGTTGGCTACTGGCAAGTGTTCGACGGACAAAATGGTACATTCTCATTTTACAATACTTTTTTTTCCGCCTACCAGACTGAATTGCCTGATAGCCAGCCGAGTAGTAATTCACAAATTCCTAATTCAAATTTTTCACTCGTATTACCTGGGTACTAACTACAAATGGAGTATTTTAGCCTTGACCTACCTGATAACACTTATAAACCAAATTCTGATCCCGGTCTTATCGAATGATGAGTTCAGTTGCGGTTATTTGCTTATAGCGTTACTATGCCTTGTTAGGTTGACGCTTGTGTCGATATGTGTCAATCCTTATTCAAATTTTATTACTAATGGGAAGAAGGGGATAAAACAATTGAAATTATATAATCGTCTTAAAGTAGACATTACTAGACTATTGTAGTGCTTATCTCTCAATCTCAAGTCTGTTTGATGTATAAAAGTTACTACAAAAATAAAGTCTATTCCAATTGCGCATAATATAGTAGGTACTCAATAGCAAGCAAATAGCAAGTAAACAAGCAACTTTGTCATGTTGACATTAAAGGAAACGTGAGTGGACTATTAGTACATATGATTGCGATCAACTCTACGTAATATAATATTTCAGAAGGTAGGTTACGTATGCCTACGTATAAGTTTACGTTTATTGAAAAGCTCTCATTGGGCTTTAAACGATCACCGAAATTAAGCACCCAAGCGTGCGGTCAATCTATTGAGGTGTGATCGCTAAATCGGTTTAATTTACGACTATAGTACTTCGGAGGCTTACTGAGGTAGGGATAATGGAGTGGGTTTAAATTACGAGTCAGGACAGCGTAATTGAATGTTCCTATAACCATCGCCCGCAAATTTAAATAAAACTGTAATAGCATATTTATTATACCTTCCAATTTGCCTACAAGAACTTCTAATGACGATATGACAATTAAGGTTGCCTTAGTAGTAAGGGTTAAGGAAGGATTATGAATATAAAACCTAAGCTGGGACAGTCAGAAAACCACATAACTAGCCAGGAACCTCATAACCAAGTATATACATGCATTCAATTTTAGGTTTATAGAATTATTCGCAATGATAAGCCAAAATCTAATCTCAAAAAGGGTTCGAGATCGGCCGTACGATAAAATGTATGTTTTTTTTATTTTATATTACTTCTAGTTTTGAAAATATACAGGTTTATTTTTAAAACACCAACAACCTCGCAGGACTAGATTGCTAACGTCATAAGCAACGCAGCAAAACAGCAAAAGTAACTTTTGTTCTACAAGGTTCAGAAGTTTTTAATGTTTTTATTGTACTGTAGTGACATTTGTAGGTCTATGTTTCCTTCATAAACGAAAGGACAACTCGCGCATGACGCTAAGGTTGCGCGCGTGTGTGCGACTTCGCGACGCTCGTAGAGTTATAAAGATTCAAGCGGGAAATTAAATTAATACTTATTTTTGTATGAAAATAATATCTAATAAATTATCAAAGGTGTAGAACAAAAGTTGTTCCTTATGATGTTAACTATCTAGTACTGTGAGGTTGTTTGTGTTTTAGAAGTAACCCTGTATAGGCCCGAGTATCCGATCAGAAAGGAGCTATCAGATGAAGGTTGTACAGATTTATATGCCCTCTGATACTCCTGCGAAGAGACTTAGACGGCTTTTAAGGCATATGGGTAACTGTAACGTACCTAATTGGAGGCTATATTATGTATCTGTCTCATTAAAGTAGTGGCGAGTTTACTTTAAACTTGGGGTCGTGCAATCGTTTTCTTTTTAAAAATTCTTCGCAGGAGTATCAGAGGGCATATAAATCTGCACAACCTTCATCTGATAGCTCATTCCGGTCGGATACTCGGACCTATTGATAGTGCAACTGTATTTCTTTGGCCATTATTGGTGAAATTGAACCATGAGGACATTCCAGTTACGAAGAGAAGAGGGTGATTGACACCTTGTCGATGGATTTTCTTGTAGTTTTATACCCTCACAGGTTTTATTAAACCTTTGACGAAGTATAGCAGTCGTTCATATCGGTCATTTTGTACAAGGCCCGTTTTTAACGACTCCATACTTAGTCACGGCCGTCCTTATAACACATGCATTAAGTTCTTCAAAAGTTTACCACATAGTTCCATGCCCGCATGAATATACAAATACATTACTACAATTAAAATACCGTAACATTACCTTTCAGGGACACTGCCGGCACAACCCAGGTACCAACAATTCAGCGGAACAATACAAGTCTTGAAAGCAGTCAACGATCATCTGGTTTTGAATTTCTGCCAAGATGCACTGAACGGAAGGTCGGCGCAACTATATTCAGTGTTGTTCACCAGAGAACCTGGCCGCATAGATCGTTGGGATCTAGAATCGGTACATGGTTTGCTGCAGACGAAAAAGCTATCCGTTGCTTCGAGAAGAATGGTATGCGGCAACAGTGCTGCAAAACCGATCTACAGTATAGCCTCATCCATCATACTTTTGCTATTAACTTATGTAGTAGGGACATTTTAACGATGTCATTCATATGCTAGATAAAAATCCATTTATCAGCGTTAGGTTTCCCCCACCTCCACCTGCCCTCCCACAGAAGACTGATTTTAATCGGTTTAACAATTTGACAGACTAGCAGAATAGACAAGTTGACGGACCCTTTCACTTTACGAAAAATCGGTCTAACAAAAGTCTGAGCAACCCACTAATCCAATTATAGTAATATTTAGGATTCCGTTAACACAAACGATTTTTATAGAGTCACTTTGCTATCCATCAATAACTAATAGGCCCTGTAGGATTCGACAGTATGAAAATAAATTACGTATCAACTTTTCATACACTGCAATACCCTTGCAAGAAATTTGTTATCCCTTTGTTCGGCTATTATGCAGTATTATCGAGTATTCTCGCAATTATCTTGCATTATCAGATTTATCTAATAGTATATCACGTGGTTAAAGGCTTTTGGATGACTAGGTAAAGCACCCTGAATATTGATACGGAAACTGCGGAATGAACTTACCGTGGCCAATTTAATATTACGTTACGTCCTTTCATAATCGGATGATTAAATGCACCGCTATCGTTGCACTTCCTTGACATATTCCCCACTCGAGCAATACAGACGATCACTACTGATCCCCATAAGTCGAGCGACGGCGTGTAAGCTCAAATCATTGGTCGATATAAATTTATAGTCTGCGGAACGCCTTATTCGGACGATGACAATATCATCGTCTATATTATTATGACTACAAGGTTTCGCCCACTTAATATCACAGATGACATAACTCGAGCTGAACTTGAAAATATATAAGACTTCTACGCAAAAAGTAGGTACGTACGTACTAACTTTATCTGCTATATATATAGCTGGCCCTAGCCTAAAGGGCTCGCTAAATTTTGATAAATGAAGTTCAATTTGCCATTAAACCTTTTTAATGACAACAGAATTATTAAAATCCATCAAGCCGTTTAAGCTGAGGAGCGGCTTAGAGATCTTAACGTTGATGTACCGTATCTTTCCTAATAGTTTTGTTTCCTCGTTTTTATACTCACGGCCAAGTGATGGAATATTCTCCGTTTCAGGGCATATATAAGATCTATTTTAGATGAAATTGTAACGATGTGACCTCGTACTTTTTTTGTGCCGTCGGCAAGCAACGGCCACGCTCGCTCGAGAGATGTACGATAAACTTCCACTTTCGTTTTATCATGTAAATAAAAAAAACAGTGTCAAACACAAACATAAACTAAACAATATATAAAGTAGGTATAAAACATTATATCCGTCAAATTTAACCCACTAAGTTCCTAGTTGGTTAAATTTGATGGATATAATTTAATGATTACTTACCTCGAATTAGGTTTTGTAAAGTCTTAATAGGAACGATAGTAACAAAATTGATGAGTACCAATTGGTGAATATCTACCAATATATTGTACTTCTTCATAACGCAGATCAATTACGTTGGTTTCAGAAAAGAAAAACTATATAGCCCACTATAGAATTTAAGCAGAAAACAATCAAATTCAATCCAATCCAAATATATTCTTTTTAATTTCGGCCATGCTTGATGTAAAAGGAAATGTATGAATTTTGATTTTGGTTTAAAAAGTGAGGTCGCATCGTTCCAAAATCTTCGCTTATCATTGGCGACCGTGGTCAAGCGCGAGCTCATAAAACTTTTAAAACAAAATCTATGTAGAGCATTCGTTGCGCATAAAATTCCAAATGACGATAGCAGAATGTTGGACGTGTCGAAAACAATGGTTTTAAATAGCCTTTTGAAACACAAACTTCGGCCAAACAAAGCTGCGAAATGTCGTAAACATCAAATTATGCAGCTTGAGTTAAAGTATTGGGGCCCTCTTGCATATTGGCTGAAAATATAAACCGGTTTCATCTCGCGCGTCCTTGTCGCGGCCTGCGTTCCACTCACTGTATATTTTGTTTGTCTTTCATGTTATAACTTACTTTTAAATTGTTTAAAGTATCTATATTAGGTATTTATTGCTGCCTTCGACGAGAACGACGATATAGCTTCTTTTCTAATATTATCACTGCTTTACTATTGTTAAGCCTGGTACATAAGGTATGTTTTATTTTATTATCTATTGTGTTATCCGTCCTAATAAAAAGTACCTATCAATCTAAATAGATTGTTATGAATACTCCAACTGTGCCAATGAATCTAGTAATAGTTTTTGTGCGAAATCGAGACTAGTTTACTCAAAGTCTATTTATTATTCTATATATTCTAGTTAGTTTATGTATAGTTATATAATCTGTGACGTGATGACGTCACGCTGGCACAAAGTTGGCTATACTCGGACGCAATTTCGAGTGCAGATAATGCCGCAATTGTGTTGCTATTTGCTTTCTTACATTTCTAATATTTTATGCCCTTCTTATGAACGTGGTTCAACTAAAAAAATATTGTATTACTAGCTGTGTGTGTTAAACTTTATAAATTATCACAGCTCCTCCCCAGTAGGTGATAGCATGATAATTATGTAGCTTATATGTTGAACCGACCTCTTATTCATGCAAAATTTGAAGTAAATCCATGCAGTACTTTTTGAGTTTAGCCCGGACTTACATACAGACAAACAGACAAAAATTCTAAATACTATATTTTTGGCTTATATATCGATGGTAGACACGCCCCAAGTATCCTTTAAAAAAATTTCAATGTACAGATTCGACATTCTTACGATTTTATTATATGTACAAACGCCAGCACATCAAGCTACCACAATCTGTCAAATTTCCCCAATTTAAAGTGATCCTTATGCTTTGGTGATAACGTTGAAAATCTATAAAAGAAATTTGACAGATTGGAGTAGCTGGATGTGCTGCCGTCTGTACATATATGGATTCATTTAAATGGAAATCAGATAAATCATGATATATGTTTACAAGTAGAAGGCCATTTATAAATATGTGGTATGTGCAATGTCTGGTTAATGTTATTGTAATGTCTATGATTTTTAACCAAATATCGCGAGGTAGATAGTTATAAGTACATATCTACGTAATACACGATTTCAACTCACACCTGCTGTATATTTTATCTATTAGTACAGTCGGCAAAGAAAAAATCTCCATGGAGTATATAAAGGTTTGAATTACAGTAGTCCATGCAACAGGACATACGACTTTATAGCAGTGAATAATAATAATGTGATCTAGTTCCTAGTGATATGATAAGCAACCATATGCCTGGCCCGGTGTAAAGTTTTCTTTCAGTGTACCTACCTATATTATATGAATGTGAATATCCATTATTAAATAAGAGTAACATGTTCATATATAAACGCAATTATTGTAAACATTATGTGAGCATACATACTAAATTAATTGAACATAATATACTAAGTGTTCTTTTAAAATATTTGAATATGTTTCACTCCACTGTTTTTGTCTGTTTACTAGACGCTAATCCGCGCCATCCGTAGACAAGATTCCCGATAAATCACCACACAAATTCAGGACATTTCAGCCTGCTGCGGTGATGAATTATTAAATTCTATCCCCATAACAAACAATACAAGTCTTCCTGTGTGTTATGGACTAGATTTGTGATCATGAGTATTGACATCATATTGGTAACGATTGGGAGGAGAGTATCTCTATGGAGCAACTAGCTGTGCCTGCGGTTTTACCCGCATTAAATTTTATAATTCCTGGGTGTCAGCTAACTCCATACCAAATTTTATTAAAATCGCTCCAGCCATTCATACGTGAAGAAGTAATAAACATACACACTCACAAACTTTCGCTTTTATAATATTAGTGTGATATATACTTATTCGATCAAAGTAAAATTAATACCTTGTTAGTACTAAGGTTGTCTTACCCATTCTGTTTTGTTTGTTTCACAATGAAGGTACAATTCACAATTTACGATGTATCTAATTATTCCTTATTTATTATAATACCAAAGATTTATTGATGTAGTTAATTGTAATCTTAAGTAATAACCTAAGTATTAAGTAATTATACTTTTAAGAATAAAACTATACAAATTGACTGGTTTTTTTTAAATTCACGATTCATTCCCAAATATTGCCGATGTTATTTTGAATGTCGCAAATTGTATTATATTTTGTTTCTCAATACTTGTCATGAGGTCCAATCCCAAATAATTTATTGGCAACATATATTATATTTTTGTATGTAAAAGTAATTTAGGAGAGGCGATAATAGCTAGCTGAGATGGTTTGATCATTTAGAAAGGATGAATGAAATAACATTGACAAAAGAAGGGGCCTGCCTTGTTTGAATGGGACAACCGGAAGGGGAAGACCTCATAGAACATTCTCTGACCAAATCGGAGACGTTCTCAAGAAAGGGCAGGTCAGAAGTACCTTAATCCGGCGAGTATGTATGAAAACTATAATTTTGCACACCTCTTTTGCTTCGATTACTGTAATCGAAGCAAAAGAGGTGTGCAAATATCGTGACAAATGAAATACCGTTGTCCCTGCCTACCGCTCTGGGGAACAGGCGTGAGTCTAAGTTTGTATAATAGCTAGTTGCCTATACCTATCCGAAAACGATCGGCGAGATTATGTATCTGGGCTTGCGGTCAGTATATCAATGGAGTTTTCCATCCGTTTGAATATTGGAATTTCTAAGCACTTTCAAGCGTACCTCGGATTTCACATTAACCTGTCGGTGCCGGCTGAAGTCCTTAGTCAACAGTCGTCAAGCCATGTCAAAGGCTTCCTGGGTGGTTTCAGAAACTCATATTTACTGACTTATCGTATGGTTACCCTGGAGTCAGAGTTGTTCAAGCCGCCCAGTAGGCCTCGGACAAGATTTAACGACCTCTTTGGCGGTCAGCCATCTATGGACAGACCGCGAGCCTAGTTGCTTAACCTCTCCAATATGAATAGTTGAAGGCCTTACAAATAAAAAAATGTAATTTGTTTTTAGATTGCTCCACATTCTATTTTTAATGACCTCGCCGATGGAATAAGAATTTAGCTACGTGAAGAGGTTTATAAATAAAACTTGTTAATTAACGTAAATAAACGAAGTTGAGTGAACAAACAGCGCACATGGAAGCCAGCTTAACCTTACAAGGTTTCCACGTGAGGTTCCGAAATAAATCTAATTATTTACTTTTGTCCTTCCTTTGAGTACCTAAGGTTGCACATGACAAGTTTTATTATCTAAGTACTAGCTGTGCCCCGCGGTTTTACCCGCGTTAAATTTTATAAATTATCACAGCTCCTCCCCCGTAGGTGGTAGCGTCATAATATGTAGCGTATATGTTGACCCGATCTCTTAGTAATATTCATGCAAAATTTGAAGTAAATCCGTGCAGTACTTTTTGGGTTTACCCCGGATATACCAGACAAACAGATAAACAGACAAAAATTCTAAAAACTATATTTTTGGATTTGATATCGATTGTAGATCATGCCCCAAGTATCCTTTTTAAAAAATATTCAATGTACAGTTTTGACTTTCCTACGATTTTATTATATGTATAGATTTACCTAGGTATTTAGCCCGTTAAACTGGATGAGAGATTTAATTTTTATGTCTCTATCTTTGGTTCGTTTAGCTATAGGATGTCTCTCAACAGTAGTTTCCATTGCTGCCTGTCATGAGCAACTCTCCTCTATTTGGGTCCCGCAGTAAGTTTCAGCTCACCTTCCCAGCGCATTAGTTGTCGTCTTTTGGATACCAATTCGTTATAATTTGGCTCCACTTTTCTTGTCTTGATCTCAACATATGGCCGGTCCACCATTTTTGGAGGTCTATTTTCTCTTGGATATCGGTTAATCTGGTTTTTGCTCTTAGTTGCACATTGTTAATTTTATCTTGTCTTCTTGTTCACGTCATGCTTCGTTCCAAACCTCTCTGGCACTTTCCTAGACATGACAAGTAAGATGAATTAAATCGATGACTTTACAAAATTAAGCATTCGCGCTATCATTAACGGAAAGGTACCTATCAGAATGTTCACAATGGGTCTATAAGGGTAGACTTTGGTTTCTAAGTAATATTGAAGGTCGAAAAGACGTCTAGCTATGAGGTGTTCGTAGCTCGATGTTCGGCGAGGTTAAGTAACTAGGCTCGCGGTCAGTCAATAGATGGGTGACCACCAAAATAGTTTCATGCTGAGCGACTCCGTGCTTCGGAGGGCACGTTAAGCTATCGGTCCCGGTTGTAGTCATTAGACCACAGTCGTTAAGCCATGTCTGAGGCCTTATGGGCGGCTGAACAACTCTGACACTAGGGTAACTATTACCCATACGATACTTAAGTAAGTTCGGAAA
This sequence comes from Pseudoips prasinana, assembly GCA_951640165.1. Taxonomy (NCBI): domain Eukaryota; kingdom Metazoa; phylum Arthropoda; class Insecta; order Lepidoptera; family Nolidae; genus Pseudoips; species Pseudoips prasinana. The sequence continues at coordinate 16,974,229 of OX621236.1, read as the reverse complement.
TAAATATGATGTATTATGTAATCTAGTCTAAGAACCCAGACCACTCAGAATTATGGCACAAACTTCTTATTAGATATTTTGTGTTTTACTAACGCCCGAAATTAATAAACGATCCTAATCCATTTTATGCTATCTACGATAGCAATTTCGATCCATTTGTCTATTAAACCGTGCCAATAAAGCATCCACAGATTGAAAAAGCAATCTTTCCGAACGAGCGATCTTTGGGGGGACGGATCATAGAAAAAGATAGGCCTCTGTACTAAAATCACAGGTTGCACGTGCCAATAACCAATCCATTAATTTTGACATAAGCTTAGATAGCCAAAACAATCTAAAGTTGCAATCCTAGAAATTCGGTGGATTGACAATTGGTTCTAAAGTTAGGTTCTAACCACTTAAGTTGGGAACGGTGGGAAGATATGTGGTCATACTTACGAAGATTGAAAACGAATCGAATGCAGTTATTCAGAAGTCTGTCGAGTTTATTGAGGTGATCTGCATTCAGGTCAAAGTAGCATACATCACCATAGTCGACTATAGGGAATATAAGGGCCTGCACGAGCATTGCCTTGGTTTTACCTGGAAGAAAATTTTTAAGCCGATAGAGACAACGCAATACGCCTGTGACTCTTTGACTGACATACGCCATTTGTTTTTGCCAGCTTAGTGTCGTGTCAATGTATAAACCCAGGTTTCTGACATTTTGGCTAATAGGAATAGTCGACAAATTATACACTATTGGTGGAAGATCCCGTAAATCCACCTTTGACACTGAGCGCGAGCTCCCAACTATTATGGCTTGGCACTTTGTCGGATTTACGGCTAACCCAAACTTATCAGACCAAGTTTTAATAGCATCTAAGTGTCGATTAATCTTACAAATAGCCTCATGGAGTATGTCGATTGGCGTTTGAACGTATAGTTGAAGATCATCGGCATAAAGATGATACGTACACTGAAGATGATGAGTTATGAGATTTATGAAGATAGAAAATAAAAGAGGAGAGAGTATACCGCCTTGTGGAACACCAGCAACTAGGTCCCGCCAGCTTGATGAGGACTCACCGACGCTAACCGACTGCTGGCGCCCCCGAAGATAGGAGGAAAACCATTCCAGTGCTTCATCAGAGACCATGTGATGGGAGAGAACAGATAATAGGATATCGTGACTGACGGTATTAAAGGCGTTGGAAAAGTCGATCAAAACCATCACGGTAATCATGGTACCCTCCATACCTGCCCTAATATCGCCAGTAACTTTAAGGAGTGCGGTGATGGTACTGTGGCCTGGTCTAAATCCGGATTGAAACGGGCTTATGAGATGGTTGTTAAGTATATAACGGGAGAGTTGTTTATGGACACAGGACTCAAGTACCTTGGAGAGGAAAGGAAGAATAGAGATAGGACGGTAATGAGTAGCAAGTGAGGGATTCGAGGACTTAGGGAGTGGATGGAGAAAAGCTTTACGCCATAAGGTCCAGTATCCAGGGAATAATTAATGATGTGGGAAATTGCATGGAGGAGATAGTCCAGGATAGGAATAATCATCCGACGACCGATCTTATCACAACCAACTGCATTGGATTTAATGGAAAGGATTATTTTTTTGATCTCTTCAGAAGAGACTGGGGTGAACCGAAACGAGTTAATATTAGGGCGCGACAAACCATTTAAATAGTCGACAGTATCGCATATCGTCCGGTGATCCATCGTAGAAGTGGTAGAGAAATGTTGATTAAGATCATCCGGACTTACCGATACCTAGAGTTCCGAGGAATTGGTATTGAAGTCGCCCATGATGATGTGGTGAGCATACTCTGAACCCAAAGATTCGAGTACCAACTCCACGTCGGTGAAATAGTCAACATTAGGGGGACAATATACTGAGGCCAAAACTAACTTGACGCCTTTGATATCAATAATAGTGGTATATTTAATATTTATCGATATTCAACAGGTCCTGGTGGACCTGTTGTATATCTATAAATATTGTAATATATAGTTTTGCAATCTAAATTTAGAATATTATAAGATCATAACTAAGTTGATATACAGGCGGGTGGCGGTATTGATACCGCAGGTCATGGGTCGATTCACCCAGGACAGATATTTGTGTACATGGGCATGTTTGTTTGCCCTGAGTCTAGGTGTAATTATCTATACAAGTATGTATTTACGAAAGAAATGTAGTATATCAGTTACCCGGTTTCCATAGTTAAAGCTTCGCTTAGATTAGGATCAGATGGCCGTGTGGGAATAGTCACAGGATTTTATTATTATTTACACATATTGAATGCTTTTGATTCATTCTCAGACGTATTCTCCAAGCGGCACAATCTAGATAAGCAATCTCTTTTTCCTGCCTTTAGACCTTAAAGTCGTTAATTCCCCCGTTCTGTTCTAGTGGCTTATGATCAGTTATTAATTCGAGAGAAATGCGTGAAAATGCTCCACAGCCCATACCAATACCAGAGCTTCTTTCTTATGCCCTTTATGGACAACTAAACTCAACATCATTGAACTTCCTTTGACTTAGATAGCCTATGAATATTTGTGTTTCTAAAACATGTTAATAGCCACTCTACGCAACATTTGAGAGCCAAACTCAAGGTTGCTAACAAATCCTAATAAATTGTTTACCGTTGTAAACGCTGTTGATCCAATTAAAGCACTCTATACGATAAATTTAGTATGTTCTTCAAAAATACCGATGTCAACTTTATATTGAAGTACTTTAGGTTTATTTTCCTATACGTACCGATTGAAACCGTCGAAATTCATTTCAGTGGATCAACGTTGACGTCACTCTCCACCCACAATGAAACGTGTAAGGTAGGGTGTATTCCATAGCGCTAACGATTCTGTTTTTATACCACTAAAGTAATTTAACTCTCTCTCTCTCTCTCTCTCTAAGATAACTAGTATGAAAAGGATAGGGCATACATAGAACTGTCAAACTACCAAAACTACTTATAATGGGTACTCCGGCATATGACAACTATTTGTGTGACCTATAAGTAGTTGTTCTAAGGCTGGGTGTGTCAATTATACCTTTGTAAAGTACAGGAATTAATTTTCCTTGTGCGGGGCATTGCTTTTACAAAAATATCCAATTTAAATGATATAATAATGACATTTTCACGCCAAATATTGGTTAAATTAAAAAATCCATCCATATTTTGCACGGAGTATTCAATGCTTTCTTTCTCCTGATTATTAATAAAAAGGTTCCTTTAAATTCAATAAACGGTCTGCTATGTTCAAACCGATGTCACAGAACTTAAAAACGATATTGTGGAACTCATCCTACTCAACTCATATGCCTCTGAGAACACATTAAGCCTGATCTTCGGGGAGCATCTCGAGCCCAAGAAGTTGATTTGCTGTTGTCTTGAGTGCGCCAATCATTACGGGTATTCCAAATACTAAAGGAATCAGAAATCTGCTCTCATCATACTGATTTTCCATTTACACTGGCGCTCTTTGGTACAACTGGTTTTAAAGTTGTAATAGTTTTATAATAAAACAGTAGATAACGCTTATTAAAATTTTGAGTCTTTTCTTATCTGTATTTTCAGTATTTGTTATGAAATCTATTTTCTGAAACATTACCGGAGTTAAATATTGCCTAGTAATATTTTTTGACGTATGGTATCACATATTTACCCTGCTCAGCCTGTCTAGTGTGATATTTATGACATACAGTTTCTTTATTAATGTTTTTAGACTTCCGCGATTCGTACACATTATCATATATTGTGGTCACGGGTAAACAAAAGGGTAGATTTGCCTTAAAATATTACTGCGATCGAGAACCGTGCACACAATATAGGTTTTTAGTCGTTTTTTCTTTTCAAGCCACGCACGCCACGGTTTCACCCGCGTTAAACTTTATAAATTTTAGGCTATGTGTTATTCGTATATTATATAAGCTATATTACTGCAAAGTTTCATTAAAAACCGTTTCGTAGTTTTTGCGTAAAAGAGGAACAAACTAGAGGGTTGGCGTTAAAAATATAATAAAAATTATACGAAAGTCATTATTTGGCGTAAGGTACTAATTAAAATATTTTTTGTTTCAGGCTTACACCGAATGCAATAGTGTGATTTGTTTTTAATTACTAAGTAAATCGAAGTCACCCTCACTATTTCCGCCAATGAACAATTAAAAATATCCACTCTGTGAGGCGCTGTTTATTACTCGTATGCCTCTTGCAAACGGTGGGAATTTGCCTATGTTACTGCCAAAAAGACTTCAGCCTCTGCTTGAACGATGCAGCCTCAATGAGTCTAATTTACCAGAATTATTTAATCTACTTCGTAACACTTCGAATATATCCATTGCTAACGCTAAGTCACGCACGCCGTGCCTACAGCTTATAATATCCAACCGTCTCTGTAAAAAAGGGGATTGGATAAGCAAGTGAATAATAAGTAAACAAATGGCTGATACCAGTTTCTAATCCTAAATATCAATACCATATGTTGCGTAAATATGTATGGTTGAACATTTATTATCAGTATATATTAAATTTCATACGCAGTGTGCAGTACTCTATGTGTACAAGTAGAAAAAGGGCGTCTGTACTGTACATCAATTATCATGAAATATTTAATATTAATAGCCCTTTGTGTAATCAGTATACTGTGCGCAAAAGTACCTACTAAATCGAAGAAAATAAAATGCGAAGGCGTTCACGTCCACGGGAAACTCCACAGAAGACATGTGATCATGAACGGCATCAATCGACCCTATCAACTCGCGATATACAATCACGAACACAAGATATTCTTCAGTTACAATGAAGGAGACGATACCGAAGACACGTTTGGCCTCGCCTACCTCAATGTAAATGACACAATGCCGAATTTCATAAAGGGACCTAAAAACGGGTTTGCTATAGCTATGGACGAACAGGACAGAACAGTCTATTTCGGAGGCAGCAACGGAATCTTCGCGGACCATCTGGATAAAAAAGATGGACTACACCACGTGATTCGAGACCTCGACATTTGGGACTTGTTCTATCACGACCATCACTTGTATTTCATCGAGTTTCCGTCGCAGCGCCTTCATAAATATGATATAAAAGCGAACAAGACCATACATTTGAAACATATTGACAAGAAAATATATCAGTATGCGATCGACGGCGATGGTGATGTATTCATAACCACAAAGGAAGGTCTACACGAGGTAAAGAATGGAACTCTTATTTCATATGAAGGCCCTAAAATATTCAGGGCTTTTGAAGTGAATCATAAAGGCGTCGCTCATTTTTGCGCAAAAGGCGGCATCTATGTGGCGCACAAAAATAATCACACTCTCTATGAAATTGCTAAGATAAAGAACATTTTTGGTCTAACTTTTGACAGTGAAGACAATATTATATATTCAAATCCGCATGAGATAGTAAAATTAATGCCTCACGATAATCATGACTGTGTCGTTTAATCATCATAAAAAAGTTTAGTAAGCTTTTATTGTATCATAGGTTCAGTACAAAATTTGTAGATTAAGGCGCCGTACTGGTGAATTGTCAGCGCACGATCTAACTTATGTCGAGGCTCGTTTACGCCTAAACTACTCTTATAAAGTAAAGAGTTTTACAAATTTAATAAAATCCTTAAAACTGGTTAAATTATAATAATATATAATAATCATACGTTTGTACACATCTCACAAGGGATTTAAAAAACAGATCTAGTTAACAGTTTTGATAACTATAAATCAGTCCTTGTGAGTCTGAACTAAGTCGAAATTCGTCGTAATTTTTAAGATTTTTTTATACTTTATCTCTTTTGTATATGCGTAAAAGTTAACCAATCGTGTAAACCTATAACCAAGAGTATGGCAAAGACCAGATAAATAAACTATTAGTTCCAAACGTTTCATATATAGAAAGATATCCCAATGAGTAATGTCGCTATGACCAGTGTCCCCTTAAAAAGCCCGTGCCACCCAAAATATTATGTATTTTAAGCTTTTAAAACTGGACCCGCTTGTTTTGACAAGTTATTATAGTTAAGAGATATGTGCAAGATTTTTCTATTTTACTATTATATTCAAGTAAACATCTATCACCTATAATAATTATTGATATAAAAGTTATAATTATTGAGTTTTGTATTAAAAAATATATGACAAGAATTGTTTTTGTTTTTTATCATACTTACGAAAACAAGGTGGCTTAATAAATATCTTGGGACAACTAACACATTGCTGTCTGATCCCCAAACTAGGCAGTGCCTGTGTTGTGGTAATCAGAGAACTGATAAATATTCTTATATATTTCTAAATACATAAATTACACCCAGACACAAAACAAATAGTCGAGCTGATCACACAAAGATTTGCCCTGGGTGGTGAACGAACCCGCGACCTCTTTCTTCACCAGTATTATTTTATTTTATTCATGGCCAATAATAAAATATTTTTCTATGTATGATGATGATATGCTGATGAAAACATATCATAACTGCCTGTATTTTTTTATTTTAACTTTCCACTAACTCCTATTTTACAAAATAAAATCTATAAAAATTTAAAAAACTAATATAAGCTCAAGGACTAGCGAATAATCGGTACGATTTTTATTCCGTAAAGTTTTTCATTTGCCATGTACCTAATCACCAATCCAAGTAAGGTAGATCTATTACCATTTCAGGCTGGTTCCGTTATTGAAGTGCTAATATTAGGTGGATAATACACAACTGTAAAATACTTCCAAATATCGTTGCCTCAATGAAACTTACAGGGTACCAGGATACCATAAATATAAAGAACTACCAAAAGACAAGTACAGTCCATATAGCCCTCTCATTCACTCTGAGGGTTCCGCCCTCAGTGATTTTCCCCAACCCCACACTTTCATCGACGCGCGACGCCTACCCCACCCTTTTCCGAAGTAATACTTTAGTTGATATTTTATGGAGCAGAAGTTTGTAGGTATAAAATTTGTTATATCCAAATCATTTGTTCTTTAATGCTATTTAATGTTGTTCTTAATTTTTAAACGATTTGTCCTTTTAACTGAAGGTTTAATGGAAAGACTTCAGAATATTTAAGACGGACAACAAAAAACATATCCTTAGTCTTATAGTTGCCTGGTATAGACGACGCGATGTTGTATCTATTTAATGTCTGACGCGACGTCAAGCAGAAAGATTTTATAAGACTGCTTTACTATGACATGGCATAACAACTGTTGTCTAAAACCGGCACTGACAGTATACACTTCGTAAGATAGAAATTAAAACACTTCTACGTTCATTATGATAATTGTCTTTTTTACACATTTTACTGAATTCCTACTGCTGAAACTAGTTGTATTTCATTAACCCGCTTGTTTCTACAACACCTGCAGCATAATAAGAGACTAGTCATTGCGACATCCTGATGATTGTAAAACCTGTGTGGTAAGTAAGATAGAGCAAGGTCAGTATGTGGATGGGCGGACGATTGTCATAAATACTTAAGGCAATCCATTTGTAACAGTCTAGTGAGACTTTGAGAGGTAACATCCTGATGCTCATAATATCTGCGCTAGTGATTAAATAACCTTACTATGGGTACCAAATTATTAATAATTTACGTAGATTCGCTACATGTTTTCTCCAATATTTCACCTTACCTGTGATGATGATGTCTTTCCAGCCGAATTTCGACCACGGCGGCCATTTTCAATGGAGAATAGCCAATTGCGCAGGACGTATTATAGTGCACAAGTGTGTGCGCAAACACAGGGGCACTTTCTATTCCATCACTCTCATGATCCGATGGGATGACTAGCGACACGACCGGAAAGAGGTCAGGTACAGGACCGACGGCTTTACGTGCTCTCCGAGGCACGGGGGAAATTTCTTTTTACGGAAAAATCCCAAAATCACATTATGGCCCGACCCGGGATTTGAACCCAGGACCTCATAATCTGCGGTTCAACACGCTACCGCTAGACCAACGAGGCAGTCAACCTAACCTGTACCCGTACAACAAACCACAAGATGAGTGGCCCTCACTACCGAATAAAAGGTAAACAACATTTTTGAACGTTATTTCGCTATGGCTAAGGTTTAAAATGTTTATTTTGCTGAAATTTCATAAAAGTGAGGCGGTAAACCTTATTTCGTAGTAGGGACTCTGTTATTCCAACCATTTCAAACACATCTTCTGATATTATGCTAACCCAGTACAAATATATTCGGTATTGGTCGTAGAAATTCTACAACGCCAAAATACGGCCCTGTTGACGAACCAATGGAAATTAACGGACTAGTTTGCCAAGTACCTACATAGTGTAAGAATTTTCTCGTCCCATATTTTCGGAAAGTGGACAGTGGTCAAGGTGATTCGCGAAATTTCCTTGACAACGTCGTGAAATCGTCAACAGAGGTCGTTTGTACTAGGAGAACATATTGAAGCAGAGGTCTTTTCGCAATTGGAATATTCGCTGGTATTGATTTCGGCGGTAAACTCTCCGCTAACATTATGCTCGCCTAGTACCTGGCGCAATCTGGAAAATATTTTTGCTATTGTAACGGCCACAGGGTTTCGTCTGTGTGTGTCTGTTCTGTCAAACTGCGGGGAATTAAAAGTGCTAGGATTATTATTTCAATGTTCTGAATTTATTTGGCACAGTAATTAAATCTAACAATAATATTTAATATTCTTAAAACGTAACTAAATTTTATTAATACTAAACTTCACATGCGCCTGTTAAAGAGACGGTGACGGTGCCTCTGGCGTAGGTGACACCATCTCTACATTCACAGCTGTCCTGTTAATAAAAAAATATTTAATAAGTATAATTTTAACCATATCTATCAAATTGCACTATATAATGAAAAGACGTGGAGGCAAAAGACACGAATCTACAAGTTTGTAACATGTGAGGCGTGACACATATAGTAATAATAATATCTATCCTAGGACATTATTTACATACGGCCACCTGATCCCAAACTAAGCAGAGCTTGTACTATGGAAACCAGATCACTGATATACTTCATATACCACAATTATTTTGTAAATATATACTTATATAGATAAACTAGAGGCCCGGCACGTGCTTTGCTACGCTTTTAAGTATTAGTACAAATTGTTTGTATATGGGAGTATAAAAAGATGTTAATTTTACACTTTTTCAAGACTTTTTTAAATTTTTTCTACGTACAAACCTTCCCTGGACTTCCACGAATAATTCAAAACCAAAATTAAATTAGCCAAATCGGTAAAGGTTGAGTTATAACATTACAACGAAAAGTGGCATTGATTTTTATATATATAGATTACACCCAGACTCAGAACAAACAGACATATTCATGCACACAAATAACTGTCCTGGGTGGGAATCGAACCCACGATCTCCGGCATGAAAAGCAAGCATTTGCCAACCACGCCAACAGGCCCGTCAGTAAAAAAAACAAGCAAATAAACTTACGAATTTATCAAAAGCCGGGCATGAATCCTGCTCGTAAAAGTTAACTTTTTCCAGATTGTGTCTAATGATTTCATACGTAGTGCGCTTTTCATCATTATTCCACATCGCAGTAGGAAGGAGCCCTTTGTTGTCTCTCTTTAATTTTACATTCTGAAAGTCCTTGTTCGCATCAGGACTCCCAAAAATAGCTTCGTCTAAAAACTTACAGTAACCGTCTCCTGCGTTATTTCGGATATTATTATTATTAATATTGATGAAGTCACTATTCTTCACTTTATTGTCGTATTTTCCGTTCTCGATATAATTTTGGTAGAGTTGTTCTTTGAGTTCTGTTTGTGGGTTGACGGGTTTTCTCCTCGACTTTCGTATTTTGATATACATGCTTGTTATGAACTGGAACTTGAGGATGTAAGCCGCAATCTCAGCGATGCTTGCGGATCCGTTTTTATTGCTCCTATTGTGGTGGAAGCAGAAGTGCTTTGGTGGCGATGTGCCGTAGTATGAGAAATCTGTAACAAGATTCGATTTACTAAAATTTTGAATAACAGTAACGTATGAAGTACTTGAACTAATTACATCTTAAAAATCGCTAAGTGCGTTTGTGTCGGACTACATAGTAATTTGAGGTAATGTGACCTATGCATATTGTTAAAGTTTAGAGATCGGTTAGTATGGGAAAAGCTACATATAAACTTTATGTTTCTTTAATGTATTTGGAAAACCTTAACTTAAAATAATATAGAAAAATCTTTAGAAACTATAAAAATTTAGGCCAATAATATGACTCCACGAATTAAAATTACTATAACAATCAACAAGTCGCTTGTCCATATCATGGCAGCCATCATCATAGTATAAATTCTATAAATTCATAATACTTTTATGTAACCCAATATTATCATTTAGCCGTGCTATTAAAATTTTTAGCCAATAATTATATCAAAAAACTGTCCCACAAAACAAAATTTTATTTTAAAAGACTCATTTAATGTTATACATAGTATCCCACAAAAGTAAAGGTTAAAATAGTATATAGAATCCTCCTCTTTAAGATATCGTTTACCGTATATATTGTTTAAACTAACGTCACTTTACATTTTATACTATTTATCTCTAAACGTGAGCCGTATTTATCTTTATGTATGGACAGACGAACAGAGGAACCCTAACAAAGAACAATTTCAAGTTCACCCAAAATCAAGCGAGCATTCCCTCTAATGTATCGATTTTCTTTGTCCTTCGCTACCCCATTCCAGTTCCCGTGACGTCACACGCTGTGTTGGGGTGAGAAGCACTCCGTTACTCCTTGCTCTCCTAGTACCAGGCGTGAGCGGGGGAAATATTTTTGCTATTACGGAGTGTCAGGGGATAACTTGTAAGTAATATTTACTTGTTGGAATTTAAAGTTCAGCAAATAATATAATTATTACGACTTATGTATATTAGAAAAATATTTGATTAGTATATTATCTTGTGCAAATACTTTGATGTATTGGAATTAAATTAATTACTGTTATATAGGTCTAGAAATATTATTTATAAATAAAAAATATAGAACAATACAATGAAATATTGATAACAAATACATACGTACGTTAATAAGGTAAAATATATACTCGGATTAAATATATATTTAAATACAACGATGTACACTTAACCCTAGTAAGGAATTTCCAAAATGCTCAATGAAAAATAAGAAATATTGAAAAAAATATTGTAGTCGTGTAAAATTAATTTGCACTATACTGTCAGACACGACTTGCCCTCGATCTGACCTCGGTATATTAGTAATTGTGATTGGCTAACCGTTCAAAATGGTATAAGATTTTAGCGATTTTAATTACGATTTACGCGGGGCAACATGTCCCTAAAATTAACATCAATGTAAATAAGCCATTGACACGTTTCCAAAATAAAATGGTTTCCTATTTCAAACATACCTACACACGTGTTTTGAACAAACGCTAAAAAGCCAGAAAAATAAAAGTATATACAGTCGTGGTCATCTAATTAGGGTCATTCAAGATAGTGAAGGGCTATAACCGGTTATGTACATATAAATATAAAACCCTATTGATTTCTCAGCACCTATTATTTGCATAATGTGGTCCGATTATTATGCTATAAATGGCTGTAAATAAAAGATTAAATAAATAGAAAAAGTAGGAAACTGCTGGATGCGAATAGCGCAAGACCGGCAATTGGAGATCTTTGGGGAAGGCCTTTGTCCAGCAGTGGACGTCTTTCGGCTTGGAATGTGGGGTTCATATTCTGGACGTGGAGTGGGACCTGTGAGGAAAGATCAGGGTAACTTAGACTAACATCAATACAAGGCAATATTGGAAGAAACTATGCTTCCCTATGCTAAGGAGCATCTCCCTATTATATGGACGTTTCAGCAGGATAACGACCCGAAACATACCGCCCATTCAGTCAAGTCGTTTCTTACCAGTCAGTCTGTATCGGTGCTAGATTGGCAAGCAACAGCCCGGACCTCAACCCAATTGAGCACCTTTGGCACGAAATCAAGAAAAAAGTTGCCACTTATCGTAATACAAATTTGGATGAACTTCATGAAGCTTTTTGTGAGGCATGGGCAAACATTCCTGTCGAAACATGTCAGAAACTGATTAATGTCTATGGCACATCGGTGTCAAGCGGTAATTACTAACAAAGATTTTGCTACTGGGTACTGATTTTACACGTAATAAAATGGAGCTGTTAAAGATATTATAACACTGCAGATTATAAGTTTTGTTTAACTGTATTTTTCATTATAGTTTACTGTCCTTAATTAAATGTCCACTACAGAATTGTACCTTAATATTTAATACATGTTTAATCTTTGATATTAAATACTTATTCTATTTATTTAATCTTTTATTTACAGCCATTTATAGCGTAATAATCGGACCACATTATGCAAATAATAGGTGCTGAGAAATCAATAGGGTTTTATATTTATATGTACATAACCGCTTATAGCCCTTCACTATCTTGAATGTCCCTAATTAGTTGACCACGACTGTATATATACCATAGACTAATTTTGGGAGTAATAATAGTTGGGAAATGACGTAATGTGCTCCCACCCAACAATGGCCGACTATTTTTTTTTTTACAGTTACCTTTATAGTGTTTCCAGTCTTATCGACACAATACTAATAATTTAGATGTATGTAAGTACCAAGACTAAAACGATTCTTAAAATTTTTACTACTGATATGTCGTCCTATTCGTCATTCGGTGCACTAACGTCATAAGGCTAGTAGTGTGTTTGAGTAATAAGTGGCTGGATAACATCCTTAAGGCTTCGAACTTGATGTTTCAAATCGTCGACAGCACTGCCTTGTTGAATAAATGTATAGTCATGAAGAATATTTGACTACCAATCAATAAAAACAACTAACCTTCTACAAACTATTACCTAATATAATTTAATTTAGAATTTGACGTATACATTTTTCTTTATCAAATTAAATGATTATGAAAATGAAGTTTAGAATTTATTAGGATGTCTGTAACCATAACCAATATATCACTTTTTGTACGAAATACTAATCCAAGACTAGATCCCAACGTATTGCAGCTATAATAGGTTTAGTGAGCATTGAGTGGAGGCGCTTAACGACCACGGGTATTGGTCCTGCAGTAGTGTCTATATTGAGCAGTGTGGCAAATATTTAGACCCAAACTGTTGTCCCCTCACCTCATGTAGTCCTCTGAACTTAAAAAACGAAGTTCAGACTCTTCTCAGTGCTATTGTACTTTTTTACTGTACAATACAATATGTCAAATTCAAATTATCAAATGTATCATGTACTTACTATTTTCCTTAGAGCAAGAACAGGGTGTGAGCAATGGAGAGCTATCAGCGATGGTTTGTGGCGCGCTGCGGGTGCGGCAGAAATGGCTGCTGTTCCAGGTGCTGTCTGTGTAGGGGATCGAGTCACATCCGCTCTCTGACATCTGTGCGCATTTGCGGGATTCACGCAGCGAGAAAAATGTGAGCGTCACTATCGCCTGTGGATATTAGAAAATAGTTATTTTTGAAAACGAAACAAGATATACGAAAGATTATTTAATTTAATTAATTAAATCCACAAAAATCTACAATAACCTTCTACAGCCTGTTCTATCAATCACAAAGCTAATAGGAAAACAAATAGGAGTTTTCGACAAAAGCCAGAACAAACAAGGAACAGAATAATACACAGAAATGCCATGGCCTTTCTATTCTCGAGTATACCATTCACACTCCTGATTTAATTTAATGTAAATTTAGTTGTCTCTAATGTAGGCTTCGCTCTTCTAGTGTTCTGAGCATTACCATTATGCCATATTCACAAAACCATCCATAAATAGTTTTATGAGTGCAAAATCTATGTGACCACACATGACTAAAAATTTTCAGAGCATTCATCGCCAATCGCTAAACCTTCTTCGAATGTGAATATACTTTCCATAATATTTTCATATAGACAGCATTTGTACTAATCTGTAGAAGATGTGTGGCCGTTGTAATCTTCTGAAATGGCTTATCAAATTTTGGAAACAACAACGTATGTGGTAGCCTATATATAGACTCTTACGCCTATATGTTTACCTCACCGATCATGTATTAGCTAATGAGGGCGAGCGATACGTCTTTCATCAGAAACTAATCATTTACTTATAAAAAAAGAAACATTATCTATGAATACGCAAGAATTGTTTACTTAAAAAAATAAATGATGAAGTACCTATGTAGCTACAACATACCATAGTGAAGCACCCAGCAGCGCAGAGTGTAGCACAGAGTGGGAACCCGTAGCGTTCGGTGAGCGCGCCGCCGACTGCGGGGCCTAGCACCTCGCCCAACGAGTAGCAACACGACCATACGCCGGCCACCGCACTGTACGTAGCCAGCGCTTCTGGACACCCACCCTCGTAGCTATTAACAACAAAATATCATCATCGCCCTTCCTAGGGTTCCCTTACTCTATACGATACTCCATAGATCAAGCTAGCGTAGGGTAGTGGGTAGCGTGTTCAACCACAGTACATACATAGACTCACGCCTATTTCCCAAGGGATAGGTAGAGACAACGGATTTCTATTGGTCACGATCTTTGCACACCTCTATTGCTTCGTTGACTGTCATTATATTCTTCATACATGCTCGCCGGTTTAGGATACTTCTGACCTGGCCTTTCTGGAGAACATCTTCGATTTGGTCAGAGAATGTTCCACTGGATCTTCCCTTTCCGGTGGTACCATTCACACAGGCCAGGTATACTATTTTTGTCAATCTATTACATTAATCCGTTCCAAAAAATGATAAAATGCAGATAATGAGGTTTTAGCTTCAAATCCCAGGTCGTGTCAAAAAGTGTTAATAGGATTTTGACAAGAAAAGCACCCAATAGTTGCCCGGAGTCTGGAAGTTGGAGGGAGTTGGACGCCATCAGAGAGATCATACTCCTGCTCTATAATATATCTTGTACTACTCTATCTTTTATTTCCTACTACTAGTCTCTTTTATGATTGACCGCCGTGACCGAAATTTGGCCAGGAACACTATTATTGCTCCATACAACCCGATGTAAATAAATAATAACAGATTATGGACAAGTAACATCATCACATGGCAACCAGACGACTGAGAATCGTACTTATATATTTCTAAATATATTCATATGTATTATAGATACAGAACCAACAGGATTAGTTACATCAAATCACAAATCATTCGCGTATCAACTATATATATATCAGCCGATTTTGCATTGAAAAAATTTACTAATCGTAAGTATTTCGATGATTCAATTTATTTTACGTTTACTGTGAGGTTTGACATTGATTATCTAAAATAGCCTAGTTTAAATTATTGGGGAAGCAAATTAATAATTAAAGAATATGGCAACATGTTCATCAAGTCTGCCATATTTTACATGAAAGTGCATCGAAGTACAATGTGCACTAACTAAAATTCGCAATACTGTCTCAAACAGGGTGACTCCTAGATATTTTAATGTCACAGAACTTGTCAGCATTAATACTCCGTCAATTTCATGCTAGCCTAGTAACGAACACAATCGAAGAAAATGTTTTTGTTTTTCTCGAACGCTAAGGAAGGACTTATTTTTTCTATAGCGACATTTTTCCCGATATTTCCTCTTGCCGCCATACGATAGATACCGCTTTCCTTATCTCTATGCTGCCCTAGTAGATCAGGAATAAATCGGGGATATTATTGTTGCTATTCCCAAGCCGCAGGGGAAAATTATTTAAACCAATGCGATTTATATACTCCGTTAACTACAAAATGGTATTTAAAGGTATTTATATATTCTTATGGGTATTTATATCGTGTAGGCATTGTTTAGGGAACTCCTTGTATTAATTGTGGTATTTCACGAACCACGGTACAGAAACTTAGTACCATAATTACGTCAAAAATGAAAATATGTCGAAAAGGGAATCGCATTTGTTTGTATAATAACTAAACATTGATAGTTTTCGTAATCAAGTTACGTTATGAACAGCCAAATTCGGATGGCCAATGTCTTATAGGTACTCAGTTATCGCCAGCACAAACACGGTACATCGTCATCCCAAAGATTAAGTCCGTCTCACTCGTACCAAAAATAAGTCGGTAAAATTGAGAAATTATGTTAATGAAGTACTCACATAGAACTTGTGAGCACGCCTTGGAAGGTTGGGAGAAGCGTCAATGCGACGGACATGCCCAATATTGATAAAGCCACCAAATCCAACCATAGTTCTCTGAAAAGAATAATGAATGGCCCAATTAAATCCCTTCCTAATTTTCTTCAACACGGCCCAGATTTCAGAATAATTAAACGGGAATATAGAATTGGGACTTTTATTACACAAGGGCAAGGTAAAAGAGGGCGGTTCTATAGTAAAATTGCTCATTGCCATAAGTGCTCCTTAAACAATCTGCTGCCCTAGTAACGGATACAATAGGGGATAATATTTTGCTATTCCCAAGTGACAGGGGAAAACCAAAGGGTAATACAAAAAGTCAGCAGATTTTTTTATCACAGTACAAATGCATTTGATTACATTAACTTTTATTTTACAATACATTTAAATTTTAACCTCTTTACTTGTTTTTACTTTGCTCTTTACTCTTAGTTTTTGTATTTCTGCAACTCTGCCCATTCAAAGATTATCTGGAAGGAATACCAGCTTGCGATGAGACAGCCCTTAGTACAAATGATTAACTTGAATGGCTAGGCCATTGGCATGCTTACCTAGGTAGACCGGGAATGAAGGGGCATGGCCCCAGGAGTAGTAGGCCCGCAGAAGACAGAAACAGACCCCACACCATCATACACCAGTGGTTGTGTACCCTTAAAATTAAAAAGTTGATTCTCGCTTACTCATATACTTTATATATTTTCTTATAGCACAAGTATTTAATATACTTAAAAGGAGACTCCGATGTAAGATAAATTGTAGTAGTATAAGATACCGAAATCACCATTTTTTATTTATTTTTATATAGCGAATAGTATAGCCCTTATGCAGTAGAAGTAGTACAAGTGCAGTACTATTCGCCTTGCTGTCTCGTCTGATACATTCGAGCAAAGCATTGGTAATCAGCAAAAGAATACCCTTTATGGCGTTAGGGATAGCTAAAATGGCCTGGGTAGGAAGTGCCGGTGCGACAACCCATCTGATGTCACCCGTATCTAGCCTAAAGCAAGCCGTCGAAATTTCGGTGTCCTATGATTCCGTAAATTGTATTTCATCTATTATTTCAATTGTAGCGTTAAGCCGGTCAAGCGACGAATCTGGTTGCCATGATATCATCTATGACAATCGTTAGAGGTATGATCTAGCCATTTTGGGCACTGGTTCCCTAAGGGTTTCAATGTCAGATGGGAGTCGTTTGTTTAATTGTGGTAGCTAGCCGCAATAAGTTAATTTAGAGTCATATAAAGAGGCAAGAAAGAAGAAGAAACTACAAGCAGTGAGTATAACTTACCGATCTGCAACCCAGCCCCAAATCGGGCTAAAGATCCCGTAAAGACTAGAGAACAGTAAGAATATGAGCCCTATTTGCTCTGTTGACAGTCCAAATTGTCGCAAATGTGGCTCCAGCGTGGGGTCCAGGAAGGCCCAGGTGTTCGACACTATGACGATTACTAAGCCCGTTATTATTATCGACGGAATTTTTATTAGTCCCAAAATCGAGGCTGTTTTTGATCCGGAAACGTATTCTGGAAATAAAAATACATATTTTATATATAATGTTTAATATGTGATATTTAGCCGAATTTCGGCCATGGCGGCCAATCGCAATGGAGGCTAGCCATCTGCGCGGTTCATAAATAGTTCACAAGTGCACAAGAGCACAGGGGAACTTTCTACACTCTCATGGTTCGATGGGTAAGAGTTCAGGTATAGGACCGACGTCCTCTCGGAGGCACGGGGGTGTATGCATATAGATGATTTAACTTAGGTGAATTAAATCCATAGAACATTAAAGTCAAATCAGCACATTTTAAATAATTAATTAATAATTTATAAGAGAATAATTTCTTTTAATACCGAAAAATTATCGAGGGGTTTCTGAGAAATCTATTATATCAACTAGCTAAATATCAAAAATATAACCATGATTAAAATAAAGCCCTTGAAGTTATACCTAATATATAAAAACTATACTAGATAAATGATCTCTTAAATATTTGGTACCTAATTAACTGAAGTACCTACGCTTTTATTTCATGAAAAAATATTTTTCTTATCTGGTTTAAATTAATTTTAGCTTTTTAGTTCTTTTTATTAACAGGCAATAAAAGCTTGATGCCAAAAAAAGATTTTTTTATTTCATTTTATTGTCATAATATATATTTACACGTAACTACACATATATTTGTATCATTCTTCATACACCGTACACCGCTATATTTTCATAATTTTCAAATGTTTAATGCTTACCTTCGCAGTCAGACATCAAGAAATAGTTGATAGGCACCGTAAACATCATGATGACACCAAGAGTGTAGAATGGGAGACCGAAGCCCCCGATCTATCTGAAACATTTACTTAGATATAGACACACTTAAGAGTAGAGTGAGTACAGTACACTATATAAGACCCAACCAGAATACCACTCTCACCGCGTCGTATAGGGCAGAAGGTTGAAGAGGATGTTTGTCATGAATCATCGCAATCATTTGTCAACCAAGTTGGCGTGGTTGGTAAATACTTGCCTTTCAAGCCGCAGGTTGTGAGTGCGATCACCACCCAGGACAGATATCCGGCTCGAAGGACCAATTGCTACCTTCCGACCAATTCTATATTCTACAGCCCAACTCTACAAAGACTGCAAGGTCCTTAACGTAAGACAACATTTTATTTTACAAACAATTCTTTTACAACATTCCAAGACGCCATATGTTGTGTTGACTAATCGCCGCAAAGATAAAGTTTGCACCGTTCCCAAGATCAAATATTCGTTCACAAAAAGATTCTTCCTCTACCTTGGGCCCTTCTTATATAACAAAATCAATGCAAATTCTAAAATTTATACCTTATCATACTATCAATGTAAAAAAGTTGTTCACTCTTTTCTCCTAGATATTAGTTACGACGAAACGGAATCACTCCTCCAATCCTTGCAATAAACTAATAATACATACACGCACGCACGCACACACACACAGTCACACACACTCACACGCTCACACACAAACACTAACATACATCCACTCACACGCGTGCACACACACACACACACACACACACACACACACACACACACACACACACACACACACACACACATACATACATCCACATACACGCACGAACATGCACATACACGCGTTCACATTCTTAATAAAATGAAAGTAGTACTTATGTTGAGAATTACTAATTAAATACACTGTATTCAATCCCAAGGAGACGGCACTGTTTCTCTTTATTACAGGCTATCCTGTAGCCTATCTAAGAGGACAGTACCCTAACCATTTAAGTGTAGTATTTTTATGTGTTTGTTACCTTAATATGCCATTTGTACTGTACTACAGCAACTTTTCAAAGAAATAAAGTTATTATTATTATTATTATAATTTGTTGGGCATAACTCCAACAAATAATAATAAAATACGATGGTATAAAAAATACACTGGTATATTAAACTGGTAAAAATGGTAACTGTTAAATGGTAGGTAATGGTGAGTTAACGCGGCTCGGTTGGTGGCTGGTCGTAAACTAACATTATAACAATTTAAATATTAAAAGTAAAGATTTGGGTCAGTGCGCAGCGTGGAATCGCTGACTGCGCGCGCGTTTATGTCAATGAACTGTACTTTGTACATAGTGCATGAACATGTCTGTTTGTCCTGTAATTGTCTATTTAAGTATGTTTTTACGAAAGAAAAATGGAAGTTAATGGAGTATAAGCTCTGCTTAGAATGCTTAGATTGGGTGAATAACATCCCGACAATATTTATTATTAAAAAAAAAATAGTGGTAACCAGGCTTCATAAGTGGATTTGATGTTATACCTAATGGCTTGCTGGATATCCTTTATATCCAGCAAACCATTAGGTATTTGGTAGGTGTGTCTAACAGTGTTAGACCCAAAATTAAAACTGATATTCTATTTGGCCTCTGCACCCTTTGACTCTGGTATGTACCTAGTGTAAAATAATACTAAATGTTCGCGCACGAAACCGGTCCTGCGAGAGGTGCGGCCGACCGGGCGGCTGAGATGTGGGCGCCCCCCCGCCACTCCGGACCCACTCCGTTCATATCCACCGGTGCCAACGGTTATCGCCAATTCAACGCTCTTAATGTTCCAAATTTAATTCTTTCAAAGTTATCGTCAATATACCAGTATTATACAGTCCACACGAAGTTTCATTACGATTTCTACCAACCTAGAACCAACATTGGTCCTTCGAGCCGGATCAATCATCTCAGCCGCCCGGTCAGCCGCACCCCTCGCAGGACCGGTTTCGTGCGCGAACACTAAATATAAATTTTGTTTATTTCAATGTCCTATTGGTTGAATTACGCTCATTGTGACAAAAATAGGAGAGGATCCTATTTTTGTCATCATGAGCGATATTCACTTTACTATAATACTTCACAAAAATGCTTGCAACAAGTGGACTCCCTGGCCATTCACTCATAATTAAAGTAGGGAACCGACAAGACCCGTGAGAGGTCATGATCAGACCGACCACTTTACATAATTATCATCTGAGAAGACCTGCGGGTTTAATATTATATTATATATAGTTTCTTTTTGCATCGCGTTACTTTTGGTAATTTCAGAAGCATGTACATAATCTTTATTGTTCCTGAACTAGTACCTACTTTAATAATACTATAAATGTGAACGTTTGCATGTTTGTTTCTTAATTACGCAAAAACCCTTGAAAAGACTTGGGATAAAACCCTAAATTAACAAATATTACCTAGGCATATTACAATTGGTGTGGGTTGCAGCTAGTAAACTATATTTATAAAGTGTTAATATAAATAACAGGGGAGATATTACCTACCCGTGAATCTGAATAACATTTAAAACATCAATTTACAAATAACGTGAAAATTTATTTAACATCCGATCAGCTGACGCACAATAGCCATAATTTTTTTATTCGTATTCGCAAACTTTACCTCTACCACGACGAAAGTGAACTATTATAGTATAGAAACTATATTTTTAGTATAGAATTTTAGAAATTCATTGAAGTGTCCGCTATCTATACTAGCACCTAGTCAACTTGCTGGAAAAATCTGCAAATTCCATCGAGGAAATAAATTAGACGAACTAGTGGCGTGCTGAAATTTTTGACTTTCATAGTTAGATTCAACCAGCAACAGTATACATATGTTTTATAAATATATATAAAAATGTTATCGATGACCAAAATTAATTCATTAGATCCTATCAGTTAATCGTATCGTATACGAGTAACTGATAGCATTTCTAATCGAATTTATGGCACTCCTTGTCCATAAAATTACACTTGACTTCATAAGAATTAGACCAGCGATCCACCTGTTAAATTTTGCCGCTAATATCATTATTCTGATACACATATATATATGCGATGGCGGCGTGTCTGACCTTAAGCTATGACCCCCTGTGAGAAATTACAAGCTCCCAATGGACGACTGTCCCTGTTATTCTTAAAGAATGATCCACACTACACCGTGCCGCAACCTGGCCGTGAAAACAAAACAATAAACATTATGGTATACTTTTTGCATGAGGTGATTCATGCTTGACCGTAGCCGGGACGCGGCCGGTGCACGGCGTTAAAATGTCGGTGGGTATTGTTTCCCGGCTTCGGCATGGTCCGGCGCCGACACGTTTGTAACATGAACATTTACGCCCGGGCACCCGCAGAGCAGTCAACGTCAAATCTTAGCGAGGTGACCGGCCCAAAAGCAAAATGGATGATGGAAATGATTAGAATGAGTAAGTACTCTGTTATTTGCGACACGAGCTATCTCTAATTATTTAGATAACAAATACATTTGTTTAAATAATTCATTTTCAAATACTTTGTGATTTTTTACATGTCAATTTATTATTTACACGAGACAGACTGCTAATCGATCGATGGGAGATATAGGCTTTTAAAATCGTGTAATTTTTTGGGTTAGGCCTGGTTTTACTTTTTCAAGTAATAAAGTAAAGCATTCTTTAAACATTCTAAAATAACCATAAAACTTGCTCTCATCATCTATTAATTCTTTGTAAAGTAAAACAAATTCGTCATCGTTGGAAATTGCAATTCAAATTGGGAAAATTGCATATTCACTTGAGCGTCAAATCTATCGATAGATGAAATCACTCGCTGACAGAAACCACGTTACATAGGTATAGTCGTGCAAATAATACACCCAAACAGTGTAACATGAATGACTGGCCCGGCCACGGCCCGGACCGGTTGCGCGCGACACGGTGTAACATGAGTCATCCTTGAAGCTGCTGCGTCCAGAGTCGTATTTCTGAACCCTCAAGCGTAAGTCATGTCGCCTAGATATGTAAAACCACTCGTTTAGTGTGAGCCTTCTTTTGTGACAACTTGATCGTGTTTTCAGTATAATTTAAATAAACTTAATTTCTGGATTGTTAGTCTAGTGGTCAGCTGACTGCTAAGTCAGATATCATGGGTTCGATCTCCACCCAAATATTTGTGTGATACACATGATTATTTGTTCTATGTCTAGTTGTAATTTATCTATAATTTGTATTAAGAAATATATAAGTATGTTTATCAGTTATCTGGTTGTAATAAGTACTGACAATGCCTGTTTAAGATCATATGGCAGTGTGTTAGTTGTCCCAAGATATTTATTTATTTAAGTAATCATTGTTACAAGGCTGACAGATACGTTGAAACACAATTATGTTAGGTACCTATTTATTTGTATTGCTTAGATTAAATTTCCACAATGTGATCTTAACAGACATTTGTATATTTAAATACCGAAGTACTGAATAAATATTTTTTTTATGAATACGCACACACTAGGTACAGACGCCAGCACATCAAGCTACACCAAGCTGAAAGGGAGCCTTATGCTTAAGTGATAAAGTTGAATATCTATAAAAGAAATTTGACAGATTAGGGTAGCTGGATGTGCTGTAAATATATCCCTGTCGGGGAGTACTTTACAAATATATAAGTAACGGACACAAAGCACACCCAGGCTTAGAACAACTACTTATGGGTCACACAGATAGTGCTGGAATCGAACCCGGGACGGTGAGGCGGCTGTCTTAACCGTTACGCCACACGTGTAGTCATTATTTAATTAAGTAATGCTAATGTTTTGCTTTAATAAGGCTTTGGTGGAGTATCAGGAAGAAGAATAAGACAATTACCGAATACAGCAGTCCTCCAATCGCCGGCCCAACTGACATTCCAAGGCCTATGAAAGTCTCCAGGATGCCCAGGACTGAACCGATGCTGTCGGGGAAGACGTTCACCACGAAAACGTAACTGGCTGTCGAGTAAGCACTGGCGCCCAGGGCTTCCAGCCCACGAACTAGGAAGCACATTGATGTGAAGGTCGCAGTGTCTTCGATTAAAGCTAGGCTTCTGTAAAGGTAGAAAAATGGTTGATGTATTACATTTTCCACAATGTACAACATGTGGAATAGATAAAGTTACACTTTCATCTGATCGATAACTAGGCAGAACGTGTACGTTGCCATAGCAACCAGACAACTGATAAACTTACTTATATATTTGTAAGTACATAGATACATATAGATAAATTTTAGCTCGACATAAAACAAATAATCGTGGTCTACACGCATAGTTTTATTTTATCTTGGACCCTCATGTCACCATGGCAGCCAAATTATGTCCACAGCTGGACAAAAGTCTCCCCAAGGAATGGGGGGATATGCCATTATGGGGACATCCACCGTGCAGAGCGTGCGATGCAATACTGCAGACTTTAATACCATATGTTTGTAATTATGATTTGTGTATACGCCTTACACCATAATAGCCACGCTCGGCAGACGGGTTGGCGATTGCAGTTTTATGGTCATAGTTCACTGGAAAATGCTGCTGCCCGTTCTCTGGTAGGTATTCCCTCGGGACGATTTCTACGCCCCCCACGGGATGAGATGGGGTGATGATATTCTACGCCTCATTTATCACTAACTAAACACGAAGTCTCAAAGAATTAACCTAATCTGTATCATCATCATGGCAACCGAATTACGTCCACTGCTGTTAAAGGCCTCCCCAGTGTTAATTAAATTTAGGGCACTGGCGGATTTGCAGTCTTGGCCGCTCTAGGCCCCAGGTTATGTGCCGCCCCGTTCTCAGCATCCATCATATAGACTAGGTACATAATGAATTTACTTTATTGCCAACTTTTATCATTTTAGGGTTCCGTATCCAAATGGCAAAAAACGGAACCCTTATAGATTCGTCATGTCTGTCTGTCTGTCCGTCCGTATGTCACAGCCACTTTTTTCCGGAACTATAAGAGCTGTACTGTTGAAACTTGGTACGTAGGTGTATTCTGTGAACCGCATTAAGATTTTCACACAAAAAAAGCAATAATTTTGGGGGTTCCCCATACTTAGAACTGAAACTCAATTTTTTTTATTCATCGCACCCATTTGGGGTATCTATGGATAGGTCTTCAAAAATGATATTGATGTTTCTAATATCATTTTTTCTAAACTGAATAGTTTTCGCGAGAGACACTTCCAAAGTGGTAAAATGAGTCCCCCCCCCCCCCTGTAACTTCTAAAATAAGTATATGATAAAACTAAAAAATAAATATGATATACATTATCATGTAAACTAACAACGGAAATTGGTTTGAACAAGATCTAGTTAGTAGTTTGTTTTAATACTTCATAAATCGTAAACCCAATTAACTTTCATTTAATCAACTGAAATACTTGTTGCTACGGAACCTTCATGGGCGAGAATGACTTGCACTTGGCCGGTTTTTACATATATATTTTAATATGTAAAGAAGTTATTTAGGAAGATTAATGTTATACCTAAGTTGCGGTGTAGTGCGGCCCGCCATAATATGCGCACCCTTTCAAATATTTTGGTAGGTACTATGCATTTGAGTTATTTCTTGCTATCATCATCTGTGATTTTTTTTGCACGACTTGCCGTCCCTAATATCTGCCCGCCCTAGGCCCGGGCCTATTGGGCCTTATGGCAAATCCGCCACTGATTTAGGAGATATTCCATAATACCCGAAGCTAATACGGGAATATCGTTCAGCTTCCAAGCAGATAAGCGCTGCTGCGGATTCAATCTAATAGGTAAATAAAATCAATTGAAACATAATTATTGTGACGGCAACATAATTGTAAAACAATGGCAACACTAATGAGCTAACACGTAGCGTACACCCGTATATTTTTTATTATTATCAGCCGATAAAAAGTATAAGTACCTAACCACAATATGATAAACCTCATTATAACTAGTCGTTATAATAACTTCTACTTAATTATTATAAAAAAACACCATCTCATTAAAAAGTGACCCGTCTACATGCTGTAATCCGGTTGATTGTGTATTTTTAATGAGTCTCAACTAATTATTACTTTATTACCATCGCAATAAACAGCAACCTAATTCGTCTTACTCGTATCAGACGCCAACTATACGATAAATTCTTGTTTATGTCGGGTCAGGTATTATGGCGGTTGTACACACTCGCCGAAACCCCCCTGAGACAGGGCGAGAGCGAGTGTGTACGTGATGATCTCGTCACGTCTCGCTTTGCCTGGTCTCGCATCGCTGCCTCTCGATCGCGTGTCGGTTTTTGTGCCCGAGTCAAAGGGTCTCGTTAACTCTCGTACGGAAAACGAGAGCAAGCATGTACACAGTCGTTTAATGCAGTTGCCATCTGACCGTGTTATAATGAAGACCTGTTTCTATTACGGTGCATGGTAACCATCCACCATCTTCTTCTTCGCCAAGGCTTGAGAATTTTCTTTTTACGAAAAATGTGTAAATAATTGTAATAGCTCACAGGACAAAGACAAACAGCAGCAGCAATTTCTACGTTCATTATCTCAGGAGACTTTGCTATAACTAAAAGAACGAGTGTGTACAGATACGCACTCGTCGAGAGCCTTCTCGGCCGAGACTCTTGACGAGAGCATCTCGGCGAGTGTGTACAGCCGGCATTACAGTCCTCAACCATAAATATAATATGTATAATTTATTTCAAGGGAATCATTTTATCCGCCCTTGTCATCAGTAAATTATCAAATCATTTCTTGGCGTTTTGTTGTAACCGGAAAGATGTCAGCTATAGGTATCATATTTTTGGCGAAGTGGTTAAGGTAGCCGCCTAGCTATACAACATGTAACGTAATTAACGCACACCCTCAAACACCCCAATTAGAATATTATGTTGTAATCATAATACATACACTGAATTTTTAATTTAACATGTATATGCATTGTTATCTAAATTTGTTTCTTGGAATGAACTTTATTTTTCTTTATTTTGTATTGAATGATGGAATTTGTATGAATGCAAATAAAACTGCGATTTAAAAGTCTTATTACTTTGACTTGCGGTCCATTTCAATTTGTTTTGACTGTACACGGTTAATATGACAATAATTTTCGTAGTTTTAATTACTTTGGAATAAAAATTACCTATATTAAAAATGATATAAATCGATTCATTAAACGATTCTGAACAAACTATTTTCAGGGTGTGCGTTAATTAAGTTACATGTTGTATACTCAGCGCCCTCGTGTTTTGGGTTGAATCCCCGCACAGGCCATTTTGACTATGTTAGTGGGCACTAATAATAATAATAATGTCCTCCTAACCGAATTTCGGCCACGGCGGCGTCTCAACATAGACTAAGTCATCTGCGCGGAACTTATTATAGTGCTCAAGTGTGTGCGCAGGAGCACTTTCTATTCCATCACTCTCATGATCCGATGGGATGCCTAGCGACACGACCGAAAGAGGTCAAGTACAGGACCGACGGCTTTACGTGCTCTCCGAGGCACGGGGGTAGGATACCGCGAACTCCCAGACTTCGAACTGATGCTGAGAAATTTTTCTTTTTGCAGAAAAGTCGCAAAATCACATTTACCCCAACCCGGGATTTGAACCCAGGACAAAGTCAGAGACACCAAAGTTAAAATCCACGTGGACGAAAGGGGTGCAATTACCGCAACCCGTTGGGGAGAGTATTGCCTAAGTGGTGGACCAACTTACGTTGGTCTTTACTTAAAATGTAGTGCAACTTACCCAAAAATAACATTGCAAGCGCCTGCGACGAACATACCAGCAGTAAATAAAAACTTCGCCCCCACCTTCGGTAACTGAAATTACATTAATTAACAAACGTTAATTATCATCAAATGTGCAATGTGTAACATAAATTATTATTATATAATTAATCTTATTTTATCGTTTTTGTCCGTGACATACTTGTATCTTTATTATTTAAGTTAATGTTCCGTGACAGTCACTTGGCATCATCAGAATGACCAGCGCTAGAGCAATAAAATGTTCTAGCTAATGCTGAGATGGTGCCATTTCAGGCTTGCACGGACAACTAGTGTCTGTTTTTTATTTTTTTTTTGTTATGTTGTTTTATATTCTTGTTGTCTGTGCAATTTTCAGAATAAATCTTTTTCTTTCTTTCTTTCTTTCAATAAATAGTAGACATGTAAAATCAACGTGTAAAATTCATAATAAAATATATTAACTCCCCAATACTCCCAGTAAATCAGAATATAATGTTTGTTAGAAAAAATATTCATAATTATAAAAAGAAAAGTGAACTGCATAATATAAATACTAGGAATAAAAACAAACTAGCCATGCCAGGCTATAGAGTAAGCAAAACTAATAAATCATTTTTAGGAAATTGTATTAGGTTTTATAACAAGCTTCCTACTCAAATTACTGATCTGCCTGACACAAGTTTTAAAACACATATTAAACGTGTACTTATGGCTAGGGGTTATTACACCACTAAAGAGTACATCGATGACAAAGACGTCTGGCTCTCACTTCCTACCTGCACATTGCTCGCTGGAGATCTTGTAGCCATATAGACATGACTGATCTGCTGTGTTACGTGAACTATCTGTAAATGATTGCTATCATATACTTAATTTAAAATTATTGACTCTGTCTCAAAATGAATAATGTTATTGTTTCGAAGTTTTTCTTTTGTATACCTAAATATAATCTAAAATAATAAGCATTCAGACAATCTATCGAGCATATATTGTGTTTGCCTACTAAATAATTACTCTAATTGGACCAAATCCCGTGTTCATGCCCGCTTGAGTATGTTTCGCCGGACCGTCTCAACTGGGTCGTGTTGAAACCGGTAGTAGATAAACCCACTGAGTTTGTTTCGCTGGGTCTTCTCAGTTGGGGCGCATTGGATCCGGTGGTAGCATTAAAGCGCGACCGTCGTTATTAACACAAGGTCCGTCATAATAATAATACCTTTAATATAGACAGAACCATTGACAATATGTAGTAAAAATATTAGACTTAAACTAGATAATTAAACATAATCTCTTGACAATAACTTGATACGAGCTAGCTAAATATCATTTCTGTAATAAAATAAATTTTATAAATGTTTTCATACAAGATGTACCTAAATATCTATGTTACTAGAAATAATATCTAATGTATACAACTATATTACTACAAACATGTTCTGACTATTTACAAGCGCTTTTTAAAGTCTACGTGAATAAAAACCTTTTTTTATTTTATTTTATTTTATTATTTTAATGATCAGCTGATGGAAGAATTTATACGTGGCGCCAAAAACTGGGTACATCTAGGGTATCAAATGTGACAAGTCAACATTCTTGACTCAAAATACGAATAGTTAAAATACAAAATGGCTCCAGTGAAAGGAACAAAAAAGCCATCAAAAACATTAGAAAAAATCATAGAAAATCATTGTAATCTAAAATTGTGTATTTGTGTAGAGGACGATAATTCCTACACGTAATACTTAGCATATGTCATTAATTGCCTGTAATACAATTAGATGCAGTCATTGTTTATAGTTTTCTTCATTATTTAGAAATTGAACTCCATAGACCCTGTTTCACTTCACACTTAAGAAATTGATTCGTTAAACTTAATTGGTTATTGACTTTTCCAAGATAGGGCTTCGAGTTGAAAAAATACTACGACGGACTTGGTTGGCAAATGCTTGTTTTTGGCGCCGGATATCGTGGTTACGACTCCCACCCGGGACTAATATTTGGGTGCATGAATATGTCTGCTTGTCCTGAGTCTGGGTGTAATTATCTATACAAGTATGTTTTTACAAAAGAAAAGTAGTATATTAGTTATCTGGTTTCCATAGTACAATCTTCTCTTTGCTTAGTTTGGGATCAGATAGCCGTTTGTAAACAATGTCCCAGGATATAAAAAATAATAATAATTTATAACGGCATGATTTACCTAATCATTCCGTTATAATCTATATATATAAAAATCAATGCCACTTTTCGTTGTAATGTTATTATTATTACTCAACAACGCCTTTACTGATTTGGCTAATTTTGGTCTTGAATTATTCGTGGAAGTCCAGGGAAGGTTTGTACGTAGAGAAAATTTAAAAAAAGTCTTGAAAAAGTGTAAAATCAACATCTTTTAGCAATTTAAAATATTTTTTTGTTTGAATAAATGAACTTAATAATCATTTTTTATTACTATGCCTTATACGTAGCGAAGCACGTACCGGGCCGCTAGTCCTCTATATATCTTAACTTCCCGGTGAGGATTTTTTTATACTAGTAATTCGGGTAAGAACTATAGTACCCACTTGATGGTTAGCGATTACCGAAGCAAACGGCGACGCAGGCGCAGCAGTTAATACAGTCGCCTCGCTACTTCGTGTCCTGGGTTCCATTCCCATGCAGGACCACTATTTGTGTGACCCATAAATAGTTGTTTTGATTCTGATGTACTTTGTGTCCGTCAATTATATGTTTGTTAAGTAATCCGCGACATAGGGGTTCCGTAACCAAATGGCAAAAAACGGAACCATTACGGATTAGATAGATACACTATTTAAGGCACAAATTACAAAAAAAAAACATTTTACAGTAAAAACTTAATATTTAAATAATGTACAATTGGCGGTATTATCGCAAAATAGCGATTTCTTCCAGAAAACTGTAGGGTGGACTAGCTTAAT
Organism: Pseudoips prasinana; assembly: GCA_951640165.1. Lineage (NCBI taxonomy): Eukaryota > Metazoa > Arthropoda > Insecta > Lepidoptera > Nolidae > Pseudoips > Pseudoips prasinana. Next base: position 16,944,070 of record OX621236.1, on the reverse strand, counting down.
TGAAAATGACAGGCAGCTGATAGTGTACCATCGTCAGTTCTACAGAGTGTAGTCTCCTAACCCAATAATATATATACTACATAGATTAATGTATTTACATACATTCATATTCATACATAAAAAGTATAATAAACTAATAAATATTTCATAATTCGATAAATAAATTAATTAATTTAAATTAAAAATAGAAACGGAAATTAAATAAAATGTCAGGTAGCAGGACTAATCTAACTAGTAACGTAAATAGTGGTTTTTCTCACCATATTTTTAAACGATGTTATATTTTGAACACGTCGTATTGGCACTGGTAGTGCATTCTACAGTCGAATTGCTTGTACGATAAAAGACTTATCTAGGAAGTATGTATAGTGCACCGGCAGCTTCAGATTTTCCGATGATCTCAAAGACTTCAAATGTGAATCACGTAGGAATTTAAATCATTCCTTAAGGTGGTGGGGGCACTGGGGGCTAGCGGGATTGAACAAAATATTGTAAAGTATGGATAGTATGTGAGTATTTCGGCGGAGTCTTATGGGGTTATTACGTCACAGTCACTTTTTACGGAAACTATAAGAACTATACTGTTGAATCTTTGTAAGAAGATGTATTCTGTGAACCGCATTAAGATTTACTTACAAAAATTAAAAAAAAAATAGTTTTTACACCATTTTCATTGCGATTGCTTAAGAATAAATATAAAAATAAACTTGTTTTATCAAATCCTACTTATATTATAAATGCCTAAGATTTTGAGTATGGATTACTGTTACGCGAAAAACTTTTTATGAATCTTGGATTTTGATGTAACTTTGTAGTAATATAGCTTTTATATCCGAATAAGTGCCTGTGCACACCACGTTTTTAAACGCGCGCGCTTTTATCCTACAGAGTAGCTTTGTATCGATATAAACGCGATGCTAACGCGCGTCTGTATCGCTACAAACGCGCGTCAAAGGCGCGCTTAAAAAACTTGATGTGCATAGGCCCTTATACATATGCTATAATTTGTAAAGTTTATCGCGAATGAAACCGCGGGGCATAGCAATCTATCAAATCAAATCAAATATTCTTTATTGCGAACATAGGTAGGTACATTGCACATTCAATGGTGTTAGTGATGTTGAGGTCGCTATGTCCAGCCGGTTAGAGCATGCAATTATTAATGTTACAATGTCATTATTATACAGAAAATTACAATTAAAAACATTATATACGTAAATGTCACACTTTTTACATGTATCGATAGTCTTACATTGATATAACATCACAATAATTTAATAATAAGTAATTTAATAATAAATTTATAATACATAAAAAAACAAAATTACCAATTAAATGGATCAATGCACAAATCGGAGTCATATTGTTTTGTCCAGAAGATATTCATTCATGCTGTAGTAAGTTTTATTCACTAACAGTTCTATCAACATTGATTTGAATTTAGTAATATTACTTTGTTCCACAATATGTCCTGGCAATTTATTATAAATCTTAGGTGCCATACCTATAAAATTTTTATTATATAATGCGGTTTTATGTGGTCTGAAGCGTATTTTGTACATGTGTCTTAGACTGTTTAATGTCTCGAACAAATTTAAATTACTTCTAACAAATATGGCTACCTCATAAATGTAAAAACAAGGCAGAGTCAGTATACGTAGCTTAAAGAAAAATGGCTTACATGTATCAACACTTTTAATACCGCATATCGCCCTTAGGCATCTCTTCTGTGCCCTGAAGACGATCTCTCTATTGGATGAATTTCCCCAGTATATTATACCAAAGCGTATGATGTGACGTAGGCATGGTAAGCAATTATTGCAGTTTTCTGATCTATAACTTTAGATAAATTATAAAGCGCATATGAATACTTGCTTAATCGTTTAAAAATATTTTCTGTGTGTGTTTTCCAAGACATATCTCTGTTCAGTGCAATTCCTAGAAAATTTTTAGTGTCAGTTTCTTCTATTGTTTTGTCAAGGTAATGAATGTAAGTTTTAAAATGGCTTGTTCGCTGCTCAAATGTCATTATTTTCGTTTTGTCAAGATTAATTATTAGGTTATTTGCTTTTAACCAGTCAACTATAGCTACAAGACAGTCATTTATTTCTCTTTCAAGTGTAATTTTATCTTGAGCACTAAACACCACTGTGCTATTATCTGCAAATAAAACCATGGGATGATGAGTGACTCGAGGCATATCATTGATGTAGATTATGAAGAGCAAGGGGCCTAAAATGCTGCCATGGGGCACACCATATGTAATAACTCTTTGCCGAGAAACATATAATAAAATTGTCTATACATATAATAAAATTGTAAGAAAGTCAAAACTGTACATTGAATATTTTTTTAAAAGGATACTTGGGGCGTGATCTACAATCGATAGCGAAGCCAAAAATATAGCTTTTAGAATTTTCTGTCTGTGAGGCTGTTTGTCTGTATGTATGTCCGGGCTAAACTCAAAAAGTACTGCATGGATTTACTTCAAATTTTGCATGAATATTACTAAGAGGTTAGGTCAACATATAGGCACATATATAACATATTATCACACACATACGGGGGAAGAGCTGTGATAATTTATAAAGTTTAACACTGGTAAAACCGCGGGGCACAGCCATTATCTTATATAAAACAACATGTTGTATTTTCTTTCCATTTCTTTCATTTTTAACGTTATCTAGCCGCGATTGTTAGTTCCTAATTTCAAAGATATTTAACAGTCTGCCTGAACGTAGGTAGATACTACTAATTGATAAGCGATAAAACGATGGATTACAATTCTAATAAAACACTACCTATTGCTAACGGCTTTGTCCCAGTTTTTATTAACCTCCGAAAAAAGAGTGCATATTACAGGTTTGAAACTTATGTCTGTGCGTTTGTCAGTACAATTCTCTGTAGCTCCGAAATGGGAAGGCTGATTTAAATGCGGCCTTTTTAATTCGTCAGTTATTCTATTCTTACTGGATTCAAGGTCTATTTAGTAGGTACAACTTAAAACTTTAAAACTGGCTAGTGCATATCGGATTAGCAAACTCCTGCTTTCCTTACGTAGATGTAGACAAGTTAATTGAAATATCATAAAAATCCCGCTGCTGCGCAATTTATAAACACAGATAAGATAAGATAATTTATTTCACAAATATGGGTACAGTACATGTTGTTAAATACAATTTATTATGTTAGTTCCGCCACATTTTACCCTTAGGTATGTGAAAGGTACAAGACCAGTGCAGTTACAGAAACTGACGGAATAATTACAAACACAATGAACACATAATAAATCAGCATATTAATAATAAAGGCATAACAACATATGATAAGCGTATTTACATTTAACAATAATCAAACAAATGCATTTTCGTTCTCTGCAAAAAAATCTGAAATATTGTAGGAAGCTTTTTTAACTAAAAAGGAATTTAGCTTTTTTTTAAATAAAAGTAAACTCAATGCCTTCCAAGATTTAGGTACCTAACTTATTGTAAATAAATGGGGCCATACAGAAAACACTTTTGCGCATGAGTGCTGTATTTGCGGTCTGGAGAATTTGCTGTCATCGCGCCTATTTCGAGGAACTGCATCTCCTAGACGTGTAAAACGATTTGGATTAGTTTTCACAAAGACTGCTACTTCAAGAATGTAAAGAGAAGGTAAAGTTAATATTTTAAAATGTTTGAAATATGGTAAATATGCATCTTTTTTGGGATTTAAATACTACTTCTGTCTCAGCTGAGTTACCCCAAAATATTAGACCATATCATAAATGGCTTTCTACTATACCATAGTAAGCAGTGAGGAGTGCGTCTCTAGATATAATCGGTGACAGTGAACTTAAAGCGAATGCTGATTTATTAATTTTCTTATTTATAATATCTAAATGCGATTTCCAGTTTAATTTACAGTCTATTTGGATACCTAAGAATTTTGCGTTTTCAACTTCTTGTACAAAATTGTTATTATGTTGTATATTAAGATTACTTTTCAAGGAGTTACGTTGAATAAAAAAGATGACTTTAGTTTTATATAGGTTAATATTTAAATTGTTATCATCTAACCAATTTATGACTGAAGATAAAGTTTTATTAATATCGTTTTCATATGTTCCTAGGTTTTTACACGGTATAGTCACGGTGCTATCGTCAGCAAATAGTGTTAGGGAATGTTTTATGGATTTAGGTAGATCGTTTATGTACAAAATGAATAAAAGAGGGCCCAATACGCTGCCCTGCGGTACACCAAATGTGACTTCGCGTTCTGTTGAACGATAGATTTCTTTTCGTTTATTTGTCAAATCAAATGATGGTCATCCGACTGCCGTGACTCAGTAAGTAGGTAATGAACCTCCCTCCTGATCCAAAGGTCTGTGTGGATTTAATCCTCGCACAAGATAAATATTTATGTTCATGAAAATGTTAATTTTCCTTGGTCCAATCCGTTCTGTTTTCTGGGTATTGTTTCAATTTCAATTGATTTATTGCATTCATGGGTTTTCATAGATCTTAACAATAGAGTAGGTACAGTACCAAACATGAACCCTGCTAGGGCACAGCAATATTTTTACATTGTAATTTGTAATTTTAAACATATATGGGAGGTAGTATAGTAAAGGTATAAATAATTGTCATGATGTGTGATGTCAGGTCATGAGTTTATGTTATGTAAGTCACGTATAATTATAAGAAAAGAGAAAAAAGAAATTGTGTTAATCATATTATTTACTAATTGCATTTGTTAATTAATTTATCAGCGATTGTATTATTATTTATTACGATTTAAAGATGTCAAAAGTATTTTAATTTTTTATAATGATTTATCATTCAAATACTCATTTATTGAATAGTAGCTTTTTTGTATGAGGAAGCTTTTTAATTTTCTTGTGAAAATATGGATATTTTCTTCGTCTTTTATGCAGTCTGGTAGTTTGCTGTAGAGTTTTACCGACACAGCAAGGGGACTAGAAGAGTGCATTTTTAATCTTGATGATGGTAAGTTTAATCTGTTATTATGTTGAAATGTGTATTTTGTTGATGTATTTCCTCTTTTGTAAAACAATTCTGGCTGCTTCCGAACGAATTTACATATTTCATGAATGTAGATACCTGGTAAAGTAAGAAGTTTGTAATTTTGGAAATGTGGTTTGCAACTATCGGTTTGTTGTATGTTAGCTAAGATTCTGACATGTTTTTTTTTGTAACGTAAAGAGAGTAGGTGCGTCAGTGCTATTTCCCCACATTATAATACCATAGCTAAGCCATGCGTTTAGTTTTTGCAAAATTAATTTCAAAGTTATGTTCTTGCATCCTGGTCATTAATGTATTGAAAATAGTTTACTTGTTATATTATACATGTTAACAATGAAAAATCGGCCCAGTGCACATCAGACTCGTTGTACTTATAAATATTTATATATTGTATTCTGATTTTAGTATTTACTGTAATAGCGGCGACAGAAATACAGCATCTGTGAAAATTTCAACTGGCGACAGACACACGGATAGAGGAGTCTTTAATGCTCGATTTACCCTTTGGGTATAGGGATCTGATGCCTAGGATCCATAGTAGAAGCTTTGCTTAGTTTAATTATGTATTATTCATAGTACTCCGTCACCACACATCTTAATTTTTGTTTATATTATTATTATTATTGACTTGGTAAGTTTACTTGACGTACGGGCCGTAGCCAAGCACGCCAAGCTACGTAAAGAAACCTGATGCAATTGTGGACGAAGTTACAAATTTTCTTGTAATACGGCAAGTGTTTAGAATAGTAGCTTTCTGTATTAAGTGGATATTGTACGTGGGTATGTCAAGAAGTTCTAAGCTTTGTGTAAGAGTTTTAGGAATAATACCAGTGGATGATATAACTATTGGTACTATATGGACCGTCTGAACTCTCCACTGAGTTTTTAACTCTATTATCTGCTAAATCTTGGTATTGAGCAAGATTTTCTGAGATAGTCGCCTGGATATTATGGGTGTTGGTTACGGCTATATCAATTATTATTATTATTTATATTATGTTAAAAAAGTCTATATCTTCAACACTTACGAATTTCCCGAAGATGGGTGAAGTAAAGAACATGACGACTGCGTAGAAGCTGAATACCATTCCACACATGGTCTCCGACAGGCCCTTCTCCGTGGCCTCTCGGGGGAAGAACGGCGCCATGACACTCATGGAACAGAAGCTCATGAAGTCCACCAGGGCTAGAGAGCCTAACGTAACTCTTTGTTTGTTGGACAGGTGACGAACTGCTCCCGGCTGTAGCCGCGTCTGAGTTCGCAATAACCTGTGGATTAAACATAGCTTCAAAAATGCTTGTAGCCAGTACTAGCTGTGCCCCCGATTTTACCCGCGTTAAATTTTATAAATTATCACAGCTCCTCCCCCGTAGGTGATAGCGTGATAAATGTAGCCTATATGTTGACCCAACTTTTTAGTAATATTCATGCAAAATTTGAAATAAATCCACGCAGTATTTTTGAGTTCAGCCCGGACATACATACAGACAAACAGACGAACAGACAAAAATTCTAAAACTATATTTTTGGCTACGATATCTATTGTAGATCACGCCCCAAGTATCCTTATTAAAAAATATACAATGTACAGTTTTGACTTTCCTACGATTTTGTTATATGTATAGATTACATTTTATAATTTTGCCATCCACATACTTACAGCAATCAACCATTAAAATAAAGTATTAGATCCTCCAGTAGGCTGGTAGGTAGGTACTGACTTTTGATCTCGATCGAGTAGAGATCGAGTGTCGATTGTGAAAGGTAAGGTGACAGGTAGTACTTTTAACTTGCAAACCACATATTATATTGTGGTTATACAACATTACTTCGCAGACGGCCACTCTCTGTTGCGACTGACTGTCATAGCTAAGAAAAAGCCAGAAGGACATTATCACGGGAAGGACATTATCACGGACCCATATAAACAACTACCTAGACATTGAGATCTTGGGCTTAATGGCTTGATGGGCCGAATAAGGCCTAAAAGTGAAGTTAGAGTTTTTTGTTAAGATAAAATCTTAGTGTCAGATTCCAGCCTGAAAGTTGTCACTGCCATCGGATCATGAGAGTAAAGGAATAGAAAGTAAACTTGTGTATACGCACAAACTTTTGCACTATATATCTCCTGCGCAGATGGCTATTAGAACTGCCTGCCATTGCTGAAATGTAACCAGGATAATAGTAGAAAGAACACATATATGTACTTATACATCCTGGGTCATTATTTACACACGGCCATCCGATCCTAAACTAAGCAGAGCTTGTAGTATGAAAACCAGATAACTGATATACTTCATGTACTACTTTTCTTTTGTAAATACATAACCATTGACAATATGTAGTAAAAATATTAGACTTAAACTAGATAATTAAACATAATCTCTTGACAATAACTTGATACGAGCTAGCTAAATATCGATGTTATAATAAAATAAATTTTATAAATGTTTTCATACAATGTGTACCCAAATATCTATGTTACTAGAAATAATAATGTATACAACTATATTACTACAAACATGTTCTGACTATTTACAAGCGCTTTTTTAAAGTCTACGTGAATAAAAACCTTTTTTTATTTTTTTATTTATTATATAGATTACACCCAGACTCAAGACAAACAGAAACGTACATGCACACAAATATCTGTAGGTAATTGTTGGGAATCAAACCACGACCTGCGGCGTGAAGGCAATTATTTATCAACCACGCCACGCCGGTTGGCGGCATTATATTATTCTACTACATGTCCCAATTATGCTTTTAAAGATTCTGTATCTAATGGATCCTCACGGAAACTATTATTTTTTTGTAATAGACCTATATAAAATATAAAATAATATATAAACGCTTTTAGCAGGTCTATATCGTTCCGTATTGGTTAAAATCATAACTTTACCGAACGCCATTCTAGAAGAGGTTTTTGTATATCAATGCCTAGAAGGAATTGAGTTATTCAATAGTGTATATTGACACAGATGCTTACACACTGTGACAGATTGGTGCAGGCCAAAGTAGGTGTGAGGGAATGTCAGTCTAACGTGATATCATCCGTAAATATTTGTAATAACTGCGTTATTTATACATATATATAAGTAACTACTTCTTATCCTTGGTGGAAATATCTGGTTGCATTGGGATTCTAGTAATTTCTAATGTGGTAGTGATACGGACATATATTTATTTTTAACTAGCTGTGCCCCATAGTTTTACCCGCGTTTAACTTTATAAATTATAGCCTATGTGTTAATCCCGGGTGTCAGCAAACTCCATACCAAATTTTATTAAAATCGCTCCAGCCGTTTAGACGTGAAGAAGTAACAAACATACGCACTCACAAACTTTCGCCTTTATAATATTAGTGTGAGAAGAGGACCTGTATCCGAACAACGGTATAATCCACCAGGTGAGGACGTCGTAGGTTCGATTCTCTCCCAAAATTGAGATACTTTATGATGACCAGTATCCAAATCACCCCCATGTATGTTCTACGATTTTGCGATTTTTTGATACTTTAAAAATTTGAGTCCTGAGCTCAAACCCTAATTTTGAACTTTCGAATAAATTCTAAGTCAGTTCTGCAATTATTAGATAAACCATACTTTTCAGGATGTTAGGATAAACTATGCTTATTATTTATCACAAAAAAACTGAACTAGAACTGTTCAACAGAACGAGAAAACAATCGAAAACTGATGCTAGGTGAAATTACAAAAAAAATTATATCTCGAAAACTACGCAAAATCTTAGAACATACGTGGGGGTGATTCGGATACTCCTCATCATAAAGTATCTAAATTTTGCGTTTGAACGTCTACTCCTCGGCCTGTATAGTGGTATTTGGTGTCCTCTATGAAGTTCTTTCCCTCATCGAGTGACTTCCTAACTAAAATAAAATTATAATCTGTATTTGTTTTCGACCAGTCTTTGTAATTAGAATTAAAATATGGCAACATTTATTTTCATTCTACTTATTTACAGTAAGACACTGGTTTAAAAGATTAGTGCATAGAGGTAGTCCGCTGCAGTTGAACATTTTTGTTACTATTGATTTCATTGGTTGGTGGGTCCAGCCCAGCAACGAAAACAATCCTAAAAACTCATACATACAATTTTTATTCTAATAGTAAGTAATAAACGCCTTATTTTTGTTGTGCCATTTTATAAATAAAGTTTGTAAATGTGATTTGTAGTTTCTTTAATACTATATGCTTTCTGTGCGCTGTAATATGCTGGCTCGCAGGTTTGCATGGGGTACGGAACAGGTCAAAGTAACTTTGTTTAAAGCTTATTGCCAATCATTTTACACATGCAGCCTGTGGACGAAGTACACCCAGCGCACATATAGCGCTCTGCGAGTCCAGTATAACAACGCATTCAGGGTGATGTTCGGATTGCCGCGCTATTGCAGTGCCTCTGCCATGTTTGCAGAAAAGACCGTAGATGGGTTTCATGCCATCATAAGGAAACGATGTGCCTCCATGATGCAACGCATGCGATCCAGTTCGAATAGCATCCTGAGTGTGTTGGGTGGACGCTGGGACTCGCCTATGTTCCGGCACTGGACTACACTACACTGTACAGGTGGCCGTGTTCTGGGCTTGGTTTAAGCTTGTGCCCTCCACCCACATTATACTTAAATTAAATTATTGTTACTAATACTAGTTATTAAGTTGTATTACTAACAAATAATATGGACTGTGTCCGAATTAAATTGATTTATTATTATTATTATTATACTATTGATCATTTACGGCTTTGATGACTCGCTGACTCTCTTAAGGTGTGTACAAAACACATTTCTCTTTTTGTACTAGAATCGGTAACATCAGTTAAAAATGTTAACTATAGAAAACTTGTGCAATAAATTTGCATGATTTTTTATGTAACTAAATTAGGCTATAATTTGCTAACAAATAGGTTCATCATCATCATCATATCAGCCGACAACAAATAGGTTGTTTATAGCAAATTGTCAAAATTGTGCAATATAATATTGCATAACTTTTGTACCTATTGTTTACATTTTGACGTTGCTGATTTTAGTACAAATGTAAGTTCAGACGCCAGCACATCAAGCTACCCCAATGTGTCAAATTACCCCAATTGAAAGTGAACCTTAAGTTTTTGTGATAAAGTTGAAAATCTATAAAAGAAATTTGACAGATTTGGGTAGCGGGATGTGCTAGGGTCTACGGTCTGTACAATGCGTTTTGCACAAATTCCAATGCCCTTATATCTTACTATCTAGTAAATTGAATGGAATAATATATTAATCTGTGATTTCTAAAGACCCACATGTTAGACAAACCAAATTTTCGCGGGACCATAAACGGTTCAGTTGAGACGCACGGCTACATAATAAGCTATACATTTCCAGTATAAGCTGATCTCGCGTTGTATAGGATTTCCATACAATGAGAGGTCAGCTTATATTGGAAATGTATAGCTTGATATGTAGCCGTGTGTACGTCTAGTATCGCCCAAAATTGAAAACACTTACTAACAATAGCTTTAAATTTTCATTGATAACAAAAGTCAAAGTATTAGTTCATTTTGACGGGCCGGTTAGCGTGATTGGTAGATGCATTTCACGTCGCAGGTCGTGGGTTCAATTATGTGTGTATGAACATGTCTGTCTGTCCTGAGTTGTTTATCTATATAAGTATTTATTTACCGAAGAAAAGTAGTATAGTGTATATCACTCATCTTAATTAGGCCAATTAGGAGGCTGAGTGCGGAAACCAATCCCCTAACTAACTAACATCACTCATGTGGTTTCCATAGTACAAGCTCTGCTTAGTTTGGGATCAGATGGTCGTGTGTAAATAATGTCTCAGGACATCATCATAAAGTAGATCCTATCAATCTCTGGGACCGCTGGCGTCTGGGTGCAGGAACGAGTTGAGTTCTTTACCTCTGAGTGCCAGCGGTCCCGGGAAAGGTAACCAGCTGTAGCTCACCGCTCACGTAACACACTTGTGCGTACTGGGGAGGGGGGAGGCATTCAGGCCCCTCCCCCCGGGTGAGAGTCTCGCGGACGCTCAGTGTACGGCGGGGGTACTGGAGAGATCGTTCACGAGTATCCGGAGCCCCCGCTACAGGCACTGTGAGGCTGGCTACCGTGGTGGTTTTAGTGTGTCGAGCCCCACACCACGTACGACTCGAGCATTTCAACCACGTAAAAAAAAAAGATAAATACAACTAAAGTATTATTTGAACAGTGAGCAGGGCACATAGCTCGTTGAACCGACGGCGGCTGGGGCAGAAAGGTTCTCGAGTGGCGACCACGAACCGGAAGACGCAGCGTGGGCAGGCCCCCTACAAGATGGACCGATGATCTTGTGCGGGTCGCTGGAAATCGCTGGATGCGGATAGCGCAAGACCGGCAATTGTGGAAATCTTTGGGGGAGGCCTTTGTCCAGCAGTGGTCGTCTTTCGTCTGATATGATGATGATGATAATGATGATGAAAGTATTATTTTATTTCGTTACATCGGATACTTACGTAGGTACTTCATATTTTTTAAATCGCAATGTACTTTACTTGGGTTTGTTGACAACTATAACGACCTGTCAACACGCATTCATAAAGTACTACTAAGCCCTTTATTTTTGAAGTAGTCTCATAACTTTATACTTGAGAAGTGATTCGTTTTGATCCACTCCTGAATTTTTTAGCTAAGGTAATCTACGATATGAGTATCACACTAGTATTACGAAGGCGAAAGTTGTGAGTGTGTAGGTATGTTTTTACTTTTTCACGCAAAAACTACCGGACGGATTTTGTTAAAACTTTGAAGTAATATTACTTATATATCCGAATAATACATAAACTATAATTTATAAAGTATAACGCGGGTAAAACCGCGGGGCACAGCTAGTGATCTATAAATATGGAGCTGTGGTCCCGAATTCTTAAAAATTAACATGTGCAGTTTAATAAATTAACCGATTTATATATACTATAAGGTGTAACTTAAACAGTGGCAGAACTTTACGTAGCGCAATCCACCCATTAAACTAAACAACTGAAGAAAATAAAACCGGCCAAGTGCGAGTTCGGACTCGCGCACGAAGGATTCCGTACCATTATCTATCAAAACGAGCAAAAAAATCACGTTTGTTGCATGGGAGCCCCCTTAAATATTTATTTTATTTTGTTTTTTAGCATTAGCGGCAACAGAAATACATAATCTATGAAAATTTCAACAGTCTAACTATCACGGTTCATGAGATACAGCCTGGTGACAGACGTACGGACAGACAGACAGACAGACAGCGAATTCTTAGTAATAGGGTCCCGTTTTACCGTTTGGGTACGGAACTCTGAAAACCAGCTTGAGAAATATGTACGGAAACTTAAATCTTGGTTTTCGTGTAATTTGCAAGGTGATGCAATACATGTTACTGTTTGGTTTCATGGCCAAATTACAGTCTTTGAATTTGCTCCAGTATTTATTTAACACCTTGTATAGGTACACACGGCTACACATCCAGCTACACATTAAGCTTACATTTCCAATATAAACCGACCTCAGCTTATATTGGAAATGTATAGCTTGATATGTAGCCGTGTGTACTAAGTAGATACTTGCACCTGAACCTAGATGTGGGTATCGCACCTGTTTCCCAGAGGGGTAGGCAGAGACAACAGATATCCATCTGACACGATCTTTGCACTCCTCTTTTGCCTCGTTTACTGTCATTATATTCTACACTAGCTGTGCCCCGCGGTTTTACCTGCGTTAAACTTTATAAATTATCACAGCTCCCCCCCCCCCCCCCCCCGTATGTGATAGCGTGATAATATGTACCCTATATGTTGAACCAAGCTCTTAGTAATATTCATGCCAAATTTGAAGTAAATCCATGCAGTACTTTTTGAGTTTAGCTTGGACATACATACAGACAAGCAGATAAACAGATAAAAATTCTAAAAACTATATTTTTGGCTTCGATATCGATTGTAGATCACGCCCCAAGTATCCTTGTTAAATAATATTCAATGTACAGTTTTGAGTTTCCTACACTTTTATTATAAGTATCGATACCTACATGCTCGCTGATTTGGGGTACTTCTGATCTGACCTGGCCTTTCTTGAGAACGTCTCTGATTTGCTTAGAGAATGTTCTACGAGGGCTTCCCCTTCCGGTCGTATCATTCACACAGGCCAGGTATAATAAAAGATGTACCGTTTTATAGGCAAACTAAGCTCCCATAGGTGAAGAAAAAGTGTTACTAACACTAAATTTTATCTAAAAATAAATTATTATTATGCATAACCCTAATACAATATATATATTTATTACCAGATCTGGTTTTCACGTAGGATTATATACAATTAATATTGTCGCATAACATTGATGATTTGCTGATAAAAACAATAATATCTAGGTACCTACTATCTTTACACTATACAGTGCCTTGATAAAGTTACAAAATACACACGTGTAATAATATTATTAATTATCTAACTATACAAACCCACTTACACAAGGTGTACACTCGGCTACATATCAATCTATACATTTCCAATATAATCCAACCTCTCATTGTATTTATTTTATAATAGCTAAATATCATTGCTATTATAAAATAAACTGTATAAATGTTTTCATACAACCCGTGTTCCTAAATATCTATGTAACTAGAAATAATTATGTAACCCTACTTAATTAAATTACTGCAAACATGTTCTGACAATTTACAAGTGCTTTTTTAAAGTCTGCGTGAAAAAAACCTTTTTTATTTTTATTTATTTTATTTATGGAAATCCTATACAATGCGAGGTCAGTTTATACTTGAAATGTATAGCTTAATATGTAGTCGTGTATACCTCTTCATTCTAGAATATGTAAATATTGTACAAAATGTATAAGGTGCCGCCAAAAAGGTTCCATTTCTGAGCGCCCCCGTGCTTTGTATACCCTGTTGTAGACATTATACAACCGTTTTTAAGCCATGTTTGAATGGCTTGGACAGGGGCAGTGGTTACCCTACTGTCAGAGTTGTTCAAGCCACCCAGTAGCTCTCTGCCATGGCTTAACGACATCTTAACGAGCCCTCCAAAGCACGGAGACGCTCAGATATTAACCCACTTTGGTGGTCACCCATCTATGGACTGACTGCGACCCTAGTTGCTTAACCTCGGCGATCGCTTACGGGCCAGTGAGAGTATCTAGCTATGAGCTCCCCCATTGAACAACTCTGACACTTAGGTAATCTACGCATAATATGGTAAAGTAAAAAATATTAAATGTGATTACATTATATATGAATTACCTTAAGTTTGAGGGTGGTTTAGATGTCCGAAGTCCTCATTGTCTAAACCTAAAGCAATTATATTCGTTACAAAATAGCAGTTGCACGCGACGCATGTTTTTCTTATCAAAGAATTGCTGTAGTTATAGAACTCAAGTCTTTTTATGGCGTGAATTCAAAACTTGATTACCTATGCGTCTTTACATAGTGAGTTAGTGACCAAGTAAATGGCTAGATCTGTATGATTATTGTGTACTTATTTGTTTATAAGCAACTAATACACAGGGATATTACTTAGTTAGGTAATCAAATAACACAAAACTGTATATACTAAAAATCAAACCCACTAGTATTGAACTCAAAAGTGTATAAGCCAGTTTGCTACCCAATCACGTTTAAAAAAATAATAAACCTTAAAGGGTTAGGATATATCTTGGCATATGCGTGCATAACCTGGAAATTCAAATGGCTAAGGTGTTTTATCAAGATTAAAACTACATGAAGCCGGTAGTAAAAAATAAATTCGATACCACTCACCGTTCTCTAAGGATTCTGATTTCTGAGCTTCCGTCGTCAGGTGGTTCGCCCGACCAAGAATGTACACGCCGTAGTCTTCTGGAGTCAGAAGCAGACCTTTTCCCGCCCCATGTCGCCGCCAAATCGTCAGCACACGTCGAAGTCTTCACCATTTTGCTATCAAACATAATAGTATCCAAAGAACTAGTGTCTGTATCACCACCATTTAAATCACTAGTAGTCCGTTTTTGTTCACTCAGTAGCGGCATCTTTTCGTCTGCCTCGTCACAATCTTTAGCCATTTTAAGAGTATATAGGTAAGAGATTAATAAGTTTATTACTCGCCGCACTACACTGCAGTCTCGCGGTAATGCAACTGATCGTACCTAAAGTTATCGGCGACGTGTAAACACTGCGAGCGCACTAGCTTCTACTGTTAACAATTAACTAACCGCATGCCTATATCAATTTAGTATCGACACCAGTATCTTATCTTGTGCAAACAAAAATTTCCTGCAGGAGACTTTCCAGCTTGTATAGAAGATTCACTAACAGTGATCCGTCCCTCCACGTTACGACACAATGTTCGTTAATACAGGGTCTTAGATTAGTATTGTTTTAAATTGTTATATAAATAAAAATTTCTAAGAAATGTTGACTTCATGATCAAACCTTTCAAATAAATTCACTTTATTTATTGCTATTTTCTTACTACATTATGATTCTGAATAGTAAAATTCACGGAAGTTTACTCATTTCGTACGCGTTCTTATTATTCTACATGTAAACACCTAGGTACCCCTTTAAATAGGTCTGATATATTTTTTTAATACAACGCTCGCATTAGGACGAAGTATCCCTGTGACGCGGGGTACTTACGGCTACAAACATAACTGACGGACACAAAGTACATCCAAACTCAGTACAACTATTTATGGGTAACACAAATAATTATCCTGCACGGGAATCGAACCCGGGTCACGTGGCGAGGCGACTGCCTTAACCGCTGCATTAGGAATACGTAGGCCTTAAAGACAGCAAGTACATATAGTTCTTATTATGGATGGCAGACATTCGAACAGGAAAGCTTAATCAAATATAAATGCTTGATCAAAGGTGTGATGATGGCAATGACGCAAAATAATTAATGTTTGTTCGCAAATTCATGGAACGAGCCGTATGCTGATACTGTTTAAAATGTTTAAATTAACATTAGTACCTAATATAAATATTATATTCTTTTGAGAGTAACAAACAATATTTCATGTAAGTTCGTAAATTGTTGCATGTACTAACCACATTGTCATACAAAATATCAATGACTTACCATTACCTACTATTTTAATTGCCTCTAATCATATAAGACAAAATCCTGTGAGAGCAACAAACTACAAATGTACCAAAAAGTATTTAGAGATGTGGTTCTGGCAAAAAAATATTACATCATCGACAAATTGACATATAAAACGGTGGAGTCAAACAGGCCTAATCTTACGTCGCGCGTCGGCGTGAATGAATACTACATCTTAAGTGGCTTCGGTGGGAAGTTGGTGTATTTATTTATTTGAAAATGTGGGTAGGTAAGGTGTTTACCGATGATAACTGAAGGTAAAAACTAGTTTAAAACATACCTCGGCAGCTTGCGATGAACGCAATTGACAGACATCGAGTCATTGCATAATTTTCTCATGTTTGGGGTAATATGACAAAGTTTGATAATATGGATCTTCTTCTACTGCACTGCGGTTAAGTTTAGTTCGTAGTTTTTTTCTAAAAATTAACAATAAAGGTTATAAGTATAATTGTGACATCCAGTTCTTGTCTAAACAATTCTAGTATAATTCGTCTACCTTAAGAATGAATGGGGGATTAATTTGAATATAGTTTTCGGTCATAATGTGTTTAAGGTTTAAATGTTGTTTTTAAATCTATGTTCAAAATTTTAGGTATTATATCGACTGAATATGATATTTAAATGGAATCAGGCGTACTTAGCGGAAATCTATGGCGATAAAAATACAAATTTAATATAGAGTGTTCATTCCGCCATTTGTTAATTAAGCCAGGCCGTAATTTGATGCGCCGCCGGCCCTGCCGCTCGCAATAAACATGCCTTGAATTTGAACTAATATGACATCCAAAAGTGTTTCAGACCTTTGCCGACCATTCTCAAGGTATGCTAACATGAAACGCTGAAACACGTGTTGGGTGCATGTAATTTATTTAATAATAATAATAATATCCTGGGACATTATTTGCACATGGCCATCTGATCCCAAACTAAGCAGAGCTTGTGCTATGGAAACCACATAACTGATATATTACATATACTACTTTTCTTTAGTAAATACATACTTATATAGATAATTACACCCAGACTCAGGACAGACAGACATGTTCTTTCATGGACACAAATATTTGTCCTGGATGGGAATCGAACCGACGACCTCCGGCGTGAAAAGCAAGCATTTGCCAACCACGCCAAAGTTTGTTAAAATTTTGTATATAATTTTTGCAGATGGAAAGGGCGGTCTGAATTGCACACTAGCTCATATTTCACGTATCACGAACATAAAATTGGCAAACGTTACGTTGGTAACGTGAATGAACCAGTTTTTATGTTTATCGTGATCCAATAGCGTTTCTAAACAATTAATTTAGACCGTGAACAATTTTTATTAACAAGGTGAACCGATTAGTATCAGCAAGAAATTACGGGAAAGGAACTAATTTGGCTTTTGTCATCACTTTAAATTACGATGATTCATTAATAATTAATAATAATAATATTAAGGGACAATGTCGCACAGATCATCCTAGCCCCAAATTAAGCAAAGCTTGTGCTATGGGTACCAGGTGACGATTTACATACTTATATAGATAGATTAAATACTTAATTACGTAGAAAACATCCATGACTCAGAAACAAATATTCGTGCTCATCACTCAAATATTTGCACCTACCGGGATTCGAACCCAGGACCACCAGCTTCGTAGGCAAGAGAACTACCAACTAGGCTACGGTGACTACAAGTAAGGATACACCAACAAATCAGGCAGAGTTCCGAGATATATTCTAATGAAGTTCATTTCATGTATTGTGTGGTGTAGATATTAATATATACATTTGTTATTATAATGCAACTAACTATAGGATAAATAAATAAGATCACTTACCTATCATGTTATTTTCACAACAATTTATGCAATTACCAAAGAGAAAGCATATATTACCTTAAGTTTTATGATGCTTATTCATCGTACTGGTAATTAATATATATGTAGATTGCTGTATGCAACTAACTACAGGATAAATAAAAAAAATCACTTATCATTTTATTTTCAGAACAATTTATGCCATTAACAAAGACAAAGCATATATTACCTTAAGTTTTATGATGCTTATTTAACGTACTGGCCACTTTCATATTGTCTATTACTCTTCATAACTCTATTGTTTAGGTGTAATGTCCAAGACTTATCACGACAGAATGGTGATTTATTTTATTATTTTACGCTTTGTTCATGATTTCAACCCAAATGTTTTACGCTTAAGCGTATCATGATTGGTTTGGGTTATCACAGTTTCAACCAATGACGATAAACAATTAATGAGTTGAATATTACTACCGTTACTATACCCTTTTACTCTTTGGTAGGTATAACCCGTCGGGCACACCGGTCCGTAAAAGGACGGCGAGTTGACTGCGTGCGCTCAGGCTATTAACATAAGTAACCTCAAGCGTGGACTAACTTCTGATATTCACGTCATCGAACATTTTGTGGATTTTCCTTCACTAAATTTATTTGATTTATTTATTCAAACAACTTAACACTATCTTAACAGGTGGCCACCCAATGCGGTAATTTGATTATTATTAAGTACAAAACTATAAATTTCGGTAATTAAACTTAAACACAATCTCCTTGGCAATAACTTCATGCAAGCTAGCTAAATATCATTACTATTATAAAATAAATTTTATAAATGTTTTAGCAATCCGTGTATCTAAATATCTATATGTAACTAGAAATAATTCAGTAGGTATCTATGTATTCTTAACCCTTTTCCGGGCAGTGGGGATATAGTTACCACCACAGTTTGAACCCTATTAGCTTATAATAAGGTCCAAAACCAATGAATTAGGAATATACCTACTGCATGTTAAAGGGTTAACTATATTACTACATACATGTTCAGACTATTTACAAGCACTTTTTTAAACTCTACGTGAATAAAAACCTTTTTAATTTTATTTTTATTAATTACTAGTAAATCGAGTCACTCTCACGAATTCCGCCAATGAACTATTAAAAATATCTTCTCTTTGTGAGGCGTTGTTTATAACTCGTATGCCTCTTACAAGCGGTGCGAATTTGCGTTAGTGCGAACCACGGGGACGCGCGGACGTCAAAAAGCCGTACCCTAAGCGCCTGCCGCAACCTGGTGTTTGGAACGAGAAGCCTCAATGAGTCTAATATACCATTTAATTTGTAGACAAGGAACTCGATTTGTGAGTATAAATGTGTTCGTATCTTGGCTGTATCCCCTCGTATCGTTTTAGAAAAACAACGCCCGCACTTGGGATTTAAATGCCTCTGTCGCAGGGGTATGTTACAGAATAAAACTAAGCAAAGTACCTACATACAAACTCGGAAGAACTACTTATGACTCACACAAATAGTTGGTGACACAAATGGTGACGTGACTGTCTTAACTGCTGCTCTACAGAAGCAATTAATATACTTTCTCATTTAGTTAGTTAATAAAACACATGTAACACACATCTAGTCCTGGGCAAGACGTTAAACTGCCTTGCGTTCGACAGGTACAATCGAATGTATTATTGTGGCTCTCTCCCACTTTGTACATAAAGTCTGTTTCGGCAAGGAAGGCAACCCACAGCTGATATGCAGCGGGTTTGGCGGACTTGGCGGAACAGCACGGCAATTGTGGAAGGCCAAGGGCGACGGTAGAGAGCGTATAGTTACCGTCGGCCAGACACATCATCCAAACTCTCCTCTAGTTGTAGCGGTTCTCCGTTCCACTAGAGATAGGAGGGGAAGGACGAGTGTGTGCATCTGTGTTTGCGCGTACACTTATGCACCTTAATATTTCCTGCGCACCTGACTGCTTCCGAACATGGACTCCGATTACAGCAAAGTCCTGTGGCGATGGGGTGAGGTAGAGAGGTCTGGATTGATGCGAACCAGGCTTTGTCTGATGCCTGCACACGGGCGGTTCTGGGGGTGTATGTATGTACACCGTGGTCGCTTTCGCTCTGCGCATGGGGTGACAGAATGGATTCGGCAGCACCCAGGGTGACAAAGCAGCCCTATTTAGGGAGGCACTGCTTTCCCTGCTCAGCCAGGGAGGGGACTAGAAAAGGTGTCCCAAAAAAATGCTCACCCCGACTTCAGAGAGGGTAGTAACCACGGCTGCCTCTGCATCTATTTCTATCGTGGTCGACGCTACACACGTAATAAAAAGAAAACGCAACCATCATCCAATACTATGACATTTGGCGCGTGGAACGTTCGGACGCTTCTCGATAGTGATGCTAACGCCTGTCCCGAGCGAAAAACCGCTATTGTAGCTCGAGAACTTCGTCGCTATAATATAGATGTGGCTGCTCTCAGTGAAACACATCTCGCTGACGAAGGGGAGCTGGTGGAAGACGGTGGTGGGTATACTTTTCTGTGGAAAGGTACTGCTGCCTCTGAACCGCGGCGGTCGGGCGTTGGTTTTGCTATCAAAAACCACCTCTTAAAGCGTCTTCAGGAATATCCTGTGCACATTTCTGACCGCGTGACCACATTGCGCTTGCATCTTGAACACGACAATTATCTTAATGTCATCAGTGTCTATGCTCCAACGCTGGACAAGTCTGATGACATCAAGGACAAATTTTATGAGGAGTTGACACACTGTCTCGAGCGCGTACGCCCCAGTGAACAGATCTTACTACTGGGCGACTTTAATGCCAGAGTCGGGCGGGACTATGAAGCCTGGCCTAAAGTTTTAGGCAGACACGGAATAGGCAACATGAATAGTAATGGCAGGTTGTTGCTTAGTCTTTGTGCTCAATTCGATATGGCTATAACGAACACTATGTTCCGACTTCGCGCCAAGCACAAGGCTACGTGGATGCACCCACGATCAAAACACTGGCATTTAATTGATTACGCAATCGTACGACAAAAAGATATTTCCCAAATCCAAATAACTCGTGTAATGCGGGGAGCACACTGTTGGACTGATCACCGGCTTGTTGTCACCAAATTGAATCTCTGCTTACGTCGTCCCCGCAGATCAGGAAGAGTGAAGCTTGCGTGCTTAGATGTAGATAAGCTTCAGAATCTCGGGACTAGACAACAGTTTGCACAAACTTTAGCTAGTACGCTCCCATCCCTACGAAACGGCGCGGAGGGGGTTGATGCAGAGTGGGGAGCTTTATCTTCTCATATTTTAGGCACTGCTCAAAATACTTTGGGTGTCAAAGTCCGTAAGAATGAGGACTGGTTTGATGAGAACGATAGGGTTCTTGCGGATGCAATCGGCAAACATCGTGTCCTACTTAGGAATGGTAGCAGAAAGAAGCAAGGTAGAGGCGCTGCAGAGATCAAAAAGAGTGACCTGGAGCTGCGAAAACTTTCTAGGGAAATAAAAAATCGGTGGTGGCAAGAAAAAGCTCGGCACATGCAGTGGCTCGCTGATACGAATCAGCTCGGAGAGTTCTACGGTGAGGTTCGAAAACTTATTAGTACGAGGAATTCGCTGAAGGTCCCTTTGAAGTCCATGGACGGCAAAGGCATTCTAGAATCTAAAGACGCTATAGTAAAGCGATGGGCTGAACACTTTAGTGCCCTACTTAATGTTGATCGATCAGCTGATCTAGAACACATCAGATCGATGCCTCAGATGTCAGTAGCAAGTCAGATGAACGAGCCACTGTCACGCAATGAGATCGTTCTTGCCATAAAACAACAGCCAAATAAGCGTGCGGCTGGCATGGACTGCATACCGGGAGAATTGATCAAATATGGCGGTGACGAGTTGCATTCAGCCTTTTATGAACTTTTAGTTCTTGTGTGGGAAACGGAACGCATTCCAGCAGACTTTAAAGTGTCTCGTATTTGTGCCCTATACAAGAGCAAGGGCGACCGTTCTGATTGTAACTCTTACCGCGGTATTTCACTTTTATCAGTCCCTGGAAAAGTCTTTGCCAGAGTATTACTAAACCGCCTAATGACCATATCTGAAAAGACTTTGCCGGAAACCCAGTTTGGCTTCCGACCTGACCGAGGCACTTGTGAGGCGATTTTCTCATTGCGTCAACTACAAGAAAAGAGCCGTGAACAGGGGCGAAAGCTATACCTGTGCTTCGTTGACCTTGAGAAAGCCTTTGATAGTGTGCCTCGAGAAGCCCTCTGGATAGTACTGGAAAAGTTAGGATGCACGGATAAATTTGTGAGACTCCTGAGACTCCTGCATGATGACATGGAGTGCTGTGTCGCTGTCGACGACGATCAGTCAGACTTCTTCCCCGTTACCTGTGGGGTGAAGCAAGGGTGTGTTCTTGCACCTACACTGTTCGCGTTGTACTTTGCAGTCGTAGTCCGTGAGGCCCTGCAATTATTTTCCGATGGAGTTCGCATCCGTTTCCGAACAGACGGCAATCTTTTTAATCTAGCCAGATTTAAGGCCCGCACCAAAGTTTCGTATGCAATGATCACTGAGATCATGTATGCAGATGACCTGTGTTTCGTGGCGGAATCCCCAGATAGCCTGCAGCAATTGATGTCCAACTTTCACGAGGCTTGCCAAAAATTTGGTCTGAAGATCAGTGTCAAGAAGACGGAAGTTATGTCCTTGGACAATAACGGTCATGAGACACTGACCATGAAACTCGGTGAGGACTCGTTAAAGCAGGTTGATAAATTCCGGTATCTGGGGAGCACATTAACATCGAAGTGCGACCTTGATGCTGAGATCAACGGCAGAATCGGTGCTGCTGCTGCAGCATTCGGCAAGCTGGATGCCAAGGTCTTCCGTTCCCATAACCTCAAACTGGCTACCAAAATATCGGTATATACGGCAATAGTATTGCCCAACATCTTATTCTCCGCCGAGACGTGGACTATATACCGTCGGCATATCCGCACACTAGACCAATTCCACCTTAAATGCCTGCGTAAAATACTTAAGATCCGATGGTCTGATCGTGTGCGTAACACCGAAGTGCTGCGACGAGCCAATGTTGGTGGCATTGAGGCTTACCTTATGCGGCGACAGCTTCGATGGTGCGGTCACGTGTCTCGAATGGCGGAGGAGCGAGTGGCTAAGCGTATCTTTTATTCCGAGCTGAAGGAGGGGAAACGAAAGCAAGGCGGACAGTTCCTCCGATATAAAGATGTGCAAAAACGCCATATGAAGAAATGTGACATTGAGCCCTCGTTGTGGGAAAGGCTTGCGGCCGACAGATCTGATTGGAGAGCTCTAGTCAAAAACAAAGTTTTTGACTTTGAGGAGCATCGTCGGTCAGAGCTTGACTCTAGACGTGACGAACTGAAAGCCCGACCACCTGCGGCGATCAGTTATAATTTTAATAATGGTGTGCTCACATGCCCGCAATGTGCGCGGACCTTCTCAAATAAGATTGGCTACTGTAGTCATATGCGAGCACACCAACGACAACTATCTGTACGGAGTTGAGGCAGTCGCCGTGACCGAAACCGGTCTGGAGTCATCATCATCAAAACACATGAGTATAATGAATGGGCATAATTTTATGTAACATGACGTGTTTCTAGTTTGATTCCTACACGGGTCACCTATTAGTATGGGCTATATATAGTTTTGACCAGAGCCTGTGCGTGCGCTGTGTCCATGAATTGCATCTTTGTAAAGTGCCCCGCGATATATTTCTCTAATTCGGGCGTTGTCTTTAAATTGTAAAAGTTATTAACTTTACAATTTAAAGACACTCTACACAAGAAGAGATTTCAACGAACAGAAAACATATCAACTTTTTGAAAAAAGCTGATATTTTGACGGGTGACTTTTCGATTGAAAATTAGGGTGCTTTTTCGATATTAATTAAAAAATAAGGTGAAAAATAAATATTTTTAATCAAATAAATTACAGCGTATTTGGGACATAAAAAGGTAAGTTTTCACCAAATTTCGTTAAAAAGAAAAATTTTTGTTAAAGATAAAAATAAAAAACCAAAAACTTGGTTTTTTGAAGATTTCGCATACATTTTGAGGTTATGTGAAAAAAGTGTAAATACAAAAGTTTTAGATCTTTTTATTACCTACAACTTTGCCATTTGACTTTTTTCGATAGGACTTTTAGTTTTGCCGGAAATCGAGAAAAAACATTTTTTACCCTTAAAAACTCACCCCCATCCCCTTCCCGACCTCAGATCGCCCGTAAATTATTTTTCCTTTCATTTTTATAATATTCCCCTCCTTTTCTAATGGGTTTCATCCTACTATTATTTCTTTTCACTTTTTATTATTTTTAAAGGCTTCTACCCTGGTCTATTTAGTTTGAAAGATTCCATTTATGAATAATAAAACCATGGTTATCAAATTAATTATATAAATCGAATACTTACCCAGAAAAAAAATGAAGGTAAAAAAATATTTATTAAAAGAGTTGGCATGCGTATCCTTCTTTTTTAAGAAACATAATGGCAATTGCGCACCATATAAGCCGGCCGGTGCGGTTCTACGTGAAGACGCTCATCAAAAACGATCTGCGAAAGCATTTCCTTGATACGACTGCAAAGTAAGGATCTTTGAGAGCGAATTTGGTCGCCTTCGCGGTGTTACTCTCGGCTTGATATTGCATAATGTTGGAACAAAGAATAGGGTGTCATTGTTTACTCCAACATAACACAAAATGTCATCACTATTATAGGGTTCAAAACAAATAAAACTACAACATACAAAAAATATCTACTCAATTTGTATTGTTTTATTAGAAACACAGCTTATACAAATATTAACAAACCAACAATCACTCGAGTAATATATTTATGTATAACTTCAGTAAATCTATAACTATGTTCAACATAGTTTATAAAGAAAACTCAATCAAGACGTTTGAAAAATATGTACGATCGATGGCTCCCAGGTATTGAGCCACTATGTAACCTTGTTGCAGTAAACAAATAATCTGTTTTGAGGCATCTGTGTTTCTATGTTTACTTGTTATATATAACAAGGTTCTATTGAGGCAAAACAATAACAAGTAGTAAGTACTACTACTGAGAGTATATTCACTGAAACGCCGCTAATGTACAGACGCCAGCACATCAAGCTACCCCAATCTGTCAAATTTTCCCAATTGAAAGTGAACCTTATACTTATGTGATAAAGTTGAAAATCTATAAAAGAAATTTGTCAGATTGCGGTAGCTGGATGTGCTGGCGTCTGTACATGACTTTTTATTGTAACATTTACTTAAAAGTATGTTTCTGTGTGCAATAAAGAATAAAATTGGCTTATTATGGATCTAATATAGTCTGTTACAGCCCCAAATTCAATAATTTTACAAGGTCAATAGTAAGCAAATGCGTTCTTCGAAATACTTTGATACCTTAAGCCGCGACGTTGCATTTTAGACTTAAATTCGGCAAATAAGTTAATAACGAGAAAAATAAGCAAAATAATAACTTTAGTACAAAAATAGTAATAAACATATTACTTTAACATTAATAGTAATATATAAATTTCATGAACTATTCTAATAGTCCGAGATTTGACGTCACTATTTTAACATTCATGTGTATTTTTTTATTATTAAGAGCCATTTCACGTTTTCGCGCGAATTTCTAAGATTTCGGGCTCCTATATTACCATCTTAAGTAATACCCAGAAATTATTGAATACATGTTAAATATGGAAAAATCGTTTATTTTACGTTTAATGTATCACATTTACCAAAAAAAATTTGCTTGTTCTGTAGTGACTCATCTCCCACAACCATTTTAATGAAAAATCGCCGCAGAGTCAATTTCAAAGTCCTGTATCTAGCAATTATACTTAAATAAACTAAGCTAAAAAAATAAATTCTGCATGAGACATATATTTTATTCGTCGTTTAATGTAACAGATTCTTGAATTTTGTTACCATTAATTAGTAACAAAATAAATCCTTACACCAATTTTAAGTTTTTTTTTTTGAAATTCATAGTGATTTTTGATTTAAATAAAGCGTAATTACTAAAATAAAATTATACCAAAATAAACTATGTTCTTTGGAGAATCGAATACTACAGTATTTTTTTAAATATTTGCAATTAATTTGTCATAATATCGATTTGAACATCAGTTTAAATTACAATAAATTACGATACACGGGTAGGCGCCGATTAGTACGGCGCGAGCGCCCGTCAAGGTAGGACCTGTGCCATTTTTCCCGCGTCCCGACTTACGAGCGCTCGTACAGTGAAGTAGTTCATATACTGCGACCACATAGTTTTGATTCGTTTTGTATTTTTTTATAAGGTACGGTTTTATTTATTATGAAGTATGTATGTATGTAAGATTTTAGTTTTTTGTAGAATAATTATATGTTTTTGTTTCAAATGCTAACCAAATTGGTTCGGTTTTATCAAGACTCCGTATTGCCGGAAATCATAGATCCGAGAAATGCAAGATCAATGCCTTTACGGCAAATATAATATAATAATAATATCTGGGGACAATGTCACACAGATCATCCTAGCCCCAAACTAAGCAAAGCTTGTACTATGGGTACCAGGCAACGATATACATACTTATATAGATAGATAAATACTTATATACATAGAAAACATCCATGACTCAGAAACAAATATTCATGCTCATCACACAAATATTTGTACTTACCGGGATTCGAACCCAGGGCCACCAGCTTCGTAGGCAGGATCACTACCAACTAGGCTACGGTGATCGTCATATGCATTTAGCATATTAAAAATACTATGTTCGTTTTTGTATCAACTTTTATTAAATATTTTACATAACATACCTATTCGTGTTTTCTTATTATTCTAGCTAGAAATCTTTGTCAGAGTAAATAAAACTTTTTTTTTATAAATCTCTTATCAATTCACATTACGATTACGGCTCAAGATAGCCTCGTCCTTCTTGACACGTGTATTACACAGTTTACGTTGTGTTTGAGCGGGTAGACACGCACACATAAACAATGATGCAGTCTTTTACCTAAACTCGAGCGTAATCATTTTGTGAAATGGCTCTTAAAATTTGTAATAATATTTTTTTCTGTCGGACTGTTTGTAATTTATAACCACAAGTAAGAAAAAAAATGTTTACTTCCAAGTTCATTCTATAATATTTAATTTAATAATGTTGTATTACACTCTAATACGATATAATATATATAAAGGTGCTAAAGCCTGTGAAAGTGTTGACTAGATCTGTATTGTGCAGTGTTCTAGTCAAATACTCTGTAAGTGTTATTACTGAAATAAAGAATTTTTAAGAACAAAACTTTAATACGACTTTCATATACCAAACACAACAGTTATACAATCGCAAATTGAAGGACTATTTAATTATGGTATAAAGGCCTTTCACTGTATAAAGCTCACTTATATACAAAATTTTGTTTACTTTTAATGTATTATTTTATTGTTTAAGAAATTTCTTTCGATATTAATCTTATTACTGTTTTAGGGTCTTACATAAAATGATATCATAACAATTTCAATATAATGCAGCTAAATTTTCAATAGTTACGCAGCACAAACATATTTACCTGATAAAAATTAATGCAAAAAAGTTATTACACAAAAAAAATACATGAAAGTAGAAATAGTGCAGTCATATTATAATTTTGGTTAGTTTTCATAACTTCTTAGATTATTTATACTCATATACTAGTTTTAGGTAATTAATATCCACATTTCAAAGAAGTTGTTTAAAATTACATACATAGACTCACGCCTGTTTGCCAGAGGGGTCAGCAGAGACCACTGATTTCCATTTACACTCATACTCGTTTAAGATAATTGTCATCATCATCACCATCATATCAGCCGAAAGACGTCCACTGCTGGAGAAAGCATTCATTTTCTAACTCCTCCTTTTTTCTCTTTTTGATTAAATTCGTTGCGGGATCCAAGACAGTTAAAGCGCTTCCCCGGGACATGCCTGAGCTTCAACGCTCAGTGTCATTTCATTGTGTGTCACTGTTGATCCTGGCTTACAGGAGTTGCAATGGTGGGTAAGAGGGAGGGACTAATGCTGGACAAAGCCCTCCTCCAAAGATCTCCACAATTGCCGGTGTTGCGCTACTTGCATCCAGCGGCTTCCACAGACCATCACAAGATCATCGGTCTATCTTGTAGGGGGTCTTCTGGTTCAAGATATACGTCATTTCCATTTTTTTTCTTTACAGCGGTTCTCGTTGGTAAATCACGTGATCTCTGGCCGTTGTCATTGATCTTCAAGATTGCAATAACAATTAAACGCGCTTCTGAACAACTAATTTGGAGTATGGACACTAATTACATAAAACTTCAGTTCATCTATTTTAATGCAATCGAAAGCTTATACAAGCTTGCTCTTTAGCTGCGCTTTCCATACAAAATTATCATTTTAATGAGTGTAAGAAAATAATTTAAATTGTTGTTCTGATGACACTGGTAACACTAAAATAACGTCAATATTCATTATGCTTAACACTAAGGTCCTCAAGTATCTGATACTCAATTATTTTAAGTGGGACTAAAACTCAAAATCTATACATTCTTCAAGTTATTTGAAGAATGTATAGGTGCAAACTGCTCAAATTTCTTAAAGATTTTATCGGATATTATTATGTACTACATAAATCAAAATTATAAATGTATCAGATACTTAAACGAGTACACAAATACATTTCAAATTATAAGGCATTTATAAAGTTTGGCGCGAAACATAGCGCACTAGGTAATGGTAGGAACAGTTACTGCAAACAAACTTTCGCGGAAATGTGACTGTAAGAGCCTATGCACACCACGTTTTGTAAGCGCGCCGTCGACGCAAGGACGACGCTTTCAGCAAGGAAACTAGAAGTAATATATTCCGGGTCGTCACTCTGCCCTTTACTGGCTATCGCGTAAAAGTCCAAATAACAAAGTAGTAGTATTAGTGTTCCCTATTAGTTAAATACAGTGTAGTGTTAAAAATAAAATAAAAGTAGTGCTAACACTTATGTAGATTTTTTTTTAAACTACCTGGTCGCACAATTAACAGCGCGTTTCCAAAACGCGCGTTAGCATTGCGCGTGTATCGATACAGACGCGCCGGTGCCGTGCGTTTGTATCGCGTCGACGGCGCGCTTTTATCCTACGGAGCAGTATGCGGCGCGTCTGTATAGATACACACGCGCGTTAGCATCGCGTCTGTATCGCTACAAACGCGCGTCGACGGCGCGCTTATAAAACGTGGTCTACATAGGCCCTTAGAGGTCATTATAGATACTTTGCTTAACCCGTTTGTTACTAGGTACAGAAAAATTGCAGTAGCAAAGCTTTTTCTTCTGCCCCTAGTAATGTCTTCCTAGCCGAATATCGGCCACGGCGGCCAGTTTCAAAAGAGATTACCCATCTGCACGGGACATATTATAGCCCGCAATTATGTGCGCAAACACAGGGGCATTCTCTATTCCATCACTCTCATGATCCCATGGGACGCCTACTACGCTTAGCGACACGACCGGAAAGAGGTCAGGTACAGGACCGACGGCTTTACGTACTCTCGCGTGAAACTAGCTCCCATGGACGGCACTCGACCAGGACAATAAGTGGAAGTGCATATAGTAGCATTACTAAAACCGCTAACCATCTGATGTCACTCTGCTTAATTGCTGACATTATTGTATGAAAAAAAAAGCATTCGACCTTTTCTGTCTTATAAATATATCCTTAACCAAAAACGCATTTTAACTTGAATTGTATGCTTATGTACAAATGGGGCACAAATGTCAAATTCAGTTCAAATGTCAGTTCTAAGCGGGTCAATAAAATGTTATCATAACCTAAGCTGTTCGAGTTCTTGCAGCAGGAGATGCTCGTTCTTGATCTTCTCCAGCTGGTTGAGCTCTAGCTGTTTACCAGCTGCTTTCTGTTGCTTCAGCTTATCTATGTCACTTAGTTTCTGAAACAAGTATGAAACAGTATATAGTTATCTAGGCTCCGCCAGTTGCTGTCGCAGCTCCGTAACTGAACGGCGAGGTTAAGCCTCTAGACGCCCTGTCAGTCTATAGCTATTACTACTATATAAAACAAGCATTTAAAAATAATACAAAAAAAAAAGATAGAATGTTGTAACCTAGTTTGTAGTATGTACCTTTTTAGCACTTTACCTGATCTATTGCGAATAACAACTTAATTTACTTCCTAGGATACGTCACTGTCTCCCCTTAATACAGGCTAATTAGTAGCCTATCTAGGAGGTAGCACGACAACGATATTGCGTAATGTGATATGTACTAAATATTATGTAATAACCATGTGTATTTTAGTGAAATTAAGATCTATTATTATTATTACGCTATGACGGGCCAGTTGGCGTGGTTAGTAGGCCTTTCACGCCTCAAGCGGTAGGTTCAATTTCCACCTAGGACAGATATTTGTGTTGACAGAAAAGTATGTATTAACAAAAGAAAAGTAGTATGTATATGTAGTATACCAGTTATCTGGTTTCATAGTACAAGTTCTGCTTAGTTTGGGATCAGATGGCCGTGTGTGAGTAATGTCCCAGGATATTATATTATAGCTAGGTTACTGCCTAGGTGGTTAAATTTCTGAGACTCTTGGGAAAACCAAGCTCGCAGAGATCCAAGAGACTACAGCATGGGGCCCTTGATAAAGAAATGATATATTTTCTAAAGGGTCTACACTACAACGTGCGAGGTTTTACGCAGAGGTGCTAGCGTCCATAGGCTACGATGACCAATTACCATTAGGTGAGTTGTATGATTTTTACTGACTTGGTGTCATGAAAAAATCCCGAGAAAAGATATAC
The DNA here is from genome assembly GCA_951640165.1 of Pseudoips prasinana. NCBI lineage: Eukaryota > Metazoa > Arthropoda > Insecta > Lepidoptera > Nolidae > Pseudoips > Pseudoips prasinana. Next base: position 16,913,227 of record OX621236.1, on the reverse strand, counting down.
AAAGAGATGTGAAAAAAAGCCCTTTTATTATTTGCCAGTCCGAGTTGGCGTCATTCATAAGTTTAAAGATCAGTAATTATGAATAATAATAAACTATAACAAGGGGGTGGACGTATCCGTGTGGATAAAAACCCCATATTAATATAATAATATATAATATAATAATAATAAATTTTATTCAAGAAATAATGTGTACAAAATTATATCTACTTACTTTAAAAATAATTAATACTAAGAAAAAATTAAAATAAATATAAAAAGAAATTTCATTCCTATTATCACATTGAATTATTAATGTATTAGGTTGTAAATATAATTAAGTAGTTCTATCAGTAGGTTGTAGTATTTAAAGCAGGGAAGATCAATGAGGTCAAATCAGGAAACCGAAACGGTTTATCGCTATTTATTTGCGCAGCGCTCTGACAGTTCGACATAAAAGTGATAAGTGATAACACATCAACCAATACGACCCTTTTAAAGGCAAAAGGAAATACATTGAAACAGTTCCTATTCAATGCCATTTACAAAAAGTTAGTTGATAAAAATATAAAATACATGATATTCTAAGCGAATTTAATTTAATAATAATATTTAATTCGTACCTAAATGAAGACAGAACCATTCAGATAATATGTAGTAAAAATATAGCTAAAATTTTTAATTTCTATATTAAGCCTTCATATGATCTCCTTGACAATAACTTAATATTAGGTCTTTACCTATGAAATTGCCGTTCTGCAGTACTGGCCATTTCAAATCAAAATAATTTTTGTTTGGCTAAGAATTCTAATTTCAAATTAATTTTATTTTAAAAACATGGATTCTTTTTTCCAAAAGTAGTCATTTCTTTATTGATTAGTGTTACATTTTCATCGCATTTTAATCTTTTTCGTCATCATGGATACGTAAAAAATTCGAGTAATTATGGAATATGAGTACCGTCGTGGCAGCAACGCGGCACAAGCGGCACGCAACATCAACGACGTTTACGGAGCTAACACTACAAACCAACGCACCACCTGTTATTGGTTTGCTCGCTTCCGTTCTGGAAATTTCGACCTGAAAAATGAACCTCGCGGTCGTCCGAAGACTTTGGTCGACAATGACGAATTAAAGGCGGTTGTGGAAGCTGATGATACACAGTCTACGGCTGAATTAGCAGCAGCTTTCGACGTTAGCGTCAAAACAATATTGGTCCATTTGCGTCAAATTGGCAAGGTAAAAAAGCTTGACAAATGGGTGCCCCACGAACTCAATGATCGCCAGCGCGAAGTACGCGTCGAGACGTGCCTTGCACTGCTCAACAGACACACAAATGAAGGAATTTTGAACCGCATTGTTACCTGCGATGAAAAATGGATTCTGTTTGATAACCGCAAGCGCTCAGCAAGTTGGTTGGATCCTGGTTCAGCACCTAAACAATGCCCTAAACGAAAACTTACCCCTAGAAAAGTGATGGTCACTGTTTGGTGGTCTAGCGCCGGTGTGATTCATCACAGCTTATTACCAAACGGGGTGAGCATTACTGCAGATGTGTACTGTGAAGAACTGAGCACAATGATGGAGAAGCTGGCGCATCTCCAACCAGCATTGGTCAATCGCTCGTCTCCGCTGCTCCTGCACGACAACGCGCGACCTCATACTGCACAGCAGACGGTCTCCAAGTTGCAAGAACTGGGGTTGGAAGCTCTCCGTCATCCGCCCTACTCACCAGACCTTGCGCCTACAGACTACTACTTTTTCCAGAATTTGGATAACTTCGTGGCGGGAAAAAAATTCAATACCCGAGAGGCAGTACAAAATGCCTTTGAAGAATTTGTTGCCTCCCGTCCAGCTGATTTCTTTAAGAAGGGCATCAATAAACTGCCACTGCGATGGCAAAGATGCATTGATTGCATGGGTGATTACTTCGATTAATACAAATAAAAAAATTCATGAAAAAATTCGTTTAAATTTTTTCATACAAAACGGCAATTTCATAGGTAAAGACCTATTATAAGCTAGCTAAATATCATTACAACTATAAAATAATTCGAATTGTAATTTTTTTCATACAATCCGTGTACCTAAATATCTATATGTACTTAGAAATAATTATAAATTACTACAAACATGTTCTGACTATTTACAAGCACTTTTTTAAAGACTACGTGAATAAAAACCTTTTTTATTTATTTTATTTTATTTATTTAATATTTTATAATACAAATTATAAAAAATAAATATCCTTGGACATTATTACTGGTTTCTCCTGAATCTGGATGCAATTATCTATATAAGTATGTATTTACAAAAGAAAAGTAGTATATGTAACATGTACTCTGGTTTCTATAGTACAAGCTCTGCTTAATATGGGATCAGATGGCCGTCTGTGAATAATGTCCCAGGATATTTATTAATTTGATTGCTTCCACACTTGTACAAAATAACATCTCCCGCTCAAGTCATTAGTCTCACTCGAGACTGACAAAGCTCAATTACAATGAAGGAAAGATTATTTACCTTATTAAGGTTCTTGATCTTCTTGTCCTTTTCAGGGTCTCCGGTGGAGATGAAGGCAGGTCGTGCCGCTGCAGGGGGCGGTGTCACATCTCCTTTAGATTTTTCCTCGGCCTTACGCGCCTTACGGGCTTCACGCTTCTTCTTCTGTTCTAACGCTTGCTTTGACGGGGTCGCTAGACAGAAAAACACGTGTAAATATTCTACCTTAGAGATAATAATAGGTGTTTACCTATGAAATTGCCGTTTTGTATGAAAAAATTTAAACGAATTTTTTTCATGAATTTTTTTATTTGTATTAATCGAAGTAATCACCCATGCAATCAATGCATCTTTGCCATCGCAGTGGTAGTTTATTGATGCCCTTCTTAAAGAAATCAGCTGGACGGGAGGCAACAAATTCTTCAAAGGCATTTTGTACTGCCTCTCGGGTATTGAATTTTTTTCCCGCCAAGAAGTTATCCAAATTCTGGAAAAAGTAGTAGTCTGTAGGCGCAAGGTCTGGTGAGTAGGGCGGATGACGGAGAGCTTCCAACCCCAGTTCTTGCAACTTGGAGACCGTCTGCTGTGCAGTATGAGGTCGCGCGTTGTCGTGCAGGAGCAGCGGAGACGAGCGATTGACCAATGCTGGTTGGAGATGCGCCAGCTTCTCCATCATTGTGCTCAGTTCTTCACAGTACACATCTGCAGTAATGCTCACCCCGTTTGGTAAGAAGCTGTGATGAATCACACCGGCGCTAGACCACCAAACAGTGACCATCACTTTTCTAGGGGTAAGTTTTCGTTTAGGGCATTGTTTAGGTGCTGAACCAGGATCCAACCAACTTGCTGAGCGCTTGCGGTTATCAAACAGAATCCATTTTTCATCGCAGGTAACAATGCGGTTCAAAATTCCTTCATTTGTGTGTCTGTTGAGCAGTGCAAGGCACGTCTCGACGCGTACTTCGCGCTGGCGATCATTGAGTTCGTGGGGCACCCATTTGTCAAGCTTTTTTACCTTGCCAATTTGACGCAAATGGACCAATATTGTTTTGACGCTAACGTCGAAAGCTGCTGCTAATTCAGCCGTAGATTGTGTATCATCAGCTTCCACAACCGCCTTTAATTCGTCATTGTCGACCAAAGTCTTCGGACGACCGCGAGGTTCATTTTTCAGGTCGAAATTTCCAGAACGGAAGCGAGCAAACCAATAACAGGTGGTGCGTTGGTTTGTAGTGTTAGCTCCGTAAACGTCGTTGATGTTGCGTGCCGCTTGTGCCGCGTTGCTGCCACGACGGTACTCATATTCCATAATTACTCGAATTTTTAACGTATCCATGATGACGAAAAAGATTGAAATGCGATGAAAATGTAACACTAATCAATAAAGAAATGACTACTTTTGGAAAAAAGAATCCATGTTTTTAAAAAAAAATTAATTTGAAATTAGAATTCTTAGCCAAACAAAAATTATTTTGATTTGAAATGGCCAGTACTGCAGAACGGCAATTTCATAGGTAAAGACCTAATATAATGATCTACCTCATAGAATACAGCTGAAAATTTATTAAATTTGTTTTTAAGAAACGAGTTAAAGTTTTAACAGACTACAAAAAAGAGGAGATAGGCTTTTCGAAATGTATACTTTTCGATAGGCAAAGCTTACATTCTTTAGATTTATAATTGCAAATAAAATTCCGAAAGATTTTATTTAAGAATACATACTCCACCCAAAACTATTTTTTATATAAATATTTAATAATTTTAAAAATTCAATAACAAAACGTGCTTTCGTAAATGATTCATTTAAACATTTTTTTTAATGCCAACATTTTAGTTATAAATAAGCAAAAAGGGTAGTATAAACACTGATTTAAATGATTGACAGCCAAGTATTGAATAATATGAACTTTGTAAATATAGGGCCCAATTTTAACCACCACCAAAAAACATTCTAATATTTATGAAATGGAGAGAGAATTATTAGTCTTATCAATTTGGTACGACTGCGGCAAAATAATGTTCTAACCTGACTCTAATAGAATTCAAATTTGTTCAAAAAAGGCACAGCAGTTTCAGATTATATGTTATAAGTACCACTAGGCGTTTCTCCAGGCTTATGCGGCTTCTCCTGTTCATGTAGTGTGAAGGTTGAAGGTCTGTTCTTCGCGCCCGGAGGCCTGTATGCCCCAACTGGCTTCGGCGTCGCGTCCTCAATGGCTTTAGGCACGGTCTTAGACAGGTCACTCTTGGGGAAGTTGCCCGGCTGCCAGGTGATCGCTAGAAGATTCTCCTTCTCCTGGCACACCCGCTTGTGCATTAGAACGCCTGTGTAGTGCCAGATTTTGTACCTGGTGAATTAGTCTTTATTTTATATTTAGTTTTGGTATTGAATTAAGCTACTAGTTTATATTTGAACGAGTATTGAAAATTGAGGTAAACATTGAGATTTAGGTGTTGATGCCATTCAGACTATAAACGTAACTGTTGCGTGAGGTTTGTTTATGTTTATTATATGATTTTTTATTAAAATACAGTTTCCACATTAGGGAAAAGAATCTCTGTGCCGCGGAGTACTTTACAAAAATATAATAAAAAAAAATGGGAAATCATAAATTTGATCTTCCGGCGGGTCTCGAACCTGCACCATCTACCAATCCGGGGTAGGCACTCTGCGTTAAGCTACGAACGATACACAACAACGATACCAACGATACTTTCCCATTTTTGAGATTAGATAAACGCTTAGCATTGCGAATAATGCTATAAACTTTAAATTTAATAAAACATATAATTAACGGATACAAAGTATATCAAGGCTCAGAACAACTATTAATAGGCAACACAAATAGTTGTCCTGTGCGGAAATCGAACCCGGGACACAAAGTGGCTAAGCGACTATATTAACCCACTGTGCCACTGTGTTAATTATAAAAATTATGTCTGCACACATAATTTTTATAATTAAACGTAATTATTATATTTGTTCAATTTCTCTAGATGTTACTGTTTTCGAATATAGCCGTCGAGTATGTGTACATAACACATATTCAACGGCTAAATTTTAAAACCCCGTAACTCCTATCAAGGCACATGTAATTTGAGTTAAAAAAATTAATTAACCCATATATTAGAGTTCGGCTACGATACAAATACTTTCAGTTAGTTTAACCTACTGTATTTACATTTTAACACAACATTTACATTTTGTACAAATTTTGGTACATTATTTTATTTTATTCGATTAAGAATTTAATAGAGTTGTCTATGAAACTAACGGCTTTGTTCCCAGGAATAGGTATTTATGTGATTTTACTTTTAAATTTTAATATTTTTGTACAAATTTTGGTACGTTATTTTATTTTATTCGATTAAGAATTTAATAGAGTTGTCTATGAAACTGACGGCTTTGTTTCCAAGAATATAGGTATTTATGTGATTTTACTTTCTGACTTACCCATTCCCCACAGTTAGCCTAGGGTAAGTAGTGGCCGTGACGAAGACTTCAGCGCGCGGGTCCCACTGCAGGCTCGTGGTGTCTGGTGCAGTGCAAGACCCTATCTTCTTATACCCTCGCAGCTCCCACACTTCGATGTGACCAGACCCTATGTTGCCGAAACCGCCGAGAATCATACGTGTGAACGGAGTTAAGGAATTTTAATTAGACATTATATTATATAGACATTATTTGAAGACGGGCCTGTTGGCGTGGTTGGTAGATACGCTGCCGTTCACGCCGGAGGTCGTAGGTTCGATCCCCACCCGGGACAAATATTTGTGTGCATGAACATGTCTGTTTGTCCTGAGTCTAGGTGTGAATTATCTATATAAGTACGTATTTACAAAAGAAACATAATATATGTAGTATATCAGTTATCTGGCTTCCATAGTACAAGCTCTGCTTAGTTTGGGATCAGATAACCGCGTGTGAATAATGTCCCAGGATATTAGCAACTTAACCATACTATTTCAACATCAAAGAAGAGCTGGAATTAATAAACTGCTTTACAGATTTTGATAAAAAAGAGGCAAAAATATTCCGAAAAAACATTTAAAATCGAAGGTGCACGTTTACGTTTGGAACTTTTTGGACCTGAATTTCAGTCACGGCGGCCAGTCTCGATGAAGGCTAGCCAACTACGCGGGCCATATTATAGTGCACAAGTGTGTGAGCAAACACAGAGGGCACTTTCTATTCCATCGCTCTCATGATTGTCACCAATGTCAATACAATTCTTTACTATTTTTTTTTATTGCAATCATGTGTACAATATACGATAAAGTAATCGCTAGTCACGGCAAGAATGATAAATAGCCATATTTTTTCCTCAAATATATGGTACCGTATACTATAATAATAATATCCAGAGACATTATTCACACACGGCTATCTGAACCCAAACTAAACAGGGCTTGTACTACGGAAACCAGATATCTGATATATTAAATATATATAAAAATAAGTCGGGTTTTCCTTCCTGACGCTATAACTCCAGAACGCACGAACCGATTTCCACGGTTTTGCATTCGTTGGAAAGGTCTCAGGCTCCGTGAGGTTTATAGCAAAGAAAATTTATAAAATTTAACGCGGGTAACACCGCGGGGCACAGCTAGTTACTTGTATTACATATATACTACTTTCCTTTTGTAAATACATACTAATATAGATACTACACAGGCCATGTTCATACAGACAAATATCTGTCCTGGGTGGGAATCGAACCCACGACCAGCGGCGTGGAAGGCAAACATTTACCAACCTCGCCAACCAGTCCATCAATACTATTTATACTAATATTACAAATGCCGTCCGTATGTATGTATGTTATGCAATCACACCTAAATGCCTGAGCAGATGCTTCTGAATTATATATTTGACCACATTAATTTTTTACTAACTACTACTTGATAAAAGTATTAAATTCGATACAAAATACGAAAATACTATTTACCCAACTTCTAGAGTCTTTTTACGACTACTCAATCTTAATTTAATTTTGCAAAGTATAAAAATCAGGTAATTAACTCCATATTGTGCAATACCGCAAATATTTTAGCAAATCATTTGTTTGACCACATACATTTTTTTATGAACGATGTGAAACCTAATCACAATTAACGAATCCCCTTAATTACCTAAGAGCCTGATATAATAATATAATGTAATAGATTATCAACTATTATTACTACCTTTTGCATTTTTGTTTAGTTTTACTTAATTAAATAATTAATAGATAAATTAAAGAATAGATCTTTTTTCGATGTCGCGATGTCGCTTACATAATGTGTAGCGGGTCTTCATTGCTTAACCGGACATTGAGGTGAGAGGGAGTTCATATGTAGCACTACAGACTAGGTAACATTAATTTCTCTACTCCCGCCACGTGCAAGCGGCTTCGGGAAGACAGCGATCTGTTTGTGGCAGGAGTCGTCATGGGAGGGCAATCCCGAGCCCTCCCAGGGTACGTGTCCCGACCATGTGGGACATGGCGCAAAAGGGGGCACCGGAGCAAAATACCCGCGTTCCCGGGGCTCCCCCATCAGGGACTCTACCGGCTAAGTCGCCGAAGATCTATTTCTTAAATGGCGTTCAAATAAATTAAGGTTAAAAATTACTTAATCAATCGTTAAATCGACTTCAACGTTGACAATCGATTCCGGACCATTTGACGTCCCATGTGCTCATGGAAGCCGATTTAAAGATTGATTAAGTAATTTTTAACCTTTATTTATATGAACGCCATCTAAGATATCGATGTTCGGCGACTTAGCCGGTAGAGCCCCTGGCTCCAATAGAAGTCCACGGCAGGTAGGTTTAGTCGGTGCAAGTCCGAGATACCCACTCGCAGACACTTTGTGGGTGGCATGCATAGGCATTCCCCCTGCCTATTCAGAAAAAAAATAAAAAAGGGCAACATTACCTAATAACATAAGGGCCTCGAAAAATTTCCTTTGGCCATAGCTCAGAATAGCATAAAGCCTCTAATATTACATAGAGAGTAAACGTAGCTAGAACGCTGAAATTTTTATTTTTAGGGTTCCGTATCCAAAGGCTAATACGGGTCCCTATCACTACGACTTCACTGTCTGTCTGTCTATCCGTCTGTCATCAGGCTGTATCTCATGAACCGTGATAGTTAAACAGTTGAAATTTTCCCAGATGATGTATTTCTGTTGCCACTATATCAACAATTACTAAAAAAAAAAAATATTTAAGGGGGCTCCCATACAAAAAACGCGAATTTTTTGCTAGTTTTTATAGATAATGGTACGGAACCCCTCGTGCGCAAGCCTGACTCGCCCTTAGCCGGTTTTTATTTATACTAGCTGGTAAGATAAAGAAACTATTGAAAAGGATATGATTTCCTTCAGGTGGAAAGTATATGGAGTTCCAGGCACCCGTGCCGAACTCAAAGAGCGGTTCGCATTTGGCGTTAAATAGTGTTGCCTTTGCGGGTGCGTGCCCGTACACCGCCACCCACTCATTGGAGTTGCCCGGATTCCATGCGATTGCGTGGATGGGTCCCTCCTTACCTGAGAATATAGAACAAGTTAATTAGGTGCACGGTGGTATTAAAAGAACCTAATTACACATTTTTTCAGATTTATAAAGCTTAAACCACTGTGGCTTACACTCGACACTTTTGAAACCACGATACAAGTTTTGTTTTGACAAGCGTGAGAGAGAATTATCGGAAGAAATGTGGTATTGTTCCAATATGATTATATACAACGTGTAACTTAATTAACGCACATCCTGAAAATAGTTTGTTCAGCATCGTTTACTGAATCGATTTATATAATTTTTAATATAGGTAATTTTTTATTCCAAAATAATTTAAACTACGGAAATTATCGTTATTTTAACCCTGTACAGTCAAAACAAAGTAATAAGACTTTTAAATCGCAGTTTTATTTGTATTCATACAAATTCCATCATTCAACACAAAAAAAGAAAAATAAACTTTATTCCAAGAAACTAATTTAGTATATAACAATGCATATACATGTCAAATTAAAAATTTAGTGTATGTATTATGATCACAAGATAATATTCTAATTGGGGTGTCTGAGGGTGTGCGTTAATTACGTTACATGTTGTATATGTACCATTTTTAAATGTATGTTATTGTATTTTTGTATCCTGTAATGTTTTCTTATCTTATACCGAATGATTATATACAAGCGCAAGCTAGATAGAACTTTATTGTGTGCCGAGAGATTCGCTATTTACATAAAGAGTATGAAATCTTTTGTTGATTTTTATTCCGTGCTTAAAGTTAAATGTGTCATTTCAACATTCCAGCATAGTATAAAGACATATAATATTAATATTAATTACTTACTGAATGTCACATTTCCTCCACTTCCTTTCACATCTCCGTATGACAGCGATTGCTTTCCGTAGTAGGACCCACCAGTTTTATCCACCTATAAATTTAAAATTCATATTCCACCAGATCAACCAAATAACAAAAATACCAGAGACATTTTGAAGCATGGATATTGTAATAGTAGTAATTAAACTCGTGTTGGCTAGGAAGTTAGTGCTTCCTCAGGAGTGAGCATATTGAACTTTTCAAGATGTTGACAACAGCCAAATGGCTGTTCTGAGTAACTTATTCAGTAGCCAATATTTCCAGGTTTGCATTATTGAAAATAAACATGTATTTTGGCTATAAATATGTAATACGAAGAGGCTGTCAAACCACGATTAAACTACTAACACGATAAAAAAAACAATCAACGCCGCCTCTAAAAATCTTAGAGGAAAAAATCTCGAAAAATTTAATTGTCTATTGCAATGGTTGTGCAAATGTACAGACGCCAGCACATCCAGCTACTCCAATCTGTCAAAATTTCTTTTATAGATTTTGCATTTTGACAGATTGGGGTAGCTTGATGTGCTGGCGTCTGTACTAGCTGAGATGGGGCCGTTTTTCATGCCAGTAGTAGCCCGGATACTATTTAAAAATCTATAAAAATATAAACTAAAATTGTTACACATTTTCCGTACGAGATTTGGAAATAAAATTATTTATATCTTATTTAATTAGGTTTAAGATGAAATTTTATAACTGTATTGATTACAATGTTGATAACTTTCTGTTTATCCTAATGTGACCCATACTCTAAAGCTTATAAGGATGAGATTTGCATGAAAACTAAAGTTAGAACTGTCATAACATGGCATGAGACTGGTGAGATACTAACATCGGTTTGAGTCATAGCAAAGACGTTGGTGCCACGCCTGTTCCAGTAGAACGTTGCCTTGTCCGCCTGGAAGGAAGAGCGGCTCACCACCGCCTGGTTTTGTTCGAACTCTGGATACTTGTAGACGCGCCAAAATGACGGCTGCCCTTGCTTACCTAACAAGACACCACATTATAACTAAATAATAATATGCACTTTATTGTACAAACGCCAGCACATCAAGCTACCCCAATCTGTCAAATTTTCCCAATTGAAAGTGAACCTTATGCTTGTTTTTTTTTTTTTTTTTTTTTTTTTTTATATAATCTGCAATCAGTCGCAAGACTATAAGCGGATGAGTTAAGTGGGTATGGCTTTCAGGCGACAAGACCAGTGTCTCGACTGCCAATCTAGAATACATCCCTCCTTTTCAGCCTTTTCATCGCTACGGAGGGGATTAGAAGATCATTGGCCAAGGTATTTGGATGGACCGAGAGCCGATCAGCATATTTCCTTTTGAATTTCTCAATTTCAGACTGAATAGTGGGAACACCAAGATATTCGTGGATCTCGTCATTTTTGGAGAACCATGGGGCAGCTGTGATGGTACGCAGAATGTTGTTTTGGACACGTTGAATGAGCATGACATTGCTTTTACTAGCAGAGCTCCAGAGTGGGATTCCATAGGTCCAGATGGGCTTCAATACGGCGTTGTAGATCAGAAGCTTGTTATCCGTTGAAAGAACAGAGTTTCTACCCATAAGCCAGTGGAGGTTTCGGAACCTATGATTGATTTCATCCCGTTTCTTCATAATGTGATAGGTCCAGGTGAGCCTTCTGTCTAAGTCAAAACCCAGATATTTTACAGTCTCAGACTCTGGTAAAACATCAGGACCAAGTTTGACAGGAGGGCAATTTCCCCTTCTTAAAGTAAATGTGATGTGGTTCGATTTTTGAGCACTTGCCCGGATGCGCCACTTACTCTTCCATACATAGGTCTCATCTAGCAGGTTTTGGAGCTTATTACTAGCTTGTGCTGGGACCTCATCGCTTGCAAGATTGCCAGATTCTTCGAAGTCGCCGTTTGTCTACAAGTTTTTCTTTAATATCGGCTGATTGTGGTGTCGATGGAAGACGAGTTAAAAAGGGTGAGTTTTTCCATGCAGATACCTGGATCAGGTTTGTTAAGTACATGCAAGCATTGTCAATATCTTCTGGGGTTTTCATGGGAATGTTCAACTGGATATTTTCGTCCAAGAAACTACGAAAGCCCTGCCAGTCAGTTTTCCGATTTGATAAGGAGTCAGATGGCTCGGTATATATGACTGAAGTACTCAAGGTAAGGATTACCGGCGTATGATCAGATGAACCATCGAGGCTCGATTCTACAGAGGAGTAAAGATGACTGATCCCTTTGGTTACAAAGAAGTCCAGCAAGTCAGGTTTCTTTTTATGATCAGTTGGCCAACTCGTTGGTTCTCTAGAGGATATTGGAGTAAGGTGGTGAGCATCTAGACAGCTTTTAAGTGAACGGCCTCTTGGCAGAGTCATACGAGAGCCCCAGTACGTATGCTTTGCGTTCCAGTCCCCTCCCGATATGAACTTGGATCCAAGTTGAGAAAAGTAGTCTTCAAACATTTGGTGAGTGATCTTGTGTTTAGGTGGACAGTAAACAGCAGACAATATAATCGAGCCTGCTCGATCGTCTAGTCTTATAGTAGTAGCCTGTATATGTTGCGTGGCATATTCCTCCAGTATGGTGTGCTTAAGGTTTGATCTTATCACTATTGCAGTACCCGCATGAGCTTTGCCATCGCCAGGATGGGGGGTAAAGTAAATGTTAAAACCCTTCATTCGATAACAACTATTTTTTGTGGCGTGAGACTCAGAGACTAGAACTATGTCAAGTTTATTGCTCTTGATTACTTCTTCAAGTTCGACTATGTTTGGCGATAATCCATTGATGTTCCATGTTGCAATACGTATGGGTATTATGAATGTAATTTAGTGACAACGGTCGTCAATAGGTTCAGGAGGGTACCTATCTGTTGGATGAGTTGGTCTATCTTTTCAGATTGTTTTATTAGAATTTGTTCTATCCGACTTTGTTGAGGGTTGTTTTTAGAATCACCACAGTCAATGTTAGTGCTGCTTCTACTTGCTGCGATGTCAGAGTAGCTTCTCTTGTCACGGAATAGGGTGGCATTTGATGGTGGCAAGGTTTCCTTGGGGTGATCTTGTGGGTCAGTTGGTGTAATTTTGTTCACCTCGTTCTTTTAAGGTCGAAGGGGATGCTTTTTGTTCTGGTTTGCCTTTCTGGACGCGATCTCCAAGTAGACCTGACAGCCTTTAAAATTAGCAGGATGATCACACGAGCACAAAGCACACTTGGCAGGAGTACTGCGATCTTTCTTTGGGCATTCTGCGGTTTTGTGACCTTCCCCACATTTAACGCATCTATACGGTCGCATGCAGTTATTTTTAGAGTGACCATATTGCTGGCAGCGCTGGCATTGAACAATTGTTTTTGCTTTATGAGGGTCTTCTATTGTGACTCGCTGATGGTGGATATACTCTATGTTTTTCACTGCTTTGTTATTGGCATTTGGTTCTAAGTTGACAAAAAATGTAAAAGATGGACTTTTGTCTGGACCATATCGGGCATTGATGATTTCCCCGCGGACTTTATTCCCAGTGGCTTCAATCGCATCGATTATTTCATTATGTGGTGTGGTATAGTGAAGTTTCTTTATAACAATGCGATATGCCTTCTTTTCTTTTGGTGTGAATGTGTGACCAATCAAGCCTTTGGCCCTAATTGCTGAAATCACATCTTTATAAGTTTCTGGGCAATTGACTAGAACTCGGAGCAAGTTTTTGTTTGCTATTCTTATTTTAAAGAGTTCAGGATCACATACTGATTCTATAAGTTTTGACAGTTCGTTGACGTCTTCTATTCCATATAGAACAATGGGGGGGGGGGGGGGTTTATTTGTATTTAGGTTCGGGGTGGCATTATTTCCATTTTCAGAATCTACTAAAGCTAGGGGAGTAAACCTGTTTGATACTGCCACAGGATTGCTGTTTGGTGGAGAATCACTAGTTCTTTTTCGCTTATTAGTACCTGGTACCCGCTGCCATGGTGGAGGTACTTGCTGGGTGCATGGGTTGTCATTTGGATCCACTATGTCTCCTGATTTTAATTCTGGTCGGATGCAGATTTAGACATGTCACTTAGAGAAGCTGAGCGTGGTCTATTAAATAGTCCAGGATGGAACACTTGTTGAGTGAGGGTTTTCTGATTTGTTTTGGGTGAGGTATTTTTATTGGGTTCATTCATATTTGTTCCCACGAGTAGGGTCGAATTAAATGGTCACTCTCAGGGTGACGCCTATTCCTGAGAGAAGGCATTAATTCAACGACACGTCGCCTAGTGTGTCGAGGTTGGTCGCTAAAGACTGCGTTAACCCATCAGTCATTCATCCTCTTGGCACGTCCCTCACTGTAGGATTGGGGGATTTATTAGAGAGGTTACCTTCATCGCGGTCCAAGTGGCGAAGCTCAGACCCCCGTGCCTGCGAAACATGACCACAGGTTTACGGTCTGGGACAACCTTTTCAGGTTGCACAATGGTTTTTCTGTCGGGGTTGTCTCCCTTATCTAGTAAGTTGGTTATAAGGCGCCAACAGTTCGCCTGTGCCCTTCATACTTTGCTATTACAGCTTATGCTTATGTGATAAAGTTGAAAATCTATAGAAGAAAATTGACAGATCGGTGTAGCTGAATGTGCTGGAGTCTGTACAAAAAAAAACTATATTTTACATTGTAATAACAAATTTAGTTTTTAGAAGAAACCATATAGGTACCACAAAATTCTGACCCAAACCAACTAACCCTAAAATCTAATATCTAAGTAGGTATATCTTTTTAACACAGTTCTTATGAAAATCTGGAAAAACATATAGGAAAGCAGTTACATCAGAAAAAGTCAACATTCCAGCAAGGGACATGAATGTGCCTTTAGGAAAATTAACGAGTTCTCGAAAAAGTTTCAGGAATGCGACAGATACAAATGAGTATAATATACAGACATAATTATAAACCTTTTTGATAGTTGAGTACCATAGACTATAAGGTAATTTTTAATTCTTATTCTTTATTGCACACAGAAACATACAATAAGTTAAAAATTACAAATAGAAAAGGCATGTACATAGGCAAGCTTAATTCATAATTGAATTTTCTTCCAGCAAACCATCAGGACAATGATATTTTAAAAATTATGGGTATAGGCAGTGCAAAACAAAGTATTATAATTATGTACCTTGTCTGGTAAACATATTGATAGAATACACACTAATAATTACATACGATACGATACGTTATAAAAAAAATATATATCTATTTAATAAAATACATAAACCTACATACCTGATATAAACGTAAATTACAGAGATAAAAAGTGATTCTTAGTTCTGCTCCTAAAAATACTCAATGACAAGCTATCATGTATGGAATGGTAAAGAATTCCAAAGGCGTACTGCGCGTACAGTAAATGAACCATCATAGCGGCTGGAATTATGGGAAGGAGTCCTAAGAAGAAGAGAAGGAGCAACAGTGTTATAAAGAATGGAATTATAATATTAAAGTTACAGTGTAACCATACCCAAAGTAAATACAGCAAAATAATAAGTTGGTGCCGGGCTGGGAGACAGGCTGAATGACTTCAGTTTTTCAGCCTGTAGTTGCTGCACAAATCTCTCAAAATTGCCATCCTCATATATCAACACCCTGGAGTTCAATTGCAAAGAAAATATCTTCTCATCTGATGACCACTTTGGTTCCCTGTATATGAAATAAATAAATATTATTTTGAGTTATTAATTAAGAATTCTAATTAATTACTTGATGGCAATTGTCATCATCCACACACAATTTGCCAAGGTCAATTGAAAATTGTATTCGTGATGGGAAATACATATTTGTGTCAGTAAATGTATGGTGAGGTGAGCTTAATTAACATCAAATGTCAAATTAACTTTGACAATAATCTATTCTGCAGAAATTACAAACAGCAATAGACAATATTCTATTCTACAAAAATATTTATATTATGTGTAAATTTATATATTGTGTTAGACACTAAAATTAGTTGAACATAAGTTTTGTCACAACCTTATTTAATTTAATAATAAAACAAACGATAATGACACAAGCATCGAAAACTGTAAAAGGAGTGGCTACCTAGTACAGGGAAGCAACAAATGATAAACTCAGCTCGTCACATCTATTTTTTTTTTTTGTAATGGCACCTTTAATTCATTTTTCATAGTACATTATTCAAAATGATTATTAAATATTTTAATAAATTTAAAATTATCCTCACCAGCCAGCTTGATTCTTTTGTGTAAAACAGCCAGCCATTTCACCAGTGGCAGATTTGTACACATGAAGATTAGGTTTTCCCTGGAATATGGAAAGTTAACTTCGTTATTTTGTCATGCAAGCAATTAACTTTTTCATATGCGGTAACAAATATGTATACAAAAAAAAATACATTTGCAGCGATTCAAAATGATATACTCGTTAATAGTAACATTATTAATTTAGGTCTTAAATTAATGTTACTATTTACAAGTACTAATAAATTAAAAAAATTATAAAATAACACCCACAAATTTAAGTTACTACCTAGAATTTAAGCACTAAACTCAAAAATGGGAAATCATAAATATAATTGTCCAGCAGGTTTTGAACCAGCATCCTCCTACAATCCAGGGTAAGCTCTCTACTGTTAAGCTACGAACAAAGAGCAAATAAGGTTATAAAACAAAAAAAATAGATTTTAGTACTGGTGCAAATTGAATGGATTATCCACAAGCATCTGTATGTATTTAAACCAGTCTGTCACCATACACTAATATTCATAAACAAATCTTCACATTATGTGATGCATTTACTCTGTATTGAAGACTAAACCAAAACCAGGAATAAGTCATGTTTGTATAGTTGTAAGACACATAGATATTCACCAGTTCAACTCCAGAATAACCTACCCTCATTAAATAGTTTACTTAACCACCACCCTAACTTATGAAACTATTTACCATCTAAGTAATATTGTTCACACTGACACACTCCAGTCATTCACACCACCCTTGTAAATATGACAACCATCCATCCATACCCACTAAATACATACATAATTGTTCCTTTTATTAAATTTATTTTTTCTAACATGATAAAGTTATAGTATAATAAATATTAAGTATTTTATTGTTGTTTGTCTTACATATTATTATTATATTCTATTAATACTTATTTGTGTTTGTCTTTTGTTCCAGGGTTCATATTAACGCCTTAATTGTATAAATAACAATAAATATAGATTAATTAAATTTTGGATTCCCATGAGTAGTCACTACATGACACTGGCAGAAATTGCTGGAGGAACCAGCAGATTGCCATAAGACAAATAAAATAAAATATATACAACGTGTAACAGAACGAGTGAACGTAACTTAAGGGGCATATACGGTCTCCTTAAGCCTACCTATACACAAAATCTCATACCGAAATACCATCGTTTTAATCTTGATCGTAAAATAATATACCATTCAATATATCGACAAGTATTTTTACCGATATAACGAACATCCGTACTAACACAGCACAGCTGATTCTGATTTACGCTAGAAATTGTTTGACATACCTCTGTGTTTCTATGCACGCCTGGTAGTTAGATTCCGATTGCACTCACTACACATATTTTGTTTTATTTTCGAGTTATGTTTTTATTTATAGCACTGCTATTGGATACTTTACATCGTATAAGTACGTGATACACAAACACATTACGAGAATCTTTTTATAGTTTAACTTCTAGTTGAAGTTGTTTTCAGTACTGATGGAAGAATTTCATTATTTCACGTTCACTAAAATCTGCACCGACACCGAAAGCAACTCTAAGACTTGCCAACTAACACGAGTCTCTCTCATGTACAACATATCCATAGAATCGTAAAGCTTTCATGTTTCTTAGTTATAAAGAGGCGTGGCCTCCATCGCGACACTGTACCCTTCACGACATAGGTTCCTCGTAATTAAACAGCCATAAATTCTGTGACCTATGAATCCTCATCATCACAAAGTGCACGTCTGAGGCTATTCTTTCATAGATGAATGCACGAAATTTTCAAAATTATTACGATCACTAAACGACATAGTTAAGGATTTCGCGAAACACTTTACTCATTACTAAACGACATTTTAGACGATTTAGTAACTAAACACGACCTAAATAGACAGCAGTTTACGAATAACTGATGATTTTAATATTTTTAAATACCTAAATGAAAAATGCACAATATTTGATGAATTTGGCGGCTTTCTTCGAACGCGGCCCCTTTGGCGGCGTCTTTGAGTCCACTCAAAAGAGCCGCCTAGGTATCGACGACGCGTGCGGCTCGCTTAAATTAATATTAAAAGATATTTAACCGTTTATTATTTACCTACATCAACTCTTTGATTTTGCCGCCATATTAGTGTAACTTTGGATATAATCAGGACGGAATTTGAAATGTCCCCTACTGTTCATATGAGCCTAGTACATTATTCATATTTTTTTATTTGTATGTATTGTATGAATGATTAATATGTCGTTGGGAACCTTTAAAATTTAGAGTGTATCACTCTAAATTTTAAAGGTGGAATTGAAAGTGCCCCTGCACTTTATATTCCATCACTCTCATGCTCCGATGGGACGACTAGCGATACGACCGGAAAGAGGTCAGGCACAGGAACGACGGCTTTACGTGCTCTCCGAGGCATGGGGGTGTAATATCGTCAACTCCCAGACTTCGGGCTGATACTGAGAAATTTCTTTTTACGGAAAAATCCCATAATCACTTTTTGGCCCGACCCGGGAATTGAACCCAGGACTTCATTATTCCCATAATCACTTTTTGGCCCGACCCGGGATTTGAACCCAGGACTTTATTATCTGCAGTTGAACACGCTACCGCTAGACCAATGAGTTATACACGAACACATTCAAATGGCGCGGCCCGCGGTGGCGGCATCTTTGAGTCTCTTAAAGAGGCCGCCACGCGCGGGGCCCGCTTTGATGAAAATTAAAAAATATTTAACCATTTATTATTTACCTACATCAATCCTTTGTACTCGCCGCCGTATTAGAGTTCCTTGCGACAAAATCAGGACGGAATTCGAAATGTCCCCTAATGTTCATATGAGCCTAGTACATTATTCATATTTTTTCGTAATTTATCAGTAGTCGTACCGCGTTTGTTTATCTGGTTAGTTTGTATTAAAAATTAAGTACCTATTCGTTTCCGGCCAGATTAAATTCACATACTGAAAGAAAAATTTAATATTCTTACTATTTAAACACACAAAAAAATATCTGCAGTTACATAAGTCAATTAAATTATTTATTTCTCCTAGATCCAACATCTTGCGGAATATCAATTTAAATTAAGTGATTTTTCCTAGTTATCAAATTTGTATGAATGATTAAAATGTCGTTACCTTTACGGGAACCTTTAAAAATTAGAGCAAAAATTCAGTTAAACATTTGATTGAATCTTAAAATAAACAAGTGTAATAAATTATGTGACTGTACAGAACCACACTTTTTATTTACAGTCTAAGTAGTAGGTACCCAAAGAGTTTGCGGTAAGGTTCATTACCCTTGCGGCTGAGTTTGCTAGTGTTGTTCATAATGTCGGTAATCTTACATGTTGATTTAGGTTGTCGATAGAAAAATAAATTACTAGTTGAATAAAAAATGATTATTTCTGTTTGAAGTTTCGTCCATAGGTAGCCGTCCATATACCCTATAACCCCCTTAAGTTACGTTCACATTTTCTGTTACACGTTGTATACATAATTATCACATCAACCAAAAGACGCATAGAGCTGGATAAAGGCCTCTCCAAATAAAATTGAAGTGTCTGTTTGTAATAACCGATTTTTACTACGTGTATATGAATATATATACGGTACATACTCCAAAATAACATTTTTTTAAATTTTTGTCTGTCTGTCTGTTTGTTCCGGCTAATCTTTGAAATGGCTGGACCGATTTTGATGGGATTTTTATTGGCAGGTAGCTGATGTAATAAGGAATAACTTAGGCTACTTTTATTTTAGAAAAGTCTTTTATTTTGGAAAAAACAAAAATAAAACAAAATAAACTAATTAACATGCGGACGAATTAACAACCTCTGGTTTAGCAGTTGGGGCCACTAACTACCAGACAACTAGACCAGTCAAACTTAATTAGATACCACTACTTAACTAAGTTATTACATAAAGGGATTAGAACTACAACTTTGTAAGGAGAGGATAAATACATTTTGCGACTTATACTTATAATTTTAAACAAAATTATATACCTGTGGAGATTCCTTTGTCATAACAAACATTTCCCACACCATAAAATAGTTGTCCAAAGGAGAAAAGAACATGTCTTTGATGTTGCCATTTATGGACATTGTCACTGACCAGTCTGAACATCTTACTACCTCTGCTCTGAAACAGAAAGTATTAATTAATATAATATAACTACCTGTGTGCTGCGGTTTCACCCACATTAAACTTTGGAAATATTATTTGGATATATAAGCTATATTACTAGAAAGTTTCATCAAAATCCATTCCATAGTTTTTGTGTAAAAGAGTAACAAACATCCATGCATCCATAGTCACAAACTTTTGCATTTATAACATTAGTAGGATAGTAGGATGTACTGTGTAACAACCAAAGACATAACAAAAAAGATGACTAGGCTTATTAAGCTTTATATCTTCATTGATAATTTTGGTTGTAAACCTATTACTCTCAGACAGCACTTAATCTATTTGACGGTCACCGTAGCCTAGTTGGTAGTGCTCCTGCCTACGAAGCTGGTGGTCCTGGGTTTGAATCCCGGTAAGTGCAAATATTTGTGTGATGAGCCTGAATATTTGTTTCTGGGTCATGGATGTTTTCTATGTATTTATCTATCTATATAAGTATGTATATTGTTGCCTGGTACCCATAGTACAAGCTTTGCTTAGTTTGGGGCTAGGATGATCTGTGTGACATTGTCCCAAGATATTATTATCATTATTTGATAATGTTAGGCCTTGGTAAATTATTTGTTTTGAGATCATTATATTTGACTATGCTAAATAATTTTGTAGGTATACCACAGCTCTAAGTATGTTTTCTTCCTCTGTCCAACTATAATACAGTTGATTTGTAACATCTCTATCAGTGTAGGTATGCTATAGTTGATTGACTAGACACAATTGAGTTGATTTACGGAAATAGTTGATCAGTAGGATAGGTAGACATAAAGTTGGAACAAAGGTGGTATTATTATTATTAAAACTGACATGAGGAGCTAACATAATGCAAAATAGTAAGGGGTAACTCTCATAATTAATTTTATGTTAGATTCGGCCAACAGTTTCGTCACATCATATTCACCCTGAAGATGACTTCCTGAAGAAGTCGAAACAGTTGGCCAAATGCAACATAAAAATAATTACATAAGTTACCCGTTACTATTTTTCAAAGATTGTACTTTTTGTTTTTTGTTAAAGTTCCAATTCATATACAAAAATTTTACTTGACATATATGGAATTTAACTAATAAAACTCACATACATATATGATGTTAAAATTGATGATGATAATATTGATGATGATAATTTAGCACATTCAATATGAAATGACAAGTTTAATTGAAATATCTGGGCCAATTTCGCAAAACAGCTACATTTCCTAGCTACTGATTTAATAAAAATATCGAGATTACTTGCAAGACCTATATATCCGTTTGCAGTAATGACATATATTTTGAGAGCCCCATACTAAAATATAATATATTAACATAGATTTACTTACTTCTTATCGGTCCTGTACGCAAGATAGGTGCCTTTTGTACTAAATATTATGCTACGTATATTCGTAGTAGTTTCATCTATCAATGTCCTCTCTTCGTAGGGCTCTTTGAAATCAATTAAGAATATATTTTTGCTGGTCAAACCTGTAAACATATTGTTTTATTTTTGTTATAACCTATTAAACATGCTGCATTCTGCATATACGTGAAGTTAATATTTACCGGCAATATGTGGAGTGCTAGACATTTTTACTGACAAATCGTGCTCTATAAAATCTAATAATTAAGTACTGTTCATTCTATTTACTTTAAACGTTATAATTATCGAAATACCGCACTACACGTAAGATATTTTTAAAATTTACTTTGCCGATAATTTATCGAAGTAAATGTCAGATTTACCAGAGAGTATGTACTTCTTCTTCTTTTTATAAATGGCAATTAGTGCCGATGTCGACAATTCTGCCAATGTCAGATTGTGAAATGGGAAAACGTGAAAATAAATTAATTCAATTTTAACGACACTAAATTGGTAACACTAATTGTGTATCTTGCTGAGTGTTATAACACTGGAATAGACATAATAATGATGATACATAATATAAATATGAACATGAATATTTGTTAAAGTATTAGAAATATGCCACTACAAAATTCATCTATACTTACCTACAATTTGATGCGATTGCATCGGATAAAAGCCATTAAAACTTTGAAAATTTCTGGGGATGAACATGTCAATAATGATGAAAAGTTAATGGGGGTAGGGATATTTAAATTAGAGAGGCAACTGTACAAATTAAAAGCAGGATTAAGTTGCGAGCATTCAAAAAATATGTGGTCCAGAGAACCCTCATCCAACCCACACTCACAAAGTGATGAATCTCGAACCCGAATTTTCCGAAGGAAAACAGGTGTACAGAGAGTATGTAATAATATTACATGATTTGACAAGCACGCAGTGGTGAAAATCCATAATATTAGCATTTTTAATCGTGGTCATTCGTGGTCGGTTCATTTCGCGGTCCGCAGCATTTTCCGTGGAGTAACGAACAATGGTCATTGGTGCTGTTCACTGATCAATCCCAGTTTGGTATATTTCGTCCGTTTTCATAAAGAAAACGCGTTTTGAGAACTCCAGGGCGAGTTAGCCGTTAACGGCACCCTCAGTAGGTCAGGCTCAGGTAGTTGAGCAGGAATTCGTCATGGTAGACGAACCTAGCTCGTTTGTATTCAAGGATGACTAAATGACATGAACAAACATGCAGCCTTTAATTTATCATTATTCAGCATAAAAAAAATATTTAAGTCCTAATATAACCTATTATTCTGTTAGATTTAATTTAATTTTATAGATTCTGTTGATGTGTGTACATACATATTAATTTTATCGATACCTACTTAGATTTTCAATAATAAATGAAAAATTAAAATGGTTTTTATTCACGTAGACTTTAAAAAAGTGCTTGTAAATAGTCAGAACATGTTCGTAGTAATATATAATTAATTTATAATTATTTCTATTAACATATAGATATTTAGATACACGGATTGTAGGAAATAATTTAAAATAAGATTTATTTAAGGATATATAGCTAACTTAAATTAAGTTATTGTCAAGGATCATGTGTAGGTTTAATTATCTAAATTTTAAATTTTAGCTATATTTTTACTACATATTGTCTGAATGGTTCTGTCTATATTAAGGTACCAATTAAATGTTATTATTATGTGGCGGACCTTGTGTTTATAACGACGGTCGCGCATTAATGCTACCACCAGATCCATTGCGCCCCAACTGAGAAGATCCAGCGAAATAAACTCAGCGGGTGTCTCTTCTACCGGCTTCAACACGGCCCAGTTGAGACGCTCCGGCGAAACATACTCAATGGGGCATATAGCAGGCAAACACAATATATGCTCGATCGGTTGTCTGATTAAGTATTTATTTTAGTTTTAGTATATTAGAAAGAGAAAATAAAAACGTCAAAATAACAGTATCATTAATCATTTTGAGACACAACCTAGAGTTCTGAAATTCGTTGAATATTTAAATAATAGATAGTTTTATTACAGATAGTTCATGTAACATAAAAGATTACTCATGTCTATATGGCTATAAGATCCCCAGCGGACTATGTGCAGGTAGATCCCGACCGCCAAATGTCTTTATCGTCAATGTAATCCTTAGTAGTGTAGTAACCCTTAGCCATAAGTTCACGTTTAATGTGTGATTTTAACTTATTATCAGGAAGTTTAGTTAAATGAATAGGGAGCTTGTTATAAAACCTAATACAATTTCCCATGGATAACTTATTAGTTTTGCTAACTCTAAAGGCTGGTATAGTTAGTTGGTCCTTATTTTTAGTATTGACATTGTGCAAGTCACTCCATTTTTTATATTTATCCATATTTTTCCGCACAAAAATTATATTCTGATATATATATTCAGATGGAACAGTAAGTCTAATTACCTCTTTAAAAACGCTTCGTAGAGACTCGCGACTGCCAAGACTATAAATAGCTCTGACTGCTCTTTTTTGTATTACGAAAATAGCACTTATGTCAGCTGCTGAGCCTCACAGTAGAATACGTAATAGTAGTAAGCAAAATATACTAGTCTAGCAGTTGGTTCGTCTGACAATTGACTGATTTTCCAAACTGCATATGTATGCTGTACTGAATTTGGCAAATAATTTTTCAATTTGAGGACCCCATTGTAATTTTGAGTCCAGTGTTATTCGCAAAAATACGCAAAAATCTAAAACTTCCTCGTTAAGTACAACCGTTGGTTTAATATGAGTCACATTCGGCAACGAGAATATGATGCATTTGGTCTTTCCTGCATTCAAAAGAAGATTGTTTGTCGAAAACCAATTTGATATGAGGCCAAGAGTTTTATTAGGTTCTATAAGATCCTTATCTTTCCTACTCACTTTAAATATGAGTGACGTATCATCAGCAAATACAATTATGTCCGATCCTTTCTCTACTAGATATGGGAGATCATTGATATAAACTAGAAATTAAAATGGACCCAAAATCGACCCTTGGGGCACCCCCATTTTGACAGAATGTCGTGTTGAATTTACCCCGTCTTGAAACCAGTTGTTCTAGACCTGATAAATAGGACATTACAAGATCAAGACGTGTGCCAGAAATTCCATAGTATTTTAGTTTCGCAATGAGCGTATGGTGGTCTACGCAATCGAAAGCCTTAGAGAGATCGCAGAAAACTCCCAGCGCATCCTGCGATCCCTCCCAAGCCTCCAATATAGACTTCATTAGTGCACACCCCGCATCCTAAAAGAACGGCCCCTTACCCAAACTGCTTGTCATGCAATATCCCATTCATGTTACAGTGCGACAACATGTGGCTAATAATGGTGTTTTTATATGCAATATTCACTCTAATACTTCCTTCCTCTGGGAATCATGTTGGATTTTAAAGCCTGTGGTTTAATTATATTTTGTGCAATTTGTACCAACGTAACTGAAACGACTGTCAAAACATAAATTCAAGATGGTGGAGCTTTTGTTGTATTTCTGAACGGCGCGTGAAATTGTTATAGATTGTTGTTCGAAATAATGTGGATTCTTGTTTAATTCTAGTACATTATCAATGTTTAGTAATAAGGCTCAGCTTCAGAAGCGTACACCTGAAAATGGGACGGATCGCGAGAGTTTTCTCTCGCAATTAGTCGACGAATACCTTCATTCTTCATCGTATGGTAAATAAATAAAATTTCTTATTATATTAGAGTAATACCATGTTAATCAGTAATATCCAACTATAATTTAGCTATGACGTATAAATAGTAAACGCAGTTGTTGTTTTAATAGCTAATCTTTTTATACCATTTTGCCTTACCGAACGTAGTGCATGAAAGGTTTCGTGATTTACGAATGGAGGCAGACTTTAATACACGCATCCATGCAATGAAAAACCCACTGACCCAACATGTTGGCGAAAGATAGTAGCTATCTTTAAGATCTTGTGCCTATGTTACATTTTAGTTGTTTAAAACTAAACTGTTAGGGTGTCTCTATGGTGTGAAGTCTTGGGCATTTAAATCACCACTTTTGAGCAATATTTACGTTGCGTGTTGCACATTAATTTTTGTACATAATTTTCAAACATGTACGTGCATTTTAACTTGTATAATCATGAATCTGCCTATGAATTTCATGTGCTATATATTATATTAGAACAATATTAATAATCATCTACATTATATACTACACATTGAACTGATACTATGTTCAGCACTTTTATAATAATAATAATATCTAGGGACAATGTCACACAGATCATCCTAGCCCCAAACTAAGCAAAGCTTGTACTAAGGGTACCAGGTGATGACATACATACTTTTATAGATAGATAAATACTTTAATACATAGAAAACATCCATTACTCAGAAACAAATATTCATGCTCATCACACAAATATTTGCACTTACCAGGACTCGAACCCAAGAACACCAGCTTCATAGGCAGGAACACTACCAACTAGACTACGGTGACCTTCTTGGATCGCTATATTGGGTACATAATTATATTTAGTGGATATGTTCAAATAGTTAATTATGTAAGTACGTCCCTGGTACATACATTTACCACATTGCCATCCTTCCATTTACTACCTGTGCATCTCATCTCATCTTAAGACTGGCCTGTGACATGGTTGGTAATTGCTTGCTTTGCATGCCACAAGTGGTGGGTTGGATTCCCACACACAACATATATTTGTGTGCATGAACATGCCTGTTTGTCCTGAGTCTGGGTGTAACAAAAAGAAAGCAGTATTGTAGTATATCAGATATCTGGTTTCCATAATACAAGCTCTGCTTAGTTTGGGATCAGATGACTGTTCATGAATAATGTCCTAAGATATATTATCTCTGTATTTTGTGGCTATTTTTGGTCCAGATATGACATATGACAATGACATAATATTGATTCACAATGCAAAGTAATAAATCTAATCACAGAAACTTGAAATCATAAATTTAATTGGCCTGTTGGTCTCAAACCAGCCTCCTCTACCAATTCAGGGTAGGCCCTCTGCATTCAGATACAAATAAAACATACTGGCACATTAAATTTAGGATTTCTTTGCTAACACCATTTCAGATGATGTAGGTGACACTGTTTACCATCAGCTTTGTTTTCTAGAAACAAATCTGATTGTTTGAGGGTGCTGGTTCAAGACCCCACCGATCTTTGAGAATGACAATATTTTCATTGTGCAAACAAAAGTTTTGAAAACAAAAGTGGCATTATACGAAATTATTTTAATTGAACTCTTTTTTCGAAATAACTATATTATTTATTATTACAGTTGCAGTTTGTAACTAAAAGTAAGATAGGTCAACTGTTAAATAATGCCAATTGCAGTACTATATTTTATTACCTAGCCTAGATATATCATAATACTGCTTCACAAACATGAAACGGTCATACTTTGTAACTAAAAGTAAGATAGGTCAACTGTTAAATAATGCCAATTGCAGTACTATATTTTATTACCTAGCCTAGATATATCATAATACTGCTTCACAAACATGAAACGGTCATACTGATTTTTGTATAATGCCACTTTTGTTTTAAAGGTACGACATTATTTAGCTATATGTGTCTAATTCTATCTGTTTTTCAGATGCTAAATGTCAAGTTCTAGCCAACTTGGCCAATTTTGCATATGATCCTATTAACTATGAGTACATCAGAGATGTGGGTGTTCTGGACATTTTCCTTCATGTAATAAAAAATGAGAATAATCAGCAATTATTGCATTATGCTGTTGCTGGGGTCTGCAATCTATGCTTTGGTAAGCACAATAATATAATATAATAATCATGTCTGTTTGTCCCCAGTCTGGGTGTAATTATCTATTTAAGTATGTGTTTACAAGACAAGTATTATAATATGTAGTATATCAGTTCCATAGTACAAACTGAGCTTAGTTTGAGATCAGATGGCCGTGTGTGAATAATGTCCCAGGATATTATTATTTACTATCAAAGATGTTTTACACTCACCTAAATTTTTCACTTGGTTGATTTTTCTTACATATGTGAATGAAGAGCCTTAATTAAACATACATAGACTCACGCCTTTCCCAGAGGGGTAGGCAGAGACAATGGATTCCCATTTGTCATGATCTTTGCACACCTCTTTTGCCTTATTGTATTCTTCATACATGCTCGCCGGTTTAGGGTACTTCAGACCTGTCCTTTCTTGTGAACATCTCCAATTTGGTTGGAGATTGTTTCCAGTTGTACTAAGAGCCTTATTATTAATTTAAATAAAAAAATCCTCTGCTGTTTTTTATATTCTTTTTTACTATACTGGAAACATTTTAAATAACTAAGTAAATCAGCTGCTATATTAGGAACACCCCTCACAAGTTGCCAATCCCTTCAACCTCTCAGATGAGCTCTGATGACCATACTCACACAATATTGAGTTATAAGTGCTGGCACCCTAAGATACAGATACTCTGCTACGGCTACGACTTTTCCCTATGCTTTAGTAATACATATTATATCCTTAAAAGAGAAACTAGTTTATGGAAAGCAATCAAACCTGAACTTGTTATAAATATCATTATCATTATCAACCAAAAGACGTCCACTGCTGGACAAAACTCACCCCCAGAGATCTCCACAACTGTAGGTCTTGTGCTGCCCGCATCCAACGGCATCCTCTTGTTTTAATGTTACTAAATAATTATTATATCAAAATATTTTTTGTAATTGTGCTATCATATCTTTCAGATCCACTGAATGCTGACTACATATTATTACATTCTGGGTTAACACCTTTGCTAGCACTACTGAAGACCAAACATAGTGATATACTAGCTGATACTATCACAATTTTAATACAACTGAACAATAATCAAACCAGCACAGAAATAAACACCATAGATGTAATACAACAAATTCAAGAAATTCAGAAGTCAGATGACAAAAGGCTTGTGAATTTAGCTACCATTTTCCTACAAGATGTTTGCAGTACAAACGAGAGTGTGTAAATAAGAATTAACTCAAAAATGAACAAGATGCTATCAAACCGATTCCCTTATATTGTTGTGAACAATAAAAACTATCAGAAGATATGCAAGATTCATACCACAACATTTAGTAACACAGCCTTTAAAGCTGGTGATAAGATTAGAATACAAAAGACATTGACTCAGAAAGACTTAGATGCATTTTCCAATCTCACCAGTGACCATAACCACTTGCATCAGAATAATGGCAATAAGAGGCCGATTGTCCATGGAGCCTTGCTGAATGGCTTGGTAGCTGGATTGATTGGGACTCATCTCCCAGGACCGGGCACTGTAGTTGTCTCCCAAACTATGAAATTTCCAAATAAGTGCTTTGTTGGTGAAAAACTAACGATAAGTGTGGAACTTGTTGATGTGAGAAAAATCCTCAAGGTGAAGTTCTATTGTATTGTGGAGGAGGAAAAGAAGGTTGTGTTTGAGGGTGAGGCTAAACTGATGTTAGCCAAAGACTGTTAGACTAAGTTTACTTCAATAATAACTTATTTTATAGGTCTAAGTTATGCTAAGAAGAAGTCTAGAGAGCATAAGTGCATTATAAATTCTTAAAAATTAAGAAATCTTTAAAATTTGTAACTAGTTACAAAAAGATCTATAGAAAAGTCTAAAACTTTATGATAGTATGTGTCTTATGTGCCAATAAATTCATGAAATCAAATTATATAAACTGTAAAGTACAATTATTTAGTTTTAATAAGATTATTCATTACCCATTGGTAGCTGATGAACAAACTGGTGTATTCTATAGTAACCTCTAAATCTGTCCATATTGTGTCCATTATTGTACAATTTTCATAGTCTATACTTAATTAAGACTGATAGAAAATAGTTATTATACTTGATTGCAGTACCATTTGAGCCGGATATTTTTAAGAACAAATAATCTCATGGAAGAATCTAGGGACTGAAACTGACACCACTGGAAGAATCAAATGGAACAAATTATATTCTACAATTTGACATTAATGACTATGAGAATTCTCTTTATAAATTCAGTGAGATTTATGTTGTATAGTTATCTTAAAAGAAAAGCTTTTTCTTATAATACCTTGCTGACTGAGCTTTATGCCTGATGTACATTTTTTGAAGGTCAAAGTACAAATTATTTATTTTCTCATATGGACATTGGTACCCTAGTGTCAGAGTTGTTCGAGCCATTTGTAGTCTACTGACATGGTTTAACAACTGTTATATAAGTATTATGGCTGAGACTGCTGTAAGATTGAAAAATATGCTCAGAGATTTAACCACTTTTTGGTGGTCACCTTTTATAGACTAGCAGCTTGAGTAGATGCCTAACACCGCTGATTTTGAAGTTGCTAGTTATTTATTTTATTATATGGACATTAGACAGTTGAACAACTCTGATACTAGTGCCAGAGGCTGGTAGTCAGAGTTGTTCAAGCCGTTTGTAGATCTCTATGACATGGCTTAGCAACTGTTTTATAGAGTAGTGGCTTAACTGTTCTATAACTATTATTGCTGGGACTGTCCTAACAGATAATAGAAAAATACATTTTTAAAACATTTTTTGGTTGGCAACAATTTATAGACTGCCAGCTTGAGTAGGTGCCTAACATTGGTGATTTTTTATGGACAGTGGGCTGTTTACACTTCGAGGCGTTTGTGACACCTTAAAGTGTTAATATTAGGTGATTAATTAAATCAACATGTAAACGGCCATGCAATCTACTGTGTGCATCACCCACTGTAAGACATGGCGACAATACACATCACCCACTTAAACTTACTATTTGAGTCAATCGCATAAAAATTGTACGTCATACAAAGGAATAAATAAGGGAGATTAATTATGATTTTTCTTTGTGTAGCGTAGAATTTTTATGGAATTAACTCATTTAACATTATGTAAATCAGGCATGGCTAAGCTCTGTAGAATACTCGAATTGACTTCATAATATTTCGCCAATCCTCATTGTGGTTTATTAATGATAAAATAATCTGATGTTAGTGGTTCAATATATTGGCAGCAATATCCTGCGGCAGCAAAACGTTTAACACAAATGGGTATCAGACCCATTGGTATGTATGTTTGAGTCCCCAACACTCAAATTTATACAAGTAATTATTAAAGATGGCTGAAATGTAAAAAAGTTTTAGCACCTTATTAACATTTAGAGATGCTATCTTACACATAATGATTTTGATGATAAAAATGACAATGTTTCTGAGCTTTGGATTGACGCACATTATTTGCAGCCAAATATTACAACTTCTTTTTATGATTATTTACATTTAAATGGATATTGTTATTGCAGTATGCATAAGACATAATAATAACATTAGTATATGAATATTCCCAAAAGCCATTCAGAAAGATTGTTTCCTAAGCTACATTTCATATATAATAATTCTAACTATTGCTGGCTGAATCCTGATTTGATATGAAGTAATAAGTAAATTGTGATGTAAAAGATTGTCAAATAATATTGTTTTGGCATACTTAACATAATAATGGAATAACACCAATTTTGCTAAGATGTATTATATTCGGTTTTGTATTAATGTACAAGTTTAACTATATGAAATTGGATGCAAGTAAAACAAGTATTTGCTTACTGAATAGTATTCATAGGTTGAAAATAAAGTTGCCGGTGTGCTCTTTAAAAGCACCAGGTGTGCTTTTATAGAGCTTGTATAGCCGTTGAGTTGTTCCTCTCTTGTCTCTTCTCCCATACGATCAAGGAAACTAAGGCACAGAATACGCGCACCTACCTCGCCCGTACACACGGCTACATATCAAGCTATACATTTCCAATATAAGTTGACCTCTAATTTTATGGAAATCCTATACAACGCGGGATGAGCTTATACTGGAATTGAATATCTTGATTAGTGTTGAAAATGACTGAATTAGACTGACTCTCATTTACGGTCAAATTGGTAAAAAATGGTCATTAACTGTCAAAAATGGTAATTTTCTGTCAATTTGATTTCAGTAATATTTTAGTACCTTTTAAGTTTTATCGTTGATAAAAGTCTACAACTTCTAAATTGAAACAAAAAAGTGGTTTTTATGACTTATAGTATTATTATATAGTGTTAATCATTTTACATTTTTAATCCTGCGTGCATTTAAGATAAAATGGCAACGTCGCATCGCCTCGCGCATCGACTTTGATGTCGTCTTATCCTCTCATGATATAATAGAAAATAAAACGTTGCTTCATTTAAACTTGCATATAAATTGGGTACCTAAATAAATAAATAACTAATTGGATGGTAGTCGAGAATAGACAATAAAATTTGAGTCAAATTGACTGAATTTGACAGTAAATGACCGGTCATTTAAGGTTTATGACAATTGTGACTAGTCATATTCAGTCATTTTACATCACTAATCTATCTATCTAGCCGTGTGTACGTTTGGATGTTTAATGGGATACATAATAATCGTTGTTTTTTTAAGGTGTAACAAGAATAGTGGGCTTAGCTTAAGCACCTTAATTTTTTCTACGAAACTGAAAGCCGCGTAAGAGTAAGAAAGTATCAATTAGCGAGATACGAAAAGATAACCATTACAAAATGTCAATGAGATAATCCATTTGGTTTGGGGTGAAGCAAAAAAAGGAATTTCTTGTATTTCACAAACTGGTTTTCTTTCATGTAAGTACTCGAGTTTCATGGGTAGATTGAGCTTCTTGAATCTCCTTCACTATTTATATAACTCCTTAATATTCAGAAGATGTTTTCCATTTGATACATCTTCTACTATATAAAAATAACTCTGGTTTTCCTTCCTGACGCTATAACTCCATAACGCACGAACCGATTTCCACGGTTTAGCATTCGTTGGCAAGGTCTCGGGCTCCGTGAGGTTTATAGCAAATAAAATTTATAAAATTTTACGCGGGTAACACCGCGGGGCACAGCTAGTATATATATATTTTCGATCCACCAATACAAATTGCAGAAACCATTTTGTGGCCATTCCAAAAAAATATCAAATTGAAACTAGTTTTGAATATTTTTTTTAATTAAATCTCACAAGAAGACTCGAGTTTTAGAAAGTCAAAATCATTACAGCTGAAAGAACCACCAGTCCACTGCTGAACCCCAAGAATAGAAATCAAATACAAATATCCCTCAAGATGATTCTTGAATATATGACACTGGTTAGCGAACGCAGTATAATGTTCATAGTACTTAGAGAGAAGCTGCTGCCCGTCTTCTGGTGGATATTACCTCGGGTCGACTTCTACGCCCCCCCAAGGGATGAGATGGGGTGATGATATTCTGATATTTGCATACCTATAATTATTTGTATCATGTTAATATCTAAAATTTCGAGCTGCGCGAATTCGAGGCCTTAATCTGTATACCGGAGGCATTCTGTCTAAGTCCATTTTCAAAATTTTATTTTAAGACATTATAAATACCCATTTTAAAATAAACTTAACGCAGGATCTATTAAAAGGACATATATTTTAGTTATAATGTCACACAATTGCGTAGTCCTGTGACATACATAGGTGTATAATGTTCAAACTGAGACTTTTAAAATGTGTACTGAATAATTTGCTTATTGTGACTTAGAGTAGTATATCTCTGGTGTACAGTAATAGGGAGTGTATCTGTGTTTGCGCCCACATTATATTATATATGCTCTATAATATACAGTACACTAGTACACAAGCGTAATTGGCTTGCTGATATTAGCCTACGTATTTTCTTTACTAAGTATTCAACAATTACATGTTCTATATAATTTTATTTTATAGATGCCATGGCTTATTTTTTATTACTTTTATGTTATTCATTGGTTTAGGCCATTGTTGATTGTTTATCTTTGTTTTTTTCTCATCCCACCCTCACCACATATAATGTGGCAATGTTAACAAGTTCCAAAACTGCGTTTTATAACCAGATTTTAAGTATTTACTGCATGTAAATTTACTCTTTTTGTTTTAGTTAAATTCTTCAACTGTTACAAACTGTTTTTTTATTATTAAACTTTTGCCTGTTTATGCGTTTTTATTTCCATATTGTCTCTATAGTGCAGAATATTTAGCATTTCAAGTAGTTACATAATATATGTAATTTGTCTTAGTATTTCTTAGTTAAGTATAATGTTCTATAAGCCGTATTCTTAAAAGACACTTGGTCTTTAGTGTTAACTTGGGTATATAATCCTTAATCAGGCTATGCTATACGTTTTTGCATTGTTTTTGGACTTTATTGCAAAGTGATAAGGTTGAAATTAATGTAGTCTCGTATAGTGCTTAGCCTGTTTAAAGGATAATATATCAGTTGTCACTTTGGTGATCTTTAAAGACCTGCCAAAGCGCTAATGGTATGGGTTTATAAATTGTATGGAATTAACATATTTATTTTATAAATGGGTCCTAATGTAATTAGAACCATCTTGTCTCATCACATTTTTTATATTTTATTTGACCATTACTTCAACTAAATTGATTAAATTTTGGGTAAGCTTTCTGCTGTGCCGACATGGGCCAAACTGAAGTGCGGGTAAATCAGAAATCTGTAGGAAGCACAAATCATTGTTCATTTGTCGGCCATGAAAATGTTAGAATATTTGCGAAGCTGCTAGCCCATCCACTCGCTATGCACTAAACCACTGTGAGCACTAACTCCTGATTACAAAGCTGACTTTACATTGTAGGTCACTATTAATAAATTAATCTAATTTAATAGTTTAACTTAACACTTGAGAAGCGCATTTACGAAGTGCTCTATAACTTTAACAGATTTTATATATATATATATATATATATATATGCACAATTCTATAGTGCACTATAGTGCTTTGATGTAGAAGTAACTCTAGACCTTGTTTTGTATTATGGAGTTAAGGCCAAGTGTTGTTTAGGTTTCTAAATAAAACCTTGCTTGGAGTCGAGCTTAACTTAATAATTGAGGAGTTTATCCGTAATTCTGATGTAAAACTAACACATCTCATCTATTTTTACTAAATTATTTAATGGCACTTCACATTATCCACGCACGATCTTAATGACAAGGTGAAAAATGATTTCTGGACGGCATTTTTTAAAATATACCAAAAATTACGGCAGAATGGCTAAGTTATATCCTCGAGTGTGACGTTAAGCGTTGCTCCAAGTTGAGTCAGATTTAGCCTTAGAATACAGCCTTTAGAATATTAAAGTTAAACCGTAGTATTAAACTTAATACTTATATAGTGTTAGCATTTTCAGATTTTATTAAAGTATTGCTAGATAGGATTTGCTTCAGTATTCTAGAATTAATAAAAATCATTGATTTTATATTGATATATAAAATAATTATGAATAGATTGGGATGGCTGTGAAGATATTTATTTTTCATTGTGGACATTTGTTTTCGTGTAATTTATTAGAGCCAAGTCTATCGAGTAATTTAAAAAAATATGAATTTGTCAATTTTGCCATTTTCTGATAGTATTTTAACTTCTAGTATGAGTGTAGAAATTAAACGTATTACGTTGCTATATTTTTTATTTATTTAACCCTATCATAGATTGACTTTATATTTCTGTTCTAGTAGATGTAAGTAGTCAGAGCTAATTTGAAAACGAATGGAAGATTAATTTGAATGAGAATAATAAATTATATATTGACAAATTGCGCTGAAGTTAGTAGTGAGGCTGCCTTCTGTTGCTGGTTCGATCTCACACAAGAGAAATATTTGTGTTCATAACCAAGTATATTTATCTAGTTTTGGTGATTTCTATGTAGATTCTCCTCTCCTTTAAAAAAAACGGGCGGTCTTGAATTTTCTATATTGGTAATGATTTCGTACTAAAGAGATTTTAATAGCCAAACTACGGCACTGCCACTTAATAAACAGTCTGAATATGAAAAAAGATGGAAATTCCAATCCTCGTTTTTAAAAATAATATAATTTATTTCTCTTCAGTTTGTGACTTTTTAGTAACTTTTCGCGGGATTGCGATTTTTTGTGACTTGCGCTGAGGGTCCGCAAAATGCACTTACATAGACCTGAAAAGAAACCTTGACAAGGTAGGTGCAAGGAGCACAAGTTAGCCTATGGACAGTGAGGAGGAGGCTTTTAGCGGCTGATGGACGTTGTCAACGACCAGCGCTGGCCCCCTAGTTGCTCTGTGAGCTCCGGATTGCTCGATCTGGATTCGCTAGAAGTTGCGTACCTTGGACACATGGTAACTGTGAGGACCGACGTCAGCGAGTGTCACGAATACGTATGTTTTGAAGAAATCGGCCCCTTATGGTGGAATGTCCGTTATGTATCGGGCGGGCGTAACTTCCAGCTATCGTACCATATTAATTAAAAATGGCTCACTAAATGAGCAAAGGGACATAACAGAAATCCTTTGTTATCATGCACCATTCGCACTGACTGTAATTGGTGAAGTTGTCTATCTTTACTAATGCTTTGCTAAATTTAATGTGCGCTCTGTGTTATTACGTTAATTTATTGGCAATGTTACCTTACTTTAAGGTAAAATGCGGCGAGAGCGGGGGTTTGTATGTCGGAAGCGTTATAGAAATAAATAAATTTTCTTTGGTTATGGGTGGCAAGGGCCTACCATTGGCCGTGCTAGTATGAAAACGAAGGCACGTGTCGCTGCAGCGTTCGACCAGTCCTGAAGCATGCAGTGTTAGACTCATGTGGTTTTCTGTGATTACTGATTGTATTGGCCGTAGAGAGTCAAGGGAGTCCTCGTAAGTATGCATGTTTATTAAATATTTTCTTAAGAAATTAGCCTTACACGAAATAGGGTAGTCGACTAGCGTATTATTTTGTGGACTAAATGTTTCTAACCTATTTAATTTTACTGGTGTAATAGGATTTTGAAGACTTCATATCTTCAGGATCTACAAGTACAATATACAGGTTTGGTGCGAGTCAGATCAGAGTCCAAAGCCTTCCTTAGAATCCTAGGTTGTTTAAAAACTGTGTAGCTAAGTTTCTATGTGGAGGATTATTTTGATATCATTAAACGGAGGTTAATAAGCATATTCGATTTTACTATGGTTAAACGTCTACACCATGAACTTGAAATATTTAAGATTATTTACGACATAATCTACAGGATTTAACTCCCTGAGTATTCTATTTCTCTACAGAACGTAATTGTTATTTTTTGCACATGTTAAAACATTTAAAATACATACTTGTAGGCAATAGTAGGTATCTATTATAACATAATAATAAATATCTTGGGACAACTAATACCTACACTGTCATCTGATCCCAAACTAGTTAGAGCCTGCTCTATGGCAACAACAACTGATAAACATAAAAAGCTTTCTATAATATAAAACTAATATTCTAGATTTATTAATTCTATTATTTAATAACCAGACAAAGAGAAAAGTAGCTTCATAAATTGTTAGCTTATGTCTGTCTGTAGTACTGAGTCTCAATTTTTTTAATGATATTTTGCCTCAGATAGAAAGTATAATCAAAATGAAATATTTCATGAAAATCTGTACAGCCGGTCAAGAATTACAGTTGGTAGTTAGTTGGGGGATTTTCATGAATAATTTAAAATTATAGGGAAAATTATTATGTTATCCTTATCTATTACCTATCAAACATTCTTTGACGACACGTACGTTCTATAGAAAGAATTTATTCACGTAAATCATAGCTGTAAGTAATTCCGCGGCACGTTCCGATGTACGGATAAGATGATGAGCTAGCAATATTTAGCTCGAGTTTAGGAGATTGTGGTTTATATACTTAAGTGTTAAAGGAGGTACATCATTCAGAGGTTTCATATTGTGTAGTGATGTGAATGTGGAGTGTGCTCCAATACGGATATACTTAGTTTACGTGCCAATTGCATTTGTGTAAGTTTTTAATTTCTTTTTCGATTCTGTAAAATCTTCCATAGACGTCCTGCCAAAACTTTTTTCTTATCTGAGTAACCATTGTCAGGGTATGGAAAATTTCAATTTCAATTTCAAAACAAGAATATTTAAGCTTTTCGTTACCTTTTATTTGGTATTTATTTTTATTTTCAGTCGTATGTAGTGGTAGTCGTGTCGTGGTAGTGCCATAAACTTCGTATACCTAGCGGAAGGTATCATCATCATCATCATATCAGCCGAAAGACGTCCACTGCTGGACAAAGGCCTCCCTCAAAGATCTCCACAATTGCCGGTCTTGCGCTATCCGCATCCAGCGTTTTCCAGCGACCCGCACAAGATCATCGGTCCATCTTGTAGGGGGCCTGCCCACGCTGCGTCTTCCGGTTCGTGGTCGCCACTCGAGAACCTTTCTGACCCAGCGGCCGTCGGCTCTACGAGCTATGTGCCCTGCCCACTGCCACTTCAGCTTGGCAATTCTTAGGGCTATGTCGGTGACTTTGGTTCGCCTGCGGATCTCATCATTTCTGATTCGATCTCGCAGGGAAACTCCAAGCATAGCCCTTTCCATTGCTCTTTGGGTGACCTTGAGCCGCCTGATAAGGCCCATAGTTAGCGACCACGTCTCTGCTCCGTAAGTCATCACTGGCAACACACACTGGTCGAAGACTTTCGACTTGAGACACTGCGGTATTTGGGACGAGAAGATATTACGTAGCTTCCCGAACGCTGCCCAGCCGAGTTGGATTCTACGATTGACCTCCTTCTCGAAGTTGGACCTACCTAGTTGGATGGTCTGTCCTAGGTAAATATAGTTCTCTACAACTTCGAGTGCAGAGTCTCCAACCTTAACTAGAGTGGGTGCAACATGGATGTTTGACATAATTTTTGTCTTATCCATGTTCATTTTCAGACCCACTTGTTGAGAGACTCTGCTGAGGCCATCGAGCATTGTACCGAGGTCATCAAGGGTCTCAGCCATGACTACTATATCGTCGGCAAATCAAAGGTGGGTGATGTACTCGCCATTGACATTGATGCCAAAGCCTTTCCAGTCCAGAAGCTTGAAGACATCTTCCAATGCAGCGGTGAACAGTTTCGGAGATATAACATCTCCCTGTCTCACACCTCGCTGCAAGTGGATAGGTTTCGAGTTCTGGACCTGGAGTCGCACTGACATAGTGGCGTTTTCGTACAAACACTTTAACACCTCGATATACCGGTAGTCGATTTGGCACCTTTGAAGGTATAGGTACTAACTTTATGGGCAGTGCCCACGCTTTCAATTAGTCCGGTTCCAATATTTATTTATTTTTATTATTTTTAGTTTAATGTTTTTTTATTAATTTCTGGGCATTCTCTTTAAAAGTATACCTGCAAAAACGACATCGTCGGGCGTGTTCTTGCCTGTCAGATAATCTATATTGCTTAAAAATAAATTGCCATGGCTTATTAAAAAATACGTAGAATTTAATATAAATAATAATAATATCTTGGGACAACTAACATCCTTATATACTTATTTCGAAATACGTACATATTAAACATAAATTACAGCCAGACACAGAACAAATAATAATTAATCATGCTCATCACACGAAGTATGGTCCTGGGGCTCTACCGGCTAAGTCGCCGAACATTGATTTCTTAAATGGCGTTCAAATAAATAAAGGTTAAAATTGACTTAATCAATGGTTAAATCGGCTTCCATGAGTACATGTGACGTCATAAATGGTCCGGAATTGTTTGTCAACGTTGAAGCCGTTTTAACGATTGATTAAGTCATTTTTAACCTTAATTTATGGGAAAGCCATTTCAGAAATCGATGTTCGGCGACTTAGCCGGTAGAGCCCCTGGATAGGAGTGAACCCACGACCTCTGGCTTTGCGTTCAGGGTCACTAACCAATAGACCTATAGGCTATTTGAACAAGGGTCATACAAACATTTTTCCCAGATGGGGATTGAAATCTAAACAAAATGGGCAAGGGAAGCTTCTTGACCTGTTGTGGGACTACATACAAAGACAGTTCAATACGCCCATGAATTCGTGAAGTTAGTGGTGGACTTGGGTTTCAACTCGAGACCACTGACTCCCCAGTCCAACGTTCTAACCTAAAAGCTATCTCGTACTTTAGTTTCAATTACTCGGTTCAAACACCGTCAGCAACAGTTAGCTAACTATTACCCCCAATTATCATTTTATGCGTTACCGTTAATATTAATTTTAACATCATTGCATTTTTTATAACAGAAGTCCTTATAAGACAGATTATCTGTGTTATAAGAAGAACAGGGCTATATTAAGTTCTTAACAATTCAGTTTAAGCGCGAAATACTGAAGGAAAATAAGCTACACTTTAGACTAATAATTCGCCCGATGTGCGTATTTTAAGCTGTTGTGGTAGTTTGACAGTCTTGTCTAAGTATGCCCTGTCCTTTTCATACCATATATTATACCTATTATTATTTTTAAAGAGAGATGGAATAATATTTAAATTAATTTAGTTGTGTAAAAGATTTATTTATCCACTGTTAACTGATTTGATCGCATGTTTCTAATCACCATTCTTAGCTTTGATTCTCAGACATAATGTTAAATGTGGTTCGTGACGCGTCCGATAGATGGCAGGGCTAGGCACGATAGTTCTAATTTCTATATGGCGACGACACGACGTGTCGTGTCGTCGCCATATAGAAATTCAGTAGGACCTTATTTTGAAAAACGACATAATATAATTATAGACATAGTATAATTGACGGGCCGGTTGGCGTTGGTAAATGCTTGCCTTTCACGCCGCAGAACCCACGACGATTCGATTCCCACCCAGGACAGATATTTGTGTGCATGAACATGTTTGTTTGTC
Source organism: Pseudoips prasinana (assembly GCA_951640165.1). Lineage (NCBI taxonomy): Eukaryota > Metazoa > Arthropoda > Insecta > Lepidoptera > Nolidae > Pseudoips > Pseudoips prasinana. The sequence continues at coordinate 16,872,863 of OX621236.1, read as the reverse complement.
CTTTATCTATATAAGTATGTGTTAGCAACAGAAAAGTAGTATAATGTAGGATCAGTTATTTGGTTTCCATAGTATAAGTTCTGCTTAGTTTGGGATCAGATGGTCGTGTGTGAATATTGTCCCAGGATATTATTATTATGATATGTTTATTATACATTTGTAATAGTTAATTTAAATAATTTCTTAAAGAAGAAATTTTCCATATTACTTTTTTTTCCTTGGTCCCTATTCGTAGAATCTTCTGCCCCATTGGTCTTTGCCATGGTTGGATAAGGATTAATTGCTATCGTTCGTGTTTTTGCGTTGAGATAAGCATACATAATTAGAACGCAATGATTCCTAACCACATCCTTATTCAAAATACTTTTAGATGAAATATACATTTTATTACATAGGTAGGTACATATTTCATAACTAAATGATACACCTTAATTAATTTTAACATTATTCTTTATAACACAGTCCTTATAAGAAAAACAAGGCCATTTTAGTTATGTTAATTGAGTTTTGGCGCGAAATACTGAGGGAAATAAGCGACACGTGGGAAACTTTTGACTAATAATGCGCCCGATATGCGTAGGTACTATAAGCTGATCTGGTATTTGGCAGTCTTGTCTATGCCCTGTTCTTTTCATATAAGCTATTGTTATTATGGCCTTGTATAGTCCTAAGCCCTTTTAAGGATTAAGGATAGCTTTAGGTAATGGAATTTATATTAATTTAGTGATTTAAAGATTAATTTAGCCACTGTGAACTGATTTAATCCGGCATGTTTTAATCAACAAGATTAATTCTTAGCTTTAGCTCTCAGATACAATCACAGAATATATTATGAAGTAGGCACTAAAGTAACACAATGTCAAGTGTAGTTCGTTACGTGTTCGATAGATGGCGGGGTTAGGCATGATAGTGTGCGAAGTGAACCCACCGTGTCATCGCCATATAGAAATTCATCAGTAACTATATATATATATATATATATATAGTTAATTGAAAGAATTTCTTATAAAAGAAATATTCCAAATCATTTCTTTTTCCTTGGCCCCTATTCGTAGAATCTTCTGCCCCGTTGGTCTTTGCCATGGTTGGATAAGGATTAATTGTACGGCAAATCGAAGCATGAATCTATACCTATATTAGTCTGCTGTCATCCTCCTAAATTACATACATATACACTTGTTTCTTTATAATATGGATAGCCGTTACCCTAGTGTCAGAGTTGTTCAAGCTGACAGTGTAGGCCTCTGATATGGCTTAGCGACTCTTGTTAAACGACTATAACCGGGACCGACACCTTGACTTACCTTCCGAAGCTCGGAAATGTTCAGAAATGAAACCACTTTTCGGTCACCCATTTTTAGACTGACGGTTCGCCTAGGTACAAACGCCAGTACATCCAGCTACCCCATCTATCAAATTACTTTTATAGATTTTCAACTTTATTACTTGAGAATAAGGTTCACTTTCAATTGGGGAAATTTGACAGATTGGGTTGGCTTAATGTACTGGCGTCTGTACCTAACTTCACCGATCACTTACGGACCGGCTGTGACCACTCATTTTTTCTGAGCCCCCATTTCCCTTGAAAATCTCCAGCCCCTATAAGGCGCTGTTATCACCCACTTGAAAGACGGGTCTAAATTAAATACCGTAGTCACTGAGGACACCATACATTTGAAATGGGCTCTCTCTTAGACGATATCCGTGTACTTAGTGTATTCTTGCAGGTTCTGTGACATTCACGATGAGGGGAGCTCGTTGCTGGTTACTCCTCGGCGTGTTCCTGGTGCTGAGTATCGCGGCTGGAGGTGTTCGGAAACAGAAACGAGAGGACTATGAAAGTTACAAATCAGACGAAGACGCGAACTTCGATGAGGATTATAATGAAGAGGTATGCACTTATAGATTGTATAAAATAGATTGTTCTAAAGCGATAAATGGCCAATTCTACTTGTATTTTAAGGGGATTGGAGAGAACGTTTGAAAAAAACACCTATGTAGGTATATTTGTATTTTTCACCAGAATCGACATCTTTTATAAAAAAAATTAACGATGGAAAACTGGACTTTTGATAAGTTAAGAGCTACAATTTGCTATTAGACAACCTACTTATTTAAAAACTGTAGGCATTATAATCAGCCTGCTATCGTCCACTGCTGGAGATAGTTCTCCCCCAAAGGTTTCTAAAACGTTGCCATTTGGGGTGTCCGTGGGGTCTGCCGTAGTCTCCACTGATATGGGGTGGCCCTGTTATTCTTTCTGGACCGGAAACCACACGTAAATGTAGACTAATTCATAAATTATACTAATTCATATAGTATACATATAATAAAATCGTAGGAAAGTCAAAACTGTACATAGAATATTTTTTTATAATGATACTTGGCGCGTGATCTACAATCAATATCGAAGCCAAAAATATAGTTTTTAGAATTTTTGTCTGTGTGTCTGTATGTATGTCCGGGCTAAACTCAAAAAGTACTCCGTGGATTTACTTCAAATTTTGCATGAATATTACTAAGAAGTCGGGTGAACATAATATAGGATACATATTATCACGCTATCAACTACGGGAGAGGAGCTGTGATAATTTATAAAATTTGACGCGGGTTAAACCGCGGGGCACAGCTAGTTAAAAATAATAATCTGAAATCATCAAACTTTGTGCAGATGCATTTCGCAACGTTTGCATTGTTTACATTTTTATTTAATGATGACTATTTTGGTACTGAAAGATAAATTATTTTTGCACACACTCAGACTATCCAATGCACTTAAATGTCTTTTTGACGTTATGTATTATGTTTTGGTGCTCTATCTTTCTACCCGGTCAAGTTAAAAACTCCCCACGATTTGAAATTAAAGGCTTTTAGGTGCGTGCCTAGGTCTTTAGAAATTAATTACAATATTTAAAGTCGCTCCTTACGTTGATAGTTTCGGCAATCACGTAAAAGTTTTCAATCCGTAGTTAGAAATCAATATGAACTCACATTGGATGGGAGGTGATCGGTTAATCAGCTTCTCAAGTGTGAGTTAAGCAGTTCTCAAGTTAAAAGTTAGGCACGAATCGAGTGAATTAAAATATACATTAGTTTCTCTCTTTACTTGAAGAGAAGCAAATAGACTGCCACCTTGGTCTGGCAGCAGAGAGTCCAACTGATATTTGCGGGGTGTTTAGTTCTTTTCCAGAGTAAATTCAAAAAGTATTCCATCCATTCGAATCAGAAAGTTGCCCGTTACAGTTAATGTGTTTAAACTTTCGCGGTTTGTACACATTTTTATATATTGTGGACACGTCTCAATCGCGATAACGATTTAAGGTAAATCATTACCTTTAGGTTACCCGACGTTTCGGCATGGATTGCACCAGCCGTGGTCACTTATATGACTCTGATGGTATGATATGAGGTACGTTAATCTGTCGGCCTGACTTGTCTCCGATGATGTCGGATTTACCGTCTAATCAGAAGTGAATAAAGAAACTAAAAGTCTACTTGTGATAGAGTAAAAAAACGACCATGATGAGGACTTATTAGTTAATTCATAATAACAACTGTAAGAAGTCCACTGCTTCAAAAGCCTCCCCCAAGAATCATCTTGGGGGGATATGCCATATTCGCCATGCTTGGCAGACGGGTTGGCGATCACAGTATGATGGTCATAGTACTCAGAAAGAAGCTGCTGTCCTTCCTCTGGTATATATTCCCTCGGGTCGACTTCTACGCCCCCACTGGATGAGATGGGGTGATGATATTCGCCGTCGCCACTGCAGCAGCAAGTTAGTTAATTAGTGCAGTAAAATTTTATGCAACTTATAAAGAAACCTTCTGCTTATAGATGGACCCATGTCAGTGCGGGGTGTTTCTCTCGCAGCAAGTGGGCATCAAGGAGAATAGGCGGAGCAGACCCAGAGGACCTCCCCAGGGTGAGCCCGTGGTGACGTACGACACCGACTCACCAAGCTTGCCGTGTGGGACCGGCGGTTTCAAGGACTGCACTAGTCGATGTCTCGATGTGGTAAGCTTAAAAGTGTATTTGAATACTTCAATGCGTTTGCCGCTTGTTCAAAGTGTCCAGGGTTTTCATAAATGTAAATATAATTAATAATTTACTTTCGAGAGCATTTCAAGGAGATAGTACAAGTCAAAGTCATAAAAACTCTCGTCTGTCTGTACACGATCGACCGCGCGTGGAAATGCAGCCACCACCGTCGTCCTCCATGATCCTTAGTCTGCATTCATATTGATGCAACGCGTCCTTCAATTCTCAATTGGATAAGTGGCCCAAGTATTCGCAGCAGTGGCACAAAGACCATGTCATGCATTTCCACATCTGTAACGGCCCCAGCACCGGCACCCGGCCGCCTCTATTGTCCGGTGAAGCAGTGCAGCCTCCTACTTTCAGTCCTTCACCAGATAATAGAGGCGGCCGGGTCCTTGAGCCGTCTAACAAATAATATACCAACTTCGAACCCTGGCTCAGTGCCGTCAGACTGACTGTTAACTACTCTTCGTCTCTCCTTGAAGTCTCCTAGCGACTTTATAGGACCGCCATTATTCTCCACATTTGAGCCGAAATTACTAGCAATATTGACAGATTCATTCCAAAATTTAAAAAAGGTGCAACGACATGCAAAGGTTAGTTAAAAATCTTCATGGATGTATGGAGAAATTATCATCTAATCATGTCTGATGAAACACGGCCAGTGCTTGACGAAGACTTCCTCCATGTTGCGCTACCCGCATGTTAAGTTAAATATAAATATTAGCAAATGTGAAACTAAGGTAATACGATTCATACGATTACGGTCCACACGATTATATAAAGTCGTTGCGTCTTTACTTCATCGTATGTAAGGTAACCAGTACGGTTACCTTAGTGTCAGAGTTATTCAAGCCACCCAGTAGGCCTCTGACATGGCTTATCGACTGTTTTCTAACTAGTGGAACCGGGACCGACAGTTAACCGTGGTCTCTGAAGCAAGGAGACCGTGTGCTTAGGTGCTTTACGTCACCGATCACTAACAAACCAGTGAGAGCAAACATGAAAGGGCAGAATGGAAACGTAAACAAGAGTGAACCTTAATTATGTTATTGGGAAATTACCAACTGCTTACTTCATTATGAGTCGAGTTTATTGATTCGTCTGGTGGTTACATGATCGCAAAGGCATATTACCTACCTGTTTTCCACGAAGCAAATCACATAGACAATTACCTACTTACATTTAGTTATCCAAGTTGTTTGTTTAACCCCGACACAAAGAGACTGGTATAAGTTTTAAACTTACATATATATCTATCATGATATTTTTTTGATCAAAATCTGTTTATCCGTCCAAGAGCTTTGATGATGATGATGTAGCCCATTTTTGTCCCACTGTAGGGCAAGGGCATTTTCTCTCATAATGAAAGGGCATATGCAATAGTCGAGTACGCTAGTCTAGTGCGGGTTGAGGTATTCAGATGCCATCAAGTACATTTCATGTCTCAGGGATTCAGGTTTGCTTACGATGTTTTCCTGCACCGTTCAATTAATTAAACGAACAAAATTACTATTGAAAAGATCATACAAAATAATATGTAAGAGATTGTAACAGATAATGATTATTACAAATAACAACAGCTTGTGAAGACATTTTTTGAACTTCTTTAATGGCTTACACTTTATGACATTAAGTATTTTATTATAAATTCAAAGAACAAGTTTGAATTTAATTGGCGTAAAGGTTTTAAATCGAAACTACTTAAACGAAATTTTATATCATTTTTTTTTCTAAAAATTAACAATCAATAAATCAAATCAATTTGCATAAGCAAAGGAAAAGGCTGAGGTCTTTAGGTTTTGGCGCGAAATACTGAGTAAACATAAGCAACACGTTAGTCCCTGTCGACTATTGTGTGTGTATTAATTTTTGAGATGGCAGCCCTACGCGGTTCATTTGGTAACCAGGATTAGACTCGTGAAAACCCTGGATATGAAACTCGGAACCCGTAAAAAAACATATAACCCAGCCTGGACGCTCCCTGGATGCCCTCTAAACTAGGACAAATTCGGGGAAAACCAGATGGATGGCAACCCTACTTGTGCGTATAAGTGCGCAGTTTTAGTAGTTTGAAAGTTCTATGTGTGTCCTTTTTTTCATACGGGCTATATCAGAAAGAGATGTAATAATATTTAAAGTAGTTTAGAAAAAGACAGAATTAGCAGCATTACCTTTCTTATCACTTAAATGTACTTAAAATATAAAGTTCATTTGTAATCTTGCCTTACATCAAGGCTTATCGCATTATTAGTGTATCGATTTATTGATTTGTCTGTCGGTTACGTGAAGGTAAAGACTACTTACATATCTTCCAAGAAGCGTAGGTATTAAAAGGATAATTTAATCAGCAATCGAAGTAGTCTGTTTGACAACTTCTATTGCGCCGGCTTGCCAGTAGATACTTCTTTTTATAACATACTAGCTGTACCCTGCGCGCTTTGTTACGGCAGTAGGTATATAAAATTCATAGAGAATGATAGAATCTATGTATATATAAGAAGAATATCGTCGCCGCGTCTGCTTCCGCGTCTTCGCGTATTTATGTAGAGCGACAGTTGCACTTAACGCCCCTTATAATCTGATACTCTCATACATCCAGTCTCATCACCATCTCATACGTCAGTAAACGCCCGAGGTTCGAACTCCACAGGTACCTTCTGGGGCGGGTTTATTAGTTTTGTATTCTTATTTGCTAGATGGCTTGAGCAGGTGAAGAAGTGAAAATTCCTGGCGATATGTAAACGTCATGTTAAAAAAAAAATTGTTCCGTGCACAAACACCCTTATATTAGTCTGAGCTAGTATAATGACTGAAACGAAATAACTGAAGTGATTCTCTATGGTCAATCCAGACGCATATACAAACTTCAGGTGTATTATTGAAGGGGTGACGTCACTAAAACGCATAATTTCAAAAGTGCACGTACGAATTCGAAATCCGCAGTATTTATGCATAATGCAGTGCAGCATCGATGCAGCCACAATAACGCTGATCGCCGATGCTAAAATACTAACCGTTTTTTACTACCTTTCGTTCTAAGGCTCTTCGGCACACTTCTATACTTTATACTTTGACGGGCCTGTTGGCGTGGTTGGCAAATGCTTACTTTTCACGCCGAAGGCCTTGGGTTCGATTCCCACCCAGGACAGATATTTGTGAGCATGAACACATTATCATGAACTGTTTGTCCTGAATCTGGGTGTAAATGTAGTAATATCAGTTTTCTAGTTTCCATAGTACAAGCTCTGCGTAGTTTGGGATCAGATGGTCGTGTGTGAATAATGTCCCAGGATATTATTACAAATATGTATTTACCTTTTATTTACAAAACAAAAGTAGAATATGTAGTATATCAGTTATCTGGTTTCCATAGCACAAGTTTTGCTTCAGATCTCTGCTCTGGGATCAGATGGCCGTGTGTCAGTAATTTCCCAGGATATTATTATTATAGTCGGTATTTTTATTACACTATTATATTTTTTATTCAAGATCTTGAAATATCTCCCGCGTGCTGGCCCGGTAATCTGCGGGGCGGTGGAACGGGATGTGCACCGCGAGAAGGCGTTCCTCTTCATCAAGAACTGCGGGGGCGACTGGACACCTACTAGGTTTTCTGCGGGCAAGGAGTTCTGCTGCACCGATGGAGAGCACCATAAATGTTGATCAACCCATGCTTGACTGAGATATAAAAAAAGTAGGTTTCATTCAATAAGAAAATATCCTAGCTTAATATAGGATATGAAGACACTTATTCTACGTTCATGTGATTTGAGATAGTAAATTTTTCTGTACAATTATGTACAGAAGAACATATGTTTACAAGGTGGCTGTAAAAATGTCCCAACTAAATGTAATTCAAATTGTGTTTATCAATTTGTCTCTGTGTTGTGTGGTCAAGAAAGATACGATTAGTTTAACATGAAAGCTTGAAAAATCATGTTTTAGTATATCAGTTATCTGGTTTCCATAGTAGAAGCTCTGCTTAGTTTGGGATCACATGTAAATAATGTCCCAGGATATTATTATTATATGCCAACAATGGCCTAATTCACTACTATAATAGTGTTGCAGGCTATCAAAGGAAACAACATTACAGGTTAAACTTAAGCCAATCTGACGGCCATATATGTATGTTTTATCAAATTTAATCTCTTAGAAAGTACTTTCCTAGTTAGGTGTCTTGGAGATTTTTGTTTAAAGCTGTAAAATTGTACTAGAAGCGATGTAGGCATCTAAATAATATGACCGAGAAAAAACATAGTTCAAATAAAGAATATATGAGCGTAGAAATAGTGTCGTCGCATCTCGTGCTTTTAGCTAAGTATAGACAAACAATAAAAAGTAGTAAAACAAAACGATAACTTAGGTAAAATTAGAAAGGTCATATGTATGGTTTATTTTTCATATAAGGGCACATGGTGGTTGTTAAGCATGAAATGTGTAACCTTTTTTAAGAGTTGACTCGAAATATACACTGTTACGACGGTATATATATTGACGGTCACCGTAGCCTAGTTGGTAGTGCTCCTGCCTACGAAGCTGGTGGTCCTGGGTTTGAATCCCGGTAAGTGCAAATATTTGTGTGATGAGCACAAATATTTGTTTCTGAGTCATGGATGTTTTCTATGTATTTAAGTATTTATCTATCTATATAAGTATGTACCTATATCGTCGCCTGGTACCCATAGTACAAGCTTTGCTTAGTTTGGGGCTAGGATGATCTGTGTGACATTGTCCCAAGATATTACATTATATTATTATTATATTATTCAGCTTAAAAAATAAATAAGCATGGAACCATTACATCTAGAGTGACATTTTTAACACCGGTGCCTTTCGTAAAAAGTACCAACTTAACGAAAAAAATGTAAGAGCTTTAGATGGAATATGGATCATATATCTAAAACATAATTATATCAGCCAAGTGAAGTTAATGTGGACCAGCTTCCTTATCATCGCTGACCCGTCCATCTTGCTCTTTTGACTAATTTGGCTGTGTAATCAACGCGACCATGTTTTGTTTTTATTTATTTATTGTTTCCTTAATATTAAAACACAAGTCCAGAAAAATACCCCACAAAACCGATCAGTCGGTTTGACTGTGGGAGAAAAGTCTCAATAAACAAGAAAACAACAACAAGATATATACTAAAAATAACTAATAACTATTATTAATCACAGTTGATATTATGGCACTATTTTATGTATTAACAATATCTCTATTATCTATCTAATCTAATTTAGTAAGTAAGTATTTATATAATTTGTTTTTAAATATATATTTTGGTTTGGTTTTGTTTCAGTCCTAATGTCAGCCGGTAGATTATTTAAAATATAAGGTAATCGTTTATTAATGGTTCTATCACCATAATAATTGATGACCCTAGGTACTTCAAATCTTCCAGCAGTCATTGATCGTGTATTATAGACATTTTCTACATGTATAAGATTACCGTCCGGATTACCATGGTTATTTAATGCTAACAGAAATTTATGTTTGATACTAATAGGTAATATTTTACAAATTTTAAATCATTTCCTGTAGTCGTTTTTACAATTAAATTTATTCTTTTTCAAACAAAATATATCAAATACAAATGTGTGACAAAATATATCATGGTATTTCTATTCTGACGTGTTTTACCGTTTGTACATCTGCTAGCTATTCAATTAGCTTCCCTTAAAACATATTACCTCTTTGCCACTATGGAAAACAAGGCCTACATTATGTATGGTATGCGCACGATCATTGTAAATGTAGGATATTAATTAAATGTTTAGTATTAAGTTAATTTAATTAGGTATATTGTAAGGTGTAGAGGTACATAATGTTAAATGTTATGTTAGATTTTAGAATGTAGCATTAATTATCTCAATCTAGGTAAGGAATGCGTACGCATCACATTATTTTATGTTTAATGAATTATGATTATTAAGTAGTTTATTTTTATGCAAGTAAGTTGTTCTAAGTTTAGATAAGACCCTTTTTATACATTTTTCAAATAAGAGGTTTAATTTTCGTTAAAATAAATTGATTTATTTTAAATATCAAATATACTTTATTTTGAATACTTAACAATTTTACTAACAAATGTAATATAATAAAATAAAGAGAAAAATAGAGCCAATTTAATAAGACCTAGACTACTTTGCGTCCTAAATATTCCTCCGCAAAGTCGGGATGGAAAGAGCCTAGAAGGCTGCATTCATTGCCACGCTGCAGCGTGGCAATGAATGCACCGAATCGGTTCTGTTGCTGGTGTTCTGCGATCGTTCAGGGATGTGTCGTTTCTTCGGCCAGTTGTCTAATGGGCAATGGTTCTTCGGCATTTAATCGACATGCTTAATTACGATGTCCAGTACGGGACTTCATAGATTAGGGGGCATTGCTCATTCTGTGACCTAAAAAAGATCAGCTCTCTGGTCACTGCAAGCGTCTATCAAGCGTTTTGCGAAATAATCACCACGTCCACTGCTGGACAAAAGCCTTCCAAAAGAGTGGTGGGATATGCCATAATCGCCAGGCTTTGCAGACGGGTTGGCGATCGCAGTTCACAGAAAAACGCTGCTGCCCGTTCTCTGGCAGGTTCTCTCTGATGATTTCTACACCCCCCACGGGATGAGATGGGTTGATGATATTCTATGCCGTAACCACACAGGGAAATAATACATTCCTTGAAATTTAATTTTGTTATCAATTTTAAATTAAATATACTGGATCTTTTTCTCTTGTCCACTGAATGAGTTCACATTGGCTATTAAGTTTATTGTTGTCCAGATAAGATTGTCTTAGTTCAGAAAGAGTTATGTATGTTATGTCTACGCTGTCGCAATGGGTAAACTGTAATGTTATTCATTAATTAATAAAATAAATAAATATATTATCGACTGAATAGCTCAGCAGCCCAAAAGCGATATCATCTGATATACAAACAAAAAAACAACAAACATTCACATTTAAACAAACGGCATTGAATGAAATAAATTATATTAATTTTAATCTAATTTATTTAATAGCATTCCACGCTATCTGTCTACGCACAAGATTACCAATGTCAAGTGAGAATATATATTGTGTTGGAATTTTTAAAGATATTTCTTGGGATGGAATATGGATACAGGTAAGACTATTATAACCTAGTTAGAACTTCACCTAGGTACCTAATTGTAGTAATAAAAGAATACAAACCAGATAGTTATATTTTTATATTGTTATTTAAATCATATATTTGTTCCGACGGTATTATAAAAATGAGGCCAAAAGAAACATTTTTCACACGCTAGATAATCTGTTATCAATATCTAAAGTCTGGCGAAGTTATGACATAAGTTGTAAAGATGTCATAGTCTGTCATATTTTGGCACGATCAGAAGTACCAAAGATAATATTGTAGTAATCTAACATATGTAATTAACAACATATTTTATGAAGTATCGTACAATCATTTAATTATTTAACACAAATTAACTCGAATATTATGAAGAGTAAGTGCTAATCTTTGAGCATTCAATATGTCGGTATCTTTATTTATATGAAGTACTAAATCACCCACTATCCTCCCAAAATAAATTGTTCAATTGATAATTATATTTCGTTCGCAAAGTTAGTTATCTATTTTTCGCACACGGTAAGCGCGTGCGCGTGGTATGGTCCTGTGCGCGGTGGGCGCGACTAGGAGTGCCTTATCCGCTGACCCGGTTCCACTCGATTATGGTGTCAATGAAGTTCCCTTATCAAGGACTAGTACACTTACAAGTACGGAGTACGCACCTAGGCGTGCGGTGCGGGCCGGGGGGCGCGCGGGGGCCGGGGGGCGCGGCGCCTGACCCGGATCGCGTAGGGTGAACAACCCCGACACGTGCCACTTTCTAAAAAGAAACGCGTCGCCCGCGCATCCTTGCGTGGACAGCTGGAACACTGGCTGCTCTATTACAAGACTAAAATGTTTTGGCACATAGCGACGGCTAAATATAGACGGCTTCTCTGAGTCTAATAGATAAATTATTACTTATTGAAACAACCTGCGCTCGAAGTAAGTCGTCGTAGGGCAGTAATAGACTTTACGTTTGCTTCGTAGAGTATGAGACTATATTGTAGAGGACGACATTTATTAAGATTCAATTTTCGCACCCCATTTGTAGGTACATAAATAATTTAAAGATTTCACAAAAAATACAGGCAAGATAAAAATTTGTTGAAGATAGTCATCTCGACTATCTTCAACAATTTTTTATCTTGCCTGTTGATCTATTGGTCAATGACCCTAACTGCTAAGCCAGAAGTAGTGGGTTCGATCTCCATCCAGGACAAATGTGTGATGAGTACGATTATTTCATTTGTGTCTAAGTGTATTTTATCTAAAATATGTACGTAGGTATGTATGTGCTCAGTTGTCTGGTTGCTATAGTATCTATTATATAGATACGTTTTGACTAGTTTGGGATCAGATGGCAGTGTGTTCGGTAGTTCCAAGTTAATACATTAATTAACGAGACGATATTAGGGATTTTCGCATTACTTGAACTGTAAAAAAAAATATATGTATGTACTATACTGTACTACTGTCCTAGATATATTTATTAATATAAGCTTGCTGTTTTCATACAATCCGTGTACTTATATACCTAAATGTGTAAATGTACCTAGTAATAATTGGGTAATACTTAACTTTTAAAATTACATTATCTGACTATTTACAGGTACTTTTTCTAAAGTCTACGTGAATATAAACCTTTTTTATTTTATCTCCGTAGTATAGATTAGTATTTTAGTACTGGCCGAAAGTAAAATAATATCACGCGTTTTTATTATTATCCCATAAAGATATTTATATTAAGAAGATTACAACAATTAATTATATTTGAACATGATGCTTACATGCGAGCAAATTTATATCTACGTGTTGTTTAAATAATCTGTGCTTAAATACGATTTGAATTCATCATAAATAAGGTTATTTAGATAACGAATTGATAATAGACAAACAATATTTTTTTTAAATTAGTATTACAATAAAAATGAAATAAGAGTTCGTACAATAGAAACGATTTTTTAAACTTTGGTATGTGAAACTAGGTGGCTTTCACTGCTCCACCGGTCCATAGAGACGAGTGGAGGCTCAAGCTGTCTAACAAATGAGACTGAAAACTAAGGAAACCTCGTCAGAGGACACTCTTCTTGGATGTTCAAACCTCGGCTCAAGGTGATTACAGACATGCATAAGAGAGTTGGTTTCTAAGGGTGATTTGTGCAGTCTACGAGGGGCTTTAATGCACGAGGACGCAGGCTGCTCGTCAATGCAGCCTAAGTTTCATATCATTGTATGTAGTGCCACGAGAGTTTCTAATAGCCATCGAAATGAGTTATCTCCAGAGAAGAATAATTTGTAAAGTATACCACTTTATAGTCCTTCAAATGTTATAGCACTTTTTCTAGTGAGGTTTAGAACGGTAAATAAAAGTATTGTGAGAATACATATTTAAATTAAATAAATAACAGTACATTTAAAAGCGAGATAAAACTAGAAAAGGAGCCGCCAATTATAATATGGTTTAGAATTATACTGATTCAACTCAGTTTCTTTATAAATATCATATTGATGGTCGAGAATTTGGCCTAGCTTACAAATTTAAATTCGACACCACGTGTAGCGCACATGATTGTAGTGTAAGAAATTTGTATCGCCACTTCGTGTCCCGGATTTGATTCCCACACAGGACAACTATTCTGTTCTGGTTTCGTTAGTATGGATATGCTTTGTCTACTCAAATTACATGTTTGAAAGAAAAGTACCTCGCGATACAGGGATGCATCAGTCTTTATTTTAAAATCTAATAATAAAACGTAATTTAAAAAAAAAAACCTTGGTCAGCACTTTCTAAGCATGTGCATCTATAAAATATTTGACGCTAATAATTAAAATTACCAACATAACGATTGAGTTCATTGAAAATAGTTTATTTCTTAAACATAATGGCACGGTCTGCTCCATGAGTACACCTGTGTCAGAAATTGGAGTTGATAAGAACGGAACCCTTCTAAGACTAACTCTTTTATTCGTTTGATAGAGTTTTTTAACCCTCGACCATGACACAAAAGAAGTACCTACAATAAAAAGTAAAAAAATATATCTATGGTAATATTTTCGGATTAAGAACACACGTCTAGCATCCAAATATCTGTGGGGTGAGTAGGTACAGTATACAATCTGAGAAGTGTTATCTTAACGATAAAAGGGTCACAAGGCAAAAATTGACAATAATGAAGTTGCTGCGCAAATTAAATCCTTTCATTGATTATCACGAGGTCAATACAGTCACATTACTCCCGGATCCTGAGCTGCACGCGCAGATAATTAATATGATAAGGATTCTATAATAATATTGATGAATTGTTAAACTTTTACGTAATTATTATGATAAGCCAAAAATTTGTATAATTATTATTCTATTAATTATTCATTCCAGTGGGGAGTATGATGTACATCGGGTTTAGACCCTAGAAGAGTGAGATTTTGAATTGAACAAGGTGACAATTATTACTGTTTTAAAAAGCTATAATAAAGCGATCGAATTAAACCTCTTTTTAACCGACTTCATTGTCATCCGAATTGAAAACACATTTTACTAGATCATCTTGGAAGTAACATAAACGAGTCGGATAAAAAGCTGGATTCTATATAAAATCAAGTCTAAAAATATTTTGATTATGGTTACCATTTGCAAATGGAACCATTATTTTTCCTTTTTTTTACTACTACACTAGTGTGGACATTACCTACCGACCTGTAAATGAGTCTTTTATAGCAAGGGACCTTACACAGACTCAGAACAGACCTATGCGTCTCGTAAATAATTGTTCTGTGTGGGAATCTAACCCGAAACGCAAAGCGCTGAGGTATTAGCAAGAGATTAGGTTAACAACTATATCACGGGTAGTCCCACAGATATCTAAAATAGGGTAGTCCTATTCTAAATATATAAATACCAGTTGTGCCCCGCGGTTAAATTTTATAAATTATAGACTATGTGTTATTAGGATATATCCTACAAATATTATAAACGCGAAAAGTAAGTAAGTATGGATGGATGTTTGTTACTCTTTGACGTTAAAACTACTGAATGAATTATAATGAAACTTAACAATAATATAGCTTATACATCAGAATAATACATAGGCTACAATTTATAAAGATATTATGTGAATTGTCCAAAATATGACGATAAGTGTCAAGTAAGTAGGAAAATATCTACCATCTGCGAGCTATTCCGGCGTGCACTACCAAAACCGCAAAAGCTACACATCCTACTAATATTAAAAAATGCAAAAGTGTGTGAGTATAGATGTATGGATGTATGTTTGTCACTCTTTTACGCCAAAACTACCGAACGAATTTTTATGAAGCTTTGCAGTAATATAGGTTATATATCCGAATAACACATAGGCTATAATTTATATAGCATAGCGCGGGGCATAGCTAGTATAACTATATTACTACAAAGTTCCATCAAAATCCGTTCTGTAGGCTTTCCGTGAAAGAGTTACAAACTTACATACATCCATACTCACAAACTTTCGCATTTATCATATTATTAAGATGTTTTTACTGGTACAGGTATTAAAAGGAGGACAAAATATACTATAAAGTCGATGAATAGTTACACATACCCCACACAGTAAGATAAGATAGGAAGAATGTTAATGGGTGGGTTGTGGTTTTTAGACGTGGGCACGTATACTCATGGAAGAGTTGATGTAGCCTAATTAAAGTAGGTATACTTAATATGGAGGTGGACTGCCTCGTTGGTCTAGCGGTAGCGTGTTCAACCGCAGAAAATGAGGTCCTGAGTTCAAATCCCGGGTCGGGCCAAAAAGTGATTTTGGGATTTTTCCGTAAAAAGACATTTCTCAGTATCAGCCAGAAGTCTGGAAGTTGGCGGTATTATACCCCCGTGCCTCGGAGAGCACGTAAAGCCGTCGGTCCTGCACCTGACCTCTTTCCGGTCGTGTCGTCGTCCCATCGGATCATGAGAGTGATGGAATAGAAAGTGCCCCTGTGTTTGCGTACACACTTGTGCACTATAATATGTCCTGCGCAATTGGCTTAGCTCATTTGAGAATGGCCGCCGTGGCCGAAATTCGGCCGGGAAGACATCATCATGGAGGTGGATCTGATTATAGTTCTCGTTTGTCTGTTGTATGTTCTTTGTTTGCATAACTACTAGTAAAGTTCACGGTAAATTAACAAGATTTTATGAATAGCTCCTAGCTATATGCTCTCACCGGTCCGTAAGTGATTGGCGAGGTTAAGCAACTAGGCTCGCGGTCAGTCCATAGATGGGTGACCACCAAAGTAGTTTAATTTCTGAGCGTCTCCGTGCTTCGGAGGGCACGTTAAGCTGTCGGTCCCGGTTGTAGTCATTAGACAACAGTCGTTAAGCCATGTCAGGCCTACTGGGCGGCTTGAACAACTCTGACACAAGGGTAACCACTGCCCATACGATAAGTAAGTAAGCAATATAGCATTAGGTAATTCGAAATGCAAAGATCACAGTCACTCATTTGGTAGTGAACCTGCTTTCTGATCCAAAGGTTGTGGTCATGAACATGTCTTTCTTGGTCTGGATGTTTTCTGTGTGTTCTATGTACATCTCCAAATATGAAATTTCTTTTATAGATTTTCAACTTTATCACATAAGGATAAGGTTCACTTTCAATTGGCGAAACTTGACAAATTGGGGTAGCTGGATGTGCTGACGTCTGTTCCTATATATTTATAAACAAAGAGCATATAAGTATTTCTATCCGTTCCCTAGTATCTATAGTACAAGCTTTACTTATTTTGGAGTAGATGGTGTTGTGTCATATTAATTTATTTGTCAACGTGTCCAAAACAACATTCTGCGTACCATCACAGCTGCCCCATGGTTCTCCAGAAATGACGAGATCCACGAATATCTTGGTGTTCCCACTATTCAGTCTGAAATTGAGAAATTCAAAAGGAAATATGCTGATCGGCTCTCGGTCCATCCAAATACCTTGGCCAATGATCTTCTAATCCCCTCCGTAGCGATGAAAAGGCTGATAAGGAGGGATGTATTCTACGATGGCAGTCGAGACACTGGTCTCGTCGCCTGAAAGCCATACCCACTTAACTCATCCGCTTATAGTCTTGCGACTGATTGCAGATTATATAAAAGAAAAAAAAAAAAAAAAAATTATTTATAATCAATTGGTGAGGGTCGAACCAATCCTGGATGTTGAGGAGTTTGACAGGTATTATCAATATGATCTTTCAATTGCAACTGAGAACATATCAGTTGGTCAATTTTGTAGGAACAGAGGAGTGTTTTTCATTTTTTTTATTTTGTTGTATTGCGACATTAAACAGTTACACATTACAGTATAATATTATAAGAGTAAATAAGTAATGTAGTAAACGAGGTGGATGCCACTCATGTATATCCTCCGTAAGGTTCTTAGCAAGCCGAATATCAATTTCATGTACTAGTGTGTATTGTTGGTAGCTTAATGGAAGAGAATCTACCACAGATTTGTTGAGCATGCTAGAAATCCCGCCCGACTATTAATTTTATGGTTTCCCAGTTTTAAATAAAAATATTTACATCTTCAGTTGCTCGTATTTAGTATGACGTGATCGTTTTAATTGTGATTAGCAACAGCAGGCAGTGGGAGGAGCAACCCTAGGTGTGAAGGATTGCTAAGGCCAGGCCGAGACGTCATCGTGATTGGTGAGTCACATCCGAGATATTCCCTTGTAATGATAGGCAGGTAAAATAAGTAGAAGAATTAGATTTATTAGATACAATATAACAAAAACAACAAGTAAAAAAGAGAGAAAATAAAAAAAAAAAAACATTTAAAGAAAGACATTATTTTTTACTCGATAAATTATGAAAATAGTAATAAACCACGGAGTGGCAAATAATGGTTCTTGACCACGTCAAGAGTGACTTACGCTCGTCTTCAACAGCAAAAGAAGGGTGGATACAGCATGAGATGGTAGCCTGAGATTACCCTTGAAGATTATGAACTTTCGTGATTAAAGGCAGAGTGAGATTAGGCACATCATCAAATCAAGTCTTCAGGCAGTCACTATCCGCATTTTGATTGAGTGCTGTGAGGTCACTGTCGGCGTAATGTCGTCACTCATGTTGGTGTCGGACCGGCCTCGGTGAACCTGAGGCGTGATCATTCCCCGAATCGGCGGCGTGACCCCGCGCCGCGGGCGCAGCGGCCGCGGCACGTACTGTCGCGTTATTGTAATGCGTTGCGCAACACCGCCCCCCTCCCGCTCTCCCCTCATGCCCTCGCAGCCCCAACTGCCCTCGTCCAGAGTATTAATTCCAATGAACTCTAACAGAGAGTTATTGAAACAAATTATTGTAAGATACGCTTAGGTACTAAGCTTTTACTGCGTAAGAATTTATTGTGGGAAAGTGTATTAAATTGGATATTTCTTTATGAAATCAATAACAAAGCTAATAAGTTTATTAGCTTTTTTCCGGTTAGAGTTGCTTTTTTATTGTTAGTTAACAATAAAAAAGCAACTCTAACTGGACAGAGAGCTGTAACTCGATAACGGCTGAACGAAATGTTATGAGTAGGTTTAGGTAAGAATCGTCTCGATGAAAACCAGAAATTGTATTAACTATAAATATATATCTACTATATAAAAATAAGTCGGGTTTTCCTTCCTGACGCTATAACTCCAGAACGCACGAACCGATTTCCACGGTTTTGCATTCGTTGGAAAGGTCTCGGGCTCCGTGAGGTTTATAGCAAAGAAAATTTATAAAATTTAACGCGGGTAACACCGCGGGGCACAGCTAGTTATACATATAAAAAATAAATATGTAAAAATAAAAACAATAATATTATGACTGTTTAGTAAAATATATAACCGGCATCAACTTTTCTTAACAACCACCTTTCTGAACAACAACTGATTTGAACAATACTTACAATATCTATACTTACAAAGTCACATTTTTGTAAACAAAATTTTCATCAAAGTTTCTGCACGCAAAATAAAGTTTATATCATAATTACTTAACTTCACTTAGACTATCCTCTCAATTATAAATCTCTTGGGAATTTCTAAATATCCGCCGTATCTATACATATAATAAAATCGTAGGAATGTCAAAACTGTACATTGAATGTTATTTAAAAAGGATACTTGGGGCGTGATCTACAATCGACATCGAAGCCAAAAAAATAGTTTTTAGAATTTTTGTCTGTTTATCTGTATGTATGTCCGGGCTAAACTCAAAAAGTAATGCATGGATTTACTTCAAATTTTGCATGAATATTACTAAGAGGACGTAGTCAACATATAGGCTACATATAATCACGCTATCACCTACGGGGGAGGGGCTGTGATAATTTATAAAATTTAACGCGGGTAAAACCGCGGGGCACAGCTAGTTCCTTCAATAAAAAGGAGATCTAGATCCAAGGCCTTAATCGTTGATGAGTTTTTGCAGTGAGTTAGCAATTTTCTTGTTATATATAAGTAGTACAGGAACAAATTTTACTTAATTGCAGTCTTTGCGTTATTTATTGTTTAAAGACACTTATATGTTCGGTTTGTATGTACCGACAATTCGTTTTGTATGTAGAAGTTGGGGTCAAGTATTTCAGCATAACTTGTCAACTAATTACATTGTAAAACAATAATATATAACAATGTTCCTTATTATTTAAGAGCTATAACTACGTTGGCTGTAAATACATTTATTCTCAATTGCCCCTGAACATTTAAATCGCTTTAATAAAAATAGAGAAATCACGTAATAAAAGAAAAATAACCGGCCAAGTGCGAATCGGAATCACGCACGAAGGGTTCCGTACCATTATCTATAAAAACGAGCAAAAATTCATTGTTCGTTGTGTGTAGGGAGCCCTCTTAAATATTTATTTTATTTTGTTGTTTAGTATTTGTTGTTATAGCGGCAACAGAAATACATCTTCTGTGAAAATGTCAACTGTTTAACTATCACGGTTCATGAGATACAGCCTGGTAACAGACGGAAATGGTATAAGACTCGCTGTCTGTCTGTCTGACAGACAGCGAGTCTTATTAATAGGGTCCCGTTTTATCTTTTGGGTACGGAACACTAAAACGAACTTTTTCTGGTTGTAGTCAGAGATTTTGAGGTTATACATTTTTTGAATAATTGTGATTTACAAGTGAGCATTATTGACCATAAACCGCAGATTGGTAGCGATCAAAAGTAAAAGCTCTATATACCAGAAGAGGAATCCCTCCTGCCGATACTGTCTCGCTCTCAACACATACCTACGTGTGAAAAAGGAAACAAAATTAAAATAGGTAAAATCAAGGTTCTATTTCCTCTTTTAAACCTAGCAATCGAACAAAAAGAATATAGACTTCACAACACTATTTATTTTTATTTCCAGACGCTATATTTATGTATCCGATTTCTATTACCGGCTGTTATAAATAAGCATTCGATTTGATTTTTGGAGGGTCATTCGTGCAGCCATTTCTAACTGCCCTTATATAATGCAATAAAAAGGTTTCTAATTGATTGATTTTGAATTTTATTACATGGCAGTAGAGTTCCAAATAAGGTGGTTACAATATTACCACAGCCTTAGGAAGGGTTAAGACTAGACCATTAGTTATTGTACTCGGAGATTTCAGTCATGACCACCTACAAAAAACAAACAAACGGTCGTGTATTCCGTTTGTTCGTTTTTATAACTGATGTAGTAAGAGCTCTTAAAGAATTACGGACATGAAATGTGTAGTTGACCCCAACTTCTATATCAACTCAGCCATTCTGTGACATCGACGTGAATTCTTTTTTGTCGGTACAGACGTCAGCACATCAAACTATCCCAATCTGTCGAATTTCCCCAATTGAAAGTGAACCTTATGCTTTTGTGATAAAGCTGAAAATCTATAAAGAAATTTAGGCAGTTTGGGGTAGCTGGATGTGCTGGCGTCTGTACATGCAAAAGGAACATACAAAACTCTGAACGAAGGTATAGAAAAACTGAAATGAAGTAAATGTGTTACAGTACTACTTATATATATAAAGCAAAATGCTTACTCACTGCAGAAACTCATCAACGATCAGCTGAAGGCCTTGAACAATTTAATCTATACATATAATAAAATCGTAGGAAAATCAACAATGTACATTGAATTTTTTTTTTAAAAGATACTTGGTGCGTGATCTACAATCGATATCGAAGCCAAAAATATAGTTTTTAGAATTTTTGTCTGTGTGTCTGTTTGTCTGTATGTATGTCTGGCCTAAACTCAAAAAGTACTGCATGGATTTCCTTCAAATTTTGCATGAATATTACTAAGAGGTCAGGTCAACATATAGGGTACATATTATCACGCTTTCACCTACGGGGGAGGAGCTGTGATAATTTATAAAATTTAACGCGGGTAAAACCGCGGCGCACAGCTAGTATTCTATATTTAATTATAATATCATGTAATAACTAAATGAGAATAAACCGTCTTCCTCTCTCATACTGAACTATGTTACTGTGCCCTAACAGGGTCGCTAATTGTTCCAATAATTCTAAACAAACCACCCCTGTACTTTACATTATCGAATGCCATAAGCTATTGAGTATTGACATAGATCACCTTTATGAAGGAATAATAATAATAAATAAATATCCTGGGATATATATGAGTAGTGTCATGATATGAGTAGTAGAGTGAGACTGGCGTAAATAATATATAATTGAATGTAAGGCTGCCTAAATAAATAAATAAATATGTAATAATATCAATGCAAAATGTGATAGGTGACAACTGTCTTGAAACAATTTGCACACCTTTAAAGGTAAAATGTGGTCTAGGACAAATATGTAATAACTTAACATCTACTTATATGCACCCATATTTAGCAAATAAAGAGATAGATTTTGATTTTTGATATATTATTCACACACGGCCATTTGATCCCAAACTAAGCAGAGCTTGTAGGTACTATGGAAACCAGATAATTGATATAATACATATTAAACTACTTTGCTTTTGTAAATACATACTTATATAGCTAATTACACCCAGACCCAGGACAAACAGATATGTTCATGCACACAAATAACTCTCCTGGGTGGGAATCGAACTCATCGGGAATCGAAAGAAGAAGGCTTATAGGCAAGCATTTACCAACCAAGCCAACCGACCCGTCGAATAAGGGCGGTTATTTCAGAATTTCCAATATAAAATCTAATTCGATGGAGCTTTGGGATCCGTGACGAAACTTTGCAGCTATTGTATTAAAATATTATAACAAAAACATTAACTTGGTGTCTATTATGACCTACTAGCTGTGCCCCGCGGTTTTACCCGCGTTAAACTTTATAAATTATAGCCTCTAGTGTCATTCTGATGTATAAGCTATAGCTAGTATAAGCTAGCAGACATTGATGTTTTCTGTTGAACAGTAACATCATTGAAAAAATGTTTTTGTCTTTAATATAACCTTTTTAAATTTCATAAGTAACTTAGAACTTAGCTCATCAACTAATACTTTGTTAATCCATGAGGAAACTTTAGGTAGGTCTTTAAGTAAAAAATGAAATATTTAAGTTTTTCTGTATGACCGTTGTTTCTTATCAAAATAAATAAAATAAATAATAAAATAAATTATTGTAAAGTTTCATTAAAATCCAATTAGTAGTTTTTACGTGAAAGAGTAACAAACATCCATCCATACTTACAAACTTTCGCGTTTATAATATTAAGTAGGGTGACATATGAACTATGAAATATTTGACACTAACTTCAATATCAATTCAAGCGATATTTCGAAATCGTCGTCTAGCCTTACTGGTCGGTACATACAAAACATTTAATGCCTTCCTCAGTGCCCACGCAATAATGACGTTCCTTCGACGGAAAACTATAAAATGCATACACGGACGTTTTCCAACGGGGCGCGGGGGAGGGGGGCCAGGCCGCCCCGTCGACACACTTTCTGAAGGGCTCTAAAACTCCGGCTTTTGTGGCCACCTTTATGGCCGTCTATTCGTGGACCCTTTTGATTTATTTAGCTGTTAAGGCTCGCTTTGGAGAAAAATATCGTGTTTTGTAAGCTGTGATGAAATGGAGGTGGTTTTAGTTGGAATGACGCAATATGCGCTTTGATATAAAAGTTTAGGTACCTAGATGTATGGCGCCACTTTACTAACTTCAAAAGGAGGTATGTATCTATTCGACCTGTATTTTTGTCTGATTCTTTTTGACGGTATCTACGTTCGTATATTTTGAATACTTTTTAAACATAGATTTAATAAGTATAAAAATAATAATACTATGATTTAATTTATTAATTTAGCATTTTAAACATGCTAGACTGAAAACAAGTTTCAGTTTGTTTCAGTGCGGGTGGGAAGCGAACCCACGTACCACGGGCATCCGGGCCTATGTGAGTTCAATTCTACAAATCATTTAAAAAATGTCCGAAACGTTCATATAGGTATTTGACGTTTCTATACCGATGTTTATTGTTTTGTTTTTATTAGAATGTGTAGTATGAGTGTAAGAACCAGAATATCTTTTATAATGTCTTCTGGAAATGTGCAAAAATACAATAAGATCTTCAACCTTACAGCTAAATGAGTCCACTGCTGGACAAGCCTCCCTCAAGAATCGTCTTGGGGGGATATGCCATAATCGCCACGCTTGGCAGGCGGGTTGGCGATCGCAGTAAGATGGTCATAGTAATCAGAAGGAAGCTGCTGCCCGTCCCCTGGTAGTTATTCCCTCGGGTCGACTTCTACGCCCCCCACGGGATGAGATGGCGTGATGATATTCTGATTCTGATATTTGTCGCCGTCACCACATAGCAGAATATAAGATCTTACTATTAAATAAATAAATAAAATAAAATAAAAAAGGTTTTTATTCACGTAGACTTTAAAAAGCGCTTGTAAATAGTCAGAACATGTTCGCAGTAATATATAATTATTTCTAGGTACATATAGATATTTAGGTACACGGATTGTAGGAAATAATTTACAATAAGATTTATTTTATAACAGTAACGATATTTTGCTAACTAAAATATAATAATAAGTTATTGTATATTATATTAAATTTAGTTCTGATGGCTCTGTTTGTTTTTATGCTGGATGTGTTTGCGCTTGACCACCATCTCACCTGATGGTAAGTGCAGATGGTCGAAGATGGACCGCGCGTACCCATAAGATGCCTGTTCACTCTAGCTTTGAATAAACCCATGTTGTATTAAACTATTGACATTGTTATTGAAATACAAAAAAAAGAGAGGTAGAGCACAGCGTTCATTCGCTCGAAGAGCAGCCCGACTGGGGAAGTACCTCCACCTTACAGAAGACATTCCTTAATAAGAACATTAATAATTTATTGTTGTGTTTCTGAGTGTGAGTAAGGTCGCCAGAGCTCATCGGGGTGGGGGGAAGGGTCAGCAACACTTGTTTGCTGACTCTTAAAGGCCGGCAACGCACCCGCGACTCCTCTGGTGTTGCGAGTGTCCATGGGCGGCGGTGATCACTTACCATCAGGTGACCCAATTCCTCATTTGACGACCTATGACATAAAAAAAAACTATAAAATGCAAGAACCTGTAATTAGACTTATTATTGGGCATTCCTGGGCATTAACAGGAAGGTATAATAACATTTATATACTTACATTACTTAGTAATTATTTAAAATAAAAAGTAAGTAAGTTTAGTGCTATAGACTAACTACTACGATTTACTTATCATAGAACAACTCACATAATTAATTTCATGTTAGACTGGGTCACCCGTTTCCCCGTCACAGTTTTCACTATGCTAGTTCCTCACGTCAGTTTTATTCATAATATTTACGTATCAACTGAACCGATAACAAAATACTAATACAAAAGTACAAAAATAAAGTTAACATTAAAATTAAACGTAAATAAATGAATCCGAAATAATGCTTCGCAACGGCATTTTGATCGACATGCATAAATAGTGTACAAATTTCAAATTCAAATTCAAATTCAAATTTCAATTTCAAATTCAAATTTATTTAATTCGCTATAATATGGTTACAGACAGATGGATGGAGAGTCTTAAAGTAAGTTCCACATATTTTGTCGTACTGACATGCAAAAAAATGGTTTACATAAGAAGCTTAATTAAAATATTTGGTACAACTATTACATACTACACACTACCTAATTATTATAATAGGTCTTTACCTATGAAATTGCCGTTTTGTATGAAAAAATTTAAACGAATTTTTTTCATGAATTTTTTTATTTGTATTAATCGAAGTAATCACCCATGCAATCAATGCATCTTTGCCATCGCAGTGGCAGTTTATTGATGCCCTTCTTAAAGAAATCAGCTGGACGGGAGGCAACAAATTCTTCAAAGGCATTTTGTACTGCCTCTCGGGTATTGAATTTTTTTCCCGCCAAGAAGTTATCCAAATTCTGGAAAAAGTAGTAGTCTGTAGGCGCAAGGTCTGGTGAGTAGGGCGAATGACGGAGAGCTTCCAACCCCAGTTCTTGCAACTTGGAGACCGTCTGCTGTGCAGTATGAGGTCGCGCGTTGTCGTGCAGGAGCAGCGGAGACGAGCGATTGACCAATGCTGGTTGGAGATGCGCCAGCTTCTCCATCATTGTGCTCAGTTCTTCACAGTACACATCTGCAGTAATGCTCACCCCGTTTGGTAAGAAGCTGTGATGAATCACACCGGCGCTAGACCACCAAACAGTGACCATCACTTTTCTAGGGGTAAGTTTTCGTTTAGGGCATTGTTTAGGTGCTGAACCAGGATCCAACCAACTTGCTGAGCGCTTGCGGTTATCAAACAGAATCCATTTTTCATCGCAGGTAACAATGCGGTTCAAAATTCCTTCATTTGTGTGTCTGTTGAGCAGTGCAAGGCACGTCTCGACGCGTACTTCGCGCTGGCGATCATTGAGTTCGTGGGGCACCCATTTGTCAAGCTTTTTTACCTTGCCAATTTGACGCAAATGGACCAATATTGTTTTGACGCTAACGTCGAAAGCTGCTGCTAATTCAGCCGTAGATTGTGTATCATCAGCTTCCACAACCGCCTTTAATTCGTCATTGTCGACCAAAGTCTTCGGACGACCGCGAGGTTCATTTTTCAGGTCGAAATTTCCAGAACGGAAGCGAGCAAACCAATAACAGGTGGTGCGTTGGTTTGTAGTGTTAGCTCCGTAAACGTCGTTGATGTTGCGTGCCGCTTGTGCCGCGTTGCTGCCACGACGGTACTCATATTCCATAATTACTCGAATTTTTAACGTATCCATGATGACGAAAAAGATTGAAATGCGATGAAAATGTAACACTAATCAATAAAGAAATGACTACTTTTGGAAAAAAGAATCCATGTTTTTAAAATAAAATTAATTTGAAATTAGAATTCTTAGCCAAACAAAAATTATTTTGATTTGAAATGGCCAGTACTGCAGAACGGCAATTTCATAGGTAAAGACCTAATATTTATATTCAAAAAATTCCTTAATATTATAAAATACATTATGTACAAGCCATTTTTTCAACACCTTCTTCATTTGAAATAATGGTAGTTCTCTGATGCCTTTAGGGACATTGTTAAACACTTTTATACACATTACAAATGAATTTCTTTGAAGTAGCGTAGTTCTGCAATATGGCATTAGTATGCGTGTTGGATCTCTTTTGGCAATATTTGGATTATTGCGATGTGCAGTAATAAAAAGGCTTGAATTATTTCTGACGAACATGCATACTTGAAATATATAGATTCCGGTTAATGTTAATAAGTTATTATTTTTAAATAAAAGTCTACAACTTTCAAGAGGACTAACGTTGTACAGAGCGCGAACACACTTTTTTTGACTTACAAAAGCTCTGTTAGCATCTGTTGAATTTCCCCATAGTAAAAGACCATAGCCAATAATAGATTCCACATATCCATGGTAAGCGGTTCGTGCGGCTTGTGGACTAGCTACATGTTGCAGTGTACGAAGTGCATAAACGAACCTATTTATTTTGCTACATACGTTTTATTTTATTTTCAAGGAGCTTATTCGCTCTAGGCCCTATTGACCCTATTCGCAGACTGCTCTGTATTTCTCTAGCAAGAGCGAGTAACGAATGGTTCAGGAAGTGGAGGAAGGTGTCAAGGTGAAGGGAGTCAAGGTGAATCCCTCCAAGAGCATAGACGTGTTCTTCCCGAGGGTGAACCCCAGGCGCTCAATAGAATATCTCAGAATGTTCCACGAGCCTTTTTTATGTACGAGGGTGACAAACGAGCAATTGGGTCACCTGATGGTAAGTGTTGCTGACCCTTCCCCCACCCCGATGAGCTCTGGCGACTTTACTCACACGCAGAAAAACAACATTAAGTTATAAATATTAATAACATGTTTTCTGTAAGGTTATAGGTCGGGCTTCTCTTTAAGCGAATGAAAGCCCTTCCAATTTTTAGTCGACTACACTGCCTCCTGAATGCGCGCAGTACAATGTCCCTTGCAAACAATATGAGTATTTACAAGACGTGCTATCAATTCATTTCGTGACCGCCTAAGTTTAATTTCTGACCGTCTATGTGTTTCAGAGCTACCTAGTCACTAAACAAAAGTCTTTAGTTAAGCTTACTATATGGCTGGTAACAACTTCGATGAACTCGAGAAAAAAGAAAAATTTTACAGAAGAAACTTCTAAGTAGAATTTTTTATTCTTTCACGATCTCTTTTTGTTTCTTTCTAAAAAGAAAAACGTAAGTATCAAAACATTGTATGCTGAAGTATGCTCTATCTATAGTATAAAATGAGTACAAGTCGTAAAAAGAATTCCAAACACGACCATTCCATTATCTACCATCGTTTAAAGCTTTTACATGACTAGACGAACACTCTGTATAATAATCATCCAATAAGGTTATTTTCTTGGCTCGTGGCCATCCTAACAGCTATCAGCTATGTGATGCCAACTGAAGATGTGCTCGTTGTCATAAACAATAAAAAAGACATGCGGGGCCTACCGATAGAAGTGAAAACTTTTTTTTCATGTCCCATACTCGGAAATAGTTTATATATAGTTAGAGTTTATTTGATCCAAGTTGCGAGTGGAAGATATTACTTCCCACCTTTGGGCCATAAAGACTCATAGTAAACTGCGTCTCACGAAAGAAGTCCCACAGGCGCGTCATGCGACGTAATATTCGTTGCTAGCTTCTACTGATTTCGACTCCCATACTTTTTTAATTATGTAAATATTTTAATTTTTTTTTAATTCGTACAATTGATACTACAATACATTGCAGGTTCACATATTTCGCATATTTTGTGTGTATATATGAACCTACAATGCTTCTGCAATCGTTGTCTAATCGCTAAATAAATCGAAGAACTTATTAAACATTTTTAATACATAGTGAAGTAAACAAAATAAAAAATAAAACATTTTAAATTTTAATCGTATAATTATAGTCATCGATTGGGAATTATGCCAGACATACTACAGACACTATCCGAATCGTCCACATGGATATGCTATAATTATAAAATGCCTGCATGGTAGGAATATGCAATCAGTGGAGTGAGCTCCTGGTGACCTGTAATACAGGTTCTTTAGAACCTACATCAGGCACCAGTCTCTCACAAAATAGGTTGTTTACTCCTATTTACCAATTGTCCATGGGTGGCACGCTGAGCGCGGTTGTTGGTCGTCCGACGTACATTAAAATTATCAGTGATTCTTCGTGCTCAGTTTAGCCAGGAATTATTATAATATTGTTTCTTTCCATCCCTGGACACCGTGGACAGGTTCAAGTATTATTTCTGGATCATGTTTATTGTAAGCAA
Organism: Pseudoips prasinana; assembly: GCA_951640165.1. NCBI lineage: Eukaryota > Metazoa > Arthropoda > Insecta > Lepidoptera > Nolidae > Pseudoips > Pseudoips prasinana. The sequence goes on along the minus strand of OX621236.1, from coordinate 16,843,949 downwards.
TGTTTTGTGATGAGATGAGATAATAAATATCACTATCATGATCAGACTCTGATTTGCTATCGCTTGCAGTGGATATAATAAACCGGTCCATTTCCTCGTCTATCAGCCCGTCATTTCGAAAATATTGGTCTTCTAGATGCTCCACATGTTTGCATTGTTTAAGCCAATCTTCCGGTTTCACGCTTGCAAACGCGTCTTCTGACAATTTCACATTTTTTTTGGGTCTTGGTCGACGTTCTTCTCAGCTACGAGTCTTTTCACAAGGCTCCATATTTTTTCAATCGGGTTGAGATCACAATGATAAGGTGGCAGTTTTAAAACATCATGATTGTGACTTTTTAAAAGTTCATCAACAACATAAGATCCTAACATCCAACATAAGGTTGTCCTTTATTTTGTTTGATTAGATTGAACAATACAGCTTTTGTCCAGCTCTCTTCAAAATTAATATGCTTTTCTTGCAACCACTTCTGCATATCAGCTTTTATATTTGACATAGTTGGCGCTTTATTTACCTGAGTACAGTGGTATGGAGCATTGTCCATAACCACAAGAGACTTTTCTGGCAGATTTGGTATAAATTTTTCAGTCATCCACTTTACAAAATTGGTTCTATTCATGTCAATCAGACGACTTCGATTGCGACTTAAACATTAGAAAGGCGTTATTTATAAAACCATTCTTAGAACCAGCTTGAGCGATAATCCATCTACTCCCTGCTGACTCTGAAATGAAAAGTCCTTTCTCTTCTTCACTTTGCCAACAGCTGTTGGCATGGTATGTGTTGTGTATATACGTTTCGTCTTAAAATATCACAGGCCTTTTTTCAACAATCCAATTTTTTCGATGTATCTAGCGCGCCATGCAGTTATATCAAAGCGCTCCATTAACATTTTTCTTTTAGACTGACAAAGTTTGTATCTGAATCCAATGCTTTGCAATATTCTATGAAGTGTGGCGCGGCTTCCTTCAAAATCTATTTTTCCTTTCAACGCGGCACGTAATTTATTTATATTTGGAAGTACTAGCCGCTATTTTTCCTTCTTGTGTTATTCTTGTGACAGTTTTCTCTGACACACCTGAAAATATTTATTGCATTAGAGCATAATGTGCCTTTATTTTAAATATTATAATTCTACAATGGGCAATTACAACAGAATGTTGACAAACTTTACACCTCGTAAGTCCCCGCGTACTTGTACAAGTACTAACGAAGCATAGGAGTTCAGACCTGACAATTAAATTACATAGCAAGACTAACTGCCTAGTGTACTTACCCAAGTACAAATTTTTCGTTACCGTTTTACCGAAAGGTTTTTATACAATGGTAACATTGAAACAGTCATTCTCATTCTATACTCTGTGTTCATTTCCGACATGATAGACAACTAATGATAACTGTCAGTCTTAGTGTCACCTTTCCACAAAATGGCCACGCGGTTGGGTCCTCGGTCGGTGCGAGGTAAGTTAATCTGTTTATATCAAAGTAATCTTTTGTGTTGTGTTTTGATTTATATATGAATCAGTTAAGTTAGTTTCTAGTTATTGTCAATTAAACAAAATTTTTAAGAAAAGTTTGTATTTAGGGAGGTTCTTGATTGGCAAAATAATTTGTACTTGACACGGTACTTTAGGCGTTTGTTACATAATTAACTGTTTATAAATTGTACTTCTGGTAGTACCTTCGGTATATATTATGTTTATTATTCTAGCTTTCAACGAAGATCAAATTGCACAACTTCTTAGTAATTGCAAAAAAGAAAAAGGCGTTCGAACCAAGAAGATACAGCAATTGAGGTTGTACAGGATACCATTCGCTGAAAAGTTTCTTGAACAAAACCTGTTGCTTGAACTCAACGAAATAGAGGAAGGCGACATGGAACACCCTGTTAAACGACCCGCAGGTAGACCGGGAATAGTGCCCATACCATCAAAAATGCGACGCTTCCATGGCAATATCCATTTACCAGAAAACCTGGACAAACAACAAAGGTGCCGTCTTCCAGGATGTGATATAAATAGTTTATTTAAATGTCTGCCTGAACCTAACAATTTTTTTTAAAACACTATTCCTTACTGAGTTCAAATAATTATTTAAATGAAACCTGTAGATCTCTAACACGTGACTGATTTTAAAATGTTATCTAACTAGTATGTAAGTACTTTTTTTGTGTTTTCTATTTAGTTTTGATGTGTTTTTTATTTTGATAAGTACATTGATACCGTTACTTACGGATTTATAAGATTTGATTAAGCTTGAATAGTCTTGAAGACTTAGTTTTATAGTAATATTTTTACTTAAGTGATATTTAGAAGAAGAATATGACTTATTGTTGCTACTTAAATAAAACCTTTAAACATTTAATATCGTTTTGCTATCCTGAATACAAGCCTAACGTACTTATAGGAGTACAAACTATTTCCAATATTTTCTTTTTAAAAAAGATGCTACAGGTGCTACACTTACTATAAAAAATACAAAAAACAAGATAAAACATCAGAAAGTACATAAAACAGCAAAAAATATATCTCGGTCTGAAGCACTATTCTTAGTTTGTACTTGGTATAGTACATCCAGCAGATATGATTACTGCTGTTTAAAAAACACAGGACTTACGAGGTGAGTATAATTTTGAATTATGTACCCAAATACCCTATATAAATCAAATACCTTAACCAGAATATAGAGTGTTAATTACAAGCGAATTAAAAATACTAAATCCCCAAAAAATTGGTACAAAGCGAGCACATTGTTACCTGTCATGGCGGCTACTCTCTTGCGAACATTATTTAGTGGTATCAAAACACCATTATTCTGCTTTTCTGCTTCACAAAACTCCTTTACTTTCAAAATCATTTCACGACCAGCACTTTTTACAACGATGATGATTTATATGAATGATAAAAATCTCGAAAGCGTCCGAACTCCGTAACAACTGCTGACAACGACGACATGGCCGATCTGTCATATTAGTTCCACATTTTGCTGCGGAACTTCTTTCGTGAGATGGAGTTTACCTAATTTCTGCCATGTTCCCTATGTTGGGAATAATTTTAAAAAATGAACTAATTTTGGTTAGGCAGTCGGCCGTAAAAAAGATAACTTAATTAAGAAAATAAAATGTGCACAACGCTGCTAAAGAAGTTTTCATTTAAAAATGTTGCGGTCATGTGAGTGTATAAACGGCCAGTGTGAATTTAAAAAAAGACCCTCCGTCATACTAATAGTTGATTAAGTCAAGTGTACTGACGAAGTTTAACATTTTTACCCCATCCCAAAAACTTGCACAATTCCAGTGAACGCAAATAAACATGGAAGCATTACTTCAAGGAAACTAAGCGCAAATCTTGACCCAATATCCCAATCAAACTGACACAACGGAATACCGCTCAATTTCACCTTTTAAAAGAAGACATTATGACGTGAAGTTTGGGTCTAAATTGCCATGTTTATGTCATTCGCCAAGGGATGTTTTATGCTATAAAGTGCAACGAAAATAATTCACCGTGACATTGATGTTATTAAAATAATATATAATTATGATAAAATATACAGTTTCTTGAACTTTCCGGCAAGAGCTTTTGTTAGGTATTTGGCGAGTAATACATATTTAATTTTTTGTTATATTTTGTTAGGTATTTGGCGAGTAATACATATTTAATTTATAGCATAATAATCGGACCACATTATGCAAATAATATGTTGGTGGATATGTTGGTGGAATTGTTGCTGGATTAGTTGGTGGATTTGTTGGTGGATTTGTTGGTGGATTTGTTGGTGGATATGTTGTTGGATTTGTTGGTGGATTTGTTGGTGGATTTGTTGGTGGATATGTTGGTGGATTTGTTCAAATTCAAAACTTTTTATTGTGGTCCATAGGTCAAAAGTTGTTACAGTCACAAATATATTATGTTCAGCTATGTCCAGCCATTTAGGCGTACAATATTTATTTAATTACAGTCAGTTATACAATTACATTAATACAATTATTTTTATAAGATATACACTATGTTAAAACAATTTAATACGTGTCATTTAATTATTAAATCACCAAAAATTATTACTTATTTTAAAGTCAAGTACATTAATTCTTATCTTAGTTATGATACATATTTTACTTAGCAGAGTCATTCTTAAGCGTGATTGAATTTATCTATGAGGAAATCGTTCAATGTATAATATGATTTGTAAACCAGAAAATCATGAAGGTTCTTTTTATAAAGCTGGTTATCTGAAATGCACCTGATTGACCTTGGGATGTTGTTGTATATACGTAAGGCAACGCAGAAAACACTTACATGAAGCAAGTGGGTCTTGCTGGGCACTACATGTACATAGTTTGTCCCTATGACGTGCTCGTTCACGATGAGCAAACATCTCAATATTAGATTTAACAAATACTGCACATTCGTAAATATATAAGCAGAGAAGTGTAAGTATTTTTAAATTTATGAAGGACGATCGGCAGGAGTCTGTTTGTTTTAATGTACACATTGACCTAATACAGCGTTTCTGGGCTATAAATACGCGATTTTGATCGGTTGAATTACCCCAAAATATTATTCAATATCTTAGTGTTGAATTGACATAACCATGATAAGCTGTTAATATAGCCGATTGATTTGAAATTTTTGTCAGTCTATACAGTGCATATGAAAATTGACTAAGCTTTTTGCAGATATGGTCTATGTGTACTTTCCAGTTTATTTTGCTATCGATATATAACTAATCCTAAGAATTTGGTATCTGTCCTTTCTTCAATGTTATTTTCTAAATATCTTATGTTAAGTGGTTTTATTTTGTTTGGCCTTTGTTTGAATAATATTATAGTAGTTTTTTGAAAATTGATTCTTAAATTATTATCATTAAGGTATTCTATTATTAGTTCAAGTGATTTATTAATGTCAGTTTCTAAATTAATTACTGTGTCATTAGCAAATAAAATGGTACTGTCGTCAGCAAATAGTGTCATATCATGTTTTATTATAGAAGGCATGTCATTAATGTAGATTAAAAATAGAAGAGGACCTAAGACGCTCCCCTGTGGTACACCATACTTGACAGTTCTAGTCTCCGAGACATATGTTTTTTCTGTTTTTGTTACAGGGTCAAGTCTTTTTATCTCCGTGATCTGTTGTCTGTTATCTAGATAAGATTTTATGAGACAGTATACATTGCCTCGTACACCATTTGCATAAAGCTTGTTTAGTAGATTTTTGTGGTCCACGCGGTCGAAGGCTTTTGACATGTCCATAAATTTGTTGGTGGATATGTTGGTGGATTTGTTGGTGGATTTGTTGGTGGATTTGTTAGTGGATATGTTGGTGGATATGTTGGTGGATTTGTTGGTGGATTTGTTGGTGGATATGTTGGTGGATTTGTTGGTGGAATTGTGGCTGGATATGTTGGTGGAATTGTTGGTGGATTTGTTGGTGGATTTGTTGTTGGATATGTTGGTAGATTTGTTGGTGGATTTGTTGGTGGATATGTTGGTGGATTTGTTGGTGGATTTGTTGGTGGATTTGTTGGTGGATATGTTGGTGGATATGTTAGTGGATTTGTTGGTGGATATGTTGGTGGATTTGTTGGTGGATTTGTTGGTGGATATGTTGGTGGATTTGTTGGTGGAATTGTGGCTGGATATGTTGGTGGAATTGTTGGTGGATTTGTTGGTGGATTTGTTGGTGGATATGTTGGTGGATTTGTTGGTGGATATGTTGGTGGATATGTTGGTGGATATAATGGAATACAAATACGTCTGGGTCAGAAATGGTCGAGTATTTGTGAGAAAAACGGATACGTCACAATACATTTTAATCAGTGAACGCAAATAAACATGGAAGCATTACTTCAAGGAAACTAAGCGCAAATCTTGACCCAATATCCCAATCAAACTGTATTTGGCGAGTAATACATATTTAATTTATAGCATAATAATCGGACCACATTATGCAAATAATATGTTGGTGGATATGTTGGTAGAATTGTTGCTGGATATATTGGTGGATATGTTGGTGGATTTTTTGGTGGTTATGTTGGTGGATTTGTTGGTGGATTTGTTGGTGGATATGTTGGTGGAATTGTGGCTGGATATGTTGGTGGATTTGTTGGTGGATATGTTTATTTATTTGTTTATTTAATTTATTAATTTATTTATTTCTCTGCTTAACACCTATCATTACAGGTCTTGACCTAATGCGATAGTGTTGGTATTCACATTATAAACAACTTATTGAACTATTTTTTTTTTACTAATTAGTCATGCAACTAACTACCTTTAAAAGGATCCTTACGAATTCACTCAAATTACATGAGAATATATCCACTTTTTCGTGTACTTAATTAGTTAACCTGATTGCTCGGGTGAGTGAGGTTTTTGCCAGTAGATTGGTCCTAGCCACCGGTACGGCAAGCAGCTGTGGACGCCGCCTTTTCCACACGTAATGGTCCGGCACCTGTAGTATGAGGTGACGCAGAACCCCTGGATTGTGTGCCTCACCACGCAATAGCTATACCACATACGCGGCCAGAGCAAAGTTCCGTCTCACCCTAAGTTCATTGTAAATGAAATGAAAAAATGTTTATTTTTGACAAAAAAGAAATCTTACCATACATTGCTAAATAGGTTTAAAGATTCTTTATTCTCAATAAAAACAAATAAGTCACCTACTTGAGAACAATAAATAATAACTTATAATAAATTACATAAGGTCGAGTTCGTAGTTTGGTACTCATCTAATGTACCCACTTTCCCGAGGTTAAGATATTGAGTAAGATTCTTGTACATATTGAAATAATCGGGTTTTGAATACATTAGATGAGTTTACATGTTTAATGTCTGGTGGTAGTTTGTTGAACATCTGTGCCCCTTGATAAGTCAGCATCTTCTTGCCATAATTTGTCCTAATCTTAGGTAAGACCAAAAAACTCGCCCGGCGAGTACTACGTTGAGTTGTGTGCTTGATTTTGATGAAAGATAAACTAGATTTAATATTTTTGTTAAGAACTTTCCGAATAAAAATGCAGGTGTTGTACGTAAATAATTGTGTTAAATTCATAATTTTAGTTTCTTCGTAGATTTTACGTGTTGGAGTAAGGCGTGGATAGTTAAAAAATAATTTTATAAGTTTATTTTGCATCATTTGTAGCTCTCCTAATTTTGTCTTAACTGTATTACCCCAGATTTCTATTAGATAATGTAAGTGAGGTTTAACTAAAGCATTGTAAATACTGTGTCGCAATTTGTTTGGAATGCATTTAACTATGTTCCGAAGTGATCCCAGTAGTGACGACAGTTTAGTTTTTATATGTGATCCAAGTGATTATTTACTAAATTAATACAATAAATTTGGTTGTCAAAAATGGCCCGACCATACCAAGTACAAATAGTGAAGGGTACATTAGCGGATAAAACGGATATACACCATACAACTTGCAGTAAAGATGCCTTACAAATTTATTCTGGATGCGCTCCAACATGTCACTGTACTTCGCTTCATATGGTCCCCATATAAGTGAATTGTGCTCCAACTGACTATAATTGTTGCTGGATATATTGGTGGATATGTTGGTGGATTTGTTGGTGGATATGTTGGTGGATTTGTTGGTGGATTTGTTGGTGGATATGTTGGTGGAATTGTGGCTGGATATGTTTGTGGAATTGTTGGTTGATTTGTTGGTGGATTTGTTGGTGAATATGTTGGTGGATTTGTTGGTGGATTTGTTGGTGGATATGTTGGTGGATTTGTTGGTGGAATTGTGGCTGGATATGTTGGTGGAATTGTTGGTGGATTTGTTGGTGGATTTGTTGGTGGATATGTTGGTGGATTTGTTGGTGGATATGTTGGTGGATATGTTGGTGGATATAATGGAATACAAATACGTCTGGGTCAGAAATGGTCGAGTATTTGTGAGAAAAACGGATACGTCACAATACATTTTAATCAGTGAACGCAAATAAACATGGAAGCATTACTTCAAGGAAACTAAGCGCAAATCTTGACCCAATATCCCAATCAAACTGTATTTGGCGAGTAATACATATTTAATTTATAGCATAATAATCGGACCACATTATGCAAATAATATGTTGGTGGATATGTTGGTGGAATTGTTGCTGGATATGTTGGTTGATTTGTTGGTGGATTTGTTGGTGGATTTGTTGGTAGATATGTTGGTGGATTTGTTGGTGGATATGTTGGTGGATTAGTTGGTAGATTTGTTGGTAGATATGTTGGTCGATTTGTTGGCGGATTTATTGGTGGATATATTGGTGGATTTGTTGGTAGATTTGTTGGTGGATTTGTTGGTGGATATGTTGGTGGATTTGTATGTAGATTTGTTGGTAGATATGTTGGTTGATTTGTTGGTGGATTTGTTGGTGGATATGTTGGTGGATTTGTTGGTAGATTTGTTGGTGGATTTGTTGGTGGATTTGTTGGTGGATATGTTGGTGGATATGTTTCTGGATATGTTGGTGGATATGTTGGTGGATTTGTTGGTGGATTTGTTGGTAGATATTTTGGTAGATATAATACGATACGATATACTAACAACTGAAACTGTAGAAGTGTTAATTCTGTACATTGAAAATATCAAAAAAATTAATAGCAGGGGGTGTTATTAGATCGATACCATTATCCATCAATTATTAATTTTAATACCACCAATACCATTCTTTTGTACAAACTCTAAAGATGCCGAGTATTTTATCTAAGAATTTTATAAAATGAATAATTATATCATATCTATGCGGATGATGTCCAGATTTACTTATCTGTTAAGCCAGGTGGGGTGGATGAGGTAGTCCAAAAAATTAATGAAGACCTTGAAAGCATAAACAGCTGGGCAAAACGTAACTGTTTAGTACTCAATGCCTCTAAAACCAAATATATGATACTTGGTGCCAAGACTACAGTTGATAGAATAGTGTCCTTAGCCCCTCAGGTTCGTATTGATACTGACAGCATCGAACGTGCAACTGTGGCTCGAAATCTGGGTTTGCTCATGGACGAAAACCTACGCTTCGAACAACATATAGCTTGTATTGCTAAAAACTGCTTTTATCGTCTCAAGGTACTCTATAATATACGCGATCACCTTAGTATCAACATGAGAATACAATTAGTAGAATCACTCATCCTTTCCAAATTCAATTATCTTGACGTAGTATTTGGTCCAAAAACATTAGCCAAAACTTCTAACCTTATACAAAGGGTTCAAAATGCTTGCGCAAGGTACTGCTTCAAGATACCACCACGACACCATGTAACACCCTATCTTAACCTGTGGAAAGTTTTAAAGATGAAATACAGACGGGAGGTTCATCTGGCTACACTTTTATTTGGTATAGTCAAGACTGGCAAGCCAATATACCTTTCTTCGAAGCTCTCTTGGCGTAGTGTGGACAGTAGGTATCCCTCCCGTGCATCAGTTTCTGTGTTAAAGATTCCGCGTCATAAAACATCGGCTTTTAGGGGCAGTTTTAGGTATTGCGCTTCTAAGTGTTGCAACAATTTACCACCACCGGTAAGAAATATTAACAATCCTGTTAATTTCAAATCAAAAATAAAATCGTAGGCTTTGGAAATTCAGCTTTCCAACACTTAGTAGTTAACATGTGAAATCGAGTGTTTTGGTAAATTCTGTGACAATAGTGTACGTTTTAATTCAAATTTTAATTAATATTCCTATTATTCATATATTTTGTAACAAAATCAATTATTACCACCTGTTTTTATTTCCTGGATGTATTTATTTTATTTTTCAACTCCTTGCACACACCGTCATATTTATATTTATTTTTATATGGATGGCCGTTGGCCACAGTTGAAAATCAGCGCTACAGTCATCTGTGGCAGAATGCTGAACTGTGGCCTTTTAGTCACAAAGGTGCTTAGTATGGGTACCACATCGAATAGGTGCGTAAAATTATGTTATAGAAAAATGTATTAATTGTTATTTATAAGTATCATTTTTTTTTATGTATTCTTCTGTGTGTTGTACCCTTATTATTACTATTACTTTTACTTAATTTATACTGATGTACTTTGTGTCTAATAAATATATATTCTTTCTTTCTTCTTCTTCTAATCGGACCACATTATGCAAATAATATGTTGGTGGAATTGTTGCTGGATATATTGGTGGATATGTTGGTGGATTTGTTGGTGGATATATTGGTGGATTTGTTGGTGGATTTGTTGGTGGATATGTTGGTGGATTTGTTGGTGGAATTGTGGCTGGATATGTTAGTGGAATTGTTGGTTGATTTGTTGGTGGATTTGTTGTTGGATATGTTGTTGGATTTGTTGGTGGATTTGTTGGTGGATATGTTGGTGGATTTGTTGGTGGATTTGTTGGTGGATATGTTGGTGGATTTGTTGGTGGATATGTTGGTGGATATGGTGGTGGATTTGTTGGTGGATATGTTGGTGGATTTGTTGGTGGATTTGTTGGTGGATATGTTGGTGGATATGTTGGTGGATTTGTTGGTGGAATTGTGGCTGGATATGTTGGTGGATTTGTTGGTGGATTTGTTGGTGGATTTGTTGGTGGATTTGTTGGTGGATTTGTTGATGGATATGTTGGTGGATATATTGGTGGATTTGTTGGTGAATTTGTTAGTGGATATGTTGGTGGATATGTTAGTGGATTTGTTGGTGGAATTGTGGCTGGATATGTTTTTGGAATTGTTGGTGGATTTGTTGGTGGATTTGTTGTTGGATATGTTGTTGGATTTGTTGGTGGATTTGTTGGTGGATTAGTTGGTGGATTTGTTGGTGGATATGTTGGTGGATATGTTGGTGGATATGTTGGTGGATTTGTTGGTGGATATGTTGGTGGATTTGTTGGTGGATATGTTGGTGGATTTGTTGGTGGATTTGTTGGTGGATATGTTGGTGGATTTGTTGGTGGATTTGTTGGTGGATATGGCTTTCGTTAGGTATTTGGCGAGTTATACATATTTAATTTATAGCATAATAATCGGACCACATTATGCAAATAATATGTTGGTGGAATTGTTGCTGGATATGTTGGTAGATATGTTGGTGGATTTGTTGGTGGATTAGTTGGTGGATTAGTTGGTGGATATGTTGGTGGATTTGTTAGTGGAGTTGTTGGTGGATTTGTTGGTGGATTTGTTGGTGGATATGTTGGTGGATTTGTTGGTGGATTTGTTGGTGGATATGTTGGTGGATTTGTTGGTGGATTTGTTGGTGGATATGTTGGTGGATTTGTTGGTGGATTTGTTGGTGGATATGTTGGTGGATTTGTTGGTGGATTTTTTGGTGGATATGGCTTTCGTTAGGTATTTGGCGAGTAATACATATTTAATTTATAGCATAATAATCGGACCACATTATGCAAATAATATGTTGCTGGATATGTTGGTGGATATGTTGGTGGATTTGTTGGTGGATATGTTGGTGGATATGTTGGTGGATTTGTTGGTGGATATGTTGGTGGATTTGTTGGTGGATTTGTTGGTGGATATGTTGGTGGATTTGTTGGTGGATTTGTTGGTGGATATGTTGGTGGATTTGTTGGTGGAATTGTGGCTGGATATGTTGGTGGAATTGTTGGTGGATTTGTTGGTGGATTTGTTGTTGGATATGTTGTTGGATTTGTTGGTGGATTTGTTGGTGGATATGGCTTTCGTTAGGTATTTGGCGAGTAATATATATTTAATTTATAGCATAATAATCGGACCACATTATGCAAATAACATGTTGGTGGATATGTTGGTGGAATTGTTGCTGGATTTGTTGTTGGATATGTTGTTGGATTTGTTGGTGGATTTGTTGGTGGATATGGCTTTCGTTAGGTATTTGGCGAGTAATATATATTTAATTTATAGCATAATAATCGGACCACATTATGCAAATAACATGTTGGTGGATATGTTGGTGGAATTGTTGCTGGATTAGTTAGTGGATATGTTGGTGGATTTGTTAGTGGAGTTGTTGGTGGATTTGTTGGTGGATTTGTTGGTGGATATGTTGGTGGATTTGTTGGTGGATTTGTTGGTGGATATGTTGGTGGATTTGTTGGTGGATTTGTTGGTGGATATGTTGGTGGATTTGTTGGTGGATTTTTTGGTGGATATGGCTTTCGTTAGGTATTTGGCGAGTAATACATATTTAATTTATAGCATAATAATCGGACCACATTATGCAAATAATATGTTGCTGGATATGTTGGTGGATATGTTGGTGGATATGTTGGTGGATTTGTTGGTGGATATGTTGGTGGATTCGTTGGTGGATTTGTTGGTGGATATGTTGGTGGATTTGTTGGTGGATTTGTTGGTGGATATGTTGGTGGATTTGTTGGTGGAATTGTGGCTGGATATGTTGGTGGAATTGTTGGTGGATTTGTTGGTGGATTTGTTGTTGGATATGTTGTTGGATTTGTTGGTGGATTTGTTGGTGGATATGGCTTTCGTTAGGTATTTGGCGAGTAATATATATTTAATTTAAAGCATAATAATCGGACCACATTATGCAAATAACATGTTGGTGGAATTGTTGGTGGATTTGTTGGTGGATTTGTTGGTGGATTTGTTGTTGGATATGTTGTTGGATTTGTTGGTGGATTTGTTGGTGGATATGGCTTTCGTTAGGTATTTGGCGAGTAATATATATTTAATTTATAGCATAATAATCGGACCACATTATGCAAATAACATGTTGGTGGATATGTTGGTGGAATTGTTGCTGGATTAGTTGGTGGATTAGTTGGTGGATTTGTTGGTGGATATGTTGGTGGATTTGTTGGTGGATTTGTTGGTGGATATGTTGGTGGATTTGTTGGTGGATTTGTTGGTGGATATGTTGGTGGATTTGTTGGTGGATTTGTTGGTGGATTTGTTGATGGATATGTTGGTGGATATGTTGGTGGATTTGTTGGTGGATATGTTGGTGGATTTGTTGGTGGAGTTGTTGGTGGATATGTTGGTGGATATGTTGGTGGATATAATGGAATACAAATACGTCTGGGTCAGAAATGGTCGAGTATTTGTGAGAAAAACGGATACGTCACAATACATTTTAATCAGTGAACGCAAATAAACATGGAAGCATTACTTCAAGGAAACTAAGCGCAAATCTTGACCCAATATCCCAATCAAACTGTATTTGGCGAGTAACACATATTTAATTCATAGCATAATAATTACACATTATGCAAATAATATGTTGGTGGATATGTTGGTGGAATTGTTGCTGGATTAGTTGGTGGATTAGTTGGTGGATTAGTTGGTGGATTTGTTGGTGGATATGTTGGTGGATTTGTTGGTGGATTTGTTGGTGGATATGTTGGTGGATTTGTTGGTGGATTTGTTGGTGGATTTGTTGATGGATATGTTGGTGGATATGTTGGTGGATTTGTTGGTGGATATGTTGGTGGATTTGTTGGTGGAATTGTTGCTGGATATGTTGGTTGATTTGTTGGTTGATTTGTTGGTGGATATGTTGGTGGAATTGTTGGTGGATTTGTTGGTGGATTTGTTGGTGGATATGTTGGTGGATTTGTTGGTGGATATGTTGGTGGATATGTTGGTGGATATGTTGGTGGATTTGTTGGTGGATTTGTTGGTAGATATTTTGGTAGATATAATACGATACGATATACTAACAACTGAAACTGTAGAAGTGTTAATTCTGTACATTGAAAATATCAAAAAAATTAATAGCAGGGGGTGTTATTAGATCGATACCATTATCCATCAATTATTAATTTTAATACCACCAATACCATTCTTTTGTACAAACTCTAAAGATGCCGAGTATTTTATTTAAGAATTTTATAAAATGAATAATTATAATAAATTAAAATATTTATCAAAATTTTTGTGTCGAAAAATAAATTGATTCGTTTGCATAACAACATCACCATATATTTTGTGTGAATTATATTGACTTCATATTTAATAAAATTAAAATATATAGCGATGTACTTACCCGTACTAACTAATTCCAACACTCTTGTTATGCACATGAGATTTGCATTTTTGTAAATTAAACACGCTGAAACCAATTACTGACAGACGGCCACCATTGATGCCTGTAGTGCGCAAAGTGTATGGTGCGCAGACTCGGTCCGCGGCACAATTTTTAAGCCCCACCTACCGTGGCACAATCTGCGTTGGGTCATTTTCGCGAGATAGGAATGCTTCCATGTTTATTTGCGTTCACTGCACAATGCCGCTAAAACAATTTCACTTCAAAAGTTATGAGAAACACAGCCCCGTTAGGAACTAAACACATTAATAAAGGTCTAACAAGTTAGGTACCCGCTAATTTTAGCTTTAATGAAGTCTTTATTATCTTAGCAGATCGCTTAAATGTAGCCATCTTGTTTTCTAATTTCATCGTAGATGTATGCGAAATGTAGCAACTAGGAACTTGTGTACCCCTTTTCACAGGTTAAGTACTATAAAGGGTAAGTACTATAGTATAATAAACAAAGCAAGGGTGGTCCATTTGAATAAATAACTACTCACACTGCGATGAAATAAAGTCCAATATACTATGCGCGGGCGCTGTATGTGTATAATTTTATACCGACTAAGCAGTTTTACTTATAGTATAAATGTCGAACAAAGCCGAAAGAAGAAATTTATCGAAGCTTATATATTTGGAAGATCAAATGCTTTTTTTTTAAGACAACGCCCGCACTTGGGTACTTTACAGACATATAATAGACGTACACAAATTACATCCAGACCCAGAACAACTATTTATGGGTCACACAAATAGTTATCCGGCGTGGGACTCGAACTCGCGACACGAAGCGGCGAGGCGACTGTCTTAGCCGCTGCACCACACGTGCAGTTAGTATTGAATCATAAACCCAAATAAAACAGCAGAACGGATTTGATATGAGGACAATTTAATTTAATTTGATAATTAATTATTGGCTCACAATAACTTCAGTACTGAAAGCCCATGGTAAATAAACCTGACCGTCCAAAACTCAGAAGACTGTCCCAATGGATTTTTATGGAACAAAGCTAAAAACCATTTCGATTAAATTACTTTTTATATATAAAACGTTAAACGTTAGAAACGGTTTATCCGTTTGAAGGTTATGCTCCCACATTCGGAAAAACACATCGTTTTCACACTTATAACCCCGCTTATAACAGGTGCCCTTATCAATCAACTTACGAAGTCCTTACGAAGCATTTGGCGTACGGTCAGTGTTTGATGACTGGCCGCCAAAGTGGTATAATTTCTGAGCGTCAGCATGCTTCACAGAGCACTTCAATATGTCAGTACCACTTGTATTTATTAGATTACAGTCAATAATATTAGACGCTTGAACTTGACACTGGATTAACCACTGCCCATACGAGTGAATGAACCCCGCTCATCGTGTGTCGAATGATTGACTTTCGACTCTACAAGAATTACCTCCACTGAACTACATTCTAAGAAAACTAATCTCCATTAACACAAACATAAAATGCAATACAATTACGTTTTAATACAGTTTCTTTTATGGACTACCGTAAGCAATGTTACTATCACAATGCGCCGTACAAAGGAGGGAGAGGAAATAGGATAACGGTGTGCGCTCGCGCAGCGCGCCAAAGCGCAAGAACTTCTCAATATCGCGGGCCGTTTGACGTTTACTACCAACAATGTGTCATTAAAGCACTCGGTGTAGGTAACAGTGGCGAAGCGTTATCTCGTATATCCTGAGTTAAGTCGCAGAATTTCGATGTAAAGCCTTCAAGAGCGCGGTCGAAAGTGCTGGCACATGGCTCACTTAATAAAGTAATTGTATCGATTACTTTATGAATACATCTTATGAGATGGCCAAAAAAAACACGTGACAATATTTTGATATCTAATAATTACTGATTTAAAAACTACGCCGGACATTTTATGGGGCGGCTTTATCTTCTACACACGGGAGTGAATCTCGGCCAACGTTCAATTTCCGGGTATGGGGTGTCATAAAAATTCCAGTAAGTAACACTTTTTGGTCAGGATATGCTCTTTTGCCGTCGAACATTACACAGCATCATTGCACCGTTTGGTGGTGTAATCTTTAATTAAACACGTTAAATAGAAATAAAGCGAAGAGTTATCGTATTTTGTGGACCCTATGCCACTGGTAAGTAATTTAGTCATGTCAGTCTAGACTTTAGAGTCAGTGAACTGTCAGTGATGCGATACCGCCGGGTGGTGTCAGTACTCTAACTATTCTGTTGTTCAGGCTTTTTCTTCTCTATGCCATGATGAGAAACGTCATCGATCGCAGATAGTAGCCGCCTATATTTAAGTTACTTATACTTGATAACAATCTCCTTTGTCCAGTCTTTGTCAAATTGCCAAACTCTACGCAAAAGAAGTTTCTGCACTGGGGACCAAGGAAGGTACGGAAGAATTATTTAGTCAACAAGCTTTGATAGCGATGAAAGCGACACTACTGCTACAGCACCATCCGCGCGTTCTGGATTGGACTTTATTGCACTAAAAATAGTGTCACTTTCATCGCTATCAAAGCTTGTTTTTTTATTATTGCAAGATCGCTCTGAATCTCCAGATATTTTGCAATTCGTGCAGGCGCGGGCGGGTCAAATATGAACAGAGACCCGCAAGTGTATTGCTAATTTTTAAGAAAGAAATAGTTTCGCTTCTTGAAGGTTGCGATGTCCTACCGGATTAGAAATGATAGCTCCGTAGTTAATGGATACCAGAGAGCAGTCGTGCGCGAAAAAAAAGTATCTTAAAACGTACAGTAGCAGGCTACCCTCCAGGTGATCTGGATGTCAATTATAATTCTGGTGAGAGGATCTGTGGAACGTGGCAGCATGTATAAGTTCGAATAATTCTTTAGAAAACCCCAATTAGAAGTGTTTAGTGTTATACTAGTGATGGGGGACCGCAACGGCTCCATGCGCCTAGCTTCCAATTGAAAGTGACCGTTAATTAATTTGAAGAGTGATATCGCTTTTCGGGGGGAAATTTTGATCAGTTTGCTGGCACTCTGAAACACCAGCAATCTGCTTTGTTTCATAGTCCAATAGATAAGCCGTTGATTTATAATTTGTAGACACTGCAATTACGATTCGGGTAATCACTATTGCCAAGATAACGCAAGCCATTGGAAGCTTAGCGTATTTGTGACATTAAGTTTATGAACTTAACTTTACATCCTGCCACTAGGTGGTGTACTTGTAACAATGTTTAATAAATTTATTTTATTTAATTCATTGATAATTCTCTGTTCTTTAATTCCCTGAAAAATCCTTAATACTTAATGGAGACAAATAAACACATCACGATCAGGTGGCTCAAAACGGTAGCTTCGTTGGTTGATACCTTGTCATTATCCTAGTTCTAAAAGACCAATTAAGCACACCGATACAGTTCAAAAATAATTCCTATGTATCGTTAAATAAGACTTAATTTAGAACTCGTCTAGCGAGCGAGATAGAATAGCACTATCACTATCGTCCCGCTAGTTCTCAACTTTTTGCTGGTAAATGGAAACTGCGAGACAGTGGGGTGAAACGAGGCCGAACACCGCCTTACAGAGGCAGTGCTCGTTGAATCAATGTCGATTGTCTGTTGTGATTAGAGAAAAACATCATTGCACGAACACTTATTTAAAAACTTAATTACTTATTCTATGTATTATTCTACTGATATTATAAATGCGAAAGTTTGTGAGGAAGGACGGATGGATGTTTGTTACTCTTTCTCGCAAAACCTACGGAACGGATTTAGTTGAAACTTTATAGTAATATAACATGTATACAGAATAATACATAGTCTATAATTTATAAAGCTTAACGCGGGTGTAACCGCCGGGCACAGCTAGTAATGATGTGCATGGCCTGGTTCATTGATTAAGCATTTTAAACCGCAAATAATGAGCTCCTGGGTTCAAATCCCGAGTTGAGCATAAAATAGTGATATTGGAATTTTTCTGAGTAGAAAAAGTTTTAGGGTCTCAGCCCGGAAAATAAAAGTTGGGGGCGTTACATCTATGTGTCTGGGAGAGCATGTAAAGCCGTTGGTACTGACCTTGTCCTCTTTCTTGTCAGGTCAGCTAGCCCGACCCACCGAATTCTGTGAGTGAGGAGATATGGAGTTCTGCGCATTGAGATTTGCGCACACCCTTGTGCTGTAGGTATATATGTCCCGCGCACGCACATGACTAGCCTGCATTGAATTCACCTGTCAAGGTCGTAAGGCGATCGGGCGGGCTTTCATTTGTAGTCCAGACTTTTAAGCTACCGCTCACCACTGCAGCATTATTATTATACTGAATAGCTTAAAAAATACAATGTTGGCCTATACTCGTATATCCGTGTCGTCACCTGCTTAGTACGGGGTTGTACCGCTAACGTTAGATTGGCGTTTTAAAGATAGCAACCCTAAATCTATTTGATGGTAAGCGATTACCAAAATTCTATGTTAATGAATTTGTTGACCCTTCTCAGTGAACTCTGGTGACCTTGTTACACGCAGGAGTAAACATTGATCTAATACCTGAAGTGTATAATACAAGGTGAAGGTGATTCTTCAGTTGAACTGATCATAGAGCGGAAGATAGATTCTCAATTATATTGCAATGTTTTTTGTTTGGAACGAAGTTCCTTATCGCGCGTTGTGAAAGGGGGCTAGACGGAAAAAAATCGTACGTAAAGTTGTCACGACACTTCTTGCAGCTGTGCGGCGTGCGCATTTTTCTCTGTCTGTCTCTCTCTCTCTCTTATAGAAAGCAAGCCAGATATTTTCATTTCTATTTCGCATTGAACAGTGTGGTGTCGCGACGATTATTTTTGTTGAGTGTTTTTTGTACATAATAAATATTAAGAAATAACTTCGTTCCATCCGGGTGTCCCTTGACACCTCTCAAGTTTTATTTATTTAACCTCATCAACAACACTACTACTGGTAAATGACCTTGAATGTTAAGCCAGAGGTCGTAGGTTCGATTCCCACTCAGAACAAATCTTTGTACGATGATCACGATTATTTGTTCTGTGCCTGAGTGTATTTTATCTGTAATATGTATGTATATAGAAATATTTAAGTATGTTTATAATTTGTCTGATTGTTATAGGACAGGTTCTGCCTAGTTTGGGATCAAATAGTAGTGTGTAACTTGATTCCATGCAGGTAGTTATTATTGTTGTATTAGAATGATTAATTAGGTTAATAAATGTTAATATAAAATACTATTTATTTCATATTAAGATATATTAATACCGTTATACTGCGATCGCCAGCCCATCCGCAAGCATATATTTTTTGGGACTGACTTGAATATTATATATACCCAATATATAATATTCAAGTCAGTCCCAAAAATTATATGTTTGCAGACGGGCTGGCGATAGCAGTATCTGGTCATAGAATCGGCCGCCCATTCTATGGAAGGTATTTTCTCGGGACGACTTCTACGCCTCCCTCGGGATGAAGTGTGGTGGTGATATTATTGCCGTCAGCGACACAGCAGACACGGTGAATTAATTTAACAAATTAATTAATTTTACTTACACTTAAAGAACGGAATAAAAACTTAACTCGATAATAACTTAACAAACAATAGGAAAAAACTAATGTCAGCGAACTCGGTTTCTGCCTTCAAATCTCGGACAACTCGTGTTTCTAATAACATAGAAATATATTATTTTGTTATGGTGCTAATCCTATTCCACATTAACTCTTCTATGTATAATTTTTGTGATCTTTAAGTGGTTTATTAAATGCTTATGTTTACGACCGAACGAGTAATACAAAACGTAGGTGAATGTAAACTCAATACTGACAAACTATAACTTTAATTGTACGGTGAGAATTGCACTTACACCATTTACCAATCTAACCAACAACTGATATGTTCACAGTTGCATATACTAGATATTTACGTGCTCGAAAAATTCTTAATGATATGCTTTAACTTACTAAAATTGTGTAAATTAGTCCAAGGGTTACATGTAGGGTAGCTAGATCCTTGGATGGGATCTTTCGCTGCCTGCAATCGTAGGCGCAATGCTGGCAGGCGACTCCATCAAATGGGACGCCGCGCCGTGGTCTCCTGTGAGGCAGTCATGCTCCAAAAGGAGGCCGCTGAGCGGGATTGAGGGCGAGCCGATCCCACTTGCAGACGGAGGAGGCGTCGGGGTGGCGGCAGCAGCCGGTAGCCCAACTCCCATCGGGGCTGCAATGGTAGTATGAGAAGAATGCAAGCAGCTCCGGGAAGACTGCGATCTGTTTGTTGCGCAGTCACTGTGCTGAACTGGCAGGAGTCGGCAATAGGGAAGCCATACCTCGATGCGAGTCCGACATACCCACCCGCAGACACTTTCCCCCCCTGCCATAACAAAAAAGGGTATCTAGATCTACGAACGCAGTAGCATTTGACCCCCTACTACTTACATTTACTTGTTGCTTACGCATTGAGTCAGTTTTGGACGAAAATAAATTCATTAGTTATTCCTGTTATGTCCTTTGTATAACACGTGAAAAGCATGTATTACGTAAAGAGGACGAATACGGAATAATAATATCGCATAAACTCTCCAGTCTGCACAGACTAGTTTGATATATTATTCATTGCGGGCGATTCTGACTTTAACACCACTAAATTGATTTAAACTTATTACATCTCTCTCTGATATAACTTGTATTAATAGAACTGTGATACTACCAATAATGTTTATGATACGTGCGTAAATTAGGCGCACAAGGCACATAATTAGGTCAACCGGTTGCCTTCATCATCATCATGTCAGTTCACTGTTGGACAAAAGCATCCCCAAGGAATGGGGGGATATGCCATAATCGCCACGCTTGGCAGACGGATTGGCGATCATAGTTTAATGGTCATAGTAGTTCACAGAAAACGCTGCTGCCCGTTCTCTGGTAGGTAGTCCCTCGGTCGATTTCTACGCCCCCCCCCCTTCCCCCGGGATGAGATGGGGTGATGATATTCTATGCCGTCACCACACAGCAACAGGTTGTCTTATGTGTCACTTAATATCTGTCAGAATTTCGCGCCAAAACTAAATTGACACAACTAAAGACACCTTGTCCTTTTCATAAGAAATATGTTAGAGTGAAATGTGATCATATTCAAATAACTTAAGTAGGTATTATTATCAAAGTAATATGATAAAGACGAAAGTTTGTGAGTGTGTGTATTTTTGTTACTGTTTCATGCAAAACACATAGGCTATAAATAAATGAAATAAAAGATAAAAAAGGTTTTTATTCACGTAGACTTTAAAAAAGCGCTTGTAAATTGTCAGAACATGTTTGTAGTAATATAGTTGTATACATTATTATTACTAGTAACATAGATATTTAGGTACACATTGTATTGATTGTATGAAAACATTTATAAAATTTATTTTATTATAGCAATGATATTTAGCTAGCTCGAATCAAGTTAAGGTCATGAGATCATGTTTAATTATCTAGTTTAAGTCTAATATTTTTACTACATATTGTCAATGGTTCCGTCTTTATTAAGGTATTATTATTATGACGGACCTTGTGTTAATAACGACGGTCGCGCTTTAATGCTACCATGCTATAATTTATAAAGCTAAAACCATGGGGCAAAGCTAGTAATCATATATTTATAAAAAAAAGTATGTATTAAAAAATGTCAGCAATTAATGTTTTTAAACTTTCGCGTTTTGTACACATTTTTTATATATCTACTGTGGACACGGGTCTCATCGCGATAAATAACCAAGGTAATGATTTACCTAAATATTTATCGCGATGAGACCCGTGTCCACATAGCTGGCATTTTTCAATTTTACCCGACTAAAGTTATATAAACGTTATTGCAACATTTTATGATATAGGTAACTGATAAACATAAAAAAATGGTTGTGAGCCTGATTGACTTGGGCGTAGGGATAGCGATCTTAGATAGCTTAATCGAAAAATCGATATTCCCAGCTAAAAAAAACGCATTTTAAATCGATATGTAGTACTGGATCGATTCATGGGATCGATACATCACCCTTTAAAATCGACATTAGATTTTTTCTGATTTGGTATTTTCAAAGTCAAAGTCAAAGGTACTTTATTCCGTAAAAATTTTACATTTATGTGGAATCGTCATATTTTTTTTACCCTACCGTGCAGTGCATGACGTGGCAGCTACTGAGAAACACTGCCAGAAAACTCAGTAGGAATCCTTTTTTAAAATAAAATATACTTAAGATTAATTACAATCATGTGTGTTGACTCAGAACAACTCAATCCCAAGCACTTTTATCACTTAAATAATCAGAAATTTTGTAATATGCTACACAATTTGGCTTTAATAATTCTTTTAAACTTATTCGTAGACAATTCTCTAATATCATTGGGAAGTTTGTTATAGAATCTTATACATAGCATACAATTAGTTGAAGGTGCCCGTATTACAAGAGTGCTGCCGGTTAATTACCCAAAAACGCGCCGGACAACTATTTGTGTGACCCATAAATAGTTGTTCTGAGTCTGGATGTAATTTATGTACGTCTATTATGTTTGTAAAGAAGAAACAAGATCGATTTATTGTAAATCAACTATTAGACTGCGATTTTTTTGGGGATCGATTCATCTGGTTACGATTCGAATCGATTTAAAAATCGATTTTTTTCGGAAAGAATCGCCATCCCTACTTGGGCGCCGGGACGCCGGTGTCACGGTGCCGTAAACCCTAAGCGCGCCGCCGCCGCCGCCGCCTCCGCCATTTGCCCACGGTGTGTCGTGAAGAGTCTCCACTTCACTTTAGTGGGTGCAAAATGGATATTCGAGATGATGTTTGTCACTCCATATTTTTTTTTCAGACCTACTTGTTTAGAGACTCTTATGAGATGTTCGAGCATTCTACCGTGGTCTTTCAAGGTCTCACCATTGACTACTATATGATCGGCAAATCGAAGTACTGCCATTAACATTGTTACCAAAACTTTTACAATCTGGACAGAGAACAAAGGCATCTTCCAATACAGCGATCAAAAGTTTCAGAAGTATCATATCGCCCTGTTTCACGCAGAGAATACGAGTATAGATATCAGAGGGGCGAGCGGGCATACATCCACGCGGGGTACTCAAGATTTGTACTCAAAAGAAATGAAGAACGATGTGTTCTTCATACAAATTTTGCGCCATACCCGAGTGAACGCCCGCAAGAAACACTTCATCGTGGGGGTCTTTAAAAACATGTAATTACTACAAGATATAGACCACTACTATGTATTGTTATAAAAACGACAAGCATATCTAGTACTGTGAATTACGTTTTGCCGCGTAATACAGAAGGTAAATACGAGAACACGTTGGAAGTTGGAACCGGTTCACTAATTATGCACTCCGGACAAGCAGTCTTATTAGTTCATCTGTTCTAGGTATGTCATTTTTATACGAGCCATGATTAAACAACGAGCAACGAGGTTTGCGTGGTTGGTAAATGCTTGCCTTTCACATCTCAGGTCGTGGGTTCGATTCCCACCCAGTCCAGATATTTGTGTGCATAAACATGTCGGTATATATTTACAAAAAAGGAGTAAATGTAGTATATCAGTTATCTGGTTTCCATAGTACAAGTTCTGCTTAGTTTGGGATCATATGGCCGTGTGTGGATAATGTCCCAGGATATTATTAATTTTATAGCATTTCAACTTGTTAAGTTGTATATGACACAAACAGCATTTCATCGTAACTTCATTAACTATATACCGCTGACTATTACTTCAGCTTTGTGTTATAAGGCATCTGAAAAGAAAAAAACATATTTTGGCAACACATGTATCACTATTGCGAAAGTTTAATATTTCTTTTTACACATCTGTCAATACCTATCTGAATTTGGAATAAGTATATTTGATACAAAGAAAAGTCGAATCACGTGTTTAGTCTAGGCTACGAAATACAGGGTGCACTTAAACTATGTGTGAACACGAGTGACGCAGAATGTTGTCAATGTTTTCAAACTGTGTCACGTTTTACACTATTTGTTTATTTGTAACTAGCGACTCGCCTCGGCTATTCACGGGTAGATAGTTAGAAACAATTATTAGTATTTAAAAATAGTACTTTATTTAGCCCAATAGAACATATCAACAATAGGTGATCGGACTTTTCAGAAACTCATTAGAATGAAGTTGTTTTACTGTTTTATTTAATTAATTGTTATTTTAATGCAGTGCAATGAGTTGTGGCAATGTATCTACTGATTCTTAAATACTAATTATTTTCTACTTCTTGGATACTATTTAAGATGATGTAAAAATAAAAAATACTGTTCGCATGCCTTATTTTAAGATAGAATATAGAGCACAATACCAACACTATAATAACTTGTATTTTTAACCCGTATTCTGTGAATAAAGATTATTATGTTTATGAAATATGTATCCATAATACATACACATTAATTTATATAAAGGTACTAAAGAAAGGACATCAACCACTTTTCATGGCGTTTGGGCTTGAACATGAACATAAAAATATTGCACTATTTTTGATTTTATTGAGTGGCTTACAGTACATAGAAAACATATATGTAGGAAGTTTTGTATCAAATTGTTTAGTATAATAATAAAAAATAAGACTTCAAAATCGGAGTTGCCAGTTATCTGCACTAGGAATCAGTTTTGAAATCCTATGGAATCGATTTCAAATCGTATATTATATTATGCTGAGCTGTTTTGCTTTGCGTTTTATTTTTGTATATTATGCTGAGCTGTTTTGCTTTGCGTAATTATTTTGGTTATGGCTCATGTTGCATTCTAATTAGAATCTTCAAGAAAAGCACACGTTAATAATACTCGCTACCATGACGGACAAAACTAAAATGAACGAAGACGAAATACCAATTACGACGATTATTACAATTGTTACGTTTATTACATTTTTTTCCTCGATAAAAACACTAAAAACTTTCTTCGTTTGTTCTACATTGCGTAGACAAGCGTTGCGTTTTTAACAAATAAAAAAAAATGTTGTTTTACATAAACTATATATTTTATTTGTGTGAGGTTAAGATGATGATGATGCTAATGATGAATATTCCACAACGGCTAGATAAAGCTCGGTCTTCCATCAAACATTTTAATGTTTTGAAGCTCTCGAATTAAATCATCGAATATCGATGTTATTTTTTTTGAGTTTTTATTTTGGCAACCCGTACTCAATGCATCCCGCATGTTGCACGGCAAAGCAACTGTCACCATACACAAGAAATAATCAATTAAAAATCTTTTTTTATTAGTTTTTAATATAATTTAGTTTTACACTCCCCAAAAAAACCAATGTTTACTAAATATTATTACTAAATTATTTATGAATTTCTTTTTTCCCAATACAGCTGTTCACCGGTTAGCCCAAAACGGTTGAAGTCCTTTACGTACCAGTACCTACTAAAACTATAGTGTAAAAGCGTATTTTTTTTTCAATTTGTGTACAGATGCTTACGCTGCTCGCTATTACGTATTTGTGACTAAATTGCCAACAAGATATCGTGCATGGTAAAGTTTAAGTTTGTAGAAAATTAGCCAACAGTCAAGTGCTAGTCGGTACTACGGCGGATAACGATATTCGTTTACTTACAAATGACGTCATCCGTTGAGATACGTTTTTGTATAAGATAAAGAATAGATTAAAATATTAGATGTAGGCAACGTTCGTCTCTATTTTCTGGTGAAGCAGTGAAAGCCTAATTTCTTTTTGATAAGGCAGACTCTGAGTTGCCTCCCCAATTGCCGAATCAGTGAAAGTTAAAAAAGAATCAAGTGCATGCAGATGAGATGAGTGACTTCTCTAGTTTCGGTCGGGGGTTTTTGACGGCTAAGTTATAGTTATATATGTTTTTAGTATACTACTTTCACACTATACTGCTTTCAAATTTTATATGAGAAACAAATATTGGATGTAATTATGTATAGAAGTATGTGTTTACATAAGTAGTATAGGTAATATATCAGTTATCTGGTTTCCAAAGTACAAGCTCTGCTTAGTTTGGGATTAATTGGCCGTGTGTGAATAACGTCCCAGGACATTATTATTAGGTATTTTAAATTCTTAACTAAACAACACCTGCGATCATAGCCTAAGCACGTTTGAACCCTGTCTGTATACCTACATTTCAATTGGGCTGTCAAGGAAAGTAGCTCAGGAAATCAAAAACATCCGAAACCAATTACCTGGGTAAGTATTATACTTGTAATAATGATTAGATTTGCTACGTACGTGCATTTGTGGGTATGTGAAAAAATGTTATAGCAATCTTCGTACGTATAGACACCATAGAGTTTTTGTACTCGCAAATAACTCTTTGGTATAGCGACAGCGAGTTCAGTCGACTATATTTGCAATAGTCTACCAAAGAGAATATAACAAATTTTACCATACTATAGAGAAATACCTGCCATAGTCGCTCTGAAGCAATAGCTGGGATTTTAAAGATGCCCTTATTAGAAATAGATTAATTAGCGCATTTTAGAAATCCCATTAGTAAGAACAGTATTTGTCCAAAAGATTCCCTATTAAAGATGAAATTAAAAAAAAATCTAACTAAAGCCGCTTGTGACCTTCTAAAATGACTTTTGACAACGAATTACTAACCTTGCCACTTCATAACCCGGGTTTGATTCCCGTGCAGGGCAATCTGTGTGATCCATAAATAGCTGATCTGAGTCTGGATGTATTTTGTCTCCATGAATTATATGTTTGCGTGTGCCAGGGATTAGTTTACAATGGCGGATTTTTTAAAAAATAATTATTATTATTAGTTTAGCCGTAGGTAGGCAGTATGAGCCCCAATACTGATGAATCACGCTCATGATATGGCATATGGACAATTTCGCAGAGGTTTCAGGCCAAAGACTTTGGCTTTAGTAGTTCATAGAGGGTATAAAAAATTTTAAATTCTCACCCACCGACTGCTGTAAGAAAAACACAATAACATTTCTTGACGCTACCTGGGGATCAAATTCGGAACTCCGTTATTAGCTGTTCAGTACACTACAACTAGACTCCTGAGGCATCTGTATGTAATTATGTAATAATGGAAAGTCCAGCCCGCCTCCTGAGACTCAATTTAAAAAAGTAATTGAAGAAGTGTACAGTGCTCTATTGTGTAGTAAATTATAATAAAACTATATAAGTAATTAATGTTGTTCTTACCTTTTTATAATAATTAAACTTGCTGTTACTGTCACTATTCTTTACGGCAAGAAAAACAGTTACCATAGATTATGTTTTTTTTAATAAACACTAAATAAAAAATAAAATGTTGTTTTTTTATCTTTGTCCCCTATGTGTATGTCGGCGATGATTCCTAAAAAAGTATAAATCAACACTTTTTATTTTTACTTACCAATGCAAAGCAAGATACAGCTAGTGAATTATATTTATTTAATACTTAGGTACAATGTAGAAGTTGAATCTAAGTAATACAAATAAATAGGTAGCCATTATAATTTGGATTCTTTTTTAGTAATTTAATTATTGTATCGTGCTTAGTAATTTGTTTAAATACATATTACATGGTGAGTTCAAAAGACTCTTAATCAGCTGTGATCTAGATCTAGGTGACACACACCTGTGACGCCTATGGCCCATGACTGAGGGCACCGCTGAAGTGAAGCACAGTTTTCCACTGAGAGTTTGTAAATAGAAGCACAGACTACGAGCACGGGATCACACATCAGGGGCAAGGGGCAATTTTCGTATTGCTATGAATTAAGTACTAATTAAAAAAATGTGAAACGTATCCGAAGTGTGCCACATAAAAATAAATAACATTTTATAGTACAATTTTTGCTTATTTTTAATAATAAAACGTATCGTACGCGTATCGATGTATAAACAGGTCCGTAAACGTAGTAGCGAGAGTCATATGTTCGATGAACCGAAAGTCGATAAAACGATTGGTCGAAGGTAATTTATTGCGTAACAACCTTTTCTCGCCAAACGCTGCTTCGACTGAACGATTTTTCGAAAATGTATTAATCGATGGACTGCTCTTTCGAATGTTAAATTTAGAATATGCATATTGCGTTATAGAGATGAAGAAATTTTCCACCAATCTTCACAAACAATAGTGTATCTAGCGCTAGATGGTCACAGTTATAACCTAACCTAACGCAAATCTCAATTTAACATTCGAAAGAGCAGTCCATGGATTATCATCTATGTATAGTATCGTAGAATTGCCAAGCTGAAGTGGCAGTGGGCAGGGCACATAACTCGTAGAGCCGACGGCCGCTGGGGCAGAAAGGTTCTCGAGTGGCGACCACGAACCGGAAGACGCAGCGTGGGCAGGCCCCCTACAAGATGGACCGATGATCTTGTGCGGGTCGCTGGAAATCGCTGGATGCGGATAGCGCAAGACCGGCAATTGTGGAGATCTTTGGGGGAGGCCTTTGTCCAGCAGTGGACGTCTTTCGGTTGATATGATGATAGTATCGTTACGGACCGTGTATAAACATACTTTCACAATTATTATAATAAATGAATTTCCATCAATTTACTACCAATACCAAGATTGACTCATCTCTACTCTGCTATGTGCCGCTCTCTGAAAATTAAATTTCTGTAGCGATCAGTTTATTAATAATAACATAACGATACCCAAAGTACAAAACATAAGGGTAAGGATAAATTATAGCAAGGGAAAATCAACTTCCAATCCATACCTTTGGGAATCTATAAAATAAAGATTTTTCTACCGTCGAGCGCTTTTTACGTTTGCGCAAACTTAGATTTAATGCTATTATTATTGCTTCAATAAGCTAACATTTTCACTATGGCAGCAAAATATAATTTTCCTTGGAGATTGGGTCTGCATTATAGAGTATTATCGAACGATATTAAACTCCCGTAAGGCCTCTGGGCATAATTTTCCCGATTGAAAGATTGAGACGCAAATGAGATGGTTACAGAAAGCTTATTGTACTGTAATATATTTTTCTGCGGATTATTATTTAACCGCTTTAATACGACAGCGCCTCACTATTGTCTGGCCAAAATGTCACACCACATCTCTCCTTAGTTTTTCATCCAAATAAATTTAAATGTAATGCACATATTGTGTAATAATGTAATATATTTCATCCACATTTATTTAAATGTAATAGTGTCCAACCCTTCTATCACGGAAATTAGGAGACAAGAGTCATATTGAGATCATTGTGACATATACCTGGCATATACAACTTGAGGTAGGCGTTTCACCCATTTTTAGGGTTCCGTAGCCAAATGGCAAAAAACGGAACCCTTATAGATTCGTCATGTCTATCTGTCTGTCTGTCCGTCCGTACGTCCCAGCCACTTTTATCCGAAACTATAAGAGCTGTACTGTTGAAACTTGGTAAGCTTGGTATTCTGTGAACCGTCATCGTAACCATACATGAGGGGTATATATGGATAGGTCTTCAAAATGATATTGAGGTTTCTAATATAATTTTTTTCTAAACTGAACAGTTTGCGCGAGAGACACTTCCAAAGTGGTAAAATGAGTGCCCCCCCCCCCCTGTAACTTCTAAAATAAGAGAATGATAAAACTAAAAAAAATATATGATGTACATTACCATGAAAACTAACAACGAAAATTGGTTTGAACGAGATCTACTAGTAAGTAGTTTTTTTTATGCGTCATAAATCGTAAACCGCAATTTACCTTTCATTTAACCAACTGAAATACTTGCTGCTACGGAACCCTTCAGCGAGTCTGTCTGGTCAGTCTGGGCGAGTCCGACTCGCACTTGGCCTATTTTTGGACTAGTTTCTTCGTGCATAAATAAGCTGTGTATAAATTAGACTTATTATTATTATTTATTATATTATTATTTTCTTTCAATCATTTTCGTACTCGCCGGTGGAGAGTTCGACCACGAACGCACCGCCTCCACCGCCCTCCACATTTAAACATTCGATGTGATTCATATAGTAGAAGATTATTTGGCATTCGATTTGGCATAGTACAACTATAATTATTAGCCCTGAGTCGAGGTTCAAACGCTTCGGGAGTGCCCAAGCGGGTATTTTGATATATGGTTTAGGCCCTGATTCGCATTTATTGCCCGATGAGGCAGTGAATGTATTCTAGGTTCTTATATACCATGACATTTATTTTCGACTAATATATCTGAATACTTTTCCCCGTGTAGGGCAGGCCTTTGTTGTGGCTTGTATAATGTACAAAGCAGATCAATCACTACAAATATACATGCTATAGAGAACCAAGTCGGCAAACAATCTTACGGCGCACCTCTTACCGTACTGCGATTACCGTAGTAACGCGGCCATGACGTTGGCCACTCAATCGTTGCCGGCACTTGTTCCTCCCTGATGAGCCTTTAAGAAGAGGAACTCACCATTATAAGTAACTAGGCGTGTCCTACGGTCTTACCCGCGTTAAAATAAATTATAGCTTATATGTTATTCGGATTTATAATCTATATTACTACAAAGTTTCATCAAATTCCATCTGGTAGTTTTTGCGTGAAAGAGTAACAAAAATCCATACATTCATGCCCACAAACTTTCGCATTTATAATATTAGTAGGATTATTTAAACCTAAAGGTGAGTAAAGACTACAACATTTACTTGTAACAGAACAACGAGCTGCTCTATGATATGTTCTAGTGTATCATCCTTTTACGAACTAAACGTCGAGCATGCTCTATTCTTTGTTACAGCCTATTGTACAAACCAACGAGCATATTGGTGTATCTCGCTGTGAGCATTTACCCATAACCACGCCGAGCATTCGCAGGAACGTTACATTATATGGAAATGCTTTGGAAACTGAGCTTTTGCCTGTATTGTACCATTCGTAAGAACGTTACATTACACAGAAATGCTCGAGAAAATGTTGTAGTCTATACTCACCTTTATAATGAACCAGCGGCGAATGGTATTAATTTTCTCAAGTGAAGCTTTACTTAGGAGCTAAAAATTAACAGTCCAAAAAAAATGATTCTATTTTAAGATTCCTTTATAACTACCGCTATGAACAAATAATTACAACAACAATTATATGGGACGTCGGTTATTAATTAATTTAAAAAGAACCTAAAATCATCAAAAGTCGTGCAAATCAATTGCAGAACTTTTCTATTGTTTATATTTTGAATTATTATATGTGCAAAAGAAAAATGTCTTTTGCAAACATTCTGCCATCGATAGGCCAATAATAAAAAATTGAAATAAATAAATAAAAAATATTAATTGGATTTCTTAATTACAGTTTACAATATTATGAGTCTACCCCAGTAAGTTATAAAATACTTCTGTTGGGGCTAATTCGCTCCTTCCGAAGTTATCTTTGGTCTAGTAGTAGCGTGATCACCCGCAGAAAACGAGGTCCTGGGTTCTCAAATCCCGGGTCGGGCTAAAACTGATTTTGGAACTTTTCTGCAAAAATAAAAATTTCTCAGCAACAGCCCGAGGTCTGGGAGTTGGCGGTATTATACCCCTCGGAGAGCACGTAAAGCCATCGGTCCTGTACCTGACCTCTTTCCGGTCGTCTCGCTAGGCATCCCATCGGATCATGAGAGTGATGGAATAGAAAGTGCTCCTGTGTTTGCGCGCACACTTGTGCAATATAATATTACCCGCGCAGATGGCTAATCTCTATTGAGACTGGTCCCCGTAGCCGAAATTCGGCTAGGAGGACTTTAATTAAATATAATGCACTTATTGCGTGTCATATACAAAAAATCTTCTTTTGACGTCGATGAAAGAAATGAATATGAGGATAGGTAGTCGCTCCCTGTAAATCCTTAACTTAAATAACATAGAGCGAATTCCTTGAAGATAGATTATCGCTTTACCTTTAATAACTTAACCCGCTTGTTAATAAAACACTTTATAAGGGAATCAGACTACCTAAAGCTGAGCTCACTTTGTAGTTTGATAAATATAAATGAAATAGCCTTTATTTACAGATACTAAGAAGATTATAATAACAGTTGCTGAACTTTTTTTTTATTTAAAAGGTCCCTTTATTCCTTGTGCCTTTTGGTAAAGGTTCCAACTCTCTAAATTGCAACTGTTCTTTGACACTCTCATCCTCGCGGCCCCTAAGTAGCTTTGCTCTACGCCTTATATCATATGAATGCGTTTTCCACCCGCAAAAAGTGCGCAGACACTTTTTGCGGGTGGCATGCGCATCCACCTGACATAAGGTGTGTATGTCGTATGTCATGTGGGTATATCGGACTCGCACCGACTAAACCTAACCAGCCGTGAAATTTTCTTGGCTTGGCTGATGGGAGGAGCCCCCGGAACACGGGTATGCTGCTCCGGTCACATTTGTTGAACATCTACTATTATTTAAAATAATCTCCAATATTTTAATTAAGCTCCATCCAAAGGTTGTCTGGAAGAAATCGCTTAATGTGGTATGACCGCCACATTGTACATGTTTGTCTTCTATCCTATTATATTATCCACGCTATTAAGCCCTGCAGATACCGATCACATATATCAAACATAGATGTTGATGATGGTTTTTATTCGCATACAATTAACGCAGACGTAGTTCTCATCAGCCTGTTCACATGTTGCTACACTTCACGCGGCTCCGTTACTTATTATCCGTTATTGTTGAGTACTACCCGTTACTTCGAGGGCAAGTAGGTAAACTAACTCTACATTTGTGCTCGGCATTTAGGTACAAAGTGTTATTAAGCAGATAACTTAGGTTTTTACACATGTCTTTATTTCAATACTAACGGGCCTGTTGGCGTGGTTGGCAAATGCTTGCTTTTCACGCCGGAGATCGTGGGTTCGATTTCCACCCAGGAAAGATATTTGTGTGCATGAACATGTCTGTTTGTCCTGAGTCTGGGTATAATTATCTATATAAGTATGTATTTACAAAAGAAAAATAATATAGTATATGTAGTATATCAGTTATCTGATTACCATAGTACAAACTCTGCTTAGTTTGGGATCAGGTGGCCGTGTGTAAATAATGTCCCTGGAAATTATGATATAATAGTTTGTGCAAAGCAAGGAGCAACCGACGACACACGATCAAATACCGTGTGTCGCTGCTCCTTGCTTCACCGAAATGTATGTACGATCATACCTTCCGAATGTAAAAACAATAAATAATAATAACAAATATTTAATAAATAGGGAAAAGTGAGTGTGCGAATGAGACTGTGAGACGTTGTTTAATTTTTTTAAATAAATAAGTCATTTTTTACAAATGACGGCACCAAGTTGGATAAATCTTTTTTTGATGTGTTCGTTCGTTAATCACGAGAAGTTTTGTATTAAAAAATATCCAATATTTTCAGCATTATTTTCTTATCTCCGAAAGGAAATACGATGTATATTTTTAAAGAACAATGCATTACAAACATATGGATGGGTTAAAAATATGCCAGTACGAAGGTCGCCGGGACATATTACTATGACATAGATATAAGTAGGTTAAGGTTGTAGATACAGAGTGCGATTCCCGCCATAAGCGTCACAGTTTGGCGAGGTTTCAAATTGTCTTCTGAACCTAACCAACTGAAAACATGGCTACGTGAGAAAACTAACCAAAACATTTTTTTTTAATTGACAATGTCAACAATTTTGAATATACAAATATATAAATGATGGGCACAAAGCACCCCCAGACTCAGAAAACTACTTATGTGCCACTGAAATAGCCTCTGCACCTTCCAGACACTGCACACGACCCAAACGCCTCTTTAAGAATGGCACCGTCGATAACTCTCTGTGCAAAAGTTTCATTGAAATTTAGGAAAAACCAGCACACGTACTGAACAGAACTGAAAGGAATTCATAAGTGTGTTTCTGCAATAAACCTCTAAATTGAATCAAATAATTATATACTAAAATGAAATAAAAATAAAAGATAAAAGAATTATTGTGCTATAAAATAAATTTTCTTCTTTTATGGTTTTCATTTTTGTCGAGTTTCTTAGTTGTGAAAATTACTTTATTAATTAATTTTATAGATCGAACCACGTTTTAGCTGTCGTTGCGCTTTATTTTTTAAACATTGTCATAAACGTATGCCTGTAACATATAAACAAAAGAAACTTTGTAACAAATTTGAATTCGTTAGAAATTTTCAGACGTTAATGTCTCGATATTTAATCATCGAAGTGCAATGCGCGTAAAAGTTTTCTGCGACCTGTGTGTGTGTACTATTATAGATTTCTTGCGTTTTTATATGACCAATTTTATATCCACTTGCTCGTTTGTCGCCCACAAACGAGCAAGTGGGTCACCTGATGGTTAGTGACCACCGCCGCCCATGGACACTCGCAACACCGGAGGAGTCGCGGGTGCGTTGCCGGGCTTTAAGAGTCAGCAAACAAGAGTTGCTGACCCTGTCCCCCCTGATGAGCTCCGCCGACCTTACTCACACGCAGAAACACAACATTAAGTTATTAATGTTATTATTTAGGAATGTCGTCTGTATTTTTTATAGTTATTGTGGTTACACAATCAAAACAAACATTGCATAAGATTTATAGAACTACCCCCTCCATTCTATTTCTAAATAAAGGTGCAGTTATGGTGGCTTTATCTACAAACCATTAGCTTACAGGAAGTACAAAGGAGATCGGCTGATTCTACTTATTAAAGTCCAACCACTTAAAGAATGCGTTCCTGTCTAAAAGTTCTTATATAAGGAAATAGTAGGCACAGACGCCAGAACATCAAGCTACCCCAATCTGTCAAATTTCCGCAATAGAAAGTGAACCTTATACTCATGTGATAAAGTAGAAAATCTATAAAAGAAATTTGACATATTGGGGTAGCTGGATGTGCTGGCGTCTGTACAAGATATCAGCATAATAAAACACAGATAATAATAAATATGAAGAAATAAAAACAAAGTAAAGAAAGTACAATAGCTGTATGTTCCATCGAAAGGTAAGTCAGGTGCACCTAGCACTGGTTTTCAACTTGGCTACCTTGTGAGTGACTCCGGATGGTGGTATGTGATAGTATTGAGGATTCCAGTGTAAGACTATATATTAGGAAAATGATTGAATGAATGTATCTAATATTACAGGGACATAGATATTATTTTAAGATAAATAATTATGAAAACCGGTAAACTTGACAAAAAATTTATTAAAATGGTGGTTGTAGACGACAGCGGTCGCCGTTAGAGTTCCCTAATAATAAAAACAGTTGTTCGTTTTAAGGTGGCGAGCCAAAGTGACTATTTTTAGGAAATTAAATAATACGGGATATCTTTTCGTGTACGACAGCAGCAACGACGTCGCCAAGACAACCAATTGACATAATAAAACAAAAAAAACAAAAAATAATCTAAAAGTCCAATTGACTCGCCAAAGAGTATTTATTGTAAATAGGAAATACATCGTCAACATTCCACCCCCTTAGTGATGACAGACATCACTATCATAAAAACAAAATCAATCAGGGTTCAATTGCAGAGGTCTCAAGTACCGCTACCCGAGTTACAGGTCGCCTTAACATACCTGCACGAGTTCGAACATCTACGATTCTAAACACGGCCATCCTCCCCGGGGTATGTCGCACTTACTACACCATGGCGCCATGAACCATGTTCAACTCCTGGGTCTATAATCAACACATATTCGCCTACTTCCTACGATTGCCGTTTTGTGTTCCACCTTTGCCGGGGTAGTAAAATTCGAAGATATTATTTTACCCATCGGGCCCAAAACATATCGGCGAGACGTTGTACTATTCTCCATTGCTTTCTCAAGTTTAGGTCAACATCTGCATTATTTCCAAAACATTGCATGTTGGAAGAGGACCCAATCAGAAAATGATTCGGTGTCCAAGCCTCCGGATAATGTGGATCAGTGGAAACCTCAGTCATGAAAGTACCAAGAGGCTTACAACGACCTACAATAACTTCCATGGGTCCAAAAAAATCTATACCCGTCACTGTAAAAATCGACGACTGTGAATACGTTCTAACTGGGGAGTTGCGCGGCGATGTCTGCAATAAATACAATGGGCAGCTACATGTCTAACAATAAGCCTGAGATGAGAGCCTGGCTAAAATCGTTCACGACTAACTCATTAGCATCATGGAGAGCCCTCTTATGAAACATATACACTAAGAGCTTAGTAATACTATATTTACCATTGATTATAACTGGTCTCTTGGTAAATGTTTACACCGTCAGCCTTCTCGATTCGCCCACTAACACGTAGCAGGCCAGTCTTATCAATATATATGGTGTAAGATTCAACGGACGGCTATTTCGTATCAATTTCCTTTTATGTTTTAAACATTCAATTTCATTTGCAAAGGAATCATATTGACTCTTCATTAAAAGTAACTTCTGCGCGTTTAAAAATAGGTTCTTCTCCATTTGAGCAATAGAAAAGAAGGGTGAATATGTTCCACCAAAAATCAAACTTTCCATTGCACATGTTCGCAACGGATCTTGTTCAATTGTTCTAATCCGTAGAAACATATCTTTAATATCGCCAATAATAACAAATTTATTCTCGCGGAATCGTAACATAATTCCAACAAGTGAATTATGCATGCCCGGGCCATTCGGCAAGAAGCTATTAAAACTTGATCCTTGCACTTTAGCGGCGGCATCAAAAACTAGTCGTAGTTTACCCGATTTATTGGGGTTCTGGACTCCAAAATGTGGAAGGAACCACACATGTTTCGGAGTGAGCTTATCTTCCCACAGTCTCCGCGCGTAACCATTGGTAAATAATATATTAATCTCACTTCGGTACTGATCAGGGTAAGAAGTTTCCTTAGCCAACCTTTTTAGTAAAGTATTTAGTCGCGCCAGTGCAGTCTCAGACGACTCTGGCATAATAAAATTGTCTTCTTTGAGCGGCAAACCAACTTCCCACTGATCTCCTATAAAACGTGAAGTTACGTCCAAAATGCTCAAAGCTCGTAAATGATCGGTATGTTTACGACGCGACGTAGAAATTCCAATAGCAACTAAAGAAAAATTGTGTTTTATTAATTCATTTAAATTGATGTTACTGTCACTACCTGCTTTGTCTGTGTGTATTAGGTGGAACACGTTGGCAACATCAGAGTAAGTGCGACCACAATAACCATGAATTGACCAACCTAATCTGCAACGCGATGCATAGGGCTCGTGTTTGCTACCATGAATAATTTCAAGCGGCACAATCAAGGAATAATTATCTTGCCCAATAAGGATACTCGGCAATACTCGACCTCTACAAACGAAACCCTTTACATCAGACAAATGTTCACATTTCAAGTTATTAACTATGGAAAAGTCTTGTTCCGGCAAATTCAATTTAGAAACTTTACGCAACTTAATGTCATAGAAATTGTTGTTTATTTCACCATTAATCTCAGCACAAACTAGCGGAGCGTGTGACTGATACACCTCGCGGCCAAAGGCATCGACGAATTTGATAGCTCTCGGATTATGACATTCAAGACCTAGCTCGTCTGCTAAACCAGAATCGATGATAGCCACTGAAGCTGCGTCATCTAGTAAAGCAAAAGTACTCACAGTTCCTCTTGGTCCACGTAACTTTAGGGCTACTACCTTTAACATGACATGATTGGTTTCCGACGGCTCATCAGAATCTGCAGTGACGTAAGCCACAGTAGTCTGAGTGGGTTTTAATGGCAGTTGCTTCTGTGCTCGGGTTCCTTCTTCCGAACTAGACCGCAATATTTCGTCTCTGTCATCTGCCTGAGATGATTTTCTCCAGTGAAGTAACTTGTGATGAGTAAGCCCACAATCATCTACATCGCATACAGGCACTGAACACATTTCCTTGTCATGTTGTGACGCTAGACAACGAATACAGAGCTTGTGAATTTTAACAAACTTCCATCTATCACGTCTCAATGCTCTTTCAAATATACGGCAATCAGTTAGTGCATGTTTTGTCTTTGTACAAAATTTACAATTCCTCACTTCTTCAACAGTAGTGGTCGCGAATATGGGTCGATGTGGCCGAAACTTATTGTTGTGTACATCCGGTGTCTTCTTAGGTAGGTACTGATGTTTCGGCGAGGTCCTGAGGTATTCCGACTAATGACAACATTTCAGCCTCTTTCTTGAGAAACATTGCAATTAGTTCCAATTTTGGCTTCTGCTCACCTAATCTTTGGCAGGCATAATCAGTCCATTTACCAAAGAGTGTTATCGGGAGCTTAGATAAGATAGCTGATATAAGTGCAGGACTGCGTAGATAGTCATCCTGCTTCAGTTCGCGAATTGTAGCCACGCTGTTGTTAATCTTGATCGAAAAGTTGATCAAATCATGGTGATAATTATTAGGCAAGGGAGGGAGCTTCTTTAGCTGTCTCGTCAAATTTAAAATAATTTTATCCGAACTGCCAAATCGAAGATCTAGGGCTGCTATTACATCTGCGGGCGTAGTATTACCGATAAGTAGATCGGTAACTGCCTCCTTAGCGTCGCCTTGCAGTGCTTTGTGCAATCGCCATAGATTCTCAGAATCACTGAGCATGCAAATACGGCTGGACTGGACTCCTCATAGGCATTTTTGAAATGCAACCATTCCACACAATCGCCGCTAAATGGTGGAAGTTCTCTCGGCGTGGAAAGGCGCTTCAAAAGTAGTTCGTGTCTTACAGAAGACGAATTCATCACATCCTTTATAGTCGTGGTCAATTGTTCTAAGCTGTCAGCGACATTTGTGTCATTGTCAATTTTAGTCAACTTAGTTGGGTTTGATGGTGCTAAAGGTGATTTCATTGGTTCAACTTGTTCAACCCAACGTTCGATGTCGGATTTTTTGACAATGCTTTTGCTTGACAAGCTGCCGGTATCTGTGGCTTCTGTTTCAGCGTTATCGGCGTCGACCTGAGCGATTTCCGCCTCAAGCTTTTTTTGTACTAGTTCCATTTGGATGTCTAGTTGTTTGATCTTCAGTCGCCCCATGGCCTGAGCCGCCTCGTATTCTAGCTGTTTCTTTGCAGCAAAAGATCCTGACGACGAGGTATGTTTCGATCTTTTGGTTCTTACCGAACGGCTTCGTGTCGATTGAATTTGATTCCCTTCTTCTTCAGGTACTTTATCCCCCAAACATTCTGTATTCTTATTTTGCGCTCGTGCCTTATTCAATTGTTTTTGTTTTCTCGTCAACATACAGTGAACGCAAATAAACATGGAAGCATTCCTAGCTCGCGAAAATGACCGAACGGAGATTGTGCCGCGGTAGGCGGGGCTTAAAAATTGTGCCGCGGACCGAGTGGGACCGAGTTTGCGCACTACAGGCATCAATGGTGGTCGTCTGTCAGTTATTAGTTTCAGCGTGTTTAATTTCCAAAAATGCCTTCATGTGCAGTGAAGTGGTGTATTAATAAATCTCATTTGCATAACAAGAGTGTTGGAATTAGTTATTACGAGTAAGTACATCGCTATATATTTTAATTTTATTAAATATGAAGTCAATCAAATTGACACAAAATATATGGTGATGTTGTTATGCAAACGAATCAATTAATTTATCTACACAAAAATAATGACGAATTTTTTTATTTATTACAATTATTTTAATCTTAGATAAAATACTCAGCATCTTTAGGGTATGCACAAAGAATGGTAATGGTGGTATTAAAACAGCTTGGTTTCTTCAAATTTCCACTCGATCTAAAGCGAAGAGAACTATGGACGAAAACAGTTCGTTTGGAAATGAATTCAATTCAATTTTATTTATATATTTACAGGGTAACATGTAAAGCACCAATTACCTCACAGGACTAGATAGCTAACCATAAGCAACAACATTTATTTTACAACTTTTGATAATTTGTATTTTTTTGTTTGTAAATAGTCTATATTAATTAATTTACCACTTGAATGTTTATAACTCTACGTGCATCGTAAATAATATGTAACCAGGCGGCTTGCGTAATCTTTGCGATGCCCGTAGAGGAAGTTGTTGCTTATGATGTTAGCTTCCTAGTCCTGCGAGGTTGTTGGTATTTTACAAGTAACCCTGCATATCTAGATCACCTATAATTTCCAGTCGATTCGTCCACGCGTTTTCAAGATAAAGGGTATTGACAGACAGACGGACGGATGGATAAAGAAGTGAAGGGGGCCCTAAAAATTAGTACTTAAGTGTTATGTATACCTACGGAAATTGTAAATAATAATTAGTGAATAATTGGTCACAAATTTGTTTTATTTACCTATTATCATAGCAAATAAACCCATTACTCGCCAAATACTGCTCTATTTAAAGACCTTAGAAAAACTCTTGCCGTTAAGTTCAAGATACTGTATATTTTATCATAATTATTTATTATTTTAATAATATAAATGTCACGGTGAATTATTTTCATTGCACTTTATAGCATAAAACATCCCTCGTCGAATAAACCTCTTTTGCTCAAAGATTTTACCAATACCGAGGTAGTATGCTTTATAATAAAATAAACAAAATAATTTCAATAGGAAAATGCCGAAGATTTGAATGTCAAAATAAGATCAGCAAGTGGTTACTTAAATTGGACTATACTGAAACTGAAAAGATCATCGTTCCGTTCCAATAAGCCCGTTTCCATAGTAACACAATTTTATATTGTAACATTATATTCATATCGTCATTCTATTATCAACCTTACTATATATTATATATAAATACATAAAATAAATATATAAAACATTATATTAATGGATACTTTTGTTATATTGTGATATACATCCTAACATACACACACACTCACACACAACTCACACACACAAACACACACACAGAGTCAAACTCGTTTATATAACTGTACGTTGATAATATTTAAGTACACATCTATTTTGGGGAGGGGGGGGGCTGGAGTGCTAAGATACAGGCTTCGGCTTAGTTTAGACTCCAGATCTCCCACGAGTTACATAATTATTATGCTCTATAGTTTGTCAACACTGTTTTTGTTAAAAAAACGTTGTAATTTGTGGAGATAAAAATAAAACATTTTTGTATTTTGTATTTTGTATTGTATTTGTAACATGAACATGGTAATTTAGACCCGAACATGACATCATAAA
Source organism: Pseudoips prasinana (assembly GCA_951640165.1). Classification (NCBI taxonomy): domain Eukaryota; kingdom Metazoa; phylum Arthropoda; class Insecta; order Lepidoptera; family Nolidae; genus Pseudoips; species Pseudoips prasinana. The sequence goes on along the minus strand of OX621236.1, from coordinate 16,802,930 downwards.
GTCTACTTTTAAAAGGTGTATCTGAGCGGTAATATTTTGGCCAATCAGAGACGGTATTCCGTTGTGTCAGTTTGATTGGGATATTGGGTCAAAATTTGCGCTTAGTTTCCTTGAAGTAATGCTTCCATGTTTATTTGCGTTCACTGTCAACATAATGACTGTGGGAATTTTCTATGTTAAAACTCGAAGGACCAACTTTATAAACGACAGCGGTCGCCGTTAGAGTTCCCTAATAATAAAAACAGTTGTTCGTTTTAAGGTGGCGAGCCAAAATGACTATTTTTAGGAAATTAAATAAATACGGGAAAATATTTCGTGTTCGACAGCAGCCACGACGTCGGCAAGACAACGTCTTGACATAATAAAACAAAAAAAAAAATAAAACAAAAAGAGTATTTATTGTAAATAGGAAGTACATCATCAACAGTGGTAATAATATTTCTAACATATTTTAAATTATGGATAGATATTTTTTTGCGGATTCGGATTTAATTACATAGGATAAGAGATTTTTTTCTAAAACTTTGTTTAATTTGAGAAATATGAAAAATAAATGTCTTTCTGTAACAAAATGCATTTAATAATCGTTATTTTTGTGCGGGAATTAATATTTGTTTATGTATTTTGCATCTTGATAATATTATATCTACTACACGCGTTGTTTATTTAGTTTAGTTACCTCTACTATTTATGTGACACTTCGTGTATTTAACAGTATTTTATAAAACGATTGATTAAGTCATTTTCAACCTTTATTTATTTGAACGCCATTTAGGAAATCGATGTTCAGCGACTTAGCCGGTAGAGCCCCAGGAGGGCTACCGGCTATGTCGCCGAACATCGGGATAGTGCTATGGATATCAGATAACTGATATACAACATTACTTTTCTTTTGTAAATACATACTTATACGAGTGTAGATAATTAGGGTAACCTGGTCTAAGAGTACGCATCCGATAAGAGTACGCAACATCAAAAGCCGTGAATTTGTTTCCGATACGCGGCTAACTTCATTTTTGTTTTGATGTCAAACGTGGTGAGAAGTGCTGTGCGAAAAAGAAATCAAATCCGGACGAAAACACAGGATTCAGGTAAGTTTAATGATATTTGCTCAAAATCTTAAATATTTTTACCGTTTTGAAAGTATTTTTGAGACAAGAATGCAATAGTTTTTAAAAAACGAAGTAAACATTTAAGTTTGAAAAGACGATAACCAACTTGTGCCGCGAGAGTCATTTCGGTCAACGCCTAGAGACGGCGTTGAATTCAGTTCGTTTAGGATTTGGCTAGAGTGTGTATGAGTACGCAGTTATGTATCGTTTAAGAGTACGCGCGTAGTCTTACACGCAATTAATTATTAAGTTTGTTTTGTTACTGCATTTCTTTGTTATTCGTACATATTATTTTAATATTATTATTTCATTCTGTGCACAGGATGTCTAGACGTCAAAGAAAAACCGAAATAAGTCTTTGTACTCCACAAAAGTGGCTCAATGCTAAAACACGCGACGAGGCAGGTGAATCAAAGAGGGCAGTTGAGAAATCTTTGGGGATGCATGAAGCCAGTGAAGGAAGAGACTGAAGAACTGTCTCTTTGAATAACAGATTGCCCAGTTCACCTGGTTGAAAATGTACAGACGCCAGCACATCCAACTACCCCAATTTGTCAAATTTCTTTTATAGATTTTCAAATTTATCACAAATGCATAAGTTTCCCTTTCAATAGGGGAAATTTGACAGATTGGAGTAGCTTGATGTACTGGCGTCTGTACTTTTGGGAGATTCTAATAAACCATGGAATTCTCAACCAACCAATGATTTGGTACAAAATGTTGACTTCGAGAGTAATGCTACCAGATTTTCTCCGAAGCCTTCATGCTCAACAAAGGATGTATCTGTACAGCCGTTGATTGAGAAAGAAAGAGCACGTACCTACACCACTTGCCTACCTTCCCATTCAAAGCATCGAATCACCCCCCGTACCCCTGAAGATATTACCCCCCTACCCCCTACCACGAGCGGAAATTTTTTCAAGAGCTCACCGCAAAAGAGTATATTCAGATATTTTGAGTGGGTCTCCATACAAGTTGGCTCTCGAGGGGTCTTCAGCTTCATAGAAAGCACGAAGTAATGTATTAAAGAATATACCAAAGAATGTCCAAAAACTAGCCTCGAAAAGTGTTTTTAAATTGCCAAATAAAACGCCCAAAAAGAAAAGGTTTGGAGATGCCCAGCATGTACTGAAATCTACATAGAACACCCGCAGAAGACCGGATAGGATGCTCAAAATGCTCCAAATGGTGGCACGAGGCTTGTACGACATTGGAAGGTCAAGGAATTTTTATTTGCCGCCTCTGCAATATAACTAAAAATTATTGAAGACCCGCGTACTCTTATCGACGTAGGCGCGTACTCTTACCCAATAGTACTTGTAAGAGTACGCAATTCCCATTTATGATTATTTTTGTTATTTTGAGAGATAAAACGTAATTTCCATTGTTTTTTATTTTCTTTATAATAGATGTTTAAATTGTGAGCGTAATAAATACCTTATTGATCTCCGAAATAGCATTATTAATTTTTTAGAATATTTTGTACCTTAAGTGCGTACTCCTAGACCAGGTTACCCTACCCAGATTCACGAATAATAGACATGTTCATGCACACAAATATCTGTCCTACGAGGCTACCGGTTAAGTCGAACAACACCGGGATAGTGATCAGCGTTCAAATAAAGGTTAAAAATTACTTAATCAATCGTTAAATCGGCTTCCATGAGCACCTGTGACGTCATAAATGGTCCGGAATCAATTTTCAACCGATTAGCCGATATTCTTATCATTATCCCGGTGTCCGGCGACTTAGCCGGTAGCCTCCTAGGACAGATATTTGTGTGCATGAACATGTCTATTATTCGTGAGTCTGGGTAGTTATCTACACTCGTATAAGTATGTATTCACAAAAGAAAAGTAATTTAGTATATCAGTTATCTGATATCCATAGCACAAGCTCTACTCAATTTGGGAACAGGGGCTCTACATCGATTTCTTAAATGGCGTTCAAATAAATAAAGGTTAAAAATTACTTCATCAATCGTTAAATCGGCTTCAACGTTGACAATCGATTCCGGACCATTTATGACGTCACATGTGCTCATGGAAGCCAATTTAACGATTGATTAAGTCATTTTAACCTTTATTTATTTGAACGCCATTTAAGAAATCGATATTTGGCGACTTAGCCGGTAGAGCCCCTGATGGCCGTATGTGATTATATATTAATTACATCTAGACACAAAACAAATAATCGTGCTCATCACACAAAGATTTGTGCTGGGAGGGGATCGAACCCACAACCTCTGGCTTAGCAGACAGGGTCACTAACCAACAGGTCAGTCATGTATAGTTAAATAATCTTTATTAGTAAGTAGTGCTCATAGCTAGATGCTCTCACCGGTCCGTAAGTGATCTGAGAAGTTAAGCAACTAGGCTCGGGGTCAGACTATAGATGGGTGGCCACTAAAGTGGTTTAACTTCTGAGCGTTTCCGTGCTGTCGTTTCCGGTTAGAGTCATCAGATCACAGTCGTTAAGCCATGTCAGAGGCCTACTGGGCGGCTTGAACAACTCTGACACTAGGGTAACCACTGCCGATACCATAAGTAATAGTAATAATTTGTATCGTTTACTAGCTGTGCCCCGCCGTTTTACCCGCGTTAAACTTTGTAAATTACAGCCTATGTGTTAATCGATGGTATCAGCTAACTCTATACCAAATTTAATTAAAATCGCTCCAGCCGTTTAGACGTGAAGAAGTAACAAACATACACACTCACACACTCACAAACTTTCGCCTTTATAATATTAGTATGATTCAAAGTTTCGTCGTCTATTCAATCACTACCAGCAAGATATTATTTCAGCGGCCTGACTTTAGGCACGTATTCAATCATTTCTATTAAAAAAAACTTATAACCGACTTTTATGTAAAAAAGTGCTTTAAACAATATTTATATGAAACCATATCGAAAGCATTCTTTATTAATATTTTATGTGTTTTATTTTGTGTTCTAGATTTAGAGGCAACTAGCTGTGCCCTGCGGTTTTACCCGCGTTAACGTTTGTAAATTATACCCTACGTGTTAATCCAGGGTGTCAGCTAACTCCATACCAAATTTTATTAAAATCGCTCCAGCCGTTTAGACGTGACGAAGTACCAAACATAAACACTAGCAAACTTTCGCCTTTGTAATATTAGTGTTTTGATTAGCTGTGACCCGTGGTTTTACCCGCGTTAAACTTTATAAATTATACCCTATGTGTTATTCGAATATATAAACTGTATTACTACAAAGTTTCATCAAAATCCGTTCCATAGTTTTTGCGTGAAAGAGTAACAAACATCGTATACACGTTTCATATCTAAGTTTTACTTCAGTCGTGTAATTTGAAGGATTATTTATGTCAGAATGTAAATTGTTATTATATTAGCTGTAGCTATGATAATGTTTTAAAAATAATTCAACAACTTAATAATAAAACTCGGTCCATTGCTGGCATTGCACATTGGAGTTCGATACAACTGTAAATATAACTAATTTTGAGCTTAGTATCGCAATTAGACTGGTAAAAAAACTATGGACTACAACTCTGTAATAAAATACCCTATTAATAAAAATATTCAAAATGGAGAAATCCTTGGAGAGTAGTTTTGTGCTCTTGATCTGGCAATGCAAGAATTAGCCCTTGTGTTACAAACACATTAATATTGACTACACGTGTGGCGCAGCAGCTAAGACGGTCGCCTCGCCGCTTCGGGGCACGGGTTCAAGTCCGGACAATCATTTGTGTGACCCATTAATAGTTGTTCTGAGCCTGGATGCGATTTGTGTCCTCTATATTCTATATATGTTTGTATAGTACCCCGCGATGCAGGGATTAGATAGAAAAAAAAAGATCCTTTATAGATCTTTCATTTTCCTATATACTTGAATTTTTTATCTTAACTCAACACACATCCATTGAAGGAAAAGAAAATACAAACAAGTAGGCTGATAAATTAGCGGCCTACTATATTCGGACTAGATTTGTACTAGATTCTCGATTTCTATACTAAATATTCTATCTACATGATTACATGTGCCATTGTGCCTATTAGGCACACACAATCCAGAAAAAATACAGTTAATATGAAAAGAGTGAGCGTCATAAACAGGAAACACACATAAACATGAATGTTTTATTATTTAAATCTTATCTATATATCTGAAACGCACAGACACGCAACTTATACAGATTAGTAATAGTATAGAGATAGATATTGACAAGTTTTGGTGCGGTGACCTGAGAAGCACGGAAACTCGGAATGTGTTGCGCAACCAGGCAAACGTGTTGTAGGAACACATAAAAAGAAATATTTTATTGGTGAGCAGCGGTACCTCTAAAGTACTCTAAACTCTGTTCCAGAGCCGGATCTACGTCTATTCGGGGGTAGGCCAATGATGACCCCCGTTTTAGGTAATTAATCCTGTATTTAGAAACGAAATGTAAGCACGGAGGCATGCTCAAGTTTCTATTTTTTTTAAAGACAAAGCCCGTACTAGGGAATCTAATCCCTATGTCGCGGGTTACTTTACAAACAGATAATAGACGGACACAAATAACATCAAGACTCAGAACAACTATTTATGGGCCACACAAATAGTTGTCCGGCGCGAGTCTCAAACCCGCGACACGAAGCAGTGAGACGACTGTCTTAGTCACTGCGCCAAACGTGCAGCCGAAAGTTTGAATTTGATGAACTGATTGGTATCAGCTCATTAAGGATATAGGTATTGGCTGCAATCTTATAATATCCTTACTTTTTTGTCAGTCTGCCTATCAGGTGTTGATAATGAGTAGGTATTTGTAATCAGGGATTAAGCTGACTGGTAAATCGTGGTTACACAAGACATTACAAAGACCTAGAGACCTTGGTAGGCTAGGATTTACACACATAAGAATAACTTTCCAACTAGTACACTCCAAAAATGAGAGGGTTCTTTTTTATCATAATGTTTATCATTAACCTAGGAGGTTTTCACTGCTTAACCGGGCAAAAGATAAGAGTGAGAGCTTAAGCTATCTAGTAAATATAACTACAAATTAAGGAATCCGCGCCACAGGGAATCCTCTTTGAGGTTCACACCTCGGCTCAAGGCGTTCGATATTTATGGACGGACATTATGTTGCTCTACGTTAATACCTTTAACTGCGGGCCGGTCGTCTGAAGGAGGATCTAAGAATACGGAACGGTGGCATTTATTTTATTCAATATTTATTCCTTGTTTTCCTTGAACTCTTTCAATAATTATTAATTTTCACGTTTCACACCGACCAAACATGTCGTTCTTGTTCTTTTCAAAAAACGTTATAGCCAGGATCTGTTTCACCTTGTTAAGTTTTCAACTTCTTTTATACAGTGCGTACAACTTGTACCATCTTTCCATGAATTGCGCATAACCTAAGGTTTTGTCGGATGCAAACCTAATTAACTGCGTGGCCTCCTCTGCGCGCCGGTGACTCCTGTGGTATACATCGGGGCCCTTTCTATGCAACGTCGCATTGCAGTTACTAGATGCGACCCTGCCCTGTCCCTAGATAGGAATCGTGTAGAAGCTTGAAATCCGTCATTGGAGCCGCCTTACTGCGAACCGGAACGGGATGGATATTGTGCATACCTACCTACGCAACTTAGTGGATCTATGTGGATTAGTAATATATTGAGGAACGTATCCCAACTGAACTGTGGCTAGTAGGTAGTATTTTATTGTCATAACAATATTTTTTATACTGTGTGTTGACGGCATAGAATATCATCATCCTATCTCATCCCGTGGGGAGCGCAGAAATCGTCCGAGGGAATACCTACCAGAGAACGGACAGCACCGTTTGCATGTGAACGATGGCCATCATACTACGATCGCCAACCCGACTGCCAAGCGTGGCAATTATGGCATATCCCCATTCGGGGAGGAGGGGAGGCTTTGGTAGACATGATGAACAATATTTACGAACAGCAACACAAATTACTTTCACAGGTACGAAACAAATATCATCACAAATATCAATAAACAAATTTGTTTATTTAGCCCATTTTTACCTTAAAAATTCGAAGGGTGATCTTAATAACTATTACTTTCATGAATTAAGATGATTCATGAAAGTAAAGCCAGCTTGAAAACACTGGGGCTTCTACCCTAATTATGTAGTCGGATTACATAGATTCTGAATTTATTTATAAATGCATCAGAAGAACACATATCTTAGGACAACTCTTAGGTAAGACTGTCCACTGTGGAGATTTTTGGGTAGTCATTTGTTAACTTGTGGACGTCTTTCGGCTGATATGATTATGATGAATATTCAATAATGACTGTTAAAAATAACATAAAACCGACATCAACTTTTATTTTAGACAACCGATTGGTCAAAATGTATATTCAATGAACCATTCCGAAATGTTGGCCTGGCCTAGTGGTTAGTGATCCTGACTGCTAAGCCGAAGGTCGTGAGTTCGAGTCCCACCCGGGACAAATCATCGTGTGATGAGCAGGATTGTTTGTTCTGCACCTGGGTGTAATTTGTCTATAATATGTATGTATTTACAATATGTAAGTATGTTTATCAGTAGTCTGGTTGCCATAGTACAGGCTCTGCCTAGTTCTGGCTCAGATGACAGACAGATGACGTATATATTTGTAACTAAATTATAAATAAAATATAAATTACATTCAGACACAGACCAAATAATAGTGCCCATCACGCAAAGGATAGTCCTAGATGAGGATATTATTATATTATTACTTTAACCCTAGATCACTAACTATTCGTACAATAGACGACGCGCACCTGGCGCTTTCGCCATTTCGCCAACTTCCTGTTGCCCCCCGCTCCACACTCTTTTAGTACCTTCCTGGATAGTGAAATTAGTGTCCCGCAAGGACTCATTGCGGATGCACGATAATTAGGTGGACCTATATAGCGTGATCGTAGTCTCAGAGACGAAAGGTTAGTTACAGCGTTACTTGAAAATAAGGTTAGTGAGCTAGGGTTAAGGAAAGTCTACTTACTTTTTTCATCAACCAAGCACTCTATTTAATACCTAAAGTTCTAAAGCTTTATCTGAATCATACAATAGTCTCATATTTGCTGCTGGGTAATCGTGGCATCACAAATGGCAAGACAGAAGCTCTTTATGCCCACGCAAAACGTGCATAAACTAAATAAAGGTTTAACAGTGTCAACCCATAGTGGTAGTTTGTCGAATGACCCATCTATAGTCCATACACGTACCTACGTACATAAGTCGACCCGGTGATATTAATAATTACCGTTTATAAACATAGAACCGGCTTTATTCTATAACATACAGAAAGAATTTCCTATCGAAAATTATTAAAATTGGTTCGTAAATAAATCCTTTTCTAGTCACCAAACTCTAGTCCATACACGTGCATTTATTAACCAGTGATATTAATAATTACTCCTCAAAAAACATAACCGGCTTCATCTTTTCTGTATGACAACCGAATTTAATCAAATTTATGTGTGACCATACAGAAAGGAATCCCATCGAAAATGATTAAAATCACTTTGAAAACAACGTAGTAGATCCATCTCTAGTCACGAATCTCAAGTCCATGCACGTGCATTTTTTAACCAGTGATATTAATAATTACTCCTCAAAAAACATACCCGGCTTCATCTTTTCTGTATGACAACCGAATTTAACCAAATGTATGTGTGACCATACAGAAAGAGTTCCCATCGAAAATGATTAAAATCTGTTTGTATCAAGACCCGGTGATATTAATAATTACCGCTTAAAAACGTATAACCGTCATTATCATTTCTGTATGACAACCGATTTTAACCAAATTTATATGTGACCATACAGAAAGAGTTCCCATCGAAAGTGATTAAAATCTGTTTGCAAACAACGTAGTAGATCCATCTCTAGGCACCTATCTCATGTCCATACACGTGCATTTCAACCGATTTCAAATAAATTTATATGAGACTATATAGAAACCATTTCCTATCGAAAATTATTAAAATCGGTTCACAAACAACGAAGAAATAGCGTAACTTACATAAACAATATCATCATCTTATCGAATTGATAATTATCTGTTTTTGTTTACACCCATAAGCCTTGTACTCAGTGGCTGCACGTAGCATACCGGGACGCGGGCGAAATAAGTTTTGCGAGTTCCAGACTGCGTGAAGCTTCCAATCGATTTAGTTCTATTTATATGAGGTTTCGCGATCCCAACCTAGGGAGGCTACCGCTAAGTCGCCGGTCGTCGTGATCGTGACCGGCGCTCAAATTGTTGAACGTAAAAAATTACTAAATCATTCTATCTATATATTGGCTTTAAAATAAAATAAAATAAATAAATAAAATAAAAAAGGTTTTTATTCACGTAGACTTTAAAAAAGCGCTTGTAAATAGTCAGAACATGTTCGTAGTAATATAGTTGTATACATTATTATTTCTTAGCTCGTATCAAGTTATTGTCAAGAGATTATGTTTAATTATCTAGTTTATTTCTAATATTTTACGTTGAAAATCGATTCCGGACCATTTATGACGTCACATAGGTACTGATAGAAGCCGATTGAACGAATGATTTAGACATTTTTAACCTTCATCTATTTGAGCGCCTATCACGATCACGATAACCAGCGAATTAGGCGGTAGCCCCCCTGGACAAATCTTTATGTGATCAGCGCGATTATTTGTTCTGTGTCTGGGTGTAATTCATAATATATCAGATTGCAAAAAGTTAGTAATAGGTGGGTTCTTAAACTAGACTATGAAGAGACCGAAAACATAATTACCCAACCATTATAGACCCCACAGCTGATTAAATCACACAAACACAGCATAAAGCTCACACACACACACACACACTCACGCACACACATACCCACACACAACACGCATTAATATTACTATTTTATTTTCTTTAACTTGTCCAATTTCCTTTATTTGCAAATGTAATATCGTCATGTAAGCAGTTTTAATTTTTAATTATTATAAGGAGTAAGAGAGCCTGGAGATCCGTCACACAGGCTCCGAACCTAGTATGGACTCCAGCTCTCAAAAAGTTAATGTACTGTACCAAAAAACTTGATATGATAATTTGTAAATAATTTACTTTTTGAGAGAAATAAATGATTTTATTATTTATTATTATTTATTTAATTTGTCTTTAATATGTACCTATCTATTTATGTTCTGACTAGTTTGGGTTCAGATGGCAGTATGTTAGTTGTCCAAAGACATTTAGTTTTAAAATTGAAATGTTTTCTAGAACGGCTATTAGTACAAGCATCAACTTGACTGACTTCTAAGGCTCTAATGAAAATATGTATGAAATGCGCTCACCGAGGCCTTTCATTTGATACTTGACACATTTTCTGCATTCATCATAGAATAGCAAATCTTTCGCCGCTGCGCCCCTTGGCAACAAAACGACACAAAAACCTTTTAAGGAAACATTTAACAAAAACAAAAACTGCATTAAGATTGATTCAGTAGCTTTTGAGAAAATAGGGCATGCATTGGTTCGCATACAGGAACTCTTTATGTTAAAGTCGGTTAAAAAAATATTTTTAATCACGTTTCATTTACTTTTAATCATGAGATTTCACCATACGTTTTAAAAAAAAATCTGTTTGATGCTCCCCATCGAAAATTCAAATTTGGCGAGTGTAAAACTGTATTTTAATAAATGTATTTGAATAAAAAAGGTTTTTATTTACGTAGACTTTAAAAAAGCGCTTGTAAATAGTCAGAACATGTTTGTAGTAATATAGTTGTATACATTATTATTTCTAGTAACATAGATATTTAGGTACACATTGTATGAAAACATTTATAAAATTTATTTTATTATAGCAATGATATTTAGCTAGCTCGTATCAAGTTATTGTCAAGACTAGACCTAAGTTACCTAGAATATTAGACCTAAGTTACCATTTGTTTAACCATATATGTATAAAAGGTGATTAAAATCAGTCCAGAAGTTTTGCGTGATGTTCAGGTAAGAAAACTAACATGCCTAAAGATTTGAGTAAAGTGTGTAAGCTGTGTCTTCGGTGATTAAACCATTGATTGTACCTACAGCACATCCAGCTACCCCAATCTGTCAAATGTGTTTTATAGATTTTCAACTTTATCACATAAGCATAAGGTTCACTTTGATTGGGGAAATTTGACAGATTGGGGTAGCTTGATGTGCTGGCGTGTGTACCATATGTGTCAATGCAGCTATGCATAAGCTACCTCCATAACAATTTTACCTAAACCCGTTCATTGTGTCAATGCGTCATGTTCTTTTTATGCGTAATTGAGTTGAAATCAAACATACAAAGTTTCATATTAGCAGGATAATATGTACAGATGCTATGTTGCAGTTTTATAATAGTGCCGATATATAAATTAGTTATTATAATGAAGAGTGTCACAATCTCACGCCCCGGCGTTCAAGGCCGTGAATGTGACTCCGCCGAGGTTGCGGATTCCTTGTGCGTAGGCTGCGCTTTATTAGACAATATTATATATTACGTACTATGACTCTCTGCTGTGTGGCTGACGGCATAGATAATCGCCACCCCATCTCATCCCGGGTTATTCCCTGAGTACCCCGATCCCTGAGGCCCCCGTCCCGGAGTACCCCGATTAATTTTTATCTTAATAAACTCAAATTAAAGGTAGTATAGCTAAAAAATACCGTCAGCAGAAAATATGTTTAATAACATATTATCACTTACTAAAAATATTACACTTAACTTTAAGAATCAGGAAAAAATTATACTCTGGCTTGGTTAGGGTAAATATTATAATTAGCAAATACACTCTAGACTCTCTTAGAGCAATCAAAAGTTATAATTATTATCACAATAATTCTTCTTTCTCTATATATCTATCACAATAATTCTTCTTTCTCTATCTATCTATCACAATAATTCTTCTCAAGACATGCTAAAATCAACATTAGTAAAAGGTTTAAAAAATATAACGTTTCAATTTTCAATAAGTCATTTTCAAACAACTTCTCGTCCAAATGAACTTCGAATTAGAAATAATTATTGTTGTCATAAATTTGAAAATATATTTTTTTATGTATGATTTGATATTATTGTAACATTTGATTAATGTTTTTGATACATTTTATTCAAAATGCCTCTATAAAAATAAATTATGATTCGACATTGTGTAAGATTAAAAAAAACAACATTCGTCTTAAACACACGCTTATTATGTTGACTCTACAAGGTAAAAAACATAGAAAGAATTCTTTACTATCATCTTTATTGTATTCGGGGTTGTCCGGTACGCGGGCGTCGGAGATCGGGGTACTAAGGGAGTAACCCCTCATCTCGTGGGGGGCGTAGAAGTCGTCTCGAGGGAATATCTACCAGAGAACGGGCAGCAGCGTCTTTCTATGTAAACCAACCCGTCTGCAAAGCGTGGCGATTATGGCATATCCCTCCAAAAGATGGACACAACTCTAATGTGGAAATCTTTTGGGGAGGCCTTTGTCCAGCAGTGGCTATTCGGCTGACATGATAATGATGACTATGACTTCATGACGAGAGCTGGATTAAAATATAGTGGCACTGTAGAATCCAATTGGGACTATTGGTAAAGACACCAGGGGCTCTACCGGCTAAGTCACCGAACATCGATTTCATAAATGGTGTTCAAATAAATAAAGGTTAGAAATGACTTAATCAATCGTTAAATCGGGTTCAATGAGCACACGTGACGTCATAAATGGTCCGGAATCGATTGTCAACGTTGAAGCCGATTTAACGATTAATTAAGTCATTTCTAACCTTTATTTATTTGAACGCCATTTAAGAAATCGATGTTCGGTGACTTAGCCGGTATAGCCCCAGGTGATACTTTGCGGAAATCGATGACAGTTAAAATACAAAAGTAATATTTAGTTTTTCTTTCTTTTACTTAGAGATAATCATAGCTAGAAGCTCTCACACCGGTCCGTAAGAAATTTTTTTTATGATAACCAGGATACGAGGCAGCTCTAACAGCATCCTAAAAGTCATTGCAGATAAACAGGATTCCAATATCCTAAAAGCGTATATTCGCGCTCAAATTAGATAATGCCTTATTCTATTTTATTAATATTTTATGTAAACCTTGTTGTATGGACTTTTGGTCTGAAATAAAGATTTATTATTATTCCAAATTATTTATTTCAAGTTCTTATTTTTTACATATTTATATCTATAAAATTGAATTAAAAAAGAAAACAAGTCAGTTATTATTATTATTATTATAGGGCGACAAACGAGCAAGTGGGTCACGTGATGGTAAGTGATCACCGCCGCCCATGGACACTCGCAACACCAGAGGAATCGCGGGTGCGTTGCCGGCCTTTAAGAGTTAGCAAACAAGTGTTGCTGACCCTCCCATCCCAATGAGCTCTGGCGACCTTACTCATACGCAGAAACACAACATTAAAGTTATTATTAAAGAATGTCTTCTGTAAGGTGGAGGTACTACCCCAGTCGGGCTGCTCTTTGAGCGAATGAACGCTGTGCCCTACCTTTCTTTAACTCGGGTTTAGCGAGGTTAAGCAACTAGACTCGCGGTCAATCCATAGATGGGTGACCACCAAAGTGGTTTAATATCTGAGCGTTTTCGTGCTTCGGAGGCCACGTTAAGCTGTCGGTCCCGGTTTTAGTCATAAGACAACAGTTGATAAGCCATGTCAAAGGCCTGCCGAACGGCTTGAACAACCATACGATTAAGTAAAAGTACTTACTTATTTAGATTACGACTTACCTAATCGTATATATAGTAGCGACCTAGTGGGCCTTTGACATGGCTTAGTGACTATTGTCTACGGACTACAGGACTAACAGCTTAACGTGTTTTAATTTAAGCCGGGATGCAATTTGCATTGCTTCGCCTCCCGCACAAATAAATATATATATATATATATATATATATATATATATTTTTTTTTTTTTTTTTTTTCTTTCTTTACCATATAACTTATTCTATCATTACAGGCGAGCTTAATGCGACAGAGTAGTTAAACTTATATCTAACTTATATCTATATAATACCTACGTACCTAATCTTACATTATTTATATCTTATATCTTATACGCCAGCACATCAAGCTAACCCGATCTGTCAAATTAACCCAATTGAAAGTGAACCTTATTCTTTTGCTATAAAGTTTGAATATGTATAAAAGAAATTTGACAGATTGGGATAGCTGGATGTGCTGGCGTCTGTACCTACCTATACATGCAAAAAGGACATTAACAGACCAAATAACACCTAACTATACACACCAGTATGGTATCCAACACGTGTTTTTTGCTTATTGTGTAATAAAATGTAATTTGCTTATTTATTAGCCGACCTCAAAAAAAGAGAAGGTTCTCAGGTAGACTGTATGTAAAAAAGAAATACGCGGGTGAAGTCGCGGGTACAACTATTGTTAATAAAAATATAACTTAATTTGGAATAAGTAAAAATAAAATGAAATTAAGTAGGTATCATAATAAAAAAAGAACTTCGTTCACCGGGTCAGCTAGTTATTTAATAATTTAGTGATCGAAAATCGGTCTTTTAGCCAAATACTCCGTTAAATATCTTAAGTAGCTATATTTTAGACCAATGAGCTATAATAATGACAATGTTTAAAGTTACTTTTACAACTACCCCGGTACAAGCCCTTAAATGGGCAGTTAATAAGATATTTCGCATCGGATATGACATAACCAAATAAATAATCAAGGAATAATACTGTGGGTGGACTAAAATATCCAAATATAAGTCTTTTGTGTTAAATTTAGTGTAATTATATATTTTATTAAACTACGTAAATATAATAAATCTTTGCGTCTGTTACAGACAATTTACGGCGCATTGTCTGAGAGACATTTCTTTTGGTGGCTAAACCAACTGATGCGAGAGCGACATAGCCTGCCGCAGGCCTGACAAGAGAAGTTAGCGGTGGTTGGTGCCGAGCCGCTTTCATGTCGCTTCTATCATTATCAGCAAGTACTCCGAACCAGGCTTCATCAGAGATCTTACGACCCTGCACTACACGTTTGCGCCATTCAACTCTATTTTCAGCGAGTTTTTCCCAGCTACAGTGGTCAATTTTAAAAGCCACCTTATCCAGCTTATTGCAGTCTTTATCCCTTAATTAAACGTTTTTCGTAATAATAATTTGCTTGGTGTGTCCACAGACCCGAGCGCGTCCGTGACATTTAGATCCATTGTGATCAAGTTTGTAGAGGTACCTATATATTTGCTGTTTAAGTAGGTGTTAAAAGTATACTTAATTTTAGTTACTTAATTAATTACTGTGTTTAATAGGTTACATATTATAATTAAATACCAAGTGATTTTCTAATAACTAATTTTCTAATAAAGTTGAATCCGCCATCACCACTACAATTTGACAGATTGACGCAGCTGGATGTGCTGGCGTCTGTACATATGTGCGGATAAGCCGGGCAGCCTCTTTCACAAATATTTTATGAACATTTATTCGATTTTAATATAATTGTTTTGATTTATGCAAGCACGCTTAAATGTATAGCACCCCTTAGAAGCTCGCAATAAAGTCACTGATTCCGGAGGAATATCGATAAGTCTTGTCCTATTCTTTGTCTACACAACAAAGGTGACGGATGGATGGATAGTACAATTGGCAGTGAAGAATATTCCCATGGAAAAAGTGAGTGATTCTATTGATAACTACCATCAACGTTTGAAGGACTGTATTGCAGCCAATGGAGACCACTTCGAAAATGCTTTTTATATTTTAAATTGTTTTATATTTATGTATTAGACTAACACACTGTAAAAGTAATAAAAGTTATTTATAAAAGAAAAATTTTTTTTTCTTTGTTACAGTTTTATGGCATGACTTGGTATACATCTGCATTAAAAAAGAATGTTAATATATATATTTACATAATACTACCACTTATTTTTAAAACTTATTCTTCGTATAAAAGAAAATAAAAAAGAAGCCTAAGGGCGACGTAATATGCAACGGATATAAATATATAGTCAATACTATTATAAAATAACTTTTTGCAAATAATGTACTTAATATATAAAAGTAACCTGATATAGTGTTATTTCCATAAAAAATTGCGATAAGTATTCAACTATATCAGATTATTAAATAATTTAAAAATTAAATGCCACATTTTGGATACCTACCTAAAAGGATTTCATGTAAAAGTAATAAAAGTTATATATAATAGAAAAAATATTTTTTCGTTCTTACAGTTTTATGGCAAGACTAGGTACATCTGCATTAAAAAAAACGTTAATATACAAACATAATACTACCATTTGATATTTATAATTATTCTTCTTTTAAAAGAAAATAAAAAAGAAGCCTAAGGGCGACGTAATATGCAACGCATATAAATATATACTATTAAAAATAACTTTTGGCAAATAATGTACTTAATATATAAAAGTAACCCAATATAGTGTATTTCCATAAAGTGATAAGTATTCAACTATAGCAGATTATTAAAAAATTAAATGCAACATTTTGGATACCAAAAGGATTTCATTTGTCATTAATACTTCAAAAAATGTTAGGAAGAACATGAAATTTATAGATATCTATAGAATGTAATGTCTGTAATGAATCACGCTCTTCCTAACATTTTTTGAAGTATTAATGGCAAATGAAATCCTTTTGGTATCCAATAAATTTGTTATGCAACTGTATTGCAATGCGTTTTTATAATTTGAAGACTTTGACTTTGCTGACGCTTCATTAATAAGTAGATTTAATACATTGGTAATATTTTACATGCTGATCACTTAAAATATTTAATTACCTATTCTATTGTTGTATCTTTTCATGTTAGTGAGGTGAAAAGTAGGAATCGATGAATGGATTAAAACGTAGCGATGTGTTCTGCTTTGACATTATTTTGTACGAGCTGTGCCCCGCGATTTTGCCCTCGTTAAATTCATAAATTATCACAGCTCCTCCCCCGTAGGTGATAGCGTGATAATATGTACCCTATATGTTTAACCGACCTCTTAGTAATATTCATGCAAAATTCGAAGTAAATCGACAGTACTTTTTGAGTTTAGCCCGGACATACATACAGACAAACAGACAAAAATTCTATAAACTATATTTTTGGTGTCGATATCTATTGTAGATCTCGCTCCAAGTATCCTTTTAAAAAAATATTCAATGTACAGTTTTGAATTTTCTACGATTTTATTATATGTATCTATACGGTACTTATACTAATTTAGTTTTGTTAACATTTCTATTTCGATATTTAGAATAGTGTGACGTAAATAAATATTTTATATTCACATGCGTAAGCAGTTTGAATTCTTTGCACCGTAAATTGATGAATTGATATTATGATTTTTTTCACTGAATGTTTTCTGCGGTTTTAGATATGACCATGAAATTTTGGAGGGTGAAAACTTATAAAGAAATGTATATTTATAAATCCAAACGGTGGGTCATATTTATGGTAGATATCTGCGTTTAAAAAATAATATAAAGTACATATGTCTTCCACATTGCGGCGATTAATTACACTTCATTACACAATAGATTTACAAACAGACTCAGAACAACTACATATAGATCAATTACATGGACAATTGGACAATTATGGGAATTACATGATATCATTTCCATATCATGCGATCCTTTTGTAAATCAAATAGTGTAGTCTCTACTACGCCCGCACTACTAGTGAAGTTTTTAAATTGGCTTTAGATATATGTATATATCGTACTCATGACCATCTTACTGCGATCGCCAACCCGTCTGCCAAGCGTGGCGTTTAGGTCATTTCCCCCAAGATGATTCTTGGGAGAGGTTTGTCCAGCAGTGGACTTCTTTCCTTTCAGCTGTAATGATGATGATATTGTACTCGCCGTCCGAGAGTAAGAGTACGAAGGAACGCGCATCGGCTACCATTGCACTCCTCCGTTGTAGTTTGCATGCGTAATGATAAAATGTTCACTTCGATTCTTAATTGGACGAGAGGATCAACGTAGAGAGAAGGAGGCTACAAGGATCTACCCCTAGGAAGCGTACTGGATTATGTGCAGACTTCATTCAGGGCTCTAGGGATAGAATAAAAGCCAATGGGGGATAGTACAAAAGATCCTGAAGGGTCGAAGTGCTGTACGAAAGTAGAGCGTAAGTTGAATAAAACGTCCCTAAAAACCAACCCTCTCATGTCTCTCCTATACAGCTTCACCGGTCAATGAAACATTTTTATACTAGCTGTGCCCCGCGGTTTTACCGCGTTAAATTTTATAAATTATCACAGCTCCATGCCCGTAGGTGATAGCGTGATAATATAAAGCCTATATGTTGACCCGACCTCCTAGTAATATTCATGCAAAATTTGAAGTAAATCCATGCAGTACTTTTGAGTTTAGCCCGGACATACATACAGACAAACAGACAAAAATATTAAAAACTAAAATTTTGGCTTAGAATCGACTGTAGATCACGCCCCAAGTATCCTATTAAAAAAATATTCAATGTACAGTTTTGACTTTCCTAAGATTTTATTATATGTATTATATTATATGTATAGATGTTTCAGTGATGTATTGATTACGAAGGAACATACTGAAAAGGCAATTACTGCCGAGAGACCAATTATCGGCCATTGGAAATTTAGTAGAAACGGACTTTTGGCACCAACCATCCGCTTCACCTATATGGAGCGTATAAATGTTGTATGGTAGTTATGACAAAATTATTAAAATAATTGCCGTGGGCCACTGGTGGCTTAAGGCCTACGACCTTCATAACGAAGGAAATATATGACTAGATATATAAATTGACAGACCGGTTGGCGTGGTTGGTAGATAGATACTAAGGCTTTCACGCCGCAGAGCATGGGTTTGATTCCCATCCAGGACAGATATTTGTGAGCATGGACATGTCTGTTTGACCTGAGTCCGCGTGTAATTATCGATATAAGTATGTATTTACAAAATAAATTTTGCTTAGTTTGGTATAAGATTGCCGAGTGTGAATAATCTCCCAGGCCCAGGATTATATGGCTGATTGGATTGCAGGTTACTTAATATCTATTCCAATATCAGGCCTTAAAAATGTATTATTACTCGATGTAGGCATAAAAAATATACAACTTAAAGATGTAACTTTGTACTTCTTTTGTCGCTAATTAATCGATCAGATTCTAAATATTTGATACGCTACTCAAGTGGTATAAGGTTACGTCTTTAAGTTATATATTTTTATGCCTACATTGAGTTGTTGAGAAAAGAAAGTCTTGGTGTATGGTATTTGACAGAATCCACCTTTTGAATAAATATAAAATAAAAATATATAAATATTTATTTCAGGCTTAACAACCCGTAACACGTGAGTATTAGTAACCAATTGGTCTAGTTAGTCCTTAATTTACTGAGCGAATAATTTATTTTTATTTGCGCGCACCTTCGCCTCCCAGTAAGGTAATGGGAAAAGATGGGACATTCCGGTCTACCGCAATCATTTTTAGGACGCTGGGCTGGTCTTACGATAGTATTACGTCAAAATCTATGATGACTAATTCGTATAGAGTTCTGACTCGCGCTGAATAATGAATCAGATTTTGATTGTTTTCTAAGCTTTATTTGTATAAAATTACACCTTTAAGGTTGTATATTTTTCGTTCTTTAATCTCATTGTTTAGATTATAATATTCTTAACACATATATGACAGAATCTGTCGTAGCTTTACGCATATACCTACATATTAGCGTATAACTGTATATAATTGTATATACTAACTGTGAGCGGTTGTGTAAGCAGATGGAAACCGGGTGATTTGCAGGACACGCGAAGGTCGAACACCCACGGTACATTATATCGGCTCTGTCTTAAACTGACTCAGCTCAAGAAACATGGTTTATGAGAGTTTTATCATTACATTCCAATTTAAAAGATACACGGCTTACTTTATAGAACTTTTAATTGAGTTTTCCTTTTTCATTATCCAGACACAATTTCTAATACATACGGTCTTCGGCTCGAAGCATACGGTAGATAGGCTCTGTGTTAAACTGACTTAACTCAAGAAACATGATTTATGAGAATTTCGTCATTCATTCCAGTTTTATTTGGAGCAATAAGGAACAAATGAGGCTTATTTTACCGGAGTTTTAATTGAGTTATCTTTTTTTTACTATCTAGACACAATTTATCGGCCATGGCAAATTTAGTCGAATACGGATATATGGAATAAAGGTACAGTGGTTTATCGTTTACGATACCTACCCGATAATTGCTTACGTATACTGGGATAAAGATACGTTTACATGTTAAGAAAAGTGTCTTAAATGCGTTAAGTAATATCGAATGTATTGTATAAATTCGAGTCTCATAACCACGCTGCGGTGGCGGAGCGGTTCACGCACATGGGGCCGGATACCCCGTCCGGTCCGTTGTCGTGGGTTCGATTCCCACCCGCACGTAAATTTATACAATTAACTTTAAAAATATCTGATAACTGCTCGATATAATATTTTATTTGCATTACTGATCCTATAATTTATCGTAATATTTTTTTATACTTATTATTGGTATTTGTAAACTTCATTTCAATCTCCGCTTATATTAACATATAAATTGTAATTGTGTATCTAGTTTAAGGATACTTATTTTAGAAAAACATATCATCATTTGGCGACATATTGTCGTGTAGGTTGTACAACCTGTAAAGTTAATTATATCGTAAATAAATCAATCAATTATTAAGTAGACACTAGACCTAGACTATAATCTATAAATAATAATACGAACAATTTTTATCATTAAATAGAAAAATATAGATTTTTGAGTTAAGTCAGTATAACACTGGAGTACCTGTGAGTGCAATATGACTAAACATTGGCGAACGCTCCCCGTGTTTAAGCCTGTACTAATTACGAGAGGTGTAATTTGATGTGATGTCATAGTCCTACCCATGTAATTTAATTTAATTATCTAAACTTTTGTTATCTACAGGTGTTGTGTGGTAACGGCGCCGAAAATCAGAATATCATAACCTCATCTCAGCCCGTGAGGGGCGTAGAAGTTGACCCGAGGGAAGTCAACACGTGTGGCGCACTCGCCGCTTCGTGTCCCGGGTTCGATTCCCGCGCCGGACAACTATGTGTGTGATCCATAAATAGTTGTCCTGCGTTTGGATGTAATTATTATTATCATTACTGCTACTTCGCTATACCATTTTTTTTATATGGCAGAGGGTATGCCTACGCATGCCACCCGTAAAAAAGTATATGTCGGACTCGCACCGACTGTTTTTTTTACAAGCCTTTATTTGTCTTACTCTTTTAATCACTTGGTGAAGATCACTCTAAAGATTCAATAACTATCTAACTATCCATTTTTTTATAAGTTGATGTATGCAGTTATCCTATGAGGCTTTCACTGCTTCCCCGGACTATAGAGGTGAGCGTGGGCTCGAACCGTCTGGGCGGTTACTGGCGGGGAGATGCGAGAAGAGAATTTTGTGCAACTTTCGCTCTAAATTAATACGCGACGCGGGCCAACGATCCAAAAAATGAATACAATTAATTATAGTTAAAAATGTACATGATCCCTCGACAGTTGGCGTGGATATTGTATATTAATAATATTTGCTGTCGTATAATTAATGTATATTTTTCGCCAAATTTCTTTTAATTTTCATCTCTAGTCGGGTCAGGTGCCCTACCGGCTAAGTCGCCGAACATCGATTTCTTAAATGGCGTTCAAATAAATAAAGGTTAAAAATGACTTAATCAATCGTTAAATCAGCTTCCATGAGCACATGTGTCGTCATAAATAGTCCGGAATCGATTGTCAACGTTGAAGCCGATTTCACGATTGATTAAGTCATTTTTAACCTTTATTTATTTGAACGCCATTTAAGAAATCGATGTTCGGCGACTTAGCCGGTAGAGCCCCAGGTCGAACCATCTTATAAATGTCAGGAACGCATTCTTTAGCGGCCGGACTTTAGATCGTCCTACTTATGAGATTCGTTCCAGTACTTTTACTACTAAGTTAACCAATGGCAATAAATTGCAGATTTAATGTAAATATTAAGCATGCAAAGCGTTGCAATTTAGAATCCTTAATTAATTTAGACTTAATTGGACAGTTTAGATGGACCAGCTGCTTCGTCGGACTATGGGGTCCAAGATTAAGTGTTATTGGGAGTTTTATAGCGAGGACAACTTTCCATACCAACTCGTTGTTAGAAACTCCCGTGTCTTAGAGAGGACGTTAAGTCGTTTGTCCTGCGCCTGATTATTACCTGATTCCTCAGTCGATATGCCGTAACGAACTGTAATAGTAAGGCATAGAGACATCCGTCTTTCCTTATACACTAGTGCAATACAATTTATTTTTAAGTTACGCACAAGTCTCGCACTCATGAAACCAATTCCTGTGTTGCGGGGTACTTTATAAACATATAACAGACGGACACAAATAACATCCAGACTAAGAACAACTATTTATGGGTCAAATACATAGTTGTCCGGCGCGGGAATCGGACACCAGCAGCGAGGTGATTGTCTTCGTCGCTGCGCCACACGTGCAGTAATCACAATATCTTCTGCCCATGGGCATCCGGCCATTAGTATGGCTTTCACGGGGCCGAAGCCGACATTGAAGAACTTATTCAGTAGAAACCTGGAACTATGTGAGCTTCCCCATCATGTATCTACCTCTCATTAATACACACTAAAAGATGGTCGACTACTATTGCTAAGCTATTGTCAGGAAGGAATCGACTTGTTTTGGGTCACTCAAAATTGGTTCAAGCCGGTGAGATGGATGGAATAGTAAGTGGGCCGGATAACCGGGTTATCGAATACGATATGACATTTGCCACCAAGGTACGGGTAAAAAGCAAAACAGAAAGTGGCTCAGAATGTCAGGAGGTGAGTCTACGGATCTGCAAGATCCTTTTACTGTCAAAATCCCTCTGCGTCATGATGTTTGACACTTCCATCCCGGCAACATGTCAGACTCTTGCGAATCCTGTTACTGAGAGTTAAATGTTACTAGAAAAGTCCCATTATCACTTGTTGAACCCAGGACCTCATTATCTGTGATTGACAGCGCTACCTCTAAATAATTGAGGCTAAATAATATTCATAATATTACGTTAAATGTTAAATGCAAATATCATTATTAAAATGTATGGTAGTAGTAGTTATCATGCATTTCCCACGATACTAAATTTAATGTAGGTAGGGCTAAAGTGCAATGGAACCAGTTATTTATTTAGAATAGGAATAGCCTTCTTAGACTAATCTATTAATTTTTATAAATGACTAGCTGTGCCCCGCGGTGTTACCCGCGTTAAATTTCATAAATTTTCTTTTCTATAAACGTCACGGAGCCCGAGACCTTTCCAAGGAATGCAAAACCGTGGAAATCGGTTCGTGCGTTCTGGAGTTATAGCGTCAGGAAGGAAAACCCGACTTATTTTTATATAGTAGATTCTTAATCATAATTAATACTTCAATGTACAATCACAAATGTAGACGGGCCTATTGGTATAGTGGTTAGTTACCCTAACTGATATGCCAGAGTTCACACAGGTTCTCGAGTAGTGACCATGAACCGAAAGAGGCAGCGTGGGCAGGCTCTCTTCAAGATGGACCGATGATCGATAGAGCAACACCGGCAATTGTGATAGATCTTTGGGGAGGCCTTTGTCCAGCAATGGACGTCTATCGGCTGATATGATGGTAAAGTATATGAACTAGGAAAGTTATGCCATGGTTTTGAAATCGAGACAACTGACTCCACAGTGCAACGATCTATTTTTTTTAAAGACAACGCCCGCACTAGAGAATCTAATCCCTGTGTCGCAGGGTACTTTACAAACTTATAATAGACGGACACAATTTACATACAAAGTCAGAACAACTATTTATGGGTCACACCAATAGTCCAAAAGTAGTAGAAACAAATTGTCTGACGCGGGACTCGCAGCCTCGACACGAAGCGGCGCGGCGAGGCGACTGTCTTAGCCGCTGAGCTATGATATATGATACATGCATATAACCATTATATTATGTCGTACTCTAGCGAATCCTACTACAATGTTGGTAACCATTCTGACAATATGTATTAAAAAAAAAAAGCTATAATTTAAATTTCGATAATTAAACTTATGCATGATCTCTTTGACAATAACTTAATATGTATAAGTAAGCTAAATATCATTACTATTATAAAATAAATCTTTTTGTAAATGTTTTCATATAACATCGTGTACCTTAATATCTATATGTACCTTTCTTTTTTGATAAGGCAGGGGGAATGCCTACGCATGCCACCCGTAAAAAAGTATATGTCGGACTCGCACCGACTGTTTTTTTTACAAGCCTTTATTTGTCTTACTCTTTTAATCACTTGGTGAAGATCACTCTAAAGATTCAATAACTATCTAACTATCCATTTTTTTATAAGTTGATGTATGCAGTTATCCTATGAGGCTTTCACTGCTTCCCCGGACTATAGAGGTGAGCGTGGGCTCGAACCGTCTGGGCGGTTACTGGCGGGGAGATGCGAGAAGAGAATTTTGTGCAACTTTCGCTCTAAATTAATACGCGACGCGGGCCAACGATCCAAAAAATGAATACAATTAATTATAGTTAAAAATGTACATGATCCCTCGACAGTTGGCGTGGATATTGTATATTAATAATATTTGCTGTCGTATAATTAATGTATATTTTTCGCCAAATTTCTTTTAATTTTCATCTCTAGTCGGGTCAGGTGCCCTACCGGCTAAGTCGCCGAACATCGATTTCTTAAATGGCGTTCAAATAAATAAAGGTTAAAAATGACTTAATCAATCGTTAAATCAGCTTCCATGAGCACATGTGTCGTCATAAATAGTCCGGAATCGATTGTCAACGTTGAAGCCGATTTCACGATTGATTAAGTCATTTTTAACCTTTATTTATTTGAACGCCATTTAAGAAATCGATGTTCGGCGACTTAGCCGGTAGAGCCCCAGGTCGAACCATCTTATAAATGTCAGGAACGCATTCTTTAGCGGCCGGACTTTAGATCGTCCTACTTATGAGATTCGTTCCAGTACTTTTACTACTAAGTTAACCAATGGCAATAAATTGCAGATTTAATGTAAATATTAAGCATGCAAAGCGTTGCAATTTAGAATCCTTAATTAATTTAGACTTAATTGGACAGTTTAGATGGACCAGCTGCTTCGTCGGACTATGGGGTCCAAGATTAAGTGTTATTGGGAGTTTTATAGCGAGGACAACTTTCCATACCAACTCGTTGTTAGAAACTCCCGTGTCTTAGAGAGGACGTTAAGTCGTTTGTCCTGCGCCTGATTATTACCTGATTCCTCAGTCGATATGCCGTAACGAACTGTAATAGTAAGGCATAGAGACATCCGTCTTTCCTTATACACTAGTGCAATACAATTTATTTTTAAGTTACGCACAAGTCTCGCACTCATGAAACCAATTCCTGTGTTGCGGGGTACTTTATAAACATATAACAGACGGACACAAATAACATCCAGACTAAGAACAACTATTTATGGGTCAAATACATAGTTGTCCGGCGCGGGAATCGGACACCAGCAGCGAGGTGATTGTCTTCGTCGCTGCGCCACACGTGCAGTAATCACAATATCTTCTGCCCATGGGCATCCGGCCATTAGTATGGCTTTCACGGGGCCGAAGCCGACATTGAAGAACTTATTCAGTTGAAACCTGGAACTATGTGAGCTTCCCCATCATGTATCTACCTCTCATTAATACACACTAAAAGATGGTCGACTACTATTGCTAAGCTATTGTCAGGAAGGAATCGACTTGTTTTGGGTCACTCAAAATTGGTTCAAGCCGGTGAGATGGATGGAATAGTAAGTGGGCCGGATAACCGGGTTATCGAATACGATATGACATTTGCCACCAAGGTACGGGTAAAAAGCAAAACAGAAAGTGGCTCAGAATGTCAGGAGGTGAGTCTACGGATCTGCAAGATCCTTTTACTGTCAAAATCCCTCTGCGTCATGATGTTTGACACTTCCATCCCGGCAACATGTCAGACTCTTGCGAATCCTGTTACTGAGAGTTAAATGTTACTAGAAAAGTCCCATTATCACTTGTTGAACCCAGGACCTCATTATCTGTGATTGACAGCGCTACCTCTAAATAATTGAGGCTAAATAATATTCATAATATTACGTTAAATGTTAAATGCAAATATCATTATTAAAATGTATGGTAGTAGTAGTTATCATGCATTTCCCACGATACTAAATTTAATGTAGGTAGGGCTAAAGTGCAATGGAACCAGTTATTTATTTAGAATAGGAATAGCCTTCTTAGACTAATCTATTAATTTTTATAAATGACTAGCTGTGCCCCGCGGTGTTACCCGCGTTAAATTTCATAAATTTTCTTTTCTATAAACGTCACGGAGCCCGAGACCTTTCCAAGGAATGCAAAACCGTGGAAATCGGTTCGTGCGTTCTGGAGTTATAGCGTCAGGAAGGAAAACCCGACTTATTTTTATATAGTAGATTCTTAATCATAATTAATACTTCAATGTACAATCACAAATGTAGACGGGCCTATTGGTATAGTGGTTAGTTACCCTAACTGATATGCCAGAGTTCACACAGGTTCTCGAGTAGTGACCATGAACCGAAAGAGGCAGCGTGGGCAGGCTCTCTTCAAGATGGACCGATGATCGATAGAGCAACACCGGCAATTGTGATAGATCTTTGGGGAGGCCTTTGTCCAGCAATGGACGTCTATCGGCTGATATGATGGTAAAGTATATGAACTAGGAAAGTTATGCCATGGTTTTGAAATCGAGACAACTGACTCCACAGTGCAACGATCTATTTTTTTTAAAGACAACGCCCGCACTAGAGAATCTAATCCCTGTGTCGCAGGGTACTTTACAAACTTATAATAGACGGACACAATTTACATACAAAGTCAGAACAACTATTTATGGGTCACACCAATAGTCCAAAAGTAGTAGAAACAAATTGTCTGACGCGGGACTCGCAGCCTCGACACGAAGCGGCGCGGCGAGGCGACTGTCTTAGCCGCTGAGCTATGATATATGATACATGCATATAACCATTATATTATGTCGTACTCTAGCGAATCCTACTACAATGTTGGTAACCATTCTGACAATATGTATTAAAAAAAAAAAGCTATAATTTAAATTTCGATAATTAAACTTATGCATGATCTCTTTGACAATAACTTAATATGTATAAGTAAGCTAAATATCATTACTATTATAAAATAAATCTTTTTGTAAATGTTTTCATATAACATCGTGTACCTTAATATCTATATGTACCTTTCTTTTTTGATAAGGCAGGGGGAATGCCTACGCATGCCACCCGTAAAAAAGTATATGTCGGACTCGCACCGACTGTTTTTTTTACAAGCCTTTATTTGTCTTACTCTTTTAATCACTTGGTGAAGATCACTCTAAAGATTCAATAACTATCTAACTATCCATTTTTTTATAAGTTGATGTATGCAGTTATCCTATGAGGCTTTCACTGCTTCCCCGGACTATAGAGGTGAGCGTGGGCTCGAACCGTCTGGGCGGTTACTGGCGGGGAGATGCGAGAAGAGAATTTTGTGCAACTTTCGCTCTAAATTAATACGCGACGCGGGCCAACGATCCAAAAAATGAATACAATTAATTATAGTTAAAAATGTACATGATCCCTCGACAGTTGGCGTGGATATTGTATATTAATAATATTTGCTGTCGTATAATTAATGTATATTTTTCGCCAAATTTCTTTTAATTTTCATCTCTAGTCGGGTCAGGTGCCCTACCGGCTAAGTCGCCGAACATCGATTTCTTAAATGGCGTTCAAATAAATAAAGGTTAAAAATGACTTAATCAATCGTTAAATCAGCTTCCATGAGCACACGTGTCGTCATAAATAGTCCGGAATCGATTGTCAACGTTGAAGCCGATTTCACGATTGATTAAGTCATTTTTAACCTTTATTTATTTGAACGCCATTTAAGAAATCGATGTTCGGCGACTTAGCCGGTAGAGCCCCAGGTCGAACCATCTTATAAATGTCAGGAACGCATTCTTTAGCGGCCGGACTTTAGATCGTCCTACTTATGAGATTCGTTCCAGTACTTTTACTACTAAGTTAACCAATGGCAATAAATTGCAGATTTAATGTAAATATTAAGCATGCAAAGCGTTGCAATTTAGAATCCTTAATTAATTTAGACTTAATTGGACAGTTTAGATGGACCAGCTGCTTCGTCGGACTATGGGGTCCAAGATTAAGTGTTATTGGGAGTTTTATAGCGAGGACAACTTTCCATACCAACTCGTTGTTAGAAACTCCCGTGTCTTAGAGAGGACGTTAAGTCGTTTGTCCTGCGCCTGATTATTACCTGATTCCTCAGTCGATATGCCGTAACGAACTGTAATAGTAAGGCATAGAGACATCCGTCTTTCCTTATACACTAGTGCAATACAATTTATTTTTAAGTTACGCACAAGTCTCGCACTCATGAAACCAATTCCTGTGTTGCGGGGTACTTTATAAACATATAACAGACGGACACAAATAACATCCAGACTAAGAACAACTATTTATGGGTCAAATACATAGTTGTCCGGCGCGGGAATCGGACACCAGCAGCGAGGTGATTGTCTTCGTCGCTGCGCCACACGTGCAGTAATCACAATATCTTCTGCCCATGGGCATCCGGCCATTAGTATGGCTTTCACGGGGCCGAAGCCGACATTGAAGAACTTATTCAGTAGAAACCTGGAACTATGTGAGCTTCCCCATCATGTATCTACCTCTCATTAATACACACTAAAAGATGGTCGACTACTATTGCTAAGCTATTGTCAGGAAGGAATCGACTTGTTTTGGGTCACTCAAAATTGGTTCAAGCCGGTGAGATGGATGGAATAGTAAGTGGGCCGGATAACCGGGTTATCGAATACGATATGACATTTGCCACCAAGGTACGGGTAAAAAGCAAAACAGAAAGTGGCTCAGAATGTCAGGAGGTGAGTCTACGGATCTGCAAGATCCTTTTACTGTCAAAATCCCTCTGCGTCATGATGTTTGACACTTCCATCCCGGCAACATGTCAGACTCTTGCGAATCCTGTTACTGAGAGTTAAATGTTACTAGAAAAGTCCCATTATCACTTGTTGAACCCAGGACCTCATTATCTGTGATTGACAGCGCTACCTCTAAATAATTGAGGCTAAATAATATTCATAATATTACGTTAAATGTTAAATGCAAATATCATTATTAAAATGTATGGTAGTAGTAGTTATCATGCATTTCCCACGATACTAAATTTAATGTAGGTAGGGCTAAAGTGCAATGGAACCAGTTATTTATTTAGAATAGGAATAGCCTTCTTAGACTAATCTATTAATTTTTATAAATGACTAGCTGTGCCCCGCGGTGTTACCCGCGTTAAATTTCATAAATTTTCTTTTCTATAAACGTCACGGAGCCCGAGACCTTTCCAAGGAATGCAAAACCGTGGAAATCGGTTCGTGCGTTCTGGAGTTATAGCGTCAGGAAGGAAAACCCGACTTATTTTTATATAGTAGATTCTTAATCATAATTAATACTTCAATGTACAATCACAAATGTAGACGGGCCTATTGGTATAGTGGTTAGTTACCCTAACTGATATGCCAGAGTTCACACAGGTTCTCGAGTAGTGACCATGAACCGAAAGAGGCAGCGTGGGCAGGCTCTCTTCAAGATGGACCGATGATCGATAGAGCAACACCGGCAATTGTGATAGATCTTTGGGGAGGCCTTTGTCCAGCAATGGACGTCTATCGGCTGATATGATGGTAAAGTATATGAACTAGGAAAGTTATGCCATGGTTTTGAAATCGAGACAACTGACTCCACAGTGCAACGATCTATTTTTTTTAAAGACAACGCCCGCACTAGAGAATCTAATCCCTGTGTCGCAGGGTACTTTACAAACTTATAATAGACGGACACAATTTACATACAAAGTCAGAACAACTATTTATGGGTCACACCAATAGTCCAAAAGTAGTAGAAACAAATTGTCTGACGCGGGACTCGCAGCCTCGACACGAAGCGGCGCGGCGAGGCGACTGTCTTAGCCGCTGAGCTATGATATATGATACATGCATATAACCATTATATTATGTCGTACTCTAGCGAATCCTACTACAATGTTGGTAACCATTCTGACAATATGTATTAAAAAAAAAAAGCTATAATTTAAATTTCGATAATTAAACTTATGCATGATCTCTTTGACAATAACTTAATATGTATAAGTAAGCTAAATATCATTACTATTATAAAATAAATCTTTTTGTAAATGTTTTCATATAACATCGTGTACCTTAATATCTATATGTACCTTTCTTTTTTGATAAGGCAGGGGGAATGCCTACGCATGCCACCCGTAAAAAAGTATATGTCGGACTCGCACCGACTGTTTTTTTTACAAGCCTTTATTTGTCTTACTCTTTTAATCACTTGGTGAAGATCACTCTAAAGATTCAATAACTATCTAACTATCCATTTTTTTATAAGTTGATGTATGCAGTTATCCTATGAGGCTTTCACTGCTTCCCCGGACTATAGAGGTGAGCGTGGGCTCGAACCGTCTGGGCGGTTACTGGCGGGGAGATGCGAGAAGAGAATTTTGTGCAACTTTCGCTCTAAATTAATACGCGACGCGGGCCAACGATCCAAAAAATGAATACAATTAATTATAGTTAAAAATGTACATGATCCCTCGACAGTTGGCGTGGATATTGTATATTAATAATATTTGCTGTCGTATAATTAATGTATATTTTTCGCCAAATTTCTTTTAATTTTCATCTCTAGTCGGGTCAGGTGCCCTACCGGCTAAGTCGCCGAACATCGATTTCTTAAATGGCGTTCAAATAAATAAAGGTTAAAAATGACTTAATCAATCGTTAAATCAGCTTCCATGAGCACATGTGTCGTCATAAATAGTCCGGAATCGATTGTCAACGTTGAAGCCGATTTCACGATTGATTAAGTCATTTTTAACCTTTATTTATTTGAACGCCATTTAAGAAATCGATGTTCGGCGACTTAGCCGGTAGAGCCCCAGGTCGAACCATCTTATAAATGTCAGGAACGCATTCTTTAGCGGCCGGACTTTAGATCGTCCTACTTATGAGATTCGTTCCAGTACTTTTACTACTAAGTTAACCAATGGCAATAAATTGCAGATTTAATGTAAATATTAAGCATGCAAAGCGTTGCAATTTAGAATCCTTAATTAATTTAGACTTAATTGGACAGTTTAGATGGACCAGCTGCTTCGTCGGACTATGGGGTCCAAGATTAAGTGTTATTGGGAGTTTTATAGCGAGGACAACTTTCCATACCAACTCGTTGTTAGAAACTCCCGTGTCTTAGAGAGGACGTTAAGTCGTTTGTCCTGCGCCTGATTATTACCTGATTCCTCAGTCGATATGCCGTAACGAACTGTAATAGTAAGGCATAGAGACATCCGTCTTTCCTTATACACTAGTGCAATACAATTTATTTTTAAGTTACGCACAAGTCTCGCACTCATGAAACCAATTCCTGTGTTGCGGGGTACTTTATAAACATATAACAGACGGACACAAATAACATCCAGACTAAGAACAACTATTTATGGGTCAAATACATAGTTGTCCGGCGCGGGAATCGGACACCAGCAGCGAGGTGATTGTCTTCGTCGCTGCGCCACACGTGCAGTAATCACAATATCTTCTGCCCATGGGCATCCGGCCATTAGTATGGCTTTCACGGGGCCGAAGCCGACATTGAAGAACTTATTCAGTTGAAACCTGGAACTATGTGAGCTTCCCCATCATGTATCTACCTCTCATTAATACACACTAAAAGATGGTCGACTACTATTGCTAAGCTATTGTCAGGAAGGAATCGACTTGTTTTGGGTCACTCAAAATTGGTTCAAGCCGGTGAGATGGATGGAATAGTAAGTGGGCCGGATAACCGGGTTATCGAATACGATATGACATTTGCCACCAAGGTACGGGTAAAAAGCAAAACAGAAAGTGGCTCAGAATGTCAGGAGGTGAGTCTACGGATCTGCAAGATCCTTTTACTGTCAAAATCCCTCTGCGTCATGATGTTTGACACTTCCATCCCGGCAACATGTCAGACTCTTGCGAATCCTGTTACTGAGAGTTAAATGTTACTAGAAAAGTCCCATTATCACTTGTTGAACCCAGGACCTCATTATCTGTGATTGACAGCGCTACCTCTAAATAATTGAGGCTAAATAATATTCATAATATTACGTTAAATGTTAAATGCAAATATCATTATTAAAATGTATGGTAGTAGTAGTTATCATGCATTTCCCACGATACTAAATTTAATGTAGGTAGGGCTAAAGTGCAATGGAACCAGTTATTTATTTAGAATAGGAATAGCCTTCTTAGACTAATCTATTAATTTTTATAAATGACTAGCTGTGCCCCGCGGTGTTACCCGCGTTAAATTTCATAAATTTTCTTTTCTATAAACGTCACGGAGCCCGAGACCTTTCCAAGGAATGCAAAACCGTGGAAATCGGTTCGTGCGTTCTGGAGTTATAGCGTCAGGAAGGAAAACCCGACTTATTTTTATATAGTAGATTCTTAATCATAATTAATACTTCAATGTACAATCACAAATGTAGACGGGCCTATTGGTATAGTGGTTAGTTACCCTAACTGATATGCCAGAGTTCACACAGGTTCTCGAGTAGTGACCATGAACCGAAAGAGGCAGCGTGGGCAGGCTCTCTTCAAGATGGACCGATGATCGATAGAGCAACACCGGCAATTGTGATAGATCTTTGGGGAGGCCTTTGTCCAGCAATGGACGTCTATCGGCTGATATGATGGTAAAGTATATGAACTAGGAAAGTTATGCCATGGTTTTGAAATCGAGACAACTGACTCCACAGTGCAACGATCTATTTTTTTTAAAGACAACGCCCGCACTAGAGAATCTAATCCCTGTGTCGCAGGGTACTTTACAAACTTATAATAGACGGACACAATTTACATACAAAGTCAGAACAACTATTTATGGGTCACACCAATAGTCCAAAAGTAGTAGAAACAAATTGTCTGACGCGGGACTCGCAGCCTCGACACGAAGCGGCGCGGCGAGGCGACTGTCTTAGCCGCTGAGCTATGATATATGATACATGCATATAACCATTATATTATGTCGTACTCTAGCGAATCCTACTACAATGTTGGTAACCATTCTGACAATATGTATTAAAAAAAAAAAGCTATAATTTAAATTTCGATAATTAAACTTATGCATGATCTCTTTGACAATAACTTAATATGTATAAGTAAGCTAAATATCATTACTATTATAAAATAAATCTTTTTGTAAATGTTTTCATATAACATCGTGTACCTTAATATCTATATGTACCTTTCTTTTTTGATAAGGCAGGGGGAATGCCTACGCATCCCACCCGCAAAAAGTGTCTGCGGGTGGGTATGTCAGACTCGCACCGACAAAACCTAACTTGCCATGGACTTCTCTTGGCGCCTGATGGCGGGAACCCCGGAACGCGGATATGCTGCTCCGATGCCCCCCTTTTGCGCCATGTCGGAACACGTACCACGGCTCTGGATTGCCCTCCCCTATTGCCGACTCCTGCCAGTCTGGCACAGCGACTGCGCCAGAAACAGATCGCTGTCTTCCCGGAACTGCTTTCACGTGGTCGCAGTAGAGGACACTTCTCACACTGCCACCGCAGCCGCGAGGGCAGTTGGTCTACCGGCTGCTGCCGCCGTGGCCGCCCTGACGCCTACTCCGTCTGCGAGCGGGATCGGGAGCGAGCCGATCCCGCTCGGCGATCTCCTTCTGGAGCATAACTGCCTGATAGAAGCAGACCACAGCGTCCCATTAGGTGGAGCCGCCAGCCAGCATCGCATACACTGCTGGCGGTGAAAGATCTCGTCCGATCTCGGCGACCAGGATTCGCCTCTCGGCCTCCCAGGCCGGGATCAATATGTACCTAAAAATAATTATAAATAAATTATATATTACTACAAAAATGATCTGTATGTGTTTTTTAAACACTATCTGAATAAAAACCTTTTTTATTTATTTTTGATTTTATTTATATTAGGCCACTCTCTTTGGAGTTCAAACGTTAGCTGTTACTGACGTAGCATGAGAGCGTACATCAGTCTGTCTCTAATATGTCGCAATGTTACGATTAAATCGCTGAAAAGGGAAGGGAACCCAAGGATATGGATTGGACCTGGAGAAACAAAAGATAGATAGCTTTAATGCACCAAATTAATGCACTAAAAAAACATACTACATAATTTAAAAATAAGCAAATACTGGTAGAATCGGCGGTCTTATCGCTTTGTAGGAATCTCTTCTAAA
Organism: Pseudoips prasinana; assembly: GCA_951640165.1. NCBI lineage: Eukaryota > Metazoa > Arthropoda > Insecta > Lepidoptera > Nolidae > Pseudoips > Pseudoips prasinana. The sequence continues at coordinate 16,768,343 of OX621236.1, read as the reverse complement.
TAAGTTTACCACTTTACGAACATTAGCTAAACGGTCATGTCTATTACTTACTTGCTCTGTGGCAATATGCTTACCCACATTGTAAAAGATAGTAGTATGTACTTCAATTTAAACAAAGCTTTAACAAAATCTACTAATGTCACAGTCAATTTTTGTCTCTTCAACTTCTCTTCTACTTTCTTTATAATATTTTTCGAGTATGTACTATTTAAATGCAGTGGATGTCTGTAATTGTTACAATACGAGGAATTTTAATATAAATAACTTAATCAATATCTCAGTATAATTAATGTTGAAATTCTTTATTTAAATATAATAAATAAGTCTCCGTCCGCGATATAAAATGTAGTCCACGCGGTCAAAGCCGCGGGCCGAAATGTGGTATGAATATAAATAGACACGTCACTATCACATCAATACAAGGGTCAGTGTTTTCTTACGCAAAAATGAACTTTGACCCTATTATTTTAAGGTTCTGTAACTAGTTCCGTAAATTGTAATAATAGAACCCTTATGTTTATGACCGTCTGAAATAGGTAGATACTTTTAAGTACGTCTAAGTAATATTTCTTTTATTCAAGCGAAATCACTTTGTCCAATGAATGTATAGACGCCACACCAAGCTACCCCAATCTGTCAAATTTCCCCAATTGAAAGTAAACCTTACAATTTTGTGATAAAGTTGAAAATCTATTAAAGAAATTTTATAGATTGTGGTAGCTGGATGTGCTGGCGTCTGTACATATATTGTATATTCGATAAAATATAATTCTAGTGCTCCTGACTAATTTCTTGTTATGGCGGTCAATGAAAACGGAGTCTAGCCACATATTATAATATATGTTATCTATTCCTCTGACGAGACAACAATCCTACGAAACTGGAGTCAGATCAGGCGTAGTACATTGCACCTGATCTCTCTCCTAATGACTTTAAGGTATCTCCAAGACACGAAGGCGTAACAACGCCATCTATCCATCATTGGAAGATATTCTTGCCAAAAAAAATTCAATCGAACTATTTGTCACAGACTTTTTCAATCTATGGTTAGCTATATACATATATAGCCGTAGGTAGTCGTGGCTCAGTGGTTAAGGTTGTGGCCCCACTCACGTGTTCCAGGTTCAATTCCCGCAAGGGTCTACTATTTGTGACTCATAAGTAGTTGTTCTGAACCTGGGTGTTGTTTATGTTCATGGATATTTGTAAGAGCGCCCGCTAATGTGGACTTTATCTTTTAAGATAATGTAAGTAAATACTAACACATTATGCATAGTACTTTAAAATTTGTTTTTCTTTTTCCTTTTTATAGGTAATGCCTTAATATCTATAGTGACTGGGTTGGAGGCAATTGGTGTCTATCCTCTATAAAACGATCCCAACCAGTGTTAGATGAGTATAAACATAACACAATATGGAAAACATAAAAAAATCTTGAGTTGAAGAGTGAGCGGCTTCCGTAGTCTATGACGCTTGATCATCATCACAACAATCATACGGCGACAACACAAGTTGCATTCGCCTCCACGTCAGCTCTAATGACCTGACTCACACACAGGAACCCTTAACGTAATAATGCTTTGGTGAAATCAATCTGTAGTGTATTCCGTAATATGGAGGCAATTTCCCAGTGTTTCTGCTCATAGATTCACTCAAACGTTGCTACCATTAAGCGCTACCCAAGGTCTCGTGTAGGGTCACTAAAGCTTAAACTTGCGGTGGGGCTGCCGCCGCAGATTTAAGTTTTATTAACGATACAAGAAAAATTGGAGGTGCTTCCTTTTTTAGGGTTCCGTACCCGTAAGGGTAAAACGGGACCCTATTACTACTGTCACCAGGCTGTATCTCATGAACTGTGATAGTTAGACAGTAGAAATTTTCACAGATGATGTATTTCTGTTGCCGCTATAACAACAAATACTAAAAAATAAAATAAAGTAAATATTTTCACGTTTGTTGTATGGGATACAACAAACGTGAATTTTTTAGATAATTCCGCGTACGGAACCCTTCGTGCGCGAGTCCGACTCGCACTTGGCCAGTTTGTAAGGTAAGGTAGGAGGAATGCTTACGCATGCCACCCGCAAAAAATGCCTGCGGGTGGTTATGTCGAACTTGCACCGACTAAACCTAACTTGCCGTGGACTTTTTCTGGCACCTGGTGCGAGGAGGGAGGCGCTACCTGGTCTAGAAAAGCTAGAAACAGAAATGAGTTGAAAAACCTGATGTGTGATTTTAGTTTTTAATACTATTGGATTAAATATAAGTATGTTTTCTTTTTTGTAATGCCAAATGGTGTAATGTTTCGTCTTCTTTAATAAATAAAATAAATTATATTAAAATTATACTAACTTATTATAAGTTTTAATAAAAAAAACCTGCGGTGGTAGCATTTGTAATATGATATTATTTTTAATTAAGAAAAAAATTTGATCTATTATTTGATTTGTTTAATATTCACCGTACTCTAATAAAAATTTGAATAACCAGTTTGTAGCGTGGAAACTAGTTGTCTAGGCACCTAAATGAGAAAGGTAAGATGATACAGATTAATTATATTTACTAATTTGAGTGAGTCTTCGACAAAATATTGGATCCTTAAAGTGTGAGGCAAGAATGTCGTGAGACAAAGTTCCACGTTAACTCAGAGTCGGATCAATAATTATAACCAACTTACAAAGACACAGGCCAATCTCCATATAGGCTAGCCAGCCACGCAAGATATTACCTAAACATGATTTGGTGCAGGAGTTTGGGAACAAACCCAAGAACACTTTTCCCTCACTCCCACAATCGGATTTATGGTTAGCGTGGTTGGTAGATAGGCCGTTTATAAACTCACATGAAAGCAGCATTTTTGAAGTGATAACTTAATTAGTGGCGTTGTGTACAACATGGGTTTTTTATATGTTAGTTTTTTTATATTGACCTTCTAGTTAAAATTTCATTCTATTTTAAAAATGTTGTCCCACCATAGGGAGGGCAGAACTTATTATGCCGAAGGTTATGGGTCCCATTCCCACTCAGGACACATATTTGTGTAAATGAATTATTCTGTTTGTCTTGAGTCAGGGTGTAATTATCTATATAAGTATATGTTTACAAAAAGAAAAAAGTTATCTGGTGTCCATAGTACAAGCTCTGCTTAGTTTGGAATCATATAGCCGTGTGTGAATAATGTCCCAGGATATTATTATCATTACTCTCATAATCCGATTGGACGGGCTGTTAGCGGCATATAGGTATTCGGTCGGGATCAGGTGCGGGACCGCGCTCTTCGAGGCAGGAGCATTAATTAGACAAAGCCAATTGCCAGGCTCCGGGCTGATACTGTGTTTCTTACCCGAAAAACTCCAATCACACGTTTTAGGGCGACCCTGAATTTGTACCCAAGACCTCATTACCTACGGTTGAACAAGCTACCGCTACACCAACGACGCAGTCAGGTATAATAAAATACGCCATTTGTAATAATAAGATAATATCCTGGGACATTATTCACTCACTGCCATTTGATCCCAAACTAAGCAGAGCTTGTATTACGGAAACCAGATAACTGATATATTTCATATAATACTTTTCTTTTGTATAGGTAAATATGTACATACTTAAATAGAGAATTACATCCAGACTCAGGACAAATAGGCATGTTCATGCACACAAATATCTGTCCTGGGAATCGAACCCAAAACCTGCGGCGTGAAAAGCAAACATTTTCACGAAATCTTAGGTATACTGAAGTTATCTAAGTTTATCAAACAAGGTCTATCTAATTTTTAAGATATGATAAAGAACAATGATAAAATATATCTGGGTAGCAATGTTAGAGAAGCGTGTTCACTTGACCAGGCGACCATTAATACAAATTGAGTCCGTTCTGAGAGCACCTAATTGTCGCGCATTAACAAGATGTTGCCCTCAATACCCGGCGCGCCACCCCTAAGGATGCCCATTTCCTTGTAGCTGATTACGGCTCACGGACTAAAAAAGTACAATCATAGTGCTCTCCGGCGCGGAACGCACTGTCCTCATTTGAATACAAACGCAATGCGCGTGCGCACACACCCTTAACTGTACACAGATCAAGTCCGACACACCAATCGCAACTTTATGCAGAAATAAAAGAGCTTTGAATCGCCCGCATTGCATCGCTTCGTGCCCTCTTTTCAAAGTCGAAAGAAGAGGGACTCTCGCGTGCGAGAACGGGAGGGCGCGACGCTTGAAGAGGACGGAGGATGTTAAGGGCATTCACCCCATACCCCGTGGGTTGCGACTAGCGGCTCTACAAATGATGTACAAGCACATAGATGCCTTTCTCTATTTAGGTGCGCACGAGTTTCGAAATAGTGGCCGTGGAACTTTTTGTTGGGAGGTGGATCCTGTTTGGGTTGCGTCAGCGCAGCATGGCGATAAGTTCGGCGGTCGCCGAGAATGTCCGCGGCACAGGTGTGCGGTCGCCAAGAGCTGCTACCTTTCAAAATGACCATCTCCACGTTGTTTACACTTTACACAGCTCTGCACTTTACCGTGGAGGGGCTGAGGCGATTAAGTTTCTAATAACTTCAAATTATACGTCTGGACGTAAAAAAGTTAAAGAGAATAAGGCTAATGAACTTGAATCTTAAATTGGCGCCGAAAATGTATTCAAAGACTTCGCTTAAATATTTAATAGAATAACGGTTAAATACTAAAATCTTAGATGGTTGCTAATTAGAATACGAGCCCCTTTATTATAATTTATTTAATAAAGGTTTACCAAAAAAATTTGTAAATGTATTTGTGTCTTGAATCTAACTGCACTTCCAATTATAGGCAAACACTAAATGCAAAGTGTTTTTCACCAATTGTTACATAATTTAAAAAAATCGTATACAAGTACTTTGAATTTTACTCAAAAAAATAATATTTTTTGCAAAATTAAATACTAATCACTACTGATTACAGTTTCATGCGCTTGACTTGTCCGACAAATGTCGATATTATGTCGGAAAGGATGTCAACCTGGTCGCTGTATAATGTGTGGTTTATAAGTTTACCTCGCATGTGCAAACTTAATTAAAGTATATACTCGTTATTATACGAATTTTTTAAATTATATAACAGTTGATGATACTAAAAACAATTTGCGTGTAGTGTTTGCCTATTATTGGGCGTGCAGTAGTTGGCGAATTAACACCAAACATTGAACGGCGAAGAGGTGTAGCTAGGGGTATTATAGGTTTTCAAGGTGGTCTACGGAGTGCTCTTAAATTGAATTTGTTTAATAATTGTGGGCAGGCAATGTTATTATTGAGCACTTTACGCGCGAATCTCAATTCGAAGAGCTCTTCAATTTATAACGATACGAAACTTCTGACACGTGTGGCGTAGTGTTTAAAGTGGTCGCCTCGCTACTAACTCGGCGGCCACGTATTGTTGGTTCGATTCCCGCACAGGACAACGATTTGTGTGACCTAAAAGTATACTTGCTTAGTAGTCTTTTGCGTCTGTGAATTAGAGGTTTGTGAATTCCCGCGATAGTGATTTATTTTACATAGTGCGAGCGTTGTTTTATTAAAGAAATAATAAATATCCTGCAAATGATACATACATAACCTCACGCCTATTTCCCAAAGGACAGCAGAGACAACAGATTTCAATTTGTTATGATCTTTGCACACCTTATTTGCCTCGTTTACAGACATTCTGCAAATGATCTACGTTTTAAACAAGACTAATAAATGAGTAAGAAGTGCCACGTACAATGGTCCACATCGGGACTAAGTGCGGAAACCATACCCACAAAATGAAATGATGAGTAAGAAGTGAGTGCATGGGAAGGGCCAAAAATCAATTTAAATGCCAAACATTCGGCAATAGGTTTTTTTTTATACTCATGGTCATTTATTTTAGTTATACGTATTTTAGTTGGGGATATGTGAACCTTAACTCTTATGCGAGAAAAATTTAATAAGTTCTTCTTAATTTAACAGACTTAAAAGTGTTTTCCTATTTCAAAAAGACGTCATAAATAGACATGGAAAACTTAGTATTGTTCCAACAAACTCGTTCACAAATTTAACAATCTAATTGAACCTGATTGAAATTGAAAGGCGAACTTATCGCCTGAATTTCTTCCGAATTCTTTATTTTTACCGAAAGTTCGGCCGATATCCGTATTCCGTTCAAACGACATTCGGCCATTTCGACTCATCGTTAAATGAAGGTTTTTCTTTTAGTTAAATTTAATTAGGCAAGTTAGTTTTAAGCTGCTTATAAACGTTAACTAAGTCATAATGGCCTCTAGGTCGAATTTCGCCATGGCGGTCCAGTCTCAATAGTGAGTAGCCACCTGACATATTATAGTGCACAAGTGTGTGGGCAAACAACCAAAGTACCCCTGGTACTTTCTATTAATTACTCTCATAGTCCAATGGGACTACCAGCGAAACGACTGGAAAGAGGTCTCGTACAGGACCGACAGCTATACATACATACAGTCAACAGCATAAGATGATCAAAATCGGACTTGAGTTTTGAGTTTATGATGCTATTGGGCGGCAGTTTTCACTAGTTAATATTTTTTACACTTAACACTCACGCACACCTTCAAATAGATACTCTTCACCACCACACTATTTTGTCGCAATTTATGATAATTAGTATTGAATATCCGAATTTGATCATCTACTTTTACTGTTGACTGTACATGTTCTCCGAGGCACGGTATGTGTTACCACCAACTCACAGACTCACACTTCAGACTGATATTGGGATATTTAACACTCACGCACACCTTCAAATAGATACTCTTCACCACCACACTATTTTGTCGCATTTTATGATAATTAGTATTGAATATCCGAATTTGATCATCTACTTTTGCTGTTGACTGTACATGTTCTCCGAGGCACGGTATGTGTTACCACCAACTCAGACTCACACTTCAGACCGATATTGGGATATTTAACAGAAAACTCACAAAACCACGTTTTGACCCAACCCAGGTGTTTGAACTCCTAGGTTCAAATCCCTAGGTCACGTTGGGGTCAAACAGTCTCATTATCTGTGGTTGAGCACGCTAGTACTACCAGATAAGTATCGAACTTCCTTAATCCATCAAAGTTATTTCGAATGGCAACACTGATTGGTTTTATATCCATAGTTTATGCTAATGTGGTCTTTATTATGCTAGGTGGGAACCGCTAGGTTAACTTTATTACGTGTTTTATAGCTTTTATAAAAAGTTCCTTACATATACATGTCGGAGAAATTAAATAAAAGGCCTGTTTACGTACTAGTAACGCCATCTATTAGCGTTTGGAAAACACTACACACTGAGTCAGTAGTTCGAGTCGAGGTTGTCTATGAACTGTCGCATGTGACGTTTGACGTCTGTCAGTTGTCTAAGTGACATTAGTGTGTTAGCGACACGACATAGTTGGCATACAGAGCTCGACGGCGCCGGGTGTGCGCACTGATTCTTTTCATCACGTGCATGATGGCGGACACCGACAATGTTTCGGAGTTAAATCCGTCAGAATCTGCGACAGCAGCGGTGGGATTGATTCCAAAATCATCCTACGTGTCTATCGCAATGCCTGCTACTCAAAATCAAAGTATTTTCGTGATTCGGTTCCACCACGTATCGAAAATAGTGTCGTTACAAATTTGATAAATAACGATGAAAATACAACCCCGCTGATTGTGAATTTACGGCTGTATCGCAAATTCGTGGACCGATTACAAAACTCGATACGTTACATTGACACATAGAAGTCGTACCCGTTGTGCAAAACGTTTAGACGAACCAAAGGAGCGTGTATCAAGATAGTTTGCGGCGACCAAGAGATTGATGACCTTTTTCAAGATATGGTGCCGTATGGTGCAGTGACCGTGCGAGAACTTACATACGTGGAGTACTCGACTTACAAGCTTGCCTTGATTGACCGGCGGGGTCTGCTTGGAGCGAAGGTAACCAGATTTAAGTTGTTATCGCAGGTATCTCGGATGCTCAGGTATGTTAAGACCTGTTTAAAACATGCCTACTGATTTCGTGTTTCATATTCATATTCATTTTATTGGTAACAGAGAATTATGTTACATGTCAAGATACATATATTATAATAAAATTATATAACAAAGAATTACAAAGAATTAAATAACATAGAATTATACGGTGTGAATAGTTAAATAAAAATTATAATAAGCCCATTTTAAAAATGATACATAAAATAATTAATACAAAAAAATAATAATAATACAGTTCAATTGCAAAACAGTTAAATTAATTAATGTTGTTACATACTATGTCAATGGTAGTTTCATTAAATCGTCATATGAATAAAATGTCTGTTCAACAAGCCACTTTTTAGTCTTATATTTAAACGCATTTCTAGAGCCAGGCTTTCTGACGTCCTCTGGAAGTCTGTTGTAGACGGCCGGCGCCATTGCATGCACTAGCCTGGCTGTTTTTTCTAGGTGACGTGGCACTGGTCGCAGGCGGTCTTTATGCCGCATGCTATACTTATGACCGTCACCGCGCCTCAAGTACTCTTCATGGTTATCGTACGCAAATAACGCCACTTGAAGGCACAACAACGCCGGGACAGTCAGTATATTCATGGACCGGAATAGGGGTGCTGCCGATGTCTCCTGTGGCACTCGCGCTATGGCTCTTACTGCCCTCTTTTGCATTCTGAGGATACGCCCCGCTTCAGCACTGCGTCCCCAGAGCTCGACGCCATATTGTAAAAGCGAGTGTACGGAGGCAAAGTAGCAACTCCGGACCATGTCATAAGGCAGAAGAGCAGAAATGCGCCACAGTGCGAAGCAAGCATTCCCAACCTTCTCGCAAAGTTTGTCAATGTGCGCCTCCCAAGTCAAGCGACTATCTATTTGGAAGCCCAGAAATGGGATGGTTTTCAACTGTTCCAATTTTATAGACCCTACCTGAACTGCAAGTGGTCTATAAGTTTTTCCAGAAATGTTAAAATGCATAAAATGAGTTTTGGTTGCATTTAATATTAGACCATTTATTTTAAACCACTGATGTAGGTCTCGCGCCACTACGTTCAGCTTTTGCTCCAGCCTTTCCAAGGTTGTAGCGCTTACGACAACCGCGACGTCATCGGCATACATTAATATATGCCCGTCATTAATGGACTCTGGTAAATCGTTAAGAAGAAGGGAGAATACAATGTTGGAAATTGATGAGCCTTGAGCAACGCCTATTACGGTCTGCAATTGCTTTGATTTCACAGTCCCACCATCGCCCACGACCACCTGACATCTGTCCGACATGAATTCAGAAAACAGTTTTAATGCTGGGCCATTTATACCGTAATACTTCATCTTCATCGATATGACCTCGTGGTCCGCAACGTCAAAAGCTTTCGAAAGGTCACAGAAGATTACTGCGACCTGCTTTTGGCTTTCACGTGCATCGAGAATTCGGCGAATCAGTTCCCTGGCTAAACATGTTGTGGAAAGGCCTTTACGATACGCATATTGTCTATCACTTAAAGATTGGCAATTCATTAGGTACTCAGTAAGCCGGGTACTTAAACCGTGTTCAAAAATTTTTGCTATACCCGGTATTATTGACACAGGTCTATAGCTATTTATTTCCTCTTGCTTACCTTTCCCTTTATACACAGGTGATACTTTCACATGTTTCAGTGCAGGGGGATATCGTCCTTCAGTACTACATTTGTTATACAGGCAGGAAAGTATGGGTGATAAGGGCCCTGCAGCAGTATGAAGTAATGAGACCGATATGTCATATACATCCTTAGACTTTTTATGGGCTAATTCACTCACCAGTATGCGAAATACCTCATCCGGGGTAAACGGTCTAATCCTTAGCGAACGGTCTGCTGGTGGACGCACCGCCGCCAACACGCGAGCTGCTTCGGCGACATCGGCGGGAGGCGCGCCGCATGTTGTTGCAGAATTTACAAAATGGTCATTGACCGCATTAACTGCGTCAGTCTTGCTCAGAAATTTAGACCCATCAGGCTTTCTCAGTGTTTCAGTGTAATCGTGATATCTTCTGTCTCTACCAGTTTCCGTCTTAACTACTTCCCACATGGATTTAATTAAATTATTAGATTTACCAATTACATTACAATAGTAGTTACTTCTCTCAATTTTAAGGAGGTTGTCATATTTTATTTTGTATTGATTAAATAATAGTAACAAGTCAGTATTTGATGGGAATTTCAATGTCAATTTATGCAAATCTGTCAAAAATAAATTAAAATTAACTATTTCATCCGTTATCCAGGATACATTTCTATGTGGTATTCTTCCTTTTTTTAAGGGAAAGCAAATGTCGATTTTATTTTTGACTATATAAATTACTGCTGCGGCTAGTGACTCGGACGAGGTAGAGTGTTTTTGTTCTATTTCATTCCAATCCACACTATTTAAGGCTAAGACAAAACTGTGCCTGTTAGCCTGACTGTATGACCTGAACATGCGAGCTGGCGCGGGCCCCGGGCCGGACGCGCACGGCACGACAACACGAATTGCAAAATGATACTAAGATCAGTGTGAACGGGCGCAGCGCGGCCCGCTACCGCGGACTCGCGGCTGACGTATACGTGATCAAGGCTGGAACTCGTAGAATTCGTCACCCCTGTAGGAAAGTCTACAATGTTCGAAAGGTTATTTATCGATTATTATATATTTGTCATTCATAGTTTTTACATCCTTATTCATTACATTCATATTCAAGTTCATGTCACCTAACACGATAAACTCCCTGTTATCGTTATTGAGCTTGTTGAGCAGACATTCTAAAACTGGGACATATTGTGAAGGGCTAGTTAAGTTTGATCTGTAAATACAAATAACAGTGATTTTCCTATCAATAAGTTCAATGGCGGATATTTCGCACACTTGTTCCACTGAGAGTTTTGTGTAGCAGTCCAATTTTTTGTATTTAAAACTGTTATTAATATAAATGCATGTACCGCCATGCTGCACAGACGGGCGACAGTAGTAAGCTGCTAATATAAAGTTATTGATACTTATACACTTTAATTGTTGTTCATTAGCCCAGTGCTCGGATATACAAAGTACATCGCATTTCATTTTACCTTGCAATTTTCGATGTGGTTACTTGCGAAGAGCGGAGTCTCTCAGCCAGTTCGTGTTTATCGTTGAAGAATAGTTTTTGGTGCATCAGTGAACGTGGAAGAAGTTTTTATTTAACAATGAAGAGAGTACGGGCTCTGATAGTTGGGCTGCCTTTCTGTCGGTCGAATCTTTGAGTTAAAATAATTAGTTTGTTCTTTTCGAGGTGAAGTTGATCGTGCTGTCTCTTTGCAAATAAGGAGACGGCATGGGCGATTCTGCATTGGGGAGAAGTCACCAGATTGGATTAGAGTAAATTTAAAGTAACCTCTAAAGTAAAAGTGCCTCGTGTCGAGTGGTGAATCTTTCTTTTATGAGAAGAAACCTGTAAGTACTTTTATTATATTGTTTAAAAGGCACTTGATGACCTAATGCTGCACTGAAGTATTTTAATATCTGTGAAATTCATAACACGTGTTGTTTTGTGTGGTTTATACTTTTTAGATGTTGAAAATATGCCCAACGTCTGTTATATTTAATTTTTATGGTGACAATATGCGCGTTTTGAAGGTTAAATAGTTTGAACGGTTTATTTCGAAGTCTATGGATGTAGTGTCAAGTTAGATCACATACACGCTATTGTGGACAGCGGTACAGATTATTCCCTAATTCGTAAATGATTTGTTGATAACCTTGCAGGTACTCGAGATTTTATATCCACGCGCCTGACAGGTATTGGGTCGAACATTACATTTTCTTTTTCCCGTATTAGTCTGCCTGTCAAGGTCAACGAGTTACTCGTGTGTGAGAAGTGACATTTGTAATTGTAGATTCACATATTTTGCCGCATGATGTTATGATAGTTAGAGATGTTTTTACCTCACCGGGATTGAGCTTGACTATTAGTAACAAAGTCCTCCACATCACTCGCGAGGTCCGAGGAAGTTTGTTTATTACAGAATCATGACACTTGTACAAAGCTATCGATACTGATTTGATCGACTGTAAAGACGTTTCTCAATTACTGACAAGTGGAGAGATTCCTGGCTGTTCTAGTAATAATTCATCATCATTATGTTAGCCGAAGGACGTCCACTGGGCGGAGGCCTCCCCCGGGAATCTCCGCAGTGGTCGGCCCTCCTTGTGGGGGACCTGCCCGCGCTGCGTCTTCCGGTGCATGGTCCCCGGTCGGGAGCTTGTCTGATCTAGCGGCCGTCGGTGTTGGGAGCTGTGTGCTCCACCCGCTTCCGTTTCGGTTTGGCAATTCTTTGGTTATAATCATAATATCTTTATTTGTATAAAAGTGGTGAATACAGGCGTTATTGTTTTCATTATTTAAGTTTCACACATTTGCCATATTGTACATGGCATACAAATGTTGTACTTACAAACTAGCTATATTGAACTCAAAATACTAACTTACTGATTTGTGACACAATTTTTATGTCGGCTGCTTTGTTTCGCCTGCGGATTGCGACGTTTTTGTTCGGTCACGCGGGGATGCTCCGAGCGTGGCCCTCTCCGTTGCTCTTTGGGTGACCTTGAGCCTTCTTGTGAGACCAATAGTGAGCGACCACGTGAAAGACTTTAGACTTGAAACACTGCGTTATTTGTGATGAGAGAATGTAACGTAGCTTCCTGAACTCGATCTCTCAAATTGTATCATAGTTAGAAGTACAGTTAGAAGTCCGCTTCAATTGTTGATGGGTTGTAATTAAAGTTCCCATCCAAAATTAATGCCCTTGTCCAAAAGTATGGTAACGTTAACCTCTACGAACTTAGATGTGAGGCAAAATGCAGGATGGACGAGCTAGTTCATGCTGATAAGGTGCGTTATGGCAATAGCAAAGTTAAAATTCGCCCATTTAAAACAGGAGACGTTGTTTTTGTCGAAAAGGAATAAATTGTGTTATTTATTTTGTATTCTATGTAATTGTCCGGTTTGATTGTGTACAATGGGGAGTATTCTATTCTAACAATAAACAAATGAAGTGAAAAGTTTTCAAATCCTTGTAAGATAATAGAGGTTTATGACAACGATAGATACAAGGAAGAGCCAATAGCTGATGGACGCGTTAAGTACCTACGTATGTTACGAAAAACTTGAATTTGACAGTTGTAGTCATAAATAACAGTGTAGTTAATGCCGATGGTTGAGTTAAATTCTAACGTTTAAAATGATTATTGGAGTTCATTGTAAGACACATTTATGTGTAACATTATGAGTAATAAAGCTGGTTGATTTGAAATAAATTGTGTGACAAGGGAAATATCCTACTTAGAGTTCCTGAAACTTGAGCATTGAAAGCTCCGCGCTTTGTGCTTGAGACGGTTGAGCATTGAAAGCAGCTTCGCGCTTTGTGCTTGTGGTGGTTGAGCATTGGAAGCTCCGCGCTTTGTGCTTGTGGCGGTTGAGCATTGAAAGCTCCGCGCTTTATGCTTGTGACGATTGAGTATTGAAAGCTCCGCGCTTCGTGCTTGTGACAATTGACTATCGCAAGCTTCGTGCTTTGAGTTCGTGACGCTGCATTGCGCACTTACCTATTTTCGAACTTGTAGCAAGACCTCTAAGGTGTATGTGATAGTAATCGTAGATGCTTTTACAAAATTTTGTCAGTTAATGCGTGTCAAAGATTTAACACTCTGCTTGCGAGGCACTACGTAGCTTTGTCCAAATATTTAGAACCCCGACACGAATCCTCTCTGATCAAGGTACATCTTTTACTGGTCAAGACTTTCAGGATTTATGCCGAGGTTGAACCATTGAGTTCCATGAGATTGCCAGTGGTGTTAGCCGAGCTAATGGACGGGTGGAGCGAATGATGTCCACCTTGACAAATTGTTTTACAGTGGCCGAAAATTATAAAAATGAATCCTGGAAGTCTGTCTTAGGCGAAGTAAAACTCGTTTTTAATTGTACTGTAAGTAAGAGTATAGGGAAAATCCCCTTACGGGGTAGCTAAAGTGTGTTCCAATGAGCGTTATATTGTGGAACCAGTATCTGGGGGACGGGCCCAATATGTGTGCCATGAACGACTACGTAAATATCCAGCTAGTTTTCCTGAATTGTCAGAATATCTTGATCCTGTAGAACCCATAATTGAACATTTTTATTTAATTATGGAACAAATTGTATTGATTAATTTGGTATTCTAATTTGGTGTAATAAGTAATTTGGATTGAATTACTGTATTGAATCATGATCATTGTTTGAGTTGAAACGATAATTACATTGTTTTGTTGAACGTAAACCTGTGTTGATAAAAGACTTATGTTCAATGCTGATTGATAAAATGTTTTATTTAAACTGAAAGCTACTACGCTTTATTGAAGGGTGGATTGAAGGCCTTATCGCTTTGTCCTGATGTCCTGCTGAAAGCCATCACGCTTTGCAGTAAGGTTGGGCTCATCTGTCGTGACCCAAGGTTGTTGCTGAAAGCTGCAACGTTTTGCAGCGTGTTTTAAGTGCTGCCTGTGAGCAATGCTGAAAGCTGTAACGCTTTGCCGAGTAATTGAATTTTTGCTGAAAGCTTCAACGCTTTGCTGTGTGTTGCAGTTTATGCTGAAAGCTTCAACGCTTTGCTGTGGGTTGCAATTTATGCTGAGAGCTTCAACGCTTTGCTGTGTATTGCAGTTTATGCTGAAAGCTTCAACGCTTTGCTGTGTGTTGCAGTTTATGCTGAAAGCTTCAACGCTTTGCTGAGTGTTGCAGTTTATGCTGAAAGCTACAACGCTTTGCTATGCGTTGCATTTTATGCTGAAAGTTTTAACGCTTTGCATTGTGTGAGAGGTACGCCCTTTAACTAATGATGAAAGATTTAAGGCTTTGTGGTAAATGCTGAAAGCCTTTACGCTTTGCCTTGTGTAACATTGAAAGCCGCTTGTAACGCTTTGTGTGCTTACAACCTGAAGAGCTGTAATTCATGCTGATTATGTCAGCGAGTAACAACGCGAGAGCGCGTTGATTGTCGGATGGCCGTGTCGGAGAAATTAAATAAAAGGCCTGTTTACGTACTAGTAACGCCATCTATTAGCGTTTGGAAAACACTACACACTGAGTCAGTAGTTCGAGTCGAGGTTGTCTATGAACTGTCGCATGTGACGTTTGACGTCTGTCAGTTGTCTTAGTGACATTAGTGTGTTAGCGACACGACACAGTTGGCATACAGAGCTCGACGGCGCCGGGTGTGCGCACTGATTCTTTTCATCACGTGCATGATGGCGGACACCGACAATGTTTCGGAGTTAAATCCGTCAGAATCTGCGACATACATATATGCAACATGAATTCAGTTTCATTTAAACTTTTACGAAACGAACCTTGTTATAATATATATATATATATACTTTTATATATAATATACCTACTTTCTATAAATTGACAAATTGTAAAAAGAAATAAGTTTCTATTTATTACGTTTTTATTTATTTAAATACAAGGTGCAACATGAATTGTTGAAGAAACTAATTTATCTACCCATAAAACTAATGGATTGAACAAATCCATTTATACAGTTATGATAAAGACGAAAAATATTTATTTGTGTCCCCGTACAAAATCTTTATTCGTATACGGGTAAGCAATGATATTATATTTAAAAAGAGGCAGATATGTTACTAGCGTGGGCTTCGTGAACACTCAAAAAGTCCCAATTGGGCCATTTTTCCAAATCTATGCCTGAATTAAACATTAGAAGCGCAATTGTTTAAATTATAGCTATCTCTTTTATTTACATGTTATCTCTTTTATTTACATGTTTATCCTATCTTTTTACTATTCATTAGTGCAACTTGTCAACATGTGTGCACTATAGGTATGTATATAACAGCGGGACCATATTTTAAATGTCGGTTACTATGAACGTAACGTAACTTGATTAAAATATCATTGCGGGTAAGTATTATTTTATGTACTACATGCGTAGTAGACGATGTACTACACTTTGTTCAGTTTAATATTTTTTTATATAATTATGTTCACTAAATAGGCCAAAGAACTTTATACAATTTAAATAACATTTAACAAATATAGCATATGTATTTGGCCTTCTACAAGTGAACACAGCATTCATTACACAAAAATAAAGTTTACATCACAATCAGTTAAAGCTGAAATTAATATGAAGAAGATAACAAAACTCAAATATACTTAAATTAAAAATAACAAATCAATTAAACCTAGTAATTAACATCAGTTACAATTAAATTTCTTATCTAAGAATAGTCTCAACGAATGAACAGATGAACTAAAAATATCAATTTTGTTTGTAAACGTTATTTCATTTAAGTAGTTACGAGTACGATAATTTTTATTATTAAACTCTTTAAGTTACGACTACTATTTATGATGCACCTTGTATCACACATATTTATTTGTTGTTTGCCAGATCTGTTGTTCTTTTGTCTATGATTTATTTCACTAGTTATTTCTCTAGTTTATGGTATTTTTGGGCAACACATTGCTATGCAGATATTATTTATAATGTTTATAGTCGGCTTAATATTATTACGACGTATAGCTACATCTATTTACTTTGTGTTATTATAAGGCAACATACTTAAAGCCGTATCATACATATTGCTTGTTTTTAACAAGACGATATCACTTAGTTAAGGTAGCTTTCATAACTAGACCGGACAATAGAGGCAATCGGGAGCTAAAGCCGTCAATATGACTACAAACTAAGTAACCGCAACAGATAAATAAATAGTTGCTCTGCAAAAGAATGAGCAAATATGCATAAAATAAACAGTTGCTCTGCAAAAGAATGAGCAAATATGTAGAAAATAAATAGTTCCTCTGCAAAAGAAAGAGCAAATATGCAGAAAAGGCCAAATCGCGCAAGTATGTGTGACGTGTGTGTAACGGGTCTGTGAGACATATCCTTTATTTTTTCGGTTTTTTAAGATAACGGACTAGGGAAATTAATCCGTGTCGTTGTGTACTTTACAAACCTTTAATTGACGGACACAAAGGACACCTAGATTCCGAAAACTTATTACCACACTACACAAATAGTTATCATATGCGGGAATCGAAACCGGGACATATAGTGGCGAGGTGAAAAATTAATAAATTATAAGAATAGAAAGACCTACATCTCTTAAAGAAGAAACTAACTATGTGGGTAAGTGTCTTACGTTAGAAAGGTTAAGATAAGACTAGGGTCAGTAATGTCCTCCGTATTTAAACTGCAGCGGCCGCCAATTTAAACCTTTAATTCAAATTCAAAACGTATTTACCTATTTCGTTAAAATGTTACATTTGTGTGGAATCGTCAATTTTCTAAACCTACCGTGCAGTGCATAACGTAGTGGATACTGCAAAACACTATCAGAAGACTCAGTAGGAGTATACCGGCTTTGCTTTCTCTGCAGGGTAAGGGGGTAACACCGCGAACTACATAATTGGCGGCCTATCGAAAGATTTTCTTTGCAGAAAAATGCCAATAACATTTCAGACCGGCGATTATCTACAATTGAACACGCCACTGGTATTACCAGCTACCAACAAGGCAATCAAACCGCGGAATTCCGGCCGGGGTAAAACTCGATGAGTTTAATTTACACGGCGTATAAATAACGATACTTACTTTTGATAGATGATGTATAGTGTTAATCAGTGGTTAACAAACTAAATTAAGAAATTTTTCCCCAAGTCCAAAAGTAGCCTAATACTTCATTTATTGTTTTTTATTAATATTTGGAAGGTTTAATTTGTAAAACAACTGATTAACAGAATTTTCCCCAAGTCCAAAAGTAGCCTTATACTTTATTTATTGTTTTTTATTAATATTTAGAAGGTTTAATTTGTAAAACAACTGATGATAGCGGGGATTAACAACTCTGACTGCTGTGTGATTAAGCGGAAACGACAAGAAGGCTCCGAGTCACGGAAACGCGGAGATTGCTTAATTTTTCCGATCATTAAACGATCAGTGACCGCCGTTCACCCCATGTGGAGACCGCATAGAATACAACAAGTAAATATTACATAGCCGCGCGCGCACATTGTATTTGAATAAGCAACTAATATGGCTACTAAAGAGACACTAAAAGTAAAACTCAGACAATCTAGCCATAGATTGTTTCTATCGGCCGCCTAGATTCGTAGACTTATTTTTTGCACTCTTTGGGCACGTTAAGATCATATACCATACAGCCTCGTCTTAAGTTGTAATAATTTAAGCTTTTCGTCATTAAGTCAAAGTCCAGTCAAGTCCGTCACAGTCAAGTAATAGTCCTAACCCAGTAAAGCAGTGGAGACTTTACTAGATGCTTCTATGGAGTTGGAAGACGGAGTGTCGAAGACGTTATGTCTAAAGTTCCACCATATTTACACAAAACAACTCGAATTTACACCGGTTTGGCTGGCGTTGGCGTCAAAACTCCTCGTTAGATTGTAGCTTTACAGACATTACACCTTTCAAGATTAACCAACATACCTATTTGGGAAATGTTAGGTGAAAAGTGGACAAATTGGCGTCATAGGCAAAGCATAGATTAGATGACTTGATAGGACTAAACAGAATTTAATTTAATTCATTAGGGTACTGGCCACTACGGTCTATGCCTCATGTAAGATTTGTGGTTGACTGTATCGCTTATACATATTCAGCGTCGTATGTAAGTATGAATATGTTTTATTCTTTTATATTTATCAAAGAACAAGCGCAATACGGCTTACAAAATTAGCAGCAGGTAAATTTGCTTATGAAACTGTACTAAGTACATATATAATACATTAAGTTGTGTAATACATAAAAAAGTCCCTTTTAAAAATGTTGATCAGCTGCGTAATGTGTACTGAATGTAAACATTTCTATTTAGAATTGATATTATTTATATTTTATTATAATATTGACATTTAACAAGTAATTCAATTATATTTTTTCATGTTTTATTTCATTATCATATAATTTAGTAGAGGAAATAAATAAATAAAAATTTAATATGTTCGGTTCAAAAGCGCTGTACATGACTGAACTTGAATTAATATTAGCATCTCGCAAGCTACGAGTATGTGTAGAAATAAAAATCTTTGTCTTTGTTCTTCAATCGTAAATTAAATCATACATAAATACATATCTTCGCGTTTAAAAAGAAAGTTCGTGAGTATATTTCTAAGAAACTACACACAGAAATGTCTCGTCAATAATTATATTTATTATTGTATAGTATGTTATAGTATAGTATTCATTAAATTATAATCATATAGTATTTATTGTATAGTATCTATTATATATATTATATATAGTGTTCGTAATTATTAAGTTTAATTATACGAATAATAAGTAAAAATACATTTTATATAACCCAAATACACCTGCCACGATCTCTCTGCACTACCCTAAGGTTGACTGGTCGAAAATGCCTTTGGCATTAAGTCCGCCTATGTACATTCTCATTGTACTAAAGTTTAAATAAATAAATAAAATAAAATATCTTGGGACACCTAACTAACATTTAACAACAAATAATATAAAATAAAATAAAATAAAATAAAATAGAATAGAATAGAATAGAATAGAATAGAATAGAATAGAATAGAATAGAATAGAATAGAATAGAATAGAATAGAATAGAATAGAATAGAATAGAATAGAATAGAATAGAATAGAATAGAATAGAATAGAATAGAATAGAATAGAATAGAATAGAATAGAATAGAATAGAATAGAATAGAATAGAATAGAATAGAATAGAATAGAATAGAATAGAATAGAATAGAATAGAATAGAATAGAATAGAATAGAATAGAATAGAATAGAATAGAATAGAATAGAATAGAATAGAATAGAATAGAATAGAATAGAATAGAATAGAATAGAATAGAATAGAATAGAATAGAATAGAATAGAATAGAATAGAATAGAATAGAATAGAATAGAATAGAATAGAATAGAATAGAATAGAATAGAATAGAATAGAATAGAATAGAATAGAATAGAATAGAATAGAATAGAATAGAATAGAATAGAATAGAATAGAATAGAATAGAATAGAATAGAATAGAATAGAATAGAATAGAATAGAATAGAATAGAATAGAATAGAATAGAATAGAATAGAATAGAATAGAATAGAATAGAATAGAATAGAATAGAATAGAATTGAATAGAATAGAATAGAATAGAATAGAATAGAATAGAATAGAATAGAATAGAATAGAATAGAATAGAATAGAATAGAATAGAATAGAATAGAATAGAATAGAATAGAATAGAATAGAATAGAATAGAATAGAATAGAATAGAATAGAATAGAATAGAATAGAATAGAATAGAATAGAATAGAATAGAATAGAATAGAATAGAATAGAATAGAATAGAATAGAATAGAATAGAATAGAATAGAATAGAATAGAATAGAATAGAATAGAATAGAATAGAATAGAATAGAATAGAATAGAATAGAATAGAATAGAATAGAATAGAATAGAATAGAATAGAATAGAATAGAATAGAATAGAATAGAATAGAATAGAATAGAATAGAATAGAATAGAATAGAATAGAATAGAATAGAATAGAATAGAATAGAATAGAATAGAATAATATAGAATAGAATAGAATAGAATAGAATAATATAGAATAGAATAGAATAGAATAGAATAGAATAGAATAGAATAGAATAGAATAGAATAGAATAGAATAGAATAGAATAGAATAGAATAGAATAGAATAGAATAGAATAGAATAGAATAGAATAGATTAGAAAAGAATAGAATAGAATAAAATAAAATAAAAGTTGCACGGATTGTTAAAACATTCCTAAAATTTATTTATAATGGTAATGATATTTTGCTAGCTTGTATTAAATTATTGTTAAAGAGATTATGTTTAGGTTTAATTATAGCAATTGATAGTTTAAGCTTTATTTTACTACATATTGTCTGAATGATACATATATCAGACATAATACGAATTACCAATTGAGGAGAGAATAGTGCAATTCCCTTTGATTTTGGTCGCAAGATGAATTACCTTAGTCCATTATTGTCGGATGAAAGTACGACTGCGAACGCAGTGACCAATAGTTTGCATTTGTATCATTGAATTGCCCTCTTGATCCTTATCTGGATTAATGTAGAGTGACAGTATCAAGTTAGCCGAGTGGTTCCCGGTCCAGAAATAATAACAAGACTACTCAATAACGTCCCGTATCGTAAACGGCAACTAAGGTATAGAGCAGGTAGTCAAGCAGCAGCGTCACCCATGTACCAGCTACCGCCTAACTGCGGTTGCCAACTCTCATGTCAAGCAACATTTACAAATGGCATCGTTGTGGAAACCTTTTGGAGGATTTTTATTTTAAATATCGGGACTAGTCCCTCCCTCTTACCCACCACTGCAACTCCTGTAAACCAGGATCAACAGTGGCACGCAATGAAATGACACTGAGCGGTGAAGCTCAGGCATGTCCCGGGGAATCACTTTAACTGTCTTGGATCCCGCAACGAGTTTAATCAGAAAGAGTAAAAGGAGGAGTTAGAAAATGAATAGATCCACTTCCGTCCAGAGCAAAGCGGGAGACAGAAAAATGTAAAGAGGCTATAGCCTCAGAAAATGAGAATATGGTATATAATACCTTTGGAGGATATCAGGCTGCTGACGATGATGATGATGACTGTTGCAACGTCTCTAAAACAACCGATCCTCTTATGCATGTTTACGTAAGTAACCTCCAGGTACAGTTTATTCTCTTTATTGCTAGACGACTTGAGTCCACTCTCGCGTCTATTGTCCGGGGAGCAATGATAACTTCCTACGCTAACTGCAAACGTTATGATGATGCAGCCCACTACTACCCCACTGCTAAACAAGAACTACCTCTCACAATGAGAAGTCATAGCTCATTCCACACCACGCTAGCGTCGTGCTAATTGGCAGACTCCACATTACATCAAGAACGTTTTTGGAAAACTTTCAGGCATGCAGGTATCCTCACGATGTCTTCGTATAAATAAATGTGAGATATGCGCAGGACCGGCTATTGTTGAGATCCTTGGGGAGGCCTTTGTCCACCAGTGGACGTCTTTCGGCTGATATGATGATGATGATGAAGTGTGAGATAATGAATTTCTAATACGCACATGAACGCTCTGGTGCATGTCTTGGTTTTGAACTCAAGATCACGGAGTCAACAGTCATACGTTCTAACCAGTAGACTATCTCAACTTAAACTGTAAACGTTATGTTTAAAAAAAGAAACCAAAGCACAACGTGAGGACCTGATAAAACATTTAGTTTTACTTATCACTGTCACAAGTTCTGATTTTGTTTTTTTTTAAGAATAGAATATTATATTATCCAAAGTAAAGTAACATAAATCCTTTTATTTAGTTACTAAAATAAAAAAAAACAAAAAAGAGCATAAATATTTCTGGCGGCTGCCACACTAGGCTATCCTGTCTCGAGAAAACCTATTCTCTTCCGCGCATATGGCAAGTTTTACTGCAAGACATCCACCGATATAATGAGAACTATATTTAATTTCCTAATTAAGTGCTAAAATTAGCTCGTACTGCCAATACTTACTTAAATAATAAACTAGGGTGGCGAGACCAGACGTCTGATTCTCCCCTAAACCCAGTATAAATAGCCGGAGGCACATACCTAGTGTCTGGCGCATAATTATCCAAAGCTAAATAGTCTATGTACAACTAAGTTCTGTGCAGTCTATACATACATATAATAAAATCGTAGGAAAGTCAAAACTGTACACTTAATATTTAAAAAAAGGATACTTGGGGCGTGATCTACTATCGACATCGAAGCCAAAAATATAGTTTTAAGAATTTTTGTCTGTTTATCTGTATGTATGTCCGGGTTAAAATTTTGCATGAATATTACTAAGAGGTCGGGTCAACATACTAGGCTACATATTATCACGCTATCACCGACGGGGGAGGAGCTATGATAATTTATAAAGTTTAGAGCGGGTAAAACCGCGGGGCACAGCTAGTACCAAATATATTAAACTTAGTATCATTGTTTTTTCTGGCCTATTGATCTAGTGGTTGGTGACTGCTAAGCCAAAGGTCGAATATTTCTTCCGTGTCTGGTATTCTATCTATAATTTGTATGTTGTCTGGTGGCCATAGTACAGGCACTGCCTAGTTTGGGTTCAGATGGCAGTATACTAGTTGTCCCAAGATATTTATCACACTTCACACTAATATTATAAATGTGAAAGTTTGTGACTGTGTGACTGTGTATGTTTGTTTGTTTGTTACTTCTTCACGTCTAAACGGCTGGAGCGATTTTAATAAAATTTTCTTTGTATTATTGTATATTAGTAGTTAGGTTAATCTAGTATTTTTTGTTAAATTTGCTTATAGTTTCAAAATTTCATTGTCTTATAATTTGAAAATGTAATTAATGTTCTTATAATGTTAAAAGTGTAATTTTTTATATACGCCGCTATTCTTAGTGTTAGTGACGATCGCTATAAATTATGCGTATGAATTTTTAATGTTTATGATGTGGATGTACTCAATAAAGAAATAAATAAGCCGTTTTAGTAGTTTGACAGTTCTATGTAAGTCCTGTTCTTTTCATACGAGCTATATTAGAGAGAGTCAGAGAAATGTCTTTTAAATTAGTTTATTTAATTTAATTCAGCTATTTCCACAATACCATGGTGGTAATTCTGCATGTCATATTATTATGTCTTATCTGATTGGAATGACATCTTTTGAGTTTGTATATAAAAGACGCCCTTCGAGGTACTATATTTATTTGTAACAACTGATTTAAACAAAGTTTGTAAGTAACCATTCCAAAAGCATTGTCAATCGAATAAAAACTCTGTTCACAGACAACTGAGAAAGCGCGTAACATATATTCAAAAGACAAAACCATATAGTTAAAATGATAACCTCCACCATTGTAAGTCATTAAAATTGCTAATTTGCTTTTAAGAAGCTCTGTAGTGGATAGGTAACATTAAGATTATTATCTCACGCATTTTTTGTTTTTTTTTTCTGTTGGAAAAGATACAGCAAATACATTTTCTCCGTTCGAGCTAAAAACAAAACTTTGGTATTTGTATCGCTTTAGCTTTACTTATCCAACCTTAAGGCCACGAAGCGATACACAATAATAAGCGGACTAGGGGTGGTGAGCGGCGGCGGTGGTCTGCATACAAAATACAAATACGTGCGTATTCAAGCGACTGTCGAAATGTCGTTCGTCTTAAAACAGTTTTACCCCTAAAAAGTATTTGTAAAACCCTCTAAAGAGATTTAAGTATACACTTGCAATTGCCAAAAAATAGGTTTCAATTCGTTAAGGTTCCCTGTAAAATACTATTATAATCTATTTTTAAGATCAGTTTTTGATTTTATATCTCTGTTAAACCATAAAGTTAGTGTAACTAGCGTTAAACTTAAACAATAAAGCTATAACTAAAAGTAAGTTAAAGACTCTGATTAATAATATGAATAAATATTTATTCGAAACGTTTGATGTATGAGAAAAAATAAATGGAAACGGTAATATCTTACGTAACAAAAAAAGGCACCCTAAAAATATATTACCTACTGTCGACTTTTTCTTTTCAGTCAACATGTCATACGATTATGTGTATATTATAATAAATACATAAAATAGACAAGCCTTACAATTCATTGCTCAAACAGTATCTACATATACCTACTGGCTATGATTGCAGACAGGCTGGGCTGCATTTATGTAAATGCAGTCCAGCCTGTCTGCAAGCCTAATGTGTCCAATTTCGCAAGGAAACACTCCAATCATCTAACCACCGTATGATGATTGGAGTAAATAATATAATAATAATAACAAAATACGATTAATTTTGTTATTATAGTTTTAAATATTTTTGTAAATTATTAACATGAAACCCTATGTTGATAATTTACAAAAATATTAAAAAGTTTTTGTTCTTATTTATTACTAGGTAACCAAAAAGAAGCCATGGTCCCTCGAAAAAAAGGATTTATTATTATTATTGCGTACTAGTTACATTAGAAATAAATGCAATGGTAAGGAAATTAGTTTTATTGGTGATTGTTAGTAGACAGAATTGGGGCTTATAAGGTTATTTTATATTATTTCAGCAAGTATTTAATTAGAGCAGACTGAACCATTGGCCTACCGAGGTTTTTGGGATTTTACTGTCCAAAAAAATTCTCGGTAGCAGCCCGTAATTTTGAAGAATAGAATTCACTTTATTGTACACGCTCAAACTGGATAAATATATTGGAAACAAATTAAATTGCTGCACTATTTACATAATAAAATTGGCGGTCTCACTGCATATAACGTTTTCTTTCCCGCAACCTTTGGATGGACAGGAGTTTTGAATAAATGGTCACCGTTGTGCAACATATGAATAAATGAAGACATAAAGGCTATATAATAAGGTTAAGGGGAACACCAAATAGGTTGTGTGTTTATGAATGCACTTGTGGTTAAGACAGTCGCCTCGCCATTTCATGTCAGAGTTCGATTCCCATACAGGACTTCATTTTGTATGACCCATAGGTTGTTGTCCTGTGTGTGTGCATTATGTCCGTCTTGTCTTAAAAAAAAGAAAGATAATTGGACATAACAAGCAGAAAGCGCTGTTACATACACCAACCATACTTCGGAGAGGACGTTAAGCTGTCTGGCCTGGTCGTGTTCTCTTTCCGGTCGTGTTGGGAAGGTTGTCCCATGTCTGTGAACACATTTTGTTACTATATCTGCCGTGTAGATGGTTAGTCTCCCTTGAGAGTGGCCGCTATGGTCGAAATTTCGACCAGGGGTTCAGTATTATACTACCAAGTATTATAAATCTTTATGCAATTACCAATACTGTAGTGGTTAGGTAGGTGTATATAGGTTTCTTAATAAATAAAAAAGGTTTTTATTCACGTAGACTTTAAAAAAGCGCTTGTAAATAGTCAGAACATGTTTATAGTAATACAGTAAGTATACATAGTATTTCTAGTTACATATTATAAATATTCAGGTACATAGATAGTTAAAACATTTATAAAATTTATTTTATATTAGTAATGTTATTTAGCTAGGTTGTAAATTAAGTTATTGTCAAGAAGATTATGTTTAGGTTTTATTATCGAAATTTTATATTTTACTACATACCTATTATCTGAAATATAGTAGGTTTCCATACAGTAGGTAGTTTTCCATGTCTATTATTGATCGGCGCAGATAACTAGCAGTGTCCTGGCGGGGCCGCGGGGTGGCGCCACCCACCCCCCTCGATGTTGCCGATAGAGCCCTCATGCACCGGCTAATTGCTAAGGGTGCTACAGATACAGGGTGTAAGTTACACTGGAACACATAATAATAATGTCCTTCTGATCGAATTACGGCCATGGCGGTCTGTACCAATGAAGTGTGGGCGTAACACTGGGGCACTTACTATTCCATCACTCTCATGATCCGGTGGGACGAGAGCTAAGGTTCCAAGGGCTTCACGTGCTCTCAGAGGTGCTCTCCGGGTGTAAATAACACCAAGTCCCAGACTTGGGGCTGATTGGTACTGAGAAATTTCTTTACAGAAAATCCTAAATACCGTTTTTGGTCCGACGCGGGATTTGAACCCAGGACCTCATTATCTGCGGTTGAACACTACCGCTAGATCAAAGAGGCAGTCAGAACACATAATTATTAGCTGGATCCTCCGTTTAAACGTTGAGCCATCGAGGTCCAGTGATGTGGGGAAAAACATTTTATGATTTTCCTATAGATCAAAA
Organism: Pseudoips prasinana; assembly: GCA_951640165.1. Lineage (NCBI taxonomy): Eukaryota > Metazoa > Arthropoda > Insecta > Lepidoptera > Nolidae > Pseudoips > Pseudoips prasinana. The sequence continues at coordinate 16,741,551 of OX621236.1, read as the reverse complement.
GCCCGTTGAGGCCAGCAGAACTATATGAGTATTGAGTAACCTCAGATTGAAGGTAAATCGACCCAAGAGCACCGCCCTACTCTGCTCGAGGGTGAACCCAAAGCCCTCAATAGAACTGCTCCAAATGTTTGGTGAGCTTATCCCTTGGAATAAGAAACCCAAATTTTTGACGATCTTGCAAGGGTCGCGGGAAGCCGTTGGATGCGGGCAGCGCAGGACCGGCTATTATAAAATAAATAAAATAAAATAAATAAAAAAGGATTTTATTCACGTAGACTATAAAAAGCGCTTGTAAATAGTCAGAACATGTTTGTCCTTGTGGGAGGCCTTTGTCCAGCAGTGGACGTCTTTCGGCTGATATGATGATGATGAAGATGGCCGTGTGTAATAATGTCCCAGGATATTATTATTATTATATTATACTCCCTGTATACGCGATATTCTGCATTAATTATCTCTCGATAAGGGTTCACGCGTACTGAACGATAGGGAGGCTAATACGGGCTTCGTTGATAGATCGAGCCTTTTAATTCTGGCTTAGTTCCGATCAATATTTTGTAACTTATGTGTACACTTATACCTGTGTGTGTGTATATACCTGTGTCGTAGGCGTCGTAGCTAGATTTGCCATACGTTATTTATTGCAGGTTGTCTGGATTCCGGCCAGACATTGAAAGCGTCGCGTTTGCCCGATTTTAGAATACATACACAAGTGATTTATTTGAAGTAGAAAATAAAGTTCAAATTTAAATTAATATTAAGTTGTTACAAAGGCCGTGAAATTATAACTGATTTCTAAATTTTCTTTATCGTTATATGTTACGAAATTTCTCGGTAATGTGAGAACCGATTTTAATATATTTTTTATTAATCTTTCATTATGTTTCTCCATACATTTGGAACAAATTGGTTGTCATGGAGAAAAACTGAAGTCGGTCATATATTTTTTTAAACAAGATTATAAACGGTTACATTCTAACTAAATTACAATAGGTATTTTCGCCTCATGCGCAAAATAAAAAATTTTGGTCGCGTGCAATTCAACAAAAACTTTAGGACTTTTCTACAGAATAGGCTTTTTCTAAGTTTTTGTCAGGACATTCCATTTTTGCGTCTAGTAACATTATCATAATAGATACCTCTTTGGAGTTTTGGCGCCAAACAGGAAAAAGAAGTACCGAGGCATTGTTTCATTTTCAAAAACTGGTGTAAATTCGAGTTTTTATGTGTGAATATGGTGGCGTTTTAGACGTAAAATCTTCGACAACGTACAAGTGGAGGAAAGTGCCATATTGCCGAGAATTGAGATTTTATGTGTTGAACCTAAAACTCCATAGAAGCCTCTTGTAAAGTCTCCACCGCTTTACTGGGGTAGGAAAAGGACTATGACTTGACTGTGACGGACTTTACTTGATATCGTCTTAATTACGAAAACCCACGAAATGAAATATACTACTGAAGATGGCTCATAAGGCCGAAAAAGACTAAAATAGGTATCTCTTTGCCATGCAACGGACGTCATTCGTAGATTCGTCATATCCATATAGTACTGCCCATAACTGAATACATTTTCATACGCAAACATGACGATAACGAAATGTATCCACCAGTATGTTGTCGTGTCATCTTTATTTTTTCATCTGGAAACCCAGCTCATAATAGAAGTCTTTAAGCAGTTATTAATATTCGTATAATTATACAGCCGATTGCACGTCCCTGGAGATTCTTTACAAAATGAACTTTATTTACGCTTAAGGATCCTGTCAACATTAAAATAAATAAAAATAAAATGAAAAAGCGCTTGTAAATAGTCAGAAAATGTTTGAAGTAATATAGTTATATACATTATTATTTCTATTTACATAGATATTTAGATACACGGATTGTATGAAAACATATATAAAATTTATTTTATAATAGCAATTATATTTAGCCAGCTTGTATTAACTTATTGTCAAAGAGATTATGTTTAAGTGTAATTATCAAAATTTATAGTTTCAGCTATATTTTACTAGATATTGTCTGAATTCATTATTATTATGGCGGACTTTGTGTTAATAACGACAGTCACGCTTTAATGCTACCACCGGATCCAATGCGCCCCAACTGAGAAGACCCAGCGAAACAAACTCAGTGGGTTCATCTACTACCGGTTTCAACACGACCCAGTTGAGACGGTCCGGCGAAACATACTCAAGCGGGCATGAACACGGGACTTGGTCCACTTAGAGTAATTATTTAGTTAAAATTTATAATCAACGTATTGATATAAACCCACCCTACATGATTATGGATGCTCTCACATATACTGTCAATACATATTGTCTATTTATATTTCAAATCTAAGTATAGCAATAACTTAAAATATACGTAGCATAAATAGCGGTGTTATTATATCACAATGATAGGAAATAATAGGAATGACATTCAGGTGCTGTTTGGCTGACGATTGCTAAGTGGCGGAATAGAATATCGCCACCCCGCGGCCCCGTCTCATTCAGTGAGGGGGGGGAGGGGTGATTATGGCATGTCCCTCCAAATGAAATAGGCCTTTGTCCAGACGTGTACGTCTTCGGCTGACATCATGATGATATTTAGTTTATTAATTAACACAACAACATGAATTTAAAAGCCCCTTTCACGACGGGGCTAACATGGAATAAAAATAATAAAACATAATAAGAATAATATTCTGCGACATTATTTACACATGGCCATCTGATCCTAAACTAAGCAGAGCTTGTACTATGGAAACGAGATAACTGACTTACTACTTTTCTTTTGTAAATACATACTTACATAGATAATTACACCCAGACTTAGGACAAGAAGACATGTTTATGCACACAAATATTGTACTTGGTGGTAACCGAACCCACGGTCTCCGCCGTGAAAAGCAAGCATTTACCAACCACGCCAACAGGCCCTTCGCGTGTCGTACGTAAATATATAGTGATCGAATTTTGAAGAACGGAATCTGTCCATAACACTGAACAACTAATATGAAGGAAAACCATTTACTGAAAAACAAAAAAAGAAATGTTCGTTCCACATTCATTATGCATATGCTGACCGCCATTTTTGCATGGGACTTTACACCATTCTTTTCAGGAATTTTACAGTACGTTTTTATACGTAGCTTAATTGACAAATTAAGCTCCTCATCCATTATTTATGGATATAGTTACATATATCCTACAAATATAATAAATGTGAAAGTTTGTGAGTATGGATGTATGGATGGATGTTTGTTTCACGCCAAAACTACTGAACGGATTTTGATGAAATTTTTGGAAGTAAAATAGCTTAAATATCCGATTAACATATAGGCTATAAATGAAAAGTTTAACGCGGGGAATACCGCGGGGCACAGCTAGTATATAATAATCACAATAAAAAGTTAAGTTTGTAAGCATCAGAATCGTAGCAAAATGATCTAAAGTAGTTTTTTTTAAATATGTGTATCATATCACAGACAGTCAACTTTTCTTTTAACCTTTTCTTTATAACTTTTTCTAGTTCCATTAATAAAGAAATCCTTTATTGCCAATCTTATTTATACAAAATTTTATAGCATGATGCTATAAAATGTAGTAAGTAAATAGGGTCAGGCATGCAAGGAGGTCTTTATTCATGGAACTAAACCACTTGTAAAACATACAGTTTAACTAGTTTTAAGTATAGAATAGAATAGAATATATATTTATTAGACACAAGGTACATCAGTATAAATTAAGTAATAGGGGTACAACACTCAGAAGAATACATAAAAAAAATTGATACTTATAAATAACAATTAATACATTTTTCTATAGGGTAAAAGCCGGATAGTTGCCTCGGACGGATACATGCCTCAGTTTTAAATGCTCTATGTTAGACGTATTGACAGTGTTTCTCTTTGATCATAATTAAAAGCGTCCCCCGCGTAGGCTTCAGTGCTGCATAAGCCGTTGAAGTAGGCGCACGTGTTTTGTCCTTGTGAGAAAACATCTTCCGCGGCGATACTTTGACGAGCGCCAGAATTATATTGGTAAGTAATCTCTATTAAATATTTTTATAACTGATTGCGATTTCAGTCAAAAAAATATTTCTTTGAGTGCATTAGAGTTTAGATTGCACTGTTTATTAGGTTTTATTGTTAAATATGTTTTATTTATTTCGTAAATAAAAAGGGCAAGTATCCGTATCAAATCGGATAGTTGCCCTACAGTCTTTTGCGGATTGTTGCCCTGTGGCAACTATCCGTAACTATACATTTTTAACAAGCAAAGACAGATTTCCTTTTCTTAGTTATTTATTAATTTGCTTTTACTATTTTTTCTTGGTGATTTTTTAATTGGTTTTACTATAGTTTGTTGTTAGTTTATCTTATATGACCGAGGTAATGTACTAAGTCCACAGAACAAAGTGACTTTTCAAGGCGATCAAGACCCAAGCTACTGTGATAAAAATAACCCAGAAACTATCATAAATGAAGCTGAGCAGAACAGTGTGAACCAGAGTTGCACAACACCAAGGCCATCACATCCAACACCATCGAAATTTTTACATCAATCATCTCCTATACCAAAAATTCCGCTGAGTATGCCTAAAAGGGCTAAACAATTAGCAGAAATTTTAAACTCGAATGACAAAATAATCGAGAAGAAGAATAAAACTGAGAAAGTATAGAAAACAAGCGTAATGAAACAAACGAAAGAAACAAAAAACAAACCAGTTGGTAGCAAAGAAAAGATTACGACGAAAAAAGGGCGACTACAAAAAAATAAAAAATCAAAACACTATAGATATATTACTAGCAGTGAATCAGAATCAGATAGCACAGATTTTATTGAACTGACTGAAGGAAAGGCTCTAAGGAAAAGAAAAACTCGTATCTACAATTCTAGCAGTGAAAATGAGGAAATTTCAAAATATCTAAAGGAAAAGCAACTAACTAACTTAATCAAAGACAAAAAAAAAACAAATTATCTATTGGAGACACTGAAAATATATTAAAAGTAAAAAATGTGAATTCAAAAATATTCATGATATTGTGTAGAATGTTTTGAAAATTATAATTTAACTAAATCGAAATCAGATTGGATTGAATGTCAGATGTGTCGAATGTGGTTGCATGAAAATTGTTCAACACTCAAAAACCATTGCATAAGATGTGGCAAGATGAAAAGCATGACTTCTGGTGATAAATCAATGCTAATGCCAAAGTTGATTACCATTTTTTCTAATATTTAAGATAAATACTAATATTTAATTAAAAATTACATGTTTACTAATTTACAATATAAAACCTTGGTATTTTTAAGTGTTGATTAGGTAATAATTTAACTTCTCTTAGTACTTAGTACATAATAAAGGATCTCAGTAAGTTATAAAGACTGTATACTTACTTAATAGAGGCTAATGCCAAAGTTAATTCTAATTTTGTTTATTGTTCTATCTTCAAAATAAATAATAACATTACATTTTTATTTTGGACACTTATTTACTATTTTAGAGTCTATTATTGTTATAATTATAATTGAACTTTAATTAATACTTAATAAAAGATTGTATTTAATAATAAAAACTGATTATTTAAATAAATATAAGTTAATTTTTATTTGAAAAAAAACAGACGGGCATCTATCCTCACATTGGGCAAGTATCCCCCCAACCACTTTTAACGTAAGGCTAGTATCCGCTATAGTTGGCAACTATCCTCTTTTTTAGAGGTCATATTAAACTGGATTTACTTAAAAATTATAATATTTATAATTTTTTTATAGATAGGGTATGTTAGAAGATTAATGAACTATGTTTGAAAATACACTTTGAATAAAAAATGTATTGATACAGATTTTTTAAAGGAGTTTTTTAAAAAGTGTGGCAACTATCCGGCTTTTACCCTAATCCATAATTTTACGCACCTATTCGATGTGGTACCCATACTAAGCACCTTTGTGACTAAAAGGCCACAGTTCAGCATTCTGCCACAGATGACTGTAGCGCTGATTTTCAACTGTGTGATAAAACTCATGTGTTTCTCTTGATACACAGGGCGCCAAATGACATGCATGTTTGAATAGAAAATTACCAGGAATTTCAGAATTATGGAGCTACCTAAGTTTTTCATATTATTTATGTTTAAAGTTATATAGTAAAATATTATCATACAACGTAAAATAGCCTATGTTACAGAGAGAGACGAAAATTTAGGACATAATTTCTGCCGCTTCATTTATTTTATTACTGGGGTATTATGATTATTAACAAATTGTTTGGTAAATGATTGGCTTTCACGCCGCAGGTCGTGGATTCGATTCCCATCCAAGACAAATATTTGTGTGCATGAACATGTCTGTTTGTTCAGAGTCTTGGTGTAATTATCTATATAAATATGTATTTACGAAAGAAAAGTAGTACATTTAATACTTCAGTTATCTGGTTTCCATACTACAAGGTCTGTGTGGTTTGAGATCAGTTGGCCGTGTCTGAATAATGTCCCAGGATATTATTATTATTGTATTAAACACCACACAATTGACTGCAACTTTTCTTAGTGATGACCAATTGGTCTCACTTTATATAGGACCATTTCTGCAAGCATTTCTTATCGAATCAAAAGAGTATTCAAAATAGGTTCGCAAATAACGGAGAATTCACGTATCAAATCGAAGGCGCGCAACACTAACTTTAGGCATTATGGCATGTGAAGTCTGCCAACCCGTATTAGGAGCGTGCTGGACTATGGCCTTGACCTGCAGTGGGAAAGTAATGGGCTGCATCAACAATTGCACAGGAAAGATATAGTTCAAACAGAAGAGTTCAAGGTTTAAACTCTTGATGAGTTTTCTTGCAGTAAAAATATGTATTGGTGACGATTCCATTTCCTACACCACAAACTACTTTAAACGTCTCTTTCTAATACAACTCCTATGAAAAGAACAGGGCATACATAGAACTGTCAAACTACTCAAACTGCTCATTTTACGCACATATTATATATATTTTTCCTTCGGTATTTCGCGGCTAAACTAAATTCACACAGCTATAAAAAAACAATCATATTAAAATTACTTGGTATATCATAGTATCGGAGACATTACTTGTTGTAATATTATTGCTATCAACTGGTGAAAATAGCTGGCTAATGTCTATAGATACATCTACATACTAACCCTTACCAAACCAATAAACAATGCACACAAGATGCAAGATGCGTTACAAGATGAGCTACTCGTAGCTCAAAGAGTGTTGAAGAAAGTTCCATACGCTAATAAATAAAGGTGAATCTAAGCTAATACTGTACTTACAGTTTACAAAAAATAACAAATGAATATAATAAGCGATCGCATCGTGGTCTGGCCAGTTCGTTCGAAATAAGAGGAAATAAAAGTGGAACAAAAAACGGACTCGGTCATCCCCCTCGGACGGAGGCAAAAAGTACAAAAATGTACCACCTCCCGCCGTTCTCAGGAATGCCTTCCCCTTCCCGGGCTGGCGCAGTCTCGTGGGAGACTTTTCATGATCACTGGACTTATTGTTCGGATGTATTCTTGCTATTTTGTTTTCTTAGAAACTTTAAAACAAACCAAGGGTGGAATGAAAGATGGATTGCTTCTTCTACATAAAATATTTTCGAAACAGTTTATTGAGTTGGTAGCTAATGAAGCTATAATTTTTGTCTTTGGAAATTACGATTGGCCTGTTGTTCTAATGCTTAGTAAGCATGACTGCTAAGCCAAAGGTCGTGGGTTCGATCCCATTCCCATAGAAGATACAACTGATGATCGTTTTTAGGGTTCCGTAGACAAAAGGCAAAAAACTGAACCCTTATAGATTCGTCATGTCTGTCTGTCTGTCTGTCCGTCCGTATGTCACAGCCACTTTTTTCCGAAACAATAAGAGCTTTACTGTTGAAACTTGGTAAGTAGATGTATTCTGTGAACCGCATTAAGATTTTTACACAAAAATAGAAAAAGAACAATAATTTTGGGGGGTCGCCATACATAGAACAGAAACTCAAAAAAATAATTATCGTCGTACCCATACATGTGAGGTGTTTATGGATAGGTCTTTAAAAATCATATTGAGGTTTCTAATATATTTTTTTTCTAAACTGAATAGTTTGCGCGAGAGACACTTCCAAAGTGGTAAAATGAGTGTCCCCCCCCCCCCTGTAACTTCTAAAATAAGAGTGTGATAAAATTAAAAAAATATATGATGTACCTACATTATCGTGGAAACTAACAACAAAAATTGGTTTGAAGTGCAAGTAGTTTTTTTGTAATACGTCATAAGCCGCAATTTGCTTTCTTTTAATCAACTGAAATACTTTCTGCTACGGAATGTTCATGTGCGAGTCCGACTCGCACTTGGCCGGTTTTTATTATTCTTGTATGTTAACTTAATCTTTCTTTTGCGTATTGATGTGCGTCACGTTGCTCATTTTAATAGGAAAATTAAACTCCTTAACTTACCTATACAATTTATGTTACAACTTTTACCATCAATTTATCAATCTGTGTATATTTTAGTCCGTCTCATTCACGTGCATTTATTGCTACTAATATACGTAAACCTTAGGTATACATACAATCAAAACGATTACCCGAGAAGCAATGCTCTTCTTTTTTATAGGTCTCCGCAGTTTGAGGAGACGACGCGATACGTAGGATTCACTAGAGTTACCCACTAAAACCATCAGGGACTCTACCGGCTAAGTCGCCGAACATCGTTTTCGTGAATGGCGTTCCAATAAATAGAGGTTGACTTAATCAATCGTTAAATCGGCTTCAACGTTGACAATCGATTCCGGACCATTTATGACGTCAGATGTGGTCATGGAAGCCGATTTAACGATTGATTAAGTAATTTTTAACCTTTATTTATTTGAACGCCATTCACGAAAACGATGTTCGGCGACTTAGCCGGTAGAGTCCCAGGGCTGTCTATGCTCTATTTGAGTGATGGCACCGCGAACTCAAGACGATCTCCATTCGGAACCATCACCAGTGCACCTATGCCTATAAAAAAGGATCCTCCCGGTGCAGTTTTTATGCATAGTATTGCAAAGGCAACCTGCAGCTGCCACAAATCACCTTTTCCAAGGACCACACTTAAGGGCCATTACGGACAGAGTTCCCACTATAACCGCCAGTGATTCCATCGACAAGTAAGTTGAAACCTCCCGGTTTAACTGTAAGCCTCTTGTTTAAAAAAAACTAATGATTATTGCAGTAATCACCAAGGTACATTTATCTCGAGAATTACACCGAAAGGGCTATGAAAAAAATATTAGCTACGGCAAAGTTATGAAAAGTATGAGCACCTGAAATAAATATATCTCTTAGAAAGAATGTCTAAATTACGGCGCATCTAGCGAATAAGATTCGAGAATTGAGTTCTTGAGATCACTCTGCCAACAAAAAAATTAAAAAACAAAATTACAATACCGCCATGTTTAAAATGACGGCTGTCAAACAAGATCCTTGAGAATATAAATCGGAGAAAATATCGCTATTTGCCAACAGATTATATCAGTTTTATCAGCACGGTGTTTATTTGTTCACTGTATAAATAAACACCGGTACAGTAAATACAGACATTTCAACAGAATAACTTTCCCGTGACGGATCCTTGACTAAAATATAACTTTGCCATAGTGGAATGTATTTTCTTACACATAGCATTCCAAAAGAATAATGCGTTCAGGATGTTGATTGGGCGCCACGTTTTGTGCCGTTTTTATTACTAACATTTGGTTAAATTTTTTTGTAACTGACAATTTATGGACTGAAAAATGTTCAGACCATTTTTCATTGTCAGCAATAAATAATAATAATAATAATTTATTCTCTCACCACAATATTACAGAATACATTGAATAAGGTGTATTAGTTATAGGTAGAAATTATAATATTGTGGGAGACTGGTGCCTAAACTAGGCTCAAGGCCTGTATTTCAGGACACCAGGTCTCCACGCTTTATGAAGAGACATTTATTATACATTCTTAGGAATAATAGGGTCACATGCATATGTACATAATTTGGTTTATGAGAATAATTAAGTTAACAAAGTAAAGAGAAAAAAAAAGAGGAATACAAAAACAATGTGTGTGTGCGTGTGTGTGTGTGTGCGTGTGTGTGTGTGTGTATTTGTGTAAGAATTCATATATCAATAGGTAGCTAGTTATTGCTGTCGCTTCAGTATTACAACATAATTGCAAGCAATTTCTCAGTATCCTCATAATTGTGTTCATGAAGGAAAGCAGTAACTTTCTTTTTGCACACGTTTTTTGTTAGTTTAGCTAGATGTAATTTTCTGTTAATTTTGTTATATAGAAAGCCACCTAGGTAACAAAATAATCGATTCGAGAATTGAGTTGAATAGTTTACTGTACGATCTACGGGGTTGTACCGATGTTTTCCATGTGAGGCGGAGGGATCATATGATAGTAATGAGTGCTGTCTTAGGATGATACTTAATATAAAGAGTTGACTGTCATTACTGACTGAGCACTGTCATTACTTTAGCCTCCTTGTATAGAAGTTCCGTGGGGTAACGATACGGAAGGAAAGATTTATGGTGCACCACCCCAAACAGAGATGCAATAAGTTAGCAGTGATTGAACTAGAGCATAATAAACAGACTTTTTTAATTTATCGTCAGCCACTTGCCTCAAGGTTTTAAAGATATATATAAGCTTACGTAACCTGGTTTTCAGCGTATCAATATGTTTGTGGAATCTAAGGGTATCATCAATTATTACTCCAAGGTCCTTGACATCTTTTGCATTACGTAGTTGGCAACATGAAGCATTATCACCCTTTTGTTCGTGTAACTGTTTGATGTTATTGTGTAGGGAGGTGAGGCATTAGGAACTTTATTAGTGGCTCTTAGAGAAAAGGTCATATAATTGGTTTTATCAACGTTTACGTTAAGAAATTGCTACGTAGCCATTTTGAAACAGTATTAAAACCGGATTGTGCATATGAGAAGAAATGAAAAATAATTATAATATTTAAGAACCATATCGAGATACATCCCTTTCTATCACACATTGTTTTTGTTATTTTGCTTCTGTGTGCTATAAAAAATAAAGAGCATAAAGAATATCCTCGACTACAGCTTACTACTAGTTACTTTGCACATCTTTGTGGAAACACCGCTTCACCATAAACAGATGAATACACTTTGAAGTGCATATATACAGATGTACATTTATGTATTGACCGGCAGTATCATTAGCTAATATTTGGTACACTTACTAATCATGTAATTGTGGCGGTGAAGTGTTTCTTACTTAAGAAACACTTCACCGCCTCACTATGAAGATGCAATTTACGATCGATTAGTATTGAATCTCTAATCATCTACTTATCACTTTTTCTTTGTCGATGTAGAAGACGGGAAAACATTAATGTACTTTCTTCTAGATCCTACCACCAAATATTCAAAAAGGTTACTTAGGGTATTTGACATACAATGTTGTACATGGACTTGAATTAGTTTTTTATATTATGTCGGGCATTAGAGCGAAAAAGTTTATGAATGGACCACGCTGCCCTACTAAGCGCAAAAGCGGTATCTCAAAAAAAATCGAAATATTTATTTTTATACCATCGGATAGCTTTAAAAAATACGCATCTAATGAACTAAGCCTTTTAGCGCTATCTTGTTGAAAACATATAAAAATACCCTTAAGAAAGATTTCTCTATCTCAGTTTTACCTTAAATCACTAAGGATATTAGAGGTATATCAATATTAAGTAGGCAAACAGCCGTATATTTAAATATCGCCAAATCTCTTTAACAACAACAACAATTTTTCTAAGCCGTTAAGCGGCAAATATGTAAAATGTGTGAATTACTGACTTACCGCTATAACGCTTAACTTTTGAATGCTTACTTGATCTGCAAATCATTTTACTTTATGAGATACGGTTGCAGCGGCAAATTAAAATGGCTCTTATTGTTTGATTGATACGATCGGGTTTCTACTACATTTACATTTTACCCACAGGATAGTGGTTTACTACGAAAGTTTTGTGCCGACTGGTTAAGGCCGAAAAGGTTTGAGTGTTTTTCCTGTATTATGGTATGAAGGGTTGTTTGGACGCTACAAAGCCGAAATCATAAGTGTATACTACCATTTTTATTTTTCATCGAGATAAAAATAATATCTTACTATGGGTTGACAATTGTTCATCACAGAACAAAAATTGGACATTTTTTTCTTTCTTAATTTACGTTGTGATTCAAATGACATCAACGCTGATAAGATTGTTATAAAATATTTCTAACCAAGCCACACCTTTATGTCAGCTGAGAGTTTCCATTATAGGGTGGAGTTGTCGATGAAACGCATGAAAAACAAAATTTATGACTTTTCAGATTTTTCTCAGGCAGTTAGCACTGCAGGAAAAAACTTAAAACCTAAAGAAATGACTCTACAAGATTTTTATGACTGGGAAGATTACACGACACAGTCTACACTATCTCGAATTAAACCGTGACCATATATCAATGAAATGGTCGAAGTAGAAGTCAATAGAGGCAGTTTTGATTACCATACAGAACTGGATTCAATAAAGACCCTATCACTGGCAATAAAATTTTTAAAACCCAAATTTTGCCACCACCAAAGAAGAAAACTGCAATAGTAGGCATTTCTAAAAGCAAAAAAGAAAATATTTTGAAATCTTTTCAAAATATTATACCTCAAAACAGAATGTCCTTTTGGAGAGAACTCCCTACTATTGACTAGATTAATTTCATAGAATCCGTTTTTTCTTCAAATATTTTCTTATGCCATTATAAATTTGAATAATAAAAGACTTCATAAATATACTTTGATCGTTTTTATTTCCTTAAATAATACATATTTTATTCGATACAAAATGCATACTTTTTTGTATACGTACATGTAGGAGAAAAGCTAACGAAAAAGCGGTAACTCAAATTTTAATTGTTTAATTACTAAGCGGTGTAGCAGTATCTCATGAAAAAGGTATATCCATATACATTTTTGATATTTTAACTATTGTAGTAACAAATAGGTCCAATATAATATATAAATACTGTTTAATAAGCAAAAAAATCGTAATACAAAGTAAAAAAAAGGATTTTTTACAAAACTTCAATTATCTCGAAACTCGCTTTCATTTAGATACCGCTTTTGCGCTTAGTTGGGCAGCACGAACGAACGCACTCTCCATTCCGGCGTCACGTGACATGCCGTGACTCAACTCGGGAAATCGTTTTAGAAAATCTAAATACGCTGGAAGAGGCAGCACTTTGGACTATGTGCAATAATTTCTTTGACTCACAGTGGTCTCAGTAGATTGTTTATATAGTAATGTAGTTATATGCTGTGTATGCTATATTTGTAATATGTATACAATTTACTGGCCATCTTTTGTATAATTTCTGGAATTTGAGCAACTAATTACTATTTTATAAGTTTTTAAAATTGGAAAATAAAATAAATATCGGTAACAACTTAGTTAATTTTAGCCTTGATTTATTTACTACAAGCAAATATATAGTTTGTGGAATGTTGTATTATATTCTATCAACGTACACACATACAAAAAGAAAATAAGGTTACATACAACCTTATTTTCTTTTTACGAAATAATTGCAAGTACTAGGTATACAAAAACAGGATTAATTATATAAGTATACTCCTTAGGATTTAATTATTTAATTGTTAGAATGTGAAATAATATAATCCTAAGGAGTACATTAAATTAACGGCCAAAACAGCTTTTATCGAACTTTACAGATCTTTAAACCCTACCATATTGTAATGTGTTTTCCATTCAACAAGTAAGCTGTAGAAACATGCACAGGTTACATTACTTACTAGAATTAGTTGAATTATTATGTCGGGCATTAGAGCGAATAAGTTTATGAATGAACTACGAACAAACGCACTCCCCATTCCGGAGTCACGTGACATGTCGTGACTGAACGCGGGAAATTTTTATAGCACAGAGATCTACTGGAAGAGACAGTTCAGCAGTAGCGGTGTATTTTGAGTTTGGGTGACTTATATTACAGTTTTATTGTGATTTTTACCGCAAATTAAATTAATTATACAACTTATTACAAATAATTATAATAACACTGGAATCCCGGATCAAGCAAAGTCGTGTTTTTCTTATATTTCTTCTTAATACTCTTCTTTACTTTTCTCTTTTATTATAAATTACATATTGCGCTATTTTTCTGTACTAATTTATAGAATTTATTATATAGGTACGTGATTTATCCGTTTTTGTGAATGAAGTAAGAATACTACTTAAAATGGGTACCCAGCATTGGTAGCAGGGTGCTGGTTCGAGACCTACCAGACGATTAAATTTATGGTTTCCCATATTTGAGATTAGATTTACGCTTTATATTGTAAATAATGTCATAAAACTAAGATTAACTTTACAGTTCCTAGATTTCCATACAATTGTACTCACAAACTTCCGCATTTATAATATTAGTAGGATTAGGAAGTAACTACAAACTAACTATTGAAATGATTTTCAATTAGATGTTGCATTTCATAAATCACCTACCAGTTCTTTTAGTTAGGTATGGTAGCTTGTCAAGAACCAGTATGCTTTTATATTTTGGTTTTATAGCATTATTTGCAACACAAAGCCTATTGTTTTGCGTGTAAGACTAACATACATTCATATTCATATGTTTGTTACTCTTTCACGCAAAAATTACTGAACGGATTTTGCTGAAACTTTGTAGTAATGTAGCTTATATATCCGAATAAAACAGGCTATAATTTATAAAATTCAACGCGAAAGAATCAATGACACTTCCAGCACCGTACAATACAAATTCTCTGTCAAAGTGTGGAAACCACGAGCACTTGTCGCTTGTCACGGAGTCCCACCGATAAGTACGAGGGGCGCCACAGGTTATTAAACCGGCCCCACCAGGGTGTTGGCTTTATTTTAATATCACTGATAAATAGAGTTGCTCCTATCTGTTCGATTTGCATAATGAGGAAAGACATTAAGCGACTACTTCAATAAACACTTTTGAAACAATAATCTATTGACTACTTACTAGCAGCCTTGTGTAGATTGAGAATGCTCAGGTGAGAGGGGCGCCATTGATATACGGGCGCCATCGGGGTTATATTACATTATTACTAACAAACAAGCAACTTTGTATATCTTTACGTTGCCAAAAGAAAATAATTTAAATAACGAAATAGTTGAGAGTGAGAAATTAAGGGGATAAATTGAAAGGGCGCCATTAGTTATCACACAACGCACGGCGTATTTGGGTTATTTACAATATATTAAACCTAAAATAATACAGTAAAAATGATAATAATTTGGATTATTAATTAAAAAGCTTGGCAACAGCCTTGTGCGTCAAAGTATTCGACCGCACCGTTGTCGCGTAGCGTCATCCACCGGCAACGTGTCCTGAAAGCTGGCAGCATTTCCACGCTGGATGGCAATACTTTTTCAACTTTTCATTAAGAAAACTAATCGAAACTAAATGTACTTGTGACCATTTCGTAAGCATTCCCTATCGAATTAAAATATAACTATTAAAAGCGGTTCAAATACAACGGAGTTGTCTCCACTGACGGCTCTGACCCCATCTCAATATCTACCAAGCGGGCAGCAGCATCTCTCTGTCTAGTATGAACATCATACTGGATATCGATGGATATGTGAGAGATATTATGGACACAACTCCATTGCAAAAAACTTTTGAGGTGGTCGTTGTCCAGCAGTGAATTCATTCGGCTGGTACGATGATGATGGCATAAAACGGGGAAATCACGTAACATACTTATATATATGTCTACTACAACAACAACATACACCCTAATTGATAACCTCCTTCTTTTAAGTTGCTAAAAATAAGTTTATCCATAGATAGATCGTGATCGGCGTTCAAATAGATGAAGGTTAAAAATGACTAAATCATTCGTTCAATCGGCTTCCATGAGAACATGTGACGTCATAAATAGCCGAAATAGATTTCCAACGTAGAAGCCGATTGAACGAACGATTTTTTTTTATTTGAACCCCGATCGATCACGTTCACGATGACCAAGGGGGCTATGGTCTTTAAATCCAGGGAGAAATATGAGGAATAATTGTTAGGTAGAGGTTTGTATCGAAAAAATGCAGCGAGGAATGATTTTAAGTGGGGGTATAATAATAAATGTGACCGCGAGTCGTTCCCGCATCGACTTCCACGCTTAAACCTTGAAGGAAATTGCTGCAATCATCACTAAGTTAGCACGCATATTTCTTACCGGAAAATTATGTTTCTGTGGATACTTTGCCATTTGTTTCCTTGTATAATTATGCGAGTCATTGTAGGTAGGACTTGTGGTGCTTATTCAAATACATCAGTTTCTATTTGGCAAATTTAGCTTATCCCACATTATTATATTAAAGATATATATTTATATGCTAAAGATTAGGATACATTTTAGACTGCTCGAGTTTTCCTTGAATTTGTTTTATAAACATTAATGTACTTTCTTCTAGATCCTACCACCAAATATTCAAAAAGGTTACTTAGGGTATTTGACATACAATGTTGTACATGGACTTGAATTAGTTTTTTATATTATGTCGGGCATTAGAGCGAAAAAGTTTATGAATGGACCACGAACGAACGCACTCTCCATTCCGGCGTCACGTGACATGCCGTGACTCAACTCGGGAAATCGTTTTAGAAAATCTAAATACGCTGGAAGAGGCAGCACTTTGGACTATGTGCAATAATTTCTTTGACTCACAGTGGTCTCAGTAGATTGTTTATATAGTAATGTAGTTATATGCTGTGTATGCTATATTTGTAATATGTATACAATTTACTGGCCATCTTTTGTATAATTTCTGGAATTTGAGCAACTAATTACTATTTTATAAGTTTTTAAAATTGGAAAATAAAATAAATATCGGTAACAACTTAGTTAATTTTAGCCTTGATTTATTTACTACAAGCAAATATATAGTTTGTGGAATGTTGTATTATATTCTATCAACGTACACACATACAAAAAGAAAATAAGGTTACATACAACCTTATTTTCTTTTTACGAAATAATTGCAAGTACTAGGTATACAAAAACAGGATTAATTATATAAGTATACTCCTTAGGATTTAATTATTTAATTGTTAGAATGTGAAATAATATAATCCTAAGGAGTACATTAAATTAACGGCCAAAACAGCTTTTATCGAACTTTACAGATCTTTAAACCCTACCATATTGTAATGTGTTTTCCATTCAACAAGTAAGCTGTAGAAACATGCACAGGTTACATTACTTACTAGAATTAGTTGAATTATTATGTCGGGCATTAGAGCGAATAAGTTTATGAATGAACTACGAACAAACGCACTCCCCATTCCGGAGTCACGTGACATGTCGTGACTGAACGCGGGAAATTTTTATAGCACAGAGATCTACTGGAAGAGACAGTTCAGCAGTAGCGGTGTATTTTGAGTTTGGGTGACTTATATTACAGTTTTATTGTGATTTTTACCGCAAATTAAATTAATTATACAACTTATTACAAATAATTATAATAACACTGGAATCCCGGATCAAGCAAAGTCGTGTTTTTCTTATATTTCTTCTTAATACTCTTCTTTACTTTTCTCTTTTATTATAAATTACATATTGCGCTATTTTTCTGTACTAATTTATAGAATTTATTATATAGGTACGTGATTTATCCGTTTTTGTGAATGAAGTAAGAATACTACTTAAAATGGGTACCCAGCATTGGTAGCAGGGTGCTGGTTCGAGACCTACCAGACGATTAAATTTATGGTTTCCCATATTTGAGATTAGATTTACGCTTTATATTGTAAATAATGTCATAAAACTAAGATTAACTTTACAGTTCCTAGATTTCCATACAATTGTACTCACAAACTTCCGCATTTATAATATTAGTAGGATTAGGAAGTAACTACAAACTAACTATTGAAATGATTTTCAATTAGATGTTGCATTTCATAAATCACCTACCAGTTCTTTTAGTTAGGTATGGTAGCTTGTCAAGAACCAGTATGCTTTTATATTTTGGTTTTATAGCATTATTTGCAACACAAAGCCTATTGTTTTGCGTGTAAGACTAACATACATTCATATTCATATGTTTGTTACTCTTTCACGCAAAAATTACTGAACGGATTTTGCTGAAACTTTGTAGTAATGTAGCTTATATATCCGAATAAAACAGGCTATAATTTATAAAATTCAACGCGAAAGAATCAATGACACTTCCAGCACCGTACAATACAAATTCTCTGTCAAAGTGTGGAAACCACGAGCACTTGTCGCTTGTCACGGAGTCCCACCGATAAGTACGAGGGGCGCCACAGGTTATTAAACCGGCCCCACCAGGGTGTTGGCTTTATTTTAATATCACTGATAAATAGAGTTGCTCCTATCTGTTCGATTTGCATAATGAGGAAAGACATTAAGCGACTACTTCAATAAACACTTTTGAAACAATAATCTATTGACTACTTACTAGCAGCCTTGTGTAGATTGAGAATGCTCAGGTGAGAGGGGCGCCATTGATATACGGGCGCCATCGGGGTTATATTACATTATTACTAACAAACAAGCAACTTTGTATATCTTTACGTTGCCAAAAGAAAATAATTTAAATAACGAAATAGTTGAGAGTGAGAAATTAAGGGGATAAATTGAAAGGGCGCCATTAGTTATCACACAACGCACGGCGTATTTGGGTTATTTACAATATATTAAACCTAAAATAATACAGTAAAAATGATAATAATTTGGATTATTAATTAAAAAGCTTGGCAACAGCCTTGTGCGTCAAAGTATTCGACCGCACCGTTGTCGCGTAGCGTCATCCACCGGCAACGTGTCCTGAAAGCTGGCAGCATTTCCACGCTGGATGGCAATACTTTTTCAACTTTTCATTAAGAAAACTAATCGAAACTAAATGTACTTGTGACCATTTCGTAAGCATTCCCTATCGAATTAAAATATAACTATTAAAAGCGGTTCAAATACAACGGAGTTGTCTCCACTGACGGCTCTGACCCCATCTCAATATCTACCAAGCGGGCAGCAGCATCTCTCTGTCTAGTATGAACATCATACTGGATATCGATGGATATGTGAGAGATATTATGGACACAACTCCATTGCAAAAAACTTTTGAGGTGGTCGTTGTCCAGCAGTGAATTCATTCGGCTGGTACGATGATGATGGCATAAAACGGGGAAATCACGTAACATACTTATATATATGTCTACTACAACAACAACATACACCCTAATTGATAACCTCCTTCTTTTAAGTTGCTAAAAATAAGTTTATCCATAGATAGATCGTGATCGGCGTTCAAATAGATGAAGGTTAAAAATGACTAAATCATTCGTTCAATCGGCTTCCATGAGAACATGTGACGTCATAAATAGCCGAAATAGATTTCCAACGTAGAAGCCGATTGAACGAACGATTTTTTTTTATTTGAACCCCGATCGATCACGTTCACGATGACCAAGGGGGCTATGGTCTTTAAATCCAGGGAGAAATATGAGGAATAATTGTTAGGTAGAGGTTTGTATCGAAAAAATGCAGCGAGGAATGATTTTAAGTGGGGGTATAATAATAAATGTGACCGCGAGTCGTTCCCGCATCGACTTCCACGCTTAAACCTTGAAGGAAATTGCTGCAATCATCACTAAGTTAGCACGCATATTTCTTACCGGAAAATTATGTTTCTGTGGATACTTTGCCATTTGTTTCCTTGTATAATTATGCGAGTCATTGTAGGTAGGACTTGTGGTGCTTATTCAAATACATCAGTTTCTATTTGGCAAATTTAGCTTATCCCACATTATTATATTAAAGATATATATTTATATGCTAAAGATTAGGATACATTTTAGACTGCTCGAGTTTTCCTTGAATTTGTTTTATAAATTTTCACTATTTAAAATTTTGTTAAGTTTATGAGATAATTATTTACCGCCCTCCTGGTTGAATTTTGGTCACGGCCGCCAGTATCAATAGTGACTAGCCAACTGCGTACGACGCGACGTAAGCAAGTGTGTATTATATCACTCTCATTAGATAGGACGACTAGCGACATGGCCGGAAATAGTTCAGGTGCAGGGCTGATGACTTTACCTGCTCTGCAAGGCACGAGGGTGTATTGCCACCAAATCTTTTTCTGACCCGGGATCATCTGAGGTTGAACACGCTACCAACAAGGCAGTCAATTATATAAATTACTAGCTGTGCCCCGCAGTTTTCCCTGCGTTATACTTTATGAATTATGTGTTAATCCAGGTTGTCAGCTAGCTCCATACCAAATTTTATTAAAATCGCTTCAGCCATTTAGACATAACGTAACAAACATACACACACTCACAAACTTTCGCGTTTATAATATTAGTGTGATTTATCATAGACACGGATCACAAGTTAGTGATCCGCCCCAGCTTCGTACAAGACGATAGAAAGATGTTATTAGTATTTTACGTCAAATGTTTGTACATTTTTGACACCTTTCATTAATGCAATTTTTATAGAGATCTCAATTTTTTTAAATAAAATACAGCCCATAAACGAAAAATATATACAAGGTTTACCATAAATAGTGGACGTAACGTAAGAACTGAACTTTCCTGAAAACTGAAGCTTCGATCCCCACCCAGAACCCACGATCTCTGGATTACCAGTCAGGTACACTGACCCCTATACCAACTGGCCAGTCATCATAACATCGCAGTAACAAGACTTCGATTGAACAAGATACAACAAAATCGTTCTACAGCTATAATATAACATCGCAGTACAGCTTTTCGATCTAACGAAACATCGCAGTATCAAGACGTCGATTAAACGATGCGTCGCAGTATAGAGATGTAGGTGAAAGGTTTTCGAAGAAACAAAATTCGATGTTACGGCTTTCGCACTCAAGTAGGTATTCCCTACTGATAGTATGATCGCCTGCCCGAGAATTTTTGACGGTTCTCCCTTAACCGTAACTTTGATTTGAAAGAAACATTACCCTACATTTTGTTTTGTTTCCAAACATTTTAAACGAAAGGGTTGACAACTGTGACTCATCACATAGGACACACTTTTCCGGTTGGATGATTATACCAAGCATTAGAGTTATTATGATTGAATAATAAAACCATTGATTGAAACAAACCACCCTCATGGCTTACCCTAGTAACATCTTCAGATACCCTCTTAATTATAGTAAAATAAACTTTATCTGAATATAGCTAAGGTTGAAAGTTGCGTTGGTGGCCGTAGCGAACACTTATATCTAATCGTTTCGATTGTAATGCAGTAATTCAGTTCAATTTGACACGATGGAGTGCCGGTATGCGGGTAGGGTGCGTGCGTGTTTTGTTTTTTTTATTATTTCAACTTCCACCCGATTCCAGACGAAGGGTGCATATCTGTTTTGTTGTTAGGCAGCTAGTACTTATTTAAGTAGTGAGTAGTATTTAAGTACTTTTAATATTGTAAATTTTAATGTATGTAAATTACACACAAAATACGCACATATGACGCAGTGGCTAAGACAGTCGCCTCGCCACTTCTTGTCGCGGGTTCAAGACCCGCGCCGGACAACTATTTGTGTGACCCATAAATTGTTGTTTTGAGTCTGGATAAAATTTGTGTCCGTCTATTATATGTTACTAAAGTACCCCGCGACACAGGGATTAGATTCCCTAATGCGGGCGTTGTCTTTTAAAAAAGAAAGAAAGAAAATGTGATAGAAATTTGGAAAAGTTATAGATTACCATCTCGTCAGCCGAAAGATGTCTACCGCTGGACAAAGGCATTCCCCAAAGATCTGAATCATTTGAGGGGTCATACCATAATCACGACGCTTGGCAAACGAAACGCTGCTGCAAATTCTCTAGTAGGTATAAGTATATTTCCACGGGCCGATTTCTTCTCCCCTCGCGAGATGAGATATGGTGGAGATATTCTTCCAGTCACACAGCTGGTAATAATACAAAGGCAACAATAAATTGCTAAATCGTAGTTAATACCGCAAAACGGAGCAAGTGGTACGCACGGCTACATATCAAGGTATACATTTCCAGTATAAGCTGATCCGGCGTTGTATAGGATTTCCATACAATAATAAAAAATAAATAAAAAAGGTTAGACTTTAAAAAAGCGCTTGTAAATAGTCAGAACATGTTTGTAGTAATATAGTTGTATACATTATTATTTCTAGTTACATAGATATTTACAATGAGAGGTCAGCTTATAAATAAATAAAAAAAGGTTTTTATTCACGTAGACTTTAAAAAAGCGCTTGTAAATAGTCAGAACATGTTCGCAGTAATATATAATTTATTTATAATTATTTCTAGGTACATATAGATATTTAGGTACACGAATTGTAGGAAATAATTTACAATAAGATTTATTTTATAACAGTAACGATATTTAGCTAACTAAAATTAAGTTATTGTCAAGGATCATGTGTAGGTTTAATTATCTAAATTTTAGCTATATTTTTTTGCTTATATTGGTAATGATTATATAGCTTGATATGTAGCCGTATGTACCTATAAATCTTTGTAAAATTTATGTGAAATCAAATTATTATCATCACATAGATTTGGCATTAGGTAGGGGTACCACTGCTGCGTGGTGACGGCGAGAATATTACCACCCCATCACATCCCGTGGAGGACGTGGAAGAGTCCCGAGGGGATATCTTTTTTTATTCAATTCTATATTATTCGATTTTTGTGGTGTTTGTGAACCTATTTTGATGTTCTAGTTGGTAGTGCTCCTGCCTACGAAGCTGGTGGTCCTGGGTTCGAATCCCGGTATGTGCAAATATTTGTGTGATGAGCACGAATATTTGTTTCTGAGTCATGGATGTTTTCTATGTATATAAGTATTTATCTATCTATATAAGTATGTATATCATCGCCTGGTAAATATAGTACAAGCTTTGCTTAGTTTGGGGCTAGGATGATCTGTGTGACATTGTTCCTAGATATCACTATTTTGATTTTATTTAAAAAAAGTTTTATATTTTTTATTTATATATCGAGCATTTCGTTATAATCCTGCCAAGTACAGGTAAATAGATTAAAAAGAATTACATCACCGTACACATGATAAATACATTCGCTACTCATATGTAGCGTCTGAGGCGTAAATCTATCTTATATTATTCCTTTGTGTCGTTGTGTAGGTATACGTTGCTTTCTATTGGAACCCATCCGTGGCATTAGAATATAAAGCTCTCTTTTTCTCAACGTCTTAATTATTAGTTCTAGTTCACGTTGTTAATGAAATTTTTCCAAGTGTTTGCGATCTTAAAAACGATTTTTTATTTTATTTGGAATCACACGCCAATATTGCATCATTAAATCAGGCCCTTAAAATTGTCATTCTCAGTTAGAGCTTAAAATACAAGTATACACGATAGCAGAACTTGCAAAACAACTCATTTCAATTAAATTATCCAAGCGTGTATACAAAATAGGAAGTGGAAATTATAACGATATGCTTGCATTAACATTCCCATATTATAAAAAAAAATGCATTATTCATCTATTCCAATATCACCCCAACAGATTTAACGAAGAACCCGCACAATAAAAAATAAATAAATGGTGTTTTACCATCGCATGTTATTTCCTCCCCTCGTTTCGGTCATCGACGTAAATGAAGGGGGGGCAGGGATGGGATTTTGTCTTAGTGCGTTAGGTGCTTCTTTCGCTTTCCAAAAAATAATTAAGTACTAATATTTTGTTGCAGCAGTCTTTCAGCTCGTCATAGCATTACCACTAAGGGCCTGTATATTGAAACTGATAACCACAGTTGAGACTTGGAATCAGTGCCACTTTTAAAATGTAAAGCCAGATATCGTTCAGCTATTTTTCCGTGTTAATTGTATTGTTGATAAAGTGTATTCCATCCATATTTAATTACTCAAATATTTTTATTATTCAGACAGAATATCAATTTTCGCTTGTCATTGGCAAAATTGAGTGTGGATTAGAGTAAATTAAAAATGTTAATATGCCTAGCCCATCGTTGTAGAATAAGTGGTGAATATTTGTTTTAGTCATCTTAAACATGACTAAAACAAATATTGAAATATCAATGGCCGCTTTTATTAATCATGGCCCAGATAGTAGCTAGTTACGCCCCTGGTCTCGGTGCACTTGTTCTACCGCGGTCATAACATTTAACATCTTTTAAAGTTAACCGGAGGGTGTATGAACCCCATGGGAGAGTGACGCTCTAATACCCTCAGTTTTAAGGGAAGCAAAAGTACTTCATGATTTAATTAAGGAAATAAATGTTATTGTTATTTGTTGACTGTTCAATCGAAGAGGCTCTGGAAATTCTAACACATTATATACCTTTTTGTTGGTTTTTGCAATAAAAGAACATACGTACCTAGAGATATTATTAAGAACATACCCACTGAACCCCCGAAGGTCTTGAAAATCTTATGTAGCTAAAACTGTTTGATAGTTATGAATGAACAAGACGTTGTTTAACCGGTCGCGAACGGTTAAATAAAACTTGGCTAATCAGAGACCATTGTGTTGCACAATTTCTTACCGGACACGGCAATTTTAAAAGTAAATTGTTTAGTTTCAAATTAGTATCTTCACCAATCTGTCTGTGCTCAACTTCCTGTAACGAATATGAACAAACCGCTCACCACATACTTTGGGAATGTGATCTCTGGCAAAATCAGCGTGATATTATGTTAAATAGCTTGCAACCAATATCTGGAGTAGTTTATTACACGGATCTTGTAGCAACAAGGAACAACTTCCGTGCGTTTAAGCGCTTTTGCCATACCTACTATTGGAATCAAATATAACAGCTCACTTAGGACCCTTAAATTAATCCTTGGTGCTCTTGCAGCTGGCTTCTCTAGTTGCAATTCTCTCGTTTAATGAGGCTATAGCCTCTTTATATCATTCTGTCTCCCGCTTTGCTCTGGAGGGAAGTGGAACTATTCATTTCTAACTCCTCCTTTTCTTCTTTCTGATTAAATTCGTTGCGGGATCCAAGACAGTTAAAGCCATTCCCCGGGACATGCCTGAGCTTCACCGCTCAGTGTCATTTCATTGTGTGCCACTGTTGATCCTGGCTTACAGGAGTTGCAGTGGTGGGTAAGAGGGAGGGACTAGTCCCTTGTATTATAAAAAGAAAAAAGACGTTGTTTATTTTCGAAACCTTTATGTCCCAAAATGTTCCGATTATCTTTTGCAGGAAACCGCTGGATGCGGATAGCGCAGGACTGGCAGTTTTGGAGGTCTTTGGGGAAGGCCTTTGTCCAGAAGTGGACATCTTTCGGCTGATTTGATGATGGTGATATCTTCTAAAAACAGTGCAGCATATTTTATTCAAATAGTGCAAGAGTGCTGCATACGTTCTTAAAAGAATGCAGCAAAATTACTTAAAAGAGTGTATCAAATCGACTTAAGGCTCGACAACCTTGTGCCTTTTTGGTCACAGTTGTCAGTTGCTAGGCAAAGTTCGTGAAACGATAAGACACCTGCTTGAACCGTGGACCGACTAGAGTTCACACGTGACAGCGCATAAGTCCTCACGTCAAAATAGTATAAAACGCTAAATTAATATACTGTAAAGATTACTGATGGATGTGAAAGAAGTTTTTTCTTTAGTATCATTTTATGGATGATTTTGTTTTGTTTCTATGTTTCTTAATTTCTCCGATTTATTATGTAAGTACTAGCTGTGCCCTGCGGTGTAACCCGCGTTAAATTTTATAAATCATCATAGCTCCCCCCCGTAGGTGATAGCGTAATAATACTATATGTAGCCTATATGTTGACCCGACCTCTTAGTAATATTCATGCAAAATTTAAAGTAAATCCATGCAGTACTTTTTGAGTTTAGCCCGGACATACATACAGACAAACAGACACACAGACAAAATACTAAAAACTTTATTTTTGGCTTCGATATCGATTGCAGATCACGCCCCATGTACCCTTTTTTTTAAATATTTAATGTACAGTTTTGACTTTCCTACGATTTTATTATATGTATAGATGTATTTATTTTGTATATATATTTTGTATGTATTTTAAGACAGTAGTAATATCTATTGCTCTAGTGGTTAGTGACCCTGACTGCTCAGCCAGAGTCGGTGGGTTCGATTCCCACCCGGAACAAATGTTTGTGTGATGAACACAATTATTTTTTCTGTGTATGAGTGTAATTTATCTATCATCATTACAGCTAAATAAGTCCACTGCTGGACCAGCCTCCCTCAAGAATCGTCTTGGGGGGATATGCCATAATCGCCACGCTTGGCAGACGGGTTGGCGATCGCAGTAAGATGGTCATAGTAATCAGAAGGAAGCTGCTGCCCATCCTCTGGTAGATATTCCCTCGGGTCGACTTCTACGCCCCCCACGGGATGAGATGGGGTGATGATATTCTGATTCTGATATTTGTCGCCGTCACCACACAGACCACCACACACCACAGCAATTTATCTATAATATGTATGTATTTAGAAATATATAAATAAATTTATCATTCGTCTGGTTACCATAGCACACGCTCTGTCTAATTTGGGATCAGATGGCTGTGTGTTAATTGTCCCAAGATATTTATTTATTTGTATTTAAATTACCCATCTACGCGCAAAATGTTTTAGTTCACAAGCGTGTGCGCAAACACAGGAGAACTTTATATTCCATCACTCTCATGATGCGACAGGACGACCAGTGATACGACTGGAAAGAGGTCTGATTCGGGAACGCCGGCTTTACGTGCTCTCCGAAGCACGGGATGTAATACCGCCAATACTGAGAAATTTTCTTTACAGAAAAATAATAATAATAGATAATAATAATATCTGGGAACAATGTCACACAGATCATCCTAGCCCCAAACTAAGCAAAGCTTGTACTATGGGTACCAGGCGACGATATACATACTTATACAGATAGATAAATACTTAAATACATAGAAAACATCCATGACTCAGAAACAAATATTCGTGCTCATCACACAAATATTTGCACTTACCGGGATTCGAACCCAGGACCACCAGCTTCGTAGGCAGGATCACTACCAACTAGGCTACGGTGACCGTCAATCAAAAAATCTCAAAATCAGATTTGTGCCCCAGGATCAAAATGTATTTTTATCAATAACCACTTTGACAATAACTTTAACAAATTAACTAAGTAACATAATGTTGTTTATTGTTTTGATTCTTTATATTTATGTCTTTGGTTATGTATGCTTATTAGAGAACTAGCTGTGCCCCGAGGTTATACCCGCGTTAAATTTTATAAACTATCACAGCTAATCCCCCGTAGGTGACAGCGTGATAATATGTAGCCTATATGTTGACCCGACCTCTTAGTAATATTCTTGCCAAATTTTAAGTAAATCCATGCTGTACTTTTTGAGTTTAGCCCGGACATACATTCAGACAAACAGACAAAATCTAAAAACTATATTTTGGGCTTGGATATGGATTGCAGACCACGCCCCAAGTATCCTTTTTAAAAATTATTCAATGTAAAGTTTTGACTTTCCTACGATTTTATTATATCTACTATATAAAAATAAGTCGGGTTTTCCTTCCTGACGCTATAACTCCAGAACGCACGAACCGATTTCCACGGTTTTGCATTCGTTGGAAAGGTCTCGGGCTCCGTGAAGTTTATAGTAAAAAAAAATACACAGCTAGTGATGAATAGATTTAGATGATATTCATAATTGTACTTATATATTTTAATAATTTATGTTACATTCAAACACAGACATAATTCTTAGCATTATCATCTGGGTCCATCGCGTGGTAGAGAAGGGAACATTCAACAGAGTCTGAGACTTGCGACTCAGATGTGACTATGAATATTACTATCATACGTTATATAAGGTGTAAGTTAAATAATGGATGCAATATCAACAGCTTAATATAACTATGAAACTGAACAACATGTAACACATCAACATGCAGAATACATAAATGGATGTATTCACTCACCATACAAGAATAACAATCAGTAATGCATTTTGTATCGGGGACAAAAGAAATTCTTAGTTTTTCACATATTGGTTTTGTTTATTTTCATGCCTTCTTAAGTTACGTCCACTATTTATAATAACAATAATAATAATATCCGGGGACATTATTTACACACGGCCAGGGCAATCTGATCCCAAACTAAGCAGAGCTTGTACTATGGAAACCAGACAACTGATATACTACATATACTACTTGACTTTTGTAAATACATACTTATATAGAAACTCAGACTCAATACAAACAGACATGTTTGCACACAAATATCCGTCCAGGGTGGGAATCAAACCCACGACCTGCGGCGTGAAAATCAAGCATTTGCCAACCACGCAAATTGTCGCGTTATCGCTATAACGCGACAATTTGCGTGGTTGGCAAGCTACGCGTTTGCGTCTGTACATCCGCAGCAGTGCCCGCATGGAAAATGCTGCTGGAAATACTGAAAAATCTTCCGTCATAATTACTATGTCACGTCAACTAGTTTGAATTGTTTTGGATCACACACAAATATCTTTAAAAATACCGTCAATAATATCAACTCTCACTTGCCTGCGGCGTGAAAGACAAGCATTTACCAACCACGCAAACCGGCCGTCTAATGAATGTCTATTTCACATTTTATAAATAAAATAAAAAAGGTTTTTATTCACGTAGACTTTAAAAAAGATCTTGCAAATAGTCAGAACATGTTTGTAGTAATACAGTTATTATTTTTAGTTACTTATTACAGATATTTAGGTACACGGAATGTTAAAACATTTATAGAATTTATTTTATAATGGTAGTGATATTTAGCTAGCTTGTATTAAGTTATTGTCAAGGAGATTATGTTTAGGTTTAATTATTGAAAATTATATTTTACTACATATTGTCTGAATGGTTCTATCTATATTAAGGTATGAATTCAGTATTATTATTATAACGGACCTTTTGTTTAAAACGACGGTCTCGCTTTAATGCTACCACCGGATCCAATGCGCCCCAACTGAGAAGACCCAGCGAAATTTTTTGACCATTCGATTCTTTTTCTCACTGCAGTCACTACATGCAGTAGGACACAAGTTCAGAATATAGAGGTAATCGGAGTTCCTATAGATACCTCTGCAGCGCATCTGGCATGTTCGCGGAGCCGATCATTCAATTACGTATTGTATCTTTAAGGTACAGGATACAGAGATCAGGCAATCAGCTGGTAAAATTCTTAAGTGAGGATCAGTGCTGTCCAATTTACCGACCTTACTACTTTAAGGATTAACTGCCTCATTGATCTGTAGTAGCGTGTTCTACTGCAGATAATGGGATGTGACGATCTACATGGTCGGAGACCTTCGTTCCTCTAATAAGAAAACATAAAAAAAAATATATATCTTGTCGTCCCAAATACCGCAGTGCCTCAAGTCGAAAGTCTTCGACCAGTGTGTGTTGGCAGTGATGACTTACGGAACAGAGACGTGGTCGCTCGCTATGGGCCTTATCAGGCGGCTCAAGGTCACCCAAAGAACAATGGAAAGGGCTATGTTTGGCGTTTCCCTGCGAGATCGAATCAGAAATGCTGAGATCCGCTGGCGAAACAAAGTAGCCGACATAGCCCAAAGAATTGCCAAACTGAACTGGCAGTGGGCAGGGCACATAGCTCGTAGAACTGACGCCCAATGGGGCAGAAAGGTTCTCGAGTGGCGACCACGAACCGGAAGACGCAGCGTGGGCAGGCCTCCTACACGGTGGACCGACGACCTTGTGCGGGTCGCGGGAAGCCGCTGGATGCGGGCAGCGCAAGACCGGCTATTGTGGAGATCCTTGGGGGAGGCCTTTGTCCAGCAGTGGACGGCTTTCGGTTGATATAATAATGATGATGATGATGAAAATTAAAAAATACAAATTTCGATTTACCTGTCTTGCTATGAACCCTAGTAGCCATGAAACGGGTAACATCACCGTCAAAATAAATAGAAGATAATACAAGAAATCAGATAAAAGTATTTTATTCACATTTGAATAAGTAGTAATACCCTGTGCCTACAAGATGCCGAAGGCATCTGGACCAGCAGATTGGGTTTAAATCCCGGATTGGGCCAAAAAATGTTATGGGGATATCTTTGGGATCCCGGAAGAAGTCGGCAAGTGGAGGCTGGCGTAGTTTTACACTTGTGCCTAAGGGCCAGCGCAGACAGAGAGGAGCGCAGCGGAGAGGATTTTATTAAGGCACTAGAAAATCAACGTTAAAATTATTTAAATAAAGTGCATGTATGCTTGAACATTATAATGCGCGAGACTGCGCGAGCATTTTGTCAGGTTCAAGCATATATGCACTTTATTTCTATAGCTCTAACGTTGATTTTCTAGTGCCTTAATAAAATCCTCTCCGCTGCGCTCCTCTCTGTCTGCGCTGACCCTAAGACTTCGCCTTCGGGACTTCGCTTGGTATCTCTCCGGTCATGTCTGTAAGTTGTAACACTGTATTATGAAAGTGATGAATTAAAGGCTGTACCTGTGTTTGCGCACACAATTCTGCACTATAATATGTTTTGATACTTAAATAACAAAAGTTTTGTAGTACGCCCTGCTACACAATATGGCTTTTATAGTTCTTTTAAACTTATTCGTTGCCATTTTTCTCATAGCACTGGGAAGCTTGTTATACTCGTAGAACCTTATACATTGGCCCACAAGAGTTACGGGTAGTATGTAACACAAGCTTATGATTATATCTAGTATTTATGTAACGAGTATAGCCAGATACTCTCACCGTTCCGTAAGTTATTGGCAAGGTTCAGCAACTAGGCTCGCAGTCAGTTCATAGATGGGTGACCGCCAAAGTGGATTATTTTCTGACCGTCTCCGTGCTTCGGAGGGCGGTCCCGGTTGTAGCCATTCGGCTATACACGTTAAGTGATGTCAGAGGCCTAATGAACAACTCTGACATTAGGGTAACCATTGACCATACGATAAGTAAGTAAGTACTCCTTATAAACAATGAACTAGCGTAGTTATGTAACATCCGGAAACACCAGAGTATTTTTTTAGGGTTCCGTACTCAAAGGGTAAAACGGGACCCTAAAGACTTCGGTGTCTGTCTGTCCAACTGTCACCAGGGTGTATCTCATGAACCGTGATAGTTAGACAGTTGAAATTTTCACAGATGATGTATTTCTGTTGCCGCTATAACAACAAATACTAACAAAACAAAACATAATAAATATTTAAGGGGGCTCCCATACAACAAAAGTGAATTTTTTGCTCGTTTTTACATATTTGTGCGCGAGTCCGACTCGCACTTGGCCGGTTTTTAAACTACTTTAACTTCAAAACAATGACTTTTACATGTAATCTGCGTCATACTTATGTACTACTTCGCATATTCGTTTGACATTGAATAACCCGCGGTTAAAATAGCATGGTTTGCATACAAACTATTTTAGCCATCTACGTGTCGGATGTGTGGTCGAGCCCACCCTGCCACTCGTGGGTGTCGTTAGCAGATTACGAAGGGCGAGAGACTTACAATGGTATCTAATAGCTGGCACACTGAGAAGGAGTCCATTACTTCTATTTAGGTACAGACGCCAGCACAGCCAACTACCCCAATCTGTCCAATTTCGTTTATAGATTTTCAACTTTATCACATAAGTATAAGGTTCACTTTCAATTGGGGAAATTTGACAGATTGGGGTAGCTTGATGTGCAGGCGTCTGTAAAAGTCTGTTTCTAGCAATTCTTAAAAATAAGCTTGATTTTTTTATATACTGTGGACACGGGTCTCATCGCGATAAAGATTTAGGTAAATCATTACCTTGGATACCCGACGCGACGTTTCGGCATGGATTGCACCAGCCGTGGTCACGGGTCGACTGGTGTGGCTCGGCAGCGTCGTCTCCGTGAAGCTCGGGTTTCGGTATCTACCCTCGCATGGTCTTGATATTTTTCATTTTCCTTTAAGCTAGATTTTGCCCGTGACATAATAGAATATAAAAGAACAGATCTAAAGGAGAGATATAGAACGTTGATGTGTGAACCAGTGATATATATTTTACTAGCTGTGCCCCGCGGTTTTACCTGCGTTAAAGTTTATAAATTAAAGCCTATATAAAAAAAATAAAGTTTATGACTGTGTGAGTGTGTATGTTTGTTACTTCTTCACGTCTAAACGGCTGAAGCGATTTTAATGAAATTTGGAATGGAATTATCTGATAACCTGGATTAATATAGGATATAATTTATAAACTTTGGCATTTTAAGCCTTTATAATATTAGTGTGATAGCTCGAAAATTTTGTTTTCTTTTGACGTATTGTTTACATTTACCATAGGAGGCTATCACTGTATCAGAGAGCACGTCAAGCTGGCAGTACTGCGCCTAATCTCTCCCCTATCACGTCAGAATGCAGTCCCATCGCCTTCTAAGAATACCCTTAATAGATATAAGCACCTATACTTATGTTACTTTTGTCTTATAACATATCCTCCGTTGTCCAGTCTTCATTAAGATTGGCCGTGACTAAACCGTTATAACAAGCTCCTTACCATATGCTTCCCAAAACATTTACTTTACACGTTCTTAGAAGTACTACCAATAATATCCTGGGACATTATTCACACACGGCCATCTGATCCCAATTTAAGCCGAGCTTTGGAAATCAGATAACTGATATACGACATAAACTCATTTT
This sequence comes from Pseudoips prasinana, assembly GCA_951640165.1. Taxonomy (NCBI): domain Eukaryota; kingdom Metazoa; phylum Arthropoda; class Insecta; order Lepidoptera; family Nolidae; genus Pseudoips; species Pseudoips prasinana. The sequence goes on along the minus strand of OX621236.1, from coordinate 16,708,802 downwards.
TTTTTTGTAAAACTATACCTATATAGATAATTCCATCCAGACTCAGGAAAAACTGACATGTTCATGCACACAAATATTAGGTCTTTACCTATGAAATTGCCGTTCTGCAGTACTGGCCATTTCAAATCAAAATAATTTTTGTTTGGCTAAGAATTCTAATTTCAAATTAATTTTATTTTAAAAACATGGATTCTTTTTTCCAAGAGTAGTCATTTCTTTATTGATTAGTGTTACATTTTCATCGCATTTCAATCTTTTTCGTCATCATGGATACGTTAAAAATTCGAGTAATTATGGAATATGAGTACCGTCGTGGCAGCAACGCGGCACAAGCGGCACGCAACATCAACGACGTTTACGGAGCTAACACTACAAACCAACGCACCACCTGTTATTGGTTTGCTCGCTTCCGTTCTGGAAATTTCGACCTGAAAAATGAACCTCGCGGTCGTCCGAAGACTTTGGTCGACAATGACGAATTAAAGGCGGTTGTGGAAGCTGATGATACACAATCTACGGCTGAATTAGCAGCAGCTTTCGACGTTAGCGTCAAAACAATATTGGTCCATTTGCGTCAAATTGGCAAGGTAAAAAAGCTTGACAAATGGGTGCCCCACGAACTCAATGATCGCCAGCGCGAAGTACGCGTCGAGACGTGCCTTGCACTGCTCAACAGACACACAAATGAAGGAATTTTGAACCGCATTGTTACCTGCGATGAAAAATGGATTCTGTTTGATAACCGCAAGCGCTCAGCAAGTTGGTTGGATCCTGGTTCAGCACCTAAACAATGCCCTAAACGAAAACTTACCCCTAGAAAAGTGATGGTCACTGTTTGGTGGTCTAGCGCCGGTGTGATTCATCACAGCTTCTTACCAAACGGGGTGAGCATTACTGCAGATGTGTACTGTGAAGAACTGAGCACAATGATGGAGAAGCTGGCGCATCTCCAACCAGCATTGGTCAATCGCTCGTCTCCGCTGCTCCTGCACGACAACGCGCGACCTCATACTGCACAGCAGACGGTCTCCAAGTTGCAAGAACTGGGGTTGGAAGCTCTCCGTCATCCGCCCTACTCACCAGACCTTGCGCCTACAGACTACTACTTTTTCCAGAATTTGGATAACTTCTTGGCGGGAAAAAAATTCAATACCCGAGAGGCAGTACAAAATGCCTTTGAAGAATTTGTTGCCTCCCGTCCAGCTGATTTCTTTAAGAAGGGCATCAATAAACTGCCACTGCGATGGCAAAGATGCATTGATTGCATGGGTGATTACTTCGATTAATACAAATAAAAAAATTCATGAAAAAAATTCGTTTAAATTTTTTCATACAAAACGGCAATTTCATAGGTAAAGACCTATTATTTATCCTAGGGTGGAATCGAACCCACGACCTGCCGCGTGAAAAGTAAGTAATTTACCAACCAGGCAAACAGGCCCGTCCAAATGTTCATATTGGCTGAGCGTTTAAATTCATATTCCTCGTTTGCCACGAATTATTTCCAGTCCGATGTAGCTTTTATGTGAAGGCACTTACAATTATTGTTCTTAACGTTCTCCCGATCTTTCTCATTGTGCCTACCTACCTCCAACTCAAGTTTCATTTCTCGTTAAAAAAACGAGTCGTGTTCGTGTCCAGTTCCCCCGTAAGTACTTACACTACCTGCAGAGCGAGCCCTCTATGTTAGAAGGCATTTCAAAACAAAGAAATGGAGTCCTTGCCCTCAGAGTAGCCCTCGCCGAGTTACAAAGGGCTGTGATTGCGAGGCGCGGGGTCGGGGGGCGGGTGAATGACCCCGCGCCGGGGTGGCCGCCCCCTGCGCTCGCGCACGCTTGGTCGCCAGTCTGTAACGTCCCTCATTCCTATACTAAGTATTTTATTAAAATCTAGAGTTCCGGTAGCATAAATCCCACCTCGAAATAACTTTTGTCGTTGCAACGGATTTAAAAAAAAAGAAGACAGTAGCTAACGAATGCCGTATATTTTTGTCTAAATTGACTTTAGTACAACCTCGTTGTAATAAAGACTGATATAAATAAAGTTTTATTCAAAACTTATGTACGCGGACGGACGCCGCCAAACTAGCAACACCTCTTATTCTGGGTTATAAAAATCACGTGTGTCACCTATATTTGCAATCAGCCGGTATTTACGGTAATTAATCATTAATATTCGTATTAATGATTAATTACCGAAAATACCTGCCTGGAAAAAGGAATATTTATGCCATTCATTGTGGCGATCCTTGGGTGAAACCCTGTATCCAGCAGTAGACGTACACATGATGTATGATGACGATTCGTATTAATAAGCTAACGTATGGATACAGATAACTTATCTATTAAAACTTATTTATTAAATATGTTAACTACATATTCATTTGTTTCTTCATCCTGCAAGTGTAGGTACAGGTTCAGGTATAAGTAAAAATCATGTATATGTATAACCTAAATAAATAATAACTAAACCTTATCCAATCCTCAATTTCTTATTTAAAGTAGGTACTCCTTAAATAATCCCTTTTTCATTAACCAAGGAGTCTGGAAGACATCACATGTTAGTGATAAGACCGCCAGTTGTATAATTTGTAATTATATGTTCCCGAATGCGATTTGACTATTGGTGTACAATAAAAAGTTAATCTATATTTTTATTTCTTTTTTTTATTATAAATTTAAATTCTTTAGTTTATAATTAGTTTTAGAAACTTTGTATAATTTTAATTAGTAATACCTATTGCACCTAGCCGAGTTTCGGCTGTGGCTTAATATCAACTAAGACTAGCCAACTACGCAGGACATAATTATGGTGTATACGTGTGTGCAAGTACCTATAGGTGCCCTCACTATCCTTCACTTATTTCAAATTTGCGTACAGTCAAATAAACTAAGAAGTCTATGACAATCATAAGCTCACTTATAATGAACTAGCTGAACCCCGCGGTTTTACCCGCGTTAAACTTTGTAAATTATAGCCTATCTTTTAATCCAGAGTGTCGGCTAACTCCATACCAATTTTTATTAAATTCGCTCCAGCCGTTTAGACGTGAAGATGTAACAAACATACACACTCACGAACTTTCAGCTTTATAATATTAGTGTGATGATTAAGCTCCCAGTTAACTATAGTTAAACACCATTACGTATTTTATATCAACGTTAGTTGCTAACCTCAACAATGACTTACGAACGAGTGAGACTGCACGCGGTCAGTCCATAGACGGGTGGCCGCCATAATATTATAAGTCTGAGTAACATCGTGCATCGGTGGACACGTTTACTTGTCGACCCATACTGTAGTCATTAGACAACAGTCTTTAATTCGTGTCAGAGGTCTATTGGTGGCTTGAAAACCTCTGAATCTAGTATCGACTGCCATTACTATAAAGTAAGTAAAATAGATTAATAATTGTAGAGATCTTTGGGGGAGGCCTTTGCCCAGCTGTGGACGTCTTTCGGGTGATATGATGATGATGATGATGAAGTAAAATAGTATCTAGTCCCTGCCTTTTATCCACCACTGTAACTCTTGTAAGCAAATATCAACAGTGGCACACAATAAAATGACACTGAGCGGTAAGGCTAAGGCATGTCCTTCGGAGTTCTTCCTTTCGGAGTCACTTCAATTGTCATGGATCTCGGAACAAATTTAATGAGAATCAAGGACGAGTTGGAAAAAAATTTTCCACTTCCATAACAAAGCAGGAGATAAAATGATATATCGAGGCAAGATTTAGGGCTAATGAAACGCTAACTGAAACGATAGGAGGACCAATCTTTACACTATTGCTTCATACTGTCTATAATAATAAATAAATCGTTTATTTCTCACCATAGTACAATACAGGTTGTAGAAGGTACACATAAATAGTTCGACAACAATAGATACTATGGTGGGTTGACACTGAACTAAGATGGTTCCTGTGTCTCGGGTTATCAACCCTCCACTCCTAGTAAATGGTCTTATGTCTAATTTTAGTGTATATTAAAGCTAAAATAATTGAAATCACTTTTTCTTTTGGTAGACTATATGATTATATGAAACTTCGATCTCAAAAAGATAGCCATATTAGCCATCCTCTTCCAACTAATACTGTTAAAATTACACTCAATCTACACTGTCGTACCAACTCATCAGCGTAAAATCATAAAAAGTAAAATATGTAGCACTCCAAAAATTTGTCCGATAGAACAAATCCGATTGCTCTGTTCGATATTATTCCAGCGATTTAATATGGTGGTACAGTACAACTTGCTCTCACTGAGTATGCTTAGGTGCGTATGCGCAGCGGCGCAGGCATTATTTGAATCTGAAGTCCTTAATCTACGGAAAGATTAAGTCTGGGTGTAATTATATAAATAAGTATGTATTTACAAAAGAAAAGTAGTATATGTAATATATCAGTTATCTGATTTCCATAGTACAAGCTTTGCTTAGTTTGGGATCAGATGGCCGTGTGTAAATAATGTCCCAGGATATTATTATTACTACAATTTATTTTACCTAACTTTAAATGTATATTTAAAGATGCTTGCTTGCTTATCGTATGGGTAGTGGTAACCCTAGTGTCAGAGTTGCTCAAGCCGCCCAGTAGGCCTCTGACATGGCTTAACGACTGTTGTCTAATGACTACAACCGGGACCGACAGCTTAACGTGCCCTCCGAAGCACGGAGACGCTCAGAAATTAAACCACTTTGGCGGTCACCCATCTATGGACTGACCACGAGCCTAGTTGCTTTCCCTCGCCGATCGCTTACGGACCGGTGAGAGCATCTAGCTGTGAGCGCCTATTTAAAGATAACGCCCTCATTTTTATACCGATAGAAATGTTTTCTTTTAAAATTGTTTTCTGTTTAACCGACTTCTAAATAATGATTTGTATTATATGTTATTTTTTATTACCTGATTTTAAGAACTATTTGATAGTGAATGTTTTTGGGGTGGACCCCTAATTGAAATTACTTGCTATAACTAGTCATCAGGTAACAATGCTCTTAGGGAAATCGCGGGAGATCAAAGTAATTGAGTAAATAATTTAATGACAAATTCCTCATAAAGTCTATGTTTGATCGCTACTAATTAGAAGCTAGCGAATGAACTGGCGCCATTAGCTTTTCTGAAACTGACTTTCAATTATGTTTACAGCACTTGGCTACATTGGAAAGTTGGAAAATAGCTTTCTATTTTTCTGAAAGTATATTGAATTGCTAAGTAAGTGTTTACTTAAAAGGGAGGAGACATCTACTATAATTAGTTACTTTGCTATTCTAAGTATGTGACGTAGAATGGCTAGCCCACGCTAAATATCAAAACGTCTGACGTGCGCATCAACCTGCTTGTAACAAAACCCAAAAGTTATGCAATAATCTCTCGTTTTAAAAAACGAACGAGCAGTAGTCGTTTTTGATGTGTAAAATCTAACATTTTCATTCCGTATATTAAATTGAGAGGAAATGTATTTCAAGCCAAAATGTGCATAATGTGATTGGACTTACGACCTTCCGCAAATTGGGCTACCACTACAGCCATCTCTCCGCCACCGCACGTGCTCATTGGTAAAATGAAATAGCGCGCGCATGGTAGCTTTCCCGACTTCCTTACAGTTCCATACCATTAACAAAATCATTCTCACAAATTATATCCAGCAACTGAGAGGTAAGATGTCGAAAACATTAAAACCAGCTTCAACTTTTCACAAGATTGATTTGAACAAAATGTACATAATATATGGGACTATTTCGAAACTATCCTAGTCTCCCTATAGAATCAAAAAGATCAACATCCGTTTACAAACAACGGAGAAATAGAGTAAATTACATTTATCCTGGGACATTATTAAGACACGGCCATCGGGCCATCTGATACCAAACTAAGCAGAACTTGTACTATGGAAACCAAATAACTGATATACTACATATACTACTTTTATTTTGTAAATACATACTTATATATTGGTATTTATAAATACGATACCATATAATTAATTACCTTCTTCGTTACAAATCAGTTACAAAACTATTACAAGTCTTTTTTTAATACTATAATCCCAATTTGTTAACCTTGCTTCTTTGAATCTGCATTTTATTTCTATTTTTAATACAGTATTTATTAGTAACTAAGAATTTCATGTAAAGATGTATATCTTTTGTACTAATGGGTTTATCATTTCTAAACAACAAAATCCAATCATAATTCCAAAAAACAAGCAGTCAGAATACAATTAAATAATTACTTAAAACGATTTAATAATTACTGTTAACAATAAAACTAAATAACAAAAAAAATATACAGATAAAGGTTACCAATGCATCGCCATCAAAGTTTACAATGCCCGATTTATTTATTTTTAATTTATTTAATAAAACAAAGTAGAAAGTTGCCATATTATGCTATCAATTATCATTTAACATTTTGATATTAACACAATCTGATTTCTTCGACGATTAGTTTATTTAATAAAAAGGTGCATTTTGCAGTCGTAGTTTAGGGTTGAGGTGTCTACAAATCGATGTGAGAATAATCGATTAAGATAACAAATTAATTTACGATGGAAACTTCATTAATAATTTTAAAATAGTTATACTTGTTGTATGTTAGCATTTAGTCTGTTATTTTTAAGAATTATGAGCTGTGTTACACAAATATAGGTAAGAATACGAAACTTATAATTTATATTAAGAATCTGCAAAATATAACAGATTAAATTCAAATATCCTTCAATAAATAATCATGTAATACACATTCCAAGAAAACTTAAAATTCCAAAGTAACGCTAAAGTGAATTACATAACCATGCTTATAAAGAAGCGTATAAAGAATTTTAATAATTAAAAAACTGTGTCAGTTAATAAATGATTTCATTTGTCCTATAATGTTTTCAGTAACATTTAGCATAACTCTGCATATGATAATAGACATACAATCTAAAGTATAAATAGACTTGTGCGCTTGAAAAAAAATATTTTTAGTTATTATAAATACATAATAAATCAATATAAGATCAAGTTTTATTGTCAAAACCGTACATAATTCAAAATTTTCTCATTAGTTATTTCGGTGTGAAGGAGATTGGAGAGGTACACTTACACACTTTACACTTTTACTATTTTACACTTTTATGAGGGTCTACTATCATACATGACAAGAGAAAAAGATTTTTTTGAATATTATCACTCTTGGCCGCATTTTAAAAATTTTATTGGTTGGTCAAATGGCCTCATTTTATTTATACAACATGTAACTTAATTAACGCACATGCTGAAAATAGTTTGTTCAGAATCATTTAGTGCAGTGTTTTTCAACCTTTTTCATGACGCGGCCCCTTTAGTGTGATGAATTTTTTCGCGACCCCCCTACGCGTTTTTTTGCCAGCTTTTTTCCATGTACCCTGGGAAACTAACATCCCTAAAGATCACGTGTTCAAGGCAAAGAAGTATTAGGTACGACTTATCAAATGAACTAACCAGAAACGGCCTTATGGTTAATTTGTATGCCGTGGAAGTGGATGCGAGGGGTATACCAGCAAAATCCCTCTATAACCTATTAAAAGACCTAGAATTATCAAGAACTTTCGTAGGCTCTATATTAGAACGAGTATCCAAAGCTGCATTGTTAGGATCTTACCAAATTTGGCTAGGAAGCAGGGGGAACACTGAGAGACAGAGAAAATGAGCATTAATGCATCACAGGCGGCCTCCTTAAACCTACATCGAAGTCGCAAGTCTCACACTCTGTCGTGTGTTCCCTTCTCTACTTCGGGATGGACCCGGTTTGCTCACGGTAAATCCATGGAATGCTAAGAATTAAGTCTTCTTGTGTGACAAATAATATATAATACGGATAAATACATAATTAAAATGCGAGTTGAGGGAATGAGTAATCGAGACCATGGGTGACGATGGCTATGCGCCAGCCATTGTTTTTACGTATCTAACAGTGGTTTTTAATTATTGAAAATGGATAAATGTCTGAATAGGCCAACAGAACCGCCAACTTCAAGCGGGAGTGATGAAACTATAATAAGGAAGAACTTTTTCATGACGTCAGTTATTTGAAATTCGGATTTACTGTGATTGGGAATAAATCACAGTGCATACCGCACTGTGATTTATTCCCTTCCTTTGAAGTTTTCTCTTGATAAAGATTTTTTAGATATTTTATTCAATCGAGGATAAGCGATATGATGACTGATGTTTCGAAGACTCTTTGCAATTTGATGAATCTACCGATTCTGCGGAATGTGTGCACTTTCTAGCTTTTGTGCGTTGAATCCAATGAAAATGTAATGGAAGAAATACTTTTTTGTTTAGCGCTTCCCACGAATACTTTTCTCTCTCTACGCATAGTTTTCTCCATCGTCAAGCTAATGCGGTCAAAACCTTGCCACAGGAATACAGCCAAGTTCAAAATATTATTAGTAAAAATGTAAATTCTATTAAAGAAAAAACGTTTCGGATACGTCTGTTTTTAAAATTATTGAAAATATGGGAGCATTCCACCAAATTTACTTTATCATACAGAGGTTAGGTGGTTATCAAGAGACAAAGTACAGTCAGAGTTTTGGAACTTCGCGCTTAACTTTTAATGTATTTGCAGCAGCCGTGCTGTGACTAGCTTTCCGAACCTTTTGCGAATTCCTTATAGAAGCTTCGCGACCCCCCTATAGAGGCTTCGCGACCCCCCGGGGGGTCGCGACCCACAGGTTGAAAAACACTGTTTTAGTGAATCGATTTATATCATTTTTAATACAGGTAATTTTTTATTCCAAAAATAATTAAAACTACGGAAATTATTCCCATATTAACCCTGTAGAGTCAAAACAAATTGAAATGGTCCGTAAGAGAAAGTAATAAGACTTTTAAAATCGCAGTTTTATTTGTATTCATACAAATGCCATCATTCAATACGAAATAAAAAAAATAAACTTTATTCCAAGTAACTAATTCGTTTTATAAAGATCATAAAAATTATATGTAGGTATTTATACTGCTACATTAGTCACCGTTCATTTTCTTATAGTATAAAATAAATCCTCATTTTATTTCCGCACTTTGTTATGTCGTCACCAAGTGGTAGGGTATTTTGTACAAGTGGGTGTACCGCAGTATGTTGCCATACTTTGTTTACCCACGATGAAATAAGTGAATGAGGATATGCAAATTAAATAAATAAAATTAATAAAAATATATTTTATAACACATTAGGCTGCAGTCTTATGCAATATAAAGTTAAGTAAATCCCCAGTTAAGTTAATTTTAGAGCAATGTACGAATTATATACTCATAGCTAGATGCTCTCACCCGTAACGGCCTCACCGGCACACCCTTAGGGTCTGTTTCACAATGTCCAGATAAAGTCCCGAATAAGCTACTTGCAACTTATCTATCGAATAAAGGCATCGTTTGCGTTTCACAATCCATGAATAGTGCTAACTGGCAAATAAACTGCCAAGTAAACTATTGGTCAGATCAAGCTTTAGATAGCAAAGTTAACTGACGGATGTCATTCGATGCTTATTTCGGTGGTGTTTATTGTTAGAATAAAATGGTAAAATTTCATACATTTGAAGACGAAATTGATTAATTATTTGATCGTGAACCGCGCATAAATCCGACACCGCTAAGAAAAACACCACCGAAACACCGCAACAAACATTTGTTTTTTTTTTGTTTTTTTTTTAATTTTTTGGCCTCTTTGGGCAGGCTAAGGTCTGTGACCATACCGCCTCGTCTTCAGTTATAATATTTCTGTTTCAAAGTCAGTCAGTCATGTCCGTCACGTCCGTCACAGTTATGTCCATCACGTCCGTCACAGTCGAGTCATAGTCCTACCCCAGTAAAGCAGTGGAGACTTTACTAGAGGCTTCTATGGAGTTTTGGTTTCAACGCGGAAAATCACAATTCACGGCAATATCGCACTTTCCTCCACTTGTGTACGTTGTCGAAGATGTTATGTCTAAAAATCCACCATATTTACACATAAAAACTCGAATTTACACCAGTTTTTGAAAATAAAACATAGCCTCGATGCGTCCTTTTCCGCGTTGGCGCCAAAAACCACAAACATTTGTTGACATTAACATTTGACGTCTATTTATTTGACTTTCGAAAGTTTAATTTCACGCAAAAAAATCAATTTATGTATGTATTTTTATTTGATAAAATAATAGTTAGAAGATAAATTTGAAAATATTTATGCAAACCTGAAAATGCTAACCATAAAAAATTAGTAAAAAGATATTTTTAGGTGTGTTTATCATAAGAACTGCATTTGTAGGTTTGTTTCGTAAGACGGAACGACAAAATGCGACGTTGCCAAACCTACCTATTAGTAACTGCCGAATAGCTATCTGGCAAATAATAAATTTATCGGGAAGGTGGTGGTAAAACGCAACGTGTTTTATCCAGAACAGTTTATTTATTTGGTAGTTAGCTATCCGACACTTTATCTGGACATTGTGACACAGACCCCAAGGCATAAAATTAAAAGTAATGTAATGCAGTGTAGTGTAGTATAGTGTAGTGTAGTGTACTAGTGTACTAAGGTACGTGTTGACTTTGACTTCGACTTCGACTTCGACTTCGACTTCGACTTCACCATTCACCTTTACTGCCTACATAATAAAGACGCTATCTAGGTCAAAAGTATACACTCACGCGACGAGTAGCTGACTGAAGAAGGACAATGATTGATTCATACACGAGTTATCATCAACCCCTTAAATATACATAGGTTTGACGCACAGTGTGCACGTGCGCAATAACACGTAAAACCACGTTACATTCTAACTAATATTATCAATGCGAATATTTGTCAGCGATGCGTCTGTTCGTTATGCCTTATCTATACATCTTACAATCAGGAAATTTTGAATGCATAAATAAAAATAAATAAATAGGTATCGGGACATATCACACACATCTAGCCCAAAATAAGCTAAGTTAGTACTGACAATACTTTTATTTTGTAAATGTATACAAACAATACACAGAAAACACCCACGTTTTGGCACCCAGGTCTAGACAAAAATAGACATGTTCATGAACACAAACCTAAATCCTGGGACATTCACACACGGCCATCTGATTCCAAACTAAGAGCTTATACTATGGAAACCAGATAACTGATATACTATAAACATATACTACTTTTCTTTTGTAAATACATACTTACATAGATAACTACATCCAGGACACCTCGGGATAAACAATAGGTATGTTCATGCACAGAAATATCTGTCCGATGTGGGAATCGAACCCACGAGCTGCCTGTCTACCAACCACACAAACAGGCCCGTCAATTGGGTAAAAATAATAATGAGATAGTAGTATATTCACTAAAAGGATTGCATATGGGCCGCATTACGGCGTCGGAATATTTATTAACCACATCCTGCTACGAGATTACCAAGCTACGCAGTAAGCAAGTCGATGTTAGCAATACTGTAATTGAATTGCTACTCTTATTCAGTGGAAATTTTATTAATTCGATCCATTGATAAACAGAAATAAGTGGACTGACAATCTGCGCGCGCGGCGATGGACTGCATACAAATGCGCGTGCGATCTTGTCCAAAACAGCGCGATGTTTTGTTTAATTTAACAGACGTTTTTGAGATTATACTCGTAGGTATGTGTTGCTCTAGGGGCACAGTGGGAACTTAATAGAAGCCAACTTAACCGCAATATAAATGCCTCGCCTAGTCTGGCCATTCTGCCGCACCCCAGAGTCTATGCCCTGTGCCCTGGCACCGGTGGCTCCGCCCTATTTACGTTATTAATATGAAGTGTCTTGCAATTTTTATTTTATAAATCCATTTACATTTAGAATTATCTATTCCGAACTATAAGAAACTTAATTTTGTAAAATATAAAACCTTTATATTATATTTTCACTACACGTGTGACGCAGTGGTTAAGGTGGACGCCTCCCTACTAACTCGGAGCCCGCGTGTTTCGGATTCGAGTCACTATTTGCGTGCCCCATAAATTTCCTGGGTCTGGCTGTGCTTTATGTCCCTAATATATATCCCTAATATAACATCTTGTAATGTCCCAGTTTGTAAATAGAATTCGCAAACACAGCTGCACTTTCTGTTGTTGCCTCCCTCTAATGATCCGATCGGGCAACTAGCTGTCATGACCGGAAAGAGGTCAGATACAAGACCGACGACTTGACGTGCTCACCGAAGCACGGGTTTGTTACATCACCAACTTCGACACTCCAAGCAGAAAAATTCCAATAGGTATCAATATTGTTGGCTTGACCTGGGATTTGACCTCTTTGTCTAGGGTTGAACTCGCTACCACTTGACATACGGGGCTGTGAACATAAACATCAGTACTTACGTTCAATTTCCAATCTCTACCGACCATATCTTCAACTGTCGCGTTATACGAGTAGCGAAGCGTTTGCGTGTTTTCATTCACAGCAGTGCCCGTGTGGAAAATTCTGCTGGAAATACTGACAAAACTTCCGTCACAATTACTATGTGACTCCAAAATACATTTGCTCTTGTACGGTGCGATTTGAATAGTTTAGGATAAAATACCGTCCATATTATCAACTCTCACTTGACATTAGCACAATCGTGCGTGGATGCAGTGGAATGCCATTAAATAAACTAGAAGAGATATAATAATCATGCTTAAAAGATTTTGTTTCTTTATATATTGTGTTGTTTTAAAAACGGTTATAAAAGTTAAAAAGCAATATCCCATGCATAAACCGAAATGCTTTTGATGCAAAATATCAAATAAACATATTAAAAACCAGTTTGTGTAAAACGAATAATATTTTTGTGAGTGCGTTTACAAAATGCAACATGGGTTAGTAAATCGTTTAAGAGAAGTAAAATTTTTATGTGTATTTAATTAAGGTTACGTTCAGTTTCATATTTTTCATATGCAAATTCAAATTCGTTGCTTTCTGAATGGCTGACGGCATAGAATATCGCCACCCCTTCTCATCCCGTGGGGGGCGTAGAAGTCGACTCCAGAGAACAGGCAGCAGCGCCTCTCTTGGTACGATGACTATCATACTGAGAATGCCAACCCGTCTGCCAAGCGTAGCGATCATGGCTAATCCCTCCAAATGATGAACACAACTCCACTGTGGAAATCTTTTGGGGAGGACTTTGTCCAGCTAAGGACGTAATTAGGGTGACATGAGTATGCAAATAAAGCTCCTTAAGTTACCTCCACTATTTATATTACACCTCGTATACTCTACAGTAAAGTATACTACAAAACTTTATGAAACATCTGTTAGGATCTAAGTATTAACTCCCTATCTGATTAATGACATGAATTCCAATGCCGGGTACCCAGTTAATGCTGATGCTGTGTAGCTGACATCGACAATTATCAGCACCCAACCCCACCTCACCCCATCTCATCTCGCGAAGGGCGTAGAAGTCGTCCCAAGGAAATACTCACCAGAGAACGTCTCTCTGTGAACTATAACCATTATACTAGGATTGCCGACCCATCTGCCAATCGTGGTGATTATAGCATACCCTACTCCCCACATCTGGCAGCTATTGCTCTTGTTTCTGGAACTTTATGTCTTCTTACATAGTGATCAACTCGCTTTCGAAAATATTGCCTTCAGTTGGCTTTAAGGACAATATTTTCGCAAAATGATTTTATGTTTGTTTTTGTCTATATTCCTTGTTTCTTTCTTCTTCCTTAGAGTTAGATCATGAAAAATCCTTAACAAACTTACCGATGCGGTCTCGGTTTTTATGGAATACCAATGAATTGAATAAAAAATATGAATGAATTACGAAATAATTGATTTAATTTTGTTAAATATAGCTAAATTTAATCACAAGAGCGAAGGTCTGATGAATATCGAGAATGCTGTAATAGTTACTTATTTCAAAGCTTGCTAGCTTTGAAATAAGAAGTAAGTGAGAGGGGATAGTTTGCACCCGAGATGCTTCTCGGGTGCAAACTCTCTCCTCTCACACACAAAATAGAACTATTCTTGAGAAAAATAAACAAGTGCACCCGTCCATCCTCTCCCTCTCCAAAGAAAAGAGACGTCCCGCCTCACGCCGCAACCGCAACCAATAACACACAATGGTAGTAAGTAAGACTTGACAACTCATTAAATCGTAAACCGACACACGGAACTAGCTGAAGGCACATTTACATCATAACCCTTGACGTGCCATAGATCAATAGTGAGAAGATACTTTGGTTTAGACGGAAGGTATTGAGGCATCTGCGTACTCCAAGTTCTCATAACGCTCGCGTTACACGACATACATTTCTAGAGTTTACGTGCAGACGTTATACCGCACTACCGCAGCCTGCTTTTATTGGATCCGCGTTAGTTCAGTATGAAGATTATCTTAATGTCTGTGTCGGTGAAACATGTTGATCGATGTATTTATTTATAACAACCTTGTACCGTGTTTCTGGCAAATAAATGTATTCTATTCTATTCTATTCTATAATAATATGGCCCACTACAGAACTAAGGATTAGGTGGAAAATAATAAACACACACACACATGAACCTAGTTAGTTTTTAATTAGGTACTTTGTTACTCTACTTAAATTAGCAATATAAATTGAAAGTGGTATAGTATATAACATGCACCTTGAAAAAATGGCGATCCTTACTTTGGAAATCGTAAAAAAATTAAAGTACAAATTTAGCTTCAGGCATCTTACCATAACCCATGGAGCACGGAGATGCTGAGTAGAACATAAAATAGAAAAAACCGGCCAAGTGCGAATCGGACTCGCTTACCACGGGTTCCGTACAAACTTGTAGGTACATATATAAGTAAATGTTCACCAATCGTGACAATCGAAGGTATTATTATAGACCCGAGTTTTTATATGAATTTCAATTTGCCTCTACCCGTTCATGAGGTTAGGGGTAGTAAGTTTAAAATGATTAAACATATTTTTATTATATGATGTAACAAAAAATTACGGTTTTCGCAATTTTTCCTTTATCTGTGTTATAAGACGTTGCTTCGTACCAAATTTCAAGATTCTGAGTTTACGTCTTTAAGAGAAGTACCTACCCTGTAGGTTTTGATTCCTTTGCGAATGTCGAAAATTTGCGGCATAAACGGCTGCATGTGTTGATTGCGTTGTCTGAGAAGTTTTGAAATTTTTCTCAGCTCAAGGGACAGTAGACCTGAGTATTTGATATTAATTGCAGCTTGATAGCTCAACGCATTCCTGAGAAAAAGAGTCTTGTCAGACAGACAGACGGACAACAAAGTGATCCTATACGGGTTCCGTTTTTTCTTTTCGAAGTTCGGAACCCTAAAAAGGTTTTTATTCACGTAGACTTAAAAAAGGCGCTTGTAAGATATATACCTACTTAGTTTTATATATATAATTATTTCTAAGTACATGTAGATATTTAGATATTCGTAAAAGTAGTCCGTTTATCACTTTGGTGTACACCTATAGACCGACAACGCACTTTACCACTCAATTACAATCCAAAGAGGGAGGCTACCTATGAGCGACTCCAGCAAGTGTGTTCGTGTTTGGGTAAGCTTAGTACGTGTACTATAAGAGGCATTATCGGTTCAATGTCAAAAGATTACCAATACGATCCTTGTTGAGTCATCATGTTTTTGCTTCGGATTATAAGTAACCTCACACACTAGCGTTTTTCGAGCGACGTCGTCGTATCGGCGTCCACGCGACGTCGACGCCAGCGCTGCACGCCTGCCGAACGCCCCGGGCTTACGCAGCTCCAGCAAAGCGTTCGGTAGCCAGCCAGCGCTTAAATCACGTCGCCGCGGCGTGACGTCACTACGACGCTATGCGGACGCTCACACGACGACGCCGCCCGAAAAACGCTGACACGACAACGACCCTCGAAAGACGCTAGTGTGGGGGGTCACTAATGTGTATTTAAAATAGCATACAGTTAGTTACTTATAACTTGACACCTTTTTATTTTGAAAGTCAGCGTTATGCAAAGTTGTAGTTATCTTCTTGACGCCGTTCACTTTATAGTAATGAAATTAAATAAGTAGTAACACACCTCTGTAGCAGTGGCGAGGTTTGTTAGGATAAGCCCACTGTTTAAAAGGACGGTTGAATAGAGAATAATACATTTGCTGATACCTATTGATGAATTTTCCATTATAAGGAAAAGAACTGCATTGATGATGAGTTAAGCTAACATTCTGAAACCAGCATTGGTGCTACCGTGGGCCCTTTAGTAGCACCAATGCTGGTCTCAGAATGTTAGCGTGCAAGATTGACAGCCTTTTATTGTGTACTGGGCAGGTGAACACCTAACCAGAATTAGAAAATAGAACTTCGTAATTATTGTTTAATTCTGTTTGGTTTACTTAAAAATTACCTATTTGTATTAAATTTTTGTGTACGTCTAACAACCCTTACTAGCTACCTACGTAAGTAAATATGGACGATATCTGTACGTAGGTTATTAAATTAAATTATATGTTTTCATGACATCCTTGACCGAAACATGAAGGGTAGCCCCCAACCAGCCCCAAAACTCTTTTTTTTACTCAAAATTTAGTTCAGAGTCGGAAACTAAACAGTGACCTGCCATTCAAAAAGATCCGGCGAGAAGAACTTCAATTTACAAAATACACAAACAAAAATAATTTTACTTACAAAACTGTCGATCAGCTGATGATAGATTTTAAATGAAGTCTTAATTATTTTTTACTAGCTGTGCCCGCGACTTCGTCCGCGTGTTATTTAGTTTATTTCGTTTTATTGTAAAATAAAAGACTTTTTCTAAAATAAAAGTAGCCTAAGTTACTCCTTATTACATCAGCCACCTGCCAATAAAAGTCCCGTCAAAATCGGTCCAGCCATTTCGGAGATTAGCCGGAACAAACAGACAGACAGACAGACAAAAATTGTAAAAAATGTTATTTTGGTGTATGTACCGTATATATATTCACATTAATGTAGTAAAAACCGGTTGTTTCAATATTACAAACAGACACTCCAATTTTATTTATTTGTATAGATTTCTAAGTACATGTAGATATTTAGATATTCGTAAAAGTAGTCCGTTTATCACTTTGGTGTACACCTATAGACCGACAACGCACTTTACCACTCAATTACAATCCAAAGAGGGAGGCTACCTATGTGCGCCTCGAGCAAGTGTGTTCGTGTTTGGGTAAGCTTAGTACGTGTACTATAAGAGACATTATCGGATCAATGTCAAAAGATTACCAATACGATCCTTGTTGAGTCATCATGTTTTTGCTTCAGATTATAAGTGACCCCACGCACTAGCGTTTTTCGAGCGACGTCGTCGTGTCAGCGTCCACGCGACGTCGACGCCAGCGCTTCACGCCTGCCGAACGCCCCGGGCTTACGCGGTGCCAGCAAAGCGTTCAGTAGCCAGCCAGCGCTTAAATCAAGTCGCCGCGGCGTGACGTCACTACGACGCTGTGCGGACGCTCACACGACGACGCCGCCGCCGCCCGAAAAACGCTGACACGACAACGACCCTCGAAAGACGCTAGTGTGGGGGGTCACTAAGGTGTATTTAAAATAGCATACAGTTAGTTACTTATAACTTGACACCTTTTTATTTTGAAAGTCAGCGTTATGCAAAGTTGTAGTTATCTTCTTGACGCCGTTCACTTTATAGTAATGAAATTAAATAAGTAGTAACACACCTCTGTAGCAGTGGCGAGGTTTGATAGGTTTGTTAGGATAAGCCCACTGTTTAAAAGGACGGTTGAATAGAGAATAATACATTTGCTGATACCTATTGATGACTTTTCCATTATAAGGAAAAGAACTGCATTGATGATGAGTTAAGCTAACATTCTGAAACCAGCATTGGTGCTACCGTGGGCCCTTTAGTAGCACCAATGCTGGTCTCAGAATGTTAGCGTGCAAGATTGACAGCCTTTTATTGTGGACTGGGCAGGTGAACACCTAACTAGAAATAGAAAATAGACCTTCGTAATTATTGTTTAATTCTGTTTGGTTTACTTACAAATTACCTATTTCTATACAATTTTTGTGTACGTCTAACAACCCTTACAAGCTACGAAAGTAAATATGGACGGTATCTGTACGTAGGTTATTAAATTAAATTATATGTTTTCATGGCATCCTTGACCGAAACATGAAGGGTAGTCCCCAACCAGCCCCAAAACTCTTTATTTTACTCAAAATTTTGTTAAGAGTCGGAAACTAAACAGTGACCTGCCATTCAAAAAGATCCGGCGAGAAGAACTTCAAATTACAAAATACACAAACAAAAATAATTTTACATACAAAACTGTCGATCAGCTGGTGATAGATTTTAAAAGAAGTCTTAATTATTTTTTATAATATTTTATATATTTATGTGCTATTACGGGTAGAATGTGCTGTTTCATTTTCCTTCCCTACTTATGTTAAACCTTGTATAAAGAAAAAACTTTTAATTAAATTTAAGTTAAGTTTTCGCAAAATCTATCCTTGGGCGAGTAAGAAACAGTCCTAACAGCACCGTGTAAAGGCCCCTCAGCTATTTTGTAGAAATTCACGTGGAGGCTGATTAATTGAAAGATATCAGTCTTCATTCCCATGACGTTTTCAATTAGCCTAGGAGACTTTAGCTGCTTCACCAGACAATTGAGGTAAGTGGGGGCTCTAGCCGTCTAGCAAATGAAACTACAAACTACGGCTAGGCACCCCCTGTGGTGCACTTCGACTGTGAGTGGTTACTGGCGGGGGGGTGCATAAGAGGGTCATAACTTGTTAGGTACGCGGGCCTCTTGTCCGATTGAGGATCGGAGAGGGTACTTCATCGATACAAATGCAAACAAAGGATCATGTAGGATGAGAGTGGTCGCGGTCGTATTCGCAATGTATCGGTTGTGTATCATTCTTCTATGACCTATAACGTTTGATCATTATTAGCCTTCTTATTGACCTAGTAATGGATCAATGTTATCCAAAATACAGCTACAGCTAGTTGCAATGCGCAGCTAGTATATTTCATAAGTAAAACCGATTGTATATTTTGGGCCTTTGCAGAGTGGCTTATTATGTAAACAAGTATAAAATATTATAAAATTCTAAATGAAATGAGATCTTTGGTCTAGCATTGCCAGTAACCATAATATATATTAAAAAGCAACATGAATTAAAGGAAACCCGTGTAAAATCGTGTTATGTTTTCCCTATGCCTCTTCTAAATACTTTCTCGTTATATTTATATTAGACTAGCTGTGCACTGCAGCGTCACCAGCAATTGTAAAATTTAGATATATAGCCTATATATTCAATAGACTAGTAATTAGCAATTTTATCTACGTTACAAATTTCATCCTAATCCAGCCGATTTGCGTGATTGAATTACAATCATCAAGACATACGAGCTTTTACATTCATGTTAATAGTACTATAGGTACAGAAGTCTATTATATGTGGTTGGTAAATGCTGGCCTTTTAAGCCGTATGTCGGGTGTTCGATTCCCTCCCACGACAAATATTTGTGTCCATGAACGCTAAAAAGGCTATCGAACACAACTGAACCCTGGGTAGTACGAAACGGTAGCAATATTTAAGTGAGGTAAGCATAGCGTTCTTTCG
The DNA here is from genome assembly GCA_951640165.1 of Pseudoips prasinana. NCBI lineage: Eukaryota > Metazoa > Arthropoda > Insecta > Lepidoptera > Nolidae > Pseudoips > Pseudoips prasinana. The sequence continues at coordinate 16,689,221 of OX621236.1, read as the reverse complement.
CTCTAGGAGCTGCTGAATTGGGGAAGCACCTCCACCTTAGATACTAAATACGCAATAATTAATGACTTTCGGCTACATGTGGAGCACAGTACTTAAAGTATTCGCTTCGCTACTAGTCGTTCGACCGTCATACTGGCAGACTAGTTATGTGACTCATAGATATATGGTTGCTTAATTTTTTTTATGTTTTCAGTTCTATGTATGGGGAACCCCCAAAATTATTATTCTTTTTCTATTTTTGTATAAAAAATTATAATGCGGTTCACAGAATACATCTACTTACGAAGTTTCAACAGTACAGCTCTTATAGTTTCGGAAAAAAGTGGCTGTGACATACGGATGGACAGACAGACAGACAGACATGACGAATCTATAAGGGTTCCGTTTTTTGCCATTTGGCTACGGAACCCTAAAAAATGTCTCCTTTCTGCCGATCTCAATGAAAATAGATACAAAAACCAAAGTGCCAATTCTTATACCAGTGTACCAGCGTCTACTAGGTACATGAAAGTGTTACATTGTAACACGATAAAGGCGACCATAAAAAGAGAATCTAAATGCCATCAATGTAGCCGTGATTGCGACGACCCCTACCTGTTGATCGCCCCTCGGGCCCAACGGAAGCGGGGAATTTGCATCAGAATGAACCACCGTAGTGACTGTACCCTCTCCCTCGGTCTCATTGACCCCAATCGTAATCTTTCTACCGTAAATACTCATTTCCGGGCGATTTTTCAGTGATTAGGGCGTGTTTTTTAACTATGCACATTTATACTTACCTACTTTTATTATGATTTGTATGAGATACGCTTTCGAAGTTTACAAAGAATTTTCCCAGTCCAAAGTTTTCATCATTATAACAGCTGTAAAATTCCACTGCTAGACAAAAGCCTCCCCCAAGAAACATCTTGGGGATTTACCATAAACGCCATGCTTGGCAGACGGGTTGGCGATCGCAGTAAGATGGTGATAGTACTCAGAAAGAAACCGCTGCCCGTCCTCTGGTAGATATTCCCTCGGGTCGTCTTCTACGCCCCCACGGGATGAGATGGGGTGATGATATTCTGATATTCGTCGCCACACAGCATCGCCGTCACACAGCCAAATTTATCCCGGAAAATTTTAAACTATTTTCGATAAGCTGATTTTTAGTTTAGTTAAAAGGATACTTCGCAAATTCTAGGTATCGATAGACTTGTATTGTGATTTGTGTGTGATTCGCTCGCGATGTTTAAAAACATTTTTCCCAGTGCAAAGATAATCCCGAAAATTCGCCGCTTCGTGTCGCGGGTTCGAGTCCCGCGCAGGGTAACTATTTGTGTGACCTATAAATAGTTGTTCTGGATCTGGATGTGATTTGTGTCCGTCTATTATATGTTTGTTAAGTACCCCGCGACACAGGCTCTGTCTTTAAAAAAAAGAATTACTATTTTCGTTAAGCAGATTTAAAGTTTAGTTTTTAGTATTAATTAGTAAAGGAAATGCTAGGTATCCATATAATTATGTTAAATGTAGTGTAATGAAATGTATTCACCACTTGGGTATTAACATACACTTGTACTTGTCAAGCTCACAATGTATTACATAAACGTAGTAGAATATAGTGTTAAGGTAACAAAAATAAATATAAAGGTAATAAAAAGTAATTTAATCATAAGCCCAGTGCTTATAAAACGTCAGAACATTGTTCTATTAACCCTTTGACGGCTAATGCTGTAAATCGGAACCATCAATAAAACCGGCCAAGTGCGAGTCGAACTCGCACATGAAGGGTTCCATAGCAGCAAGTATTTCAGTTGATTAAATGAATGCAAATTGCGGTTTATGACGTATTAAAAAAAAACTACTTGCTAGATCTCGTTCAAACCAATTTTCGTTGTTAGTTTTCATGGTAATGTACATCATATATTTTTTACATCATAAATTTGAGTTTCAGTTCTATGTATGGCGACCCCCCAAAATAATTGTTCTTTTTCTATTTTTGTGTAAAAATCTTAATGCCGTTCACAGAATACATCTACTTACCAAGTTTCAGTAGTGCAGCTCTTATAGTTTCGGAAAAAAGTGGCTGTGACATACGGACGGACAGACAGACAGACAGACAGTCAGACAGACATGACGAATCTATAAGGGTTCCGTTTTTTGCCATTTGGCTACGGAACGCTAAAAATCATGAAAGTTTGCACCAGTCAACGGCTAATGGTGCAGATTTGCATCATCGTACTACAAGTCATTTTAGACCCTGTTACAAATGCTTTGAGTCGATTATATTATGGGAATTATATGTTGAAAAAAAAGGTGTTTACATGACGCGTTCAAGGTGGAGTCAAAGATACCAACTTTTATACGTAGGTAACCGTGAACTGGAAAATGGCTGAAAGCATTTAAATGGAATTAACAAAATTTGGTATTTCAGGGTGCAAGGGATATTATCGCACCCTGTATAAGTATGTATTGTAGAAACATATTAAAAAGTGAATGGGTGACGGATGTCCATGTGACTGAAGAAAGCAAGTCGTAAGCTAATGTTCTAAACAATAAGAATAATATGATAATATCCTGGGACATTATCATACACGGCCATCTGATCCACAACTAAGCAGATTTTGTACCTACTATGGAGGCCAGATAACTGATATACTACATATAGAATAGAATAGAATAGAGGGGAATCGAACCCACGACCTACGGCATTAAAGGCAAGGATTTATCAACCACGCCTACCAGCCGTCAATGTATAGATATGTTTTGTAGAAACATTATGAATACCTACATACCTAATTTAAAAGTTCGCTTGTTTTACGAGAATTATACTTGTACGTTGCCTATAGAAAAGTGTTTGTTCAGTCACATGGGTCGATGGCGATCCATTAATCGCCATCGACCAATGTGACTGAACAAAGGAAGTCTTAAGCTGAAGTTCTACATGTTAGTCAGTTTCGTATGCGAAGTAGGCTCCTTTATAACTTATGATCATCATGTCAGTCAAATAAACTCCACTGCTACACAAAGGCCTCTCCAAAATATCTATACAATGGAATTGTGTCCATCCTTTGGCCGGATATGCCATAATCGCCGCTCCTGGCAGACGCGCGCTGACGCTGCCGTTGTTACCCGATCTCTGGGACCTGTTCCTATTCAGTCAGGGCGACTTCAACGCCCCCCATAGGATGAGATGGGGTGGTGGTACTAGTAGCCGTCAGCCACAAAGGGTAAACTGGGTCTAAATGTTTGCAGTTAAATTATTACAGGGTAAATCATTTACAACCGGTACAACCGGAAGGCGAAGACCTCGTAGACACATTCTCTGATCAAATTGGAGACGTACTTAGGAAAGGTCAGGCCAGAAGTACCCTAAACCGGCGAGCATGTATGAAGAATATAATGTCAGTAAACGAAGCGAAAGAGGTGTGCAAGGATCGTGACAAATGGAAGTCCGTTGTCTCTGCCTACCCCTCTGGGAGACAGAGACCCCTCTTAATTATAGAATGAGAATAAATGATTTATTATTATTATTAATTACCTACCCAACCTACCTTACTACTATTAATACTACTCTTATATAATAATGTCCTCCCGACCGAATTTAGGCCACGGCGGCCAGTCTCATTGGATACTAGCCAATTGCGCGGACATATTATAGTGCACAAGTGTGTGCGCAAACATAGGGGCATTTTCTATTCCATCACTCTCATGATCCGGTGGGACTACTAGCTAAATAGATCAGGTACAGGACCGATGACTTGACGTGCTCTCCGAGGCACGGGGGTGTAATACCGCCAACTTTCAGACTTCGGGCTGACCCTGAGAAATTTCTTTTTAAGGCAAAATCCCAAAATCACTTTTTGGCCCGACCCGGGATTTGAACCCACGACCTCATTATCTGCGGTTGCACACCCTACTGCTAGACCATTTCCTATTTAAATACTAGTATATAGTATACAAATAGAAAAACAACTTTCCCAGACAATATTTTCATAGAAATAATTTTACTGCAAACCATTACAGCCGTTTTCCAGAAAACAATTACGTTATTATATGTCTGTTTGATTGTATAAGTTTTACGACCATTGCCCCAATTGGAATCATGCCCTAAAATGAAACTGTCAATTTAAGATTAAAAGATTATCTAATTTAATTGATAAGGGTTATTATTAGATTAATTAATTTACAGATTAGATTATAACCATAAACAAGTGACGCAGAGATTAAGGTACGTATCCTTACCACTACCACGGCGGGGCCCTCGTGTCCTATCACAATACAACTATTGTGATGGGACACGAGTATTGTGACTTATTACTACCGGCCCATAAATGTTTTTCAAAGTGAAAGACAAAAATCTTTTATTTCGTAAAATTTTTACATTTGTGTGGAATCGTCATGTTTTTTTCCCTACCGTGCAGTGCATGACGCGGCAGCTACTGAGAAACACTGCCAGAAAACTCAGTAGGAATCCTTTTATAAAATATAATATACTTTTAATTAATTACTTTCATGTGTGTTGACTTAGAACAACTCAATCCCAAGCACTTTTGTCACTTAAATAATCAGAAATTTTGTAATCTGCCCACATGCTACACAATTTGGCATTAATAATTCTTTTAAAGTTATTCGTAGACAATTCTCTAATATCATTGGGAAGTTTGTTATAGAATCTTATACATTTCCTCATAAAAGAGTTACTTATTTTGTGGAGACGGGTAGTATGTAATATGAGATTATTCTTATATCTAGTATTTATATTATGTGTATCGCTCCTTTTACAGAAGGAATCGAAATTTTTATGCTGTGTTTCGATATGTTTGTTGTGCTGTGTCCGATTAGAATATTTGCCAGTGTCAAGTTATTTAATAAACCTAGTTATTTATAGACATATATGGTTTTAACACAATGCAGCGTTTTCGTAATTTAATCACGGTCAAAGTCAAGAAAAGTTAAATTCCTCGTAACCCCAAAAAAGTCGTGGGAGAGTTGTTATACTACTAAAAGCTTCCATAGAGTTTTAGAATCAACAGGGAAAATTACAATTTACGGTAATATGCCTCTTTCCTGCACTTGTGAACGTTGTCGATAACGTCTTGTTTAAAAAAATACCATTTTTCGAATTTTCACAGTTTTCTAAGGATTTATTTTCACAGTGCTGAAGTGGTATTAAAAACTCCTTGAAGTAAAAGCAAATTGTCTATGCTCAGTTTTTATTCTTATTGCCCATTAAACGTTTATCTCAATACCGTGATTGTGTATGTAACAGCCAATGACATTGTAACCTATTTCTAGTAGCCTATTAGTCCTTGAATATGAATACTGATAAATACTCATACATATTTTGTACTTCGTGTCTTTTAAAATGATAATACAGGGTGACGCGGAAATTTTCTATTTTAGGTGTTTGGGAATATCTTTCTTTCTTTGCATTTACCATATGAGCAGTGGATACTCTGCGGTGTCAGAGTTACTAACATAGCTTAACGTCAGTTGTCTAACTACAATAACCGGGACCAACAACTTACCGTGCCCTCTTAAACACGGAAACGATAAGAAATTAAACTACTTTGACAGTCACCCATCCATACACTGACCGCGTGTATTAACTGGTTACCGATAACTTATCGACCTGTGAATGTAATTGACTATGGGCGCCTCTAAGTTTTGGGTAAATGACAATTGCAGTATGTTAAAAAAGTATTGTGCAATAAATTATTCATGATAAAAAAAACATACAACATTTTTAATTATTTTTCTTTGGTAAATTCACCCAATAAATTATAACTATGAATGCAAATTAAAATTGTCATAAACATTGGCGCTGGTGGCAATTCTGTATTTTATAAAACTTATATTATTTATATTTCATTCAATTCTATTAATAGATCGTAAGAAAGAGACACGTACATTTTAGCCTTATTAAACGTGTTTAATTATTACTATAGATAGGCTTGAATATGACAATTTTATCGCAGTAACAGATTGAACTGAATCGACACATCTGAAAATGCCTTATTATGGTAAGAAGAAATCTGTTATAAAGTAAAGTAAGATACGTATTTTTATTAATAGGTATGATATCATCTAATATTTATTCTTGAGTTAAATTTGTGTAAGGCAGAATTAAAGTCATTATGCTCAAAAACGATTAAAAACTTTTATAAAAATATTTTAACGCCTTACAATAAGTTCATTTATACACAATAATAAATTATGCTCTTCTTTAATTTTAAAAACTATTTAAATAATTACCATTCCCCCTGTATATGCACGTTTATTATTCTAGACTTTGTAAAGCGCTAAGTATCAAGAGTACTCAATCTATTCGTAGCATTTAAAATGAATGACAAATAAATAAAAAATATTTAAAATATTACGATTTTCTTTTGTGTTTGTTTAGCTCCATGGTTTGTTCTGACTTATTAAATTAGGTAGATATTGGGCATAATACTATACAGCATCCGAAAATTATATTAATTTCGTTGCATCTCTTTCTAACAAATCCTACTATTATTATAATGCAAAATTTGTGATGGATTGATGGATGCTTGTTAATCTTTCACATGAAAACTACGGAACAGATGTTTATGACACTATATAGTAATATAGCTTCTACATCCAAATAATGCATAGGCTATAATTTATGAAGTTTAACGCGGATGAATTAACAGCAAGATTATTATTAAAAAGACAGTTTAGTCCTGTCCAATGTGATTTGATACCGTTGTTGTTCAATATGATTTGATACCGTACAGTTATGAAAATTCATCTTAGAACTTGTCGACTGAAGTTTATCTATTTAACTATAATACAAATGTCCTGTCCTTCTCCTAAAATGAACAAAAAAGAATTATTTAATTGATTCCACCCAACAGCCACTAAACTAAATTTGGTATGATTGCAATCCAATAAAATACTTGTTTTATCCGGCTTCCTATGAAAAGGACACGGTAATTTCGAACTGTCCAACTAGTAATACTGCTCGTCCGAAGCGACTAGTAATTAGAACACAGGTTCTTAAATTCTCAAATTATTTTTAATTTATAAAAAGCGATTAAAATAAATTGATAGAAGTTAAAACAACTCCCTCTTTAACGAAGTACTGTGTTTTAATTTAACTGACATTTGTCAATTTAATTTATACAAGTGGGAAAAGATCCAAAACTATAAAAGAAAAATATTTTATTTCATCTCCAAAACAACATCCTCTTAGTTTCTTCATTGAGAAGGGATTGGGAAAGATTTGCAAATTGTTGGAGATCAGGAATCTTAACTAAGTCTATGTCCTGTATGTTAACCATCCAAGCTCTATAAAACATAGTACATACGATCCATATCGTACATATAACGTGTGTAATTGCATAGTATTTTGTCGTATAACATACAGAATTAACACCATCATAGACAGTAATAAAGCCTATAATTTGTACAAATCAGTATCTATTAAGCAAGTAGGACGTATTGAGCAAAAGTTGCAAAGTATAAGAACAGCAGGTAGATCTATAAGTTTTATAACTCCATGTAGTAATAAAGTGAAGTAGAGTGGTCGCTTATCGAGCCGAGACCCTGCCATGACCTTCTGATTATTGTAGGACACGCTCGCCCCTCGCGTACTCGCGTCCTGCGTCATCTTTGTTCTACGATTTCTAGCCAACATATTAGCATCAATGTTGGCCCCAACGTTGGCTCACACAGCCCACGTGGCAACGCCAATTAGATAGATCGTATTTGTTATTCTGTTGCAAGTTTTGATCTTACAATACAGTGTATTACGAATAGATACTATGCGGTAGATAATAATGTTGTTTATAATGAATATAAGTCGGTGAGTAACTATAGAATATAAAATGTTTATATAGGAATTTATACAATATGTAGATAATGTATGTTCAGTAGATACTTCTGCTTTGTAGAGCGAGCTAGCTGTTATATCTTAGGACATTATTCACACACGATAATCTGATCCCAAACTAAGCGCAGCTTGTACTATGGAAACCAGATAAATGATATACTACTTTTCTATTGTAAATATATTACGCCCAGACTCAGGACAAACAGCCTTTATGCACACAAATATCTATCCTGGGTGCGAACCGAACTCCGTCAAAAACGACCAAAAACGAGTCCCGTCAAACGCCAAATGTCAATTCTGTGCTCCATCTTTCTTCAGTAATGTCAGTTTGTCTGTGACCGAGTGTGTAATTTGTGTACACACTAGTTCACAGTAATGTACCTCACCGTTGAATTAGTATTGAATGAGATGTCGTAACATTCAACCGTATTAATATTTAGGTATTTGGCGGAGTGTTTAACTGAAAACCACTACTTTGTAACTGTTTGGTTATTAAATTTGCGCATATTCTGTCCAGTTTGTAGTCATCTTTGTAAATTTCAGACAGTTTGTACTGTCTTGCCATGTCTTCGGCTATCTATTGAAATTATACTGTAGTTGATTTTATCTTCTTATCATCGCATATCGAAATCGGGCCAGCGCTTTTATTTTATTGTACGAACAGCTCGGGTTTTTAAACCCTTCCACTTCATAATAGACAAACGCATTATTACTGATATTTATTTTCGTCTAACGACGCGCGTTCTAGAAAAGAAAATATCTGTATCCCGGGCAACATACTTAAAACAGACACAGATCACAAAAATTGATTTAGGTCCTTTTGGGTATACATGTAAAGAATCAAGTCTCTCTGCTGCGTTAAGCTAATTACTTTACGTAATCAATGACAATTTTCTGCGATTTTATAAACCAACACACAGTAAGATTATGTGGTAATAGTGCGTTGTCTTTAAAAATCAAGAAAGTTGGTGACACAGGTTACAAGATTTTAACTAATTAATTTACAACTTGTAGTGGACCTTCTTACCAAAATTACTAGCCGCATCCCTTATCCCAATATCTTTAAGCTAAGCCCTTTAGCGGACAGATTGTATTTATATACTGACGGTTATGTATGTTATAATCTAAACTAATAAAAATATATTAACGCTTGTATGAAAAGGATAGGACATACTTCGAACTGTCAAATTAATAAAACTGCTTGTTCGTAGCACGTAATCGGTCAACACGCGTAATACTGAAGAAAATAAGCGACACTTCAGAACCGTATCGCCTATTTTTACGGAGTATTACTGCTAGCTAGTATTGCCAAAACTGTCAGTGTGCTAAACTGTCAAACCTATAGATCTATCCTTTTCATAAGAACTACGTGAACGTGATGAACCTTATTAGTATAGCTTAGAATAGCGGCCAATTTTTAGTAATTAATCAGAAAGAATGCACTCTTACTAACATTTTGATCCACACTAAGCAAATTTTTGGATATGGGACATACATTTTTTTTTTTGATAAGGCAGGGGAATGCCTATAAGTATGCTACCGACTAAAAGTATCTGCGGGTAAGCTGTCGGTTTCGGTTGTGGTCATTGGACAGCAGTCGTTACTTGACAGGTCTACTGGGCGACTGAATCAAATCATTTATTATAAGAACTCTTACGATCACTTGGCAATGAACGTCTATAAATATAATTGAATGATATAAAATGAAATTATAATGTAGTGGCATCATGAGGCATTTGAGTATATTATAATAAGTGATAGTGGTAATATTTGCAGGCGTATATGTATAGATATGCTAGTATTTATGTAAGATAATAAAATAATAGTATCACAATATAATAATTATATTCTCTTGAATATCATCATGTCAGCCAAAATACGTCCACTGCTGGACAAAAGCTTCCCCAAAGAATGAGGGGGTATACCATAATCGCCACGCTTCGCAGACGGGTTGGCGATCGACGCTGCTGCCTGTTCTCTAGTAGGTATTTCTTCGGGTGATTTCTACGCTACCCTTGGGATGAGATGGGGTGATGATATTCTATACCGTCATCGTGCAGAAATTGCGTATTCCGTAATTATTTAAATTACTTTAGACAGTATTGACGGGAAAAAAATTCACGGTACATAGTTCACCGGGACAGCTAGTACATTTATAAATACATACATATTAAAGATAAATTGCACCCAGACACAGAACAAATATGTACTACTTTTGGTTATTAATTTATTTGTTTCTTTTATTGTTTATAAAATCAAAAGTATATTTTCATTTATCAATAGAAATATACAACTGCAAGTAGTGTAAAGATACTTTGGACTCAATGTTGTCATGTTAGCAAGTTGACCGCGTGGTGGGCCTGGTGACCTGTAATTCAGGTTTCTCCAAAACCTACAATAGGCACCAGCCTCTCACAAAGTTAGGTTCTAACTTAGTAGCCAAACCATAATTAAGATGTATTTGTTATAATTAGAGCCTGTATTTCTTTGTGATGAGAAAATAAAAGAAATTTGAATTTGAAATAATCGAGCTCATTACACAAAGTTTTTTCATGGGTGGGGATCGAACCCATGACTTCTGGCTTTGCAGTCAGGTCATTAACCACTAGGCCAATAGGCCAGTCCACATTACACATACAGGGCAGGATGATATCACCAATTGTATATTAGGTATAAGAATATTTCCTCTTACATACACTCTTGATGTGGATGAGTGGCTCTTACCAACCGGCACAGTACCACAAACAGATTACTGTCTTCCCGGAGCTGCCTGCACCTGAGGACACTTCTCTTACTACTACCGCAGGAATACCTACTAATTACCAAAAACCCTGTATACTATTTGTGTATCCAGAATTCTTTAAGTGACCTATGGACGTTGAATGGAACTTTAAGGAAAAACAACTCGGAGACCTTCTAAAATAAAATAAGTGGTCAGACTAGTCAACTAGTTCAGTGATGGTAATATGGAAAAAATAATTAGCTACGACTTTTTTCTTTTACATAAAATCCTAACCATATTTTTATTAGGGTTCCGTAGCCAAATGGCAAAAAACGGAACCCTTATAGATTCGTCATGTCTGTCTGTCTGTCCGTCCGTATGTCACAGCCACTTTTTTCCGAAACTATAAAAGCTGTACTGTTGAAACTTGGTAAGTAGATGTATTCTGTGAACCGCATTAAGATTTTCACACAAAAATGGAAAAAGAATTATGATTTTGGGGGTTCCCCATACATAGAACTGAAACTCAAAAAAAAATTTTCATCGTACCCATACATGTACGATCTATAGATAGGTCTTCAAAAATGATATTGAGGTTCCTAATATCATGTTTTTCTAAACTGAATAGTTTGCGCGAGAGACACTTCCAAAGTGGAAAAATGAGTGTCCCCCCCCCCCCCCCCCTGTAACTTCTAAAATAAGAGAATGATAAAACTGAAAAAAAATTATGATGTACATTACCATGTAAACTAACAACGAAAATTGGTTTTAACGAGATCTAGTAAGTAGTTTTTTTTAAGGCGTCATAAATCGTAAACCGCAATTTACCTTTCATTTAATCAACGTAAATACTTGCTGCTGCGGAACCCTTCATGGGCAAGTCCGACTCGCACTTGGCCGGTTTTTTAACTAGGTCCGGATCCTAACATTAGGATTTACCTATAACAAGGCCATTAGTAACTCACCTGGCACAATGCACAATCTGATATATCGGAATTGCCAGCTAAGATAACCACCATCGTCCTCCATAACCCTTAGTTTATAATGTTTTTTTTTATGCTGGATGGGTTTGCGATTGACCTCGATCTCACCTGTGGTAAATGAAGATGTGGTCGAAGGTGGACCGCGCGTACCCATAAGATGTTCACTCTAGCCTTGAATAAACCCACGTTGTATGAGTCTGGAAACATGTACTTTGGGAGGGTGTTCCACCGCTTAACCGTGCGTATGATGAAGGAGGTAGCAAAGCGCTTCGTAATGTATAATGGGATGTCAATAACAAAGCGGTGGAGACCCTTCCGACACCTGGTAGTCCGATGAAAAAAGGGAGAAGGAGGGATAAGTTCATGGAGGTCTTGAGCGCATTCTCCAATGTAGTGTTAATGCAATCTCCCCTCCGAGTGATAGTTGCACCAAACGTCCCTTAAAATCCGACCTCACATCAGTAACCGAGACGAGGTGCGCACCCTTAAGGAAGTACCCTCTAGCGCGGATTACTTAGAGTTCCCGTGACGAGCACGGCACACTTCACACTGTGTAGGGAACACTTGGCCCTGGTCACTTGCACTTGTTCAGTTTTTCACTTAGATTTCTTCCTCTTAATTTCCTTCCATTTCACTTCAATTAAAACTCTGAATACCTTTAAATTGTTCCAAATTTGAAACATTTGCTAAGTCATATTTTTCGTTCTAGAAAAATTCGCCTATATTACATAATAATACATAATAATAGTCGTAATGCTTCTGTCCTTGTCTTCACCTACCTCTTTTCTTTCATAAAGCTCGCTCTATCTCTTTCTAATTATTCTGGAAACATCTAATGACAATTTTTTATTAAGAATTTTGTATGTCCTTTTCATCTGCTATTTTTTTTCTTTGGTTCTGGTAATATCTAGAAGATTCTAGCGCTGTTCCAAAAGCCACCAAAACCCCTTAGCGGTACTTGGGTTCCAAGCCCGAACGTGACAGTATGTAGCATATAAATAGATATTCATTCAATACCAATATTACCAATACGTACAATACATAAGATCTATTCAATATAAATTAATAGGATACCGACATCTCCGAAACATTCATTCAGCTATTCACAGTATGTACGTATTTTTTCGTCATTCGCTTATTCACGTGTACCCTGTAATGGTTACTGTAAACATATGACTGTATGCACCATAGACATACGATACATAGATCGGCTGACAGTTCAGATCAGACACTAATTCAAACATCCATTTTTAGAAACGCCTTTGTCCGTGTTTACCATATTACGGAACTTATGATTCGTAATGTATTTAAATATATCTAAGACTTTTTATAGACAAACTCCGCACAAAGTAAAAAATACCTCCATTTGGAGATGTTTCCAACATGTTTATTAACGGACACAAAGTACAACCAGAACAATTTATGGGAAAATACAATAATTTGTCCGGGAATGGGGCCTGAAACAGGCGCGCGATCCCTTATTTTTGCTACTTTAACTTAACGCAATGGTATTGTAGGGTCCGAAGTTTCCAAGACATATTTAAAAAAAAAATCTAATTGTGGTGTATCAGGTGTATGTAACCAAGCATCACGCTAATAATTTTTTATGTAAATTAAATCTCTCCAAAATAATAGAAATAAAAAGATACCAAGTGAAAGCCAAATTTTAGTTTTATTATTATTGTTTTTGCTTTGTAAATTTTTGTCAACATTGATCTTGCATATTTATCTTTTCTTATGTAAATTATTAAAACTTTAAGACTTTTAAGTAACTATTAAGATTTTATTTAAAATGTTATCGCTTAATTTTAAGTTTTGGAAGAGCGAAGTGCCCTAACACAGGCAATTTTTGCCTAAAAGGTCACTTCAAACACTAGCTGTAGTACAAATTTTATGAATGGAAAATAAATTATTTTGAATTATTTTATTTTTGAAGTCATTAACTCAATTTAGTGTTGTACTAATTTACATCGCCCATCGCCAGAATATATAATTTTTACTTGAATACTTTATGGGCCACGTTCAGGTTTTTAAAACTGTCCTGCCGCGATTAGTCCAACGCATAAGAAAAACAAAAGCATAACCGATCTATGAAGTACTTTAAACGAATGCTAAAACTATAGCAGGCACATATGACGTTTAACAATATAATTAGTTTAATAGACTAACTCACATGAATACATCTTTAAAAGATGAAGAACTAAGCCTTTCCTGTAAAGGAAACTAAATAATTGAGTCTGTACTCAACACAAGGAGAAAAAATGACTAAAATTAAATTAAAATTTTGGTTAAAGAAGAACCTTCCTTGATTTAATCTCTACTACTATCTCGTCTCGTCTAGAAAACTATTAAATAATATAAGTGTCCGAAATAAGCTCAAAGTGGATAGATAGAATGAATAAACAATATTCAAGTAGGATAAATAATAATATTTATTACCTCATCCTGTCACTACTATTAGAATGAATCAAATGTACCAGAACTGTTAGTGCCTACATTTTACCTAATTATATTGTACTTGTTTCCATTTAGAATTGTTACAAGCCAGTATGATTCATTTCGATAATTCATTGTTTACTTACGTAGTCAATCAAATAAAATTCCATATTTAGTATGTACCTATTGTAAGCTTATAACAAGTCTACAGAAAACGAAATGTATTAACGAATTCGAGCATTCGATAGGAAAGAAGCATTGTGATTGGTCAAACTTATCACGTCATCAAGACAGTATCCAATCGTAGCTCTTCATGCCCATAGAGAGTTCGAACATTACATTTCACTAATTTTAAAATCCTTGTTAAAAATCACAGATTTAGAATCCGGTATGCACTTCATAGATCGGTCGGTCATGCTTTTCTTATATATTTGATGTATAGGTAGCAGCAAGATGGAATGAACATGGCCTATAATCGATTAATTCAAATAATGTTCATGGGTAAAACCAAACTAAAAAGAAATATATAAGAGTTACCTAATCTTCCAAGCACATAAATATTACCTGACACTTGTTTAAATTTCATATTATAAATTAAGCTCGCCTATGCAAATGCCTTTTGTTTTGTAGTTTTGTTTCTGACTGTAATAAAGAAAGAAAAGTAACATGTTCCATGTTGTATTTTTATACCTACTAACTACAAGATTGGCAAACAAACATACAGAAGACCTGATGGTAAGATGCAACTTTAACCAACATATTAGCTTCTCTGTGACGAGCACTGGCGACCTGGCTCACTCTCAGGACCACAGTATTAGCTTTTATTGTATTCTGGTAGTAGAGGCGTTTACAAAGTTGAAATGCTAGAAGAAATAATCCTCTTGACTGCTACTTGTTAGCGCTGCTCTCAAGTTGGAGCCTACGGGCGCGGTGGTATGGGACTCCCGAAACTGACTAACTTAAGAATAAGCTCTACTTTAGAGACTCAGTTTGCTGTCTCTTATTCGTACTCGAATAACAAACGGATCCAGCAAAGTGTAATCAGTATTTCCCTTTATACCGAGAATACTCGTATAGAATAAAAGGTATACTTATGTGGTGTGTCTGTGAATTGCTGAAGTATGTAATAATTTACATATACATATTTATGTATCTCTTCTATATAGGGACCTACTTAGAATAATTTCATTTTTTCCTTTGTGCTCGATTGCATTAAAAATTTCTACTTAGATCAAAGTGGAAGGCAAGTACTGAAACAAAATTTGAATTAACTTGTAGCCAAATTACGCCTTGGACAAACAATCTCAAACTATACTAGCTATCTGTACAGGACATATTATAGTGCACATTTGAATATATACACAGGTGCACTCTCTTTACACTCTAATTATTCGCTGGAATGGCTGACACGACCTGAGAGGGCACAGGCAGATGATAACTGGCCCCATTCAAATTACCAGCGATACAACATTAAATTGATGTATCAAATGCTAAGTAAAGCCATTTCGGAATTGCACAAGTAATTTTTTTTCATCCCGTTTTATAACATTTTTTTTTGTAATTGAGTTGAACGGCTTCGGGCCGTTGCTTTAATATTTCTTGCAACACTTATTGGCTTGACCCAGAAACCGAACCCAATACCAGCAAAAAGTGCTTCCTCATTAATTGTGATTGAACTTGCTACTGCTACCCCGACAAGACAGTAAAACATGCGTAATACAAAATATAGTAGTTTCTCACTATCTAGGTCAGAAGAGTAGTGTCTATGAAACACGATTACTTATACCAAATAGTATGAGTTAGCAATGCTGATGACGCCGGTTTGAATAAGGAATGTTTTTATTTACTATGTCACCAAGCAAACTTACGCCTTACCTTATGGTAAGGAATTACCGCGGCCATTGCCACATTATGCAGTTCCTTCCTGCTCCCGATGAGGGCAAAGCCAAAAAAATTACTATACAATCTTATTACTTGTTCGTATTTTGATAAGATAGATACTTCAAAAGCGTATCCATCATTGAGCGAGGCGTCAAGTCGGCTGAAAGACATCCACTACTGGAGAAAGGTCTCCCCTAGAGATCTCCAGAATTACCTGTCTTGCGTTACCTGCTTCCATCGGCTTCCAATGACCTTCACAAGATCATCGGGTGGAGATCTGCCCACGCTGTGTCTTCCGGTTCATGATCGCCACCAAAGAACCGTTCTACCTTATCTGCCGTCGTCGATTCTACATTAAATATCAAAATCATACCACCTCTGCCAGTCATGTTGATGTAGAAGCCGCTCTCACCGGCTTACAGGTATTCCGCATACTATAAAAAAGTATCACCCTTCACCACTCATCTTTAATTACGTACCTAGCTAAGTACTTTCACTACATATATACCTACCTACAGTATGTACCTATATGTATATTTACATAGTATAACTTACATAACATACCTAGAACATATACGATCTAAAGTAATAATCACACATTCTGTAAGTACAATGTACAGCTTTAATTTCAAACAGCGAACAATTTTCTCGATGTCACGTTACACCAACCTACCTATATAGTATATCATAATGCCGTCATAGAGTACAGTAGTTGAGATTTTCCTGCGCGCGGGGAGAGGGTGTCGGGGGGCGAAGAGGGCGCGCGCACCCGTCGGGGCCTCTCGCGCCCGCGCAGCCGCGATCGCGCCTGCACTGCGCACGAGGGCTACTCTCCGGGGGACTTAACATTTTAGCTCGCTTGACGTCACCCCAACTCCAATCTTTTATAATACGGATAAAAATACTACAATAAAACCACTGTCCATAGAAGTAACAATTAGCAATTTTCTAGTTTTAAAATATTTTCGTATTGCAAGCGTCTTTCATATACAATCGAATCATCTCGAAGGCCCTTCCGAAGCCCTTTCACTAATTAAACATTCCTACTTTTACGATACTCGCTATAATACCTGCCGAGAAGTAGGAAAAACTAACGGTTCTAAGAATGATGAGTGCGTCTTTTGGATGCACACGTGGGACGCGTTTGCGCAAGGCGCCTCCCAAATCGCGGCGGCCACCGACCACCGAACAGAGAAAGGTTGTATCACGCAACCTATGCAGTTATACGGATATTTTATCGAATTAAAATATTGTAACTGTGTCTATTGGGTATGGTTTAAAAAGTATCGAATATATTTTTTTAAATTAGGACCCTATTGTTCAGAAAAAAGTTTTATGTGCTTTCTTACGTAGGTAGTAGTACTACTTTTTGAAATTCTATGGATGTTTTACTCATCGTTTGTAATTAAATAAGAATCTTTAACAAAAATGCTTCATTATATTATTTTGAAGAATTACGGGTCTGTCCGTAGCATTCAGCGTAGCAACCACATGGCATGATACTTTAAGCAAACAACAGTACAATATTTAACATAGCTGAAGAAGTATTTAATGTTATGATAACAAATTGGTCAATAACTTGTATATACGTAAGTTAGCTATTTGTTTAAATGATTACAATGATGAACTAAATGTCAATACCATTTTATTATTATTACTTAATATAAATGGAAACTTCCATTTATTTTAATAATTAATAAACATTCAGAACGAATAAAGATTTTATCTAACTAATATGATAAAGATAAAAGACATGACTTTTGTTATGATAAATAACAAAAACGAATAAATGATTAAAAAAATATCTTTGTCTGATAGAAAGCTACATTACCAGCGAGTAACATTATTTTGAACATAAAGTCTACTTTATGTTTAAAATAATTAGAAATCGCTACAATAATTACAATAATGTCACCCGCGCCGCGGTACCAAAAATGTGCCTATAAAAGTCAGTATTTGGCCCTAAAATACTAATTCTATGTTCCAAACTAGTACCCGGCGACGCCGAAGCGGGTTACTTACATAATAATAACCTTAAAATAATACAGTCAATATTGAGACCACCTTTTGAGACAAACTTTAACATAAACAAAATCTTCTTATATGTGTTTTATTGTATTTAACGAATTTTACTTCTAAGACCACGTTCTCGTAAAAGTTTGTCTACATAACTTAATAGAATAACCTCCAAAACATATTGTTGGTATATCACCGCTAGCCTCCAGTCACCTGCGGCGTCGAATACACGTGGAACCGCTTGCGCAATGCTTGCCTGCGCCCGCGCTACTTTCCTTACGGTCACTACCCTTCACGGGACTACGGCACCGTCTTTACACTTTGATGACGGAACTATTCCCCATCACAGTAAATGCAGTGGAGTTTTTATTCAATTCTGTGGGACAACAAAGCTTTGATAATAAACGGGTATTTCGTAATATTATCGCTTGTAAATGTAGAGGTTACGTATGTTTGGCAACTATTGTAACCTCTTTGGTAGCATTTGTTCATAACCAGGACACAAGCACACCTTATATGGCAATTATAATTAGTGTTCACGATTTGAATTGGTGCTTAAGAATACTTAGACGGTCACCGTAGCCTAGTTGGTAGTGCTCCTGCCTACGAAGCTGGTGGTCCTGGGTTCGAATCCCGGTAAGTGCAAATATTTGTGTGATGAGCACGAACATTTGTTTCTGAGTCATGGATGTTTAATTGTATTAAAGTATTTATCTATCTATATAAGTATGTATATCGTCTCCTGGTACCCATAGTACAAGCTTTGCTTAGTTTGAGGCTAGGATGATCTGTGTGACATTGTCCCTAGATATTATTATTAAAAAATGTTATTAGATAAAAAGTACTTTTTTCACATTAGACCATAAAAACTTCAAATAAAACTTTAGTTTCTTTATCGTATGGGTATGCTGATGTTTAATTTACTATAGATAACAGAAACTTTTGGAATTATATTAAGTCTGCTAAGAGTCGGCTGATAATCTATTTAGATGTAAGTGTTTAAATTTCTTGGCAGGGCTCTGTTCCTTCCTCAAAATACGACTATAACAATAATATTATAAAGGCGAAAGTTTGTGAATGTGTGAGTGTGTATATTTGTTACTACTTCAAGTTTAAACGGCAGCAGCGATTTAAAAAAAATGGTATGTAGTCCGCTGATACCCTAGATTAACACATAGGCTATAATTTATAAATTTTCTAGCGGGTAAAACCGCGGGGAACTGCTAGTTTTATATATAATTACAGCGAAGTAAGATTTTTTGTATTTGTAGTTTTGTTTTATGTTTTTGGTGCAATGAATATTATTTGAAATAATATAATTAATAAAATCGATTTATTTTCTCTTCACATAAAAGGGTTTTCAAGCTTATAATTAAAAATAAGAAACAAATTATTATTATTATTATCGAGATTTTATAACTTCACTACCCGTCATGTCATATGTTAGTCTATACTAACAAATGACGACTCTATTTTTAGGGTTCCGTAGCCAAATGGCAAAAAACGGAACCCTTATAGATTCGTCATGTCTGTCTGTCCGTCCGTATGTCACAGCCACTTTTTTCCGAAACTATAAGAGCTGTACTACTGAAACTTGGTAAGTAGATGTATTCTGTGAACCGCATTAAGATTTTTACACAAAAATAGAAAAAGAACAATTATTTCGGGGGGTCGCCATACATAGAACTGAAACTCAAAATTTTTTTTTTCATCGTACCCATATATGTGTCATATGGGTGTCTATAGATAGGTCTTCAAAAATGATAATGAGGTTCTGAATATCATTTTTTTCTAAAGTGAATAGTTTGCGCGAGAGACACTTCCAAAGTGGTAAAATGGGTGTCCCCCCCCCCCCCCCTCTAATTTCTAAAATAAGAGAATGATGAAACTAAAAAAAATATATGATGTACATTACCATGTAAACTAACAACGAAAATTGGTTTGAACGAGATCAAGCAAGTAGTTTTTTTTTAATACGTCATAAACCGCAATTTGTTTTTAATACGTCATAAACCGCAATTTGCATTCATTTAATCAACTGAAATACTTGCTGCTATGGAACCCTTCATGTGCGAGTCCGACTCGCACTTGGCCGGTTTTTTATATATCACGCTCTTTAAATATTTTTGTAAATTCGTTAGTATAAAGGGAATTAGATTTTGTTATAATATAAATACCACTCTGAATACTCAGGAATAAAAAAAGTTAGCCCGCACCCCTATTCTTGAGCCGGTAAGACAACAGTCATTACGATCACCCCTTTATAAATTGACAGCACACCTAGGAGCTAAACAGGTCATGAGTGCCTAACTACGCAACATTGCTAAAGTAAAAAACGCACTTTTGTTTTATGTTTATCGTAATCTAATTATTATTACTATTCACCACATGCATTTAAGACAAATTATCTAAAACCCAGTCTATTAAGGGTAACTTGTTGGTTGGCTTGGGTACTTTATTATTTCGCTGGTTTAACGGTGGCATGTTAAACTGTAAGTAATGACCCGAACGTTATAAAACTTAGTATTTTGTGTATCTATGGCGTTCATTAGGTGGCTGTGTCTTACCATCGAGCCTCCGAGAGATTTTACTTGTAGTTTAGTGTTCTGAAATATATTTTTTATTATCTCCTTTATTTATACAACTTATTAGCCAACTAAGTTGTATAAAAAAGCATACGGCGCACCTGATAGTAAGTGGTCACCGTAGCCTATGAACGCTTGCATCACCAGAAGCATCGCATAGAAACATAATTAGCGCGTTGCCGTCTCTTTAGAAATATCAGAACTCCTTTTTGAAGGGCCCATGCTGAAGTCTCTGGGGAAAACCGTACCAATGTTTGTCCGTTTTTGTTTATTTTAAATTCCTTACGGGAACCTGCTGATCGTGGCTTACAAAGTTTAGAAAATACCTTTCCTCAGTAGTATGGAATAGAGAGCGCACTATAATAATAGTACGTATGTCGTGCATAGTTGGCTAGATTCCATTGAAGTTTGCCATAATTTAAGCAGGAACAGTATAATTATTAAATATTAGGGGTGATAATGAACAGTTCCAAGACGTGAAGGTCACGATTATCATACAATGGCCACGAACCGATCTGTGTGTGTGTATGAATGCCGCGGCCGTACGGTGACAGAACTGATGTTATGCAACTTATTTAAATACTTGCATACTTTACTTTTTATGTGTCATTTTACGGTTGATTATTTGTGAGAGAATGTTATTGTTGTCAAAGTACGGGTAATTTTTTAATCAATTTATATAGAGAGTTCTTTCGTTTTAGACTAACTTATGTAAGGAATGAACAATCAAGAATGCAACGTTGAACATAAATAAATTAAATAGAAGCTCAAACTATCTGATATTTTCCTGTTATATTCATACAAGTTTTCTACGGACATTTTTCACGATGTACTACTGAACATTTTACCTTGTGTCGACGTTCGCGTCGGTGGATACAGTTGCATATTGACAGCGAGCAATTATACTTTGTTCGGGGATCCTAATAATGGAATTTAATTTCTACAAGTAATTCAGATCCATTAATCTCTATTTAAGAAGATATCCCGCCCTATTTATCTCATGCAGTGTCTCTACGCCTTGCTATACAGCTTTTACGCAGGCATTTCCATGAAACAACTTGAGCTACGCTTCGTATACAGTGGTTGTAAACAAAACACTATCAAATTTGTCGTGCAAATGTTTAAGTGGAAGGATTTTGATACTTCCACTTAAACATTTGCACGACAAATTGTTGAATATAGTGGAACCGTAGTTTAAGACCATCTAAATGTACCTATATTCCTGCAAATAAAGAAATCATTCATTCATTCATCCATTCATTCATTCAAAATTCTTTCTCCATCAATAGCACAGAGATCAATTTCACTGCGTCAATCGTAAATAAGGATACTAAATTTCTCCAACAATTAAGAATAAAGTAAATATGTATTAGAATGAAACATGTTACAGATATAGGTATGATGGATAATTGTTACATAACATACAAACATTTGTAACAATATATTGAAAACAAATAACAAACGATAACTGTTGCATTATTTAAAACATAATTGACGATATATTTGTTGTTCGGTACATATTTACTACTTATATATAAAACTAGCAGAGCCCGCGGACTTCGTTTCGCGTTATAAATACATATTTTTGTCCCTGCCTGATGGTCCCGCGTAATACTTCGGGTTAAAACTTGGGGATAAATAAAAATTATGATGATGAATCATAGCCTATGACACTCCACAATAACGTAGCTTTCTATTGAGGAAATAATTTTGAAAATCGGTGCAGTAGACCCAGAGAATACCCCTTACAACGTCAAAAACTCACAAGCTCGCCAACTCACAAACGTTACATTTATAATGTAGTTAGTATAGATGTCATGAACATGCGAACATTTCTTAATAAACATTTTATATATCATTATTTTTGTTCCCACACCTTTAGTCTAACTTTGAATTCCTAAATGGGCGGTTCTGTAAATATTTTAGGAATCTTTATCTATATTACATCCAATTAGTTTGGTGAACATGATAGTAAAAGTAGCAAAGTTTTTGTAAAGTTTGTTTACAAAGTTTCTAAACTTAAAGTAACTCAAGTATAGCTAAGTAGTTATCGATGATAAACTAACTGACCAACTTTTAAATGAAATATATTTATCCTAATTCTAGTTTACATAATAGCAATCTAGGTAAGATTTTGCCAATGTCAAGTGAGAAGTGACATTTTGCTTGGTACGTTCACATACACTTGAGATGATAGTAAGTGTATAACAAATGCACGTGGATCTTGATACAACTGTGCACGATTGAATAGAGTGCAATACTCTTAACTAGCCTGTTTGACTGGTGGTTAGTGACTATGAATGCTAAGCCAATGGTCATGGATTCGATTCCCACCAGGGGCTCTACTGGCTAAGTCACCGAACATCGATTTCTTAAATGGCGTTCAAATAAAGGTCGCCTTCAACGTTGACCATCGATTCCGGACCATTTATGACGTCACATGTGTCATGGAAGCCGATTTAACAATTGATTAAGTCATTTTTAACCTTTATTTATTTGAACGCCATTTAAGAAATCGATGTTAGGCGACTTAGCCGGTGGACGCCCAGGACTAATCTTTGGGAGGTGAGCACGATTATTTCTTCTGTGACTGGTGTAATTAATCTATTATATCATCTCTGGTTGTCATAGTGCAGGCTCTACCTATTTCGGATCAGATGGCAGTGTGTTAATTGTGTGCAAAATATTTATTTATTTTAATTAACTGACTTCAAAAGGATTCTTTTTGTATGTTTGTTGCACGTTTTCTCCGTTATTTGTGAACCGATTCTAATATTTTTACAATCGATCGGTATGATTTCAGAATAGTCCCATATAACTTCAATTTGTTTCATTACGTTATCTAGAAGAAAAGTGGAAGCCAACATTATAATTTAGAAAAAGTACCGTCGAACTGAGAACCTCCTCCTTTTTCTGAAGTCGGTGATAAACAATAATGGTTTTGTACACCAAGTAAACAACATGTGCGTAACAAAATATATGGTAGCGTAATAATAATATACAAAGGTCGATATTATTCGCAATTTGCGATTTCTCATAGACAACCCCAAATACAGATTGAAATCGATACATGTTATTGAAAGCCAGTACATCTCATTCATTACCACAGATAAAAAAGACAAATTTAAGTATAAAACTTTAGTTTAGTTATACTTTCCTATTTGTAGTTTAAATAACTGTATGTAACCTCACAGCCCTTTGCAATAATCGAATATTGAAGGCCAAAGAAACTCGTACTAACAGCATGAGCAAACTAAACGAAACAAATTTACGAGTTCAAACTATGGGAGTGACTACAAGCCTGTGTACTGTCTATGGAGGATAACAGTTGCTAAGTATATTAGAAACACGCAACACAAAGCTGGTAGAATAAAAAAAATACAATATCGATCACAGACATGCGACAGAAATCGTGCCACATAAATTTACTGTTCTCTGTGAAAACATATCACACACAATAACATCGTATCTTCTTCCATCAAAGTAATTTGAGCGTACTTATTTATTCATGTTCGTGGAAGGTATACCTGTTCGGGTTCTCCGTAACATAATAAAACAGTTATTTGAACAAGGTTTTAGATAACTACCCTCTTATGAATCGAAGTCTATGATATTGACGATCACCGTAGCCTAGTTGGTAGTTCTCCTGCCTACGAAGCTGGTGGTCCTGGGTTCGAATCCCAGTAAGTGCAAATATTTGTGTGATGAGCACGAATATTTGTTTCTGAGTCATGTATGTATTTAAGTATTTATCTATCTATATAAGTATGTATATCGACGCCTGGTACCCATAGTACAAGCTTTGCTTAGTTTGGGGCTAGGATAATCTGTGTGACATTGTCCCTATATATTATTATTTCGTATTTAGAAATGATAATTTACTTTGAGTCATGCTTAATATCATACTTAAGGAACTGTTTATCCAATCGATCATTACATCATCATCATATCAGCCGAAAGACGTCCACTGCTGGACAAAGGCCTCCCCCAAAGATCTCCACAATTGCCGGTCTTGCGCTATCCGCGTCCAGCGATTTCCAGCGACCCGCACAAGATCATCGGTCCATCTTGTAGGGGGCCTGCCCACGCTGCGTCTTCCGGTTCGTGGTCGCCACTCGAGAACCTTTCTGCCATTATCATTACATTATCTGCCTGATATCCCCTGCTGCATGTAGGCCCCCCTCAAAGGTTTATATAACGTTGCCATTTAGAGGGGTTTGCCATAGTCACCCCGCTTGGCATACGAGTTGGCGACTAATGGCGACCGCAGTTAGGTGGTAGCTAGTACACACAGGTGGCTTCCCTTAATCGCCTTTTACGACACCCACGGAATGGTTTGGGTGGCGATGTTTGTAGGCCAGAAACCACACGGGCAGCAGGGTCTCTTACGGTCTCTCTGTATTCAATGAGCATCAAACTGCTAAGTTTGATGGCTTGTGGAAGTATTTCGGCTGATATGATGAGGTAGTATGATAGTAAATTCAGGGTGTTTACTATCGTAGGATACTAGGACCTGCGGCATGAAACCAACCGTCCCATCAAAGGTTGTCTTTATTATGCAATATATAGTTTTGATTTCCTTCTATACTCTATAGACATACTCTTGAGATTGTTTATTATTAGTTCACGAAAACAAATAAAAATATATTTTGACGGTCACCGTAGCCTAGTTGGTAGTGCTCCTGCCTTCGAAGCTGGTGGTCCTGGGTTCGAATCCAGGTAAGTGCAAATATTTGTGTGATGAGCACGAATATTTGTTTCTGAGTCATGGATGTTTTCTATGTATATAAGTATTTATCTATCTATGTATATAAGTATGTATATCGTCGCCTGGTACCCATAGTACAAGCTTTGCTTAGTTTGGGGCTAGGATGATCTGTGTGACATTGTCCCTAGATATTATTATTTAGGAGTTTGGTAAGGTGATGAAACCTTATATTTATTGCGCAAATAATTTACTATACAAAAAGTGGCAAGTTAGAAATATGCGCCTTTTAGTTTAAGATCGCGTACTTCGTAATGAATAAGCTAGTTTAACGTTATGTTCCATTTAAGTTATCAACAATTCGAATATTATCTCTATGTAGAGACTGATTGTTAGGATCGTATAAACGATCAATATGAAGCAGGCTTCCATTACACATCTCAATATTTTATCATTATGGGGATTAGTGTTCGCAAATACTTAGTACAAAAATATTAAGATTTTGATCACTTGACGGGCCGTATGGCTTGATTGGTAAATAAGTTACCTATTTGCCTTTCACGCCTCAGTCCCACCCAGAACAGATATTTTTATGCATGAATATGTCTTTTTCTCGTGGATCTGGGGTCTATACAACATTTATCTTAATTAACGCACATTCTGAAAATAGTTTGTTCAGAATCGTTTACTGAATCGATTTATATCATTTATAAGATAGGTAATTTTTTATTCCAAAATAAATAAAACTACGGAAATTATTGTCATATTAACCCTGTACAGTCAAAACAAATTGAAATGGACCGTAAGTCAAAGTAGTAGTAATAAAACTTTAAAATTGCAGGTTTATTATTTGTATTCATATACAAAAAATCATCATTCAATACAAAATAAAGAAAAATAAACGTTATTCCAAGAAATTAATTTAGTAAATAACAATGCATATACATGTTAAATAATAAATTCAGTCTATGTATTATGATTACAACATAATATTCTAATTGGGGCGTTTGACGGTGTGCGTTAATTACGTTACATGTTGTATAAGTATGTATTTTCATACAACAAACATAGTACATATAAGAAAAGTAGTACGTGTAGTATATCAGTTATCTGATTGTAGTACAACCTCTGCGTAGTTTGGGATCAGATGGATGTGTGAATAATATCCCAGGATATTATTATTAATACTCCATGAGATGGTTACTCTCTTTCGGTTGAATGTCAAATCTTATTTGACAAAACATCTCTTAAGACAAAAATATATCTCAATATTTTTATTAGTAAAAGGATAATGAACAACCCTAGCCTAGTAAAGATATTCTCATCTCAAACTAAGTTCTTAAGGTTAACTACTAAGTGTCCGTCTTATCAATTTAGTAATCAAACGTAAACAAGTAAATTGATTAAATATTAATTATAAGTGGAACTGATAAGGCGATTATTGTTCACTATTTATATATAACGATTATGTAAAACAAGATAAATAAGAAAACTATGATTAGTTTATTCAGCTTAGTCTGACGATATTGTACATACATAAGGTAGGTTATTATAGGATTTAGGTACATAATGTGTACTTAATATTATCCTACTAATATTATAAAAGCGAACACGATGACCTGCGATCGTCAAACCGTCTGCCAAGCGTGGCGATTATGGCATATCCCCCATTCTTTGGGGAGGCTTTTGTCCAGCTGTGGACGTACTTTGGCTAACATGATGATGATGAATAATAGGTAGGTAGCGTATGAACAAATAACATTTATGATTCCACCTCCCAGCTCCCCAAATAATGAACTTAGTTTCCACTCAAATACTAAGTCGGCATTAAACCTAACACTGTATGTAAATATGTCTATCTTACAATCGTACCTGTCCCACCTGTGATGATACTACTCTTCCGGACGGAAATTTTGTCCCAAAATCCAAATTATAAAAATCACCGATACGCGTGTCGCGTGTGGGTCGATGACCCTGTGGAACTACCCTGATTTCACATCTTCCATCACTGTCTATCGTACGCGTGTTAAGTAACGTTATCTCGTTCGCGCTGCTCATTCTCACGTGTGCGCACGCTGCACTGTCGCATGCGCCACCTATCAAAAGTTCTATTCGACTCTAGGAACGACTTTATGAATTTTGGATGTTGTATGAACAATTTCAAACGCGCAGTGTTTAGACTGATTGATGAGTGGTGAGTGAGTGGTCGAGCACGTTGAGCTAAATTGTACATTGACACCACGTCAGTGGTGATACTTTGACCTTGACAGCGTCTGTGTTACGATGGCAGTAAAGGCGGTTTTCGTAGAGCACGTGTATCTATGATTTACAGTATACGCAACTCAGCAACAGAGAACAATAAAAGCTATTGTGGATTAATTTGTTATTATTGATTATATTGATATTGTTACGTAGATAAATAAAACTAGAGCTGTTTTGTTATGTCTTTACATAATATTATCGAGTACTATCTATGAATAATAAATGAATAAATTAGCTCTAATATATAGTCATGACGGTACCAATACATAGTTAGAAATTATCTAAACTAATTACTAATAACTTATCTAAATATTAACCGTCGTGTAAAATATATATTTCTCCACTTTTAAGAAATAATTATTATTCTTAACTAATTATTACATTTACATTATTCTTAGCATTTCTCTCGCAAATCATTTAATTATTATTTATTTATTTAGTAGTTTAACCTAAAAATAAATTATTATTTAGTATGAAGTTTATGAAGTTGTTTTGTATTGCTTAGTTATTAGATCTAAGGTTTACGGTAGAGCAAATTCATCAATTCACAAGCAATTGTTCACCTGTGAAAATAAAAATTCATTTGGGGGTATTTGCCAAAATCTATATATAAATTTGACAGTAACTTAATATAAGCTAGCTAAATATAAAAAGCATAAATTAAATGTTAGGTTATATATATATATATATAGGTGTATTTTAATTTCTATATTTACCTTAAAATAAGTCTTAATAAAAGTCTACTAGTCTTTTTATTTATTTATTTATCGTGACTCCTGGCAGTCGAGTTTGCCTTCGCAGTATGATGGTTATTAGTACTAGGATACTGCTGCCCGTTCTCTGCCAGATATTCCCTCGGGATTTCTATGCCTCTCCCGGGATAAGATGGGTTGGTGATAATTGTCGCCGTCACCACACAGAATGTATTCCTAATCCGACTTTGTATTATTCAGGTATGTTTGAGTGCCATGACGCGTAGCCCATAACCAAGTGCGTTGACCATTTTATTGCTAGAACTACGGATGACAGACTCCGGTTAAATGAAACGATTCTACCATTTGTAAAGCACATTGAGGTAACAAAAAATTGGCTATTTTTGGTGTATAGCCATATAATTATGTGAAATTTTAACAACTGTTTATTAAGGAAGTTTTAACGTTTCTTTTAAATAGTTAAGTTAACTTACAAGTGCGAGTTGTGACTCGTTCTATAGGGGTTCCGGATGTACCTATAACATTGGATGTAAAAGGAAAACCAACACTAATATATTTTCAGGGGATCCTTATATCAGTAATTACACAAATATTATTAAGGCGAAAGTTTGTGAGTGTGTATGTGTGTTACTTCTTCACGTCTAAACGGCTGGAGAGATTTTAATAAAATTTGGTATGGAGTTAGCTGACACCCTGGATTAATACATTTTATAAAGTTTAACGCGGGTAAAACCACGGGGCACAGCTAGTAATAAATAAATTTGTATGCCTATATTATCTTTAAAGCGGATAATCAAATTAATATCTAGGGACATCTAACACATTGCTATCTGATCCCAAACTAGGCAGAGGTTGTACTATGGCAACCAGATAACTGATAAACGTACTTATATACTTGTAAATACATACATATTATAGATAAATTACAACCAGAGAAAGAACAAATAATCGGGCTTATCACGGTAAGATTCTTCCTGGATGGGGATCGAACCTAGACCTACACCTAACCTAGAACTGACGCTCTACGTTAATACGCAATTATGCGGGCTGGTTAAGTGTCGAAAGGAACATTTCATCGATACGACGGAAAACTAAGCGCTATGAAGTGTCAAAACCTTTGTAGTGGCTATCTACAAAAAACAGTCAGGAAGAATTAAGTACCGTTTACTCTTACGTATATGTATGTGTTTACTTAATTAACTTATGTTGATATGTACTTTTGTTAATTGTAACCCCACTTGTGTATTTTATACCGCTACGTGAGACCCAACAACTTAATTATATTGAGATAATATTGTATTTAAGGGGATGAATTTATGTTTCTGACAAAATCGCTTGACACAATACGGAGAAATTAGGTAATATATAAACAAAAAAGAGAAAATTAATATCGTCCTTTTTTAAGTCGATTAATAAATTTCGGAATACTTTCTTAGAGTAATTATATCGCCCAGAATTAAATCGCTATGGAATAGACTGTCAAGTTTAAGGCGGCGCGGCGTACATAATTTAATTTTTCTCAGCAATTAATTAACATTCAGGACTGATGTATATATGTCAGTTCATATATATAAATATACTAGCGGCCCGGTACGTGCTTCGCTACGTATAAGGCATAGTAATCAAAAAAATGATTATTAAGTTCATTTAGTCAAACAAAAAAATATTTTAAATTGCTAAAAGATGTTCATTTTACACTTTTTCAAGACTTTTTTAAATTTTCTTTACGTACAAACCTTCCCTGGACTTCCACGAATAATTCAAGACCAAAATTAGCCAAATCGGTAAAGGCGTTGTTGAGTTATAACATTACAACGAAAAGTGGCATTGATTTTTATATATATAGATATTATTATAAAATAAATAATATTAAATAAAATACAGCCCGTCTTACTCGCCGATAATGCAGTTTTCTATAGGTGAATGAACGTCCATTACCAACATAGAAAACATTTTCCCCTTATAAGTTGAAAAAAGTTGTTTGGCGTGAATTCTGGGCAATTTATTGGCGTGCCGCTCACCGCCCCTCAGTCCACAAATTTTTGTTTATTTATAAAGTTATTCTATAGGCAATGGTACCCTTTTTTTTGATAAGGCAGGGTGAATGCTAATGCATGCCAACCGCAAAAAGTGTCTGCGGGTGGGTGTGTCGGACTCGCACCGACTAAACCTAACCTGCCGTGGACTTCTCCTGGCGCCTGATACGGGGAGCCCCGCGAGAACGAACGAGAACGCGGGTATGCTGCTCCGGTGCTCCCCTAAGGCAGTGGTACCCTACCATGAGAGTTTTTAAGCCACCCAGTAGGCCTGAGGTATGGCATAACTACGGCTTAACTAACCCTCTGAAGCATGGAGACGCTCATAAATTAAACCACATTCGTTGGTCATTTGTGCGTGTTTAACCGCACCATTGAGAGCCACCAGTGAGTGTTTATATGTGCGTCGCCTTAAACCGAGAACAATATAAATAAGAGCAATAATTATAAAGATAACATCAAATTTTACATTGTTCCGTAGGATTGTCGGATTCATACATAATTTTACTTTGAACTTGAATTAACGCAGAGAGGTAAATATGAAACATAATTTAGCTGTATTGTTTGTTGCCTGGAAAAAGTATTTTGCATAAGCTTCCGCCCGTGGATTCCCCTGGGATTTTGGAATACTAATAAATTGTTCGGGTTAATTGTTAGCCTATAGGTAACTTCAAGGAAAAATGGCTGTAAATTTCAAACATATAGGCTCAGTATTTAAATCATGAACAACCAAAAAACAGATACACTTCGTGAATGAAAAACCTACTAATAACTAGGAAGTTGGAATAATTAATGAAATCTGATTAAAAATTAGATACTAACTATCGGTAGTAAAAATTAAGTTTAATCTCGCACTAAATTTCCGATCCAATATTTTTTTAAGGTTTAGTGCTCAGTAAAGCATAAAATCATCAGCGACATCTTTAAAAATGCATAGTTTCCCAGAATGTTTTCCCAGAAGCCAACAACTTTTTTCAAGACGGTGCTTGAACCTCTATCAGGATCTGTCAGCTATTTGTGATGTTATGTTCAGTAGGTAACCCTTATAAAAATAATTCCATCAAAAAAATTAACTGGTTTGTTCCATTAGCTCTAATATAAAACGACATTTTAATGATATGGGGGTAGGTCATTTGAAAATTTGATGTAGTTTTTCTTTTTTATTATTATATTTCTTTATTATTTATTATAATTTAAAAATATGTACAGACGCCATTACATCAAGCTACCCCAATCTGTCAAATTTCCCCAATTGAAAGTGAACTTTATCCTTATGTGCTAAAGTTAAAAATCTACAAAAGAAATTTGATAGATTGGGGTAGCTGGATGTGTTGGCGTCTGTACTAGCTCGTTTTGGTTTTGGCATACAAATATAACTTCACATTCGATCTAAAGAGACAAACTTTAGCTCAAGGCGATAGATGTCTCAATATTTTTATTAGAGGGTAATATAAAATATTTCCCAAGGTCGGTTTCTAAATATGTTTACGAATGTCTCGTTCGGTGCACTAACGACTATGGATACAACAAAATTGCTCTGACCTGCCTACCTAGACTACCTAGTAGGAAGCTGCCAGATCTATATTAGATTAAACAAAGGAGCGAATGGATATAAAACTGTGTGTGAAAACAATACTGTCTAAAAGGTACGAAATCCTTATTCTTAATTTATTAAAACTATTGAATTTGGTGCCCACAAGAATACTGCACATGTGGCGCAGTGGTTAAGACCGTCGTCTGCGCCATTTAGTGTCTAGCGTTCGATTCCCACACAGGTCATCTATTTATGTGACCCACAATTAGTTTTGTTTTGAGTTTGGGTGTGCTTTGTGTCCGTTAATTATATGTTTGTAAAGTACCCTGAGCCACAGAAATTCATATCACTGGTGCAAAAATAAAACAATTCTATCTGAATTTCTAGTGTTCCGAGCATATTGTGTGTACAGACGCTAGCACATCCAGCTACCCCAATGTGTCAAATTTCTTTTATAGATTTTCAATTTTCTCACTTAAGCATTAGGTTCACTTTCAATTGGGGAAATTTTACAGATTGGGGTAGCTTGATGTGCGTCTGTACATAATGTCTTTTCGATATAGAATCTGTTCAAAATGGTTCCATTTTTAAAAATAATATATAAATTTCTGCTTAATTTAACAATATTCATTTAAAGTAAAAATATTTCATTATTATTTAGATCGGTCTCTGGAAAGAATGTTTTATATAACAGTAATTCGTTTATAGTATAATAAGGATCCAGATCAATCAATATTTGAAGAAGTACAGGACACTCGTCACTTATAAAATAACTAACTTCAATAAATTTTTGTAAAAATTTCTGATTATTTAAGTGACTAAAGTGCTTGGGAGTTGTTCTGAGTCAACACACATGATTGTAATTAATCTTAAGTATATTTTATTTATTTATTTTATTTTTATCAAAAGGATTCTTACTGAGTTTTCTGGCAGTATTTCTCAGTAGCTGAGACGTCATGCACTGCACGATAGGAAAAAAATGACGATTCCATATAAATGTAATTTTTTTACGGAATAAATGATTTATGATTTTGAATTGAAATTGCGATCATCAACTCGTCTGCCAATCGTGGCGATTATGGCATATCCCTCCATTCTTTGGGGAGGCTTTTATCCAGCAGTGGGCGGACTTTAGCTGACATGATATTATTCGTACAGACGCCAGCACATCCAGCTACCCCAATCTGTCAAATTTCTTTTATAGATTTTCAACTTTATCGCAAAAGCATAAGGTTCACATTCAATTGGGGAAATTTGGCAGATTGGGGCAGCTTGATGTGCTGGCGTCTCGTACACTTATGATTCCTTTCGTATTTAAATTTTTCTATGTACAAACAACTAGTTAATATGTATCCTCATTTTCCAATCAATCAATATGGATACACGTCTTTGTTTGTACCACATAGGTACAAATATCTACATACTCCATACATATTCATATTACAATACGTTACACTATTTACTTGCTACTGGCACTAACATTATGAAGCGCAGATTTTAAGTCAGAGTAGTGTAGTGTTATAACAAATGAGGTAGGCGTCTCAAGGTCTCTTGTCGATGGTGGTGGTAGAGATGGTATATATTAACGCGTACCTACGCGCACACCTAGCCTCTTATCTCTGCAGGGTTGCCAGTTTATAAATAAAAGGAGGTTTCATACTGTCATTAATGGTAATACCAGCTGACTCACCAAACGTCCGTAAAGAAGGTTTACAAAAATGACTTCAACTTTTCTAGCTGTGCCTCGCGGTTTTACCCGCGTTAAATTTTATAAATTATCACAACTCCTCCCCCGTAGGTGATAGCGTGATAATATGTAGCCTATATGTTGACCCCACCTCTTAGTAATATTCATGCAAAATTAGAAGTCAATCCATGCAGGACTTTTGATGTGAAACATCTATAGCCGCACGTAAAACAGATTTCTGGCGTGGCGACGCATGCCGTGACGCATGCGCAATCGACTTTTTATTTTATCATTATGACATATTTAGTTCCTATCACAATATGTTCTTTTCTGCATATTACTTTTTTACAAAGTAATGTCGATGTTTCATATCTGCCAGTCGTCCCGTGACGGCTCACATTTTTTTGAGTTTAGCCCGGACATACATACAAACAAAAATTCTAAAAACTATATTTTTGCCTTCGATATCGATTGTAGATCACGCTCCAAGTATCCTTTAAAAAATTATTCAATGTACAGTTTTGACTTTCCTACTATTTTATTATACGTATAGATTAGTTTTCGTTAAATAAATACGGGTAAATCTGTACTTCCAAAAATAATAACATATACGTCTTCCTTTTTCCTTATTATAAAATTCACTCATTATAAGTTCACCCCTACCTGCTATACATGTCCTTTTCTACAGACAACGTGAGTAAGAAATTTCATGATGATAGTTCAAACATTTAAGTCGTGAAAACCATTGTGGCAATCGGAGATAAAAGAACGGCCACGCGTAAGTGATACCAGGTGTATCTCGAGCATTTTAGGCTACGGTAACCAGTTACCTTAGGGTGACCCGTAGGGTTGTTTGCTGACTTGGTAGTATAAAAAAGGAATTAGTCAACGACCTTCTTGGTATTGTAAGTACTTATATGTACCTAACCTTTAAAATGTACGGTAATTCATGTAATTTTGTGCATGTTCGGAGCAGACATACTTAACATTAAATAACTGGAGATTTCAAGATGCTGATTAGATAAATAACATACAAGATAGATTATCTTGCTCCGAACAAACAACATAGTGCTATGTAAACACAGGGAGTACGTACTCTGACCGATAACCATAATCAATTTTTTTTTTCTTAAATTAGGGCATTGCAATGACAGCTTAAATTTTTAATAATAAACCAAAAACAACTTAAATTCCTTTATACTATATATAAAAAAAAAAAATATTTCTACCTACATATTTTCATTAAATTTAAAAAAAATTTGGGCCCAAATTTGTTCTCTCAAATTAATTAGAATATAGTATAGATAAATAAATTTGCATTAGGTACTTGTATATATGGCTTGATTATGAATACTTGATTTAAAAAAAACAATGTTTACTATTGTAAAAACTGTAAGTACTTACCTACATTCCCAGGACAAAGGAAATTTAAATTTACAAGAATATACCAAATTGAACGATAACTATATTATACCAAAAGTAATTTTTTGTTATTATGGTTGATTCCAAGTTTAAATAAGAAGAAAAACAAAAGAAAAGAAAACATATTTGTGTCTGATTCCGAATTCGAATTCAAATGGTTCGAAATAATTTTGATGTCGTCGTGGCATGGCAAGTGGGAGCAATCCTCGAAGCGCTGACCTTGCCGCGTGGGAGCCGCGCTAGAAATCGGCCCCAGCTTACGCAATCACAACCACTCGGGCGCGCGCCTCCGCGTCCACACCACCGCGGCACTGTACGACACGCTCCGTGATCGCCCAACCTCGCTGCGCCTGAGTGTACCTCTTGTTGTCCTCTCAATACCTACATGCGCGCGATTAGGTATAATCGCAGCCTACTGCTATTTATGTTTACTGAGTCGCATAAGAGCCTCAAATTATATAATTGACTATTGCCATAAAATTAGGCGTGACACTTACAAAAATATTATGTCCTCTTTATATACTTTATGGGCCAGATAAAGGGCATACAACGAATACAATAATCTTATGCAGGGTTAGCCCAAGTGAGTAGAAAACATATTAAACAAATGGTATATTTATAAGTATAGAAATTATGTTTTGATTATAAAATTGTCTTACAAATCAATGTTGTCCATGTCTCTTTTCCTATTACTAAGCCATACTCTTAATGTAGATAAGATATAAAATCTCATTAGTAGATTAAACGCTACGAGATCTTTGAAAGTAGGTTAGGTAAAGGATTAGCTAGGTACCTTTGGATACTACGCATAACCTAAGGTGAGGGTGAAGTTGACTTTTGGAAGATTAACTTTTAGAAAGAACTTTTAGAAGTTAACTTTACCTTATTATGTACCAGTGAAGAAGGATGACAAATTTTATATTGATTGTATGACAGGATATTTTTTTAAATCTGATTATATAAATATTATAAATTAATGCTAATGATAAATAATATCCAAATTATACATGTTAAAAATGTACTCACGTAAGTGAAATTACTAACTTCTTATTGAGAAATAAAATTCTTTAACCTTCACTACATAGTACATAATTTAATTTGTATGTTTAATGAGTAACTAATTTAAAAAAAGCTTTACTGTATAAAAAATCCATCCCGAAATTTCTTACAGAATAAAAACTGTAATAAAAAATATACACAACAGAAATATCGTGTTACAAACATACCTACAAAAAAGCATTCAGTCGGATTGATAAATATATTTGAAGCTAGTTAAAAAATTATTAATTTATAAAGAGTATATTTTTCCTACTTACTCGACACTTATCGTCATATTTTGGACAATTCACACAATAACTTACTTACTTAACGTGAACATAAGCTTTATAATTTAAAAGTTTCATTAAATTAAATTGTTTTTACGTGAAAGAGTAATAAACATCCATCCATCCATACATACAATCTTTCGCGTTTATAATATTAGTAGGCTTAGGCGTAGGCATAGTAACTTGAGTGAATTCGTAAACATCCTGTTAAGTGTAGTCAGTTATACATAATTAGTTTTAAAATGTAGTTAAATAAGGATTTTATAATTTTAATGCCAACACTATCGCATTAGGTCAAGACCTGTAATGATAGATGTTACGAGATCAATAAATAAATAAATATGTGTTGTGTCATACTACGATAACCGCTTACTATTAGGCCTAGGTTTGATAGATAGATAGACACATGATTGCGTAGTACTAGAAGCAAAGAGCAAAAAAATACACAATTTATATTTTGTTTACAGTTAGGTATATACAGTTTATTTTCTTATCGCATAACAGGGATTTCTTCGAGACACATGATTGCGTAGCACTACAAGGAAAGAGCAAAAAATACACATTTTATACTTTGTTTAAAGTTATATACAATTTATTTTCTTATCGCATAACAGGGATTTCTTCGAGACAATCGTTCGGTAGACTCGATTAGAGGACAAGAAAGGTTGCGGGTAATGTACATTGTCATTCAATTTATAATAAATACATATATAGATATGAAATAGCAAAACACATGTTTACCGACTTTTTATTATTAAAAAAGCAGTTGATTGTAACGAATCCTTGTTTAAATCTTAGGAACAATTACTTAATTTCCGACTTAAGTACCTACAAATATAATCATAATCGAATAATTATTTCTTATTCTATTAAAAGACAACGCCCGTATTATTTTATTATTATTAGAGAAATAAATCCCTTTATTGCAGGTACTTTACAATATACCATTCACAGACACAAATCACACCTAGACTTAGAACAACTGCAAATCTATACATATAATAAAATCGTAGGATAGTCAAAACTGTACATAGATTATATTTTTAAAAGGACACTTGGGGCGTGTTCTACCATCGATATTGAAGCCAAAAATATAGTTTTTAGAATTTTTGTCTGTGTGTATGTCCGGGCTAAACTCAAAAAGTACTGCATGGATTTACTTAAAATTATGCATGAATATTACTAAGAGGTCGGGTCAACATATAGGCTACATATTATGACGCTATTACCTACGGGGGAGGAGCTGTGATAGTTTATAAAGATTAACATGGGTAAAACCGCGGGGCACAGCTAGTAGGTCATACAAAAAGTTGTCCTGTACGGGAAACGAACGGCGACTACATTAACCACTGCCCCATATGTGCACTCAATTAAAGCTATGTACTTTATAGCCCTGTCGATATCAACCCCAGGTAGTAATAACACCGCTAGGTACCACGATGCGTACCGGATATCGCTTAGGATTAATTGATTCACCGCCAAAACTTGAGCTTTCGTGAGATGGAATTAGTGATGAGCCGCCTACTAACGGGATCTCGTCTAACGGCTGCTGGGGTTCCGTGCAGCCTGCCTATTCATATTCACACCGATAGACAATTCAACTTTACAAACACTCCATCTCGCTCACGCCCCACTGGTATGAGTGGGAGGTAATCAGTTTAGATTCCAATAAGAAATGTGGTATGTTTGTAAGAGATTGCAACGCTATCACGTCGCATCGACAGGTGTCTCTGATTGCGAGTGCCCCGATAAACTGTGAGAAGACATAAGTTATCAAGATATGTCGGAATGCATGTCGTTTGCGATCGATAACGTTAAGCAACAAATTCTTCAAATTTTTGCCAATATCAGCCAAATTATGTTACATTAGGAGTCATTAGCACAGGAAATCGTTTCAATATAATACGCTCATCGTAACGCAATTTATTATTAATTTGGTAATTGTCTTAAATGCTGGTGCAATTATGAAAAGGATACTCGTCATGTTATTGTTAGCCAATTCTCATTTAGCCACCTACCCTACCGCTCTCACCGGTTCGTCGTAAGTGATTGGCGAAATTAAGTACGCGGTCTAACTTAACCTCGGTTACCGCCAAAGTAGTTTAATCAAACATTATATTCCCATCCTTACTAATATTATAAATGTGTAAATTTATGTATTATTATTTATTTATTTAAAAATATCATTTAATTGATATTAATAAGGATTTTATTACATAACCAATTTGTATATCATTGTCAATATATTTATTGAGTTTAAATTTGACGGTTGGTTGGTGTGGTAAATACTTGCTTTTCACGCCGCAAGTCGTGGGTTTGATTTCCACCCAGGACAGATATTTGTGTACATGAACATGTCTGTTTGTCCTGAATCTATAATATTATTTTTATTTTATTTCATAGGTACAGAAACAGACTACAGACTAATAACAAATTAATAATATCATTTTCTTATATCACTGTTAAATCTGAGGTCCAATTACATCTGTACACAACATTAAAAACTACCAAAATTCTGTGAGTTAAAACTAGGAGTTTGAGAGGAATATATTACTAGTATGATTATTACAATAATTTAAAATACATATTATATAGGTATGTATTTACAAAAGAAAACTAATATATGTAGTAACTTAGTTATCTCCTTTCCATAGTAGGTACAAGCTCTGCTTAGTTCGGGATTAGATGGCCGTGTGCAAATAATACCTATCCTGGCGCATTATTATTATTATGGTTAGTACGTATTTATAGTTTTAGGTATATTTTACTACATCGTATCTAAAAGGCATCGTTTAAGGTTCCGTATGTGTAATAAGGAGGTCGGTGTGCTAGCCCTTCTCGGAAATGGGAGTTGGTCGGAATGGCCGCAGGAATCAGCCGCTCCCTTCGCGTTGACACACTTAGCAAGAATCCACCGATTTCAAATATGAGTAATGCAACGTCAATCTGGAGATCACCCGTCACCGTGCCCTCAATATTTGAGTCCATTACTATAAATACGATGAGTTTAATTGTTCACTCGAGGAAAATTAACCAACTTATTGTTATTAATTATTTTTCCGGTGTTTTATCAAACAATGTAGGTAATAGTCGTTACAAACTCAATTGCATATATACGTTGTGTCCGCTGCAATTTTGTAAGGAAACTAGGAAGTTATATTATAAAATTATAATTATATTATTTTGTCTTCTATTACGGCCATGCCAACTAAGAGGCAGATGCCATTGTACATAAAACGAATATGTGGCGCTTATGCACAGACGATCAGCAGCACATCCAGCTACCTCAATCTTGTCAAATTTCTTTTATAGATTTACAACTTTATCACATAAGTATAAGGTTCACTTTCAATTGAGGATATTTGACAGATTGGGGTAGCTTTGTGCTGGTATCTGTACATGTGGAAATAACTAATACTAAAAGTAAATTAATTTACTTTTCCGCTCAAGGTTTCGCTGTTTTGACCTATGCCTATTAGTGGGACCAAAAGCAGCCTATGTTCCTCCCCAACCTATTTCCTTGCAAAGTTTTATCGGCGGTTTCGATGCTAAAAGGCATTGATATACCTAAAAAAGTCCATAAACAACTACTTTGTTTAATTCAATTCTAGAAGGTAACATACAGTTTGACAGGTTACTTTAGCATCTATAATATTAAATTTATTTACATTTAGTTACTTTGTTACTTTTTCTAGAGTAAGTGAATTTAATCGTAAATTGAGTGTGTAGATGTAGGTACCTACCTATCAATATTTTTATCCGTATGCAGTTTTGTATACACTGGGTGTTAGATTTTATACTCTTAGATACTAATAGCATTATTTTAAAAGTAGAAACTTCATTATTCTATTTTAAAAATAGAATGATTAAATTTATAATTTTGACCAATACCTACTCTCATAAAAATGCATGTAACAAACAATTTATACATGATAAATTTCGAATAGATAATATAAATTATATAGTAACTGCTATGTGGCAACGGCGAATATCAGAATATCATCACCCCATCTCATCACATGCGGGGGGGGGGGGGGGGGGCTAGGAGTCGACCCGAAGGAATATCAACCAGTGGACGGGAAGCAGCTTTCTTCTGTGTACTATGACCATCATACTTCGATCGCCAACCCGTCTGCCAAGCGTGGCGATTATGGCATATCCTAAAGACTTCTTTCAGTTGTAATGATGATTGCAATATAAATAGTAATAATATAATATTATAAATTATTAAATATATTACAAATTAGTATCAGTACATATAAAATATAGAACAAATGAAAGACGTATACTTGCGCAATAAGACTAGTGTGTTCGCTATCAGTAACACTATCAGTAGAGATATTATATTTTTGGGCGAAACCAACTTGTTCATTTCCTGATATGATAAAATATAACTAATTCTCATCAATCACCCCTTCGTCAAATATATTTCTTAATTATTGATAGACATACAATGTAGAAACTCTATCTATAATCATATTTTCCAATTTATTTTTATATAAAAGGCACATATCCTAAACTATATCTATTTATACATATAGTTTCACAAATTAGAATTAAAGATAGATTAGATAAAACCAAACCTGACTTCTAGATTAAAAAATAAAATTTCTGCATAAATTTCCAAGTCATAAATTTTAATTTCGGACCAGACACTGCTATTTTTGACACTCTGTTTACTGTAATATTTTATACAACATTTCGTCGATCTACATGCTCTAGCCTGAGTCTATGGCAGGCAGATAGATACACACCGATTTGAATCCATAAACAATTTGTATTTTTTTTGTTTATTGCTGTATTATAACATTAAAACCCTGCTTGGTATTTTAATAACGGATGCCAACGTTATGGTTTACTTATTGACATATAACTAATAAAAACGACACCATGAAAATGAAGTCAAATGGAAAGAGCATAATTAGTATTATGGGCATATTGACCATTTTTTTTTATCAAATAATTTTTGACAAAAGTCGTTCCAGATTGGAAAGTCTACAATAGTTGTTCTTGCGTAGAATTAGTTCTTTCCATTCGATTTGTTTTCACAGTGTCATACTTATTATATTTATAAATAACATTATGGTCAATGAATAAACCACAAAGTGTGCATCCGTTATTAACCGTTAGTGTTATGAAACCAACAAATCACTTATGGATTCAAATCGGCCTTCCATAGAGGAACGACTTCTAGGCATATGGTAATATCTATTTGTAAGCACTTGACACAAACAATATTAAAAAAATGCATGAGCAAAGGACATACTGTTACATCCACCACTGCGGGACACTTTCGTCTGGTAGCTACAAAGTTGGTTGGCGTGAGATATCTAACAGTACCCAGCGAAAATTGTGCGTCCGAATCGAGTCATTGAACCGAAACCCGACCGTTAGATGGGCCGATTCTAGCAGGACGGGCCCTTCTACCTACACCCACTTATAATACATGCCATATTTTTAGAGCCCAAAAATTTCATTGGTAATGTTATC
Source organism: Pseudoips prasinana (assembly GCA_951640165.1). Lineage (NCBI taxonomy): Eukaryota > Metazoa > Arthropoda > Insecta > Lepidoptera > Nolidae > Pseudoips > Pseudoips prasinana. Next base: position 16,647,584 of record OX621236.1, on the reverse strand, counting down.
TACTAACGGGTACAGTGGTCTCCGTGCTCTGTATGCGACAGCGTGAAAGTTATGTCATATATTAGTCATAGTCATAATACTATGATCAGCAATCGCCATTAGGGTAATTATAACCTAAAATATATTGCGCTAATTTAATAAGCGTTGTGCCTAAGCAGCGTAGGTATTGAATATGCTAATTTGACACTAAGTATTTCCTAAATTAAGTACTTAGCGACACAAAGGTGACCATTAAATAATTAGCATTTTTTTAAACTGTATGCGAATTTAGAGCGGTACACACGGCAACACATCGAGTTATACATTTCCAGTATAAGCTGATCCCGCATTATATAGGATTTCCATACAATGAGAGGTCAGCATATAGTGGATGTGTATAGCTTGATGTGTAGCCGTGTCTACCAGGAATTGACAACAGATCATTGATTTTAATTTGGTACGTATACAGGCCCTGGTAGATATAGTACAGTAGTTTATCAATGGTTTTGCTCAGAAATTAATAGACAATGTTTTAAACATTATCAAAAAAAATTTAATGACTTAGTAATAGGCAGTAGTGCGTAAGCGGCCCACATTAGTTAAACAATAGCGTCTAGCGTCGTTGGCATGCCTTTCGTTGGCATTGTCGCAGCAGAAGGGTCATCTGTTCTTAGGATCGAATTCGGAATCAGAAAAATACAGTGAACTTGATTGTGACATGTTAAGTATATTCTGCCGTGCATAAGCTAAAAGGACCGTAACAAAGTGAAATTTGTCATGGTAAATTCTACTCTATTCATATTAAAATGTAGTGACATTTACCCTGATAAATGCTTTCCTGTTGTGGCCATTTAGTGGTGGTACGGCAGTATTAAGGGTTGCCATGCATGTTCTGGAGTAGTGAATGTTCAGAAACCACGTTATACGTCCTTAAATAATCGACGGAATTGTTTCAAAGAGACTGTACTATATTAATGATTTGAAACGTTGAGTTAGTAAACAAATCATGTGTACGTTTAGCTCAATATAGACATAAAACCTATGCAATGTAGATGGAACTGTCATCTAAGAACGCTTATAATTCAAGTCTCGGACTGTCTGGAATAGACAAAGTAGAGTAGTAGACTGAAGTTTGGGTGGAACCAATGGCAAATTAGCTGGAAGTTTCCATTACATACGGTAAGAATTTTGATAGACCTACCTATCCATACGTATATGTGATTAGGTCCACCAAGAGGAAGCTGATGTCAAGAGGCCATAAAATCTCAATAATAATGATAAAACAATATTGCTAAACGTGGCCTGACAATTCCTAACAACCTAACAATTCTTAGCTGTAATTATCCCCAAACAGACATATATGTTATGACTCTCCAAAAAAGCCTTAAAAACCTGTTTTAAGGGGTGTAAATAAATTATATGTCTTGTTACTAAATCTGGTACCTTTAAACAAAAAAGAAACGGTCAGTTAGTGCTTATTTTCTTGTCATTTGATTACTGAAATAATAATATGTAGGGACAATGTCACACAGATCATCCTAGCCCCAAACTAAGTAAAGCTTGTACTATGGGTACCAGGCGACGATATACATACTTATATATATAGATAGATAAATACTTATATACATAGAAAACATCCATGACTCAGAAACAAATATTCGTGCTCATTACACAAATATTTGCACTTACCGGGATTCGAACCCAGGACCACCGGCTTCGTAGGCAGGAGCACTACCAACTAGGCTACGGTGACCGTCGACCGGTGAAATAGGGAATACGAAACCTCGATTTTATCGATTTTGGTATTGTTTTCTTTTTCACACGTATGGGTGGAGAGCGAGATAGCCTCGGCACTAGGAATTGCTTTTAAGTCCCAAATCAATAGGAGCCGATTATTATCGGACTTTTATTTTAGACGCTTTAAGTAAACTCTTATTTTACAATAACTGTAATTAATATAGACTAGATTCAACCCTGGATGATCATGTTGTTGTTGGTACAAGATTTCATCTTTAAGCTTCGGTATGCATAATGATATATCAATTATCTTTCAAGTATCAATTATATAAATTTGTTTGGTAACTGATTTCATGATACATTATTTACATATTAAAACAAAAAAATACATTCATACGACGAACACATATTAAAGCAGGTCAAATACAAAAAGAGAAGTAGTAGAAAACATACACAGAATACATAATCTTACGGAAACGTTACATCTCTATAAGGACCGCCCGCACTAGAGAAATGTAATTAAAGAGAAGAAATATGTATGGGTCACACAAATACTGGTCCTGTGCGGGTATACCAAGGGCCGTAGTAGCAGCGACCACCTTGATCACCGCGACAGGTGCAGTCAAATCATAATAATAATATCCTGGGACATTATTCACCCACCGCCATCTGATCCCAAACTAAGCAGAGCTTGTACTATGGAACCTAGATAACTGACTACTACATATAGATACCTACTACTTTTCTTTTGTAAATACATACTTATATAAATAATTACACCCACAGTCAGGACAAACAGAAATGTTCATGCACACAAATATCTGTCCTGGGTGGGAATCGAACCCACGACTTCCGGCGTGAACAGCAAGCATTTGCCAACAACGCCAACAGGCCCATCTTTTTTTTCTCTTTTGTTTTGGTGAGGTTAGGTATTGCTTTTGTATTGACTTTCATAAAAGCGCTAAAAGACTTACAAAATCTACTATTTGAAGATAGATTTAATAGTTAGTCTTATATAACCCGTATTATTCCTGTTTCAATTTCCAAATCAACAATCTTGCATACGACCCATCTAATGGTAAGCAGCGTCATTCAAGCGGCCCTGACCCTTCCTCCTCAAAGAGCACTAGCGACCTTGCTTTGTCGACCTGCTCATAGACCGAAAAAGAAACGCTATGCTCTACCTGACTTAAATGTAGCTGCTGATTAGTGCTACCCAGGGTCACGTCTTGGGTTACTAGAACTTAAAACTATGGTCAAGGCTGCATTGCCACCGATTCTCTGCGATACAAATATTTCTTTTTTTTTATATAGTTTAATTAGTTTTTAATACAAAGAATATTGTACATAGGTGGACTTAATGCCATAGGCATTATCTAATAGTTACTTAATTTAACCTTTGGGTGGAGAGACTCTTATGGTACGTGCACGAAGATTGTAAAATATAATTACTTAACTTAATAGTTTTTTTGTGGTTTAATTAGGTATATTTATTTATTTAATATTTATTATACATAAAGACTATATGTATATGACATAATAATACATACTATTTCTATGTATATACGAGCTATATACATACATACTGTTTACAGGTGTAAAAGTCAAAGCACCGATTGATGAATTATAAGAATAAATTTTGCAATATGTAAGATGCACCGCTATATTCCTGGAGAAATTTAAGCTAACCAGCTATAGTATTTGTCGTGTATGTTTGCGTATTTGAATAGTTCATAAAAGGCGATACCCCATCCCATAGTGAATGAGCACCTCCGCTGAGCACAAGTACTCACGTATATGTTAGAAAGCAAAGGATTTCTTTTTGTTCGCAGCTTTTACCACTTGCGCAGTTTTAACAGTTACCTGCCGCTCGTCGGGCCGTTACAGTAAAATCTGCTTATTCATTGGACACTCGAAGACCCCAAGTTGAGGAAAGAGGCGATTATATTGAAATAGAACTTTGGGCCCGTTATGTGTTGCCACGAATAAGCACCTCTCTCTAATTATGTTACATGCACTTTTATGGCATACACGAAGTGTTTTACACTAAATTGTTGACTCTTTTCAAAACTTGACTGAATATAGCACGGAAAGAGGGGGATGGGGAGAGGGGGAGAGGGAAATGCTGAAACAAGGAAACGGAATAGAGCAATATTAAATCATGTCATCATGATCGTGACGATCCGATAGGAGAAATAGCAAGGATAAGAAATTAAGGGTATAGATCGATAACATTAAAGATTAAGCAAACACGGGAAGGTGGATCCACGGCTTAATAAGGGATGCCGCTGGCTGCAGTCAGCGCAAGTCCGGCAGTTATATAGATCATTGGGGCAGGCTTTTGTGCAGCAGTGGTCGTCTTTCGGCTGATATGATGATGATAATGAAACACAGCAAACAGAGGTAACACAATTGGTAACTCTTGGTACGAGAAAGGGACCCATTTCGGGAAAGAGAACTGGTGTCCAACCTTCAATAGTTTGAAGTGGCACGAGAAGATGGAAATAGACAGTGAAGGCACGCGCTCATCTATGCCTAAGGTGGTCATGAACCTATATTTGATGTTGCAAAGCTAGACCGCTTTTTAAACTTGACTTATACGTTAGTCTAGGATTTCACAGCTTCACCGGATAATAAAGGCGAGCGGGGGCTCAAGCCACCTAGCAAGACTACAAACTAAGTAAACCACTCCAAAGGAACCCTGTTTGGATTCAAACCTCTGCTCAGGGCGGTTACTGACTTGGAGATGTATTAGATTAATTGGGGATTTATGCAACTGTCGCTCTAAGTTAAAATGCCAAGATGCGGGCAGCTGTCAACTGTCCACAAGCGATGGATCGTCTACCCTCTACCGACACGGTTAATCTATAGCATCCCAAAAACGTCTTGATTCAAAACAAATTCTAATTTACTGAGTGACAAGTACTACATTCTAATAAGTGGGTACATCCAATTTATTTGACATGAAAGTGTTGTGGCGATGGTTTTTTCCTTATAGACGTAGGTTTGATTTGCAAAAGTGAAATTCAATTGGATCGTCTTTGTTATGGATATAGAAAAAGAATTAAAACGAAAGGTAATAAGGACAAAAACACATTTGGCTGTCTGGAAAGTCGAGAAATAAATGGTGGTATCAAAGAGAGTATCTTGATATATTTGTAAAACTAGATCGACAACTAACAAAAGTGCTTCTTGATTACTTGGATAGTATTCAAATGTTTCTTGGTTTTGTCATCGGAAGATTCTCTAGAGAAGGGATTTTACTATCAAATTTATTTTAATTTCTCTTCATTATCTAAATTCCCATTGATTACATAAACCGATCTTAATACCCGCGTTTCCCTCAAAGGGGTCAGCGTTGCCCAATTTTGGGAAGATAGAATATAATTATTACCATCGACACGATAAGAAGAATACCCGCAATAGGTAAAAGAAACTGCCGATGTAACTTATAAAGAAAGTTTACCCAATTAATTTCTTATATGATAAGTAGAACAAATACATATTTACTTATTAGATTTTTAATGGAACTATAATAACATTATATTATGATCTAGTGGTTTGTGAATCTGACTGCTAAGTTTAGTTAATGCTGCTAAGGTCGTGGGTTTGATGCTGACCCAGGACAAATCTTTGTGTGTTCGGCACGATTTTTTGTATCAGGTTATAATTTGTTGTAGTTGTCTGGTTGTCGTTGTACAGGATCCTCCTTTGGGATCAGATGGCATTGCGTTAGCTTCCCCAAGATTTTATAGATAAAATTTAAAAAAAATATGTAATGTAGTCTATGACAGTTAATTTATGTTATAACTACCTACCTATTTACGGATTATACTCAAAAATAAAAATGTTAATTACAATATGTAAATTACTAGCTGGTACCCGCGACTTCGTCCGCGACAGTTTTGAATGATGACCAATGTAACTACTTATACTACTACCTATGCGTTTAACTTCAAAAATGCCACATTTTTTATATAATCTTGTATCCTCTATTTTATGCCGTTAGGATTGGAATCCCAAAAAATCCTGAAACATATATTTTTTATTTTTAACTGGAAGGCCAAATGCCATTTTTTATGGCTTTAACTTCATAAACGGCAAAGTTTCATACTAACTTTTCACCTCCGTTTTACCCCCTTAGGGGTTGAATTTCGAAAAACCCTTCCTTATTTCTTGTCTACATTATAAAGAAAACATCTGTGCAAAATTTCAGCTTTTTAGGTCCAAGGGTTTGGGCTGGGCGTTGATGAGTCAGTCAATCAGTCAGGACTTCTCTTTTTAAAATAAATAAAAACAAAAATAAAATTCGTTTATTTCGGACCGGAATCCATAGAGTTAGTAACAGTAATCTTAAAAAACTATGTTAGTAATATATTAAGATTTACATTCAAATAAGAACATAACAGGATACCACTATTACACATACCGATTATATGCAATTGCGGTATCCTTAATCATCTGTACGCGTGTCCAGTGCTGCATAATAGCACTATCCACGTCAAGTCTGTTGGCCACAGTCTTCAGGAGGCTGTTGGAACTGCCACGAACCCACTGTAATAGGGACGCTATTTTTATTTATATAGATTATATTACTGTCTAGCCATTAACAAGTTAGAATTTGACAGCCCGGATGGCGTGATTGGTAGATACGTGCATTTCACCCCGCAGGTCGTTAGTTTTATTTCCACCCAGTACAGATATTTGTGTGCATGAACATGTCTGTTTGTCCTGAGTCAGGGTGTAATAAAATCGTAGAAAAGTCAAAACTGTACATTGAACATTTTTTTTAAAGGATTCTTGGTGCGTGATCTACAATCGATATCGAAGCCACAAATATCGTTTTTAGAATTTTTGTCTGTTTATCTGTTTGTCTGTATGTATGTCCAGGCTAAACTCAAAAAGTACTGAATGGATTTACTTCAAATTTTGCATCAATATTACTAAGAGGTCAGGTCAACATATAGGCTACATATTATCACGCTATCACTTACGGGGGAGGAGCAGTGATAATTTATAAAATTTTACGCGGGTAAAACCGCGGGGCACATCTAGTTATCTATATAAGTATGTATCTACAAAAGAAAATTAGTACACGTAGTATAGCAGTTATTTCCATAGCAGAAGCTCTGCTTGTCCCTAGGATATTATATTATACCTAATTAATAAATTGCTGTACCCCAAGAGCCTTTATTCTAATAATTATAGGGTGGCCGAGGGATTGACGTTCAAACGCAAAATCGTAGAACATACATGGGGGTGATTCAGATACTCCTCGTCATAAAGTATCTAAAGTTTGCGTTTTAACGTCAACTCCTGGGCCATCCTGTATAAAATAAAAAAGGTTTTTATTCACGTAGACTTTAAAAAAGCGCTTGTAAATAGTCAGAACATATTCGTAGTAATATATAATTAATTTATAATTATTTCTAGGTACATATAGATATTTAGGTACACGGATTGTAGGAAATAATTTACAATAAGATTTATTTTATAACAGTAACGATATTTAGCTAACTTAAATTAAGTTATTGTCAAGGATCATGTGTAGGTTTAATTATCAAAATTTAAAATTTTAGCTATATTTTTACTACATATAGTCGAATGGTTCTGTCTATATTAAGGTACGAATTAAATGTTATCATTATGGCGGACCTTGTGTTTATAACGACGGTCGCGCTTTAATGCTACCACCGGATCCAATGCGCCCCAACTGAGAAGACCCAGCGAAACAAACTCAGCGGGTTTCTGTACTACCGGTTTCAACACGGCCCAGTTGAGACGCTCCGGCGAAACATACTCAATGGGGCATATACACGAGATTTACCTACTACTTCTAATTACTCTCTTACGTCCTTTGTTAAATCATGAAAATACACCTAAATTTAATCATTTAACACTTCTCAATGACCTCATTTCAGCCCAATAGCATATACCCACGTAAATTCCCAACGCTACCCCCTATGGTGATACTCCTAATAATAGCGAAGCTGTAATTGTGTGATATATCAGGAGACACATACAGATTACTTCACACATAGATGTCAGACAGCTATGAATATTCGTGGCACCCCAAAGAATGCTTGACTGGGAAAACGTGCCACATTTATGCCAGGCCGTGTTTGTTATTAGAGGGAAAGTGTGTTGGCAAGCTTTTATGCAGCAGCCGAGCGCTGGAAACTAGGTCAGCTGGCTGTAAGGACTTCAGCTAGCACGGGCCCGATGACCTAGGTCAGGTCACTACTGAATTATAGCGCGCAGCCCGACCAATCGATACGGGTGGTTTATGGGCCAGGTGAGTTATGCATTAATACAGATAATATTAGATTAGTGCGCGAAATTACTATTATACCGACATTTTTATACCATGTAAGTATAATCAGCAAAATATATTCTTATATATGCCTGGTGGCGTGGTTGGTAAGTGCCTTTCACGCCGCAGGTTATGGGCTCGATTCCCACGCAGGACGCATATTTGTGAGTATGAAGTCTCAGGACATACTCCTGGGTCTTGGTGTAATTATGTATAAAGTATTCATTTACAAAGGACAAGTGGTATATGTAATATATCAGTTATCTGGTTTCCATAGTACTAGCTCTGCTTCGTTTGTGATCAGATGGCCATGTGTGAATAATGCTCCAGGATATTATATAAGTTACCTATATCTATAGTAGCGTTGAAGTAAGAAGTACAGTCAGTAAAGTAGATACATATACCGGGCATATTATAACGATAAAGTTATGTTGTAGGCAGCTATGGCATAGTAGGTACATAAACAAACATTTTTAATAAGGGATGGGCTGCGTTATAGTACAGACGCCAGCACATCCACCTACCCCAATCTACACAAATTTCTTTTATCGATTTTCAACTTTACCACATTAGCATAAGGTTCACTTTAGATTGGGAAAAATTGACAGATTGGGGTAGCTTGATGTGCTGGCGTATGTACATTATCCCACTAATTAGTACAACAATTTTAGTATGTCTTGTTTTGGTACACCCCAAGATTGTCTGGGAGAAATCTATTAAGCGATAAGACCGCGTATTGAACATTATCTTCATTGTTTAAAATGTAATGTTCTTTATTTTATGTGCAATAAAGTCTATTTTGTATTGTTAGCTAACTATACATTCTTGAGTCATAATAAATTTAAATAACATCAAAATTAATATGGCAATAATTTTTTATCAGATTTAATATTTACTATCAAGACTGGCCTGTTGGTCTAGTGGTTAGTCACCCTGACTGCTAAGCCAGAGGTCGTGAGTTCGATCCCCACCCAGGACTAATTTTAGTGTGATGAGCACGATTAATTAGTTATATTTTTTGGAACAAAGTTCCTTTTCGCGCGTTGTGAAAGGGGGCTAGACGGAAAAAATTCTTACGAAAAGTTGTCACGAGACTTTTTGCAGCTGTGCGGCTTGCGCATGTTTCTCTGTCTGTCTCTCTCTCACTCTCCCTCTTGAGTGTATACAGGTTTTTTGTACATAATAAATAATAAGAAATAACTTCGTTCCATCCGGGTGTCCCTTGACACCTCTCAAGTTTTTTTTATATCAAGTGGGTCACGTGATGGTAAGTGATCACCACCGCCCATTGACACTAGTAACACCAGTTGTCGTATAGGTGCCGCGGGTGAGTTGCCGGCCTTTAAAAGTCAGAAAGCAAGTGACTCCAATGAGCTCTGGCGACCTAACTCACACTGGGAAACACAACATTAAAATTATTAATGTTATTATAAAGGAATGTCTTCGGTAAGGTCCAGCCTCTTTTAAGATTTGCTGGGTGTCTTGGTTTAATTTATCTATAATATGTATAGGTATGTTCATCACTTATCTGATTGCCATAGTACAGGTTCTAGTTTTGGATTAGGTGGCAGTGTGTTGAATCGGCAATAGGAGAGGGCAAACCAGATCCCTGCCAGGGTATAAGTCTCGATCATCTGAGTCATGGCGCAAAAGGGGAGCACCGGAGCAGCATACCCGCTTCCAGGGGGTTCCACCAGGCGCCTGAAGTTCACGGCAGGTTAGGTTTAGTCGGTGCGAGTCTGACATACCCCCCCCCCCTTCCCCTCCGCAGACACTTTTTGAGGGTGGCATGCATAAGCGTTCCCCCTGCCTTTCCAAAAAAAAGGTGGCAGTGTTAGTTGTTTTATGTATTTATTAATTCATTTTATAAGGAACATATTATTATTATGGTGACTAATTAAATCTACTCATGGCAATACATATATCCCTAAAATTAAACCGGGAAATATCCTTACATGGACTCATTAAGGATACCTTATATGACAATTATATTGTGTGTTGAGGGAAGTATAATATTTCCTATAACACAACACAATATTATATTAAATATACAGAAGTATGTAATACGTAGATTACAGTACGAAAAGTATATCTCACATCGACGCCTAAGTCCAACTTTAAAATAATAATAATATCCTGCGTCATTATTCACACACGGCCATCTGATCCCAAACTAAGCAGAGCTTGTACTATGGAAACCAGATAACTGATATCCTACATAAAATACTATTTTTCTTTTGTAAATACGTACTTATATAGATAATTACACCCAGACTCAGGACAAACAGCATTCATGCACACAAATATCTGTCCTGGGTGAGAATCGAACCCATGACCTCCGGCGTGAAAAGCAAGCATTTGCCGACCACGCCAGCAGGCCCGTCTATAAAATAAACGTAGGTTCCCTTTATGATACAGACTATAACATTGTTCGGATTACAGATATTTAAAAAAGGGATGTATTTAAAGCTCTCAGGTCCGGATCTATCGAAATTCCCTCGGGTATAAAAAGAATCCCAGTGGGTCAAACACAAATCAAAGCGGAGTAAAAACTAGCCTATACCACCATTAATAATTTTCATTCCTTCAAAACCTTCCTTATATAAAAGCAGACAAGGGTGACTTTTAGCTATTCGGACACATCAAAGCAAGCATAAAACAACGCAGCTATGAGTACCTAATGAGAAATTAAAATTGAATGAAGTTTCTTTTCACATTCCCATTAGGGGCGCTTTTAAATAGTCAAATCATTTGTACTATTAAAACTGTTGTCGCACAAAATTGCTTACTTTTAATTTTGAGGTTAAACCTGCGTTTTAGATCAATGAAAGTAACTACTCTCAAATAAATAGTCAAAACATTTGTACTATTAAAACTGTTGTCGCACAAAATTGCTAACTTTTAATTTTGAGGTTAAACCTGCGTTTTAGATAGAGGAAAGTAACAACTCATTGATCTAAAACGCAGGTTTAACCTCAACATTTTAAGTTAGCAATTAAGTTATTTTCAATTTATTTAAATACCTACTTATTTTACAATGTAGGTAACCAGACGCTCGCACTCAAGCTACCCTAATCTGTCAAATTTCCCCAATTGAAAGTGCACCTTATGCATTTGTGATAAAGTTAAAAATCTATAAAAGAAATTTGACAGATTGGGGTAACTGGATGTGCTGGCGTCTGTACAAGGACAATTATTGAGGAAAAAATAACAGTTTGTCTGTGAATAATTGCATGTATGTCTGTATATCTATTATTAGTTTGAGATCTATGCCAATACTTCCTACTGAACAGAGAAATATGATACACGGTTATGTGAAAATTATCACGATAATAATTATTACGGAAGACGACCAGTATTAGTAGCGAGAAGGTTATTTATTATTTAAAAAAATCTAGAAGCATATAAATATGTATGCGAAAATTTTATGATGCCCTTGCTTTTAAATCAACTTTAAGCTGATGAAGGAACTGCTTAATCATGCTAGAAATTTAACTTACCGCTCTGTGCAATTATGCTTTGATTTTCCAAAATGAGTTTATTCTACTTATCTGTCTGCTAAACCAGCAGAGACTGAAGGAAAGTACACAGTCTTAATTTCAGCCTAACACCTTTTGAGACACTATGTCTTACATATTATATAGAAAGAAACATAAAAAATTTCTTGCCATCGGACTGCAGAAGATGGCCAGGCGGGGCATTTGATCCTATTCAATTCCTGTGTGTTATTTCCAGTATATGATTTTTCCAACTAGAGGATGCATGAAATTAAGCCCCACATACACAGCAGTTGGAATAGGTTATGTCACAAAAATTCGAGCTTCTATTATATATTTTGATAAAACTCCAGTGTATAAAAATATTTGTTTAAAAATGGTATGCTACGTAATAATCATTAGGTAAATACTAATTATAAGTTTAATATGACGTGAGTCAAGTGTACAGTTTTATGTATAGAAAATATCAACGAACGACTATGACACACAGACCTGCTGGTATTTTGACAAGTCATATAACTCGTACACACGACTACATATCGAGCTATCCAGTATAAGACTACATATCCAGTATAAGCTGATCTCGCGTTGTATTTCCATACAATGAGGGGTCAGCTTACTAGCTAGTTATACTGGATTACATGGCTTGATACTCGTATGCAGTAGTGTGTACTTAAAGTATCTTGTCTGCATTCTAGCAAATCACTACTCTATGATATAATATAGAGATAGATAAATATTATTTCCACCTTTATCCCTTTTTATAATAATATATATATATACATATACATATACATATATATATATATATATATATATATATATATATATATGTATATATATATATATATATATATATATATTTAAAATGTGTAAAATAAGGCTGATGCCTTTACAAAATGAAGTAAGGTTGCTCTTTATAGCACACGTATAGCAAAGTAGATTTAAGAGAAATTGCTGGCTACACCATTGAACTAATTTAATCGTCATTACATCTCTCAAATATACATACATAGATTCATGCCTGTTTTCCTAGGAGTAGGCACATGACAATGGATTTCCATTTGTCACGACTTCTGCTTCATTTACTGTCATTATATTCTTCATACATGCTCGCCGGTTTAGGGTACTTCTGACCTTTCTTAAGAACATCTTCGATTTGGTCAGAAAATGTTCTACTAGGTCTTCCGCTTTATCAGAGAGATAAAGCGGAAGACCTAGTAGAACATTTTCATTCATATATAGTACTAGTTTTAAAAGAACAGCGTTTAGATAGAATGGCCAAACCACTAAAGCCGCGCACTCATACGAGCCCCGGTCACAGAATTAGTCGACAGGACAGTATTTCCACAACTAAAGATGTCATGTCTTTTTCTTATGAACTATGTTAGAAAGAGATGCTTAATTATTTTAAAGTTGCATAGAATCATTGGCATTGAAAAATAAAGTGTAAAACGGGCCTTATTACAGAATTAGATACCTTCCTGACAAACTTTGTATGGACTAGAAGCAGTAACCTAGAAAAACGCAATAAGGATCTACATGGATGTTTTTTAAGCTGTCTATTACTCACAATTTCAAGTAAAACTCCTTTCAAACAATGGCTCAGGTCATGACACTACTTACGTATTGTCATGCTGGGCTTAACTTACCGACAAAAACACCACGAATTTAAAAATAACTGGATTTTCAAGATGCATAGTATAAATGAATATAAGAACAAAGTTATTAGATAAGTGAGAAAAAAATACTTTTCTTATAAGTATGCACAATCATTCGTAATTTTCCAAAAATAGATTTAAACAGTACCCATGACATAGTAAAGGTTGTGATATTATGGTAAAAATATTTTAATGTTCCCGTTTATATTAGAGATTGTCATCGAATTGAATATGATCGAATGCTCATATCAACACCGATAAATATGATTAATAAAAGAGGCATTTTACTCGTATTACATAGGTATATACTTACAAAATAGGGGATAAATAAAAGGGAATAATAAATAAACACATAGGAAACTTGAAACTTAAAGCAACTGTGTACCTAACATTTAAGTTAATGATTTTAATCATTCCAAACTAATGATGAATAGAACACAATCGGCTATATTAATTAATAGGTTTGTTAAAATCAAGATTACTTTTATATTGTATTAAAGTCTATTCAATGTTCAACAATAAAAATAATAAAAATCTTGATTAAATCGAAGATGACAATGACATTGACGTTTGCTTATTGTTGAACAAGAGGAAACGAGAAAAGTACAATTTGTCTCTGGTCTCATTCCGATTACAAAGATTCCCATTAACTTTTCTTCTTGGCTTCATTCCCTAACCCAGTGTTTATAAAATACAATGACATCAACATTGTTTATACTTTAGCAACTATATTTTGCTATATGTAGGTATAGTAGGTATATTATCACGTCAGTTTGTTTCAGTGTTTTAACCCCGACACAATTAATTTTATAATTCGTTTAAGTTCTAAATTACACATCTGTTATTGCAAAATTGCCAAAGAAGAGGAAAGAATGCATTGCTTAAAATTGAGTCCTGATTATGACGATAAGTAAAAATTGTGTGATTTATTGCTGTCGAACCCATGACGCGTGAGTTAAGTAAGTTATTACAAATTATTAATTCCGCTTAAAAAAATTCTTATTTAAATCAACAAAGATTCTCTCCAAAATATTGGATAAATAATCAGTTTGATACCTATCTTCTTATCCTAAATATCGCATAAGGATTTACCAATACATTTATTAATAACTCAATAAGATTCAGTATCAGTAAATTTAAATAAATAAAAGGAGAACATAATACTAAAATATACAAACAGTCAGACACCAAAGGGTGCGCAGGAAACCGCAAGCATTTGTATTTTTACACTGACGCTTCTGGGTTCGCGCCAAAATTAATAGAATCAAAATTATTATAGAGAACATAAAAGCTCTACTGCTATCCTTTGTAACGGGTTATGTAAACCAGATATTGTAATGAATTACTATTGATAAGTAGGCAAATTGATGAGTGTATTGAATGACATGAAACATTCGCGGCGGTAATGTGACGCCAATCTGTCCAATGTCCACATCAGAGGGTGTTTATTGATAACGATAGTAGTGTGTAATATTAGTCAACACGCATCGTGTTTATAATCTTGTTCAAATTATATTGAGGGAATTTAAGTATTCCCGTAGCTCCTGTAACTCCACCTACATGATATATAATGCTCAGGAATCGGTGTTCGTGTTTTCCACGATTCACTTTTGAAACTTTCTAACCCTGTGCCGGAGTGAAGCGGCAGGGAGGGGCGCGCGCGGGTGCCAGAGAGAGGGTACCGACCTCATTGCCCATTGCCACTCCTCCCGCCGAGGCGGCAGGCCATTTTTATTAAAAATACTTCCGAGTAAGATCACGCGCGCGCGGTTTTTTTTTCATGTCCTGAAATTCCTAGTACAATTGTTCTAATAGTTAAAAAAAATATAAGTGGCCGTCTGTTCTAATAATAATCAATATTTAAAAAATCGGGTGTATATTAAATAAATAAAAAAAACATTGGTGTTAGTTGAAGTGATTTTAAAACTTAAAAAATACAAGTGCGCCCTGCGATCTATTTTCCGTGCGGACTCGGGTGGGTTCGGTTGCGAAAAGTGGCGGCGCTCGGCCAACATCGGCGGCCGTCGCCGAGAAGAGGGCGTCCATCCAACCCCGCCCGTGAAGAACAGAGACGGAAGACTCTGCTGACATGGCGACAACACGAATGGATTGATGTTTTTCACGTGGAAAACTCATCCCTTGATTATATTTATGTAAAGGTAGGTAGTTACAGAATAATATTGATAGTTTTTATATTTTTACTGGTAAACGACCGTGATTAAGGTGATTATCCTCCAGGAAGATAGGAAATCATCACTGCATTTATAAATTTAGGGTTAATGAATATCATGGGGCCTATGATAGATTTTATAAATTTATTTTGATAATAATAAGTTCCTCGTAAAAAGTCGAACTAATTAAGTAAAACAATTAATAGATTTAATGAGATAAACTTTGAGATATCGGTTCAATAAGTGCATTTTGAAGGTGATTTATTTAGCCCTGCCGCTGCCGGTCGCTACCGCTTCGCCCCTATTTTCGTCCTGAGCGCATAGGTTACTAATATTTAATCATTGGCCGACATCGTAATAGACTGAATAATGTTAGGAATGCAATGACGAACCGCCACGAATAAACAGCATTGCAAACCACCGCATCCTGTCGGGGGTAATCTTCCTCGCGAGAGAGGAAATCAATAAATTTCAATAAATCAATATTTGTACGTGCACCCTGCGCTGAATATATCCGCTGCCGCCATTTCGATGATGACGGCGTATTTTTTGTGAGAGATATTCGAGTCGCGGAGCGAGTCGATGTTCGTCGCGCGGGGTTGCGGGCTTCGGCCGTCAGTCGACGGGTGAGCGGGGTGCGACGTTAACGCGGACTCGGACTATGGCGGAAGGGCTGGTCCTCATTCCCATAAAAGGGTCGAGTTGATTGTGGTGCAAATACGTGTGGTACGTTCCCTTGTTTTAGTGCAGTGATATAATTATTCTCAAACGGTGTTTATCTCGGCGTATCGGTTGAATTAATGTGGATATCGGAGGTAATAATGCCATTGTGATGACGTAATGTAACGCGCTCGACTGGGTGCGTAGTAATAATTCGAGCGCCCGTTTATACCGCGATAACGTTAGTGGCCAGCACCTGTGGATGTGGACTGTATGTTGGTGTTTTTGGATTATAGGAATAAATTCGAGATGATTCCAATTAGATTCTGATTGGACCGTATGACAATAATAATTTATATGCTTTCAAATATATATATTAACAGGATGCAGGTGGTTTAATATTATTAAAAGTAGAAATTCGTGGTGTGTATTCGGTTTTTGAGCATGTATTAGTTTAGTATTGTGTGATCACGACTGCAGTGCGCGGAGCGCTCGGGCGCGATGCACGGGCTCACGCCGCTACAGACGCCCTCGATTTTTTTTAACCTTGATTGGATTGTGTAGACTAGCTGTTAGTTTCATTCATAACCTAGTAAAATATCGTACCTAACTCGTATACTATTATTAATCTATAATTTACTCTGTTGTACATTGAGAAATCGCAATAAATACATAGGTATTTTAATATATGATTTTTAAAATGGCATAGGTAGGTACTCACTTGGATTCATGGTTATATTAATCGAATATTTACCTTTACTAATTGCTATGTAACCTTTTCTTTTTCGTCTGAAAACCCAAGATTTTATTTACAAATTATTATTTAAAATCACACTTTTCCAAGTTAGGATTGACCATGAAGGTTGTTTGCATAAAACTCGCATTGAAAAGTAATCTCAAATTGTTTATGTCAAAACATGTTTGGTACCATCGACAAGCACAAGTCTATGTCTCCTAACGCGGGAAAATTAATTGCACTTATAAAGCTTTTTAAAAAACTCGATAGATGGAAAATATTATTACCTAATGTGGTCTGAAGTCATCAGTCTTTAATTAATACAAAATACATGAGTTTCAGTATCGGATATAATAATCATCAACTATGAATATGTTTATAGTGTCAATGTCAATAATTAATCAAATTTATAATTATTTACCTATAGCAATAGTTGGAAATATCTAGAACATTCTGCTTCATGCGATGAAATCCCAGCCCATTGTAGGTATGTTCTATTTTAACGAGAAACAAAATAATATACTTACCCACATACTCAGGTACATATTTATTAAATAATATACCTAGTCGCCGGGAGCATCTTTATGTCTATTTGTTGGTGATAGCTAGTCTAGACTGACGCACGGTTTTCAGTCAGTATTCACCAATTGCTTGGTTCTCAGGAAAGGACTTGTTATATGAATGAACCCTCCCCCACTAACCTTACCTACCGCTTAGATATCCACGCGGTCTAAGGTACATGTGGCAGCTACCTACTTAAATATAATTAGTAAATATTTAAGTGTATAATTTATTTTATGGGTTTAAATACATATAGATTTAATTAACTCGTTATTTGTATGTATTTAGTTTAACAGTTTTCAAGTTTACTTTATAGGTAGTTATTTTATTGAGAAGAAATTTTCAAATCGGCCTGCCTGTAGGATTAATACGTCATTATAATATAGGTTAATGTATCTCAACAATTGGGGCGGTAGTAGGCAGCTACCTGTATATTATTTTAAAATGTAATTCTAAATTTGAATCCTTAAACTAAAGTAAGGTTATATTAAAGTACTAGCTGTGCCCGTGGTTTTACCCGCGTTAACCTTTATAAATTATAGCCTAAGTGTTATCCGGATATACAACCTATATTAGTACAAAGTTTAAACAAATTACGTTCCGTACTTTTTGCGTGAAAGAGTAGCAAACATCCATACATCCATATTCACATACTATTGCATTTATAATATTATTAGGATTTAATAAAAATGATTAAGGACATACTAAGCTCATCGCTTCGTTATAGTGTATAGTTAAAATACACTATAACAGATAAAGAAGAAACAGATAAAAGTAGCCAGGCGCGAAGAGATTGCGTGAATTCCCTGCTAGGATAATAGCGTGACGAGCAGACTAATGTGCACACAAATACTGTAATCACTAATCACATAAGCAGAGTACCTAATTACTACTAATAGACACGAAAGCAGAGAAATCTCGAACAGCTCAGACTTTCTGTTTTAACCATAAATAAATTCGAGACGTCACTTATGCACCCGCCATCAATAAATGCCATTGTAGTTATAATAAAATATGAATGTTTATCCCTTTCAGGTCCCCCAGCGCCCGTCACACAAACTGCACTTAACATTATGAAACATACAAATTGAAAATGGCTTTTAAAAAGTAAACTATCTATTGTTGACGTTTTGTTGTATTGTTCATGGAACAAGAGAGAATACTTATGTATACATGATTGAATAGTTGTTGGTAAAATTAGATTATAAGCCAGGACTGGTATAATCATATCTTCCAAAGAAGAGCAAACAAAAGCAAAGATGGCGACTCAAAGATTTTGCTTGAGATGGAACAACCATCAGTCCAACATGTTGTCCGTATTCGATCAGCTCTTGCACGCGGAGACGTTCACGGACGTCACCTTGGCCGTCGATGGTCAGCTCCTAAAGGCACACAAGATGGTATTATCCGCTTGCAGTCCTTACTTCCAAGCTCTGTTCGTGAACCATCAAGAAAAACATCCCATTGTTATATTGAAAGATGTTCCGTATTCGGACATGAAAAGTTTATTAGATTTCATGTACAGAGGGGAAGTGAGCGTGGACCAAGAACGACTAACGGCTTTCTTAAAAGTAGCTGAAAGCTTAAGAATAAAGGGTCTGACAGAGGTAAACGAGGAAAAGTGTGATATTCCAGCTCTAACGAATTCGTTAATACAGCAACAAACGAATGCACACACGCCTCCTCCTCAGCTACACAGAATAAACCCGTACATGCACCAGAAACGGCCGGCGGCAGGCATGCCGACTGGCGGGGCGCCTCCCAACTTGTTAATGCCTCTACTGGGTAACGCTTTAATGCAACCGAAAAGAAAACGAGGACGACCCAGAAAACTGAGTGGTAGCTCAAGCGATGCACTGACCACGGCGGCCAGCCCTCCTGGAGAGTTCATACCCGAAAGTGCTGCTCATGCGGCGTCGAATAGACCCGGTGACCAGCTCATTCGTGGCTCTCCGGAGATGTTGGAGGTAAAGATGTCGATGGACAGCTTCAACACTGAGGATGGTGCAACGTCAGGAGGAGAGGACGCGGGTGAGGCGCTACTCATCGATGAAGGTGATGATGCGCAGTCAACGGAAGCTCCCACCGGCAAAGACTCCGAGTCCGCAGGTATGTCCCCTCCCTTACCTATATCTTATTTTCAGCTAGGTTGTTAGAATCTTATCACTTGTTAATAGCATAATACTTATATTTTCAAAATAACTTGGTTTTGAAACACGCCCTCAACCTAATTTGTTTATGTATAAACTTACAGTGTACAGAATATAAACCGCGCAAATAAGTTAATAAATAAATAAATTGTTCATATTTGCTTACTTTATGTAAATACCTGTATTAATCTTCCTTTCCGAACATCTAACATTGTTTACCTTAGTAAAATTTTAATTAAAAGGGAAAAGCTAATGGGATATAAGCTTTGATGATAGGTTATGATAAGTGAAAAGTGAAGTGTATAAAGAATGCCTACCTTATTTAATATTTAAAGTATATTGAAAAGGGGTAAGTGATAATCTATAAAATTTATTTGACGTATACGAGTAACAGATGCTTATTTCTTCTATAAATCGACAATTTTAACTATTGCTTGCTTTTCTGCTTTTGGGGAGAGCTATTAGAGGAATGGCCAGGGGCAAACTCGGTGTGGTACTTAATGGTTTGAATCATAATTCTGTCCTTTAACTTCTTTGAGTAAAAATAAATTATATTACAAATACGAAAAGGGAACACAAACAAGGCTTATTCCCAATAGCTTTCCTTAGTTACAAAGCAATTGGAAATATTCTAGTGGCTAGCCACTTATTAAATGTAAAACTTCTTGTACAATTAGGATCGTACCTACTCTAACGTCTTAAAATTTGGTATTCTTAAATAATGAAAACGTCGCGCTACAATATTTCCAATAATGTTGTCGACTGGAATAAATATTAAATACGTATTTATTTAAATTATATGAATACATTGAGACCTGAAAACATTTTTCAGGTCCCGATAAACCGCCAAAAGAGGAAATACAACAAAACTATTCAACAAATGGGCCAGTGTTGTCTATAGAGAATGGATCTATAAAACAAGAACCCACCACTGACACTAACGACGGTTACAATGAACCAATTGAATATAAGTATAACCCCGACAGAAGCCGCGAGAACTCTAACTCTCAAGATGGTCCAATCAAAGATGCAGAAGATAAAAACAGACTAGGTCGTAACTTAAAGCCAAAGAATAGTAAAAAATTGCTACCCCAAATGTCTAAAATTAGAGCTCGAAACTTATTCAATCAGCTTTCTGGGCTCTCCAATTTAAACCCCGCGCTAAATACGTTCGACAAATTTCCTCCTGATCCGGTGCTTATGCCGGCGCTTGCCACTCAACTGTTCGCAGCTGAACTAGAGCAAAATAACCTCAACTTGGCTAATAACGAAGTAGCCGATTTAGCGCAGACCAATTGGGAGCATCGCATATTCCCCTCGCCCATAAGGA
The DNA here is from genome assembly GCA_951640165.1 of Pseudoips prasinana. Lineage (NCBI taxonomy): Eukaryota > Metazoa > Arthropoda > Insecta > Lepidoptera > Nolidae > Pseudoips > Pseudoips prasinana. The sequence continues at coordinate 16,626,789 of OX621236.1, read as the reverse complement.
AGGCCAACATGGGAAGCGTGGGCAATTATCACGAGGAAACAAACGAGTCGGTCAGAGATTATTGCATCAAAGAAGGAGAAAACGTATTCAGATGTAAAATCTGCGCGAGGGTATACACTCATATAAGTAATTTCTGTAGGCACTACGTCACTTCTCACAAGAAAGACGTAAAAGTTTTCCCATGTCCCATTTGCTTCAAGGAGTTCACTCGAAAAGATAATATGATCGCTCACTTGAAGATCATCCACAAGAATCAGCCGAATGCTAACGAGCAGATGGCGAAGCAGGAGTCTTAACTGCGGAAGACGTAACTCCTTTGCCACTTCAGTAGTGTCTCTTTGTCGCAGATGTAATAAGATCTGATTAGCCAGAGTAGGATTTATTCATGTTACTTATATGTTATTTAACTTAAAATTTGGATTTTCAATAGTTTATAAAGAGTAGATTGGTATTGAGTAAGCGTTCGAGCTCTAAGTTTCTGCGTATCAATAAGTTTGTTGATATTACACGACGTGAGTCGTTTGTTGTTAATATTTATCTATTTATTTATATTGTTCCATTTGTTTCTCAGAGTGCTAACTTCAAAGAGATTTATAAAATTTTCTATGATTTACTTGTTATTTTGCACTTACTTGTTACTTAATTTTATTAATTAAAAACATTTTCAGGGTACAAAAAACTACTCATGGTGATCGTAAATTCAAAAGTAGTGTAATAATTGTTTACGTGCTGAATATTTAATGCAATTCTCATTGAACTGAATTAGTTAGTTTAAGTTTAGTTAATTATTATATTTATGAGTATGTTGCGATGGCATAGTCTTTTTGTAAATCGGTGTTACTTTACGTGACACGGAGATGGCAACTAATTATAACTTTAATGTTAAATATTATGACGAGAGGCTAAATTTAAATTAAATTATTTACAAAAAGACTTGTAACAAAATGCCATTGCCTAAGTAGTAGCGAAAAATGCATTTTCATTTAACTTGCCTTAATAGTGATCTTAGTTGTAGATGACGATTTGACTTCTACGAAGTAAAACTCAACACAGGCTATGATTTTATTTTCTAGAATTGTTAAGATTAATTTAAAATAGTTTATCAATGTTGAAATATTTGGTTGTAAATGTTAATATTCAAATACTTATTTAAATTCGCGTAAATTATACAATAGTGAATATACAAAGCAAATCTATAATAGAATAGCTCGTAAAAAACGTAGTAGAAAGCCTACAGAGGATTAAACTTTCAGTTCCTGAGTATTAACAGAGCCCCAAATCATTTAGATATTTTAATAAAAGTTTTCAATTCCTAACATTACTATAATACATAGAAGCATATTTCTTTGTTACATTATTTAAATGTATAATATCTATTTTGTCAAAGACAATATAACAAATACTGTATAGTTATATGATCAAGATTATAATTGTATTCCTAGGCATCGTGTATTGCACCTATGTGCGGTTTGGCGCCCCTCCTATTCCTATCTACTTAAAACGTATCCGCGCTGGGAATATTTATTAACATAGAATACTATACAATAGAAATAGTGGGTGCAGTCGCGGTTCTATTATTATAATCACTTCACAAACACATCTACCTTATTCAAATTTGAGTTACTATCGAACACAACTAAATATATAAAAATATATTATATTATATATTATTTTAAAGGTTGAAGATTTAACTGTATATATTTGAAACGATTACAACAAGTCGTTGTTGTTAAAGTGATCTTAGCAAGGTGCTTTGAATGGAGTTTATAAGTAACTGGAATCATGAGATGATTTGTAAATTCTATTTTAGTAGAAAACAAAATGCCTTAAATAATAAGTAAGGAATGGTACTTATATAAATTATTTAGTTAAATTTAGAGGCGAAAGTAGTCTTCCATGTAATGATAGCGTCACGTTTCATAATTCAATTATAAAGAGGAAATTTAAATTGTTTGTAATAAATATTGTGTAAATGCGTCACGTTAACGTCGATAGAACTTCAATAGTATGTGTTTACGTTTGTCGACCCTAACATAAAATTCTCCCATATTAAACGTAGGTCCAGGGAACGCTTGCCTATTAGTGTGCCTTTACTTGTATATTAATAAGTTAAATGTTTATCGACTACTAGATGACTAAGAAATTTTCAAAAATATTATGTATTATTTATTTTCATTATTCAGAGTTTACAATTCTACTTTAAGAGCTTCCTTAGGAGTTTAGAAACCTTTTAGGCCCAAGTAGTTAAATTAAATGATGTAATTTAAATTAAGAATATATCATCTCATGTTTTCCATTTTGTTTGGAAATCGGAACAACACTTGAATGTTATTTACGAAATATTATATTAAATTCGTAATTTTCGAGGCGACTGGGTCTTGATAATCAATATTAAGACTGTTAAAATTCATAAAAACGAATTTATTGTACCTACCTTTCATAAAACTTTATACGAAATTTACCTTGATCATTGATAGGTACTTAAAGAGCAAATTTAGACTTAATTATGGTGAGGCTATTATGAATGATAAAGGAAACACATTATGATAGTCAATTTAGCCAGTGCCTAAGCTTAACCCGTTCGATATATATATTATTTGATGTACGTAAATACTACTTAATGGATCGTTTGTTACACTTTTTACCTACTTCACTGTATTCTTTTTATTTTCGGAATAATCCCATCAATCTGTATTGATGTCAAATAGGTATTTGTGAAACAAGAGAGTGCAGTTTGTTTTGTTGCAAATGCTGATTTGAATACTGACCCAGCCAAGGATTCTATAACTGAATGATGCTAAGAATATTTAGTGTTGTAAGAGATTCAAAGACCCAAAAAAAACAAATCACTTTTTTGTCAAACAAATAACTTTTCACCTCATTAGTGAGAAAATACAAAATGTAACAAAACTATTGTCTAGATTTTACAATCGTCTCTCACTTCAGAATATAAGTAGTATCTAAAAATAATAGTAAAATTTAAATAATAAAATATTTAAATTTACATAACTAAATACCTTCACAAAGTGAGCAAATTTAACTTTGCTCACAGATATTTTGCTTAAGATAGATCTTTGATCTAGTGAGGTGTAAAGGAAATTCATTTCAAATGTCAATGTTTATATTTATATCACGTCAATAATGAATAATTTTTATTATTTGTTAATGTTATATCATAATTGGTGCTAAATTATACTTAAGAAAATGTCACATGTGATGTGACGTAAAAAGGATTGTCCCTAAAATATACATTATTATATATTGTTTGTTAATATTGTTGTTTTAAATCATCTATATAATGTATATGTAGTCAGTCGTAATATATATGTCTAATATATATATATATATATCAGTTGAAAAAGTCACATGGGACTATGACATATTCGCATATAAATTCAAATCAAATATTAATATATTACATAATTTCCAGTTGAAACAAAATAATAAGAATATTTACTTACAATTCACTTTCATTCTTAAAGCAATATTTGTATACTTAAATGAAATATACTATATGTACTTAATATATAAAACAGAGGATAGCTTAACATTACTGGGATAGCATGATTGTCTTTACGGAAATAGGTATTTTTATCGCATCAAATTTCATAGTATATATATTATATCACGAGTACTTCACCTTTTTTGGGGACTATGAAGTGTTGACTTGATTATCCCCGATGATCATACATTTATGATTCATTTGTTTTGAGTGATTGGAGTTTAGAAGTCATGAATATATTTATTCGGGTGTAAAAGAGGTGTATCATAAATAATGGAGAAGTTGGAGAGACTTGGAGCAGCCCTATCTACCCTCGAAACTGAATAAATGAATGAATACAAGTTTGATAAATATATAAGAAACATATGTTTTAGTTTTCCCATACACAATGGATCAGATGATTGTTATTATTGTATGGTAAGTTAATCGTTAGTTAATCGTTAGTTAATTGTCATTTCTGCATATTGTTTAGTTTCATAGACAAATTGAGCTCCTTAAAGTAGGTCCACTATTTCTGTTACACCTTTTATAATAAAAAAGAACTTCTTTTACCACTAATGACATACAAAATTATTCATATCAATCACTCAAAGAACATTTACTAATATACTTTATTTAGGGCGTAAGGGACAGTGTAACGAAAATTTATACAAAGACTTCGAGTTTCTGTACGATAAAGGTTTTATTTGGGATTACTATTACATGCGTCAGAATTTGAATTTAACTTCGAAATCCTCTTAGTAATTATTGAGAGTTTGAAAACTTTTCTTGAAAACAGTACTTTATGCATTATCTCTTCTTTGTGGTTGAATATACTTACATCCAGTATTCAGGAAAGGCTGATGAAGTTCACTAACGAACCAATAAAAATAAGCAGTTACTTTTAACTTCATTATCACTCTAAAGAAAATGTATTTTATTAAATATCTGGAGGAGATAAGTAGAAGAATCGTTTTTAGATGAATCATATCCTGAAATTGTAAAAGCATGTACTGAACTCATCGTATCACTTTTCATTACGCTATCCGTTACACCCCCGTATTATATATAACAGATTCTGTCTCATACACATACAGTTATACGACATATAAATTATATTATACAAATAAAATTCACATGACAATTATAACAATTATATAGAATTTAGCCAAATATTAAGCAAATCCATATTTTTTTGTTATTTGCACTTAGACAATAGCAAACGCAAAGAGTAATGTTTAGAAAAATTTAGAATTGAAAGTTACACGACATAGAATATTTGTTAATGAAACAAAATACAATGGTATACAATAAGGTGTTAATTACTATTTTTAGAAACTTTAAAGAAAATAATAAAAGTTACAGCAAAAATAACCAACATTTTCAATCTGCATCTTACTTATTATTTTGTTTTGATTTTCATATTGTTATTTTAATTTATACCTATTTACTTTTATTATGATACTGACGACTTTCACTTTTTCTTGATTGTCTGTTTTAGTTTATACTTGTTTAAATTATCTGTCGTTAAAACGTCTTGTACAGACGCCAGCACATCCAGCTATCCCAATCTGTCAAATTTCTTTTATAGATTTTCAACTTTATCATATAAGCATAAGGTTCACTTTCAATTGGGGAAATTTGACAGATTGGGATAGCTTGATGTGCTGGCGTGTTTACCTTTTATTCAGGTACCACGACTTATTCTGATGCCTGATTTGATTCGACCCGCAGAGTTTACTTAGCGAGATATATACATATACTCAACTACTTTATCAAGATCAATGTGAAATTGTAAGTGGTAATTCTTTGTTATGGGAATATCAGGCGTCAGAGTGCATCGTGTGTTCATTTAATATTATATAAACAAAATGTGGAAAAAGTGCGGCGTTAAATGTTATATGTCTGACATGGAGTATCTTGCCGTTTTTATATACTAAAGATTATGGTGACTGCCGTCGCCCGTGATTTATGCAGCAACGATGACGAAAACTAACGATTTCAACAATATTTACTTATTTTTTTATATTTAAATAGTAGCAAAGTAACAACACGGGTTATTAGTAAAAAGTAGGTAGATTAAAAGTTAAGTTATTTATAATATTATTATGTTAGAGATAAATAGTGTTGTTAACAATGGAGTGAACATTGAAACACTGTATAGAATGTTACATTAGTCACGAGGAGAGGACTGATCAGGTATGTGGTCCTAGGACGCTACTCTCACGTTGTAGATGGTGTGGTTAGAACTAGATTATATTTAATGCTTTCTATGTTGCTCAAATTGATGCTCTGCAATGAACAAAGTATTGATTTGTTGGTCCAGTACAAATTGTTGCTTTTTATATTTTATTTATACCATACTTTTAGTTATTCTGATGCAATATTATCCACTTATCAATTAATGAGGCTAATGACATGTTCCTGTTTTTTTTATCCAAACGTGGTATATTATTTAACGTTTATTTTCTTGACGTCCTTAAATGTTAAATTGGCAACTATTTTTTATATATAAGGTTTCATGTGTGTTACTTGACAGTACGCACCGGCTATAAGTATAATGTTACTTTCAACTATAAACCCACCTTATGTGATCTTAAGAGCTTAAGTTAACTGAAGTGTTATTTTTATAATGATGTACCTACTACTGAACTTGCCGAAATAGTTCCAAATGCAAACACTTGAGTCCTATTATGTCATAGTGAAATCTATTCTTTTTTGTTATTATTTTTTAATTTATTAATTTATGGTTATCTTTAAATAGTTTAAGCAGTTTGACTTAGCTACAAGTTATGACTTGTTGAATGTCCTTCTCTCATGAACACCTACAATTGTTCTCCTTTCGAAATTTCTTTGCTTATTGAGTTTTAATTTATAGGACTGATGATTTAGTTTTGGAAAATATGTATTACACTTGTCTTGGTAAATATATTCCAAAAATTGATATTATTTCACCTTTGTTCTAGTTTTAGATGTTTTATTTTGGGATACATTTTGTAAATTTGTCTGTTATGTTAATTATGCTTGATTATTATTTCTTGTTCCAATTATGGCTCTTTTACAGTGATTGGTCATAAAAACAAAATTAAATAAAGCAGCTAATGACATAATAATGTAATAGACTTGTTTACTACATGACTCCATTAATCGTGGTTTTCATTTTAATCATGGTGTAATAAATTTCGTCATTCAATTTGAACAAATAAAGTTAATATATTTTCTTCCTTTGTTTTTATTTTATTTTTTCCTTTTGCTTCATTCACCTAGTAGTACCGAATTGATATTGTATTGTATGTTCGTAATTGCAAAATATTTAGTGTCTTATTCATATAAAGTAAGTTGAATCATGTATGCATCGGACAATTCCTATGGCTATCGAACTGCTTTTTGTCACTTTACTCAAATATATCTATAATTTGATAATAAAAAAATATATGTAATGAATTTATATTTTGATAAGAATTCCTACACAAAAAAAGGAAACATTAATACAATCCGAATAGGTATTCATTTTCTTCCTTGTTATATGTTCACAGTTACTAGGAATTGTCCTCAATCACTTTCAATGTATTTATTTATTACCCTGCTGTGTCATAATGAACAAAAGACTTATTTATTCTATTACTCATTTTTCAGGACGAGGTAGCCCCGATTCGGAAAACAAATATGCTCGATCTTCGCCCTCTAACGAGGGAGGGAAAATTCGGGTAAATCCGGCGACACAGGCGTCCACTTCCAATGAGTACCAAAATGATTCTTTAAACAACAATACACTACTGACCGCAGGCAATGCAATGCAGAGGCCGGCCGCCAGGAGACGGATAAGGAGACGAGCGAACTCCGCCTCCAATGATCCCGCCGAACAGCTCACTGAAATGTCCGTCAGGGGGCTCAATCTCTTTAGATACGCCTCCGTCAACGAAGGAGTGTACCAGTGCACAGAATGTGCCAAGGAAAACATACAAAAAACCTTTAAAAACAAGTATTCATTCCAGAGACACGCTTTCCTCTACCATGAAGGTCATCAAAGGAAAGTTTTCCCATGTCCCGTGTGTTGCAAAGAGTTTTCTAGACCGGACAAGATGAAAAACCACATGAAAACAACGCACGATTGTTATGTACCGAAGGACATGGTGTATCCGCCAAACGCGTTCTTCATGCTGCAGGGTATGGAGGGGCAGCTGCCTCCGGGGATTAAGCTAGAGCCTATGGGTGCGGGGTCGCCGCACGGCTCCACGCCCTCACACTCCTCGCCCGACCCCGCGCAAGTTTGACTCTCCTCGGAGCTCGTGCTTGCTGATTCCACGTAAACGAGTTTTCTCTTCCTTTGGCTAGTTTGTAGGTCGTCGAGATATCGAGGTTTCGATTATAGTATTCGTTCTATTTTTGGAGTTAAATTTTCATGTACATCTTTACATTGTACGTATACATATTTCCAAGGATACTGTTATGCATTTAATAACGAATGTTTGTTACATAATAAAGCTCATAATGTTATCTTGTTTAAAAGTATGGTTGTGCAAATATTAGACAATAATATACGATGTAATCATCGAGGCCAGTTACTGCGTGTTGAATTTAACTTGTTTATTGAAATTAGAGCATTTTTAGGTGCTACGAAAGTCTGAGACGTGCCTTCCATTTAAGCAGTTTATCCAATTTGTTGTTAAATTTTCTCGCCCAAAGTGCCTAAATATACTTATATAGTTATTCGAGATACCGCAAGACAACAACCAAAGACTGTATTACAAATAAAATTAATTATATGACGTGTATGTTGGCGAATTGCGAACATAGTGGCATATGTGTGTGTGGGAGCGGAGCTCGCGAGCCGAGCGCCGACCGACCTCCAGGCAGCAGTGCACCCGCGTCATAGGTACTGCGACAATACTACGTAACTCGCAATCATTAATAAAAATAGATATATTGACAATATTATTAATATTAAATAACTTTTTCTATCTTACTAAAGACTTTAAATAAATAGTTTAATAAAATATTAGTGAGCCTACTGTTATGTACAATATGTACCTATTATTTGAATCTATTATAAACGAGAGATATAGCGGGAAGATATCAATATATTAATTAACATAATAATAATAATAAAAATTATTATTATTATATTATAAACGAGAGATATAGCGGGAAGATATCAATATATTAATTAACATATAATATAATAGTGCCATAGCGCAATTTATATTCATTTTTATATAATGTATAATATAACTGAAGTTTCCAACCCATATTATTTCACTTTTAGATTATATTTAGAGGATAGAGAAGACGTTCTAGGTATCCTAGAACTTATAACAAAATCAGCAGTTCTTCCATTGATAAGGGAAATAATATTTTGTAGGTTATATTAATGTTACGTCTAATAAACTTGTATATGTTCTTGTATGTAGTTACATGGAATTTGTATTTTCGTAAAATTACGCGAAACCTAGAAATAGTTCTTTTGAAAATTCGTCTATAACAAAATATTCACATGACCTAATGCCGATTTGGTTTTGAGTTATACACAAAATTAATACATTGTTATAAATAATATATAAATAATTTTCGCATTTACCATAATATTTATAAAATTACTACTCGTGCTCTACGACGTTTTCTAATAATCAATGTGCAACTCTACATTACCGATTCTCGCCAAATCTGTCGTGATTAACGAAAATATAAAATTTCACAACACTGCAATGACATATACATTTTTATTATGTAGGTATATTCTAAGTTCAGTTTTGGAATGATGACGCCTATATACTTGGTATAAAGGTACTTACGTTAAGTTCACACTTGAAAAGTACCTACACGAGATCGGTCAATGTTTTAATAATAATTGGTTACTAAAATATAGTTGTAATTTTATATCTACTTAAACATTAATCGGTTATAAATTGAGTTTTTGTATTTTAAAATATAGCGCACAACTTTAATATAGTTTCTTCTACGTTAAGTTTAAAGGAAAGCAGATTATGTTAGTTAACATTCTTGTATATAGTTTAAAGTGTATTACATAAAGTTTAGGTTATTAAGTAGTCGCCGACAAGGTATTAACAATTTGCAGTGTGATTTTATTTAAGTAGTTCGTCAGCGCCAGTCGATCGCACAAACTAACTCAACCAAGCGTTGGTCTTGGTTGGCAAGGAATAGATTTTGATTTATATTTTCTTTCTGTTTGAGTTTTTCATCACTCCGTTTTCTTATATATATTTTGTTCTTTACTTATTGAATCCAGTTGAAATCGCGAGAGGAGTGTCCCGTATTTTTGTTCTTTTAGAGTGATGAAGTGTTATGACTATCTTTTTTTATATTTTTTGTAGTATTTTATTTTGTGATATTAGTGCTAACTAAGTTGGCGATCATGTTCATTGTTGAGTTATTATAATTCTTACTTTCTCGCTACTAAACACAAGCTGCAAGGCAGCGGAATTATTATAAAGAACATTGAAAACAAATATAGTTTACTTTTAACAAAGTATTATGGACAGTAACTAGTTTGAGTTATTCGGTAATTTTAATTTCGGCAATTAAATAATTTGCTTTTATTACGAAACGTTATTTTTTTGAAATCTGCACAAAAATTCCTAAATAACCATTAGTTAAGTAATTTTGTAAAATATAAATAATTAATATAATAAATTAGCCTGAACCCATTACTGATTCATTTTTGGTTGGTAGTTAATAGCCGAGCTGTACGTGTCCACAAAAGGTAATTAGAACTTATTACTAATAGCAATAATATGCTAATTATAAAGTATATTTTTTATGAAGAGAAAATCGTCTTAAGAAGTTTTAAAATGTTATTATTAACTTTAATATTGCGAAAGTTTTTACTATTTTAGGTTCATCAAGTGCAATGATTTACGCAAGTGTTGTTTTTTTTTCTATATTCTATTGATTTTTACTCGGTGTCAATAATGCTTGTATTAATTATACTTTGATATGACATATCAAACAGAATAAGGAGAACTTTTAAGGTGTAAGGCTCCTGATTTTTGATTATGATGCCGAGTATTAATAGTTTACTATCGTTTACATAAAATAGTTACAGTACCATTTTTAAACAATGATTGAAGTGAATAAAAGTATTATTTAAACAGTATCCCAAACTGTTGCCTATTGTAGGTATACCTATTTAGTACTAAACTCACAATATTTTAACAAAGTGGAATATATTAATACCTTTTCAAATCACTTATATATATCAAAGATCTATTTAAATACGCATGAAAAATAATAGGAATATAAATAAGGGAATTTATCAAAAGAAAATAAAATATTTATTTATATTAATTCTTTTATTCACTTTAACTAACATTACTTCCTATTGGGGATAGCCTACTAATGCCTTTTATTGGATTTCTGTTTAATAAAAGATTCTTACCAGTTTATCGTTCAAACTACATATATAAATTATATTCATATTTAATAACATTTTATACCGATATACGATAATTTTGTATAACTATGGAAACCGTTAGAAATGAGACATTTGTTATTAGGTGGGCCATATTAAAGTATATTTTATTTCGACTTCTACTACAATATTGTAATGATAGTATAAGAACGTTAGATATTCGATAGTCTTATTAACTATAGTTTTTAACAAAAATTACTACCACAGTCTAACTGATAATATTATTAGATTATTATAGTATGTATGTAAAATCGTTGAAACATCAAAGCTTTAACAATAAATTGATGGAAACGAGACAAAAAGTTTATTTTTATTGTAACAAAGTATAACTACTAGTTATGAAGAAAAGGATCTTACCAACACGTATTGAATTATTGTGAAAACATTTACCTACACTACAAATAAAAATATTAAAAACATAATTTTACGTCTTTGATTACTTACCTACCTATAAAACCTACAATAGTTAATAGATACCTAATGATATAAGTGTCAAAATATTTTAAAGTGTTTATTTATAACAATTTTATAGGTATCAACTATTTTTAATAAAGATGGTTTTAAGCTTATAAGTAAGGTATACCTTATTGTTACATAGATAAGATAACTTACTTAACATACCAGGCCTTGTAACACTAAAATATTTGTACTTAAGATGGGAGCTAGATGTTTCCGTAGCATGTCGACTAATTGCAGTTTTGTTTTAAATATTTAATAGGCTACCGAATGGTAAGAAAAGAACTGATCTAATGTTGACCTCAACTCATCATATTCCTGTTCAGTTTAGCCTTAAATCAACCCATATTATATGTCTAGAAACACGTTGTTCGGGAGGGCATTCCACAACATCGCTGAAAGAAATTATGATAGAACTCAAAAGCGCCACGTACTCGTATGTACGGTAAGTTGGAATGTCAATGACGAAACGGTGAGACCTCACGAAGCGTGTTCGTTCAATGGAAAAATGGGGAAGAGTGTCTTGGAGTTTTTGAGCGCATTCTCCATGATATAGTCTGTAAAGAACTTGAGGGAAGTGTAACTATTCATTTTCTAACCCATCCTTTTTTCTTTCTTATTAAATTCGTTGCGGGATCCAAGACAGTTAATGCAATTCCCCGGGACACCTGAACCTTACCGCTCAGTGTCATTTCATTGTGCGCCGCTCTTGATCCTGGCTTACAGGAGTTGCAGTGGTGGGTAAGAGGGAGGGACTAGTCCCGATGGAGATGGAGAATCTGACAGAACTGAAAGCGGGTAAAAATATTGTCAGGTAAAATATACAAAAATAATTTACTATCCCATATTGTTGGGTAGCCCCATATAACAATTGACGCATGTGTGGCACATCGTTAAGACAGTCGCCGCGCCACTTCGTGTCCCGGTTTCGATCCCACGCATGACAAATATTTTGTAATTTAACCTGCCACACGGATTAAATACCCTAGTGCGGGCGTTCTCTTTTAAACCAAAATAAATAAAAATAGTTCATAAGGCAACCTGATGATGTTAAAATATTTAAAAATAAATTACTATTCCATAATAATATTTATATTGTTTTCATTTGCAACACAGGAGTGTTGAAAATGAAAACACATTAAATGAATTAGATATTGTATCTTATACTCATAGTTATAATTACATACATACATAGACTCACGCCTGTTTCCCAGAGGGGTAGGCAGAGACAACGGATTTCCATTTGTCACGATCTTTGCATACTTCTTTTGCCTCGATTACTGTCATTATATTCTTCATACATGCTCGCCGGTTTAGGGTACTTCTGACCTGCCCTTTCTTGAGAACATCTCCAATTTGGTCAGAGAATGTTCGACGTGGTCTTCCCCTTCCGGTTGTCCCATTCACACAGGCCAGGTATACTTCTTTTGTCAATCTTCTTTCATTCATCCTTTCTAAATGGCCAAACCATCTCAGCATGCCTTTTTCAATCTTTGTGACTACATCCTCTTTCACACCACAACGCTCTCTTACATCAGTATTTCGAATTCTGTCTCTCAAAGTCACACCACACATACTTCTCAGAGCTCTCATTTCCACTGCATTTATTTTACTTTCATTCTTTTTCTGCCATACCCAACTTTCACTTCCATACATTAAAGTTGGCACTAACACTCCATCGTGCACGGCTAGTCGAGCCTTCTTTGATACTTGCCGGCTACTCATAAAGGCGTGTAGTGCCCCATTCACTCTGTTCCCCGCATTTACTCTTCTAACAATGTCTTTTTCATATTTCCCATCTCTCGTAAACAAAGTTCCCAAATATACAAACTCATTCACCTGTTCGACTTTCTCTCCTCCAATCACAATATCACACGCTGTCGTGTATTCATCCCTCTCAAATACCATTACTTTCGTCTTACCTACATTCATTTTCATCCATTTCCTTTCAAAAGATTCATGCATACTTGTTACCATCACCTGCAACTCGTCCGCCGATGATGCAAGTAAAACTTGATCATCAGCGTAAAGCAGACATTTGATGAGTAACTCATTCATCCTTACACCGCATTCACTTTCTTTCAAATCTTTTAAACAGCTATCCATGAATAGGTTATACAACCACGGTGACGCTACACATCCCTGTCTAACACCCTTTTGGATGCTAAACCACTCGGTGTATGACCCGTTAATCCTCACGCAAGCTCTGGAATCCCTATAAAGAGATTTCAGTGCTTGAACAAGTTCAACCCATACATGTACAGTACCGACCATAGTTCACTCCTCAACACTCTATCGTAGGCCTTTTCTAAGTCTAGTTATAATTATGTTAGTTTTTTTAGATATTTAAGCAAAAATACAATGAACATTATTTTAAGTATTATATTCGATCACATTACATCACAAATTCTTGATCTGATAACATGCTCAACTATATATAACATAAGTTGCATATGCATAGGATGCATATGCAACAGATGTTATATATGCATAGGAAGACAAGCATATGCAACATCTGAAGGTCGCTTTCCTATATATTTTTATTATATATTAATTTTTTATACCACCCGCACTAAGGTAATAAATAAATGAATATTTTCGGACAACCAACACACTGCCATCTGATCACAAAGTAAGCAGAGCCTATACTATAGCAACGAGACAACTGATAAGCAAACTTATATAAGTTATATATTTCATACATGTTATGTAGATGGATTACATCCAGACCCAAATTATTTTATTTGTGTTCAAAATAAAATTGTCCTGGATGGGAATCGAACCTCTGACTTCACAGTTAGTGTCACTAACCACTAAACCACCAGTCCAGTCAATAAAACTCAGTGTCGCGACGTTACCGGCACATAATTAACGGACAACAAGTAAGAATCCCCATATTGATCCCCAATGATCTGTGTGACATTGTCCCTAGATATTATTATTATATTCAGTGCAGCCATTTATGACACCCACAAATTGTTGTCCTATGCGGGATCGAACCCGAAACATTATCGTGCCAAGGTAATGGCGAGGCAACTACCTACCGTAGTGCCATACGTGTAGTCAATTAACGCTGATAATATTATAGTTCAAATTAACAGAAAACAATTACACGATGAAAACTCAATTAGCTAAGTTATTCATAACTAAATTTAAACCATAGACATCCATGGATTAAATATAACCTACATAATATTAAATAGAGTTATGAATAACTTGTTTAAACTTGAGTTTTCATCATGTACCTAATGGTTTTATAATCAATTTGAACAATATTATGAGCGTTGATTGAATGCACGTATGGCACTATGGTATAGATCTGGTGAAAATTAAGTCAAGGACGTTTTGGCCATATTTCATAGCTAATAATCAAAAAGCGGCCAAGTGCGAGTCGGACTCGCCCATGAAGGGTTCCGTAGCAGGAAGTAACAGTATAAAAGTTCTTGTAGTAGTTGATTGAATGAGAGGGAAATTGCGGTTTACGATTTATGACGTATTAAAAAAAAAATAACGTACTAGATCTCGTTCAAACCAATTTTCGGGGAAAGTTTGCAAAGTAATGTATATCATATTTTTTTTTTAGTTTCATGACTCTCTTATTTTAGAAGTTACTGGGTGGGAGCACACATTTTACCACTTAAGAAGTGTCTCACGCGCATATTATTCAGTTTAGAAAAAAATTATATTAGGAACCTCAATATCATTTTTGAAGACCTATCCATAGATACCCCACATGTATGGGTATTATGAAAAATTTTAGTTCTATGTACTTATGGGGAACCCCCAAAATTTATTGCTTGTTTCTATTTTAGTGCGAAAATTTTAATGCGGTTCTCAGAATACATCTACTTACCAAGTTTCAACAGTATAGTCCTTACAGTTTCGGAAAAAAGTGGCTGTGACATACGGATGGACAGACAGACAGACATGACGAATCTATAAGGGTTCCGTTTTTTTTGGCTTGTTTTAAACAAATACCTTCGCCTTCAGTACTCATTTGAATAATAAATATAAGAGTAATAGTAATTTGATACCTAGCATTATAATTTACGTAGACAGCGATCTGTTTGTGGCACAGTCGCAGTGCCGGACTGGCAGGAGTCGGTAATAGGGGCGGGCAATCCCGAGCCTTCCCAGGGTACGTGTCCCGACAATCTGGGACATGGCGCAAAAGGAGGGCACCGGAGCAGCATAACCGCGTTCCCGGGACTCCTCCCATCAGGAGCCAAGAAAAGTCCACGGCAGGATAGGTTTAGTCGGTGTGAGTCCGACATACCTACCTACCCCGCAGACACTTTTTGCGGGTGGCATGCGTAGGCCTTCCCCCCGCCATAACAAAAAAGGTACTTATATAATATTGTCTAGACTCTTGATAGTTACCTATTACAGTCGGTCGAGCAAGATAATATTTAACGTTAATAATGACCCCGTCTATTTGATGTGTCAAGATGGCTGTATCTTGCATTCAAATTACTCCTTATTTTAATAAACTCACTAATCTGCTATTCAATACCTGTTTTGTAACTTCCAAAAATCAGCAAACCATTCCATATCAAATTCTATAACGCCTTTGTGATTGTTAAGAGCAAAGAATCCATTGAAACATATTGCTATTAGAATTGGCTGTATCCGTTTTGATCATTAGTAAATACTTCTTTCTGTACATACACTCACGCCTGTTTCTCAGAGGGGTAGGCAGAGAAAACGGATTTCCATTTGTCAGGATCTTTGCGCACCTCTTTTGCTTCGTTTACTGCCATTATATTCTTCATACATTCTCGCCGGCTTACGGTACTTCTGACCTGGCCTTTCTTGAGAACGTCTCCGATTTGGTTAGATAATGTTCTACAAGACTACTTCCCCTTCCGGCTGTCCCATTCACACACGCTAGGTATACTTCTTTCGTCCAACTTCTTTCATTCATCCTTTCTCAATGGCCAAACCATCTCAGCATACCTCTTTCTATACTTCTTTCTGTATTAGTTTTTATATTATATTGACACATTATCAAAACAAAATTATCATTTATTATAATAACAACGGTTTCCAGCAATCCTCACAAGATCACCAGTCCATCTTGTAGAGAGCCTGCCTACACTGCGTCTTCCGGTTCGTGGTCGCCAGCCTAGAACCTTTCTGCCCCGACTGCGGTTGGTTCTACGAGCCACGTTCTTCGCCTTCTGCCACTTCATTTTTACAAATCTTTGGGCTATTTCGCCTGCGGATTTCGACATCCGAGCATAGCCCTCTCCATTGCTCTTTGGGTGATCTTGAGCATTCTTATGAGGCCCATAGGCTTAGTAAGCGACCTCTAATACAGAGAGTTACGTTTCGTATATTACTGAGGGAGCCCGAGAGAGAGATGCGACACATTTTCATTCTCACTTTCTCTCATAGCCAGTTATTATTGAACTTTTACTTCAATCGTCGTATGGTCGAAAGCACACCAGTTCACTTTATATTGTCTTTAATTTAATTTTATGGGTAAAAGTTATAAGCACATAAAGATAGATATAGAAATAAAATATTTCACCGACGTACTTACATATTTTTACTACGATAAAATATATAAAGATAAAGATGCATTTATTTGTATGAAACATATGTAACATTTTTACACGTGGTGCACAATAATAGTTGTGGTATCAACATGTCCTGCCGAATCAGGCGTACAAATATCTTAAAATTTATATAAAATAGTTTGCCGCAATTCAAAACACACTAATTTCACATATTTGGCACAATAAACTTATCTTGTAAAAAATCATTTACACTATTAGTATGTACCTACCTTTTTTTACAAAGCAATTCTTTAAATTTCTTTTTGAATAAATTTACTGTTAGGGTTTTATATGAAATAGGTATTTTATTGTAGATTCATACAGAATGTCATATAATATTAGATGTATTGTCAATATCTGAGCTACTCAACCTAAAGTACCTATGTCCGCTGAAAAATGTGTTCTTGACGTAAGTAAGTGGATATATATTTTACATTAAATTTGGCGATAAATAAAAATATTTATTTGTCAGTTGACATAATCTAGATTTTAAATGATTTTTTTTAAGTAGGACAAATAAGAACCAAAATAATGTTTATGGTAAATTAAATGTGAATCCAAATTCACGTTGAGTCGTCCATTTAATCACTACCACGAAAGCATTCTTCCAACGGCCGGACTTTAGTAAAGTTGCTTTTGTTTTACATGGTTACCAAAACTAAAACTCTAAGTACTCCTTCCAACATCAAATTATAATTGTGTAATGTATCGTCATAAATACTAACTTATCCAGACATGAAATTTCAGATTTCCAATACACATTTGAAGATGATGGAGATAACGGGAGTATGCCCATCATTACACTTGAAGTGATGTCAGACTCTTCAAATACTGAACAGATACCCAGCTACGAAACCAGCTATGTTTGTGAACCTATACCACTTGAGGATTTGGCTAGAGATACAACTGGTGTGCACTTCTTAACAGAGAAAATTAATGAAGAGCAACCCCAATACGAAGAAAAAGATGACGAAAAAGAAACGCTTAAAGTCAGAAACGACTTATTAGAATACATGATGAGAAGTGATGGAAGCGTCGTCTGTAAGCTCTGCGGAGAGATTCTGCAGAGTCGGACACACTGGTATCGACACAAGTACAAACTTCATGTGATGCAGCCGACTAATTCGACTAATTCGCCTGCACTGTTCCAGTGTGAACAGTGCCTAATATATTTTAAAAGTAGAAAAGGTGAGGAAGTAAACCTTAAATTTTATCATACGTTTTTAGAAATGCTGGCATGCTATTAGAATCGTACCGGGTTTATTTTTATCTTCATTATTTATGTGTATATGGAAGACCAACAGCTATTTAAGCAAAAATATGTAACATAAAGCCAATTACAGGTACACTGGTATGAATATTTGAGGATTCAATCAAAGAGCCACGAGTGATCACATCTATACAAATAAATAAAATTGAAGTGTCTGTTTGTAATATTGAAATAACCGATTTTTACTACATGTATATATACGGTACATACTCTAAAATATTTTTTTTACAATTTTTGTCTGTCTGTCTGTCTGTTTGTTCCGGCTAATCTCCGAAATGGCTGGACCGATTTTGATGGGACTTTTATTGGCAGGTAGCTGATGTAATAAGGAGTAACTTAGGCTCCTTAAATCTTTTATTTTTGAAAAAAATACAAAATAAACTAATTAACACGCGGACGAAGTCGCGGGCACAGCTAGTTAAAAATATTAAAAATACAGAAATGGTGTCCAAAACACATCGAGTAACCATTAAGACAAACTTAAACTAAACTAACCACAGCTCAGCAGTCAGATCAGAGTCCTTCTCACCGAAGCTATATCAGCATTACATTATGTCCAGGTTTAGGTTATCGAAGGTTTGGCAAAATAGTTCGTGGAAAACTTGTAGTGTCTTTAAATAAATAAGAATTACTAATTTTCCTTTTACATTTCGCGCCATCTTATACAACGTAGTATGACGAAAACTATAAACATTTAAGTGCGTCTTTGCCATACTTATTGCGTAGATTAGGTATAATTCAAATGCGTCAATATGGCGGGACCATTGCTTGCATTTTATTAAACTGACTATTCTGCTATTCAATAGTTATTTTATTGCCTAAAAACTTTACCGAAATTATATACAGGTCAATTAACTCAATTATTCCATTTTAAATTCAGTTGTCATTGTGCGCCTTTCTGATAGTTAAGAGCAAAGATTGTATTATAACAAATTAATTTAATTTTAGCGTACAGATAAAATAGAAGGATATTGTTTTTATTTACTTTAATAGAAGCGTATTTCCAAATACATAACAGACGTCCACTGCTGGATAAAGGCCTCACTCAATCAATTGGGGGCTTGAGGATAAGGTACCATTGCGATTTGAAACTCCGTTATATGCGAACAAATAATAAAGTTTATTGAACACTCTATACCTTTATATATATTATGTATGTATATTATATCAGATTAACGCATTTGTTAGTTTTTACAAGCAAACGTCAAATGGCATGAAGACTAGAAGGTACGCAACACACTCCTTAGGATGTATCTAGTCCTAAAAAGATAGGTATTGCCCGTGACGTTGGGCTTTTGTCCTTGTCGAAATTAGTGAGGTCAATTCGAGTCGCTTGCCAACTTGTCCAACGAGGTTGACCCAATTGCTAGAAAGTAGATGAGCTGATTCAAGTATTGTCCCAGTTAATATACGAAGTCGAAATTATAGTGTCATGAAGGCTGTGTACATCATGTTCGACCTTAACATATTAATTTTCTACTATTTCTGTTATTTTAATGTTACATAATCGACTTACGCGACATGCATATCAATGACCTTTCAGCTTTGCTAAGTACAGACGCCAGCACATCCAGCTACCCCAATCTGTCAAATTTCTTTTATAGATTTTCAACTTTATCGCATAAGCATAAGGTTCACTTTCAATTGGGGAAATTTGACAGATTGGGATAGCTTCATGTGCTGGCGCCTGTACGTCTAGTCTAAAAATGAACACAAATCTGAATACAATATGTTTATAAACAAATAAAATATTTTCGATCGATTTTTACATATGTATGTATGCTACGAATGTAAAGCAAGCGAATTTATTTTACCAACATTAATAACAAAAACAGCCTTCATTATTAGAATATACCTACGTAGGTACTTACTCTGTCTAGATTGGTTAGGTGTATACGTTAAGCACATACTTGGTGAGCTGATTGATTAATCATCGTCAGAAGTGTGACTTCAGATACTGATTACCAAGAACAAGTTCCAAGTTTTGTTAGATTTATAAATACAAAACTTAGATAGGTAACTAATACCTACCCCGGCCTTTTTAATAAGCCAGGGGGAATGCCTACGCATGCCACCCGCAAAAAGTGTCCACGGTTAGGTATGTCGGACTCACACCGAACGCGGGTATGCTGCTCCGGTGCCCCTTATTTGCTCCATGTCCCAGATGGTCGAGACACGTACCCTAGGAGGACTCTGGATTGCCCTCCCCATTTTCCGACTCCTGCCAGTCCAGCACAGCGACTGCGCCACAAACAGATCCCCGGAGCTACTAGCAAATGACGGCAGTAGAGACCACTTCTCTGACTGCCGACGCAGCCGCGAGGGGGAGTTGTGTTACCGGCTGCCGCCACCGCCCCGGCTACTCCTTCGTCTGCGAGCAAGATCGGCTCTGTTCCGATCCCGCTCAGCGGTCTCTTTTTGGAACATGATTGCCTCACAAAAGGAGACCACAGCGTCCCATTTGGTGAACTAATACCCAGGCCTATTTACAAATACATTCTAGAATGCTTTTATCTACAATCTATACCTACTATACTCATTTCAGAGACAGTAGTAAAACAATTAATAGAAGGCTATTATAAACTCACGTGAGACTCCCGACTGTCCGACTGTACTTCCTGACTGAAAGTACAGACGCCAGCACATTAAACTACCCCAATCTGTCAATTTTCCCCAATTGAAAATGAACCTTATGCTTAAGTGATAAAGTTGAAAATCTATACAAGAAATTTGACAGATTGGGGTAGCTGGATGTGCTGGCGTCTGTTCGTACGGCCGCGAACGCCCCACGATCACCATCGCCATCCATGTCCCTTAGTCTGCATCTTTATATTTGTATATGATACTTAATCAGATAAGCGGCTTCGCGTCTTTTCATGAAATATTGGTCCTCACATTTCAGGTTACATCGGTCACTTAGCTAGCAGACATAGTGAATTACTAGCGGATTCTAGTCCTGTTCTCACAAATAGCCAAGCGGAAGCGTATTCGAAAGAACTATCGAATACTCAAACAGAATCCATGCCAGAGGCGATAGAAGAATCTGATCCGGAGCAGGCGATACCCAAGTCCAGCGTACCTAATTATCAAACCGCTGCTGTTGTGAAGCAAGCACCGAAAGCTACGGACACAAAGAAAGTTTACAAAGTTTACAGATCTAAAGGTAAGATAAAATGTGAGCGTCAGAATGGCTGGCTGCCTATGCCAGGCGGCTCTGAAGGTATATTGACGAATTGCTATTCAATTGCTTATACTTGCTTCGTTTCTTCAATAATAAAATAAAAATTTATTATTATTATTTTATTATTATATAATGTAATAAAATATTCATATATATAATTTCATATATATGAAAATAATAATAATATTTTATTTTGATGTCAGGATGGATTGTGGCCACCGTTTTCAGCGTGAAAGACGCAAAATTTATAAAAGTTTGTTGTATCAATAATTGTTTACAAGTTTGAGCTTCGTGCATATATTAGGAAACGAATATTAGCTTTTATTAATATAGTTGTTATTGTAAACGCCTGCAAGATTTGAACAAGACGCTGTAGTACAAAGAACTGTTGCCTTTCCAAATTATCAGGCACTTCTTTGTACAAATATTAATAAAAGCTTTTATTTTACCTAATTTATGTACATGAAGCTCAAACTTAAATTGAGGAATGAAGCAATTAATAAGCAATTATTCATTCAACAAACTTTTAGAAAAATTGCGTCTTTCACGCTGAAAACGGCGGCCATCATACATCCTGACGATTCTGGCTGGGCAAAAAAATATTCATATCTGAATGTATCATATGTAGCAATTATTGAAGAAACGAAGCAAATATCAGCATTTGAATAGCAATTTTTCAATATACTTTCAGAGCCGCCTGCCATAGGCAACCAGCCATTCTGACGCTCACGATAAATCTACTTTATGTGCATAAAAATAAAGATACTTTCTGTAATAGGAGCAATATTCATAATGTAAATACTAGATGGCTGATCTGTTGCTCTAGTGGTTAGAGGCCCTGACTGTTAAGGCAGAGGTTGTGGGTTCGATTCCCACCCGGACAAATCTTTTTGTGATGAGCAACAGTCTCTTATTTGTTATATATCTGGGTGTAATTTATCTATAACATGTATGTCAGATGGCAGTGTATTAGTTGTTCCAAGATATTTATTTAGATATTTACATAATACCCGCCTCCGCAAAATAAGTAACTCCTTTAGGGAGCCAGATATAAGATTTTGTAACAAATTTCCCAGTGATATCAAAGAATTGTCTACAAATAAGTTAAAAAGAACAATAAAAGCCAAATTGTGTAACAATACTTACTACAAAACTTCTAATTTTATTTAAGTGACAAAACTGCTTATGACTTAGTCGCTCTAAACTAACACATGTAAAAACAATGTAATTATATTAATTAATTAATATTTAAAGAGATGATACCTACTGAGTTTTCTGGCAATGTTTCTCAGCAGCTGCCACCTCACGCACTGCACGGTAGGGTGAAAAATTGACGTTTCCACACAAATGTAACATTTTAACGGAATATATTAATTTTTATTTGATAATTACCACTCGTGTACCTTGTTTACGAGTCTAACTCCACGAATTTAGAAACTGCAGGGCTAGCAGACAAAATCAATGCCATTGTGACATTTTTCATGGGCATTCGATTTATGAATAAAGCTTGAAAAAAAGAAATTTCTTATTAATCAAAATAATATAAAATTACTTTATACTTTGCATGTATTTGGTCATTATTTCTTATATTCCGAAAGACGCCAGAAGAAGATTTAAAAGCTGAAACACTTCGAGGACGAGCTTCGGGGTAAGCACTGGTAAGAATTCACAGAAAAGTCGTTTTTGGACCGAGTCGCGAATCGAACCCGTTTTCCGTTGTTATTATACATAACAGTTACCATTAAAATGGACAAAGTAATTGAACGGTCTTGACAGGCATTCAGAGAAAAAGCTTGCGGGGTAAAATTCTGTCGTTCCTTTCTCTTAAAAATTGTTGCCTGTCGCCTTTTTGCCTGCTCTCATGCTGACCTGTGGATATAGAAGTTTAGGTGATATTCACATAAGCGAGTGTCGAGTATGCGCTTTCCGCAGCATACGGATAGTATGCACGCTGTGTCCGTCTCTCGATTTATTCTAATAAGTCGTAGATTAGATCTATCATAAAGATGATAGGTGCACATTATGGACGGGCGCTACCTGTTGCAAACCATGCATGCTACAGAAAACTGTTTTGGAACGCACACGCTTAACGTACGCACAGTTGACAGGCTCTATAGGATTTCTCTACTGTCGAAAGAAGCTAACCTCCTTGCCTCGTGATCTTTATAATTCATTTAAGTGTATGCAACATTCTGTTTATCCTTTCAGCACCAGAAGTAAAGCCTCCGGACTGGGAGGAGACACGGTCCCGCGAAGATAAGTTGGTAGCTGATATTATTGACCGAGTACGTAGAGAGTGTGAGGCACAAGGAGGAGGCTCCTCATCTTCCCGGCGCGGCTACACCAGGAGGACAACAGTCATGCGCACATAACGCCTCGCCCGCAATATGCTAGAAACACTATGAAAGTTCCTGTTGAATAAGTTAGCTAGAGGTGTATAATCTGGAGGGTAGGAAAATATTTTTGAGACGTAGCTAAATTTTGGAAGGGTCGTTCAGCACGTCGGTTACTGTATTAAAACACAGATTTATTAAAGTAATCATAATGTTATTAACATGTGCCAAATAGATACGAAACAAAACGCTATTAGTAGACGCACAAATGAGCAAGATGTCTCTGGAAGACGCAGTAATCCTGTTCGGCGTTATTTCTTATTTGCCATTACGACATGTCCTTCTTCAGACGACGTTTAAAAAGAGTATTAATCCCACGATAGCCAGCGGTTTGCTGTGCCCCCTGGCACTGCGAATGTCCATGACCAGCGGTTACCACTTACCATCACGTGGGCCGCTTGCTCGTCTGCCTCAAAAACCAATAAAAAAATAAAGGTATATAGGCTGATATGATGTTAAAGATTGCTTAGTTTCGCTTCCACAACAATCTGCATTGCACCTAACGGGTGCACACTTAATTAAACTTCAGGTATCTCCAAAAAACTTAGGTACAACTTTGTATCCTTTTATGTATATTGTAGGTAGGTACGCAATTTTTTAAGAAATTTATATTGTAAATAGTACCTACTACAGTAGTACTAATTTATATTGTAATAGTACGTACGTTGCACGTGGGTACAACATCGATTATTGCTCAATATACCTACTTATCTGATAATGGATTTATTTCAGAGTTACTAGTGATTAAACAAGGCTATCCAACCAATGGAAACTTCATTAGAAACTTTACAGTTCCGGCCTATAAACGGCATGTATTTTAATTCAATGACATTTTGTCAGCGTGGGCCATCCTTATTAATATATTAATAACTAGATGTGGCCGGATTTAAACTTAATAAATAATAGCCTATGTGTTATGTGGATGTATAAGCTATATAACTACAAAGCTTCATCGAAATCCTTTCCGTAGCTATTGCGTGAAATCGAACAAACATCCATAACACTTTCGCATTAAAATATTATTAGGATTAGTACGATACAATATTGCATATGAACTAAATGCACAAATAACTGATCGTTATTTTTATTAAGCTGCGCACATAACAAACGTTTTTTTATTGACTCCACGCGACTTCCAACTTGCTTATTATTGTATACTCTAGGTATATAATTATATCTAATTTCTGTTGGAAGTAGGTAATAATTAACAGAACAATATTGCTCAGATAAGGTATAAGAAACAGTGGTGCCATCCCAGCAAAACGCTTCGTTTTTGAAATGGCGCCCAACGACGACTGTATTTTCTATATTTATTAAGACTGTACTCGACGTGCTGAACTTACTCACTAGCCTTAAAATTTAAAACTGAATTAAATAGGCCTTGTTTTACAAGTTCAAGGTTATCTGTCATACAATTGCACTGAATTCCTGTTATCAGAGATGTCACAAAACTCGAATGTAAAAGTCAACTGCGTTTTATGAATTATCTTCATCTTGGCTACTTTTAGACCGGATGGATGAGTTTCAACTGAGTGCAGACGTGACTTGATGTATAACGCCAATAATTTGCGACTGCATGCAGTTGATAAGCTTACCAACCGCACGAATCCAATTATTCGATAAGTATATTTAAGGCCAGCGCAGACTGACTTCCCGGCACGGCACGGCGTGCTTCGGCCAAAGCGAAAGCGGCATGCTTTGGTATGACGCGTCACGTCGTGGCGTCCCGCAGTAAGCCCAGTCACTCACTATTCAACTAGTTTTACTCTGCGTTCGCTGTTATTTCGTGACGATTGACTGGTATTTACTATTACTTATTAGTAAACCACTGATTTTGGTTTAAAATAGTTTATTTACAACTAACTATAGTTGCGTGACGCCACGGACTACACATCGCGGCAGTCTGTGGACTGAAACGGCCTGCCATGACGAGCCGCGGTGTCCTGCAGCATGCCACGACGTGCCGCGACATAATTATATCAAAATGAATTAATAAGAATTTAAGTTCAATGAAATAAGGATTAAAATAACTTGATCAAAAATAAAATCCGTTGCCGTGAAGCGCGACGTGTCGTCCCGCGCCGTCAGTCCGCGCTGGCCTTTAAAAACTAGCGAATGCATGCATTTAATAACAGCCCATGTAAGTACAGACGCCAGCACATCAAGCTACCCCAATCTGTCAAATTTGCCCAATTGAAAGTGAACCTTATTCTTATGTGATAAAGTTGAAAATCTATAAAATAAATTTGACAGATTGGGGTAGCTGGATGTGCTGGCGTCTTTACATACATGCCGTACCAGAAGATATAGATACATTTT
Organism: Pseudoips prasinana; assembly: GCA_951640165.1. Lineage (NCBI taxonomy): Eukaryota > Metazoa > Arthropoda > Insecta > Lepidoptera > Nolidae > Pseudoips > Pseudoips prasinana. Next base: position 16,600,699 of record OX621236.1, on the reverse strand, counting down.
CATGATCGTCCTTTATTAAATGGCCTTTTAGAAGGTTTTCTTCAAATAAAGGAAAAGATATAAAATATTCACGTAGCATATTCGGCCTAAAGAATCTGCTTAATTGATTTGTGCTCATATTTGTGCCAAATATTATTATGTAAATAATTACGTGCCAATAGTTATACGAAATTGTTGTGCCAATGTCCAGACTCTGTAAATATTTAAATTAAATAAGTATTAAATAATTATACTACTTAGGTTAATAAATCGATGTCTCCATTTAAATGTAGATAACTATTTCTGTGAAAATAATATCAATATAATAGTTAATGTAGATAGGTAGATATGTGAATCGCTAAATGTTGTGAAATAATCATACCTTTAATACCACTGACCGACAGCACTTAAACATACAAATCATATTTTACCTTCCAAAGTAAATAAATACTGTTTTATGAAATAATTAGATACTGTTTATGAAAGAGGCTTCAACTTTCTTTTTTGCCAACCGTTTGGAACCGACATATACCTACGGGACTATTTTCAAAACAGTGCCTATGGATTTAAAAACATATGTTTCATAATCGGTTCTTAAATAACAGTTATCGGGTAAAATACACAGATACATCCAAAAATAATACAGTCGACCTTATAACCTCCTTCTTTTGAAGTCGATTAACAAACCACCGACTTCATAAGTAATCAAAAATCATTAAAAAAATAAGCTAATTGTATATACTAAATTATAATATTATAAGTTAGTAGCTGTATAAAAGAAGAAACCCATAATTATATATCTACTATATTTATTATCCAATATTGGCACCAACTTCAAATGTTATAATTTTGTGTAGAGCTTATTATTGTTTCATACCTTTTCTTTCTTTCGTTTTGAAGTCGATAATTTGTTATAACGGTTCCGTATATATTCGTAAAGGGAAAAATATAACATCAATAAGCAAGACGTCTCTTATCTGTAATTTTTATTCGTTACACATGCATACATATTTACATCAATTAACCGTTTCCGATTGAATTAAGCCGTCCGGTCCTGCCTTTGCATCCGAGACGTCACGGGTTGATTTGCGCACTGAAATAACTTTGTACAGATGCCAGCACATAAAGCTACCCCAATCTGTCAAATTTCCCCTGTTGAAAGTGATCCTTATGCTTATGACATAAAGTTGAAAATCTATAAAAGAAATTTGATAGATTGGGATAGCTTGTCTCTCGTCTGTACATAAATTAAGCTTTGATTCGGAGTAGGTTGCTCAAGGGTTGAAGATTATATTAACTGTCGGTCCCGGTTTATGTGCGTAATCTTAAAACATACATGGGGGTGATTCGGATACTCCTCATCATAAAGTATCTAAATTTTTCGTTTCCATGTCAATTCCTCCTCGACCCTGTATATATTATAAGAAGTCAAAGGTTATTTTTGGCGCCGCAACCACCTTCCCTCCATTCGTAACGATGAAATGTTCCCTCCGATTTTCAATGGGACAAGCAGCCCGCTCCTTCGCGTATTAACGTAGAGCGACAGTTGCACAGAACGTCCCTAAAAACCGACCCTATCATGCATTTCCATGTGAGCAACCGCCCTGAACCAAAATACGAACCTCCAAGTTGACCTCTTATGCAAAGAAGCAGTAAAAGCTTCTCACAATAGCTGTACACTATGTTTAAAAAAACCGCCCAAGTGCGAGTCGGACTCGCGCACGAAGGGTTCCGTACCATTATCTATAAAAACGAGCAAAAACTTCACGTTTGTTGTATGGGAGCCCCCTTAAAAATTTATTTTATTTTGTTTTTTAGTATTTGTTGTTATAGCGGCAACAGAAATACATCATCTGTGAAATTTTCAACCGTCTAACTATCACGGTTCATGAGATACAGCCTGGTGACAGACGGACAGACAGACAGCGAAGTCTTAGTAATAGGGTCCCGTTTTAACCCTTTGGGTACGGAACACTAAAAACAGTCTCGAATGACATAAAATTAGTTTACCTTCGTTTTACCTATAAGTATTGTAACTAATTCTGTCCCCTATTTGTCTGTATTGTAATGTATTTATGATAAATATACTATCAACTATTACTTATATCTATAGGAACGCAAAGTGAGACTGACCTAAACAGAATCAAGTTAGGAAATTCTGAAATGCCTACGTTACTAGGAAAGTAAGGAACGAAATTGTAAATATGACTTTGTAAAAATTAAGTACTTATTCATGTTTCCGAGTTATTTATATTTGATACTAAAACATTATTTATGGTTAAGTACTTACCTATCTATTTATGCTTCTGAGTGATTGTTTTTTATATTCAATACTAAAACATGGTCTATGGTTAAGTACCTATCTATTTATGTTTCTGAGTGATTATTGTTATAGAAATATTGTGTTTCATAATTAAGTTACCATGTTTCTAATTTGTTTATGTTAAATATCAATGTGTTTTATGAGTACATCGTTATCTACCTATGTTTCCCTGCATTGTTAAAACGAAATTTGGTGTTATGATTAAGAATATTGTATATTTAACCTATTAAGTTTAAAATAATTTTGTTAACATAATGTGATTATTCGGAGGATAAGAATCTACAAAGATATGAAACCAAAGAGTATGGAAGAATGATCTTATTTGTAGAAGCCAAAGAAACTGCTGAGTGTCAATAGAACCCGTATGGTATATCTAGCTCATAGACAGAATCAGTTACAGAACTGAAATTAGGTGCAATTCTGTTTAATTTTGATCTTAACCGAATATTAACTTGTAAGTCTAATACCCACTTACATGGGATAAGCGATTTATTTGTTCCAAAAACTAACGCTTATTAAATAGCTACAAATAAAACTAAACTAGCCGAGAATTCGGAATGTCAGCAGACTATTATTATAAGTACCATAACTAACAACGAATATTGAAAACGACGTAAATAAATATTATTATTTAGAAGGTGCGAACAAAACTAATAAAAACCTGGGCCTCGAATTCTAGAAACATTAGATTTTCATAAACTTACACTTAGCTAATTATATTAACTTAAATAAGTTGATCAATAAACTGTATTTTTGCAACTGATGAACTTGTAAGTTGTCTGAACGTTATACTTACTATTAAACTACTCATACAAAGGACATCAACCAGGCACTGTATATGGGGTTTGGGCTTGTACACCGGTTATATATCAAGCTAAATATTTCCAATATAGGTAAGGTGACCTGTCATTGTATGGAAATTCTACCCAACGCGAGATCAGCTTATACTGGAAATGCATATCTTGATAAGTAGCCGTGTGTACATAAACATTAAAAACTGCACTATTCTTAATTGTTTTGAGTGGCATTTATTAACGCAGGAAACAGATAAGAAGTTTTGTATCAAATTGCTTAAATAATACAACATAAATATTTTGGAATGGATTGTCTATAGAAAATCTATTCATTTTCGTATGTTAATAAAATATGGTCTAAAAACTGGGCCGGTGCAGATACATTTCCCATATCCACTATGTCACTGACATAATACGAGCGAACCACCTAGATATCTGTGGGATCAACCTCTAGTCCTTCGGCCTAAATCAATTAATCAACGCGCACCGCCCGCCTCGGCCTGTCTTTTTGGATGAAGTCCTTTGCTTACATTTAATTTTGAGTTTAAAACCAGTCTGAACCCAGGTTTATCGATCTACAACTTTATATTCGGTATGTATTTATGTTTCGAAATCCTGGATGCGTAAACAAATATTCTTCTGTCACAGATAGAATATCTGTATTTTTTTTATATTAATACCTAGTACAGTTTTGTTTAAGTAACCCAAGTTCTTTCTATACGCGGAATGTCATTGAAGTAAATAAATAAACATGACTACTCATTAATTTCAATTAAAATATATATTTATGAATCAAACATTTTATTCCATCATAAATCTGTAAGTATTAGAGATTTTAATTCCATTACAAAATATGGTGCGTCATATTTTTAACACGTAAGTTAAATACTTTACATATTACTTATTTTTATATCTCTCAACTTTTGTTGATGTTTCATGTCTATTTATCCGAACATATTAATCATACATATAAAAAAACATTATACTTAGCTATAGTATCCGGCACGAGTCATGAGCACAAACGTTATATAATTATTTATAATATACTATGACATTGTCGCAATTTGAAGAGCGCGAGTACCTATTGGTTCGTTAGTAGGTACTCGTCATATATTGGGTTGTGACCCCAATAGATCACATCGCGCCTACAAGACCTATCAAGTTTGTCCTGACAGCTCGTGCCACTAATTATATAAGTATCAAAATTGTAAATACTTTTAATATACCTACTTACAAAAACTGTGATGAATGTGGCTCAGAAATATATGTAAAAATAAGTAGGTATCATTTTCATTTATTTTGAAAAAACCCTTGCCTCCTTAACCTGTGTCGGAACGGTGTGAACCCTACAATTGAACTTTACTGCTTGAGAGTTCATTTAATATTCTGTAGGAATAAAAACCGCGACACGACTAATAGGTAGGTATAATGTTAAAAAAAATATTTTGTAAATTAGAAGCTTTCACCACGATAATGTTATCTAACAGTATATTAACTCAGCCCTGTTCTTGAAATAATAACCTACAGCAGCGTGGTTCGTAAACACGCGATAGGGCTGCCCGCTTGCAGTATTTAACTTCAACAATCTACTTGAGTTTCTTTCTAGTTTGTATTATATTTGTAATTAGAAAGCAATACAATACTAATAGCAAATGACAAAGTAATGGAACTTATTGAAAATATGATTTATCATGTTTGTTTTGCTTTACTTGAGTAGTTTTTGCATATTTTCTATAATGGGACGTTTTATTCAGCTACTCGATCAAATAATTAGAATGGCGTATGATTGTCGCGCTTTTGCTTTGAATTCGGACACTTAGCGCAGATGGGTAGGTACGACGTCAGAATCATAATCATTTATTACACAAAAATAGGGTACATATAGGTCTTAATCTAGAAAGTTCATGCTGCCTATCTTGTCTATGGTAGAAGACATGTGAAATTATAACACATTTTTAACTCCAGTATTACTGAACAACCCACACAAATACAATAAAACTGAACACATAAAATACAATAATTATGAAGATATAAAATTAAACCTAAACAATCTCAAGAGATATAATAAATAAAATATAGTTAAATTTCAATTTTTCTTTCTTTGTCCATAAAAAATCCTTTATTGTATAATATTATGTTTTTTCTAAAAGCCATATTTTAAGTTTTTGTTGAACTTATTTGGCGGAAGATTTTTAATAGGCTCCGGTAGCTTTCTCGAACACTTTTGATAAAACTGGTATTAGAGTTATCGGTCTATAGTTAATTAGGTATGTTCGTTATGTTTGCTTTCTTATGGATCGGCTTAACTATCGATTTCTTTAGCTGGGAATACTCCCTTTTCAAAAGTTCATTTGTTTCGCATAATGAATGCGACGAAATACGTCTAGTTCTGTAAAATGCATATTATCATGTCAGTAGCTAAGGACTCGACTAATTCGATACACTAGCCTAGGAAATTACCTACTAGTTTTTTTTCCAACGAGTACGTAGGTAGGTCACTCGGATTCTCTTTTCCCCCATTCACTTATTATTGCTTAAGAACCTATTTTACTCGATGGAAAAAACTAAATCATCATCATCATATCAGCCGAAAGACGTCCACTGCTGGACAAAGGCCTCCCCCAAAGATCTCCATAATTGCCGGTCTTGCGATATCCGCATCCAGCGATTTCCAGTGACCCGCACAAGATCATCGGTCCATCTTGTAGGGGGCCTGCCCACGCTGCGGCTTCCGGTTCGTGGTCGCCACTCGAGAACCTTTCTGCCCCAGCGGCCGTTGGCTCTACGAGCTATGTGCCCTGCCCACTGCCACTTCAGCTAGGCAATTCTTACGGCTATGTCTGTTACTTTGGTTCGACTGCGGATCTCAACATTTCTGATTCGATCTCGCAGGGATACTCCAAGCATAGCCCTTTCCATTGCGCTTTGGGTGAATTTGAGCCGCCTGATACGGCCCATAGTGAGCGACCACGTCTCTGTTCCGTAAGTCATTAGTGGCAACACACACTGGTCGAAGACTTTCGACTTGAGACACTGCGGTATTTGGGACGAGAAGATATTACGTAGCTTCCTGAACGCTACCCAGCCGAATTGGACCTACCTAGTTGGATGGTCTGTCCTAGGTAAATATAGTTCTCTACAACTTCGAGTGCAGAGTCTCCAACCTTAACTAGAGTGGGTGCAACATGGATGTTCGATATGATTTTCGTCTTATTTAAGGGTCAGCGCTGACTGAACTGTAAAATGCTCGCGCATCTAGAAGAATGCATACTCGAACACGCAGTCGGCTTGCTCGAGCATGGTCGATCATCAAATTAGGCGTGTATTCAATTTAGCGATGTATGATAATAATCATAAGATATTTTTTCAATAATCTCAGTAAATGCTTTGTTCTGCTCTGCTCTTGGTGTGCGCTGGCCCAAAGGGGGTGCGGCGTTAGCAGCTTCTATCGCCTTTGAACTTGATGATTTTCTCTAGACGTCCGTCGGTAAAGAGCATGTAAAGGATAAATCGGTTTGATGTTGCGCGCACTTGGACCACTCCAATCGTGGCACTCAAACATGCATCGGTGCCGTATCGATCGATTTGTTGTGCGGATTGTAGTAATTTTAACCTACCTACAGTCATTGATATACAGGGTTTTTGTATATCAATGCCAACAGTGTAATTTTATTACCATGGCATCGGTATTCCAATATCGAATTCACAGAAATGGTGAGGATCTAGGAAGCAGGTGTGATGAAAATATGTGGGAAGTAGGTACGGAATCTACCTACATCAAGCTGTGCGACGATGTCAGCCGCCTCGAAGCGACTACGGGATTATGGACAGTTCCAGCCACAGAGTACCTACATTAGTTCCAGCACAGGATGGAGGATAGTGGTCGACCGCCAAGTCCCACAGTACGTGACCAAAATAAAAACATACATAAAAAGATAACAAAAGTATTTGATTAAGATTATCACATATTTTATATTTTAGATGTTTAGGAAATTAATCTGTAAATGTTTATTAATATATAGAATTTTTTATGTCTGGATCATAAAGTTAGTATACGGAATAGAGCTAAAAACAACAGCTGTCAAAAGAAACCGAAATAGGATGACATTTGTGTGTGTACAAATGTTTATGAGTGCGTGTCAATGATGTATGTCATGTCGATTTTCCCATTGATATCGATATCGATAAAATTAATCAGTAACAGTAATAGTACTAAAATAGGATGGGAAGTAAGAATATTTAAGAAAACTTAGAAGATGTTGTAAGTCATTTATTTGTCGCGATAGAGTTGTCGGTTGTCGTTTAAACCTTCACCGTTCGACAGTTTAGTGGGCGTTATATACCTACTTTCTACGATTAAAATGGAATCGTTAATAATCTTCAATCACTATATACACGGCTATAGCTAGCAACGCGCTTCGGTTTCAATAAAATCTAAATGAATTTAAGTATTCCGTATAAATTTACATTTATTGACTGCACGTGCAGCTAAGCCACTTCGTGTCGCGGGTTCAAGTTCCGCGCCGGACATCTATTTGTGTGACCCATATACAACATGTAACTTAATTAACGCACATCCTGTACGTTAATTAAGTTACATGTTGACTTTTACTGAATCGATTTATATCATTTTTAATATAGGATTTTATTTGTACCAAAATAATTAAAACTACAGAAATTATTGTCATATTAACCATGTACAGCCAAATCAAATTGAAATGGACCGTAAGTCAAAGTAGAAAGACTTTTAAAATCGCAGTTTTATTATATTCATACAAATTTCATCATTAAATATAAAATAAAGAAAAATAAACTTTATTCTGAGAAACTAATTTAGTAAATAACAATGCATATATATCGTAAATAAAAAATTCAGTGTATGTATTATGATTACAACATAATATTCTAATTGGGGTGAGTCTCAAGTCGGAATAGTCCGGATGTAATTTGTGTCCGTCTATTACATGTTTGTAAAGTACCCCGCGACACAAGGATTAGATTCCCTAGTGGCGTTGTCTTTTCTAAGAAACAAAAAAATGTGGTATCGTCATTTTTGCATGTATATGTGGTTCATATATGTACACAATGTTGAATGTAGGTATATAATAAATTTAAGGAGATATTACTCTCCAATGAAACATCCGCAGAATAATAGTATTATTTTATTTATGCTTACTGGAATAAACTTAGTTGGAATTGCAGATTTCATTAAAATTCGTTTCGCTCCTCGCGTCTGGAAATATTTTTCTTCAAAATGCTTACTGCATATACATGAATTTTTCATAGAAATCCAGTTTGGATGATACATTAATCTAAGCCATGCTTTTCTGGAATCCAAGTTAGATGGAAATCTGAGAGATACTTAAATTACTAATGATAGTATTTATCTATTCTAACAGTCGAAATCGGATACCTACGGGTCGGCTAAGGCTTTTTTATTTATTGGGTAAACTGACAACAATATTACAATATAATAGTGTTTAGGTTATACAATATAATTACTTATGATATCCCATATTAAATGAGAATTGGGTTTATTTACATTCCCAGGTGATTTATATCTAAACGTCACATAGGTACTTTAATATTAGTAATACATATTCGTTTACCGCGTGATAGACAGTGAACACGAAATATTGATAACTTGATGCAGCCCTAGTGTATTTAAACGAAAATTATTTCTTCACACAAAATATTCGTAAATTCTGTATTTAAGTTTATTAAATATTTGCTTCTTACATTAATAAATGTTTATAGAATAGAATTAACACACTTAGTGATTAAAATTCGAAGCGCAGTGGCAAAAATAAATCTTAAGTTAGAAGGTCTCGATTTGGAATATACCTGTGAAATGGACATTTTTCGGGCTTATTTCGGTGTCTTGTACAACAATCAGTAACTGAACAAGTCACCATCTTGTGAAGTGTTATTTTTCAAAAATATCCAGGATTTGACATACAATCAGAAAAGTTCAGCTGTCAAACAGATACCAAAAACGGTTCTGTTAAGCCCATACCTACGGAATAGAGCAACAAACAAGAGCTGTCAAACGAAACCGAAATAGGATGACATTTGTGTGTGTACAAATGTTTATGTGTGCGTGTCAATGATGTATCTCATGTCGATTTTTGCATCAGAAAAGACGAACTGTCAAACAGATACCAAAAACGGTTCTGTTAAGTCCATAAAGTTAGTATACCTACGGAATAGAGCAACAAACAAGAGCTGTCAAACGAAACCGAAATAGGATGACATTTGTGTGTGTACAAATGTTTATGTGTGCGTGTCAATGATGTATCTCATGTCGATTTTTGCATTAATATATCGATATTAATGCAAAAATCGACATGAGATCGACATCGATAATATTAATCAGTAATGTGTGGTGACGGCATAGAATATCATCACTCTATCTCATCCCGTGAACTGTGACCATCTGACTGCGATCGCCAACCCGTCTGCCAAGCGTGGCGATTATGGCATATCCCCCCATTCTTTGGTAAGGCTTTGGTCCAGCAATGGATGTAATTTGGCTGACACGATGATGATGATGAATCAGTCCTAGTGATAGTACTAAAATAGAATGGAATGGGATTTTGCATGGCTGAAACCACGATTCGTGAAGTGAAGTAAGAATATTTAAGAAAAACTCCGAAGAAATTTTATTTAATTTATTTTTCGCATTAGAGTTGTCGGTTGTCGCTTATTTATTTATTTATTTTCGCCCTCTTTGGGCAGGCTAAGATCTGTGACGATACCGCCTCGTCTTCAGTTGTAATATTTATATTTCACAGTCAGTCAGTTATGTCCGTCACGTCCGTCACAGTCAAGTCATAGTCCTACCCCAGTAAAGCAGTGGAGACTTTACTAGAGGCTTCTATGGAGTTTTGGTTTCAACACGGAAAATCACAATTCACGGCAATCGTCGAAGATGTTATGTCTAAAAATCCACCATATTTACACATAAAAACTCGAATTTACACCAGTTTTTGAAAATAAAACATAGCCTCGATGCGTCCTTTTCCGCGTTGGCGCCAAAACTCAAGGTTGTCGCTTAACTGTCCGCTGTTTGACAATTAAGTGAGCGTATAATTTACTTTGAACGATTAAAATGAAGATTAAAGATTATCAATCACTAGATAGTTAATGATATACACGGCTATAGTTAGAAACGCGCGTCCGTCTCAATAAACACAAATTCTAAATTCATTTAATCCGTAAAAAAAATACATTTATGTGCAATCGTCATTTTTTACCCTACTGTGCAGTACAGGACGTGGCAGCTACTGAAAACACTGGCCGTCAAGTAAGTAGGAAATCTTTTGTTAAATAAAATTTACTTAAGTTTAATTACATATTGTTTGTATGTTCTTCTTCTTAGCGTGTCGATGGCAATCTAAATTAAGTCAGCCCAGAATTCAGCTACGCGTTGAGCGTTGTCAGTAGCGTCCATTAGATCTTGTAACGTGCAGGCATTAGGGCACGCAGGACATTTTAACAATTGTGCCATAGTTTGAGGAACAGAACCACACTTGCACTCTAGGTTGGAAATGTTTAAAAACCCCCACCTGAGCAGGTTTTCCTTGCTTCGACCAACTTGGGTCCGGAGTCTATTCAGGGACTTCCAGGATGGCCATGGCAACTTGTGTCCGGGCGGAAGGTTTTCAGCGGGAGGGACGAATGGGATGGGTAGGCAAGCACTGTCTCGCCACAGTTTGAGCCGTGTCTTGGACCGTTCACCAGAGAGTGGAAGCACACACTTCAAGAAACTTTTTCGACTTTTAAGCCTTTGTGCCACAAGCTTACTGTTGTACATAAGGTGCCGTGTATCGTTGCTCAATTTAGACCGTTCGTTGGAGCTTGCCACGGTTCTGCGAACATCTGGTGGCGCTATGCCTGCCAGCGGATATAGCATCTGGAGCGGCGTCGGTTTGAGACAACCAGTGATGATCCGGCATGTTTCATTCAAAGCGGTATCCACTAATTTTGCGTGGGCTGAACGACTCCATACGGGGCACGCGAATTCTCCACATGAAAAAGCTAGCGCCAGTCCAGAAGTCCGCATGACATCAGGTGAAGCACCCCATTTATAGCGCACAAGGCGTTGCAAGATATTGTTGCGAGATTGCACTTTCTGCTTGATGTTCTTGCAGTTTTTATTAAATGTAAGTGATCTATCCAAAGTAACACCAAGATATTTTGGGAAGCAACTGTGCTCGATGGATACACCGTCCCAAACTATGTCAAGTTTTCGACCCGCCTCTCTATTACGAAGATGGAATATGCACGACTGGGTTTTGCTCGGATTGGGCCTAAGTGAGTTAGCGTGGTAGTAGTCAGCCAAGCTTTCAAGAGCGCCAGACAAATAAACCTCAATCTCGTCAAATGATAGGGCCTGCGAAGTAAGCGCCAAATCATCTGCGTAGAGAAAGCGGGACGTATTCGGTATGGATGGCTGGTCGTTGGTGTAGATGTTAAAAAGGAGCGGTGCTAGGACACTACCTTGAGGTAAACCGTTTTTTTGCGCCCTCCAACGACTTTTATCTTCGAGTAGATGGACCTGGAAACGGCGGTTATGTAAAAGTTCACGGAGTATCCGCACGAAGTTTAGGTCGTTGGTCATGGTCTGTACCTTCCACAACAGACGTCTTAGGTTCACCGTATCATAAGCAGCGGATAAATCCACAAATACCGCACCTGTGACCATTCCTGCTTCGAATCCATCCTCAATGTGTTGCACGAGTTTGAGGGTCTGGCTGCAACAAGACTTGACGGGTCTGAAACCAGCTTGCTCTGGGATAAGTTTTGGGTCAATAAGGGCCATAAGTCGTTTCAGCAAGAGTCTCTCGAATAGCTTGTATGTATGACATAGCAAAGATATTGGACGAAAGTTTTTAGGATCGTCTCCTGCTTTACCCGGCTTTGGTATTGCTATCACCTTTGATTTCCTCCAGAGACGCGGTACAGAAGCTGATTGCAGACAATTGTTGTATAGCTGCAATAACCAAGACACAGCAACTGGGCCCAACTGTTTTATCTGCTCAACCAAGATATCGTCCACCCCAGAGGCTTTACCACACTTGAGTTCCTTGATTGCTGCGACGATATCAGCAAGATTAAAAGGCTTGCTAATATCGTCACAGGTGCCGTCGGGTTTTTGCAGCTTGGGGATTTTACTTGATCGACCTGTTGATTTTCCGTTTACAAGCAGTTGGTGAGCTATCTGGTTAGCGGTTACTTGTCTTGGTGGTGATGGTGGGGGTGACTCGCCGGTTAGCTTCCGAATAGTACTCCATGCCTTCTTACTATTATGGGTCATGTCAACGGCCGTTACAGTATTAATCCACTTTTGCCGTCTATTTTCACTTATTTTAGCTAAAAGTTCTTCACCGGCTAGTGTGGTTTCCTCTGAAAAAGGATCCGCATCAAAAAGTGATTCGTATCGGTTCAGTAGTTCACTTGAATCCATCGACAAACCCGGGATGTAAGAAGTCCTGCAGCCCCGTGGGATGTATCTACGAGATGTTTTTGCTATAATTTTTACAAATTGGTCGTAATTTTGTGGGGATGGTTGCACCTTTAAGAGAGCGCAATCAATTGACCGTGAAAACGCCTTCCAGTCAGCTTTACTAAAGTTAAATCGCCGCTTTAGTGGAACATTTATAGGTCGGACCACAGATGCAATGCAGCACATGATAGGCCTGTGTTGAGTGCGAGGAATAGGTGGACATACGCTTTTCGTGCACTGTGAGCTGATACGCGAACTGACAAAGATCAGGTCTGGGTTATATCCGCGCTTCCAGCGGCCGCTATTGAAAGACGCCGGTTGTTTAGCATCATGAATTAGAGCAAAATCATTCGTTTCAGCCCACTCCTCCACTAATTGACCGTTTGTGTCTGAATCCTTGTAACCCCAGCTTGGACTATGGCTATTGAAGTCACCAATTATGACTTGGATGGGTTGGTTGTTAAAGTTTTCAGGGGGAACAAATTGAAAAGTGGTGCCAGGGGGCTTGTAAATAGATGTGATTGTACAGGTACCAACATCTAGAGTGATCACTTCTATACCATTCGTGGTTGACGTTTTGGTGGAAGTTATGCTTACGCCAGGAGCAGCAAACACTGCGTTACCGTGCTTTGGGTGACTGATCTCGGCGATAAGCGTTGTTTGTATGTTGACTTAAACCAACTCGATCCCAAGCATTTATGTCACTCAAATAATCAGAAATGTTGTAATATGCCCTGCTATACAATTTGGCTTTAATAATTCTTTTGAACTTATTCCTAGACAATTCTCTAATATCATTGGGACGTTTGTTATAGAATCTTATCCATTGCCCAATAAAAGAGTTACTTATTTTGTGGAGATGGGTTCGGATTATGTTGCATAATCTTATGTTGCAATGCTGTATGTATGTATGCAACATAAGATTATTCTTATATCTATATTTATACTACAGTTAGGATGTTAACCTCTTTGAATTTTTCCCTTTAACACTCTCGGGTCAAGATTATAAATGGCTCCAATAGCTTTTTATTGCAATATAAATATGGTGTTAATGTCAGCAGAGCTGCCCCAGAGAATTCCATAGGACTATATCATCAACATCATCATATCAGCCGAAAGACGTCCACTACTGGACAAAGGCCTCCCCCAAAGATCTAGGACTATATACTATGAAAATAACTAAAATAAACTATTCTAGCGCAATTCTAATGCAAGCGCTAGGCTTGCGTTCCGAGGAGGACTCGATTGAGACATAAATAAATAGAATTAATAAATAAAAAAGGTTTTTATTCACGTAGACTTTTAAAAAGCGCTTGTAAATAGTCAGAACATGTTCGTAGTAAGTAATATATAATTAATTTATAATTATTTCTAGGTACATATAGATATTTAGGTACACGGATTGTTGGAAATAATTTACAATAAGATTTATTTTATAACAGTAACGATATTTTCTAACTTAAATTAAGTTATTGTCAAGGATCATGTGTAGGTTTAATTATCTAAATTTAAAATTTTAGTTATATTTTCACTACATATTGTCTACATGGTTCTGTATATATTAAGGTACGAATTACATATTTAGGAGAATTTCGGATTACTTCCATTTCCAGGGGATTCACATCTAAACATCACATAAGTACTTTAATATCAGTAATACATATTAGTTTACCGAGTGATAGACAGTGGACACGAAATATCGATAACTTGATTCAGCCCTAGTGTAAACAGAAAATTATTTCTTTACACAAAATATCCGTAAATTTTGCATTATGTGTATTAGATCTTTGCTTCTTACATTAATAAATGTTTATAGTAGACAATGAACAAACTTAGTGCCTAAAATTCGAAGCATCGGCAAAAATAAATACTATAAATTAGGAGGTGTCGATTTGGAATAATTTACTTGTGAAATGAACAGTTTTCAGGGTTATTTCTCTGTGTTGTACAACAATCTGTCACTGAACAATTCACCATATTTCTGAAGAAATATGTTTCAAAAATATCCACGATTTCACGTAAAATCAGAAAAATTCTCAGGAGTCAAATTCGCAACGTGCCGATAAGTGTCGAAGAACTGCCAAACAGATGCCATTGATGCCAAAAACAGTTCTGTTGCGTCGCATCACGCATCTCTTTTTATCATACAGTGTTGCAGCTAGTGATGTTTCGCTCCCTCAGCCCTTTGATGCTCTATTCCGTAGGTATACTAACTTTATGGTTAAGTCTTATCACGCATCTCTTTTTATCATACAGAGTTGCTGCTAGTGACATTTCGATCGCTCTGCCCTTTGATGCTCTATTCCGTAGGTATACTAACTCTATGATCTGGATATAATCCTCCAGACATAGAAAAAATCTACATAATTGTAGATTCGATGTTTACGAAGTTAACTGTCATAGCTCAAAACACTGAAGAAGTCAGGGCCACTAAAATATGTCAATTTAGTAACTTTGTTCTATACTCTTTGGTAACAGCAAAATCAAAATAAAGCTAAATCAAAATTTTTTATAGCGTTACTATATAAATTCTTCACCGAGAAGTGTTCTAAATTCTTCAAATTTTGTATCAATATATTAGTAGAAGGTCTTACCTTTTACTTTAGTTTTAATGAAATGCCTCAAGTATTTCAAGTTTTACGATGCTACAAGTGTTCAGTATTTCAAGTAAGTTTTGTGTACAAAAGTACTTTAATTAACTGCTTGTATTTACAATAACTAGAAAATTACTTTTTTCACAGGTACATCCGACAAAAAAGTCTAATAAATTCCAATGTAAACTATGTGGTGAAAAGCAGTCAATAAAACGATATTATGGCCTCGGGACAGCAAAGGATTGCAGAGTTCACGTCCAAAAACTAAATGGTCTGAGAGGAGAGATAGATCAGCAAAAAGCCCAACAAATTGATACTAGCGAAGATGACAGCAGTGATGAAGTTCTAGTAAAGTTACCAAATAAACAAGAGATTAAGGAAAGTAAGTGGTCTAATTTTGTAGAACAGTCAAATGTACAAGAAGATAATGACAATGAAAAAATGTGTCTTGGAGGTAAAGAGGTTGTTCTTGAAATACCAGCAAAGAAGAGAAAACAGCACTACACATTTAACAGTATTAATAAAAAAATGAAATCGTTCAAGAAATCTTATAATAAACAATCCAATGATGAAGATTCAGAAAATGATGCAAATGAAACTCTTAATCACAATCCAACTATTTGTATGCAGCCCCTTCTTCAATCACAATTGAAAACGGAGAATATTTTAAATGAAAAACCAATCATCAATCAAAATATAAAGCAAAATATCCCTAAAAATAAATTTATACCACCAATAATAAATCACAATTCAAAATGGGCACAGTTTGCTGACGAACTTGATGGCGACAACTCTACTGAAGAATGTGATTTAATCCAAAATGATAGTCAAAATGCACTTAAAGATATTTCCCATAATAATGTGAAAGAAAATTATAAGGAATTGGAATTTGTACAAAGTTACTATACTAGTTCAGTAACACCAAATTATAGTCAAAATCTACTTGTCATTAATTCCTATGGGGACCATAAACAAAATAATAGCATATCTCAAAATAATACAAAATTAGAAGTGAATACAAATTTATATAATACTGTGGAAAGATATAATGACCATTTTGTGAGAGTAGAAGAACCAAGAAGAAATCTATTTTCCCAAAGTGATGATGGTGATTTAGATGAACTACTGAATTTTTAAAACCATCTAATCTTATCAAAAATGTTACTATTTTTGTGCAACATTGCAGTTATGAAAGTTTCTTAAATGCATGTGTTTATCCTGCACTTTAAATTAATTTTTTAGACAGATCACACAAAATAATTAACTGGAATGTTGGTCTAGTGGTTACTTACTTTTACTGCTAAGTAGTGGGTTTGATCCCCAACCATGGCAAATCTTTATGTGACAAAACATGTTCATTTGTTCTTTGTCTGGGTGTATAATGAATTCAGAAATATATAGGGATGTCTAGTAGATGTCTGATTACCGTAGTACAAGATGTGCCTAGTTTGGCATTGGACAGTAGTGTGTTAGTTGTCCCAAAATATTTATTATTTATTTGTTATTAATTACAATGTTTTATGCCTTCCAGTGCAAACATGACAATTAAAAGCATAGCTTTTGTTTATCTATTGTGTTTTTAATATTTGCTACTTACAATATTAATTTGGAGTATAATTAATTGTGTGTGTGTTCAACACGGACTTCATCTCTTGTCCAAAAAGTCTTATTCTAGCCGCTATATGATAAGTAAGTGGAAAGCAACAAACACAAAAAAAAAATCTGATTTACTAATAGTTTAAGGAACAATATACCTTTAAATAATCTTGAATTGAAAAATACAGGTACAGTACATAGGCGCTACAATAAAGTTTTATTTTTTAGTAGCTTCTATAGAACGGAGGAAGTGCCTTTTTATTTTATTTATTTATTGTAATACTGCAGGGGATTCTCTCATTACATGCCTCTAATGAAATAACAGGCCATACATAAAACAGTCAAACTACTAATACTGGTTGTAATACGCACCAGGCACATAAGTGATTACCAGGTTCTAACATGTTGCTTATATATCCCAAGTATTTCGCGTGTAAACTAAATTGACAACACAATTAAAGATGCCCTTTCTTTTTTATGATAACTATGTCCGAAAACATGCTATGATATAAATATTAGTTGGTATTGCATAGAATACAGTTCCGTATTATGTTGAACTGTTTGTCGTTTGAAAATGTTACCCCTTTAATAAATGATATCCCATGCTATAATAAACTTGCTCTTTATATCGGAGTCTGTTGAATGGTCTAAGGCCAATCTATTATAAGATAAGGTAGTTATTTATTTCTCTCCACAATATTAATAATTACTAAAACAAAACTTTATATGGTAAGAGCTTTACATAATTATAAAGGTTAATTAGTTTATATGTCTATGCAAGAGATCTGAGCAAAATTTCCTCATAGAAAATATGACATAGTGAATGTGCGTAGTAAGTTGGCCATACTGTACGCATATTAATAGCCGCGTACTGACTGAGCGAGCAGCCTCGCGAGGCAGCCTCGGACGTTTGCCTCGCAACGTTTGCCGCGCGAGGCAGCCTCGTTCTGTAATTTAATATACATGAGACTGCCGCGCGCGGCAAAGCCGAGCCAGACCGAGGCTGAGCCGAAAACTCGAACGCTCAGTAGTTACTCACAAGTCGAACAGAAGCCACGCGCGAGTAGCGCATATTCAGTTTAGATCAAGATTATAATGAGGCCGTGCGTTCGGAAGGCTATCGCCACCACTGCCTTTATACTGATTCATCAACTTGTACAAAAAAAGAAAAGAAAAAAATCTAAACATTTTTGGATAAAAACGTTATACAAAAACAGATTACAAGCTGGGAACAGAATATTTGAAGAGCTGTGCTTTGATGATGCAGAAAGCAATTTCACTAGAATGAATAAAATTGAATTTGAACATCTGTACTCTCTTATAAACGCCAAAATAAGCAAGAAGGACACAAATTTTCGAGAAGCAATAACCGCGAGGGAAAGATTGTTGGTTACGTTAAGATTTTTGGCCACAGGAGATTCTTATACCAGTTTGCAGTATCTGTTTCGTATATCAAAACAAAGAATATCAGTAATCGTTCATGAAGTTTGTGATGCGTTAATCGAGGTGCTAAAGGATTATGTTAAGGTAAAATAAAATTATTTTATTTCATTTTTCGCACATTTTTATTAATTATTACAACATGACAAATAGACAAAAAGACAATTAATATAAAACGCTTAATTAAGCAAGTATCTAACAATGAGGATGTGGAGGCGGAAGAGGCATCGGTGAGGTAGGAGGCATCGGTGAGTTAGGAGGCATCGGTGATTGAGGAGGCATCGGTGAGTTAGGAGGCATCGGTGATTGAGGAGGCATCGGTGAGTTAGGAGGCATCGGTGAGTTAGGAGGCATCGGTGATTGAGGAGGCATCGATGAGGAAGAAGGACAAGATGTATAATTGGAACTGTTTAGCCCACTGTATGATTGAGTATAATAACCAGTGTATGATTGGTATGCTCCCATGTCCGCTTCGAAAATAATTTTATTTATAGCATGCTTTACATGTGCTAAAGTAAAAGCATCATATTTTCGCAACTCATTTGCGACATATTGCCCATAAACATCGTAGGAGTCATGATTTTCCGAAGCAGTACTATCACTTGCACACTGTTGTAAAAGTGTTAAGGCTTCTGATATAGCATTATCAGTTAAATCATTTGGCTCAGTTCTTTTAGTTCTCTTCTTTGCTCTCGTATATTCATTTCTGGTTTCTTTAACTGTATTTTCATTACCGACTTGATTTTGAGTTTCACTTTGACTGCCACTATTTTGAGTTTCACTTTGACTGCCACTATTTTGAGTTTCACTTTGACTGCCATCATTTCGAGTTTCACTTTGACTTCCATCATTTTGAATTTCACTTTGACATGCATTCTGTAAGGTGAAAAATCATAATTTTAATTACAGATACCATCATCCGAAGAAGAGTGGCTTACTATAGCAAGAGAATTTGAGACAAAATGGAATTTTCCGCATGCTATTGCAGCAATGGATGGGAAACATGTTATATTACAATCGCCTATAAATAGTGGCAATGATTTCGATTGTTACAAATTGTTTCCCAGTATAGTCCTATTTGCTTTAGTTGACGCCAATTATAAATTCCTGTATGTAGATGTTGGTAGCAAAGGTCGTATATCAGATGGCGGTGTGTTTAAAAATACCAATTTATATAAAAAACTTGAAAGAAGGGAACTTAATATTCCTCCGCCAGAAATCTTACAAATGCCTTATGAAACTGCAGTGCCGTATTTTATTTTGGCCGATAAAGCATTTGCATTGAATGAGTACACAATGAAACCTTATGAAGGTACTCCAAATCGAGGTTCAATGGAAAGGATCTTTAATTACCGACTGTCCAGAGCAAGGAGAGTTGTTGAAAATGCCTTTGGCATTTTAAGTTCTGTGTTCAGAGTATTGAGGAAGCCCATACTATTGGAACCAGAAAAAGCTACAAAAGTCGTGTTAACTACTATATACTTATATAACTACTTGCGAAGGGATCAAGAGGCCTCTCAAAGGTTTACTGTCCCGGGATCATTCGATGTCGAAGCTGAAGGAACAATAATACCCAGGCGATGGCGGCAGGATACAGAAATGTCATCAATGCTACCTATTCAAGCTATGCCACGGCGAGGGCCAACAGATTTAAAAGAAATACGTTCACATTTAGGGAGACATTTTATTACAAATGGAGCAATTGCTTGGCAGAATAATTATCAGTAAATACTCACGTCTTCAGGTAAAGTATCTTGAGTATTTCCTGGGTGGTTTCTATCGCTCAGGAAGCTGAAAGCTTCATAGGCGTACCAATTTGATTTATATATGTCACCACGACCTGTAATAAATAATAAATAATTATTTTCAGGACACATTACACACAGCGCCATCTAGCCCAAACTAAGCTACAAGTTTGTAATATATGATCTAGACAACTGATAAACATACTTAAATACTTTTGGAAATACATACCTACATATCATATATAAATTACACCCAGCCTCAGAAGAAACAATTGTGCTCATCTCACAAAAGCGTGTCCTCTGTGGAAATCGAACTCACGACGTGTAGCAGTAACATGATATAATATTGAATGTTTTTATTGATAAAGATAATTGTTGATAAATATGTAATGACTGTACGAAAACATAATAATAAACTTAAACATACCTGATCCTGTAATACGGCTTTTCTTTTCACGTGACCTTTCCCTCCTATAGGATCCTAGCAAAGACTCCATTTTTGTTTTTTAAATTCATTATTGGAATGTTCATTTCCCGATTTATGTTACTCCACGCATCTTCTCTTAGTCCTCTGTTGGTATAATTAGGACATTGCGCGTCCCAAAGTAGTTTATATTCTCCATATAAATGTATTAATTTGAGACACTGTTCTCTATTCATGATAATATATATACCTACTTATGTTCTTTATTCCGTATTCGTCGAACAAGCGAGGCAAAACACGACCGTCTTGAGTGCGCGCGGCAAACGTACTGAGGCGCCTTTGAGCATGGACAAAAACCGACAACGTTTGGCTCGGGTCGCGGCACGCTCGGGCGAGGCAGCGCGTGCGTTTGCCTCGGCCGAGGCGCGTCTTTACCGACCGAGGATTTGCCTCGCGCGGCTGCCTCGCGAGGCTGCTCGCTCAGTCAGTACGCGGCTATTTGTGATAAAAAAAACGATTTTAGGGAATTTATAAATTCTTATTTAGAAGCAGAAATATTAATTTAAAGTAAATTTAATTGAAGTAAATGATAATATTTATAAATTACGTACAAAGACTCACGCCTGTTTCCCAGAGGAGTAAGCAGAGAAAACGGATTTTATTTGCACACCTTCTTGCCTCGTTTACTGACATTAACATTATTTAAAATTAAAGGTCTTAATATAAAAAAAAGTATTTTTTCTTTTGAGCTAATTTAACGTATTGAGTTTTACTTTATTGCGGTAGTACAGACGCCGGCACATCTAGCTACCCCAATCTCTCAAATTTCTTTTATAGATTTTCAACTTTAAACAACATAACCATAAGGTCCACTTTCAATTGGGGAAATTTGACAGATTGGAGTAGCTTGATGTGCAGGCGTCTGTACATGTCCCCAGAAATGAAGTTCTAATTTATAAACTAAAAGATGTATTCTAGTCAATGGGGTAGCGGTGCAGGTTATTAATTATAACACTGGAACATTAATTTACGCTAGATCCTTACTCGTTGACTGCTGATCAGCTAGAAGAAGGAAACATCAAATAATTTTCCAATAATTTTATTATTACAACCAATACACATTATCATCACAATGGCAACAGTTTAATATCACTTTCATTAAAGTCTACTAGATAAATAGCGAGTGTACTACAGGCATACTCTTATCGTAACGTCTACAATAATGTCAGAATAACATCCACCAAAGTCACAGCTTTGGAACCGTAGGAAGAGAGTCAATGACACTTTAGAAATAGTGAAATGTCCTCCTTTTTTTTTAAAGAAGAGGAGAAGGGTATCATCCTTTTTTAGTCTGATGGTTTGAGGTTTGACCAATGCCAAATCGATACAGTCTAATGAGGCTTTCATTACACTAAGCCCGCAACATTATAAAAAAAATTTATATACAAGTTAGGAATATTCCAAATGACTACATGGATCACACTTGTTGGCCGATCCTGTGATTTAATCCCACATTATTTGCGGTTGAGGTGTTTTAATCGTATCGAACTAGAACTTATAAAAATGTTCTTCGATCTTAGAACTATTCCAAAGTATTAAGAAAACTGAAAAGAATCAAGTATTAGAGGGTAATTGCATTACCTACTATCAATTACTACAGATTTTCCAATTGAAATTTACATCAATTTCATCCTTATCACTTTGGAATAAGGTCCAATATATATGAATAAAATATAGCAAAGCCTGGTTACGGGTTAAGAGTCTCTGTGGGCAAATTACTAGTCACATGTCTGCATAGCATAGCGTTGTGACGAAGACTAATGTGTCTCTTAAGCGTTCCACCAATTCAAATACTTTAAGCTAAGAGATTTATTGCATTTTCATCGGTCGAACGCTGTATAAATGTTAGCTATGCTGGTTTCACATGTAAGCAAAACCATTTGAACTTGTCACCCACGTCCTAGTTATAAGAGGGTTATTCCACCATTACTGAAGGTCTTTCAATTGCTTCACTTGTATCCATAGTAACACTTCTATGGCCTAAAATTCACGCATGTACCAGATATAGGTAAGCATAAAACTTCTAAACAGCACTAACCTCTTAGTCACTGTTCAAAGCTAAGATAAAGTTACACTGATAATAATTGCAGAATATTAATTAAAGCTAAATGTACACAGATTCGTACAAAGGTATTTCTAAAAGTTATTGTACCAGGTGACTTGGAAAGTTCTTACTTATGACTAAATTTGTTCATTTTAAATAGTATTTACGTAAAAAATCGAAATCAATAATATGGTTCTACGCTAATTAAGGGTAAATGTATGTTGAGACAAAAATACAAACAGAGTAGAGAAGTCAACATGTACAGTCGACGCCACAACAGTGGTCACACTTGCACTTCAAAAATCACCTTTACTGCCTATACGTAATAAACTGTGTATAAAACCAAAGTGTGACTAGTGGTTAAACTAGCAGTCTGCCCCAATATGTAGGTATATCAAACTCAAAACGTGGGAATCATAAATTTTATCCATTTTTCAGGCTACCAATCCAGTGTTAGTTTATGTATTTTCACGTTTTGGGTTTAGATTTATCTTCTCTTCGCATCGGCGTTTTTCATTGAAGCATACACATATAATGCCCAATACCCAATGGTAATGCAATGCAATATACCTAAGTTAAATTTTGCTTTACAGTATGCAATCGGACAGTGATAATGAAAAAATCGAAATCAGGTTTGTTAAACGTTTATAACATTTGAGGACCTCGGATTAAATATTTATGTGAAATTTTTATAAGTTATAATACTCATAAACGAACAAGTAAGATGTATTATTGAAACGAGTTAAATTGATAGGTATTGCTTCGAAACGGGGGCATTGTCTCGAAAACCATTTTGCAAAACATTGTACGATATTGATTTGAAACAAAGATAGCCAAGAATATTTATTAAACGAACGTTTAATTAACATTTATTTTCTAATTTCGATACGTTTCGAATGGCAAAAACGAACACAAGTTTTGAAGCGGACCTATCGTATATATTCATCCAATGGTCATACCAGCATTATTGCACATTCTACTCTGCTGTACCGGGCGTAGTGTGGGACTTTAGTCAAAAGGAAATGACGCGAATTAAGATGTCAATTATAACTCGTAATTGCCATCTTAATTCGCGTCATTGATGAAAAAGATTGCATCTTAACATACGCTCGCCCTTAATATTTATCTCTGTCAGGCAGTGACTTTTTACCAATGTGTCTATAAAACTTAAAACTATTTGAATCCACAGGTTTATTTAGTACTACGTATAGTTTCAAAGATCTGAAGACAAACATTATATAGAATACATATAGGAAGCCCGACTATGTTCGATGTATATAATATACCTTACAATAAATATAATATTAGTACCT
The DNA here is from genome assembly GCA_951640165.1 of Pseudoips prasinana. Classification (NCBI taxonomy): domain Eukaryota; kingdom Metazoa; phylum Arthropoda; class Insecta; order Lepidoptera; family Nolidae; genus Pseudoips; species Pseudoips prasinana. Next base: position 16,576,879 of record OX621236.1, on the reverse strand, counting down.
AGTCGTGAGAAATACAGTCCTATCTTTATTTAAGAAGACAACTTGATTTCTATATTACGTAGCGGACTTCACAATCCAAAATGCAGGTTTTCTACATAAAAAGGTATTTTTTATCCTGAAATGCTTTTGCAGCTTTTTTCTTATCTCATATCAAAGTTATTGCTCCCGCCCGTGCTGCCTGAAGTCGCCCCTAAAGTCATCTCACATGGTGAAGATAAGATATCGTATCGCAGCTAATATATTTTTAGTAAGATAATTTATTTTGACCAGTTTTCACAGAAAACTAAGTATTATAAACTGCTAAATTAGGTTTACATTACGATGGACTAGAGTTACTTTTGTTTCCTAAAATTTATTGATATATCTACGAGAAAATTATTAATCAAATTATCTGTTTTTGTACCTTTATGACTGGAAAAAATCCTGGGTAAAATACCATAGATAACTTTTTTATTTATATTACGTAGGTACGATAAGGTATCTTATCTTCCATGTATAACACGATTATTAAGCAGAGCCTGCTTAGTATCATGATCCAATATTATTAACAGTTGTGACTAGTACGCCATCATGTGTCGGCGTCGATGAAGTTCCCTCGCTCGCGCGTAACGACGACCATAACCCCATCGCCAAGCTCTGCAAATATAAAAAAAAGTTTTTTAAATTTAGGAGATAATTCGATACCTATGTGGATGACGAATAATGGCTATATGGCACACTTCGTTACAATAATCAGTAGTAAAATATGACGTAGAGGGAAAGAGGGTTAGTATGGTTATTGACCAACCAAAGATTCAGTTAAAAATATAAAAACGTAAAATTCATAATTGATACATAAACTATTTCCACATTTTAAAATTCAAAATAGAAGACGAAGATGGATACTGCGTGTGAAATAAAATTTTAAAACATTTATTTTCGTACTTAACAGATAGTTACATAAATATTTGCAAATAATATTTTCATATTAGGCCATCGAATTTCCTCGCATTAATCAAACAGCAAAGCAGCAAAAGGAACATTTACTTTCTCCTAGAAAAATCACAAAATAGCCTTGTAAATAAATAAGTATAACAACATAATTTAAATTACCTCTCATTGTATCCAACATTGTCGCCTCTATACAAATGATCTTCGTAGCGATCTTCAAAGCGCCTATTTACAGTTTCTTCACTACTACCTGAAATTCAAAGGTTTGGTTAGAAATAATTCAGTAATTTGCTAATATCTCAATAAACTTGTATTTGCTACTTTTATATTACAATATAAACTTTCACATGCATCTGTGAATTAGTCGGCCATGTTTCTAAGAAAACAAAGCCGATGGATAACACCTACATCCTCGGGAAGGGAGTTAGCAAGGGAATCCAATATCTGATCTGCCAGTGTATATCGTTCGTGGCGTAACGCAGAGCGCCAGCCCAGGATCGGTAGAGATTGCTGATTCGATACTCGTCGGAAGATTAAATTTATGATTTCCCTTATTTAATATTTCAATTGGCCGAGTGCAATGTATGCTAGACGCCATTGTTTTAACTTGTGCATAAAACGAGTACCTACCGCGAAATTGAACAAAAATCTAATAAGTAAAGGTTATACCAAAAAGCTAAGAAAAAGAAGAGAAGAAGAATAAAAAGTATCCGATATAAATGTTTAAATTAAAAAGAATTAGTTACCATTGGGATTGGAGTGTGAGAACCGACGACACGAAGGTCCCCTGCAACCGAGCAGTTGTTGCAGCTGGTTGTGGAAGTATTCTTTCTCGGCTGCGGTCAGATACTTCACTCGGTTCTGTGTTTCGAATGGATCTGTAACCATACAAAATTATTTTAAAATGCTATTCCTGAAATAAGTGAGAAATATTTTTATTAATGGCTGCTGGTCCGTTTAATAACCAGGTTCTTAATTGCTAGCCATAAATTGAATTTCTTAAACACAAAATGTAGGTCTTATATCTCCAAGCTATCCTGGGTGAACATTCTCGTAAACGCCTACAAAAGTCCGTTAGTGATTGTGTAGGTACACACAGTACCTGCACAATCATTACAGATTTACTTTACTAGTTAAATACTTAACTAATTCAGTAAATTAACCGTAAACCTAATAACAAACCGTCGTGTTTGTGCTCTCAATAAAAACTGTGCAGCAATAGTATGAAAATCCATTATATCGCGTGTTTTTTTGTTTTTTTCCATTACATGGTAAGTATTTTTCTTTTTTGTATAGACTAATGAAAAGGTTTATTGGTGTTAACTCTGTAAGTATTTAATCAAAATATTATTTAAAAATGGAATATACTGGCCATAGATATTTAAAAAATATAATTTTAGGAAATATGTAAATTTACGACAGCTTTCACTGTAATTGTAACAAAACGTGTTAAACCGAACTCCTAGCAGCATTAAATTGGTGTGACAGTCTACTATTTGGCGATGTGACCTATTTGACACAATGATAGAAGATCATCCAACCTGTAGTAGGTACTATTTGTCCACTAATCCATCGCAGTACAACATATTGTGTGTTACGTTGGTAGTGTAACTGACACAGTTAAAAGTGTGTGTACTTTTAATTGAATTAAAAAGGTCAGTAAAACATTAATCTTACCTATTCTCAAGTTGTAGTAAGTGACTAAACCGGTAATAAACTCGCAGTACAATATGTTGTGCGTCGCGTTGATGGTTCTGACACAGTTGTAAGTGTTGTTGGAGGTGCTCATACAGAAGCAGAAAGGACCGGCCGTCCAGAAAGGAGCCGTCCTCCAGTGTTCGTTATCGTGACGGTAGCAGTTCATACGCTCAGATTCGCACAGCTTTTCTAGTTCCGCCTGTAAAAAGAAGTTGGTTGTTGATAATGTATGTTAGTATGTTTCGCCGGAGCGTCTCCACTGGGCCGTGTTGAAACCGGTAGTAGAGACACCCGCTGAGTTTGTTTCGCTGGGTCTTCTCAGTTGGGGCGCATTGGATCCGGTGGTAGCATTAAAGCGCGACCGTCGTTATAAACACAAGGTCCGCCATAATAATAACATTTAATTCGTACCTTAATATAGACAGAACCATTCGACAATATGTAGTAAAAATATAGATAAATTTAATATTTTGATAATTAAACCTACACATGATCCTTGACAATAACTTAATTTAAGTTAGTTAAATATATTTATTTTACTGTTATAAAATAAATCTTATTGTAAATTATTTCCTACAATCCGTGTACCTAAATATCTATATGTACCTAGAAATAATTATAAATTAATTATATATTACTACGAATATGTTCTGACTATTTACAAGCGCTTTTTTAAAGTCTACGTGAATAAAAACCATTTTTATTTTATTTATTTATAACATGGCAAGTACCTAACTTCTATAATTTTGGCAAGTTCGGTGAGTAAGTTATCAGCACTGCGATACCACTACCGTAATTTGTAAAAGCATTAACGCAATCTTGCATTTGGCTCCAGCAGACCTAATCCGCCCACCAAATCCGTTCTCGCTACAGAGGACCATATCGGACAGTTGCTTCACGTACCTACGCCTTTAAGTGCTCATGATTTTGAGTAACAGTTTTGTCAGGCAGTGTTTGTAAACACTTGATTTCGAGCATCTCGGTTATAAGTAATAAGGCTCGGGATATTTATCCCACAAAAATAAAAATCTTTGTAAATAATTGAAGAACTTCAATTAATAAGTACATCGCGTTTCGTAACGATTTCCTTCTCTTCGCGTTCCAAACACGACTAGGCGAACTATGTTCGGCCCAACCGACGCGACGTATGGATTAGGTACCTATGGAGCAAATCACAATCAATGCGTAAACTAGCGGACCGAGACTGACTCAATGATAATTATGCTTGCAGGACTAGATACTCCACAGACGGTCAAACTTGGTTCAGAAACTAACCAAATTCTTGGTCCGTTCGAACCAAATACAAGGGTGTGTTAAGTCTTTAAGATCATAGACTATCCGCGCTCTGACATTTCTAATTAAAAAAGAAATGGTTTCTATTGTAACATGAGTGCAGATGTCCCGAAAAATTTTAGACATAGTGTGTAATTTGACTTACCCTTTTCCTCGCTTTCCTTAACTTCTTTTGAAGTAGCTGTGCTTTCCTCTTCCTCTGTTCTTCTCTCGCTCGCTGTGCCGCTTCCAAGTAGCTGTGGGCAGGACCTCTTGTTTTCCTATAATTTGATAACTAAAGTTAATTTTGACTATGCTTTTAGAGTCAATTATTTCAAGGTATAGTAGAAATATTACCTGTTCTCTTCGCAGTAACACACGTGCTTATCCTCATTTTCTATAAAAAGTGGATGTAATCTTCTTTGAAAAACATCTACAGGCTTATCAAAAATCCCAATGTTTTTTGAAGATCCTTTATTAGGGATAATTTGTTCATATTCTGAGGCGTCGAGTCTTGCAGGTCCGAGATTCAAAGGAGCGACTGTAGTATGCTTTGTTGTTAATGGTTTAACTGTCGTGGTCGTATCTATGCTTGTCTTTGTAGTAGTAGGCTTTTCTGTTGTTAGGATCTTATCTATTGCAGAACTAAAATAGTTTATATTCTTTGATAAGAATCCCTCATCTGTTACATTTTCTTCAGTCATGCGTTGTGTGGTAATTTCGACAACTTTTGTGAATTCTGTTGCTGTAGAATCCGTAGTTAAGACATTTTGTACTGTAGTTTTATCGTCTTCAAGACTATTCTGATCAAAATAGTTACTATTTTCTATAATAATAGTAGTGATCTGTGGCTTTGGTATTTCGATTTTATAATCTGACATATTTACAGTTGCTGCTTCATTATTCATGTTAGGATTTAGTGTTACAGGAACCTCTGGGTGTGTTATTGTTTCATTCTGTATCTGTGTATCTGATACATCTTTGGTTTTAGGATTTATAGTAGGTAATACAGATAAGTCTTCATTCGATTGTCGAAGTTTCTTTTCTTGACCAGTGCTGTTTCTATGTTTAGGTTTAACTCTGTGTAGTCTCACTTTCCTTAAATGCTCTTTAGAACTGTTATGTTCGTGACTTAAAGTTTTATTGAAAAAGTGATTATGGAACACGAGCGGGTGAACTGTCGTTGGAGTTTCAGTTACGGGTTTAGCAATTTTCAAGTGCCTTTTAATTTCCTTTAAATCTTCCAATTTAGTTTTAAGCTGTCTTATTTGATCTTCTAAACTCAGTCTGTTTGTATGCCATGCTTTAAGATCATTGTAAACAAGTTGGGAACAGTTGACAGTTCCGTCTTTCTCAATCTTACATTCTAATGACGACTCGTTGCTGTTAATAATTGCGTCGTTCTTCTTATGCTTATTGTTATGATTCCAGTGTTGTGCTCTACGTTTAATTCTTTTATGATCTATATTTTCTTTGGTACGTTCATAAGCTTCGAGGAAAGCTTCTGTTTCCTTTATAAGTTGTTCGATTTTATCCTTTGTGTTTTCCGATTCTATTTCGTCAATAGGTTCATTTTTAAAACCCAAGTGTCCAATACTTGGATTTTCTTTGAGAATGCCATCGACGGTATTAGGTTCGAACACATCGTTGTCGATCGACCTTCGGGCCCGAGTGATATTTTCTTTTTGTATTTCACCAGGACGTCTAGCTATAGTGCCGTCTGTTTCTAACCTAGTATACACAAGACCACTGGGAGTGAAACATGCACATTTTTTCGTGCTCATCTTGGATTGTGATAAACTTACTTCAGCCTGAAAAATAAATTGCTATGTTAGTACTTACCAGATTAGCAAACTATTTTATAAAGCAACACAATGGAATGCGTTGATTCGTTATTACTATACGTTTTAATTCAATGCCTATAAACTATGGGTCATATATGTCCTACCTCATATCTGCACTTATGTTTTCTCCATCTCCCGTTTACGAGCACGCATTTCCACTTTCGACCAGGTGTGCAGGGCGTTCGCAGTTCCGCCTTCGAGCAGTCGGCGGCGATGCGAGCCGCTTTTCCTTCTAACCCACTCGCGTCAGAAACTTCTGAAACAAGCAACGTTACTATTAACATTTTTATTCCAGAAAACAGAGCCAAAGCTTTTTTCGGCGAGTCATAGATACTGCTGGCGATTTTATCTTTCACATCACTTAACTAATTTATATACTTATCCCTCTTACATAGCTCGTCCGAAAATAAGAGCGAATACATAGAACTGTTATACTACTAAAACTGTTCTAACGTGACGCTTATTTCTACACACTATTTCGTGCCAAATCTAAAACGACACAACTAAAGACGACATATTCTCTTCATAAGAACGATGTTATACAAATGCAATGAAAGTAAAATTAGATTACTTGGTATTGCATAGAGTCGGGAGTAGAGCTTGCAATCCGGATATCCGGATATCCGTACTATCCGGATATCCGCCGATTTTCAAATCCGGATTTGACTTGCATAATTATCCGAATTTTACGGATATTGCGGATAGTTGTATTACTCTTTCAAATATCAAATAAAAAGTTGTAAAACACTCATGTGTTATATTATTTTAATATAGTTAATCACTTGATTCCAAGTATTCCATTTACTTACTTCATAAATCACAATAAGTCAAAGTCTAGTGACAGAGATCATAACAACATTGTACACTTGTTAACTTGATTATTTTAAGTCTGATGAGCACGAGAGTATGGAAGTGATGATTTCTAAATTGGCAGCTCTAGACGGATTTGCATTCAGTGCTTTCTGTACATCTCGGACATTGCGTAAACTTTTTAAAAAAAGTGGGTTAAAATTGCCACAATCGCCCCACACAGTTAAAAAGATTGTTTTAAATCATTGTGAAGAATTAAAGGTAGACCTAAAGATAGAATTGGACCGATTGAAATCGAGAGAATGCAATTTTGCAGTAAGTCTAGATGAATGGACATCAGTTCAATATAAAAGATTTATTAATATCAATATACACTCGACACAGTTTAAAAACAAATCATTTAGAAATTTAGGACTCTCATTGATGACAGGCAAAGGTAAGGCGGATAATTGCCTTGACCTTCTCAAATCAAAGATGACACAGTATGTTCAGTCTGTCACTGAACGATAATGTTATTTGCCTGGTAACAGATGGCGCTTCGGTGATGTGTGCTCTAGGAAAAAAAACACCAATTGTGTTATGCACACGGGATTCAGCTTGGAGTTCTAGACGTTCTGTGTGATAAAAAAGAGCCAGCTGTTGTCATACAAGATAATATTGATAATGATGACAGTACAGAAGATGTAGATGAACAAGAAATTGAAGACTCCGATGGTGAAGAAGGTTTTATTGTAGCTACAAGTAATATACATGCAACCGGTCGTAGAACTGAAGTTTGTTTAAGAAACCAAGATTATAACGAAATAATAAAAAGAGTTAGAAAAGTAGTCAAGATGTTTAAAAAATCAGCGACCAAGTCTGAGGTGCTTTACAAGTACACCGCAGAAGGAGAACAAAAGAATGTTCGTCTTATCTTAGACTGCAAAACAAGATGGAGCAGTCTTGCTAACATGATTGATCGGTTTTTATTATCAAAAGATTCTGTATTCAAAGCATTAATTGATTTTAAATCTGATATATCTTTTACTGATACGGAATTAAAACATCTTGTAGAAATTTCGGAATCCCTTAATATAATCAAAGCTACGGTAGAAGCGATCTGTGAAGAAAACGCAAACTTACTGACTGCTGAGACAAAGTTAAAATTTATGATTCATAAATTATCGCAAAAAGATAGCATTATTAGTAATGAACAATAAATGAAAAATTACACAACCCTCACAATTTTTATGAACAGCGAAGTACACACGACTATCCTTTTGAAAATCCATCAAACGAATCTGTGAGACTGACGATTGTTAAAATTATATCTACATTTTTTGACACAAAACAATCAGATCAAACAGTCATAACTTCAACAGACAATACACAAGATACAGAAGGTTGCTCTTCTTCAACTGTAAACGTATCAATTAAAACACAATTACGAGAAGAAATCATCCGGTTTATGAGTCGGCCATCTCCTGCGCAGCAACCGACTTCTTCAACAAATGATTTAGACACCACAATTGGCGTAGAGATGGCACTATTTGATGGAAATGGACAGAGGAGCAGGAATTTACAACGGGTTTACAATCTTCTTTTATCAATACCACCGACCAGCGTTGAAGCAGAAAGAGTGTTTTCTGCTACAGGATATTTATGTAACCATTTAAGAACTTCCATGAAAGAAGATTCATTAGATAGTTTAAGCTTTTTAAGATCATATTACCAAAATTTTGATATAAAATTGTTAAAGCATTGCGAAATATTATATTATGAAGAGATTATTTGATATATTCTGATTATTTTTGTTTTATGTTATTTGATTTATATATTTTTTGTTTCATAATTAAGCTGATTTGCCAATAAAAAAGATATTTTTATTTAATTATTATTTTTTAAATAGGTTGATTTTATTGGGATGTTGTAACTTGTGATAATGTAAGATCTCATTTTTAAAGCGTTTAAGATCATGTTACCAAAATAAGGATAAAAAATAGTTTAAGAATTACCTAATATAATATTATAAAGGGTTATTTGATTATTTGATAATTTCGAGATATTTTGTTCATTTTTGTTTATTATATTTGATTTATACTATTGTTGTTTAAAATTGAGCTGATGTGCCACGAAAAGTGATATTTTATTTAATTATTATGATTTAAATAGGTTGTTTTTATTGGGATGTTGTTATTTATGATAAATGTAAGATCTCACTTTTAATTAGAATTGTTTTAATATTAAAAGAATAGATACAAATTATTTGTTCGGTATGATCAGTGTTTTATTGTATAATTTTAGAAAGTGTACTAGTTTTTTATGTGATAATTACTTGAAATATTGGTATAGTTTCTTATTTCTTTGTCATTTTTTTGAGAGACTGATTAAAACGTGTAACAAAAGCTTACTAGTTTTATTTATAATAAAAACTAAAAAATATCCGTATTATCCGGATAATCCGGATAGTAAAATATTAATATCCGTACTATCTGGATAGTAAAAATGAACGGATATTGCAAGCCCTAGTCGGGAGTTCACTGCGTTCTTTGAATATGTCAGAAAGCTAAGAAGTATTTAGAGGGAATTATCCTAATTGCTAAGAGGTCATCCTGATATTAATATTTCTCCTAGTTCAGATTGATGACCTTGACCTTGGATGCGTGGCTATGGTAACACTGCTTTTATTAATCAGCCGTGCGTACTTACTTCAATCGTGGCCAGAAGTTGCGTTCACCGCACGAGCAATTTAATAGAAATTCTAAACACCTGACTGCGTTTTTCCTGATATTCTCGCCTAATCTGTACAATGCGAGGAGTTTGTTTCAAACGTATCACACGGTATCGTGAGCCTAACATATTCCACGAGATTTACACGTGATTTTTAAACTCAAGGATATTGATTTTCATCCAGTACTTACCGACGTGCTAAAAATTCACTTCTTCGGAACAAGATCTAATGTGTAAGATTCGCAACAAAGAACTTACGTTCAAACAATTTATTCTCAGGAGTGAGATAGTTGGGCTGCTCTTCTGCATCGAGAACTTTTTCGATGCTAGCCTCGAGCAACGGATTATGACTCTCGTTAGTAATCAACGTGTCCGATGATTTCTTTGGTGAGTCGCTCAAGTCCTCTGCGCTTTCCTACGAAATTAAAAATGATTTAGAATCAAAATTCTTTCCTCATGGTCTTTAAAGCATCACGTTCTATGGAAAAACAGAAAGTTCAAAATACACATTAGTAACAAGTCCAGACTAATAGCTTAAAACTACTATAACCCCGCTACCCTTATAGGATCTTATCCAGGAAGTCTTTATCACGAGTCTTCTAAAATCATACTTGTCACTCTTCCGGGGACTCTATACTACTATACTCTGGAAAGCGATAGGTACGTAACGGATAAGCGTCATTACGCTTTCAAAATAAAATTCTCATTCTGTACATATGTAATTATTTGTTTTATTAATGCATATAGGAGTATTAGAGCTTAGAGCTCCCCCACTTTTATTTGAGATACTGAGACTTTATAGTCTATGACTCTCAAGAGTGTTACGGGTATTTACTTAAACTTAGAAGTGGGAGGGATCCCACTTCTGAATATATAATAAAAATCGGCCTTACTAAATTATCCCGTTGATTCCCTAATATACTTACATCGTCATCATCATCATCCGGCTCCAGGAAGTCGTCATCATCCGTGTCCTCCTCAAAGTCACCGCTCTCTGAAGATACGGGGAGTGACGTAGTCTTCTCGTTCATCTCACGGCTGTACTTATTCTCACGGGATCGGTGGCCAAGACCTGGGATATCGCGGCGACCCGAGCTGAAAAGAGAGAAAAGATATTCACATAGTTCTGAAAATTTGCCGGATCATGTTTTATTATATTGTTCAATGTATGGAATACGGTGATAGACGCAATGAAACTTGAACCTACTTTTAGCACACTAGACAAACCTCTATGGATTTTTAAGTTTACATTTTATGTATCCGTTATTTATTTACTCTTATACAAAGAACGCGTCAGGCTAGTTAGCAAATGTAGGTGCCCCCTTGCTCACGACTAGGACGACCGCACTTCCATATGCGTGAGCGGTTCCTTACAGCATCTACAGTAGCTGTAGGAAAGTCGGGTCGACTATCTCTGTCTGCAGGCAGATCTAAGTCATCTAGTCAAGTGTCATGTTCACTACTATGTCCCGTATGCTAAAATAGCCTAGCCATACTACGATTGGACATAGGCAGTTCCTAACACGTAAATACCTTAATATAAGGAACGTGTCAGTCCAAACGCCCATTTCACATGTGGTTACTAAATTGATGTATGCGATTATGTCGTATCTGCAAGAGTATGATAGAGATAGTTTCTAAGATGTACCTTTCCACAAGAAACGTGTCAGGCCAGTGTGCAGCAGCATGCCTCCTTCGCCTCGGCTGCAGTAACGGAAGCAGAGACCGTCCGTCCATGTGCGCGGGTGGTTCCACCCCGCCCATGTCCAGGAATGTGGGTGCCAAATCGATGTTCAAGACAATGTCATCCACGCTAGAAAGAACGTTGACACGTTGCTTTACTTCTATAAAATTCAATTTATTCAGTAAAATCTTCTAAATGCGTCAGACAAAAAGCAAATATCAAATATTTACAAAAATCTAAATTAAATTTCTACAGCTGTTTCCAAGGACTTCGACGGCAAGAAATTAGAAGTGGCCATGATTATTAATAACTTCTTTGCATCCAACTTTTTTACAATAAATAATACTAATATAATGCTGGGTAGAAGGTGGGTTTTTATAGCCTACGCTAAAGGACAACGGCTTCTGGACGATCTGTATCCGTAACACGTGAGAGAACTACGACAGACGAGTTACTTCTATCACTGACCATACCTAAACTTTTTACTAACGCCATCTCTAAGCAATTAATAGAACCAGAATTCGAGCGCACGGTGAGTATCTTCCGGAATATTTTTAACGGTTCAAGATAAGAGATGTGCGAGTACAAGAAAGACAGCAAGTGAGCTAGACGCTCGTACTAATAGCTACAAATAAGCGCATAAAAGGGCGCCTTCACATTACGTCGCAAATAGTGCGTGCGGCGAGTGGCGACCACGAACCGGAGGACGCAGCGTGGGCAGGCCCCCTACAAGGTGGACCGACGATCTTGCATGGGTCGCGGGAAGCCGTTGGATGCGGGCAGGACCGGCTATTGTGGAGATCCTTGGGGGAGGCCTTTTCCAGCAGTTGACGTCTTGCGGCTTATATGATGAGTGCGGCAGCTACGCGAAAGCAGCGCATGCCTTCTCATTACAAAAACAGCCGCGCGACTTGCATAGATTAGGGTTTAGCCGACTGACCACCGCTTGCACACGGCTGCCGCTCTACCGTCCGCTATGACAATCGCGTGTCGCGCAGCTGACGCGCTGCTCTGTTTAGTATAGAAGTTTACCGCCTGGGAACAGCGTGGCTGTGGTGCTACTACCGCGCTGTTGCCGCACTACTTGGGACCTAATGTGAAAGCGGTATAAGTATGAGGTATACGAAGGTAAGCCTAGAGTAATTTAGATATTATATCTTTTTTTAATAACTTACACAGTGCCCGGTTCCACTCCCGGCCCCCGTACAAGGAAAGGCACTCGGATGTCAAACTCGAAGGGGAAACTCTTGCCCTTAACGAGGCCAAATTGGCCCAGATGGTAGCCATGGTCCGACGTGTACACCAAATACGTGTTGTCTAGTTCACCGAGCGCCTTAAGCTCCTGGTATACGCGTTCCACTGCCTAAAAAACCAAAAATATAATATTGAATACTTGAATTATAACTTGAATTGTCCGAAAGAAACCTACGTACGTATGTTCTGCCTATCAAAGCACACGTACGCTGCTGTAGCTATTAAGCTCGCATGTAGGGTGTTCATTTTAAAATCACATTATCTAACAATGCAAGTTTGTTAATTAGAATTCAAGCGCAATACCGGGGTAAGGGCGTTCGTTTTCGAATTAGATTAACTTTTAATACCAATATGTATTATTGAATTACGTAGGTAGCGTGTTCAACCGCAGATAATAAGGTCCTGGGTTTAATCAGGCCATGCGTGAGAAATGCCATGTGTGTAGCAAGTGTTATAGACTACGTTAACCACTTGCCATCAGGTAGTCCGGAATCTTGTACATACGGCTACACATCAAGCTATAGATTTCCCGTATAAGCTGATCTCGCGTTGTATAGGATTTCCATACAATGACAGGTCAGCTTGTATTGGAAATTTATAGCTTGATATATAGGCGTGAGTACACCGACGTGGTAGGAAATTTAAACCAAATAATAATGGCAAATTATTTACCATATCAACGCTCTGCAGTGTTTGGAGCCGTTTGGTCATCAGTAGATCGGTGAACTGCCGGTGTATGGGCTTCATCTTGTCCGTCACGCGAAGAATCCACTGCTTATCCGGGTTCGGAGCCATGTCGTATGTCGGCGTGCTGGTGACATTCATAAGTTTATTAGTAAACTAGCCGTGCCCCGCGGTTTACCCGCAGCAAACTTTATTAATTATAGCCTATGTGTTAATCCAGGTTGCCAGTTAACTCCATACCAAATTTTATTAAAATCGCTCCAGCCGTTTAGACGTGAAAAAGTAACAAACATACACACTCACAAACTTTCGCCTTTATAATAGTAGTGTGATACCTACTCTGCATAAACTTTGGCTAGCAATATAAAATATAAGGTGGGTGGACTATGGAAGGCCACTATAACGAATAAACAATAATTATTAGTTAATTTACTGGATAAATAATAATAAAAATAATAATATCCTGGGACTTTATTTACACACCGCCATTTTATCCCAAACTAAGCAGAGCTTGTACTATGGAAACCAGATAACTGATATACTACATATACTACTTTTCTTTTGTAAATACATACTTATATAGATAATTACACCAAGACTCGGGACAAACAGACATGTTCATGCACACAAATGTCTGTCCTGGGTGGGAATCGAACCCACGACCTACGGCGTGAAAAGCAAGCATTTGCCAACCACGCCAACAGGCCCGACAAGAAACAAATTATTAACTATCACTTTGTTTTACTGCAGACCAAATAAATGACTTTTTATTCTAGATGTAACCACTATCTATTTATTAAACTTAAGATTTAATATGCTCTTCCAAACGGCTTTGCATGAAACAGGACTCTATACAAAACCAATTTCATAAATCAGTCGTTCAATTTAAAACTAGAGCTGTAATAATCAAAGCCAAATGCTAACAATATAAGATATACTTATGTACATACGCCAGCACATCAAGCTACCCCAATCTGTAAATTTTCCGCAATTGAAAGTGAACCTTATGCTTATTTAACAAAGTTGAAAATCTATAAAAGAAATTTGACAGATTGGGGTAGATGGATGTGCTGGCGTCTGTACGTTATAAGTAAAAACTCAAAACTAAGATGGCCGCACCGCATTCTAAATAATGTAGACTCTTTTTGTTAAACTGTAAAATACAACTTCTTCACGAAGTCTGTGTAGTTATCTAAGTCCAACTGCTGAAAGAATGCGTTCGACGTTTGCCTTTTTGGCCATGCCAAGGGATGAACATAAAAAAAGATTGAACATAATATTAATAATAAAATTAGTTTATTTATCATCACAAAAAGGGTAAAGTATAAAGCGTATGACAAAAAAATTAAAACAATTTAGTGCCAAATTGAAACCCAACATTGTGAGAGACTTGTGCCTGATGTACTAAGTTTAAAAAATGATTTCTCAGTTGGCACAATACTATCATTATTTGAAAACTATATAATTATGTCAACTCATTATTTTGTTAGTAGGGCACATTACAAATAAAAATATTTAATCGTAAATCCAAACCTAGTTAAATAACAATATCCGGAACATATCATACAGCGCCATCAAGCCCAAACAAGCTTGTACTAGGGTTACTAGACAACGGATAGAAATATCTACGTAAGACATCAGTCATACGTCATACGACATACGTCTAAACAAATAGATATCTTCATGAACACAAATATTTGTTTTGTGGGAGGATTGAACCCGCAGCCTTGGCAAATGAGTTACATCCTTAATGTGACGTTCTCCATTCGATGACTATCAAACTGATTAGGACAAGCTTTGTTATTTAAAATGTGCCTTTGAGATACCTATATATTTTGCCCACAATTGATGATTTTGATGATTTTCAGTTATCTTAAGAACTTTCACGATACCTAGTTGTTATTTTTTTTTAAAGACAACAGTAGGGAATCTATTCCCTGTGTCGCGGGGTTTCTACAAACATATAATAGACGGACACAAATTATACCCAGACTCTGAACAACTATTTATGGGTCACACAAATAGTTGTCCGGCGTGGGACTCGAACCCGCCACATGAAGTGGCGAGGCGACTGTCTTAGGCGCTGCGCCATACGTTTAGTATAAAGAAGTTAAGAGGAAAAATACCACTGATTGTTAATTAGGTTCAGCCCATACAGGTCGTCAGGTGTACCAACACATATAATGTACTTCGATTAATAAAAAAATATTTTAATTTTGATGAATATCGGTGTAGGTCGTTTAGACAAGCTAAAATAGGTTTTGCCAATAAGTAAAAACTAGCTGCGTGATAAGTAACTTATCCAAAGCCCAGTTCCTAAATACTGATATTGTAACAAGCATCTACGGAACCTTACAATGCGCCAGTCTCGTCACACACTTGTCAATTGCATCTTCTTGCATATTCCCACGATCTTCCATAATTTTATTTGGTCATTTTGCTTGCATGTGATGTTCTGTAAGTGGTTTAGTATTCAAGTATCCCACACGGACAGACAAGTTAAACACGTAGCCGGTAAGCCAACATAAAATTGAAGTAATTAGACGTTGGTAAGCTCGACGTCACATTAGAGGATTCATTCTCGCTACGAAAATTATTGCCGCCTTACAAATACATTTCAAAAACTTAAACACCGACTTTAAAACAAATTAATTACATTAGAATTTAGAAGTTGGCGCCAATTTTAATGAAGTAGTTTGAAGTTGGTGTCTTGTTTTTTTTAATCCGTTTAATGACTATCTGTTAGTTACCGATCGAAAATTTGAAAATACAAGGATAATCTCGATCGCTAACTGTCGGTGTCCAATCTCTTGAAGCTATTGATTTCTTTATAGGTAAATCCTCAGATCTCAACAATCTATAAATGGGAATATCTTGCAAGCATGCCTATTATCATTAAAGTCTAAATCGATTCATAGACACCGAAGTAATTGATGTACAGACGTCAGCACATCCAGCTACCCCAATCTGTCTTTCTCCAATTGAAAGTGAACCTTATGCTTATGTGATAAAGTTGAAGAGCTTTAAAAGAAATTTGACAGATTAGCTTCAGACAGGATAGCTTGATATGCTGGCGTCTGTACATACAAAAAAACATAGAATTAAAAACCTTCCCCCTTAGCCTCGCTTCTAACGCGCTCGTGTTCGAAAGGTGAAAAGCACAGGTTTAATTCCCATGCAGAACAGCTATTTGTGTGACCCATATACTGTTGTTCTATTTTTTTATTTATTTCCATACTGTGGACGCTATCTTAAAAGAAAAACAAGAAATAAAACGCAAGATAGATTACGGCGACAGACGCTAATTCCATACAAGTTTCCGCCAAACGTACGTTATTAAAATGAAACCCATTAGTTTTCTAAGAGCTTTAATAACTAACTTTATTTTAACTACGCATCGCCGGAGACACTGTACAGGAAATCGTAGAAACAAGACCACTGCTTCGCTCCTATTTTTAGGGTTCTGTATATAAATAGTGCAAAAGTACCGTCAATTATGTACAGACGCCAGCACATCAAGCTACCCCAATCCGTCAAATTTCCCCAATTGAAAGTGAACCTTATGCTATTGTGATAAACTTGAAAATCTATGAAATAAATTTGACAGATTGGGGTAGGTGGATGTGCTGTCGTCTGTACTTCTATTACAATAATGATAACGACAATAATTATTGTAAAGTATGTATATCAAAGATAGAGCTTAATTTGAGCATTCAAAAAGGAGTTTCAATTAGATTTTATGCCACGTTGTTTTCGGCCATTTTCATGTAATTAAGAGGAATTGCTACTCCCGAAACTGTCTCGGTCTCTACGTTTTAATCGAGGTTTCGTATTTCCTCCTTCATAACTAATAATAATAATACTTTTGACGGAATTTTATAGGTCAGATAACTGCATAAAAAATATTCATAAAAAAACGAAACGGTTGGAAATCTTCGTTAGTATAAAATTAATAAGTATAAAAATAATTTGTTGATTGTCTGTTCGTACGAGAAAATTCTGCTAGTTCGTATATCATTATGTGATCAAAACAATTTATCTTATTTTTGACTGCAGTTCTAATAAAATATAAAGGAGACGGATACGTTTTCTTACAATATTGGGCTCGGATGTAAAAAGATAAAAGTAGTGTCAATTAATGGGTCTATAAATTATCAGCCAATCACTAAAATAACCATGGATTTCTTCAATCTATGAGCAGAGTTATAAAAGATTTAGTCTTAATAGAGAGGTTATGTACCAACCTATACTAAACAGCTGTTTTTTAAGGGCGATTGCTATTTAATAGTTATCCGTGTCCAGTATGTTAGCAAAAGTCGTACACGTTAAGCAATATCAGAAGTCCGTAGAGATAATGCAGTTGTCGAGGGATATATAAACAAAACAATAAAAAATACTCAAATCACACACGCACTAAACGATACGAGAAACGAGTGACCGATCATAGATTAGGATTCAAAATCTGTCACCAGTCACTGTCAGTATAGATTAAAAATATAGTTGCCAATAACTAATAAATCGATTTGAACGATAACCGATATTATGATTTCTATTTATTTTGTTGATATTTTATTTTTTATTGTTGACATGGAGTTAATGTATTTAATAATTATTATGATTAAATCGGTTACCTGGTGTCTGGTGCAAGAGGATTTATATTACATTGTTTGAACTCATTGACGTTAATCGATTGTAGTAATCAACAACCAATTTAATTCGTGACTTAAACTTATTTTGAGATTTCTCGTTTTCCAGATTGTAAATAGGGTCAATTTTTTACAGTTTGAAATAGAAAAATATAACGCTTTTTTGAAACCATATCTCAACTTATTACAGTCAGGCCCAGAAATCCCTGTCTCCTTTGGTTAAATTCGACGTTTCCCAGAGGGTTAGGCAGAGACAACGGATTTCCATTTGTCACGATCGTCAAATTCGATAGAAGTTTGTATTGGAAAATTACAGTCATTAGATGCTCAGCTGTACAACAACTATGATAAGATGTTGTGAAACATCTAATAAAAAAAAATTACAAACACCGGCCAAGTTCGAGTCGGTCTTGGACTCAATACTCATTAATTTATTAGCATTTAATCTTTATCAGTTAACTACATTATAATAAATTACGATATTAGTCCTGTTAATTAGCCATAAACCGTGTAATTTATTTTTATTTTATTGATTGTACATGAAAATTTATGTTAGCTTACGGCACCATTTTAATTTACTGTCATCCACGACAGCAGGTATATTTGCACTACGAAAACTAATCTTACTACCTCCGCAATAGAGACTATTTCGAAGTCAAAGTATAACCACCGAAGTGATGTCGACATGTGAAGCTTATCAAATTGAAAGGAAAATACTAACGTCAGAACGGGAGAGATATATTTGAATAATCACAGTTATAAGTTAAGTTTTATGCGGAAATTTTAAACATTTCAATCGAATATTATTATTTCATTAAGATTATATCTCGTAAGCTTAATGAAATTCGATATTAGAATAATTTATTACTATTAAGATAAGTAATAAATTATGTACATAAATTACATTAGTGGACTTTGCAGGAACGTCAGGTATCGATAATACCTTAGATACCATGGAACTAATACCAAGATACACAGTCAATATCAAAAAATGGTACCACGAAAGGAACGAATTGTACTCCCGTAACCAGTATCTATAAGTTTTTACGCGTTTTTTTTTTTTGTTAAGACAACGTCCACGTTATGGAATCTAATCGCTGTGTCGCGGGGTACTTTACAAACATATAATAGACAGACACAAATTACATCCAGACTCAGAACAACTATTTATGGGTCACACAAATAGTTGTCCGGCGCGGGACTCGAACCCGCGACAAGAAGCGGCGAGGCGACTTTCTTAGGCTCAGCGCAAACGGGCCACCAGTGGCAGCCACTGGTGGCTAGCGACAAAGAGTTCACGAGATTTTTCATACAATTAGTATGGACACGCCGCACTCGCGTAGCGAGTGGCGACCACTCGCGGCTGAGTGGCTGCGACACGCCACTAGTGGCAAGTTATTGCTTAATCCTTCGTGAAACTACAGCAGGAGAGTTAGAAATTGTAGCAACCACCGAACACCTTCGTTTGCGCGGTACCAAAAGACGTGGCACGCGGCAGCCACTCGTGGCTGTGGTCGGTGGCCCGTTAGCGCGGAGCCTTAGCCGCTGCGCCACGCGTGCAGTCATCACAATTTAAGTTATAGCTTGATATGAAGCCGTGTGTACTACCTACCTACATACATTTCGGTGATTCATTATTATTTATATAAATATGATCAGCACATTAAATAACTCACTTCGGAGCATATAAAGCAAAAATATAGCTATTAATTAAGTATAGAAGGTATTAAATAAAGGTTTTGCAGGTTAAACATACATTTTTGAATGTTTATTTCGCGTTTGGCGGCGGAGCCCGGGGACAGGTTTCGTTCAGCGATACCCGACCACACATTACGCCGATGGCTGAATATTAAACACGCCAGGGTCATCATCCAGTTAGTAAAAGGAATAAAATAAGTATAGATGATCGTCGACCCATTCTTATAATGAAATTTGGGAAGTGTTGGCTATTTGATGCTTTTTAAAGGCATGACCACCATTGAGGTGAGCGGGGTGGTTAAGCCGTATTGTAATTGAGACTAGAAACTAAAGACCCTGCGCCAGTAGACACCCCATTTGGTATTCGAACCTAGATTAAAAGATGAATAATACCTTATACCAAATAACTGCTAACTCAAGGTGGGTTACATTATTGTAATTTTCGAAAGGAACCCTAATATTTTTGAAAATAAATGACAGCCCATGATTATTTCTAAAAGATAATGTAGTAAGTATTCTATAGAATTTTTTATCAAATCAGTTAAGTAGTTTTCGATTTTATCCATTACATACTTAAAAAAACTAATAAATTCTCGGCATAATATTAGTTCAGATTTGTAAAGCAAAGAGTATAACTAGACACAAAACTGGGAACTAATAAACTTACCATGGATTGGTCCTATCATTCCCTCTATGCCTTTCTTCAGCAGATTAAAATGAGTCATGATCAAGAGCCAATGATTGGTCCATCATCATTGTTTAGGTAATAAGTATAATTAAAATTCAAAATTGTGAAATCATAAGTTGTATCGTCCGGCGTGATCTAACTAGCACCCCCTAGTTAGATCACGCCGGACGATACAACTTATGATTTCACAATTTTGAATTTTAATTATACTTATTACCTAAACAATGATGATGGACCAATCATTGGCTCTTGATCATGACTCATTTTAATCTGCTGAAGAAAGGCATAGAGGGAATGATAGGTCGCATTATTACACCATAGACCTTAGAGCTTGTAACGATGCGACCTCATACTTTTTTATTACTTTTGGTGTCAGTGGTTAAATCCTTACTAATATTATACTCGTAAATGCGAAAGTAACTCTCTCTGTCTGTCTGTCACTCTTCCACGCCAAATTTACTGAACCGATTTTATTTAGTGCAATAGTTGCTCAAGCTACCCCAATCTGACAAATTTCCTCAATTGAAGTGAACCTTATGCTCATGTGATAAAGTTGAAAATCTAAATTTGACAGATTGGGGTAGCTGGATGTGCTGGCGTCTGTACACAGATAGCCTAGAGACTACGAAAGGACATAGGCTACTTTTTAAAGAGTTCTAATAAGGTATGAAAAGTTGTGTGGAAGTATCGTCATTTTTAGAACTTTAATCTAGTAACATATTTTTTAGATTGTTGATTCGTTATAAATAAATATGGCATTTAAAGATTGTAATAGTTTTACCCCCAAGGGTGTAAAGTAACAATAGGGAAGAGAGGTATGAGACATTCTGAGTAACATTTACAGTCATTACAAAATATGCAGACGAAGTCGTGGGCACAGCTGGTAATACATAAGACAAAGGCAATAATGAAACGAGGAACATAATCCTTGGAAATAAAATAGTGCAGTTATAAGTGTACAACCCTATCTTCCAAGCACCCCGATCTCATGAGTCTTGGAGTCGGCGCCGTCTTGTCGCTGGCAGACGCTCTACTCCTAATGTATGCATGGCTAACTCAGGAGCCAGTATGCCTACAAAAATGTATCCTCAAACTATAACAATAGAATTGGATTTGCCTTCCTAAAATTATACCTACGAACTGGTTTGGACTGTAATCTTCTTAATACCAAAGGAAAATGGGTTCTAATATTGAATGAGGAGAGTCTATTTTCGTCCTTCTGTTATAAATTCATTGCCAGTAGCATTCAATTCAATATGGCCAATGTATCTTTATCTGGCTTGAAAAAAAGTGTAAAATAAAAGCCAATTATTTTGCATGCATTTCATAAAAATATCATTCAAATATTTCGGTGACGGCTTTGGTAAGGACATCGTATATAGTCCCTTAGCTTATAAGGTACCTACATATACAAATTATTGAAATACAGTTGCTATCACTATATGATCAAATAATACATAATATAGTGTACACGCGTATGCGCAAGTACAAGTGCACTCTATATTCCCTCAGTCTCATGAGTTACACACTTTTCACTGAACACCTTTCGGGCTAGCCGGCACGAGTGTAAAGAGCTGGACGGATGGCTTTTCGCTCTCTCCGAACAGTTAACGGAAAAATCACTTTTGGCGTAACCCAATCCTGGGTTATGCCAAAAGTAATGTTGTGATATATCCGTAAATCAAATGATAGACCCAGGCCCAAATTATGTGCGGTTGGACACTCTACCGCCCGACGATCAATGGGGTAATCAAGGAATAAGGAGAAGAATAGCCATAGTTAGTTTAGTTTAGCCTCGTTTACGAATTAAACAATAGTTTAGTTGTGTAAAATGCTGTATAGTTCGAGATAGCCACCCACTTAAACACCTAGTTAGTTTCCACATAATCATATCAGCCGAAAAGCGCCCATAGCTGGACAAATGCCTCCCTCAAAGATCTCCATTATATTGCTATACCCGCATCCAGCGGCTTCCAACGACCCGCACAAAATCTAGTTACACGTCTATAATTTATGCCGCTTGACGTAGGTACTAAAGGTGCCTATTGCTTTTCCTGGATATAGTACAGTCGAAGTCAGGTCAGTGGATACACTAGCACTTCCAAAAGCGACTTTACAGCCTACGTAATACAGACTACATAAAAATCAAGCGTGTCCACCGAAGTAGCGTCGGCTTAAACTTAAATATTCCTTTCCAATCAAACATGACTTTCTATTGAAACATGATACTTCGATTATAGTTTTATGACCGGAAAGCGATCGAAGCTAGTACTAAAGGGTTATTGAGCAAGTTTCTGAATAGTTTCTAACATTAAAATGGGCAATAGTTTAGGAACAATGAGCCGTAGCCGTTGGTAATTTCGCCCTCTATTGTTAACCAAACTCAGCTTCCATTACATTACGACCATACTTAAATCACATACGTATAGGAAAATATATGAAGGAAGTTTACGAGCGTGGAAGACCACAGCAACTCTATTGCTTGACGTGGTAGATTTAGCTATAAACATTTTTTGTTTGGTTTAACAGAAGCAAGCAACGAGATGCCAAAAATATTATGGATACACTAGAATTATAAGTTCAAAATATGCTTAGGTACTGTAAAATAAAGACAAAAATAATAATAATATCCTGGGATATCATTCACACACGGCTGATCCCAAACAAAGCACAGCTTGTACTATGGAAACCAAATAACTGATAATTACATATACTACTTTTCTTTTGTAAATAAATACTTATATAGATAATTACAAGCAGACACAGGACAAACAGACATATTCATGCACACGACCTGTGGTGTGAAAAGCATGCATTTACCAACCATGCCGACCGGAATGTCAAAATATTATTTCGACTTGAATAAGTGATTGCATTAAAATAGTTTTACTTCCCATTACCTAACTTAAAATACACTTCACTCAAATATCATCAATTTTCACAAATTTTTTGCTTGCTCTCTCCAAAGAACAATGCGATTTCTTTCATCATTTTACAGAAATGTCAATTTAAGATTTGGCAACACAAACTTGTTACATGTGTTCTTTTGATGATCATCATTATCATCATATCAGCCGAAAGATGTCCACAGCTGGACAAAGGTCTCCCACAAAGATCAATTGCAATTTGATATATATAAAATAAAATCCTTCAATCTGTTCGAAACCCAATTTGGCCAAATTGTAAATTCAATCTATTCAGGGACCCCCTCAACAAAACACACAAATAAATAATGAAAATTGGCATAATTTCCTATTATGAAGAGTTGCAATCTGGCCAACTACAAATAATAATAATAATAATATCTGGGGACAATAATATCTGGGGACAATGTCACACAGATCATCCTAGCCCCAAACTAAGCAAAGCTTGTACTATGGGTACCAGGCGACGATATACATACTTATATAGATAGACAAATACTTATATACATAGAAAACATCCATGACTCAGAAACAAATATTCGCGCTCATCACACAAATATTTGCACCTACCGGGATTCGAACCCAGGACCACCAGCTTCGTAGGCAGGATCACTACCAACTAGGCTACGGTGATAGTTAACATGTAAACACTAAAACAAAATATAATCAGGGTATATACATATAATGTGTAGGGAAATCAACTTTAGTAGATTTGTTTAATAACAATTTGTAAGACATACCTAACCGACCGTTACATGTTAACGAAGAGCTTTAATTCCTTGATTAGCACGATACCAAATAAACATTAATATGTTAAGTAATGATTGGGATAAAGACAACGTCGTTTATTAACATCGGCGAAGCTTTCATGAACCCGCCGCGCTTTGCGCTGTGCCTTCTGACCATAGAGCACAGAGTCACGGGAGGGAGCATACAACATAAAATAAGCACTAATAACCCACCAAACAACGCCGCAGTAACCAAATAAGTAACAGAGAAAACGGGTAATTATACATTATTATTTAAAATTCAGGATTATACATCAGCATTATACGAGTAAAATTCAGAAAAATTAAATTAAAGAAGTCCCCAATATATTAAAAACATCTGTTACGTTAACTTAATAAATTAAACAACGGGCAAGTTCATTTCAAATCTGCCTTAACTTATTAATACTTATTATAGACTTTTATTGCGCAATTAATGCTTTTTTGTACCACTTCCCCTTTTCAATAGGGCGTTTATATCCTTTTCGATTATTTATACAAATTTGCATATTTAGCTGATAATGCTTTTTTGACACAATATCGGAGTTAGCAAGATTCTGTTCTCTAGTCAAAACTGTTGTCGTCTGCAAATAATACTGTGTATTTGGTAATATATTTATATTGATGTATAAAACGACCTATATCTCTGTGGCATGCCGTAAAAATTAACTAGGTAGGTATGGAGATGCGAAAATTGCTTGTATATCTTCATTTAGAAAGATTATGTTTAAGATTTTATTTAATGTGTGGATGCCAGGTCACCATATCATACATACAGATAGGCTTCAAATTTATAAAATTTCTCTTAGTGAACCTATCCAAGCACATTCTGAACATGTTTTTTACTTTAAGAGGGGCATTATGGTACATTATGTGATCTCCGTACGTTCCTTCTCATGGTTCGAACGCCCGGATCGGGATAATTTATGCCGCGATCCGACATACCTGTCCAATGTCTCAGCGATACGATAAATACAATCATGCAAGGAAGTCGTCCATATAAAAAATAACGCAGAATATGCACATACATATATTCCTGATATGTTTATGCCGGTCTGCAGTACTTTTATGTTTTGCCTTTTTGCGACAACCAGACTGTAGTAATAATTGGAGGCTGTAGAAAAACAAGAGAAATAATGGGGGTTCTGAAACAATTTCTGTGGTTTTGAAACATGAACTCTTTTTCTTACTGCAATATTTACGAGACTGACAGGACTATGGTTGTAAAACAGCCGTTGTTATCGGATATTTATTCAACGCAGCCGCATTTCGCAAAACAGAAATTTATACGCGCTGCATAGAGAAAATGTAGGGCTCTTGAGTTAAAAACATTTATTTTGTTTTGGAAATGCGAAACAAATGATTACTTTAAAGTTATTCATCATTTGATACATAATCGAAACATAAATCTCAGAATAATCGGTGTACATACATAAAAAAAATACCAATCAACTTGACAACCTCCTCCTTTTGAAGTCAGTTAAAAATCACATTTGATACATCCCCCACTTCCTGATTCTTGGCTGCTGCTGATATTTCATTAGGCCTCCCCCGAAGGTTTTCACAACGTTGCCATTTGGAGGGTAAGTCACCGCGCCTGGCATGCGACCGCAGTTAAGTGGTAGCTAGTACTTAGTAAGTACACAGAGCGCACTGCTGCCCGACTACCTGGTGTACCCAGTAGTCACCTTTTACACACCCACGGGTGACGGGATGGTATGTGGTTGCCATGTTATTCTTTCTGGGTCGCAAACCACACGGTAGAAACAGCTCATATTCAGACATAAAATACAAATATCTAGCTATACAACGAGGCAACGTTGCCAGCTTCTTAGGCACACTACCCGCAGATTGTGGCTTAAATGCTATTCTATTTGTAAATTGTTTTCTTTTTAAGTAGATAAAAAAAAAAGTAAAGAATAAAAAAAAAACTCATTCTCAAACTTCATACTTGCTGTTATAAACACTAATTCTAAAACAACGGTGCGTGCAGATAAAATTATGACGTATCAGAATCATTTATTTGTCAGAATATGAGTACATAAACATCTAAACATTAACATTAGTATGGTATCATAATATCGTACCGATTTCATCGGTGTACTGATCTACATCTAATTTAAAAACGTATGTCACCAAATAGAATGAGAGAATCTCTTCTACCGTAATGTGAATATTCACGTAAAGCCATTTACAAAAAAAAATCTTCTATCTTCTCATAAATAGGCTCAGCGGAGTGAAACTGTTCACTGTCACAGTTAGTCTGTTTCAGTCGGGGCGACCCGACTGCTCGGATGGAAACTTGATAGACGTTTTAATTCCCATTTTAAGAGCCATTCCCAGCTGCTATATTCTCGTACAAACGAATATCTCAATTTAAGAATTAAAGACTAGACAATTGTTTTTTGATCCCAGTGACCCCGATTCTATACTAAACCAAAGAAGCTTATTTGTCATTACATTTGTTTCGGACGTAGTTCTAATGAAAATCAGGAAACCTTTAGTTGTGTTAATTTAATTTTGACACGAAATATTGAAGGTAAATACCGGTAGAACCTGATGTCTAATAATGCTCCCAATACGCGTAATTAGTGTGTATATAAATAGTTTTAGTAGTTTGTCTGTTTTATGTAAGCCCTTAAATCCGCAGGCGAAACAAAGTAGTCGACATAGCCCAAAGTATTGCCAAATTGAAGTGGCAGTGGGCGGTACACATAGCTCGTAGAACCGACGGCCACTGGAGCAGAAATGTTCTCGAGTGGCGACAACGAACCGGAAGACGCATCGTGGGCAGGCTCCTTAGAAGGTGGACCGATGATCTTGCAAGGGTCGAGGGCAGCACAAGATCGGCAATTATGGAGATCCTTGGGGGAGGCCTTTTACCCAGCAGTGGACGTCATTCGGCTGATATGATGATGATGAATCAAAGGCCTAGATTTTGTCAGTTTTAATTTATTTTTAACTAGCTGGTGCCCGCGACTTTGTCCGCGACAATTTTGAATGATGACCAATGTAACTACTTACTTCTAGCTTAATCTAAAACATATAACGTTTAAAACAAATAAGCAATATAAATTGAATAAAACCTAACCTATAAATAACCTTACTAAGAAATAAATGAAAGACTACTTTGCTACTGTTATTTACATTTACATAAAAGAACCCGATGTCATCAAGCAAAAATCAAAGAATACATATTAATTGTCCTTAAGTATAGTCAGTAAGTCAAATAAAGTAAAATAATAATCAACGATGCATTAATCACGAAGGTAACTCCCATTAGGTTAGGTTGCGACATTTTGTGAACGAAACCATAGCGCGATCTAAAACGATGATTACGCCATCTACTAACAAAAATATAAACTTGTAAAGCGGTAAAATTAAGATGTGTGCATATATTTTGGGTGAGATTTAGGCGATCATCTATTGATTCAGTTTTCGACTACCTTTTATTTCAATCATTTATTTATTTTAACCGATATGCCAATTAAGTTCCGCGATCTGAAACGATATTAACGCCATCTGGTTCCAAAATTGTGAACTTGTAGATCAGTAATTAAGATGATGTTTTTTGGGTGCGATCATCTCGACACCAACAATTTATACTACGCTAACTCGAATTTTAGATAAATTCGTTTTTTATCCCAATTTGATTAAAATGTCGTTTTTTTAATTTGTTATAAAATTTACCAAAAAAAGAAGTTACAAATCTTATAAAACGCTAAATCTTTACTTAGACGACAACGACCACGACATTTTAAGCTACTTGGCATAAGAAACTTATTTTTTAAAATTTGAGTTTGCTTAAATTGTTGGTCGCGATCTATTGAATCAGTTTTGGAATACCTTTTTTTAACAAAAAAATATTCCCTGGATTGCTTTATTTTTAACTGAAAGACCAAATAACAATTTACATGCATTTAACTCAAAAAATACAGACTTTCATACAAACTTACATCGCCTATTCTAGTCGTCCTTAGGGGTGGAATTTCCAAAAATCCTGAAATATATATTTATAATTTTAAAATGAAAGGCCATATACCAATTTTAAGGTTCAACTTAAAACTTTCACATTTTTCATACAAACTTACATCCCCAATTTTACGCCCTTGGGGGTGGAATTTTCAAAAACCCTTCTATAGTGGATGCCTACGTCATAAAAGGTACCTTCTGTTAAAATTTCAAGTCTTTAACTCCAGCCGTTTAGGCTGTGCGTTGATATGTCAGTCAGTCAGTATAAACTTACATCACCTATTTTATGCCCTTCGGGGTGGAATTTTCAAAAATTCTGGAATACAAATTTTTATTTTTAACTGAAAGGCCAAATACCAATTTTCATGCGTTTAACTTCAAAAAAGTCGCATTTTTCATACAAACTTACATGCCCTATTTTACGCCCTAAGGGGTGGAATTCCCAAAAATCCTGAAATAAGTGTAGTTTTATTTTTAACTGGAAGGCCAAATACCAATTTTTATGCCTTAAACTTCAAAAACGGCAAAGTTTCATACTAACTTAGCGCCCCTGTTTTACCCCCTTAGGGGTTGAATTTCGAAAAATCCTTCCTTATTCCTTGTCTACATTATAAAGCAAACATTTGTGCAAAATTTCAGCTTTCTAGGTCCAAGGGTTTGGGCTGGGCGTTGATGATTCAGTCAGTCAGTCAGGACTTTTCCTTTTATTTATATAGATTTTTACACGTGTGCGTACAGCGAGCCTGTCTTTTCAGTGGTAGAATTCCTCTTAATGTCAGAGGTCTCATACGATAGCCATGAACATAATATTTTTCTGTTTGATTATAAAAATACGATGGATTTTGTTTGTAGGTATTTTAAGTAAAAATTAACATGATAAAATACAGTACATATGCCTACAACAATTGCAAAAAACGCGTATCGCAAACGTACCTTTCTCATCTGTCATTGAAATTGACGTGGTCTGGTAAGTAAACGCCGCATGGTAGGATTTCATGGCGAATTTTCGTGCCATATATCATAATCCTAAAATTGGGGTATATCGTGACTGGCAGCGTATTCGGAATCAATGTAAACACTCCTATAAAACATAAATTCTTGCCACACTCAGCTGAGTGCCTGTTAAATTTATGCAGGCACCTTCCAACGTGAAATTTCTTGAGCTTTCTCGCTAAGAAAAGGTTGCTCGTGTTGAACGCGACTGGCTTATTCTTGTAGAGGCAGTGCTCTACAAGAATAAGCCATTTGTTTGGTATAACAACACATACAGCTATTTAATATTTAACAGAGAAACTTACTAACATAAAATAGGTAGGTAGGTAATGTTACCTAAATATTTTATCTAAAATCTGATAGAACACTAAGAACCAGGTAGGCTAATTATTATTATTTATTGTCAAACTGTACAGCTAAATAAAACATTCGTAATTATGAAGAAAAAATAGTCACGGTTGTCTATGGAAATAAGAGCATACATAAAAGATGTATTAAAAAGTAATTGGTTGTCTTAATCTGACCAATAGGTTATTGGACTGATATTGAATTTACTAATTATTTATAAATAGTTTAAAATAACTATTAAAATGGACTATTGAAAACGGCCTTTAACATGAAAGGGTTAAAAGTTAGATCTTTTACATAAAATGGGGATGTTCTGTCTCGCAATACGCACTACTTTTGACGTTTAAATAAATACCTCTGACCTTTGCTTTAGTTTTGTTTGAATTTCGTTTTTACAGCTAAGCTTTATTTGTGGCCAATTTCTCATTGGACAAGAGTATGTAGATGGATTTAGAAGTATGGATAATCGAGTTATATACGAGTTTTATTTTCCTGATTTTATTTTAAACATAAGAAGTGTTAAAAAATAGTTTTCACTTCTGCTATACCTACAAGTTTTTTTAGCGCGGACTAGCGGCGGGCAGTAACTAATAGTGAGCATATATTCCTTGGCAATACAGCGTCGTGGCTTATAAAAGTTAGTACCTGCATTTTGTGCTAAAACATATTATCCTAATGCATCCTCTGTTTTAGCTTATAAATTTCAAACTCGAGATAAACAGGATTATGTGAAGAGCTCACAAATATGAAAGTTATACCTAAACTTGAAACCTTTGTTAACTTTGCATATATAAGTGTACATATATATTAACTATATATGTTGTATTTTGGAAATTATGCTGAGACTAAGCTAAATAAAGCAGACATTGACATATCCCTATCAAACGTATTCTTCCCTACTTTCACTACTCAAAATAAAGAGAATTTGTTTTGAGACTAGCTGTGCCCCGCGGTTTTACCCGCGTTAAATTTTATAAATTAGCACAGCTCCTCCCCCGTAAGTGATAGCGTGATAATATGTAGCCTATATGTTGACCCGACCTCTTACTAATGTTCATGCAAACTTTTAAGTAAATCCATGCAGTACTTTTTGAGTTTAGCCCGGACATACTCGTACATACAGACAAAAAATCTAAAAACTATATTTTTGGTTTCGATATCGAGTATAGATCATGCCCCAAGTATTCTTTTAAAAAAAATTTCAATGCACAGTTTTGACTTTCCTACGATTTTATTATATGTATAGATTATGTTTAATGTTTATTTCAAATGTATATGCGTATTACATTTATGACTCGACTCTGACAATTCTAACACCCAGATATGATTATTGCAGATATCGATCTCCTTGCCAAGTTTGATGGCGATCAGTTTAGCGGTTTAGGCGTGTAATGACGACAAACTGCCATAGACACTTCCGCATTCTGTCAATCAGACCGACATGCGACAACAGAACGTCAATAGAGCGAGCTGCCAACTATTTTGCGGGTTAAGATAAAGCGACGACTATTAAAACTAGGGTTAGTTTTAATAGTTGTCGCTTTATGTTAACCCTTAATGTTAACCTCATTCCTTTTTGAAGAAAGCACTACGACCTTGGGTTTCGAACCACAAAGCGGGGTCCTCTGGCGCGTGTTCCTAACTTGGTATTTCTATTTGCGAGCACCACTATAGTCCGGCGAAGCAGTGAAAGCCTTTCAGGCTAACGGTACATATCATGTGAACTTGACGGTGATGCTAAATCAGTAGATACACTTGTATCACGAGAACCGCCCTTACTGCATACTTAATAAAGACGCTATTAAGATGTGTAAGTGTATCGTCAAAGCAATTCCCCTTAATTACTTTTTAAACGTGTTTAGTAGAGCACTCATCTACTAAGGATCCCCGCACATTATTCTTGAGTATATCTTTGGAGTAAAACATTGTAGGGTCAACCACAGAGTGGAATCCTAAAAGCTATTTGCTTTCAAAAGAGCTCCAAAAACTCCCGAGTCTTTAAATATTTAAAACAAGATGGCCGCTGCTCTTACAAACGCCGCAGCAATTAGTGTTTTTGTAGAAATATTTAGACGTGCTCTTGAGACATTTTAAGCTAAATACAGACAAATATTTTTAATTTTGTGTCTGCGAGGCGCACGTTTGAGTAAGTACTGAAGCACTTTGCAACTTCCCAAGTGGGTTGGTCCGTAACTCTATAAGGACGGAATCGAATAACAAATTGTAAGAAGGTTGCAAGAATCACTAGATTGACAAATCATTTTGGATCTTCTGTATCTTTACTTTAGAGTAGATTTAATTTTGCCAGTTCTATCTCAAACAAATATATTTGGTTCAGTTATGAAATTGAATTTCATCAATTGGTAGAACGACCAAGTTATGCGATGGTTCGTCTCCAGCTCATTGGTTCTATAATACCTACACGTAATCATAATCTCCATAATCTCCTTGACAATAACTTAATACAAGCTAGCTAAATATCAATACTATTATAAAATACATTTTTAGAATGTTTTAACAATCCGTGTACCTAAATATCTATAATAAGTAACTTGAAATAATAACTGTATTACTACAAACATGTTCTGACTATTTACAAGCGCTTTTTCAAAGTCTACGTGAATAAAAACCTTTTTTATATTTTATTTTATTATACACGCAAAATTGGTTAAAAGAAATAAACAAAAAATCCCATAACGTACAGACAAAAATCAGTGTATCAGAACCGCCGCTTAGACCAAACTTTTTTGCTTTGCATGCAGTGAATCTATAGATATCCACCCAAGTGGTTTGATGTTTGAGCATCTCCGTAGTTTGACGGGCATTGTAGGGTGTCGGTCCCGGTTGTACACCTACGAGGCGGGTCGAAGGACTGACCAGGGCTACAACAGCCCATACATTAAATAAAGTAAAATATTTATTACTCACTGATGTGTAGTGACATTGAAGAACAGATGCGAGTACTGCGGTGCGGAATCTTCAGGCCCGTGGGGTGCCGGGAAGGACATGACCAACAGCACCGGCTTCCGGGAGAATCTCCGCTTGGAATTCCTGAGGAATGCTATCGAGTCGTTCGCTATGAGGTCTGGGTAGTAGTCCTGGGAAGAAAATAGATGTATTAGTAAAATGAAAAGATTTAAGCTATAAAAACAACTTAACATTTTCTTCTATCTAATTGGAACAAAATTAATATGTGAAACTTCTGAAGGCATTACTAATCGATTAAAAATAATTATATAATTATCAAAAGCGGCTCACATATAACGGCGAAATCGCGTAAAATACATAACAAAAACCAATTTAATATGTAAACATTTTAAATTTATTGTTTCATTAACAAACTACTGTTTAATAAGAAATAAAGATTTAAAATTACGTTGACATGACGTTGAGTGTAGGTATGTACCGCACTTTTTAACATACTGGGTTGTTACAACACATTTTTCTATTTGTACCATAATCGGCAACATTTTTTAAAAGTTTAAACAATAGTCAAGATTTCCATGATGTTTGATAATTCCAGGTCAACTTATAAGGAATTAAGCTACAATTGGCTAACAAGTGGGTGGTTTTATTAATCTTAACTTATAATATAGCCGTGGAAACCTATGACACGACTTTTCTATTCTATTAATTTTTAATAAATGTTGCTGATTTTGGTATAAAAATAGAATGTGTTTTGCACAATTTTAGACTATCTAACGCCCTTAAATATAATATGGAAGCGTGAGTGATACATATTTACAAACAAATGGTGTTTTTGAAATTAAACTTCTATAACCACGCTTGACTTGGGGAGCGAGCTGGTGAATACCTTAAGTATAAAATAAACGGGAGCGTTACGAAAAGTTTGATCGGGCGGAGGTTGAGAGGGAGATATAAATAAGTGAAAATAGAAAGTGAGAGAGGTGCGAGCACAAATTTTCTTTCTCTCTTCCTCTCATAGGCAGTTACATTTTAAATTTTACTTCAGTCGTGTGGTCGAAAGCACACTCTTTTTTACAGACGTTTAATGTCAGCGTTTAAGGCTTTCGCTGCTAGAAAATATCCTGTATTAATTAAAATCTCAGATGTTTTCATTGGTAAGTAAGCGATCGGCGAGCTTAAGTAACTAGGCTCGCAGTCAGTCCATAGATGGGTGACCGACTGCCGAAGTGGTTTAATTTCGAAGCTTCTCCGTGCTTCGGAGTGCACGTTAAGCTGTCGGTCCCGGTTGTAGTCATTAGACAACAGTCGTCAAGCCATGTCAGAGGCCTACTGGGCGGCTTGAACAACTCTGACACTAGGGTAACCACTGCCAATACGATAAGTAAGTGTCCTGTATTTCCGCTTCTTCGGGGCGATTGGTAAGCTGTATTACATACACGTGTCATTAGCGCCTACGCAGTGGGTCCTACGTATTTATCTCACTCGTTTACAAGTGATTACCAAGCGGAAACACTCGAAATAAGTGAAGGAAAATAGAAAACGATGGCTTAAATTACACTAATGACTTTCACCATCAGACATATAACAAGCCTAGACGTTGAACAAAATTATAAATTCTTTAAAAAATAATTGTTTTTAAGTTTTTTAGGGTTCCGTACCCAAAGGGTAAAACGGGGCCCTATTACTCAGACTTCGCTATCTGTCTGTCTGTCCGTCTGTCATCAGGCTGTATCTCATGAACCGTGATAGTTAGACAGTTGAAATTTTCACAGATGATGTATTTCTGTTGCCGCTATAACAACAAAGCTTCTATACAACAAACCAGATATTTTCTTCGTTTTTATAGATAATAGTCCGACTTGAACTTGGCCGGTTTTTTTTATTCACAGATACATTGAAAACGATGGTTTAAAATACACTAACGGCTTTCTCCATGAGACATACCCATGACTAGCCTAGACTATAAACTAATGTATAAGATTTTTTAGGAAAATAGAAAACAATGACTTGAATTAAACTAATCAGATGAATTTTGCCATCAGAAATACATATGATATATGTTGAATAACTTCCAAACGACTGCATCAAATTGGATGGATCTTTTATATTCCTTAAGTTTTCAGATATTTTAACTTAAAAGTGAGGGCATGAATGAGACAGAAGACTGTGAGAATTTATTTTTGGTCTTTGTTTTCAGCACTATATCTTTTCTCTCCGAAAAGAAAAACGAAAAATGTTGTACATTACAATGCATTAAAATAGACTAGACAGTACTGACGGGAAAAAATATGGTGGTACCTAGTTCGCCGGGACAGCACCTAGTAAATAACAAATAAATATCATACAGCGCCATCTAGCCTAAACTAAGCAAAGCTTGCTACTATGGCTACTGGACGACTAGTCTCCGTTGAGATCGGCCCCTATAGTCAAAATTAAGCCTGGATCACATAATAAGATGGAACATAATTTTTAATGTAATGTTAACGTACCCTGTGATAATCGTCGCCATGTTTAATCTTCTGGCCGTTCATGTTGATGCTGTAATTGTAGTACTTGGAGTTCATGATGAGTCCCCCCCACTCGCGCCACCCAGGGGGGATGTACGACCCATTGTACTTGTTCAAGTACTTGCCGAAGTACCCTGCAACAATCACAACTTATATTAAAAGTTCGGGAAACAGAATCGACTTCAGTCTATCGTAGGAACTGCTCGATTGTGAAATGAAATAAGTTTGTCTACTAAAGTTTAAAGAAAAGTCAACCGTTTCTATTGGAAGCATTAGTTTTTACAGAGCACCTTCTTAGTGCTAAAACTTCAGTAACTTTTGCGTCCAAGCCCTGCTCCCTAACTAGAAAATCTCTTTCAGGGTTCCGTAGTTGCGTACCCAAAGGGTAAAACGGGACCCTATTACTAAGACTTCGCTATCTATCTCACTGTCTGTCTGTCCTGACAGGTGGACATACATACAAGGTGTATCTCATGAACCGTGATAGTTAGACAGTTGAAATTTTCACAGATGATGTATTTCTGTTGCCGCTATAACAAAAAATACTAAAAAAGAAAAAAATATTTAAGGGGGCTCCCATACAACAAACGTGAATTTTTTGCTCGTTTTAAGGGTTCCGTACCCAAAGGGTAAAACGGGACCCTATTACTAAGACTTCGCTGTCTGTCTCACTGTCTGTCTGTCCGCCTGTCACTAGGCTGTATCTCGTGAACCGTGAGGGTCAGACAGTTGAAATTTTCACAGATGATGTATTTCCGTTGCCGCTATAACAACAAATACAAAAAAAACAAAAAATATTTAAGGGGGCTCCCATACAACAAACGTGAATTTTTTGCTCGTTTTTATAGATAATGGTACGGAACCCTTCGTGCGCGAGTTCGACTCGCACTTGGCCGGTTTTATAAATATCGATTGTAATATCACAAATTACCATCGACAATTATTGATTAATTGTATGCAAAAAACAAAATCATCAGGTCGTATCACACGACCTCTGGCTTAGTAGTCAAGGTCAACCCAAAATTTTTATACCATTTAAAGGTTAAACAATTCCTAAGCCAAAACTCAATTGAAAATTTGTTAAAGGATAAAAGATAATGAGACTATCTTAAAACGTTTTAAGGACATGTAAATAATGGACAAATAATATTAATAACTAGCTGTGCCCCGCGGTTTTACCCGCGTTACATTTTATAAATTATAACAGCTCCTCCCCCGTAGGTTATAGTGTGAAAGTATGTAGCCTATATGTTGACGCGACTTCTTAGTAAATGTAAAAAAAGTAAATTACTTCAAATTATGCATGAATATTTCATGCATAATTTGAAGTAATTCCATGCAGTACTTTTTGGGTTTCACTCGGACATACATACAGACAAACAGACAAAAATTCTAAAAAATATTTTATTTAAATAAAAATACTAGAATATACAACTTGAACATAGTTATCAATTTTCATACCACCTAGAACTAACTTCATGCTGTTAAATTTAAGTGTCGGTGTGCGCGCGCATCGTAAAAATTCACTCTCATCTAGAACTAACTTCATGCTGTTAAATTTAGGTGTCGGTGTGAGCGCGCATCGTAAAAATTCACTCTCATCATTTTTCTCCATCGCGCCAAAAGAAGTATAACTTCGAAAAAATAACTAAAATGCAGTAGTGATTAACGATAAATATTAAAATTAATCAATAAAAACTATATTTTTGGCTTCGATATCGATTGAAGATCACGCCTCAAGTATCCTTTTTAAAAAATAATGTACTGTTCTAACTTTCCTGCGATTTAATTATATGTATAGATAACTTCAAAAATAACTATATATGTACATATATGTACATATAAATGTATTCGTTACTTATATTTGCAAATTATGATATTTATATTTGTGCGAAATCTGTTCTTAGGGAATCTAATTGTGTTTTCACGTCGGAAAAAGAACGAACATTCTTAATTTGAATAACAAACATTTTAAATAATGAACGAAGACAACGGCAGTTCCTCGGCAGAATGGAAATTGTTCCGTAACAAGGGATCATTGTTCGGGTAGACAATAGTTCTCAAATTTTAATTTCGGCGACATTAATGCAAACGGGGAGGGTTTTTAATTCTGGCCGGCACCGTGGCATGGTGTGCAAGCCAGTGGCATAGAGTCGCAGGAATTTAAAAAACGAAGCATACCGCAAACTAGAATATTTCTATACTAATATATTTTTTAAATTCTAATTTGTGTAAAAAAAATATTATGATAGTTTTAGTTTGTGCGTAGTTTTAATCCATTTCCGATCATAAATAAATACATTTTAAACTGTTTATACTATAGTATGTTTATATTAAAGAATATATCATGACTATTATTATTGATTGTATTTTTGAATGGAATTAAATCACGTTATTCACGCATGGTTTTGCCAGTGACAAGCGAGATTTTTATCTTAAAATAGATAAAATACACGTGCTTCAAAAGACACAACTATTTCAGATATAATAGATGAATGAAATCCTTCTTTATTAAAATAAACAGAGAATGTGAGGTATTTTGAACTCATAGTTTTAAAACTGTTATTGTGACCTCTTCGAAAGTGACGGATGCCTGAAATATAATAAATACCGACCATTTTGAATATAATATAGTTAAAAAAATATAATATAGGTATATTAAAAATTTGAAGTTCTTACGTTAGTTTAGTTTTTTGTCATACAAAGAATTTAACAAAATTTATATGGGACCACCACAAAAGCCTCTATCGAATAAAAAAGCTTTATCGAAATCGGTTCTCAAATAACGAAGAAATCACGTAACATACTTAAAAAATAACATACCCTTAAATTGATTACCTCATTTATGAGGTCGGTTATATTTTAAAGTTATAGGATTTAATAATGATTGATAGTTCTTGCGTTTTGAAATTATATTTGCAAAAACGATGTAAGTAGATTTGCATTATGAAATAGCTGTATAAATATGTAATTATATATCTGTATTTTGTGGACCTCGATAGTATGAAACATAAGTGACCCCTTCTCTTGGGTAGTTGTGAGAGAATATCAAATCAAATCAAATCAATTTATTAATTGCAAACACAGGTACATTATTACATTTTATGGTGTCATACAAATGTGAAGATCACTATGTCTAGCCGGTGAGGGCATGCAATTTTTAAAGATGTAATGACATAATTAATAGTAAATTAGAAAATAATATATAAAAAGAAATGTCATTACCATAATAAATACTACAAAATTAATGTCATAATTAAGAAATACATGCTTATCATTATGTCAAAATGTCAGAAATTATAAAAAAAGACAATGTACTTAAATCAATGTCACCTTAAATAATTTATATATACCTTAAATAACAATTAAATTACGTAATTGACACACAAGTCGGAACATAAACATAAATATAGGTACAATATTCGATGGACATTACTATCAACTCAGATACTACGAGCAATTTCATTCATAAAAGGTAAGCCGAGTGTAATCGAGTTGCATGGACCGCTCGCCACTTGTGCCCTGTGCTCCGATGAAGTGGGTACCTACAGACAGTGATTACAAAGTCAACGTGTGCAAGAGATTGAACTAGGAGCGCCTCTGTTAATTTACTGTCTTTGTGAAAATACCTAATGTTTATTAAGATTTGGTTGGTTTGGTTCACAAAGACAGTAAATTAACAGAGGCCTTATAGTTTTATAAACATATGTGTTTGGTGTTTTATACATACAGCGTAACAGAAAATTGCTGATACGGCTTACATGCTTCTGTAACCACATTTTAACATGGATGTTATCCATGGTTTCTTTGGAATTAGAAAGGTGAACCCTATGTACAGACGCATACCACCGTAGACGCTTTACCACAAAAGCATAAGGTTCACTTTCAATTGGGGAAATATGACAGATTGGGATAGCTTGATGTGCTGGCGTCTGTACATATTTTAAATAATTAATCTATAAATTCGTATTTTTATAATGTTATAATTTTAGCTGTCTGATTGCAGTTTAATAGTTCCAAAGGTTCCAAAGAGACTGCGTCTTCCGTAAGCTTCGTAGGTAGAAGACGAAAAAATGCATAGTTGTAATTTTCCAATGTTCAAACGACAGTGATAACAATTCTACGGCGACATTAAACCTAGAAATGGACCTTAGAGTTTGAAACCACAGATAAGAAATTAGGGCACTATTCAATTTACTCTAACTAGTAATTAATTAGACCTGATTTCAGTGTAGTAAATAACTGATGTTATCGCAACATAATAGATAATTGTATCTACTGGTCCAAGCTACACAGAAGGTACACTTAGTTGAACGTGACCATAACAATTGGTTAAAACAAACAATTTAACTTAATCTTGACTGAAATGCATAATTTTAATATTTATTCTGTTAATAAGTAGAAGCATATTACAAAGATACATATATGCTTCCTACTATAACTATATTAGAAGAGCGGCCCGTGTATTTCTGCAGTAAACTTCTTCGAAAACCCAACACTTATGAACCACCACGTCAGTCCTTGAACCGAGGTTCGAACCCCAAAGGGGGTTTCCACTGGTGCGGATTACTTAGTTTACATACATACATACATAGACTCGCCTGTTTCCCAGAGGGGTAGGCAGGGACAACGGATTTCCATTTGTCACGATCTTTGCATCTTTTTTCGATCATTACTTAGTTTATAGTGTATTAGTCCCTTTGTTAGACTTAGGCTTGAGCCCTGGGTTGCGTTTATTGTCCGGTGAAGCAGTGAAAGCCTCCTAGGCTGACTTTAAAAATCAAATGAGAAAACTTCATGATTGATATAATTTGAGTCACTCATTGCCATATACTCTTACCGGTCAGTAAGTGGTTGGCAAGGTTTAGTATCCTAAGCATGCGATGATTCCATGAATGGGTGATCACCAAAGTACGTTATTGGTCGGTTCTGGTAGCAGTAATTAGACAACAGTCGTAGAGCCATGTCAACGGCCTATTAGGCGTCTTAAACAACTCTGACACTAGGATAATGTAAGTAAGCGTTCATACCAGAATTTCTGTATTATTTGCACTGTGGCATTTAGTGGCAGAGATAGCATTCCACGAAGCAAACAGCTGTTACTATCGAAATAACATCGTAGATGGATATATAATTTAGGTACTAGTATTTGATAGATAGGAGTGTCTAGCGAGTGAGGGACAACGTAACGAAAACTTTTACACAGAGCTACATATCAAGCCATTCATTTCCAATATAAGCTGACCTCTCATTGTATGGAAATCCTATACAACGCGGGATCGGCTTATACTGGAAAAGTATAACTTGATATGTAGCCGTGTGTACCAAATAACATCTCAGAAATGAGTTTTACGTAAATATTTATTCTTAATAGTATAATAAATTCCAATATCGTATAGTTTATTAATTATTATATGCAGTAACAAATTAAGAATCATTTTGTTTCGAATTGTCAGTCTTATTTACCAGTCTTTTATATAAGGCAGTTATAGACTTTATCTATACATATAATAAAATCGTAGGAAAGTCAAAACTGTACATTGAATATTTTTTAAAAGGATACTTCGGGCGTGATCGATAATCAATATCGAAGTCAAAAATATAATTTTTAGAATTTTTGTATGTTTATCTGTTTGTTTTTATGTATGTCCGGGCTAAACTCAAAAAGTACCTACTGCATGGATTTACTTAAAATTTTGCATAAATATTACTAAGAGGTCGGGTCAACATATAGGGTACATATTATCACGCTATTACTTACGGGGGAGGAGCTGTGATAATTTATAAAGCTTAACGCGGGTAAAACCGCGGGGCACAGCTAGTTTCTAATAAAATAAAAATAAATATCTTGGGACTAGGCTCTACCTAGCTAGCGTGTAACGAACTCGCTGTCATCTGAACCCAAAAGCTAAATAAGCCTATACAATGGCAATTATAGATAAATTACATCCCCGACTTAGAACAAATAATCGTGCTCATCTCTCCTGGGTCCCCACCCAGGAGAGATGAGCACGATTATTTGTTCGAACCCACGTCCTCTGGTTTAGCAGTTAGAGGCACTAACCGCTAGACCCACAAGAAGAGGACGATAGTAATATACTACA
Organism: Pseudoips prasinana; assembly: GCA_951640165.1. Lineage (NCBI taxonomy): Eukaryota > Metazoa > Arthropoda > Insecta > Lepidoptera > Nolidae > Pseudoips > Pseudoips prasinana. Next base: position 16,536,419 of record OX621236.1, on the reverse strand, counting down.
ATAATAGGTTCATCCACAAGTACTGTTTAAAGGACATAAAACATAATGGAAACAGAATTTATATAGGATAACAAAAATAATATCAAAATCGGTTCACACACAACGGAGGTTAGTTGTAACCTCCCTTTAAAAAAAAACCCTCCCGTTAAAATGGTCAGGAATAGTCGGAGTAGATAATATCTAAATCGCATATAAAGCTTGGCATAATAATAAGTTTTATTATGAGATTTATATATCTGCTCTTATAGATAGTACTTAAAATTTTTAATGAAAGAAAGAAATATTATAGTTAATTCTTTGATAATGAGGAATACGTTTGCATGGGAGAAATTGCAGCTAAGAATAGTTTAGCTTAGCTTGTTATTGGCAAGTTTCTTCCGTTTTAAATCGTTTTTATACTTATTATGATCCCTAATAACCTAAATCTGTATTATATAATTTTAGCTTCAGTACGCTTTACAAACCAAAATGACCACAAATATTAAAATTTCATGAATGTGGCTTTAAATCAGAAATATATAGGTATTTGGAAGCTCTTAGATAACTAAGTCAGCTTTGTACTGCGTATAGAGAATGTTCCGCACCGATTATAAATTATAATAATATCAAAAGACATTATTCACACGCGGCCATCTGTTCCCAAACTAAACTAAGCTATTTCCAGAAGAAAAGTAGTAGGTATATGTAGTGTATCAGATATCTGGTTTCCATAGTAGAGCTTGCACTATGGAAACCAGATAACTGATATACTACTTGTCTTTTGTAAATACTTATATAGAGGTAGATAAAGGCTTTTTTGGTTAACTTTTAGTTTTGTCTTTGTTCGTGGTTTTTGTTTGTTAATATTAAATACAATAAGTTTGTTTAGTATAAGTTAAAATTATTTAACTGATATACTACTTGTCTTTTGTAAATACATATAGATAAAGGCGTTTTTGGTTAATTTTTAGTTTTTTCTTTGTTCATGGTTTTTGTTTGTTAATATTAAATACAATTAAGTTTGTTTAGTATAAGTTAAAATTATTTAATGTTTAAAATTGTAAAACCACTTAAATTAAGCATCTACTTACCTAACAGGTTGAATTTTTCTGTCGATGATTCTGAGAGACCTGGTATCCATGACACAAGTTAAATCTTACTTTGGATACCGGAGTGTCAATTATATACTTACATACTTACTGTGTTGTATCCTATTATGTAAGCTAATAACATTACAATGTATTTCGGTCTGTAAGTGGTTCTGTACAACAATATTCTGGAAATAAAGTGATTATTATTATTATTAGATAATTACACCCAGACTCAAGACAAACAGATATGTCCATGCACACAAATATCTGCCCTGAGGCAGACCCGACCCGACGACGACCCGTCGAACCCAAGACCTACGGCGAGAAAGAGAGATTTACCCATCGCACCAACCGGGCCAATTTTTACGAATTTACTGTAACTACGAGCGAGATTGGCCGGAAATATTAAAACTAGGTCTTATCAGCCTGTCATTAGTCATGCCTTTTATGTGAATTCAATCTAATTCAATAAAATTAGTTTTTTATTTATGAATACGAGATAATGTTCTGGTTTAAGATTTTTATTCCTCAAAAGAATACAATTCACTTATATGAGAAACATATTTAACAAATTAAACAAAAGGTTCTTAAATACTAATCGGGCGTTTACTTAATTTAATTTACAATATACAAGTTATGTCTATAGAAAAATATTAAACAAATTGGGGTAGTTAAAGAAAAAATATATATATAATGATTCGCTTGTAGCTAAGTTGAACATTAATGGTCAAACTAGTATAGGAACATTTATTGCATTTATAGCGCTACTAGAAACGGCAAGAGCGTACCACGGTCAAAAACGAAAAAGGCGCTAATAATGTTCATCCTTTGCCACCCACGCTTTGCAATTAATTTCTTAAAAGCATTTTAATTTATAACGATCTTTTTTAGTTTAGCACGTCCCTTTCTTATCAAACCAATATGGCGGACTGATACTGCGGCTCATTGAAACTCGATGATTTGGCATCGTTAATGGCGATTTTAAAGCTCTCTAAATATAAGGTCTTTACCTATGAAATTGCCGTTCTGCAGTACTGGCCATTTCAAATCAAAATAATTTTTGTTTGGCTAAGAATTCTAATTTCAAATTAATTTTATTTTAAAAACATGGATTCTTTTTTCCAAAAGTAGTCATTTCTTTATTGATTAGTGTTACATTTTCATCGCATTTCAATCTTTTTCGTCATCATGGATACGTTAAAAATTCGAGTAATTATGGAATATGAGTACCGTCGTGGCAGCAACGCGGCACAAGCGGCACGCAACATCAACGACGTTTACGGAGCTAACACTACAAACCAACGCACCACCTGTTATTGGTTTGCTCGCTTCCGTTCTGGAAATTTCGACCTGAAAAATGAACCTCGCGGTCGTCCGAAGACTTTGGTCGACAATGACGAATTAAAGGCGGTTGTGGAAGCTGATGATACACAATCTACGGCTGAATTAGCAGCAGCTTTCGACGTTAGCGTCAAAACAATATTGGTCCATTTGCGTCAAATTGGCAAGGTAAAAAAGCTTGACAAATGGGTGCCCCACGAACTCAATGATCGCCAGCGCGAAGTACGCGTCGAGACGTGCCTTGCACTGCTCAACAGACACACAAATGAAGGAATTTTGAACCGCATTGTTACCTGCGATGAAAAATGGATTCTGTTTGATAACCGCAAGCGCTCAGCAAGTTGGTTGGATCCTGGTTCAGCACCTAAACAATGCCCTAAACGAAAACTTACCCCTAGAAAAGTGATGGTCACTGTTTGGTGGTCTAGCGCCGGTGTGATTCATCACAGCTTCTTACCAAACGGGGTGAGCATTACTGCAGATGTGTACTGTGAAGAACTGAGCACAATGATGGAGAAGCTGGCGCATCTCCAACCAGCATTGGTCAATCGCTCGTCTCCGCTGCTCCTGCACGACAACGCGCGACCTCATACTGCACAGCAGACGGTCTCCAAGTTGCAAGAACTGGGGTTGGAAGCTCTCCGTCATCCGCCCTACTCACCAGACCTTGCGCCTACAGACTACTACTTTTTCCAGAATTTGGATAACTTCTTGGCGGGAAAAAAATTCAATACCCGAGAGGCAGTACAAAATGCCTTTGAAGAATTTGTTGCCTCCCGTCCAGCTGATTTCTTTAAGAAGGGCATCAATAAACTGCCACTGCGATGGCAAAGATGCATTGATTGCATGGGTGATTACTTCGATTAATACAAATAAAAAAATTCATGAAAAAAATTCGTTTAAATTTTTTCATACAAAACGGCAATTTCATAGGTAAAGACCTATTATTATTATCACGTTGACATTTTATGCGTGTCTCCGTCGCAATTTATCTTTAAAAGTGGGCCGTTTGGAATAATGACTAAGTAAGTACGTATATATTTTATATTTACATACTTATTCGTCTTTCTGTGCTGAGTCATGGAGTAGTTTGAAGCCGCAGTACTGCCTAGAAAACCGGCCGTACGGCTGAACTAATATCTTTATCACACACAAATCATCAATAATAATAATTATACTACTTCGAGATTATAATAATTAATAGTTCTTAAAGATATATTAGCTATTACTAGATAAGTATTTTAAAATTGAAAAAGGAATGCTGAGATGGTTTGGCCATTTAGAAAGGATGAATGAAAGAAGATTGACCAAAGAAGTATACCTGGCCTGTGTGAATGGAACAACCGGAAGGGCAAGACCTCGTCGAACATTTTCTGACCAAATCGTAGACGTTCTCAAGAATTGGCAGGTCAGAAGTACCCTAAACCAGCGAGCATGTATGAAGAATATAATGACAGTAATCGAGGCAAAAGACGTGTGCAAAGATCGTGACAAATGGAAATCCGTTGTCTCTGCCTACCCCTCTGGGAAACAGGCGTGAGTCTATGTATGTATGTATATAAGTAAAAATATAAAACTACTTTAAACCTACATAGATATAAATAAAATAAACTAAATCTAAATAGCGTCAAAAAATTCCTCATATATATATCGTCCTCCTCCATCCTATCTGAAAAGTTGTCGGACTCCCTAATACCTTCTATTAGTCCAAAATAGAGTATTAATTTAAAATACTAATTTATATTTACATCTATCCACAAGCAACGGGGCGAGTCGCTAGTTCTTTCTAAACCGAAGTCTAAATTAAAATACAAATTGATTATACAAGTTGGATTTTCCGGTCTGTAGATATTTTTAGGTTTTTGTTTAATTTTCTAAATATGAGTTTACAAACAGTTTTGATCTAAACTTCAACCTTTTTATATTTGATATATTGTTCTGTTCTGATACTAACCAGTACCTAATGTTTAGTCTATTAACGATTTGCGAACACAATTGTAGCTCGAACATACAATGAATAATATATAAGTATGTATTTATTTATTTAGGGTGCGATTAGCGCAAGACCGGCAATTATGGAGATCTTTAGGGGAGGCCTTTGTCCAGCAGCGGACGCCTTTGGGCTGATATGATGATGATGATTATGTATATGTAGTATATCAGTTACCTGGTTTCCATAGTACACGCTCAGGTGGCCGTGGGTAAATAATATCCCAGAATATAATTATTATTTCAAAAAGTACGAATTAGTAACTGAGTATGCCAATTATTTAAAAGTGATACTTTATGTGAATGAATTAATTCTAAAACCAAATTAGGAGCCTTTATAAACTTTTTTTTTGATTTTACGCAAATGGGTTTTGGACGTTGTCTACATTTAAGGAACCAGATAAAGATCAAAAATGTAAAGTTAAAAGAGCCCCTAAACCAATTATTCTCTCTTTTGTGATTAAAATATGTAAAGTTACCAAAACAGGTGTCTTAATTTATTTTCTAAACCACCCCCAGCGTAAGGCCACCGCCACTTACATGACACTAAACATTTTAAGCCGTACCCTATGCGTAATTGCTTACAAATATTTTTTCAAGATTTTTTATAGCATTAAAATACGTCTATCATCACAGTCGTTCCACACTATCGGCATAACTCTCAACCCTCTGTGCAGAGCGTACATGGACGCTGAGGAAACATGCATCACAAAAATCCGGAGGGTAACTCTGGGATCACCAGGAACTCTTACGGATGCCCTGAGAAGTTTGGGAGAACTGATATGCTTCTGGAGGGGGGTGGGCTGATGGAGTGAAGGCTGCCATGGCTCACTTACAATGGTCCACATCGGGACTAAGTGCGGAAACCATACCCACTGGCATATTAGTGGGGACAAGGTGATGATACGTTTAATTTAAGAGGAAACGTATGATATGGGTAATTAATATAGTGTTTGGAGGACTTTTTTAGGCTCTTTGTATTTGAGGAGCTTAATAAATAACAAATCTCATTCTTCCTGTGTGGCTTAGTGGTTAAGGTAGTCGCCTTGCCGGTTCAATACCCTCGGCGCCCTCGTATTTCAGGTTCCATGACAGATGCGGGGGAAAGGGACAACTATCTATCTGACTCATAAATGGTTGTTCTGAGTATACAGTATGTATTTTGTGCTTGCATGTTTCTAAATTCCTCCGTAATACAGATTTATTTCCGATACTACGGGCGAAGTCTTCAAAGTACAATACAATACAATACAATACAATACAATACTCTTTATTGCACACCAAATGGATTACAAAAATAGAACATAAGTAGTAGCGTAATAATGTACAGACTCCAGCACATCAAGCTACCACAATCTGTCAAATTTCCCCAATTGAAAGTGAACCTTATACTTTTGTGATAAAGTTGTAAATCTATAAAAGAAATTTGACAGATTGGAGTAGCTGGATGTGCTGGTGTCTGTACAAAGGGTGGTCTTATCGCTAGCTGCGATTTCTTACAGACAACCTTAGGATGGACAAGAGTTGTATGAGATGAAAACGGGTAATGTAAATCAGTAGCTGTCCTTTTCTGACAAATTATAATTATTTAGCTGCTTAATAACACGAAATTCTTTCGTTCTCTTTGCCAAGTTATAAGTATTTAGCTGCTTTTAAGCACGAAATTCTTTCGTTCTCTTGCCAAATTATAAGTATGTATTTAGCTGCTTAATAACACGAAGTTCTTTCGTTCTCTTGCCAAATTATAAGTATTTAGCTGCTTAATAACACGAAATTCTTTCGTTCTCTTGCCAAATTATAAGTATTTAGCTGCTTAATAGTATGAAGTTCTTTCATACTCATTGGAGAAATTCTCCCAGATTTCTGTAATGAATTCTGGCTTGCCTTTAACACGAGGAATTAATGTTAAAACCTAGTTCAAAACATAATCTTATTATAATAATTTATTAGTTTCTCGTTATTTCACCATGTGTTACAAGCTTGGTTATTTGACCTAAATATTTGAAATGCCTACGAGGCAGAGATAAAGTTGTGTTCTCAACTCGTAATACCTCAAAGTCAAGCTTACGACGCGACTGTGCTTGCGAGTCCGGAGTACGAACATTACCTTTATTTACGACGTTTCATTAACCTGGCTCCAAATTATGCACTGTTATCGTACGTCACCATAAAAAGGTTCGCTTTAAGTATATGAAGCACTTTAAAGTTTAACCTTTTTACAACAATGCGTATAAGTAACGTGTTTTTAATCTGTAACATTCTTCATGTACCTACCAACGGTATATTCTCCATGGCATGGAATATATGTAGACATATAAAATAAAGAAACTTTTTAGGATTACTTAAATTTTTCTTAGTAACTATTTAAAAGGAACAAAACTTCACGTTTAAGAATTATCCAAGAAATACTGCATACTGGCGCTACATAACAGTCCAGGATGAAGATTTATTTACTTACTCCTTGAGAGTTTGGTTTATTCATCATTGAACGAAACCAAAATATTTAAAATGAAGAAGGAAAATTTTGTGTTATGGTATGTTTTATTGTTTTCTTTTTGCTTCTTTTTTTTATAATTTAGGAAATGCCGTCTTGGCCGAGTAATTTTCTGAAAAGATGAAGAATCATGTCGCATTTAACAAAGTATAAAGTTATTTGTTTCTACTTGTGTTATTTTTGTTTGTCTTCAACATAATTCAGATAACCCTATCGTTGCCTGCATAATTTTCTGAAAACGTCGTCTCATTTAGCACACAAATCGATTTCCAATTCAGATCGATTTTCTGAATTCAAAAGTTCAAATCGATTTTACGAATTATCTCATCGAGGAAATTGCACAGACATCGAAACGATAAACAAAAATAACACAAGCAGAAAAAAATTTAACACTTTGTTAAGACTCGAATGACTCCATCTCAGCATTTGTTACAACATATAGGTAACTGTTGTACCGCTTGTAACGACCACGGGCATTATTAGTTATACCAACTACTACTTTTATCTGATTTATGGACATATAGGCCTAGACTTTGTGACGTCATTAGCTGGCGGAAGAACTTGAGGGCAAACGTATCCATGTGATTTATTTAAACTGGTTGCGCTTCAATGGAGAGTCGTTAGTTGTTAAACCTCTTCCTTTATGAATAAATAGGCACTATGAATGCAGCAGTTTTTTGAACCTTAATTGGGAGCCTTTGTTTCTTAAGTACGTTTATGTAATTAAGTAAAAGCCAGCCGTTGTTGATATGAAAAGAATGAAAAGTGTGCGAGGTGTCCAGAGTTCAACTTAGCTTCTTATTTCAGACACAGTATAATTATATAACGGCTTGGATAATGTTACAAACTGATTAAAAGCTAAATTCTGTTAAATGCTGATTAAATTGAATCGTTAGGTCTTAATGCTGATTAAATTGAAACCTTAACGTAATTAACTTTAAGTTATTTGACGGGTAAAGTACAGACGCCAGCACATCAAGCTACCCCAATCTGACAAATCTTCCCAATTGAAAGTGAACCTTATGCTTTTGTGATAAGGTTGAAAATCTTTAAAAGAAATTTGTCAGATTGGGGTAAGTGGATGTGCTGGCGTCTGTACAATGGTATTTCAATGTATTTTATATATTTAAAATATCTTTCCCATTTGCTTGTGTATTTTTCTACAGAATGTATTTTACCATTACATTATTTGCAATTTTGAAGACTTCACACTTTTACTGTCAACATTAAAATTTGAAACGGATATCATAATTTTAACCGAATGTAGGCTACACACGAATAAACCTATACCTCAACTTGATAACTATCTCTCTTTTTCAACTACTCGTCAACTAAACCAAAATGACGGTGTAGTACTTTACGTAAAAAAAAACTTAAAACCTAAAGTTAAAGAAATAAACCTGACTCATGCTTCATGTCTACAGTTGGAAGTACTTAATAATATTATTCTAGGCGTGTACCGATCCCCATCCAACCCAAACACGGAAATGTTTTTAGATTCTCTTAGTACTCACCTCAATACTTTAACTTCTCATAAAAGTATCATTATAGCGGGGGATATTAACATAAATCTCAAATCCAAAGACACTGAGCCGCCGCATGAATACAGAAACAGGGTAAACTATTTAAATATGTTATCACTATACGGGATACTACCTGGACATACTTTACCTACACGTGAATCCAACTGTTTAGATCATTTTATGATCAAAATAAATAAAAAGAAAATATCTGCTTCTATTGCTATATTACACACTTCCATCACCGACCACTTCACTACCTTTCTATCGTTATCTAAGCTAAAAACTAAAGTTATTACCAGTAAAACTAAAATATCTATTAATTTTGATCAAGCCTTAAACCACACTAGAGAAAATAAAATAGCAGACCTACTGTTTTGTAATGACCCGGACCATTTATCTGACCTACTAATATATAAATTAACTGATTCTATTAATCAAAGCACTGTTACTAAAGCCATTCCTAACAGCAAGCGTATTGTTAAGCCATGGATAACTGCCGGCTTACTAAGATGCATTAGGAATCGCAACAAACTCCAAAAAAAAGCACGTAACGACCCTTTTAATAATATCCTAAAAATAACTTACCGTCGATATCGCAACTACTGTAATAACCTAATAAAAAAGTTAAAAAGAAAATTTGAAAGAGACCTACTAGCTAATTCTGTAACAAATAATAAATTATTGTGGCAAAACATTAAAACCTTAACTTACACAAATAATACAAAAAGTCATAACACTGAATTATTACAAATGAGATCAAATTCAACTGAGTCTGTTAATTTCATTAATGACTACTTTGCAAATATTGGCAAAGAGCTAGCCCAAAAAGTTCGACCTTCAGCTGCACACAACTTTAATTCTTTTAATTCTGAAACACTGTCTACACAGATAAACTCGTTCGTTCTTTTGGATACGGATACCGAAGAAGTCGATGGGGTCTTGATGAGCCTAAAGTCCGACAGTGCACCCGGCTGGGACAACGTGTCCACAAGATTTTTAAAACATATTAGGCAAGATATTGTTCCCATAATAACCCACTTGGCCAATCTTTGCTTTGCAAAGGGCAGCTTCCCTGCACCACTTAAGCAATCTATAATCACACCTGTTCACAAGGGTGGGGACAGAGACGATGTCAACAATTACAGACCTATATCCATCTTGCCAGCCATATCGAAAATTATTGAAAAGCTTATAAACAAGAGACTCTTAAAATATCTACACAAATTTAACATCTTAAGCAGCTCGCAATTTGGATTCAGGCCGGGATTATCAACCGAGGATGCAGTTACTGCTCTTAGCTCCCTAGTGGCTGGTAACCTGGATAGCGGTAACAAATGTCTGACGGTTTTTCTGGACCTAAAAAAAGCGTTTGACACCGTCTCTGTTCCTGTCCTCTTGAACAAATTAGAAGCGTCAGGTATAAGAGGAATTCCACTTAAAATGTTTACCGACTACCTCTCGAACCGGAAACAAAGAGTTAAGGTAGGAGAATACGTTAGTGACGATGCAAAAGTCACTTTCGGTGTGCCTCAGGGCAGTGTGCTAGGCCCTACATTATTCCTACTTTATATAAATGACCTCTGCAACCTTAAAATAAATAACGCTAGAGTTTTTTCCTACGCTGACGATACTGCAGTAGTGTTTTCTGGGAAGTCTTGGGACGATGTTGCTGGAAGTGCTGAAGCTGGTATGACTCAAATTGCTAAATGGCTCTCAAATAACTTACTTACACTTAACACAGCTAAAACAAATTACATATGTTTTAGCATATCGCACAGGACACAACCAAACCCCGACTTTATTATAAAGGTACACGAGTGTGACAATCCAATTAACTGCCTATGTCCAACATTAGTCAAAGTTTCTCAGACCAAATATCTTGGTATTGTTGTTGACCAAAGATTATCTTGGTACTCCCACCTGGAACAAGTTACCAACAGAATTAGAAAACTGAGTTGGATTTTCAAAAATTTAAGGCATATTGTGCCAAATAAAATAACCGCTAACACAAACAAACCCAGAAATCTACTCAATGAAATATACATAGCTATAGTCCAGTCTGTCTTAGTATATTGCATCCCCGTTTGGGGTGGAGCGGCTAAGACTAAATTCATAGACCTGGAGCGGGGACAACGGGCTCTAATAAAATTAATGTACTTCAAAAACCTAAGATACCCTACACAAAGTCTTTATCAAATAAGTAATTTACACTCTGTTCGCAAACTATATATAATTAAAACTATTCTCAGGAAACATAAAACTCTTAATTTTGATCCCAGCTTAACCTTGAAAAGAAGAAAGGATATAATAGCTGAAGTTCCTAAAACTAAAACCAAACTCGCCCGTATTCAATACGACAAACGCTCAGCTCAGCTTTACAATCGAGTAAACAAAGAGATCTACATATACAATAAACGATTAACTGACAGTAAAAAAATAGTAAGTAATTGGATAAAACCACTTACTTATGATGACACGGAGAAGCTACTGGAATAAAATATAACCTTACACTTAATCTTCCGTACTTGTCGTATACAGTCTGATTCATTCATTGCCACTTACACTCACTCTGTATTAAATTTAACAAACCCACGCAATCACTTAACTTTCATACACACAGACGCTCACATTCAACATTCAAATTCACATTTACACACCTTTATACTCACAGTAACACTCCTTAGTATTCACACTCCCACACCCCCATTCTCACACCTTCATAGTCATAGTCCCATTCACACACCCTCATACTCACATTCACACACCCCTACTCTCACTCACACATTTGCATGCTTCTTGTCTAGTTTTAATTTTCTCTTTTTTTTTTTTAAATCGCCTGTCTTTATAACATTTAAAACAAGTAATCTATGTTAATATTTTAAGTTTTGGAAGAGCGGAGTCTCCTAACACAGGCTTTTTTTTTGCTTAAAAGGAGACTCCAATCACTAGTTGTTAAATTTACTTGTATAACAAATAAAACATTTTTCATTTTTTCATTTTTCATTATTTTTGTATCACCTGGGCAGATATTTGTAAAGATTATTGAAATGAAATATGATAAAAAAATAAATTCAGTGTGGCCAGCTTTAATACAACAAAATTGCAACAGGCAACAGGGCAACTGTATCGAGGCGGGTCGTGCCGTGTCATGTCTCGGTAAGCGAGGCGTTATCTTGCTAAGTTAGAGGCCATTCGACCAAAGCTCGACCAGGTAACGATGGCAGACACGCGAGAATACTTAACTATTGTGTTTACTTAGATAAGTATATACCTTGTTTTACGAGTTCGGCTAAATAAATTGTGATGGAAATCAAAAAGAATTTGCATTTTCGTAACTTTGTGGTATTTTTGTTTTGATATGAATCGCAGTTTTCGGCCCGGGACTTCTTTGATTACTTCTTTGATGAAATATTATTGAGTTTGTTAGCAGTATACCTACCATTTTGTGGTATTACCAAGCAAAGGGCCTACTCTATCCTGAACGATCAATTCACCTCAACAGCCATGGAACTGTGGAAATTCTCAGCTGGATCTCTACACTCAAAGGCTATTATTAGGGGTTACAACAAAAAATTGTCGAAAGAATTACTTGAATTCAAACGTTACACAACATGTGCGGTAACTCGAATTCTCACCGGACACTGCAAGCTGAATAAGCACATGTTCAACCTAAAGTTGGACGACAGCACAATTTGCAGATTCTGCCCAGAATCAGAGGAAACTCCTTTGCATATTCTGTGCTCGTGCGGGCCGCTAATGCGTTGTAGAAGTATCTACGTAGGACAGCATATTATGCAACCGGAAGAGATACAAACACTCACTGCACAATCAATCTGGGAGTTTTTGGAAGCTGTAGGATTGAGCAGTGATCTTTGACAAAGTCAAGGAGCTCTGCTACAATAGATCAGTAATGGTCGAGGTAGCAAGATGCTATCAAGGCATCAAGCCCCAAACAATTAATAATAATAGCACTATACCTACCTACTGATTAGTTGCCTAGTCCTACAGAATTTTTATATATACATATATATATACTACCAAAAAGGGTCGCGACGGCCACAGCTGGGCAGAAGCCTCCTCCGTATGGAGGAATATGTCAGAATCGCTATAATACGCTTGGCATACGGTGGGTGATCGTAGTTTAATGACCAGAGTTCACAGTGAGACGCTGCTGCACTTTCTCTGGGGGTCAGTAACGTAGTAGCGAGAGTCATATGTTCGATGAACCGAAAGTCGACTGAACGATTGTTCGAAGGGAATTTATTGCGAAACAACCTTTTCTCGCCAAACGCTGCTTCGACTGAACGATTGTTCGAAAAATTATTAATCGATGGACTGCTCCCTCAAGTGTTAAGGTTTCGCAATAATAATTGGAGCCAACTTCTAACATTATAATTCAGTTTACAGCAGTTTTGAAGTTTGTATTTGGTTTTTCTTCTTTAATATTTGATGTAATCGCTTGTTTCGTTTTTAATTCAGGAGATTAACTGAATAGAGTCTTAGAGTATTAGTGTCCACCCCATCAAATGATATTCCAGAAGCATTATCAACCACAGACAGTAACCTTATTAATAAACTAAAAAAAATGATTCCTGGTTTGTTTTAGACAACTTAGTTGGCAAACAAGCATACGGCCACCGGATGGTAAGTGGTCACCGTAGCCTAAGAACACTCGCAACACCAATCATAAGCGCGTTGCCGACCCTTTAGGAGAATCCTTGCGAAATCCTCCATAACAATGTTGTACCACAACCAAACTTTGAAAATTATCTTTGTTTCAATTTTATCGAGATCAAATACCGATTCTAAATAAGCAGTTCGCAGAAGACACATTAAATTTAAACGTTCGTTACTGTAATCTGGCTCTAAACCCTGAATATATAAGTATATATACTTGTACAGTCTTGATTAATTTCGTATTGATCGCCATTTATCATATCACCACTCTAGGACATAATTTATGGGCAGCAGGCGTTGATTAGAATTGAAGTGTTATTTATTATGGTGGGTAAACAGCCCAAAGTGGCTGTTCTGTTAGAACTTTATGAATAATGGGACTTTGATTATACATTTTAATGTGAAGTATTATCGCTTAAACAGGTAACAACAGCGTAGGGTCCATGTAACGCGATTCCTAACGACTCCTCTTTACTAAAACTCCCCGCGGTGTTACCCGCTGTTAAAAACAATTTGCTTTTAGTCTATCGTGTTAATGAAGGCTATAAGCCGTGTCCATTCCAAGTTTATATTTTTAATTGTAGTCACACACACACGCTCTCGAATAATTATAGTTAGAGCGTGATTGTGTAAATAGAAGCTTCGGGAATAGGAGCAATTATTGGGTATAAACTTAGAGAAAAAAATGTCACGATATTCACTGGCTACAAGTACTTATAGTGTTTAAGGTGTGATTGATATTAAAGAATCCGGTGATAGCATTAAAGCGCGACCGTCGTTATAAACACAAGGTCCACCATAATAACAATACCTTAATATTATATCATAATTTGACCATTCAGACAATATGTACTAAAATATAGCTAAAACTATAAATTTCGAGAATTAAACTTAAACATAATCTCTTTGACAATAACTTAATTCAAGCTAGCTAAATATTATTACTATTATAAAATAAATTTTATAAATGTTTTCATACGGATTGTATGAAAACACTTATAAAATTTATTTATGTAACTAGAAATAATTATGTATACTGTTCTAATTACATGTTCTGACTATTTACAAGCGATTTTTTAAAGTCTACGAGAATAAGCTTAACTTAACTTAACTTTTCTATTTAATTTATTTGATATTAGTGTTTATTTGAAGTAAGACTTCTTTATGGACGCTTGACATGGGGTAGGTAAGCTGGTGAATGTGGGACGCGAGCGCTGCGAAAAGTGTGATCGAGCGCGGCGAACGAAAGTTGAGAGTGAAATATAAGTTAGTGAAAATAGAAAGAAGCTTAGTTTTGGTATTTTACTTGTTGGGGCAAGAGAGAGAGAGTGCGAGCACATTCTTTTTTTTACTCTTTCTCTCATAATTTAAAGTAAACGTTGCGTTAAATATAACTAAAGGATAGTTTATTGGGTCTTAAGTTTTTTTTTTGTGATATTAAAGCTATTAAGTAATAAATGCTCTTCCTGAATAATATCGAAATCATAATAGGTACTATTATGATTCCGACACATAAACCTTTCATATAATACTACAAATATTAAAAATTTCTTTTCCCACAGTGTATTTTTGCAGTGTTAATAATATCAGTCTCCTACTAGTTCAATGAATATTCAGACCCAATGCGCTCCAAACTTCTACACTGTATTTATGCAAGCGCTGTCTACTTAAAATTCAGGTTATACTGGGAAATTTTAATACAGTGTACATCATAGTATCTTGAGCAAAGTTCCCACAAACTTAATACTTGTAAAAAAGAATTAGTGGGCAGGGCTGGCGATTCTGCCTAAACTAATTTATTTGTACAAACACAACTGACAAATTACTATACACTTGGTATCTAATGTGTTGCTTATTTTCCTCTTGTATTTTGCGCCAAAACTAAAGTAACACAATATAGTATTACCATTAGTTTTGCAGGTGTTGTTAGTTACGGCAAAAATCTAGTAACTGGGTAATAATTGACGGTCACCGTAGCCTAGTTGGTAGTGCTCCTGCCTACGAAGCTGGTGGTCCTGGGTTCGAATCCCAGTAAGTGCAAATATTTGTGTGATGAGTATTTAAGTATTTATCTATCTATATAAGTATGTATATCGTCGCCTGGTACCCATAGTACAAACTTTGCTTAGTTTGGGGCTAGGGTGATCTGTGTGACATTGTCCCTATATATTATTATTATTATATTATTAATTAAATTTCATACGTTCTTGACATGACTTTAGGAGTAAGTTTTTTAAATCGAAACATGAGACTAGAATACTCGTAATTGTAAGTAAGTACTTAGAAACGACTCCTGTATTTTATTTTTCATAACTAAAGTTACATTTTTTTTCTAATAATCTTGAACCGGACGACGTCCACTGCTGAACAAAGGACATCCCAAGGATATGGCGTAATTGCCACGCTTCGCACACGGATTGGCGATTGCAGTATGATGGCTAAAGTACTCAGAGAGACGGTACAGACGCCAGCACATCCAGCTACTGTCAAATTTCTTTTATAGACTTTCAATTTTATCACAAAAGCAGGTATCAGTTCAAGCAGGAAATTTGACAGATTGGTGTAGCTTGATGTGCTGGCGTCTGTACATCCCGTTCTCTGGTAACTAGTTAGTTAGTTAGATACTCCCGAGTATCTAATAATTCCAATAAATTATACCTATAATTTGCTTAATTGTATTTACTCATATTTTTGCTAGGTATACATTTAATTTGTATGATGTAAAATTCGTTTCTGGTAATCCTTTAAATAATATAACATATAAATAGTAGTTAAAAATATTTCATTCGTATTAAATGTGTACTTTTAAGCATGTTTATTGTATGGTGAAAGTTTCACTTAAGAGGAACTGCATTGAAAAATCTTAGGTCAGATCAAATAAACATTTATAGCTTCTATAAATAAAATATTAAAAACATATTGACGTCTATTACTTAGTTAATTACATACCTGTCAGACGACTAGCACTAGCTGTGTGCCACATCAAAGAACTTTCACAATATTTCTGTTCACTTTGATGATTCTATTTTGACTAATGACTTTCCTGTTTTGTGTTAGATGCGTTTGTTAAAGACGATCGACCAGAGACAGTACAATTTTTTTTTTGGTTAGCTGTTATTTGTATAGGAGTCTAATACAGACTGCAGCTGATCAATTTTATTTATTTATTTTATTTATTTATTTACGGCACTCCAACGACTTATTCACTAAAACATTTTAGGGGTACAATATCAAACTTAAACTCTAGAGTGAATTTGCCACTTAAAGGTGTGCACAGCACTTGCAATATTTCCAAGTTTTGTAATGTATATAAAAAAAAAAAAACTACATGAAAAACAGATTTGTAACATAAGAGCAAAAGAACACACAAATCTACTCATTTACTTAAAAAAAAAAAAGATAATAATTATTAATAATTGATAATAAGTAATATAAAAACTACAAGTAATAAAAGTAATAATACATGTATTAAATGTGGTCGCTGTGCGTCGAGAACAATTTTTTGCGAAATTGAGATAGCTTGTTGGCGAAGATGTCAATGCTATTAGAACGGTTATGGAGCTCATTGTACGTCCTCATCAACCTGTTCATTGGTGCCGAGTGTCCGAGATTAGTTCTTGTAGGGGATGGAGTGAACACATCTAGAATACGTTTAGATCTGGGTGTGCTATGGCGAGGGACAGATATACTTATTTCGGCGAGAAGCTTCGGAACTTGTATATATCCGTTAATGATTTTATGGAGCAAAATCAAGTCATTGTTATGTCTACGCTGTTTTAGGGTTATCATTTTGAAATAACTTAGCCTTTGCGAGTAATCTGCGTCCGGAGGGCAGCTATGAGATTTATACCGCATATAGCGTGTAAAGCTTTTTTGGACCCGTTCTATACGATTAACGTGTGTGCCATAAATAGGATTCCAAACAGGTGATGCATATTCCAAAACAGTTCGTACAAATGAATTATAGAGTACTGTTAAGGGTTGGACGGTTTTGAAATCATAACAGATCCTCTTTATGAATCCCAGTGTTTTAGCAGCCCTAGAAACAATAGAGTCAATATGGGGTATGAACGTTAGCTTACTGTCAAGGAGAACACCTAAGTCGCGGATTTTGTCGACTTTTTGCAGTACCCTACCGTTGAGCGAATATGAAGAAGCAAGCTTAAGGTGTTTTTTTGTAAATGTTACATGGTAACACTTATCAGCATTAAGAAGCATGCGATTTTTAGTACACCAATTATGTACAGAGTCTAAATCTTCCTGGAGTAGGGCAACGTCTGCACTGGTATCAATGACCCGATATATCTTCAAGTCGTCCGCGAAGATGGAACAAGTACTGTGTTTGATACTGTTTGCTATATCGTTAACGAATATAACAAACAGTATTGGGCCCAAATGGGAACCTTGGGGGACTCCGGATATTGAGTAGTAAGGCAAAGACTGATGACCCTTTACAACAACTCTCTGTTTTCTGTCGGTCAGATAAGATTTAAACCACAGCCATAGTTGGCCAAATATGCCGAGGTATGACAGCTTACGCAGCAAGATATTGTGATCGACTTTGTCAAACGCACTGCTAAAGTCGGTGTAAATCGAGTCGACTTGCTTGCGTGAGTCCACTAATTTGCAAAGGTTGTCTACATAAAGAACCAAGTTGGTTGTAGTAGATTTTTGAGCGCAAAAACCATGTTGTTGTGGAGCTACCTCTATTTTGGAATGGGCGGTTAAGATAGGGCACAAGAGAGACTCGAAAACTTTCGAAAATACAGACAGAATGGAGATAGGTCGGTAATTCTTTACGTCATCAGCTTCACCTTTTTTAAAGATGGGCACTACGTGTGCGAGCTTCCACTCGTCAGGAAATTGAGAAGTTTTAAGTGAATGGTTGAATATTACTTTCAGTGGGAGAGAAAGACTGACAGCACATTTTTTGACAAATATAGGTGGTAGACCATCTGGACCTGCGCCTTTGCATATATTTAGCTTTCTTAATGCTCTGATCACGTCTTTCTCTGAGATAACAACACTGCCCAACGTATTGTGAGAGTAGATTTGCGTATCGTCAGAGCGATGTTCCGACTGTAAGGCTCCCGGTTGATTAAATGACGACGAAAAGTGACGCGCAAAAAGGTTGCAAATGTATTCCCCAGAAGTGGCCACCTCAGTGCCCAACTTCAGTTCAGACGGCATTTCACTTGAACCAGATTTTTTTGTTTTGACGAAAGACCAGAAGAGCTTGGGATTGTGGGTTATGCCCTCCTCCATCTTCCTAGCGTAATTATCGTAGCTATTTTTCATAGCTTGATTAGTTCTTTGGCCTAATAATTTATATTCGTATTCGTCACGGGGATTTTTATACTTTTTGTAACGTCTTCTAAGTTTTTCCTTTTCGGTTAACATGCTTATAAGACTTTTAGGGAACCATACGGGGTATTTATTACATTTTACTTTGGATTTTGGCACAAATGAACGTATTACATTATCCAATATCTTATAGAGCTCTTCTACCATAGCGTTGACATCCTGACATTGGGCAAGGTTTTCAATCCAATTTACCTGATTTATTTTCTCGTTTATTATCTGGTAATTTGCTTTGCGGAAGTTAAACTTTGAAGCGAGCTTGCTTTTTAGAAATGTAGGTGATACATTAGTAATCTCTATACACAGGGGGGGATGGTAAGGATCAATTGTTGACAATGGTTCCATACATTCATGAACAGATACGCCATGAAAGTTGGACAATATTAGGTCTAGAGATTTGCTTTGGTGATTTTTCACATGATTTAGCTGTTGCAAGTTATTAAGAGACAAACAATCTACGAGGGAGTAACCCAGTGAGTTACTATAATTACTTGCAGACATACTTGCAGACTGTGGGTTGGTGTTATCCAGTTCCCATTTGATGAATCCCAGGTTAAAGTCACCAGCTATGAGTGTGTGGCTACCCGTTGCATCAATTACAGACGTAACCTTGTCCAGGAACGTGTTCAGTGTTTGCTGTTGTACGGGAGGGGGCAAGTATACAGCACAGATGTTCAAGTATTGCGTCCTCTTTTCTTTCGCAATCATTAGTTTCAGCCACAAGTTTTCCGCGTCAGTCTCCCATTTTGCCATGCGAATACTACCAATTGTTTTCAATACAGCGATTAACACGCCTCCACCCTTTTTTTGTCCCAGGAGAGTTGAGGATCTGTCTCTACGAAATATTGTGTATATAGTTGCTTGCTATTCATTAAGACGCATTACTATGCGTCTTAATGAATACCTATAGACAGTAGGTATACAGCCTGTGAATTTACGTTCAAACGCAAAATTTAGATACTTTATGATGAGGAGTATCCGAATCACCCCCATGTATGTTCTACGATTTTGCGTTTTTGTGATCCTTTGAAAATTTGTGAGCCCTGAGCTCAAACCCTAATTTTGAACTTTCGAAGAAATTCTAAGTCAGTTCTGCAATAATTAGATATACCATATTTTTTAGGGTGTTAGGTTAACACAACAAAAAAAAAACTGAAATCGGAAATGTTCTACAGAACGAGAAAAAAATCGAAAACTGATGTTAGGTGAATTTACGAAAAAATTCTATCTCGAAAACTACGCAAAATCGTAGAACATACATGGGGGTTATTCTGAAACTATTATTATATTATTATTATTATCATAAAGTATCTAAATGTGTCCTGGATCGAACCCACTACCTCTGGCTTAGCAGTCAGGGTCACTAAGCACTAGAGCGACAGGTCAGAATGCATTTTGGTATATTTCACATGGCAATATATCACCTGGAATTGATTTTGAATGTTCTTTTTTCCGTTTGAAATTAGCCTAGGAAGTTCAATTGTTTAGTTCACGCCGGATTTTCAATGGTTCGAAACAAATTGAACATTCAGTTCAATTCGGTTCGAAACATTTTGCCGGAAGGTTCCGAATTTTCAATGATTGTACAAATGTTCATGTTGGTTCGAACCAGTTAGCCAGAAGTTTCCGATGAATTAAAAAACAGTTCAATAGGCTTGTTCCTAGCACCGGTATCAATAATTTCTTTTGTAAATTTAAGACGTACCATGTGTGCGCGAATTTCTAGAATTATCATAGAAATTCCGTATTCGATGGAAATCCAACCATTGTCGGGACATTGTTTATACATGCATTGTCAAACTCATATGCTGTTCTGTGTCCTAAGAGATCATGTGGAAACCAGTATACCTACGTATCTAAGCTTAATTACCGCATTATAATGGCTAAATCCGACAATTTTTTGTAAAATAGAATTTGATTACTTTGGTACATAACTTTGGTTCTTCGAGATATGTCTCCGAATGGCTAAAATTGAATTGAGCTAAAATTATGATTTTTTTTTATTTCATATACACACAAATTAATCATTGGTCAATCAGGAACATGAACATTCAAATTAATTATTATTATTAATCCACGAAATCCATAAGATTCAAAACACAAAGTTAATACGTAGTCTTAATTCCGCTAATTGTCAGTTTAATCAAGCCGGGTTGCATATGCAAAAAGGACAAGATAAACATGCGAATTACATGCGCCGCTATGATACCCAACACGTGTTTCAGTCTTTCACGGACCATTCTCAAGGGCGTTCGAGCACTCGACGAGCTAGCATCCCTTGAGAACGGTTCGTGGAGGATAAACTTTGTATTTTAAATCTGCGATGTTAATGCCTCCAAGAATTTTGTTCCTTAGTATGATGTTGGTAAAAAATCGTAACTACAGTTACCAAGTCTGCTTTTTTTTTTAGTTATATCTAGAATACAAAATATTCTTGACATTGAGGTAAGGGGTCCAGCAAACGCCCAGACATGCCCATCAAACACTGCGTCATGGAGAAAAGTTTACATGTGTTATAATAACCAAGATGCATGATTGGACTGGCCAGTGTGATCGTCAGCCTCACCCCTAACAATTTGTCTTTATGAGAAGCTGGTGTCCGAACTAGGTCTAGACCTGTGTGATCCTGTGATCACCAGGCCCCCCTTTATTCACAATTTAGTAAAAATAATGTCCGAATACTTTACAATTAATAAGTGAGGTGAAGGTGATGAGTATGTGTGGTGAGTATATTATGTTGAGTTTAAATGAGATGTGTGTGCAAATAAATATTTATATACATCAATTACTTAAGGGGTTGTATCAGACTTTCTGTATTATCGTAGTTCAGGCTACTTAACCAATTGAAAATTTTCTTTTTACATGCATTGCATGATTTGCATAAAGAACATTTATTTCATCGTGCAAATCAGCGAATTGATAAGACATAGCCTGGGAGTGTTTATGGGTTCAAACAAATTGTTTAGTAAGAAAAAAATGAGGCCCTTGGCTATGATGACATTATGTTCTATCTATGGACATGGCTTGGAACACAAAAAATCCTATTATATGCAGATTGTATAATTATCAACCTAATTACGGACGGAAGCGCACCTGCCAATGGATCTATGTGATTATTATGTAAATACTTAGGTTACGTACCTATGTACAGACGCCAGCACATCAAGCTACCCCAATCTGCCAAATTTATTTTATAGATTTTCAACTTTATCACTTAAGCATAAGGTTTACTTTTAATTGAGGTAATTTGACAGATTGGGGTAGCTTGATGTGCTGGCGTCTGTACTTACAAGTTGCAAAAAACCTGTTCAATCCTTAAAGGTGTTGAAGACGCTCCTTAATATACGGTCAGAACACAAGTGGCTAAGATTGACGGGAGTTTTTGTTGAATGGTGTCTAAAAAACATATTCCTCATTAGGGTTCCGTACTAAAAATACTCGTATGACGTGACTCCGCCATACCGTCTGTCACATCACAATAATTGGTTAAGGCCCGGACTTCAGTGCGCAGCCAACTTGTACGCACTTTACATGTTTAACATGCTACATGCTATTGTGAGACATATGTTCCAAAATGTGTAAAGGTCATAATCATTTTTTTCTTTTAATAATATTTGTATTGACCACTTAACATGTAGAATAGGGAAACGGGAATTTATTGAGAGAAATAAATTATAGGTCAAAAGCGGAAAGCGACCAAAATTGGGGTAAACATGGCAATTACTTACTTAGGTAGTTATCGTATAGGCACAGGTTACCCTAGTGTCAGAGTTGTTCAAGCCACCTAGTAGGCCTCTGACATGACTTAAGGACCGTTGTCTAATTAATACAACAGGGAACGACAGCTTAAAGTGCCCGCTGAAGCACGGAGATGCTCAGAAATTAAACCACTATGGTGGTCATCCATCTGTGGACTGGAAGTCATCGATTTAATTGGATGTAATCGATGTAATTTAATAGAATTCGAACTCTAAGGAAGACACAGAACCCTCGACACGACTCCGATTCGCAATTAGCTGACGTTTATTTGAATTAGAAGATTCTTTTTTCAAACTTGTTGCATTCAAAATAACTGTACTACATAAGTAGATACTCTACAAATCACTTAAAAGTCATTGCAATAAATTACTACCTTATCAACTGAATCTATTTGAATATAGAAGATAAGAAACATAGGAAACCGATCTAGAATAAATCGTTTTCTGTCCAAGCAGCTCCGCTATGGAATTTACTTCCTGTAGAAATTAGGCGTGCACAAACCCTGGCTTCTTTCAAAGTTTCTTTAAAAAACACTTTTTATCGCTCTATATGGCTTTTTCACTTCTCTTCTTATCTCGTAACTTTATTTCGTAACCTCTTTTTGCATAACTCCTTAATTATAAATATGTATAATATAACGTATGTATAGTAAGCTATTACTAGTATTTAAAAATATATAAGTATATATTTATGTAACTTGTACATAAGTTCACAACGTTGATCATTTTATACACACTATAGTACACTTAGTACTACAGCCTTTTGCATCTTACTTTTCCTTGTCAACCCAACGGTTGTACGGACGTCAGCACATCAAGCTTCCCCAATCTGACAAATTTCTTTTAATCGATTTTCAACTTTATCACAAAAAAATAAGGTTCACTTTCTATTGGGGAAATTTGACAGATTGGGGTAGCTTGATGTGCTGGCGTCTGTGCATAGGTTTTTGTTCCACTTAAAGCAATTATTTAGTAGGCGAACACAATATCTGCTTGATCGGTTGACTGAATGTGTATTATTTTTGATTATATTTAGGAAGGGATAAGAAAAACATCAAAACAATTATAGTATCTATTTATTTTCGCACGGAGCCGATAATATTAATTTAAGTATAAGTTAAAAATCATATTACAGACTAGCTTTCACGCGGTTTTATGTGCCTATGTGTTAATCCAGGGTGTCAGCTAACTCCATACCAAACTTTACTAAAATCGCTCCGGCCGTTTAGACGTGAAGAAGTAACAAACATACACACTCACGCACTCACAAACTTTCGCCTTTATAATATAAGTGTAATAGTTCACCTAACACAACTGATTATTTGTTCAAGACAAATCTATATGACAAGACAGATAACCAATCTAGTATTTTAATTTTATTGGGAACTTATTAATTTCTTAGAGAAATTTCGCCTACGGTGGGTTTTCTTACAACACACAGGATAAAATATATCCTGTGCAAGGGTGCACTCACTCTTCACTCTCATAATCCGATCGGACGTTTATAGGATACGATAGGGAAGAGATCAGGAGTAGGAGCGACAGCTTTGCGCATTTGCCTACACTCGGAGGCACGGGCGTGTAACACCGTCAATCATCATGATTTTCCAGCAACACGGGTTTTGAACCCGGGACCTAATCTACTGCTGTTGAAAATACTACAGCTATACCTACGAGGTAAATGGGTAAATGAGCGCGGTCTATAGTGAAATATGCCCAAATGGATCGTCAATCGTAAGCTCATTCTGAAGCAGTCGTAATCATAAGCACATTACGGTAATGCGTAGCTTTTATTGGGGTTTATTGATAGACTGGAGATTCATTGACAAATCTTGAATGACGCCGACGCACCGAGACGAGGCAGCGAGGCGCCCGGACCACGTGCCTCGCCCACGGATCGCGAGAAGGAGCGGAAGTGCCGTCCGATTTGTCGGGCCATCTCGCTACTGGAGGCGGGAAATGTGATGTCCCGAGGCATAAGCAGTAGCGATTCAAAATATTGTTGTGTGTATAACGTAACGATGATGACATACTAAGCCAAAATAAAGAACGAAACAGATCATATAAAAATAAAAAAGACGTGTGGCACTCGGAGACTGCCGCGGTAAAGCTATTGCATAGCATTTTTATCAACTTATGCAATTATAATTATTTATTTATTTAATAATACTGCATTTGTGATAATAATAATAAAATTAATGTATATAGAGTACTCACTCATTTTCTCCACTATTTTTTCGTGAATTTCTTCATTAATAAATGCACTTTGTTTATTCATATTTAAAACACTTTGTACACAAATTATACGAGTACAGATATTCACTGTTGTACGTAGATGATAAATACCTAATACACCTATATACTTTCTCACAAACAGCTGATTACGGTAGTTTTCCAATACAACCAATGCCACCTAAAGACGGGTTGTCATTAAAAGTTCTGGTATTTATCGATAGATGGCGCTCGGAGTGAGGGGTGTTAGGTTTTTTTCGTTACGGAATTTCTGCATTCGGTCCCCACGCTCAAGGCCCGCGATAGAAGCTATGCAATAGCTTAATAAAATACACAGGTCGTATATTATAGAATATATAAAAAATATTTAAATTACTAACCATTTTTTGCAACAAAATGTAAAATAAGTGTCTCTCTAAAAATGCGTTTTTAATTTTTTTTAGTGGTGTATTCATTGTAAACTCTTGCACTTCGTATTTGAGACAAAGTGTGTAGCAAAAAATACAACGAGTACGTTTTCGATCGATGTAATAATAAATATCTTATTTTTTTTACGTGCCTAAGAGGTAACCTTATTTATTTGTATCTTGTCCTAGCAGATAGTTTACGTCGTGTGTTTAGTCCATAATGTCTTTCGTTGGCATTATCGCAGCAGAAGGGTTAAATACTAACTTTAGTAATACCGTAGACCCGACAACTTATTACATTAATAAACCGTTTACTGTTTGGTTGACGGCATAGAAAATCGCCACCCCATTTCATCCCAGGGGGAGCGTAGAAGCCGACCCGAGGGTATATATATCTCTCAGAGAACAAACCATCATACTGTGATCACCAACCCCTCAGCCAAGCGTGGCGATTATGGCATATCCCTCCAAATTATGGACACGTCTCCATTGTGTAAATCTTTTGGGGAGGGCTTTGTCCAGCCGTGGACATCATTAGGTTTATGTGATGACACCGTGTTGATAAGTTTCAATATCAATTTGAAAAAGCTTTTATTCACTGTCCTAATTTTTTTTACAAATATAAAAGGTTAATAAGATGTAAACTAAAATTAGATAATTTAACAATTTCTTTTTAGCAACCGGTTTGGTCAGGTGGTCCTTCGACATAGGCCTCCTCTAGTTTTTTCCATTCGTCTCTGTCTCGAGCAAGTCTTCGCCATCCTTTTGGTAGATCACCTACCCATCTATTTATTTGTCGTCCTTTGTGTCTTGTGTTGACAAGTAATATGAAACAATTTTTTTTTATAAATTAATTAATGTCCGTACCGCTTATTACTAGGACCGCAAGCTAAGGTGTAAACTGTGAGTATGTGATCGCGAGCGTGACCTGCGTGGGCGCATGGCACGGTTATAAATCTTACAAATCGTTGAATTATTTACATTATTACAGAGCTTTGACAACAACCGCCTTTAAGGTATGCTTTGTTGACTAATCTATTACTTCGTGACAATTTTAATTCTAGCTCGTATTGGAATAATTGATATTGCGTAACCAATGAGATATGCATTCATTAATCTGCATTACTAATAGAATGTTTATTGAAATTAATGACAGTCAGTTTAAACTATTTATTTCCTAACAATATTGTCGCTTGACTAATCTCCCGATTTATGGTCGTAGCAAGCACATACCGAACTAATTAGTAACTTGAGACCTAACTGTCTCCGTCAATTATGTGGACTAACCATTGAGATTGAATTTTAGTCATGATCTGTGATCCCGTGCCTGTGATTGCAACCTCTTCCCGTGAGTTCCGTCTTTTTACTTCAGCGCGTATATTATACTTAGCCGTGTGTGCCAATTTCAAGAACCTCGACCCCCATTTTCGTCAACTGCCCTTAAATAAGTGCGTGGAGCGCCTAAGGTATTTACTTCAAAATATGTACATCCATACGACACTAACGATACAATAATACATTTTTCGTATATTTTTTTTTACCATTACCTTTCTGACCATTTACTTCCGAACATTGGATGCCTAGGTACCTATCTAGTTGGAATATAAAAATAGTAACGAGTTACCAGGCGCCCATACCCGCGAGGAGATATCAAGGGGCAGTCAGGGACGGTCACCTATAGACAGCTCAATTCGAAACACCATGAAGATTCAGTAGTGGTAAAAACTGGATCCTGCTTCTAACCAAAAGCTGTAAATATGATGAGTATCACAGGTAGCAGAATGGCTATTATTATCGGAACCTTTTATATCAAACATGATTATATTACTTTTTTTTAACGAGTACGCCGGCAGATTTCCAGCCAAGTATTTTCTGACCACCAACTTCTAAACATCGGAAGTTGCCGTTCTACTACGTAGCTAGTTGGAGAATAAAAATAAGTATGGGCTACTAGGCGGCCATACCCGCGAGGAGATATCAAGAGGCAGTCAAGGACGGTAGTATTGACAGTATCATTAAGAACACAATAGAGATTTAGTAGTGGTAATAACTGGATCCTAACCAGAAGTTGTCAATGTGAAGGGGAACACCGGGAGCAGACTGGCTGTAATAATCGAAATCTTTAATACCAAACCTGATTATATTACTTTTATTTAATTAGTTCGCTGACAGATTAATATTTTTAACTTAAATAACGCAAAATAATCAAATTATATTTGCTCAAAATCTTGTTAGAGTCACTCATTCTCGATTGCTCGAACCCCATTTAAACACAACGTCGTCCTATCTCGCCGTTCACTGTCCAGAAAAAAGGTGTTAACTACGCTAATAATACTTCTATTCGACTCGAATACTTCAATAATAGTAAGCCATTTCCAGCCATGTTCTTTCTAACCACTAACTTCCGAACATTGGAAACCGCCGTTATAATTATAGGTAGCTAGTTGGAGAATAAAAATAAATACGGGCTACCAGGCGGCCATACCCGCGAGGTAATATCAAGAGGCAGTCAAGGACGGTCACCTATTGACAGCTCAATTAGGAACACAATAGAGATTTAGTAGTGGTAAAAACTGGATCCTGCTTCTAACCAGAAGCCGTGAATGTGAAGGGGAACACCGGGCGCAGACAGATTATTATTATCGAAATAGGATATGAAACCAGATTAAATTAATTATTATTTTATTAGTTCGCTGACAGAATAGTATAAAGTCGGTGGTATGTTTTTAAAGAGTAGGTAATTCTTTAATTAAATCTTCTAAAATAATTATATATTACTTGAACAACTTTACCCTGTCTTTATTACAAAAGATTTCGAAAAACTTCATATGTGATCATTCCGAAAATATTCCCTACCGAATAATAAGTTTTTTAATTACTACTAACTAATACTGGAAAAATAGCGTAACATACATTTAAAAAATCAAGATAGATAACCCTTTAGTAGATAGGTATCCAGTGTTCTGGCTCACTGGAAGTGAGTCAGAATTCGGGAAAACAGAACGCCGACTCCTAAAAAAAAAAAAAAAAAAAAAAAAAAAAAAAGTTTGGTATCAAATTAGGGGTTTTGACACACGCCGGATCGAATGCACGCATCTATTTTTGCGTATCTTGCGTGGTTTTGGATTTACGAAAATTGATTATAAACCGATTAACTTTGAATTAATCACTCTATTGTTCTTAATGACGGTCGCGAACTCGACTTCGTCATCTATAATTAAAGCTCATTAATGAGTTGGGGGTGATTAGTAATCACTTCAAAATAACAAACAACGTCTTGTTTACTAGTTGAACTTTATTTAAAATAGTATTTGAACATATTATATAACAATATATCATTGACAATTGTATCACTTATGTTGAATAAATTCGTAAAATCCAGCATACTATGGCCATGGAATTTATAGTACAAATATACCAAACAGTACTGGCCACATACTGAGGTCCAATCATTCTGTATCCTTTGACTATTGAAATCCCACAATTTGCAATTTCTGTTTAAAAACGTTCTGTGGAAGCCTGTAGGTGGTCGACCAAGCGAATCAAAATATTGTCCAACACTGTTTTTGCCTATATGTATGGCTACCCAGTGAGACCCTGGTTGTGTATCCGAATCCAAATTAAGGAAGAAGAATCCTAAGAAAGTAGGCGCTTCGACATGTATAGGTAATCTGTTTGCTGCATACACGTTATTACATAAAAATGGGTGAATTTTATATAAACATTCTTGGATCTCGAGTGTTTACCCATACGAGGTGATGACATCGTATAAATCCCTAAGTTTAACCTCTTTACAAAATCGGGATCAGTTTTATAGTTCGCTTACTGATACAAATATTTCAAATGATGATTACAGCCGTGCTCAAGATAAGGTACTCTGTGATACATGTAAGGTAAACGGTAAGGCAATTATAAAATCAACCATATTTTTTGTATGGGACAACTCCTTGACAAAAGACTGCGCTTCTGGGACCCATTGTTTCGACCCCCAACGGAATAAACATATAGCCATCACCTATGGCCACATATTTACTCCGTTTGGAGTTCTCAGCAGCCTCCACTACAGCATCACCTGATCACGAACTTACTTAAAGGTGGGAGGGAGCCAGTATATCCACACAAGTTGCGTCCCATACCACGGTCTCCCACGAATCCAAGGGATCAACGCCATACCATCAGGCCTCTTGCCATCGTCACGAGAGATACCGCTAGGCTCTATGAGAGCCGGTACGTGAACGGTGGCAAGCGCTCGACGAATGACGTCATCAATGGTGGCGTGGCGTGAAAGCCTCTGCGTCGGAAAGATAGGCCATGGTGACCTAAACGGTCTACCTCAACCCCGCGGTGACAATTATGGGGCTCTGTCCTGGAGATGCCCAGACACTAGTCTACAGCGACTGAGAATGCTGTATTAACTAAAAGAGTTCCTGTACTGGTCGAAGGAATTGCCGACAGCCAGTAGCTCGACTCCCGTTCGCTATTGGCGAGGAGACGAGCCCGATCTCTAGCGTCAGAACAGATGGTTAAAAGTGAATTTTGAACAAGTTTACATAGAGGCTTGTCCCATTGTCTCTACGAACTGAGTGTTTTTGGACACGTCTCACGCGGACAGGCCATTGACCACGCATCCCTGACTCCATCCATGCCTACCTACGGTGTATTAACGATAGACGAGGAAATTATCTTGCGAAATAGACCGTTAATAGCATGGACAGAATACAAAAATGCAGGCAGAGCAACACTTGAAATTTTGCAAATGCCTAGACCTGAAGCCAAGCATTTTCCGAAAGTGAACAATTTAGAATTTGGGTCAAAATGTTTTTAATAGTGTTGTCTAAAATTGTCAAAAGACTACCATGAATCCATAGAGGCCAACAACGAAGAGCATATGTAAATTTAGGTACAGAAAAGCAAAACCGAATGATATGAAAAGCAATGTGAGAATGAATTTTAGTTAAACGTACCGAATTTTCTTTAAATTTGGTGCGTTGTTCTACAATAAAAGTTGAGAATATATTTTTTTAATTATATTATTGTTTCACTGCATACTTTTCGTCGCTTTTGTGGCTTCATACTTCTGGAAAAAAATATTATTGTATGTTTTATGTTTTATTTCAATATATAAGATTGAAAAAGGAATGCTGAGATGGTTTGGCCATTTAGAAAGGATGAATGAAAAAAGATTGACAAAAGAAGTATACCTGGTCTGTTTGAATGGGACAACCGAAAGGGGAAGACCACGTCGAACATTCTCTGAACAAATTGGAGATGTTCTCAAGAAAGGGCAGGTCAGAAGTACCCTAAACCGGTGAGCATGTATGAAGAATATAATGAGAGTAATCGAGGCAAAAGAGGTATGCAAAGATCGTGACAAATGGAAATCCGTTGTCTCTGCCTACCCCTCTGGGAAACAGGCGTGAGTCATGTATGTATGTATGTATGTTTTATGTTGCTTTAGCCAAGAAGTAGCATTTATTAAAAGGTACCTATGATGCCATAAAAGTAGGTGAGAAACTAAATAATCTGTATGCGATTGGTAATAGCTTCTTATAGTTGCTATTGCTGACCCTCATGGGTCGATTATAAAGTATGTAAGTATAAACATAAATTGTATTACCGACTCATGAAAAAATATTATTTAAATTCAATTGACCTTCAGACTATAAAATAGATTATAATTGAATAATGTCACAAAAATATGAACAAATGCACAAAACAATGACTTATTACTGTAACTATTCAATATCGATCATCGAAAAATATCATAACTTTGGTTAAATTGACAACGCTAAAAGGTAAAAAACATACAACAAAGTTTAGTCGCTAATAGATTTTTATAAAGACTGATAGCTTAGATTTAAACTGGACCATAAAAATACTTGTGATAGTGTGATATAATAACATAAAACGAAAGTTACGTTGCTGCCATTGCCGACTTATGGGTTGATACGGCGTTGATAGCTGCCACGGCTAAAAATGATGAAGCTAACACCATCCCATTTTAATTTAAAGTTTTATTTTCTGTAAGGTCTTCTGTGAGAATGTATTCTGTAAGGTGGAGGTACTTCCTCAGTCAGGCTGCTCTGTGAGCAAATGGGCAATATGCCATACATCTCTTAAAATAATGTTGTATACGTTGATTTCGAATAGTTTTTAAAACCCGTACAAACATGTACCAATGATCATTCAAAACCATATACCAACAACGTTCAGAAACATGAGGCTTATAGCTTTGGATATTACATTAAATATTCTTTCGATGATAGTTTGTCTAAGTATAAAACGTACAGTGGTCCTAATTGTGCACAAGTATTTATGAATCGCTTACATGATGTATTAAAAATAATATGCAGTAAAAATTGTTTTCAGAAAACTCATAAACCGCTATCAACTGTAGAAACTGATTATGTAGTTAACTCATTAACTTGTGTCATTTGTGAAACTGACCTATATGGAGAAAAAGTTTTAGACTTTGATTGGCAAACCGATGATTTTAGAGGTGTTGCACATGAAGTATGTGAAAAAAAAAAGTTTCGTGCCCCTAGTCATATTCCTGTTTTTGCATAATCTCAGTAATTATGATGACATTTTATTGTTCATACACTTAACTTTTTTGAAGGAGTAGTCGATATAATTCCACAAACAAAGAAAAATATAGGTATTTCGTTCTCAAAAAATTTAATAATTAACAATCAAAAACTGAATTTGAAATTCGTGGATTCTTTTAAATTTTTGACGTGCAGCGTCGGGCAGTTGGCTAAAAATCTAAAAAAAAAATTATGAGTTCCATGAACTCAAAAAGAAACTGTCCAATTTTGAAAAAGATTTTTTTTAAATTAATGAATAGTTCAATCTTCGGGAAAATAATGGACAATGTTGAAAAAACTGTTAATGAGAAATTTTTGACCCATTGCGAAAATCTTTGGGTGTTCAATATTTTATTTCGAAACCAGAACTAAAGAACCTTTCAGACTTTTTTTTTCGGAAAACTTAGTAGCAGTACAATTACAAAAACTAAAGTTATTTTACGATAAGTCATTTCGTTCTCAAAAAATTTAATAATTAACAATCAAAAACTGAATTTGCAATTCGTGGATTCTTTTAAATTTTGAACGTGCAGCCTCGAGCAGTTGACTAAAAATCTAAAAATTATGAGTTCCATGAACTCAAAAAGAAACTGTCCGATTTTGAAAAAGATTTTTTTTTAATTAATGAATAATTCAATCTTCGGGAAAAACAATGGTGAATGTCGAAAAAACGGTAAATGAAAAATTTTTGACCCATTGCAAAAATCTTTGGGTGTTCAATATTTTATTTCGAAATCAGAATTTAAGAACCTTTCAGTTTTTTCGGAAAACTAAGCAGCAGTACAATTACAAAAACTAAAGGTATTTTACGATAAGTCATTTCGTTCTCAAAAAAATTAATAATTAACAATCAAAAAGTGACTTTGAGATTCGTGGATTCTCTTAAATTTTTCATTGCGAAAATCTTTGGGTGTTCCATATCTTATTTCGAAACCAGAATTTAAGAATCTTTCATTTTTTTTCGGAAATTTTAGTAGCAGTACAGTTACAAAAACTAAAGATATTTTACGATAAGTCATTTCGTTCTCAAAAACATTAATAATTAACAATCAAAAAGTGACTTTGAGATTCGTGGATTATTTTAAATTTTTGCCGTGCAGCCTCGAGCAGTTGACTAAAAATCTAAAAGATGATGAGTTCCATGAACTCAAAAAAACCCTTCGAGCATTTGGCTCTTAGAACGTATGAATTGGAAAACTAACAAATCACATTTACGACTTTCGGTTAGATAAATTTCGTGATATTTAATAATAGACATTACAATTCTTAGGTATTGTGAAATTCGGACTTTGAAAATCGGAATATCATAATTCTGAATAAAATATTTCGGAGTATTTGGGTATTTCCCTTAGAATGGGGCGAATTTTTAAATTAGTCAAGATTCATAGGATATTAAAATTAAGACAAAGCCTATGGTTAAAAAAATACATTGATTTTAATACTGAACTAAGAACAAAAGAAGTGTACGATTTTCAAAAAGATTTTTTTTTAATTTATGAATAATTCGGTCTTCGGAGCACGGTTGTAATCATCATTTGAAATATTTGTATCAGTAAGCGAACTATAAAACTGATCTCGATTTAGTAAAGAGGTTAAACTTAGGGATTCATATAATGTTATTACCTCGTATGGGTAAACACCATTCTTTCGAAGACGATTAAAATATTTATTGTTGCGAAAGCTTTTTTTGAGTTCATAGAACTCATCATCTTTTAGATTTTTAGTCAACTGCTCGAGGCTGCACGGCAAAAATTTAAAATAATCCACGAATCTCAAAGTCACTTTTTGATTGTTAATTATTAATGTTTTTGAGAACGAAATGACTTATCGTAAAATATCTTTAGTTTTTGTAACTGTACTGCTACTAAAATTTCCGAAAAAAACTGAAAGATTCTTAAATTCTGGTTTCGAAATAAGATATGGAACACCCAAAGATTTTCGCAATGAAAAATTTAAGAGAATCCACGAATCTCAAAGTCACTTTTTGATTGTTAATTATTAATTTTTTTGAGAACGAAATGACTTATCGTAAATTACCTTTAGTTTTTGTAATTGTACTGCTGCTTAGTTTTCCGAAAAAACTGAAAGGTTCTTAAATTCTGATTTCGAAATAAAATATTGAACACCCAAAGATTTTTGCAATGGGTCAAAAATTTTTCATTTACCGTTTTTTCGACATTCACCATTGTTTTTCCCGAAGATTGAATTATTCATTAATTAAAAAAAAATCTTTTTCAAAATCGGACAGTTTCTTTTTGAGTTCATGGAACTCATAATTTTTAGATTTTTAGTCAACTGCTCGAGGCTGCACGTTCAAAATTTAAAAGAATCCACGAATTGCAAATTCAGTTTTTGATTGTTAATTATTAAATTTTTTGAGAACGAAATGACTTATCGTAAAATAACTTTAGTTTTTGTAATTGTACTGCTACTAAGTTTTCCGAAAAAAAAAGTCTGAAAGGTTCTTTAGTTCTGGTTTCGAAATAAAATATTGAACACCCAAAGATTTTCGCAATGGGTCAAAAATTTCTCATTAACAGTTTTTTCAACATTGTCCATTATTTTCCCGAAGATTGAACTATTCATTAATTTAAAAAAAATCTTTTTCAAAATTGGACAGTTTCTTTTTGAGTTCATGGAACTCATAATTTTTTTTTTAGATTTTTAGCCAACTGCCCGACGCTGCACGTCAAAAATTTAAAAGAATCCACGAATTTCAAATTCAGTTTTTGATTGTTAATTATTAAATTTTTTGAGAACGAAATACCTATATTTTTCTTTGTTTGTGGAATTATATCGACTACTCCTTCAAAAAAGTTAAGTGTATGAACAATAAAATGTCATCATAATTACTGAGATTATGCAAAAACAGGAATATGACTAGGGGCACGAAACTTTTTTTTTTCACATACTTCATGTGCAACACCTCTAAAATCATCGGTTTGCCAATCAAAGTCTAAAACTTTTTCTCCATATAGGTCAGTTTCACAAATGACACAAGTTAATGAGTTAACTACATAATCAGTTTCTACAGTTGATAGCGGTTTATGAGTTTTCTGAAAACAATTTTTACTGCATATTATTTTTAATACATCATGTAAGCGATTCATAAATACTTGTGCACAATTAGGACCACTGTACGTTTTATACTTAGACAAACTATCATCGAAAGAATATTTAATGTAATATCCAAAGCTATAAGCCTCATGTTTCTGAACGTTGTTGGTATATGGTTTTGAATGATAATTGGTACATGTTTGTACGGGTTTTAAAAACTATTCGAAATCAACGTATACAACATTATTTTAAGAGATGTATGGCATATTGCCCATTTGCTCACAGAGCAGCCTGACTGAGGAAGTACCTCCACCTTACAGAATACATTCTCACAGAAGACCTTACAGAAAATAAAACTTTAAATTAAAATGGGATGGTGTTAGCTTCATCATTTTTAGTCGTGGCAGCTATCAACGCCGTATCAACCCATAAGTCGGCAATGGCAGCAACGTAACTTTCGTTTTATGTTATTATATCACACTATCACAAGTATTTTTATGGTCCAGTTTAAATCTAAGCTATCAGTCTTTATAAAAATCTATTAGCGACTAAACTTTGTTGTATGTTTTTTACCTTTTAGCGTTGTCAATTTAACCAAAGTTATGATATTTTTCGATGATCGATATTGAATAGTTACAGTAATAAGTCATTGTTTTGTGCATTTGTTCATATTTTTGTGACATTATTCAATTATAATCTATTTTATAGTCTGAAGGTCAATTGAATTTAAATAATATTTTTTCATGAGTCGGTAATACAATTTATGTTTATACTTACATACTTTATAATCGACCCATGAGGGTCAGCAATAGCAACTATAAGAAGCTATTACCAATCGCATACAGATTATTTAGTTTCTCACCTACTTTTATGGCATCATAGGTACCTTTTAATAAATGCTACTTCTTGGCTAAAGCAACATAAAACATACATACATACATACATGACTCACGCCTGTTTCCCAGAGGGGTAGGCAGAGACAACGGATTTCCATTTGTCACGATCTTTGCATACCTCTTTTGCCTCGATTACTCTCATTATATTCTTCATACATGCTCACCGGTTTAGGGTACTTCTGACCTGCCCTTTCTTGAGAACATCTCCAATTTGTTCAGAGAATGTTCGACGTGGTCTTCCCCTTTCGGTTGTCCCATTCAAACACACCAGGTATACTTCTTTTGTCAATCTTTTTTCATTCATCCTTTCTAAATGGCCAAACCATCTCAGCATTCCTTTTTCAATCTTATATATTGAAATAAAACATAAAACATACAATAATATTTTTTTCCAGAAGTATGAAGCCACAAAAGCGACGAAAAGTATACAGTGAAACAATAATATAATTAAAAAAATATATTCTCAACTTTTATTGTAGAACAACGCACCAAATTTAAAGAAAATTCGGTACGTTTAACTAAAATTCATTCTCACATTGCTTTTCATATCATTCGGTTTTGCTTTTCTGTACCTAAATTTACATATGCTCTTCGTTGTTGGCCTCTATGGATTCATGGTAGTCTTTTGACAATTTTAGACAACACTATTAAAAACATTTTGACCCAAATTCTAAATTGTTCACTTTCGGAAAATGCTTGGCTTCAGGTCTAGGCATTTGCAAAATTTCAAGTGTTGCTCTGCCTGCATTTTTGTATTCTGTCCATGCTATTAACGGTCTATTTCGCAAGATAATTTCCTCGTCTATCGTTAATACACCGTAGGTAGGCATGGATGGAGTCAGGGATGCGTGGTCAATGGCCTGTCCGCGTGAGACGTGTCCAAAAACACTCAGTTCGTAGAGACAATGGGACAAGCCTCTATGTAAACTTGTTCAAAATTCACTTTTAACCATCTGTTCTGACGCTAGAGATCGGGCTCGTCTCCTCGCCAATAGCGAACGGGAGTCGAGCTACTGGCTGTCGGCAATTCCTTCGACCAGTACAGGAACTCTTTTAGTTAATACAGCATTCTCAGTCGCTGTAGACTAGTGTCTGGGCATCTCCAGGACAGAGCCCCATAATTGTCACCGCGGGGTTGAGGTAGACCGTTTAGGTCACCATGGCCTATCTTTCCGACGCAGAGGCTTTCACGCCACGCCACCATTGATGACGTCATTCGTCGAGCGCTTGCCACCGTTCACGTACCGGCTCTCATAGAGCCTAGCGGTATCTCTCGTGACGATGGCAAGAGGCCTGATGGTATGGCGTTGATCCCTTGGATTCGTGGGAGACCGTGG
The DNA here is from genome assembly GCA_951640165.1 of Pseudoips prasinana. NCBI lineage: Eukaryota > Metazoa > Arthropoda > Insecta > Lepidoptera > Nolidae > Pseudoips > Pseudoips prasinana. The sequence goes on along the minus strand of OX621236.1, from coordinate 16,499,690 downwards.
TATGGGACGCAACTTGTGTGGATATACTGGCTCCCTCCCACCTTTAAGTAAGTTCGTGATCAGGTGATGCTGTAGTGGAGGCTGCTGAGAACTCCAAACGGAGTAAATATGTGGCCATAGGTGATGGCTATATGTTTATTCCGTTGGGGGTCGAAACAATGGGTCCCAGAAGCGCAGTCTTTTGTCAAGGAGTTGTCCCATACAAAAAATATGGTTGATTTTATAATTGCCTTACCGTTTACCTTACATGTATCACAGAGTACCTTATCTTGAGCACGGCTGTAATCATCATTTGAAATATTTGTATCAGTAAGCGAACTATAAAACTGATCCCGATTTTGTAAAGAGGTTAAACTTAGGGATTTATACGATGTCATCACCTCGTATGGGTAAACACTCGAGATCCAAGAATGTTTATATAAAATTCACCCATTTTTATGTAATAACGTGTATGCAGCAAACAGATTACCTATACATGTCGAAGCGCCTACTTTCTTAGGATTCTTCTTCCTTAATTTGGATTCGGATACACAACCAGGGTCTCACTGGGTAGCCATACATATAGGCAAAAACAGTGTTGGACAATATTTTGATTCGCTTGGTCGACCACCTACAGGCTTCCACAGAACGTTTTTAAACAGAAATTGCAAATTGTGGGATTTCAATAGTCAAAGGATACAGAATGATTGGACCTCAGTATGTGGCCAGTACTGTTTGGTATATTTGTACTATAAATTCCATGGCCATAGTATGCTGGATTTTACGAATTTATTCAACATAAGTGATACAATTGTCAATGATATATTGTTATATAATATGTTCAAATACTATTTTAAATAAAGTTCAACTAGTAAACAAGACGTTGTTTGTTATTTTGAAGTGATTACTAATCACCCCCAACTCATTAATGAGCTTTAATTATAGATGACGAAGTCGAGTTCGCGACCGTCATTAAGAACAATAGAGTGATTAATTCAAAGTTAATCGGTTTATAATCAATTTTCGTAAATCCAAAACCACGCAAGATACGCAAAAATAGATGCGTGCATTCGATCCGGCGCGGCGTGTGTCAAAACCCCTAATTTGATATTTTTTTTAGGAGTCGGCGTTCTGTTTTCCCGAATTCTGACTCACTTCCAGTGAGCCAGAACACTGGATACCTATCTACTCCCTTTTCTTTCTTTTTTCTAGACTTCGAGACCAATCTTTGCTCAAATTCCGAAATTGCGAATAGGAATGAACCTAGGACATTATTCCCACACGGTCATCTGATCACTAACTAAGCACAGCTTGTACTATGGAAACCAGATAACTGATATACTACATACACTACTTTTCTTCTGTAAATACATACTTATACAAATAATTACACCCACACTTGAGACAAACAGACATGTTCATGCAGACAAATATCTGTTCTGGGCGGGAATCGAACAAACGACCTGCGGCGTGAAAGGCAAGGTATCTACACACCACGCCAACCGGCCCGTCATGATGTCTGGCATAGCTAGTGATATTATGTTATACTGTTTGCAGCCAATAGTTACCAATATCTGGTTATTATACAGATGTAGTTTACTATAGCAACAATGGACAACGTCCGTATGTTTAAGCGCTTTTGCCAACCATTGGAACCAAATATAACAGCTCATTTGGTAGGACCTTAAAATGTATCCTCGGTGCTTTTGCAGCTGGCTTCTAATTCTGCTCCAGCCTCGTTAAATCATGTCTCCCGCTTTGCTCTAGAGGAAAGTGGAACTATTTATCCTAACTCCCCCTTCTTTCTTTCTGATTAAATTCGTCGGGATCCAAGACAGTTGAAGAGATTTCCCGGGACATAACTCACTCCTCAGTGTTATTTCATTATGTGCCACTGTTGAACCACGCTTACAGGAATTGCGGTGGAGGGTAGAAGGGAAAAAAGCAACTCATAGCTGTTCAAAGGTCCAATTATTATAATTATATAAATCGGTGACTGCTGATGTGGTTTAATTTCTGAGCGTCTCCGTCTTTCGGGCTATAGTAACCACTGCCCACATGTTTAAATATAATAAATATTTGCATATGATTTCTTAGAAAGTGGCACGAATTCGTCTACATTAGTCTTATAGATAATGTAATATGCTACTTACCTCCACACAAAAATTAATTCCATATAACTTGAATGGAGAAATTAAAACCGTAGACGTGTTACAAAAACAAACGCGAACGAAAAACGCCAGTCATCGACACGCCGCGTCACTACGAAAACCACCCTTACTAACTGCATTCTAAAGACGCCGTCAATATTGAATGCTTCGATGTGCCTACTAATCTTTATTACCTACCTACATCACTGGAGAATGATCGTCAATTTCCCCCCGGTTTAATCCTAACGCAATCTAAAAAAAAATCCGCTTCATTGCAATACCAGTAAATACGTAATACATCACGTATTCTGGTGGTTCGCTGTGTGGTGACGGTGCGCGAATATCAGACAGAATATCATCACCCCATCTCATACCTTGGGGGGCGAAGAAATCAACCCGAGGGAATATATCTACATGACGACGGGCAGCAGCCTCTCTGAGTACTATGACCACCATACTGCGATCGCCAACCCGTCTGCCAAGCTTGGCGATTATGGCATATCCCTCAAGATGATTCTTGGGGGAAGCTTATGTCCAGCAGTGGACTTTTACAGCTGTTATGATGATTCTTGTCGTTCAGTTTCTAAGCGCCTCTGTGTTCGGTCCTAGCATTCGACAACAGTCGGCGGCCTACCCACACGTTATAAATAAATAAATAAAATATGTGAATACCATTTCGTAAAAATAACCATGCACGAATAGACGATCTAACCGCAAATATGGTTAGTTTACTATATGTTAGTACCTGCCTACGTTACCTAAGAATGATTTTCCATTTTCCTCCCAACGCAATCTAAAATTTTTTCAGCTTCATTGCACCGTTGCCAATAATAACATAGCGTGTTTTCGGCCAAATGAACTCTGTTATAAATGAAATATTCGCTCCAGCTATTTTGCATAGTGACTGGCATAATAGACGTGTATTTACTGACTAGTTCCATTAATCAGTTCGTGAGACATTTGTTATTATTTTCAATGCAAAACTGTAGTTGAAATGATGGTTTATATTTCGCGGCCCGACTTGGTTCGTGAAGTGGCGCGCAACAAGATTTTGTGGTATAATAATTTGTGTATAGATCACAAAGATAACGATGATTTATGTGATTTATTAGTAGAATATTACTTTAGTAGTATGGTGTGGTTTTTAATTGACTTCAGTAATGTTTGATTTTGTATGTATGTTACACAATTTCTACGTTGTTTATTGTTAAAGAATGCTTGCGGAATGGTCCCATATTTATTCTTCAGAAGATAGTTAAAATTATATTTTTAAATATATCTTATTGAATTAAATTTAAATAATATTAAAAATATACATGCGAAACAACTCACAACCCGCGTTAAACTTTATAAATTATAGCCGACTCACTTTCGACTGTACGTGTGGCGCAGCGGCTAAGACAGTCGCCTCGCCGCTTCGTGTCGCGGGTTGGAGTCCCGCGTTGGACCACTATTTGTGTGACCCATAAATTGTTCGAAGTCTGGATGTAATTTTTGTCCGTCTATTATATGTTTGTAAAGTACCCCGCGACACAGGGGTTAAGTTCCCTAGAGCGGGAGTTGTCTTTTTGAAAACGAACTAATCAAACTAAAACTATGTGTAAATCCAGCGTCTTAGCTAACTCCATACCAAATTTTATAAAAATCGCTCCGCGGTTTAGACGTGAAAAAGTAACAAACATACACACTAGCACACACAATCTTTCGCCTTTATAATATTAGTGTGATTAATTACTGAACCGAAAAAAATCCCAATTTCACCTTTGTGATTTGAGTCAAGAGGTTTATGTCTACTTTTTTTAAAGACAACGCCCGCATTAGGTAAATAATCCCTGTGTGGGTACTTTACAAACATATAATAGACGGACACAAATTACATCCAGACTCTGAACAACTGTTAATGGGTCACACAAATAGTTGTCCGGCACGGGACTCGCACCCGCGACACGAAGCGGCGAGGCGACTTTCTTAGCCGCTGCACAACACGTGCAGTCATTTAATTTTTTTACTGGTTAGTTTGTAGGCTCTAAACGTCCTTCGTTCCAAATAGGCCACTAACCGGTTGCCACATCTAACATTAACAACCTCCAATTACATAAAATACTGCATACTTAAGTTTTACAACAGACTGTTGAGTGTACGTGGGCGGGCCGGTGTCTCTCATTCATAAACGTTACGACCAATGAATGAAACCACCAGATAAAAACCTTATTCGAGATCATTTACATATATTTCCATAATACTATAGCTACTATCTATTACAGAACACGGCTAAGATAAGAGTAGACTTATTAAGCGTAATTTTTATCTCTCTCTAATATAGCTCATATGAAAAGGACAGCATATCCTTAAAACTGTCGAACTATCTTTAAAATACTACTTTTTTACGCATAATTTACTTGGGGAGTAAGTAAGTTGGTGCATGCGTGACGAGAGCGTTACGAAAACTGTGATCGGGCCAGCCGAACGGATCTTGAGAGGGAGATATAAGTTCGCCGTCGTGTAGTCTGAAGCACACTCATTTTTTAAATTGTTTTATGTATTAAGACTGACCATAAATTAAGTCGAACAGTGAAAACAAAATTGGAATTATCTTAAAACAAACGAAGTTACAAGCATTTGAAAATCATATTAGATAAGATCTCGATGCACTTACATATGACGTCACTTGTAGTAGAGCCGTAAAGCTCGATACCAACAGTCGTTTGGCTAGAAAAGGACTGTCGAAGTCAAAGAATTTATAACGCTTATATCGAAAAATATAAAGCCAATTATAAATATTGATAGGTTTCTGAATTATATTTGTGTCTATTAGTTTACGAATACGGCTTTCTTTTTAAAATTCAAGATCTGTCTGATTCCCAATTATGCGCACTAGGCTTATTATTGGTCGACAGGTGCTAACATGTTGCTTATTATCCCAAACTAGCTTCTGCTCGCAACTTCGTCCGTGAGGAATAGTTACTTTGGGTTAACGCTAACCTTAACCCCCGACTTTGTTGACCTCATGACTCCCCGCCGGCCTAGCACATCATAAATGCGTGATCAATAACATTAACATTAATAATATTAATGGAAATCTAATGATTTAACTGGAACAATTCTGTCATAAATGATTTTTGTGATGATCATCACAAAAATCATGTATGACAGAATCATGATTACGCAGCGTACACAGCGGAAGGTCTCAAAAGAAAAAAGTACTTTCTTCATTGGTGCTCCGTATCTTTTGGTCTTAGAGTAATTATATAGCCTAAATCCTTCCTCGATAATTGGGCTATCTAACCCTGAAATTATTTTTGAAATCGGGCCAGTAGTTCCTGAGATTAGCGCGTTCAACCAAACAAACCAACTCTTCAGCTACACATATTAGAACCTTTTTATAAGAACAACGTTAGAAAGAAATGCATTTATATCAAATTTAGTTTAAATACTATTGCATAGAACCGTAGCCACTATCTATTATCATACATTAATCTGATACGTATTTTATATGCGTTTTATCAGTGCACTTCATAATATCGTCTATATAAATTTCTCCGTTTTAAATTAATGCCTCGTAAACTTATGGAGGTTTTATTATTTCAACCAGGTGCAAGTTACTGCAGCTATTTTAAGTACGGGAGATGTTGATTGCAACAGTTGGCCAACTAATTAAGTTGAAATCGTTAAGTATTACAAGATTAATATGACTTACACTAGAGTTCTGAAATTCTGAACTGTACGAAATAATAGTATTAAGAGAAAAGATTAGATTTTGTATCTGTTCATTTGTTTGTAATAGATAACTGTTTAAAAAAAGCACCTTTCACGAATTAAAAACATATGAGGAATGTATGGAAATAATGTATACTTACTCGTAATACTTATCGATATTCATAAATGCCCGAAAGCTGTTTGGGAGTAAGAGACAGCTTATTATTAAACATTATTTTCATACATTTTATTAATAATTGCTGAAAATTACTGAAGATAATTCACTTAATTAAGTGATCTCATGTAAATCAATAGTCTCTCTCTCTCCACTCCACACGTGTCACGAGCTCTACAATAAGTTAGTTATTTTTTATTTGACTATCAAAATATTCACTAAAAATAATTTTATTTGACTAAAAAAGGAACTAATACTATGAAAAGTCTTTTGTTTTTATATTGTAAATATTATATAATTCCTATATTTTTTGTTATACGTGGCAATAATGTATTAAATTTTATGCATTTATGTATTATCTAACTCCTACAGAAATATGTTATGATTAAATCATTATAAAAACGATTTCATACTATGTACCACTGCATATTCTTGGATTTAATTAGGTTAGGTATTATATATTGAAGACACCGAGCAGGTTTCGAACGCAGGAGCCTTACTAAAATACTAATTGCGACCAATTATAAATTTAGCGACAAACACGTAAGTATTATGGGGGCTCAGGCGGCCGCTGAAGTAAAATGTCAGGTCTTAAAATCCAAAAAAGATAATTTGAAATTACACTAATATTATAAAGGGCGAATGTTTGTGTGTGTCTGAGTGCACACTGTATGTTTGTTACTTCTTCACGTCTAAACGGCTGGAACGATTTATTAAAATTAGGTATGAAGTTAGCTGATACCCTGAATTAACACATAGGCTATAATTTAAAAAGTTTAACGTGGGTAACGAGAGGCACAGCTAGTACGTTTATAAAGATGGCAGCTAAGAATTCATTTTAAATTTTGCGTCACCGAATGCCTGCTTGAACTTTCAAAAGCCGTGCTATGTGTTGGCAACGCCATTTGTTGAATGCCGTTTGCCGATGAGTATTCCCTAACTCCCTTGTCTCACATTATCTTGCATAGAAATAAAGGTTACTTCTATAAACTACCTTGCGGTACTACGTGACATTCAGGAATGTTTGTTATGTATCAGTCTGTTATGCACCCGCGTCTGGCTGTAACGCATTGTGTCATTTGAACCGTGACCCAGTTGTAAGTGAGAGAACCTACTTTCTGATGTAATGGTTGCGGGTTCGATTCTCGCACAAGACATTTTTATGTGTATATAATCAAGTATATTTGTCTCTGTTTGGGTGTTTTCTGTGTATTTTAAGTTGTATATTTACAAAATAGTAAAATAAGTATTTCTATCCGTTGTCTTGTATTCATAATATATTACAAAGGCCTTAGTTTAGGCTAGATGATGGTACTTTTTATTTTTTTTAATTAATACATCCTCTGAACATATTATTACCGTGTTTTCGGCAAACAACAGTCGGCAAACAAGCATACGGCTTACATACACCGACCATACCGACCGTACAACAGAAACAAATTTATTTACACAAACAATCCACTTCCAAATAAATAATGCGTCATGAACTTAAATATGACCGCACGTGTCTCGCAGCAAGTTAAGACAGTTGCCTCGCCGCTTAATGTCCCGGATTCGATTCCCGCCCAGTACAACTATTTGTGTGACCCATACTTAATCGTTTTGCGTCTAGATGTACTTTGTGTCCGTCTATTATATGTTTGTAATGTACCCCGCGACACAGGGATTACTATCAATAGTGCGAGCGCTGTTTAAAAAAAGATGCTTCTATGATTTAAAGAAATTGAGATAACTGTTTTGCTGAGCAATCAGTATTTCTGCTTATACGATAGGATAAATTGATAAAAATCTACATACATACATAGACTCACGCCTGTTTTTCAGAGGGGTAGGCAGGGACAACGGATTTCCATTTGTCTCGATCTTTGCACACACTCGCGCCTCTTTTACTGTAATTATAGTCTTCATACATGCTTTGAAATATCTATGCTTGAAATAATAATATAAAGCATAAGATACTTGAGTAATGGTATTAATTTAAGCATGGTTTGGACGATACGAATTAGTCTCTATCCGGCCGTTAAGCCGGACATCCAGCGAGAGTGCTATATTTTAACATCAATTGTTACAATTGGCGGGTCGTAAAATGACGTGAAATCTCTGACATAATTGTGAAAAAGTAGAATTATATCCAATTAGTGTTGCAGCGCGGACCAATAGCAAGCGACTACGCGGAATAGAAACATCCTTGATTTAAGAGCTAAATGTGTAATAGAGATTACAATTGGTACAAATCTCTGTAAAATTTTAAATTACCCGGTTGCAATAGAAGACATGAGTGGATAAAGGTGATATGTAACAACTTCGTGCTGTCCAATTTTGTGCTGTATCATGATATAAATAACAAATACGACGTCAACCTCGGGTTACTGACGTGGAGACGTCCACGCCAGTAACTGCCCTGGACCAAGGTTAGACACCAAAGTCGTACTTACTAACTAAACCGGGCTAAAAGGCACCGCCCTTTTAGCGCGGTGTAGTTAGTTAGTAAGTAGTCTTATTAGCAAGAAGATAGATAGATAACACTTTATTGCACCAAATCGGAACATAATAATAATAAATTGTTTATTTCGATTACAAAAGGCTTACAGATACACATATTTGGAGAACACCTTTTAAGCAAAGGATTGCTTGTCTTAGGAGTCTCCGCTCTTCCACTTATCATTATTATTGTAATCAAGATGTAGACAAAAGCATGCAAGATTAAAATACAGGGTGACTTAATATTATACATTAATCATTAGCATTAAAACAACTGCTCTGCTAAACTTAACAACCTGCTCTGCATGAGCATGACCAAAAATGCAGAGAAAGCCAAATCGCACAAGTATGTGTGATGTGTGTGTAACAGTGAGTGCGTGAGTGAGGTGTGACTGAGTGTGGGTGTGTGTGTAAGTAGTGAGGTAGAGTGGTGTGCGGTTATTGTGAGGCCGCTACAATAGATTCAATATCTTCGTAGGATTTAGTTTTAAGCCATTCGGTTACAACTTTTTTACAGTCCCAGAACTTCAAGGAATATATGTGTAATTCTCTATTCACCAAGTTATATAGGTAAGACGATTGGCTTGGGTATTGTCTTTTACCGAAAGCAGATCTTACCCCGACAGTTGGAGCGACTAAGTAGGTTCTTCTGCTTTTAGGTTTAGACGGATCATACGGGAGGGATGTATGCTTTTTCAGTATAATTTGCAGCAAATAGAGTTTTCTTACAGACAAGAGATCAGAAAAAAGGTATAGGGAGTGGGTGGGGTATCTGTAGGGTTTGAAGAACATAACTTTAAGTAAGATTCTCTGCGCTCTCTCAAGTTCCAAGAATTTTATCTTTGTCGACCCACCCCAGCACGGCAGACAGTACATGAGAATAGATTGAGCCAGTGATATGTATAGTTGCTTCAGGAGTTGCTTTGAGGCAACATGTCGCAGCGTTTTGAAAGTCCATATCAGCTTTCTAACTCTCTTCATGATAAGTTCGGTGTGCATGTGCCATGACAGGCGCTGGTCAATCATACATAACACCCAGATATTTAGTGTGTTCTAGTCGGTCGATATTTAAACATGAGCAGTCGGGGACTGGGGGGTTAGTACAGCTGTGGATTTTTATTTGAAAATCTTGGGACGGTTGATAGTTATTATACTTACTGAAGCAGATGTAGTTGGATTTAGAGTGATTTAGTGTGAGGAGACTATGGTTTAGCCAGGCTGCTATCTTTGCAAGGCCACGCTCTGCCAAGTTAACAGCGTTGGCCCAAGTCCTAGCAGTGAAAACAATGGCTGTATCGTCGGCGTATGAGAAAATGAGTCCGCCATCAATCGTCATGTTACAGAGGAACATAAGTTAGCTTATATAATGAGGTACACGGCGGTCTTATCGCTAATATACCAATCTCTTCCAGACCAATCCATCTAGACAAGCTACAAACCTCACGTTAAATATAAATTCTATTCAGTTCTATAGAAAAAGAACAAAGAAAATATAATTTTGTGTACCAAACTATGTTGTGTCGCGGGCCGCGGGACAATTAGCCAAGGCCTTCGCTTCCTTACGGTTTTAGATTGCCCACATCGTACGGATAACATGTAGGCACATCCTCCCCATCTATCTAAATTATGATAGATAGTGGAGAATTTTTAATAGTTAATAATAGGGTGTCCAAAGTGACCAACACTCATTTCGTAACATTAATTATACGGGTACGAAACTACCATTGATTATTTGACATATAATAAAATCGTAGGAAAGTCAAAACTGTACATTGAATATTTTTTTTAAAGGATACTTGGCGCGTGGTCTACAGTCGATATCGAAGCCAAAAATATAGTTTTTAGATTTTTTGCCTGTGTGTCTGTTTGTCTGTATGTATGTCCGGGCTAAACTCAAAAAGTACTGCATGAATTTACTTCAAATTTTGGATGAATATTACTGAGAGGTCGGGTCAAGATATAGGCTACATATTATCACGCTATCACCTACGGGGGAGGAGCTTAGTAACTTATAAAATTTAACGCAGGTAAAACCGCGGAACACAGATAGTTATTGGATAAGTTTAAAATACATGCAAGGGCCGGTTGGCGTGGTTGGTGGATACTTGCCTATCACGCCGCAGGTCGTAGGTTCGATTCCCATCCAGGACAGATATCTGTCGCACAAATATATCTGTTTATTCTGAGTCTATGTATTATCTATATAAATATACACACACACACCACCCCACACACACACACTCCACACACACACGCACACACCATACACACACACATACTCAAATTATGTTGATTGTTCTAGTTTAGGTTTTACGTTCTAGAATTAAGTTTTTGTGAACGGATCGCAGAGCCTAGGTCCTACAACACAGGGCATCCTAGTGTAGGATCTAGGGTATAACCAATAATGTAAAAATTTCTGACAATAAACGATTTTCATTTTTCATTTTTTTATCATATATATTTACAGACCAAAAGTAGTAACTATATGTAGTATATCAGATATTATCTTTCCTTAGTACAAGCTCTGCTTATTTTGGTATCAGAATACCAAAATAAGCAGAGCTTGTACTAAGGAAATGGCATTTTGCAAATCATGTATTTATTGTAATGTCGTGTGTGAATAATGTCTTAGGCAATTGTAGTTATAGGTACATGCTGACGATTTTGTATCTGTTGTTCGGTGACGGAGACGAATATCCCCACCCCATCTCATCCCGTGGAAGGTGTAGAGGTCGTTTTGAGCTGCAACAGCACCGTAGTGATTACATAATTCAATGAAACGAAAAAGCGACAGAAAAAGAGACAAACATATAGTCATAAATAGGATTTAACCTGTGAGAGAATGAGATAGATTATAATGCAGTCACGTTTCTTTGCGACTGCGTATTACGATGCCATCGGAAAATGTGTCATAAAAAACGTGGTTTATCTTTCATGTGTTTTATTTTGCATTTGCTTATAAAATATTACATACGATATATACCTACAATAGTACGGAACTCATGTACACACGGCTACACATCAAGCTAAACTTTTCCAGAATAAGCTGATCTTGTGTTGTATAGGATTTCCATACAATGAGAGGTCAGCTTTTAGTGGCAATGTATAGCTTGATATTTAGCCGTGTGTACGAGTTCGTCTCCCCCTGGGCCGTTATCTAAGAAACAGAAATCAACTTAATTTATTCTTTCTCAAGACCAAGACCTTTATTGATCTACCTGCTAACACTTCAATCACAATTAACTCACTAATTAATCAATTAGTGAGACAGAATTTTAACGACATCGGGAATATCTTCTCATCTCAAATGAATTCCGTGTCTGTAGAGACGCGAACAAATTTTGACGCGCCACTTCCTTTTCAGTAATTATCGTAATGAAAACCAACTCAAGTTCACGAACGGCCCTTTCTAAAAATAAACCACAAGATATTAAAGGAAGTACTTTCGTTAGCTACAATGGAAAAGACTTGTTTAAACTTTTGAAGTATTTAAAACTCAATTTAATTCAAAACATGTTTAAGTTTCTACACAACGCAATAAAGGTACTAATTTGATAAAACAAATCGGCTATGTGTGAGTCGGACTCGCACACAAAACGTTCCGTACCATCGACTATAGGTAGACTTTTGTTGAAAATCTATACAAATAAATAAAATTGGAGTGTCTGTTTGTAATATTGAAATATCCGGTTTTTACTACATAAATATGAATATATATACGGTACATACACCAAAATAACATTTTTTACAATTTTTGTCTGTCTGTCTGTCTGTTTGTTCCCGCTAATCTCTGAAATGGCTGGACCGATTTTGACGGGACTTTAATTGGCAGGTAGCTGATGTAATAAGGCGTAACTTAGGCTACTTTTATTTTAGAAAAAGTATTTTATTTTACTAAAAAACTAAATAAACTAATTAACACGCGGACGAAGTCGCGGGCACAGCTAGTTTTAAATATAATAAAACGAAGTCGTATATTAACGTAGACCGGCAGTTGCACAAAACGTCCCTAAAAACCGACCCTCTTATACTTATACGTCTCCACGTCACTAATCGCCGTTGGTCGAGGTTTGAACCTCTAAAGCGGTTGCCCAATGGCGCAGGTTACTTAGTTGCAACTTTGACGGGTAGTACGGTAGTAAAAGCCTTCTAGGCTAACTGTGAATATAAATAAAAAGAAACGCAAGTAAAACAGTGGTACTTAAATATAAAAAGTGAGAAAATATATGGTGTGCAAGCGTAAAAGAAAATTTTAATTAAAAAGTATTTTTAAACAAATTTATCTAAAAAAATAATATTAATAATAATCTTTAATTGTACAGTACCTATTATAATATAACTAAGGTAACATTTAAGATTACAATTATATCACCATCGAATGATGATCTTAATGAAAACATTGAAATGTATTTTGTTAAATTTATCTTTTGCGAACTTTATCATGTATTTATTAGTGAATATTATGTAATTAGTGAGTAAATTAGATTTATGACACTCATTATGGCACCGGTTTAAACCTTAGTGGTTTTTTGGATGCCATTATGATAGTGATTATAATGTATATTCCTTGTAAATAATAATAATAATAAAAAGTGTATAAGCGTATTGCCTACAAACTGCATGGCATTTTGCAAATTATGTGTTTATTGTATGTGCCGCAAAGTCACTCTAGATAACAAAACCCAGCGCGACGGTAAGTAACAATTTTCATCAAACATAACATAAGGGAACCACTTTGGAGCGTAATAATGCGATCCAAGTCACAGCCGAACTAACAAAAAAGAAAAGCTTCGAATCGTTTCGTGACGTCCAAAATCATCAGTCACGAGTGTTAGTATTTGACCTACGGACCTTCAACCTTTAAAGGGCCTGCTTTACCTCGCCCCACGCAGCGTGCCTACGTTGCGAAACATTCGTGGCAACCAAACGTTTCTCATGCTCAACCATAGATAACAGAATACATAGATCGGTCGACTTAATTTAAATCAGACGAGACAAAAATTCGCGTTTTATAACCTCCTTGGAATCAAATGTGGGTTTAAATTATTTTGTATACACTATTCTGTACCCGTAACACTGAAAAGGGTGATAACGATCGGGTTTTCTATCTGAACATTGGTAAAATCTAAATAATTTGAATCTCTGAGTTCCAGTTATTTTAACGGACTTCAAAAGAAGGCTTGAGGCGGATACTGACGGGTGTGTCGTCAGTATCTATCCCGACTAGATATACGAACCTCAAAGGACACCCCCCTCTGGCACACTTCAGTTTGTAGTTTTATTTTGATAGACGACTTTAAGCCGCACTTGCTCTATCCAATAAGGATGAAAATTGAGAAAATAATGATTTTACTGTTATGTTTTAAAGGTAGCCGTATATTTGTCGTGTACTGTAAAATGTAGTTATAATTCGTATTATTGTTTCCTATAGATACGTTCGTTATAATCCACCTCTCTCAATATCTCTTTCATACTCGAATTACAGGCAACATTCTTATACGAGCAAGCAAGGATCTTAACAGACTATGCAAAGATTTATCACTTGATCCATCCATTACAAAAAGCAGTACGGCAAGGAATATTTTTAACTTAAATTATTTTTCTGTAACTTAGTATTTAAATTTTGTAATATCTTTATTTAGGTAGTTGTAGTTCTTTAGTTTTTTATTTATTATATCTTAGGCAATGATATGTCTGTTGCTATTCGTGAAAACCTGTTATTGGCTCACTGTTCCTTAGTTTATATTTAATTTTATGTTTAATAGCTGTTGGTTTTCCTATGTAAATAAATAATAATGTTTATTTGTTCTAGAAAAAGAAAATACAATTATACTTATCCTTAAATTACAGTCTAGTTTTTATTTTAAATCAGCTTGTATAAAAGAAAATGTTTTATAAATGGCATGGTAAATATGGAGATTTTCTCCATATACATCGTGAGTGATTGAGACTGAGTATCTCGAAATCTTCATAAGTTTAGCTTTTTAACATTATTTAAAAGCCCTTTACACAATGTTGCAAGCTAGAACAGCATTTATATACCACATCTTCGTAATAAGCACATTTGAAAACTGTCCAGCAACAGAACGTCAATAAATGTACCTATGAATGAAATAAAAGCATAACCGATCCATGGTTTACTTATACTTAATACTAAATCTATGAGCAATTCCTACAAGTATTTAGAATTTATATCTCACAGATATAAATGCCGATTGAATACTTAATTGACTTTGCTTGTTTATTTATTGGCAACTGTTTGATATGACATGTTGATATTCGAGCTATTTAAGTTGTATCATTCACTTATAAATGGGACTTTTAGCTGTTCTTGGTACACGCGTGTTTCGAATTTTTGCTTTCGTGGAAAATTGTAATACTCTGCGCTTGAGTTGCATTAGTAAATCGAATATATAAAACATTACACCTGCTCCGATTTTGCTGATAAAATCCATATTCGATTTGCCTGTTAGTGTTTTGTGACCTTGACTACTAAGCCAGAGGTCGTGAATTCGATCCCACATAAGAAAAATTTTTGTGTGATGGGCACGATTATTTGTCCTGCGTCTATAAAATATATGAACTTAAAAATATATAAGTATGTTTATCAGTTGACTGGTTGCCATAGTAAAGACTCTGCCTAGTTTTTTTTTTTTTTTTTTTAATATCCGAAGGCGAAAAACAAGCAAGTTGGTCACCTGATGATAAATGATCACATGGACACTCGCTACACCAGAGGTATCGCGGGTGCGTTGCCGGCCTTCAAAAGTCAGCAAACAAATGTTGCTAACTCTTCCCCCCACCCCAATGAGCTCTGACGACCTTACTCACACTCGGAAACACAACATTAAAATTATCAATGTTATTTAAGGAATGTCTTCTGTAAGGTGGAGGTACTTCCCCAGTCGGGCTGCTCTTTGAGCGAATGAACGCTATGCCCTACCTCTCTTCGGATCAGTTGGGACAACTATCACACTACTTTGTTAGTAGTCCCAAAGTAATTTATTATTTATTACAACTGGGCCTTTTATTCTTATAAAATCCATAAATACCGAAATACTAAGCAAGTAATATGTAGGTAGTAGCTATTACGTTGAGAATACCGTGTAGATACGTAGGATAATAATTCTAGGTGTTTAAAGGCTATGGATAAAGTGTACATAATTTGACATTATGGCTGCTTTACAATTGAATAATTCCTTGAAATAAAGTGGTTAAGCAAATTGACTGGAAACCAATTATTTTTGTTCATTTTGTCAGCTAATTATAAACATAATATTATATAGAATTTGAATTAGAGCGTTATTTGAATATTGTTTGCGCAAACGATACCAGATGCGACCGTTGTTTGACTTCTTGTCTTGTTCATAGGCCTAGATACCACCATAAGAAACAAAACATAAACCACACAAATCCTTCGCTAAAATCGAGAATATCGGCCGCAGGATTTTCCATGCGGGCAGAAACTAGTTACTTTAAGAACAACAACTTCCACCCGCTTATTTGCACGAGTAAATTATGCGCCCGTCTCAAAGTTAAGTTTTTCAAGCGCTTAATAACACAAAATTTTACTGGAATGAATATATGAAACCTTAAAACATCAGCCAATGACAGATGTCAGTCGGTCCCGTCAAAATCACTTACGCGGTTTCGAAGACAAAGAAGCGAAAACAAATTTGGTTTTTTAGTATTCGTAGCTACAGTTTATAATTGCATATACCTACATTTCATCATCATCATCATCATCATCATATCAGCCGAAAGACGTCCACTGCTGGACAAAGGCCTCCCCCAAAGATCTCCACAATTGCCAGTCTAACGCTATCCGCATCCAGCGATTTCCAGCGACCCGCACAAGATCATCGGTCCATCTCATCATATACATTTAGTATAAAAAAAATATTTTGACATTCCAGACGGATTCTTCAGGTTAATTTTAATATAGTAGAACTAAAATCAAAAATAATAGCTTCGTAACTTCTTATTTACTTAATGATTAAAAAAAATATATATGACATACAAAAATAGATAAGATAGACCGCACGGACGGACTAATTTCATTTTTTTTTGTCACTTTTATACGGTATTCTACAATGTTTATGTACTGCATTGTGAGCTTGACAAGTACAAGTGTATCTTAATACCCAAGTGCTGAATAAATTTCATTATTTAATCATTGTTATTTTTTTATATGAAAACGGTACATGTCAATATCAATAGGTTTAAAACAGATATTAAGAAAAGATTGGTACGCTTTAATTTTTGTTCATATAGATAAGTTCCTCATGGGCCCAATTTAGTACTCATCATCAACCCACGGACTACTTGGAGTCAGTCAGTACGTACAACTTAACAAGCGACACTTCGCAAACCACATTGAAAGGTCACAACCTCCTACGTAACACAGGTACACGTCAAGATTGTAATCACACGACTTGGAGCACAAATAATTAGCAGTCACCGAGCTACTGCCACTTTCCTTGAAACCAGCGAGAAAGTTACCCACGACTAGATGCAAACAGCATTCCACTAGAGTGTAAAGTCTTGTGCACCTTTGATCGAAGGAAGGGAATTCGTATATATGAAACTGTGTAAAACTAGGTTTTACCCGCGTAAAGCTTTATAAATTATAGCCTATGTGTTAATCAACTATGTGTTAATACAGTTTCAACAAAATCTGTTCGGTAGTTTTTGCATGAAAAAGTAACAAACATACACACTCACACACTCACAAACTTTCCAGTGTGTGTAATACCAGTGTTTGTGTAAATTGCGACCTTTGCGCAATAAAAAGGACAAGTACATTATATTCTTCAAAGAAGCCTTGAAGAAGCCAATCATAATTAGTGATGGAATCCTTAAGATAGTGTGAATATTCTTCGTATACTTCGTATCCGTCAATTATATAATTTATGGACTCAACGTCAGACGCCAGCTCATCAAACTACCCCAATCAGTCAAATTTCCCCAATTGAAAGTGAACCTTATGCTTAAGTGATAAAGTTGAAAATTTATTAAAGGATCTTTACAGATTGGGGTATCTGGATGTGCTGGCGTTTGTACACCTAGACTCAGAACAGCTACTTATTGATCACACGACGTGGCAAGGCGACTGTGTAAACGGCTGCGCCTCGCATGCAGTCAATACATCTAATGATCCTTAGAAATATTACAATAATGTAACACAAGGTTTCAATAATTTGTCAATAAAATTCATCATTTAGCGTGAGCTTAGAAAACAATTGATGATACATTAATTAAATGACGTACGAAAAGTTTAAAGTACTCATCAAAATAATCTCCAATAAATAATCTTACATAAAATAAAAAAACCTCGTGTAACCCACACATGGTTTTTTAAATATTATATGTTTATTAATTCAAATTACGAAGTTACTTTTTTGTCAGGTGTTAAGATCGTAGTGACGAATCTCTAATTTTGGATGATGTCTAAAAGCCACATCGCGGCATCGTCCAAAATTAGATTGTTGTCACAAATTTTATCCTCTTTTCTCTTCTTAAGTAATATGAATAAATGTAACATTTAAGTGAAATAATGCTTGTTGTAACTAAGATTTAAATTCCATTATTGAGTGGTTCAGAACCACTCACTCAAGAATGGATTATGAATCTCAGTTGAAATATCTGAATGTCCAATGAAAAGTTACCTACCGCTTCGGACACTCCAAATTGGGCGCATAACACACACTCACCATATTCCTAGTCTTAATAGCATGTGGTATCATGCTTAAGTTACACTATGTTGCTTAATTCACAAACAACTAAAGAATAGCAAAACATACATACAGACAAATTGATGAAGACTCCTTCTTGATTATAATCATAGCGTACTTTCTGTTCAGTTTGGAAATCGGTTCAGTTTCGGGCAAAAAATAGGAGGGAGATAATCTCAGCAGGTTTCGCACGCCATCCATTGATATCTTCCAAGTTAACGACACATGGTGAAGTACACACATATAATAAGAGACACGCGAATCTACAAACAGCCGTAAAACGCTCTCTTGTCAAATCATCTCAGCTCACTCATATCATGGGCCCTACTATAAACAACAAGTTACCGGATGCCGTTAAATCAGCTCCTGGTTCCTACCTTGTTAAGTTTTAAATACAGTCTTAAACGCTGGCTCACTGAGCAACTCTTTTATAATTATAACGAACATTGACTTCGAAGTGAGCGACTAAATTTAAAATTGTATTGTTTTTTTTATTAATAAAATAATTTACCACTGATATATAATTTATTTTACTTTGTCTTGTTTTTAGTTTGACTTTTATTGGAATTCTACTAAATTTCGTGATTATCTAACATTACAATCGTTGACATGAAAACTGGCTTTACGAAATAAATGAATATGAATATTCCTCTAATCAATTTAACGGTTTGAGAGACTCATGTATCTATACCAACTGTTCCAAGATCTAGAATAAACAAAAGTAACGGTGGTTTCCTTTATCTATTCCATTCATTGGATCTCTCATCCCATTGTTTCGTTACAAAAAGCGTTCTCAAAAAACAGCAAAATGATAAAGACTGGAGGTAACATACACCGGCTGGCAAACCACATCGAGGTCAGCAAGGTGCAAGCGGCAAGTGGGAGATGACTCGTTACTGGCACGCACCGTTAGGGCTGCCAATCACGTAGCTAGCTAATATTTCTATAGACATTAAAAATAAATAATAATAAATATCTTGAGACAACTACACACTGCCATCTGATCCCAAACTAGGCAGAGCCTGTAGTATGCCAACCAGACAATTGATAAACGTTCTTATATGTATATTTCGAGGTACTTACATATTCTGCTAATATAACGTGATGCGGGACTTTTTGAGTATGGATGTTTGTTACTCTTTTACGCAAAACTACCGAATGGATTTTGATGAAACTTTGTAGTAATAAAGATTATATGTAATACATCCATAAATGCGAATGTAATGTTTCTGTCTGTCTGTCTGTCACGCTTTCACGTTAAAACTGCTGTAGTTGGTACACAGATAGTCTAAAGTCCGAGAAAGAACATAGGCTACTTTTAAATGCGATAAAACGGTTGTAAGGGGGATCAAAAGCTGTATGGAAGTATCGTCATTTTTGAAGCTGGAATCTTTAAACTTATTTTTTATGCTGTTGATTCGATATAAATTGAATATGGCATTTAAAAATTGTAAAATAAATACCCTTTGGGGTGTAAAATAACAAATAAGGAATAGGGAATGAAAGTTTGTATGGAAATATGCAATATGTGAATGTTTTATAAGTGTGCGACAGGACAGGACACCAAATATTAAAGATATTCTGATGTAACAATACAGCTAGTAAATAATAATAAATATCATGAGACAACTACATACTGCCATATATGGAAACCGAACGCAGGCACCAAACAAATAATCGTGCATATCACTCGAAATTTTTCTCATGTTCGGGATCGAACCCACGACTTCGGGCTTAGCAATGAGGGTCACTAACCACTAGATCTACAGGCAAAAGTAAAACTTATGACAAAATTATACTTATGTAGTCTATTCAAGTAAATGTTCTTTAAATCCCCGCATCGCGTGGGCTTTACAAACTTTACCAACTTAATTAAACTTTGCAATTAAGGGACACAAAGAACATCCATATTCCAAACAACATTTATGATCCACACTGATGGACCTGACACACGAGGTCACAGAGATGTAGCCTTAAAAAATAAGTGTCTGTGTCATTTTCCTATATGTATAATAAAGTATATACGGTAGGTACAGACACCAGCACATCCAGCTACCGCAACCTGTCAAATTTCTTTTATAGATTTTCAACCTTATCACACAAGCATAAGGTTCACTTTCAATTGGGAAAATTTGACAGATTGGGGTAGCTTGATGTGGTGGCGTCTGTACTTAAAACAAAACAGAACTTAGTCTGCTAGGCATTCTACTGCTTGCAAATATTGAACTGAAAGTAGTTAAGCAGTTGTCTATACTTTTTCATTGGTTTTTATTTCGGCGATTATTCCTCCGCGATATGGACGAGGTGTGTACTTTTATACTTTTATGAATACCTATAAATAAGGGGAATGGAGAAGAAGAAGAAATATCGAAGTTAAGGGTTAAAGTAAAGGGGCTCTTGAACATTTTCTAAAAAATACAAACTGAGTAACAAAGTTTGCTTTATCGAATAAAATCAAAGATCAAACACAGTCCACAAGCACTGAGAAATCGCGAAACATATATACGTGAAAAAAAAACATTTAGTCAAATTGATAAACACGTATTTTGAATGTTAAGTAAAATGATTATACGGCACAACTTCAAATTTTCTTTCAAGAATATCTAATATCTTTAATTCTTCTGAATATCTCAGCAACTAAATGTCTTATGGAAGAAATGAAAAATTATTATTTTACAACAACGTGTCTGAATAGTTTTGTCTTTGTCTATGACGCGGCTGGTCTATGACTGTTAATTGAATAAATTATCCCTCTATTTATGCAGCATTGGACCTTAAAGGTGCATAAGTAAAAGTTGTAAAATTTAATTTATTGCGTGATTTAGCCTGCAATATTTATCACTGCCGTCGCGCCATGCCGGTGTTTAGCCGTTAAATATTAGCACTAATAAATTGAGTGTATTAGTCAGAGGAGTTGGTAAATGCGAATTATATTCTCTAAGAGATATTGGTGCTGATATGTATGAGCAGATATAATAAACTACGAGGCATTTATTAAACCTAACTAGTAACTCCCACTAGCCCAATTAACTAAAACTAGGCTTATAGTTTTTTTTAGACAATAACTTGATACGAGGTAGCTAAATATCATTGCTATAATAAAATAAATTTTATAAATGTTTTCATACAATGTGTACCTAAATATCTATGTTACTAGAAATAAAAATGTATACAACTATATTACTACAGACATGTTCTGACTATTTACAAGCGCTTTCTTAAAAGTCTACGTGAATAAAAACCTTTTTTATTTTATTATATTTAAGAAATTTTACTGTTGCATAATTACATGTAGGTAGGTACTGTTATATATATGTAATTATGCAAAAGTATAATTACTAACCAAAATAATAAATGAAATTTAATATCGTAATCTATTCATTAAGCTGAACAATTGAAACAAAATTAGTTTGTGTAATGCAAATAAGTCTGTTTTCGGCTCCCAATATGAAATATTTCAGCGACACTTTTGAATGTTCTTTTTTGGATATTTGTAAATCGATGTTATGCCTGTTGTTCAGTTTAATAGAAAAATTAAGCACTTTAAGTCTCCGCCACTATTTACACCTTCTTTTAAAATAGTGGGCTAAATAATATAACGAGCTATTTCAAACATTCTTTGTACTGCTTTAGACTTAGTGACACGACACTTAACGTTCCGTCCGAAATACGGAGACGCTCTCATTCTCCCATCTATAGGCTGATAGTGTACCTAGGTGCTTTACCTTGCCTAGCCGACCACTAATGGGGCAGTGAGTGCTATGAGAGCTATGAGCACCTCTAAGCTAACAAATTATAAAAATAATCGATTTGAGTGCCATTGCTTTTGATCATCATTACAGCTAAATAAGTCCACTGCTGGACAAGCCTCCCTCAAGAATGGTCTTGGGGGGATCTGCCATAATCGCCACGCTTGGCAGGCGGGTTGGCGATCGCAGTAAGATAGTCATAGTAATCAGAAGGAAGCTGCTGCCCATCCTCTGGTAGATATTCCCTCGGGTCGACTTCTACGCCCCCCACGGGATGAGATGGGGTGATGATATTCTGATTCTGATATTTGTCGCCGTCACCACACAGCAGATGCTTTTGACAGCCATTTAGTTTACCTTCGTGAAGAAATCTGCCTGTGTCACTCAGGATTTTATTTAATACTAGCTGTGCCCCGCGGTTTTACCCGCGTTAAACTTTATAAATTATAGCCTATGTGTTAATCCAGGGTATCAGCTGACTCCATACCAAATTTTATTAAATCGCTCTAGCCGTTTAGACGTGAAGAAGTAACAAACATACACACCCACACACTCACAAACTTTCGCCTTTATAATATTATAGTGTTGTGTGTAATAAAAATAAATTCGATTAAAGCTATCAATCATTCATAAATGCTTGCTCCATATATTTTTCTAACTGTCAAGTAGCAGTCTAACGTTGTGAAAGTATAGGCATATTTTATTAGGATTGTGGCAACCCTATGCGAGTAGGCCGGACTCTCGAGTGGTGTCGCTAGACAGAGCGGCGCGCCACAAACTAGCATTATTATCGTCGCCAACGCAACCGATGCTATGTTCTGCTATTTATCTATTTACTACATTGTTTGCTTATCTACCTACGTGTTTACATGGACACCTAACGGAGTTTTAAAGAGTTAAATCTGTGACAGGATCGCTGATCTAATCTTTAAGATGCGCTTGTAAATTGTCAGAACATGGATTGTAGTAGAATAAGCTCACTATATGTATTTCATTATGAATACGAATAGATTTATTAGACAGGTAACTTATATCTGAACATAATATCACGTACGCGCTAAACAGCTTCGCTGTGCTGTTCTCAAACCTTGAGTTTGATCGTCGTCATCATCATCGCACCGCTGTTCTATCTCCAGCTAACACGATTTATGTGATATTAAATGATTATATGTACTTAGTTTCAATAAATGTACTTCATCATCTGGCCTGAGCCAGAGGTCGTGGGTGCGATCCCTACCTTGGACAAATCTTTGTGTGACTGTTCTGTCTTGGTATAATTTATACATATAATAAAATCGTAGGAAAGTCAAAACTGTACATTGAATATTTTTTTAAAGGATATTTAGGGCGTGATCATCTACCATCGTGCGTGCGTATCTACCATCGATATCGAAGCCAAAAATATAGTGTTTAGAATTTTGTCTGTTTGTCTGTATACATGTCCGAGCTAAACTCAAAAAGTACTTCATGGATTTACTTCAAATTTCGCATGAATACTAACAGGTCGGGTTAACATATCACCGGGGCTACACATTACCACGTTATCACATACGGGGGAGGAACTGTCATAATTTATAAAATTTTACACGGGTAAAACCGCGGGGCACAGCTAGTCTATAATATGTGTGTATTTAGAAATATGTAAGTATTATAATCAGTTGTCTGGTTGCCATAGTTCAGGCTCTACCTAGTTTAGCATCAGATGGCAATGTGTTAGTTGTCCCAAAATATTTATTTATTTCCCAAACTTTCGTTTTCATATAACTATAACGACCCTAAAAACGGAAAGTCATACCTAATCCTGAAATAAAAACCCCTTGGTTGTTTGGAAGAGATCCCATGTTGAAACTAAAAGTATAACTATTTATAATAACTGCTTCAAAATGTGCATTGTTTTGCGGGCAGGAGGGTAGTGCGAATTGCATCCCGGCTTGATTAGCAAGGGAATCCTAAATGTTTTCTGCCAGTGCGGATCGTCCGTAGCTAAACACGGTGCGTATACCCCGGATTGGTAGCTAGTACTAGTCCGAGTCCCGCCAGACGATTAAATTTATGATTGCTCAAATTACTTAAGTATAGAAATAAGATTTACCCTTTGTATTGCGAATTTACTACATATTCAATGTAGTTATTTGTGTGATGAGCACGAATATTTGTTACTGAGTCATGGATGTTTCCTATGTATATAAATATTTATCTATCTATATAAGTATGCATATCGTCGCCTGGTACCCATAGTACAAGCTTTGTTTAGTTTGGGGCTAGGATGATCTGTGTGACATTGTCCCTAGATATTATTATTATTATAATGTAGTAAATTCGCATTCTTAGCTATTATTTAGAGGGATATGCCATAATCATGAGGCTTAGCAGACGGATAGCGATCGCAGTATGATGGTCAGATTACGCTGAGAGACGCTAGTGCCTGCTGTTCTCTTGGAGATATTGCCTCGGGATGTGAGAACGAGATAGCTCCGTATGAAGTGCGCCTTAATTATATTCTCTCTTCAGTGTTGTGCACTTTTCGGTGTAATTTCTTTGTAAGCTTCCATTTCCAAACCTTTCTTCAACTGGATCAAATTAAATGCCCATTCTTTTTTCTTCGTCTACTCTCTATAAGTTTTAGTATTTGCCGTTCTGCTTGCACTCTATTGAAGACTGCGTCATTTGTCACTTCAATTGTATTAATCAATTACATTAACGTGTTTCTATCTATGATTGAAAACGTTTCACCGCCAGTTGCCATCAATTCTTGCGTCATATTGAAGCATCATATAAAGTTACAACATTATAAGTGAATCTCCCATGACACAGCGACCCAGCGCGTCTTTATTACGTAGGCAGTATGTACTATTTTCGTAATAAAACTGTATCCACAAACGTGCTTCGACTAAACCATGACTGCCATGATAATTCAATCGGAGAAACCTAATAGCAGACGCAAACATAAGATGGGCTTCAGTAAACACAGCACAACGGTATCTAAGTGGTTAGATGGGAAAGGCCTTTTTATTCAAATAAGCCATGATTTAACAGATATTACGAAAATAAATCATGAATAAAGTTATCGATAGTGTTACATTAACCGATAGAGGCGCTCATAGATCTTCTTCACCAGATTCTCGCGTACAAGACACTGAGACAGATTTACTGCTAATCCGGTTGGAGCTTTTCAAAAGAAATTTCTTCTGCATGTCCATAATAATAAACAATCATCTGCCTAAATGTTTTAAAGAATTGCCATTACCAAAATTAAAAAAAAAAACAGGTGACTGACATGTTACGTATTACAAATTAATAGATTACCTAGAAGATAAGTTTACATAGTATTAATAAGAATGTATATTATTTCCAATTAATAAATATTATGATTATTAAGCATGTATGAAAATTTACACGTCATTCATTGATGACAGAATATGTAGAGCATAATTATGTAACACCAATATTACCATGTTCTAGCAAATAAATAATTCTGATTCTGATTCTCACCGGTCCATAAGTGATCGACGAGGTTAAGCAACTAGATTCCCGGTCAGTCCATAGATGGGTGACCGACAAAGTGGATTAATTTCTGAGCGTCTCCGTGCTTCGGAGGGCACGTATAGACGTCGTTCCCGGTTGTAGTCCTTAGACAACAGTCGTTAAGCCATGTTAGATGCCTTGCCTACTGGGCGGTTAGAACAACTCTGACAACAGGGTAGGTAACCACAGCCCATACGATAAGTAAATAAGACAATAACTGATAAATGTAAACGATCATTTTTAAGAGACGTAAACTGTTTACGTTTCAGTAAACAGTTAGTTGCTCAGTAATTGGGTAAACAGCTTCACCGTTCTATCTGAGATTGATAGGTACTTAAAAAATATAATACTTTAACGCAAAATTGGGAAATCATAAACCTAATCGTACTATGCAGATCGAACTAACATCCTTTTCCAATCTAGGGTAGGCGGACAATACATAGATAACACACACATAGATATGCCAGTGTAAGTATCGCGAAATAACACCTACGCTCTCGGACTCTATGCTCCCCAACTATTAATAACTATGTATTTATCACACAAATATTATAAAGGCGAAAGTTTGTGAGTGTATGAGTGTGTACTCACACACTCACAAACTTTGAAAAACTGTGAAAGAGTAACAATCATACACATGTTTGTTACTCTTCCACGCAAAATCTACCGCTGGGATTTTCATGAAACTTTGTAGTAATATAGGGTATATATCCGAATAACATATAAGCTATCCTACTAATATTATAAATGCGAAAGTTTGTGAGTGTGGGACTGTGTGAGTGTATATGTTTGTTACTTCTTCACGTCCAAACGGCTGAAGCAATTTTAATAAAATTTGGTATGGAGTTTGCTGACACCCTGGATTAACACATAGGCTATAATTTATAAAAATGACCGCGGGTAAACCCGCGGATACAGCTAGTTAACCATAGACACGATGTTAAGTAACAAAATATTTCCATCTGATGCCAAACTAAGCAGAGCTTGTACTATGGAAACCAGATAGATACTACATATACTACTTTTCTTTTGTAAATACATACTTAAATAGATAATTAAACCCAGACTCAGGACAAACAGACATGTTCGTGCACACAAATATCTGTCCTTTGTGGGATCCGAACCCACGACCTCCGGCGTGAAAAGCATTGGCCAACCACGCCATCAGGCCCGTCTATTATAAAACTATGATGATTATCCAAGATGACCTTAAGACTACGATTCGCACGGTCAAAAAGATTTCCATTATCATGACGGGTAGTAAACCGCTTGATATTTCCCAGGTTGCCTAGACAGACCGGCGCATGCCCACGCAATACGAGCTATATTACTTATACCTATGCTATTTATAGCTATTATTTATTGGCTAGATTCCATCAACATGCTCCTGTGAAAAGAATTAATGACGTTGTCGATGGGTATAACACAGTTATTTTGAATTTTATAATGATGGGAATTTATTTTGGGTGTGAACTTGACGATTTTAACAACGAAAGCAAAATTAAATTAAAATAAACTACCAGTGGCGTAGGATCTCGATAACACAATTTCTCAGATTTGTTTTGAATGTTACATGTTAAATTTATGAGCGCAGTTGATCATCTAATTCTATGAGATGTATTGAAGATATTGGCGGCACTTATAACAATGTATCTCACCAATTATAAAAATATTGGTCGTATTAAGCAGTTCTTTAAAACAGTATCTTAAAGACCTGCTTAATATCACTACCAATATTTTGTTTATAGCATGATTTGTTACCTTTTATAATAAAGAAAAATAAATCAAACCGTTCGTTGAAAACAGATTTTCTTAATTCACAAGGTAGCGAGAACGAATTATGCCTTTAAATTTTCTAAATAGATGTTACTAAATATGTAGGTACTTAAGTCTTTGTACGATTTTATAAAAGCCGTTACTTTGAAAGAGTAAAACTATTTTGACCCTAAGACACAAGCTAGATATATCGCGAGCATATTTTTGCAGTCTAGCGCCGCGTACCTACTGCTTCTCAGACAGCGTATTTTTAACCAACTTCGAAAAAAGGTTATCAATTCAAATATATGTTATTATTTCTTTTACGCAATTCTCAGTTGTTTGTTAATTGACTTAGACAATTCGTTTTTATTCAATAGGGAAAGCTTAAATAACTTTTATTTGTACTACAACATGTGGGGCCCCATGTAATTTTAGTACAAATCGGTAGTTAATAATTTGTTGATATCATGATGATGAAAGTTGAATTTAGTTGTATATTTTTGGGTCTTGGCATGCCACATATAGTGCAATAACGGCAGTTGCAGAAACCTTTGGGGGAAGTCTTAGTACGGCTTAGTAAGCAGTGATATGTCGTTTCTTCCGGCTGATATAATGATGTACCTATGTTTCTTAAAATAGAAATCACTGTTCATCAATGCGTCGCCTTAGACTAGATACCGTGTTTCGGGATCGCTGGAGGAAGGGCACTCCACTCGTCTTGTATAAGCGGTCCCGGGAAGAGGTAACCTGCTGTAGCTCAGGTTGCCTAAACGCGCTTGTGCGTGATGGGGAGGCATTCGGGCCCCTCCCGTCCCCGGGGGAGAGTCTCAGACGTTCAGTGTACAGCGGGGGTACTGGCGAGATCGTTCACGAGTACCCAGAGCCCCCGCTACAGGCACTGTGAGGCTGGCTACCGTGGTGGTTTTAGTGGGTCGGCCCTACACCACGTGCGAATGGAATTTCCACCTCGAAAAAAATATACCGTGTTTAGCTAAATATAAAAGAAAGTACGTTTTTTAGTTTCAAAACTGTGGATCAAAGTAAATTTATAATTCGGCGTTAAAAAATATATGGACAGACAAGGTTATCACAAATTGTTGCTGTTTTATAATATTAAAAGTTTTTCCTTGACGTCTGTACTATAAATATGGAATTTACTCTATAGAAATAAGTTCACATGACTAAAAACTCCTAATTGCAACAATAAAATAACTTATCAAATATAGATATAATTTAATAGGACATTTTTATACATCGTATATTTTTATGAATAACTAGCGGCCCGGTACGTGCTTCGCTACGTATAAGGCATAGTAATAAAAAAAAATGATTATTAAGTTCATTTATTCAAACAAAAAAATATTTTAAATTGCTAAAAGATGTTGATTTTACACTTTTTCAAGACTTTTTTTAAATTTTCTCTACGTACAGAACTGATATACTACATACTGACTTCCACGAATAATTCAAGACCAAAATTAGCCAAATCGGTAAAGGCGTTGTTGAGTTATAACATTTCAACGAAAAGTGGCATTGAATTTTATATATATAGATAGATAGATGACGTAATATCACACCTTTTAAAACATTATTTCAAAGACAAAAATATCGTCATTTTCCAGCATGTATTTCCCTTATACGCCCCCACAACACGAGAACTAGACAATTATCACTTTATATTTGCTGCGATCACAAGAATCTAAATTTGAATCAAATACCTGTTCATTGGCTACACCCACGAAATACAACCTCTTTGCCTTAAAAGAAATTTCTTTAGTCGTCATTAGAGACTTTTTTAGGAGATCGGTAATATTCTGTTTGTGTAAATTGTGATAAGAAAATATATTTTTCGAACTCCTTCGAATTGTCAACAAAATTGACTTAAAGTAGTATTTCAATAAAATTACTGTTTTAAGTAGATGTCGATAATATTACTGCTTTAAGCAGTATTGTAATAAAATTACTGCTTTAAGCAGTATTGTAAGACATACCACTGTTAAACCCGCGATGGTTTGTGTGGTATGTTCTGAGTTTGTATTTATGTTATTAAAATTAATGTATTGAATAATAAACTAAAAAAAAAAAATTACTGCTTTAAGCAGTACTTCAATAAAATTACTGCTCTAAGTAGTATATCAACAAAATTAATGCTTTAAGCAGTATTTAAATAAAATTAATGCTACGTAGTATTTCAACAAAATTACTGCCTTTCTACTACTACCTACTACTACTAATTTCTCTTTTTTTATGTGTATAGATTAGTATCTTTATACACTTTATACTTACCGACGAGGATACCTAATTTAGCCCAAATAAATTCCGTTTCCAGCTCGATTATTTCGTAAAGTAACTACTTGCTGGTATAAACTAATTTGCTTAAGTAAATAAACAACAAAACGAGCCCGACTGCTCCACAAGTCACACAATAGGTTATACCGTGGACTGACGCAGCCCCAGGCTTTCACAATAAAAGTTCATTACACTGTTTTTCAGTGGCGGAGCAAGATATATTTTCAAAAAGAACCTGAACAAAATAAACCCGCACTCGGTACAAAGTAACGTGTCACTTTTATTAAATGCAATGCATTTGTGGTAGTAACAAATAACAAACCTGTGTCACTCAACGCTTTTTATATCATCGAAGGAGTATATTGAAGTGCCTCGTTGCAAAAGAAAGCTTATCGAATACTACGTCGATAATCCAGCAGCCTAAGTGTCAGCAACGTGCTATTGGCAAGTGCGTTTTTTTGTATATACTAGTATTATGAGAACTTTATACAACATGTAACGTAATTAATGCACATCCTGAAAATAGTGTGTTCAGAATCGTTTACTGAATCGATTTATATCATTTTCAATATAAGTAACTTTTTATTCCAAAATAATTTAAACTGCGGAAATTATCGTTATTTTAACCCTGTACAGTCAAAACAAATTGAAATGGACCGTAAGTCAAAGTAATAAGACTTTTAAATCGCAACTGCGATTTAAAAGTCTTATTTCTTTCTTATTCATACAAATTCCATAATTCAAATTTCTTCTTCTTTCTTGGAATAAAGTTTATTCAAAAAATAAACTTTATTCCAAGACAATAATTTAGTAAATAACAATGCATATACATGTTAAATTAAAAATTCAGTGTATGTATTATGATAACAACATAATATTCTAATTGGGGTGTTTGAGTGTGTGCGTTAATTACGTTACATGTTGTAGAGAGAATACGTTAGTCTTCTTTTATAAGTTTATCTACCTTCTTTTATTTTTTATAACAATTTATATGAGCGACATTTTTCATAAACATTATTGAATGGTTGAATTTTGATTTTAAGGTTGCTTTTTTTCTCTTTTGAGTTCCTACTCAGCGCAAAAATCCTTCAATAAACTTCCTCATATCATCATCGTGTAAGAAGAAACATAATTCTCGAATAAACTTAAATCATATTTATTAATATAAAACTAAATTGGCATACATTTAGTATTATATTAATTAATAATAATATTTATTGATCACCCATTAAAACAACCATGTTTAGTGGATAGAAAATAAATGTTTATTTATTGATTGACTATTTAGTGCAGATAGAAAGTAACCACGTGTTGTGTGCATGCCACCTGTAATATACTATATATAACTATTATCTAAGAATGATTCAAATGTACATTTCGGATTGGCTGGAATTAATAATGAAAGAGTTCCCCATTGGCTAGTCAATGGCCATTACGCAAAAATTCTTGAGCTATTAAAACACTCAGTTTGTTCTACTTAATCTCTACACTCTAAATTCTAAGCCGATAAACACTAACAGGTTTTATGAACAGGTATTATAGACGTCTCTTCATAACAGCCAAGTCGAGGAAACTTGTAGGTATTAGGAACACTACGCCGCTGCTGGGTTCATACTTTGTTGCATACACATTGAAAATCAAATAAGACTTTGTTAATTAAATGAGCACTGAATACTTACAGCAGTTGTTTCCACGACTAGGTGCTAAAACTGACACAAAGAGATCCATTTAATAGTTTAATAGGTACTAATAAACAACTAAAACAGTAAATATTTAAAGATAAAGTATACAATTACTTAAGCGGAAATTGACAGTCAAATGGAGTTTTGAGCCAATATTACTCAGTATTCCATACTAAAATACACATAAGTAAATATCCTACTAATATAATAAACGCGAAAGTTTGTAAGTATGGATGGATGTTTGTTACTCTTTCACGCCAAAACTACCGAACGAATTTTGATGAAACTTTGTAGCAATATAGCTTAAATATCCGAATAACACATAGTCTATAATTTATAAAGTTTGACGCGGGTGAAACCGCGGGGCATAGCAAGATCTCTATATTTTGTAAACACAATTCAACATTCCTTTAAAGAAAACAAACAGCCGTAGCCGCCTCGAAAAATGTTTATAACAGTCCATAAAATTACCAATTTATGAAATTAATTTCAATTTAATCATATTTCTTTTGGTTTACACCTAAACAAAAAAATATATATAATATATGCAGTACTTAGTAATCTCTGTTTTGTTAATATAACATTATATTTTGAATGTACCAAAGTCGTAAAAATACTAATTCAGAAGTCGCTGATCTATACCTTAACTAAATGGCATGTAAAGAATGAAACCCCATAAAATGTTCAACATTGTGGCGAGCGGTGGGTCAGAGGATTCTGGTATGAACTAGAACATTCTAGGAATGTTACAAAAGCCACCAAAATCCCTTATTGGTATTAGGATTCGAAACCCGAACTCTTCTTAAAATACTTAGATAATCTCTGTTTTGTAAGTATTATATATTATTAAATATTGGTTTAAATTCGAGCTAAACTAAAAGAAATATAAAGAATGGAAACCCCATATTCGATATATAAGTTTTCAAAAAATATTTATAAGTGCCTACTTAGTAAATCTCTGTAATACAAATAACACTGAATATAATAATATCGTTAATCGAGAAGCGCGTATTCAAATCCTAATAACTATAAGAAATATGCAGGATAAAAATCCCACAAAATATTTTATATATATCCTCAACTTCTATCTTAAAATATGTACCTATACTCTGTTTTGTAAATATTACATAATATTTTAGTTATCGCAAGTTCTAGCTGAGCGCACGTCGTCAAAATACTAATAAAGCTTTGTTTATGTTTTGTTGCTTCTACAACTAAGCTATTTATGTAATGTAAACGTTCGCTCGTGGCTTATTTTGCTTGTATTAAGTCCTTTTCCGAGTTGCTATTTCTGGGGAGCTTAATCTGGTAGTTCCGACTTAGTATAAACATGTACGAATCCGTGCGTCAAACCGTCAACCATAAAGTTTATTTGTCATAATATGTAAAGAGAGAAAAGCTTGTGTGACTTTTGATAAGTATGATAAACAAACTTGCAACCTACAACAATTAATCGTGCTCATCACACAAAGATGTGTCGTAGAATCGAACCTACGACCTCTGGCAGCCTATTGGTCTAAAGTAGTTTCGCGATTTCTCTTCAAAGCAAACATGGGCTCAAATCAACTAGCAAATAAGTACGTACTAAATAACCCGAACCAGGAGGAAATTTCTTGGGATTCGAACCTCGGCTAAAATAAATATCCTGAGACATTATTCACACACGACTATTTCATCCCAAACTAAGCAGAGCTTGTACTATGGGAACCAGATAACTGATATACTACATATACTACTTTTCTTTTGTAAATACATACTTATATAGATTAATTACACCCAGACTCAGGACAAACAGACATGTTCATGCACACAAATATCCAACCCACGACCAGCGGATTGAAAGGCAAGCATTTACCAACCACGCTAACCACCAGAAGTTCAGTTTTTAGGGACGTTAAGGGCAACTGTCGCTCTATATTAATAGGCGACGACGGGGCCGCCCGCGCATTTCATTTCCCCGGAATGTCATCGTAACGACTGCAAACTAACTGTCGTAAGAGTCGGTATCAATCACATCATCTTATTTATCGTCATTCTTACTAAATAATATAATAGATACATAGATAAGAGTACACTTGAACGCACCAAAAAAAATCTAAGCAAATCTGTACCTGTATTTGCAGCGCCAGCACATCAAGCTACCCCAATCTGACAAATATCCCCAATTAAACCTTATGTTAATGTGATAAAGTAGAAAATCTATAAAAGAAATTTGACAGATTGGGTAGCTGGATGTGATGGCGTCTGTACAATCGGCGGTTGTACTGCTTTGTAGCGATCTCTTCCAGATAACCGTAGGGTGGACAAGGAAAAGTAAGATGGAAAAGGCGGTAGTTGTTTAATATCAAAATAAAAATAAACTTCCCTTTTATATCGTACTATATAATACTCTTAAAATCCAGACTATAAAAAAGACAAACATCTAATGTAATGCAATATAACAAAACGCGGAAGCAATAATTTCAGCGTATAAAACAACCGAACAGATTTATTGTTATCAGCGGCACTTAGCAATACTGCTCATAAATCAATAGATTAGACGTTAACAATTTGTACTGCACATGCATCTAATACAGCGATTCTCAAACTTTTACAATTATTTTTTTATTTATTTGTACAACCAGTGCTTGTTTCATTGTTTCTCAGATCTTGAGTTTGTATATTACTCATGACATTATTTTTGTTATTTATTTTTGTCCCACCTAGCACCCTACCAGACTTCCAGAGCTTTTCCTTCAAAATCGATGTTTGACGGATATTAAAAAGGAGATTCTCAATTAGCATTCCTCATTTTTGTCCAAAATATACGCGATTTCTTCTGGGTGAGTGAACAATTTTTCATAAGTTTGTTTTTTATTCTTCAGAGATAGGTCCATGTCTTTTTGTTTAAATTGGATTATGTATGAAAACAGTAATAACTGGGACCACGGTAAAGTATAAAATAAATTATTTAGAAAATAATATAACGCTTGTCCTTTAAGTTGTTGTTTAGAACTTTACAGACGCGGAAAACATAGACAAGATGACTGGCCGTTGGTCTGGCGGTTAGCCCCAGACTCCACCCGGAAGTGTGATGAGCGGAAGTCTGGTTACATGTAATTGAGGTTTCTAGTAAACCTACATCAGTTTCAATTTAAATTTATTCAATTTAAATTTATTTATTGCATTCATGGGTTTACATAGGTCTTAACAATAGAGTAGGTACAGTACCAAACATGAACCCTGCTAGGGCACAGCAATATTTTTACATTGTAATTTGGGAGGTAGTATAGTAGGTACAGGTATAAATAATTGTCATGATGATCAGGCACCAGTCTCTCACAAAGTTGAGTTCTAGCTTGGCAGTATTGTCAAATCATTATTGAATTGTCTCTAGATTCTAGTTAACCCTATTCTTCGTGAAGAGAAACTAAAATATATTTTGAATTATTATTACGTTCTGTGTCCGGGTGTAATTTATCTATAATGTTTATGTATGTCGTATGTAATAGCCGTGTGGTTTCCGGCCCAGAAAGAATAACACGGCCACATCTCACCATTTCGTGCGTGTCGTTAAAGGCGACTTAGGAAAGCACCAGGTTGTCGGGCAGCAGCGCCACTTGTGTACACACGGCTACATATCAAACTATACATTTCCAATATAAGCTGACCTGTCATTGTATGGAAATCCTATACAACGCGAGATCAGCTTATACTGGAATTGTATAGCTTGATATGTAGCAGTGTGTACTAGCTACCACCTAACTGCTGGCCGCAGCTAGGTGGTAACTCTAAACGTCATGTTAAAAAAATGTCTTAAAGTTTGAGAACCATTCTAAGAAATGTTCTAAATATTATGTGAGTGCGTAGGCTGACGTAGCCAGTGGGTGCCGGACGCGGTCCATTTGGACTCTTCGCACTAACAATATGTAGATAGAAGTGTCCTTGCCGGTATTTGGGGACCGATCGGACGATCCATCTCCATCCGGCCGATGCGTGATTTAGCGAGATTTGTCCTTTATTCTGTCTGCGAGGTTAGTTCTTTAGTTTTGTACATATTGTGGGAGCAGACTACCCTAATGTAAGAGGAATGTAACTATTAATTATAATACCAATCTGCAGCAAAAGTGAAGCTCTAGGCCTCACACCGTGACTTCATCTGCGCTGAGTTAAAAATAAGGTCATGTAGTAAATAATATGTAAGTATAATACGGCTGGAAAAGTCTTTGGCCCAGATAGCTTCGGCTAGCCTAAAGACAAAGAAAAGGACTTTTTATTAATTGCTTCCTTATTTGAATTTCTTAAGAGGTCAGTAGAATAACGAAGCCGTCAGCTGGTTGAACTTTTGGTATGTAAAGTATTTTTTTTTGTATTTTGATAATTGTTGTTCTGAACAAAGTTAGGTTAATAGGCAAATGCAGCTCCTTAAGTTTAATCCACTATTTATGCAACACATTATATAAGAGTAATTTAAATTAGTAAGCGAAAGTTAAGCAATGATAATATAAAACAAAAATAAGTTGACACCTAATTATTCTTCAAAGACTCGCACACAAATACAATTATCTTAATGATAAAGTCCTCATAGTCCAATTTCAGATATGGCGGCCAATCACCATATAAACTAGCCTATACCTAACTAGGTATTTAGTCCCCGTGTGGCGGGGTACTTGACAAACAAATAATTTGACAAAAATACAAAGTACATCTAGACTCAGAAAAATTACTTATGGGTCACACAAATAGTTGCCCTGCGCGGGACACGAAGTAGCGAGGCGGGTGTTTTAACTGCTGCGCCACACGTGCAGTACACAAGCGTGTGTCCAAACACAGGTGTACTCTCTATTCCAACACTCTCATAATCCGATGACAGGCTAGTCGATACTACCGGAGAGAGGTCAGGTGTAGGACCAACCTCTTTACGTGCCCACGTTGGCAACACAACCATCTACCAGCCATTTGGCTGCCACTGGGTGTTCTAGCTAGAAATACCCCAATAAAACTTATTGGGTCATTCTATTCTTCTAAGAAAGCAAACAGTCGTTTCAATTTAGTTTTTATGCTCCCCCCCTAAATAGAGCTTTAAAGATCATGTACCATCGACATCAACATGAACATAAAGCTGTACTTTATTGAAAATGTACAAGATGTAGCGATAAAATTCGCATAAAAGTACCATTAAAAGCTTTCAATTACCAGTTTAATTGGAAGTATCGTCTCACAGACACAAAATTAATCACAGTTAAGGAAAGTAATGGCTGATTGCAACTGACATCTCATAAACTACCCTATCAAATGTCGCACTACATTGTTAATGGGACTTGGGTAACGTAGACTGGACCCATCAATTGGACATTTTGCAACCAACCAGACAAAACAACTATGAATTTAATGACTCTGTTGAAGATGTAAAATACTTCGCATAAGGGGAACGTGTTAGTGATCTTGACTAGGAGACATCAAACGTTAATTAGGGTGTTATAATCTGTAGTCCGAGACAGCACTAATAATCTTCTTAACGTCATTGCAGAAGAGTATGACTTGCAATAATATTAACTGGTGTAAATAATAATAATAATATCCTGGGACATCATTCACACACGGCCATCTGATCCCAAACTAAGCAGAGCTTGTACTATGGAAACCAGATAACTGATATACTACATATCGATACCTTAAATCTCAAATGGCGTAATCATCATTTTGGACAAAATGACTTTTGAATGCTGTTTTACTCAATTTTTATTTCTCTATCGATCTGTCTTATCAGTGTTTCAAAATTCTGTGATTACAGCTCACGTATTTAGCATCCATAAACAAGGATTACCTTATTTTTTAGCTGTACATACCTTTAAAAATACAATTCTTAAGAGTTTGGTCGGTACACCAGTTAAAATTAAAAATGACTTGCAATAATTTTAAATTCAAAATACAAACCATACCTATATGGTGTATGATTTTACAGACGCCAGCACATCCAGCTACCCCAATCTGTCAAATTTCTTTTATAGCTTTTCAACTCTATAACATATTTAAGCATAAAGATCACTTTCAATTGGCGGAATTTGACTGATTGGGGTAGCTTGATGCGCTAGCGTCTGTACATAGTTAACTTGTAATACATACTACAATCCATATTCAAACTGTACCTATTGTAAATTCAGGTGCACCTAAATACAGTTACTTTGGAAATTCGACAAGAAATTAAATCTAATATAATTTAATAACATTATTCGCAATACAAAACTTAAAACTAATCTCAAAAATGGGACATCATTAACTTAATCGTCGGGCTCGAACCAGCACCATCTACCAATACGGGGTAGGCGCTCTGCTTTAAACTACGAACGATAGACAATGGCAGATCAAATTTAGGATTACCTTATTAAAAGTCTTTCGAAGGAGAAGCTTAAATAATAAGAGGTCTGTTGGTTATGATGAGATATCCACCTATATACTGAAAACATGTGCTTCAACAATATCATTAATACGGGGTCACTAATCAACATGTCCCTAAGTGAACGAATATTTCCAGATAAGCTTAAATTTAGTAACATCAAACCGTTGCACAAAAAAGGTAGCAAATCAGATCTAAATAATTACAGGCCAATCACTCTGATCCACATATTTTCTAGATATATGAAATAATCCATCGGGTTTGTTTACTTGAAACAACTAAAATAACTAGGATGAGGACCTTTATCGCATTTCCTAACCCAGTACAGTAAGTATACCTACAACGTACTCTATACAGTACACGCAAAAAGAGCCTTTGTGACGCAAAACACGTGTTCCCCGTTTATCACTGTTCCGTTAAGAATCCATTTAGCTTGTAAATTTATACTCCAAACGAGGTATCATAAATTCGTCCCTTACTTTCCCTTCCGGGCTGTTAAGGGCACGCCTACGGATGAGCGAACGCCTTGTCTATGGCACGCGTTCTACGTCATTATATGATAGACCTAATGAAACGATATTAGTTCTTCCGGCCAGAAATGAAAGTTGAGATGTGTGGGAGTGAAAATTGTCGCTGATTGTCTGGACAATCTCTCTAGTGCTTAATTATTTGTTGGCGGTGGCCCGCTAAGGCTATTAGAGATAAGGCGGTGCTTAAATGGACAATCTACCTAGTACATGTTGATATAGAGATATAAATACAATTTAATTTTGATCAATTGTTGGGAGAATTACTTCCAGGTCGAATTACGGATAAGTCATGGTAGCATTAAAGCGCGATCGTCGTTATAAACACAAGGTCCGTCATAATAATAATATTGAATTCGTACCTTTTAAATTTTACAATAGCACAAGAATTTTGCATATAAAGTGTTCCAAAAAAGGTTTGATTTGTAACACATTATATTATTTTACAGGATAATCGCTATTTATTACGTGAGGCGCACTAAATATTTCTAAAGTGAATACGAAAAGTCTATGACTGGCCAAAAATTAATTTATTTTATGTCGAAAGTCAATACAGTTTTTTTATACGAAGAAAATATTTACGCCACTCTTCCGTGGTGGCATCGAAAACATGATTTGGTAATAAAAATAGTTGACCGCGCAAATAACTCTTGATGTTTCAAAATAACATAATCTCGCGTGTGGCACTATGGGTCGTGACTGTACATATGCATGATGCCACCTATCTAAGTTTGCCTCTTTCAAAATATCATTTATTTACTGGCCCTGTGAGAACTGGCATTCGCATGGTGGGTTTTGGTTATTTTTATGAAGCTTTTCAATATCTTCTGGCAAAGAAATGGTTATGTAGGTACCAATTACGGGCCTGTTGGCGTGGTTAGCAAATGCTTGCTTTTCACGCCGGAGGTCATGGGTTCGATTCCGACCTAGGACAGATATTTGTGTGCATGAACATGTCTCTTTGTCCTGAATCTGGGTGTAATTATCTATATAAGTTTGTATGTATTTACAAAAGATAATTAGTATATGTAGTATATGAGTTATCTGGTTTTCCATAGTACAAGTTCTGCTTAGCTTCAGATGGCTGTGTGTAAATAATGTCCCAGGATTATTATTATTTAATCGTACCTGTAAATTTGACGTCCCTTCGTTGAAACAGGGCATTGCACAGTAATGCGGTCTGTTTTTCTAGGATTGATTGTATCTATGTCATGGTAGATCACATGCCCGTCAGATTCAATCATACGGTGTACAGCATGTTTTCGTTGTTTTGCAGCGAAAGACGGACAACCATCACGAAATTCGTCACTAAGATTGATACTATCGCGTTTGAATTGTGCAAGCCAGCTATAAACAGTGAAATTGCATGATTCATTCATGATGAAATTCATGATGTGACGTGGTCAAAAGCAATTTGAAGGCGAGCGGCACTATGCAGCTAAGCTTAAAATTGTACTACGAAAATCCATGGTGACGTAGCCACATAATATTTAAAATGGCGCCAAAATATAAATTAGTTAGAACAAACTGACTTATAAAACCAAAGAATTCCATTATCAAATGATGCAATTCGTTTTTAAAATTGAAAGGGGCCAGCGTCGGAAATTTTGAGTGCATCCAATATAGTATAAATATATTATTATGTAAATGAATTTAAAGTCTTCATATAATACATACAATTTTTACCAGATATACTATTACTTATCATATTTTCTTTGTATAACTAGTATGACAAACCATATAACATCTTGTTAAGCGAAACATGCGTTATTTTACACAAAGTCGGAGCAAAATAAATACAGCAATGTTTGCAAACCCATTAACAGGCTCGCTGCGTCGCTTTGATGTCGTTAATAAAATGGAAGGGATATATTTCGCGGGACATTCAGTTAACCAAGCCAACACTACTAGTATCCATATAAATGAATTGTGACAAGTAAACTAGCTCTAGCGTGCGTATGCAGTTTGGCAAAAAAAAGCTATAATAATTTAAATTCAGAACTCTGCTTCCAAAAAGGTTTAATACTATATTATGGGACAAGTGTGCAATGTTAGTGATTACCCCTGAGACGCCATTGAGCCGTTAGGTGAGGGTCTCAAGAGAGCCAAGGACGGTAATCATCAATACACACGTGTATCATACAACATTTTTCAACACACTTGTGACGAAAATAATACTAAAAATAACGATAATTTTAACAATGAAAACGATTTGTGAAAATTATTTCGTAATGGCGGGAACAATTAATATGTTTTCCTATGCGCGCGCATCCATAGAATAAAGACTGAGGTTTCTTTTTTTTGGCTTTTCCCGGATACCGTTTCAGCTACGTACAAAATGGTGAATTCAAGGTTTTCTTTATTACAGAGAAAACGAAAGTTATATTTTAGTGAAAGCTTTATTGATTAAAAACGTATAAGTTGAAATTATCTATTTAAATACGAAGTTGCATGAAAAGCAACAGGTAGTATATTCATTTATTTGTACTAATAAATGCGTTTTTTTTTTGTATCGAAACTTTTTAAAACAAAGTATTTCAACAATAAAATAATAAAGAAACGCCCTATAACTTACTTGTGAATAATAAATAATAAAATAAAATGAATAATAAAAGTCACAGTTTGATAACAGATGTCATTATGTGCGGTGAAATTAGAGCTATTTTATGAGCAAGTGTGTTGAAAATAACGGTTATTTGTTGCAACTTCTATATATAAGTAAGGCAGAAAACAAGACTTTGATAGCAGTCTTTTCATCCTATATTAATATAGGACAATGTTCGTTTAAAAATTTGCAACAGAGAAACCTTAATTAAAAATAAAAAGTATTTTTATATATACCTACTCGTGCCCTACTATACTTAACGTCTAAATGCCAGACGTTTCTCACGCTACTTTCACCGTGCCAGACGACCAAAACTGTTAAACCCAATCA
This sequence comes from Pseudoips prasinana, assembly GCA_951640165.1. Taxonomy (NCBI): domain Eukaryota; kingdom Metazoa; phylum Arthropoda; class Insecta; order Lepidoptera; family Nolidae; genus Pseudoips; species Pseudoips prasinana. The sequence goes on along the minus strand of OX621236.1, from coordinate 16,458,634 downwards.
AGCTAAAAGGTGAGATTACTCAGATTCTCGATAAACATATATCAGAGAATAAACACATTTTATATATGATTCGCTTGTTGCTTGCCGTCCACACAGATCGCCGATCACGAGTACCTACAAGTCCCTATGGGTATTTTCATTAATGTCTTGTGATCAGATTTCATCGCCGATAGCCAAGAAAATGCTGGCGATTCTATCTTTTACACCACTAAACTAATTATAATTACATCCCTCTCTAATATAATATTTGACGGTCACCGTAGCCTAGTTGGTAGTGCTCCTGGCTACGAAGCTGGTGGTCCTGGGTTCGAATCCCGGTAAGTGCAAATATTTGTGTGATGAGCACAAATATTTGTTTCTGAGTCATGGATGTTTTCTATGTAAGTATATAAGTATTTATCTATCTATATAAGTATGTATATCGTCGCCTGGTACCCATAGTACAAGCTTTGCTTAGTTTGGGGCTAGGATGATCTGTGTGACATCGTCCCCAGATATTATTAATATTTATGTTATATATTATATAGTGTATTTATACATAATTTTGCTATTTGGTATGCTACCTTACATTGTTATAAACCTCATTAAATATTTATGTATATATATACTTACAATGTTTTTATACTTTTTCTCTACTTCATTTGTTGCACACCTACTACTTTTAATGCGATAAGACCGCCCATTGTACATTATTGTGTTATTTATTTTGTCTTCTATGTAATTATCCTGTTTAAGTGTGCACAATAAAGAGTATTCTATTCTATCCTATTCTATTCTATTCTAATATAGCTCGTTTGAAAAGAACAGGGCAAACTTCTACATATGCACGTGCGCATAATAAGTCGGCAGTGTGTCGCTAACATGTCGCCTATTTTAACTTTATTTCGCGCAGTAACTAAACTGAAACAATTACAGATACCTTATCCTTTTCATTAGAATTATGTTAGAAAGAAATGCAATCTTTTCTCTTTTAAGACAAGGCCCGCACTAGGGCAATAAACCTGTGTCGCGGGGTACTTTACAAAACATAATTAACGGACACAAAGTACACTTAGACTCAGAACAACTAGTTATGGATCACACAAATAGTTGCTCTGTGCGGGAATCGAACCGGGAACAAGAAGTGAAGTGTCTTAACAGCTGCGCCACACGTGCAATCAATATTAAAATTGTGTGTCTTATAACTGGGAGTGTCACTGTGAAAAGGTCAAGAAAAAAATAAATGTTCGGTTTTACACATAATATTCTTTTGCCCTACTGTACTTAACACTCAAATGCCAGACGACAAAATACTCCATCAAGTAAAAGGTGAAATTACTTATAATATATATACCTATAAATGAACACCGTATAAATAAATAAAATAAATATCCTGGGACATTATTCACACACGTTCACCTGATCCCAAACTAAGCAGAGCTTGTACTATGGAAACCAGATAACTGATATATGTATGTACCTACACATACTACTCTTGTAAATACGTACTTATATAGATAATTACAACCAGATTCAAGACAAACAGACTTATTCATGCACACAAATATCTGTCCTGGGTGGGAATCGAAAACGACCTGCACCGTGAAAGGCAAGCATTTACCAAACTCTCTATATAAAGTCAAACAAAGAGTAACATAAATAGTTGAATAAATTTAAAGCGAACAACCGCACTCCTGAAACTGAACAAATTACTGTAATTAAGCTTTTTAAGTTACAAACAATTTTAGTTACACCTTGTATACAGCTAGAATGGTTTATTTCAGTTATTTTCATAGTGTAATGTCCTATGGAATTCTTCTCTGGGGTAGCTCTGCTGACATTAACACCATATTTATATTGCAAAAAAGAGCTGTGGGAGCTATCTATAATCTTGGCCCGAGAGTGTCTCTAAGAGAAAAGTTCAAAGAGGTCAACATTCTAACTGTACCATCTCAGTATATATATGAAAACATACTATATGTGCATAAAAATATCGATTCCTTCTGTAAAAGGAGCGATACACATAATGTAAATACTAGATATAAAAATAATCTCATATTGCATACTACCCGTCTCCACAAAATAAGTAACTCTTTTATGGGGCAATGTATAAGATTCTATAACAAACTTCCCAATGATATTAGAGAATTGTCTACGAATAAGTTTAAAAGAATTATTAAAGCCAAATTGTGTTGTGTGCCAATATTACAAAATTTCTGATTATTTAAGTGATAAAAGTGCTTGGGATTGAGTTGTTCTGAGTCAACACACATGATTGTCATTAATCTTAAGTATATTTTATTTTAAAAAAGGATTCCTACTGAGTTTTCTGGCAGTGTTTCTCAGTAGCTGCCACGTCATGCACTGCACGGTAGGGTAAAAAAAATATGACGATTCCACATAAATGTAAAATTTTTACGGAATAAAGTACCTTTGACTTTGACTATATAACCTGTTGAAACCCGCGGTGTAACCCGCGATTTAGTTATTCTTAATTCAAGGTATAGTAAGTAAGTAAACTACTTCCATTGCAACTTTTATAAAACCATCAGTTTAACTGTTTCTGCGTGATTTAGTAACGTCACATAAATATTTTAAACATACAAATTTCTGTACGTGTGTTCCTCACTGAAGTCCTCATAAACGGCTGGACCGAATTTAATTATGTTTTTGCGTGTATTACTTGATGTTATAGGTTCATAATTGGTTCCATTGGTATTTGTGTGTGTGTCGAGTACCTACTTTCAACTACTCAACACACACAAAAACATATGCGACTAATTATCACAGGTCTGCAATGGTTTTCCCCTTTCAGTTTTGATGAGCGATTTGGATAGATTTTGGGGCGCTGATTACGGGAAAAATATAAAAAAAAAATCCATCACGTCAGAATTTTTAGTTATAGATCATCCTTTTTTTTGCCTCAATTACTTAAGCCTTCCTAGTAATTTATTAATTATTTTATTTTAATCGTATCTTATTGAACAAAAAACATACTAAATGGTTGAAGTAGACATTAATGAATGAGTTCTCATAAATGTAGTTAAACATAACTTTTAATTAAGTATGTGATATACCCTTATTATCAAAAAAACTAGTGGATTTTTAGGTCATTTGCTAAAGACCTCATTTCTTGTAGGCTAAATGCTTTTTTTATAGAAATTAACTTAAATCGTTAGAAGACAGTTAATGAGGGTAGATTAATATTATTTTGTATAAATAGCACCATCACTATTTTTAAAAAGTCAGTACTTCTGTGCAATTCGTAACGCTTACTTGAAAAATGTCATCGCGAAAGTGTTTAAACTCTCCGGACAATTTTTGCTACATTTGTAACAACCGAATTTATAAGGAACGTTTATAATATGTATTTTGGCCTATCAATCGCCAATCAAGATAAACAGTGGGTCCCACATAAAGTTTGTACCACCTGCGTTCGTGAACTTCGAAAGTGGTCAAAGTCAAAGTCAAAGTAAGTTTATTCCGTAAAAATTTTACATTTATGTGGAATCGTCATATTTTTTTTACCCTACCGTGCAGTGCATGACGTGGCAGCTACTGAGAAACACTGCCAGAAAACTCAGTAGGAATCCTTTTTTAAAATAAAATATACTTAAGATTAATTACAATCATGTGTGTTGACTCAGAACAACTACATCCCAAGCACTTTTATCACTTAAATAATCAGAAATTTTGTAATATGCCCTGCTACACAATTTGGCTTTAATAATTCTTTTAAACTTATTCGTAGACAATTCTCTAATATCATTGGGAAGTTTGTTATAGAATCTTATACATTGCCCCATAAAAGAGTTACTTATTTTGTGGAGACGGGTAGTATGCAGTATGAGATTATTCTTATATCTAGTATTAACATTATGTGTATCGCTCCTTTTACAGAAGGAATCGATATTTTTATGCACATATAGTAAGTTTTCATATATATACTGAGATGGTACAGTTAGAATGTTGACCTCTTTGAATTTTTCTCTTAGAGACACTCTCGGGCCAAGATTATAGATAGCTCTTACAGCTCTTTTTTGCAATATAAATATGGTGTCAATGTCAGCAGAGCTACCCCAGAGAAGAATTCCATAGGACATTACACTATGAAAATAACTGAAATAAACCATTCTAGCTGTGTCAACATCAGTCAGCCGTCTAATAGTTTTCACTGCATATGCTGCAGAACTTAATTTGCCGGACAGTTTTTCTATTTGTGGGCTCCATTGTAGCTTTGAGTCAATAGTGATACCCAAGAACACAGTTGATTCAACAGGGTCCAACCTAGCTCCATTAAGTTGTACATTGGTTGTCGCCTGTTTCACATTCGGTGTAGTGAATTTAATGACTTTAGTTTTCTTATCATTAAGCACAAGATTATTGGCATTAAACCAATGAACAACTTTAGAGATTGCATCATTAACATCGTCAAAATTGCTTAATTGTCGGTTTATTTTGAACGTCAGGGAAGTATCATCTGCAAACAACACAATCTCATGCTTATCCCTTACGTAGTAAGGTAAGTCATTTATATAAATTAAAAACAAAAATGGGCCCAGAATTGACCCCTGTGGGACGCCCATTACCACTGGAGATCCCGGAGATATTTTACCGTTTATTTCGACCTTCTGAATTCTATTGCCCAAGTAAGAAGTCAGAAGTTCGAGAGCCTTGTTCCTAATACCGTAGTGGTGTAATTTTCTGACCAGAGTATCATGATGAACGCAATCGAACGCTTTGGACAAATCGCAAAAGATACCTAATGCATCTTGCGAGTCTTCCCACGCCGCGAATATACTTTTTAATAAGTTGACCCCTGCATCTATGGTTGAACAACCCTTTGTGAATCCAAACTGTTTCCGGTGTAGTAAATTATGTATATTAAAGTGTCTGAGCAGCTGGCTAAGCATAAGCTTTTCAAATATTTTACTAAGAGTGGGCAGCACGGAAACAGGTCGAAAATTTGAAGGGTCTGAAGTATCACCAGCTTTAAACAAAGGAATGATTTTACTATACTTCATCAAGCCAGGAAATACACCTGATGCAACACAGCAATTGAACACAGTAGCTAAGTGTGGGGCGATTATAGTAATAATTGATGAAACAGTCTTAACAGATAGACCCCACAGATCCTTTGTGTTTTTCATATTAATACTCTTGAAAGCATTTAAAATATCTTTAGGGCTAACCACCGAAAATTCAAAAACTGTGTCACACGACCCTACGCTTTGCTTGAGTATCTGCTCAGCAGATGTAGAAGCACATGAAAGAGAGTTAGTAAGTATGACTGGAATATTCGAAAAATATTTTTCAAACTCAGTCGCAATCTCCAAATCGCCTTTAATATCTATGTTGTTTATTACTAAGTTAAAATCACGACTACGTATTTTTGTTTTACCTGTCTCAGCATTAATTATCTTCCAAGTAGTTTTGATTATATTTGTAGAAGATTTAAGTATATTTTTTATGTGCAAAGATTTAGCAGCGGTACAGGCTCGTCTAAATGTTTTGGCATATTGTTTCACATATTCTTGAAACTCTGTATTATGATTATGGGATCTTTCTTCATACAATTCATACAACCGATTCCGACTTTTATAGATGCCTGGAGTTGCCCAATCACTGAATACCAGACGGTCACTTACAGACAGTTGTTTGGGTGTGAACATTGTGCAGAACTCATCATTAATCAAATTGAATAAAGAGTTGTACAAGTGATCCGGATTATCATGATAGGTCATGAAAAGGAAAGAACAACACGTTTGATCTCCTATCGCCTGTTTTATGGAGAGAACCTCAGAATCACACTGAATACTGTTATATTTGCTGCTGCAAGACTACAGGCTACAATTCAAAAACAAAAATGGACTTGATATATCCAATATTGCAGTCAGTAACACTCGCAGTGCATCGCGACCAGAACATTGCACCGCCATCACCGCCATACTTGGAATCATTACAAGCTGAAGACAGTGACAGTGATGTTGAAGAGGTATCTCAACCTGACGCTGAATTTGAGCCAAGTACAAGTGGAACACAATTATTTTCACAATCAGAACTGAACGACTTAACGAGAAATCTAAACCTTCCAAAAGACACAGCTGAGCTCCTCGGATCAAGACTATCGGAAAAGAATATGCTTGCTCCTGGCACTTCATTTTCTTGGTATCACAACAGAGAAAAAGACTTTGTACCATATTTTGCTGAAGATCGTGATCTAGTGTATTGCGAAGACATTCCGGGCTTAGTGAAAATGTTTAACATCGAATATGACGCGAACGAATGGAGATTGTTCATAGACTCATCAAAACGAAGTTTAAAAGCAGTCCTTTTGCATAATGGCAATAAATACGCTTCACTACCAGTTGCCCATTCTGTACATTTGAAGGAGTGCTACGACAATTTGAAAAATGTTTTGGATAAAATAAAGTACGTAGAACACGGTTGGATGGTCTGTGAAGATCTTAAAGTTTTAGGCATGCTGCTCGGTCAACTATACGAAGTACCCTTGCTTTCTCTGCGAGTGGGATAGTCGAAACAGAGGACAATATTGGACAAAGAAAGAGTGGCCACCGAGGACTGAACTAGTCCCTGGAACCAAAAATGTTGTGAGAGACAATCTAGTGCCCCGAGAAAAAGTTTTGCTACCCCCTTTACACATAAAACTGGGGATGATGAAACAATTTGTGAAGGCGCTGAATAAAGAAGGAGAAGGTTTTAAATATCTACACCAGATTTTTCCATCTATATCTGAAGCTAAACTGAAAGAAGGTATTTTCGTTGGCCCGGACATAAGAAAATTGATGAAAGATATAGATTTCGATGAAAAATTGAGTGAAATTGAATTAGAAGCCTGGAAATCTTTTAAGGAAGTAGTGAGGCATTTTCTAGGAAACCATAAAAGTCCAAATTATGAGGAAATTGTAAAGAAAATTATTGAAAATTTCGGCAAAATGGGATGTTCGATGAGCATTAAACTTCACTTCCTTAATTCGCATTTGGACTACTTTCCTGATAACTTGGGAGCTGTAAGTGAAGAACAAGGCGAAAGATTTCACCAGGACTTGAAGGAGATGGAACGTCGCTATCAGGGAAAGTGGAATAAAGTAATGATAGCGGACTACTGTTGGCTATTAAAGCGTGATGATCCAAGTCGGAATTTCAAGCGAAAATCTCACAATCGGAGCTTCGGTGAAAAAAAAGCAAGATACCATAAAAGTATTTATTATCAGATCATAGATCAACATTAAGATACGGTATTATATTTTGGGGCAATGCAACGGGTAAAGATACAGTATTTAAGTGCCAAAAAAGATGCATAAGAGCCATTTATAACGTAAAAACAACTGATAGTTGCAAACCATATTTTAAAAATATGAAAATTTTAACAATGCCCTCGTTATATATATTTGAAACTTCTATGTTTGTCAAAAATAATCTTCACAAATTTGCTCGAGTAAGTAGTCAGCGCCGTTGTGACCGGTTACAAACAGTTGGGTCTAAAACTACACTTTATAGGAACAGTATTTTTGCAATGGCTCCCAGGATATATAATAAATTACCGAAATGCATAAGAAGTGAAGATAGTGTCCACAAATTTAAAAGTAAATTGTTTTTGTTTCTAGCTGATAAGACATATTACCATATTGAGGATTTTTTAAATGATAAGTTATGACAATTCCTGTAATATTATATCTAGATATTGACTAAACTTTATAATTTAATTAAACCTAAATACCTACTATTTGTACACCAATTTCATTGGTAGAGCATAGAGTTCGTCTACAATAATATTGTATATTTAAGACCTTTTATGTACCTGTGTTCACAAATAAAGATTATGAAATGAAATGAAATGGAATTTAATATTTTTAATTTATTTATTACTGTCCCTTCAATGTATTTTTAATGTTTTAAGTTTAGTTATATAATTGTTACTTCTTTGTAATAAAAAAAAACTTTGTTTAGTTGGCCTTTTTTCCGATTTCACATAAAAGGATTTTTTAAAAAAACTGAGGGTGATAGGACAAATCCAAGTACATATTCGTAATCAGCGCACCAAAATACCTCAAGATCAGCAATCAAATCCAAAAGGGGAAAATAAGAGTTTAAATTTGCAGACCTGTGTTATGAACCTATACCATCAAGTTATACCTACCCACAAGGATACAGGTGTGCAGGTGCCCGGGGTGCAGGTTTTTCTACCCGAATCTGATGGGATTTCTAGTGGAAGTATGAGTGGATCTCTGGATGTTTTGGATTTCCAATTGGAATTGGTAGGTAGTGCTGCAATCAGATTCTAAGGATTTTTATTTCTAGAGCAAGACGACATCTGCTGGAAGAGCTAGTCAACTACAAATCAACATACGGTCATATAGGGGCTGTATTACCAAAACATTTATAACAATTATAATTACGTAACATTTTAATTGTACATTCGGACATGCCTCCAAACATTTGACAACTGCGTCGTTTAACACCCACTAATTAAACGCAGATTGTTGGAACACAATACGAATAAATTATACTCCTAATTAATTCATGTCCTGTCCTGCCATCTAATGTGATTCTCTCGTTGCGTAAATTAAGCGTAGTTCTCTAAAATTTAATTAGTAGGTATGTAAGTAGGCATCAAGCCATGTACTTATAATAAAATAAAAGTACAGTCTTGTATATTGCTGTATGGTGACGGCATAGAATATCATCACCCCATCACATCCCATGGGGGCCGTAGAAATCGACTGACCACCAAACTTCGATCGCCAACCCGTGTGCAAAGTGTGGCGATTATGGCATATACCCCATTCTTTGGGGAAGCTTTTGTCCAGCAGTGGACGTACTTTGGCTGGCATGATGATGATAATAATAATGACTGTCTTAGGGAAAACACGCATCGACAGCGCGTTTTAAAAACGTGGTGTACATACATTAATACAACCGACAGCAGCGTTTATTTATAAAACCGTATAGAAAAAAAATATAGGGGATTATATAGGTAACAATCCACAAATAGCGGAGAAATTAATTGGTAAGTATTAAACATACAAAACTACTTTAAAATTGATATACTGCTTTTTTAAGTAGGTTCAAGATAGGTTGACAACATGTAAATGAAATTTAAATCAGACCTTTGTCTGAGACCAAATTCAACGTTTCACACTGGGTGTAATGCGTACCTTCAAAACTATATATTTGGTAGTAATATTATTAAAAGTAGACAACATTTTTAGAAACTGTAATAAATATAGTATAAAGATCCTTAAATAATAAGCAGACAAGAACCTGAAGAAATTAGCTATTGAAACCGTGACTATCATAATTCATTTATTACTCTATCCATATCATCCAAAATGAGTCAAATATCAAACAATCTGTTTTTATTTAAAATTAAAGTATATAGTATTAAGTATACATTTTTGGCCGCCACTCGAGAACCTTTCTGCCCCAGCGGCCGTCGGCTCTACGAGATATGTGCCCTGCCCACTGCCGCCTGATAAGGCCCATAGTGAGCGACCAGGTCTCTGTTCCGTAAGTCATCACTGGCAACACACACTGGTCTAAGACTTTCGACTTGAGACACTGCGGTATTTGGGGCAGAAAGGTTCTCGAGTGGCGACCACGAACCGTAAGACGCAGCGTGGGCAGGCCCCCTACAAGACGGACCGATGATCTTGTGCGGGTCGGTGGAAATAGCTGCGTTCACATAAATAAAGGTTAAAAATGACTTGATCAATCGTTAAATCGGCTTCAACGTCGATTCCGGACCATTTATAACGTCTCATGTGGTCATGGAAGCCGATTTAACGATTGATTAAGTAATTTTTAACCTTTATTTATTTGAACGCCATTCACGAAAACGATGTTCGGCGACTTAGCCGGTAGAGCCCCTGATCCCGAACTAAGCAGAGCTTGTACTATGGAAACCAGATAACTGATATACTACTTTTTTTTGTAAATACATACTTATATAGATAATTACACCCAGACTTAGGACAAACAGACATGTTCATGCACACAAATATCTGTCGTCCCGGGTGGAAATCGAACCCACGATCTGCGGCGTGAAAAGCAAGCATTTGCCAACCACGCCAACAGGCCCGACTTAAAAAATACTACTTAATAAATACGCAATTAACAGAATCAAAACGCACCCAGACGAAGAGCAAGCATTTATGAGTCACACAAATAGTTGTACCCCGTAGAGACCGCACTGGACACACGTACAAGCATAGGCAGTTGCTTGGCGAATACGTTATGATGAGGCATTGAACATATTGGCGATAGGAAATTTATTATATATATGAAAATTACAATTACAGGCTAACCAAAGCAACCGACATATCCCGAAGAATTGCCAAGCTGGAGTGACAGTGGGCAGGGCACATAGCTCGTAGAGCCGACGGCCGCTGGGGCAGAAAGGTTCTCGAGTGGCGACCACGAACCGGAAGATGCAGCGTGGGCAGCCCCCTATAAGATGGACCGATGATCTTGTGAGGATCACTGGAAGTCGCTGGATGCGGATAGCGCAAGACCGGCAATTGTGGACATCTTTGGGGGAGGCCTTTGTCCAGCAGTGGGCGTCTTTCGGTTGATATGACGATGATGACATGACAAGTTCCCTAGTGACAAGTTCGTGTCACATACATTTACACACATGCATTTATATATGTTTTATATTTTTTAAGGATACTTTACCCAAGTACTGAAAACCATTACATTTCATTTCGCATAGCGGTGAAAGGATTAAACACTTGTTGGCGTCTTGTTAGCGTAGTTTCAACGCACCTGAATGTGCCCCAACACTAATCTTCATTAATAACACTTAAGCTTTCCTAGTTGTACAGCTTGAATTTAAATATAAATTAGATTTTATCTCAGAACGTATTGCTACTAATTGCACTTGATTTACGTTACTTTTGATTAGTTATAACACGAGTTTGTGAAGCTGTCTTTGAAATTAAAAGCGTGGCGTTTTGATATATTAAGTTAGAGAGATAACTATTTAATGCACACCAAAGACATATAACTTAGAGTAAAAATATTACATTAAAATGGAATCAGTACAAGTGGCTAGCGACCGATCCCTCAACAGCGAGATGCAGCATCTGGCTTGCACAAAAATCATTGCTGGATCAGTTTGTCACGCCTTCCGAATGCCTCCCTCCAGGACATCAATTACCGTGGCCGATCTGAAAGTCCCTAAATAGACTCCGGACTCCGGTGGGCCAAAGCAAAGAAAAAATGTCGAGGTGGTGACTGTCGAACAACCCCAAAATGGAATTGTGGAGCATCAGTCCAATCCATGGCCCATCTAACAGCTTGCCCAGCCTGCCCTGCCACATGTTCATGGCAGTATCTGGGGAATGCCACAAGCAGGGCAATCAGTGTGGCCACATTCTGAGCCACAAAAATTTCATGAGTTTGCCATGGAAACGCTAAGAAGAAGTGCAAGCGGCAGCCTTATTGCTAAAACCGATCTCTTTCAGGCAACAGATACGTGGACCAGAACTGTTAGTGAACAGAAAGACGGGGGTAGTAGGTGGTGTAAATCATAAGATGGCAATTAGGTTGTTACGTAGCCAATTGTAGTCCTATCCTTTAGTTTCTTTTTTATCAAAATCCTAATCTTGTATCGGGCCAATAAGTGTTATTAGTATTTTTCAAGAAAAACTACTAAAAGCCCGTAGTCTGGAAGTAGGCGGTGCGTACGTCCAGCACTTGATATTTCCCCGGTCGGATACTCGTCCCATTGGATTATGAGAGTGAGGCAATAGAAAGTGCGCATGGTCACATGTACAGACGCCAGCACATCAAGCGAACCCAATCTGTCAAATTTCCCAATTGAAAGTGAACCTTATGCTTAAGTGATAAAGTTGTAAATCTATAAAATAAATTTAACAGATTGGGTAGCTGGATGTGCTGGCGTCTGTACTAGCTAGGTAGTTGACTGCGTTGAAATTCGCCGCCCTAACAGGAACCGAGCCAGGACCAGGAAGGTTATTATTAAATTTCTTTATTTAGATATGATGATATAAGTGACTCATCTGCCCTACAGTTGGCCTGGCGAGCATAGTTCACTACTCCATCATAGCTTTGACACTAATAGGCCTTATCCGCGATAGATCCACTAAACTGTACTCATCAACCTATCTGATAAGATGTACAATGCCCTCCACATAGCTTGCTGAACAATATTAATAATGGCGTGGTTTATAAATGCTTGCTTTTCACGCCGCAGGTCGTGGGTTGGATTCCCACCCAGGACAGACATTTGTGTGCATGAATATGTCTGTTTGTCCTGTGTCTGGTTGTGATTATCTATATAAGTATGTATTTACAAAAGAAAAGTAGTAGATGTAAATGAAATATCAATAACTAGCTGTGCCCCGCATATTTTTTGCGGGTGGCATGCGAAGGCATTCGCCCTACCTTAAAAAAAAAGGATTAAAAGACGGTGCTCATTCGACGCCTAAAACTTAATAGTTTGGGAGGTGTTATCAATACTATACGATCTTTCACAAGCAATTATCGGCTATGTTTCTATATTATATAACACATAACACCTACAGAGTTTGAAAAAGTGTCAGCAAGGGAATCCTAAATTGTATGTGCTAGTGTGTATCGTTCAGTTTATTGGCAGAGAACCTACCCCGGATTGGTAGAGAGTACTGGTTAGGGACCCGTCGGACTATTAAATTCATGAGTTCCCATTTTTGAGGCTTAAGGATGACGTAATGTCTTGAAAGGGCTTCTTTGAAATAACATGGCTATTGTAATGGATGAAAATCTGTGTATTGTAAGTGTATTCTCACTGTACTGAATAATATACTGCACCAACTAACATTGAACATAATAATATGCCCAACAGTAATTATTTTACAGTTTCAAAAATATAAAACCACAACTTTTCTCTTTAAAAACGGATTGGAATAAAATATATACAATAATGTAATAATAATATCCAGGGACATAATTCACTCACGGCCATCTGATCCCAAATTAAGCAGAGCTTGTACTATGAAAATCAGATTACTGATTTACTACATTATACTATTATTTTTGTAAATAGATACTTATATAGATAATTACACCCATACACAGGATAAACCGACATGTTCCTGTACAGATAAACCAAGTCGGCAAATAAGCTTACGCTCCACGTGATCGTAAACGGTTACCATAGATTATAAGTATTTATTACGCACTCGTAGGTTCTGCACATTAAAACTCCGAATATTTTCCACACGCAATATTTAATCGAACAGAGTAACGTTCTCATCTACCGTCGCGGCGTCGTACAAAGAATGCCTCTTTAATAATAAATTTCCTACCCTATTTATATTTTTAGGAGTGACAACCATTTGAAAGTCTAACATCGATTATTAATAGTTTTAAGATGTAAAATTATTATAGAATTATTATAGTAATTAATAAAATGATAATCACTAATCAAATATAATGACAGTGTTAAAATATTATTATAACATAGCAGCTACGTCATAACCGTTGCGCGGCTATTGAGTACTTGATAACATATTATAACGCTTGCAACGATTCCCACCTCCATCTACCTAACAACTAAAATTACATATATACCTACATCGAAACGCATCAAAACAGTACTGGTAGAAAATAATAGTGTAAAAGTTCCAGTAAACAAGTTTAATTGCCGGCCCTTCTCAGTGGGGCCGCATTGTATCCGGTAGTAGTAGAATTAAAAGCTCGACCGACGTCAACACACTCGGTTCACAATAATAATTATTTTCTGTATGTACTAAAGTGTACATACAGAAAATAATTATTATTGTGAACACACTCGGTACATACAGATAATAATTATTTTCTGTATGTACTAAAGTGTACATACAGAAAATAATTATTATTGTGAACCGAGTGTGTTGACGTCGGTCGAGCTTTTAATTCTACTACTACCGGATACAATGCGGCCCCACTGAGAAGGGCCGGCAATTAAACTTGTTTACTGGAACTAAACGAACATGATGTATTTAAAATATTATATCAGATTACGAAGCTATATTTATAAAATCTTTAACAAAAATGTATTATTATTACCTACTTATATTATTATTAACACTTATTTTTGCGATGTACTGAGTCACAGGATTAATCTCCAAACTTAAATGAAGCTATTTTATAACAACATTAAAATACAGTATACATCAGTAAATTGTGCTACAATTGGCAGCCTTATCGCTAAATGTAATCTTTTCCATTTTTTTTACAGGCACTCTTAAAGAGTGTATGCGAATAAAAACCATTTTCGCCTGTCAACATAGTCAGAACTGCAATACGTATCGTATACCTTCATTTTATATTAAAAACTACCATATTTTATGACAAAAAATCTATACTAAACTAACTCATACACTTCATTAACAAAGTCGAACACCTGATACTGCCAACACCTATAGAATTTCCCACAAATTGTTTAACTAAAGTATTACATTATATTTTACTCCACTAATAAACTACAGCCTCGGAGAGGCACTTACAGAATTCATAATAGAGAATCCACATAAAACGTTGTTCTCCGAATGTACGTGTATTATGTTAAGACGCGTACATTCTCACGTGCTTCGGTGTCAAATTACTGTGGTGGGTCTTACTCTACATAATAAAATACTGAGCAAGGGCCTGAAGACCTGAAGTAGATAGGTTAAGGTTAAGGAACTAGAGTTATTTAATCATTTTACTTGCTGTTCCCCGCGATTTTACCGCTAAACTTTATAAATTAAAGCCTATGTGTTATCCAGATAATTAAGCTATATTACTACAAAGTTTTATCGAAATCCGTTCGGTAGTTTTTAAGGCTTATTGGACGATTCGCACGAATGGAACTCGCACGAAACGTGCGAATCGACTCTTTTAAATAGTATATTTTTTTCTGTAGGCGATTCGCAGTAAGTTAATTTATTGGTGTGCGAATCGACACTTCCAAAAATATGTAGTACCTAGGCTATTGGCACACATTTTATTTTAAGGAACAAAAAAATTTAAGAACAGTCGTACACAGCCGTCACTGATATAAAACAAAAAAATAATATAAGTTTTAATTATAAAAATATTTACTTGAAAGTAAGAAAGATTTGCGTTACATATAATAGTTATCACTTAAAACGTGGCATATCTACATGTTTATTAATAGAAAACAATAATAGCCAGACAGCAATATTTGCCAATTATAGGAAAAAAAATAAGAGAAAGCACTATATGCTATCACGCTCACTCGCGTAAATCTATTTTTCATCAGTATTTTTGAGTTTTTATTTTTTACTTGAGGTTAGTGACAGTTACTGTGTGATCGATATTTTAATATTTTTATGCTCAAATCAGATCATAGTGAGTTTAGAGGATGTTAAGTACTTAGTTTAAATTTTAATGAAGATATTTTTGATAAGTTTGTTTTTCGTTCGTATTAAAACACATTTTAACCTTATTACTTCTGTACTCAAGTGTACTTTATCTTAACTACATTTCATAAAAAAAACTATTTGTGTGCCGACTACGACTACATATTTTTGAATTCACACACCAATAATTTTGACACACCAATAAATTAACTTCGTGCGAATCGCCTACAGAAAAAAAAAATATTGGAAGGAGTCGATTCGCACGTTTCGTGCAAATTCAATTCGTACGAATCGACCAATAAGCCGTTTTAAAAAAAGTGTGTGAAAGATTAAAAATCATCCATACTCACAAACATAGTTTAGAGCAAGTTTCTATCTCTATCATAACAATTATATTATTTAATAACTTGTCAAAGACCACTGTCTTTGATAAGTTTATATACATTAATAACATTTAGATTAAAATATGAAATTGATAATATGTTGTAGAAACAGTAAAAATATTAGAGAAATTGAAACAGTCCAGTTCAAGACTCAAGTTTTATCACTTTAGTTCGTTCTTCACGGTCGACCGTTCTCAACATGTATTTTTAATCCAATTAATATGACTTATTGCTGTTTGTTTAACAAAATTGTAAATTAACTAACCCAACTCGCAGCTCGTTAGTTGAATGTAGTGCATAATAAAATGTTAATAACTACATAATTTACTGTGCTCTAGATATAATACAAAATCAGCCCATATTCCATAAATATTCACGAGTTAGTTAGAATGATATTACTTAGGTAACGATACATCTGTGTGATTGATTACGGACATGATAAATGGGGATAATCTACATCAATTATGCTCACATTTAGTGTTTCCAAGCTAGCTAGATTTTCGCTGATGAGCCGTTGGACTGAATCCATTGATTTGAGCTCACTACACACTGTACTTTTTGCCTTCGAAATGTTTCACTTTCTTTTACGGGACATATGATTTTTGTAAAAAAATAAGCCACTATGCCCTTGCAAAATTATACAATAAAGAACTACAGAACAACATGCATATATTTACGGAAATAATTGATAGAAAAATAATATAAATTAATCCGTAAAATATGTAATTTTAAAATCATTATATCAAGAACGCACTGTATTGTAAGACTGGATCTGATCAGAGTTTTTCAAGACACCCAGTACACCTCTGACATCTTAAATACTCTTAACGACTATTTTCTAATTACTACAATCGGGCGCCACATGTCAACGTGCACTCGGAAACACGGAAACGTTCCGAAATAAAATAAACTTAGGCGGTCACCAATCTATAGACTTCGCGGTCGCCTACGTGCTTTATCTCGCAGAGCACCACACGATAAAGAAAATTATTCAACAATCGAAACAAAATCAAACTGTAAAACGACCAACAACGTCGTAAAATTGAAACACAGCAAGAATTGAGACGAAGAAGAAGTACACTTTATTTCAAAAATGAGTAATACAAAACAATGGATACAAACAAAAAAAATTGCTTCATCATCATCGTCATCATATCAGCCGAAAGAAGTCCACTGCTGGACAAAGGCTTCCCCAAAGATCTCCACAATTGCCGGTCTTGCGCTATCCGCATCCAGCGATTTCCAGCGACCCGCACAAGATCAGACAAAAAAAATAGCTTATTTTAATGCAATAGGCGACCTTACCGCTAAAAGCGATCTCTTCCAGGCAACCGATAAGTCACAAATTAGGCCTCAATCCTTTTATAAGTAAAAGTATATGTGTCTAAAATATTAATTCTGGCACACAATTGTACCGGTACCTACCAGACCTTATGTCATGACAGGTAATTCAGCAAGTGTTACAACAACATGGCAAATGGATGCCAGACAAGTGTTGAAAGTTGATAGATATGACATTTACACTGGTATCTACCATGTTCTACGTCGGGTAGGAAGCTAGCCTTTTTGGGAAATCTACAGCATTTTGCTCTATTGACTCGACCTACGTTAGATAGAGCTCATTAGGCTAAATGCAAACTACTTCTGATTACTTGTAGGGTGCTCACAATACAGGATGTTACTTAGTCAGGTAAAAGTCTTAAACCGTCTAGATAATTATTACTTTTTTATACTATTTCAACCATAAGCAATTGCTTGTACTAACTGACTGACTGATTCATTAACGAACACTGGCTACAAACTTAAAATTTGGAAGCTGATGCATTTTATGCTGTAAGCGGACGCTTACAACACAAAATGCATGATCATAAGGAAGGATTTTTGAAAATGACACTCCTAAGATGGTAAAATAAGGGACGACAGCTGTACAGCTGTGTAGAAGTGTATAATTTTCATTAAATAGCACGAAATTTCTATACCTGCATCTGGTCAGAAATAAACGCAAATGTTTTTAAAAATTTGTCATTTTAAGAGGCTTAATTCGATGAAATTTTCGATGGGAAGTTCGTCTTAAACTTAAAAACACCAAATAAAACTTGGAGACTGCTGTAAAAGTTAAATTGTAGCTCTAAGTGTGTTGAAACCCCTTGTATCATAAAAAGCGAAAAGCTAAAATAAATCTACGCGGATAAATGATACGTGCGAACACATAAATTTCCAACCCGGACAAGTCGGGCGGGCAGTTACTATTTACATATATAGCAGACTAAAAAAACCACATAAGTCTCTCGGGACTGACATTTTAGTTGCACTTACTATTTATAACGCTCGAAATTAAATTAGTGGATACTTTAAAAACAAGTAAAAAATAATAAATAGGTCTTACCGTGGGGCGGTTATATTGTAGACCCGGGAAGATTTAAGTCATGATTTTCGAGATTTAATAAATATGCTGTTTAACTTGCAAATTACATAATTTTAACATGTTAAATGCAAGACCAGAGGCAGTAGGACAGTTACTTAGTCAAGCTGTTTTTTCAACATATACAAAATAATTAGGACAATTTTTTTTGTAAGAATGTTCACATGTCTTAACTAACGTAATATATTACATATTTGCGAAGACCTGTTATTGGATTTTCGTTGTTTATTATATTGTTATCTTTTGTTACCATTGTATAGTTGTTGGTCTTCCAAGAATTAATAAATATAACTGTAAAAATCGGAAGCAAATTAAACATATACCAATAATACGCTGGTAAAGGGAGAACCTATGGTTTATTAATAGGCAAAACTGTGAACTGACAATGACGTATAAAATTTACAATAGCATTTTGAATATAAAGAGTTACAAAAAATGTTCGATTCATTCGTAACAATAACTAATTCATCAATGTTGTTATAACTATTA
Organism: Pseudoips prasinana; assembly: GCA_951640165.1. Lineage (NCBI taxonomy): Eukaryota > Metazoa > Arthropoda > Insecta > Lepidoptera > Nolidae > Pseudoips > Pseudoips prasinana. Next base: position 16,439,987 of record OX621236.1, on the reverse strand, counting down.
ATTTAATAAATTATATTTAAGTAGGTATCACTTAAATACCTTGTACACACACGCACACGCGCACACACACGCACACACAGATGCACACACGCATACTACTGTATAATATTAAGACCCATATTATACACAATTCATTTTCTTTTAACAGTTTTCCTCTCAATACCAATACAATGATCAATCCGTTTTGAATTTACTTATATCCGCATTAAGTTAAGTAGTTTAAGAGGGTGATTGCCTGGAAATCATACAGGTCTTGAACCCAGTATAGACTCCAGCTCTCACAAAGGTCAAAATCTAAACTATCAAATTGTAACTATGTTTAAGATGCTATGTACCTAAAATGAGAGAAATAAATGTTCTATTATTATTAATTCACAGGAGTACTTACCAGTACGATATCCAGCGTTGGAGAGGTAAGTAGCGAAGGTGTTGGTCTCGTGGGTCGCCTGCCACATAGGCGAGGAGCAGTTGTCATTGTTGGTGTACACGTTGTGGTTGTGCACGTACACGCCCGTCAGCAGCGAACTCCTGGGAACACATGGTGCCTTGGTAATAGTAGCAAAACCATATATAAATATAGAGCAATGTGAATTTAGAACGTTAACATCCATCCGGGAACTAATCGCTGTATTGTCATTAAAAGTAACAAACCCAATTTTATCATATCACACTAGTCTCCCTTGTATAAGCTACTTAATATGGGTAAAAGTATAGTGTACAGAAAAAGACAGGGTGATATGTAAAAAAAACAACAAAATGCAGGGTGAAATATCGCGGGAAAACTATGCTATCTAGTTGCTAATCTTAAAAGTCATTACATATTGATAACAATGGACATTAAGTTTAAGTTTAAAATTTTCGAGATTATTTTGATTTTTGAGGTGTTTTGGTGGTTGATTTATATCGAGCGAAAGTATTTATATCGTGTTTAAGAATCTGTGATGTGCCTTAAAAAATATTTTCCCAGCTGGCTTTATTTGATTATTTGTTTTTAATAAGATTAACCTCGTAGTACTGCCTAAAACTTGCGGAGATAACAACAATTTGGTTGATGTCAGCGCCTTTAACAAATTGGAAAACGCTTAATTTAGGAATCTCTATCGACCATATATATTATTATATATATTTATACACCTATAATAACCCATGACGCGTGGAATCTGTCCATGGTACTGAGCCTTTTCATCTTCAGCAAGAATTACATTTTCAGTAACTATAAAGACTTCTCGGTATCTACCGTCCAAATTGCTTGTTCAGAATCCTTATTTATTTATCAATAAACATAAACAAAAATAGTGACGTTGCGAATAAACTAACTAAACTAAACTAATGTAACTAAACGAATAGTAATTTTATTTTATGTTTATTGTGTTCAAACAGTGTTTAATAATCACCATGAATATCACCATAATGATATTTAGATTATAAAGTTTTTAATATGTTAGCTCCTTAAGTATGTTTGAGTAATAAATAGAGTCATCCCTATTAATATTAACAACAACAATATTAACAACATAATTATGGAGGTAACATATTGAATAGTGTAACAGGTAAATTTAGTTTAAGTTATCGCAAGACGGGACGAGACTTTACCTGAGAAACTTCTGAGTTAAATTTTATTACGTAAATGTAACCATGTATCAAAATCACCATTTCAATAGAGGTCGAAATCTGTCATAATCCTTAGAGTTGGTGTAATATAAATGGGTTCTAATAATTTATTACCAAGCAATATATATTTCTAAAGAACCTGTTAAAGTAAGATTAGCGAGTAATGTTCTCATATCGAGGTGCAATACAGAAATGACAGTCGGACATAAATGCACGGCACTATTTCCTAATAAAGTTGTAAATGCTACATTACTGCACGTCCGCGTGAAAGCAACACTTACCTATTAGCCTCCAATTAGCAACACGGTCAATGGAACTAGTTGTTATTGAGAGCTGTCAGTCAGTCGTTATCATGCAGTCATATTAGTGCCGATAATGGCGCGAAATGTATACTACTAAAAGCTTTTAAAGTCTACTTGCGGTTATAGATCAACAATAAATAAATATGGTGAGCTGATTTAAAAGTACACCAGAATATATAACATATTCGTGGCGCTCCTAGCTAGATGCTCTCACTGGTTCGCATAAGTGATTGCTGAAGTTAAGCAACTAGGGTCGCGGTCAGTCCATAGATGGGTGACCGCCAAAGTGCTTTAATTTATGAGCGTCTCCGTGCTTCATAGGGTACGTAAAGCTGTCGGTCCCGGTTCTTCTCGTCAGACAACGTACTTTACAGCTTTAACAGCAAGTAAGCACGAAAAATAAAGATATATTTATATATACTGTGGTGAGAAAATAAACATGTTTTCAAGAGAAGTAGATCAAAGCGTCTTATTGTCGTATAAGCAGCTAAATAGACAATCGACGTATAAGAATAAACTGCTTTATTGTGAACGTGACAAGTACACGTGTATGTTAGTACAAAAGTATTGTTAAAATTATTTTCCTTTCATCTAAATACTTGCAAACTTGCAATTTCTTTGACTTGATGTAAAAGTTATTTTTACACGGAGATGAAAAGATATTTTACTCACAATGGGAGATATGTTAGTATGTGTACAGGGTTACTACGAATTCGGACATAACTCAATACACAAAAAAAAAATTTAACACGGATAACTTGCAACATGGGTCAAGTTCAAAGGCGCATATTTACGTAATCTTTGTGATGCGCGTAGTTACATAGACATTCAAGCGCGGAATTAAATTTATACTTATTTTCATATCGTAAAGTTGCAGACCAATAGCTTATAGTTTTAGCTATCTAATCCTGCGAGGTTGTTGGTGTTTTACAAGTAGTCTTGTATAATACAACACCAGTTATTCTACCCCTGCCATTTCTGCGTTCTTGAAAATAGGCACTCTGACATTAAAATAAAAAAGTAGTAACTAAGTATTAGTAGTGAAAGTCAAAAAGGGTTCTCACCTAGACGGGCAACACATCGGCGTCGTAGTATACGCATGACGGAACTCCGCTCCGGCACTTCTGATCGCTTTCATCGTCCTTGGCATAAAGTTTAAACTTCCCAATTCCACGTCCTGGTCATCAGTCAAGATTAGAATTATATTCGGTTTCCTCTCCCTCGGCTGAGGGTACGGAATATACCCACCAGTCTGCCATTTGTTCGCTGTCTTCAACTTCGACCTGGTCGCGTTCTCCCTAACTGGAAAGTGGGGCCGTTCCTGAGCTTTGCTCTGAGTAACCGGCCGACGTGCAGAGTTCCATGCTTTTTCTGCGCTATTTTTATTCCAGTGCTTCTCCGTTTTCCGTGATTTGTCATCTTTTTTTAAACTGTATGGTTCTATCGTTCTATTAGCATTGTCCTCTAAAGAGTGACCATCGGTGCCTTTCCGCCTATCTCTTCTCAGCTCATGTTCTCTGTCCCACCGGCGCCTATCTCCGCGGAAGCGGGAACTATTTCTGTGCCTTAAATTCCTTCTCTCTGGAACATCTGTTAAAGTTCCATTGAAAGTGGTTCTGTTGCGATTGTTTTCTCTGTTTCGCAGTTCTCGAGACCGCGACGTTTCCTCTTCTTCATATGAATCTCGTCTCGCTGATATCAATATAAAGTTCCATGTTAGGAGTAAGGAAACGAACTTCAAATTCATGTTGATCACTAAACAGTCTGACCGTTACAGATTAAGTATTTAAAAGTTTAATTTGCACTAAGTTAGGTTGTGGTAGTACCTAACGAGTCACAGCATCGGTTCTTCAAGCACACCATTGTGGCACACCACCTGCAACAATTTAAAAACATAATCAATATTTTATAAACATTAAGTAATGCAATCAACTGATCGACTTGAAGTCTCGCAATAACTTGAGTGTTTTATATCTGGCGAGTGACGCCTATTCCGTGTTTACTCTGAATATTGAAATATATTCGTTTCGCCGGCCATCAATATCGTAGCATTTAATGGCATTCGACCACCGCATCAATCGCGAATTGCTTTTAACTGAATTGGACGGGTTTCGGCCGGGGCACGGACCAACAGTGTTGCCATTTCAGACTAAAAGGTACGGTTTTCACTCGCACATCCCCTTTTAAATCCCGAGCTAAAAAGAAGATTAAAATTTGTATAAAGCGACACATATTTTGGCCTAATTTTTTAAATTTGCTCGTTAATTTCTCAAAATAGTTTATACGTATAAAATGTGGTGCGTCGTGGTGATCCCTTCGAAGTATACAACATCTATTATTATAGTTTCTAACAACACAAGTTGCCTTACCTATACCGAATATTAAAAGTAAAAGAAAAAGAAAATCTAAAATCTAGAAAGTGTTTTATTTTCGCCAAACCAGTGCCTTTTCAGAACACCAACCCTCAAATATTGATGTTTGGCATTGGTTGGAGCTGGCTACACGTCCGCTTAAATAACTAAGCTATTCCCCACACGAGGGTGGTAAAATTGATGGTGGTCAATTTCACGTGTAACAAACATTTCAAGTTTTAGATACTCACTCACGGGTGTACTTATATACTGATATATATATATACTTATGTATATATAAGCAAGAGAGGTAACGCACGGCATATAAACGAGAACATTACTCTCTTATATCTAGTGATAGAGTGTTTGATAGACGTGCCCGTGGTGTGATTGGTAAATGCTTGCTTTTCACGCCGAATTTGTGAGTTCGATTCCCTATTTGTGTGCATGAACATGTCCGTTTGTCCTGAGTCTGTGTGTAATTTATCTATATATGTATGTATTTACAAAAAAAAGTAGTATATGTAGTGTATCAGTTATCTGGTTTGCATAGTACAGACAGCACTATTCACACACGGCCATCTGATCCCAAACTAAGCACTTGTACAGATGCCAGCACATCAAGCTACCTCAATCTGTCAAATTCCCCCAATTGAAAATGACCCTTATGCTTAATAGATAAAGTTGAAAATCTATAAAAGAAATTTGACAGATTGGGGTAGCTGGATGTGCTGGCATCTGTACAAGTGCTTAGTTTGGGAACAGATGGCCGTGTGTGAATAATGTCCCAGAAAATCATTATTAATAGATAACTAATGCTAGGCTGTATGCGTGCTCTAATAAACTAATACCTACATACAGTCAACAGTGCTTATATATCAATTCGTTCTGTTTTTTTCATACAATAGAACCTACGCAACAAGGCAAGCTTTCAGTCCGCCTGATGGTAAGTGGTTACCGTTGTCTATAGACAATTTGTGCTTACAATATGTGAAGATGATAATATAAATAAGAAAACTTAATGGATCGATCTACAAGAGGACGTGGAATTCAGGTCGTATCAATGAGTCAAAGCGTTTGCTGAAAATAGGGAGGAACGAAGGATGCCCCACCTACTCAGAGAAAAACTCTTAAATTCGATATGTTTGCAATATAATATTGCTGTCTGTACTCGGTGGGTATTTATGGAAGCTGTTAACATTTGAAAGGGTACCAACAATAGAATATTTGAAGAGAAAACGTGTGCAATATGGATTCGCGATGGTAAAAACATTATGGTATTTGCTTCATACCTACGTTTCACTTACTCAATGGGTAAAGTATATCTTTTAGTCGAAGTTTATTTATGTAAACGAATTCCAATCCACTTTGCTAATGTTAACATGTTCAGATATGACAAATACACTTATTTTAGTCATGTGTGAAGCCTTAAATCATGAGAAATGTTACAGATGTAGTTGATTGAGAAATTTATTATTTTACTTATTACAATGGTTACTTATCGAATTTGGATGTTTTTCAATACAGTTTAATCCATACATCTACTTCTTCCCTTACAAAATATTTGCATGGGACTAACTTCAAATGGGACCAACAGCTAATGGGACTAGGTAAGTACGAATAATAAGCTTCTAACGTGTCGCTTATATTTACTGAGTATTTCGGCCAAAACCAAATTTGTGTCGATTTTGTTAAGGCTAAAGATGTCCTGTCCTTTTTTAAAGCACTATGTAAATAGAAATGTGATGATTATTAAATTAGTTTAATTGGTAATACATAGAAGCGGGGTCATTGACTTTTAGTCTAAATTTTTTAATATATCAGAAAATATCCACTTCTTCGGTAAACGACTTTTTTAATTTAAGTATCAGGATTACACTCTTGTCTCAAAAAATCATCTATACATATAAATAGCGTAGGAAAGTCAAAACTGTACATTGAATATTAGTTAAAAAGGATACTTGGGGTGTGTACAATCGATATAGAAACCAAAACTATAGTTTTTAGAGTTTTTGTCTGTTTCTCTGGTTGTCTGTATGTATGTCCGGTTTAAACTCAATGATGATGTGGTCCCGGCCGATTTCGGCCACGGCAACCGCTTCTTCTCCTACTGTAGCCGACGTTTGTGTGCTCGCATGTGACTTATGTAGCCAATTTTATTTGAAAAAATCCTCGCACATTGCGGGCATGTGTGCACTGTGACAATGGTCATCAATTACAATGATGACCATTGTCATCATTGTAATTGATCGCCACAGGTGGTCTGGCTTTCAATTCATCCCGCTTGGTATCCAGCTCAGCGTATCCAGTATCTCAGTATCTCGTATCTCAGTATTCCAGACTCGAAACAGTCGACTTTGGCCTGGACTAAAGTCCGCCATTCTGACCGTTTGGCTGCCGGCTGTTCCCATTGCGAGGGCTCTACGCTACAGTTCTTCATGTGGCGCTTAAGCACATCTTTATACTTGAGGAGTTATCCGCCATGCTTTCGCTTGCCCTCCTCAAGTTCCGAGTAGAAGATGCTCTTAGCCACTCGCTGCTCTGCCATGCGTGACACAAGACCGCACCACCGAAGCTGTCGCCGCATGAGATAAGCCTCAATTCCATTAACATTGGCTCTTCGCAGCACTTCTGTGTTCCGTATATAATCAGACCATCGGATGTTCATGATCTTGCGTAGACATCTGAACTCAATATGTACTGCATGGATAAACTTCTAATTTTGCATGAATATTACTAAGAGGTTGGGTCAACATATAGGCTACATATTATCACGCTATCACCTACGGGGAGGAGCTATAATTTATAAAGTTTAACGCGGGTAAAACCGCGGGGCACAGCTAGTTATGTATAAAAGAGGTAGACCTATATGTAATCGTATCTATAAAGTAACTACCTGCAAATTTTAGCTTACAGCTCGAATTAGTTTTTGGAACGAAGTTCCTTATCGCGCGTTGTGAAGACGGAAAAAATCCTTACGAAAAGTTGTCACGACACTTTTTGCAGCTCTGCGGCGTGCGCATGTTTCTCTGTCTGTCTGTATGTCTCTCTCTCTCTTTCTCTTATAGAAAGCAAGCCAGATATTTTCATTTCTATTTCGCATTGAACAGTGTGGTGTCGCGACGATTATTTTTGTTGAGTGTATACAGATATTTTTGTACATAATAAATAATAAGAAATAACTTCGTTCCATCCGGGTGTCCCTTGACACCTCTCAAGTTTTATTTTTATATATATATAGGTAAAATAACAAGGCGAACGATAAAGTTGATGGCACCTGTTGGTAAGTGAACACTGCCTCCCATGGACACCAGAGGCGCCGCAAATGCGTTGACCGCCTTTAAGAAAGGAATAGGCTCGCTTCTTCAAGCCGCGGCAAAAAGTTTCTTGTGAAATGCACGCTGGTAGATGCCCATTCATCCAGGTGATAAGGATGAAATTGCCAGCTGTAAGCTGAAATATGGCAGGTAGGTATACTCGTATCATCGGCCAAGAAGCGACAACACACTGTCACCATTGCGTAAGCGACCTCGACTCTGTCCAGCACACGCTGGAGGAGTGCCCGGCCTGAAAGACTCTCGACGAGTTCTGGTCGCTGAGATCGGACGGAATCTTTAGCCGCCAGCAGTCGTGTATGCGATTCTGGCTGGCGACTCCACCGAATGGGACGCCGTGGTCTCCTTCTGTAACGCAGTCATGTTCCAGAAGGAGGCCGCCGAGCGGGATCGGGAGCGAGCTGATCCCGCTCGCAGACGGAGGAGGCGCCGGGGCGCTGGCAGCAGCCGGTAGCCGAACTCCCCTCGGGGCTGCGGTAATTGCGGCAGTATGAGAAGTGTCATCGACTGCCACCACGTGAAAGCAGCTCCGGGAAGACAGCATTTGGTTGTGGCGCAATCACTGTGCCGGACTGGCAGGAGTCGGCAATAGGGGAGGGCAATCCAGAGCACTCCCAGGGTACGTGTCCCGACCATCTGGGACATGGCGCAAAGGGAGCACTGGAGCAGCATACCCGCGTTCCCGGGGCTCCTCCCATCAGACGCCAAGAGAAGTCCACGGCAGGTTAGGTTAGGTTAACCCAACCGCGGATACTTTTTGTGGGTGGCATCCTGCGTAGCCCATTCTGGCAGGAGATGTCCGCTGGATTATATAGGCTCCGATTTAATTAATTTATAGGACGTTCACGCGGAAGAAGATGCCGGCGACTGATATATATTTATTCAATATAAGTACGCTTGGTGAAATACGTTTAACTTAAAACATACTAGCATTGTTGAGTTTAAATTCTGTCAATTATTCACACTTCACACGTGGACTGCGTAAAATGTTATGCTAACAAATATCCATAATTTGCTCAGATTTACTAGGGGTCAGGCGTGTAGGGAATGGCTTGTGGCTGTAATCTTTTTGCATAAGAATGTGCTTCCAGGAGAAAATGTATAGTAGGGCTGAGCTGCATTTAGAATCGTTCCAGAATTTACTGGTTTAATGGCCGCGTCTGTAGGATTTAGATCAAGAATTACTCTAGGAAAAAAGACTTGACTACTATTTGCCGCTCCCTTAGGTTACCTGTAGGGTACAACTACAGTTGACCCTTGGGTAGTACAAAACAGTAGCAACTTATTTTTCTCCTTCCGTGATACTGTACACAATCCTATCAAAAACTAAACCCCCAGTAAAGTACAATCGCTATCTAATGACTCTGATACAGTAATCGTCGGCTAACCAGTACGACTGCGAACGCGCCGCATCTAGCTTTGGTCTCCGATGAGCATAAGTTTGAATTCGTGTCGACGAAAAAAGTTCTTTCCGATCCACAATCACATGTCCTCGCGTTTTAAGCGCTTAACCACAGAATAAAAAGTACTTATGGCTTAACGACCGTTGTGCGTTGCATAGTCCGGTGAAGCAGTGAAAGCCGTTAGGATAAATGCATAAATACATGTTAAAAAAAATGTGCTTGCATCTGGATGTAAAGTAGGTAGTGACCGTATTGCCACGCTGTATGGCAGTGATGACACTATGACAAAAATTAAAAAAAAAATTGCTAAATTTTGAATTCTCATGTGAGTACTTCTACTGTCTATCGTGGCACTTAGGTTATCGGCTATATAACCGAAAGCTAGTAAATTACCTCATCTAGTAAATTATATTACAGAAAAATATCCGTCCATGTGCAAAAAGTGACTTTCTGTAAAGCCAACTAGCATATAAGTTCTTAAAAAAATATATAGGATATGTAATTATAGTGCTAAAACGGTCGATCAGAACCTTATTTATAAGACCGTTAAATCACTCAAATTTTAATGCTTTATAAATAAAATGAATAAAACATTTATTTCTTTTCAAATTCCGATTTTTTTAAACTAAGACTCGATACACCTGGGTACGAGCTATTAATATACATGTATGTATATAGTTCAACTTTCATTTTAGTAACCAAATTTTGAACCCGGGTTTATGGAATGATTACTACGAAGTTGGTAGTTTAGAGATCTAGCTCCGGTTTTGTACGAAGGCCGGTCAGCGGCAGCGGTCGCCCAGAGACCCCATTGATCTTGATTTATGCGCTCACTAACTAAATTGATAGGGGTCGGTGACGTCATCCACCCCAATATTGTCCCTATACTATTTATAGTCCAGCCAATCTATTATATCTGGGGACAATGTTACACAGATCATCTATTAGGTCTTTACCTATGAAATTGCCGTTCTGCAGTACTGGCCATTTCAAATCAAAATAATTTTTGTTTGGCTAAGAATTCTAATTTCAAATTAATTTTATTTTAAAAACATGGATTCTTTTTTCCAAAAGTAGTCATTTCTTTATTGATTAGTGTTACATTTTCATCGCATTTCAATCTTTTTCGTCATCATGGATACGTTAAAAATTCGAGTAATTATGGAATATGAGTACCGTCGTGGCAGCAACGCGGCACAAGCGGCACGCAACATCAACGACGTTTACGGAGCTAACACTACAAACCAACGCACCACCTGTTATTGGTTTGCTCGCTTCCGTTCTGGAAATTTCGACCTGAAAAATGAACCTCGCGGTCGTCCGAAGACTTTGGTCGACAATGACGAATTAAAGGCGGTTGTGGAAGCTGATGATACACAATCTACGGCTGAATTAGCAGCAGCTTTCGACGTTAGCGTCAAAACAATATTGGTCCATTTGCGTCAAATTGGCAAGGTAAAAAAGCTTGACAAATGGGTGCCCCACGAACTCAATGATCGCCAGCGCGAAGTACGCGTCGAGACGTGCCTTGCACTGCTCAACAGACACACAAATGAAGGAATTTTGAACCGCATTGTTACCTGCGATGAAAAATGGATTCTGTTTGATAACCGCAAGCGCTCAGCAAGTTGGTTGGATCCTGGTTCAGCACCTAAACAATGCCCTAAACGAAAACTTACCCCTAGAAAAGTGATGGTCACTGTTTGGTGGTCTAGCGCCGGTGTGATTCATCACAGCTTCTTACCAAACGGGGTGAGCATTACTGCAGATGTGTACTGTGAAGAACTGAGCACAATGATGGAGAAGCTGGCGCATCTCCAACCAGCATTGGTCAATCGCTCGTCTCCGCTGCTCCTGCACGACAACGCGCGACCTCATACTGCACAGCAGACGGTCTCCAAGTTGCAAGAACTGGGGTTGGAAGCTCTCCGTCATCCGCCCTACTCACCAGACCTTGCGCCTACAGACTACTACTTTTTCCAGAATTTGGATAACTTCTTGGCGGGAAAAAAATTCAATACCCGAGAGGCAGTACAAAATGCCTTTGAAGAATTTGTTGCCTCCCGTCCAGCTGATTTCTTTAAGAAGGGCATCAATAAACTGCCACTGCGATGGCAAAGATGCATTGATTGCATGGGTGATTACTTCGATTAATACAAATAAAAAAATTCATGAAAAAAATTCGTTTAAATTTTTTCATACAAAACGGCAATTTCATAGGTAAAGACCTATTATAATATCACAGATAATCTATTGCGAGCTCATAAAACAATTAAGTGTAATGAGAATGTATGGAGGCGAGTGCATAGAGTGCAGGGACTAGGGGACCAGCTAAAGTGCTAGTATATAGGTAAAATGGTGGATGGTTGGCAAATGCTTGATTTTAACGCCGGAGGTCGTGGGTTCGATTCCCAGCCAGGACAGATATTTGTGTGTATGAACATGTCTGTTTGGCCTGAGTCTGGGTGTAATTATCTATATACGTATGTATTTACAAAAGAAAAATAGCACTTATATCAGTTATCTGGTGTCCATAGTACAAGCTCTGCTTAGTTTGGGATCAGATGGCCGTTCCGAATGATGTCCCAGGATATTATTGTTATAAAATTTGTACGTAAGATAAGATAATTTATTGGCGAAGCTTTATTGCTGCTATTAAAAGTTTTGCATGGAAGTTGTTATATTCCTTAACCTATGTAAGGATTAACCGCGTGCCCAAATGCTTAACCTCCCAGATAGGTACTGTCTTTCTTCTTTTCTTTCTTTCTTTTAAAATACAACGCCCGCACTAGTGAATCTAATCCCTATGTCACGGGGTACTTAAAAAACATATAATAGACGGACACAAATTACATCCAGACTCAGAACAACTATTTAGGGGTCACACAAATAGTTGTCAAGCGCGGGACTCGAAGAGGCGAGGCGACTGTCTTAGCCGCTGCGAATTAGACTGCACACGTGCAGTCCAATTCTATTTCACTGGCATAATATTTATGCCAATTGTTATTTGTTATAGTGGTGCTGATATTCTTGCAGCCCACGCTGAACGGAAACAAATGTTTAGAGTCGTAAGGAATGTTGCACGTGTGGATAATAATGTCAGGGTTTTATGTATTTTAGAATATGCTTATCAATTCTGTATATTTATTTATTTCCAAATTACACACTATCATTACAGTAATACAACCAATACAATAGTGGAACATGACAAATGGGTTAAACTTAACAAACTTAAATCTACTATATAAAAATAAGTCGGGTTTTCCTTCCTTACGCTATAACTCCAGAACGCACGAACCGATTTCCACGGTTTTGCATTCGTTGGAAAGGTCTCGGGCTCCGTGAGGTTTATAGCAAAGAAAATTTAACGCGGGTAACACCGCGGGGCACAGCTAGTTATACTTATAACTACTTATACACAATATTAAACACTATCAAAAAGCTTTATTGCCTATAAGTATATTTATAGCCTTTGTGAATTCCTGCGTACACGAGAACAGATCCAGTTGTCCCGTAGGTACTTACCAAGTTATTGAGCGCGCGCACCGCACGTTGACCGGTGCGCGCTGTAGAAGGTTGGTGCATATAGTAAGTACAAAGCCATTATATAAAAACATGACAAGCCAAGTTTCGCCGCAGATTACTTGGCTATAAAAAGTAGTGAGATCAAAAAAACTGCCAAGTCTAAGAGGAAATTTACAGTAATCACAAACCAATCTAAAATCAGGTCAGCTAGAATGTTTATAACATTACTAATTTTACATTTTTGTTGAATGTTTTTTTTATATACAACTCCTTCATTAGGGAAATGAAACCCTATGTCGCGGGGTGCTTTACAAACATATAATTGACGCGCACAGACTCAGGACAACTATTAATGGGTCACACAAACAGGGGCTATACCAGCTAAGTCTCCGAACATGGATTTCCTTGAATGGCGTTCAAATAAATAAAGTTTAAAAATGATTAAATCAATCGTTAAATCGGCTTCCATGAGAACATTTGACGTCGTAAATGGTCCGGAATCGATTGTCAACGTTGAAGCCGATTTAACGATTGATTCAGTCATTTTTAACCTTTATTCATTTGAACACCATTTAAGAAATCGATGTTCGGCGACTTAGCCGGTAGAGCCCAGGTATAATGTGCGGGAATTGAACCGGGACACGAAATGCCCAGGCGACTGTTGTGCAGTCAAAATATTACTTAATGCTTTATAATTTTAAACCAACCATTGTCCGATCCCTAATGAATAAATTCAAATAACTGACTTGTCCGTTATTTTTTTTTAAGAATATCCCCTGATGTGATATGATTATGATATGAGGAAGCTTTGGTAATGTTACGAAATATTCGTACCTACCTGTTTTAAGTTGTTGCGGTATTTCTATATCTTATAATTGTGCTGATCTCTTAAGAGTTCCACATCAGAAAGTACACCTTTTTTCATGAATATGTACCGCATGAAAATTAGGGTATCGATCAGTATACGATCAGTGGTCGTCTCGGACACCGGCAGTCTTCCCACAAAACTGAACAAATAAAGAAAAGCAGTTTGGAAAACACAAAAAAAAATGTTTGCCCCCCTAAAACAAATAGGTAGCAACCGCTAATCGTCATTCTTGTATATGTTTTAATATAATTTTTGTGTACTTATTTGCAATGTTCGCTCACTACTTATTTTATAACTAGTATAATTATTTACTTACCTACCACCTTCTAGATCAGAGCGGACAAATATGTCTACCTACAATAATGATCAGTCTAAAATGACCTTGTCTACCATTAAATCTAATCTCTTATCTATTAATAGAGTTTAATATATCTCATAAATGTAGCGATATACATTTTAAGATTATTTCTGTTTTAATGGTCCAAAGATAATCTGATTAAATAATTTTGGTTTGGTCCAGTCTATAAAATGCCAATAAAACTTTAAAATTCCACGAAACTATTTCTCTAACTTTAAATTAGATTTTTATATTCAGACACGAGCATAAAAGATTTGTACTTCGTGGAGGCCGCAATAAAAATAAAGATGTAACCTCTATATAATAATAACAATAATATCCTCAGGCATTATACACACATGGTCAACTGATCCCAAACTAAGCAGAGCTTGTACTATGGAAACCTGAAACTGTTAAATTACTTACATATATACTACTTTTCTTATCTAAATACATACATATACAGATAATTCACCCAGACTCAGGACAGACAGACATGTTCACGCCCACAAATATCTGTCCTGGGTAGGAATCGAACCCACGACCTGCAGCGTGAAGGCAAGCATTTACCAACCACGCCATATATCCGAAACTCTCGTGAATCCAACATATGTTATTGGACCCTCAATGACCCTTAGTTTGCATTCGTATCAATGAAATGCCCCTCCGAGCGACAGCTGTACAAAACGTCCCTAAAATCCGACCCCACATGCATCTTCATATCAGTAAGCGTCCTGAGCAGAGTTTGTTAAACGGCTTCAGCTCAAGCTCGCCTCTATTGTCCGGTGAAGAAGTGGAAAACTCCTAGGCTAACTGATAACATCATTAAAAAAAACTTGAGAAATTAATCCCTGTGTCGCGGGGTACTTTATAAATATGTAATTAACGGACACAAACTAAATCCAGACATTGGACAACTATTTTTATGAGTCACACAAATAGTTGTCAGGCGCGGGAATCGAACCCAGGACACGAAGTGGCGAGGCGACTATTTTAACCGCTGCGCCACACGAGCAGTCAATTGACTTAATCAAAAAGTTAACCAAAGTTTTGAAAACCAATTAAGTTTCAACGCATGAACTTTTGCTGTAATTTAATTAAAATGACCCTAATTGCCACGTCATAGTAGTATAACAACTCCTTAATTACGGCTTGTTTACCTAAAACGGGTTAAGTTGTATATTTTCTATAAACATTGTTAATGAGCCCTTAATCGGAAGTTAATCACGCGATCAAAGTTTGCAACGAGTTCATGAAAATATCTCGGTAATGGCGCCAACACAAGCTTTATGTATAGGGCTGCCAACCAGTCAGATTTATCCGAACATTATTAGTAATATTTATTTTTAATATAAATATATAATTTTAAACACATTTTAACTTGATAAAATAATTATTATTATTATCTTCTATTCATCTTTTTCTCATTTAATACATTTTAAAATATATAAATTACAAAAATATACATTTTAATAAAAAAAAAATAGGAACTGCAATCGGCAACAGTAACAAAGTCCATGCTACCGGAGATTGAGTAATAGCGCCCACACATGCTATATTTTCGGTGTTCCTATAACACCTCATTTATGAGCCTCCAGGAGTTGAACGAGTTTGTCCGGCGTTTTACTTTGGTAAAGAATATTAATATTGAACAGTTAAGAGAATGTTTAATTTTCGTTTTAGATAAAATAAAATTAAGATATTTGGGCTAAAATTTCCGGAAATCACATCGACCAGTCGATGTCGTAAAAGGTGATTTAGGGATACACCAGGTAGTCGGGGAACAGCGCCACCTGTTAACTAGTTACCACTTATTTGTGGTCACCAACTTGCATGCCAAGCGCGGTGACTACGACAACTCCAAATGGCGACGTTATTGAAACCTTTGGGGGAAGCGTACATCTAACAGTGGATTATATCAGGCTGACGATGTGATGTACATACTGTCTTGATGATGTCTTCCCGGCGGCCAGTCTCAACGGAGATTAGCCAATTGCGTAGGATATATTATAGTGCACAAGTGTGTGCGCAAACACAGGGGCACTTTCTATTCCATCACTCTCATGATCCGATGGGACGACCAGCGACACGACCTGAAAGAGGTCAGGTACAGAACCGACGGCTTTAATTGTTCTCCGAGGCACAGGGGTATAATACCGCCAACTCCCAGACTTCGGGCTGATACTGAGGAATTTCTTTTTACGGCAAATCCCAAAATCACTCTTTGGCCCGACCCGGGATTTGAACCCAGGACCTCATTGTCTGCGGTTGAACACGCTACCGTACCAACAACGCTACCGCTAGACCAACAAGGCAGTCAAGTCGTGGTATATATTCTAGTAGTTGAAAACACCCTAATTAATACACCATAAAGATTTATAAGGCTATTTGTAAAACACCAACAACCTCGCAAAACTAAATTGTTAACTTCATAAGCAACAACTTTTGTTCTATAAGTTTGGACAAAAATCAATACATGAAAAATAATGAGTTTATTTTTTTTGTTGTACTGTCATGACATTTGTAAGTCTGTGATTCATTCATAAAAGAAAGATTAACCCACGAACGTCGCTAAAAACGCGCGCGTGTGCGCGTAGTTGCGACTTGCGATGCTTATAGAGTTGTATACATTCAAGTGGGAAATTAAATTAATACTTATATTTGTATGTATAAAAAAAATCTAACAAATTATCAAAAGTCGTAAAACAAAAGTTGTTGCTTACGGTGTTAACTATCTGATACTGCGAGGTTTTTGGTGTTTTAAAAGTAACCCTGTATACTCATCCGATTTCTCCATTTATAGAGCATTTTATTTTATAGAGATTCTTGGAAAGGATGGTCTTAAAACTCTGCTCGAAATAAAACAATTAGAAGCGAATTCGTACACAGACATTCCCTTCATTATCAGTAAGTCGAGCGCATCTTAAAACAGAGATTCACTTAAATACCATTTAGTTAAGTTCGTTTAGTATTAACGAGGCGTTTAAGTGTTTTTGTGCTATTGTGTCTTTACTGCAAAAAGCTCAATTAATTTAAAACGAATTATAAACTCATCTTAACGAATTGCTCAACAACTTTGAAAAGGTAAATTTTAAGCAAACATATACTTGTATTTTTTTTATTTCAAGGCTGACTATGTTAAAAGAAAAATATGGGCCAAAATAAAGTTAACACAAATCTATCAAAATTTTTAGACTTAAAAATCAGGATGATAATTACTTACTTATCTTATGGGCAGTGGTTACCCTGGTGTCAGAGTTTTAAGCCGCCCAGTAGGCCTCTGACATGGCTTAACGACTGTTGTCTAATGACTACAACTGGGACCGACAGCTTAAACCTAGCTTGCCGGAGAGCATCCGCAACACGGTGACGCTCAAAAATTCAATTACTTTGGCGGATACCCATAAGGATTGACCTGGCCTGAGCATTTAGCTATGACTACTATGAGCGCGTGAAAATTGATAGTCATTAATAGTAGGCAAAATATAAATGTAAGTGTTTTGCATGTTGAACTGTTATTAAATTGAGCCCCTTCGTTACGTCCATAATTTGTATTACACCTTGAATATATAATTTTTATATAATAGCCTGATGACAAGTAATATTAAGGGGTATTTTTTTGAGATTTATGAATATTTAGAAGTGATTGCATCTTACTATGTATCTTTCTAGTAATAAATATCTAGGGACAACTAAGATACTGCCATGTTTTTTTTTTAATAAGGCCATAATTTATAAAGATATTGTGTGAATTGTCCGAAATATTACGATAAGTTTAAAGAAAGTAGGAAAAATCTACCATCTGCGAGCTATTCCGGCTAAAATTATAAATTTTGTGAGTATAGATGTATGTTTATTGCTCTTTTACGCCAAAACTACTTTAAAGCGGGTGAAACCGGGGCATAGCTAGTATTATCTATAAGTGCACTTAAATATTAATACACTTATTAAAAGTATTGGTACGATTTTTGTTTGTTGGACATTATTTACACAGGGCCATCTAATCCCAAACTAAGCAGAGCTTGGTACTATGGAAACCAGATAACTGATATATACATATACTACATTTCTTTTGTAAATACATACTTAGATAGATCATTCCAAACAGACATGTCATGCACACAAATATCTGTCCTGAGTGGGAACCGAACCCACGACCTCGAAAAGCAAGCATTTGCCAACCACGCCAACTTGCCCGTTCAGTAGCGACACATCTAAAATGAAATACAGTCGGCGCCATATTTGTCGAGATATTGAGAAAAAAGACTATCGAAACGTCAACTGTACCATTTCTTTAGTATAATGTTAACAACAGAAACGAACCCTCTACTTATTGAACGCCGCCGAAGCCATTGCAATATCTTTGTCCGGTAGATATGAGGAACATCGAGATTAGGGCTGCCACAAATACTTCCGATTGGGAAATTCAGAATTAAATAAATAAAATAAAATAGGTTTTTCACGCTCACGTAGACTTCAAAGAAGCGCTTGTAAATAAATAGTCAGAACATGTTTTTAGTATAATTGAGTAAGTACTTACACGGAGTGTATGAAAAAAAATTAATATAAGTTAAGCTTATATATAGGTCTCTGCCTACTCCTCTGGGAAACATGCGTGAGTCTATGTATGTATGTATGTATATATAGGTTTAATTATCAAAATTTAAAGTTTTAGATATAAATTACTACATCTTGTCTGAATGGCTCTGAATTGGTACGAGGTACACTGGATGATGATATTTACATCTATGTCTGCAGATAGAGTTTCTTAAAAGTATTGGTAACGCTTTGAATCATGTTTTGTACTGTATTCAGAAGCAGAATGAAGAATTACACGCAAAGATGATTTTGATTCTTACATTATTTTCGTCATTATCACCAGGACAAATGCCCTCTCCACGCAAAACGGAGACGTGCGTGCGAAACGCAGGCGTTTATTCTACCAAACCGGGATAAATAACTCTCTGCCCGAGACAACCGGGACACAACGCTCGAGATACATCTCAGTGTTTGGCAGCCCTAATCTAAACGTAAATTATAGGCTGTATTATTTTCCTATATCCAGCTTATCCTTAAGAAACTGTACATTATTCTCGGTCTAATCCATACCGCGCGAATAGACCCGTCATGTAACATGCAAAGTTACTACGAATGGGGCAACATCTTTGGATTACTTCGAATTCCTTGCAAAATATATTTATCACAAGAAAGTGATCACATAAACGAATAAACTAAAGCTTATGTGCTCTTGGTAGAGCGAAATGGCATCTATTTTCGTTCCCGTCTCATAATATAGGATTATATTGTAACTGCTTACGACACAACTGTGCGACACTAACCAAAGTATTGAAATTAGTTCGTAAACCAGTCTCCAATCGTATTTTAGTTCAGCAACAGATTAAAATGTATTAGAAGATAGTTTGTTCTCATTAGAACACGACATAAAATGTTTATGAGTGGTACTCAACCGATATATTCGAAGTTGTTAAAAAAACCAGCTAAGTGCAAGCCGGACCCGCATCAATGGCTCAGTATTAACTTGTAGGTTTAAATAAACTATAAAAGAACAAACGGTCGGATTTTTCCTTTATTAAAATTTTTACTTAAAAACATTGATTTTTTTCAAATTTCTAGGAAAATCTGTAAATAATCTGTAAAATTTTAGGACAATGAAAATACTTTATAGGTTTGGGTCCCATGTAATTGTCAAAATTTATTGTATAAACAACCACATCTTCTTTTGTAAGTCATTTTTCACAGCCCAAGGCTCTGCCGAACTGAAGTACATGATATTAATTTCAAATTTTTCAATTGATACTTTTTGCTTTTTTTTTGTTGAGAAAACGGAGAAGGAAGTGATCAGATAAAACCTCCTTTTTCAAGGCAGCCTCTGAGGATTATGTAGCCTCCTTGGACATATACAGGCCGGTTGGTATAGTGCCCCTGACTGCTAAGCCAGCGGTCCCAGGTTTATTTCTGTGTCTGGGTGTAATTTATCTATAGTATGTATGAGTTTAGAAATATATAAGTATGTTTATCAACTGTCTGGTTTAGTACAGTCTTTGCCTAGTTTGGGATCAAATGTCAGTGTGTTAGTTGCCTCAAGATATTAATTATTATTATGATAATGGTGTTGGGTAACTTAATAGCCTCTCATTGATGAACAATACACAAACGCTTCTCGTTTTTGTATTGTACAAGAGTTTATTGCAGATGTCCACACAGCCGTATGAATTATTGCAAATGTCATACAAAAACATACGCCTTGACTTTAGAGACATCAAATTGGAATTTATGAAATTCTTCTTAATGATGATGAAATCCAGACAGGATATGGTGCTTTTGTCATCACTGTTTGGTCATGGGCTTTAATAAACTAACACCGTAGTTAGTGTCGTAAAATATATTGACTCCTTAATCTGCATTAGGTTCCATGCTTGCAACTTTTGCCACTGCCTTGAAATAGTTTTACATCTGCATGAGCTTTCGCTTCATCGAGCGGGAAAATTATTGGAATGGGACTAAAATAGTTTACTGATAAATCAGTAGGACCATATATTGAACAATCAATTACTGATAACTGAATCTACAAGGTTTCCGCTTGATTTTTTATGTGATTAACTTGATAAGCATTGGAAATAGACATGAACATACTTACAAGTATGCAAATTATTGAGTGACCTCTACACATAAGTCTTATTATACAGCCACTAATGAGATCAGGAATCCATTCAATATCAGGCATAGACAATATATCAACGTCTCATCGCCGTTATTGCCAAACATGTAAAAATCTTCAATATTAATAATTTCGATTATTAAATGAAAATAGACGTTATAAACGTTTTCAGGAGTTATCGGGGTAATATGCAGAAGAAATAACTTACACATTTCCCGGTGTCGAATTAAATTGATCATAATCATTGCTGTTGCTATCAGTTATCACTCAGTATTCAGATATTGAGACATGGCATATCAAGAGTAATTATTTCGAAAAAGTTATTGCAGTATTCTTTCTTTTGGTATGTGCTTATTAAAACAATTAAAGGAGGTAAAAGGGTTTGAACTACTGAATAAACATGTACTTCGGAAGTTTAACGCCGTTTCGACCCGTAACATAAAAATGTATAGTAAAAACACTTCATAGATATTTACGTTCGTAATTAAGTTGATTAAACGTTCCTATTTACTATTAAGGTACGGATCCCTAATAACTGCCTCATCAATGCGTGTGAACGACATACATGCTTCAGAGTCTTCGAATATCGGAATAATCGCGGTAGAATTAAACCGTAGATATCTTGAACATTCTAATAAACATTAGAATCCGAGATAGGCCGCATTCAAACGAATATTAATATAGGAAATCGTAAATATTTTTGATTTCAATTTATTGAGTTATGACTACTTAGGAACGGTATACAGCCTACAGGTGTTTGATTTCCCTTGCTTTAGTTAAAATAACTACTAGAGTTGTTTAGGAATTCGTGTGAATTAAATTCAATAGGTATTCGTATATTACGGGATAACAATATTGTTAGAGATTCGTATCGGAATGGGAAATAGGAATATGGGGCGACTTAATCCGTGGATCTGCCGTCATTGCGGTATATTTCAGCTTTTACTTGCTAGTGATTGTAAATTAAAATAAAACCTTAACACACAGATAGTAAAAAAATGTGAGCCGTCACGTGACGCCTGGCAGATGTGAAACATCGACATTATTTTGTAAAAGTAATATGCAGAAGTCGAAGTCGAAGTCGAAGTATAAGTCGCAGTCGAAGTCGAAGTCCAAGTATAAGTCTCAGTCGAAGTCGATGTCGAAGTCGAAGTATAAGTCGCAGTCGAAGTCATGTCGAAGTCGAAGACGAAATCGAAGTCGAAGTATAAGTCGCAGTCGAAGTCGAAGTATAAGTCGCAGTCGAAGTCAAAGTCGAAGTCATGTCGAAGTCGAAGTATAAGTCGCAGTCGAAGTATAAGTCGCAGTCGAAGTCGCAGTCGAAGTCAAAGTCGAAGTCAAGTCGAAGTCCAAGTAGAAGTCGAAGTCGAAAAGTACATATTGTGATAGGAACTAAAAAAAAAAAACCACGGCATGCGTCGCCACGCCAGAAATCTGTTTTACGTGCGGCTATAGATGTTTCACATCAATAATTTAAAGTATTTCGTTATTATATCATTTAAGTTAAGTTCATTTCTCCTCTGCATGGACAAAAACAAATGGTAAAATAAAAGTGAATTCTCATCGAGAGAGATTATTCTTTCGAGAACCGATAGTAACGGTTCGATTGGCTCTATTTTTTATAAATCACGTTTTGAAGTTACCTTCGCACTTACACCTAAGTCCTTGAGGAACCCTATATCATTATAAAAATTTAAGGGTTATCGTGAATCTTTTAGAAAATTCTTTTGGAAAATTGAACAGACCTTTAAAGCTTTTTACTTTATACCCTGTAGGTGAATATAGTTTTAGGCTTCGAGCATTTGTCTATGCTCAAAGAGTTTTAGGTAATAAGTCGTAGGTAGTCGAGACGATGAAATTTTTTCAGGTATACTTATTTCATTGCGGACACGAGTCTAATCATTTATATCATTTAGATCTTACTTCATATTTTTTTTTAGTATTCATGAGGGATTTGGTTGAATAGGTAGGGCACAGTGTTCAATCGCTCATAAAGGAGCCTAACTGGGGAAGTACCTCCACCTTACAGAAGATATTCCTTAATAATAACATTAATGTTCTGTTTCTGAATATGAGTAAGTCGCCAGAGCTCATCGGCGGCGTGGGGAGAAGGGTCGGCAAGGCACCCGTGACTCCTCTGGTGTTGCGAGTGTACATGGCCGGCGGTGATCGTTTACCACTAGGAGACCCGCTTGCTCGTTTGTCGCCCTATGGCATAAAAAATTAAAC
Source organism: Pseudoips prasinana (assembly GCA_951640165.1). Taxonomy (NCBI): domain Eukaryota; kingdom Metazoa; phylum Arthropoda; class Insecta; order Lepidoptera; family Nolidae; genus Pseudoips; species Pseudoips prasinana. The sequence goes on along the minus strand of OX621236.1, from coordinate 16,417,347 downwards.
CAAATATGTCGAAGCGAAAAAAACCAAGATTGCATACGAACCCAGATATGATTCCGAAACAATTGGTGTTGAAAATGGTTAATATGACATAAAAAGTGAAAATCTCTTATAGGCCGGGCAAACTTGACGTCTCAGACAACATACATCTTTTTTCCCTCCAAATTTTTACCTCTATTTGCAAAGTAGACGATTGCACGCTCATGTAAAAATTCACTGACAATGTTCGAGAAAGTGAGATTTTATAAGGCCATGGATTTGGTTATTACTAATGACACGATAAACGAACCCTATTGAGGTTTATCCGTCAGATTACATATTTTTTTTGAATTAATGAAACTGTAAACATGTCAAACCATATATGGTTTCCAATGCGGTAAAGGGTTAATAATATTGAGTGGAAACGTTTTACGCCTACATTTACCTTCTTCATATCCATTTTTAGCGAAAGAAATTACTGACGGACCAGACCACAAACTCTTTATATTAGAATTAGGTTTAACGAATTTTATTACTCATAACGCCAATACAGAAATGTAGTAATTTGGTTAATGATATACGATGAAAAGCACAGATTATTGCCTGGTTAAAAAAAAAGCTATTACCTACAGAAAGCCTCATTATCAACGACTATCATGGCTGTATTTAGTTTTCAGTAAATTAACAACGAATTGCAGGATTTATTTATTAAATTAAAAATAGATACAGCAATTTATGGGAATGTTTTATACAAAGGAGTTAGTACCCCATTTATGTATATGCATTGGTTGCCCTAGTGTTAGAGTGGTTATATCATAGTTCCTTAGTATAATTTATTTGTTGCACTCCTGCTACTGTTTACTTTACTAATATATTTCTACAAAAATGGTGGTTGCGGCGCATTAGCGGTCGCGTTCTCTGCGTATTTTATATCGGTTTGTGTCTCGGCAAATCGAGTTAGATAGCATATCTTTGTCATGTAGTGTTTTGAATAATTGTAATATTTTTGTTAGCTTTATATTTACAGATAGCCTAGGTGCTATCGGTAATTGCCCATCATAGAATCCTTATGGAAAAAACCACTGTAAACATGTCAAACCATATATGGTTTACGTTTACGTGTTATTATTAGATGTCGGATTTCCCGCATAAATATACCAAGTAGTTTAACTGACGTAATGAGTACAGACCAATGTAAATATTGTTTGTGGTAAATTTTTATTGCCTGAAGTGCATTCGGTCATTATGTATCATTATATAATACTGCAATTGTGGATGCTATCATACATAGGTGGTCGTAAAGTCAATGTCATATCATTAGAAACATTTTTATTGGAAAATGTTCCTTATTAACATGGCTTTAGATGTCGCACTGTTACAGACGCTGACTATAAAATTGCGTTAATATCCCAACATAACTACTACATAAATTATATGAATGCCGGTGTACAAGTAATTAAAATGATGTGCCTTCAAATGCCTTTGCATTTTCCAAGAGTGCCGATATTTTTTTTTACAACTGAGCCGGTACCATAGCAATCTAAAGGGTCTAATAGCCCCTCCCTATTACCCACCACTGCAATCCTGTAAGCCAGGATGAACAGTGACACACAATTAAATGACATAGAGCTGTGAGGCTCAGTCATGTCCCGGTGAATCGCTACAACTATCCAGGATCCCGCAAGGTATTTAATAAGAAAAATGTAGTAACATATCCCTCCACAATAAAGCGGGACATTGAATGATACAACGATGCCAGAGCGATAGAATATATAATTACATAAAACGATAGAATTGCAACTAGAGAAGCCAGCTGCAAAAGCACCACAGGGTCAATCAGGTGAATTGTTTGTTTGTTATACTTGATTCCAATTGTACTGTAGGTATGGAAAAAGCGCACAAACGCACGGAAGTTGTTCCTTGTTGCTACAAGATTTGTATAATAAACTATTCCAGATATCATTTGCAAAATATTTAAGATAAATCGGTGGTATGTGCTTTTAAACAGTTATCACACTAATTATAAAGGCGAAAGTTTGTGAGTGTGGGAGTGTGTATGTTTGTTACTTCTTCACGTCTAAACGGCTGGAGCGATTTCAATAAAATTTGGTATGGAGTTAGCTGATACACTGGATTAACGCATAGGCTATAATTTATAAAGTTAAACGCGGGTAAAACCGCGGGGCACAGCTAGTTATTTTTGTCGGTAGGTGTGCATGTTATTTTGGATGAGCACTTCATTATATGTGGCGCTATATTATATTCGCCTGGCCTGTTGGTCTAATGGTTAGTGGCCCTGACCCCTAAGCCAGAGGTCGTGGGTTGATCCCCAACCAGGACAAATCTTTGTATGATGAGCATATATTCACGATTATTTGTCTTTTGTTCTGTATCTGGGTGTCATTTATTAATTTATTTGGAAATATATAAGTATGTTTAACAGTTCTCTGGTTGCCATAGTACAGTCTCTGACTAGTTTGGGATCAAATCGCACTGTATTACTTATCTGAAGTTATATTTTATCAGGAAGAACATTTTCTAAGACGTCAATCCTTTTCATCTTTCTGGCTCGTTAAGCCAGACAACACACTTCCAAAGCATATACCCACTTTATGCTTTGGGAGTGTGTTATCTGGTTCGCTCATATTGGCTTTAAGAAGATAAGCAAAGACAGATCGGTATAGGTACTACTAACTATATGCACTTTAATGTCCCATTCCGATGATTCGACCAGTCTCCATTGAGACTGGCCGAAATTCAACCAGGAGGACATTGATAGATGAAGCGTTAATTTGATCAGTGATAAAGGTAGATTGAACACCTTAAATTTCCTCCACTATTTGTGTTACACCTCCTATGCAACCAATATTAACCTGTTAGTGAGTTACAAAATAATTTAGTGAGTTAAAAACATGGCTGATTTGAGCTATAAAAATTTTCCACTACACCTCGTACATATACAGAGTTCTATATGTTATCAGAATCTATTAAGGCACTGACATCAGCCAAATTGGTGATTTTTCCGCAAATATTTATTCAATGCTAGGTACACAAGGCTCCATATCAAGCTATAAATTTCCAATATAAGCTGACCTCTCATTGTATGGAAATCATATACAAGGCGAGATCAGCTTATAATGGATAGGTATAGCTTGATATGTAGCCGTCTGTACAAGATTAACATAATTATGACGGGCCCGTTGTCGTGGTTAGTAGATACTTGCCTTTCACGCCGCAGGAAGTGGGTTCGACTCCCACCTACGACAGATATTTGTGTGCATGTCTGTTTGATGTGCGTCTGGGTGTAATTATTTATATAAGTTTGTATTAACTAAAAGTAATATATGTAGTATATCAGTTATCTGGTTTCTATAGTACAAGGTCTGCTTGGTTTGGGATCAGAATACCGTTGTGAGAATAATAAACTGTGTTTTAAACAACATCCTAAAACACGACGCTGGATGCAACTCCTTTCACTCGATAGAAAAAAAATTACTTAAAAGCTCGAAATATTACTTCTCAAATTGTTTTTGAAATGAAATCTTCTTTAGCGGCTTGATGCACTTTTTTAGGATGGCAAAAAAATGTTAAATACGCGTCAGGACACGTGGCCTGATCGAATATTCGTAACGCTCAGGAGGACAGGAGGTTCTTTTTTTTTAGTTCACACTGGCCGTTTGTATACCCACTTATACATACTTTAATCGTTTTTTTACAGCCGGCAGCCTAACCAACTTAAGTTCTATTTTTTAAATTTAGTCCCAACAAAGGGAGGGAAGCAATTACTATGAGTCTTTACCGCCCTAAGGTGGGAAGTTCTTGCTACCCGGATCTAATAAACATTACTTTCAGAATATAAGAAATGAAATAATAGTTTTCACTTCTATCGGCAGTCCCCAATGACTACCCCGCATGTTTTATTTTTTTAATTATAATATGCACTGTACTTTATGATTATCAGAACCTTTCTTGTGTTAGATTTGCCACACAGATTATATTTTTCTCGTATTTAATGATTTTGTTATATTTTATCGGTTTTTACGTATTTTTAAAGTTTTCTGTTCACTCCATTTTGAACCGAACCTGGTAGTTAATACAGACGAGATTTGCGTGATCCGATAAATTCTTTGCTGTCAGCCTCAACTCTGCTTGTTTATTTCATACCTAACTGTAAGAGAGAACATTTTCACATTTTTATGTGCATATTTAGTCTTCAATGCCAACGTGAAATTGATTCGATATATTTGGTATTAAAATGATATATCGTACCGAAGGGCAGTGACCGGTTAATTGCACCATTTTTGGTGTTCTGTTTGAACTGGCTTGCTGTCAGTCAAGTGCTAAGCGCCAAGTGGAATCTACTTCACAGCTCGCCATTAAATTAATGTTAATTGTATGTGAATGATAACAGCTAATTGAATTGAGTTATCGCTATGACTACATTATAAAGCAAATACGGCATATAGGCTTCGAATTTATTTTAATATAAAATCGTAGATACATGTATGGCACATAAAAGTTATTATTTTTTAAGTAGTTTCATCCTACGCAGAAGACAATATAAATATTTTACGGAATGGCTTAGTGGGTTAGACTATAAATTAAATTCAATAATAAAATTGATTATTTTAATTGGGTGATTGATAAACGCATGCACTAACTTAAACACTGAAGTTGAACTTCAGCACTCTCGGAGGTTTTAAATTTATCTATGTAAAACTATGTATGGCATAAGAGAGAAAAATCTATTTTATTATTAGTTATGAAATGACTACGTTTGCAATTTGTGTCAAACAAGCTCCCGATTCAAGTTTTTTTTTTTTTTTTTTTATTTCAGAGGTCGACAAACGAGCAAGTGGGTCACCTGATGGTAAGTGATCACCGCCGCCCATGGACACTCGCAACACCAGAGGAGTCGCGGGTGCGTTGCCGGCCTTTAAGAGTCAGCAACAAGTGTTGCTGAAACTTCCCCCCCACCCCGATGAGGTCTGGCGACCTTACTCACACTCAGAAACACAACATTAAATTATTAATGTTATTATTAAGGAATGTCTTCTGTAAGGTGGAGGTACTTCCCCAGTCGGGCTGCTCTTCGAGCGAAAGAACGCTGTGAAGTTTTGCCACTTGGGAGAATATCTAGTAACCGCTGGGGCTGATGCTATCCAAAGTGGTCACTTTGGGTAGCATTCAGACCCGAAACTAGAATTGAGGTTGTAAACCCGGGTCCACGATTGATTTTACTTGAGCTGAATTAAAAGAAGGTCTAAACGTTACGGTCTCGCCACTAGACTACTATTTTTGTGACACATACATATATAGTTGATCGTGTTTGTCCGTGAATTGGGTGTTTGTAAAGCCCCGCGATACCAGGATTTATTTCGCAAGTGCGGGCTTAGTCTTATCTATAGATACATATAATAAAGTCGTAGGAAAGTCAAAACTGTACATTGAATATTTAAATAAAAAGATACTTGGGGCGTGATCTACAATCGATATCGGCTCTGTCGCAAAATGACCACTTCTCAAAATGACTACAGGTAGCAAAATGTCCCTTTCTCAGTATGTCCCTTTCGCAAAATGTCCCTTTCTCAGAATGTCCCTTTCGCAAAATGTCCCTTTCTCACAATGTCCCTTTCGTAAAATGTCCCTTTAGCAAAATGTCCCCTTCCACAAACAGGCATTAAATTGCTTTCATCTGGAAAAAAAACTGGTCAAGAGCCAGTGCTCAACACAGAGGGGTACTGTATTAATGTTCAATCATTAAAATATGGGTAGGTAGGTGCATGCACATAAACTAAAATAAAATAATAGAAATCGAATTTTGTCAGACTATTAAAAAAAAAAAATTTATTACGATTATTATCAAAATAAATATTACAATGATTGTAAAACATTTTTTTTTGTATTTGAGTTTAGTTTAATAAGTTGATTGTTTATTTGTGTAAATTGATCTTTTGATTGACATCTGACAAACTTTGATTTCTATTACTTTTATTCTAGTTACGATTATTATCAAAATAAATATTACACATATTTGAGTTGAGGTTAATAAGTTGATTGTTTATTTGTGTAAATTGATCTTTTATAAATAAATAAATAAATAAATAAGCCCTTTATTCAGACAATAGGTAAAAAATACAGATATTAAGTTTTTAAAGAAATACAAATAAAAACTTAAAATTATAACTACGGAAGGTGTTACATTCTATTATTATTATTATTTTATTTATTTGTAGTATTGTTATTAATATATTCGATTTCCATGCATTATTTAAAACATTTTTTTTTCTCACTAAATATCAAGACACCGGTTATCGTCGTCTGTTTGCACTTTGGCATAGGCCTCCTCCAACTCCTTCCATTTTGTCTTGTACATTGTTCTTCCTTATCCTTATCCTTGTCCACAGTTTACCTGCCACATTTTGTATATCTTCAACCCATCTTTTCTTCTGTCGTCCTCTGTTTCGTTTCCCGCTTCTTGGGTGCCATACTGTGACCCTTCTGCTCCACTTATCAATGCCTCTCATTGTGTGCCCAGTCCATCTCCATTTTAAAGTCTTTGTTTTAAGTGAAACATCGGTAACTTTTGTTTCACGTCTTATGTCGATGTTTCGTTTTTTATCTTTAATTTTGTAACCAAGCATGCTCCTCTCCATGTTGCGTTGACAGATTTCTATTTTATTAGCATGGTTCTTTGTGAGGGCTCAAGTTTGGCATCCGTATGTTAAAACAGGCAAAATGCACAATTCGAATAGCTTAGTCTTTAGTTTGATATCGAAATACTTATTTCAAAATTCAATTTCAATTTCAAGTATTTCGAAATTGATCTTTTGATTGACAGTAAATCTGACAAAATTCGATTTCTATTATTTTATTTTAGTTTATGTGCATGCACCTACCTACCCATATTTTAATGATTGAACATTAATACAGTACCCCTCTGTGTTGAGCACTGGCTCTTGACCAGTTTTTTTTACAGATGAAAGCAATTTAATGCCTGTTGGAAGGGGACATTCTGCTAAAGGGACATTTTACGAAAGGGACATTCTGAGAAAGGGACATTTTGCGAAAGGGACATTCTGAGAAAGGAACATTTTGTGAAAGGGACATACTGAGAAAGGGACATTTTGCTACCTGTAGTCATTTTGAGAAGTGGTCATTTTGCGACAGAGCCTCGATATCGAACCCAAAAATATAGTTTTTAGAAGTTTTCTCTGTATACCTGTTTGTCTGTATGTATTTCCGGGCTAAACTCAAAAAGTACTGCATGGATTTACTTCAAATTTTGCATGAATATTACTAAGAGGTCGGGTCACCATATAGGCCACATATTATCACGCTATCACCTACGGGGGAGGAGCTGTGATAATTTATATTTAATAATAAAAAAGACGAATTTGATTGAAAGAAACTGATCTTCATTGATTGAAAAGTTAATAAAATTTATCCAAAATAAATCGTTTAATTGCGTTAACAACGCCTGCGCCTAATTATATGTCCATTGTAAACAGTGCATTAATTTTCATTTAAACATGTAACAATGATACTTTAAGGTGAGTTGACGCTGATTGAGCCACAAATTGAAATCATGTTGAACTTGTTGAGAAATCTTGGCCTCAACTCAAGTGGCTGCTCTATACCAATACAATTAATGTCATGAACATCGAGCTCCTTATTACGTACATCTGCGCAACAGGATCATAATTTATCACATCATAATATTGATGTCAACTCTACTTGTACTTACTTACTAGAATATCAATGTCAATCTGTTCGAACGGACCTTTAGTTAAGCTTAGGGTAACTTATTTTATCGATATCTGAGAATGCTTTAATTTTAAACAACTTCAAATTGTCCTTCTGACTCCTTATCAATTCAACTGTATATATGTATTAGATTTTTTTTGTAATGGTGTTGTGTTTTGATTTCTCCGTTGCTTGACATTTGTTTTTATTCGATTAAATTCCATTCAAATGTATTATAGCTATTTTAATGCAAAAGGGACTTAAATTCTCGATTTTGAAAAAAATTGGAGCTATCTCCAAAATGTTCCCCGTGTATAATATAAAGATGGAGCTAAATCAAAAAAAGGTCGATGTCGTTTGTATTTTGTTTTTAGAGAGTTATATATTATATTATATTACTTATACGGACCACGTTATGCAAATAAATGCTTACTTACTTACTATACCTTCTGGATTCTGGCCTTGCGTAAAAACAATCTACTGAAACTTGAATAAAATGCTTCGCCAAGAAGATGTTGTTCTAAGACGCCCATACATTTCGTTTCCTATATGGCACATAAGCAATATAATTGCTAGTAAAATAAAAATATCAATAGGATGGAAACAACTTTAATTAAGGTATCATTTTTAAAGGCATTTACTCGCAATTTCCCAAAACCAAAGCAGCCTTAAAAATAAGGAAATCTGATACGCCTGTTGTCATCGAGTTAAACAAAGTATTTACATAAATATCAATGCCTGAAGTTGTCTTTTTTATATTTATGTTCCACAATTACTACATTGACTATGAAATGAATTTGAAAATTATAAATTTTAGACGATAGGAAATACTTTCAAGATCGTAACATATTCAATTTCTTTAAATTCTATACCAAACTTAGGATTTATAAAGAAAAGTTGCAGTCGACATAACGCGTTTAGTTTTTCTTATGATTATTATTATGATTAAAATGGTAAAACTGAATATTGTACACAACAGTTCAAACTCAAGTGCCATGTGGTCAAACGCACTACATGGTTTTGATTGGTAATGACATGTATTCAAATACAAGATATATTTACGACCGTGTGCACAACAGCGTGTGCCTACAATTGTATATCATTGGCCTTATTGGTTTTGAAGTCTATTTTATTGCTTTGGTAATTGAAAAATCACATCTTTAATAACGAGTACAATTCATTATATAGTCTGTTTTATTTTTATAATAATTTACTGCAGTTTTATTGTAATGAATGGCTTCAATTGTAGTCAAATAGATATAGATAGAACAAATTGGTAATTCGTATGAGAATCTAAAAGCTCGCTTAAATCATGAACACCGACAAAGGTCTTCCCATAATAAAGAAACAACAACTATTTCTCCAGAACCCGTTATGCTTTTTAATTTGGCGAATGACGTCATAAAACAGTCGGTTTAAGCCACCAACACGGCACCGCCACCACGTGAAGCTTTCATTACACGTAAAGCACCGCCCTGCGCCATTGTAGCTGATAACTACGCTGTAAACGACACAATCCGGGAACTAACGGCTGCACCGCTAAACCACGGTTAACTCCCCTAACTGGCGGTTAAAACGTTAATAACTCTGCGTGGTGCAATTTGCCTTGCGGTTCGTTCTTTGAAGTTTACTTAGATGATAAAACTTAGAACTAACTTGATATTAAAGCTGCTATCTCGCTCGTGCATTCAGATGTTTTATAAAAATCTAATAACTTTCCCCCGAAGCGCACGGGTAGATAAACAAATAACTTCGTATTTTAAAACAGCACGTAAAATAATTAGTTTTATGTGTAAATCTTTGATAACTTGGGTATTGTAAATTTTCTCTTAAATATGTTACCCATAGCCCATGTTCCTCTCATATAATAATGTAAGTGTAGGTGTAGGTGACAGAATTTTTAATATCAGTTAAGTAGTTAAGGGATTATCCATTATAAACAAATAAATATATAAAATAGAATTCTATTCTTTTAAGATAAAACTAATAAAGAGTGTAATTTTAATATGTATTACCAAATATTGTGAACAAGTTTTCACGTTTTTATTATTTTTTCTGTCCATAATAAATAGGAAGAACTACTCCCATACTTAGTGAGCATTACATAAAATTATAGAATTGATACCTTGTTTACAATATTTTTGAATATTAATCTATCAGATATTTGAAACACATTTTTTAAAACTCCATATTATGTTCAGTTGTCTCATGGCCCCTAAAACATCTAAAAGTATGAGCGTAATGCTGCCGTCGCGTCCTCAAGCTGAAATGCCGATATTTATAGTTAGTACAGTTTATATTTTTTTTTTCGTTTTTATCTTTTTATTATAATATAATATCAAGGGACAATGTCGCACAGATCACGTAGCCCCAAACTAAGCAAAGCTTGTACTATGGGTACCAGGCGACGATATACATACTTATATAGATAGATAAATACTTATATACATAGAAAACATCCATGACTCAGAAACAAATACCTATTCGTGCTCATTACACAAATATTTACACTTACCGGGATTCGACCACCAGCTTCGTAGGCAGGGGCACTACCAACTAGGCTACGGTTATATTCTATTTCAGTATAAGATGCCAGATGTAAAAGGGCAGAGTAAATAAATGCAATTTTTTTTAATAAAGATGTGAGGACCTCTGTATGGAGCCCCCCTTTTTCTTCAACTCGGAACATATTCAATAGGGCATGTTTTAGGAATTATCCCCCTATGAATTCAATCAGTCCCAATATATATTTTGTTCTAAAGTTTGGGTCGGTTTAATGCTTTTAAACTGCAATTATTTGCTTTCGTATTAAAGTTTAAATAAAGTATATATTCATAATAAAGATTATTTTATATTCTACTTATTTAACGGCATTACGTGCACTCCGAGACAAGGAGATGTAGGTAATACCGCCAACTCCAAGACTTTGGCCTGATACTGAGATTTTACTTTTTAGCCAGACTCAGTATTTGAACCGAAACATGTTAACATTTGAGCTTGAACATGTTATCTTGTATGATGGACAGTCAAAATGCGAAGTTCTTCTATATTTTTCATATGACGGACGAAAACCGTGTACTACTAACTTATTACTGCCAGATACCTAACTTAACTGTTCTCAACTTCATTATCGAGTTAAACAGTCAATAAGTTACTTTTGAAATTACTCGACCTTTGGATTTTCTATGGACCATGAATCATGCAACTTGAATACCAAGCTAAACAAAACTCACAATACTAGGAATACTTTGCGACATAAAATTTAATATTGCTTCAACTATGCAGAAGTCCTCCTTAATATATAATAAAAAATAAATGCGAAAATTTGTGATGATGCAGGTATGGATGTGTGGATATTTGTTACTCTTTAACTCAAAAACTACCGAACGGATTTTTATGAAAGTTTGTAGTAGTATAGCTAAAGTTTAACGCACGTAAAACCGGGAGGCACGGCTCGTACTAAATATTAAATGTAACACTTGGCCAGTGCCAATCTATAAAAACGGCAAAAAAATCACATTTGTTGTATGGGAGCCGCCTTAAAATATTTGTTTTATTAATATTTTATTATTTATTTTTAAAGTTAATATATAACTCAATATTCTGTGAATTTTTCAAGCGTCTACCTATTTTCGTTATCAATATCGAAAAAAGTGAGAAAAAAAATGACTTTTATTGTATGGGAGCCCTCTTATTATTAATTTAATTTTTGCTTATTTAGTATTTCTTGTTATAGCAGATATAGAAATACTTCATCTGTGAAAATTCTAACCGTCTAACTAGCACGGTTTATCAGATGCAGCCTGGTGACAGACGGATTGATAGAAACACAGTTTTACAGATTGATAGTCTTAGCCTAATAGGCTTCTGTTTTAACCTTTGGGTACTGAACCCTAAAAGAGGTTATGTACAGACGCCAGCACATCCAGCTACCCCGATCTATGAAATTTCTTTTACACATTTTCAACTTTATCACATTAGCATAAGGTTCACTTTCAATTGTGGAAATTTGACAGATTGGGGTAGCTTGATGTGCTGGCGTCTGTACATAGCTGTATGATGCAAAGTGTCGACGGGAAATGGCCCATTATCTTCTTAGTGGGTACATAATCTAATTTTGCCTACTTCGTAATCTCGGCAGGACAGATTACGCAGAACCGAGATAACATGAACACTGATTAATTCTAAGAATTCCTATAAGCAAATCAGTACACAAAGTCTTGTCTACAGTACTCAGAATTACTATAATCAAAGGAACACCTGACGCGATCGATATCACGTTACAACGAGTTGCGCAGACGCAATGTCTGTCAACTTCGATTCTATGTTTTTACTCCACTGCGACGTGAATGTGTGTAATTATAACATTTATTGACAGAACTACAACTACCCTGTCCTTTTTATAAGATGATCTAAATAAATTATATTAATATAGGTATAGTAAATACCGACCAAACGGTATTTGCTCATAATTAGGGTCATCTAAACGATGTGTAATAGACCCAGCATTTAGAAGACTTATTCGTAAACAGCGACGATTTTTATTTCTCCATTTTTCTTGCCAATACTGCTAATTTCATCTTGTGTTAAGATTTATATTATGTCAAATAAAACTATATTCCGCGCACCTGCGGGACCTGCCCACGCTGCGTATTCCGGTTCGTGGTCGCCAATCGAGAACCTTTCTGCCCCAGAGGCCGACAGTTCTACATGCTACGTGCCCCGCCCACTGCCACTTAGGCAATTCTTTGGGTTATGTCGGCTACTTTGGTTTCGACTTTTCTTATTCGCTCACGCAGGGTTACTCTGAGCATAGCACTCTCCATGCTCTTTGGAAACCGCTGGATGCGGACAGCACAAAACCAACCATTGTGGACATCCTTTGTCCATCATATAAGACATCCACTACGTCTTACGGCTGATATGATGATGATGCTGAAACTATAGTTTTAAAACAACATTGTTCTCAAAATATCATTTAACTACTTTGGCTCGCTAGAAAAATCACAAATTTACAACTAAATCCTTAATACAACTAAATCTCTAAAAATTACAACTATATTTAAGTTGTTATTTTAACTGTATTTACTGCATTTTTAGTTTAGGATATAATTAGTTGTAATAGAATTTGACATGAAGTTTATATTTTGCTCGCAATGAATGATTTTGTTCAATTTCACTGGGTTTTTTCCACTTGTGTACTACGCAGCTCAAAACAACGGATTGATCAAGTTAAAAAAAATAATAATACAAAAGTCGAATTGATAACCTCGCTCCTTTTGTAGTCGGTTAAAAATTTGATCACACACTACTATGGTAACCAAACAACTGATAAACATACATACTTACTTATATGTATTTCTATATACATACATATTTCAGATAAATTACACTCAAACACGGAAAAAATAATCGTGCTCATAACGCATATATTTTTCCTGGGTGGGCATCGAACCCACGACCTCTGACTAAGCAATCAGGGACAGAAACCACTATACTAGTAGACCAGTCTTAAAAAAATTGGAAGTTCAATTGTTATTTTTGTCTGCCTATGTAATATTCGTTAAATAAATGAATAAATGTTTATTATGTACTAGCTTTTGCCCGCGACTTCGTCCGCATAGAATAGTGTCTTCCGGCAGATTTTTGGTTTTACTCACAAAGTTCCCGATCTCGCGGGATCTCTTCAAAAATGAAATGTGGAAGATATTCTAGGGAACTCTTCAAAAATCAACATAATGAGCTCTGCGTTTGTTTTGAAGATATGTATACTCACTTAGGGCATTAAAGCCGTTATTGCCGATCGAAAAAGGCGAAGATGTTATTTTTCCCTTATTTTCAAAATATTATTTTGATTTTCCATTTCAGAAAAAAATACTGTTTCTCCCTTGACAAATTTTCTATTATTTTAGGCTTTAAAGATTATTAAAGTTTCTTACACCAAGACATTTCTGTATACCACGTTTTTAGTTTTGCCATCCTTTGCAAAAATATATAGGTCTTGTGGTTTTGACTCTTGAGCACGCAACGTAGAGTTGTCCATGGGAGAAACAGGCTTTTTCAAGATGTACCCCCGCAACTTTAAGCGTTTGCCCTTGGGCTTTATATATGGTCATTGCAAACGCAGTTTTCAGTGGAAACTAAACTGTTTTGAATTGGAATGGCAAATCAGTTGGAATGATGGGAATGCGGGGAATAATTACAGTTTCGCCTTTTGCCATTCCAGTCATAATAACGGCTTTAATGACATTCCGTCCTAAATAGGTTACTTGTAACCATGTGCCGTTACATAGCCTTGGTGGATCTAGGTTTCTCATAAGCATCACAGGAACTCCAACTTTCAGCCTCAACTTGTGAGAAGGCACTCCTGATAACTCTAAGGAGTTGAGAAATTCTGTTGGGTAAGATGTCACTTGCTCGGTATCCACGACGTTATCTACTGATAGATACTCGATGACATCTCTCTCTACGTCAGACATAATTTGGTCATTTATCCGGCCTACTATTTCATTTGTTGGCGCCAATATCGCCCTTTCGCATAACCATTCCCGATTTTCGATATTAGCGCGTAAATCCGGATAGACACTATTGTTTAAATTGTATGTGCTATACACAATTTGGCATCATTCGCTGCTCAGCGTGATCATACTCTCGGAGTCGGTAGGCATACGATCCTCGCCGATCTTCAGAAGAGCAGCCGGCTTGACAATCATTATGGAGTAATACTCGCATATTCGTCGACAGTGAAACCTTTTGCAGATGTGTCCATAGCACAGATGCTTTTAAACAGGCATTGATTTCATCTGCCGGTGTGCCCCTTGCTATAACCGGCAGGGTCTGCCGGAAGTCACCGGCCAATAGAACCACCATTACACCATAATACCTTGATTGTTTTTTATGTCTTTCATCGTGCGACGAAGTGCTTGGATTGCTCTTTTATGGGACATCGTACATTCATCCCAAACCAGCAGTTTACATTGTTGCAACATTCTTCCACGCTCACTACTTTTACTTATGTTACAAACTGGCATTTCCTCCCAACGCCATCTATCGAGCATAGTGACAACTCGGATTATTTATCTACACTCCGTTCGGGCATTTTCTTTGTACTAAAAGTGTTATTATATTGATATTATTTTTTTCATACCTTTTTACTATTTATTTACTTTTTTCCGATGAATTAAAACAATAACATGAACCGAACTCGTGTAACGATCGACACCATTGCGCGATCACCAACTCGACATATAGTACTAATAGAATTATCTATACTCCCTTAGAGCATTTTCTTTGTACTAAAAGTTGTATTATATTATCATACCTTTTTACTATTTATTTAAATTTTTCCGATGAATTTTCATTACTGAATTGATGCCGACTCTTGACAAATAGATGGCGCTGTATGTCCGGAATAAATTTTATTTTTTATTTTATTTTTGTAATAAAAACTATCCTATGTCCTTTCTCAAGTTCCAAACTATGTCTGTACCAAATTTCACACAAATCGGTTCAGTAGTTTAGGCGTGAAGCAAAGACAGACAGACAGACAGACAGACAGAGTTACTTTCGCATTTATAATATTAGTTTGGATGTAGGTATTATTGTAATAGATACTCAGAACTACTCAGCAGGCAGTAACTGTTTAATCAAAGAAACAAGCCACTAGCCACCTGACGCGATCGATATCGAGTTACATCAAGTTGCGCAGACGCAGTGTCTATGATGACTTGAGTCACTGCTAATTAATGCTCCAATTGAACACCCGTTTATAGCTATTCGTGTTATGTCTGGCCATTAGATCAAATTGCTTTTTTTTTGTAGCGATCTACTATTTACCGACGTGATTATTGAAATTCCTAGGAAGAATTGTACAGGAAGGTAGGTTGAAGCGTATTATAATTATAAAATCCTGGGACATTATTCACACACGCCCATCTGCTCCCAAACTAAGCAGGGCTTGTACACACTATGAAACCAGATAACTGATATAAGTACTACTTATTAGTATATATACTACTTATTCTTTTTAAATACATATTTATATAGATACGTCCTTTTGTAAATACATACTTAAATCGATAATTACAGTACAACAAATGATCAGAAGACAATGTTCAGAGCCAGTTTCACTCACCGGCTCGTGATTGGCGAAGTTAAGCACCTAGGCACGCGGTCAGTCTATAGATGGGTGCCACCAAAGTGGTTTATTTTCTGAGTGTCTCCGTATCCAGAGGGCACGATTAGCTATCGGCCCCAGTTTAAGCCATGCCAGAGGTCTACTGGGTGTCTTAATCAGCACTGACACTAGGGGAACCACTGCCCAAACGATAAAGTAAAGTCAAACCCAATGTGTCAATAAAATTGTTTGGATGGGGTAAATAACAAAACACCACTTTTAATATTTCGCATATTATTCACGTCATCAAAGCGCCTTCAAAACTAACTTAGTCATCCGGTCCAGCTTTAAGTGGTCGTTTAAATATCTAAATCTTTAAATAGGTCCTTAATAGCAACTCGCCGTACAATCGTCTGATTCGCATTTGGCCTATATTATATATTAAAAGTTTTCATGATCTGTTGCTTGCTGGGATTAGCACACTTCATGACATTCTGAAAAGCTCTAGCTTAGCGAAGCTTTACTGTGTTTCAAATCCGACATATTGAAATACTGACAACGTTAAGCCACCAAACTTGAATGCACAGTGCATTCAAATATATTGGTGTTAAATGTGCACTCAACACCAACATTATGCAATGAAAATGAAAAAATATTAGGCATTGCATAATGTTTGCGTTGACAGAAAATTTAACACCAACATTAAGCAATGCCTAAGCAAGTCGGCGATTATTAACTTCATACGTTACATTCTTGATTCATGCTTTAGCTTGCCATTAAAGAGGAGTGGAACGCTATACCTCAAGAATTAATTGTAAAATTAATACGGTCTATAGACAATAGACTATGAGCTGTAATTATTAATTTTCATTATGAACAATAATTTGTTGTTTGATTTTAATTATCTTTAAAGAGAAAATTTGTAATTTTATCTAACTTTATTCTATCCAGTTTATTAATAAGTAAATGGATGATTTGAATATATTATGAAAACAATAAAGCCTCGCAATTAACCTTTAACAGATTGAAAGCAAGGTGGGTTTTAAAATTATATTTACAAGCTTTATTTAAATTACAAACCATAAACTATCTTAGCTAATAAATTCTTTGTAATTCATACCTTGTTACTGCGTGGTTGCGTACATAATGATAATAAATAGGAACCTACATGACTAGATCTCCAGTCTCGAGTTTGTAATTAACGAAATTAATGATTTTAATAGAACATAGACACAAAAATACCTCGCAATAAACCCTTAGTGAAACACGTTCTGAAATTATAATTACACGACGTAAAATTATAATTACAAACAATAAATTACCTTCGTTAGTGAATTATTCGCAATTCAAGTATGGCTACTGCGTACCTAATGAAATTAAATAGGTACATCGGCTAGAAACTGAGGGCTGTCTCTAGTTAGTAATTATCTAAATTACTTAGCCGACTAAATTTCTAATCTAAATCTTGAGCACAATGGCTTCAAAGTGAATGCCTTCGATACGTATATTCTTGTTGGAACAGACTGTGCCACAAAGCTCTGCCATTTATATTATAAAGTCTAACAAAACTAGAGGCAAATATTTTGGAGACTACTGTAAGAATTTTGTTGAAGACGTCCCGTCTTCAACAAAATTTTACCGCTATGTAGGCCATAGAACTCTGCGGTAAGTGGAAAATGTTGTACGATTTAAATTTGTTAAATCTTTCCATTCAATTTCATCTAAAGTTTTATGTAATTATTTATACTTAGGTGGGTAGAATTAATTTTGAGCAGACACTGTTCTACCATTTAAAACAAATCGTCCTCGGTGTTTGGTTTGCTGTAAGAAAACTCATTGATTAAGCTCGCCTATGTACACGTCTTTCTATCATACATTGTATTTTGTTTTGTTTCCGTGTGCAATAAAGAATTTAATAAATATAAAACTTATAATATAGATTACTACTCCGTACAGAAAATTATTTTTGTCAAGAGATGCTTAAATAAACAACTTCTCTCATTACGACGCAATAGAGTTCAATCTAGGGAAGATGGATGCCTTTGATGTTGTTTTCTTAAAGTACGCTTTCGAATTAATACGAACCGAATCAATACGCACGAGAGCTTCTTTTGCTTTGATCATGGCAAGATCATTATATCGGACCGGGCCGAGTCGTGAGTTTAGATGTACTACAGTTGCATCAAAATTGCCAAGTGATACAGGCTTAGTATAATTGAACTGTACGGGAGGTATTTTGTCGTGTAAAAGCAACCTGTGTTTTTACCTACTGGTATTAATATTATCACATAAAATATTTCAATAAAAAAAATAGTAAGTAC
Organism: Pseudoips prasinana; assembly: GCA_951640165.1. Lineage (NCBI taxonomy): Eukaryota > Metazoa > Arthropoda > Insecta > Lepidoptera > Nolidae > Pseudoips > Pseudoips prasinana. Next base: position 16,399,188 of record OX621236.1, on the reverse strand, counting down.
CGGTTAGATTGGGTTATTTCTTACCATTGACGATAGTTATTGAAAGCTTCCTCAGTTCAAACATTTGCCACTATTTGCGTTATACCTTAGGTATATTAACTTAGGACGGCTCCACTAACTTTGTGCTATCCAAACACGAGTAGCTGTTTGTAATAACACTACTTGAATAATGGTGAACCGTGATCAAAGCGTTATTTGGTTAGGTACCTTTTAGATTTCATAATAGAACATTAACGCTAGTTTAGTTTCGTACGAATTAGGAACGCTTTTTGTTTGGAAGTTTAAGTACTTTAACCCATTTCAAATTGGCACATTGCCCGCCAAATTAGGGAGATACTGTTAAATCATTTAATTTTGTTGCTTTTGGAAACTTGGGTAATGTAATTAAATGTTTCACTGGTTTAACCTATTAATATTTAAAGCTTACGGCTAATCTGGGTTTTGATCGCTATTTATTACGAATTCTGTTTCTATCTTTTTGAAATAGAGGTTGAACTTACATACAGAGTATGTATGAGTATTGGACGTCCAATTGGATAACTAGAATTGTGGTTAGATCAAGATAATAATTACTGTTTTAAAAACATAGAAAAACATTTTTTTTTTAACAAAAATATAACAAGTAAATTTATTTTACCTAATTTCTTGTTAACATATGTCTTACTAGCTGTGTCCCGCGGTTGTACCCTTTAAATATTAGCACTAACTTTATAATCTAGCAATACCTAAACCACCGAATATCCATTTCATCATCTTCATAATATCAGGCGTAAGGCACAAAGGCCCTTTATAAGGGGTAATAAAAGTAACATACTCCTATGTGGTTGATTTTGGAGAACTATTAGTTTTTATTTGTATAATATCCTCTTTGTATTAAATTTCACACATTTAATTATCAATCAAGCAATATTTATTATTGCTTGATTGATAATTAAAAGTAGCAACAAAAGCATTTATAAATTTTTTCGATGTTTGAGTGTAGCAGGACTTTAGGAAGTACCCTAGAGGTTATGGGATTAGTGTCAAGCCGTGTACCGTCACGACATAGCATAGTTTCGTGACAATAGTAATCCCAATTAGGTGTTTCACATTTAAATCTTTAGTTGACTTAACCAAAACATGAGGTGTCGTGGAACATCACCGAGAAGCGACGAGACGAAGATAAATATATTATTAAACTGCAGATTTTAATTGCACGTGTGCGTTACAACAATTATTTATGTGAGCCATATTCATCACTCATAGGTACGTAATTAAGTAAATTATTTTGTTTGTAAAGGAATAATAACGTAATTAATATTGCATCATTAAATGTGTTCTCGGGTGGCGGCCACGAATCGGAAGACGCTCCGTGGGCAGACCCCCTTCAAGATAGACGGATGATTTTGGAAGTGTCACTGGAAATCGCTGGTGGATGCGGATAGCGCAAGACCGGTAATTGCAGAGATCTTTTGGGAGATGCCCACGGCTGGGCAAAGGGCTCCCCTTTGCCCAGCCGTGGGCATCTTGCGGCTGGTATGATGATGATGAAAATATTACATGAAATCCTCAGTTGGAATCTCGGGTCGGCTAAAAAGTGTTATTCACAATATAAACACCAAGAAGCAATCTACTACTTTTAACATAGCGTATAATAGAATAACATAAATTTCATTAATAGGTGATTTCAGTAGTAGTGTGTAGTCACCTTAAAATAACGTTAAGGTGACTACACTAGCACCAAAAAATTTTTAATAAAAAAAATAAACTTACGAGTCTAGGCCTACTACAGTCCACTAGCGCCGCCAATCGAAAAAATGTCATAACTCGTAAATAGAATAAAAAATACAAAATATGTTCTATTATTACTGTGGAAAAGGCAATAACTTGAAAAGTGCTAAATCGTGCATTCAAAACATAAACGGCCGTTTTTGTTACAAATGCACGATTTAGCTAAACAGCTATATTTCAAGTGTCGACAATGTGTTATAAAATTACGTTATTGCCTTTTCTACAGTAATAATAGACCACATTTTGTATTTTTGATTCTATTTACGAGTTATGACATTTTTTCGATTGGCGGCGCTAGTGGACTTTAAAAGGCCCCTTAAGACGTGGGCCCGTTTTTGTGAAAACATCTATAACAATCGTTGCAGGTACTCATACGTCCATTAAAATATGAACCCGTTCCAATCTTAATTACTAGCTTTGGGTTATGAGGTCACATTGCACTCACTTAAATGATTGTGCTTAAGTACAGTCACGTAGCAGAAAGAATTTCGTACATTAACTTGTGATTACTTGTTTCTATCGCCTCACTCTCGTACAGACGTAATGACTCTTTCACATATTTGAAATAAAAATAATAATTGTGACCACTATCAATAGGTAAAGAGGTGAGTTTCTTCCTGCTCCATGAATGCACTTTAGCAAGCCTAACCTATAGCCAAGCAGTTAGTATAAACTGTTGTAATATGAGAGCCGAACCCATTAGAATCGGGAAAAGAAAAAGTAGAAGAGAATTTTTTGCCCATCTTTTAATCGATTTCATAAAGTAAAATTAAAGTAAGATTACCAACAGCAGAACAAAACGCAATTTAAAAAAGTCTTAGATTATTAGCATTAGATTATAAGTATTACTAACTCACAAAACTAGCAAATAATTAGGGTTTGTTCCGATTGCCCCCGTTCTTGTTTCCCCCCGAAAGTTATTTCATGGGCAATCAATAGTTAATACATGTATGTAGTTATAAAATATCGTTTTAATAACTTTCGGGGGCAAACAAGAATGGGGGGAATCAGCACTAACCCAATAATTAAGCTACTAACATATTTTTCAGACAATTTCTTACTATAATGGAGCCTATGTAGTTCAGTAATAAAGAATTATAATTATTGTTATTAGATATTGCTTTCGCAAACTTATTGCAAGCTTCCTGTACCCGCGACTTCATCCATGTGGTAGCCGAATTAACTTAATTATCGCCTTCATAGGGTCAGCGCAGGCACTAGGCACTACTGACTAGGAATTCTTCGGGCGATAATTTTACTGACGACTATATGGGTCAGCGCAGCGCAGACAGAGAGGAGCGCAGCGGAGAGGATTTTATTAAGGCACTAGAAAATCAACTTTAGAGCTATAGGAATAAAGTGCATATATGCTTGAACCTGACAAAATGCCTCGCGCAGTCTCGCGCATTATAATTTTCAAGCATACATGCACTTTATTTAAATAATTTTAAAGTTGATTTTCTAGTGCCTTAATAAAATCCTCTCCGCTGCGCTTCTCTCTGTCTGCGCTGCGCTGACCCATATAGTCGTCAGTAAAATTATCGCCCGAAGAATTCCTAGTCAGTAGTGCCTATACGATACTGTCTCATACGTGGGTAAAAGTAATAAATACTACAGATATAGAATTTGACGATCACCGTAGCCTAGTTGGTAGTGCTCCTGCCTACGAAGCTGGTGGTCCTGGGTTCGAATCCCGGTAAGTGCAAATATTTGTGTGATGAGCACGAATATTTGTTTCTGAGTCATGGATGTTTTCTATGTATATAAGTATTTATCTATCTATATAACTATGTATATCATCGCCTGGTACCCATAGTACAAGCTTTGCTTAGTTTGGGGCTAGGATGATCTGTGTGTCATTGTCCCTTAAAAAAAATAAAAAAAAAATATACGTTCCAAATTAATATAAAATAACAATAAAATTATGTGATGAAATATGTATACACAAATATACAATGTAGTATTACGTTTGTGTATACAAAAGTAGGATTTTCCCACGCTACCAAACCGCGTGTGCACAGAACATGTGGCATGGCGCCTAATTCGACATTACATTAGCTAGAAACATATATAAAAAATACTACGCATAGTCAGGCAATAACAATAACTAATAACAATTATGTGAACTGCACAGCGTATATGGCTACGCGTTTAATAACAATCACGATGAGTTTGTGGGCTTAGGACAGCCGCACACTAGGAGATTTTTAATTTAGAGCAACAGTTGTGCCAAACATGGTTAAAACCGCAGTAACAATATGGACAGTAAGGTACTAAGCTAACTAAGCCTAGTTGATAAAATAATTACCTACGATCTATTGAAGCTGAACGGTAGTAACTTTTAATGTTTAAGATACCTATCATTATGTTTTATAAATCAGCAGAATGGTTAAAATGCCAAAACTCCCGTTTTAATGAAGCAGAGTTCAAAACGCATTTGGATTTTTAAAAAGAGATAAATTTATACGCGACCACTCGTCTTGACGCGGCACTCACTACTGACAGCACCGCGACAACCGCTTAGGGGTCTTGTCGATGTGCACGTTTGTGTGAGTGTGCCTTTTCGACCGTTTGTACGTAGTTTCCATACTGTCTATTTTTATACTGAGCCAAAACCGTCATCTGGCAGTGTCTTCTGGATCTCAAAAGAGGGATGTCAAAAAGCTTATCGTCCCAGTGAGAAGGTATAAACTATGTACTGACTGACCGGAAACAACTTGCAGAAGAACTGAAATGAATATACTGAACAGAGTAGGTGCCAGAACGCAACCCTGCCATAACAAAGTTTATTTAAAAGTAACAAGGGGATACCTAGATAAAAAATCTATTAACAGGTGTTTTGTTTTAAGTTAGATACGATTACATGTCTTCATACCTTTTTAAAACACGCAGCCTGTTGACAGTATATTTTATTTTACTGGTACAGAAACAGATTACAGATTATTTAGAGTTCAACATATATTATATTAATTATTTAGACCCAATCCAATTATAACTTTACCCACCACTTTAAATATTGAAGATAGGTAATTGGTAAAATTAGAGACAATAATTGGCATGTTGAAATGAATAATTGGAATTAGTATAATATACCGCCTAGTGTGCGGCAGCACTTACGAGTTAATGGTGCATGCCTAGATTCGCAAACGAAAATAAATAATTATAGTCCATATTGACACAGACGGCCGACGCACGTCATTATCGCCAGACTAAATAATAAATATAGTTACGGGATTCCTAGACGCAAGTTTGATTGTTTTTGCAGACTTTGTTTTAATTCCCAACCTATTAAAGAGACATTACTAGATAACATTTTCCCATACAAACGTAATTCTTATATTTGTTTTTATAAAAGACAACGCCCGCACTAGCGATATGGCTACTTTACAAACATTTAATTAACGGACTCAAAGTATCACACAAATAGTTCCTCTTTGTGCGAATCGAACCACTAACCGTAAAAAGTAGACTAATATTTTTTTGATATAACGTTTGGTTTTAGTTTGAACGTCGATTAGACAATTTTGTACGTTTCTTTTGTAATAAATGAACGCGAAAATCCCTAAATTAATTTTAAATTCTTTCACTAAAAGGAAGGTAGATTTCGTACTCAAGGTAGGTAGGTAGGTTAATAATTGCCTCTAATATGATAAGATAGTAATTTATATTTCTATCTATCTCCCCGTGAAAAGCCGAGGTGGGTCACATGTAAATAAGTTGTTTTTGATTGCGCAATCACCGCATCACATCTAATCATCTCAACACGCGTCGAAAGTAACCATATATCAGAACAGCGGGGAGATGCCCCTCCATTTCCGATGTAGAGTTTAACCATTCGGAAACTTGACTGCACGTGTGGCGCGGTTTAGACTTCGTGTCCCGGGTTCGATTACCGGACAAGATATTTGTGTAGATATTTATCGTCCCAGTGAGAAGGTATAAACTGTGTACTGACTCACCGGAAACAACTTGCAGAAGGACTGAGATGAATATACTGAACGGCGTAGGTTCCAGAACGCAACCCTGTCGCAACAAAGTTTATTTAAAAGTATCCATATACCTAGATGAATAATCTATTTAGGTGCTTTTTTTTATTTGATACGAATATAGTAGTAGTTGTGGGTCTGGGTGAACTTTTCGTCCGTCGATTATATTTTGGTAAGGTACCCCGCGACACAGGGCCAGGGTTGTATTTCTGAGCTTCTCCGTGCTTTGAAGGTCACGGTAAGGAATCTGTCCGATAGTCGTCAAACCATATCAGAGAACTGGTAGGCTTGACCAACTCTGACACTACGGTAACCACTGCCCACTCCAGAAAGAAAAAAGTCGCAATTCTTCTCGGCTTACTTTCTACTAATCCTTTTCATATCGAATTTTATTTTACTCTTAGTATCTTATTATTTACATCAAGTAGGGTTCGGACTAATAAGTGACTCGGAGAAGACCAAAAGCCGTAAGTCCAGAAAGTTTATATTTAACAGTAATTACAAAGCAATATCGCTAGATGGCGGCAAAATTACCCGTAGAAATAGGTAAAAAAGAGAATAATGAATTTCAATGAGCTATCAGAATTCGCCGTAGTTTAATAAGCAAAGCATTAGAGCTTTTATCCATATAATGTAGGTTTATAATTGTCATTCTCTGAATAAAATTTGGAATATACCTAAATAACAATAATGGTTAGATTTAAAGATTATTTTGGTGTATTTCTGAAACAGAGTCTAAATACTTCTAAGTTATCAATTTTCCTGAGAAGTAGTTCAATATCCTTTACTGACAAACTTAGGGCAGTATTTATATACGTTACTCAACTCTGTAATCTTACTCTCGGTCCAGGCAGAGAAGCCATTCTTAAATTTGATTTAAGAATCCATTACACGAAATAAGATACATTACTATTACTGACCACAGTTATGCGGTTAAGTATTAAGCGGTATTTGATTAAGTAAATAACTTCTTATACCTTATATACTAAGTTGCCTCGTTTGTCTAGCGGTAGCGTGTTCACTCGCAGAGAACGAGGTCTTGGGTTCAAATCCCGGGTCGAGCCAAAAGTGATTTTTCTGTAAAAAGAAAAATTTCTTGACATCAGCCCGAAGTCTACGAGTTGGCGGTATTATACCCCCGTGCCTCGGAGACCACGTTAAGCCGTCGGTCCTGGGGCTCTACCGCCCTGGGGCTTCAATGTTGACAATCGATTCCGGACCATTTATGACGTCACATGTGCTCATGGAAGCCGATTTAACGAACGATTAAGTAATTTTTAACCTTCATTTATTTGAACGCCATTCACAAAGTCGATGTTCGGCGACTTAGCCGGTAGAGCCCCTGTACCTGACCTCTTTCCGGTCGTGTCACTAGACGTCCCATCGGATCATGAGAGTGATGGAATAGAAAGTGCTCCTGTGTTTGCGCACACGCTTGTGGACTATTATATGTCCCGCGCAGATAGCTAATCTCTATTGCGACTGGCCACCGTGGCCGAAATTCGGCCAGGAAGACATTAATATTATTATTATACCTATACCTATTTAAGAAACGGGAACCCACGGTGTTCGAATTCAACTCGCAGTGGCCGGTTTTCTTATATCTGGTACGTACCTAGAACAAAATTAATCAATAATAATAAAATAGTTACATTATTATAGATACATTGGACTAATGTTAGCCTACAAAATAAAGGAATAATTCATGTTTAAAGAGATAGACGGGCCGTGGTTCGATTCCCACCCAGGACAGATATTTGTGTATACGAAATATCTGTTTGCCCTTAGTCTGGATGTATGAATAAGTAGTGTATGTAGTATATCAGTTATCTAGATTTTATAGTACAAGCTCTGCTTAGTTTGAGTTCAGATGGCGGTGTGTGAATAATGTCCCAGGATATTATAGAATATTATTTGGAGTTCCTTCCGACGACGATCCCTATTCATTAAAAATATATCAAAACCGGTTCATAATCAACTATGCAACGCGTAAACTCCTTGTTTTGTAGGCGGTAAAAAGCCGCCTTAAATTTCTAATCCATGAAAAAAAATATATAATATATACTATATACATCTTGAAACATTATTACAAACCATCTGATTTAAAAAAGCTTTTAGATAAAATAAACAGCATTGAAATCAGTTGATCCGTTATAAACCCACACCTATAGATAGACAAACACGCAGTGATAATCTTCAAACATATCTACTAAGAACCAACAAACCAGGAATCCGGTTAGAAGGTACCAATAAAATAGATCGACCAGATTGAGAATAAATCTAATTTCGTACCAATTTGGCAAATTATCAACATCAACATAGAAACAATTTACGCAATGCCATAAGAGAGTTTTAGCGCCAACGCGGAAAAAGACGCATCGGGGCATTGTTTAATTTTCAAAAACTGGTGTAATTTCGAGTTTTTATGTGTAAATATGGTGGATTTTTAGACATAACATCTTCGACAAAGTACACAAATGGAGGAAAGTGCCATATTGCCGTGAATTGCGATTTTCTGTGTTGAATCTAAAGCTCCATAGAAGGCTTTAGTAAAGTCTCCACCGCTTTACTGAGGTATGACAAGGACTATGACTTGACTGTGACGGACTTTACTTGACATTGACTTAATATATATACTACTGAAGATGGCTCATCAGGTCGAAGAAGCCAGAGCCGTAAAACAGGATTAAAAATATCATTTGTCAAATTATGCGATATTAGATTCGACCGAAGTAGTTCAGTGTCAATCTTCCTGGGGTAAGATCTATGTATAACATGTCCGAATCTTACCAACATAATAATTATAGATAACATTCATTTAAATTCTACAAAACATTTAACTTGTTGACATTGCTAATAATTTCTAAACGTACCAACGAATGAAGACGTTAAATATTTACCACGTGTCTAGTTCATAGATTTTGCTAACACAAATACTAAAAGTTTAGCTTTTTGTATTCTAAACAAACACTTAACTTGTTTTACTTCGCATTACTTACATGCCAATTTAGATACCTACAATTTGTATGAATACGTAGGTATGTATTCTGCGCTAACGTCATCACACAACTCAAATCCGTCCAGTGGATTTTGCGTGCACTTCGAACAGACAAGCAAAATGTCCAAAAATACACTCCGGAAACCTTATTTCGCAGTCGAGCAAACCTCTAATAGAAACAACTATCTATTTTTGGACATTTCGCTTGTCTGCATGTTTCTTCGGGGGGCAAGAAAAGTAATGTTCGTTATATATTTATGTATCTATTATATTAAATAAACATTTAGTATTGTACTAGCACTACCCCCGTCCGTGCGTGACTTCCAGGGTTGCCAACTGAAAACCAGCGCTAGGTGTAACCCACCTAGCCAGTGCTGAGGTGGTGACCCTTTCGGCGGAACATGCAAGAATCGTAATTGTGTGTGCATTTTCTTCAAACCTAGGTATATTATGTCTTGTAGAACTGTGTGTTGTATATTTGTACTCCTCATTTTCTTAAATGTTGTGCTGAAATAAATGATTTTCATTTTCATTTCATTTTTCATAATGCAAAACTATTGCACAGCTTTTGTGTTGTTTTACATTGGAATTTTTGTTTTTATTACAAAAAGAAAAAACTGTATTGCACACTTTGCTATCCAATGCTCTTAAGACAAGGGATAAAGAGTCTAATCGCAGTCAGTGAGAATCCACGGACACCACAAAGATCTATTTGCCCTCTAGCTATAAATTTACCCAATTCTTTATATTACCCATGAGTAGCTAAGGTAATGTGGGAAACTGGGCAGAGCGTTACGGCTGCAAAAATTTATTACACCAGGAACGTGTAAACTTATAACGTAATGGATACTTATCGATTCTCTGCCGAGCAATAAACAGCTTTAGCGTCCGAAAAATAAAATCTTGTTTTCTTTAATCTAAATAATGATAAAAATTTCTTCTGGCCTCGTCTCTAAATATGAATATTTTTGTTATGCTTCTGTATTATTTTGTTATTATTTTCTTTCAGAACCCCCAAGTTTGGTTTTGAAGATAAACAATCGCTAACATCTTACAAAATTGTAAGAAACTAGCAGTGGCGGCATTACGCGCGATAAGGCAATTATTATAGCTTACGGGATATTTCAGGGTGTAACCTTCATCCAAATCAGTTCTGGCCTTTTTGCGTGATTGAATAATATTAGCCGAATAAATATCTCTGTAAATGAACTAGGTTTGAAATCTTACTAACAGGCGTTCCTATAGTATATCTTCCATATTTCCTATATTTTATAAAAATTCTAAGTGTGTTTGGGTATATATAAGTAGTGAAGCGTGGAATTATGCGCGAGTGTTTATATATGCGTGTGTTATTTGGACGTGTTAGGTGCGGACGTCTGTGCAGGAGATAGTGTGTGTGTTGGGGGCGTTTGATTGCTGCGAGTGTATTTCGATGGGTGTGTTAGCGTGCGTGTGTTTGTGTGTGTGTGTGTGTGTGTGTGTATGTGTGTGTGTGTTTGTGTGTGTATGTGTGTGTTTGTGTGTGTGTATGTGTGTGTGCGTGTACCACTGCATTGCAACAGTTTTCTTCACAAACCGATTGTAACACAAACTATGTAATGGAAACATTCCTAATATTAAGAAGACACTCAGTATTAGGAATTCTTTGACGCAGTTGAAGAATAAAAGAGATATAGGTATAATGGTCCTGGAGTCCTGAAATACAGGGTTTCCCTAGATTAGGCTCCAGTCCACCTCATTAGTATATAAAATTAGAAGTACCTGTTTTATTTATTTGTATATAGCATGTACTGTGTGGTAGAAAATAAATACATTTTTATTATTTATTATTATAATTCTATGTTCATCCTGCAACCTAAATCACAGATATTATACTATTCTAGTATTCGCTTCGTACTATTCTAGTCATCGCCAAATAACAACCAATCAAATGTGTCTTAAACACACATTCGAGTTCATTAGGTGTTCACAAATGTGCATTCTCGAGAATGATGTCAGTGAGCTCAGCTTTCGCCTTGAACCATCATTGTTACAAATGCAATTTATAATAGTCTGAAGGAATAATATATGAAGTGATATTTATTCAGCACGCTTCATGTACGCTTGTACTTGTCGAAAACACAATCTAGAATTTCCATCTGAATATAAATTAATAGGTAAGTTTAGGAGAAGTAGGGCACAGCGTTCATTCGTTCAAAGAATACCCCGACTGGGGAAGTACCTCCACTGTACAGAAGACATTCCGTAAAAATAACATTAATAATTCTAATGTTGGGTTTCTGCGTGTGAGTAAGTTCGCTAGAACTCATCGGAGGGTCAGCATAACTTGTTTGCTGTCTCTTAAAGGCCGACAACGTTCCCGCGACTCCTCTGGTGTTGCGAGTGTCCATGGGCGGCGGTGATCACTGACTATCAGGTGACCCACTTGCTCGTTTGTCGCCCTCTGATATAAAATACCGGCCAAGGGCGAGTCGTACTCCCGCACGAAGCGTTCCGTCCCATTATCTATAAAAACGAGAACAAAATTCACGTTTGTTGTATGGGAGCCCTCTTAAATATTTATTTTGTTTTGTTTTTTAGTATTTGTTGTTATAGCGACAACAGAAATACATCACCTGTGAAAATTTCAACTGTCTAACTATCACGGTTCATGAGATACAGCTGGGTGACAGACGGACAGACAGACAGACAGCGAAGTCTTAGTAATAGGGTCCCGTTTTACCCTTTGGGTACGGAACCCAAAAAAGGTAGCTAACACAATAATAATATATTTGGTTTACTTCTTCAGTCAGTCTCGTAACAAAGATAATATTGAATCGACTGCATCGGTGGTCGCGTGGTCAACCGCAGACAATGAGATCCTGGATTCAAAGCCCAAAGTGATACTGAGAGAAAGAACTATTTATTTATTTTCATAGCATGCACGTGAAATGAATACAATATATTAAAATAAATAGTTGTATAGATTTTTTAATTAATAACAATAATAACGTCCTACAGGTCGATTTCAGCCACGGCGGACAGTCCAGGTTTTTTAAGTGGACGTCTACCAGCTCATCATTACCATATTTAAGAGCTGTGCTCTTGTCGGTGGAGCTCCTTCCAATCGTCTCGGCTTTCGAAGAGCGCTTTGACTTCTTGATACGATATTACATTTATCTTGTCCTATATCTGATCCATATAGGGCCTTCTTGGTCTTCCTCGTCCTTTTTTTGCCTCTATTTTGCCTGCAATAATATTCTTTATAAATGTGTCATGTCGTATTAAGTGTCTTAACATCTTTCCCCTTCTGTTTTATATAGTTCTTAATATGTACATATTTTTTCTCATCTACCATGGGTAATACTTCCACATTTGTTTTTGTCTTAAATGAAATTTTTAAATAAGATAGCTTTATAGACAGAGTATGGTCGCCAAAGCTCAATGAGATGGGTAACGACTGAGTGATGCCATAGTGTTAAGCTTGATAGGCTACGGTGACAGCTTACTAATTTGCTGACTTGCTAGTATGAAACCAAAAAACGCAAGCCTTTCTGTACTTAGCATAATAACTACCTCTATCAAACGTTTATACCGGTTGCGGTTTGTAAGCTTTCAAACATCTGACCAAGTTTACCGATAGCCAGTTCATTAATATTGTTTGAGGGAACATAAATTTCTCCATATGTATTAAATTCCTATGGCAGACTGTGGTATGCCAGACGCCCGTCCGCCGGCATTCCATAGAAGGAAAATCTTCGTTGAATTAATCCGGCATATTAAAATGTGTTAGGTATTTCACCCGTTGCGCTAATGAAAATGTTACGTATCAATCGTGCATTTTATGGTTTTCTTTATGATGATGATGATGATGATGTCTTCCCGGCCGAATTTCGGCTACGGCGGCCATTCCCAATGGAGATTAGCCAATTGCGCAGGACATATTATAGTGCACAAGTGTGTGCGCAAACACAGGGGCACTTTCTATTCCATCACTCTCATGATCCGATGGGACAACTAGCGACACGACCGGAAAGTGGTCAGGTACAGGACCGACGGCTTTACGTGCTCTCCGAGGCACGGGGGTGCAATACCGCCAACTTCCAGACTTGATACTGAGAAATTTCTTTTAACGGAAATATCCCAAAATCACTTTTTGGCCCGACCCGGGATTTGAACCCAGGACCTCATTTTCTGCGGTTGAACACGATACCGCTAGTCCAACGAGGCAGTCGAAATTTTCTTTATGCTTAAGTAATGGACCCTTTAATTCCATAAATCAGTTTTTATCCCTTGAGAATGTTCCGTGGAGGGGGCTATATAAAAACACGCCTTAGATATCATGCGGGTACATATAATTTGTTTATATATTGTCCTTGTATAGGTATGCATATTTTTGAGGGCGGGAGGGCTTTGCAAATTGCATCCCGGCTTGATTAAACTGATAATTATGTCCAAACTCCATTAAGATGAAATCCTGGCGAACCAAAATAACCAACATAACCCGAGAATTGCCTTGCCCATGAAGGGTTCCGTAGCAGCAAGTAGTTCAGTTGATTAAATGAAAGGTAAATTGCGGTTTACGATTTATTAAAAAAAACTACTTACTAGATCTCGTTCAAACCAATTTTCGTTGTTAGTTTACATGGTAATACATGGTACATCATATATTGTTTTAGTTTTATCATTCTCTTATTTTAGAAGTTACAGGGGTCAGTCATTTTACCACTTTGGAAGTGTCTCGCGCCCAAACTATTTATTTTAGACAAAAATTATATTAGCAACCTCAATATCATTTTCGAAGACCTATCCATAGATAACCCACATGTATGGGTGCGAAGAAAAAAATATTTTTGAGTTTTAGTGCTATGTATGGGGAACCCCCAAAATTATTGTTCTTTTTCTATTTTTGTGTGAAAATCTTAATGCGGTTCACAGAATACATCTACTTACCAAGTTTCAACAGTACAGCACTTATAGTTTCAGAAAAAAAAGTGGCTGTGACATACGGACGGACAGACAGACAGACAGACATGATGAATCTATAAGGGTTCCGTTTTTTGCCATTTGGCTACGGAACCCTAAAAAGGAAATATCAATTTATATCGTTTATAAATCATACGAATTTAGGACTAGTTATTGCGTAAATTCCGTTCTCGCCAGGCTTCTACACTATATATTCGTAATAAACTTGACTGGCCAGTTGGACTAGTAGTTAGTGACCCTGACTGCTAAGCCAAAAGACGTGGCTTCGATCCCCATCCAGGACAAATCTTTGTAAGAGGAGTACAATTATTTTTTCTGTGTTTGGGTGTAATTTATCTTTGATATATGTATTACAGAAATATTAAGTACGTTTATCAGTTGTCTGGGTTCCATAGTACAACTCACTCAGGCTATGTCTAAGTTGGGATCAGATAGCAGGATGTTAGTTATCCCAAGATATTTATAATTATGTCCCCAACAGATTGACTATAGGTGGGCTCAGTATTGGCTCGCCTACACACGATCACGTCCGCACTCTCTGACGGCATAACACAGACTGGGCCCAAACTCAGCCCGCCGCCATTGTGACATATGCGGTTACGACAATTAATAATTATACCCACATACACCACAGATGGAAAATACATACTGTGTGGTCCACAAATAAGTTTTGTCCTAATCGGTTATTTTAGAAATGCTCAGAAGAAAAGCCATATTGGACGATTCCGAATATGCGGCCCTATCGATAACTTTTTACTATCAAATTCAGTTCACAAACAAAGGATAAATCAATACAAATACAAAAATCTTTATTGTATGTACACCAGAATAAAAAACTAATTACAAAAACAGTTATTATAAATTTACAAAGGGCGGTCTTATCGCTAGTTGCAATTTCTTCCAGACGATCTTGGGATGGACAAAACTAGTGAGACATGAATAATCAACATCCATAGAATAAATAAACATATTGTCGAATCGATAATCGTCGAATTAATATGCTATTATTACTTTTATATTTTATTTGCTACTATTGCTGACTATACCTTTTTTCTACTATCACAATTATTAGGTGTCGTAACATGGAATTATATCATTATTATAAAAACACGCAGATAAACCCGCAGGTCGACGGGGCCAAAGTTTGAGATGGACATTTAATTTCAAACCGCTATCAACAGGTTCTTAAACAAAATCATATTTTGTCAATAAATTAATATGCTGATGAAATAAACCAGTTAACAACATGTAAAATTTGTATAAATCGATGATGATAGCTGAGAGACTGTATTAGAATTGAATATTACTTAGCTCAGGTCAATTCTGGGCCCCAACGACCTTGCAGAAGTCAATAAACTTATTCTAAACAGCAGCGCTACGTCTAGAAACCTGAAACGAGACTAAATTGAAACGGCGGCGCCGTCAGATACAGGTTCTGGAGGCAATAATAGCACATATACTTACAATAATTACGGACCACGGCTATTATTACAAACACAATTACTCAAATGTATCCGAAATGAGTGAGACAGGCTGTCTGTGACTCGGCGGCTGCTTAATCTTACAGAAGTCCAGCGATATAGAAATCTACGAAATAATTGCTCTTCGGTTGTAAATTGAAATGTCGAGCAATTATTACACTAAAGATTCGGAAAAATAGATACCAGTTATAATGAAAAAATAGCCCTGGAAGAGTTTGACATCTGCTCCAAAAATATAATATATACGAGTACAACCAGATGCGCGGTGTTACTCGTAATTTAGAAAATCGTTTTTTCCAGGGCAAGAATTCCTGTAATCATTATCGAAGAGATGACATATCTTCTATAATCTGTGGTGTATTTCCTTGCTTGGTGAGGAACTTAATCACCGGCCGGCCATATCACGTGGATGAACTCGCAAATGTAGGCCAAGACTGTCACGAGTTAGATATCCGAAACCCTTCGCGACCCGGACAAACCCAAAACGTAAATGAAGAATCTAAGAAACCGGTATAACTTCCCCTGGCTTACTTCGCACAAAACAAAGGCGTGTGGAGAAGGATAAGGTATGGAGGACACCGAACAGGCTAAAATCATACCACTGCAGAAATTTAAATTAATTGTAATCAATTTAAATATAATAATTTTATAAAGCGATTAAAGAGAAAGCTGTCTAAAGAAGCTAAGACGGTCCATAGAAATATATATTCCATTAAAAAGCATGCTTGAATTTGAACTGATAGACGGTTCACCTCCTTCAGAAGTGGTGGTGTCAGAGTGGGCATTTTAGGTACTAACTTCACTCACATAAATATTCAAAGTCTTCATTGTATCAAATAAAATTTTAGTTATGTTCTCTGTAAGAAACACAGGCTCTAATTATCACAAAGATAAGAAAACAGTGACAAAATAGAACTTTACTTTGAAAGAGACTGTGTAGCTTTTGGAGAAACCTGAATTACAGGTTACCAGGCGCACCACGCGGTAAACAAGACACAACAGAGTCGCAATTATCTATAGACTAATATAACTGCAATATTAGCACACCTTCATCAATAATAATAATCATATCCTGAGACCCTGTTCAAACACGGCCGTCTGATCCCAAACTAAGCAGATCTTGTACTTTGGAAGCAGATAACTGATAAACCACATATACTACTTTTCTTTCGTAATACTTACTTTGACAGATAATTACTCCTAGACTCCAGACAAACACACATGTTCATGCACACAAATATCTATCCTGGGGCTCTACCGGCTAAGTCGCCGAATATCGATTTCTTAAATGGCGTTCAAATAAATAAAGGTTATAAATTACTACTATTAATCAATCGTTAAATTGGCTTCCATGAGCACATGTGACAACATAAATGGTCCGGAATCGATTGTCAACATTGAAGCCGATTTAACGATTGATTAAGTCATTATTAACCTTTATTCATTTGAACTCCATTTAAAACATCGATGTTCGGCGACTTAGCCGGTAGAGGCCCTGGGTGGGAATCGAACACATGACCTGCGGCGTGAAAGGCTCTACCAACTAACTAATCTATCAACCACGCCAACCGGCCCGTCAAACATTGATAAATAAAAAATACGTGATTAGATTTCATATAACAAAAAATTAACTAAAAACTAATATAGTCAGCTAGACGCTAGCAACGCTACATTACATGGATACACTCAAGTGTAAACCTAAATATGTATTATGATTTCCATTTAAAGTCGGCGAGACAATGCACACTAGCTCTACGTTTACGACATATTGTGTGCACAGCTATATACGTACCTACACGTAATAAAATTAGTTGTATCGGACTTTATAATTGAAGGACCACCTATGAAGAACTTATTTTATACAATACCTGGGTGATCGATCGCTCATAAAAGTCATAACTCGCAAAATTGAATTTTATCAAGAAATAAGATTCTGTGTGGCTGACGGCAAAGAATATCATCAACCCATCTCAACCTGTGGGAGGCGTAGAAGTCGTCCCGACCGGATATATTCCAGATAACAGGCGGCAGTGTCTCTCTGTGTACTGTGACGACCTTCTTGGTTGCACACCTTCGTTCGTCCAAGCAAACGTTTTAAAAAGAAATAATTAAAAAGAAATCGTTCGAAAATAATTCAAACGAAAATGCAATTCTTTTTGGCAGTCTACGACAGAATCCTAGTAGAGAACATGGTGTACGTGCAATAGTAAAAGTGAAGAAAATATAAGTCCAATCCAAGTCTAAACTTATTTTATTCCAATATAAAAGATCCCGAAGGCATCTGGACTTCTGGAGTCCGGATCGTCATAGTACTATGACCATCATACAGCAATCTCCAACCTATCTGCCAAGCGTGGCGCCACGTCCCTTAGACATAGCCTCGGATTACTTTTAGAAACAAAAATCGTGACTACATTCATAAAAAAATAAAGGCAGAATCATCTTAATATTACAGTTTATGTATAAGGCAGAGAATGCCTTTGGCATTAAGAGTCCGCCTTTGTACAGTTTTATGCAATAAGTTTAACTAAATAAAAATAAATAAATAAAATAAAATAGCCCTCCAAAAGATTGACACAATCCATTGTGAAAATCTTTTGGGGTGGTCTTTGTCCAGCAGTGGACGTCATTTAGCTGACATGATGATGATGATGATAAGTCTTCGAAATACCATGTTCTGTGGATTTTATCGGAATTGCTGACGATTAAATCTTTTACGTCACTAAACTAATTTAAATATAGTTATACTAGCTGTGCCCACCGGTTTTAAACGAGTTAAATTTTATAAATTATAGCCTATGTGTTAATCCGGGGTGTCAGCTAATTCTATACAAAATTTTGTTAAAATCGCTCCAGCCGATTAGACGTGAAGTAACAAACATACACACTCACATACTCACAAACTTTCGCCTTTATAATATTAGTGTGATATATCTCTGACATAGCTTGCATGAAGGGAACAAGGCATTCATATAACTGTCAAACTAATTAAACTGCTTAATATTCGCACCGGGCGCATAATAGGCGCGACCAAACTTTTTTATTTGTCAACAATAAGACGGACCATAAACAAAGCTTAACAGTATAACCAATTTAAAATTACCATAAATCGAATGAAGTTATAAGCATTTAAAATCATGTCAAATAAAGAACGCGCTGTTCTTACATAATTATGACGTCATTTGTAATGGAACCATAGAAGCTCCATACTAACAGTCATTTTAAATGAAAATAACAGAGCTTCCCCACTTTATTCCCGCCAAAAACTAAAAACGTTTGTATCTAAAAAGTTTGACAGCCGATTGAATATTTTTTTTTTATAAGTATATTTGTGGGCATTCGCTGTATCGCGTGAGAGGAAGTTACGCTGAAACCTTACTGTGGTGCTAGGACGTGATAAATTTGCTGTCTATGGCGAGAAGTGCGATGGTAAAAGGTGGCCGTGTTCATCAGACCAAACAGCTCCTCTAAACACAACACCTCGAATAGCTCGTTAGCCGAAGATTGTCGACAATTCTCACAGCCTGTCATTGGTCCGAATGTAACACCCCAGGCAGGTATGGGTACTCTGTTATAAATAAAATAAGATAAAAAAGGTAAAATTTAATTTTAAAAAAGCGCTTGTAAATAGTCAGAACATGTTTGTAGAATTATAGTTAAGTAGGTATATATAATTATAAAATAAATGTTTTAACTATCCGGGTACCTAAATATCTATATGTATAGATATTTAGGTACCCGGATTGTTAAAACATTTATAAAATTTATTTTATAATTGTGATAATATTTAGCTAGCTTGTATTAAGTTATTGCCTGAATGGTTATGTCTATATTAAGGTACGAATTCAATATTATTACTATGACGGACCTTGTGTTAATAACGACGGTTGCGCTTTAATACTACCACCGGCTATCATTTCTACTAGATTACGCTCCTTAATTAGTATTACATTTTATAATCTATACTTTTATTTTCCATGCGTGTAAGCCACTGCATACGAATGGCAAAAAAACATCGACAATAATATTCATCACATATACTCTAACCGGCTTTTTCTCCAACTTAGATTACTTGCCGTCTCCTTAGGGAGACGTGGGATTCAACATGGGTTGGAACTATTTATTTAGCCCATACACGGCGAGGCATTCGTATCAGTCAGCCGTCAAACTCGTCGTTCTCCCTCGCTTCGCTTAAACCAAATAAGGACCCACTTTTATGGTTTAGACGCAAATTATATGAGACTTCAGCATTGTATAAATAGCGAGATATCATGTTTATCGCCGTAGTATGTCGTTTTTAAGGAAATCATGCTTATTATAAAACAATTTTCAATAGTATAATAGAATTGCAGAGCTCTAAACATAGAACACATTTACGAAGAGGCTCGAAGTGTCTGAGTATAATAGTTTTATTTTTACAATAAGAAATAAAAGGGCTCTATATTATAACCATGATAACTAAAAATTGCCCTCTTTTACAATTTTTTTACAAACATCATCCAACATTTTTATGTTCATCAAAATTACTGGTTCGTTTCGGATCAACAGCAATAATGATATTGTAATAAAAGGAAGAAATTTTTTATTACATTCAGTTTCAGGACAAACAGAAATAACTGTCCTTAAAATTTTAAAGAGATTCTTTAAATTTCTTCTATTATTCCAAAATAATTATTACTGTTTTTGTAATAAAAGAAGATTATCATCATCATATCTGCCACAAGACGCCCACTGGAGTTATCTTTGAATAAACAATAAAAAAAATTACAAATCAAATCTTTATTTGCTCAAACATGGTACATAAGGTGTTAATTAAAAGGTCGTGCAAATGTATGGTTGTGGTACTTAAATCGATTCAATTACATTATTATTTTAACTTATAACTTAAATATCATAATAAATCCCATATTGGCATACATATAAAATAACATGTTTGACGAATATTCGACTGTGTGAACATTTTACATGCATGACTCCCTCACATATCCTGCCTATTCTATTCTCATTTGGTTTGCTACCAGCCTGGGGAAAGTTTATGCGCAGAATCGGACCTACAATCCTATAATCTCTGATGTACAGGAAAAAGCATAGTTTTAGCATGCGGGATTACCCACGCGGGCGGAAATAAGTTAAATTATAAATTTGTCGCGGTAGACTTCAATAGTCCACCATGACAAATTTTGTGACTGTATTCTTTTTAGAAAGAAGGCGCCCGACTAGAGGAATAATTCTCTGTGGCGCAGGGTACTTTCAAACGTACAAAATACCCCCAGACTCAGAACAATATAAATATAACGACTAGCGGCGTGAAATGCAAGCATTTACCAACCACGGCATAACACCAGCATGTTGATGAGCTGCACTTTGTTCACTTTGATAGGCATTTTTATTAAGGTCTGGCTGCTTCGGTCTTTTGTGCCGTTGGGGAAATATTTATTTTTCCAGTCGTGAAGTTAATATTACATTGTCATTGCCACAGGCGCTATGAAATCACTGTATTAAAATTTGTATTATTTGCGTACGTAATATTATCCTCAATAGCTTTAATATAAATCAATAGTATGTATGGTATGTTGATTTATAAATCAATGAAGGAATCTTCTTCATATTAATTGGCAACACTATTTTTATCTGTCATATTGAAATGATTGTATTTTGGGCTTGCTTGACTCGCATCGTGAATGTTTTCTTGTAAACGCACCCTAAACACGAAGGCGCTGAAGTAATGGCTAGGCGACCAACATAACCACTGAGTTTCAAGTGCAGTCAAAAACTATCTAGTAGCAATAACGGACTGACTACATTGTTAGTATATAGATTATAGATCTGCGGTGTCTGTAGATAATGCGGTCTCGGTTTCAAATACTCAAAGTACCTTTTCCGAACATTTTTCTGTCTAAAAACCTCCAGTAGCAGTTGGTGTCCCTAAATTGGCGGTATTAGACCGCCGTGTATAGCGCTAATGTCTTTACATGTAACCGGTCATGGGTTTGTTTTTTTTTTATCTATTTTAAGGGGCTTTTACGTAGCGTATGCCAGTCCTCTTGTCAATTGAGTTTCCACAAAACGTAGGCCATTAATATTTTTTCATTCTTTTCCAACCAAAAAGTGAAGATGTGATCGCATCTTCACTTTTTGGTTGGAAAAGAATTTTATAGAACATGCCCACATCGGTTCTGTTCAAATTCAGGGACCTTATTAAACTATTTGTACTAGACTCATATTGAACACAATCCATCAATCAATTTGGTAGGTCCTTCATGGGTTACATCTCTTCAAAAATAGGAATGACCTGCGTTTGCGCATACACACGCGGTCTCTTAAGTGTCCTAGTCACCTTAGAGATTGACCGTCATAACCAAGGTTCGGCCAGGAGCATTATTAGAAAAACTATATTATTAGGAATAACGGAGTAAAACGTTAAACTACTGGTATTAAAGTTAAAAATACTTAATTAAAATACTTAATTGTACTACCAATTGGTAGGGAATAAGAGCCATGCAAATATTACATATATTTTGAATCTTATGTTCTATCTGCTTTGGTTGTAAATAGTTTGTCAATCGCGTGGTTGTTATTGCCTTCTTAGAATAAATTTATCTACTCAATGGGTAAGCAGACATGTATTTATACTCATTGAATATTCTATGTAAAGTTAGTTTTCGTCATATTTATGTGCGCAACAATATTTTACGAACAACATAAAAGTCCAATTTAATGCCTTCTTTAAGGAATCTTGAAACATTGAGCCGATAGTAAATTTAGTGCGATTAAAAAGCTGTTAACGTCATACTTTGTAGATTATGTACTGCCGCTTAAGAGCCCAATGAATGGAGCATTTTTAATACATTTTTATCGTCTTCACTAGTTATTATGCAAATTCATGTAACGAACATAACACACACACATACACACACACACATACATACACACAAATGCACACATGCTCACTAACACACAGAAACATAAATTTAAACTAAAAACCGAAACAGAAGCCTCTACCAATCTACGATCTACCCCAGATTGGTAGAGGGTTCTTGTTCAATTTTAATTTAAAAAAATAAAAAAAAAACGCGCGCCACAAACGCAAACGGGTGACTACTGCACACCCCGCCAAATGACAACGTTTTAGAAACCTTTGGGGGAGGCCTATATCCAGCAGTGGACAATATCATGATGGTCGATGGACGATGATGATGTAAAGCGTAAATCTAAACTCAAAACTGGGAAAACAAGAATTTAAGCGTTTGGCGGGTATCGAACCAGCACCCTCCGGGATAGATCCTAGCTACAACTGCATTACTAATAACGCTATGAAAGTAAAATTTTATAGACACTTATTTATTAATCACTAGCGGCCCGGTACGTGCTTCGCTACGCTTTTAAGTTTTTTGTTTTGTGTGTCGCGGGGTACTTTACAAACATAATAGACGGACACAAATTACATCCAGACTCAGAACAACTATTTATGGGTCACACAAATAGTTGTCCGGCGCGGGACTCGAACCCACTACACGAAGGGGCGAGGCGACCATCTTAGCCGCTGCGCCACACGTGCATTAAAACTACATATAGTACTGACGGTTATCATTTTATTCCCCGTAGGCAGCGTTTTAATGATCTTTTATTGTGCGAAAGTACAGTTAGCGCTACGCAGGTGGTTAGAGTAAGTAACCTTAATGCATCAGCTATATGAACCATTTTTCAATAATATATATTGATGTGATGTTTTCTGTTCAACAATAAGTTGTTTTAGAGTACCTGGAAGTTCAATGTGAATAGGGCCGGTTTGCACGAATTCGATCCGACGATTCACTAATAATCGTAAAAGTCTAAACTTGAACTCCCATGAAGAACTTTTTAGACCCGCAGGTTGCCAACTTACTTACTTCATTTTTTTTTTCTTTCTGTTTTAATTCGTTGCGGGATCCAAGACAGTTAAAGCGATTCCCCGGGACATGCCTGAGCTTCACCGCTCAGTGTCATTTCATTGTGTGCCACTGTTGATCAGGGCTTACACGAGTTGCAGTGGTGGGTGAGAGAGGGACTAGTCCCGATGCCAACTTACTAGCCATTAAAGTAAAAAGTATATGAATAGTTATAATATACGATAAGATAAGAGTGTATAGGACATATTAAGAAGCTGACAACACCACATACTATTATACTTATACTGTTTCACTGCAATGTAGCCCCTTTAAGTTAACCAGTATGGATCAAAATAGACTGAACTGGACTTCAAAAACAGACTGAAATTGAATAAAATCAATAATTGCGGCTACAATATAAACTTTATGACATAATAAACTAACGTGTAAACGTTTACCTCCTTTTTATGAAGTCGGTTCAAAGTAGTATTAACCGACTATAAAGTAGGTAATCAATTAGACTGTGTGTATATATATTGATGTTATCCGGTATTTGTAAACCGATTTAGAAAATCAAAATTTTGATCTTATAATAGTGTTCCAAAAATAAATTAAATGCACAACACTCCTAAGGGGTGACCTGGTGACCTGGAATAATAATAATAATATCCTGGGCCTAAGCAGAGCTTGTACTATGGAAACCAGATAACTGATATAGGTACTACATTTACTACTTTTCTTTTACAAATACATACTTATATAGATAACTAGCTGTGCCCCGCGGTTTTACCCGCGTTAAATTTTATAAATTATCACAGCTCCTCCCCCGTAGGAGATAGCGTGATAATATATAGCCTATATGTTGACCCGACCTCTTAGTAATATTCATGCAAAATTTTAAGTAAATCCATGGAGTACTTTTTGAGTTTATCCCGGACATACATACAGACAAAAATTCTACAAACTATATTTTTGGCTTCGACTACGATTGTAGATCACGCCCCAAGTATCCTTTTTTAAAAATATTCAATGTATAGTTTTAACTTTCCTACGATTTTATTATATGTATAGATTACACCTAGACTCAGGACACACAGACATCTTCGTGCACAGAAATATCTGTCCTGGGTGGGAATCGAACGACCTCCGGCGTGAAAAGCATGCATTAGCCAACCACGCCAAAGGGCCCGTCAAAATACAGTCCTAGATCCTAGTGTGGGCTTTAGTCTAGTACATTATTTTGAAAATTGGTTTAATATTATGTAATGTCTAACCATAACACAATTTTCATGCTATAATATTGTGGAGTTATTGATTGAAATAAGTTAGAATTATAAGGCACGATTTAAGATAACTTGATACTCATGAAGCTACATTCTAAGCTTACAAATGGGTCGGAATGAAGGTATAATATTTGAGTAGGAGTAGGAACCTCTCAAGGTGGCGGGAGGGATCCAATATGCGCCCGTCTCGCCAAATATTTGCGCCGGGGCTGGCGGTGACATGTGCGCTGTTATTGTTACTCACACGAATGTCACCCGCTGGTTTATTTGGGAAATCAATCATAGAAAATCTACTTTGTCAAATAGGAGTTTGAGGAGTAAGGTACCCCGCCAGAATATAATAATATAATATCTAGGGACAATGTCACACAGATCATCCTAGCCCCAAACCAAGCGAAGCTTGTACTATGGGTACCAGGCGACGATATACATACTTATATACATAGATAAATACTTATATACATAGGAAACATCCATGACTTAGAAACAAATATTCGTGCTCATCACACAAATATTTGCACATACCGGGATTCGAACCCAGGACCACCGTTCGTAGGCAGGAGCACTACCGACTAGGCTACGGTGACCGACACTGACCGTAAATGTTACTTTTCTATTCTTTAATTGCATAGGTATTTAGAAATATGTACGCATCTCATTTTAGTGTATATAATAATAATATCCTGGGAAATTAATTACACACGGCCATCCGATCCCAAACTAAGCAGAGCTTGTACTATGGAAACCAGATAACTGATATATGTACTACATATACTACTTTTCTTTTGCAAATACATACTTATATAGATAATTAGATATGTAGGTAAGTTGTCGGCATTTCTGTATTTAATTCCGAACATTCTCTGACCAAATCGGAGACGTTCTCAAGAAAGGCCAGGTCAGAAGTACCCTAAACCGGGGAGCATGTATGAAGAATATAATGATACTAATCGAGGCAAAAGAGGTGTGGAAAGATCGTGACAAATGGAAATCCGTTGTTTCTGCCTACCCCTCTGGGAAACAGGCGTGAGTCTATGTAAGATAACATGAATAAATAAATAAATGAAAAATGAAAAAATGAAAATGTATTTATATATTTATCACCAGTAAACTAACCTAATTTAATATTTTATCTGGATGCGGACAGCGCTAGACCGGCAATTTTGGAGATCTTTGGGGGAGGCCTTTGTCCAGTAGTGGGCGTCTTTCAGCTGATATGATGATGATGAAACTAATTTAAATATCATTACACCTCTTTCTAGTTATTTTATACTAGTAACTAATAACAAAACAATACAACTTTACTATTTATTATGGAGTATTACAAGTTAACGTGTTTTGTTTTGTTTGTAATAAGTATTATTATATGTACATCGCTGACATTGAAGTGTCAAAATATTTGTTAAATAATTTAGTTGGTAATTAAAGAAAGATCTACAAATAAACTTTATATATAGTTTCTTTGATTTACAGGAAAACAAATCTGTTTTGCAAAGGAACACATATTGTTTGATCTGTCAGTAATTCACATTTTCAGTGTTAGCAGCATCTGATGGAAAAACGAATGTGATTTGCATAACCTCAATCGAGACACCTGATGGACATGTATTCGATATCCCTGATGATTTAAAACCTGTAAACAAACATACGGCTAGAACGACTACGGATGTTTTTACCAAAAATCTCCAAAGAAAATTCCAAACCCTAGGGGGAGATGTAAATAAATACCTTGTAATAATGTCTAGGATTCCTTCATGTTCCTTTACGGTGAAATGACTTGGCCAGATATAGAATATTGGTAAAACAGCTTTGTAACTTTTGACGTAATGGCTGTCATTTATTAGGAAAATAAAAACAGAACTAAAGATGCTCTGACTGATTTATATTAATTAATTATTAGAATTCAGTGTATTTAGTACTCTTTGTTACTATGTCACCAGTACACACTCTTTAGTACACTCAAGAGCGGACTTTGTTCGAGATCAGTGTATAAACACGGATCTTTCCTTGAAGTGTACCTTCGTACGTAATTGAGTAGTATGTACTTGTGTACTTCTGTTTTCTATGTAGATGATTCGTAATGGCAGAACAAACTGCCTTGTCATAGCTCTAATTGCCGCAAAATTTTGGGGGTTCCTACATCAATATCGCTGACAGGTGTCATATGTGGAAAACTGGGAAAACAACGCAGCTATTTTTTACTTGACCTTTTTACGACTTTTATTTATTTTCACGTTTGAAATAAAGAAACTATTACATCATGAGAGGAGATAACATTTAATAAACCATTAACATTAAATAATTACATTTTGGATGCGGATAGCGCAAGACTGGCCATTGTAAAGATCTTTCTGATATGATGATGAATTAAATTTGTGTGTTTAAAAACTTTAAATTGAGATAGTTCCTTCAAATAACACAGAAGTCTTACAGGTTTTTCTTGAATCTATAAGTAAAGAACTGTGACTGTAACAAATAATCTGTATTTTTTTCGAAACATTTTCATTTGTTTTACAATTTTGGTCTATTACAATAAAGATATAAAACCTATAATATTTATTGATGGAACAATATCCTCATATTGGACACATTCCATCAATAAATGTTGTAGGTTTAATCATTAGTTCCTTATCGCGCGTTGCGACAGTGGGCTAGACGGAAAAAATTAAGACGAAAAGTTGTAAAGACACTTTTTGCTTTATTTTATTATTATTAAAATTGAGCCTACTGATTAAGTGCATATTACATTATATTTGTTACTAAAAAGGAACTTCGTTCCATCCGGGTGTCCCTTGACACCTCTCAAGTTTTTTTATTTCGTAATAATTAATCTAGTAGAAAGAATTTAATAAGTTCCCAGAATTTTAACATAACTGATGTAAGCATGTTTCATACAATTCTATCCCACCAAATAGCGATAATGTGATGCGTTCGTTCAAATTCATGGCCTACGTCTTGTGAAAATACAATTGATACGATGGGACTGACATACGCTATGCTTAAAAGTCCCTTAAAGCAAATAAAGAAAACTTGAATTACCTAACTCGACGCTTTCTGCCTCATCAAGAAGAAACTAACGAAGGTTATGACAGATAAGAGGTAACGTACCGAGTTAGTTACTCCCAGTAATTAAATATCTGTGAAAGCATTATCAATTAAAAACGCAATGTCGCGACAAGATCCATACACTAGTGAGAATACGATGAGAAAAAGTACTTTGCTCACGATTAACGAATTCTCGAAAGCGCTTAAGTATTAATAATGAAGACACGAGCAAAACATTAGACACATTCCCATTGTTTACAAGAACGGCGGGAAGATTGGAGCGCTTACACGGACACCTGCCGTTCTAATTAACGCTGGTTCTGGCAATTCTGAGGATAAATTCGCCAATACATGTTTCTCTCGACGACGCGACGTGACGGTGCGCTGCCTAATGTTACGAAAAAGATATAGCGTATATACTATGGCCAGGGGCCCAATTTAATAAACGTGAACATTAATAATATTGTCACTTTTGAACAAGTTGAATCGTCACAATAACTGTTCTTTAATAAAGATCACAATTAAATCTGAATGCAGGTAAATACTGATAAAACTGTTAGTTTTTATAAAGTTTAACAACGGCGAAAATGTTAGGTTTTATTCGTCACAACTCTAAGAAAATCTACTTTAGAGTTATTTGTTACTAGCAGTGCCCGCGGACTTCGTTCCGCGTTATAAATATTTTTGTCCCTGCCCGTTTGTCCCGCAACTTGGATTACATTATTCAAGTTTAAGTAAAGATGCGTTATTAATTTGGGAATTTTTCATAGCCTATGACACTCCACAATAACGTAGCTTTCTATTGGTGAAATAATTGTGAAAATCGGTTCAGTAGATCCAGATATTACCCCTTACAACGTCACAAACTCACAACCGTTATTTCTTTATAATATTAGTATAGATTATAATTGATATGTCACATCACAATATCGAGGCAATTTTTCACCTGCCATAACGATTTTGTGTTTAATAAAACAAATGTGACACGATTTTTCGGTCAAATTGTCACCTATCGCTTGTCGAGAGATATTATATATTTAACAGAAACATTTCAACTTGTCACGTCGATATATTTGTAGATTTTCCACTGTCACAAATATGTGATAATTTTTATTAAACAAAAAATGTTAAATTGTCTAATTGTTGTCTGTCGCCAGTCACCTGTCACGCTTATTAAATTGGCCCCTGGTATTTGCTGGTATTATTTGCATAATAGTAATGTCCATGTTTGTACTTGTGGATGACTGCCTCGTTGGTCTATCGGTAGCATGTTGACCCGCAGAGAACGAGGTCCTAATCAAATCCCGGGTATGGCCAAAAGCGATTTTGGGACTTTTCTGTAAAAAGAAAATTTTCTCAGTATCAGCCCGAAGTCTGGAAGTTGGTGGTATTACACCCCAGTGCCTCGGAGAGCACGTAAAGCTGTCGGTCCTGTACCAGACCGCCTTCCAGTCGTGTCGCTTGGCGTCCCATCGGATCACGAGAGTGATGGAATAGAAAGTGCACCTGTGTTTGCGCACACACTTGTGCACTATAATATGTCCCGCGCAGATGGCTTATCTCCACTGAGACTGGCCGCCGTGGCCGAAATTGTCTAGGAGGACATTGTAATTATTATTATTGTACGTGTGGAGGCAGTTACCTCGCTAGTAGTAGCGAGGTAACTGCTACTACTATCGAGGTAACCAGCGAGGTAACTTAAGTACTTCGGTGGTGGTCCATGGGCGGCGGTGATCACTAACTATTTACTATCAGGTGACTTGCTTTCTCGTTTCCCTTGCTTAATCTATACATATAATAAAATCGTAGGAAAGTCAAAACTGTACATTGAATATTTTTTTAAAAGGATACTTGGGGCGTGATCTACAATTGATATCGAAGCTAAAAATATAGTTTTAAGAATTTTTGTTTGTTTGTCTGTATGTATGTATATATCCAGGCTAAATTCAAAAAGTACTGCATGGATTTACTTCAAATTTTGCATGTATATTATTAAGAGGTCGGGTCAACATTTATAGGCTACATATTATCACGCTATCACCTATGGGGGAGGCGCTGTGGTAATTTATAAAATTTAACGCGGGTAAAACCGCGGGGCACAGCTAGTAAATAAAATAAATTAAAAAAGTAACCCTCGAGGACCGAATCTTTGCAAATTCATAATTACTTAAGCCTCAGCTCATAGAGCGAATGTAGCCATATGCTCCTCACTTTAGAACAAGAATCAATCTCAAAAACATAATGTCAGCCAAAGTACGTCCACTGCTGGACAAATGCCCAAAGAATGGGGGGATATGCCATAATCGCCACGCTTGGCAGACGGGTTGGCAACCGCAGTTTGATGGGCATAGTTCACAGAAAAACGCTGCTGCCCGTTCTCTGGTAGGTATTCCCCCGGAACATTACCACGGGAAGAGATGAGGTGATAATATTCTATGCCGTCACCACACAGAAAAATCTCAAAATGTCGAGGTTCAATTGCCTTCACCGATGGTGGCGTTGATTGTACCTATATACACAAAGTCCCTCTGTACGGTTTACGGTTACTGGCCGGATTATATTTAGAGGGCTTTTTGTAAGCTTAGCCTATAATTATACGAGGAAGCTAGCGTCAGGACGCAGACAAATTGGTGTCATGTCATGGGTTTTGTTACAGTCGTTTAGGCAAAAAGTTCGCATTTACTATGTATCCGACTAGTACGCTATTCTAACTGAATTGTCTTAATAACACATGGCCGTCGAATTTTGTTTTTATTTTTTACTCACATATGTACATACGTATTACCGGTAGAATGTTCAAACGCAGATAATAAGGTACCAGGTTCAAACCTGGGTAAGGCCAATAATTTATTGTGAGATATTTCTGTTAAGAAAATATTTCAGTATTGGCCCGTAGTCTGGTACTTGGAGAGCACGTAAAGACCTAGGTCTTGTACTTAAACTTTTTCTGACCGTGACGACAGTCGTCTCATGGGATTATTAGTTAGATGGATCAGAAAGTGCCCCTGTGCTTGGGCACACATATGTATGTTCCGCACAGATGGCTAATCTCCATCGAGGCTGGCATCCATAACCAAAATTCGACCAGAAAGACATTACTACGTACAAGGTGTATATTCATACAACAATAGAAGACATACCAAATGAGCAGACAACGCTAAAACAACGTATTAACGCGTTCTAAATCTCTACGAGACATCTGCACTATGGTGATTGTTTATTAAGCGTATTTAGGATGTCACGATGTAACTGGCATACGACGGTAACTGACATCAATACTGCAGCCCCAATAATACTGCAGCATTGGGATACCAAAGTTTGTGCAGTAATTGTTTGTGATTTCTAATACCAAATTCTTATTATGTAAGTATGAATAATAATATAACTCCGCAGGACGTCCACAGCTGAACAAAAGCTTCCTTCAAGGATATCCACAAAAGTCGGTCTGCGCTGCCCGCGTCCAGCGGATTCTCACGACCCTTGTGCCTTGTGACAGGCCTGCCAAAGCTATGACTACCGGTTTGTGGCTGCCACTAAAGAATCTTTCCGCCTTAGCCGTTGCCCCGCCCATTGCCACTTCGGTTTGGCTACTTTGATTCGCCTTCGGAATTTATCATAACTGAATCGCCCTCGCAAGGATATTCTGAGCATAGCCCTCTCCATTACCATTTAGGTGAACTTGAGTCTTAAAAGCAATTATTGCGCAAGATAGGCGATAGGCTTCTGCAAGATATTTAATAAACCTACCGATTTGCCCTTTGGAACAGGCATTCCAAAATCTAGCTACGTGTTCCTAAATAACTAGGATTTGCTTAATAATAGGTCTTTACCTATGAAATTGCCGTTTTGTATGAAAAAATTTAAACGAATTTTTTTCATGAATTTTTTTATTTGTATTAATCGAAGTAATCACCCATGCAATCAATGCATCTTTGCCATCGCAGTGGCAGTTTATTGATGCCCTTCTTAAAGAAATCAGCTGGACGGGAGGCAACAAATTCTTCAAAGGCATTTTGTACTGCCTCTCGGGTATTGAATTTTTTTCCCGCCAAGAAGTTATCCAAATTCTGGAAAAAGTAGTAGTCTGTAGGCGCAAGGTCTGGTGAGTAGGGCGGATGACGGAGAGCTTCCAACCCCAGTTCTTGCAACTTGGAGACCGTCTGCTGTGCAGTATGAGGTCGCGCGTTGTCGTGCAGGAGCAGCGGAGACGAGCGATTGACCAATGCTGGTTGGAGATGCGCCAGCTTCTCCATCATTGTGCTCAGTTCTTCACAGTACACATCTGCAGTAATGCTCACCCCGTTTGGTAAGAAGCTGTGATGAATCACACCGGCGCTAGACCACCAAACAGTGACCATCACTTTTCTAGGGGTAAGTTTTCGTTTAGGGCATTGTTTAGGTGCTGAACCAGGATCCAACCAACTTGCTGAGCGCTTGCGGTTATCAAACAGAATCCATTTTTCATCGCAGGTAACAATGCGGTTCAAAATTCCTTCATTTGTGTGTCTGTTGAGCAGTGCAAGGCACGTCTCGACGCGTACTTCGCGCTGGCGATCATTGAGTTCGTGGGGCACCCATTTGTCAAGCTTTTTTACCTTGCCAATTTGACGCAAATGGACCAATATTGTTTTGACGCTAACGTCGAAAGCTGCTGCTAATTCAGCCGTAGATTGTGTATAATCAGCTTCCACAACCGCCTTTAATTCGTCATTGTCGACCAAAGTCTTCGGACGACCGCGAGGTTCATTTTTCAGGTCGAAATTTCCAGAACGGAAGCGAGCAAACCAATAACAGGTGGTGCGTTGGTTTGTAGTGTTAGCTCCGTAAACGTCGTTGATGTTGCGTGCCGCTTGTGCCGCGTTGCTGCCACGACGGTACTCATATTCCATAATTACTCGAATTTTTAACGTATCCATGATGACGAAAAAGATTGAAATGCGATGAAAATGTAACACTAATCAATAAAGAAATGACTACTTTTGGAAAAAAGAATCCATGTTTTTAAAATAAAATTAATTTGAAATTAGAATTCTTAGCCAAACAAAAATTATTTTGATTTGAAATGGCCAGTACTGCAGAACGGCAATTTCATAGGTAAAGACCTAATATTTTTGTCACACACACACACACACACACACACACACATATATTGTGGTTTATGGACCTGACAAAATACATAAATCATGTCCTGTATGTCCAATATGGTTTATCACTTTGTCACTTCATAAATTCGCAAATGCTAACATAAATATGCAAATGTCAGGCAAACGTCAAATTTTGACATATTGTATTAACGCATTTTTGGTTGGTTGATTTTCTTTTCAGACTTATTTTGATGGGATCTTAAGCTAATGATGAAAAGAGCAAGAGAGAATCTTGAGCTAAGTCAATGATTTACTATATGTGGTCGGCCACAGTAACCCCCGAGCGACGAGCGGACGGAAAAGCGGATATAGGTAAGCTAGTTGTGATTCCGGAAGCGCAATTCAGTGGAAATGTTTTGTTTTTTTATTTATCTGTGGTTTCGTTCAGTGTATACATAGATATTAAAAAAATATCATCATAATCTTGTCAGTCGAAAGACGACCACAGCTGGACATAGGCGTCCCAAAAGAGCTATACAATTGCCGGTCTGGCGCTACCCGCATATGGCTATAGTCAGGTATAGATAATAAAGTAGATACCACAGATAATATAATCCTTTGCCGTTGTTACATCTATGGTAGATACCAAGGACAAATTAAACAATAAATAACAGTATCCTTAGTCCAATAGCGTTAAAAATTCCAGTCATGATACACTGATATCCGCATTTCATTTTGCGAGAGGATGGGCTTCGTACGGCGCTAGATGTTATCCGACCATACTTCCGCACCTATTCCGATTCTTTGAATATTAATTTACTTGCCAATAATGAATATAGCGTTCGCCTGCTTCGTTGGTCTAGTGGAAGAACGTTTACGGATAATAAGATCCAAAAAGTTTTGTATGAGATTTTTGTGACAAGAAAATAGGTGTTTTTCTAACAGGCTCAAGTTTAGTGGGGCCTCGGAGAGAACGAAAAGCTACCACTCCAAGGTGGAGGTTCAAACTCCAAATTAGGTGCCCGCTGGCACGGGTTTCCCAGTTCGTAGTATTATTTAGTAGATGGCTTGAGATGTATATTATCGTCAGGTACTATGGCCTAAGCCAGAATTTGAATCCAGGACCTTTGAGCCTTAACAAGCTTCTGCTAAACCACCGAGACAGTCAAGAAGGCAAAAATAGAAATTGCAATAATATTTCAGCCCGGCAGAGGCATTACCGAACGTTAGACCCTTGTACAATTCAATTCAATTCAATTCAAATATAGGTTGATAAATTAAAATATTCCAGTGTTAAAATGTGTTGGCTTGCGAATGAACTACACCAAAAGCGTATGTTATATCTTTGAGAAACGAAAGTGTAGATTCTTCATTATTAAGCCCCGCCTTCTCTTCGGTAGTCGGCGTACACAAACATACGATTCGGAATGTTCACACTCGGAATAAACACGATAGTCACGGTTAGTTTGTGGAATAGACAAGTTAACGCCAAGATCCAATTAACCGTGGTATGAATTATGCCGCCTCCAAATAGCCAACGGATTTAGATAAGACCCACGGCCAAGCGTAGTAATTGTGTAATTGGTGTGTTAGCTTTGATTATTATCTGTAATTATAATATTCGAACGTGTTAATGCAAAATGTGGAATGTAATTTACTTCCCGTGTACGCTTGTTAAGTAGTTAGTAAGTTTATTACGTGAGATTCTTTGGAGGATTTAAAACTTTTTCGCTACGAACGCTTAGCGTTTTTACGGAACCCATGTATACGCAAGGTATATATATATATAGTGCTTCTATACGAATTCCTATTACGTAGTACTCCTAGGAAAATTCCATTATATAGCGCGGATTCTAGGCGAATTACTATTCTCAACTAAAACTAGCCTACTACTACGTAGGACATACATATGTACATTCTAGCGCAAGAGTGTGTGCTAAGACAAAAGTGCAATCTGTCCCAGACTCTGATAGGCCGATGTATAGCCGTTACATCGGCCTATCAGAGTCTGGGACAGATTACACTTTTGTCTACTACGTAGGACATACATTCTAGCGCAAGAGTGTGTGCTAAACCAAGGTGCACTCTCGCCCCGACTCTGTTAAGCCGATGTAACGGCTATTCGACACGTAGACACATCCTATATATTGCTTATTAGTATTCGATTTTGCAGGTCAACCATTACGTAGGACATACATTCTAGCGCAAGAGTGTGTGCTAAAACAAAGGTACACTCTCGTCCCGACTCTGATAAGCCGGAACGGCTATTCAACACGATTCAATTTTACAGGCCTACTACTACGTCAATCCAGAGACCTACTGTTGTCGCGACCATCTGGAACATAGCGCAAAAGGGGGGCACCGGAGCAGCATACCCGCTCTCCCCGCCAGGTGGCAGAAGTCCACGGCAAGTTAAATTTAGTCGGTGCGAGTCTGACATACCACTTTTTGCGAGTGCCATGCGTAAGCACTCTCCCTGCTTTGCCAGAAAAAGGCCCCCAACTACGTATGACACTCATTCTAGCGCAAGAGTGTGTGTTAAAACAAAAGTGGAATCACTCCCAGACTTTGATAAGCCTGTAACGGTTATACGACACGTAGACACCTTCTATGTACTACTTCTTAAAGGTATTCAATTTTACGGTTTATAGTAGTCGTCTCAAGAATGCTGGTATATGATCTAGCTAGAGATATAAGATTGGAGCGGATTTAGACAAGAGTGATGGCAGGACGTGAAAGGCGGACGAGAGCAATTGCGTCGTGTCCTGACTAATACAACGTCTTTATAAAAGTATTACAGTAATCCACATTCATATTATTTTGCGTGTGGGTGTTACTTGCTTCCTACGAAGTATTTTTCACCGCCAGACGTACATAATCATAGTTAAAACTTGGTACGTGCGATGACTGTTTTTTCTTCTCGACTTTTTCTCTCTTTATGTACCGATTAGCTAGGCCGCGTCAAACTTTATGAATTATCACGGCTTCTCCCCCGTAGGTGATAGCGTGATAATATGTACCCTATATGTTGACCCGACCTCTTAGTAATATTCGTACAAAATTTGAAGTAAATCCATGGAGTACTTTTTATTTTAGCCCGGACATACTTACAGACAAACAGACAAAAATTCTAATAACTATATTTTTGGCTTCGATATCGATTGTAGATCACGCCCCAAGTATCATTTTTAAAAAATATTCAATGTACAGTTTTGATTTTCCTACGATTTTATTATAGGTATGTAGGTATAGATTCCACTGCAATTTTTTTCATACAATCCGTGTATCTAAATATGTATATGTACATACATACATAGACTCGTGCCTGTTTCCCAGAGGGGTAGGCAGAGACAACGGACTTCCATTTTTTACATTCATTTGATTTTCATTCTATTTTTCGTACATACCTACTCGCCAGCTAAGAGTACTTCTCACCTGTCCTTTCTTGAGATCACCTCCGATTTTTTTACCAAATTCGTGTTTCGGAGAATATTAATCTTATAAGAATGTCGGCACTGCGCGATATTATAATAGGCTTATTCTAGTTCACGAAAATGGGAAGTATCCCGCTTCATAATCTCCCTAACTATGTACCTACAACATGGAGATTTAATGAAAAATATTAACAAGCCGTTTTTCCGTCCAGTTTTTAATCTGAAATTGTTGAATATTCACTGCTTTTTTTTTTAATAATCTAAAATAATGATGTTTGGCAACGTAAAGCTCTGAAAGAGTAGATTGTTGTGTTTTATACAGGGTGGCCGAGGACTTGACGTCCAATCACAAAATTTAGATACTTTATGATGAGGAGTATCCGAATCACCCCCATGTACGTTTTACGATGTTGCATTTTTTTGATACTTTGAAAATTCACGAGTCCTGAGCTCAAACCCTAATTTTGAACTTTCGAATAAATTCAAATAAAGTCAGTTCTGCAATGATTAGATAAACCATACTTTTTACTGTGCTAGGTTAAACTATGCTAATTAGTTATCACAAAAATACTGAACCAGAAATTATCAACAGAACGAGAAAAAAATCGAAAAAAGATGTTAGGTGAAATTTACGAAAAAATCATTAAAAACATTTCTATCTCGTAAACTACTCAAAATCGTAGAACATACATGAGGGTGATGCGGATACTCCGCATCATAAAGTATCTAATTTTGCGTTTGAACGTCAACTCTTCGGCCAGTCTACGTGTTTTATGTTATTTAATCCATAATAGAACGCTTCGCAAATCTCGGAACCATCTTCAACGATACCCTTCTCACAACACTGACTCTCTTCCTTTCTCTGTTTCCGTCCGTTCTATCTATCTGAAAACTGGAAAGCCAAAAGCTTCTATATAATTAAAAAGACGACATAAATAACCAGTAAGGTAATTATAATAGACAATTTTAGTGCACCTATCACGCCGCACCACTCAAAGGTAGATTACCTATGGCATTAAGCCTATGCAATACATGAGCTAAAGTTTTATACAAATAAATGAATATTGGCTGGACTAGTTATTATTTAAAAAGAGAACTGTGCCTTTAAATGCCCCAACTCTTTCCCAACTTATACACTGCACACTAAATTCTTATATATCATGTGAACACAAGAATGATTTTATTCAATATCTCAACATTGTACGTTTTGCATATCGCAGTTCTCGGTTTGGCAACGACGAGTTGCTCATTAGTATCAAGTACCATTTTTCGTGACTGGCAAAATAAAAGGTCTAGCGATTTCGCTGGAAGGCTGGAATCTACAACGATTTTCCATTACACGGAACTACGATGGATCGCCCGATAAGTGCTCAGCTATTTGGGATAAGCCCTACTATGATCACTCGCAGTAGAATCAAAACTCGTAAGGATTTCACCTCCAGCCATCAGTTTGTTTTCCCACCTGATCGTAAGGTATTTTAACATAAAAAAACATCATGGAACGAAAGTACTTAACTAAAGGACCACAGAACTTGTTAAAACGAGTCAAAGAGCCCCAACTGCAAAGTGTAATTTAAAAAACCTATGGCAACTTTCCAGCTATGTATCATCAGATCCTGGATATTATCGAGGACCTCAGTAATTACTTAGAAGAATCAAACAAGCCCTCAATTCGGTAGGTTTGCTTCGTTTAACAGAGTTCCCATTGCCACCTTCCGGCTCCATCATCAGAACAACTCCCTACTAAAGTTATATTGCATTGATTTACATATGCATATAAAATTTGAACTCGAACGGTTAAGGATAACTGCTTTACAATTCAGTTACTAGATTCGACAAACATGGCAATATATGTAAAAAATGTAAAAAAAACTTGTGTGTACTTATGTACACGCGTTAGAAGTTATACTTCTTAATATACAACTTGGACATAGTTATCAATTTTCATACCACCTAGAACTAACGTCATGCTGCTATTTCTAAAAATTCACTCTCATACATTTTCATACCACCTAGAACTAACTTCATGCTGTTAAATTTTTTGGTCGGTGTGCGCGCGCATCGTAAAATATCACTCTCATCATTTTTCTCCATCGCGTCAAAAGAAGTATAACTTCAAAAGAATAATATACCGTTTCAACTTCAGGTGTACTATTTCAAATTATTGGCATACCTACTGCACGTGTGGTACAGCGATTAAGACAGTCGCCTCACCACTTCGTGTCCCGTGTTCAATACCCGGTCAGGACAACTATTTGTGTGACCTATAATTGTCTGTTCTGAGTCCGGGTGAGCTTTGAGTCCGTCAATTATTTTGTTAGCATAGTACCTCGCGCGCGACTCAGGAATCCATTTCACTAGTGCGAACTCTTTAAAAAGGAATAGAATATAATATACGCGTATTTGAAACCTAACTTAATTATAATTAAATTAATACATTGACAACTATTGATATTGGATTATTTGACATTCGATTTGGTACACCCCTATATTCTGTGTTGGTGCCTAGTAGATAAAATACTAACGACTTATACCTACGTTTTTACGCAGATTAAATTTCCGTGAAGTTTAGGCATGTATGAGAATTTATTTATACAATAAGATTTCATTCTAAATAATGGTTAGATAATAGGTAAATATAGACCACCCGTTTGAATCCAGATTAATAGCAAAAGCCACAAGGGACCGTCATTAATTCTCAATAAATTATGTCCTAGCCGTTTGATGCTAGAACTAATTAATTATTCAAGCACGCCAATGTGCCGTATTTGGCCAACATTCCTTATACCATACCATATTTGTCACCCTCTCCTATGGCGGCGGAAAACAAAAAACAACCACCAACGGCTTGCCATGTCACTATGTCTATGGGTATTGCTAGCAGAAACAGAGTCAAGAGCGAGTGGGGCTTGCACAATTAGGGCTGTGTAATATTTCTTTTTAAATTATATTTTTGCCTAGCCGTTTGATGCTAGAACTAATTAATTACCTATTCAAGCACGCCAATGTGCTGTATTTGGCCAACATTCCTTTTACCACACCATGTTTGTCACACTCTCCTATGGCGGCGGAAAACAAAAAACAACCACCAACGGCTTGCCATGTCACTATGTCTATGGGTATTGCTAGCAGAAAAAGTGTCAAGAGCGAGTGGGGCTTGCACAATTAGGGCTACATATTTTTTTTTATTGAATTATTTAACCCGTCTGCCAAGCGTGGCGAGTGTGGCATATCTCCCAAGATGATTCTTGGGGGAGGCTTGTCCAGCAGTGCACTTATTGCGGCTGTAATAATGACCATGAATATTTTGATTATAATTTTTATATTATAATTAAATTTTATATGATAATTTTTACGTAGTACGTATAAAATTAAAATGGTACATATTAAATTTCATTTAATAATACTCGTATATATGTAACGCTGTATCGCTGGTGACTAAACACACATTAATGTGAATTAATCTCGGACACAAAGCCCACAGAGACTCAAAACGTCAAGATTAGAGTGATACAAATAGATGTCCTCTACGGGAATCAACCCCGAAACACGAGGGTGCCCAGATATTAGTCAGGCGACCATCGCACTGCGACATTCATGTAGTCACAATGCAACAAAAACTAAAAAATTGACAAAAGAAATACCTCAATAAAACGTTACGTTACG
Source organism: Pseudoips prasinana (assembly GCA_951640165.1). Lineage (NCBI taxonomy): Eukaryota > Metazoa > Arthropoda > Insecta > Lepidoptera > Nolidae > Pseudoips > Pseudoips prasinana. The sequence continues at coordinate 16,359,608 of OX621236.1, read as the reverse complement.
TTTATTTACGTGAGAGGCAAGGCAAGCACTGTTTACTTAGCGATTGGTATTAAAACGTTGTGAATCCCAATTGCTAATTAAAACATCAAAATGTTAGGGTAATGGAATGTTATGGATCCCAATCGCTAAATATTCGGTTCTTGCCTTGCCTTTGTGAGTGTTTTTGTATTTTATTTAATTTATTGTTTTATTCTGACAAAGTTTGAAACTCGATTATCGTAGGTATAGAAAAAAATACATTACGGCAAATGTTTTGCTGTAATTGGATGTATTCATTATGTTAATCATATTGAACCAAAGAAGACAACACTGCTGTGCTTCTTCTTTCTTATTTTTAACCGACAAAAAAAGGAGGAGGTTCTCAGTTCTACTGTATTTTTGTAACAAAATAATTATCAAAAACGGTTAGCTAACAAGAGAGAAATCCTGTATCTTATATACAAAAAGTTTTAAAGCTAAGTAGATTTTTATGCTACGCCTTGTAGTTACACCTTTTACATTAAGTATTGTCAAATTAAAAATAATTTCAAATAGGTACTAATGAAATTAATATTAATTTGATACCTACTTTAATCTGTTACCGAGAAAATATACTGACGAACGAACAAGATTTTTTTTTGAATACGGATTCATAACATAATAAAACTGCACAGAATAGTCGTAAATTCCATGTAAAATGACAGTGACAGCATTATTTATTCGCAATTTAAACTGGCCAGCATTAATAACCGTTATCAATTAATTTTAAGATTTAAAACAGCTATCGAACTCGAAATTGTGTACTGACCCGTAAGTAGGTAGGTATAATAAACTGCATTCCGCATTTGATATCAGTCATTATATTTGGCGCCATTCATTTGCATAGCAATTAGTTATAGACAGTATAAGAAGGACCAACATCTCCTAGCCGACGACTATGGCGAATAATCTCAACGGATTCTAGCCAAATCTACATACATATACACAAGAGCACAATCTATAATCCCACTCTGGAAATCCAATTCGACCGCTATCTGGTATTATCGGGGAGAGATCAGGCGCAGTACGACATCTTTACACACTCTTAAACGTAGCCGAGCACTATTATTTCTTAATCACTTCACTACTACTTCGAGAACTTTATATGGGTTGGGATTTCTTTGATTTTTCTTTTATAAATAGATACCGATCGCCCTAGAAAAACTAGTCTGTCATAAAAAAAAAATAATAAATAAGTCACCGTGCCACTAGAGGACATAAAAAAAAACTATAGAGCAAGCGTATTTATAAAAAGAAAAGAGAGGTTCAGCGTTATATGGTTGAAAAAACGCAATCCACTCGCATTGGCAACCAGAATTGATTATAAATGCACGTCCCTCACTGGATATATGATAAAATGCAATGCCGCAATGATGAAAAAGAGCTTCTTTGGTGTTGCTTCCGAAATTCTAATTTGAATTTGAATTCTAAGATGTATAAAATACCTGATGTCATAAAAAGTATGCCATTAAAGAAGTTAAATAAATATCTTCATAAGCTATTGACTGAGAAATGTTATTATGCCTAAGATGACTAAAATGATAAATCACTTTAATTAATTTTCTCAATATTATTTATCATAATTTCGTATAATTTCTTACATATTATTTTTTTATGATCCTGCGTGATTTCATAGTTAAGTTTCTATATTAAATTAATTGCGATGTATTTATTGTATTTGTATGTCATCAATGACAGAACATAACATCTAATTATTTAAGACCTTCATATGTATTATTAATGTACATGTTCTACACCTATGTTTTACAAATAACTATTCTGATTCGGGAATAACTGCTGATTAGAGTAAGCCGGAACTTACCAATTAATAAGAAAACAGATTTTCTTCAACCCATTAGTTAACTGTACATATTGTTCGCACTCGCAAATAGCACTAATTTAGTAAAATGCAGTTAGCGCTCCTTAATTTCTAGATTCCATACGATTAGCAAAGAGATTCCTTATAATCAAAAAAATGCTAGAAACAGCAATAAGATACGATGACGACCTCAAAACCTGTTGCGATTTAACATAGTAAAAAGAAAAGAAAAGCTAGTTACTGCACATTCCAGACAGTTGAGATAAGGCATATAGGTTTCTATAAGAGGCGAAGCGTGATTAGTGAAGCCGATTGTATGTATGTATAAACCGCTAATCTAGGAAAGATACTATTGTGAACCTTCTGTACATTGTAATAAAACCGGTATTTAGTCTGAACGGCCCAAAGCGATTGACCCACGGGCCTTTTGACCGTAAACAAAAGAGGTCTACGACGCAAAGGACTGTCGATAATAAATTTTAGTCAATGTCAAACTACATCAAGTAGATTCGGGTACCTACAAAGGATAAAAAATTGAAATTATAGTTTTCTTACTTTCTTAGAGTTTAAACATTTAATATTATTGTTGATTGATTTTTCAAGAAGATAATGCAAATCTAAGAAAAGGTTTGTAAATTACAAACCTTTTCTTGTGTAAACCCTCTAATAAAGATAATGCTAGGTCTAAGTCTTTCCTGGCTATCTCACAAGCTGGTAGCATTTGACATACCTATCAGACATATCTTATAAAAAGAAACCGAGATAAATGGTGTTCCGTAGACCTTGAGCCACTGGTATCATGTATGTAGTATGTCAAACAGAACGATAATAAATTGAATGCGTAAATTCATGTTTTATTTACGGTTACGCCGAACCATGTAATTAAATACAATAGGTACATACTCGTATTTATTTCATATAAATTATTGATAGGTACGTAAGTAGGTATGATTTGCGAAATAATCGTAAAATTCGACAAAATATAATTTATCTGTGTATCACACTAACCCTATATTATAAAGGCAAAAGTTTGTGACTGTGTGACTGCGTGAGTGTGTTTGTTTGTTACTTTTTCACGTTTAAACGGCTGGAGCAATTTGAATAAAATTTGGTACGGAGTTAGCTGTCACCGTGGATTAACACATAGGCTATAATTAATAAAGTTTAACGCGGGTATAACCGCGGGGCATAGCTAGTCATAAATAAATGGTATGTTTGTACGCTCATAACTACAAAACGCCAAATTGGATAAATTTTTCTTTTATGTGTTCGTTATTGTCAGGAGAATATTTGTATTAAAACAGCAAATAATAGGTCTTTACCTATGAAATTGCCGTTTTGTATGAAAAAATTTAAACGAATTTTTTTCATGAATTTTTTTATTTGTATTAATCGAAGTAATCACCCATGCAATCAATGCATCTTTGCCATCGCAGTGGCAGTTTATTGATGCCCTTCTTAAAGAAATCAGCTGGACGGGAGGCAACAAATTCTTCAAAGGCATTTTGTACTGCCTCTCGGGTATTGAATTTTTTTCCCGCCAAGAAGTTATCCAAATTCTGGAAAAAGTAGTAGTCTGTAGGCGCAAGGTCTGGTGAGTAGGGCGGATGACGGAGAGCTTCCAACCCCAGTTCTTGCAACTTGGAGACCGTCTGCTGTGCAGTATGAGGTCGCGCGTTGTCGTGCAGGAGCAGCGGAGACGAGCGATTGACCAATGCTGGTTGGAGATGCGCCAGCTTCTCCATCATTGTGCTCAGTTCTTCACAGTACACATCTGCAGTAATGCTCACCCCGTTTGGTAAGAAGCTGTGATGAATCACACCGGCGCTAGACCACCAAACAGTGACCATCACTTTTCTAGGGGTAAGTTTTCGTTTAGGGCATTGTTTAGGTGCTGAACCAGGATCCAACCAACTTGCTGAGTGCTTGCGGTTATCAAACAGAATCCATTTTTCATCGCAGGTAACAATGCGGTTCAAAATTCCTTCATTTGTGTGTCTGTTGAGCAGTGCAAGGCACGTCTCGACGCGTACTTCGCGCTGGCGATCATTGAGTTCGTGGGGCACCCATTTGTCAAGCTTTTTTACCTTGCCAATTTGACGCAAATGGACCAATATTGTTTTGACGCTAACGTCGAAAGCTGCTGCTAATTCAGCCGTAGATTGTGTATCATCAGCTTCCACAACCGCCTTTAATTCGTCATTGTCGACCAAAGTCTTCGGACGACCGCGAGGTTCATTTTTCAGGTCGAAATTTCCAGAACGGAAGCGAGCAAACCAATAACAGGTGGTGCGTTGGTTTGTAGTGTTAGCTCCGTAAACGTCGTTGATGTTGCGTGCCGCTTGTGCCGCGTTGCTGCCACGACGGTACTCATATTCCATAATTACTCGAATTTTTAACGTATCCATGATGACGAAAAAGATTGAAATGCGATGAAAATGTAACACTAATCAATAAAGAAATGACTACTTTTGGAAAAAAGAATCCATGTTTTTAAAATAAAATTAATTTGAAATTAGAATTCTTAGCCAAACAAAAATTATTTTGATTTGAAATGGCCAGTACTGCAGAACGGCAATTTCATAGGTAAAGACCTAATATCTAAAAATATCTGATAACTGAGTGTGCGAATGAGATAGAAGACTGTAGGACGTAGTTTTTTTTTGGCCAGAAGTAATGGCGGTACGAATTTCGCCGGAACAGCTAGTTTTTTATTTCATTATTAACTAACAACTATCATTACAGGTTATACCTAATTCAATAGTGCTGTTTTTTTTTGTCGGGACTAGTCCCTCCCTCTTACCCACCACTGCAACTCCTGTAAGCCAGGATCAACAGTGGCACACAATGAAATGACACTGAGCGGTGAAGCTCAGGCATGTCCCGGGGAATCGCTTTAACTGTCTTGGATCACGCAACGAATTTAATCAGAAAGACAAAAAAGGAGGAGTTAGAAGTTCAATAGTGTTGTTACATAATAAGCTGCCCGTGTGAATTCACTCAGAGTACACGTAAATATATAAGTATGTTGGGACACCGCGTTGACCGCGTGCAGCGCCCGTGTCAGGTTAGTGCGTGCTGGCTGTAAATAAAAATATAACAATGTGGGAAGAATAATAAAGAAGTATCAGCAGATATGTCAGTATTCGCACATAGGTAAGGACGACTTGACATCGGCGACTACTTAAATTTGAAACTGATATCACCCAATTTTATCGCATGACAGTATCGCCCGTATAAACTACCAAGTACGGGTCAAAATAGAATGAACAGAAATCTATCAAAATAACAATATAACAAATCAATTGCGAGAAAAATATAATCTTAATGACATATCTAATACAACAAGGTTTTTTCTAATCATAAATTGCACCACAGATTACATAGGTACTAGTTGTGCCCCGCGGTTTCACTAGCGTTAAACTTCATAAATCAAATTATACCTATGTGTTAATAACACTAAACGAGGCGAAAGAGGTGTGAAAGGATCGTGACAAATGGAAGTCCGTGGTCTCTGCCTACCCCTGTGGGAAACAGGCTGAGTCTATATGTGTATGTTATTTTCGTTCAAATCCGTTCGGTAGTTTTTGCGTGAAAGAGTAACAAGCATAAAAAAATCTATACATCCATACTCACAAACTTTCGCATTTATAATATTAGTAGGATTATAATAACAATTTATATTCAGTTGTCTTTTTTTTCTAGAAAAAAAATAAAAAATCACAAAGTCACCTCTAAAAGATGCTTAAAACAAAGTATGTTTTAAGCATCTTTTAGAGGTGACTTTGTGATTTTTCTATCGAGCAAAATAGTTGAATCGTGTTTTGGGATCAATAATGTTCTGTTGCGTAGGTTTATATATATATATATATATATATGTGTGTGTGTTTTTAACAAGATCAACCTCGTCTTATCGGCTAAAGACTTGCGGAAAGACACAAATTTGTCTGATGTCAGCGTCTTAAAGTGATTGTAAAGTAAAGTAAAGTAAAATACTCTTTATTGTACACCATAACTTAAAATTAAAATGAGCATACATAAATTAATAATAATAAGTTATAATAATAATAAGTTTATTTTACATTTAGAAATACATACAAATTCTCTTATTCTTAATAAAAATACAACAATGAAAAAAATTAAGTACTAAGGGTGGTCTTATCGCTACTGCGATTTCTTCCAGACAACCAATTATGGAGTGGATAGACTAAGGAAAGGGGAAACGACTAAGGAAAGGGGAGTGTCAGTGTCTAGGTGTAGTTTTTGTATTTATCTATTTATAAATAAATAAGTATGTTTATCAATTGCATGTTTACTATAGTATAGCCTTAGCCTAGTTTGGGATCAGATGGCAGTTGGTTAGTTGTCACTAGATATTTATCTATAATCTAACCCTGTTTTATTACATGTAAAATTTCTGTATTATACAGATGTCTGCTTAGTAACTCTTTTACTTAGTACCACTGTACGTATTAATTTAAAAAAAACTTGAGAGGTGTCAAGGGACACCCGGATGGAACGAAGTTATTTCTTATTATTTATTATGTACAAAAAACCTGTATATACTCAACAAAAATAATCGTCGCGACACCACACTGTTCAATGCGAAATAGAAATGAAAATATCTGGCTTGCTTTCTATAAGAGAGAGAGAGACAGACAATGAAACATGCGCACGCCGCACAGCTGCAAAAAGTGTCGTGACAACTTTTCGTAAGATTTTTTTCCGTCTAGCCCCCTTTCACAACGCGCGATAAGGAACTTCGTTCCAATAAAAGTGTATCCACTGATACACTTATAGATATTATAGATTGTCGATATATAAAAACTGTAGATATTTTATACCACATCTGTGCTTGGCCGTGCAGTTTGAATAATTATATTGAAGTAAATATGGTTTGGTAACGCTATGAAAATCAAGTGCGCATGTATAATAAAGCATATAAAATAATTAAGCAAAGAGATTATACTGATTTGAGCGAAACAATATTTATATTACCGAATTCATTACAATAATGTATAATAATTAATGAATTCCTATGAAACCACGTTGTGTGAAACTTATAGTAGATTAACTGCCTTACTCCATCGTGTAAATATTTTTATGGTTCTAGAAAATTTATTCACGTCATGGCTCTTGAAATCTGAATGTTTCCAAGCTCCTATTTTTTTATAATACTCTACTAGATTAGGACAAACCTAAACTGAGCCGGCAGACTAAGTAGCTGTCCTCTCTGGGCCCATGCCGAGAACGGGAGCAGCATTCACGCGTTCCCAGGTCACTGCCCTCAGGCGCCAAGAGAAGTCCAATGCAGGTTAGGTTTCATCCGCAGACACATTTTGCGGGTGGCAGAGGGTAGCATTCCCCAGCGTTACCAAAAAAAGGGCAAGCCTAATCTACTTTGTTCAACTCTGGGCAACTAGTCAATAAATAAAACTTCTAATTCCAATTAAATTCCAATAACACGTTTAAGTATATGAAAAAAACTTGAACGTGCAGCATGATATACGTCACAGAATTGAAACTTCTTAAAATAACATAACGTCTGATCAGCTGTTCATATGAAGCGTCTGAGGCGTAATCTAAACCGTTGTATATTACGTGGCTCTCTATTGCTACAGTTCAGCTCTCTTTCACTCTACGTAATATGAGCATATCTCGTGTAACGAAATGTGCCTACACGTGATGCTTCCTTAAATTTTATTATAATTAAATAATACATATATAACATTAAGATAATTAATGCTTAATTATAATTTGTATTTATGATTATTATTCTTATTTGGGAATTTATGTAACAATATTTTTTATTTAATAACCTTTATTTCATTTTAAACTAAAATTAATACCTACATGTCAAAAATATTGTCATTGTGATTTTCTTGTTTAAATTGTACCTAATACGCAGATTCATTATGTCTTGTTAGCTTCAAATATAGGTCCGTAGCAGGTAGGTTCGGTGTACTATTATTATTTTCAAGACATAGTTCTACCACCTCAAAAAGAGTCGCCGCCCTAAAAGTTGCCCAGTTTTAATCGTAGTACTTTATACCGGCATATTGCAAAGTGGTCACTATCCACTATCACATTGAACTGTATCGGGTTATCGTGCAGTGAGCGACGTGGCGCCACTACTTCTAGTCTAAACAGTACAAGTCGGGCGACCATTATGCCGACATACGCCTCCGGCAGCGGCGACGATACATCGGCACTTGAAAGGCGACACTTTATACAGACATCTTCATAATTCATAGATTTATCATGCGGTAGTAGCATAGTATTGCTGTGTGGTGGTGGCGGCTAATATCAGAATACCATCACAACATCTCATCTCGTGTGGGGGGAGGAGAAGTCGACCCTATGGAATATCTACCAGAGAAAGGCCAGCAGCCTCCTTCTGGGACTATGACCATCTTACTGCGATCGCCAAGTTGTTGCCCCCCCCCCAAGATGATTTTCGGGGGGGGGGGGGGGGGGGGTTGTCCAGCAGCCTTCTATCAGCTGTAATGATAAGTAGCATAGATTGGTCATGCTTTTGTTTTTCTCATAGTTTTGGTATGTGTCGACATTCAGCAAAACAATTTTGAAGACGTCTCAGCGGCAGTCAAAATTGTGTGTAAGTATTTCGACTATATGTTCCAAGTATTATGTACGTACAGACGCCATTATATCAAGCTACCCCAATCTGTCAAAATTTCCCAATTTAAAGTGAACTTTATGCTTTTGTGATAAAGTTGAAAATCTATAAAATAAATTTGACAGATTGGAGTAGTTGGATGTGCTGGCGTCTCTCTTTAATTGTTACTACGTTTAGAGCCATTATGTTTTATTACCGCCAACGCACCGTGGCCACCATCGCCCTCAAAGACCCTTTGTTTACATTCATAATAATGTAATACCACCTCCATCCTCAATCGGAGGAGCAGCTCACGTCTTGGCGAATTAGCGTAGAGCGACAGCGAAGATCTCGGTGTTACGTTTTCAACCCCCGTTTAACCGAAAGATTACGAAGCACACCTCAATATCTGCAGAATGCGCACTTTCTTTGTAATATAATTTGAATAGGGCGTTACTTTATGGGCTATACATAAAATAAGAATGGCAGAGAAAGTCATTCATGATTTGAATAACTTCCTTTTGTTGTTTGCCGCAGTAAAATAAAAAAAGGGTTGGGGCCCTTACTCGTAAGAGAGTGGTCATCGTTGAGGGGACTAGTTGTTTACACCTATAGAACAATACATATTTTTTTACAAGGCAACTTTAGGCACCTTGTCAAAGCAGGGGCGCACGATTGATAACAGACAGTAGGTATAAAGAAGCAGGTTATCCATTCGGCTTTTTTCGGTTCTTTGTATGTTCGTTGTTTGTGAATCGATTTTAATAATTCAGTTTTTTCGATAGGGAATGCTTTCGATATCGTGCCATATAAATTGGTCGTTTTTTGGAAACACAATATGTTACACTTTGGAACCCATCAACAAATGCACCTATCGTCATTTTTTACCGACTTCAAAAACGATTATTTTTATAATATAAGGAAAGAATTATAATACATATATTTATAACTATATTTCCTATAGTATAAAGTATCATATATATGATACTTACTTTATATAATATAATATAAAGTATCATATACATATTTTATATTCGATAGGGACTTAAATTTGAAGTCGGTTCTATGTTTTTTTAAAACAGAAGTTGTTTTAGATATTTAGATAAATAAAGACTTGGTATGAAAATATTGTAAAGAAAGAAACTAAAATTATACAGAACCCAAAAAGTGTGAGGCAATAAAATATAATAATAAATGAGACTCACTTCATGGACTGATTAACATCGCCAAACGTCAATTTTTTCAATCCCTACTGCAGCAATCATGTCAATGTAAACCTGAAATACAGGCCTTACGTCTATCTTAGTCACCAGTCTCCCACAATATATTAAAAAATTGAAATTTTCTTGATGCCATGTAAAATGTACCTTATATTGTGGTGAGAAATATGGTGAAAGCATTATTATTAAAAAAAACGGCACACATATCAGACGCAATTTCAACTATTGCGTCTGTTATGTATGCCGCTTCACAAGATATGGTACGAGTACGCACTCCAATATCTTAAAGACACTAAACGCATAATAATATCGCAAATACACTTAGATGACACATAAAAATCTAATATCAGCCAACAACCCGTTGAAATACGCTTTTGTTTCTGGAATTCATGAATAGGATCTTCATAAATAAGTAATAAAAGGGCGCATGATATGTTCCTGAGGCGTTATGGTTGTTTTATATATTCTTTGATTAAATTATATTATTTAAATTTAGGTGAATCTCAAATATATATATTAGGTACTACCTTTTACTTCCAATTTACTATGCAATATATATTAAATTTACTACTAGTTGGTATTGCATAGTATTCGGAGCATTGTCTACAAATACGTTTCAAATATCTATAAAAGTCAAATTTTGTAGCATAGCATATTCAAAAAATTCTGATTAATTAAGCGACAAAACTGCTTGGGATTGAGTCTTTATAAGTTAGTTCTAAATTTGCACTTAAAAAATACTTCAAAATTAGATTCCTACTGAGTTTTCTGGCAGTGTTCCGCAGTAGCTGCCACATCACGTCTTGCAATGCACGGTAGGTTAAAAAAATATCGATGATTTTTATTATTTACTCGTACAACAAAATACAAACTGTTATTTGCAGTCTGATCTCAATGTCATATCACCAATGTCATTTTACTCGGTCAATCCATAATCAATTATGTAGAAACAATTGCCGCTATCTACATTTTATATCTATTGTACAAAACGAAGATAAACCAAACTTTGCTTTAATGCACCTTAACATCACGCATTCTGACATTTATTTTAACATTATTAGACAAGTTATGAAATTGATGAAGAAGTAGTGGGGGTGCACTGCGATTCTCGCAATACTACCATTCAGACAATATGTAGTAAAATATAGTTACCTAAAATTATAAATTTCGATGATTAAACCTAAACATAATCTCTTGACAATAACTTAATACAAGCTAGCTAAATATCATTACTATTATAAAATCAATTTTATAAATGTATTCATACAATCCGTGTGCCAGCACATCCATATACCCCCATCTGTCAAATTTCTTTTATAGATTTTCACTTTATCACATTAGCATAAGGTTCACTCTCAACTGGGTAAATTTTACAATGTAACTAGAAATAATTATATATACTTAACTATATTACTACAAACATGTTCTGCTTCTATTTACAAGCGCTTTTTTAAAGTCTACGTGAATAAAAACGACGTCATTTGTAGTGATGCAATAGAAAAAAAAAAATTGTGTGTACTTATGTACACGCGTTAGAAGTTATACTTATTAATATACAACTTGAACATAGTTATCAATTTTCATACCACCTAGAACTAACTTCATGCTGTTAATTTTTTTGGTGTCGGTGTGCGCGCGCATCGTAAAAATTCACTCTCATTATTTTTCTCAATCGCGCCAAAAGAAGTATAATTTCAAAAAGTTTTTAACCGACTTCCAAAGGAGGAGGTTCTCAAGTTCACCGGTATTTTTTTTTTTTTATGTATGTACACCGATTACTCGGAGATTTATGATCCGATTTACGTGATTCTTTTTTAGTTTGATGCGGAATAGTTGCCATTTGGTCCCATAAAAATTTTATATAGATTAGCCCAGTAGTTTTGATTTTATAAACATTTTTGTATGAAATTTTTTGTTTAAGTGGACGATGTCGATGATGCACAGACGTTTGTAAATCTTAGCTAGTCAAGCTAGACTCATCCTGTTCAAGTGTGTCTTGGCATGAACATAAACAACAATTTCAGACGACTAGCGTTTAATACGCACTTATAAGCTTTTTTTTGGAAGCGCATGTAGGCGCACCTTTTAGCACCAGCGTATTTTTTATGTACAGACGCCAGTACATCAAGCTATCAAATTTCCCCAATTGAAAGTTAACCTTATACTTATGTAATAAAGTAGAAAATCTAGAAAATAAATTTGACAGATTGGGGTAGCTGGATGTGCTGGCGTCTGTACGTACAACGATTACGCTGAGATTTGTAAACCGATTTACGTGATTCTTTTTTAGTTTGATGCGGAATAGCTGCCATTTTAAGGGTTCTGTACCCAAATGTCTTTCACAAAGGTTCTTCTTGATTTGTCATGTCTGTATGTCTGCCCGTCCGTATGTCACAGCCACTTTTTTCCGAAACTATAAGAACTATACTGTCGAATCTTGGTCAGCAGATGTATTCCGTGAACCGCGTTAAGATTTTCACACAAAAATAGAAAAACAAACAATAAAATTTTGGGGTTCCCTATACTTACTTAAAACTGAATTTTAAAAAAATTCATTATACTATACATGTGGGGTATCTATGGATAGGACTTTGAAAATGATATTGAGGTTTATAAAATTTTTTTTTGTTCTTCACTTCCAAAGGCGTAAAATGTAAAATAAACCGCAATTTACCTTCCATTCTATCAACTCAAATACTTGCTGCTACGGAAAGAAACATTCCGCCTTTCACGGGCGAGTCCGTCTCATTATCTAATCAACGATAAATAAGACCTAGGCTATCAGCCCTCTGCTCAGTAGACTCGTTGGCTAATCGATCATTAATAAGACCTAGTCTTCATAGACTCATACCCTCTGTTCAGCAGACTAGATGGCTATTCGATCATAAGATCATTCGATTCATAATAAGATCTAGTTTATAAGCCCTCAGCACACAGACTCGTTAGCTAGATGGTCATAAATACGGCCTAACCTATGCGCTTGCTGTTCAGACTTTCATAAATCTTAGCTAGTCTAGACTCGTACTGTGCAAGTTTTCTTAGAGTGAACGTAATTTTATGTAGTTTTTCTTACTTTACAAACGGTCTTTTAGATCATTCACTGTCTCACAAGAACGTGAAAAAGAGTTTCGAACAACATTTTTTCGGAAGATGTTTCTTTTTTCCGTTCTCGTTCGTTGGGATCTATAGTTTTGAGGCGCGCGGCACCTTTCGAAGTCCTAACCATAGCTAGACACTAAAAAGTAACAAATAAAAAAAACTTCGTTTAAAAAAACCGACTTCAAAAACTAAAAAGTATAAAAAAAATATCTTAATAAAGATTTAATTTAATACATCACTTATAATGTAATATTAATGAAATAATATAATTTGAATGTGCTACCTATTGATGGGTTTGAAGTCGGTGCCAAGCCCTAAGCAAAATAAAAGTTAATATTACATACAGCTTTCATACTTTGTGATGAAACTCCTACACTAAAGATTAACCTAAGTAAATAAACTTAAAGAACAATATGAATTAATATGAAACAGATGAAACCGTATCATAAAAATATATGACGAGCGTCAACGACGTCTGCACGCTTGGGTTGTTTGTGTAGAAATACGAAGCTATCCCGCTGAAAGTAACACGCGGCGAGTGTGGCACCTACTATTACATTTGGCTTGGCACCGACTTCAGACCTATCAATAGGTAGCACATTCAAATTATATTATTTCATTAATATTACATTATAAGTGATGTATTAAATTAAATCTTTATTAAGATATTTTTTTTATACTTTTTAGTTTTTGAAGTCGGTTTTTTTAAACGAAGTTTTTTTTATTTCTATTGCATCACTACAAATGATGTCATATGATAGTATAACGACCTCTTCACCTAACGAGGTTTTTAAATATTAATAACTTCGTTGGTTTTAAGGCAATTTGAATTTAGTAAAAGTAAAATAAAGCTTGTCCGCATCCCTATTGTGAACCTTAAATGATCTAGAATAATCTAGATCAAACAGACAACAATATTATACAAAGTTGGAACAACATGAATTTCTCCTATATAAGCAAGAATGGGCGCCCTGAGAAATCCAAGACGATGGAGGCAATAGATAAGGTAGAGAAATCCCATAAATGGCGGACTCAACGCGCTACTGTTACATCCATAGACAAGATAAGACTGTGTACCTAGATAAGCGACCCTACAAGCTGCAATAGACAAAAGAGGAGATAACTAGTTGAGTATAAAAATGAAACTAGCGACTTTTTATTTTTTATATAAAACGTCAACCTAACAAAAGTTTCAATTCGATGCGCATTTGTTTTTTTTTTTGTGTATGTACGAGTATACTAATTACTTGAGCGTTTGTGATTCGATTTTGATTATTATATTTACATTTGAATGGACATTGCTAGGTGGTCCCGTATAAATTTGTTAAGAGCGGATAATAGTCTTAGGAGTTACACATATTTTTGCTTATAGCGGCAATACAAACACACGGAATGGCAAAACCAACTGTCTACCTATTACGGTTTATGTGATACAGCCCGCTGGCAGACAGACGGACGGACAGGAGAGTCTTAATATAATTCCCTGTGTTTTTCTTAAGACAAGCCCACACCAGGGAAATTAATCCTTATGTCACGGGGTACTTTACAAACATATAATTAATTGATGGACTTGTCATCACCATCTTCGACATTATAATTGACAGACACATAGCACGCCCGTACTCAGGACAACTACACAAATAGCTGTCCTCAGTGGAAATCAAACCCAAAACATGAAGTGCCGAAGCCACTGTCTTTACCGCTGCGGTACATGTGCCGTAACTCACCGTATACCAAAACGTACAAAACATTTTTATGACATATATATCAAATGATAACATTTTATGTTAGTCCCAACAAGAATAGGGCACCGAGTGAAGCGTCTTCGTGTTTCAGAAACCAAACTTTTGCGGTCATCCATCTTTAGACTAACCGCGCACCTAGTAACATTAAACTCAATCCGCACCCAGATAAGTTTGAAAGGACTCTTGCCATGCAAGGGGTACAGCCAGCCTATTCCCCAAAAAAGCGGGAATAAATAAGAAAAAAAATCGTTCCTATGTGCTTAACTTGGTCGAACTGTTTCGGAGCGCCGCGCCTCTGCGTGGCAAAACATTTACATACACGCATATGCAAAAGTAACGACCAATTAATTAAATAATTTAATCAATGTGTATCTGCCTGTTAAGTTTTACGAATAAATTATACTAATCATTATCGACAGATTAAAGACAACCGAAACAACGGTATTTTACTGAGAAAAACAAGCGTAGATACTTCGTCATAGCCGCTTATTAAACTAATCAGTTTTTAGGGTTCCGTCTCAAAGTGTGCCAACGGAACCTTATTACTAGCTTCCACTATCCGACCGATCGCCAACGACGATCCGACGGTCAGTGTACCGATTTTTACCCGTACTAGGGAAATTAATCCTTATGTCGGTACTTGGGTACTTACATATAATATAATTATGTTGGCGTGGTTTGCAAATGCTTGCTTTTCACGCCGTAGGTCGTGGGTTCGATTCCCTCCCAGGATAGATATATTTGTGTGCATGAACATGTCTGTTTGACCTGAATCTGGGTGTAATTTATCTATGTAAGTATGTATTTACAAAAGAAAAGTAGTATATCAGTTATCTGGTTTCGATAGCACAAGCTCTGCTTAGTTTGGGATCTGATGGCCGTGTTTCAATAATGTCCTAGGATATTATTATTATTATTTAATTGACGGACATAAATTACATTCAGACTTAGAACAAGTATTAATGGGTCACACAAATAGATATACTTATTGCAGGGAACTGAATCCGAGACACGAAGTGGCGACGCGACTGTCTTAACCACTGCGCCACACGCACTCAAACTAAGTAAGGTATTATATATTATAATATAAAAATAAGTCGGGTTTTCCTTCCTGACGATATAACTCCAGAACGCACGAACCGATTTCCACGGTTTTGTATTCGTTGGAAAGGTCTCGGGCTCCGTGAGGTTTATAGCAAAGAAAATTCAGGAAAATTTTCAACAGAAAAGCGGGAAAATCTTTAATTTATAAAATTTAACGCGGGTGAAACCGCGGGGCACAGCTAGTATATATATATATATATATATATATAAAATAAGTCACAAACATGAACCCAGTGAGGGTATTGCAAATACATCTAAAATTTTAAATCGTTAAATTTTGTACGAGGTTGCGGAGTCCTTCGTGTGCGAGCCCGCCTCGCGCTTGGCCGGTTTTTGCTTCATTAATTGGTCAATAACGAATATATTTCAAGAAGTTACATAAAATGTTGACAAAAAGTAATTAATAGTCAAATAAACTTAATCATCTTCTTGTTAACACAAGTGTAGCTGAAGAACTTGTAATAAATGCAAACAAATTAAGTAACGTAAATTTATGAAACATCTGTCTCTATATTACGCTAACCAACTGACAATATACGGTTGGTGGTGTTCGTAAAAGTTCGTCATAAATGGTCCGGAATCGATTGTCAACGTTGAAGCCGATTTAACGATAGATTTAGTCATTTTCAACCTTTATTTATTTGCACGCCATTTAAGAAATCGATGTTCGGCGACTTAGCCGGTAGAGCCCCACGACAGATATTTGTGTGCATGAACATCTGTCCTGTGCCTGGGTGTAATTACCTATATAAGTATGTATTTAAAAAAGAAAAGTAGTAGGTATATGTAGTATATCAGTTATCTATCCATAGTACAAGCTCTGCTTCGATTGGGATCAGATGGCCGTGTGTGAATAATGTCCCAGGATATTATATTATATACTATTCAATATACACACTAACAAAGCAGTAAATTCACATGTGTATAATTATCTACGTATGTATTTACAAAAGAAAAGTAGTATATCAGTTATCTGGTATCTATAATAAGCTCTTCTGCTTAGTTTGGGATCAGACGGCCGTGTGTAAATAATGTCCCAGGATATTATTATTATTATGTATACACCCTGAAACAGCGGGTCAACTATGGCATTCACCTCTCGTAAAATAGTTTAACAGGCAAACTATAACAGAGCGATAACGTACCCCAACAATTGGCCATTACTCACCGCATACATTTTTAACACAATGTGTTCTTGCTCAAGCACGGATATCTTCAAAAGGATTTTGTAGCGAACATACAAAAAATAAATACACTCGACAGTTTCTTTCTACGAGGCTCGCCTTTGGTTTAAAATTAACGTTGCAAATTGCAATTTTTATTTTTATTTGTAGCCTATGGCCAATGTTAAGCTTCCATAATCGACTTTTAATAAAGCTTTCACTTCTTATCCATTCATTTGTAAAATTAGAGGTTTGAATTCTTGTTAATGACTAGTCCAGTTGCTATAGATTAATACAGAACATGTAAATACATTAGTATGTTTATCGATTGTCTGGTTGCGATATAGAGACTCTGTCTAGTTTGTGATCAAATGAGTGTGTTAGTTGTCCCAAGGTATTTATTTATTTTTATTTCATCCAATGGGACCGTAGAAATCGTTTTGACTGAATATCTACCAGAGAATGGGCAATACTGCAACGCGAACCTCTCTGTCAAGCGTGTTAATTATGGCTTGGCCCCAAAATGATGGCCACTTTTCTTGGAAAGCCTTCTTGGGAAGCCTTTCTGCTTTGTCCAGCAGTGAACATCATTCGGCATGATATGTTGAAAGAATCTCGACTGCCTAAACTATAAATGGTGATGATCTTTCTTATATGCATTTTTAGGATTCCGTATCTGGACAGAAAAATCCGAGCAAGTGCCGTTTGGACGTACACAAACAAAATGGCCTGTAGATTTGTAACTGCAACTGTTGTACGATGGCAACATTTCAATGGGACTAGAACCTCATTTTTACCTACCACTACAACCCCTGTGAGCCAGTGTCAATAATGGGACACAATCAAAGGACACTGAGCGGGGAAGCACAGGCATGTCTCGGGAATCGCATTAGTTAACTGCCTTGGATCCCGAATATAATAAAGAAGAAACAACAAGGAGTAAGAAAAATTTGTTCCACTTCCCCCATAGCAATGTCTAATGACTACAGTCGCTAAGACATGTCTGAGACCAACTAGACCACTTATATGACTAAGGTAATAAACTCAATTATACTAGATTTCTCTTAAAAATATCCAATCCCAAACAATACCGCAGAAATAGGCTTCAAACTTTAAGCATATCTATTTTTGTGCCGAGTGTTAAAAAAACATCTTACAAAGCTATAGAACGCTTGAGAGTAATTCCTCACCGCAGAATCGTAAGAATCATGCTATCGGCGCATCCCATCACCGTGGCTTCATAAAAACTTTATCGCATAACAACACGAAGCAATGGGATAAAAAAGTAATAGGGAAAGGCCAATTACCATTTCTATTCTCCTTATGTCTTATTTTCCCTCGGTTTGAAACGAAAAACGACTCAAATAACAAATCATCAAACTCTCTAAAATATACCGACCTTTGTTTGTAAGGGTCAGTTTTCACCAAATGAACAATCCTCGCACACTTTCGTTAGTATCACTGAATAAATTTTACTAGAGACCGCACATATTCTAAATTCGACCATTGAGGTTCTATTGACAAAAACCATAGATATTAAAGACAAATAATATTAGTCTATTCTCAGTTTTGACACTCCGTTTGTCATCTACTAGAGATCGCGCTTGTTAGAAATTCGACTACCTACTAAGGCTTTTTTATCAAAAAGTATAGATATTAAAGACCAATATTATTAATCTGTTCTCAGTTTTGACACTATGTATGTCATCTCTTCTCAGTTTGTCTGTCAAAAGCGTGTGTAATGTTCTTTTTTATTGAAATCATTTATTGCTAATGTCTATTATATAAAAAATTGGCTTTCTGCACTCTCTCCATATGAACTTTAACTATTTCTAATTATACTCCTCCGTCCACGCCATTTACGTAAAAAGGGGTAGGGTAGGAGGATTTTGCTTCACGAATTAATATCATGATGTTAAATGTTTAATTAAAGCATACAATATTCGATAGTTTCGGTTTAAAACCAAGAAAATTTCTCGAATCTAGAATTTTCGCTACGAATTATATACTTGAACTAATACAGATGCAGTTCTTAATTCAGTGACATTAAAAAATGGCGCGCAGATTTTTCCGTTCGGTTAAAATCAACCCTGAGTTAACAAAGATAACTGTTATTATTCTTAGAGCTTTGGGATTGGTATGTCTATACAGTTCGAGCTTGGCGATGATGAATTCTGCACAGTAATTACTTGATATACTTTAGTGCCAATTGTGGTAACCCATACCGTTTTGAACCCCGAACGGGATTGCTTAACTTGCGTTAAAGCTACGACCTCGCAAGCGAGCTTCTTATTCACTCCTCGTTGTGCTGTATACCTAATAACAATATAGTTAATACCTCATAAAGTTGCAACCAATTCAACTCATAGGTTTTTTATGGGTTTTTATATGCGATTCTTTAGATTGATACAACTTTTTTACTTTATATTTTACCCCACTGAAATGAAACAAACACTTAATCTTAAAAGGAGCAAACCGCAACGCATTAGTTAAAACCGTATTCAAATCGGCCAACCCGTTTCTGAGATTAAGAGCACAAACGTACAGACAAACAGAGAAAAATTCTAAAAACCATTGTTTTGGGTTCTTAAAGCCCCATATACAGTTTTTCTTATATACACAGATGACATGCACAGACAGCGACTAGTTACGATTTCTATAAGTATTGATTGCTAAAATTTACACCCAGGCAAACAATCGTACTCATCACACAAAGACATGGGATCGAACCCACGACCTCTGACATACCAGTCAGGGTCACTAACCACCAGTATCAGACCAGACACTATGTTCAGTACATACCTGTTTATTTGTCGATTATAATACATTTGTACATATATGTAAGTGACATGGTCCATGGCCATGCCTCTTCAAGTGTCATTCGCATTTGCAAAACGTGCTCGACTTGAGTAATAAGTATGCACTAGACACGCTATAATCCATCTAAATTATCTGATTGAAAATGTAGGTCTGTGATTTTCCCGACACAGTTCCGACTCCAAAAATAGGTATACGTAATTGTTATATGTATTTATCTTACCTGCTTATAATTGCAAGTATAATAACGATTAAAAGGGTATTCAGTAAAAATTACACTGGTCCCTACAAATGAACTTTTAAACTTTCGCGTATCATTATTATACAATATTTTACAGGTATTAACGCGACTAACCTTTGTTGTTATTTTCCCGTCGTTTCGACCAAGTTGCATTGATCGTGACCTGGAAACAATGTTATATTTGTCCACAAAAGTCTTTTGGCATTTTACTTTATTGAAGTAAGTAACTCTTTATTCTACACAAAAAAATATTACACACAAACAACTATGAACATGTGTAACAAGATTGTACAAAAGGCGGTCTTATCGCTAGGTACGATCTTCCAGGCAACTATTGAACGGACCCGGAGTGAAGAAAAGGCATTTGGATATTTGTTGGCATATTAAGAGAAAATCCTTTTTAACAATAACAAACGGTAACAATGTTAATTTTTAAGTGCAATTGTAGTGTAAAACACTTCACTTGTGTATAAGGGCTTCTTCTATCTATACATAGTTTAAAGTTTTCTCTTTGGAATATCAGTCAGTCAGTTCATCCGTTCAAAGAATCCTATCCGAATTCATTGAAGAAACGGCTGCCATAAAAAAAAATAGTTTTTTTTACAGTAATTAAAAAAGCTATTGTTATGTTAAATGTAGACATATATTTGATAAGTTTAATAAATTGTGTTATGTAAACTGTAAGCATTTTTTATTTTAATATGATATTAATTAACATTGATATATTTGTATAAAAGTACTTAAAAAGTATAAAATTACTTTATATGTAATGTAAATAGAGATAACCCAAAATGTTAACTACCCATCACATTGTAAATTGCAAATAAATAAATAAATATGGAAATACGTCATTTACTTCAATAATTTTAAGTAAATAATCCGTGGAATATCAACCGTGCATCATCCATTTCTGCTGTTTCAACTTGACAAACGGATCCCGAATTGACCTACGACCGTGACAATATAAAAATGTTTCAACGCAAAACTGGGTCAGAGTGAGCATAAATTTATTCAGTTTGATATTATCAGAGTGTCGCCACGTCTGCTCGTTTATAAGGATAAACACTAGGTTACATACGCTTTTCATGTCATTATTATATGTCGCAGTTTCTTTTATTATCATATTAATGTTATATCCTGGGACATTATTTACATGCGGCCATCTGATTCCAAACTAAGCAGAACTTGTACTATGGACACCAGATAACTGATAAACTACATATAATACTTTTCTTTTGTAAATACATACTTATATAGATAATTACACCCGGACTCAGGGCAAACAGACATGTTCATGCAGACAAATATCGGTCCTGGGTGGGAATCGAACCCAAAACGTGTGAAAAACAAGCATTTGCCAACCACGCCAACATGCCTGTCAATGTAACTCCTATTTGCTCCTAAATCTCAAAATGACGTATCGTTTTTCTGTGTTGGTATCGGGACTAGTCCCTCCCTGTTACCCACCACTGCATCTCCTGTAAACCAGGATCAACAGTGGCACACAGTGAAATGACATTGAGCGTCGAGGCTCGGGCATGTCCCGAGGAATCGCTTTATCTGTCTTGGATCCCGCAACGAATTTGATCAGATAGAAATAAGGAGTTAGAAAATGAATAGTTCCACTTCCTTTTAGAGCAAAGCGGGAGACAGAATGATATAAGGACGCAGGAGCCTCATAAAACTCCCTTAATTACGTTAGTATGCTCCGCGAATTATCCGTTTTTTTTTAGACAACACCCGCACTATGGAATCTAATTCCTGTGTCGCAGGGTACTTTACAAACATATAATAGACGGACACAAATTACATCCAGACTCAGAACAACTATTTATTTAATTTATATTGTTTAACTAAATTTATTATTGTTTCTGAACCGAATTTGATATATATATATTTTCAATTCAATGGGAAATATATTCTGTATTGTTTTGGTACCACACTAGGTTTACTATTGTTCAAATCCGTTGTTGTATAGAAAAGTTGAAGTAGCTTTTATATTTTTTGACATTTATAATTCAACTATGTTTATTTTTGTATGTACTTACCTATATTACTATTTCACGGTTATTTGAGAACCATTTGGGAACTTGTCAAAATTGTTTTTTATTCGACGGAAAATGCTGTAGACTATTCCCATATAAATTTTATTCGAATCGGTTTGTCTGTTATAAAGAAATGTTGAAGTCGGTTGTATGTTATTTTAAAATGGAACTTATTTTTTAAATATTAATTATAATATTTAGTGAGCATACTTAATATAGTTTTTTACATTTGTCCTAATAATATTTTTTTTCATAAAATAGGATGGCAAACGAGCAAGTGATCACCTGATGGTAAGAGATCACCGCCGCCCATGGACAATAATAGATTTCTCCATTCATTCATTATGGATCATGGTCCATTTTTAGGGTTCCGTACCCAAAGTGTAAAACGGGACCCTATTACTAAGACTTCGATATCTGTCTCTCCGTCTGTCACCAGGTTGTATCTCATGCACCGTGATAGGTAGACCGTTGAAATTTCACAAATTTCTGTTGCCGCTATAACAACAAATACTAACTAAAAAAATAACTTAAGAGGTGTCAAGGGACACCCGTATGGAACGAAGTTATTATTTTTTATGTACAAAAAATCTGTATACACTCAACAAAAATAATCGTCGCGACACCACACTGTTTAATGCGAAATAGAAAGACGAAACGAAAATATCTGGCTTGCTTTCTATAAGAACGAGAAAGAGAGAGAGAATGACAGAGAAACATGCGCACGCCGCACGGCTTACAATAGCTTACTGTAGCAAAAAGTGTCGTTACAACTTTTCGTCTTAATTTTTCCGTCTAGCCCCCTTTCGTAACGAGCGATAAGGAACTTCGTTCCAATAAGTATTTAAGGGAGCTCCCATACAACAAACGTGAATTTTACTCATTTTTATACAACATATAACTTAATAAACGCACATCCTGAAAATGGTTTGTTGAATCGATTTATATTATTTTTAATATAGGTAATTTTTTATTTCAACATAATTTAAACTACGGAAATTATAGTCATATTAACCATGTACAGTCAAAACAAATTGAAATGGACCGTAAGTCAAAGTAATAAGTTTTAAAATTGCAGTTTTATTTGTATTCATATAAATTCCATAATTCCAAAGTTTATTTATTTTATTTTATTTTGTATTGAATCAAAATAAAATAAAATAAATAAACTTTATTCCAAGAAGCTAATTTAGTAAATAACAATGCATATACATGTTAAATAAAAAATTCAGTGTATGTATTATGATTACAATATAATATTCTAATTGGGGTGTTTGAGGGTGTGCGTTAATTACGTTACATGTTGTAGATGGTACGGAACTCTTCGTGCGGGAGTCCGACTCTTGACCGGTTTTTGTAGAATATGTGGAGCTGGCAACCTCGTATTATCTAATGGGTCGTTGTACGTAGTGACAGGGTCGCACGCAGCGATGCGCGCCGGTGGACCGCGGCGGCCCATTGTCATTCAATCGGGCCATTCGCCATTGTGGGCTCTTTGTCGCGTCGCCGGAGCCCTCTCGGCCATTCGACATGGGGGATGCGGGACGTGAAATATGTCAAAAATGTGGAATGTTGCGCCTAGCGGTAGAACAGAGCGGTGCATGGCGCAATTTTAAAACGAGTTTTAAATGCAGGGGCGTATTTAAAAAACAAAATTAAAGAAACGGTGATTGTTTTTTTTGTTGAGTCATTAATCACTAAATATAGACCTAGAATATTTACTTTTACTTAAATTCTGATAGTCCTGAAAAATCATTTAGATTAGGTATGAAAATCTATTTTTTTTTTTTTTTTTTAATAAGATAATATAGGGACAATGTCACACAGATCATCCTAGCCCCAAACTAAGCAAAGCTGGGTACCAGGCGACGATATACATACTTATATAGATATATAAATACTTAAATACATAGAAAACACCCATGACTCAGAAACAAATATTCGTGCTCATCACACAAATACTGCACTTACTGGGATTTGAACCCAGGACCACCAGCTTCGTAGGCAGGAGCACTACCAACTAGGCTACGATGACCGTCAAAATATTACAACTTATCTGAGAATTCAATAAATTGTGTCTAATTATCCTTCCTTTAAATTAAGGTTCTTTTCTTTTTTGAGAATGTCTACCAAAATTTAAGTTAAACAACATTACCAGGTGGGATGGATAGTATCCTATATTGGAGCATATGGATCCCTCCATACGCTCCAAACTTTCATTTCCTATGTTGCTTATTATAATTATAATAATATATTTTTTTCGGGACATATCCTAAAAAGGCATTGAAGCGGGAAACAATAACATAGCTTTGATTTGATACCAGAATTACTTCTAGGAAAACATTCGATGCTGTAATCTACGTTCCTTGAATTTCATAAGTAGCTACTCAAGAAAACACGGGTACAAATACAACTGGAAGTAGCTAAACATTATTATTAATTGACTAGCTGTGCCCCGCGGATTTACCCGCGTTAAACTTTATAAATTATAGCCTGTGTTATTCGGTTATACTTATAAGCTACTAGCTGTGCCCCGCAGTTTTACCCGCTTTAAACTTTATAAATTATAGCCTATGTGTTAATCCAGGGCGTCAGCTTACTCCATACTAAATTTTATTAAAAGCGCTCGTTTAGACGTGAAGAAGTAGTGTGATATTACTTACTACAAAGTTTCATCAAAATCCGTTCGGTAGTTTTTGCCTGAAGAAGTAACAAACATACACACTCACACACTCTCAAACTTTCGCCTTATAATATTAACAATAGACCTTAAGCAATTTAACATTTTTCTCTCTCACTTTGACACTTAACACTAGAACAACTCGAAAAACCAGACTACATAATTAAAAAATAAATAATACATAATTAAAAAAAAAAAAAAAAATCTTAGTTCAAATATTTCTGTGATTACAACCCGTCAATTTATTCCACGCGAAATTGTTTATCTCCCTGTTTATATAAATAAAATGTTAATTATAGATCGCAGTGTGACGTAACAAGCTGTCAAAACAATGACATGTGTGTTACGCGTTTTTGCCCATGTGTCTTATCTCATGATAACAAAAGTTGGTAAATACAAAACTTGTTTCGGGAAATATGACTGTTATGTATAAAACTATTAAATTAGTGTACTCGTAATGGTAATCCCAGAAAAACGAACTAACCCGTAGGAATAACATGATGCACGCGAATTTTAATGGCAGGAATGTGACTTTGTGATTAGTGGTATTTGTGGAAATCTTAATACGCCAAACGGCACACATAGGATACCTATAGGATTCCGCTACCACGTACGCAGCGATACACATTGCCGGTTACGTCAATTTTAATGACAGCTGTCAAATGTGCAATACTGGTACCTACTACATATAACAACCAAGGCAGTCGGCACTTATTTGACATTTAACATATGTACATGTCATTGTTATTGATGTACTGACGTCCGACATATTGTGGCATAATCACAGTTTTCAGAATAATTTTATGAGAAAATGTGATATTATAGCAGTTAGTATTGTAAGTATACAATAAGCAACCATTGTTAATTTGTTTCACATACTACATGTATTTAAAAATAAAATCCACTATCCGTTTTTATTATTTACGTAAAATGGGGTAACAACAGTGAACGCATGGTAACAAGTAACACCAGAAAATTTATAAATATAAAAACGCCTGCCTATAAATATTACTCATAATTAATTTAACGCAAAACATATAAAACATGGATAGAAACAATGTTACATAACATAATGCGGCTTCGCAATGCATTTCTATAGTGATCTAGTAGATATCATCATTCACATTCATCATTGTGATGTCAACACAGATTGTATCAAAATCTTCATTAATTAGAAGCTATATAAAACTAACATTTTTCGTATTGGGCAACACATAACTTTTTAAGTCTAAGGTAATTGCAATACCTAATGACGACTTATAGATAAGTTGTGCAATATACACTCAACTAAGTCTAAAGAATTTTGCATCACGACTATTTTGGTCTAGGAATACGGAACTATTTTATAGGTTGGCAACTCACGTGATCACGAATGCAGTATCCACCATGTTAAAGAAGACATGCATGATTCTCACAACATCAAATGGCAATTTATAATTTCATTAATAAACCTAGTTTTAATTAACCCAGTAATGCCTAGTGTGGCCATTTGGCCACACAAATAGGGGTAAAAACAAATCATTATTGTGTCCATGGTAATTATTTTTTCTTTAATCTATTTATTTCATAGAATGTTTACAATGTCAAAGTTTTAGTATACGTGACTGTGAAAACGAAAATGACATTCATTTGGCGGGTATTCGAATTTCATTTTCGTCTTTCAGAAAAGCATTGAAAAAATGGATCCATGACAAGGGTAAGTAGAATAATTTCAAATATATTGAGAATTTTCAGTTTCTTATTGCACTAATTTACTAAAGGATTATTTATTTATAATTACGTAACAAATTATTTCAGTTTGCATAAAAGTAAGTATGAGTTTTTGTACCCTAAACTTGCCGTGTCCATATGGCCACCCTAGGCTTTAGGCATAGCAAAATAAATGTATTTTCTTTATTCTAGATATAATGATTTCGGGCAGTTTACTGGAGTCAGTGCACTACATAATGGATGTCCTTTATGAAGAAGGCGAAGATAAAATGATGGTCGAGTGCCGGAGTCTATTCATAGCGCCTTCAGATCCAGCTGTTTTGACAGACGAGGACTCTGGCGATGAAGGTAGTGGAGGAAGAGCAGAAAACATTTCACCAACCAACTTCTGATGAAGTTCCTCGTCGTTTTGATGATCTTGTTGGTAAAACAGCTAGAACATAGTTAGGTCAAGGATCTCCCTAGAGCCGTTTTTAGGATAGTTTTCTGAACTTCCAACTAACTGTGCTACACAGTACAGTGGTGAGTGGTCTGCTGTTGATTCATTTGAGTTTTTTTTATAGATGATGATGTCAGAGATATGTTTGTCCAACAATCAAATGGCTACGCTCTATGGAAGAATGCATCTGATCCTAAGATAACACCTCCAGAAATGAGCTGCTTTATTGCTATATTGATTTTGAGTGGCTATTCACCTGCTGCTAATAGACGGCTTTATTGCAGCATTCAGGCAGATACGAGGAATGAGCTTATTTGCAACTCTATGCGACGAAACCGGTTTGAAGATATTATGCTTTTATGAATTGTGTTGATAACAATAGTATCAACCTAAATAATAAAATGTGTATGATAAAATGATATGATGGCTTGACGATGTGTAGAACCAAATTACAGGTCCAAAAACTCCTCTATCAGAACCGAATGTATGATATGAGATGTAGGACTGTGTGTACCCTGTTATGTTTTGTACCATCCTAAACAATAAATACATATTCTATGCATAATATGTGGTGTGTGCACGGTACAACATCGAATTTCATACATTAGCATTTTGTTATTGTAAGTGCCTAGCGTGTCCATTCGGACACGTAATTTTTTTTGTACTTGTAATTAATAAAAAAATATGTAAATTTATTTTTGTATAATTAAACCCCTCCTTGAACAGTTCTAAAAGGCTAAATATATAGAAACTAAAAAAATAATAATTTGAGCACTACTGGGTTAAGTTTGATAGCTATTTACTGGTAATTTTAAGAGTATAGATAACGTTATACATCTATTTATCTTTTCTTCTTTACTCAGGCGCTAATAGCTAGTTAGTTTCTTTTAATTTAATCGGTAAATAAGTTATTTTTTCTTTTCACAAGGTAAGGGGAATGTCGGACTCGCGGTCTTTCTCCCTGCTTTATCCCCACCAAGAAATTAAAACGCTTACCTAATCTAAATATTTTTATTATTAAACGACAACGCCCGCATTAGGGAATCTAATCCCTGTGTCGCGGGGTACTTAACAAATATATAATAGACGGACACAAATTACATCCAGACTCTATTCAGACAACTATTTATGGGCCACACAAATAGTTGTCAGACGAACCCGTGACACGAAGCGGCGAGGCGGCTGACTTTGCCTCTGAGCCACACGTGCACTCATATGATCTATACCAGTGAATCTATATCAGACGATTAAAAACAGGTTTTTACTTTCTGTATTATATTTGTGCCTATTTCTTAATAAGTTTATTATCTCAAATAAATTTAATATCCATAAGATATCCTACTAACACTTTCGAAAAAGAAGAAGATAATAATAATATCTAGGGACAATGTCACACATCATCCTAGCCCCAAACTAAGCAAAGCTTGAACTATGGGTATCAGGCGACAATATACATACTTATATAGATAGATAAATACTTAAATACATAGGAAACATCCATGACTCAGAAACAAATATTCGTGCTCATTACACAAATATTTCCACTTGCCGGGATTCGAACCCAGGATCACCAGCTTCGTAGGCAGGAGCTTTACCAACTAGGCTACGGTGACCGAAATACACTTTATTGCAAAAATAAGTAATACAAAACAATGGATATAAACAAGTAAATTAGCCTTATCGCTAAAAGCGATCTCTTCCAGGCAACCGATAAGGAAACTTCAACATAACAGATTTAAGAAGTCCGCTGCTGGACATAATCCTCACCGAAAATCATCTTAGGAGATATGCCATAATTGTCACGCTTGGCAGATTCGCAGGGTTGGCGATCGCAGTAAGATGGTCATAGTATTCAGAAACAAGTTGCTGCCCGTCCTCTGGCAGATATTCCCTCGGGTGGACTTCTACGTCCCTACGGGATGAGATGGGGTGATGATATTCTGCTAGTCGCTACCATCACCACACCGAAAAAGTTTCTATCGAAATCAAATATTTCAAAATTACCACACCTTTTATTTCAAAATTAGAACTTGATACAAATGTGACGTTTCTAGGCAAAGGTGGGAGGGGCCATATATTTAATAGACAGGCTATTCTACTAGTGCTATGGCAACCACATAACATCTCCCCGGGTGCGTGTCCCGACCATCTGGGACACGGCGCAAAAGGGGAGCACCGGAGCAGCATACCCGCGTTCCCGGGGCTCCCCGTATCAGGCGGCAGAAGAAGTCCACGGCAGGTTAGGTTTAGTCGGTGCGAGTCCGACATACCCACCCGCAGACATTTTTTGCGGGTGGCATGTATTAGCATTCCTCCTTCCTTATCAAAAAAAAAAAACCAGATAATATCACACCAGGGTATCTTAAAATGCAAGTAACATAACAAGCTACATATATAGGTACGTAATTAGTGGCGGGCTTCTCTTTAAACTCGTCTACGCACCGTGAGAAACACTAAAAAACATTGGCGCAGCTTTGTCACAACTACAACTGTCCACAACACTTAATTGCGCATGCCTAGGGTAGTTATATTTTTAACAAACTCAGAAAGGAGCTTCTAAGTTCCACTCGATTAACAAGATCTACACTCGCGAGCAACCAAATCGACTCAAGCCTTGTCGGCGCACACATACATTGATACAACTAAAATCATGAATGGAAATTATTAAAATGATATGTCATTCGAAAGCTTAAGATGTCAGCTTTAATTTGATATCATTATCATTGAAATCCATCCATCATTTTTGAAATAAATCATGTCTGAATGCAAGAGTAGGAAAAACGGGAATTTAGGAAAAAGGGTATGTGTCTCGTATTTGACAAATTAAACAAAAAAAATTAAAAATAAAATTATTTTATTTAAATCAGTATTTCGTATTGCCCCCTCTAGCCCTAATTACATCCCGCAGTCTGTTTTTCATGGACCTTATCAATTTTTTGACATTTTCTTGAGGAATGCCGTCCCACTCCTCTAATAATGCTGTCTTTAGCTCGTCTACGCTTGAAGGGACTGGATTTCTGGCCCGAACTCTTCTTTTAAGCTCGTCCCATAAGTGCTCGATGGGATTCATGTCAGGACTGAGCGCAGGCCAGTCCATCGTGCGTAATTCGACCTCTTGCAGAAACTGTCGAGTGACTCGTGCCGTGTGCGATTCTGCACTCATCAGTAAACAGGACCGATCGCCATTGCGCAACGCTCCAATTGAGATGCTCTCGAGCAAATTGAAGGCGCGCTTGTCGGTGGCCTGCAGTCAACTTAGGGCCCGTCGCAGGTCTTTTTGGCGTCAAGTTGGCTTCCTTCAAGCGTCTTCTCACTGTCCACTCGCTGACAGCCACTTGTCGTACACGTCTCAGTTCTTGCTGCACATCAACGCCCGTAAGGTGTCGATTGCGCAGCGAGGTTGAGACAATGAAGCGGTCGTCTCTCTCTGAAGTGCACCGGTGGCGGCTCGTTCTTGGTCTCCGATTGAAGGCACCAGTCTCTTGGAACCGTCTGTATACTCGGGATACAGAAGACTGGCTCAAGTGGAGCTGGGCAGCGATTGCTCGCTGACTTAACCCTTGTTGCAACAAGGCAACAACTTGAGCGGCTTCTTCTGGTGTGGTATCCATGGGTTAGCGAAAACAAGGAATGCAATTTACGGAGATGTGTACCGGTCAACCTGTAACAAGCAACTGATAAGATAAACCGGAAGTGGGGGGTTTTATAGCGGGAGCAGGTAGCGCAAGTCGTGGATTCCTAAAGAGGTAATTTACGCTGACGGCCAATTAAAATGTGTCAATAAATCAGCGCTTAGTTTTTTTTAAGGTATTGATGTTAATTGAAAGCCTAATTCTTCAGCTTTCGAATGACATATCACTTTTGTAATTACCATTTATCGTTTTAGGAAAATCAATGTATATGTGCGCCGTCTAGGCTTGAGTCGATTTGGTTGCTCGCGAGTGTATAATGAATAGTAGACGAAACTAAAGGAGCTTAATTTGACAATGAGACAAGATAATGATGATAAAAAAAGATTAACTTCCTATATAAAAACTTTGTATGCACTGATGGCGCAGCGGCTAAGACAATCGCCTCGCCGCTTCGTGTCCCGGGTTCGATTCCCGCGCTGGACAACTATTTGTGACCCATAAATGTTTGTTCTGAGTCTGGATGTAATTTGTATCCGTCTATTTATATGTTTTAAAGTACCCCGCGACACAAGGATTACATTCCCTATTGCAGGCAAAAAAATAATCTAGTTAGCGTACTACGTATACGGAGCTAAAAATATTTTGTCTTACTATTTTAATAAAAAACTTTCTCTTTTATTTAAGTTACACGTTGTATATGTTCACGATTGTCTTAATTCGATTGCTACTGAAACGTTGGCTAATAATGTAAGGTAAATTACTAGTCGAAAATAATTGTAGGCCGTACAATGAAATACAAAACTTCTACGATTTACAGTCAGTAAAAAATTCACGGACTAAAGATTTTTCAAGGCCAAGGAACCCGAATCGATTTTCAAAATTTATCGATTCACTTCAATAACTTATATCATATAATAAGTTATTGAAGTGAATCGATAAATTTTGAAAATCGATTCAGGTTTCTTAGATGATATAAGTTATTGAAGTGAATCGATAAATTTTGAAAATCGATTCAGGTTTCTTAGCCTTGTAAAATCTTTAGTCCCGTGAATTTTTTACTGACTGTAAAACGTAGAAGTTTTGTATTTCATTGTACGGCATTCATTTTCGACTGGTAATTCAACTTCCGTTCGCCTCGCCAAATCTCACTTTTCGTAACGCTGTCGTCACGCATTCACCAGCTTACTTCCCAAGTCAAACGTGGGTAAAGAAGTTTTATTTCAAAATCCAACCCTCATTTATCCTCACATCAGCAACCGTTCTGAACCGAGGTAAGCTAAGGGGGTACCTTCTGTTGCGGCATACTTAGGCTTAACTTACTTCTATACGCTACAAGAGTTCTACAATGACAGCCAGCCTAAATAAATGAATAGAAATATAAAATTAATGCTAGAAGATAAAACCTGGAACCAAATAATATGACATTATCTTTATATTCCCTGACTATTTGATGTACCAGATGACATTTAATATATTGAATGTAAAATTAATTAACATTTATTCTATTGACATGTATGAAACGTTTTTTATATTTTTTTTTCCTCTTATTATTTAACTATGTAATACTGTAATTTTATATTTATTCTATTGATTGTATTGTGTAAAATTAAATGATAAATAATAAGTATTATTGTAATATGTACCTAATGTTGCTGTGCCCTTACAGGGTATCATGTTGAAACATAAGTAATACCATTGTAAAAACATTGTATACACATGATTTGCAATAAATAAATAAATAAATTGTAGTCTTATGTGCTAGATGGCTTAAAAAAACAGTATATTTCATGCCCACGGAGCTATTGTCGTTTGTCTTCTGCAATTTAAAGTTCAGTCTAGAATTTGTGTACGATCTGGATAAAAAGCATAGGATAGGAGGTTTTCACTGCTTCTGTCACAAATTACAAAAGAAAACTAGGTAGTTTACGGAGAATATCAGTTATCTGATTTCCATACTACCTACAATCTCTGCTTAATTTGGGTCCAGATGGCTGTGTGTGAATAATGTCCCTGGAGTTTATTATTATTAAGAAGTAGTGAAAGCCTCCTAGGGTAAGTGTAAACAAAAAACTAAAAGTAATGGAATCAGGCGTTACTTTGCGGAAATCCATAACAATCAAAATACAAAATTAATATGTAGTGTTAATTCCGCTAATTGTCAGGTTAATCATGCCGGGATGCAATTTGCACCGCCCTTCCGCCCGCAAAAATGTGCACATGCGAGAAGGACAATATAAAAAAGCAAATTACATGCGCCAGTGCGATACCCAACACTGACAATTAGCGGTATTAACACTACATATTGAATTTGTATTTTGGGAAAATTAAAAAGCAAAAAAAAATTCTTAGTTTGGGATGATTACTACGTTCTGCTATTATAAATAGCCTTCCTCTTAAAACTGTTTAATGTTGCAAAAATAAAAACGAAAACAGCACTTCCTCCCATCAGTGATTCCAAGAACATCAAAACTGTTTGATGCGTCGATGATTCAGCTTATTGGATCTTGATACAAGCCGCACTAATATCATTTAAATCGTACACAAATTCTAGAATGTACTTTAAATTACAGAGGTCAAAAGACAATCGCTGGAATATCCTGTTTTTTAAGACATCGGCTGCAATAGCTATCCCTGTATTGCGGGATACTTGACAAACAAGTAAATCCCGGACACATAGTAGAAACAGACTTATAAGATCTATATTTGGTCTAATTTTGTTGTATACTCTAGTAATTAACAACCACAAACTCGCCGTAATTTGCGCCGTTATTAGCATGTTTGATTGTGACATTATGTATTATTAATATTATATCCGATTTTAATATGAAAATTATTAATAGCATATTAAATTTTTATATAATGGATTATAAATAGCATCTTGAAAATATTAATAAAATTACTTGTAACCTGTAAGCAACATTTGCACACCCCGACGGGGTTATAATTCAGCGGACTCCATGTATTATCACATCACCTATTGTAACCTGATTTATGCAAATAAATTTGATTTGATTTGTAATGGCGGACTTCTATCTTATACGCTTCGACAGAAGTCAGCAATTGTGCCGTGTTATACTCTGCTGTAGCTTAGCCGTGTGGTTACTGGACTAGAAAGAAGAACAGGGCTACCCCATATCATTGGCCCCTTAACACGTCATTGGTGATCCCGTGCAACTGATCACACCCTCTCTTAGAATTCTGTCCTTTTGCTTCAGCGGCCCCCTGAGCTGTGGCCCGAACCATAAAAGGGTGGCCTCGGGTATTAATTGTTTAATTTAAGCTACTGGTTAAGAGCCTTCTGCGCTAGCCAAATGCTCATTGCCTTCAATTCTTTAATTTTAATATTGTACAACTAAATTTAGACTAATTATATTTTTGTAATTTTTATACTGTATTCGACTATGTTTATGTACTCCATTGTGAACTTGACAAGTACAAGTGTATGTTAATACCCAAGTGCTGAATAAATTTCATTATTTCATTTCATTATTTCATCGTAAAAGGCAACTAAGGGATATACCAGGTAGTCGAACAGCAATGCCACCCGTGTACTAGCTACCACCTAACTGCAGTAGCCAACTTGCATGCCAAGCGCGGTAACTAGGGCAAACCGCTACAAATGGCAATGTTACAGAAATCTTTGGGGGAGGCCTATGCCCAACAGTAGACGATATCAGTCTGATGATGATGATCATGATGATTCTCTGCACTTTGAACGTATCCCTTAAACCAGGATTTTTACGTATTTAGATTCAGATAATATAACAGCTATCCTAGGGCTCTACTGGTTAAGTCGCCGAACATCGATTTCTTAAACGGCGTTCAAATAAATAAAGGTTAAAACTGACTTAATCAATCGTTAAATCGGCTTCCATGACCAAATGTGACGTCATAAATGGTGCGGAATCGATTGTCAACGTTGAAGCTAATTTAACGATTGATTAAGTAACTTTTAACCTTTATTTATTTGAACGCCATTCACGAAAACGATGTTCGGCGACTTAGCCGGTAGAGCCCCAGGTCGAATTTTGACTACGGCGTTCATCTCAACGAAGACTGGCCAATTACGCGGAACGTAATATTATAGTGTATGACTATGTATACAAACTCAGCTGTATATTTCCTCACTCTCTAAATCCGTAGGGACTGCGATCCGAAACAACCGGGGAGTGATCAGGCGCAGAATTAGCTTCACGTGTCATCCGAGACACGGAAGTGTATACTTCCCAACTTAAAGAATCCGAGCTGCTACTATGTTTGTCTAGTCAAAAAAAACCCAATAACACTTCTTGACCCGACCCGGGATTTGAAACCAGGATCTCGTTATTTATAGTTGACTAAGATACCACTAGTCCAAAGAGGTAGTCTACGAGGTTTCCGTTATCTATTAAGCAAGTATACTAGGTAAGCACTTATACCTGTCTTACGATCTTCATAAAATAGCAAAGACGTTTATTTTATTACTAGCTGTGCGGTTTTACCCGCGTTTACATTATAAATTATAGCCTATGTGTTATTCGGATATATGTATAACCTACATTATTACAAAGTTGCATCCAAATGCGTTCAGTAATTATTATGTCGTCGTAAAAAAAAGAGTAATAAACATCCATACCTACTCGCAAACTTTCGCATTTATAATATTACTAGGAGTTACTTAAAATAAATAAATATCCAGGGATATTATACACACACGGCCATCTGATCCCAAATTAAGCACAGCTTGTACTATGTAAATAAAATAGCTGATATACTGCATTTACTACATACTTATCTTTTGTAAATACATATAATATACATACTTATATAGATAATTACACCCCGACACAGGACAAACAGACATGTTGCTGCACAGAAATATCTGTCCTAGGTGGGAAAGGAACTCACGACCTGCGGCATGAAAGCAAGCATTTACCAATCACGCCAACAGACCTGTCAAAACGTCAAGCTAGCCTTACCTGTCAAATTTCCCCAATTGAAGGTGAACCTTATGCTTTTGTGATAAAGTTGAAAATCTATAAAAGAAATTTGACAGATTGGGGCAGCTGGATGTGCTGGCGTCTGTACATATATTGTTCATTCTGCACCATCAATAAGGCCGTAACTCGTAGACTCATTGGCACCACAACGGCACAATGGGCATTGTCCACAAGATAAGGCGTAGAATCTATGCTATTATTAGTTAAAATAGGGTATTTCATAAAACCACTTCATTATTTTTTGTGCATTCTGGTGGCTATTTTGCTAATTCTTCTTTCATTCGATACAACTCCTCGTTGATCTAGCTTTAGCGTTTTGACCCGCAGATAACGAGGTCCTGTCGATGGGACGACTAGCGACACGACTGGAAAGAGGTAAGGTACAGGACCGACGGCTTTACGCGCTCTTCCACGTATGATACCGCCAACTCCCAGACTTTGTCAAACCGGGATTTGTCAAATCCCGGGTAGGGCCAAAAGAGATTCTGAGATATTTTTGTAAAAATAAAAATTTCTCAATATCAGCCCGAAGTCTGGGAGTTGGCGGTATCATACGTGGAAGAGCGCATAAAGCCGTCGGTCCTGTACCTTACCTCTTTCCAGTCGTGTCGCTAGTCGTCCCATCGACAGGACCTCGTTATCTGCGGGTCAAAACGCTAAAGCTAGATCAACGAGGAGTTGTATCGAATAAAAGAAGAATTTGCAAAATAGCCACTAGAATGCACAAAAAATAATGAAGTGGTTTTATGAAAAACCCTTTTTTAACTAATAACTAGCTGTGCCCCGCGGTGTTACCCGCGTTAAATTTTATAAATTTTCGTCCCGTCGGATCATGAGAGTGATGGAATAGAAGGTACCCCTGTGTTTGCGCCCACACTTGTGCATTATAATAAGTCCTGCGCAGATGGCTAGTCTCCTTTGAGACTGGCCGCTGTCGCCGAAATACGACTAGGAGGACATTATTATTATACAGTGAGATAAACAAAATTTGGATACAGTGATCCCGACCGATTTCGGCCACGGCGACCGCTTCTACTCCTACTGTCGACGTTCGTGTGCTCGCATGTGACTTATGTAGCCAATTTTATTTGAAAATATCGTCGCACATTGCGGGCATGTGAGCCCACCGTTATAATAATAAAATTGTAATTGATCGCCGCAGGCTTTCAATCCATCCCGCTTGGTATCCAGCTCAGCGCGCTTCCAGATTCTCCTTCCAGACTCGAAACAGTCGACTTTGGCTTGGACTAAAGTCCGCCATTCTAACCGTTTGGCTGCCTGTTGTTCCCATTGCGAGGGCTCGCATGTTATAAAAGACAGTAATTGTCAATATAAGACATAACAGTAATGTTATTAATGTATAAAGATTAGTAGTCGAATAATGAAGTCCCTAGGATAACGTATTTTTTTTTATTACTGTGTTCTCGGTGAGCAAAACTGATAACAAACCCTGCCATTTTACCCTTCAACGTCTTATTTTATAAAAGAAGAATATAATGTAACTTCATTCAGTGTTGCCTCGTCACGTCACTATAGATTTAATAAAGGTCAAACATATTTGATTTAATATCTAATTAATAGCTCGTTGGGATTGGAAACACCACAACAAACCACTTTAGGTCCCAGTAACCTCGGGCTTTGTCCAGGACTCACTCAGCTTTATTGTTTAAACGTAGACACTCCCAAAATAAACGTTTAGTGCCTATTGGGTCCGTTTTGAATTAACGTTAAAATTCTTTATTACTTTATTCTTAGTGAGCAAAACCGATAACAGTCCCTCCCATTTGACCCTTCAATCTCTTATTTTATAAAAGAAGAATATGTAACTTCATTCAGTGTTGCCTCACGTCACTATAGATTTAATAAAGGTCAAACATATTTAATTTAATATCTAACTAATAGCTCGTTGGGATTGGAAACACCACAACAAACCACTTTAGGTCCCAGTAACCTCGGGCTTTGTCCAGGACTCACTTCCTGAAATTAAGCTTTTATGTTTAGTCGTAGACACTCCCAAAATAAACGTTTAGTGCCTATTGGGTCCGTTTTGAACTAAGAGGCACGATTTGGAATTGGTATTGAAACATTTAAAACCAAAAGGGTTAAGTTATTAAGTGCAATGAGAAGTTGGTTTTATAATGAAGGTCAGAATCAGAATCATTTATTTCACAAAATTAGGGTTAATAGGCTTAATCTAGAAAATGCATGCTGCCTATCTTGTCTATGGTAGAAGACATGCGAAATCATTACAGTAATTCTGAAGATATAAAATTAATGTAACAATCTCAAGGGATCTACTAAATTAAATGTAGTTAAATGACAATTCGTACTGTACTACCAACAAGCAAGAAATAAAAGGCTTTTTTATTTCTATTTATTTATTTATATTTAAATGTCAATTCGACTTTTATTTTCAATGCACAAATAAATCCTTAATTGTAAAATATGTTTTTCTAAGAGCCATACTTTATGTTTTTGTTTGAAATTGTTAAGCGGAAGATTTTTAATAGACTATTAAAAATCTTCCGCTTAACAATTGCTAGTAGGGCGTTATAGACTTTAATATACATACATGATACATAGTATATGGACTTTTTAGTAAAATAGTCGTTTTGGGTACTCTATCAATGACCAGTCTGAAGTGTATACCTAAGGTACTTAAATCATCGATAAATCTAACACTAACTAACGTTCTACAGCTTCAGATAATCCTAGGTGACCCTCTAGTAATGTAACGTAATCCTGATGATAAGAACAGATACGACCGCAGGATTCCGCAATTGTAGTAGCAAAACTATAAACCACGTTACCTACCGAGACAGAACTGGTAATAGAGGCAATAATATCGAAGATAATCTGTTCACTTTAAGATCCGGGAGTCAAAGGTCTATAACTCTCCCAGACTATATATTGGAATACCCAGTATGTTCCCGTGACACAAAAAACAAAAAAAACTTGTGTGTACTTATGTACACGCGTTCGAAGTTATACTTCTTAAAACTTGAACATAGTTATCAATTTTCATACCACCTAGAACTAACTTCATGCTGTTAAATTTTTTGGTGTCGGTGTGCGCGCGCAACGTAAAAATTCACTCTCATCATTTTTCTCCATCGCGCCAAAAGAAGTATAACTTCAAAAGTGATTTTGGGATTTTTCCGTAAAAAGAAATTTCTCATTATCAGCCCGAAGCCGGGAAGCACGTAAAGTCGTCGGTCCTGTACCTGACCTCTTTCCGGTCGTGTCGCTAGTCGTCCCATCGGATCATGAGTGATGGAATAGAAAGTGCCCCTGTTTGCGCACACACATGTGCACTATTATATGTCCTGCGCAATTGGCTAATCTCCATTGAGAATGGCCGCCGTGGTCGAAATTCGGCCGGGAAGACATCATCATCATGTTCCCGACATCACCATAAAAATGTCAAAATATTGGTACAGTCAACAGCAAAAGTAGATCGATCAAAGTCGGATACTCAATACTAATTATCATAAATTGCGACAAAATAGTGTGGTGGTGAAGAGTATCTAGTTCAAGGTGTGCGTGAGTGTTAAGTGTAAAAAATATTAACTAGTGAAAACTGCCGCCCAATAGCATCATAAACTCAAAACTCAGGTCCGATTTTGATCATCTACTCATGCTGTT
This sequence comes from Pseudoips prasinana, assembly GCA_951640165.1. Classification (NCBI taxonomy): domain Eukaryota; kingdom Metazoa; phylum Arthropoda; class Insecta; order Lepidoptera; family Nolidae; genus Pseudoips; species Pseudoips prasinana. The sequence goes on along the minus strand of OX621236.1, from coordinate 16,320,636 downwards.
GACTGTACATACAATATTTTTTTATTTGTCTTTATTAAGACAGACCATAAATAAAACTGTAAGGCTTTGTTTATGGTCCGAATAACAAAACTTGCAAAATTACTGTTAGTATGGAGCTTCTAGAAATAACAATGACATTCTAATGTCATTAACAAATAACGTCATTACTTTAGCGCGCAAAAAATTGTTTTGCTTTACAATTTAAAAAATGTTGTACAGACGCCAGCACATCAAGCTACCCCAATCTGTCAAATTTCCCCAATTGAAAGTGAACATTATGCTTTTGTGATAATGTTGAAAATCTATAAAAGAAATTTGACAGATTGGGGTAGCTGGATATGTTGGCGTCTGTACAACATTTTTTAAATTGATGATATGTGAATGAATTTCTAAGCATTTAAAATTATGTTATTTGTAGTGGAGACAGAAACTTCATACTACTTAACAGCAATTTTGCGTAAAAGGGACAAAACCTCTCCATTTAGTTCTGCAAAGATCATAATGGCATTGGATAAGCTGAATGTGTGCAAAACACATTTTTATTTATCGGCAACATTTATTCGAAATGTAAACAATAGAAAAGTTGTGAAAATGATTTTAAACAAATACCAATGAATTAGGCTACAATACAATATGCCAACAAGGTTGATTTTTTTACATGGAAACTTATCAAAAGCCCTGAAAATATAATGTTGTCAATTTTTGTGAATATAATAATAATATCTAGGGACAATGCCACAGATCATCCTAGCCCCAAACTAAGCAAAGCTTGTAGTATGGGTACCAGGCGACGATATACATACTTATATAGATAGATATAACAATGTATAATAATAACTATATAGAAATAATATTATACACAAATATAGAAATAATAATGTATACAACTATATTACTACCAACATGTTCTGACTATTTACAAGCGCTTTATTAAAATCTACGTGAATAAAAACCTTTTTTATTTTATTTTATTTTATTTTAGATAAATACTTATAGAAAACATCCATGACTCAGAAACAAATATTCGTGCTCATCACACAAATATTTGCACTTACCGGGATTCGAACCCAGGATCACCAGCTTCGTAGGCAGGAACACTACCAACTAGGCTACGGTGACCGTCATATAGGAAAATGTGTTTTGCACTCGTGCACAGTACCCAATGCCCTTAAACATATTCTACACGGTTGCAAACCAACATCACGACAGACGTCACCCTGGTGGTTGCCATCCACCTAGACTGCAGTTGTGCAGTCTAGGTGGATGGGAACCACCAGGGTGACCTCTGGGGCTCTACCGGCTAAGTCGCCGAAGATCGTTTTCTTTAATGGCGTTCAAATAAATAAAGGTTAAAAATGACTTAATCAATTGTTAAATCGGCTTCAACGTTGACAATCGATTCCGGACCATTTATGACGTCACATGTGGTCATGGAAGCCGATTTAACGATTGATTAAGTCATTTTTAACCTTTATTTATTTTAACGCCATTTAAGAAATCGATCTTCGGCGACTTAGCCGGTAGAGCCCCTGTTGGGACGTTGGTTTGCTGCAACCGTGTCGAAGATGCTTTATGTAGCCAAGCCATCACAACCAGTCGAAGGAAGGTAGGTACGTAAATTGGATTGGATAATGGAATTGGATAGGTGAATGTGTGCAATGCCCTAATCAGCGCACCGTACTGAATTTCAACTCGTAAAATTCAAATCTAGTATCCATTTTAGCCGACGTAAAAAAAGGAGGAGATCGTTAATACCTACGACTTTATGATTTTGTAGGCGCTCATAGCTAGATGCTCTCACTGGTCCGTAAGTGATCGGCGAGGTTAAGCAACTAGGCTCACGGTCAGTCCAAAGATGGGTGGCCGCCAGTGGTTTAATTTCTGAGCGTCTCCGTGCTTCGGAGGGCACGTTAAGCTGTCGGTCCCGGTTGTAGTCATTAGACAACAGTCGTTAAGCCATGTCAGAGGCCTACTGGGCGGCTTGAGCAACTCTGACACTAGGGTTACCACTGCCCATACAATAAGCAAGCAATTGGATGGCATGTTGGTCTACTAGTTAGTGACCTGACTGCAAAGCCAGAGGTCGTAGGGTCGATCCTCACCCACGAAAAATCTTTTTGTCATGAACACGACTTATCATATTCAGAAATATACTAAATATACCTACTGTCGGGAAAACCAATCTGTTTTCCCAGATTATAATTCCATAAGTTACATGACCTAGTCTGCTGAACCTTTTAACCTACTTTAGTAACAACCGAGATAGCTAAATGTCTATACCAAACGACAGACTACCCTCATATTAAGATCGCACATTGTTACAAAACCCATAATATATATACTTAAGTAGGTATTACAGACAGCATAGCGCTTGTTATTAGAATTCTTTATAAGGGACACCAGAATAGTTCAAGCAAACCTCATTGCTTGAACTAGTCAGGTGTCTGTCTTTTTTTGGTAAGGCAGGGGCAATGTCTCAGCATGTCACCCACAACCTTAGTGCCTTTTCCCAGATGATCGGGACACGTACCCTGGGAGGACTCTGAATTGCCCTCGCCCATTGCCGACTCCTACCTGGTTTCCCTTATAAAGTACTCTAGTAACAAGCGGATAAAACTTCAAAAGATGTAGGTAATTAACAAACAAATCGGCAGACAGACACATCTTCGAATTATAATTTGATTACCTACGTATTACCCCAATATCACAAGTAAGAACAGGTATTTACCCACTTGAACGTCAACATAAATCAGTTCAGAAGACCCTAATCCACATAACTTACAAACTCATGGGAAGACATTATAAAAGAAGGTTTAATCCATCATTCGGACCTTACATTGTCAAGGACAGCTCTTTAAATTCGGAACAGAAAAGCAACCAACAAAATCAATTTAACTAGTACATGGCTATTTAATCTTACATGACAGTTATTGATTTAATCTGTTAACACATGGCCTATGGCCATAGATAGACATGTGCTACTGAATAAGTATATAAGTAATAATACAAATAATTAAAAAACTTGGGATTGAGGTCCACCGTGTGGTTCGTCCTGGCGCATAACGACTAACCGGACTTGAGTTTAGGGGAGAAACATTTAGGCAGTTCGTTTCGTAAGCATAATTATTCACTAAAGGTAATCATATAAACTCATCAATCATCCATCAGATATGGCTACCTACTTAGTTATTCTAGTCATACCAATACCTAACAATTTTAAATATGCCGTCAAAATCTAAATAGAATCATGATTCAACTACAGATTCAACAATAACAAACCAAATAGTTACCTAAAGATGTTGCGAAAATAAATTACGCAGTGATTTCTTTACATTGTAAACCTCCCGGAGATAGTGAAGTTTATAAGTTTAAAAATACTCACCGTTATTAAAGGTGCAACAGGATCTTCCTGGCATGCACTCGATACCGATGCTTTCCACAAAATTGAAGACACGATTTTATTCTGATCAAAACTGGTCAGAATACAAGCAGAACTAAATATAAAGTACACGCGCAACTCAGTACAAAGTCGCTAAATACACTGATAAAGTATTTACAGTTTTAGCTAACAACCACAGGTGGTTTAAATATTTACGTAAAGTTTTTGACGTTTCAAGTTGTCGAGCACAATAACGGAACGCGACGCGGTCGGCCCACAAGCGAGCCGACGCGAGACTATCTCGGGGCTCTCGGGCACACTCGATCCTCGAGCTTTCGTATCGCCGCGCCGCCGCGCCGTACAGTGGCTTCCGTCCCGCTCTCGCACCCGGTCACCTGCTGGTTAAAAAAATATGGGAAGCCTCACAATTCGCCGAAATGTGAACCAGACCATACATTTTACATTCAGACAGACAGGTACGGGATTACTTCACATCGTGCGGAAGTACTTTTACAGTTAGGTATCTTCGCACGATACCTGAGGTATTCCCTAAGCCTTGCCGCACATAAACGGCCGAGCCTTTTATGGTCCAAACAGTAATTTAGGCACATTATATGCAATAGCAGCTTGATAGATTACTGCGACGCGACGCCTCGAAAATGTTATATCTTACCATACTTCATAGAAAACTTCGTGCCGTCGATAATGACAAGAATAAACAAACGAACCATTTTAGCGTTCTACTTGTAATCGCCGATGTAAACGGAGCTATCGGTTCCCAGTATTAAATTCAATTATTCGTTGTTTTCCCGGTTTATCTCTGTTAAGAACATCCTAGGTCAATATTTGTAGATACCAAAATCAAGCAAGCAAGCAGTGTTCTGTTGACTCGCTGCTCAGATAAACAACGACGAACCACTGATATGCCACCCTGGGAGATTACATTCTACCGTAATGGATAAACCCACCACGCAAATTATTTCGTAGAACTATTTGAGTTAAATTCAAACAATTAAACAAATTTAGGTCGGCCGTTATTCAGCAAATACGCAAACTGGCGCCCATTAAATTTTACGATATCCTAATTTGAGATCCGAGCTTACAACTTCAGCGAAGTTACAGAATTGCTGCCGTGGACATAAATTTGCGATGAAAAACTTTTGAGTTCCGCATCGTCGGCGTTCGTAACTCTGCGGCGGCGCGGCGGCGGGGCGGTCCGCTTGTGAGATAGGCATCGATGTGAAACCGCGGTAGCAGTTCCCTTGTTTATTTATACCGACTCTTAAAATAAGACGAAACCAAAACGAACCTTTGTAATGTATTTTTCGTCTTTAGTCTGAGTCTGAACTCTTTTCCGACTTCTTGCTCGCGGTTGCCTCGGTCATGACACAGCAAAGCACTCAGAAAGTCGGCACCCCGAGGCTTAAAATAGAGTCCGAGCACCCGCAAAGCGCTCGCAACTCTTAAATCCTATTAAAGGAGCCGGGAGCACCCCTATTCATAGTCCTGGCCGCTCCAAAATATACTGGCGTTCGTATACAGCGGCTGTAAACAAAGGCACAAGTTTTCCTTTTACGATGACTTGACAAATAGCCACAACTATACGATGACGTAACAGTTCATCGGAAAGTTAACTATATGCAACTCATATGATACGTTTAGTTAACATATTTTTGTATACTTATGAACTCGTGACGTTTGACCATTGCCTACGTGCAGACCTACAGGTATCAAATGGCATTAGCTTAATAGTTTTATTGTTCTTTCTTAAATGAGACTAGCATTAGCATTTCATAGACACGTACATAAAATACATTCTATACATTCAAATAGTAAAATATTTGCATTTGTCGTAATAACAATTTTTAGTAGATTTTATGCAAGCCGCTTGATACGAGTAGGGCAAGACTGACAATTGTGGAGATCTTTGGGGGAGGCTCTCAGTAAATGTCTTTCAGCTGTTGTGATGATGATGATATTATATATCTGTACGTTTTTCTTTCAGAACTACTTTCAGTTGAACTGTGGAGGTTTGCTACGCTCACCTACAATGTCCATTATGAAATGTAAAATTTGAAGTATCGTTTAACCCTTAATTGATAGCGTATGTTAATAATTCATAGCTCTTATTGGAACGAAGTTTTGGAACGAAGTTCCTTATCGCGCGTTGTGAAAGGGGGCTAGACGGAAAAAATTCTAACGAAAAGATGTCACGACACTTTTTGCAGCTGTGCGGCGTGCGCATGTTTCTCTGTCTGTCTCTCTCTCTCTCTCTCACTCTTATAGAAAGCAAGCCAGATATTTGCATTTCTATTTCGCATTGAACAGTGTAGTGTCGCGACGATTATTATGGTTGAGTGTTTACAGGTTTTTTGTACATATTAAATAATAAGAAATAACTTCGTTCCATCCGGGTGTCCCTTGACACCTCTCAAGTTTTGTTTTTTATATAAGAGGGCGACAAACGATCAAGTGGGTTACCTGATAGTAAGTTATCACCGCCGCCCATGGACACTCGCAATACCAAAGAGTCGCGGGTGCGTTGCCGGCCTCGAAAAGAGTCCGCAAACAATTTTTGCAGACCCTCCCCACCCCCACTCCTATGAGCACGATAGAGTTTAAAATGAGGTGGTAACTGTTTAAGGTTTAAACTTAACATAGTTGCGTATAAAAGTAAAATTGATCGATAATACTTTTATACCAACATTATTTATTATTCGTAATGTAAGGATGAACTGGTTGGAAGATAGAGATGTTTACTGCGTTAACCTAATTATTTATACTATGTAACATTATAATTTATTTGTCAATTAAATACTATTGACCTCGATTCATTGAGTATAAACTGTACTGTTGTATAAATTTGTGGCCACGAGCCAGACTTATTGTTCAGCCTATAAATATTATAAATTAACTGATGTTTTATAACATCAGTTAACTTATAAAAACAATTAAAATAAACAAAATATATATTTATATTAATGATTTCAAATAAGTTCTGGTTACTGATTACAAAACTATAGGGGCTTTATATTTTTGTAAGCTGTAACCAGAAATGACAATTTACGTTATGGTTCCATATCAAAATAGTAAGAAAGAGAATCGTTCGTGTACTCGTAATCCGACACATCAGTGCATTGTAACGACTACTAATTATAAAATAATTAATTACATAACTGTTAATGAAATGTAAAGCTATTGAGTTTGTTAATAGTTTTAAATATTTCTGCATCATCATATCAGCCAAAAGACGCCAGCTGCTGGACCAAAATCACCACAATTGCCGGCTACCCGCATCCAGCAGCCTCCAGCGACCCCCAGAAGACAAGCTATAAGCCTTGCCCTCTGCCCCTTCAGCTTGGCAATTTTTCGGGCTATGTCGGTAACATATTGACTTATTTATCTGCTTGTCCCTCCTGTCTAGTTAACATTTCAGTTTGTCCTAAATCTGAGTGTAGTATCTATTTAAGTATGAGTTTATAAAACAAAAGTAGTATATAATTATCAGTCATGATGTGGTCCCCAAAGTACAAGCTCTGCTTAGTTTGGGATCAGATGGCCGTGTGTAAAATAATATCGCACAATATTATTATTATATTATCCTATCTTAACATTAATGTTAAAATCTTTGGAATTGTACGAACGAAATTTAATAGAATTTGTTTTTCTAAATTTCCCCTAAAATTATTTGAATGCATCCAGTCTACGAGGGTGTAAAGAGCGTTGTAAACTGGCAATGTCGTTATTGTAATATGTTTTAAATATTTTTGACTCATGTGATGTCTGATTATCATCATTAGGCACTATTACATTCTATTTTATCAAGTAGGTCATTTATAAAAATCAAAAAAAAATAATGACAGTAATCGAGGCAAAAAAGGTATGCAAAGATCGTGACGAATGGAAATCCGTTGTCTCTACCTACCCCTCTGGGATACAGGCGTAAGTCCATGTATGTAAGTATGTATGTAAAAACAGAAAAGGTCCCAAGACGCTGTCCTGTGGAACACCGTAAGATTTGACTGTAAATGTAGACTTGACTTTGTAAGATCAAATAAGATATTCCTTTTGTAACCTCAACACACTGCTGCTTATATAACTTTTTATCCAGTCAAAAGCAATTACAAGCGATTAGATAACACATAAACAAACATATAAAAATAGTTTTTGCTATATATGCTTATTGCTTATCGTATGGGTAGTGGTAACCCTAGTGTCAGAGTTGCTCAAGCCGCCGAGTAGGCCTCTGACATGGCTTAACGACTGTTGTCTAATGACTACAACCGGGACCGACAGCTTAACGTGCCCTCCGAAGCACGGAGACGCTCAGAAATTAAACCACTTTGGCGGTCACCCATCTATGGACTGACCGCGGGCCTAGTTGCTTAACCCCGCCAATCGCTTACGGACCGGTGAGAGCATCTAGCTATGAGCGATTTGTTATATATGTAGTAGGTATATTATTATGCATTTAATTACAAAGCTGTTATTGACACATTTTTTTTAGATTTTTTATTTGTATGTTGAGGATTTCGTACAAAATTGGAATTTTGATGGAAATACCCTAAATTAACACATGAAGTACAATAATAAATTATATGGAGCGGCAAATAACATGGAGATAATTAATATAATAAAACTTGTAAGATATGTTTGCAGCTTGCGTGTACTAGGTATAACATAAATAGTTGACGTAACTTAACAATATTAATATGCCTATGAAACTAAACAATCAACTCAACTTAATAAAGTTCTATAAAATCCCTGTATGAAAAGCTAATCCCATTTTAAAACACAATTACAGAAATGGTTAATCCATAAAATATGGTACAAGTTTTACTTAAGGAGAGCAGTAAGATATTTATATTTATTTACAATTAAGTGTTAAAGATTCGAAAAAGAGTTTTTCGAACCATTAGCACTTCATCACTTAACACTTAATTGTACATAAATAGAAATATCTTATGGCTCTTATGTAATTCACCTATTAATGTATATATTATAATATAGTCACAATTTTATAAATAACTAGCTGCGCCCCGCGGTTTTACCTGCGTTAAATTTAAAGTAAATCCATGCAGTACTTTTTGAGTTTAGCCCGGACATACATACAGACAAACAGACAAAAATTCTTAAAACTATATTTTTGGCTTCAATATCGATTGTAGATCACGTCCCAAGTATCCTTATAAAAAAAATAAAATGTACAGTTTTGACTGAAAACAAAAACTACTACTCAAAACTACTACAACTTAAGTTATTTTAACCCTAATGTAAAAAAATATAATATCCTGGGTCATTACTCACACACGGCCACCTGACCCCAAACTAAGCACAGCTTGTACTATGGAAACCAATACTGTCCAATTTTGAGCAGGAATAATTTATAAAATATTATAAATCGTGCCATCGTCACAGTAAAAGAAAGATTAGGTACGTTTAGGAATATTAGTATAAAGATTACAACAAAAAAGAACGTTGTTTTGCAATTGTACAGTTTTTATTTTTATAAAAGCATGGTATAAAAACGTTTTACATGGTTATGTCAACAATTGGCATACAAATCTAAGCTACCTACTAACGGCTTAAGACGTTTATTTATCATAAGGAATACAATTAATTTATCCGAGAAATACAGGATAATTAATTTAAGCTTATTACTAAACTAACAAGTATTCACAAAACCGTATTGAGTAATTATGATCAATACTACCTGCTCAAAACAATATTATTAAACTAATATTGCATACCTACGGTTACCTACGGTTAATTATTTTTATTTGTCAATATATAGACGGATCATAAAAATAAATCATAAAAACACCTAACAGTGGAAACAATATTGCCGTGGTTGGCGAATGCTTGCTTTTCACGCCGGAGATCGTGGGTTCGATTCCCACCCAGGACAAATATTTGTGTGCATGAACATGTCTGGGTGTAATTATCTATATGAGTATGTATTTACAAAAGAAAAGTAGTATATCAGTTATCTGTTATTCATAGTACAAGCTCTGCTTAGTTTTGGATCACATGGCCGTGTGTAAATAATGTCCCAGGATATTATTATTATTACATTAAAATCCACGAATTTTATACGAAGCAAATTAAAAAAAATCTTGCCATATAAAGAACAGCCCACACACATATGACGTCACTTATACTGAAGCCATATAAGCTCAATACTAAAGTCATTTTGCGCGAAATGAACAGAGAATCCCCAGTTGACCCTCGCCACGAACTTAAAACGCAACTAAATCTATAAAATATATCAGCCGATTTTAAATATTTGTGTATCAGTATCCATTTCTTATTAAGTTAGAAATTATAAAATAAATAAAATAAAAATAGGTTTTTATACACGTAGACTTAAAAAAAGCGCTTGTCTTGATATTATATAGTAAGAACATGTTTTTAATAATATTGTTAAGTAAACATAATTATATCTAGTTATATAATGTATAGACTATATAGATATAGACAAAAGAAACCGCAGACAAATACGAAATTTAAGACTTGTAATTCCTTTGGCGGGCCGAGTGGCGTGATTGGTAAATACTTGTCTTTCACGTTGCATGTCGTGAGTTCAATTCCCATAGATAGATATTTGTGTGCAAGTTTGTTTGTCCTGAGTTTTACTGTAAGTATAATAATAATTATATCCTGGGACATTATTTACACATGGCCATCTGATCCTAAACTAAGCAGAGGTTGTACTATGGAAACCAGATTACCGATACACTACTTTTCTTTTGTAAATACACACTTACTACTCTGACAAGAAAGTACCGGGAAAAGATCAATAATATACAAAATGTTTGTTATTGATCCAAATTTATTTATCACCTTCAAAGTATGCTCCTTAGGAAACGATACACTTACGCCAACGAATAATCCATTCATCAAAACATTTTTTAAACGCTGCATTCGGAATTGAGTTCAGTTCTCGCCGCAAATTCTGCTTTATGTCTTCTACCGATTGAAAACGGGTACCACGAAGTGGTAATTTGAGTTTAGGAAAAAGAAAGAAGTCAGCTGAAGCCATATCTGGTGAATATGGTGGTTGCTGAATGAGGATTTTCAGTCACTATTTCCTTCACTTTTGCGATGTTAACTTCAGTTGCAGACGTTGATGGCCTACCAGAGCGAGGCAAATCTTTCATCACATCTCGACCGCTTTCGAACCCTTTGAACCACTCATAAGTACGAGTTTTTGATAGAGTCGAACCGTACGCCTTCTGTAACATTTTCACTGAAAATTCCGAACACGAAATTCCATTAGCGATGCAAAATTTAAGACAAACTCTTTGTTCGATATTTTTGTCCGTTATGAAATTCGCAATACACACTATATATGATATTACTAAAACTGTATTTAATATAAATAACAGATGAAACTCAAACTCCGCGCCAAAATGGAAAACAGGTGGGCCAATCTAACAACAACAAAAAAAAACTAAAATTTTAATTTCGTCCCATAAACAAATCATCCATTCCCGATACTTTTTTGACTGAATGTATATCGATGAAATATACGAAACGACGGGAACCAGCAGAAATCGAACCCACGACCTGCGTCGTGAATTCGTGAAAGGCAAGTATCTAACCAACCACGCCAACGGGCCCGTCGCTCGTTTCTTTGTCTGTGGGTGGACCCATAGACAAGGATAATATATATTAATACTGGCCCATAAATACTGGCCGCGTTTCCTCGGTCGGTAAGTAAAAGCAAAAAGGCGACTCGACAAACTCTCTGCGAGCCTGCACATAGTCCTTGTACCATGTACAGCACGTCTGTGGATATATTTCTACTACGAAAACCACCTTTATTTCCTGCGTAATAAAGTCACTACGAACATGGGGTCAAGTATGCTAATATTCTATTTTTGAAATAAACTAGCTTGAGGTAGGTTTAACTAGATTTGGTTCCAGTCATTTAGAATCAACTTCGGAGTCGGACCAGTTTCGTAGAAAGCTTCTTTAATTTGCTTATTCGTTTATTTACATGATCCATTTAAAGTCTGTTAAAAACAACTACTGGTTTTCGGTTTTATTTACTGAAATGTTACGTTCTTTTTAACTATAAAGTTAATGTACAGCATGGGGCCCTTCAAAAAGGGAGTTATATGGTTTCTAAAGGGTCGGCAACGCGCTAATGATGCCTCTGGTGATGCAACCGCTCATATGCTACGGTGAGCACTTACCATTAGGTGGGCCGTAACCTTATTTGCCAACTAGGTTGTGTAAAAAAAATTACTTTAAAACCAAAATTAAAATCGGCTTACAAATCACTAAGTTTTAATGTCGTGATGTAGAATAAGTAGGGAAACGACGGGTTTTGACGGTCACCGTAGCCTAGTTGGTATTGCTCCTGCCTACGAAGCTGGTGGTCCTGGGTTCGAATCCCGGTAAGTGCAAATATTTGTGTGATGAGCACGAATATTTGTTTCTGAGTCATGGATGTTTTCTATGTATTTAAGTATTTATCTATCTATCTATATAAGTATGTATATCGTCGCCTGGTACCCATACTACAAGCTTTGCTTAGTTTGGGGCTAGGATGATCTGTGTGACATTGTCCCTAGATATTATTATTATTAAACTCTGTACCTTTTTTGTGGAACGACGTCAGTATAGAAATTATTTGACAACTGGCTTGTTACGTCATAATAAAATATAGCGCGTACTCTGTCTACTATGAGTTTTGATATGTAATACTGTTAATTTCACATCAATTATGATTTATCTTTTGCTTTTTGACCTTATTTCTTTTATTATTTAATTGTAAGATATATAATACATTGCAACTGAAGTAATGTATTTGGCTCACAAACTCACCGAATTACTTCAATTTAATTTCCTGATTTTAATGTATAAAATAAAGAAGCTTACGTATCTATACTTTGTTTTACCCGCGCGGAAACCGAACAATAATAAATGAATTTATACATTTCAAATCTAATATTTAGACATAATAATATGTAATGTATGATTTTGACTAGCTATGTTGTGACTTATTTTTTTATGTTATTAAAAAATAATATTTGTTTGACTCAAATTTAGTTTATAGTATATTTTGACGTTTTTTAGACATTTAATATTTTTTATAATCATTTTCATGACAAGTAAGAAATCTTACCAATAAATGACTATTTGACTAAATAGATATCCGGGACGTATAATACAGCGCCATCTAGCCCAAACCAAGCAAAGCTTGTACTATAGATACTAGACAATGGATAGAAAACTTATTTACTTTTTTTTGTAACAGTTATAATTACATGGTTATTTGTAAAACACCAACAGGCTCGCAGGACTAGATTGCTAACATCATAAGCAATAACTTTTGTTCTACGAGCTCGGACATAACTCAAAACATGAAAAAAAAAAAACTTGTGTGTACTTATGTACACGCGTTAGAAGTTATACTTCTTAATATACAACTTGAACATAGTTATCAATTTTCATACCACCTAGAACTAACTTCATGCTGTTATTTTTACGATGAAATGAAAAAAAGAACTACTAAAAAGAAAAAAGCGCGCATCGTAAAAATTCACTCTCATACCACCTAGAACTAACTTCATGCTGTTAAATTTTTTGGTGTCGGTGTGCGCGCGCATCGTAAAAATTCTATATACTGTATACTTCAAAAATATTTTAAAAGCTTTTGCTGTACTGTCGTGACATTTGTGGGTCTATGTTTCATTCATAAACGAAAGGACGACACTAAGGTCGCGCGCGTGTTCGCATCTTGGCAATGCTCGTAGACTTATAAATGTTCAAGCAGGAAATTAAATAATTACTTATTATTGTATGAAAATAAAATCGTAGTAAAAACCTCACATGCATTTCTACGTCAGTACCGTTCAAACCCAAACAATTTTGAAGCTCATTTTAGCCTCCGACGCAAAAAGAGGGGTGTTATACGTATGATGTCGAAGTCTGTCTGTCTATGTGTGTGTCTCTCTGTGGCATCGTAGCTCTTAAACGGATGGACCGATTCCGATGTGTTATTTCTTTTGGAAGTCAGTTTCCTTGCGGTGTTTTGGTTAATATCGGTCTAGCAGTGTAAGAGAAGCAGCTCTTTTTCAAAATAATGTAATTATAGTTGGAGTCGAGTGTTCTCTAACGGTTACGTTATTATTTTTGAAAACTACAAACAATAATCTCATTTAAAATGTCTCTGCTGCGGGTCGGGCCTTCACTGCAAGTTTATAAAGTTCGTTTCTAAGTTAAAGCAAAGGCTTCTCAACAGACCTCTAAAACTTAGTCTTTAATATGCCAACTCTTTAGCTAATTAATTACTTAGTTAACTATGAACGCCAAACTTTAAAACGTTTAGGAACCTGCCAGTTCTTGCCACAAACTCGAAGTTTCCTAAACTGTATTTAGGGTTCCAAATGCAAAATAGGGTGGAGCCAATTTTTTTTTATAATTATGACATTTATAGGTCAACTGACAGCATGTGTCATACGGTGGTTAAGTTAGTCGCCTTGTTCATTCAATTCAGCGCCCTATTGTACCGGGTCTGATCCCCATACAGACATTTATTTGTGGGACCCATATATGATGATATCAAGTCTATGTGTACTTTGGCATGTTAGTAATGTCTACCGTGATACGAGGATTTATTTCCTGTGTGCAGGAGATGTCTTTAAAAGAGAGAAATTAATTAGACCAAGATGTTGTCACTACGTCACAATTAGTCCATCCGACCGTGCGGTCTGTGTTATAACAATTAAAAAAGTATACAAAGCCTTTTTTGTTTCTTTTATAATAAGACATGGATTTTTAGTTTTATAATAACGGAATGGAAAGGTCGAAGGCAAAACAACGACTAAAAGGGGGTAAAACTAACCGTCACTTTTTTTAATAAATACAATAAGTATGGAATGTACTTAGTTTATTTACATAGTAACAGATAGTCTTTTATTTAAAATCCAAAAAGAACTGGTAGAATTTTATTAGCAGCCATTATATATGTGTACAAATTTTGCTTATGTAGAACCGAAATTTGATAAACGAAAGTACATCTTTTGTCGTCTTCTTCAAGATGTTCAATTAAATTAAGCGTAATATTGTTGGTTTATGGTAATCTAATTTACCAATTACCGAATAAAGAAGGATATGTGATTTCTCCGGCCTTTCTGAATTGATGTTAATTATATTTTCATTTAAAAATATACAGTTGTTCTCGCTTTTCGTTTTTTGTTGGATAAGTTAAGCCTTCGAAGATTTTGGCTACAAAACTTTAAATTGCTTCTTGGTTAATGTTATAGAAAAGATTTCAACGCGGTAAAATTTTACAGTTGGAATTTTTAACATACGTAGGCATGTTAAAAATTAATATAATAAAAAAATTTGCCATCGGAATATATATATCAGAATATAATGTTTGTTAGAAAAAATATCCATAATTATAAAAAGAAAAGTGAACTGCATAATATAAATACTAGGAATAAAACCAAACTAGCCATGCCAGGCTTTAGAGTAAGCAAAACGAATAAATCATTTTTAGGCAATTGTATTAGGTTTTATAACAAGCCTACTCAAATTACTGATCTGCCTGACACAAGTTTTAAAACACATATTAAACGTATACTTATGGCTAGGGGTTATTACACCACTAAAGAGTACATCGATGACAAAGACGTCTGGCTCTCACTTCCTACCTGCACATTGCTCGCTGGAGATCTTGTAGCCATATAGACATGACTGATCTGCTGTGTTACGTGAACTATCTGTAAATGATTGCTATCATATACTTAATTTAAAATTATTGACTCTGTCTCAAAATGAATAATGTTATTGTTTCGAAGTTTTTCTTTTGTATACCTAAATATAATCTAAAATAATAAGCATTCAGACAACCGATCGAGCATATATTGTGTTTGCCTACTAAACAATTACTCTAATTTGACCAAATCCCGTGTTCATGCCCGCTTGAGTATGTTTCGCCGGACCGTCTCAAATGGGTCGTGTTGAAACCGGTAGTAGATGAACCTACTGAGTTTGTTTCGCTGGGTCTTCTCAGTTGGGGCGCATTGGATCCGGTGGTAGCATTAAAGCGCGACCGTCGTTATTAACACAAGGTCCGTCATAATAATAATACCTTTAATATAGACAGAACCATTGACAATATGTCGTAAAAATATTAGACTTAAACTAGATAATTAAACATAATCTCTTGACAATAACTTGATACGAGCTAGCTAAATATCATTTCTGTAATAAAATAAATTTTATAAATGTTTTCATAAAAGATGTACCTAAATATCTATGTTACTAGAAATAATATCTAATGTATACAACTATATTACTACAAACATGTTCTGACTATTTACAAGCGCTTTTTTAAAGTCTACGTGAATAAAAACCTTTTTTATTTATTTTTTATTTATATTATTGCATTTTAAACCTGTATAGAACTTCTATTGAGTTATTTTATTTAAAATTAATAGACAGCCGACCGATTTGGTAAACAAATTATTAACATTTAAATGCCGTCTCAAATATCGGCATTTATTTACAACGTATCAAAACGTGTCTTATAAGACGTAAGCATGCAATTACGCCTGACTTATATGCATCACAGCTTCTGTGAGGTTAAATTGTATTTTTGTATAAAACTATATAGGCACATTGATTTCGAGAAGATTTACATCATGGAACCTTTCTCTTATACTTATATACTGAATATATCTTAAATAAAATTAGCTAGACAAGTTCGGCCTAAAACTCCAAGCCGAGATACTGCTAACACCCTTGAGCATATAAAAGCGGTCATCTTCTTGCCATATTTTTGACACATCGAAATAAACTAGTGAAGTGGTGAAGATCGATAAATAAAAACATAAATAGGGAAATAATTATGAAATACCTTTGAATATATTATATAGCAAATTCAGGTATTAGCCGTATTTAAATTTAAAATGTAGCCAATTTAAATCACAATTAGTTAAGTAGTAATTTTTTAGTTAAGTTAGTTAGTTTAGTTAAGTAGTAATTTCAGAAGTTTTAACTTAATTAAACACAACTCGTGTTCAATTTCATAACAGTACGCCTACACACCATGTTCTGAATGACGTGTCTATACAAAAATCTACCTATACAGTAGACATATTTCATAAAATTTATTGCGTTAAAGTAATTAATTATGTATTAAAGTTTTGACTCACCCCACAATTCCAAATTTAATTTTGCCTTACATGCCTGAATGAAATGTTCATTAATTAATTAAGAACGTATTCTACAAATTATGAAAATATTTAATATTCCATTTCCACTCTTTGTACACTTATTTCTGTTCAGATTGAAAATATTAAAACGACTATTATTAATGATAGATACAGTTGTTTTAATATGATTGCCCTCATTAATGGTTGTTCTGTTTCTGGAATATATGTATTATTTCTTAGTGCGAGTGTTCTCTTTTTTAAATGATACCTAAAAGAAGAAATAGCGCTAACTAACCTATATACATACGATGTAACTGACTTTTTAAATAAATTAATTAATCTTACATAAAAATTATTATCCCATGTGAGTAATAATTTAATAAACATACATACATACAAGTACCTAATAAAAGCTTCTCTTTAAATTCTGTCCTAACTTGCATTATGTATTAGTGCATCATATTGTGTACCTTAACTGAAAAAACATCGATAGATAAATTTTACGACAAACGCATCACATCACTATATATTGGAGACGGTGTATAATTTTCTTCTTTCAAAAGACAACAGTCGCACTAGGGTTATTAATCCCCGTTTCGTGGGGTACTTCACAAACATATAATTAACGGACACAAAGTACATACATCCACTCAGAACAACTATTTATAGGTCGGATCGATTTCGATTCCCGCGCTTCCCGCGTTTTTAAAAATATCATATTTTTTTTGCTCCCGTTCCTATTCACCCCCTTTTACGGTATTAGGGTGATCAATGATGGCAAGTTATGCAGATGTCGACAATTCTGCCAATGCGAAATGGAAATACGTGTTATAAAATTTTACCCAAATTTTGAATAGGTATATAATAAAAGTAATTGTGTATCTTGTCGATGGGGTTAAGGCAATTCAGACGTAAAATCACAATTCGATACCATTGCATTTTATAAAATACATTAATACTTCGTAAAGTTCTGGGTAAGGGAATATAAGCAAAGAAGAAAAGTTAATGGGAATAGGAATTTTTAAGTTTGGAAGATGACCATATAATCAAAGGCAAGATTAATATTATGCTACGCTTTGTTATGCTTCCTTTATATCATAAAGATTTAATGTATTGAATAATTAAAAAAATAATAGACAGGTGTCAAAAATGAAGGAATTCTGAAGTAACCTGAAGTCATTGAGTTATGTCGAATTTTCTCAATTTGTTTACTAATGTTTTGTAAATTGCAAATTGTAAAATATTTTTGAATTATTTAACTTTGTATTAGAGATATTCATTATATTTTATTTAATAAAAATTATATCACGAAAAGATGGCAGGTACGTGCTATAATTATTAAAAAGCTTTCTAACCGAACCGCGTAATATTTATCAAATTCAAATTTATATATATTTAGACAACACCCGCCCTAGGGAATTGAATTTCTATGCCGCGGGGACTTTATAAACATACAATCCATGAACATTAAAAACACCACAACTACATATATGCATGACACAAATAGTTGTCCTGTGCGGGTGTCGAACTGAAATACGAGGGCACAAAGCGACCACCTAAATCACTGCGCCATATGGGCAGTTAGAATTATTAGAACAATATGACAATATCTGTGTCCAAGCAGTTTGTGACGTCCGGTGGACCTAAAACATTGACCCCGTATCAGATAATAAATACAATGACTATCATAATGAAATTTACAGTGACGGCAAATAAACGGATAGTATGATTAAAAGGGCTGTGTACAACCTAGTTTTATCGCGTTACTCTAATCTCTCCCGTATAAAGTACACAGTTCGATTCAAAATAGAGTCAATAGAAACTCAGGCATGTCCCGGGGAATCGCTTTATCTGTGTTGGATCCCGCAACGAATTCAATCAGAAAGAAACAAGAGGATTCAGAAAATGAATAGTTCCACTTCCCTCCAGAGCTAAGCGGGAGACAGATTGTTATAACGAGGCTGGAGCCTCATAAAAAGAGAGAATTGAAACTAGAGCAGCCAGCTGCAAAAGCACCGAGTATCTATTTTAAGGGTCCTAAGTGAGGTGTTATATTCGATTCCAATAGTAGGTATGACAATATCGCTTAAACGCACGGAAGTATGCCTAAAACTTGCGGAAAATCACCAATTTAACTTGTGTTTTTACCATCTAAAAGATAGCTGATATAGTCTTAAAGAAATCGCTTTAGGATTACATAGTTACAGGTATTTCTATATGGAATCAAAGATTTTCTATTGTAGTTTTAGTATTTTAAGAAAATATACCATCCGTGTATTAATGGTTTGGTATATGAATACTAAGTAATGTATACTTTTCCAGACGAAGGTGTTCTTTTGAGTATAGCAGAAATGATAGACCTGTCAATCGGCACGCCAGAGGTAACACTATAGATATTCAATTAATAGACATTAATAATAATAAGCTCCTGATTTAATTTCGGCTAGCAACTATAATAATATATGAGTCACTCAAACAGTTGTCCCAAACGGGGTTAAAACCTACACCACGTTGACACCAACCTTCGTGACGGCGTAACCTTCTAAACTTCTGCGCGGGAGTCTTGGAGTCTTATTTAGTCATGTCGATGTACTCCTCCTTTCTTAGGTCACTAGAGCTTATCGGCGAAGTGTTTAGGGTCGGCAACGCGAGTATTTTCTTGCTATAAGCCTCATTAAGTACGCTAACCGTGCTTACCATCACTAGGAGTTTGCTAAACGAATCTCATCTTGTAGGTGGGTGTAGTGGACTTCTGCATGCTGCATACAGTACTCCACTGCCTGGCGCAGCAGCTACGCTGTGAGAACAAGAATGTGGAGTTGAAGGGCAGTGTGGGAACCCTGCCTGTAGGAGCGCCCCTGGAAACGCCACAGCTAGCTGTTAATGAGTTCATTATTTCCACTGATGGGGTGAGCCACATTTAATCTAGTCCTGATTAAGTCTATTATTTTATTTATGTTTTGATGCTTCAAAAAACGACGCCCGCACTAGGGAATGTAATCGCTGTGTCGCGGGGTACTTTACAAACATATAATAGACGGACACAAATTACATCCAGACTCAGAACAATTATTTGTTCGTCACACAAATAGTAGTTCGGCGCGGGACTCAAACCCACGACACTAAGTGGCGAGGTGACTATCTTAGCCACTGCGTCACAATTTATGTCGCAATGTATACGTAAATTTAAGTTATACTGGTTTCTCATTTACATACGACAGAGCACATAAGCTCTTACAGTGAGAAGCTTAGAAAGAAACTCCGCGGTTCTTATTTTACAAAACATTACTCCGTATTTTTATTTTATTTTATTTTTTTAACAAATCTAATAATATTAAGTTATACATATGTATCAAAACTAATTAAATCCACTAACATCTTAACGTCAAATGCATGACAATAGTCCATTTGTGAGGAGTATTTACTAAAAAAATATATTTACACGTTAGTTAAAAAAAATGCTTATAAATAAAAGGTACAGCAATAATGGGTAGCAGAATCAGTATTGCCATCCAGCGTTGCAATGATGCCAGCCTTCTGGACACGTTTCCCGACATCGGGGAGGAACACAAACAAATTTTGACAGCATTACGTTTTAGTAGTATTCATACTTAAGTAGGTTTAATGTAGTTATTAATTTTTAATTACACGTAAACGTTTCAAATAATTGTTAGTTGACAATAAGTATTTCATGTTTTAAACATTATAAATTGCTATTAATTACTCCGTCATTAAATATTTTAAATGGCTATAAAGTCACTTGGTAATAGTCAACAGTTAAATAATAGAAATTGTATAACTACTTATATGGGTCTTGAAATTAATTCTATCAACTATGTATACATTTATATATCTAATTAATTTTTGAGGTCTATGAAAATTGTAAAAAAAAACTTGTGTGTACTTATGTACACGCGTTAGAAGTTATACTTCTTAATATACAACTTGAACATAGTTATCAATTTTCATACCACCTAGAACTAACGTCATGCTGTTATTTTTACGATGTAAAAATTCACTCTCATACATTTTCATACCACCTAGAACTAACTTCATGCTGTTAAATTTTTTGGTGTCGGTGTGCGCGCGCATCGTAAAAATTCGCTCTCATCATTTTTCTCCATCGCGCCAAAATAAGTATAACTTCAAAAAATACGTACCATATAAAAATTACTGATAAATAAAAGTTGTTAGCTACAGCAATAATGAGTTCCTCGACAACAAGACAATTGGTCATAGATGGTATGCTCATATATTGATGATTACATCAGTTCATATGATGACTAAAATACCACGCACCAATTCCTAATATTTAATGAGGATACAATTAATATTATTACTCTTAATAATTAAATTAATATAGATGAAATACATACATTTAGGAATATCACAATAATTTTCCCTATGTGGACTATTCTATTCCTTCGTGGAACTGTTAATTAGGTATGTGTAACAATGTTCTATTATTAATTAATAATTATTCATGTATCCTTACAAAATGTCACAAAATGGCATTGTTACAAAACGGCGTAATGATTGCCGTCATATTTTAGCAGTTGAGGCTTATGTGTAATTAGCGCTATATTAAGTATATCTATATATATAAAAATCAATGCCACTTTTCGTTGTAATGTTATAACTCAACAACGCCTTTACCGATTTGGCTAATTTTGGTCTTGAATTATTCGTGGAAGTCCAGGGAAGGTTTGTACGTAGAGACAATTTAAAAAAAAGTGTACTATCAACATCTTTTAGCAATTTAAAATATTTTTTTGTTTGAATAAATGAACTTAATAATATTTTTTTTATTACTATGCCTTATACGTAGCGAAGCACGTACCGGGCCGCTAGTGTAATATAAAATTTTGCTGTCAATTTTTTTACTGTATTATGATCCAGCGATATTTGTAGGTTTTTAGGGTTCCGTAGGCAAATGGCAAAAAACGGAACCCTTATAGATTCGTCATGTCTGTCTGTCTGCCTGTCCGTCCGTATGTCACAGCCACTTATTTCCAGAACTATAAGAGCTGTACTGTTGAAACTTGGTACGTAGATGTATTCTGTAAACCGCATTCAGTTTTTCACACAAAAATAGAAATAGAACAATGATTTTGGGGGTTCCCCATACATACAACTGAAACTCAAAATTTTATTTTCATTGTACCCAATTATGTTGGAGGTCTATGGATAGGTCTTAAAATGATATTGAGGTTTCTAATATCATTTTTTTCTAAACTGAATAGTTTGCGCGAGAGACCCTTCCAAAGTGGTAAAATGAGTCCCCTGTAACTTCTAAAATAAGAGAATAATAAAACTAAAAAAATATATATGATGTACATTACCATGTAAACTAACAACAAAAATTGGTTTGAACGAGATCTAGTAAGTAGTTTTTTTTAAATACGTCGTAAATCGTAAACCGCAATTTACCTTTCATTTAATCAACTGAAATACTTGCTGCTACGGCACTCTTCATGGGCGAGTCCGACTTGCACTTGGTCGGTTTTTCTTATTATTTATCAACAGAACAAAACAGCTATTTTTTATGTGAAATATTTTTTTCGGCGTATACTCCTTTTTATATTTCACTTTGTTTAATTCTTATTATTAGGTAGTTGTTACAGCGGCAATAAACACAACATCACATTTTTTTAATTAACAAACAACCAAGAAGTTACCAAATTAATTAATTTGATTTTCCAAATGAAATCAAGCCCATTAGATTATTAAAATACTGTGAATTTTTAAAATGACATAAATTTAATTTTTAAATTTAGTTCTTTTTTTAAATATCAAGTTTGGTTTACTTTTATTTTTTGTACCACTCGTGTTTTAACCATGAACGGCAATAGATCGTCCATCCCCACAGAGGGTAAAGTAAAGGAATAAGTAAGTGAAACCACAGGGTGCGCCCCGGTACCCTTTTTTTCATGGTGGAAACCTTTTTGTCACCGATAGGGAAGCGACGGGGTATGTGGGAGACCCACAGGTTACCCACTAAAAGCACCACTACGGTGCAACGTAAGGCTGATTTCAGAGTCACTCTGAAACGCTAGCTGCCAGTAGAGGAGCTCGGGCAGTGCTGGCCGACGGCGCGCGTGTCACCGGCGGCGCGTTTGAACTGCGTGACTATGAAACGCAACTACTATCTAGTGTAATTGTAAGCGCGCGTTTGGACGGCACCGCTCGCCGGCGCGACTCTGAAATCAGCCTTAGGGAGGTGTTTAAGCACCCTCGTAGGGTTCAGCTCTCGACACTTTACCTTGGCGTTGGGTTATTCACTTAGCTAAACCTTACCCATATCTTCGTACAGAACTGTTCGCTTTATATTTACAGTACTCGTAACATAGACCTTCAAAACCCGGAACATCATAAAAGCGCTCATAGCTAGACGTCAGTCCGTCAAGCCATCGGCGAGGTTAAGTGACCAGGCTCGCGGTCATTCCATAGATGTGTGACCACCAAAGTGGTTTAATTTCTGAGCGTCTCTGTACTTCGGATGGCACGTTAAGCTGTCGGTCCCGGTAGTCATTAGACAACAGTCGTTAAGCCATGTCAGAGGCCTACTGGGCGGCTTGAACAACTCGGACACTAGGGTAACCACTATAAGCAAGCTATCGTGTGGGCAGTGGCCAACCTTAATTTAACACGGGGAGTGTTCTGAGGAATTAAGTAAGATAAGTAAGTTAGAATTTATACTTGCTGCCTCGTTCCGTCACAGATCCTCTCACCGAAAGTGGCTTCATCCATATCACCAGGATGAATGGAAGTCTACCACCGCGCGATTCACAAGAAATTTTTTATCGCGCTCTAGTATTCTGTAGTATCAATTAACTGGTAGGTATTCCGAATCGGTATAACATGGCAACCTTCAAGAAGCGAGCCTATTGCTTTCTTGAAGGCTGGCACCGCACTTGCAGCCCCTATAGTGTTGCGAGTGTCCATGGTCGCCGCCGATCACTAACTATCAGGTGACGAGCAAGCGGGTTGCATAAAACGGTTGATTGTATAAAAAAGTACCAGATCACTTGTAAAAATCTTACGAGCCAGAGCTCCATGGGGGCTTCGACACAGAGTTCTTAAGGCTACCTTTCGGCTCCATAATCAGCCCAGCAATATGTGGCATCATTATATTAAATGTTATATAAATATATAAATTCCATATGTAAGCAAAAATATAGCTTTACATTAAAATTGATAACATTATATAATAAACTAGCGGCCCGGTACGTGCTTCGCTACGTATAAGGCATTGTAATAAAAAAAATGATTTTTAAGTTCATTTATTCAAACAAAAAATATTTTAAATTGCTAAAAGATTTTGATTTTATACCTTTTCAAGACTTTTTTTAAATTTTGTCTATGTGCAAACCTTCTCTGGACTTCCACGAATAATTCAAGACCAAAATTAGCCAAATCGGTAAAGGCGTTGTTGAGTTATAACATTACAACGAAAAGTGGCATTGATTTATATATATATATATATAGATAAGTCGGGCTAACCTTTATAACTCAAGCACAGCTGGGCCAATTTTTATGATCTTAGATTTTTTCGATCTATTTCCGCCTCGAATAGCACAATAACTAATAAGACATCGGCAATAATCATGCAAACAAATTTAATGCGTCCACTAATGTTACACCTTGCGTAACTAAGTGAAATGTTTTTTTTTCTAGGATCCCGGAAAAGCGGAACTAGGTAAGTTAGTTCATATACTTAATTCTAAGATATATCTTTTCTCTTAAGGCTGCGGTTCCACTGAGGCGGAGACGAGCTGTGCCGCGATTCACCAATCATGTGCCTTGAAATCCACATCTCCTCGACTTTCTGCATGCATGCAGCCTAAGTTATAACTACTGTATATGATCACATTAATAGAAACTCTGGGGCTCTCGCCTAAGTCGCCGGTAATCCTGATAGTGATCAGCGTTCAATTAAATGAAGGTTAAATTTACTAGATCGTTCGTTTAATCGGCTTCAACTTTGAAAATCGATTCCGGTCCATTTGTGACGTCACATGTGCTCATGGAAGCCGATTGAACAAATGATTTAGTCATTTTAAACTATTATAGGGTATACAATTTGGATATTTGTTTTATATACATTTGTGTCTTATATGACGGTCACCGTAGCCTAGTTGGTAGTGGTCCTGCCTACGAAGCTGGTGGTCCTGGGTTCGAATCCCGGTAAGTGCAAATATTTGTGTGATGAGCACGAATATTTGTTTCTGAGTCATGGATGTTTTCTATGTATATATCTATCTATATAAGTATGTATATCGTCGCCTGGTACCCATAGTACAAGCTTTGCTTAGTTTGGGGCTAGGATGATCTGTGTGACATTGTCCCTAAATATTATTATTATTATTCTCCTATTTGAACGCCGACCACGATTACGATGACTAGCGAATTAGGCGGTATCCTCCCTTGACAGCGTCTTTATTTTGTTTATCGGTAGTTACTAGTTAGTACAGTAACGAAAATGTAACCACTGAAGAGGAGTTAAGTAATTAAATACCTAATACTATTGCATCGTATTAAGCTGTAGATAACAAAATCCCGTGTGGCCTAAAACTTGTTATTGGTAGTTTTATAATGAAATGCCCCGTGACAAATGAAGGAATTGGAGGTGCTAGCACCTTTTAACAACTCTCCGATGAGAGTTGTTAAAAGCACGTAGAGCCGCTTACCTCGGTGTTAGCTGTTGAAATTTGATTTATGTATTCGAATTTCAAACAACGTACGTGTAGCCCGCGCTTATTTGTTTTCTAAGAAATATTATGAACAAAAATGAATTATATGGTAATTGTTAGCGACCACGGTAAGCGTCTTCATTAACTTAACTCCAAATGTATGATACACATGTCCACGGTTAATCTCTCAGGTTGGTCCTACACCTTATCTGTGTGATTGTTTTCCATTGCCATCCAATCGGATTATCAAAATAAATAAATAATTATTACTATTATTAATTTAAAAATATTTACATATAATATCCCAGGACATTATTCACATACGGCCATCTTTTTTATTTATTTATTTATTTATTTTATTTATTTATTAACCAACTTACATTAACGGTTAGACCAACTATCCCGAACTAAGCAGAACTTGTACTATGGAAACCAAATAACGGATATACTACATATAACTACTTTTCTTTCGTAAATACATACTTATATAGATAATTACACCCAAACTCAGGACAAACAGACATGAACATGCACACAAATATCTATCCTGGGTGGGAATCGAACCCACGATCTGCGGCGAGAAAGGCAAGAATTCACTAACCACGCCGACCGGTAAATATAGGAGTAGAGAGAACCCTTGCGCATGAGCCATTCGTGCACTGTGATATGAGGTTGGATCCGTTAAAATTGATATATTTTCCTTTTTATCATTTAATACAATAACTTTTTTGTATTTATTGCAGCACCTGCTCCTCCGCCGCCTGCGCAAGAGACAATGTTGGTTGGTAAGTTCAACAAACAACTACCAGTTGTAAATAAATAGATATTTACTTACAATTAATATCAGACTTGTGATAGTAAAACACACAACATCAACAAATAAGGAGGTCAGAATAAGGATGGGTAGTCACTCATTATAGCTACTTAGTTTATCTCGTTTGTTACTGGATCAAATCTTTGGAAGAAACAGCGAACTTACAACTTTATGTAGGTACTGTAAGCACACTCGCAGCTGCAAGAGGTATTTCTGTACGGGATCTAGGGAGATCTTCTCAATGATAACGCATATATTCACAACCAATCACTGATTTTATTGAAATAAAATTAGATTCACAATGTTTACTTTAGCACACCATTTTTATAACTATTGACAAACATCAATCAAACGTAACACCATACTTTTTTATTTGATTTGAATTCTATTCTCATTTTAAAATCTATGTTTAGTTATTTTAATAAAATGACCAGAGCTACTAGCTATCTTGATAAAAGAGGTTTTATTCTATAGGAGGACAGGTAATATCAATACATCACCCCCTCCCCAAAAAAAAATTTTGGAAGTCTTGAAACACTTCCAAAATTCTGTTACTTTCCTACATTATAACTGTCTACCTATGTTGGGAGTTATCAAATACATAGGTGCAATAAAAAAGAGTAGAATTGAACCCAGGACCCACTGAAAGTCTAGCAAATGGGAGTGTGAGTCCGACTTGCTCAAAGTATAAAAAAAACCAACCAAAAATTATACTTTCAAGGCCCTAATTCTACTTTCCTAACACTAGCTAAACGCTACCTAATTGTAGCTATCCTAGCTAAAATAAAATATTAGTCAACCTTCACACACAATAGCTTCAATGATCATACTTGGTCCTAACACCAAGTAAAAGTACAGAAATAAAAAAAAAAATGAAATTAAATTATTACAACTTTTAACCATTTAAATAAATCATAAATTAATGATCTGAAAATAATTATTTTAAAAGGGCAAACTTAATTATAACAACTGGTTAAAAGTTTATTCCCAATTAAATTATCACAACAGTTGACCGTTCAAACTAAATTATTAATGATAATCTGAAATAATTAATTAGAATAAGTGGTTAAAAATTAATTGAAGCATGTATAAAAGTAGGCTAACGGCTATCCTATTATTAATCCTAACTGCTAAACTATCCAAAATAATTGATAATAAAAAGATATTAATCTTATCAATCAAGGGTGGTATTCCAGAGAGTCAGGATCATGATGGAAGATCATATTCCAACCAAGATTAATGAAAAAATAAATATCATATTTATACCAATTAACCTACCCTATTACCTATTTGTCCCCAGACATGAAAATAAAAGTGTTAGGTAGAACAGAATACCCATCAACATCATGGAGCCCATGAGGTTCTCCCACATCTATAGGCTACTATGTGCTAGATGTGTGATGCAAATGAATAATTAAATTCTATCACCCACTCTTAACTATTGACGGAAATATCCCCTTAATCTACGCTTTACCCATTTCCTAACTCCCTATCTCTACCTGGATATTTACTTCTTGTAAATCCCGTTATTCATTTTCCGATCTTCCATCATGTCCATTGTGGTTGTACTGGAACACCGCCCCTGGTCATCGTTGCTCTCGTACGTTTCACATGAAAACAAAATTTATGCGCGAAAGTATATTCATATATTTGACAAATAAAATAAAATTGTAATTATAAACATTCTCATCAGTAACATAAGTAAACGGCTTATGTATTCTACCACTGCCATAACAATAGCAATAAAACTCGCAGTCTTATCGCAGCGCCATCTACCGGGTCTATTAACAAATCTAAGTCACCGAAAGACATTTGATTGGGTGCAAAAAAATTATCCAAATAAACATAAAATTAATTATTGTTACTAAAAAAATAGATAGGGCTTGGTAGTTGAATGGTGAATTTAAAGTTTTATTTAATTTTCAAAGCTATAGTATTTTTTTTTTTTTTTTTTTTTTTTTATTATCAAAGGCAAATATTTAGTGGTGGTTCACCCTTAAACTTAAGGTAAAAAAAAATATTCGCCAGATATTCATACAAAATTTTATGCGAATCGGTCCAGCCGTTTCGGAGATGTTTGGTCGCAAACACCGTGATATGATAATTCCATATTTTTGATGTAATCTATAAATATCGTGTTTTTTCTGGCATAAACAACATAATAACAGGACTTGGTTAGTCTAGGAGGCTTTCATTGCTTCTCCAGACAATGAACATCCTGTGTGTGTGCCCCAAAAACGACTCTTTTCAGGGTAACACCTGATAATCATGTAGCAGCGCCACTTATACATCATCACCACCAATAAAATAAGTCATAAGTGTGATGACTATAGTCAATCATAACCAGTATTAAAATTATGAAAATATTTGGGCTACGCCCATGTCCAGCAGTGGACAACATTAATATTATAATTTTATGCTAATCGTACAATGTTAAATAACAATAACGGAACAAATAAAATAACTCTCATTAGACATAGGAGCCCAGCATACCAAGTATTTATTCAAATCTCTCTTGTCTGGAATGATTTCATACGATTGATATGTACTGTGTCGGATCTATTCCGTCCAGGCTTTCGCACCACATAAGTGACATCATTTACACGTCTAACCACCACCCATGGTCCTATAAATAAACGTTGTAATTCGTGGTTCTTACCAGAAAATCGTCCCGAAGAGCGTATGATAACTAAATCTCCCGGCCGGAACTCTCGCCTTGTTCTCCTGTCGTAGTTGACCTTTTCCTTGTGACGTACCTGAGTTATGTTATATACCGCTTTTGCCGTTAAATTGCCCAACGAAGTGATCTTATCATCACTAACTCGATCTCTCTTTCTTTCATAGACTTCGCTATTAATTACTGGCGAAGAATTCTTATTTACTACAAAATTATTATTCTTACCAATCTTCTTGTCAAAGTTTTGGTGACATTTGACATGACGGTCAGAATTTTTTTTAAAACAATTAAAAACTCTTTGGTCTTGGCAAAAATAGACCACTTCCGTGCCAATGACTATTCTACTCTTAGCAAAATCCATGACAACAGCATTCGCATTCAAAAAATCTCGTCCTAAAATTAAGTGGCATGCAAGATCTTCTATGATATAAATATTATTACAAAATTCCTTACCGTTAATATAAAAATTAAATTTAGCTGTTCCAGTCGTATCGATCGTCCTTCCATCAACGCCTTGTATAGAGCCGACTGCAGTTCCTGTCGAACCTAATCCTAATCTACGCGCCATCGTTCCCGACATACATGACACCGCAGCTCCCGTGTCTAAGAGAGCTGGACATGAATTGTTCTTATACATAACTCTAATATACGGTATATTATTTCTAAAACTATTAAAAAAATTAAATACTTCCTTTGTTTGAGCGCCATTTTCACACGTCGCCACGTTCTGCTGATTCGAAACTGCCCGATGTGTGACGTTCAATGCCGCCGACGTTCTTTTCCCTCCCGGCGTCACATATCTGGAGTTGTCTAACGGTTGACGTTCTGGTCCCGCTTGCACATGAGTTGTCGGGGAACGTATCAAATTATCTTCATTATGTGGTTTTAAATCGTCCATATTATAAATATCTTTTAGCTGTATAATCAATTTTTTTAATTGTTTCTTGTCTTCTAGTAGTGAAGTTGCTAGTATATGTTTATAAAACGGTGCTGATGATTTAATAAATTTTATAATAAATTTCCTTTCATCTTTGATTTCTGCCTTGAACGCCAGTTCTTGTAATCTATAAAAGTATTCTAAAATATCTTCCTCAAATTTCTGTCTTGTCATATAAAATTGTTCTACATAGTCGATAGTCGCTGAAAATTCCTCCAGAAAAGCCTTTTCAATGTCGGTAAATTCTGTTGCCGTATCTACTATTACATTGTAGAACGATAGCGCTGCTCCTTGTAGAAAAGACGGGATGATCGCTACTTTTTCTTCGTCTGATAATCTTTTTACAATAGAAAATCTTTTAAATTGTTTGAAAAACTCCTTCGCATCTTGTTCTAAACCATTAAATAATTGTATCTTCGTATTTATCGATTCCATGATTCCTTCTTTTTCTCTCGTTTTCTTATATAATCTCACTCCCCTTTGAAAGCTTCAAAATTTTTTCAACTACCAAAAGGCGCCTTCCACCATGTAAGCACACTCGCAGCTGCAAGAGGTATTTCTGTACGGGATCTAGGGAGATCTTCTCAATGATAACGCATATATTCACAACCAATCACTGATTTTATTGAAATAAAATTAGATTCACAATGTTTACTTTAGCACACCATTTTTATAACTATTGACAAACATCAATCAAACGTAACACCATACTTTTTTATTTGATTTGAATTCTATTCTCATTTTAAAATCTATGTTTAGTTATTTTAATAAAATGACCAGAGCTACTAGCTATCTTGATAAAAGAGGTTTTATTCTATAGGAGGACAGGTAATATCATTACAGTACCTACCTAAAGCTGTCGCTGACCGTAATATCTATTTTAATCTGTGCTAGTAGCTCGTACATCTTTCCACACCTTTTTTAAAACATGATGTAAAGCAATTTTTAGTTACCTCCCTCATCACCATCGTGCCATAGGAATAAACTGGACTTGAAATGATAATCCCTAATCAAGATTATTCCTATGGCAGTAAAACTGCAGATTGTTTGAAGAACACAAACCAATTAATTATTTATTAGTTGCTAGCAAGAAAAGGTTAAATTCAGTGCCTTACATTATCTAATAATACTTCGCAATTCTTTTCAGTGGAACGAATCAAGAGGACACCGCCATGTAAGATATTTTCGATATTACTTACTATAGTATGTAGGTAATAAATATGATTATACAATATTGCATTATTTATGATAGCAACGCCAGGAGAGGCACAACGTGCCGCAAAGGCTGGCGGTGCCTCCCGCCCGGGAGCTGACGGAAAGAAGTCGCAAGCTTACGGAAAAGATGGCGAAGGAGGCAGGGGCCGAAAGACCAGAGGGGCTGATGCAGGACGTGTTGGTGAATCACCGTCAACAGAAAAGCTTTCACTAGTCACAGCCAGCAAGTTCAATATATTGGAAAAGGCAGTCCGGGACTTGAAAAATCGCGTTTATGGAAGCATGCCTAAAAACGAAGATTTATTGGAGGAAGTCAGGTATGTTGTTATGGCTAAAGTGGCTTTATATTGTCGGATACAATTAAGACATTATTATCGGCTTTTAATGCAAGGAACCTGGTGACACCAAGAGAGTCCCGGGACTAAGGTAATCGCCTTATTCCTATCTCGGCAATCATTTAGGGATTTAATTAATTCTATAAAAGCAAGAATACGTCAAAAGTAAAAGCGAAATTATAATATACAACAGATATAGTCTTCAACTATAAACGCTTATAATATGGACTTCATAAAACAATGCATTTCACAACCTACTACAGAGGGTTAATACTATCCATAAACAGAATTCGACGAACAATAGTCTGCAAAATACGTGGCACTATGTCCGAAAAACTTTTCGCTCTTCTCGAGAGCAAATTTTCTGCAATTTATTTTTATGTGTAGATTGAACTCGGCAATCATCTCAATTATGGTTGTGGCACTTTGCTTCAGCATTGCAATACTGATATGTTTGCAGATCACAAACAAATATGAAATCTATATCAGACATGTGGACGTCTCTCAACGTTTCCTCTCGCTTGGAAGCTGTAGAAGAAGGATTAGGGAAATTAAGCTCTTTAGTTCAAGATCTCATTGGAGAGTCAGCTGCTTTACAAGGCCTGCCTAGTGCTGCAAGGTAAGATAATCGACTTATTAAGCTAACAAGTCTACTACTAAATAAATCGGGATCCTGAGTAACTTATTAAATGTCTGATGTTCAAGGGCCTTACCCGTGCTAGCCTATAGTACTCTAAGTTAATTTTGATGTTCAAAAGTCAGCTACGTGGTGGATACCTACTATTCGTGGCGCAAACATATGGAAAGTTATTTTTTATTACATGTCATAACCTAACATCGTCATATCATTCTGTTGAGAACCAAGTGTATATGTTTTTCTTTTCTGAATAAACTCATTGCGGGATTCAAGTTATTACATCTCAAATCTTTTAAGTACGTACCATTGTTAATTCCGGCTTATAGAAGTTGCAATGGTAGGTAGGATGATGGGTTTAGCCCTATATAAACTTATTTTAATTGGTATTAGGTGGTTACAAATAGCGCGTCTACAAATTAATTACTAAATTCGAAACACATACACAAGCCTAAATATGAAACACATTTTAATTAGGAATTCAGTTATGTAAAATCCAAGTGGCAATTTGCCTAAATGCTAATTTCATATGAAATTAAGGACCTAATACATATGAAACAAACACAGCTCATGTTTTCTAAAGACTTAGCTTTGCGTGGTTTTTCTATTGTGAATTCCAGGTACGAGGCCTTTTCCCCCCGAAGTGGAGAAAAAGGTGGCGCAGCAGGTGGCGGACCAGGTGGTGCACCAGGCGTCGGACCAGGTGGTGCACTAGGCATCGGATCAGGCGGCGTACCAGGTGGAAAAGACCTACGTTCAATTGCAACTCAGGCCAGTATTTTCAGAAATAATTTTTTGCTCTGAGATTCTATTTGAGTACTGATTTATATTAGTAATGTGCACTACTATAAACCAACCTTCATCTCAGCTACAATAATATTTCTCATGACAAAGATACTATCATCATGATCATATCAGCCGAAAGACGTCCACCGCTGGACAAAGGCCTCCCCCAAAGATCTCCAAAATTGCCGGTCTTGCGCTATTCGCATCCAGCAGATACTAAACAACATTAAATTTCAAGTAGTAGGTACTTCATCATCCGAAATACGCACTGCTGGCCAAATACCTCCCAAAGGTTGGTGGAAGCCACTGGATTATGGAGTAGTATTTTATATTTTACTTACTATCTGAAATTTAATATTGTTTTCATAAAAATATCAACAGGGTTTGGGGGGCTCGCAGGAGAATTAACGATATCCCTATGAAACGACGAAAGACCCACTCCCAATTTCAAACCTTAAATGTATGGAACATTGAAGGTTTAATGTTGTGAGTGCGTCTTTCGATCCACCGGTCCGCCTCCGGCATGGTTGGCAGTCCCCGTGGTGTATTCTGTGGCACAAATCCGGAAAGAAGTTTCTTTACGTTAAAAAAATAGGCAATTATTCAAGTGTGATTTAAAACGATTTCTGAAAAACGGCAGTCAATTATACTACAACTATACTTACTATAAATTAGATGCGAATGTGAGCATAATTTCTAAAATTTCAAGAAGTCTCGTTTAGGACACAATCTGCCTTATAATGGTTGTTATAGATACCGTATTTAAAACAATATATATTGACTTACTAATACTAAACAGATGTACGGCGGCCTAACGCCGGAGCAGCTTGCTGAACCAGCTACCAAGGAGGAAATGTCTAAGGCGTTGGATTACGTTCAGGGGCTGCATAATGACCTGGATAGTCTTACTAATAACTTCTACAACACGATGCATCAGTTGCGGGAACTATTGACACAAATGGGGTTGGGTTAGTAGACATACAATTTTACCTTATTAGTTTGATTAGTCAGAAAATATTATGTATTTGATTTGCGACTATACCGCTATGGGTAGATACCCATAGCGGCTAATTTATAATTAGATAATTATAAATAATAATGTCCTCCTAGCCGAATTTTGGCCACGGCGGCTAGTCTTAATAGAGATTAGCCATCTACGCGAGACTTTGTATAGTGCCCAAGTGTGTGCGCCGCAAACACAGGAACACTTTCTATTCTATCACTCTCATGATCCGATGGGTCGCCTAGCCACCAGACCGGAAAGAGGTCAGGTACAGGACCGAGACGTGCTTTACGTGCTCTCCGAGGCACAGGGGTATAATGCCGTCAACTTCCAAAGTTCGGGCTGATGCTGAGAATTTTTTCTTTCTACAGAAAAAAAAATACTTTAGGCCTGACCCGGGGTTTAAACTCAAGACCTCGTTATCTGCGGGTGAACATGCTACCGCTAGTCCAATGAGGCAGTAAGTAATGAGAATACCGTCGGTTAATTTCTACCTGAAGTTTTTTAGTCTGCTTCAGTAATTTACATCCATTTAGATCAATACTAGAAATTGTTAAGGATTTATAAGGGGTATGCCGTTTTTCTAGCGGTTGCAACTCTTGAATAGCTCCATAGTCAACGGATCCACTGACATGAAACTCCTACAGTTCCATTTACCTTTGCTTTACTAGAATATATCCGTGCTAGAGGTGTCGCATGTCACTATTCAGTTTTGATTTCTGCTGACATCAACACACAACACATTGTTACTGTTTGCAATGGCAGATTTTCTAACCCGAACTTTATGTTTGACATATGATAAGCTTGTCATATTTATTTTTTGGCAGTCACAGGTTATATAAAAAAATAGGCAGCTAGTAATGAGTAAAATGTATATTTTCTTTGCCAGCTCCATTAATAAAAATAAGAGGTCTAATTAAGGGGTTTCTTTAAATTACCTAGGCTTACAAAAAAATGTTTACAAGATGACAGAATACGCGAGATTTATACTTTAACTCAACAACAAAACATATACAATTCCTTCAGCCAATAGGCTCAATGAGTAATTAATGCTCTCAAAATTCAAGTCGTAATAAAAGTGTTCTTGATAATCATTATAGTAATCTATCTATACATATATTAAAATCGCAGGAAAGGCAAAACTGTACATTGAATATTTTTTTTAAAACATAGCTTGGGCGTAATCTACAATCGAAATCATAGCCAAAAATATAGTTTTTAGATTTTTATTTATTTATCTGTTTGTCTGTATGTATGTCCAGACTAAACTCAAAAAGTACTGCATGGATTTACATCAAATTTTGCATGAATATTACGAACAGGTCGGGTCAACATATAGGCTACATATTATCACACTATCACCTACGGGGGAGGAGCTGTGGCAGTTTATAAAGTTTAACGCGGGTAAAACCGCGGGGCACAGCTAGTAATAAATAAACTTCCGTGGAGTAAAATCACATGTACAATTCCCACACAGTGTGCCAAAACTCCCATTGATATATGGCTACCTATTTGTTATGACTTGGTGTGTGGCTGAATATCGCCACCCCATTTCATACCCTGGGGAGCGTCGGAGTTGACCCGAGAGTGTATCTCCCAGAGAACGGGCAGCAGTGTCTCTCTGTGTACTATGACCATCATACGGTGATCGCTCATCACACACATCTCTCCAAATTATGGACAACTCTATTGTTGCAATGTCGTCCGACGTCATTATCAAAGAGTGTTATGGGCATTTATAGCAAAATTACTTATCAAAACTGCAAAATCATATAGTAAATATGCATGTTCGCCCAATCCAACGAACTAGATGCTTTAATAGTAGGAGAGCTGGCACGCATTTTTGGGTAGGTATTTGAGGCAAGCTGAAAACTTGTCCTATAACTCTTCAGACACACCCCAACACGGAACTGCAGACCTGGCAGACGGGTAGCGGGTCTAAACCAACCTCTAAATTTTTTTTTTTTTTAACCAATTACAGCACGGCCTTGATAATCCGTACCCCAGCTCGTCCGAACGCCTCTATAATCCGAACGACCCCCCTTACCCCTGCGCAACCGCCATTTCTCACAGATCCCACATACTCAAGCTGTGTCTTGCTTAAATACTTGTTAGGAATGGGCACATGAAGTCGACATTTTTAGTCCGGAAAAAATGCTGTTACGTAAATAAGGGGTAAAGCATTTTCTATTTCACTAAATACTACTCGTCAGAGCATTATATTGGAATTCTTAAAAAAAGTGTGATTAATAGCATTGTATCAAAGTCAAAGTCAAAATCATTTATTCCGTAAAATTTTTACATTTATGTGGAATCGTCATTTTTTTTTACCCTACCGTGCAGTGCATGACGTGGCAGCTACACAATTATTCTCTAATTTCATCAAGTTTGTTATAGAATCTTATACAACATACCATTCGTATCTAACATACATCTAACGTACATACTTCAATAAACACATTATAATGTAAAATATTTTTGTTTTATTTCGATAAATACCTTTCAAAATTTTAACATACTATAATCCGAACGCTTCGTGCATCCGAACAGGGTATAAATTTTCGGTTTTCGGATCATCGAGGCCCTGCTGTAATGTATTTGAGGCAAGCTGAAATTTTGATATGTTGTAGTTTAATGTTTATACAATACAAAAAAAAGACAGGCGATTCTGTCGGGTCTTTAGCACTGCCAGGCGTGTGCAAAAATATTTTTCAAAAAAAAACAAATAAAACTTGAGAGGTGTCAAGGGACACCCGGATGGAACGAAGTTCCTTTCGATTAATTAGTGAAGGAATTGACTGGCCGCCGTGGCCTAAATTCGGCTAGGAGGACATTATTATTATTACATGTTTGGTTTCGAGAGGGTCAACAAGATACGGTGACCAATTAACATCAAGTGGTCTATATACTTATTTCATGTCGAGAGCGGCCATAGGCTACGGTGACCTCTTAACTTTGTATACTTGTTTGGTGTTAAGAGCGTCCATAGACTACGGTGACCGCTTAACACTGTAAACTTGATTCGTGTTGAGTACGACCATAGGCTACGGTGACCTCTTAACATTGTATAGGTACTTGTTTGGTGTTGAGAGCGCCCATAGACTACGGTGACCGCTTAACATTGTAAACTTGATTCGTGTTGAAAACGACCATAGGCTCTGGTGACCTCTTAACATCGTATACTTGTTTGGTGTTGAGAGCGACCATAGGCTACTGTGACCACTTAGCATCACGTGGTCCAAACACTTGTTTGTTAGAAGCGTCTAAAGGCTACGGTGACCGCTTAGCATCACGTGGTCCATATTGTTTGATAGAACCGACCGTTAGGCTACGGTGACCGCTTAACATCACGTGGTCCGTATACCTGTTTGTTGGAAGCGACCTTAGGCTACGGTGGCCGCTTAGCATCACGTGGTCCGTATACTTGTTTGTTAGAAGCGTCCATAGGCTACGGTGGCCGCTTAGCATCACGTGGTCCGTATACTTGTTTGTTAGAAGCGTCTATAGGCTACGGTGACCGCTTAGCATCACGTGGTCCAAACACTTGTTTGTTAGAAGCGTCTATAGGCTACGGTGACCGCTTAGCATCACGTGGTCCATATTGTTTGATAGAACCGACCGTTAGGCTACGGTGACCGCTTAACATCACGTGGTCCGTATACTTGTTTGTTAGAAGCGTCCATAGGCTACGATGACCGCTTAGCATCACGTGGTCCGTATACTTGTTTGTTAGAAGCGTCTATAGGCTACGGTGACCGCTTAGCATCACGTGGTCCAAACACTTGTTTGTTAGAAGCGTCTATAGGCTACGGTGACCGCTTAGCATCACGTGGTCCGTATACTTGTTTGTTAGAAGCGTCTATAGGCTACGGTGACCGCTTAGCATCACGTGGTCCAAACACTTGTTTGTTAGAAGCGTCTATAGGCTACGGTGACCGCTTAGCATCACGTGGTCCATATTGTTTGATAGAACCGACCGTTAGGCTACGGTGACCGCTTAACATCACGTGGTCCGTATACTTGTTTGTTGGAAGCGACCTTAGGCTACGGTGACCGCTTAGCATCACGTGGTCAGAGAAAAATGCGCACGCCGCACAGCTGCAAAATGTGTCGTGAACAATTTTTCGTGAGAATTTTTTCCGTCTAGCCCCCTTTCTCAACGCGCGATAAGGAACTTCGGTCCAATATGTATTTGAGGCAACTTGAAATTTTGACAGAATGTTATTTATGTATTGTATAAACATTAAACTACAACATATCAAAATTTCAGCTTGCCTCAAATACATTTTTGGATAAAAAAAAATCAAAAATTTAGGGGTTGGTTTAGACCCGCTACCCGCCAGCCAGGTCTGCAGTTCCGTGTTGGGGTGTGTCTGAAGAGCTATAGGACAAGTTTTCAGCTTGATTCAAATACCTACCCAAAAATGCGTGCCAGCTCTTGGACTATAACGGTTGAGATTCAAGCGATCCACACCCAAAATAGTATTTACGTAGTGTATTGCGAAAAGAAAACTATAACTACTATAAACAATAGGTATTTATGAGCATTTTATGATAATTTGTATGTTACACCTATTTTGTATACAGATCCAGGTCAACTTGGTTTGCCTGGAGCGCCCGGAGCGCCCGGCGCTCCCGGTCTGGACTACGGACAGTACGGAAAAGACGGCCAGCCCGGAGCATTGTCCCCTCGAGGCTTAGCGCCCGGAAGATACCAAGGCAGAGAAGGTGAAGGTGAGTTAGTGTACTATTTCTTATTCTATGTTAGTAACAAAACAGGACTTATTCTTAAATCATGTCTTACATGCTCGCCAATCCAGAGCCTCAGTATTGCACTATCCGTCCTGTTCGCAGTTCAGGCTTCAACAAACCTAACACAAACGCCCTTATGATAAAATAAGACGTAACTACAAAAAACTATGTATGGTAACTTGATATACTTTAGACGTATTCTGCGGTAGATAAAAAATGGTAATTTTTAGGGTTCCGTACCTAAAGGGTAAATCGGGACCCTATTACTAAGACTTCGCTCTCTGTCTATCCGTCTGTCACCAGGCTGTATCTCATGAACTGTGATAGTTAGACAGTTGGAATTTTCACAGATGATGTATTTCTGTTGCCGCTATAACAACAAATACTAAAAAACAAAATAAAAAAAATATTTAAGGGGGCTCCCATACAACAAAAGTGAATCTTTTGCTCGTTTTTATAGATAATGGTACGGAACACTTCGTGCATGAGTCCGACTCGTACTTGGCCGGTTTTTTTAAATCTTTATTGTTATGGTTCAGGCGCTTACGATCCTGATGGCACGTGGGGCACTAGTACAAGCAGCTTGCTGGAGAGGCTCAATGCTCTGGAGAAGAAATTAAACATCTGCTGCGATTCCATAAAGAAAGCTGACGGAGAGATGCACGATCAGGTCGGAACAGTATCATATTTCACTTTGTATATATGATATTTCAGAATCAATTTCGATTATAAATAGTACTTATAATAATTTATTACATTATTACTAACTAAATTGAAGCAAATATTATAAAGTTATATAATAATAAATATAGTAACTATACAATATAGTAACTTATATAATAACTAATATAGTAGAAACTAACAAAATATGGGTCATGTTGCCTGAAAATAAAAGAATTTTAATTTTATTATATTGATTAAATCTTGAAGTAGAAAATGAAGTAACCACCAAATAAGTCCAGATTCTTGAAATTTTAGTTGTGAACAAATGAGAAAAGCATTTTGGCCTTACATTTCGAAACAAAGATACAATTTATTACACAAAATATAAAAAAGACAATTTACAGAAAAAATCTTAATATCTTAAATAATGCACAGTTGGCGGTCTTATCGAATAATGGCGATTTCGAGTCAGTTCTATACAGTGTAGTAGTTCTAACCTAAATAATTTATGTACTTATATATATAGTATATGTTTTTGGTTCAAGATTATTATTCTTATATTATGTATCAAGATTATATATATATATATATATATATATATGACCACTTTCTACAAATATTACAGTACATTTAAGTATAGTAAGGATTGATAGTGGCTATTCACCATATATTTAAATAATTTTATATGAGCATTCCACAATCGAATTGTTTGGACTTTAAAAGACTTAACTAATTAGTTTGTATAATGCACCGGCATTGTCAGCTTCAGATTTTGTGAATTACGTAGGAATTCTAATAGTTCCTTAAGGTAGTGGAGATTAGCGTGATTGAACAAAATATTGTAATGTAGGAAAAGAATATGAGTATTTCGGCGGAGTCTTATGGGCCTCTTGAGTTTTCTTGAATTCGAATAAAAGATCATAATATGTCATTTAATGTAGGCAAGTCTTGTATTATACAAGACGTAACATATATGTATAGTGAATTTAAGGAAGCACTCCTTCCCATGAAACCATACAAATTAATTATTAATAAGAATATAAAAGAGGGGTATCTGTAATACGAAAAATTGTTTCATAGCTCGCCATACAAAACGCATCAGCTGAACGTTATTCTTGTGTGGGAAATTAATCTTTATTTTATTTAAATTTTGCCCGTCGATACAAATTAATAAATAAAAATAGCTTCTTTAAAAAAAAAGGACAACGCCCGCACTAGGGAATCTCATCCCTATGTCGCGGGGTAGTTTATAAAAACATATAATAGGCGGGCACAAATTACATCCAGACTCAGAACACCTTCAGCTTGTCCGGCGCGGGAATTGAACCCGGGACACGACGCGGTAAGGCGACTGTCTTAGCCGCTACGCCACACGTGCAGTCAAAAGTGATACGCTACACGTTGTTCAGTTTCATAGACATATTAAGCACCTTTAGTTACGTCCATTATTATATACTATGTATAGTGTCGCGGGCTACTTTACAAACATATAATAGACGGACACAAATTACATCCAGACTCAGACCAACTATTTATGGGTCACACAAATAGTTGTCCGGCGCGGGACTCGAACTCCCGACACGATACGGCGAGGCGACTGTCTTAGCCGCTGCGCCACACGAGTAGTCATATTTATTAATGTTTTTAGTTATTAATGATTTATTAATGTTTTTTGGGTCAAGATTATTACTTAGAAAAACGAAACAACCCAGAAATAATTGGAAGTAGACACTGTTTTTGTTAACAGCCTACAATAATTTTTAACAATTTTTATATCTTTGATTTTTTTAATAATTTTCTAGTTGTCATCGTTCCAAGATCAATTGGATTATTTGGCGAAGCAGGTCCACCTCTTTACGGAAGACATGTCAGCCGGGAAGTTTTCTCCAGATTTTTTCAAGGATGTAGAAAGTACGTATTATCTGTGCAAATGCCAAACAAAGCTTAAATAAAAAGAACAACAGAACACAATTATAAATTAAGTTGCTAAAATCATAAAGTATAGAAACTTCTGCATTTTGTTTTTCACGTCATCGCGTCAATTTCGTTCCAAACAATTTGTTTATTATTCATAGTTCACAAATGAGAATACTATTGTTGTTTTATTATGCAAGCTAATGTTTAGTATCCGTTTTCACTTTTAGAATTGATTTTTAGTCACTCGTATATCCCTAGTAAAACTAAATGTGGGTTTTGGGCAATCGTAAAAACTAATGCTTTTTACATAATATTTGGATGTTACACCCCGCCCGTCACAAGTAGGCTTAGCATGATTTACAGGACACAAAATTAGACGAAATTGAAGTGTTATTATGGGAAAAACGTATGACCCAAAATAATAACTAATCACTGCGCTGCATTCTTTTCGAAAGCACCCACAAAGAACGCCTGTGTTGGTGCCTCTAAAACGCTGACCAAATAAATGCAATGGCAATTCTAAAATATCATTAAGCCTTTGAGACATTTTTAACTGCCAGTATTAATTTGCCCGTCCTACTTTTATAACTTTAAAACAAGTATTGAGTTGGATTGAAAGTACAAACTTTTTCATTAAGAAATCAGACCTTTATTGGGGCAACCCTGTGTTCTGTTTTCAAAAACTCTAGTAAAATCTTTTCAATGTGCTGGTACTTTTTCTTTTGAATGAACCATGGAGCCTGTTGTAATAATTGGTTGCGTTGTTAATATAGCACTATTGGAATGGTAAGTGTAATGATTACAAGCATGGTCTATCTATAAAAAAATTGCACTTAGCACTAAGTTCTAAATCAACAGTTGCATTATACTATTAAAACATGTAGGTATCAATCAAAAGACTTTACACTTGCATTGCAAATTAACAATATGCAAAGAAGCCATTAACGATAAGATCAGTTTCACTACCACTACCAAAGCATTACGTTCTCGCAGGATCAGAAAGTAGGAGTGCCAGCGGGTTCCATATCCGTGGAATGTTTGAAATCAGATGGAGCCGGGACTTAGCGATATGGTGAAACGATTCCACATAGCGCTGTATAGCTTCTCCTCCTGTGAAATAAAGCGATTTCGTGAAATCTTAGGCTGTTGGGCATCGCCCTATAGCTATTCTATTTAACCCGCTTAGCCACATACGTGAAAGTGAAGGTTGTGTCAGTTCATGTAATAATTTTTTTTTGTTGATGATATTTTGATTAAATATTCAAAATGTTATCATTAGAGCCGTAGCCTCGTTAGTCTACCGGTACCGGCGGTACCGTGTTCAACTGTCGAAAAGAAAAGCCAGGGTTAAAATCCCGGGTCGAGCCAAAAAGTAATATTGGGATTTTTCAGTTAGGAAAAGTTCTTAATATCACCCGGATTCTTGGAGATAGTGGTGTTATACCTCTGTGATTCGGCCAGCTCGGAGAGCTGTTGGTCATGTACCTACCTGACGTCTTTCCGTTCGTGTTGATATCTCTATATCATGAGAGCGAGTGAATAAAAATTACAGCTGCGTTTGCGCAGACGCTGTCGTATGTCACGCGCAAATGGCTAGTCTTCATTGAGACTGGCTGCTAAAGCAGAAATTCGAATTGGTTTATACAACCTTACAAATATATTTTTTGTTTAACAGATTTGATGGAACTATTCCAGACAGTTCAAGGGATGCAGGAACAGTTGGCACAAGTACACGAGACAGCGTTGCAGTTAGCCGCAGAAAAGGATGACAGGCAGCAACACTTACAAGTAAATCCCCGAAGAATAATTGCAGTCATGCTTCATTCCATTTACGTTTCGAGAACAAATTAGATATAATTATATAGATGACGACTAAACGCGGCCACATCGACCCTTATCGGTGGCAGCCATCAAGTGGGGGGGGGGGGGGGGGGGGGGGTTAGCATGACGACGAAGATTGTCTACTCTACATGGAGCGTTCGGCCAATACCCATGCCCAAGGCCATACTCATGTGCTTTTCTGTGATTTCAATGATCATTGATTTTTGGTGGCAGCTTAGATTAGTTCCGTCTGTGAATCTTCACCTGAACATACTTCCTCCTTACGGTATGCCTGTTGATCGTACTGCCTGACCCCCAAGGAAACTTTACAAACATGCAATTCACGAAACTAAAGCAATTTATGGACGGGCGGGGGTCGCATCTGAAACAGCTCGTGTTTTGGGTCTTCTGCGGCGGTACTAGCGTGGGGACCACCTTGAGAACGTCTATTCAACAAGGGTTACCAATAATTAATATATATTGACATTTTTACATATGCATTTAGCAATTAATTATTATTATTATATTTTATTTATTATATAACATTGACACCTATAGACTAAACAATTATTGTTCACCCCAAATTTGAGACTTACAATATACGATCGGTGAATGGCAGCATCTAGGTCTAGGGCATCCAGTATCGGAAGGTTTTCAGTTCCGGAGTTAATTTACGATATTGGGCTCTCAACTCCGGAATTCCGGAATTCCAGAACTGGATCCGAAATAATAATAAAAAATAAAAAAAATACCTTGAGTAACTTTTAATCATTTTTAACATTAGTCTTTAACTCAGTCTTGATACGACATTGCCA
Organism: Pseudoips prasinana; assembly: GCA_951640165.1. NCBI lineage: Eukaryota > Metazoa > Arthropoda > Insecta > Lepidoptera > Nolidae > Pseudoips > Pseudoips prasinana. The sequence continues at coordinate 16,277,017 of OX621236.1, read as the reverse complement.
GTTAACTTTGAGTAAGCCAGTTAACAATATTATTAAAATTAGGAAAGTCTAAACTTTTTAAAAACTTAAAAATTAACAATTTGAGAGCCTTAAAATATTAGTGAAAACTAACATAATTAAATTAACACAAGAAATATCACGCTTTAGAGTAGTTTGGACATTACTAGGTAGTTAAAATCAAAATATATAAATGAGCATTTAAGCCTCTCCTCAGATTTATCATGTTTAACAACAATCTTGACATGACAACATAATTAGTTCACAATTCACATCACAATCAATAAAATTAAACAAGTCTAATTAAACTTTTTAAAACAAATCAACAAATTAAGGGCTCAACAGCAAATATTATAATTATCACAAGAAACACTTAAATATATGAGAACTCACTATCAAGAAAAGCGGTCCACTCTATGTGCTACGCTGTTCTTGATAATGAGTTCTCTAGAGAATTAACGAATCTAACATTTTGTCAGAGAGTGAGCTTCGTATTCGGTTACAAAAGTAACCAGCGCTTGAAAATACCCGTTCACTCTCCACACTCGTGGGAAGTATGATATTTAAATAATTATAAGCTTGTGTCAGATATACACCTCGCTCTCCACCATTATCATACATTGCTTTTACAAATTTGACAAATCCAGAAAGGTCAAAATGTTTAGTTGTATATTTACGGGGCTTTGTCTGGCATTTATGTAGCTCTTTATCAAGCTGTTCTTGTAGTGTTAAATCATCAACTGCAACATCAACATCAGAAGCAGAAGACGAAGAGTCATCTTGATTTTCTGCATGCTCAGTGGTAGTTGTAGTGTAGGGCTTGTAATTAAGCTGGCGTAGCAGAGTAACAATAATCTCGCAAATTTCGTCGCTTTTTGGTTTTATAAAAGTTTCATCATCTGCTTGTCTAAAGAAGTCGTTAGAATTGTGCAGATAGTGGAAAACACCTGCAAGTAGTAGTTGCCTTTGCTTGATACGATTCCTCAAGTTTGTAGCCAGCCTAGCATTTAAAAAAATATTCTGTTCGTCGAGTTTTTAAGCATGAATCGCAAAGCCGTGTCAGCTGTATAAAGAGTCGCATCACGTCGGCACAATGTGAGAACAGCCAGTTTTATGACATTCAAGCTATGATGAATGTTGTTCAGTGTTTGAATGTCATCATCTTAAAAGGAAACCTCAGATTTCCAATCTATGTACATGATACACGCGCAGGAACAATTGCGCGTAAAACGATGAGTTGAAAAATTAAACACATTTTTAAATTAAAAATAATGAATATCGAAATACGATAAATTGAGCCCAATTCCGGAGTTGAAATATCGGAAAAACTATCCGGAATTCCGGAGTTGCGAAATTCCGGAATTCCGGAATGGATACCCTATCTAGGTCTACTAAACTAGGTATCCGAAGAAATCCGTAGTCCTCTCCCCCACTAACTAAACAGGCTTGAGTCATTCAATGAAAAAGTTTCAGCGATTAATGGGTGTTCATATTTATATGCCTCCCTATGGCATGTCATAATGTAGTCCTAATTCAATTGCTTTATTCGTAAACTAATTTCTATAAATTTGGTAATTTCAACTTGCAGTCCCTTCTCGAACAAATCGAGCTACTGAAGATGATCAAACTGGACCGAGAGGACATGGAGGAAGCCCTAGCAGAAAAAGCAGACCTTCGTATGCTTGCGCGTAAAGTTTCACATGACCAGTTCGAGATGGCCTGCGACGACCTCTCTCGGGGCTTGGAAGATGCAATCGGGAAACTTAATATTCAGGTTAGTCAAGTGCAAAAAGTATTCCACAAAAGTTAGGGGCAACTTTAAAGGGAAACGGTTGATTTCATTACGTCCAGAAAGCATGATGATCTTTGATAAGTTCTCTAGTGGCTGATATGAAGCATTCCGTCGGATAGGCGACTGGTCGTGAGTACAACTTCGTAATTAATAATAATGATATTATTATATCCACTCTAGAGCAACGTGCGCAAATTTCTGCATGTCCGTTTTGAAATAGTCAGTGACGCTCTTTATAATATGACAGGCGGCATTGATTCCGGACAACACGTTAACAAAGGCGTCTGCTGAATATTGGCATTTAACCAGTTCAAGGCCTACGGACCTGGATCATAGAATCTGTAAGCATAGTTTTCAGGTCTTTATGAACATGATTAGATATGTGCTGGTGCTGGACCGGAAGGATTTAAAGGAAATATTTAATGGAAAGGCTAAATTGGGGCACCAGACACAACAAATCTGTTTGGGATCATCTCTATGTCGTTGGCATGGAGCTATTACAAAGAGGAGACGTTGTAATTCAATTTTTCTATGAAACGACGCGTGACATTTTACGGGGTGGAGAGGGTGTTAGATCCCGCCTATTTCTTTGTTTACATCTACCGGTCAATAGGTAAACTATTCGCATGTTTTGTGGACTATAATTAGTAGTAACGTAACTTTTTTACACTAGATGTCACACAGTGCAGGATGCAACAGAGCCGGACTCATAACTTCGTACCAGGGAGTACCTACTGTTTTTTTTATACTTTTGCGAACCATAATGATATCTTTTTTTTATTGACAGTGATATTATTATAAAATAAATGTGAGAATAAAAAGGTCATTGATGAATGATGATGATGATGATGATGAAGATTATGGGATTTTGATTAAGACTTATTATTAATATTCCGAATTGTTATTCATGTTATATTGGAAATAAAATTAAATATTTTATGGGTAAAAAAATGCATTGTTACGAACCGATATATCCAGTTTTAAACAAGGTAAAGTTCCCTTCTTTAATTTTCTAAGGCCTTTTTTTGTTACTACGAAGTCTTCATCGTTAAAATGGCAAGAACAAATTTTTGTATATTTAGAGGGAGACCAGTCTAGTCTGTTAATTTTTGCTATCCATTTTTGTCTAAGGTTATCTTCAGATGGCAATCTATAACATTCATAATTTTAAAATTTTACTAAATAAACTAGGTAGGCTTAAAGTACTTAATTTAAATTAAGTAAACAACGAGCATACTAATGAAGGGAAGTAGGTACATTAATTAAATTACTGTACATAGAATATTTAATTTATAGGAGATTGTATTTTTTTTGTGCAGTGCATTCCATGTTTAAGTACTTTCTATTTATGATACAGCTGCGGGACATTAGGTAAAATAACTGGATCCTAATTACGGCCCTGTTTTTGTTATGTTCATATTTGTACGATAGATGGCGGTTCTTTTTTTATAAATTATATTAAAAGCTACAAAAATGTATTTTGGCCATTAAAGGGGTTTTACGAATGAATCTAAAACTAATTTCAGTACATACGATTATTAGATTATGATAGTACTGAGCTCTGCGTACCTAAATATTTTTTATTCCTATGACCCCAAGTATCGCCATCTAATGTCGTGTAGAATTATGTTTCGAAACGCCGACGTTAAGGGAATTTTCTAGAACTATTTTGATAAAAAATCTAATAAAATTACTTACAAATGAAATTTGATGCCATCCATAGCATTAGAACGTCTGTCCGAGTAGTTTTTACAAGATAAAACACAACACTTCATTATTTTTATCTTCTAGCGCAAATATAGCTGTAAATTGTGAACGTGACGTAGTTGTGCACAGGACGAACGCCAACAATACATTGACTTAGGCCACGCCTACATGATGACGTTTAGACTCAGTTGAAAATCACAGTGCTCAGTTGCTTAGGCCGTCTCCTCTTTGTAATAGCTCCATGGTCGCGGTCGTTGGGAAGCGTTGTCGCGGGAATAAATCAAGTTGGCGATTAAAGTACCATTCCAAAGTCTAGCAAATACGACAGACCTAAGTGTGCTTAGGTAGAAAGTGATTATCACGTCTATTATCAAGTCTAGGGTAAGAATAGATAATGAAAAGATTGATAAAAAGAAAATATGGTAAAACACTAGTCTTATTAAGTAAGTTGAGAATAGATGAAACTCGTTTCAAGATAGGATATATTTGCAATTAACAGCATTCGCAAGCGAGAAGCTTATTACATTGGAGGTTAGAAGTTGGTAATTTTATTTAAATAAAAATAAGCTATATTTCAATACTGCAGTACGCATGGTTTGTGTGTAGAAATAAGAACATATAGGAGTATTATTATAAACTGCATCCAATTAATATGGTCACGGTACATAAGCGGTCAATCGACCACAATAATCACAATGTTCTTTACAAGTTTCAAGGCCTAATATGCATCCAGGCGTTACAAGTAGGTCCATCCTTATTATCGATTATTACAGACGCCTTGGAATCGATTCGAATGTATGCCAGTAAAATTTTATCTATGGGGAATAATGGATCTAAGGTAAGGCGATTTGTCTACTTTTCTGAAGCTCTATACTGTGTCCTAATGACAAAATCAAATCGCTCTGTACACACTGAACTGTTTCTGTGAACGTTACACTTGCCATCAGGATATATTCCACCAGCCGCAGCAATTTGCATATCATGTCAGCAAAAAACAGTTGCATATCATGTCAGCCACCGACGTTAGTGAGTTTGCTGATCTAGAGCAAATAATTTCGATGCCTAAGACTTAAAATCAACGCCACGGATTAAAATAAATAAATAAAAAAGGTTTTTATTCACGTAGACTTAAAAAAAGCGCTTGTAAATAGTCAGAACATGTTTGTAGTATTATAGTTGAATACATTATTATTTCTAGTAACATAGATATTTAGGTACACATTGTATTGATAGTATTAAAACATTAACAAATTTATATTATATTATTGTCAAGAGATTATGTTTAAGTTTAATTATCTAGTTTAAGTCTAATATTTGTAATACATATTGGCAATGGTTCTGTCTATATTAAGGTGATATTATTATGACGGACCTTGTGTTAATAATGACGGTCGCGCTTTAAAGCTACCACCGGATCCAATGCGCCCCAACTGAGAAGACCCAGCGAAACAAACTCAGCGGGTGTCTCTACTAGTGTTGTGAGAAATGAGCTCCGAGGCGGAAACTCGAGCTTCGAGTCGAACCTACTGAGCCTTCAAAGCTCGAGCTCTGAGGGCTCGTAAGTCTTAAAGGTTCGAGCCCTAAAGGCTCAAACCTTAAAGGCTCAAGAGCCTTAAATGAAGGACTCGAGTCGAAGCTCGAGCTTTATATATGCCTGATAATCTTAAAATTAAATATTTTTGTTTTAATGTGGTAAGTACGTATAAAAAAATGAAATAAAAAGATGGAAAAAAGAAAACTTTATTATTCAATGAATGATTATTCGATTTTTAACCATCACGATAAGCACATTGATTCTTGGATATTTTTGTGACTCAGCCTGTTTCTTTTTTTTTGTTATTAAATTACCAGACTTTGAAAAGGCTTGTTCACTAGGAACGCTTGTCGCTGGTATAGACAATACTTCAAATGCTATTTGAGCTAAGGTTGACAAAGACAATTCTTTTTGTTTTTCCACCACATTAATACATAGTGTTTTCAGGCTCAATAGGCATATTTATGTATCTATCCACTTCATTTGCTTCACTTCATCTCCCAATTCTCAATAGTGCATGGAAAAAGTCTGTGTAATCCAAACATATATAATTAAGCACTCTTTTCATTTTCAAAGCTCTTTCCAACATCATATAAGTTGAATTCCACCTGATATATATATCAGGTATATCTTTTATCAAGTTCAGATGACAAATGCTTAAGGACGTACAACATTCTTTTGGAGCATAATGTTGTGTAGTGAGCCTTTAATACAGAGCTCGAGTCGCGACTCGAGCCTCGAAACTGGGGTTCGAGACTGGGCTCGAGCCTTCGAAGTAAGGCTCGAGGCTGCAGCTCGAGGCTTCATAGGAGACTCGAACCTTGAATGAGCCGAAGACTCTGGAGACTCGAGCCTTTTAACAACACTGGTCTCTACTACCGGTTTCAACACGGCCCAGTTGAGACGCTCCGGCGAAACATACTCAATGGGGCATATACACGAGATTTGGTCCACTTACTGTAATTATTTAGCAGGCAAACACAATATATGCTCGATCGGTTGTCTGATTATTTATTTATTTTAGGTTTAATATATTAGAAAGAGAAAATAAAAACGTCAAAATAAAAGTAACATTAATCATTTTGAGACACAACCAACAGTTCTGAAATTCGTAGAATATTTAAATAATAGATAGTTTTATTACAGATAGTTCATGTAACACAAAAGATTACTCATATCTATATGGCTATAAGATCTCCAGCGGACTATGTGCAGGTAGATGCCGAACGCCAAATGTCTTTATCGTCCTTAGTAGTGTAGTAACCCTTAGCCATAAGTTCACGTTTAATGTGTGACTTAAACTTATTATCTGGTAGTTTAGTTATATGAATAGGGAGCTTGTTATAAAACCTAGTACAATTTCCCATGAATGACTTTTTAGTTTTGCTAACTCTAAAGGCTGGTATAGCTAGTTTGTCCTTGTTTCTTGTATTGACATTGTGCAAGTCACTCCGTTTTTTATATTTATCTAAATTTTTCCGCACAAACATTATATTCTGATATATGTATTCAGATGGAACAGTAAGTATATTTACCTCTTTAAAAACGCTTCGTAGAGACTCGCGACTGCCTAGATTATAAATAGCTCGGACTGCTCTTTTTTGTAATACGAAAATAGCACTTATGTCAGCTGCTGAGCCCCACAGCAGAATACCATAGGACATAATGCTATGGAAATAAGCAAAATATACTAGTCTAGCAGTTGGTTCGTCTGACAATTGTCTGATTTTCCAAACTGCATATGAAGCTGAACTTAATTTGGCAGATAATTTTTCAATATGAGGACCCCATTGTAATTTTGAGTCCAGTGTTATTCCCAAAAATACGGTCGAAGGAACTAAATCTAAAACTTTCTCGTTAAGTGCAACCGTTGGTTTAATATGAGTCACATTCGGCAATGAGAATTTGATGCATTTGGTCTTTCCTGCATTCAAAAGAAGATTATTTGCCGAAAACCAATTTGATATGAGACTGAGAGTTTTATTAGGTTCTATAAGATCCTTATCTTTCCTACTCACTTTAAATATGAGTGACGTATCATCAGCAAATAGAATTATGTCTGATACTTTCTCTACTAGATATGGGAGATCATTGATATAAACTAGAAATAAAATTTATTATTTCGATTAGTTCTAAATCCGCTATAAAAAGGTTTTCGAAAACTCGATGGTATGGGTAGTGGTATATTATGAGTTCGGCGTTAGTTGAACTTTCTCATATGTAAGTAGGGCCAAATGTACCAACATGTTCTAGAATTAAAAAAAAACAAAATTCATGTAACTTTTTCTTTTTTTTTTATTAATTAAATTTTATTTTCATTTTTCACAATATAGGATATTAACAAATATTTTTTGATGTACCTACATAATTTCACCTTAAAATAAACTTATGTGCTAATGATTAACAGGTTTGCTGAGCCTCAAACTAGGATTCCCTGTGTCGTGAGGCCCAGTTCCCTCCTACTTATTAAATAATTGCAACTATAAGTGAATTCATATTAAAAATATATTAAAAAGTGAAAATTTAATTTAAAAAGTAAAAATTAAATTAAATAATTTAATATATTACATTTGTGTGGAATCGTCAATGTTTTTTAATCCTACCGTGCAGTGCATGACGTGGCAGCTATTGAGAAACACAACCAGAAAGCTCAGTAGGAATCCTTTGTAACCGACTTCAAAAGGAAGAAGTTCTCAAGTTCACCAGTTTTTTTATATTTATTCCTAAATATAAAATTGCATTGTAGTTAAATGAGTTAATTTAGAGCGACTCAACCCCATACCGTTTTGTCTCTTAAATTATCACAAGTTTTGTAGTAAGCCCTGCTAAACAATTTGGCTTTTATAATCCTTTTAAACTTATTCGTAGACATTTCTCTGATGTCACTGGGAAGTTTGTTATAAAATCTTATACATTGCCCATAAAAGAATTACTTATTTTCTTAAGGCAAGTAAGGTAACTACTATGGAATGCAATCCCGTTCTCGCCTCTCAGTGTTAATACAAAAATAAGCATGTTATGAAGAAAGCTATGTTATGGTAGCACCCAAAAGTTTCTATTTTAGCTGTAAGTTTTCAAATCTCCGATGAAATTTCGCCTGAGGTAATCAACCATCGTTTTATTCTAGGAGGCTCTTTGGCAACAAGCTCTGGACGACATCCAACGTGAGATTGAGACGAAGTTAGACAAGATGGAGCTGTCACCTCTAAAAGACTTTTTCCTCAACAAGTTGAAGCAACTGCAAGATAGTTTGAAACAGATGGCAGCACTGCGGCGCGAGGTCGAGGCTGCGGGCACTAGGAAAAGATTACTCACGTGCGTAAAATACGTTGATACATCTTTATTTATCTTTCCTGAACCCAACATTTCAATCAAATCAGATAGTTAACAGTAATAGCCAATGGTAATTTATTAGTAATAGTATTAATTATTTACAATTAACTATTTAAAACATTTTTTACAGACCACACCGGCAGTCAGGAATTAATTTCCTGTATCGCGGGGGACTTTATAAACACAGACACAACTCACATACAGACTCAGAACTACTACTCATGGGTCACCCAAATAGTTGGGAGGTACATCAAATGGCTAGGAGACTGCCTGATACGCTGTGCTACAGATGCAAGCAACTGAAAGTAGAAGTTGTTTCTTTAAAAAATATTTATTTTCTTTAGGTTACTGCATTAAAAAGAGGAGGTTACCCATTCCAATGTTTAGGTACCTACTCATGAAGCAATTTTAATATTTTTATACGATAGGGAAACCGCTTTGAATATCCCATATACATTTTGTTGAATTCGGTAACACCTCTATCTAGACTACGCTAGAGCAGGTTTAGAATTTAAATCTTTATGTATTTTCTCCAGTGACGTGAACTGCCTGTCCTGCGATGCGAAGGTGGTGATGAGTATGGACCCGTCCCCCGCAGTGCCGTCCAGCAAGCCCTTGCCTCCCATGATGTCTATGAAGCCCTATCTCAGCTATGAACTGGGTAAGAAACATGACAATTATTACAGAGTGCCCAAATATTAAATAATGAGAAAATGACATTTATGCGTATGCTTTTGCTTTAACCTTTTAACTACTGGTAGCACATAAGGAGGTGAGTCCATAATTTTCTGGCAACTGTATTGCCACTGCCAACTGGGTTGATGGATTTTTTTCAATGAATAGTAAGTACACAATTACACTAATATTATAAAGTCGAAAGTTTGTGAGTGTGTATGTTTGTTACTTCTTCGCGTCTAAACGGCTGGGGCGAATTTAATAAAATTTAGTATGGAGCTAGCTGACGCCCTGGATTAACTCATAAGTAGGCTATAATTAATAAAGTTTAACGCGAGTAAATCCGGGGGCACAGCTAGTACTAAATAATATCCTAATGACTGGCCGCGAGTCGGAAAGACCGCGCAGCGTTCACCAGCACCCTCCATGATCCATAGTTTGCTTTAGTATGATACACTCGCCGATCCACAACTGGATGCATCATCATCTTCGCGTATTAATGTACATCGCAAGTTTACAAGCAATTGCCTGTCTGTAAGCGGCCTGAGACGTATAGCCATCGATCCCAAAATTGTATTAAAAAATTAAAGGATCGGGCTACAATATGCGATTTATTGCGAACACAGGTAAATAAAAATGTACATTTAAGGGGGCTGGTAAAATGATTCTTGAATGTTTAAATTCTAAAATGTTCTCCATCCAGCCTGTTGCAAAAATGTGTTTTGCATGCATTCAGCATATTTTTCGTTATAATTGGCTATTAGGTTAATTTAATTAATCTTTATCAATATCAAACTAGAAATATATATTCTTTTACCTTCAGACATTTGAATGACAATGGTACCACTGTAATACACTGTAAAACCTTAAAGTAAAAAACGTCGTTCCTATTGTAATGTGCGACATTATTAATTAAAGTTAGCTAAAAGCCAATTCTATAATTGAATTATGGTCTATTTGATTTGATTCGATAGAAACGAATAACTATCTGAGATAGCGTCAACCAATACTGTAATATTGAGTGGATTAATTATAACTATTACCTCGCTATATTAACGTGTTTCTCAGTATTCCTTAATATTTCACACGACGACGTCAGTTTAGGTGGCGCCAAGGTTCTCAGGATAATTCCATACGCATGGAAGCTAAGCCTGATAAAATCTAAGTTATTCTCATTTACAAATCGACTGGAAGTAAGTGACTATTATGTTTGACGTGGGCGGGTTAACACCGTTTGTTCCAACGCTTTCAACCGTAACGATCTGAATAAGAACATAGTATCTGACTGATCATCTAATTTTAATGTTGGAATTTGGGGAATATTAAGTTCGAGTTATCTTCCTTGGCATGCGGACTAAGAAGACCTAAATTTAAGTTTGGTAGTTTATTTTTTGAAGTGATAATTCTTATGACGCGATTGAATAATCGATAAGGGGTGGAAAATGGTGAGTAAAATTTTAAAGACGCCTGGTTTAGGTATATTTCATTACGTGAGAGAGATGAAAAATATAGTGAATATAGAAACGAAGCTATATCTTCCGACGCCGAGGAAGTAAAGAAAAGTGACAGATGATATGTCACACATGCATGCGTTTTTTGAACAGCTGAGGTACCACGCATACCTTGTGTTATTTTAAGAAGTTTCACTTCTATCAAGTATGGCGCAGCCCGTCCTATTTATTTTTTTCAAAGACAACGTCCGTACTATATGCAAATGCCTTCAATGCAGGCGATTATGGAACCAGTTTTGCAGTACGAGACATAAATGAAAAAGAAATTTTAATTTTCCGAACCATGATTAGATAATCATACGCATAAGCATCTGCTATAAGCAGATGATTATGATTCAGATCTCTCTGATGGCTTTGATAATTGCTGGTGTCCTGCTTAATCGAGGTCGAATAATCCGTGCGTGGCCTTTCATTGATAAAAGATCACATTGATAACGCTTCATGATTCGGTATTTTAATTACTTAGTGAGTTTCTTTTAATGCTATTAACAAGGAAATCTCAATGGTATTTTTTTACATGTGTGTAACGGGATCACTTCTCTGTTGTACAGACGCCAGCACATCCATCTATCCGAATCTGTCAAATTTATTTAATATATTTTCAACTTTATCACAATAGCTTAAGGTTTCTATTTTAATTGGGGAAATTGGACAGATTGGGGTAGCTTCATGTGCTGGCGTCTGTACGTAACCATTGTTTACGTCTACAGCTGGACAAAGGCCTCTCAAAAACTTTTCAACTATGGAACTGTGTCCATCATGTACTAGTACTAGGCGGATAAAACAGAATCGCCAGACGGGTTGGTGATCGCAGTATAATAGCCATAGTCACACAAATCTTGCTTCTACTTCTACGGAATGAGATAGAGATGGGGTGGTAATATTCGTCAGCCAAATAGCCAACACGTTTAAAACATGTTTACTCTGTTTACTCTTACTACTAAAACATATTTTATGGCAAAGACAAAAAACTACTTTGCATACGATACTCACCATAGCCTAGTTGGTAGTGCTCCTGCCTACGAAGCTGGTGGTCCTGGGTTCGAATCCCGGTAAGTGCAAATAATTGTGTGATGAGCACGAATATTTGTTTCTGAGTCATGGATGTTTTCTATGTATATATGTATTTATCTATCTATATAAGTATGTATACCGTCGCCTGGTACCTATAGTACAAGCTTTGCTTAGTTTGGGGCTAGGATGATCTGTGTGACATTGTCCCCAGATATTATAAAAAAAAGTATCTATTTTTGTTGAATCACCATGCCTCCATTTGGTGGAAGGAACAATAGAACCTGCTCCTTAGTTATAATATCTACTTCTTATGTCCATAGATGCAATCCGTAGGGCTCAAGCAGGCAACGTACAACACCGCAACATGCATGACTGGGAGACCATCGAACGGCATAGAACTCAACCGAAACCTTTGCGAAAAATCAGGTAACAACAACTTGTCCGTATCAACCTAGAACAGGCTCATTATCTACTATTTCTGTGCGTTAGATTTAGATATGGGTAATCCAAATCTATCGCACAGAAATAGTAACCTTACCTAATACATAGACTCACGCCTGTCTCCCAGGGGTAGGCAGAGACAACGGACTTCCATTTGTCACGATCCTTGCACTCCTCTTTCGCTTTACCTTACCTAATGTCGGTATTATAATGCTTTAATTAAGCTTGGGAGACATAATAGTTTTCACATTATGTCTTTAGAAATAATGTGGGTCGGCCGGATACTTTTACTATCCGCGATAGGCGAACGTGGTGAGTTTTGAAAACACCATATTCTGGACAGCATAACACTGAAACTGTCACTCATTTCACGTAATGAAATTTAATATTTTATTATGTAATTAATTAATTATAGTGCGGAAAATATCGCCAAATTTAAAGAATGTATGTCATGTCTATCATTCTCAGAGGTGTACAGCCAAACAAGCACGAATTCTGCTTTTAACGTTTTTTTAGACTTATTTTTACTATTTTACAATCTATGTTTCCCAATGGTTAAAATAAATGTGTCTAATAAAAAAAAACAGGTCAGATGGATAACTAAAGGAATCCGAATCAGCAGTAAAAATAAACGTTTTTTGCGTTACAAATATTATAAAAACAAATCAGAACTCAATAAAAATATATATAAACAATACAGTAAACTACTCAAAACTTGCATCATTAAGTCAATAAAAAAAACACAATGAAAACATAATAAAACATTCCAAAAATAAATGCAAAGCTGCTTGGAATCTTATCAAGGAAGAAACTGAGTGCTCAAAAAGTATACAACTAATAAGGACTATTAGTACGGATAATAGCTGTCTAAATAATCCTATACAAATTGCAGAGGCTTTTAATAACTATTGGACGAAATTAGGCCAATAAGACAATACATTGGGAAACACGTGTTCATCACGGATCTGCAATAGTATGTTTTTCCAAGAATATGACTATGATGACGTTCATAAAACTTTACTGTCTCTTAAAAATACAGGAGCAGTCGGATATGATAATATTGCAACAAAGATTGTTAAAGCATGCGCAATAGAAATCACTCCCATTTTAACACATCTCTTAAACATATCATTTGAAGAGGGCTGCTTCCCAGATCAATTGAAACTAACAATTGTAAAACCTCTGCACAAAAAAGGTGACAGGGCTGAAATAAGTAATTATAGACCAATAAGTATAATACCAGTACTTTCCAAGGTTTTTGAAAAAGCTATGTTGAAACGCATGATATCATTTATTGATAAACATAAAATACTCAAGACTGAACAGTATGGCTTTCAACACAATAAATCTACTACTCTAGCATGCTTTAATTTGGTAAAAAAAGGTTATAGATGAATTAGATAGTAAAAATAGAGTATCTGTCATCTTTTTTGACATGTCAAAGGCATTTGATTTTTTCTCACATAACCTATTGTTGAACAAACTAGAACGCTATGGTTTTCGTGGACAGATCTTAAAATGGCTAGAATCATATCTTTTAGACCGAAAACAGTGTGTAGAGATATTACATCTCAGTGAAAACAAAGAGTTAGAAGGTATACGATCAACGTTAAAATTAAATATTGCGGGAGTACCGCAAGGCAGTATATTAGCACCTCTCCTATTTCTACTTTATATTAAGGATCTTCCCGAAGTGACAAAAAACCAATGTACACTATTCGCCGATGACATTTCTATCATTATGACATCTCCAAGAACTATTGACATAAATACCTATTTGATTGACATAAATAATACAATTCTTTCGATAATTAAATGGATGACTCTAAATAATTTAAACGTGAACGTTACTAAAACTAATATTATTCAATTTTGCACATACGGCTACCAAAAAAATAAACTAAACATTTCTTACAATGGACAAAATGTATCGGAGGCTGAGGACACAACCTTTCTAGGCATACTACTAGATAGCAATTTTTCTTGGAAGTTGCAAGTTAACCGGGTTTGCTCTAAGCTGAACAAATTTATTTACGTATTATATACATTGAGAAAAACGTCATCTCAGAGCACGGTTTTGTCTGCTTATTACGGATATATTGCATCTACCTTACAATACGGACTTATATTGTGGGGAAATTCAACAGAAGTACATAAAGCGTTTTTGGCGCAAAAGAAATGTATAAGAGCAATTTGTGATATTCCACCATGGGAGTCTTGTAAACAATTATTTCGTAACCTAAAATTATTGACCCTACCTAGTATGTATATTTTTGAGTGTGCCAAATTTACTCGTCAACACCCTGACCTATTCGTTAGAGCGAAAGATAAATTTCCACGTAATATACTAGAAATCCTGACAGAATAGTCTTACCTAATATACCAAGAACTACCCTATATAAAAAGAACTATTGCATGCTATGCTATATAGCTAGCATATATTGCATATATGCTAGCTATTGCATGTGTGGATATATCTACAATAAGTTGCCTAAAGATATAACTGACTTACAAAATACAACAATATTTTGCAAGAAGCTAAAATCATGGCTAATAGAAAAATGTTTTTATTCTGTGTCTGAATATTTGAAACCCAACGCATAAGAATCCTATGTTTAATTATAATTTTATTGCAAATTATTGTATTTATTTTTTAACTTTGTGACATATTAATTATTTTAATTTTATATAATTCGATGTTGTTATGTTTATGTTGACATTATCATTGTGTGTTTCATCATTTATTATTGGATTCATGACATTTAGTAAGCACCTTATAGTTATTTGTATATTTTTATTTGAATCTTATGTTGCTATATGTATATTTAGGAATTGTTATAAAATATTAATTGACATTATTGTATAATAATATTTGCATGACCATGTATGGTTAAGTGTTAAGGACCCTATTATATTTAAGATCTGCTTTGTACCAACACTTATTGCAAATAAATGATTATGATTATGGATGGTATGTTGGTTACAATTCATGTGTAGGTACCTCCTTTTCTTGTGTACTGTTGACGGTGTTAAAGTAAGTTAAATTATGTTTGTATTTTTCTTATGGATGTCCTAACACAACAATTACGAATATTAGGTACTTTTGAGCGCTACACCACATTGTCTTCTAAACAAGATATTCATACAGTCATTATTGTTTACTACTATATATTCGTTATACATTTATAGCTTGGCAATAATAATATCAGTATGAAAGGTTAAATTCACAACAAGTAATAAATCAGCCAAATAGGTCAGCCTGTCCTCTCATGATGCTAGGAGTGCGTGTTACATGTGGCAATTGCTTTTATTATAAATATGTACTTATATAAATTAGTTTATAAGTATAGATAAGTACGCGCGGCTACATATCAAGCTATAATTTCCAATATAAGCTGACTTGTCATTGTATGGAAATCCTATACAACGCGAGACCAGCTTATACTGGATATGTATAGTTGATGTGTAACCGTGTGTACTTGTTGATTAATTTTATTGAAGTTTACCTACCAACATAATGATTGTGAAAAACAAATTTCAACGTTAATTGCTGTCGGTCAACTGTCACAATGTGTTTATTCAACCGAATAGCTTTATCACCGTTATATGCGCGTGCTGAACTCATCGGGGAAGGCCAAAAGGCCATAATAAATAAATGATACGTTCATTTCATGCCCTTCACTTTCTCCTCAGGTCGGAAACTGACAAGCACATTTGTAACCGTTACTGCGGTGGGTCGCACACGGTGACCACTCCGGCGCAGCGCGTCGCGCGTCTCGGGCACTTCATCAAGCAGTGGGGGCCTGAGGTTCTGCCCCTGTCTTCGGGACTAGCAACTGGCGATGACGGCAGAGTGAGTGACTTACGCAGTCTGACAGCGGGGTTGTAAACAAACATATATTCGCAACGATTGCAATGACTTGCTGTCGCATGGCACGGAGCAGCGGAGCGCTCTTGAGTCTTGATGCAAGCGCGTGAGCATAGATACTATGGGCATAACACAAATCGAAGTGATATACTTTTGTTTTAATGTAACCAGTTGATTCAGCTACTGCATTCTGTAGCATTTGAACCTACCCTAATACCCTAACCTACCCTTCATTGGGACACGCAGTCGAGTAAAAGAGGCTTGCTTTTCTTCATGCTTGCAAAAAGGAAATTTTATCGAAAATCTTAGTTTATTTAACTGCTCTTTTATTTAATGGTTGAGTAATTAAACTCATTGACTTTTCTTACATTACACTGTTTCTCAATTTCTTATCAGTATTTTATGTGTTTAGCTGTACAAAGTGAGCACCGTGGAAGGCGCTAGTGTCGGTCCAGGTATGTATGAAATATGTTAACTTTATCATAGTATTTAACATTATTCAATATATTTGCGGTAGAATGTTCAACCGCAGCTAACTAGGTTCTGAGTTCAAATCCCGGGTCGGGCAAACAGTAATTTTGGGATTCTTCCGTAAAGAATTTTCTCGGTATCAGCCGGAAGCCTGGAAGTTGGCGGTAAACTCGGAGAGAGCACATTAAGTCGTCGGCTTCCTGAAACCTGAACCTAACCTCTTTCCGGTCCTGTCGCTAGTCGATCTATCGGATCTTGAGAGATATGGATAGAACGTGCCAGTACTCTACAGTGTGTCCCAAGCAGATGGCTTGTTACAATCCAACATTTAGTTGTTAAGATACCTTCGAGCTAGTATAAAAATAATTTTACTAATCTACGTTAAACAAACAAAGTAACTTTACTAGCAGTTAAAAAATGTTGAATAACAAAATTAAAAGGAACTCAATATAATAGTTGGCATCAGTTTCGGATATATGACGAACGGAGAGCTTACGGAAAAATAATCAGAATAACTTCTCTGATTTAAAAATAAAACCAGTAAGTTAACTGCAGAGTACCGAGTCTTACTTTATGTAAACACTGTGTTAAATGTAGAAAAAAGATTTATTAAACATTCTGAGAAATAAGGTTTGTTACCTTCGTAGGTAACTTTCCAGTACTACTCTGTCTAGAAAGTACCGGGAAAAGATCAATAATATACAAAATGTTTGTTATTCATCCAAAATTATTTTATCACCTTCAAAGTATGCTCCTTCAGAAACGATACACTTACGCCAATGAATAATCCATTCATCAAAACATATTTTAAACGCTGCTTTCGGAATTGAGTTCAGTTCTCGCCGCGAATTCTCCTTTATGTCTTCTACCGATTGAAAACGGGTACCACGAAGTGGTAATTTGAGTTTAGGAAAAAGAAAGAAGTCAGCTGGATCCATATCTGGTGAATATGGTGGTTGCTGGATGGTATTTGTTGAGTGTTTGGTCAAAAATTCGTTCACAATGATGGCCTTGTGCGAAGGCGCGTTATCGTGGTGCAAAATCCAAGAATTTTCTTTCCACAAATCTGGCCTTTTTCGTCGAGTTTGCTCTCTTAAACGCCGCATAACGCTCAAATAATATTCTTTATTTACCGTTCGACCTTCCGGTAAGAATTCAGAGTGCACAACACCGCGATAGTCAAAGAAAACAGTCAACATGACTTTGACTTTTGATCGACTTTGGCGTGGTTTTTTCGGTTTCGGTTCAGTTGGAAGGCGCCACTCCGAAGCTTGTTGACTAGTTTGCATGTCAAACTCGTAAACCCACGTCTCGTCACCAGTAACAATGCGTTTCATGAATGTTGGGTCGGAATTGACTCGTTCTACCATTTCCTCGGCGACTTTCATGCGATTGAGTTTTTGGATAAAATTCAGATCTTTTGGGACTAGCCGAGCGGCAACATGTTAAATACTCAAATGATTAGTTAAAATGGTACGAATCGACTCGTGAGATACAGAAAGTTCGGCGGCTATCTCTCTCAGAGTTGAATGAGGATTTTCAGTCACTATTTCCTTCACTTTTGCGATGTTAACTTCAGTTGCAGACGTTGATGGCCTACCAGAGCGAGGCAAATCTTTCATCACATCTCGACCGCTTTTGAACGCTTTGAACCACTCATAAGCACGAGTTTTTATAAAGTCGATTCACCGTAAGCCTTCTGTAACATTTTAGTGACTCCGAACACGAAATTCCATTAGCGATGCAAAATTTAAAACAAACTCTTTGTTCGATATTTTGTCCATTATCAAATTCGCAATACACGCTATATATGATATTACTAAAACCAGCACTGTATTTAATATAAATAACAGATGCAACTCAAACTCCGCGCCAAAATGGAAAACAGTTGTGCCAATCTAACAACAACAAAATAAAACAAAAATATGAATTTGGAACCATAAACAAATCATCCATTCCCGATACTTTTTGACTGAATGTATAAGCTGATCTCGCGTTGTATAGGATTTCCATACAATGAGAGGTCCGCTTATATTAGAAATGTATAGCTTCATATGTAGCGGTGTGTACCTACCCACTGACATGGTGCACATACGCAATTTATAATATTTTTATAGGTGGTGCAGTTGACGCCTCAGCACAATTGGCAAGAGCTGCAGCCAAGAAGTCAGATGCCGCCAAACTAAGCAAACCACTCGTCATTACTGCGGTAAGCGTTGACTTTTTACTAAACATACATAAATAGGGTAGGTACAGGGGGTAATCCTACGCATGCCATCCGCAAAGTGTCTGCGGGTGAGTATGGGCCAGCGCAGACAGAGAGGAGCGCAGCGAAGAGGATTTGATTAAGCCACTAGAAAATCAACTTTAAAATTATTAAAAGTTCATATATGCTTAAACATTATATGCCCGGGACCGCGCAACCATTTTATGTCAGGTTCAAGCATATATGCACTTTATTTCTATAATTTTATAGTTGATTTCCTAGTGCTTTAATAAAATCCTCTCCGCTGCGCTCCTCTCTGTCTGCGCTGGCCCTATGTCGGACTTGCACCGGCTAAACATTACGCGCCTGTCGGGGAGGGACTCCGGGAACGTGAGTATGCTGCTCCGGTTTTGCGCCATGCCCCAGGTGGTTGGGATTACTGGGGACACGTACCCTGGGACAAATTTAAATTGTAAATAGGGTACCTAGTTAGGTACCTTAACTGTCTCTCGTGCGATGGTAAGAGACGACAGCATGGAACACTCATATGCAATAAGTAGATGCTTAATCAAACCTGCCCAGCTAATAAAACTAAATTGTCCTTCGGAAAACGGAGAATTCCATTCCTTCGCTGTTGGCATGTCGAATAACGTAATAAAGGAACCTTAGCAGTAAAGTTGCAGTATCTTGCTCAGTTTCGTGTGTTTTTGATGGACCATGATGAAGGAATAAAATTGTGTAACCGCCAGGATGGCCGGGCCTAATACATCATAGGTATATATATATCTAGGTCCCATAACAATGTGCAAAATATGAATACCATCTTAATTTAGGCTCTGACGTTTAATAAGTGTTCATAAACAATAAAAATCTCTGATCACAGTTGAATTACCAGAAGTGATCAATACTGAATAACCAATTCTGACAGTGAACACCATCTGAATCCCAAGATAAAGTCATGGTGACGCCTGCAAAACTTAAATAGCAAATTATGCAGTCAAATGCGTAGTAGACAAATATCAGGCGCTATTTGGTAACACTAAGCATTCTCACAATTTGATCATCTATCGTGGGGACAAGGTAAAAATAGTTTCATTGAATTGGTAATTTAGTATCGACATTTAGTACATCACAACTTTTATCCATTACTGTCAGTACTAGCAGATTATGAGATAAATAACTGAATTAGGTAGGTACTTGTTTTTGGTGAAGAAGCTACCTAGTCCTACTGTTAAGACACGCCGTGATACTAAGTAAAAAAAAGTAGGACAAACGTTAATGTCTTTGTTAATTTTTTCAGGAATGTCGCTGCTTAGAAGATGGTACGTACCTAAATTAATATAAAGTTGTTTGACTGTACATAGGTAATTATGATAATACCTAAATGTATTCGCGACAGAACCTGCCACTCTTAGAGACCTGCCGTTTCTGCAAAAAAAGGCAATATTAAGCAATACTATTTATGAGAATAGTAAGTTTCATTCACTGAGGACGACACTCTTATTTTAACATCAGTTATCGCACAAGATATGTCCGATATGAGTTAACAACTGGTGTCTAAAGATTACAGCCAGAACCAGACTCAGTCTCTGACAAAAAACTGAGGCAGTAACCCTATAGACTGACTGACTGCGTCTCGATGTTAACAGCTGAGCGGCTACTTGCACTTATAGCTCTCTTAATTTATTCCAGATCTTATAGGGTCAGCCACTGACAAATAAAAAAATAAGGCGGCAACCCTATAGACTGACTATGCGTCTCGATGTTAACCGCTTAGCGGCTACTTGCACTTATAGCTCTTTTAATTTATATTCCAGATCTTATAAGGTTTGTCTATGACAAATAAAAAAATGAGGCGGTAAACCTATTAGACTGAATATGCGTCTCGATGTAAACCGCTGAGCGGCTATGTGCACTTATAGCTCTCTTTATTTATTCCAGATCTTATAAGGTCAGTCTCTGACAAATAAAAATAATTTGGCGGTAACCCTATAGACTGACTACGCGTCTCGATGTTACGCGCTGAGCGGCTATGTGCACTTATAGCTCTCTTAATTTATTCCAGATCTTATAAGGTCTGGCAGACCACGAAGCAACTATGGAGATGAATCTGCAAGAAACTAATTACTGATCAAGTAAAAGAAATCATTCTTGTCATAAAAGTTGTATATCATTTTGGAGAGTATTTTTGTAATAAATAATGTACTCAATCACGTCTCGTATTTATTTCTATTGATTTTTTTAAGACATATGCCGCACTAGGAAAGTATAGACCTGTAGGTACCTATCAGTACGCATCTTTATAATCCAACATCCAACTAGGCATGACTGCACGTGTGGCGCAGAGGTAAAGGAAGTCGTCTCGCTACTACCTCGGCAAGCACGTGTTTCGGCTTCGCGCCCCGTTTAGGCCAACTGTTTGTGTCAACACTGTGAAGTGTGAACCATAAATTGTTGTTACGAGTCCGGTCGGCAGTTTCTGAGAATTGCACTTTTAAGTCCCCCGCGTACAGGAATATAATACCATAGTACTGACATTATTTTTAAAAATAAATACTTACATATTGTGAGAAATTGTATTATTTAGAATTTTTCCGAAACTCGTATAGTAAGTATATCCTTTTTTTAGTTTTGACAGCACGTGTGGCACAGCGTCTAAGATAGTCGCCTCGCCGCTTCGTGTCGTGGGTTCGAGTCCCGCGCCGGACAACTATTTGTGTGAACCATAAATAGTTGTTCTAAGTCTGGATGTAATTCGTATCCGTCTATTGTGTTTGTAAAGTACCCCGCGACACAGAGATTAGATTCACTAGTGCGGGCGTTGTCTTTAAAAAATTCCATATAATGCCACGCGTTCATGAAGTAATGCTCCGAAAATTTAAAATCTATCTTTTTCAGGTAGGCATTTTTATTATTGGGATTAATTAAAAGACATTATTTATTTATATGATTTTAATGGTAAATCCATTACCATACAATATTAGCTTACATTTAATTCGAATCACTAATTCAAAATAACAACAAAATTGTCTTTTCACCAGTTTCCCACATCGAAAGAAATTATACAATCAATAGTAATGAGCTTATTACCTGCTAATATTTAAGCAAAATATCTATGAACTCAATAGACAGTATTTAGGTTTAATTTTTTTTCTTCGTACTTATCTTAGAGCGGATGAAAAACCAAGCGAATGTTTTATATCTATGAATATTTACAAATAACTCTATATCACACTAGTAAGAGCCAAAGCAGACTGGTCTTAGCATCTACGACCGGCGATTTCGTACTTTTTCGGGGGCACCAAAATTTCTCACAGAACTTCTATTAAATGCTGAAACATAATTCAGCATTCGCCGTAAAGCACATTTCGAAACCGAGTAGTGACACAATTGAACTCGCAAATCGTCCCAACAGACAAAAAAGCTGGTCGCTAATGCTAAAAGTATCGCGTGTACTATAGCCCTATAGAATAGCGATGTGATGGAAAGCTGATATCATACAGAAATTCCAATCCACAGGATACACTACACATTATGCACACTTAAATATGACGCCACAAACTCATACCCCATGTGAATCAAATACCAAAATCCAATGGTTGCGCCTGTAAAGTTCCACATGTGATTTTTGATATGGTTCAAGAAACTAAAAAAAAAACATTTACTTACATTAAACACATTTATTTAGAGGCACGAATGTATACATTCTTGACAATTTGTTTATTTCCAAAAGTGCATAAAATGGCAAAGATATGCACATAATGGTAATTGGCAGACGCAACGTAAGTCATTCTAGCTGTCATGGTTGGAAGCAAATTTCAAACCGATCTTAATAGGTAGCCTCAAAAAATATCTACTTCCCCTTCACATTTGATCAGTTTCAATGTGGTGGAAGAGAGTCCCATCTGAGTTTTCAAATGATTACCATAAAAGGACAACTCTTCAACTGCTCTTAACCATCTAGCAATCAGTCTTTCACATCTTTACCGATTATTACACGACACTTACGTTATTGAGAATACATCTTATTATCAAACTTATGCCATACCAGCTACATCACGTTCGCATTGCAATATTCCCCTGATTACCATTGATATATACAACTACTAGATTAGTAATTCCCGAGCCAATGCGTAGCCAGCTAACATCTGCTCAGTGCTCAACTGCTCAATGAGACGACAACCTTGTTGATCAGAAACAAAAATTACTTTTTAATGTTATAATTTTTAATGAGTGAATTTCAAAAGAACTGAAGACTTCAAAAAGAAGAAAAGTTCTCAACTTTTTTTTAAAGGAAGTTTCTTAACGTGGCTTCTTGGCAGCTAGAAATAGTTTGGTAAGATACACGTCATAGGGGGCGCTTTTGCACTTCCATGCGGCTCGAGTACCATACGATTATCGTTTACAAACAAATATGAATACTTTATTTTTTGTAGTTTTCAGCTTGGATGAATTTTTTATCGAGCTGAATGTTTCTAGGCGTGATGCGACGTTTTGCTCTGACCTCGATGAGATATTTGCACAGATGATAAATGGTTCAACAAATAACATCAAGCGTCTGTACAAGTATAGCATCGAACTGGAGCGCTATTTCTTGTGTAGTAGAATAATTGTTCTGTTCTTAATGATAATTCATAAAAGATGTGCTCATAGCGGTTTTGGAACTTCCAAAGATTATAAATTGATTATGGAACTAGTAGATACTGCGAAAGACCTACTAAATAGGTATAATTTGTATTACAGTAGAAGTTCTAGCAGGTGAATGCACCAATAAATGAGTTTTTGATTATAATACAATTTCTGCGTGCGATTTTCACTTTGTCCACGCCCTGCCAACGAAGAACCAACACGGTCTTTTAATATTTTGTTTACGAACGATCGTCGGTGCTTGGGCGGCCTGATGTGAACCCAGAATAACAAAAAAAATGGTTAAATACCGCCTATCTCAAACAAAAAAATTGTTGCAGGTATTTTTATCGATGTAGATTTGGGCTCAAGAGAATATTGCGCATAAGAACGTGATCTTACAATAAAATATTGTTATTTCACAAAACTGCAGCTAACATTATATCGATGATATAACTAAACTTATATGTGTACGTGCTATAAAATTAACAAAATGCGTGATGTTGTATAGCTTTTGCTAAATCGCAAAGCAACATTTCGCATCGTTCATGTCTCTATTTTTTCTTAAATTTTAAATGCCTTTACTACGCATTACAATTATTATCTTCAGAGCTACATTGTTTACTATTTATTGTTACCTATATATTATAATCATTACCGTTGAAATCATCCGATTAACCAAAATTTACCGAGCAATATTGATACGTACCGGGTTTTAGCGTTATATGTATAACGGTTTGGTACAGATTAAACAAATACCGTAAATTAGATATATTAAAAAAATAGACATGAGATCCTTCCATAACGGGATGATTGTAATACTAGTTTTTATTAAGCAATATAACTAAACGGAAAAAAGTTTTTATTGAAGTTATACTTCTTTTGGCGCGATGGAGAAAAATGATGAGAGTGAATTTTAACGATGCGCGCGCACACCGATACCAAAAAATTTAACAGCATGAAGTTAGTTCTAGGTGGTATGACAGTGAATTTTTACGATGCGCGCGCATCGTAAAAGTTGAAGTCATGAAGTTAGTTCTAGGTGGTATGAAAATGTATGAGAGTGAATTTTTACGATGCGCGCGCATCGTAAAAACAACAGCATGACGTTAGTTCTAGGTGGTATGAAAATTGATAACTATGTTCAAGTTGTATATTAAGAAGTATAACTTCTAACGCGTGTACATAAGTACACACAAGTCTTTTTTGAAACAAGACCATTTTAACTTTGTAGTTTCTATCCACAACGCTTGGCTATATACAAAATTAATAACACTGTTTTAATCGTAGGACATTGTTAGAACGATCACTCAATTAAAATATTAACCAATTCGTTGTGAGCGACACCTATTTTCGAACACGTCTATCTGTGGGGGCGAACAAATATTTCGTAATGCGACTGTCGTGTCAAGCGCCATAGAAGTTGATGACATGCCTATTGTACCATCAGTCATGTACAACATTGGAATTTTATAGCATTATTCGCAATGCAAAGCGTTTATCTAATCTCAAAAATGGGAAATCATAAATTTGATCGTCCGGCGGGTCTCCAACCAGCACCATCTACCAATCCGGGGTTGGCGCTCTGCGTTAAGCTACGAACGATACACGCTGGCAGATCAAATTAGGATTCCCTTGCTATAACCCTTCCGGAGGATGTAGGTATTATCTATCGGTTTTGTTTTCTAGAAACATGGCCGACTGATATGTTCACAGTTGCATGTGAAAGATCATATCATATTGATAATACCTTCCAAATTATTAAATTGGAATTTTATAGCATTATTCGCAATGCAAAGCGTTTATCTAATTTAAAATTCAGTCGGCCATGTTTCTAGAAAAAAAACCGATAGATAATACCTACATCCTCCGGAAGGGTGTTAGCAAGGGAATCCTAAATTTGATCTGCCAGCGTGTATCGTTCGTAGCTTAACGCAGAGCGCCTAACCCGGATTGGTAGATGGTGCAGGTTCAAGACCCGCCGGACTATCAAATTTATGACTTCCCATTTTTGACATGTACAAAATATTAAAAAATAAAATAATAATGAAACAACACTCACTTGACGTGCCATCCGCAACGAATTAGTTAGTAGGTGGCCTCGACAACATAGTTAATTTATATTGATTATTTATAGCTCGAAATAGCAAATAACTTATAAAACCACTGTTAAATACCTCGAATTGTTTGTAAAACCTGTATTATGAAAATAAGTTACCAAACCCAGCATAGGAGGCATATTTATTAGTTTTACAAAAATATTTATTATAAACACATTTACACTGAACACAAAATCACTCCTTTAAAGTATTAACAATGTTATGGGGCTAATTACAAAAACCTCGATATGTGTAATTAACCCCTAATATAAGGGCAAACAATACCAAATTGACCGACACTGACTGAAAACAATTTCTACGGAGAATACGGTTTTGGTTTTGATTTTTATTTTTAATCTGTGATGATTACAGTTAGTCTAAGAGCATAGGGGTCTAGGAAGAGAAGCCGTCTAATAAATAAAAGATGTAGACGGCAGCAGACGATCATAATAATGATAATCAGTATACTGCGACACAAGTTGCATGTTAGGGAAGGTCACGCAGATCTATGTAGTCTCAGCCACATTATTGGGGTAGTGTCAATATCGTTCGCCATACATCTATAATAAAAAAAGAAAATCATAAATAAAGCATATTTCCTTCATTTCGAAATTGCTGATAAGAAATTATTTTTCATAGACCCTACAGGAACATAGCAAAAGACTCTCTAATCACATTTAAATGTGTTTTAATTGTAAATAAATACAACTTACAACTTTTACAGCAATTTTAAAATCCACGGGGACGGCATTCATATGTGGAAGCGAATTTAAAAATCGCCATCAATACAAACTACACTTTCGTTATATAAACGTCCAGGTTTATTTAAAAACATATTTCTTCAGTGTTCATAGATTTCCACATGAAAATAAAACAGCTTTTCTCGTCATTAAAATCGCTCAATAAGCTACCTGTACCAGCGAGATCTTTCGACTAACAAGCCATTTGACCCTAAACATCCTAATTACTAAGTGAGATCTGGAGAAAAAAAAATCTATATTGGCAGTGGCTACGGGCAAAATATTCTATGAACCGACATGATTTCTATTAACATTTTATTGCTGATACATATATCCAATTTCGATGTTATTGTATGTAAGGATTTATTTATTAGGATTAAGATTATTTAATCTAAGTATTCTGGTTCATATTGTTATACATTGTTTTGTTTTTGTAATTATGTGTAGTATATCTAATTAATTTTTAAGTACTCTAATACCAATGCAGAGATTATATGTATGGCACCAATCACTGGGGCCAACTAGAATATTTATGGTGAACAGCAACATATTTTGTTTTTAAGCACATTCTATATTTGGTATTGTTATGTATTGTTGATTGTTGAGTATTATGAATAAAAGTATTTCTTTCTATTTTTTTAATGACGTGGCTTGCTAGAATTTGTGGACATAATATTGTTGACGCCTAAGAGAATGAATGCTTTGTATAAATACAACGCAGATTATAAACCGGTATCCTTCACAGTGATTTATAAAAGGCGGAAAGAGAATATATGCAGAACTAGCTGTGCCCGCGACTTCTTTCGCACCCTTTCAACCCTTTTTTCGCATTAAAAAGTAGCCTATGTCCTTTCTTAGGCTTTAGACTATCTGTGTACCAACTTACAGTTAAATCGGTTCATTAGTTTTGGTGTAAAAGCGCGATATACAGACAGAGTTACTTTCGCATTTATAATATTAGTAAGAATATTGTTATATGAACCTTTCGCCACTGATTTGTCGATTATCATTCTAATATATTTTAATGAAGCTGCCTGTAAGGTCTTCTCTGTACATTATGACCGCCATAAAACAGCTCCCTGGCTCTCTTTAAGTGTGAGATGCGCTCATTGCATATTCAATAACAATTGAAATCGGACCTTTGATGTTATAGGTATCTATCGGGCGCTAGTAGCAGTCACGCACCGCGTGCATTCCCTACGGAATTTATTCTTGACATACTGCATAATATGCGTGATATTGCCCTTCTGTTCTTGGTTCACAAAAACCACTAAGTCTTTAGGCACGACTATAATAGATAAGGTGTCAAAAACCGGGATAATTCACTAAAGAACATATAAGATATTGGAACGAAGTTCCTTATCGCGCGTTGCGAAAGGGGGCTAGACGGAAAAAATTAAGACTAAAAGTTGTAACGACACTTTTTGCTATAGTAAGCTATTGTAAGCCGTGCGGCGTGCGCATGTTTCTCTGTTTGTCTCTCTCTCTCTCTCAGCAAACCAGATATTTTCGTTTCGTCTTTCTATTCCGCATTGAAAAATATTTTATAATAGTATTTTAAAAATAAAATTTTATTACAAATCCTTCACTAATTAATCGAAAGGAACTTCGTTCCATCCGGATGTCCCTTGACACCTCTCAAGTTTTTATATAATAAACATTCCTACAAAATTGCTTTAACCCCTTAACTGGTAGTGGCAATATAGTTGGCACCATATTTTGAACTCTCTTGCTTTGTGATAAGATTCAAAATCAATCAATTAGAAAATTACCTACTACCAGTTAAAGGGTAAAAGCATAATCAATATCACGAACTCTAAGTAATATGTTTACCGCGACGCAATTTCCTCAATTAAGGGTAATGTTAGATATAGCTAGAGGCAATACAAGGTTTTATATCAAAACGCAATGTCAAAAAGGATTATTATGTATTTCTATTCCACTTCATTCACTTATTAATTAAAGATGCATTCAGGCAAGATCGGCGCTGGATTTTTTTAAAGACATCGCCCGCATTAGGGAAATGATTCCCTGTTTCGCAGGGTACTTTAAAAACATATAATTGACGGACACAAAGTATATCCAGACTCAGAACTACTATTTATGGGTCACACAAATAGTTGTCCTGCGCGGGAATCAAATCCGGGACACGAAATGGCGAAGCCACTGTCTCAACCGATGCGCCACACGTGCAACGTGAATGGCATTTGATTTACATTTCCCAAAATTTAGACAATATTTTGATGATCGCAACGTTTTCAGAAAGCCAGAATTACGTTGTGTAAAATGTTTCTTTAATTAAAATAAATGGCCAAATTTTGAGAAATGCGCACATTATGTCAAGACAGTCCTATTCTTACGTTTTGTCTTACTTATAAGTAAGTATAGACGCCAGCGCATCAAGCTACCCCAATCTGTAAAATTTCTCCAATTGAAAATTAACCTCGTACTTAAGTGACAAAGTTTAAAATCCATAAAAGAAATTTGACAGATTGGGGTAGCTGGATGTGCTGGCGTCTGTACATCAATTTTCGTTAAATAACGTAGCCATGTAACTGGTTTCAGAGTCCAATACACATATTATAAAGTTATCCTTCAAGTAAATAGTTCAGCACATGTTTGGATCCCATGACACCAAATGGTGTCATC
The DNA here is from genome assembly GCA_951640165.1 of Pseudoips prasinana. NCBI lineage: Eukaryota > Metazoa > Arthropoda > Insecta > Lepidoptera > Nolidae > Pseudoips > Pseudoips prasinana. Next base: position 16,248,354 of record OX621236.1, on the reverse strand, counting down.
AAATCCAATGGTGTGCACTTGCAAAAGTATCAAAACGATACCAGTGCACTTAGCATTCCTCCTAATCTACCATTAATCGTCAACTAGGCAACACTTAAAAGCGCAATCAAACGTGACACTTATTGTACTGTGAAATACTGTTATATTAGAATCTATTGAGTTATAATATAAACAGAGTTCTAGATATTTATTGCTTTCGGTCGAATAAGAATGTTCAGAATCGTTAAATAGGAAAATAAATGTTCGATCCAGACCTTCTAATTTAGCATTTATTTCTAACAAAGTTAGGTTAGACGAAAAATGTTCAGCCGGGTGTTGCGGAAGTATTGTACGTTACCGCGACCCCGGCGCAGGTGTGAGATGGAACACCGGGGTGGTTTTCAGTCAGTAGGAGTCTGACAGACCACTGGGACAGACATCCATGTAGGATTTTCCACCCCGAAAAAACAAAGGAACAAATGTTGACACGCATCAATATAATTTTGCTGCGCAATACAGAATGGCCAGTATTTTTAGTTACATACTTCACAGAGTATATAAGGTGTACCAAAGTCAAGTAGTCAACTTGACTGAATAAATTAAAGAAAACAAGTTATTCTTGTATGGCAAGTTAAGATTTTTATTCGGTTTCATAGATAAATTAACTCTAAAAGGAGTGATTAGTCCCTCCCTCTTACCCATCACTGCATCTCCTGTAAGCCAGGATCAACAGTGGCACACAATCAATCGATACTGAGCGGTGAGACTCAGGCATGTCCCGGGGAATCCGGAGAATACACAACAATTTAAAATGGAGTTTATAAGGAAAGAGTTGGAAAAAGGTAGTTTTTCTCTTCAGCCAAAAGTGGTAGACAGAATGGTCTCTTGAAGCTGAGATGAAGAAAAATCACAATTTGATTCAGTATTTTGTTTACTATGAGCTAATAACGATTCTGAAAAATCTATTTTAGATCAGTTTGGTTAACGCTAATTACCTAAAACCTTTTATTGGTGGTCTTCATCAATTCCTGATTGTATAGTACGTAACAATAGATCGTGTAAGTTTAGCGATGTCGTCCACGAGAGGTATAGTGATTGCCACCTTCGCGACTGTACCGCCGTTCCTTCCGCTCGCCGCGCGACCTGTCGCGTCGCTCGCGGTCCCGCGACCATTCCTTGTCTCGACCATCGTGACTCCTGGACAACAAAACACGCGTTTAAAATGGGAAAACAAATATAAAAAATATATTGTGACCGATTGTAATTTTGTAATCAACAGGCCGGTTTGCGTGATTTCAGATACTTGCCTTTCATGCCGCAGGTCGTGGTTTCGATTCCCACCCAGGGGCTCAACCGGCTAAGTCGCCGAACCTCGATTTCTTAAATGGCGTTCAAATAAATAAAGGTGAAAAATTACTTTAATCAATCGTTAAATCGGCTTCAACGTTGACAATCGATTCCGGACCATTAATGACGTCACATGTGCTCATGGAAGCCGATTTAACGATTGATTAAGTCATTTTTAACCTTTATTTATTTGAACACCATTTAAGAAATCGATATTCGGCGACTTAGCCGGTAGAGCCCCAGGACAGATATTTGTGTGCATGAACATGTCTGTTTGTCTTGTCCTGAGTTTGGGTGTAATTATCTATTGTGTAATTATTACATATAAGTGTGTATTTACAAAAGAAAAGTGGTATATGTAGTTTATCAGTTATCTGATTTCCATAGATCACGCTCTGCTTAGTTGGGATTAGATGGCAGTATGTGAATAATGTCCCTGGATATTATTATTATTATGTTGTCCGTTTTTTATTGGAATACACCCACCTTACCTACCATTTCTCCAGTTTACCAAAAGCCTCCAGAAAATAAACTTGACACTGACGCAAACCCCGGGGAATCACTTAGACTAAAAAAAAATTCATTCCAATTTCCCCCAAAGCAAAGCGGGATTTGGACTGTAGAAATTAGGTCTGGGTTCTCGCACTGCAACGATAGACAGACATAGACATCCCTTCCTATTTTTCTAATTGATACTATTTAAAGCTAATATTCAAGAGTCCTTCCTGAAAGAATCCAGTTCATCTCAATCCTCAGAGACTGTCTCGACCAAAAACCATAGAATTTGGTTTTAATTTACTTTCAAACATGTATATTTTTGCCTAGAAATTCTCGAAAATCCTTGGCTATTCTACATTACTATTGCCTATTACTTTTGTTCTAAATTTCAGCCAAATCAGTACAGGAGTTGAGGTAAATAATTAACAAACAATTTCGGAGTTAATTACTATAATAAAGATACATTTGGAGGGTGTATAGTCGCTCAACAATGAAAGTTCCGGAATTATTTCATATTGTAAGGAAATTCACAACTTGTAGCCAATATCTTGGATTATAAAAAATAAATTAAATGAGAAAAAATCAAATTAATTCGATTACCTGGTTTCTCCAGCTGACCGGCTGTCCCGAGACTTGCGACGACTCGTGGATCGCGACCGGGACTTGGATCGCGGTGACCGCGACCGCGACCGTGACTTGCGACCCTTCGGCGACGATTCCCGCTCGCTGTTCAAGTTGAAGTCGTCAAATCTAACAAATAAATGGGGGACCTTTTAATCCTAACGTGGGGCAGTAAAGTCCCATGCCATGCTTCTAAAAACCCAGGACTAAATATGCAGTCCTATACAGGCAAATTTATTTACAAGCGCCGGCAAAGTGGTTATATTATGGGTACCCGAAGGGACAGGCAAAAGCAGGTGTATCTGGGCAGGGCTAAGACTATCAAAGATACAATCCTCCGGGAGAAATGCGGAGTAAATGTGCCAAGAGTGATGAAATATTATAAAATGCACAATACTTTTCTTAATGGTGTGGAAGAATGCAAAACTATTGTTTAAGAGGTGGTACGTCCTTGAACCCCATGCTCTTTTAATTAATACAATGGGACTACTCCCAACTTCTTGTCACATCATACAACATTAGCACACAATAAAAAAGCTTTGACGTGTGATGACTACCCAAATTCTTTTAAATCACAAGAACTCTTTTGGATTCAGTTATAAATTTCATCATAAAATATATAGGTGATCGAAAAGGATGTATTATTTTGTACTAGCAGAATACAGGCAAACAGTTTTTAAGTGTGCTGTACACGAAGAAAAACAAGTGTTGAATGTTATTAGTGGTAAATAGATGAAAGTTAGTTACGAGGCATTATAACTACGTTAATATACGAGATTGGAAATCGCCGAAGTCACACTACAAATAATTGTTCTGATAGATAATTCTCTTCACAGTAATCCTTGATGCCAAAAGATCAAACTTCACTACATACAAAGACAGATTATCATTGCATATTCGGAGATATTTACTTAGCACTTAATATAAAATATTTAAATAAAATGTTACTTTCATAACTGTTACCCTTAAATAAGCTTTCCTATATAGTTTTCATTATTTTTGGACCTTATTAGTTTAAGGTTGAAATCTAAAATTGAAATTATGGTCTTGTATACCGCACGGCCTGTAAAAGGGTTAAATTGTATTATCCATGCTTTAACAACGTTTATATAAATATACACCTACTAGCTATCCCGGCAAACGTTGTTATGCCTTAACAATAGAAATAAAACCCGAAATCTCAATGTAAATCATACAGGAACATAAAAAGTAGCCTATGTCCTTTCTCAGGGTCTAGACCATCTGTATACCAAATTTCATTCAAATCCGTTCAGTAGTTTTGGCGTGAAAGAGTAACAGACAGACAGACAGAGTTACTTTCGCATTTATAATATTAGACCGGATTGTGTTTCAAGTTTCCATTCTGACTGCCTCTCTATAATAGCATGGCACATGTCGCCTTTGACATTCACATGGAGATGTTAGGTACTAGCATTGTATTACTTACAAAATTTATGAACAAAAGAAGTAAGAAGTATGTAAGAATGCGACGAATTTCCAGTCCTGAATATCGCTAAATCTTATTATTTACATAATTATAATTAATATTTTATAAAAATAATTAAGGTTCATTGTGAATATTATAAGTAGGTGATTTATTCAAGCAAATTTAACTTACTTGTTTTGAGGTGCCTGTGAAGAACTTTGACTAGAACTGGAGCTTGAGGATGAACTCGATGAAGATGAGGAACTCCTAGACCTGGACACAAACACATTACATTATTGCCATAATTATATGAGTAAGAGACATGATTCTGAACACCTAAGTGAAATTTTGTAAAAGTTTTCTACATAATTAGTATAAAAGTAATGTAGTATTATTAGATTTGTAAAAAACATTAAACATTTTTGTTAAAGAGGTGTTTCCATTTGCGGAAATTTCAGCCTCAAATAGTTTAACCACTTTCAATGAGTTTTTATCATCTGATAGAAAGTTAAATTGGGATTACTATTTACCAATCATATAATCCATTTGATCAAGTTACAGCTATTAAATACTTCTTACATACTCCCAAACTGGATTAAATAGTAAATTGAAAAATGTCTCGACTCTAAAGAAATGCTCCTAAAGCATAATAAAATATTATAATTACCCACATCTAGGACCAACCTTCTCTTACTGCTCTTGTTATCCGGGGAAGGGTTCTTATCATTTTTATCGGAGCTGTCTGAACCTGCCTTGGAACTCTCACCATCCTTTGATTTATCTTCGGCATTATCTACAAAAATAATACCTATTTACTGTTTGTATCTAATTATACATACATACTATGAAATTTTAGTATAGTACTTATGTATTTTTTATTCCAAAATTTTAGGTATTAAAATAGTTTTAAAGAAAATATCAATATTTATTTAAATCTTGATATTTTCTTTAAAACTATTTTAATACCTAAAATTTTCCAGGAAGTTCGTGTAACAATAGGGTCACATACAACCAATGGAATCAGTTCTTTCAAGAACTATAGCGGAAAATTGACTATTATTTTTAAATTAAAGAAATATGAAATGTAGGGTCATCCATTCCAATACATACTGTGTAATAATCTCGAATAAAAAAATGTAATTTTGCACCACAGCAGCCATATTCTTAAAATCAAACCCTCAGTAACAGCTGAATAGGACCAGTACAAAAACAAATTTTTGACCAAGAATCAATTACAAACCGGCTTTAGATGAATTTCCTTGTTCTTCATCGCTGCCCCATAAGTCATACTTGGACAAGTCTGCTTCGTCGCCAGACTCCTCCTCGTCATCTTGGCCCTCGCCTTCACCTTGCTCCCGAGGAGAACCTTTGCCCTGAAACAACCGCACTCAACAATCACATAACTTCTCAACACAGCCATAACACCATACATTTAACACATGATACAAATATCTCCTAGATTGGCTCTATATTTTGGTTTTTTGTCAGAAACCTGACTATACACTGGAAAGTTTGGTAAGGAAATATCAAAAAAGTTTGTCCTTGTCAAAAAAAAGTCAAGACACCCTAAACGTCAGAATTATTTTTGCTAATACTGTTAAGCCTAGAAAATCATTAAGGAAACTGATACTGACGCACTCCACGCTTTTGATTAAAAGCTATAAATACATCTACTCAGCTAGTATTACATTACCAAGCAAAAGAATATGAATAGTGCAGGGTAAAATAAACTCACGCACGAGTTTATTTTTCCCTTTCTTAAATACGCACGAAAGTAAGCATTAGACACATCATTAGACACGGGGACTATAGCTATATAAAATCAAGGTCATCATCACACACAGCCCCCACAAATAAGATTGGACCTACATACTTGCTTTTTAACGTGGTCCCATGTCGGTGAATTAACAAAGTTAACCATATTTTTATTACAAAATAAAAAAAACCAAAATACAGGCCTAACCCAAACATTCCAATGTAGCTGCAATATGTTAAAAATTATAAGTTATGTAATATCACAAATTAATTTCCCTTTTTGGCAAAATGTCTGTATGTTAATGTATGAAAATAATTGAAGTGATGTGCTTTGTTGTAGAATATTATGTATTTGAAAAAACAGATTAATCGAAAACCATAATTTAAACACGTCATGTAATTCCTAACATAGAAAGCATAATACAAACCTTTTTCTTTCTTTTCTTCATCTTTTTCCCGCCAGCTGACTTTTTTGTACTATTATCAGGAACTTTAACTGTTAATTTCAATCTATTCAACATTATAGGTTTGGGTAAAGCAAAACTTTTGAAATTTCCTATAACAGGCGCATTTTCATTTAAATTATGTTTCTTAGTAGGATCTTCAAGAGACTCAAGGTTTATGTTCAATTTGTTGGCTATGTTTGGCGGTATAACAACTGGGCCTGGATCAAATATGTCACTTAAAAAAGGAGTTTCAGTTGTGTGTCCATCCATTAGTTCCAACTGTCTTTCAATACTACCATCTGCATTTGATTCTTGCTCCCAATCATCATTGGTTAAGTTAATAGTTTCCATACGAGCTGCCTGTTCTTCAGAGATTTTGTCTTCAGTATCATGTTGTTCAGTTTGGTTAGGGTTATTTGAAGAATTTTCTCTTAGTTGTTGTAGATTTTGTAAAGCTAAAAGCAAAGTGTTGGTATTTATACCTGCCAGTAAATTGGATAAGTCCATTTGTGGTGGAATTTGTTCCTTTTGTGGTGATTTTTCAAATGCCTTATTGTGAGCCTCTATATTTTTTTTTGTTGGTGCTAATATTATAGGTTCCATTGGCATTGGAATCTCGTTTACAGTTTGGTTATTTTCATTTGAAGATGTATAAGGTGTTCCTGGATGAATGGTAACAGATTCAAGTATCTGCACTTTCTTAGATGGACTTCTGTGTATTTTGTTAAATGTAGTATTATCATTATTTGATTCCGATAGCCGTAACACTTCATCAGACAATTCCATTGGAATAGGTTCAGGGGAGAAAGTTATGAGATTTGGTTTTGAATGTGTATGTGACTTCTTATGAATGTTATGCTTTTCCTCATATTGTGGATCTGCTACTCTTTGCTTAAATGGTGATGTCATTTGAATCTGCTTGTGTTCATAATCATTTTGTTTATACATCAATGGGCTAAGACTAGGTGGAGGAGATTTGAAGCTATGAGTAGTAATTTCTTCTTCATATTGTATTGGGCCTCTTTGTTTTAAAGGTGACAACATTTTAGAAATCTCCTTATTTTGAAAGTCTTTCACCATATCCAACAGTTTTTCTTGCTTATCTTTAGTCATACCTGTTGATGTGTTTGTACAAGTTACAGGTATTTGGGAAACATTTTCTGGAGTTGACTCATAGAGCATGTTTGATGTAGGACTGGGCTCCCTGTCTATATTAATAGTGATGGGCGATGGAGAGTGTTGTGTAGTTGGTAACTTAACAGAACTGTCAGTATCATTGTAAAGAGCATCATCATCATCATCCCATGTTTCATACATTTTCCTGACACTGTCATATTTTTCTAGATCATTATTAACCTCTGGGCTTCTTTGAGCTGAATTAGACGTATCAAAAATGTCCAAGATACTTCTATTTTTAGAAGTTGAATTAGATTGCACAACTGCAAATATGCGGTCTGTGTTTTCAGGTGGTATTTGATTTGTTTGAACAGCCTGAATTGGCTTGTCAAATGGCAAATAGTGTTCAATCGCAACTCTATCATCAGCTCTAGTGAGTTCATCAGAGTTAATTGTAACAACTTTTTGCAATTTTGCTTCCAAACACTTAGTTTCTTTTGTATATGGAGGTGTTTTGGTTTCTTCCTGAGGTTTATTTAATGTGTCATTGGTTTTGGGAGGGATGTCCATCGTTATACTGTTTCTCTTTTTGATGATAGTTGCCCCATTGCCTTTAGCCCAGAAGCCTTTTCTTCGGACATTGTCTTTAAACTCTTGATAGTTCTTTTTAGCATTTGAGCCCAATCTCGTAGGCACATACTCACTAGAATAGGTGTCATTATCAACAGAGACAGTTTCCCGAGACTTAGCATTCATGTTTCGCAAATTAACTGTATAAATATTACCAGTCACCAATGGAGACTGATCTGTCTGTTTAATGGTACTGTAACCCCCCAAGGACTGCGCGTCATTTGATCCATAATTATTAGGTTTTGGCAGCACAGCAGGTGGGCCACGTTTCTTTACTTTCCGTCTTTTCCTGCTTTCTCCAAACTTTCGTGATAAGAAATTATCTTCTTCACTATTATAAGACATGGAATCTGAGTCAGAGGCCTGTGATTGTCTTGCTGATACAACGGCTGTCTTTAATGCACTAGAATTTCTAGCATTAACAGATTTAGCAGCAGTGTGTTCTGAATCAGTATCTGGGTAGCTGGAATTTTGACTATCCCTTGAACTGGAACGACTTCTTCTTTGGGTGGTCTGAGATGGAGTCCTTCTTTGCGACCCCTGGTCTTCATTAATACTCATTAATCCAGCGGGTGGATGTGCACTCTTCAAAGGAATAACTAATGTTTCAGCACTCACACTTCTTTGTAGAGGTTGTTGCACATTCTTGTCAGATTCATCTTCGCTGTCAGAAGTGATGACTATTTCATCTGGATTTGGTAATTTACAAACTGATTGCCCTACAGAATCTTGGTTAAGTTGAGATGTTATAGTAGTTGTAGGAGGTGATTTCTCTGTGTTATTGATTTTTAACTCTGTGTGAGCATCTACTAAGCAGCCTGTTGTTAGAAGCCGCTGTCTCCATGCAAAAATTGTTTTGAAATCCGGAGCAGGTTTATCATAGAACTGTTCAAACTTTTCAGTGCTGAGTTTACAGTTGTTATAGACAATAGCATAAGCAGCAGCCTTAACTCTTTCTTCAACTGAGTAGGTGACTTGGAAATCACCTGCCGGTGTTGGCCCTGCAAACCTGTACACTACATCATTGTTTGTAGAGGACACTCTGTTTTCCATCACAGGATTATTGTAAGTTTTAGCTATAGGTGAAACTGTATTGTCACGTTTGCTTTTCTTTGAACCAGTCTCATAGCCTGATGAAGCAGTGTGTTCTTTATCTCCAGTGCTAACAAATCGTTTTCTTGATGGTGCATTGTTATACTTGTAATTGGGGAGCATGTGATCTTGTTTAACATGGCTAGCTTGTTGATATCTACTGATGGCCGCTAGGGTGAGGGGGGGAAGTTCACATACTGAACCATCACTAAGACTGCCACAAACTTTTTCTTCTGGTCTCTTTGGATGCATTAAAAAGTTTGCTCCAAGGGCTGGCTTAGAAAATTCCTTATTTGTTTCCTTCGGCGGCACTGATGGTGGCAACTTTTTGAATACTGCTCCTTCAGTGATGCCAACCTGAAGGCAGGAAAAATTATCTCCACTTTAGTAATGATGTGCATCAAAAAGTATTGCACTTATTTAACATAACATCAAGTCTTCTTAGCTTCAAATTCCATTATTCCCTGAATATTGGATAAGAAAGTAATAAGAAACATTTAACAGATGAATGAGTAGTAGAGAGAGAGATTATTTTGTTTATTGGAATACATTTATGTTAGTCATTTTATTTAAGGTTTTATAATACAAAATTATTTTTTGAAACATATCCCCTATACATCCTACTAAATGATAATGTACTTGTTCCCAATATAGAAATAAAGCATTAAGTATCTTTAGAATGCCTTCTTGTACGAATTATATCGTTTAAGAATTACCTTTTCTGGAGGGTCTTGACTGCTACGTTTGCGCTTCTTTCTGCCAAACTCATCGTATTCATCATCAGAGGAAGGCTCGCGTCGCCGGTACTCTACCGTCCCGCGCTCATTGTAACCTCCTCCGTAGCCCGTGCGAGCTTCCACCTAAAAATGCAACGAGAAACATTGATTTAAAATGTTTCAATTTCTTATTTCCACAAATAAATAGTATGTGGTACATACTTCACCGAATTTCGGCGCATTGCAAACATTGCAGGTTTGTCGCCGAGCCCAGTTAACGTTAGCACATTTGTTGCACTGCCAATCGTCAGCATTGAATAAACCACGAGATTTTTCAGCAGCCGTCTTTCCTATCTCCGTTCCAAGCTTCTTTTTACTATATGAAGACGATTTTGGGCCCCCATCCGGCCTTTCTTTATTGCATCGGTAACATGAAATTCTTCGGGCAAAATTTATATTTCCGCAATTCGCATCACTGCATATCCAGTCTCCGTCGTTCATTTTGTTGTGGATTTACACCTTTCTATTCCAAACGACGCATACTCACGAATGAACACTTCCACTTACAGCGAATAACCAAACATTTCTAGATTACAATTAATCTAGAAATGCCGATATGTAAATAAAAGTCAAAACATTGGCCGATTCTCCGCTATCAAAGAAAACCAAGCTCACTTTTGCAAGAAAAGTAATCAAGCTTCATGCCAGCCATGACGTGACGCAAATAAAAAAATATTTATTTCCTCCAATAAACCATAGTGTCGCTGTTTCCGTTTCCAAAAAAGCGCGAACTTTTCATTCTCATTACAGAGTAGAGTTAAAAAAGGTAAGAGAAATCCTTCAGAAGTTTTAAGCAGTACTTAATTAAAATCCGGTTATTAGTAGGCGGTAACAGTTGTACTTACAAAGCAATTTTAACATAAATCTAAAATAAATTTGTAAGCTGGGATTTCCATTTCCGGAACTGAAATAGTCTATGGTCGAACATTACTAAATAATATATTTATTTTTATAAAATATGTACAATTGACAACAAATGTAAAATTTAATATTGATTCTCTCTAATTATAAATTATAACAATTTTATACCTAATTAACAATTTTTGTAATACATTTCCTTTTTGCCAATTCAAAAAATGCAATAATAAAACGCACGAAGGCGGCTATTCTTCAGGTTCGGAAGTTTCGAGCCTCGCGCGCAATTTACTTGGTGCTGTCAAAATTGTTTACCGTGAGGTTACTTTTAATGAATTTCTGAGTCGCATTTACTTTATTTAGTGTAGTCAATATTTGCAAAGATTTATTTCATAACACAATGTATCGATCATAATGAGTTTTCAATGTACAACCAGCCAACTGGATATGTGATAGACTGTCAAAAAGTACGCGAATATTTTGCAAAATAGGATTTTTACATAATGTTATCGCACGATGTATGAAGATGACAACATAACTTGTACTCCGAAGCGCTACGTGTTAACTGAAGTGACAAATTCAGCCAATTATGTGTCGCCAACAGCTAACCTCAAGTTACTGACTAATGTGGCATTGCAATATCCCACACCGCCACCGAGCGCCGTTCACCGCAAAGAGAAGTCTCTCCAGATATTATGTGACAGGTAAACATTTACATAATATTGTGCACATATCATTTACACGGATTAATGATTAAAACGAATGGTAATTACAGATTTCTCAACTTGTATCCACTCCATGGCGCTCCTGTGGAGATACAGCTGGATAGTACTGCAGCCCGGCTAGGTGTTGAAAAACGCCGAATGTATGACATAATTAATATACTGGAAGCTATGCAATGTGCTGTTCATAAAAGGAAGAACACATACCTTTGGCATGGAGGATCTCGACTAAATTCATTTTTAAAGATGCTAAAAAAGCAAGGAGAGCATCTCAAGCTGTCAGATGCGTTACGTGGGAGAGCCCCCAAGCCTCCCACACCCAAACATAAAACTCTGGGAGTTCTAGCTCAGAGGTTCTTAATGCTCTTCTTAGTTGAACCCCCAGTAAGTATCTTTTTAGATATTTGTGTTCATCAATCATATTAAATTTAATATAGGTATCTCTTTGTTGGTATTCTCATATCTATATATATTTGATGGTATACATATATTTAAAGGCATTTGACCAAGCATGGTCTGTTCAAAATCACTATAATGAACCATAATCTCAAAAAATGATTTTCTGTTACTTTGGTACGTAAAGAGAATATCCATCCAGCTGTGGACATTGATGGCAGTGATGGTCAACAGCTACTGCCATATGAAATCATCTTATTTAACTATAATAAAACCTCATTGTATATGTATGAACGGGAAGTTTATACCATGTAAATTTATATTGGTTTCTAATTGAGAGCTAAAACTTTTAATTTTATGTTGAATTGTTAGACTGACCCTGAATATAATCTATATAATTAATAAATATTGATATAAAGCCCCTTCTTCTTTGTTTCTTATAGAGTTAACTTCTTGTTTTATTATACTACTATTCCAATTTATTGTCTCCTTGAATCTTGTAATCATTCTAATGTAAGTTTATGCTAGACTTTAGTGTTCTAAATTATGGGATTTAGAACACTAAATTCTTATTGTTTAGTCACTTTAGTTCATTCCTTTACTATAGTCTCACTATAATCGTAATATAATCCTATTGATCAGTCTTATTAAATTATATGGTTTAGCTACATTGTAATTCCATAGTTAAATTTTATTAATTAGTCTTACAAAAATTCCATTGTATATTTGTACTAAAAGTTTATTTCACATTAAAATTCTATTGTTTAGTTACACTTAAAATTATTAAGCTTGGCCACACTAAAATTCTATTGGGATATCTTATTAAAATACTATTTTATGGCTGGTTATAGTTTTGTTGCATTAAAATTTTGTTGTTTAGTCACACTAAAATCCTATTGTTTAGTCACACTAAAATCCTATTGTTTAGTCACACAAAAATCCTATTATTTAGTTACACAAAAATCCCATTGTGTAGTCACACGAAAATCCCATTGTTTAGTCATACAAAAATCCAATTGTTTAGTCACACTAAAATCCTATTATCTAGTCACACTAAAATCCTATTATTAGGTCACACTATTTTCCTAGTGTTATTTCTTACTAAAATATATTTATATTATAATAATTCACACAAACATTCCATGGTTATATTACACAAAATCCTATCATTCAGTCATACTGATTACTGATGTTTTCTAATAAGAATATTATTGTTATACAGAATACTCTAATAAACCTGGAAATGGCTGTGAGAGTGCTGATTGACTTGTCAAACAAGAATAAGACAGTCTTATCGCCAGAACAACAGGATCGCCAACACAAATCCAAAGTGAGGCGGCTCTATGACATTGCCAACGTATTTATTTCTATTGGTCTCATTGAAAAAGTGTCAGGTAATTTAATTTTAAAGAAGCCAGTTTTTAAGTATGTGGGGCCTTATAAGATAAAAAAGTGTGACAAGACAGAAGTGAGTACTCCATCCCCAATAACACCGCTGTCAGTGTTAGACAGTCAAGAGAGGGTCTCGGCATGCCATGTATTCGCCGGTAGGTCCAAACGGAAATTGGAGTTTACAATAACTCCTACTTCCACCAAAGAACTGAAGTTCGGTATCACAACCCCACCTCATACTCCGTCACATAAGTGGGATGAGATCTTACTTGTCGCTGACATGGAACTGACTAGAATTAACAATGGAGTAGTCTTGTGATTAATTTAAAATCCAATTGTATTGTATTCAGATTTTTATACCTGTAGTTCTTTTATCTATGTTTGTCTTCCAGGAATTTTATTATTAAATGTCACTTGTGACTTAAAAGTAGACAAAATTATAATGTACTTTGTTCCTATATTTAAATTTTATTCAGTTGTTGCTCTGAGCAGAATTTTATTTGTCGCAATATTTGTAACCACTGGTTATAAACTTAGTACATAGTAGTGGCGAAAATAGATGTACTTATAATAATATTGTCAGAATGTGACTGCCATGACATAATTTAGTTAGAGAATGAGTGAAATAGCAATACAAAAATGGTCTAATTCTGGTGTTTGTTTTAATATAATTACATCTATCTTCATCATTGGTACAGTTGAGTTCTCTGTTATCTGAACAGGGCTTAAAATTATAATAAACTGTTAGTTTGGTTTGTATTAGCGATTGGATTTATAAGGAGTACATAAAAAACCCTTTAACCCAGTACAGCTAACATATGCCTTGACTGTACATATAGGGAATGTATTGAATATAGCTTGCAGAATGTTTATGTGGTGTGAGAGATTAGACTGGACTCCTTTTGTTTTATTTTGTATTTATGTATTTAATTTTCTATCCTACAAATAGGATGCATACTACAAAACCTATACTATGACAGATTATGATATGTTTTAACTGATATATGTATACTTGGCTACTTGACGTAGCCATTCATTTATATAGAGTATGCTTTTATTTTTTATTTGTTTAATCATTAATCATAATAAATTAAATGGCCTTTATTTTTTATTAATTCAATTACATAGTTTTAGTTCACCCTGAATCATATGTTAGAACTACACTGAATTAAAGCCAGTGTGGTGAAACTTTGGCTAACAAGAAAATATTATTACTACTACTACAGAAACAGACTTATTTTGGTTGCAGTAAGACCCTGTGCACACCACGTTTAATAAACGCGCCGTCGAAGCGCGTTTTGGAATGCGCGTCGACGGCGCGCTTTTATCCTACAGAGCAGTTTGGTGTTTGTTTGAATCGATACAGACGCGATGCTTACACGCGTCTGTATCACTACAAACGCGCGTCAACGGCGCGCTTAAAACACGTGGTGTGCATAGACCCCTAACACCTTATGTTTGACAAGCCCATAATATCCTTCACATCTGAACTATTTGAGGTTGGGTGATGCAATAAAAGAGTATATTGAAAAAAGATCAATAGTGCTTCACTATTGGTATTACAGGCCATGTTTCAAAAACAAAGCCAATAGATGGCAGGGTACTAGAAAATTTGATCTCTTGGTTTATAACGTTCGTAGCGTACCTAATGGTGTCGCCGAAAGAGCGCCTATCCTGGATTGGTCGAGGCAGACAATGAAAATTATGATCTCCCAGTTTTGAGATTAGACTTGCTGTGTGCATTGCTAGAACTATAAAACGAAATTTTTATAAATAGTGTGTTTATATTTAAGGTTTTCCATCTACCCAAGGAACTCAGCAGCAACTTAGCAAACCAAGTTGCAGATAATCTATAATAAACAAACATTTTAACGCGTTTTCTTCCTTTTCTAAATTTTTGTCAAGTGGGTAGATCGAGATTCTTTGTCTACTAAAATTGTATTCCTCACTGTACTGTGATTAGACTATTAGTAATGGTATGGAGTCAGACTATTTTTATTTGTTCATGGACTGGATTTGGAACTTGCCACCACTGGACTGATAATAACTCTAACCCTTTTAAATCCGCGAAACAAATCTTCTTTCATACAACATTTCATGAACTCAATGAATAATTTTCGTTAGAAATTATTTTACTTTATATTGCAAATGTATGAAACATATAGCATAGATTTTTCAACTGTAACCAGATTTGTAAGAGCACAATAATTATGCTCCTTCCTTGAAAAGCAAAGGGGACTGATGATATCAAGAAAACAGGCTTAGATAGAGTAGGTAGTAGCATACGTTCACAGCATATTTCATCGCTAGAACAATGAAAAACGTATAAATAACAAGTTGTAAAATCGGTTTAACTATGTGTGTGTCAGATGCCGGCCCGCAATCTGTTTTAATTTGCAGCTAAAACTGTTATGTCGCCATTAGAGTTTTAGAGTATTTGATAGCTTTTATCGAGGAGTACGTTAATACATCTCAACACTAAACACACTTGAATGCAGCTTAAAACTAAAGGAATGGCTTGGAGTGAGCATTGCTTATAAATATACCTAAGTGCAACTTACGGTAAAAACAAATTCCAGGTTACTGTGATTGATTCTTCCGCAATAGCATAAATATAGATTGTAGCATCGTTGAGATTATAATGATATAAATAAAATATACTAATTTTGATTAAAGTTTTATTGAAATAAATACACATTTCTGTTCTATAGCCAATAAATGTACAAATACTACACACATAATAAAGTTATAACTTAATTACCTAATGATTAAATATAGTACAAATAATTTTATTATTTCTTGTAAATATTATACAAATCTATTAAAATAATGAATTACCTTAGGTAGATCTTTATTATATAACTAATTAGAATCGAATAAATTTGAAGGTTGAATACAAAACCGCCTAGAAAGTACTGGTAATAAAATATAATAAATATTCATTTATATTACGCCCTGATCATGGCAGGATTGATTAGATCTAACGAGCTGATTAACTAGAGTAATGAAACAGAATTTTAAAACCCATGAAATAAAAAAAATAAAAACGGAAAAGAATTTAATTTAGGACTAGGCATTAAAAGAAGAATTATCTATATTAACCTTTCTATAATAATTACGAATATGAAACAGGCCTCATTAAGCAAAATGAATTTAATTACATATTTACAATTAAATAAAGACCATGATAAATTTTCAAGCCACATTTAAATAATTTGAGATTTCATTTGTATAATTAGGTGCTTCCATTCATACAATTTTTATTATTAAATACATTTAGACATCAAAAGCTTGAAACTGGGTACATGTTAATTTAAGGCGCTCTTGTTCGAATATTTGAAAAGCTTGAACTGTTTTACCCATTGACTGTGCACTTAGTAAAACTAAGATTCAGATTTTTCTTTAATTATGAAGAAGTAGAAACATTATTGCTATTAGGTAACATTTGGTAGATACATCACGTAAGATAAACTACAGAATTTCTAACACTATTTCGGTAGTCAATACAAACCATTTATTAATGTTGACTAAATTGTATTAAATCTTTAGTAAAAAGTTTTAAACAAATGGACGCATCAAAAGAAAATATAATTATATATCTTTCTTATGATGCGTCCATTTGTTTTCTCTGTAATATTCAAATAATTGGCAATAAATTAATGAAGATTTTTGCAAATAAAATAAATTGATTTAGGTTAGCTTAGTAATTTCATTGTAATTAAATTAATCCATTTTTTATTTGTTATTTTTTATAAAAAAATATTGTATTATGTTTTATAAAAATGTTGCAGTACAGTGGCTGTAAATATGATTTTAGACAAAGAATATCTAGTTTCGGGGAGCACTTTTGGGACTTTATTCTTATTTATTATTAACAAATTATAGCAAAACATTTAACTTGTCAATATACCTGAAAGAAACTGATACTATCTTGCCAGTGTTAAGGTGCTGTAATTGGTTTACACTACGTTCGGAAACAGCCATTGGAATAGAACTACAAATATCAAAACAAGAGCACCCGAGATAAAATTCCTTACAAACACAGATTAGGTGAAATGTTTTGTCTTGCTTGTTTAAATGCAAAATAATATTTCTTATGATAAAGAGACTTTTCTCATGTTAATTCGTGTTAATAAGGAATATGGATAGTTACTGAACGAATTAATAATAAATTATAAACCAATCTCAAAAATGGGTAATCATAAATTTAATTGTCCGGGCGGGTCTCGAACCAACACCATCTACCAACCCGGGGTAGGCGCTCTGCGATTCGAGACCCGCCGGATGATTATAATGATTTCCCATTTTTGAGATTAGATTAACGTTTTGCATTGCTAATAATGCTATAAAATTCAAATTTAATCATAAACCACATTTACAATAAAATTAGTTTGCATAGTAACAATTGTTAGGCGGTCGCTAATTTATAAATGGGATAACTAACTACCGTAGTATAAAATTTTACCCAAGCCAAGGACAAATAGTTGGACTGTGTGATGTATTTACATATAATTATCATCAGTTGGGCTCGATCCGGTGGGTGATGCGGCCTGGCGGGGGCAGGAATAGAGGCAGGTGACCGTGTCACACTTGCTCGATCATTGGGAACTGCTCCGGGTCTTCGGGTGGGGGCAGAGCTTCGGCGTCGAAGAAACTTGCGTGGAGAGCTACTACTGTTACCGTTGCACCTGAAAACATACACTTTTACACTATATGTACTACCAGCGTCCTACAGGACCCTTGGGTTTGCATTCGTATTGATGAAACGACTTCTGCGATCTTCAATCGTAAAAGAGATCAGCCTTTTTACGTATTGCAAAGTTGCAATTGTACAAAACTTAAAAGACCCTCTATACTTCAGTAGCCCAGAGTCGGGGTTCGAACCCCGATTATGCTCTGGTACTTAGTTTGTAGTTTTAAATTGCTAGACGGCTCGAAACCGCGCTCTCTATTGCCCGGTGAAGAAGTGAAAGCGTCCAAACCTAACAAAACGTCATGTAAAATTTTAATACCTAATGTCTAGGGTCTAACCATGTAACACGGGCAAACAAAGCCTCCACGTCATACTGAGAAATATTTTTTAAAGGTTAACTACCTCAGCATGCTCAGTTGTCTAGAAAAATAAGCTAACAGCTAGATTTAAAAAAATCTACGGAGGTATGTACCATACTTCACTTTTCACAACTTTACTAATTGATTCAATGGAATCAATTAATAAAGTTGATTTTTGTATTGTAACATTCACCATATTCTGACGTAGTTGAAACATAACTCACCTAGTACCCAGAAGAGTACAGCTCCAGCGCCAGCCAGCCAGCACACAGCCATGGACCCAGCAGCCGCCACAGCGTACTGCTGCGTCTTCGACAGCTCCCAACCACCAATCTAACAAGTCACCATTGAAAAGTTTCAGTTGCAAGAAGAATTCGTAAATAGTTTGTAAATAAATTACTGTGCAACACTTCACCAGATCAGTTGAGTCAGATGTGTTCTAAAGAAATCAGTTCAGACGAGAAATGAAGCAAAAAAAGTTAAAGTAACTTACTCTGGGCTGAAATTAATAAAATAAAATATTATCATGATGTAAACTGTACCAACATAACTACTTAATAATATCCTGGGACATT
This sequence comes from Pseudoips prasinana, assembly GCA_951640165.1. Classification (NCBI taxonomy): domain Eukaryota; kingdom Metazoa; phylum Arthropoda; class Insecta; order Lepidoptera; family Nolidae; genus Pseudoips; species Pseudoips prasinana. Next base: position 16,229,676 of record OX621236.1, on the reverse strand, counting down.
ACTAACACACGGCCATCTGATCCCAATCTAAGCAGAACTTGTACCTACTATAGAAATCCGATCAGATAACTTATATCACACTAATATTATAAAGGCGAAAGTTTGTGAGTGTGTAAGTTTGTTACTTTACTTATATCAGAATAACACATAGACTATATTTTTTTTACATTAACGCGGGTAAAACCGGGTGGCACAGCTAGTACTACATTATAAGTACTACTTTTCTTTTGTATATACTTATATAGATAATTACACCCAGACACAGGACAAACAGACACATTCATGCACACAAATATCCGTCCTGGGTGGGAATCGAACCCACGACCAGCGACATGAAAGGCAAGCATCTACCATCCACGCCAACCGGCCCGTCAAGAATGGCTATTCAATCTGACATAAACCTATTGTTCCTATTTGGATTAAGTAGGAACTCTTACAAAAATTTCTGGTCATATCTTTTAGATACAATTAGAAATATGGCAGACGAATTTATAACTGCCATACATGACTCAGTACTTATCAATTAATTTTATTTTGTAGCCTATCCTGCCTTTGTTATCGCATGGGCAGTGGTTACCCTAGTGTCAGAGTTGTTCAAGCCGCCAAGTAGGCCTCTGACATGGCTTAACGACCGTTGTCTAATGACTACAACCGGGACCGACAGCTTAACGTGCCATCCGAAGCACGGAGACGCTCAGAAATTAAACCAATTTGGTGGTCACCCATCTATGAATGGACCGCGAACCTAGATGCTCACTCGCCAATCACTTACGGAAGTAACTTAAAAGTTGAAATCGAATTAACCATCACATTTACAAACAACTGCTCAACTATAAACTTAGAGAATCCCTGATTTGTTTCACTTATGTAAAATAGCGCCCTTAGATATTTGTTGTGATTTACCTTCCAAGTGCTGGGTCCCGACGTCAGCTTTCTGTAGCCAAAGAAGCTAGCAACCATAGCAATCAGAAGGAGTGGTGATGTAATGCTAGAAAAAAAAACATTATATAGTCAATAAACATTTCAATAACTAAATGACACTGAATATAATGAGCAATACTTACAGACAATATGCAAATAATCCCAGAAACACCATTAGGTAGTTGGCTTGGAAATGTTCGACGTTTCTGTAAAAACGTCGTGATAGCCTCGGAAGCGAAGGAGGAGCCTATAATAATCAAAGTTAAATGAAAACCTTGAATAATGTTCATGTAATTTGGTAATTTGCATAAACCAGAAATAATAATAAGTTTTATCATATTTGTTTATTTAAAATAAGGGAGAAAAGGAGATTTAATGAAATTTTGTTGTTGTTTATGTACTTTGAATACATCAATTGGGTGTAAAATCGCCACACTTTGAATACATCAATTGGGTGTAAAATCGCCACTGTCACAAGGATCAATTTCCCTAGTACAGGCGTTGTCGTTTAAAATAATAAATCTTATTAGATAAAAATTAGTCAACACCTGCACTATGGAAATGAATCCTTGTGATATTGGGGATTTTACACACAATTGATGGAAACAAAGTACATAGACTTGGAATAACAACTTAGGGGACACACAAATAGTTCTCCTGTGAGGGAATCCAACCCGGAAAACGAAGGAGTGTAACAACTGACTTTACTGCACATACATGTGCGCTGGGTTATTGCTCTGCTGGTTTGAGATAATATTATTAATGCGATAGGTAAATAGTTTTGGGTGCGGTACTAAATAAATTAAAGTTCATGGTTAATTAAATGTCAGGATAAAGCTACCTTAAAGTTTTCAGTGGCAACAAATTGTGTCCACGGTCTCCGAGTAGCCAGGACTCCCATAATGAGAGCTGGTCCAGCTCCACTGCGTACATGCTGGAGTAACCTTAGAACATATTGTAGTTATTGTTTATCCACTATCACCAATAAAAATAAAATAACAAATTCAGCACTTAGGAAGCAAATGAAAATGACAAGAAGTGGTTAACAGAAAAAGCTAATATGCACTAGGTGGTGATTTCGCTTGTGAAGTAATTTGGTGTTCAAAAATAGGGGTACTGAAAACTTTCCAATTAAGTTTTCATAGCAATTAATTAATACACACAAAAATAATAAGTATTTCTATCTGTTGTTGAGTATCTATAGAACAAGGTTTGCTTAGTTTGGGCTAGATGGTGTTGTGTGATAAGTGCCTGATATTTCTTTATATTTATAACTTAAAAACTTCCCACATGAATTCCAAATTTATATAGGTCTAATTTTGGCCATTGATAACATTATTTATAACTGAACTTGAATGCCTTACATGTGTAGACAAGACTGATTGTTTACAAAATAATGCTATTGCAATAAGAGATATTGTAGTAGCAATGCGTGAGTTATCCACATATTTACTCAGCTGACCATGACACATAATAACTATATTGTTTTCAGTAGTGCTTACAAATTTCAAACCAGTATTTACTGGTTTGAAATTAGTGAACAACCAAATGGTCTCTCAACCTAAACATGTATAAGAATTACATTTTTAAAATGTAAATATCCATTATGAAGCTTAGTCAATTTATTCCAGAGATTTTTAGTAAGAACTTTGAAAATCTTTTCCAAACTACATGAAAGGATAATAGGTCTGTAAGAGGTAGATTGGATTGGAGATGGTGGTGAAATTGATTTACAGAATTTACGCCATCCAAATAACTTCTTCCTTGCCAGAAGTATATCTGTGCAAGCAGAGGTCTTACGAAAAGAAAGATAATTTTTCATATTTAGATAAGTAGCATAAATAACTCAGCTTCATTACGCCGTAGAGTGAAAACCTTGGAAGTGATCACAAACAACGAGGTTCTCAAATATAATGATCAAAGAGGGCATTAGGAGTGTCAGAAGCTTCGAAATATGCGTTTCGAGGTTTTCTTTCAAAACATGCAAAGAAGCTAATTTAGTTCAAATTTGACATTTGAGGTTTTCAGTCTAGGTGTAGATATAGAAAGATATTTTTATAAGAAATGATTTTAATAAAACAAAGAAAAAGTTATGAAATGTTACAGATGAAAGATAAGCAGTTTTAAAATCAACCAGGTAGGTAGGGAGACTGTATTCAAGAACAGGATGACGGGCAGGAACAAGAACAACACCTTTTCATTATGATGGGAAAATGGTCACTACTATAAGATAATGCAAGAACAGACCAGGACAAAGATGAAGCAAGAACTGGAGAGGATAGGGCAAGGTCAACAACACCTATCTTTTGATTGAGATATACTCTTCTGGTGGCTGAAATGGCTCGACCACCAGAATTAACTATACAGACATTCAAATCATTAAGAAATGATGACAAAGAATCACAGAAATGGGATCTCCATAGTATAGGACTTGAATTAATATCACCCAAAAACTAAAATAAATGGTATGGTGGTTATTAATCAAATTAATATTGGGATTAGAGATGTAGATGGACACAAAGGTTACATTCAGAAGCTTAGCAGCAACTACATGCAATGCTGAGTCATGGGAAGGAAGAGATATTCCGAATTATGTATAAGATCTATTTATAAGCAAGGCACATGCAGCATAGCCCTACTCTGTCATCACTATTACAGTAGAAGCTGGTTAATCTAAATGTACTGCCAGATTTAAGGGAGGTTTCTGAAATTGCACAGACTAAAGGTTGAATTGAAATTATTTAAATAATTAGTTCATGCTTTCTTTAGTGAATATTTCTACAATTCCACGGAGAGCCAATTGGGAGCTTGAGGATCATTACCACTATTTTATGAATATTTATAATGAAATTAAAATACAAAATAATTTTTGATTTGCATGTTATCTTTATTAGATCAATGTCACGTTTCAGGTATGTAATAATAAGTGATGTATAGGTTATGTAGTTTTGGCTCACTAAGCAGCTTAACAGAAGAAGTAACTTCACATAAAAGACAATAATACTAATATCCTGGGAGATTATTCACATGGCCATATGATCCCAAACTAAGCAGTGACAGACTCACAACAAACAGACATGTTCATTCCCACGTATATCTATCTGTCCTGGGTGGGAATAAAACCCACAACCTGCAGCAAGAAAGGCAAGCATTAACCAAACACACTAACTGGCCCACTAAAGATAATAGTTTTATTACATATATAAATAGACTTACGCCTGTTTTCCAGAGGGATAGGCAGAGACAACGAATTTCCATTAATCATGATCTTTGCACACCTCTTTCTCGCCTTGATTACTCTCATATAGTTTTATTAATTAAATAATTATAATTAATGTAGTAGACCTGAGTCACCAGAGCTCAGGTTCGAGTCAGGGGATGGCTAAGCCTCTATTGAGTGATACTATGTGCTGCAAGCAGGCTACAGTAACAGCTAACCATCGGCGAGCCGTATGGAAGTTTCAGACTCGGTAGTATAAAAACTACATGTTAACATACAGATATCAAATCAAAACAAATATTTAAGTTAGTTTGCGATAGCACGCGCGCCATAATCGGTTAAGGAACATATTATTTTATTTTACGTCATTTCTAATTAGAGTTAGATTATAGACACTGAGCAACCGATTTGAATGTATAATAATAATAATCCAAATACACAATGAAACTTAGAGAATACGTGATACCAATGTATTAGCGAACACGGGAAATAATGTTTTTAAATTTTCTGATGGATGTTATTGTGTACTATAAACACAACTGCAAGCGAAAACACCACGTAGCATAAATGTGTTGTTAGGACTTACAATTCCATATCATTCACATACTTTTGAAAACCTCTTTTTTCCACTGTCGCATTCATTTCTCCTGAAATTTCAATGTTCACGTTTTCAGACATGGTGAATTTTAATCAGCAGTAGGTATTTCTATAGAACTTTTTAAACAAAAATTCAAAATACTATGTCTCCAAAAACTATATTTATGCGATTTTTTTGACAGTTGACGTCAACTACACTGCCACAGGGAACAAAGAGAATATAATTATCAAGTATCATAAAGTGGCCCCAGAGATTTCTCTGAATGGCACGCGGTTAGTGGAAGATGATCGGTTCTGCTACCTTGGATCGACCGTAGAGAATAATCTCTCACTTAACGCAGAGACAGACTCGCATCGGGAAAGCGGCGACCATGTTTGGGAAGCTTGGCACGAGAGTATGGCACAATAAACTGCTTACAATTAAGACCAAGATGATAGTCTTCCAGGCCTCCATCTTAAGCATACTCTTGTACGGAGCAGAGACGTGGACGTCGTATGCGAAACAGGAGCGCCGAATAGGTTCCTTTTACATGCGTTGTCTCCGTAAGATCTTGGGCATTACATGGCAAGATAGGGTCACTAACGAGAGATTCTAGAAATGCCGTTCTAGAAATAGCACAGCTACCTAGCCTGACAGCGTTTCTTAAACAGAAGCGTTTACGTTGGTTGGGGCATATGCACAGAATGGAACCCACTCGAACACCACGATGTGTTCTGTTGGGTGCGGTAGCTAATGCGAAGCGCGATGTCCGTAGACCTCTGCTTCGCTTTAAAGACTGCACCAAGCTGGATAAGGCCGCTTTTAAAATTGACCACTGTAGCTGGGAAAAGCTAGCTGAAAATAGAGTTGAATGTCGCAAACGTGTAGTGAAGGGTCGTCAGATCTGTGACGAAACCTGGTTCGGAGTACTTACTGATAAGATAAAATAAATTTTATAAATGTTTTCATACAATCAATACAATGTGTACCTAAATATCTATGTTACTAGAAATAATAATGTATACAACTATATTACTACAAACATGTTCTGACTATTTACAAGCGCTTTTTTAAAGTCTACGTGAATAAAAACCTTTTTTATTTATTTTATTTTTATATTTATAAGAGACAGAAGCGACATGAAAGCGGCTCGGCACCAACCACCGCAGACTTCTCTTGTCGTCAGGACTGCGGCAGGCTATGTCGCTCTCGCATCGGTTTGTTTAGCCATCAAACAAAATGTCTGTAACAGACGTAAAGGCTATATATATATATATTAAAGTAGTCTTTCAATATAACAAACTACGTGGGACATTTTGGCAGAATGAGCCTGGCCAATGTTTTATTCTGGATATGCGAAAGTAATCTAGAAGAAAATACAAGAACATCTGCATTTTACTTTTTTTATATTCCCAAAGACAGCTGAGATAATAGCAATCAAAGTACGCATTTTTGAGCAATATTATTTCAAACCGCAAGCGGCGTTTGATCGCGCTGTGACGGCACGTGTCCCCTCACGCAGCGCGCTGGCCGCTTTGCGGGTACAAATCTAGGTACTATTCATTTAGTCACCGCTGCTGGTGGCCCGCAGTGCCCAAGAGTTTTAATTCAAATGTTAACACACCCAAAAAGTGTTTTTAGTATACCTAAAAATCCTATGATAAGGAAGAAATAGATGACCGCAATACGCAGACAGGATTCAGTAGGACTGAAAACTATTGCATTTTGTTATGAATATTATTTTGATGTCAATAACTATTATATTTATACTTTTCTCTTATAGCACTACGTTATCTATTGTTGCATTTTATAATCAACTTCTGACACCTACCTACCTTTGTCATTTAAGGATTTTACAAATTAATCTTAAAAAAATAGTTTATTGATTCTTCTAAATGAGAGACATTAATATTGTTATAATCTATCAGGAACCTTGACATCAGGATGTTATAATAAATATATAAACCAACCATGTCGTATTTTTTTAATGAGAATAGGTGAATGTTACCTAACCTAATACTGACCTAGATTAAACATGGGATATTTGGAAATATATATTTTACCTACTTATACAATATTTCGTTATTATTATCTACCTTTGACTTTAACCACTAATACTTAATAAGTAAAAATAGGCATGTTGAATATAAGTGAAGTAAAATTGACTGCAAGTGTGGCGCAGCGGCTAAGACAATCGCCGCTGTGTGTCCGAGGTTTGATTCCCGCACCGGACAACTGTTTGTGTAACCCATAAATAGTTGTTCAGAGTCTGGATGTAATTTGTGTCCGTCTATTGACGATAAAAAAGGTTAAGAATGACAGTGGTATTAATGTACAGCTGTTAGCGTGCCGCTGAGTATAGTACTTTACCTTCGTACTTTAGTATAGTTGGAGATGGTGTACAAAATTTTACAAACATTTTTCTAGAAATATAATAGTACCGGCCTTCATTTTATCCTAAATACTAGACATATCTTTAACACTTTTGAAGATTTACACAGAGTGAGTTTATTCTCTGCCGTTTGGTCTTATTTTGGTCGTCTATAATTGTATTAAAATTTGGATTTATATGTAAATATAAAAAGGTACGTACTTATATTTTATTTTATATTAGTTTAGTTAGTTCTTTATTAGATTTAATAAAAAAGGTACTGAAAACAAAAAATAAGTAAGTAACTAAGTCGACAGCATTATTGGTAGATTAAGAAACTTTGGATTCTTGACGCCGCATGCTAAAGTCAATCAAAGTTTGTCAGTCGTGTAAGGAAATCTTCCTCCCATGTATCCCTCTTCCAGGGTGCAGATATATGTAACTCACAAGGTATTTAACAGGTTGATGTAATACAATAATAACAAATTAATAAATAAAGCTATGGTACAAGTACAGCGCCATGAATTTGGGATTGCCATCGTAGTGAAAGGATTTGCCAGTCAGGATAGGATTTGACTGACTGCCCAGGGTGCGCCGGACGTACGTAAATTCCACAGGTACGTCACACGGGGAGGCTCCTTTCGTGCACCCCAACACCAACGACCAACCGCTGAATACAAACACGTCCCATTTTTTATATGCTGATGACCTCGCTCTCACCTCACAAGCCGCCACGTTTGAGAAAGTGGAGGTTGACCTCTCAAATGCTCTTGAAAACTTGGCTGAGTACTATGTCATAAATTCACTAAAACCTAACCCGAGCAAAACCCAATCTTGCGTTTTTCATCTGCGCAATAGAGAGGCAAACCGCACACTGAATATAGTATGGAACGGAACGCCCATTGCACATAGTAACTTCCCTAAATACGCACTTCACGAAGCTGTGTCGACTTTTAAGCCTTTGTGACACAGGACTGTGATCATGCAATGGGTGCCGTGCGTCACTGTCCATTTTTAAGAGGCCTATTACAGTCCACTAGCGCCGCCAATCGAAAAAATGTCATAACTCGTAAATAGAATCAAAAATACAAAATGTGGTCTATTATTACTGTAGAAAAGGCAATAACGTAATTTTATAACACATTGTCAACACTTGAAATATAGGTGTTTAGCTAAATCGTGCATTTGTAACAAAAACGGCCGTTTATGTTTTGAATGCACGATTTAGCTAAACAGCTATATTTCAAGTGTTGATAAGGTGTTATACAATTACGTTATTGCCTTTTCCGCAGTAATAATAGAACATAATTTGTATTTTTGATTCTATTTAAGAGTTATGACATTTTTTCGATTGGCGGCGCTAGTGGACTGTAATAGGCCTCTTAAAAATGGACAGTGACGCACGGCACCCATTGCATGATCACAGTCCTGTGTCACAAAGGCTTAAAAGTCGACACAGCTTCGTGAAGTGCGTCCTTCCACTGAGCGGAGAACTCTTACAGGCTAGATGCCATCTGTGGCGAGAGTGTACCAAACTGCCTACACCATTTGTTCCACCATCTGAAAGTCTCGCCCCTGGATGGAAACTGCCTTGGCTAGCCTGGAAATCATTAAATAGGCTTCGAACCCAGGTTGGTCGCAGCAGGGAGAACTTGCTCAGGTGGGGTTTCATTAATGATCGCAGCCTTCAATGTAAATGTGGTGTAGTCCCACAGACAATGGGACATCTACTATCATGTAGCGCGTGCCCTTACAACTGCACGCTTAAAGAACTGATGGAGGCTACTCATAATGCGATTCTCGTGGCCAAGTTCTGGGCGGACACAGTTTAGATTGCCATCGACTCGCTAAGAAGAAGAAGAAGTACAGCGCCCGCGCGTCTTCATTTCAATGTTTCATATGGCGCGGGGCACGAGCGGACGGAGCGACCCGACAGCTGACGTCACGCGTCGAGCGCGCGATATCTTGGAAATTTAAAAGTGCTCAAAACTTCTCACAGTCATAACTTCCGTAATACTGCATTGATTTACGCGAAATAAAGACTAATCTAATGTACGTAATTTAATCTTTATTGTTAAGTAGCTTTTAGTGCAATATTCGCATGTGTTGGTCACCCTCATTGTCAACTTAAGTTAATGTACTCTGTGATCGGCATAACTTGCCATTTGGAAAAACGAGAAGAAACTGCCTACCTACGCGAGAAGTGGTAGCGTAGTTGAAATGGAGTTGAAATACGCCATGGAGTAAAAAAGTAAAGGATTACGCTAATCCGGGTTTTTAGTTGGCTCAATTATGACTATTTACAGTGGTCGAAGTTTGTAATGCCATTCTGCGGGATTCAGCAATCGTGACTTTACAATATTCGCCGTAAATATTTTTACTTCACTGAAGAATGTGTGGCTACTGGCTATACTGGAAACAAGTCGCTTTATAGAGTTCACAATATAGATAGAGCTGTAATTTTCTTTAACTCTTATAGTACACCGTGTCGATGGCAAACTAATTAAATTTTGTTGCCCCCAACGTGGCCACACTGATTGCCTTGCTTGTGGCATTCCTAAGATCATTTAAGTACACCTTAGATCAAACAAAACCCTCATCGAGCAAAGCTACAGCTATGTATGTAGCTTATTATTTTAGAAATGAATAAATCTCTATTGGCTTGTTCTGCAAAGGAAAAAAAATTAAGCATTTAGGAACCATAATAACTGAACATTCATCAAGTAATGAACTTATTGACAAAAGATACATCTCAAACTGTAGATTATAGATTGTATTATTTTTATGGATTTGACTTGAAAAGCCTTCCCAAAGGGAATGTAGGTAGGCATGATGGCATATTATTTTTTATTTATTGTGTATTACATTTTATTATTGGAACGAAGTTCCTTATCGCGCACTGCGAAAGGGGGCTAGACGGAAAAAGTTAAGACGAAAAGTTGTAACGACACTTTTTGCTAAAGTAAGCTACTTTAAGCCGTGCGGCGTGCGCATGTTTCTCTGTCTGTCGCTCTCTCTCTCTTATAGAAAGCAAGGCAGATATTTTCGTCTTTCTATTTCGCATTGACCAATGTGCTGTCGCGACGATTATTTTTGTTGAGTGTATTCAGGGTTTTGTAGGTACATAATAAATAATAACTTCGTTCCATCCGGGTGTCCCTTGATACCTCCCAAGTTTTTGGAACGAAGTTCCTTATCGTGCGTTGTGAAAGGGGGCTAGACGGAAAAAATTCTTACGAAAAGTTGTCACGACACTTTTTGCACTTTTTGCGGCGTGCGCATGTTTCTCTATCTGTCTCTCTCTCTGTGTCTCCCTCTCTCTTATAGAAAGCAAGCCCGATATTTTCATTTCTATTTCGCATTGAACAGAGTGGTGTCGCGACGATTATTTATGTTGAGTGTACAGGTTTTTTGTACATAATAAATAATAAGAAATAACTTCGTTCCATCCGGGTGTCCCTTGACACCTCTCAAGTTTTTAAATATTTATCATGGGTTGAACCCCAAGGGTTCAACCGGATATTGTTGTGAAGGTTTGGCTCCATAAATATAAAAAGGTCTCCAAATGCGTGGCATCAACTGTTTGTAGACTGCGCGTAGGCTTCTGTTGTTCACCTGTTTTCCTGCACAATATACGGATTCGGAATTCATCCCTTTAGACCTGGACGACGGTTCACTGGACCACATATTCATTGAATGTAACAATAATAATTCTGCCTTTACTTTATATGGTCTTCTTCCAAACTTAAAGATTCCCACTACCAATACTTTTCATCTTTACTTTTCGAAATATTAATGTGTTTTATAAGATGCAATGGCATCAAATTGTGATTTTACGTCCGAATTGTTTTAACCCCATCGACAAGTCACACAATTAGTTTTATCATATATATTCGAAATTTTGTTTAAATTTTATGGCACGTATTTATTAAAGAAGGTCATATTCCATATATGTCATAAGCCTCTATAGTTTTTGTATTGTCAATAAAAAGAATAAATAAAGATGACAAGCCAAAATGTCGTTTGTGTAAGAAGTGTAAGAAGGCACGTACCTTCTTGAATATGTTTCCATGGAAACTTGTTATTAGGTTGTCATTGTCATGTCGTGTTTTTCTATAGTATTATAAAAGATTTGTCGAATAAATATTGGCAGATTTGTCGACATCGGCATAATTGCCATTTGAAAAAAGAAGAAGAAGAAAATATTTGTCTAACTCAATATATCCTTTCGTCATAATTTAACATGGTAGCAGAGTGTAAATAACGTAGTAATTACGATAAATAAGTATGGCGTCGAGCTCACATACGAAAATTGAGGCACTTAATAAAGAAAATTTCGACACATGGCGGATTCAAGCAAAGGCAGTGAACGCAAATAAAAGGCCATTCTAATATAAAATAAATTATGGTCATGCGTAGAAAAACCGCTAGACTTTAAAAATGCTGATGAACAGACGAAAGAAAAGGACCTTATGGCTCAGTCAGAGTTAGTACAGCTAATTTCACCTTCCGAACTAAAACAAATAAAAAAATGTGAAACGAGTTATGACATTTGGACGCTACTCGACGAGATTTACAACAGTAAGGGACCTGCTAGAAAAGCGACTCTCCTTAAACAACTGATACTGTCCAAAATGCATGATGGTCATGTCAGAGATCACTTAAATAAATTCATGGACACGGTTGACAAATTAAAAGACCTGGAGATTGAGATCCATGATGATCTGTTGACTGTAATGATGCTCTACAGTCTTCCTGGAGAATACGATAATTTCCGGGTTGCAATAGAGTCGAGAGACATTTTATCTAAACCCGATGACTTAAAAATCAAAATTCTAGAAGAGTGTCAAGCAAGATTAGCTAGCAAAAGTCATGAAGACTGTGAGGAAGAAATAGTAGAAGAGTCGTACTTTACCAAATTATGCAAATATTGCAAGAAAAAAGGACATAATATTAAAGAATACAGAAAACTAAAGTACAGACAGAACAAAACAACTGACGAGGTAAAACAAGAACGTAGAAATTCGTATGCTGTCTGTATGCTTTCAAAAAATAAGGATTTTCATTTTCAAGATGAGAAACATGAATGGATTCTTGATAGTGGTTGTACATCGCACATGTCCCATAACAGAAACTATTTTAATAAACTTAGTCAATCCAATTCACAGACACTTAAGTTAGCATCCAAAGAAGCTACAGCTGAAATTAAAGGAAAAGGCCAAGTGATTCTAACAGTAAATGCAAATGATGATGGTAGAACTGGAGAAGTTACTCTAAATGACACGCTTTATGTGCCTAGCTTATGTACAAACCTAATATCTATCGGAAAAGCGACAGAATCGGGGTACAAACAGCTAACTACCTTTCAAATAGAAGCATCAACAAAACTCTTTCTTCACAGTTCGGTACTGTTACAACGCCGTTCGAAAAATGGGTTCATAGAAAACCCTGTGTATTACACTTACGTCTATTTGGAACAAAAGCTTTCATTCTTTTAAAAAACGGGAAGCATAATAAATTTGAGTCAAAAGCCATACCTGGGATGTTCGTAGGCTACTCAGAAACATCAAAAGCTTACAGGATTTGGGTACCTATGAAACACAAAATTATGATTGCGAAAGACGTCCGATTCACCAACAAACTTTTCTATACTGAAACTCGAAAGTCAGCGTCAGACACAGCAGAAAGCTCAAAGGACAATCACGATGAAACTAAATATGTTGATACAACCTTCTTTGATGGGGCTGATGAAAATGATTATGAGTCAATTGAAGGTGATGACGTTGATAATATTGAGCAAGTTTCAATTTCAGACATCAATGACGTAGACACTGAGGAAATCAACAGAGAAAATGAAGGAGAAGCTTCAACAGAACATCGAGTACTTCGTGACCGAAGCTGCCTTAGAAAACCTGAAAGATTTGACGATTTTGTAAATACTGCAGCAGAAGCTTTCAGAGAAAACTATGGAATACCTGAAACTTATATTGAAGCTCTAAAAAACAATGATAAAGATAAGTGGTTGGAAGCAATGTTGAGTGAAATCAATTCTTTGAATGGAAATCAGACATGGGAACTCGTTCCTTTACCAAAGAATAGAAAAGCTTTACCGTGCAAATGGGTATTCAAAGTAAAGACCAATCCAGGTGGCACTGTCGAAAGAAACAAAGCAAGATTGGTGGTTAAAGGGTTTACACAGAAACCAGGGATAGATTATGATAAAACTTTTAGCCCTGTAGTGCGACTTACCACCGTCCGTGCTCTTTTAGCAGTAGCAGTAAAAGAAAAATTATCCCTCTGTCAGTTTGATGTGTCGACAGCCTTCCTAAATGGTCATGTTGAGGAAGAAATATTCAAGAGACAACCAGAAGGATATAGCGATGGTACAAACAGAGTGTGCCGTCTTAAAAAAAGTCGGTCTCAAACAGGCTGAAACACTAGCATACATGAATTTCTTGTGAGTTCATGATTCAGTCAGAGTACTTCAGATCCCTGCCTGTATATCAGAGATAATGGAACCTCTAAGGTTTTGATTGCACTATACGTTGATGACGGCCTTGTTGCCTCGTCCTCGGAGAGTGAAGGAAAGAAATTTATTACCGAGCTCCAAAACCGCTTCAAAATCAAAACAAAACCTGCTTCTTATTTTCTAGGCCTGGAAATAGAAAGGTGTGAAAGTGGCACTATAACATTAAGCTAAAAAGAATATACTAGAAAACTACTAGAAAAGTATATGTCTGAATGCGAATCTGTGAAAACTCCAATCATAAAAGAGGCTCAGCAGAATGAGGACCTGACTAAAGAAGAATAATTTCCATATAGTCAAGTTGTAGGTACTTTAGCCTATCTCATGGTTGCAACAAGACCAGACATTAATTTTGCGGTCTGTTCAGCCTCCAGAAATTTGGATAATCCAACTAAAGCAGATATTGTTGCAGTAAAGAGAATTATACGACACCTTAAAGGTACTATGGATAAAGGCTTAGTATTTAGCAATGCTAATCAAATGAACAAATTGATTTGCTACAGTGACGCAGACTTTGCAGCCGGCCACTCAACGTCTGGAATACTATGTTCTTTTTATTGACCAATCAGCTGGCGTAGTCAGAAACAGAAAACAGTTTCTTTATTGTCAACGGAGGCGGAACTCGTTGCTGCTTCAGAAACAACTCGGGAGATAGTATGGTTCGAGAGAATGCTAGAGGAAATGACGAGGACTGAAAAACCTCCAATTCTTTACATCGACAACGAGTCGACAATAAAACTGGCGTATAATCCACCATACGAACAACATAGTCGCACCAAGCACATACAGCGGAGAAATCTCTATGTGAGAGAGTGTGTGACTGCTGTCAAGCTTCAAGTCAAACAAGTTTCATCTGAATTCCAATTGGCAGATCTTTTCACAAAGCCACTATACGGACCACGACTAGAAAAGTTGTGTAATGTTCTTGGTATGAGCTCTTAAAAGAGGAGTGGATGTAAGAAGGCACGTACCTTCTTGAATATGTTTCCATGGAAACTTGTTAGGTATAGAAAAACACGACATGACAATGACAACCTATGTCATTGTCATGTCGTGTTTTTCTATACCTAGTTTAATAAAATATTTGTCTAACTCAAAATATCTTTTCGTCATAATTTAACAAAAAGAAAAAACGTTTCATTATTTTATTTATAATTCACGCCCAGAGAATTAATCTCAACATAGTAGCAGATAGCATAGGAGCGTTACGATAAATAAATAAATATATTATTATGCACAAATAAAGTTGGTGATTGTGTTAATAAGTAATAATGGCCACCAAACCGGAGATTACGAAATTTCACATCGGGAACCTTGATGGTACCAACTGGCCCGTATGGAAGTACCTACAAGATAAGTATGTTAATGAAGGGTATACCAAAAGCCGTAGACTTATTGAATGGAATATACAGGGTACCAGTACCAACAACGGATGCAAAGAGTGAAGAGTTTGTGACAGCTAATGAAAAATTTCTAGAGCTGGATAGCATGCTTCTCGTCATTCTTACAAGTAATATGAACGATGACATAGTCCAAAGAATTATGAGATTCGAGTCATCGAAGGAAGTCTGGGATGAACTTAAAAGGCTATTTGATGGAGACAGAGACGATTTGGTTTACGAAAATTGCCTACAATTCTTCGGGTATAAGAAGGAATTAAAAGACAACATGGCCATTCATCTCTCAAAATTGAATAATATCTGGTTTAAGTTGAATAAAGAAATAACAAAGCTAGAAGGAAACCATGAATTGCCAGAGATAGTTCTAATATGTAAGATCCTAGACACATTGCCTGATGAATACCTGACCTTCAAATCAAGTTGGCTGCTCATGGCTAAAAAGGAAAGGACGATAGAAGGACTAACATCACAACTCTGTGCATATGAAAGAAACGTCGAGTCACAACCCTCAACGTCTGGTGAGAGTAACCAAGCTCTGACTGTCAAACCTTTTTCGGAATATAAAAATAAGAAAGGCATAAAGTGCAATTACTGTGGTCTATTTGGACACAAAGTAAGGAAGTGCGCTAAGTGGTTGAATGACGGAAGGCCACCCAAGGCAAGCATACATTCAAACACTAAGAATGTAAACGTTACAGATCTGATGATGGCGGAAAATAACCTGTGCTCATATCCTCACAAAGATAACTGGTACTTACATAGCGGAGCAACGAGCCACGTCACATTTAGGAGAGATTTGTTTCATACATTTGAAAGTTTTAAATCGCAGCATACTGTAACGACAGCAAATGGTGAGAAAGTTGAAGCCACTGGCATAGATGACATAAAACTGGAATCAACAGTCGGAGAACATAAAGGTATAATAACCTTATGTGATGTATGGTGTGTGCCGTCACTTCAGAAAAATCTGTTCTCGTTATTAGCAGCGCAAGACAGATTACCACAAAGCTTCTTTGAATCAGAACCCGAATTCTGTAAACTTAAATCAATGGGCATTGTCAAAGTTACAGGCGAGCGAAAGAAAAGAGGAGGGTTATTCAGACTTAATGTAAAGAATGTAAAGCCACCTACATCTGTCGAAGTCAACGTACTGACAATCCATGATTCATTACAGATATATCATGAGAGGTTAGCACACCAAAGCAAACTCCATGTGAAGAAAGTTATAAAGAGAGAACTTGGAATCAAGGTACCGAACAACACACAAGAATTTTGTGAAGGTTGTAGCTTCGGAAAAATGCACAGACAACCTTTTGGAACTAGAGATAGAGCAAAATTACCTGGTGAGATTATTAACTCTGATGTGTGTGGATCATTTCCATTCTCCTATAAAGGATAACGATATTTCGTCCTATTTAAATACGATTTTAGTAAATACCACTACGTTTACTTTATGAAACAAAAGTCTGAAGGTACCTGTGTTAGTCAAATAGAGACCCTTGATTTCTCTTTTATTAAGTCCATTCCTGACGCAAACGTAGCCGCCACTGCTTATGTAGATAAACTATCAGGCATAGTTAAAGCGAATACTAAAGTATGCCAAACATCTTGTAAAAAAAGAATCCTTAAACCTTGGATTACAATTGGACTTCTGCGCTGTATTAGACATAGGGACCGGCTTCATAAACAACACAAAAAGAGCCCTAATAATTTCATCTTAGAAACGACGTTTAAACATTATCGTAATTATTGTAACTCTCTGTTAAGAACATAAAAAACAACTCATGAAATGTCCTTACTCCTAAACGCGAAAACTCCTAAAGAATCATGGAAAGCAATTAAGTCTATAATTAACTATACCAATGATAAATCAACTGCCGATAGCTTATTAAATTCTACTTCTAACAATATTGATACAATAAATAGGTATTTTTCACAAATAGGTAAGCAGCTTGCCGATGCCATTCCTGATACGCTTAACCCTAGTTATAATTTTGAAGTTCCTGGCAACCTTAACTCTATAGTCCTCTTACCTCCGGATGAAGCTGAAATTGAAGCATTAATATTCAACCTTAAAAATAACTGTGCCACTGGCCAGGACTCTATCCCAGCTCAGTTACTTAAGCTGTGCAAAGATACTATAGTACCTCCCCTCACATACCTCTTTGTACTATGTTATGCTCAAGGTATCTTTCCGGATATGTTCAAGAGAGCACTCATTACCCCTGTGCACAAGGGCGGGAGTCGAGACGATGTGTCGAATTTTAGGCCTATCTCTGTACTGCCTGCGCTTTCGAAGTTATTAGAAAAAACACTTAATAATAGACTCATAAATTTTCTTGAAAGCAAAAACATTTTGGCAAACGCTCAATATGGTTTCAGGTCGTCTAAAAGCACCGATGATGCAGTTAGTCAGCTTACTGATTTTGTATCTAATAAAGTGGACGAAAATCAAAAGTGTATAGGTGTTTTTCTTGATTTAGCCAAAGCATTCGACACGGTCTCGATTCCTGCACTCGTGGATAAGCTGGATGTCATTGGTGTAAGAGGAACGGCTCTTAATCTGTTTAAGGATTTTTTATGTAACCGTAGACAACAGGTAAAGAATTGGAGATCATCTTAGCTCCGAAGCAAATGTTGTCTACGGCGTCCCTCAGGGTAGTATACTTGGACCAAGTCTCTTCCTGGTATACATCAATGACTTATGTCTCCAACCACTTTGTAACGGGAAAATATTTACGTATGCTGACGATACAGCCGTAGTATTTCACGGAGAGACTTGGGACGAAGTGTGCCGCATTGCCGAAAATGGCCTCCATCGACTTAGCCAATGGCTCAAAATCAATCTCTCAATATTTCAAAAACCTCATACCTACATACAGTTTACATTTTCCGAAACTCACCTTAAAAACGTTAACATTAAAGCTCATTCATGTGATTACTCTAATAGTACTAACTGCTCCTGTCTATCAATAAACAAAGTCACACATGTGAAGTACCTAGGTGTTATCTTAGATGAGAGGCTGACTTGGGAACCCCATATAAGTCTCGTTACGGGTCGAACTAGGAAGCTGATTTGGGTTTTTAAAAAACTCAGACATGCTGCAGAGTTTCCTCTTCTACGCAATATTTATTACGTTTTAGCCCAATCCATACTTGGATACTGCGTGGGGGTTTGGGGTGGTGCCTGTAAAACCCACATGATTCAATTAGAAAGGGCCAAAGGTCATTATGGAAAGTAATGACCTTTAAACCCTTCAAATATCCTACTAAACATCTCTATGAAAATTGCGAACTTTTAACAATAAGACAATTATATGTATTACAAATTCTAACAAAGCAACACAAGCAAACTCCCTACAATGCAAATGTGTATAATAATAAACGCGTTATTAAAATGTATGCTTACCTGTTAGATGTCGGACAGCTACGGCTAGACGACAGCAATCTTATAGGTCTTCCTACTTATATAATAAAATAAATAAAATAATAAACATTCATCCACTTACCCTTCGAGAAACCAAAAATAAAATTAAAAACTGGTTACTTCAATTAGATTACGACCAAACTGAAACGCTATTACTCACAAACTAATATTCCCTACAACCAACACACACACACACACATATATATACAAACACACACATACACACACACACACGCACACACACACGCACACACACACTAGTTTCTTATTCACAATTTGTAAACGAATGAAACTGGGAGAGGGCACTGACTTCTGTAATACAGGTTCTTACCTAGCTCAGAAGTCAGGGACTTCATAGGAAATTGTATATAAAAAAATAAAAAATGTGAATAAATGAATTTTCTTTATTATTATTATTTTATACATCTGTATATCTCGACTTGTGCCGGTAACTTAAGGCAGCACGGACCTAGGTCAAGTGCTACCCTGAAGGAACGAATTAGGAAGGAAGAGATGGTTGGTCATTATTTTGTAGGAACTTACGTACTATCCTACAAGTATTTAATATGGCTGCTTTCTGTAAACTATAATAAGTATATTGTGGTAACTCTAGTATTTGTAGCGATTGGTTGAGTTGTTTAGGGACCACGCCTGTAGTAGACATAACTATGGGCACGATATTTACGTGTTTCAGCTTCCAAATACGGCTAATTTCTATTTTTAGGTCAGTATATTTAGATAATTTTTCTGCTATAGTATTTTGTAAATTATTATTTATCTATAAGTGTTATATCTGGTCTATTGTAGTGAGTTTTATCGGTTAGAATAGCGCGGTCGAAGTAAAGTTTATAGCTGGCGTTTTCCAAAACAGTTTCGGGTTTGTACTTATAGTATGGTTTTGGAGGAGTATTGATCAATTTATATTTGTAAGCTAGTTTTTGGTGTATTATATTTGCGAGCTGGTCTTGCCTATGCTTATAGTCAGTTTGAACAATTGCCTTACATGCACCTGTTATATGTTGTATAGTTTCGGGACAACTATTGCAGCGTCTACAGTTATCAGTCGGTATTTGAGCACGCATGATAAATTTTTGGTAGTTACGCGTTTCTATAACCTGATTTTGTATATCAAGAATAAATCCTTCGGTCTCCGGAAAGAGGTCACCACGACCTAGCCATGCGTTCGACGCTGCTTTGTCGACATTTGGTTGGCATACATCATGGAGATGTCATCCATGTAGAGACTTCTGTGACCACTCTTCAAATTTTGTCTTATTCTCTATTAGTTTTTCATTTTTCTGTACTACGGGGCTTTTTAAATTTAAAGGGGTAAAATTACTATCGTTTTGTACTATAGATTTATGCAGGGAGGATGATTCCATCTTGGAGAAAAAGTATTGCCTGATTGTGGAAATTTGTCTATTGTGCAGGTTCGTGATGTCTATAAGGCCCCTGCCACCTTCCTTTCTTGGCAATGTTAGTCATTGGCTGCATGATCTTGGGTGGTGCTTACGGAATTCGGTCATCGTTGTATTAATAGTGCGTTGCAAAGATTTAAGATCCGCTTGCGACCAACGTATTATACCAAAAGAATATGTCAATAAGGGTATAGCATATGTGTTGATTGCTTTTATAGTATTCCCTGAGCATAATTGTGTTTTTAGAATTGTGTTAAGCCTATGTTGAAATTGTTGTTTTAGTTTTAGTTTGGTTTCTTTTTGGTTTATCTGTAATGACTGATGATATCCTAAATACTTGTAAGTTTCTTTTTCGTCAAGTGGTTCTGCCTCTTCTCCTGTCTCAAGAGTATACTGATGTTGAAATGGCTGCCCTGTTTTAATTGAATTTATTTTGCATTTATCAATGCTAAATTCCATTTTAATATCCTTAGTGAAATGTTCGGTCAACTGTGCTAATTCATTTAATTGTGTCTCATTTTCAGCATACAGTTTGATATCATCCATATACAATAGATGGTTTAAGAATTTTACATGATGGTTAACCTGTTGTTCAGTCCCAGTGTATGGCAGTGGATACCCTAATGAAGACTTATTTAATACTAGCTGGTGCCCGCGACTTCGTCCGCGACAATTTTGAATGATGACCAGTATAACTACTTACTTCAAGCTTAATCTAAAAAATATAACTTTAAAAAAATAAGCAATAGAAATTTAAGAAAACCTAACCTATAAATAGCCTAGCTATGAAATAAACTTAAGACTGCTACTGTTATTTAAAAACAATTACCCGATGTCATCTTTAAGTAAAGTCAGTAATTCAAATAAAGTAAAATAATAATCAACGATGCATTAATCACAAAGGTTACTCCCATTAGATTAGGTTGACCCGACCTCTTAGTAATATTCATGCAAAATTTGATGTTAATCCATGCAGTAATTTTTGAGTTTAGCTCGGACATACATACAGACAAACAGACAAATATTCTAAAAACTATATTTTTGGTTTCGATATCGACTGTAGACCACGCCCCAAGTATCCTTTTAAAAAAATATTCAATGTACAGTTTTGACTTTCCTACGATTTTATTATACAGTATGTTAGGTTAGACGAGGGACATATTAAGGGAGGGTGTGCAGTATTCGATTCCCGTCCCAAATATATAAAAAACCTATAACCTAAATTTTTGACGTAATTGTCCTATAAAATACATTATCATGAACACTGAGTGCGCAAAAATTGAACAGTACCTAAAGTGATCACGTGGCAAGCTCGTGCGTAAACCCCGCCCTCCCCCCTCGCCCTTAGCCTAAGGGTGTATACACGTTGTGAGACTTTTGCGAAATTTTTGGCATGGTTCTGTTTGTTATTTATCAGTGTTTTTTTTTTGTTCATATTTTTATTAGTATCATATAAGCATACACTATTGTGGGTTTGAATATGTCCCTCGTTTAAACTAACATACTGTATGTATAGATAAGATCACAGCTCCTCCCCCGTAGGTGATAGCGTGATAATATGTAGCCTATATGTTGACCCGACCTTTTAGTAATATTAATGCAAAATTTGAAGTTAATCCATGCAGTACTTTTTGAGTTTAGCCCGCACATACATACAGACAAACAGACAAACAGACAAAAATTCTAAAAATTATATTTTTGGTTTCGATATCGATTGTAGATCAGGCCCCAAGAATCCTTTTAAAAAAATATTCAATGTACAGTTTTGACTTTCCTACGATTTTATTATTTGTATAGATAAGATCACAGCTCCTCCTCCGTAGGTGATAGCGTGATAATATGTAGCCTATATGTTGACCCGACCTTTTAGTAATATTAATGCAAAATTTGAAGTTAATCCATGCAGTACTTTTTGAGTTTAGCCCGGACATATATACAGACAAACAGACAAAAATTCTAAAAATTATATTTTTGGTTTCGATATCGATTGTAGATCACGCCCCAAGTATCCTTTTAAAAAAATATTCAATGTACAGTTTTGACTTTCCTACGATTTTATTATAAAGATAAAGGGTTTAAAGCTAGACAAAACCAAAGAGGGCTAAGTGCATCACCCTGAAATATACCCTTCTTTATTTTTATGGGGTCAATCTCTATAGTATTATTAAGTTTTAGCCTAGTAGTCCAATTAGTCATTGCCGTTTTAAGAAAAGTTATAATTTGAGGGTGAATTTTGTAGATTTCCAATACCTGAGCTAACCATGAATGGGGGACTGAATCATAAGCTTTCTTGTAATCTATGTACATACTAAAAATATTTGATTTATTTTTATTTACCTTATTTAAAATAACTGAATCAATGACTAGCTGTTCCTTGCAGCCTTGACTAAACCTTCGGCATCCTTTTTGCTGTTCGGCTAGGATATTGTTGATATCAGCGTGGTGATATATAAGATCGCATATGCAAGATGTGATTATTTTGTACAAGGTTTGCAAGCAAGTGATGGGTCGATATTTAGCTGGATTAGTTGGGTCATTTCGGTCTTTAGGTATCATATACGTTATCCCGGTTGTTATGTAAGAGCGTATGCTACTTCCGGCGCTGGGAGCTAATCTCAGCGCGAGAGAGTATGCGGCGTCCGGCTGGCTTCTCCCCGGCTTGACGTCGCCCCTGGGACCGCTGGCGTTTGGAGGAGGGGAACTACACTCGTCTTACATAAGCGGTCCCGGGAAGAGGTAACCTGCTGTAGCTCAGGTTGCCTAAACGCGCTTGTGTGTGAAGGGGAGGGAAGGAGGCATTTGGCCCCCTCCCGTTCCTGGAGGAGAGTCTCAGACGCTCAGTGTACAGCGGGGGTACTGGCGAGATCGTTCACGAGTACCCAGACCCCCCGCTACAGGCATTGTGAGTCTGGCTACCATGGTGGTTTTAGTGCGTATCCCGGGACTAGCCCGGAGAGTCCCACATAACCCGTCGCCTCCCCAAGCGGCTGGTATGCGTAAGTTTAATGCATTTCCACCATGTAAAAAAAAAAAAAATAAAAAAAAAGGGTATGCTACTTGGACTTTGAATGAATGTGTTAATGAAATTATGTAAATACTTGTGGATCGTTGTGAATTTCTTATACCAGAAACTATGAATAAAATCCGATCCAGGTGCCTTCCAGTTATGTAATTTATTAATAACATTTACCAAAGATTCCAATTGAATGCAATCGAATACCATAGGCTGTATGGAAGAATTGTTTTCTATCTCAGATTTTATCCATAGAGCTTCCGAGTTATGTATAACGGGTTTTCCCCAGATATTTGCCCAGAAACTCTGCAGATTCTCTGAATCTGGAGTATTTTGATTACCTAGCACATTTTCTTGGGTGTTTGATGACTTTTGTTTTAAATTACGATAGAATAGTTTTTCATTTTGCGTAATTTGAGTGTTTTGTCGTTTCCTAAGCGTACACGCATTATACCTTTGCAGGCGGCTAGATAACACTTTAAGTTTTTGTTTAAGGGTGTCTAGTACGTGAGCGGGTTGTGTATTTAGTTCTTCATGTACCGAGTGAATTTTATATTGTTCTATTGTTAGTCGTATGGATTTTGTAAGATTTTCATTTGTATTTCCATTTATATAATGTGTTAACCTGCCAATTTTTTTACGCAAATCTTCTATCCTTCTTTCTAGCCCTCATTGCCAGTTTGGCTTGTGTTCACTGTGTGATTGCTTAGATATAGCACTGATCTGAAGGGATAGTTTAGCACCATTAACTTTAGCAGCCGTCCATGCAGCACTATATATAGCAGTCTGTAGAGTGTCAAAGTCGCTGTTTTCATTAATATATTCACAAAGAGTTACTTTATTTAGGTAATCAATAACTTTCGCGAATTTTTTCGAAGGTTTTTGTCTAGGAATGTAGGCTCTATTTGTAGGTTCGGTGCCTTTGTAAAATTGAAACGTCTGTTGGAATATTTCGTCTATTTGAAAGTCCCTATCCAATTCTGCCAGTGTGCTATGTAAATTATGTAAACGTTCTCCAAGGCGTCTATCATTGCTTAAGTTTGGGAGTGGTATCTCATAATTTTCGTTATTATTCTCAGCCTCATTTTTATTACCTAGTTCCTCACAAATTTCTTGTCTTATTATATTTAATCTGTCATTGTTTATGTATTTATTACAAAATATGAGTCTTTTCTGGTCAGCTATCCTCTGTTCACTTATATGGGCTAATGACGGGAATGCTTCTATGAATGCTTGGTGTAACGGTTGCCTGTATGCGGTATTATTCGTCCCTAGATTTATTACCCGGTAGTATGATCTAACAATAGCTTCGTTGTGTTCATTCGTCCATCGCAATCTGATTTGTGTAGTCTGTTGGCTTATTTGATTATGTTCTATTTGCTGGTATGCACGAATAGGTTCAGTTTGTGACTGAATGTTTGATTGTAAGCGTATTAGTTCTAGTCTAGTTACTATCGATGGTGGTTTGGGTTAGTAATTTATTGTTTACTATAGCCCGACGTTGATCACCTATTCTTTGTCGACTTACACATATATTTGGGAATTTTTCCATAAATTTGGAGTGGAGTGGTTCTAAGTAAGTTCTTCTGTCAGTGTCTAAAGAAGTTAATTGCAGATAGGTGCGCAGTATGAACATATTCATTTCAGGTGTCCATCGTAAGCGCTTAAAAGAAACGCTCGTTGTGGGTACAAGTTCCGGGCTCATATTGCCCTCCTGCACAACACTGTCGAGCGTAGTAGTAGAACTTAGTTGTTTTGACATGTATGAGGGTAGTGTTGAAGGACTAGATGAAAATAGTGACATAGTATCATCGCTTGAAGATACTGTGTCACTCAAATCAAATCAAATCTAAATAGTTTATTATCACAAACAACGAATTACATAAATAAATGAATTTGTATGGGGTCTCATTTTAGGCAGACAATGCCTGTATTACGAGACCCCGCTCTTCCATATCAATTTTATGTTTGTGTGCTTAAAATTTACAATATATATATTTCTTAACAATAAATGATATATAGTTAAAATAAAGGATTGCTCGTGAGTGTGTGTGTGTGTGTGTGTGTGTGTGTGTGTGTGTGTGTGTATGTGTGTGTGTGTGTGTGTGTGTGTGTGTGTGTGCGTGCGTGCGTGTGCGTGCGTGCGTGCGTGCGTGCGTGTGCGTGCGTGCGTGTGTGCGTGCGTGCGTGCGTGCGTGCGTGCGTGCGTGTGTGTGTGTGTGTGTGTGTCTCTCTCTCTGTGTGTGTGTGTGTGTGTGTGTGTGTGTGTGTGTGTGTGTGTGTGTGTGTGTGGTGTATGTGGTGTGTTGTGTTCGTATTGATGTGATTTTTGTTCACTCGCTATTTTCTAGTAGTGCCTCTGTGTCCTCGTAGGTAAGTAATTTTAACCAACTTGTTAGGCTTTTTTTGCACTCGTAGTAATTTTTTTCAAATATATATATTTCTTTATTAATTTTGTTATATAGCTGAGCCGAGCGTTTATTAAGCTGCCTGCTAGCAAATGTGGTTTTAGTTCGTGGAACTTGCGCAGCGATATCCTTTCTCCTTTTGCATTGTATCGTTTTGTTGTAGGGTAGGTTTTTATGTTGTTTGAGCGTAGTTTGGCTTATGTACAATTTTCTAACCGAAAGTAAGCCACT
Organism: Pseudoips prasinana; assembly: GCA_951640165.1. Classification (NCBI taxonomy): domain Eukaryota; kingdom Metazoa; phylum Arthropoda; class Insecta; order Lepidoptera; family Nolidae; genus Pseudoips; species Pseudoips prasinana. The sequence continues at coordinate 16,204,164 of OX621236.1, read as the reverse complement.
AATTTCATACAACCTTTCAGTTGAGAATCGTTTGTTCTTATAGTACATTACTTTTATTAAGGCTCTTTGCGCTCGTTCCAAATTGATGAATTTGGTTTTTGCAGCCCCACCCCAGACTGGGATACAGTATAATAATACTGACTGAACTAGAGCAACGTATATTTCATTGAGTAAATTCCTAGGACGGTCACTGTTTGTGCCTACTATATTGTTACCTCCTCTCTTCAAGTTCCGTTGTTTACTTGTATTGCCTTGGGAAAGGCTTCCAAGTGTGCTTCGGAGACCCCGATTCAGCGGACGTAAATTGTATCGTCTCATGCCTTTTTCATGTGTACTCGTTATTTGAAGCTGTGGTATGTTGCCCCCCCAGAATACGCGGTACGCGGGGCAGCCTGAGCTAGTTGGGCGATAGGTTTCCGCACTTAGCCTCCCAATTGGGCCATTGTGCGTGATACTTGTTTGGCTACTCGAACCATTTAAGTTCCATCCAGAAGTCCAGGAGACCACGAAAGCCTGGCTTGAGGGCCTCCTGCAGTGTCTTCGGATCATTCAGGAACTTTGCCCGTTGGTAAGCGACGCTCTTGCAGTGTAGCAGTACGTGTGCTGGTGTTTCTTCATTTTCAATGCACCCTCTGCACAGGGGGCTGTCCGTGACGCCAATCTTGAAGAGGTGTTTGTTTAGCGTGCAGTGTCCGGTAATTGTGCCTATCACCATGCGTAGATCCTTCCTGTTCAGGTGTAATAGATTACGCGACAGGCGTTTGTTCAGAGATGGTAGAAATTCTTTTGTCTGTCTGCATGATTCCAGATCTATCCACTCTTTTTCATGTTCTTGTGTGGTTTTCTCACACAGCCATGTTTTCAGTTGGTTAAAGGGTATGGGTACAATGGGTTCAGGTCCCATTGTTGTCGTTTCCGATCCCTTTCTTGCCAGCTGGTCCGCAGTGTCATTTCCTAGAGATCCACTGTGCCCTCTTATCCACTGTATTGTGACCTTGTTGGTTGTTGCGATCTTTTCAAGCGCACCGTGGCACTCCAGAATGAGTCCGCTGTTGAATTGGTTGCTCTTTAAGGCTTGAAGCACAGAGGCACTGTCTGAGATTATGCGTATGGATTTACCATGTACATCTCGAGACTTGACTGCTGTTGCTGCTAGTGTTATTCCTACGCATTCCGCTTGGAAAATAGAATTTAGACTGCTAAGTGTTGTTGATATGTTGATGTTGAGGTCGTTGGAGAAGACGCCGGCTCCTGTGCCTCTGTTTGTTTTCGAACCATCAGTATATATCCGAACTTCATTTGTGCCAGAGCTGTCCTTGGCTTCCTCTTGAAGTTGGATGTCGTAGTTTTTATCAAATATGAAGATTTTAGGGATTATGTCACATATAGCGTCCATCATTGGGAGCGTCTTCTTAATTTCATCCATGATGCGCGTGTGATTTTCCCTATAGTTTTGCTTCCACAGGCCAGTTTTGCTGAGCCTTATGGCTGTAGCTGCGGCCTCTTGTTGGATAACCAGGTGCAATGGTCTGAGATTTAGGAGGGCCTCTAGTGCAGCTGTGGAAGTCGTTCTCATGCTGCCGGTAGTTGCTAAGCATGCTAGTCTTTGGAAGCTCTGGAGTTTTGTTTTTGCCGTGTTTAGCTGTGTTCTGGGCCACCACACAACGGCACCATACGTTATCATGGGGAGTATTAACATTTTGTAGAGCCATAGGGTCATGGATGGTCTTAGGCCCCACTTTTTCCCTATAAGTCTTCTACATTGCCAGAAGGTCGTTCGGGCCTTGTCAATTTTCACTTCCATGTGTTTGTTCCAGTTAAGCTTGCTATCAAGCGTTATCCCTAGGTATTTAACCTCAGTGGAGAGAGTCAGTTCGGTGCCAAACAGTTTGGGTAGGTCCGAGATGTTTGGTTGTCTCTTGTTTGTGAATAGGACCAATTCTGTTTTCTTTGGGTTAACCGTTAGTTCGTGTTGGTCGCACCATTTTTGCACGATTTTGAAGGCGGACTGCATACGGTTACATACTATGTTTTCCGAGTTGCCTTTTATCAGAATCGTGATGTCGTCGGCATAGCCAACAGTGTAGTAGCATCTTTGGTTTAGGCATCGTATTAGGTCATCCACCACTATATTCCATAGTAGGGGGGAGAGCACCCCACCTTGGGGACACCCTTTTGCTACGATGCCTCTTGTGGTGGAGTTTACCGTAAACCTTATAGCTCTCAGCCTTAGGAGGTTGTCAATCCAGCCACTGGTGGTTTGATCCACTCCGAATTTGGCAAGCGAGTGCTTTATGCTACAGAATTTTGTTTTGTCAAAAGCTCCTTCAATGTCAATGAAAGCTCCTAGTGTCATCAATTTGTCAGTTAGGGCTGTCTCTATAGTTCCTACTACTGAGTGCAGGGCCGAATCTGTTGATTTTCCTGTTCTATAGGCATGTTGTTGCCAGTGTAGTGGCGTGCGTTGTAGTGCTCCGTCTCTGAGGTATCTGTCTACCAGTCTTTCTAGAGACTTTAGCAGGAACGATGTTAGACTGATTGGTCTGTATGATTTCGCCAGGGTGTAGTCGGTTTTTCCCGGTTTGGGAAGGAAGATGACCTTCACTTCCCTCCACTGACGAGGAATGTAATGATGTGCAATACAGGCTTTGTATATTGTTAGTAGGTGGGGCGTTAAGGTTTTATATCCCCATTGAAGTAGTGCTGGGAATATTTCATCCAAGCCTCCTGACTTAAATGGGAGGAAACTTTTTATTGCCCATGTAATTCTGTCTGCTGTTACTATTTCATCAGCAGTTTTCCAGTCTACTGGGTTCGGTTTGTTTTCCACAGATGTTTCCCAGTCGATGTTATCAGTTATATGACAGCCTGGGAAGTGTGTTTCAATAAGTATTTTGCTTATTTCTTCGTCAGAGGTGGCATATGTACCATCTTGCATCTTGAGTGAGCCCAGAGTGCGTTGATCATCCTGGGATAGTAGTTTTTTCACTCTTGAAGCTTCGTTGGTGCTTTTTATGTTTTCGCAGAAGCGTCGCCAAGATTGTCCTTTGCGGTACCTTATGCGTTTTTTGTAGTGGTATTGGGCGCTTTTGTATCTGTCCCAATCTTCTTCACTTCTCGTGTTTTTTGCACGATTGAAGAGTTTTCTTAAGTTCCGTTTGAGTTTTTCCAGTTCTGGCCCCCACCAGTGATTTTTACCCCCTGGTTTTGGTGTTGTGAGTGGGCAAGTCTGCTGGTAACTGTGTAGTATACATTTGGTTAGTGTGTTTATGTTGTTTTCGATTTCTGTAGTGTTGGTTGACATGTTTTGAAAACTAAGTTTGCTTACCTCATGTTCGAGTAGGGTCTGGTACCTTATGACGTCAGTCTTACGGGGGTTGCGTCTTGGTTGTAGTCCCATCTCGCACACTTTGATGGCATAGCAGATTCTCCTGTGGTCTGCGAATGATGGCTCGGAGGAGACGTGCCAGTCGGACATGATTTCCTTCGCACCATCTGACGCCAGGGTAATGTCCACTATGGTTTGATATCTGGAGCTTACGAAAGTGGGTTCGGAGCCCCTGTTGATTATGGATAGGTTAGTCGAAAAGATGTAATCGGTTAGTTGCTCACCTCTCTTATTTGGCACCTTGCTGCCCCATAGCGGGTGGTGCGCGTTTGCATCCGCCGAGATTATGATGTCCCAACTGTGATCCTCGCAGTATTGTACTAGATCACACAGTTCTCTTGGTGGAACTTCCTCGTCACCTGGCATGTAGACTGATGCAAGTACGAGTGGTGGTCGTTTGGTGTCAAGGTTATGTGAAAGTTTTATGGCGGTCAGGTCTCTAGAACAGAATTGTGTTAGTAGCACGGCTGGTATAGTTTTCGGTATATAAATGCATGTCCTCGGTTGCTGTACCGAAGTTTCAAGCATTAACTTACCTCCGATGTTGCCAAGTCCACATATCCTGCTATGCCTAATCCACGGCTCCTGGATTAAGGCGATGGTCTTGTTATTAACCTCCAGCAGTCTGCGTAGGGTAGCCGTTGCGATTTGTTTATGCTGGAGGTTGGTCTGGACGATGTCAATCCGAGTCGGTTCCGAGAACATCACTGTTCACGGATTCCTCCCCAGATGACATGTCCTCACCGACTCCCATTACTCGTGGCGCTACCTCTTTCGTGGAGTTCGGTGTTGTCTGGGCTTGTAAGCCCGAAGTGCTGGCACAGGTGGATAAAGGTGGTGGTAGCAGCGCCTGGCCTGGTGTTGGGTCAGCTTGACTGGGCTCGGTGATTTTTGGGTCTTCAGCCGAGGGCGTGTCTTCTAGTCCCGTGGAAGTGACTAGCCTGAGCTAGTGTCAGAGTGGGATTCTCCAGTGGAGTTAACACTGGTACCCACCTGGGGTAATTTACTTTTTAATAGTACCTTTTTCATACCTGTTGCAAATGTATGGTTTGGGACCGTTAGTTGGAAAAGGTTTGAGCCGAGATGCTGTTGGCTATTTGGTATCTCCTAGTTTATCCTTAGGATACAGGGTGTGGTCAAGCTGAAAGTGCCAGTGATAATATATAGATCATGCTTTTCCGTAAGCCCCCCACCAGGGCAAGGTGGTCCCATCGGGGGGGGTTATTATTATTATTATTATAAGTCTACTCAAAGCTTCAACAGATGTTGGAAGAAACTAAAGTAGCCGGTCATGTAATTAAGGAACTTTTAAGCGACAACAGTGGAGAGATCGATAACGAGAAAACTCGGACAATACTGCAGAAACATGGCATAAAGCAAAAGTTAGTAATGCCGTACACACCACAACAGAATGGGTGCAGTAAACGAGAAAATCGAACGCTCGTTGAAGCCACCCGAGCTATGATGTATGCGCACGAAGAGCTGCCAACCGCCTGTTGGGCAGAGCTCATAAGTACAGCAGCATATGTTCTGAACAGAACTGGACGGACATCCGTGGATGAAAAATCACCTTATGAGATATGGTATAATAAGAAGCCAAAGATTAAACATTTGAGAATTATCGGAAGTCCTTTCTACGCCCATGTACCCAAGCAGAAGCGTAAAAAGTTAGATAAGAAATCAGAGAAATGTATATTAATCGGCTATGATGGTGATGATGGGTATCGTCTTCTTAGTACGGATAAGAATAGAAATACATTGATACGTTCGAGAGATGTCGTATTTCAAGAGTTACCAATTACCCGTACTGACACTAAAGTAAATGTCAGAGCAAATCCTATTGAACAAAATTTTAAATAGAGATAACTCTTCGTAGACCGCAGAATCTTGCTGCAAGGGAGGAGAATAGTCGAACGATTCATGATGTAAGGGAGGAAGGAAATGAAACTACTGATATATTTCAAGAGTATGTACCTCCTGAATCGTTTGAAGATACACATGAGATAGAAGAAAGTATCAATATTCCTAAGCAACCTTTAGAAACAGAAGATCAGCGAGATGAAGACGAAGATGTAGATGATCATATTATATTATCAGAGCGTGTAGAAGTTACTAATGAAGATGTAATTTTGCAAGATAGTGAAATAGAAAGTCAAGGTAGAATAACTCTTAGAGACAGATCTACGTTGCGACCACCTGCAAAACTTAACGACTATGTTATGACTTCTGTATATGACCTGAATGATTTGTATGAACCTACAGCCTACGACGAAGCATTAAAGAGTCAAGACAAGGAGCATTGGGTCAAAGCACAGAAAAGTGAGATAAAATCTTTAGAAGAGAATAAATAGTCCCTTTATTAACTACTGCTTGCCAGGAGTACATTTCTCAGATATTGTAGATAAATTAACTAAGAATAAACACAGCGAAAATTCATGTATTACTTTGTTGGTAGGGAATTGTAAGAAATTGAAAAAAAAAAGATATTACAGATAGTTTTAATAAGATGTTGGAGTTAAATTGTAAAAAAATAATATTGTGTGCCTTCCCATATTTGGCTAACATGCCTGACAGAATAAATAATTATATCCATAAACTAAATATTCATCTACAGTTTCTAGTCTACAATGACAAATTTATGTTTTTTGACACAAATAAATTTATAGATAGTAGAAAGGTTGACCATGAGTACATTACATGTCTCAAAAAATTTTTTACATTTATTTTCTACATTAGTAGCTTCAATTATAAACTCAGTCATAAGTAGTATGACGACTTCATACTACTTATGACTGAGTATTTTTATCATCACTTTTTAACGTTACTAAAATTAGTTTAATAAGTAATTTAAACAATTAAGTAAGACAACAGAGAGTGTGATCAATTTTTAATTTTATCTCGTCAAAATATTAACCGCTTCTCTGGCAAAATACTAGATGTAGAACTTTTTAGTCAAAAATTTTATATAGCTATTCTGTGTTTTACCGAAACTTGGTTGAGGGCACACAAAATGGCTTTTAGTGTGAGTGGCTATAGGGTTACCAGTTTTTATAATCGGACTTCTGCAGATGGTGGGGATGTACTGATACTTCTACGGAACCAAATTCAATTTAAAGAACGGAAAGATATCTCTCAAACGTCTACTGAACGTGTGTGTGAGGTAGCTTGTGTTGAAACACAATTCTATTACATATTATGTGTTTATCGACCACCATCATCTGACTTAAAGCTCTTTGTGGATATTATTAAGAAATTCAAAAGTAGTAAAAAAATTGTTGTATGTGGTGATTTTAATGTAAATATTTTAACAGTTTCACCTGAATTTGAATATGTTTTTGTCTGTATTTCGGTCTTTTAATCTTCAATGTGTATTCTCTGAGCCCACAAGAGTCACACCAACATCTGTGTCTACGCAAACGATTAAAAACTCTTTGGGGCAAAGTTTCCGTAGTAACTGGTGTTACGATAATTTACTTTTTTGTTGAATAATTTCTTTTTATTAAAACAATAAAATAATGACTGCTGTCATCTTAAAATTATATAAAAACCACACGTAATTTTATTTGCTGAATTCCAGTAAAATACTCCGGTATTCCTATTCATGGTCCTTCGAGCCGGATGGAAGAAATAACTTCTGTGAGCTGTTTAAACAAATCGGATTTAAGAGATATTCGGTGGTTATCAAGTTTTATAATACGCCAGGTGTGACCATTCATTATTCTGTGTCATTCGGAGAAATTGATTGATGAAAAGATTCAGTGGTCTGGTTACCAATTTATGTGAATGAGCCGAAGGAGAAGACCTGGAAAAAGTACATTCCACCCAACACTCTTAGTTCAGGTAGTATTTATAAGTGTAAAACAGGGATTTTAGCTACATAAGGCTAGTACCTAATATAGACTTACTTTGTTTCGATAACCTACAGAGATTACAGTGCCTTTTCATAAAATTTTGACCAATATTTGTTACTGTCGTTCACTTCATTGCTGTAAAGAGCAGTTAAAAATAGTTTAACTGCATTATTTGGCTTTACTACGAGTTAAAAGTAACACATTATTGAGTCTTTCGGTACGTAATCTCATAATTTGCAATGGTAGGTATAATTATCGGTTCACAGTTAGTATTGTATAGTCTATATACGTAAAATAAGAGACAAACTATTGATAATTAGGTACTCAAATGTTAATATAATTACGTGTGTAAAAGTTGAGTAATAAATAAAGCCACAATTACACCACAATACCACAATTACACCACAATACCACAAAATACCACAATTGTCAATTATATTGTATTTTACAGGCTGCTGTACTTTCTCATAATAATTGTAAGTTTGTATAACTTTTGTTTATATACCTTCTAGTTTGGCCGCGTCAGCTTCTGCAATGTCGGAGGATAAAGATTTGATTAGAAAGCGAGCTAGCTACAAGGGACGGGTAACCGTGTTCTCTAACTATTTGAGGACACTTACTCAAGCTTCTTTAAGTGATTCTGAGGTAAGTGAATTGCAAATACGTTTGAAGAGACTTGAATCGTTATACGACCTATATGTCGAGGTGCAGTTAGCGCTGGAGTGTAGTACTGAGAACTAAGAAAGCCAGACCTTAGAACGTAGCGAGTTTGAATCTGCTTACTACAAGTGCTTATCGCAAGCTCAAAACATGTTGGCCGATTTTCAGAAAAAAGGTGACACACCATACGAGTAGTAATCATAATTACGTGAAATTACCGACTATTCAGTTGTCTAAATTGAGTGGTTCTTATACAAACTGGTTGGAATTCCACGACACTTTTGATAGTCTTATTCATTCTAATTAGGAAATTAATGAAATAAATAAATTTCATTATCTAAGACCTTCTTTGGAAGGAACCGCTGCTGTGGTAATTAACTCTGTTCAGTTTTCTGCCTCTAACTACAAGGTAGCATGGAAGCTGCTTTGTGATCGTTTTAATAATAAGCATATGCTAATTCAAACCATGTTTCTGCAGTCTTTAACATCGACGCGATTACTAAGGAGTCTTCAGCTAATTTAAAAGATTTGATTGACAATGTCACGAAAAATTTGCGTTCTTTAAGCCCCGTATTCATGGTAAACATTTGTTTAGCAACAAAGTTGAATCAACGTGTTGCGGAGTTGCTGTCAAGATGTTGCTGGCAACACTGCGTGTTGCAGAGTTGATAGCGTCATGTTGACAAGCTCTCGCCAGACAAGCGTAAACATCAGTTTAGCGAAAATTGTTGACGTGTGTGAACGTGTTTGCAACAGTTTATAAACATGGCAGTAGTATGGAGTAATGATAAAATAATGCAACTAATAGAATTATTTCAATCAAAACGATTATTATGGGATTCTTCTATAAAAGAATACAAAGATATAAAAGAATACAAAAAGAACGATGCATTCGAAGAAATTTCTCAAGCCCTAAATATACCCAAAAAAGATGTGGAAACTAAAATACATGTACTGCGTACTCAATTTACTAGAGAGAAAAAAAAGTTGTCGGCAAAAAAAACTACAGGCAGCGGCGCAATAGAAAAATGTAAATGGATTTATTACGAGCCATTGGAATTTTTGTTATTTAGTGCAACTACTTCTGGTGAAACGGATACTATGAATAAAACAGTAAGTTGTTTTTGTATATAATTTTTATTGTACTAGTCTGTAAAATTATTACAATAACGCTACATTATTTTGCCATGGAACACTTCCCTCTGGAGTTATAAAGTAATCGGCAAACTGTTCTCTAATACAAAAAGCTGATGGTGATGCAGGCCTGCCCCGTCTTTGCAAATCAATCATAGGAAACGAACCTAGTTCCCTTCGCCATGAACCTTCTAATAGGTTACCTTCAGAGTCTTCAAAATCAAAAGTTTGTGGAGGTGTATATATGGATCTGGAAACTGTGTTACGTCTTAAGAAGTTATGTAAATATACACAAGCAACTACTACGAGTTCCACTGTCGAACGACCGTCCCTTAGCTCCATAATTTGCGTATATAAAGTTATAATTGCCATCTGCAATTGCCAGAAGTACCATGCTGAACTGATTTTTGTAATTGCAGTATTCACTTCCAGAATTATTTGGCGCCACAATCAAAACGTGTTTCCCATCAATGGTTCCAATGCAATGTGGAAAATTCCATCGTATTTCGAATTCACGACTTATTTGTGTCCATTCCTGCTCCGAACTTGGAACCTACAAATATAAAAAATAATAATAAGATGATAATTTACAGGTAGATGAAAACAATGCACTTAAAAGTGGTATGGAGTTAGAGCCATCTCAATCACCAAGTCTTACATCGAATGCTACAACATCTACATCTTTAAGGAAAAGAAATAAGACAGATGAATCAAGTGAAATATTAGAGGTTTTGAAAAGTGCGAAAAAGAAGATGGATGAAAAGGAGAAGAAGGATCCATTTGATATGCGGTTAGGCGGGAGCTTTAGCTCCTAGACGTCCATAAGTCGAGCGGGCCGGACGGCATCCCTTCAGTGGTGCTAAAGACGTGCGCCCCTGAGTTGACCCCGGTTTTAACGCGCCTTTACCGTCTCTCTTACAGCGCTAAAAGGGTTCCATCTTCGTGGAAGGTAGCCACCGTCCACCCTATTCCCAAAAAGGGTGACCGGTCGGACCCTACGAACTACAGGCCTATAGCGGTAACATCCTTGCTGTCCAAGGTCATGGAGAGAGTCATCAACTCTAAGCTCCTACAATACCTAAAGAAACACCAGCTGATAAGCGATCGTCAGTATGGCTTCCGTCACGGTTGTTCAGCTGGTGATCTTCTAGTGTATTTTACACATCGTTGGGCACAAACCTTGGAAAGCAGGGGTGAGGCTCTAGCCTGTAGTCTTGACATCGCCAAGGCATTCGATAGGGTCTGGCATAAGGCTCTTCTATTGAAGCTACCATCATATGGAATCCCCGAGGGACTCTGCAGTTGGATCACCAGCTTTTTGGACGGTCGGAGCATTAAAGTCGTAGCAGACGGTTCTTGCTCCGACACCAAAACCAACGCTAACGCTGGCGTACCACAAGGCTCCGTGCTCTCCCCTACGCTATTCATTCTGCATATCAATGACATGTTATCTATAGATAACATGCATTGCTATGCGGATGACAGCACGGGTGATGCGCAGTATAGCGGCCACCAGAATGTCTCTCGCAGCTCGGTACAAGAGAAACGGTTGCAACTTGTGTCTGAAGTCGAGGGTTCTCTCGGGCGGGCCTATGAAAGGGGTGTAGAGAACCTAGTCCAGTTTAACCTCAATAAGACACAAGTGTGCGCGTTCACTGCCAAGAAGGGCCCATTTGTCGTAGCGCCCCGATTCCAAGGGGTTGATCTCCATGTATTCGAGAGTATTGGGATCCTCGGAATCGAAATTTCGTGCACCTGCCAATTTAGGGGTCATTTGGAGGACAAAGCCAAACTGGCAAGTAAGAAGTTGGGCGTCCTGAATAGAGCTAGGCGGTACTTCACTCCAAGACAGCGGCTTGCGCTATATAAAGCACAAGTCCACCCGCACATGGAGTATTGCTCACATATCTGGGCAGGAGCCCCTAAATACCAGCTCGACCCACTTGACTCCCTCCAAAGGCGTGCTATTAGAATCGTTGGGGATTCCAATCTTACGGACAGATTGGAGTCGCTAGAGCAGCGGAGAGACTTCGGATCTCTCTGCGTGTTCTACCGTCTCTATCACGGGGAATGCTCTGAGGAACTGTTTGAGCTGGTGCCACCGTCCCCTTTTTATCATCGGACCACGCGCACTCGCAGTAAGGTTCATCCGTATCACCTGGAAGCGATCTCGTCAAGCACGGTTCGCTTTCAGCGTTCAACATCCCACGTACGTGCCGGCTCTGGAATGAATTACCTGCTGCGGTGTTTCCCCAGCGCTACGACATGTCCTTCTTCAAACGAGGTTTAAAAAGAGTACTAATATCACGGTAGGCAGCGGTTTGCTGTGCCCCCTGGCACTGCGAATGTCCATGAGCAGCGGTTACCACTTACCATCAGGTGGGCCGCTAGCTCGTCTGCTTACTAAGGCAATAAAAAAAAAATATATATTGCTGCTGAATTAAGAAGTGTTAAAGATGACCAAGCCGTGACACAGGCAAAGTACCATATTGATAATATACTGTATGAATTAACAATGGGACGATATAATACATATGGATATCAAACGGCATCTTCTCATCCACCATCAACACCAAATAGAAATAGGGGAAATTGAGAGACAGGAAACAAACAGACTAGATGCAATACAAGACGAAACAGAAGATTCGGCATCTTCTCATCCATCATCAACACCAAATAATGTTCAGGAAATAGAAATAGGGGAAATTGAGAGACAGGAAACAAACAGACTAGATACAATACAAGACGAAACAGAAGATTCGGCTATACTAAACTTAGTTAACTATCTCAGTGATGAATCAACACAATAGCAAATACTGTTTTTTTTAGTTTTTTTTTATTATTAAAATACTTGATTACACAAATAGTGTTCTTACGTACCTTGTCGTACCTACCTTGACATATCCTGATAGTGAGTTAATAAGTTCTTGACATACATCTGGTATGATTTTGCTAATCAATTGTTTTGATACTCTGAATGTGTATGAAAGAGAACTGTATGAATCTCCAGTTGCAAGATACCGTAATGTAATAGCCAGCCTCGTATGAGGTGAAACTGGCTGACGAATATTTGTTTCCCTTTTGGCTATTGATGGACCAATCATTTCCAGAAGATGTTCGAAATCACTTTTTGACATTCTCGTAAAGTTACCAAATGATTCATCTCCCATTCTGAGGTCACTCATCAAATTTCCTCTTTGCAAAAGATAGTTTCGAATCCACCATCTTTTTCTCTTTTTTTTTATTAGAAATCCTATACATCAGATTCAGAGAACACAATAACACTACCTCCTCGGGCAACATTTTAACGCAGACTGGCGTGTGGACAACCTGTATTGATTTAAACATAGTTGCTAGCAACATTCTCGCCGCTCACCAACAATGTTGATCAACTGTTCCTAAACAAATGTTTACCATGAATACGGGGCCTTAGAGTCACTTGGTGAACCGGTCAATATCTGGAACACACTTCTCATTTACATTATTACTCATAAGTTGGATAGCAAAACTTATCGTGAATGGGAAGAATATAAAGGGCGTCTTAGCAAGGATACAAGCATAACGTTTGAGGTTTTTATTACGTTTATTAAAAATCGCGCTGAAGTAATCGAGACACTAGAAATGTCAAACACATTAAATAAACATGCCAACATGGCAAAACCGATTATATTTAAGAGTATGATGCTACAGGACAATATAACTGATACTAATAATCATCTAAATGGATTTAACTTGAAACATAAGACTTGCCCTAAATGTAATGGTGACCATAAATTAGGGAATTGTTCACAGTTTTTGGCACTTAGCAATGAAGCTCGGTTACAGTTATTGCCAAAGTAGAAGATATGTTTTAACTGTCTATCTACAGGTCATTATGCTAATAATTGTAAGAAGACTGGTTGTAAAATCTGTCGCCGTAAGCACAACACATTCGTGCATGTCGCACAGATCCGTCGAGGTCAAGGTTGGCACCGACTACGGTTAATAATTCGAATATATCTGTGTAAACCTCAATTGTGTAAATCGTATAAAGATTTCATGTTAGAATATGAGGTATTGGGTCATGTGTTAAACTGGGAAGATCTCACATCTCATGCACATTTATACCTCATCACGCAGTTCTACAACTAAATTAAGAGTTGTTTTTAATGCTAGTAGCCCAACCACAACTGTTGGTCCTTCGAGCCGGATGGCAGTCGATATCTGATCAACTATACTTTCCTATCAGTGAGCAGATCATATGTCGTTATACAAAACGTGATATGCTCTCAATTATTGCGCCATTTTTTGATCCATTAGGTCTTTTAGCTCCTTTTGTTATAGTTATGAAAATGATAATGCAAAAATTATGGCTCCTGAAACTGTCATGGGATGATCCGTTGCCGGGAGACATCAGTCAGATATGGTCTGACATCATTACTAATCTTCCTCAATTAAATAAAATTCGCATAGCACGACATGTTGTTATTGATTCATATAAAGACATTGAATTTCACATATTTAGTGATGCATCGAAGAGAGCATTATGGTGCATGTATTATGTTCGCAGTATCGATGACAAGGGTGAAGTTCGAGTGAGTCTATTATTGGCTAAGGGCCGTGTTGCACCTCTTAAACCTACAACTATCCCTCGTCTCGAACTTTGTGGGGCATTAATAGGTACTCGAATATACGAAAAGGTGGTCAATTCTCTGCGAGTTAAAGCTAGGCGAAAATTCTTTTGGACGGACTTGACTATTGTCTTAGGTTGGTTGCAAATGTTGCCTAATAAACTGCAACCTTTCGTTCGAAATAGAGTTGCTGAAATTTTAGACAAAACCGTTGATGGTGAGTGGCGACATGTTCTCACAGACCAAAATCCAGCCGATTATATTTCACGTGGAGTAGATGTTACTGCAATGTCTTCGTTAGACCAATGGTGGTTTGGTCCTGGTTTTTTAATAAATGACGAGTCAATATGGCCTTTATTAGATAAAGTTAAAGACATCACATCACTACCAGAATTAAAACCAGATATTACTTTACATACCAAAATTCAAAATAATTACAATGAATTGATTAATGGACGTCCAATGACATCGCTACCTTCACCTGAATTTCAAGAGAAATCCACGAATTCCTTAACTCGATTTGAAAGAATCGAACAACTGCGCCAGCACTTCTGGATACGTTGGAGTAAGGAATATATCTCGGAGCTCCAGCTGCGTACAAATTGGCAGTCATCGAAAGGTGCTCTAAAGCTGAATTCACTCGTCTTATTAAAAGAAGACAATTTGCCACCGCTTAAGTGGAAAATGGGCCGAATTGTAGCTGTTCATCCGGGTTCCGACGGCGTTATTCGAGTGGCTGATGTGAAAACATCTAATGGTCTGCTTCGCAGATCATTCAGCAAGATATGTCCACTTCCTGACTATGAAGAATCAGAGGGTTGAAAGGCAGGCTTTCAACGCCCGGGGGTATGTCTACGCAAACGATTAAAAACTCTTTGGAGCAACGTTTCCGTAGTAACTGGTGTTACGATAATATACTTCTTTGTTGAATAATTTCTTTCTATTAAAACAATAAAATAATGACTGCTGGCATCTTAAAATTATAAAAAAAACCACACGTAATTTTATTTTCTGAATCCCAGTAAAATACCCCTGGGGCTCTACCGGCTAAGTCGCCCAACATCGATTTCTTAAATGGCGTTCAAATAAAGGTTAAAAATGACTTAATCAATCGTTAAATTGGCTTCCATGAGCACATGTGACGTCATAAATGGTCCGGAATCGATTGTCAACGTTGAAACCGACTTAACGATTGATTAAATCATTTTTAACCTTTATTTATTAAAACGCCATTTAAGAAATCGATGTTCAGCGACTTAGCCGGTACAGCCCCTGTATTCCTATTCAATCTGCTACCTGCATCGATAACATTATTACTAACTTTGAAGTCGCTGAGAAGTGTTTAGTAGGCGGTGTTCGTTCTGACCATAAATGCCTAATGATCAGACTAAATAATGTGATATAGAAAAACAAATAATCATTTGTAGGCCACTCACAAAATCTAAATTGGGGAAGTTTAGTTCCAACCTAGAGACAAGTTTGTGCCATTTTTCATCAAACTGAAATAACCCTAACGACATGTACAGTATATTATTTAATTGCATTTGTAACGAATTTAATAAAGTTTGTAAAATAAAAAACATTAAAGTTGACCATAAAAATATAAAATTTACTAATTGGGCAACTCAAGGCATTAGACGGAGTAGAGATGTCCTATATGAGTTGTATGACAGAAGATTCTATACATCTGATGTCAATTTACAAAATTATGTTTGCAACTATTCCAAAATTTTCTAAAAAGTTTGCATCCAAGCTAAATGTTTGTATATAAGCGGAAAAATAAAAAACTCCGATAATAAGATAAAATCAGCTTGGCAAATAATAAATACTGAAACTGGCAAAAGAAGATTGAGAGACCAAACAATAAAACTAAATATTAATGACGAACTCGTTTCAGACAAACTTACCGTTGCCAACGTTTTTGCCAAGTTTTTTACAAATATACGTCTAGTTACTACTAAGTGCCTCCCATCGTCACCGGATGTGGCTGAAATCTTTTTAAAACAATCTATTAAACCAATTGTGCCCAAATTCAGTTTTCGATTTGTTACAAATGCTGATATTTTAAAAGCTTTTAAGAGCATTAAAAAAAAGGGCACAGAGGATTTATAGGGACTGTCTGTAATGGCAATTGAATCAGTCATACAGAACATTGCTACCATCCTTGCAAACATCTTCAATTGCTGTGTAAGTGATGGCGTCTTTCCAGACCTCATGAAAATCAGTAAGGTAGTACCTGTTTTCAAATCAGGTTGTTCAAATAATGCCACAAATTATCGACCCATCTCTATACTGCCAGCGTTAAGTAAAATATTTGAAAAGCTCATGCTCAGCCAGATGTTGTCGCACTTTAACATGAATAACAAGCAACATGTAACATAAACATAACATGTATGACAAGCAGTTTGGGTTTACAAGGGGCCGTTCTACTCAGGATGCGGGGTGTACACTAGTAAGGTCTGTGTTGGAGGCTTGGGAGGGGTCGCAGGATGCGCTGGGAGTTTTCTGCGATCTCTCTAAGGCTTTCGATTGCGTAGACCACCATACGCTCATTGTGAAACTAAAATACTATGGAATTTCTGGCACATCTCTTGATCTTGTAATGTCCTATTTATCAGGTCGAGAACAACTGGTTTCAATAGACGGGGTAAATTCAACACGACATTCTGTCAAAATGGGGGTGCCCCAAGGATCGATTTTGGGTCCATTTTTATTTCTAGTTTATATCAATGATCTCCCATATCTAGTAGAGAAAGTATCAGACATAATTCTATTTGCTGATAATACGTCACTCATATTTAAAGTGAGTAGGAAAGATAAGGATCTTATAGAACCTAATAAAACTCTTGGCCTCATATCAAATTGGTTTTCGGCAAATAATCTTCTTTCGAATGCAGGAAAGACCAAATGCATCATATTCTCATTGCCGAATGTGACTCATATTAAACCAACGGTTGCACTTGACGAGGAAGTTTTAGATTTAGTTCATTCGACCGTATTTTTGGGAATAACACTGGACTCAAAATTACAATGGGGTCCTCATATTGAAAAATTATCTGCCAAATTAAGTTCAGCTTCATATGCAGTTTGGAAAATCAGACAATTGTCAGACGAACCAACGGCTAGACTAGTATATTTTGCTTACTTCCATAGCATTATGTCCTATGGTATTCTGCTATGGGGCTCAGCAGCTGACATAAGTGCTATTTTCGTATTACAAAAAAGAGCAATCAGAGCTATGTATAATCTAGGCAGTCGCGAGTCTCTACGAAGCGGTTTTAAAGCGGTAAATATACTTACTGTTCCATCTGAATATATATATCAGAATATAATGTTTGTACGGAAAAATATAGATAAATATAAAATACGGAGTGACTTGCACAATGTCAATACTAGAAATAAGGACAAACTAGCTATACCAGCCTTTCGAGTTCGCAAAACTAATAAGTCATTCATGGGAAATTGTATTAGGTTTTATAACAAGCTCCCTATTCATATAACTAAACTACCTGATAATAAGTTTAAGTCACACATTAAACGTGAACTTATGGCTAAGGGTTACTACACTACTAAGGATTACATTGACGATAAAGACATTTGGCGGTCGGCACCTACCTGCACATAGTCCGCTGGGGATCTTATAGCCATATAGACATGAGTTATCTTTTATGTTACATGAACTATCTGTAATAAAACTATGTGTTATTCAAATATTCTACGAATTTCAGAACTGTTGGTTGTGTCTCAAAATGATTAATGTTACTTTTATTATGTCGTTTTTATTTTCTCTTTTTAATATATTAAACCTAAAATAAATACTTAATCATACAACCGATCGAGCATATATTGTGTTTGCCTGCTAAATAATTTCAGTAAGTGGACCAAATCTCGTGTATATGCCCCATTGAGTATGTTTCGCCGGAGCGTCTCAACTGGGCCATGTTGAAACCGGTAGTAGAGACACCCGCTGTGTTTGTTTCGCTGGGTCTTCTGAGTTGGGGCGCATTGGATCCGGTGGTAGCATTAAAGCGCGACCGTCGTTATAAACACAAGGTCCGCCATAATGATAACATCTAATTCGTACCTTATTAAAGACAGAACCATTCAGACAATATGTAGTAAAAATGTAGGTCAAATTTTGATAATTAAACCTACGCATGATCCTCGACAATAACTTAATTTTAGTTAGCTAAATATCGTTATTGTTATAAAATAAATCTTATTGTAAATTATTTCCTACAATCCGTGTACCTAAATATCAATATGTACCTAGAAATAATTATAAATTAATTATATATTACTGCGAACATGTTTTGACTATTTACAAGCGCTTTTTTAAAGTCTACGTGAATAAAAACCTTTTTTATTTTATTTATTTATTTAATAAAACCTGGATTCTAACTGATCTACCCAAGGGTCGCAAAGCTATTTCCTGCAAATGGATCCATAAAGTAAAAATAAACGCAGATGGTTCGATTGATAAATACAAAGCAAGGCTTGTTGTTCGAGGATTTTTGCAAAAACCAGGAGTGGATTACGACGAAACGTTTAGCCCAGTGGCAAAGAGGACGACCATTAGGTCAGTCATAAGCGTTGCGGCAAACGAAGCTATGTCACTCACACAGTTCGACGTCTCTACAGCATTTCTCAATGGCACTCTTGAAGAAGAGATATGAGTGACGGGACTAATCGAGTCTGTAAGTAAAGCAAAGCCTCTATGTATTAAAGCAAGCACCAAGATGCTGGAACAAATGCATCGTGGACTACTTGAAAAGTATAGGCTTTCAACAAAGTCAAACAGATCCGTGCTTATTTATACGGAAACGTGCACAGTCTAAGATCATCCTAGCATTGTATGTCAATGACGGATTGGTCGCCTCAACAAACCAAAAGGATGCGGATAAGTTTCTAACAGAGCTTAAACGAAGGTTTAAGATTACCGTAAAGCCTTCAGATTACTATATGGGTTTGCAACTAACACGTAAAGACGATGGCTCCATATCTATAACCCAAAGGCACAACACAGAGAAAGTTTTAGCGCGCTTTGGAATGAGTAGCTGTAAGACAGTGGCTACGCCAATAATCAAAGATACTGAGCAAGGACAAACGGACAGGGAGGAAATTGACGAGAAGTTATATCCCTATAGACAAGCCGTTGGAGCTCTTGCGTACCTCATGGTTGGTACACGACCAGATATTGCCTACGCCGTCGGTGTTGTCTCAAGATCTTTAGAGAACCCTGCCAAAGAAGATGTGTTAAAGGTGAAGCGTATAATGCGCTACCTACAAGGAACTCTAAGTTATGGAATAACGTTGAAGAAGGACTATCAGAAAGGTGTATTGGAAGCGTACAGTGACTCAGATCATGCAGGTGATGTTAAGGATTGTCGCTCAACAAGTGGCATCCTTTGCATGTACGCTGGCGGAGCAATTGCCTGGGTAAGTAGAAAACAGTCATCAGTGGCGATCTCCACGACTGAAGCTGAAATTGTCGCAGCAAGTGAAACAGTACGTGAAGTTGTATGGTTAGAGAGATTGTTTAAGGAAATTACTGCTCTAAAAGAAACACCGGTCTTAAAAATAGACAACGACGCTGCTGTTAAATTGGCTTCAAATCCGGAACTGCATCGGAGAACGAAGCATATTGCAGTAAGACACTTTTATGTGAGAGAACTTGTCGCAGATGGGAAGCTGAAAGTCATGCACGTAGGAACAAACCTACAAAGTGCAGATTTCCTCACGAAGCCTCTTGGGAGACCGATTATCCAATCAATATTGGACCGGATAGGCTTACAGTGTATATAGTTTATTTTTATAGACTCTACAAAAAGGGAGGATGTTAAAGAGGGTCATATTCCATATATGTTATAAGAATCTATAGTTTTTGTATTGTCAATAAAAAGAATAAATAAAGACGAAAAGACAAAATGTCGATTGTGTAAAAAGAAAAAATGTTTTATTATTATATTTATAATTCACGCCCAGAGAATTAATCTCAACAGTATTTCCATTTCACATCTGATATTGGCAGGATAGTCGACATCGGCATAAATTGCCATTTTGTAAAAGAAAAACATTTGGAATATCTTCATGCTTCCGTGGTCTGACCAATTACGTAGCTCTTATATACTCTCTGCTACATTGTTTCATACAATGTGTCATCTCATTTATCTATCTGTCACCAAAGTAGGTATTTATTTCATCGTCGAAGATAATGTATAGTAAATTTGTTTTTGAAAAGTCTTAAATAAACGCAGATTATCTACTTTTCTTTGTTCTCAAGTTTCTGATCAAGTTAGTGTTATATTTCATGTGAAAGAATTCGGTGTATTGTTTAATTAAGGATCGCAATGTCTCCTAAGGCTTGGTTATTACTTTGTCTTGTTAGCTCTTTGAAAGTTATTGAAGTAGTCGACCTACAAACCACGGGTAACATCATAGATAACCATTTCTGTCATGTGTACAGTATGATTTCTTTTTATTCATCAATTTATTCGTTTCAGAAGTTATTTTATGCCGCAGTTGCGGTTTTGAGGTTACGTCAAGTAGAGAGATTATTTCTAAGTCAAGTCCACATTCTGAATACTCATTCAATGATACACTATTTAATAAAGATGAGGTTGAGGTACATGTATTTCTAACAAACCTATTTCTGGTATATCCTGTGGTGTCAGTTACTGATGCATCTTGTGAAGGTGATGGAGAGGTAATACTTTTTCATATATAAAAGTATCCTTACTTTCCAAAATGCAGAATGATTATCCGATGTCATTACAGTGGCAGGAATACAATTCTTGGTTTCCTGGCTACCGATGGAGGCCCTGCATGTGTCCGCAGTGTGGAGCATACATTGGATGGGTCTTTGAGCCTGTATATCCTGGTTTAGTTGAGCCATCCAAGGCTTTTCACAGCCTCATATTGTCAGCTCTTATTGGAGAAACTTGTAAATATGATAACATTGTTTAGGTGATTGGTTTATGTGCCTTGTCTTATGTTAAAACTGGTTCTTGTTGTTGAACTTGTGTATTGTTAAATGTTTTGCTATTTGTTAAACTATTTGGTTAATAATAAGTACTACCACACTTTATAAAAGACATCAGACTCATGAGAGGTGATGTACTGGTGTTCTTAAAACCCAGATATTATTTTAATTAAGTAAGTTAGATTTAAGTCAATATGAGGATGAACAGCAGCTCATCATTAACTCTTAAGTTAACCCATAGTGCTACAGCACAAAATCATCATCATTTTTCCCATTACTATGCTAGTGGGTATGGTTTCCACACTTAGTCCCTATGGACCATTGTACATGATAGTGCTACAGCACTTTAGTAACAATAGCAGAGTAGAGAGAGGTGACATCCTGAAGCTCATAATATCTGGATTAAGCAGTAAGGAGCAGGTTACATAAGGGCTAATGTCAGATAATTTCAATATGACTTGTTGTTTGCTAAAAACTATACATGTCTCTTTTCGTGTTGGTGAAATTTTCTTATTATATCTAATATTCACCTAAACTGTGTAGATTTTCGGCATTTTAATCATTCTATTACATAATCTACAGATAAAAAGTTTCATTTAAGATTAGAGATACTTATATCACAGAATTAACCTATTTGTATAATTTGTTGGTTGAAGGAATATGAGAATTAAATGCAATATTCCTTCAACCAACATAACATTAAAGAAATAGGTTAATCACACTTATATTTTAAAGGCAAAAGCTTGTGAGTGTGTATGTTCGTTACTTCTTCATGGCTAAGCTGCTGGAGCGATTTTAATAAAATTTGGTTTGGAGTTAGCTGACACTCTGGATTAAAACATAGGCTATAATTTATAAAGTTTAATGCGGGTATAACTGCAGGGCACAGCTAGTTCTTTGATATAAGTATCTCTAATCTTAAATGAAACCTGTTATCTACAGATATTTTATTAATTAAATCTATAAGTAGTTTTATTGTACCATTATCTTCTGATGGAAAGTGCTTCGCATAAATCTTGAGAACAAAATTTCTGGTATTTGTAGGATTTTTTTTTCATGGCTAGCTTGTATTAGCCTTGCTCAGTTTTGTCAAGGTTATTATGCAAGTTTTGACTGACCTGTTGGTTGTAGTGGTTACTGATCCTGACCACTAACTCAGAGGTTGGGGTTTGGTTCTCACACAAGAAAAAAAATTGTGTGATGAACCTGATTAAATGTTCTGTGTCTGGGTGTTTCTATAATATGTATGTTTATGGAAATATAAATAATGTTTATCAGCTGGTTGCCATACTACTCACTCTGCCGAATTTTGGATCAGTAGGCAATGTGTTGTCTGAAGATTTTTAAGACTATAAAATCTATAAATCATTTTAGTTATTCTTAAACACAATAATATATTCCAAATTACACTCATGTATATAGGCCATGGTTATTTCTACTTAGTAAGTTGTCCACATGACTGATTCATCTCAATATTTTTAAGTACCTAGTTATTAAAACTACCTGGTGGAATGCGTCTAAAATATATACAGGGTGGCCGAGGAGTTGACGTTCAAACGCACAATTTTGACACTATAATGAGGAGTATCCGAATTATACCCATGTATGTTCTACGATTTTGCGTAGTTTTCGAGATAGGTTTGAACGTCAACTATTATAGTAATGAAATATGTATCTTTTATTTTTCAATTGTTGCTTCTAGTTTGTCAGTATTTTGAAAGTGCTTTAGTTTTGTTGCAGAGTCATGCCCAAACTAATTATAATATCAATCTAATGATGATCATCTGTTTCTTTTCAGTTCTTAATTCTCTCACTGAATACCCTATTATATCAAATTAAAAATGGTGGACACTCTCTCGGGTGAAGATACAGAATTTTTAGCTAAATGTGAGGAAGAATTCAAAGATAGATATACTGAGAAAGATGATGAATTTATGAAAGTATTTAATGAAGACCTACCAAAGCCACCAATTATAGACCCATGGTGGGTATCACAGAACTCTGGTCGTAGGAATGACCGCCGCAATAACAGGAGGCACCATCCATACGAGAGACAAGGTAACAGAGAACGAGATTATGACCGAAGAGACCACCGTGATAACCGGGATAGGGGATACAATGACTACAACAGAGGATATGATGACAGAGGAGGCAACCGCCAGAGACATAGATATAACTACTAAATACCTGCATTTATATTATATAAAATAGGATCATTCCCACAATGTAATATTTTGAAGATTTAAAAAAATAAAACATTTCCTTTCTCAAAAGAATATATTCTCAATTATTATGGCTTGATTTACATTTTAACAACTTAGAATTACATAATAAATCATCACCGATAAAGTAATGTAGCTACAGCAACCGTAAGATGGAAACCATAACATAATAAATAAATATTTAAATTCTCACTGCTACTCAACAAGTCTAATGATTATAAATTTATAACAATAATTATGCCGATATATTTTAAAACCTAAGTTTATCTATTACGTTCCAGATGTACACAAACAATAACAATGTCAAAATATTCTGTATGAAGAGACACACGCGCTAGCTTATACTTCATATCAACACCTGGGACCATTTTTGGTACATGTACTTTCTACCAACAATCATCATTATATTTATTTCGCGTGGCCTTTCACAAAAATATATACTATATCTCTTATAATTTCACATAGGAATATGTATATACATTACACGAAATAAACCATGACGCCATAATACTGGCCATAGAAGCGGGTAGGAGGCGATGCGCCGGCGCAGCGCGGGCTCGCTCTCACAAATAAATAATGTTATACGACCAGATAGATTGAGTAACATCATGCTAACGATTACTAAGCACAATGACGATTACATTCATCAAGCATTCTAAGATAACTATTTAAGATTTTTTTTCTATTTAATTAATAATATTCATATATTGGCTACTCATCTCTGTACTGAAGCGTCACGTCACAAAATTAATCTATGGCGATTACGCTTACTGGAAACAATTTTGATTGCGTGTTCGTATCTCGAAGGCTATTGGAAACATCGTTATGAACATGTGACAGTATTATTCGACAGTCGCCAAACTCAGCCCATAATTAAATCAGTGACAACGCTCCAATAAGTGAAAAAATGCAACCATAATAATCAAATCACAGTACAAGTATAACATAATTATGCTCACTAACTTAATATTATGACTCAATACAATCAGACACGACAAACATAACATACAAAATCTACTACACAAAATATAAATTAAATATTATACTGACAGTGTCACCGAGCCGTGAGGCTCACAGCGCGGCCGAGGGCCGGAGTTCGGTGCCAGTCGGGGCTGGCAACATGCCACCTCCGGCCCAGCTCACCGAATACATTCCATGCGAAACGATCAGCTTTAGCAATGAATGCGCGTTACGTACTTCGATACTGGACACGCCGATGTCTCGGCGTCTAAACATAGGTAGGGTACGATTCGTTATCATATAAAGTTCTACATAACATATAGATTTTTAGTTACAAATATGCTTTAATTTCCTTAACAACAATGCACAATATTAATTGTATGAATTGACACGTAATAATTACCGGGCGGCCCGGGCCGGGCTGGCCGCTATACGACCTAGCGCCGTCCGTCCTAGAGGCCGCATGGCTCGTTCCTCTCAGAGTCCAACTTACTTACAATGACAATTGACTAGGGTTAATGCACTTGCTCAGCCGCGAGCGGCGGCACTCGTATCCGAACACGCCTCTAAATTCGGAGAGGATGAAAACATTGGTCAGGTTTCAGTACATTTGACTAGAAATGCGCGTAGACGTCGACAGTACTGTCTCCGCTCGGGACCGACGTCGGTCCGCGCCGCTACGTTTCGAGTCACAATGCGAGTACAAAATCGTTTTCAGACTCATCGGTACTAAAGTCGAAAAGACTGACTTGTAAAAGTGTCAAATCTTCGTAGCAAATTTCATAAGATAATCTAAAGCTTATTTTTGATTTGAAAGTAGAAACGTTTCGTCCGAGTCGGGCTCGGTGAGGCGCGGCGTTCAGATGAAGGTCCAGCACTCCATGATCTTCACGATGAAGTCCTCGCGCATGCTCAGCGGCTCGTTGCCGTACGTGGTGCAGCGCTGCGTGCGGCCCAGGTACAGGTCCCCGTCCAGCCACAGCCCGAACTTGCCGCTGCGACACAACACACACGTCAGTTACAGTGAAACAAGTCACACAAAACAATAATGGCTAATTTACTATAAACAAGATTATATAACACGGCATGGTAGTCTTTCTATCATGTTCAATTAAATAGCAGAACCTTTATATATATATAAAGGTTCTGCTATTTAATTATATAATATATTGGGTGGGGATCGAACCCAAGACCTCTGGCTAACAGTCAGAGTCACTAACCACTAGACTAGCTGACCAGTCGAGAATACACTTTAGGTAACAACATATCATATTAATTTCCTTCTATTAATGGTCTTGGGTATATAAGTTCGACAGAGCTCATTGGGTGGACGAAAGAGTTGCCAACGCCTGAGTGAGTATCAGTTTTGTTGCCAGCGTCGTAGGTTACGATAGCTTAACATTAGGTGGGCAGTATGCTTGGGTAGCATTAAATAAAATCACTGGTAAATGCGTTAGATCACTCAAATTCCAATGGTTAGCAGACAAAACTAGACGTGCATTCAGGCCAACATAACATATCCGGTATTTAAAATGTATATACTTACTCGCCAGCCCCGATAGATATGTTGTCGTTGCTGCCGCGAATGAAATACATGTTGTCTCCGGTCCAGCCCCAATACTTGAACTTTGTTTTCACTGGTGGTGATAATGGTTGGTCTGGAAATTAAGTGAACGTAAAATTAAGGAGCTTAATTTGCTTATGAATTAACCACATGCAAAATACACAAAATTAAAAAATCTTCTCATAGAAGAATAAAGGTCAGCAGTGGTGACGGCGGCGAATATTAGAATATCATCACCCCTTCTCATCCCGTGGGAGTCGTAGAAGTCGATCCGAGGGAATATCTATCAAACGATGGGTAGCGACTTGTTTCTGAGTACTATGACCATCATACTGCGATCGCCAACCCATGGTGGTTATGGCATATCCCCCAACATCATTCTTGGGGGACGCATTTGTGCAGCAGTGGACTTCTTACAGCTGTTATGACGTTGATGCACTTTTTAAGGAGACCCAAAAAATTTACAATCTGCTTTTCACAGTTAAATATATAATATTGATAGAAAACCCATTACAAACTTAGATAAATTTTATAAAATTTTCGCTAATGCAATGCCCAACTCGAAACTGAAAAAAAAGTGTGTGCTTTAGACCACACGACCGAAGTAAAACTTATATAAACGTAACATAACTGGCTGTGATCGAAAGAGAGAAAGAAAATGTGTGCTCGTACCACTCTCTTGGCCCTACAGTAATATACAAAACGTAACGTCTCTCGAGAATCCCGTTCGCCTCGTCCGATCACACTTTTCGTAACGATCTCGTCTGGCATTCACCAGTTTACATCCCGAGTTAAGTATGCGTAAAAAATTTTACTTCAAAAACATTAATCGACTGGCAAGAATCAAGCCTGTGGCCATCTGACTTCAAATGTTCTATTCAATCTTGATTTATAGTAGGTACTAACCTCCTTTCTCATCCTTATTCCCTTCGTCCTTAATCTCCTTGTTTTCCTTCCCGTTATCGATGGCAGGCTGCGAGGGCCGGCGCGGCTCGTCCACGCGCTGGAACGAGAACAGCAGCGACTCGCCCGTGCCGTAGAAGTGCTCCGACGGGTGCAGCGCGCACGACGTCAGGGCACCGAACACCTGCGACAACCAAATTCCTATCATTAACTATGACTGCACGTGTGGCGCAGCGGTTAAGATAGACGTCTCGCCACTCCGTGTTCCGGGTTCGATTCCCGCGCACGACAAGTATTTGCCGATAAATAGTTGTCCTGGGTCTGGATGTGCTTTGTGTCCGTCAATTATGTTTGTAAAAGTACCCACACCCATACACAGGGATTAATATCGCTAGTGCGGGCGTAGTCCTAAAAAAAATTAAGATTATTTTATTTTTATTATTTGTTGTTTCAGCAGCAATAGTGATACACACTTTGTGTAAATTTGCGTCTGCATTCCGCTGACAGACAGATGTATACAGCAATAGGGTCACGTTGGCATATTTTGATAAGGAACCATAAAATATAAATGTACCTAAGATTCGCCATGACACCGTCACTACCCTTTAGCGGTCTTGTCAAATAATATCACATTAGCTTAATGTCAAATAAGTTACTGTTTTCCCATCTATCAGACCGGATAGATATCCCACAGTAACTAATAGTTATGTCATCTTTCTTTGTTGTATGGTTAAATCTGGTGTCAGAATTGTTCAAGCCGGTATTTCATACTGATTTACCATCCTATAAATCTATAGTAGAAACAAAGTCCAGAAAATCAATTTTAATTTTCCATTTGCACCGGACATTATAATATTGATATTCGGTTAAGTTAAGCTACTGGTTGAGAGCCAATGTAAGTAAGAAAGCTTGAAGTCGGTTGTATTAGAATGACAGTCTTATTATTATCTTAAGGAAAGAAAACTATCAAAATGTTTATTTTATTGTTAATCGCTTATGACACAATATATTATTTTGTTGACACAACACAAAAAGTTATCCGGCTAAGCCTTTGCGATTGAAAGAGTACGTCACCATAGTAATAAAATCATCGCATTGCACTAAAACAATATATTTTTGTGACCATAGATAATCTATCGGTTACCCGACTGTTTCTCCCTATTACAACCGTTTCATGTTGTTTCTTTGTTTTGTTCATGTTGTTTCTTTGTTTTGTTCAAATATTGCAAGTAACTTTAGAACGACTACCTCTTATTTTCAAAAAAAGAACGAAATTGTGACAACTGTGACGGGTGACTTGGTCAACCGTTATGGTAACTGGTTGTAACAAATGGGGCTTATCGCTTAATTCGTGATAGGCGTTCAAATAGATGAAGGTTTGATGACTGAATCATTCGTTCAATCGGCTTCCATGAGCACATGTGACGTCATAAATGGTTCGGAATCGATTTTCAACGTTGAAGCCGATTGAACGAGTGATTTTGCCTTTTTTAACCTTCATCTATTTGAACGCGGTTAGCTGGTATATTAATTTTAATGGTAATTATCCGGTAGCCCCATGCGTTGATGTCAGTCTCACATAAAGTGCTGACATCATCTTTCGTACTGTGGTACGAAACCACAGTACCTCAGTATAAATATAGACAGTACGGGAACTATCTATAAACGGTCGAAACGGCACTCTCACACAAACATGCTCATCGACAAGACCCCTAACGCCAAGTAAAACACATTTGTTTTATGACCGCATTCCGGCTAACCGCATAGTACGTAGGAGGCCTAAGCGGTTGTCGCTGTGCTGCCAGTAGTGAGTGCCGCGTCAAAACGAGTGGTCGCGTATAAAATTACCTCCGCACTCTTTTTAAGAATTCACGTGCGTATTGCGTAGTATACGGCTGTTTGAACTCGGCTTCATCAAAACGGGAGCTTTCGTATTTTAACCGTCCAGCTGATTTATAAAATAAGTAGTTATGTTTTTATAAAAAATAATAATAGGTATCTAAAACATTAAAACTTACAACCCTACAGCTTTAATAGCGTAGGTAATTATTTCATCAACTAGGCTTAGTTATCTTACTGTCCATATTCGACACAGCATTGCGTCTTCTTCAATCAGACATCCTATACCCATCCTATATTCCTATATATATATATATAGGAGCATCCATCCTATAGCCTCGCGCGTATGGCTCACATATCGTCCTGAAGATACTCTACTGAAGAAATTGAAACGGTTGGGCGAGTCCAACATAAAATTACGTTACCCGTTACAGTTCTCATTATATCCTCACGTCAGTTTAAATAATAAGGAGGAGGTTGTCATGGCGACAGTATTTTAATTGGTCTCTGTTATTTGTGACTTGATTTTGATAAGTAATTTTTCGTTACTCCTATAAAAAAATGTCAACTATTTGACACATTATGTATATGGGAACAAGAAGAAATTGTATTTCACAAACTGAAAAAATATTCTTTAATTGGTTTACTTTTAGTTTCATGGGTTGATTCTTCCCTCCTCTACGATTTACGCTACCCTTTTCTTATCTTTCTTTTTTTTTCTTTTAAAAAGATAACTCCCGCACTATGTTATTCTAATCCCTGTCTACTTTACAAAAGTATAATAGACGGACACAAATTACATCCAGACTCAGAACAACTATTTATGGGTCACATAAATAGTTGAGTAAGAGAGAGAGACGCTGCCCCGTGAACATATACATATGTATTCGTTGTACACTGTAGACTCACTGTCACAATGCGCGTATGTTGTATTTACGATCTAAAGATTAGCTGCAATCATAATTATCATATAATATTTTATGCTTTGGATATTAGGGCTCACCCTCGCCAGTAGAGTAAAAATAAGTACCTACTTCTACTAAGGTACTACGTCCGGATGGGATTGTTCTTAAGATAAGATAAGATAACGTTTATTCACTTGGATTATTTTAAAATACAAGTTAGTAATAAGCATATTCATGAAGACCGACAAACATAATATCATTCTTTTAATAGTATTTTTTTAATTAATGATAATAGAATATTAATAATTAAATAAAAAAAATAATTATGCGGTCTTGAAGAAATGTGACAATTCATTGACATTTTTTAGGTCTATCACATACAAAACACCTATTCTTACCTTTAAAAAAAATTTTTTTTAATAACCTTGTTTTTTGTTTAAAGGTTTGGGTGCCATGAAAGAACATTTTTTGCATTTTGTATTACTATATTACTCATTCAAATACACTATTCTATTATTACTAATTAAATTTAATGGGTCTCGGCCACAAGTTTCCGGCGCGGCGCCAATGCAATAGAGCATGAGTAAGTATTCCATTGGCGCCGCGCCGGAAACTTGTGGCTGGAGCCCACTCTTTCCGGTTTTCATTCGAATCCATTTTGTCCTTTCTGAGCTGTTTTTCCGTGGACGTTGGTGGACTGAAGGTAAACAATTTATAGGTTCGTAACACTTAAATTAATAATTAAATTATAATAGAACTGTGTTGTTTTACTTTTCCTCTCATTTACTCACTAAACTATTATGATATTGAGAAATACGTCTGTGTATACCACTGCCATATTATCCCAGAAACATCCGTGTTGACGACATATGTACGAAGTCTGTTATTATACACTTGGAAGATTTTGAAGTTCAGATAAGTATTCGAAAGTGGTTCTGGCACTTACGTTGTTATCTGTGTCTTGTATGACGAGCAACACTGGTGACTCCACCCGCTGCATCTTGCGGTACATGGAGGCGAGCGAGAATCCGTGCTGAATTGTGCTGAAAGTGAGCGACCACATATAGCCCTGCGCGCGCGCTGGCAGCACCGTGCAAAGCTTCTCTCTGAAACAGTCATACAACATAATGTTAATACCAAATGTAAGATCTTATTGACGTGCAGCCGCTGTAAGAATTATTTCATGATACCTGTCAGAACATTTTACATGAGATTTGCACGAAATTTACGTAGATATTTAATGAAATAATGAAATTTATTCAGCACTTGGGTATTTACATACACTTGTACTTGTCAAGCTCACAACATAAACACAGTTTAAAAACAATAATTAAAGCAACAAATTTTTTGAATTAGTCCGTCCGTGCGGTCTGTTTCTCTACTGGACCCTTCTTTCTTCCCACTTACGTACGTATCTACTTTACTACCGATTAACGTAGAGACGTCATCAAATAGGTATTTTTGGTATTAATAACAAATCTTTCATAGATGTACTTAAGGTTACAAGCATACACTGATATACATATGCAAAAAAGAAACAAAAAAGCCGTCCATCCGGCTTCTACAAGCTTCTTAAGTTTATCAATCATGAACATATGCTACATATGTATGACCTATTATGGGTTAAAATTATCATGGAAAGCAAAAGTCATGGAAAAAATAAATACAAAAGAGATGACTGTGTCTGTCGTAAGGATTATTGATTCTGGAATTTATAATGATATACTAACATAGTTATACGTTTGATTTACTAACAATGTATGTAATATTGTTGAATCCGAAATAAAATGAATAATAATAATTCTTTTGCGCTGTCAACGACACTTCGCACTTGCACCTTACTGTCTGCGTAATAAAGACGATGTCATGGTCAAAGTTTATCTACCATCCTACGCATTCAAGTAATAACGAAGTATTCTGTAGTAAAATCATTAGGGACTTTATACCTAAGTAATACTATCTGAGTTGATATGAATGTGAGTGGAAGGACTATGATCTGTTATGGTTAAACCACCATTCTTGGGTTATTTTTATTATGCTTAAAACTTGTAGGTAGGCACAAACGTTGTATTTCGATGCCATAGTTATGAAATAATAATAGATATAATATAACTTCTGCTGGGCTCGAGATATATAAATGAGGCCAGAGGCAGCCTGATAAATCGTAGCTATTTCAGCTGACTGCTTCGTTGGCCTAGCGGCAATATGTTCCACGCAAATAACGTCCTGGTTTCAACGCCGCTTCGGGTCAAGAGGCCCGAGTCCGGAAGTTGGCGGTGTCACACCCATATGGCTCGGAGAACACATAAATCCGCCTGACCACATCAGTTCGTTTCGTGGAGCTCATCGGATAGTGAGAGAGAATGATTAATACACTTGTGCACTATAATATGCCTAGATTTCGTTGAGACTGAGCAGAAACGGCCGAAACTCACCCAAGAAGACATTACAGAGGCTCTTGTCACATTCAAATTCATATCAATTAAAGAATTTCATTATATTCTCATATTTTTATTAAATTTCATTGTACCTACTATTTTTCAGTAACCTGACAGGGGACAGGTACACTTATGCTTTCTCCGCGAGGAAATCCATCCTCACGGAGAAAGCATAAGTGTACCTAATCTGTTTCAAAAGGATACTTTAGCGATGAATGGGTTTAAACACGTAACTACGAAATTGTGCACAGACAAATACATGTGCAGAACATTAATTGTCTCTTAACAACCCTAAAGTTAAGCGGCAATTAAAAAACATCATAAAATTGACAATGCTACATCAAAACGTCAATCACAATAAAATATAGTTATCAATGAAGTAGGCAAACAAGATAACGACATGTGGATACCTACATTGAACTAATATAATCTGACATTAAAAATAAATAAATACAAAATTATTAAATTTGAAACGTTATAAAAACGTGTTTGAACCAAATACATATAAAAGCAGGGCCAGATAGAGAGAGTTACCTTAATCCATCTACGAAAACTTTAATTTTAGGATTCGTAAGGTCTATTATGTAGACGAGAAGGAAGGCAACTACAAATGAGGGATAGCATTGCGTCTATTAGCAGCTTGGCTGTATATTCCAGTCGAAAGCATTGTTATGTTAATGGTGTATTCCTAGGTGCTAGAGTTAATCGGGGAGGGGGAAGGGTCAGCATCCGTAAGCGTCATAGCCCACGGTACGCGCTTAACATCTGGTGAGCCATAAGTTTCTTTTTATAAATACAGAGCATAAGCAGGTACATTGACACTTCTGAAGTAGTCATTAGATAAAGACCAATATCCGCATCCTTTTGTATGGCATTGATAAGAAATAGCATAAACAAACTGATACCTAGGGGGATTGGCCGAATAACTTAAATTGCGTACTGTATTTATTGACACAATAACATATGCAAGATTCTCTATCGGAAGAGACATAGGTACCCGCTTGCTCTCACCGGTGCATGGGTACGTAAACGACGATGTAAAGGGCATTGAATAGGCTGAAAGTGTGCACAACACATTTGTCTTCTTGTTAAAAAATTGGCAACATTTACTAAAAAAAAAATAAACACAATTGTAAAGTTGTGAAATAGATTTGTACGACCTTAGATAATTCTAGTTTATTTCTTTAAACTAATTATGTAGGCTACATAAGAAATTGTAGTTAGTAGCCCAATCCTTTAGTCTTATTTTAAATCTCAATTTATCAAAGGTCTTGGAAATTGCACAACTTTAATGTTGCCAATATCGATACAAAAAAAATAACTGTTGCTTATGGCTCGATAGGCTGAATGTGTGTTTAGCACACATTCAGCCTATCAATTGCCCTTAAACGACGAGAATCGTAGTCAATGGGTTTTATTTCTGAGCGTCCCATCGTTTCAGCGTTCAGCGTCAGTAGTAGTAGTGCGGTTGTAGTCATTAGAAAACACTCATTAAACCATGGCATGACTACTACCTATATTATTATGATAAAGTAAATTAACTGGAGGAGGCTCGTCAAAATAGATGCTAAATAAAGCCACGTAAATGTTCATTGCAAAATTGGATAGATGGCCATATTAAAATTTGACGGCACGGCTATAATTATATAATACGTCTGAAAAACCAGTTGTGTGGAAAAACATGTAGTAAAAAATCTCTTCGCGATACATACACGGTATTAATTACACCTCAGTGCATTTTATTTAAAACTACGTGTATAGCATACTATAGTGTACTTAATACGCCATTGCTTCGTAAGAGCATTATACATGCTTCAAGGAAACGATGTAATCATTTGTATTTATAATCAACTAACTGTGATCCGCGGTTATACCCGCGTTAAAATTTATAAATTATAGCCTACTTGTTAATACAGAATGTCAGCTAACTCCATACCAAATTTTATTAAAACCGCTCCAGCGGTTTAGACGTGTAGTAACAAACATACATTTAATATTAGTATGATGTTAGATTACATTTTTGAGAGCTTCTACCAGTTTCCAAGCTAATACTGCGTGGTCAGAAAAATACCAATAACACTTTTTGCCTGGAACCGGTATTTGAACCCAGGGTCTCATTAGATGTGACTAAACAGGCTACCGCTAGACCAACGAGGCAGTCGGCATAACGCTGTCAATATCAATGGGTTGCGCAAGCCGTACCATGGTGTGTCGATATCGAAGTATGTACAATAAGAGTTTGGTAAACAAGGTACGCTAACTTATGCAACAGCCTCTTATGCGTTCGATTTTTTCTTTTATAAATTAACGCGCATACTTGAGAATTAATCCCTAGATCACAGGGTACAATATTTTTCCTGTGCGGAGATATACTTTACTCCTTCTTATTTCTTTCTGATTCAATTTATTACGGGATCCAAGACAGACGAAGCAATTTCCCGGGACATGTCTGACTTTCACCGAGTTTCACCGCCAAGTGTTATTTCATTGGGTGTCACTGTTGATCTATTGAGACTAAACACTTAATCCTACTTCCTACTAACATTTTAAATGAGAAAGTTTGTGAGTATGGATGTTTGTTACTCTTTCACGCAAAAACTACCGAACGAATTTTGAAAAAACTTTGTAGCAATATATGTAGCTTATATATTCGAATAACTATAACAGTTCTTATTTAATCTCGGCAAAGTATAAATTTAAGTGGAACACTACTATGAGTAGAATCAATTTTAGCAATCTATTTATCCTAACTAATAATAACTTAACCTAACCTAAGTTAGAAAACCCCTCGACTCCAAATATAATTACATAATTTTGCAAAAGCGCTGATACTCTCAGATGGCTGGATCGATATTAAGCAAACATAGCTAAAAACCACCGGTTCATCCGTTTGAGAGCCACGAAAACAGAGTCACACACACACAGAGAAATTGCCGTCAAAATTTTAACGCCCCTCTTTTGGCGTTGGGGGTTAAAAATAGACGTGGCGAAAATGTAAGGAACTGCAATGTCCAATTAAAGCGAACACGATATCTGTAATACCGCCGCGCCGATCAATCAATATTAATGTAATCTCTACATCGCTAAGCCCTAATTGAATGACTTATAATTCAGTGATGATCAATTAAACTCACTCGTTTAATTACCCGTAGTATATAGGTACCGGTCCTCATAAAGTAGATAGGTAAGGAATTAGTACGTCATTTCGTTAATCCTTCTCCAAGCTTATATTCACTTCAGGCATGTGGATTAAGACTTATAATGTAATATATCAATCAATATGTAGAGAAGAAGAAATTGCACCAACTCTTCAAACAGGTGCAACGGCATGAAGGGTTTTTTTTATATTTTATGTTTATTTAAGCATCAGTTTAAAATAAAAATAAGAATTAATAAGGGGAGCCCTTTTAAGCATATTGCTAAGAATCCCGTGTTAAGAGACGCCGTATTTGATAGCGTACCACTAAGTGTAGGAAGTCCAAGGTTGATTTATTCTCATTGATACTACAACTACTTTCTAAGCAATGCAATTCTTAAAAAATATCACATTAATATAATAAAGGCGAAAGTTTGTGAGTGTGTATGTTTGTTACTCTTCACGCAAAAACTACCAGACGGATTTTGGTGAAAATTTGTAGTAATATAGCTTATATATATCCGAATAACACATACATAGGCTATAATTTATAAAGTTTAACGTTACCCGCGTTAAACTTTATAAATTATAGCCTATGTGTTCGCGGGGCACAGCTAGTATTAAAAATACTCGACGAAAGGGAAACATTTTGTTTCTAATGATAACATTAACCCAGCAACAATTACACCTAAAAATAATACAACAACATTAAAAGTACACCTAAATCCATAAACATATTATGAATAATTGGGAAAAAATAATTTCTGTGTCATGTCTTTTTAAATACGATAGTAACTTACCTGTGTTCCATAGTAAATATTTCGGAGGTTCCGATGAGGTCGGGCGGGCAGAACTCCATGTCGATGGAGGCGCCCGACGAGTACAGCGCCCGGCGCAGCTCATCGCTCATCGACAACACCTACGCAAAACACACCATGTAACATGTGTACTGCTAATCATTATAATAGTGCAGGTCGAATGTGAACTCTAATTGAGATGATGACGTAACATAAGCCCATACATGATAACAACATAAACTAATAGGACCAAATTGACTAAAATACAACCCGTGTAACTGAACTAAAGCCAAAAAACTTCTGTACAAATAATGAGCGGTGGTGTGGAATTAAGCCATCAATGTGTAAGGCCCTTAATAAAAAAATATTTTTAATCGACTTTGTAAAAACGTGGTTAACAATTCGAGTGAGGCCCTCATAGCCAGTTGCTGTCATCGGTCCATAAGTGAACAGCGATATTAAGCATCTAGGTAGGTGGTAGTATATAGACCGCCAAAATGATATAATTTTTTAATAAGTATCTCCGTGTTTCGGAGTGTTCGTTAAGCTGTTTGTCACGGTTGTAGTCGCTAAGCCACGTCGGAGGCCTACTGGGTTTAAACAACTTTGACACTAGGGTACTTGCCCATACGATAGGTAGTAGTGATTCGACTGTATGTACATATGTAATGCAATTTCATAGTTATTGTGAACCGATTTTAATCGATAGTTTTAATGCTTTCGCATTTGTTCTATATAGTGTAGTATTTATACGTGTTTTTCAAATGGTAATTATATAAGAAGCGTTTGGCTAAATAGTGTTCTAATTATCATACAATGTTAACATTTTGTACGCGACATTTAAGAATTTAATATCCTTTACCTAAACCTAAACAAGGGCTCTACCGGCTAAATAGCCGAACATAGATTTCTTAAATGGCGTTCATAAAAATAAAGGTTTAAAATGACTTTATCAATCGTTGAATCGGCTTCCATGAGCACATGTGACGTCACAAATGGTCCGGAATCGATTGTCAACGTTGAAGCCGATTTAACGATTGATTAAGTAATTTTTAACATTTATTTATTTGAACGCCATTTAAGAAATCAATATTCAGCGACTTCGCCGGTAGAGGCACAGATTTTACATCAAATAACGTGGAAAACTCTTGTTGACGCATTTTGTTTGTCTAAAATATACATCGAGTATTTCGAAAATTTAAGTTCTTTAATATATTAATTCTTGTATTATAACAATCACAATATAGTACACCATTATATTCGCCAAATATTTAAAGCTTAGGCGTATTGTGAGCCTTATAAATTGGTGGCCTATTGCTACTTTGAACATCGCTGATTATTTTTAGCGAAGCTCCTGGTCGTACACATTTTGGGAGCTGTATCGGTTCGGCATAGTTTACGATTTTACTTTGAAAAGTCAGTTTTCTTTCAGATGTCATAATATATTTATAGTCTACAATATCATATTATAGACACCAAAATATATATTCAGTCTACTATTGTAGAAAACCAAGAGAATGTACCTACTATAAACAGGAAGGTAAATTTATTCACGCAAAGAATCTTGGCTAGTCTCTCCATGTTTGCTAGTCAATAAAATACCTCCGAACAATTAAGAGATTATAATATTTATATTCAGATTTCTTGTAAATTGATTGCACGAAATTTGAACTTGATATAATTAAAGTTAAAACCCGGTAAAAATGTCGAATAAGGAAACTCGGAAGCAGGAACTGATGGCCGTGTTTCCCGGAGTCATACAACAACAAAATTCTCAGGTTATTGTCAAAGTGTATGGGCTCACATTAATGATTGTATTTTCCGTTTAAATGAACAGTGAATATTTAAACTAAATACGATTAGCGATTCTTTACCATATTAAGTGAAAAATGTGCACACATCATGCTTCATCGGTATGCAAAGAATGAAATTGGAAATTACTTAAAAATGCACCATATTTTAATGATAATGAAATGATAAGGCAATTTGACAGTGTCACCGTGTCAAAATGATGTATGTTTCCACTAGAATAAAAAAAGATTATTGAACATGCTAAACAAAAATTCGCTGTTGGTAGAAAAATAGTTGTTTAATTTAACCCAAAGGCGTTACCAATTCAAAGACGGAGCAACTATTAACTTGACCGACATTCTTGAATTACTCTAGATTCAAACAACGGCACTTTATCACAACAAACAGTTCATCATATCAGCCGAAAGACGTCCACTACTGGACAAAGGCCTCCCCCAAAGATCATCATTTAAGGGGATTTGCCATAATCGCCACGCTTGGCAGACGGGTTGGCGATCGCAGTAAGGTTGACATGGTACTCAGGAGAACGCTGCTGCCCGTTCTCCGTATATATTCCCTCGGGACGACTTTTACGTCCCCCCACGGGATGAGAGGGGGTGGTGATATTCTTAGGCCGTCACCACACAGCAAACAGTTACCTTTTTTTAAATATTGTCTTTATTCTATTAAGGAAACTGTGTATAAACGACCCTATTTAGTCATCAATTTAATCTTTAATGAGAATTTTACGGCAGCTAAGAGTGCCTATTTTTAATGGGTCGTGTTGGCAAAACATAGTCAAAATGGTTGGTCAAGCAGTTACTAGTTTTTCCAACTTTATGTAACGCTTCTGAGTTCTATAAGGTAATAAGTCTTTTCGGAATTGGAAACGGTAACACTGATGAATACGTTATCTTCAAGATGCACTAGCAGGTGATGCATTCCCGATCTACAGTTCACATTCAACATTCATTGTGAACAATGCCCGTGCGCGTGCGCACTACATACATCTAACAATGCATTAAAGTGTTCACTTGCTATACAAATGTTTTTGTTCAGTGCTACTGCAAACGTTGCAATGCGGCCTACTTGCTAACAATCATATTGCATAAATATGTAGAGTCTAAGAACAAGAAAGTATTTATATAAGGCATACATAGTACCAGTACGGTCATCTTAATTTTATACACAAATATCCCTCGAGATAGTCAATTTTCCCGTATTTCGATGAACCTCGACTGGAAGTGGTCCTTAAGTACCTACTCAGCTTTGACGCTAATTCCAAAAAGATTCACGTATTAGTTAATTAAGTATAAACTTAAAAACGGCTCCGAATTGAGATTCATCATCAATAACAGGTCTAAAAGTAATATCTTTAATTGTATGAGTATTAAATACAATCAGTTTTAACAAAGAAAATATAACATTTTATGCACAGCAATAGTCCAAGGTAATTCATCCATATCAGTCTATGCTAATTTAATTATCGATATAATTTTTAAACATAACTAAATAATAACATTTATCTAGTACACCCCTATAAAGGCAATGTTTAGCATCAACCGGCTAGTTGCTGGTCAATTAGGATAGTGGATATAATTAGGAACTCAACAAAGTAATTCAAATTATGCCATTGCAACTCTAATTTAGTAACGAGTATGACGAGTATGCTAATAGAGGAATGTCATAATTAAACTATTCTCGGATACTAGTGATATCTAATAAAAAATATAATGGAACATAAAAACTACCTGAGACAAAAAAAATTACATTAAATTCTTTAGTTCTATTCAATCTTTTTAATCCTTGAGCAAATTGAATCGATTTGAGCTCATATTTATGAACGAAAGAGTCATCTAATCAATGCACAGGTAAGTAGGTACAGCGATGTTTGA
Source organism: Pseudoips prasinana (assembly GCA_951640165.1). NCBI lineage: Eukaryota > Metazoa > Arthropoda > Insecta > Lepidoptera > Nolidae > Pseudoips > Pseudoips prasinana. The sequence continues at coordinate 16,165,089 of OX621236.1, read as the reverse complement.
AATTGAACAAACAAATTTGTCAATAATTTATTTTAATATTAATCTATTTACTATTACTATAGATTACTGATCAATCACATAATGGAATCACGTTAAAGTTTTTATATGATGTACCTCATGAATATTTCACCAACAGAAAATTTGTTAATTAAAAGTTAATTATTTAAATTAACCATTTTTGTAACAGCTGACAATTTGACAGAATAGCTCAGTTGGATAAGCTTAGTCATAAACAAAAAATGCTTCAAAATATTACACCTCGTAAATGGTCAAAAAGTTGTGAATCCAATATCTCACCTCATGTAGAGATTGTATGGTAGCTCTTCTACGGCTGCGGCTGGAGCGCCCTAATGTTCCTGTCTGGCAAACTGAGTGTATGGTGCCACGTCTCTCTAGCACCGTTACGTTGAACAATAGAATTTCTATCCTCCGTACCTGGGCGGCTATATTGCGAACAACTTTGCGGATGAAACGGAGCATGTTGCTTTTTTTAAGTAACATATGCGCGCGACCGTTAATAACTGAGTACTTTTATTTTTTACCGATAAATGAACGACGTGTTTTAAGTTCTATTTGTGGAGAGACACGAGGGCAAGGGAACCTATGGAGTTATTTCATGATGTAGATGAGAATCTTTATATGGACTAACAAGTTAAGGCTGAATCCCAACAGGCGACATGGTGTACTTATAAATATTTCGCTAACTTATGAAACACTTTCGGTTCGGTCATGCGTGCATGCGCGAACGCGGTCTCGTGTACACTCGTCGTAGCCAACTCTTTTCGACTTAAAAGAATTTTTTATCACTATCTGTATTTATTGCCTTTATCTTTGTATTAAATATGATACGACATTCTAAGGGCAGGATTAAGGATTATTTAGTATAATAGTTTAGCGGCAATAAATGTCGACTGATAAGCGGTACGGGGGAGCGTCCAATTGCGTACTAGAAACGTCATCTTTATCAACAACGGCTTCAATACGAAAATCTTTTGTATTTATAGTTTCAGGGTAAAAAAAACGTTCACACAATGTTTAGTGATACTACAATTTGACAACGACGGCAAATATAAAGAGTGACTGCAAATTCTTAACAGAAAAAGTTGTCAATGCTGCTAATCACTTTACTTGCCATTTCCACCCCGTACTTGAATTTGTTAGCGATTTGTTGTTTTTCTTAGCACTTGACGGAGACCGTAAAAGGCTAATTAAATAAACCTTTACTTCACGTTATGTCTCGAATAGCATCAACGGCAGCGTCCCCGTTGAGGCTATTCGAGACATAAAGTCAAATAATGTTTTTTTTTATTTAGCCTTGGGTTAAATTTGCACAAAACCAATATTCATCCCGTACAAATTATATCAATGCAATTTGATTTATTAAAAAGGCAATAAGGGTGGGTTTCGAAGTGAATCTTTGTGTGATGATCACGATTTATCTATAATATGTATGTATTTATAAATATACAAGTATGTTTATCAGTTGTCTGGTTGCCATAATACAAGCTCTGTCTAGCAGGAGCAAATGTTGATTGACCCAAGATATTTACTATATGTCTAATCTAAATAGATAGTTAATTATCTGCAATAATGTTTAATTTAGATAATGAATGCTTTATAAGACAATGAATTCTTAACTTTCACGAAATAGAAATTCTATTAGAAAACCCATAGTTTCTCACGCGCTTGGCTGTATTGATACATAGAAAGAAACCACACTAACCACAGCCTACACAACTTAAGCACCGCACTTTAATTGAACTTAGTATATCATGCTCCGATGTATTATAATAAGGAAATTAAGTTATACCACAAGAGCTATATTAAGAACACAAGAAATTTAAATTTTCTTTAATAAACTGCCGTTGCTATATGGATATTTATTCCTCCTGACTCTTAGAAATGACGCATATTTATAACGTTTTACCCAATAAATTTTCCCCTCTGCCTGAGCTTGACAGATTTCACAATGACAGTGGCACGTGCCACAACACGCACAGTATCATAATCTTAAGACTTCTTAGATTTGAAAAGTCTGCACTAGGGAATAAATCTGTGCCGCGGGGTACTAAGCAAAGATATTTGACGGCCAATAAGTACATCCAGACTCATAACAATTACAAATGGGTCTCACAAATAGTGACACAAAGTGTTGAGATGACTGTCTTAATCGCTGCGAAAAATGTGCAATCAAACAAGCTACGCCCGGAAATCAACCGAAAAAGAATATTATATGTATTATAAATAAACATTATTTGCCCTTTGCTTTATATAAACGTAGTTAAAAGGTGTTTTTATAGGAGTCCGGGATTTGAAGCCACTACCCTATATTATATACGCTGTTGAATGCGCTACTTCAAGACTAACGAGCCAGACGTTACAACATAATACAAATTCAGATAGAAACATAATAATATACAGGATGTTCAACTACACGAATAATTCATAAGTTTATTATAAAAACGATATGATGTCCGCTTCTATACATGGTGTTTCACGATTCTTGACCCTTAACTACATCAATAGACTTCTCAGAGAATACATGATTAGTTCCTAGACCTTGCTATCAGATACACCATTAACCTCTCACTTTATTTATAGAGAAAAGGGTAACATTAAAAACAAAACACACGATAGTAAAGTCTGTAGATATGGACAGTCGAGTGCTAAGGTAGCTCTATTTTGTAACTGTAGTCAAGACTATTGGCGAAATGTAGATGAGTGTAATAATAAAATACACTTTATTGTACACAAAAAAATACATTTTACAATGAAACATTGAATATAATGTAAAATGGGCAATCCTATCGCATAAAGCGATTTCTTCCGCGATAGATAGAAATTAAATGTGTAATAATGCCGGGGACGGTGCAACACAGATAAAAATAGAAAGAAAAGAGATAATTAAAAAGGTATACCTGAACTAAAAACATGTTAATGATCATATTATTATTACACATACATATGAGCGTATCAACCAATCTAGATATATTTTTTACATACATGATATACAGCCCACTTGATACTAAGTAACTCCTCTTGCCTACCCTTCCCCGGTGAGCAGTAGTGACCTTACAGTGTGAACCTAAGTCTACGCTATTACCATGTGTTTCTATCTAGCGGGGCCCCCTTAGCTAGAGCGATGAAAGTGATGAGAGCGGTTAGCTTGTTCAATGTACCTACCAAATATAATGAAGTGGTCCAATGTACCTCCGTTGTATCCACAGAAATGACCTCTGAAGTCGATTTCCGTCCAGCGGGGCCCTCCGTCGATATCATGCCGAGATACCTAAAAATGGTGTCAGACGAAACTTGGCCCAATGTACCTTCCTATTCATGTATTTGTTCTTAAGAAATCGACTTCAGAGGTCATTTCTGTGGATACAACGTACATTGGACCACTTCATTATATTTGGTAGGTACATTGAACAAGCTAACCGCTCTCATCACTTTCATCGCTCTAGCTAAGGGGGCCCCGCTAGATAGAAACAGATGCTATTACCTAGTAGCATAGTGAAGATAATAATGTAATAACCTGCGTAGGTAGCATGGCGAAGAAGATTCGCCATGCTACGCCATTCGTGTTCGATTAATCCCCATGGTCACAGTCATAGGCTGTAATTTTATTGGTAGAGTTGGAGAGAGTCATAAGTCTTCTGTTAAGTGGAGGAACTTGTCAGTCAGCTTACTCATAGCGCGAAAGAATGATGTACCTATTCTACCTATATCACTGGTTCGTTGCTTTAATGTTTTAAGGAAAGAAAGCGTAGGAATTTTTGAGGAACTTTTATGTAAAGTAGGAACTTATCTGATTTAAACATTTACAAACATAATAAATATTTTCTCATCATAATATTAGTTTAAGAAATTAAATCTGGATTAATATTATCAAGATAATGTAAATTCAATCACAAAAGAATCTTGAAAACCATGTGGTAAAACCGATACGTTCAATATTGGCCAGCTACTCCTTGCATACGATTCGATTTCAATAACACAATCCGTATCGAATCTTAAATTCTTTGTTTAAGCAATGAATACAAAAGTTTAAAATGTCGAACATTTGTGCTACATTCAACATTTTACTTTATTGAAGAAGTTATATAATTTTGCACATGAATCCATAAGTTGTACGATTATAATGAATAACAAATAATTAAAAGTATACACGGAAATATTATTAACCGAAATCCCAAAATAAAAGTCGATTTTTGATATTTAAGGTTTGAAAAGATTTGAGTGAAATTTGAAATGGAGGTTATATCCTAAATAAACACATAGGATATAAATAAATTACGGAAGCGCGCAGAACACCACGGGGTAAGGCTAATATATTATACATTCGAAAAATATTCTTAAGAGGTATGTTCGGAATCTTTATTAAGTCAAGATATAAATATATCGTTTGTTCATAAAATCGCAACCTTGGTATCGTAAAAATTCTCAATATTATTTATAAAAAAGTATTTTTTTGGTATCTTTGCTTATTTAGTAACGATTTGCACGTGTGGCGCAGTGGCTAAGACAGTCGCCTCGCCGCTTCGTGTCGCGGGTTCGAGTCCCGCGCTGAACAACTATTTGTGTGACCTATAAATTGTTGTTCTGGGTCTGGATGTAATTTGTGTCCGTCTATTATATGTTTTTGAAGTACCCCGCGACACAGGGATTATATTGCCTAATGCGCGAGTTGTCTTTAAAAATAAAAATAAAAAACGATTCTAAATAACCAACTCGGAGAGCATTGACACTACCCTAACAATGCAGAGTGAAAGTAAAAATATCTCTATCTACCTCAATCTTTACTATTGTAATTCTCAAGTGTGTACATATAGGGAATATATACTATAAGCACGTACCCATCAATTATAACATAATGTAGACTTTTATGATAAATGTTGACATGATGAGATTAACTCATTACGCAAAACAAACGAGACTATAACTCTAATCAGTAGCTGATGTTATAACGCCAAGGTATAGTTCGTAAGACGAGTCATATTAAAGTTATAAAGTTAGTGCACATGCGATTAAATAAAGGATATGAACGCGGCTGGCGGTCAACAAAAAACTAATCTGGTTGACGTAATCTCCACACCTCCACGAATACATAACTTGACATTGGATGTAATTAAATAATATACTTTGCATTAAAAGTTTAATACTAAGTCAGGTAACAGACGAGAGACTTGAAGCTAGTATTAAGTAAACCAGCTCACCTTCTCGCTATCAAAACTATCGTCAGACCTATCAGTCCGAGGAGAGCTGAGTCGCACCATCTCTATCCAGCTCGAGCTAACAGTCTGTATCGTCTCCATGTCACCACAAAGTTACACCACTCAAACAACAGCCGTGAGACACTCGCGTAATTCTTTACCCGTTATGCACCACAAAAAACACGTTGTCCACATCACAACTGCCAGCGCTTAATTTAGAAATCACCCACGCGATTGCAAGGTTTTATAGCTAAACACTGAACTGGCGTCGTGAGCGTCTGCTTACAAACAAACGAAGCTTCGTTCGAGCAAGCCGGTGGATTATAATAACCGATTTTTAATCGCGGAAACTATCCGAACGTGTGCAGTTGAAGACCGGTCCGGCGCGTTGTAATTAATACTGAGAATGTTAGGTCAAATGTTTTCAAATAGTGCGGGAGGTGCGGAGCGCGAGGCGAGCACGACCAAGCGTCGTCGCTCAGAAACTAGAGTCTAAAAGAAAGGAGCTCAACATGCGGCCGCCGACGACCCCGCCGTACCACTCGCGACAAAAACTACGCTGACTTCGTGCTCCGTACGCGCTTAAATTATTATATTCTAACCAATTCACGGTATAAGTACAATATAGAATAGTTAAATATACCGGCCTAATACACCTTCGTATTACAAATGATTGACGTAGAGCAACAAGTGAATGAATTTATGCAAACTCCGATAAGAGTTCCAGGTAGGTATCAATGTTGTACATTGCTTGTTTGTTTTTAGTTAACTGGATGTTATTGTTCATTGGAATGAAGCATCGTTTTACTGAAAGCAGCTTTGCTATATCGGGGATAACAACCTCGAGAGAATGTCGTTGCTGCTCGCCTTCTGACCTGCGCTTGAAGGTAACACTACCGTGGCCCTCGTATCCGGGGTGCAGGTGCAATTTTAAAACAAAAACATTTATTGGAAACTAGACAGAAATAACTTTGATTTTGATAGCAGAATGTGTCAACGTTGTGACGCTATTTTCCAAGTTGATTAACTAGATCTCTATCAGTCTCTATCTATAAGATAAGTGCAAAAAACGCAATTTGCTTATTTTCATAGATTTCGAACGCATATTTGCATATTGTCCACGTATATTAGTATAAATAAATGCTGTATGTACATTTTGCACATGATTTCACATTGTTTTGCAAAGGTTGTTTTACGGGGTTTACTTCAGCGGTACTTTTAAAAAGAATCGCCCAAAAATCCAGTGAGATAATATGTAAACAAAATAAATGATATGCAATTGATAGATATTATGAATCCTTTACCTGTTACTTTAGAAGGTCTACAGATACACAGGAACGATATTCTGCCAGTCCTACAGTTGGCGGTAAAGATCACCACAGAATCGGAAGCAACTTCTTAACATCACTTTATAATTGAATGCTCTTTTAACTAGCATGGATTACGTGGCACCCGCGACGTAAGAACGACATGCACTTATTTATAGTATACTCGCGTCGACCTGCACCGCCAGATGTTATTATTGGTAACGCTATAGGAGTGCAATAATGCGTCCGTAGTGCGGTGCTGTCCACTAAGCTCTAACGCAGTGGAGTATCTCATGTGACATGGCTCTGATGCATCTGCCAGTATATATGCAGGAAGATTCTCGTCGAGTTCACAATGAGTCGCCATTAGCATTCCGAAGCCAGCTAAACGCGGCGATTACGACGCCCAACTTGTAAGTTTAATTGAAATGGCTCTCTGGACGCATATAACTCTACATGCAAATTAATTGACGCACCATAAACCGTATCAAATGACAGAAATAATATGGCAGACGTATTAAGACATTAAAAACATATCATGACTTGGATCTTCTGAAATTAACACAGTTTGCTGTGCCGTAAGAAATTTAATACTCAATTTATTTAATGCACTTCTCATACTTGTACATAAGTAGATTGCAAGCATTAATATGAGTGAATTAATTGTAGCGCCATAATGGGTACAATACGTAAGAAAACTTGTTCGGAAACTACAAGTATAGCTACTGACAGCTAGCTTGATAATAGTATTACTATTGTAATTAAGAAGAAGCTAGATTAATCCAGATCTAGGGAATTTTATCCGGATCCACTTGAGCATAATTGAGTAAGAAAATACTTCAATTAAAGTTGTCTGGAATTAAAACCATTAAGAATATTTGATTGTTCCTTAGAACTCAGTAAGTTTTAGCTGCTATTTATATATCAAATCACATTTTTGTTAGTTTCTAGAAGCTGTTTTTGAATGAACACCAACTGTGTGAAAGAGCTGTTGAAATATTGGTAGTAGCATGAGCATAGGCTTGAAAGTTCCATCATGGCGGAAACCTTCGCCAATTCGCAAGCGGATATGTCTGCCAAGCGATAAATGCTCCAATTTCAGTACGATACAGTGCCATGTCTAATTAATTTGTCAGCTCGGCTAAGCACAATTACACACGCGAACCAAATCAAACCTTCTCCATCCGTTCAGAATTAGTATACAACACCATAATATTACTATCAAAATTTTTGGTTTAAATAAAAATTTTAATTTATTCAGGAGCTGTTCTTTTGACACATACAGGACACGTAGAAAGAGAAGAATCACGCCAATGTGAACACTGATGATATGATCCGGCTAGTCTGATATAAGGTCTTTGCTAAGCTGTTTATTAATTCCAAGTACTGGTGCCTATGGTGGAATTCACCATATGAGTACAAGCAGCAAAGGTTGGACGATATGTATGAAACCCACAACTAAACTCTACACGCAGAGAGGGAACTTAGATTTAAGTTACAACTAATGGATTCCCTTTCGTATCTTGCAGAAACTAAGCGACAGCTAGTATTTATCGCCAAAACAGGAAAAAAATTACGATTGAAGAACAACTATGCCACTTATTTTGCTATCGTATGGCTTCTACCAGTTACATAATAAGCGGTCCACCTAAGTGAAGATAAAAATGAAGCAAGTTATGGATAGAAAGTATCGGTGACCGAAAGGAATGCGAAGATTATCAGGTATTTAAATAATAGCCAAATATTTTAAACATTTGGAATATATGCACGTAGCGTAAATAAAATTAATGATGTCACACGCGTACGAAGATTTCATATCGGAGATTAATCTCCGTAGAAAAATTCCTAATGCCTTTATAGATAATATGTATATATATAACAAGTTAAAGATTTTATAATAAGAACATTGACCGAATATATACCAGTGCATGTCACAATGTCAACCTTATCAGAACAAAAGTAAAAAAAAATATAACTCTTATCACCATAATTAAATACAATTAAACAAAACATCTGACAAGTGGACCAGTTTTCAATTGTTTATAGTTTAAATATTTATATTATTATGTGTTTTTCAATTTATGTTATCTAGTTGAATTGCTTATTGATTCAGTTACATCAGATCACAATGCTGCACGGAGTTAGGCTCATTATTTATACATTAACTTGTGCTGCGATTGCGCAAGTTCTATAACAATAGAGATTAAAACCTTTATTACCATTTTAATTGCAATTTCTAGAATTAAATAGTACTACGTACACAATACATCTACGTAATTTTAAGCTATCCTATACCACAATCCATAAATAAAGATTTATTTATTAATTCCATCCAAAATTGAACACAATGAAGAGCCTTCAAGTATGAGAAAGACACGGGCGAAGAATCAAATGCCTTTGAGCCCGCAACGAAATTAATAAGAAAATTAATCGGACTTCGGGAATCAAACATATTCCTTCCCAAGCAAAGCAAGAGAGAGATGGTACGGAAAAATGGTTTGGCATTAACTACAGAGATCATATTAATACAAATATCTTGCCACTGATACCAAACCAGGCAGAGTCTGTACCATGGCGACCAGATACTTGATACATATATATTATTGATGAATTACACTCAGACACAGAACAAATAATCATGCTCATCGCACAAAGATTTGTTTTGAGCAGGGATCGAACTCACGACCTCTGGCTTAAGGTCACTAACCAGTAGACAAATAGGCCAGTCATGCATCCATACGAAATCGGTGCTTCAATGGCAAAAAATTCACCTGTCATTTTCTATATCTCTATTTTACATTTCTAGACTCATTAGGAGTTCTAATCACTATTACAAAAGTCTGATAAATGGCAATAAGACCTCACATACATATTAATATAGAATATTATAGTCTGATCTTTCACTTATTCAGAAAGGTAAAGGAACGCAGGAAGCTATTTTAGCATTCACACAAATTATTGATAGTAGAAGTGAGAACGGAATTGGCAAGCTATTGGCATAGAACAGGGTAAAATAAAAGAAACTACACGGTAAAGAGAATTAATTCCTCTTAAATATATGAAGAAGAAGAAGAATGTCTGTACAAGGTAGTTAAGTGGCAACCAGGGTATGGCCAACATACGAAACGATATATTCTTCTTTGTATACTCTTTACTTTGTCTTTGTGTACTCTTTCCAAGATCGCATCTTTCTCTCTAGCACCCATAGTTACAACGCATATGATAAATGTGGACAACGTCCCACAAATGCTTGCTAGAGCTCTAAGTTATGTAAATCAAACGATCCACACATCCATCTACATCCCTTAGTACGCATTTGTCTCTATCATGTACAGCGTTGGTGAAGAGGCAACCTTTTCACCTCCGTTTATATTTCGTAGTAATTATGCATTTACTGTATAATTTTTTTTGTTCGTCTATTAGTTACGGTATCAGCTTACATTTAATTCCATCGTTGTGCGTCTCGATTAATTCTTGCACGGTACTTTGCGTATTTACGACATACATTATTGTGTAAGACTGACGTGAGACATTTGACATTGAGTTATAAAAAAGTTAAGAAAAACTATTTTATCAGTCGACTCACATCGAGTTTAATAAACAAGTTTTTATTTTAAAATTCGTGTAGGATCAAAAGTATGTTTTCTAACGCTGAAATTAATAAACGATCCGCAATCTGTCAGTCAGTCCTATCTCTAGATTAGCTCTATCGCTATCTTGATCTTTACCTGCGTGCCAATAACAAAACATATCAATCCATCCATTTTTTGCCCAGAGATCGGGGTGCGATCCTTTCCCTCTGCAGCGTTCCGTTTTATGCAGAACTCGGTAACTCCGGACACAATTATACCATTTAATTTAAGAAGAAAATTTATTTTTAAATATATTAACGATGAGTCATCAATACTGACTTATTTATAGCTAGGTTAAAATGTTTTACTAGACGACTAAGCTATATAATAATAAAATGAAACTTAATTCGTCAAACATTATGTTTTGGTGGAACGGAACGTATCAAAATTTGACAAGCAAAACGCACGCCGGCGCAGTCGGCGCCGATCGGATCCAAAACAAAAAAGCAGTAAGTTGGTTGTTTGTTTTTGTTGCAAAGCATTTATAACTAATATACAAATAATTATTACTTATTAATAAATATAATACCTATAATGGATTCTGATATGATAAGCAATAATTTTATTATTGATTTCTGTGTTTGTTTTACAAATAATTTAAACAGTGACGTGACGTGGTTGCCGCCTATTTTGTAATCAAATTAAAATATTCTTATTATTTATATGCAAAGCTATTTTGGAATATAATGAACTATTTCACCAGTTTTATCTTAAGAACCAATTGTCAATCCACCGAATTTCTAGGATTGCAACTTTAGATTGTTTTGGCTATCAAAGCTTATGTCAAAATTAATGGATTGGTTATTGGCACGTGCAACCTGTCATTTTAGTACAGAGGCCTATCTTTTTCTATGATCCGTCCTCCCAAAGATCGCTCGTGGATGCTTTATTGGCACGGTTTAATAGACAAATGGATCGAAATTGCTATCGTAGATAGCATAAAATGGATTAGGATCGTTTATTAATTTCGGGCGTTATTAGAATCTTCGCCAATGACAACAGTTTCATATAGACTTAGTTTGTTATTCTCTTTGATATAGGTAACACCAATATCAAAGAGCGACCAATATAATTATTTCAATGCCGTGCGGAAAACAATATCTATTACATATAATAAAATCGTAGGAAAGTCAAAACTGTACATGAAAAAGGATACTTGGGGCGTGATCTACAAGCGATATCGAAGCCAAAAATATATTTGTCTGTATGTATGTCCGGGCTGAACTCAAAAAGTACTGCATGGATTTACTTCAAATTTTGCATGAATATTACTAAGAGGTCGGGTCAACATATAGGCTAGCTATATTACCACGCTATCACCTACGGGGGAGGAGCAGTGATAATTTATAAAATTTAACGCGGGGCACAGCTTTTGGTTAATATTATAAAACTACAGTTTTCTTTTTGGTAAAGAACATACCTTTGGTATTGTTGGTGTGTTTCTATTAATGTCTTTCTCACAAACATACCCCTGCTATTATTTCGTGATTTTTATTTATTTTTAATTGATGCACACACAATTAAACACTAACTGAAAATATAATAAAGATAGGCAAAAGGACAAAGGTTCTGTGTTTTGTTTTTATCTATGGAATAATATTTTGTTCAAAAATTACCTATTACTTTAAAACTTTTGGGAATAACTTTTAGTTTATACTGCAGGCCGTATTTACTTTAGAAACATTAACCGTAGGGCAAAAATAAGACAAATAAAATTATGTTTTTATATTATGAGTTTGGAAGGCAGTAACTATACAGCATGAGTTAAACCTAATGGAGAACTCGTCGTTTTTCCGTAATATTATGGTAACCGATATCGTTTCGGTGGACGAAATAAAGATTTTGAGGAGAAATTAATAACTCACATTTTAACTGAGGTATCCTATCTAAAAGGAACCTCACGCGACTGTTCATAGTTAGGAAGTGTATTGCCTTAAAAAAGGTTTTGCTTGTGGAGCACAAGCACGTTTTAAGGCAATAACTTCATTATCCGACATAAACTAAACATAACTAGCATAAGAAGACAGTATCTCTATCACTCAAAATATAATTATTAGTACTCAGTGAAAACTAATACGTGATCAATCATAACAAAATAATAATAAAAACATATCCGTCGAATTGAGGACTTCCTCTGACTTTTCATCGTTTAAAATTGTTTTTGAATACAATATCTAATCAATCAATCAAAACCCAATGAATAATTCAAATAGAATCACGAACAGAAGCTAAGCAGCATGTTTAAAATGCTGGATACAAACCGATTTCAATAAGTACAGCACGCCAAGCGCTCCATTAGGACTGTCAGTCCTAATGGAGCGCTTGATGACGCACTAACTTATACCAATAACTCATAAGGCTTTCTACAACCAGTCACCTTTTTATTAATTGATGTTACGTCGAAGAAAATATTCTTTTACTGTCAAATTATACGTGTATAATGCCTTCAATCACGGTTACCTTGTCTTGACAGGTCTCTATATAACCTAAAATATTGGTGTAGTCTAGGAGGGAAAGTGAGGAATGTAAATGCAATGAAGTATGCGAATTTTACACCTTGAAATGGCAGCTGCTGGCACACCAATATTTTAGGTAATATAGAGACCTGTCAAGACTAACCCTGACAGTTTCGTTTGTTTTGATAAGCTCATTAAAAATAGCCAATTTGTAACTGCCGAAAATAATGAATAATTTCGGGTAAACAAATTTAGCAATTTGATTGACTGTCTTTGTTTACTGAATATAAAAATTGAATTCGGTTAAATTACGGAGGCCGAAATAGGAGAGAGAATACGAAACTTTAATTTGGATTTGGTATCAATTTCTTAATCACACGTATGCGTGGAGATCAAGATAGTCTCGGCAGCATGGATTCCTTTTATGAATACAGGAAATACCCTAAGTAGTGCAGATATATTCCTTAAAAAAGAAAATAATTAAAGCATTTCGATTTGGCTATCTAATATTACAAGTTAATCAGTCGGGTCAGGGCCAAATGTTAATTCTCAACACACCAAACTGGCCAATAATACTAGCCAAATCATTACGCAAATAATAGTGACTACGCTAAAAATATACAAGTAGTTATAATAATTCATATGGTATATGAAATAGAGTAAAAGTTTACTTGATTTTAAAGTAGTTCAAATATTGTACATATATGTAGGTTAAATATTATATCGTAACCACTACGAAGAAATAAATTCATGCATCGACAATAACCGGTCACAACGTGACATACTTACATACCCTACCATAGAACTAAACTTAACAGTGACCATTATAATGCAACTATAAAACTTACCACAAAATACATAGATGCATTAGTTTACAAGTTTTAAGGACAAGTCTGCATTTAAGCAGATATGAATAGTATAACAATATCTTAGTGTATATCTACTATGTACATTTTAATAAGTGGTATCCAACTCATTACCAGTAATAAGGTGTTGTATTCAACTTTAATGCCACACAAATTGTTAGCGGGGAAGATTACACAGTCACACAGTGGCACCATTGTCCAGCAGCCATTGTAATGCAATGTAACAACAGTGCCACTACAAACAACAAGTTACACTACATAACCTATTAATGATTTCATATAGCTATATAATCACATACGAGATCAAGTTTAATAATACACGAAGAAATCTAGTAAACATTGGTTGTTGATTTATAACAATACTATTTAAAACTTGATTCAATTAAAAATAACATACATTTAGTGCTTACTCATTCCATTGGCTAAGGTACACAACTATAGTGCATTAAACACTAACATCAACCAGGATTCTGACCGACAACAACGAAACTAATTTCAACATTATCACATTTCATTCTAACAGAGCGCGTATGTTACAATATAAATGTAGTTCTGACAATTTAATACGGGGTAAAAATAACTATTAGATGTCAAACCTGTCTACTTGCTAGGCGTTCCGGTCAAGCGGGTATACAAGTTTGACAGATATAAAAGTGAATAGCATGAAATGTAATGACATTTAAATTAGTTTAGTCGCGTAAACTTGCTGTCATTATAACAGTTAATTGTAATTAAACATGTTTAACATCATTGAGCTAGTTTTGGATGCAAACTACTTAAGGGCAGTGCGATACATTTCACTAAGTGCTTAACAATCGCACTACGAGGTAATAACAACCACTGAATATGACATTGTCCTTCACTTTGTTTATGTTTACACTATGCATAATGGAAAAATTTAAATGTTAATTAATATTTAGTTTAGGAAAATTTGTATCTAAAAATATGCTGTAGTAGTAGGTGGCAACGGAAAATTTGTAGGTCATTATAATATTTATAGCGTTAACCAGAACGAACTGGTTCTCGGACAAGTCAACGCCGCGTGGTCAAGGTTTATAAGCTACGAGAAGGGCTACCAAACGTCCGGAAAAACTAGAGGCTGTTTTGAAATAATTTCACACAAACAAAATTTACCTAGCTTTTATAAAATATTGCATAAAACCTCAGGTTATTATTATCTCATTGACATTTATATCTTAACAAACGAGTACAATCTAGTATTGTGTTGAAATATATTTAATTCAATTCACGATGCCACAAGAATTGCGTCAATTTTGACTTAAAATATACTGCACTGGTATTTGTTTTTCAGCACTTCTAGCCTTGAATGACTACAAACATATATAAGATACAGTTAGAGTCTGTTTATTTGTAAACTCTTAAACAGATTTAGATGCGATTTGTACTAATGGATAGCGGAAAATAAGTACACGCAAATTTGGAAAACGTCGTCGGTAAAGTGGAAATTAATAATAAAATTACATCAATTATTATAATTATATAAAACTATTTTCTGGAATTTAAATTTTTTATCATGGTGATCCTATCGTCAACTTATAGTATAAGTGAGCTGTGCCGATGAATAAATGGTTTATTTCTATTCTAAACGATTTCCCTTCAACAAAAACAAAGAATAATAGCCGGATTTGGAAGCACGCTTGTTTAGAACAAATTGTCTAACACCAGTTTTTTTTTACTTCAAATAACTTTGCTGCAAGCAGAATTCTTCATAAATGTTAGTATCTTTTTCTCTCGAATGTAAACGATATAAAATATCTATTTCTGTTCTGCTTAATTTAATCTTCATCAAAAGTATTTTCAACTTAAGGTACTATGGTATTTTCTCAATACACACTAAACATGTAAAATATGTATAGTAGGAACTAAAAAGGGAAATATACATAAATATATTGGACAGACATTAATTTTAGTAACTACTGACTTTCAATAGAATACTGCAAAAAGTTACACGAATCCTTCCAGCGCGGCGTGTATTTTATAAGACACGTTAGTCCGTGATGTCAGGTTAGACCAAGCATAATTACTTTTAACAAACAGCTCTCAGCAGTGTTCAAGAAGTAAAATACATTAGGTTTTATGAAAGCGTCAAATTATTATTAATCGGATTCTCAGGTTATGGGCGTTACTCATGAAGTATGTACAGACGCTAGCACATCCAACTACCCCAATCTCTCAAATTTCTTTAATAGATTTTCAACTTAATCACAAAAGCATAAGTTTCACTTACATTTGGGGAAATTTGACGATTGGGGTAGCTTGATGTGCTGGCGTTTGTACAATGTTTCCACCAACAGCGCCACTAATTCATATATGTACTGAATCTATGCTATAAGTTTTCGGTACGCTGTACCGGTATAGGCGTGCCATTTAGTAATTTAAAGATAACTCCACAAATTTGATAACTGCATAAAATATGTTACGCAGTTTGTAACCTTATTTCAATAGGGCTAAAGTCCTAGATGTATGCCACCCTAAGGTTTTTGTTTAATTGATTTGTTTGTTAACATGACAAGGCATGATTTAATTTTAATAAACGGATTTTCCAAAACAACAACTGTAGAGCTGTCACAGTAACAAGATAAATTGTATGACAGTTGAAACAATCACTTGAAACTTTTGTCCTAAATTTATTTGTTTATGGTTGTTTGCTTACATGGGAATTTTCATTATTCTAGACGGACTCAAATTTCTACATCAAATTAGAAAATAAGAAACTGTATAAAATATATTATTCACGATAAAATATTGATGAAATACAAATTGGAGCAGTGTTTAATTAAACTTGCCTAACTCATCAGAATCATATCCTTAAGTATGAAGTTAAGCAAAGTTCCACATTTAATTTATAAATAGTAACTATAAACTCTGAAATATTTGACAGTTCTCCAACAACATCGCCAGTATCTTTTTTTAACGTATGTTTTCAATTATAGAATCAGAGATTTTGTCAGTACCTCTAATGATATTTGACAAGCCCTAAAACTGGCAGATATAACAATAAATACGAAGTACAAAATTCGAAATGAATATTTCTATCGTAAGAGGATACCCAGCTCTCCGGTTTTTTTTATTAACAATTGAATAATTGATACGGAGCCCTCAAGTCATTACACAAGTCAAAAAAATGCTACATTAATAATTCTGAATTTTAAAGAGCGAATTTGACACTAAGACGGTATGTTCTGATCAAAACAGACAGTTATCAAACAGTAATTAAAAACTTTGATGAAGAAAAGAGGAGAAAAACAGAGAGGTCTAAAGTACTAGGAGATATGAAAATGGCCTAGCTATAGACAATGTCATATTCAATGGACGTGGTCGACGGGTACCTCCGGACGCGGTTCTTCGCCCAGCGAGTCGCCCAAAGCTTCCGCCTGACTCTTCATTATAGAGTATATTTTCACGTACGGCGCCTTCAGCAACTATGCGCATACGCACACAAATTAGATTCAACTTCAAAAAACGAATCGTTGTGTAAACCATTGTGTTGTTGTGTTTAAAACATAAAATTTCAAATGTAAAACGTTTTACCAACTGTTGGTATGTTATTGAAATGTTGTTTTATGTTTTTAGTATAGGTATCGTTACAATGTAGTAGGTAAGAACAACGAATAATCTTAAAAGAAAGAAATAATACTTTCATAATTTTATTATTCGTAGCATATCAGTTTATAGATATGACTTTATTTACTTGCAATAAAAATAATTTATTTATTATCATAAAGTTCTTACAAGTCAACAAAGAAAGTTATACCCTCATTTTATATCTATAACTGTCAAAACGAAGTTAATCTTCCAATGTAGGTTAGTACTGGGAAATTTTTTCGAGTGTAATCTATTCAGGTAGGATCAAACGCTTAACTGTATGATAAGGGAGCAAAACAAAAACATTAGAAACCTACATTTGCATGGTACTTTTATCTGGTGCAGCGACAGATAAGTGAATCATCGACATGAGAATCAGATATCAGAAATAAATTTGTCATCTGTATTATATTCTTAATGCGATTGCCAACCCGACTGTCGCACAGTGGTTCGTGTAGAACAAGCTAGCTGGACAATATTATTTGTTTCGATTTTTATTTATAAATGAGGTTATTAAGCAAAGATATAAGGGTCATAATACTATTTGAGGTCCATTGGTCGTTTGAGCAGGTATAGTGAAATAAAAACACAATATTTTTTTAAACAATTTTATAAATAAATTTAACTATAAATGTAACTATAAAATCTAATATCAGATACATAAAATACCTACTTAAAAACTAAATCGATCACTCATCATCACTATCATCAGATGAATCATCCATTGAATAGTCATGATCATGAGTGGCAGAACTATGAAAACTAGAAACTATATTAACATTTTGTTCCTTAAAGCTAGGTTGAACTAATAAATCTAGGACTTCGATAGGGAATGAACCTATTTTCTTCCGGGGAATTTCTCTTAAACCATTTATTACAGGGTCAGATGTTATCAATAACATATTAAGTAAATCTCTATTCGTAGCTATTCTTTGCACAGCTGCTATTTCTTGCACAGCTGCTCCACTTTTCAGCCAATTTTGAAGAATATTTTGAGATGATGACCTTGACGTCTCTCAGGGACTGCTCCGTAACACCATCAAAGTCATGTCTCAAAGATATAAACCGAAAGAGCTCCACGTTTCGCGTTTCCTTCGGGTGTTTTAGCCATTCTTCAAAAAAGTCCATTTTTGAGACGGTGAAAACTGTTTAAAGAAAAAAAAAGAAAAAAATTAGTTGTGCAAATAATTCGCAATATTTTTTTCTACTAATTACTACTAGATACTTGTGAGAATCATATAAAATAGATTTTACAGAGTGGACATGAGTGGACATGTAATATTTTGACTATTGAATTCAAAAATATGGGTGAAAAAGTCCACTTTTATCGAAACATTTAATTTAATAAAATTAAATAATGAAGATCCTGTGATAAAAATTAACTAAAACAAAACTACTTACCCTTATGTACACAATCCATCACAAAAACACTATCACAAATTTCTTTTAGTGACTTAAAATAATGTTAACAATATGGTGTAAAAATGCAAATGAATGCACTTTGAATTATCAACACTTTATATACTTACCTTAATGACGGGCCTAATGAGGGTAATTACGAAAATTAATAGATGTATTCCTTAATGTATAGGGCTAATGAGTTCATCTTAATAATTAACTATTAGGAATTGAAGAGTTGTTTTTGTCCAGCTAGTTTGTTCTACGCGAATCACAGTGTGTCGTGGCGATTATAGCATATCCCCCCAAGATAATTCTTAGGGTAGGTTTTTGTTCAACAGTGGACTTTTACAGCTATATATGATGAATTCATTCGTAATAAAAAAATCTATACGACATCCAACTTTACTTCTAAATCATTATGCGTCTGCAGCGAGGCGAGACAATATCTATCGGGATTGACACGTAACCTTCAAACGACAAGGCGACTAACAAATTATTCAAATTAGCCTCCTATACTTTCTATAATATTGTAAATTTTATTTATAGTAAGCAATACAGTATATCAAATATTCATTACAATTGTAAGTGGCACTAATTCTTAAATTTGAATATAGCGTCAGTAACGCCATATTTTATAAGAATGGAAATCTTTAAGTTTAAGATTATTCGCAAAAAGATCCCTGATGCGCTTTATTTCTATTGGAACATGTGCCTTCAAATAAACTTTTTAATAAAATAAAAAAAGACTGTGTCTACTTTGTTGAACTGGCTAGAGTTCAGTGGGCTCACTGAGTTAAGCGATCCAAAAACAGCTCTGCTTAAATAGCCTCACATTAAATTAAGTAACGGTTTTAAACTGAGCGTAAATGAGCGTAATTATATTGAGTTGTTGAACCACCAAACTTTAACCTTCAAACAATTTACATAAAGTAGTTTGTACTAGTTGGTATGTAAAACGAGACAAATATTAGTAGGCAGGTATAGATACATCAGTTATTTTTAACACATTCTTAATTTAAGTCATTGCATAGTGATTTTTTCTTAATCGCACCCGCTGCGCTATGGTCTACGTGTCGATTAACGTTCCGCCACACGCTCTCCCTAATGCCATACCATAAACAATATTGATAACCCAAACTGTATGTTAATGAGCTGCACTAACTAATCGCTTTCAGATAAATGATAACGGTAGTAATTTAGCCGTTATTATTATAATTTTTCTATTAATTGCATTTCAATTATATGCAACACAATAAAATCATGTCGCTGCAGGTTACCCAATCTAAAGTTTTGAAAAATGCTGGCCGCTTTGTGTCAATTCGAAATAGAATCGTATAGACATTCTACAGCAAGGTCTTATAAGATAAGAGTGCTCTTATCATGAACTATTATTAATTTATTACGTACAATATGTAGACATTGTGTTGTTCACAATATCTACATATTGTTTTGCACTTGAACTTACTAGTTTTATTATAAAGTTATTATTAAATCGATCAGACTACGTAGTCCCACGTAGTCCAAGTCTTCCCAGTAAAGTAATAGACATAGTTTTAGGTAATTAGTGTACCGAACAGATTCTTTAGTTACTTTATCTGTCACTCTACTTAATTAAATCCGCGTATCGCTGGGTACTTTACAAACATACTTTCAATTAACAAAGAAAAACTCAGAGTTAAGACAACTATATTTCGGTCACACAGATAGTTAGCCTGTGGAGAAATCAAATCCGAAACACGAGGGCGCTTAGGTAGTAGTCAAGCGAATACTTTAACCACTGCACCAAAAGTGCTGTCAATATTTTGTTATTAGCATTTAGATCACGGTAAATATATAAAAAATAAAATTTGACCATAAATTCGTAGGTAAATTAGCACAATGACAATCGGATACACTAAGTCAAGTAAATTTATATTTAAGTAATTTTTAAATATTTATCACCATTTTAAACCGTTTGTACGGTAAACACTAATTACCTAAAACCCTGCACAATTATACGGTGCTCCAAGTAATTTATCGAAAAACGGATCACACATTATAACAAGGACGTCTCCAATCCAATAAAAATCACATCTACCTACAAACAAGATCTTAGAACATTACTCTCGCTAATATAGTTAGCGGAGTACATAAACGTATCATAAACATACACTGACAGTGCCAAAACAAAAAGTATCGAACGTAGAAAACCATTCATGTTCAATGTGTACTGTAATGTAGGTGAGATGCATAGTCTTAAAACCGTGTGTTAAAAAAGCGTTTGTTAGTCAAAACGGTGTAATATGTAAAATCATTAGTAATAAAGTTACTGTACAACTCACCTCCCAGGATTCGCGGGTCAGGTCGGATACGTCACCCGTACTGCCGGTCCTCTCGTCCTAAAGTAAAGCTAAGGTTAGTACATGACAAGGCGAACACATCCGAATAATGAACTAGTATCAGGATTAATTATATGTAACGCTAATATGTCTTATCTAAATGAGCGATGAGATAAATCTCTTCTGTAATACTAATACAGTATGCTTATGAAATATAGTAACTGGTAGTAAGCAAACAGTTTTATGTACAGTCAACGTCACGTAGGTGGAGACCTTTTGACCTTGACAGAGTCATTATTAAGGGCATTGGATTGGCTGAATGTGTACAAAAAACATTATTCTTTTTATACAAAAATCGGCAATATTAATAAAAATGTAATAACAATATCCTGGACATTATTCACACACGGCCATCTGATCCCGAACTAAGAAGAGCGTGTACTATGGAAACCAGATAACCGACATACTACATATTTCACGTTTTAAAGTACATACACCCAGACTCAGGATAAACAGACATATTCATGCACAGAATTAGCTATCTTGGGTGAGAATCGAACCCACAACCTGCGGCGTGAAAGGTCAAGTGATCTACCACTACTAAAAACGCCAACCGGCCCGTCAATTAAAAATTTAAACAATAGAAAAGTTATGCAATAGTTTTGCAAGACTTTTAATAAGATTATATTTTAGAAGATGGTTGAATATTGGGCTACAATTTGCCACTTGCTTGCAAAATGTCACCTAATTCTTTACTTTAAAAACTAATCTAAAATCATCAAAAGTCGTACATATTATCTATTGCACAACTTTTGTATTGTTTACATTTCTTATTAAATTTGGCGATTTTAGTTGAAAAAGAAAAATGTCTTTTCATACAAATACCGAAAATAGGTGGCATTCGTACTGCAATTGTTTGCACGAACATGACGTGAACTGTACATTTACAATTAGTGGTGTGAAAATTGGAAATATAATTTTAGTACTTATGTTAAGATAACTTTATATGGGGTGTGATTTTAGTGGCGTTAAAATATTTGTTTAATTTAAAGTCGCTTCGCCGCATCGGCCTGTTTACTTCTGTTTACCTAATAATATGTATATGAATTCAATTCATGTATATTTTTTTTTCTAAATTACCTTTAACTAATTAGACCACAGTATCTTTACTAAGATATTATTTATTATCTTTACTCAATTAACCCAAAATTTAATATTTACTGTGGTCTAATTTATATAAATAAATAATATCTTTAGTCATAAAAGTTTAATACTTAATTAAAAATTATATTAGAATATGCTGAGAACTCTAAAGAGCCCCTTTAGCTACAATCGTTTAATGTGTGAGGTGGAGGTTTTTTTTCAGTTAAATCAATGAAGTCAGTCCTCCCATAACGTTATATTTCAAAACCTCGCACAAAGAATTACAAGCACAACAGACAAGCAAGAATCTGTATGCGTTGTTTTCTTAATTCATTTACTGTTGCTAAACGCTACCTTGCTGCAATAGTCTTAAGGTACTTTTTTAATTGTTTATAGCACCGACCCGCAGAAGCAGACTACATTATGTATGTAGATTAATTCGTGATAAACTAGAACGTTGTATCAGTCACAAATCCAGTATAAGCTCGAGCTACTCGCCACTATCTACATTGTTTGCCCACTGTCTAGTACACATTGGCATGATTTATAATACATTTATAGTGTAAATTTAAAGGCACTATTATTAAGTATTAGAAGGAGATTAAGTAGATCTCTACAGAGACGGGTAATCCTAAACAAAAAATGGTCGAGTTATACCTATCTTCACTACAATAATTCAATCATATTAGTACCTACCGCCGGTTAACAAGTATTTTTTTTTTCAGTAGGTTTAATTGTCTTCACACGTGAATGAGATTGGAGACTTCACTGAACTATTCTGTCGTTAATGATTGTATCTTTATACACGTATATTTTAGCCAAATAGTAACTGAAATATCATTAAAAATACTGTGCAGAATATCAATTCTAATTTTAAATCGCAATACATATCAAAATACAATACACAAAATATATCAAACTGAATATTTGGGAATATTAATCGGTAATCCAGTTGCAGTTTAGCAGAAGTATAATATCAATATAAAGAAGTATATTAATTGTGAATAAAAAAAATATATTTTATAGCATGTAAAAATCAAAATGACCGAGTGATCGCTGCGCGCTGAAGTCTGGGCTTTAAATTCTACGTTTATATTTAGATTTTATAAACGTATTTTGAACAGAACATAAGTATTATACTTATAATAATTAACTAGCATCGATACCCATAATTGAGGGCACAGTTCAGCTCACCTTCTGCCCCGGCTTGGCTTCGTCGTCATCCCATTCGGTGTCGCTGTCGATAAGCTCGTAGCCCTGTGCGCTGACGTCACCCAGAGGCCCGTACCGATCCGGCACCCAGTGCGTCAGGAACTTAAACAGGTCGTCCACCCTGTACAATGAACAGATAACAATTATCCATGTGCAACATAAAAAAATCTAATATGATTATTGTTGAGACTTGAGGGACTTATTAGTGGCAAATAAATAAAAACTGAAAATAAGAATAGTAACGGTTTATTATAATAAGGCGCTCATAGCCAGATGCTCTCACCGGTCCGTAAGTGCCCGCCAAAGTGGTTTAATTTCTGAGCGTCTCCGTGCTTCGGATGGCACGTTAAGCTGCCGGTCCCGGTTGGAGCCATTAGGCAACAGTCGTTGACCCATTACAGAGGCATATTGGGCGGCTTGAACAACTCTGACACTAGGGTAACCACTGCCCATACGATAAGCAAGTATAATAAAATATCAATGGAAAACAACGACAAGAAAAACAATTCACTCCAATCAAGATAAATTAATCGAAAACCAGTTCAATCACTGTTGAGAAGAACTACCAGGAAGAGGTTCCTGTTTTTCGCCTATTCATATTTTGATGTAGATTTTACTTTATACTGAAATATTGATAAACGTGACAAGTAACAATACGGGACGAGATACGTAAATACGGTGACAGTCTCGTATATACGGGACGTATGGAAACCTCACTATAATCCAAGGCTTCTTCTTGTCTTCTTCCCCATTTCTAATCTCTACATTTTAAATCTTACAATAGGGACCTG
Organism: Pseudoips prasinana; assembly: GCA_951640165.1. Classification (NCBI taxonomy): domain Eukaryota; kingdom Metazoa; phylum Arthropoda; class Insecta; order Lepidoptera; family Nolidae; genus Pseudoips; species Pseudoips prasinana. Next base: position 16,141,144 of record OX621236.1, on the reverse strand, counting down.
CATATTCTAACCATTGAAAGTGGATGCTTTGATTACCTGTTGCGGGGCACTCCGAACCAGTATTCGGGCTTCATGCGCTTGCGGCCGTATGACATGAGCGGTGTGGTGCGCGGCAGCGGGCGGCCCATGGGCTTGCCCATACGCAGGCGCAGGTACAGCGGCGGGTCGTCGCTCGGCCGTGCGGGCCGGGGGATCAGCTCTGGAAACATGGGGATATTTTAATGAACTGTATTAAATAACACATACAAGTAGATTCAGTATTATAATGTAAAACCCGCGTTAATGATTATAAATTATAGCCTATGTGTTAATCCAGAGTGTCAGCTAACTCCATAACAAATTTTACTAAAATCGCTCCAAACGTTTAGACGTGAAGAAGTAACAAACATACACACTCACAAACTTTCGCCTTTATAATATTAGTGTGATTATAGAGTTTAATTAATTTACTAAATAGATTTTTTTCTTCGCGCTGACCGCGCTATGTAAGTATGTCAAGTCATCATAACAGCTGAAAGAAGTCCCCTGCTGAACAAAAGCCTCCCCCAAGAATCATCTTGGTGGGATATGCCATAATCGCCACGCTGAGGTATGATGGTCATAGTACTCATAAAGAAGATGCTGCCCGACTTCTGGTAGATATTCCTTCTGGTCGAGTTCTACCCCCAAGGGATGGATGGGGTAATGATATTCTGACATTTTACGCCATCAACACACCACCCATTAGCCGGTACCACCGGTATGTAAAGTATCGTCTTCTATTTGGTGGGCTAATTCATTAATTTCCTCTACCTGTTTGGTTTTGCTTGCCACTCCGCCACAGATCATTGCAAAGTTTATTTATAGGAGGATTTTATATATAAATAGGAATAAGCAGTTCCTGTAATAATTATTATTTGGGGATAAACAAACAATACAATATACTCACTATCAAACGAAGCGAAGAGGTCGGGCATGTCGTCTACAGAGACCATGCTGCGGTAATCGAGACGCGGCTGCGTCGGCACGCTCGACGTCGACTTGGTGTGCGTGCGACCGAACCCGCCCAGTGAGCTGCGTCTATGCATTTAACACAACATTACTATTGGTAAATAGTTTGTTTGTCTTGTGGTTGGAGACAAAAGTCTTTAATTTACCTTCTTCTTGAAAGACAAGTTACACACTAAATCGTAAAATGAGCGTATACATCCCTCTCGTCCACCGCTAAGGGACTATGAAAAGCATTTTTTCAACGTGGCTCGATATAAGCCTTGTGAAGAATGTTGCCACTAATTACTAAGGTTTAAGGAAATAAGGGTCCAATCTTCAAATTAATGATTTATATATAATTCATTGGAAAACCTCCTCAGATCGAATTCAGCGTTACATCAATGTCTACGTGATGAAAAGAAAACGAAAAACTTATATAATCTCTAACTGTAACCTTATATCCGGTATTGATCACATCTTACTTAAAAATTCCGATTATTTTAGACGGTGAATTTAAATAAAAAATTTAAACAAAAGTTAATCATTATCAAAACTTAAATTAAAGAAAGGTAAAAAAGACACATTTCCACATGAAACTAACACATCTCCCAAGAATAAAGATACATACATATGTGCATATAACCAAATACATTCATAATCTTCACACTACTCTTCTGTATGGTGGAATTTATGGAGAGGGAACTTTGTCCTACGGAGAGGTCGAGCGTTTGTAAGCTATAGCTGTGAAGACAAAGACAAATAATGCATCAACGACACCTTTTCATATAACGAGTATATACCCATCATCTCCCGTCCTTCTTCCATTCTTGCGATGAGCATTTTTAACTGTATAATACGACAGTAATTCGCCAGTAAATATAGACACATATATCCAAAACGACAGGACACTACAATATGTCGGCGAAATCTACTAAAACTTTGATACAGCAGTGATATCAGTGCCTCAAATATTTTTTTTATAACCTAAATACATTGTCATAATAACGTTCGAACTTTTGCTACAGATAGTAAATATTAGTACAGAAAATGTTGTAATTAATAGAGAAATCGTTAGTATCCGCACCTGTAAAAAGCAAGATAATTATTTTGGAAATTTTAGTTGAATATTTTAGCGTACGTAAGTCTTAGAAAGATCTTATATTAGCATGCCAAACATATTACAAGATCAAAGGTGCCGAATAGAAAGGAATGGTCGTGTTAGTGAGCGTAAACACATTTACCCCTATAGGAATGATCTAGTATGAATGATTGCCAACGAAACGACGGTCAGAGATCTAAAATGTCAAATTTTAGGGCAACACAGGTGCATCATTCGAATATTTAATTACTGGCAATGAAATATCGTCCATATTCCATTAAAATAAAGTTGAATATAGCAATAGAGATATAATTTGACTAGCCGTAAGATAAATTAGTACCTACAACAAGTTTTCAACTCCATTTCATTACGAAAAGGACTGTATTAATTAATCACCAATTGCGCATACTCCATGCAGTGACTCTTTGATATACATTAGACCCCTGACCATAGTATTTCGATGGCACTTAATTAGCGCACTGCGCAGATGAAAATGAAATGGCTCAGATATAATAACACTTAAAGGATCTATAGGGGAAATGTAGACTAATTTTCCTAACACATATACAACATGCTTATCTGTTACGTTATACAGAAACACGCTGAATTTTGTACTTATAGAATGAAACAACCAATATACTGTTAAATAGGATAAAACATATCGTTGGTTTCCGGATTTGTTTATTAAATGAAGAAGCCGATAGTCTTCATGAATCTTTAATAATTATCTTATCTTTGGCTGTTTTACTCTACATAGATATCCAAAATCCGCATTTGTCAGACAAGACACAAACAAACATTGGCAATGGAAATGCCTAGAAGTGTGATACGAACAGAGTACAGAGGCTAGACAGTGCGACCACGGCGTCATAGCAAGCACCTTCATACTTTGACTCATTCATAACTACAAAACTATGTGTTCTACACCTGTATGTCCTTTACACATTATGTGTATATTTTGACAGCTTTGGGTCGTTTTATCAAAAATTCCCGGTACCAGCTCGGAGTCTCGAAGCTGAAAGATACAACTCCGTGCCTTGGAGAGCTCGTAAAGCCAACGGTCCTGTAACCGAACACTTTCCGGTCGTGTCACCAAACTTAGGAATCATGTGAGTGACGGAATAAAAAGTGCATCTTTGTTCTCGCTTACACTTGTGCACTTTATGTGTCCAGCACAGATGGCACAGTATGTGGAAATTGATTACTGTTTGTGGTCCCAATAAAAAATCTTATGCAGCCCGTAGTAAACCACATGGCTCGAAGATTTTCTGCCATAAAGCAACACTCTGTGGGTATAAAATAATACGTACACCTGTAGATCTAACATAATAATTGTAAATGATTGTTATCGCGCGATATAATGTGACACACATTCAAACACATTTATTTATCTAGTTATTATTATAACTAGATAAAATGGAAATGGAAATCCGTTGTCTCTGCCTACCCCTCTGGGAAACAGGCGTGAGTCTATGTAACGCACTGAAATTAAACAGTTGTAATTAAACATGTTATGTCAATATTTTCCACAGACTTTAGAACAATGCACGCTAATAATAATACCATATCAGAAACAACTCTATAAATTATTGAAGTCAAAATATGAAGGCGAGCGTACATAAAGTGATAATGACCCCAATTCTGAAATAAAATCACGTAAACTAATCTAATTGTTATTACCTACATCTCTTTCTAATAAAATTCTTACGAAAAGGACTCTTTTAAACTATTTATATTGCTAGAATGGAGTACATTATTTTAAAATAACACTCCTTATTGCACACCAAAGTTCTAACACACTTAAGGAACTACAAGAAAATTTGTACTATAGGTGGTTTTGTCGTACTGGGCGATGTCATCTAGACAACCTTAGGACTAGATATGGTGAGTCATTTAATAAAACGGTTATTCAAAGGCAGTTATTCAGACAGATTCTATTTATATAAATTTCTACTCATGCTCTGTCCTTTTCATAAAACATTTATAGAAACAAACGCAACAATATCTAAATTAGATTATTGGTGTTTTCCAGAATTGAGGATATTGGCATGGCGCTGTGGTCTTGGGCCTTTAAGGCGGTAACACATTACAATATTGGCACATCGACAGCGGAACGTGACGTCACGTACCCCGAGCTCGAGAAGACGTCGGTGGGAGCCTCTTCTGAAGGGGTTTTACTCAGGAACAAACCAGTACCGAACTCCACTAGGTTCATTGGGGAACTATTAGCCAATGAACAGAGCGGAGTCGTTACGTCCCAGTTAGCATCCACGGTAGCAAGGAAAAATGCACGTTGCAACATTAATAGATGATCATCCCAGCATGTGTATATGTGTGTCTTAAGTGCCTTCTCGTATGTCAGTAGTTCGTGTACATAATGCAAATTATGAACAAATGGCACTGGTATGGACTCGCGGAAGTTGTAAAGGACTTGTTACAAATTGTAATAAAAGGGTTTATCCACCGTCATGTTGGAATACGGCGTAATGCAAAGTAAACATAAACAAGTCTCATATTGTTTTTGAACATGCATGTTAGTACTGAATAATAGCAATGAGATTGGTTGTTAGGCTTCCAATAGTGTTGTAAATGCCACTGACGAACTTGCACGGTATTTTAGTAGAATATGAGGAATGTTATGTGAGCGGCGTCTTAATACTTTATTGCTAGAAATACTGTGTAGATGTGACACTTTTAATTCTATTCGTGTAAAAGGGCCAATTAGATTGTATATTGTGAAAGGCCTGGTTTTCAAAGTACAATTTAGTTTTGTCTATAAGCATTCACGTAGTTTGCTTGTCAGTGTCAAATCTACTCGGTCGTAGTATACTTGTTTCGTACCTGTTGAAAACTTTGGAGAATACGCTGGTAGAGTTGTGACTGTCTGCTGAGGTTGGCAGCGAGTCGCTCTGGGATTGGCCCGTGGCAGCTCCCTCGCCAGTCAGACCTTCCACCCAAGAGAGTGGGTACGATAGCCTCTTAAGCATCTGTCAGATACATTTATATTTTAGTTACATACAGAATACTTTGGTGTATTTTTTTTTTTTATACGGGACTAGTCCCTCCCTCTTACCCACCACTGCAACTCCTGTAAGCCAGGATCAACAGTGGCACACAATGAAATGACACTGAGCGGTGAAGCTCAGGCATGTCCCGGGGAATCGCTTTAACTGTCTTGGATCCCGCAACGAATTTAATCAGAAACAGAAAAAAGGAGGAGTTAGAAAATGAATAGTTCCACTTCCCTCCAGAGCAAAGCGGGAGACAGAATGATGTAAAGAGGCTTAGCCTCATAAAATGAGAGATTTGCAACTAGAGAAGCCAGCTGCAAAAGCACCGAGGATCAATTTAAGGGTCCTAAGTGAGCTGTTATATTTGATTCCAATAGTAGGTATGGCAAAAACGCTTAAACGCACGGAAGTTGTTCCTTGTTGCTACAAGACCCGTATAATAAACTACTCCAGATATTGGTTGCAAGCTGTTTAACATAATATCACGCTGATTTTGCCAGAGATCACACTCCCACAGGATGTGGTGAGCAGTTTGTTCATATTCGTTACTGGATGTTGAGCACAGACAGATTGGTGAAGATACTAATTTGAAACTATACAATTTACTTTTAAAATTGCCGTGTCCGGTAAGAAATTGTGCAACACAATGGTCTATGATTAGCCAAGTTTTATTTAACCGTTCGCGTACGTCCGGAAAGAACTGGTGCAGATGGCGACCCTTGGTTGACGTATTCCATCTACATTGCCATTCATTTAGTAGTTCGTTATTTAAGTCAGCTATTGGCATAAATAGCCTGGTTATTTTCGCACGGTCGCGTAATGATAAGAAATCATTTTCTAAATTATCGCGCGTAGAATAATACATTGCTGCTCGTCTTTGTACTTCAAGATCAACCGGTAGTACACCCGCTAGGACAGGTAGGGCCTCTGGGCTTTACACAGAAATATCAACGCCAACCTCTGGCTTTGTAGTAATTTACGGCGAGCAGCTCCGATGGTAGCCCTATCAGCCCACACTGGCGAGCCGTAGCATATACACCCAAGATAGGTTGCCCCGTAAATGATTTTAAGAGTATTAAAAGAGAGGCCCCAGGTTGCCGTCGATATCCTTGTAAGTGCAAAAAAGTTTCGCTTAGCTTTTTCCCCAACTGATTTAATATGTTCTATAAACGAGAAGTTCTTTTCTAAAACTAAACCCAAATAACAGGTTGATATTTTGCGTTTTACAGTAACATTATTAAGTTTTACGCCCGGGGGGATTTTAGTTCACCTTTAAGAAGGAGTTGGTAGGTTTTATGAGGAGCAAATGTAAGGCGATTTCTTTTACCCCATTCACTTATCATACTTAAGCAAGTTTGAGCCAGATTTTCCAACTCTCTCCTGGAGTTACCCTGTATAAGTAAGAGTCCATCGTCAGCATATGCCGTTAGAGAGCAGCGTGATGGCAAGGGTAATGTCAAGAAGTCATCAAAACCCAAGTTCCAGAGATACGGCGCGAGCACTGAGCCCTGGGGGCAACCCATGGTTAACGATTTAGTGACTCTGAAGTGACCAAGCTTAAGAGTTGCAGAGCCATGTACGAAATAAGATGTGATTATCGAATATATATTACTGTAACAACCGCGTAACTTAAGTTTTTGTAACAAAATTGGCCACCAAGTATTATCAAACGCCCCTGAAATATCTAGGAATATGGCCAAAACGTATTTACATTCGGACGAGTTTACAGCTTTCCTCACTGAGATAGCTGCGTCCACTGTCGATTTACCCGCAGTAAAACCAAATTGATTTCCGTGAAATTTTGGTCCTCCCGGTAGCAATCGCGGTACAATAAGTCGTTCTAGAAGCTTGCCTAAGGAAGGCAGTAACGTTACTGGTCGGTATGACTTAGGGTCTTCAGGCAGTTTATCGCCATTTTTTGGTATAATACGAATAAAACCGCTGCGCCAAGAACGCGGAAAAGTCCCTTCAGATATGCAACGATTAAAAACTTTTAGTATTGAATCACCGGATTGTTTTGTGGCTTCTATTATCATTTTGTTGGATATTTTATCTTCACCTGAAGCTTTGTTAACAGGTAGCGATTTCACAGTATTCATAAACTCATTAATTGTAGGAAGACTAGACATATAGGTAGTGGGTGGATTGTTTGCCCACTGTCTAATCTGCTTATGGTAGTCATTATCGTTCAAGGAACTATCATCAGGTATGAGCGAATTAAGTAAGGATTCCGTGGTCTCCTCTATGCCACTGGTGTAGGTATTATTGATTTTTATGTTTTGAATATAAGCTAAATCTATAGACCTATTTGCTTTAAACTCATGGTATAGGGGCGACCACGGGCCTTCTTTATCTAATTTATCGACTATTTTTCTAATAAGATTGCCTTTGGATTTCTCTATTGACGAGCGGTAACGTGAACGAGCTATTTTGAGATTTATATATGCATTATTTAAAACATCGCCTACAATTTTACGTTTTTTTAGTTTATTATATTTTTTACGTGCTCTCCGAAATTCACATCGAACTTTAATTAAGTAGTTATTCCACCAATCGCATCTTCGAATATTAGTGATAGGGACACGGCCTATGGCAATATCGGCACAGTAGGTAAAAGTGTCCGACATCATTACAGCACATTCCTCTGTTGTTAGTTCATCCCGGGTGAAATCCCTGGCATGCGCGGCAAAAAGGGCTCTGAAAAAATCCCAATCGGCCCCTTTGAGCCGATATCTATAGTTACCGTAAATAGCCGTAGGTCTTTGTGCCAACCGAGGAACAAACTCGTACACGATTAAGCGGTGATCACTGGATGAAGCGTCAGGCAAAACACGCCATCCATCTATTCGGACGTCTGAGCTTGAAAAAGTGACGTCAATAAAAGATTCGCCAGTAGGGCTACAATAAGTAGGCGGTGCATCAGGAGTGTTATGTATTGATAGATTCATCTCAGCGACGAAATCTTCGACGGCGTTCCGCCGTTCTGTATCGCTTGAACGGTATTTGCCATACCATAACGTAGAGGATGCGTTAACATCTGCGCCAATAATAATTTTGTGTCCTTTAAGGGACATCAAAACATGGCGCAAGTGATGTAAATGGGGACCGACAGGATCTGAATACTGAAAATAACAGCTCACTACGTAAACTTTCCAGGATGGGGATGATATTTCAGCGACAGCACAGTGTGACGTCATGAGGTTTCGCATAGCGCTTACCGTAAAATTAGTACGCGTTACGTAAATAGCAGCCCGTGATTTGTTGTCTAGCTGCACCAATTTATTTTTTAAACGCGCATATTGATATTGTTCTTGTACAAGCACTATATCTAAGTTGTATTCATTGACTAAAGTTTCCAACTCTGATGTCGCAACCCTATCGTTGTGAAGATTTAGCTGCCCTATTTTTAAGTAAGCCATATTAATATTTGGTATTTAGCACTAACTGCTCAAGTTTATGCTTAAATGTGGGGCAGTTGTCCGAGCCGCATTTGTGGTCGTGAGGTTTTTTATATGTTTTACACGATGCACAAACTGGTTTAAATTCTGGGTCATTGTGGTGCTTACATGATTTTGTGGGATGTGCTTCTGCGCATAAGGCACAGGTAGGTAATTTATTACTACAGTACTTGAAAACATGCCCATATTGCTGGCAGTTTAAACACCGAACTACCTCTAAATCATCAATAAAGCGGCATGTAGCCCAGTCGATGAAAAGTTTTTCTTTAGTGCTGACTAAATGTTTTCTAATCTCCGGTTCGAGCTCAATTCCCACCCACTTGCGCCCATTAGCTACGTTACGCTTGCGCACAATTTTAGTTTTAGACGTAAAATCGTCTTCGCTGACTTTAAGATCACTATCTTTGATATTTTGCCTGTATAACGCCGTTAAAAAGACCTGGTCGTCCATTGACGACGGTATATCTTTTATAAGTATGCGCGGTCGTCGCCCGGATGGAGTTTGAAGTTTTAAACCCGCCGAACGAATGGCCTCGACAGAGCGAATTTTATTGAGTTGGGTTTCATTTGCCACTCGGAGTACAACGCCAGAATTGGAAGTTTTTTTAACGCCTACTATTTGAAAACCGTCGTCCGCGGGTTTTATAGCCTTCATAAGCGCTTCCTTGGTCGCCGACGAAGTCGCGTACTCCGCTGATCGCTCAGCGGTGGGATACGCAATAATTGAAGGAACCGGTTTACGCGTTTGTACTATGGGGGCGGCGGTTTTTTTCGGTAAACGCAGTTTTAATTGTTCCGCGTACGTAGGAATCTCAGAATTGGTTTTATTTACGCAAAGATCTAACTGACGTTCTGCGTTCGCGTTCGTTCCTTTGACAGATAAACGGAAGCTTGTGTCACAAGATCGCAATAATTATATTCCGCACTGTTTGTATCGCTAATATTTAATGAAGACGAATAATCGGATTGAGATCCCCGAAAACGTTTTATGTCCGATTCCTGTTGACCATCGGGAGTACAAAACGTCGGTGACGCATCGTCTAACACTCGTTTGTTGAAGCCTGAAGGGGGCGTTCTGGGAGTCTGTTTACTTCTCCCAAATGCGTTTCGCCCTCTATCGGGGGGGACATCATTCATTTTCGACATGTTATTCACACGAAATAAGCAAGCGCTTTAATGTAAACAGCACGATAACTAATTTAGCACGATAACAAGTAACTGTGACTATGACGCGGTACCCTCACAAGAAAAAAGTTAAACTTACTCACCGAACGATAATTTGAACTAAAATCCAGATATTACTTATTAAAACACTTAAAAAACTTACAGATTGTAGTATTTAGCACTAACACTAAAGCTAGAAACAAAACACAGGTCACAAAACAATCACGAAATAGCAGAAAAATAATATTATTTCACAGCGAACCTCCGACGCACTGAGCCGTAGCGTAGCGGGAAGGGAAGTGGTGGTGGTGTATTAAAGACGTGTATAAACGGTGGAGAGGAGTTTAATGTATCTCTGACGTAGTCTAAAGGTATTGAGTGATTTTATGATATAATTATACCATGAAAAAGTTAATTTCGTACGCCAAAAATCGTCAAAAATAGCAAATATAAAAATGAAAATTGATCTTTATTGTATTAAGCAAAACGTAACACCATTCTTTACAAACGTAACATAAAAGAGCAAGTTTTTAGTTTTGAAGTTCAAGTTAAACTTTTTATGCATTGGATAAGATTTGTAATTTAACTTTATAGTTTTTAAGTTTAAGTTAATAAGATTTGAAGTTTATTCCAATTGCATTTTTATCAAGCGAAAATCAATTATGAGTTTTCCTAGTTGAATTCCTCTCAAAAGTCGCAGTCGAAGTCAGTACTTAAAGTAAATACCTTGTTCTTGCGGTCCGGCTTGGCGTCGTCCTTGTGCGCGTTGTCGAGGCTGAAGGAGACGGCGGCGGACTTGCGCGGGCGCTCCGCCTCGCCCAGCGGCGGCGCCGACAGCGGCGCCTCGCCGCGCGCCAGGCACACGGGCGGCACCCAGTCCGCCGACAGCACGATGTCCGCGTCGCTGTACACCTGCGGGGGACCAGAAACACTTTGAAGATTTGCAACACACACATACATACATAAATAAAGAAATAGTGAACGTCATTAGAAGAGCCTAATTTGCCTAAGAAACTGAACAACCTGTTTAACATCAATTTGCAAAATACCAAAACAAACCAAAACTTGGAAAATGAAAAATATAAAGACCATGCGAGGGTAGATACCGAAACCCGAGCTTCACGGAGACGACGCTGCCGAGCCACACCAGTCGACCCGTGACCACGGCTGGTGCAATCCATGCCGAAACGTCGGGTAACCAAGGTAATGATTTACCTAAATCTTTATCGCGATTGAGACCCCAGCGTCGTCTCCGTCAAGCTCGGGTTTCGGTATCTACCCTTGCAGGGTCTTGATATTTTTTATTTTCCTTTACGAAACTGTCGGTACACACGACACTAATGACATCAGCGCCCGGGCGCACTACGTTGGTTCCGCGACGATGGCGACAGGCGGTATCCGTCTTCCCGGTTGAAATTGATATGTTTCTTTATTTCAACCGCTTCTCGTACTATTCTGGAGTAATAGTGACGATCGGTGGAGAGGACCTGTGGTTTGTGTAAATTTGTGACCAAAGTAATGATTTATCTAAATCTTTATCGCGATTGAGACCCGTGTCCACAGTATATAAAAATCATTTAAATTATTCTATTTATGTTACACCTTGTATATACTACATGGGTGGTTAACGTTGTCGCCTGGCTACTACCTCGGCGCCCTAATGTTCGATTCGCGCACTTAGACGAGTTACTTTCGTATAAAAATAAATATATATCAAAATTCGGTTCACGAACAACGTAAAAACCGCGTAACATACAATATACAAACAAAATGTCCAGGGAAATGATAACCTCCTTATTTTGAAGTCTAATACAAAGTAAACAACTAACATTTTGTCCATTAGCTAAACGAAATATTATTTGTGAAACACAGACACAATATTTAAAAAGTTTCTGAAACCGAAGAGTACTAACAATCACACTGAAGAAAACAATACGGTCAGAATATTCCCAAAGATCATTAACAAACAAAAGGCAACAACCAAAGATGCATTTCACGGACATAAAAGAGATTCCCGTCAGCGGCATCAATCCTCACCGATTCGTGCGACGATGTGATAGAACTAGACATAGTGCTAGAACCCGGGTTATTACGATGCATGACTAAGAAGCAATGCAACGCTTGCGCTGGGTCCCGGTGCCAATGTCCGTACTTGGGTATCTCCAGCTCTGTGCCCTCATATATAGTGTCTATCTCGTGGTAGCAATCCTCGTAATCCATTGATGAACTCTAGAAAGGGTGCGGCATGGGTTATGTGTTAATTTAAGGAACAAAGTTAAGGAGAATAGTGGTAATGGTAGTATTAGTAGGTTAGTTAGTGGCAACATTTTATATGGCATTGCCTTCTCAAGATAAAACATAAATTAAGGAATTTAGAGTACAATCTCGAAGTAATATATTATTATTTAACACTTTTATTGTACACTAAAAATTTGTACAAGAACAATGCACAATATAGAGAACAGTGCAATTGTAGCGGTATTATCGTTAAATGTGATCTCTTCCAGACAATCTACTTAGGAAAAAGTAGGATACAGTCTCGGGTAGTTACCGGTGTACAGAGCGTTTAAATAAAGTTAATTTTGGGCACATACTAAACAATATACTAGATATATAGATACTAATATTATAAACTATGTACATTAAATCGTATATATAAATACTGTAATAGGAGTCATCAATAACATTAAAGATATTATTACTGATGATCCTGTAATGACAAATAATGGTCCTTTAAAAATAATTGGCAGCTCATTCCGGAGACGGACACTTTGTACAGAAAAATAATGTAATTTAGTATGCTACGGATGTTCTACTTGGTGCTGTGTATATCAGCATATTCAGTGTACTGACCTTCTTAGCATGAGCGGGGGTCACGTGCAGCAGTGGGTCTCGGATGTCGATGCCAGAGTCGTGGTAAGACAGCTTGACGAGGTGTTGCGCGTCATCTTCGGGTGCATCTCCACCTTCGGATTCGTCACCCGGGGCAATGCTCTCGGCCTCGCCACCAACGCTTTCCTCTTTGCCACCTACGTCTGCACTTGATGACACCTGCAATATTAAAACAACTATTTAGACCTATTTCCACGAATCGACTTCGAAATTTCAGAGTTATTACATATTCACTGGTTTGATGGTTGAAATTTGAATGATTGATCATGTACATATCCTTTAAGCTGCATTCATTCCACCGAAAAACATGAGCTATTGTTTAACTATGGCCCTATCTGTAATAGGTGCCGCTTAACGTAATAAGAATCTGCTCAGAGTTGTTCTATGCAACATTAATGTGGTTGTTGTTCCTACGAGTGATTCTAACCATAAAATACAAAAGTCACATAAACAAATTGACTCACCTCACTTCCTTGATCGATGGACATCCTATCTTTGCTCGGAATAGCCCAGTGTTGATCCAGTAAAGATTTTCGTCTTTCCTCGGTGGTTTGTTGCTGTGAAAAAGAAATGTAAATTATTAAATTTAAAAGTTGTGTGGTTTCTGGCCCAGAAAGAAAAACAGCGCCACCTTATACCATCCTGTGGGTGTTATAAAAGGCGACTAAGGTAGACACCAGGTAGTCGGGCAGCAGCGCCACCTGTATACTAGATAGCACGTAACTACCGTCGTCAACTTCTGATGGCAACGTTATAAAAACCTTTGGGGGAGGCAGTGGATGGTATTAGGCTGATCATGATGATTAATTAATAGAGATATTTTAATAAATAATCGAACAATAAAAGGAACCACTCTACGTAATGGTGTTATTTAATTTGTGGTTGCGTTGTCGGAAGTAACTTCTTCGGTATTTAATACTAAGTGAATGTGAATAATGTGGAGATCCTTGGGGAAGGCTAGCAGTGGTGGTGCTTGTCCAGCAGTGGACGTCTTTCGGCTGATATGATGATGATGAATGTGAATAATCTAATAAAAAAAGGTCCATCGATCCGGATTCGATCCGGCTCAAAAGACCATGATATATTATATGCCTAATTGCCGCTAAATACTGCAACAGTTGGTGGTGATAATAATAATAATAATGCCTCCTAAATCGAATTAAGGTTTTAGCTTTAAAAAGAGTTCATGCGCAAGACCGAAGGCTTAACGTCCTCTCCTGAAAGGGTGCATGAAAGGAGCCTCCCCGAGTGACGTACCTCACAAACCCGTACGTTCGGCGCACCCTGGGCAACAGTTAGCGAGTTCTAACGCTGACTGGCCAATCCTTTCACCACGATGGCAAATTATATTACCACCCCACCAGGTACAGTGCATAAGCCGGCTCTGCGTGTAGTTTCGATTAACATCGAAGGTTTCTCTCTCTTTTAACGTCCTCTCCGAGACACGAGGGTGTGTAACAACGCTAACTTCAAAAGAGGGCAGAATATCAAAGATATTTTTTGACCTGACACGCTACCGCTAGACCAACGAGGCATTCTGAGTGATATAATTATTATTTATTAAGGAACTTGGTATAGAAAGTAATTACTTGTAGTGCGGTGGGTGTGACAAGCTCACGGTCGAAAGCCTTGGGGAAGGCGGCGCCGGGGCGATCATCGTCGGAGCCGGCCGCCGCCTCACCACCCTCGCCTGTCTCCGCCGTGGCCGCCTGCAGCTCAGGGAACGTTTCATCCTGTAAATACGAACATCCATAAATAAAGGTGTAACGAATTGTGGTGCCCATGTCCAAGGGGAATGGACGAATAATCAGCCACACAATTTGGAGCAACTGTTCGGGTGACCTTTTGCATTCACGATTTGGGTTGACCACTGATGCACTGGTTTCTGAATTATTGAAAGATTTGGTGCTGAAAGAACGGTCTAATAGGTCGTTACTTGGTATTGTGAGTATATAAATACATACATTATATTTGTAACTTTTCTTTTTTTTATTGTCGTTTAAAGGTAGCCTAAGAGACTTTCAACTACAAAATATTAATATTTATTGCTGACAAGTGTATACAGAGCGTATAGAAAGTGTTGGTATTACAGTCAAGAATTTAATTACAACTCCACTTTACTTTTTGTCACCATTCCAAGCATTACAATTTCTGATAGTTTAATATTAAATGAAATTTACCATCTGATATAATGATAATATATTTTTAAATAGAATTTTTGTGACGTCATACATTTCAATATATACATTAATATTATGTAATAAATATTGATAAATAATTTGCACTAAAGGTATAATGGATAAAAAAAAAATTAATAATTAAATGCTATAATTCCTCATTAGAGTGTATTATAATTTATAATCCTATTTATTAGATATTACACATCATGTTATTTGTCGGACTATATTAAATATGTATTATTGTAAATATTATTGTAAATAGGCTTATAAAATCCTCTATAGTATAAAACATAATTTTTAATAGCCAAGTCGTTAATGAAGTCCTTTAAAACTAAAAAAAGTACGTTCATTATATTGTCTCGAGTTATCTATCACCCAGAGCATCGAAAGGCTAAGCTACTGTGATTGCATTAGTGGGTAACTGGGGAATTATAAAAGGTTTCCACTACGCATCTTCCCCGTTTTGTGCCACGCAAGCTATAATTGTGTTAAATTTGAGTGTCAAAGTTTGCTTCTAATTAGTATGTTTAATAACTCCCAGAGATAATAAGGATGCTTTTATCTAACAATTATAAACGTTGTTTTTGCAGCTTAATTAGGATACATACAATACAACACAATTATGATATAATCTAGAGAGTCATGCGTGATGTTGCAATTGTCACGTATGAGTCATAAAGTAAAACACATCAATAGGTACTCTCTAGATAAAAAAATGTGTCAATCTCGAAGTAAACATTGATATGTTTTCAAAATATAAGATAAAACACTTGCATGTATTTTTCTATGATAAAGTGCACACGATTCACCAAAATATCAAGATGCTGATAACTTGATCAAAAGATCCACATAGAATTATTGTGTTGGTTGAGTTTCGTTATGGGCCAGCTATGTTTATGTTATCGGTTAAACTAAGAAATACAAATGTCTATAAATAGTATGTTTCTTTTCAAGAGCAGGGACTAAAGCAGTTAGGAAAATAAAGTAAGTAATCCACATCAGAAGGCAGCCCCTTTGGTGTTCGAACCTCGGCTTAGGGCGGTTACTGATGTGGAGAAGCGGTTTGTGGAACTGTAGGTCGACTCGATATTTACATCGTTAGAGACGTTAATCTGTACTTACATGTGTGTAACTCAACACAATAGTAAGTGTGTCAAACAACCATTATAGCGTCGCGCTGGTCTAATAAAACAATTGCCTATGTTTTTAAACTCCATGCACCATACTTACTTTGACTAGAAGAGAATCTTTTCCAGGTGAATGCTCAGATTTATTCATGTAGTAGATTTCAGCTTGCTCAGCTCTGTAAATAAATAAACAAAATAATGGTTTATTTCTCTCTTAAAGGCGCATACATCGTGTTGTTATGTTAAAAACATTGTTTAAGCACTTATTTAAAAAAAGCCTGTATAACAGATATCCAGGCTCGCCCCGTCTTGGACATAAAGTTTAGAGGCTTATTTACGTATTCCATATTAAACAAAGTTATAAGCTAAAGTTTTGGGAGATAATAATACTAATAGAATTTGTAATGCACAAGGCAAAATAGGTCATAAAAACAAAAAATAAAAAATTGTGTGAGAGGTGAGTGTGTCATTAAGTGTGTGATAATAATGTTTATTTTTGAGTTAGAATCAATTTTTCTGTTTCATCATAGTTTAAGTTACATTACCACTCTGTAACTGTGTATTTACATTTTGCCCTACGCATAGGGTAAATAAAAAAGATCGGTCAATGTTGGGGCAACATTAGAACGCAATTGTATAATAAAAATAATAGTATTGAAATAATATATGTATATAAAAAAATAGTTGTAATTCTTCCAGATTCTTTAGTTTTATGCATTTTAGGCGTCTTCGTGATCTACTTCTATTGACTCAAGGTAGATGTTGAATCAATTATGTTCTTTAAAATATAGTCTAATCGTACATTTATTTATAAATGCGATAGTTTGCGAGTATGGATGTATAGATGTATGGATGATTGTAACTATTTCACGCAAAATCTACCGAACGGATTTTGATGAAACTTTGTAGTAATATAGCTTATATATCCATTTAACACATAGGCTATAATTTATAGTCTAAAGCGAGTAAAACCGGGCGGCACAGCTATATAACATACATGGATTTTAAAAATATGCACCTAATAACTTTGTTGTTGTCAACGACTTATACTTATTTTTATATAACTAATTGTTAGAATTCTGAGCGTACCATTAGGACGGTCAACTAATTAGTAATTACCTAAAGCTCTGTATATAACTACAGGAAAATTACAAGCGGTGAATGATTAGATAATCATAATCAACATTATTAGTAGCACATTCACTAATGATCAAAACAATTAAGCTCACAATGAGAGCCAATTAGGGACAGTGTGGAAATGTTACAGATTGTGTTCTTATCAGTATTAGGAAAAATAATAAAAATAGAAACGTTATTAAGTGATAATTAACTCATTGTGTCCCGCAGTTTCACCGGCCTTAAATTTTATAAATTATAGCCTATGTATTATTTGGAAATATGAGCTATATTACCACAAAGTTTTCCTCAAAATCCCTTCCGTAATATTTGTGTGTATGAGTTACAAACGTCCATACGTCCATACTCACAAACTTTCAAATTTAATATATAAGTAGGATTATATAAAAAAAGAACATAGAACTTTACTGTTTAACAACCGATCGATACAAAATTTATACGAGAATATTTCCATACCTAATAATTTTCAAAATCGGTTCACAATTAATGTAGAAATCAAGTAAATATAAGATTCTATAACAAACTTCCCAATGATATTAGAGAATTGTCTACGAATAAGTTTAAAAGAATCATTAAAGCCAAATTGTGTAGCAGGGCATATTACAAAATATCAGATTATTTAAGTGATAAAAGTGCTTGGGATTGAGTTGTTCTGAGTCAACAGACATGATTGTAATTAATCTTAAGTATGTTTTATTTTTAAAAAGGATTCCTACTGAGTTTTCTGGCAGTGTTTCTCACTGGCTACCACGTCATGCACTTCACGGTAGGGTAAAAAAATATGACGATTCCACATAAATGTAAATTTTTTACGGAATAATGAATTTTTGACTTTGACTTTGAAACACCCAAAAATATGAAAGAATTCCCAAGCTGAATAAATTTCATTATTTGATTATTTTTTAGACATGTAGTAATAGATAGAGTAAGAGATGTGAAAACGAGAAAGAGAGACAAGACAGTGGGCTCACTTGTGCGTGTTGTGGTCGGGCCCGTGGGTGCGCATGTGCGCGATGTCGTAGAAGATGGCCGCGTTGACGACGTACTCCATGGGCGCGATGACGCCGTACGACTCGGGCCCGTGCTCCATCACTAGCGTGTCCGACACGTTCGGGTCGAACATCACCGCATTCGGGGTCACCAGCAGGACGCCGGACACAACGCCCTGGAAATATATCAAAATGTATTATTTCCAATATTACCTCATCATAACAGCTGTAATAAATTCACTGCTGCACAAAATGCTTCACCAAGAATGCCATAATCTCCACGCTTGGCAGACGGGTTGGCGATCGCAGTAAGATGGTCGTATTACTCAGAAGTAAGCTGCTGCCCGTCCTCTGGTTGATATTCCCTTGAATCGACTTCGTCGCCCCCCACGGGATAAGATGGGGTGATTATATTCTGATATTAGCCGCCGTCACCACACAGCAAATTACCTAATATATATTAACATATTGCAGAGTTGCAAGTGCATGTGCCATATGGTAGTGTAGTTTACACATTTTTATATGCGAGGTGTAAAAATACCACTTACACAGTATTTGGTAGTTCTTGCATTGAATGCATCGATGTAGTGGCGTGTTGACAGATAAGTAAGCAAATAATTTTTAAGGTCTCTATTTTTTAATCTATCTAGAACCCAACCAAAAGCAGAATATAGCCCTTTCCATGAAATATATGAAAAAATAATAGTGATACATACCACGTAAAATGGTTAGTCTTCCTTTATTTTAACCTCCATGGAAGACAATAGATCAGCGAAAGATTATAATTACTTACAATTTTGGCGGATACGGCGACGCTGTGAATCTGAAGAGCACTCAAGTGCTTGATAGTATCACCGGTTAAATATTTTTAATTATCATATTAAACGTAGGTACCTATACATCGCACTTACACCTGCAGCTTAGCAAAATGTAAACAGGCTATAAAATGTATATAACTATTCCGAATGGTATCCATATTAAGAAAAACACCACAGCGATCCATAAATTTGTATGATATTTTAATTAGGGGCTATTTATGTAAACAAAAAGCCAATCGCATTTTAATGACTTTAACGAAATAATTATTCCAAAGTATGTTGGAGCAGTCAATTCCCTTAATATTTTACATAAATAGTCTCGACTTGAAAGAACATCTTACGGCTCAGTTTTGTTGATTTAAGTAATATAACTTATATAAAGAACATCGATTCTACGACGCTATAATGATTATGTGTAAAATTTAAATAAAAACTGTATAAGTAATATAATTATCAATACATACATAGACTAAAAGAACAAATAAATGAAATGTTAATGGATAAAATTAAAACGGACGGACGTACGGAAAGAGAGGCGCCGTCTTAACAGACCAGCATTGCTATCGTTTTGCATGTTAGCTGTTAAACGAGACATCGCCAAGGTTTGATGTGTCGATCAAACACTTAGCCAGTATATAAAATACATAACAAAACTACAGGGCATTGGGAAATTTATGTTCATCGTCCTAATTAGTTCTTCAGAATACAATACAAAACTCTTTGGAGAATTGAATAGTATTATTGTATAACGGCTGACGCGCTCAAAGTTACCACCAGATCCAGTGGGTCTAAACTGAGAAAATTTAGCAAAACCAAGTCAGCGGGTTCTCTACTACCTTAAGGTACGTACTGTAACACTCGCCAGGTATCGCTAGCGAGAGATACAGCACCGAAATTTACCACCTTACTTTTATATAGATATAATATAAAAATAAACTAAATAAAATAAAAAAATAAATGAAACGAGTATATTACGTTGGGTTTCCCACACACCTGTCCGTCGGTGATATGTCGGACGTTGATCTTGAGGAACCGCTGCGGTGCGCTGCTGCTGGCCGGCGCCTCGGGAGACACCGGCCGCAGGCTGTCCAGGATTTCTGCATCACAATAAACATTGATTCATATCATACAATCATATAACATTCTATTTAAAAAAGGCCGATTTTGCGTAATATTGTTTCTGGCGAAGTTGGGGTTACAGCGGTATATCTCAACGGAGATTAGCTGACTACGCATGGGTAGCGCAAACACAGGTGCGCTACGCCCATGGACACTCGCAACGCCCGACGAGCCGCAAGTGCGTTGCCGGCCTTTAAGAAAGGAATAAGACGGCATCTTGAAGGTTGCCATGTCATACCGGATCGGAAATATCTCCGCAGTTAATTAATTCTACAGAGTGGCAGTGCAAGGCAAAAAGTTTCTTGTAAGACGCACAGTAGATGACCATTCATCCAGGTGATAAGGATGAAATTTCCACTTATGGCTTAAGGGTCTGTCTCTATGGGAAGCCTATCAGACAACGGCAGACAGCTTTACGTATTCTCCGAGACACGCGCATATAACACGTGTTTTTCTTGCTAAAATCTCATTAATACGTTTGGGCCGATCCGGTACTTGGATCCAGATGTTATCTGCGGTTGAACATGCTACCGCCAGACCAGTAAAGCTTGCATAATGAACTATGCTTCTAAACAGTACACCGCGCAGCACGATGTCTTTTGTTGATTTAATGGCGAGACTAGTCAAAAGGGCGAGTCGGTTTCAAGGTAGTGGCTTCATGAATTATTATTATTATATGTGCGACCGAGTACCGCACTATTTGCTCAAGAGTCCCATTGGTCAGCTTTTACACATAAGTACGAAACATAAGCTAACCCCGCTAACGTATACAATACGATATTAGAGTCAAATATTTTCTGGGATAGTTTATAATGGGCTATACCAACCATGTGAAAGTATTTAAAATAAGGCTCTTTATTCTCCAGGTCCCTTTTATAACGGTGTCGCGAAATCAGTTTTTGTTGTTTCAATACATTTAGAATTTGTGGCGAAACCGGGAAAAGTGTTAAACGTTAATATCGCCAAGATATTGCTACGAAGACGCAGACACATTGCATTCAAGTCAAGTACATTTAAAGGTTAAGTAGTCCCATTGTAAAGTTACGAATACTCGTATTCAGACACTCACAGTTCATGAACCTTCAGACGGAGAAAAGCGCACGTGGGGTTTATTATTTCATTAATCATTCATTACCCTTGTAGTAAAATACAATTTATAATTATTTCTTGACAGCGAAATATAAGTGCAATTATATTTTTGCTAAAACTTCAGTGGGTGAGTCAAGTTACTGTTCACTTTAATCCTATTTTGAGGCAAAATATACTTATTTTTTCTTAATTAATCTACGCAATAGATTTAATAAACATAAATTTTCAATCGAATGTTTTGATTTTCTGAGTACTCATTAATATATTTACGTAGAATCGTCAAAATGGAGAAAGATGCACCTTCAACATATATAGAATAACTCTTTATATATGTTATGTACTTGTATATATACAATGTTTAGCATAAATAGTGGATGAATCTGGTGCTTGATTTGCCTTTGATGATGGTATTTCACTACCTATATTTTTCGTCTGATCAGTTTCATGAGTATTATTTAGTCTCTACAACTTATGTTACACCTTGTGTATATATATCTATTATACATTATGCTTGTGTCACAGTGTTGGTCTGCAAACTCCTCCGAAACGCCTTGACAGATTCTTATGAAAATGTTTGTGCATATTTAGTAGGTCTGAAAAGCTTAGCACGGCAAAAGCAGTACTTCCCACTTACAGCAACCGTTACCGATAGTGTCGGGGATTATTATGTTTATGTTTGGAATTATGCCAAGTGCGTCGTAAACGCCATGGTTACGGTAACAGCTCAGCGTCAGGCGGGCCATAAGATTCTTTGCCAATTAGGTAATAAAAAAAGATAATTAGTGTTCATGGTCTGACTAGGTTAGTCAGAAACGTTATTATATCATCACCAATCAGATCTTATAATTTTCAAGTTTATTTGTGTTAACATACTTGCGATCGATAATTTAAAGCATAAATGTGTTTTCTTTTAAAGATTAAACTGTATATCAAATATTAAATAAAAGTTAAAGATTATAAAAAAAACTTGATTTAAGTTAATGTTTCAGTCCGCCCGCGCGGCAAGACAAACTGTACCGACGTCTGCGTCGTTGCCAAATTGTTAATTAAATCATAATAATAAATATCCTGGGAAATTATTCACCAACGGAGATCTGATCCCAAACTAAGCAGAGCTTGTACTATAGAAACCAGATGACTGATATATTTATGATATACTTTTCTTTTGTAAATACATACTTAAGTAGATAATTACACTCAGACTCAGGACAAACAGAAATGTTCATGCACACAAATATCTGTCCAAGGTGGGAATCAAACCCACGACCTAGTGAAAGGCAAGTATTTAACAAACAGGCCAACCGGACCGTCAAAAAATGAAAAGATATTTTGCTACTACATTTGTATGTTTAAATTTAAAACTATATTGTAATTTAAGAAATACCAAGCAAGATGCGAGCGCAAGATTCTTTAATTCAACCAGCAGCAGTTTCTTAATTTAAGCGATAAATGTAAGGTACGTTTTAGTTGGTAAATCTAAAATTAAAATGAGTTTAATAGTAGTTGTGTCGCCCTTGTCGATAGACATTGCGCACTTGACTACGCCTACACGCGCCCTACTTCTTTCAGTTGACTTACAATTACACAAAGTACAGAACAATGTTAATTGCTACTACCGAGATCGAGCTAATTGTAGCCAGAACAACAAATGTGAGTCTTCAGCCTATCAATTTTATTACAGCAACCTACGAGTACCAGAAAACTACTCGACCTCTCAACCTAAGACATAAGAACAGACTAGCCTTACCACAGTCGAATCTTAGCCTATACAAATCAGGGCCATATGTAAGCGCTATAAAAATTTACAACAGAGTCTCTTTTATGAATTTAATTTGACTAATTATTAATGCAGTATTAATGTACTTTGTACATTGCATGCTTATTGAAATTGTTATTAATTATTTAATGTTGCCGTGGCCTAATAGGGTGTCATGTTGAAACTTGTAATATGTAAGACCATTGTATACATGATTGTAATAAAGAATGAATTGAATTGAGTATCTAAGTTGGTACATTTTAATTAGTAAATATTGTTTTTTATTTAAGTGGCAGTGGGCGGGGTACATAGCACGTCGAACCGTCGGCGGTTAGGGCATAAAGGTTTTCGATGTGGCGACCATGAACCGGAAGAAGCAATGTGGGCAGGCCCCCTACAAGATAGTCTGATGTGAGGGTCGTTTGAAGGCGTTGGAGGTGGGTTGCGCAAGACTAGTAATTGTGGAGATCTTTAGGAGGAGCCTCTGTCTAGTTGTGGCCGCGGATTTTTATTGTTTTTAACAATGTAATCTGTAAAATTTGTAAGATATTGTAATTTAAGCTCACCAAGTTTAAGCCTAAACTCGCTTTGAACGCACAATGGACCATTCACGACTCTGATCATCCTCTCAATTAACTTATCAATTCTCAGTTGAAGATATTGGGACAACAGGATGGAGCGCACACGCCTATTCTTATAAGATGGAAATACCCACATGAATAGATACGTACAATACATAATTCTTTATCTTATCGAAAAAATAACCATTGAATGTCAATATTATTTTATGCATGTAAGTAATTCAAATGTTAAAAATACTGGTAATATATAGTGAATAAACAGCCCCGATTTCACGGCACTTCGCATCCCTTGTTATTAAAACATAAATAACACATACCAAATGTCAAATAGCTGTTGGAATCAACCCTATACTTGACATTTAAAGAGAGTTTTGGCGCCAACGCGGAAAAATACGCATCGGGACATTGTTTAATTTTCAAAAACTGGTGTTAATTCGAGTTTTAATGTTTAAATATGGTGGATTTTTAGACATAACAACAAGTGGAGGAAACTGCCATATTGCCGTGAATTGCAATTTTCTGTGTTGAATCCAAAACTCCATAAAGGTAAGCCTCTATTATACTCTCCACTGCTTTACGGGGGTAGGACAAAGACTGTATGACTTGACTGTGACGGACTTTACTTGACATTGACTTAATGACGAAAATTAATGAATTAAAAATATATTTTACTAAACGCTCATAAGGCTGAAGAAGCCAGAGCCATAAAACAGAATTAATTTATTTATATATTAATTTTATTAATTAATTAAAGAAAAAAAGTTTAACAGCTGTTGCTTACTATTATTGACCTAACCTGATACGAGTAGAACCACGTGGCGGGATAACATTTCATGCCATTCGTATATCGTATTCATTTAAGTGTTTGTGCTTTGCATTAACGCACATAAATGAATATTGTGACAACTGACACTGCGAATTGTCAGTACATTCGTTAATCACAACTTTACATCAAGTAATTTCATATTAATTATAATATTAATTAAACACGT
Source organism: Pseudoips prasinana (assembly GCA_951640165.1). Taxonomy (NCBI): domain Eukaryota; kingdom Metazoa; phylum Arthropoda; class Insecta; order Lepidoptera; family Nolidae; genus Pseudoips; species Pseudoips prasinana. Next base: position 16,116,763 of record OX621236.1, on the reverse strand, counting down.
TCCGAATGGAGAAGTTTTTGTCTACACTATCGCCTTGTTTCCGTTGACACAGGTCTCAAAGTAGTCTTTATGATATATAATATAATAATAATAATAATATCTAGTGACAATGTTACATAGACCATCCTAGCCCCAAACTAAGCAAAGCTTGTACTATGGGTACCAGGCGTCGATATAAATACTTGTATAGATAGATAAATACTTAAATACATAGAAAACATCCATGACTCAGAAACAAATATTCGTGCTCATCACACAAATATTTGCACTTACCGGGATTCGAAGCCAGGACCACCAGCTTCGTAGGCAGGAGCACTACCAACTAAGCTACGGTGACGGTAAGGTATGATGAAAATTTGGCGAAATGTGCTTGCCAGATAACTTAATAAGTGTGTAGTATTTTGTTGAATAGACATTACACTTCTAAAGTAACCGAGACAGCGAGGTTTTCGAGGCTACGTATGTTTTTTGTTGACGGCAACTTTAGATGCTTCTGCGATTGTTGTGATACTTTGACCTTTTCTTACTTTTAATGTTTGTACACAAACGAACAATAACAGCCAAAGGGTGGCGAGAGAAGCTACGGGTAAAATCTTATCCTACTTATATTATAAATGCGAAAGTTTCTGAGTATGAATGTATGGATATTTGTTACTCTTTCACGCAAAAACTATAGAACGGTTATACGGTATAGAACATTTTTATAGAGAAATATGAGTGTATACAATTATCCGTAATGTATTAAATTATTATCCGTAATATATATATATATATAAGTATATTTTTGTTTACATAAGCAGTTCATAAATAGAATTGGGAATTCCGAAGTTAATAGATAACCTTATTTTCTCACAAATATTTAGGCGATCTACTCGTTTCATTTTATTGATAAATATATGATTGAGTTACTCGTGTTTTGAAGGTTTAGAGTTTTAAGATATTTTTTTTCGATTTCATAGTCACAATACATAAAACATCTTTTTATTTGCCTGTATCTGTGTCCCACTGCTGAGCAAAGGCCTCCAAAAATCAATAAAATACCATTTTCAAACTGCTGAAAACAAATCTGGGACTTGAATTAAAATCAATTGAAATAGGAGGAAACGAAATCTCCATTTGAGTTTTATTTTCATTTTCAAGTGCTCGGCTATATTGATTCCTAATTAGTAAGTTATGGTTCCAATTTAATTAAACTAGAACAATGTAGTAATAACTAGCATTAAAACTCCAACGAGTGTGTTAACTATGAGGACTTTGACCTCACCCAATTTATGTCAACTTTGTATTGCTTGTAATCATGCAGAGGCCATTAACACATCTCGGTTGTCATTATTTTCGTTACCATTGTCATAGGCGAATAAATATAAAAACAATCTCCGTTCCAACGATATTCAACAACAATATTCTTTTCAAACAATGAAATATGTTTAAGATATCATTTGAAGCAGCAATTTTTTTATTACATATCTAATTAAGTTCATAAGAAAAAGATATGGCTTTTTGTAATATCTCAACTAAATGTAATCGCTTAAGCCATAAGCGTTATATTAAATTCTGACCACTAATTACGTGCTTCTAATAAGCCATTAAATGACTATACTAATTATACCTTGTTGTGTTTAATATAATGACTGCATTTGTTTGTATATACTGACTCGTTAGTACCTCCTCGACTCCTCGTCTTTCTTTGAGCCCCGTAAACAACTATTTGAGTTACCCATATTATATGTATAGTTATGTTACTATATCTCCACAACTAATAAGACATTTTCATTTTAGAGTCTCTCAACGACACGTACAGAAAAGGTACTTTGAGTTACCCATATTATATGTATAGTTATGTTACTATATCTCCACAACTAATAAGACATTTTCATTTTAGAGTCTCTCAACGACACGTACAGAAAAGGTACTTTGAGTTACCCATATTATATGTATAGTTATGTTACTATATCTCCACAACTAATAAGACATTTTCATTTTAGAGTCTCTCAACGACACGTACGGAAAAGGTACACACCTTAAATTCTTCATATCCATTCCCTTAATTCTAAACTAGCTTTCCCGGCGAACTTTGTACCGTATTTGTTCGAATGTCTTCTGTCTCATTGGCACACCCACTTTTCTGATATTTTTTAAATATTTGCTATTTTTCACACAAACCTCTTGGCAATAAAGAGTACATAAAAGAAAGATTTATCCAATTTGGTTCTGTCGTTTGGAAGTCATGAGCGGACAAAGATTTCGGTGTTACATTTTTGAAGATATACTTCTTTTGGCACGATGGAGAAAAATGATGAGAGTGAATTTTTACGATGCGCGCGCACACCGACACCAAAAAATTTAACAGCATGAAGTTAGCTCTAGGTGGTATGAGAGTGAATTTTTACGATGCGCGCGCATCGTAAAAATAACAGCATGACGTTAGTTCTAGGTGGTATGAAAATTGATAACTATGTTCAAGTTGTATATTAAGAAGTATAACTTCTAACGCGTGTACATAAGTACACACAAGTTTTTTTATTTTATTTATACTATGGGTAGGAATTTAGTTACAAAAATAGTACTTATCTAATTAAAGCAACAGGGGGGGCATTAAACGGACGAAGAGGAGGGAGAAGCAGCCGGAAGTAAGCAGGGCACCAGCATTTTTACCTTACGTGAAAGGAGTAACGGATAAAGTTGGATCAGTACTAAAGAAATACTCCATCAAGACTGTATATAGTCCGATCTCCAAAGTCTCCAACCAGCTGCGTACACCGAAGGATGTTATTCCTCTTCAAACACCGGGCGTCTACAGGTTTGAGTGCAACTGCGGTATGTTTTATATCGGCCAAACTAAAAGATCCATTGCTGAAAGGGCTAAAGAACATATCGCAGCTGTCAGGAACCGACAGGTTAATAAATCAGCAATAGCTGAGCATGTAGTCGACACAGGATCCCAACACTGGATTACAAATTTACACAAGCCACAGGTCCTCTCCACCGATCGTCACTATTACTCCAGAATAGTACGTGAAGCGGTTGAAATAAAGAAACATATCAATTTCAACCGGGAAGACGGATACCGCCTCTCACCATCTTGGAATCCTGTAATAACGAAGTGCCATCGTCGCGTAACCAACGTAGTGCGCCCGGGCGCTGATGTCATTAGTGTCGTGTGTACCGACAGTTTCGTAAAGGAAAATAAAAAATATCAAGACCATGCGAGGGTAGATACCGATACCCGAGCTTCACGGAGACGACGCTGCCGAGCCACACCAGTCGACCCGTGACCACGGCTGGTGCAATCCATGCCGAAACGTCGGGTAAACAAGGTAATGATTTACCTAAATATTTATCGCGATGAGACCCGTGTCTACAGTATATAAAAAATAATTAAAGCAATGCAGAATTTCCACCAAATTAGAGTAAAATATTTTGATGCGATCATTAGACTTGTTCACTTAATTTCGGATTGCGGTCAGCTATTCCACCACGAATAGTTGTGGCCTAAACATGAATATTTTCTCTATATTTAGTAACCCAACAATAAGAAAATAGTTTGCAATTTTACTTTCACATCTATTCTCACTTGAGATTTGCAAAATCATATAATAGGATAACTATAATCGCAACACAATTTCAACAATCAAGGCCTGATTATGACAAGAAGGTAAATACGAGAAGAATAGATAAGCGCTACTTTTTATCAACTTATCCACATGCGACCGTACAAATAAAATATAAGTAGTACTTAAGTATAATAGGCAACATGCATTTACTATGAAAACTCGTAAAAATGCTGCGCGAACAGTTATTAGAGGCACGATAACGAGGTACAGTCGTGGTCTTAATATGTATACAGCTTTTTAAATTTAATAGCTCCTTATTTCTTCATGGGCTTACATCAAATTATCAATATATTATACCTAAGACGATTTAAAATATCAGTGCATAGAAGCTTTCAAAGACTACGTCATAGTCTTTGAAAGCTTCTATGCACTGATATTTTAAATCGTCTTAGGTAGTAAGTGCAAACTGCAAGTAGGTAAGAGTAGTAAGAGTGCCGCTCCTTGCCCATGGCGTATATTGCTATATTGCAAGCTATCACGATCCCTATATGGGGTACTGACAACTTGCTAAAGCAACACCTTAAAGCAGGATTCGGTCCCGGTTAGTGTGGGACTCGGTCCCGGTTAGTGTGGGATTCGATCCCTGGTGGTCTCAGGTGCTATTGCTTATTTAAGAGCCGTCAGCACATGCCTTGTGTTGAAGTTTAAATTAAAATAAACTATAATTGTAACATACTTTTTAACGGGCTTGTTGGCGTGGTTGGTAAATGCTTGCTTTCCACGCCGCAGGTCGTGGGTTCGTTTCCCACCCAGGACACATATTTGTTTGCAGGAACATGTCTGTTTGTCCTGACTTTCGGTGTAATTATGTATTTAAGTATGTATTTACAAAAGAAAAGTAGTAATTGTAGTACCTATATCTGGTTTCTATAGTACAAGCTCTGCTTAGTTTGGGATCAGATAGCCGTTTGAGAATAATGTTTCAAAATTATTATACTCATAAAAAAATTCCTCATGATTGGTGACATTTTATGATTTAAATCTTTAGTCCATGTAATTTATGTTATATTTAACTGCTACTTTGTGTTTTGACAGTCTAATTTCTTTTTCTCCATTTATTACGTTAAAAACAAAATGTTTATACATATATTTATACGACTGTACACAAGCAAGACCCGATAAGAAATCATTGTTGTATTGAAAATTCATAACCACACTAATACACTTAAATTTTTCCAATTATTTAAAAGCGATTTAAAACTCAAAAGTTAATAGCGTTGACGAAGTAAATAATAGTTTGCAGTGAAAATAAATATTGTGAAGTTTTTCATACCTTTTTCCTGTGCCGGCTCGCTCGGGGCGCCCTGTGTTGACTCAGATGTGGTGTCGCCGCTCTCCGACGGACCATCAGAGTCTTTATCGCCATCTGGAAACCGACACGCACTTGTTATTTACATACATCTGTTTATGTTTACCCACGACACGTCACGTGCACCCGGCTACGAAACAATTAAATTTAATTTAGACATAATAAAACACGTCAACACACCGTGATACCACCGCTTCAAAAACTCAAAACTGAACATTGTAGAGCCGAAACGACACTAGATCCATTCTTATATCGGTATAGTTATCGGCAAAGATAAACCGATGCCATATCTTCGCACAGCTGATCGGTGTTCCCTTAGAATTGATAGCGAGGTAGAGTAATTAGAATATTTAGAACGGAACGTAGTTAAATGACGAATGAAAATACAATGAACGACGGGCGATACGTTCGGTCGGCGGCGCGGTCGCGTCTGAACTCCGGCGGCGACCAGTATCAGTGTTGTAACTTTTTGTTTGGCGTGTAAATAGGAGAAAAATTTGTTCCATGTCTACGTCATGCATGAATGAATAACACCAAGGTTGAGTGTTATTGTTTTGCTTTATGGCCGGACGATGCAGTATCATCATATGCATATACTGTTAATGCCGTTTTCACGACATAATTATATAATAATGGTAACAGTGCTTCCAACAGAATATGGGTTACGGTAGGTATTCTACTCAATACTCAATTATTTATTGCTTCCACGGTCATTTTACAGGACGTATAATAATAGGTTCGTCTTCGTCGCAGTCGTTCTATATGGACCATGATGGGCAGAGCAATTTATGAGAGAGGAAGTTACACTTAACTAAAATTCAGGCGTATTTACGTTATTGATATTATATATTAATTTATGTGCAGACGCCAGCACATCAAGCTACCCTAATCTGTCGAATTTCCCCTTGAAAGTGAACCTAATGCTAGGGTGATAAAGTTGAAAATCTATAAAAGAAATTTGACAGATTGCGGTAGCTGGATATGCTGGCGTTTGTACTACATATTATCATTATATAATTATATTATGTTCCGATAAATGTATTGAGATTTACGGATAAATTTAACTGTACGGAAAATAACCAACGGTACAGAAGATGGTATAGTGTACAACTGTGTTACATTCGACAATTCTACATAAGCAGAGAGATACCATGCATAGAGCTGACAACTGTCGATGTGCTCTCCGAGTAACACTATGAAAACCCACAATCTTCAAAAAACCCGGGTCAGGTGTGATCGACTGCAAAGTTTTTACTTTTTTTCCCGGACTTATGAACGATGGACAACGCTATCGCTGAAGCAACACGGCAGTCGCACATACCTAACAGTAATCACACAAATCATATTCAATTAACACTCCACGTCTGGAGAATAGCATTCGTAATCGTCGTGGTTCAAAATCAAGACGATAATAAACGAAGCAAACATGTTTTCTTTAAGCAACAATGGTTTTACAAAAATTTAATAAACGTAACGAACCGAGTGTAGAAGAGGCTTAAATACGTATGCCAAGAAATTATTCAAAACGAAAATCAGAATATTCAGATCAGCACGTGGTTAGCTTATACTCAAACGCCTGAATACGTTAGGCGCTCGTGTTTTGTTATTTACATATATAAACATATAATATTACTAGCGGTGCGCGCGGTTATATCCGCGTTAAACTTTATAAATTATAGCCTATGTGTTATTCCAGGGTGTCAGCTAACTCCATACCAAATTTTATTAAAATCGCTCCGTCCAGCCGTTTAGAAGTAACAAACATACATACTCAGACACTCACAAACTTTCCCCTTTATAATATTAGCGTAATTATATGATCTTTGAACGAGGCCCTTGTCCAGCAGTGGGCGTCTTTCGGCTGATATGATGATGATGATGATAATATTATATCCAGATCCGTTGGTAATTTAAAAGTAATTCTACCGCAATCTCTAGATGGGCCTGTTGGCGTGGTTGGTAAATGCTTGTCTTTCACGCCGCAGGGCGTGGGTTCAATTCCCACCCATGACAGATATTTGTGTGCATGAACATGTTTTTTTGTCCTGTTTTTGGGTGTAATCTATGTAAGTATGTATTTACAAAAGAAAAGTAGTATATCAGTTATCTGATTTCCATGGTACAAGCTCTGGTTAATTTCGGATCAGATGGCCGCGGATATATATTATATACTATTCTATATAAATACCACCAACGCAGTAAATTCACACTAATATAAGTACACTCTATCAGATTCACACCAAACTCAATAACTGCTGGTATAAATAATTTCAAAACGAATATAACTCCTCTTCGCTTCATTTGATAAAACTACATACAAATAAACACTCGCATGAAACTTCAAGATATTGAATAAGGATATTCTATTATTCAATGATGGTGGCCGCAACTAAACTAGGTCACACAACGTGGTATGGCGTGACGAACTGCAGTCTTTTGTTAGAAACGACTAGAATCGGCCCATTAATACTAGTTACTGCGTTTATAAAAACAATAAAAAAACGCTTTGTTTTTAAAGAATACGCGTTTAAACAATATGCCGATTTTAATAATGCTAGGTTCGATAATATTATTTAAATAAAAGCTACTAAACAATGATATAGTTTTTTAATGTGGCAACACCAAGCAGTAAAGTTTGACAAGTAGACGAACCGAATGCGGCGAGTTGGTTATGTCAGAAAAATAAAGTGTCTTTAGGTCATACATAATTTGTTATACTCGATCATAGAAATGTTATAGTGTTATAATAAATATAGAAGTTTTACAATGTTGTATGAATATATGGATCTCTCCCATTATGGAGTTTTCTTACAATAATAATCCTGTACCTAACCTCTTTCCGGTTGTGTCGCTAGGCGGCCCATCGGATCATGAGAGTGATGGAATGTAAAGTGTTCCTGTGTTTGCGCACATACTTGTGCACTATAACATGCCACGAGCAGATAAAATAATTTTAATTGAGATTAGCCATTGGCTAGGAATTTTCGCCTAGGAGGATATTAATAAGCTAAAATCGAAAAGTATACCAGTAGACTTCGTATGGATTATCCAAATCCTGGCACCATCATCAGATCAATTCATTCATTCACCAAGTGTATGTTGCTTGCAATGAAATCAATTGTTGTAATTTTTATCCACATACATACGCATTCACATCCACATCGATATTCACATGTACATTCACACCCACCAAGCGAACGAAGTCGCGGACACAGTTAATTTATAAATGTCATTACTGTGTACAATAAGAACAAGATAAATAGTTGTTATTTAGTTCCTATTACTAATGTTAATATTTTACACTAGGATGAATACACAAGGACAGCTTGCTAATTAATGAGAAACGATACTTTCCGTTCTTACAGTTGACAAATCAAAGCAATAGTTAACTACTGAAGGTTGGATTTTGTAACGATCCGTCATGGTTGAAATTTGGCGGTGAAATTACAGTCCATATTTTCATTCAAAGTGTTCTTACAACCAAGTTGTCGTCGCCGTATAAACTGGCGAAGTTAAGTATGGCTGCCTACAGATGGGTGATCGCCAAGTATTTGGTTAAAAACTATATACCTATATATATAAAAATGAAACCCGTTTTCCGTTGTCACGACATCACGCGTGAACGGCTGGACCGATTTCACTATTTCTTTTTTTATTGTGTTTGTTATTGTCAGGGGAAGGTTCTTATGTAAAAAAAAAAAGAATTTAAAATTGCGCGGAAAATAAGAAAATTTAAGAATACACACATCAACACAATCTAGGGATATTGAACATTTCATTGATTATCTAGAAAACTATAAACATTTTGTTATGACTGTAAATGGAAGAATTAAAGATAATTTCATGGCCGATATTTAAACATTAACAACACGATGCGATTTTGTTTTTCTTATTAATAAAAGTCTTAAATTAATTAAGCCATAGAAAATTACTGAGTGAACAAAAACATTTTATTCTTATAAAATTATTCAATCGAATTAAATGAATAAAAATCTTACCAAATCTGATAATCAGTAATCGGTATTTCCTCCTCTAACATTAATCACACAGCGGCAACGATTTTCCATACTTAAAATTAAGGTGTCAATGTCTTGCTGGGGTATGCAGTCCCAAGTTCTTTTTAAATGTTCGAAAAGTTGTTCTTCTGTTGTCAAGTTGGGCGGAAAATCCCTCAATGCTCTTCGCTGTAACATGTCCCAGGCGTGTTCAATTGGGTTTAAGTCTGGCGACTGTGGAGGCCAATCTAATACCTGAACATCGTGTTCTCGAAGGGCGGCCCTCACCAGCCGCGCTGTATGGGAAGGTGCATTGTCATGCATGAGCTGAAATTCTTGCCCCGTTAGGGCCCTGAGCGGGACAATGACACGTTCTACTACCTCCTCACGGTATCTATGGGCAGTCATGCTGCCCTGAATCCAAATGAGTTGGGTTCGTCCGCCGATTCGTATTCCTGCCCACACCATAATTGTCCCGCCTTGGTAAGAGTGGACCTCCTGTGGATGTCGGAGACGGCTGACCCTGCCTGGAGTTCTCCAAACGCGTGTTCGTCTCGAATCTGGATGAAATCCATAGCGGGACTCATCAGTGAACAGCACCAATGACCATTGTTGATCACTCCATGTCAAATGTTCTTGAGCCCATAAAAGTCGCCTACCGCGATTGCCACGTCGCAGCGCTGGGACTCGTAGCGGTCTGCGAGCATGAAGACCAACTTCATGCAGCCTCCTTCGCACGGTTTGGTCGCTCACCAGCAGCTGCTGACCCTCCTGGAGCCTTTGCACTAGTTGCATCGCTGTGATATTGGGTAGTCTTCTGGCGGTCATTTGGAGAAATCGATCCTGTCTCTGAGTGGTAACACGATATCTACCTGTGTGCCGTTCTGCCACATCTCCAGTAGCGCGATAACGTGACCACAGCCTGGATACCACATTTTGGCTTGTGCCCAGAGACTCAGCAACGACGCGTTGAATAGCACCGTTTTGTAACATGCCAACTGCCCGTAACATTTCATCTCGACTCAAATGATGGCGTGGCATGACGCTAAAAAGCTTACACAACCAATTGAGAAAAGAAAATAAAACAATTTATCAGGTTTTCTTCAATTAACACGCAAAAAAAATTTTAATGCAACTTCTTGAAATTAGATACAACTCAAGATTGCGCTGTGCTTTGCGTGTTTTCATTTGTTTCTCATTTTAATTTTTAAATTTTGAATAAAGAATAGACAAGGTTTAAATCTGTAAATAAACTTTTTAAGGAAACTAAATAGGTTTTAAACAATAAAGCCATGTTTGATTTCAAAATAACGTATCCCTAGACTTTGTTGATGTGTGTACTTCACAACCAAATATTATTTCTAATCTAACCTTAGCGCTTTGGACAATATAACCTTTTTTAATGTAACTTTTTTTTATTTGACATACCTAGTATTGACAGATAGCGTGCGTTAATAGTCATCGTTAAGACAGGACAAGGTCTGTCGGGTCAGCTAGTACTGGTATAAGATTGTGTCTGCCTATCAGTGGCTCAAACGTATGAACTGATTTCAATGCGGTTTTTTTTTCATTTGAAAGCCAGTTTCCTTGGGGTGGTTCTTAGCTATGTTTGGTTAATATTAGCCAGCAGTTTAAGAGTATCAGCTCTTGGAGTCGGGGGTTTTCTAACGGTTAGGTTAGTTAATACTCATTTTAACTTCACGGTATTTATATATGTCGGCGGGCTCTACCACGATGCTCACGCAGAAAGGAATAATTGTTACTAACACTAGTTTACAAGTTATCATTGTAACTAACACATATGGATTTTTTTTCTGAAATAGAATATATATTATTATTATTGATGTTTCCATTTTTCTCGAAATTCTTTTTCGGTTAATAATGATACTCACCGGCTTAAGCCGGTATCAAGTTCCATTTGGGACTCATAATATGGTGTGTCGTCCTGCAAAAATTTTCTAACGATTCTACAAGTGTTCAAAATCATAGCTTGTTGCTTATTTACGTAGGTGGTTGGCGGTATACTTTGGAATAATAGCAGTAGTGGAGAGTACAATATATTATTTTTCATTTTCCATATTCTAACAACCTCTTCTTTTAATAATAACATCTCTGGGACTTTATTCGCACACGGACATCTGATCCCAAACTAAGCAAAACTTGTACTATGGAAACCGAGAAACTGATATATTACAAATACTACTTTTCTTTTGTAAATACATACTTATATAGATAATTACGCCTAGACTCAGGACAAACAGGCGAGTTCATGCACACAAATATCTATCCTGGGTGGGAATCGAACCCACGACCTGCGGCGTGAAAAGCAAGCAATTACCAACCACGCCCAACAGGCCCATCAAAGTAGATAGACACATAGTTTGTGATAGATGTTTGGACGTATGGATGTTTGTTACGCTTTTGAGCAAAGCTACTGTACGGATCTTGACGAAACTTTTTAGTAATATAGCTTATATATCCGAATAACAGATAGGCTATAGTTTATAAAGTTTAACTCGGGTGAAACCGCGGGGCACAGCTAGTAAATAATAACGATACAAATCGCTTCACAATAAACTTCTAAACATGTGTATTATATTCAGTGTAATCAAACATTTACCTGTAACAAATATCCCTCTACATTTACGTTAATTTGCCTATCATATTGCGCTACAACTTTTCCATGCTCAACATAATACCTATTGTACCTGTTGAATAATAAAACTATGCAAGACAAAGTACAAACAAGACTTAATGCGCCTACGCGGGGTATGCGTCAGCGAAAGGCCTTCAATACTGATGCGCATAATTCAGACATTCTGGCTATTACGATAAAACGAAAGAATTAATTAACTTAAAAATCTGATAGAAAGAAAAGCAATTGCAGTTTCTGGAAATCGAACGAGTCACTTATATATAATTTTAATTTTTACTCGCGTATTAGTCGAAATCAGACATCGAAGAGATTAAAATGAACCTATTCTGTGTTACCTACGGTGTAGTAGTTTTCCCTTTTGTACGAAACAAATAAACACTTCCCATCTTTTTTACATTTGATCAAGTTTCTTACACACTTTAAACGCCTGCTTTAGCCCCTTACGGGGGAAATATTGATATTCAAACATAACAATAATATATGACTATAAATGCCAAATTGAATTTGATCAGATCAAGAAAACACGTTGTTCCATACAAACTTTGCACACCCTTTTCACCATCTTAGGGGCTGAATTTTCAAAAATCTTTTCTTAGCACACCTACGTCACTACGGATTATTTGTGCAAAATTGCACGGTCCTATACGCAGCACCCATTTCAGTTGTGCATTGATTGATCAGCCACTCAGATTCTGCTTTTATATATATATATAGTTGTAATAAGTCGCCTAAGCCGAAACGCTACCAGTCACTATCTTACTAATAGTATAAATGTGAGTTTGTGGGTATAGATGTTTGCTACTCTTTCAGGCAAAAACTACGGAACGGATTCGATGAAACTTTAGTCATATAGGTTATACATCTGAATAACACATAGGCTATAATTTGTGAAAGGTAACGGTAAAACCGCAGGGCGCAGCTAGTTAATATATATAATTACCTAACGAAAGAATGGGAACACGTTTCTCATTCTAGAATAATTTGATATTAGTAGAAGAGCAAACGCTAAGATTAAAGAAAAACAAAATAAAGACGCAGATGATATGAAGTAAATCCTCAGGGAAACAAATAAAACACAAACAAAAGTATTATGATGTGACAAACCTTAACGCCTACATGTTTGCGTGAGCAACGAATATCAGAGCAAATGATAGATATGAGGAAAACGCCTACATACACGTGATATTAAATATCCAACGCTCAATCTATCTGTATTTGACATGCCTAAATCTGCCAAACAGAACAAGTAGTGTATAATCCCCGGACTATGGAGCTTAAACTCTGGTTATGCTAGGCATTTTATTTTTAAAGTTACCAAGTTATTTCAACTTGCAATATGGCAGCGGCGGCAGGTGACTTGAAAACATAAAAACTCGGACTATTATTGAAAATCTGCACGGACTCTCCTAACTAGGAAAGCTAGGAAACTCGAAAAACAATACATCACAAATATCTATTTAGGGCAAACCTACTAATATTATAAATGGGAAAGTTCGGGAGTATGACTGTATGGATGTTTGCTACTCTTTCACACAAAGAGTACCGAACGGATTTTGATGCAACTTTCTAGTAATATAGCTTGTAAAACCGAATAAAACATAGGCTATAATTTAAGAAGTTCAACGCGGTTAAACCGCGGGGCACAGCTAGTATACAATATAAATCTTGTAATTTACTGCTAAAGGCTACACCGAGAGTCGATCCGGATGTAAATGGAAATATGGCAAGTAAGAAATAAGCACTGTCGGCCACATAGTAAGAGATATGACGACACACTTCTACACTGTACATATTAATTAAAATTATAGTTCGAGTAAGACGATGTTGTCGAGTTGTTAGTAAAACTATGTTTTTTTATTGCTTTCCTTTCCTTGCTTTTTTTTATTTTCGCGTTGGATTTGTACCCAATTCTCAAAATATGGATTAAAGTACTTTCTGTGTTCAAGTTTTATATAAAATAATGATATTCATTCAGCATTTGGGTATTAACATACACTTGTACTTGTCAAGCTCACAATGCAGTACATAAACATAGTCGAATACAGTATAAAAGTAACAATAAAAATTAAATTAAATTAGTCCGTCAGTGCAGTCTGTCATATCACATATATATTTTTTAATCCTTAAGTAAATAACAAGTTATTAAGCTATTATTTATAAATTTAGTACTACTATATTAAAATTAAAGAATTGAAGACTTGAAGACAGTAGCTTAATTAAAGCGACTAAAACCTGATTTCATAATCGAATCGAAATTATTTAATTATATAACTACTATGTTTAAACCACTCATGGAGATATTTCATAGATTTTGTCGTCCTCTTAACTAACGAATGCCTAATTTATAATATTACACCCTTATGGGATTCGGGGCACCCTTATGGGATTCGGGCCACCGCGCCGCTCACACAGGCTCACAGCCTACAGCGGCCGTTAAAAACACTGTTGTCGTCTATTGTATTGGAAAAAGTACAAGGGAGACAGAGTTCCAGCAAAAAATACAGCGATAACCTACCAGGCAAGCGACTTAGCTAGTAGCATTTTGAATTTTTGCCCGACAAGCCCCATACCGTGTGAATTTTATCACATTGTGAACACATTGAATTTTTATTTACAATTATAGATCATTTAAATTAGATTATAATATAATTTACGGCAAATATGTAAAAAGTTCGTAGCAAACTATCCACACCTTACCTCTACAAAAATTTCCAAATAGCACTAATGACATAATAGCAAAGATCAGCACTGTAGAAATGCAGTACTAGCTGAGATTGGGCCATTTTTCATACCAGTACGGATAAAATTAATAATGATTAAAATGTATAGGTACCACATTAAATGTATTTTCCGTACTTGTAATGAAAATAAAATTTATTTCTTTCTATTTCTAATACAATCATATCAACAACTCTTACCCAATTGTAAAGGAAATATGTAACAGAGAAAGGCTCTTTCAATCCTCAATTTCGTAAATAAGTATTTCTATTAACTTTTATGTTAGAACATTCTTTATTCGTGTACAGCCAACCTTCGTCTGACCTTACCCTGTCGTCCGTAACTGACGGAATCAACTATGCTTTTGTAACACAATATTATGTGTACGTATCAACTACCTACATACATAGGTACCTAGTAGGTGCTTAATATAAATCTATATAATTTTTTCATTTGATTTAACATCTACCCCACTTCATTAATCTATGAAACGTACAAAATACACTTTATGTACGTTTCATAGATTTAATTAGTGTTCATCGTATACATAAATTGGCTGTTTAGAATAGTTTCAAGATCATAAGTAAACAAAAAAGACAGTTATGTTTCACGGTTTGTTTTTAGTAAAATAGTTAATCGCTACGTTGCTTCGAGCAAATAATCTTGAAAACATTTCGCCGACCTTACTATTTATTTACTTTAATCTATGAATGATTCTAAAAAATCAATTAAGGCGATGCATACTGATTATATAAACCCTATACATTTAAAGTGTCCAGTTATGTTTTCACCTTAACGTAATTAGCGTTTTATTCTAGACCAGAATATAAATTTATAGGTTAGTTCCATCAACACAATACTGAATCACACTTTTTATTTTATTTTTCACACACGATAGTGAAACTTCAGAAAAGTAGCCTACAAGAGAATAAGATAAACAAAAAATGACAAGAGTATTATAATAATTAAAAAGTTGATTATTTTTATAATCTTTTTACCAAGCTTTTTTACACAATATTCACTCAAATATTATGGAGAGTAAAATCAAGACAAATTTACTAATGTTGATAAATTTAATTTTAGATAATTTTAAATTCCAAGCCTACTGGTCTAAAATTTTTCAATATATATATGTATATGTGTTACCTCTCAATGCCAAGATGTATCTAGACTATTCTACATTCGTGAATCCTGAATAAATCTGAAAATGTATAACGAACTGACACATTTTATATAAAACTTGACCGTAAAATGTGCTGAACTCGCTGTCTACCCTTATGATTCTATTAATATTGTCTGAGAAAATATCTGTACAAAACATGAATCTTCCACGGCTAACCATTATTAAATTACATTAAGTTATTATCCGGCTCACTGAGTCTGGAATAGACTACAGCTTCACAGATGGGGTGTTCTTTCTCACGGATAATTTCTTAGTCTTTCAAATATTTTGAGATTTATATATTTTAAATCTTATAACTCATGGTCCGACGACACGACCGGTACAGAAGTGACGGTTTTACGACCTTGCCCAGGCCCAGGGATGTAATACAGCCAACTCCCAGACGTCGGGCTGATACTGAGGAATTTTCTTAACAAACAAATCTAATAATCACGTATTACCCACACAGTTGACTGGCCACAGTTATCTGTGGCAGAATGCTGAACTGTGGCCTTTTAGTCACAAAGGTGCTTAGTATGGGTACCACATCGAATAGGTGCGTAAAATTATGTATAATAGAAAAAAATATTAATTGTTATTCAAAAGTATCAAATTTTTTATGCATTCTTCTGTGTGTTGTACCCCTATTGCGAAATTTATGCTGATGCTAATATATTCATATTAGACCGACTCAGGATATGAACCAAGGACCACATTATGGGCGGTTGAACACGCTACCGATAGATCAACAAGGCAGTCATAAATAAAAACAATTTACAGTAAGTGGTAAATAATGACGTTCGTTGAACCCTAATCAACTCGGGTGCAGCAATTTTTTTTTTTGGCAACATACAGTTATATACATTTACAACGCTTATAAATATTTGGCTTTTTCAACAATCCTACAATACCGAATTTTGATTTATATTTCCTCTTACTTTCCAGGAAACATACTTACAATCATATTTACATTCTCATCAATAATAAGTACATGTTACCTTATAATTAAATAATTATACAACCACGAGAAAAGTTTTTTTTATGAACTGAGCATAGATTAAATGGCAATCAGAGGATTAATTGCCTTCTGTTGCAATACGTAATTAAAACGCATTGTCTTTAAATGTGTATAAAAACGCTTTGAGGTAGTTAATTAATAAATCATATTACTCCTATCCTATCTGATATTTCTGGAGTTCCACTAGAAAATATTCGATTATGACACTCTTGTAGTGCATAAACCGCCGCTACTGCCTACGAAATAAATGAAGAAAGATAAGAAATCGAACCCGAGATACATAGTGGCGAGGCGACTGTCTTAACCGCTG
Source organism: Pseudoips prasinana (assembly GCA_951640165.1). Lineage (NCBI taxonomy): Eukaryota > Metazoa > Arthropoda > Insecta > Lepidoptera > Nolidae > Pseudoips > Pseudoips prasinana. The sequence continues at coordinate 16,099,981 of OX621236.1, read as the reverse complement.
GGCTACACGTGCAGTATTATATGCTTTAACTTTGGCTCATGATGAGCATACACGCTTAGGAGCATATCTTCTACTCTCAGACTCCATAATATTATGTATAATTTTTTCTAATTCTTATTTACATCTTTCCTTTAGAAATCTCAAAGTCTATCAAATATTACAATCGTCATGTGGATGCGACGCAACTTTATAAAGGAAATTTAGTATTTAACAAAGGAATTTTAATTCGAAAAGAATTCCAATTTGCTTTAGAAGGATAATTTTATCTTTAAAATATTCTTATATTACTAATAATATTTCAAATATGTCATTCACACATCCATAGCAAAGTAGAATACAGGAATATAAATAATTTTTGTTTTCATTCCTGTTAATTTTTACTGTCAATGATTTTTATTTAGGTATGTTCTCGCAAAAGTCGTTTTGATACATAAGAGGTATTTAAATGGTAACGATATATCGTTATAGACTTATACAATAATCTTATAAATATAAGGTCAAAAATTAGTCAATGTTTAATGGATTTAATTTCCGGATCCAGGCAGCAAATTTATTAGTAAGTATAATTTTCAGTCACGAGAAAAGCTGCAGTAAGGAGTTCGAAAGACGGATTAAATGCCTTGAGAGCCGATAACGAACAATGTGCAGCTCCAAAGTGAAAATAATCAATTCAAACAAACCCCTTATATTCTTAACCATATCTCAGATGTTAAGGAGTCCTTAACTTCTGAGCTACTATTAGGGTAAACGACATAAGAATAGGATGTGACGTCATTCCGATGGAACGCTCGATGATCAAAGAGACAAAATAATTAAACAAAGTGTTAATTCTCACCTTTCCTCTTATCGGGCACCAGTAACGACTGTCCCGGGAAGATGAACTGCGTTGCGAGCCTGTTCAGCTTCGTCAGCTCCGACGGAGTGGTGTCGAACCTGGCCGCTAGTGACGTCAGGGTGTCCCGGTCGCGAACCTGCATCATACATTTACGATTATACATATATAGATATACGAATTTCACATATTGGTCAAGGTAGTTCTAAGCTACACCGATAGATGGCAAGCAATATCCCCGATAGTATGAGTAAAAATCTCTCCTAAAACTGTTTTAACTTGGTTTACTTAAATATTAATAGTTTTAACAAAATAAACTAAATAGTCCAATGTAGAATCAGCACAGTTTCCCCAATGTAAGTTAAAAATAGAAATTATGTCTATAAACCATAACTAGCTATTATATACGTCTATAGCGCACTTAAATGCACCAGGTATTAAAGAGCACTATGGGCGTATATAATAGCTGCCGTTTAAGAGTTTTCATTATTTTTATTTTACCACAATGCCATCAACATAATCTGTTCTATCCTGTACATGTGAAAGCTAAAACGCCGTCGCCGAAGTACACTTGTCGCACCATACGCCTTTTTGTAATCGTAAGCACTTCATTATGTTTTAATAGTCCATGCACTTAACTACCTAGGTTTGCCCACTATCTGGCTACCCAAGTAGCAAAATTATCCTATAACTATTGGCTTATAAGAAAAAACGTCTTATAGGAATCCAGTAAACGCATTGATCACTGATCTTAAAACAACATCTATTGAGGCGATTTGTACTACAAACAATTTGTGTTCTATTAGGTAGTTTTATAAATGTTTATAGGATCAATTTATACGATTCTGTCTCCCACTTGCCTTTTAGTCATATTACGTTGTTTTATAAACGTTCACAGAATTATCTTATAATATTATTACTAGACTAGCAATCTTAAAAGAGCATTTGATAAAACGTATTTGCAAAATGCATATTTTAATCCTATAAACACATTAAATACGATAATTGATACTTGTTAACATCCTATTTATTTCTCTATAAGACATAAGTACTCCTATGAATGTCTTAGGTATAGCTGCTATAGGTAGTAAATTAGAGGATTGATTTGTTTTAGTCATGACTTCTAAGGGATTGCTAGCACAGAACTAGCACGCCCACTGATGTTTATGAGTAAAATTGTACTAATATGCGTCCTTACTATGTTATTACCAGAGTGATTGGCCGTCCATGGCCATTTTATTTTGTTAATTGGCATAGAAAGCTAGTAAAAATAAAAATGGATTTACACTAGTGGAAATGATTTAAGTGCAGTATGAGTTATAGAAGTTGAAAAAAGTACTTTGATATGATATCAGGAATGGAGTCCGAAACAATACCTTGCTTAAATAAAAAAAGAGTCTCGTCGAGTCTAGTCGGCGCTGACGTCGTGCTCCCGCCTAATTCAGTATGGCGTGTATTAACGAACCAATGCTCATTCCAGAATCAACCAAAATCGAGATTTTTTATTAATAAATCATAGTTTGTTATTTTCAGCTTCTAAGATAGATCGCGTTTATTTTAACAATAACGTAAAACACCGACTGACTATTATTGTCTAGGCTAGCCGACTTGGCAATATCTGTATAACACTGTCATGGCACGTAAAAAAGTAAACTTACAATGATTGTAAGTCATGAAAATTAGACTAACAAGAAAATAAAAACAAATCTAAAATCTGGCTATATGCACTTAAAAAAGGGATACATTAGTATCGACTATGTCGTGCAATAAGTTGCACAGAATATATTAATCTACATATGAAAAAAATGCTTGTCAGCGGATACGTTATCAGTGGCCTTGGAGTTGTTTATTTATTAGCTTTTGCTTATAACAGAATACATGTAAAAAAAAATTGCTTTATTGACGTAATAATAAAGATAAAGATTTCAAATCCAGAATAATGGAGGAATTAGTGCCACGTCGTTAACAGGACCGTTTGCTATCCAAGCACACGGCAATTTCTGTTATATTTTCGTGAAGGATCCCTAAAAATAAAATATGGTGACCGGCCAGTATGTCTTAAAGTAGTCTTCAATTTGACTAAATAGTCCTATAAAGCACCTGAGTAATGCAATATGGTGGCGTGAGCAGATCCGAATGGACTAAGTATATATTGTTTATAGAAAATTGAAAATACAAATAATAAATAACTTTGATTTCTAAAGCGTATTAAAAATGTTATATTTTTATCAAACACTTTATCAAATTAATTTCGCAAGTTGTGTAGGTATACTTTACACAATAGTCAATAAATAAAACTTCTATTTTAAAGAATATTAATATGGAATACTTCCTTTGCAATTACATTTTTTTTTAATATGAAATAGATATTTGAACCCAATCCGCCTGGGGGTACCAGCTTCAAAACGAATGTGAAATGATACTCTTGTTATAGCATCACCCTGATCACTTTTGGATCAATTACACCAGTAGCATCAAGAGCCAGATTGTTAGAAGACTAATTACACCAGTAGTGGCAAGCGCCAGATCTTTTCAGGATTAATCAAGCTTACCCAGAGCATTTACCGGATCTTTATAAAATCGAATTGCACTTTACCAGATAGTAACAAAACTACTATAGGGGTAAAAGTCCTATTATATGCGCCCCAATGCGGCACTATTAACGTTTATAAGATTTCTATATGACTAAAAAAGACATGCTCCTAGGATAGTTACAGGATGAAATTTTGCTGCTTGGGTTGCTACATCTAGGAAAATGTAATAAATATATATGTATTATTTTCGCTAAATAGAAAATCATGATAAAAACACTACACACTTTAGGCAGGTATTAAACTTTTTATTTAAACCGTCAACTGGCCGAGTGGCAATATATGGCTGATATAATTGTTATACTATTCTTTTTGGAATGAGTTATGCGTAATGTATTATGATAGGTATCCAAAAACAAAGACAACGATATAACGTAGTCTAGTTTTAGGAGCTCTAAATATTGTTAAAGTTTCCAATTGGACAATAATGTTATTAAGAGGCCTGAAAAAAGGTATACCCTTTGTTAAATTTACCCGTGAGACTAACTCGATCATCAAAAATGTCAACCATTAAAAAGTATTAATAGAGCACTTATTCAAAATTGGGGAAATAATAACTAGTAGAAATGGAGCCAACTCCGAGAAAATTACATAAACACAACCCACATCCAATATACTGGATTTTAGGTTATTACACAAACAAACTTCAACTTTTGTCCATTATTCTATTTTTTATTCTATGTTTATCACGATCTAATTCAATCCTGAATAATTAATATGGATGGCAAATACTAACTATCGTAAAAATGTTATACGAATAATTTTGGTGTAAATTTCTATCCTTATAATAAAAAAACTCTTGACTAACTCAGTCACCTATATAGTTATTAGGAGAGTAATTCCGGCGAGAGCTTTTTAAATATTGTACTTAATTGAGTGAAATAAAGTTCATTTAATTGCGCCGTCAAATGATTCAAGATCATTTGACGGCGCAATTAGAAGCTCTTTCAATTATCCCAGATAATTCGTGCTACAAGAAATTTCGATCGATGGTGGGGAGCGGATACAATGTTAATGTACCACTAACTTAACATCCGCAGTTACGCTCGGAAGGACTATATTTTAAATCTCATATATAGACCTGTGCCCAACAGTGCGAAGAAACGCCCATGTCCTATCATAGCGTTTAAACTATTTCCCTGCCAACTTTCATCATCATTCAGCCAAAGTTACAGTCGCATTTATAAAATGAACTTAGTGGAATACGGGACATAATGTTACCGTGCCGGGTCGGATTCACCCTGATAATGATCTGAAGAAATTGGAACAGTTGCTAAGTTCAACATAAAAATAAACACGTGAGTTGCCATTGCATTTTACACAATCCTAGCTCCTCACAGCATTTTTAATAATAATGTATTATGGACAATTTAATGTGATATTACCGTATAATTCATAGTTTTAATCGGTGGCGGGGGCGGTAGTCTCTTGACATGCTCGTCTTCATCTGAAACAAAACAACATAACAATTAATAACATTACGAAAGAACATATGATGGGAATCTTACAAAATAAACAATTACACGTTAACATATGCAAATTACAACTCGAAGGCTGATCGGAGTTGAAAAACGAAATGTAATTCGTGTAAAATGATTTATGATGTAAGTAACAGTTTCGATAACCGCAGAATTTGTATAGTTGCGAAATGCTGATATCACCTACAGTCTACAGTAGTTGAAGAACTTTAGTCAGTTTCTCTTAAGACACCGGCGAGGATTATTAGGCTATACTTAGATGGGTGACGAATCGTGGTCACTATGTCTCAATTGACGACGGACCTGTTGGCGTGGTTGGCAAATGCTTGCTTCACGCCGGAGGTCGTTTCCCACCCAGGACAGATATTTGTGTGCATGAACATATCTGTTTGTCCTGAGTCTGGGTGTAATAAATCTTTATAAGTATGTATTTACAAAAGAAAAGTGGTATATGTAGTAATCGGATGGCCTTGTGTAAATAATGTCCCAGTATATTATTATTATTGTTTATACTACCAAATCCAAGTTACCGTAGTCACTCCCCGAATTATGGCGTACCAGTTCTACTCTAACACATGTCATCCTGATTATGCATAGCTAGATTTTATATAACAGTAGCTAAACCCTGCGCGCGTTGATACGTCACTAATTAAAAAAAAATTACAAAATTAAAAAAAAAAAAAAAAAAAACAAATCTATTGGAAGTATAGTGGCGCCATCTGTCGAAGACTGGTCGTACCAACTTAGAAACCTTCGTGGGCTTATGCACAACACTTTGCTGGCATTACATGATCAAATTCATAGCTTACGATTCTATAAAGGAAATGCAGACAAACATTCATTTTTATATATACACCTATAGACTAAATGTATAAAGCTTCTTTAGATAAATACTTGGGACTGCGCTAAGTCGACCTTTCCCTATCTTAAAGTAAAATTAGTGGAATGCCTTGCATCTGTATCACATAATTAAAAACTATTAATTTATTTAGAAGCGGTAGTAAAAAACGTCATCCATCAAGCCTCCAATGAAGGTTACAAACAAATAAATGCAATAGGTAATGATATAGTACTGAAAGGTAGAGGACAACTGCTTAGTGACTTTGCGCTGCAGCTGGTTTAATTTAAATTGTGACGGTTGTAACCAAAGCCCTTAGGTTATCAATCATACAGAACAAACGGGCCGTTTCATTTTAAATTCGTGATTCCATATCATTAATATGCTGTCTAAAAAAAATATCCGTCGTGATTAAAGTAGCAATATTGCATTTATTACTATACAACGAGTTACATAAATAGTAATGATGCATAATGATATCAATCTGCACATGAGACTAAACAACTTGATCAATATTAATTTGCGAAACCATAAAAGCACAGGTCAAGTGCTAATTGGTCTCGCGTACCGAAGGTCGTGCCCTTCTTGGGCATATAAAAAGTTTTTGAAGTGAAAACTTCCTTAGACGCGTTGCATTTTCGAACTCGCAACACTGTTACCGTTACCAACACCTCTGTATATAAGTATGTACATATATTGCTTCTGTACGTGCATAGGGACACATGCATGTTGGCATTTTTGGTGATGTGAAAAACCATTGGACTTGAGAGACTATTACCGTTACTGACTCCACGTAATTGATAAATTTTCACTTCTATCGGCACTCCCGGAGTGCTACTGTTTCTTTATTTGTAATACACTTTTTAAAACTAGATCGCATAACTAAGTTTGCTTGATGAATACCAAAATGCTGTGTTACTTAGAATGTAGTTTATTTCATGATATATCGTAAACATCTATTAATGTTTTCTTTTTAAGCTATTGCATAGCTTCTATCGCGGGCCTTGAGCGTGGGGACCGAATCCAGAAATTCCGTAACGAAAAATCCTAACACCCCCCACTCCGAACGCCATCTATCGATAAATACCAGAACTTTTAATGACTTTTTGAAATATCACGCTTGTCTCTTTAGTTCAGCAACCCGCCTTTAGGTGGCATTGGTTGTATTGGAAAACTACCGTAATCAGCGGTTTGTGAGAAAGTATATAGGTGTATAGGTATTTATCATCTACGTACAACAGTGAATATCTGTACTCGTATAATTTGTGTACAAAGTGTTTTAAATATGAATAAACAAAGTGCATTTTTATTCATGAATTTCTTCATATTAATGAAGAAAGTCACGGAAAAATAGTGAAAGAAAATGAGTTAGTACTCTATATACATTCATTTTATTATTATTATCACAAATGCAGTATTATAAAATAAATAAATAATTATAATTGCTTAAGTTGATAAAAAATGCTATGCAATAGCTTTACCGCGGCAGTCTCCGAGTGCCACACGTCTTTTTTAATTATTTTATATTTTTCGCTTTGCAACTTTTGATATAATATGGGAGCGATGACATATTTTCCACAAGTCTTAACAACTAATGAATTTACGTGGTATTAGAAAAAACAAAAATCTGTTATCAAATCTACTAATGAATCCATGTCATATGAAAAAAGCCTCTTTTGCGCAGAGATAATATAGAAGACGCTGAGTTATGCGGCTGAGACAGACGGACTGAGTTGCACAATAAGGGTGCCTTTTCATTAGTATTTTGGTGCAAAACCTTGTTCGTATCTAGGATGTGATGTTTTTCAGGTCCTTTATTCATAAGCTCCACATAGTTTAGGTAACACATCATGCAATAGATTTTGCTATTGATTGATTACAGAATGTGGGTTTGTCTATATATTGATCATGATTGAAATAATTCTTTTTACGCGAATTATAAGCGAAACGATTTCGGATCTCAGTAGATACCTACTAAATTCCGAGATCGTATTTATGTAAATCGAATCTCAAAAATTGCTCTAAAGACGTCCATAAATTGTAGGATTATACGGCATATGCAACGGGGAAAAATAAAAAAGTTTCATCGCTGGGAATATAGTCTTTTGATATTATTAATAACATTTTGGTTGCCCATGTGCTGATACAAAATGTTATACTCTATTACCTATGTACTGGCAATATATATATTTCTATAATCTATGCCTGCTTCCTCGTACTAAAATCATCTTAAAATAACATTAATAAATTTGTATTAAAATAACTAAGCCAATGTAAATTTAACAGCAATGTGTAAAATAAACTCGTAAAACAAACATGATGTTTCTATCTGTAGTAAAGAAACCATAAATAGATAAAATAACATCATCATATGCTATAAAAATATTGTTAGTACAAAATAAACAAGAGTATGGTTCCATTAATTAATATACTGACCGATACATAAACACATGTTATTTCTAAAAATAACAAACAATAATATAATAAAATAACAAAAACAATCTATTAATTTATTGGGTAACATCCAAAACGACGTACCTTAGTCTGTTTGTGATCGATAATAAAAAAAAAACTACTAAACAGATTAGTGGTGATTGTCTGGGTGCAGATAAAGGCAGAGTTAATCTAATCGAAAAATCTAATCTAAAATATTGATTCCGAATTATTCGAATTACATAAAATTATATTTTTAGCACGTAATTTCGACGTGGAGAATGATAATGAATAAATAATCTAAATCTTAAATACATCAACAGAAAAAATGCTGGTTGAAATTGATCCAAAGTAAAATCATATTAAACGGTCACCGTAGCCTAGTTGGTAGTGCTCCTGCCTACGAAGCTGGTGGTCCTGGGTTCGAATCCCGGTAAGTGCAAATATTTGTGTGATGAGCACGAATATTTGTTTCTGTGTCATGGATGTTTTCAACGTATATAAGTATTTATCTATCTATATAAGTATGTATATCGTCGCCTGGTACCCATAGTACAAGCTTGGCTTAGTTTGGGGCTAGGATGATCTGTGTGACATTGTCCCTAGATATTATTATATTATTATTATGTAGAGTACTTAATTTAGGGGGTCAACGAAGATTGCAAGAGTGCGAGCGCTTATAACCTCCTATAATTCGTATAACTTTGGAGTTAAGAATTGGAATCTGGAGTACTACCAGGAACGGAGTACGGAGTATACTGCAATTCCAGAGCCACAATATTATCAGCGCATGGAGCTGCCAAGATGTTGCCCTATTCGCTAACCCCAATGCTCCGTATTCCTTTTTTCAGTATTGTATATCAACAGAATGACAGTAACAATACCGCACTACGTCTCTGCCCTTCAATTTCACCGCACCCTATGCCACTAATCAAATTTGAGACTACAGCATAGGGATGGCTTTCCACCGGAGATGTGATATGCAGATATGCTGAGAGGATGTGAAAGATAAGCTACAAAACTATGTGACCGTTTGCACTGATACTATAAGCTATGTAGCGGGGTAAGTAAGATGTGCTATGAAGATGCTCCACGATGGCATGTCTTCTTTCGGTGACCAAACTATAGGTACTCTGCACAGCTACATCACTCGCGACCATCCATAGTACATACCATGCATTCAAAGCATGCATGATTATGATTTGTGGATATCAAACGCATCCATAGAGATGTAGCATAGCACATCTCTGGTGGAAAAGCACCGTTATGCTCGTAATACCTACTACTCTTTCTAGCATCTTCCACATGAAAAATTCGTCACACGTTTACACCCGGACATATAAACGACGGATGTTAATCTCGCTGGCGTGTTTATTTTGAAAATATAACGATGGAAAGGAACAGTCCGCAATGAAGCATGACGTCATTACGCAGTAGTGGAAATGCTCTCGGTCACGCATCACCTAACTCAATACGTATACGGCAAATAACGTCATCCCACCTTCTCGTACAATTTGAGTTAACTTTGTAGATACACTTTCAAATCTATTATCCAAATAATCTATCATTTAGTTAATTGAATATTGAAGTCGTTAATTGAATTATTAAGCTTGTGAGGATCGCATACTTGATTTTATTGTATTCCATTGCATAAAGAGGATTCGTTTTAATCTCTCCGAACTCAATGGCTACTAGCGCACCCGCCGAGTTGGTGCCAATCTTTAGCCCCCTAATTCGGTCAGTTGTCAAATCAGTTCTTATCTGACGTCTCCTATTTACAAACAACATTCATTCTTGCCAATTTTAAGTTTCACTGATCAAGTAGTGTACAATATTTTGTGCATAGTTAGTGACAGAATATCTTCTTACTAACTACTTTTCGCTTTTATATAGGTATTAAGATTTATCAATTCACGCTATCACCACAGATTCTATAGCTGTATGTATACTGAGAAAGCTATACAAATCATCCAACTATCAGAGTCTTGGCTACGGACAGTATACTGAAGCTGCAGGTGCCACTGTCCACAGGCATTGATTTGCAATGCTCTTTCGGCATAGTGTACATTGCAGATAACGCTAAATTCTAGGCTTTCTTGGGTAATTTTTAAACTTGTAGTTTACACTACATAATTTCTGGACTTCGCCTTTTACGACGCCTATGACGGGATATTGAGATAAACTTAAATACAATATTCTATACGGCAACATCAGTCACATCTCAGTCGTGTTAAATTATATGTATTACTCTGCATCTTTACCACGATCGGTTTTTGCAGCATCATATCAATATATTTATTATTGTACTGCAAAACAAAGCCATTTCAGTTAAGGTTTGTTAGTTATCTGATCTGACTTTAAATGCAATTTACTTTAATAAATCCATGATTAAAACGATAGAGGTGCGTTTAATGCCACCATTGACATTACTACGAGCCACGGAATTCCAAGTATTCGTGCAACAAGTAACTTGCCTCGCTTTTATCACCGGTCAATCGAACTATGAACAAAAAGCTCCGACCTCCGTTCGTTTTATCATAGATGATAGAATACATAGAACAGCCGACAGACAGTACAAATCAAAAGATATCAAAGGTGATAAAATATACATATCATCTGACAGACAGTACAAATCAGAAGTGTCAAAAAATTAAACCTCCAGAATTGGTTTTTGCCATATTGTGTAATTTACATATATTTCGTAGGGTATTTAAGTTATAGTAAAGGAATATTAGTTAGGAGTAAATATAACACTCCTAGCTCCCAAAAACAATGATTTAGTTGCCTTTACTATTCTCAAGATGTATACAGTAAAAGTCAGAAACTAGTAAAATATAAGTAAACGTCAGAAACTAGTAAAATATAATTCATTCTAGTCTTCTATGCATAGAGCTTCCATTAAACATCACATCTCAATTATACTACGCCAGTGTATAATGAAAGAAAACAACACAATATTTCATCACGCAGACACCGTCTCTTTTAACTAAATATGTGTAATTGTTGCTCTGTACGTTATAATGAAAGGGATTAAGTATAACATGCTTTTTAATTACGTAACAGCGCGACGGTTTAATGTCGTGACGTTGGTTGTACACGGGACCAGTTCCATTTGTGTTAGTATAATTTCCATTTAACATGAATACCTTCAAGTGGAGTAGAGTCCGTCTAATCTGATAACTAACAGACCTCTTACACTTACTTCACATGCAGTAAAAGAACCCTGCTAGTTGTCAGATTAGACATAAGCAACTTAACTTATGGTACTATAAAAAGAGGTTCGTTATTTTGAAGCCATGAAGTCTGCATGTAAGGTATTGTAACCCTAAAACGGATTAAACTTTTAAAATGTGTTTATGTGGAAAGCTAGGTTATGTTCCAATAATACTGAAATGTTTGTTTAAAATGGCGTTTACATACAGTGCATAGATCGACAAAGATAAACAACTAGACGCACCATAGATGGGTAATCGCGCAAGTGGTTTAGTATCTGAGCGTGATAATGCTTCGGTAGGGACGTTGAAGAGGTGTCGACACGCAAATAGGTTATTGTTCGTTAGGATCTAGCCAGTATCTACCATTCGATTTAAAAAGCTTTAGAAAACAACTTTCATCTCAAATCACCATTCAAATATTAGCCTCGCGGGGAAAAACGCAAGCTCAATTATTAAAAAAATATAATCTCGAAAAAAACCTTTTCAATCTAATATGTAATGCATTTTAATAATCTCTGATGTCTCAAGATTTTTCATGAATTTTATACTTTGCATACAAGTCATGACAAACTCATGAATTGTATGCAAAGTATCAACTTCAATATTTGCTTTAAGAATAGTTTGGATAGTTATATGTTGAATCGTACTAGCTAGCTCATTAGAGTGGGATTGGCGTGAAACGGTAAAATTCGATGATGTCAGCGTCCTAAGCTGTAGGACCCTGTTATAGTTATTAGACAATGGACAATTACTGGGGAACAACTATATCATTAGGATAACCACGGCTGCTTCATCGTCATCATCATATCAGCCGAAAAACCATAACTGCTGGACAAATGCCTATCGAAAGGAAATAACAACTGCCGATCCTGCGCTCCCCGCAACCAGCTTTATTTATAAGGAACTAACTATACTCGGCATGCATTGCAAATTAGTTATTCGTACCACTAACAAACTTTATAGGAAGATTATCTGAAAATGACATCGTTTCAGCCGATTTGGAGTCTATCGAGAACTAACATGCGAACATACATTGTGGAATAAATATACTTTAATCGTAAATTTAGAGTAGTATATCCATTCCAATTTCACCAAACTCCGGCCAGCTATTATTGCATGATTGTAACGAAAAATCTTTGTATTCAAAGTACAACACAAAATTAGAAAAAAAGTATGGTGTTCAGATCCCTTCCTAATTATACTATGGCCTGCTGGGCTGGGTATGAAGAATGTTTGAAAATTTGGTTTCCAAAAAAAATTGTCGAGCTTATCACACATATCACCAACGAGATATTCTTCGACCTGCAAGAACTGCTTCAAGTGGTGATTTTAATCGTTTCTATAAAACTTTGCAAAATTTTTACACATTTGATTGCAGTTCGCATCCTATAGTTTTATTGTGTTGGTTGTGGACATTGTATATAAAAATGTGTAAATAAAAATCGACTAAGCCGGGTCAATATATTCCGATGTTTTAGTACATGTTCCGATGACATCGTAAACATATTTTAAGAATTTCATTAATTGTTCAAACATATTTCATGTTAAGGCTTGTTTCAATAACATTACGAAAACGGATGGACAGATTTAGATGTATTTTTGGTTCGTCTCGGCCTCAACAAGCTTAACAACAATATCTGATACATGACAGTAGACCCCCACTCACCATTCTAAACGACTGAACTGATTTTGATGAATTTATTTATGCATTTCATTGGGTATCCCAATGATTTAGATTTACGCACTGCGATGAGATTCAAGATTTTATTTCTATTTTTAAGGCGGTACAACGTTTGCAGTGATACCTACTTCTATATAAATAAGATGTCATAGTATAAGTATAAGATATAACACAATAATACAAATAATCTCTAGATGAGAATTTATGAAACGATCCCAAGTCAGCTCTGCAGGGTCACTGGAAGCTATTGCTTTTAATCTCTCTCGCGATGTGAACGTACCATTATTTAGGGTTGCGCAATGAAAGTGGCAATAAAATAGTTTCGCAGTGGACAAAGCGTTAATGTAATTTCCTATTTGTATAACTCGTGGGAATAACTTGTGTTGAAAGGGATTACTTAATTGAGAACGCTTAGCGACATCTCTAAGGAATACTAAATGATAATCGAATAGTTTGTTTTGAATAGTGTGATTATTTATCAGACTATTATTATTTATATTATATTTATCAGATTATATTATTATTTCTTCATAAATATTGGTAAGAGGTACCAACATTTATAAAATCAAGCTTTATTATTAACTAGTTATCGGCCCAAGCCAAAGACGGCTAAATAGAAAGATAATTAGTACTTCCTTTATTTAATCAATTAGAAGATACTAAAATGTAATCATATTATGACTAATTTGAACACAAAGCGGTTATTTTAACTTAAGTAAATTATGGGTCTTTTTGTGGATAATAATGAAAACTATATTTATGTAGCACATAATTTTATAACTTTAATCATTTTCGCAGCGCACACCATTTAATAATGCCTTTTATAGGCGAATTCTTGATACCTTAGGTTATATTATTGAAATTTTCGTAGAGGTAACGCTACTTTTTTTTGAAAATTTAATACTTCCTTCGTTGCTTACTGACAATGTGATTCTCTATCGGTGATACAATTTAGAAAGTTAGGTAACTAGTTTCTGAATTTAATCAAATATTTTCTCTTTACATGTAATAGTAGCAAAGACAAAAGTTTATTAGCTACAGTCGCATTTAAATAACCACTTGAACAATTCTTGTAAGTCGATTTTAACCCACTTCTCAATATCGTATCGCGTCTTCTTCTTATCGTTTCAACACAAATTCTTTGTTTTATTGTTTCAAATATAATGATTGCGTATCGGGTTGTAACTTTACAAGTGTCCGTAATTCGAATGCAATAATAATACTAATAATAACCTGGGATTATTTACACACTGCCATCTGATCCCAAACTAAGCAGAGCTTGTACTTACATTGAAAACCAAATAACTGATATATACTACATTTACTACTTTTCTTTTGTAAATATAGACTTATAAAAAATAGCTGGCTATGTCCCGCGGTTCCACCCGCGTTAAAGTAGTTTTGGCGTAAAGATTAACAAACATACATCCATACATCTATACTCGCATTTATAACATTAGTAGGATGTATCCCTCTAGCGGTTTTGGCGGTGCACGGCGGAATAGCTCGCAGATGGTAGATTTTTTCTTGCTTACTTGACACTTATCGTCATATTTTGGACAAATCACACAATATCTTTACAAATGTGTTATTCTCATGTATAAGCGATATTATTGTAAAGTTTCATTCAAATCCATTCAGTAGTTTTTACGTGAAAGAGTAACAAACATCCATCCATCCATACTAACAAACTTTCGCGTTTATAATATTAGTAGGATTACACCTAGACTCTGGACAAACAGACATGTACATGCACGCTAATATCTGTCCTAGTTGGGTTCGAAGCCACGACCACCGGCGTGAAAAGCAAGCATTTGCCAACCACGCCAACAGCCCCGTCAATAATTTAGGACGCTGGAAATAATCTAATGATTGGAGCCAAGAGGCGGATGGTTACTCCTCAATGCCTTCTGGTATACGTACCCTTCGGATTCATTATACAGACTAAGCCTAATATATAATTTCTACAAAAACCTATCGTGTTTGGATTGATGTTGCGGTCGTTTCGCGGCAATATTTTAAAACTCTATTCTGGTCTTAATATTATACAATACAAAAATTCCATTGTAGAGACGAAAAAAATACACACATGGAAACGTATCTCCTCATGAAGAGATACATGACTAAGGAAAATACGATGATCAGTGTTATTTTTAAAGGGACTTTTTTATTCATATTTTTATTTTACATGATATGTTTTAATTTTGTGGTATAGTTCTTTTTTTATAAAATTTATACAAATTTTGATATGTGTTGAATTTGAAGTGTAACAAGTGTACCCAAATGCGATAAAGGATTTTTATATTGATTTGATTAAATTTAGACATTTGCATACGGATTTCTTGTTATCGAATTTCCAAATATTAATAAACAAACAATGCTACCAATTCCAGTTACCCAGGTTTTAAGAATGTTCAAGAGTGCGGGGTACTCGCCATTTATAATTATTTGAAATTCTCGAGAGCAATGATGTAGGGAGGATAATCTTGTTTTGAGCATAACGTAGCATTACCTGGGACATGTTCTGAGAAAGGACGAGGGACGGAACTTTTAAGAATTGACAAGTGGCAGAGCTTATGTGCGGTAGTCGCCTCATTATTACATGTTCGCCCACACGTGGCGGATTTTGTTCTTGTACAATACATTTGTGTACGTGATCGTGTGAAAAGAAGTATAAAGGATACTTATTTTTGAGTAACGTGTCTTTTAATTATATACAAATAAAATATAATTACCTCTATGAACAGCATCAAATCGGCCTTCGACCTTGGATCGAAGCGACTCCAAGTCGAAGGGCGGCGAGAAGCCATGGTCTACCGAACGACTTTTCGACCTGTAACATAAAAATATAGATAAAAAATTCGTGCCTTCATTTGATAAGTCCATTTAACTTAGGTCTAGTAGTCCAGTTCTCTTAATTAACGAATACCAATTTCAAACATATCCTTCCATAAGCTCAGGTTTACACAAAACAATTGCCTTCATTTTTGGAAATTGTAAATCGGGCTACGTATGCAGCTGTATCAGTATATCGAACGACATTTGGGTTCGATACCCAGTAACCGATATGGTTACACCAGTGAGATCCTCAAAGATGACGGATGTATCTTTTGTAATCACTATCATCTTTAAGTTTCTGATCGAGTCTTATGATTTGATCACTCTGAGTACAATACACCTTCGCCTCCTCTGGAAATCACTCAGGCTCGTATATGAAGGTAAACCTTGTGTCAAAGTTGTTCAAACCTCCCAAATCGCTTAACGACTGTCGTCAAATTTGGGTCTATACCATTTTCAAACTACTCCATCTTTCAAATCGTATGGTGAAGTTTCTAGTACCAGGCTCTACTAGATTCCATATAACCCGTAAGGGTAATATGGAACTTACTAGGACCTAGTAAGTATTGGAAATTATTTTACTTTCAACAATGAGTTTAAGAATCCTATTTAAATATCGACGCTGGAAAGTTTCTATGTTCATGTCATTCATGTGATTTCAGGACAATAAAGATGTGGTAAGGATTACTGTGGAAGCAACCTGAACCTGGACTCGGCCAAGCATACGCTGGAGGAGTGCCCGGCCTGGGAGGCCGAGAGGCGAGTCCTGGTCGCAAGACAACGATTTGCTTGTGGCGCAGTCGCTGTGCCGGATTGGCAGGTGTCGGCAATGCGGGATAGCAAACTAGAGCTCTCCATGGATACGTTTCCGAACAACTTGGGACATGGCGCCAAAGGCGCAAGAAGAAGTCCACGGCAGGTGAGGCTAAGTCGGTGCGACTCCGACATACCTACCCTGACTCGGACACTTTCGCGGGTGGAATGCGAAGGCATTCCCCCTGCCTTATCAAAAACAAAATGTTATCCCTTACATCTTGTAAATTGTGTTACATAAATAGAGATAAGGATGATTATGGAGATCAATTCATCCACGAAAATAAAGAACTTGTAGAACATACGTAAATAAAATTTCCAAAAAGAAATCCGCTCACTCTGAGTTTTGATATCCCACATTATTTATCAAACGCTTTGAATACTTACACATATATTTATATTTTCCTTTATTAGTACTAAATATTTATCCTGTGAATGAACTGCATGTGTACATGAATTTCGAGCAGATTTACCAGTAAAGTTTTGACCCTTTGTGTGTTATTTATATCTTGGAAGCATACAGAAGTGTTATCTAACACATGAAAATACTTGCGTAAACACTTCAGGTCAATGAACTCCTAATTGTCCAGTCCCAAAAGCTAACGACCCAAATAACTTGCAAGTAGTTCTGCTACGAATTCTGATTTTCGTGGAACGTGCAGACTTCGTTTTCAGTTTAATTATTCGTTTTCAGAACGTAACTAGTTTTATTCATTCCCGAATACAAGTTTAATTATCTTGTTTGATGGTCCGCTAAGCTCAAACATGGTAGTAGTGTGATCTTATTCGAATAGAGTTATAGGAACGGTGCATTGTTTACAAACAATGACATTAATATTCTTAGTCGTTTTCTATGGTCAAATGGTTTGTCATATGTTATAAAAACATCCACAAATATTTCAATTGCGCAAGATGATCTTTACTACGCCAAAAACCGTGAGAATACAAGTCTTGGCTCCAAGGTTAAATCATGTCATATATATTTTATACGAAGATTCACGCCAAACCGAGCACTGTTATTGGCAGTGGTCACGACACCATTACAATGTTTCATGAAAGCTTCTATCTTCCACTTGGTAATAAATTCTCCGTGTGTCTATCCACATCCGTTTGGACTGAGTGGGATGAATTTTGTGGAGCGACAAGAATTAGTACTGCCGTTGTTTTTATCATAAATCATAATTATGCATCAACTAAAAACTCAACCCACAAAATCAGCTAATGTAAAACATAAAATTCTCTTGTATTTTTTTGCATTCATTATGAATATGAATGATGTAAAGCCCGCCTAAGATTTGATGGACTTGTCTAGGTGTAACATAAGGATGGCCTTTTGCACCAAAACGTAAAAAGTGTGCGGGCTGACCGAAAAGATTTATTTGTTCAATTGTTTTTATTTCGTCATTATGAACTAATCCGAGAATTTTAATTGACAATTTTAGAGGCCTCTTAAAATGTAATGCGTCGACTAGATTGTCAGAGAAGGGGAAAAAAATTGTACGAAAAAACACAAATGTTTGTAGCGTGTGATCTCATGTTGGAAGAAAGTAGATCAGGGGAATTAGATACACAATAGGAATCTCGTAAGTATTAATACAAGAACAGCAGGGCATACGAGGGCTGTACGAATACAAAAATATAATCGCCAATTACCTCGCGATGTCCAAAGGTTTACTCTTGGTCCTTTCACTAGAGCAAAAATCAATTCTACTTATCATATCTCATAACTGTTTGAGTCTGATTTACTAAGTTTTGCTTAACAGGTCAAAGCCACAATTCAGTGGAAGTGATCATTTTAACCGACCCCAAAGAAAACCTAAGGAAATTCTGTGGTCTAACAATGTGGTGGCGTATTTTTTTGGTATATAAGGGTGTCATTACTTTAGAAAATCTTCCAAAAGGCGGAATGAGAAACGCCCAAAATAATTGTCATTACACGTTTACAAAATGCATAGCTCAAACTCGTGCAATTGGTTTCCAATTTCTGCCCCTCCCGGCTTATCCTCTTGATAAGACAAACTTAGTTTTCAAAATACTCATCGGTGGCTAGAAATTTTCATCGAATGGAGATATTTATGAACGGCCTTGAAAAAGCTTTGTTTTAAACTAGTATGGATGGCCTGGAAAGCAGCCGATAGAAGTAAATAGAGATTACGACGAATAACAAGAATATATCTTTTACTAATTTAATTTTGTGTTTTTGAGTAGCCTTCACTGACTTTTTCATCCATCCTTATATAAAATGAATATTATTTATTCACCTTCACCAGGGCCTTTAGGTTTTACATGAAATCCTCAAATATCGTTTACTAAATAACCACAAATATAGAAAGGTTCTATTATTATTGACAATAATAAAAAGTAACAAAACTCATAAGCAAACAGATCTACACGAACAATGAATACACATCATTGGTACAAATTTAGGAAAAATAAGAATATGTTTTATTTTATAATCTACTTTAGGGTAGTAATTCCTAAGCATTTTCTCAAATATTATCAGCGTATAATTCTGAAAAGGGTAGAGCGCGAGCGTCGAGAACCTATTTAACAACATTGATGAAAGTAAACAACTTTTGTTTACTTGTTTAATTATTCGTTAAATTTATGTTGAAGGAATTTCCAGTTGCGCGAATACAATTCAGTTGTGGTAAATGAACAGTCTCAAAATATCCTCAGGCAGTCACTGAATTGCAATCTTCACCTATAATATTGGCAGTTCCAATTAAACGAAACTAACTGGACAATTTTTTGTTGTATCTCTATTTGTTACCTATACCTACTTAACTCATATCCATTTGCATTGTTTCAACCAAGGATGTTTCTTGTCTTACATTTATTACTGGACTGCACTTTAAATTTGACCATAAGACATAAAAATGTATAATAATAGCCTTTACAGAAACCGGTTCCTCCACCTAAAAATCTTATATAAATAACTTTTGAGTTTTATTTTAGCTATTTTGTTACTGTCTGATGTGACAGCTATTAATATTAATTACTTCACTTAATAATGAAGCGTTATTTGAGTTTCTAAACTTGTTACACTGCCTATCGATGCAATACTTACGTATGACATCAAGTGCGTAAAAATCTGTCATACGAGAACTAGTCCGCATTAACATTTAATAACGTTAGTTAAGGCCAATCACATGTTTATTGAAGGTCAATAGCACATAATACACATATGACTCATAAACTTATCAAGATTGTATTGTAAGCTTCCTCAATGAGCATAGTAGCTCGTAGGGATTTCATAGGATTACTCAATCGGGTCAGTGTTAATCGTTATACATATAAACAGTTTCATACGGAGCCAGTAAACACTGCGATTGATGATAACAAAAATTGGACCAAAGAAATAAACATCGCTGTTTAAACAGTTTAAATCGCACCCCAAAATAGGCTACAATGCCATTCGGTGGGTAATGCATGCAAATGATGACGTCAATCTATTAAAACTAAAAATAAGTAAAGGAAAGTTTCTAATCTACTGGCAAGTCTGTAAGTAATAAATAACATTATCTCAGATTAAACGACTGCAAATGAAATCAATGATTAACAATCGCAGATAAACAGTAGGTAGTTTGCTAAAATGTTGTACAAATGCCAGTAAATAAGAAGCATTAATGTGAAAAGTATAATAAAATGTGCAAATCATGAATACCTCTTGTACGACAGGTCGATGCTTTCCGCACTCCGCGACAGCTGCTGCGAAGCACGCCTAGACCTGCATGCAACAGAGACCACGCTCTAGACATAGGCATACGCATGCAGAACATAATAAAACTATCTAGACAATCCTCAAGCAACAAAAACACCCATCCTAGGTTATATTTTACTTAACTCATCATATTATTATACACTTATCATTTCCAGTCCTTGAGGTTTTAATTGAGAATTGTCTGAATAGTGTTTTGTTAAATTTTCACTATGATTCATGAAATCAAACATTATTTTATAAAAAATTGCTCACCTCAATATATGATTGATCGAAACCATTTGAAAATCATAGTGAAAACTTATATTAAATGAATAGTGCGGTTGCAACCAAAATAATCATCTAAAAAAATTAACACGCCAGCAAATAAAAAGTAAAGTATAAAAATGCCACATCGATCCATGCGATGGGTCGTTTTGCAAATCATGCAATGTGTAAATAATGACACGTAGTGAATATGTATGTGACGTTACAAATATTTGTGCGAACATTTTTTGGAATAATTGTGACTTTAATTGCGAGTGGAAATTACTTGACCTCATAACTCGGTAGGATTTATTGCGTGATGACAACATCTCTTAACATTGCAGATAAATATTCTTGACATAATTCGCCCGTGACGAAATGTCCATTAATACGATAAATTAAGATAGAGCACTAAGGCTCGGACTGTACTTAAATAATTTCAATATCTTTGCGGTTTCCTTCTAGTTAATTGATCATAGAGAATTACCATTTCCTATTTACTACAAACGCTTTCTAGATCATAGATTAAAAACAAACCCAATATCTGACATCAAACCTATAAAAAGAGTTCAGTTGATCAATACAATGAACATTAAAACCGGATATCCGTATGTATTATGGGGAATTTTATAGTCCAAGATTTACCATTACTTTTACATTAAAGGTTAGGTCGCAATAACCAAGTAATTAAAAGAACTCGTACGTATTAACGTTGTCATAATTTCCAAACGGGCAGTACACCAGATCTTATGATAACTTAACTTGTACTGTTGAAAGTTTACTTAAAATTGCGTAAAATAAAACAATCATACTTAAAAATTTCATTATTAACACCTTGGTATCTGATAAGGTTCATGTGTTTAATATAACGAGTTAGTCACATGAACCCGATCGGATAAGAGTAAAAGTAAATTATTTTACGGCTAGTGATCCAAACCCTCCAATCATCCAAACTTTAATTAAATTTGTATTTATACGAATGACTCCACATATTCTATATATACATATAAGCTGCTCATTTCTATTCTAAACAACGCCCGTAGGTAATAGGTAATTGTAATCCTGTGTCGCGGGGATACTTTACGAACATATCATTGAGGGACAGGACGCACACCCAGGCTCAGAAGAACCACTTATGAGTCTCACAAATAATTGACCTATACAACACCATATAGCCGAATATGTTTCGGAAACGCGGGAAGAAATTACAAACGTATGTTCATAAGGATGTAAGAAACAAGAACAAAATATATTATCACAGATGATAACTAGCACAACTATTTCCAGAACGGTAATTCATAAAGGAAATATAAAGGATCTATATATATTACAATTTATATTCATAAAGTTATTTATATAGATTATATTGTTATATAGTCCTTAGTATAACGACGAGAAAATCTATGTTGTAAATACGATTCAAATTGCGCCATTTTGCTTAATTAGAGAGTTTCAGTTAATCGGCTACCTGTAATTAGGTAAGTGACTACCGTTAATTTAAAGAAGTCGTCTAACTTTAAGCGTATAAGTAAACGCAAAGCAAGCAAAACGACTCCGCTGATGTCATGGGGAGGTTAAAACAGCCATTTAGAAATGAGCTTTCATATTTTCTCGCTCGTGAGTCTTTACTGACGTTGAAGACTAAAAGGGCTCATCTTATGTTGGTGGGTGCTTAGGCTGTGATAGCGAAGTAAAGCGAATGTTGGGAATGGACTCCGCCCTTGACACTGGTTCGGCGCCAAGCCACTCGCATATTTCCTAACATCCGCGTCTACTTGTCAACTTATTTTAGGTATTTAATTTTTTTATTAATTTACATACCAATACTCTTAAGGCTTGAATTGCGCGTAAATCTGATCTAGATTTGCAGAATTTATATGTTGTTGATATTTTAAAGTCTTCCCTTAATATTACTTTGCAAGATTTACTACACCAAATTATGTCTGCGTGTGAGCCAAATATTTGTTAAAAATAAGTTTAATCTGACAACGGCGTAGAATGTTTTCGTCAAATAAAATATTCATATGTTTGAAACCGTCAGGATTAAATTATGATAATATTTACAAATTATTCGGTAGTTATAAGCTCTTTGAGAAACATATAATTATGCCAAGTTTTTATGCCGATGACTTAGAATACTCTAAAGTCAGTGAAGTATTATATTTATAAAATATAAATGAGATTAGGTTAATTAAAATATGATTTATAATTTGAAACGCATAAACCGAAATAAAGTTGTTTTATAAAATAAAAAATAAGGTAAGTATTCCGAAATGTCTTCAAATCCTTAATTGATGGTCGTTCTACTATTTATAAATAAGTCAATTTAAAAAATCGCTTCCTTCTAAATTTCTAAGAATTAAAATACTATTTTATCATCTCGTATCAGCCGAAATACGTCCACTGCTGGATAAAGGCATTAATACTATTTGCACGGAATGAATTCATCGTATCAATCATAGATATTTTCATTCGTTCTTGAGAGAAATGCTCGAGGCGTTATGCATATTAGCTGTACGGACTGCGGTCACGTTTCCTCTCGAAGCCATATTCACTAATATCTTAACATGTTTACTATCATAAATACATTCAATAAATACCTTCTTACAGTGTAATTAAAGTCAAGGCGGAACAAAACGTTTGGCGGAAATAATTTTGAACAAATAAGCGCGCAATTACACTGCACGAAATAACATAATATGTACCTAGGTTAATCTTGTTGCCTTCAAATTAACATTTTTAATAGCTTCATAGATAATTATGATGAATATCGAAGAACAAAAACGAATAATAATCTACCTTATAATCTCTAAATGATGTATATCATATTCTGTCCACGTGTAAATAATAAATTAGAAATGCAAGGTATAAGTATGAAATAATATTTGGGAATAATAATAACAAATGTTATTAAATTAATCAAATATATTGAAATTTAAGAACAGGACCAATGCCAATATACATCGATATATTTAGAAACTTATTCTACAAGTAGTATGGACATTTTATTAACGGGAAGCCAAGAGGGATCGGATTATAAAGACTCTTCGTCACTGGTGGGAAATATATATATAATATTAGAACGTCATGGGCATTATTACTATTAACCACAGGCGTCTACAAAATGACCTTTTGTCATAAACTTATGAGGAAGTATAAGTAATCCACTAACCTATTCCGACGAGGTCATTGCACTGTAACCGTGGTTAAAATATGAACGCATATACGCGCGCTCGCGCACGTACATATCTATTGCTGCGTGGAACGTTTGACATCTTATTGCAACACCTATCAGAGACTGCTGACTCAGATTTAAATTAACCTGTAATTTCAAGGCTCTATCAAAGTAATTTCCAGTTATTGTGAATCATAAGTACCTTCTAACATTCTTCTATAAAATACCCGTTACCCACTACTTCACAATAGTTCTATCTACTTAATAAAGCAAGACTAATAGTTTTCGCTTCTTTTAATATCGAATATTCCTATCCAGGTCTTTTCCATAATAGTTTTTAAAGGACTAACACATGATTGTTTTTATTAAAAGATAAATCTTATTTGAGAAATAATCAAGAAATTGCACAGATATT
The DNA here is from genome assembly GCA_951640165.1 of Pseudoips prasinana. Taxonomy (NCBI): domain Eukaryota; kingdom Metazoa; phylum Arthropoda; class Insecta; order Lepidoptera; family Nolidae; genus Pseudoips; species Pseudoips prasinana. The sequence continues at coordinate 16,075,705 of OX621236.1, read as the reverse complement.
CTATAGTCAATCTGTATAAAAATATGCTTCTTCATCTTTCATGTAGTCCACAATAGAATTCTGTGGATAGAAAATTGACCCTGAAATATTCTATCATTTTAAATGGTTGTTTCTAAAGTCCCACGCGGTTCAAATTGATTGGACGGAGCAATGCGAACTATTCTGTATTTAACTAAACCGTTCGTCATTCCTCAGTGAAAGTTTTATTGCCATTGAAATTAAACTTTGAAATTTATTTCGCATATTGAATGGTTGTTTGACTGTATAAAATAAAGCACTTATAATATTTATTGAAGATGTTGTTTGAAATGCTCTGCAGGTGTATGGTTTCAACGAAAAAGGAATTTAAGTGTAAACTAGGTTCTTCATCATAGTCATGATGACAAATAGATGTAGCTTTCCATCATAAACTATTTTTTCCCACGGTTTAATTCTTAGTTCTTCAAAGGCAGAGAGGCTGCCTTTCTATATTTGCTTCTAGAATGCTTCGGAATATCCACATTTAGAGCCTAATAATCCAACAAATACGGATTTAAATTAACTTGAACTTTAACTAGGCCTTTTTTTAAGTCAACGCCATCACTAACGGAATCTAGCACCGGACGGACGGCGTGGTCGGCTTAGTTAATAAAAACAAATGTACTGCATTATGTAAATTGGACTAGTACGTTCCTGTATACAGCATGATCCTGAATTTCCCATTGACGTATAAAACTCTATTTTAAATACGATAAACGTCAAGATAAAAAATCAAACTAGGTATCACAAGCCCCTACTCATCTGTTTTAATACGTAAAACTATGTAAAAACCATGTCAAATGTAGTAGATGTTTATCTCAAGAACTCAAAACACGTATGACACAATTCGTCCTAAAATATCAGCCGTGCGTAGCGCTTGTACACAAAGTGGAGTATGTATAACCGACAGAGTATAACGGATTACTTACTCATACATACACAATTGTAACAAAACTTCTAAGCATTTCTCGTTGCACATGCAAGAATATAAATTTAATTATGTAATACAACAGGTTTTTATTTGTAAATATACTTTACGTAACGCATTTTTAGTTACCGGAATTATTGAACATCTGGCTTTTTTACAGCGGAACTGGATTATGTTTTATATGGCCGATGGAGATAATGTGCTATGCAGTGGCATTACAAATTCGAATTCAATCTATCTCTACGTCACGTTTCACCATCATAGCTTAATCGGTCCGTCGGTAACCTGTCTGTTATTCTTCACGACTAGGTGAAAAAGACAGAGTTACTTCCGTATCGATCAAATATTATAGCGTATATTTAGAAAAGTCGTTAGTACTTCCCCAGAAAGTCATCAAAATTTGCATATTTCCCATGTTTAAGGTAAAACAATACAAGCACAATTTTGAAGCATAGTGATATTAGATTATTTAACCAGATTTAAAATTTGTCATTATAATGGAACAAATACTATACAGATTAAGTTAAAACAACCAGGTACATTATATATAGCACTTTTTGCAATGCAAAGCGTAAATAAAAAGATATTAACCTAGTTTTAATTATTACAAAATGCTAAGAAAGTATTCCACTAAATGGAGCTTAAATTTGAGACAGTTTTACAAATCCGTATACATCCTGTATAATTTCCTTGATGGCAGCGATATAATATACCGCCGACAGTGGTGTTAAATGTTAGATTCTAGTTGACCCTAATGACTATAATGGCCTTCTACACTTATACGCACAATGAAATATAACTAGCTACTGCACCATATTGTAATATCGCAGTTATAGGTGCCATGTTTCCGATACATTATGAGCAAAGTTCACTTAAGACAAATCAATGAAAAAAAATACGGGTTGGCATACAAAAATGTAGCAACAAAATCAATTCTTAAAAATTTGCTTTCTACTTTACCAAACTTGAGACCCGGGCGATAGAGCTCAAGTAGACGCAACTGTAGAAACGGAACACATCAATGTGTGGGGATGAATCAGCAACACGTTTGTGATGGCCACGGTATTGCAAGCGTTGGTGTTCTGCTTGTTAGAGTAAAAAGAATTTGTGGAACCATAGCCAGGTCACGGTCAGGCGTGTATAGAAAATATATTGTAGACAAAGTTGTTTCTAATAAAATTTACATTTAATTCCAGCCAATAAAGAGATGATAAATCTGGACGCCAACGTCATATATGTTGCTTTTGTATTTACATGTTTATCGTAACGCTTCAAACGCAGAATACTCCGGACTAATTGCGAAATATGAACTTCTGAAGACTATGAAACGTCAAAATCCCGTCTTGGAAACTATGTTTAGGAATCACAGCAGAACCTTAAGGATAAGGTTGCGTTGTCTCCAGAGATGTCATTCGTCCTCCACCAATATCGTAATAGATTACTAAAGTAATCATCTGTTTGGATAAGAAGGCGTGACGTGGTCTGACTGCGCCGCCGAATACTAGTGTCCGTCACAGACCGCCTGTCAGCGCCCAGCCTTATTACACCACTGTTTATTTTCATTGTATTTCTGTTAGGAAATCATTAGTCGTTTTGTCTACACTCAACAAGCACGAAAAATATAAATTAGCTTAACAAATGAAATGTGAAATTTTCGACTTTCACTTAAACATTAGTCAAGACGTCCATTCACGTTGCTCAGCGGCTCCTAGTGTAGTTGTTATACAAGAAACATGGATATGTTGTGTCCGTTTAGTGTTCATAAGTATGATGTTCGTTTATGAGCGCGCTGTGAGGTGCGCATGTCCATCAAACTCGTCCGTTAATTGCGAAGTTTACAATTAGTTGAGTGGCATCCACAATGAGCGCAATTGGCGCAATGGGGAGGAAATGGACATCCATCCTCGAACACCTATATACACACATCAACTCACACACGGTGAACACAAACAGCTTCATAAATAGATGTATTACATCAGACCCGTTGATCATTTAGCAAAATGTTTACCTAGAGCATGGATACGATTTGGGCCCGCGCAAATATAGCCGTGCTTGGTTTGTTAGCACCTAGATATTAAAAATTAAGTTGTCATGAGTCGTGAAGGCCTAATGAAAGTCTTTAGTATTTTAATGGACGGAGTGATCCGCTCCAAAGTGTTATGATGGAAAATTTCACCATCACATGTGTGATAAATCGTTTTTTAATAATATCCTCTTGGCCAAATTCGGGCCCTGGCAGCTAATCTCAACGGGGACTGGCCAAATGGCGGAAATGCGGGGGATATAATATTGTAGTGCACGCACATACTTGACTAAACTTTTAACTATCTGTCTTGAAGCAAGTATATAAACTTACTATTAAAAAACATAAAAATTACTGCATCATAATTTTTTTAGACACCGTTTGTCTCATAGATATGGAAAAAAAATATACGGGACCATATTCGACTAAAAAACAATATTCAAAATCAGTTCACAAACAACGGAGAAATTGCGTAGCTCATATACAAAAATAATATATACCTTTTGCAGTTAAAATTGTGAGTCTTCTCCGGATATATTAAATAAAACTAAATGTTATGACTTTAAGAAATACTAAACGTTATTTTGCGTGAATAAATTTATTTTTTAATACAGGCGCATTCACCGTCCGATGGAATAGACAATGAGTTCAGGTGCAAGAGGGACGTTTATACGTGCTTTCCGGATATAGACGTACAATACCGCCCAACTGTCTTACTCCTGGTTGCTACTAAGACTTTTTCAATCCAAATTCCACTTAGTGAACCACCTGGAAATCTTACCCGGGGTCTCAACGTCTACAGTCTGATAAGGCAATCTGAAATCGTACAGCGAATGTTGTGGATAGTCGTGCCAGTTTAGAATAGAAACTCTTTAACCGATGTTTATACCTAAACCGAATTAATCGGGACATGATGATATTCTATTTACATCTCAGCCGGGCAACGAATGTTCTGGAAACGATAAAGAGACAGCTGCTGCAAAATATTGACTTAGTGATAGTAATTAAAAGTTTATTAGTTTAACGATTTATATGTCGTGTATGGCTCATTAGTATTAATTGCATCAGTAGTCGCTTAGGTCTAAAGTTGGTATGATGTCTGTGTGAGTCGGCACTAAACAGCCGGCAATATAAATGGAAACGTGACCGATGCGATGATTGCCACTGAGATCGTTTAGAAACGACCATGCACCCGGTCTGATGACATCTACACCTTTTGTACGAGTGTTATTATTAAGTGGCTATTTATAGGGACTGCCGCAAGCAAAACGAAGATATTATAAATTTACATCCTATTCTAAACATGATTCCGTATCACACTAATATTATAAAGGCGAAAGTTTGTGAGTGTGTATGTTTCTTACTCTTTCACTCAAAAACTACCGGACGGATTTTGATGAAACTTTGTAGTAACATAGCTTATATGTACCTATATCCGAAAAAACCATAACCATAAACATAGGCTGTAATTTATAAAGTTTAACACGGGTAAAACAGCGGGGCACAGCTAGTACTCACTACTTCACAAGAATTACATGTTGAGATCTGTCCAACATACAAAATCGCAGAGATTATTGACAGTTGGGCATGTATGTGATTGTTAAGCATATTTTGATACTGGCTGATTAACAGAGTAGGAGGACTACTACTCCAGTACTTACGTAAGTTTCGTACAATAAAGCTTTTAGAAGTGTTAATGAATGATAAGTGGTACGAGCATTGAGCATAACCACGGGCGGTATGTGAGCAATAAAATAAACACAAGTGTTTGATACATATCAGACCCAGCCAGCAGTGGCGAAGGGTTTATAACACAACTCCCTTCGCCTTGTCTTTTATAAAACGTGTCTAATACGCGATTCTGCACATTTAATTACTTCTTATTCGATTGCTATGTTATTATACCGGTATTATATTAACTTTTCGGAACACGCTAGCTCTTTAAAAACAACAACAGTTGCGGCATAGATAATGGTAAAATTAAAACGTTAAACATGGCTTCGTTATTAGTAGTGTTTAACCTAGTAAAAACCAGAGTAAAACATGTTTTTTGTTGCAATGTTATCCATCACATAGGTATACATATAAACCATTTGAATAATAAAAACAATTTTGTATCATGGTATAATTGAAAAATGATATGCTTTTTAAAAATCCAATTAAATATGGTAGATTTACAGAAGGGTAATAAATAATATATGAACTGTAAATTTACATTTCAGGAATATGGACAGTAAATCTTACAAATATTATAGATGCCAAAGTTTGTAAGTATGGATGGATGTTTGTTACTCTTTCACGTAAAAACTACCAAATGGTTTTTAATGCAACTTTACAATAATATAGTATGCATCAGAATAACACATAGGCTATAATTTATAAAGTTTAACGCGGGTAAAACCACGGGGCACAGCTAGTGATAACATAATTATCTTTTCATGTTTGTAATGAATTTGAAAAGCGAACCCTTAAACAGGTCCTTCCTTGTTATCTGTTAGTATTTAATGAATATTATACAAGTCAAGCGGGTATGCCTTTTATCGGCATATATTACACATCGCTACTGGTAACCAGTGCATGAATGCGAACGTCCTTGTGCAAGACGACATTGGCAGCGGGCCGCCACTGCACCGCACATCTGAGCACGCATTTGTCTTGCTCGTTCTTTCCGCACTCCATTCATAATCACCACTAACACAGACACACATTTTACAAAACTAACTATAGGTCGAATTGACAGTAACTTGGCGCAGTGAAGGTAGTCGCTTCGCTACTGCCTCGCTGGGGCGCCCAGGTTTTCGGTTCCCGTTAAGACAACTAATTGTGAGACCCATATTGTAGTTGTTCGGTATGGGTGTGCTTTGTGTGCGTGAATAGTAGGTATGTAAAGTTTTCTGCGATACAGGGAATTAATCTAGTGCAGTTGTTGTCTATCAAGGAAGCAAGAAATGAAAGTATATAGCTGGCGGCAATATGCTAGCCGAAATGCGCAGGCATTATAGTTGAAAGTTGGTGCGAAAGCACCGACACTCACTATTTCCTCCGGTAGAAGTGCCAAATACTACACACAAATTTAGATGCTCTCCGAAGTATACCTACTTAAATTATTCGACTCGGGCCTAAAATTGCGAAATACTCTTTCTCCCGACTTAGGAGTTTTAATAACCATCTAAGTTATCTAATTACCAGATGATAGTGTGTTAGTTGTCCCAAGATATTTATTTCTTTAACTTTCCAATTACCTACATCATTATTGCATTTGGTTATAGCATCTGGTCGAAACAATAAAATGAAAAGACGCGATTGAGCGTAATGCGATTATTAATGTAAATAACAACACCATGAATTTTCAGTGCTAAACATTGTATTATCTCTCTACTCGACGTTGCATTGTGTTAAGCTTTATGCAGACGATAAAATAAATTAGCAGATAGTGAATATATTATTCATCTCAGTATAAACCCACGAACCTCTCTAATGAGTGTACTTAGGTACAGCTTAACGGCAGATACAATAGGGACTATGTTAATGGCACTTAAAAGGGATATATTATCGATTTTCAGCAAAAAAGCTCGTCTCAAGACGTAATGCGGTGCTCATGTACTAACTGAAGGATTTCTGAATTCCACTAGACAAGGCGATACAAAACATAAATCTATTGGGCTATTTTAGTTTCAGAGGCCCTGCTGGAGTGATATGATTTACAAATAAAGTGACAGGAAGATGTGATATGTTATTCAGCATTTGCCGATTCGTGGAATACATCGTCTATAATGTAAATTTTAGGTGAATGCCAAATTGAATAACACGTGGAAACAAAAAGGTATTGTAATATATACATGTCTAAAACATGTGTAATGTTTATTTGCATCTGACATATTCTTATAGCGTACATTGCACAAATATTCCCTAAATCTCATTTATGTATATTGTTTCGGAGCCTGCGGAAATTGACTATGTCAACAGCTTACCTTTTTCGGTGTAAAAATATTAAAGAATACTGAAAAAGGCATTTACTCTAGGCATTTTTGCGGGTAGGTAAACATATACATGGACCCAGTGTACAGAGTCTAATTTGATCGATGCGACATCTTAAAAAATGACATATAGAAGAAATCTGGCAGTTATCGCTTCCCCAGTGCGGTGGCGTTGTAGAGGAGTTAAGGATGATTTTATCTAATAAAACGGAATGTGTACCAATTACTGATATATTATACCCACAAATATAAATTTTTCCTGGAGAATTTTTAAACTTTTAATTTTCTTAATTATTTACAGAACTAAGAAGTGAGATTATAAAGTGGCAATGCCTTAAATTAACTAAGTATTATTTAAATCCCTTAGGAGCAGATATCTGGGATTAAATCATCATTTCCAGAGATGTTGTAATAAGCAAAATATATCTGTAGCAACATATGAATCAGGAAACACAGTTAAGGTGTTCTGAAAGTTCACAGCAAAGTTCACAGCGAGTGCATCACTCATGAAACAAATAGACTGATTTCATAATCTAGTTGGTGTTATCATCATGAAACTGCATTTAGAAGAAAATATTTTTAAATTGATACACATAAAAAGATAAGCTTATACATATTTGAAACAACTACATTTCCACCAAGATTTCAATAAATAAACTATTTCTTAAGGCACATACAAAAGTACTAACAGCAACATTTAAACGAAATCAACAACCGCTCGCTAGTAAGCAATTCGTATATAGAAAATATGAAATTTATGGTCGGATAAAGCGAAAAGGGGATAAACACAATTGGAAATACGTGGGAGAGGAAAAATCTCTGAAGTCGACAAAGTGAGACAACTCGGTATGTACATATGTGTGAGAAATGAGGATATTGCCATATTGTTTAATCGCTTTTGTTCCCGAGGGCTCTGCTCTCATTTTTTCGGGAGTCTCTTGGGAACAACTTGACTTATATACGCCTGCACAATAATAGAACATTATTGGCGAAACCTGTTATTTGAGGTCGAACAGTATTGAAAGTAATAGAAGTGGACTAGTAATTTAGAAAGAAGCAAGCGTAACAAAGTCCTTATAAATAAATTAACTATTAGATAAAAAAAACTGAAATGACACTTATTTTAGTCCAGTTTTATCTAATAGTTTTGTCAAACATGTGGCCAAGTTCAGTTGCCAGTATGAAGCTAACTAATTGAGAAATAATTTAAATTATAAAATTAAAGTTCTAAATGTTCGCAGCATTGGCGAGCATACAGTTTCTTGTTTCTGGAAATAACTCGACAGCAATTTATCATTTACTACCCATTTAGAGAGAATTAATCAACAACTAACATGTTATCATCAATCATAATAGTGTATAAAATAAACAAATATATTATCATTTCATGGAAAAGAAAAATATAATATTTAATGTTATTTCGGAGAAAAGTACTTAATAAGCAGTCTCATCTGATGTGGCAATTAATGGTAAGTTTAATTTAAAAGAAGTTGGCCTCGTTCTTCCAACAGCTCCAAAGAATCGGTCGCCAATGTCTTCTCCTTGATAATAATAAAGTAATTCAACAATTTTATCTTCAGGAATTTTGCCAGACGCTTGAGAGAAAAAGCTGGACACTGGCTGAATATACAAATCTACATAATATTAAAACGCCCATTAAGTTAACGAGCATAAAACTTCAATTTACATGAAATTTTACAATATTCTTTAAATAAGAAAACACTGAGATATAATTTAAATTGCATGGAATGTAGGTGATTGCTAAATGAACCTTTCAGTTTCCGATATGCTAATCAACAAAGGTTTTAATTGATTAAATTTCAATATTTTAAATGAACGTAAAGACGATCCAGATCTGAAGAGTCTGCGAAGTCCAAATCTTTATAATCTTTGAGATATTAATTATTGAGTCTCTGCGTCACTTGCGTTACGATAACCGGTCTTACAACCTACGTAATGAAGCTCATTTGAGGTCAAAGTGTGTCCACCGATGTGTCGCCGTCTGTACAAACTCATCATTATATTATGCGAGGCTTTTGAATTCACTGAACATATGAGATAGCTGATACGGTGGGCGTGGCGGTTACGTCAATTACAACTCTTGGCGATGACAAATTAAGTAACGGTGTTATTCAAAATAAAACAGTGTATAATGTTTATATATATATATATATAGGTATATAGGCACTATAATTTTACAAGTACCCGCTCTACAGGGGGTACTTGTAAAATTACATTATTAAAATTTAAATTCCATTATTATTTACAAAAAGGTTCTCGAGTGGCGACCACGAACCGGAAGACGCAGCGTGGGCAGGCCCCGTACAAGATGGACCGATGATCTTGTGCGGGTCGCTGGAAACTGCTGGATGCGAATAGCGCAAGACCGGCATTTGTGGAAATCTTTGGGGGAGGCCGTTGTCCAGCAGTGGACGTCTTTCGGCTGATATGATGATCATAATGATGATATTATTTACATATTTTTGTTTATATTGATAAACTAAAATATTATCGGTATTTGTGCCATTATCCTTACACTAGCTAAAAAGCTTTCAGTTCTTCAAGTTGTATTTATAACAGTATTTGTGAGACCGATCCTAATTTAATAAACACTAGTTGGTTTGGATTCAATTGCATTTCTTACCCTCCCTAGTTAGATTTCGTGGAAAAAAACCATTCTACAGAGTTTACGACTCTTACGATATTATTAAAGTTATACATTAACTCAACTTTACTTTTAAGACGCTACTCCGAGCAAATAAACTTAATCCTCCCTCTAAATATTTCTGTCATTTATTGAGCGCATAGAAATCGCACATATACAGATTTTTGTTAAAAACTATCTACCTATCTCCAACATTATAATAAAAGTTAATTGTGCTAATTATTGCATTGTACCAACACTACCAACACTTATAGCAAATAAATGAATATGATTATTATTAAATACTAGCGGTGCCCGTCGGTTTTACCCGCGTTAAATTTATTAATGATCATAGCTCCCCTTACGTGATAGCGTGATAATATGTAGACTATATGTTGACCCGGCCTCTTAGTAACATTCATGCAAAATTTGAAGAAAATCTATGCAGTACTTTTTGAGCTTACCCCGGACATACATACAAACAGACAAAAATTATAAAAACTATATTTTTGGCTTCGATATCGATAGTAGAACACGCCCAAAGTATCCTTTAAAAAAAATATTCAATGTACAGTTTTGACTTTCCTACGATTTTATTATATGTATAGATAGATTCTGTAGATTCGTGTGTAGCGATGGAAGTGTACAAAATGGACACCAGAAAAAAACATGTGGAGCAGTCTTTGGGGACTGCCGATAGAAGTGAAAACTATTTTTTACACTTAGAATCGACATAATTTATAATATAATAGTTATACATATAGCTAATGAGAAGCGTGAGGCGACGATGATGCGAGTTTCAGGCTTTTTGTTGACCCAAAAAGTACACATACATATGTATATATATACACAGTATTCAGCTGCGATACTGCTATAGCTCATGGGACCCGTGATAGGTGTGTAACGCGCCTTAAGAAGATTTCGCTCCAAAATGAACATCCAACTATTATTATGTCAACTTTATTAATGTAATAAACTACATTAAAAGTTGCCCTTTTATTTAGATTGAAATGCAACAATAAACATGCTTCTTAATGCAAATCTTATAATTTCCTTATAGACAGGTAAGTATGCTAATGACAATTGCTACAGCTATTCAACTCCCTATAATGCAAACATAACTTATGTGTTATGTATACTCGGTTATTGTTAGCTCAGAATAATAATATAAGGTATTCAATAAATTAATAACTTGATTCATACATCTCATAATTCCCCTAATAGGACATTTAAAACAAATATTAGCATTGTTTGCTTCTGCATCAATAATATGATAATAAATAATAATAACTACAACACGGCCATCCGATCTGACGGACAGAACCTGTACTATGGCAACCAGACAACTCATAAATTGACTTATATATTATAAATACATACATACATCACACTAATATTATAAAGGCGAAAGTTTTGTGAGTGTGTATGTTTGTTCCTTCTTTACGGCTAAACGGCTGGAGCGATTTTTATAAAATTTGGTATGGAGTTAGCTGACATCCTGGATTAATACATAAGCTATAATTTATAAAGTTTTACGTAAGGAAAAACCGTGGGGCACAGTTACTAGTATAGATAAATTACACACAGATACAGAACAAATAATAGTGTATATCACACAAAGATTTGTCCAGGGTGGGAATCGAACCCTCGACTTCGGGCCTAGGAGTCAGGGTCACTAACTTCTACACCAACGCGCCAGTCCTCGGTTGATGATACGGAATCATAAACGCGACAAAAGAAGGAAGTTATTAATTCGACTAGGTTATTTTGTATGCATGTCACGTGATTTCTACTTTGTTTATGAACTGATTTTGGCCGTCGTCAAACAAAATTGAAGACGGTTATGTTATTTAAATTATATCTTACAATATTAGTTCCAAAGGCGCTTATATTAGGTTATAAATTTTGCCAAATTGATCAATATCGCTAGTTCGGAGCCGAACATGTAAAACAAAAAAAAATTACAAAGAGTATGAGCGGGGGCACACGATGCGTTGCGGCGTCGCACCGCAAAGTTTTCACCGCATCAGCGGGCATACGAGCGGTGCGGCGCCGCAACGTTGTCATGTCGCAGCGTTGCCGCCGGCGCCCCAGCAGTGTTGGACAGACTGTTAATAAAAATGGACAACGCAACGCATTCACCCCTCCCCGCCTCGTCTCGGTGGTTGCAAGTCCGGTGCGGCGCCGGAGCGCATCGTGTGACATGCCGCAGATATTTCTATGTAAGACGACGCAGCGACACCGTTCCGGCGCCGCACCGCCGCCGCAACGCATCGTGTGCCACCGCTCTATGTCTTGTCCGCGTAACTAAAGATGCGATCGACGATTTTACAAAGGAGCTAGCAGGAAATCTATTTATGTCTTCATAAACATAAATAAAATATAAAATTGTTTTCCTCCATAGCGAATATAGTCGTCGAACACTAATTAGGTCCTTAAATCTACAGACGAGTATAAAGGACAATGTAAACATAAACATTTACATTGTTTACTTCTGCAACAATATATTGAACATCATTTTGAAACACTAACGCGACTTAAATTAGTAATAATTTTAATGCATCGTGTAGTATTTTACTTTACAATAATCTATCATCTCACAGTTGTAATTCTATAGTTGTTATATTGTGTAATAAATTATACCTTATATACCAAGTTTCAAATATTATTAACCGAAACATTGCATGACCGTCAATATTATTATTATTAAATTTAAAAATAGTAGCTAAGTAACTTGTTAATTTTTATTTATTTAAGGATTACAAAAAATGTGATAAAACAGACCATACGGATGGACGTTTCTTTTTTGTTTTGTTTTTTTATAATATTGTATTTGACTATACTGCATTGTGAGATTGACTAGAACAAGGGTATACTAATACCAAAGTATTAAAAAATAAATTTAATTATTTCAAGATTTATAATAAAAAAGACTATATATATACTATATATACTTATGTCATAGGCGTAAGGGACTACCGACTACAACTGGAACTCATCAAAAAGGAGTGTTTATTTTATTGATAAATGCCTACGCGCGAGTTATGCTCCTGGTGTCGCAACCGCTGATAAGCTACGATGACCGCTGACCATCTAATAGGATGTATTCAAATTAGAACTACGATAGCTGTCCAATATACTTCGACGCCCTAAGTCTACATTATTGATACTTGTAATGTAGATAGACAGGTAATTACTGCCTACCCACCAAATATTAAAATCTTAAATTTTAGATCTCCATATATTAAATTCCAAAATTTTATAACTCCAAATATGAAAATCTAAAAAATTGTTATTAAATCCCTGAATTGTGGGGGCACTTTACAATAATTTAATTCACGGTCACTACAACGATTACATATGGGCTGCACAAATAGTTGTCCTATGCGGGACTCCAACCCGAAACACGTACGAAGCGACCATGGACAGTATATGAGAAATACATAACAACTAAGGGCTTCAAAATCAAAGGAAGCTTATATAAAAACTATTTGAAATTCTAAATTTTAGATGTAATAAATGTATGAATGCAGTTTTAGGTTTGAATAGTTTTTTCCAGAATAAAAGCTGAATTGACATATATTTTGTATAAACGGAAAAACCTGTCTGGCAATTCTTAGCCTCTGAATTAGATTTTCTAAATTCGTAGTCTATTTATCTTCTAAGATCGTAAATATTACTGATGCAATAAAGAAACAGAGAAATGAAATCACTGTATTTTCACAACAATAATAGACGCTCTCGAGACAGATGCGAGACGGCTCTGTTTGTCTCCCAATAGTTTTTAATAACAATGTCATGTGGGAGGCGACAAGCGACCTACCGCGTGGACTAATGGCACAACGCCAAATACACGTACCTATGCAACCACATTTTTCCAAGGCTGCCTAATACATAAGGTACTTCATACAAATAACACCTTGTGTACAATAAAACCTATATCAAAAATAGACTCATAATAGTGAAAATGTTGTGAAAAGGAACTTCACTTCGAACAGAAGTGCAGTAAAAGTACCATATACTATGCCGTTAAAATAATTTCTATTAAATGTACAATATTAAAGAGAATAGATAATATAAACTTTGCGCGTTGTATAATAAATCTTTGTTTAAAAATAGCACCGGTACTTGGTTCAAATATATAATTCATTTGTATAATTTAAACAAGTAACAAACTGATGATTGTATGCACTTGAAATACAATTGTAGAATTATTTATAACAACTTTATAGTTTTCCTTGAACTTGAAAATACTTAAGTCTCAATAAATCACCACCATCTTCTTATTCTTCGGCTTATGAAAGATATCATACATTTTTCAATCGCCGAGATATATATTTTAGAGAATATATGATCTTTCATAAATATCTGATCTGATAAATATCAGATGGAACGTAAATATCGGGAGCCCCATTTGTTTCTAGTACCTACCATATTTAAATATGAAAATAGGAGAATTAAATTATCACTAGCAAAATGTGGTTATAAAAGCTTTCCAAAATAAATGAAGTCAAACTATTGTATTGCGAACTCTGTTCTTGTCAGTGGAGCTCCCTCCCTATTTTCCACCAGCCCTTTGCATAATTTAATTTAAACCTTATTTTAAACCAATTGAAACTAAACTTATATACTTACTTAATATTAGGGAGATTACGTAAAAAAGGATTAAAAAGATCCTTGGCGGTCGACACAGCTCGTCGTGGCAATTCCAATAGATTTTTTTATATTATATTCTATTATCGATATCTAGAATTTGAGAAAGTTTAGTTCACTAATTTAATGATTCCAGTATGTATGTATGTACATTATTTCGTCGATATAATATTATAGCAGTGCGTCAGTGTAGTCTCTGGAGCAACGACTTTTTGTTTATTAAACATCTACACGCAAGCAATCGTCACGTGTATTTATTATTTACACTAACATTAATTTCGTCCGCGAATGCAATTCTGGACAGCTTCCAATTTCTTCAAAATGCGCCATACCGATGTGTGTCGGTAATTAATATACTCACATTTTACATTTTATGTTCCTCTATTTACATCGAGACTTTTCTCATTTCTCAGTTTTAATTTTCATTTTTGGAGATGTGTCTCTTATATACTCTGTATCTGATACTTCAGAAACTAATATTTTGTAAAGACAAACCTGACTATATTTTAAGGAAACCCCAAACGAATAACCAGAAACGAACGATACAACTACTAATCTTGGAAAAAGAAATCGCGCAAAGTCACTTCAATAAATGCTTATAACATTATAATTGCGACATATTAGCACTGAATCTAAATTATTATTCTATATGTAGTGCATTTACGATTACTAAGAACATTCCAGTTTTAAATTTGTCATAAATTTAATATGTTGCTCATAGTTAATGATTTTGCTCTATATTGACTGAACCATACTAATCACAGTTCATAAATTGGTGTGAAACAATGGGGTATTCTTAGGGTCATAAGGAGCTCCATCTTTGGGACTGATCAACGTAGAATAGAACACCAGTTTTAAACTGCGTAATAAATAATTACATCCCACACCAATATGTATCGACCTCTTAAATTAAGTACCTACCTATCAGAACTTTTTTGAATATTTTATAATGCTTTTTCTTGCTTTTTATTTAATACCTTATGTAATATTGGTTGATCATAGAGCGTGAGCTGAACCTGTCAGCTACACAATATTTCGCATTAGCAAAAACAGAATAAAACATTTAATATAAAATATGTTCATTACATTAAGTGTGAACATTAATAAGAGCCGTTTCCGGTAATATAAGTGTCAAGCTACCGTTCTGCTTCAGTAAGGTCACAACCGGGAGCCAATTTTAACGCCATTTGCATAAATCACGTACAAATGCCAATAAGAATGTGAATTGTAAATAATATGTAAATGATCACTAGAAAATATGCTTATCGCAATTAGTGAACTAGATGCACGTCGGTCATGCAATGCGGTCGAACTCGATAGATATACTGGCCAAAGTAATATCTAGGGGGACAATAATAATATCTAGGGACAATGTCACACAGATCATCCTAGCCTCAAACTAAGCAAAGCTTGTACTATGAGTACCAGGCGACGATATACATACATATATAGATAGATAAATACTTATATACATAGAAAACATCCATGACTCAGAAACAAATATTCGTGCTCATCACACAAATATTTGCTCTTACCGAGATTCGAACCCAGGACCACCAGCTTCGTAGGCAGGAGCACTACCAACTAGCCTACGGTGACCGTCAAGTGCATAACATGTACTCTTTTATTGTTTTTGGTAATGTAAGCGATACGGAGGACGGGTTCTTTTCCATCAAGCGCTAGCCCTGTATCGCGGGGCATATACAAACATAAAATTCACAGACTTTTTTTATCGGCTTCTAAATTTTACATACGTTTTAAGATGGCTATAATACTGCACGCACAGAGTAACGAAAAAAAAAATTTACCTATAATAAGCTCATAAACATTTAGATATAATTGTTTATTATGATTTTAACATGTTTATGTCGGCTAATTCGCAAAAAATAAAATGATAATAATATATTATAGTGGCAAGGTAAAAATGCAATAATGAATACCCACTTTATATTCTTAACTTACTTCATATAACTTACAGTCGACTGTTTGCTTTTGTTTCTTTATGTATGTTACGCGATGGTCTATGGTAATTATGTGTGATAGTTATGGTAATTATTTTTTTATTTGATAGGTGATGCTTTCGTAATGTTTCCATATATAATTTTGGTTTAAATCGATAGACATATAGCACAGTTGAAGTTGAAGTCTTTATTAAAACGGTAACTATTCCTAAAGAAGTTTCAAAGCTATCGTGTTTTTTCTTTACAGCGACACTAGGAGGGCACGTAAAACGATGACCGCCTGTATTGGATTACTATCCCATCAGAACATGAGGGTGCACCTGTGCTTGAGCATACCAATGCTATTGAATTTATTATATTCTCCGTATTAGGCTAGTCTCCGCTAAGATTGACCGCCTCATGCGAAATCAATAATAAATAACAATAAATTACTGGAACATATGACACAGCGCCATCTAGCCCAAACTAAGCAAAGCTGGTACTAAAGATGGAAACTTATTTTAGTAAATACTCGTATGTACATACAATATACAGAAAGTAACCCAGGCCAAGACAAACAGACCTGTTCATGAACACAAAAAAATGATTTATGCGGGAATCGAACTGGCCAACTTTGGATCAGAATTCCCGCCTAAGTGCTAACTGAGCCATACAGATTGGTTCTATTAATTACCACCTAGTTATGTGGTTACGAATTGTCAATTTGTCACTCCCT
The DNA here is from genome assembly GCA_951640165.1 of Pseudoips prasinana. Taxonomy (NCBI): domain Eukaryota; kingdom Metazoa; phylum Arthropoda; class Insecta; order Lepidoptera; family Nolidae; genus Pseudoips; species Pseudoips prasinana. The sequence continues at coordinate 16,058,786 of OX621236.1, read as the reverse complement.
CGTATCACACAAAAGGTATCTTAGTATCCAACGTAAGGGAGTGACATATTGGCGATTTGTAACCGACGCCTAACAAGAGGCTAGTACCATGAGACAACAAAGGGTTTCTTAACAAGAGGCGAGCGTAGAGGTGAACGTACGCATACGAGCGCGGAAGCAGAGGCTGCGCGGCGCGAGCATGATGAAACCAACTTGCTCTCTGACGTCGTCGTCGCTGACTACGACAACGACTGTTATGATACGTATTAAGTTAAACAGTTAAATACATTTCCGCATTTGACTGCCTCGTTGGTCTAGCGGTAGTGTGTTCACCCGCAGAGAACGAGTTCCTAAGTTCAAATCCCGGGTCGGGCCAAAAAAAGATTTTGGGACATTTCTGTAAAAGAAAAATTTCTCGGCATCAGCCCGCAGTCTAGGAGTTGGCGGTAATATACGGGGGTGCCCCGGAGAACACGTAGAGCCGTCGGTCCTGTACCTGTCTGTTTCCGGTGGTGTCGCTAGGCGTCTCATCGGATCATGAGAGTGATGGAATAGAAAGTGCTCCTGTGTTTGCGCACACACTTGTGCACTATAATATTTCCCGCGCAGATGGCTAATCTTTATTGAGACTGGCCGCCGTGGCCGGAATGCGGCTAGGAGAACATTATTATTACAATTCCGCATGACTCAGAAACATGGATTATAATTCAATACAGATACTAGATACAACTATTATTTTTGTATGTTATCAAACTGTCCTCAGTTGGTCTATGAATGGATTTGTTTGCGGAACATGTTCTAGACCGTAGGTGGATTTTTGAGGTCGATTCAAGACCAATATATATTTGACCGATCCCATTGTTTAGTGCTCTTGACCGAAGTTTTGGCTACGACAGCTAATCTCAACGGAAATTAGCCAACTACATAGGATACATATTGTGCACCAGTGTGTGCGCAAACACCAATAAAACAGCGGTCGTCGGCTAAGTCCGGGGAAAGATCCAGGGCCATACCGAGAACTTTACCTGCTCTGAGAGAAAGAGGAGTATACCGCCGACTTCTGGACAACAGTCGACTGCTGGCTTTTCACCCAATCTGAACTATGAACCTATGAACTCATTATATGCTGTTGAACACGATACCGCAAGACATCAGTCAACTGATCCCATTGTCTAACGTCACGAAGACGATTTAAGGTTAAACGCTAGGATCGTATTTGACGGACTAAGAAGATATTGCACTAAAAAGAGATGTTTCTTAATCTTCAAATAATACTTTGCGGCTTTAGAGTGCGGCCTGAGAATGTAAGCAATCTAAAATTTTGACTATTTGGACATTCTTGGGTTTACTCTGGGATCACGAAAGGGGCACGACTGTTAAGTGTTAACTTAGCCACGACTATACGGGACCAAATCAATTTCAACTTTATCACTTTGACATAATGTCCAAAACCCACAAAAAATCCAGTCTTTACACGTATTACAGATATATAATATCCGTAAAATCATTAATATAACAGTTAGGAAATACCTCGTTTCAGTCATACACCGAAAATCTACATACAAACACACACAAAGAAAAATCCACATTTAAATGCAACGTGTAACAACAATAATGTGTAATGGTTACGAAGCTTAAGCTTACCCATGAAAAGATTTTTTTACAACTAAGTCACCGACTAACAACTAACTAGGTACATAAAAGGCTACGCCGACATCTTACCGACCCTATAGAAATCTTATTTAACAGCCCCATGTTATAGTCTCTTGGAAGAAGCGTGGCAGAGAACCTTTCACAGCATCAGCGTACGTGAGGGACAGTTTCGCTGAAACCATATCGTACGAGATTGTGGAGGAACATACTGGGATGTAAGAATGAAGTCCCTGCTGGAGGCGTGCACTTCTATTGGCCATGGAAAAATGAAACTGTGATCCATGTTTAGGTAGGAACTAATTTTGATTAATTGTAGATATAGGTGTTCTTCAAGCTTTCTCGGTAGCTTCGTTGGTATCCCACACTCATTTGTGTATTGCATACCTACTCAAATTTTCTTTTCTTTTACCAAACATAGGAAAGCGAAATCTAAAACCCAGGACACGTTTGGAAGTATGTGACATAAGTATTAAGTGTTACGCACAATGTTTTAGAAATATATAGCGGGATTGGTAATTTTTTTCTTTACTCAATTCAGCTAAGTTCTATTGTTATTGTTAAACTCTTCTGTAATCAATGCTTTCATATTACCTACTGTATATATGATTATCTACTGTATGTATGATTCAAGGGCTAATTTGGTCTATAACACTAATCAAAGAATCTTAATTTAGATAATGATAAGATAGAAATATAAAATAACTTTAATTTTTTATTATCATTATCAATTTACGTATTCACGTGACTTTTTGCGAATTTTTTGATGTCCGAATGTCCTAATAACAATGTGAGCAATTTCAATCAAAGAGTTATGCTATTCATTCTTTATGGATCAGATGATCCATAGAGAATCCTGAATAGTATCCGATTTATCTATTATGTATGTATTCAGAAATTTACAAATGTATTTATCAGTTGTCTGGTTGCCACGGTAGGTGGTTAGTTGTCCCAAGATATTTATTTATGATGAGATCATTTTTAGAAATACTGTTTATAGTATACGTTTATCAAGAATAAATTGCACAAAAGATAATTAAGAGGAACTCCTACTGCCCAGACTGCCTTGAACACCATCCATCAAATATGTTTCAAAAAGATTACAATACTGAAAGCAACAAAATCAAATGTCCGTTATTCACGTATTTTTCTCCGTCATTACTAAACAATTTTCAGTTTATTACAATTAATCAAACGACAAACAAAAAAATATCCACAAAATTGTCGAAATTGTCGGGTAAATATAATAATATTTATATTGCGTCGAAAATTATTGGTCTAGGCTTACGATCGAAGAGTTGAGGAATATATTAATATGTGAAAATGGTTGCCAAGAATGGCTCTTAATTATAGCAACAAACGACATAAAGGCAATATACAACAACACCAGCAAAAGACACGCTCACTGAACTCAAATATATATTCTATGTACGTAACTACGGATCTATACATGTATGTAGATCTGTTTATTGATCTTACACCTTGTTATATTATGAATTGAATATCAAATTCACAACTTATTACCTCTTAATAATAGGAGCAATTGACTGCAATGCAATAATAAACAACAATAGCAAAACACATATGCAATTAACTACCCATCTATCTACATCTACGTTCACGTGTTTTCTAACGCGTCTGAATAACTAGAAGTTGTTTCAATCAGTTAATTTGTAAGTCTTCCTGGATTCTTCGATGAATTGCGAGCAAGAATCAATAAAAACACTACTATTGTTCAGCGGAAACTTACTTTTTTTGCATACTTGTTTATCAAGGTGAAACGTAACATCTCTAGGTGTTGCAGTTAAGGTGTATAGCCCGCCCTCTCTCCCAAGTTAGTTTATATTGTCTATACTTAATTTACTCTTTTTGTCCATTTGCTCGCGGTAATAAAGAACATGGTGCCCATATTGTCTATCATTTAATATTCAATATTAGGTTCCTATTTAACCACCGATTTTCTTACTGTCCAATTGTTAAATCGAATGATTTAACAATTGGACAGTTAAAAAATCTGATACTGGGGTAAGTCATGTCCAGAAAATTTTGAATATTTGTAAATTGCCTGAGAACAATAGCGACTGTTTGAAATGTATTGACATTCCTGCGCTATATATTAGGATTTGAGACTCGGATATTTTATTTAAAACTTAAATTAGCTCTCATCTAGCCTTTAAAATTTTGCAAAACCAATAATGTAACTATATAACAGTTATAAAGTGTAATATATAAGGTGTACAAGGACCGTGTCTAGTGGAAATCCATTGTCTACTTCAACCCCACTGTGAAACATGGAAATTAGAGGCTTAAAACAACCAATTTTACAAAAAATATAGCCGTAATAAGCACATGTATGGGAAAAAAGTTGACAATTACTTTTACTATCAAAAACCAAAAGGAAACTCAAAAAACAGAATGATAAGGTAGAAAATACAGATTGCGGGCAAAACATAAGGCATATATAAGACAACAAAGATTTCACTAATCTCTAATAATGTAAGTTTTAATTTTAGGACACATATTAAGAATTCTTCAGCGATGACTATATTATATATATATAGCGATGACTATATAGAAGGAATATTCAAATCTTCTAGCGTGCGACCGCTATAAGATTACTTTGAATTGTTGTGTCTTAAATAAAAACTTACAATGTTAGGGATTAGTTAAGTCTTTGTGGTCTTATACGAGTATATGCAATATGTTTTGCCCGCGATTCAAGATTTTGTTCCATTTTACTCTGTTTTAGGAGTTTCTTTTTGAATTTTTGGTAGTTTTCGTCAAACATTCCGGTAAATACCAGCTAAAGTCGTAACGTTGGACATTAACTGCTTTTATTAATTGGTCGATGCAACCATATGTCCAAATTTAAACATTTCAAACAATTTAAGGTGATGTGCATTTCATGGAACCGTACCTTTATGTTTTTGTTTACTGTCCCCATCTGTGTACACAAACTACGTGACTGTGTACACATTTATAAAACAAAGTTCTAATTAACTACATCTGCGTAACACGTTTCAAATCAACAATCCAATAAACGCCAATAGTAAACATCTTCAGAAAATAATTCCACTAAATCGGTTTTAGCGATAGCAAATCAAGATTACATCCAGGAGATTATTTTTACTGTATATTTCAGAAGTAGAATCGACATAAAGGCGATAAAATCTAGATTAAGTTTTTAATATCCTGAGTTTTACTTCTTACGCGATAACATGGGTCTCGTGTACCATTGCCGAGTATAAATGTTTAGAATTTAATGAAATAATAATGTCCTTCTGGTTGAGTTGTGACCTTGCCGGATATTTTTAACGGAGTCAGTTTTATTAGCCAACTGTTAGGGGCGTTTTATAGTGCATAAGTACCTGATGCTACGGGGTGGCTGACACGACGGAAAGAGGTTGGGTGCACAACCGACGGCTTTATGTGCCCGCCTAGGCAAGGGGGTGTAAGGCCACCTACTTCCTGACTCTGAGCTGCTACTCTTCTTTTGACAGAAAATTATAATAAAATTAATAGGCCCGACCAGCTATTGAACCCAGGATCCCATAAGTTTCGATTAAATATGGCACCGCTTGAGCAACAAGGCAGTCAGAATATGCATTAAAGTGCGTCATAGTGACGTTCAGAAGGATTTCATAACGACAAAAATATTGTACGAAAGCCAAACATTCAACATATCAGTTGATACAAAACAAACTTCAAATAGATTTCAACACCATACTAAGAGTTATAAATACAGCAAATATTTGGAAAATACTGTTAGTCGAAAAGTTCCTTGTGATAAAGTAATCAACATATACGCACACCTAGATAGGGATTCTGATTTATCATGATCAAAATAATCATAAATTTGTCAGGTACGCGTCTAAGTACATAATGTTATGTATACTATGTGCTCTACGATGGAATATTTTTAGTGTTTGTAATAAACTTATTTGACTTCACTTATTCTGATGTTCATGATCAAATTTAGTATGTTTGGCAAATTTCCCGGTCTTCAATTGAGTGGAAATTTCACATGTGGCAGTTGCAACGTAATATCATTAAAAGCGATTCCGAGCTGCCAATTTCTCATAAAAGGTCCCATAATATTTGCCTGGATTTTAAGACTAGACTTTTTTGTAGATTTCTGTTTCGTAGCCATTCGCCAACCGTATGCCTACCGTAACCTTTGGTAAAACGTATGACCTAAAATCAATAACAAACGCCTATATAAAACTGTCAAAAATTAAAGTCTGCTATAAAAACTACGATATGAAACGAAAAAATCAAAAGCATAGCCTATTTACAGAAAAGGGTTCCGTTATAGGAGGACCGTTATACAGGAAGAAGAAGTAAATAAATAAATATCTTGGGCCAACCAATACATGGATGCGAATGCGCAAGATCGGCAATTGTGGAGATCTTTGCGGGAGGCCTTTGTCTAGCAGTAGGTGCCTTTCGGCTGATATGATGATGATGAACTAACACATTGCCACCTGATCCCAAACTAGGCAGAGCCTATACTATAGCAACCAGACAACTGATAAAAAAACCTTATTTATATTTTCTAATACGTAATACGATAAAATACACCCAGACACAGATTTTACTAAGTGGGGATCTAACCCACGACCGCTGGCTTTGGACCAAAGGTCAGTAACTAGACCTGGCCAGTAGAGCAGAAAATCTCAAGTAGGTATGTGAATTTCGGTAATATTCTCATATTCACACATATGCGTGGAGAGTGAGGCAGTCTCGGGAGTAGAAATTCTACATAAGTTGCTCTGATGACGAAGCTGTAAGGTTCAGGAAGATACTAGTACAACAATAATAATTCCGTCGAATGTTAGCTGTTACTTTGTTGCGCCATTTAGTAAATGTTTTTGAACCGTAGGGTTCAAATGATAACTTCTCGCTTCTTGAGTCATTCGTATACAGAATACCTTCCACTTAAACGTATTATAAGCAATGTAACCACAAGATCAAAGACGTTTCCAGAAACCACAATACAATAATTGTCACTGCATAAATGCATGTTTCTAAATATGTATTGTGTACTAACAGATAGTATGATAGCTTCACCTGCAATGCCAAGTAACCCTGAGAACTGCACACATAGCTCACAAATATAAACAATCGGACTCCGAGCATTAGGTCAAGGATTTCTCGTGTCCTAGCACTACAGATATCTCCTAGTACCACACACATTCAAAACCCTTAAAAGGAATACGAACATTAAGTCACATTGCATTCACATTGCATCAATTACTTATTTCCTAACAATGTCAATGTTTTCTAATTTAATTTTTATGTACTGATCCTGAGAGTTAGTTTGTTAAAATTGGTTCAAAAGTTGCTCAAATTAAGTTCAACGATACCTGTTCTTTAGCATGTTATCTGGTACAAACACGTTCCACCAAGAAGGTCGTTTTTGACGAACGTATATCGGAGTGTTCGTGTCGCTTTCTTCATCAGTGTCGTTTCCTCCGGATTTCCTCCTCTTCTTACGTTCTAATTGCAGCCGCGCGGCCCAAGAGCGCCTGCGCCCTTTATCATTGGGACCGAAACCTTCCGCGCCCACTGGCACAGCCAGAGAGGCGCGCCGCGGCGCTTCGGGTTGCGGTCCGTCGAATTCGTTGAGTTTCCTGTATCGCTCAGCAAAGGTCGCCTCAGAAGCTCTACGACCATTGGTTGTAGAACGAGTAGGCGATTCGGAGTGAGCGAGCGGTTCGTCGGTAAAAGCCTCGTCATCGTCGGTGTCGAAGGGCTCCCCGCTGTAGCGTCGCGGGGACTCGTCTGCCGACTCCTGCAGACTTGCGAGCTGCAGGCTGGGACGTTGTGAGCGCGCGTTACGCGGCAAGCGACCCGGCCGCGTCTGCAGGCGCGTCAGCGCCAGCGGCACCGGCGACTCGGTCAATGTCGGCTCAACACTCATTTTATGTAACCACTATAACTTGTCAATTATATTTCACTTCATTCGTATTTATATTATGGAACCGACTTACTTTATGGCTCAGCCATTTTAGATATATCCTTCGAAAATTAATAAGATGCTCACTAATTCTTTTTCGTATTACTTGTGCAATTTGTAATTTGTACTCGTATAATTTGGTCACAGTCTTGAACTCTAAAATCAAACACATAGCCTTAAATCAACGCCAATTCATGTGACTTACTTGTTATTGAAATATTAATGATTAAGCAACCTAATCACAGTAACTTAATGACAATAAATAATAAAAGAATGGTTTAGTCCACTTTAAACAAAGTCCAACTGGCTGATGGCAATGTAGTATGTTATTTAATGTTATTGTAACTGGTAAGGATAATTATTAAATTATTTAATAATTAATTTATTGTAATTTTGTAAGTTTTCCTTATTATGAAAATGCTTTGCTATAAATAAACTTAAAAAAAACAAGTGGCTATAAATAGCAACGTAGGCAATGTTAGCGACAAGTGCGGCGCTGCCTTATAAGCAGGTGACTGCAGCTTTCGTAACACATCGTTGTCCGTCATCGACTCACGCGCACCGGGGAAAGTTGCCACCGACTTGCATAAACACGTACTAAACTAACTATCTCATATTATCAACATCGATTTCATTATCATATTATTATGAACTTTACAAGTTTGGAAGATTGCCAATATCAGATTCAAAGATTTACTCATATGTATGTACCATCTAATACTAGCCTCGATTCTGACTAAAATCTAGTAACTAGTTTAGTTTAATAGTATTGGCCCCCCAGACTTTCAAATTGACAGGGAAAATACATATTTGAAGCCTAAGGTATCTGTAAGTTGTCTCACTGCATCTCTGTGGCATTGTAACTCGCAAACTGGTGAACTGACTTCTCTGGAAGTAAGTTTAATTGTGATGGTGCTTAGATTAGTTATATATAAATCCAGCTATTTTACCGGACTACGGCGAAGCAAAGGGACGATTAGGCGTTTTAGCGCCGTATATAGGTTAGGTTAATCTGTTTCTTCTAGTCACATATAATAAACCTTAGAACCTGCCTCGTGATTATATGCTCCGGACGAGCAATTAAACAAGCCTGATAGTTCTATCAATGCTCCGTCTTGTTTTCTTTAACGATTATAGATAGGGATTATTGTAATTTCAAACCGTGTTAAAGCTACCCTCCTCGCTTATAACTTTGCATTGAGAGGGTTCTATAAATATTATAATATAATAATAATATCCTGGGACATTCTTCAGACACGGCCATCTGATCCCAAACTAAGCACAGCTTGTACTATGGAAATCAGACAAATCATATACTACTTTTCTTTTGTTACAAGCAGACATGTTTATGCACACAAATATCTATCACGGGTGGTAATTAAACACACAACCTGCGGCTTGAAAAGCAAGTAACAACCAATAATATAAGAATTTAAATTTGTTACTAGTAACCATATGTTAAAGATTGCGCAAAAACAGTTCCTTAATGCTCTATATCTATACATATTATAATAAAATAGTAGGAAAGTAAAAACTGTACATTGAATAGTTTTTAAAAGGATTCTTGGGGTGGGATCTACAATCGATATCGAATCCAAAAATATAGTTTTTAGAATTTTTGTCTCTTTGTCTGTATGTATGTCCTGTATGTATGTCCGGGCTAAACTCAAAAAGTAGTGCATGGATTTACTTAAAATTTTGCATGAATATTACTTAGAGGTTGGGTCACCATAAAGGCTACATATTATCACGCTATCACCTACAGGGGGAGGAGCTGTGATAATTTATAAGATTTAACGCGGGTAAAACCGCGGGGCACAGCTAGTGTTTCATAAAAGAGATACCGACAGGAATCCTGTAGCTTAGCATAGTAACTTTACATAGTATCAATGAATATGTGTATTCTATTCACGTTCTATCAATATAATGTATATCCCAAAGCAATGGTGAGTGGACGATCATATATTTAGAACTGGAATGATGCTGTCTGTACCTATGTACTTTCAATGTCAAACCATGATGAGCTACTGTATTATCATTAATAGGTGAACACATGGTTTATAATTTTCAACAACTAAAATGGTGTATAACTACGATATCGATGCCACAAAAGATCTTCCATCTATGGTGGTATCAAAATCATTTTTATACCAAAGCTTGCTCCTGCTTTGCTGTAGTATTTGTTTTAGTAGGTGAATTTTGTGTTTGTTATTATTAATGTCGTAGTTGATATCATTGATCGCAGCCAACAGGTGAAGTTGCATTAATATAAACAGCGCACAGGAAGTCAAATTCCACATTTCGCAACATCGTATCTAGGCCAAGTAAGTACGTATTAATGTGGTTCGTATTAAGTGGTAAGTATTATTTGATTATTCTAGGACGGTCAAGGTATCGTAATAGAAAAAAAAAACTATTTTGACCGGTAGTAGTCACTAACGACAGTTGTATAATGGCCTTATTTGTAACTTATATCTTGTACAGTATTTAACCTACAACCGTCAATCAGATCGCTAAGTGTCGCCCCAATGTCGACCAGGAGATTAACCTCACACAGAAGGACTTCACATCCAAACCGTCCATGAATATTACACCGTTTGTATCGAGCGCCAAAGTCATTGGCAATATTTCAGTTAAATCAATAGATAATAAGACCAATCCATAAGTATTAAGATAAGGATGAGTGTCTATCGCCATATATAATTTCATCAAACACATTGCTACTTATTGACGCATGCAAATCATTGATGTTTACAGAAGAGATAAAACGGAAAAACAAGTAGTAAATTGTCGTTTCCACTTCTCGTAATTCATCTAAATCTTTGATGTTCGATATTTTACGCCCTTGTTGTGGATGACAAGCTGGTGATAGTTACTAAAGAGGTCGTTTTAAATTTTCCAGATGTATGCAGTACCTCGTGACTGAGTGGTACAAGACGTACAAAGAAATATGTCATAATATCTTGTAGTAAATAATATTCAAGTTGTTACAAAAAGACAGTTTCTTTATGCGTCATTCAGACATTTTAACAAAGAACTGAAATAAAAGCGTGTTTCTAGAGCAGCCAAATGAAAATAAAAGCATTCTAGGACTGCGAAGTGGAAATAGTCGGAATTCGAATATTCAGAAACAGAAGCAGTAAAACATAACTAGTAGCAAATGTTAATGAGGTGTTTATAATTTAAGTTCACTTTATAAACAAAGATAACATGTGTGATATTATCATTAACAAGATAAACACGTGACATCTCATCTCAAGTGCTTAACAGTGAAATATCTATTAAACACACGAGTGTCACTAATAGAAAAGCCTTGAAAAGAACACATAGCGTTGTAAACTTGTAATGTAATGGAAAATCTGTATCGTGTAAATCATTACGCGGTTTATGTTAATAACGTAAAGGATGATAAAGCACGCACAGGCGCTCGTAAATGTGTTGGCACCATTACGGTCCTAGCTACTTCGTAGTTATCTCACGTCATGCTCTATAGACCTTCTATATCCACGCTGAAGAAATATTGCTCCTTGTAGTTCATCACACGGTAGCTCTACGAGTACAATCTTCCCAGAAGCTTCACAGAACCGACTCACGAAACGTGGGCGTCTACGTTTTACAGAAATGGAATCGTTCAATAAATCTAAAAGATAAAGCTTACACGTTCCCCTTAATGTGTTCGATAAACTCAAAATTTATTTATTCGTTAAATAAACAAATAGAAGTTACAAAGGAATCGAAGAGAACTGTAGATAGGATCGAACACGTCGATGGGTCACGAGCGACGCGAAAGCACGCGCGAGCTCAAAGTCAAACCTCTAACAAAACGCAGGGGTCAGCGTTCGCATTGCCAGATTTTGAATCAGAGACATTCCACGAGTTGCAACGTTAGGTACGTTGCAACTCGTGGAATGTCTCTGTGAAAGCGATAGAATTAAAAATGCACAATCGGAATGGAACTTTGTTGAATAAAGAAATCAAATAACAGTTGAGATGAACAACATAGTATTCATAAAATTTATTGCCATGTACTAGTTTTAATATTATGTCCCGTCGGATTTGAAAGTTTAAATGCTAATATAAATAATAGTCACCAAAGATTGATACTGATTATTGCAATCACGTGGAATATTTTACAATCATTTGTAGGTACAAAATATGTATTATGGTTACCTACAAAATCCTTAGATGTAAATTGGCTACGAAACTATGTAAATTAGTGAAGCACGCTTGCCGTGACAAACAATTTGAGTAAGATCTGCGTACAAACCACTATCATGCTATCTTACAACATAACATTAATGGCTTTTTAAATAATTATGGCTGAAATTAACGTCATCTGACCTTCTTATCTTTCAGTCATTTTTTTGTAATGTTCCTTCAAAATATCCGTAAGCGCCCCTCTTCATAATTTAGAATTAGGTATTTTTGATAATTTTATTGATTTATTCACCTGAACACCAAATTACAGGGCAAACCCAGAAACAAGGCATACATGTCATGGGTCATTAGTTTCAATGTTCAAGGAATGCATTTACGAGCACCACTAGAGATACAATAACATACACAAACAATGATAATTGAAACGTAGAACCGACGTCACATGTATAATGAGATGGCAGCGAGAAGCCACGCATTGAATACAGATTAATTGGTAACAATAAATAAAGATACAGACAAAGAAATCGGATTCATTAATTCAATCAGTGCAAGGGTCAAAACCCCTGAAACTTGTATAATGTACAGTATTTTAAAGAAGCAATATCATACATGGTCTAAATGTTGCTTGAAGACTATAGTATTTACAAGTATCATCTGCATGCACAATCTGCATTCGATTATCGATACACCCAATCGAACGAATGTTCAAATGACGTAATTATTTACCATCGAACTGTTTTAGCAACGGAACAATGAATATGACAGCAGTAGGAGGGCAGGCGTACGTGACAAGGAACATTTATTTACAAAGTTATCAGAACCCAGAACTGATATGATTTGTACGACACGATCACAATCAGTTTACACTAACAAACTTTATATAAATGAAATAGGAAGAACTATAGACTCGAGATATGTGATCGGAATTACGGAGGAAGCCCGCGAGAGCAGGCGGCGCGGCGCAGGAAACTAAATAAAACGCTACTTAGCACCAGCGACGTGACACAAATCAAAAGCAATTATTTTCAATGAAGAATAATTGCTATTATTTAAAGAGAAGTATAATATACGGTGAATCTCGTTATTGATATTGTAGAATCTAATTAACATGTTTAAGTACTTTGTTATTTAATATTATGTTGAAGAACGAAGTGTTGTGTCTAAGATAAACTTCTAAAATGTTTGCTTATTTGTCGAATAGCTGTTAGTCTGCAATTCAGTAAATATGCGAAAATACCTGCAATAATGGTTGGGATGAAAACAGCCGTTTCATTGTTTAATTGATGTTAAAAACATGTAGTTAATGTTAATTTCAATTTTATTAACGTTTTATGAGCCGTATGTTGTCATAGCTAACAAGGTATTTTTAAACGTTACAGCAACTCTAATGAAGTATATTTATATGACAAACAATATATACATTTACATATGCCCAAGTATATCATATACACAGTTGATATATTATTGGGATGGCATTTGTAATGCGCGAGCATGCGGAACTGGTTGTAGAGCAAAATGCAATGTAAAGTGGAGGCCAACTGACTCGCCTGTACATTATAGCGCAGCAAGTGGCTGAGAACTGGACTGCCACGAGCCACACCCTCCAAACAAATCATATCTATATAACGCAGTTAAAACTATAATAACGTGGTGAACAAATTTAGGTATAGAGAGCTTGTAATGCTTTTGTGCAGAATCAGAATATCATCCCGTGGGGGCGTAGAAGTCGACCCGAAAATCTACCAGAGGACGGGCAATAGCTTCATTCTGAGTACTATGACCATCTTACTGCGATCGCCAACTCGCCTCCCAAGCGTGGCGATTATGGCATATCCCCCCAAGATAATTCTTGAGGGAGGCTTGTCCAGCAGTGGACTTATTTCAGTTGTAATGATGATGATGATGAATGCTATTTTCAACATGTCCATTATACGAATTGTAGAAAATTAAATTTTCACATCTCATATCAACTAGTTTAGTGAGAAGATGAGAGAGCCTATTCCAGCTGTCGTTAAAACATTCCATGCCTATAGTACAAGTTATAATTGTATTATTCACCAGGCGCATTGAGCCGCTCATTGCTTAATGCTCTCACCGGCCCGTAAGAGATCGGCGAGGTTAAGCAACCAGGCTCGCGGTCAGTCCATAGATGGATGAGCACCAAAGTGATTTAATTTCTGAGCGTCTCCGTGTTTCAGAAAGCACGTTAAGCTGTAGCCATTAGGCAACAGCCGTTAAGCTATGTCAGAGGCCTACTGGGCGGCTTGAACAACTCTGACATTAGGGTACCATTTCCCATACGATAAGTAAGTATTATTCACTATTATCTTAAATTCCTTCTTTACATTTTCATTGGAGTCTGCTCCTATTCTAAACTATTGTGACTAGTTAAATGAGCTATTACCGTCGGTGCTAGCCATCAGTAATACAAGCACTACACGACTAGTACTAGCATTCTATAATAATATTGGGATTCTAAGTATCTATAATCAGCACCGGATTGGGCTCAACATACTTTCCGAGGGACGGAGGACTCTCACCAATCCCAGTCCAAAACAAATATTCTACTTTACACATAGATTTGCCTAGAGCGGGGTTCCCAGAACACGGGGGTCGTGTTCGTTTGAAAATGTATTATTAACCGACTCAAAAGAAGGTTTATAGCAAAGAAAATGTATAAAATTTTACGCGGGTAACACCGCGGGGCACAGCTAGTCTACGATATAAAAATAAGTCGGGTTTTCCTTCCTGACGCTATAACTCCAGAACGCACGAACCGATTTCCACGGTTTTGCATTCGTTGGAAAGGTTTCGGGCTCCGTGAGGTTTATAGCAAAGAAAATTTATAAAATTTAACGCGAGTAACACCGCGTGGCACAGCTAGTCATTTATAAAACGGTGACTAAACAAATGTGTATGATAATGAGCGACATAAACATTTCGCTTTAGCCAAGCGATTTAATTGTTTTGTCTAGTCTAGCTTACTGCACCTGTTAAATTGTTATGTTAGCACATATGCAATTCCTTAATTATATCTAAACTAACTGTGCCCGCGGTTTCACCTGCGTTAATCTGTTCAAGATTGGTCGTACCAACTCAGAAACCTTCGTGGGCTCATGCATAACACTTTGCTGAAGATCATCACATGATCAAATGTATAGTTTACGATTATATAAAGGACATACAGACAAACATTAATGTTTATATTTATAGATAGAAGATTTTGCGACATTTTCGAGACGAACCGAATACGAATAGGTACGCTATTTTGAATAATGCTGTACCAAGCAAGATGCATGTAAACAACATTTTATATGTTAGTGAGTAAATGTGGAAACATAAAAATCTTTCATCTGTCATCGCTGTCGCGTTTGTATCCGCGCTGACCCAATTCTGGATTAAGAATGGAATATTACAGAAATAATCCCGCTGGACAGCCTTCATAATATACCTAACGAAAGGCAACATGGCGACCGATGTACAGATGTCGATTGCAATAACAACGAAAAACGCATATTTGCTCATTCTATTATTATCAAATGTTTAGGTAGAATTTTTATGAATGTCACAGCCACTGCAGTGCCAGCAAAAAGTTGTATTCTATAAAATACGAGCTATTGTATGTTCTAATTAGAATCGTGAGAAATGTGAAGAATTGTATTACTCGAATGCTACAGAGTCCGTAGGTTTAAGCTCTAATGACACTTAACGTTAAATGGTTCGAAAATATCGTTTTGCTATCAATATCTTTTCTGAGGATGTATTTTTACCTTACAGAATAAACTCTAGGAAATAGTTTTATGTTGTTTTTATTGTGGTCCAGACTAGTCGCCTGATTTCATCAGAGAGGGAGAAGAGTAGGCAAAGGAATGTGCGATGCTATAATAATAATAATGTCTCCGAACATTATTTACACACTGATCCCAAACTAAGCAGAGCTTGTAATATGGAAACCAGATAAAATCATGAATTGTAGTATATCAGACTACAACAGGCTCGTCAAACAGCTATGTATGTTGCAGGCGTTATAGGCTACAGCAATCGCTTACTATCAGTTAGCACGTATGTTTTTTCGCCGACTTGGCCTCGTATATAAAAAATTAAAGCTCAGCCATGGCTGTTTTATTCCAGAGAAGTATAACTGGCACATCTTTTACTAATAGTAGCTCCATGCTAGATAATGTTATCGGCGCTTTCCTTAGGTGAAGAGCTGGTCAAATGTAATGCCAGAATACTTAAATAGGTATTTGTCCTCAAAGTACCGTAATAGAAAAAAACATTGTTCTTTTTCATAAAATTGTCGATTGCAGTTTTGACACTACAAACAAGCCTGAATTTTTTTGTCTGACTTTGCATTTTATTTGTGAGTCATCGTGATACAATAAGAATTTTGGAGTAACTGAACAACCAGTTTGGAACGCTAACACTAATAAAAGACCAAACAATTGCGAGTCTGACTAGCGCACTGGGGAGGGATTCTGAACAAGAATTATATATCATACATTTCATCGCGGGAATTAAGTCTCAGAGACTCCTTATATCTAAGTTTCTACTTAAGTATATGCGTTTCTAAAGTGATATTGGGTGTCGTTTTCAACTTTATACTAAGCCTAACGTAGATTAGGGAAAATATATACTAGAAGCTGTCTATTAAACAAGAATCTAAATAGGAAAACGAAGCTATACGTGATCAAAATATACAAAGCAAAATAATAAGGAATGTATCGAGTCTGTTGGCACCTTGCAGCAAAGATCGTTGCGGTGCATAACACAATACTCAAGTTACGTCTATTGCTGAGAAAATGTAGGTCGTGTCCGATTTCAAAGCATTGCGGGACTTGCACAACTTATTTCTAACTGCCAATGGCAAATATACAACTTACTTTCGATACTTGTGGATTTATCTATACATTTTAATGGAGAGAGTAACGAAAACTGAACCGAACTCCCTTATTTCAAAACAAAGTTAAAAGTTAGAACTAGTTTGAACCACAGATAGGCAAACTGATTTGTAATTTTTTTTTTTTACCCTATATTTAGTTTGAACTTGTTTTGTAAGAAAAGAAGGCATATAATGAACCATAAACGGAGGCAAGCTTTTCTCCGTACCAGTTTTAATGACAGTTTCAGTAGTATTCGGGCAGGCTACAAGAACTTTCATAATTAAATTGACGTACATATTTTGAACTGACATTACAGTATAAAAATTCTAATTTCATTATCTTGGGACATATTTTGTCTTTGTCATTCAAATGAAATTTTACATCGGATGGAATGCGACAACACATCTGTAAAGCTGAACTCTGTTTATTTTAATTATGGTACACTTAACAATAAACTACTGTATATTTTTGCATTGAAATCTAAACGAAACCTAATGATATTGTATATTTTAAAATGGAGAATATACAGGAACTTATAAAAATTAACGTAAAAGATTTTCCATTATTTACAAGAAGCATGGAACCAGTTTCTGAAAGCATGTACAATCACAGTTTATAAAGAATACTTCTTAGGAATAAATAGGTACACATAAGAAGCTTTCATTACACAGTCCCTCACACCCGACATTTGCGGTAAATGTAATATTAATGAATTATAATGAGTAACCGTTATTGTCCATATAAGCGATATACCTTGCAATGTAAAACAATAATAGTTAGTCATATATATCAACAAAAAAATGCGTCAGCTGACCGTCACTTTTATAAGGCAACTAGCTGTGCCCCGCGGTGTTACCCGCGTTAAATTTTATAAATTTTCTTTGCTATAAACCTCACGGAGCCCGAGACCTTACCAACGAATGCAAAACCGTGGAAATCGGTTCATGCGTTCTGGAGTTATAGCGTCAGGAAGGAAAACCCGACTTATTTTTATTATAAGGCAATAATTTATTTTTTTCTAGTAATTCTATAGTTGCTCAATTTTAATTATACAACGAGTACTTATCACGATGCAAGTCGCCATGATACATATAAATTAAATATCTGGGCAACCGAGTTCAGCTCTTTTTGCACATAATACACAAAAACAAGTGTTCTCAAAAACATGATACTATAAATGGTTTTTATCTCCGAAACGTTTAAATTGCTCGTATATGTATTTTTTTTAAATGGTCTGTTATAATAATAACTATTATGACTGGCATGTTGGTCTAGCTAGTGGATAGGGACGCTGCCTGCTAAACCAGAGGACGTGAGTTCGAACCTCACGCAGGATAATTCTTTGTGTGATAAGCATGATTATTGTGTGTAATCTATCTATAATATGTATACAACAGGTAACGTAATTAACGCACACCCTCAAACACCCCAATTAGAATATTATGTTGTAATCATAATACATACACTGAATTTTTAATTTAACATGTATATGCAATGTTATTTAATAAAAAAGTTTCTTGGAATAAAGTTTATTCTTAGTTTTTTCTTTATTTAGTGTTGAATGATGGAATTTGTATGAATACTAATAAAACTGCGATTTTAAAAGTCTTATTATTTTGACTTACGGTCTATTTCAATTTGTTTTAACTGTATAGGGTTAATATGACAATAATTTCCGTAGTTTTATTTATTTTTGGAATAAAAAAATACCTATATTAAAAATGATATAAATCGATTCAGTAAACGATTCTGAACAAACTATTTTCAGGATGTGTGTTAACTAAGTTACATTGTATGTATATCAAAATTTATAAGTACCTACCTATATTTATCAGTTGCCTAGGAGCCATAGTACAATATGTTCTGCTTAGTTTGGGATCAGATGGCATTGTGTTGTCGTTGTCACAAGATAATTATTTTATGTATTTTATACAGTAGTTGCGGACAAAACATCTGTCACAAGCTTAACTCTAACTTATCGGTTTATTGGCTTTTCGGGACATTTTTCTTGCAAATAGCTAACATCGTGCATCTGATAATCTGAATAGACAATAGGGGTTTAAAATTATACACAAATAGAACAACATTCGGCTAGGGTAGGACATAATGAATCTAATTATTCCTCTAGACGTTACTGGGTCGGCAAACTCGTATGTTATTGAGTATTTTCTATGTTAGTACCCTAACGTGCACTAAACTTTATTGTTTAGCGAGGAGTTTAGAGTAAACAG
The DNA here is from genome assembly GCA_951640165.1 of Pseudoips prasinana. Lineage (NCBI taxonomy): Eukaryota > Metazoa > Arthropoda > Insecta > Lepidoptera > Nolidae > Pseudoips > Pseudoips prasinana. Next base: position 16,039,926 of record OX621236.1, on the reverse strand, counting down.
ATTGCTTTCATTTTCATCTCAATTTTCTCTGTGATGGAAAAATACCAAGTGTTTTTATTCTCAGAATAAAATTGCAGGGAAATTGTATTTTGTTTTTTTAAAGACATGATAATATTGTGTGGGAAACATACAAGTTGAAAATATTATATCGACGCATTTCGGCCGAGGCGGCCAGTCTCAATTGAAACTAGCCATCTGCGCTGGACATATTATACACAAGTGTGTGCCTGAATACATGGGCACGTTCTCTTCATTACTCTGATGACCCAATGGGACGAATAGCTACACGCCCGGTCAGTATAGAACGGACAGGTTTTCATACTCTTCGCGGTACGGGGTGTAATTCTTCCTACTTACTACTAATAAATTATATTAACTAAAACTCAGTTTACACCGACCCGGGATTTGGACCTAGGGCCTCAATATCCGAGTTTGAACACGATGCCGCTAGACTAACTCTGCAGTTACGAGAGAATACTATACAAGATTGCCGATTTTCTATTTTGTAAGTAATTGGATTAAAAAAAAGAAAATTACCCCTATGTCCTGTATCCAAAATGACCCCGCAATTGATAACTTTTTTTGACGAATTTCAACTAATTTAATACAACGAACCTCTGTATAAAAATATTAATATGAATTGATATTAATCGGACCAAGTTAAGTCTCCACATCTGACAGTCTCAGATTTCATGGTCAAGAGAGGAATTAATTCAAATCTCGCGAACATCCGGATTGCGGATAGATATGGCTTTACTGGTTCTTATTTATGCACGGAAGTCGTAATCTTGACTAAAATAAGAGTGGTCTAACATTCTAATTTTAATTTATAACGAATAGGGAACAAAGACAAATATGGCATCGAGGAAAATAGTTGTATATATTCGTATGACTAAAACAGATAACAAATAACTCAGGACAATTAATTACAACATATATACATCTAACCGTCAAATACTCCCTGACTTCTTGTAGGAAAAGTTCTGTATTCTTAATAACTGCACATATTATCATGAAATATATCCAAGAATCATCTCGATTTCATATGAAATATCTGCATAAAAATCGAGTCATACATTTTGGTCATAAATTGACACATATTGAGGTTTCCAACTTATTAACTCCCTTTTTTCATAACTATGATATGATAATCCGTAACTACTTCTATAATTTTGCTATATTTATCTACTAGGGACGTTTTATATGGTCAGAAAATGATTTGAACATATTAAATAAAATCATTATAATAACATGGTAAGTACTATTAAAATGTTAATAATTTACATGATTTTTTGCGAGCATCCCCAAGTAAATCAGGAATCCAGTGAAGAAAAATACATTCCGAACTGCTGACATTCATATAAGATGCAAATAATACTTAAATTTGATTGCCATTAATAACAAGACCGTTGAGTATTCATAAAACAAAATGTGTGTAAAAAATGTATGAAAACATTGGTAATGTGGGAAAGGCGTGCGGGTCAGGGGCGAACACTCGGTTTCACTTAACAGTTGGTGGTACATGTTGGAGTCTGAGGCTCCGTCATACTATCGTGCTACTGCTTAACTTGCTACTTGTTGTAGTTTCACTGCACACTAACTCTGAGACAATTGTCCAAGTTTCTTGCCGCAACTTTGGACCAACTTGTAAAGCGCGCTCTCATTGTTTACAACATTTTATAGATACTTCGAAGTGCAACTCTCTCGTATTACCCTCATCGAGACTTTATCATGTTGTTTAGATGGTACTTAAACAATGTGTTAGGAAAAATATTATTATAATACGAAATCTTTTTCTTTCTTATTGTTAATACTTAAGTTAAAATAGTGGTAAAACCAGTTTAAGTTACTGTGTAGGTTAACAAGTTATATAAACGAAAACAAAAAGTCATATTCGAAAAGTTAATAAAAGTTGGGAAGGCAATTTCGAAATGTCACATGAATAGGGATCGATTTAAACTTCGATATCACAAAACACGGTAGTCTTACGGGCTTCGGACAAGCACCGACCTCCTTTCCCCGTTGCACTGGCGCAACGAACAAACAGAATAACTAGACGAAGATGTCGGCGTACGAAATCGTAGCGGAACCTGCGCGCGCGACTTTCACTACCGTCCGTATGCGCGTGCTCGAGCGCTGCGTGCGAACCGCGCGCCGCTGTGAGTGCTACTGATGATGGCAACGCCGCCGGCGCATGGAGGGGCCAACCCGGCAATCATGACCATCAGATAATTTTATCAAGCTGAAACCTACCCCCTATTCATGACAGCGTTATCTATGTTCAACGCCCAGATACCTACTATTGCAGCTGCGCCAATTCCTTTATCGTTAATGTCACTTATGTCCCACATAATTTGTCAACAGGAAAAAATGGATAAACAATTTTATCATCCGACTTCAAAACAGAACAGTAAATTTTTGATGAGAGTAATAATTTAGGATAAGTATTAGGAAAATTCTAAATAACAGTGGCTACTGTAGATTGACAGCAGAGTTTTCATTATCAACCCACACATAAGCGAATTGTGGTTATTGTATTCAAATTACACCTACTCATATTTCTGTATTTACACGAGTGGGCAGAATATGGTACGGTGCCCTGCCTTTGCATTATTAATTATAGAGTACTAATATATTGAGTTGATGAGAACTGCAATCATAGTTTGTCATATAGCTTTCTGAGATACTTTATTTATGCATGCCGATACATTACTTTCATAGTCACATAAAAGCAATTAACCATATAAAAGTTAACAGACCCAAAAAGGGAGTGTTATAAGTTTGAAGCTTATGTCTGTGTACCGGAGTGTCTACATGTCTTTGGAGTCGGAACTCCCAAACGGAGGAGCCGATTTGTTTATATAATTTATGTTTATTTACTATTATAGTTGTTTGCTTTATTTAATTAAAGGCCATTGAGCCGAGAGTAAGTTGCATCTCTTCATTTAGCTGGAGATGGGGATCATCAAGGAAGGGTCGCATTCTAAGGGCCGCTATTCGGATTGAAGAACATATCATCAAGGGACATTTCATCTATGAATGCAAACTATGGGTCCGGGCAGGCGATGGTCGTCGCGACGCGTTCGCGGTCGTACTCTCGGCCGACGAGTAAGATATATCGGATTGTGTATAACGAGAGTTTCTAAAAACCTTGTCTTGTGCTAGGTAATCCTGATATCATCATTACTGTAAAGTACTGGTTGCGTAGTTAGGGAATTGGTCTAATAGAAGATTTAGTAAATCGGCATTTAATCATTTAAAATTCCGCCCGATACTTCAGCCGCTAGAGAAATGCCTACTGGGAGATTGATTTATCCGAACTAAGATTAAAATGCGTTCAGTTCTAAACAGGCAAGTTGTCTTAGTAGATGAGCCGCGAGAAGATAATACACATTTGGATTTAATAATAGATAAAATTGATAGACCCGGATTGTATCTCTAAACATTTTGTACGTTTAAATCTGATATATAGACATTTCTTTCTTGATTTCAATGGGTTTGCGCTTGAACAGAATCTCGCCTAATATAAAACGTAGGCGCGTTTAAAGGTAACCTTGAATAAACCCATATTACAACAGTATCTTCTAGCGAAACTAAAATGCAATCTCCTATAACTTAAGATTCGAGTACAAACCTTAGTATCAGCAAAGTAAGGTACGTTAAACATATTTCTACTAATTTATACTTTGATCCTTAATCGGACGGTGTTGTATACTTATATAAATACATATTAATGATAACATATCGTTTCATAAAATTTAATTAGTAATCGAATTATTTCATTAGATAAATACAATGAAACGTGTTATACCTGATTTTATATTAGTATTACAAATATATGGGCCACACATCACTGTGTCATAGGACCATTGAAAACTTTTGCAAATTACTGAAATGTACAGACGCCAGCACATCAAGTTACCAAAGCATCTGTCCAATTTCCCCAATTGAAAGTGAACCTTATGCTTTTGTGATAAAGTCAAATATCTATAAAAGAAATTTGACAGATTGGGGTAGCTGGATGTGTAGGCGTCTGTACTACCGGGGGAATATATGGTGCATAACCGCTGCGTTCTTTCCGATGCTCCGTAGTCTAAACGACTTGATGGATGTTAATCATATATGTGTCCGTCTATATCTGCGACCAAAACCGTCCCAAATACACCTAGTTTATTAAAATTCATCGACCGGTTTTAAATAGGGAACGTTCCAACGACCTCAGCGGTGGTGCATTGTATATATCCAGATTATGTACCATCGAGATATATGTACACAGTGCACCAAACTGGTTTCTTTTCTTCATTAGCAATGTATGGGAAATCTTATTAAGAACTTTTTTAAATTATTGAAATGTTCAACGCTTTTGGCGGTAACATATAAAATTTAATAAGCCGTTGTGTATCTTAACTACCCACCAATACTATGTTTTTATTTGACGGGCCTGTTGGCGTGGTTGGCAAATGCTTGCTTTTCACGCCGGAGGTAGTGTGTTCAATTCCCACCCAGAACACACAGACAGTTATTTGTGTACTTGAACATGTCTGTTTGTTCTGAGTCTGGCTGTAATAATCTATATAAGTATTTAGTTACAAAAAAAAACAGTATATGTAGTATACCAGTTATCACTTTTCCATAGTTTGGGATCAGATGGCCGTGTGTAAATAATGTCCCAGGATACATAAAATGCTTTGTTACAAATAAAAAAAAAAAAACAAGGAATAAATATTACAGGAAAATATTGACACGGAACCTTAATAATGCGAGCCCACTCGCTTTGTGTATACGTAGTGTTTTTTACAGATACATCTAAGATAAAACAATAACACAATAAGTAGATAAACGATAACTAAACGCGGTCAGAAGAGATATGAGGTGGCATCTATCACATAATTCTAGGTTGGCATTCAAACTAGAACGAGTAAAAAAAGTTAAAAGATAATACAATATGTAAATACCTATTTAAATACATAACAAGGTACAAGGTAAAATATATGTATATTTTGTCTCCAGTTCACACGTAGGGCGTTGACCCACTTATTGTAATACTCGCCCACTTATTATAGCCATCTGAATACCTTGAGATATTATGTGATAATTTAATTGAAAAAATACTTTGTAAAACCAAAAAACAGTGGTTTTAACTAGACACAGAATAGCTACAGGCATGTTTTATCTCATTCACTGTACATGCACACAACTGTAGAATAACAAAAATAAAATATGTTTTAATCACTAGTTTTATTCGTTATATTTAGTCGGTATTATGAATGAGTCCCCAAATTCATGGGGTATACCTGAAGCCTAATTTCAAGTACTGGACTCCGTCCATTTAAGTCTTCAGAATATCAGTTAAATAGATTACCTCGCTAACTAATTATACTTGATTAGTTCACTAACTACTTGTAGTTTTGAAGCGATATGTCAATTCGAAGTAGGTCAAAATCAACTTCTAAGACTTGTGTTTCTACATTTTATAATTGGTATAAGTACTCGTAGGTATATGGGATATGCTTTAATTTTCTATTCGGTATAATCGGTTATGCTTTAATTTTCTCATACATTTAACGTGTTAAAACAGGTCAGTTTTTAGCCGACTTCAAAAAGGTAGAAGACAGAAGGTGGTTCTCAATTCGTACCATATACATATTCGTATTGTGTGTGTTGATTTCTGCGGCGTTTATGAACAGATTTTTAAATTTCTATTGTTGTATGATATTTAAAATTACAAGTAAAATATCTCAGGAATTATAAGAATATATTTTTATGAATAATTCAAGTGTCATAAATATGTCAATAAAATCATATTTATTTTATTCATACATCAATTAAATAAAAGAACATTGATATTTGTTTCAACAAAATCTCATTAATACAATATCGTTGACGTAATTTCCGATTTAACCAACTCTCATTGATATAATATCGTTGTCATAATGCTCGATTTAATCAAACCGCGCAATGTCATTGTAAGCATATCTTATATCAACTTAATCAATATATATAGGGTTATAGGTAATTAGTGTTTACTGTTCACATTGGATATTCAAATCGAATTAGCCCACGATAAATACAAAAACTACAAAATACCGATCAACAGCATTTACATTTGCTTGATATAAATTCAATTATGGCAACGTTGCCGCGTTGCTAATAGATTTTTGTCTACCTTTTTATTTTTTATAAATATTCCCAATAATTAGAAGTGTGAACACGTAAGAATCAGCAATCAAAATTGATGACAGTCGGTCTTCCGATACGGGTTGAGTCGACTTTCGAATTCGAATTATTATCTACGTTATTAACTGCGATCAAATATTAATAATGAGTTCAATATTTAACGCACACCAGTAGTGTAAGATCACTACAGTTATTTATAAATAATTAAAAATATAGAATTAGTTATTTCGGAGCAGCTGGATCGGAAGCGGTGCGATCTATTTTTCTTTTAACTTAGGATAATATACTGAAGCCTAAGCTCGGACTTGGCTAGTTCTAATATACGAATTATTACAACACCTATTAAAACAGTCATGAAAGAGCCCTATGTTAGGTGGCTTGTTTCTGCCAACAAACCAAATTTTCGGAACAATAAAATAAGAACTTACGGCTTTAGAACTTGCTATAATATAATTAGTATATAAAAACTAGCCAAGTCAGATCTTAGGCTTCAAGTATATTATCCTAAGTTATGAGAAAAAATATATTGTAAGTTGTTATAAAGTTTTATATGTCGTAATAATTAATTTCAGGACTGACCATAGATAGAACTTGGCACCGATTAAAATCTCACGTCTTTTATCGTCCAACTCAACAACCAAGGCATAAATTATCATAATATTGAACTTGGCTCTCATTACACATTTATGTTTTTGATGGGTTTATTAAATCTGCTAACAGTGCTCAAGTGCCATCTAGCAAGAGACCTCTACTATCACTTACTGCAATTTCTTAAATAATGACTAACGCCATCTCTTAGAAAATAATAGAACCACAGTTGGTAATTACGGTCTATCATACTAATTAATGACATCTGTTGGTGTGGTAGAAATTTTCATACGTCATATTTCACAACAAGGGTTATTTGTGTTTGACATAGACAGTGCCGTACACAACCAGAATTTTATGGGCTTATAATTCTAACAAGATGGGTATTAATTGCGTAAAAGATTTCTGTTGTCGCTTTCTTGTTTTCTAGGACTGAGTTCACAGCAGAACATAAAAAGCGGTCCGTCTAAACAGGCATCGCTTCACGACCGTCCGATAAGCGAATCCCTCGATTTCTTCGAAATCGCGAACAATCACACATATTTTTATATAAATTTCCAAAAATTCACATCCGCGCGAACTGTTCATGATCGTTCGAGTGTTTCCATCGCACGACGTTAGTTCGTACGCTCAATAGCTAATTACGACGCTAATTTATGAAATAGTTCATCGTATCATGACAGCCTTGCTGAGCTAAATGAATGGTTTGAAAATAGGTTGGAAATTCATACTACATTGGTATATTATCATTAATTAAGATGATTGATTATGTTAAAATTGTTTTTAAGTCCTTAATTATGTACAGACGCCAGCACATCAAGCTACCCCAATCTGACAAATTATCTCAAATGAAAGTGAACCTTATACTTATGTGATAAAGTTGAAAACCTAATAAATAAATTTGACAGATTGCGGTAGCTGGATATGCTGGCGTCTGTACCTTATGTTAAAAATTAAAACTTAATCAGAGCGTGTTTAAAGTGGCATATTAAGAAATGGTTGCCCTTTAATGTGACTTTGACATATCATAGTGATGCAAGCCTTCCATATTCATTCACATATTCCATTCAACTTTATTATAGTGGTTTCACTTACGATCATAAATTATTGCACTTATTTACATACACAGGCTCAATCGATATAGATAAATACTCTTTATTGCACACCTTAATTGGTGAATTATAACAACAGGCGGTCGTACCGCAGACAGCGGATGGGCAAGAATGAGAAATAAAGAATACAACAATATGAAGGTAGTGTGCAAGATGAAGGAATTTAAGTAGGAATTGAAATACTTCATCATCATCATATAAGCCGAAAGACGTCCACTTCTGGACAAAAGCCTCCCCCAAGGATCTCCACAATAGCCGGTCCTGCGCTGCCTGCATCCAGCGGCTTCCCGCGACCCATGCAAGATCGTCGGTCCACCATGTAGGGGGCCTGCCCACGCTGAGTCTTCCGGTTCGTGGTGGCCACTCGAGAACGTTTGAAATACTTACACACTAATAATGTAATTTACTTAATAGTAATGATTGAATTGAGTGAATGATGAAGAAATCATGTCAATAACGAATTATATACGATACATGTACATACTTAATTTCATAAGCATAATAATAACTAAAGTAATATGGAAGGACAGTGGAAATGTCTTTACAGTGACAAGTAGTGAGTGGTGAGACTAAGGGATTAGCCACGTTTTACTGTTAAAGGCAATGCATTCCAGAGGGGAGCTGCCTCTACAATAAAAGTTATAAGATTTATAGGAATCAGTTGATAATTACATAGGTATTCTTGATATAAATATTTGTTATTATATATCATAGGGATATTAGTATATTTATTTATTTATGTATATATTTTTATATTTGTTGACTATTGTTAGTTTAAGTTAGGTTAAGGTTAATTTTTTCAAACACCTGCACTACCCAATTTATTTCTAGATCCTTGGATTATATTCCGATTAAGGTTGTCTGGAAGAAATCCCAGCAGCGATAAGACCGCCCATTGTACCTTAATAACTTTATGTTAAATTATTATGCTATGTATTGGTGTACAATAAAGCGTATTTTACTTTTACTTTATACTAAAAATGTTTGTTGAATGTGTTGGTAAAGGCATGTTTAGGTTTTCTGATGATGTCGCATGTGTATCACGGAGGAAGTGCAATCATTCTTTAAAATAATAGGAGTCTCAGAATTAAAGATTCGAGCTACCCACCTATGCTTTGTAAAGGGTTGTTAAACCAAATTAACATCTATCAACAACAAGTTAGGAGTTAACAGTGTAGACATGTATTTAAAACTAGCTGTGCCCGCGACTTCGTCCGCGTGTTAATTAGTTTATTTAGTTTTTTAGTAAAATAAAATACTTTTTCTAAAATAAAAGTAGCCTAAGTTACGCCTTATTACATCAGCTACCTGCCAATAAAAGTCCCGTCAAAATTGGCCCAGCCATTTCAGAGATTAGCCGGAACAAACAGACAGACAGACAAAAATTGTAAAAAATGTTATTTTGGTGTATGTACCGTATATATATTCATATTTATGTAGTAAAAACCGGATATTTCAATATTACAAACAGACACTCCAATTTTATTTATTTGTATAGATGTCTTTAACATTTTTGGATAACTTATTCTTACCTTACACACTTACCTTTCTTATCTAAATATTAACACAAAAGTAACAATTAAATAGGGCTCCTTTCCCTTCCTTTAACTTAACGTAAGGATAACAAGTAGACCCACTTCAAGAATTGAGTGACTAGTGTTTCATAAGTGCTTTTTATGTTTTTCTCTGAATATATTAATCTCTCGCATAACCTTTTCAACAATGACCGCAGGCTTCCAGTCACACTGTATTATTAAAGATTTTATTTGTGGCTCGTTTAATTGCAGTCACAATGATGGGTTGGCATCGGTCACAGTAGCGCTGCGGTGGGTATAAGTAAAAATGCACAATGTAATGTAGGTAGCTATCGGCACAAAAGCGTTACGTAAACTACAAAGGCTAATTTGCCTAATCGAGACTAGCGCTACGTCACGGCTCAGTAACGGTACCACAGTGATGTGATCTGTGCTCCTCCAATTGAAAGTATTCACAACGGTACTTCCGAATGTAACGAACCTTTGCATCAATGAGGCCGTCACGGATCAAATGCCACTGAAATAACTAGATTTATCTAAAAATAATAAGAAACTCCCAACTCCTTTGATCTAGAAAATGTAGTTGGACATCACGTGTGGCGCAGCGGCTATTTGTGTGACCCATAAATAATTGTTCAGTCTGGGTGAAATTTGTATCCATCTATTATATGTTTGTTAAGTACCCCGCGACACAGGGATTAGACTACCTAATGCAAGCGTAATCTTTAAAAAAAATGCATGAGTAGCCTCCATGACGAAGACGTAATACTGTAATTTTGAACGAGATAGACGGAATTGGGAATAAAAAGTAAATTCCACGCAGGCGCCAGCAAATCTAGTTCTATTAATAATAATAAAAGTATTAAAAAACCTCGTTTACATGTCATCACATTTCACATCATCAGCTCCTATAAATCTGGCCAAATGGACTATTTAATCGTCCCGTATGTCGTTAGCTAAAAACCACATATAAAATTGATTGGACCATTTCACATAAGTTAGATGACATGATGACACACGGGAATAATGAATCAAGCCACTGAGGCCAACATAATATGATACTTCAGAAGAACCAATACCTACATAACCTACACGTCACGGGTAAAAACGAATCTACTTAAATATACGTAACTAGCGGCCCGGTACGTGCTTCGCTACGTATAAGGCATAGTAATGAAAACAAAAAAATATTTTAAATTGCTGAAAGATGTTGATTTTACACTTTTTCAAGACTTTTTTCTCTACGTACAATCCTTCCCTGGACTTCCACGAATAATTCAAGACTAAAATTAGCCAAATCGGTAAAGGCGTTGTTGAGTTATAACATTACAACGAAAAGTGGCATTGATTTTTATATATATAGATAAGATAATAAATAATATCCTGGGACATTATTTACATACGTGATCACCATCTGATCCCAAACTAAACAGAGCTTGTACTATGGAAACCAGATAACTGATACACTTACTACTTTTCTTTTGTTAATACATACTTATATAGATATTACACTAAAACACAGGACAAACAGACATGTTCATGCACACAAATGTGTCCTGGTTGGGAATCGAACCCACGACCTCCGGCGTGAAAAGCAAGCATTTGCTAATCACGCCAACAGGCCCGTCAAGATAATTTCCAAACTACTAGTTTCAACGATAAAAAGTGTCTTGTTGGCATAGCGACAGCTCAACCGCAGAATATCGGGTATGATAACGCGTTGGGATCAGTGTCAATACTCAGATCAATCGGTATTATATTTTTTAATTAAAAAGCATAACCTTATCTATATGCAGTATTTTATCCAAATCGTTAAAGTTGTATCCAAGATACACGATATAATTAATTTATTATTACTAGCTGTGCCCCGTGGTGTTACCCGCGTTAAATTTTATAAATTTTCTTTGCTATAAACCTCACGGAGCCCGAGACCTTTCCAACGAATGCAAAACCGTGGAAATCGGTTCGTGCGTTCTGGAGTTATATCGTCAGAAAGGAAAACCCGACTTATTTTTATATAGTAGAAGATGTACAGTCGTACAGACGCCAGCACATCCAGATACCCCAATCAATCAAATTTCTTTAAGAAAATCTCTTAAAGAAATTTGATTGATTGGGGTAGCTTGATGTGCTGGCGTCTGTACATGCATATATACAAGAATTGCTCGTTTAAAGTTAGTACATAAAAGAAGGAAGTATATTTCTAGCAGCAAAAATAGTCGGGAGACAGCAAGCCAGTCCTGTGTCTGTGACATGAACGTTAGATAAAGAGGATAAAGGAATAGAGAGTGCATGTTGCTCTGCCTAAATATTGGTACAGTATAATATGACACGCGCTTATCTTCGTTCAGACGGTATATTTAAGTAACTCTTATATAGTAACTATAAGTTAATAGTTCTGTAATGCTAAATTGCAGATTAAGAGCTAACGAATTGCATCAGCAGGTCAGAGTTCGGTATTTGACTTCTAACATCAGACAAGTAGTTACTAGATAGAAGGAAGATTTATGAAAGCTAAATCTAAACAAAATGTCGTCATTATTTATTACTATCTAATTAACGACGAAAGAAAATGTTTAAAGCTAATAAATTGTCAACTAAGATAATAATTATGTCAATATGTTTATTACTGTATATCCTTACAAAGAGCAATACTTCATTCCGTTTATTTGTCAGCACAATTTATTTGATCTGCTTCTGTCATTGATCTCTGTCAGTCCAGATTTCATGATTCATTCTCCTTTACCGGATCACGAGGGCCATCATCTTTTAGCCAATTCAACGAAATTATCTTTTTGTCTTGTTCCTTACCGTATAAAAGTTTTAGTTACTATTGTTCCGGTTCCAGTTGGTTGTCCAGATACGTTATTGACGACAAGAAAGGACGTCGTCCTCTATTTGACTCTATTAAGTATTTTTATTTATCATACATATATGGAACCGAGTCCAGCACATCCAGCTACCCCAATCTGTCAAATTTCTTTTATAGATTTTCAACTTTATCACAAAAGCATAAGGTTAACTTTCAATTGGGGAAATTTGACAGAATGGGGTAGCTTGATGTGCTGGCGTCTGTACCTATTTGCTAGGGATGTGAACGGATTATATTATTTTTTATTCAATAACGTACATATGCTTGCCAAGCGATCCCATATAAAAAGCCATTTACTTATATAGAAAAATCGAATAATAGAAAATATTTATAGTGGTCAAATTTTTTGCATTTATGAAGAACGGGTTATAAGAATCGGTCTTACTATATTTTCTGCAGCTGAAAATTATTAGTTCAAAAATAATATACAAACATTGAAAATAAATAAACGTCTTGAGATAATTAACACATGGCCACCTGATCCCAAACTAGGCAGAGCCTGTACTATGGCAACGAGACAACGGTTTTTTTTAATATAAATCATACCTGGGTGTGATTTATGTGTCTAGACACAGAACAAATTATCGTGTCATCACACAAAGATTTGCCCTTGGTGGGGATAGAACCCAATACCTCTGTCTTAGCAATCAGGATCTCTTCTCTAACCAACATTAGAACAACAGTCCAGTCACGTGTTAGATAGCGTTACGTAAGTTACCATTGGACGATCTGAATGACAAGTGCCAAAATACTTTTTAATTTAATTTTTATGTTATCTATGACTAACTAAAACTGTAACGTAAATAATTTACGTACTGCTAACTAACGTAATTAATTTCATGTCGGACTCCGTCAACACTTTCAATCTCTTTTAGAGATCACCTTTAATGCCAACCGGGACCCGCCGTCGTGCGGAGTGCATTCGTCCTGAAAATGAAGTCTAGAAAAAAAATATTGGACGAGTCCCAACATAAAATTAATTAGGTATGTGAGTTACCCGTTTCAATTTTCACTATGTTGGCTTACAACAAATTAAAAATCTTGCGAATTTATGGCACATTTTGTGTCTACGTTCATTATTTTCGTAGGGCATTAAAAACTTGTAGTATTAAATACAGTGTTCAAATTGGAGTGCACAAATGTCACTATAATACATAATGTACAGTAGAACTGTCGCCGCTAAAATAGATGTAAAACTGATACCTAATTGAGGGGACCATAAATTCTTACCGCCAAGCAAGAAGCAATAACAATGGGTGTAGCTCTTTATTTTCATTAATTGCATACTGGTATTTAAGTAGCATAGCCAGATGTTCTCACCGTTCCGTAAGTGATTGGTGAGATTGATCAACTAGGCTCGCGGCAGTCCATAGATGGGTGACCGCCAAAGTGGATTAATTTCTGAGCATCTCCGTGTTTCGGAGGGCACGTAAAGATGACGGTCCCGCTTGTAGCCATTAGGCAAAAGTCGTTAAGCCATGTCAGCCTTGAACAACTCTGACACAACGATAAATATACAAACGATAAGTAAGTATTTCAATATAGGCTGATAACGTTTTACAAGAACTGTACAGAGAAGTTCCTGCAGTTTCATGTCAGGTTTTCAATCGTGGTTGTTTACTTAATATGTGATTCAGTGTACATCAAAATAAATAAATAAATAAGTGGGTATTACAGTACGGTAACGTTACATACTCCATTATTATGATCAATGAGCTTATACAGCTCATTGTTAAGCGTGTCTTATAGCTCAATCAAAATATTATACATAAAACAACACCTAGTCGTTCGAGCCATCAATATTTTCATTAGCAACGTGCTAATACGGCAAACCATTGTTAAGATTACACACGTTTTGCAGAAACAGATTTTTATGAGCAGTTTCATAATGCTCCGTGGTGATTAGAAAATATACTGATATGAGGCTGCCACATATTATGCGACGGGCAAACGCGAACCTGAGTGATGCCGAGTGCTGTAATGTGTATTACAAATTTACTAAAGACTCATGTTACTTCAGTACAGAAAGAAAATAATATTCTTACGTTTATGTTAATTTCATTTTGTGGGGATGAATTACATTTCAAGACTCATTTTGGAGACTTTATCACATTTCTTGTCCTTCAGTCATTGCGGGAAAGAAATAATGTACATCCATTTATTCGGAATTTATTTTTGTCGTAAAAAAGGTTTTCAAAGTCCTTGTTATGGTAAATTCTTAGAATTTTTTTTTGACAAGTTTAAATTAAGATATTGAAAAGCATAAAGCGTTCCATCTGACGATTACCGGACCTCGTTTACAAACGAGACTCAATACTCAAATTAACAAATTACAAAATTACGAGCGTTGACTAGTTATAGCAAGTGCTATAGCTTACTTAGCTCTAGTCTTGACCAGAAGGACCTACACAGTTATGTGTCACGCTTCACATGGGTTACAGTCATGTACAATGTATATGGATTCCTATATGTTTTACCGATACCTATGTATACTGAAACGCCTGAAACCTTCATCTATATGGCTTCGAAGGATTTGAGGCCATACATTCAACATTAGGGCAAGTTTTATAGTAACATTATTTGCGGATTGGATTCATTTTTTTTATGGAAATACTTTTGCCTGAGACGAATCAATATCTTTTTCAGTTGAATTGATTATTTTGGAATCATCAGTTCATAAATACCTTTTTAAGTAATGTGGAAGCTTATATATTAAATAATGAAAAGTTGTTAAGTAATGTATTTATTATTGTTAGTTCTCATATAGATATTAGTATGTCTGCATGTTCATCGTCTCAGCATTTTTGAGTCTATCTATTCATGTCTATAACAAGAGAGAATCTGTGCAGAGAGCTTTCCTTAGGTGTACTTAAACAAAGTGTTTGGGTTAGTTATATGCCATTAAAATCAATTCGAATAACAAACTATTTAAAGATTTTTGATACTCTTTAAACCTGTGCTTCCAGAAAACAGCATTCGTTTTTTTCCTGTAACACTACCGTTAACATCTATAAACAGAAATCATTCCACATTCACTGCATTTTAAACATCAGAGATTTTTATGTTGGGAAAAAGTACAAATAGGTATTAGTTTTACAAACATAAAATAAGAATATTTTCAGTTGGTTGAGATTGATTGCGCTAAATATCTAAAACGAATCTATATATTTACAGCTACTGCTAGCATTAATATATGGTATTGCATATAATCGGGAGTATTATCTTCTTCTATTATTCAATTGTCAATATTTCTACGTCCCAGACGGACTCGGTCTACGAGTCTGTCTCCGCAACATAGGGCAACAATTTTGGTACAGAAACCAGAACAAATATTCCTAATGCCTCTGTAGGTCACACCTCAAGTACCTTTTTAAATTACCATCCTATAAAAATGATTTAGCTTCACATGCCTTCACGGTTCCGGCAGTCAGATTGGAATTCTCTCCCTCAGTCCACATCCATATCACAAAAAAACAACATCTCTGTTTAAAAAGCAAGTTAAAAATTACTAACTCTCCCGTTCATCCTAGTTATTTAAGCGTATAAGTAGTTTATGCATATAGTTGTTCTAATAATAATAGTAATTATATTATAAACCAACGCACATGCCATTTTACTTTAATACCTCCACTCGCGGGTTTGCTGGAAGAAATTTATTTTGATATATGCTGCACCATAGTACAATCGGTTTTTTCGTTTAATTTACTTCTATTATTTTTGTGTGTTCTAATCCTAACTAATATTATAAATGCGAAAGTAACTCTGTCTGTCTGTCTGTTACTCTTTCACGCCAAAACTACTGAACGGATTTGAATGAAATTTGTAAATGACCCTGACAAAGAACATAGGCTAATTTTATAGTTAGGATAACACATAGGCCATATTTTATAAAATTTAACGCGGGTAAAATCGCGGGGCACAGCTAGTTATTAAATAAATAAACAACTAAAGAAGAAAAAGACATTTATGTCGATTATCGACATAAATGTCTTTTTCTTCTTTCTTGCCTCATTCACATTGCTATTGGTAATGGGAAAAGAAAAATAATAGCATTATTATTATTAGAAGAAGAGGAAGATGGTTATATTTATTTACTATCGTGTCGCGGTAAAATTGACCCTATGTATAAAACAAGAGAACATGAAGGAACACAAACTTTATTGATTCATAGTGTTGGTAACGAATGACACAATGAACTGAGATAAGATGCAATGCCAAGTTATTAATTATTCTTCATCCATCAAATGTGGGTAGGCGCACAAAACAACACGAATATGCGCAAGCGCTAACCGCTTGCGTTGATCGGATACGTTTCGCGCAATAAACAAGGATACTCCTTACATAAACTATGAAGTTAAAATATTTTTATATGTACCTACGTTTGACGCATCGCGTCTCCCGCTGCGCTTGCCGCTGCGTCAACCGCGTAAAACAATGGCTTCTAATTATATTACCTGATATGAAATCATGTGCGTTAATCGCATTGCGTGTAACTCAGCGTTTATCGCATAAAACAACCGCGCCCTACTGAAGTACCTACTAGTTTAGTGTCCTTAGCTGCGTAACACTGAGCGTAAAGACCCTACCGCGAAAGGATACTAGTGCGATATGAAATATGCCTTACTTATAAAAAGCTTACGACAGAGCCTACGCTAAATTAGCTAATTGACTGTAAAAACCTTTCCGTTAGACGATACAATTAACACATACAACGCACTAGACTGCGACACTTATGTAAAAAAGACAGACCATAATTTTTAGTTTATCTTAAATTACAAGGTCGTTCAGTAATTTTTCTCGAAAACATTTCATTTAGATATTAAGTTGAGATTTAAACTGACAATTAACATAATAAATTTCAACTATTATAATGCAAAATGAAATAATTTACTGGATAATTTATTGTTCACTACAAGACGTCATAATTCGGTACGTTAGTAGAAAAAAACAACAATTTCATCAACATAAATTTTCAGATGTAAAGAAGTTTAACATCCTAATTAAAATAAAAAAAAACCTTCAGTGTACACCTATGAAGGGAAGGAAGCTCAAGAGAAAACGGCTATTTTTATTCAAGTTTTAGTAGAGTTTATTTTATTGTTCTAGACTATTTATGCCATAAAATCCGTGGCACTCCGGGAGCGCCGCGCGCCGTCAGAAGTGAAAACTTGAATAATTACGTGGTGACGGTAACAGTGTCGCGAGTTCAATGTTTTTTTCCCATCTCAATAAACACCAAAATAATCTAGTCTACTATCAAAATAACATGTTTTACGAATGCTTATGAAATTATGTAAATATAACAAAAAAAAAACAAGTTTATTCGTTTTATTCCATCTGCTCTTACGAGCGAATCTTTGAAAAGACCACCGGTAGGACCTATTTTGAAGTGACATTCGATGTCATATAGGTGATAATGTTGACCTAATCGTTATTTTTACTTACTTAATTCAAATTTAATATATATTGAAATAATACATTCTATAATTTATTCTATACTACTTTGAAAAGAATATATTTCGATGATTCCGAATTATCCCATAATATGATATCGGTATTTCAGAATTATTTGGTTTTTGTATGAAATTAATACAATGTTCGATAACAATATGCCAAAGTATGACAAGTGCCGTTACGTTGCCCACTCATGTATGGCAACCATGAACTACACATATAAAATAGTCTATCCATCGCATCGAAAGTAGGCCGTCTACTACGAAATAGGCCAATGTTCATTGTTCATAGAGACCCTGCTACGGTCAGTGTCCCATTGCGTAGCAATGCTACGCTATAAGCGTAGCCACCGTACAACGTAGCGGTCACTGTCATATTCCGTAGCATTCAAAAAATATCCGAACGTCGGAATAGATTCAAAAGAGAATAACTAATTTAGTAAAATAACAAACATTATTTATTAATTAATTCACGGCCCTGATATTGAAAGAGATTCTTGAAATTTTATAATGACATTATGTCATTTTAGGAATAAATGGTAATATAGTGCAACACTTAACTTAGTACAAAAAGAACATGCAGTGGAGTCTTCGGGGACTGCCGATAGAAGTAAATACTATTTTATACACTTATCTAAATAATCTACGATATAATAGTTATACATATAGCTCATGGGAAGCATGGCGTGACGATGACGCGAATTTCATGCTTTTTATTCACCCATGAAGTACATATACATATGTATACACAGTATACATATTCATACATAGTGTCATAGGAAGCCTGACGTAACGATGACGCGAGTTCCATGATTTACATTCAAACAAAAAGTGCAAATCTCTTTTCACTTTAAAGTTCAGACATTCCAAAATATACAGGGCGGTTGCCAGTTCTAGCCACCATTAAAACATTATCAGATTAAGCCTTGTTGAGGTCCAACGTGAGTTTACTAATTGCTAGTCCCAATCGGCTTGTTCCTCATCAAACTTGACGTTTTTGGCCAACTCCCAAATCGTTTTAAGTTTTAACACCGACATTACTTTATTACGCAATTAAAATTTATTTTTAAGTGTGCCGTAGTTAAGATTACAATGAGTGGACTTCTATTATTATTTTAATATCCGTACCAGAATGTCAATATAGGAAGCCTAAAGATGACACTCATCTTTACTCAAACTTTGCAGTGTCGTGACGCATGGATTTATTTATTAACAATAATATGTGAAAGGGGTTCAATTTAGTTTCAGTTTTAGTGCTATATCGTGAAGGAGGTGGGTACCTTTCGTCTGATAGTCCCTTTCGTAGATAGGATTACCATCACTCATCCCGTTCATTAGAAATGTACTTGCACGTGTTAAAAACACCAACATATAGCATTTACAGAGAAAATGATAAGAGATCTGAAAACAGCAATTTCTTATAGATTGCTCGTTTATCATCGGTCATTGTTACGGTTTTGTCACTGAGTTTGTTTTCTTCTCACAGTTACTGCGCATTAATTCTTGATATTTATGATGTGTTGACAGATATTCTCATAACATGACTCACACCACATCTTTCCTTTCTCCAGAATAGCGTTGATGTCAGTGCTTTGTAAAGAGCGCATATGTAGTATCTACATACTAAGAATATCTATAGATAATGGTTGCCATACGTTACGAGTTTAATCTACTCATGAAATTGACGACATGTTGTTATTTTTATAATATATTTACCAAGCATAATATTCAGATTTCATGTATTCACTTTGAACAAATGTCACGAGAGGTTTATGGTATGGTAAAAAAAGTAGGAAACAATTTGATTTATTTATCTTTGGGACACAGCAACACTCAACAATTAGTTTTCGATATTATTGTGTGTAAAATCGATACAAATAATTTCCAGTCAATTAATTTCATTATAGATAATATAATAAATTGAAATACGCAAATGCGAAAACATACAAAATGAGAATAATACAGCACGTTGTTATTGATATGACACTTTTTCGAAGGCTTCGAATCTTTCTTTCTTTCTGCTTGTAATCTATTTCATTCTCTCGCAGGCAAAATAAGATAAACGACGCTATATAAGAAATGTATATAGCGTCGTTATGATTTAAAAAAAGAATACACGACAAAACTTTTCCACTGCCTATATACAAACATGGCGCCCAGGTATCGCAGTGATGTTCTATAAGATATCAAGTTTCCTGGGTAGATTGAGTTCTATAAATCCATCATAAATACCTAGAATTCATCAATCCAATACGGTATTGGTACTTGCTACGTTAATAGCACCAATGAAACATTTATTAAACAGTTTTGGGCCATCTAAGCATCTACGACATGCTTATTGTTATATGGAATGTTCGTCAAATGTACCTTTAGACCAATTTAATTTTAAGCACCACCTAAGCTCTTTTCTGAAATCTTTGGCAAGGTTGAAAATCTTTAAACAACGCACTTCACTATAAAGGACTATATAAATGTGACAAAAGCTAAACCTCGTCACGCGGATAACAAGACAGAAAACCTCGTTGGCAGAATATAAATCAAATTTCATCGATGAAAATCCACTACGAACGCATAGAGATTCATGAACGTGCGACTTTTATATTTTATCGATTCCTCTTCGCGCATAATATATATAGCTTATCTATGTGTTTGGCAAGCTCGAGTTGATGACATGAATATTCATGAGAATATGGCAGAAAAGCAAACGTACGCTATGATAGAGGAGCGACGCAACCAGGCCGGCGATGGTTGAGGCGTGGGCGGCGGCGACAGAGCTACGTCACTGAAATATCAACAAAGATGGATTTCATAGCGATCCGGCTTAAGGAGACGACCACTCGCTCGCTTTCAAGGAATGCATGAGATTGATGATACAAATTATAACACATGAAACCTCCAATAGAAATAAACGAAAAATTATTATCTAGACAAAGAAATGAAGTATCACATGGCTGATGCAAGGTGTTTTAGTAAACATGTATCATATGAGCGATGAGGCTGCCGAGAGTTCGTTGAATTTGATAAGAATTCCAGGCAGAGCTGTAGAGGCCCGACCAAGGGATTCGCCTCTTCAACAGATATGTTGGAAACAAAGCACGTGTAGGTACATTAATGTATTCGTGTAAACGTATTAACATAATAATTCCCGCTATGGAACAATAAAAAATATGTTAATTTCCTTGGAGATGTTGATGTCAAAAGTAAAATAAAGATGCGGTACCTAACATCTGAACAATAGCACGGCTCCGCTATGTACAAACATAACTTTATCTTGACAGGTTTACACTACAGTCTGTGATAAATATGTTTCTTAGAAACATGTTGGTCTATTATCAAATTTGAACAGAAATTAGGTATAATTATAATTATCTTACGATCTTAAGAAGGTCAAATGGTATAGTTGACAGTGAATTTTCATGAAGATGTTAGATAAGGCCAGCGAGTGGTGAAATGATCGAAGCCACCACCCCAATGAAATTCATTCTTATCGGCAAGATAGCGAAGATAG
This sequence comes from Pseudoips prasinana, assembly GCA_951640165.1. NCBI lineage: Eukaryota > Metazoa > Arthropoda > Insecta > Lepidoptera > Nolidae > Pseudoips > Pseudoips prasinana. The sequence goes on along the minus strand of OX621236.1, from coordinate 16,018,681 downwards.
AAAAAATAATATAGCTTATACAAATAATTAAATTTTATTTTGATTTCTCGCACAAAACGCATATATTATCTGCATGGGTATTTAGAATTTAAAGTAATTATAAAATAACGCCCCAAAATAAAATCCCATAAGGTTCTCCTTTCGTTATCGTATTGGCAGAGTTACTGTCAGTATGCGACGTTTTATATGGACATGTTAGTATGATATTTAAGCTACTATATCAAAGTCCCTCTACTAGTAATCATAAGAAAAGTGGGCGTAGAATATTATCAACACTACCGTAAAAATGAACTTCAGTGGATGGATCGCTAATGCCGACCGAGTACTCACTCGATCTCAGTATTCCAAACGTCCTCGTCGTCTTCGATGAACTCGACAGGAATATCAATAGTTAGAGACATATTATTAGGAAATCTTCTCACCCCTAACTAATAAACACCTGAAACTCTACAATAGAAACTTCAGACATTAGGTACTTAAAAACTTACATCATCCACAAGCTTTTCCTTTCATGACTAAGTATAATAAACAAGATAATTAGAATGTAGAATTATCCTATAATTATAATTAACAATCCTATACGTATCTAGGAACAATAAGAACGTTTTCTTATTCTACGTAGTTATGAGAAAACATTTACATTACAATCGCGAGTGTAGGAAATTGTATGTTAATGCTCTTCGCATTAATTTCCGCGCACATCTTTATAACGTATACCAAAAGTGTGGTTTTACATTAGTACAATACATAAGAACATGTAAAATTAAAAGGAGATATCTATACCAAGTCTTAAATAATTACAGTATTGTATCGATGAAAAGTAGTATTGGTGGGACTAACTACATTCCCGCTTATTGTTGGGAGCAACATTTATATTAATATTGTTATAATCTAAACATTCTAAATCTAGCTACTACTCCCTAGGAAATATATTGATTAAGTATCTACTGATAGAGCGTATAATGGTGTAAGCTAGCTCAAGAATACTGGGGATTTAGTAGGTAGCAAGCTAACGTTAGTCTAGTTAACTACACTGGACAGAAGACTGAGGACACGGATTGCAAGTGGCTCCTCCTATCAGTATAGTAATGTGTTCCTTCGCTAGAAGACTCAGTGTGTTCTTTAAATTATTATTCACTTTTATATTACGTGTCCTTTATTCTAAATTTGAAAAATGCTCGATACCTATCTCCATGTCTTCTAGCGAACGTGTGACACTATATTAGATTCACTTTTCACTGAGTGCAACGGGAAATCGAAGCGATCATCTCCTTTGTTGACTGTACAATAGACAATTTTCTTCTTGGCTACATAACACATCTAGTACAATGGAACATTTAATTGGCTCGATAAATCAGGCATACAGTAGCATTGACTCAAAATATTCGCTCAATGTTAACAACGGACAGCGCAATTTGTTTTAAATCTTTTGTGACTTTGAACGAATAAATCAGAATTCGCTCATTATTCGTGAAATGTACCTTCAAACAGGTCGATGACTAATATAGATATTTCCAGATTACGTCATATTACGTCAGAAATTGAAGAACAAATAGTAAAGAAAGTGTACATACCTGAATTTCTTTATTCCGAAAAAACTCATTTAGGATAAACTTGAATAACTGTTAACATAAAAATTAAAATTACAACTACAATTTTGACTTCAACACTCTAAACGAATATAATTTCTTCAAAGCATTGTAATCGACTGCCAAAATAATATCTAAGGAACAAAAATACTTATCTGAAATACATTACCAATACGAAATTAAGATAACAGCAGTGATTAATTTGTAACGATACAACTATACTTCAAAACATGCACTCATTACCTAATTGTACTTTTAATAACAAATATACTCAATTGCAAAGATGGGCATAGCACAAAACAACTCCTGTTGGCGCATAGTTTAATGGACTAACATAAATGTAGATTTATTAATCGGTATCGACATGTCATTAAAGTAATAAAAACAGAAGTAGCTCGTGATAAGCTAAGCCTCCTCAAGGACTATTTGTAAGTGTATGCTCGGTTCTTCCAAAATTATCTATTTATTGCCATGTCATATCTATATCTACTATATCTGCATTATATTAGACAAAAGTAAGGTTCGTGGGATTTGGAAGTTGACGTTTGTTTTTCTCGATAATTGTCTAGAGGCAAGAAATCAGTTAATTTATAATTATTGCGTCCGTCTGTTTGATAGGTCATCATCACGAGAATGGATTCAGCATTTGAGGAGATAAACAGGTCCCGAAAAACACACCAATTTGATGAAGCTTAGTCCTCCTACCTCCCTTAAATGTTGCCACCAGAGTAATTAAAGTTTTTTTGGGGTCGAATTAGTAGGTTTAACCTACTATTTAGACCCCCAAAAGTAATGTTAGTTGATAGCAATGTTTACGATAAAATCTTCTAAATGATGTATCATATTATTTAATTATCTTTAATAACATTACAAAAGAGTGTTATTAATAAAAATCATAATTTAATCGAATTGGAAGCTTTAACTATAATAATAATAAGATAAATAAAAAATAAATTACGTTTTTTTTTGTGTCAGGGGAAATGTTACGTATGGTAGACGCCTCGCTGTTGGATACACTTTAAGCTTCACAACTACTTTATTACATAGGCAGTAAGATCTGTTTTGCACTGCCAGTGTACCATATGTCGTGGCGTCGACACACTTATATATACTTTACACGTGTTAAATCTCATAAGGGAAAATAAATGAATATACTTCAAAATGGAAGATATTACTTTTGATACCCATTGGATTTTTTTTGTCTACGAAACCACGTCAGATAAACGAGAGACTGTAATGAAATACATAAGCCATGTTAGCCTGAGCTACCTGAGCGTCAGTTCTCTTATACTTTGTATTAAAGAATACAAGTTTATATTTTCCACATGCCGTTTATGTTGCCTACACTGACAAAGTCTCATTCTACTTTATTTTTACCATTAACACGCACGTAATTGTTTCTTTATCGTATTTAACAACAACCTAAATACTTGAGCTGCTGGCATGTATTAAGAGAAACGGGATGTACTCGAAGAGGCAGGTGCATTACCGTGTCGGATGCAGGTCTGCGGAGCATCACGGAGTGTCCAGCTGGCGCCGCCGCCAATCATTCAATTACGAGTATTACCGACTGCTTCAATTGCGGAATTCGCATCAACAATGTTAAAATTGTACTAATAAACGCTGGTGCATCATTTGAGCGGTTACGTCAGAGTTACGTGCAACCGTCAAGGTGCTCACGGCGGGCCTTGGACAAACATATCATGTGATATGATGCATTTGTATGCAGCAGTAGTGTTATGAGCTTAAGCAGCACAAATACATTATAGAGAAATCGTTGTTGAAACATTCACCGTTGTCGAAAGTTTAGTTATTATGAACAAAATCGGGATATTGATGCAACTCAAGAAAAATAAAAAATAAATAAGAGTCTCTTTTAAACATCAATCTGCACGAGGTTTATAGTTTTAACTGCATATGGTTGTGTACTTCTTGTTCTAGCGAGGTTACGATCTACTGCTTGACTAGTATTGACTGTGGAAGCATCTACACCTTACAAACAACACTGGAAATGATACCTATAATGTGAACACAAAAAGCTAAATAATACCCAGACTACAGAATCATAACAAAAAACAAATGAAAACACAAAATTCAAAGTAAACATAAGTTTGTGATCGTAGGCGTATTACTTCCATTTCGTTATTATTGTGGCTTCCCACTCCAACTTCGACTTTTTTTTAGCTTTGTAGTGGCCGCGGTTCTGTACTTACCTATGTAATTGAATGCTAAATAAATATGAAGGTATTAAATAGTCTAAATGTTAGCCCCATTCTACGCAATACAATTCAACAAATTTTAATATATTTCTTCATAAATTTAATCGTCCGGTGGGTCTCGAAGCAGCACCCTTTCCGGGAGAACCAATCCGGGGTAGGCGCTCTGCTTTAAGCTGTTACATTCACTCTTTTCAGTGCGAATAACGCTATAAAAATTAACATTATATAACATTTCTTTTAAAAATAGTGAAAATAAGCGACACGGTAGAACCTTTTGTTGCTCTATTATGCACTCGCGGCAAGTAGTTATTCATATGAGTTAAAATAGAGAAAGAGATGAAAAGACTTTTAAATTAATTTAGTCGTGTAAAATACAGAGTGGTCAGCATTGTTCGTCTAAAATATAATAATGGAAATTGTTATGTCCTTCACGGCATGTTACAGTGACAAACCAAATTTAAGTAACGGCTTCTATTATTTAGTTAAGCGGATTATTAAAGTAATGGTTAATGTATGGGCAAAAACTACCCCTAAAGCAACTACATACAATTTGTCGCAAATATATTAATTTTTCATTTAGCATACTGATTTAGCAAGTAATTGATTAACTTATAATTACTTGATCATGTTTCAATTTTTCATAACATATTTAGTGTGAATAAATAAATTGAATTGAATACTTTTCCCAAAATATTGGCGTGGTTGGTAAATACTTACCTCTCACAAAGCAGGTCATGGGTTCGATTCCCACCCAGGACAGATATTTGTGTGCATGAACATGTCTGTTTGTCCTAAGTATGGATGTAATTATATATTTAAGTTATGTATTTAGAAAATAAAAGTAGTATACATATTACTTATACTACTTGTATTTTCTAAATACCTAATTAAATATATAATTACACTCGCGACTCTGGTATACCAGTTATCTAGTTTCCATAGTATAAGCTCTGCTTAGTTTGAGTTCAGATGGCCGTGTGTGAATAATGCCCCAGGATATTATTACATACGATGTATATAGCAATTTGACTGCCTGGTTGGTCTAGCGGTAGCGTGTTCACCCGCGGTTAATGAGGTCCTGGGTTCAAATCCTGAGTCGGGCCAAAAGTGATTTTGGGACTTTTCTATAAAAAGAAAAATTTCTCAACATCAACCCGAAGTCTGGGAGTTGGCGGTATTATACTCCCGTGCCTCGGAGGGCACGTAAAGCTGGCGGTCCTGTGCCTGACCTCTTTCCGGTCGTGTCGCTAAGGCGTCCCATCGGATCATGAGAGTGATGGAATAGAAAGTGCTCCTGTGTTTGCGCACACTCTTGAGCACTATAATATGTCCCGCGCAGATGGCCAATCTCTGTTGAGACTGGCCGCCGTGGCCGAATTCGGCTAGGAGGACATTATAGCAATTTCAGCAGTGCGATACAAATTAAGGTATGGCATTTTAAATTGACGATCCAACTTTGAAAATAACAACACTTAAGATAACATATTCAAATTAATCAGAGCCCCTTTGATATTGTTATGACAGTACTCAACTACATGATTATATTTACACCGTGGTCAAAAACTATCAAGATATGTCATGTAGTTCAAGTTCCAGAAGACAGCCGTGTTTGCAAAACAAACTTATCATATCCTTTCACTTGGATTGGCCAAACAGAAACTTGGTAATGGAAGAACAAACAAAATGGGGGCTCGACCTGCTATTATCTCATCAAGCGACAATCTGTTCTGTCTGTTATCACTTATCTGTTGCTCTACTGCGCAGTAGAACTTATTTTGTTTTTAGTTCAATCAATACTAATAAATGAATAATAGCAATTCAGTAGATATGGGAATACACAATTCAAGTAAAACATGTGTTCCTCCAGGTACTATTGCTCCACGAGTTCAAAATGCGTCGTGTATGTCCTAGCGGCGCTAAGTGTCGCCGCACACGAGCCACGGGCCACAGCCACAAACGCCGCCACGAGAAGCTAGACAGTAGAAGTAGTTAGAATAGTGTGGCGGCCACCGGCGTCAACCGTGTCCGGCGAGTCCATACAAAATGTACGAAAACTATAGGAAATATGCCAGTGGCGGCGTTTTGTGGTTGTGGCAAGTGGCTCGTGTGCGGGAGCCCCTTAGGGCCCCTTAGGAGTTATATCGCTCAAATTGATCAGTTGGATTGCGCTTCTATTGTTATGGCAGGAAATTAGAGTTCACCATGTAGATTGGTTAAAAAATATAAACTGGCGTCAACTTTCTCATAAATATTCCTAACTTTGTAATCCATTATTTACGTTTCGACCGCTGGAAAAGCTCACCGTCGCGTCGTCGTACTCCCAGCGCCAATCACTAATTCGGTGATAATAGTTACAAAAAATAGGGACTCCCACATTTCTACTGTGTATTTATTAGGTGTTATAGACCATCGTATTATTTGTCACATATTTGTGACGTTTGTGTACCGGGTAAGATTTTACTGGTCACGTATTTGTGACAGTGGCGTCCAAAAGGTTAAATAGTCAAATACAGAAGTTTGTTGTGACTATAAGGCATTCCCTATCGAATAAAAAAAGAAATATCAGACGGTTTACAAACAACGGAAAAATCGCGTAAAATGTTTACAAAAGAAACATACGGCTGAGTTGATAACCTCATCCGAGTAAGTGAGAATCGACCCATAATACTCGTAGATCATGGGTCAACTCGCACTTAACCGGTATTTGATACTTTGTAACGCAATAAAGTATTGAGTATTCAACAACTTGTAGGTCTTTGAAATACAACAATATACATAATATATAGGTATTCAAACAGTTCTCGGTATTTTATTCTGGTTGCTGAACATGGACAATGGGTCATTGGGTTATTGGCCAACCGCATTAATCGGGTGGGAACCACCCTGCCGGTCAATACAATACTCGTGCCTACGAAACTAATCGACATTGTCTGCGATTCTGTATTTAACACTAATAAACTAATTGAAATATCATTGAGAAGTAAATGTATTTTCTAGTAAAGTTAGCTAAATTGTTTTAAAAAATAATACACGGACTCCAAAACCTACTTAAAATATAAAATAAGATTAGTCATTTGAATAGTCCCCTCAACGGAAATCTTTAGTAAAAGGCGAGTGATTTATTACATGTGTTGAAGGGAAACCAGAGATATCAATAATATCAACTATTAACTAAATAATACATAACATTTTAATCTGGTGCCAACAAGAAGAGAAATAAATAAATAATAACGTATGTAATTGTAATTCCACCAACAAGGGAAAAACAAAATGCTATAATTTAATATATATGTGAAAATATTTTATACTTTTAGTAGGTACTAGTAGTAGGCGAGGTCTGAAGAAAATATTTTTTTAAACAAACTTTAGTTTAATATTTTTCGTAACATCGATATTTGGTATATAGAAAAAAATGTTTAACTGAAATGTTGCGCAGTTTCTTTGCGAATGACCCCTTGAAACCCCTATTCTATGCAATACCAAAAAACTAATTTTAAAATGTCTTTATCAAGAGTTCGAAATTTTAGTTTTAACGCAGAATACTGAGGAGTAAAAGTAAGCGACACGTTTCAACTAATTATGTGCCCGGTGCGCGTATAAGTGCGCAGTTTTAGTTGTTTGTAGCTTTGTAGTAATATAGTTTAAATAAACGAATAATACATAGGGTATAATTGTTAAAGTTTATAATAATAGTATAACAATGAGGTAATTTTTTTTAATCTTCTCTGGCATATCAATAGATATGACATTACAATAACATATACGTACCAGACGTTTTATATGTTAATGTATGTCTAGATAAAATCACAAACAATATCTTTCTATTCTCGTAAATGTTTTTCGGATTAGTGATATCGCTAAATGTATGTTTGACACGCCCGTCACGCTGTTCTGTGTGACTATGATGAATATGACCCAATTCACAAACTGTACAAAACATAATGGAAGGCCCGGCGAAGATAGACGTGTACTAGATGTAGGTATTAATCTTCTTGAAGAATTTTTAGCCGTTTGAGGCTTTGTCTCTTTTGGATAATACGGTAGGTATCATACTTACCTACCTTGAGATTCTATCTTTTATACCATTAGACTAATTCAAATGTTATTAGAGCTCTTTCTGATATAGTTATAATAATAATATCCTATGACATTATTCACACACGGCCATCTGATCCCAAACTAAGCAGAGCTTGTACTATGGAAACCAGATAACTGATATACTACCTATAGTACTTTCGTAAATTCATACTATATAGACAATTACGTAACACAAATATTAGTCCTGGGTGGGACCAACCCACGACCTCCAGCGTAAAAAGCAAGCATTAGCGAACCACGCCAACAGGCCTTCGCCTTAAAAAAACAGGGCATACATGTGAAACTACTAAATCGGCGCACTAATACGCGCACCGAGTGCATAATTAGTTGTGTTTCTAACGTGTCACTTAGTTTTACTCAATATTTCGCGCCAAAACTAAATTGAGAATCCTAAAGATGCCCTGTCCTTTTCGTAAGACCTATGTTAGAAAGAGACATCAATGATATTAAAATCAGATTGCATTTCATAGAATCAGCAAATTAAACCATGACACTTGCAACTCACATCGTATTACTTGCGTAAAAAGTAACATATCATAATCATCACCTCCCAAAAAGACTTGGGCCACTATGCTTGGGACCACTATGGAGTTATGTCCATAATTTGGAAGTAATATACGGGTAACAACAAATTATTATTGTTAGACAGCGCGGCAGCGAGGCAAAACTAGTAAAATAAAATATATAGTTTCGCTTTTTTCCTGTGGTGTTAACGATTATTAATTACTAGCTGGCACCCGCGACTTCATCCGCGACATTGAATGATGACCAATGTAATTATTTCTAGGATAATCTAAAGAATATAACTTTATAAACCAATGAGCAATGCAATATAAATTTAAGAAAACCTTTAAAATAACCTAACTAAGAATGAAACTAAAGACTACTTTGCTACTGTTATTTCAAAAAAAGGACCCCATCATCAACCAAAAAAATCAAGAATACATATCAATTGTCCTTAAGGATAGCCATAAGCCTGTAAGTCATATAAAGTAAAATAATAACCAACGATGCATTAATCACAAAGGTAACTCCCATTACATTAGGTTGCGACCACGGCATTGATAGGCCTAATATCACATTTTGTGAACAAAACCATAGCGCGATCTAAAACGATGATTACGCCATCTACTAACAAACATATAAACTTGTAAAGCGGTAAAATTAAGATGTGTGCATATTATTGGGTGATAGGCGATCATCTATTGATTTAGTTTGGGACTACTATATTTTTTGGGTGCGATCATCTCGATACCAACAATTTATATATACTACGCTAACTCGAATTTTAGGCAAATTTGGTTTCATCCCAATTTGATGATTAAATGTCGTTTTTTAATTTATTATAAAAATCATACAAAAAGAAAGAAGTTACAAATCTTATAAAACACTAAGTATTTATTTCGACGACGACGACTACGACATTTTAAGCAACTTGGCATAAAAAAGCGAATTTATCAAAAATTTCGAGTTGGCATAAATTGTTGCTGTCGATCTATTAAACCAGTTTTTGATTACCTTTTTCTCCCAATTTACATGCGTTTAACTCCAAAAAAAACAGATTTTCATTCAAACTTACATCCCCTATTTCGTAAAATAAACCCCCAGAGGACGTATCCTTAGGGGAAAAATTTCCAAAAATTCTGAAATATACGAGTATATTTATATTTTTAAACTGAAGGCTAAATACCAAAGTGCATGCCTTTACACACATAAAAAATTACGGATTTTCATAAAATTTTTCATCTCTTATTTTACTCCCTTAGGGGTGATATTTTCAAAAACCCTTCTTTAATGGATGCCTACAACATAAAAGGTCAACTGTCAAAATTTCAAGTCTCTAACCCTAGCCGTTTAGGTTGTGGGTTGATATGTCAGTCAGCCAGTATAAACTTACAACCCCTATTTTATTTGGGGGTGGAATTTCCAAAAATATTGAAACAATTATTTTATATTTTTTAACAGAAAGGCCAAGTATACTAATTTAATGCGTTTAACTTCAAAAATATTGCATTTTTCATTCTAACTTAGATCCCCTATTTTACGCCCTTTGGGGAGGAATTTTCAAAAATCCTGAAATATATATTTTTTATTTTTAACTGCAAGGCCTAATACTAATTTCTATGCGTTTAACTTAAAAATTGTCACATTTTTCATACAAACTTACATCCCCTATTTTGCGCTCTTGGGGGTGGAATTTCCAAAAATCCTGAAACACATATTTCTTATATTTAACTGAAAAGCTAAATACCAATTTTCATGCCTTTAAATTCAAAAACGACAAAGTTTCATACTAACTTTGCACCCCCGTTTTACCCCCTTAGGGGTTATATTTCGAAAAATCCTTCCTAATTCCTTGTTTACATTATAAAGTAAATATCTGTGCAAACTTTCAGCTTTCTAGGTCCACGGGTCTGGGCTGTGCGTTGATGAGTCAGTCAATCAGTCAGGACTTCTCTTTTTATTTATTAATTATTAATTCCCTAATTAATTTAATTGAACTTCGCATGAATATATAGGAGAAGGAATAAAGGGCAGAAAAGGCGAAGACCGTAAATTGATAAGATGGCTTGAAAGAATTGGTAAAACTAAAGAGAACAACATGAGATGAGACAAATATGAGATTGTTCAACACAGTGATAAGAACTGTTAACTCAAAAACCAGAATAATGGCATCAGCTACATGTGCCAAGTATTTAAAACATGGCAGATGTGTTCGCCTCGAAAACAAGGAGACGTTAATCAACTGCGCAGACAATACTTGTTATCCAATAAACCGATATTGAAATGCAAATAAGAAAAGGGAAAATAGATACGTTTGTACTTGACAAATGTTCTACTGTGAAATTGATTTGTAAGCGGTAATCCGGCGACAAAGCGTTGCGTTGTGTGTGTCGCGTGACAACACGGCATAATGGACAATATCATGCGGCCTCGTCCACCCAGCGCCGTCACGACCAGGCCCTGGCAAACACCGTCGTGCTGCCTTTTTACATAATACACCACTGAAACCGCACAGTCGTGGCCACGTCTGTGGATATACCTGTACTACTAAAACCAGGCTTACTGCCCACGTAATAAGACGGCGTCAATGTCAAAGTGTGTGCTGTGTCGACAATACCCATTGCCACAACGCTACACTATACTTGTGAACCATATGATGCCCAATCAATAAAGAAGAATACCGGTCAAGAGCAAGTTAAACTCGCGCAAAAAGGTTCCGTCTATAATTGTGTTAAACTTGGACACTGGGACAACGTGGAACTAGTAAGAAAGGTCATCATCATACATAAACCATACTTAAAAAAAATATTTATTGTCGTCAGATACTTGTAGATCTATAACCAATAAGAAATTTGTACTTTTTGTTTTGTCTAATTTGTTTTGACTAGCACAAAGCTGGGAAAGGATTTTTAAATTATTTTGCGTTACATAATTAAGAATAAGGGTCAAATAAAAACTAACTTTAAACATTAATGACATGCAGACAAAAATAGCCAAAATGCATTTTGATCAGTCTGATCCTTTTGCCACCCTCTTTTTTCTCATTTTGTGTAAATTCCTATACAAAATAACACAGATAACGAACTGTTTTTTGACTGATACATTAAAAGGTTACAGAAGCTAAATGTATATTCGTGATTTCATAGTTAGCTATTGCCATATGTGCGCGTCGCATCGTCTAGATCCATCGTTCTTTGAATAATAGTAAATGTAGTTTAAATTATAGTTATTAGTGGTATCATGATCAAGATTATCGTTTTTGATAGGCGGACAGAAGATTGAAGAGGTTTTTATTAATGCCTAAGGTTTTCTGTAGAATGTACGAAACCCTAAATACGCAACAAATGTAGAGCATAGCGAAACTGTAGGTAACTAGATGAGTATACATGGCAGCAAAATATTCATTGTTGTCGAAAATTCTCGGAACGAGCATACTGCGAATCTAGGAGGCCTCATTTTGTTTTATAAGGTCACAGCGACCTCTTTGCAAAATTTTCAAATATAAGTTATGCGTATGAGAGCACATCTGCATTTTATTTACTTTTTGTGTTGGTTTTATATTCAAATACAACCTACATCATATTTTGCAGACTAGATATGAACTCCCTAATTCTCTCTCTTTCGCACACAGCAATAATACGTTTAGCGGTAAGCAGCACAGACATGGTAGTTACAAAATGGCGCCCGCCGTTCATTCGGATGATTGCAGCTTAATACTACAAATTATAGTGTATAGATAGATGGATAGATAGCAATCTCTTTATTTTACACCTAAAGAAAAATACAAAGTGACAAGAACATACAAATTATAATAGTACAATTGGCGGCCATAACACAAAGTGTGACCTCTTGCAGGTAACCTAGGTAGTGAAAGAAGGAAGGAGTTACTGCGATGGGGCAGTTGCTACTGTAGTACTGTACTGTACCAAATTACCGAAATAAAAACAGTAATTCTGCAACGGTACTGAAGTAGGCGAGACTACAGAAAAGAAACCTATGAACGGATTCGATGTTCCATGGTCTCCGAGCATTGTGACTGGGTAAACTTATCACGCCATCACGACCAATATACGTAACCAATCATAGCGCAGCTCGAACTTTACATTTTTGCCAACTCATACTAAAATCTCAGGTATAATAATGAAACAGGCAACGCTAAAGACTAAAGAATGCCTAATTCGACAAATCACAAGGTTAGACAAAAGCACAGATAATATAGTATGAACGAATCAATAGCGTACTTTAGTCACATAAATGAAAAGGGCCTATCGTAAGTTTGTGAGGCCTACCCGACTTAGGGAACGGCAAACATGTTTCGGCTGTGGTTTAGAACAGATAGCACAAAAGGAAACAATGCCGGGGTGCTCCACCCTCCACCCCACACTTCGGGTTGTCGCCTAAACGTTTAATATCGGCCAAGGACGGTGTGCGACTTGCATAACAGTACACTGCAACACCACCGTCCCGGTGTGCGAGACTGACACGGATGAATTAGCCCTACGAAACTAGGTCGTCCCACTAAGTTGCCCACTCGAAACTTTGATTCGGGAAATAAATAAAATGCCGCACCTGCATCGCTATAGGATTTGTGCAGTTGTGCGGTTTTAATTTATTCACTGGGATGGCAGTAGTCAGCCTAGTATCAGAGTTGTGCAAACACCCGAGTAGGTCTCTGAATGGTTTAACGACTTAAGCGCGAGACTATCAGAAATTAAAGCAAAATAGCAGTCACGCATCTATATACGTACTGGCAGAGCACCTACATACTCGTACGTGCCTAACCCCGCCGATCGCTTATAGACCGGTGGAAAAAACAGACTATGAGCGCCTCTGTGTACAGTACAAAATGGTCGCAAACGTTTAATTTTTTTATCATGCCTTTTTAAGGATTATATGAGTCGATGTAACTATTATGGGAGATCTACTTAGCGGGATGGACACCGAATTTTCTAGAAACGCATAAATTATATCTTCGCAAATAAGGCGCTTACAAAGGACGTTCTTATGTTTATAATTACCACAATCGTCCAACAACAACACTTGCATATGCACATAAATAGAACGTTAATAAACCCATGTTTATATCTTAATTATATTAATGAAACATAGCTAACATCCATCTCGAGCTTCTAGAAGAAAGCCTACCTTGTAATCAGCTTACCAGTCTGTGAGTAACAATGTACAGGCTACACTAGGGTCAAAAAGACTCCATGAGTATTCATAGATTGATCTCATTTTTCGGTAATGAACGAATCGATTCTTACTGGAAGACTCACAACTTGTTCAGAGCCTTTTAGGTAAAGAACTAGAGTCGTTTAGCAAGTGCCTTTAATAAACTTCAGGATAAAACATATATTAACATATTTATACTACTCACAAATAAATAATGAACCTGAATATAAAAAAAACTTATATTAATCCTAACATTTTTGTACGCATACGTGTTAGCCTCACGACATTAAAAGGTTTTAATATATTCGTTACTATCTGTGCCCCGCGGTTTTACCCGCGTTAAACTTTACAAATTATAGCCTATGCGTTTTCGGATATATAAGCTATATTACTACAAAGTTTCATCAAAATCCGTCCGACAGTTTTAGCACGAAGAAGTAACAAACACACACACTCACCAACTCTCGCCTTTATAATATTAATGTGATTACAGAGTGATTTAAAAAAAAATGTAATTTTGAATTGACGTCATATACATGTCTCTTTCAAAAGGTTAAAATACTCAAGTCTTTTTATCACTAAGCAACCCCTCCTTCACATCTGAGGTAAAAATACACAAAAAGAATAAGTCAAGTAAGTTATCTCTCAGATCTGTGTAAATGTGCTTACACAAAAAGGCACGTTTCTCATCTAAGTGTACGGACCATAACACATGTAATATCTCACTTTAGAGGGACGTAAAGCAAGCTTTTTAATTAAATCGCGTTATGCGGGTCGCGGGCGGGCGCGGGCGGTAAACAAGCGAGATTCGGTTGGAAGGCCAGCGTCTGAGGCTGCTGGTTGGAGATAAGGAGTGTGGAGGTAATGTACACACCGAGATAGAGAATGTTGCACAACGCAAATATTTGCGCTACACCCGGCTACTGACTCTATGTGCTCGTTAAATGTTATTAATTCCTTAAAGTTTTGCTTTAGAACAGATCTACGTCTCTATAAAGACTCCTACAAATATAATATACGTAAAAGTTCGTATGTTTAGAAGTTTGTTAATCAATCACGCAAAATGGATTTGGTTGTAAGTTGGAACGCTGACAGGATATATACTAATATCCTGGGTGTGCCTGGGACATCATTCACACACGGCCATCTGATCCCAAACTAAGCAGAGCTTGTATACTATGGAAACCAGATAACTGATATACTACATATACTTCTTTTTTGTAAATACTTACTTATACCTATAGATAATAACACCCAGACTCAGGACAAACTGATCGAAATATAAAAGTGATGAATGAACACAAGCTATAATTAATTACTGTAATCTCTGTATTCGGTCGAAAAAAAATTATAATAAGTCTAATATTTTGCATGGTTTTGGTGCACGGTGTTTAGTTAAGGATAGAAATAATAATTGACTGCACGTGTGGCGCAGCGGCTAAGACAGTCACCTCGGCGCTTCGTGTCGCGAGTTCGAGTCCCGCGCCGGACAACTATTTGTGTGACCCATAAAAAGTTGTTCTGAGTTTGGATGTAATTTGTGTCCGTCTATTATATGTTTGTAAAGTACCCCGCGACACAGGGTTTAGATTCCCTAGTACAGGCGTTGTCTTTTAAAAACCAAAATAAAATACTGCCGCTGCCACCTATTATTTTTCTGCATTTATTATAGGACAAAAGTGAACCTCATGGAGGCGATCTTAACTTCGGTAATGTAAACATATCAGCTGACTGTACATAATGTTTTTGTTGGATTTGTTGAATTAACCTACACACATTTTAATATCGAGGAGATGGTCAACTGAAAGGATAACAATCAACATTGTGGGTCTCTTTATTTCACTTATAATAAATAAAAAAATAAACATCTTAGGACAACTAACACTTTGCTATCTGATCCCAAACTAGGCAGAGTATTTACTAATGGTTACCAAACAACTGATAAACATACATATATATTTCCAAACAGATAAATTACACCCAAACACAGAACAAATACGTGTTCATCACATAAAGATTTGACCCGCGTGGGAATCGAACCCCGGCTTAGCAGTCAGAGTCCCTAACCACTAGACCAGCAGTCCAGTATAATGAACTTAAATACTGTTTATAATATTATAAATAGTTCGATGATAATGAATAAGTAAATACATATAATGATTTGTTTATTTCTAAAATGATTAATTGACGAAGTATCCATTTATCAATTTCCAATCCAGTTAAATTACGCGAACCAATAGTAACAGTTGTGACAATGATATAGAATAGAATATAGTGTGGCGCAGCGTCTAAGGCAGTCGTCTCGCCGCTACGTGTCGCGGGTTCCAGTCCCACGCCGGAGAACTGAGTCTGGATGTAATTTGTGTCTGTCCATTATATGTTTGTAAAATACCCCGCAACACTGGGATTAGATTCCCTAATGCGGACGTACCCTTTAAAAAAAAACAAACGTATCTTTAGAATGGAAGATTTCAAATTGGCATAAACAAGAGGGAAAACAACATAAAGTTAAAGAAACAAGCGGCTAATCCGTGATGCATTTGCACAAATTGCGCGACCCAGCTGGGAACAAATTGGATTCCCGTTGACGAGACGGCAAACCGGCAGCCGGGCGAGGCACGGAAGCTCCACTTTACGTATAACGAATTGAATACCGAGAGCTAACTCGCATTTATATTTTCTGTCGTCTGTCGGAGTATTTACTGACGAGTGGAAGTCTGTGGCGTCGTTGGTAAATGCTTGCCTTGTGGGTTCGATCCTGCCCAGGCCATCCATCCTTGTGTGCATGAACATGTCTGTTTTTCCTGAGTGTGGGTTTAAATCTATACATATAATAAAATCTTAGGAAAGTCAAAACTGTACATTGAATATCTTTTAAAAAGGATACTTGGGCCTTGATCTACAATAGATATCGAAGCCAAAAATATAGTTTTTAGAATTTTTGTCTGTTTGTCTGTATGTATGTCCGGGCTAAATTCAAAAAGCACTGCATGGATTTACTTCAAATTTTGCATGAATATTACTAAGAGGTCGGGTCAACATATAGGCTACATATTATCACGCTATCACATACGGGGGAGGAGCTGTGATCATTTATAAAATTTAACGCTGGTAAAACCGCGGGGCACAGCTAGTATCTATATAAATATGTATTTCAAAAGAAAAGTAGTATTGTAGTATATCAGTCATCTGGTATCCATAGTACAAGCCCTGCTTAGTTTGGGATCAGCTGACCGTGTGTAAATAATATCCCAGGCTATTATTATTGACGGGCCTGTTGGCGTGGTTCGTAAATGCTTGCTTTTCACGCCGCAGGTTGTGGGTTCGATTGCCGCCCAGGACAGATATTTGTGTGCATGAACATGTCTGTTTGTCCTGAGTCTGGGTGTAATTATCTATTTAAGTATGTATTTACCAAAGAAAAGTAGTATTGAAGTATATCAGTTATCTGGTTTCCATAGTACAAGCTCTACTTAGTTTGGGATCAGATAGCAGTGTGTTAATAATGTCCCAGGATAATATTATTATTATTATATCTCAATTAAATATTTCTAACCACTGCTCTATTATACAATCTTTATAATTTGTAGATTCAATAAAAAAAAACTTGTGTGTACTTATGTAGACGCGTTAGAAGTTATACTTCTTAATATACAACTTGAACATAGTTATCAATTTTCATACCACCTAGAACTAACGTCATGCTGTTATTTTTACTATGCGCGCGCATCGTAAAAATTCACTGTCATACCACCTAGAACTAACTTCATGCTGTTAAATTTTTTGGTATCGGTGTGCGCGCGCATCGTAAAAATTCACTCTCATCATTTTTCTCCATCGCGCCAAAAGAAGTATAACTTCAAAAAATCAACGTTTAAAATCTTCTCGTATTACCTACGTCCAGAAGTTTCAGTCCAAGTATGCCATTTGTAATGACTCTATAAATGTTACGTCAGAATATCTCTAATATTTTGCCTCTTGTCGCAAACTTATAAAACATTCACATAAACATTATATATTTCCATACAAAAACGTTCATCCCCTATTTCCTATTGTTATTTTACACCCTTTGAGGGTGAAACTTTTACAAACTTTAAATGTCATATATTTACACATCAGCCTAAAAAATAAGTTTCAAGCTATTTCCATACAACTTTACATCCCCCTTAAACCCGTTTTTCGCATTAATAAGTAGCCTATGTCCTTTCTCAAGGTCTAGACTACCTGTGCACCACATTTCATTTAAATCGGTTTTGTAGTTTTGGCGTGTAAGAAGGACAAACAGACAGAGTTACTTTCTTATAATATTAGTAAGGATTTCCCTCATCTTGAGTTGGTTAATATAGTGATGGCGTGATAATTTTGTCAATCACAATGCTTCGTTCCCACAGAGACCTTGATCTCGTTCATACTTTTCGTTTTGTGTAAACTCCTACTAAGCCTATAGATATTGTCACGCTATCACGATCTACGTGATAGCGTTTCCCAATACTATTTTTTAAGGCAACACCCGCACTAGCGTAATGAATCCGTGTTGCCAGGTACTTTAAAAACATGTAATGACGGACCACACCGCTCCACACCACGAACAGAAAATAGTTATCCTGTGCGGTTATCGAACCAGGGCCTCAAAGTGGCGAGGCGACTGTCGTAACCGATGGACCGTACGTGCACTTTAATTGCTTGTTCTTGGGTAGTTTTCCATTTCAACCTCAAATTTCTGGAAGAGATCGCTTTTAGTGATAAGGCCGCCAATTGCAAAATTTGTTCTATGCATATTGTATTGTGTATATTCCTTATGCAATAAAGTGTACCTGCTATAAATATTTTACAGATGAATCGTACGCATGATGCATGATTCGCTTTTATTTATCTGTTAAGGCACTCTATCTTTTAGAGCTACAATGCATAGTTTCTCTTTTAATTAAAAACTGCGTGTAGTACCTACATAGAGAGGAATTAATCAAATTAATTTAATATCAGTTTTTTTGTTGTGTTTACAACATATATGAATTTACCCTCAGAAATCAATGTTCTCAACTTCGCTTCCTTTTACTCTATAGATTTAAAATAACTTGATATTTTCTCGATAAGCAAAATATAATATATAAGGTACGCTTTATTAATTTAGATATCTTCTTATGTTCACAATATTCTTACAAATTAGTTCAAATAGCTAAAAATTTATTGAAGGGAATTAAATGAACATATCCATTTTTTATTAAAAGAATTTTTATGTTTATATGTTGTTTTTGTGAAGTTGGGCATTCGCGCATAGTACACGTGTATAGTTACGTGACAGATTTGCACAACGATGGTTCCTTGTCTGTGTCCGTGTCTTCTACAGACCTTTAAAAAGTAGTTGTCTGTAAAGGACCATTATATTTTGGTCTGTACTATTTACGTCAACAACCGAACATCTTTGTGACGTCACGTGTAGCGCAGTGGTTCAGGTACCTAGTCGCTTCGCTGCCACCTCGTATCCTAGTGTAGGTATTGTATAATTTAACCATTAGACTCAATAACGCGGTATAAAATAGAAAACAATTTGTTTTGGTATCTGCAAGTTATATAGTTATAAGTATAACCCTTTTATAAGATAACCCATTTGACTTGATACCAATATTTTAAAAAATGCTTTTTCGTTTGACCTGTTTTAAACAACATAAAAATATTATTCTTATATTTTTACATATGCTAAACGTGGAAATAATATCTAAGATATTTCCTAAATTCAAATAGCACATAAGTAGAAGCTGAGATATGCCTCTGTGGCGAACGGATTAAATCGCACTATATTATAGTGCAATTGCTGAAATCTCTGGGGGAGGCCTTTGTCCAGCAGTGGGCATCTTTGATGATCATGATGAAGTGAGTGAGTTATTCTCTTTCTCGTTTGTACTTCAAACAATATTATATGGAAATGTATAAATAATAATAAATGAAATGTAGATTGATAAGGCAGTGAGTGTTAAATAACAGATAGTTGACGCGCCCTGCGACCTCAATCTGCTTCGATCAATGTCCGCTAACACGTCCTGTCATCGGCATCGGTTCATTTTACTACGTTTCCACGACATTTATGAAATCATATTATTATATTATTTTCAAAACACAAGGAGTGTTTTGAAAAATTGGTTGCTATACATATCCAATTAAATGAAATTGTATGGGAACCTTCATATTGATATTAATTTAGGCATCAACATTAGATCGCATTATCATTTTATTTTTAAATTGTTATGGTTCTGTCAATTACCGTGGAACAAAACATGTAATTTAGTAAATATAACTCATTAATTGAATGTGACCCAGTAAATTGTGTCCGGTGAAATAAACTTGTGTAAACATCATGTTTAAAATGACAGTAAATGTATTAATTCCCCTACATTTTGCACAATTTTTTTTTATAAAGACAACGTTCGACAAAGAATATTGCGCAAAGTCGTAAAACAGCGTGTATCTGTCAACGGTCTAGTTAGTAGTCTTAAATTTCCTTGTATCGGGCACGTTCTTACAAATGCGAATAAAGGTACCACACAGACAATGACATACATACAATAGAATAGCATAAAATACCATTGCCCACAGAATTATCTCTGTGGCTGAAAGGTTAAGTACTGAGTAGTGATCCTGAAGCGGCTAAAAGGCCATTGTTCTGCTAGCCCCTAAAACGTATGAAGTCAACACTATTGAAACAAAATAATAATAATGTCTAATCTATACGTATAATAAAATCGTAGAAAAGTCAAAACTGTACATAGAATATATTTTTTAAAGGATACTTGGGGCGTGATCTACAATCAACATCGAAGCCAAAAATATAGTTTTTAGAATTTTTGTCTGTTTATCTGTTTCTCTGTATGTATGTCCGGCCTAAACTCGAAAAGTGCTGCATGGTTTTACTTCAAATTTTGCATGAATATTACTAAGAGGTCGAGTCAACATATAGGCTACATATTATCACGCTATCACCTACGGGAGAGGAGCTGTGATAATTTGTAAAGTTTAACGTGGGTAAAACCGCGGGGCGCAGCTAGTAATAAATAATATCAAAAGAAGATGATACTTTGATGTATGTACGATTAGTTATAAAGGGTGTACCATAAATTATAGTCGAAATAACTTAAGGCACGCTATCTACTCATGAAACTGAACTATTTAAACCAGATCAGATTGAGACCCGTACAGAACGCAGCAGCTAAACGTTATGCTTGTATGGGGTAGTTATTTTTTTTGTGTATTTAGCATATTGATAGGTCAGTTTCAAAGGCTAATTAAAATCCTTAACATACGTCCACTCAATACATTACACCTTGTATATGCCAGAAATAAACTGTTCGTCTATTTCGAAGTCGCCTAGGTCTGTTAGGTAAGTTAAAAAGAATCTAAACAGTTCCAAGAGGCAGGTGGTAAACTTTTCGATAGATATCTCTCAAATGTTCCATTGACATCCAAAGTTATAAAATGACTTTTTGATTGACGGATCTGATTAGAAATCCCGAGTAAAACAAAAACTAAATAATGCACTAAGATATCATACGCAATCACATAATGTAATCTGTGGTTAAAGATTCACGATAACAACAGGACACGTAACTTATGTTGCAAAAAGTATTTTACGCACAAGAATGCAGACTAATACTAGTAGGTAGTTTAGTTTAGTAAAGTATATAAATTATTTCGTTTTTATTTTTACAGCTGTCTATTAAGGGAGGCAGTGCAGAAACATTTGTCTACTGCTTTTAACCAATTAAATTACAGAATATTATCTTTTCGATTCGTGATGGAATGATGAATGAACGCAATAGAAAGAAACAGCTTTAAAACTAAAATGTCAAGCTACTTAATTTTTTTGTTATATTTTTTTGTATTCAATATGCCTCGACGTATAAAGGGGCTTTTGGGTGCTTTTGTTAATATTAATGTTGTGAAACACAAATACGAATAATTACAGAATCCATATACCTAAATCTTCTGGAGAAAATTTATCAACACAAATAGCTAAATATTAATGTTACATTAACAGGCCAGATTCATCAAAAAAATATTTGATATCTCTTGAATATTTTTAAACTTAATGTCTGCAACGACAGCAATCATCACCATAAATTACTATCGATACAATCTAAAATACATTATATTTTTGCGTTTAACATTGACCTTGACCTTTAACATCCAATTTCCTTATCATAGATGTCAACTACTGCCCACCTACAGTACTAACTTGGTGGGTACAACCAGCACAACCAATCAACTAACCACACAGTACACACCCGCTTATAGATGTTAACTAAGTTCTATATGACGCAACTTCCAAAATCAAGAGAAGCCAACACGAAACTGTTGTCAACTCGCCAGATTACGGGACAAAACAACACAAATGTTTGTAGCGTCATACAAATGTATATAATGCATGTCTAATCGGCGATGTTAAGTCTCCTGGAACTTCCTCAAATATTCGCACAACTCATTACTGAAGTTATTGAGGCATATAAGTGCACAAAGGCGTCACTAAATATATATAAAAGGCATGCAATATGTTCCTAATTATAAGCGACAGTAAAGTAAAATTTAAACTCGTCTATTCGGCGTCCCGTAGTTGTCCTGTAAAGTAAGCTTTAAAAATGTTGAATGAATAGCACTCACTGCCAATGGAAGGGTCCGGTTATTCCGTCTCTGAGTCGATCCTTTAGGGAGCGTTGGCGGGAAGGCCCGGGCCCCGGGGGCAACATGCCCGCGCCGGGAGGCACCGGGGGCACCATGGGCGGCGGGGCGCGCGCCGGGGACGACATGCTACGATATGCGCACCACTAGCGCCGCACCAACATCACGGCTCACCACACTGCACTACTAACGCGCGCTGCAACACGACAAAAACAACCAAAGCCACATAAATAAAGCAAAGCGATAATTTCAATGCAAAATAACTCGCAAAATTAATATATTCATGTAAAGAAAATAATTACACTGCGAAAATGGATAATGGAGTGTATGAAAGTACAGATAGAATGCAATAGTGTTACTACGTTGCGTTAGACTTAAAAAGAAGCTTAAGTCAGTGCTTAATCATTAATAAAGGGATTTTGCATAAATTACGTTACATGCATATTTCCCGGGCGCAAAGGACTTCACTAAATTTTGTCAGCAGCAGCTGGACATTCAATTATTACCTAAGAAACTTCGTCCGCGTGTCGAAAGACAAAATCAGACATCAAAGAGGTTAAAACGACTAAATTAAGATCATATTTATAAAAAAGGAAATTGACTGGCTGACGGTTTCATTCACTCAATAGTTCGATCATTTGTTTTATCTGTGATCGGTTGAATATTAAAAAATGAAATATGTTTAATTATTTTTTTAATGAAAGGGGTGAAAAGTGGTTGTACAACAACCCCTTTAGGGGTTACATTTTCACAAATCCTTTCTTAGTGCACACCAACGTCACTTAAGGTATATTTGTGAAAAATTTCATGGTTTTAGACCCAGTGGTTTCAGCTGTGGGTTGATCGATCGGTCAGTCAGTTTCTGATTTTATATATATAGATAATAAGCATATGCCAAAGCACGTACAAGTAGAATACATACTATGTCATACGACACTAAAAAGTATCAAGCACGGGTCATATTCAGTTCTCGTTATGTGAAGTCACACTCATAAGATAGTTAAAAGAATACTTATAATAGATGTAATAATGCGTGATCATGAATAGATTTAACAGTTTTGGTTGGTCATCACGCGTCTTTTGATTTCGTGCCCATTTGTTAATAGTAATTAATGGAAAATCCCTTATAATTACTGAACTAAGAAATTAAACAAATATGCTTGCCTACTATACGTATTAAATTAATAAATAATACAAGCCAACAAGGCCAGCGATGTTTATTTCTGTGCGCCTCAAACGATATGAAAGGCAATGTAGGAACGTTGTTTCTACATAATTATACTATCAGGCGCTTTGATAACAGTGAACGTGCCTTTGTAGGAGCAAACCTAATATTCCTACTATTCCTAATTTTATATTAAAGTTTCTTATTAGCATTTCATTAAATTTCCAGACTATATGATTATATTTATGCTCGTAGATGACGATTACGGAGAAAAATACGTAGTAAGCTTCTAGTCCTTTCATTCTAGGCATTAGAATTATTGAAGGACTCTATATACGTAAAAAAGGAATTTCAACGAAGGAATAATTGTCATTCTCAACAGTAACTAACTTACAATGATGATTGGTGGTCAATTTCTATATTTTAGTACGGAATGATACTAAATACGTTTTTTTATTTCCGACGACCATAATGGAATTTGGTTGGTGACAGCAAAAATCTCCCATTATAATGACGTAGGACCTACATAGAATAATAGTATGATAGAAAAGTTGGTCACTTATTTTAATACATACATTTTTTTGCTTTATATATATACTTGATTACATTCAATTAGTATGCGCGCTTCGCGTACAAACATATCTTTTTTAATACTAGCCTATAATATTGTGTCCCTGGTTCAGCAAAGGCCCCTTGGTTTTCCAGATATAAAATGAAAACATTTATTATTAGCTGTGCCCCGCGGTTGCACCCGCATTAAACTTTATAAATTATAGCCTGAGTCTGAGTTATTCGGATATATAAGCTATATTACTACAAAGTTTCATCAAAATCCGCTCGGTAGTTTTTGGGTGAAAGAGTAACAAGTACGAGTAACAAGTAAGAGTACTTTCAAAACTCACAAACAAAAATCCATACTCACAAAATTTCGCATTTATAATAAAAGTAGCATTTTGTACCACCCTTGGCGACTGCTGCCGAAAACAATTTCAAATACGTTTTATTTTAATTGTTTTTTTGTGTTTCTCGGAAAGTTTGGTATAACATTTTTTTGGAGATCCATATTCAAATATTATTCATATCATTATAATCAAATATTATCATTGAGTAAAAACTGTCGAAAGAAGATAGAAAATATCTCTTATAACGTGTATAATAAATCTACAACTACCGGGTTCAAGGTAATTCCCGTAAACTGTTGTATCCTTAGTTAGACTTATTACAGTAGGAATGGTAAAGTCGCAATTTCGTGTCTAATTTTGTGGTTATTAATGATGATGACATTGTGATGTATTTCAATAATTCAGCCATATTAGGGGCTAAGTAGCAAGTGTAGGTTCTGCTATTACGACAAAAAATATTCTAATTTTAGGTTTTCGTACCCAAAAGCTAAAATAGACTGTTCAGTTTTACATAATGTTTGGTCTATCACTAAAGCGAAGTATATTACAAATTTGAATATATGTATCATAAACTTTATACTGAGTTAATCGTATGAACTTACAACACGAATATTATTTCTTATACAAACTCCAAAAAAATAGCCCCGATCGCATTTAATTGGTTATTATTATTCTGTACCAAAATGGAATTGTGAATTCTACAAACAATATTTTAACTATTTACAAGTGCTCTTAATGGGTCTATCGGAATAAAAACCTTTTTTATTTTTATTCAGTCCATCCGTAATTCGTCACAGCGGTATATCTCAACTTACTACTTGTAAAAGTAGTGAGTTGAAATTTATAATAGTTTTAAATATACATATATAGGAAGAGTTACCCCAATTTTTATTAATGGAATACGTTTATCTTCTATATACATAGGGTGTCAACATTTCCAAATTTCGAATTACCAAAATAACGCACGAAAATTTAACAACGTTTCTAACTGATTTCTATATTTTTATTTTAATCATCAATAATCCTTTACAAAAAATTTGGTTGAACTAGTTTTATTAGGATATAAATTGTTCATCCCGTGACCACGATCAATGCGGCTTGATTGAAACAAAACAACAGCTAAATAATATGGTTAGTCATGTTAATATTCGTACATATTGTATTAAATTATGCTTCACGAAAAAAAACAGAATATCTCCAGAAAGATACGGAATCCTTTGTTGGGTGAGATCAACTCAAATACGCCGGATTTTTATATTAGACTATGCAACGAACCAGTTTTTAAATGATATGATTAAGAATTAACTATTTTCCGTATGAATTCCGGTATACACTTACTATAGGTATTCTTGATTGCTACTGCATATTCAACAAGAACATAACAACAAGAAGAAATAAGACTATTATACCAAAATTGTATAAACAAAGGGACTTTTTATAACAGAACTGAAATATGTTTTATATCGGTAATCTGAATTTTTTTAAAAGAATGAAAATTATTTTTGGCAGCTTAAAACTTGATAGATAATCTAGGAAACCCCCACATATCTTGACCAAAAGACTTAGTATTCGGAATACGTACCTCATAAACGGCTACGCTGATGTTTCCTCACTCATTGGAAGTGTCACGTCAGGACAGTTTATGAAATACAAGAACAAACTACTACGACCCAAGGTCATAATTATGTTCAAAGGGAGAACAAATTGAAACCTGTATTTTTATCTTGTTTCTTAATTTTTTTATATCGAGATTAGGGTGTTTAATTCCTCAAAGAACACTTAATAGTGTCGTCGAATTAACTTGTCCGTCAAACCCCTTGTAAAAAATATGTCCTGCGTAGAGTTTTAGTTATTGTGTTAAAAAAATGCAAGGTTACAGACGTTATTGTCGACCATTCATAAAAGTCTTATCATTGTTTTCATAAGTAGCACCATGTACTAGATGTGAGGATAAGCGTTTTAGTTTCCGAACATTTTGTTGTATGTATATCATTAACACAGGTTTATTTTTATAAATAAGGCGTTGTACCGAACGCTAATTTAATATAGTGTAAATCGATTGAATCTATTACAGGTATAATCAATAAAACACGCATTCTGGCGAAACACGATAGCAGCCACTCAATAATACGAAACATGTAAATTAGATTCGGATGTATTAAAGAAATAGTTATTGCCTCTATTTACTAAACGCAATTGAGGAGAAAAACGTTTATTGGTTAGTCCAGAGTAAGTTCCGGGTAACTAGTTAAGATCCCCACCAGCAAAGTTTTGTTGAGAATACAGTAGAACGGACAGACAGGGCGATAGCAAAGGGGCGAAAGCGGCTATCGATCGGCCCTCACCGCTCCCCGCCAGCCCGTGCGCCCCGCGTCCCGGCTCACCTTACGTAAGTCCAGCTGATCGCACCCACCCTGTAACCTTGGCAACGAGCCTCGCACGCATTTCTGTATACTATTAAACAGTGCATATCTAGTGAAGTTTTCTCTACAATGTTCCACTATCGCTGACATTCCGGACCTATAAATTAGGAGCCTTATCTATGTTAATTTTCCGGCCATAACTATTATTCAGATTTAGAATAGACGTACACACACATAAAAGTACACTATACTCCGTGGATAGACATAGTATATAGTTGTATAGGTAGTGAGGACAACCCAAGCAGCGTTGACCGCGATACTTCGTTCGCAGGGAAACATGTTAATTTCCTCTTACTCACTATACCATTGGCAAACTGTCAAACGTGGCAGCTAACTTATAAAACTGAATAGGTGTGAGTTGGCCTGCGGTCTATTAGTGTTATATTTGACGTAATGATGTGACACGCTAAAACCTGTGAATGTTATTTATTTTGGTTATTCCTTAGGAAGTACATAATAAATAAACATAACCTATGCTTTTTTGACCCTTTGTCGGACAATGGTATAATAGTTACCACCTCATTACCACCAGCTAAAACCAATGCCTTATGAACATACGCTATTAATGTTTAAGGGTTAACTGAGTATTCTTTATCTAAACTTTCGGAAATCCTAAACGTAATAAGTCTAAAGCTTTGTAGACGCAAGATTACTTTAACTATGAAGATCAATAAACGTTGAACGAAACGATGTTCATGATTAAAAACTAAACTTCAAACGAAATTTCCACGACATTTAATTTACAATAGTAGGTATTAAGGTTGTTACTCTTCTCCATGAATGTTTAAACCAATGTTATATGGTACGACACTACGACGGCTTTTGATTATATTATTTGAAAATAGAAGAGGTGCCATGAGATCGATTTTATCTGTAGAAGGGTCAGGCAGGAATAGATAAATAAAGCAAAGGAATGATCGATGTTTTTTCAGCCCTCAGAATTGTCAAAAATCTTACAACTTATATAAATGGGATAGGTGAGAAGTAGCAAACCCTTCATCGGGTAGAAGGTACATACGTTGGTAATTGATTGGTTTTTAACTTTAAATCAACATTACTGAGTTCAAAATATGATGTCTTCATATATAATAATTCCAAGCCAAATTTTGGCGACGGTGGCCAGTCTCAAATGGAGACTAATCAACCGCGCGGAACACGTCCGGAAAAAGGTCAGGTACAGGACAAACTAATTTAAGTGCTCTCCGAGGCACGGCGTTGTGATAATCTCTCCATCCATCAGACTTCGGACTGATACTGAGAAAATATCTTTAAATCACTTTTAGACCCGACCGCAGATAATATTTGAACCCAGGACCTCATTATCTGCAATAGAACATCCTACAGCTAGACCAACGAGGCTAATATATGGACAGAGTCCAATAAGGTTAAGGGCATCGCATAATACGATTACGGTTTCCGGAGAAAATCGATTATATTGACCAAAGAAAATCCTGGACCTCAGTACTATAAACGCTACGCAGTTATAACTCTATCGCTACAAAATTTTATGGAGTTAAATCCTGTGATAGAGGCCGAATGGGAGCTCATACCACAAGATACCATTAGAAACTCGACCAGACTTAGGTGAGCATGCTCGATATCGATTTTCGTGTAGGTTCAGTGGAGCTCAGATGGAGTTTAATTTCAAAATGAAGTCGGTTAATAAGTTTTAGTTTTACTTTATTAAATTAAATTTATTTAAAAAGGTGTTTATTTTTTTGTATTTTCTTAGTATTATTTTTACTTTACTTGCGTAGTTTAAGAAATGTGAAAAACCTATATATAAACAACTATCTGTGACCAGCGTTTCTACCCGCGTTAAACTTAATAAATTATAGCCTATGTTACCTATACACATACGTGTATAGGTAACTCCATACCAAATTTTATTGAAATCGCTTCAGCCGTTTAGACATAAAGAAGTAACAAACATACACACTCACAAGCTTTCGACTTTATAATATGAGTGTGATAATTTTTATACTTTTTATCATTTTAAATAAAATAGCGTTATTTTTTATTCATTAGAAGATCTATTACTTTTTCAAATCTTTAATTTATTCACTTTACGAGGTATAGACGCGAAGCTTGAGACGGATAAACAGAAAGACTACAGATAAACAGCAAAAGTAACAGTTTCAGATCTTCGACCATTTTTTTAAGTAGAGAACCCTAACAGTATTAAGGTGACTTTAAAATAATTTTTCACGACAAAATGCAAGACCAGATTTATGTATAATATTTATAATTATCATATTTGCTATAAGTAATTTATCAATATTCGGAAAGGATACAATAATGCTCTTATTTAAAATAATGCCGTGATCCGCCGCTTAACCATGTCTCAGCTAAACCCTGTTCAACCAGTTAAGTTTCTGAGCTAACTAACATCTTTTTATTTTACTCTGTCAACATTTCTGGGACTGGTATAGAGCTTGACCAAAATTAATCGACTAAATCGGATTATGTATCAAAACTTTATGATTTTTGCTCTATGGTAGACATGCAATGATAGATTTATGATAGTAACAGTGCATTTTCAAGGACTATTGATTTTCTTCGGTGGATTTTGAAGTTTGTGATAAGATTCCAAATGGAACTCAGTATTTATTTAAAAATTAAAACGGTTAGTAACTTCAATAAAACCTCCATTCACAAACAAACGTCAAACTAAACGTCAGCTGATGCAAATAAAATCCGCCATATTTAAGCAAGGTCTAAACCAGGAACCGACGTGGTTTAAATTTTGACATAGCTTAACCGCGGGTCAAAGTTAAATCGTGTTTTTCAATGAAAAATATGATAAACCATGGTTAAGCGACCGGCTTAAATTTAAGTAGCGTTTTTAAATAAGACTAAGACTTTATAGCCACATATCAGAGGTAGCACAAAGTTTCGCACAGAAAATAAAGAGAATTAAATTGTTATTAAGTATCACAAAACGAATACAAATCTACAAATGATATTATGTATTTTATGATCCATGTACTGTACCTATACAAAATAACGATTTTATAAAACTCTTCATACGTCAACGAGGCTGCGTTTAAGTAAAACATTCATGAATTCAGACACGCATCTGTCTAAGATCGAAAAAGATTTTGGAGCTTGTTGTCAAAATTAATGATCAATGTCATTAAATTCTAATTCAGTTCAGTAACTATGCAATACTTCATTTAATTACTAACCGAATGAATTCAACTATATGAATTTATACCATTACTTGATATTTACTTAACATTAAGATACATATTAAATTGCTTTATATAGTTTAATAAAATATTTAATTTAACACACGATAAACTAAGTCAACACAAAAAATCTAAACTATTAAAAATAAATTGTTGAAAATCTAAATTATCTCTCTTTTTCTTTTAGATTAGCTCTCCTTCGTCATAAATTTGTACTTCAGAATATATAGGTATACTAGATGTAACATAAATATAGAGGACACAACTTAAAGAGCTGAATTGGTATATGAAACTAAACAATGTGTAATACATCAATACAAATAAATATCTTGAGACAACTAACTCTCAAACAAGGCTGTACTATGGCAAACGTACTTGCATATTTTTTTCAATACATACATGTTATAGATAAATTACCACGACCTGTTTTAACAGTCAGGCTGACTCAAACACTAGACCAACAGGCCATTCAACACAAAGACACATGATAAATATTTACTTCCCACACAAGAATAACGGTCAGCCGATGCATTTCGTATGGGGAGCCAAAAAAATATCTCATATTTCACAAACAGCTTTCGTTTAATTTCTTCAGTTTCATGGGCAGGTAGCATTCATAAAGTTTCTTCTACTACTTGTGTTACTCATTTAATATGATATAACTTTGCTAAGGCAAGCTTACAAGAGAAATTGGTTGGTTAAGTGTGATTCTTTAAAGAAAACTACATCATAATTTCGCGGTCTGAATACGCTTCTGTGCGTTAAATGTTTGCTCTGGGTAGCGCAAGAGTTTCGATATACGCAACAATAATGTCTGAAGTTCAGGAACCATAATAAAAAGTTTCAGAAAAACAAAAGTTTCAAAAAGCTGGAAAATGTACGTACGAAGCGTCACATTCCCGTTCAAATGTTTATTTTAAAGCGATCTTGAAAGACATGAAGTATAACAAATCGTAGTCAGAAATATAAAAATTTTTAGGAATACAAAGGTCAGCTCACAACTACTTGTCTGTGTCATGCCAGCCTCAACTGCGTTTAATTCATAGACAATATTCAGTAAAAAGTATATTATTACTTATTCTCTTTTTAAAAATGAACTAACGAATTACTATATGAATTTATACGATTACTTGATATTTACTTAACATTAAGATACATATTAAATTGCTTTATATAGTTTAATAAAATATTTAATTTAACACACGATAAACTAAGTCAACACAAAAAATCTAAACTATTAAAAATAAATTGTTGAAAATTGAAATTATCTCTCTTTTTCTTTTAGATTAGCTCTCCCTCGTCATAAATTTGTACTTCAGAATATATAGGTATACTAGATGTAACATAAATATAGAGGACACAACTTAAGGAGCTGAATTGGTATATGAAACTAAACAATGTGTAATACATCAATATAAATAAATATCTTGGGACAACTAACTCTCAAACAAGGCTGTACTATGGCAAACGTACTTGCATATTTTTTTCAATACATACATGTTATAGATATATTACCACGACCTGTTTTAACAGTCAGGGTGACTCAAATTCTAGACCAACAGGCCATTCAACACAAAGACACATGATAAATATTTACTTCCCACACAAGAATAACGGTCAGCCGATGCATTTCGTATGGGAGAGCCAAAAAAATATCTCATATTTCACAAACAGCTTTCGTTTAATTTCTTCAGTTTCATGGGCAGGTAGCATTCATTAAGTTTCTTCTACTACTTGTGTTACTCATTTAATATGATATAACTTTGCTAAGGCAAGCTTACAAGAGAAATTGGTTGGTTAAGTGTGATTCTTTAAAGAAAACTACATCATAATTTCGCGGACTGAATACGCTTCTGCGCGTTAAATGTTTGCTCTGGGTAGCGCAAGAGTTTCGATATACGCAACAATAATGTCTGAAGTTCAGGAACCACAATAAGAAGTTTCAGAAAAACAAAAGTTCTTAAATTTACAAACGGACTATTAAGAAAACTGGAAAATTTACGTACGAAGCGTCACATTCCCGTTCAAATGTTTATTTTAAAGCGATCTTGAAAGAGATGAAGTATAACAACAACATCGTAGTCAGAAATATAAACATTTTTAGGAATACAAAGGTCAGCTCACAACTACTTGTCTGTGTCATGCCAGCCTCAACTGCGTTTAATTCATAGAAAATATTCAGTAAAAAGTATATTATTACTTATTCTCTTTTTAAAAAGGGCACCGTTTCCTTTGTGTCTGTAGCCGGATTGTATTCCAGTAATCATGGAACACGGGAAGTGCGCAGCGGACACAGCGGAAGTGAGAGAGAAGCCAGAGAAATTCAACAAAAGGCCAACTTGAACGTGGAAAAGTTTTAATTCAGTCGTATTTTACAAATGTTATCTACATGGTATTAACAAGGGGAAACGGAGGTATAAATATCTGTAAGAGATGTTTCTGGTTGGTGGCTTCTGGTTTTGGCGTGGAAAATCTAAGGCAGTTGTTTTTAATTTAAGTGAAGAGAAGTGATGGGTCGGAAGCGTACGGTTCGTTAAATATTTGACCGGTGCCGTTCAATACGGACGACCTTGCCACCGCGACGCGACGCGCTTGCTCGCTACGAATTGGAACCAAAGCGACAACGAGGGGGCAACGATCAGCTGTTATCCTACCAGACTACCTAAACAGTTTTATATTTTATTAGCCTCATTATACTGTAGAGAGAATTATGTACTACGAGATACTATATATTAGAAACCCAATGACCTACAAAGTTAAACTATACATAGTTAAAACCCCTACAAATACTATCAATATATCTTACAAATACAGCTTTTTCGAGGTCTTTCCGAAAATAAATCCACTTATAACATTGTAACAACGATTCTAATGGTATTGATGAACGATTTAAGTAAAAAATAAACCTACATACTGTTTAAACTGAATATACAACCAATGATTTATAAAAACATCTTTAATCGCGTGATACTAAACAGATACACCCAACCGTCAATAGCATTACAAAGTTAAACTAATATGGCAATAAAAACACGACACACAATTTAAAAACGCTGCACCAATTCCGTCACAGCAAAATGATGGATCTACTAACCCTAAATAATGGTAAATAATAAAAAATAAGATGATATCTGTGGTGTTATTTACTCTAATGGGTGATAGTGCAGATAAGCGACTATGTGTGGTCCATGCATATATGCAACGAACCGAAGAAGAAGAACGAAATTCATGTGGAGAGACGCTGACGGGAGGTTGGTCGGCATAACGCACACGCGGTGTACTTCGATGGCTGTAAGCGTGCCACTAAGCCTGAGCGGCGACGGCGGGCGGCGGCGGCGGGCGGGGCGCGGTGGGCGTACGAGCGGGCGCCCACCGAGGGGCCCACACCCCAACGCCGCCCTCATATAATCACAGGACAATTTCTCTACACCTCCGTACCGATATGTATCGGAAGCCTATTATACCAGTAGGTATCGATAAATAGTTAAAGTAAGTCATTTATTGCAATGTAACCTAACGCGACTACAATGTCACATACGGTCTCGTGAGTATTAGACACGTACTTATCAGTAGTCCCGTGTTTTTCCTTGAAACTTTAGATCGTTGAATTATTAGTACCTCAATTACAATTTTAAAAAAACACAATAAATTTGTTCAGATTCCAAGCTGGTATAGCGATTTGGACAAAATGTATGTAGTACCATCTATAAGCCATCCCAATCGTTTGGAAATGGAAACAGACAAATCTCGGAAACAGACATAAACGAAAAAAAGGTGGGGGAATAACTCAAACGCAACCAACTTTTTTGGTGCCGGTTAAAAAGCAGCATAGTTATGCATGCGCGTTCGCGATAATACGTCAAACATGGCATTCGGTTTGGAATATCAACTATTACACGTTCCACATACTAATAGGCATACTGTATCACAGAATTAACATATCTAGACAGTCCCAGTTCGCCGTATCAGTTGAATATGATTGTCTAGATTACTATACAATCTAATGTCAATGAAAATGTATGAGATCGTTGCACAATATGTATGTATGACGCTAATAATTTTCGTTTATTGATACTAACCTATTTGTTCAGTAGGTACGAGTTTTCCGATAACACACGGTAGCAAGCTAATAATTCTGCGTCGTATCGATTGAAAAATTGCAGTAGATTATGTTCGGTGATTCACCGTAACAGCTATGAATGTTCAATAAAAAATAGAGGTTCACCTTAAACGATTTGGGTCAGCATATCAGGGCGACGTGTACAAACCTAACCTAACAAGCATTATTTTCATTGGTGTGTGTTAAGTTCATCCTTGACAAATCTACGTACATCTCTGTACTATCGTTTGATTGAATACTGTTCAGTAATTCAAACAATGTTTTGAATAGGTAGCATGAAGTTCAAAAAAGCGAATGGCTAGTCAAGCAAATATTTGAATAACGTATCTCCACATTAATAAACTATTACCCAAAGTACATAAATAAAAACAGAATTCTTATAAGGATACGGTTCAGTAAAAACTGTGTAGCTCCCATAAAAAGAAATACGCTGTGTGATATGAAATTTGACACAGTTAAAGTTCACATGAAGAACGACTGCAGAGAGTCAATATTAGGCATTAGAAATAATTTCAAACCATAAAAAACCATGCTTAAAATGTTCAAACACACACAGTCGAACTAAGAAGGGATTAATATTATTTATATTTACTGAATGACAAACATACTCATAGAGGTCTTTGACATTAGAACCTAAATAACGTTCAATTTTAAATTAATTATGGTTGAATTTCAACCATGACATGATGGAAAGCACTCCTACGTTGCTAGACGCATGGCTTCGCGTTATTTCGCGTGTTTGACAATATCTAGTTTAATATCTAAGTTTTGGTATATACTATTAGAACACTAACAATTATATGAATGTATATTGTCCGAAACAAATAATTAAGAAATAACACACATACAACTGTAACACAAAACACATACAAAGGTTAAAGCAAGTACGAAGGGTTAGAACGTATCTAAGTTAAGTAGAAGAACAGGATTTTCTAATACTCGCCTGTTGAAGTATTATAATCCCGAGCGTATTTTTCACACCAAATCTAATTTAATAAGCGTCACCTTGAACAGACCTCCCCAGTAATTGAAAACCGTGAAATGTAAGGCTTGAAACAAATGATTTATAGCTAGAGCTTTCAAAAGTGACGGTGCGGTGGTAGGAAAATGGTCTAATTATTCGCTGTAATATATTTTTTAAGTTTTCATTTGTCCAGTCGAATATTTCGTATTTCGCAGTCAAATATGATTATTTTTTTAATAAGAAGTTCGACTTCAATTTTTTATTAGTATTCCAAAGTTTACAATACAATATAATTTTTACCTAATACCAATACTCCTTTTTGTTACCAGCGAATCGGGGTCTCTTCTTTTTTGTAACCAGTTAATATTATAACTTTTGACTTTTTCCTAGGTGTTCTCCAACACCTAGGAAAAAGATTGGAGAATCTTTCATGTTTACAATAATAATAAACCTTGTTCAACAAAGTAATTATAACATTCGTACAATGTCATCTAACCATGTGGCCCGCGTGACATCATTTTAAAGCAAGAAACGTATTTGCTGCTTATGTAAGAATAAATAACAAAAACTGTTTTCAAAACTAAACTAACTCAAAATTACAAAATACAAACGGATTTAAGTTCCATTTTCTTGTTATTCAAATGTCCTTATTTTATAAATAACTAATTTAATTTTATATTTTTTTAAGTTTTTTTTATTGCACTCGTTTAAGTGAAAATCTTTTAGGCGTTGATCGAATATTTAATGAATCACGTAATTCTTCCAACCGCATAAAATTGTTAATTTCCTTATAAACCCTATCATTACAATCTGATAAAAACAAATTCCAGAACACCTCTAAAGCACGCCCATTTAAATAAAACGTAATAATAAAATCGGTTTTTAATCACCGGAGTAGGTACATCTTTAGAGAAAAAATCCCATTAAATTGAGAAAATTCCTCCTAACATCTGGAAGAACCGTGTTTTACTTACAATTTTTCTATATGAGGAAAGATATTCATAAGAGCTAACTGGTTTTATAAAGTGGAACATTGTATTCGGCGACCTGGCCTTGACCCGTTCCCTTTAAGCGCCCTCGAATACTTGCTTGTAATATAGATCCCCAGGGAGTCACTTCACTAACTTAAATGTAATTTCAAAAACGATTACAGAGAAAAGACAACAACTTAGCTTTGCAAACGTACTTTCAAGAGTTACGTTCTCAAACACATTTAGTTATGTAATACATAAGGGATGTTCTTAGTTGTTCAGTTTTATTGATCGATTGGGGGCATTATGTATTATTTATTATATATAAAGAAATAAGATTAAAGTGTCTGCTTGTAATGTCCAAATAACGACTTTTTACAAACGGTAGTAATAACAATATTACTGTTTAAAACAAAAAAAAAACAGATTTCCACTGTAATTTAACATAACTGATTGGAAAACAATTTATATACCATTCTCAACCCGAAACTTCTTTAGGAGTAGGTTATAATTTTTGGTCGTCTGTTCCGGCTAATCTCTGAAATGACTGGACCGATCTGCAGCTGGCAGGCAAGTGATGTTTTAAGATATTATATAATAAACTAGCTTCCGCCCGAGGACTTTTCGACCGCGTGAATAATTCGGTTAGCTACAAATTATAGTGTTAAGGGATAGAATAATAACTTTGAGACGGTCGAATAATTTAAGCGGTCACGGGTAGCTAGTAATGAATAATAGTGGATGAGACGAAAGTGGTGTGCAAGGATCGTAGAAAATCCGTTGTCTCTACCTCCCTCTGGGAAACAAACATAATTTTGTATATCTGTATGAATATTTATATTGTATGGAATGGAGAGAATTCGAACATAGCCCGAGGAATTGCAAAGATGAAGTGGCAGTGAGCGGGGCACATTGCTCGTAAAACTGACTGCCGCCGGGGCAGAAAAGTTCTCGAATGGCGGCCACGGACCGCAAAATGCAGCACGAACTGGCCCCTACAAGATAGACTGTGCTAACTGTATACGACATGTAAAGAATAATACCTCTGATGATTAGAAGTCTAAATCAACTTTATAAACTACCTAATATCTAGATCGTACCCAAAAGGGTACGATCTAGATATTTGCTACGGGGAATTTTCGTTTTATTCTCCAATAATCAATTAAAAATGTAAATTAAGACCGCCGAAAACGAATGACTAGCAAACTAATCAACGTTGTAACAAAAGAAGTATTACAACGTTTCAGATACCCAATTGTATGTTGCATACATTTTGAGAGTGATGGGTAGAAAGCGTCGCTGTGTTTGCACTACAATATCTTCCGCGCAGATAGCTGTCTCCATTGATACTGGCCGCCATTGCCGGAATTCGACCAGGGTAACATTATTTTATTACTATTGGCTTAAACCAAACATTATCTCTCTTATACCTACATACGATAGCACACAAACCGCTGTTACTGGCTGGCACTGTGTTTAAACATCATAAGTAGTCACATTGTAATGCAAGCTAGAAGCCCCTTCACACAATTAAAAACTAGAAACATAATAACTATAAATAGACAAGAAAGTTAAAGGCCACTTTTATCGAAAGAAATCTTTTCTAGTACCTGGACCCGCAGAAGGAGTTAATATAAAAAAGGAGTTCGACGACCGCCGTGACTCGGTAATGACCTGCTTTCTTATCCAAAGGTTGCGGGTTCGATCCTCGCCAAATACAAACATTTAGGCTCATAGCATAGCTATTTGTCTTGGTCTGGGTGTTTTCTGTGTATTGAATATATTTCCAAAAAATAAAAATGTATCTCCGTTGTTTACTATCCATATTACAAGCTTTGCTTAGTTTGGCTTAGATGGCGCTGTGTGATATACTTCGGATATTTGTACATTGTTACTGGAGAGACATCCAAAGTATACAAAACAAAATGTTTCGTCTATGAAATACACCACTCTTCGCTACTGCACGATGTTATAAAACTCTTCAATGCCTATGAGAATATTTTTTATCTGTTTACTTACATTTGCTGCGCGTCCCGAGTTCATTGACTCAATGAAGGTTACTCTTATTTTCAAAACAGGATTCTGCATTCAGTGTGACTCAACGCTGACGCACAGCATATCATTAAAAGCATTGGAATCACTACGTTTTTTCAACTCCTGAGTTGTATTACTGCATAAAGCTAGTTGCGTAGGTACGAGTGTAAACGTGTAACATGAGTGGCCAGCTGTTACAAATAACAATGAGACGAAAACAATATTTAAGAGCCATTACTAGCTACCATTTTCCCATAAAACACATTCCTCAGATATACCCTCACCTCTATTGTCTGGACAGTGAAAGCTTCCGGTGCTAACTGTATACGACATGTAAAGACTAATACCTCACATGATTTGAAGAGTAAACCAATTTTTATAAACTATTTTGAGTACCTACGATCTAGATATTTGCTACGGAAAATTTAGCTTTTTGTTCCCCAAAAATCAACCAAAAATGTCATTTAAGACTGCCGTAAACGATTGGTTGGCAAACTAATCGACCTTGTAACAAAAGAAGTATTACAACGTTAGCCCCTAACCTATTTTCTTGAAACAATTGAAATTGGTTTAGTTTTGGAGGAACAAATAGTAGAGTAGAAAGAATAATTGTAGTGTTTTTTTTTCACACCGTGTATTCGTGAAGATCGCTTAAGTCTTGGCGGTAGAAATTCCTCTTAAGGTGTGAACATAAAATATTTCTTTGTTCTACACCATTTTAGAAACATGCTTATTACGAAAATTAAATTGAAATTTCGCGCTCTTTGTTTCACATCTAAAGAACCTCGACATATTTATAGAACCTACTGCCAGTGGTATTTTACGAACCGATTGTGAGTACTTTACTTTGTTGAATCCTTTGTGTCGCTCTAGACTGATTAAACAAGGCACCAAAATACAAACAATATTCCAAACCTATATAACACAGCAGCTGCATATTCAAAAACAGGGAATGATGAAATTTGTATTCCTGGCCTGTGTGAATGGTACATTCAGAAGGGGAAGACCTGATAGAACTTTCTTTGACCAAATCGGGGATCATCATCAGAAAGGCCAGGTCAGAAGTTCCCTAAACCGGCGAGAATGTATGACGAATATAATGACAGTAAACTAGGCAAAAGATGTGATAGGTGGGATTTCCCAATGTTAAAGCACTGGATTCAGCTACATACCAGGGTATTGTGATACCCAGCTGTGTGGTTGTTATCCAGTGCATTGTTTGTTACTATATTATAAGATTACTAACATTAGGTTAAGAACTTTGTACTAACAATATATGGAGAATGTTTTATCCGAATTAAACGATTATTATTATTATTATTAAAAGAGGTGTGCAAAGATTGTGACAAATTGAAATCCTTTATCTCTGCCTACCCCTCTGGGAAACAGGCGTGAGTCTATGTATGTATGTCAAAGCATAACAGGCTTAGTTCGGTCGCCCAGGTACTGTTACTAATATATACGTAATACATATTATACGCAAACCGTAAACAAATGTTTAAGGTATTCAATGGTAAACACCAAGACATATTAAGACATTATATATATATTGGTATAACCTATAATATATAATATACATGATGTATACAAAAGTGTTGATGGCTCTATATAATAAATAATACGACGTTATTACTGATGTTATTACAAAATACATTGTATGTGACATGTTAATAACATATTTAACTGCTTTTATCAACACATGTCGAACAGGACAGTATCTGTTGTGCATGAAATATTATTTTATTGTGTTTATTTTCATTCACACACTGTCTGGTAACATGTCTAGGTATTATTAGATGAATAATCACAATAAATTAAATCCTATGCAGTGCAGGCTTAAGCTAATACCATCTCTAACAGCAGGACTAGCCTTTACCCAGGAACAAATTATCAAAATTATACGACTCCAATATTTCTGTATTAAGTTTGTTTTTAAATAAAATAGGATGGCAAACGAGCAAGTGGGTCACTTGGTGATGACCGCCGCCCATGGACACTCGCTACACCAGAGGAGCCGCAAGTGCGTTGCCGGCCTTTAAGAAAAGAATAGGCTCGCCTCTTAAAGGTTGGTTCAATCTGGAAAACCAAGGCCTTTGCTCGTGGGACACACATAAAAGCTAGAATAAAGAAGTTCATATTTGGTACCCGCAAATAGGACCCTGTTTCAGAATTGCGTACTAATCTCCAGTGGCGTCCTATTCGCCTTGGCCGTAATACACATAACTTGTGTCTCTTATACAATATTCTGGTTCATCCCTCAACGGCCTTATATCTTAAAAAACATTTTAAGTTCCATAATGACACTATTATTTCTATGCCTATTAAGTCACTGATATCATCAAAAAGCTACAATTGAAGAGATTAGCCGCACCAAACAGACAAAAATACATAAATTGTTTGTAGTTATAAGGACTGTGATTATTTCATTTGCATTTAGTTAAAATTTGTTATTTCTTCTTTAAAAACAGACACTGCAATATTGCTATTTATATGGTTTATTGCCAATTGAGTAACTATCAGAAAGACGCTTTGGAAGTTTTGAACCGTGACAAAGAACGCATGGTGAAATTTATGACGTAGCTATCATGATAATAATAATGTCGACAGAATACGGTACACAGTACTGGGTAAAGTAGTATGGAGACCCTACAACTGTCTTGAAACTTTTAAATAAATAAATATAATTCATATCTTATATATTTATCCCAGATAATAAATTTCAATGTTTGAGCTTAAATAAAAATGTTTAAAGTAGGAAACAAAATACATATGTAATATATTTGCGATATTGCCCGAAAGTTAAAAGGGAGGTTAAAATTTCAAGACAAAACAAACACGTATTACTATCTCCTGCAAAAAATTTAAATAACACTACATGACCTATTTGTTATGTTATTATTAAACACAATCAACGCTCTTTAGTTATTTTATTTATCAACAGTAAGTTAATAAACTGAATTGCAATGCAGTATTTAAATTCTCGGAAATTAATATCTATTTAACTGATATTGAAAATAAGACGTGTGTCGATTCAGTTTTGGAAGGAATAGAAAAATAGGGAATCTGAGACTTTAATATCAGTATTATAACCATCCTCAAAGACTACTCGCAGGCATGAGACAGCAATCAATTTAAATGTAGACCATTTTAATATACCACAGGAAGTTTGTTGGTTGGTGACATGTCTAGAAGTAGAAACCTGTGGGAGCTAGGGCTCAGCAAAATACAGCCTACGCATATGCCTTATTAATCAATATACACATAGCTAGAAATATCATCAACTTGCCATGCCGGCAAAAAAATGTTGTAGTCTTTTTACACGCCGACTTCTCTAGAGTATCGCCAGGGGAATTTTGCTATAAAGAGTAGATAAGTCGTTGTATGACTATAGACGACAAAATTGAATTATAAACAATGTCAAGCGTCTTGTTCTGCCACATAAGAGATTTATCTCATCTGTGAGTTCATGCGATTATTTCGACTATAGGCGTCATGGTTGACCATAATGTGAGTAAGGTGAGACCCAATAATTAACTGAGGAAAACAACTTGATATTAGGTCTTTACCTATGAAATTGCCGTTCTGCAGTACTGGCCATTTCAAATCAAAATAATTTTTGTTTGGCTAAGAATTCTAATTTCAAATTAATTTTATTTTAAAAACATGGATTCTTTTTTCCAAAAGTAGTCATTTCTTTATTGATTAGTGTTACATTTTCATCGCATTTCAATCTTTTTCGTCATCATGGATACGTTAAAAATTCGAGTAATTATGGAATATGAGTACCGTCGTGGCAGCAACGCGGCACAAGCGGCACGCAACATCAACGACGTTTACGGAGCTAACACTACAAACCAACGCACCACCTGTTATTGGTTTGCTCGCTTCCGTTCTGGAAATTTCGACCTGAAAAATGAACCTCGCGGTCGTCCGAAGACTTTGGTCGACAATGACGAATTAAAGGCGGTTGTGGAAGCTGATGATACACAATCTACGGCTGAATTAGCAGCAGCTTTCGACGTTAGCGTCAAAACAATATTGGTCCATTTGCGTCAAATTGGCAAGGTAAAAAAGCTTGACAAATGGGTGCCCCACGAACTCAATGATCGCCAGCGCGAAGTACGCGTCGAGACGTGCCTTGCACTGCTCAACAGACACACAAATGAAGGAATTTTGAACCGCATTGTTACCTGCGATGAAAAATGGATTCTGTTTGATAACCGCAAGCGCTCAGCAAGTTGGTTGGATCCTGGTTCAGCACCTAAACAATGCCCTAAACGAAAACTTACCCCTAGAAAAGTGATGGTCACTGTTTGGTGGTCTAGCGCCGGTGTGATTCATCACAGCTTCTTACCAAACGGGGTGAGCATTACTGCAGATGTGTACTGTGAAGAACTGAGCACAATGATGGAGAAGCTGGCGCATCTCCAACCAGCATTGGTCAATCGCTCGTCTCCGCTGCTCCTGCACGACAACGCGCGACCTCATACTGCACAGCAGACGGTCTCCAAGTTGCAAGAACTGGGGTTGGAAGCTCTCCGTCATCCGCCCTACTCACCAGACCTTGCGCCTACAGACTACTACTTTTTCCAGAATTTGGATAACTTCTTGGCGGGAAAAAAATTCAATACCCGAGAGGCAGTACAAAATGCCTTTGAAGAATTTGTTGCCTCCCGTCCAGCTGATTTCTTTAAGAAGGGCATCAATAAACTGCCACTGCGATGGCAAAGATGCATTGATTGCATGGGTGATTACTTCGATTAATACAAATAAAAAAATTCATGAAAAAAATTCGTTTAAATTTTTTCATACAAAACGGCAATTTCATAGGTTTATATATATTATATTTTCACAGGCCCGATAACGAAAGATTAAACGGACCTATTATATTAGTATAATTTTGTGTCATACCAAATTGATGTCACTTTCTAGAAGAAAGTTATCAAAACTATCAGTTTTACTGAAAATATAAATAAAATTTAAAATATCTTTAAAGCTGTAATTCCATATTTTAATTCAAAGTACTTCAAGGGTAATTTGACCTAGCTTACCCTTGAAATACTTATGTCTATAAATATTTTGTAACTACTCTTTTTACTAACATGCAAAGATTCTAAGTAAAACCGAAATTGGTGGTACAAACGCCAGCACATCAAGCTACCCCAATTCTGAGCATCTGTCAAATTTCTCCAATTGAAAGTGAACCTTATACTTATGTGATAAAGTTGGAAATCTATAAAAGAAATTTGACAGATTGGGGTAGCTGGATGTGCTGGCGTCTGTACTAATGTCGGATTATATAGTGGAAAACTGACTGATGGATGATA
Source organism: Pseudoips prasinana (assembly GCA_951640165.1). Lineage (NCBI taxonomy): Eukaryota > Metazoa > Arthropoda > Insecta > Lepidoptera > Nolidae > Pseudoips > Pseudoips prasinana. Next base: position 15,975,335 of record OX621236.1, on the reverse strand, counting down.
CAATAAACTCACCCGCCTTAGAAAATGTTATTATGGTAAATCCTTTTCTCTGCTTCAAGTTTCTTTATCTTTTTTTTATATCATGTATTGTATAAGTAATTCCCAGTAACTGTTTTCGTAAGATGTAAAAGTGTAATCTTTTAATATCACAACAAATAAATTATAATAAACTGTCAGTCTGTCAGTGTTGAATAGAAAACATATACTGATAAAATGTTGTGTCAGATAACCCTTTATTTATATATGCTGAGAAACGATAGATAACACTAAAATCTCACTGTGATGTCAATAAAATTGCTGTGTATTGGTGTCTGGTTGACTACTCGTATAGTGAGAGGAAATAATAAAATGAAAAAACTCCTCACATGATAGTGGAAAACAGGCTGCATTTAGTTTGGGGGGCTGGGTTATCTCTTTGAGTCTTGATTGAGCCATTGTGCGTGACCTGATTTAGGCTTCTCCAACATTTTATTTTTAGTTACAGCACGACACTTTCATAACAGACATCATGATAGGCAAAGCTAAAGGGAAGGAGAAGTCGAGGTAGAACAAGGATAGCTTATATGGATCAAGTTGGAGGAATCAAATTGCCAAATAAGTCAACACTTGGAAAAGATAACCAGGAATGGAGGAAAACAGCATCATACAGAGCACAGCCTAGCTCTTAAATTTGATGGGTATGGATTGTATGAGTTCGCCATTTGTTAAAGTCTTCACGACAGGTGCTTGTCTAGCGAAGATAGAATTTATTTTACTATCTGCATGTTTCTAGATTCATCCACTCTTTTGTCGCCATATTTCCAGTTGGTGAAAGGATATGAATGGTTCCAGTCTAGGGGGATTTTATTGGAGAAACACGCGTAGGCGTGTATTATAAGAGTCAAGAAAACCTACACACCAACCTAAACCAAGCACATTTAAGACCAATACCAAACACTTATATTGCGTTCCCTCGTGTGTTAGTGGGAGCTTGTGCCTATGCCCGAGAGACTACCTGTTTCATTTGTGTCATGCGTTCCTGTCGTTGCCTTAATATTGTTTTTTGCCATATGCCTAAGCCCCCTGTTTCTACTACTGACCGTTATTTTTTGTCAATCAATAAAGCAAACCTAAGATGGCCGCTTCCTGATTTCTCCGTGCGGTATTTATATAAGATACTTATTGCTTTACCGAGAGTTATCTTCTGGCACCGTCGGTTTTGCCCTGAAGTATTACAGAGAAAAATCTTAGAGAAATAGGCGCGGTATAGAGAATGTCATCTTCAAAAATAGAAGTACTGATGACTTCCCTGCAATACCAAATATATGACCTGGATTTTGAAACATTAGTTTACATTACCTCTTTTGCGTCGTTTACTGTCATTATATTCTTCATACATGATCGCCGGTTTAGGGTACTTCTGACCTAGCCTTTCTTGAGAACATCCCCGATTGGGTCATAGAATGTTGTACGAGGCCTTCCCCTTCCAGTTATCTCATTCACACAAGCCAGGTATACTTCTTTGGTCAATCTTCTTTCATTGATCCGTTCTAAATGCCCAAACCATCTCAGCATACCTTTTTCTACCTTTGTGGCAAAAGAGGTGTGGAAATATCGCGACAAATGGAAATCCGTTGTCTCTGGGTAACAGGCATGAGTCTATGTATGTATGTAGTATACATTATTTGCATAATTCACTAAAATTCCAAAGCAATAGAAAAATAATAACAAATATCCGCGCAGTGCGAAATAAGTCCAAAGTCAGCTAATTCCAGAAGTTGCCGGTCTTCGGATTATAACCATTACCGTATGAAGTAAATACCACTACGTTAACATGTAAAACTGGCGTAATTCCTTTGTAAATACTACCTGGACTCCAATAATGACCTTTACAATGCTATGCTATTAGCAAAAATATAACATTAAATGAAAAACCTGTTTTGTGTAGGATTATAACAAGATTTAAATTATTTAAGTAAGTAATCTTGGCTTACATGACTGTTAAAAACAGATTTTATTGCTTGCTATAAAACTTGCTTCACCTTAAGTTTTGTTCAGTTTTAAAAACAATACAAACCTATAAACTGATACTATTGATTATGTTCATATGTCTTAACCATAAATGACGGAATTAAAGTGGAGGATTAATCTCTCCCCCGATAGGTTACCATGCCTTCCAAGTATGAAGTGAGGTAATAGAGACCAGTATTAGCCTGAACCCTATAAAGTGCCCTACATAGTTGGCTAATTTTTAATTCATTGATTCATAGAAACAACCACTTGTTTTGTGCCAATCTTGTGCCATTCTGCGAGATTCGGCATTTAATAACGGGCCATGATGATCGTGTAAATCTAAATTAACTTTCCGAACACATTATATTGGGGTTTCCGAAACATTCGAAGTAAGATACAATGCTCTTTTCGTTCATCACATCAAAAATTGAGTATTAAATGAGAACTAAATGTAAAATAACTAGATAAGAGCATTTTAAAACCCTAGAATCCCGGGGTACATATTAATATATAAATTCGAGATTGATCACCCTAAATGGAAACTGTAATAATAATACCCTGGGAAATTATTCACACACGGACATCTTATCCTAAACTAAACAGAGCTTGTACTATGGAAACCAGATAACTGATATACTACTTCTGTGAATACATACTACACCCAGTCTCAAAACAAGTAATATCACCACAATGTGATATTACTTATTTTATGTTTGGTTGGCATCACATGATAGATGTGGGTCGAAAGTATCATAGAACAGGGTAACTACTTACCGCCACTTAGTTTAATTTAAGACGTTAAATAAAAAATTCATCCTTGCTGGATGTGGAAGGTGCAAGTCCGAGCAATTGTGGAGATCTTTGGGGGAGGCTTTTGTCCAGTAGTGGACGTCTTTCGGCTGATATGATGATGATGATATAAAAAAACACTTTGTTATCTAGTATCTTCCGTAAAAGCTTTGCTTAGTGTGGGCTAGATGGCACTGTATGTCCAAGATATTTATTTATTTTTATGAAAAATTTAGTCACTTATAGAAATTCTGAACAATGATTATTAAGTATCCTTCTATGAACAGAAAAATATTGTGCCTAAGCTGATGTCATATCATTAAATCCAAGCAGGTAATTTTGTAGTTAATACCTAGTTTCATAGTGTTAGTATAATTTTATTAGTTGGTACATACATTATAATGTATATGTAACTTTTATATTGGAAGTTAGAACATATATAAAAGATTAAAGAAAGAAAAGAAGCAAATCAATTAAGCCATAGCTTAATTAATTTGCTTAAAATTTCGACCAAATAGTGGATTCCTATACAGTAAGTCTAGAAATCAGAATTCTGGACAGCCCATATAGGAAGAAATTTACATCTGTGTTAACCTGATTATAATTGAATGTATGCTTAATGATAATATTGAGCCTTATTGGGACATTTTTTAATCTATTCTGATACTTTCTAATAGCACTTCTAATTTGCAATAACTTAAGATAAACTATTACACCCTTATTTTAAAAGGAATACTAAAGTTAAACTGCAGTTGATCCTTGGTGTAGTCGAAAATCATCCAATGAGATTGCTTAATCCATAGTTCAACTGCAGTTTAACTTTAGACTTTGTTTTTAAATAAGGATGTAAAAGATTAATTAATTATTTGGCTGCAATAACTGAAGGTGTGTGTTTCACATGTAGATGTGCTATTAGAAAATAGCACATCTACTTTACAATAACTTAAGATATAAGTATTTATATCTATTGTTAGTATATAATGTAAGATATTATAAGTAAAATAACATGCCCATCTAAGTTTTTAACCACAACTGCTAGGACTTAGTGTGAGGACTAGACCATGATTAATAATGTATTAATATTTAATTGCAAATAAACTTATTATTTTTATTATCTAGTATCCATAGTACAAGCTTTGCTTAGTTTGGGCTAGATAGTGTAGCGTGATATATTCCCCATATTATTTTTATTATTCAAGATCATATTGGGTTTATACAATAAGCAGATTCATCATTTTGGGTGTATTTAGTCTCATCTATAAGATATTTTACTTGCCTAAAATTAAACTTTGTAATTTCATAGAAACTATGCGTAATTTTACTGATTTTTTGAATCAAGGATTTGTTATTAGTCTTACTTATTTTGCGGGCAACCAACATTCTCCTTTGTAAGGCTACATCAGTCAGACAGGATCAATATAGTTTTTAGACCTGCCTATACATTCTGGACTCATCTTTAAACCCTACCTATCTAAATTATAGTTTAACCAATGTTTTACAATTAACCAAAGTAGGCAGGTAGTGTACATTTCAGACCCTTGTGACAATCATATGCTCTCTCCCAGCTCCAATGGACTAATAAAGGAGTTAATATTGCAGTTAAGAAATTTAATTTTTAATTTATTATTAATTGTATTGTGAAATCTCAACACTTGTTTCTTTTACAGTGGAAATCCTACATTTTCTTAAGGTTAATAGTTTACAAAACTTTAGGAAAATTATACTTAAAGCTTGAAACCCTATGTTATTATTATTTAAATGATATTAAATTAATAAGTATTTTTTTTATTTACATTACATTAAAGTGGTAATGAAATATTATCAATGTGAACACATACCTTTGGAGATGACCACTGGGTAGCGATTTTGCATGCCTGTTGGAAATCATAATACAAGTTCAAATACTCACATTGTGGCAAGTCCGCTTCAGTTGACAATCAGGAACCAGATTTTATATTTTTAATGCCAGTCAATACATAGAATTTATTTATTGCGATGCCGCAAGACACAACAACAACTACAATCTGAGATAATATATTATCGTGTGATAACGCATAGGAGCTAAGCCTGCAGAGATTTAAAGTAATACAGGATTTAAGTGTCTACAAATCGAAATATATTTTTTTAATCAATACATAATCTTATCTTCAAAACTATACACTCATAGTTGTGTAAAGTTAATGTTTCAGGGACAACAACTTAACACCGTATAAACGTTCCGCACTAGAATACAGTTTTATGAAGGAAATATAAGGAATATTTACACATAACTTTACATTCAACTATTCATAGGAATGACCACTGTTTATTGGGAGAAATGGGAAGAAAATACTAAAACAAGGCGTTTCACTGCTGCTACGCGCATCTGTCAACTTTTTTCTGCGCTTCAAAATCAAACTCGATGAAATCAAAACAATTTACTATTCTGCCAAGAGAGTCATCTACCGGGAAGTAAACAAAATATTTTTAAAATTAAAACGTTTTGTTAGGTCATTTAATTCAGGGACCACCGGACAAGAATTTGGATAGTACTTTTTATTCTGTGATTATAGAGATATAAAATTAGCTGCATGTTGGTCGTAATGTTAAAACGCGTTGGTGTCTTATCTCCTGATATCTATAATTTCTTATTGTTTAAGATCTCAATGTAATCTAAGGAAATCAATATTTTATAGGCAAGATTATTTTGTTTTTCCGTTCTTGGGTATTGTTGGTTGCTTGCATGTTACACCCTCTCGAGTAAAGGTTGGAGAGCCTGCACTCAAAATTATACAAAACTATATTTAACTAGCTGTGCCCCGCGGTGTTACCCGCGTCAAATTTTATAAATTTTCTTTGCTATAAACCTCACGGAGCCCGCGACCTTTCCAACGAATGCAAAACCGTGGAAATCGGTTCGTGCGTTCTGGAGTTATAGCGTCAGGAAGGAAAACCTGACTTATTTTTATATAGTAGACTAGGACAGACACTGATACTCAACAAGAAGATCTAATTTATATTGTAATATTTTTTATTTATTGATAGTAAATACTCTGAGATAATATGTATGTTATTAAATTTTTCCTTGAAGGTATTGTCACGTTTGGGCTTCGAACCCTAGTAAGGGTTTTTGATGACTTTTGGAACAGCGCTAGAATGTTCTAGATAATACCAGAACTAAAGAAAAAAGGATAGGCAGTGAACGCAAATAAACATGGAAGCATTACTTCAAGGAAACTAAGCGCAAATTTTGACCCAATATCCCAATCAAACTGACACAACGGAATACCGTCTCTGATTGGCCAAAATATTACCGCTCAGATACACCTTTTAAAAGTAGACTTTATGACGTCATGTTCGGGTCTAAATTACCATGTTCATGACATTCGTCGAGGGATGTTTTATGTTATAAAGTGCAACGAGAATAATGCACCGTGACATTGATATTATTAAAATAATAAAGAATTATGATAAAATATACAGTATCTTGAACTTTACGGCAAGAGTTTTTCTAAGGTCTTTAAGTAGAGCAGTATTTGGCGAGTAATGGGTTTATTTGCTATGATAATAGGTAAATAAAACAAATTTGTGACCAATTATTCACTTATTATTTACAATTTCCGTAGGTATACATAACACTTAAGTACTACTTTTTAGGGCCCCCTTCACTTCTTTATCCATCCGTCCGTCTGTCTGTCAATACCCTTTAACTTGAAAACGCGTGGACGAATCGACTTGAAATTATAGGTGATCTAGATATGCAGGATTACTTGTAAAATACCAACAACCTCGCAGGACTAGGAAGCTAACACCATAAGCAACAACTTACTCTACGGGCATCGCAAAGATTACGCAAGCCGCCTGGTTACATATTATTTACGATGCACGTAGAGTTATAAACATTCAAGTGGTAAATTAATTAATATAGACATTTACAAAACAAAATATACAAAATATCAAAAGTTGTAAAATAAATGTTGTTGCTTATGGTTTTAGCTATCTAGTCCTGTGAGGTAATTGGTGCTTTACAAGTTACCCTGTAAATATATAAATAAAATTGAATTGAATTCATTTCCAAACGAACCGTTTTCGTTCATATTTCTCTTCGCTTTAGATCGAGTGGAAATTTGAAGAAACCAAGCTGTTTTAATACCACCATTACCATTCTTTGTGCATACCCTAAATATGCTGAGTATTTTATCTAAGATTAAAATAATTGTAATAAATAAAAAAAATTCGTCATAATTTTTGTGTAGATAAATAAATTGATTCGTTTGCATAACAACATCACCATATATTTTGTGTCAATTTGATTGACTTCATATTTAATAAAATTAAAATATATAGCGATGTACGTACTCGTAATAACTAATTCCAACACTCTTGTTATGCAAATGAGATTTATTAATACACCACTTCACTGCACAGGAAGGCATTTTTGGAAATTAAACACGCTGAAACTAATAACTGACAGACGACCGACATTGATGCCTGTAGTGCGCAAACTCGGTCCCACTCGGTCCGCGGCACAATTTTTAAGCCCCGCCTACCGCGGCACAATCTGCGTTGGGTCATTTTCGCGAGCTAGGAATGCTTCCATGTTTATTTGCGTTCACTGAGGATAGGAGATGAAAAGGCCATACAAAATTCTTAATGTACTAATTGACATTAGATGTTTCTAGAATAATTAGAAAGAGATAGGGCAAGTTTTATGAATGAAAAGAAAGAGATAGGTGAAGACAAGGACAGAAGAAGCATTAGGACTAATCTGTCATATAGGCGAATTTTCTGGAAAGAAAAATTTGCCTCACGAAATGTTTTAAATTTGGAATAATTTAGGGGTATATAAGCGGAATGTTAAAGCAGTACATTTTAGTGATAATTGAAGTGAAATCGAAGGCGAATTAAAAGGAAGTAATAAAGAGAGAAGAACGTACGTCGGGACTTAAACTTTGGCAGTGCTAGTCACGGGAACTCTAAAGTGCGCTACGTGTGGACTCTAACTGAAAGCTAGTCGCCGGGTCTCTGTTCTGTTATCTTAGAGGTGAACCAATAGTCATTTTCGACGCCGATAAAAGTTCCTGTGCAAATACTAGTTTCATTTCAAATCCCCTTACCCACCGCTCGCCACAGTATTATAGAGTGTTAGAAAATTGATTGGTTGAATATAAACTATTAATCACTTGTGTTTATAGGCTATCAAACTCCAATAGTGAGGACATAAATAAGGCTTTTTACAATTTTAATTCAGTGTTAACCTAATAGTATTACTACAGATAGAAGGTAGTGATTTTCAGTCTCAATAAAAGTATATAATGCCATGAATCTTCTTCTTAGCGTGGCGATGGCAAACTTGTAAAATTTTTGTGGCCTAGAACGTGGCCACACTGATTTCCCTGCTTGTGGCATTTCTTAGATCGCCATCTAGACATGTTTTGTTTGCTTCGTCCCACCTGATTCCGGAGTATATTTAGAGACTTACAGATCGGCCACGGCAATTGATGTCCAGGCGGGAAGCATTTATTTATCACTGCCGCCCATGGACACTCGCAACACCAGAGGAGTCGCGGGTGTGTTGCCGGCCTTTAAAAGTCAGCAAACAAGTGTTCCTGCTGACCCTTCCCCCCACTCCAATGAGCTCTGGCGACCTTACTCACACTCGGAAACACAACATAAAAAAAATTTAATGTTATTATTAAGGAATGTCTTCTGTAAGTACTTCCCCAGTCGGGCTGTTCTTTGAGCGAATGTAACCTATGCCCTACCTCTCTTAAAAGGAGCCTTTTATGGCCTACCTCTCTCTTTTTCGGAAGGCGTGACAAAATTCAAATTCGGTGAGCATTTTTGTGCACGCCAGATGCTGCATCTCGCTCTTGAGAGATCGGTCATAAGCAGAGCGGCGCATTTAACAAAGCTCTACTGGTTTTTAAGTCTTTACGGCGTAGCCTATGCCCATAGAGCGGGTGCCGCCGGGGGTCATCCCTCATTTTAGCCTTTTCTTGGGTGCTTGCCACAGTCCTGCGAACCTCTGGAGGCGCTAATGCCAGCTAGTGGATACAGCAAATTTAACGGGGTCGTCTTCAAACACCCAGTGATTATTTGACACGATTCGTTTAAGGCTGTATCCACTAACGTTGCGTACGTGGAGCGAGCCCAAACTGGACAAGCGTATTTGCCTGCAGAAAGTGCTAGCACCAGTCCTGAGGACCGCAGCACTTGCGGCGTTGCTCCCCATTTAGTTGTGACTAGGCGATGCAATAGGTTGTTGCGGGCGTGCACCTTCCGCTTGACTATCTGAGCCACAGAGCCACACATGCAGTTTTAGTTCAATTGTTTCTGGAGTGAACAGAAATATGTGATAACTAATGTTGTTCCATGTGAGAATGTGTGCTGTTTTGTATATTAATATATCGATAGATATTAGGGCAGCTCAGGAAAAGTTTCAATTTTTTTTTCGAGAAATATTACACTTTTTAATGTTGTCTCTATCTACAATATACTCTGAGAACTTTTCGTATATGCATGTGGCGAAAAAATATGATTTGATTAGAGCATTTAAGTATAGAAATAAGTGTTATCGAGAGATATCGTTGCTTGGGTTCAGAGCTGAGATCATCCACATAATATATCGTCTAGAGCTATATATAGTTCAGCCAGATTTTTGATCAAGTTGATACTAAAGAGTAATAACAAGTCTATAAGTTTTTATTTGTGATTAAATACTCTTTGAAGTGACCTACTTGTAGTGTAATGAATAAAACGCAGAATAGATAGTACTTGTGCTACTAATAATTCACAGTGAACGAAGACTAGTAACAAAACGTAAAAAACAATGATGGACACGGCACTGACATGATTTTTTCCTAAAACAATAATTTGGTTTTAGTGTTCTTACAAGTAAACAGCAGAGTTGCAATAATAAGTTTTAGAATTAATTGAGTTGGAGTATATTTATTGAAATCTGATAACACTATGACTCTGTTTTCTTATCTCTGATTAGATTAAACACAAAATCGGTTTCAATTCAAGTTCCTACTAATTATAATTTATTATCAACGTGAGTGATGGTTTAGAAAATTTGTGCTTGCGAAATGTCTATTTCTACACATAGCGAAGAGGACGATACGCATCCACTCCATGAGTGCATATTTGTTGGTGATGTCCGCAAGCTGTCATCGTTGCTCCGAAACAACGATGTGGCTCGCAAAGACAAGCACGGGAACACGGCACTACACCTGGCCGTCATGTTGGGGCGCAAGGAGTGCGTGCAGCTACTGCTCGCCCACGGTGCTCCCGTCAAAGTTAAAAACTTGGCGGGTTGGTCGCCGCTCGCCGAGGCTATCAGCTACGGCGACCGTCAGACTATCTCTTCGCTCGTCCGCAAGCTGAAGCAACAAGCGCGCGAACAAATGGAGCAGCGGAGACCAGATCTCATTAGGGCTCTTGCCCAGATACAAGATTTTTATATGGAACTTAAATGGGATTTTCACTCATGGGTTCCTCTAGTCTCAAGAATATTACCCTCAGATGTTTGCAAAATTTATAAATCTGGCTCTGGGATGAGATTGGATACTACTTTAGTAGATTTTACAGACATGAAATGGGAAAGAGGTGATATATCATTCATTTTTCAAGGTGACAAACCTCCTAGTGAATCACTCACAGTGATAGATCACAAAGCAAAAGTGTATCAACGTGTACGATATGAAGAAACCGAAAATGAAATAGAAGATGAGGTTGATATACTCATGTCTAGTGATATATTAGCTGCTCAAATGTCCACCAAAAGAATTGCATTCACCAGGGCCCAATCAGGATGGATATTCCGTGAAGATCGCAAAGAAACTGTTGCAGGATTATACAGGAGTGATATATACACCATCTCAGGTCTTGTACTTGAATCAAGAAAAAGACGTGAACATCTGTCTACTGATGACTTACAGAAAAATAAAGCTATTATTGAAAGTTTGACTAAAGGGAATACACAGAATTTGGAAACCAATGAGGAGCCTACTCGAAGAGCCTCACTTAACCCACCTCCTGACAATGGCACAGACTGGGTTTCATACATATCATCCAGACCTGGACAGTACCCTAGCCTTGGTAGAGAGCTTGTTTATAAAGAGTCTTCAAGAAATTTCCGAGCCACTATTGCTATGAGTGATGATTTTCCTTTGAGTGTGGATATGCTTCTAAATGTGCTGGAAGTAATTGCTCCTTTTAAGCATTTTGCAAAATTACGCCAATTTATTGCTATGAAGTTACCAAGTGGATTTCCAGTAAAAATAGACATACCAATTTTACCAACAGTGACTGCCAAGATAACATTTCAGAAATTTGAGTTCCGTGACGATATATCTTCAGAATTGTTCATTATCCCAGAAGAGTATATAGAAGACCCTCTCCGGTTTCCTGACTTATGACGTTTTCATATAGTAACATCACTTGAAATTAGTGAAAGGCCTAAATGGCGGCGTGAAGTGAAACGAGGTCAAGTGAAACATGCAACCCATTTTAGGGCTGCCGGGCACAACCGGATCGCAATTGAATTTCCCTCGTTTGCCTTTGGTGGCTTACAGTCCTGCCAGCTTATCCTTATTGCCGAATAGCAAAATTTCCTTGTAGGAATGTTAAATTGTGGTGACTTATTCTGTGTGTAGTACTTTGGTTGACAGTGTTAGAATGAATTGTGTAATATTATTAACTTTATAGTTTTTAATACAAATAGCTCATGTTTTGTTTATTATTAATTTATAGTATGTTTATAATATATTTGCCACTCTATATATACTTGATGAAAATATTATGCAATTTTTGTTATTTTATTTTATATAGAGACATTTAATACAGACAGCAATCAATCAGCAATTACAAAGTGCAGCGTAGTTAGTGACCATGCACATGTTTTAGTCTTTAAATATGTTCAGTATTCACAAAGATTATTGTATTACAAGCACACACTAAAAGCAGTTTTGAATAGTATTATCAATTTAAAATAGTATTATTTAGGCCTTGAGATTTAGCACTATAAATATTTCCATGGCCTATACTCTTACTAGGGTATTGTGTAACATTTTAAAACAGCTAAGTTTTAATAGTAGGTAAGACTTAGTAAATGTGTAACATACCCACTAGTAATGCACTTAATAATAACAAATCTTTAGGAATTTGACTGCTCATTAATTTGCTGTGAGGTGGATTTACTGAAACACTAAAATAAAATGGACTTATTTAATACATTACAATGGTTAATAATTATTACATAATTTTATACTTAATATAAGTATAAAATTAAATTACACAAGTAAACTAATTTATTATTTAATAGAAAAATAATAAACTATTACTTTTTGTGATTCATGATATGCATTGAGTTTACTGAAACTTTTATACTAGTGGCAAATAGTAGGCCCCAGTTTATAAATAGTTGTATATTAGCTTTACTGAGGCTATAAGCTGAAATTATTTTGTATTTTATTTTAACTTTGTGCCGTCTGCTTTAGTTACCACTTGTACATTATTAGGTGTTATGAAAACTTACTTCATTGAATTTTAAATTACAATTTACATTGTATGTGTAGTACCACAATTTAGTTTATATCATATGTGTATTTTAAATGAATTGTTAGGACATATACTGGGAGGAGTGCAGCTGCTTACTATTGACAAGAAGTACAAATACACCATTTTCAGAAAAACAAAAGACTGAACTTTACTTAATATTGACCCACATTTAAGTATTTTCTGGTACAGCTATTGTTTTGACCTTCACTACACATATTGCCTTTATGTGTTTTCGCCGCGGCTGTCCCCTCATATGTTTTACCACTTCACATAAAAAAAATCTTCAACTACTTAGCTTAAGGTCAAATATAGCATTCGCAACTAAGGACCAGACTTATTAAAATTATAAGTGTCCATATTTATTTACTAACTAATGCTATATATTTATCAGTTTTCATACTAAATTGTCTATTTTTCGTCATGCGGCTCGCCCTAAAGATGGTGTCCTAAAGAGATAATAGCTGTCAAATAATCCAACCAACATTTACATAAGTAACAGCCTGTGCACACCACGTTTTATAAACGCGCCGTCGACGCGCTTATTAGAAATGCGCGTCGACGGCGCGCGTTTCTAATATGCGAATACGTAGTGCTTTTATCCTCTTTGGGCGCGCTTTTATCCTACAGAGTAGTTAGTTGTAGTTTGATCGATACAAACTCCATGATAACGCGCGTCAACGGCGCGTTTAAAAAACGTGGTGTGGAAAGGGCCTAACCAGTGATTCTACGTATTTTGCAAAAGCCTAGCGATAGTGAAATTCATGCCATAAATTGCTATTCAAATTGGGATGACGTATCAGCGTCATAATACGATTTTGCATTTTAAGAGCGTTTATTGTGCCGTTTTCCCTATCGTTTGGCTTTTGTAGGAGACAATAATTTTGCCGATTATCTGTATTCTAGTGATCAAATTTGCACTCAATATAACTTTTTTTATTTCTCAAGGATACGTTAAACCGTCACAACGCCAATGGGGTAGAATGATTTCATGAACATATCTTTAGTAATCCATACATTAGACAGTTAAGAAAAGAAGGAATTTGCTTGACCGAAAATGGTAGACTGAAATTGATTATAAACAAACCGTAATGCCTCATGATAATCCTATATCTTTGTTTTTAGATGATAGAGCTTTATTGATGCCCTCTATCCCTATATTGTTTGGATAATTTATTCAGCTCCAGACATTTCCCACAGCCTACCACCTCTTAAATTTGTAATAGGTACTGACTCATTAGTATTACTATTTTTACATGCATTGAAACCGAGATCTATAAAGACATAGTTGACCCTGCTATGCAAGTGATTTACCTTCCGCTTCTTCATAGACCGTATTATGTCAGTATTTAATCCACTCAAGACGACAATGCTAAGAAATATGTTGGTGAATATACTTAATTGGACCAAAGCTGGCGATTCTGTAGTCTGCACGACTAATATTAACCTCGATACATTCGTTTCTATTATAGCCCGGAAAAATACCGAATACTTAAAATGATTAAAACAACTTCGGAGCTCATAATTGGTCATTAACGTGCCGCTTATTTTCCTTCATTTTACGCGCCAAAACTAAATTGACAATTTTAAGATGCCTTGTCCAATTCATTACCTACGCTAGAATAAAATGTAATGATATTAAAATTAGTTCACTTTACTCATATTAGAATTGGGGTCAATCACCACTATTGTATATACGGTCTTAGCCATTACCATGTATACACCTTAACCTTGACTGGGTCTTTATAAAGTGGGTAGTTAGGTGGTTTTTCACTGTCACTTACTCACTACTTATTCTCACTACTAATGTAAAGTGTACAACACTTACTAATATGTCTTTGTACAATAAAGTGTAATACATTTTATATTTTACAGGAAATATTATTTATAAGTATATATAAACACTTATGATCTGAAACTCTGTGGAGTGCACTTTAAAGACTGGTGATTTTAATGGCTGGGATTTCCATATTATAATCAGTGAATTTCTAAGACTTCAACGCTGGGGAATAGTATATTTGAAATAGAAATAGTCTCTCTGATTTAAGGAGCTCAATTCAATTCATTTCTTCGTACAACCTGTAAATTGTGTGATGTTAGACGAGTTCAGTTTCATAAGTAGAAATTTCAGAAGTCTCCTTTACCATATTTGTTAGACAATTTATATTGCGTTCCTTTGTCCTCATATGGAGCAAAGGGCAGGCGGTGGCTCTCTTTCTCGTTTTTCGTTGGTTGTAGTTTGTTTGTGATGATAATAAAACATATCCATATTGAAATAAATTAATAAAAGGCGACTTCCCGTTACATTCTTCTCTCTTTCTTTTCTTCTAGTGGATCCACTTCATGAGCAATACTTGTTTTTTTATTGACACTGTAAAGGAAAAACTTGGCAACAATACCAGCTGCACAAGCATTCAAAACCTTACAATATAATTGATGTAAAACAATAGTATATTATTGATGTATAACAATAGAATATAATTGATGTATAATAGAAAATAACGTTGATGTAAACTATTGAATATCATATGTATAAAATATTATATTTCCTGTGAAATCACTGCCGTAGATATTTTTTCCACGAATGTACAGTCAACACCAAAATACAGTTCCGACGATGTTAGCGTTCTAAAATAGGATATTTTTAATATCCATATTACGGTCTTTAAAATATCGTATTAGTAAACATGACCAAAACAATACATCAAATTAGCGACGTTGTGCCGATATCAAGCTGATTAGTGCTTAGAGATAGGGGACATACCTAATAGTGTTTCTACCTAGTCCGTTTATAATTTCAGAAAAATATAATTAAATAGGTACCAAGTTTGTATTGTCCTTCCGTATTTTTAGATTAAGCCGGTAATATTCCGGTGTATACCGTTGATACGCTCATTGTTTTGAAAGTCTTGCCGACAGGATGTATTGTGTCAATTTTTTGCCACTGGTAACTATAACAATGGCTGGGTAAATACACCAAAGATAATGATTGAAAAGCGGACTATTCGTGGTCTATTAAAGTTTTATAGACCAGCCTTAGTAGATTGTTATAAGGGCTGATTTCTCGTACTGGCCGCATTGCTAATCCTTCGGCAGTTCCACCCTGGCGGACCATCCTGCAAGTCATCCAAGTGCCAGGATGTGGGCGTGTGAGTTTGTAAAATATGAAAAAAATATCATTTATTAAGGTTTAAATAAAGCACAGAATGAACATTACTACCTACTTACTTTTAATGAATAGCACATAGTGTAAAGTAGAAATCAGATGCTTAGTAGTGATATGCGCAAGTTTTACAAATTAAATCGTATCTAGTATATTTGACAATAACTGAAATGACAAATCCCACCTAATAGATAAAAGATTTCGTTTATCAATATTGTATTAAGAAAAAATCAATATCTTGCCCGTAGTATTTGTGAATTCATTATACAACAAAAGACATGATGTGAACTACACTGAAAATGGGTATGTGGAAATAAAATGTTGTAATAAAAAATTAAATCGAATATAGACTATTATTTATGGTCCCTTTTTATCTATACGCAGCGGCCGGTAATTTTTTTGGGATACTATAGAGTCTAGACACAGAGCAATGGCCCGGGAACGAGTAAAACTAGTAACATCATACGGGAGCCATTCTTGGAAGCTATTGTCCCGTACTAATGTAGGTGTACTACCCCCCTGGATTTTAAGGTGTGCGTCAGGATTGCTCCGCCACGTTATCCAAACAGAAAAAGAAATCGCTATATTTTTTGTCAAAATCGAAAGGAACAAACCAAAACTTTGTCAAAGCAGAAATAAATAAGTTACAGGGGTTTTAAGTTGGCCGCGCGAACGTAACGTGCACGATTGCGCGGCCATGGAGATCTCAGTAACTGATTGGGTTAGAGATCTAAATCTTTTTGTTAATTGAACATTTCATTTGTCAACAATTGTCAAAAAAAGAATTATAAGACTAAGATCAATATTTCACGGAATATTCACCTTGAAAGTTATGGCCGCGCAATCGTGCACTTGATGTTTCTTTAATCTCGATTATTTCTTCGAAAATTATGATTTCGTGCAGTAAAACTGTTATTAGAAGAAAGGTTATAATATGTCCAAAGTACCGAAAGCATTCAAAGCCACCAAAGTTTATTTAAACTGACGAAATCAAGGCAAAACTAAAGTTACGTGGCCGCGCAATCGTAACGTTACTTTGAACGCTGATATCTCATTATCTATAATTGTTAAGATTTCGGTGTTTACATCCATTTATTCGTAATATTAACCTAATCAGATTGACATAACGTCGTACCCCCAGGAGAATTTTCTACGCGTGTAATCGCAAAAATGAAATGATCTCTTATAATGTTCGAGTAGAGTCACCATAATTTCTGTTAAATATGGGGATATCTTTTGCTCTACTAGACGAAAATGTACCTGTTAGGAATAATTATTGTAGAATTGGCTAAGATAAGACAGTTCAATACAATATTCTTTTCTTTTATACACATGTTCAAATCATGCCATACAAAACAAGGCCAAAAAATGGAACTTAGTTCTGTTTTCACCACATGACGCGACATTGCTGCTTGTACTCCAGTAATTTATCTATATACATATAATAAAATCGTAGGAATGTCAAAACTGTACTCAATGTACAGTTTGTTGTCAATGTTATTTAAAAAGAATACTTAGGGCGTGATCTACAATCGACATCGCTCCTTAAGTTACGCCCACTTAAATAGTACACCTTGTATCATCATGTTCACTGCTTGACGAAAACCTCCCCCGACAATCATCTAGGGGGGATATGCCATAATGTCCACGCTTGGCAGACGGGTTGGCGATCGCAGTATGATGGTCTTGGCACGCAGAGAGACGCTGTTGCCCGGTCCTCTGGTAGATATTCCCTCGGGATTACTTCTACGCCGCCCACTGGATGAGATGGGGTGATTATATTCTCGCATTGGCTGTGTATAATCTATACATATACCTAATAAAATCGTAAGAAAGTCAAAACTGTACATTGAAAATTTTTTTAAAAGGATACTTGGGGCGTGAAATATAATTGATATCGAAGCCAAAAATATAGTTTTTAGAATTTTTGTCTGTATGTATGGCCGGGCTAATTTAAAAAAGAACTGCATGGTTTTACTTCATATTTTGCATGAATATTACCAAGAGGTCGGGTCAACATATAGGGTACATATTATCACGCTATCACCTATGGGGGCGGAGCTGTGATTATTTATAAAACTTAACGCGGGTAAAACCGCGGGGCACAGCTAGTGGATCATAATATGTTCAAAATTTACACATCTAAGAGAGTGGCCTACTTTTGACGCAGACCAGTATGTATCTACTTTTGTACGAACAGGTCGACGTCACGTCGATCGATTCAGTTAGACCTTATAAGCTTTTAGACCACGTAAGCTGTAAAGGAAGTGTTCATAGTGCAAATGCATTAAAAAACAAAAGTAATTTCTCCAACATTTATTAAATTTTACACCGTATGTTTCAGTACATTACAAAAATGGTACAAATCACCCGTAATATTATTAGCATACATTGTGTTATTTTTTTGTATTATATAAGGCAAATAGACCAAAAAGTCCATTACTACGAACTAGAATTATCTAATACAAACCATATCGAACAGAGACCCAAACATGAGCAAGTTCATTATCCAACTACTAAGCTTAGATGTAGTACTGATATTCTGTAACTACTCTTCTTTTCAATCCATCACTGCAATTTAAACTAATTTGATGTAAAATGTACTGAACTGGCAAATGTCATTGGATTCAGCCAGATTTAATTGTGTGCTTTTACTCGCTGGCACATATTTCATCACTTCATCCGAGTCGTTGATAAACATGCTATGGATGCCTGTCGGCCAAAAAGTCCATTAGTACGTGGCATGCCGTGTCTTGTGCCGTAGTAAGTGGCATGCCGTGGTAATATCACCTCTTATGTATGCCGTATGCACTACATTTGCGAACACACGCGACCCATCTAGATCCGAGCTACAAAACAATGTCGCCCTTAATTAGTCAGAGTGAAGATTATGAATTAAATTACAAAAAGGCTGAACATGCTCCAATTCTATGAACTTGAATTTTAAATTATTGAATTCAGAGACTGTCCGCGAATATAGAGAAGACATATCCTTAATAGGTGTATAAAAGTAAATAAATAAAAGTAGACCCGACGGCCGTTGGGGCAGAAAGGTTCTTGAGTGGCGACCACGAACCGGAAGACGCAGCGTGGGCAGGCCCCCTACAAAGTGGAGCAACAATCTTGTGCAGGTCGCGGGAAGCCGCTGGATGCGGATAGCGCAAGACCGGCAATTGTGGAGATCTTTGTGGGAGGCCTTTGTCCAGCAGTGGGCGTCTTTCGGCAGATACGATGATGTTGATAATTTAGTCAGCTACAATCTCAACAGCGAGTATTTTTTATTGAAGATTTCTTCGCGAAGTTGAGCAAGGTGTTTGTGTTAACGAAGGATTCTCCAACCCGAGGGTCACTACGCGCAACGAAACAGTCGAACGGCGCGCTGCAAAAGAACGATTTTTTTTAATATAAATAAATAAAGGGCTTGAACATAAATCTTATTAGCACCCAAGATTAAAAATCGCCCTCTGAGGCAACGCTCTTATCTCTCAGTCACACGGCTTACGATAACTAAAAGAATAACCCATTTTAATAGAATATAATTACAGTAAACGAGTCAGAAGGGGTATGCTAAGATCATGACAAATTGAGATCCGTTGTCTCTGCTTACCCCTCTGTGTAACAGGCGTGGGTCTAGGTATGTATGTATGGAACCCATTTTGCCATAACGGTAATCAAGTAGTTGCTGCATAACTTAAGATTTAATGCTGGTAGTTAGCTAGGCGAATCATTAGGGTCGTCCTACTAAGTATATATTGATACAACTTACAGCCTCGGCACAAAAACTGAAGTATGTCCAAAAAGTGATCTGGGGATTTTTCCGTTAAGAAAATTTCTCAGTATCAGCCCGAAGTCTGGGAGTTCGCGGTATTACACTCCCGAACTTCGGAGAGCACGTAAAGCCGTCGGTCCTGTACCTGACCTCTTTTCACTCGTATCGCTAGTTCCAAGTTGCCAAATTGTGTAGCAGGGCATATTACAACATTTCGGATTATTTAAGTGATAAAAGTGCTTGGGATTGAGTTGTTCTGAGTCAACACACATGATTGTAATTAATCTTAAGTATATTTTATTTTAAAAAGGATTCCTACTGAGTTTTCTGCCAGTGTTTCTCAGTAGCTGCAACGTCATGCACTGCACGGTAGGGTAAAAAAATATGACGATTCCACATAAATGTAATTTTTTTACGGAATAAAGTACCTTTGACTTTGACTTCTACTATCGGATCATAATAGTGATGGAATAGTACTATAATATGGTCCCGCGCAGATGGCTAGCCGCCATTCATACTGGCCGGCATGGTCGAAATTCGACTAGGTGGATATTGTTATTATTATAATCCATTCAAATCTTTACAATGTTAGCGATCACACATAAGCAGTCACACAAATGCGGCTATTGACTTTACTATGTACTATATAATGATAGTGAATAATACCTTCCCCCGGGATTTCTTCGACCAACTGCAACAAACAAATAAGAATAAATATTAACGTTTTAATTAAGATAAATAACTTGTTTAATGACCTAACCGTTAGAAAACCGCGACCACGAACCGGAAGACGCAGCGTGGGCAGGCGCCCTACAAGGTGGAAGATGGAGGGTTGCTGGAAGTCGCTGGATGCGGATAGCGAAAGACTGGCAATTGTGGAGATCTTTTGGGGAGGCCTTTGCCCAGCAGTCTTTCGGCTGATAAAGATGATGATGATGATGATGAAAAACCCATCATACTTATTTAACTTCTAAAATCTGGTACCGTTGTTATAACAACTAAAATACACTGTACTTCATTTGGGATTTAGATTGCGCGCGCGACATCACATATGTAGTTACTGTTCGTGGACGCCGATATAATACCTACACTTTCCCTACCTGAACTGAATGAGATGGTCTGCGAATTATTAATAATTCATCTTTATCGCACTGCAACCAACTGTAGGGTGCATGTTAGAGTGAATATTGGATTTGAATATATACCTAGAATCCCTGACAAGTTGCGTCTTTTGTTTCTGAATAATAAGAAGATGTAGCATTTTTGTCTGTGTGTCTGTTTGTC
Organism: Pseudoips prasinana; assembly: GCA_951640165.1. Lineage (NCBI taxonomy): Eukaryota > Metazoa > Arthropoda > Insecta > Lepidoptera > Nolidae > Pseudoips > Pseudoips prasinana. The sequence continues at coordinate 15,954,798 of OX621236.1, read as the reverse complement.
TGTATGTTATATTACAAGTTAGCTTCATTTGGGATCAGATGGCAGTGTGTGAATGGCCATCTGATCCCAAATTAAGCTAACTTATAATATGGAAATCAGATAACTGATATACTACATATACTACTTTTTTTTTGTAAATACATACTTATATAGATACTAGCTGTGCCCCACGGTTTTAAGTAAATCCATGCAGTACTTTTTCAGTTTAGCCCGGACATACATACAGACAAACAGACAAAAATGCTAAAAACTATATTTTTGACTTCGTTATCCATCCGACTAAAATATCACGAGCCTCGTATCCTTTTTAAAAAATATTCAATGTACAGTTTAGATTTTCCTACGATTTTATTATATGTATAGATTTACACCCAGACTCAGGACAAACATACATTTTCTAAAACTATTTAAGACCTACACGCAATTACTGAATCAGGTTGTAGGTACTAATTCCAGTCGAGACTCAGAAATTATTTACCAAGGATATCAAATACAAGAATGGTAACACATTAATATTACAAAGGCGAAAGTTTGTGAATGTGTGAGTGTGTATGTTTGTTACTTCTTCACGTGGAAACGGCTGGAGCAATTTTAATAAAATTTGGTATGGAGTTAGCTGACACCCTGGATTAACACATAGGCTATAATTTATCAAGTACTAGCGGCCCGGTACGTGCTTCACTACATATAAGGCATAGTAATAAAAAAAAATATTATGAAGTTCATTTATTCAAACATAAAAATATTTTTAATTGCTATAAGATGTTGATTTTACACTTTATCAAGACTTTTTTAAATTTTCTCTACGTACAAAGCTTCCCTGGACTTCCACAAATAATTCAAGACCAAAATTAGCCAAATCGGTAAAGGCGTTGTTGAGTTATAACATTACAACGAAAAGTGGCATTGATTTTTATATATATAGATATAGCGGGTAAAACCGCGGGGCACGGCAAGTAGGTATATTTTTCATATTTTTGAGAAAGTATGGTCGAACGCTCGCAGTGAGAAGCATGAAGGCGCGTTTTTAGTGGCCACGCAACGGTAGCACTCACGTTGAGTACATGTGACGCCCGCATAACAGGACACTTGCGTTTTTAAATGCAACAGCGGTGCATTTAAATAACAGATTTTTGTTGTTGTCCTCTGTGATTTATATTCCACTTCAGTTACACGAAGTTTCGAGAATGAATAAGTATATAATTTTATTCAGATTAACGGGAACTCTTATGTATTAGATTCGAAGAAAATATCGTGATAGGTGATATCGACATTATTTATATTCGTATCCCATGAACGTGTCTTTTGATTGCCTCGTTGGTCTAGCGGTAGCGTGTTTACCCGCAGAGAACGAGGTCCTGGGTTCAAATCCCGGGTTGGGCCAAAAAGTGATTTTGGGACTTTTCTGTAAAAATAAAAATTTCTTAGCATCAGCCCAAAGTCTGGGAGGGGGCGGAATTATACCCACGTGCCTCGGAGAGCACGTAAAGCCGTCGGTCCTGTGCCTGACCTCTTTCCGGTCGGGTCAGTAATGGAATAGAAAGTGCTCCTGTGTTTGCGCACACACTTCAGCACTATAATATATCCCGCGAAGATGGCTAATCTCTATTGAGACTGGCCGCCGTGGCCGAAATTTGGCTAGGAGGACATTATTATTATTATTATCCTATAAATCATAGTATTTTTTGGTCGACTACAAGCGTAATTAACTTCTTGCGGTCAGTAATCAGAACGAATCGAGCGACTGCAATCTTTTCTTTTTATTTTTTTTATTCTCGCAAACTTTATAAAAGCGCTTGTAAATAGTCAGAAAATGTTTGTAGTAATATTGTTAATTATTTCTGGATAGATACAATATGTAGAATAGGAAACCATAATGTTATCTAGTATTACGCACTCGTAGGTTCTGTACATTAAAACTCCGAGATATTTTCCACACACAATATTTAATCGAACAGAGTAACGTTCTCATCTACCGTCGTACAAAGAATGCCTCTTTAATAATTCTCCTACCCTATTTATATTTTTATCAGTGACAACCATTTGAAAGTCTAATATCGATCATTAATAGTTTTAAGATGTAAAATTATTATAGTAAAAATGATAATCACTAATCAAATAGGTAATCACAATATAAACATATTATCGTAACATAGCAACTAGTTATCTTACATTCGGTTCTGAAATAGGAATCTGGACAAAGAGGTATGTTCTTGCATACAAATGTCTGTCATGAGTATGAATCGAACCGACCTGCGGCGTGAAAGACAAATATCCACCAACTACGTCCTTTACAGTCATGTAAAAAAATATATAATTTCATTCCATTTCTTATTTTTATTTATATTAATTGTTACTTTTATTTACGGTTAAATTTTAGTTATTGGCAATAATTGGCATGTATCGTAGGTATCTCAACTGTAGTACCTAATCTATACATAATAATAAAATCGTAGGAAAGTCAAAACTGTACATTGAATATTTTTTTTAAATGATACTTGGGGCGTGATCTACTATCGATATCGAAGCCAAAAATATAGTTTTTTGAATTTTTGTCTGTTTGTCTGTATGTACGTCCGGGCTAAACTCAAAAAGTACTGCATGGATTTACTTCAAATTTTGCATGAATATTACTAGAGGTCGGGTCAACATATAGGCTACATATTATCACGCTATCACCTACGGGGGGGGGGGGGGGGGGGCTATGAAGATTTATAAAATTTAACGCGGGTAAAACCGCGGGGCAAAGCTAGTTAAAGATATATTTACACGTTTTAACCCATTATGATCTAGGCGAGTCCGGTGTTGGTACACGCCACTACACCTGGAATAGGTATAAAAATCTTAGTTTCTTTTTGTAAATAACGCTTCAAAATAGATTCATGCGATATGCCGTGGGCACCTCTTGGTACGTTCACAATAAAAACCTTCATGTCGATTTCCAATAGCCAAAAGCGTCTAAACGTTATTGCGACTTAACCATGCGAAAGTCCCACACCACGGTGGTCACGGCAACCAAATTAGCAGTACATTTCTTCCGTAAGCACCATCCTTTCAGAAACGTCCTCGACGATGCAAAGATGAGATCACGACTTATCAAGTGAACACTTGAAGACACATGACGATATATATAAAATTATAATTTACAAATAGGTGATATATATAATTTAAATAAACTAATTGGAAAGCTTTGTGTTCACCAAGCCAAATAGAAGAAAACTGTAATGATTGACTTGTGGTACCTAAAGATTAATATCCTGGGACATTATTTACACACGGCCATCTAATCCCAAACTAAGCAGAGCTTGTACTATGGACACCAGATAACTGATATACTACATATACTACTTTTGTTTTGTAAATACATACTTATATAGATAAATTACACCCAGACTCAGGACAAACAGACATGTTCATGCACACAAATATCTGTCCTGGGTGGGAATCGAACCCACGACCTCCAGCGTGAATAGCAAGCATTTGCCAACCACGCCAACAGGCCCGTCGTTATTTTGTGGCATTTAATAATAATATATATTTAATGTAATAGATTGTACAATCAATTACGTACGATAATGGATTATTTTTAATTTTAATTAATCTTTGATATTGACATCACTAATGAGTTCCTATATACTTTAATTTTATTTTCTGTATCACACTAATATTATAAAGGCAAAAGTTTGTGAGTGTGTGACTGTGTGAGTGTGTATGTTTGTTTCTTCTTCACGTCTAAACGGCTGGAGCGATTTCAATAAAATTTGGCATGAAATTAGATAACACCCTGGATTAACACGTAGGCTATCTATACATATAATAAAATCGTAGAAAAGTCAAAACTGTACATTGAATATTTTTAAAAAAGGATACTTGGGCCGTGATCTACAATCTATACCGAAGCCAAAAATATAGTTTTTAGAATTTTTGTCTGTTTCTCTGTTTGTATGTCCGGGCTAAAATCAAAAAGTACTGCATGGATTTAATTCAAATTTTACATGAATATTACTAAGAGGTCGGGTCAACATATAGGCTACATATTATCACCCTATCACCTACGGAGAAGGTGCTGTGATAATTTAAGTTTAACGCGGGTAAAACCACCGGGCACAGCCAGTAATTTATAAAGTTTAACGGAGGCAAAACCGCGGGGCACAGCTCGCGTATCACGTGTTCCTAAGTATCATTTCTGGTGGTGCTTACCGCTGGCTCGTTGACCTTGGGTCCCAGCGTGCGGCGGAAGGTGGCAAGGCGCTTGGTGTACCCGCTGGCCACACTCACGCCGCTGCGGATCGAATGGGTTGACGACGAGAACACCGATTCTAAGGAATAATAACAATTTTAATAATTTACGTACACAAAGTATATGCAGACTCAGAACAACTATTTATGGGTCACACAAATAGTTGTCTTGCGCGGGACTCTAACCCGGGACACTAACCGCCGCGCCACATGTGCGCATAAGCAAATAAGTAATGTAACTGTTTTAAATTCCATGAACTATAGCAATTTTTAGTCAACTTCGCGCCGCGGGGAGGACATTAGGCTAGGGCGACATCATCGAGGTACAGACGCCAGCACATCAAGCTACCCCAATCTGTCAAATTTCCCCATTTGAAAGTGAACCTTATGCTTATGTGATAACTAAAGTAGAAAATCTATAAAACAAAATTTGACAGATTGGGGTAGTTGGATATGCTCGCGTCTGAACATACACCAAAATAACATTATTTACAATTTTTGTCTGTCAGTTTGTTCCGGCTAATCTCTTTAATGGCTGGACCGATTTTGACGGGACTTTTATTGGCAGGTAGCTGATGTAATTAGGAGTAACTTAGATAACGTTTATTTTTAAAAAAATCTTTAAATTAGAAAAAGGATACAATAACTAAATAATCTATCAAAATTCAAAATCAAAATGTAGTGTTAATTCCGCTAATTGTCAGTTTAATAATGCCGGGATGCAATTTGCACCGTCTTCCCGCCCGCAAAAATGTGCACATGCAAGAAGGACAGTACAAAAAAGCAAATTACATGCGCCAGTACAATACCCAACACGTGTTTCAGTGCTCCACGGACCATTCTCAAGGGCTGCTAACTCGTCGAGTGCTCGAATGAGAAAGTCTCATTCACATACTGATTTTGTATTATGATTGTTATGGATTTCCGCAAAGTAACGCCTGATTCCATTACTTATCTAAATAAACGAATTAACACGTGGACGAAGAGCGGGTACAGCTATTGTCAATAAAGATATATCTTGATTTGGAATAAGTAAAAATAACATGAGATTAAGTACGTACTATAATAAAAAAAAAGATTGGGATACCAATCAAATACTTCTCAGAAAACTAGAAAATTATGGATTAAGGTGAAATGTAGTATAGTCAAGAAATGTAGTATATCAGTTAATAGTGCACAACTGGCTAAAAAGCTATCTAGAAAATAGAGTTCAATGCGTAGAAATTGCTAGAACTGAAAAAAGTCGGAGAGAAGTATACCAATCTACCTTTTTACATAATAAAAACGGCGTTCCGCAAGGTAGTGTGCTTGGACCTCTACTATTCTTATTATATATTAATGACCTACCTAATGTTACAAAAAATTAATGTGTTTTGTTCGCGGATGATACTACAAACTTGGTAAAGAGTAAGAATAAAGATCATTTATTGGCTGAATTGAAAGAAACACTTAAGAATGTAACTGATTGGTCTGAATTTAACAATCTTAAAATAAATTTAACTAAAACAAAACTAGTTTCAATTTCAGACATATAACAATAATATCCTTGATTCTAACATAGTTTTTAATGATACCAAAATTGATAATGTTCACTCTACAAACTTTTTAGGCATTGTAATTGACAGATATTGTAATTGGAAGGTTCACTGTAAGAAGTATTGTATGTAAGAAACTGGCTAGATTTACCTATGCACTTAAAAGGATCCGAGAAGTCGTATCACTACATGCAGCTATGTTAGCATACCATGGCTATGTGTCGTCAGTATTAAGGTATAGAAAAAATATTATGGGGAAACTCTGTAGAATCTGAGTCAGTATTTATTGCTCACAAGAAGTGCGTGAGGTCTTTAAGTGGAGCGAGTTTTTTAGTCAAAGCAACTTTTTAAAAATCTAAATATTCTTCCCCTTCCATGTTTATATATATTAGAGATAAGTTTATTCGTCATTATCAACATAAATATTTATTTAAAACTAAATAACAAGTGTTGACACGGTTTGGTCGTTATAAACATAAATTAAATATACAAACACAGAAACTGTTATTTAAAAGAACGCATACTGCATGTGCGTCACAATATATAACCATTTACGAATGCACTTAATATTTTGACTCGAAATAAATTTAAAAATACTTTTTTTTAAATTCTTTTACAAAAAATGTTCTACTCAGCAAAGGATTTTCGTATGGACAAAAGCATAAGGGTCAGCTACTAGAAAAATATGGTAAACATGTGATGGTGCGTACCTTCAAGCGCAATCGCAGAGACAGACTTTTCTCGTGCAGGTTTATCTGAAGTGATCCTGAAAGCAAAACATGTTTGGAGTTATTGGTATTTAACGGGTCCGTTGGCGTGGTTGGCAAATGCTTGCTTTTCACGCCGGTGGTCGTGGGTCCGATTCCCACCCAGGACAGATAGTTCTATAATAATAATATCCTGGGACACTATTTACACACGGCCATCTGATCCCAGAGCTTGTACCATGGAAACCAGGTAACTGATATATTTCATATACATGCCCGGCGGAGTCCGACACTTTATACATTTCAAAACATAGATGATAATAATAATATCCTGGGACATTATTTACACACGGCCATCTGATCGCAAACTAAGCAGTTTGTACATACTATGGAAACCAGATAACTGATATACTACTTTTCTTTTGTAAATACATACTTATACAGATAATTACACCCAGACGCAGGACAAACAGACATGCACATAAATATTTGACAGTCCTCGTGGCGTGGTTGCCAAATGCTTGCTTTTAACGCCGGAGGTCGTGGGTTCGATTCCCACCCAAGACAGATATTTGTGTGCGTGAATATGTCTGTTTGTACTGAGTTTGGGTTTACAAAAGAAATGTAGTATATCAGCAGTTATCTGGTTTCCATAGTACAAGCTCTGCTTAGTTTGGGATCAGACGGCCGTGTGTAAATAATGTCCCAGGATATTATGTTTATTATTATCTATGTAGTTTTGAAATGTTAAAAGGAATTTATAACGTGTCTGACTCCTCCGAGCAAAACCGAATAGAAAATTAATTATTAGCGGTCCGCCTGGCCATCAAAGTGTTAGTAAAGATTCTTCAGTACGCTTTTTGATTTAGAGTTTCAATTACAAGTTCAAGTCGCGGGTAAACCTTATACATAAACCAGATAACATCCAACAAAAAAATTAAAAAAAAGACAACTATAAATAAATATAAACACGACTATTACTAAATTATTTAAGAAATATAATTTCCCAGTATACTAAGTGAAACATATGTACCTTACTTATCGTATTAGACCAGGGTCGATAATTTTTAAAACCAAAAAAAATAATAGTAGGATGAAACCCATTAGAAAAGGAGGGGAATATTATAAAAATGAAAGGAAAAATAATTTACGGGCGATCTGAGTTCGGGAAGGGTATGGGGGTGAGTTTTTAAGAGTAAAAAACGGTTTTTCTCGATTTCCGGCAAAACTAAAAGTCCTATCGAAAAAAGTCAAATGGCAAAGTTGTAGGTAATAAAAAGATCTAAAACTTTTGTATTTACACTTTTTTCACATAACCTAAAATTTATGTGAAAACTTCAAAAAACCAAGTTTTTGGTTTTTTATTTTTATCTTTTACATAAATTTTTCTTTTTTAACCAAATTTGGTGAAAACTTACCTTATTATGTCCCAAATACGCTGTAATTTATTTGATTAAAAATATTTATTTTTGCACCTTATTTTGAATTAATATCGAAAAAACACCCTAATTTTCAATCGAAAAGTCACCCGTCACAATATCAGCTTTTTTCAAAAAGTTGTTATGTTTTCTGTACGTTGAAATCTGTACTTTCCGATGGTGAAAAAAAATATATATGTACCTATAGTAAATCTTCTCAAAAATGCAAAAAAAATCGAATTCTTTTTTTAATTAGATCTAAAATTTTGACCTATTTATTAAAATTAACACTTTAATTACTCAAAAAACATTAGATTACATGTAACATTGATAAAAAAAAAATTGCAAATAAAAATATACTACTATAATTAACAAACAAATAAGTTAATCAAATTAATATTTAATAAGACATCTACAATATTTGGAGTAAGTTGTCGAATCTTCTTTAAATTATATGCGTAGATGTCTATTTATATTTTAAGATAAATTATATACCTAAGTGACCTACGAAAAATAGTAGCCCATCAAAAGGTATTTCATGGAGAAGTGGGGAAGGGGCTAGGCGGGTCTGGGTCTTACTACATACATACTAATAATAATCTCCTTAATTTTGCACAAACAAATTTAGTTAATCCCATAAAAAAAATATTTCAAAATACATAAAATTATATTAAAAATCTATAAAAAATATATATCGTAAATATATTTTTAATAACAAACGTTTGGCCGATCTTCAAATATATTTTATACATTTCAAATATATTTCAGATATATTCAAAATATATGAAATATACATGAAAATCAGCCAAAAGTTAGTTATTAAAAATATATTTACTATACATATTTTTTATATATTTATACATTTTGACATTTATTTCTTTAATATTTTGTTGTTTAAAAATATTGTAATGAATAACGTAATCAGAATAAAGTGTCTACATTTAATTGTACGATTTATATTTATATATAATGAGATTTTCTATGACATAAATGTAATTAGCATTAAATAAATCAACTTTTTAATTGAAACAAAATGCAGCAATCACATTTTTAGATGATTTTTTTCATAATAAATAAAAAAAAATCGAATTAGAGTTATTTTCGATTTTTTGCATTTTCTGAGAAAATTTACTACAGTACCATATATATTTTTTTTCACCATCGGAAAGAAGAGATTTCAACGAACAGAAAACATACCAATTTTTTGAAAAAGCTGATATTTTGACGGGTGACTTTTCGATTGAAAATTAGGGTGTTTTTTCGATATTAATTCAAAATAAGGTGAAAAAATAAATATTTTTAATCAAATAAATTACAGCGTATTTGGGACATAAAAAGGTAAATATCACCAAATTTTGTTAAAAAAGAAAATTTATGTAAAAGATAAAAATAAAAAACCAAAAACTTGGTTTTTTTGAAGTTTTCACATAAATTTTAGGTTATGTGAAAAAAGTGTAAATACAAAAGTTTTAGATCTTTTTATTACCTACAACTTTGCCATTTGATATTTTCGATAGGACTTTTAGTTTTGCCGGAAATCGAGAAAAACCGTTTTTTACCCTTAAAAACTCACCCCCATCCCCTTCCCGACCTCAGATCGCCCGTAAACTATTTTTCCTTTAATTTTTATAATATTCCCCTCCTTTTATAATGGGTTTCATCCTACTATTATTTTATTTCACTTTTTATTAATTTTAAACGCTTCTACCCTGGTCTATATGGGCAGTGGTTATGAGCAGAGTTGTTCAAGCCGCCCAGTAGGCCTCTGACATTTCTTAACGACGACTGTTGTCTAATGACTACAACCAAGACTGTCAGCTAAACGTGCCCTCCAAAGCACGGGGACGCTCAGAAATTAAACTACTTTGGCGGTCACCCATCTATGGACTGACCGCGATCCTAGTTGCTTAACCTCGCCGATCATACCTTTCTCAGAATCTAGGCTATTTTGAAGTATATCCTGGGACATTATTCACACACGGCCATCTGATCTCGAAATAAGCAGAGCTTCTACTATGGAAATCAGATAACTGATATACTACATAAACTATTTTTCTTCTGTAAATACATACTTATATAGATAATAATTTACAACCAGACTCAGGACAAACAGACATGTTCATGCACACAAATATCTGTCCCGGGTGGGAATCGAACCGACGACATGCGGCGTGAAAGGCAGCGTATCTACCAACCGCGATCCTAGTTGTTTAATCTCGCCAAGCACTTACGAAGCGGTGAGAGCATCTAGCTATGAGCGCCTATCGAGCGAGCATCGAGCTATGTACCTTATCGCAATTAACAACCATGGCGCTCGTTAGCATAACGCAGTGATACAGAACTTTGATAATAAATATAACACGAGAGCAATGACCTACGGTAAATTTGTTGTCCCTAAAATCACTTATATATACGGAAATAGGACTGTAAATAAACCAGAGGCCATCAGAAAATAATGTAATAAAATAACTTTAAAATTTTATTTAAATATACATACCTCATAGATAATCTTTCATAGAAAATGTTAATTTATAACAGCGCTACTAATAATAATTGTTCCGCTCTCGCAGTCAAACTGTTCGTTTTGTGAGACTTTCTTTTTAACTGCACGTGTGGCGCAGCGGCTAAGACAGTCGCTTCGCCGCTTCGTGTCGCGGGTTCGAGTTCCGCGCCGGACAACTATTTGTGTGTCCCATGGATGCAATTTATGTTCGTCTATAATATATTTATAAAGTACCCCGCGACACAGGGATTAGAATCCCTGGTGCGGGCGTTCTCTTAAAAAAAATCTGTATATCTGACAGTGGTTGCCCTGGTGTTCAGTTGTTCAAACCGCCTCGTAGGACTCTGACATTGCTTAACAACTGTCTTCTAACAAGAACAACCGGGACCGACGTGCCCTCCGAAGCTTAACGTGTCATCCGAAGCAAGAAGCTGGTTAGAAATGAAAGAAATACTTTTATTTATAATACACATAGAATACATACAAATTAGTTATAAGGTGCTTAAAAGCAGAACAAATTGAGGTGTACCATAAATTGATGCCAACTTTTTTTTTTTTTGCGAAGACATTGTATGTGTGTATCCTCTGTTGGAGGTCCATAAAAATAAATAAATAAATAAGCTAAAGCAAAAATTACTGTAGCGCTGGTATTCTAGTTGGCCCCAGAAAACCACTTTGACGGTTACTCATGGACTGACCGCGCGCCTAGAGTGGAACTGGCTATGAACTAATTAATAAAAGAGACTAACTTGGCTATGGCCTTGAGCAGCAGGCGCTGGTCCCTGGCCACGTGGCGCTCCAGGTCGGCGGCGGCCACCAGCGCCGCCAGCCGCCTCTGCAGCGCCTCGCTGCCGCCGCACGCCTCCCACAGCTCCGACAGCGCCTTGTGCGCCGCTATACCGTAGTCGCGGTTCCAAATCGCCAACTGGACATAGTAAACAGCTACGTTAGGCCTTCTATAAATTGATAAATTCCAGAGAATAAAGAATTAATTCTTGTCTGATGCTCTATAATATCGAAATGTGGTGTATGGAAAAGAGGAAATTGAGGCATTAGATCCAAAATAAGAACGTAACCTCAAGTCGCAAAATTATCAAATCCTAGTGAAGTTAAAGACACTAGTCGTAAAATTATGAAATCCTAGAGGACTTCAAGACTCTAGTTGTAAAATTAAAAACCCTCGTTAAGTTTAAAACACCATTATAAAATGCTATATTAAACCTACCAAGCTCTCATAAAGTAGATTTGACTTAGATATATCTTTTACTTTTATTGCTAACCTATTTGTCAAAACTTTATGAGAGAAATACATGATTTTATTATTATTATTATTATTTTATTACTTTTCGAAAAATTACAAACCCTCGTTAAGTTCAAGATATCGTAAAAATAACAAATCCTAGTAGAGTTAATCAAATCAAAATGCATTTATTCCGTAAAGTAAAAGTTTTTACATCTATGTGGAATCGTAATATTTTTTACTCTACCATCATGACGTGGCAGCTACTAAGAAACACTACCAGAAAACTCAGTAGGAATCCTTTTTTTTAAGCTCGTTATTTCAAAACAACTAGTCGTTAAATTAACATCTATATCGAAATCATTACATTATACTAATTTATATATATCTCAATATTATGTTGAAATCAACAAAGATTATCTATCACTCGTGGAATTATGGATAGCCGATTTTGCATTAAATAAAGGAAAAATAAAAATAAGGGTCGCTGGAAATCGCTGGATGCGAATAGCGCAAGACCGGCAATTGTGGAGATCGGGAGGCCTTTGTCCAGCTGTGGACGTCTTTCGGCTGATATGATGATGATGATGATGATTTTGCATTTATAGTTTGTAATCTCTCAATAATAAAATAAGAGCTTAGAAATAAAGGCTATCAGCAGCCTTTTTCTTTGATTCTAATTAGTTATTGTTAGTATTATTAGTTACAAATAACACTACATGCTCTTGTGCCATAAGTAAACGACGTTAGTTTATTACTTAGAAATTTAACTACCTACATTCTATAGTTTAATGAGAAATACAATTACAAATACTTCGTATTTCCATGAGTACAGTATGCAATGGTACTGATTATTACCTACAAATGCAATTACATTCCCTTGTACAGTCAACAGCAAAGGTAGATGATCAAAGTCGGATATTCAATACTAATTATCACAAATTGCGACAAAATATTGTGGTGGTGAAGAGTATCTAGTTGAAGGTGTGCGTGAGTGTTAAGTGTAAAAAATATTAACTAGTGAAAACTGCCGCCCAATAGCATCATAAATTCAAAACTCAGGTCCGATTTTGATCATCTACTTATGCTGTTGACTGTACCTCGAGTAAAGTATGTACCTGAAATAGGCGCCACTCTTCGAGACCCTCGACGAGTTTCTTCGCTCGCGTAAAGTTTTTATTGACAACAACGCGTGAGTTCTGTAGGTGCGTCTCTTGACGCTGCATGCGTTCTCGAGCATCATCCAAGTCCTGCTCCGTTTCAGCTCTGAAGCAATATAAATAATTTGCCTATAGTAATTATGTCATCATCATCAGCCTGATATCTTCCAGTGGACGGGCCTGTTCGCGTGGTTGGCAAATACTTGCTTTTCACGCCGGAGGTCGTGGGTTCGATTCCCATCCAGGACAGATATTTGTGTGCATGAACATGTCTGTTTGTCCTGAGTCTGTGTATAATTATCTATATAAGTATGTATATACAAAAGAAATGTAGTATATCAGTTATCTGGCTTCCATAGTACAAGCTCTGCTTAGTTTGGGATCAGATGGCAATGTGTATCACTGTACTTTTATTATTCATCATCATGCGAATATAATAATTAAAAACCTTTGATCATTTTCAAAATGTTATACTAGCTGTTTAGCCAATTAAAAAAATCATTATTTGAATGAACTGTTATAAAACCAAGTATTAAAATTAAACTTAGGCATAAAAAATAGTTCAGCCTTATGAAAAAGAAAGATCTTTTCCTTAGTGTCATCAGTGTGTATATAATGTCCCAAGATATTATTATTATTGTTATTATTAATAATAATAATATAATAATATCTGCGGACAATGTCACACAGATCATCCTAGCCCCAAACTCAGCAAAGCTATGGGTACCAGGCGACGATATACATACTTATATAGATGGATAAATACTTATATACATAGAAAACATCCATGACTCAGAAACAAATAATCGGGCTCATCACACAAATATTTGCACTTACCGGGATTCGAACCCAGGACCACCAGCTTCGTAGGCAGGAGCACCAACTAGGCTACGGTGACGGTTATTATAGACCTCCCCTAAAGGTTTCTATAAAGTTGCCATTTGGAGAGGTTTGTCTTAGTCACCACGCTTGGCATATGAGTTGGTGACAGTTACGTGGGAGCTAGTACACAGGTGACGCAACTACCGTACTACCTGGAGTGTCCCATACTCATAGTAGTTTATGACACCCAGAGGATGGTATGGGGTGGCCCTGTTATTTTTGAAGTTATGCTTCTTTTGGCGCGATGGAGAAAAATGATGAGAGTGAATTTTTACGATGCGCGCGCACACCGACACCAAAAAATTTAACAGCATGAAGTTAGTTCTAGGTGGTATGAGAGGGAATTTTTACGATGCGCGCGCATCGTAAAAATAACAGCATGAAGTTAGTTCTAGGTGGTATGAGAGGGAATTTTTACGATGCGCGCGCATCGTAAAAATAACAGCATGAAGTTAGTTCTAGGTGGTATGAGAGGGAATTTTTACGATGCGCGCGCATCGTAAAAATAACAGCATGCAGTTAGTTCTAGGTGGTATGAAAATTGATAACTATGTTCAAGTTGTATATTAAGAAGTATAACTTCTAACGCGTGTACATAAGTACACACAAGTTTTTTTTTTTTTTGAGGCTGGCGCTTTGGCACCTTTGGAGAGACCTCAGCACGGTTCAGGTTTCGATCGAATTATAGGCTCTTTCAAAGTCTACAAACGCTATGCATATCTTGTGTAACTTCCCGCAAGCGTATGTATATGGTCTATGGAGCTCCGAACAAGCTGATTTCTGGCGATTCGGAAATTGGCTTGTACGTGAGGTTGGAACTCGTCAAAGCTTCGACCGAGGCGAATCGTAATGACCGTCCAAAACAACTTGTAAACATAGCTCAGCAGTGTGATGGGTCTGTAATTCTTCAAGAGGGTCTTCCAAATGAATGAATAATCATTGGGGTCGGTCTCTGTCTTGAACTTCGCATTACATGATAAATATTTAGTACTAAAATAAAGTCATTTTAAACACCAAGTTACGTTTACTTACTCTCTGAACGTGAGATTTTTCTTCTTCTCAACGAGCTGGCTAAGTTTCGAGGTAGAATCGGCGTTATAATTCTCAAGAGTAGCGAGCATCGTGTTCTGATCCTTCAATTCGTCACGTAATTCATAATATTTCTTCATCAGATTGCTCAGTTCTTCCATTTCTGGAGCTAGAAGTTTAATTAACAAACAGGTAATTAGTCTATATTGTTAATGTTCGTCTAACATAATGACTTGAACGTCTAAAATCCCGACTGCCGCCAAAACCAGTGTCTGTCGATTCGAGTCGTGTCTCACTCCGTTCGGGTTCTGTACGTTTGAATGCAGCGTATACACAAACTGCAGTTATCACAAAAAACAGAACGAGAAAAAAATTTAAAACTTATCTTAAGTGAAATTTACGCAAAAAATACATTAAAAAACTCTATCTCAAAAACTACGCAAAATCGTAGAACATACATGCCGGTGATTCGGATACTTCTCATCATAAAGTATCTAAATTTTGCGTTTGAACGTCAACAACTCGGCCACTTTGTATAACACAATTTGCTCAATAATTCTGCAAAGGAATATAGCTTGTCTTGGTTTGGAATAGCTCTTTCTGGTTTTTATGTGTTAGTAGTGATTTTTTGTGGAATAATAAAATAGTTATAATCCACTACTAACAACTTACTATGGATCTATGAATTTAAAATAATAATATATTTATTATAATAACTTGCTAAAACCAAGATTTAGCAATAGAGTTAAAAACTCCGTGGAGAGTTCAGACGGTCCATATTGTACCAACAGTAATATCATCCACTGATATTATCCCTAAAACTCTTACACAAAGCTTAGAACTTCTTGTCACCCACGTACAATATCCACTTAATACAGAAAGCTAAGATTCTAAACACTTGCCGTCTTATAAGAAACATTTTAACTTCGTCCACAATTTCATCAGGTTTCTTTATGTAGCTTGGCGTGCTTGGCTACGGCCCGTATGTCAAGTAAACTTACCCCTCTAAAAGGGGAAAATAATTTAATAAAAATAATAATAGTCTTGGAAAATTATTCCCAATTACATACAGACTCAGGACAAACAGACATGTTCATGCAGATAAATATATATCCTGGTTCGGAATCAAACCTACGACCTGCGCCAACCGGCCCGTCAAAACGTGATGTATAAAGGCGTACTGTGTTCGTGTAGCGGTGAGATGTGGTGCATGAAGTGCGAGTGCGCGGCGTGCACCACGCGCAGCGTGGCCTCCAGCGCCGACACGTCGCGCTCGCGCCGCGCGATGTCCGCGTCCAGCGCCGCGCCGCGCTCGCGCAGCTCCGCGCGCTCCGCCGCGAACTGCCAGCCGCGTTACGCTCTACACCAGCTGGGCCGCGTTCACCAATCACATCGCTTACATCCACATCTCTTCTCCACTTATGTGGATTCCAAGCCATGTGATGGTGAATCGCAGCCCAGCCCGTAACCGCTCTACTCCACTCCGCTTCAGTGGAACCGTAACCTTACTTATGGGCCCAGCCCGCATTAGCATTTCTGTATATCAAAGACTAGATGTGCCCGCGACTTCTTCCGCAAATTTTGTAATGACTCCGTAAATGTCAAATCATAATATCTCTAATATTTTCCGCAAGCTTATGAAACATTCACATAAACCTTACATATTTTCATACAAACTTTCATCCCTATTGTTACTTAACACCCTTGATGATTAAACTATTACAAATTTTGCATGTCATATTTATTTATGACATGCAAAACTTTGCTTAGGCTAGGATGATCTGTGTGACATTGTCCCTAGATATTATTATTATTATTTATATCGTTATCAACAACTTAAAAAATTTAGTTTCAAGCTTTTGGCTCTAAAATGAAGATACTTCCATACAACTTTATATCCCCCCTTTCAACCCCTTACGACCCTTTTATTTTATTTTTATTTATTTATTTATTTAATCATTCTTGTACACACAAAACATACAATAAATAGACAAAAATACGAAGAGATGAACAGTACAAAGGTGCTGCTTATTTCGCAAGAAATTTCTTCCAGCAGACCCGCGACAGGAAAAATTTTAAAGAGCTATAATAATGTGTGTAGGTCTATAATACACTTACATACTAATAATTGCATATATACTTAAATACATATAAATATTATATCCAATTTAGACTTAGCAATAAACTAAATACTAATAATACATTCTATGAGGATGAAATTGAAAGATAGTGATTTTTCACTAGTCTTTTGAAAGTGTGAATAGTTTTACAGTTTTGTATATTTATCGGAAGAGAGTTCCACAGTCTGACTGCATGAACAGTAAAGGAATAGGAATAAAAATCTGTTTTATGGATTGGAAGTTTTAGGATGGATTTCAGATGAGATCTACACAGAGCATCATTTGGATATTTAAAAGAAAACCGCTCTCGCAGATAGGACGGGGACAGAGGATTATGCAGGATATTGAAAAGGAGGAACAATACGCGAGTGTTCCTACGAAATCGAATAGGAAGCCACTTGAGGTCTTTACGGAACTTGGAAACATGGTCGAACTTTTTCAGTCCATATACAAACCGAATGCATAGATTTTGTAGACGCTCAAGTTTATTTAGAAGCTCTTCAGTAGCGTCTGGGTAGCAGCTGTCAGCGTACTCTATGATGGGCTGAGTCAGGGTTTGGGCAAGTGAGATTTTCGTTTTCAAAGGTAAAAAGTTTTGGAGGCATTTAAGCGAATGGAATGTATAGTGAACCTTTTTGCTGACATCAGCAACATGAGCTTTCCAAGAAAGGTCACAAGCCATCGTCAGTCCAAGATTTTTTAATGTATCAGAATAATTTATAGTAACACCATCAAGGCTGACTGTTGGAAAAGACGAAAGATTAATCCTACTGCGCATATGCCTACTGCCTATGATCATGGCCTGGGACTTCGCAGGATTTAACAGAAGTCCGTGGGACCTAGCCCAACAACTAATTAGTCCCAGATCATGATTCATGACGGCAATGGCAGCATCAGCATCTTCAAAATTAAAAGACCGATATAGTTGCAACCTTTTCTTCGCATTAAAAAGTAGCTTTTTTTCCTTTCTCAGATTCTAGGCTATTTTGAAGTATATCCTGGGACATTATTCACACACGGCCATCTGATCTCGAAATAAGCAGAGCTTCTACTATGGAAATCAGATAACTGATGTACTACATATACTATTTTTCTTCTGTAAATACATACTTATATAGATAATTTACAACCAGACTCAGGACAAACAGACATGATCATGTACACAAATATCTGTCCCGGGTGGGAATCGAACCCACGACCTGCGGCGTGAAAGGCAGCGTATCTACCAACCACACCAACAGGCCCGTCATCATGTACCAAATGTGAATGCGCGACAGACAGACAATGTTACTTTCGCATTTATTGATATTGTATAACTGATATGCTGATTCAGTGATGTTAGCCAGAGGTCGTAGACGAATGTTTATACGTCGAATATTTGTTCTATGCTGAGTGTAATTTATCTATGATATGAATATACAACATGTAACTTAATTAACGTACATCCTGAAAATAGTTTGTTCAGAATCGATTACTGGATCGATTTCTATCATTTTTAATATAGATATTTTTTTATTCAAAAATAATTAAACCTACGGAAATTATTGTCATATTAATCCTGTACATTCAAAACAAATTGAAATGGACTGTAAGTCAAAATAACAACACTTTTAAAATCGCAGTTTTATTTGTATTCATACCAATTCCATGATTCAATACAAAATACAGAAAAATAAACTTTATTCCAAGAAACTAATTTAGTAAATAACAATGCACATACATGTTAAATTAAAAATGCAGTGCATGTATTATGATTACAACATAATATTCTAATTGGGGTGTTTGAGGGTGTGCGTTAATAAAGTTACATGTTGTATTTAGAAATATATATCTTTATCAGTTATGTGGTTGCTCTAACTCAGACGCCTAAATTGGTATCAGATGGCAATGTCTTAGTTGTCCTAAGATATTAAGTTATTGGTGATACAGAAAATAATCGTGCTCATCACACAAAGATTTCTCTTGGATCGAACCCACGACCTCTGGCTTACCCGTCAGGGTCACTAACCACTAGATCAACAGGCGAATCATGGCGGAATATATTATTTTATATTTTAATGAAAAGCCCAATAAATTTAACAATACTTCAACGCATTGAGTATAGTATTTCTCTAGTAATAAATAACAGACAATATTCAGACTTTCATACCTTTATCTTGAAGAAAGACACGGAGAGTTGCTGGCCAGAATCATCCTGACCCAAAGACGCCATGAATATGTCATATCTATAAATAGAATAAAATATTGTAAAATCTCTACTTCCTTCTATCCAATCCTAAAAAGAAAAAAATATCATTTATTCACTACCAGGACGGACATAACAACGAAATTATACAATAACAGAAAAACAAACAAAGAAAATCTTATACTTAATATGCGTTAGTCCGTTCTAGGTGAAAAGGCATCTATCGCAATATTGCGACAGCGCTGATATATTAGGTCTTTACCTATGAAATTGCCGTTCTGCAGTACTGGCCATTTCAAATCAAAATAATTTTTGTTTGGCTAAGAATTCTAATTTCAAATTAATTTTATTTTAAAAACATGGATTCTTTTTTCCAAAAGTAGTCATTTCTTTATTGATTAGTGTTACATTTTCATCGCATTTCAATCTTTTTCGTCATCATGGATACGTTAAAAATTCGAGTAATTATGGAATATGAGTACCGTCGTGGCAGCAACGCGGCACAAGCGGCACGCAACATCAACGACGTTTACGGAGCTAACACTACAAACCAACGCACCACCTGTTATTGGTTTGCTCGCTTCCGTTCTGGAAATTTCGACCTGAAAAATGAACCTCGCGGTCGTCCGAAGACTTTGGTCGACAATGACGAATTAAAGGCGGTTGTGGAAGCTGATGATACACAATCTACGGCTGAATTAGCAGCAGCTTTCGACGTTAGCGTCAAAACAATATTGGTCCATTTGCGTCAAATTGGCAAGGTAAAAAAGCTTGACAAATGGGTGCCCCACGAACTCAATGATCGCCAGCGCGAAGTACGCGTCGAGACGTGCCTTGCACTGCTCAACAGACACACAAATGAAGGAATTTTGAACCGCATTGTTACCTGCGATGAAAAATGGATTCTGTTTGATAACCGCAAGTGCTCAGCAAGTTGGTTGGATCCTGGTTCAGCACCTAAACAATGCCCTAAACGAAAACTTAACCCTAGAAAAGTGATGGTCACTGTTTGGTGGTCTAGCGCCGGTGTGATTCATCACAGCTTCTTACCAAACGGGGTGAGCATTACTGCAGATGTGTACTGTGAAGAACTGAGCACAATGATGGAGAAGCTGGCGCATCTCCAACCAGCATTGGTCAATCGCTCGTCTCCGCTGCTCCTGCACGACAACGCGCGACCTCATACTGCACAGCAGACGGTCTCCAAGTTGCAAGAACTGGGGTTGGAAGCTCTCCGTCATCCGCCCTACTCACCAGACCTTGCGCCTACAGACTACTACTTTTTCCAGAATTTGGATAACTTCTTGGCGGGAAAAAAATTCAATACCCGAGAGGCAGTACAAAATGCCTTTGAAGAATTTGTTGCCTCCCGTCCAGCTGATTTCTTTAAGAAGGGCATCAATAAACTGCCACTGCGATGGCAAAGATGCATTGATTGCATGGGTGATTACTTCGATTAATACAAATAAAAAAATTCATGAAAAAAATTCGTTTAAATTTTTTCATACAAAACGGCAATTTCATAGGTAAAGACCTATTATTATAATCCTACAAGGGTCGGCTCCCAGTCTAGCCTCTTATGGCTAGCTAGAAGAATAAAACAAAACTCATTTAAACTAGAAAATCATGGGATACCTTCCACCAAGTTGAATAAACCAGGTGTCAGACTCTATAAGGCTTCTACCTTACTGCTTACTACTTGTGACCCCGAAATAAATGTTTGCTTTTATAAAAGGACTAGCTGTGCCTTGCGGTTTTACCCGCGTTAAATAATATCACAGCTCCTCCTCGTAGGTGATAGCATGATAATATGTAGCCTATATGTTGACTTCTCGACTTCTTAGTAATATTCATGCAAGATTCAAGTAAATCCATGCAGTACTTTTTGAGTTTAGCCCGGACATACTTACAGATAAACAGACAAAAATTCTAAAAACTATATCTTTGGCTTCGATATCGATTCCAGATCACGCCCAAGTATTATTTAAAAAAAAATTGAATGTACAGTTTTGACTTTCCTACGATTTTATTATATGTATAGATTTATCTGGTTCGGTGACGGCTTGCAACAATCGGACACATATAGCACATTCTTATTTTAATTTTATTTTAAGTCGCATGCAGTCTATGATCAAATCCATAACGAATTCCATTTATTTCCTATCTCTCAGGATTTAGCAACACTGAGAAGGACAAATAAGACAAATTCAAATAACACCTGTTCACCCAAGCTGTTTTTGAACCCAGTACTTAATTAACTGCGGTTGAACATAATACCGAAAGTAGCCGTACTACACAACGATATTAAATCATGTTAATTTCTTTAAACTACCTTTTAATAAGTTGTTCTATCCTCTGTTCTCGCTCGCGTATTTCGCACCTCAGACGGCCGCAGTCCTCGAACAGTGCACGCTTCTGTACACTGAACATATCGCGACGGGCATTGATCTCAACTAGCCGCTCATTCATTGCCTGTAAAAAAAGAAATAACAGCTAGACAAAACTAAGTGAAGATCCTTCTATGGAGACTAGATAACGGACTGAAATAATGAACCTGCCCGTCAAATAATTATTTTGTTGTTATTTTGCCATAAGGCAATTTTGTTAAGTCTGGCGTTATTCCGCGTCTTCGTCGTAAAGATAACGTCTGCATAAAATTTCATCTTCTTAGATCTAGATGTTTGTGTTGGGTATTGATGAGACAGTCAGTGTAAAAAAAAAAGTTAATAATTAATGGTTACTGCAACGACTCTTTATAGGGCTCTCAACGAGCGGGTGATGCCTTAGATATTTCAAGCGCCTATAAGCTATGTGGTAAACGATCTCCGATAGTAAATAATTACTGTCAGGTGCATATTATTCGGTGAAGCCCTGGTAGCTTCCTTAGCTAACGTTAGAGTTAGAAACCTTAAAACTTAGAGGCAACCCTCTTGACAACTACAAATGACGCGAAAATAATTTCACTACTAGAAGAACCCTGGTTAGATAGAAATTACCTCAATACTAATCAATTGCCAATTTTTATTTAATTCCATGAGTATAGCATAACGTTAATTAGAAGTACTTTTATACTTACAGCGTTAATATGCAGCCGCTGTTCATCCAAGTTAAACGCAGCATCATCGAGTCGGGCGAGTGAGCGCGATGCATGTGCGACGCGCAAACGCATGAGTGCGTCGTCGACGCGCAAACGACGCAACGAGTCTCGTAGCGCACGCAGTTCCTTGTCTCCTCCATCAACGCTTAGTGTAGAAGTTTTAAGACGACTTAGCTGTAATTAAAAAAATATATAATATATAAATATGAACAGGTAAGAGGTAGCAGCCCGTCTGAGCTCGAGGCGGGGTGGGTGTCTAGTGCCTTTTTATTATACTGAATGGGTTTGCGCCTTATCACGATCTCACCTGATGGTAAGTGAAGATGAGGTCGAAGGTGGACCGCGCGTACCCATAAGATGCTTGTTCACTCTAGCCTCGAATAAACCCATGTTATAGGAGTCTGGAAACACGTCGTTCGGGACGGTGTTCCACTGCTGTATGAAGAAAGAGGAACCAAAGCGCAAGGCTACAGTGGCCTTAGTATAAGTTTCAATAAGTGGAAATTTCATCCTTATCATCTGGATGAATGGTCATCTACCACCGTGCGTTCCACAAGAAACTTTTTGCCACGCACTATCTGTCCGTGGAATCAATTATTAACTGCGGAGGTATTTCCGGTTTGACGTGGCAACCTTCAAGAAGCGAGCCTATTCCTTTCTTAAAGGCCGGCACGTACAAATGAATTCGGGCTCTCAAGTCTACATTGATAATGTTGGCGTTTTTGTTAATGGTACCACTAAACCGCATTAAACGTCATTAAATATCCCTCTAATATACCTCTTATAAAAAGAGCAGGGCATACATAGAACTGTCTAATTACTTAAACTGCGCACTAATACGTTCACCGGACTCATAATTAGTCGCCAGGCACGAACGTGTCGCTTATTTATTTTTTCTGTCGCTTTTTATACTCTGTCCTTTTCATAAGAACTGAGTTAGAAAGAAATGCAAATCGTAATAAAATAAGTTCCGTTGGTATTTCATAGTATCAGGGGCATTGTCGTAATAAGTTTTGGGGATTGCCTAACATATGACTTATAGTGGTTGGGGCCGCAACTAAACGCTACTACAGGTACACAAGGCTACATATTACGCTATACATTTCCAGTATATGCTGATCTCGCGTTGTGTAGGAATTCCATACAATGAGAGTTCAGCTTATATTGGAAATGTATAGCTTGATATGTAGCTGTATGTAATTAACATCACACAGCCGTATTCGTCGTCTTTTAAGCGCTATCGGAAGATCAGCGTTACTGTAATTATTTACTGAAGCATTTGCTGAGACACCTTTCCTAGTGTGTACTGATAATGTTGCAAGCTCCGAAATGAATTTCCATGTGAACTAAACGTAGTTATAATGTCTTTGATATAAACTAAGTTAAGGATTATCTGTGCTTGTTGGGAATCAATCATTTTTTTTTCTTTTTTTTTTTTTTTTTCTATAAGCTGACAGTGCACATAGGCTCTTAACCTCAACGATGGTTTAAGTACTGGTGAGAGTAATTGGCTACGAATAATTGGGGATTAAAATTTAAATCAATCAATCAAAATTAATCAAATTTTAAAATTTAAATCATAAAACCTTTGTCCAGCAGTGGACATCTTTCAGCTGATATGATGATGATGATGAAAATGTAAATATTGCAATATTTAATGCTGACCAGTTTGCTGTGCTGGATACTTCGCATCTCTAGGTCTCTGGTGAGACGCCGCATATCGTCGTTCAGCTTGGCAGAGTGTCGCTCCAGGAGCGCGACGCGGGCGGCGTGGCGGGCACATACATCCTTCAGCCTGTCAACAACCTTCTATATTACACAAAGAAATATAATTGGGAGCCCCCTAATTTACCAATCAAATCTCGAAGAATAATGGGTGGAATCTACACTAAAATCCTCAACATTTTTTTGGACTAATTTCCCGCCAAGAGTTTAGATTTAGTTTTTAAAAAGACAACGCCCGCACTAGGGAATCTTATCCCCGTACTTTGCAAACATATAATAGACGGACACAAATTACATCCAGTTATTAATGGGTGACTGCCGCGTTGGTCTAGCGGTAGCGTGTTCACCCGCGGATAACGAGGTCCTGGGTTCAAATCCCGGGTATGGCCAAAAGTGATTTTGGGACTTTTCTGTAAAAAGAAAAATTTCTCAGTATCAGCCAGAAGTCTGGGAGTTGGCGATATTATACCCCCGTGCCTCGGAGAGCACGTAAAGCTGTCGGTCCTGTACCTGACCTCTTTTCGGTCGTCCCATCGGATCATGAGAGTGATGGAATAGAAAGTACTCCTGTGTTTGCGCACACACTTGAGCACTATAATATGTCCCGCGCAGATGGCTAATCTCTGTTGAGAATGGCCGCCGTGGTCGAAAATCGGCTAGGAGAACATTATTTTTTTTAATGGGTGACTAAAATTGTTGTACGGCGCGGTACTCAAACCCGCGACACGAAGCGGCGAGGCAACTGCCTTAATCGCTGCGCCATACGTGCAGTCAACTAGCCTGTTAGTGTAGAGGTTATTGACGCCGTCTTTTAAGCCAAAGGTCGTTGGTTCAACACAACCCAGGAGAGATCTTTGTGTGAAGAACACGATTATTTGCTCTGTGTGCAATTTATCTATGATACCTATGTATGTATTACGAAATATATAAGTATGTTTATCAGTTGCCACAGCATCTACACGCTGTGCCCAGTTGGGATCAGATGGCAGTGTGTAAGTTGTCCCAACATATTAAAACAATAGAGTTTAAATAAAGTTACTCCACAAAATTACTCTAGATTTGACGTGAGAAGGAAAAATCCGGCCAAGTGCGAGTCCGACTCAGGCACGAAGGGTTCCGTACCTTCGTGCCTGAGTCAGACTCGCACTTGGCCGGATCTATAAAAACGACCCTTAAATATTTATTTTATTTTGTTTTTTAGTATTTTTTGTTATAGCGGCATCAAAAATACACCATCTGTGAAAATTCCAACTGTCTAACTATTACGGTTCATGAGATACAGCCTGGTGACAAACGGACAGACAGACAGACAGCCAGACAGCGAAGTCTCAGTAATAGGGTCCCGTTTTACCCTTTGGGTACGGAACCCTAAAAAAGTCTTCTTACTTAGAAACGTGGAACACTTTAAGACGGTTAGTTGCACTAATGACCTTAAACACTTAATACGGTAATATCATGACCATAAGTTCAACCGCAGATGATGTAGTCCGGTGTTTAAATCCCGGGCCAAATGTTACGGCGATTTTTCTATGCGAAGACACACACCCAGTAGTAACCCGGAGCCCACAAGTTGGCGATGTTACACGTCCATGTCTCGGAGTACAATAAAAAGCTTTTGGTACCGCGCCTGATTCCGCTGTATGTGGCCATTGGATTATATAACTAAGCTAACACAGGCTGCATTATGTAAACGTACACTTTTGCACTATAATCATTACCTATATCATACGTAATTTGCGTAGATTCCCTTGCCAGGACCGTTTCTTATCAGTTATGACTTGAAAACTTACTTTTAAAAGTGTTTTAAAAGATATAATCTATTTAAAATTATTTCTAAACACTAATCCTGCTTGTATTATAAACGTGAAAGTTTGTAAGTATGGATATGGATGGATGTTTGTTACTCTTTCACGTAAAAACTACTGAATGGATTTGAATGTAACTTTACAATAATATAGCTTATACATCCGAATAACACATAGGCTATAATTTACAAAGTTTAACGCGGGTGAAACCGCGGGGCATAGCTAGTAATTTCATAAAATTAGCATTTGGTTCACAAGGAAAAAGATGCACACATCACAAGCAATAGTTACTCCCCATTCGCCAACAGATGGCAGCACCAAGCATTTTAGATGGCGGTATGGTTTCGTTCACAATTCTGGTAGGGGTCGACCGATCCAATGTTTGCTATTTAGTACTGAGACATTTACTGTCTAAAGAAACAAATTTTATCTTGAAAGGGTATCGACCAGCTAATTGTCTGGTCTATACCTACGTAATCTGAATTATCGTTTATTTAGGATTGAAGTATCGGACATAGGGAATATAATAACGGTCAGTACGGTCACCGTAGCCTAGTTGGTAGTGCTCCTGCCTACGAAGCTGATGGTCCTGGGTTCGAATCCCGGTAAGTGCAAATATTTGTGTGATGAGCACGAATTTTTGTTTCTGAGTCATGGATGTTTTCTATGTATTTAAGTATTTATCTATCTATATAAGTATGTATATCGTCGCCTGGTACCCATAGTACAAGCTTTGCTTAGTTTGGGGCTAGGATGATCTGTGTGAAATTGTCCCCAGATATTATAGTATAGTATAATAGGGAAGTGGGAACTATAACGGATATATGTATATATAATAATAAATGATGTCAATGTTCCTAACATCCGTTTATGTAAAAATAACAGATTTTTAGTCAATGTACATGATAAGAACTGAAAACCAATTTATGTCTGCTTATTTCAGCTAATCTTCGAAAAGGCTGGACCTATTTTAACGACTCTTTCACTGTCAGATAGCCGATGTTCTTAGGAGTATTATAATATTTAATTATTTATTCTTTCATTAGGCCCTTCACAGCTGACATTGCATGAAATTAATTACGACCCAATCAATTCGCCAATAAAAAAAAACAAAAGGTTAGTGTGTCAACACACACTTTGAGAGTTAGATGTGTGTGCATTATAATTATAAATTTAAATATATAGAAGTTATATAAGAGGATGTGGAATTAATGTTCTGTGTGAGAGGTGGTACATATAACTGGCTACAATTTGTAATATATGTAAGTATATTATTCAATGTAAATATTATTATTTTTTTATCAGAGGGCGACAAAGGAGAAAGTGCGTCACCTGATCGCAACACCAGAGGCGTCGCGGGCGCGTTGCCGGCCTGTAAGAGTTAGCAAACAAGTGTTGCTGACCCAATGAGCTCTGGCGACCTTACTAACACGCAGAAACACAACATTAAAATTATTTATGTTATTATTAAGGAATGTAGATCATACGAGTAGTGCATTAAGGTTTAATTAAGATGCTCATATTTCTCTGGTATTATTACCTATATGAGTGGTTTCTTAAAGTTTAAAATTGCTCTTTCTAAACAGTTAATTTCAAACAATTTTTTTTGTTCCAAACGACATATAAGTACTAGTTTTGAAAATAATTCGGCCTCCTTAAAAATGTTTATTCTATCCCTTGAGAACTGTGCAAGAAACTTAAGAAACCCACTCACGTGTCTGACCAATTCAGTGACTTACAAAGTCAGTCTGTATGATTTGTAGCACCCATATCAAAACAGCTCATCAATTTATATATCTAGATTATTACAAACACGCGTACAACGTGCTGCAAAAATTTGTAGGAATTCCTAAATACTATAATTTCGCACGATCCCGCGGTTCTGGGAGACACAAATGAATACTTAGGTACCCCTTAATTAAACATTTGAATATACAAACATATGAATTAGTATACATAATTACCGTTTTAAAAAACATACAACTACCATCAAATTTTCTTTATATCCTATTTGGACAAAATTTATATAGAACCATATCGTTGCTATCAAATAAAAAACAGGCCAAGTGCGAGTCGGACTCGCGCACGAAGGGTTCCGTACCATTATCTATAAAACGAGCAAAAAATTCAGTGTTGTTGTATGTAAATATTTATTTTATTTAGTTTTTTAGTATTTGTTGTTATATCGGCAAAAGAAATAAATCATCTGTGAAAATTTCAACCGTCTATCACGGTTCATGAGACAGCCTGGTGACAGACGGACAGACAGCGAAGTCTTAGTAATAGGGTCCCGTTTTACCCTTCGTGTACGGAACCCTAAAAAGGATTATCGAAGTCACTTCACAAACAATGTCGCAAACTTAACTTATTCACAATTGCAAATGGTTCAATTGCCCGTCCTGAAATTTTAGAAAAGTGATAAATAAGTACTAAAATCGTTTATTTGCATAACACAGGTAATAAATGGTTGTAATATTATAGTCAATGTAGTACGATATACGATGGTATACTATACCTATACGTAACCCTCGCATTCTACTAAATAAAAACACCAATTTGTACAACAATTATATGGAACTATATCGTTGCCACAAATAAGAATAGAATTATCCAAATCGGCTCACATATAATAGTTCTCCAAACAGTCAATAGATGGCAGCACCAAGCATTTTAGATGGCGGTATGGTTTCGTTCACAATTCTGGTAGGGGTCGACCGTTCCATGTTTTTAATGTTAGTACCAAGACATTTACTGTCTAAAGAAACAAATTTTATCTTGAAAGGGTATTGATCAGCTAATTGTCTGGTCTTTACCTACGTAACATTTAGTAAAACTGAACAAGTGTTGTGTTTAAATTGTAACTGCGATGCAATGGAGCTACCAAGAACGAGCAGACTTGTTGTTGCGTACATCAGGATTTATTTATTGTTTCCTTAATATTAACTCACAAGTACAGAAAAATACCCCACAAAACCGATCAGTCAGTTTGACTGCGGGAGAAAAGTCTTAATAAACAAGAAATCAACAACAAAATATATACTAAAAATAACTATTTATTAATCAGTGTTGATATTATGGCACTATTTTATGTATTAACAATATCTCTCTATTCTAATTAAGTAAGTATTTATTTAATTTGTATTTAAATATTTTTTTTTTTGGTTCACTCCTAATGTCAGCCGGACTATTTAAAATATAAGGTAATCGTTTATGAAAGGTTCTATCACCATAATAATTGATGATAGGTACTTCAAATCTTCCGGCAGTCATTGATCGTGTATTATATACATTTTTCCGGATTACCATGGTTATTTATTGCTAACAGAAATTCATGTTTTATACGAATAATTTCCTGTAGTCGTTTTTACAATTAATTTTAATCTTTTTAGGAATAAGTAGTAGTAAGAATCTAAGTAGTTTTTAAGAATCTAAGCTGTAATGCTTCAAGTTTGTCCATGTTACTTTTGAATGTTAAACCATAGCAGCAAAGACCGTAGCTGAGTATTGAACTAATGACATGTTAATACATCTTACAGTACTAATAGGAACTTTGAAACTTAAGTTATATAATTAGCCTAGCAATAGTCTTAATTTTTCACTTTTATATTCTAGGTGTTTAGACCATTAAAAGTTTTTATCTATTTTCATACCAAGGTAGGTTGTAACCTACCTTGGTAAGACAATAAATAAAAACTGAACAATTTAACTGTGTACAGTTAAATTATTCAATGGGCTAACATTTACAATTTAATGTGTTATTGTGATGGCAAACAAAGTCATGGGTATAAGCGGTGGATTTACATTTACACAGAATACAGAGGGTGAATAATAATTAATAATTTAGTTTTATCGGCGTTCAATACTTATCCATTGTCATGTAACTACTTAACTACTGCGTTTTTATCTTGCTGTACCAATTGGCAAGTATTCGACATATCGGTACCGGCGCGAAGTATGCACAGGTCGTCTTCGAACTTGTATGCTGAACAGTGATGTAGCATGTTACATAAGCTGTTGACATGTATGAGGTAACACACCGAACCGCATCATGAGCCCTGTACAATTGCGCTCCGCACCGCCACGCTGTCACTGACCTTCACGTGGTAAGTCAAAGTCAAAAATCATTTATTCCGTAAAAAAAATTATACGGAATGACGTGACAGCTACTGAGAAACACTGCCAGAAAACTCAGTAGTAATCCTTTTTAGGGTTCCGTAGCCAAATGGCAAAAAACGGAACCCTTATAGATTCGTCATGTCGGTCTGTCTGTCTGTCTGTCCGTCCGTATGTCACAGCCACTTTTTTCCGAAACTATAAGAGCTGTACTGTTGAAACTTAGTTAGTAGATGTATTCTGTGAACCGCATTAAGATTTTCATACAAAAATAGTGAAAGAATAATAATTTTGGGGGTTCCTCATACATAGAACTGAAAATCAAAAAAATATTTTTCATCGTACCCATACATGTGGGGTATCTAAAGATAGGTCTTCAAAAATTATATTGAGGTTTCTAATATCATTTTTTGTAAACTGTATAGGTTGCGCGAGATACACTTCCAAAGTGGAAAAATTAGTGGCCCCCCCTGTAACTTCAAAAATAAGTGAATAATATAACTAAAAAAAATATATGATGTACATTACCATGTAAACTAACAACGAAAATTGGTTTGAACGATATCTAGTAAGTAGTTTTTTTTAATGCGTCATTAATTGTAAACCTTTCATTTAATCAACTGAAATACTTGCTGCTGCGGAACCCTTCATGGGCGATTCCGATTCGCACTTGGCCGGTTTTTTTAGGTTTAAGACATTTATTTTCTCAAAAGATTACAAAAAATCCCTTGCAGGGAAAATACAATAGAACTTTAAAGTACTTACATGCTTTTTCATATTGGCACAGCGTATACAATTTTATAACTTAGACTAATACAAAATATAAAAACAGGGTAATTAGAGAAAATGCATTCAAACAAAAAATAGTCCAATACCTACGCATCGGTCATGATCAGTAGTGCGTACGGAGATTGAAAAGGTGTTTGTTAAGGTTGGTGATACAGTGGAAAAAACAAGACTTAGATCGTAATTATTATTCAAAATTTAAAGATTTTATACTTATTTTATTAATATCTATATGGTTAGATTGTATTATTTTTAAAATAAAATATAGTTAAGATTAATCACAACAATGTGGGAAGTTTGTTATAGAGCCGCGCTGTGAGGTAATCACGGAACCAGGAATTCAGTGGTTCTCCCACACCCTACTCCCCCATCGCGTTTAGGAGGGTATCAAATGGTAAAGTTCGTGAAATTATTATTGTCCTAAAGATTTATGAGGGAATGGGACTGGTATCTTTAACACAGGTTACCTTGTAATCTAGCTAAGATGCCAGTTGCGATCCGTACTGTGACTATAAAGCTACGATCACTGTTAATATTGTAACTATTTTAATCTTAAGGTTTTATACTGTGAGAACTAATAAAGCTTATTATTATTATTATTATAAAGTATCTGCTTTTTTACAGTCGAAGAATATGGCTACAAAATTTTTTTTATTACTCAAATGATATTTTATATTGTTTGTAAATTTTGATAATAGTGAATCTGTACTTTTCCCTTTTGAAAGCCATATTGACAGTTATTTAATATATTGTTTTTATGTAGGTACCTTCCTAATTGTAAAACAATGACGAGTGTACTTTAAAATGCAGTGATTCTATACACATGACAGCAATGTTCTAGTAATTTGAGTATAAATTAAAGGCATGTGCTTTTATAAAACTAGAGTTACATCAAAAACTTAGTGAGCCGCCCGCCTAATATCAGGATGACGGGTGTATTTTGAAACTGATCAAATTACTAACTATCTATTAGATACCACCTCTTGTCTTAATTTTAATAATTTATTGTAAGATGTTGTACTTATATGAACAGAATAGTGTAACAAATATCTCAAAATATTATACAAGTACCTACCCAGTAGTTTAGTAATATTTTAGAAAAACCTTAGTATGCACACAATTACACATTTAATTTAATAATAAAAGGAAAATGAGGAATATGTAGTTCAGGAGTTGGAGCAATTATTAAATAGACCTTTCCTACTTTACATATGAGAAGACACAAACTTATTCCGTACGATTTCGCAATATTTTAGTTCAGTTTTACTTTTTGTTACGCGGAAAAAGCTATTGAACTAATCATAATCATCATTTCAGCCGAAAGACGTCAACAACTGGACAAAGGGCTTCCCAAAAGATCTCCACAATTGCCGGTCTTGTGTAAGCCGCAACCAGCAGTTTCCAGCGAAACTAACAAGATTATCGGTCCATCTTGTAGAGGGCCTGCCAACGTTGCGTTTTTCGGTACGTGATTGCCATTTTTTGGCTTATTTATTGGTCCATGCCAACAAATACCTAACTATGTTTTATTAGACCTGGTTCCCCGGCGATTGTCTGTAAGAGATCGTCCGCATTATAAAGCTTCCATTTGTACGATACTGTAAAACGTGTAATAATTTTACTGGCGCACTTTTGGTGTACAAAATGCGTAAGATGATGATACTTTGTTTAATATTTTTTGGTGTATTTTTTATTTTTTTATTAATTTATTTGTAGGTACCGAAACAGACTGCAGACTAATAACAAATAAATAATATCATCTTAGCTTTTTTCAAATCCCGGTTTCGAGCCATCTCTGTCTACGATATCCCGGCAAAAGTGCTTAACTCGTCCCTTCATCTTCGTCCTAGTTTTCCCTGGCTGCAATGCTCATTTTGCTATGATACTTGGCCACCTTTGTGGATTTATACATTATAATATAATGTATAAATCCACAAAGGTGGCCAAGTATCAGGCTATATTATAGCCAGCCCACTCCCACATAATGAGGATTGGTAAATTTTTCTAATTAACGATCGAGAAGATGTGAGCGCTGGCCGCTAAGTGAAATCGGCATTAAGCGGGCCAACATATATTTTGCTTCTATAATCAAGATGGTGGCGACGCAAAACTATCTGTCTAGCCGTGTCTCTACATGACACAGTGGAACGAATGTATGGGAGCGGTTGGACGTAGACATGTCCGAAAAAAAAGAGTAAAATTATGCCAAACTAATGATGCCATCTTATTCGATTACTTAATGCCTTCATAACTTGTGGTGATGAATTTCTTCATAACTCCCATATTTCGGGAGTAATTTGAGAAAATGTGAAATTTTACTATGAAAATGAGTGTATCGAGCTCTCTCCCTCCTGATTCCGGGCTTGTTTCAAGTAGCGGTCTCTAATATCATAATGCTAATACTAAGAGCTATATTTAATACTAAGACACATAGTGCGCCAAATGTGCACTTTCTGGGATAAAGAGTGATGTTTATTTTATAACACAATTTTTTTATTTTTTGTTTATTTTGTTGATTAAAACCGTTTTTCTAAAGGTTTACCTTATTACAATAACATTTCTGAGCAGCCAATTAGAGAAGATATAAGCTAATTAGGATATATAATTAGGGACTTAAGGTTTACATATAAAACTGATGCACTAATGATTACTGATAAGAACATTGCTATTATTTAATTACTAAATGGCTCTTAATACACTAATTTAGCATGCATCATTTACTAATTATCACAATAACTAATTACCTTGCAATATTTAACAAAGGATACCTGGGATACCTGGATTTTATATAAATAGGTCACTATTAGTAACTTTAAATCAGTGTTGATTTACACCTCGTTGTATCCAAGCTAATCTCGCAATGTATTTTCCAAATTTTAATACAAATCTTGATATTCACGTTGCTTTATGCGCACGCGCACATAAAGATTTACGCGACTTTAACTATTTGTTCAGTGTTTTAAAAGATAACAGTTGTGTTCAGTTATGTGAAAGTGCTGAAACAAGTTTAAAAGACTGGTGTCGTCGATTTTGCTACCGCATTTATGCAAAATGGACACAGTCTGGAAGAAGCACAGATAAGTTTCGGAAGAAACATGAGATTTGGCTACAGGCTGCAATTCAATGGCCGGAATTACAGAATGAAAATATGGAACCTTCTACAGAAAATATAAGTGACGTCATCGAGCCCATTATTTCTCCTGCTAAATCTGATGCTTCAACTTGTACACATCCTAGTCCTCGTAAATCTTCAACTTACTTAAAAGTCATACTCTCATCAGTTCTTGTGAATATTTTTGTTAATATATATTTCTGTATATATATAATATATTTATAGACCTCTTAATAAGTCTGTCTGCGGTTTAAAGTAAATACAAATGGGGAAAAAACGTTTTTTTTTTTTAATTTTCATTTCCTTTTATCCCAGAAAGTGCACATTTGGCGCACTATGTGTCTTAGTATTAAATATAGCTCTTAGTAATAGCATTACGATATTAGAGACCGCTACTTGAAACAAGCCCGGAATCAGGAGGGAGAGAGCTCGATACACTCATTTTCATAGTAAAATTTCACATTTTCTCAAATTACTCCCGAAATATGGGAGTTATGAAGAAATTCATCACCACAATTTATGAAGGCATTAAGTAATCGAATAAGATGGCATCATTAGTTTGTCATAATTTTACTCTTATTTTTCGGACATGTCTACGTCCAACCGCTCCCATACATTCGTTCCACTGTGCATGAGTCGGATTTCCTAGTTCGTTACCAGGATATTCTGGGCTGGTTCATCTCTGGTTTTTATTGAACAGCGCAATCTATGTTATTTTATGTTTCGAAGA
Organism: Pseudoips prasinana; assembly: GCA_951640165.1. NCBI lineage: Eukaryota > Metazoa > Arthropoda > Insecta > Lepidoptera > Nolidae > Pseudoips > Pseudoips prasinana. Next base: position 15,920,412 of record OX621236.1, on the reverse strand, counting down.
CATCGAGGCTGACCACTTAAAATTTAATTTGCCAGAATAAGGCCGCTAGTTGCATTATAAGTAAGCTTTTCAATAACCTGCAATACGCGCCCAATACTCGGAAAATAAACAGACAACACAATTTTAGTATATTTTTTGCTAACTAATTTCGTATGAGAATGACAGTACGGTGTTTAGAAAACCAATCCTAATTTCTTATTTAACGGAATTACGATGCACAAAGCTAAATACAAAGTCAAGTGCACTCTCCATACCTTTATCATAACTCATCCATCCATCAGATACTTATCGTATAAGCAGTGGTTACCCTGGTGTCAGTTTTTCAAGCCGCCCTTTAGGCCTTTCACATGTCTTAACGACTATTGCCTAATGCCTAAAACTGGGACCGACAGCTTAACGTGCCCTCCGAAGCACGGAGACGCTCAGAAATTAAACCACTTTGGCGGTTACTCATCTATGGAGAAACCGCGAGCCTCGTTGCTTAACCTCGCCAAGCACTTACAGACCGGTGAGAGCGTCTGGCTATGAGGGTCCATCACATAACAGAATGGCATGGCAAACCAATAAGACGGGATACAGACGTGACATAGGACTGGCGACTTTACCTGTTTTCGTGGTACAGACGCCAGCACATCAAGCTACCCCAAGCTGTCAAATTTCCACAATTCAAAGTGCGCCTTATGCTTTTGTGATAAAGTTGAAAATCTATAAAAGAAATTTGACAGATTGGGGTAGCTGGATGTGCTGGCGTCTGTACTAATGTGTAACACCACGTCGTTCTACACTTTTTATCCTTACCCAGGTTCTAAACGGAGGAGGTTTTTAGTAGAAGTAGGGCATAGCGTTCATTCGATCAAAGAACAGCCCGACTGGGGAACTACCTTACAGAAGACACTCCTTAATAATAACATTAATAATTTTAATGTTGTGTTTCCGAGTGATGATTTCCCAATGAGCTTTGGCGACCTTACTCACACTCGGAAGGGTCAGCAGCACTTGTTTGCTGACTTTTAAAGGCCGGCAACGCACCCGCGACACCTCTGGTGTTGCGAGTGTACATGGGCGGCAGTGATCACTTACCATCAGGTGATCCACTTGCTCGTTTGTCGCCCTCTGATATAAAAAAATACCTTATACTTACCTTGTCTGCTATTGAAGCAGAACAAGTCTAATACAGCTAGTCTAAAAGTTTAATGTGAGTGACTTACCTCTCTTCTTTAGTGACCAGAGTATCCATACATTCGCGCTCGGCTCTATAGCCTTCCATATGGGATACCCGAGCCCCAATGGTCTCCACTTGATAACACTAAAACATTTTCCACAATAAAATTAATGTACAAGGTTGTAGCGTAAGGCAAGAGTATGGGACACCTCTAACTAGTACATGTCTTTATTACTACCATGCTTATAGGCATTACGTTAAATGACACAAGTACAATGTACGAAGTATGTTGTCTATGGTATGGCGATGCAGATATTTTTGCCTATATATTATATATGCCTAAAATGTGCCCCCTGAACTGCAGAATTATTCAACATTGACCACGGTCAATGTAACTATTTTAATCACAATCATTAGGGTTGCCATACGTCCCGTGTCTCCGTATTTGAGTATCTGCAATCGACCGCCAATTGTACATTATTTAAATATTCAGTTCTTTTCTGTAAAATGTTTTTTATAGTTTGTGCAATAAAGTGTATCTATCTATCTATCTCGTCCCGTTTTGTTACTTGTCCCGTATCAATATTTAAATATAAAATAAAATCTACGTCAAAATATGACTGGGCGAAGAAACAGGAACCTCTTCCTGGTGGTTCTTCTCAACAGTAATTGAACTGGTTTTCGATTAATTTATCTTATTTTATTTTTTATTTATTTATTTATTTAGGCTCACCAACAATTGCTTACACTCAATATATTACAAATTGCGTCCGACTATAACTAAACCTAAGTGTAGCAATCTCTTATGGGTAAGCACGGCATGCATCTTTATTATCATATAATATTAATTAAATTTATTTATAGGATAACTTATTTATATAATATATTAGAATTACAAAATTAACGAATGATAATTCAATAATGATAATTCATTTGAATAACAATATTAAATAAAAATTATAATAAAACAATACACAACAAAACAAAAGCTTTTATGCAAAGGTGGATACTATTTTGTGGAACTTGGTAAGCGAGTCAAAGTGCACGTCCACCAGATCGCTGTAACCATTTATTAGTTTACAAAGTCGGGGGACGATGGAGTTAGCGCCTAGCTTCGTTCTGCGGAGGGGGGCATGCAAGTTAATCATGATTGGAGTGAAGTGTTATTGCTGTCGTTGTTCTCCATTGTTTTTTTTTTTTATTACAATACACGGTACACCGTTACCACCTTTATTTTCAGTTTTTATTTATTTGCCACTAATAAGTCCCGTATCAGTTCTTAACAATAATGGCAACCCTACCAATTGTGCTGGCAAGACTCTGCACTATGTGACAGCGTCACGGAAGAACAGATCAAAGCACTCATCAAGCACTGTCGTTGTATCCATATTCTGGATATACAAAGAATATCATCTTTTAACCCAACGCTTAAACCTGTTTTAACGCGATGGTCAGGAAACTGAATGTTAACCTAGACCGACTTTATAGATACCTATCGCCATACGATAAAAGAGAAGAATCGGGAACAGATTTCATGAAGAAATGGAAAAAATGGGGTTGTTGGGCTAGCAACGTTGCCATCATCGTTGCCAACGATTTTACGAACAAATAGCATTCGTTATTTGAATTTATTTTTCAATGTCCCATGTCTTGTTTCATTTATTTGCGTGGCCGTTGTCGTCATGATTCAATAGCAATCTTAATTACCAACATGAAGGATACTTATTACCTAAAACCTTTATAGTATCAGAAGAAATACACTAAAATTGAACTTCGGCCCGCGTCTACTACCGCGTGGACTACACTTTATTTTGCGGATGGATCTGTGCCCATAAGAAGTGCTGATCTTTCCCCAGAATTCAATCTACATCCTTGCCAATTCCCATCACGGCTTATACATATACAAAGGGACATAAAGAGTTGCCTTTCACATTAATAATACTAGCTTAGCGCCCGTGTTAACTACATTTAATTTTGTGGATAGACCTTGGCCCAACAATGAAATGAAAAGTATCCTACGCCCTTCCCCAGAGTTGAATCTATCTTATCCTCAAGTTTCATCACTATCAGTTCAGAGGAAGCACACCAAACAAAAGTGACTTAGGTAGGTACAGACGCCAGCACATCAAGCTACCCCAATCTGTCAAATTTCCCCAATTGAAAAGGAAGCTTATGCTTTTGTGATAAAGTGGAAAATCTATAAAAGAAATTTGACACATAGGGGTAAGTTGTTGAATGTGCTGGCGTCTGTAAATAGGTAACTTTCGCATTTACACCATTTGGTAGTAGATATCATCTATACTAAACACTATAGGATCATTCAGACATGTATTGTTTTATCGTATTATGCAAATTAAAAAGAAATGAGCCCTTACAACATTGTACAAGGCTTCCTTCTGAGTCTGCAGCTTCCTCTGTATGTCTTTTTGCTTTGTGTCCAACTTCTCCATGGCCGCCTTGAATGCTGGGGAACAAAGCAACGAATCAGTATATTTAATGTTTAGGGACCACTCCCATGAGCCAGGTTCAGTCAGTGGTATCTCTGGACGACGAGGTCTAAGTACATCCCGGGGAATTCCTACAACTGTCTTGAATCTGGCAACGAGTTTAATAAAAAAAGGACAAATTAGAATACATAAGCTCCAGAGCAAAGCGGAAGACAGAATTAAATGACAAGGTTGGCGTGGTTGATAAATGCTTGTCTTTTACACTGCAGGTCGTGAGTTTGATTCCCGGTCAGGACGGATATTTGTGTGCATGTACATACATGTCTGTTTGTCATGAGTCTGGCTATAATTATCTATGTATACATATGTAGCTTATCAGTTATCTGGTGTCCATAGAACGAGCTTTGCTTAGTTTGGGATCAGATGGCCGTGTTTGAATAATGTCCCAGGATATTATATTCTGACATTGTAATGCTTTCAGAAACGATTCTATATTAAAAAGACAGACGACATTTGCCAGATTATTTGAGCCTATTGAAAGGTACGTACAGAGGTTTGACTACAAGCGGTGAACTTTACGTTCCCAGTTGTATGTATCTAATGCGGCCTGGGCACATAGCTCATAGAACCGACGGCCGATGGGGCAGAAGGGTTCTCGAGTGGCGACCACGAACCGGAAGACGCAGCGTGGGCAGGCCCCCTACACCGTGAACCGACGATCTTGCAAGGGTCGCAGGAAGCCGCTGGATGCAGGCAGCGCAGGACCTGCTATTGTGGAGATCCTTGGGGGAGGCCTTTATCCAGCAGTCGTCTTTCGGCTGATATGACGATGATGATGAACGCGATCTATGTCGAAATCTTATCCGAGTTACCAATAAAAATACCGTCATGGTTTGCCTTAGACATACATGACCAGTTACCGACTTGAGTGATAATAAAACCGGCCAAGTGCGAGTCGGACTCGCCCATGAAGGGTTCCGCAGCAGCAAGTATTTCAGTTGATTAAATGAAAGGTAAATTGCGGTTTACTATTTATGACGCATTAAAAAAAAACTAATTACTAGATCTCGTTCAAACCAATTTTCGTTGTTAGTTTACATGGTAATGTACATCATATATTTTTTTCAGTTTATTCATTCTGTTATTTTAGAAGTTACAGGGGGGGGGGGACACTCATTTTACCACTTTGGGAGTGTCTCTCGCGCAAACTTTTCAGTTTAGAAAAAAATGATATTAGGAACCTCAATATCATTTGTGAAGACCTATCCATAGATACCCCACATGTATGGGTACGACGAAAAAAATTTTTTTGAGTTTCAGTTCTATGTATGGGGAACCACCAAAATTATTATTCTTTTTCTATTTTTGTGTGAAAATCTTAATGCGGTTCACAGAATACATCTACTTACAAAGTTTCAACAGTATAGCTCTTGTAGTTTCGGAAAAAAGTGGCATACGAACGGACAGACAGACAAACATGACGAATCTATAAGGGTTCTGTTTTTTGCCATTTGGCTACGGAACCCCAAAAATTTATAAACAATGGACTGTATAAATGACATATTCTAAAATATTTAAAGTAAAATATTTGTAGTAAAAATTAAAACAGTCCGAAAATGATACACACATAAAGCAGGTCCTTCCTTACGACGGGATTCCGAAGAAGAATGAGCGACAATAGAGATGTATCCTCTTATTACTCACTCTCAAAGTCCGATAGAATGTCAATCCTTCACTGCAGATATCAGACGCCAGACCAGCGGCTTTAAGTACTCTCCACCGGAGAGGTGTAACACCGCTTACCTCATGGCTGTTACTGAGAAATGCTTTCATGACACTAAATGAAACCAATAGTATTTTACAGTAGCTACGTGTGCTGCATACACCGAATATGCTGAGTAGCGGCGTGTAGGGTTAACATATGACAGGAGTTAGCCTCATTTGACAGGCATTTTAAGGTTTAGACAGGCGTGCGGCCAGCATTGGTCTGAGACAGGCATTTTCGCAGGCTCTCGTCAACCCCCAGTGGAGTAAAGACAGAAATCGGCTGACAATTGAATCAGTAAAAGCAATATTGATTACATAGGAAAATTACAAAACTGAATCTTGTCAAGATTTTTCCGTTTATATGTATATTAGAAAAGAAAGAACTATTAAAAAAATAATGTCCTCTGAAAAATATCAGTAATAAATATCCTTCTTCATTATTATCTGTTGGCTTTTACTTATTACCTACAGGGTATTGCTTCAGTCAGGCATTTTTCTGAAAATTCAGGCATTTTAGGTACCATAGACAGGCATCCCTCTATTTATATATGGTAACCCTAGGCGTGATGCAGTTTACTTAACACATTTATTTCATCATACGCCAATGTCGTAATTGCTGAGCTTGTGCCGCGTGTCGCCGCCTCGTGTCACCTAGCACCTACTTCATTATTGCTGACACAAGACGTGCGCTTTACGTAATTCCCATGTTATAATGTAATTTGAATTTGTACTACACTTCGGTACCACCATTGTCCGAGTCTAGACGTTAAGTTAAAATTGTAACATTAAATTTTAGATAATTAAATATAACTATAATACTCTGGGTATCTTTAAACCCTCTGGCTGGCGTATTCGTATGTAAGTTGAAAATAATAAAAGGCATAATAATATTTACCGCACCTTCTTCGTCTCCTTTTCCGCTTCGCATTTGTTCTCTTTTTCGCCTTTCCCTTTCATCGATATAAAATAAGGAATATACCTTTCAACCGCATATGAAAGAGTTTCTCCTCGTTCTGGATAGCTAACAGTTTTTGCTGTTCGTTATACGAGCAATGCATGGCGCGCTCTTGGTTGGCCGACACTTGGCTTGCGTAGCGTTCCTCTTCCTACAACAATAATACTTTTCACATCACTAGCTTAAAAGCCTGGAACATGGTAGGACTATTATATTGCTATGTATGTAGCAATCTGTAATACCTATGTTCACAAAGAAAATTATATATTTTGATGACAAATCTTTTAATTAGTATTAGTAAGTTTAAATAAATATAATTGTTATGTGTGTTATAACAATATTAATAGTGTAATGATAGTAATTGTAATGATAATAATAATGTAAAATTGACATGATATTAATTGTAATTTATGTGCCTAACAATTTTTTTTTTCCTTTGAATGTGTACACAAGCAACATTTGCACACCGAAATGGTAAAATATGGACAGGACATTAATGTTAAACTAACACCACTATGTGCTCATATTTCGCAAATAAATTATTTGAATTTGATATAATAAAAATAAAATATACCTAGTTCTTTTTATGAATGCCGTTTCTCGCTTACGGCGACTGAGCATAATCACTCAAAATACTCAAGTGTCACTCAGTGTAAGCATGTTGTGAATGTATACCTAAATTCTCCTCTGCGCTCCTTAACCTTTTCCGGGGCGGTGGGTATATCGTTTCCACCATATCTTGAACTCTATTAGCTTGTTATAATGCTCAAAAGCAATAAATTGGAAACATACTACCTTATAAAAGATATATAAGATAAGAAAGATAGATATACTGCCTTATTAATTTATAACATTGTATTTCTTAAACCATAGTTTTCACGTGACACCCAACGTCACATCCAAGATTTTTATTAGATAAAGTATAAAGTTAAAGTTATGCAATTAGGCTTTACTATGCTGAAATAAATAACAATCAAAATCCTAATATAAAATAAAATAAAAAATGAAAAAGGTTTTAATTCACGTAGACTTTAAAAAAGCGCTTTTAAAACATGTTCTGACTAGAACATGTTTGTAGTAATATAGTTGTATACATTATTATTTCTAGTAACATAGATATTTAGGTACACATTGTATTGATTGTATGAAAACATTTCTAAAATTTATTTTATTATAGCAATGATATTTAGCTAGCTCGTAATAAGCTATTGTCAAGAGATTATGTTTAAGTATCTAGTTAAGTCTAATATTTTTACTACATATTGTCAATGGTTCTGTCTATATTAAGGTATTATTATTATGAAAACTGAACTGAACTAAACTAATATGTAGTGTTAATTCTGCTAATAGTCAGTTTAATCAAGCCGGGATGCAATTTATACCGCAGCGGAATTAACACTGCCGATAAATTTGTATTTGGAATAAAAGTTTAAGATTCCTTGCTGTCATCTATGTAACGCTGACTATATTTTCTCACATTTTATATAGTCAGTATCATCGGACAATAGACGCGAGCGAGGGTTCAACCTGTTTATGCAAAATAAATATTAGTTAAAAAACAACAAAAAATACGCTTTATATAGTATTCAACAAAAATATTAAATTTTAATAAATTTAAATTGAACATAGTGTAAAAAAATATATACTTCATTGTAAAAAAAGGCATGGGGTGCATGGTGTCAATAGTTATAAATCTTAAAAAGCACCCCACGCTTTTTACCATAAAATATTTTTTATTACTATTTTCAATTTAAATTTATTACAATTATTTTCGATTTTTTTGTTGAATTTTATATAAAGAAAACAAACAAATAACTGAAGATAATTTAAAGCGTGTAATGACCTTCGATTTTCGAAGGTAATGACACATGGTAACGCCATCTAGAACCAAAGAATGGCAGTTTTTAATCTTTTCTAGGAAAGCGCCATCTATGGTCCAGTAGCTCGACTAAAATACAAGTTACTGACCGTAGTGATTCAAAAAACAAAATATAGATGACAGTAACTTCAATGGACGTCTACTTAAATTATATAAATTGGCAAAAATCTTATTTTGCAAATTGAATAATGGAATAATCTTATCAATTTAGTGTATTGTAATTGGTCTTCGATAAATCTATAAAGTTTGAATGAATTCTGACTGTTTAAAGAGGGTCAAAATCGGGTCTAAAGGAGTCAGTTACAAACATACAAGTGAAGCTAATATAAAGCGTGTAAAAAAGATCGGCTTTGAGTGCAAAGTGATTTGTATTACAACGCTTACTATGTGGGTGGACCACACACTCTAACATAGTTTAGTTATCTTAAAGTTGTCATTTACTAACAAAATTCTTTGATTGCTCACCTTCCGAACGACAGAAATACTAACTTTGGTCCTTTCAATGTAATGCAAAATCATTCAACAGTATTATTTCCGGAAGAAAAGGTATATATTGTGTGAATTTAAGTCTAAAATTGATTGAGAAATTTTACATTAACTGTGTTTAAACTAGAAATAGGGTACCCCTAAACCCAAATTGGAGAATTCCGAAGATATAAAAACCGTAATTTTAATATGTTGAAATTAAAGTGACAATTTGGCATCTGTTGGTCCTATCTGCTTACTTATACTTACTTGACATTATCCCAACTTACATTTAACATATCTTCAAGTTCTTTAGCTCTCTTCTCTGAAGATTTCGATTTATCTCGAGAGTCGATCAACTTTTCTTTGAGTTCAGCAAGCTAAAATGTACATAATATTAAATTACTCAATTATTTATATAAATAAAAATGGATGACCGAAATGTTTGCAAGCTCATCAACTTCCAAACGACTTCACCAAATTGGATAAATCTTTCTTTTATGTGTTCGTTATTGTCAGGAGAAGGTTTGTATGAGAAAAAAAGAAATAATAAAAATATCAGAAAAGTGAGTGTGCGAATGAGATAGGAGACTGGGACATTGTTTTTTTTTGTGCCGTTGTTTCTTCTGAGCACTATTTGTTCTGTCCGGAAGGAAAATTTAAAAATATTGTACATAACAATGCATTAAAATAACTTTTAATTTATATGACTTTCGACTGTATTGACGGCAAAAGAATATGGCGGTTCGAAGTTCGTCGGGACAAATAATAACAACATAAAGAATAAAATAACAATAACAATATATATGGTAATATTAGACAAAATATTTATTTACAAACGGAAAGGGACAAAAAAAATTGTTGTTCTTTTTATTACGTAAATAATGATGAATAAAAAAATACAGTTTATGTAATGCTAGATTATACCCAATTTGTTAAAATAAAAAAATATAATAATCGTAAATAAAATAAATCGTATGGTAAAAGGTTAATATGGGAATGAACAAAAGAAATAGTGAATAAGAATGGTTAAAAAATAGTAAACACACAAGTGAAATGGTGAGGGTTGATGGCTAAAGTCAATATGATATAAAATGATCATAAGATAAAATGATTATAACTTTAGCATTACATTTTACAACATAATAATATTATTTATTATCTCACTCTGGCATTGGTCTGCTGTAGGGCGAGGTCTTTCTTATGCTGTTCTTCGTTGATCTGCCGGCTCTCTATGTGCAGTTTCTCCATCATGACGCGCATATTATTGAGTTCCCGTTGCAGACTATGGGCCTGAATATATTAATATCATTAGATTTAATTTGTTGGCTTATACAAATCATTAATATCACACGACATATTTAAGTCTTTAAGTCTTATAAACATTGTAAATCTTATTTTAGTTTTTCATGATTACCGTCCGATTGTCTTTATGTACCACAAAACCGAAAAGCATGGCGGTCCGAGACTTTAGTGGTTAATTCAACAGACTGGTTCTCTTGTATTGCTAGACTGAAGAAGTGGCCACGTTGGTCTAGCGGTAGCGTTATCAACCGCAGATTGTCTTGGCTTCAAATCCCGAGTCGGAGCAAAAGTGATTTTGGGATTTTTCTGTTAAGAAAATTTGGGAACAACAAATAACAAAGTCTGGGAGTTGGCGGTATCACACCCGTGCTCCGAAGAGCACGTAAAGCCGTCGGCCCTGTACATGACCTATTTCCGGTCGTGTCGCTAGTCGTCACATCGGATAATGAGTCACGGAATAGACAGTGCCCCTGTGTCTGTACAGACACTTGTACACTACAATATGTCCCGCGCAGATTACTAGTCGCCATTAAGACTGGCTACCATGGCCAAAATTCGGCTTGGAGGACATTATAATTTATTATTGCTAACGTATTGACCGAAGTGACCAAAGTCACCGACATAGCCTGAAGAATTGCAAAATTGAAGTGGCAGTGGGCAGGACACATAGCTCGTGGAACTAACAGCCGTTGGGGCAGAAAGGTTCTCGAGTGGCGACCACGAACCGGAAGACGCAGCGTGGGCAGGCCCCCTACACCGTGGACCGATGATCTTGTGCGGGTCGCTGGAAACTGCTGGATGTGAATAGCTCAAGACCGGCATTGTGGAGATCTTTGGGGGAGGCCTTTGTCCAGCAGTGGACGTTTTTCGGCTGATATGCTGATGATGATGAACATATTGCCCAACATACCTCACTATCAAGCGTCGCATTATGGTCCACAAGGCGTTGGAACGCCATACGTATCTGGCTCAGTTGGTTCATGACGCTCATATTTTCTTGCATCGCGTCCGCGTTGTTGCCACGCTGTTGGTCACAGAACGCTTGTTGCTCGCGACATTGTTCAGCTATGTTATTTGCCTCTGCCTCTAAGACAGCATAATCCTGAAAAGTTGACACAAAAAGTATAAAACACTGAAATAGGTCCACCAGTCAAAAAGCCATCTGATACCAAACTAAGCAGAGCTTGTACTATGGAAACCATATAATTGATATACTACATATAGGTACTGGTTTTCTTTTGTAAATACATACTTAAGTAGGTAATTAAATCTAGACTCAGGACAAACAGACATGTTCATGCACACAAATATCTGTCCAGGGGCTCTAGCGGCGAAGTCGGCTTCAACGTTGACAATCGATTCCGGACCATTTATGACGTCACATATGGTCATGGAAGCCGATTTTACGATTGATTAAGTCATTTATAACCTTTTATTATTTAAACGCCATTCAAGAAATCGATGTTCGGCGACCTAGCCGGTAGAGCCCCTGGGTGGGAACCAAATATAAAATAAGTATAAAAAGGAAAATTACCTCCCGAATGTGTCTGATATCGGTATCGCGCTGTCTCAAATTTTCGACGGTGCCAGTCCATAGATTCATCAGTTGCTTCCTCTGTTCCATACCTTCAATGACCTAGAAAAAAAAATACTTATACATCGTCACGTAAGATTGGATTGTTGGTAGATTTCTGATCTATGGAAGCATTAGATTTGGTTTTCGATTCTAGTACGGATTACGAATTCGTATACCTACTGTAGATTTTCTTTGTCATGTCTCTACGCTCGTTAACTTCTTCCAAATGCGTTTAAAACTTTAACCCCATTTAAAGAGGTATTATTATTTATTGCTTAAATTAGAAAATAATACTTCTTATAGTAAGGCGGCGTGCGGTTAGAGTAGCCTGGCAGGAAGCGTCACGTAAGGCAAAGGTGTTATGAGTTATGACCCCTTGACGCGACTTCTACTTCGCGCAGACGAAGAAGAACCAAAGCATGTATTTTTACTACCGTATATTTTATTTGCTTTTGTGTTCAATCAGAAACTTCGTGCATCGATCTCACAAGTCTCACAACATAAATAAAAGAAAAGTTTTATTTTAATTGTTATACGTGGCAATTTTACCTATTATTTATAATTTTATTAGTTGTAAAGTTTACCCGCCCAAAAAAATACACAAACTATTAGTAGTTCAGTACAAATTAAAATGCTAAAAACTCGTGTATTCAAAAATAACAGATTTTAATTTTGTAATTGTTGATAGACATTATACATACATAGATAAAACAGTTATATATTTTTATAAGGTAGTAAATATAATCTATAAACATAACAATCCCTTTCCGAGCTTTCAATCTGAGACAAACTGTCTGTCAGCTTCTTTTTTTACGTCGTGGAAATGTTCTAGTCGCACGTGGTGTCTACTCGCTCTACTCACTAAAACCACCACGGTAGCCAGCCGGGGCTCTGGGTACTCGTAAACGATCTCGCCAGTACCCCCGCTGTACACTGAGCGTCCGCGAAACTCTCACCCGGGGGGTCACTGTGTCTCTCACACAAGCATGTTACCTGAGCTACAGCAGGTTACCTCATCCCGGGACCGCTGGCGCTCGGAGGAAAAGAACTCCACTCGTTCTCTCCTCGAAACGCCAGCAGTCCCAGGGGCGGCGCCCAATCGGGGAGAAGCGAGCCGGGCGCCGCATACTCTCTCGCGCTGGGATTAGCTCCCAGCGCCGGAAACTGTCTGTCACCTGTATTGAGATTCTGTCGCAGGCACGCTCTTCAGCACTAAGGTTAGATACGAGCTGCACAAGACGGTCGTGAAGACGATCGTGTTCCATCTTTAACTTCTGTCTCTTCGTCTCCAAATCCTGGAACATAAAATTGCCAACTGCAAACAACATCTCTTTTGCATTTAATAATAATGTCGTCCACGCCGAATTTCGACCACAGCGGCCAGTCGCAATGGAGGTTAGCCAAGTGCGTAGGACATTTTATAGTGCACAAGCGTGTACGCAAAGACAGGGGCACTTTGTATTCCATCAATCTAACATTCCGATGGGATGACTAGCGACACGACCGGAAAGAGGTCAGCTACAGGACCGACAGCTTTAAGTGCTCTCCGAGGCACGGGGGTGTAATACCGCTAAATCCCAGACTTCGAGCTGATACTGAGAAATTTTCTTTTTACGGAATAACTCCAAAATCGCTTTTTGGCCATACCCGGGATTTGAACCCAGGACCTCACTATCTAAGGTTGAACAGGCTACCGCTAGCTAACGAGGCAGTCAATTCATACAAGTTATATAAAAATACAAGGCCTTTCCTTACGAATTAAATGTTAAAACAGTGGTCTAGCGCTCTCAGAATGTCCCTGCATAGGAATATGAGACTCAAGAATTTTAAACTGTAACCTCCTAATGCATGTAGCCACAGTTTGACGGTATTTACACGACCAAGACATCTCTTATCATGATCTCTTATTATCATCTTATATATCTTATGATTAAATATGTGAGGGGCTAACCACGACTGTGTAGTTTGTTGCGAGTCGCCACCATAGCCGAAATTACCGACAGTCAAAAGTACTATTACAATTAAATAAACCGCGATGATGTATTGCCGTACCATTGCGTTTTGATAATCCCAAAACTTAGCTACACATACAAAGAAAACTAGACTTTAGAAAGTAAAAAGTAATGCTTACTTTGAAAAAGTATAAATCAGTCGATACTAAATGAATGGAAGCACAAACTTTCAATCATAGCGTTCTTTGCGCGGTGCCGTTTCCAGAGTGGGAGTGTGTATCTTAGTATGAATTATTTAATGTACTGTACCTTTGCTTTAGAAATGTCCTGTTTAGTGAACTGTTCAATAGCACTGATGTCACTAGCATTTCTTTCAAGCGCGGCCCGCCACTCCTGCAGGGCACCACGCTCGCCACACACCTCCATTTTAAGAGTATCGGCCTTCTTCAGCAGGCGAGAAACGTTTGCTAAAATATGAACATGCCTTTATCATAATAGGAAACTATACAAATAAATCAATTAAGTAAACACACTACATAGTTTTATGGAATATTTATTAATATACACATAAACCAAATAATAGTAATAGTGTTGTATCACATCAATGTGTACATCACTCAATCAATTAATTAATTGAAAACATAATGGTGTAAGTGCATTAAATTCAGTGTCTAGAATGAAACAACAATTTTTATTTTTTATGTTAAGTAAGTATATAAAAAATGCACTTTCATATCCTGTGATTTCATACCAGCACTTCGACGCGATAACTCCATGATAAAAGGGTTCTTATATGCTCCCTAGTTTTCACACTATACATAAGAGTTTAATACAGGAACAATCAATTTTTTTTTTAATATGAATTTTTTAATTTTAATAATTACTTTGGAACCTATCGATCCTGTTGTTGATATCCCTGTTCTGCTTGATACAATCACTAACATCCCGGTCTAATCTCTCCGCCTCATTACTAGCCAGCTGCCGCAGTTTCACCTCTTGTTCCATCTGCTGCTTATGAGCAAACAGTAAACGCTGCAACACAAATAATTACACATTCATATTATTATTTTTACATTAATGATGTTTTATAGACTGAGGTGCTTAGATATCTGAATACTTTGCTTTCACTAACATTTTCAATGCGAAAGACACAAAGACATTTAAACATTATTTTATTCTAATGCAGCATATCAAGGAGATGAAGACCCATGTCTCTCTATGGAGTATAACATATGAAAACACAGAACTTGGGAGTCTATGACTAGGATCATGTGGATTGGTTGAATGCTGTACAGAGAGATCAGTCTATGTGACTTTGCTCTATTTATATGGGTATTTAGTCAATTTCTTTTTTTATAATAACAAGTTGGCAAATAAACATAATGGCCTACTTGATGGTAAGGTGTTAACCATAATCTTTTGGTTACAGTTTGTTGAGCTTTTAACTGATTGTAGGTACATATGTATGGTATTAATTTTTATTACAAAATTATCAAGTTTAAAACATAGTGGCAACTATATTGTAAATACCAATTAAGGATATGAATTAACTAGTTATGAGCTTTATCACTACATATCATCAGAATAAAACACTCTCAGAGCTCGGTTATACACTAAGTAGTACCCAAATCCCCAACAAGACACTAAGATATTAATTGCACATTTATTATCAAAACATAGACCATACCTAACTATGTGTACTTTACACTTAAAGCTTAACAAACTAAAGACTTTCCAGTGACACTTGTTACTTCATAAATGTAAAATTAAATCTTATCTAGAATATGCATGGCAAATCATGACCATAGCATATCATTGCATTTCTCTCTAAAATAGTTCTGATGAAAAGGACAAGGCATCTCTATTTGTGCTATTTTAGTGTTAGTGTTAAATAGTAGGTATAAGTGACAATTTAGGACCTGTTGACTAATATGTGCCAGGTTACCATATAAGTGTGCCTTTAGTTGTTTGGCAATTCTATGTATACCCCATTATTTTCATACAAAGTATCTTATATACTTTGTATGAAAAGATGAGATTGAGATGTACTTAATGACATTTAAATCAATTTAGTGCTGCAAAAGGTAGAATCACCAGCAATTTTCTCACTTGCACCTTTTAAGAGATTTTAAATATATTTATAGTATAATTTGGACGGTTGCCTGGAAGAAATTAAGTAGCCATAAGGCCGCCCATTCTATTTTTATATCTATTTGTAAATTATATGTACTTTGCTTGTGTACAATAAAGAGTATTTTACTTTACTTTTATTTTATGTGTGTATTCGGGATGAGACTACAATGGTGAAGCATTTATCTAGATATAGGCCTGAAGTCAAGATGCAATTTAATGAGTAGAACACACACTAGTGATACTTGAAGCTAAGATGCCATAATAACCAGGATGGTATTGGCAGGCCACATTTAATTTACTTTATCACTAGCTATGCCCTGCAGATTTAAACTTCATAAAATATTATTATTACTGTGTTATTCAGATATAATAAGGTAGGTACATTACAACAAACTTTCATCATAATCCATTCTGTAATTTTTCCATGAAAGAGTAATATGCATCCATACATCCATACTTACAAACTTTCACATTTATAATATTATAGGATAGGGGCTGATAAATCTGAAACTATACCCTAGTTTTAGTAAGTTTTAGTAATGCTCAAGCAGCCTAGTAATCTGTGATGACTAAATGACTGTTATCAAATAACTACCACCAGGACATCTTAATGTGTCTTCAAATTAAACCCCTTATGGTGGTTACCAGTCACTTTCAAACAAAATGGCTGCGAGCAATCTAAATCAGTTCAGTTACAACCAGCAATACAATATTGATAGAAAACAGTCTTACAGTATTCTCTTGATTCTCAGAGTGGACATAGGATTTATATTTATTGAGATCATCTCGCTTTTGTTTCTGCACCATAAGAACCTCCCGCAACTGCTGCAATTCATTTTGCCTGAAAGTAACAAAACATACCTAATCTTAACATTTTTTACTAAGAAGTTCAACAGTGGTATAAGGTACTATCAGCTCCAATGAAGCTATAAGGCAGAACCAGTACTGGATAAAACTATTTAGGAACTTTAACCCACAATATTTATGTTACACTCTGTTTATGATAAGCAGAATGTACCTGTTAATTAGTTGTGTCTCCAGTTCCTTGTTTTTTGGGTCTGCTAATGGTATTCTAGTGCCCTGATCCCATCCCAGCGCTTCCAATAACTGGCTCATATAACCCGGAGGCTTTGCTGCTTCCATAATTGCAATAAATATAAATCTCCTTTTGTAATATACAACAAAATAATTGAACTACTAGAAACACGAGGGATAAATTAACTAATTTGTTAGATCAATATGAAAACGTTTTTATATCTCTAAGCGTTGTCAATAAACAATTCACAATAATAAACAAATAGACCGCCATTTTTCAAAATTGTTGACAATGTGTTGTCATTGTGGTTGTCAGCTGACAGCTGTCATTTTGATTAATGCATATGACCTTGATGTGCTTTTATTTTTTAGAAAAGACGGTATTTATTGAAATGAAATTTGTTTAATTTACAAATAGTAGATACTAACCTCATTTAAAGAAATACTTTAGTGAAAGTCATTAGTGACAAAAAACTCAGGGTCATTATAACGAGTTGAAAAAACTCAGTGAACGCAAATAAAAAACTACCTACCTATACTTATATATTTTTTACGATTTTACTACCATCATACCATTTTACCATTTCTCATTTCATAATATGGTTAAATATGCCGCATGTATAGGAAGGAAACTAAATAAATTGTATTCATTACATCGTAGGAAACCAATAAGAATATAGGTATAGCTAAAAATGCCAATTTATTAATAAAACACCGGTTTTGATGTTTTCAATATTGTCACCAATATCTATGTTGTTCGTTGTTAAACCAAAATCTTGAGAGCTTTTTGAAATGAATACATTCATTTTGTATAGCTTCTTGAAACGCTGCCAAAAGATTATATACGTAGTCTCTAAAAATAACTGCCGAGAGCATCAGTTTTCACTATAGTCTTAGCATGCGCTAAAGCTTTTCATCATATAAATTTAAATGCCCAAATATTAAAATCCGAGCATCTAATTATAAAAAAATGAGTGCAGATGCAGCAGCTTTACCTTGCCCTGTTTGTTCACATAGTGGTGTCTTCCATTCGGTGCAGTCATTGCGAGACAAATTAATACAAGTATCTACGAATCAAATTCTTTGCCCAGTATGTCAAGAGGAAGTTTCTGGTCTAGATAAACTTACGATACATTTGTTTAGCCATGTAAAAATACTAAATACAAAAAGAAATCAAGAAAACGAAGAAAATTCTATCAAGAAAGATAAGGCAAAATGTGAACCTAAAGCTGTAACACAACAGAAGAAACAGAAAACGACAGGAGTTAAAAATAAAACATGGCCATCTACAACAAACACCGCTGCCCCAGTAAAATTTGTTAAAATATATCCTAAATTGCCTGTGATATCTTTGAACTCAGTGCCTGTGATAGACATTTCAAACGGAAAAGAATGTTTACAAGGTGGTGATTCTATGTATGTTAAAACTGAAGGAGCAATAGTTCAAACAAACACTACTTGTAATATTTGTGGATTACAGTTTATCGATACCAATATATTAAGGATGCACATGTGCTTAATACACAACATAGACGAAACCTCCAATCAAAATTTTACGCGCTATAATTGTCATTTGTGTCCCAAAAATTTCAAAATGAGGGGCTCACTGATGGTGCACTTGAGGGTAGCACATTTTGGATTTTTGTCTGGGAATTGTAATTCCAAAGGTGATAATAAAAACACAAGTGGATCAAATACAGAACAAGTTGATGAAAAATTTTCCAACATAGAGAGAAATGATAATAAACAATGGCAGTGTGATGTGTGTCGTAAATGCTTTACGACAAAATATTTTCTGAAGAAACATAAACGTCTTCATACAGGTTAAAATAATAATTGGTGTTAGTTGTTGAGGTAATTCGTACTAACAGAATACCTAATACATTTTGACATAACGCGTGCCAATTAAATAATAAGTAAATTGTTATACAAGAGCAGAAGATAGTTTTTCAGACGACTGACAAATTATATTTAGTTATTCAGTCATGAGTTTGTGATAACCTTGATGAAACATTTTTACTATGCATTTTCTTATAATGCCAAGGGACATCATGGCTTCTTTTTTAAATAAATTTGAATTATTGCTTATTAAAGTAACCATAATTAGTTCATCAATTTATGTATTATAGCATTAAATATGTTTTTATATCAGATAAAAATTTCAGCCTTTATATTTGAAATAAAATTGTGGTATAAAAAAGAGCTGTCGCCGACATTAAAAAAGTTCCGATGTTACTGGTATCTACCAATTCAATCAAACAAAGCACACCTATGCTAAAAATATGAACTCTTTGGAATAATTATCTCCAAGGTCACTCCAGCAATTGGCCTGGGCAACGAACGATTGATCTATCAATATGCGGGGGATGTATATGTTAAAGTAGAAGTACTTAAATAACATAATTTCATATTATGGAACGATGATTGCCCTTGGACGTATGCATGAAAATGCGTTATCTACAACAGTTTAGTTTTAAACCTCTTGTATGGCAAGACGTTTTTCAATACAGTTACACGAAAATATTTTGGTAAATTTCATGCTATCGTTTATTTTAAGGTTTTCAAACAACGGATAAAAAACTTGCCTCCTATTGGGTTAATTAACTCAAAAGAACCCACAATGAAAATGTGATAAACTTTTAAAGTTTATTACGAAACATGTTTGTAAAGTTTATCCCACGTCCTTGTCTCACACTTAATTTACAGTTATAATAATCTATATATATAAAAATCAATGCCACTTTTCGTTGTAAAGTTTTAACTCAACAACGCCTTTACCGATTTGGCAAATTTTGGTCTTGAATTATTCGTGGAAGTCCAGGGAAGGAACAAAATTTAAAAAATGTCTTGTAAAGCAGTTTAAAATATTTTTTTGTTTGAATAAATGAACCTAATGATATTTTTTTTATTACTATGCCTTATACGTAGCGTAGCACGTACCGGGCCGCTAGTTATGTTATATTAATTGATGCCATTACGCTGTCAAAGTCTGTAATGGATCTATGGTGTACCTACTTAATGCACTTACTTCGAGTCGTCAATTTATTTTAGGGTACCGTATAAGTTAGGAAATAATGGAGCCCTCATATAATTATGTATGTTTTTATATATATATTCTTCATATTTTTTGTAAATAAGCCAAAATAAATCTATTTTCATCTCTTGTTAACATTTTAATGGGACTTGAACTTAAACACTTTTTAATAATATCTGTAGTGAAATATATTGAGAATAATCGTGCAACTGAATTGCAAAATAAATATCATAGACGCTTTCGAAGCAACATTTCAAAATGTAATTCGTCTCATGAGGAACTTACTCTAATATGGCAAATCATATTATCAGTTCGTCTTTTTGCTTATTGGCTACTTACATGAAGTCATTTTGGTTTGAATAAGAATTGTCGATAGACAACCACTCTATTTACAACATTTAATAGACCTACGTGTGGGATATTTAAGGAGCTCCATCTACCCATAAAACAGAGCAATTTAGAGAGCTGCATTTTCCGACATACAAATATAATTAGTAGGTACTTCAAGTAAGAAAATGATATATTGATATGTTTGTAAACTTATGTACCTATATTGAGCTTAAGTCTCCCACATTAGTCATGTTACATGTTGTAATACTTCTTTTATTACATAACACATAATTATAAGATGGTATTTTGATTGCAGGTGAAACTCCTTACGCTTGTACGCAATGCAACAAGACGTTTACATTTCAGCAGTCATACCATAAACATCTACTCTATCACAACGATGAGAAACCACACATATGTACTTATTGTGGGCGCGCTTTTAAAGAATTGTCAACACTTCACAATCACCAACGTATTCACACAGGGGAAAAACCATTCTCGTGTGAGACTTGTGGTAAGTTGATATAAAATATTGCACAGCCACTGTAACAGAAAAAACATTCTTTTTTAAATAGGGTGGCAAACGAGCTAGTGTGTCACCTGATGGTAAGTGATCACCACCGCCCATGGACACTCACAACACCAGAGGAGCCGCAAGTGCGATGCCGGCCTTTAACAAAAGAATAGACTCTAATGCTCTGTCTAAAGCAATTTCAAAAGAATTAATTTAGATTTTTCACCTCAATATAGACAGAACTATTCAGAATCGAAGTGGTAAAATATACCTATCTATTAAGTACTCTAAATATCTACCCTTAAAATTATTTAATATCAGAAATAACATTCTGACAATTGCTTGAACAAGCTAAGTTAGTTACTACTATGATAAATGAAATGTTATTTCAATTTGATTCCATATAAAACCCATATCTAAATATGGCATTTACCTAGAAATAGTTGTGTACCTAATAGTTAACTATATTACTACAAACGTCTTCCGAATATTTACAAGGGCTTTCTTAAAGTCTATGTAAAGAAAACCTTTCTTAATATATTATATGTTTTCTATTTTCAGGTAAATGTTTTCGTCAACGAGTATCATATCTAGTCCATAGACGTATACACACTGGAGTCATGCCGTATAAGTGCACAGCTTGCCAGAAAAGTTTTCGTTATAAGGTTAGAATTGCATAATATGATATTGGAGTGTCAGTAATAATTATATCTATGGAAGTTACGTTAAATATTTCAACTTGGTTCAATTACAGGTATCTCAAAGAACTCACAAATGTCAAGCACAACCACCAGGGACTGTAGTTCGGCAAACAGGAGAATTAGTAGAAAAGCTAAAACTGAAGACCGAAGATCCAAATGCAGCAAAACAACCAAACATTTTAGAGAGCATTACATACAACGATGTTTCGGAAGCAAATGCTGAGCTAGTTCGTACGGGCGCTAAATTATCATTGGAAGATTTGGAATCGGAACATTTTTCCTTGATCGCAGAATCTTTAACGGAAAATGGTGTATCTACTTCAGAAATGCAAATTCTTACTGAATCTAACTCTAAAGGTGATGAATGTATTTTTCATCGCGATTTAGAAGAATTAATTGAGTCCATACCAATAGAAGATAAAAATATACCATCTCCTTCAGAAATTTTGAAAAATTTGTGCCTGTCAACCGATGAAGATTACACAGGTATTCTTACCCAAACAGACGAAGAAAAGAAATCTTTTAATTACAACATTTTTTTATGAGCGAAATAAAAGAAAGTTAAGTCGTGATAATACTCCAACTTGTCTTCATAAATCATAAACCTTGGAAACTATCATATAGATTGTTTTGTATCCTTCCGAATTTGACCTGTAAGGTAGGTAAATAATAGAACACCTAGTTTAACATTTAATATTACTCCTTTCGAAAATATTTATTTAAGACATCCCAAAGTGACTGCGAATGTGATAATTATTTAGAAAAAAATATTGAATACAATTTTTTTATTCCTTTTTTAAATATAAGTAAACTTTCAACGTCTGTTCCGTCTTGAAACAAATTAGATTGAGGAAATCATTCTTCCTGTATATGTCAACAACAAGTAGTAGTGTATGATGATTTCTGTGAACCAAGGGCTGAAGGTGCTAGCTGATTAAATAGTTAAGAATTGAAGTTAAGATATAACTATAATTAATTAAACAAATATCTTGCTCAATGCTAACCGAACTCTTTTTTAAGACAAATATCTTTGAAAAGCGTAGTCAAATATTGTCTATACATTATTATTGGAAAAATAATAAATAAAAAAACATTTTCTTAATGGGGTTTTATTATAATACACATACATAATAATTAGAATAAATATACCTACTACATATATAACTAAATAATGCGCTATGATTAAATCTATTCTCTATAACAAAACATTCTGCTCTTCACTCGGAAGTTGTAGATAACTATATTTATCTAGAACAGACCTGCCAACTAGGTAGGTCCAACTTTGAGAATCGTAGAATTCAACTAGCCTGGGCTCAGCAGTGTTCAAGTTGAAAGTATTCCACTAGTGTGTGTTGCCAGTGATGATGACTTACGGAAAAGATACGTGGTCGTTCACTATGGTCCTCAAAAGAAGACTCAGGGTCACCCAATGAGCAAAAAAGATACATATATAGCCGAAATAATTGTCATACTAAAGTGGCTGTGGGCAGGGCATATAGCTCCGGATAGCAAAATACCGGCAATTGTGAAGATCTTTGAGGGAGGTCTTTGTCCGGGAGTGGACTTTTTTTAGCTGATATGATTACGATGATGATATTATTATATGTAGTAGCATGTGCTGGAAAATGTAGCTTAAGGCTTTTATATTTCGCTCCTATACATATAAGCATGTAGGTATGCCACAAGGTAATTCGCAAACTTCTTTGATATATGATGGAGCGGTGGAGGTGCAGTAAGGTATGATTTTGGCAATAGGTGAGAGTAACAATATCAACGCAGGCCAAATACTCCCAGTTATTTTTAGAAGTATTATATTATATTACGTATATAATAAAACTCTTCTCGTCTAAATTCGACGATGGTGTTTAATCAAAATGGAAACTAATCATCTCCACGGGATATATAATATTACATAAATACGTGCGCCAACACATGTGTTAATCACTCTCATAATCCGGTGGTATGAACTAACTGCCACAATCCATGAGATGTAGGACCCACGGGCTTAGATGAGCTGCCAAGCACGAAGTTGGTGACTATCGAGTAACTCCGTGTAACTAATGACAATTGTTCCCAACTGCTATTTTATACCCGTCGGCATTCAAACCCTGGACCTCATGAAATACGGTTAAATACGCTACAGTTATACAAATTGTGGTAATCCTATAAGTATCTATGGATATGCCAGGTCTATTTGGGTAAAGGACATTCTCACAAAAACATAAGTTGGAGAGGGTATATTGTATTTATAAAATAATAGTATCCTACATATTATACAACATATATTGCTTTTCTTTTGTAAATACATACTGATTTAGATAATTACACCCAGACTCAAGACAAACAGACATGTTCATTCCCACAAATATCTTTCCTAGGTGGGAATCGAACCCACTACCTGTGGCGTGAAAGGCAACTATCTACCATCCACGCCAAACGGCCCGAGATTACCGTATATATAGAGTATTTATATATCTAACTGTAAGTAATCATAATAATAATCCCCCTACGGGACCACCTTGACGTGATGTGGGATGTACTATCATATTATGGTCTTAGGCAGCTAGTTAACACTCTGAACTATAACTTATAACAGTAGATACTGATAGCCAGAAAGTCCCGCCCGAACCCAACGGGACTAAGACTCCGCTGCCCATCTGTCTGCCCCCAGGCTGTACTCATCAACCGTGATATCTGTACAGTTGAAATTTTCTCAAATGATGTATTTCTGTTGCCGCTATAACAAAATAGATACAACTAAAAATATAATAAAACTAAATATTTATGGCAAGAAACGTGACTTTTTGCCGTTTTTTTTAATTTGACTGCCCCCGGTGGGTATCAGTGCTAACGCTACTGGAGATTCCCGCCGCGTGAATAGCTCGGATAGCCCTTCGTATTATATTATATATAGGGCAAAATATATCTCAACAGCAAATAGATAGTAAAGACGCTAGCAGGAGTCGTTATAATAATTTACGCTCACGACCTGATAGAAGCTGGAACACATGGATTTTATATTATTCTTCAGAAAGCTCCAATATTGAATACCTGCAGATTAGTAAGTAAGTCGATATCTCTAAAATTCTGTAATAAGACGACCAGAGAACTCACAACATAATGGGTCATGATTTAAAAATTAAGAAAAAATTACCGTAAATCAGTAAAATGCTGTATTTGTTATTGAAGCAGGTCGTGAATTAAACAAAAGTGTATTGAAGTTATTATTTTTTTAGGGCCTAACGCATAACTGCCGTAATTTATGGGTTATATAATAATTAATTAATAATTTCTACAATGATAATTTTTTAAATTGTGCAGCCTTTATGCCCTGCGGCCCTTTACAAACTAATTTACTAGAGGATTGCCAAAGCAAAATATAGCTCCCTATTTTCCTGGAACTAAATACGCATAAACGGGAATTGATATAACCGAGTGACATCCAGATTGATTTTACATTTAAACATATTATTACATTATAGGTACAGGTGTATATGTACTACATTTTGAAAATAGATATTAAAACTTTACACCGTCGGCCCTCTCCTGCTGTACCAATAACATGCTGTCATTTGAAAACTAACACTGTGGCAAGACCATATTTTTTTTTTATAAATGATAATGGATATAACGGAGAAAAACGAGGGTAACGTTGTCTTTAATAATGATGACGTCAGCAAAACTGACGTCACTATTCTCTTCACGTTGGTTATCCACTGAGGGTTGTTCACTCATGGCGATAGTAAAACCCGAAATATGTTTTGTGAAGTTTTATTCCGTAAGAATCTTTGATACAAGGTGATCCGTACGGTCCGGCGGCTCGAGCGAAAGTGATTTGTACTCGACCCGTTATAAGTTTATACTAAACTAGCTGTGCCCGCGACTTCAACCGCGTGTTAATTAGTTTATTTCTTTTATTTTTGTTTTTTTTTTTGTAAAATAAAAGACGTTTTCTAAAATAAAAGTAGCCTAAGTTACTCCTTATTACATCAGCTACCTGCCAATAAAAGTCCCGTCAAAATCGGTCCAGCCATTTCAGAGATTAGCCGGAACAAACAGACAGACAGACAGACAAAAATTGTAAAAAATGTTATTTTGGTGTATGTACCGTATATATATTCATATTAATGTAGTACAAACTGGTTATTTCAATATTACAAACAGACACTCCAATTTTATTTATTTGTATAGATGTGCGGCGACAAACATGTTACGTATTTTCTTTGTTTCGATGAACGAATGTAATCAAATTATGTAAATCATCAATAATACAAATGTTAAGATGGTTTATAAATCGTAACTTGATTTTTAACACTATTTTGATTAAGTTTAACTAACTATTTAAGACTAGTTTAAACAAAGACTTAAAACTACTCTTATGGAGCATTTGTTTTTGGTTAATTAATGTTGTTGCGCCGATGTGGCCTTTCTGAAAGGCGGTGCGCGCTCTGAACCAGCCTCAGTTCTCATTGTCCTTTTAAATCTGAAACAATAAAGTTTTGCTTTTGAGTTTGGTACCTGTAAGCAACTAAGTTGCTCATGAATAGTTATAGAGATATTGCAATAACCAAGTCCCATTACACTTGTGTTGGCTTATTATCATTATTTTTGGTTTGTTAGTTTTGTAAGTAAAAGTATATTAAGTTCTCGTTGATTTCTCGTAGATTAAGGGAAAAAGGAGTGGTGTTTCAACACAGTGACATACAGAGGCGCAATACAAGGAAATGAGATTAGGAAGGTAAGGGAGGGTTTAGTCCTCGTAGATTTCTCATAGAGTTCTCGTAGATTAAGGGAAAAGGAGTGGTGTTATATTGTGCTCTGTAGCTTGTTAACACAGTGGCATACAGATGTGCAATACAAGGAAATAATTTTAGGAAGGCGAGGGTAGGTTTCGTTTTTGTAGATTTCTCGTAGATTAAGGTAAAAGGAGTGGTGTTGTATTGTGCTCTGCAGCTTGTTAACACAGTGGCATACAGTTGTGCAAAACCAGGAAATAAGGTTAGGGAGGCGAGGGTAGGTTTAGTTCACGTAGTTTTCTCGTAGATTAAGGAAAAGGAGTGGTGTTATATTGTGCTTTGGAGCTTCTTAACACAGTGGCATACAGTATGACAATACAAGGAAATAAGGTTAGGTAGGTGAGGGTAGGTTTAGTTCTCGTAGATTTCTCGTATATTAAAGGACAAGGAGTTGTGTTATTGTCCTCTGAGTGGCTGATAACAGGGTGGAATACAGAGGCACAATACAAGGAGACAATATTAGGAAGGTGATGTGATCGTAGGTTTATTAGGAGTATTTCTCTTAGAGTTATTGAATTAAGTTACTTGCCCTTTATTTGAAGGTTGATGAAGTCTCGTGAGGTTGATGCAATTGGCTTGGTTGGTTCTGCTACAGAATTCCGGTGAGAAGACTTAACCGATACGGTTAACTAATCACCAGGTTGTAGAGCATGGCGCAGTACAGATTCCTGCTGCTGGGTGTTGGTTGGTTTTTGTTTATCAGATGATGAGTTGATGTAGCAGCTTGGTGCTAGATTGTTGAATCCCACTACATTCTTGACACGTCCCTGTGTGATGTTCCTGAAAATAATAATTCTTCCGGCAATATTGTACTATCTGAACTCGGACTATGCTGATTAAACTGTATTGTTGTTGAGCTTACGGTAGGCGATACACATTCACTGGCTTCCATCCCTTTTTTACCAGAAGGATAGAACTGGCAAATGGTGATGAACTAGGATAAAATTTGCCTCAATTAACTACTACACGCTACGCTGCGCTTGCTTGCTTCACGGAGGTGAAGATAAACAAAGCTCAAACAACCCTATGAGTCTTCTACATTAGTAGAAGACTCATAGGGCAGAAGTGGCGCTTAAAACCATCTATCACCCTATGGCTACAAAATGATAAAACATCCTATGATAACCTATGGTGCACGAAGCAGTATGGTGGCCCAGAACTCAAACGAGCTCTGCAAGGACAAAGCCCCAAATTCTATAAAACTTAATACGATTAACATACCTAGCAACTGCAAGCAGCATGAGAACGACTTTCAACGCTGCCTTACCATACCTCAGACCGTTGCATCTGGTAGTTTAACAAGAGGCTGCGGCCACGGCCTCAGCAAAGCTAGGTTGTTGAAACATTAAACAGGGAAAGTCACACGAACCTCACGGATGACAAAGAAGAAGCTCCCCACGATGGAAGTGATATGTGACATAATCCCAAAACTTTGGTCTTTGATAAACACCGTTAAATTGCAAGAAGAAGAAAAGAACAGCTATGGTATCGATGAATTTCAGATATATACAGATGGATCAAAAACAAATAAAGGCACAGGAGCCGGCGTCTTCTTCAATTACCTGAACATCAAAATATCGAATACTCTGCACAGCCTACTCTCTGTCTTCCAAGATGAATGTGTGGGAATAATTAGAGTTGAAACAGTAGTCAAATGTAGATAGGTGCATGGCAAATCCTTACGCATAATCTAAGACAACGCTTCCATGCTCCAGGCCTTAAAGAACAATTACTACAACAGTGTACTCATGAAATGCCACGAAAATTTTCAGAAAAAAAAAGTCTCACTACTGTTGATTCGTGGTGACAGTTGATCCCTGGTTAATGACACTGCGGACCAACTGGCAAGGAAGGACTTGAAACTACCATTATGGGACCAGAACCAAGATTATCCATACAATTTAACCAACTGTAAACATGGCTGCGAGAGAAAATCACACAGCAATATGAAAAAGACTGGATGGATTCAAAGTCATGTAAACAAACAAAAAGAATTCTACCATTCCTGAACAAACGGGTATCGCGCAGTCTAGTACACCTGAACAGAAAGGATCTACGCATTGTAATAGGCACAATAACCAGGCACTGCACACTAAACAAACACTCCTT
Organism: Pseudoips prasinana; assembly: GCA_951640165.1. NCBI lineage: Eukaryota > Metazoa > Arthropoda > Insecta > Lepidoptera > Nolidae > Pseudoips > Pseudoips prasinana. The sequence goes on along the minus strand of OX621236.1, from coordinate 15,892,252 downwards.
CGCGATTAGCGTCTCAGACAGCCCCCCTTGAAATGCAGAAGATGCAATGCATTTCAAGAAACACTAGCACACTTGCCGCCACAATGCAGTAGCGCTACCTGTCAACGGGCACAGTTTCTAAATTATCCGTAGCCACTGCACTCAAGCCAAGTCTCCGAGGCTTCCAGGACCTCAAGAAACAAGCCCACGCACAATGGGCCCAATCAGGCTAAATGCGAAAAACAAATCACCCAACCAACAAATTTGTGATAGCCCTTAAGCAGTCCCCTTAAATAAATCCACAGTTAAGCACAACCAAATGTGGACCAAAATCAAGGAACACCCCAAACAGCTCATAAAAGAAATAGAGAAGAGCTGGTCCAAAAACCAATGGAAGTACAGATGGAAACAACTAGGACTTATAGTTGCAGTACCACCACTTTGGTAAGACACAGAATAGCAAACCTGCGTCTGGCATATCCAGAACATGTTAGTCACCATGAGCTAATAGCCTACCTAACAAACGCACTGAATTATGTGCAAACTGCATTCAAGGCACTAGGGATAGAATAAAACTTTGTATTCGGTTAGTGGTTAAAATGTAGACACTGATTTTTTTCCAATAAGTATATATTTAATTGTAACTCATTAATGATTTGGAACATGGACATTTACTTGAAAAACTTTATCAAGACATTGTTCATGTTCTAACTCATGCATCAATAGCAAGTTGTAGAAAGTCAGCAAAGCCAACAAAATTTAAAATTGTGCATGGCTGGAATAAGCATGTTAAGGAAGCACATAAACAGGCTAGAGCTGATTTTCAATTCTGGGTTCAGTATGGAAAGCCTAATGGAGGCTCTATTTATGAAAAAATGTATGAAAGTAGAAAATTATTTAAATCTAGGTTAAAATATTGTATTAATAATCAGGAACAAATTAAAATGGATATCTTGGCCTCCCAGCACTCTGCAAAAAAGTTTAGTAAGTTTTGGAAGGGAACTAAGAAATTGAATAGTAAGATAAGACTCCCTGTTAGCGTTGATGGGGTTAGTGACCCGAGGAAAATAGCCAACATTTTTAAGGACAACTTTATAGTGCAATCGGGTTTGCAGTCAGTGCAAGATGTTGAGTATTGTCATGGCCAGCCTATGAGATACTCTGCCAAAGACGTATTGACTATTATAGAGAATATGAAACGTGGTAAGTCACCTGGCCATGATGGACTCAGCATCGAGCATTTGCAGCACGCTGGACCTCATCTCAGTAGAGTATTAGGTATGCTGTTTACTCTGTGCTTACGTCATTCTTATTTACCTAAGGATCTTATGAAGACTGTTGTGGTACCTATTGTGAAAAATCCTACTGGAGACACGTCGGATAAATTAAACTATAGACCAATCTCTTTAGCCACAATCATAGCAAAGGTTTTTGATGGATTACTGGACAAGCAGCTTGACAGAGTGACGTCTTCGTTGCAGGACACGCAATTTGGCTTTCGGGCAGGGCTTGCTACGGAGAGTGCTATATTAGCTTTAAAACATACTGTTAATTATTATGTCAAAAGGAAAACTCCCGTTTATGCATGTTTCCTGGATTTATCCAAAGCCTTTGACATGGTTTCATATAACAGGCTGTGGACAAAGCTTAGAGACGCTGGTGTATCTCCTGATATTATCACAATATTTTCCTATTGGTACAGCAATCAGATAAATGTTGTAAGATGGGGAAATTCATATTCTGATGAGTGTTATATGATGTGTGACTGAGTTCGAATGCGTGAATGCAAGAGTAATGTGGTTGAGAATGAAAGTTGGTATGACCCGTATCTTCCTAGTAGGAGTGTACGCTCCTGTAGATATGGGTGCAGTTGTAATACAGCGAGAACAAGAGGAAAGAAAGGCATTCTGGGAGACCCTGAGAGATGTGTTGCGGTTAAGTCAGTATAATGAAAGAGTAATAATGTTAGGTGATTTTAATGGATGGGTTGGGGTAAAACGTGATGGTTTTGAAAGAGTACTAGGTCAATTCGGTGACGAAAGTGAGAATGAGAATGGGTACAGTCTGCTTGAGATATGTTTGGAATGGGGTCTTTGTGTTACAAATACTATGTTTGAACATAAAAGAATCCATACGTTTACACGAGAGAGGAAAAATGTGAGAAAGAGTATGATTGACTTCGTGATTGTAGATGAAAGACTGAGAAAGAATGTTCTAGACACAAGAGTCTATCGTGGGACCGCAATCCATACAGACCACTTTCTGGTAATGAGCCGAATAAGTGGTCTATTCAAAGGATGGCGCCACCGAATCCCTGAGACTAAAAGTGTACTTGAGAGAATAAAAGTAGAGGAACTGCAAGAGGAAGAAGTGGCAGATGAGTACAAAAGTAAGTTGGTTGAGAAGTTTGAGGGATCTGAAGACATAAGAGAAGTAGAAGAGCTATGGAAGGTAGTCAAAGAAGGTGTGGTGAGTGTAGCTGGTGAAGTATGTGGTGTAATAAAGAGACGAAGAGGAAGAAAGATGAAGAATATTTGGTGGGATAAAAGTGTACAAAAAGTTGTATGTGAAAAGAAGAAAGCGTGGTTAGACTGGCTAGCCACCAGAGCAAACGAACGAATGCATAAGGCGACGAATGAGGATATAGAAAGGGCCTGGAATGATTATAGGAAAATGAAAGGAATTGTAAAGGATGTGGTGAATGAAAAGAAAAATGAACAAAAGGATAATTTTGATAGAAGGTTGTCTAAGGATTTTCAGACGAACATTAAGTTTTTCTGGAAATCCGTTAGATCAGTAAGAGGCATAACTCAAACCTCAGAACTGAAATCCATACGAGACCAAGATGGAAATATAGTGAAAGGGGAAGAATGCGTGTTAAAACGTTGGAAGGAGTATTTTGAAAGTTTGTATGAAAGAGGTGTAACAGAGAGTGAACGTAGTTCACTAAGTATAGACAAGAACAAATGTAAAGATGACATTGGTATGGATGAGATTGTGAAAGCTATTAAGGGTATGAAATCAGGTAAGTCACCAGGGTATGACAGGATAACTTCCGAGATGCTGAAGGCTGGACATGGCGTCATAGCGAGTCAGCTGTGCAGCCTATTCAATTTATGCTATACCACCGGCCAAGTGCCAAGTGATTGGTGCAAGGCTGTCATCGTACCTCTTTACAAAGGGAAAGGCTCACGGCAAGACTGTAAAAACTATAGGGGCATTAGTCTACTCAGCGTCGTTGGTAAGTTGTATGCAAAAGTATTGGTTGAAAGAGTTGTGAAAGAAACCGATGCGAAAATATGGGATGCACAGGCAGGTTTTCGGAAAGGAATGGGATGCACGGATCAGGTCTTTTCTCTGCGAAGCATAGTAGAGAAGTTTTTGGGCAAAAACCAAAAGGTTTACTGTGCCTTCGTAGACTTAGAAAAGGCCTACGATAGAGTGTTGAGGAGTGAACTATGGTCGGTACTGTCCATGTATGGGTTGAACGACAACCTTGTTCAAGCACTAAAATCTCTTTATAGGGATTCCAGAGCTTGCGTGAGGATTAACGGGTCATACACCGAGTGGTTTAGCATCCAAAAGGGTGTTAGACAGGGATGTGTAGCGTCACCGTGGTTGTTTAACCTATTCATGGATAGCTGTTTAAAAGATTTGAAAGAAAGTGAATGCGGTGTAAGGATGAATGAGTTACTCATCAAATGTCTGCTGTACGCTGATGATCAAGTTCTACTTGCATCATCTGCGGACGAGTTGCAGGTGATGGTAACAAATATGCATGAAGCTTTTGAAAGGAAAGGGATGAAAATGAATGTAGGTAAGACGAAAGTAATGGTATTTGAGAGGGATGAATACACGACAACGTGTGATATTGTGATTGGAGGAGAGAAAGTCGAACAGGTGAATGAGTTTGTATATTTGGGAACTTTGTTTACGAGAGATGGGAAATATGAAAAAGATATTGTTAGAAGAGTAAATGCGGGGAATAGAGTGAATGGGGCACTACACGCCTTTATGAGTAGCCGGCAAGTATCAAAGAAGGCTCGACTAGCCGTGCACGATGGAGTGTTAGTGCCAACTTTAATGTATGGAAGTGAAAGTTGGGTATGGCAGAAAAAGAATGAAAGTAAAATAAATGCAGTGGAAATGAGAGCTCTGAGAAGTATGTGTGGTGTGACTTTGAGAGACAGAATTCGAAATACTGATGTAAGAGAGCGTTGTGGTGTGAAAGAGGATGTAGTCACAAAGATTGAAAAAGGCATGCTGAGATGGTTTGGCCATTTAGAAAGGATGAATGAAAGAAGATTGACAAAAGAAGTATACCTGGCCTGTGTGAATGGGACAACCGGAAGGGGAAGACCACGTCGAACATTCTCTGACCAAATTGGAGATGTTCTCAAGAAAGGGCAGGTCAGAAGTACCCTAAACCGGCGAGCATGTATGAAGAATATAATGTCAGTAATCGAGGCAAAAGAAGTATGCAAAGATCGTGACAAATGGAAATCCGTTGTCTCTGCCTACCCCTCTGGGAAACAGGCGTGAGTCTATGTATGTATGTATGTATTATATGAAATGTGGGGTGAGACAGGGAGGTTTGACATCCCCTCGTCTTTTTAATATCTATGTCAATGACTTGATTAAGGAACTTAGTAGTACACATGTCGGATGCTTTGTGGACGATGTGTGCGTCAATAACCTGAGTTACGCAGATGACATGGTGCTCTTGAGTCCTTCGATTGGGGGTCTTAGACAGCTGTTGAGGATATGTGAGTCTTATGCCGTGTCACACGGTTTGAAGTACAATTCAAAAAAGAGTGAGTTCATGTTATTTAAATCTAACAATAAAGGGCCATCCATAATACCACCACTCACACTTAACGCAGTGACTTTGAACCGTGTCACGCAGTTTAAGTATTTAGGCCATATAGTCACCGAAAACATGTGTGATGATCTGGATATTGAGAGAGAGCGTAGGTCATTGTCGGTACGTGGTAATATGTTGGCGCATAGGTTTGCTCGATGTACAGCTGAGGTCAAGATCACGCTTTTTAAAGCATATTGCCAAGTGTTTTACACGAGTAGCCTATGGGCCAGCTTCACTCAGAAATCCTACAATGCCCTACGCGTTCAATACAACAACATCTTCAGGGCTCTGTTCCGGCTACCACGCTTCTGTAGTGCGTCAGGTATGTTTGCCGATGCTTACGTGGATGACTTTTATGCAGTAATGCGAAAAAAGATTGCATCACTGACGTACAGGGTGCAACGTAGCTCGAACAGAGTCCTGAGGATGGTGGGTGAACAGCTAGATTCAGCTCTGGTTGGTAGGTTCACCGAGCTACATGTTGTTAAGGTTCGGTGAGTCTGCCCATGTGGTATGAATTTATTATGTATACTAACATAGCCTGTAAGATATATTGTTACTAACACTATGGATCTGCTGGTCTGAAAATAAATGATTTTTATTTTTATTTTATTTTATTTTTATTATTTTATTTATTAATTTCTTTTTACAAGACATTGTTTGTCAATAATGTGTTTGTTACTTTTCTATAACTTTACTGATCAGTATTTGATGTGTTTGAAGTAGCATTTAAATAATTGTATACAATATAAATAAGACGACCCTTGAATGTGTTCATGTAGTTTTTTAAAGTTATACTTCTTTTGGCGCGATGGAGAAAAATGATGAGAGTGAATTTTTACGATGCGCGCGCACACCGACACCAAAAAAAATAACAGCATGACGTTAGTTCTAGGTGGTATGAAAATTGATAACTATGTTCAAGTTGTATATTAAGAAGTATAACTTCTAACGCGTGTACATAAGTACACACAAGTTTTTTTTTATAAGGCAGGGGGAATGCCTACGCATGACACCCACGAAAAGTGTCTACATGTGGGTATGTCGGACTTGCACCGACTAAACCTAACCTTGACTTCTCGTGGTGCCTGATGCGGGTAAGCTGCTCCGGTTCCCCTCTTTTGCGCCATGTTCGGGACACGTACCCTGGAAGGGATATGGATTGCCCTCCCCACATGCCGATTGCTGCCGTCCAGCACAGTGACTGCGCCACCAAACCGATCGTGGTCTTCCCGGAACTGCTAGTAATTGCGGTAGTAGAGGACACTTCTCTGACTGCTGCCGCAGCCCCGAGGGATATTTGAGCTACCGACTGCCCTGTCTGCAAGCAGGATCGGCTCTCTTCCGATCCCACTCGGCGGCCTGGTTTTGAAGCATGATTGCCTCAGAAAAGGAGATCACGGAGTCTTGTCTATGTAGTTAGAATCCATAACTTAATCCTAAACCATGTGCAGCCCTGCACATCAAGCTCCCCAATCTATAAAATTTGCTCAATTGAAAGTGAACCTTATGCTTTTGTGATAAAGTTCTATAAAAATAAATCTATAAAAGAAATTTTACAGATTGGGGTAGCTGGATGTGCTGGCATCTGTACCTAACTCCTTTTCACCACAATTATTTTTAAGTTATTTGAAAGTGGTGTTTGTTGTTGTTGGGCAATATATGTAGGTTTTATTTACATGTTGTGTGGAGTTTCAGTGTCGTTATTAAAAGAAAAACATATCAAACGAATCCGCAAATCTGGCATCAGTAAATTGCTAGTTAGAAAAGGTGTCGAATGATGTTTGTTTATTTACTTACATGCGACGTTATTAGTGGTTAAGAGAAGTTTGTGTTTTTTTTTAAACAAATATTATAATTGCGTTGTTTAAACCTTATAAAAATTCTGTCTTACCTAATTTTAGATTTTTTCATGATTACTGACTGTCAGATTGACAATAAGATCGAAGAGTACTACATGAATTTGGGAAATTAATAAATGTTATTTGGCTACCCTGTTTTGCTGTATTTGTGGCAGAAAAAAACATAAATGAGTAACCAGCTGTTTTTGTTCTCCAAGCGCTTGAATATCGGTGGAAATCATTATGAATCAAAATTAAATAGTGGTATTTCAACCTAAATCAGTGACATTTGGTGAATTTAATGTGAAATTATCAACAATCTCGAAAATCCTAACTAGAAAAATTAATCGATTTGAAGTTTTGTCGAACATCGTTCTTGCTCAATGGACTACGTTCATGATTTATTCTGCGTCTTATTTTTGAGGTACTTTATGATGTGTTGATTTTGGGCTAACAGGCTACTTTGTGTGTATTATCTTCCTGCGTGTAAGACCTCATACAAATGTAAGTAATTTTTATTTGTATTTCGAAGTATTGATTTCAGTTTGTAGGTATGTAGTTGCGAATAATAATTTGCTTTGCAATGTTGTAGATTGCACACATTAAGAGAAGGTCTCGGGATATTAGGCTCGCTCATATGACTTCCTCGTTGTTTTGCGAAGGATAACTTGTAGACCTTGTTTAAATTCAGTATGATATATAAATAGATGTATTTGACTTTTCATTGTGTTGCTTGCATCATGGAGGTGTATTGTTCAACAAACTTTTTAACTAAAGATTTTCATGTTCCAACTGGATAAGGAGAACATATTCTTTTAGCTTATGTTGAAGATTGTTTAGATATTGACAACAGTATGTCTGCTTACATTGTCCTTGACCAGTACAGAATCCATATTAAATACAAAGATGATGCATAATTAACATTTCCTTTGTTTTTTGTTAAGTGAATTTGTGATTTTATACATACAAGGAATAGTTATTGTAGATGTACATAGTATTGGTTTGAACCATTGATTCCATTTGGAGAGAACAATTATGAAAGATATAGTTATCAATGCGAGTACCTGCTGTGTTGTTTACATGGTGTTCTTTATTTAAATTTTATAAATTGGAAAAAAATTTAACACCAAGAATCATTCTATGAGGCAACCATGAACCATGTACCCATCGCTAGGTAGTAACATATTTATATTTGTGTTGTTACTTATGACTTGATTACTTGCAAAGTTCCATTTTTAAGTTATTGACAAAGAGTCTATGATTTCAAAATTATAGCCAAGAAGTTGCTAATGTATCGGATGTTGGAGATAGAACAGTCTAATTATAATACTTTTTACCCATAAGCTAGACCCATCCCAATTAGCTAGATTTGTTTGATTACACTAAGCCATATATAGCTTTGATTAATTAATTGTATACCACATGTATTTTATCTATATTTACTGTCCCTAATATATTTTAAAATACTGCCCATTTTTGCAATTCACTCTTGAATTTGGAAAGAAGGTGTATCATTAAATAAATTAATATAAAATACATATGCAGTACATAATAATATGGCAACCACAATGAAAGCATGGATCATATTTTTTGGACATGTAGGATACAGATACTAAGGAGGACTTACAGGAAAGTGCATTAGGATCCTGGAAACAGCATATCCAGAACAACAAGTAGACTTGTACAGCTCCAATCGCTAAGAATGCTAATCAAGTGATTTGGCAATTAAATTGAAGTTAAAAAGATTCCATTTGGTTGAAGTACACTTGGGAACTAAAAATGTCTCTGACATTAAGATAGGACCTATTAATAAAGAATCACAAACCTGAAGAGTTATTCTATTATCAAAAGTTCATGCCTATTCACATGTATACATATATACATCAAGCAGCATTTGAACTAAATTGGGTTTAGAGTAACATTTTGAAAGAAATTGTAATTTCTACTTTAACAGGACTTGAAATGTTAGAATTTCAACCATTATTTGGTGGGTAAGGAAGTATGTTTAAAAATATGAAATGGTCTTAATTTCATTAAAATGTATTTACATTGAACTCTGTTCTTGCACATGGAGTGGTATTTATTTATATACCCTCCACAGTGCAGATCTTGTCATAATTACCATTGCTTAAATTGTTTGTTAAAAATATATAATTTCATAATTCACAATGATTTTGTATAAATAAATACAGACATGATGTATTTTAATATTGAAGATGAGTAAGTATAGTTTAAAATACAGAAATTTGTTAGCAGCAATCAAAAAATAAAATTGGTCTTACATTGATCTATTATCTATTGTAATTGTTAGATACAGAATAATAATACAAGGTCTCACAAAACTGTAGAATACAATCTGCATTTTACTTTGTATCATGATAACAGATAAAATATCATGGAAATAATAGGGTTAAGTTTGTAGCACAACACTGGCAATAGTGGAGAACATTAAGTGAGCCCTATGTCCAGCTGTGGATGTCTTTTGGCTCATATGCAGATGATGAAGTTTTTAGCCACCTTACAGTAAAAATGAGATATCATTATTTTTATTGTGAGTTATACCTTGTATATAATAAAATAGAATATTTTATGAACAAGTCTATGCAATACAGTAGGAAAATCATTGCCTGTTAAAACAGAAGGACGGGTTTTTGAAGTTCTGTTATATAACCCACAGTTTCATAAAAAGATCTATGTTGTGCTACCTTTACAATAAAATAATACCCCAAATCTTATTGCAACTTCACTTTCCACATATTATTATGTCCAATTATTAATCTAAATCACCAAAAGACCCAATCAAAAGCTTAAAAAATTCATCAAAATTACCAAGAAAATAAGAATAAAATTAGTATAAAAAAATAGGTATTGGTAGAAGAAGGGCGAAAATTTAGGGTTGTATGTATTTTTCAATGCCAAATCATAATAAAATATAAATTTAAAATATTGTCAAAATAATAAATATTTAGGGTAGGTCACCCTTACCATTTAGGGGTAGGAAAAATGGATGTTGGCCGATTCTCAGACGTATGCGATAAGCACACAAAATTGTTCTTATACAATCTTGAGTGCATATCGGTTCTGCCATTTTGCAGTAGTTTGGTATCAAACACAGCAATATTTTATAACAGAATTTTATATATCAGATTAACAATCTCCTCTAAATTAGCTTTCAATTTTAATATTAAGTTCTGAAAGAAAGAGATATTTGTTAACGGTTACCATATACTATCAAGCTTTCAACACACATGGCATCACTCACGCGTAGCTGACCCTTCCACTCTCTCCACTATGTACTCTGGTGACCTTTCTTAAAGGTGCTAATTAAACAGACCTATTTTTAATAGCATTATACACCTCTAAAAAATTTACATTGCCATCTAAATTACGAAGTCAGTCATAATTAACGAGCGTCTGAATAATACTATATTAGCCACTAGTTATCTTCTATGTAAGCCACTCTAAATACAACTCAGCATTGTGGTTATTTCACATAAAATCATTGAGATATATTATCTAATGACTATTCAAAACGATATTAAAAAATGACATATCATGTTACCTTACAAATTCACAAAGCTCCAAAGAAAAGGGATTTTTGAAGTTTTTCCACTAATCATCACCAACAATAGTGTATCTAGCGCTCTGCGGCCGCTACCGCGGCACGCTCGCTTCGCTCACTTGCCTTCGTGCGCTAAATGGTCACACTGTTAACCTAACCCAAATAATTTCCTTTTTTAGTAAATTAGGTGCCAATGTATAAAGAAGTAGGACAAGTTATGATAATTGTTGATCTTTACTTGACGCTTTGTATAGAATATTTAGTTGACGTTGTAATAAAGACGAATTACTTTATTAGAGGCTATCTCGTTTTCCCGTTGCTTAGTTATAAAATGATTAAATATAAAATTTCCCCTTTCTTAACACCAAAAACAAGTTAAAGTATTCTGATGCTTCTGCAGCCAAGCAAATCACATTCACATTGCCTACTGACACGATAACATTCGACCTCCAAAATAGTAAATAATAGAATGGCTGTTGTTGGGCCAAATAAATTATCGATATACTTCTTGCAAAAATCTCAAGTTTAACCCAAACTTGAATTTTTTCAAGGCCCTTTCAGAAAACATATTGATAATTATTTTTAGTAGAGGTCACGCATAAACCTAGATAAGACCTTGCGCAATAAAAGATACTCCTTTCACAAAGCTGTAGTTAAAAACACTGGCAGAGAGTTATATTGCTCATTTAATTTACTTTTTCTTTTCATAAGCCATTATTTTTGGTCGTTGCAGCCAGTTTCAATGCAGACTACCCATATCCCATATGGGATATTTTAGTGCACAAGTTTATCCAACATAAAATTAATTACGTGAGTTACCCGTTACTATCTTTCATTAAGTTCTGCTATTCTTGTTGGATACTAATCTAAAAAAACAGATCATCAATATCGCTACAACCATTCTTGAGATATAAATGGTGTAAATAACCCTACTTACCCTTATATACATAGATTAATGTATTATTATATATTTATTCAGTCTGACAAAGTCTAAGTGTATGTATGTATGTGTAGTGTTAACTGTACCGATTACCTACTGTATGAATGTTTACGTTAGGGACCTCTGATGCAAACCAGTAACAATACATAGGTACAATTCATTACTTGAACACAATACCGTGCACTTGTAATTAATATGCGCAATGTAAGTACACACTACATTTAAACTCTTTTATGAAACGTTTCCTGGGTGCCAAGTACAGTCCGCGAAACATCAGTGGATACAATAGCGCTACGAAAATAGCTTATACTGCCTATACAATAAAGACTCTTGTCGCGGTCAAAGTGCGTTCACCAAGATAGTGTCGAATTTACAGTAAATATATCTTGAATATTGGACACCAATGTAAAAAAAAAAGATGCGCTTTTCTTAAAATATTCATAAGAACCAAATCGAATAACTAACGTTCATATAAAAACCATCCTGAAGGTGCAATACCAGCCGAGTTGCAAACCTACAGCATCTCAGAGATTGTGACGAACCGAAATTTGGTTTTAGCGAACCACACACTGTCATGGGCTTGATAATTAGTAAACTCCACCACCATGGGCCTGGGTCTAGCAGAGGTTGGAGCGCGGCCTAAGCGGTGTGTACGCAGTACATCAGATTTGGAAAAATCAGATAGCTTCAAATGCTCTGTAATTGTGTTAACTACAACCAGAATGGACATTTCTTTCTTTTCTTCTGATATGCCATGAAACAAGAGTCCCTCCTTTTTAAACACGATTTTTACACATTCTTAACTAAGAAGGTAAGTGCGTTTGCTATTTTGAATGCGTGCAATGGGGTCTCTTATAACTTGTATACAAATCTACTGGACCGATCTTAATGCAGTTTTATGATTTTATTTTTATCAGCAAAGACTTACGATAAAGAGGTGTAAAAACATACGCAGGTAATCGCTTTCGTATCTAAAACCGAATTAAAATCGGTCCAACCGTTCGGGAGATACAATGCCAGTCATTTAAGAGTTATTTTCCCCTTTCGCAAAAAGTACCTAAAATACAGTTTCATTGACATGGATACCATTATTATCAACTATATACGTAGTATATACGTAGGTACTATTAAAATGTATATCTATTTAGGAGTAGTCGATATATCTTTGCTCGCTGTACAGTCTACGCCACTTAAGTTATACTTTTTGGCCCTGACAGCATCTACATATATTACGCAGGGTGTAAGTGAAGTTTTCGTAGTGCAAGTGTACTTTCATAGTAGAAGAAAATCGCGGAATCGCTTTATATTGTGTAATGATTATTTAAAAATTTTAACCTAAGTTTCTGTATAATAATATTAAAGAAATGATATTCATAGTAATTAAGTTCTAGCTACGCGAGTAGCGAGTTAGAGTTGAGTTCTAGTAGTTCTTTTAATAATGTTAAATTAATTTGAAATTTATTTAAAGCTATTATAATCAACTTGTATATAATTTAAGATTGTTATAAAAAATGTATTTGTAACACCCTAACAGGGTTCATGTTTGACACAAATTATGTACATTAACACCTATTGTAACACATGAATGCAATAAAGAACTTGAATAATGTAACGAAGAAAAAACATTGCTCATCTTAATAAAAGCGTTAGAAGGAGTTTGAAATGAATAGTAGAAGATAGAGAATCACCTCTCAGCAATATATTACACTCCTTGATTCATGAGTATGATCAAAATTCCAATCTTTCTTGAGTGATTATTGGTTGTTCGAGCCGCCCGGTAAGCTCTGACATAGCTTACCCACTTTTGTCTAATCGCTATTACCGGGAACGACAGCTTAATCTCCCAGCTTTCCCTCAAAGCTTAGAGATACTCATAAATAAAACCACTTAGACGGTTACCCATCTATGGACAGACCGAGTGCTTAGGTGCTTAAACTCGCCAATCATTTACGCACCGGTCATAAACCATGGCAAGATACTAACACTATTTAGGAATTTTCTCTTCTATAACGTATTTCTAATTGGTTGTATGTCTGCTCCCTAATGGAAGGACCGATTTATACATGGCCTTAATTACGTAGAAGGTAAGGGTGGTTTTCATACTACCAGTGTTACCACTCACGTACTGTACGAAGAAATTGTAAACAGTAACATTGTTGAAGTAGATGTCGTAGCAAAAATTTCATTATCTCTGTTCAATGTTTACGAGCCCGAGTCGTCCAACGAATGATTGGCAAGACCCATTTCGCCAATGTTCGCCCACTTCCCATTTATGTTACGCCGACCTATCTCGACACATTAAACGAAACGATAAGTTATCGCCGGTGCAGCCATTTTGTTTACCTCTGTTAGCGTGGACCGAATTTATACAACCATATAAATAGTTGGCTTGACTTTGGAACTGATGGCGCCATCAGCATCAGATAGATAATAGTGTGTGAGTCAACAGGTGATTTAATGCCGCCTGCGGTCCACCTTACACTATATTCTGGTCGGTAGCAGGTTCAAATCCGTGTCGGGCTAAATAATTGGTTTTGAGATTTTTCTGTTAAGAAATAGCACATAAAACCGTCGGTCCTGTACCTGACCATTTCCCGATTGCGTTGCTATATACCCCATCGGATTATGAGAGCGATGTGGGAGAAACTGCCCCTGGGTTTGCGCACACACTTGTGCAGTATAATACGCCGCGCGTAGATGGTAACATTACATCTCCGCTTACCATCAGGTGGGATTTTGGTCAAGCTCAAATCAAGCGCTATTTCTTACAATCTCACCCACTTATCTATATTTAGGCCCAAATAATAATAAAAATAAACGGTGATATTTTTTTTCTTCTTTCGTGTCGTTGTTACAACTTATAATTAATAGCCATAGTAATAATATAAGCCATTTGGACCAGTGAGTAGCTACCCAAAATAGGTATATAAAAAGAAATCAAATATAGTTTGTATAAAGGCGGTCTAACTCATCTATGAGATCTCTTTCTTTACCTATAACAATGCACGACAAAAATCTTTTATGTAAACTTAATAGCTGCTTAGTAATACTTCATCCTCGAGAGTAACTACATTCATGTTCATATCATATGAGTATTATTATTAAAGCGGGCGTAATTAATTTAATGAACAAGATACCTTCAGAAAAAAAAGATTTACTCCCGATACAAGAATAACGATCTGCCGATGCATTTTGTTTGTGACGGCAAATATTATTAATATTCCACTAACTGGTTTTCTTTCATTTAGTTTAATGGGTGCTCATTAGATAAGTTTCCTTCACTATAATATGTATAATTTTTATTTAAATTGAAGTCAACCGTGTACTGTAACACTCGACGACTCGTAGGGTTGATTCATAATCTCCCTTATGAATTGCTTTGTATCCACCGACCAGTGAGCAATCAAAAGATATTCCATCACCAAAGGTTTATGTATCATCATCTAACATAAACTTGCATTTATAGTCATACCACAAGAGTTCCAATAATCGCTAAACTATTATCATGTAGAACCTATGTGGTCTACTACTGAATACATAGGAAGACTTTATTTTTCCGCCATCAATTTTTTCTATGTATAAAAAATTATGAAAATATCCATTTAAACAAATTTGCACAAATTACATAATTTATCTAAATGACCACCAAGTCCCATACATTATTGCCAAATCATGGGCCTTACAATGCGAGGACATCGGAGCAAATATCCGCTTAAATTGTGGGAGTTACATTATTACTACCTCATATAATTTGGTTGATAGACTCTATTATTGTCTAACCTTATAATAAGCTAGAACCTACAACCTTAGCAGCAACAGCTTCGAATCCACAAGTCCACTGTTCCTTGTAAAGTAATCGACAGGGGGATTAAATTCAGAATAATTATCTAAAATGGTAGGAACAATTGTAGGATTTTTTATCCCATCTAGACATTTTATAAACGGGCAAAATTGGCTAGCTATCTATGTTTAGCTCAAACCCGTGGTGCTTTGCGGGAGTCTGCCTGTATGGATCGGCAGGGGCACAAGGTGGCAGGGTAGCGTCAGGCCGCGTCTCTATCGATCCGGCGGCGGCGGCCCGGCTGCGACTCGCCCGGCACCTCTCATTGTACAATGCAAGTGCCATTTACGTACATTACCATCGTCTGAAACAATGATAATTATTCAGCACTTTGCCTGTCATGTTCACAAGTAAGTGAAGTCTAATAAAATATTAAGCATTATAATAAGAAACTAAGGCGATGGCTCAGTCCGCCCGTGCGGTCTGTTTTATCACTGAATTGTTTTATCACTGACTGAAACAAAGCACTTTCTTAGACGACTCATGTAGTTCGTTCCTAATCTTACTCCTCCTGAATGTCTTTTTTTTTTATTGCCTTAATAAGCAGACGAGCTAGCGGCCCACCTGATGGTAAGTGGTAACCGCTGCTCATGGACATTCGCAGTGCCAGCATAGCATGTTTGTTTTTCTTAAAATTTATTTGACACAGTGGTAATGACCATAATCGTGAGTGCATATATCTGAATTCATAAAAATCTAATTCGCCACATCTGAAAAATCACCGAAAATAACAATCACATTGAAATCAGTGTAAAAGTAGGTATAGAGATCGACTTAACTACACCCATTTCAATATTTACAAGCAAACCGTATTTGACGATCTGGACAACAATATTACGACTTATCTAAAACAAGTTAATTTTATAACTAACTCTTGTTACACTGCACACAATCCGATATATCATACTCGCAGGAGTCTCTATTGCTCTCCATGACCCTTAGTATGCATTCGTGTAACGATGAAATTCCTCTTCGGATCATCAATCGAACGATCGGCCTGCGACATCGCGCTTAATAATAAAGCGACGGTTGCACCAAACATGTCTAAAATACCTGCCTTTTTACCGCCCTGAGCCAAGGTTGGGAACCCAAAGGGGGTGCCGTCTGCGCGCGTAACTAGTTTGTAGTTTTATTTGTTAGATGTGTTGAGTTCCTGTGAAGATGCATGAGATGGTCGTTTTACACCACTTATCTCCTAAATATCACTTCTACGTAAATCGGTTACAAATGGACTAAGCTGTTATCAAACAAAACGGCCATTAAGTGACAATGTCATATTATTATTGATATTATTTATGGAAAGTAATGCTATTTATATCGGTATAATAAATCTTGATATACTAGCTGCGACCCGCGATGTTGGCTGTTTTTCCACCTTATTGTAGCTTATTTATCAATTTAGGGTTATAGCCTTTTTTTTAAGGCAGGCGGAATGCCTACGCATGCCACCCACAAAAAATGTCTACGGATGATTATGCCAAACTCGCACCGAGTAAACCTAACCTGTCCCGGACTTGTCTTGGGGCCTGATGGGGAAGCCACGGGAACGTGGGAATGCTGCTCCGGTGCCCCTGAGTGTGTGGCTCTGAGTTGCCCCCCCCCCCCCCCCCCCAATTGCCGACTCCTGCCAGTCCGGCACAGCGACTGCGCCACAAACAGGTCTCTCTGCCTTCTCGCAGCTATGCGGTATAAGAGGACACTTCTCATACCGCAGCCCCGAGAGGACAGGGTAATAACCTATCTCCATTCTGTCCGTTCAGTAGGTTTTGCGTCATTGAGTAACAAACATGCTAACGAGTCGGGTGTTATAGACGTATGTGCATCTCTATCAAGTTACTTAATGGATGTCCCAAACGCAATGCGGTATTTTTCGCCTGAGAGCAATTTAAATCGATATGTTTCATAGCCATGTTTCCTCCAAATAGGTTAAGTTATTTAAAAGATACAACATATGCTAACCGTCAAAATTTTGATGGCTTGGTTATCTCGCTATATACATATCATTAAAACGTACTAAGAGTGAATAACACTTCATCGAAGATCTTATGTAAATGAGTTTTCGAAAAGGGCTAAGACGATAATGATGTATTTTACATAATGCGTTTATATGAATTAAAAATCCAAAGTCAAGTCTCTAAACAATCCAGTCAGGTAAGCGGGTAACTACACCTTGCGACACACATGGCGACACTAACGCGTTGCCGACACTGTCCTCTCTGCGGTGTTCTATGCAATGGCGACCTTTCTTGCACCTAAATCCACAAGTTTAAACAAATGAAAGCCTATACCCGATTTTATTCTTGATAATGACGCACGCCTACAGTTATCATATAAATATACTTTCATAGCTTCACCTGACAATAGAGGTGACCGAGCGTGGGCTCAAACAGTTTTACCTGGAGTGTTTCTGTTAGATGGAAATATGGAATTACTTCTCTAGTCGAGTTGTTTCTAGAACAAAATAACTATATGCTCTTCCTCGCTTATATTGTTAACGTTTAGCGGTCGCGTGATGGTTAATGGAATAATGAAATTTATTCAGCACTTGCGTGTTAACATACACGTCGTTTGCAAAACTCGCGATTAAGCAGTAAAGTCGTAACAGGTAAAGCCTGGCTATCCCGACCCATCGGAGGATGAGAGTGAGGGATAGAGAGTTCACCAGTATTTGCGCACGCACTTGTTCACAATATCGTGCAGATAGATGGATAGCTAGTCTCCATTGAGACTCGCTGTCATGGGTCTAATTCTACCTGGTCATTTGACGTGGTAAACAATTTATAGAATCACGCCAATCTTGCCCGTGTATATGAAGAAGTAGCTGTGCCTCGCGGTATTTCCCGCGTTATTCTTTTTAAATTATAGCCTATGTGTGTGGTGTCAGCTAACTCCATACCAAATTTTATTAAAATTGGTCCAGCCGTTTAGACGTGAAGATGTAACAAAGTTTTTTTATTATTATTAATAATAATATCCTGCGGAGAGACGTGGCCTCTCTATGTGTCCTTTACCGCATTTACCACGGGGAGTGTTCAGAGGAATTGTTCGAGCTTATACCTGCCGCCACATTCTGCCACAGACCCTCTCGCCAAAAGTGGAAATTTCATCCTTATCACTTGAATGAATGGTCATCTACCACTGTGCGTTTCTCAAGAAACTTGTTGCCACGCACTACCGCTCTGTGGAATCAATTAGCTGCGGAGGTATTTCCGATCCAGTATGACATGGCAACCTTCAAGAAGCGAGCCTATTCCTTTCTTAAAGGCCGGCAACGCACTTGCAGCTCCTCAGGTGTTGCGAGTGTCCATGGGCGGCGGTGATCACTTACCATCAGGTGACCCACTTGCTCGTTTGCCAACCTATTATATAAAAAAAATATATATATATCCTGGGGTATTATTTACACACGGCCATCTGATCCCAAACTAAGCAGAGCTTGTAGTATGGTAACCAGATAACTGATATAATACATATACTACTTTTCTTTTGTAAATACATACTTATATAGATTATTTATAAGAAACTAGTTTTAAATTGATATGGCCTATTCATTCCGTACGGTTTGAAGCCTAGAAGCTAGATGTCTGAATCCCCAAAAACGCGTTATACATAAAATAACCTGAGCGGAGCTCCGTCACCCAGGTACTTATATTTATAACAACATTTCTGATAACTACGTCTAACCTACTGACATTGATATGAATATAGGTAATGCTGAAAAATCCTTATCTTCACGCCCATTCTTATCGCAACACTTGTTATAAAAATTGATTATACTAAGTATCGTATTGTTTTACCGCTATTCGATTAGCTATATAGGGTGTTACATAAATAATAAAGGAAATTGAAGAATCTCAATCTACCCTTGAAACTGAATTAATTAAGATACACTCCCCACACACAGAATGCGTCAGCCGATCGACATTTTTGTACGGAAAGATATTTTTTTATAATTAAATCACTAATTTCGGTACCACTTGGCTTCTAAGTTCCATTTCATCAATTAAACAAACTTACAGAAAATATAAACCGCATTGAAATCAGTTCATCTCTTTGAGAGTTACTATAGTCAGACGGACATAGGGCCTTCTAATTCATTACACCGGTTAAATTATTACTTAGGAGCCAAGAGTCGCTCCTTTGTGTTAACTGCTGGCTTGCAACTGCGTAGCTAAGGAACTTTTCCTTTGTTACAAAACGGAATGTGCGTTATCACGTGTGGAGTTTTGTAATCTCGGTTACTTACTCGATACATGTTTGGATCTCGTTGGCTCATATCAATATGTTATAGTATTGCACTTATGCAATAAATCATTATTCCCTTATCTGCCAGAAGACGTTCTTGTTTAACTTTCTTTTGACTTGTAATTTTCAGTTAGCCTTGAAGGCATTCTCTAGCAGCGGGGACTGTAGCCTTTTATACAGCTATACGTTTACTGTGTTAGCCTAGCCTTTTAGACGAACCTATTTTCAGTCATTTCATGGTCCAGATTTGGGATTGACACGCCACATGCACAGATGCAAACTTCACATCGAGGCAAGAAAAAACAAAACCAATCAAAATATTCAAGAAAAATATAGATTATATAGAAATTATTGTGTAAATATCCTGCAAGCTCAAAAAAACAAATTCGAACAAAATCTACTCCTCAAAAATAAAAATAATATTAAAAAAACCTGGGTTTCAATAAAAACAATATGTAACATTGCCAAATCTAGACATAAAAATGAGGACTTACTCCTAATTGAAAACAGCACACACATGTCATTAAATACCGTAAATAAGTATTTCAGCTCCATTGGAGAACAACTAGCCAATACAGTTCTTAACAAATTAGGATCAACTGAAAATAAACTGACACAAAATTTGAAAGCCTCAACAAATAACTCGGCTAACTCTTTATTCTTCACCCCCACAGATAAATTTGAGATCACCAAACTAATTGGCACGCTCAAATCCAGCAAAGCATCTGGAACAGACAACATAAGCAACGACATGTTAAAAATTGCTAAGTTTGTTGTAGCTGACCCGATTGCATACATCTGCAACTTAAGTTTATCTTCAGGTTTAGTCCCTGGTGAATTAAAAATAGCCAATGTTATCCCAGTCCTAAAGGCAGGGGATTCCTCCGAGCCTGCTAATTATAGACCAATATCACTCGTAAGTGCCCTATGAAAAATAATTGAAAAGATAGTCAATGTTAGGTTAACAAACTACTTGGACAAGCACAACTTATTGGCTGGGAACCAATTTGGTTTTCGCACGGGTAGGTCCACGGAGGACGCTGTCACACAGCTTGTAGATACTGTGATTAAAAAAACTGATGAAGGCCATAAATGTGTCGGCGTCTTCTTGGACCTAGCTAAAGCCTTTGATAAGGTTTTTCGGCCATTACTTATTGAAAAGCTGGAGTTGATTGGAGTGAGGGGCCTTGCATTACAGTGGTTTACTTCATACCTTTCAAATCGGAAACAACGTGTTCAAATTGGAGAGCATTCTAGCAACTACGTAGATATTACATATGGCGTACCCCAGGGTAGTATTCTGGGACCCACACTGTTCCTCATCTACATAAACGACCTATGCTCAATGAAACTCCAACATGCCAGTATCTTTACTTTTGCTGATGACACTGCTATAGTTTTTCATGCAAAAACTTGGGATAGGGTCGTTTGTGTAGCACAGGAAGGCCTTAGGACAGTATCTAGTTGGTTGCAGAATAATCTCCTTACGCTAAATACCAATAAAACCAAATTTGTTAGCTTCAGAGTTTCTTTTCGGTCTGCGCCAGAAAGACCACTGGAAATTATAATCCATGAATGCAATAGCTATAATAATCATGTCACTAAGTGCCAATGCCAAGTCTTAGAACAAGTATCTTCAATAAAATACCTAGGTATATTAATAGACGAAAAACTTACGTGGAAAAGTCAGATAGAGGCACTTGTTAAACGTGTAAGGAAACTATCTCATATTTTCAAGAAATTAAGATCTATTGCGAGTCTTAAATTGGTTCGATCCGTGTACTTTAGTTTATGTCAATCTATTTTGAGCTACTGTATACCAGTTTGGGGCACCGCTAATAAGACTGACCTGATTAAACTCGAACGAGCTCAGCGAACGATCCTGAAAATTATACACAAAAAGCCTTGGCGCTACTCTACTGATTCTCTATACTTGGAATGCAACCTTCTCCGTGTGAGGCAATTATTCATTACCTCAAGTGTGCTTCGATTTCACAAGGTCGCGATACATAGAGCACGCTCATCACACAGGACTCTCAAATGGGATCGACCAAAAATGCGTTCTTCTTTTGCACATAAATGCTTTGCTTATCTTGGACCCTTTCTGTATTCAAGATTTTGTAATAATAATAAGAGTGTTTTAAACATGACCTATTCGAGATGTAAAGCTACCATTTTCAATTGGCTTCATCCTAAAAACTACAGTCAAACTGAAGAACTATTACACATCGGTTTGTAATGCGCAGTCTTCCACACACACACACACACACACACACACACACACACACACACACACACACACCATTCAATCACTCTCTCACACGCACACACATTTTTATTTAATATAATTGTAATTTTTTTTTTACTTCTTAATTTAATTTTTACTTTTCAATTTTAATTTTTATTGTACGTTTTAATTTAATTTTTACTATTTAAATTAAATTTATACTTGTTTTATATGAAGGAAGGAACTGGGCCTCACGACACAGGGAATCCTAGTGTGAAGCTCAGCAAACATGTTAAACATTAGCACATAAGTTTAAGTTTATTTTAAGTTGAAATTATGTACATCAAAAATTTTTTTGTTTGTTAATGTAATGTATCCTATATTGTGTAAATGAAAATAAATTTTATTTTATTTTTATTATGTACTGTGATGTGGGAATGTAACCCCATTTGCACATATATTCTTCAGATATGCCAACCCTCGTGCGTAGTGCGTTAAGAGAGCTATAGGCGGGCCATGACAAATTATGAACCTCCCCAATGGCCTTACTGACACTCACCGACACTATATCAATCTTTATATATGGCTTGTATTCCTAGTTTTACCCAGTCGGGGTAATTTTTGAGCGAATACAATATTGTCTCTCATGAACTGGAACTGACACTCACATACACACTACAATTTAGAATAAAATCTCCCAAGTGGTTCATGTTTGTTATGTTACATCGATTGTACTTTATTTGTACCTTTTTGAGAGAATTAAACGATTATATTATTATTATTATATTATGTTTCCCATCACCAATCGTTCAGGGTTTTATTCAGCTGGCGGTGAGAATCTGGTTTAAAGAAGGAAAGTAAATAAAAAAGTCCTGGGAATATCAGTAGGTACACATCCAGCTAACTCCATCTGTCAAATTTCCCCAATTGAAAGTGAACCTTATGCTTAAATGATAAAGTTGAAAATCTATAAAAGAAATTTGACAGATTGGGGTAGCTGGACGTGCTGGCGTCTGTACCTACTGGTATTCCCAAGACATTTTTTATTTACTTTCCTTCTTTAAACCAGATTCTCACCGCCTACTGGCGTCTGTACAAATATCCAAAAAAAATATGGGACATCAAAAATTAAATGAAGTAATTTACAAGTCGGACGTAATTACCTTTGAAGGATGAACTGAATTGTAAATAGATAATTAGCTGGAAATACTAAAAGAAGTCTTTAATCGATAACGTGTAAATGAGGACAAGGTTGGAGCTCATAACACTTTTGTTTGAGTTAGCGGTGAATGCATAATGGTATATTGATCAGCCACGTACCTAGCAACTACAATACTGCTATACAAATATGGATTTCGTTTAAAATATAAAGGCGCTACACCTGACCGACTAAAACCCCGCAAGATAAAGATCTGCATAATATGTACGGATTGTCATAAGAAACATCTCGATTGGCCCGCCTGTTATCAGAGTACCAGGGATGGTAGACTAGCTAACGCTGATTTAATGCGGTCCGAAATATCTGGATCAAATAACATAGAGCGAATTCAATATGACGATAGGTTAGCTCATATAAAAACTTAGCAAACACGGGCAATTAGATACAAAAAATGTAAGTGTTACGATGAAGCAAGTAGTTAAATACTTTAAACCTATTACACCCTTGTATCTTTTACTGTATTGCCAAGACACATGGTTATCATTTTAAGCCCAATTTTAAATTAGAATTGCGCGGACGTAGGAGCATGACATTTGGAACAGTTAAATTTCACATAGAGAAGGAGAATAAAAAGCTAATCTTTATATAATGGGCATTAGAAGTAAATTATTTTAATAATAAAAAAATATCTCTCACTACCATGATTTTGACACTGACAAACTGGGTGTTACAACTGAGAACAGATTAATGTTATTTGTCTTTAACCGACTTCATTAATGTCTATAGTCTCTGACAAAACAACCTGAATGATTTAAATTTCGAACAAGTGCATTCTCTAGTAAGAATAATTTCGTTTAAACTATTTACGAACAGATGAAAGATACCGCGTCAGACATAATATGGACACACAGACCAAGTTACAAATGAATAACATCCCACTTTTAGTTGGTATTTATAACTAAGTAGTTGTATAGAAACTGTGTACCTTACCTTTTCTATAGAAACATGTATATTTATACATGTTTCTATAGACAAACTATACACATAAGCGTCTGGAATGGAATAATCAAATTTTGAATAACCCGCTTGTATAAGGCTCTGTAACGGATGGAGTGTAGCAGCAGTACGCTAAAAATTAACTTTAGAAAACAATATAAATAACAGTCTGCAATAGTATTAAGAATAGTGGAGCAACCTATTTGAATAAGGGTCCGATATTGATGTCGCAGGGCGCTGAAAAGGGACTGGAGAAACCTATACTAATATGCGTCTGAAATGGGAGATAGAAATCAGTTCTGATTATCGTCAATGGTGTTTAGAATTCAATTTTTAAAGAGTTTTCTGACCCTCGTCTCTATTGCCCAGTGCATTAGTGAAAACTACCTAAACTAACAATAAATGTTTAAAAAAAAAAAGTGCTTATCTGTAATTGTCTCTAGTAGGAGACGATCACAGCCCTATCTATCATGCTAGGCACAGGATATGCACAAAAAGGAGAAGAATTGACTAAGACCTATTATTCGGCAATAGGGATAAGACGTCTATCAATATGGGGCGATAATAGCTAGCTATGTACGCGTCCCTAAAGTTAAGTACTTCTGTTGTTGACTGCTCCAGCAGTGTCACAGTCATACATCTCTAATAATTATCATAGATAAACGCTACGCGGAGAAGAGCATGGGTGGAGGTGATGGTACAAAAAAATTCCTTGGGACTACTAACACACTGCTATCTGATCCCAAACTAGACACAGCCTGCACTATGACAAGAAGACAATTGATAAAAAAAAAATCTAAATACATACATATTAAAGATTATTTAAACCCAGACACATACCAAATATCATCACACGTTCCGAGGAAATACCCGCCAGAGAACGGGCAGCAGCGTTTTTCGGTGAACTGTTATGACCATCAAACTGCGATTGCAAACCCGTTTGCCAAGCGTGGCGATTAAGGTATATCCCCCACTCCTTGGGGAGGCTTTAATCCAGCAGTGGACTGGTCGTGGCTGATATAATGGTGATGATGACAGACCAAATAATCGAGTTCATCCCACAAAGAATTGTCCTTGGTGGGAATCGAACCCACGACCTCAGGCGAAGAGGTCAGGGTCACTATCTACTAGATCAACAAGCCAGTCAGGCAAATCAGTATAAAGGAAGTCGCCTGTTGTGTCCTAATACATTTAGAGATGTTGTAAATTTAATTGGTATTGCCAGTAGTGTTTGATACTATTTCTGTACATGAGTTCCATTGCTTTTATTATCATGTCGCCACGTATTTATCAAGAATGCGAGCGCACTGAATTACCAGCCAATTACAATTTAGTAGGCTAGGTTGATTACTGCAGAATTAAATAAAAAACCGGCCAAGTGCGAGTCGGACTCGCGCACTAAGGGTTCCGTGAGTACCATTATCTATAAAAAATCACGTTTCTTGTATGGGAGCCCCCTTAAATATTTTTGAAGTTATACTTCTTTTGGCGCGATGGAGAAAAAGGATGAGAGTGAATTTTTACGATGCGCGCGCACACCGACACCAAAAAATTTAACAGCATGAAGTTAGTTCTAGGTGGTATGAAAATTGATAACTATGTTCAAGTTGTATATTAAGAAGTATAACTTCTAACGCGTGTACATAAGTACACACAAGATTTTGTTTATATTTTTTGTATTTGTTGTTATAGCGGTAAATTTCAACTGTCTAACTATCACGATTCACGAGATACAGCCTGGTGACAGACGGACAGACAGACAGCGAAGTCTTAGTAATAGGGTCTCGTTTTACCCTTTGGGTACAGCACCCTAAAAAGGCAGATCACACAGAATAAAGGTGTTCTTTTTATCGTTTCTTGCGATTCTTGTGCGTAAAGTCTGTGTATATCACGTACAGCATGCTTATTACGTATCTTGCGGAAGGCAAGCGATAGTGTGCTTCGCGCAATAATTGCCTTTCCATTGCGTATTCGTATTGAGTATCGATTCACGCGACAGCTATCGCTTTGCTTCTATCAGATGCTTAGACCGAAATTTATATAAGGTTAGAGAGATACACATTTTGAAGTCAGGACCAGATCAGAACTCATTATCTGGGTTCAATATGATATTACTAGACAACCGACCGAGTCATAACTTAATAATAAACTCGATCTTGAATTAGCTGCTACTTAGCAAACTTTTACTCTGTTCGAAACGACTTCAGACTGTTCAACCGTACATAATGAAGACCTGGGTTCAAATCCTGAGCTGGGCCAAAAAGTGGTTTTGTGAATTTTATTTTAAGAAAAGTTCTCAGTAGCATTTAAAAATCTACTACGAATACGTAGTAGTTCTATATACATACTAAAGTATTTTTTTACAGTTGACGACCGTAATAGTCTTTACTATAAACACGCCCCATTAAATTTCGCTTGAAAGAAAACAAACATTAAAATGTGTACATAACACTGTTATTTACTCTTGGTTCATTGGTTTGTTGTGTTCGCACGTGGCGTTACTTACGTAATATCGTACTGTTACACAGAACACACTAGCGTCGGTACAGAAATAGGCGCCCACACCTGTCTGCAACTGACATGACATCCGTGATCCAACATACGAATACGTATAGGAATACTTCCGCATTCTATTCACCACCCTACTTATGTATCGTTCATCATAGAATTGTCCACCTCTGCCAATACCTTGTTAATAAATAATTGGTCTAGCGGTAGCGTGTTACAAGAAACCACAATACCAAGTTTCAAATCCCATGTCGGGCCATAACTGATTTTGGGATTTTACTGTGAAAATAATAATATCTCTGTATCAGCCAGAAGTCTGATGAAGGAGTTGGCGGTATTATTCCCCCGTGCCTCGGACAGTGTGTTAAACCGTCGTTCCTGTACTTTCCGGTCGTGTCGCTAGGCGTCCCATCGGGTCATGAGAGTGATGGAACAGAAAGTGCCCCTGTGTTTGCGCACACACTTGTGCAGTATAATATGTACTGCGCAGATGGCTAGTCTCCATTGAGATTGGCCGCTGTGGTCGAAATTTGGCTATAATTAATCACACAGAAATCATAAAGGTGTTTGTGATGTCAATTACATCTCAGTCTTTGTAAAATGAACGTTCTTAGGTCATCATTCTTTATCATTGACAAAATGTTATGTTTGAATACATTATAAAGCTATAAAAATTGTATTATATTACAATTGTCAAAGTGTAGCAAAATCTAAACTACTTTTACATCAAAAATATTAAAATGTGTCTAAAGATGTCAACAAAGCAATAAGTAATATAATTAAATATGAATATGTCAATAAATAAGTTATAAATAACGTCAATAAATTCATAACCACAGTAAAATAAGACGCCTAAATACCTGATGCTATTTAAACCATTAAAACGTCAAAAATCTCATAGTGCTATAGTCAATGCTAAGACCAAGTTTGGACTTCTTAGATATCATCTATAGGTATAGTAAAATTAAAAATAAATTCAATGAAATATGCCTTCAATTTCCTCCCTGGTATACAGGTCATTTTTTAATTCAACGGGAAGCCTGTTAAACAATTTTACCGAGTTATAGAGTTGTGTTTTACATTTAAGGTAGGGGCCAAGTTGGACGGCAAATTTTTCCTCTTCGTAAACTCCTGTTTTTGTCCGTCTTCATAACTTTGGTAATTATGGATATATTTTATTAGGTTGGTCAGTAAGATATATACAGTAAATACCTATATATGATATAGTATACAAACTCGGAACCGTCAATATCTTGAGAGTTTTGAAGTATAGCTAACACGAGTCCTGCTGCTGTATTTTAACTTTTGTTGTTTTGCCCTTTTTTGAGACACAGACTTTTTTGGTATTGTAGACTAGTGGTAGTATATAGGGTATTAAATATGGCACCGGAGCAGCATACCCGCGTCTCCGGGGCTCCCCCCATCCGGCGCCAAGAGGATTCCGCGGCAGGTAGGTTTAGTCGGTGCGAGTCCGACATACCCACCCGTAGACACTTTTTGCGGGAATACGTAGGCATTCTTCCTACCTTACAAAAAAGGGTATTAAATATGTTCTCTTACTAAGATTGCGTTATTATATAAACTGTATCTCTGATTGTTATTCTAATTTATTTAATTTTATTCCACGTTATCCCTGCACGATTTTGCTAATATCGAATTTGCGAATATCATCTGTGCTTATGGGAAAAATTTTTCTTTGTTTTCCAATATTATGTACTTTCTCCTTCGATCCTTTTATAAATATCACAGCAGAATATTTGAGCCTAATCCAAACTGTACAAAACCTCTACCAACCCTGACGATGAGAACACTTGAGAATAATAAAAATCTCAAACTGTCAAAAGTGTGGCAATGACTACATTGTAAGCTATACTTATGACAATTTGTATAGAACAGATGTCACCAACATACACAGTGCCACCAATTCTATGCAATGACAATTAAAATAATCTAATATCATTGCTTTTGTTTCGTATTACGTCCACTGCTGGACAAAAGGCTCCACAAAGAATGGGGCGATATGCCATAATCGCCACGCTTGGCAAATGGGTTGGCGATCGCAATTAGATGGACATAGTTCACAGAAAACACTTACATTAGTTTACTGGTGTATAAGGCGAAATCCCCAGTGCCTACCGTTACGCAAACGACTTGAAAGCCTTATAGTATCAAAACGCGCAACCAGGTGTTGATTGAATTCGTTTTATAACTCACTTCGGAACAGTAAATGTTTGATTTATTAGTTATTACAGAAGCCATATTAAAATAGCAATTTACTACGTAACGATCATTATCACAAGTATTCATCATCGATATTAGAAATAAATTGCGTAGCCTCACGAGTAAAGTATTAGCGCGCACAATGAGATACAATATTGGCCTACTTGCGCGCATTGCGTAAACGACCGTAGACTTGAACTCATTCTTTTCGCTGACACACTTTCCTAAAACCTCCTCACCTTTTTATTTTTGGCAAATTGACACAAATCTAGAGAAAACATGTGTTTCTACAGTACAGCATAAATTGTTGCTCCGACTGCTCAAAGTAGGTCGTCATAATGGAGACTGGTTGCACCGAACGTAACGTAACGTTGCCAGTTGGTGCGGCAAAAAGGTTTTCAATATCTCAACTAGGAAACCAGCGTTTAGTAGCGCAACTACGTATTTTTATGAAGACGATCGCATTAAACCCTCTTTCAATTAATGAAAATTCTAATATATTTTGAAACAAATTTGGCATAATTTTTAAATAAACTTGTGGATATAGGTATATTGCACTGGGTAATAACTTAGTCCAAAATAGAAATCTATTGTTCACGTCAGTATATGATACTGAATAATAATCTAAAACTCTAGTCTATTAACTTGTAATTGTTTAAGTTCCTAATTTGTATACTGAAAAAGAAGTATGATTAATGAAAATTAACACAAAATCTTCGCTATGTCCTCATATCCTTGATGGTAGCAGCAGCCAAGTTAGTATTTCTTTAGCAGAATTTTAGCCTGCACTAATAAATATATGTCAATTATCTCGAGATAACTCTTGCTCCCCAAATACGATTCGACTTTACTTTCATCATTATCATGACAGCCGTACGATGTTCACTGCAGTATAAAGGCCTCGCCAAAAGAGTTCCACAATGGATTTGTGTCTATCATTTAAAGGGATATGCCATAATCGCCAAGTTTGGCAAACGGATCGGCGATCGCAGTCATGCTTCAAACAAATGACCATTTAATTTTAATTATCATTTTATATGTAGTTAATTTTATGATCCGGAAAAACTTTGCTGCGTTAGATTGGCCAATACGTTTTAATATTTCGTGCAATTGTATTTTTTTTTTTCAATTTCACCTTGTTATTTTTTTCGTTCTGATGGCTTTGTTCTTACTTTGGCTCATACTGGTGAGGCGATACAATTGGGTCTTATTAGCCTTACGATGTGGAAGGCATTACTATAATTCCTAATCCCGATAGTTTGTAATATCATAGTTAACGTTACAGTCACTAAAGATATCTACACTTTTCTCTCGGAGAAATCATTTGTGGATGTTAATCCGTAGAATATGATCGTGATCGTGGTGAACGCGGAAAATTATGCAAGAGTCACGGATTGTCGTCACGAAACCTTTTGACTACACGTCCCCTCGTCGTCGGCCCGGCTGTTGCAACACCAAAGCTTTCTCTTCGATCGAACCGAAAGTGTTATTTATAACTTTTCAGATGTACTACGCAGGAACGACTCTATAATTTAACGTGTTTTTAAGGTGCGATCCAAAGAATATATTTGTTTTATTCATGGTTTAAAACTGACTAACATATTTAACGATGGAAATTTCAGAGTCATTTTTGTATTATTTATACCAAAACATTTTCAAAATCATAATAATACTAGGTTTTTTTATTCTACAACTTGATTTCTTTGCCTAACTCTAATATTATTTAATTTCATTGTTCATTTCAGGTAAGCCATACTCAAGGTTCTAAAATAAGTTTTATTTTCAATCTTGGGTGGATTAGAGCCATAAGGCTTCTTAGATATAACAAGAAAATCGACTGAGCTGTTCCAAAGTTACTATTTTATTAGTTGTAGGGGAATTTGACGGTTAGGTTACAACATGTTTTTTTACGGTCGTAAAACAGAATTTAGATAAGAAGGCCACATACATTTGCTTAAATTATACAAAGTTCTAATGATCGTGTCATAATCCTCAAGAGATAATGTAAACAGAATAAATTACCGATAAAGCTTTTATGTGCACTGTTTAGTAACTGCATGCACTTAGCAACTATTAATTATGTAGTGTATGTACTTTTTTATCAATTTGAAACTGAAAGTTAAACTTATCAAACAAAGATCTCGTACCATCCTAAATTCCTTAACTACCTCAAAGCTGCTGGGCCGATATTTTTCATATGGTTAAATATTCTAACCTAACGTAACAGTTCAAACATTTATATGTAAGTAACATTAGACCAGTATCTGATGACATTACCATCAACGAAATAGATCACGTATTGGGGCATGATAGGCATTTGATCATGTTTGGCATGTACTGCATCTAAGAACCACATAATATACATTGTCTCCGTTTCATCAATTATTCACCACTTATAGAAACTGTATCTACAGTGCCCCATCTGCGTTCACGGTCTATTTAATATTTCCACACAGGCCAGGCCAGTCGGAACCAGCTGGAAAGTGCTCCAAAGTCTGCTGGAGACGGAAATTTTACAGTCAACATTTCAATCCGATCGTCGTATGCTTCCGAAATAGAGGATTCCGTTGTTCTAATATAGTATTTCGGGCATTTCAGGCTGCTTCTGGGTGGAGATGAGAGCATCTTGTTCTTGTTTATTTTGGCACAATCGCTTTACGGCGAGATTACCACTGAGTCATTGTAAGCAGCTAATTATTGTTTGAGATTTTCGTTTATAGCTATCTATATCTTTTCTTATCCATTATTCGGTGATATGATGCTATGCAGTTGGCAAGCCATTACCGTCGTCTATATTGCAACATCCATCAAGCGTTGGCACTCCAGCAAACGTTTTTCTCTTCTTTATTGAAGAACCTGTTGTCTATCGTAAATCCTTTCCATTGCACGGTCTCAGCGTGTGTAAGGCAGTTCCTCTGACACTGAAAGTACGATATAGCTATGCTCGGTTAAAAAATATATTATACTGGCACATAACGCAACGTACTAGAGAATCGGAATAGTGTTATTTGGCTCTAAAACATCCCGACTGCGGAAGTATGTTGCAGAATAAATATAGCCATAATGGCGTCGTGTGTAAGTAGGTTGCCAGAGCTCATCAGGAAGAAAGGATGGATCAGAAACGCTTTGGTGATGGTGGGCCCATCGCATTGCAAATTGCAAACGACCATAAGCTACGGTTACAGCTTACCATTACGTGGGCAAGTACCTAATACAAGAATACTTCAATAATACTGTTGAATAAGAACAATTTTATTGTAAAACGTCCCTCCAGTAGTAGCAAAATTTGCATTTATTAACTAGCAACGCGATATTCAGGTCAACTGTACAATGTACGTGTAACCTGGTGACATTTTGCTGCACATTTTCCCCTGGCTATTAAAGTCTAAAAGTGTGAAATATTAATATTTCTAGCAAATTATTCGCACGAAAAGGAAGCTTTATTATGCGTCAATCGATTTCATTGAGTGCAGTTTATTTCAGTCGCCAGTATCTCTGCCCTTGTAGTTGTTTTAATGGGAGGTACGACGAAATTATCTTTACTCTCATGTGATATTCTGCCCTTTCATTTTTTAGATCTCCAATATTGTGAGAACGTACTCGTACGTATGCAGGCGTGCCTTGTTGCAGAACCAACTGGCTTTAGCCAAGCTCAACCGTACTCCGGGCATTTCGTAAATTTAAGTTTAAGTTAAGACTAAAAATTGCATTTCGTAAATTTAAGTTTCGTTCTTTGAACCAATAACATGTCTCATGTGCATGGTCATATTCCTACTATAACTTCCATATTCATATCACGCTTGATGCAGACCTGTACAAACCGGCACAAACCTATTCCCAACATTTTTCTGGAACGAATTAGTGGAAAAAGGCGTTGGATCGCAGAGATTCAAATTTCTTTCTTTGAAATCAATAACTGGCTCAATTTTGTCGTCGTTTTCGTTTAGGCTTGGTGCCATTGACACGGTTACTTCGTATTATACTATGTTGGTAGTACACTAAATACATATATCGCTGGTTGTAGAACGAACTAGCATCAGCCAAGCACATATTATATGACTCAAACATTTTAGGTAAAAACTTATTAGTGTAAAAATAGTGACGTCGTATCTCGGCAGGCTCAAATTTCGTTCTTTGGAACTAACGATGTAGCCCATGTGTGTGTGTGATGGTATTCGTTCACGCTTCGTGCTCTTTACATGGTCACTTTGCATTATATCTTCCATATTGGTAGCACGCTACACGCAGACGTGCCCAGTTGCAGAACCAGCTTGCATACAAACTTGTTCAGAGATCGCTTGGCGACATGGCGAATGCCGTTTTATTTCTCGTCTGGTACGTCCCTGACGCCGGTACAGAAATAGACGCGAGTTTATACAACGTGTAACATAAATAGAGTGGGATACATGAGGAGCAACATCTATTTACAAAACTGTAGAATATGAAATATTACTAAAAAGGTACTAAAAATGTTTATCCCTCACACTAAGAAGCTGTTGTCTAAATTATTTTTAAAACACTAAATCTGCAAATAATATATGATTCGCTTAATAGCAGGTGGCTACCGGCATCTAAGGATGCTTGTAACATCCGCTCCATATTACTTAACTATCAGAAGAATAGCGATAGTATAATTTGTGCAATAATTGCTCGTCGATGGCAAAATCGTATTTATGTATCGATAAGTAGAAAATTAATTAAAATTTATTGCGCATATTTCGCTATCGCTAGTTTTCAGCCAAACACGTACCTAAAAGATAGGTAGGCCGTCCGCTCACTCAAGCCTACACAGTCTTTAGAGAAAGCCCAAAAGTAAGCCGATTGACAGCTTCTACCGAAAATATATATTTGTTTGTAAACAAATGGTTTATAAACTGCTCCAAAACTATTATTCAGTGTGACCGTTAGATTATCTGTCACACCAAAAAACGTATGTATAGGCGCCAGCACATCAAGCTACCCCAATCTGTCAAATTTCTCCAATTGAAAGTTAACCTTATGATTTTGTGATAAAGTTGAAAATCTATAAAAGAAATTTGACAGATCAGGGTAGCTGGATATGCTGGCGTCAGTACTTTAAAAATACATGGTTATATGTAAGATTAATCTGAAAAACCTAATAATAAGTAACATTTCATAACTCATTTATTTATCTTGATACTAAATGAAAAAAAATATTTATTATGGATCTAGAAACTAGTTACCAACACAACCTATACCACTCAATTGTTCAATGTCCGCTCATTATCCTACACAAAACATAAATGAAAAGGAAAGATAATAACTGAAGATTGTGCTTCTAGTGTAGTTAATATTTATAATAATTTGTTAGTAATAATAGTAATTCTATATATTTCACCACAACCAAAAAGATAAGAATTACTGCACGTATAGCGAGTCGCCACGCTCGCTCCTACCTCGGCGCCATACACAAAGTCTGGGTGTGCATTGTGAGCCTGAATTGCATATTTATAAAGTCCTCGTCGATATAGGTATTTATTTCCCTAGTACGCATTACGTGCCTACGTAAAATACATATAAATACAAAGCTATGTATTATTAAAATGATGGATATATTACCATTCTTAAGATACAATCTTCAAAATTTGTATTAAAGGTGCACAGCCCAATTGTGTTTTAACCTTCGATCAATATTATTGATCGAAGGTTTTAACTAATATTGTCTTTATATAATTATGGTACATAATTAATTAATTATTAATAATTAACAATTAAAATGCTAAAAAAATATCACTTGTATCAATATGTTATAAAAATATCACACTTTTTTTTTATTAATCATTAATTCTCTTAAATTATTCACATTAAAACAATGTAACAAAATCGCCAAACTGTTATAATATCAAGATGTTTTGGAATTAATGCTCTGATGCAGTAGATGAAGTTAAAAAAGTAGCATAACAAAGCTGAGAATATTTTAGCATATTATTTTATTATGACAATTATCATGTATGTTGAAATTGTGTGAACGTCATTTTATATAATGTAGATATTCGTGTACATTTTTGGAGTCGATAAATGCAATTTACTGCTCATGGATTTTATAGTCTATGAATGGCAAAATAATAGACCGCTGGTCTCAGCAACTCTGGACTGATAGGCGTCAGGCAGAATCAGACCGTTCACAAAAGTCTGAATATTAATCTCTGAATATATCGAGTAGCACAAATATTTACAGCCAGTGTAATGGAAACCCTGAACCCTTGTTCAGGGTTTCCAGGTTACAGGTGGGGATTTCTTCCATTATATTTATATGCCTGAGCACAAACTCCTCGTTGATTGTTGTATTCCTGGTCACATTACTTAGCAACGAAAGTGTTTACTCGGACTTTCGCTTCCGGAATTTGTGATCTACCCCAACTTTGATATTTGTTTAGTTCCATGGCAAAGTCACTTAACCGTCGTTGCTCATAAGATACCAAAAGTCTAAGCATTGTTAAGTACACAGTTTGTAATGTTTTCGCATTTCAAAGATATCGGATACAAAACTGTAGTATATCCATGAAGTTCTAATTAATATTATAAACGCGAATGTGAGTTTGATTCTTTGTTACGCTTTCACGCCTAAGTTATTTCGACGATCATCGCGAAACTTGGCACACACGTCGTCAGAGGTGCAGAAAAGGACGAATACCTTTTGCCCGGAAACAAAGAACTGTTACCGAGGGATAACGAAAGCAAAGAGGCGGTGAAAGAGGCAAGTTTGGTAATAAAGAAAAAATCTAAATTATTTTCTAGTACATAATATACTAAAATATCTGTGACTTTTCCGGGTACAGCCTATATCCATGAGTTAGATTCTAGCTTGCCAGTATTTTCATATGATAAGTAAATTTATCAATGACAACCATATTCTTTGCGAAGATAAAATAAATATATTTTGAATGCTACAAGTGTCATATCATCTGTGTACCAAATTAAACTAACTCCGTTCACTGGTTTCGCATTTTACGTATAAAGTTTCATCTCGCTTTCATCCCCTCAAGGGCTATGTCTATCACCTGGTTTCGAATTAGCAACGTCTCATTTATTATATCAAAATCAGTGCAGCTTGTCAGCCAGACAACACTTACGCATTTATATAATTCTTTATATTTTTCAACTATTTTTAAGTTATTCTAAGTTATCGCAATTTTTCCTCAAAGAAGGCAGATGATGCCAGTTCAATCCTTGCTGAACGACTATATTTATGTTTCTCTACATTTTGAATTAAGTTGAACTATGTTTTCATTTATTGTTGATAGACATACAGTACAGTATACCTGTCTATCTATATCGTATCATCTCATCGATTGTTTATTATGAACTGGAGTGATCTGTCTGGTTCGCAGGGGGCTCCGATGGAGGGTCGTCGGTGAGGTCGTTGAACCGGTAGGGCTCTGGAGAAGTCGCGTATGTTTCGGCGGGGGTGCGGCGCTGCACTGGGACGGTCGTTGATCCCCCGGAGTGCACCCCAATATAAATGCACTATGATTAAATTGTAGATCTGTAGACACTGGGAAATATATTTTTTCCTTATAGATTGTAAAGTTCAATGAAATGTCTGAATCATCCTACTAATATTATAAATGTGAAAGTTTGTGAGTATGGATGTATGGATGTTTGTTACTCTTTCACGCACTAAGGGATGAATGGAATTTTGTACTAATATAGCTTATATATCTGAATAACACATATTTAATTTATAAATATGAACGCGGTTGAAATCGCGAGGCACAGCTATTCTGTTGTTTAGGTGGGTGAGTCTTATTGTAAGCTGTAGCTTACCACGTAAATTTACTGGAGCCTTCATTGCTAAAAACTATGTTATGAATCTATGCATATTATTGCTACAATGTGAATTATAGTCATGAAGCATGTTTTGCCATGCTTTGAGGTATTTTTTTTACCACTAACACGAAAACGAGGGGTCTCATTATAAGTTTCAAAGCTATGCCTGTTTATCTGTGGAATCGGCACAAACTTATAAACGGATGAACTAATGCGTTTACTTATCTGGCAACTAGTTTAATCGTGATGGTCTTTACCCATTCCAATAAGTTTGGCTTATGTACACAAAATTAAATATAACATCTTTATTTTGGAGTCAGCTGTTATTGTCGGTCAGATAACTTACTATTGGACTGAAGCCTGGATTGCGGTAGGCTTAAGGCCTTACCTGATTGTAAGCTCTGAATCAAGATAGAGTACGACAGTACTAAAACGCCGAACTATTTGCTAGGCAGTTTAACCATTAAATAGATCGTGTCACGCAGTGTTTTGCAGTTTGGTTGATAAAGAGCTTTTTTCTCCCATGCGGTAAGGAAATACATTCTATCACTAGAAAAAAAAATATTAGTAAAAAAAATTTAAAAGATTGGGTAAGTACTTATATAGTATGTTGTTGTGAAGTCTTTAAACAAAGTTACCATGTTCTATGAAATTACTTAAAATACGTCTCCGATAAATCATCATTCATTGGAAGTCCCGGTCAATGGAATATTAAAAGAAATAGTGCAGGGGACAATAAGGGCAATCACACGGAGGGTGAATGCACCCCTGCGAGACTCGATACGCCCCTTTTTTTCACCGGATGTTCTACCTGATATTTCTGGAACAGCTGATCTTTGTTGTCCTTTTTTTGCTTATAAACACTTGTGTTGACTATCATATTTACAAAAGCCAGCAAGGTGTAAAGTGCATTCAACGCTATATCAATAGAAATATTTTTATTAGAAAATGGTCCTTAAAGTGTTCCATTGTTGTACCTATATGACCACTAACTGTGCGTGGGTTAGTATCTAACTACTTTCTTTATTTTCTTCTACTGGCATAAGCCATCACTACCTCTATGTCTTTAATTCGTTTCTTATTTCTTCTGTTTTGATGTATGAATTCACAAATTTGGTTCGCTGATCTTTTTCTCAGTTCTCTAGACTGCTGCATATAAAGAACATCTTTTCTGTATTTACTAATGATGTCTAGTAAAAATCCTCGTCTCGTTCGCATTTTTATAAGGAAGTTATGCTGTTGGTTATATACGTATCTACATGTCTGACTGTCTGTCTGGCCCCTAACCCCTGTCTGTGTCCGGATATTCAGAATCGACTGAGCTAAGTCTAGACTTGATTATTTCTATTCTAATTTCTTGTCCATATGAAAATATATGCTTAAACCGATATATAGTCGATTTTAAAACCTCCTATGTGTACCATGTGTATCACTAATTTAGTGCTTTGTATTTCCTACTGGAACATTAATGTAGCTCCGCAGTTTTTGGTAGCGATATATAGGCAGTGCAGTTTAACGCTTGGACTCGCGTTGTTGTCGAGGTGAGCTGGTTTCGCACGTGGCCAGCAGAACCGCGGTTGTCGACCCGCGGCCTTGGGGCGAGCAGCCCCTCGCTCCCCAGTACTTGGCGAACAAACATCTGTCTTAATATTTCTAAATAAAGCATCAATTCCGATGGTAAGCTTAAGATATGATTTTATGATAAATAAAA
This sequence comes from Pseudoips prasinana, assembly GCA_951640165.1. Classification (NCBI taxonomy): domain Eukaryota; kingdom Metazoa; phylum Arthropoda; class Insecta; order Lepidoptera; family Nolidae; genus Pseudoips; species Pseudoips prasinana. The sequence continues at coordinate 15,854,368 of OX621236.1, read as the reverse complement.
AAAAGAAAATTGGCAAAGATACAAGTGTGCTTGTGTTTTGTGAAGGGTGTCTTTAAAATAATATTAAAGCCTATTTATAAAATATTCAATAGAACTATTCGTGTAGAACCAATATTATGTAATACATCCGTGTCGTTTACAGTAAGCTCTAACGTACACAGACTCCATAACTAGTAGGTGTAACTAGCATGGCTAGTATTACGTTTCAAAACAATCAAGTCGCTACAGTTTTTGTTAGTCGAGAGGAGGATAAACGTTTGGAGTCAAGGAAGGTCATGTTGGAATAACAAATTAGTTACTGCGCCGAGTAGCGACCGACGCCGATTCGCGTGTTTTTTTTGTTTGGTAAACTCACACGCAGCTCAACAACAACACCATCACGTGACCAGCATAGCTTTGCTCTTTAGAGTGAGGTAGATGTATTCCGTATTACATTGTAAAGTGTTATTGTACCCGAATCTTATAAACGAAATTATTTTAACGAAAGAAGGTGAACTAATATTAATTCTTATTTTACTACCTGGCTACTGCACCTGGTAGTTTCGACTGGTTTTTCGATCCGTGGCAATTTCGAGATGGGATTAAATTGTGGCTGACTACCTACAAAGGCAGGTTTATTTTAAACAGGTTGCGTCGCTTGGTTTTAGGATTACTTTTACCGTTTCGATTGTCGTATAGAGTTTTAATGGAGAACTTTAGCCAAGCCGCTGAATTGATTTATTGATAGATAACATCTAAAACTAGGGTTGCTACTAAAATGTTATAATGAACGATCAAAGGAACTGTTTGTGCAATATGCGATATTTGTTTTGACGTGATAGGGTTATGAAACCAACTAAATTTAAATTTTAAATGGTTATTTTCAAGTGCTTATGAATTTATACTATCGCTTTTCCTTACGTTTATAGGACACGCGACATGACGTTTGATTTGTTTATTCCTTCAAGTCAGCTTTAGGAATATGTTCAAGAGAATTATGGGAAATGTATGTAGGACGGGACCTATTTGTCTATGATTGGTAGTACCTGTAACAATAAACAATGTGTTACTATCGTTTTAATAACATTAGCTGCAACGTTATGACTGTATATGTTTGAGAAGTTTTAATCAAAATGTTAAATAAAAAAGCATGGGATTTGCGGGTGTTACAGCCTATATTGGACCTATGTGATGGCATCAAAATCTTATGGATGAACTGAAAATGTCAACAAGACTACATTTATATTAAGACTACAGAGAGAAGAAAAATGTAAACAAATTAATTTTATTATGACATAACACGATAACTATGCTGATCCAGCCTTTTATACCTAAATTTAACTGTTGAAACACTCCTTTCCTCTGTTAACTGCCTAGAGTCGTAATGTTCCACCATAACCAATGTTTGTGTTTAATGTTTTAAATATTTAATTAAATATATAAAAATAACTGTTGAATAAAATACTTCGATGGTCAATTAACAAAATATACATATACATATGCAAAACACGACAGATTCCAGGCAGTAGGCGCGTAATTTGTCAATTGCCGTTATACGTAACAAAGTGTACCTGTTTACTATGTACGCCGCGTTAGTAGTTGCATCGGGTTTCCACATAATCATTTCCAAGCTTATTCCATATTAGCAAGCGCTCCGACTGGACACCGCGACACGAGGCGCGGTCGTTCACCAGCCCTGGCCCTTTGCCCCGCCTCCGGGCGACGGGACTGCGATACCGAGATAAGTCTGACTTGCCTATTTACCGACAAAATGATAGGTGAAAGTGACCGCAACCTTTACAAGGTACACAGTACACAGAACAACCAGAGGTTATTCATCTTTTTCTCCATTGTTGTTTAACGAAGCTTCTAGTGCTCCATTAGATTTTGAGGTCAAGTCGCAGACAATGTCGTCCTTGATCGCCTTGTGTACACCCACAAGCTCGTATCGCTTCCGTTGCACAATTTTACTTTAAGTAGACATTGGACAGTCGTAAAACGCGTATAAACGCCTCCGTAATGTACAATGATGTGATTGAGTGTCCTGATAGTACCTACATTAACTTCAACTGGTCGTCATCTGATCCTTGGAAACTGCAGTTCACATTTTGCACATCTAAAATTAAAACAGAAAACAACATTTTATCAGTCTGTCAGTTTATTCCGGCTAATTACCGAAACAGCTGAACCTGTTTTGAGGGAATATTCACTGGCAGGTATGTTATAAGAACTTATTGTAGTATGTTCTGTCTGCAAGTTAACCCACGTAAATTATTCGGCCCTCATATAGTTCTCATTTGGGCGGATAAAATCGCGGGTGACAGCTAGTGAGTGATAAAAGTGACAAGACTGCAACCGGCCAAAAATGGTCACGGTCGATGCCCGCCGCTCCGAGTCGTTGATGGCTGATACAAACGATCATTGGCCGGCGCAGTGGCCGCGGGTTGCCGTCCCTTGCACTAACTAATGTATAGGTACTATGTAGATATATCTCCGAATCAAGAATCTGTTGCGCATATGTATATGTATGTATAAAATTTTAGTATTATGTATAGCCATAATGAAAATTGGTAAAATCCAAAAAAAAAAAAAATCATATCTTCATGAGGGTGTTAGCAAGGAAATTTGTGAATTGTTCTTCCAGTGTGTATCGTTTGTAGCTTATCGGTAGAGCGCATACCCTGAATTTGAATTTATGATTTTCGAGTTTAGTTTCTTTTTTATAGCCTGGCACATTGGGATTGGGATGAGATGGTTGTGTGAATACATCTGAACTCAAACTAAACAGAGCTTGTGCTATAGAAACCAGATAATTAATATAGGTACTACATATACTATTTTCTTTTGTAAATACATACTTATATAGAGAATTAAACTCAGACTCAGGGCCAAACAGAAATGTGCATGTACAGAAATATCTGTATCCGGGGTGGGAATCGAAACCACGACCTTTGAAACCGGCAATTGTCTATAAACCACCAACCTGCCCGTCAAATTTTATATGTATGTAGTTCTGTTTAAACGTGGTGGAATGTGTCATACATTCCCATTGTCTGATTGGGCTTAGATTGTTCTCCAACGGCTAAAGCTAAAACCCTGGTGTGGCCCATTTCTGCGCATTTGAAAGACTACTGGTAATTAACTGAAACATCTCACAGGAGGAAAATTAAGTGTCCCCATTAATCTCGTGTTTTAATCACAGCGTGTTGAACCACTTTAAAAGAGAAGGTTCTCAAATTGGATTGTACATATACGCGATTTTTCCGGTGTTTATTATGAACCAATTTAGGTCATTTTTATATTCGTTATAGAATGGTTTCAAGATGGTCCTTATGGTTCTTATCGGTTATCATCTTATGATTCATAAAGTAAAATTGTATTTGACCAGGAAATACCAGATGCGGATGTAAGCTAGCTAATTTAGTATCACAGCAGTCTGGAGATTAAGATTGAAAAAATATGGAAGAGTTCTTGAGCGTATAGAGGAATTATTTACGTAAATTTACATTGGAAACTAGTAATTCTATAATCCGGGGTTTTCACTTGCGTATTCGGTAAATTTAGGGGTAATCTCAGAGTAGGTTCAGGTCGTTGTTACTTCAATAGAACAGAAGGTCTGTTGTGAAACTATCTATAAATCTACTTCTACTTAATAACAAATCGAGTAGGTACCTATGTCATATAAGTCTCCAAAATATAACTATAATATAGATTTGTAGCTATTATAGGGCCTTATGTTAGGTACCTTACCTACAACTTTATATTATGATGTAGGTACAAGTACCTACATATAGGTCTACAGGTCGTGCTACTAGCTAAAGCTAACACCTACCTACCTATTTCAATATACAAATGTTGGTAGGTATATAAAATAAATAAAACCTATTCTTTCTGATTATTATTACTTTATGCATAAATATGAAGCAGACACTGCTGGTAAACAATAGATTTCCAACACGTTTAAAACGTTTTCATTTTTACAAATCAAAATAAAAATAAGATACACAGTCTATCTCTGTCATCCACTTTGTCTTTGTTATTTATCGAGCTCACTCGCACGTTAGTGCTATCTGGCCGCTTCCGATCTACGAATGTTGCCAGTTGTAAAATAATTCCGTGCATAGTAGATTATTATGAAAACATGAAGACAATATTTTTCTATTTAGCTAAACTTCCTGGCATCAATACGTGAGTTACGAGTTCGTAAATCATGTGAATTTATTTGAAAAACAAAAAGGGTAAGTGTAGTAAAACTCTTTACTCGTTTAAAAATGCATAATTTAAGGGTTTTTACACATGCTGTACCTATTGCTTATGTACACAAATCAAATCATGTTAAAATAAAGTAGAACACCAGATAGAAAAATGAAGAAAAAAAATTAGATTGTTTTTCTGAAAGTTATTCAGTTACAAGGTAAGATCGACTTTCATAAGTATTCTATCCTGTGTTGTATCAACATCCCTCTATTTGCGAGAAAACGCATAAAATGTAACTTTACCGATTAATAAATAACAGCCTAATTAGATGAGGATGTTATTTCGAAGGTTTAACAATTTTTGAAATTTATTGGAGTAAATACTTCTATAAAATGCGGCTCCTCTAGATCTCAACACTCTTTTTCGCCGTAATTTGTATAGAACTAAGATATTTTCACAGATAGGATTTTAAATAGTTCGTACTTTTTTGTTTGTTGCTTGAGTTGGTACTGAACATTTTATAGCAACGAAAATTATTATTACATCGTGGTAATATTTCGGAGTGAAGTCTGATATTCTGCGTTTGAGGAATAAAATTATGGAATCAGTCATACAAAACAACATAAATGCAATGAGTTTTTAGATAGTAGAAGTAATATATAATTATGCTAGTAGTTTCTAAAAAAAATATGTATAGTATAAACTTAATTTTCGGATGGCAACATTACTAACTGACAGCCAGCCAGCTGTGTAGAATGGATTGAAAAATAACTTGAAATCTGTCCTGTCCTTGATGTGTCATCCATTACAATAATTTTCACAAAACGTGGTGGTTGGACATTTGCAAAATCATAAATTCTGTCGCGTTTATTTATCAGTATTTATCGTTAAAAGTATAGTGTAGTCAGTTACCTGCTTCAGAGACAGGTAGTGCTAATTGTTAAACTGTTTATGTAACGCTGTATTGTTCGTTCGCTGACTGTATATTTCATCTTTTGTTCCAGATAGTTTCGCTGTGTGTCATTTATCGTGCAGTGGTATACGTGTCGAACAGTGTGTGTTAGTTCGAGGTGTGTTGTGATGTGTTAGTGATCAGTGTGGAGTGGCGCAGTGGATGCGGAGACAGAGTGGTAGCGCTCGCCCTGGCATGGTGCCGGGCAGGTAGCGCGCGCGGGCGGCCTGCGCAGGCCCCACACAAGCAGCCGCGTGTGTCCCCCAGCGTCGTCTATGGCCGAGCAACACATCACACCGTCGTCGCACTCTGCACTCACCAGAGAGTCCAGCGGGTAAGAATACATAATCTTTTCCAGGGTCTTCATTGCAATTGCTTAGTTTAACTTTACAAATAATAAAACATCTTTTGTAACGATAACATAGATCTGTAACTGCATTAAGAGGCAGTAATATCAAATTGGCACTGCTATAAAGGCTGATAGTTTATGGCCAGTTCTATTTCATATTATAATAGTGCCAGTAGCTTTGCTGTTGTTGTAATTCCTGTTGGGAAATTGAACTATATTTCAGGAGATTGCTGTCCTTCTCTGCACTAAAACTAACTTTGTACACAATTTCCAGGATATCTGATCTGTACAGTATCAATGCAGTAGTTTAGATATGAAAATAGAATCTTTTAAATTATCAAGATTGTATTTTTATGTGTAATTTCAAAATGCCTCTATGATAAATCACTTCTATTAGCTAGCTGTTATTAGGCACAAACATGACCATTTCAGTTAATATAGAAACTTCTGAGTCTTTATCTTCTATTTACACTTTAATACAAATATCACTCGTCTATATATCAATATCACTGGCCTATTGATAAAATTATGATTTTCCATTGTTTATTTTTGGTGTTTGAGTTGACCAGTAGAACTCTACACCTTATGCAAAAACTCTCACTATCTTTTTCTTTCTATAATATATGAGTGTGTGCATGCCAGTATCGAGATTTGGGCATCAAGCAATCTGCATGGCCATTTATGCCAACACTGAATGTATGATAAAATGATCCAATACTTATTTGCTATTTAACTTTGTTGTGGTCACCGCATAAGCCTTAATGATCATAAGGTATACTCTACAGTTTGAAGTACAAAGGTATGTTGTTATCTGTATACAAACAAAATCACTACAACGTGTACATTTGTCAAAGCCTACCTGAATTTGCCCAGGGTTGCTTATTATAAATCAATATACAACATGGAGAATTAATATGGTGGGTACTTGATTACAAACAACTTACACAGCTGTACAACTTGTAACTTATCTGGCTGCAAATAACAGTAAAAAATATTACTCATTATATACCCAACATCAGCTTATCTGCATGTTTATATGGAGAGTGGTTAAAATTTTTGGATCATGTGTATGAATGTTCAAAATAATGTTCTTGTTTTTGAGAATTTTAATGTTGAGAATATTTCTTAATAAACCTGTTATTATATATGGGGGATATTTGAATGAATTTGAAACAAAAAAATGTTATGTATTCAGCACTTCGGTATTATTGCCTGTTGATATAGCTGTTAGAAATTTGATTTATATAATACAAACAGATCATTGAATTTTGTATACATCCAACTGATGATGTGTTTTCACCATTTTAATTACTTTGTGTCCTCTAGGACGTAGCTCAGCAAATGAGGTTATAAGAATACATGTTCTAAAAGATAAACGTATCCACCCTTCAATCTCTTAAATAGTGTTTGTCATGTAGGCTGATTTAATAGAAAGTTAACACCCAAATATCCCAAATGATATAGAAGCACCTGGATTTTATAGGGTAGACACCTATACCAGACTTAAACCTAAAACCAGACTTACAGACAAACTGAGTCTTAGTGAAAACCTATCAATGTATTAAGAGTTCACATACTAAGTGTGATATTTATATCAATTTGGCAAACATAATACAGTCATTATTGGTTCATGGTGATGTGCTAATGCATTGATAAGATACGATATGTTTGAAATATTTCTAAGCACAGAAATTACAGAGAGTATTTATTTTAAATAAAATTTGTATATCACACAGTAAAGTGTCTAGGATAATGTTACTTTACATTTTTAGATTACTTAATGTTAGTCTAGGAGCCCGTCATTACCACACAGGGGTAGAGGCAGGGGCTAAAGTTGCAAGCCATCATGTGAATACATTGGCATGATATGTATTTTCTTCCTTTATTAGAAATAATGGTAACTTATTAGAATGTTATTTGTGTTCATGTGCAATGCAAAAGGTTAAATACACACATTAAATAGATACTTATAGCTAAGGGAAGCTTGCTAGGGATGTTTTAGCTATTTACTAATCTATTATTTGGAATTTGGTCTTTTTTATGAAAGTATTTAGCAAGCTAAGACAATATTTTTACATTAGTTGTCTGAATTTTATTTCAGATTTATTAACTTAGGAAGAGAAAATAAATAATCGAAGTTACTGTCAGAGCTAACAGTTCTGAAATTTGTATAATATATTTATTATAACCAACCAATATATTATACAAATTTCAGAACTGTTGGCTCTTACAGTAACTTGGATTTTTTCTGTCAGTATCATGTTAACATCTAATTACAATTTAACTATCTAAATTCATTGAATTAAATCCACTCATTACCATGCAATTTTTTCATTAACATAGTCAGAAACTTAATATGCTGTGCTACATAATTTGGCTTTAATTTTCTTATATATTTGTTGATTGACAGTTTTCTGATGTCATTGCGGAGGTTTGTTGTGGAAGCATATACACTGCCCTATAAGAGTTACTGATTTTGTGGAGACCAGTCGCATGTGCAACAAGATTATGCTTATTTCAAGTATTTACATTCTGAATTTCACAATATTGATCAATTTGAAAATTAACAAATGACCAATATTTTTATGCACATACAGTAAATTCTCCTATATATATATTGTTAAGCAACAGTTAGAATGTTTATTTCTTTAAACTTTTCTCTAAGATAAACACTACCAAAGTTGTATACAGCTATTACAGCTCTCTTTTGCAATACATATATACATGCTCACTATATCAGCAGAATTTCCCCAGGGAAAAATCCCAAATAAGTAAAATAAACAATTCTAGCCATTTTCACATCAGTGAGCATTCTTATTATTTTGAAACCCATGTCGCTACAAATTACCCACAAGGGCGTAAATGTGGCTGAATCAAAATATTGTAAATTTTTAGGCATCACATTGGACAGCTTTTGTAGTTGGAAAAACCACATAACAAATATTTGCTCAAAATTGAACAGTTTTATTTATCCCCTAAGACGAATAAGTCAAGTAGTTTCCAAACAAGCCGCAATTACTGCATATTATGGCTATATTTGTTCAGTGTTACGATATGGTATTTTAATGTAGGGCCGAAGTGTTAATGTTGATGATGCCTTTATCTTGCAAAAGAAATGCCTTCGAGCTATTTTTGGTCTTAAACAAATAGAATCATGCCGTCCTTTTTTCAAAAAATATAAAATATTGACTCTAACATCCTTGTATATTTTGGATTCATGCATCTTTGTTTATAAACATAAAAGCCTATTCCAGCAAGCAACTAGTTCCTACTTTCCTACAGCAAGCGTTCGATACATTCTAATAAACTAATTAGACCATTTAAAAGACTTGTGTTGACATCAAATAATTGCTATATAATGTGCATTAAAATATTTAATAAAATTCCTTATAAATTTAAATCTTTGACATTCAATAAATTTAAAATACAGTTGACAAAATGGCTTGCAGAGAAATGTTTTTATAGCATCCATGAATTTTTTGAATATAAATTATAATAGAGTATAAAAAAAAAAGAAGGTGTATTTATGTTTCTTACAATAATAGTAATTAAGATGATAAGTAATGTAGTTTTTAAGCATGAGTATGGAAATGTTATCCAATCAGTTTATGCTGTATTTGTATGCTCGAAAGAGTAAAACATGGCGCACATATGTTTTGTAACTGCTTTTATACTTACCTGTGTTTGTGACAAATAAAGATTTTGTATTTGTATTTGTATTTGACTGCATGTCCATCCAAATTAAATCTACCAGATTTTTTTCCATATGTGGGTGCCATTGTAATTTAAAATCAATTCTGATACCTAAAAATACAGTTGTCTCAACAGGCTCCAATCAGACAACATTTACAATTATCTAAAGATTTCTTCCTTCTGAATATTTAGCCACTTATTTAGATTTATAATCCATTAATTTTATTGTTGTTATTTGAAATTCATAAATCAAATATAAGCCACAACTAAATACTTAATTTGATAATTATAGTCTTTAAAATATGGCTTAATTGGAATGACAGTTGTCAGATCAATATGACTCTGGTAAGAAAAGTACTCACAACATGTTGTTACAAAATCGATGTTATTAGTTTTATTTTTTAAATTAATTTAAAATAAAAACAATTTAAACATAGTTAGTGTATATTGTAATCTTCATATTATTTGAAAAATTTTGTATGTTTACTGGTGCAACACTGAATGAATTATTGATATATATGTAACAACCTGTATTACCTTTGTTCAAAAATAATTTATTTTAATGATTTGTGTGTATATTTTATTTATTCTATGGCTAATTTTATAAAATACATTTATTAATCTGTGAAAATTTATACTAAAAATATATTAACTGCTAGATTTGCATAAATATGTGTATATATATTTTTTACTACAAATTTATATCATTTTAATCAGGCTATATTTTAAAGTCTAGAGCATAGTTGTCTCATAGACTATCTATGTATATTATGACCAAAATTAATAACAATTATAGCTTGTACATATTTAATATCTCACTTATCGTATGGATAGTGCTTACCCCTGTGTCAGAGTTGTTCAAGCCACCCAGTAGTCCTCTGATATGGGTTATGGCTGTGGCGGTCACCTATTTATGGACAGACCGCGAGCCTAGTTACTTAACCTCGCCAATCGCTTGCCGGACCGGTGAGAGCTTCTAGCTATGAGCGCCTAAAGTATTTAATATATGATGAGAAAAGTCATAAGAAATATCTGAATATTAAGCAAATAATGTCCCTCTCATCATTCTTTTTCAATATTAAGCTGCTCATATCTGAAAGAAACCACAGGAAGTTTAAACATTTTAATCATTTGTATTGGTATAAACTAAAATTAACATTAATTCGAAACAAATACAAACATAAGAATGAACTATATCTTTTTAGCCACTGAAATTATATTTATCTACTTACATAAGGCAAAAGTACTAATACTCTACACTTAAAAATCTAATATTTTCTTTATAATCAAGCTTTCTGTATTTTAATATTATACAGAGTATGTCTAACATATATTTATATTATGTGTATCACTCCTTTATGCACATAGTGTATTTCCATATAGTATAAGCTGAGATGCCACAGTTAAGTTTTTTAGTATTGAGTTTTATCCTTAGTTATGCCTACAAAACTCAAATTCTTGTCTATTATTAATATTAAGAAAACCAAAATTTTGTTCATCTAGCTTACCAAAAATGTGATTAATCCTTATTATTTCAAAGAATGTTCAAGTTTGTTTGTGATCTTGATTAAGAGATTCTTACGGTTAGCCTAAAAACCATTTTATAGATAAAATTATGAACTATTCCATTGTTTGGTTAAAGACTTGTAAGCCCATATCTGTATTATTTATACTTTAATGCAATGCTTTTCATATTATATTAAATTATTATAATTTACTCATGTATTTTTATATTTATTATATATATATATATATATATATACATTGCTGGGCATTAACTCGTTAATCCCTCAAACGTTAATTAACGAAGTTAACATTTTGATTAACGGATTAACTTTTAAAAATGTTAACGGACACGTTAACTTCCGTTAATATGCAGAAGTCCGTTAATCGTTAACCCTAGAAAGATAACCTTATTTAAACAGCCATTAAATACGCCGATAGCCATTGAAAAAATAAGTGTAGAAGCAAATTCGCTTCTGAGGTGCATAAATACTTTTTTATTGTATTTATTAACCTGATAGTTTTAATGTGTGCAAAAACTTTGTTAGACAATCTATTTAAATATTCGAAACACTTAAATCAAAAAACCTCTAGAAAAAATAAAAAAAATTAGCAGTCTTCCGTAAAAACATAATTAACGTTTAACGAAGCTAACTTTTTTTTTAATCGGATTAACGAAGTTAATAACTATTTGATTAATGGTGCCCAGCTATGAATATATATTATATTTATAAAATTTCGTGTTAATATACCTTTACTTATGCATATTGCTCTTTATGTATTTGAGATAATCCCTAATATCGTTTTATCATTTTGCACCATAAATAGTATATGTCTTCCAACTTAAATAAGGAAATTTAAAAATAAATAAGAGTAGTGATAATTCCAAGGAAAGGACTTCCTTTCCTTGGAATTATCACTACTCTTATTATTGCCATAACGCCATTGTTTAACTACAATCTGTGGAATTTGGTTTTGTAACTTGGTTTTTTTCTATAAATTTTGATATATATATCAGTGTAAACATAAGGTGGGTGTGATCACAGAAAAACGAATTACTGAGATCGGGATATACAAATAAAAAAAACTGCATGATCAAGCACAATGAGTAATCTTCCGTCAATGATAGACAACAGGCTGGTCGACCACAAACTACCAGGGCACTAGCAGTCATCAAAGTCGTTAAGGCAGTCAATCTAGAAACCCCTATCTGTAAGCATAAAATCATGGATAGGGAAATGAAATATTCCCCTACCCATGATTGGCATGCCTTTTAAGTTTTGTCGTTTGAAGAAAAAAACACGACTAGAACCTTATGGTATCTCCTTTTTATTGTTTTTCAAAGTATTCACCATATAGCTTAAAACACTTTTCCATTAGCATCAACCAGTTATTATAACATTTATTCCACCCTAATGTGGGGGTGTTCAAAATGACTGACTGGAAAGCGTCCACTGCTTCTTAACCGGACAGGAAGCTCTGACCACGTAGACTTTTCTTAATTTTAGGAAATGTTAAGAAATCGTTAGGGCTTAGGTCAGGACTGTATGGAGGATGGTCAAGAATTTCTACCTTTTCCTGCTTCAAATACTCAATCGTTTGACGAGCGCTGTGTGAGCTTGCGTTGTCGTGGTGCAGGATGATGCGTCGCTTTTAGTTAGATTTTCGAAGTTAGGCGGTGACTTGTGGTAAACAAACTGTGGTATACCACTCTGTGTTAACAATTCTACGATCTTCAAGTGCTTCGAGAACTAACAACTTTAGTCAGCTTTGGCCCATCTTGAAAGACCCAGACTGTAGATTTTTGTTTGGAATCAAGATCGTAGGCATAGATCCAAGATCCTCATCACTGGTGATGAGGATCTTGGATCGTAGACGTGATTTGACTCTCCTCGGTTGAACCTTTGCAGAGTTTTCTTACACCATCTGACGCGGGCCGCCTTGTGATCGTCGGAAAGCAGATGCTGTATCCAACGGCAAACTAGCTTTCTCACACCAAGCGCTTCATGCAAGATCTTCTGAATGGGTGCCTAATAGAGCCATTATTTAATCTTCAGTGAAGGCGGATTCTGGGCGTCCTTCGCGAGATTTGTCACTAACACTAGTATGTCCACGCTGGAATTCTAAATGCCAGCGTTCGACAGTCCGCAGACATGGGGCTTTATCACTGAACACAGATGTTAGCTCTTCAAAACACTGAAGCCGTGACAGGCAGGCCTCTTCTAAAGTTGTAGAAAATTATAGCACGAACATTTTCCTTATAGAGATTTATTTTCGTGCGTCACCTGACAGATTCGAATCGACGCTGTGACTAAACAATAGCATATATCCTAATACTTTCAACTGTTTTGAGATTTAAAATTTAAACACATTCGAATATAGAACAGTTCCAAATTCATAATTGCCGGGAAATATGAAAACCACACCACGCCTAGTACCAAAAACTGTTAACTACACCCCTTCGCCACAAACGAAGCAGCAGAGCGCTGCAGAGACTCACTGCAGCCATCATAGCAAAAAGTAATATTTAGAGACAGTAGTTAATTTACTTACCAATAGTGTGATTGCTGGTAGACACTAGATATTTCAACAATTTTTAGCGTCAGCGTACAAATTTAAATCAACCCAGCGCTAGTTAGACTCTTAGGATTGCTCCCTACTAGTGCTGATCTATATTGTGACAATGCTTTTGAAACTTATCGAAATATAGCTTCGCTTAAAGTAGAATATGTAGTGAAGGCAACCGATTGGATACTATTGGACGTGGTACGCGTGGCCAAGTGTCTTATCATGACGTTTACATTAAGCCTTGCATTTACTGCGTGAACGGACAATACGCCATAGATGAAATGGCCAAGATGTTTGAGAATACTTTAAGATAATATATATTTATTTGTTGAACATGAGTATACACACAGGAGCATGCAAGATGTACAGACGCCAGCACATCCAGCTATCCCAAGCTGTCAAATTTATTTTAATGATTCTCAACTTTATCACATAAGCTTAAGGTTCACTTTCAATTGGGGAAATTTGACAGATTGGGATAGCTTGAGGTGCTGGCGTCTGTACATTGTTTATAGGAACTGATCAATTAATTATGTTTTACTTTTATGGCGTACAACTAATATTTTTACAACAATTATAAATACACTTATTACTTAATACAATTTTGGCATTTTATAAGCATAATTATTAATGAAACAAAATAATGTTTAAGAAGGTGGTGGTCATTTTGAATAATTTGAATATATTTTCAATTAAAAATCTATTCAAATGACCAACATTTACATTTACCCATTTTTTTACTATTTTACATTATAAAATTATTAATATTTTTAATACCGCAAGGAATATAACTGTTCACTTGACATTGGCGACTCTTCCACTAACTGATCCCGCTTGTCCCGCAGGATGACTTATTTTAATTAATTTGTTTTATTTTGACAACTGGACCTGCTTTTTTACTCCTCAGACCTATTGTATTTTTGTAATTTTATAAAAACAAAGTGCATACTGCATAGTGGCCATATGCAGCTTGCTCGCTCTCACAGATGCCTTACAAAGAAATAGGCGCTCTCTGACCAACCGCGAAATGGCGTCGTTGCTGTCTTTGCTAAAAATCAACACACAATGATGGGGACAGAAAAGTGCATAGGTCCTTTTAAAAATTACACTATCTATCTGTCATATAAAAACCTGTTATTAGATGAAATAAAAACTCAATAAATAAAAGACCCTTTTTCGTGCATCGCAATAAGATTGATCCATCCTTATCATCCTTCTTTTAATTATATATTCATAGCCTGTCTTACTTTACTTTTGACCACCCGGTGGGTAGTAGTGACACAAAGAGATATATTGCCATGCATAAGTACTCAAAACATCAAAACATTCGATTGAATTTATTTGTATGGTCTATTGCGTAGATTCATTAAGATAAAAACAAAGAAAGTAATTTTTCCTTTTTCCTAAACTAGATTAAAGTGAACTGACATAATGTTACTCACCCACTAAACATTTTTGCAAAAATATTATTTCACTTATACTGTCACGTAATAATTCATAATTGTTTAAATAATACCAAAGTCAACGAATGACTAATGAAACAATAAATCCCACATGCGCTCATGTCCTCCAGAAAGTTTTAAAATGATTTGTCTGAATCCGAGTATTCGTACAATAGGACTACTTGACTTAAACGCAATATGTCTGCGGCCTCGATAATGTCTTTGCGATATTAATGTCTAACACTTTTCTTCGGTATCTATGCAAATTGTTAACGTTAACGCGTTATGTAACGGGATCAGTTGACCATAATATAAATTAGGTAAACTGATCCCGTGGGACCAGTATAAGCGGAATCAGTACATTAAAGAGCCTAGCCAAAAATCCACTAAATAAATTATAATTGCGTAGTGTCTAACACTGCCTCTACTTTGACTACGACTTTGAATAGATTTAACAAGATTTTACTTTTATAATAGGTTGGGGAAAAAGTTACTTCGCATTATTTTAAATAAATTCAAAACATTTTTTAATATAGTTTATTTACATTTAACTAAAGTATGTAGGTAGATACCATTTTATTCGATTAGTTTTTGCCATCTTGTAGGTAGGGACATGGTCCCATTGCTATAGAAATTTTGGGACTTACCAAAATACCGCGACAAGTGGTTTTGGCAGTCCTCTCGTGATGTTAACCTGACACTGCCGAAAGAATTCTGAAGAGACCGAAACAGTTGGAAATTTGAAGGTGCAAGGTCAGGACTATACGGCGGATGCATTAACACCTCCCAGACAAACTCTCTTAATTTTTGCTGAGTGGCTAAAGATGTGTGAGGTCTAGCGATATCATGATGAATAACCACACCCCTTCTGTTGATTAATTCCGGCCGCTTTCTCTCCACTTCTTGCTTTAGTCTCATCAGTTAATCACAGTAGAGTTCAGAATCGATGGTTCTGCCTGGTGGTAACAGCTCATAATACCCTTCCAATTCCACACACACAGCATCACCTTGTTGCGAGTTAATCCGGGTTTCGCCACAGTCCGTGAAGCCTGACCGGCCTTTGACCACGACCTTTTTCGCACGTTCTTGATCGACTTTTCATCACAAGTGATCAGCTTTTTCAAAAATGGTTCAGTTTCATTACGTCGTAATAAAGAATCACAAATGAGTACATGGTTCCACGGTAGTTTATATCAATGCACGGCACTCAAAGATCAAACTTTTTTGTGTACCCAGTTTTTTCAAATGCGCTATAACTGTTTTGTGGTCAATTCCCAGTTCTTCAGCTACGTCGTAACTACTGATATGACGATCTTGCTCCACTTTTTCAAAAATTTCATCCATTTTATCCGTAATATGGCGACCAGAGCGACGTGCATCTTTGACATCAAAATATCTGGATTGAAAACTTTTAAACCAAATTTGTGCTACTCTCACATATACTGCACTAGGTCCATAAACATTGCAAGTTTTTTTCGCGGCTTGCGTTGCATTTTTACCTATTTTGTAGTAAAATTTTAAAATGTATCGAATTTCTTCATAAGATTCACTCATCTTGACAGTACGAAAAACAAATGAAAATCACACATTTTCCTAATTTGAATTTGGAATTATGTTCTTTAAAATTTAAACTTTCAATGATACCAAAACCAGCCAGATAGATACAAATAGTATAGCCAAAGAGATTTTATGACTTTTTCACCAACCGTAATATTTATATTTCAGCCGATTTATATATAAACGGATACATTTTTGTTTACATTTAAGTCTACATGTCTAACGGCTACATTTAAGTCTTAAATAAAAATATATAATTTAGTATTTTACCGTAGTATTGTATTTTTTTGAAATATCTTTAATTCTTTATGAAATTAAAATTTTCTATCTATACCAGTATAATTGGAGGTTTGTCTGTATGTCCTTTATGGAATCTATGTATTTGATCATGTGATGATCTTCAGCAAAGTTTTGTGCGTGAGTAGTGTTGGGCAATGATAATAATCCAGTTAATATCATTTGGCTAACAATCGATTAAAAGCCAGTTAGTAGCCATTAATAGCCATTATGGATGATAACCCTGCTATTAATGTTATTTCAGTGATTGAAAATTTCCCTTCATGGTTTTTAGCCACAGGACTGTCAGATTAGACTTCATTTTCATCATCTTTCTTTGAAGTAAATAAATTTGCAATTTATAATTATTCTGGCTCTTTTAATTTTTTTTATCCAGCTATTTACATTGATTTTTGATCATTAGATTTTATGTACTTATTTTTTTTTAATTCTTTATTAGTAATTTATTTGGGAAATACTTTTGGGAATTTTTATTATTTTCTTTTCGCTTTTAGTTGTTTTTTTTTGTTTGTTGTTAAAAAATAATTACTGCTAGAAACGCAGGATTCTTCATAATCTCCTATGTTTGCTTCATCGATTGGATCGGACGCTAATGGATCTATTTCTGGTGTATTAAGAAGTACAGGTTCATTTAAATCACAGGATATTTCATCGGGACAACGAGAAACGGGAGTGCGGGAATGCATGTTACCTACTAACCGTTCTTTTTTTTTCATTGTTAATAATTTACCTTTTTGATTTTATTTTGATTAGGCAGGGGGAATGCCTAAGCATGCCATCCGCAAAAAATGTCTACGGGTGGGTATGTCGGACTCGCACCAACTAAACCAACCTGCCGTGGACTTCTCTTAGCGCCGGAAGGGGGGTCCTGGTAACGCGGATATGCTGCTTCAGTGCACCCCTTTTTGCTCCATGTCCCAGATGGTCGGGACACGTACCCTAATCCCTGCCCTATCCCGGAGCTGCTTGCAAGTAGCGGCAGTAAAGGACACTTCTCTTACATCCACCGCAGCTCCGAGGGGAGTTGGGCTACCGGCTGCCGCCACCGCCCCCACGTCTCCTCCGTCTGCGAGTGGGATCGGGCCGTTCCCGATCCTGCTCGGCGGCCTCCTTCTGGAGCATAACTGCCTCACAGAAGGAGACCACGGCGTCCCATTTGGTAGAGTTACCCACCAGCCCCTACGATTGCCGGCGGGGACAGATCCCGTCCGATCTCTGCGATTAAGACTCGCCTATCGGCCTCCCAGGCCGGGCACTCGGCGAGAGTGTGCTGTAAGTCGCTCCCGCGCAGTGGTGACAGTGTGTCATCGCTTCTCGGTCTATCCGGTTCAGATACTCACCGAAACACCCGTGTCCGGTGAGTTTCTGAGTCAGTCTTTAGGTGACGCAACTACTCCACCTTCCCACCCAGGCCTCGAGGTGAGGCAGGATGGCATCGACGGCTGGCGCACGTTTACGCATAACTCTAGCCGTGCTCGCCACTGCGCTAGTACGTGCCGGTGGACATGCCGTCTGAACTGCATGAGCGTCTGTCCTGGCACCCCCCGTTCTCCTGGCGGGCGCGGATTTCGCCGCGTCAACTGCCGCCAGGAGATCAAATGGTGGGAGGCGCGCTAAGAGTGTCACCACCTAGAAAGGTATCCTCGTGCTATCCGTATGGCCACCACACGCTGCAGGCTATTGAGTACAATTCTACAGCGGGAGGCACCCGTCAGGCGTTCAAACCAGATGGGTGCCCCATAAAGGGCCATGGATCGCACGAGACCACCATAGAGACGGTGAACTTCTTTCCGAGGACCCCCGAGATTCGGCAAAAGCCGGTGTAACGCGCCGGTTGCCCGGCGCACTCGGGAGCCAGGCGCTTGAAGTGCTCCTCGAAGCCCCATCGACTGTCTAGGGCGAGGCCAAGGTACTTCAGGTACCGCCCCACCCTGAGCTCCGTGTCACCTACTCGCAACGTCGTACTGGGTGATTTCATCCTACGGCGTAAACCGTGGAACCATAGTGCCTCGATCTTATGAGGTGCCACCCGAAGGTCCAGTCTTCTAATAGCCGCGACGACAATGACGACGCTGGAAACATTGCTCCCGGGCTATGACACGCTCACTCCGGAAGGAAGGTCAGTCCGCAGGACCGCATCATAGGCGAGGCTCCCAAGCTGGGGTCCCAAGATGGACCGCTGAGGAACCCCGCAGGAGAGCTCCCTCTGGATCTCAACGGTCCGGTTCCGACCAACGAAATTAATCATCCTGTCGTGCAAATACGCCCCGACTATGCCGCGTAAATAGGGGGGCACGTTATGATGGACCAGTGGCTCTCTTATAGCCTACCACGGGACGTAGTCAAAGGCGTTGACGATGTCTAAACTCACCGCCAACACCACTTCGCCCGCCTGAACAGCTGGCTCCGACAAGGCGCGCACACGTTTGATTGCGTCCAGCGTAGAACGGCCCCGTCGGAAGCCGAACTGACAATCCAATAGGTCGAGGCCAACGCGCGACAGGTGCTCGCTGAGACGGGCAGCAATGATACGCTCAAAGAGCTTGCCTGCCTCGTCCAGCAAGCAGATAGGTCGGAACTCCGAGGGAGAGTCGGCGGTCCTGCCCGGCTTGTGCAACGGCACTAGCCTGGCCACTTTCCAGCAGGTAAGGAAAACGGTACTACGGAAGCAGCTTGTGAACAGTTGCCTCAACCAGTGTTTCTGGCTGCAAGTCACCGTACTGCTCGGTCCAACTCCCCTTCCGTCACCTCAAACTGGTCATCCCAATCATGGTGTGAAGGCAACGGAGGGTCCTAGGGTCTGTCCTGGACATTAGGGAAGACCCACGGTCTGAGCTTGCCCAGTACCAGTTTGTACGGTCGCCCCCAGGACCGAGCTTTGGCTTCCATTATCGCAATTGATAGCGCCTTGACGGCGACTTTATAAGCAGTATGCGCTCTGGCAACCTCTTCGGCATTGGCTCGCCTTCTCCGATGTTTATAATTTACCTACGTCGTTTTCACAGAAAAGAGCTAATAAGTAACTTACATAACGTACCTTACATTTTTACGTATCGTTAAAATGTATTTGTAGGTACCTACCTACACATACACCTACATATTTAGCTCGCTTTGTTAAGTCAAGTAATTAATTAGGTAGATGGTTAAATCTCAAATTAACAAAACTAAATTTCCCGAAAAATGTGTATCTATTTTATTATTAACACTTCTTCACATATAAAAAAGTAAAAAGAATAACAAAACATTGAATTACACTGTGTACATGCACCCCATTTATGTTCACACCTACAGATTTTACAATAAAACAAAAGGAAGCATTTATTTATTAACAATACATTAATAGCAGGGTTATCATCCATTGCAAGGCTATTAATGGACACTTATGGATTATAATCGATAATAACCCAAAGCAGCCGGTTATTTACCCAACACTATGCGTGAGCCCACGAAGGTTTCTGTGTAGATCCGACCAATCTTCGACAGATAGCGCCACTATCATTCTGATTATTTTTTTAATTTATTTTAGTTATTGGCGTTTCAACGCGCGCATGGTTGGTACAGCTACATACTATATTAAATAAAAATCTTCTAAATTTATTTTTTAAAGACTACATACATATAGGTATGTAAAATATGAAACCGTGTAAAAACATATGTGAACCGATGAAGGTGAATGGTTTAGTGCGATTTATTAAAGTTGTTTTAAGTAAATGGAATAACTATATTTGAGGGTTGAGGAGGGAGTATTAACTACTCCCATCTTTTCAACACCTCACTGACCGTTTTCGTACCGATTCAAGTAGGCTATTATAGGGTATACGTTCCAAATTTATTTCATTGCCTTTTAACATTTAAATACAAATAATGCACTACCCGGTAGATTGTGATGCAAACAATCTGAAATAGTTACGGTTCTTATTGCTTACATGATTATTACAAGAAAAATACATACATATCGCCAACTTTTGTAGTTTTCTTGTTAAACATCAAATATCGTTCAAAAGAGAACATATTTAGGCGCTCCAATTTATTGTATATATACCTATATGAATAAATAAATAACTTATTTACGTCCAAGGAAGGTATTGAACCCTCGCCTCATTTCGTGAGTTAACCTGGACGGGGAAAAAATTAAACCTTTTAGTATGAAAAGCCCAAATTAGGACTATTATTCATTGTACGGTAGTTACGTCCGTGCCTTCGTTAGGTATTATTTCATTATTAAATTAATTACATCACATTGTGTTAGGATTTAAATTGCCTGTGTACACAAGTAGCAAGATCATAAGTAGTATAGGATTCTTGACATAGATCTACAAGGCACTCTATTTTTGTTTGATCTGAGATTTGTTTCCTAGAAATATACGTCGTACTTATAATCCCTAAAAGGCCTATGGAAAAGGGTTTTAAACATTTTTGGAAGACGATAATAACTAGGAGATGATATGGACCCAACAAAATTCTAAAACACAATGGTTAGTCGCGTACGAAAGATTTGTTTTAAATATTGCATTAATTGTATGTGGAAAGAGGAACATTTAGTATTGACCTTATAGTTGATGCCATAACGTCATTATTTGGATTTTTTTGTGAGTATAATTAAATAGATAAATGACACCTTGGCGATAACTTCCATTTTGAATTAGTATTTCTTTCTTTTAGGTTTGTATTCGCTTTAATTTTTATCCTTTCATGTGGCAATAGCAGAGTCACATGGTTTTGTAATGTTATAAAATTTTATAAATTCACAATAGATATTTCCATCACACTGAAAGTTATGCCAAAATAGAATAGTAGGGCAATGGGATAAATATTAGGACTAAAGTCAAGCATTATAACTTTAAAAGAGTATAAATTTAATCAAAATGATTGATTTCGACTTAATTTATACTTTTTGAAATTTTACGAATTAAGCGTGTAAGTCCAGTCCAGTGCACAAATATTTATGAAAATTTAAAATTAGTTGCGATGTCTAAATAGGCTAACTTATCGAAATGACATGAGTTTTGTATAATATTGCTGAGTACATTTATTACTGTGAACCCTTTAGTTTAAAGTTCGTCCGTTATAATCCGTATTATAACTCATGGGTATGTGTTTGTTCTAGGTCTTCTCCTAGCAGGGTGGTGGGCGGTCGGTGTTTACGTGAAGTGCGTCGTGCGTCGCACAGCCGCCGGAGTAGACGCCGCGTGACGTCACCGCTGCGCTCCACCAGCCGTGTGTCCGACCCCGAACCACTCGGCCGTGGCGAACTGCGCCGGAGCTCGCGCCTCATCAACACTCTCCCGCGTTCCGACTACTCGCTTACCGAGCGCTGGTCCTACGGCACTGACGTCTACGAGACGCGTTACGACACCGCGCATGCAGACAAGTCCACCGCTTATCCCAAACGCGCTCGGACTTCCTCGCATGACAGGAAGAAACGTAAAACCGCATCGAACAATAGTGCAGAGGAGTGCGTTGCTTTCTGCACACGCTCACGGACTGCTCTTAAATCCAACGAGAGTGCTTGTGAGCTAATTCCGAATCATTTAAGAACACATTCGTTATCACATTATCCATTGAATCTGAATACTTCGATCACTTCCACACAAACTAACCAGTCGGAAGGCGGCTTGCTACCATTGGACGAGAGGGATTTTGCATACTCTCCCTTTAGCTCGTCGACCGTCACAGAGTTATTAGACTCTGATTATTCTGTGTATAGTCCGACCGCTAGTCGCAGAAAAGGCAAGAAAAGAAAGCGATCGGGACATCGGTCCCTATCAAGTAGAAAGAGCAGTTTTCTGCTCAACGTCGACGAGTGCCGGAAGAGATTTAAAATTGATTCGCACAGTATAGCTGAGACAGAGTCGAACAGTACTGGAAGATCGTCCAAACAAGAAATAGACAAAGGGGAACCACTGTTGCCACAGAATTCGTGCACTTACTTGCTACGGAACAGACACAGCCAACTTGGACCCCCTACATCCACAGTCATCAGTGACAGCACAGGTAATTATTATATTAGCAGATGAATGAATTACAACAAAATCAACAATATCAGTCCCGAGTTACATTTCACCCGATTACAGTTCAGCCATTTCTAAAAAATATATGGTCAACCAGGCAAACATTTTGACAATCTTTACAAAGGAATACTTTAGTGGAATTATCCCTTCTCATAATGAAATTAATGTTGGTATATGCTTAAAATAAATAACGAATAGTGATCGTTTTGAAGATATGAGAAACTAAAATGGGTATGCAGGGTCTGAGATTAGATACAGACCCAGCTACCTAATTAAGCCCATGTAGACCCCGATGAATTTTTATGACCTCTTACCAAAAAATAGGGGTGGCATAAGTTTAAAGCCTGTGTGTCTTCAAATTTATACCACCCCTATTTTTCGGTGAGCTGATGCAAAAGGCAGTCACGGCGTTTCATACCTCACTAAATGAATTGATCTCAATACGGTATTTGTCCTAAAAACTTTTTTAATCAAGATTGCTTATTGCGGTTTTGTGGCAATCCGTTGAACCTTTACAAAAATACAAATAAACCGCCTTAAAAAAGATGAGTATCAATTTGATTATCTTTATCGCATTTTATCTATTATTTCTTGTATTTTGATAATAGGGATGATGATTTTGCATTTATTAAAGATAGCAAACTTGATAAAAAAAACAAATATTTAAAATCGACTGATATAGTTTTTGGTTGGCGGGGATAAAGTGAGGATGTTCGGTCCCTTTCGGGCAAAATTACTATTAGTACGGAGCTTCTATGGCTCCTCGTAATATGTTACTATAGTATAGCATTTTCTTTATCTAACATGATTTGAAATACTTGTAACTTCGTTAGATTTAATTTATTGAATTCTGTTTCGATTTATTTACGATACGTTTTACTAGAGAGAAAAACTTTGTTTTATTGGATAGGTGAATGCTTTCGAGATGGTTTCATATAAATATAATTAAATTTGTATAAAGAATAGCTAAAGTCGGTTGTAAGTTTCTTAAAACGTATCCACGTCGGAGGTTTTCCATGGTTTAGTTATAATTTATAATCAAATTATGTCAATATAAAAGCGAGTCTATTTTGAGACAACAAGTAGGACTCGTGGCGCGGCTTATCAGGTGGTGTTATCGTGTATCAAGCGCAGTCATTCATAGCAGATAATGCATATTGATATTACAGGCACCCCGCCACCCGAGGCGGCACACTATCAAACAGTAGCGGAGCGCAAGAGTGCTCCGGACGGTCTCTCCAGGACCGCCACTCCACCGCCATACAAGGATATACAAGGTTATTATTAATAATCAAATAATAAATCATACTAATATTATAAATGCGAAAGTTTGTGAGTGTGTGAGTGTATATGTTTGTTACTCTGTCACGCAAAAACTACCGGACGGATTTTGATGAAACTTGGTAGTAATACAGCAATGTATATCCGAATAATACATAGACTATAATTCACAAAGTTTGACGCGGTTAAATCCGCTGGGCACTGCTAGTAGTAATAATAATAATAATATCTAATAACGCCCGCACTAGGGAATTTAATCCCTGTGTCGCGGGGTACTTTACAACTGACTACTCCTTTAGACTGACACAAATTACATCCATAGGTGACCATCAAAGTGTTTTAATTTTAATATCTGAGAGTCTTCGTGCTACGGAGGACATGATAAGCATTCAGCCATGTCAGGGGCCTTCTGGGTCTGAACAACTCTTGAGACCAGTGTAACCACTGCCCATGCGATAAAGAAGATTATTAAATAAAAAATTGTACTTCCCTGTCTGTTCGTTCTGGATAATTTCCGAAACGCCTGGACTGATTTTGATGGGATTTTCACTAGGCCATAAGAAGTAATATAATATACTAGCTTCCGCCCGCGTTCCTTTATGAAACGTACGAACGCCAGCACATCAAGCTACCCCAATCTGTCAAATTTGCCCAATTGAAAGTGAACCTTATGCCTATGTGATAAAGCTGAAAATCTATAAAAGAAATTTGTCAGATAGGTGTAGCTGGATGTGCTGGCGTCTGTACCCCTAACAACGTGTGTCATAACTTCATGGTCATCATGAAGCTGAGTTGAGTTGACGGTTGTGTACAAACAAACTCATATTCACTTTTATGTAGATAAGTCGCTGGTGACGACTAGTAACTTATATTATTGCCAGTCATGGATATCGTGAATCATTACTTGAAAACGAATGTAATTAACCTTATTATTTATGTTATTGTTTTTCCGTTCATTCACAGAAGCCAGTTCGTCCAAAGCTCACAGTTCTGCAAGCAAACTATTGATAGTACCCCGAGATCTTCCCTATTTACGTCAAACTAACGCGCGAAGGGTAATTTAACATTTTTTTTTACCTATAATTCCTATAATAGCTTATATTCAACAGGTAACTGGCTCTCATTAAGTAATTTAACAAAAGCTAATGAGATTTTAGTTAATTATCGCTAATAAATGTTAAGCATGATATTCGCATTAGCAGACGTTTTTAATCACCAAAGTCTGTTATTGTGGCGTTACTTCCGATCTCAATACTAATAATTGAATTGTATCGTACATTATTATCAGTGTTATTCAGCATTTGTTAGTAGCGACCGCAATACCGCAGTCAAGTGAGAGCCGCGTCACGGACAAGCCGATATCTTGGTCGATAACAATAATATAAGCAATTATTTATTCAAATAATGTGGTAAATGTGCGTGTGTGTGTGTTGATGTGTGTTGTGGCTGTGTGCGCAGAGTATCGCAGCTGCGACGGGTGCGACGCTGGGTGCTTGCCTGACGAGGGGAGCCAGCACCTCGCAGCGTCAGAGGCAGGATACTGCGTCTAAAAGACAGGTATTCCTCTTTTTACATACTACATCTATCACGTCACTCTCTACTAATCATCATCATCAACATGTTAGCTGAATGATCACCAATGCTGGACAAGAACATTCCCTAAGAATGGGGGGATATGCTATAATCGCCTCGCTTGGCAAACGGGTTGGCGATCGCAGTATGGTGCTCATAGTACACAGAGACGGTGCTGCCCGTTCTCTGGTAGATATTCCTTCGGGCCGACTTCTACGCCCTCCATAGGATGAGGTGGAGTGGCGATATTCTAAGCTACAGCCACACATCAAACTGTATATACTAATAAGCACTATTATCTTTCCATGAGAGAATTTATATGGCGTTCACATGTGGCTGCATGTGTAGCGCAGTGGATATGATAGTCGCCTGGCTACTGAACCTCTGCGCGCTCATGTTTCGGGTTCATTCCCTATGCTGGGCAACAATTTTTTTTCTGGGACATTATCACACGGCCATTTGTATGGCTGATAAATTATCGTCCGTAATTATCATCTGGGCCACCAGCGATGTAAGGACTTATGAATGCGGGAGGTGTTTAAAAAAATAAGGAAGCAACAAAACACTTTCAAAGCAATTTATAATTTACATGCATTGAATTGCGGTTGACTGTGCTATATAACGATTTTGGCAAATACGGTACTCGGAAAATTTATATTTGTTACCACAGCTGGTGTCTTCTTTGTTTTAGTCCAGGGACGTAATTCTTTGCTTGAATCCCGACAAATTATCTATAAAATGATTGTAAACCTTTGTAACTTACCTATTATGAAATGTTTATGAGAATTCCTCTTTCTTCGTCTTAAAAAGGTGTTGTCTATATATGAACGTGATTTATGTGCAGTAATAATGTGTAAATAGCAGATATGTTCGAAAACTTAAAATTAACTACATATTTACTGTATAATATTAGTGATTTATTTTCCATTAAGACATTTACGACATTTATAATCACTTAATGTGTGTCTTGTTTTCAATACACTTAATGAAACTGATTATTTATCTTCATTCAGACAAAGGAATACAATAAAAATCTCATTTGTGGAATTTATTTAAATATCGATATCCAGTACCTACAGTTTCATGATAAGAATGTATTATATTACATTTTACCTTATAAACACATAATTGGCACCAGTTTATATACACGACTTATACGCAATACCTGAATTAAATAAAAAAAAATTGTGTAACAAAAATAGTAGACGTAACCTTCCTTAGGTTACGTCTACTATTTTTGTTACACTATTTTATATAAATATAATCATAATATCCTGGGATAACACTGCCATCTGATCACAAATTAGGCAGAAACTGTACTATGGCAACCAGACCACTGATAAACATTTTTATATATTCTAAATACATACATATTGTAGGTAAATTACACTCAGACACAACAAAGAATCGTGTTCATCACACAAACATTTGTCCTGGGTGGGAATTGAAGCCACAACCTCTGGTCAGTGACACTAACCACAAGATCAACAGGTCAGTCGAAAATAAACAATGTTAAATACACAAAATAAAGATTAACTTTCTTAACAAGATTAACGACCAGCTGACGTATTTAGTATGGGGGAGAAAAAAGTTTTTTTTTGGTATTTCGCAAACAGAGTTTTCTTCATTTGTTCAGTTTCATGGTTACATAGCGCTCCTTACGTTTCCTGCGCTATTTATTATACCTTGTATAACATAGCAGAAAAGTCATATCATAGGTTTAAGCACATAATATAAAAAGAATAATATACAAATATATTTATTCTCAAACACTGCACCACCTGGTCTCAAAGACAGAACCTGTACTTATGACAACCAGACAACTAATAAACACACTTACATATTTCTGATTACATACATTTTATATAGATAAATTACACCCAGACACAGAATAATCGTGATCATCACACAAAGATTTGTGTTGTGTGGAGATGGAACCCACTACCTCTGCACTAATCACGAGACAAGTAGACCAGTCAATAATACAGACAATTAAAACAAATACACTCATGGTTTCATGGGTTCACCCAATTGCATGTGGTGCAGCATTATGCTATGGGTTACTGCAGCACAAGCAACATGAGGTCTTGTGTGGACAAAGTTTAACCTTATAGTCCTAATAAGTGTAATTTATCCGGCATTGTACCTTGTCGGCATGGGCTCTAAACGTCTTGTTAAAACAATCGAGTTCGTTCTTTTAATTATCTCGACGAATCGGTGACTTGGTTTATCTTGCTGACTGCATCAAACACATTGCACGCTTTTTTTTAACCTGACGTATGCAGTTAGCCTTTCGGATTTCACTGCTTCACCGGACTATAGAGGTGAGCGTGGGCTGAAACCGTCTAGCAAATTTAAAACTACAAACTAAGTACTCACGTCGGAGGGCACTTTTGGGGTTCGAACCTCGACACTGGGCGGTTAAGTTCAAAATTCAAAGTTTTTTATTGGTAAAAAGTATTTTACAGGTCTATTTAGCGTAGGGTATGAGTGCCTTAGTGTAATTACGCAATGATCGATCAACAGTCGATCACTACAACATTTAGTTATTAATTCGGTTACTGGCGGGGCGATGCGAGAGGGCGTGTCGTTTTAGGGATGTTTTGTGCAACTTTCGCTTTACGTTAATACGCGACGCGGGTCGCTCTTCCGGTTTAGGTCCGGAATGTACATTTCATCGATTCGAATGCTAACTAAGGGTCATTGAGGACGCTGGTGGTCGCGACGCGTTCGCGGTGGTACTCATGTCCGGCGAGACCGAAGAATCGGTTGGTGTGCAGTGTTGCGAGAGTCTCTAATTGACTTGATCTGATCGAGGTAAACGGTGATCTCGTTGTCCGGGTCGTCTAATACGTGCCTGGGACGACGGTGCTTAATTGAGCGGTGTAATTATCCGAACCCTTATTAATTAGTATACGTTTGTTCGTGTTGCAGGTATCGGGCAGCGAGGGCGCTAGTAGCAGCGCGGCAGGCGGGCGGCGGGCGCGAGCTCGCGACATGCCGCAGCCGCAGCCGACGTCCACGAGAAGAGATAAACGAGGTACATTCACTAAGTCCACTACTATTTAGTGGCCTCCGCAACTGGGACATAAACCTTAGAAGTTGCTCTTATTGTATACCGGCCCTTATTGTACACCGGTGTTATGTTGTCGTGTTCTAAATGATACCTTTTCAAAACAAACATATTTACCTAGTGTGCTGACTTGTGTAGAAAACACCGTCCAAAGTCAATAAGACAACTACTGTTCTAATCATACTTGCGTAGTTGGGAATGTGACGCGGGTGGGAGTAAAAAATTATGTAGAATATTTTATGCATCCTACCCCAGAATAATTAATGTTTTTTGTGATACAATGGTAAGTGTTAATAAAAATGTCCAAATATTTATTATCAGAATTTTTGTTTCGCCTGTAGATAACAACTTAAAGTTATGGTTAAAAACATTTATTTTAAAAGTGTCCAAGAAAGAAGATAATAAATAACCTCATGGAATTTTCAACAAATTCGCTTACAGTGAAAACGCACCAGAGTTCTAAATTTTTATACAATTTATTAATATTTGGATACTTTTAAATTAAATGTCATTCAATGTCACAAGTTGTTATCTAAAGGAGAAATAAAAAGGAATTCCCTGCCCGATATTTAGGCATGACACATGATAAGTGGTTCAATCAATTAGATTAAAGATCAATACTTCAAATATTAGTTGCATATACGGCTTTTACTGTTACGGCGTCTACTATATTGTAATTAATTCTCTAATGTATTTGTTTAATTTTCATTATTTATATCATCAGGTAAAAGCAGCCTGGGTTCGTGTGCCAGTACTGGTGGTGCGTCCAGCCGGTCTCACCCCCAGCCCTTAACAACGGTTTGTATTCTTAGTTTTTACGCAATGCTAACCGATTTTAACTTAAGAATTGAAATTGAAATGCAATATTTAACTCAATGATTATGGTTTCAGGGTGCCGTAGCATCTACGTCGTCGACGCCGCCGGCCTCAGCATCAGTTTCGATGCCCGACAACGCAGCCAGCGATGCCAAGCCTAAGGGCAAAGGTTAGTCATACTCATTTTGAGTCAATTATGTCATGAACTGAAGGCAATATTCAAAATGTCTATTTTTGTTGCAGCGTCTTCATCGACGGAGGAATGCGTGGGCGGCGGGAGCGGGCTGGGCGCCGAGGAGTCGTCTTCGGAAGAAGGCGAGGTGGGACGTCTGCAGGCCTTGCTAGAGGCGCGCGGCCTGCCGCCGCACCTGCTGGGCGCGCTCGGGCCGCGCATGCAGCACCTGCTGCACCGCACCGTCACTGCCAACTCCGGTGAGTACACTATCCGGCGAGGACGAGGCATTGTAGGACATCTGATTCTAAAAGTTACTAGAGAAGCTTATCCTGCCGTACTGTGCGCGTGGTTCGTCAGTGGTAGCAGAATGCCCAACCTTGGATCTTAAAAATAAGTAATATTGCAAGTGTGGTTGCAGTCGCGTTAAGCCCTTCTTTAATTTGAACAGCTTAATAAATGTTCTACCAAATCCGCCACAAAATTGTCTAAAATAAATTGGTAAAATCGTAAATTTTCGTCGTTAATCAGGACCGAATAGCAAGTATCGCGAGAGGCAGTTGATCTGGGCTCTTTCATGCGCAGAATATTACTTTTTCTTCAAGTTATTTAGTCCTCTCACTAGGTTAAAAGTAAATTCAAAAATTAGGAGTGCCTAATTTTTGAATTTACTTTGAACCTCCGGTTGCACGTACTCACTGACTGACTACCCAACGTCTCCTCAGTTGCGTCGACTTCCCTTTGCCCTCGGTCTTCTTCGTCCGCTTCGACTTCTGTATATCGAGTCTTTTATTTGCCCTCTATTGCGCTGTTTACTTGGCACCTTGGTATGTAAATTCCCTTAGCCATTGGAAATTTCCCTACGAGCACAATAGCTCCTTTTTGTAAACGGGGCCTCCCCCAGGCGCTTGATCTCGTCTATAATATTCTGCTGCATCTCCGCATTTAGGCAACATCTGCCCTATTTGTGGTCCAAGATTTCGTTGGTAAATATCTGCTATCCATCAAAGCTGCCACGTCTGGATAATGTCTATGGGCCTTTGAGGGTAAAGCTAGGCTTTGCCCTCAAAGGTTTGAAGCCAGCATTCCTGCCGTTAAATCGTGACAGTCACACTCCTTGTTTGTTGTATTTATTTATTTGGTTACTGTTTATTGATAAAAACTTCTTTACGTGTGCAGCCGCATCAAAAGCCGCTCAATTACTAGCCGGGCTGCAAGCGACAGGCGACGAAGGGCAACAACTACAAGCAGTGATTGAGATGTGCCAACTACTAGTGATGGGCAACGAAGACACATTGGCCGGGTTCCCCGTGCGCCAAGTCGTGCCCGCGCTCGTCAACCTGCTGGCCGCCGAACATAACTTTGACATGGTGAGAATATGGGATTGCGCTACAGTTGTTTATGAATGTCTTAGATCTAATCTCCATAACACAAAAAAAATAAATTGGTTTTTTTTTTAACTAGTTTAGTTAGAGTAACTTCTTTTGTTCGTCCAAATCAAAACCATTGAATCATAATCATAACAGGGACTCTACCGGCTAAGTCGCCGAACATCGATTTCTTAAATGGGGTTCAAATAAATAAAGGTTAAAAATGACTTAATCAATCGTTTAATCGGCTTCCATGATCACATGTGACGACGTAAATGGTCCGAAATCGATTGTCAACGTTGAAGCGGATTTAACGATTGATTAAGTCATTTTAACTGTTATTTATTTGAACGCCATTTAAGAAATCGATGTTCGGTGACTTAGCCGCTAGAGCCCCAGTTGTAAGTCCACTGCTGGACAAAAGCCGTGTCGAAGAATCATCCATAATCGCCACGCTTGGCAGACGGGTTTGACTTGGCAGAAAGAAGCTGCTGCCCGTCCTCTGGTAGATATTCCCCCGGGTCGACTGCTACGCCCTCCACGGGATAAGATGGGGTGATGATACTCTGGTATTAGCTGCCGTTACCACACAGCAAGCACCGTTGAATATCTAAGAATAACTTTTTATCATTCCACAGATGAACCACGCTTGCCGCGCGCTTACGTATATGTTAGAAGCGCTGCCCCGCAGTAGCGGGGCGGTGGCGCTAGCTGTCCCAGCTTTCCTGGACAAGCTGCACACAATCTCGTGCATGGATGTGGCTGAGCAGAGTCTCACCGCACTAGACATGCTTTCCCGACGACATTCCAAGGCTATACTCCAGGCGGTCAGTATTTACTTTCTTTATATAGCATGTGTTTTTAATACTAATTTTAAATCTACCTTCTTATATCATTGGTCTTCTTTTAAAGAATGACCTGCATTTAGTCTTTATCTTAAAATACTATGTAAATCGAGTTATCTCTATAAGATATAGCCGAAGTCAAGATTTGGTTAAGATTTTGATTCACAAGTATGCCATCGATAGATGGGAATGTGTTCCGCACATCCAATATAGCAATATTTGCTGAACAAATTCAAAAATCTTGAGCAATTGCACTGTACCAGTTTCTGAATGATGTTACTTTTTTACATTCAATTTTTAATTCCCGGCTATGCATTACTATCTACCGTGATTACCTATGCGGTTTAATCTATTTACCGTTACCCCGACGTTTTAATATCTGAAATCCGATATACCCATAAAGCTATATACGTAGCGGCTAAGTTTATGGATGTACCTTTGCCTGAAGAAAGTTCCTCTAATATTTAAAACTACAATTTCGTCACTACAGCGCGGCGTGTCCGCTTGCCTGACCTACCTGGACTTCTTCTCAATCAACGCGCAACGCGCCGCGTTGTCCATCACGGCCAACTGCTGTCAGAACCTAACACCCGACGAGTTCCATCTCGTCAGGGATTCGCTTCAATTACTAGCCAACAGGTAAGGTTACACTGTTTTATAATCTCATTAAGGATGGAAGGGAAAAGAACAATGTAAGCAGAAAAAATGGGCCAGTTAGCCTAATTGGTAAATGCTTGCCTTTCACGCTGCAGGTTGTAGGTTCGATTCCCACTCAGGAGAGATATTTGTGTGTATGAAAATGTCTGTTTGTCCTGAGTCTGGGTGTAATCCTAACTAATATTATAAATGCGAAAGTAACTCTTGTCTGTCTGTCTGTCTGTTACTCTTTCACGCCAAAACTACTGAACGGATTTGAATGAAATTTGGTATACAGATGGTCTAGACCCTGAGAAAGAACATAGGCTAATTTTTATAGTTAGGATAACACATAGGCCATATTTTATAAAGTTTAACGCGGGTAAAACCGCGGGGCACAGCTAGTTATCTATATAAGTAAGTATTTACAATAGAAAAGTAGTATATGTAATATATCAGTTAGCTGGTTTCCATAGTACAAGCTTTGCTTAGTTTGAGATCATATGGCCTTGTGTGAATGATGTCCCAAGACATTATTTTATTATTATAGAAATCGAAACCCAGCAAAGTCTTAAGTACAGGCAAAGGAAATAAAGTCATTTTTAGTTTTGCCCGATGGTAAGGGAAACAGATAGTAATCAAGAACAGTTTAGTATTATTTACTTATTCTTATTTGTTGTAGACTTACCCAACAAGATAAGAAGTCAGTGGAATGCGTGTGCCTCGCATTTTCACGCCTAGTGGACAGTTTCCAACACGATCCTGCGCGTCTTCAAGAAATCGCTACACCTGAATTGCTCACCAACCTGCAACAACTCGTAAGTATTTGTTCGAAATCAAAAACGTAATTGTTCATGCCCGTGTTCATGCCCCCTTGAGTATGTTTCGCCGGACCGTCTCAACTGGGTCGTGTTGAAACCGGTAGTAGATGAACCCACTGAGTTTGTTCGCTGGGTCTTCTCAGTTGGGGCGCATTGGATCCGGTGGTAGCATTAAAGCGCGACCGTCGTTATTAACACAAGGTCCGTCATAATAATAATACCTTAATATAGACAGAACCATAGACAATATGTAGTAAAAATATTAGACTTAAACTAGTTAATTAAACATAATCTCACGACAATAACTTGATACCCGCTCGAGTGCTAACAAAAACGCGTGAAGTGCTCCTAGCTCAGCGATAAATGGCGACCCGCCGTGCGCTAAATGGGCGCGCTCAATAAACAATTTTTTGTTGAGGTGTAGTCGACATGGGTCGACACAAGTGTTGTTTTTATTCATGCTTGTGAATGACTCTTTCAAGTCGTAATGAATGTTTGTTGACATTTCGTTTCTAATTTATTATATTTAGGGCAAAACATTGACGAAAGTTGAAAAAAAAAAAAAAAAAAAGTGTTTTTGAAATACGATTATTTTAAAAAGTAAATCGGTAACATATATATTTTATGACTTTTAACAGTGGAATAGCTCTATTTACACACCATAAAATAAAAAAAAACATTCTTCTTACTTCAAAACTATTAATTTACAGGCGTTAGATTAACCTCACTTACGCGCGAGAATCAACGACTGACATTTGACATTTTTTTTTCAAGCCGAATGAACTATTGTGGAACTTTTGTCGTATTTCTTGCATGAAGGAATGTATTAAGATTCGAGTAGAAAAGAGAAAAAGATAAGAAACGTAACGCGATAGAAAGAAATAACGAGATTGCTCCGATGCATCATACTGAACTAAAAAAGGGACATTTGTCACTTGAGAGCACTCAACGGTCAAAAAAAAAAGTGACAAAAGGCACTTAGGTGCACGCGACTGGTTAAGAGCTAGCTAAATATCATTGCTATAATACAATAAATTTTATAAATGTTTTCACACAATGTGTACCTAAATATCTATGTTACTAGAAATAATAATGTATACAACTATATTACTACAAATATGTTCTGACTATTTACAAGCGCTTTTTTAAAGTCTACGTGAATATCTTTTTTATTTTATTTTAAATGTTCGCATTAACCATTATCCATCTAGGAATAAGTTGAATGGCACTTAAGTAGTAAGTGCCATTCAACTTATGAAGAGACTCTCAGATATTCTTTTGCTTATTAAATGTGTGACAATAATTATGAATTCGTATTTGTCTTGCCCAAAACTGAGCCAGGATGCTCTTGGAGTCTGTAGGAAAGAACAAAGGATGATTTCAGACAAAGCTAATCTTAAGTAGACCTATATGGGCCCATATTTATGGATTTTTTCAAATTATTTCCCTGTACCTATTTTGATGGAAAAAAACGACAGTATATTTCTTAACAAGCTTGTAATAAACTTTGTTCATAGTATTCTGGATCTGTTGGTAACATATTGCCAAATTTTTCGGTCGTTTGTGATTGGTTTGTTTAGTTCTTTAATCAATATTGTATGATGTATTTCCAGTTGGTGGTCCAACCCCCGCTGATCTCTGGCGCAACATTCATAACCGTGCTGCGCTTGCTGTGGGTGATGTGCGCGGCGTGCCCGCAGCTGGCGCTGGCGCTGCACCAGCGCTCCATCGCCGACACGCTGCTGTGCCTGCTCACCGGCTCCACGCTGCACCAAGAGGTATGTTTATACTTGGCAGTGCAACTATATACTGTATGCCTTTGCGCACACCTCGCCACATTCCTTCGGGAAATAGACTACAATTCAACCGGCATCTATCTCGCTCCTAGGTATATTATATGATATAAAATTGTTGTATGCCATTTCGAAAAATGTGCTTCTGTCATCTTGTGCGACTAATACTCCAACATATTTATAATAAATTCTCTCTTTATTATTTTATATACAATATACATAAAATGGCAGACAGTGGTTTTCCCCACTTTTATGGTAATTGCAAATACGTTAAAATTTAAATTTGAGCTGAAAATTTCGGAATATTCAAACATACATCACCCATGATGAACAAAGAACATTTGTAAGAAAGTAAATACAATTATTTTAAATGTCGGAGTTGTATAAGCCGCCTTAAAGGCCTCTGAATTGATTAATGGACTGTTGCCTCAATGACTACAAACGGAACCGACAAGTTAACGTGCCCTCCGAAGGAGTCTAAAGCACGCATAAATTAAACCATATTAGAACCCATTTGTAGACATACTGTATGCAAAGGGGCTTCCCTCACCTATCGGATACGAACCTATGTATGCAACTAGAAACTTTTATTTGAGTGAAAGAAGTTGCTATGTGACGTATGACTGTCCGCAGCAAGTGGAGCTGCTGCCGCGCCTGCCGCAGGAGCTGTACGAGATCACGTGCCTGATCGGCGAGCTGATGCCGCGCCTGCCCACGGACGGCATATTCGCCGTGGACGCGCACCTCGACCGGCCCTGGAGCGTGCCCAGCGAGCGGGCCGCGCACTGGCAGTGGCGGGACGATAGAGGTAAAACTTCATACGCTTTTATACAATTTTGGGACATAACTATAATAAATAAAATGTAGTTGGAGTCGTATTTAAGTATTCATAATTTTTCGCGAGACGTACAAATTCGCGCTCAAAACTGTCTGATTGCTCAAAGAAAATATTACATCGTTAGATAACATTTAAAATAATCGAAGTTGTTAGCAAGAGGTAATGCTAACTTGAAATGAAATAAATATCTCCGCTTTTTTATAAGGATCTTTGATCATTTCTATGATGTTGCTTTATATGAACAACATTTATAGAAATAAGTTGAAATGTTGCGACCACAGCAGCGACCTTACGGTTTGTAGCAGTAGATAAAAACTAAATATTTATAATTGGCATATTGCAATAAACATTGAAAATGCTGACTTACTGGTAGTTGAAATAAGGTTTAATTCAGTTTATAATGCTGGGACAAAAAAACGATCGCAAATTGCTTGGACTACCGTCCATTTGCCTAATAAACATGAATTTATTGATTACCGTCGTGTAAACTAGCGAGCGGAACTGGAGAAAACAGAGCAATTTGTATTTTATTTTATGTGGGAGCACTTATTATTAGATTATTTTAACAAACTATTCTAGATGCATACATGAGTATGTTACTTTCGTTGGAGCTTACCATAATACAACAATCAGCATCATAATAAATTGACGTATTTATCAGGTGTATGGCGCTCATACTCGTGGGCCGAAAGCCGTGCCCTGGAAGCGGGAGCGTCGGCCGGCGAGGAGGAGGTGTGCCTCACGACGCTGGGCCGCTCCTACACGGTGGATCTCACCGCCATGCAGCAGCTCAACGACCACACGGGCACAGCCCGCCCCGTGCAGCGCGTCGCGCCCGCGCCCGCGCCCTCGGACCAGCAGTCTGCTAATCCGCCTGCACCTGGTTAGCATGCACTTCAAAATCTCTTTTAACATAGTACAATACGTTTGCCTTATATTCAAACTCATATACGGTGCAACTGTCTTTCATAACTACATGAACTGCCCGATCTTCACATCTCGATGTATCGATCTACCAACCCACTGACCAAAAGTCCGTAAAGATTAGAAAAAATTTGCAGCGAATATATTTTAGCGATTCACGAACTGTTCCGTACAAATTATGCAGAATTTTAAATAGGAATATGGTTAATATCTAATTTTGGCACATAAACAATCCATAGCTGAGCATACTGAATAGGTGGTAAGGAGACTGGAATGATCGTTCTTAGTAAGGTGTTAGAGCTTCCGCTCAGAACTAACTTATTTTTAGTTGGTATAGAGGAAGTTTCACGATTGAGTTAGGTTGTCTACAAAAGGTATGGTGCTTGAACAGAGCACAGCATTGCAGCTGACATTTAGCATAATGTAATACTGTTAGTAGAATCAGCACAATGTAACACTGTTACAATAAAGCAACCCTTATCCTCATCTATACAAATAAATAAAATTGGAGTGTCTGTTTGTAATATTGAAATTACCGGTTTTTACTACATAAATATGAATGTATATACAGTACATACACCAAAATAACATTTTTTACAATTTTTGTCTGTCTGTCTGTTTGTTCCGGCTAATCTCCGAAACGGCTGGACAGATTTTGACGAGACTGTTATTGGCAGGTAGCTGATGTAATAAAGAGTAACTTAGGCTACTTTTATTTTATAAAAAGTCTTTTATTTTATGTATAAACTAATTAACACGTGGACGAAGTCGCGGGCACAGCTAGTATGATATAAACCTATGCGTACTTGTGTGCGCAGACCCGCGCATCGCGATGGTGCGCTCCAACCCGTCGCTGGCGCGCGCGCTGCTGGCCGTGCTGCACGAGGTGTACTGGAGCTCGGCCGGGCCCGCCGTGCGCTCGCAGGCGCTCAAGGCCATCCTGCGCTGTGTCTACTACGCCGACGCGCCGCTGCTGCGCCAAGTGCTCAAAATGCAGGTGCGTACTAAACTGTACCAGGTATATTAACACCATAAAGTAGATCATTAAATTGGTAATGCAAAACATTTATTGATAAGGAAAATATTTAGCTGCTAAGTAAAGCCACCAAACTTTTCCAATTTCAATGTTTTTGCTTATATCATAAGGTCATGTCCAAAATCTTGTATAGTTTTTTGCACATAGGCAGTAAGTTTAGTAAGACGTTGGCTGGTTTGTCACTTAACTTATATTATGATTCTGTAAAGGAAACCTTGTAATTAGCTTACTATCCTAACTCGATAAAAAATTGTATTAAGTTCTAAATGTTTCATTAATTCTCCCCAACTTTTCCACTGTCATCAACACTGTAGATACATAAAGCACTAGCTATAAGCTGCTTGTCTAACCATAGACCTTTCAAAAGACTGGCTATTATTAGCTCAACATCTCTTTTTAGAAGTCAATAATAACCACTACCACACTAAGATTCTTTTGGGTCTGTTCTATAATTCATCAAATCAGATAGATTTTAACCAATAATAACCATTCTATCGTGTATCGCAGGTGATATCGTCCCACATAGCGGGCATGATGGCCTCCACGGACTTGCGTATAGTGGTGGGGTCGTTGCAACTCGCAGAAATATTAATGCAGCGGCTGCCAGAGGAGATGGGTGTGCAGTTCCGTCGCGAGGGCGTGCTGCACCAAGTCGCGCAGTTGGCTGAGCGCGCGCCGCCCTCGCACCCGCCTAGACATCACCCGCTCAAGGTAATCATTTACGTTCGAATGTTCTTTAAAGATTTGATATCAGGGACTAAAATTAATCAATCTTGTCCCCAAGTGTAGTGCCCAAAGTTGACTAAAGTGAACCTGCTTAAAACTTACGACGTGTATGATCGATTTTAGCCTTTTAATTGTAAGACTAAACATTCATGTCTTACAATTAAGGGTTTTCTCTTTTTCTTGCCGTCTGTGATTATATGGACGATGTGCTATATTAAAAAAAAAATGTTATGGTTCACATTTGACATAAATATGACTGTAATGTTTCTTATCTAAAAATATATAAGATCTAAGAAGATATAAGATCTTATATAAGAGAAAAATCAAAATAATGAATCCAGGTAATTTTACCAATGTTTAATATTTGTTTTCTTTTTGTACTCTACCAGCAATCTCCCAGCGGCACTAGCGTTCGATCAGGCGGCAGCTCCCCGCCTGCCTCTACGTCCGCCAGTTCCCTGGAACACCAGAACAACCTGTCTCTAGCCTTCTCTTCTTCCGGATCTTTCGTTGCTTCTACCATAGGTAAGTTACAGTTGCTTTATTATTGTTGGGTATTGCTGGTTTGCTAGCATTAAAGAAGTTTGCTTAGCAGATGATACACTAAGCATAATCCGGCACGAAACACCATTATGTTGGTTTTGGTTATAGCAGAAGTGCACTATGTTAGATTATTAAAAGGATTATGCCTACAAAAAAATTGTTTAAATTATATTAATATTTAGGTTAAACACATATAATTGTGGTTTTTCGAGTCTGATGATCATTTCATTTGTTTATAGCTGCTAGCAGTGACGGCAGTGGCTCTGAGCCCGGACCCGCTACTGTATCGACATTCACACATACACAAATGTCGACCACATCAGTGCACAGGTTTGTTAAATTAGATACATTGAGTTAGTGTGGTACGCGAAGACGCTGGTATCACGCCAAGATAATGTCACTGGAGCTTTTTAATCATCCGTTTTTGAAGTAATTCTCTCCATTTCTAGTTTAGCCAAGAGCTCGGCCCTCATTTTTGTTCTTGTGTAGGAATTTATATCAAATATTGAAGTGGTTGCTTCTAGTTCACAGCCTGGCTAAGGGTTGAGCCTTATATGTGTGTTCCCAACGTGATGTAATTCCCAAATCAGTTCTCCATTTAGTTTTTAGGTCGATATATCTGGCTTAATACTAGTCTTAGCGATCTTAAATTTACAAAAGTTTTGTATATAGCTTACCGATCTTTATTGCAAATGGATAGATTGAGAAAATATTTTTACGTTTAAATTTTTCCGGTGCGAGAGTTCGACTCGCACTTGGCCGGTTTTTATAGGATATTTTTAGTTCCCTTTTTAATTGTTTAACGTGACTAGGTCTGGCAGCCCGCTGCAGCTGGCCGAGATGTTGCGGCGCAAGCGCTGCGTAAAGCGCTCGGGCGGCGGCGCGGGGCGCCACGCGCGGCGCCGCGACGAGCCCGCGCCCGCGCACGCGCATGCGCACCTGGCGCACCCCGCCATCGCGCACCACGCCACCGAGCCGCACGGTAAGTTCCGATGCTTACGATGTCTAGTGCAAATGACGAGAAATTATTTTCTTGATATGGTTTGCTCCATCTTAGACTGAATTTAAATATTTAATTGCTCAGCTCCTGGCATCCAAAACCTAAATTAGATTGCTGAAACTGTTGCCCAAGTGTTATAAGCACGGCTCTCAACTGTCCTTCCATAGCTAAATATGGTGATTAGACTATTAAATGTAGTGATCGTAACTAAGCGGCATTCTAACTAATATTATATATGTCTTTGCATTTAAATTATGATAATAGATTTTTTTTATTATATTACATTGTTACTCTCCAGAGGCTGAGTAGTATGGTTTATTTTTTCAGAAAAGAGAGCCAATTTTTAAGGAATATTAAGTACAAAGTCACAAAAACGACGTATTTTTAAAACCTCCAGTATTAAAAAAATATGATACGAACGAAACACATACTCGACAAACTGCATTGTTATTAACAAATATCTAACAATTCAGGCTCTGGTGTGGGCAGCGGTGGTCGGTCCGCCTCGCGTTCAGGCGGTGGCTCCAAGACTTCATCTTTCCTCTCATCACTGAACCCGTCCCGTTGGGGCCGGTCGCCTCATACCCACAAGGAGTCTGCCCTACTTGCCTCGCCTCACACTTCCGCCAATCTCACTGTACAGAACAAGTTAGTATTGTTTTCCATCTTACTATACTTAATTTTATAAACTATGATTATTCTTACAATAATAACATAAGTATGTGTATGCTATATTATTACAAACGTGTTCTGACTATTTACAAGTGCTTAAACAATGTATGCTATATGAGTCCACATCAACTTCAACCTTATAACTTTGGAATAAGGTCCAAAAACAATGAGACAAAATATAGCAAAGCCCTGGTTCAGGGTTACGAAATTAATCATTTAAAAAAGTATTAAATAGTCGTCCAAGACTAAATGCACGGGGGTTCGTGTAATTGTTTCGCAAGCACAGAAACTATCCAAACAAATAAATTGTTATGTCAAAATAATACCTTTTACAAAAATAATTTTACAAAAACGTTAAATTAGCTGGATTTTTGTACGTAGTATGTATGTTCGTAGAGAGAAAGTGCGCGAATGGATCCAGTGGACGGCGGCGCGACTGTCCCGTGAGTGGGGCGCGCTTGGCGGCGCAGGCGGGGCGCTGGACGCGCTGGCGGCGCTGGCGCGTGCTCTGCCGTCCGCGCCGCACCGCCGCGCCGCGCTGCACCAGCTGCGCGACACGCTGCTGCACCACGACGTCTCACCATTCGAGGTACACACTCACATAGCATAGAAACACACAGTTACAACTACACGAAATGTCTCCAAAAGCTGACCCCCACATACATCATTATATTAGGCACCATGCCTCCAGTCGTAGGATACATCGTGTTTGTAGTTGTAGGCTTTAGCTGCCGCTCACCTCTGTCTAATACTATAAATGCGAAAGTAACTCTCTTCTGTCGCGCAAAAACAACTGAACCGATTTAAATGAAATTTGGTACACAAACCTATTTTT
Organism: Pseudoips prasinana; assembly: GCA_951640165.1. Lineage (NCBI taxonomy): Eukaryota > Metazoa > Arthropoda > Insecta > Lepidoptera > Nolidae > Pseudoips > Pseudoips prasinana. Next base: position 15,812,867 of record OX621236.1, on the reverse strand, counting down.
TAGACTGTTGATACGATATAAATAAATATGTCATTAAAAGTTTTACCTTCAAGACTGTAAAATAACAATAGGGAATAAAAGTTTGTTTGGAAATATGTAAGGTTCATGTGAATGTTTTATAAGTTTGCTTTAAGAGACACACGCGGGCACAGCTAGTATCGAATATCGTATCGCGCACTACCACTGTTCTTTGATAGTTGGCAGATTTGAATGGTTATCTATTGTTCAGGTGAATCACTCGGGTGTGCTCGGAGCTCTGCTACAATTTCTGACTGGCATGGAACCAGACGCCGAAGGAGAGTCCCAGCAGCCGCAGGGTGAGAGTCGTGACGAGTCTGTGGCCGCTACCGAAGACCGACTACGATTGTTCCTACACGTGTTCGCTGATATGCCGCTCACGCCAGAGTAAGTATTTGACGGACGACTATTTTACTATACCTGTTTTTAATTTAGATTTCCAATAATGGATTTTTTGTAAAACTGGGTAAAAGTTCGCTTACTTAAATATTCCTGAAATAAAAACAGTTATACTAAAACTTTATACTAATATATGAGTTTTATAACAAGAATATAATTTAACTAGCTGGAAAGTCTTATAAGTCTGGTTTTAAGGGCCATTACCATACCAATGAACTCGCACAATGATTGGACTATAGCAATCCGGCTCAAAGTACCATAAAAAAAAAACTTGTGTGTACTTATGTACACGCGTTAGAAGTTATACTTCTTAACACGTGGAACGCCAGACTAAAAACCATGTTTAGCCCCGTGGGCCGCGGCGGACACCATATGACCGACACTATATCGGGTCCAGGGGGCCGCGTCGGACACCATGTGCCCGCATGCTCTCGAACACTTCAGAAGCCTGTAGGCGGCCGACAGACAGCGTTTCGACTGTTTTTACTAAGGCAAGTGACCCGCGCGGCCCCACAGTACAACCTGGCCACTTGGCTCAAAAAAAAATTAAAAGACTTAACATTTATGGCCGTTTCAACACGTTGATTCCAAAAATGTTGTAGGTAAATAAAGTAAGTATATTTGACCTTTCATTTGACATTAATTTTTATAGGTAGACATTTAAGTTTAAGCCTTTATAAGGCACTGTAAAGTCTTTAGAAATATAATAATAGTTTACAGTCAAGTACGTATCAAATAAGTAATGGGTTCAGTAGCAAATTTACGTAAAAAAAAAAAATAAACACATAATATTTTGACATAATATTTATTAAAGAAAGAGATCAATCTTTTAATCGTATTTAAAAAAAAAAATTGGAAACTACACTAAATATAAAAGTAATAATGAAATTCTAAGCCATGGGAGCAGGTACAGGCTATGCATTGGTGCCTTGTTTATAACAGATATCAAAACAAAAGAATGAAGAGATCAATAAAATCAAAATCACAAAATGCTTGGCATTACAACAATGGTTAAATCTAAAACAAAATGTATAAAAGTTTTCAAAATCAGTCAATAAAACCTACATCTATTATCAAAGTATGAACTAGCTAACTTAAAAATCTGTAACTCTTTAGAAATTATACAGCCTATCATTAGAAAAAAAAAAAAAATCTAAGTATGTAGTTTAAAAAACAGTTATGGCACAAAATTGGCTTTTCAGGACAAACTCTACAAAAAGTGTTGACTTTTTTAGTTTAATACGTGCTTGTAGGCGACCCATGTTTTTTACATTCGTCTTGTAACTTTCTCCACAGTTACGTCTAGTTTTTCTAGATGGACCTTCAAATTTTTGCAAAACGTGTTTCTTTCTTTTCGGTCTTGTTGGCTCTGTAATATTTCTGTGCTAACAAACAAGCACATGAAGCTTGTTTGTTAGCACAGAAATATTTCAAAATAGCAATCTTAAAATCTGTTACTTTTTTTTTGTTTACAGACTGATACAAAACATGAGCATTGATCATAGCTATATTCAGTAGCATATCTAATGCAATCTTTTTATACCATCGGATTGATTTGCGCAATGGGGTTGAATAAGAAGCCATCTGGTCTGCTAAATCCACACCGCCTTTAGCCTTGTTGTATTCCAAGACGATTTGTGGCTTCCTCAAAACTTTTCCACGTTTTGTGATCTCGACGAAGCGCACAGAGTGTTTTGTGGATAAGACAAGAACATCGCGCTTGTCTTTCCATTTTAATACCGTTATTCCCTCTCGACTCTCTTTAGCATAATAATGGCCCCTCTTGAGTTTGGTGCTGATTACTTTTTTAGGAAGCCCCCGCCTGTTTTTCCTGACCGTCCCGACGAGATGAGTTTGTTTGTCCAAAAGACTTCGCGCCAAATCAATACTAGTATACCAGTTGTCGGTATGTTAAGTACGTCCCTTATTAACACAACGTCTTCACACAAATCCATCACAACATTTGTGGGTGTTGAGTTTGATGTATCGTTTTTTCCAGCATAGACCTCTATTTTATGTGTAAATCCAAGTACAGAGCACAATTTGAACAGTTTGACACCATACTTATGCCGTTTATTTTTGTTGTACTGCCTAAATATGATTCTGCCACGAAATGGTACCATACTCTCATCGATGCAAATGTCTTCATTTGCAGTAAAATGTTGCCGAAAAGACACATTCAAATCGTACATCAGCTTCCTTACACGATGAAGACGGTCGGATTTGTGTTCTTCGTCATCTTCAGAAAAATGCAACATGCGAAGCAAAATTTCGAAACGGTTACGTGACGTAACAGTTCTAGGAAAAGGATGCCCGATAATTTCGTCCTTCGACCAATAGTTCGATATTTTTGGAAGCTTGACCACACCCATAAAAAGAAGCAAACCAAATAATTTCTTCATCTCCGCAAGGTTCGTTGAAACCCACTGGTTGATTCGCGCACCAACAGAAGCATCAGTTTATTTGGTTATTTGTTCAATAGCATATTTGTTAGTTGCAGAAACTATAAAATTCAACATATCATCACAGACATAAAGAGAATAAAAATCAGCTGGAGATTTATTCACCATTGTCGTACTTACAACATATGATGGCTCCGAAATGTCAGTAAATGCAACAGTTTGAGTGTGTTCTGGCAAACCAGGCGCAGTATTCTCTGATCCACTGCCCTCACTTTCCAATTGGATGATACGGCGACGATTACGTTTAGTCGGCTGCAACACTAAAATATTCTCGTTTTCATCTTCCGAAGATACGTTAAAACTTGAATTCAACAAGTTTATTTCAATGTTCTCTATTTGTTCTAAATCATCTTGGGTCACTTCAAAATTTTCGAACTCTTCTATGATGCGCTACGATTATAACTCAACGGAACCCTAATTTTTATAAAAACACGATATTCTTCTACGCGAGCGGAAAGGCAAATGAATGAGAGAAACGTCTCGCTGGGGATCGCGGATGCGGGCGGCGTAGCGCGGGGAGAGCCGACAGCTTGACCCGCGCGGCTCCCGCGCAAAGAAATACGATTGGACGTTCTCGCAGGCCGCGACGGACACTGACTGTCTGCCATTTGACATCTCCGAAAATAATGAGTAAAACGCTGTTTTCGTAAGTCGTCCATAGTTTTTGTGTTATTTCCTGACAATATTTGCAAAAAACACTTCAACAATTATTGGACGTTTCTAGATTTATCAGTACGGCCCCAGGGGAAAGTATGCTGTCGGACACATGGTGTCCGTCATGGCGTTCAACGTGTTAATATACAACTTGAACATAGGTATCAATTTTCATACCACCTAGAACTAACGTCATGCTGTTATTTTTACGATGCGCGCGCATCGTAAAAATTCACTCTCATACCACCTAGAACTAACTTCATGCTGTTAAATTTTTTGGTGTCGGTGTGCGCGCGCATCGTAAAAATTCACTCTCATCATTTTTCTCCATCGCGCCAAAAGAAGTATAACTTCAATAAAATACCTAACATCATAATATTAAGTTGCGAGAGAATTTGGAAGTAAAAGTTACTATTTTCGACAGTGTGGAGTGGGGCGATGGCACGGCAGGCAGTGGTATAGGGTTGGGCGGCGGCGTGGCCCTGGGTGCGCTGGTGGGCAAGGTCAACGCGTGCGTGTCGCACCTGGAGCAGTTCCCGGTGCGCGTGCACGACCTGCCCGCGCGACCCGCCACCTCCGCGCTTAAGTTCTTCAACACCCACCAACTCATGGTAACTATATACGATCCAACAGAGATACATTGAAGTGCTCAACCCAATCCTTCGTCCTTTAATTTTTTTCTATTTTTGTATGTTAGTTTGTGGGTAATGGATAACCTCAAATACTGAATTAAAAATTATTTCACATATAGAAAACAATTATCAGCAGTTACTGTATTTTCATTTAAAAAATATCTGTACCTAAAGTACCAAGTTAAAATACTAATTTATCTATCTATCTCTCTACCTATCCGTCACTATAATCAATAATTTAGTGCGGGTAATAATTTTAGGGTGTTTTCTGTTTCAGTGTGATCTCAAACGCCATCCTAATTGCACTAATTTGAAGCAATGGAAAGGTGGTGTAGTGCGGATTGATCCGCTAGCTTTAGTTCAAGCCATCGAAAGGTAAGTTTGTTTATTTTCTACGAGTGTAAGAAGCGTCATTGTATGATTATGGACACTTTATAGACCAGGGTAGAAGCCTTTAAAAATAATAAAAAGTGAAAAAAAATAATAGTAGGATGAAACCCATTAGAAAAGGAGGGGAATATTATAAAAATGAAAGGAAAAATAATTTACGGGCGATCTGAGGTCGGGAAGGGGATGGGGGTGAGTTTTTAAGGGTAAAAAAACGGTTTTTCTCGATTTCCAGCAAAACTAAAAGTCCTATCGAAAAATGTCAAATGGCAAAGTTGTAGGTAATAAAAAGATCTAAAACTTTTGTATTTACACTTTCTTCACATAACCTCAAAATTTATGTGAAATGTTCAAAAAACCAAGTTTTTGGTTTATTATTTTTATCTTTTACAATTATTTTTATTTTTTAACGAAATTTAGTGAAAACTTACCTTTTGATGTCCCAAATACGCTGTAATTTATTTGATTAAAAATATTTATTTATTCACCTTATTTTGAATTAATATCGAAAAACCACCCTAAGTTTCAATCGAAAACTCACCCGTCAAAATATCAGCTTTTTTCAAAAAGTTGGTATGTTTTCTGTTCGTTGAAATCTCTACTTTCCGATGGTGAAAAACAATATATATGTTCATCATCATATCAGCCGAAAGACGTCCACTGCTGGACAAAGGCCTCCCTCAAAGATCTCCACAATTGCCGGTCTTGCGCTATCCGCATCCAGCGTTTTCCAGCGACCCGCACAAGATCATCGGTCCATCTTGTAGGGGGCCTGCCCACGCTGCGTCTTCCGGTTCGTGGTCGCCACTCGAGAACCTTTCTGCCCCAGCGGCCGTCGGCTCTACGATTTATTTGATTAAAAATATTTATTTATTCACCTTATTTTGAATTAATATCGAAAAACCACCCTAAGTTTCAATCGAAAACTCACCCGTCAAAATATCAGCTTTTTTCAAAAAGTTGGTATGTTTTCGGTTCGTAGAAATCTCTACTTTTCGATGGTGAAAAAAAATATATATGTTACTGTAGTAAATCTTCTCAGAAAATGCAAAAAGCGAAAAAAACTCGAATTCGATGTTTTGTTTATTATTATAAAAAATTATGAGCTATTTATTAAAATTAACACTTTATTACTCGAAAAACATTAGATTAAATGTTACATTGATAAAAATGCAAATAAAAATATTATTTAATAAGACATCTACAATATTTGGAGAAAGTTGTCGAATCTTCTTTAAATTATATGCGTAGATGTCTATTTATAACTAGTTTAAGATAAATTATATACCTGAGTGACCTACGAAAAATAGTAGCCCATCAAAAGGTATTGCATGGAGAAGTGGGGAAGGGGCTAGGCGGGTCGGGGTCTTACTACATACATACTAATAATAATCTCCTTAATTTTGCACAAACAAATTTAGTTAATCCCATGGAAAAAAATAATATTTCAAAATACCTAAAAAATATATTAAAAATCTATAAAAAATATATTAAAAATCCATAAAATATATATCGTTAATATATTTTTAATACCAAACTTTTGGCCGATTTGGCAATATCAACGTGGAATTATGCCCAAATTTTCACAAAAAGAATTAATTCCGGAAATATTGCTCAAAACTATTTGCTGCAGCTGTGAAACTGGATGTAACAGTTTAAAATGTGGTTGCCGAAAAAATGGTTTAAAATGCACAAATTTATGTTCAAACTGTCATGGTTCTGAAAATTGCTCCAATATTGAAGAAGAAACCTACGAGGAAGTTAATGATTCAGAAGAAATTATGGATGAAGAACCAACGTAGTCTGGAAATAATGTTGGAGAGGAAGAAGGTGATAGTCATGAAGATTTCGAAGATCTACTAGAATCGGAGATGTTTGGCGAATCTAAGATGAAGAAATGCCATCAAAAAGACAAAAACTAATGGATAAGTGATTAGAATTGAAGATAAGGTATTTATGAATGACTAGCTGGCTCCCGCGACTTCATCCGCGACAATTTTGAATGATGACCAATGTAACTACTAACTTCTAGCTTAATCTAAAAAAAATAATATAACTTTAAAAACAAATAAGCAAGCTTTAAAATAACCTAACTAAGAAAGAAACTAAAGACTACATTGCTTCTGTTATTTCAAAAAAAAGGACACGATTTCATCAACCAAAACAATCAAAGAATACATATGAATTGTAAGTTAAATAAAGTAAAATAATAATCAACGATGCATTAATCACAAAGGTAACTCCCATTAGATTAGGTTGCGACCACGGAATTGATAGATCTAATATCACATTTTGTAAATGAAACCATAGCGCGATCTAAAATGATAATTACGCCATCTACTATCAAAAATATAAACTTGTAAAGCGGTAAAATCAAGGTGTGTGCATATTTTTTGGGTGAAATTTACGCGTTCATCTATTGATTCAGTTTTGGACTACCTTTTTTAAATTATTCCCTGAATTATGATTTAAAAACATGTATTGCTTTATTTTTAACTGAAAGACTAAATACATATTTTCATGCGTTGACCTCAAAAAAAAAAAACAGATTTTCATTCAAACTTACATCCACAATTTTACGTCCTTAGGGGTGGAATTTCCAAAAATCCTGAAGTATATACTTAGAATTGTTAACTGAAAGGCCAAATACCAATTTTTATGCGTTTAACTTAAAAAGTAGTCATATTTTTCATACAAACTTACATCCCCTATATTACGCTCTTGGGGCTGGAATTTCCAATAATCCTGAAATATGTATTTTTTATTGTTAACTGAAAGGCAAAATACTAATTTTCATGAGTGTAACTTAAAAATTTACACGTTTTTCATATAAACTTACATCCCCTATTTTTCTCCCTTGGGGGTTGAATTTCCAAAAATCCTGAAACACATATTTTTTATTTTTAACTGGAAGGCCAAATACCAATTTTCATGCCTTTAACTTTAAAAACGGCAAAGTTTCATACGATCTTTGTACCCCCGTTTTACCCCCTTAGGGGTTGTATTTCGAAAAATCCTTCCTTATTTGTTATCTACATTATAAAATAAACATCTGTGCAAAATTTCAGCTTTCTAGGTCCAAGGGTTTGGGCTGGGCGTTGATGAGTCAGTCAGTCAGTCAGGCCTTCTCTTTTTATTTATACAACGTGTAACAGAAAGAGTGAACGTAACTTAAGGGGCATATACGGTCTCCTTAAGCCTACCTATACACAAAATCTCATACCGAAATACCATCATTTTAATCTTGATCGTAAAATAATATACCGTTCAATATATCGACAAGTATTTTTATCGATATAACGAACATCCGTACTAACACAGCACAGCTGATTCTGATTTACGCTAGAAATTGTTTGACATACCTCTGTGTTTCTATGCACGCCTGGTAGTTTGATTCCGATTGCACTCACTACACATATTTTGTTTTATTTTCGAGTTATGTTTTTATTTATAGCACTGCTGAATAGCTATTGGATACTTTACATCGTATAAGTACGTGATACACAAACACATTACGAGATCCTTTTTATAGTTTAACTTCTAGTTGAAGTTGTTTTCAGTACTGATGGAAGAATTTCATTATTTCACGTTCACTAAAATCTGCACCGACACCGAAAGCTTAACTCTAAGACTTGCCAACTAACACGAGTCTCTCTCATGTACAACATATTCATAGAATCGTAAAGCTTTCATGTTTCTTAGTTATAAAGAGGCGTGGCCTCCATCGCGACACTGTACCCTTCACGACATAGGTTCCTTAAATTCTGTGACCTATGAATCCTCATCATCACAAAGTGCACGTCTGAGGCTATTCTTTCATAGATGAATGCACGAAATTTTCCAAATTATTACGATCACTAAACGACATAGTTAAGGATTTCGCGGAACACTTTACTCATTACATTACTAAACGACATTTTAGACGATTTAGTAACTAAACACGAGCTAAATAGACAGCAGTTTACGAACAACTGATGATTTTAATATTTTTATTAAATAAATGAAATTGCACAATATTTGATGAATTTGGCGGCTTTCTTCGAACGCGGCCCCTTTGGCGGCGTCTTTGAGTCCACTCAAAAGAGCCGCCTAGGTATCGACGACGCGCGCGGCTCGCTTACATGAATATTAAAAGATATTTAACCGTTTATTATTTACCTACATCAACTCTTTGATTTTGCCGCCATATTAGTGTAACTTTGGATATAATCAGGACGGAATTTGAAATGTCCCCTACTGTTCATATGAGCCTAGTACATTATTCATATTTTTTTATTTGTATGTATGCACTTTCTATTCCATCACTCTCATGATCCGACGGGACGAATAGAGATACGACCGGAAAGAGGTCAGGCAAAGGAACGACGGCTTTACGTGCTCTCCGAGGCATGGGGGTGTAATATCGTCAACTCCCAGACTCCGGGCTGATACTGAGAAATTTCTTTTTACGGAAAAATCCCATAATCACTTTTTGGCCCGACCCGGGAATTGAACCCAGGACTTCATTATTCCCATAATCACTTTTTGGCCCGACCCGGGATTTGATCCCAGGACTTAATTATCTGCAGTTGAACACGCTACCGCTAGACCAATGAGTTATACACGAACACATTCAAATGGCGCGGCGCGCGGGGCCCGCTTTGATGAATATTAAAAAATATTTAACCATTTATTATTTACCTACATCAACCCTTTGTGTTCGCCGCCGTATTAGAGTTCCTTGCGACAAAATCAGGACGGAATTCGAAATGTCCCCTAATTCATATGAGCCTAGTACATTATTCATATTTTTTCGTAATTTATCAGTAGTCGTACCGCGTGGGTTTATCTGGTTAGTTTGTATAGTTTGTATTAAAAATTAAGTACCTATTCGTTTCCGGCCAGATTAAATTCACATACTGAAAGAAAAATTTAATATTCTTACTATTTAACACACAAAAAAATATCTGCAGTTACATAAGTCAATTAAATTATTTATTTCTCCTAGATCCAACATCTTGCGGAATATCAATTTAAATTAAATTAAGTGATTTTTCCTAGTTATCAAAGTATGAATGATTAAAATGTCGTTAAAAATTAGAGCAAAAATTCTGTTAAACATTTGATTGAATCTTAAAATAAAGTACAGAACCACACTTTTTATTTAGAGTCTAAGTAGTAGGTACCCAAAGAGTTCGCGGTAAGTTTCATTACCCTTGCGGCTGAGTTTTTAGTGTTGTTCATAATGTCGGCAATCTTTGTTGTTGATTTAGGTAGTAGATAGAAAAATAAATTACATTATATAATTTGTTGAATAAAAAATGATTATTTCTGTTTGAAGTTTCGTCCATAGGTAGCCGTCCTGATACCCTATAACCCCCTTAAGTTACGTTCACACTTTCTGTTACACGTTGTATAGATAAGATTAATGTGTTTAAAAATATTGTAATGAATAACGTAATCAGAATAAAGTATCTACATTTAATTGTACGATTTATATTTATATATAATGAGATTTTCTATGACATAAATGTAATTAGCATTAAATAAATCAACTTTTTAATTGAAACAAATTGCAGCAATCACATTTTTTTGATGAAATGATTTATAATAATTAAAAAAAAACGAATTCAAGATTTTTTCGATTTTTGCATTTTCTGAGAAGATTTACTATAGTAACATATATCTCTCAACAAGTGGGTCTGAAAATGAACATGGATAAGACGAAAATTATGTCAAACATCCATGTTGCACCCACTCTAGTTAAGGTTGGAGACTCTGCACTCGAAGTTGTAGAGAACTATATTTACCTAGGACAGACCATCCAACTAGGTAGGTCCAACTTCGAGAAGGAGGTCAATCGTAGAATCCAACTCGGCTGGGCAGCGTTCGGGAAGCTACGTAATATCTTCTCGTCCCAAATACCGCAGTGTCTCAAGTCGAAAGTCTTCGACCAGTGTGTGTTGCCAGTGATGACTTACGGAACAGAGACGTGGTCGCTAACTATGGGCCTTATCAGGCGGCTCAAGGTCACCCAAAGAGCAATGGAAAGGGCTATGCTTGGAGTTTCCCTGCGAGATCGAATCAGAAATGATGAGATCCGCAGGCGAACCAAAGTCACCGACATAGCCCTAAGAATTGCCAAGCTGAAGTGGCAGTGGGCAGGGCACATAGCTCGTAGAGCCGACGGCCGCTGGGGCAGAAAGGTTCTCGAGTGGCGACCACGAACCGGAAGACGCAGCGTGGGCAGGCCCCCTACAAGATGGACCGATGATCTTGTGCGGGTCGCTGGAAAACGCTGGATGCGGATAGCGCAAGACCGGCAATTGTGGAGATCTTTGAGGGAGGCCTTTGTCCAGCAGTGGACGTCTTTCGGCTGATATGATGATGAACATATATATTGTTTTTCACCATCGGAAAGTAGAGATTTCAACGAACAGAAAACATACCAACTTTTTGAAAAAAGCTGATATTTTGACGGGTGAGTTTTCGATTGAAAATTAGGGTGTTTTTTCGATATTAATTCAAAATAAGGTGAATAAATAAATATTTTTAATCAAATAAATTACAGCGTATTTGGGACATCAAAAGGTAAGTTTTCACTAAATTTCGTAAAAAAATAAAAAAAAATGTAAAAGATAAAAATAATAAACCAAAAACTTGGTTTTTTGAATATTTCACATAAATTTTGAGCTTATGTGAAGAAAGTGTAAATACAAAAGTTTTAGATCTTTTTATTACCTACAACTTTGCCATTTGACTTTTTTCGATAGGACTTTTAGTTTTGCTGGAAATCGAGAAAAACCGTTTTTTACCCTTAAAAACTCACCCCCATCCCCTTCCCGACCTCAGATCGCCCGTAAATTATTTTTCCTTTCATTTTTATAATATTCCCCTCCTTTTCTAATGGGTTTCATCCTACTATTATTTTTTTTGGTTTTATAAATTATCGACCCTGGTCTATTAATGATAAAAGCGCACATACTATATTTGTCTAGTTATTTATTATAGTCGTCGGGTTCGACCACCTAGGTAGCTAGAGAAAGCCGCAGGTTAGCTAGGGTAGGCTCCTCAGCGGCGAGGATCGCTTTGGCCCCTTAACACGTCATTGGTGATCCCGTGCAACTGATCACACCCTCTCTTAGAATTCTGTCCTTTTGCTTCAGCGGCCCCCTGAGCCTAAAAGGGTGGCCTCGGGTATTAATCGTTTAATATAAGCTACTGGTTAAGAGCCTTCTGCGCTAGCCAAATGCTCATTGCCTTCAATTCTTTAATTTTAATATTGTACAACTAAATGTCAAAATAATAGATTATTTTTTTTAGACTAATTATATTTTTGTAATTTTTATACTGTGTTCGACTATGTTTGTGTACTGCATTTTGAACTTGACAAGTACAAGTATACCCAAGTGCTGAATAAATTTCATTATTTCATTTCATTAAATTTTATAGTTATGATATAAAATATATTACTTCCATAATGTTTCTTTTCGCTTATATTAAGGGAAAACATAGGGGATATACATTTTAGGGGTACATACATATTATACATTATATAATTTTGGAGGAGCCCGTATTATTATTGGGAAACACTCGTAATTAAAGATTTTTAATGATCACAATATTCGCGTTTTTTATAAGCATGTGTATATTATTAGCCAATCCATTGACCTATTTAGTAAATATGGTACCTACATTTATTTAGCTGTGTTTAACTCGATGACTTATTCCGTCGCACGATCATTTTCCCATACAGAGCAGAATTTTATTCTGGTTTTATGAAACACTAGCTGTGCCCCGCGGTTTTACCCGCGTTAAACTTTATAAATTATAGCATGTGTTAATCCAGGGTGTAAGGTAACTCCATACCAAATTTTATAAAATCGCTCCAGCCGTTAAGCCTTTTAGAAGTAACAAACATACACACTCACACAGTCGTAAACTTTCGCCTATTTATTAATAGGAAGTAGGATTATTTATCAATGAAAATTATTTAAGTGTTCCTGTTTTTAACAAAATACAGTATGAAAGGGTTTGTAAGTGATTTTGTAATAACCTAGCTAGGTTATTAAAAAATCTCTCCATAGCAATCTTTAAAAATACATTAAAACTATGATTGGAAATCATAGCTTTGATTGTAAATTAGACTTTTCCTGTATTTTTGTATTGATAAAATTCTCAACTCGATGAGCGGCGTTTAGAGTTCCGTAGCTCATAGAGTGACAGTTCCACAAAAAGTGGACTCTATCATGCATCTACTCTTTCTTGAATGTAAATTATTTGACCGAAGAGTGTCAAGTGTCGTCCACTGTTTACGATAGGCCTTGTGTAATGTAACATTCTGATGATCGTAGTATCTGGATTAAGTGTTAGTAGAGTTTCGCCCAATGTGATTGTTCCACCGTATGTAAACGTGTTGTGTGTCGGTGCGCAGGTACCTGGCGGCGCGCGGCTACGCTGCGGGGCGTGCGCGCTCCGAGTCCGCGGGCGCGCCGCACTCGGACGACGACGCGCCCAGCGATGACGACGTGGACGACGCACTCGCCGCACCGCCGCTGCACCCCGCTGAGTACGTACCTACTATTCAAATGCAAAATTAATGTGTTTTTTTTTCTAACACAAGCAAATATACTAGCAAGTGGAACTTAACTGTATACTTAAATCTAAATTAATTTAATTATAATACACAGATTGTTTCCATAACATAATATGTTATTAATTTACAGTAAACTAATTTTATATGACTAGTCATATAAAATTAGTTTTAGACATTTTTGTTATTTAATTTAACACCGGATTACAGTTCTGTGAACTGATTTTGATTATTTCATTTATTACGGAACTGAAAAATTTTGTCAACTTCGGTTGTCTACAGAAAAGTTGTAGTGTAAAGTCAGCATCATGAATATGTACACAGTTTTTAAAATATACATAATATCCCCCATTACTAGTATATATATGTATATATAATTTTACCATCGGCGGAACGTGAAAGACTTTAAAATAGTAGTCGCTTAAATCTACTTTTCAGTGATACAGTATTGAAAGTCTGTGTTATATTATCAGAAATGTGTACATATTAATGTTGCTGACCATACAACTTTCTTACTTTTCGACTTTTGTTAAAAAAATAACCCGCTTGTTATGTTTTCAGTTCCGAACACAAACTGGAGTTCCTGATCGGTGACACAGTGCTGCCGTACAACATGACGGTGTACCAGGCGGTACGACAGTTCGGCGAGCATACTGACGCGGATACCGACACAGAGACTCCACTCGGTATGTTCGTCAATTATTCAAATAAGTGACACTGTGGGTTTATATAGTTCGATTATAAGTGCATAATCAGAGAAAATCCGCTACGAATGACCATGTAGATAAATAATTATTTATTTGGTTGTAAATTATATTTGTAAATAGCTTTATGCAATTGTTAACTATACAAATAAGTGACACTGAGGGATTCATTTAGTTAATTATATGTATTCCGGAGAGCTAGATAAAATCCGCCTCGAAGGACCATATAGATAAATATTGACTTATTTGGGTGTACATGATATACATATATAACTCTAAATAGCTTTATTTTGTAGTTGGCAACTAAGTCAATCTATTTTAATAATTATTTGTCTTACAGCTAATGCGGGCATATGGGTTCAGACGCACACGATATATTACCGCGCGGTGGAAGCGAGCGAACAGCCGCGTCCCGACACAACCGCCTCTAAGAAAGGCAAGGGACAACCAACTAAGTTGTCCTCACGACGTAAACCTGATCTCTTATGGAATGGTAAGTCTATAAGTAACGTACTGAACATACCACTAATTTAACTTTAGGATCATCATCATATCAGCCGAAAGACGTTGCCTTCTGAACAAAGGCCTCCCCCAAAGATCCTCCACAATTGGCCCCCTGCAAAATGGACCGATGGTCTTGTGCGGGTCGCTGGAAATGCTGGATGCGAACTTTAGAATATGATCTTCTAATCCGAAGATCGCACATTGATGTCCTCATACGGTGTACACTAAATATATACATGCTAGAAAATCTTAAAAATTCGCCAATTAAATTACCCCAATGACTACCACTTGGTGCCTGAGGGACCCATGAGCAAGGGAATGGAATTAACGACGCTTCTGAAAAAACGTGAAACTTCTTTATATAACAACGTATGCGTCGTACCTCATATGTAGTCTCTGAGGCGTACATCTACAACGCGCGAGACCATATTTGTTCTGTACTGTTATGTATAAGTCGATCTCTTTTGCTCAACTGTCGTGGTATCTGAATATATGGCTCTCTTTCTCTCCTAAATTTTTGAACACTTATCGCCGCCTAAGTTTTAAAAATATACACTTGATGGAATGGCCTGCAGCCATACAAAAAGCTTGTTTCCGTAACTATTCAGCGATGTACAAATTATTGTCTAGATATATGAATTGTTTAAGTTTAAATTACAAAATCGAAAAAATTAAGAGAGGTAGGGCATAGCGTTCATTCGCTCAAAGAGTAGCCCGACTAGGGAAGTACCTCCACCTTACAGAAGACATTCCTTAATAATAACATTAATAACACAGGTCTGCAAATTTGAACTCTTATTTTCCCCTTTTGGATTTGATTGCTGATCTTGAGGTATTTTGGTGCGCTGATTACGAATATGTACTTGGATTTGTCCTATCACCCTCAGTTTTTTCTCATAAAAATCCTTTTATGTGAAATCGGAAAAAAAGGCCAACTATACAAAGTTTTTTTTTATTACAATGAAGTAACAATTATATTACTAAACTTAAAACATTAAAAATACATTGAAGGGGACAGTAATAAATAAATTAAAAATATTAAATACTTTTATGGTATCTTGCTTTTTTTTCACCGAAGCTCCGATTGTGAGATTTTCGCTTGAAATTCCGACTTGGATCATCACGCTTTAATAGCCAACAGTAGTCTGCCATCATTACTTTATTCCACTTTCCCTGATCGCGGCATTCCATCTCCTTCAAGTCCTGGTGAAATCTTTCGCCTTGCTTTTCACTTACAGCTCCCAAGTTATCAGGAAAGTAGTCCAAATGCGAATTAAGGAAGTGAAGTTTAATGCTCATCGAACATCCCATTTTGCCGAAATTTTCAATCATTTTCTTTACAATTTCCTCATAATTTGGACTTTTATGGTTTCCTAGAAAATGCCTCACTACTTCCTTAAAAGATTTCCAGGCTTCTAATTCATGTTCACTCAATTTTCAAGTTCACGAACGCAGGTGGTACAAACTTTATGTGGGACCCACTGTTTATCTTGATTGGCGATTGATAGGCCAAAATACATATTATAAACGTTCCTTATAAATTCGGTTATGTTGTGCTGCTGTTTTCTCAGCATAAATTGCCCACAAATGTAGCAAAAATTGTCCGGAGAGTTTAAACACTTTCGCGATGACATTTTTCAAGTAAGCGTTACGAATTGCACAGAAGTACTGACTTTTTAAAAATAGTGATGGTGCTATTTATACAAAATAATATTAATCTACCCTCATTAACTGTCTTCTAACGATTTAAGTTAATTTCTATAAAAAAAGCATTTAGCCTACAAGAAATGAGGTCTTAGCAAATGACCTAAAATCCACTAGTTTTTTTGATAATAAGGGTATATCACATACTTAATTAAAAGTTATGTTTAACTACATTTATGAGAACTCATTCATTAATGTCTACTTCAACCATTTAGTGTGTTTTTTGTTCAATAAGATACGATTAAAATAAAATAAAATTAATAAATTACTAGGAAGGCTTAAGTAATTTAGGCAAAAAAAGGATGATCTATAACTAAAAATCCTGACGTGATGGAATTTTTTTAATATTTTTCCCGTAATCAGCGCCCCAAAATCTATCCAAATCGCTCATCAAAACTGAAAGGGGAAAACCATTGCAGACCTGTGTAATTTTAATGTCGTGTTTCCGAGTGTGAGTAAGGTCGCCAGAGCTCATTAGGGTGGGGGGAAGGGTTAGCAACACTTGTTTGCTGACTTTTAAAGGCCGGCACCGCACCCGCGACTCCTCTGGTGTTGCGAGTGTCCATGGGCGGCGGTGATCACTTACCATCAGGTGACCCACTTGCTCGTTTGTCGCCCTCTGACATAAAAAAAAAAACAAAAAAAAAAGTTATGTGGTGTGGCAGAGAATGTGGTTTCAGCGCTCATCGCTACTCGTATCCATCTGGCTTTCGCCGCTGTTCCAAACATTATTATGTAATGATAATAAATAGCACCACATACGTAAGTGACTCATTCCAGAGTTGCTAACGTATGTGGTGTGCAATGGAAGGGGATGCCGCGGCTAGTATTTATTCGTGTCTTTCGATGCTAGTTAGATGAACATAGTTGTAGTTCGAAGTTTAATGGTCCTGTTGGCTTGGTTGGCAAATGCTTGCTTTTCACGCAGGAGGTCGTAGGTTCGATTCTCACCCAGAACCGATATTTGTGTGCATGAAAATGTTTGTTTGTCCTGTGTCTGGGTGTAATTATCTATGAAAGTATATATTTACAAAAGAAAAGTAGTATATGTAGTATATCAGCTATTTTATTTCCATAATACATGTTCTGCTTAGTTTGGGATCAGATGGCCGTAAATAATGTCCCAGGATATTATTATTGGTCCGAAATATAAGATGTATCGTAGGCGTGATTGGCTAACGTGTGTGCGTGCGCAGAGGGCGTGGTGCCGGCGCGCGCGTCGCCGCTGGTGTCGATCCTGCGCTCGCCGCTGGTGGCGGAGGGCGAGGTGAAGGACGCGTCGCTGCCCGCGCTGTGCCTGCTGCGCGCGCTGCACGCGCTGGCGCGCCACTGGCACTCGCTGTACCGCGCCGCCTGCCTGCCCGACCACCGCCCGCTCGTGCCCAACAACGAGTTCATCAACGCCAAGGTGACCACTACTAATACACTCTTTAAGAGCAGATACAGATAACCTTTTAGAGGTATTCAAATGAAGTTGTATTGTAATGTATCATAATATTGATAATGTTAAGTATTTCGACTCCAACAAAGTCTAATATGTTATTATAAAAATATCATAAGGAGTTAGGTTCCAAACTAAGCTTTAGGTTCCAGAAAACTTGTTTTATTTTCGACTAACTCCTTGTATCTCGTTGTAGCTTGCTGCCAAAGCGAATCGGCAACTTCAAGATCCACTCGTGATAATGACTGGAAATCTTCCACCCTGGTTAAAAAAGATAGCTTACGCTTGGTAAGTGTAATTTTAATATTGTAAGGTGGCGGGGAAACATCTGAAATTCATACTAAAAATGTATCTCCCCTCAGCCCGTTCGTGCTGCCGTTCGAGGTGCGGCACCTGCTGTTCTACGTGGTGTCGTTCGACCGCGACCGCGCGCTGCAGCGCCTGCTGGAGGCGGGCATGGGCGGCGCGGGCGCGGGCGCGGGCGCGGCGCCCGAGCGCGCGGCCGACGAGCGCGTGGCGCCGCGCCTGGACCGCCGCAAGCGCACCGTGCAGCGCCACGCCGTGCTGCGCCAGGCCGAGCACGTCATGCACGAGTTCGCGGGCTCCAAGGCGCTGCTCGAGATCCAGTACGAGAACGAGGTGGGCACCGGGCTCGGGCCCACGCTCGAGTTCTATGCGCTCGTCAGCCAGGAGCTGCAGCGCGCCGACCTCGACCTGTGGCACGGCAGCGAGAACTTCAAGCAGAAGCCGACCTCGTTCGGCGGCGAGATCGTCAAGAGTCGGCCCCCCGTGGCCGAGCTGGCCGCGTCGGTGCGCGACGCCCTGAGCCTGGACGACGAACGCGCGCCCGAACCCTCGGACCTGGACAAGGAGACGTCGGTGCCGCCCGCGCCCGAAGCCGCCTACGTGGCGTGGCCTTGCGGCTTGTTCCCGCAGGCCGCCGGCCGAAACGCCCGCGCCAGCCACCTTTCACGCGTCAAGGCCAAGTTCCGCTTCCTCGGCAAGTTCATGGCCAAGGCCGTCATGGACTCGCGGATGGTAAGTTGTAAACATGTTACACTATTGTTATTTTCATTTTTAGAACCGTTCGTTAAGTAACAATTTATACTCAGGTGGATATCCCGCTATCGGTGTCGATGTATCGCTGGGTGGTGGGCGAGGAGCGCTGGCTGAGCCTGAGCGATGTGCGCCACGTAGCCCCGGAGTTGTGGCGCTCGCTGTGTCGCCTGCGCCGCGTGGCCGAGCGGGCCCGACACCTCGCTGGCGACACGCGGCACTCTGCCGAACAGAAAACACAACTCGTACGTACCACTTTAACCGAATCATCAGCATGGCTGATTTAAATTCACAGGTTTATCTAATTTTAATAACTGTTCGCCAAAACAGATAAGCAGTCTAGAGCTGGACGGATGCCCCATCGAGGAGCTGGGGCTGGACTTCATCCTGCCCGGCGACGGCTGCACGGAGCTGCGGCGAGGCGGCCGCGACCTGCCCGTCACCGCGCACAACCTGCACAACTACATTGATCTCGTTACACATTGGCTGCTCTACGAAGGTATGTCAACATCGACGAGCTTGATCTTCATGTTATGGGCGACAGATGCACGGAGATCCGGCGCGGCGACCTATGCCATGCCATTCAGTAGAAGGGTTATTGATGCCCAAATGTTTTTGATTTTGAACCTTACACGTCCAAAATTACAATCTCACACCAATGATGACTTATGCACCAGAAACGTGGTCGCTCACTACTGGCCTCATTAGAAGGCACAGGATCACCCAAAGAGCAATGGAGACCGCTATGGTCGGAGTTTCGCTACGAGATCGAATCAGAAATGTCGAAAATCGCAGCGTGGGCAGGCTCCCTACAAGATGGACCGATGATCTTGTGAGGGTCGTTGGAAACCGCTGGATGCCGCTAGTGTGAGACTGGCTTCTTTGGGGAGACCTTTGTGCAGCAGCAGCAACATCTTTAGGCTAATGTGATGACTCATTATATTGGTCATTACAAATGCAACCATAAATGTACCTACAATTTATTTAATAATTTGGATATTATTTCAGGCGTAACTAAACAGATGGAAGCTTTCAGAGAAGGATTCGAATCAGTATTCCCCCTGACAAATCTCAAAATATTCTACCCTGAAGAATTGGAACAAGTGTTCTGTGGAAGTCCGTCCGGTAAGTAAGATTTTACTTATGTAGTCATTATGTGTAAAGACTGAAGAAAAATAATGAGTAGTATTAAATTGTTTTATATATTTTAGGTGGACGAGACCAACGTTGGGAGCCAAGAATGTTGGCGGAGTGCATCCGGCCCGACCACGGGTATAACGCGGAGTCGCGTGCCATCCGTATGCTTGTCGATATCCTGGGTTCCTACAACCGCGAGGAGCAGCGGCTGTTCCTGCAGTTTGTTACTGGAAGCCCTCGGCTACCTACTGGAGGTAAAGTTTTCTGTGTTTATATTAAAGTATAATTGACACATTTTATATACATAAAAAAAACTCGAACGCGGGCGAAGCCGCGGGCGGATGCTATATATCTTATTTGTCTTAACCAATTTGTCTCAATTCGCAGGTTTCAAGGCGCTGAACCCACCGCTGACGGTGGTGCGCAAGTCGCTGGAGTCCTCGCTGGACCCGGACGAGTACCTGCCGTCCGTGATGACGTGCGTGAACTACCTCAAGCTGCCCGACTACAGCAGCGCGGAAGTGATGCGCGGCAAGCTGCGCCTGGCCGCTTCCGAGGGCCAGCACTCGTTCCACCTGTCGTGAGCGAGTGCGACGCGTGTGGACGGTCGTCGCGTCCGAGGGTCAGCACTCGTTTCACCTGTCGTGAGCGAGTGCTTCACGTGTGGATGGATGGTCGCCGCGTCCGGAGGGCATCACCCGTTCCCCCTGTTGTGAGCGGGTGCTACACGTGTGTATGGTCGCCGCGTCCAAGGGCCAGCATCGTTCCACCTGCCGTGAGCGAGTGCTACACATGTGGATGGATGTACGCCGCTTCCGAGGGCCAGCACCCGTTCCACCTGCCGTGAGCGAGTGCTACAAGTGTGGATGGATGGTCGCCACGTCCGAAGGCCAGCACTCGTTCCACCTGTCGTGAGCGAGTGCTACACGTGTGGACAGTCGACCGCTGTTTATGTGCAATCTAAGTGATTTTATTAAAATTAATGTGACAGACACTCCGAGTGCTGCGCGATCTATAGTTTTGTTTTTCTTTGGATTCTTTTTAGATTACAGAAATATGTTTATATTATATTTTGTGTTAATTTAATGTGATAACTTTGTATATTACTTTCTCTATAAATCGGAGACCTGCTGACTCTCAATATAAGGCTCGCTGCGAACGAGTGGCGCGGATGGATTTGTTGGCTCGGTATATTGAGCGGTGCGCGTCACCGCGGGCCACGGGACTGACCATCCGCGCCTTCCTGTTTGCTAAACCTATTTACATAAATATTTAACGATAGAGTGCCCTAATCACTTCACCCCGCGAGTTATTTCTCGAATGACACCCGCAGTTCTTCGTTTCTGTGTAGATTGGCACGACTTATATATTAAGCTATTTGAAGGACCATTTAAACTTGTTTGCGAGTCCTAAGAATTATAATAGCATTTATTACCAAACGGTGTATGTTTAATTATCATAAATGATTAAAGAAAAAGTGCAAAATTTAATATGTAACAATTTCAATAAAACCGTGTAAACATAATGGATCAATACTGGGTTTCTTTTGTCACCTTTTGGATTTCATAAGGACAGCAAAGAAGTGATCGACAATATAGTTGAATCCAGCCAATATTCGCACTCCACCTGCAGAAAATATTATGTATGTATTGAATATACCCATAAGGAAAATATTATCTTTGCATACTCTAAGGTTCCCAATATACTATACAAAAATGAAAACGAATTTTATTTGATACCATATTATCTGTGCATGGAAACATTTTGCTTAACATTCAAACAATTTAAATTATTATTTTTATAAAAAGGAGTAAATCGCCATTTACCAAATACCTACTGTTAAAAAGCAAATAGGTGTGTGACACCAAGATAGAATTGAAATCATTTAAATTTTCGAACAGTAAATGTGAGAGGACGACTGGATCCGAATGAATACGATTGGATGTCAACCTGAGTGCGTGGTGGGTCACTTGTATTCACTCAAACAGAAACCCGCCTAAGGAATTCACTTGTCAGTATTTATAAAATACTGTTGATGTACAGACACCAGCACATCCAGCTACCCCAATCTGTCAAATTCCTATTATAGATTTTCAATTTTATCACAAAAGTATTAGGTTCACTTTCAGTTGGGGAAATTTTACAGATTGGGGTAGCTTGATGTGCTGGCGTCTGTATTTGGATGTAGATAATAATAAGGAATAACCTATTTGAAAACCTTCGTCCGCGAGTTTATATATTAACCCCTCCTTAGTCGCCAACGAAGTCGCATAATCGGCTGATCGCTCAGCGGTGGGACATGCGGTAATCGAGGGAACTTTTAGGGTTCCGAACCGAACAAGGAGTAGAACGGGACATTTTATTAAGACTCTGATGTCAGTTTGTCTGTCTGTCACTATGCTGTATCTGAAACGTGATGCCGTATTTCTGATGCCGCTATAACTACAAACAACTGAAAAAAGATAAATATTTAAGAGGGCTCCCATACAATAAACGTGATTTGTTGTAGGGAACCCTTCGTGCGCGAGGCCAACTCGCACTTGACCGATTTTTTAGGTAAACGAAGTTTCAATTGTTCCGCGTACGTACGTACGCGGAACAATATTAGTTTTATTTACGTTGATACCCCGCGTTCGCAAATTTAGTTTCATTACACATTCCTAAAATAGTAATTATTGAAGTTATAGGTACTTCTTTTGGCGCGATGGAGAAAAATGATGAGAGTGAATTTTAACGATGCGCGCGCACACCGACAACAAAAAATTTAACAGCATGAAGTTAGTTCTAGGTGGTATGAAAATTGATAACTATGTTCAAGTTGTATATTAAGAAGTATAACTTCTAACGCGTGTACATAAGTACACACAACTTTTTTTTATTGGGAATAGTTACGACTAAACAGTTGATGACTCAAACTGTTTAGTCGTAACTATTCCCAATATAATTACTATTTTAGGAATTTATAGGTCGCCCTCATTCAGGAACACAGACTGCTTCATTAACTCTCTTTATGACATAGTCAATAAACTGAATGTAAATAAATGTATCCTCCTTACCGGAGATATTAATATTAATATTATTTGCTCCGACGCCGTTGAAACTACGTCATATCTCTGCTGCATGGCAGAGATAGGACTAAAGCCAGCCGTTGACAAACCAACCCGAAACGATGCCTGCCTAGATCATGTTTTCTACAAAGGAGATGTGACGTTGAGACCATCGTTTGTACATCATCTGTAACCGACCATGACTTAGTCATAACTGGTATAACGAGTCAAGTACAACGCCCAACGGTCCCATCCCGATATAAGTTACGCATGAACTACGACTCTATCGCGCAAGAGCTCTGTAACGTAGATTGGACTCACCTAAATTCTATAAAAACTGTAGCTGAACAGTCCCACATTTTTATTAACTTAATTACTAATATAATTGATGCTAATTCGAAGCCTATTTTACTTAGCCGTTCTAAAGCTATCCTAAAGCCATGGATGACCCTAGGCTAACTAAGATGTTCGCGTATACGTTAGAGGCCAGAAAGGGACATAAAGGTGACATTAAAGCCATAGTATATGCAAGATATCGTGATTATTATGTAACTCTATTACGTAAAATAAAAAATGAATATGACAGAAATATGTTAGTAACATTCAAAAAGCAACCACGTAAACTTTGGCAAACGGTAAATAGAATTTCCAACAGAAAAACCAAAACCAATTCCCCCGCCTCGGATCTATTGGCTTTGAATGAGTGTCCACAGAACGCTGTCAATTCATGTAATGAGTTTTTTGCATCTGTTGGTCAAAATTATGCCAGCAAAATACTATATAATCTAAACACAACGCAAAAGTGACTAGCACAAAAAATTTATAACTCAAACTCACTTCTAAACTCCTTCTTTTTTGAGCCCACCGACTGCAAGGAGGTTGAGGATATTATATCCGGATTAAAAGACAACAGTGCACCGAGTATAGATAGCATTTCTAATCTACTTCTCAAAAAGATAAGTAAATATGTAGTACGACCTCTAGTAACAATAATAAATCAAAGCTTATCAACTGGTATTGTCCCACCAGAGTGGAAAACTGCGGTAATATCACCGATACATAAAGGAGGTGATTCTACCTTACCAAACAACTTTCTTCCTATATCTTTGCTGCCTGCTTTCTCGAAGATCCTCGAAAAAGTGGTCAATCGAAGGCTTGTCAAATACCTGGAGGAAAATCATATCCTATCTGACGTACAGTTCGGTTTCCGGAAAAATAAATCAACGGAAGACGACGACGAAGACGAAAACGAAATTGTTTCGCATCTCGACAATGGTCGTTCATGCATTGGTGTCTTTCTCGATTTGGAAAAGGCATTTGACACCGTCGCAATTCCTATTCTCTTGCAGAGACTAGAAAGCATAGGTATTAGGGGAGTTGTACTAGACTGGTTCCGGAGAGTCGATTCCTGGCTCAGCACCTCTCAAGAAACATCGTTTGGCGTGCCGCAGGGCAGCGTCCTGGGCCCGACGTTATTCCTGCTCTACATTAATGAGCTTTCATGACTACCACTGCACAATGCGAAACTCATCTGTTACGCTGACGACACTGCAGTGATATTTCATGATTCTTCTTGGAGCAGATGTAGTGCTAATGCTACTCGATGCATGGGCATAATAGCTAAATGGCTTATTGACAACCTGCTGACACTCAACGCAAGTAAAACTAAATTCATATGTTTTCATAAAACCAGTGCTTCATCACCATCTTGCAGTCCAGTTATACAAATTCACACCTGTGATAACTTGGACAACACTTGTGGTTGTAATGTGGTTCATAGAACGACGCCGATAAAATATCTCGGCCTTATACTTGATGAGAATCTTACCTTCCGAGATCATATCGTGGCAGTGTCTGCGAGAGCCAGGAAGCTCATATACGTCATAAGAGGGCTGAGAGATATAGCAGGTAAAGATCTACTGAAATCAATCTACATCTCACTCTGTCAGTCGATCCTCACTTACTGCATTAACGTATGGGGAGGTGCTTACACCTCTCATCTGATAACTCTGGAAAGAGCACAGATATCTATTCTAAAGGTTATGCTTAAGAAACCAATTAGATTCCCCACATCTGAACTATATAAACAAGCCGATGTCCTGAGCATCCATAAGTTATATATTCTGAATGCAATTATGTGCACACACAAAACTACAATAACTTCAACAGATTACCAAAATATGCTCAAACCCAGAGTTTTTAAAGTAACTGCATTCAAAACTAGGACTTCGTTTGCGAAACGATTTCAAAAGCACATGTTCTCTTACCTATACAATGAACTTTTTGCTAAATGTGACATCAAATTAAGTACACTGCGAGAAGCTCAAATAAAGGTAAAAAACTACATCGCAAACCTAAACTATAATGAGACTGAGCACCTCCATAAAACATTAATTTGACACCCTTTCCGTCAGTCTATTCGACCACGGCATAATATTCACACATACTTCAACACACACACACACACAGATACACACATACCTACAGTAATCTATCCTCACACTTCGGTTATTTCTAAATGAAATTATTTAAGTTATTATTTAATCCATTGTACCTACCTATTTAGTTTAATTTAATTATTATTGTTATAAATCAAATTTGATGTCTTTTCCATTTAATTAAATTCAATATGTAACTGTACTCAAAGTCCTAGCTTGTAATCGTATCACTTCGATAGCCTCGATACAGGCATTGCCCAGTGAGATTATCACCGTAAACTACTTGTAAAAACTGGACTGCTAATAAGTTATATTTTTTTTTTTGTAATACATGAAGATTTTAGCGCTAGTAACGAGATAATAAGTATGACGCTGCGTGCAATGCATCACCGATAGTTGGAACTAATTCGTTAATCTTTGATAAAGTTTGACTCACTAGATCCTTCATTCCGCGCTGTTTTTGTATCGCTATGTTTAAGGTGGATGAATATTCGGATTGCGATCCCCGAAAACATTTGAGATCCGATTTCGGTTGACCATCGGGAGTGCAAAAAGTCAGTGACGTATCGCCTAGCAAAGGTTTGCTAAAACCTGAAGGGCGCGTTCTGGCCGTCTATTTACTCGCACTAAAACCATCCCGACCTCTATCGGGAGGAATATCTTTTTGTTTTGACATAGTTATCCACCAAAATAAGCTATCGCTTTTATGTAAACACAGATATTAGCGCGTTATGATCGCGGTCCGAATATTTGTATTTAACGTAAGATAGACATACACCCTGTACCAGTTACAATGGAATATAATACGTTTTCTGGAACATAAGCCACTTTAGAATTGCCTTTGAGATTTTGGTGAATAGAAAGTCTGTAGGATTTAATCCCATCGCCACGGTATTTACTGAAATATCTTTTTAACAAATCTAATACTAATTTTGTAAAACTCGAATCTCGAATATTAAATTGTTGATATAATCAGTACAAATTACTATTTAAGCATTGAGAATTGAATAAAAGGCGCAGTAACGTCGTTGTTAATCAAGATGTTGAAATATTTCTATATGACAGAATTTCACTTTAATTGTTTTCATTTCGTTCGTTGTGTTTTCGGTTTTACTCATCCAAGTAGTAATGGGAAAAGTTGTAAATTACTGCTTAAAAAACAACTTCTTTTAATCTTTGAGTTAACTGAAGATTTATGTCTGTCAGAATGGACGGTCACTACCCATATACATATTTTACATCGATATAATTATAGAAAGTTGCTACTTAGTTCCTACTAAACGTCAGATAACTGCTACCCCCGTTTTATTTTAAATAAAGTACTTTTTAAGGTGACCAGTCATCCTGATGTCAGGATGGCTGGCCACCTATTCAATGAGGACAAACTGCGCAAATGAATGGAGTTTTTATAACCAATAGTTGCTACTAGATTGATACCTTCATATACATCGTTTTGGGCCTCATAGCTTTTAAAGATAAATAGTTATATTATCAATTTACTATTTTGATGCCTGAACAATACAAAATATATACAAAACAGGTATTTTATAAGCAGGCGCTACCTAATAGAATTTATTTTAACACATTCAGTGCCGCCCATTGACGCAGTACATACACACATATTACATGTATACTACTAGACACGCTGTTTCGAATTAAATCTCTGTCCCAGTCCGGCTATGCGCGAGGTGAGGGGCGCGGGTGCGGCGGGCAAAATCATAGAAGTGAATAAGCGGGCGCACAGATGTTACACGATATAGAAATATTTTACCTTTTTGCATTCTATCTCGGAGACAGATTTTAAGAGCCTATACTACCTCAAATGGCTTAGCAGAATCCTCTGATACGCCGAAAATACTGCAGCATTAATTTTGAAATAAATATATGGTAAAGTTGAGAATTAATGTTAAGTCTTATGTTTCGCGAAAACACGATTCCATAAAATTTTCTCGATAGAAAAAAATCCCAAAGTTACCTCTAAACTGAACTATAAACCGCTGGCGATCATAAAATACTTAAAATTTGATCAAGAAACTTTTTATACTAACTGAGCTAACTATAAAGCAGGTCTTATGTTATTCACTTTTCTTATTTTCGATTTCCACGCCGTAAAATAAAGTACATATAATATCAGCCATATTAGAGGTTATACCCTGCCGCGCGCCACCCGCATTCAGTCCCGCTCCGGCTTTCGTACGGGTCGGCTGTGTCGCTCTGCACTCCGGACAAACGCAACAGAACGACGTAAAATAAAAATATTGAATTGCGTAAGTTTATAGTGTTTGCGTAATGGGAAATATAAAAATAAGAAGCGACGGGGAAACTAGCAAACATATGATCGAAATGAAGTAAGTATCTACCGATATATCTATTTACAGTATTAGGGTTTACAAACATGTCGGTAAATATGTAGTAGGTATACCTACACGTTTGGAACAATTTTTGCATGTGTGGGTAGACCAGGTACTTCCGGTACAAACTTGTATTTTTTATAACTTTCTAAGTGCTTGGCGGCTGCAGGACGGGACGCGGTTTCGATTCCCGCTCGCACAACAAGTGTTATTATATGATGGCCTACAAATAGTTGTGAAGTGAATACTTATGTTTGTAATCGCACTGTCCACGACCACGAATTCACTTTAGGGTAACTTTTATGAAAAAATAAAATTACCTCAATTGGTTTGTATTTGTTTTGACAATATACAACAAAATATATTGATGATTTTGATAAAGAGAAAATTCCAGAAAATACGTAAGTATCTGCACGGCGGGCAGTCAACAGAAATTAGCGCGGGACATATTATAGTGCTCAAATGTGTGCGCAAACACAAGAGCACTCTCATGATCCGATGGGACGCCTAGCGACACGACCGGAAAGAGGTCAGGCACAGGACCGACGGCTTTACGTGCTCTCTGAGGCACGGGGGTATAATACCGCCAACTCCCAGACTTCGGGCTGGTGCTGAGAAATTTTTCTTTTTACAGAAAAGTCCCAAAATCACATTTGGTCCGACCCGGGATTTGAACCCAGGACCTCGTTAGCTGCGGTGAACACGCTACCGCTAGACTAACGCGTATACGACACGAAATTTCGAGTTCACAAACTTCATATTGTTGTACTTTTTAGGGTTCCGTATATGAATGTTGCTTCTTTTGCAGATCATTATTTGAGGACACAAACTGGGCACTGAATATACACAATGACGAAAATACATTGTATCCGTAAGCTATTTATTAATAATACTCTTGATTTTATTAATGACTAGCTTTTGCCCGCGACTTCGTTTGTGATCCAGGATAAAAAGTAGCCTATATACCTACCCGTTTCCAGGACATGGTCTTTTCATGTGCTAAATTTCATCTTTATTTCATTTCATCATACTTTAGCATGACAAACAAATAAACTTACTTTGCACAATTATATATCATTAGTTAGTAAGTTAATTTTTATACTAAAAATACCTCTTTTTTTCAGATATTCACATAATCTTCCGCAATACGACACATCAGATGATGAATATAAAGATGATACTAACTGGTAATTGCTAGATTTTTTATATGACAAGTTTGTATGTGTATCATGTAAGCTATTCAGTTTAGCAAGAATTAATAAAAAAACTGGTAATTTCAAGTACGAGATACAAGATATATAGATATATATTCAATTACAAGATATTATATCCAATCATAATCAGGCATTCGGATGTACATTGAGCAACGTTCACATTATATCAGAAAAAGAAAAGTTCTACTCTCCAAATATAAATTAGCCTGCAATATGTGTAATCTAACATTTTATCTTGATTCTGAGCCGAAATCAGACCTAGATTTAAACAAACCTGCAACATCTGGTATCATATCTTCTGGAATTGGCTATTCCCAATTTATAGAATTACAAAGTCTACAATTCTACAAAGAGAGTCAAATGAGTGG
Organism: Pseudoips prasinana; assembly: GCA_951640165.1. Taxonomy (NCBI): domain Eukaryota; kingdom Metazoa; phylum Arthropoda; class Insecta; order Lepidoptera; family Nolidae; genus Pseudoips; species Pseudoips prasinana. The sequence continues at coordinate 15,783,779 of OX621236.1, read as the reverse complement.
TTAGGACTCCGAAGAAAACTTCTAACGGCATAATTTTTTTCCAAAGTCGTAAATAAGCGACAAAACTCAAGTGTGAAAAATTTAGTAAAAAATCTTATATATCCAAAGAATCTAAGCCATGTCCCATCTCTGAAACATGGTATAGAGCATGAAGCAACAGCAACTGAGCAAATAGCATTACAATTAAACATTCAAATAGAGCCTTGTGGTCTCTTCAAAGATAAAAACTTGCCTTTTCTAGGTGCAACTCTAGATGAAATAGTAGGAGAAGACACAACCATTGAAATCAAGTGTCCCATGACAGCATTTAAATCATCTTTGGACGAAAGCTATAGAGAAGAAAAAAGTGATTTTTTTGGAAAAACTAAAAACGGACTTGTCACAAATAAAAATCATCCTTGGTATATACAAGTACAAGGGCAACTTCATATGACTGATAGGCAAAAATGTATTTTCGGAATATGGTCTGGATGCGACAAAGACGTCATTGTTGAAATTATAGAAAGAGATGACCAATATTGGGAACAAATGGAACCAAAATTAGCACATTTTTATATGACATGCATGTTGCCTGAGCTATGCGATCCCAGACATGTTCGAAATATGCCTATTAGAGTTTAAGCGAATTAAATGTTATTTAATTTTGACAATGTGTTATAACTTACGGTAAAAACCATATATATCCTACCTATCTACCTACATAAATACTTACCCTCTTACCTATCCTACACCCTTGCCTACCTACCTACGTACATAACTACGTACCTACCTAAGTATACTACGTACATACCTACCTCCAATAGATAACACGAAAACGCATTACATTTTTCACATACATGTATAGTTCCATAACCAACTATCCTACCTACTTACCTATCTAATATTCATAGTACAAACCATGCCTTGAGAATCGCCTAAACAACAAAAAAAACTAATATGTTGCAGTCCTCCATAAGTTATGCGCAGTCATACATTTCGGTGATTTTTTTTAAAATTTGTATAATGGCAAAGCGTTTTAATATCACGCCAATGTACCCACAGAACCCTGAATGCAATAGTGACTCGCACTTGATTAGTTTTATGTGACAGTAGAATTTATGCAGTGGCTCAGAATCGGTGAAAAATCTTATAGGTACATATAGTAATAATATGTATTTAGACCAACTACTTTCATAATTACATACAATAATGGCTGTCACAAATACATACATGGAGAAAACTACATAACTCTAAACTTACTACAAAATCAATGGGCGGAACCCTCACCGTAATGTTGCAGGTTCGTCTATTATTTTGTAGCAACTAGTAGCAACAATAAGTTGATCTCGTATTGTATAGGCTTTCCGTACAATGAGAGGTCAGTTTATACTGGACAGTTTAGCTTGATAAGCAACTGTCAGTAGGCATGCCAGCACATTCAGCTACACAAATCTGTCAAATTTATTTTATAGATTTTCAACTTTATCACTTAAGCATAGGGTTCACTTTCAATTGGGGAAATTGGACAGATTGGGGTAGCTTGATGTGCTAGCGTCTGTACATTGAAATTCCTGCTGGGATCGCGGTACATTGGAATTTAAGTGATATAAATTTTATCTTATTTTAATAGTGACAAATTAATATTATTATTGATAATTGTATTACCTACTTTAGAAGTTGTCCGATAAATAAATTAGGTAGTTTATTCTAACAATATTGCAACGACGTCGCGGCGCGCCCGCGTGACCGCGAGCTGCAGTGTGCGAGCGAGACAAAGAGTTAGGCGGCGCGGTGAAGTGGGGGCGAAATTGGAATTTGAGCTGAGGTTGTATAGGCTCTTAAGTATAATTGGTAAATTATTTCCTAATCATTGGTATATTAGGGTATTTGTGGAGCGATTTTAAATTAGCAGCCGGAAGAATGACAATATGTATTATGACAATAATAATATTAGGACAATGTCAATAAAAATACAACATGAGTATAAATGTTATCATTTATACTCATGTTGTATTTTTCCAATAGTCCCCCTCGACTGATAAAGTCTACCCTCCAACCTTTACTTTCAGCTCGAACTGCAAAACCGTTTCGAATGCCTAGCAGATTGCGAGGAAGTGGACTCATACCACGACAGGCTCGTAGAAGCTGTCCATACGGCTGGGTCTAAGGTCTTCAAGGCCCACCGTACAAACAGAACCAAAAAGATCTCTGACTATACCCTGCAGCTTATGGACGAAAGACGGAAAATGGTTCTGACATCCTCTGATGATGCTACCAGATACCGGCAGCTCAACAGACAGATCTCCAAGTCTTTGACTCGCGACACGCGCCAATTTAATACAAATTGTATTAAAGAAGCTATTGAGCGGAACAAAGGCTCTAAAGTGTTTGCAAGAGAACTGTCTGTTGGACAGAGTCAACTGACGAAGCTGAAGACTGAGGATGGCAGAATAATCACGTCTAGACCTGAGTTGCCGAGAGAGATCGAGAGGTTCTACGGACAGCTGTATACGGAAACCTGTCGATAGTTGTGCCTCAGATCCAAGAGCACGACTAACCCATCACTTCACCGATGACATCCCGGACGTCAGCCTGTGTGGGATTAGAATGGCTCTCGAAGAGCTTAAGAACAACAAGGCGCCTGGTGATGATGGACTTACGGCAGAGCTTCTGAAGGCGGGTGGTACACCAATCCTACGGGCCCTTCAGAAGTTATTTAACTCCGTCATACTAGAAGGTCAAACGCCACAAGCATGGCACAGGGGTGTGGTGGTGCTCTTCTTCAAAAAGGGCGATAAAACCCTCTTGAAGAATTACAGACCCATCACACTGCTGAGCCATGTTTACAAGTTGTTTTCGAGGGTCATTACGAATCGTCTCGCACGCAGGTTTGACGACTTCCAGCCTCCCGAACAAGCCGGTTTCCGTAAAGGCTTTAGTACCATAGACCACATACATACGCTGCGGCAGGTTATACAGAAGACCGAAGAGTATAACCAGCCATTATGCTTAGCGTTTGTGGACTATGAGAAAGCCTTTGATTCGATCGAAACTTGGGCCGTACTGAGGTCTCTCCAAAGGTGCCAAATCGACTACCGGTATATCGAGGTGTTAAAGTGTTTGTACGAAAACGCCACTATGTCAGTGTGACTCCAGGACCAGCACTCAAAACCTATCCACTTGCAGTGAGGTGTGAGACAGGGAGATGTTATATCTCCGAAACTGTTCACCGCTGCATTGGAAGATGTCTTCAAGATTCTGGCCTGGAAAGGCTTTGGCATCAATGTCAATGGCGAGTACATCACCCACCTTAGATTTGCCGACGATATAGTAGTCATGGCTGAGACCCTTGACGACCTCGGTACAATGCTCGATGGCCTCAGCAGAGTCTCTCAACAAGTGGGTCTGAAGATGAACATGGATAAGACGAAAATCATGCCGAACATCCATGTTGCACCCACTCTAGTTAAGGTTGGAGACTCTGCACTCGAAGTTGTAGAGAACTGTATTTACCTAGGACAGACCATCCAATTAGGTAGGTCCAACTTCGAGAAGGAGGTCAATCGTAGAATCCAACTCGGCTGGGCAGCGTTCGGGAAGCTACGTAATATCTTCTCGTCCCAAATACCGCAGTGTCTCAAGTCGAAAGTCTTCGACCAGTGTGTGTTGCCAGTGATGTCTTACGGAACAGAGACGTGGTCGCTCACTATGGGCCTTATCAGGCGGCTCAAGGTCACCCAAAGAGCAATGCTTGGAGTTTCCCTGCGAGATCGAATCAGAAATGTTGAGATCCGCGCAGGCGAACCAAAGCATAGCCGTAAGAATTGCCGAGCTGAAGTGGCAGTGGGCAGGGCACATAGCTCGTAGAGCCGACGGCCGCTGGGGCAGAAAAGTTCTCGAGTAGCGACCACGAACCGGAAGACGCAGCGTGGGCAGGCCCTCTACAAGATGGACCGATGATCTTGTGCGGGTCGCTGGAAATCGCTGGATGCGGATAGCGCAAGACCGGCAGTTGTGGAGATCTTTGGGGGAGGCCTTTGTCCAGCAGGACGTCTTTCGGCTGATATGATGATGATGATAAATGATATAATTACCCAGTAGATATAAAACAAGGATATTTTCCAACAAATAAAATTAGTTATTAAACTTCTAACGTTTTGTGGAAGATGAATGATGAAGATATCAAATAAAAAATAATATTTTTGGCTTTCTGACCAACAACAATTACTTTAAAAAAAACACAAATAAATTATATACATATGGTATACGCACGGAAATAGGTAAAATCTATCAACAACATTTGTCACGTCTGTTTTATATTTTCTAATACTCTATGGCACTGAATTAGTAGTACTATTCACTCAAATGCAATGTAAGAAAAGAGGAAGCGAGATGGGTATAGGATGCGGCGAGCAAGGGCGGACATTTTGCTCCAAGCATTATTTTATTCATAAATCGGAAATAATGAGCCTGGCCAATGTTTTATTCTGGGTATGCGAAAGTAATCTAGAAGAAAATACAAGAACATCAACATTTTTACTTTTTTTATATTCCCAAAGACAGCTGAGATAATAGCAATCAAAGTACGCATTTTCGAGCGATATTATTTCAAACCGCAAGCGGCGCGCGGCGTTTGATCGCGCTGTGACGTCACGTAGTCCCTCACGCAGCGCGCCGGCCGCTTTGCGAGTACAAATCTAGGTACTATTCATTTAATCACCGCTGCTGGTGGCTCGTACTTGCTATTTTATTACGAGAAAATTATTAGAAAATGCTGTGCAGTGCCCAAGAGTTTTAATTCAAATGTTAACACACCCAAAAAGTGTTTTTAGTATACCTAAAAATCCTCTGATAAGGAAGAAATGGATGACCGCAATACGCAGACAGGATTCAATAGGACTGAAAAATATTGCATTTTGTTATGAATATTATTTTGATGTCAATAACTATTCTATTTATACTTTACTCATAAATCACTACGTTATCTATTGGTGCATTTTATAATCAACTTCTGACAAAGGTAGATAAACTTTTAAGTTTACCTACCTTTGTCATTTAAGGATTTTACAAATTAATCTTTATAACAAATAGTTTAATGATTCTTCTAAATAAGAGACATTTTGTTATTAACTATCAGGAACCTTGACATCAGGATGTTATAATAAATATATAAACCAACCATGTCGTATTTTTTTAATGAGAATAGGTGAATTTTACCTATCCTAATACTGACCTAGATTAAACATGGGATATTTGGTAAAAATATATAATAACCACGGAATATTTTACCTACTTATACAATATATCTACCTACCTTTGACTTTAACCACTAATACTTAATAAGCAAAAATAGGTATATTGAATATAAGTGAAGTAAAATTGACTGCAGGTGTGGCGCAGCGGCTAAGAAAATCGCCGCTGTGTGTCCGAGGTTTGATTCCCGCACCGGACAACTATTTGTGTAACCCGTAAATAGTTGTTCAGAGTCTGGATGTAATTTGTGGCCGTCTGTTATATGTTTGTAAAGTATTATAGTATTATTATTGTCTTTGAAAAAAAACCCGTTAAGAATGACAGTGGTATTAATCTACAGCTGTTAGCGTGCCGCTGAGTATAGTACTTACCTACGTACGTAAGTATACTTGGAGATGGTGTACAAAATTTTACAAACATTTTGCTAGAAATATAATAGTACCGGCCCTCATTTTATCCTAAATACTAGACATATCGTTAACACTTTTGAAGATTTACACTGAGTAAGTTTATCCTCTGCCGTTTGGTCTTATTTTGGTCGTCTATAAAGGCATTAAAATTTGGAATTATATATAAATATAAAAATGTACCTACTTATATTTTTATTTTATATAAGTTTTTTTTTTCTCAGTATATTTCTCAGTAAGTTTATTTAGTTCTTTTATTAGATTTAATAAAAAAGGTACTGAAAACAAAAAGATAAGTAAGTAACTAAGTCGAGAACATTATTGGTAGATTAAGAAACTTTGGATTCTTGACGCCGCATGCTAAAGTCAATCAAAGTTTGTCAGTCGTGTCAGGAAATCTTCCTCCCATGTAGCCCTCTTCCAGGGTGCAGATATAATGTAACTCACAAGGTATTTAACAGGTTAAATACCTTGTGATACAATAATATCAAATTAATCAATAAAGCTATGATACAAGTACAGCGCGCGCGTCTTCACTTCAATATTTCATATAGCGCGGGGCACAAGCGCACGGAGCGACCGGCACAGAGCCGATAGCTGACGTCACGCGTAGAGCGCGCGATATCTTGGAAATTTAAAAGTGCTCAAAACTTCTCACAGTCATAACTTCCGTAATACTGCATTGATTTACGTGAAATAAATACTAATCTAATGTACGTAATTTAATCTTTATTATTAAGTAGCTTTTAGTGCAATATTCGCATGTTATGGTCACCCTCATTATGAAATAAATTGTTAACTTAACATAAATAAACTTAAATGCACGTAAAAGAGTAGTATAATCTAGTCACCAAAGTCTAATAAATGTAATCCAGCTCGTTTGTTCGTCAATTTATGTTGATTCGGCTTTGTCGAGAGTCATGCGCAAACTACCACCTCACTAACTGGCTCGCGGCCGACTGAACGAGTTGCATCTCCCGAGCTGCAACTCAGTGAGCAAATTCTCAATATGGGATTGCGCGTCTAGTAGTATACATATAGGTCAATGGTGCCGCCACTTTATCTACTAATTTTTGGGCGATGCCGCCATGTAAAAAACGCGAACATGCTAGGCGTGTCCACGGCACTGTAAAAGAAAATTAGGTGAGCACGCTAGGCGTGTTCACTGGCACTGTATAAAGGTAAAACCATAAAATGGGATATTTCGGCTTTAACCGTGCTTATTGCTTAGTCTATTTTGCGTTATTGGAGAGGTATAGTGTTTTAGCAGTGTTGCTGTGCTTGTGGAAGTTAAATTATGGCAGGAAATCGATTTTATGGTAAGTATTTTCGTAATTTCCGCAACTGAATATAAATCTTTAACCCAGTTACGTACTTACGTTTATTTTTTTCACAAAAGTCCAATTACACTAGCCGGGGTCGTCGTAAGAGCAATCACAAAATTCAGATAATACTAGCCGAAGTCGTAAAGAGAAAAATCAACGATATCCAGCGAAAGAAAGCAAGTATAAGAAACATGCGATGTCGAATACTTCGAACACTGTACTGACGGGTCTTTTGCAAATTTTTGTGATCCAGCCTAACAAAATGAGAACCAACCATTTAAATACCTGTTATCAGTTCTTTTGTTTGTAAATGGTTAAAGCTCTCGCTATTATTTATGACTGCTAAAAGTAACAACGAGAGCTTTAAATATTTACACGAAGCAATTTTGAACCGTAACGCTTATCAATTAGGACTCAAAATGGCTAGGTCGTACTTCTTTCTCATATTGTCAATATCATTGTTATTTTTTGTGGTTCTATTTGAAAAATCCTTTTGGCGGTATTTTTGCGGTACATGTAAAGCGCGTAGTTCAATATACATTAATATACCTACTTGCCCTTCTTTACTTTTAATTGGTAAAGGAATTCAAGTAAATTATATACCTATGTCCTAGAAATATTAGTGAACATTTTTCATTTATTTTGTCATCTTTGTATAAGCAAAGCGCAGTGGAGTAAAATAAGTATTATTTTATTTTATTTATTAAGGAATATCAACATTACATACACAGAGATATTTATGACAGTAAGTTACAAAAACTATACACTATATTTTAGTATTAAATCATTAATAACAATATAAAAGGTTGAGAACTTTTGTAGATGAACACTAGTGAGAACATGCTAGGCGTGTCAGTGGCACTGAATGTGTTAATTAATAGTTGACAGCATAGTCGTTACAGTTGCAATGGAAGCAAATCATTTGAATTAACTTTACACGATATTATTGCTTTTGAAACTTCAGATGAATTTATTTCGATATACGACGCACCAATAAAATTAGTTTTAAATAATAATAACTATGAATTAATTTCCATTACCAAATTTCGTTTAATAGATTCAGTAGATTTGGCGTGAAAGCGCGACAGACAGACAGATTTATAATATTAGTAAGGATAAGTATTAGTATCATAAAAAAGATTTAAAATTATTTCTCGTAAATTCAATTCTTATTTACGTCGCGAAGTTACGTCGTCCATTCGATCGCTACCTGCCACGTAGGTACGTATTCTTACAGCGGCCGGACTTTAATTACCTAGACTCTGCACATGAAAAATTTTTTTTTGACATTGGTACAATGTTATCTCCTATCTATTTACTTCCTAATACTATGCTTATTCATGCAGGTTTCTATACGTATTATCATTTCATATGGTCCTAATATGGTGCAATAAAACAATGTATGTAGTTTGAAATATTTAACCATTATATTTTTATACAGTCACCAACCAGCTACCCTCGAAAATAAAATACTTTTATGGAATCATATACAATTAAAATGATTATGTATTTCTTACAATCATATTTAAAATTACTACTTAAACTCGTAACTAGATAATATAATTATAAGGGAAATATATTTTCGGGCGACAAAGCATGAAATAGTAACTAAGATGCATCAGAAAAATCTGGAAACCATTAAATTTGAACACATTAATTGAATTTATGCAAATTAAATTTATATACAAAATAACAAGCAACAATATAAAGATTCTGGCAACTAACAATACAAATAGAGAACTGTATTGCACAACAAAGACGTATATAGGTAGTGATAAATCACAATATACAGATTGAAACAAAACAAATTTGAGTTCCTCATTCCTTGCCACCACATGCAACTGGTCGAGTTTAAAAAAAATAACATACAAAATCTTAGCAAGCACTGCTATAACAATGATGAAAATTAGTTTCCTTTCATTAGAAAATTTGCTATTTCATCTATTATCTTCCCAATTAAAATACAACCTGATTATCTCTATGATATTGTTTGCAATAGTAATGACAGAAAATATATACATCTAATACATTCTTAAGTATAAGAATTTTTTGAATATGTAGGTCATGAGATACCCAAATATACTAAATATTTGTATATAGTTAAAATATTATGAGTCACATAATATTCTTATGTAATATAACTTAGGTTATATAACCTAGGTTGTAAGTAGCTTAGGTGTACATGTATGAAAATATTTGTTCAAAATAGTTATTGTTAGAATGAAAACAAATGAAACTGACATAATTTACATTTGTTTGTAAATTTATTGATCAAGATATGTATTTATGTAATAGGTTTTAAATGTGTTAACAATACAGCTCTTTCTAATAAATTTCAACTAACTTACAACCCTAAATGTTTCTACATATTTTACTATGAAATGTAAAACAACATGTAATTTAAATATCTCAAAATGTTAAAGTTGGGTCTTCCATGCCATTATAGTTCTAATAAAAGTATTAGTATTTTATACCCAATATTTTTGAAATTTCCAATGTTATTTCTAAGATAAACAAAACCAACAAACACAAGAATTTTCTGGTGTTATGATATTTAAAGAACATGTTGTTTTCCATCAAACTGAAAATGGTCAAAATTACTGAAATACATACAATAATATCCTAAACTAATATGTATACTTGTCCATCTATATAACTAAATGAAATAAACTGCTAAGAAGTTGCAAAAGCTTACAGCACCATTGCAACCCAACCAAGAATAAGACAGGAGCCGCCAATTGGAGTGAGACGCCGCAGGCTGCGGTTGCCGGTGAACGCGTGGTAGTAACATGTCCCACAAAACATGCTCATTCCAGCAATGAAGAATGCACCGGCCTGCAAACATTAGATTTTCCTGAATATACTAGCTCTATAGTGGACTCCATCTGTGTCTGCTACCAGAGAAGATCAGCACCACATGCATTCAATTCTTATTTATAAACCAGCTAAGTGGATGTCAGTCTCCATGAGACATGTTCCCCATTAGTGCTTATAATACATACATAGACTCACACCTGTTTCCCACAGGGGTAGGCCGAGACAACTGATTTCCATTTGGCAGAGTCCTTCCCTTTTGATCAAAAGCCTGAACACAAGGAACATGTGTTACTTCTATCACACATATAGGCATTGCTTTCTATGTAATTTTTTTTTTAATAGTATTTATGTAGAACATGCTACATATTGAATACTATCTTGGTATTTCCAATAACGAAAATTTTGTTAGCATCAAGATACTCTACCTGTTTATACCCTTGAATTATATTATTGCTATTTGGCTTTTAGATGGCCTTCGGATTGGCTTTTTGGTCTTAGCAGAAGCAAAGCAGAATGAATGTACAACCAGAGATAATGAGGATCTGGGTTAAATATTGAGTTAATCTGTCAAAAAAATTAGTAGTAACAGCCTGGAGTCAGGAAATTGACAGTCTTATGCCCTTTGCACCTAAGCCCATAAGGCCATTGGTCCTGCGCTTGAGGTCTCTTTGGTTGTGTTGGCCAACCTGTCCCATCTGGTCATGAGAGTGTCACAATAGACACTGTACCTGTGTTTGCAACACACTATGGCACCATAATATATCCAGTGCAGATGGTAGGTAAATGTCCATTGGGACTGGCTACTAGGGCCATAATTCTTTCAAGAGGATATTAAAATGTATGTATGTATGTAATAATGTATTAAGTATACATTTTAATTCATTTATTCACTCTGCATTGACTGTCACTGTTGGTCTATTAGTTAGGGACCCTGACTGCTAAGCCAGAAGTGGTAGTTTTAATCCCCATGACAAATCTTTCATGTGATGGGCATGATTATTTGTTCTGTGTATAACTTATCCACGATAGAAATATCTAATAATCTATATTTGAAATATTTAAGTATATTTATCAGTTGTCTGTTTGCCATGGACTCTGCCCGTTTGGGATCAGATGGCAGTGCAGTTGCAAAATATGCATATGCATTAATTGATTTTAGTACTTATTCATTAAAATTTTTGCAACAAATTACACCTATTATCCAAGGAGGAGGTGGACTGATCAAGTTCAGAAAATATGCCAAATCAACAATGCCATTTTATTGGCATAAAATTTAAAAACTACATATTGTATACATGTATGATAAAAATGGTGGCAAGCTTCATGGACTATATCATTTTTAGACTTCTGATGACAAACAATTTCTCTGTTGCCTCAGTTGCAAAATATTTACTTTTTGAAATGAGTCCAGGTCCAACAAAACATCAACTTAGAATGACTTTATTGCAATATGTCATACTCTCACCAGTCCGTAAGGTTAAACAACTAGGCTCGTTGAAAGCCCATAGATGGGTGACCAGCAAAGTGGTTTAATTTCTGAATGTCTCCATTCTTCAGAGGGCACATTAAGCAGTTGTATTCCTTAGGCAACAGTCCTTAAGCCATGTCAGAGGCCTACTGGGTGGCTCGAACAAGTCTGACACTAGGGTGACCACAACCCATACAATAAGTAAGTAACAGAATTGCTAAATTTCCTTTCAACAAAATTTCTCAAAAAGAACATTGCGTTGGAATGACATGCTCCAACCTATAGTCATTTGGAGAATTGTAAGCTAACCTGTAAGGAACAAATACCAACAAACTTTCATTTAAATAATTGACAGATTTTGACTAATTATACATGTCTTTATAACATTATCACATATCAAGTTCTTTGTTAGTTTTATTTTGCCACATCCACTAATCACATTCCAGATTTCATTAATTTGTCAAATGAATCAACAACATTTGCTATTTATAATCAGTTGTAAATACCTGTTAAGGCCTAATGGTTTATTGCAATAGTTTAATATAAGAATCATTGCAAAACAATACTTGCTTTATACTTGTATGTAAACAAACGCTATCATTTACTTACAATATAAGGTCTCCGACAAAGTGGCACTGTGACCAATGCAAGTGTATGAAGAAAATGGAAGTGATTGGCTGTCTCGAAAATTTTCTTCAGGTCTTCTTTTGTTTCCTGCTCTGGAAACTTGCGATGCGCACCCATCGCACCAAGCACTACAGCAGCTGCACCACTTAATCCGGCTATCCTCACGAAAGGCCCTGCCTCTTGGGCCAGTTGCCACAGCGGCGTCTTCATAATAATAGGTGCAGGTGGCGGACTAGATGCTTGGGACTTAAAAACGCCCTGAAATTTACCAGATTTTTTTAGAACTTTACGAATAGTGAACACTATAACTGATAAGCGATAACGAGGAACTATTAGTATCTACTACGAAGCTGTAGTAAAACTTACAATATGTCGTAGTAAGTTCATAGCTCCATCCGTCACCGTATTAAGCATAAGGGCGTCCGCCAAGTTTACCATACCTTTTTTTTAATAATATCGATTTAAAAAATATAATTTCACTGATTAATTACTATTTTAAGTCCTAAGTGATGACAGACAAGTGGCAGTGACAGAACTGACAGACAGTCAGCTAAAAAATTTGCCAATCGATAAATCATGCTCATGCTAGTGATGTGATGCAATAAAAATTTTGTAAGCGATAAAATTTACCATTAAATAGGTTTCGACTGAAAGGCGGCCTCTGTCTAAAAGTGAGTAATGTTGTGATTAAATTTGATAATAGTTCAGGACTGTCTATGAATCTATTTGCAATGGTTATTAAAAAACAGATGTCGTTGACTTCACGTCTATAGTTTAACGGTAAAAAATAGTATTTATTACAACCTTCGAGCATTTATGCTCGAAGCCGACAACGACCTTAATAGTCTATCGAATATTTCGAAAAAAAAATTTTTGGATGCTCTCTATTCGAGATTTATATACTTCGTAGTGTGGGTTTCAGACTTGTGAGGCATACTCTAAGTGGCTGCGTACGAAAGAACAATACAATATTTTAATAGGCTTTAGGGATTTATATTGAATGTACTTTTACATACCACAAACTATTCTTTGTAGATAATGATGATTAGTTGTCCTTAGTGGGGGTAAGCCGGGGCCCATGCCCCGGGCGGCAAGTTCAGAGGGCGGCAAATTCGGCCTTGACACGCGAATGGACAATTCATAATTTAATTACCTTTGAGCACAGAATATGTACAAAATACACACCTGCTTAGAGTTACCAGATGAGATTTCCATTCGAAAATCCTGAGATTTTTTAGAAATTTATCTCAAACGTACTTAACAAATTAAAAAGGTCGTAATTTTATAGTTTTTATACACTGCGTTCACTCGTTGCACATTGCAATCGGAGCGGCACCAAGAAGCACACGGCGCTGTATACGCTGGCAGAGTGCGCCGCTTGGGAGGAGGCCCTTATTTCTGGAGTAGGCAGTGACCTGTCGCTGGTTTTCGTATTTGATGGTTGGCAGTGAGGAGTCTTGGGACGCGGTGGTTTCCTTCTGCGAGACAGGCATCTCGCGGAAGGAGGCAGCGGAAAGGGAGGTGTGCATCACGATTGCTCCGCCACGTTATCCAAATCGAAAAAGACATCGCTAATTTTTTTGTCAAAATTAGTCAAAATCGAAGGGAACAAACCAAAACTTTGTCAAAGCAGAAATAAAGAACTTACAGGGGTTTTAAAATAGTGCAAGGAAATGAGTTAGTACTCTATATACATTCATTTTATTATTTTTATCACAAATGCAGTATTATAATATAAATAAATTATTATAATTGCATAAGTTGATAAAAAATGCTATGCAATAGCTTTACCGCGGCAGTCTCCGAGTGCCACACGTCTTTTTTTTATAATTATAATAAAACTGATTAAGTACGTACTTGGATAAATAGGTACTGATTTCTATTGTGCAATTATTACCAAAGAAAAGTCCAAATATTATAATATTATTTCTGTATGGTACAAACATTGTAAAAATGTCGATTGAAGAATTACAAAAGTATGGAGCAGATGTGGCTCGAAAATACGAGTGAAATTTAATCGCGTTTAATTCAGCCAGTAACTCTGCGTTTTTAAAGAGTAAGCTCCGCTTTTAGTTGGTGATATAGAAAACGCTATGGTTTCTATCTCTTGCAATAGATCTATGCGCATGATTCGCAGGATGCTTTACTTAATATTTTATTGCCCTGATAATTTACTCGACACTTCCTTCTACATCCGCAAGTAGTAAGCGTGTTTTAGCAATATAAACTGATTAAAAATTATATGCGATCTTCTATGAGCCAGGAACGCTATAGATCGCTATCGTGTCTTGCAATTTTAGCGATAGAAAATCGAATTGCACACGATTTAAATAATGGTAAAGCCATAGATTTATTCGGTGAACAAAAAGCTCGAAGAATGAAAATCTAATTTCAATTCACAAATGCAATAATATATTTGATTTTTATTATACGTACTGCTGAACCCTATTGTTATACCCGCGTTAAACTTTATGCATTTATTTGTTATTCGAATATATGAGCTATATATTCGAATAACAAATAAACCGTTAGGTAGTTTTTGCGTGAAGATGTAACAAACATACACAATCACAAACTCACAAACTTTCGCCTTTATAATATTAGTGTGATTTTTATTTTAAACCCTATTCCGTGCTATGTGTTAAGTCTATTTATTTACTGATATTTATACATCAACGTGTAGGATATATCCTACTAATATTTTAAATGCGAAAGTTTGTGAGTATGGATGGATGTATGGATATTTGTTACTCTTTTACGCAATAACTACCGACCCCATTTTCATGGAACTTGTAGTAATATAGCTTATGACTCTGAATAACCCATAGGCTGTTATTTGTAAATATAACGCGGGTAAAACCACGGGGCACAGCTATAAAATGCAAAAAGTTTGTGAGTATGGATGTTGGTTATTCTATTTCTTTCACTCAAAAACGTCTGAACGCATTTTGATTAAACTTTGTTTTATTTATAAAGTTTAACGCAGGTATAACCGCGGAGCACACCTTGTAACTTATAAATTTACATATATCCTACACGTCTAAATCTATATATCAGTAAATAATTAGGTTTAAGACAGAAATAACAGCGATGGATGCATTGTTTCCGGAAGGTCCAAATGTAGTGAACATCTAATATCTGAAATAGCATCTTTATGCTAAATGTGATGAGAAATATAAATGGGCAGGGGCGGCATTTCTCAGATTTTGCCCCGCCTAACAAATATTGAAGATCCGGGGCTGGGTGTTCCACACATGAGTTTTGTTTGAGTACTACTTAATTTAATCAATAGTAATATTCTAAATATATTTCTTTTTATGTTTTGTTAATCGTATGCTAGCTAGGTGCATACTAATGAGATTTCCTTTATACATATATATAATAATTTAAATTACCACCTATACATATAATAGGTCTTTACCTATGAAATTGCCGTTTTGTATGAAAAAAATTAAACGAATTTTTTTCATGAATTTTTTTATTTGTATTAATCGAAGTAATCACCCATGCAATCAATGCATCTTTGCCATCGCAGTGGCAGTTTATTGATGCCCTTCTTAAAGAAATCAGCTGGACGGGAGGCAACAAATTCTTCAAAGGCATTTTGTACTGCCTCTCGGGTATTGAATTTTTTTCCCGCCAAGAAGTTATCCAAATTCTGGAAAAAGTAGTAGTCTGTAGGCGCAAGGTCTGGTGAGTAGGGCGGATGACGGAGAGCTTCCAACCCCAGTTCTTGCAACTTGGAGACCGTCTGCTGTGCAGTATGAGGTCGCGCGTTGTCGTGCAGGAGCAGCGGAGACGAGCGATTGACCAATGCTGGTTGGAGATGCGCCAGCTTCTCCATCATTGTGCTCAGTTCTTCACAGTACACATCTGCAGCAATGCTCACCCCGTTTGGTAAGAAGCTGTGATGAATCACACCGGCGCTAGACCACCAAACAGTGACCATCACTTTTCTAGGGGTAAGTTTTCGTTTAGGGCATTGTTTAGGTGCTGAACCAGGATCCAACCAACTTGCTGAGCGCTTGCGGTTATCAAACAGAATCCATTTTTCATCGCAGGTAACAATGCGGTTCAAAATTCCTTCATTTGTGTGTCTGTTGAGCAGTGCAAGGCACGTCTCGACGCGTACTTCGCGCTGGCGATCATTGAGTTCGTGGGGCACCCATTTGTCAAGCTTTTTTACCTTGCCAATTTGACGCAAATGGACCAATATTGTTTTGACGCTAACGTCGAAAGCTGCTGCTAATTCAGCCGTAGATTGTGTATCATCAGCTTCCACAACCGCCTTTAATTCGTCATTGTCGACCAAAGTCTTCGGACGACCGCGAGGTTCATTTTTCAGGTCGAAATTTCCAGAACGGAAGCGAGCAAACCAATAACAGGTGGTGCGTTGGTTTGTAGTGTTAGCTCCGTAAACGTCGTTGATGTTGCGTGCCGCTTGTGCCGCGTTGCTGCCACGACGGTACTCATATTCCATAATTACTCGAATTTTTAACGTATCCATGATGACGAAAAAGATTGAAATGCGATGAAAATGTAACACTAATCAATAAAGAAATGACTACTTTTGGAAAAAAGAATCCATGTTTTTAAAATAAAATTAATTTGAAATTAGAATTCTTAGCCAAACAAAAATTATTTTGATTTGAAATGGCCAGTACTGCAGAACGGCAATTTCATAGGTAAAGACCTAATATACAAATATAATGAGTAGGTATTGATGTGTGATATTTAGATGGATTGACGGAAACCATAACTGCGTTGGCCCCGTATGATCACATAGTACTCCTAGGTGACTTAAATGTTAACATGTTAGACCATAACAGCTCAAAAACCGCTTGTCTCAATGAGTTCCTTGACTACTTAGCGCTTACTCAAATAGTAAATACACCGACTCACTTTACAGGAGACAGCAGTACTTTGATAGATATAATTTGTACTGATGTCCGAGCTTCTGATATTATGGTGGACCACAACATTGATCTTGGCCATTATTCATTTATAACTTTTACCTCTGTTTTTTAAAAAGTAAAGCCTAAACCTAGGCTCGTCACTTACCGCCCGATCAAAAATATCATACTTGAGCATTTTAATGCTGATCTAGAACGAATTCCCTGCAAGTGATCAGTAAATTGTCGCATGTTAACGATATGGTATATACTTTTAACTTTTTCCTAACCCAGTTGTATGACCTACATGCTCCCGTAAAGACCAAGATTTTTAGAGACCGGCCTACTCCATGGATTACGCAAAACATACGTTTAATGTTTAAACTCCGAAATCAAGCTAGGCTCAAGTATCACAATTTAAAATTGATAAAATATAAACAATACTCTTGTATCTGAAAAAAAAGGTCTATTTTACTCAACATATAAACAACAATATTAAAAATGCTAAAACACTATGGAAAAATTTAAAAAACTATGTACTTCCGCAACATTAATGCAAACAGCTTCCGGGACATCTTCAGGATCCCGATGAGATCAATAGAGAATTTCTTGACGTACCAGGCAATTGCGACACAAACATATCTTTACTTACATTCTATGAGTTTAACAAGCACGGGCAGAGCATTTTCAGGCTTAAACCAGTTAGTGAAGATGTTATACTGAGGGTTATAAGAAGTTTAGAATCCAAGGCACAAGGTGTGGATGGGATAAACTTGGATGTGTTAACATTGACCTTGCCTGCTACCTTACAAGCCATCGCAGATATAGTTAATACATCTATTACCACTTACACATTTCCTGACTTGTGGAAAGGCGCTATTATCAAACCAATGCCTAAGATTAGCAGCCCAAGCAGCATTAAGGATCTGCGGCCGATAAGTTTACTTCCATGTATCTCTAAAGTGCTCGAAAAGGTAGTCTATGAGCAGATGTTGCAATACAGTACTTAGAGGAGAACAATATTATTCCCGACCAACAATCAGGGTTTAGGAAAGGTCGTGGCACTGCTACAGCACTATCAGATATAGTTGGTAACATCTTAGAAGCCAGAGACCAAGGTCTAGGTACGTTGCTAGTCTTGCTGGACTTTTCCCGTGCTTTTGATGCATTAAATTCCACATTAATGCTATCTAAGATGTCCCATTACGGTTTTTCAGTGGATACAGTCAGGTGGTTTGACAGCTATTTGAGTAACCGTACGCAGTACGTGGAAATTCAGAAGGAAGATGGAAAATCTTCAATATCACCACCTCGTTGCGTAACTAGAGGAGTCCCACAGAGATCTACTTTGGGACCGCTCATGTGCACTCTACAGTGCAGACGCAACAAACTCTTTTCGCAACTGTAAGTATCACATGTACGCTGACGATATTCAACTTTATACTTCTTTCAAGCAATGTGATACAAAAACAGCTGTACAAAGAGTAAATGAAGACCTTGAGAGAGTTGTTATATGGGCCAATAAAAATTGTCTACTACTGAATCCACTTAAATCTAAATTCATGGTAATGGGTACAAAAAAGTGTATAAAGTCCATTGAATCAAAGCAACTTAAGATTATCATTCAAGGTGAAGTAATCGAAAAAGCTGAACTGGTGTGTAATTAGAGATTATCTTAGTCTGAACTTCCTTATGTTCAGACTAAGATAATCTCTAATGTTGTACAAGACTTTTAACCTGTAATAACAATTTTGGACAGCTTTGCAAATATTGGCTTCGAACCGCAGTTCTGGGTCCATTGTGATAGTCTTGTTCTCGCCAAGCTTAACTACTGCGATACCGTCTATGGCCCATGTATACTGACTCGATCCGTTCGACTAATTCAACGTATTCAGAATGCATGCACACGTTTCTGCACCAGAGTTCCATCGAGATCCCACATCACTCCATACATAAATGAGATAGGTATGCTAAAAATGGAAGCTCGGAAAAAGATACACCTGGCTACACAGCTATTTGGTATCATAAGCACGCGGAAACCAAGATTTCTTTACGATAAATTAACTTGGAGACAAGATCAAACAAAAAACGCTCTTTCCGTGCCTAGGCATCATACTGCTGCTTTCTGTGGGTGTTTTAAGTATGCTGCAACTAAGATCTGGAATGATCTCCCGCCACCAATTCGTAACCTTAAAACCAAGCAAACCTTTAGACTGCATATTAAACGGTTTTTTATGAGTGCTCAACTCCGTGAGTAGTCCCAGTATTACAATTAGTACCTCACAGACGATCTTAATAAATAAACCTTAGCTTGGTTTTTCAAGTATATTTTTATATATAATTTTTTTACTATGTATATTTTTTAAGTATATAATAACTCTACGTTATTCAAATACAATTTACTATATTCAGCTGCACTTTCTATGTTCGTGTTTTAGTTTTGCAAGTAATATTTTAGTAATGTTTTCTACCCTTTTAGGCTTATTATTATTAGAAGTAAATTCTTTATTTTTGTTACTGATTTAATAGGTCTTCCACTGAGGAGACGCTGAAGTTGTCACTCTCAGGTTGTGGTTGAAAATCAGTTTTCCGCTGGTGCTGCTTTATGCATTGCCACGGTACCCAAACTGAACCGCACCCTATTTTTGTTCCAAAGCGGCGCACTATGTGTGTCCGTCACGATTGCTCCGCCACGTTATGACAAATGAAATGTTTAATTAACAAAAAGATTTAGATCTCTATCCCAAGTAGTTACTAAGACCTCCAAGACCTCCAATCGTGCACATTACGTTCGCGCGGCCAACTTAAAACCCCTGTAACTTCTTTATTTCTGCTTTGACAAAGTTTTGGTTTGTTCCTTTCGATTTTGACTAATTTTGACAAAAAATATAGCGATTTCTTTTTCTGTTTGGATAACGTGGCGGAGCAATCGTGACCCACACGCACTATGTAAGATGCGCTTATTATTGATGACATATATTTATAAGAATAGTCATATTATATTTGTTAGTACAGTTTTAAGAAGTAGTTCATAAGTTCATCACAATTTGTTTAATACGCTGTGTTTTAATATTTATAAGTGCCGATGTTCTGATCAAAAATAAATAATATTTTCTTCATTTCTTCTGATATCTATGAGGATGCTTTGATATTTATAGGATTTTAGTGATTCTCGATTGTAACCAAAAGTTACTAAGGGCTAAGGTCTGCTCTATGGACAGAGATTAGCGATCGAACTAGCTACTGAAAATATAGTACCCTCTGGGCTAGACTACAAAGAGTTCGCTATTGTCCGGATAATTGACTCTAAGTCGATTTCTATTTTTATGATTATTTGACCTGAACTAGTTTCAATAATACTTATTCAACACTATTCTTAATGTATTTGTGTTACCTCACTGAATTGTTTATTTTATATACAATAACGAGACTAGCACAATGTAAATTTAATTCAGGAAAATATCTCACCTGTCCGAGGTGGAGGCCTGGAGACATTTAACACAGGGTTAACCTAGTACCAGCTCCAGTCTCCACAACATATCTGTACAACTTATTTCTAACCTGCAACCTTGTAACTTTTATTCTAAAATATTTGTGGAGACAATAAACGATATTTATTATTATTATTATCTGTAAAAACGAGCAAAAAAATTCACGTTTGTTGTATGGGAGCCCCCTTAAATATTGGGTAGGTACTACATTTTATTTTTAGTATTTGTTGTTATAGCGGCAACAGAAATACAACATCTGTGAAAATTTCAACTGTCACGGTTCATGACATAAAGCCTGGTGACAGACGGACAGACAGACATACAGACGGCGAAATCTTAGTACCTAATAGGATCCCATTTTACTCTTTGGGTACGGAACTCTAAAAAGCGGCCTATTGCGAGTTGGACTCGCCCATGAAGGGTTCCGTGGCAGCAAGTAAGATAATATGTATTTTATGTATTAATATATTTGTGATGATTCAATGAAAGGTAAATTGCGGTTTGCGATTTATGACGTATAAAAAAAGTACCTACTTACTAGATCTCTTTCAAACCAATTATCGGTGGAAGTTTGCATGCGTTTCATCATAAAATTTTTTTTTTAGTTTTGTGTCATTCTCTTATTTTAGAAATTACGGGGGGGGGGGCGACACATTTTACCACTTTGGAAGTGCGCAAGCTATTCAGTTTAGAAAAAAATGATATTAGAAACCTTAATATCATATTTGAAGACCTCTCCATAGTGTGGGGAACCCCCAAAATGTATTGTATTTTTTCGATTTTTGTGTGAACATCTTTATACACAGAATACATCTACTTACCTTAATTTTAATAGTATAGTTCTTATAGTTTCGGAAAAAAGTGGATGTGACATACATAAGGGACATAAGGGTCATTCCATTTTTAGCCGACTTCAAAAGGAGGAGGTTCCCAAGTTCACCGGTTTTTTTTATGTATGTACTCGGAGATTTATGATCCGATTTACGAGATTCCTTTTTAGTTTGATGAGGAATAGTTGCCATTTGGTCCCATAAAAATTTATATAGTTTGACCCAGTAGTTTTCATTTTATGGACATTTTTGTATGAAAATTTTTGTTTATGTGGACGATGTAACTGTATTTGGCACAGACGTATTTAAATCTTAGCCAGTCTTGCTAGACTCATACTGTTCAAGTGTTTCTGCGTTTAATATGCGCGTATAAGCTCGTTTTGGAAGCGCATGTAGGCGCACCTTTTAGCACAAGTGCATTTTTTTATGTACGTACACCGATTACGCTGATATTTACGATTTACGTGATTCTTCTTTAGTTTGAAGCGGAATAGCTGCCATTTTTAGGGTTCTGCCATATGGAGAAAGACTGGCAGAAAATGCCTACGGTATTAAGTCCGCCTCTGTACTTATATGTGCATGAAGTTTTAAATAAAAAATATAAAATAAAAAAAAATGGGAAAAAACGGAAACCTTATGGATTTGTCATGTCTGTTTGTCTGTCCGTCCGTATGTCACAGCCACATTTTCCGAAACTATAAGAACTATACCGTCGAAACTTGGTAAGCAGATCTATTCCGTGAACCGCATTAAGATTTTCACACAAAAATAGAAAAACAAAAGATATATTTTTGGGGTTCCCCATATATAGAACTGAATTTTAAAAAACCCATCAAACCATACATGTGGGGTATCTATGGATAGGTCTTTAAAGTTGATATTGAGGTTTATAAAATCATTTTTTTCATCACTGTATAGTTTGCGTGAGAGACACTTCCAAAGGCGTAAAATGTGCCCCCCCCCCAGTAACTTCTAAAATAAGAGACTGATAAAACTAAAGCAAATAGATGATGTACATTACTTACCATGCAAATTTCTACCGAAAATTGGTTTGAACGAGATCTAGTAAGTAGTTTTTATTAATGCGTCATAAATCGTAAACCGCAATTCTCCGGAAAAAAACATTCCGCCTTTCACGGGCGAGTCCGCCTCGAACTCTCTCGACTCGCTGTCTTGATCATCAATACAACCTAGTCTATGAGCCTTCTGCTCAGTACACTCGATGGCTAATCAATCATAAATAAGACCTAGGCTATGAGCCCTCTGCTCAGTAGACTCGTTGGCTAATAAATTATTAATAAGACCTAGTCTTCATAGACTCATGCCCTCTGCTCAGCAGACTTGATGGCTATTCGATCAGCTAGATGGTCATAAATACTGCCTAACCTATGTATGCGCTTAGACTCGTTAGCTAGATGGTCATAAATACTGCCTAACCTATGTATGCGCTTGCTGTTCAGACTATCATGAATCTTAGCGAGTCTAGACTCGTACCTTGCAAGTTTTCTTAGAGTGATTGTAATTTTGTGTAGTTTTTCTTACTTTACTAACGGTCTTTTCGATCATTCATTGTGTCACAACAACGTGAAAACGAGTTTCGGGCAATTTTTTTTCGGGGGATATTTTTTTTCCGTTCTAGTTTGTAGGGACCTATAGTTTTGAGGCGCGCGGCACTTCGTTTAAAAAAACCGACTTCAAAAACTAAAAAGTATGAAAAAATATCTTAATAAAGATATAATTTAATACATCTCTTATGCAAACGTAATACCTTTAATATTAATGAAATACTATAATTTGTATGTGCTACCTATTAATAGGTTTGAAGTCGGTGCCAAGCCCTAAGCAAAATAAAAGTTAATTCTACATACAGCTTTCATACTTTGTGATGAAATTCCTACACTAAAGATTAACCTACGTAAATAAACTTAAAGAACAATATGAATTAATATGAAACAGATGCAACTGTATCATAAAAATATATTTAATATTAATACCTGAATGAGTTACGATAGTTATATATAATAAATCTATATTATGCGTATATATGAATATATTTGTGGCCCTGAAAAACAAAAAGATAAATTATTAATTAGGAGACAACGTATCAAAATTTTACTATATTTCGAGACGACCGTCAACGACGTCTGCCCGATTGGGTTGTTTGTGTAGAAACACGAAGCTATCCCACTGAAAGTAACGCGCGGCGAGTGTAGTACCTACTATTACATTTGGCTTGGCACCGACTTCAAACCTATCAATTGATAGGTTTTACCTATTGGTAGGGACCTATTGATAGGGACTACCTATTGGTAGCACATACAAATTATAGTATTTCATTAATATTAAAGGTATTACGTTTGCATAAGAGATGTATTAAATTATATCTTTATTAAGATATTTTTTTATACTTTTGAGTTTTTGAAGTCGGTTTTTTTAAACGAAGTTTTTTTTAACGAAAATAATTATTGTAAATTTAACGCCAAATCAAAGTTACGTTGTACATTCGATCGCTACCTGCCACGAACAAATTCTTTCAGCAGCCGGAATTTAGTGATGAACTCAATAGTAATACGGAACAACCCTATTCAAATGATACACACCCTCCATAGATGTCATGAGTTATTTGGTTGAGATCTGTCTAAGACCGTTACAGATAGTGAACCAAACAGTAAATAAAACAAATATAAAAAAATCCTTATCTTTATTAAGATTAATTTATTATTATAAAACAAAATGCAAAAGTATCGGCTTGAGTATCATGCTAATAAATTGCTTTAGGTATGGCACTACTGTCTAATTTTTTTAAACGAGGTATAACACGATTCCAGTTTCAACATTTAATTTGTAAGTCTTTTCAAGTAACACGATATAAACAAAAAACTATCACATCACATAAGTAATAAACCTAATTAGTAAACAATTATTCACGTATTCCATTGGAGGAAGGTATATATACATTATTTTGATTATTTTGTGTACTTGTATAACAAAATTAGGTACCTCCATAGCCTTCACTACAGTCCAATGAACAACCTAAAAGAAATGTGTCAATAAATTTTCAGAGGAGGAAATTTTACAGAATGAATCAGTATCATAAATTTAAGATATTTTATAGTCATCATCATATCAGCCGAAAGACTTCCACTGCTGGACAAAGGCCTCCCACAAAGATCTCCACAATTGCCGGTCTTGCGCTATTCGCATCCAGCAGTTTCCAGCGACCCGCACAAGATCATCGGTCCATCTTGTAAGGGCCCTGCCCACGCTGCGTCTTCCGGTTCGTGGTCGCTACTCGAGAACCTTTCTGCCCTTTCCCTTTCTATTTTATAGTAATCAAAAATAAATTATCATCACAGAAGTTTATTTCGTCTCAATGTTATTAACTGGACCCAATCTATAAAAAAAAATAAGGACTTATTTTCTATGCAAATATTGATGTTGATGAAGAGTTGAGCTGAAACTTATGACTTAATAGTTCTGTTCGAATACAGTTTTACATTTTTGTTACGAACTGTGATATGTAACGTAAGCCAGGAGGAACTTAACATCAATTATTGCATTGATGTTGTGATTGATCTTAAAACTCGCTTTGTGAATTTACTTTTGTGACAGCGTAAATAAACCTATAGAAATGATGTTTTGTTTTTTTTTAATATTATGGCAAAGGCAAAATACAATGAGCAGGCGGGTCACATCAACGTCAGCATCAGTGGGCCCGGTACCTAGTGCATAGCCTGTAAGGAATAGGCTCGTCATGAAGATTGCCATGTATTGTACCGAAAAAGGTAACAAATTAGATATTTGTTAGCTTTCCCCCATACTATATTACAACCGTGCATAGTTTCGTCGACTGAGGATGTATTGCTAGGTCTTCATACAAATAATAGTTTCGTATCATCGATTAAGTATTGTAAAAGTTTTTTCAACTACTAAGATGAATGGATACGGTCAATCGAAATTACACGGGTTTCATTTTATAATAATAATCGAATTTAAGTTCCTCCATCAATCCAATTTCAGATAGGTTATACACTCTTGCGTAAACTAAGGTACCATATTTGTGTTGCCCTTTTCCCTGTCTAATTCAATTATTCTGATGGTGCCAATGTTTTGGTATTTTATGAAGTCAGTGAAATTTCATTAAAATGAGGAGCATATACCTACATACGTCCTAGTGACAGCAAGCCTTACATGTCACCAATGAAATACAATAAAACAATATTTTTAGCAATATTGTCATAGTATATAACTCAATTTATAACTAGTTATACAGTAAAGATATTTAAATAGTTAAGGTATTTATATCACGTCTTGTCAATGATTTCTTCATTATAATATTTATACAATATTATAATTCAAATGTCATTTTTGCATATAATATAGTTAAATTTTTCAATGTGATAAGTCGACTTTTGTCTTTGGACAGCACACTCCAGCGTATCTGAAAAAAATAAAATTAAAGCTTTAATAACTACATCTTATTTACTTTAATTATCAGTACCTGTGTGTAGTACCTACTCATTCGGAATTCCATTTTAAAAAAGGAATTATTTTTCACAAAATACAACTAAATAGGTAAACTTGAAAATAAAACCCTTTTCTTAGTCCAGATTTACAACAAATCCGTAAGAGCCTTTTTATAGAGATACGGGAAATAAATTTGTTTATTGGTCCTCTAAAGTTATCGATCGGAATCCATCTATAATATTATCAGAAATTCTCGCGCAAAAGAAAGGATTTGTTACCACGATTATTTGTTCTGTGTCTGGGTGTAATCTATCTATAATATGTAGGTATGCATTTAGAAATATATAAGTATGTTTATGAGTCTTAGTCTGGTTGACATAGTACAGGCTTTGCCTAGTTTGGTATCACAGTTAGTTATCCCAAGGTTTATTTATTGATGCAGGCTTAGTATTACCTACTTAACTATTTAATCAATACCATGACGAAATTTTGCAAGACAGGATATAATTGGAGTTTAGTAACAATTGAAATAAAAGATACGTACGATGAATTGATGGAACAATATGTGTTCTTGTAGATCTCGACAGTTATGTCTTTAGCAGCGTCACACCGCGTCAAGTACACGCACAAACCAGCGCCGCCTTCTACCACCGCGTTGTCACAAGCTGCATCTCCTGTTGTCTCTTTTGGTGCCTGTTAAAAAAAAGTAGATACCCTGAGTTACAAGTGCTTCAGTCAGGATGTTCTTCATCAAGTTAAATAAGCAATTTTTTCAGAAAACTTGTAAACACTCGGTATTTACAAATTTTCGTCACGAAATAGTATGAAAAAACATTGCGTAAATCTCTGCTGAAAAAATATTAATATATATTTTGTTCCTTTTTTAACTAACTTCACACTACTGAAATGTATCAAATTGAAAACTTTCAAACTGGACTTCAGAACTGAAATAAAAATATCCCGAATCAAAAGTGGATGGATACTAAATTAACAACTTGGAAGCGATTTATAAAGGCTTCATAAATGTCATATTTGAGAAAACTAAACTTGCAATTGTTTTTCACTAACTTTCAAGACCCGAATTACTATTTAAGATAAATCTAACGGCCCCTAATGCATTTCTGTGAAGTTTCAATAGTTCATTTATTAAATAAACATTACTTTGTACTTAAATCTATTATTTATATCTATTTTTCTTTTCATTATTTAAATACATTAATACACGATTCACATAGGAGTAGCATCTAAAAACCACTAATGTTTAACTCAGCTACCATGAATTTTCTTCTACAAATATTTAACACACAAACACATAACATGGAGATAAAAATTACATGATATTGTATAATGATTATGAATAAAATATATAATAGTTAACAATATAAAAATTATATGTAAACTAACAAAGCAAACTTAACATATATTATAATAATATATATTATTAACATATAATTTAATTTTTATATTTATCTGAATCTGAACTGTGTGTTACATAACTTACCGTGGGTTCTTTGACAAGCTTCAAAGCTACTTCGGTGGTGTTGGTAGGCAGCACAAGTGTGTCGTCCTTCAGCAAGGGTTCAGCCCATGAGTAGTTTTGTAAGTAGAATTCCAACAAACTTGGTTTAGCTGTAGTGGTTGATAAATCCGACGCACTAGGCCTATAAGTCGGAACTGGAGAAGCTGGCGTTGAGACAAACGAGTGTTGTGCTAGATCTGTGATACAAATATATTGTTAGTTATAAGAATAAGATAAAACAAATGACTAAGATAAGTACAATGTATGAATCCTTTTATATTAAATCATCGATTCATGTAGGGCTAACTTTTAACACATGGGCCATATTGAAACTTCTAGAACTGCGCTTAAGTTATTAAAATATTTGCAAATGGAATTCTTTCGCCATAATCTATAGATACTAAATAATTATAAATCATTCATAGGATTTTTTGGATAAGTTATAAGCCTGTGAGTAAACCTGGAACTTTAGTACCTTTGGGATAGAAATAGAACTAAAATGATACCGGAGTAACGATGTCAATATAATCATAGAAGGATGTAACAAAAGGATAAGGTGCTTTTTTATATATGAGTATTTTAGATATTCCAAAATCTAGACTACTATTACTATTCCGAGACATCAAATTTGAGAATTGGCCTGAGGTTAAGCAAGGTCTAAGCTTATGCAAAATTTTTATTCCTTCTTTAAAGAACTATCAATGCAGTTATCTACATTGTTCCGCATAGTATTTTAAATAGTTTGTGATATCTGCATCGTAGGGTTGGCTCAATCAACCTTGGAAGATATTATTTTATTGTTCCGAGAGGTCGTTGATGACACCTAAAAATACAGAGTCTACAGATTTTCCCCAAAAATAAACATTAAAAGAGTTTAAAAGAAACTTACTGCACATATATTTTATTAAAAATGTGAAAGTACCTATGTTTTTGTTTAGTATTATTTCTGTATACACATTATTTAGTAGGTTAATCGTAAACTATACCTATAAAGACACCGGTTCATTCTCAGTTTTGTTTTGTTTTAAAAACCTCTCTACGTCTGGTAATTATAATATGACTTTCTAATACTTATTGTTCTCATGAAAATGACTTTCTTATTGAGAATTAATGATTTTTATCCAAATCTTTTTCTCTAACACTTGGACTATGGAATTAAATTCCTGTATTGTAGAGACCATACAAACATGCAATTTACGGACACAAATCACTTAGTATAAAAAAATGGTAATATTTCGAAATATGATAATCATCATAACATATTAAAAATTAACTTAACAGGGTCAGAAAAACTATATTAAAAATTGGAGGAACCGAAAATTACTTTTCAATAATCACTTTTGGTTAAACAGAACTTCGTCACACAACTATGTACAGCTCACAGAAAATTTGACATTGGATTAACTTTCAACTGGCCTGAAATTTGTGGTAACGCATCTACAATCTCAAGAGTTGAAGATCAGAGACTGATTTTGTTTACCAATGAGGCTAAGTCTTCAGACTAAATAGCAATCCTGGTGAACGTTTTGCTTAATGCTGCTTACTGCAAAATTATTTAAACCGAATATAGGAACTAGCCTTGGTCGCTCTTATAAACTAAGTAAAAACTGGGACAGTCGGGAATTTTTTTTATTTTCTCAACCCCTTCTTGCCATTCTTACTTATGGCCGCTTCCTCTTCAATTTATATTTGCTGTATGAAAACGGTATCCATACAATAATTTATTCCTGTTGGGTATTAAATAAGGTATACCATGCCTATGACGCATAATACAAAAAATATAAAGGGTGGAAAACAAGGTGGGTGGATTTATTTGCTCCCAAGTTTACTAAATTGGGCCAAATACCAGCAAATATTGTACAAAAGATTACATTGGTTACTGTTTTAACTTAACAGGGTAGCCTGCTAACCGTTTAGGTACCGGCGGGCTTATAACGTACCTCTCAATAGCCTAAAGCTAAAGTATGTATTAGCCGTACGTAAACATTATTTGAAAATGCGAGCTATAGCTATCGCTTCTGCAAGAAAAGCGGGGCTGACATAGTGGTGGATGCATACAGGTTTTTCGGTTAACTACTGTTAAACATGTTATACATCACCAGATTGGATCTTAGATAAGACAAATCTTAGCTACTTATAGATATAACCGTTTAAGTAGGTCGTTAGAATTCTAAGTTTATTAAAAATACATACCTATATAGCTGTTAGAACTTTTCACTTTCGATCTTCGACGGTTGACTGAATCGTGCGTCGAAGAGGCTTTGGAAGGTCTTAATTGACCTACACCAATATCAAATTATTACAAATAAATAATCTACAGAGTCTACTCGAGTCTGTAGATTCTTTCAGATGGGTTTCAAATATAATAAGATAACTATTTAAACTTACAGTTCACAAAGCGAAATATTGACTGAACAACATGCAGTAAATACAGTACAGAATATAATTGTTAGCCAAACGCATCACGCGCAACGCGGGAATATAACACACATGCTTCTAGACTGAGCTCTCAGCGGTATTTAGGTACATGGATTTCAGGTTCTTCTTCATCTATTCGTTCAGATGAGTATAATACGAAATCGGTACGTAAACGACATAATTATTATTATACTTTACTCTGCCATACCATCCTAAACATTTATATCAACCCCGTATTAAGTATAATTTTTAATTTCATGTCCATCCATTAAAATGATGTGTATATGTGTTCAACTAGTTCTAAAAAGACTCTTTACGCTCAAAAATAATACAAAGCTATGAGAAAAATGTCATTATTCAGGGGCAAAGAACTTTATATTGAAACCATGGTATCAGTTTACGTTATGCCCATCCTTACAACTTGTATACCTAATGAACACTGCACCTGTATTTATGCAAAAATAACATTCCAAACGAACAACACAGATGCACAATAAATTACAAGTAAGTTGAAATATAATAGAGAAAATATATAGGTATATAATATTATTTCAACTTTAGGCATATATTAGAAAGTTGTAGTTTAGACAGTTTAGTGTAGACGGGTTTATCCCTTTTAGGAACAATAAGAGAAATATAAATCACAAGTTCAAAGCATACCTACTGCTTCACTTACGGCGAAGTGAGGTAATGCTTCAGGTAGTCAACTCACTAATACCGCGGTGCCCTCGTATTTCGGTTTCGATTGCCACTCAGGACAAATATTTTATTTATTATGTATAGGCCTAAGTCTGCGTGTATTTTGTGCCATAAATTGTATGTTTGAAAAGTCCTTTGTTGTCGTCTGCTATATGTACAAAATTGTATTTATCTAATGCGAAATATCCTAATGTTAATAATGAAGGAAATTTCAATACAGGATTATTGGAGATTTGGAGTACCAAATGAAATATATCTGACCAACACAATCTTTACTACGGGTTACCTACCCAAGTAAAGATTCTATAAACAAAAACAAAAGTAGCTGAAAAAAGGTTACAGAATCTAGCTTATAGAGTAATGTAGTAATATTTCCAACTTATGTATTAGAGTATTATTCGATTTCCTATTATTACTATCTTTAACAATAAATAAATACATGGGGTCTGAAAATGTCATAATTTAAAAAAAAAATCTGAACAGGCGGTTTGATTATGTAATTTCTAACATGTGACCAAAATAAACAAACATTTTGTTCGAACATTAGTATGGCACTGTTATGGTGCGTGTAATGACATGATTATTATTATTCAACCGGTTATTATTAAACCTCAATTGACTGGTCATATAAAACAAAAAGCGTTAGACCCAGTGAACGCAAATTTGCGTTCACTGGTTGGACCGGACCAATCAATTAGGTTAAAAGAAGACAGTGTAAGATTAGTACTTGTCATCCTAAAAGTGCATAACTAATGGACTAGATTTGCTTATCCTTTAAATAGACTTTTAATTACATTAGCTACCTATTTGTTGATATCAGATTACATTTATATGATCTTTTTATCACTCATCTCATCCCGTGGGAGACGTAAATGTCGTCCTGAGGGAATATCTCGGAGAGAATGGGCAGCAACGTCTATCTGTGTACACACGGCTGCACATCAAGCTATAATTTTCCAATATAAGCTGACCTCTCATTGTATGGAAATCCTATACAACGCGAGATCAGCTTATACTGGAATGTATAGCTTGATGTGCAGCCGTGTGTACTATGACTATCGCACTGCGTTCGCCAACCCGTCCGCCAAGCGTTGCTTGCATATCCCTCCAAATGATTGACAAAACTCCATTGTGAAAATATTTTACCAGGGTGACATGATGTTTTATTTTAAATCGGTATTGCTAGTGATTAAATTTTTGCACCGCTAAGCTAATTTAAATGCCATAACACCTCTCTCTAATAAATCGCGTATGAAACATTTTAACATATTATGTTTAACTGTCAAATTAAAACTGCTTATAATACGCGAACTATAAATCCGTAATTCATCTGCATGTTCCAATATGAAACCAAAACCAAAAAAACGACACTTAATTTCCCTTTTAGTCCTTTCCGGAACTATGTTACAATTAAATGTAGGTAAATTGAAATTAGTTAGTTGTTATTGCACCGTAGTCGGGGGCATTATCTAAATGTCTTTATTTAATAGGGATTTAATTAAAATTTCATTCGTATTTCAATCTACGATAATAATAAATACTTATCATATTGTTTATAAAATTACTTACTAGTATCAAAACGCACTGGAGAAGGTGAGGGATAGCGGTGATTATGCAAAGAACCACTAAAGCTTGAACTGGAGGGGTAACTATGGAATGAAGAGCCACGTAGGCCTCCAGAGACAGGATAGGAGTGATGGGTTGCAACGCTACTTCCAAACGCTGAGTGGCCGGAGTGCGAAAGGCTGAGTACATTCCCGGAGGGCGAAGACCCACGTTGGGGTCCAAACGTCCGATAAGGGAAGCCGGAGGACGAATGTAGTGAAGATCTTAAATCCACTAGACATGATATAAAATTAGTCAGTTGTAAACATATAGAAAGAGAAAGGAAAATATCTGTAATTGTCAAGTTTATGATTCAAGTTGCACGAGCAGCATGCAAATAATTGACGAATAAACGAGTTTAATACCTTCCAATATCAAGACATGCCAACCACATAAATTCATAACAAGACAAGGTTCAATATGTCAATGATGGTAATGATGATGACCATAAAGCACAGCTAGAAATGACACATTTTTGACAGACCTGCACCACCCCACAATCGACTTTCCGTACTACTTATCGTAATGGAAGGGGTTACCCTAGTGTCAGAGTTGTTCAAGCCGCCCAGTAGGCCTCTGACATGATTTGACGACTGTTGTCTAATGACTACAACAAGAACCGACAGCTTAACGTGCCCCCCTAACGATGGAGACGGTCAGAAATTAAATCACTGTGGTGGTCACACATCTATGGACTGACCGCGAGCCTAGTTGCTTAACCTCGCCGATCACTTACGGACCGGTGAGAGTTGAACGTTAAGTCGATTGAACGAACATTTTGTATTTTTTAACGTTCATCTATTTGAACGCCGATCACGCTGACCGGTTAATTAGGATGACATACGTAGTATATTTTGTAGTGTTTGTATATGATTACTTATTTATTTTTTTATTATTAGATAATAAAAACCTACACAGTAAATATGCATGGTTAGTTTTATATGAAATACTTTTATTTAATGTAGGTACTTATTTTTATGCAAATCTTGTTTGTTGACATGAACAACATCATGTATTTAAGTATCAGTCACTAATTACTAGTCAGCCTGTATATTAATTTGGCACATGTGCGGGTTTTTAATATAGCGAAATCTACGTAACTTGCACAGAGTTAATACAGTAGGATTTACTAAAAGGATTCATACAGTGTGTTGTGTTGTCTCATTCTCACCCACCGTCAGTATAGTCGTCTATTTCAGATTCCGCGAAGGCTTCGTATTGCAACGTATCCGGCTGGAACGCTGGTGCAGAACATTACATAATTATTATATGCTTTTTTGGTTTTATCCACATCATCGCCCCACCGACAAGTGACTACCTAACGAGTAATTATTTTTCTTAGAGGAAATATAGGTACATTAAAATCTCACTCACAACAGTACGTCACTTTTGTAACTGTAACGAACTGTGTGTTACGAGATTTTACTATTAGGTTTGGATAACTACAACAAAGAATGTAAGTTATGACAAAAAATCAAAATGTGCCCGTATTTTGGTCTGCCATACATGATTTGATGATCTAAGTACTCATAGATTATGACTGAGAAATATATGATATGACTGAGTAAAAAACGCATACTGCGTTTTTTACTCAGTCATACATATGTCATGTAATTGTATCAATTGTAAACACTAAAGAGCTCAATTTTAAATTGAAACGTACGTTTTTTAGGCCGTCGCTCTCGATGGGAATATAACCGTAATTACTTACATATTATTCGTATCATTTTCGAGATTAGCCGTCACCAATTACAAAATTACCTTGTAAATAAGTTGTTAATATACAAAACTAAGTTAGGCTACTTAGTTGAATATTTTTGTTTTAAACTCTATAATCAAATTAATGTTAATTAAGTCGTTTAGGTATAAGTATTTTCTTTTTAAGATTAGCCATCATATGAAATCTGTTATGAAGTTGAATGTTAGTAAACGCCACAAAATCAATTGCGTGAATTTTAACGTTGAGCACATAAACAGTATTTTAATTGTTTATGTATTTATGGTTTTGTGTTTGGTTGAGACTCTTTATATCTATTGAGAAATAAAGCGAATATACTTTTAAAGATTAGCAGTCACCTATTAAAAATTGTAGCTAGCTTAAAGGTAGTAATGGTAATGAACGTTACAAAAACATTTATAAAATTACAAAACATCAAAATATCTGTAGCCATAAACGAAGAAATGAATAAATGTTTAATATGTCATGAACAAGCAATTTTATCCATTACCATAGCAGAACATAATGATAAGTGCATCATGCAGGTGCCATTACCATCAACTTTTCAAGCGTATGCAATGAATTTACTTAGAAATAGCGTGCCTTCCAATCAGTTTCACTGCTCTCTGTTTCGTTCAGATAGACAAACAAATAATGTTCAAAAGTCACTTCAAACTCAATATAATGTATCTTAACAACATTCAAAATTACTTTGTAAATAAATATGCGTAAAAAGGCTTAGTACCTACGTATCTCGCTGAAACCCATCTATGGCGAAATTATTGATCGTCAATTGCCTTTTATTTATTATTAATCCAGTGATAAGTAACCCACAAAATTACATTTAAAATTACTATATTGTATCTACTTTTAAAGGTATTTTTTTCACAATAACTGCCTTCCATTAGCAATAATTTAACAAAATGAATTTAATGAGAGAAGATCATTCTTCCAACTTTTGTTGCAGATTTAGTTTTTGTCGTGATGACGACGTAAGAAACATAGCAATATTATTTACAGTTGACATTTTGTTTGAAGTCGTGACTCAAAATGAGAACAGTGAGAATGATTTATACAGTTTTAAACACTGAGTATTGTACAAGCTATTAGTACTGAAAGGTCCATACAATCTAATGGCGTCTGAAACAGCCATATTTCTCAGCTTCGCGGCGCTACACATGGCCAAAATACTGGCAAAATTAAATCGCAAACGGAAAGTTAAACACGTTCCCGCTGCTTTGTAATTTTGACAGCTGCCATATCACAATTTATGATATATTTTTAATCTAGATTTTATGTCAAATTGAGATACTGATCTTCGAAATGTTAGTTATCCGAAGTTGTTATACAAACTGTAACATAAATAGTAGAGTAAACTTCAGGTACAATATATACGCTACGTTTGTGAAATAACATAAATGTTTATGGCTATGCAGACTAAATGCATCAGCTGCTGGTTCTTCTTGTATAGGGAGTTTTTTTTTCTGTATATTTTGCATGTTTATGTGCTAAATGTTGTTAAAACTTGTTGAATAATTAATAAGTATTTATGTTACACCTTGTATAAACGTAAAAAGGCTATGTACCTGCACTTGAAAATGCCTGTGCTCCGGAGTACTGCGCTGCGGGCCATCCGCTGCCTCCCACCGGACGAGACAATTGGTCCGCTGACAACGCTGAAGTATACAAATTAATTTAATAAGTAATTACTATGGGCTTGCCCAGTTTTATTGCGTATCTTGCAGACACTGATCGATGAAATTTGTTCAACGTGCAGTAAAATTTAGTTATAATTATTTAATTATCCATGAATCACGGGGAACTACAAATATGCAATTAGCGGACCCAAAGCACACTCAGACTCAGACCAACCATTTATCGGTCACACAAATGGTTGGACTGTGCGTGGATCGAACCCGCACGCCATGGCCGCCGAGCTATTGTAGGACCGGTATTATAGTAGCGAGGCGACTTTGACCATTGCGCCACACGTGCCGTCAAGTATTAAAATATCGTATAACCAAGTGCTCATTATGTTAAACTAATTTCCAATTATATCGCAGAATTCGCTATCGTTAGCCTTCTCCATAGTACGTAGGTAATGACCCAGAGAGATAAAATGCATAAATCAATTACTTAAATAAACATCAACTACTTAAGAAATACGTATACTGGCAAATGTGGGAATGTGTTCTGAAAGTAAAAAATATTTTTTGGTATATTTTTAGTTACTAATTGAAAATTATAGTGATAATGATTTAAAATTGAATTTAATAAATAATACTGTGCGGGGTATATTTTGTTCTGTAAAAATGTACTTATTTTTAAATAAAGTGGTAATATTTGAGATTCTTTAACCCTGTAGGAATCAACGAAGTTCTGTATTTATATGAACACTTACCTATACCGCTGAGTACGGGAGGGCCAGCTGAAAGTAAAAATGAATTTTTAGTAGATAACTGAAAATTATACTAACTATGATTTCATATTGAATTAAATAGCACTGAGCGGAGTATATTTTCATGTGCCAATAACATTATCTGGACTGAATTTAGTAATTGTATATTAAAGTCATCAAAACAGGTATTTTGTTAAAATAGCTAGTTTAATCTGCGAACAATATAAGATACACAATATCACAGACTACTTAAACACTCAAAATACACTTTGGAACGTCAAATTGCGGATCCCATCGATGCGAAACAAATCGATTTTGAATGAAGGACATGTCTCTTTCAAAACATTTGAATTATTGCCTTCGAGTTATCTTGTTTCACCGTAAGAAACCATAACGCTTAGTGCAGTCTGTGGGGATGTCTACCACAAAGCGGCGCAGTCTGTGCCTACCTGGTTTGTCTACAGACTCGGCGTTGACGGCGCTCGTAGCGTTCGGCTTCACGACCACCAGGGATGTCAGCGGAGTCACAAACTCGTACTGTTAAATATAAATCGTTCAATATACTAACAATCATATACTTCTTTTAAAAAAAACAAAATACTTAATTAAAAAGCTTTTTATTGTTGTTTATTGTTGGTCTAGTGGCAAGTGACCCTGACTGCTAAGCCAGTGGTCGAACATTCGATCTCCACCCAGGACAAATTCAGTGGTGAGTACGGTTGTTTGTTCTGTTTCTAGGTGTAATTTATCTATTATAGTATGTATGTATTAAGAAATATATATGTAACTTTATCAGTTGTCTGGTTACCTAGTACTTACAGGCTCTGCCTAGTTTGGGTACAGATGGCAGTTAGTTGTTCTGGTAAGTTGCAACAACTTCCTAGCAAGAGTGTTAGTTCGAAAAATTTGGTAGAAATAAATAAATATTAAGATTTTTATTTATTTCTACGTAATATTGCGAACTTAAATGCAACTCTTCAGAACAAGACTATAAAATGTAAAAGCTTTACCATCCATGTACTTAATAATTCACAAAAAATGGCCATAATTTAGTGTCCAGCAATAAAATTATTAGTTTTTAGTTAATTTTGAAGCCGGTGTTTTGTTTTGAAAAACAGTTCAAGGGTTTGAGGATGGGCTCCATGTCGATGGCAGCAGGTACGATGATAGCAAAAACCGTGGAATCAAATCAAACAATTCATCAAACACAGATATAACCGCGGTAGAACATGAACACGGAGGCAGACTTAGCGGTTCAATATTGTGACTATTGTTTTAGTTTTTAAACCGAAAGGTTCTAATTTTTTATTCGTAGTAAAATGATATGAGAACGACACGTACCTTTAGAGCAAGTGCGAGTGCTTTCTTCTCGGGTGTATTCTCCTTATCCTCAGTAGGCTTGTCATCGGCTTCTTGCTGGTCGAGCAGCTGCTTGATAGTGAGGTACGACCACAGACGCTCCAGAGGTAAGTAGCCCGTTTTCTTCTGCTCTACTGGCACTTTAGGGAAGATCTCGTACTTTTTCTGCAACGATTAAATACAATATAAATAACAAAGCAGTTTCTAGTAACCATCCAAATAAGTAATACTTATTTGGATTGTATTTCGCCGACATGCGATAAATGGACGAAAAAATGTGAGGCGATGGAAAAATCACTTCAATTACAAAACTTGTCTCAAGATAGATTTCTTAGATAAGGAAAATGTTTCGACCCACATAAGAAAGATGTGAGCATTTCTTCTACGGTAGATCCCAAAAACAATATGAGATTCGAGTTGTTCTTTACGAATGGCCGCTTCATTGTCCGCGCTGTGAATGACATAATATATGAATCCTACTAATATTATAAATGCGAAAGTTTGTAAATATGGATGGATGTTTGTTACTCTTTCACGTAAAAACTACTGAATGGATTTTAATGTAACTTTACTTTATTCTGATGTATAGGCTATATTATTGTAGCTTATACATCAGAATAACACATAGGCTACAATTTATAAACATATTGTGTGAATTGTCCAAAGTATGATGATAAGTATCAAGTAAGTGGGAAAAATGTACCATCTGCGAGGTATTCCGGCGTGCACTGCCAACACCGCTAGAGGTACACATCCTACTAATATTATAATTACGAAAGTTTGTGAGTATAGATGTATGGATGTATGGTTGTTACTCTTTTACACCAAAACTAATTTAACGCGGGTGAAACCGCGGGGCTTAGCTTGTACTCAATATACAGTACACAGACATCAGTTTCGAATGCATATAGATGAATTAAGTGTAGCAATATGTGCCATTAACATATTTCACTGACCCTGCCGTATCCATCGTCGACGCCGCAGAAGCCTTCCACTTGCGGAGCTAGCTCCGTGGCTCCGTTCTCCACGCGGCCCGCCACTACCACTTCCGAACCCTTGAAGTACGTGCGGAAGTCATGCTTGGTCAGCGAGTCTGCCTTCACCTATAAACATTCAAAGATTCAATTACCTAAGAGTGTTGCTCCAGGAGGCCACTCAAGTACCTACCTACACTCGATGTTACGTCTGTAGAAACACTAGTATTCTGAAAACCTGCCGTACTGCCTACGTATTAAAGACTCAAAATATATCCACTGACGCAATGCGGAGTTGATTGTACAATAGACTTTGAATAGACTTCAAATTTGATGGTTCACTTTAGATTATAGATAAGCTTTATTTATTGTAGGTATATTCATTTTCATTACAGTTACGTTGGTGCCATTGGCCAGTTGCCCTCACCGGTCAATAACGGAAATTGATTGCAGGCCCACAGTCAGTACACAGATGGGTGATCGTTAAAAAGGTTTAATTTCTGAGCGTCTCCGTACTGACTGTCGACTATCGGCTTAGTTTATTACTGTTATCAAATAAAAGTAATTCAAAGTACGGTTTTAGAAAGTCAACTAAATATTGTCGTCCGCTGCCGCACCTAGGTGCTTCAACTCATCGGTCTTTTAAGTACCAGCAGCTACAAGCACTTAGCCGTAGAAGTAGCAGATGTATAAAAGTATACCTGTCCAGGAGGATATGAGAACTTGAGATTTGCTATTAAGGGTGAGGATATCTGCCGGTAGAAGTCGCGGAGCTGTAGAGCCGCGTCAGCTGCCTCGTAGATGTGCCGCATGAAGCCCCCGAAGCGCAGTGCCACCTTGCGCAGGAACTTGCGGTCCGCATCTTCGCCTGTATAGAAGAACAAACTGTAATATCTAGTAATTAACACTTGTGTCTAAACTGGTAGTAAGCGAAAGCTTTTTGTTCCCAATGTGTCTGCTGACCGACATATTTTTAACGGAAGTTAATTTCTTTTTGTGTGCATTATGCAAGTTGATGTTCAACATATTATTGTTCAGTTTTAGAGACAACATAAGCTCTTTAAGTTTTTGTATTTATTTGTATTTGTATTTAAGTTTTCGTAACAAAATTGGTTATTTTAGTTATGTTGCACTATGATAAATAAAATCTTGTAAATATAATTTATTGTAGTATCACATCAAGTTACACATAAAGCCGGTTTGATTATTGCCATTGTGAGGGGTATTTCGCTTATAAACTCAAAAGTATCACCGTAGGAGCCTAGAAATCGGTAGTCGACCAACTTATACAATTTAGTTACTTGGTTATCCAAGAACCTAAATTATGTTAAGGGCACCTACCGAACTCTGCATTACCGGTTTTTATTGAATTAATATTTATATAAGGCTCTTCTGACACGATTAAAACAAAACATCAAATAATTACATAGTACACACGGCTACATATCAAGTTATTATTTTCCAGTATAAGTTGATCTCACGTTGTATAGGATTCCCATACAATGAAAGGTCAGCTTATATTGGAAATGTATAGCTTGATATGTAGCCGTGTGTACATATATTAAAAAAACAACGTAACATTATTCGAAAGGCCGATAGTCTTCTGGGAACGTTACCGGGCCTATATATAAATGCTTCTAACACGATTAGTAATTTATGTGTTTATTATTACATTTTATTCGAGTCTAAGAAATATTGTGAAAATTTAAAAAGTTTAAATCAGTATAGTAATTAGGTACATATATTTACCTACCAAAAAACATAATTTAGTTCAACTGTATAACCACAGATTATTTAAAGCATCTTTAAAATAAGGGCAATTTTGCAAG
The DNA here is from genome assembly GCA_951640165.1 of Pseudoips prasinana. Taxonomy (NCBI): domain Eukaryota; kingdom Metazoa; phylum Arthropoda; class Insecta; order Lepidoptera; family Nolidae; genus Pseudoips; species Pseudoips prasinana. The sequence goes on along the minus strand of OX621236.1, from coordinate 15,743,705 downwards.
TGATAGCCTACATAAATACGAAAAAATACTTAATAAAGATGCAGTTGAATTGATAACTTCTCACTTTTCGAAACCGGTTATTTCAGTTTACTTTTAACGCTTTTCTTCAGGTCTAATAAGTACCTAAGCACGCAAAAATACGGCGACTTACCAAAAGCTAGTGCATACACGGGGGCCTTGTTTGGTCCAGAGTTCTTCTCCTGTAACCGCGTGAGGATGCGTTTGGGGTCTGTCTCGCCCACGGTCGGATCGCCGTCAGTCAAGAAGATGATAATCGACTCCAGTAATTTCGGTTCTGTAATAAACACGGATAATTTGCATATGCCAGCATAGTGAACTATGGCATGCGCTCTCTCGTAATGAGAGGAGGCCTTGCGGTAGGACAGTAATGAGCCGCATCATCAACAATATTAAACTGCCTGGTACTTTGAACTACTTGAGAAAGGTAGTGTTAGTCAGAATCGGCGTCTTATCTGTTTTTAACATAAGTTATTTACAAATTATGTCAATTATACGAATGGTAAACACATTTACAGAGCCCCAGCGTCTCTCGCTATCTAAGCGATAGCACTTAAAAATATTTAAACTTAATTATCTTATATAATAGGTTTACCAACAATTTTATCGTGCTATCGGTGACATAAGTATCAAAAACATTCACTTGTTTTTTTACATTACGTTTACAGTTAGCCTAAGCTTCGACTGCTTCCCCAGACAATAGAGGCCAGTGTGTGTTCGAGCGGCCACTCTATTTGGGGTTCGAGATTCGACTCCGAGCGGTTACTGACTGGCAAACTAAGGTACGTGGAGGACGCTGGTGGATTTATTGGTTGTCCTCAATACGGATGTATGGAGTGGCGTAGAGACGTCTGAACCCGTTACACATTCAAAAAGGTGTTGTGGGTCCCAACGACGTTATGAATGTGTATGGGGCGCTCTTATGAAGCGCATGGTCTTATACATACCTGTCTTTTCGTTCGCGTTTTCTGTAGTGACTTCAATAGGGGCTGTAGTAATACCTCCCTCGGTGGTGGCAGCTTCGGTAGTAGTTGTAGGCTGTTTAGGAGAAGATTGGGTTACGTTGGCAGGGACTTTCCAGTCGACGCCTTTGTTAATTAGCTCTACAGCTATATCAAGCGCTTTGCCGATGTTTGTACCTGAAACAAAAATTGTAATAAATAGTTATTTGTTATACAAGAGGGCAAAGTTGCTTTAAACCGCGTGATCAAATTTGATAACCGAGCAAGCGAAGGATTCTAAAATTAGAATCCTGAGCATTAGCGAGGAAATCAAAAGAGCACAAAGTGAAAAATCTTTGCACTCGAGTGCAGCAGTGAGCAACACGTAACTTTTCATCACACCTCAGCGAGGAAATAACTAAATGCGAAAAAAAAAATTATTATAAATACTTTTATTACAGTTTAGGTATTAATTACTATATTATAATATAAGTATTACATGACAATCTTTATATTATAACAAATAATACTTAGGTATAATTAAGTAAATCCTAAATTAACGTTGCTACACGGTTTTAGTGTAATAGAACAGTAATATTGCGCAAAATAAATTTTAAAAAGTACACCAAGAAGGTTCCGAGTCTTAGTTTTTAATAAATTAAAAAAGTTGTATGATAAATTCGACAGACACTATAGAGGTAGAAGTCAAACTTAGTGCACACGATGCGCGATGTTCTAAATTCAAATATTCTCTATCTCTAACCTCTAGCTAGAGGATAAAAACTACTTTTCTACTCAGATATCGAAGAGTAAATATACTCTTTCCGAGATGGGGTGATGAATAAAATATTTGTTTAATATAATTTTCACCTTTAAACATATTTTTTCAATTTTAGAATCCTTCGCTTACTCGGTTATCAAAATCGAAGACGCGGTTAAAAAGCAACTTTGCACTCTTGTATAACAAATAATTATTAATTGCTATAAAACACTTTATACTTCTTTTACCTGTGACATAATAATATTACCTAGGTATAACCAATGATGTTATAAGTATAAAGGTGTAGATAGGTTTCCAACATAACATTCGATCTTCAAAAACGGCACACCAACGCACACATAAATAACTTAATATTGCAATATCACACTACATTACGATTAGACGTCAAAGTAAGATGGCATGATTCAATAATCGTGAGCGAAAACGAGACAAATGTTATTTGTCTCGTATCGCGACGCGATACTGACTGAAGTAAATTCTGGCTAATTAGCCACATTTCAACGTGCCGCTCCCGGAGCGCTTTTAACCTATCTACACCTTTTTACTTATAACATCATTGGGTATAACAGTTGTATCTGTGATATCAAAGCGGTCCAATGCAAAAATAATACAAAGCACGCCCATGCTACGTTCCTATATTTAACTATTTTTCAATTTTTCAACCAATCTACCCATCTTACGGTCACGATGTCACGATAGACAAGTCAAAAGCGACCTTTCTTTTGATTCTCTGCTTATTTATTTAGTTTAAGAATTACTCGTTACTTTCGATGTAATTTAGTAATTTTAATAGAACTTTATTCCTGCCCCTAAATCCTAAAAATCGTATAGAACCAATTAAATTAAATATATCCATCTTAATAGTAGCCAGTATTAAACGGCAATTACATAAGATAACAACCTAACAGTGCTCGAACTCGAGATTTTGTTTGTAATCTGTCAAGCAAAAGCCGAAATATTGTGTTTGTTATCCATAATATTTTCATTTCTAGAATTTCTATTTTAACAATAATTTAACTTATAGTAGATACTTGTTTGAAGTACCTATTTTTATTATATTAAAGAATCCTTTTATTCCATGCATTCATCCATGCATCATTTTCTTAATCAGTTAGATTTTAAATTTGACTCTTCTAATACATTCTGCGTTCTGTTTACATCATTTTCTTTTAACGGCAAACCTGACTCACTGACACTGACTGTAAAAAAGGGGATTTGATTTTGTATAAAAATTCGACGTTTTTGAAGTTAAACGCATGAAAATTAGTATTTGGCCTTGAAGTTAGAAACTTAAAATATATATTTCAGAATTTTGGAAATTCCACCCCTAAGGGCGTAAATTAGGGGATGTAAGTTTATATGAAAATCTGTCAGTTTTGCAGTTAAACGCATGATTTTGTAAAATCAATTAGTGTTTACTTGATCTTATCATGTGGGGTAGATTTTTTTTTTGTGTTTTTTTTAAGACAACGTCCGCATTAGGGAATCTTATCCCTGTGTCGCGGGGTACTATACAAACATATAATAGACGGACACAAATTACATCCAGACTCAGAACAACTTTTTATGGGTCACACAAATAGTTGTCCAGGACGGGACTCGAACCCGAGACACGAAGCGGCGATGCGACTGTCTTAGCCGCTGCGCCACACGTGCAGTCAAGTCAGATTAGAAGTGAATGAATACATACAATGCATATTTATACAATCATGCCTATTTTGACCATTCTTGCGTATGTATGCTTTTGGTCTTACAGAGTAAGAAGCTCTCAATTTTACGTTGACTCGGCTTGACAGCGAATGACATTTATCAAAAATCGATAATTTTCTCTTTTTTTCCTTTATCTCTTGGTGCCAAATTTCAAATTGTAGGCCAATGAAATATCGTCGACAAATCTATAATTATGTGTTAATTAGTGAAACCTTTATTATGAAAATATGCTTTCAAAGGCGCGTTTATTTTCTGTTGCGTTAGTATTTTTTTCCTGAGTGTTGAACTTAAAACATAACTTGAAACTATGAGCCTGTAGACTTTAGTATCACTATTAATTTTAATTGGATCATTTCTCAAACCATTTCTGACAGAAACGGCATACATACAGAATTTTAATGAACGGTCTTTCTTTATTTGTTCACATTCATTTCATTTCTAAAATTGACTCTTTCACTTATGTAAGGACTTTTTGTTGTAGGTTGCATTTGTCATCATTCAAAATTGTCGCGGACGAAGTCGCGGGTAACAGCTAGTATTATATAAAATATAAACACAGATATGATGAAGTAAGCCTACTTATGTCAGCGAATTTAAACTTTATATAATAAATTGACATTTGCATCCCGAATGTTGGTTAAATTTGGATCTGGTATCTTCAGACTAATTCTTTTGTTATTTTACCTAGTGAATGTAATTGAATTAATTCAATTACACGTAAACGTTTACGTCGTAAAGTTAATGGAGCATCGAATGAGTTGTATAAATCCGCATCCGAATACCACGGTGCGGTGGCGAAGCGATTAACACGCGATTCCCACCCGCACTAAAATGTATACAAGTCTTTTAAAAATGTCTAATATTTGGTTTTATGACACAGGTGTCTATGCTTATTTTTGCGGGTATCATGCGTATGCATTGCCCCTGCCTTATGAAAAAACGTGTCTATGGTTGCGTAGCTCCCAAACCGATTGACCAATTTAAATTATTTCTGTACAGACACAGGATTAGGGTACAAACTACAACATACATTTTTGTTATTTTTAAACAATTAAAATCAATAGGAAGATTCTTTTTTTCAGTTTATCCTCTCGCGGGGCTGCCGGAAGTAATTTCTATTGGAATAAGCAGTACCTAGTACCTTTGTGCAATCTTTTCTTTTTTGTTATTACCTATTTGTTTAAGTGTGTACATACCACGGTGACTTAATAAAAAATAAATCTATGTTACCGAAATATTTTAAAATATGATGTTGGTAAGTTCTATATAATATTTTCTCTTTTATCATCCACTAAACATGGTCTTAAATTGGCAAGTTCTTCGCATCGGTTTTTCGGTCATCATTTTTCCTTTGTATGTATGTACCTACATAATAGTCTACCTTGGGACTAAATAGGTACGAAGTTTCTAGGTCATCTAGGGCTATTGATGACTGACTCTCATCAATAGCCCAATCTAGATGTGTCAGTCAGTCAGTCATAAAAAACGGTTTTTAAACGACAATATATCCATAACAGTTTGAGCATAATCAATACAATAAAGTTCAATTATACAAATTGCATGTATGTAGATTATATTATAGTTTACGAGTTGTGAATGGGTTAAAATATTTCTCGGCGCCTGGCAGTTCCTTTTTTTAATTTTGGTAGGACGACGGCTGCGTGGCAGTCAATCGCTGATACATATTTCCCGTCGTTACTGGAAGGATTGTTTCGTTTTATCACTAGAACTTTTTCTAATGACCCCTTCTGCATTGTGCATAATATTAGGATATAACATTTGGCGATTATATAATATTTTTCCACTGACCTCCATTGGCTTGCAACCAGCTAACAATGACCTTGGCTTTGGCGATGTTTTCTGGCGTAACGGGTGATGGCGGCACAAGCGTGGCTTCCTTGTCGTAGTCGAAGTACGAATAGCGGTTCTTGGGAGGTTCACCATCCGCCTCTTTTAGATCGTGGACCTTTGGGAAGTAAGGAAGAATTGTGATACAGGGTTATAAGTATTAACTATTTGACTTACTTGCCGGTTACTTCAAAGTTGATCATTGTTACTCAATTTCTGCTGATTCAAAGTAATACCAAAAGAGAAACTAAGAATAATAATAATAATTTATTTATTTACTGCTAAACATGGTTTACAGGGTGGTGGTTGGCTAAACAAGAAAATTTCCCCTTCGAACAGATTAATACCTAATTAGTCTCAACTGATGTGTTTTTAAATGGTTTTAATCAGTCTAAAACTATTGTCCTAATAAGTTGTAGTTCTATAAACCTCCCCGTGATTTGGAGGGCTCGTTAAGTCGGCCCGGTTTGTAGTCATAACATAACTGGTAGTTAATAAGCTAAGTCCAACGCTATTGGGTGGATTGAACAACAAGAATACTCATTCTTTAAGTCAGCATTTAAATACCAAACTAATAACGGTAAATCGGGTTAAAGAATATAAGATGCAAATCACAATCCACAATCACACAAAGGTGCAATGTCCCATCACAATCCAATTCGCAAAAGAAAACTTCTTCATGGCTTCATAGAAATTGACCTGTACAGCACGAACTAGTTATGAGTTAATAATGTTTAGTATGCTTACAGTAACAGAGGAGGCGAACTCCACAATGCTAAAGTAATCTCCAGCATTAAGCTCACTGAGGATAGTCTGCATGGCTTCCCGCAGCTGCACGATCTTGCGATCCATCATAGACCCCGAGGTGTCCAACACGAATACTACAAACTTGTTCAAGGGTTTTAAGTCTTGTGGCGCAAAGAAGTGCACGAAGTAACCGTCGTTCACCTGAAACAGACATATACCTATTAAAGTTTTACCGTCATTACAAGTTCATCACTTCATATATACGCCAATTGTTCGAGCTTCATTGCCAATGCGTAATTTTTCATCGTAACGTATCGCACCCTATCACCCTCGCAGCTGCATATAAACTAACAAGGTCGATTAATGACGGCTCAGTTATTAGGTTACCTGTAACCGCCGAGTTGTACGGGAGGGGTTTAGTTATTTTTGCTCCTGTTTAAGGACGGGCTAGAATACTGTGACGTATACTAACTTTCCAGAGGACAAAATCATATTTCATTAAGCATAGTCTGTGGTTACGTATCATGCTAGACTAGGGTCTAACAATATTCAATTAATATAGAGCTTGACAATAGACAATAAAATATATTTTGTTATACATACGTCTTTACCAGAATCTCGGAAAGACTCAACTAGAATCTGCAAGCATATTTGTAATCCATCCTGGAAAAACATTTTCGTCTGCCACCTGACTGCTGTTATTTTTACTGTATTGCGTCGTGAATGCCCATATACTTATACATGAGCCAGAAACTGAATGTTAATCTACTTCAAATTGTGTGCTCCATCTTAGGCCTAGTCTCTGTTTACTATCAAGTAAAGTAAGGTCCTATGCAATAAATATTGAAAGTGTAGTTTCAATTGAAACAAAAACAGTTTCAAAAGAAGGATGCTCACCAAGACTTCGCCGTCTTTAGGTCGGTCCACATTATACTGTACAACGAACTGTCCTAGTACGCCTTCCGGTGTTGGTTCTGGTTCGGGTTCATAGCCCCATGGGGAGTAAGAATGCGTTGAAGCTGCCGACTCCTTGGCCTTTTCCTAAAAAAAATTGAAAATGTTAATAAGTATGCCTCACATAAGTTATTTATTGTTCACGCCATGAATTTTCTGACTGAACATAACTGTAGATGGTTAACGTATATGAGTATGTATATTATATAATTTATATATATCCAAACAAAGATCGTCCCTTATTCCACATCAAAGCGAACTAATATCAGACATTTAACGCCTCTGGCTGAAACACCAAGTTCCTCCACTGCTGTGGTATAGGGGACGATTTTGAAATTATTAGTATGTATACATCCCACTCATTTAATCTTCCTCACCTGTCCTATTAGCAACTCTCATATCGTCTCAATCCACTCGCAATAACAGAAAAGCGGCAGACCTATCCCTTGCGTTACCGTTTTCTTCCATGTAATTATTTTAAAAAACCTGTAGATGGTTCTATTGATACTTTCCTCGAAGTGGGTGTGGAAGCGAGATATTAATATTTCAATTGATTATCTCAGTCAAATATTAATTCTTAGTTGTTGATAAGTAAATTGTACTGATTTTTATTTCTGAGCTTGCAATTTTAGTGTGAACAATGATTGTCACGATTTTAATTGTGACAATCATTGGTGAATTGGTGGTGGATTGGTGAATTAATTTGTGTCATGTCTGTCTCAGTGTTTCGGATGGCATGTAAACCTGTCCGTCATCGCAGTAGTCACTGGACAACTGTCACTAAGCCAGAACAGAAGCATATAAGCAAGAACAGCTCTGAGGCTAGGATAATCACTTTGTTGTGGATTAGACAAGTATTCCAACATGCGACAGGATATTCAACGTAGAAGAGTCAAATTGTATTTAATAAAGGAGCTTAAGAAAGAGACGTGTATTATAGGTAACTGATACTTACTGCATAGATTTGTATTAATCTTTCTTGTTCTTTTAAATCTGGCGTAAATGTGATGGTAGCCTCGCGGTCATCGTGGCCTCTTACGATGGTGGCTTTGGAGTTCTCTATAATAATAATATTAAAGTTAAGACAGTTTTGTTTTTTATATGTAAGCAAGGCAATCGAGCAAGTGGGTCTCCTAATTGACACTTTCAACACCAGAGGTGCCTTGGTGTCCTCATCGCCTAGTTCATTGTGTTTTACACTAGGAACTATAAATGCAGACACCGGTAGTGATACATACAGTGGTCTAGGTGTCTTAATTGACTTTGATATTGTTTAATTCTTATTAAGGATTTACGAATTGCCATTAAACTTACGGGCGTCATCCTTAGTAGCGTCGATTTCATTTCCAGTTCTTATCTCAGGCACTCTGAGCTCCGTGATTTTGGCGGATTCTTTAATATGCACCGTGACCGTAAGCTTCGGCACAAGCGCGCCACAGTGCAGGTTGATGGCGTGGTTGTACACGCCATTACGAAGGGTAAGTAATTCCTCGTAGGTCAAGTTGAAAACAGCAACTGAGTTGGCTTCGACGTTCACACTGGCTGTGAAGTGATTGGAATCACGTGCTCTGCAAAAGTAGAAGGGATGTACTTTCTCCGCAGGAACATGGCTTCGCGTCATAGATTTTAAGCACAGTGTATTCAGGATAGGAATTCAAAAGATTCTCATCGGCTGTAGCTACTACATATTTTAAGATTTCGACAGCTATTACCATAAAATCCGTTAAACCGAACCAATTGTAAGTTCACACAATAAATCATTATTATTATATTATTATTATTAATTGTGAACTGAACAGCAGTATTTGAATTATGTATGTATTTTGCCACATCATGCACAAAGTGCATCCGATCGATGAAGATGATCTATTCATTTTATACTCAGTTTTATCAATGTCAGTTGTAGAGTTCCAGGTTTAGATTATGCTTCCTAACTACGCCATTTATCAGTCATATACCTAAATTAGTTAAGTTCAAGCTATGCCGTGCCACTGCGTTGTTTCTCCGTGTGGTTTTCGGCACAAAATTATTAATTTTCAGGGCCGCTCTATTCCATCCCGTAAGTGTCGGAAAAGGCGATTAAGGGATAAATCAGGTAGCCGGGCAGCAGCACTACCTGTGTGCTAGCTACCTCACTACGATCGCTAACTCGCATGCTAAGCGCGGTGACAAGGCAAACCGCTCCAAATGGTCCTCTTGGGGGAGGCCTATGTCGTGGACAACATCGGACTGATGATGAAGTTCAAGTTATGTCGAGAGCTGGGGATTTGTGTTAATTTTAATATTTTCTGATCACGTTTTACTACATAATACTTCTGAAGACCTGGTTGTGGGTCCGCTCAGATTGCCTATCGAAAATGACGAATTCCGTAATTACTACCATTCAGTATTTAACTTCCTTAAGGGACGAATTTTCAAACATTCCGCCTTCAGTCAGTCAGTGTTAGAATTGAATCATGATAATAATAAATACAACAACATTTATTCGATTGTCAATTCCCACGGAATGACACGCCGACCACTGCTGATGTAGTAGCTTTGGAAATTTGTTGTAAGTATGTAAAACAGTGTTAGGTTTATGAAAAGAAAAGCATTTCAGCTAACATCTTATAGAGTCTATAGAGAGTGAGAACTTACGACTTGTTTAGCCAATTGAGACGTTTCATCTTTATGGCATGATCAGAAAAGCTAAATAATACGAGTTATATGGACACTTGTAGAACCGACGGCCGCTGGGGCAGAAAAGTTCTCGAGTGGCGACCACGAACCGGAAGGGGCAGCGTGGGCAGGCGTCCCCTACAAGGTGGACGGGAAGCCGCTGCTGGATGCGGAAAGCACAAGACCGGCCATTGTGCAGATCCTTGGAGGAGGCCTTTGTCCAGCGGTGGACGTCTTTTGGCTGATATGATGATGATGATGTGGACACTTTAATAGTTTCCATTTCAAGTGAAATTCGGTCTAATTCCCATTAGGTTATATCATCGCTATCGCCAAAATACAATGTTAATGCTCTCACGCAATGTTAAACAATGCGCACTTAAAACACGGTGTAGGTTCTTTCTTTGTGTACGGTGTTACCTTATAAGTGGTCGTTCTAGAGGTACGTACACTATCTACATTTACATTGAATGTGTCGAGTGAATCACTTTCGATGCGATTTCTATGACATGTTTGTAAATAACATTAAATAGGTACAAGACTTGCAAGACGCGTTGTTATAAAATGTTCTATCTTATCGGCGAGGTTAAGGACATTGGATAGGCTGATGTGTGAAATAACATTTTTCTTTTTGTACCAAAAGAGGCAAAATTAATTTAAAAACTAAACAACATAAAACTTGTACAAGATATTTGAATGACTTTTGACCATTTTATACAATCAGTTACTTACTTGATTTTTAGCCTTTATTTTTTAAATCTAAACGGATTAGCGGTAAGTTTATTAGTAACATACAAAAAATGCTAGAACTTACTTGGCGGAAACATGGGCGGCACCTATGCCCTGCATTACTGCGTCTTGATAAATTTGTTTAGCCTCCTCCTTCTCTTTTACGTATGCTTTGTAGGATTTCCCGTCGAGGGTCCTGGATATAAAAATAGGTTACCTATATTGCTAATTTCAGCTCATCCTCCTACCACGAAAGAAAGCCTCTAAGGTATTAAAAGTCTTACATAACAAATCCACTGATAAACGCGGTCTCCGGTAGCAGCACCCTGAAGTGTGCTTCCTGCGCACGTTTGGCGGGATTCCTGACGCGCGCCACCACTGTTGTGTGTGCGTAACGGAGTGACACCTCTGACGTAACTTCCATCTCTGTCAGTTTGATGGGCAAGGCGCCATCCTCGGTTGTTACTTCTGCTACAACTGGTACCGGTGTGGAAGATGTAATCTGTGGTACAATTATGAAATAAGTATATTAATTTTACTGGCTTCGAAAAGCAGAAAGATGCTCAATTCGGTTGTATTCTGTTATTTTTTCGTGTTGGTACAGACGCTAGCACATCAAGCTACCCCAATCTGACATATTTCCCCAATTGAAAGTGAACCTTATGCTTTAGTTATAAAGTTGAAAAATTTTACAGATTGGGATAGCTGGATGTGCTGGCGTCTGTACATTGTTTACTCCGGAATTTGGGAACCTATTAAAGAGTTTCTTTCTTTTTGTAGAAGAAGCTTGCGAATTGGTGCCACAGGATGGCCATGACAGTTTATAAAACAGCTCCAATTAATAACTAACTAACGTTAATATTTTGGTTCAAGCGCTAAATATACTATATTGTTTGCAAGTTACGTATCAATTATGTATCTCGTACGTATCTACTGCTTATTTTATCATTAAGGAGAAACTATTGAGTATTTCAGTAGTTGAATATTTCAAATAATATGTAGTTCGTCTTCGGCGCCTAAGTAATGATTAAATCTGGCCAGTTTTGGAAGGCCTACCAATATATGGTGGCATTAACACAACGGAGAAGAAAATTAACTAGTATAGTTTTGAATTAGACTTGATTCGGAATAAATTAATAGAATTAGTCTCATCTGTTGGTCTAGAGGTTAGTGACCTGGTCTGCTAAGCCAGAGGTCGTGGGTTCGATGCTCTGGATTTACTGTAGCTAACTACGCAGGATTCATAATTATAGTGCACGGACGGTAACCCGACGCGACCGCGCCGCGGAGAGATCGGGTATAGCACGCAAAACTATCTTACGTGCTCTCCGAGGCACGAGCGGCTCCTGAGTTATATTTTTATGGCATAGTACAGAATATCACTGGCGACAGACGTAGGTACCTACACTAAGACAACAATGTCAGTATTTGGCTGCTTTTTATTTTCCTATAACATTCATAAACCTATTAGTTACTATTTTAAGATCAAAAATCGAAAAAGACTGCTTAATATTTCTGTAGCAATCATTCACCTAGTAAAACTGTATTATGTATCTCAACTCAACACTGACATTGTGTTTTGCTGAAAGTAGGTATAACTATGTCTTTATAGTTGCAGTAGGTAGGTATGGTTGCAGACCGTCGGGATTCCAGCGTTCGATAAGATTTAATAAATGGTAGTGATGGTAGGTAGTTTACATCTACATACCAACTGACATCACGCAATATATGGCGAGTAAATGGAACGCCATATATACTAATGATTGCTTCTTATTTAAATTCTGTTAAATGTTGAATTAGAACATACAAACTATTTAAATTCACATTTTTTTATCAGAGGGCGACAAACGAGCAAGTTGGTCACCTGATGGTAAGTGATGACCGCCGCCCATGAACACTCGCAACACCAGAGGCGTCGCGGGTGCGTTGCCGGCTTTTAAGGGCCAGCGCAGACCGAGAGGAGCGTAGCGGAGAGGATTTTATTAAGGCACTAGAAAATAAACTTTAGAATTATAGGAATAAAGAGCATATATGCTTGAACCTGACATAAAATGCTTGCGCGGTCTCGGGCATATAATGCTCAAGCAAACATGCACTTTATTTAAATAATTTTAACGTTGATTTTCTAGTGCCTTAATAAAATTCTCTCCGCTGCCCTCCTCTCTGTCTGCGCTGGCTCTAAGAGTCAACAATCAAGTGTTGCTGACCCTTCCCCCCACCCCAATGAGCTCATTCATGATCGCATTCAAATGACTCTTGGTACGTACGTGAGTACCATAACCAAGAGCGTGAACGCCACCAACAAGCCACACACCCCTACACTACTTATCAGCAATATTCTTTCAGGAGCAACTGTTTTCAGACGTATCAGACTTGCTGCGTGAGCAATGCAGCTAAGCGTGATAGAGAACCAGCACCGCCAGACACCCACACTTCTACTAGCAAGCTTGCCAAATGTTTGGTGAAATATTACATACCGTATCATCAGACTTGGCGACAACGAGCGTGTCTTGTGTAGGCACCGCAGCTGATTGCGCCAGAGTCACCAGCACGGCGAAACACCCCAACACCGCTAAACAGCGGGTCATCATGATCCTGGATAAACAAAAACAACATATTTAATAATTAATACAAAGGATTTTAAGCAGTTATAGTGTATCACAAAAGGGCATGGGAAGAAACTAGCACATGTTTGACTACAGAAAAATACAAGTGTTATTTATTTATTATAACTGATGGGGAGATCACAGCCAGTTGCTTTAACTGGTCGGTTAAGCACCTAGGGACGCGGTCAGTCTATAGATGGGTGACCACCAAAGGTTTTTTTTTTTATTTTTTGAGCGTCTCCTGGTTCGGAGGGAGCGTTAAGCTATCGGTACTGGTTGTAGTCATTAGACAACAGTCGATAAGCCATGTCAAAGTCCCAGTGGGCGGCTTGAACAACTCTGACACTAGAGTAACCACTGACTATACGGTACAGTAAAGTATTTTAACTTGGAGTAGATGCCTCATGTCTCCATCATCGTCGCGTTAACTTCAGTGTAAACTGTTAAGTTTTCTGCCGAGTAAACAAAAAATGAGTTATTAATAACTTTGTATGAGGTGTTATCAACTTTCTTTTACCCAAGCGAGTTAAAGGAATGTTCCTCATATCTTAACATGACCTATAACTCTCTGTGTTATCTCGTGTAAAGAAATGTACTATAGCCGTATAGTAACAAGTCCACCGTTCTTAAAGGTCAGTGGTACGGCAAAAATAACGAGTTTTATTCGTTTGGCCCTTTCTAGACGTATACAAGTTACCATACAATAGGTAAGAAGCAACTCATGGACTCATAGCCAGATGCCCTCACCGGCCCGTAAGTGATTGGCGAGGTTAAGCAACTAGGCTCGCGGTCAGTCCAGAGATGGGTGACCGCCAAAGTGGTTTATTTACTGAGCGTCTCCGTGCTTCGGACAGCACGTTACGGTCACGGTCCCACTTGTAGCTATTAACTAGGCGACAGTCGTCAAGCCATGTCTGAGGCCTAATGGGCGGCTTGAACAACTCTGACACTAGGGTAACTCTTGCCCACACGATAAGTAAGTAATGGACTTTATTCCTTAAATTTGTTGCTTGCTTTGTGTTTACAAGCTAGAGGACCATAGGTCACGCTAATCTGTCGACCGGTCTCTGCGCTTTGATGCTGGATTACTCGACAAACAATCAATTTCTGCGAAGTCAATTAATAGCAACTTCGTGCATGATAATTGCATATAATTTTGTTTCTTTATACATTCTCAGACTTTAGCTTTCTGCGAGTATTAAATCATCAAAGCGCGAAGATCACGGGGTTACTCAATTTTGCGTGCACAACATAAGTCATGGTCGAAACAGATCTTATTGATGCTTCCCATACGATTTCTCAACTTTTGAATGCGATGTCCATTCGTATAGAATCTCATTGATGCTGCTTTTTATTTCAACGGTAAAACAAGAAAGATAAGATCTTGTCGTTAAGAGGCTGATGTCACCCAATTTTCAGGTATCACACTAGTCACGCCCGTATGAACTACCTAGTACACGACAAAATAGATTGAACAGAAAACAATCAAAACACGTAAAAAACGGGGTGATTGGACATTAATTGTGAGATATATAATCTTTAGCAAACATCTAATGCAACAAAGTTTTGCTAATCATAAAGGGCTTTTGTTAATTATTAAAACTCTATAGTGTGCGATTGAGACAAAAGAGTGTGAGACGTTTTCTTTTTATTTTGGTACTTGTCGGTACTATTTCTTTTCTCTCCGGAAGGAAAAACGAAAAAATGTTGTACATTACAATGCATTAAAATAACTAGAAATTAATTACTGTGTAAAGTAGATTTTAAACAGTATTGATGGCAAAAATACGGTACGAAGTTCCCCGGGACAGCTATTTTGTAATAAAATCTAAGAATAAGATATCAGAAATTGTTCTAGTAGGTACAATTGACTTGAATACAAATTGATGATATGGTCGAATTTGTCTTAAAATTTTGAAAGATAGATAAATGTTTCAACAAATACTAGTTAATACATTTTATAAGGATGCTAAAGGCACGATTTTAAGAGCTGATGTAGGTCTCCAAGCCTTTTAGCTACGCGCTCCTGACCTTACAACATCCAACCGGTTTCTTATGTACGAGGATACGCCAAGACTGGGTCTGCAAACATACGTGTGAAAAAATCGATACAAAAAAACCACAGCATCAAGGAACGCTTGTATTAGAAAATTGCAGTTTTTAAAGGTATTAAGCTCGT
The DNA here is from genome assembly GCA_951640165.1 of Pseudoips prasinana. Taxonomy (NCBI): domain Eukaryota; kingdom Metazoa; phylum Arthropoda; class Insecta; order Lepidoptera; family Nolidae; genus Pseudoips; species Pseudoips prasinana. The sequence goes on along the minus strand of OX621236.1, from coordinate 15,728,534 downwards.
TTGTTCGTTAACTTTAGCCTTTAACCTTGAAATAATCCAGGCGCTCACATGTTTCGATTTAGACTTTATGATTATACGAGCTGTGCCCCGTGGTTTAGACCCGCGTTAAACTTTATAAATTATAGCCTACGTGTTAATCCAGGGTGTCAGGTACCTCCATACCAAATTTTATTAAACTTGCTCCAGCCGTTTAGACGTGACGAAGTAACAAACGTAGACACTCACACACTCACAAACTTTCTCCTTTATAATATTAGTGTGATTATCCCGGGTACAGAATCTGGTCGCTAAGTAACAAGACGAAGGTAAAAACAGATCACGCTAAATACATTGTATCGTCTTCTTCTTATATATACGAATACATTGTATTAGAAGTCGATTGTGTTATCGAATTAAAAATATAGAATTCAAAATAAGAACCTGCGGGCAGGTCAGACAGGCTATCGTTATGTAGACAATAAATATCAAACCGTGAAAAATAATGACAGTTGACTATTGTCTATTGTTGACCTATTGAGTGTAGAAGCACCAAACACTCACATTTAGGAGCTTTTTTAACTTGTAGTTTACAACCTAAGAGGCGAGCGTGTGCTCGAGCCATTTACCAATATAATAATAAATAAAAAAGGTTTTTATTCACGTAGACTTTAAAAAAGCGCTTGTAAATAGTCAGAACATGTTCGTAGTAATATATAATTAATTTATAATTATTTCTAGGTACATATAGATATTTAGGTATACGGATTGTAGGAAATAATTTACAATAAGATTTATTTTATAATAGTAAAGATATTTAGCCAACTTAAATTAAGTTATTGTCAAGGATCATGGGTAGGTTTAACTATCTAAATTTTAGCTATATTTTTACTACATATTGTCTGAATGGTTCTGTCTATATTAAGGTACGAATTAAATGTTATTATTATGGCGGACCTTGTGTTTATAACGACGGTCGCGCTTTAATGCTACCACCGGATTCAATGCGCCCCAACTGAGAAGACCCAGCGAAACAAACTCAGCGGGTGTCTCTACTACCGGTTTCAACACGGCCCAGTTGAGACGCTCCGGCGAAACATACTCAACGATGTAGAACTACAAACTAAGTACCCGTACCGGAGAGCATGAGATGAACGGTTGTTTTTCTTAGTACTTAACCAAGTGAAAACTAAAGTACAATTGAACGGGGCCACATAAGACCCAGTTGAGACCACTGTATATTTAGGTATCACAATTGACTCCAAATTACAATGGTTACCGCAAATTGAAAAATTGTCTGCCGAATTAAGTTCAGTAGCATTTGCAGTGAAAGCAATATGATATTCGATGTTGGAGAAAATCCGCTGGTATTGTAGATACCTGTATTTAAATTGCAAAAGCATACGCTGAACGTCATACGTGTGTTACCTAATAAACGACAAGATATCATGCAAGGTTTTATTAAAATGTTTTGTGAACTTTTAGTGTCATATACATCTAGTTAGTGTGAAACAAAAAACGTAGGGAACAAGTCTATAGATCGACTAACCACCCCGCCGCGCGAATTGACACTACGACGGACAACATTGTTTGTTTACTTACATATGACGTCAGTAGTCAAGATGCGTGTTTGTCGGACGGTGGTGAAGATAGAAATAGAAAAAAATAAACTTCTTAGATTTAATTTTGTTGATTTTTAGCGGTGTGGTTTCCAGGTTTCCAGCCCAAAAAGAATAACATTGCTAGCCCATACTATCCCATGGCTGTCGTAAAAGGCGACTTATGGATACCACAGATAATCGGGTATCATCGCCAGCTGTGTACTAGCTGCCACCTAACTGCGGTCGCTAACTCGCATGCCAAGCGCGGTGACTAAGGCAATAAACTCCAAATGGCAAAGTTATAAAAACGTTTGGGGAGGCCTATGTCCAGCTGTGAAAGATATAAGGCTGATGATGAATTGGTTGGTTTAAAAATATACATCATATTCAACCATCTTGCAGGGGAACTTAAAATTGTTCCAATTTACAAGATTTTAAAAATATTTTGAATAGTTTCCTTATAAAAAAAGCATATTATAGTGTAAAGGACTATCTTATTGACAAGTTAAATTTATAGATAATTATTATTATATTTTCATTTTAAATATTTAAGTATGACATACAATTTAAGATTAATTTTGACATTTTATATTATTATTTATTGTACAATTAAAGTGGTTTTGGTTTAATAATTAGTTTTGGATTATTTGCATGCATAAAAGTACAGTGTAGTAGTGTTTTTTATTTATATAATTTTGTATGCCTAACAGGCAAGAACATGGATGTACTTTATTTTATTATCAATATCACCTGTATTCATAACCTATGTTAACAAAATAAATTTGATTTGATTTGATTTGATTTGACATCAATTTGTCTTCAATCACAACAATCGAATTATGGTCTTTAAATCAATCTGCTGAATCTATTTGGATATTTATTGATTATTGTTAGATTGCCTATTCGTGGTAACCTAACAACTCAATGCGAACGAATCGCTTGGATAAAGAAATCTAGGTAGAAATAAAAACGTACCTACTAGCCATATAATGACATTTGTATTATTTTCAATATGAACTTCATATCATATTAAAAAGATTATAAATGATGTCATAATATGGCAACAATACCTATTGATAACTCAGTAACAGACAAACTGCTATTCAACCAGGCGTGTGTAAGGATTTAACATTGACTTGATTGCGTCTTTATTACGTAAAAAGTAAGGGTGATTTTTATGTAGCTAGTGTATCCACTGACACACACATGATTACGTCAGATCGCGGACGCTCGATTGATGATATAAGAAGACAGCTGACATCTATAATAATAATGTGGAAACAGCGCCCAATCTCAAAAAGGTATAACTACCAGAACTACACAGAATAAGAACTCCAGCACTGTGTTGTCCTTCTCTCTCATAAGCCGAAAGAACAGGCTAGTCGATGCGACCTGGGAGTTTAGGTTATACGTGATCTCTTTGGCACAGGGTGTAATACCACAAAATTACTGATCGATATGGCAAAACAAAATGTCAATGGCTTGAACACTGTTTTGCCGCGTTCATTTAGCGTTAGCGTGAATGAAATTCAAACAAAAAATAATTGTTTTTGTGGTTGGTAGATTTTTGTGGTAGGCTTTCATGCCGTAGGTCGTGGGTTCGATTCCCAGCCAGGACAGATATTTGTGTGCATGCAGTGGCGGATTTGCAGTTTTGGTCTATATGATGGATGCTGGGAAAGGGGTGGTACATAACCGGGGGCTTAGAGCGCTAAGCCCCCGGTTATGTACCACCCCTTTCCCAGCATCCATCATATAGACTAGGTACATAATGAATTTACTTTATTGCCAACTTTTATCATTTTTATATTTTAATACGTAAAAAAGTTATATAGGAAGATTAATGCTATACATTGCGGTGTAGTGCGGCCCGCCATATTATGCGCACCGTTTTAAATATTTTGGTACTTTGCATTTGAGTTATTTATCATCTGTGATTTTTTTTAACGATTTGCCGTCCTCAATATCTGGTCGCCCTAGGCCCGGTCCTACTGGGCCTTAGGGCAAATCCGCCACTGTGTGCATAGATAAGTCTGTTTGTCCTGAGTCTAATAATAATAATATCTAGGGAAAATGGCACACAGATCATCCTAGCCCCAAACTAAGCAAAGCTTGTACTATGGGTACCAGGCGACGATATACATACTTATATAGATAGATAAATACTTAAATACATAGAAAACATCTATGACTCAGAAAGAAATATTCGTGCTCATCACACAAATATTTGCACTTACCGGTATTCGAACCCAGGACCACCAGCTTCGTAGGCAGGAGCACTATCAACTAGGCTACGGTGACCGTCATGTCCACGTCCCAGTATGTATTTACAAAAGAAAAGTAGTATCTATACATATAATAAAATCGTAGAAAAGTCAAAACTGTACATTGAATATATTTTTTAAAGGATACTTGGGGAGTGATCTACATTCGATATAGAAGCCAAAAAATTAGTTTTTAGAATTTTTGTCTGTTTATCTGTTTGTCTGTATGTATGTCCGGGCTAAACTCAGAAAGTACTGCATGGATTTACTTCAAATTTAGCATGAATATTACTAAGTGGTCGGATCAACATATAGGCACAGAATAAAAAGTACTTACGTAATATAGGGTACAAATTATCACCCTATCACCTACGGGGGAGGAGCTGTGTTAATTTATAAAGTTTAACGCGGGTAAAACCGCGGGGCACAGCTAGTATGTAATATATCAGTTATCTGGTTTCCATAGTACAAGCTCTGCTTAGTTAGTAGGACCGGTATGAACAAAGCTCTGACCGCCAGACATCAATAATAAATAAGATAAGGAAAAATGATTACGATGAGTAAAATAACTTGTTTTGTTAAGCGATTTGTCTTTCAACTGTTGGGTTTTACCAAGTCCCTAACGATCACATCTTGACGTAACCGTTCGTGATATCTGTAAAATAGGTAGGATATTTTCTTAGAACTGATTGGATAATTTATATAACTATTTATTTACTAAACAAAAACATCTTCGGCAATCATGTTTGTAATTTACAGACGAGGAAAGATTGTTAGAATCCTCAATGTTATTTTAAATTATCAGGCCATTTAGAACCTACATAATAGGTACTTGATATATCAGTTCTCATATTCTTTGTCTTATTTACAGGATCCTGTTCAATCCATATACTCCTTTCTACCTTAAAGAACGTTTTAAGTTCCTGCACACAACACAGTCACGGTCCCTGCGTTCATCATAAAATCTGCGGCTGAAAATACCATTACACACTACAACTTTTTCTGATAAATATTTTAGTATACAAGCTGTCCGTCTATGGAATGCTCTACCGGTACACATCCGATCAGCGCAGTCTCTTTACAGTTTTTGAAAGATGCTGAAAGAGTTTTATCTTAAACTCACTAATTGATATTATAATTGCTGCATTTAGTTTGTTTCTGTAAATATGTTTATTTATAATATGTATTTAATAGTACATGTCTATATTGCAATCATGCTATGTATAAATACACATTATATTTAAGTATATTATATAAATAAATATATAAATATACTATACCATCTAAGTATACTTTGGGTATGTGTATTTAGTTTATATGTATTAGTTACGTAATTTTGTAGGTAAGATAATTTTGTTCACCATTTCCTTTCTATGCTGTGCACTATCTTCTACCCCTTTCGTTCTCCACGTAAATTCTGGTTCATCCAACTCATTGGTTGCCTGGAAGACATCGCTTTTAGCGATAAGGCCGCCTATTGCCTCAAAATTACTTTTGTTTATCTCACTAAATTGTTAATTGTTTGACGCAATAAAGTGTACTTATTATTATTATAATACATTTAGTACCTGGGCAAGCTATTCGTATTCTTTATAAGCCTAATAACATGAAATACAGCTATATGGGTAAACAAAAATCAATAAAAAAATAATATATATCTTGTGACAACAAACACACTAAACCATTTAATATCTAGCAATCAGCTCAAAAACTAGACAAAGCCTGAACAAATACCAGCTAACTGATTAACATAATTATATTTTTTCCGGGTCCGGAGGTAATTTATTTATTATAAAACACACAGAACAAATAATTGTACTCTTCGCACAAAGATTTATCGTGGGTGGAGATCGAACCGGTCACCGTAGCCTAGTTGGTAGTGATCCTGCCTACGAAGCTGGTGGTCCTGGGTTCGAATCCCGGTAAGTGCAAATATTTGTGTGATGAACACGAATATTTGTTTCTGAGTCATGGATGTTTTCTACGTATATAAGTAATTATCTATCTATATAAGTATGTATATCGTCGCCTGGTACCCATAGTACAAGCTTTGCTTAGTTTGGGGCTAGGTTGATCTGTGTGACATTGTTCAAAAAAAAAAAAAAAAACAAAAAAAAAATCCTAGTCCAGGCCAGTCCAGTCATTGTAACTTATGTTAAATCAGGATATGATCTATCTCCATTACTAATTTCATCGAAATCCTATTAGATTAGAAATACAAATGTTCACATTTGAAATAGTAGAATATAAAGTCTTAAAGATAAAAATTTATTAGGTAAAAATACTTAAATAGTCCAAACATTTGTAAGAGTAGAATTATTTTTACACCTATGCCATGTCTTAAAGACATTTTTATTTATTATTATTGTGTATATCAGTGACTTCGAAGTTATTTATTCAATTAACTACTTTAGGTTGCAGGTATTCTAAATGTTCTTGTATTGGTAATGTTCCCAGAATACTGGCAGCATTACCACGCTGTATAGCAATACCTATTTGTTGGACAAAATATAAGCCAACATTCTGGGAACGTGTCGCCTCAACAAGCTATTTGTGTATATTATTTTATTTTATTAGGTAATTATACCGAAATATTCCCTAACATTTTTTGGATGTTGGTGTTACTAAAATAAGATGTAGAAAATATTAGGTCTTTACCTATGAAATTGCCGTTCTGCAGTACTGGCCATTTCAAATCAAAATAATTTTTGTTTGGCTAAGAATTCTAATTTCAAATTAATTTTATTTTAAAAACATGGATTCTTTTTTCCAAAAGTAGTCATTTCTTTATTGATTAGTGTTACATTTTCATCGCATTTCAATCTTTTTCGTCATCATGGATACGTTAAAAATTCGAGTAATTATGGAATATGAGTACCGTCGTGGCAGCAACGCGGCACAAGCGGCACGCAACATCAACGACGTTTACGGAGCTAACACTACAAACCAACGCACCACCTGTTATTGGTTTGCTCGCTTCCGTTCTGGAAATTTCGACCTGAAAAATGAACCTCGCGGTCGTCCGAAGACTTTGGTCGACAATGACGAATTAAAGGCGGTTGTGGAAGCTGATGATACACAATCTACGGCTGAATTAGCAGCAGCTTTCGACGTTAGCGTCAAAACAATATTGGTCCATTTGCGTCAAATTGGCAAGGTAAAAAAGCTTGACAAATGGGTGCCCCACGAACTCAATGATCGCCAGCGCGAAGTACGCGTCGAGACGTGCCTTGCACTGCTCAACAGACACACAAATGAAGGAATTTTGAACCGCATTGTTACCTGCGATGAAAAATGGATTCTGTTTGATAACCGCAAGCGCTCAGCAAGTTGGTTGGATCCTGGTTCAGCACCTAAACAATGCCCTAAACGAAAACTTACCCCTAGAAAAGTGATGGTCACTGTTTGGTGGTCTAGCGCCGGTGTGATTCATCACAGCTTCTTACCAAACGGGGTGAGCATTACTGCAGATGTGTACTGTGAAGAACTGAGCACAATGATGGAGAAGCTGGCGCATCTCCAACCAGCATTGGTCAATCGCTCGTCTCCGCTGCTCCTGCACGACAACGCGCGACCTCATACTGCACAGCAGACGGTCTCCAAGTTGCAAGAACTGGGGTTGGAAGCTCTCCGTCATCCGCCCTACTCACCAGACCTTGCGCCTACAGACTACTACTTTTTCCAGAATTTGGATAACTTCTTGGCGGGAAAAAAATTCAATACCCGAGAGGCAGTACAAAATGCCTTTGAAGAATTTGTTGCCTCCCGTCCAGCTGATTTCTTTAAGAAGGGCATCAATAAACTGCCACTGCGATGGCAAAGATGCATTGATTGCATGGGTGATTACTTCGATTAATACAAATAAAAAAATTCATGAAAAAAATTCGTTTAAATTTTTTCATACAAAACGGCAATTTCATAGGTAAAGACCTATTAAACAAACTTAAAAACAGACTGCGATTGAGAAACAATAGAACTATTAAAATTGTCATCAACCAACCGATGGCGCATAAACCACTGTAACAATGTATGAATTTCTGCCGGTCTCAGCCCAGATATTCATATACCTACTGCTATGGGTACCTATAAGTCATCCGGTCGGGTTGCTATAGCCCTATATGTCTCAGGGCCAGTTGCTCTCGCTCTCATCGGCGCCTGATTCTCTTATTTTCTTTTCATTTATTTAAAAGTCAACAGCCGCACATTTATGTTATGAATCACAACGCTATTAATTGTCTTATGCAGGATCGAAGCCGAGACGTGAAGTGGCGAGGCCACTGTTTTAACAGCTGGGCCACACATGCAGTGGTGAGGCTAAGCTCCCTGGCGCGCAGTCACTAATATTTTAATTATTATTTAATGCGTTGTAATGTATGTACACACGGCTACATATCAAGCTATACATTTCCAGTATAAGCTGATCTCGCGTTGTATAGAATTTCTATACAATGACAGGTCAGCTTAAACTGTATGTGAACCTCCTCCTTTTGAAGTCGGTTAAAAAGTAGTGATATATAGACGTGTGTACAACATTTGTCGTTCTGGAGAAAAAAAAATAGTAAGTAGGTACTGAAGAAACAACTTCCAAAACAAAAAAAACACGCTCAGTCTTCTGTCGCAATCGTACACTAATTTTTCGGATTCTTTTAAATATTTGCTATTTTGTTTCATACAAACCTGATAATAACGAACACTTAAAAGAAATATTTGTCCAATTTGGTGCAGCCGTTTGGAAGTTATGAGGTTTGTATAAAACATAGTAAAAACACAACGTCTCACAGTCTTCTATCTCATTCGCACACTTACATTTCGGATATTTTTAAATAGGCCTATTTGCTATTATTTTGATACCAATACTCCATAGAAGCCTCTAGTATAGTGTTCACTACAGGAACTACGACTTTACTTGACGTTGACTAAACGATGACATTGTTGCTGCATAACGTTGAATTCACATACAAATAACTTGATTAATCACATTACTTGACACCGGCAAATGATCTAACCGAGCGACTCCATATAAAAAAAAAACAAAAGTGCAAAGAGTCTGATGACTTTTAACTTGCTCATCTGGTTTTAATCTTCAATCTATGTATGGATTTAGAAATATGCCTACAAGTGTACATAAACTAGCAAGTGTGGAACTGGTTAGTAGGATAATGCAGATGATACCCGTGGCATTGGCTACATCATTGCAAACCATTACCTACTGCTAGTTACTCGCCAAACGTGTTCTTACTATAGTTACATACGATATATACAGGGTGGCGCAATAGAACGTGCATTTTTAAAATAATTATTAAAAAATAAATACAAAAGGTATAGTTAAAATAAAACTAAGCAATTATTAAGTGATAACTGAAGTTTATTTTTTAAAAATAACATCATCTAAATGATGACCCTCTCTACGTTGGCACTCCTCTAACCGCAAACGGAAATTACCGAAAACTTTCTTAAGTAGTGCTGGTGTGATTGCTGCCATTTCACCACGAATATTCTCCTTGAGCTGACTGATGTTTCTCGGATTATTGGTGTAGACTTTGTGTTTGAGGTATCCCCACAAAAAAAAGTCAGGAGGCGTCAAGTCTGGACTGCGCGGAGGCCATGGGATATCACCTCTTTTCGAAATCAGTTTGCCAGGGAACATCTGCTTCACAACCGCCATGGAGTCATTTGATGTGTGACTGGTAGCTCCGTCTTGTTGGAACCAAGTCCTAGAGTTCTTTATTCTTGAATTTTCAAGTTCTGGGGCCAAAAAACCTTCCAACATCGCAACATAGCGTTCGGTATTAACAGTGATGTTTTGCCCCCGTGCGTTTTCAAAAAAATAAGGACCAATTATTCCTTTGGCAGAGATTGCGGCCCAAACTGTCACTTTAGGGCTATGTAACGGTTTTTGATGTTTGAGTCTGGGATTCTCACTATTCCAATAACGACAATTTTGGCGGTTTACGAACCCATTCATATGAAAATGTGCCTCATCAGAGAAAAGGATGTTTTCAAAATTTGAAAACCGATTGAGCATTTCATTAGCAAATGTGAGCCGTGCTATGAAGTCAGAGTCTTTCAATTCTTGAGTTAATTGCAGCTTGTATGGATGCAATTTAAGATCCAAGTTTAAAATTCGTTGCAAACTTCGTCGCGATATGTTTAGGACAGACGATCTCTTGCGAGTAGACATTTGTGGATCTTCTCGTACCGACTGCTTAACACTCTCAATATTGTCTTCGGTCCTAGATGTGCGTGGACGACCTTTTGCGTGTGGTTTAAACGTCGATCCAGTCTCTTCAAACCGCTTTATCCAGATTTTAATTAAATTAGCACTCGGAGCCTCCCTAATTTGCCGTACACCATACTCAGAACAAAATAGTCGCCTGACAACTACGTACGAACGAGAGTTTTCGTAAAATGCGCGCACGCAAAATGCGCGACGCTTCCCGTCGAAGTGACTCATAGTGACTAAAACTTCATGAACCGCGCTACCCAACGATATCGGTCTCCCCTCGCCCACGCCCCTTCTACCCCGCAAAAAAAATGATGCAATATGCACGTTCTATTGCGCCACCCTGTACAATACGGATTCCATTCAATAGTTAGGGTTGATTCATCTCAATAAGTACTACTACTTTTGAGTACTGTTGAATATGTACCTACCTTAGTTAAGGTACTTTTTGGAACGAAGTTCGCTCGCGCGTTGTGAAAGGGGGCTAGACGAAAAAAAATCTTACGAAAAGTTGTCACGACACTTTTTGCAGCTGTGCGGCGTGCGCATGTTTCTCTCTCTCTCTCTCTATCTCTCTTATAGAAAGCAAGCCAGATATTTTCATTTCTATTTCGCATTGAACAGTGTGGTGTCGCGACGATTATTTTTGTTGAGTGTATACAGGTTTATTGTACATAATAAAAGAAATGACTTCGTTCCATCCGGGTGTCCCTTGACACATCTCAAGTTTTTTTTAAAGGCAGTTGAATCTTATGCATGCCATCCGCAAAAAGTGTCTGCGGGTGGGTATGTCGGACTGACTAAACCTAACCTGCCGTGGAATACTCTTGGCGCCTGATAGGGGGAGCCCCCGGAACGCTAGCATGCTGTTTACCTTATTATTATAATACTTATAGCTAAGGGTATAACTGTTATATTAATGCAGCCCATTACTGACCCACCTGCTACAGGGCAAGGGTCTCTTATCAACGTATCCATCCATCAAATAGTCCGCTACACTGGCCAAGTGCGAGTGAGCTAACTTCAAATGCCACCAAGCACATTTTAGAGAACTCCTAGGGATGCAGATTTTTTCTCATTCTTTTAAGAACGAGATAACTGATATCCAGCACTTGCTTTAGAAACGTCAGTGGTCTTGGCTTTGAACTCGAGACCACAGACTCCACTGTCCAGTTTTTGATTCCGTTACATGTTCGTGAACCTGTCTGTCTGTCAGCAGGTACCTCATAAACAGTAATAGTTGGACACAATAGATTCAAAATGTATACAATATTGTTACGCGACTTTAATAAAAATCTATAAATAAGGACAATACAAATAAGGACATAACAATCGCATGTATTGTAACTTTGACACCTTTATATACTGTGTTTAAAGCAAATTAAGATTTATTATTATAAAATTAGGGCTACAAAATAATTCTTCTATGAAAAAGAACTTCCTTGTAAGCAAATTACCTGCGGCCAACGTTTCTTTAGTTTTTATAAAAGTCTTAAATTAACAAAGGTCATACTTCTACATAATCATATTCTATTTATACTGCACACATTTTATTCATGTTGCTGATTTTGGTACAAAATTAATAGGGTGTATTGCATACATTCAGCCCACCCAAAGCCCTTAAACTAGGTATCAACAACACACCTTGAAAATGTAGCATCGTGAAGAGCTGCAATGTTTGGCTAATGAGCTAGGAACTGCGCTGCAGGAACACTCATAAAGACAACACGAGCGACGTAGGTACTATATGTACTGACTTATATAGATTTACTTAGTATGAAACTATTTTTTTTATATGGCAGGGGGAATGCCTATGCATGTCTCCCGCAAAAAGTGTATGCGGGTAGGTATGTCGGGGGTATATAACATGTAACTTAATTAACGCTCATCCTGAAAATAGTTTGTTCAGAATCGTTTACTGAATCGATTTATATCATTTTTAATATTGGTAATTTTTAATGCCAATATAATTAAAACTACGGAAATTATTGTCATACAGTACAGTTAAAACAAATTGAAATGGACCGAAAGTCAAAGTAATAAGACTTTTAAAATCGCAGTTTTATTTGTATTCATAGAAATTCCATCATTCATTACAAAATAAAGAAAAATAAACCTTATTCCAAGAAACTGATTTGGTAAATAACAATGCATATACATGTTAAATTAAACATTCAGTGTATGTATTATGATTACAACATAAAATTCTAATTGGGGTGTTTGAGGGTGTGCGTTAATTACGTTACATGTTGTATATGGGTATGTATACCAGATGGTCGGGACACGTACCCAGGAGAGGTTTGTATTGCCGATTCCTGCCGTTACCATGAAACCTTACTACGTACCTGGTGCGTACTGCATTAATTAATGCTTTAAAACATACAACCGTCTTCACAGCAACCAATTTAAAATGAGAAATAATAATTTTATATGAGACCGTTTGGAAAGTATTCCCCATCGATTATAATACTCAATTATTATAATTGGAACTGAGAAATCACGTAATATAGTTATTAAAAAATTTAAATGTAAGAAACCTCCGTCGCAAATTACATCATTTTGGAATAGAGCTGATAGTCTTAAACTGCTGGACCAATATTAACGAAACATAGCTAATAAGGAAGGGAACTGGGGTTCAAACCGCATTGAAACTATTTGAAACCGGTCCATCATGAGAGATGCCAGCCAGACTGACAGACATCGACGTTAAACTTATATACCCCAATTTTTGCGTCGGGGGTTAAAAATATTTTTTTTAGTTTCCGTAACGAAAAGGTTAAACTTCTAAATTATACATATGGAATATATATAATATAGAACGTTAAAAACAGCCAAGTACGAATCGGACGCTCACACGCTGAGTTCAGTAACGTCGAGACACTATATTTTTGATAATTATTTTAACTAACTTTATTTTTATTGCCACAGCGCAATACTCTGTGTAATTGTTGACGGTCTACTTATTATAATTCATGAGATACAAGTAACTGACAGACAGACGGACGGACGGACAGCGGAGCCTAACTGGTAATTTAAAATTCTGACGTTTACCAAGAAACAAAAATTAGTAAGTGGCCTAACTGCGTCCGTTAAATTTACATATTAGGTATGTTAAGGTCCGTTATGTATTGAATTTACGTCAGAATTAATTCGAGTCATAAATGAAGACCTGCAGTGAAAACATAACTCAAATTACCTACTACTACAAAGTTATAAGCATTTAAAAAATATGTCGGGTCATAAATGAAGACCTATAGTAAAAACATAACTCAAATTACCTACTACTACGAAGTTATAAGCATTTAAAAAATATGTCGGGTCATAAATGAAGACCTATAGTAAAAACATAACTCAAATAACCTACTACTACGAAGTTATAAGCATTTAAAAAATATGTTATATAAATAACGTGCGATATTAACATATGACGTCACATTGAAGCTCCATAGTAAGCAACCCCACTTTATCCCTGAACTTAAAACGCTTAAGTACCTAAGTACATATATCAGTCTTAATACCAGGACGGGCCTGTTGGCGTGGTTGGCAAAAGTTTGCTTTTCACGCCGGAGGTCGTGTGTTCGATTCCCACCCGGGACAGATATTTGTGTGCATGAACATGTCTGTTTGTCCTGAATCTGGGTGTATATGTCTATATAAGTATGTATTTACAAAAGAAAAGTAGTATACAAAATACAAATACAAAATTTCAAATACAAAATTTATTTATTTAGTATATGTAGTATATCTGTTATCTGGTTTCCATAGTACAAGCTCTTAGTTTGGCATCAGATGGCCGTGTGCAATTAATGTCCCAGGATATTAATATTATTATTAATACTTTATCAGCCGATATCCAATATACTTTTGTTTGTTGTATGTGCCCAATTCTTATTAAAATTTTGCTATCTTTTGATGAATCCAGAATCCAGTCCGATACTTTTTTGGACTTACCTAAGGTTAAAAATCTTTTGACTATCCAAATTAATATCTGTACCGACTTCTGCATGGATTGTTTTTAATGTTTGCCTAAACCTTTAAAACCATCCGTGCATAAGTAAATCTATACATATAATAATCGTAGGAAAGTCAAAACTGTACTTAAATATTTTTTTAAAGGATACTTGGGGCGTGTTCTACAATCGATATCGAAGCCAAAAATATAGTTATTAGAATTTTTGTCTGTTTGTCAGTATGTATGTCCGGGCTAAACTCAAAAAGTACTAAATGGATTTACTTCAAATTTTGCATTAATAATAATAAGAGGTCGGGTCAACATATAGGCTATATATTATCACGCTATCACCTACGGGGGAGGAGCTGTGATAATTTATAAAGTTTAACGCGGGTAAAACCGCGGGGCACAGCTAGTAAATAGAATAAAACTATACGATGGATCTGTTTAACTATCTTTAAGACTGATACAATTATGTGTATTTATTGTACTCCGAATCCGAAAATTACACTCTGAAGTTTTGTCACTGTGATAATAAGAGTTAAACTAATTTCGAATACCACACTGACGAAGTTACGGACACAGCTACTTCATGTATACATTGTTGTCACTGAATCTTTATTGGCCTCACTCAGTGAATTAATTAATTGGCTTCACTTTATAAAACTAGCTACAGCCCGCGTGGAATTTTCTGCGGGGAAAACCGGACGATTTTTAGGGTTCCGAGCCTCCAAAGTTATAAGGAACCCATTTATACTACGTCCGTCTCTATGTCTGACTGTCTGTCAAAAGCCTTTTTCTCAATAACGTGGCCATATCAAGCTTTGGTGTGGAACTTAAATCACAGTCTCAGATCAGCGATCCTTCGAAACAATCCTTTGGAGAAAATCAAACAGGTTAGTCAACGCAATCAAAACAAACCGCCGATTTTGGCACATATTTCGACAATCTGAACCATGAAATTTGTCTAGACGTAACGTCTTATAGCATAAGTAAAGGGAAATATCTAAAAATCGTACTTTTGTAGTAACGTTATACAAAAAATCGGGAAAAATCTTCTAGACTTAATTCATATTATGGACATTTTACTCTTCATATCATGTACATACTATGTGTTTAATATCTCAAAGTTTTTACGAAACCCTCGGTACATGAGACCAACTCGCTTTGGGCCAGGTTTTTTGCCTTAACCTGTAATTGCTATAATAGTAAATCCGTACTTGAGGGTGTTAAGAGCTAATAAACAAACATCACCAAACAGCATATCAGTCAATAGACGTCCACTACTGAACATATAATTTGGGGATAGATATAATAATATCTAGGGACAATGTCACACAGATCATCCTAGCCCCAAACTAAGCAAAGCTTGTACTATGGGTACCAGGCGACGATATACATACTTATATAGATAGATAAATACTTCAATCATAGAAAACACCCATGACTCAGAAACAAATATTCGTGCTCATCACACAAATATTTGCACTTACCGGGATTCGAACCCAGGACCACCAGCTTCGTAGGCAGGAGCACTACCAACTAGGCTACGGTGACCGTCAGATATGCCATAACCGCCACGCTTGGCAGACAGATTGCGATCGCAGTATGACGGTCATTAATACTTAAAGAGACGCTGCTCCCCGTTCCCTGGTAGATTTTCCCTTGTAACTACATCTATGTTCCCATGGGATGTGATGGGTGAAATTCGTCGTTACCTCACAGAACACTTTCCCAATGAAAGTACCATGCCTATACGTACATATTCCTAAGATTTTGCCGAACACTTCTTAAAATTAAAATAATATTATTACCTACATTATCCTTGAAAACAGTATGAAGTTGAAACTACATATTAAACATAAATACTCGTAAACAATCGATTTACCATGCCTATCCACATTTGTACCCAATCAAATGTCGTATAATTAAATAAAAAACGCTACATCTGAGTAAATCAAACCAAACCATGATTCTCACATTTTTATATACCTCAGTAAACAAACAAACTTATTATGTAAATTTGTTAATCATCTTATTATAAGTACATTGTTGTTATCTCTTCCCCTTCTTAATGTCACAAAGTAGGTAAGCAACATTAAGAAACTATTGATATATTACTTATTGTTTATTATTTTTATTTAATATTAAATTATATACAGCCGGATACAATCTCTGTATCAATCTTAAGAATATCAAAACAAAATCATCCAAAATCTATAGTTAATGGTACCTAGCAATAATCTAACACTAATCAAATTACCTATTCGTGTGACGTAGGTACATTATGATCACCCAAATGTCTGAGACCGGTACAACAGTTACAAAACTGTTATTCGCGGAATCAATCGTTTACCTACATAGGACTACGACACCAAAACAATGATATACATATTATATACAAATACCGGCAAACAGGGAGCAAATACCATCGTTATATAAAGACTTGTATTACTTACTCGTTTGTTTACGCTCAACGAGATGATTGCAGCAATTGATCCTCAAGCTCTGGCACGTTCCACGTCCAGGGTGCGGGGCACTGTGTAACGGTGACGACTGCGGACTGCCGGACGCTGAGAGAGCGTGTGTGCGCGACGTCGGCCGGCACGGAACTCGTTAGGACGCCACATGTAATAGGTTTATGTACACAACATATTGTGCATATAGCTGTGTGTTAGCGTGTTTCCCGCTATCCAATAAATGTGTTCTCGGATCTCCGTCAAGGGGCACGGTATTGAAGTTTAAAAATATCGGAGAAAAGGAAAAACCTTTAGTGTCAGTACTGATAATAAACAACTATCAAATTATGCAAGGGGAAATTCGCTATTGCGCACGCATTTCGCTTCTCAGAACTGCAGATCAAAACAAGTTCAAAGATTTATTTGAACTTCAAACATATAATACTCGTATATATTTTAAAGTAAAGAGATTTTTAAGTGAACTTAATTATACATTGATTTTATCAATCCAAATATCTAACATTATTGTCTATGCACTTTCGTTATTTCGTAGGTAATTCATTGATTCAATTGCTGAAAAATATGAGAACTGGAACTAATAAAAAAAGCAAAATGGTAATCTTTTGGAACAAGGTCCGGGGATTACGGATGATGAAGAAGAACTGGCTAATAGAAGAGCTCTTCTAATTTAGCTACTGTCTGTCGTGATATTTGGGGTCTAGCGCTGTCATGAAGCAGAATATATACATAGAGCAATTTACCAGTCTCGGTTGTTTTAACGGCTAGTTTTTCATCATAGTTTCCATTATGACATCCGCGCTGACCCACCAAATACTCACCAGTACCTTTTTGTAAGTCAACTTTCGCTCGGGCGGGAGTGAAATGGCTGGTTCTCCTGGGTTGAACTACTGTGTTCAACTCGTGAATGATACTTCAATACCTCGTATCTAAAAAAAATGTCTATCCATTATAATTTTTATTATGTTACCAATATAAAAATTATAAATGCGTACAGGAGCAATTGGCACATGGACTCTTATAGTTGTCTTAAAATGATAATTATGTGATGCCTTAGATGTAATTCTTTAAAAATAAAGGCTAACTGACTGTAAACGACATCAAAATTGTTATTTGTACAAGAATGCAAAGTTACTTTTTGACCGCGTGCTCAATTTTGATAACCGAGCAAGCGAACGATTCTAAAATTGAAACACGAGCCCAGCGAGTAGTTCAAAAATTAGAATCCTGAGCATTAGCGAGGAAATCAAAAGAGTACAAGGTGAAAAATCTTTGCACTCGAGTGCAACACGTAACTTTTTATCACACCTCAGTGAGGAAATGACTAAATGTGAAAAAAAAATCTTAGTTTAAATACTTTTATTTCAGTTTCGGTATGTAAATAATAATAATAAATATGTAAATATTACAGGACAATCTTTAAATTATAACAAATAATACTTAGGTATAATTAAGAAAAACTTAAAGTAAAGTTGCTACAGTTCAAGTGTAATAGAGCAGTAGAATATTGCGCAAACAAATAAAAAAAAAACAGCCAAGTGCGAGTAGCAGCAAGTATTTCAGTTGATTAAATGAAAGGTTAACTCGGATTAAAAATAAACTCGTTCAAACCAATTTTCGTTGTTAGTTTGCATGGTAATGTACATCATATTTTTTTTAGATTTATCGTTCTCTTATTTTAGAAGTTACACTCATTTTACCACTTTGGAAGTGCCTCTCGCGCAAACTATTCAGTTTAGACACCCCACATGTATGGGTAAATGAAAAAAAATGTTATGAGTTTCAGTTCTATGTATGGGGAACCTTATAGTATTTTTTTTTCTAATATTGTGTGAAAATCTTAATGCGGTTCACAGAATACATCTTCTTACCAAGTTTCAACGGTACAGCTCTTATAGTTTCGGAAAAAAGTGGCTGTGACATACGGACGGACAGACAGACATGACGAATCTATAAGGGTTCCGGTTTTTTCCATTTGGCCTACGGAACACAAAAAAGTACACCAAGAAGGTTCCGAGTCTTAGTTTTTAATGAATTAAAAAAGTTGTATGATAAATTCGGCACCATAGACGTAGAAGTAAATAGGTTTAATGATATTTTGCAATCACAAACTAAGTGCACACGATGTTCTAAATTCAAATTTACTTAAATCTCTAGAGGATAAAAACGACTTTTCCACTCTGATATCGAAGAGCAAAAATACTCTTTCCAAAATGGGGTGATGATATTGTCGTTTACAGTCTGTTAGCCGTTTACAATGACCGGGGCCTTGAGCCGTCTAGCAATTAGGAAGACAACAAACTAAGTAGCCCGCGCCAGTGGATTTAGGGGCTTATACCTACCTCGGCTCACGGCGTTCTTAGAAGTCTAAGTTCAATAATATAATAGTTGGACGTAATGGCTAAAAATGGAGGCCTGTTGCAGGCACTGTTAGGTACTTACTGACTTAACTGAACTATATGTTAAGTTGAATATTCAATTAACGCTGAAAAATACGCTATATTGCAGTCTTGCCATTGCAATTAATTTTTTTTATTTGGTGGAAAATTTAAATATGTAAGTTTAGAATAATTACTATTTGATATAAAACATAGAACCGACTTCAACGTTGGTATATTATAAATAATTAGAAGAAAAAATATTGATTAGAGACCATTCCGAAACCGAATGGTCTCTAATAAATATTTCGTAAGATCAATATTCCAATATTCAGAACAACTGTTGGAACATATATTAATTATACTAACCAAAATAAATCGGGCAAATATTTATCCTATTTTATGTACAGACGCCAGCATATCCAGCTAACCCAATCTGTCAAATTTCTTTTATAGATTTTCAACTTTATCACAAAGGCATAAGGTTCACTTCCGATTGGGGAAATTTGACAGATTGGGGTAGCTTGACGTACAGAGGCCACTCTGTACTTAGTCATTATGTAAAGCAGCATTATGCCTCGTTCGTGTAGTGGTCGCGTATTCAACCGCAGTACTGGATTTTAAAAAGTGTGAAAGGACTGGGGCTGGTAATTATAAACATAGCTGGTTCAGATATAATACGGTAGGTATAATATTTACTCTTCACATAGCCAACTGACATAAACAAAAAAAATCTATCATATACGTCAAAAATAGAAAAAATATAAGAGTATAATATATAAAAAAGTGCGTCGTGCACAGTGTGTATTGAGATTTAACTGGCAAATAAAACAACCAATAGCGGCCTGGAGTCCCATGCCTCCGAGAGAATGTAAACCAGTCGGTCAGAGGGAGGCAATAGAGATTACCTTTGTTTGCGCAATCTTCTTTATTATAATGTGTAGTTGGCAGTGAACGCAATGCGTGCACTGGTAGTTGGCTAGTCTCTGTTGAGATTGATCACCGTACCCAAATCCGGCAGAAGCACTATAAGTTAGTTAGTTGGGCGTCGGGGTTTCCGCACTTGACCCCCTAATTGGGCCTTTGTGCGTCAACTTATTTGACTACTCAAACCATTTCAGTTCCATCAGAGACACAGAGGACGGAGAGACATGCAGACCACGAATAGTGTTTGCTGCTCCTACAGTGTCTTCGGATGATTCAGGTACTTTGCCCGTTGGCAAGCAACACTCTTGCAGTATAGCAGTGCGTGTGCTGGTGTTTCTTCATTTTCAATGCACCCTTTGCGCAGAGAGCTGTCTGTTACGCCAATCTTGGAGAGGTATTTGTTTAGGGTCGAGTGTCCGGCAATTGTGCCTATCACCATGCGTAGATACTCACTGGTTCGGTTTAACGCCTTCGCGATAGGCGTTTGTTCAGATATGGCAAGATTTCTTTTGTCTGTCGACATGACTGGACATCCATCCACTCTTTTACATGTAACTGTGTGCTTTTCTCATGCAGCCATCTATTGTTGTCGTTTCCGATCCTAACTGGTCCGCAGTGTCATTTTCTAGAGGTCCAATGTGCCCTCTTATCCACTGTAATGTGTCCTTATTGTTCGATGGCATCTTTTTGAGTGAACAGTGGCACTCTGCGAGGAGTCCACTGTTAAATTGGTGCATCTTTAAGGCCTGGAACAGGGAAGCACGGTCTGTAATTATGCGTATGGACTTACCATGCCCTGTCGAGACTTGACTTGAATTTGAGAAATTTGTTGCTGCTTGGGTTATTCCCACGCATCCCGCTTGGAAAATAGAGTTAAGGCTACTCAGAGTAGTTGATATGTTATGTTTTTAAACTTTCGCGATTTGTACACATTTTTATATATTGTGGACAACAATTTGGCAAATCATTACCTTTAGGTTACCCGACGTTTCGGCATGGATTGCACCAGCCGTGGTCACGGGTAATGATTTGCCAAATTGTTATCTCGATTGAAACCCGCAATAAATACAAATAGTTGATATGTTGATGTTTAGGCCATTAGAGAAGACGCCAGCTCTTGTGCCTTTGTACGTTTTCGATCCGCCCGTCTATACGGATCGAAACTTATCTATATGTATTATTACATATACATAATTTTCGATCACACATACCTGTCAGACCTGTGTGTCAGACCTGTCCTTGGCTTCTTCCGTTCGCCACTTTCTCCCTGTACGTCTTCTACATTGCCAGAAACTAAAGGAGCACAATAAATAAATATCTTGGGATAACTTTAAGAGGCATAGCGTTCATTCGCTCATAGAGCAGCCTGACTGGGGAAGTGCCTCCACCTTATAGAATACATTCCTTAATAATAACATTAATCATTTTAATGTTGTGTTTCCGAGTGTGAATAAGGTCGCCAGAGCTCATTCGGGTGGGGGGAATGGTCAGCAACACTTGTTTGCTGACTTTTAAAGGCCGGCAACGCACCCGTGACTCTTCTGGTGTTGCGAGTGGGCGGCAGTGATCACTTACCATCAGGTGACTACTTGCTCGTTTGTCGCCCTCTGACATAAAAAAAAATCTATATAAACACTGCCATCTGATCCAAACTAGGCAGAAAACAGATAAACATACTTATATATTTTTAAAAGCATACATACCTAATATTGATTAATAACAGCCAGACACAGAACAATTAACTGTGCTCACCACACAAAGTTTTTTCCTGGCCGGGGCTTAACCCCACGACCTCTGACTTAAAACTCAGGGTCACTAACAGTCCAGTCGCAATTATGTAACTATCTACTAATAAATATGTAAGGATTATGGTCTATACTTCGCAAGATGGTCGAAGCTCACTTTTCAAAAGGGCATACAATAACACGACAGGTTACTCATTCACTTAATGAACTAACATGAAGCCTTGAAACCTACTTGACCTATGACGCTGAAATGAAATGCAGTGTTATGTTAAATCAAGTAGTTATGTAAGAACTACTTAGTATAATATGTATACTTATTTGGCAGTCCTAAGAACGTAGGTATATCGAAATAATTTGACTTCATTAATTACTTGAGTTACTCGTTGACATTTCTCATTACGATAACATTTCTCATGATACAGACCTTTCACAATAAAATACATCGCATACATGGAATAGTATACCTAACTACGTCATTGTAAAGACCTTTCGCGATATCGTAAGTATCGCAGTGATGTTCTTTTGCGGGAAAATATCTAGATACATCTGTTACATCGCACTTCCCAGTTAAGGGCATTAGATAGGCAGAGTGCGAGCAAAACGCATTTTTATATTTTGGTACCAAAAATAGGAACGATTAGGAAGGATTAATTAAAAATGTATACAATAAAAAGTTTGATGGTTTAATATTTTTTTGAAACTACTACTACCTACTGATTACAGTTTCACGCAGAAACTACCGAACGGATTCTGATGGAACTTTGTTGTTATAATAATATAGTTTAAATATCTGAATATAATAATTTATTTAAATGTATATAGTTATTCATACAGGCACCTACTACTAAAAACTGTACCACATAACTATTTTTGTTTTGTGGAGTAGTTTGATAGTGTCAGATACAAGGGCCCAAGTTTGCTACAATGCTGCCTGCTTGTCAATATGTGATCCGAATAAATAAATAAAATAAAATAAAAAAGGTTTTTATTCACGTAGACTTTAAAAAAGCGCTTGTAAATAGTCAAGTCTATATATATAATAATAATTACTGCAATCCTACCATATGCCAAAAATTTATATATTTTCTCAATATTTATAATTTTGTTTTAATAATAATAAATAAATCCCCAGAGAAAATCCAGATTATATAACATACGTACGGAGTGACCTACATGCTGCCAAAAGACCAACACGACACTGAAAACGTAGCGAAATACAGACCCATTACGTGTCTACAAACCATAAACAAAATACTCAGTCTCGTATAAGTGCAACAATTTTCGTACGACCACGTTTCTGATAACGATTTGTTCGCAGAAAAACAAAAGGGGTGTAGAAAAAATTGCCAGGGATGTAAAGAACAGCTTACAATCGACACAATTCCGTAACGAATTTAGTCAGAAAGAAACAAGAAGTTAGAAAAAGTGGATGCTGTCATAAGTAGTAAAGGGATATTTTCAAAACTGCGGGAGAATACTAAACTACGCCTCAAAAGTTAATGCGTACCTATCTGTATTCTTTCTCTCCTTCAGATTTAATTCATTAATACAAATTTAATAAAAATATTTCTTTAGTGATTGTAAACTAATATACTTAAGTTATTTATAAACATTACCTAACTAATAGTAAAATCATATTGTTTATTAAAACAATACTGATAGTTACTTGTGAATTTACTTATTTTAAACTACTTTTAGAGATACCTAAAATGAAACATATTTCCAGTGTCTAATTTTTGAATAGGTACCTACTTACATAAAAATTGATCTGGTTAGTAGTTTTGTTAGAACTATGAAATATACAATTAGGTATCGGGAAAAATCCCTTCTTATCTATTAGTTTATGAAAAATAGACAAAATAAAAATATTAACTCATTTACGGCACATTCCACCATGGCACACACATAGATTCTATACCATTCCAATTAAATACCTCTAATAAAAGTTTTAACTAAATATCTATCAGTCTAAATACGAATCCCGGTAAGTGCAAATATTTGTGTGATGAACACGAATATTTGTTTCTGAGTCATGGATGTTTTCTATGTATTTAAGTATTTATCTATCTATTTAAGTATGTACCTATATCGTCGCCTGGTACCCATAGTACAAGCTTTGCTTAGTTTGGGGCTTAGATATTCTATTATTATATTCAAGATAAAAATATATTAAAAACGTTAAACGTTATCTTTTAATCTCAATATGATCAAGGTGAAGGTAGGTGAAATTAAAATGCTTTCAATGTTTCAAATCACTTGTTGTTGTACAATACGGACAGACAGAACAGTCTCAACGTACCTCAGAGTGACTTTTTATGACTTCGTTACGAAACCCTAAAAATCACGCTAATGTGAGTTGTAGGTAACCAAAACAAACAAACATTTTTCCAAGAAGATACGAGAGCTACAACAACATACAAATGGAAGCGATTCACTACTGCATCGAACGACAGCAACTACCTACTGCAATAATTATAAACCCTACATCAGAGAACTCAAGGTTCAAAATCGTTCAATTGTTCAAATCAGTTAAGTCTTCACCACGTAGTTAGATATACTTTGACCTTGATAATGTATTTATAACATGTCGTCGTTGCGAGTTTAAGACCTTACGTGTCATTTTTTACAAATTGCATTCTCAAACGATATAGAATAGTACAATCTCGTGTTTGCGACGCGAGGATTCCATCGTAATTACAGGTGTGGTGCAAGTGATCGTCTCTCTCTCGTATCTCGAATTCGACTCACGCGCAGCTCAACTATTTGTCTAATAATGTGTACTTATAGTTAAAGCGGTAGCGGAATTAAAAGAATTATTTATCTCCATCTTAAATTCATATTATTACCTATTAAGTATTCGAGATACATCATGCATTTAAAAACATTTATACATTCAATTTTACATCCGACACCGGTTTTTAACGGCTATTTTAGGCAATGTATTAATTTGATGAATATAAAGGTCGAGGGACACATATTATGTTTACAAGCACTGGTGTGCGACAAACCTAAAGGCTAGTAGATACAGCAGAGTTATGTAACGGAATTCTAAAAATAATAAAATCTGATTTGTTCAGATGTTACTGAATTCCGTTCAGTTTACTCCTATACCTACCGAATTGTATGCTAATAAAAACAATGTTGTTTTTAAGAATGTGTTATTTTCCTTATTGGCTTTACAAGTATTTCTTAGATTAATACATTGTTCTTGGAATTGTTAGGTTGTTTTGTTAAAAATATGTATATCTCAAATACGGAATACATACATAACTTTTTTTATGAGGCAGGGGGATGCCTACGCATGCCACCCGCAAAAAGTGTCTACGGGTGTCGGGTGGCTATGTCGGAAAACAACGTAAACCTACCTGCCGTGGACTTCTCTTGGCGCCAAGAGAAGTCCACGGGAACGCGGGTATGGTACTCTGATGCCCTCCTTTTGCGTCATGTCCCAGATGTTCGGGACACGTACCAGTAGAGTCTACCTAGCTACTTTTTATACTTATTTACTAAAATTTAAAATAGTGCTGCCTTTTATGTTTTTTAGATCAATAAGAATACCAAATAGTTGAAAGGGAACCGTACGGTGTGAGTATGCCACTCAATCTGCCCGTCTAATACTGCGTACCTATATTGTAGCATTATAATGTGTTACTTATATTATTTTTAACCCCCGACGACAAAGGGAGGTGTTATAAGTTGTGTCTGTAGCATCGTAGCTCTCAAACGGATGTACCGATTTGGATGCGGTTTATTTTTATTAAAAAGCCAGTTTCTTAGCTATGTTTGGTTAATACCGGTCCAGCAGTTCTTAGTTCTTAATTCATTAACAAATTACATTTTGTTTGAATACATTTTATGCTACAATAAACTATTACATTAATTAAACTTAAATTACATTGTTAATAATATGATTAAATTTGTGACCGATGAAACACCAGAAAAACCAACATGTACAATAAAATGTGTCTAATATAAAATGAAAGAGTATTAGCTCTTTTCTAAAATTATGTCATAATAGCTGTTGGAGTCGGAGGTTTTCTAACGTTGTTATTAGTATGTGTTAACTTAGCGCGACTCAATTCTAAGCACTTAACTAACCAGAATTTTTGTATATCTATAAATGCCCTGCACATTGACAATATGTAGTAAAAATATTAGACTTAAACTAGATAATTAAACATAATCTCTTGACAATAACTTGATACGAGCTAGCTAAATATCAATGCTATAATAAAATAAATTTTATAAATGTTTTCATACAATGTGTAGGTACCTAAATATCTATGTTACTAGAAATAATGTATAAAACAATATTACTACAAACATGTTCTGACTATTTACAAGCGCTTTTTTAAAGTCTACGTGAATAAAAACCTTTTTTATTTTACAATTTGGGTGTTACAGTTATTTCAAACTTATTTATGGACAAATGTGTGATAGCATTGTATGTAACGTAGGTATACCTAAGTTTGTGTAAGAATCTAAAGCATGGTACTTGCCCCATAAAAGAGTTATATTGTGGATTCGGATTACTCAAGATTATACTTATTTCTAAATGGTGTGTATCGCTTCTTTTACAGAAGGATATTTTAATGATTACACAGTAGTTTATCATATAACTATATACTGAGATACTGCATTTAGAATGTTGATCTCTTTAAACTTTTCTCTAAGAGACACTCCCGGACCAAGTTTATAAATAACTTTTATAGTTCTTTTCTACAATATACTTATAGTGTTAATAATCATAATTTATGTTTATTGCAGATTCATAGATCCATAGTAATTTGTTAGTAGTGGCTTATAACTATGTTAGGACTACACTAATAAATATACCTTACATTAAAAATTGGAACCCTGGAACCCATGTGAACACTGTTCTAGTGGCTCACTATTGGACAATAAATTTTCTGCAATATGGTATTTAGGAGGCTGCTGGTACTGTCCCGTACACGACGCATCAGGGAGGCAGTTCTTTTCCTAAAGCAATCAGTCCTTGCTTCTATAAATATACCTGATGCGCTGCACCAGCGGGACAGCCCCATCAGTATCCTAAAACCATTATTGTACTGTACACGTAGTGTTTCGAGTGACCTGCGACGATAACTGACCTCATAAGCTGCAGGTGTACAGAGTTTGGCAGTATGCACCGTGCAAACCTACGAGCCAGCATGTTACACCTCACTGCCAAGGCCATTCGTTCTCGCTCTATATCTAGGTCATCTGAGAGGTCCTCAGTAATCCAGTGGCCCAGGTATTTAATTATTTAAAGGGATCCGATTAAGTCGCACTGGAGGGACAAATTTAGGTATTTTGTTACCAGACTTAAACACCAACAGCTGACTTTTCACTGGGTTATACCTAAGCCCATGAGCTTCTGTGTTCCTCTCACAAATTACTATTAACTGCCCTAGGGCCTTATGAGAAACCAATACTGAATCGTCCGCGTAGACTATATTATTGACAATTTTTCCATCAATAGAGCATCCGATTTCAGTGCTGATTAACTCCCCTGTTAGGGACAACAATATTAAATTGATATTGTATTGATTTCATTTAATTTTTATAGTCGGTATGTAAATAATGTAAAGGAAGTGCGCGGTGGCGTACTGGCGTTGGATCCATAATGATAGTGTGCACGTAACATTTATAAGTAGTCGATGCCGCGTAGCACCCGTGAAGCCAGTGTCAGTGCCGCGCTTAGAACTTCAGGCTGCAGTGCTAGCCGCTAGATTGGCTGAAACTATAAAGAAAGTACACAACATGAAACCAGACAAAACATATTTTTGGTGTGACTCAAGTACTGTACTTACGTGGATAAGAAACGACGCGCGCAACTATAAACAATACGTGGCGCATCGCCTTGGTGAAATTGATGAATTAACTCAATCGGAACAATGGAGATACGTACCTATGAAGCTCAACGTCGCCGACATCGCCACTCGGGAGTCATATGAACTGTCAGTATTGGAAACAGAATGGTTACACGGACCTACCTTTTTAAAATGTGAAGAAACCTCATGGCCCGGCGATTTCATGCCGTACGAACCTGAAAAAAAAGATAAACAGTTAGAAATAGAATGTGTCAACATTGAAATACAAGAAAATATAGACACGAACTTACCTGTACCGGACGCCACTAGATTTTCTTCTTGGTTGCGCTTATAACGAGCAACCTGTCACGTTATTAAATTCGTAAACAAATGTAAGAAGTTAACTTATGACATTGGAAACGTTATGAATAGCGCTGAAATATTATTACTGAGACAGTCACAAGCGCAGTGTTTTGCAAAAGAAATATATAAAATAAAAAACAAAGAATGTGTATCCAAAACTAGCAAAATACTTACATTGTCACCTTACCTTGATGATCAGGGGGTTATGCGCGTGGGTGGCCGTATCGGTGCTGCTATTGATGTTATGCCTGAAACCAAAAACCCTATTATCTTAGACGGACAGAGCCATATCGCTAAATTGATCGTGAGATATTTCCACCACTACTATGCTCATGGAAACCAAGAGACTGTTGTCAACGAAGTAAGGCAGAGGTACTGGATAACGAGACTCAGGCCTGTAATAAAAACTGTTACATCACAATGTATGACATGTAGAATACGAAAATGTAAACCAGAAGTACCAAGAATGGGTGATTTACCTCCTGAACGGATGACTCATCACCAAAGGCCTTTCACACACTGCGGTGTAGATCTTTTTGGACCCATGGAGGTCACCGTTGGAAGGCGCAGGGAGAAAAGGTACGATGTACTCTTTACATGCATGACTGTACGAGCCTGTATATAGAATTAGTGCCTACGCTTACCTCAGACTCGTTTATCATGGCGCTACGACGGATGTCTGCTAGACGTGGCTGGCCTCAACACCTCTATTCAGATAATGGAACCAATTTAAGAAGGGCAAACACAGAATTAAAAAAAGCGATTAAAGATATCGACCAGGACACATTAATAAACGAAGCCATATCACGTGGTACTAAATGGACCTTTATACCCCCCGCCAGCCCCAACTGGGGGGAGCCTGGGAGCGATTAATTCGATCAGTCAAAACAAGTCTTAAGGTTATTTATACTGAACGAGCGCGCGCCGAAGGATGAGACCCTGAATACGCTACTGGCGGAAATAGAAAACATTGTGAATAGCCGCCCTTTGACCCATGTCTGTAGATCCAAAGAACTCGGAAACCTTAACACCTAATCACTTTTTGTTGGGTTCGTCGTCTAACTTACCTCAATTGGGTATTTTTAATGACACCGATGAATACCTACGTAAACAGTGGCGGATATTGCAAAGATTAGCGGATATGTTCTGGCGCAGATGGGTCAAGGAAATTCTACCTGACATTGTTACCCCGCAAGAAATGGCAAGGAGAACACCGAAAACTACAGACAGGAGACTTAGTACTCGTAGTTGATCCGGATGGCCCCCGCAATTTATGGCCCAAAGGGATAATTCAGGAAGTATTTCCCGGAAAGGATGGTCGAGTACGAGTGGTTAAAATAAAAACTCAAACAGGAACGCTTATCAGATCAGCGTCGCGGGTCGCTCGAATTCCTTTGGATGATGAGTGATGCTGAAGCATCACTAGGGTGGGGAATGTTAGGGACAACAATATTAAATTGATATTGTATTGATTTCGTTTAATTCTTATAGTCGGTATGTAAATAATGTAAAGGAAGTGCGCGGGGCGCGGTGGTCACCGGGGGTGAGGGGGGGGGGGGGGGCGGTCCTTCCTTCGCCGCCCATAGTTCGTCAAAAGTAATAGTAGTACAAATCATAGCTCCACGCTAACCGCACGCTTTCTAATCGCTAAAATTATCTGTACACCCCACTTTCTAAAAATAAAAAGTTATCTTTTTCTTCCACATTATCGTTTCGTTGGATCTACATCACCCTGGCCCTTACATCCCCTATCAGTATATTTATATAAAGATTGAAAGAGACGGGGTGTAGACAGACCACCCTGCCTCACTCCACTCCAATCTATATTCTTGTAAACAAGAGTACCCCTACTTATAATAATTATATTGGTTATTATACCAATAACGCAGTATATTGATAAGCTCACCAGGAGTACTAGTATCCATCAGTAGCTTATCCCATAGCACATGGTACGAAACCAGGTCGATTGCCTTCGACAAGTCCAAGAAACATGCATAGATTGGTGTGCTTCTAGTCACATAGTACTGGACAGTATGCTTGAGCCTCAAAATGGCTGTTTCAGTTGAGAGCCCAGGTCTGAAACCAAAGTGAGATTCATTAAGCTTTATGTGTTTGTCGAGTTGGTTGTAAAGCAAACCGTCCAGCACCTTCGCCACCACTGTGGTCAATGAAATTGGTCTATAATTGTTCTCGTCGGAAGCATATCCTATCTTGTCTTTCACAATTGGTACAACCATAGTTTTCATAAGCTCCCGAGGTAAATACTCATGAGTTACACACAGATTAAACAACTTAGTTAGCGCCCTTCGCAAATGTACTCCCGCGTGCTGCAAGTGCTCGATACTAAGATCGTCGTGACCTGGTGATTTCCCCCGCTTCATACCCTTAATGGCTGTTCTTTAGCGGTAAACCTAATGAGTGGGAAAGAGTCCAGCTATCTGACTAGGTTCAGATAGGCCATCTATGCATGTAGGTAAACTCGTCCTAGCCTCCCGCTTCTTGGTGTGTTTCCAGAAGCTCTTAAAGTCTTTCGTTTTATGGTGAGTAGCTAGTATATCCATTTTAATTTTGTCTTCATTGTCCTGACACCATTAGACTTAAAGAGCCTCCTCGTATCACGCATTTTTATATAGGAGTCACCCATCATGGGCCTACCCTGTAGTGACCATAACTAGAAACTAAGTCGAGCGTCCTGATGAGCTTTTCTTACATGTTGGTTCCAACCATTTATTTGTCTTCGCTTCTTATCAGTCCTATTGACTTAACAAGACTCAGCGGCTGCTCTAAATACTCGTATACTAATTACATTATTATTAATAAGTTATCTATTACTATCCTATGTTCTATATTATTACATAGATTGTCAGCCCATTCCATGAATTCCGGTGGAAAGTGTATCTTTCTTAATATCATAGTACACCTATCCCTAAAGTTATTTATCATTTCGGCGTCCCGTTCTACCCATCGTACATTATTCCGCATACTATTTGGGCAATCTACTTTACTTGGCAAGTTGTCAATCTCATAACTTATGTCCAATGGAAAGTTATCTGACCAAAGCACATCTAAACGTACCTTAACGTCCGTTATACATCGCCATGCTTCCTCGGTTGTAATACAGTGACAGCAACAGCATCTCTCTTGACTCTC
This sequence comes from Pseudoips prasinana, assembly GCA_951640165.1. Taxonomy (NCBI): domain Eukaryota; kingdom Metazoa; phylum Arthropoda; class Insecta; order Lepidoptera; family Nolidae; genus Pseudoips; species Pseudoips prasinana. The sequence goes on along the minus strand of OX621236.1, from coordinate 15,697,665 downwards.
ACTAAGAAAGGTAGGTACCTGAGGATGCCGTTAGATAAGCGTTAATGTCCACAGAGTTAGGTTAGTTTAAACATACCCATGCGCTTGAAAAGCTGACTTCTCGAGTTGCAATTCTCACATTTTATAAGCCTCCTTATACTTATAGCACACTATATCCGCTTTACTCTGATAGAAAGTGGAACTACTTATTTCTCACTCCTCCTTTTTTATTTTATTAAATTCTTTGCTGGATCCCAGACAGTTGAATCAATGCCCCGGGATGCCATTGTCAGTGTCGTTTCATTGTGTGCCACTGTTCCTGGCGGGTAAGAGAGTGAGAATAGTCCCATTTCCATTTTCACTAAATGGAATGTTTCGTAACACTCTCTTTTAGTTTCTGATTTATTATCACTGATCTATCGACATTTATGAATATGAGATTATTCTGAATTAAGTAACATATGATTTCATATAAAACTAGATGTGCCCCGCGGTTGTAACCACGTTAAACTTTATAAATTATAGCCTATGCGTTAATCCAGGGTGTCAGCTAACTCCATATCAAATTTTATTAAAATTGCTCCAGTCGTTTAGACGTGAAGAAGTAACAAACATACACACTCACACACTCTTAAACTTTCGCCTTTATAATATTAGTGTGATGAGATATTCGTGGGTCAAATGGCAGTGACGTTATCAGTTTCACTATCAGAGACCGAAGTAGTCATTTAAACTTTCTTGGGAAGTTATCAGTACTAATCATTAAACTAAAGAAAAAATAACTAGTCACTTTAATGCCAAAATAATCAAATTAATTGAAAGCAAATGTCTTTTAACTCTGTAGCTTGGAGAAAATTTGAAAAACCGCCTACCTCCTATCTGCATATCCACTGAGCCTAAAATAACCTGCCAAGTGCGATTCCAACTCACACACAAAGGGTACCGTGCCATCATACTAGATTTAAAACCATTTGCTTGAATTTAACTTTTGTTCAATTTTCATAATTTGTTACTAAAGCTACAGCTTCAGTTGTTATAGCTACAATACCTATTACAAACTCTGCGACGATTTAGAACTGTTAACCATCACAGTTCATGATCCCTCTGCTGAGTCTATCAGCAGCGGGTCTCACGAACGGGATGGACGAACATCAGGAGCTTAGCAACAGGGTTCAATTGGTAACGTTGGGTACAGAACCGTTAAAAACGGTAAATTATTCTTTCTAATTATTATAGTAAAAATCTATAAGAATATACTGTCTCATTTTTATATCATTAACTAGCTGTGCCATGCGGTTTTACCTGCGTTAATCGTTTATAAATTTCAGCCTTTGTGTTATTCGGATATAGAAGCTATACTGTCTACTACAAAGTTTCATCAAAATCCGTACGGTAGTTTTTGCGTGAAGAAGCAACAAACATACATACTCACAAACTTTCGCCTTTATAATATTAGTGTGATTAATTTGTTATGAACAATGTATTAGAAAATTATAATTAATGTTAGCTGTACATCATTTTATAAAATTTTGCATGTCATTGTAGACAAAATATGTGAAATTTTTATTGTGATGACTATAAAATCTTGTCTAAACCATATTTTAAGATAAAGATTACTTACCTTCTTACAACGCGCATACGATAAAACTAATTTCACTTTACAAAACCTTCATACCCGAGTTCAACCCCGTTCCAGTTTTTATTGTTGTTTTAATTCAAATTCAGTTTTATAGAGAATGCCTGTCATATTGTGAAAAGCAATATTTTCGTGAGAAATATTGCTTGATGCATAGCTTAGGTACTTTCGTAATGGCAATATGCCATTTCCTGAATTTTTAAATATTTTTAGTGTACTGCTTCTATGTTATCGTGTTTGTGCAAATATGTTACTTAATATAATAATTCACCCCCAATAACTAAAAATACGAACCAGTAAAGGTTCGAGTGGAAAAAATAGATACAAAAAAAATATTGCTCTCCGATACGTACATGATAAACAATTTGGGGTCCGTCCAGGGCTATTAAAAGAGAGTACGGCGTGTTGTAATTTTACGCTGTCTCAAACTTATACTCATCATCATCATCATTACAGCTTAAATAAGTCCACTGCTGGACAAGCCTCCCTCAAGAATCATCTTGAGGGGATATGCCATAATCGCCACGCTTGGCAGGCGGGTTGGCGATCGCAGTATAATGGTCGTAGTACTCAGAAGGAAGCTGCTTCCCGTCCTCTGGTAGATATTCCCTCGGGTCGACTTCTACGCCCCCCACGGGATGAGATGGGGTGATGATATTCTGATTCTGATATTTGTCGCCGTCACCACACAGCAGACTTATTATACAACTTATACTACATGAACGCAATACGCCGGTATATGCGCCTTGTTCCTTGAACTACCTAGGGCGTTTAAATCAGTTTCCTATCATATTCTGTGGAATAATTTAACTAAAAGTCTACCACCTAAACTAATTAACATTTTCAAATATTGTATGTATAAACTTAAACAACAATATACGGGCTGGATCCTTGTCACGTTCATACAGGTTGGAATGCGGGGTGAGACAGCGGGGGTTCAGTTTGACAAGGCTTGTCAACCTGTATGTGTAAGAGCTATAGTGCTACAAACTTATCTGGCCCGGTGGCCAAAAGTAGAACTAACGACGCCAGTTTGAAATGTCAATTGGCCTGTTATTCTATGACATTCCTGTCATTGATTGTTTGTTGCGCGTATTTATTTTTCTTTTTGTGATTTTTAATTGTAAAAAATGCCGAAAGCCTTAAAAGTGATGCGAGGAACGTTATATTACAAGTATTGAATCATATGAAGGAAGAAAAACGCCTTCAGGCACCAATTATACCCTTCAATAAGTCGTATGAACGCGTAGCTGCTGCTACAGGTTAGTGTTGTCAGCTTCTGAAAAAATACGAAACTCCCCCTCGCATTTTAAATTAAAATACATATTTTGAAATATTCATTATTTATTTATTTTTTGCTATTTCTTTTGTAGGTGTCCGGGAGCGATTTGTAAGAAAACTTGTGAAAGAAAAAGAGCAAGCAGATGCAAAAATTTATGGCAGATCAGAATATTGGTAGATCGAATTCTGAAATCCTATCATTCATTGCAGAAGCTTTTGATAAAATAACAGTCAATGAATGGCAAAAGCATTGCAATAATGCAATCATGTAAAAAAATATTGTAAATGTGTATCGAAAAACGGATGGATACTTAGACGAGCCTTTCATCATTCATTTAGGTAGTGATAGTGAAAGTGAAAGCAGTGATTCCGATAATGATGATGATGAAATGACTTCTGAATTAAACCATTCCGGTGACATAATAATACCTGAAGTATCTCCGTTAGAGAACACTCAGCATACATTTTATGTAAATGATCATAATTATTGTATAAAAATATAAAGATTTGTAATGACAGTATTTGTTTGCTTTTTAGTGAAATAACATTTACGTTACCTACAATGTGCATATTATTTTTACCCAGTTTATTGCAAAAAATAGTTATTATTATTTCTATTAATGCCTCAGATGGTGTGATCCAAATGTATTTAGCACTGCACTGGCGGGTATTGAGTGTAGATTAGTGCATATTAGTTTTAGTCGTTAAAATTATTTATTAGCATATTTATTTATATTTGTATATATATATATATTATTATATGACTGATCAAGATTTCTTTTCGGTTAGTAGTGGTGATGACAGTTTTGTTAGTATACCATCGCTCGCTGACAATCTTGAATGTATTTTTTCTGATGTTCTTGGGAACTTCAATGTGATTCATATTAATGCCCAAAGTATTCCGGCTCATTTCCCCGATATGCGGGCAAATTTTCAATGCAAAAATATCCATGCCATCCTCGTTTCAGAGTCTTGGCTAAAACCTTGTCTCTCTTCTGCCTCTTACTCACTTCCTGATTTTCAGTTGATCAGAAATGATCGAACTGGTTCAGGAGGTGGTGGAGTTGCCATATACCTACGTAATAATTTTAAATATTCTATCCTAAGTATGTCCTCGCAGCCGCCACCTGCAAGTGCTGGTGAGCATCTTTTTCTCGAAATTGAGCTTCACCACACTAAAGTCTTGCTGGGCGTGTACTATTGTCCCTCTCTTAGGATTAATTTTTTCTCTTCTTTTGAAAAATTACTAGAAACTTTCTCACCTTCTTATAGCCATACAATTGTGATGGGTGACTTCAACACCTGTTTGTTGAAGAATGACTCTCGTTCTTCATCCCTTATTTCTGCTGCGGAATCTAGTAACCTATCTATCCTTCCTCTCAACGCCACTCATCATTTTCCAAATTGTACTCCTTCCCTCCTTGATCTTGTTCTTGTCTCTTCGAAAGACCACGTCGCTAAGCACGGACAGTGCATAGCTGATGCTTTCTCTTACCATGACCTACTTTTCTTTTCTTACAAAATTCACCTTCCTAAGGCAAAATCTAAAATAATTTTGCAACGCAATTTTGGTGGTATAGATTTGGATTGTCTTCGAGCGGATGCTGGCAGCATTGACTGGGCTCCTCTGTTTGCTGCTGATTCGGTCGACGAGAAAGTCATGATGTTCAACACCAGTATTATTGGATTATACGATGTGCATGCCCCATTGCGTAAAATAAAAGTTAAGCATCTCCCCGCACCTTGGCTAACATCGGAAACGAAAATTCTTTTAGCTAAGAAAGCGGCAGCTAAGTCACGGTATGCGAGTAGGCCTAACGATCTGAATCGCCATAAATATATTTCTCTTCGAAATCGCTGCAATAAGGTGTGTAGGTATTCACAACGCCAACACATCCATAACTCGGTTGAGAATGGAGATCCAGCAAAAATATGGAAATTTCTGCGGTCATTGGGAATTGGGAAAGCTCGAAATGATGCTACTCCTAACAATTTAGATATTAATTTACTTAATAAGCATTTCACTACTTCGCCCAATTTCGACAGGGCAACAAAATTAAACACTTTACGTGACCTTTCATCAGTTCCCTGTCCCAGCTACTCTCCCTTTTCTCTTAGTCAGTTGTCTGATTGTGACGTTAGGAAGAGCATTCTATCCATTACATCTAACGCAGTAGGCAATGACAATATCACCCGTAATATGGTTCTTCCTATCCTTGACGAAATTCTTCCTGCCATTACCCACATCCTAAATTCATCTTTAAGCTGCGGCGTCTTTCCAGTAATATGAAAAGATGCACAAATTACTCCCCTTCCAAAGAAGGCCAACCCAGCATCCTTTTCTGACTATCGCCCAATTTCTATCCTGCCTTTCCTTTCCAAAGTCCTTGAACGCCTTGTCCACAACCAACTAAGTAGCTTTCTCACGAAAAATAATCTCCTTAATCCCTTCTAGTCTGGTTTTCGTCCTGGCCATAGTACAACCTCTGCCTTGGTTCATATTACGGATGACATTAGAGCCGGGTTAGAACGTGGTCATTTAACAGCGCTTGCACTGCTCGATTTTAGTAATGCGTTTAATACTGTGGATTTTGATGTGTTACTGGGGATATTACGCTCTCTTAACGTATCTCCAACAGTTATTGACTGGTTTCGTAGTTACCTGTCTGGCCGCCGGCAGTGTGTTCGTATCGAGAATGTATGTTCTTCCTGGTGCAATACTTTTGCAGGCGTGCCTCAGGGTGGCGTTTTATCTCCATTACTATTCGCAATTTTTATAAATTCCATTTCAAAAAGCCTTGTTTCTTCCTACCACCTTTACGCAGTCGATCTTCAGATTTACAACCAGGCTCCTTTAAATAGGCTGGCAGAAGCTGTTAGCAATATCAATACTGATCTGGTTACTATCAGTGAATGGAGTCGTGCGCACGGATTACTTATTTACCCTCAGAAGACCCAGGTCATTGTTGTTGGCAGTTCGAGGATGATAGCTAAAGTGTCTTGGTCTCAACTTCCACAACTTCGTTTTGGTAGCAATATTTTGCCGCTATGTCGCGAAGTAAAAAATTTGGGCATATACTTGGACAACTGCCTCTCCTGGGGCCCTCAGCTTCAATACGTCAGTCGCAAAATATTTGCGTCGATTGGATCCTTGCGAAGATTTAAAAACTTTCTCCCAACTAGCACCAAAATTGCGCTTGCTCAATCCCTTCTTCTTCCAATACTAGATTACGCAGATGTCAGCTATCTTGATCTTACCGAGGCCCAGCTTGATAAACTTGAGCGTCTCCAGAACGTCTGTATAAGATTCATATTTGGTCTACGTAAATATGATCATGTCACGGAATTTCGCAATAAGCTCAAGTGGCTGCCCATTCGCTTTCGCCGGAATGCTCATATTCTGTCACTTCTATACAATGTATTGTTTATTCCTTCTACTCCCTCTTATCTTAAAGATCGCTTTTCTTTCCTTTACGACTCACATTCAAGATTACTAAGATCATCGCAAAATCTTCGATTAAAAATGCCAGAGCATTCCTCAATATTTTTTGACAAATCGTTTGCTGTGCAAGGTGCCCGTCTGTGGAATGCACTGCCATTAGTAATTCGTCAAGCAAAATCACTACAACAGTTTCAGAATCTTGTGAAAGAACACTACTTGTCTCTTCAACAAAGTACAAATTGATTACTTTTAATTGGTTTTAATTGGTTATACTTCAGCATAAAAAATAGCTCTTGTGTACATTATGGTTATAATTTTCAAGAATATATATAAATATATTTTTATATTTATATATGTATATAGTTATATATAGTATAGATGATATATAATATGTAAGTTAAGTATAAGTTTGTAGCGTATTAAGTTCACTGTTTTAGTCATGGTACCAGTGCGTACCATGTCATCATTTGTGTACACTGACAACTACCGCAACTCTTTTTATTCCATACTCCAATCCCTGCCTAGGTTGTCTGGAAGAGATCACATTTAGTGATAAGGCCGCCAATTGTACATTTCTGTAATGCATCCTTGTTCTTTATATTGTATTTTACTTGGTGTACAATAAAGAGTTATCTATCTATCTAAATGCGATAACAGCGACGCTGCCAGCGGGTCAGATAAGTTTGTGGAACTGTAATAGGTAAGCTCAGTATTGCTAAAGTCGGTTGTTCCGTAGGTATAGGTACTAACTTTATGGTAGTTACATTGCTGGTGTCTGCGTTAACAATATATAACCTTGTGGCCCTAGCTAATTATTGGCACAATGTGAAGAGTAGGTATGCCAAAAGGCATGGCTTGCCGTACAACAAAGCAAAAAGTCAATCATTTGAGACCTGTAAAAGAATAGCGAAAGGTGTTTAATACTTAACAGCGCGCTTTTACAGAAAGTACTTAAGTCAGTAAAATTTCTTAGTCATGTATGGACCATTGACCTCAAACATGACGGTGACATCGAGGGAGAGCGGAAGGCGTTGTCGGTCAAAGCGAATATGCTAGCTCGCAGATTAGCGCGCTTTTCACTTGATATTAAAATAATTCTCTTTTGAGCCTTTTATACTAACTTTTACACCTGCAGCTTGAGGCCTGGATATACTCAAAGATCTTACAAAGCTTTACGCGTACAAAACAACAACGCGCGGAGGGTGCTGGTGGGGCTGCCCCGTGTCTGTAGTCGGGAATGTTTGCAGCCGCACATGTTAATTGTAATTTTTATGCAACAATGCGTAAGTTACGATTCTCTGATTCATAGGTTACAGGCCTGCTCCAACAGTATCCTAAACATGATTTCAAGTAGGCTGGACCTACATAAGTCGTTGCTGTGCCGTCTCCCATGGCTTGTCGCAGGGATGGCGGTTGCAGTGTTATAATTGTATTTTACTAATATAGCTGTAAGACCTACTGTCCTATAGGTATAATATATACTAACTTAAATAAATAAAGATTCGATTCTATTCTATGTATAATAAGTTTACGCAGACTCATTAATAGTTATTTGTTATACAATAGTGCAAAGTTGCTTTTTAACCGCGTGCTCAATTTTGACAACCGAGCATGCGAAGGATTCTAAAATTAAATCACGAGCGCAGCGAGTGATTCAAAAATTAGAATCCTGAGCATTAGCGAAGAATCAAAAGAGCACAAGGTGAGAAATGTTTGCACTCGAGCGCAACACGTAACTTTTCATCACACCTCAGCGACGAAATAACTAAATTCGAAAAAAAATCTTATCATAAATACTTAAATCTCAGTTTAGGTTACTATATTATGATATTTAAGTATTACAGGACAATCTTTAAATTATAACAAATAATACTTAGGTATAATTAAGAAAAACTAAAAGTAACGTTGCTACAGTATTGGTAATAGAACAGCAATATCGCGCTTAACAATTAAAAAAGTACACCAAGAAGTTCTTAGTTTAAAATAAATTAAAAAGTTGTATGACAAATTCGGCACCATGGAGGTAGAAGTAAATAGGTTTAGGTACTGATATTTTACATTCAGAAACTTGGTGCACACGATGTTCTGAATTCAAATTTACTTTAACCTCTAGAGGATAAAAACGACTTTTTCAGTCAAATATCGAAGAGTAAATGCTCTTTAGAAAAAAAAGCGCGGGAAACGTTGAACCGAATGGTCGATTTTTCTTTCTGATAATTATTTATATTCTATTTTGTATATTATAGGGATAAGAACTGTGTGTTAGTGTTAATATTATTAATATTTAGTTTACATATAATAATTTTTGTGTATAGATAGACTTCGGTCTCGGTAAGTCTTTTATGTATTACTGTATATGAACGAGCCACCTGATTTACCGGCCCCGGGGGGCGTAATGGTCCCCCCGGCGGCAAATTTCATTACTATATCAACTCAAAATAATAATACAGTATCTAATGAGTCTGGCATGGACACGGATTGTTCCGCATCTCAACTTAAACGGAAAAAATCTAACTTTAATAAAATTTGCAAACATTGCAATAAAAAGAAAAGGAAGCACGCTCAAGCAGTAGATGGCAAAACGGGTTGTCACTGTGGAGTAAATGAAAACAGTGACACAAACCCTAGTAAAGACATTGAAAATACTTTATTACAAACACCAACTGTCATTCCTGCGATATCCTTAAACGATCCAGATTCCCAAAGTTTTTCTTCAATAGGAAGGAAACAATACGAAGCTCATGACAAGGCCCCATTTAATATTCATGTGCAAAGAATAACCAAGTCACCTGACGATGGAACTACTCTCCACCCAGTCTCATTCGGGAAATTCCTTTTGAGAAATGGTATAAAGAATATAGTTAATGGTTCTGTTAAGAGAATAGGCAGAAATAGAATTTCCCTAGCTTTTTCAAATTTTAGCGATGCTAATTCATTTATAACAAGTGATAGCATAGAAGTGAACAATTTAAAAGCCTTCATTCCATCATTTCAAATTACACGAATGGGCTTTGTTCGTGGGGTACCATCTGACTGGTCAATTGAGGAAATAATGGACAATATCTCGGTGCCTAATGGGTGTGGTAAGGTTTTAAAGGTAAGGAGAATAAATTATAAATGTACCGAAAACGGTTCAGCAGCGTGGAAACCGACACAAAATGTTGTACTTACATTTGACGGGCAAGTCCTGCCTCAAAGAGTTTATATGTGCTACAATGCACTACCCGTAAATTTGTACACTTACCCCACGATTCAATGTTTTAACTGCTGCCGCTTTGGGCATACTAAACTTCAATGTAGATCTAGGTCAAAGTGTTATAAATGCGGACATGAACATACAGGTGATTCATGTGACGTTGAGGAAGAGAATGTGTCATGTTGTCATTGCTCAGGAAACCATTTTGCCACTAATAAATTATGTCCTGAATTTAATCGTCAAAAGGAAATCAAGTTAGCTATGGCAGAAAAATCTATATCATATGGCGAAGCAGTCAAACTGTTTCCACCTGTATATAAATCGTACGCCAATGTACTAAATTCTGTCCCAGTACCTCACATGAAACAAAACCATCCAGTGTCCCCCATATCACTTTCACAACGCTCATCATCCAATAGTTCATATAAAAAGACAGTTAACGTGAATAGACGTCCAGCTCCCAAATTAAATAAAGGTTATGATCGTGAATCACATAACCAAATCATCAATGATTTTAAAATCCCTTCACCCCAAAACGGTTGTGCTTTGAATTCAAGTCCTAACCCCTCCATGATGTCTTCATCGGATATCATTCAAGTACTTATTATGACATTGACACAGTCCAATATTAAGATACCGTCCAACGTTGCCCCTATAATTAATATGTTTAAATCACTAAAACCCGTCAATAATGGCACTTCAGAAGATACTGCAGTGGAATTGTAGAAGTGCAATTCCTAAAAAATCTGAAATTGTTCATTTGATAAACAAGTTTAACACTTGTTTATTTGCACTTTCAGAGACTTGGTTAAAACCAGGCTCTACTTTTAAAATTCCAGGATTTTCTTGCTTAAGGGATGATAGATCGGATGGGTATGGCGGTGCCGCTTTACTGGTCAGAAATACCATCCCTTTTTGCCCTCTAGTACTTCCTGCATTTAAAGATTTTTCCGTCGTAGCTGCACGGATAAATAATATATGTATTGTTTCTATCTACATTCCTTCTACTTCTTCTACAGCTTTACATCATCTTAATAACCTTATTACTCTTCTCCCTTGTCCATTCTTGATTTTAGGAGATTTTAACTCCCATCACGTCTCTTGGGGTAGTTCTATATCAACTTATTGCGGTGAACTGCTGTTAGAAATTCTAGACGCACATAATATTTGTATACTCAATTCTGGCTCTCCTACAAGACGTACAGGTCCAAATGAGAATATAAGTGCAATAGACCTTTCAATTTGTTCTCCTTCCTTAGCTTCATCCTTAACATGGCATACTTTATCACATACTTATGGCAGTGATCACTTCCCAATTGTTTTAAGTTTTCCCTCAAATGGTTCTCGAGATACAAGAAGTTTTCACAGAATGCCACGATTAAAATACAAACTTAATAATGAAAACTTATGGGAGAAATTCAAAACTGTACTAGAGCTTAAAGTTTCAAACTTACCTAGCTTATCGCAGGATGTAAATGAGTGTAGTAATGCATTTACAAATGCTCTCTTGCAAGCTGCAGACGAAACATTCCCTCTAAAAAATGTTGCTAATGGTAGTATCCCTTCTCCTCCTTGGTGGGACAAGGAATGCACACAAATAGTTAAAGATAGGAAAAAAGCTGAAGAATTGTACAAAAATGATATGTCGGATGAAAATTTTAAAACTGTATCTGGTGCTATAGCAAATGCTCGTAAATTACTCAAAGACAAAAAAATTAAAGGATGGAAAAATTTCTGTCTTTCCATTTCTCCTCGTGTTCATCCCTCGATAGTCTGGCAAAATATACGACGATTTCGTAATGGTGTTAGTGATTGTCGGATTTCTACTATACCTCCAAATTTAAGTGAATCATTTCTCAAGAATCTAGCTCCACCCTCGGCCCCAGAACATAATCTTTTTCAGTGTAACCTTCCTTTTGTAATTCCCCGTAGTCAATTTTCCCTGGATTCCACATTTACTATGGAGGAACTACAGGGTGTTTTATCTAAAATTAAAAATTCCGCTCCAGGTGAAGACGGTATTCCATATTCATTCTTAGCCAACCTTAATCAATCTTCAATTCAGTATTACTTAGATTTAATTAATAAAGTAATGTTATCCGGAAATGTTCCATCTTCTTGGAAATCACAAATAATTATCCCTATTCTTAAACCAGATAAATCACCGGCTGACACCTCCTCATATCGCCCTATAGCTTTATCCCCTGTAATCTCAAAAGTTGCTGAGAATTTAGTTAAAAATCGCCTTGAATGGATTATTGAAAATCGTGGAATATTATCCGAATCACAATTTGGGTTCAGGAAAGGCAGGAGCACCTTGGATAGTGTGGGCACTTTTGTGACTGATGTCCGAGTGGCATTTACAAAAAATGAATCTGCTCTTGCGGTGTTTTTAGATTTAAAATCAGCCTATGACAGAGTAAATCTTAATATTCTGCAATATAAGCTACACAAACTTGCTATTCCACCAATTATTTCATGTTTTATCATAAACCTCTTGTCAGGTAGAATAATTAGGCTAGACCAAGCTCGAGAACAGAGTAGACTGGTGTGGAATGGACTTCCACAAGGATCTGTACTCAGTCCTATATTATTTAATTTATATACTTATGATTTGGCGTCTTCACTTTATAATTCTATTAACATCCTTCAATATGCCGATGACTTATTGTTGTACTCCATTGGTAACACATTTAATTCAATATGTAGCGAAATATCAAATTCGTTAAATAATTTAAAAGTCTGGATGGATAAAAATGGTCTAAGCATTTCACCGCATAAAAGTTCCGTAGTTCTCTTCACGCGTCAGCGATTGCATCCCCCCATTCTTATATATTTCGATAATTGCCGAATACCAGTTAAAAATCAAGTCAAGTTTCTGGGTGTTGTCTTAGATTCAAAGCTAACAGGAATGCCTCACATCGAATATGTTGTAACTAAATGTGAAAAGCTTCTCAATTTGATGAGATGCCTCTCGGGTGTTTGGTGGGGTGGACATCCGGTTTCTTTGAAGCTGCTTTACAATGCTTTGGTACGAAGCGTTCTCGATTACGGGACCTTCATACTGGAGCCTTGTAATATAGCGGGTTTGAAGAGGCTGGATTCCATTCAATCAAAAGCTATGAGAATAATTACCGGAGCTATGAAATCTAGCCCTCTCAATGCATTGCAAGTTGAATGTAGCGAGCCACCGCTTAACCTACGAAGGCAGTTCTTAGCTGATCGTCTGCTTTATAGTGTTTTACAATTCTCAAATAGCCCTTTAATCTTAAAACTTCATATTCTTGCAGATCTCATTCAGTCATCAAACTATTGGAAGTACAAAACACTTCCTTGCTTAGTAATAAGTTACTTGAGATATAAATCAATTCAGGCCCCGACACATAGTTCTCGTACTCTTGACTTTTTTAACTGTAAATATGAAGCCTTAATTTACAATCCGTGTGTTTACTATCTTTCTAATATTGATAAATACAATGCTAATATTTCCTTTAATTCTATTGTGCAAGATAATTGGCCAGGGTGGAATCACATTTATACAGATGCGTCCAAGCACCAATTAGATGATTTTGTAGGAGTAGGAGTTTATCATGTTCAATATAACATTGTCCAGAAAGTAAAATGCCCATCTCAAACGTCAGTTTTTACCGCTGAATGTCTTGGCATCGCTAAGGCTTTAGAATACATTCTTATTTTCAAACTTGGAAAAACTATCATTTTTAGCGACTCTATGAGCGCATTACAGTCACTAACTCGATTTCCTTTCAACTCCAAACCTATTTTCCCTCTCTTAGCAGACATTAGAAGTAAGCTTTATGACTGTTATATGAAAGGATTTTATGTTACTTTTGTATGGATACCTAGCCATTATGGCATTGTAGGTAACGAAAGGGCCCATAAACTTGCGAATGAGGCTGTGGTGTGTGGAGATAAATTCCCTTTTGAAAATTTTACTCACGACCTGGCTGCTCTTCCTAGAGTTTATCTCCGGGATTCCTGGGATTCAGTCTGGAAAAAGAGTAGCCAATTAAAAGGGAAGAATTATTTAAATATTCAACAAGAAATACCATCTAAACCATGGTTCGCTGGTATAAAACTTGACAAAATTCCTACAACCATTTTAATAAGAATGCGTCTTGGTCATACATCTTGTCCGGCCCATCTTTCTAGGTTGCGTATTATAAATAGTCCGCAGTGTGAATGTGGTGATGACTTTGCGGATCTGGATCACATATTCTTCTCCTGTCCTAAACATGACCGTTCTTCCTTTTTAGAAAATTTGATTTCCCTCCGTGTCCCGTTCCCGACATCCATAAATACCCTTCTTTATTCTGTGAATGCATCTATGTATAATATATTTTCAAATTTTATTTGTAGTAATAATATTAGAGTTTAAATATGTATATATATATATATATATATTTTAATTTCTTGATATTATAATATGTCTATTTGATATTTATTTATTTGATTACATACCTATAAAATATTATTATAAAGTGCATACTTCCCCTATTCTTATCCAAAATCAAAATCCTAGTCTGATATTTAATTTTTAAACTATCCGTTTCCCTACCTTTACAAAGTTGTAACCGTCGCTAAATAATAAATATTACAACATAAACCTAAAAGCTACCTACCAGAAAGTTTGAGAATCTCAATACTTGAAACTGGCGGATGCACTGAACGTGCGAGCCATTGCTCCATAATAGGAGGCAAAAAAAAAAAAAAAAAAAAAAAAAAAAATGCTCTTTACGAGATGGGGTGATGAAAAAATTGACTCCCTTAAAGAATGAATTAAATCAAGTTAGTAATCGAAATTTTCATGTGAATTATTATCGCCATTTTTAATTTTTCTTTTAAATACAACGCCGGCACTAGGGAAATTAATTCCTGTGTCCTACTTAACAAAAATATAATTTACGGACATAAAGTAAATGGGTCCACCAATAGTTGTCTTGCTCGGTAATCGAACCCGGAACACGAAATGGCGAGGCGACTGTATTCACCGTTGCGCTACACGTACAATTTATCTATCTCCTTGAGACTGTATGTACCTATCTATTTTCTGGCTTTACCACGCGCCAAGACTTTTGTGTCCGTGTCCATCAACTAACTACATCCATACATACATATTGACTCTTAGTCCCAACACACATACTTCTCTATGCTCTAATTTCCACTACATTTATGCTACTTTCATTCTTCTTCTGACTACTAACTTAAAAAAAAAGATTTGTGCACACATTTTTTTTTCTTAAAAATTTGGAAGATTAATTCATTTTTTCAAAGTTATGTATATAATTAATTATTATATAATTAATATTAATTCACTGGTTTACTCCATATTTAGAACTTAAACTTCTTATTATATACTTACATAGGCTGGCTGAAAATTTATGAGCCTAACATATTAAAACAACACACAAAAATTTCCAAAACTTCTATTTTTCAATAAATTCCCAGTAGATTTAACATAGCATTTATATAAAGCCTGTAACCCACTACAAATATATCTTGCAGTATTGTCCGCTGTTGCCTTATTTCATCTTCACTTCCAAATCTTCACCCCTGCAAGTCCTTTTGAAATTATAGGAGTGTAGACATAAGTTTCTCTACTAGATTTGGCCTATCAAAACACAGAATAATGACTTCTTGACCATGCAATCTGTAAGTCCATAGATCAAATGCAGCTGATTTTGTTGAGTCTGTATTGCCAGGCTATCAAAACTGATGTGCAAATAGCCATTCATAATAGGAGAACATTCTCAGAATTATAGAAATTTTTTGACCTTAATCTTATTCTAGATTTCCATTAATAATATTGAAAAGGCATAAAACCGCGGCAACCCTCTGATTTGCACAAACATTTTATTTGGTGGGAACTATTGTCCTCTACATCAGTCAAGTCCTTTGAGCCATAATGAAATGTTAACTCTTCATTGGCAGACACATCTCTACATGTAAATATTGCCAATTTTGGAATTGGAGACCCACACCTAACCGGCACAATATGGCAGTTTGGATCACAGCTATGGTTAATATACCTGCCAACATTACCAAAACAACTAGGGTCTACAAAAAATTCTATTACATTACCATTTGAATGTTCTTTTAAACAAAATATGTAATTCATTTTCCCCTGTGTCCGATTCAAATTGTGTCTATAAGCTGCTTGGGTTTTGGTGATAAGTTCACCTGCATATTCACAAACAAATGTACCTTCCGGAATACTTGTTCTAGTGTATAGCCCTAAGCCTTTATCACACTTTTGAATTTCAAGGCCTTTAACAGGTCCTCTTTGTACCACTCTGTTACCACAATTAATTGGGCAGTTACAAAGATCATTACATTCTATAATTGGTTGCATTCGTTTAAGAGGGTTTAATTTATATCTAAGCAAGCCATCTTTGTAATAGGAAATATAGTTATCTCCACAGGCTTTGTGCAAGCAATCACATAATACAATGTCACTCAAACACGTAGTCTTGCAGTTGCAATGGTCTGTGAGTTGAGAGTTAAAATCATTACACAATTCAACATAATCCAATGTATCTTCCTCTGGTCCAATGATATTTTCTGATACATAGAAAATATCATTCCCAATAAGTGTGTAATTATCTTCCATATTTTCCTGATTATAATTTTCCAAATTACCTACATTGCAACCTTCCCAAACCTACAATTTATTTACCAACCAATGTATATATGTACTCTGTGCCTACAATATCCAGATCTCCTGTATATTATGCCAGTTATTATACTCTTTGATCATCTGGATCAAAGAGTATAATAACTATATATAATAATATATATTATTATCTATCAATCAAGTACATACAGTGGGACAAGGGTCTTTAGGAACGTGACTGACATTTGTGGAAGGTCGACACTATGACGGCAAGGGTTGCTTTTAAGAAAATTTCCCTAATATAATACATAGGAAAATTTAACAACAGCAATAGACTGTATCCATTGTATTTTGTATCAATTGTATTATATAACTTTGACGGGCCAGTTGGCCTAATTGGTTTTCTTTTAATTCCCACTCAGGACAGATATTTGTGTCCAATAACATGTCTGTTTGTCCCGTGTCTAGGTGTTTTGTAGGTATATCAGCTATTTGATTTCCATAGTACAAGCTTTACTTAGTTTGGGATCAGATCAGATGGCCGTGTGAGCATAATTTCCCAGGAATATCAAACTCTAAAAGTTTATAGGGTACCCCATATATTATCGATTTATGCTATTAAATTATTTATAATATAAATAATTTAATAGCACAAGGGAATAAAACAGTCATTATTATCTTTATAAATAATTTTGTTCTAAAATTTCTATTTCATTCACATTACTTAATACTACATTAATGAAAAACTTCAAACGAAAAACTAATAGACGGGTGTGACTTAAAAATCAAGCATGGTAACATTTACCTATCGGGGCGGCAACTCGCTCGTTAACTTTTTCAAATGGAATTATCGAGCCGTCACTGTGTTTTTCAGTCATGAAAATCTCCTTATCCTTTAGGACTATTTCCCTGACACCACTTTTGGCATATTGTTAGTGTTTTTAACCAAATAATACAATAATAAACGTAGGAACAACAGTGAGCAAAGCAAGCTGTGGCAGAACTGTCAAAGATACACTTTACAGGATGGCGGTGTTAGTTCCACTTTCAGCCACGTTCATAAAGATCCTTGTCGCACTATACCTACCTACTTCTCTGCCACAAACAAAGAGCATATAAAGGGCTCCAAAAACAACTACTTTTATACTCTATGCTGATTAGGAACTGAAAGATTAATTGTCAAAATTGTTCAGTAATGGAAAAGAAAATTTTATTAATTCACAAATAATAAACTCATTATTTTTAAATGAAATTTCTTTGTAAAGAATTTTTCTTTTACAGAAATTCTACGAACCAACTAACTAAACAAATACATAGATAATTTGCCCAGCCCCGGATCATCAATATTTTAAAAGCGGGGCAAAAACTGATAAATGCCGCCCGCTCCCCCCCCCCTCACTTGTATTACTTTTGACATTTCACGTCTTTATAATTTCAGCTATCTGTTGTCCACTAATTGGTTAAATTTTGGACAAAGTCCTTCCGAAAATAAAGCATCCATCGCTGTTATTTCTGTATTAAGCCTATTTATTTAATGATAATAATGTATTCCTAGCCGTATTTTGGCCACCCCTACCTGTCTCAATAAAGATTAGCCATCTGCGCGGGGCATATTATAGTGCAAATCAAACAAACACAGGAGCACTTTCTATTCCATCATTCTCGATGATCCGATGGGGTGCCTAGCTACACGACCGGAAAGAGGTCAAGTACAGGACCGACGGCTTTACGTGTATTACCGCCAACTCCGAAGCTTCGGACTGATGCTGAGAATTTTTTTTTCAGTAAAGTCCCAATATCACTATTTGGCCTGACCCGGGATTTGAACCCAGGACCTCGTTCTCTGCGGGTGGACACGCTACCGCTAGACCAACGAGGCAGTCATATCTATAGTTATTGACGCGTATATTTATAAAATATATATCCTAGTTACACGGTCATATTTATTTTGTTGTTAAGGCAAAAAGTGACTGCGGGTGGGTATGTCGGACTCGCACCGACTAAACCTAACCTGCCGTTTTTATTTCTATAAATAAATCTTCAAGAGGAGGCCATAAGTGAGGGCTAGAAACAGTGGGTTCTTGGGGCTCAGAAGTGCGGTCCTTTTTTAGGAAGTTGTCCAGACGGCATGTGGAACAACGCATAAGCCTTGTCATCCAAAAAAGTAACGTCGTTAGATTTTTGGGCTTACTACCCGCAGATGGCGACTTGAAAGCAGTTTTTTATCTGTATGCTGTACTTTTATTTGTAATTTTGTAGTGTGATTTTAAGTTTATAATGATAGTTTTAGTTTGTACGTAGTTTTAATAAATTTCCAATCGTTAGTAAATAAATTTAAAAAACCTTTAAAAACAAAAAACCTTTCGGAAATTTGATTTAGAATTTGGTACATATTTATTGCAAAAAGATAGCAATACCGTTGTAAGTTAATTTTAACAACATCCATTATTTTATTATAATAATACAAGTATTTAACTTAACTTAATAACAAAGAACTTAAATAAACTTATAAATATACATAACTACCTACATTAGAAAGAAAAACTAAATCTACGAAAAAGTAAATTATATACATAAATAAATTAAAACTAACTACAGATGGCGCCGTAGCATTCCTCCGAATCGAGGCCATGAGAAAATTTGCCCAGAAGACTGGCTGCATTACCACGTTGTATTGCTTAACTAATTCTTTGGCCAAAGAAAAAGCCAGTTGTAAGTTAATTGAATAAGAATTTAAACCGCAAACAATTAATAACCTTTTTACACTATTTTAGTGAAAGAGTAATTTTATTTTTATTTTTTTTATATCAGAGGGTTACAAACCTGCAAGTGACAAGTCGCGGGTGCGTTGCCGACAAGTGTTGCTGACTTTTTTTTCCCACCCCGATGAGCTTTCGCGACCGTACTCACACACAGAAACACAACATTAATATCATTAATGGTGGAATTATTTAAAATGACTAACAACTTATTGCCATATTTTATTTAGAAAGACACCTATCAATAAATATTTATATTTACCAACCAGCGCATGTTAATATAATTCCGCCTGAAAGTTTTCCGTGGAGAAGTTGTCTATTATTAGTAATTTGATAACTTTTGCACAGGCTGGAATATAAACATCCATGTTGTTTTTAAGTCTTACTATTTATTATTTAACTAACAAAACGCAAAATATTTATTAGTTTCTAAAGAAATATTTAAGTATGATTTAAGAACTGTCAATTTTATCCTTCATAATTAACCACAGTAGCTGACAACTTGTCTATTGCCTCAATAAATGTCACTCATCCCTTTTCTAACAGAAAACCACATCTTTTAGACATAATTTTGACATCCTCACATAATCACGTCTCTAAGCACGTTCACACAACTCACACACATAATTATGTAAATGTAGCAAGTCATGTATGTTAACTATCAATTACGCAAAGACATAGGCAACTGTCTCAGAAAATGTTTGTGGTTTCTAAATGAGATACATTATTATTATTTGAGACATTTACCGTGTTAGCCTGAGAGACTTTCACTGGCATGGTTCACGGTGACCTCTTGTAACAAGCAAGTCAGATATGCTTGACGCTGCAGCACACGTTGTGGACTGAGGAAATTTGTGAGGACATGGGAACTTGTTCGAACCGTATCCGAAGTATTTATAGCCTTTTTAGGGCCAAAATGATTAATATTTCTAACATTGCTATGTCCCGGACCAGGCCGATAAAAAGGAGACGTTCCGTGTACTGGTGGTCAACAAATACTGCGCATATTGTGCATCTCTTTCGTTAGATTATTGCGCTTCAAACTAGGTAGCATCTTCAATGCGAAGGTACAATCCTGGAACGAACTTATTGAGAGATTAATCTTGGTAATTAGTAAGCTCACACCGTGGACCTTTAAAGTATCGCAACACTTTAATTTTAATTCCACGTTTCTATAAGATTAATTAAGTATACAAACAAGTGACATTCGTACGTAACAAAAGCATTAGGAATAGTTTTTAATAAAATGTAGTGCTTACATACTCTTTGTCACTCCGTTTCGGCGCGCGGTCTGGCCAACAATTTCGGTTTTTTGACGGCAGCGCTACATGTGTACTTGGTATAATAAAATATTAGCCCATTGACGATCTAATAGAGTGTTGCCATATGTAGTATGTTTCTGTCTCTTTTCCTCGAAGGCTTGAGTAAGCGATTTGAAGTTTTGTAAAGAAACCATCCGTGTCCGCGCAGGCGCAACGTTGAACGTCTTGCGTGACGTAATTGCCCATTCATAGTTTTTATTCATTGAGAATGTAATGAAGTTTTCAAAACAATTTCATGATCATGTGTTGTGTTGTATAGATTTAATATGTAGCAATGTGAGTTAAGTGTTCAGAACTACAATGCATGAAGAAAAGATTTACTAAGTTTGACTGTGTGCATTCATTCATTGATAGAAGTCTGCATGTAGTATTGAGCACATGCGCAATGCAAGTGTGAATTCATTTGGTTTACTGTGTTTGAGGAATGTTTATTCCAAACATCGGCGAAAATGTGGATTCTTAGAGTGAACTTTGTGTATGGATTTCAATTACCCAGTTAATTTGAACTCAGGCTCAAGTAGACCATTACGACACTCCGGAAGTGGCGGGACTTGCCGGCCGAACGGGCTCGTTCCGAAAGAGATAACAGCGGATGAAAGAGATAAACAGTTATGGATTTAACATGGCGGACGATACGCGTAAAGTGCGAGTTGAAGAAAGATTGAAAATAAAGATCGGTATGTATTGTTTTATACAATTTCTGTATTAAATGGACGTAATTTGTATTCAGAATTTGTTTTGTGGTTAAATATGTGAGTTTCAACTCTTAGAGTGTGCCTCAGAAAATATTGTTGTCATTGTAGTGAACAGGTGGTAGGAAAGAACTTAGGGTTTATTGAAGTAGTTATCGTTACAGAGGTAATTTAAGTGACTGTGCAGAGTGCGTATGCAGGTGATCTAGCTGACTATTATCCATTTAGAGTATATTTAATGCACTAGTTCTTTGTTTTCCTCTTGTGATGTTTTGACAGTTCACACAGTTTTATGAATGAAATTGAATTACCGTGGATACAATGAATATCGTGCCTAGATCATATTAGATTAGATATTGTTGTCTATTTTGATCTTAGAAATTATTACGACATAAACATGTTTACTTAAAATTGGTTGCATGTTCTATATCTCTGCTATACGTATATACATCTATACTTTCCAATTTATTGAACTTACTTTATTTTGTCTATCGACACAGGAAAGATCTAAGTTTGCCGTTTAATCGACATACATTTTCATTTTACTTTGTTTAAACATAATTATAACAGATGAACAAATGTTAATAGTAGCTACTGGATTACTACTTCAAATTGATGCCAACATTGTTTTTAGGTTGAATAGTAAAGTATATTAGATTCCAATGGTATACTTACATTTGACTGGAATCACCTTTTACTAATGATTACCATGGTTAAATTCTCTTCATATAATCTAAGGGCAATTGTTTCACACATTTTGTTACTTTAATAAGTCATTAAGTTAGCTGCAACTTACCTTATGGTAAGAAGTTACATTAAATTATAGTCACATGTAAAACCCAAGGCGTTGCTTAAATGTGACTAAAATCTGCTTGAAGGATGAAAATCCAATTGAACTCTACTGTACAAAAATGCAACTCATAATGCCAAGCATGGTGACTTCGGCATACCCCTCAAAATAGCAATGTTGCAATGTTATAGAGAGCTTTTGGGGAGGCCTACGTCCAGCTGTGGAGGATATCAGACTTCAGACTATCAGACAAAAATTTTACCTTTACTGTTAGAAATTTAAGTAAACCATTTCTTCATTTAGTCTTCAAAGGTCTGGTAAATCAGATTAGATTCTAATGATTTTATACTTATCAATGAATACTTAAACATTTCATAACTGTAATAAGACAATAGAGCTGTACATTTAACTCACAATATATAATTATAAGGTGTTAGCAAGAAATGTCAATATGGCTGGCTACAGCTACAGATAGTTTGTAAAATATGTTAGTATTTGCCAGGAATTAGAATGAGGTATAGCTGGCATACCAGCAGTATTGATTCCATTTCCATTGTCTTGATTCTATATATCCACACCATTCTAAATATTACTTATTGGGACCTTACAATCAGCTGGACAGTTAGTCTCTCACTGAAAAAACTTTAGTTAAAGAATGAAAGAATAGGACTGAATAACCAAATATTTACCTAACCTTATGTGATACATACTTCCTCTTGGTTCAACTACTGATTCATATTGATGTCTATTGCTGAGGATATTATGTATTGTATAAAACATGCTTTGATGTTGAATATTCCCCAGTATAATTTTCTACTGATTAAGTTTGTTTCATTTAGTTATCACATGCAAGAACAAAATTCCCTAGAGCTTACAACTGAGACAAAAAATTATACCGAGGGCTGTGGTTGTGTATAAAATAATACATTCTATCAGTAATAAGCAATCATAGAAGACACAAGACACAGATCATAGCTATCTATCCCCCAATATAATATAATATATGATAATATTATATGATTGTAAGTTGTTAATTTAATAGACATAAATATTGAAGCCAACTACACCTTACAATGGAGGTTAAGAATGTTCTCTTATTTCATTATTTCTTGAATTTATTTAAATTATTTTCTTGTTGATGTTTTATATTATTTTGTTTGTTTTTAATTTACACTCCTTTTATCATTTTCAACCCTTGCCAATATCAATAGTCATTCAATACCTCCAAATTAAACAGAATCACAACAGATTAGAGGAATAAGCCTACCCGGGAAACCACATGAAAAAAAAAACGCGCTAATACACTACCTCAAAGGTGGCATTGAAACATGTGCATATAATATCTAAAAAAGGTGGCTCTTAGGAAAAAAGTATTGAGACTGTTTTTATAGAATATTAACTAATCTACAATTTGGTCTCAGCAAATTTTATGATAATACTTACCGTTTTGCTGAAAATCTGAGTATTTTATTTTGCATGTGCCGGATCAATGAGAACTTTTCACATTTCCTTTATAATAGTGTTATGAAAGATCCTATCAATTTTCAGCCTAATGTTACTCTCTTGTTTTTATACATAGATATAAATTCAAAATAAATACTATATGAATAAATTATATTATAGTACAATGTAATTTAATTCATTTATTACTGAATAATTGTTTTATTCTATTAATTACGTTTTTACTGTTGGTCAGATTGCAATTTTCGTTCAGACAGTTTGAACCCCACCTGTACTTGAAATGTTATAATGACTATTCCGTCAACAGAGACCAATTCTAATCAATTGAAATCAAATGTGTTTGGCTAGTTAGTCCACCTGGTGGTGCTGTACTATACATGGGTCATGGTCAATGGAAAATTGAATATTACATAGTTTATTTATTAAATTACTGATGTTACACATGAATAGTCATATTCAATTATTTTGTTAAATTCTACAACTAACATCAGTGGTCGCCTCACCATTTGAAATTGAGTTAAAAAAATGAATTTGAATATAATTTTCAATACATTAATAATTTAGTATGAAGTGCCCCAATGATCTTATGGGGGGTAGCCGTAACATGCTGGATGCAACTAGGGTAAGACTGTCCAGCTATGATCCTCTTTCGGTGTAC
The DNA here is from genome assembly GCA_951640165.1 of Pseudoips prasinana. Lineage (NCBI taxonomy): Eukaryota > Metazoa > Arthropoda > Insecta > Lepidoptera > Nolidae > Pseudoips > Pseudoips prasinana. Next base: position 15,673,818 of record OX621236.1, on the reverse strand, counting down.
ATGATGAATTTAATACAAGCTATAATATTATAGTTTACATAAATATAGACAAAAGCTGGTCCAAAAATCTTTGGAAGTACAGCAGAAACCAGCTACGACTGATAGTAGCAGTATTCACGGGCCACTATGGCACCAACTATCACTTACACAAACTGGGACTGTTGAATAGCCCGATCTGCAGGACCTGTAGGGAAGAAAATCAAACAATGCTGCATATAATATGCAAATGCGATGCATTGGCAAGATACAGAATGGCCATCCTGGGGCTGGCATATCCAGAACCAGGAGACTATAAAGATCTAACCCTAAGAAGCGTACTGGATTATGTGAAGACTTCATTCAGGGCTCTAGGGATAGAATGAAAACCAGTGGGGGATAGTACAAAAAATCCTGAAGGGTCGAAGTGCTGTATGCAAGTACACCCCATCAAAGATAAGATAAGATAGTTTATTTATAATAATAGGATACAAATAAACTTACACTATGACCTTGACAAAATCTCTAATGTTGCAGTAAGGGTGGTGTTTATAGTAGTATATTTGACCTGGGGAATTAAAGCCAATCCTTTGGTTTTTCTGGACATACCATTCTATAAAAAAAAAATCCCCCTGAAAAAGCTTTGTTTGGAACTGTACCACTTTACTCTGGCTTTTTCCATTTATCATAAATTGTGGCTTAAATTAAATGAATTCTCTTAAATCTTTTAATATCTATAAGTTTCCTAATAAAATATAGACTTTGTGGTTGGTTTCCCAAAGTTGCACTGATTTGGAGTCATATCAAAACAATCCAGAGATTGACATTTTATATTGTTCATGTTTTTCTTAAGTAATGTGGAAAATGTGGTGTGTCGGTAAATGTGTTACCTACTTCCGTTCCTTTCGTATCCTTCTTTTGATGCAGATGCTGCTTTAGTTTTACCAAACCTGATTTGAATTCTCTTTATTGAATAAATCAAATAAATGATAAGTTAAGTATGGAGTATAATTTTTCCATTATCTCTTGGAGCACTCTCGGATCCTTTAACTGGCAACCGCCACATATTCAGTTATTTTTTTACCCATTCAGAGCGATTTCCAGAGTTTATTACATTTCAATTAATTTAAATTATTGACTAATTCTCAACGAATAGTAAAAGATCACTATTTATATCTATTTACAATACATATTATGTATTGATAGTAGAGCTGGTATCAAATGCAGTACAATCGAATGACGTGCTTTAAGTAATACACTCCCATATGCAGGCAGGCACAGCAATGTATGATAATATGATTGATTTGTGCCGGTGGCAGCGCGAGCGCATAAATCTGCGATAACGTGAAGTGTGTCTGCTTCGATAAGGGTGCAGTATGCCTTCCGGGGCGCGACCTGCAACGCTTTCGCCTGTCTGACTAAGTACGTACACTAAATATTAACAGATTTAGTTGTACTTATACATTAACTGCTTCGTTGGCCTACCAGTAAAAGTATCAAAAATCTAAAGTTAGTACCGGGGCAGAGTAGGGGCTTTCGATTTCATCCCCACAGGCTTTACCCTAATGCCTTGCCTAAATACTATGGCTTCGGTCATATCAACTGGTATTTGTATAACCAAAAGGGGCCAATAGGTGTTATTAGTATTTTTCCGAGTCAGGAAGTTTTCGATTCATTTTTCTCAGTTGGTGTCGTATAGTCGTATTGAATTATGAGAGTGAATAAAGAGCTTGTATGCACGATTGTATGGCCTATAACATCATATGAAGTTAATTAACTGTACATTATCTAATGTGTTTAAACAATTTTAGCATTATTTGTCGTAATAATAATATCCTGGGAAATTATTATTTAGGCCGTCTGATCTCAAACTAAGCGGAGCTTGTAGTATGGAAACCAGATAACTGATATATTAAATTATTATTAGGCTTACATCAAATCAGTGAGCTAAACATTCATTCAGATGAGTGCTGGGTATTATTGACAATAGTTTACACATAAAATACAAAATAAATAAAAGTATGTAAGTATATTATATTTTACTAGCTATACCCCGCGGTTTCACCCGCGTTAAAGTAGTTTTGGCGTAAAAGAGTAACAAACATAGATCCATCCATCACATTTATAATATTAGTAGGATGTGTACCTCTAGCGGTTTTGGCAGTGCACGCCGAAATAGCTCGTAGATGTTAGATTTTTTCCTATTTACCTGACAGTTAGCGTCATAATTTGGACAATTCACACAATATCTTTATAAATTGTAGGCTATGTTTTTAGGCTGATGTATACGCTATATTATTGTAAAGTTTCATTAAAATCCATTCTTTATTTTTAATGTAAAAGAGTAACAAACATCCATCCATCCATCCATACTTACAAACTTTCGCCTTTATAATATTAGTAGGATTTACCACCGCGTATAATCTTTAACCTGGAGTTCCTGTGAAGATGAAACCTTAGTTTAATTATTAAGGCAACAACAGTCTACACCAGTGTGTGTGCTTGTACCTCTGTCTATTACAAATAACAAACGCGACAGCCTTATTTATGTACGGTACAGGTACGCATTAGTTATGGTAACATCCGTTGCGCTTGCCTCTTATCTACACCGTCGAACATCGAATTGTTCCGACGATTGGAACAAGGATGTGATTTTATGAAAAAGTATAAAGTGATCGAAATCACTCCAGGCTTCGCTTGTCTTTGTTCACACCACACATAACCAAGTCAGAAAGGGCAGACGCTAATTGAGTCCTATTATTTCTTTTATCGTGGTATGAGTCACGAGCGAGTTACCTGGGCCTTCTGAGGTTCTGTAAAGTTTCATTAGTTTAGTTTTAATTTGCGGTAGTGACGCAGTTTGGTAGCTGTTAGGAAGCCCGGGTCTACAGATAGTTTCCTTTCACAATTGTATCTAAAAACACAAAGTTTTTAGCTACAATTGTGAAAAAACACAAACATACTTTTTCAAAGAATAGATTCTGAAACCTTTTTACGAAAATGTATTACGGACAGATTAGGGTATGTATAATAGTGTAAACTTAAAACAAAATTTCTGATGTTGGCAAAAAGAGATTTAAAGCTATGCTACCTGTATTTTTAACCTTGTTCAATGTAAAAGTAAATAAAAAAGCAGTGGCGTGAATCATCGCTAAGGTATACATATGTAAACAATATTTAGCACCATTAAATATAATTGTAATTAAGGGTAGGGCCACGTAGCCTACCATGACAAGGCGCGAGATTTTAAAGAGAATATTACACTTTTATATTTTACTTGACTCTGAATGTCATTTGGCAAAAGGCAAAGCTTGTGGACTCTTTGGAAGCTCGCTACATCCATAATAAGTAGGCAACATAATCTTTGTTTTTGAAAAGCATAAGTGGTATGAATCATTCAATTACATAGGTATCACGTCTTATTTCTTGTGTCAACATGGGCTCAGATTACCTGCATATATCACTGATGTCACTCTAGTGGACACTCTTGATGTTTATATACAAGTGCCGGTATCACATACATAGTGTAAAATAAAACGTTAGGTAATTAGTAATAAATATGATAAGCCCCAGCGGTCACTAGATACACCTAATTGTATTTGCTTGATAGCTGGTATTATTAGATGCCCCTTGTAGCTACTCGTTAGCTTGTAATCAGAGGACGGTTATTGTCCCTTGATTTTCTAATAACATTTCGCTCTTTAGAATAATGTTTTAAAGTTTCTAATTAATTAGAATATGTTTACGTCAAAATTGTTCGTTTTATAACACTAGCAGCTAATCGGCCTAGGAAAGTGCCCTATTTATTTATTTAAACTTTAGTACAGCGATAATGTACATAGGCGGACTAAATGCCAAAGGCATTTTCTACCAGTCAACCTTAAGGTAGTGCAGAGAGTTCATGGCAGGTGCACTTTATTGACGAGACATTTCTGCGTGAGGTTTCTTAGAAATATACTCACGAACTTTTTTTTTAAACGCGAAGTGAGACTTAGCCATCCTGATTCCTACAGGAAGCTCTTTCCAAAGAAGTATGTATTGGACAAAGAAAGAGCAGTGTATTTAAGTTTATTAATCCCCGAAAATGTATTAAAATTCCTACCTGTGACGTTATCAGTGATAGATTTAATTATGGTTGGATATTACCATTACCTATAGTTCTTGTTAATCATAGATTAGGAATTTGATTAAGAGCATTAAAAAGGAAAACTTAATAGCTTCCTCAATAGAGCAAAAAAATCTGCTTCTATAGATTTTTTAGAAAACGTAATAGTATTAAAAAACAAGTTAGAACCCTTGTTGTACATTAGAATATGAGGAATCTTTACTAACCTTTAAGCGCGGTCTCAAGCTAGCAACATATCTTTTAGGTTTTGTTTAACAAATGTCTACCATAATAATGTGTATGCACAAATGGATTAAATCGGGGGTAATGTCTTTATTCGGCATTTTATTATCGCCGTCGTTGGTGACGGTGTCCCACTGTTTGGTTTGATTTTTGCCTTTTACCGCATTTATCTTGTGTGTTATGAGGTATTGTTTGAACTTATACCTCCCGAAACGTTCAGTAATAGTAGTAGTAATTTCATCCATATCACCTGGATTTATGGTCGTCTACCACCATGAGTTTCACAAGTACCTTGTTATGGGCACTGGTAGGACCTGCGCGATAACAAGTTACTTGTGGAATTAAACTGCTGAAGTACTTCCACACCGGTATTGTATAGCAAGCAACCTTCACGAAGCGAACCTATTCCTTTCTTAAAAGGCGGAAATGCACTTGCGCCCCTTCTGGTGTTGCGAGTGTCCATGAACGGCGGTGATCATTTATCAGCAGGTGACACGCTGGCTCGTGTGGCTTGCTAGTTTATTAAAGAAATATATAAAATTGGCATAATTTACGATCTTTATATTTTGATGAAGTCAAAGGACATAATATATGTATGAATATAATGTTATTTAATTTAAATTTTTACATTATTCATGTCTAAACTATAAAAGCCTTTCTGTTAAATTTGCTTTCTTTGGCTTAAGTCTAGCATTCCGACAAAGCATCATTCAATTTCGGTATTTATTTCCTATATATTACCTACATCAACTGTCAATCGGAAATCTAGGTTAATTCTTTCTGAACATGGCTAGTAAATTTTAAGCTATATCTGCTCCAGATTATACAGGAACATCATAATATTTTTTATAATGTCTAAAGAAATAGTTCGAGATTATAGTGTAGTAGCTATCGATGTTAAGAATGAGTCATAATGTAGAGTCTTTGTGCCTCTCGTGAGTTGATGTTTAGGATAATGTTAATTAGCAATATTCTGAGTAGTGAATTAGTGTGGAGGCGCGTCGGTACGGTGAGGCACCGCCGAGCGTCGCTTTGTACATAGTTATCTCGTACGACAGCGCGGGGCGGGCGGTGGCGGCGCCGAGTGAATGGGGCAAACCAAGCGTTTTCCATTCAGCGTACCCATTCATGGAAACTCGTCGATCCGTTAATGAAAAACGCGCTCTTTTATCGTCACCGTTATCGCCGCCTACGCGGGGCCACCACGTGTGCGCCGCCTCGCTCAATGTCATATTTTCATTCAATCATCAACACATTCGCATAACATATGAATTATTATCATAGATAAGATTATTAACATGATAGTGAATGCTATTGCGTAGTATCATAGTATCGAATAATGATTTGTTCCATCAAGTCAAGATTTACTCATTTATTTTAGCGTGTGTCGTTTTTAATTTGACTGTCTCTGGTACTGTTGCACGGAGGTAGCGGGTTTGTGCCTCGCAACAGTATAAATATTTGTTTGGATACGAGCACTTGAGCAGGGTTTAGTTGGTTGAGAATATCAGCTATAATCCACTCTGTATTTCGCCCAACATTTGTTATAGATAGTTAGAAAGGTAACAGATTGTGACATCGAGTCTTACCGTCAATATTAGTATTTCTGAGGCCCGATTGCTTGTGTTGTTCTGTTAGGTAAACACAACAGGTTAGGCTGGTTTTCTTACCGTACCTACACGAAAAAGAAAAAGGAAGACCAGAAGTTTTTAATTCGCATCCTAATAATCAACCATTATATTATCATATTACCTACATGTAACTAGCTATACACTCATAACTCATTTTCCGTAAGCGAACGTTTTCTTATTTATGACGTTTCCTCTTAAACAATACTGAGCAATTTATTAAACCTCGGTGTGATAGCAATCGTACACCATATGAGCTACGCACCATATATACAAAATGAATGTGTGCGAGAAACGAATAAAGCCGCGAGATGAGAAATCTCAACCCGGCACAGTGAATAATATCGTCTTTCACTTTTAACTTTCATGATAAAAATCGCATTTTCTTGTCGTGCCTGTGTTGTTTTATATTTTTTGTTTCGCTCAAGTCCGCTTTGCGAAATTTGTCGTCAGAATCGGATAATGATAATGTGTACCTTTAGTAGGTAGCGTAAGTTCATTGTGTAGGTACGTGGGTTGACGTCTTGCGTCGTTGGATATTGTGGTACAGTCAGCAATAGCATGGCCTAGCATGGTAATACGAATAATACAATATAGGTACGGAGTTAATCCGGAATGATAGAGATACATAGACATGTAAGCTCAACACGCCATACCTCAATGCTGCCAATGCAACCTATTGTTTCAATCAAAATATATATGTATGTGATTTAGTGCTTCAGATATTATTATTTTATTTTACAAACAAAGTACACTCAGTACAGTCGTAGATATTTCAATATTATTCGTTTTCGTATTATTCCCTTTATTGTTCACATCCTTCATAAGTATATATTTGTGTATGTATCATATTTTTCAGTATATAACGATATAATACAATTATTATATTTTATTTTTTATACATAAGAGGGTCCAGTTGAAAATCAGTGCCACGCCCCTGGGTTGGCTAATGCTGAACTGGATACCTAGTTGCTGCAATTGACAGACACATGCGCCCACTTGAATATTAACAATTTTTTTTAATATTGACAAGACGTATATGTATTTGTGTGTAAAGTGTGTCTTTCAATGTTAGCAATAAATTTTCTTTTCTTTCACATGTGATCAAATAGGCAATTTTCCGAGTTCATTGGTCAAAGCTCTACTATTTGGATGACCTTGAGAATTTTTTTTAGCGACCACTCTTTAACCGGCACGCAGCCGGTGATGAAATATATGGAACAAAGACGTAGGTACGCCGGTACTGTTTAATCCCAATTAGCTACTATTTACTTACCAACTACTACACTTATAAGGCCTTGTTAGAATTCCGGCTAGATTTTAATTTTCGTGAACATACCTAGCAGATGTCGATAGTAAATGATTAGTAACTTACATGTTTTAATTTATTGTTAATTCCTGTGGATAAAAACAAACACTATACTATGTACCTCCTGGTTGAATTGATTACAGATTTGTTTTATTTAAAGTATAGGAGGGCGCCTAAAATACGATAAATTTTTTTTCTCTTCAGATGTTCTGGACTTTTGTGTTTATTGTGTACTATCTGTGCCCCGCAGTTTTACCCGCGTTAAACTTTATAAATTATCACAGCTCCTCCCCTTATGTGATAGCGTGATAATATGTAGCCTATATGTTGACCCGACCTCTTAGTAATATTCATGCAAAATTTTAAGTAAATCCATGCAGTACTTTTTAAGTTTAGCCCGGACATACATACAGACAAAAATTCTAAAAAATATATTTTTGGCTTCAATATCGATTGTAGATCACGGCCGAAGTATTCTTTTTAAAAAATATTCAATGTACAGTTTTGACTTTCCTACGATTTTATTATATGTATAGATAATCTAAATTTTTTCACGTTTTTGCGATGGCGTTATATAACTCATTAATTTATAAAAGCCGATAATAGTTTAGTTTCTGCGAAACTACTTCTGTTGCTGACCATGCTATCGTAGGTTATCCGCCTACTCGATTTGTAGCATTAATTTACCTAATAGAAGATATTAACAAAGTCGCAAACGTAATTTAGAAACAACTGATGTAATTACGGATTTACAAAACTATACACATTAACAATTTTTATAATATTTAGTCATTATTCGTGACGGGAAGACTTTCCATTTGTGTGATCATCGCATGAAATTAACAAGAACGCTATTCTTATAAATATCAGTGAGACTTTTGAAATGGGTGTTTTATTGGGGATGATGCTTTAGTAAAAGTTTTATTTTTACTTGACGTTTCTAGGAGCTAAAACAGGCAAGCGGGGGCTAAGTCGTCTGGCAAATAAGGCGGTTAGTGACATGGAGATACCTGAGAGGATCGGCATTCGGAATTCGTATGGATGGCCATACTTTATATGGAAAATTTGAAAAATATTAAGAGTAGTAGAACATTTAGTATAATTCCAAGTATAATTATAATGGCCTTTATATCTTCAAGTTTATTAATAATGTTGTATAGGTTTGTCTATTAAAATTGAAATAATGATTTTGTTCCACTTAAAATAACCCCCTTCAAAAAGAAGGTTTATCGATTCGGCGGTATGTTTGTGTATGTATGTATGGAACGCGATTTCTCTATTGGTTGTGCATCAATTTCATCATTATATTTTTGATTCGGTGGGAATGCTTTCGAGGAGATCCCATAGAATGGTGCTCAAAAACAAAGAAAAGTTTAAGCCAGCACATTATTAAACGATTTCAAAACAAAATAAGTCTATGAGAATCACATGGTATTATAATAACAGTAATTATTGTAGGGTGCTAGAAGCCTAATCTTCTTCGAACGTAGAGAAAAGTATATACCTAGGGAATGTTTGTTTCGTTACTTACTATATGAGTGCCGATGTTTACTTACCGTGTTGACCTTGCCGTTTTCCTATAATGTTATATATAACAAGATAACGAAATCGATAAGTATCTTACCCAAACGGTTCCCATGCGCTCCGACAGCGCCGAGGTAAAATACTCTCGATTTCGAAACAATTGCACTACGCATACGGGCGTGTGGAACCATCTTAATGAGTGCCATTGTGGTATGGCTAAATAGCTGGTGCGTATTCGTTTCCTCAGTGGCTGATGGCACTATTGAAAGGATCCCGTTTCTCTCCCACGGTCCAGTTTAATGGCGTGTGGTACTGTCATGTTGATGATGATGACGGTTGTTTTTGCATCAGCAATTATGTACAGTTTGTTGTGAGTTTCTCTAGAACTACAATTACAAATTTGTGAGAGTCGCAGGAAGGTTCCTTTGTTTTAATACCCTGACTCTCGAACTTCAATTTACTACACTTGCGTATTTTATAATTGGGCAATTAGACGAAGAAAAAATGTGAAAGCGTTAGAAAATTTGCGTGACGTAATTTATAAACACAATAAAATATCTGCAGGCTTTTGATTAAACTTTTTCTTTTATTCTTCAAAAAGACTGAATTAACATATAGAAAATAATTTATGAAGCAGCTAAAAAAACAGCTAATGATGCCATATAGACGCAATGTGTCCTCAATTCTATACAACAAAAATCGGGTTTAATTCATTTTTGACATATTTATTATTAGTGATCGATTTTGTCGTGATAATAATGTAATAAAGATACAGGTAATACATATTTTTATATGAGCTATAGATAATGTATAATTTATTAGGTACTTAATTACGAGAATATAATCAATCTATCCATATTATACATAGGGAAGTATGGCTGTGTCTATGTATTACTTTCACGCCCAAACCGCTGCACCGATGTAGATGAATTTTGCACGGATATTGTTTTATGTCAGAGTACATTTTTTAACAATCTATGCCGGAAGATATCTGTGCGAAAGAGGGGGAAAAATGTTGTTTGTGAAAATACTAATTCGCTGAACCCGTTCGTTGGCCCGTTTTTTTATTTAGCAATCATTTTAGTATTTGCAACTTTCTTGCCACCACTATTCAAAACCACTGAAACCCACACTAAAGTGTGTTTAGAAAATAATTATTTACTACTTAGTAGGTATATACTTCATATATTTTAAAGAATCACTTCCTAGTCGCACAGCCAAACACGTTAGATGACTGCCTGCATATGTATATATACATACAACAACATAACATAGACTAAAATTGCTGTAAAATAATGCTTTTAAAAGCCTCATCTTTGATGGAGGAGGTTCCGAGTGCGTAATAAATAAAAATGAGATAATATTTTTTAAATATTACAGTACTTGCAGATGTTCTTATTTATCAATTACATGTTAATTTAGCTTCAATATAGTAGATGTTTATAAGAAAATTTTAATTAATAATTTTATTGGCTTTTAGTAGTATGTAGTTGTTCCCATACAATTATGTTTTTTGTGCGTTAAAATAATACTATTTTCTTTAAAAATATTGAGTATCTTAAAGCACTAACTGTATAAATAAAATGTTGATACGTAGGTACTCATTAGACTGTTGATATTATTTCTGGATGAATTAAATTGGAATAAAATCGTTTCTTTTTGTCTTTACTTTCAGTAATTTTTATTTTCAGTGATAAAATATATTCTAAGTTTTGTTGTTCTCATTGAATTAAAATTGAATTTAAAAGACAGAGAGTGAAAATCCGCACGAACCGTTTGTATATAAGTAGTTAGTATATGGTATAAACGCAATAGTTTAATGTTTTGTTTATCTTTGTTTCTTTACCTTATAGCTTTTCCTTATTCTATTTTGATTAGTACGTATACCCGGGTGGAGATCCATAATTTGAATTTAAGGTTAAATAAGCCCAGTTAAAAACGTAAAAAGATATAGACGTTCTCGTGTCTCTGAATAGAAAATACATATACAAAATACCGCTTTTAACATAGGTTTAATATAGGTAATTAAGAAAACACCTTTCAACTGCCGTCATACAGAAATAAAGTAGACGCGATTGTTCTCCTATTGTCTTTATTCAGTGTCAATATTACGATAAAAACATTTAATTACTTAAGTCCTGTTATCGCAATAAGTGCAATATCTATTAATGTAACATGTAAGAACTACCTATATCCGTGGTAGTCTGTGGTATCAGTCACGGTCGTTTCACCTGTATTCTGATCGATCCCTCAGGGTGTCTACCGGCTAAGTCGCCGAACATCGGTTTCTTAAATGGCGTTCAAATAAATAATGGTTAAAAATTCCGTAATCAATCGTTAAATCGGCTTCAACGTTGACAACCGGACCATTTATGACGTCACAAGTGCTCATGGAAGCCGATTTAACGATTGATTAAGTCATTTTTAACCTTTATTTATTTGAACGCCATTTAAGAAATCTATGTTCGGCGACTTAGCCGGTAGAGCCCCGATTTCACCGTTAAAATTAAACGCGATCACTGGACGCTAAACTCAGTTGCAGGAAGCGGAACAGAGTTTAGCGTCATTTGATCGCGTTTAATTTTAACGGTGAGATCGGCTCTAAGTCGCCGAACATCCTTTTAGTGAATGGCGTTCTAATAAATAAAGGTTAAAAATGACTTAATCAATCGTTAAATCGGCTTCAACGTTCACAATGAATTTCGGTCCATTTATTGTTGATTAAGTTATTTTTAATCTTTATTTATTTGAACGCCATTCACGAAAACGATGTTCGGCAACTTAGCAGGTAGAGCCCCAAAGCGGTGATGGAAATAGTGTAGGTTTATATCCTCCATATTCCTGTTAATTATCGGCTGAGAAACTATATTCGTAGGTATGTGTATAGTATATATTCTGGGATCGCCAAAAAGGGAATGAACATTTATATCTACGATTCACGTTTTAGATTCAGCTCAGAATGGATGCAGGGTTGGGTCCCGTGGTACTAAGGAGTTCCTCCTTATACACATAGCCGTTAGCCAACAAGTTCGTAAAAATCGAATTACATCGATAGTAATGAAATGTAATGTAGGCTCTAATTATTTCCTTTTTTCCGTGTGTTGACACACTACAATAATGTTACGAATTTCTTGAAAAAAAAAATTTTAATAGTAAACTTTCAACATTTTTTGTCAAGAAATAGAAATATGCTTACCTAGTTTTACCCGCTATGTTTTAATTCGTAACCAAGTTTATATATTAGCAGACCTCAAAAAAAGTTTATCAATTCGACTATGTATTTTTTATGTGTATGTTACGTGATATACCTATGATATTATTTATTCTATAGGAAATACTTTCTGTTTGGTTCATACAAATTTAGTTCAATTCAAATCGGTTGTGATATACTAGGAGTTTAAGCTGGTTTTATTTTTTTGAAGCAGCAATTGTTATGTTATTGTGAATCTCGAAATACTCGTACGTATTCATAAAGTAATTGAATGATCCCGCTCAGATCGCATTCTTGGCCCCTATATTTTTGAGGTAGACCCTAAGGGGCTCGTTTTGCTTCTTGGAGCAACCCTAAGTCACCTTACTGTATATAATGAAAGATGGCTTTTCGAACATACTAAAATTCATAGTAATATTAAAATAATATCAGTAAAACAATAGTGCTTTTGCTATTTTCCTCAAACCAGGAAACCGTTTTCAAAACATAATCCTATACAATTAATATTGGCAAATATTACATCACCTTTAGAACTATTTACGTGGTGTACTGTCAATCAGTAATTAACAATATATTATTTACAAAGTGCGTATTATAATATTATTTGAAAATGAATATCTTCAAGTTACACGTAATTTGTAAAGTTGAAGCTCGGTAAATTATACATTTGTCATATTATACTAATAAATTAATCATCGTTTTCTTCATAATTATTAACTTTTCTTTTAATTGGATTCTCTACGTCACCAGCAAACAAATTAATTCTAAGTGAGTTTATCAAACTATTTTTTTAGAGTGGTTTCTAACCATCCCGATTTACGGGACATCAATCATTTAGTTTCGTTCTGCCGTACCATCTCAACCCCCAATGCAGGTTATAGAATTACATATAACCCGATGTAAGCGGTTCTCCGAATACCTGCATTAATACAGACTAAATAAAGACATTTACTTAGAACGGACGCTAACTCGATGTGAAAAGGCTAGACTTTTCTTTCTAGAACACAAAGAATTCCCAAGAAGAGCGGCGGCAGTATCCTCGTTACCTTACTGCTAGACTATTCTACTATCGGCCAAGTTGGTAGTCGGATATCGTTCGAGTGATCACATTCACTTGTACACCTCACTCGGTTTTGCCTTGAAGCTATAATTTATAGACTTGGTTTAAAATTCGAGCACTGTCGTGCAATTGAGTATTTGAAATCCCATCGTGAATTCCGCTGTCGTGATATAACGATATTTCTACAGAATTGCCTGACGGGGTTTTAGTTACTAATTAATTACTTGTCACAATTTTCTCAATAATTTAGTTTATTAAGAAAATTGGCTTTACGCCCGTGGTTTTGCCCGCGTCGTGTGTACTTAACCTTGTCTGGTTCTGTTTCAATAGGTCAGTTTCATGGGTAGTTTTCGAACCTTAATATCCTCCACTACCTTGTACATAAAAAACTTGAAATTATAGCTTTACCCCGCGGTCTTACCCGCACTAATCTTTATAAATTGTAACATGTGTTATTCGGATATATAAACAATATTTCTACAAAGTTTCATCAAAATCCGGTCGGTAATTTTGTGTGAAAGAATAACAAACATCCATACATCAATATTCACAAACTTTCGCATTTATAATACTAGTAGAATAACGGATAAAAATGGTCATTCATGTAAATAATTATGAATGATCATATGATGGATATTAATTATGGATTAACACAATGGAACAATAGTTTCTGTATTTGAAATCATTAGGTACGATTTTATTGACTGAAATAACCAATGAATGGGAAGTATTCGAGCAATTTTCCATGTTAAGCATTCCATTAAAGTTATGTGTTTACCTATTTAACATTATACTGGACCATCAGTAATGGGTAGATACTATTAGGTACATACATTGTTTCGATTTTCACCGTGCTAGTATCATCAATCGTCGTCCATATCATATTATGATCGAAATTAACACGTATGGTAAAAGCCAACATACTTTTTACACTAAATTAAACTATCCAATTTAGTTTTCAAATATCATCATAACTTTGGCAAATCGCACATATGTAGGTACACTAGCTATTGCTAGACACTTCGTCGGCGTGGTACTCGTAATCCGATCGAAGAGGTTAAAACGAACCCATTCTGTGTTACCTATGTATGGTTGAGGAGTTTCCCCTATTGTCCGAAACAAAAACACAATATTTTACATTTGATCAAGTTTCTAGTAAACTTTCAACCCCTACTTTAACCACTTACGGGGCAAATCTTAGTATTTAAACACGTCATATGAATATTAATGCCAAATTTGAAGTTGAGCAAGAAGACACATTTCACGCCCTTAGGGGTTGAATTTTCAAATATCCTTAGTGCACACCTGCGTCACTGAAGGAATATTTGTGCAAAATTTCAAGGTTTTAGAACTCCCAGCGGTTTGTGCTGTGCGTTGAACGATCAGTCAGTCAGTTTCTGCTTTTATTATTCTTATTCTTCTGGTGGTGGCTATTTCCAGTCCCCGGAGGTCCTGGTAACACTGCGTCCAGCGATGAACTATTGTGCTCGCCGCTCCAACTAAACTTCCCTGTCCAACCCTGCAACCTATATAAATTGCAAAATCTTTCTGGCAGGAGTATCGATAACATCGTCCTGGTGCAAGATGTAATGGCCCAAGACGGTGTTACGTTCAGGCCCAAGACGGTGTTACGTTCATGCATCAGTGGTTCACAGTGGCAGAGCAGGTGCAGCGGTGTATATAGATAAAACTTTGTCTTTGAAAATAAGTTTCTATAGACAATACACAAACGTACAAAATTCGCTTTGTTATTATAGACATTGCAATACATTTACTGATTGCCGCATCCTGTTATAAATTACCTATGAGTCCAAGTAATTATAAAATGCCTCATAAATGGTTAAAGCCTTATAATTACATTTCGTAATGTTCCTTTTACAAAGGGGCCATTCATAGCAGTCTAATTACATTGTCTACCCGGCTAAAGAAAACTGTGGGAACAATTTTCTTGCCATGTTTGCAATAAACCATTCGTAAAACTGACCTTATTAATCCTGTTATACCTACTTGCGTGAAGAATAATATCGTAATGGACTGGTTAAGTGTAATAAAATCTTAACATTGCTTTTTATAAGTTATTTGTGTTATATATTTTTTTACTATTTTACTTTTACTGTTAGTCCAGGATGATATCACTTAATGCTATGTAAATAAGCCTGCGAAGTAACTCGTGCCAGAGTGCATCTCATTGGAGTTCGAACCTCGGCTCAAGGCATGTCGCTTTATAGGGATGTTATTTAGAATTACAGACGCCAGCACATCCAGCTACCCCAATCTGTCAAATTTCTTCAATTGAAAGTGAACCTTATGCTTTTGTGATAAAGTTGAAACTCGATAAAAGAAATTTGACAGATCGGGGTAGCTGGATGTGCTGGCGTCTCTACCAACGTTGAGACCCTTTAGCGCGCAGCCATCCATCTAACACATCTGATGTTTACATGCTATAAAATCATAGTATGCACTTTCTTAAAATAGGGTTAAGTATATATTTTTTGTAATGTCCACTAAATATAGGCAAAGATGTATTTCTTTTGGTGAGTAATAATAAAATAAAGTAATATGACCCATGCATATTGCTTTAGTTAAAGTGCTGAAATAATTATATTCTATAAATAAAACATCTAAATGTGCTTGCAGGGTACACGTCCCAATAAAGGTTGGAGGGGGCATTTCAACTTTACGTATGCGAAGTAAGGCATTGTGTATGTAGTCGAAAAATGTTTATAAGAATATTTGCGTGATTAAATTTCACGTCAATTATTATCGTAAGATAGATTATCGAAATACCGTACCCTCATATGTAGGCCCGGCGGCTTACAGGTATTCATGGTCTTTGTTCGTATATAAACGAGAGGTTGGATATTGCGTTCTACCTTGCAGTTATAATAACTTAAAATTGTGCTCTTGTGTTTGAATAATATTGTAAAAGCTCGTCTAGGTTAGCAACGTGTAAGTGGCGCCAACGGCATTGCAACCCCTTCCCATCAGGCGACTGGTAAACTATGCCGTGACTAGTCTGTGTTGGTTTTATAAAGAAACTTCACTTCAGACTCCATCCTCCGCTCTTGTCTTTACATACTTCCCTGCACCACTGATACTAAAGTAATATTGTATTGACAATTCGAGAATGTAGACTAGAGGTCAAATGGGTTCGGTTAGTGAGTAATCGTCAGGGCAATTGTTACTTATGGGTCTGTAGCGATGGCAGTCTCACCTTGTCCCGCCGTATATAGCGTTAACCGACGAGGCCGCAGCACATTGCGCAACTGCCAATGGTCTTTCCTTTTTAGTACCTCATTATTTAAGTCTTAATCCGAAAATGTATTGGGCTAACGAGTACTTAATAATTAACATGTGGGGCAGTCTTTAGGGACTGCCGATAGAAGTGAAAACAATTTTTCAATTCTCATACTCTGAATATTAAAATAAAAATTGTTTACACACTTTTCACTTAACACATATAAATCCTGCGGTTATATGAGTGTATAAACACCCAGGTTAAATTAAAAAAAAAACCCTCCAGCTTACGAGTATTGGATCAGGTCACTTATCCTGACACGAGTTTAACATTTATACTCATCCCCAAAAAGTGCAAAACGCCGCTAAAAAAGTTTTAATTTCTAAAATCCAGTGCTGACCGACGGAAAACCCACAGCACAAAACAATGGATTGAAAAGAAAAAAAAATTATATGACCTTAATCAATGTTGTTACTTACCTTACGAAAATGCCTAACAGATGATGCAATTTATATGATGTAGTATAATTATTATACGGTATTTCGCAAACTGATGTTCTATAATTATTGTCCAATTTAATAGGTAAAATTAAGGATATCTTCAGTATTACCGTTACACGCCATGTAATATTCGGAAGCTAATCGATTTATAGAACATCAGTAACATTTTAGAAAACGTACATTAAGTCTTTAAAAGGCGTTCTTCAGCGTCAACGTTGTATAACGTAGCAACAAGACTTTAGGAAATTCATATTATATATTATTAAATAGGAGATAGAAATTTGTATTGAAATTCATTGTTTCGGTTATCTCGTAAACAATTTATGTTTTTGTTTTTTTACGCCTATCTACATATGTACTTACGCATTACATTGAGCCCATCAGCTGACTTGCGTAATGCACTACCTCATTGCAGAATATCTTAGCGAGAAAGCCGCATTGATGCTTATTGAAATTGGAACTGCTCAAGGCCTTACTTCGCAAGCCACATCAACTATGTGGGTACATGTACATAAAGGTGCGGACCATGGGAAATTCAATGGAGCCTAAATGTCTCGTCACATGCGTGTGATCATATCTAATGTAATAATCAAGATAAGGCAACATTTGTAACTACGTTTATGGTGTCATTGCAGGGAACCAAATGAGTTGGTGACGACACTAAGCCAAAAAGGAGAGGCGATGCGATGGCGCATGTAATTGAAGATTGCCTCGTTAGTCGACACTGAGACGACCTCCGGATAAGCAACGTGTAGCATACTCTGGGGTAGAGATGTAAAATGACTGAATATGACTAGTCACAATTGTCATAAACCTTAAATGACCGGTCATTTACTGTCAAATTCAGTTACTTTGACGCAAATATTATTGTCTATTCTCACTACCACCCAATTATTTATTTATTTAGGTACCCAATTTATATGCAAGTTTAAATGAAGCAACGTTTTATTTTCTATTATATCATGAGAGGATAAGACGACATCAAAGTCGATGAACGAGGCGATGCGACGTTGCCATTTTGTCTTAAATGAACGCATGATTAGTAATGTAAAATGATTAACACTATATAATAATACTATAAGTCATTAAAATCCCTTTTTGTTTCAATTAGAAGTTGTAGAGATTTATCAACGACAAAAACTTAAAAGGTACTAAAATATTACTGAAATCAAATTGACTGGAAATTACCGTTTTTGATAGTTAATGACCATTTTTGACCAATTTGACCATAAATGACAGTCAGTCTAATTCAGTCACTTTAGTCATTTTCAACACTACTCTGGGGTACTTCACCCACTTGTTACTAGTGTGCTTTATAAAGGACAGCAGACTAGCTAATGCAAAGGTTATACTGTTGTTACGTCTGTGTTAAGGAATTTAATTTACATATGAGGGAGTGGCGAAGGGTCGGTAATGCACAAGTGCATAATATGTGTGTTGCGAACGTCATACATACATCAGCAACGGTAATTACTTACCATCAGATATGCCGTATGTTTTTTAGACGAATTAGTAGTACAACAAAAAATTAACAACGTATAGTTTAGTTTTAAGTGTTTGGTAGATTAAAATCATCCAAACTGAAACTTCCCTATAAAAAAACTACTACTAATAGTACATGAAGAATATCTTTTTGCATAATACATTTTTTTTGTATACATGCAACATGCCCCTCATCGATTAGTATACCATCAGTCCGGATGTGCTAAAATTCAGTTCTCAGTTGAAGGAAGTTAAGTCCTTTTTCTTGTTTTATCGGACTGATCTTCTAGGTGTATTGAACTTCTGAGGTATACCATACTATTTATGCTACATTAAATAACTTTATTTAAAATAACTCTTTGCATGTACAGCCGTGTAGCATACTATGATTAAGGATTGTTATCACGGACGTTGTTAATGGCCCCGATTTTTTAACGAACACCAACTATACTTATTTTGAAAACATTGCATTTATTTCTAACTAGTTTCTAGTTATTATATAAAATCTATATTAACATCATAACTAATTGTATACGTTAGTAACATACTACAGATTGTGGGGTCTCCATTCTATTTTATATATTTATTTCATCTACGTATTAGGGCTTGATTCGTGAGTATACGTATCTCGACTATGTGCGACTATATATTTTTCTTTGTTGGTATTAATAAATAAAAATTTGGTTCCGTAACATAATATTTTTTATGAATAATAATTTTATCATTTTTTATGCATCCGCGCGTAATATAGCCACCACACAACATGCGCTCATTCAGTCATTAATTAATATTCTGTTCAGATCGGAAGCGGGGACATTCCCCTTAATTTTCCAGGTGGACCCTTGAGGGCTCATTAAAGAAATTGTAAAATATCAAACATTCAATAGTTGCCTATTTTGGTAAACATATGGAGGTATTTTTTTGTAAACTTAAACGTCACTTACTATCTATCGTGTGGTACGTTGTTGTAAATATCGTTCAACATTGGTCGTAGAGGAGTTAAAGATCGACAGATTGTTTCAATTGATAAATATACTAATAGTCTTTCTTATACAAACGTGCAAATCTCCTTGCATGAAGCCACTTTTTGTCTTTCGTGTATTTCACCATCTCATGCTCTTCAATCTTTCAGTTTCATAGTAGCATGCTATCCCACTCTATTTCTGTTACACCTTGTATAAGGGGTGCGTTAAGAACTCCGGATACTTGTCACCCCTGCTTTAAACGGCTTCCCAATATAATAATATCTAGGGACATTATGCACACACGGCCATCTAATTCCAAATTAAGAAGAGCTTGTTCTATGGTATCCAGATAATTGATACACCACATTACTTTTGTAAATACATACTTATATATATAATTACACCCAGACACAGGACAATAAGACATGGGCAAGAATTTACCAACCAATAGACAAAATAGAAAAATATCAACTCATTTCCTTTCCCCTTAAAATCCATGATACGGTATTTCTTAGATATCTTTTTATTAATACGTAATTGTTTCTTGTTGCAGGTGAAGCTAAAAACTTGCCAGGACGCAACCATGGGGCGGCGTGCCACCGTGACATTTACTGTGTGCTGTCACTCGACCAAGAGGAAATATTTCGCACATCCACCATGGAGAGAACCCTCAAGTGAGCAAAGCTACATAGTAATCGCTTTTCAATTGTCTTCATTACAAAACAGGTTCTCAAGTAGATTAAAGTATATATGTAGTGGGTGCGTGTGTCTGTTTTGTCGATGTGTCCCTTTTCCTCAGGGCTTACAATAGCTGTTAACTTTTATGTATGTACATATAACAAACCAAAATTAAGGTGGTAGAATTTCATTGATATAGAGTAGAATTGTCATCTACAGGCGGCATATTTACTTCACTCCTCTTTCATTGAATTTATACTTTTGTTACCTATCACATTATATTAGGTCTTTACCTATGAAATTGCCGTTCTGCAGTACTGGCCATTTCAAATCAAAATAATTTTTGTTTGGCTAAGAATTCTAATTTCAAATTAATTTTATTTTAAAAACATGGATTCTTTTTTCCAAAAGTAGTCATTTCTTTATTGATTAGTGTTACATTTTCATCGCATTTCAATCTTTTTCGTCATCATGGATACGTTAAAAATTCGAGTAATTATGGAATATGAGTACCGTCGTGGCAGCAACGCGGCACAAGCGGCACGCAACATCAACGACGTTTACGGAGCTAACACTACAAACCAACGCACCACCTGTTATTGGTTTGCTCGCTTCCGTTCTGGAAATTTCGACCTGAAAAATGAACCTCGCGGTCGTCCGAAGACTTTGGTCGACAATGACGAATTAAAGGCGGTTGTGGAAGCTGATGATACACAATCTACGGCTGAATTAGCAGCAGCTTTCGACGTTAGCGTCAAAACAATATTGGTCCATTTGCGTCAAATTGGCAAGGTAAAAAAGCTTGACAAATGGGTGCCCCACGAACTCAATGATCGCCAGCGCGAAGTACGCGTCGAGACGTGCCTTGCACTGCTCAACAGACACACAAATGAAGGAATTTTGAACCGCATTGTTACCTGCGATGAAAAATGGATTCTGTTTGATAACCGCAAGCGCTCAGCAAGTTGGTTGGATCCTGGTTCAGCACCTAAACAATGCCCTAAACGAAAACTTACCCCTAGAAAAGTGATGGTCACTGTTTGGTGGTCTAGCGCCGGTGTGATTCATCACAGCTTCTTACCAAACGGGGTGAGCATTACTGCAGATGTGTACTGTGAAGAACTGAGCACAATGATGGAGAAGCTGGCGCATCTCCAACCAGCATTGGTCAATCGCTCGTCTCCGCTGCTCCTGCACGACAACGCGCGACCTCATACTGCACAGCAGACGGTCTCCAAGTTGCAAGAACTGGGGTTGGATGCTCTCCGTCATCCGCCCTACTCACCAGACCTTGCGCCTACAGACTACTACTTTTTCCAGAATTTGGATAACTTCTTGGCGGGAAAAAAATTCAATACCCGAGAGGCAGTACAAAATGCCTTTGAAGAATTTGTTGCCTCCCGTCCAGCTGATTTCTTTAAGAAGGGCATCAATAAACTGCCACTGCGATGGCAAAGATGCATTGATTGCATGGGTGATTACTTCGATTAATACAAATAAAAAAATTCATGAAAAAAATTCGTTTAAATTTTTTCATACAAAACGGCAATTTCATAGGTAAAGACCTATTATTAAAAATATAATAATTTTACTCTAGCTCAAATTATTTTCTGTTTAAAAATGCTCTACGGACTATTCAATAATGTTATATAGGATATATTCTCCTCCTTCATTACGATACATCATATTCCTTTTGGATGTGTAAATATTTAAGCCTCTAACTTGCCATTAGTTATGCTTAGTGTGAGCAAAACATTTTTTATGCTACTATTTAAAAATATTAACAAAGTCACAAGTAATGTCAAGAAAACAATGTATATAAAAGTCGACTAAACCGGGTCGATGTTTATGATCTTCGATTTCTTGAATCTGGCTCCGCCCGCAGCCGACTAGCAGAATATCAACTAATATCTACATCAAAAAAAATATTTTAAGAAGATAATTAATTGCTCAAACATCTCGCATGGAACAGCTTTTTCAAGATATCGCGAATACCACTATTTATGGGTCACACAAATAGTTGTCCTGTGCGGGAATTGATCCTGGGTCATTAAGTGGCATGCGACTGTCTTGAGGACCTTTTAAGACTTTCAGCGGTATTTAACGTTTTATTTGACAAAACTTCCGTACTGGTACTTCTTTAGTATGGAACCGTAATTATGCAAACACGACTCACTATTGGCAGGTTTTATGTAATTGTTGTTATTGATTGGCTGTAAGAATTGTGAATGTGTATATATAAATTAATAATCTCAGTTCAAAGCCTATCTAAACTTAAAACTAATGTGTATTAACAAATTCGCTTCACGAATTATGTACGTCAATAGTATCAAGTGTGTGAGCTAATAGTATTAAGATGAGATTTTTGTAGTATTTTCTAAAGTTTACTTAAACAGCTGCTACACTCAAATTTTTTCTAAGTAAACTATTTATTTACATAGTCCGCCCTTGACTTAGTGAATCTACTATTTTTAAGTTTCCTGTCGGGCCCTTCATAGTTTGTGAACAGGCACGTTATATCCACTCCAGAGTGACATAATAATAACGGATCCTTTGTCCGGTGTCCGACGGAGCTTCCGGCCTTATCGGCTGGGAACCATTCACTAACGTTTAGGGAGAGCAAACGTTTTTAATGGGTCAAGGTTTTTACTTCATGGAGTAGGTACGCATTTTAAACGGTTACACACGTTTAATTGGCGGCAATTAATCCATGTTGTACCTTCGTACTACTACGGACGTGGAAATATTATGTTTGTTCAGTCAACGGCACATCAATATATACATTGGTGTTGGAAAATGATCCTTGTTTATTAATGGTTAAGGTTTTCTACCGTTTCTACGTCATAAGTCTATTTCCTGTTAAGCAAAATTGTCATCAGCTCCCCGAAGTGATGAATTTAGTGGTGTTACAACCACGTGTCTTGGAGTGCACGTAAAGATATCGGTTCAGCGCCTGATCTCTTCCCGGTCGGGTCGGATTGCCGTCCCATCGGATTATTATTATAGATGATATATGGGATAGAAAGTGCAA
This sequence comes from Pseudoips prasinana, assembly GCA_951640165.1. NCBI lineage: Eukaryota > Metazoa > Arthropoda > Insecta > Lepidoptera > Nolidae > Pseudoips > Pseudoips prasinana. The sequence continues at coordinate 15,650,868 of OX621236.1, read as the reverse complement.
CTGTGTTTGCGCACAAATATGTATTATAATATTTCCGGCGGAGTTCGCTAGTTTTGTTGCGATTTGCTGGCGAAGTTGAAATTCGGATATTCGATTCTATTCGCAAGCATACCCTGTTAGTACCGCTGCACTAGGTTTAGTAACTTTCTTCGAAGCATTAACGTGTCGTCACGAAATGCGCAGGCGCTCACTCCTAATCTCTTGCATATTATATGTATTACATCCGGCGCTTTCACGCGCATGTGTCACTGTACAATAATCCGTGTTTCGGCACCATTAACGGTGCTCAACTACTTGAAAATAATTATAGCTTCTGTCTGGAATTACAGCAACACTTTGGTTCTCTTTGCTGTTAGTTGGAAATTATCCTCGTTGTCGATTCGCTCTTTCGTTTTATGATGTTGGTTACTTGTGTATAGTTCGTTAATAATTGAAATGAAATAATGATGATTCAATACCGAATACCATACTAGTACCTCTAGTTCTCGCACCTCTCTCGCATGCACAATATCAAAACTATCTCACTCTTTCTATCTTCACTAACTAATATCTCCTTCTTAACTTCCGTTCGCCTCGCCCACACTTTTCGTAACGCGCCCTCATTCACCAGCTAGTTTTACTACCCTACTAGTTTTACTTCAAAAGAAACCGACTCAACTTTTCATTCCATACACTATCGAAATCGGTCCACAGGCAACATAAATACAGTGGAATAGATAACCTCCTTCTTTATAAATCTGTTAAAAATGACACTATAGTTCATACACATATGTATAGGTTAATTTAATTTCCGTCAAGTTACTAGTGCTGCAAGGCATGTTTGTCTATGGTTTATTTAAAAAAATGTACCTTCGTAAATGTAAAACTTTATAATTCAAGTGTGCTGCTCGTTTCAACCTCAGCGCAGGTGGTTGTGTTCGACTCATGCCTCCCGCGATTTGTCATCAATTAAACATTAGTCTCAATTAACTGGTCGTTGCGGTACGACTTTTGTTTCCGTGGGTGAAGTAATGAATTCGGGGGAGGCGCTATTGTGCATAAGGGAGGGCGGCGTTGCGGCGCGCCACGTCCCGGATGCGTTTCCGCCGCGCGTGCGCCCGCGCAGAACGTCCCTTCCGCTTCACCCCCTCGTTACTCCACACTGATTTTTAATCGAATAATAGACAGAAACCGATGAATTTAACTACCGCCTGTTAGTCCCCCCCTGATTAGCTGTGGGAACTTATTTTATGGAGCAACTGTTACAGGAAATTGACAAAAAGTTATACATGGAAAGTAACGATATTATTATTATAATATCCACCTGCGAAACATGAATGACTAAGACGTAAACGAAACTCGCATATTTCTATCTGTGCTATGTGCATTGTCATACTCATTATTGTGGTTTTCCTTCTATAGAAACATTCCAAAATTAGCATAGGCAAATTTTGGAATGTTTAAATAAGGCAAAGTTAGAAATTCGGTGCGTGTATAAAATACCTTTCAAAATATTATATAAAGGAAAGGCAAAAGAGATAATGTCTGTTGCTCCCACAGAACAGGAAGACAATTCTGTATGTTAAGTATTTTTTCGGTATAATTAAAATAACACAAATATTTTGGTTATCCATTTCGATATAAAGTTTAAGCCTGCGGTACGCGGAGCAAAACATTACCGTTTTGACTAAATATCCATCGATTAAATTGTACTATATATATAGAAATAAATGATCTTACTCACAGGGTTAATGATCAACGCCAATCCCAAACTATTAAACCTAGATGAAATTTTACACAGATCTAAGAGAATGAAGTTTACATAGATATAACATTTATCAATCAGCATTGATTAGTTTGTTATAAATAAAACAAACAAAAGACAATAAGCAAATTAATCGCTGTATCGCTGGGGTTTTCACACACACATACAGTTTATTGACACCTGCTAGTCCAGACTCATAATCCTACTAATCCTACCCAATATAATAATTCCTACTTCATACTACACTTTCGCAGTTATTCATTATTAGGATAATGAATAACTGCGAAAGTTTGTGAGGATGGATGGACGTTTGTAACTCTTTCACGTTAAAACTACAACAGATTTTTATGAAACTTTATAGTAATCCTAGCTTCCGTCCGCGGCGTCACCGGCGTGGTGTGATAAAAGTAGCCTATGATCTTCCCCAGGAATCAGACTATCCAAATCGAATTTGAGATTAGCCGTAAAACATTTTAACCCAGACGGACAGTTAAAAGTTTCTGTCGTTTTTTTATGTCAGGTTATGTTTAGTTTGCATACTATTATCATTCAAGATGATAACTTAACAATACGGTTTCATTAAATTGTCGTACAGTAGCAGCATTTTTTTTACGATGCACATTTTAGAATATGTAGCAAATTCTTAATAATAGTAATTTATATCTGTCTAAATGGATTTTTTACGGCTTATCTGCTGAGCCGTGTGTGATGAAATCGAAATGGATAGTCTGATGCCTGGGGAAGAACGTAGGCTAATCTTTATCTGTTCACCACGCGAGCGAAGCCGCGGGCGGAAGCTGGTAACTTTATATGGGTCACGCAAATAGATGTTCTGTTACGGTATAGAAGCTTCTGGTTCTATTCTTGCACAGGACAACTACACCATACATTTACATATGAAAACCACGAGCGCGTCGAAGCAGTACGAGTGCGACATGAGTTTTTTTAAAAACAGTTTTAAAGCTTAACCCGTTGGTACGTCACTACGTAACTTGAACAGATTAATGCTGCCCAGCCCTAATCCTTGGACCTAGAAAGATACAATTTTGTACAGTTGTTAGATGAAAACTGATTCACTGACTCATCACTTCCGTGCACTTTCATAACTAAGTTTTGTTAACTGGTTAAGAAAAACCCTTTTTTATTATTGTTTTCACAACTGGTTTTTAAACAAGAATACGAAGTGTTCATTCATAACTGACAATCACAATATCCATAATAATTTGGGTTAGGTTATGTTAGATTGGTGTCCATTTGGCGCGCGAAGGCGAGCGAGCGTAGCGAGCGTGCCGCGGCAGCGGCCGCCGAGCGCTAGAAAAACATTAACCATGGATTGTATTTGTGATTGTCAGTTATGAATGAACACTTCGTATTCTTGTTTAAAAACCAGTTGTGAAAACAATAATAAAAAAGGGTTTTTCTTAAGCAGTTAACAAAACTTAGTTATGAAAGTGCACGGAAGGGACTGATCAACGCCCAACCCTAATCCTTAGATATAGAAACATACAAGTTTGCATAAATGTTGAAAAAAATTATCAACGCCCAGCCGTAATAAAAAAATAAAAATTTCAAAAATAAAATTTTAGAATTACAAAAGATTAGTTTTCACTTTACATAACCAAATGACACCTATATAATTAGTATGGAGGGTGTGTAGGTAGGTTCATTGTTTATCTGTAACGATGGTCTGTTTTGCTTGTTAATGAACGGAAGCGATAATGATTTAGTGACCTAAGAGGTGAGGACGCAGTGGCGGATATCGAAGGAAGTGTCACGTCACTCGTCGGGTTCATTTAATGGGTTCTTTGTCTCGCGATACCTTATCACTGCACTTACTATGTGCCTCTGTCCAAACTATCTGTGCCTCACAACTATGTACCACTGATAATATACATATTAGTGGTTCAATTGTTACTAATGTGGCTTGTTCTAAATAATATGGCCCTAGGAATATGTTATTTGACAGTAATGACTTCCTTCTAGTAGATTTTTGGTAATCGTAGCAAAGTAGTCGTAAATACGTGCGCAATCACCGGAACTCTCTCTAATCCCGCACTCGCTTTTAAAATCTAATGCATAGCGGCTGGAGATAGATCACAAGCAGAATGAAGCTATAGCTTTATGTGCTCTTCAAAACAGACTCCCCTGACTCCAAGATGATACTAAAATTTTTTCAGATAAATCCCTAAAGCACTTTTTATCTTCGAGCTAAAAAGGAATCAAAATAATGACTTCATTGTTTGCAATTGAATATGCTTCCGCTAGAACACCGAGGCAGTCAATTTATTAAGTATGAAGACAATGTTAAAGTCAGGACGTAACAAAACAAATTTTGGCCGAGATTTTTGAAACGTGAATCACCGCCGCCGTATCTTCCACTCCGATATCTTTATTGACAATAAAGATTTCAATGTGACACGAAGTAAATTTACGCATGACCAAAAATATTGCACGTAACCGAGATCGGAGCGCCCACCAGCGATGTAACTATAAAATATTTTTACAGGAGCGATTCTGCGGCGAAAACGTAATAAAAAACGCACCAGTAGTTCTCAAACCAACATTAAACGGAAGCTTTTAAGTGATAAATTGGTCCCGGAACTCTGTGGCACGTAAAATGATCAACGCCAGCGTCTGAACGGTCCCCGGCCCGAGTGTCGGCAGTCTTAAGTGCATTGCTCTGGTTTACCGTGTGCTATTTTCACCCCTGACACAGAAAGAGGAGTATCATAAGTTTGAAGTATTGTTATTGTGGCCTCTCAGCACCAACAGGTCCGCCCATTTGAGAGCTACGAGAGAGGTAAACATAGTCTTCAAATTTACGGCACCTTTTAAAAATGTATGTTCGAACTTACGGCACCTTTTAAAAATCTATGTCCGATAGGGGCGTTGTATAGACGCCAGCACATCCAGCTACCGCAAACAGTCCAAATTCTTTTATAGATTTTCAACTTTATCACATAAGCATAAGGTTCGCTTTCAAATGGGGAAATTTGAGAGATTGGGGTAGCTAGATGTGCTGGCGTCTGTACAACGCAAATGGATGAAGGTATTTCAGTATAGTTGTTGCTGACAGCTAGTTAATTTAGGAAGGAACTTAGAAATGTTATAAAAAACTGTTAAGCCCTAGAAAATTTACAGCTCGTTCATTAGCAAGAAAAGAAATAAAACCTAGTCGATTTAGGGCATAGCTTTCATTCGCTCAAAGAGCAGCCCGACTGGGGAAGTAGCTCCACCTTACAGAAGACATTCCTTAACAATAACATTAATAATTTAATGTTGTGTTTCTGAGTGTGAGTAAGGTCGCTAGAGTTCATAGGGGTGGGAAGGGTCAGCAACAATTGTTTGCGGATTCTTTTCAAGGCCGGCACCGCACTCGCAACTCCTTGGTGTTGCTTGTTGTCCATGGGCGGCGGTGATCATTTACCATCAGGTGACCCACTTGCTCGTTTATCGCCCTCTTATATATATAATAGGTCTTTACCTATGAAATTGCCGTTTTGTATGAAAAAATTTAAACGAATTTTTTTCATGAATTTTTTTATTTGTATTAATCGAAGTAATCACCCATGCAATCAATGCATCTTTGCCATCGCAGTGGCAGTTTATTGATGCCCTTCTTAAAGAAATCAGCTGGACGGGAGGCAACAAATTCTTCAAAGGCATTTTGTACTGCCTCTCGGGTATTGAATTTTTTTCCCGCCAAGAAGTTATCCAAATTCTGGAAAAAGTAGTAGTCTGTAGGCGCAAGGTCTGGTGAGTAGGGCGGATGACGGAGAGCTTCCAACCCCAGTTCTTGCAACTTGGAGACCGTCTGCTGTGCAGTATGAGGTCGCGCGTTGTCGTGCAGGAGCAGCGGAGACGAGCGATTGACCAATGCTGGTTGGAGATGCGCCAGCTTCTCCATCATTGTGCTCAGTTCTTCACAGTACACATCTGCAGTAATGCTCACCCCGTTTGGTAAGAAGCTGTGATGAATCACACCGGCGCTAGACGACCAAACAGTGACCATCACTTTTCTAGGGGTAAGTTTTCGTTTAGGGCATTGTTTAGGTGCTGAACCAGGATCCAACCAACTTGCTGAGCGCTTGCGGTTATCAAACAGAATCCATTTTTCATCGCAGGTAACAATGCGGTTCAAAATTCCTTCATTTGTGTGTCTGTTGAGCAGTGCAAGGCACGTCTCGACGCGTACTTCGCGCTGGCGATCATTGAGTTCGTGGGGCACCCATTTGTCAAGCTTTTTTACCTTGCCAATTTGACGCAAATGGACCAATATTGTTTTGACGCTAACGTCGAAAGCTGCTGCTAATTCAGCCGTAGATTGTGTATCATCAGCTTCCACAACCGCCTTTAATTCGTCATTGTCGACCAAAGTCTTCGGACGACCGCGAGGTTCATTTTTCAGGTCGAAATTTCCAGAACGGAAGCGAGCAAACCAATAACAGGTGGTGCGTTGGTTTGTAGTGTTAGCTCCGTAAACGTCGTTGATGTTGCGTGCCGCTTGTGCCGCGTTGCTGCCACGACGGTACTCATATTCCATAATTACTCGAATTTTTAACGTATCCATGATGACGAAAAAGATTGAAATGCGATGAAAATGTAACACTAATCAATAAAGAAATGACTACTTTTGGAAAAAAGAATCCATGTTTTTAAAATAAAATTAATTTGAAATTAGAATTCTTAGCCAAACAAAAATTATTTTGATTTGAAATGGCCAGTACTGCAGAACGGCAATTTCATAGGTAAAGACCTAATATATATATATATTAAAAAGAACTTCCTTTGTACAGAGCCCGAGCATTGTGGTTTGCCAATATGAGCGAAGGTGATTTAATGGCCTGGTTCAATTTTGGCTCGGCGAATGTCGACCTATTTATTAAACGTCTTCTTTCTGCACGCTCGTTCCATTAGTTAAACGGGTTTATCGTTAATAAATATACCTCGCTTCATAAACCGGTTCACTCGATGGAGAAAACCCGACGGTACTATACATAACATTAGAGACACAATAGTTAAACAATAGCTTCTGTCATATTTTGTCATGATACCAGTATTATTGTGTTGTACTTTACAAACTCATAATTCACGGACTCAAAGTACACTCAAAATCAGAACATTTACTTATTCATTTATTATAATTTATACAAATAGTTTTCCTGTGCTGGAATTGAACCCAGGCCACGAGGCGGCAAATCGACTGCCTTAACCGATCCTCCACCCATTCTCATCACGCAAAGATTTGCCCTGGGTGGAAATTGAACCCCCGTCTTCTGGCGGAGCAGTCAGGCTCACTAACCACTAGACCAACAGGCCAGTCATTACACATTACATGACATTTAAACGATAAAAATAATAAAACTTTTGGGAATAAAATAGACAAAATTGACATATTATGTTTTTTTACTTTGTATATTTTATATAATAATAATTTGTTAAAAAGTTCCGGTAAGAAACCCATTTGGTTATTGCCCCTTGAATATCTCACACTAATTGTAACACACTGTATATCCGATATGCAAGGACAGAGATTTATATCAGTTAATGTAATAATAATAAGCGGCTCATTGATTGGTGGCGCACTGGTACTCAATGAATTGGTATTGTAATGAAAGGCGTGAAGTATGTGTTGTGTGCGAGCTCGCGGGCTGCCGGCTGCCGCCCCCGCTCAGCTGGTGGCGGTTCCGCCTCCGGTTTATAAATACCGTGGCGGCGCCGGATGCGCGAGCCTGCCACTGCACACCCAGTTTCTTATACCTACGCTACGTACACTCCCGACGAGTCAATAAACCCCTTTATTGAGTTATTATCGTGTTTTACAAATAGCTACACGTAATGCGCTTCGATGCTATGGCTAGTTGTTTATGATTTTAAGTTGCCAGATTATTTTATAATTACCCATCGTAAACCATTGATTAACGAGTGCTTGAGCGACAAGGGCTTTTAAATTCAAGCCCAGCTCTTTGTAAATTATATCTAGATCTTTAGAGGTGATTTAGGGAACCCGATTACTCATACTATCTGTAACTTTAAAAACTGTAGGATACTAAAATTGATCAATTTGTAGGACAGACAATCAGTCAGCAAAAGATAGTGTTTATTCACGATCCATAAGAATGTATGATGGAGTCATAAATATAAATTTTGACATCGTCCAGCATCTGTAATAGTTTGGCGTATTCTAGTTAACAAGGCATGCAAATGCGAGTAACTAACTACCAAAACCGATAATAACAGCACACAATATTCCTGCACGTGTGGCGCAGCGGCTAAGACAGTCGCCTCGCCTCTTCCTGTCGCGGGTTCGAGTCCCGCGCCGCGCCGGACAACTATTTGTGGGACCCATAAATGGTTGTTCTGAGTCTGGATGTAATTTGTGTCCGTCTATTATATGTTTGTAAAGTACCCCGCGACACAGGGATTGAATTCCCTAAAGTGGGAGTTGTAAAAAAAAGAAAAAAAAACGAAACGAAATATACCGCAGCGTTGATGTAATCCCTTAGGATTTGGATTTCAAATGAGAATTGAAATTGTGGACGGTACTTTTAAAGGTATTTAACTGACAAACGTGTAGAACAGGCCACCAATCAGCGAAAGATACAGTTTTTTCACGATTCTAACGAATGTATGACAGAGTCGTAAATATAAATATTTGAATTCGTCCAGCATCAGTCTGTAATAGTTTGGCGTATTCTATTCTGTTCCATTTTATTGAACAAGATATTAAGAGAAGGTAATAACACACAAACCGTAATATATCCAGCCTTGATGTTAACCCTTTGGATTGGGATTCCAAATGAGAATTGAAAATACGACCAGTATTTTAAAGATTTTTGGTATAGTAAATATGGATAAAATACACGACGCGAAACTCACGATATAACTATTCATTGCAAAAATAAAAAGTAATCCGTTCTTCTATACAGTAGACATGTTTATATGTGGGACAGAATTTATAGCACAACTATGTAGATACCATACAATTCATGTTGTTGTATTATAATGTGACATTAATTAACAAATAGGCTGACGTGAGTTCATCGGGATTGACAAACTTTCACCTTTGAATAACCAATCCCACGCGGCGCCGTGCAACTTGCTCTTACGTCATGCACGACACTGTTCGTGTACTAGGTACTGATCGTATCATAGCTACTATGATGCCGTAATGTGCATAATCATTGATCTCCGTAAATCATTATAATATTGAACTTCAAAATATGCACGCTAAATATTTTACCATGAGCCTACTACCCTACCTACCTACCTACTTGAGTGAATGAAATGCTGGTATACGTCGGATTGCATTGATTATTCCGTTTGCTCGCGTAGTTACTTACTAAGTCTGTCAATCAGGTGGACATTAGATTTCATAATGTATATACATGTTTATACTACGTACATAAATACAGTCAACGCCACGTCGCGTCGCGACGAATGATACATTTTGACCTTGAACAGTGAGGGTGGGTTTACGTACTGCGACTGTGTCGACTGTACCCAACTGCTCTACACCGGCAGTTCTTAATATATAAGACTTGGCTACTGGTGTCTACGAATAATTCGTAGGTGTCATTTCTCTCTGTTTCGTATATCGTCTACTTAGTTCCATACTTCCACGTTTTATGGGCTCTTTTGTCCTCATAGGTAATACGGAACGAGCCTATTACAAAAGTACTTTACTTCCTTTCTAAATTGGAGCCATAAACTCTTTTCTTGGTGGCGGAGATGTTAATTAACCTATTTGATGTTTCGTCTGGACATTTGAGTTCCTTCTTAATACACAACAAATTGGCAAATTAAACGCGTTCATTTCATTTGGAGTCATAATTTTTGATGCAATTTTTCTCTTTTTTTACTCTCTTTGTTGTTTTACTAAAGTAAAGAGTCTGTAGAAATACTTACAGGAATGGAAACGCAAAACAAAGGGTTTCATCGAATTAGTGTCCACCATCTGGTTGTTTTCAAAAACGTAAAATCACGATAAATATGAGAAAAAAATTTAGAGTTAGTAGCAATGAAATGACAAGTTTAAGAGCAAACATGAATTTATACTCAAAACGCATAAATCATTAATTTAATACTTCGTAATTTCACGATAGGATGCCGACCCTGGTTTGGTACATCATACTGCTTCGATCCCCGCCGGACAATTAAATGTATGATTCCCAGTTTGGAGTTTAGATATTTGCTTTGAATCGCTAATAATACTATAAAACAAAAATTTGATGATTTTTTTTTATAATGTTTACAGTGGTCTAATAAAAAAAACTATTTGTACTATCTGAACAATTATTAGGAAAATGAAAATCAATTACCTAAAACCCTATACATATGTTCACTAAGTGCTTATACTAACTTGGTACTGTAGGTACACAATTTCTTGGTAAATTATTATTCTTTTAGTAGTGGGTGGCAAAGCTGACGGTCGTGAACAGCACGCACCCCACGCGTCTACAACTAGGCTGGAACCCGCCTATGAATTATCGCGCCCGTCGAAACTTGATAACGTTTGTTTGATGTAATATTCAACATGAATAAATATTTACTTCTGATAATTTTGTCATTCGACACAAATCATAATTTGTATAGGCGTTAGCCAATCCGTGTGGAGTGTCCTAACTATTCATTACTTTTGGTTCCAGTCCTTTCTTCGGCGAGGAGTTTCAATTCGAAGTGCCCCGACGATTTCGATACCTATCCATATACGTGTTCGACCGTGACAAGCATCTCAAACAAGACAAAGTACTTGGAAAAGTGGCAATCAAACGAGAGGATCTGCATAAGTATAATAACAAAGACCACTGGTTCGCGCTGCGGCCGGTCGACGCTGACTCGGAGGTGCAAGGCAAGGCGTATATCGAACTCACACTCGAAGACTCCAGAAAGCGGTTACGAATGGAACCGAAGCCGCCTGACCCTGACCCCGCGCCCGATAATTGCTCGACGAAATCGAAAGGAAATAACCTCGTTAGATTATCTGAATATTGTAAGGAGAGTATGAGATTTGGCTCTTGCTCGAGTTCTACGAGCAAGAAACTGCTCGGCACGGTGGCGACGGAGCCGGCTCTGTCGCTATCGCGTTCGGAGAGTCTGAAGGATCGGGTGCAGTGGGCGACGCGGACGAAACCGCCGATGCACGCCATGCCCGAGTCGGACGCCTCCCCCACACCCACCGCAGCCGACTACTGGTCGGACCCCGAGAGACATTGCGCCGCGCGTGTAGGACACGACACGTTGCGTCTCCGTGTGCTCGAATGTTCCGAACTCACCACAAAAAACGGACAATGTGACCCGTTTGCTCTCGTCACGTTATTGTATTCGAACGGGCGAAGAGTTGAAAAACGCACGAAACCCAGAAAGAAGACTGTTAATCCACAATTTGATGAAATTTTCTGTTTTGATCTCGTTATGGAGGCAGACCCGAAGGACAAAGACGGTTCACAGTCGGTAAGTCTTCGTCATACTCCGCGCAAATGTAACAAGTAGATTACAAACAATATATAAATAAGTAAATCTTTAATTACAGGCGGGTGTAGCTTGCGAAGCTAGAGTATCGGTGTGGCATGATGCTGCGACGCCGATTTTTCTTGGCGAAGTGCGGTTACAACTGCGACAGCCTTCGCCTACCCCCTTACGTGCTTGGTAAGAACACAAACTACAAATTAAATGAGGTATTTTCGTTGCTCGATACTTAATCCTGAGTACAAGATAGATTTATACCCATTTTCTATTTAGATCATCATGCTGAAAATAATAAAAACTTTCATCTATTCTTCCATTTCACGTGCTCTAAAATCAGTACCATTATCTTGATTCTTCTGTGGTTTCTCGTTGTTTACGAAAACTAAATCCGTGCGCCCGAACGGCTCTTGTTTCGGAGGGCACTTTAAGGTGTCTGTACCGGATGTAGCTATTTCTCTAAGCAGTGAAAGCGTCCTTCGTCATCATATTTAAGAGCTATGCTCTTTTCGGTGGAGCTTCTTCCAATCGTCTCGGCTTTCGGTGAGCGCTTGGACTTCTTGATACGACATTACATTTATCTTTTCTTTTATCTTCTTCTTGGTCTTACTCGTCCTCTCCTTGCCTCTATTTTGCCTTCAATAATATTCCTCATATCATATCAAGTGCCCTAACATCTTTCCCCCGTCTTGTTTCTATGGTTCTTAATATGCAAAGCGTCCTTGGCTAACTGTAAATCTACTATATAAAAATAAGTCGGGTTTTCCTTCCTGACGCTATAACTTCAGAACGCACGAACCGATTTCCACGGTTTTGCATTCGTTGGAAAGGTCTCGGGCTCCGTGAGGTTTATAGTAAAGAAAATTTATAAAATTTAACGCCGGTAACACCGCGGGGCACAGCTAGTGTCAAATAAAATTAACTATTGTTGTCCAGGTTCTTCCTAACGTCGCGAGCAGGCGGCGCGTTGTCCCGGGGCGCCACCCCCCCAGGCACGCGGCTGTCGGCGGCGGGCAGCGCCACGCTCGGGTCGCTGCGACTGCTGCTTCAGTACACAGTGGACCATGTCTTCCCCATACTACATTATAGGAAATTGGAGGAGTTATTCTTAAGAAGTGTACATCAAAAGGTACTATTTACTGAATATTATTCTTTAATGTAGTAGCCGGTAGTAATTTAGGTACATTTAATTTGTTGTACAACCGAATTCTATTTTTTTTTTTAACCAACATCAAAAGGAGGAGGTTCTCAATTTGATCGTTTTTTTATGTATAAACACCGATTACTTGGAGATTTTATAAACAACGATTTGGAAGGTATAAAACACGCCATCTACTTCAACTTTTCCTTTGCCCCAATCAGGCTACAGACCTAGGCTTTATAGGATTTTTCTTAAATTATCATCGATCATTCTGCTCTTAGGCGACACTACAATTTTTGTATACAGACAAATGAATTCCTGCGTCGCAGGATATTCTAAAAACATAATATTGATACACAAAATGTTTACATAGCCCATTTCGAAAGTATTCCATATCAAGAATAAAAAAATAAAGCCGTATTCCAAAAAAACTGAGAAATCACGTATAAAAAATAATACAGTCGAATAGCCAATCTCATCCATTTTAACCAACTTCAAATGGAGGAATATTCTCGATTCGATCCGTATTCTTTTTCTTGTTTGTATCGAGTGGAGTCGAGTTCAGATTCACCGACCCGACCGTGACGGGTTTAAATACGTTAACTTCTGAGCAAATCGGAACCCAAGAAAAAATAACAAACCTACATACTGAAAGCCGAATTTAATCTCATATTTAGTCGAACTGTCTTGGCTACTGGGGCTCTACCGGCTAAGTCGCCGAACATCGTTTTCGTGATTGGCGCTCAAATGAATAAAGGTTAAATATGACTTAATCAATCGTTAAATCGGCTTCCATGAGCACATGTGACGTCAAAAATGGTCCGGAATCGATGGTCAACGTTGAACCCGATTTAACGATTGATTAAGTCATCTTTAACCTTTATTTATTTAAATGCCATTCACGAAATCGATGTTCAGCGACTTAGCCGGTAGAGCCCCTGGTTGCCAATGGGCAACGTAATTAGACTGAGACGTGACCCCAATAAAAATAGAAAAGAGGCAAGCATAACATTTTTTTTTATATATTTTCAGCCAATAACGGCGTCAGCGGTGTATATACTAGGTGAAATAGTGTCGAGCAAGACGGACGCGGCGCAACCCTTAGTGAGGCTATTCACTCATCATGATCTCATTGTACCCGTCGTTAAGGAACTCGCAGATGCTGAAATATCTGCACTCACGTGAGTAAATACTGATATATTTATAGGGAAAAAATGCGTTGCAAATGCCGGCAAGATTTAGGACGCTTGGTGACTAAAACGGTAGGACGCGCTGCTGATAGAGTGAATAAACAGTTTTTGTTGACCGAGTTGTTCAAGCCGCCTAGACTCGGACATGGCTTAACCACTTTTGTCTAATTGCTTAACTTGCCCCCTGAATGCTCTCAAAAATTTAACCACTTTGACGGTCACCCATCAATGTACTGATTGCGAGCCTAGTTGCATAACCTCAACAATCCCTTACGGACCGGTGTGAACATCTATACTTACTATCGTAATAAACACGCTGCCAAATCCGATTGTCTATGAAATCCGTGGCGTCGACCGACGACTATATTCTATAGAACAATAATATACCATTCAATCTTGTGTTTACTTGATAAGGTAGGTCCCAGTAAGCCAGCTTACTCAATGAATCTATCTATGTCAATTGTCGTGACAAGTACAGAGAGTAATAAAAACATGTTCATACATATTCACGAAGAATATGAATCGACTATAATTGTATATCTACTACCTATTGGTTATTTTATTGTTTCCTGTCCATTGTTAAATCTAATTGAAAACTGGTACAGTCACCGTCATATCAGTAGAAACATTTTTATTAGAAAATCTTCCTTAATTTATTGTAGGTTTGAGGTTTCTGTCTGTTACTACCTAAGTGACGCTAAAGATGCACAATGGCGAGTCGGTAACGTAACAATTATGTAAATATTAATGTTATGAAATGTCCTTATAAAGGGAACCTGTTTTTGAATGACAGTAATTTATCTATGGCTCTTGTTAATTGAAGTTTTAGATTTTATGTAGATATATGCCAGCTTAATATGACCCTCTCGAATCATGGGTCTATTTGTTTCCTAACATGTTTACTTCAGGGGTAGTTAAACTTGTCTTTACGGTAAAATCTTATAAAATCATATTAAAATTATATTTTAAAAAGGAAATGAAAATAAAGTCTTGAACGTATTTCTTGTGAATTTTCATGGCGAGGATCGTCTCTGCGAACGAATGCATATGACGACAGAAATATTGCCACAAATTTATTTCGATGAGACGACGGCAGGCCCGATCAAGTCCATCGCGGAGTAATATTACTTAAATATTTACCATTTAAATCAGTAGCTGCAATATGGCGGGGCCCAAATTAAGCTGGTTTATCCATTGGCTAGACATTTTTTATTCTAATTTATTTAATGGCACTGAACGGTATCCATGAGTGATTTCGTCAATATCAAAAGTGAGATTTTTATTTTGGACAATATAGATATTTAGGATAGCAAATATAAAAAAAATACACCACTATTCACGGCAGAAAAACTGAGACCGTGATCCCTTTGTCTCCTATAGCATTTTATTCATTTACAGTTCTTGATAAAAATAAGTAAATGTGGGTTTGATGTAGAAGTTTGTTCATTTCTTTACACACTCTTGAATTTAAAAGTTGCTACTTGCTCGCTCGCCTGCATAGATTGAGACTTCAAATATATACCAAAGCCTTCCCAGGGTAGGATCCAGTAAATTTACAACTGCCATCTCAAACATTTCAATGATTTCCTTTTTCTTCTTAATCATATCATATAACTGTATTTATGTCAGATAGATTTTAAGTTCCATTGTGTGATTGCAATAATAAAAGGTCCTGATAATTTGATAGGCTGAACAAACATGGTTTGATAATCTTCCACCGAAATGGAAATTGGAATTTCGCAAGATAATAAGATACATACAGATATATGTTTTAAGCTTGTTTATTATTTTACAACTGGTATATTGTGTTTATGATTGTTTGACGGCAGTTTAGCCTTGCCCCACACGTGGCTGAGCATCAATGCTTGGAAGCCTTTTCATTGTGATCCATTGTTGATTCTGATGTACAAGAGTTGGAGAGACAAAAATGTGGGTGAGATTAGTGCAATAAAAAAATCTTAAATTATTAATATATTTGTCACAAAATACTTGTGTTATAATAAGTCAAACTTTTATTCCAGTGATGCTACAACGATATTCCGTGGCAATACGCTGGTGTCCAAAATGATGGACGAAGCTATGAGATTGTCCGGCGCTTCGTACCTCCGGTCGGTGTTGCGGCCGACGCTCGCAGCAGTGCTTGCGGAACGAAGACCTTGTGAAATTGACCCCGCCAGAGTTAAGCCCTCCGCTGCCATTACAGCTAACCTCGCCAACCTTAAGGACTATGTTGAAAGAGTAAGTATACCTTGTCACAGTGCTCTGTACAGGATGGGGAATGAAGCGATGAGATTTTCTCCGATTCATGAGACGGTCGGGGTCGACACACATATATTCTCAACGACCAATGCACATCAGCAGCCATAGAACTGTGGAAAACCTCAGATGGAACTCTCAAAGGCTGTTATTAGGAGCTGCAACAAAAAACTGTCGCAAGATTTACTTAAATTCAAACGTCACAAAACATGTGCAGTGCGTCGGATTCTCACCCGTCACTGCGAGCTGAATAAGCATGTTTTCAACTTAAAGTTGGCTGACAGCACAACTTGCAGATTCTGCCAAGAATCATAGGGAACTCCAATGCAAATTGTAGAAATATTTACTTGGGACAGCATATCATGCTACCGGAAGAGATAGAAACACTCACTGCACTATCAGTCTGGAAGTTTATTAAAGTTATAGGATTAAGCAGTGAACTCAACAAGGCAAGGAGCTTTGCTATAATAGATCAGAAATGGTCGAGGTAGCAGGACGCTTTGTAAATATAAAGACCATCTCATCGAATGAAGAACTAATCCCCACTACTATTTGGAAACCTTAATTATGCGTACAAACTGTCAGCTATGTCCCTAGAAGTAATAAGAATAAGATTAAGTTCGAATTTCAACGACAGATAAATATTAAGACGATTAACTTTAAGACTTTCCAAGTTTTTCAAATACTTCTAAAATTAAGAATGATATTGAACGTACTTGCGAAATATCGGAAATCATCCAAACATATTTTATATTCACAAATAGTAATGAAGCATTATGGATTCTGATAAAACAATTCAGCTTACTCAGGTCGCCATAAGGTTCTTCGTTTCCTTTCACGTCATCAAAACATGTAAAAATGTATTTTAAATGAGTAAGTTTGGTGCAGGTTTTCGCCGCCATAACGACGTCGTACGCGGCGTGCCCGGCCGTGATGCGGCGCCTGTTCGACGCGCTGCGCCAGTGCGCGGCGCGCCACTTCCCGCGCAACGCCGAGGTGCGCTACTCCGTGGTGTCGGGCTTCATCTTCCTGAGGTTCTTTGCGCCCGCCATCCTCGGGCCCAGGCTCTTTGATCTCACTACTGAACAGATCGTAAGTATTACTATTGAAACAACATACGCTGGAACAAAATTACCTGCTGCGGTGTTTCCTCAGCGCTACGACATGCCCTTCTTTAAATTAGCTTCACGGTGGGCAGCGGTTTGCTGTGTCCCCTGGTACTGCCAAAGTTGGGCCGCTAGCTCGTCTGCCTCAAAAAGCAATAAAAGCAAATACGCTGCGTGTCCAACGGTGATACGACGCTTGCTTGACGGCCGTTATAATCATTTCTGTTTTCGATGGACGTCCCATTTTAATTCTTTAAATATTACAGTAAATTTTCGTCAAGCTTAAAACCATACCTCGTATCAAGAGGTTGCGGGTTGGCTTTTAGTCCATTCCAGACGTCGAAATTAGGCTGTAATGATATAACTCAAAATATGATGTACAATAATTTGGTACCTTTACCTGAAATCTTAAAAAGTGAATTTCAATTTGGTATTTATTTTAAAATCTTTATCCAGAAATTATTATATATAATTGATTTTTTATCTCAAAGGATCAACTTGTTAAGCTGATTGATTTAATGCAATGTTGGTTTTTTTGTGGCCATTTAAAGATCTACCAAAATACAAAACAAGTCAAGAATTTTAAGGAAACTATTTTTGTAACCAGTTTTTTAACTTCCTATATTATGGTCGAAACTAATTTTTACGTTCACTGTTCCATGTAAGAGGACCAGCATTTCACTTTCACTGGGTCATGTAACCTATTTAAAATGTTGATACACAACTAAGCAATTATAAAACGTCCGATATAACAGCAACTTACTTTTCAAAAGTACTAAGTTTTAGACTCGATCTTAAACTCGTCAGTAGATTGAAAAGACCCCGGTTTGGCGCTAATATCACAATGTTCTATTTTGTAGGACCCTCAGACGAACCGGACGTTAACGCTCATCTCCAAGACCATCCAGTCGCTCGGCAACCTGGTAAGCAGCCGCTCAGCACAACAGGTCTGCAAGGAGGAGTACATGGCTGAACTGTACCGCAGTTTCTGCACTCCCAGACATGTAAGTCTTAGTTTCACGCTTACCATAATGGAGGTTTTGTATAACATACAGGTTGTTTTTTAAATTTTGTTTAATAATTTATGTAAACTAAATTAATTAAAATAACAGTCACCATATCCTAGAGCTGGAAGACCGGCAGTAGTATCAATTCACTTCCCTTCCCGCTACGCTACGGCTCAGTGCGTCGGAGGTTCGCTGTGAAATAATATTATTTTTCTGCTATTTCGTGATTGTTTTGTGACCTGTGTTTTGTTTCTAGCTTTAGTGTTAGTGCTAAATACTACAATCTGTAAGTTTTTTAAGTGTTTTAATAAGTAATATCTGGATTTTAGTTCAAATTATCGTTCGGTGAGTAAGTTTAACTTTTTTCTTGTGAGGGTACCGCGTCATAGTCACAGTTACTTGTTATCGTGCTGTTTACATTAAAGCGCTTGCTTATTTCTTGTGAATAACATGTCAAAAATGAATGATGTCCCCCCCGATAGAGGGCGAAACGCATTTGGGAGAAGTAAACAGACTCCCAGAACGCCCCCTTCAGGCTTCAACAAACGAGTGTTAGACGATGCGTCACCGACGTTTTGTACTCCCGATGGTCAACAGGAATCGGACAATAAACGTTTTCGGGGATCTCAATCCGATTATTCGTCTTCATTAAATATTAGCGATACAAACAGTGCGGAATATAATTATTGCGATCTTGTGACACAAGCTTCCGTTTATCTGTCAAAGGTTAACGAATTAGTCAGTGATTCCAACTCGGGTATGAATATCGCGAATAAGCTATCGGTGATGGATTGTACGCAGCGCCTTACCAGTATTATTTCATTACTTGCGCTTAAATCTTCATGCAATGAAACTAAATTGGCGAACGCAGAACGTCAGTTAGATCTTTGCGTAAATAAAACCAATTCTGAGATTCCTACGTACGCGGAACAATTAAAACTGCGTTTACCGAAAAAAACCGCCGCCCCCATAGTACAGACGCGAAAACCGGTTCCTTCAATTATTGCGTATCCCACCGCTGAGCGATCAGCGGAGTACGCGACTTCGTCGGCGACCAAGGAAGCGCTTATGAAGGCTATAAAACCCGCGGACGACGGTTTTCAAATAGTAGGCGTTAAAAAAGCTTCCAATTCTGGCGTTGTACTCCGAGTGGCAAATGAAACCCGACTCAATAAAATTCGCTCTGTCGAGGCCATTCGTTCGGCGGGTTTAAAACTTCAAACTCCATCCGGGCGACGACCGCGCATACTTATAAAAGATATACCGTCGTCAATGGACGACCAGGTCTTTTTAACGGCGTTATACAGGCAAAATATCAAAGATAGTGATCTTAAAGTCAGCGAAGACGATTTTACGTCTAAAACTAAAATTGTGCGCAAGCGTAACGTAGCTAATGGGCGCAAGTGGGTGGGAATTGAGCTCGAACCGGAGATTAGAAAACATTTAGTCAGCACTAAAGAAAAACTTTTCATCGACTGGGCTACATGCCGCTTTATTGATGATTTAGAGGTAGTTCGGTGTTTAAACTGCCAGCAATATGGGCATGTTTTCAAGTACTGTAGTAATAAATTACCTACCTGTGCCTTATGCGCAGAAGCACATCCCACAAAATCATGTAAGCACCACAATGACCCGGAATTTAAACCAGTTTGTGCATCGTGTAAAACATATAAAAAACCTCACGACCACAAATGCGGCTCGGACAACTGCCCCACATTTAAGCATAAACTTGAGCAGTTAGTGCTAAATACCAAATATTAATATGGCTTACTTAAAAATAGGGCAGCTAAATCTTCACAACGATAGGGTTGCGACATCAGAGTTGGAAACTTTAGTCAATGAATACAACTTAGATATAGTGCTTGTACAAGAACAATATCAATATGCGCGTTTAAAAAATAAATTGGTGCAGCTAGACAACAAATCACGGGCTGCTATTTACGTAACGCGTACTAATTTTACGGTAAGCGCTATGCGAAACCTCATGACGTCACACTGTGCTGTCGCTGAAATATCATCCCCATCCTGGAAAGTTTACGTAGTGAGCTGTTATTTTCAGTATTCAGATCCTGTCGGTCCCCATTTACATCACTTGCGCCATGTTTTGATGTCCCTCAAAGGACACAAAATTATTATTGGCGCAGATGTTAACGCATCCTCTACGTTATGGTATGGCAAATACCGTTCAAGCGATACAGAACGGCGGAACGCCGTCGAAGATTTCGTCGCTGAGATGAATCTATCAATACATAACACTCCTGATGCACCGCCTACTTATTGTAGCCCTACTGGCGAATCTTTTATTGACGTCACTTTTTCAAGCTCAGACGTCCGAATAGATGGATGGCGTGTTTTGCCTGACGCTTCATCCAGTGATCACCGCTTAATCGTGTACGAGTTTGTTCCTCGGTTGGCACAAAGACCTACGGCTATTTACGGTAACTATAGATATCGGCTCAAAGGGGCCGATTGGGATTTTTTCAGAGCTCTTTTTGCCGCGCATGCCAGGGATTTCACCCGGGATGAACTAACAACAGAGGAATGTGCTGTAATGATGTCGGACACTTTTACCTACTGTGCCGATATTGCCATAGGCCGCGTCCCTATCACTAATATTCGAAGATGCGATTGGTGGAATAACTACTTAATTAAAGTTCGATGTGAATTTCGGAGAGCACGTAAAAAATATAATAAACTAAAAAAACGTAAAATTGTAGGTGATGTTTTAAATAATGCATATATAAATCTCAAAATAGCTCGTCCATGTTACCGCTCGTCAATAGAGAAATCCAAAGGCAATCTTATTAGAAAAATAGTCGATAAATTAGATAAAGAAGGCCCGTGGTCGCCCCTATACCATGAGCTTAAAGCAAATAGGTCTATAGATTTAGCTTATATTCACAACATAAAAATCAATAATACCTACACCAGTGGCATAGAGGAGACCACGGAATCCTTACTTAATTCGCTCATACCTGATGATAGTTCCTTGAACGATAATGACTACCATAAGCAGATTAGACAGTGGGCAAACAATCCACCCGCTACCTATATGTCTAGTCTTCCTACAATCAATGAGTTTATGAATACTGTGAAATCGCTACCTATTAACAAAGCTTCAGGTGAAGATAAAATATCCAACAAAATGATAATAGAAGCCACAAAACAATCCGGTGATTCAATACTAAAAGTTTTTAATCGTTGCATATCTGAAGGGACTTTTCCGCGTTCTTGGCGCAGCGGTTTTATTCGTATTATACCAAAAAATGGCGATAAACTGCCTGAAGACCCTAAGTCATACCGACCAATAACGTTACTGCCTTCCTTAGGCAAGCTTCTAGAACGACTTATTGTACCGCGATTGCTGCCGGGAGGACCAAAATTTCACGGAAATCAATTTGGTTTTACTGCGGGTAAATCGACAGTGGACGCAGCTATCTCAGTGAGGAAAGCTGTAAACTCGTCCGAATGTAAATACGTTTTGGCCATATTCCTAGATATTTCAGGGGCGTTTGATAATACTTGGTGGCCAATTTTGTTACAAAAACTTAAGTTACGCGGTTGTTACAGTAATATATATTCGATAATCACATCTTATTTCGTACATGGCTCTGCAACTCTTAAGCTTGGTCACTTCAGAGTCACTAAATCGTTAACCATGGGTTGCCCCCAGGGCTCAGTGCTCGCGCCGTATCTCTGGAACTTGGGTTTTGATGACTTCTTGACATTACCCTTGCCATCACGCTGCTCTCTAACGGCATATGCTGACGATGGCCTCTTACTTATACAGGGTAACTCCAGGAGAGAGTTGGAAAATCTGGCTCAAACTTGCTTAAGTATGATAAGTGAATGGGGTAAAAGAAATCGCCTTACATTTGCTCCTCATAAAACCTACCAACTCCTTCTTAAAGGTGAACTAAAATCCCCCCCGGGCGTAAAACTTAATAATGTTACTGTAAAACGCAAAATATCAACCTGTTATTTGGGTTTAGTTTTAGAAAAGAATTTCTCGTTTATAGAACATATTAAATCAGTTGGGGAAAAAGCTAAACGAAACTTTTTTGCACTCACAAGGATATCGACGGCAACCTGGGGCCTCTCTTTTAAAACTCTTAAAATTATTTACGGGGCAACCTATCTTGGGTGTATATGCTACGGCTCGCCTGTGTGGGCTGATAGGGCTACCATCGGAGCTGCTCGCCGTAAATTACTACAAAGCCAGAGGTTGGCGTTGATATTTCTGTGTAAAGCCTATAGAACAGTGAGCCCAGAGGCCCTACCTGTCCTAGCGGGTGTACTACCGGTTGATCTTGAAGTACAAAGACGAGCAGCAATGTATTATTCTACGGGCGATAATTTAGAAAATGATTTCTTATCATTACGCGACCGTGCGAAAATAACCAGGCTATTTATGCCAATAGCTGACTTAAATAACGAACTACTAAATGAATGGCAATGTAGATGGAATACGTCAACCAAGGGTCGCCATCTGCACCAGTTCTTTCCGGACGTACGCGAACGGTTAAATAAAACTTGGCTAATCATAGACCATTGTGTTGCACAATTTCTTACCGGACACGGCAATTTTAAAAGTAAATTGTATAGTTTCAAATTAGTATCTTCACCAATCTGTCTGTGCTCAACATCCAGTAACGAATATGAACAAACTGCCCACCACATCCTGTGGGAGTGTGATCTCTGGCAAAATCAGCGTGATATTATGTTAAACAGCTTGCAACCAATATCTGGAGTAGTTTATTATACGGATCTTGTAGCAACAAGGAACAACTTCCGTGCGCTTAAAGCGTTTTTGCCATACCTACTATTGGAATCAAATATAACAGCTCACTTAGGACCCTTAAATTGATCCTCGGTGCTTTTGCAGCTGGCTTCTCTAGTTGCAAATCTCTCATTTTATGAGGCTATAGCCTCTTTACATCATTCTGTCTCCCGCTTTGCTCTGGAGGGAAGTGGAACTATTCATTTTCTAACTCCTCCTTTTTTCTGTTTCTGATTAAATTCGTTGCGGGATCCAAGACAGTTAAAGCGATTCCCCGGGACATGCCTGAGCTTCACCGCTCAGTGTCATTTCATTGTGTGCCACTGTTGATCCTGGCTTACAGGAGTTGCAGTGGTGGGTAAGAGGGAGGGACTAGTCCCGATATAAAAAAAAAGTAGTATCAATTCTCTGGGCAGCAAATGAGTAGATGCTTCCAATGGGAAGTCACTCCGCATGACAGTATTACAGAACAGATCTGCTCATAGCATTAGGGGTAATTGCAGATAAAAAAAAAAAAATAACAAAAATATATTATTATTTCATTAGAACAATAGAATTGTCTTCCAGAAGACCCGAGAGAGGAGAAACTAATCAGAAAAGAGTATATCGTGTCTAGATTTATGTAGTATAAATCTACATGTATGTATAGACTACATACTAATAATACATAATTTTTCTTAACGTGCGAGGTGCATTTTTGGCGCATAAGCCTTCCAAAATAAAAGTATGTTTTGTAAATTAGTTTGAACTGTTTTTATATTTTATCGAATCTCTATTAATTTTATTATTATTATTACATCTGGGGACAATGTCACACAGTCAATTAATGAGATCGTGAGACATAACGAAAATATATGACATATATTCTGAAATAATTGCCTTCGGATTTTCATATAGCCACAATTACTGTACTGGGATGGGTCTTTTAAGTTTTAAACTTTTTGTATTAATTTTGCCATTTCTTGCGCTTATCGTATCAACCGCTTTTTAAATTGTTCTTTACACCCCTTTCCGAATGCGGCGTTAGCTTCTTTTTGAACCTCCAATGCAATGAAGCTATAACGACTAGAATAACGACATTTAACAGTAATAAGTTAGGCCCAGGAACAGGTTTCTTAGAATGGGACCACCTACGGATCCCTGAATACCCACCTCATGTGTTCTTACTAAGCGTTCCTCCCCGCCCGTAACAATCCTTTTCTCGGTGGTCCTATAAATAGTTACCCATAAGATTTCTAATGTTGCAACCTTATCCCTGGCCCTTAAGAGCCATTGAAGGCTTCTTTTTGCGAGATCTTTGTTATCTGCTTTTAATGAGGAATGTCGCCATTCTTGATAGTAGCCATTGGTGTTGCGGAGATGGTGATAGCAAAAAATTGGTGTTTAATTTTATATAATGCATTTGTTTACAGGTGGAAGCGATAAAACAGTTCCTTGAAATTATCTCTACCAGTACGGACACTCAAAATAATAATGTACTAGAGACCCCAGTGCTGTTAAAAGAGGGGTGAGTTATACTTTGATATTTATCTAATAATAACAAAAATTATATTTTGTAATGAGTAAATGTGTGATATTTCATTGTAAATATACTAATATTGTTAATGTCATTGTGCTTCATTGGATTAGATTCGGGTAAGTATGGTGTGATATGATTATTTTTTTAGTGATTGGTAGGTGTAACTATTAAATACGCCTATCTCATCGGCTTTAAGTAAGTGGTCGATTTTATCAGGCAAGGAAAATAGCACAGCAGTTGGGAGTCAGGTTGACCCTTACTCAAAGAGCACTGAGAATTGCCTGCCTTGTCTGACCACTCTTTGGTTCGAGAACGATAGTTAAATCAGAATTTTAATCTTACTACTAGTTTTCTTTACTTTGTTTGATCCAATATTTATTCTTAGATATTGCATGCGGTCTTACTGATGTACAGTTACACAACTGTACATCATACCATAATAATATGTTGGCGGCGAGGCTTATTTGAGAACAATGGCTTTATTATGAGTGTGTATTTCAGAACAATGATCAAGCGGTCGGAGGGTGTCCGCGCCGGGAACGGTTCGCCGCGGAAACGCTGGACGCGCGCCGCGCACGCGTACGCCAAACGGAGACACTTTAGACTTACGAGGTAACACTTCACCATTATCATTCTTATAAGGTTCTAACCTGTCTTCCGCAAGACCAAACTCTAGAGGGAAGTGGAACTACTTTTTTCTAATAAATTCGTTGCGGGATCGGAGACAATTGAAGCTATTCATCAGGACGTGCCTGAGCGTCACTTCTTTCTGTCATTTGATTGTGTGCCAAACAGAGTGAGACTAATCCCAAAAAAAGATAATCTATGTTTTCCTCTTTAAATTGTGTGAATATGATAAAAGTCATGTCATCGTGGCAAAAATTAACGTAAAGGAAATTATAGATCCTAGAAAATCCTCAAGAGTTCACTTGGAAGAGACAGTGGTACTAATATAGACGTGTTACAGCGGTGAACTGTGGTGGTCGCGCTGTGGTGCCAAGTCTCCAGCGCACCGCCTGTCGCTGGCGGGCGTGCTGGCCGTGGCGCCCGTGGACTGCCCGCCCGCCGGCGCGCCGCTCGGCGCCAACAACATCTTCCAGATAGGTAACCACTCCTCTTGTTACCTACATTGTGTACAAGTCTCCGGCGCGCCGCCTGTCGCTGGCGGGCATGCTGGCTGTGGACTCTGGGTGTAATAATAATTATAAATATCCAGGAAATACCACACACTTTCACATAATCCAAACTAAGCCAATCCTGTTCTATGGATACTAGGCAATAGACAGTAAATTACGTCGAGTTGAGCCAAGATTTGACAGTCCAGTTTCGTTCACTCGGCAGCTAAATGCGCCAGATCTATAGCATCATAACCGTTGTAAGAAGTCCACTGCTGGACAAAAGCCTCCCCGAAGAATCTTCTTGGGTCTATCTATCATCGCAGTGAGATGGTCATAGTACTCAGAGAGACGCTGGTGCTAGGGTTGCCAACTATTTTTTACTAGAAATGAAGTATATTCAGGTCTATGAAGATTATTAAACAGTATTTTAGAAAAATAAACAGTATTTTATTGATTTATTGTTTTAAATACATATTTTTTAGAGCTTCTCAAACAACTTACTAATATACAATCTTTGCGGCTGCGCTGCAGTGAGTAGTGAACGCCCTCTAAATAAATGCAACCAGTATTTTGAATACTTTATTTTTGTTCAACAGTAAAAAGTATAATTTAGTGAAAACAGTATAATATCTACTGTTCAAAACAGTATAGTTGGCAACCCTAGCTGGTGCCCGTCCACTGGTAGATATGCCTCCGGTCGACATTTACGCCCCTATGGGATGAGATGGGGTGATGATATTCTGGTATTCGCCGCCGTCACCACGCTACTGCCACACAGTGCCGTTCATTGGGGTGCCAGGAAGGGTCAGCAAACACTTGTTTGCTGGCTTTTAAAGGCCGGCAACGCACCTGCGATACTTTTGGTGTTGCGAGTGTCCATGGGCTCGTTTGTCGCCTCTTTAATAAAAAAATACTGTACACAATCAGTATTTATGATGTAATATTGAAGTTGGCATGTTGTAACGTTGCAGTGCACCGCGAGCGCGTGCTGTTCGTGCAGGCGAGCAACTGCGTGGAGCGCGCCGAGTGGGTGCGCCTGCTGTGCGCGCTGTGCCGCCACGAGCCCGCGCCGCCGCACTCCGGCTACTACTGCGACAGCGAGTGGACCTGGTCAGTACGCACCTACCAACACGAACATAGTAACAACTGCGTGGAGCGCGCCGAGTGGGTGCGCCTGCTGTGCGCGCTGTGCCGCCACGAGCCCGCGCCGCCGCACTCCGGCTACTACTGCGACAGCGAGTGGACCTGGTCAGTACGCACCTACCAACACGAACATAGTAACAACTGCGTGGAGCGCGCCGAGTGGGTGCGCCTGCTGTGCGCGCTGTGCCGCCACGAGCCCGCGCCGCCGCACTCCGGCTACTACTGCGACAGCGAGTGGACCTGGTCAGTACGCACCTACCAACACGAACATAGTAACAACTGCGTGGAGCGCGCCGAGTGGGTGCGCCTGCTGTGCGCGCTGTGCCGCCACGAGCCCGCGCCGCCGCACTCCGGCTACTACTGCGACAGCGAGTGGACCTGGTCAGTACGCACCTACCAACACGAACATAGTAACAACTGCGTGGAGCGCGCCGAGTGGGTGCGCCTGCTGTGCGCGCTGTGCCGCCACGAGCCCGCGCCGCCGCACTCCGGCTACTACTGCGACAGCGAGTGGACCTGGTCAGTACGCACCTACCAACACGAACATAGTAACAACTGCGTGGAGCGCGCCGAGTGGGTGCGCCTGCTGTGCGCGCTGTGCCGCCACGAGCCCGCGCCGCCGCACTCCGGCTACTACTGCGACAGCGAGTGGACCTGGTCAGTACGCACCTACCAACACGAACATAGTAACAACTGCGTGGAGCGCGCCGAGTGGGTGCGCCTGCTGTGCGCGCTGTGCCGCCACGAGCCCGCGCCGCCGCACTCCGGCTACTACTGCGACAGCGAGTGGACCTGGTCAGTACGCACCTACCAACACGAACATAGTAACAACTGCGTGGAGCGCGCCGAGTGGGTGCGCCTGCTGTGCGCGCTGTGCCGCCACGAGCCCGCGCCGCCGCACTCCGGCTACTACTGCGACAGCGAGTGGACCTGGTCAGTACGCACCTACCAACACGAACATAGTAACAACTGCGTGGAGCGCGCCGAGTGGGTGCGCCTGCTGTGCGCGCTGTGCCGCCACGAGCCCGCGCCGCCGCACTCCGGCTACTACTGCGACAGCGAGTGGACCTGGTCAGTACGCACCTACCAACACGAACATAGTAACAACTGCGTGGAGCGCGCCGAGTGGGTGCGCCTGCTGTGCGCGCTGTGCCGCCACGAGCCCGCGCCGCCGCACTCCGGCTACTACTGCGACAGCGAGTGGACCTGGTCAGTACGCACCTACCAACACGAACATAGTAACAACTGCGTGGAGCGCGCCGAGTGGGTGCGCCTGCTGTGCGCGCTGTGCCGCCACGAGCCCGCGCCGCCGCACTCCGGCTACTACTGCGACAGCGAGTGGACCTGGTCAGTACGCACCTACCAACACGAACATAGTAACAACTGCGTGGAGCGCGCCGAGTGGGTGCGCCTGCTGTGCGCGCTGTGCCGCCACGAGCCCGCGCCGCCGCACTCCGGCTACTACTGCGACAGCGAGTGGACCTGGTCAGTACGCACCTACCAACACGAACATAGTAACAACTGCGTGGAGCGCGCCGAGTGGGTGCGCCTGCTGTGCGCGCTGTGCCGCCACGAGCCCGCGCCGCCGCACTCCGGCTACTACTGCGACAGCGAGTGGACCTGGTCAGTACGCACCTACCAACACGAACATAGTCAACACCAACATCAAACCATATCTTTTAGACCTCTTACAAATTCAAATTTGGGACAGTTCTGTAACAACCTGGGGAAAAGTTTGTGCCATCTATTGCCAAACTCGATTAAACCTAATGATATGTACACAACATTATTCCACTGTATTTCCAGAGAATTTAATAAAGCTTGTAAAATAAAAAACATTTAGTTGGATAGTAATAAGATTAAATTTAGTTCTTGGGCAACTCAAGGCATTAGACTGAGTAGAGATTTTTTATACGAGTTGTATGACATAAAGTCCTATACACCCGAAGTCAATTTTATTAATTATGTTAGAAACTATTCAAAAATTTTGAATTTTGTACATTAGAGACTTGACATTGAACTTTATACATTAGAGACAAGGTAAAAAATCTGATAAGAAAATAAAATCAGCGTGGCAAATAATTAATACTGAAACTGGTAAAAGTAGATTAAGAAATCAAACAGTAACATTAAGTATTAGTGACGAACTGGTTTCAGACAAGCTTACGATTGCCAATTTTTTCGCAGATTTTTTTACAAATATACCTGTGGATACAGTTAAGTGCCTGTTATCGTCACCAGATATAGCTGAACTGTTTTTAAATCAAAGTTTAAAACAAGATGTGCCTAAATTTAGTTTTCAATTTGTAACGAGTGATGGGCATGAATATTTGTTACTGAGTCATGGATGTTTTCTATGTATATAAGTATTTATCTATCTATATAAGTATGTATATCGTCGCCTCAACCCATAGTTCAAGCTTTACTTAGTTTGGGGCTAGGATGATCTGTGTGACATTGTCCCTAGATATTATTATTATTACATTTGTTGTTGTGGACGGTATATTGGAACACGAACGCGAACATAGTTCGGATAGAGTTCGCGCACAACAGTCGTGAAGTCTTATCTCAATAGCCATGGCGGCGCCGTTGTAGGTTTTTAGTGTTCGCAATGATTCACGAGATATTGTTTTCTAAAGCGGATCCTAGATGGTGGGAAACAGATTTGTACAACACACAAGAAACTGAATCAAATTACCTTTATTTTTTTATTTACCTTTACTTTTAGACTTAAATCCCAAGAAATAAGTTGACATCACAATTATGTTA
This sequence comes from Pseudoips prasinana, assembly GCA_951640165.1. NCBI lineage: Eukaryota > Metazoa > Arthropoda > Insecta > Lepidoptera > Nolidae > Pseudoips > Pseudoips prasinana. The sequence goes on along the minus strand of OX621236.1, from coordinate 15,621,630 downwards.
CGTAACATTTATTAAAGCTTTTCTAACACCGTCCATACGGAACATACAAATAGGATCGCCGCAAACTTGTTAGCTGAACATAGTGTTCGATATTCCTTAGTGGTCGTACACACGTGCGAACAAAGTTGTTGCTTATCATGCAACGCAACAAATTTGTTGGTACGTGCGTACGCGGCTTTAGCTTTAGACTTCAACCGCCACCAGCTTAGGATGTAGCCTAGTCTTAGAAGACACACTAACTCAGATATTACGGACACGAACTCTACCCTAAGCTTATATAATAATAATAATATCTGGGGACAATGTCACACATATCATCCTAGCCCCAAACTAAGCAAAGCTTGTACTATGGGTACCAGGCGGCGATATACATACTTATATAGATAGATAAATGCATAGAAAACGTCCATGACTCAGAAACAAATATTCGTGTCACACAAATATTTGCACTTACCGGGATTCGAACCCAGGGCCACCAGCTTTGAAGGGAGGAGCACTACCAACTAGGCTACGATGACCGCTTGTCTGCTATGTTTATAAAGTACTCTATAATAGTAACCAGTGCGTTAAACCGAACCTCTTATTGAACTCCTTACGCAACATTACCTAGATGTTACGGACGGCAAGAGCTCTGCCCTAGTTATTACGTCTGTCAGTCTCATTATTGACTACTCAAGTAACAAGCGCATGTTTTTTATTTTTATTTATTTATTTAGGAAACAAACAGTCGTTTACAAAAAATGTATACAAAACTTAATTTCTTGGGTTGCAAACTATACTGTTTTTCACTAAATTATACTTCTTACTGTTGAACAAAAAAAAGTATTCAAAATACTGTTTGCATGTATTTATGCAGAGGGCGTTCACTGCTCAGTGCAGCACAGCCACAAAGATTGTAAATTATTAAATTGTTTGAGAAGATCTAAAAAATATGTGTTTAAAACAATAAATAAATAAAATACTGTTTATATTTCTAAAATACTGTTTCATATTCTTCATAGACCTGAATATACTTTATTTCTAGAAAAAAAAAGTTGGCAACCCTAGCACCAGCGTCTCTCTGAGTACTATGACCATCTCACTGCGATCGTCAACCCGTCTGCCAAGCGTGGCGATTATGGCATGTCCACCCAAGAAGATTCTTCGGGGAGGCTTTTGTCCAGCAGTGGACTTCTTACAACGGTTATGATGCTATAGATCTGGCGCCATTATCTTAATAACTAACGTAATTATGTTCCTAGTTTACTTTGAGAACCCTGAGCAACATATACAAGATTATCAAATAAATTATACAATCTAAATAGTTTTTGTATCTTTTTAGCTATTATTTATTACTAATTTTCTTATTTTAAGTCTAAATTGTGTATAAAAGTTTGAGGAAATATCAACACTATTATATTTTTATCATAAAAATTACAAGAACGTCTTATAAAGGTAGTTTTAGCATATCTTGTACTGCACATTGTGGTAGAAAAGGTATCCATAAGACACGTCTTGGAGGGACGCGGTACTCTAAACGTGATAATGTCTAACAATGATGATGAGTCAATTTTGTTATTAACAATCTTAAATAGAAACATGATATCGAGATAAGAGCGCCTGATCACCAAAGAGTCGATGCCATGCCTCGATGCAGCAGTCTGAAAGTTTAGAAAAGTATTTTTTATTATTAAGTTAAGGATCAAGTGAATGACAGCCTTACCTCATATAGTTTACTTATGTTAGATATCCTAGGTAATACCGGCGGCACGAGCTTTGCTTTAGCTGGTCTGTTGTCTTTCATAAAGTACTCCAGTAACAAGTGGGTGAAATAACATGAATTTTGTATATTGTAGCTGTGGGCGGGTGGAGGCTGATGCGGAGGGCTGCGGAGGCGGCGAGGGGCTCGGCGCACGCGGCTGCGCGACCGCCGCGCTCGCACACAGCCTCGACCCCGCGCGCGACCTGCAGCGTCTGCACGCGCTGCTCGTGGCGCACGCGCCCGACCTCGACGACCGGCTGCTCCGTCCCAATGGTTAGTAAAGTAAAATGGTTAGTAACATGTATAGCATCAATCTAGATTGATGCTATACATGTTTTCAATTCCTGAAATGTGATCTAAACTAAGCCTCGCACTTTCGCTCTATACGCGAGTGAGTAATCCTGTAATGCACGGAAACTTTCTGTATCTATAACACTATTCTGAGTCGGAACTAACTTTTGTTTCATTTATTCTCATTCGCCACTTTATCCTACCTGCAGATAGCTCAACCATGGAGGAACGCGAGGCCGAAGCGGCGACGCTTCGCGAACTCCAGGAGACCATGTTCGATCTAGAGCACCGCCATCGAATCTACCGGCGGTCGCTAGCGCGTGAAACCAAGTATGGGAGCAAGCAGGCGCCAATCGGCGACGACAACTACCTACACCTGGCAGGCGCGGCCGGGGCCGACGCCGGACCCTTCCTGTGGCGCGCCTGGCGGGACGCGCCCGAGCCGCGCCCCGCCCCCGCGCCCGCGCCCGCCCTCACCGCCGCCTCCAGCAGCGAGTCGCTGCGCCGCGCCGCCGACGAGCGCTCGTCCGGCAAATCGGCGCACTCGGCCGGCAGCGGCTACCTATCCATGTGCGGCAGGCCCGAGGCCGAGCGGCCCGCGCGCCCGCCCAAACCTGCCCGCCTGTCGCCTGCGGGCGAGTACGTGCCCGTGGAGCCGCGGCCGCGGGCCGAGTCCGAGCCCGAACACCGCTGCGAGGAGTACGAGCTCATGGCGGACTTCATGAGCCATGCGCGTCCCGACGCGCCGCCCGCCGTGCCACCCCGAGCGGCCGCGCGCCGCCCGCCGCCCCGCCCCGCCGACGAGCCGCCCTCCGCCGACGCCGTGTCCACGGACGACAGTCTCCTGGACGAGCTGCATCGCGACGCCTACTGTGTGCTTAAGGTGTGCGAGGACGAATCCCCCCCCAACGAACCTGCCGACGAAGTGGAGGTTCGCGCACCCGACTCGGGACCGTTCTCGCGAGTATGTGCGCAGCGGAAGTCGAACCCCATCAAGACGCAGACGACGTCGACGCGTCCACTGAAGACTTCGAGCTCGACGTCCAACGTACACGACGCGGGCGCATCATCGTCGCGGCCGCTAGCCGAACGCCTCACGCCCTTCTTCCTTAAGAAGAAGCCTAAGCCGGCGGAGGAATCGCGACGCAAGGAGGACAATCTCATCGGGCGCCTGACGCCGCGCTTCGGCCAGCGTGGCCAGTCGCTGGAGCTGGCGCCGCCGGAGGGCCGCAAGCGGATCGAGCGCTCCGCCACGTCGGTGGACGTGCCGGCGCGCCGTATCAACTCGTCCGTCGTGGCCAACCTCAAGTTCCTGAGCCTGCACCGCTACGGGCCGCAGGAGTCGGACGTGCAGGGCCGCTCGTTCGCCCGCGCGGAGGCGGAGGCGGGCGCGGGCGCGGAGGCGGGCGCGGGCGAGGCGCTGGACGCGACGTGGCGCCGGTCGCACGCGCCGTCGCTGCTGGCGGCCGCCACCAACGACATCAGACTGTAGCAACACATGTTCGCAGCTGGACTGTACACTGTAGGCTAAGGTTGTATTTATTTCTATATTTTTCGAGATCCTTTTCGTCGACCTGAAGCGTGTGCCTCCTCTAGATGTAGTGTATTTCTGGAAGAAAGCCGGTACGTTTAAGGATATTTGATATGGTAGCGTTAGATGCGTAAATACTCAAAGGTGCCAAGTGTTGTGCGACTTTTTTGTCGACGTCGGACGTACTCTCATTCCTGTAGCACTGTAATGTTATAAAACTCTAAACTTGACGTTAAATTTGTATCGTTTTGTATGATCGGTGTTTTATCTAAACTCAAACTTAACGATACGTGGTAGCGTATTTTTATATATTTTTTTAATCGTTTACTAGATAAAAATTGCATGTATTTTCGCGCAATTAAATGTTAAATATCAATTCCAGGTTCTGGCCACCTTATCTGATTGTATTTTGCAGTAGATAATGTATATAAATTTACAAACTGCACTATTCCCAAAATTTACATCTTCAAATTCAGCACTGTAAGAATGTACTTAAGTTTTAAATACTTTGATATATACCTATTTGTCATAACTACTAATAAAGCCTGTTATTGTATTAACGATTCTAAATATTATGTAAAAACGGCCTTAATGTAATTGCGCCTACTGTTACGGCCTTCAGGTAAACACCATTTACTTAAACTGTGATTCACTTTACAAACTCAAGCTCATATTTTAAAATACCGTAATAATTATTTAGTGTGTACATAATTATATTGTTAGTCAATTATAATAAAATGAATCAAGTACTGTTTCGAATATTCGCACAGGATGTTTATATTTAGTTTATCGATAATTTGTATGAATAAATTATGTTAAACAATGTCTCTGCTATTATACTGCCATAAAAACTACTATAATAGTCGCGATTCTAATTCAAGCCTAATTTTTGTATCATTGTATTTTTTCCGGCCAATATATAAATAGAACTTTGTGTTTGATTATTGTTAATTTAATTGTGAATTATTAAGTAAGTAAACTTTAATGGGTCAAATTATTTAAAATCAAGAAAATATGGTTGAACGTAAAGAACCTTATCTTTGGGTAAAGAAGTCCTACACTACACTATAAACAAGGAACTTTACCTGTTTGACAGTTCTTTAAATACTCTCTCCTCTTCATATTATCTATGGTTGAAAAAGGTGTCATCACATATTATTATAAATTGTCTTAGATCTGTTAAATACTGAATTGCGGATATATATAACACCTTACTAATATTATGAAGCAAGTTTGTATATTTCAATATTTGTGTATGTTGGTTACATTATTATACCTAAACGGATTTTTATGATATCTAATTGCGATATGTCATAAAAATCCATTTAGGTATGAAAATGTGGAATACATACATTTTCATACCTAAACGGATTTTATGACCTGGAATAATGTAATAGGATATTATTCTCCTGATTAAAACCAGGTGAATGATGTCACGGACATAAGCAAAAACATTGACAATATAGTAATTTGTTAAAGTAGTAAATTTTACTAAAGTATTCTTTGTTTTTTGTTTTTTTTTAATACTTGGTATGTGAGCTCTTGACGGTGCTTAAAACGTAGGTATAAATTATAATCAATTAGTGTTTGGAACATTTCTATGTAAATATGCGTAAACAGTTATTTTGGTAGTATAATGGCAGTGCTACTTGTTTATAACTCAGTTGGTATTTTATGTGCGTTATTGCCTTTGTAGAAAAATAATTTACTTTTAAGAAGAAATACATAATGTACAAATTAATATGACGTGAAAATATATTATGTTATTTATTTCCATCTATTTTCATTTTGTTAATAAACCACACAAATTCAGAATTTATCCAGTCTTATTTCATTATATAAAAGTAACATTAGTTGCTAGTACGAACGATCCTGAAGGGTCGAAGTGCTGTACGCAAGTAGGTACATCCCAACAAAGATAAGAACATTAGTTTCACTATTACACTATATCTTAATACAAGCTTTTGCTCAGTACTCAGTGACACTAACATTATCACGTATGCAGCGGGAACAGACTGAAATTTAGCAGAAAGTGCTCCAAATATAGGGGCCAATATTTAGCGCTACAATTATTAGCGCCATGTCTATGGACGAATGTATAATGGTGATATACCCGCTGTCAAATTGAAAAGATTCTTGATGGTTGGAGTTACCACAATACAAATGAAAATTTCCTGAAAATGTGTAGATTCTAGCCCCTTAGTGCCAAAATATAACAAGCAGCTACTGCATGAACCGCGATCTTGATGTAAGCCAAGGGACGAGATATTTTGCTCTTCACATAAACCCCTATAGGGAATTGGTAAATACACAGTAGGTTCTACGGTGCTACTTTACCCCCTCTATTACTAGACGGTAGTCCAGAAATTTACGCAGGTTCCGTAAAAAATCTGACTTGCATTCTTCATAAGAATTTATTACGAAATTATTGTATCGGAGAAGCTAGTAAAAAGATCTTCAAGGATAAAGACTAACAAGGTAGATTTTTCTTCCCTTTATAGCTGTTTGTTTATGAAGATGCACAAATCTTCGGACATCGCGCACACGCCGAGCGACGGCGAATACGCAGCGAGCAAGCGTCCATCAACGCCACCAAGCGTGCAAAATTGTAAATAATATTAAACCACTTGTATACATTATTACTTAACATTCTGAAAATAAAATCAATCGCTGCAACAGTCTGCACTAGTTTCATTTTACGGGCAACCCCTGCACGGCAACACATCAAAATATCTATTAGGACAATAGGTCACAACACACCATTCCCCAAAGTAGGATATTGTACAAAATTGCAGTGGCGTGATGACTGCTACCATAACGAGTAGGTACTAGTTTTGTGAAAGGCTTCGTTTACCGAAGACTTTTTTATTGTCACTAACTTAACTGGTAAGGTTAGCCCAATTAAAATTGAGGCATCAGACGCGACAACTCCTCCTAAAACCGCATCTCAAAGAAGATAATTCCATCCGATTCATATTTAAAAAAAATTATATGGGAATTTACGTAAATATTCGGACCTGTGTATCCCATTACAAAATTCAAGGGTAGTGAACAGTGGACGGCAGCTCATGCAAAGATACATAATATACTATTCTTATTCTCACTTCAGTACCTGTGTTAACAATATTGTCACGTTCGGGCTTCGAACCTTAGAACCAGTAGGGGATTTTGGTGGCTTTTGGAAAATAGCTAGAATGTTCTATATTATGTCGGAACAGGGGAGAAGGGATGGCTGATGAAAGGAACATACAGGGTTCTTAATGCAAAAATTGACTATAGATTTCCATATTAAAGAGATGGAGACGGGGACGGCAGCATTACGATTAATCTGTTATGTAAAAGTGAGGTTATCGAAAGAAAAATATGACTTTCGAAATGTTTGAAGTTTGGAACAATTTAGGGGTATATGGACGGAATGTTCAAGCAGAACGGTGAGTTTTGATTCGGGTGAGATCAAGGGCGAGTTGAGAGGTACCCATACTTCCTGTATGGGTGGAGCACTGAACGGGTGCAAGTGGTCAGTGAGAGTGAACGGTGCCAAGTGTTCCTTACACAATTGAGGTGGGTCGTGTACCTACTTCAGGGCTTTGGTTTTGGCAATGCTCTTTACGGGGGTTTAGAAGGGCGCCACTAGTGGACTTTTAACAGGAGTTGGTCGCCGGGACTCTGAGTGTGTGTGCGTTCCGTGATCTGTGTATGTGTGGATTGAGTGAGTTAAAAATGCTATTCATTTAGTAAAAGTTCTAAAACATCTCAAAAATGGGAAATCATAAATTTAATCGTCCGGCGGGTCTCGAACCTGCACCATCTACCAATCCGGGGTAGGCGCTCTGCGTTAAGCTACGAACGATACACACTGGCAAATCAAATTAGCAAATTTAGCATTCCCTTGCTAACACCTTTCCGGAGGATGTAGGTATTATCAATTGGCTTTGTTTTCTAGTAACATGGCCGACTGATATGTTCACAGTTGCATGTGAAAGATCATATCATATTGATAATATCTTCCAAATTATTAAATTTGAGTTTTATAGCATTATTCGCAATGCAAAGCTTTCATCTAATCTCAATCTCTTCGAGACCCGCCGGACGATTAAATTTATGATTTCCCATTTTTGAGATTAGATGAACGCTTTGCATTGCCAATAATGCTATAAAATTCAAATTTATTCGTTAGTAATGTCCGCATTTGTAAGAAGAGAAAACAAATTATTACATTATTTAACGTGCGCTCACTCAGTTCTCACAAACTACCAATGAAATCAGTGAATATATTAATTTAACATATAATAACTCTTTAGTAAAACCTATGCTAACTTACCGTTATAATTTGTGGATCACATGATAACGTATTTAAGGTTTTACAAATAATTTCATATGCTCACTCTAACCGCACACTTTCGAAAACCCGATTTCTGACGAAGAAACTGAAGATATAAACTGCTATATACATATTATATGTGTAAAGTTAAGTAAAATCAGTAAAGGACTTCGTAGAACACAAAAGGAACCACTAACATGGCAGGTCTTTACATAATAAATTTTTGTGAGTGCTCACTCAGTCCACAATGTCCACATGTTATGAAGTTTTGTAGTATCACAGAAACTATTAATTACTCAGTTCAACTGTTAGTAAAATGTTTTACTACATATCCACCGTCTAATATTTTATATTCGCTGTCTGGTTTTAAAGATATTCAATTGTAATTTTTCCCATGTAAAATATATCATTTAGGTGACCACACGTCAGGACATACTTTTTAACCGACATCACAAGAAGGAGGTTATCAAGTCGACCGTATGTTTTTGTTTTTGTATGTATGTTACGCGATTACTCCTCCGTTAGAGAAACGATTTTGAAGATTATTTTTTGATCAATAGGGAATTCGTCGGGATTAGTCCCATATAAATTTTTATTCAAATCAGTTGGAAAAAAAAGTTACAATCGATTTTGTGTATTTTAATAGGAGACGATGACAAAGGAGGTGGAAGATGCAATGCTCCATCTCGACTACCAAGCGTGGAGGAGCAACGCCTCGTTTGACAAATCTCTGAGGCACGGGCGTACAACACCGCCAATTTTCAGACTCCGGGCAGTTACTGGGTGTTTCTTTTGTCGGAAAATATCCAATAACACTTTTGGGCCCGACACGGGATTTTAACCCAGGACCTCAAGTTGTCTGTCACTGTTAACGACCGCGACTTGGTTCATGTTGAACGTGTAGGCTCAGTCTATCGCAATCGTAGCGGCGATACCTCCAGCGCACAACCACCGCGCCCACGGCATATCGTAGTCCGACTGGCTCACCGAGACACACGTAATAAGTTGTTTGTTGGGAGCGGCTCGCGTAAGGCGGGGCCTAACGACTACTGACTTAGATCTATCTTGCAATGAGAGCGAGGTCTACCTACATCATCGATCACCTAACCCATACGAACACAAGGCTGTTTTTCAAGGCGCGAGAGGCGCCAAAGAACCAAAAATAAATATATCTGGACGTAAGAGGGACGTATTTTATTTTTTGGGAAAGGACCCGTTTCAATCTAGGCCCTTTCTATAGAAAATTTCTTGTTAATATGTTGTATTTACGTTATTTGATCATTATATATTATATCCGTTCAATATTTTACCTGTATAGGATTCTGTATGTTCTGCTGATGATCTATATCTTTAGGTTGCTGGTTTTCATTTTGGCACTCTTGTCTCAATTTCAGACACTTTGTATGTACCTTTCTATATATATATATATATATATATATAACATGCCATGCATATTCAGATATGTTATCTACATATACACGCTCTTGATATATCAATCACACGATCTCTGGCCACTCACGGTAGCCTTATTTTACACTTTGTCGACTTTAATATATTTTATTTTATTTTATTTCATAGGTACAGAAACAGACTACAGACTAATAACAAATTAATAATATCATTTTCTTATAACACTGCTAAATCTGAGATCCAATTATATCTGTACACAACATTAAAAAATTACCAACATTTCTGTGAGTTAAAACTAGGAGTTAGAGAGGAATATACAACTAGTACTGTTAATACAATAATATAACTTTAAAATACACTAATTAAAATAAAATTGAACATTGTTGTCCTTTGCTAAAAATAATTTGAATGCATTATAGCTTTGATGAAATATATCAACTTTGGAGCATATTTTGTTGTACTGTCTACACATTCTTAATATTGGACTATTTTGAGAAACATTATTATTAATAGAAGGTAGAGTAAACAGTTGTACGCACGGATCTGGTTGGAACCTTAAAGTTTAACTGGCTAATGAGAGGACTATCCATAGGGCCGTTTATAATTTTATGTAGAATGCATAGATCGTTTATCCATCTTCTCTTTTCTAAACTTATAATTTTAAATCTATGTAGCCGATCACTATATTCCTTAATTTTTCGCCTTAAGCCAAACTTCGAGCATAGGGCTCTGACAAACCTTCTCTGTATTGCTTCTATTCGGTCTATGTGAGTCCTGTATATAGGAGCCCACACAGATGAGCAGTACTCGGTTATGCTTCTTACTAAATAGTAGTACAGAGTTAGTAAAGAGTTTGCATGTTTGAACGATCTTGCATTACGTAGGATAAAAGATAACATACGATTTGCCTTGTTACAAACATGGTCGTAGTGAGGTCGAAAGGACATAGTAGAGTCAAAAATTATACCTAGGTCGCGCACCACCGTAACTCGTTCTATAGCAAAGCCCTTAATATTATACGAATACTCAAGTGGCTTTTTAGTTTTGGTAAATGTGATAACTTGACACTTATTTATGTTGAGTGACATGGAATTCTCATCAGACCAATTAACAATAGTATTTAAATCGGTTTGAAGTCGCACACAATCCTGACGGTCAGCGACACGTCTAAAAATTTTAATATCATCTGCGTAAGCCAAACATTCACTATCTATTTTACATAACAGATCATTAATAAAAATCAAAAACAACAGGGGGCCCAAATTAGACCCTTGTGGCACACCTGATGTTGCAAGAAAAGGAACTGATTCATACCCGCTAAGAGCAACCAGCTGTGTACGATTTAATAGGTAAGAAGTAAGCCATCTATGCAAATTACCATGTATTCCGACGTGTTCAATTTTCTTATGCAGCTTAAAATGATCAACGCGATCAAAAGCTTTAGAAAAGTCTGTATAAATCGAGTCAACTTGTTTCTTACAATCAAATGAATCACATAAGTACGTTGTATAACTCAATAGATTTGTATTAGTTGACCTACCCATAACAAAACCATGCTGTAATGGACTTAATAAATGTTTGAGATGGTTATACGTGTGTTCATAAATGAAGCCCTCAAAAATTTTTGCAAAACAGTTAAGTATACATATTGGGCGGTAATTACATACGTCACTTTTGTCACCAGATTTATGTATTGGGGTAATTTTAGCGATTTTCCAAAGCTCAGGGAATATGCCTTCATTAAGAGATTTATTGAACATAATTAATAAAGGTGTGACCAGTACAGTTGCACATAGTTTAATAAAAATGGGTGGAATGCCATCAAAAACACTACCCTTCGTTTGATCAATAGTTTGCAATTTCTTCATTAAATCTTTTTTAGATATATGCAAGTCACTTATGGGGTAATTGCTTGGCGGAAAATTCGGTGAATAAGAGCTGTTTGTTGAACTAGCGCTATAAACAGTGGAAAAATAATGAGCAAAAAGGTTAACCACGTCTTCACTGTTGGTAGCCACGTTATTGTGATAGTACATACTACTAGGATAATTGTTAGTGACACGTTTGGCTTTTGTATAACGCCAGAATGCCTTAATATTCAGCTGAAGATCGTCCTCTATTCGCTCAATATACGTTCTAAAGCACTGAAAAGTGAGTTTTTTAGCCCTAGCTCTAAGCATCGAGAACATATCGTAATCTCTGGGGTTACCAAACTGTTTAAACTTAGAGTGAACTCTATGCTTAGTTGCGAGTAATTTGATTAGATTTTTAGAAAACCATATGGGATAGTTATTATTTGATACTTTGCTTTTAGGGGTATATTTTTCAATAATCAAGTATATGCTGTTATAGAAAAAATTAACAAAGTCATCACATCCTAAAAGTAATGATAGTTGTGTCCAGTTAATTTTGGCTATATGTTTTATTTATTTGTTTTTTATTTTCACAACGTTCCCGTATTCCTTGGCACTTACAGGGCCTTTTCATAAGTCCTGCCTATTATTAAATCAGCCATAATGACAAATAAATACCTAAAATTGGACTTCTTAATGTTGGCTCTTTGGGTACTAACCACGACGAATTTGTTGCCGCGATGGATAGGCACGATGTAGATATTATGGCCATTGATGATCCCAATCACATGAGAGTTGAGCAAATGTGGCTGGTACTCACTATTGATGGTATTAAACTTGCTATAGGTACATAATGTAGAGCACCCTGGCAAGATTTTGACTTGTTCCTGGACGCTCTGACATGTTCCATAAATTCCAAGACATTTTGTCGATATAATACTACTTTTGGGGGATTTTATCTTAACTAATAATAATAAATACAATACAAAAAATAAAATAAAATACAATGCATAAAATAAAATACAATACAAAATATTTTAATAAAATACAATATAAAAAATACAAAACTAAAATAAAATAAGAATAATTTTTTTTTTTTTTTAATTAATGCTTTTATTTAAATGCTCTAAAAAGAAGAAAATAAAATTTTCCTTTAAAATTTCAATCATCAACTCATAACCTTATTATACACAATTTATATGTTCATAAAAGCTTGTCGCGCGATTAAATTGCGTAAACAAACTAGTACCTCTTCAATTAAGTAACTTGATCTGCTAAGTTTAAATTAAAAAAAATAATAATAATTTAATACTTATAGGTACTTAAACCTTGCGACAAGCTTTTATGAACATATAAATTGTGTATAATAAGGTTATGAGTTGATGATTGAAATTTTAAAGGAAAATTTTATTTTCTTATTTTTAGAGCATTTAAATAAAAGCTTTAATTAAAAAAAAAAAAAATTATTCTTATTTTATTTTTTACTTTTTAGTTATCGCTGGCTAGGTTTCTTAGTCTATACATCTCAGTTAACGCATCATTGTTGCAAGGTCGTTTGCCGGTTAATTTCGAACAGTCTAGTTCTTCAACCAGGAGACCTTCTAAAAATTTTACTCTACTCAAGGCCACATATGCTTGACCAGCAGCAAAGAGCGAAAGTTTCTATCAGCGATTTTTCTGTTGTTCGTACTTGAGAGTTATGCTCTCGTAAGGCACTCAAGCGAACCTCTCGCTGTTCAGGAGTTTCTTCTGCTCTTGCTAGAGAGCTATGCTTTCGTAAAGCACTCAGACGAACCTTTCGCTGTTCGGGAGTTTCCTCTACTTTAATTTGAGATATATGTATTCGTGAATTGCTCAAACGAACCTCTCTTTGTTCAACTGATTCGGTTTCTCGTATTTCAGATATGTATTGACGATTTTGTTCAATTCGTAAATCGTGTTCCTCGATTCTGCTACTCTTAAACGTTGCATGCGTTGCTTAGCTTTATCAAGTTTTAACTGTCGTTGAGTAGGTGTTTCGCTATTGTCCTGATCACGCCTTTTGTTAAGTCGTTGCCGTTTAGCGTCATCGTCTTCGTTGGCAAGTTTTTCTTGCCGTTTTAGTTTATTTTTCCCCAGCCTTCTCTTCCTTTGTGTTGATGTTTCTGTTTTTCCCATTTTGTTCCCACGAGTACCGAAGAAATATTTGTCGACCCTCCCAGAGCTCCGTTTAGAAGGGTAAGGGCTAATATACAACAGGGTTCATACGGGTTCACGACATCATATTACACCCCGATGCCACTCAGTCCTCGACACGGCCTCACCTTGACTTGGGTGTTTGGAAGAATGCGCCACTTATTTCAGCTTGGAGGTTACTTGTGCCTGACCAAACTTAGTTCCAGGTTTGATTTTGGAGTTATCCTTCTCCTAGACAGGTTGCAGACCAATGCTGATGACGCCCATCTCGCCAAATTACCTAAGTCAAAGTTAATCTACGGATGTCACAGGCTCGAAAAAATCAACTTCAAGAATAATCGAGGTTTCTACACCAAATTTCAGGTGGATTAGAGAAACGGAGCTTTTTTTTATTTTTTATTAAAGAGGTACTTTTTTTATTTTGAGATTTTTCTCAAAATTTTGACTTTTTTTTGAAAATTTAGACTTTTTTTAAAAACTTTGACTTTCGTTAAAAATTTTGACTTTTTTGAAAATGTTGACTTTTTTTTATAATTTTGACTTTTTTTTGTAAATTTTGACTTTTTTGAAAATTTTGACTTTTTTAAAAATTCTGAATTTTAATTCAATTTTGACTTTATTTTTGAAAGTTTTGACTTTTTTGAAAATATTGACGTCACATATTTTTTGAGTTACTCTCAACAATCCCTTTCATTTGATACCCATATTGTAGTAGAGCATCAAAAATAACTATTCCGCCATCTTGGATTTTCCGCCATATTGAATTTAGAATAACGTCACATATTTTTTCGAGTTGCTGTCAACAATACCTTTCATTTGATACCCATATTGTAGTAGAGCATCAAAAATAACAATTCCGCCATCTTGGATTTTCCGCCATATTGAATTTAGAATAACGTCACATATTTTTTCGAGTTACTGTCAACAATACCTTTCATTTGATACCCATATTGTAGTAGAGCATCAAAAATAACTATTCCGCCATCTTGGATTTTCCGCCATATTGAATTTAGAATAACGTCACATATTTTTTCGAGTTGCTGTCAACAATACCTTTCATTTGATACCCATATTGTAGTAGAGCATCAAAAATAACAATTCCGCCATCTTGGATTTTCCGCCATATTGAATTTAGAATAACGTCACATATTTTTTCGAGTTACTGTCAACAATACCTTTCATTTGATACCCATATTGTAGTAGAGCATCAAAAATAACTATTCCGCCATCTTGGATTTTCCGCCATATTGGGTTTAGAATAACGTCACATATTTTTTCGAGTTACTGTCTACAATCCCTTTCATTTGATACCCATATTGTAGAAGTGCTTAAAAAATCACTATTCCGCCATCTTGGATGGTCCGCCATGTTGGATTTAGGCTGCTGCCGCGGCACGCTCGCTCGATAAATGGTCGCAGTTCTAACAACAGTATAAGTATATACCATTAACAGTTACATCATGGATCTGTTACTGGCACTAGTGACAACGAACATTCTGTGTTGGGTATTTTTGGGATATAGTCATATAAAGGCGTTATAAAAAATATAACTTCTAAACACGAGAGCAATGTTTTTACGTTGTTTGGCAACGCAGTAGGTATCAAAATCGCTACGAAATGTACGTACCTAATGTAATAACGTTCTGTTCTATGCATTTATATGGCGTTTTGTGATTTATAAAAATTAATTACAATATTTTGGCACATTTCAGACAGAATAAAATGTGTTTTATCATTTAGAACGAATCTCTTAACCCCACATATACACAAATACGGTGAACAAAGGTGACTCGATATGAGATCGAACCCCTATATTCAAACAACCTTTCCGGTGATGTTGTCTCTTTTTTCATCAAGCCAGGTTTTGAGCGTAAGACAAATTTTTATTCTTTAAACATTGCTTCAATTTCATCTACTTAGTTAAGATGGCTCATAATCATAGCATATTTTATTGAGTAAAATTTATCTCCAGTTACTGAGAAACACTGGTAAAAAAACTCAAAAGGAATCATTTTACTTATTTATTTACTTTAATTAAAACGGTAGAACACCAATTAGTTACAGTAAATAAAGATAATTATTACAATTATCAATTAAAATATTAATAAGGGAACAAAAATATTTTTTTTAAAACATAATCCTACTTACATCATTCTAACAGGAACGCAAACATTCTGACAATGTATCCGACCATCCATATACATGCGCGTTTCATCGGAAAAAGGTAATATTAAACTTTTGTGGAAAATATTCAATGGTGAAAAAATATCGATGTTTTTATACCGATTATCGGTAAACATCTATGTTGGGATCCGATGTTTTACATCGAATAGAAATATCGATATATTTTAATCGTTATTATAAAGTAGGTATATCTGGTACGTACTTAATACTCTGTGATCACAGATAACTTACCAATGTATAATGTATAATCCAAAGATATTATAAAATCTTACTAACTTATCTGTGAACTGAAAGAGGCACGCACGAACCTGTACTCAAACTGGACTTCGCAGTATCTAAAGAAAAACAAGCCGAAAGAAAGGTTCTAAAGTAGATGTGCTTCCTTTTCTAATAGGGTGTCCATAAAATATTATTTTCTCGGATAAGTCTTTCTGGATTGATAAGTACTTACTGCATTAAAAACTATCTGAAACGGATTATTAGAATCTACATCTATTCACCTGCTAGCTTATGCTTTTAATTTTTGAAGTTATACTTCTTTGGGCGCGATGGAGAAAAATGATGAGAGTGAATTTTTACGATGCGCGCGCACACCGACACCAAAAAATTTAACAGCATGAAGTTAGTTCTAGGTGGTATGAAAATTGATAACTATGTTCAAGTTGTATATTAAGAACATAAAGCAACACGGCCCACCGGCAGACCGGAGGGGAGTAGCCATACGCAGGCGTTCCCCTCTGTCAAAGTACAAGTCCACGCGGTCCTGTGCGTACATTAAAACTAGTTGCAGTCGCACTGCTCACTAGACTAAATCTAGTCACGCGGTTAAATCGACGTCCTACAAAAATGCCAAATTGTTCAGTTTTTTGCTGCAAAAAGAGATCTGCCACCTCAAATTTACAAAAAGATGGTGTTACCTTTCATATGTAAGTAATTTTTAATCATATTATTGCTATTTACTTCTTCTTAAACTTAAAAATTACAATATTATCGGTCGTATTCTTTCGGATTTGTTTACCAACACAGACCGTTCGCCCTGATACAATAAGCGGATCGGTCGAGCAACTGATCCGAGTCAGGTATCCGAGTTGTCGCTGTCACCGAGCGATAGTGTTGTTGTTACCCGTTAGTAAGATAGTTACCGATAAATCTGTCAATTATGTTTTGTTAGTAATTATGTATACTTAACTATATTATTACAAACATGTTCTGACTTTTTATCTTTGAAAAACCTTTTTATTTTATTTTAATAGTATCAAATTAAAGATAGCACAGTAACCTCGAGTATTAATACATTACAATGAAACATATATTATAATCAGATGTTGACTGCACTTGTGGCGCAGCGGCTACGACAGTCGCCTCGCCTCTTCGTGTCGCGGGTTTGAGTCCCGCGCCGGATAACTATTTGTGTGACCCATAAATAGTTGTTCTGAGTCTGGATGATATTTGTGTCCGTCTAATATATGTTTGTAAAGTACCAAGCGACACAGGGTTTAGATTCCTAATGCGGGCGTTGTCTTAAAAAAAAGAAAAGAGGTCGGAATTAGGTAGTTATTTATTTGTTGCATCGAAATGTTGATATTAATATGGATCTTCCCGGAATTTCTAATAGACCCGTGTGGCCAACAATATTACAAATAAATAATAATAAAAAATATGTATGTATGTAATACATTATATTAAAATGACTAAGTGTGAACTTCAATCATTTAGATTTTTATTTATTTATTGCAGGTTTTCTAAAGATCCCAGTTTAAGGTATATATGGAAGAACTTTTGTAATAACAGACTTACGTGGATTCCCACAAGAAACAGCGTCATTTGCTCAGATCATTTCAAGACTTCTGATTTTCAAGTGTTGGCGAACAATAGAAGAAGATTGTTCGAGGGAACCAAACCAACTCTAATACCAGATTGTATTTGTTCCGTAAGGTTCTTTTTATGATAGGCTTTAGCAATCTGAAGGCCAACAAACCAACCACTTGAATTTGCAAATGCATCGCCAACCCTAAGAACTAAGATGTAATCTCTTGTGCCACTCGTAAATGTATTATTGTAGTAATAAATAAAGTCCTATCTTCATTAAAATATCCACCTTTGTATCATTTGGTAACCTGATTTCCCTAAGAGAGTTCTCGAATTTATCGATAAACCATATCGACAGTTGTAACAGCCACGGTTGTGCGCAACTTGTCAATGTAGTATGCGCAGTGCATATCTCCCCCCGCAAAAAATGACAGATAATTTTGTATCAGAAAAAACGCTATGGCTACTCCCCTCCGGTCTGCCGGTGGGCCGTGTTGCTTTATGATTAAGAAGTATAACTTCTAACGCGTGTACATAAGTACACACAAGTTTTTTTAGAGTAATTAGTGCGACTGCGTAGATTAAAGTGCCGGTACCGGTACTGCTAATGACTATATCTACTTTAATTATTAGTCATTTGGAGCCAAATAGAAGCAAGTGATGTGATTGGTAATGTAAATAAAACAAGAAATTAATAACAGAAATTTATTAGAAATTCAAACATTGCTAAATAAAATTGTTTTATGCAGCCGTTGTCGCATCGAAATGCGATTTCCCATTATTTTAAGGTCTCCTCTTTTGCGTACGTTTTCATTCTTATGCTTAAATATCTGTTCGCGATACATTTAATTAGTTCTAATTCATGCCTTGATTCAGTGGTGAGAGATTGTACTGGATGAGAAATATCGTTTAAGCGAGGATAAAATTGATGTATATGATGTTCATCATATATTTTTTCGTAAAATTTTCTTCACATTGGTGGGATAAGGTAACAAATATTTTTTCAGTGAATTTTACAATATCGAACACTATTCTAGAAGCATACTTAAGACCACCTCTGTCGATGAATGTTGTAAACGATGAAAAATTACAAATGTCAAGAATGTCGTAATTATGGTCTTTTTGACCTCTTTTTGTTAGCAAGGCTGCTTTACAATACTCACATAATATTTTGGCTGTAATTTTGCCAACAATATAACCCGCTATATAATACAATATATTGTTCTTAAAATCTGAAACGTTTGTTCTCTCTATTAACTGCACCAAAGAATCAATACCGTCTTCTTTATTTTGTTCAGAACTCGATACTTGCAAAGTTGACTGTGCTCTTTTTACGCTCCTCAACTCAAGTATTGGAGAAGACTCATAATTGTCATCAGTAGAGTTAGCATTGATACTTAGTCGTATGCTGTTGCGAAAAAGCAATTTGCGCATTGAGTACATAAATTGAAGGGCATCTGGGTTATCATTCGTACTGTTATATCTCAGCTATGTACATAGATGGGCTGACAATCCATCCCTTAAAATGCTATAGATGCAGTTCTTACATTATAAATACAATCAATTTCCACTGCTCGAGTTCAGTTGATTGCAAACAACGGTCCGGGTCGGTCTTCTATATCTTGTACAATCCTTAAATAAAAGTAGTGCTAATTCAATCGGGTTTTTTTAAAAAACCAAATCGAGGAACCTGGATAACATTTGGTGGCAGCGGTGGGATACGTCTATCCCCGGATATCCCTAATTCAACCAAAAACGTCTCAGAAAAAAAAAAATACAAAATTGTGTATTTCGTGAAAACAGTGTTATTTTTACTAATATCAACGTGCTGTGTGTGAGTGAGTGCTCAGTGCCGTCTGAAGACAGGGTTAATAAACCCACCATTTTACCTCAGACACGGTAACCCGTGTTCTCCATCCCCGAGGTGCCAAGGTCGTGGTCATCGCTACAATGGTGCAATACAATAATAGTAGAAATCAATCTACTACCTTTGACCGCCAACCTAACATAAATAACTACACTGCCCCGGGGCCATCGACCCAAATGCACCCAAGACGAGCTTTCGTTGTCAGTCAACCAGAAGATAATGGAATAGATAAAGTGGACAACGAAAACCATTTAAACAATTAATGGGCCCACGGTGGTGTCTCGTGAGACCCAAGCTGAATTCCAGTGAATATGCTAATAATGACACCATTTACAAAATTCATTCTAAATCTGGGGACAACCTAAAAGCCCCGAAATTTCCTAATACTTCAAATCCACTGAATCAAGTAAATCCGCTGAATCAATCCAAAATCATACAATTTCAACATCTACAAAATTCTCCGAATCTTTCAAAATCGATATACTCTGAAACAATAAAATCTCATAACCGTTTACAATATCCTAATACTCCAATTAATACAAAATCTAATAATCCAATTAATTCGCTGAATCCCCTGAATCCCTCGAAAATGCCTAAAACTCTGCAACATACAAACTCTTCAATTCCTACTCACCCTGAATCACAGGTCGTTTCATTTAAAAGACAATCTCGACAAGAACGTTTACAATATCCGAGTTCTATAAAATCGAAATACGCACTGTATTCGCTGAATCCCCTGAATTCCTTGAAAATGATTAAAGCTCTGAAACATTCAAACTCTCCTAATTCAACTCACCCTGAATCACAGCTCGCTCCAATTAAAAGACAACCTCAACAAGAACGAAATCCCCAAACTCGCGACGCCGCTCCCTGCTTCCTACTGACTCCTATATCAAAACATGAAGAAAACATTATGATCTTCGAAATACGTAAAAACACAAATAAAAGATATTTACCATAAATAACAATTCTAACCCCCGTAGCTGACAGACCACTATCTTTTCTAATAGACACCGGTTCTTGTGTCAGTTTACTAAAATTAAACTCAATGTCTAAAATCCCAAAATTAAGTTACACAATAATAACGCTTAAGGGTATCGACCCTGGTGACGATATAACGCCAACCTTAGGTAGCTTCAAAATGCAAATATTTCAAACGATTTCAAAAGTATATAGCCACGAGTTTCATGTTGTAGAAGATATCAGCCTAAGTCACGACGGTATACTTGGCAATGATCTTTTAAAGAAATTTGAGTGTCAGATTGATTACTGTCAAGGTACTCTCCGTATCGACAATAATTCAATTAATCTAAAATTTTCCGAACCATTATATACAATTCCTCCACGTACCGAAGCCGTGATTGAATGCACAGTCATCAACCCAAACATCCGAGAAGGTGTAATACTAGATCAGCATATCTCCGAATCCTTGCTAGTTGCTAATTGTATTGTTAATGTTAAAGAAAATAACCGAGTTAACATAACCATTGTCAATACCTCTGAAGAATCTGCCGTAATTCACCCAAATCTTGACCTTGTTCTAGAACCTTTGGATACAAAATCCTCTATGACCACCCCTGATTCATATTCTTCAAATATTTCAACGCGAACTAGAAAAGTAATTCAACAACTTAGACTTTCCCATCTCAACAAAGAGGAATCTAATGCTCTGTTGGAAATTTGCTCCAACTACTCCGATATTGTCCATCTCCCTGAAGATCAACTGACCTTTACCACAGCTATTGAACATGATATTAGAACTAACACAGATGTCCCAATCCATACAAAATCATACCGATTTCTGGAGTGCCATAAAAAGGAAGTGGAGAATCAAATAAATAAAATGCTTGACCAAAATATAGTAATACCTTCAAATTCACCGTGGTCTTCCCCTATTTGGGTGGTACCCAAAAAGGCCGATGCTTCGGGACAACGTAAATGGAGAGTCGTAATAGATTACAGGAAACTGAATGATATAACCATAGGTGAAACATACCCAATTCCACAAATCACAGAAATATTAGATCAATTAGGTAAAAGCCAATATTTTACTACTTTAGATTTGGCATCTGGTTTTCACCAGATCCCGATATCAAAAGAAGACGCATCAAAGACTGCTTTCTCCATACCTCAAGGCCATTTCCAATTTACTAGGATGCCATTTGGACTCAAAAATGGACCGTCAACATTTCAAAAACTCATGAATACTGGTTTATCCGGCCTCCAAGGATCACGTTGTTTCGTGAACCTTGATGACATATCCAAAATCTGATATCTGTTTTCGACAGACTCAGAAATTATAATTTGAAATTACAACCAGATAAGTGCGAGTTTCTATGTAAAGAGGTCGCATATTTAGGGCATCTTATAAACAGCGATGGAGTAAGACCAAATCCAGAAAAAATAAAAGCCATGACTTACTTCCCAATACCAAAATGCCCAAAAGACATTAAATCCTTCCTAGGTCTTGTCTCTTACTATAGACGATTCATCCCTAACTTTTCAAAAACCGCGAAACCATTAACCGCTCTTCTTAAAAAGGGAGCCGTATTTAAATGGCAAAACGAGCAACAGTTAGCATTTGAATCCTTAAAACAAAAACTAGTTACAGCACCCGTCCTGGCATATCCAGATTTTTCACAACCTTTCGTCCTCACTTGTGACGCTTCAAATTTTGCTATTTCAGCCATCCTGTCACAAGGAACAATAGGTCAAGATAGGCCTATCGCATACGCTTCCCGAACACTAAATAAAGCAGAGTGTAACTACAGTGTGACTGAAAAGGAATGTCTCGCAATCATTTTCGGCACTAAGACCTTTCGCCCATATCTATATGGGTATTGTTTTAAAATTGTAACTGATCACAAAGCCTTGCAGTGGCTATTTAATTGTAAGGATCCAGGTTCCAGTCTTATTCGATGGCGCCTAAAACTAGAAGAATTCGACTACGAAATTATATACAAAAAGGGTAAAATAAACGCCAACGCTGACGCGCTTTCACGTTTCCCAATAAATCCCATCGAAAACAGTGACAATTCTTCGAACCCCTTACTACTAAGTCCTGAAAGTGAAATTGACAACCCTCTAGAGGACGTTCTAATGGACCTACCCTCTCCAATACCTTTTTCTTTCAATAACGATGACAATATACTAAATCC
Organism: Pseudoips prasinana; assembly: GCA_951640165.1. Classification (NCBI taxonomy): domain Eukaryota; kingdom Metazoa; phylum Arthropoda; class Insecta; order Lepidoptera; family Nolidae; genus Pseudoips; species Pseudoips prasinana. Next base: position 15,599,291 of record OX621236.1, on the reverse strand, counting down.
GAATCTTATCCCAAATCAAATACCAAATTCAATTCCAAATCAAAATTCAATTCGAAATCGAAATTCAATTCCAAATCAAAATTCAATTCCAAATCAAAATCCCTCACTAAATCAATCTCCAGAACGAATTCCAGAGGAACCACTTACACAGTTACAAGATCTTATAGATTTAGGGCCATTGGACTTGAGCCCCCAAAGAACTGACCTTAATATAGATTTTGAATCCATTGAAATTCCCTCACCTAGTGAACGCAGTGTTCAAACGGAACCTACAATAAGTAATAACGATTATTCCAAGTTTCTGAAGTCTGTCACTAATAAGAAAACTATTTCCGAAACCCCAATAAAGGAACACAATGAAAATCTCCTAAAATCTATCTACAATATAATCGTAATTCCGACATCTATAGATCTTGATGAATCAAATCCATATATATCCGATATCCTGCTAAATGTGGAAAATAGAGTCGAAATCATTAACTGCGAAAAAGAATTATATCATTTCAAAAAAATAAAATACGAAAATAAAATTGTTTACCTTATGTTTACTAAAGTGCACTTTTTCTCAGAAATATCCTATCCCGGGATATACTATAGCCTGCAGCGAATAAGAAACGAAATCCTTAAATCCGAAACACCAACAGATATCGCAATCTCTGATTTTAGACATCCATTTGACCAACATTCGTATACTAAAATTTATAACATGCTAACCATGCTAACATATATATTCTAGAACACCCAGATTGGTGTACATGTTTACTTAAATAAGATAGTTTTCCCATCTCTAAGCGAAAGGCCCAAAATACTACGCGATAACCACGATATTCCTATAGCCGGACACTTAGGTTCAAACCGCATGTTTAACAGAATTCGCGAACAATTTTACTGGAAAGGAATGAAAAGCGACATAGAAAATTATGTAACAAAATGCAGACTGTGTCAAGAAAATAAAGCTTGGAGGAAAATTAACAAAGCTCCTATGGAAATTACTACCACATCTACAATGCCATTTCAACGAGTCGCTTTGGACATAGTAGGTCCACTACCCGAATCCGGTCCTGCAAAACTCAAATATATTCTTACCCTACAAGACGATCTTACTAAATACTCCGTAGCTTATCCTTTACGTAGTACTACAGCTGAAGAATCGAGTGATTGTTTAATTCATCATTCATTTACACCAGTTTTTGAAAATAAAACATAGCTTCGATGCGTCTTTTTCCGCGTTGGCGCCAAAACTCCGAGGACGGTACGTTTTTTTTTTATATAATGTTTTAGGCTCTGGCTTCTTCGGCCTTATGAGCCATCTCGTTGCAGGACGGCACCGTCGATCCAGTGTTGCTAGTTAATATAAGGTGCCCAAAATTGAGGAAATTTTCAAAAAAGATAATAGTTTAATAAGAATTACAATTTACAATTTAAAAACAATGATACCTATATAAAACTAAATCAAATAAGGAATTTGATAATTTACAGTTACGTAGGTACGCTAACAATTCAGTCTCTCAGCAATAAACAATGGATTTATTTTAAAAAAAATCCAATAAAGTGGAAGTTCAGCCGATAAAATATTCCACGAGGGGATACATCTTTCATTTAATGGGAACTTAAGTAGGTACCTGCCCTTTAAGAGAGTTAGGGCATAGCGTTCATTCGCTCAAAGAGCAGCCCGACTGGGGAAGTACCTCCACCTTACAGAAGACATTCCTTAATAATAACATTAATAATTTTAATGTCGTGTTTCCGAGTGTAAGTAAGGTCGCCAGAGCTCATTGGGGTGGGGGAAAGGGTTAGCAACACTTGTTTGCTGACTCTTAAAGGCCGGCAACGCATCTGCGACACCTTTGGTGTTGCGAGTGTCTATAGGCAGCGGTGATCACTTACCATCAGGTAACCCACTTGCTCGTTTGTCACCCACTGATATAAAAAAAAACCTGGATGTCTAGTATTTAGTTATGACCGGTTAGGTACGATCATAGCTAAATGCTAGACATCCAGGTAACTACACCCTAACACCAGATTTGACTTATTATAATTAGCAATGGTACCTAGAGATGGTCGGTGGGTCAATACCCAATTTGGGTCGTTACCTGGTAAATACCCAAAAGCAGGGGTAAAAACAATAAGCTCCTTATATTTAGTCGATGTTTTCTCTTTGACTAGTTAATTTGTGTGATTTGTTACAAATAAATGAATAATAAAGTTGGGGGAGGCTTATGCTCAGCAGTGGTCATCGTACGGCTGATATGATGATGATGAAATGAATAATATCATGATCGTGATTCAACTAGTAAGATGATAATCATCTCAACGTAATTAAATAAAACCATGTAAGTAATCACGTAATTTTTTTAACTAAAATAATCATTGTCTACGCTAGTACAAGAAAAAAAAAACCGGCCAAGTGAGAGTCGGACTCGCACATGAAGGTTTCCGTAGCAGCAAGTATTTCAGTTGATTAAATGAAAGCAAATTGCGGTTTATAACGTATTAAAAAATACGACTTGCTAGATCTCGTTCAAACGAATTTTTGTTGTTAGTTTCTATGATAATGTACATCATATATTTTTTTAGTTTTATCATTATCTTATTTTAGAAGTTACAGGGGGGGACACTCATTTTACCACTTTGGAAGTGTCTCTCGCGCAAACTATTCAGTTTAGCCATAAATGATATTAAAAACCTCAATATGATTTTTGAAGACCTATCCATAGACACCCCACATTGTACAAGTACAATAAAAAAAAATTGTTGAGTTTCAGTTCTATGTATGGCGACCCCCCAAAATTATTGTTATTTTTCTATTTTCGTGTAAAAATCTTAATGCGGTTCACAGAATACACCTACTCACCAAGTTTCAGCAGCACAGCTCTTATAGTTTCGGAAAAAAGTGACTGTGACATACGGACGGACAGACAGACAGACATGACGAATCTATAAGGGTTCCGTTTTTTGCCATTTGGCTACGGAACCCTAAAAACAGTTAATTATTATTTGTATTGTATTGTATATTTTTATTTCGGAAAAATTAATCCATTTGGTGTTAGTAAAAAAAAAACAATAACTTATTATCTAGTGTTAGTACCAATCACTCTCGCCACAAATTGTTTTAATATTGGAGAGTATAAGTTCTCCGCTACAGTTTTCAAAATACTATTTTGACTGCCTCTCACTCTCTTCAGTAATGATGCAGTTTTTTTTGCGTATTACCGCATGAAACCCGTCGGTATAAGCATTCGCAAACATTTCTGACGCACTGCAGTAACGAGGCAGTATCAATAGGATTCTGAAAGCATTATTATATTGTATGCGTAGGACATTTAGCGATCCTTTGGATAGATTGCCTGTGTACATATTCTGGCAGTAAGCTTTAAAAAGTAAAATTTTTACTTCGTTTGTGCACCGCGCAAATCTACGTGCCAACATATTGGTCCGGACTGCCAGAGCCCTACGTTCCCTTTCAATATCTACATTGTCTTTGAGGCCGTCAGTAACAAATTGGCCGAGATAATTGAAAGTGGCCACCCTTTTTATCTTTGAATCATTTAAAATGATCTCAGGTTCGTCCTTCCTTCGTTTGCCGCCGACCTCAAAGACCATGTATTTACATTTGTCTACATTGTATTTTAGACCGTGTGTGACAGCATAGCTTTCACAAACAATACAATACAATACAATACAAATACTCTTTATTGTACACCAAGATTTACATATAAAGTATAAAGTTGTAATAAATCTAGTACAATGGGCGGTCTTATCGCTAACTGCGATCTCTTCCAGACAACCTTAGGATGGACAAGATCAGCAAGAAGAATAATTAAATGAGTGATAGGGGTGTAGCAACTTAAGAAAGAAATAGTAAATAGAAATAGACTAGTCTAGTAAATTAAGAGAGAATATTGTGAAACATTATCTTGAAGTAATGCCTACAGCTCGTAGGTATTACACATATATATATATAATATACATATTAATATGTAATTGAAATTTGTTGATATATATATATATATATATATATATATTACATACAACATACATATAACAAATAAAATACTTATATAAATACATACATCCTATTAGTGATAGGAGATGACAGTAACACTGTTATTATGCAATAGTATCTATTTATCGTGAAAGGTAGTACTCCTTCACTAGTTTTTTAAAAGTGTGAAGGGATTGTGCTCGCCTTATCGTTACAGGCAAATCATTCCAAAGGCGCACAGCTTCTACTGTAAATGATTGTCCGTAGAAGTTAGAGGAATGCTTAGGTATTTTGAGTCGCAAATTTTCAGATGACCTCAGGGATCTTAAATGTGTGTCATTTAGGAACTCGAACCGTTCTTTGAGATAAAGTGGGGTGGCAGGATTAAACAATATACTGTATAAAAGAATTAAAATATGAGTATCTCGGCGGAAGCGAATGGGAAGCCACTTAAGCTTGGTGCGAAATTCTGAAACATGGTCATATTTGCGCAGACCAAATATAAACCTTATGCAAAAATTTTGAAGGCGCTCAAGTTTGTCAAGTTGGGCTTCGGTGAGATCAGGATAGCTGGTATCTGCATAGTCAAGGATGGGTAAAAGAAGAGATTGTGCTAGCGCAATTTTAGTGGCAGTGGGAAGGAAGTTTCGGATTCGTCGCAAAGACCCTGCTGATGCAAATAACTTACGACTGACTTCCTGAAGCTGAGGATCCCATGATAAGGTCTTGTCAATGTATATACCTAGGTTTTTTACTTTGTCACTGTAAGGAATGATTTTATTATTAAATTTTACCTGAGGTAGCCCAGACCAATCTATTTTAGCTAGCATTCTGGAGCTGCCTATTACAATAACTTGCGTCTTTGCCGGGTTAACCACTAGTCCATAAGACGTACTCCATTCGCAAATCTTATCAAGATCATCCTGTATGTCATTGATAGCAGACGATATCATTTCCAAAGATGCTTGTGTATAAATCTGCAGATCATCCGCATAGAGGTGGTAGGAAGAATTGAGGTTTTGGGAAATAGTATTTATAAATACAGCAAAAAGTAATGGAGATAGCACGCCTCCCTGTGGTACGCCAGCAATCATATCGCACCATGAAGAAAAAGCATCTTCTACGCGAACACGCTGCCGGCGACCTAACAGGTAATTATGAAACCAGTTAATAACCATTGGAGATACATTAAGTGAGCGCATAATGCCAAGCAAGATGTCAAAGTCTACGGTGTTAAAAGCATTACTGAAGTCTAGCAAGGAAAGTACCGTGACATTGCTCTCATCCATGCTAAGACGAATGTCGTCTGTTATTTTGATCAAAGCAGTAGCTGTACTATGACCGGGTCGGAAACCAGATTGTAATGGATTTAGGAGCTGGTTTTTACAAAGGAAAACATTTAGTTGGTTATAAACTAAACGTTCCAACACTTTGGAAAGAAAGGGGAGGATAGATATAGGACGGAATTCGGAGAATTCTTTAGGATTGGATTTCTTAGGTACAGGAATAATATAAGCTGCTTTCCATTGAGATGGAAAGCACCCATTGGTTAAGGAGAAATTATATATGTGACTGAGGACGGGAAGGATTTCATCAAGGATAGGAAGGATCATATTACAGCTAATGTTATCACAACCAATGGCTTTCGATGTAATTGACATTATGCTCTTCTTAATGTCACAAGTAGTTATTTGATTAAAAACCATAGGACTGAAATGAGGTGTTGGTAGTGACGAAAGATAATTAAGAGTTTGGCCTTTGGTTATCCTATTGCATTTGGATGAAGACGAGAAATGCTGATTTAAGGAATCGATATCCAGATTTTTATGAATGGGATTTTCTTTTGTCTTCCCAACCCCCATAGATCTTAGAAATTTCCAGACTTTTGCTGGATCACCGTTTTCGACAGACTCATGAACATATTGGCGTTGTGCTTTCCTACACACCTTGTTGCAAAAATTGCGAATGGAGACGTATTTTTGTGTGTTTAACGAAGATGGACGGCAGTTTTTCTTAGCTTTCGCTTGAAGTTTTTTATGCATTAGTGACTTAATGTTATCATTAAGCCACGGTGCCGGTAAATGTTTAATCTTTATAGCACGTATTGGAGCATGCAAGTCATAAAGTTCGACTATCTTGGTATTTAAAAAATTTACTTTGAAATCAATTGATGTAGAAGAAAGTAGAGGTTCCCAGTCTATGTTAGTAGCATCTTCCTTTAGAGCACTGAGACTCATGCCAGAAAAATTGCGCTGAAGAAGGACTTTTGACTTTGCCTTGGGAGGACGTATTTTATAAGATAAAAAAATTAAATCATGACAAGAGAAGGCGTCAGCACAGCACTGCCCATGCTTTGCGACATGTTCACGCGAAGATACAAACATAAGATCTAAAAGAGATGGATTAGAATTAGGAAAGTGGTGAGTGGCATTTAAGGGCAGAATGGCCATATTGTAGGAGTGTACGATAGAACGTATGGACGAAGCTCGGGAATCGTTTTTTAGGAGACACGTGTTGAAGTCACCCATAATGATTGTGTGACCGTAAGACGGAGTCAAGTTCTCAAGAATCCTTTCAAAAGAAGAAAAGTAATTAACACGCAACGAGGGGCAATAATAAACGCCAAGAAGGAGTTTAGTGTTGCCTAACTCGATTTCTAAGAAGAGATGCTCACCTGCATTAGGTGACGGTGGTCGTGGCGATGAGCTTATTATGGAGAATGGTATGTAACTACGCAGATATATAGCTACACCGCCACCGCCGCCAGGCGAGCGGTCATTGCGTATTAGTGTAAAACCCGGGAGTGAATAGGAAGATGACGGAAGGCATGGTTTTAGCCAGGATTCTGAGACTAAAATTGCGTGGATAGTCTTACATTCAAAACTGACCAGCATATCCGGGAAATGTGCCGGGATACTTTGTGCATTAATATGGACAACATTAAAGTTCTTTGGTACATCAGAAAACTGCGACTCGATGGTATCGGCGAGAGATGGGAGACTGATAAAGCTGTCACTGTCACTGCTGAGAGAAAAGAAGTCATCATTATCACTAGTGTCATCTGACATTTGATAGTTATATAATAGGTAAGAAAATATTATTGAATTATATATATATATATATATATATATATATATATATATATATATATATATATATATATATATATATATATATATATATATATATATATATATATATAAATAATAATAAATAAAATTAAATATATAATAATAAATAAAATAAGATTATAGTATACCGGAAGGGCAGAATAATGTCCACCCGCCAGTTGAGTGCTTACATGATTACAAAAATTTTAATAGCACATGGCATGTTCAAGAAATTAACAACAATTATAGATTATACAATTAGACAAAAATAACAAAACAAAATCTAAATTAAATAAGAGTAGCAAACATGAAGTTTTAAGTAACAGGTTTAAACTGAATAATACAAGCTCAACAACAAAACATAAGCACGATGTGATCTTTTGCTAAGAACTATGTAGGTTTAAATACATAATTAAAAGAGAGATTTATGAGAATGTGTAATAAGTGACAATATAGGAAAATTAAAGAAAAACAAAATGTTTATATTAATAAAAGTGTAGGTATGTAAAGTACAAAATATTTGAGTATGAGTTGAAAAATAAAAAAAAAAAAAAAAAATAGTAATAATAAAACTAATAAAATTTAGTTGTAAGTAGGTACGTAGATTAAACAAAAAAAAAATGCATAAATTAAAGTTAATTTTTACAGTTCATAAAAAACAAATAAGTTTATACTGGCGCAGTTCGCAACAAGAAGCTGTTATTTTATCAGTTATTTTGTATACAAGCAATGGAATGCGGTTTTAAAAGGTGCGCGGGCGCGGAGGTTGTCTCACTCGAGCGCGTATTCCGCTACCTGCTCAGTCAGTTCGCGGCGCGCGTTACCGCAGCGCATGGACGTGGTTAATTAAAAACTATAACATATATTTTGTTATTAAACTAAAATCATTAAAAGTACCTATTATGCTGCTCGTAGTAATATTGCTTTCTGCTACTCTTTGCACTCTCGAACCTATACCTACCTACTGTCACAATTATTACACTATAGTTTGCCTGTGCCATATAACTAGAAATCGACCGTGCTTACGCCTATTTCTCTATTTCTTGACGGTCGCGCCTCGCTTGGATTTCGATGCAGGTTTCGCGTCGGGCACCGCCTTCTTATCAATCACGTTCTTTGGTGCGACAGGCTCCTCGAACCGGGAGATATCCCGAAGCGACACCAACTCTTGCCGTGACTGATCAGGTCCCAACACGAAGACTCGACCTTCTCGGGTCCACGACCGTGACAGACCCAGTTTCTCACGAGCTGCCATAAAAATGCTGTGTTTTAGTTTGGTTAAGAATTCGGATATCGTAATCCCAGTTCCTTTAAGTTCAGTTTTGGAGAACCATACTTTATCTCGGCATGTTACCTCTTGAAATTTAATCAAAATGGGCCTCGCACGATTAGCCGCGGGCCTACCCATCCTGTGGCATCGCTTAATGTCAGTCACGGAGAAATCTTTTAGTTTCAAATGCTTTTGGACAACGCTTGTAACTGCTTGTGCTGCCTGCTCATCCTTTTGTTCGGGAATTCCGTGAAGTAGGAGCATTTTACGACGCTGGCGCCTCTCAAAGCGTTCGGCTCCCTGCTCCATTCGGTCAGCTCGGCTATCAAGGACCTCAGTTTGACTCTGTAAGCTGTTCAAAGCTTCCAGCACAAACGATTTGAACAAATAGAATTCGTTTTCCAAGCTGGTGGACGAGGTTGGCGTTTTCTTAAGTTGACTTTCGAAGTCAGACATCTTTTTCACGAAAATGTCCCTCAGTTGGGGCAAGGTCACTTGATCCGAACTCATTCTATCAAATTAGTGCTATAGTGCAGTGAAGGTGAAGGAAAAACACTCAACGGCAGGTACGTAATATACTATTGCAAATTTAACATAAATATTTAATAAATTATACACAGAAATACATTAATTTAAATAAAAACTAAAGAGCAACTTTAATTTCGTCTTCTAGGTTGAACTACCCCCACTAAAAAATTTAGTGAGAAACCTTGAGCAATTCTCGGACTGATCCCTGAGTCGGCCCCAGGATCACCATGTCGTCAGCATAGCTAATGTTGTTGACACTAACCCCATTAACACTGCATCCAACACGCATGCTGCTGAGACCGACTATGAGGTCATCAGCATAAAGGTTGAAGAGTTTTGGTGACGTCAAGCCTCCCTGCCTCACCCCACACTCCAACCTATATGGTTCAGAGAGACTTCCGTCCCATCTAACATGATTGGTTTGATTTCCATACCAGAACTGAAACAATTTACAAATTTCTACTGGTATACCCCCCCTGTCTACCATCTTTCTCCACATCACATTGTACGAAACCAGGTCAAATGCACGAGAGAGATCCAGGAATTATAAATGGACCAAAATTATTAATTACTGTCTTATTCATAAAAAATATAAATCTTTTTAATGCTATTTAGGTCATCATCAGTGTGTTCTCATACTTTCTTTCAAACATTCAGTCTCTTTCTGAATCACTGTTGTCGCCCAGTGTTGCTGTTACGTCGTAAAAGTCATATCCAGGTTCCTGTGAGGTTCTGGACTATTTCTGGAGCTACCGAAGGATAATGGGCTAATATTTTTTTTCATGACTAGTCCCTCCCTCTTACCCACCACTGCAACTCCTGTAAGCCAGGATCAACAGCACACATTGAAATGACACTGAGCCATGAGGCTCAGGTATGTCCCGGGGAATCGCTTTAACTGTCCTGGATTCCGCAACGAGTTTAAGTAGAAAGAGAAAAGGAGGCGTTAGAAAATGAATAGTTCCACTTACCTCCAGAGCAAAGCGAGCCACAGAATGATGTAAATAGGCTATAGCCTCATAAAACGAGATAATTGCAACCAGAGAAGCCAGCTGTAAAAGCACAGAGGATCAATTTAAGGGTCCTATGTGAGCTGTTATATTTGATTCCAATAGTACGTATGGCAAAAGCGCTTAAACGCACGGAAGTTGTTCCTTGTTGCTACAAGATCCGTATAATAAACTACTCCAGATATTGGTTGCAAGCTATTTAACATAATTTCACGCTGATTTGCCTGTGATCACACTCCCAAAGTATGTGATGGGCAGTTTGTTCATATTCGTTACAGGAAGTTGAACACAGACAGGTTGGTGAAGATACTAATTTGAAACTAAACAATTTTCTTTTAAAATTGCCGTGTCCTGTAAGAAATTGTGCCAGCCAATTTATTATAGCTTAATGTTTTTTTTTGTATTTTCAAAATTTAGTTAACATTATCCAACTTTTTTTGACATTATGACACATTTTTATGAATACCCACTTTTTTTTTACCCAGGTAAATACCCTGACTTTGGGTACTATGGGTATTTACCCGGTATTTACCGGGTAGAAATCCATCTCTAGAGTGTAGTGTAATATAAAAAAAAACAAATGGCTTTACAATGATTTATTGAAAACCAGGTTTATAGTAATTGTGATCTTAGGTGAACCTGCATATACCACTTCATCCTGGTTGTGAGGCCATACTCCGCTTATTGCCGACCACTATCATCATTAACACTATCGCTTTCGGTTTCCGTGTCACTTACCACTTCTATAATAAAAGGTTTATATTACAAATCATGTTGTAAGTCTAGTAAGTATTGTCTTTCTAACCTTTTCTGTGTTTACAATGCTGTGCCCACTCATGAACTGTAAAAGCGTCAAAAGCTTCTCTAACTAGGCGGGGAATTTCAGCATTTTTGTGGTCAATATTTACATCAGCAACTTTTCTTTTCAATGTGTTCCATACGAGTTGAATGGGATTGACATCACAGTGATAAGGTGGTAAATATAAGCATTCAATCTCATATACAGGTTCAGGCCTGTTTCTCTTAATTATTTCTAAAAGCTAATGTTTAGTCAAATTCTCTCCGTAGTAAATTTTATTTTGGGTCAAACATAATTGTATATCTTTTTTTAAGGAATTCGTATTTGGGAATTTATGCATACAATACGGTGATACGGTGCATTATCCATCACTATTATGGATGACTCTCGTAAATTAGGCACAAGTTTTTCATCACAATAACACAAATTCTTCAGCTGCATGCCCTTCTTTAACTATTTTTGAAATAAGTCCTTGACTCACATCTGAAATATAAGATAATAAAAATAAATATATAGTTAGTTTGCTCACTCATATAGCAGGTTGCCTATAAGATGTACGTTACCGTTACGCTTACCTGCAGCAAGAATAGAAACGAATATTTCGTGGGCTTAAATAATTAGTTAAGTATCGGGTAATTTATAACAAGAAAGTTGACAACACTTACCTATCGGTGCCGAAATTCGTTTGTATATTTGATTAAATGGAATAATCGGAGACCCAGCCTGAGCTTCTTGTTCAAAAAATGTTTTAACCTTTAGAATAATGTTTCGAGCATCACTTTTAATAGCTTTCGGCATATTTAACTTAATAAATTCAGCAGTATCACGACAAAACAACCAGAGAACCCGAATGTAGTAGACACTGACAATCGAATGATATTTCAACATGACTGCCGTAGTTCCAATTTTCACCATTTCACAGATAAGTTGGTAGGAGTGTACTCTGTGCACTATCATCCACCAGGTAGGGGTCTCCACTTAAAAAAATATGTTAATTGATATTTCTATTTAATGTAAAACATTCGAACCCAACTTCGATTTTTACCGATATATCGGTATAAAAACTTTGATATTTTTTCCCAATCGAATATTTTCCACAAAAGTTTAATATTACCTTTTTTCAATGAAACGCGCAATTTGATAAGCCAGGAGGATTTTTATGAATTTTAAAATGAAATTTATATTAAGAACCGACCAATCCTAACCTGCCGTGGACTTCGCTTGATGGGAGGAGCCCCGGGTTGCTGCACCGGAAAGATTGTGGTTCTTGATTTTGTATGTGAAAACTGAGATGAGCTATACCTACTTTGGTAAGTGAAATAAAAATGACAAATTAATAAAAATACTTAGTAACATACCACAAAACTTCAAAAGAAAAAAATACATATGTAGTTAGTACTAGCCTAAGTAAATCTAGGTACCTCAAATACTTACATTCACTTTACCTATTTTGTAAAGTTTGTCCATAGAGCATCTTTAGACAAACTTTACAAAAATACTTTTACGATGACAACTCCGTTAGAACCATTTGTTAGGAAAAAAATGAAATATTTCCATATTTAATCCATATATATTATTTATTTATTTATATACGAATATTAACATTAATAGCAGATGTTGCTGTTACCATTACGGAATCCAGATATAAATGAGTTGAAGATATTATGGTTATTCGAATGGAGTAGATCTATGCTGAAGAATGAAATAGGCTATAACTGGAACAATGTTACACTGGGACTCAACCATACGGTTAGTAGTGCGGGGCATAGATAATACACTTTAACAAGCTAGTGCGGGTATGCCACAGAGTACTTTTATATATAGGCATGGGTATGCGTTAGGACAGCTGGGATTACGTAGTACTCGCAGCGTAGTACTAATATATATACACATAAATCTGTGGCTTGGATTACCAAAATTGTAATTGGCAACACAAATCGTTCCTTCATTTTGTAAGAAAATAACACTGCTTGCTTTCTTTCGAAACGGTAACCTATTTGTGTATAAAACGCGTTATTAATTGACTGCATAATAACATTCAAAATAAACAATTCCACTATCTTTCGCCATGGCAGATTCAGTGAATATGTCTTTAGGTAAGTAAACATTTTCTTGAATGAAAATGAATCAGTCTATTTTGGGATCATTAGTAATAATTCGACAGATTACAAGAAAAGTTTAAACTTAAAGACCCAATTTGAATATAGTATAAACTGAAAGTATGTCCATAACACCCTTAGTTATGATAATATTCAATTTAAAGACCATTGCGAAACATGCGTCGTGTACAGCCGCCAACTCAAATTTGTCAACATAATAAATGGTATTTAGTGTCTCCCATGTAAAATTATTGTTTAATTTCAGATGACATTATTAAACAAAACCGTGTAAGCCGATCTCGTGGTAGAGGAGGTGGAAATATTCGTGGGCGTGGAGGCGGCAGGGGCCGAGGTGGACGAGGTGGCTTACGCGGCGGTGGCAATCGGAGTCGATCTCAGTCTCGGGCCAACTCCAATGCTAGGGGCTCCCGGTCTCGTTCTCGTTCACGCGGACCGAGGGGTCGATCCCAATCGCGTTCGCAGTCCATGTCTCGTTCACGCTCGCGTCAACAATTTCGTTCTAACTCACGAGGAAGATCTGCCTCACGCTCTCGTTCTCAGCTGAGAGGTCTGACCCCGAAAGGAAGGGCGGGACTGGAAGATCAAACCCATATGCCCAAGCTTGTGAGGGGTGGTCGGATGTACAGAGGTATTATTCATATTATTGTTGTTCTCTATGTAAATTTCTACTTGTCTGCTTAAGTATTACTACTACTACTACTACTACTCAGAGGACTACTACCAAGGAGAGTGATAATAAATATTGTAATAAGTCCATATCATCCCACTGTAGGGCCAAGGTCTATCCTAATTGTGCCCTTTTGGTCTAAGACTCAAACACAAAATCTGAAAATTGAATCCTTTTAGAAAGTGTTCAACTTGCAATTTCACACAAAATCCGGGGTACTCACTGAGTGATAGTTTTTGCCTGCAACTCATCAAACATTCCATGGATTTCACTTGTCTATTTTAGTTAAGCAACTATTTGAAAGCCCTTCCATTAACTTGTTTTATAACAACAAATATACTGCTACTATATTCCTCATTGATAGTTAAGTTTGTAATAAAAGCCTAATTGTTAATTCTTATGGGAAAATGTATGCCAGGGATTTACAATTTTTACTGTAATTTCATATAGGTATTTGTTATATCTTAATTAAACAACAGGTCAAACCAAAAAAAATTATAGGGATAATCATGACCACTCATGAGTTTTACTGTAATATTATTCAGTATAATCATGATTATATGAGACAAAACTATTATTTACCATGCACTTTGGTGGGAATATTAATCATGAAAATCATTTTGTTTACAGGAAATAACAGGTTGATGAGGTCCAATTCAAACCCAAATCTACAAGGTGGCATACATAGTAGACTTGGTATGACATCTAGGAGAGGAATGAACAATATCCACCGACCTTTGGCGGTAGCTAAAAGGGGCATTTCAAAGCGTGGAAGAGGTTTGATGACTAATAATAGATACAGCGCTGTTGGCCTTAGATCTGATCAAATATTAAAAGAAAGAAGACAAAACATGATTTTGAGGAACAATGTTATTAGATCTCAAACATTCACTCGATCCAGGAACAACTCTTTTAGTTCAGCTTCTCAACTGACTGTAAGTGTAGCCAATGACATTTCTAAAAGGCGTAGAAATAGTGTTGGCAATGCTGGCTACTTGAACAGACAGAGTTTGGCACAATTAAATAATCAGTTTGGTGGGTACAACACAAGAAGGGGTCCTGGCAGTGTGAAATCAATGGGTTCAAATAGATCTAATAGGTCTAATCGATCTAACAGATCCAATCAATCCAATGCTAGTAGAAGATCGACTCGGTCTAGGGGCCGGGGACGTGGTGGTCCCCGTGGAGGAATACGTGGAGTGGGAAGAAACTTTATAAACAAACAAATTCTTAATGCAAAATTACAAAAAGAGATAGCTGCTATTCAAGGTAAATCCTATGGCAGCAATGTGAACAGCGAGTCACCAACCGGTATCAACTTTACCCCCACTCCTGCCTCTACTACCCAGTCATTGCACCAGAGGTTTGCTACTACTTAAATTTCATCATGCTGTTGTTTGTTTAGTAAATCTGTGCATATTACAACCCTCAAGCAATTTCAAAGTGTTGTATGACAAGTGAGTGATTTACATAAAAGTTATAGTAATAAAAATATTTGGGACATTTTATATGGTCATTGAAATTTATGCTAAACTAAAAAGCTTATGACTTTGAGATAACTTTAACATTTAGCATAGAACTAAAACTGTTTATAGCTACAAAATTATGTATATTTTAAATTTACATATCCTGCTGTAACAATCCCAGTAATGGTATATTTCTGGACTCAATTTCTGTTATTTTTGCTTAGTGTGGGGTTGGATATTGTATTATATCCTTTAAACAGGTACCTTTATTTTTATTTAGCATAAGTCCATACCTAACTGATTTAGGCGTACAATTATCTAGCCAACTCAGTTGAGTTGGATTTTTGAAATAAGATCCTTGTCATTATTAGTTATAAGATTTGTTCTTTCATTCATTGTTAACATAGAAGTGACATCAAAGTAAACTAATTCTTGTAGTTCACTATCTTAATTTGTTTGGCGAAAATGTTTATTTTGTAGTTACTAATAAAGCTGATTTTTATTGCAAATGTATAAGTGCATAGAGCTAACATTTCCTGGAGCTATTGATTTAGGTTGACTTTGTATCATTATGGGAACTACTTTTGAAAATACAGTTTGTGTATATGAAATTTGTGTTAATGGCTAAGAATTCCTCATCAACATATTACAAGAATTACCTTTTTATAAGCAGACTTCCATTAACTTGATTATACTGATCTGAACAACATTTATATGGAACCATCTTGAAACCCTATTAACATATAAAATGTAGTATCAAAATTGGTTCACTAATAGTAAGTGAAATCATGTCAAATATATCGAAGAATTTAGAATGAAGAACTTTTGACTGTTTATTTGGAACTAAAACTACTTTTGACTGTTTAATATGAAATAGGTAATTCAAGCATTTATTGAAATTTTGATGTTCTCATGACCTTCAACCTTGTTAAGCAAAGATTCTTAAATCTGATAAGGTAATCAGCTCTTGTTGAATTTAGTTTAAAATATGATGCAATAAGGTGGTTCAAAATAAATCTTATTATTATTATAAATCTTATTTTTACATTTAAACCATTCATATTAATACAATATAATTGTTTTAATGTGTGTTTACAAAGAAACATTATTTTGATTTATTTTCCAACACAATTAAATGTAAAAACTTTAAACAAGATTTCGCGCATTTGGCCTGTAAAACAAACGAAACTGTAACAGCAACAGAAACAAAAGATTCTTGATTTTCTATAAAAGGCTATTTTTTGTTTCTGTTAACCAAATATGCCCAGCTGTCACAATACACAAGTATATAGTATTTGTTTTCCATAATTGTGGAATTATGAAATACCTACTAATTTTTTTGAAATACATTGTGTTTAGGTATTTTAATTGTTGAATGCATAAAAAGAAAAGAGATTACAGTAAGAGTTAATCTGCCTTGACAGGATAGTTAAAAAATTTAGTGTTTCTTAGCAGAAACAAACACTTCATTTCGAGTTTGTGGAATACAATCTTATGAATAAATTTCCTTTACTATTATGATGCTAGGATAAACATTCAAAACAATGGTTTTTACATCTCACTCTAGTTTTATGATGCTATTCATGCTATGCTTATAAATATTATATGACAATAACTTTAAGAAAACTTGTTACATTAATCTAACCTCTTAATCATTAGATTGGGTTAGGGTTTATAAATAATGTAAATTTAAAGTTTTGTTAGTCCTAAGATGAACCCCAATGTACCTATAACATTCTAGTTCCTAAATGGATAAAAAGAATTTATAGATGAATTGTGTGTTTGTAATTGTTTGGTTATCTCTATAAATTTCTAGCCATAAGATAGTCCTAGGAATTGGTAGCTCTTGGGCTAGTAGCCAAAATTATATATAAAAAGGGAGAGATTCTGCCATAATTATAGACTTTATAAATCAAAGTTCTCTACAATGAGAAGCAATTTCCTATACTTTAGTTCTCCTACACCATCTCTCCCCATTCTGGCTACAACTACCCCTGATTATTGTATAGATAAGGTATTTTTGTTATAAAGAAAGAAGAAAGTGATACAAATAAAAGAATTAAATCCATAAATAATTTTTATATTTACACACAATGGTTGATTTGTCTATTAACTCATAAAATACAATTTTCTTTTTTAGGCAGCTTACATTCACAATATTCTCTGCTGCTTTTATCTAAATTTAAGTTCAAAATTGACTTTAATAATGTTGCTTACATTTTATACATTTTGGGCATCATTATAAGAGAGTCCGTAACTGCAAAAAAAAATTAAATTAAACTTGATGGACCAATATATGAAAGGAAGTGTCTTATTTTTAAAGAGTTTAATTAGTTTCCACACTTACAATTTTCACCAAGTATGTTTTTCAATATCAACCCATGGAAACTTTTAATATCATCACTTATTGGTATATCTCCTGAAATAGGTTGTGTCTTTTCAAATGTCCATCCTAGGTGTTGGCCACAATGAGGACAGGCACAGATACGCCAATTATAACCCGGAAACCAAGAGTCTGCACCTTGATTCTAAAATTATAATTAAAATGGTTAATTTCAGTCATCACCATGAAGCATGATAGTATGTTTATGCTTACTCACCGGTCCTATATTATCACATCTAGCTTTTTCAGCAGTAACTATATCAAAATTTATACCAAATGGGTTAACTAAAGTTTGCACCGTGACATTTCGTTGGCCAAACAAGTTCTGTTTTTCACTTTTTCTAGCTCCTGGGCTTGGTTTAGTGAATAAGTAATAGGCATCCGCCACATCAGCGCCACATTTGCGACACAGAAGTAATTCTATAAGTTAAAACAAATCGTGAATTATTCATTGTTATGTAAACAAATATGTAATAAGAATTTAGTTTAAATTACCTTGTCCATTTTTGTCAGACTTCGGGTTTAGCTCGGCAAATGTTAGTATGCTACGTGAAATACAAGAGAGTAGTATAAAATGTAAAATATAAAACATGCCTTTCGTAAATTATCTAAATAAGATAGTTGATCCAGTACCTTAAGGCAACTTAATTCTAATTAATATTAAATTACTGACTGAACAACTCGTGAAATAAATATAAAGAAACAAAATTAAAATGCAGTTTCACGTTAATTGTAACTTGATAATTTAATTATTTTCACATTCCCAACAATCAGATTTTACAGGCAGAGATTTGGAAAAATAAACATCGGTTATGTTGCCAATTAAGATAATCAATTTCCCGTTTTTTTTTTTGTTGCGGTGGTTAAAATCCTTATTTGACATGTTTTAAACACTCGGTTTCTGGTAATTGATACGATTTATGGTGACTTTTCCTGTTAAACCATAAAGTTAGTATACCTACGGAACTTAAATTCCGTAGGTATACTAACTTTATGTGTTAAACTTACCCTAATAATAATCACAGTTACATATCTGACTTTTTCTTCGAGCATTTGTCTAAATGCTCGAAGGAGCTTTTACGGGCAATTGAGGGTCAATAACACTTAAATTTCGTCGAAAGGGCTGGAAGCCAAATATTTTTATCCAGTACTAGATGAGTGTGCCTCACGGTTTTACCCGTGAAAAATTTTAAAAATTATCACAGCTCCTCCCCCGTAGGTGATAGCGTGATAATATGTAGCCTATATGTTGACCCGACCTCTAAGTAATATTCATGCAAAATTTGAAGTAAATCTAGTAAATCATAAATTTTAAAATACATATATAAAATGTATAATAAAATAAATTCTATCTTATCTAAAACTATAATAACATAAGCCCATTTCTTAAATATTTAACATGCACGGACAACTTTCAACATTTAAACAATCCTACGGACCCCTGTCAAAGAATATTATAGCGAAACAAAACAAGTACTATATATGTTAAAACACTTATTGGTATTAATGTTTTTATTATCATACTAGCGGTGCCCCACAGTTTTACCCGCATTCAACTTTATAAATTAAGGCCTGTGTTAATCCAGGGTGTCAGTCAACTCCATACTAAATTTTATTAAAATCGCTCCAGTCGTTTAGACGTTAAGAAGTAACAAACATACATACTTACACACTCACAAACTGTCGCCTTTATAATATTATTAGGATATTGTAGACACGGATCTCGATCGCGAATCGCGATTACAATTTAAGGCAAAACCTTTCAAAGTCAAAGTCAAAGTAACTTTATTCCGTAAAAATTTTACATTTATGTGGAATCGTCATATTTTTTTTACCCTACCGTGCAGTGCATGACGTGGCAGCTACTGAGAAACACTGCCAGAAAACTCAGTAGGAATCCTTTTTTAAAATAAAATATACTTAAGATTAATTACAATCATGTGTGTTGACTCAGAACAACTCCATCCCAAGCACTTTTATCACTTAAATAATCAGAAATTTTGTAATATGCCCTGCTACACAATTTGGCTTTAATAATTCTTTTAAACTTATTCGTAGACAATTCTCTAATATCATTGGGAAGTTTGTTATAGAATCTTATACATTGCCCCATAAAAGGGTTACTTATTTTGTGGAGACGGTTAGTATGCAGTATGAGATTATTCTTATATCTAGTATTTACATTATGTGTATCGCTCCTTTTACAGAAGGAATCGATATTTTTATGCACATATAGTAAGTTTTCATATATATACTGAGATGGTACAGTTAGAATGTTGACCTCTTTGAATTTTTCTCTTAGAGACACTCTCGGGCCAAGATTATAGATAGCTCTTACAGCTCTTTTTTGCAATATAAATATGGTGTCAATGTCAGCAGAGCTACCCCAGAGAAGAATTCCATAGGACATTACACTATGAAAATAACTGAAATAAACCATTCTAGCTGTGTCAACATCAGTCAGCCGTCTAATAGTTTTCACTGCATATGCTGCAGAACTTAATTTGCCGGACAGTTTTTCTATTTGTGGGCTCCATTGTAGCTTTGAGTCAATAGTGATACCCAAGAACACAGTTGATTCAACAGGGTCCAACCTAGCTCCATTAAGTTGTACATTGGTTGTCGCCTGTTTCACATTCGGTGTAGTGAATTTAATGACTTTAGTTTTCTTATCATTAAGCACAAGATTATTGGCATTAAACCAATGAACAACTTTAGAGATGGCATCATTAACATCGTCAAAATTGCTTAATTGTCCGTTTATTTTGAACGTCAGGGAAGTATTATCTGCAAACAACACAATCTCATGCTTATCCCTTACGTAGTAAGGTAAGTCATTTATATAAATTAAAAACAAAAATGGGCCCAGAATTGACCCCTGTGGGACGCCCATTACCACTGGAGATCCCGGAGATATTTTACCGTTTATTTCGACCTTCTGAATTCTATTGCCCAAGTAAGAAGTCAGAAGTTCGAGAGCCTTGTTCCTAATACCGTAGTGGTGTAATTTTCTGACCAGAGTATCATGATCTTTGCTGGCAAATGCTGTGTTTGTTACACAGTTAACTAATAAATATGTTAAGAATTAACTATTCAACTGTGGACCCCTGATACCTATGCTATGGATCTGCAAAGGGTCTGTGGACCCCACCTTAAGAAATCCTGCCATAATGTATAACACTTTATTAGAGTTTTTTTAGACACTTTATTATCGAACGTCAAACCTATACTTTTATATAACTAAGACGAAATGCAAGATATGCCTACGTATAAACGTTAGAAACTGGCCTAAATAATAGCGCGAAAATTTTACGATTATTATATAATACTACTAATATCTAAATTATACCTCATGATCATGACCAAATTTATATTTATCCTTGAAAACGAGGATAAATATTTGCAACATAAAAGCAATAGAAATGTCCGAGTATATTTGGAGACCCCGGATTTGATCATACCTTCCGAGCAATAACAAGATCATATTAATCATGGGCAAAAAAAAAAAAAAAAATGTGAGCCGTCACGGGACGCCTGGCAGATGTGAAACATCGACATTATTTTGTAAAAGTAATATGCAGTCGAAGTATAAGTCGAAGTCGAAGTATAAGTCGCAGTCGAAGTCGAAGTATAAGTCGCAGTATAAGTCCTCTCGAACCGACCCACTTCCCCAGAATTGACAGTCACCGACCCGACATACTCGACATAGCACTCCTTAAGAATACAAACCTACGTTTGGCTTCTGTAGAAGTGCTACACGAGTTAGACTCCGACCATAGACCGGTCATCCTTAGTCTTGCCTCCCGCACAAGCCACTCTGGCGCGGATAGCAACCTCTCACCCAGATATGTTACCGACTGGCAGAAACTTGAGGCTAAACTCAAGTCAGCCACGTCGGAGCACTTAGATTCGATTCCATCCCTCATAGAGACCCCCGAGCAAACGCATGCAGCCATCGGCTCTTTCACGACTCACATCCAAATCCAAATGAACGAATGTTCCCGGGAGGTCCCAGCGGCTGACGCGTTCAGACGGTGGAAGCTCCCGGAGGATTTGCGTGAGTTAGTGACTGACAAGAACGCGGCCATCAGAGCCTTCGACTCCTATAACACCTTGGAAAACCGCACTCGAATGCGTGAACTACAGCGTACTGTACGTGAACGCATGACCGAGAGGCGGGACTCCGGGTGGGATAGGACGTTAGCCGAGATTCAACCCTCGCGGAAGGCCTTTTGGAATCTCTGCAAGCGACTCAAGACAGACACCGACTGGACCATCCCTCCGCTGACGCGTCCGAATCAACGCCCCGCGTTCGATGACGACGAAAAAGCCGAATGCATGGCCGACAATCTAGAGACCCAATGTTCTCCCAGCACCCTACCAGTAGACCCGGAGCACCTCAACGAGGTCGACTCTGAGGTAGAACGAAGGCTCGCCATACCACTCCCTCCGACCCCAACTGCCCCCTCCCGGGAGGATGCAGACGTCGTCGACAACGACGACGATACCCTGAGGCCAGTGACCATCGAAGAGGTTAAAACTCTGATCAGGAACCTCCGCCCTCGCAAAGCCCCCGGGTATGACGGAATCACCAATCGCGTTTTCAAGCAACTCCCGTTGCTTCTACTTAGCCTGATGGTCGCGATTTTCAACGCGGCCTTTTCCAACAACATCTTTCCACACCAGTGGAAACAGGCAAACGTGATTGGTATCCCGAAACCCGGTAAACCCAAATCCGATCCGGCGAATTACCGCCCTATTAGCCTCCTCTGCGCCATGGGGAAACTCTACGAGCGCATAATCCTCGCCCGTTTGTCGTCTTACATCCACGCAAACGATATCCTCCCTGACGAGCAGTTTGGCTTTCGAGCCAGACACTCCAGCGTTCACCAGGTGCATCGCATTGTCGAACACATCCTAGTGAAAGCTGCCCGTCAAAGAGCCCACACAGGAGCACTCTTCTTCGACGTGGCCAAAGCGTTCGATAAGGTCTGGCACAACGGCTTATTATATAAGCTGATCGAACTCAAAGTGCCCGACCGTCTCGTGCACATCTTACGAGACTTCCTTACGGACCGAACGTTTAGCTACCGCGTCGAGGGAAATTACTCCTCCCTCAGACCGATACGCGCAGGAGTTCCCCAAGGCTCAGTCCTTGCCCCGCTCCTGTTCTCGCTGTACACCAGCGACATCCCCAGACCCAATAAGGCTCATCTAGCCCTCTTCGCTGACGACACAGCTCTCTACTACTCCAGTAGGAGCACGTCAGTCATCCACCGAGAACTCCAATCCTCAGCCGACGCCCTCGGCGAATGGTTCAGGAAATGGAGGATCGAAGTCAATCCCACCAAGAGCGCAGCCGTGCTCTTCTCTAGGATAGACCCCGCCCCCACCGCCGATCCCGTCCGAATGTTTGGTGAACCGATCCCCTGGGAGAAGAAAACCAAATATTTGGGAGTGATCCTCGATCGGAAGTTAAACTTCAAGGACCATCTGAGATACGCTCGTAACCGTGCCTCATTTGCCCTTTATCGATTACACGGCCTCCTGAATGCACGCAGTAAAATGTCCCTTGAAAACAAGGTGAGAATTTACAAGACGTGCATTCGACCCATGATGACCTATGCGAGCCCGGTCTTCGCGCACGCTAAGGATCGATTCATCCACCTCCTCCAGGTAGTCCAGAACAAGATTATGCGACGAGCCGCGGGCGCACCGTGGTTCGTCCGTAACAAAAGCCTCCATGCCGATCTCCAATTGCCTACCATCAGGCAATGGATGAAGCAAGCGTCCAAAAGGTACTTTGACTCTGCCACTCACCATCCAAGCAAATTGGTGGTACAGGCGGTCAAATACACTCCTTCCCGACTCTCACGTAAACACCGTCGTCCGAAGAACGTCATAGACGAATCGGACGACGAGATCACCGTATACTTAAACCAAATCAAATCGATTAGAGACTCTCGCAACACTGCACAACCGATATTTCGTACTCGCCGGACGCGAGTACGACCGCGAACGCGTCGCGACCACCAGCGTCCTCCATGACCCTTAGTTTGCATATCGTACCGATAAAAAGCCCCCCTCAACGCGGACGGGGGGCCGCGTCATGTCATTAACGTAGAGCGAAAGTTGCACTAAACTCCCTAAAAATCATGATCTCTCGCCCTCTCCCCGTCAGTATCCGCCCAGAGCCGAGGTTCGAACCCCACAGGGGGTGCCGTCCGGCGCGGGTACTTAGTTTGTAGTTTATATTTGCTAGGCCGGTTAGAGCCCACGCTCACCCCTACTGCCCGGTGAAGCAGTAAAAGCCGTAAGGCTAACTGCATGCGTCACGTTAAAAAAAAAAAAAAAAAAAAGTATAAGTCGCAGTCGAAGTCATGTCGAAGTTAGGGCTTTCAAATACCGGATTTTTTCAATACCGGTATTAGTACCGGTATTAGAAATTTCAATACCGTGATCACGTGATCACGGTATTGCACTCAAGTTTTTCAAGCTTTTAAAAAAAAATCAAACTAGCGCTTGACTGTCATCCCTTCTAAGGGATTCTTCTAAGGTTCATAAGAACTTTAATTAGGGCATTAATAAAACCATTTAAATACGTATTTTTGTTTACAAATCTGGCAAACAATAATAAAAATCTAAACTTAAATACATCATATTAAAACATTTTTAATCAAAAGATATTTTCATTGATTTTTATTTTGAAAGTGTGATCGCAAAAAAGTAAGTGCATTTAAGGTCGAATCAGAAAGGGAACTTCTTAGCCTATTACATAAATAGCCTGTTGACGAAAAAGCACGCTCTGCTTCAACACTTGTCGGTATAGTAGGAGCGCTGGCACGCATTTTTGGGTAGGTATTTGAGGCAAGCTGAAAACTTGTCCTATAACTCTCCAGACACACCCCAACACGGAACTGCAGACCTGGCAGGCGGGTAGCGGGTCTGAACCAACCTCTAAATTTTTGATTTTTTTTTAACCAAATAATGTATTTGAGGCAAGCTGAAATTTTGATATGGAGTAGTTTAATGTTTATACAATACAAAAAAAAGACAGGCGATTCTGTCGGGTCTTTAGCACTGCCAGGCGTGTGCAAAAATATTTTGCAAAAAAATCGAAAAAATTTATTTGAGGCAACTTGAATGTTATTTATGTATTGTATAACCATTAAACTACAACATATCAGCTTGCCTTAAATACATTTTTTTGATAAAAAAAAATTCAAAAATTTAGGGGTTGGTTTAGACCCGCTACCCGCCAGCCAGGTCTGCAGTTCCGTGTTGGGGTGTGTCTGAAGAGCTATAGGACAAGTTTTCAGCTTGCCTCAAATACCTACCCAAAAATGCGTGCCAGCTCTTGGACTAGTACACAGGCGAGCAGAGAAAACTCACCCCTTACCCTATAAAAGAGCGCCATCTCTGTGAAATTAGCGAAACTGCTAGGATATTCCAACTACTAACAAAATGACTGCGGCGCGCATACAAGCGACCGTTAAGTAATATCCATCGGATCCTACCTATTGATATTTTTACTTGTACGGCACGAGAGTTGCAGAATACTTAATTCCGAAGTTTATAAATAACATTCCCGAAGAACTACAAAAATACTTACTTACTTACAGAGGGGGCGAAAGGTTTTAAGTTCAAGCTAAAAGGTTACCTACTACCTTAAAAAAATATATTGTATTGAAATTCTATCACTAACGATACCATTTTAATAATATTATATAATAAGTTCATAAATAATGGTAAATATGTGAACGATTCGCCGCTACCCACATAAACCCGTAGAGGTTTATGTGGTTCGGCCTGTTAAATGTGATGTGTATTGAAATAATATATTGAATAAATAAATAAAAAAAAAACAAAAAAAAACGTTCTAATCGAGCTCCACAAAACATTACATTTCTTTAGATATTTCTAAAAAGTCTCAATAAAATTTCAAAACTAAACATAAATATTAAGGCGAGATTCGAACCTGGACTTCGCAATTCATAAACTATGTTGTTACACCACTGCGCCAATGAGTCACATTGCTCACATGTAAAATTTGTCGATATGTTTATGAACCATCCATCACATTAGTCATGTCAGCCGTTTCTTTTATATTATAAATAGATAGGTAATGAAGAATGAGGGTAAGCTATAATTTTGTTAAGTAAAACATGACGTCTCATCATATCATTATAATTGCTCGTCTGCTGGTGCTGTTCGAATAACTACTTCTAAATTACGATAAAATCATGCCTCGAATGAATAACTTTTTAAAAGCGAAAATCATCGTCCTTTGGGAACAAAATCAAAGTTTAAAAAGTATTGCTCGAGAATTAAATATCGATGTAAGTGTAATCTAAATTAAAATCCGTTTAATATATTTTTTCAATTAGGAATCTTACTCTTTAATTTGCTTTCTTATAGAGAAACACAGTTCGTTTATGGGTGCGACGGTATCAAGAAACTGGTGAAGTGAAGTGTAAGCGCCAAGGGCCACGTCCGATTGCTTACACAAATCAATCCAACCGCCATCGTGATATTGTTAGTAGGCATACCACGGAACCTTTCACCACCACCCGTTCAAGTGCTATAAGACATGGTATTTCGCTTACCACTGTCCGAAGACATTTACATGCAGCTGGGATCCATAATTATAAACCTGCCAAAAAAATCGAACTAACTGAAGCTCATCGTCAAGCCAGGATAAGATTTGCAACCCAGTATTTGAATTTTGATTAGGAAAATGAAATAGTCATTTTTACCGATGAAAAGACTTTTAAATCCGATAAAGATGGACGTAAAATACTGTGGAGAAGACCTGGCGAACGCTACAATGTTAAAAATGTTTTACCTTTGAGGACTAGTGGCAGGTTAACGCTAGGTAAGCAGTAGTTAATTTAATTAAATATTAACATTTACCTACTCACTTGATTAAAATAATAAATTTATACTTTTTATTTGCTATTGTTATTATGAATCATAAAATCTTAGATACTATAAGCATACAATATATTATTTAATATTAGGCTCTGCAAATCGAAACTGATAAAGAACCTAGATGACATGACAAGACAATAACATTGTATTCTTAATAGGATATAATTATAAAATATTTTTCAGGATATTGGGGGTGGATGTCTTCAATGGGTCCTGGAGAGCTTGTCGAAGTCGGCGCTCGAATGAATGGCGAACGTTACTTGGAGATCTTAAGAGACGTGATGATTCCAACAGTGCGCAACGTATACCCTGATGGACATATTTATTTTATCCAAGACAATAGTTCGGTGCATCGGTCAAGACCGGTTATGGAGTGGTTTTCCACACAAAGAGACATAACCTTGATTGATTGGCCATCTAAAAGCCCTGACTTAAACCCGATTGAAAATTTGTGGGGTCAAATGGTGCTTAATTGGGACTCAAGTAAAGTCAAAACTAGACAAAATTTAGATGAAGAGGTTATGAGAACTTGGGAATTAATGCGATTAAGTAACATTTGTTTCAATATGGTAAATGGAATGAGATCAAGATTAGAAGAAGTTATAGAAAGTGAAGGTTACCCACTTCGTTATTAGTATAGGTTTGACCCCACAAGTTTCCAAGTTTTTGTAGTAAATTGGTTTTTTGTAAACAGTTTTGAAAATCTCGAGAGATGTAAATTGTTGTTCTGTTTATATCAAACGTGAGTAACATGTTGGTTCTCTTGAGTCATCTTCAAAACTTTAAATCATTAGTTTTATATATTTACACATTTTATAAAATAAATACATTCCTAAATAATAATAATATATATATATAAATGATATATGTAAAAAGTAAAAGTATATGTAATTATATAAATATATATATATATATACATATATATATATATATATATATATATATATATATATATATATATATATATATATATATATATATATATATATATATATATATATATATATATTTATATAATTACATATACTTTTACTTTTTACATATATATATATATATATATATATATTACAGTCTTTTCACCGGTAAAAATGACTATTTCATTTTCCTAATCAAAATTCAAATACTGGGTTGCAAATCTTATCCTGGCTTGACGATGAGCTTCAGTTAGTTCGATTTTTTTGGCAGGTTTATAATTATGGATCCCAGCTGCATGTAAATGTCTTCGGACAGTGGAAAGCGAAATACCATGTCTTATAGCACTTGAACGGGTGGTGGTGAAAGGTTCCGTGGTATGCCTACTAACAATATCACGATGGCGGTTGGATTGATTTGTGTAAGCAATCGGACGTGGCCCTTGGCGCTTACACTTCACTTCACCAGTTTCTTGATACCGTCGCACCCATAAACGAACTGTGTTTCTTTATAAGAAAGCAAATTAAAGAGTTAGATTCCTAATTGAAAAAATATATTAAACGGATTTTAATTTAGATTACACTTACATCGATATTTAATTCTCGAGCAATACTTTTTAAACTTTGATTTTGTTCCCAAAGGACGATGATTTTCGCTTTTAAAAAGTTATTCATTCGAGGCATGATTTTATCGTAATTTAGAAGTAGTTATTCGAACAGCACCAGCAGACGAGCAATTATAATGATATGATGAGACGTCATGTTTTACTTAACAAAATTATAGCTTACCCTCATTCTTCATTACCTATCTATTTATAATATAAAAGAAACGGCTGACATGACTAATGTGATGGATGGTTCATAAACATATCGACAAATTTTACACGTGAGCAATGTGACTCATTGGCGCAGTGGTGTAACAACATAGTTTATGAATAGCGAAGTCCAGGTTCGAATCTCGCCTTAATATTTATGTTTAGTTTTGAAATTTTATTGAGACTTTTTAGAAATATCTAAAGAAATGTAATGTTTTGTGGAGCTCGATTAGAACGTTTTTTTTGTTTTTTTTTTATTTATTTATTCAATATATTATTTCAATACACATCACATTTAACAGGCCGAACCACATAAACCTCTACGGGTTTATGTGGGTAGCGGCGAATCGTTCACATATTTACCATTATTTATGAACTTATTATATAATATTATTAAAATGGTATCGTTAGTGATAGAATTTCAATACAATATATTTTTTTAAGGTAGTAACCTTTTAGCTTGAACTTAAAACCTTTCGCCCCCTCTGTAAGTAAGTAAGTATTTTTGTAGTTCTTCGGGAATGTTATTTATAAACTTCGGAATTAAGTATTCTGCAACTCTCGTGCCGTACAAGTAAAAATATCAATAGGTAGGATCCGATGGATATTACTTAACGGTCGCTTGTATGCGCGCCGCAGTCATTTTGTTAGTAGTTGGAATATCCTAGCAGTTTCGCTAATTTCACAGAGATGGCGCTCTTTTATAGGGTAAGGGGTGAGTTTTCTCTGCTCGCCTGTGTACTAGTCCAAGAGCTGGCACGCATTTTTGGGTAGGTATTTGAGGCAAGCTGAAAACTTGTCCTATAGCTCTTCAGACACACCCCAACACGGAACTGCAGACATGGCTGGCGGGTAGCGGGTCTAAACCAACCCCTAAATTTTTGAATTTTTTTTATCAAAAAAATGTATTTAAGGCAAGCTGATATGTTGTAGTTTAATGGTTATACAATACATAAATAACATTCAAGTTGCCTCAAATAAATTTTTTCGATTTTTTTGCAAAATATTTTTGCACACGCCTGGCAGTGCTAAAGACCCGACAGAATCGCCTGTCTTTTTTTTGTATTGTATAAACATTAAACTACTCCATATCAAAATTTCAGCTTGCCTCAAATACATTATTTGGTTAAAAAAAAATCAAAAATTTAGAGGTTGGTTCAGACCCGCTACCCGCCTGCCAGGTCTGCAGTTCCGTGTTGGGGTGTGTCTGGAGAGTTATAGGACAAGTTTTCAGCTTGCCTCAAATACCTACCCAAAAATGCGTGCCAGCGCTCCTACTATACCGACAAGTGTTGAAGCAGAGCGTGCTTTTTCGTCAACAGGCTATTTATGTAATAGGCTAAGAAGTTCCCTTTCTGATTCGACCTTAAATGCACTTACTTTTTTGCGATCACACTTTCAAAATAAAAATCAATGAAAATATCTTTTGATTAAAAATGTTTTAATATGATGTATTTAAGTTTAGATTTTTATTATTGTTTGCCAGATTTGTAAACAAAAATACGTATTTAAATGGTTTTATTAATGCCCTAATTAAAGTTCTTATGAACCTTAGAAGAATCCCTTAGAAGGGATGACAGTCAAGCGCTAGTTTGATTTTTTTTTAAAAGCTTGAAAAACTTGAGTGCAATTCCGTGATCACGTGATCACGGTATTGAAATTTCTAATACCGGTACTAATACCGGTATTGAAAAAATCCGGTATTTGAAAGCCCTAGTTACCACTACCCATACGATAAGCAAGCAACACCCAGTCTCAGGATAAACAGACATATTCATGCATTCAAATATCTTTCCTGGGGCTCTACCGGCTAAGTCGCCGAACATCGTTTTCGTGAATGGCGTTCAAATAAATAAAGGTTAAAAATTACTTAATCAATCGTTAAAACGGCTTCCATGACCATATGTGACGTCATAAATGGTCTGGAATAGATTGTCAACGCTGAAGCCGCTTTATCGATTGATTAAGTAATTTTTAACCTATATTTATTTGAACGCCATTCACGAAATCGATGTTCGGTTCGGTGACTTAGCCGGTACAGCCTCTGAGTGGGAATCGAACCCACGGCTTGTGGCGTGAAAGGGAAGCATCTACCAAGCTCGCCAATTGGCCGGTCAATAAGAAGAGAACGACTGCACATGCCTTTTTATTATAGTTAATTAGTTGCAGTATATTTTCCACGACGACCAATACCATCGAAGGCTTACTGGCTTAACAAGGGACGGTACGCAAACACCGATACTGTCTCACTCATTACCTCACTCCCATAATCCTACGGGATGACTATAGGACACGTTTGCACGTAGTCTCGCGGTTCGCCTATTCACCCGCCCGTTTGTCTCCTGGGCGCTAGTATTGACACATCTTTATTTTTATATCAGAGGGCGACAAAAGAGCAAGTAGGTTACCTGATGGTAAGTGATCACCACCGACCATGGACACTCGCAACACCAGAGGTGTCACGGGTGCGTTGCCGGCCTTTAAAAGTCAGCAAACAAGTTTTCAAGTTTTTGTAGTAAATTGGTTTTTTGTAAACAGTTTTGAAAATCTCGAGAGATGTAAATTGTTGTTCTGTTTATATCAAACGTGAGTAACATGTTGGTTCTCTTGAGTCATCTTCAAAACTTTAAATCATTAGTTTTATATATTTACACATTTTATAAAATAAATACATTCCAAAATAATAATAATATATATATATAAATGATATATGTAAAAAGTAAAAGTATATGTAATTATATAAATATATATATATATATATATATATATATATATATATATATATATATATATATATATATATATATAATTATTTTTACATTACTTTTTACATACCTAAATACATTAAATGATTTGATATTATACTTATTAATAAAATATATTAAAAACGGTTATATGTTATATTGTATACAAATGTAAAAAAACGAGAATTCAATGAATAAAGACATAAATATTTTATGTTAATAGATAAACGTTTCTCGTATATTTAATAAAATATAAATAAATAATACGTATAGAAGTGAATCTCCTTTATTTCGAAAGATTATAAGCACCTACTTCCCAGCTCAACCCGCAATATTATATATAAATACTAGCTGACCCGGCAAACGTTGTTTTGCCATATAAATAATTTCCTAGCTGACCCGACCCTACCCCTACCCTACCTCTACCCTACCCTACTCCTACCTTACCCCGACCCTACCCCTACCCTACCTCTACCCTACCCTACTCCTACCCTACCCCTACTCTACCCCTACCCTACCCCTACCCTACCCTACCCCTACCCTACCCTACCCTTACCCCACCCCTACCCTACCCCACCCCTACCCTACCCCTACCCTACCCCTACCCTACCCCTACCCTACCCCTACCCTAACCCTACCCTACCCCCACCCTACCCCTACCCTACCCCTACCCTACCCCTACCCTACCCCTACCCTACCCCTACCCTACTCCTACCTTACCCCGACCCTACCCCTACCCTACCTCTACCCTACCCTACTCCTACCCTACCCCTACTCTACCCCTACCCTACCCCTACCCTACCCTACCCCTACCCTACCCTACCCTTACCCCACCCCTACCCTACCCCACCCCTACCCTACCCCTACCCTACCCCTACCCTACCCTACCCCTACCCTACCCCTACCCTACCCCTACCCTACCCCTACCCTACCCCTACCCTACCCCTACCCTACCCCTACCCTACCCCTTCCCTACCCCTACCCTACCCCTACCCTAAAAAATGTTAGGGGTGGACTACCCCTAATATTTAGGGGGATGAAAAATAAATTATATATATATATATATATATATATATATATATATATATATATATATATTTCCATCCCGGAGTTGATATTGCGTCCTACATGGCGGTTTTTACCGATGATGTTGCGTCCGACTGACTTGTTGCATCCTGTATACGGACGCAAGATTGTCCATCTCTCAAATTCAGCCAGAAGTACAGTAAAGGTTAGTACAATGGCTGGGTGAAATATTGGCATGGACGTTGTTTTGTCACCGGAGTGCTTTCCGGCGTATTTCTTAGTTCCGCTGTTTGGCGCGCGAATTTTGGAGGTCGCTTATGTGCGCCGTATATCAGTGGCGTATATTCGATATTTTGGTTACGTATAACACGCCGATAATGTGGCTTCTGTATATAATAAAAGTTTTTATCAATTCTAATGTGTGATTTAATTGCGTCGCACAAAACGACATCGTCCCAGAGGAGACGAGGGGGTGACAGAGGTGAGGGGGCGGAGTTCGCATGCGATATGCAAGCGGCATGTTTTTGTTTATATGTTTTTGCCGGCCACCGCGGACGCAATAACGCTTGTGGTATAAATATTGTATAGTGGAAGTAAAATAACAGGCACCATGAAAAGAAGTGCCAGGATACTCTCATTAGCAAGTAAGTATCCCATTAAGTATATTAAAAATAGTGAATAGGTAGGTAAGTACCTACGAGTAGTAAGTTTTAATTTATAATTAGTTGGAAAATTTAAATTATCGTTATTATATCGTTATAATGAAAAGTATTAATTCTGTTTATTTGTTTTGTACAAAAAGAGGACGGTATTTGATTATAATACAAGTTCACAATAATAATGAATGTTTTTCGTAGTGTAAGTGTCATACTGAAAGAGTTTGTTAGTTAGTAATAAAATAAATAAATGAAATTATAATAATAATAGTAATCTCGCTTTTTCATCAAAATCAACCAAGAAGTACCAAGTGACATAGAATTCAAAAAAACAAATTTAGACCAGAGGTACTGTCTACCCCGTCACCCGGTGACCACTTTACGTTGGGTTTCGGGACACCTGAACAATTAATTGCACGCAACTGGCTGTTGATATACACATTATTTTTACTGTTTACTATTTAGGTTTAAAAATATCTTGAGTGGTCTTTACACAGATACGTATGATTTATTTAACTGACTTTTATTGTTTTTTTAGGAGGAAATAAAGAAAATTCACGTGATTTATTTTAATCAGCGCTATTCAATGAGGTTTGTATATCTACATGAATTTTAATTTTTTTTAACACAGATTCCAATTATATACCGCCTGTAAAAGATGTAAGTAGAAGTTTAAATAACCTACAATTTTTAGTTAAGAAATGTCATATTGTTGATAATCGTATTGTAAAAACTTAATAAATTAAAAATATAGATCATTATGTTAAAAATTTACTGGCCTGTGGAAGCAAAATTATAGGGAAAATCACACGCGCATCATGGATAAAATTGAGAAGACGCTCCCAATGATGGACGCTATATGTGACATAATCCCTAAAACCTTCATATTTGATAAAAACTACGTCATCCAACTTCAAGAGGAAGCCAAGGACAGCTCTGGCACAAATGAAGTTCGGATATATACTGATGGTTCGAAAACAAACAAAGGCACAGGAGCCGGCGTCTTCTCCAACGACCTCAACATTAACATATCAACAACACTTAGTAGTCTAAATTCTATTTTCCAAGCGGAATGCGTGAGAATAACACTAGCAGCAACAGCAGTCAAGTCTCGAGATGTACATGGTAAATCCATACGCATAATCTCAGACAGTGCCTCTGTGCTTCAAGCCTTAAAGAGCAACCAATTCAACAGTGGACTCATTCTGGAGTGCCACGGTGCGCTTGAAAAGATCTCAACAACCAACAAGGTCACAATACAGTGGATAAGAGGACACAGTGGATCTCTAAGAAATGACACTGCGGACCAGCTGGCAAGAAAGGGATCGGAAACGACAACAATGGGACCTGAACCCATTGTACCCATACCCTATAACCAACTGAAAACATGGCTGTGTGAAAAAACCACACAAGAACATGAAAAAGAGTGGGTAGATCTGGAATCATGCAGACAGACAAAAGAGTTTCTACCATCTCTGAACAAACGCCTGTTGCGTAATCTATCACACCTGAACAGGAAGGATCTACGCATTGTGATAGGCACAATTACCGGACACTGCACGCTAAACAAACACCTCTTCAAGATTGGCGTCACGGACAGCCCCCTGTGCAGAGGGTGCATTGAAAATGAAGAAACACCAGCACACGTACTGCTACACTGCAAGAGCGTCGCTTACCAACGGGCAAAGTTCCTGAATGATCCGAAGACACTGCAGGAGGCCCTCAAGCCAGGCTTTCGTGGTCTCCTGGACTTCTGGATGGAACTAAAATGGTTCGAGTAGCCAAACAAGTATCACGCACAATGGCCCAATTGGGAGGCTAAGTGCGGAAACCTATCGCCCAACTAACTAACTAACTATGTTAATTTTATTTTTGCAGACTTCATCCGATGAATCTTACTTATACGATGACAAGATCTTGGATCGAGCTTGCTTATTTGGCAATTTACCTCATTCATCTGAAGAGTTTCATCAGAAGAACTACTCATTATTACAACTTAAGCCCTTATCAAACAAAAACATTGAACTGCCCTTAAATGAAGAAACCTCGGTAATCTGTAGTGATAGTATTTTAAGTGACATAAGTAATTCACCTGGCATAACTCTTACTGTGGATAGTAGATTATTAATACCGGTATCCATATCGACTCATAAATCTCATTCTGTTGTTTTGGGGGACTGGGGGGGGGGGGGGGGGGGGGTGTATGATTACTAATGCTTACAGTTGGAGTCAACTGTATGCATTAGTAATCATACAAAACACTTACACTAAGAAATAGACCTGGTAATTGTTCATTCAAAATTTGTCGTTTAGTCTTAGCTCTCTATCAATATCATTTATTTCTGTCATTCTTGCCGGGTGGTTACATGAAACCTAGTCATTTATTTTAACATAGTCGTAGTATTTTATTTATAATTTTCTGAAGTCTGAATACTGGTAGGTATAGTTTGTAATTCAGGTATCCTGATAAACACGCTAAAACTCTCGAAGAGGGACGAGACTCGACCAAAGTCGACGACTCGGACACTTTTGGATGTTTATAATGATATCTTAATTAACAACTCATCTAATCTTCAAGACCAGATGCGAGTACTTTGTATTTTTGGACTAAATGTGCCAAGGACAGTAGCTTGTGATTGATTTAATTTAAGCATAATATCACCAAATACATATTTTGTAACGTTTTAGTTTTTATTATATTTTATTTTGTTTTTATTATTGTGGTTTGTTTCCAAAGTGATTTGAATATATATTGTCATTTAAGTAATTAGTATTGTGCCTCATCTTTTAATACTATATAGAGCCTAAGTATTAATAGCGATAAAGGCAACAGCTGTTTAGCTCATGACTGATTTGTTACTTAATAATTATGTTTAATATTTAGTGACGTTAACGCCTACCTCAATGGGTTTGGTTTTTTTATGTTTAAATATGAGTATTGTTGTGTAATTTTTATATTTGAGATTTTGGACTGATTTATTTTATTTTTGATAGTTACGTTAATATTTTTTTAAGCGTTTTTATTTTACTTTTTGACGCCTAAAGCGCTTTTTTATTTTTGAGACTTTGTACTGATAGGTATGTCTGGTATGTGAATATTCAGGTTAAAAATTTTCTAAGCATCTTTATTTTATTTTTTTAACGCCTAAACGGCTAAACAAATTTCTGTTTGTTAATTTTTATCGACGTGTCACGTGGGCAGAGCCACGGTTGAAAACTAGTATTGCTTACATATACAAGTTAATTATAGTCAATGACACAGTAAATTAGCCTCTCATCTGGTCGTTCTTAAAATTGTTAATTTCTTAAATTAATTTTATGTTCCGATTTCGGTGTATTGGATTTGTCCGACACATTGATTATTATGACTATGGGATTATTATTGTACCTACTTGATTTGTAAACAATAAAACTTAAAAATACCTACTACCGAAACAATTGTTTTATTTTGTGTTCATACTTAAGTTCAGAAGAAACACGCTCACATAAATAAAATGATCCCACATAAACCTAAATATCATATCCTTAATATTTTTTAATTAGCCTAGCGGACTTAGCTAACTATAATTTAAAATTTAATTAATCTATGTAATATAGGGATAACTTGTTTTGATTGCCTGTTATGTAGGTACATAAATAAGTATTTTATTTTAATCGACTTCATAAAAAGTGATGATTCTCTATTCATACATACATACATACATATCGTCACTCCTGTTCCATTGGGGTAGACAGAGACCACGTCACGCAATGAATTTATTGATTTATTTATTTATTATTATTTAATTTATTTATGATTTTTATTTATTATATGGGCACCTATGTATGTATCGATATAACATAAGGTTAGGAGGAAGCAACAAACATAACAGTTTATGGCGTACATACAAAAATAATATACGGTACCGATACATATAATCTCCAATATAGTAAGGAGTCATTTAATTTGTAGAATACATGGAATTAATATAGTACAATATACGGTATCAATATATCCATACATTTAGATGGATGTAGGAAAAACGATTAAATGCATGGAACGTATACAAAAATATACAATGTGTCACATGATTTCCATCGAGAACGGACGCAAAAAACCAGCGAGAATTATTTCAAATTGAATATCTAATTTTCGTACCTAAACAAAATTTCTCGTCGACAATAGAATTCACATGACAGCAATGTAACTATATTCGCACGAATAACAATAAAAAAGTCATTGGAAATGGTAGACGCTATAGGGTTCGACTTTGAAAAGACGCAACAAGTCTTCGGCGATTTAAATATATATATATATATATATATATATATATATATATATATATATATATATATATATATATATATATATATATATATATATATATATATATATATATTTCCAAAAAGACATAAGTATATAAAATATTATTTAGGAATGTAATAAAATATGTAAATATATAAAGCTAATGACTTTTTATTCTTTAAAACAAAATAAAAGTTATAAGTTATACTGTATATAAATGTAAAAAAACAGAATTCGATGAATAAAGACATACATTTGTGAGAAATGTTTGTTGAAAAAAGTGAATATTATACGTTAATAGAGAAACCTTCTAAATTGGTTTGGTATATTTAATAACATATAAATAAATAATATGTATAGAAGTGAATCTCCTTTATTCCGAAAGATTGCCTTATAAGCACC
Organism: Pseudoips prasinana; assembly: GCA_951640165.1. NCBI lineage: Eukaryota > Metazoa > Arthropoda > Insecta > Lepidoptera > Nolidae > Pseudoips > Pseudoips prasinana. The sequence continues at coordinate 15,562,183 of OX621236.1, read as the reverse complement.
TACTTCCCTGATCAACCCGCAAAACCCCGCTATCGCCGTATATAAAAATAATTTATTATGCTAATGTTCTTATTTATTTTAATAGTAAGAATAATGCTAATGTTACTTAAACAATTATTAGCCGCAATTCTCAATTTTACACGACTAAACTTAGCCAAAATGTCATTACATCTCTTTCTATCACAGTTCGTATGAAAAGGACCATACACACGTTTCGCTGTCAAACTATTAAAATTGGTGGTTAGAATCGTGGCCTTTGTTAAATGGATCTTGCACGATCACTTGTGGCATCGATGTCATAACTACAGAACACTAACTTCATTGGTGTCCCAGAGATGGCGCCCAAGTAAACATCGTAGTATGGCATGCTTTAAAATAGATGGCGCTTTTTATACATTTCTAGGGGGTAGTTTTCTTTGCTGCCCTATGTACAACAGACAGTAAATATTTATATGCCGCCGATAGAAATATCTCACGTCCACCCCCAGCATTTTCAAAGACACACATCTCTACTCTTATTATTTATCTAAAATCAGTGTTTGTGGTTACAGCCGAGGCAGCATCCTTACTTTTAGACAATTTAGAAATCTCCCTTTTTAATTGCTTTTGTATGGACGTGTCTTCATTTTCACAACTTGAAGAAGAAGAAGAAGGTTCTTCTATCGTCATATCAGCCATATTCTTACTGTCTCTTGTGTGAGAATAATATTACATTGTTAATTATATTATTTAATACAACTTCCTGCTACTTATTACTACAAACCACAATTAAAATTATAAAAAGATTGTAATACCGTAATCACGGTATTGGCTCGTCAGTACCGGTATTGAAAAAAGACCAAAATATATCCGTGATTACGGTTTTACGGGATCCCGTAATACTGGTATTGAAAGCCCTAGTCGAAGTCAAGTCGAAGTCCAAGTAGAAGTCGAAGTCGAAGATGAAAAGAACATATTGTGATAAGAAATCTGTTTTACGTGCGGCTATAGATGTTTCACATTAAAAACAAATGTCAAAACAAGTCCAACCAGTTTAGTTCATTCCTCTGTAAAAACTCTCTTCTTAATCCCTTCCAATCCGGTTTCCGTCCTGGTCATAGTACGACGACTGCATTGATTAAAATAACTGATGACATCAGACTGGGAATGGACGGAGGAAAACTCACTGTCCTCTCATTGCTCGACTTCAGTAATGCATTTAACACGGTGGATTTTGAAATTCTGATTGGTATTCTAAGATCTCTTAACATATCTCCAACGGCAACCGATTGGTTTTGTGATTACCTGTTTGGCCGCCGACAACGCATTTGCGTCCAGGATAGCGTATCCTCGTGGCACAATACTGTAGTCGGCGTACCACAGGGTGGTGTTCTCTCTCCGCTTCTCTTCGCGTTATTTATTAACACCATCTCCAATAATCTTAATTCTTCCTACCACCTATATGCAGATGACCTGCAAATATACACACAAGCCGAGCTTTACGAATTGCCGATGGCCATTAATAGCTTGAATGAGGACCTAAGACGTGTTTGTCATTGGAGTAAACAATACGGACTGAATGTTAATCCTGATAAGACGCAGGTTACATTTGTTGGTAGCCCCAGAATAATTTCAAAGTAAGCTTGGTCTCAGGTTCCACCAGTGTTCTTCAATAACATCGCGATATCGTTTAGTGAACATGTCAAAAACTTGGGAATTTATATTGATAATAAGTGATCCTGGGGTCTACAGATGCAAGAAGTTAGTCGTAAGGGTTTCGCTTCTGCAGGGATATTGCGAAGACTACGCAACTTCCTACCCACTGCCACTAAAATTGCGCTCGCACAATCCCTCCTTCTTCCTATCCTTGACTATGCCGATACCAGCTATCTTGATCTCACTGAAGCCCAATTTGACAAACTTGAGCGGCTTCAAAATGTCTTTATAAGGTTTATATTTGGATTACGCAGTATGACCATGTTTCCGATTACCGCCGTCAGCTCAAGTGGCTTCCCATTCACCTTCGCCGGAACGCTCATATTTTAGCCCTTCTTTATAAAATATTGTTTAATCCTTCAACTCCATCTTATCTTATAGAACGTTTCGAGTTCCTTCATGACACACATTCATGATGCTTGAGGGCATCAGAGAACCTTAAACTGAAAATGCCAAGTCATTCCACAGATTATTACGGCAAATCTTTTACAGTGCAGGCTGTGCGTTTGTGGAACGCATTGCCTTTAACAACAAGACAAGCTCAATCCCTAGACATTTTTAAAAATCATGTAAAGAAAAATTATTTATCTGCCTAAACTACTTAAGTTACTTTATTTACCGCTGCCGCCTTTGGTTTTTATTTCACGCATTATTGTTTTTTTTATGACATTCTTAATTTTCTATGTAGGTATATCCATTTTTATTATTTTGCATTACCTAGTTTAAGTTTACATTAAGAAGACCTATTGTTACACCTATCTACCCTGTTTTCTCTTTCCTTTGTCTATCCACTCCATAATTGGTCTCTGGAAGAAATCGCAGTAGCGATAAGACCGCCCTTTGTACCTAATTAATGTATGTAAATTTTAATTTTAAGTTATGGTGTACGATAAAGAGTATTTTACTTTACTTTTACTTTACAAGTTGTCAATTGACACCTATTGACACTGTCGAACTGCTGTCAAACAAAACAAAAACATTTTATTGTCACAAAGAGAAATTGCTGAAATTTACTAATATTCCGTTTCATGATGTGTATTTTTGGCACCTCCGATAAAAAGGGTTACAACTCGAAAAACTTTGGATATTAAAAAAAGCGAAAAAAACTCCCGGATTTGTTAATCAGTCTTTATTCTTACACTATTATTATTATGTGACCAAAATTATAGATACTTGAAAAACTTACAAAAATATGTTTTTTTGGATTACGCTGTTTTTCAATTATCCTGAAAAACAACGGAAAATTCCCAATTGTAACAGTATTTGATAACTATTCATACTTCTAACAAAATTACAATATGACAAATGTAACAATGCTTATAATAATAAAAATCAGGACGTTCTTTAAACTTTTTAAAGTAGGTACGAGTATTCATAAAACCGTAGCCTTGAAACAAAATCTACTTTAACAAAAACATTCAAATATTCTAATAATAAAATAAATAAACTATGAGCCTGGCCAATGTTTTATTCTGGGTATGCGAAAGTAATCTAGAAAAAAATACAAGAACATCTGCATTTTTACTTTTTTTATATTCCTAAAGACAGCTGAGATAATAGAATTCAAAGTACGCATTTTCGAGCGATATTATTTCAAACCGCAAGCGGCATTTGATTGCGCTGTGACGTCACGTAGCCCCTCATGCACCGCGCCGGCCGCTTTGCGAGTACAAATCTAGGTACTATTCATTTAATCACCGCTGCTGGTGGCTCGTACTTGCGATTTTATTACGAGAAAATTATTAGAAAATGATGTGCAGTGCCCAAGAGTTTTAATTCAAATGTTAACACACCCAAAAAGTGTTTTTAGTATACCTAAAATCCTCTGATAAGGAAGAAATGGATGACCGCAATACGCAGACAGGATTCAATAGGACTGAAAACTATTGCATTTTGTTATGAATATTATTTTGATGTCAAGAACTATTCTATTTATACTTTTCTCATAAATCACTACGTTATCTATTGGTGCATTTTATAATCAACTTCTGACAAAGGTAGATAAACTTTTAAGTTTACCTACCTTTGTCATTTAAGGATTTTACAAATTAATCTTATAACAAATAGTTTATTGATTCTTCTAAATAAGAGACATTTTGTTATTATCTATCAGGAACCTTGACATCAGGATGTTATAATAAATATATAAACCAACCATGTCGTATTTTTTTAATGAGAATAGGTGAATGTTACCTAACCTAATACTGACCTAGATTAAACATGGGATATTTGGAAAAAATATATAATAACCACGAAATATTTTACCTATTTATACAATATTTCGTTATTATTATCTACCTTTGACTTTAACCACTAATACTTAATAAGCAAAAATAGGTATGTTGAATATATGTGAAGTAAAATTGACTGCAAGTGTGGCACAGCGGCTAAGACAATCGCCGCTGTGTGTCCGAGGTTTGATTCCCGCACCGGACAACTATTTATGTAACCCGTAAATAGTTGTTCTGAGTCTGGATGTAATTTGTGTCCGTCTATTATATGTTTGTAAAGTATTATAGTATTATTATTGTCTTTGAAATAAAAAACCGTTAAGAATGACAGTGGTATTAATCTACAGCTGTTAGCGTGCCGCTGAGTATAGTACTTACCTGCGTACGTAAGTACACTTGGAGATGGTGTACAAAATTTTAGAAACATTTTGCTAGAAATATAATAGTACCGGCCCTCGATTTATCATAAATTCTAGACATATCGTTAACACTTTTGAAGATTTAAACTGAGTAAGTTTATCCTCTGCCGTTTGGTCTTATTTTGGTCGTCTATAAAGGCATTAAAATTTGGAATTAATATAAATATAAAAATGTACCTGCTTATATTTTCATTTTATATTAGTTTATTTAGTTCTTTATTAGATTTAATAAAAAAGGTACTGAAAACAAAAAAATAAGTAAGTAACTAAGTCGAGAGCAATGATGAAAGAAAAGGTAGAGGATAAGAAATGAAGTCACGTGATCTGAAGCCAAATGTTTCTCAAATATGGCGTCAACTCCGCCCCTGCGAATAGTGTTGTGCTCATTACATCGAAAGTGTCCAAATCGACATAACGATAGACTTTTGTTTTTCTACCTTAAGTCTGAAGAGAAAAAGTTGGCAATCATTACGAATTGAACTTATTTATTTATATAGACGTAGTTTAAATTGTATTAGATACAAAATAAACACACAAAATTCTTAACATCAAGATTAAAGATGTTTCAATCTAAAAACTAATCTAAAACAACGCGTCGAAGTATATTCCTCCGCATCACCGTCTCAATTGGTGACATGCCCAAAACAGAACCTTAATTTTTTTGAAGTCGGTTCATAACTCCTACATTTCGATAGTCATAATTCTAAATATAAAACCTTGACTCCAGCGACTTCCTAATGAGATATTACAAGGAAACACCGTAATATTTGGTGATTCCCAGTTGCCACCACCGTGCACCGGTGACAATGAGATGGACAAAAATAGATTAGGTTCGGTGAGACCATTAATATGAAGATATTCAAAATTTGAATATTTGACAATAAAACGGCTTAAAATTCAATGACTATAATAATTATGTGGAAGTTCCTTAGTTTATTAAATTTTCATAAAATATACGTTCTTCTCAGCCCATAGACTGCACCCAACTTCTAAAGAAACCGTTAACGAGATGTTAACGGTTTTAGATACTATGGGTATTAGGGGTCTAATCGATATAAAAGGATAAAAATAGACAATTTCAAACAAATTAAAACTGTTTATTCATGTCGAAATAATATTAACTTAGTCAAAAAATTTCTTTTTGAAACTCGTTCAGCATGTTTCTTTCCATAAAAGTTGTATCTTATGTCTAAATATGCTAATATTACCGATTTGATTAACAGTAATTTATGGGTACTCTCGTGTTCGCTGTTGCCGTTATTAAAAATTGAATCGTTTTCAAAATGTTCCATTAAAAACTTATAAATATAAATATAGTATTTATCTGGACTTTGTTTATAAATTAAGTTATGTTTAACAATTTTTTCCGTTTTGCTAACAATTTTGACTAACCCGGGAGACGGATAGGTAAGACCACCTCTCGATTTCTTTTCAATAATGCTAGTAGGATACTGATCCTTTGACCCATGTAGGAGTCCAACGCACTCATCACATTTTAAAGATTTACTTAGTTTCCTAGCAATAAAACCCGATATATACATGACAACCTGTTCTGTATATTCACTTTGTGTTATATTTAAATGGTCAAGATACTCTTCATAAAGAGTACTATCGTCCTCTTCAATTAACGTATTGCGCTCCGTTAATTTGTTTATATTTTTAATTGGATCTTCTGTACTAGGACAATTTAAAATAGATATTTGTTCCAGCGGAATACAGTTCCCAATGCCATGTTCCCTAATTTCGGCACGAATTAATAATCTCTTATATGCTGCCTTGAACTGCACAGCATTGGGATTATTATTATAGCCACCTCTTGAGCGAATTGACGAAAAAAAAAGTTCCAGGTGGTCCTGTGAAATTTTATACAATGGCAAATAATCTAAATATTTTGATTCTATCACCAATCTTTGGTACAAATTGAGTGCGCTGGTCATATCTACAAGCATACCAATAAACCCAGTTTTTCGCCGAGAAGTGATAATCAACTGCCCAGTTTCCAATTTCAGTGTTTTAATATATGTTTTAGCATCAGCGAACATTTTTAGAATATCTCCATAATTTTTACAAAATAATGCTTTCTTCCACCCAGGAGGTCTAAGAGATCTGCTGTTGAGGCAATCAAATAAATTATTGAATATTCTTATGAACTGTGCTGTGGCACTGCAACCTTGAAATTGAGCAAGTTTTAATTGCTTCTCGCAAAATTCTAGTGCATCTGCCACAGAGTTACTGAACAACTGAGTGGCAAGACGAACTTTCATTTTCTGCGAGGCAAACTCTACATGCGCTTTGCTTAATTTGGTTCCTAAATGGAGGCCTTCCATTTCCTGTATTTGGAGAAGAAACTTAATATAATTAAAATTAACTAGACCCCCTTCACCATCAACGATTTTACCTAAGTCTCCAAATGCGTTCCTAATTAGTTTTATTGCATGGCAGGGGTCTATAAATGCGGAAATTTTTTGGTTTCCAACCAAAAAATCCGTTTTTTCTTGATTTTTTTGCAGGTCACATCCAAGTTCTTGATACATGGCGAAATTGGCGGCGGGCCCGTCACAAGTAAGTGCAACCACGTATACCCCAGCTGCCTCCGCCATTTGTATGCAAATTTGCACCAAATGAGCTTTTTGTTCTCCTGACAAAGCGTTGATTAAAAAATATCCTACCGGGAGTTTCCATGACTCATTTATCGCAGTAAGAAGCATAACAAAGCACTCACTGGCTTCTTCTGTGGAGTCTGTTTCTTCATTAATTCCCGTATTTACTCTGCCATAAAACTTTTTGGTAGAGTTGTCCCAATACAACCCTTTTCTTATTGCCATCTCATCAATTATTAATGTGCAAAGGATAGGTCTTTTTGTATTTTCAGCCTTCATTTTTAAAGTTTTAAAAGCCTCTGCAGTGAATCCTGGCTCTGCATCTACCCGTTGGTACCACTTTGTCAAAGTTCTCGGATGAGGTAAGCAATCTTTGTAAGTGGTCCTAATGTATTTATAGGCTTTAGGCGACAAAAAGTTCAACGTAAGCGCGAACTTGCGTATGTCTTCACCATACGTTCTTGGACAAGGTTCTCCTCGATGTTTCGAAATTTGTCTTGTGAGAAATTCTGGGGAGCCAGCGCATTCTTCCAACAAAATAGCACCTTCTTGCTGTACTAAATTTTGATTTTTCAAAACATCTACTATGTTTTGATACGTGTGTACTTTCTGCGCTAATCTTCGGCATTTCTGGTTTAGAGTTCTAATCTTTTTTCTTTGCTGTTGCACTCGTATTTTTATCTTCTGCATATTTGATGCTTCTTGACCAGCGAAATCCTAGAAGTGACATAACAAATATTTACTTACGTATTTTCTTCAGTTCAGTTCAGTTTTAGAATTAATATTGTGAATTGAAAACCATTAAAAAAAAATACAACTTCAACTATATAAGTACTACTACTACTTATTAGAAAAATACCTAATGTTTTTAAAAATAAAATAAAAAAAATAAAAAGGGTTTTTATTCACTTTAAAAAAGCGCTTGTAAATAGTCAGAACATGATTGTAGTAATATAGTTGTATACATTATTATTTCTAGTAACATAGATATTTAGGTACATATTGTATGAAAACATTCATAAAATTTATTTTATTATAACAATGATATTAGCTAGCTCGTATTAAGTTATTGTCAAGATATTATGTTTAATTATCTAGTTTATGTCTAATATTTTGACTACATATTGTCAATGGTTCTGTCTATATTAAGGTATTATTAATATGACGGACCTTGTGTAAATAACGACGGTCGCGCTTTAATGCTACCACCGGATCCAATGCCCCCCAACTGAGAAGACCCAGCAAAACAAATTCTGTGGGTTCATCTACTACCTACTATGTAAAAGATCAATTGTGGAATTTCTTGCCCTTTCATAAAAAAAAGTTAGCCAATGAACAATATTTATTCTAAAGCACTGTATGTGGCTCTCGGTTACGGTTGAAGAACATAAATACTAACCATAGAACTCTTTTTCGTATCTCCTGACGAAACACTTGTCAGCTGTAACTGCTCAGTGCAGTGAGGATTTAAAATATCTTCATCCATCGGCAAATGCTGCAAGAAAAACATTTATTCTTATTTATTATAATCCAAGACGTCATTTCTAATTTGAAACATATTCATATTTGTGTATCTATCCTGATATTTAATTTAATTTTATTTGGGAAAATTACTGTGCCAATTATCTAAGGTAGTATAAAATAAGGATAGCTTAGGACTATTTAGCATTTTCCACATTTTAAAGACTATATAACTATAGGATTTAAGTCTCTATGTAGGAATGTACTAGTTCCGGATGGCAATCATTTTGAGTTCATAGTTTCAAGCAGTCAACATGGATACAGAGTATAAATACTAACCAAGGCTGGCTGGCTGTCTTCTGGATTTATGGATAAATCTACATCCATATTAGCTGTTTGTAACTGTTCTGTATTGATGGGATTTAAGCAAGCTACATCCATTGAAGTACACTGTAAGAAAACATATTATGTTAATTTTATTATATAGAGGAGATATTAGTATAGGAGTATCGTTAAATTGAATAATCATTTACTCAGAATAGTATGGAGACTAAATTATGTATTTTGAATGTGAAAAACAAACAACAAAAATTTATATTACTTGTATCAAATCAGTTGTGTTCCCAGTGTTATCATTTTTTGTTGACAACACCGCTCTAAGCTGCACAGAAGATGAAGAAAACTGAAAAAATATAATAAAAATAAGTAAAATAATCAAATTCAAACAATAAATATAAAGGAGATGTTTATGGTTTCTTTGGAGACTGCAGTCTCTGAGTAGAGAAGAACTTATTACATACATTGATACATTCTAATTTAAATTTTGTGGTTTAACTGCGCGCAGCAGAACTCTGCATGTGTCTTGAGCAATATCACCATTCATATCCTATTTTTCTTCATGTGTGCTACATTAACCGCAGGACTTCATTTTTTCAACTGGAATCATTTTCCATAATATAATTGAAAAGAATCGGTCCGGGTGGTGTCCTCATTCATGCACAGCATTATTCTGCACATTCTAACTGACATTGAAAGTGATTGAAAGAACAATAGTAAAATGTTGCCGGAATCAATCATTACTCTGTGTTGAGAGTTAATTCATTAATTATATATACTTTTATAAAAATATTAGTTCTTCTCTGCTCATCGGCAGTACCCACTCATAAACATGTCCTTTCAACACACTTTTATATATATAATAATATAGCCAAAGTTGAAATTGATAGTAAATTTAGAGTTTCATATACTAGTACTTTTTAGACAGAAAATATACTTACTGGGAACAGAGTCGGAATCACATCATCTTTCAGCCGAACTACATTCAGCGTTCTATTTAAACAATTTTCTTCAAAGTGCTTCGAGCATATTTTAATTACTCCTGCTGGTTTTAGGTTCTCATTCCCAATTGTATCGATCCACAACTTTCGAAGAGCTTCATTTTTTGGAAATCTAAAACAATAATAATATGCATCAATGTGGGTCGATGGGTATCCTTATTGCCTACTCCTTTGCTAAAGCTTGCATGAAATACATTACTGTTAATATATTTATTTATTAGTAATAAGATTAATAGATTGGTAGTAAAAATACTGATATAGACTTTGTTTTTTTTTTTAACTTACTTTACTGAAATACGTTACCAATTGATATCTACGCATAGCGACATGAAAACAGTTTTAATCTCAAGATATGTTCATGTTCCTGCTATTGAAAACAAGGTAAACCGTATATCGATAACAACAAAATACCAAGACACGTAAGAACAACACTATGTTTGTATGTAAACATTCTAATGTTTATTTTTTTATTAAAAAGTAGATAGTATTCGATGAAAGTTATAGTTAACAGTTGGCAGCACAATCTTAATTACTTACTACAGTAATAACACTTATATTACTCAAAAAATTGGCTTGTTAAGTAAGAAAATTGAACTAACCTGAAAAATGACAATCCTTCGTCATTTTTACGCGAATTTGAATTACATCCCCTGATGCAACACTTTGCCATGTTAGTTTCTGCTCAATGAATCTCTTTAACTTCACCAAAACACCAAGAAAGGCACAATATTCAATTTAAAACTGAAAATTTACTCGAACCGACAAGCAGATGACAGATGAACTACCACAAGCTACGTGACGCGAATGATTTCCTAAAATGGCGTCATGGCTTCAAGGCGGGGCATAGTGACGTCATACGAACAATTTCAACGGGATTCTGAAGTTTTTGACATATGTTGAACTTTTTTTACATCGGTAAAGTACGATGTGTTAGAACGAGATAAATACTTTTTTTTTTGTGAGGTTCATTTTTGTCCGATATTTATACAATAAGAAATTGTATATGCAGTTTACAGCTCATCCTCTACCCTTTCTTTCATCATTGGTCGAGAGCATTATTGGTAGATTAAGAAACTTTGGATTCTTGACGCCGCATGCTAAAGTCAATCAAAGTTTGTCAGTCGTGTAAGGTAATCTTCCTCCCATGTAGCCCTCTTCCAGGGTGCAGATATAATGTAACTCACAAGGTATTTAACAGGTTGGTGTAATACAATAATAACAATTTAATAAATAAAGCTATGATACAAGTACAGCGCGCGCGTCTTCACTTAATATTTCATATAGCGCGGGGCACAAGCGCACGGAGCGACCGGCACCGAGCCGATAGCTGACGTCACGCGTAGAGCGCGCGATATCTTGGAAATTTAAAAGTGCTCAAAACTTCTCACAGTCATAACTTCCGTAATACTGCATTGATTTACGTGAAATAAATACTAATCTAATGTACGTAATTTAATCTTTATTGTTAAGTAGCTTTTAGTGCAATATTAGCATGTGTTGGTCACCCTCATTGTAGTCATCACAATTTCAACGAATCACTTTACAATACGAGTTTAGATAGTCTTTTATTGAGCTATGCTTATATAATATTTGTTTAATGTTCTCCATAATGAAATAATGCAACTACATAGGAACTATAATCACTATAAAAATCAAAATTACAGATTAAGTCTAAGTTTTAATGGTCTCATAATTACGGTGTATAATTATAAAAAAAATAGGTATTAGCATTAGATAATTCAATATTCCATTACAATTGGTTGTAAAATGGCGCATAAAACCGTGGTATATGATTACTATTAATCAAACTCATCAAATCAGCTTTCTTCCTCTTGCTTTTTGAGAGCTATCTGACGTAAGCAGGTTTCAGTCCAGGCAGAACCCCAAGGTGTGTTCGCCAAATTTAACTGACAGGGTTCGCTACACGGTGGCTTAATTGTTCTAGCATCCTTCTGCACCATTGTTTTTAGTATTACGTGAGCAGATCCGGCATTTCTAAGGATTTTACATTTATTTTGTAACCATGCGGATATATATCCACGCGTTTTCTGCTTCTTTTTTTCGTATCGGGTATTGGCGTGTCATCTGGGTTTCAATCGTTGAATCAAATTGATTTCAATGGTGGAAGCTGGCCCTGAAGATATACCTTCAAAGGTAACTTGGTTACGAATGTTGTCTTCAGTTTCGGAACCGTCAGACATTTCAATGGAACGACGTTGCTCAATGTCAAAATCCGCAAACCCGAATCATCACTGTAATCATTTGAAGTTGAACCGGAAGATGTACTTTCTGTATTTGAAGAAGAATCAGTTGAGTCATCGATTGTAGGGTTGCGAATTTGCTATTTGAATGGAAACTTCGATTGAAATTGTAGATGGTATTGCTTCAGTTTATTCGCGGCAGAATTATTTATTGTCATATCTAACGGAGAAAACAGGGGTACCGTTCTCTTTAGTCATGATGACGTCAGCAAGACTGACGTCACTATTATCTGCACGTTGGTTGTCCACTGAAGGTTGTTTACTCATGGCGATAGTAAAACCCGAAATATGTTTCGTGAAGTTTTATTCCATAAAAATCTTTGATACAAGGTGATCCGTACGGTCCGACGGCTCGAGCGAAAGTGATTTGTACTCGACACGTCGGCCGTATTTATACGAAATGAGCGGCGACAAACATGTTACGTATTCTCTTTGTTCGATGAACGAATGTAAATTAAACTATTGAAATCATCAATTGTACAAATGTTAAGATGGTTTATAAATCTTAACTTGATTTTTAACACTAAATTCATTAAGTTTAACTAACTATTTAAGAGTAATTTAAACAAAGACTTAAAACTACTCCTATGACGCATTTGTTTTTGGTTAATTAATGTTGTTGCGCCGATACGGCCATTCTGAAAGGCGGTGCGCGCTCTGCACCAGCCTCGTTGGTTCTCGTAGATTCTTATGGATACTCGTAGATTGTTGTGGATTCTCGTAGACCTGAAAAGAACGAAACAAATTTTCTCTGAGTAGTGAGTCTGTAAGCAACTTGTGTTGCTGTCTTTTGGTAATATCAATGAGTAGGTTCTCGGAGGGTCTCGTAGAGTTCTCGAAGGGTCTCGTAGAGTTCTCGGAGGGTCTCGTAGAGTTCTCGGAGGGTCTCGTAGAGTTCTCGGAGGGTCTCGTAGATTTAGGAAAAAGGAGTGGTGTAATATTGTGCTCTGGAGCTTGTTAACACAGTGGCATACAGTAGCGCAATATAAGGAAATAAGGTTAGGAAGGTGAGAATAGGTTTAGTTCTCGTAGAGGTCTCGTAGATTTCTCGTAGAGTTCTCGTAGATTTCTCGTAGATTTAGGAAAAAGGAGTGGTGTTATATTGTGCTCTGGAGCTTGTTAACACAGTGGCATACAGTAGCGCAATACAAGGAAATATTATTAGGAAGGTGCTGTGATTGTAGGTTTATTAGTAGTTCTCGTAGAGTTATTTAGAGTAATTGAATTAAGTTACTTGCCCTTTACTGTGAAGGTTGATGAGGTCTCGTGAGGTTGATGCAATTGGCTTGGTTGGTTCTGCAACAGAATTCCGGTGAGAAGACTATTCGTTTCCCGCCGATACGGTTAACTGATCACCAGGTTGTAGAGCATGGCACAGCACACATTCCAGCTGCTGGGTGTTGGTTGGTTTCTGTTTATCAGATGATGAGTTGATGTAGCAGCTTGGGTGCTCGATTGTTTAATCTTACTACATTCTTCACACGCCTTGTGTGATGTTCCTGAAAATAATCATTCTTCCGACAATATTGTAGTATCTGCACTCGGCCTATGCTGACTAACTCACTTGCGAAAAGTTATAAAATTGTACAGCCCTTTGGTGTGTCAACGACACAGACGTTAACGTGCCTATCCAGCAATGAACCAGGCATGTTGCTGGTACTGCCTTCCTTGCTGCTATGGCTAGGACAGTTTTTTCGTGGCTCGCAGTGCTGCAGCTGGCAGCAAACAGCGTTCTAAAGCTGGTCCACGTCATTCTACGGTACTAAATAACGCTTGATTCAAGACTTAACTGGAAGAAATACACGGAAGTGAAGATTAACAAAGCCCAAACAACCTTCTGGCAACGTAGAAGGTTCATAGGGTAGAAGTGGTGCTTAAAACCATGTATGACCCTATGGCTACATAATGATAAAACATCCTATGATAACCTATGGTGCAGTAGTATGGTGGCCCAGAACTCAAACGAGCACTGCAATCTCCAAACTCCAAATTCTTTAAAATTAAAAACGATTAGCATGCCTAGCAACTGCAAGCAGCATGAGAACGACTTCCAACGCTGTTCTGGAGGCCTTACCATACCTCAGACCGTTGCATCTGGAGTTTAACGAGAAGCTGCGGCCAAAGCCTTAAGGCTCAGCAAAGCTAGGCTGCGGAAACATTATACCGGGAAAGTCACATGCACCTCATGGATGACAAAGAAGAAGCTCCAATGTGCCACAATGGGCGTGATGTGTGACATAATGACACTGCAGACTAAACAAACACTCCTTCAGAGTAGCGACAGACAGCCCCCTGCAGAGGGTGCACTGAATTTGAAGAATCACCAGCAAACATACCGCCACAATGCAGTAGCTCTTCCTGCCAACGGGCAAAGTTCCTAAATGACCCGTAGACACTACAGGAAGTACTCAAACCTAATCTTCGAGGCGTCTTAAACCTGCGGACAGAACCAAAATGGTTAGAGGAGCCAAACAAGCCCACGCACAATGGCCCAATCAGGAGGCTAAATGCGAAAAACAAATCAGTCAATCAACTAATTTGTGATAGCCCTTGAGCAGTCCCCAAAGATAAATCCTCAGTTAATCACAACCAAAGGTGAACCAAAATCAAGGAACACTCCAAACTCATAAAAGGAGTAGAGAAGAGCTGGTTCAAAACCCAATGAAAGTACAGGTGGATGGAACCAACTACGACTAATAGTAGCAGTACCACCACTATGGTATGACACAGAATAGCCAACCGGCGAGTGGCATATCCAGCACCAGGAGACTACAATGAGCTACTCCTAACAAACGTACTGAAGTATGTGCAAACTGCATTCAGGGCACTAGGGATAGAATAGAAAGTAATGGTCGAAATGCTGTACGTAGACACCCCGACAAAGTCAAAAACGTGTGACAGCCACGCCGAAACCCGCCTGACTCAAAGACATCATGAAAGCAGTCCTACAAAGGACTCATTGCCTCTATCAGCTCCATAAAATTACGATTTAGCTGC
Source organism: Pseudoips prasinana (assembly GCA_951640165.1). Classification (NCBI taxonomy): domain Eukaryota; kingdom Metazoa; phylum Arthropoda; class Insecta; order Lepidoptera; family Nolidae; genus Pseudoips; species Pseudoips prasinana. The sequence continues at coordinate 15,547,182 of OX621236.1, read as the reverse complement.
TCCCCAAGTAAGCGCCATTCACTATCTTCGTCATCGAGGGTGTTTTCACGCTGGTCATCTTCTGGGTTGAATCCCACTTCTGATAACGGAGAAACGGGGGTATCGTTGTCTTTAGTCATGATGACGTCAGCAAGACTGACGTCACTATTATCTGCACGTTGGTTGTCCACTGAAGGTTGTTTACTCATGGCGATAGTAAAACCCGAAATATGTTTCGTGAAGTTTTATTCCATAAAAATCTTTGATACAAGGTGATCCGTACGGTCCGACGGCTCGAGCGAAAGTGATTTGTACTCGACACGTCGGCCGTATTTATACGAAATGAGCGGCGACAAACATGTTACGTATTCTCTTTGTTCGATGAACGAATGTAAATTAAACTATTGAAATCATCAATTGTACAAATGTTAAGATGGTTTATAAATCTTAACTTGATTTTTAACACTAAATTCATTAAGTTTAACTAACTATTTAAGAGTAATTTAAACAAAGACTTAAAACTACTCCTATGACGCATTTGTTTTTGGTTAATTAATGTTGTTGCGCCGATATATCTGTAAATGTAAAATTAAATCAACAATAATAATGACGACTCATCTTCGAGCCAACTTTTGTATAAAATAGATAAAATCTTTGCCCCTTTCAACTTCAAGATCAGCTATGAAATCTAGATTGGCTTGGGATTTATCGACGTAAATTTTCTCGGTTCCCGGATTATCAATAAAATCCGATTTTTCTCCTAATTCTTAAAAAAATCAAACATGATAAAAATTAACTACGTTGTTTACATAAAGTTACTTAAATAAGATCAGGTAAGTATAGTAAGCATCTTACCTTGCAAGTTTGGTCCCCCAATCTTTTGATGATCATCGGCGGATATTTTTTTATATCCCTTAGGACTAACCGCAAATTTGCGTCATTACGTTTTTATTTTGACCCCAGAATCATAAATTATAATACAAGCAAATAATCCGAAAATACCTAAACTTTGTTATAAAACAAGATTACAAGTCGAAATATTCAGGCAACACACCTGTACATTTTTAGTCAAATACTGTAACAACGTGAAAAGTAACACTAAATTACAATAAATCTCTTTTAAAATACTGATACAATACAAAATATATCGCTTAGTTATAGAAATATTGACCTAGTTTAATTCAATTCTTTAATAAAAGACTGTAATAATTGCACTTGTAGCTGTTCATTAGACAAATTGATGTAAGCAACAAGATTTTACCTGTCTGGAACACTGTAATATTTCAAATCGAAACACTACTTGTCTCAACAAACGCATGTCCATCTTTTATATAACTAAATGTAACACTAATTGAGATCATTCGGGAATCAAAATGCTTTAGTCATGTAGCGTTACAACTTTATCTAGCGGCAAGTTTTAGAGTTACAGATGTAACCATTTTGGAGAAGATAGATAATAAAATTTAAAATATTTCTATATCATTAACTCAAAATTCGACTTTTTCGAGTTGTAACTCTATTTTATCGGTCGTGCGATACTATACATGGGCACAAAATAAAAAAAAACAAATGTCAAAACAAGTTGTCACATATTGACACCTATCTATATTGATACTGTCGAACTGCTGTCAAACAAAACAAAAACATTTTATTGTCAAAGAGAAATTGCCGAAATTTATTAATATTCCGTTTCATGATGTGTATTTTGTAAAGGTTGTAAATATTTATTACAATGCTAAAAGTTTTTAACATCCTGAATTATTAGTTTAACGTTCTCATTATACCAAGTGAACTCTGACTAGATCGTTCAAAGTACTACATGCACGAAATTGTGGAACGATTGCTACGAGTGTAGTTTTGGGTGTTTATTCAGCATTTATCATAAACTTGATATAATAGTGTTTTCTTGGAGTTTAATCGCAGTAATCATGTCTTTCTTCAAAAACGTTGCTTCAGGATTTACGTTACGCAGTCGGGACACGATACTGAAGGAGGCGCTTATTAACAATTTATCAGAATGCGTTAAGGATATTCAATATAACAGCCAGTTTGAGGAAAATTTCCACAGTATCCTAGGCTCAACAGACTCCACAAATACACTGTGCATGGCTCTGGAGGCAGTATTCCTTCATGGCTTGAAAGATACATTTCTAAGGAAGGCTAAAAATGCGCTCACCGGGGACTCTGACCAGCAGCCTCAATCAAATTTTTGGCCTCTGGTCCTTGTTCTGTCACATAGACAAAATATTGATCAAATATCATCTCTGCCCCAAATCAATACAGAAATAGGTCAATGCCGAGCTTGGCTCCGGATTGCTCTAAATGAGTGCCTACTATCATCTTACATGTCAACCTTGCTTAAGAATATATCAGCTGTCAAACCTTTTTACAACAAAACTGCTTTTGTGTGTGATTGTGAAATATTAGAGGTGGCACAAAAACTCATTGAGGGTTTGGAAACTGGTATTCAATTCAATCTGCCTACTAATTCAAGTCTCTTGAACTATTGGCCAGAACAAGTACTCATGTTGGCAGGTATATGGGTTCCTAAGATAAGACAAGCACCAATAAGTGCAGCTCTGGATGTGGCCAGCACTATAACTGACGAGGAAGTGAAACCAGAACTGGCCTCAACACCCACCCACACCTCCAACATCACAGGGCTAGGCCAAATGCTTGCTTTGAATGAGGATGAAGCTTTGAATTTTATACTTTCAAAGGATTTAAAAGATATCACTAGGCCTGATATTAAAACTGAAGTAAAGGAAGATTTGGAAGCACATAGAGAAGTTAAAGACCAAATCTTGGATTCTCAAAACAGGCCACTTCCAGTAGAAATAGAAAAGCCTTCAACCAGCCAGGATTTTAAAGATGTACTTTCTTTGTCACCTTGCTCTATTAACTCAGAGGACTTTGTTGCTCCTACTGATGTCGTGGTCACTGGCAACTCCTTGCTTTGCGGAAAGGGTTGGTCAGCGGACAATAATGATGACATGAATGCTTCCATTAACTCCAACTCATCACATGGCAGCAGCATGATTAAAACACCTGAGCTTAAAAGTTTGTCTTCATTAGTAGACCATTCTAATAACTTTGGTGATACATTTTCTAATACTCCTAATTTAAGAGATATTATGAAGGATATACATAAAGAGTTAAAGTTAACTTCAGAAGATGCAGATATTTGTGATTTGAAAATAGAAGCAGCAACTCCTGAGGATCCAATGTTGCAAGGATTGGACTTTGAAGTTGTACCAAGCTCTATGACTACATCTTTTACAGTTCCAGAATTACAAAATATGGTAGCCCAGTTGGGGACTCTATCAAGGGAGCAAGGACTTGATCACCAAAATTATCGATGCAAGGGATGTCAGGACATGCTGGGTAGTACTATTTCCAAGGCTAAAGTGTGTGCATATACAGGAGAATACTTTTGCTCAAACTGCATGGACCCTAACATCTTCATCATACCAGCAAGGGTAATACACAACTGGGATTTCAAGAGATATCCAGTTTCAAAAATATCTGCTCTATTTTTATTAGAGTTTCAACATCAAGCATGGATTGATATGAAAAAACTCAATCCAAAGATTTACAGTGGTGTTTCTGATATGGCCCACCTGCATGAGTTAAGGATTCAGCTCAATTTCTTAAGGGCTTATATATTTACCTGTCGAGAACCTGTTATCGAGGAGCTCCAGAAGAGGGTGTGGCCCCGAGAGTATTTATATGATCATGTGCACTTGTACACAATCTCAGACTTAGCGCAGATTCCTAATGGCTCTTTAGTATTGCAATTAGAAAAAGTGGTTAATTTTGCTAAATCTCATGTAATGGAGTGTTGGCTGTGTAGCCAGAAAGGTTTCATTTGTGAGGTTTGTAGAGACCCTAAAATATTGTATCCATTTGAAACTAGCACAACCTATCGTTGTGATGAATGTTCGAGTGTTTTCCATGCTAAATGCCTCAATTCTAATATACCTTGTCCAAAATGTAAAAGAAAACAAAGTCGTACAAATGATACGGCATTGATAAGCAGTATACACTCGCATTACACAAAATAGGACTCTTGCAGATAGCTCTGCTATTACGTTTGATAAAGGTCTCGTTTTTACCTCCAAATTAGAAATAACAGAATTGTAATATAAATATGAATATTTTTAAGATAAATGTGTTTATGAGTGTACAGCTTTATTTTATTATTTCATGTACAAACTGGTACAAAAATAAACGTTATTTAATTTATGTATGACAATGAGGTACTGTCACCGAACTTAACTGTCAAGCCATGGCTTAACCCTGTCACAGCAAATCAATATATATATTTTTTTACTTGTGTGTCATTTGGTATTATGTCATTATGTCAAGGTTTAATTAAGGGCTCAGCATTTAAAGTCTCTGACAGTACATGCCTATTTATTACCAAAAATATAATTGTAAGGTAAACATTTCACTATGTTTCAAATATTAAAGTTTTATGAATATAAATGGAATACAAAATATATTTATTAAAACCCCAAGTACTCAAAAATTACATATTTAGTCTCTTTTAATAAAAAATAATATTTCAAATGTGATAATCATATGGTATCTGTATTAGATTAGATTTTACAAATAAGTTACATGTTTTCTATAATATATTTTTATAAATTACAATAAATGTATTTAGTTTGCAGATTAATTAAAATAAACTACTATTGTATAAAAGGTGAGTTTCATGGGTAGTTGCCTAAAGAAAATTTCTACCTAAGAGTAAATAAAATAGTCTATGTAGGTATCTAAATTGTCTTTTGACCACTGTCATATAGTTCTAATAAAAGGTGCTTGTGTAGTTCCAAAGTAAGAAACAAGCCAGACTTCAATAAAATTGAAAATAAATAAAATCCTGCTCACTTATGCTACATAACTTAGGTAGAAGAAACTCTGAGCTAGCTTTTTTGGAGAACCTTTTAAAGTACTGTAGTAACAAGCAGACTTGTACTGTATAAAAGTACAGTTGACAAACCAGAGAAGAGCTTGTGGTGTATGTAATATCTGGTTTTATTTTGAACTCAATGGGTTTGGAAATAAGACTGGATTTAATAAACATAACATGTACTGCGTTAATTTTCAATAAATGTCGTGGCAAGTTCTGGCTTGAACTTTTATTGGTATCAAATTCTTACTTTGGCAGCTTACTGGGATGGTCTCTTATGAGTTATGAATGTCAACTTGTAGGTATAATGATAAATAGTAATTAATATATATGTAATACTTTGTATACTTTCACGGTTAACGTTCTATCTAGATGGTATATCTCGTAGATTAGAAATAAAAAATATTTGAATTTGAAGTGAATGTTTTCAACTAATCTACTTGTTTCATGTTGGATAACCCTTCCATCGGTATGGGTAAGAAGAGATTACACTCGTTTCGGGTATTTTCCGATAAAATTGACCACCATGATATAAATTTGGCCAGTCTAACGGTTTATATATACAAAATAATATGTAAATGGCGTCATTTGATGTGCAAGTTCAACCCCCTTTCCCTTTACGAGTACTAATGCCTTGAAGTATGTCTGTCTATTTTTATTACCCTATATATTTCACATAATAAAATTAGAATAACATTGTGAAATACCTCGATGCTTGACAGCGTTGTCTTTGGTAGTAATTGCATTGTTGTTATTATTGTAAGTGCAGTGTGACTTCTTGAACGCCCCATTGATAGACTAAACCTTGACCTGTTGCCGGCCTAATACATAGATATGTTTATTTTTATAAGCTGTTGTCTTTATAATTAAACTATTTATAGTAACTAGTTATCATATCATTTCGATTATACTATAAAATTAGCGTCTGGCGTTTGCTTGATTAAATGGATTGGCGATCATATTGGAACAGTTATGTTTTATTGTTCTTATTTTTAAGGAAATGTTTGACTGCATGAGTGGGGCAGCAGTAAAGAGATTCGCTTCGCCACTTCGTGTCCCGGGTTCGATTCCCGCAAAGGATAAATAGTTGTCTGAGCTATAAATATAGTTGATTTGAGTCCGAGTTTACTTTGTGTCTGTTAATTATGTTTGTAAAGTACCCCGCGAAATAGGGATTAATGTACCTGTCCGGGCTCACATACTCCGTAATTGTTTACTGATTAATAAACAAAAGACGGGGATTGTGGGCAATAATTTTTACTTATTTTATTCAACTATATTAACAGGGAAAGTGTACGGGGACAACAGGAAGTATTTTTAAATATTTAATTGAAGTACCGTTGTCCCCGTAGGATTGGGACAACAGGAATAATAGATAAAATCGACTTCAACTTATATTCAAGATAACCAATTGGAACAAAATGTGTATAGGACTGTTCCATAAGCACTAAAAAAATACTGTCGACTGGATTACGTCCTTCTCTAAAAGTTGGTTAAATATTGTCATTTGTTTAGTTTGCTGCCGGACTATATTCTAATCAGTCTTACAAATTTGATACAGCGTTGTTAATGACCCAGTGAAGTATTATTACGTCCGTTTTATCATGTATATGATTTGTTATCATTTCACCGCGACAGGACGATTATAAACTTTGTGGCCAGTAGTTCTAGGTCGATATTTGCACAGAATTAAATCTAGGACAGATTTGTTGTATGACAATAGTTATTGAGGTATAGCTGTAGCATTGCAGATGTAGCCTATTTTCAATATTGCCAAGAATGCAATAGCAAAGAATGATTACGCAATAATTTGATTTACTAGACCACTTTGCGGCCCGAAAGTATGCTTAGGCTTACTGACGTGGAGATGCAAAAGAGGGTCGGTTTTGAGGTATGTTTTGTGCAAAAGTAACTCTACCCTCTACTTAAAGAGTGGGTTGTTATTTAATCTGTTCTAATTAGTTAGAAATGCGCGTGCTGCATCGTAAACTTGATATATGTAAGTAAAACTTCTTAAAAGTAATAAACATACGAGTGGTATTTGAGCTTTTCATAAGTAGCGTCTGAGACGTGGATCTTCAACCCGAGCATGCCCGACTTAACTTTTTGCTATAGTTTTGTATCGTGAATACATCGCACTTTTCCTTCACTTCCGTGGAGTAGAAATATATATCTCTCTTTCCCTTTTATCTGACAGGAATGCCTACGGATGACACCCGCAAAAATGTCCGGAAGTAGGTATGTCGGAGTAGCTCTAACTAACCTACTATGGACTTCTCTTGGCACTCCTATTGGGAGGAGCACAGGGAACGCGGGTATGCTGCTCCGGTGCCCCCATATTGCACCATGCCCCAGGTGGTTGGGATATTATTGGCAGTAGGTATCTCCAGGTCACGTACCTTGGAGACACCTATTGCTCCTATCTTTTAACGGGCCATTAACATTGTTTTTAGGCATTTATCGTGCATCAGTTTTTAAATCAAAACAAAAACTTAATTATCATAAAATATAAATAAACATTTTATTTCATAAAAATATTAACATTACACTTATCAATCAACTATCTATTTGTGTTCAAAATATCACTTAAATAACTACTAGACTGTTCTTTTTGGCTTTGTGTATTTTTCGTAAAATTGCGTTTTGGTATCCTATCTTCAAAGTCTTCGATATAATTAGGGTCATCGACTGAGTATCCTCTGAAGCATTGGTTCAGTAGTTTATCGGGTTCGTCTTGCTTTTTGCTTTTCTTTTTCGATTGGTAACTCAGTGCGTCTTTATCAAAGTCCAGAGGAACGATGCCTAGTTCGCCGCTGTACCGGTTTTTTGCAACTTGTAAATATTTTTTACCTCGAACTGCTGTTAATCGTTTATCCTGTAATCAGTACGTTATTTTTACATACATAATATACATACATTGAAGACAAGAATGCAAACAAGTTATGTGATTATATAAATTAATATGTAGTGTCAATGCCCAGCCCTCCCGCTCGCTAAAAATATGCGCAAGAAGGACAATATATTTTTATATTATAGGTCGACAAACGAACAAGCGGGTCAGTGCTGGTAGCAGCTGATGGTAAGTGATCACCGCTGCCCATGGACACTCGCAACACCAGAGGAGTTACGGGTGCGTTGCCGGCCTTTAAGAGTCAGCAAACAAGTGTTGCTAACGCTGTGCCCTACCTCTCTAAATGCAAATTAAGTGCATGCGGCGGTACGATACCCCACACGTGTTTCAATCCTCAACGGGCCATTCTCAAGGTATGCTAACTCGTCGAGTGCTCGAATGCGACTGCTCGATTAAACTGACGATTAGCCGAATTTACACTACATTATTAATTTTGTATTTTGAATGTCATGGATTTCTGCAAAGTAACACCAGATTGCATTACATAATATGTGATTTTTTTACCTGAATTATAAGAACATTATCCGCTTCTTGCGAGGCTTTAGCGCTCCCGAATATTGAACTTGTTGATAAATCTTCTGAATCTCGCTCCTGCAAAGAAAGATTTTAAAATAATTGTATTAACACACTGCAAGAATTTCATCGGGTTTGACAAGTGTCACGTGGTAGTTCCTTGCAGGATCATCGCAGCTTACCGAAGTTGTGATGGCAGTAGTGGCCAGAGATCCCAGTCCCGATTCTCATTAGTAAGGACCCTACTTAAGCAAGGGCCCTACTTAGGCTTCTGCTCCAGTTTATATTACACGCCACGGTACCACAATAGTTACCGTTAAGTGCTCCCCATGCTATAATAAATAGTAATGAACCCCGTCGCGCTTCTCTTTCAGACTCGGTATGAGCAGCACTGTAAGTTAAGGCATCGAATGCTATTGGGTGCATAGGCTTCTGCGCTAAATATTACCCTATACGTGACCCATGGGTAGCGATAAAAATGGTACTGTGGAAATAAGTAGCGAACCCCGTCGCACTTCTCCTTCAGAGCCAGTATGTGCTGAACTGGAGACTTAAGGCGTCGAATGCTATTGGGTAAATAGGCTTCTGCTCTAGTTATTACCCTACAAGTGATCCATGGGTAGCGATAAAAATGGTACTGTGGGAAAAAAGTAGCGAACCCCGTCGCGCTTCTCTTTCTGGGCCAGTATGAGCTGCTCTGTAGTGTTTAGGCGCCGAATGCTACGAGTTAATAGACTTCTGATCTAGTTATTACCCTACACGTGACCCATGGGTAGCGATAAAAATGGTACTGTGGACAAAAGTAGCTAACCCCGTCGCGCTTCTCTTTCAGACCCAGTATGAGCTGCACTGTAGAGTTTAGGCGTTGAATGCTATGCATAGGCTTCTGCTCTAGTTATTACCCTACACCTGACCCATGGGTAGCGATAAAAATGGTACTGTGGGAAAAAAGTAACGAACCCCGTCGCGCTTCTCTTTCAGAGCCAGTATGAGCTGAACTGGAGACTTAAGGCGTCGAATGCTATTGGGTAAATAGGCTTCTGCTCTAGTTATTACACTACACGTGACCAATGGGAAGCGATAAAAATGGTACCTACTGTGGGAAAAAAGTAGCGAACCCCTCCCGCTTCTCTTTCAGACCCAGTATGAGCTGCACTGTAGCATTCGACGCCTAAAGCCTATGTAGGCTTCTGCTCTAGTTATTTATTTATTTATTGCTATTTTCATGGGTTTACAATAGGTGTTACAGGTATATTTGTTTCCAACATGAACCCTGTTAGGGCACATCAATACAATATAAATAATTATTTCTAAGGTCAGATCGTAATTCTAGTTAACATTACAAGTACATATTTCAATAAGTCATAAAAGTAAATAGGTAGTCATAGCAATATAAGTACAGTAAATTAATAATAATACAAATGTATGTACGTCAATTTAATTAAATTTGTGGTATTTTGATTATCGAGGAAGGAAAAGTTATTGAGATTATAGTCAATATTATTATTATTATTATTTACGTTAACGCGTCGGTATTATTTTAATTATCTATCTATTTTGTAGGAATTCATTTAGGTTATAATAACATATTTGTATTAAATATTTTTGCAGTTCATGCTTAAATATAGTTCCAAATTCAATATTTTTTTATTTTGTCTGGTATTTTATTATATATTTTAACGCTCATGGCATAGGAGCCAGAATGGAACATGGCAAATTTTGAGGCGGGTATAGCTAGTTTATTTGGATCCCTACAGCTGCTTTGATGCGGTCGTTGGCCACTCGCCATGGGGAATAATGATGGGTGGTTTTTTACAAATTTACACGTCTCCAATATATACATACATGTGAGTGTAAGGATGTTCAGTTTAAACAAAATACGGTCAACAGCTTTCCATGGAATCTATATTTGCTAAGATTCTGACAATTGTTACCCATGAGTAGCTATAAAAATGGTACCGTGGGGAAAAAAGTAGCGAACGCCGTCGCGTTTCTCTTTCAGACCCAGTACGCCAGTATACGCTGCAGAAGATTTAACGGGTCGACTGCTTCTACGCCCGAAGACTTCAACTGCAGTTATTTCCTCTTCATATGACCCATAGGTAGCGTTTAATTACTTATCGTATGGGCAGTGGTTTCCCTAGTGTCAGAGTTGTTCAAGCCGCCCATAGGCCTCTAACATGGCTTAACGACTGTTGTCTAATGACTACAACCGGGACCGACAGCTTAACGTACCCAAGCACGGTAACTCTCAGAAATTAAACCAATTTCGTGGTCATCCATCTATGGACTGACCGCGGGCCTAGTTGCTTAACCTATGGATGACAAAGACGTCTGGCTCTCACTGCCTACTTGCACATTGCTCGCTGGAGATCTTGTAGCCATATAGACATGACTGATCTGCTGGGTTACGTGAACTATCTGTAATATGATTGCTATCATATACTTAATTTAAAATTATTGACTCTGTCTCAAAATGAATAATGTTATTGTTCCGAAGTTTTTCTTTTGTATACCTAAATATAATCTAAAATAATAAGCATTCAGACAACCGATCGAGCATATATTGTGTTTGGCTACTAAATAATTACTCCAAGTGGACCAAATCCCGTGTTCATGCCCGCTTGAGTATGTTTCGCCGGACCGTCTCAACTGGGTTGTGTTGAAACCGGTAGTAGATGAACCCACTGAGTTGGTTTCGCTAGGTCTTCTCAGTTGGGGCGCATTGGATCCGGCGGTAGCATTAAAGCGCGACCGTGGTTATTAACACAAGGTCCGGCATAATAATAAATAATTCAGACAATATGTAGTAAAATATAGCTAAAACTATAAACAATTTTGATAATTAAACTTAAACATAATCTCTTAGACAATAACTTAATACAAGCTAGCTAAATATAATTGTTATTATAAAATAAATTTTATAAATGTTTTCATAGAATCCGTGTACCCAAATATCTATGTAACTAGAAATAATAATGTATACAACTATATTACTACAAACATGTTCTGACTATTTACAAGCGCTTTTTTAAAGTCTACGTGAAAATAAACCTTTTTTATTTTATTTTAACCTCGCCAATCACTTACGGACCGGTACGAGCATCAGGCTAAGAGCGTCTCTAGGTAGCGCTAAACGGTAGCAACACTTGGCATTATAAAAAAAAATTGTAGCGAACTTCGTCAGGGTACTCCTTCAGACCCTGTGTTTGCTGCATGTGTGTAGTCTTTAGGGGTCAAATGCTATAATGCATTTGTAGGCTTCTGCTCTAGTTATTGCCTTACACGCAACTAGTGTTGAAAATGACTAAAGTGACTGAATTTGACTGACTGTCATTTACGGTCAAATTGGTCAAAAATGGTCATTAACTGTCAAAAATGGTTTTCAGTCAATTTGATTTCAGTAAAATTTTAGTAGGTACCTTTTAAGTTTTTGTCGTTGATAAAAGTCTACAACTTCTAAATTGAAACAAAAAAGTGGTTTTTATGATTTATAGTATTATTATTATATATTTTGACGGTCACCATAGCCTAGTAGGTAGTGCTCCTGCCTACGAAGCTGTTGGTCCTGGGTTCGAATCCCGGTAAGTGCAAATATTTGTTTCTGAGTCATGGATGTTTTCTATGTATATAAGTATCTACCTCTCTATATAAGTATGTATATCGTCGCCTGGTACCCATAGTACAAGCTATGCTTAGTTTGGGGCTAGGATGAACTGTGTGACATTGTCCCCAGATATTATTATTATTATATAGTGTTAATCATTTTACATTTCTAATCATGCGTGCATTTAAGACAAAATTGCAACGTCGCATCGCCTCGCGCATCGACTTTGATGTCGTCTGATCCTCTCATGATATAATAGAAAATAAAACGTTGCTTCATTTAAACTTGCATATAAATTGGATACCTAAATAAATAAATAATTGGGTGGTAGTAGAGAATAGACAATAATATTTGAATCAAATTGACTGAATTTGACAGTAGGTAAATGACCGGTCATTTAAGGTTTATGCCAATTGTGACTAGTCATATCCAGTCACTTTACTTCTCTACACGTAACCACTGGGTGGTCCCAAACGGTAGCAACACAGTACTAACCCTGCCCCGATTTTATATCACTGATTTACGATCCTGTATTAGAGCGTGTTTTAAATAACCATAGTAGGTGTACATAATATCTTACCTTCCGTGGGTGCATGACAAGTGTCACGTGGCAGTGCCTCGCAGTAGCGAAGGTCCGGAAGGCCGCGATGACAGCGTCCTGGCGGTGGTAGCGGTCCCCGTCCCGTTCCTCGCCCACACCCAACATGAACTGCACATTGTCTACCACTACGTGAGCGATGTCGTGCATGTAGCGGGCGTGTTCCACTGCCTATTGGAGTTGTAATGATCAGTATCTCATTGGATGGGCAGTTAGATCTCTATCGCAGTATCTGGACCCAATAATAGCCTCTTATAGGAAAAGGCATTGTAGTAATCTATACCTACATATAATAAAATCGTAGGAAAGTCAATACTGTACATTGAATATTTTTTTAAAAGGATACTTCTTCGGGCGTGATCTACAATCGATATCGGAACCAATAATATTATTAGAATTATTGTCTGTTTGTTTGTATGTATGTCCGGGCTAAACTCAAAAAGTACTGCATGAATATTACTTAGAGGTCGGGTCAACATATAGGCTACATATTATCACGCTATCACCTACGGGGAAGGAGATGTGATACTTTATAAAGTTTAACGCGCGTAAAACCGCAGGGAACAGCTAGTATTGTAATATAATTTCTAGTAAGTATTGGTAGCGATTGTCAGTTGTTTTATATGGGTCGGAATACGGAAGCTGAGAGCACACAACATCCAAAAGAAAGATTAGGAACCTTTCTAGCATACTGACATTAAAATTGATGTATCACACGGATGGATAAGAGAAGAATGAGTTTACTATAATTAATTTAAAAGTGGCACTTTTGTATGAGAATAAGTCAGCCATAGTATGATAGATAGTCAGTAACGAGTCGAGTATTAGGAAACAATTTTGAGTTATAAAACTGGACCAAGGAAGAGATTAGTATTGGAAAGATGTGAACAATGGATTGGCATTAAAATTATACCACTGGAAGAAGAGGAAATGTTACGCTGCCTGACACCAAATAAATTGGTTCAGGCAATAATGATTAAGTACTAGTATGGAAGTAATGAAAGTAATTTGTTACCTCCATCACGACTTTAATAGTTTGTTGTCCATGAAACGCAAGATAATAGATGGGCAATTTCTCAAACTCGTCAGCGTGTTTGTGGAAGTCTTGAAGGTGTTGCTCTAGAGGCACGCCGGCGAACTGCTGCAACATCGTGCGCGCGAGTCGAGAATTGCGGATTTCAAAACTGCCCCATAGAGTGTTTACCTGTGGTAGGAACATAATATGTGACAGAGATATGCATTTTGAAAAAAAAAAGACAATGTGTGGGTATCAGATGCAGGCAAGAATACACCATAGATAAATATATATTGGCTGTTAGTTCAGTCAGATATGAGCAACAACAAAGGTGTAATGTACAGAAATGACCATGCCTCTACTCGACGGTACCTACGCTTCGATAAGTGCCTACACTTTCACGCGGCTTCGAAGCCGCGCCGCCAGTCGGTTGTCACTAGTGGTGAAAGAGACTCAGTCGTTTAAGTCGTGTAAGAAGCGACTAGATTACATTTTGACAGCTAAAGACTGACTTAGTCCTTTAAACCCTTAGCTTTTAGTCTCTTAAGGTTTTTTAGTTCTCGACTAAGGCTTGCGTAGAATAAGCATAGTCCCTAGTGCTTTAAGGCTTATAAGGCGTGTTAGTCTTTTAAAGCTTTTAAGTTTGAACTAAAAAGACTCGCCTAGGGAGTCGTGTATGATTGATTAGTTATGAAAAATACTTAAATTTACTCCATCTCTTGAGAATTATCAAAATGACTAATCCCGATTGCAGTAACTACTACTATGCACTAGCTAAACTGTAAAAGAAAGACTGGACAGCCAATACAAACAGAAATGGTACATCTTTTGTATCATTATCTTTTACTTGTTTAATATAATAAACATGTTGTATGTCCGACAGGGCCGGCAGGAGACCGCGAAAAAGGTTAATTGCAATTTATTAACCACGAATATTGCTGGATAGTTATTATCACGGGGACAAAGAATTAAAAGGGCTGTATAAGATTTTTTTAACCGACTGAGGTGTAAGCATTTTGTTAAAGGACTGAGTCGTTTTAATTGAAGCAGTCTTTTAAGCTTTTTAAGTCTACAAGCTAGTCTTATTAGTCTAAAGATAGTCTTTTTAGTCTGAACTAGTTGTTTAAGTAATATTTTTAAGGACTTAAACAACTGAGTCATTGACAACACTAGTTATAAATAGTGAACAACAAAAATGTCTCATCACAAGTCTGGTGCAAAATAATAAGATTACAAATAAAGTGTTTTCAGTCGTATGGAACCTTAGTTTTAACGTATAATGTTTGACACGATCTTCGATTAATAATAGTAGGTACAAGATAGTTCGTAAAAGAATCGGTACGCGTTTCATTAATGTTAGAAAATTAGGAGAGCAATTTGGAAATGTGATGTTTTGTTTTGTAAGATATCTTAAATATTTTCTCAAATGAAAGATCTAGGTTATATCCGTTTGAGTCATATAAATCGGTACACACGTTTAGAAATTAATTAAGAATTGGTATAGTGAAAAGTTAAAAATAATTTTTGTGATTTTTGTTCTACGAACTTTTTAATAAATGCAAAATACCAATAGCGTGAGTAAGTGAGGTACTTATTTATACCTAATAAACAGATGACAAACATTGCCTAAGAGTTCGTCATGCCAACTTTAAATAAACTAACAAAAAATATCACTAAAGTGTAATCATACGCATCAAAATTAAGATACATTGCGTGGTCAAGAAAGTAGATAGACGATGAACAAGTGACAACCCTAGGGCCACAGCAAGCGCGGCGCTCCTCGGTATTTAATAACGCGTTAGAAGAGAATGGCAACGTTTAGGTGAATATCGCGTTAGTCACTGAGCGTTAAGCGAACTGAATTGCACATTGTTACTTAGTAGCAAGAGTAGCTTTTCCATAACTTGTCACGAGATGTGCTGCTTCTGTACGTTAGCACTTTTTAGGGTTCCGTAGCCAAATGGCAAAAAACGGAACCCTTATAGATTCGTCATGTCTGTCTGTCCGTCCGTATGTCACAGCCACTTTTTTCCGAAACTATAAGAGCTGTGCTGCTGAACCTTGGTAAGTAGATGTATGATGATGATTTTTACACAAAAATAGAAAAAGAATAATAATTTTGGGGGGTCGCCATACATAGAACTGAAACTCAAAAACAATTTTTTGATCGTACCCATACATGTGGATGTGTCTATGATGGTCTTCAAAAATCATATTGAGGTTCCTAATATCATTTTTGGCTAAACTGAATAGTTTGCGCAAGAGACACTTCCAAAGTGGTAAAATGAGTGTCCCCCCACTTGTCACTTCTAAAATAAGAAAATGATAAAAGTAAAAAAATATAATAGGTCTTTACCTATGAAATTGCCGTTTTGTATGAAAAAATTTAAACGAATTTTTTTCATGAATTTTTTTATTTGTATTAATCGAAGTAATCACCCATGCAATCAATGCATCTTTGCCATCGCAGTGGCAGTTTATTGATGCCCTTCTTAAAGAAATCAGCTGGACGGGAGGCAACAAATTCTTCAAAGGCATTTTGTACTGCCTCTCGGGTATTGAATTTTTTTCCCGCCAAGAAGTTATCCAAATTCTGGAAAAAGTAGTAGTCTGTAGGCGCAAGGTCTGGTGAGTAGGGCGGATGACGGAGAGCTTCCAACCCCAGTTCTTGCAACTTGGAGACCGTCTGCTGTGCAGTATGAGGTCGCGCGTTGTCGTGCAGGAGCAGCGGAGACGAGCGATTGACCAATGCTGGTTGGAGATGCGCCAGCTTCTCCATCATTGTGCTCAGTTCTTCACAGTACACATCTGCAGTAATGCTCACCCCGTTTGGTAAGAAGCTGTGATGAATCACACCGGCGCTAGACCACCAAACAGTGACCATCACTTTTCTAGGGGTAAGTTTTCGTTTAGGGCATTGTTTAGGTGCTGAACCAGGATCCAACCAACTTGCTGAGCGCTTGCGGTTATCAAACAGAATCCGTTTTTCATCGCAGGTAACAATGCGGTTCAAAATTCCTTCATTTGTGTGTCTGTTGAGCAGTGCAAGGCACGTCTCGACGCGTACTTCGCGCTGGCGATCATTGAGTTCGTGGGGCACCCATTTGTCAAGCTTTTTTACCTTGCCAATTTGACGCAAATGGACCAATATTGTTTTGACGCTAACGTCGAAAGCTGCTGCTAATTCAGCCGTAGATTGTGTATCATCAGCTTCCACAACCGCCTTTAATTCGTCATTGTCGACCAAAGTCTTCGGACGACCGCGAGGTTCATTTTTCAGGTCGAAATTTCCAGAACGGAAGCGAGCAAACCAATAACAGGTGGTGCGTTGGTTTGTAGTGTTAGCTCCGTAAACGTCGTTGATGTTGCGTGCCGCTTGTGCCGCGTTGCTGCCACGACGGTACTCATATTCCATAATTACTCGAATTTTTAACGTATCCATGATGACGAAAAAGATTGAAATGCGATGAAAATGTAACACTAATCAATAAAGAAATGACTACTTTTGGAAAAAAGAATCCATGTTTTTAAAATAAAATTAATTTGAAATTAGAATTCTTAGCCAAACAAAAATTATTTTGATTTGAAATGGCCAGTACTGCAGAACGGCAATTTCATAGGTAAAGACCTAATATGATGTAGATTACCATAGAAACTAACAACGAAAATTGGTTTGAACGAGATCTAGCAAGTAGTTTTTTTTAATACGTTATAAACCGCAATTTGCTTGCATTTAATCAACTGAAATACTTGCTGCTACGGAACCCTTCATGTGCGAGTCCGACTCGCACTTGGCCGGTTCTTATTCTGTGCCATTACTGTTCCACTGAAAGGCAAGGGTACCACGCTGGCTTAATGCGGGTTGGCCGACTTCATACGCCATCAAGAACATTCTTAAGAACTCTCAGGTATGTAGGTTTCCACTGGATGTTTTCCTTCAACGTTTTAAGTAAGACATAATTAATTTCTACACGGCAAATATTTTCTTTCTAGAACACTGACTCTACAGTCCAAAGGTCTAAATACTACGCTATCTCGTACTTCGTATAACAAAATATAGATTTTTCAATTCAATTCAGCATTTCGAGGTATCCGATAACCCCGATGCAGCGATGATTGAAATTTATATGGAAATTCACTGTACAAAGATAAAAGTTAAGAAATTTACCTACTTGATTGTACTGTTTTAATACTAGGTTCTAGGTACTCTATGGCATAATTAAGACATTCAATTGTTTCAAAAACTATCCTGCCACAATAAATCAAATGTATGAGAAAAACAAAAGCATAACCAGTCTATGAAGTACCTAGTTGTACCCAAGCTTAGTATATGTTTTGCCTTACAAAATCCCATCGCATGACAACCATATTTTAATATTCATGCATAGCCAACATTTCCCTACGTACAGTAGGTAAATGTTGGCTCTTGGTAAATATACCTACATGGTAGACATGAACATTTTGATTTATTTTGTGGCTTAACAGCCTAACGAATTTAACGCAATTCGATGATATTTTGATTAATTGGTGTTAAATTTATATGGATTTGTTCATCACTTGGGTATACTTAATTAGGTATACTTAATTGGCACAGTTGTTTCCTATACCTATATCGTATAGTTGGCATATAATCAATACTATATATGTACATGGAAGTTTAATAAATTTGATGCTACCTATTGCTTACATTAAATTTTAAAATTCTCATGTATTAATACTGTTGTATTTGTGACGATTTAGATGATGACGTCTTATCTATTACCTACACCACTTTAAATGTTTTTCCATCTCTCTCTAATATAGTTGGTACAAAAAGAGGAATATAACTGTCACGCAACTAAAACTACTTTTACTATTACCACCAGTGGCACGACCCAGAAAGGGTCGTCACTGCCAACAAGAGGGGTACCCGCAAATACCAAATACCCCCCACTGGTGGTTGAAAAGCTCCCAAACTGGGCCCACCATTTCCGTGTTCTGAAGGAGAAACTTGGACACATGCCGCACGCCCGCCCCTACCAAGAGGGCATCCGATTTATGCCAAAGGAGGACCATGAGTATCGGACTATCCAACGTTATCTGACTGACTTGGAGAAGTCAGATAACATATCATGGTTCTCCTACTCGCTGCCCGCCGAACGCAGTGTAAAGGTGGCAATCAGAGGGCTGCCAGTAAATACGGAGCCGGAGGACATCGCCCTGGACCTCCGCGAGCGGGGTTATGAGCCGGAATACGTCCGGCACATCAAGGCCCGACAAGGGAGACCTGGGTGCATCTTCCTCGCAATTCTACAGCGCACCAAAGACATCACTCCGGGCATATACGACATAGAGGATCTACTATGTATGCCCGGAGTCAAAATTGAAGCCTGGAGAGGCAAGCGGGGGCCCGCACAGTGCCACCGCTGCCAAAAGTTCCGGCACTCATCGCACCAGTGCCACCGAACGATTGCCTGCGTGCGATGCGGCGGTGAGCACATGGCCAAAGAGTGCCCACGCCCCCGCGAAGAGCCACCCACCTGCGCCAACTGCGGGGAAGACCACCCGGCGAACAGCGCGAGATGCCGGGTCTACAAGATCGAGACCCGGAACAAGAAGGCCGGCACGATCGCCCAAAGCAGGGCAACCGCTCAATTACCGGATGGCCAACGCCCGCTGCAGCCGACCCCGATAGGCGAAGCCACAAGCGGCTCGCTCATGGCGGCCGCAAACGCCCCCACTGCTCGCGGGGGAATTCCAAAAACAAAGCGGCGGGGGAAAAGGAAGGGCAAAGCACCCGCTACCCGTGAAACCGCCTCCTCAACCATCAAGCAGACCGCGGAGCCCCAAGCAGGACTCCCACCGACCACTCACCCTAACAAGACGCCCAACGAAACCTCAGAGCGGCCTGTAGACTCGCAGACACGAGCTACAGGTCCAAGCCGCAGGGGCCCCGGAGGGCCCCATCAGAATACCCAGCTAGAAGCTAGCGCAGAGGGGTTGGCGACCATCTTGGCCTCCCCAAACATTACCAAATACCTGGCGCTGGCAATGCGGCTAGCCCAGGAGATTCTGGGGGCCCTCCAACAGGGTTCGAACCCACTGCCCATCATAATGGGCGGGGTGAGTGAGTTCATGGCTATATACAATGGATCACAACGCCATTAGAGTAATCCATTGGAACGCCCGCGGTCTAAAACCGAAGATCGCCCTCCTCCGACCGCTACTGCAGGAACAGGACATCGACGTGGCGCTGATAAGCGAGACGCTCCTGGGACCTGCAGATAAAATAAAATTCCCAGGATACCTCGTTTACAGGCAGGACGTGCAGTCGAGCGACGGACGCAGCATACGTGGTCTGGCAGTACTCGTCAAGCGACGAGTCGTCCATCAGCCCCTGACGTCTCCGAACCTACAGACGCTCTACACGCTGGGTGTAGAACTCCACGCCGCCGGTGAGCAACTACGAATATTCGCCGCGTATAAAGCTCCCGGCGCCCCCCTTCACACATCGGACATCACCGCCATGATGGAATCACCACAACCAACCATCATAGGCGGTGACCTGAACGCCAAACACCCAGCGTGGAACTCTACGTGCGAAAACACGTCAGGGAGACGACTCCTCAACATCGCGGAAGCCCGCGGATATAAGGTGTCCGGCCCAGAAGTACCTACCCGCTATCCAGACTGCATCACGCTCATGCCGGAGGTACTAGACATCCTTATACACCGCGGACTTCGCTGCCAGATCACCCAGCAGGTGATTGACGACGAGCTGTTATCAGATCACCAGCCGGTACTCGTCGTCATCCCGCTGGATACCGCTCGACAAGCCCCCCCAGCGCCACGTAAAACAACGGACTGGACCATCTTTGCGAGGGAGCTGGAGAAAAGCCCCCCATCTCGGTCCATTCAAGACGACACAAATGTCGAGACCTTGGCCGTAGAGCTCGCCGCAAGCATCAAGGCAGCCCTAGACGCTGCTACTAGCACGGCCCCGCCCACAACACGAAGACCACCTCTGCCCACCTCACTAAGGCGACTCCTTTTGGAAAAAAGGGAAGTGCGCAAGAGGTGGCAAGAAACTAGATGCCCCACACTGAAGACGAGCCTAAACCGCATAGCGGAGAAGGTCAAGACCGAGATGGGCCGCTTTAATGACACCAGTTGGGAGGAGACTATAACCAACATCGCCGCCGGGAATGACCTGCCGGCAATACATAGATTGTGCCGCCGGCTGGCAAACGCCCCTCCTCCCATCAGACCGCTTTTACACGCGGACGGGACGCCGAGATACCGCGCGGAGGACCGCGCGGAGATCTTTGCCGAGCACCTCGAACGCCAATTCCGACCGAACCCGACCACAGATGCAGCGCACACCGCAACAGTGGAGAAACACCTTGGAGAGTACTTCAGTACGCCGATAGCCCCCACAGAGGACCCCATCTTCTTTTCCCCGGGATCTGGAGGATGAAGCCGAAGAAAGCCCCCGGCGCAGACGGGATAACTAACAACGCCCTGCGCCACATCCCGCCAAGAACAATAGCTTCCCTCACACGGCTCTACAACGGCATCCTCCGGACAGGCAGATTCCCGGACTGCTGGAAGTTGGGCCATGTCATCCTTCTTCCCAAACCGGGGAAGAACATACTCAAGCCGGAGAGCTATCGGCCAATCACACTACTCTCTACAACCTCCATGGTGTTCGAAGTACTCCTGTTGCGGCACCTAACTCCACATATAACACCAAGACAGGAACAGTACGGGTTCCGGTCGGAACATTCCACCACTCTCCAGCTGTCGAGGGTACTGCACGACATGGCACTAGCCAAGAACAAGCGGGAGTACGTCGCTGCTGTATTCCTCGACATGGAGAAGGCGTTCGACCGCGTGTGGCACGAGGGCTTATTGTATAAGCTCTCCACCTCCTCGGCGCCCCGTAGAATTGTGAAGATTATCTCCAGCTTCCTCGCCCAACGGAAATTCCGAGTGGTGGTGGACGGCTGTGTCTCAGCGGTGCGGATGATGACCGCCGGGGTTCCGCAAGGAAGCTGCCTCTCCCCGGTGTGTTACTCACGTTACACCGACGACATCCCAGTCCTCCCGGATGCCAGGCTTGCGTTGTATGCTGATGACGCGGCATACATGGCAACCTCAATGTCAGCCTCCTTCGCCGCAGTAAAATTACAACGCAGCCTGGATGCATTACCAGAATGGCTCCAGAAATGGAAGCTGTCGGTGAACGTGAGAAAGACACAAGCCATCATCGTGGGCCGCCATTCCCACCACCCACCACCACTCAAAATAAACGGGGAAACCGTAGAGTGGTCCCCAAGAATTAAATACCTGGGGGTGACCATAGACAACCACCTGAGCATGGCCCCCCACGTAACACAGGTTGTCCAGAAGGGACGCGCCGCGAGGGCGCAGCTCCACCCCATCCTTAGTTCCTCTCTCCCTCTCAGGGCCAGGCTGTGCGTATACAAACTCTACATACGCACACGCCTGACCTACGCCGCTCCTGCTTGGTTTGCTCTCACGAGCGAGTCGAGCAGGCGTAAGTTACAGGTCCAGCAAAACCAGGCGCTTCGGACCATAGCTGCCGCTCCTCGCTTCGTGAGAAACGCAACCATCGAGAGGGACCTAAGGATGGAAGGGATCGACGCCTTCGTACGGCGCCTGGCGGAACAAATGTTCCGCCGCGCTGACACCTCATCTTGGGACCACCTACGCGCCATCGCCCCGTACCACGCCCGCCTCACCAGACCGCTGCCACTTCCCGAGGGATCTGGCCACAGCGGAAGCCGTCAACACCAGCTGCCCATAGCCAACTGGGACAGCCTCCGGGGGCCCCCCCTCAATTGAGATGTCGGTTGTAGATCGGCTCCTGCTGGGCCTCACCTCACGGTGTCTCACCTGGTAGGGCCTCGATCTCCCGGCATCGTGAAGAAAGGGGTGGCCAACTTCAAACCCCCTCATCGCTGTCCCAGCCTAGGCTGGCTTATACATATACCGGCGCAAGCTGCAACCCACCCATAGGGTAACCCACCACAGCTCAAAATGAGCTACCCCAACCACCTGCCCGTATTCACGGGCAGCGACGGACACCTCGGGCAGAGGGCCAACGCCCTGTACCCGATTCCTCCGCCCCCGTAAGGGGACGTGAGATGACCCGAGTCAGTCACTACTTTTATTCAGAGGTCGACAGTTTCTAGCGTGTCGCTTATTTTCTTCAATATTTCGCACCAAAACTAAATCCCAGAGTACAATAATTATATAGAAGAACTAAATTGTCGCATCGACATTCATAAGATCTATCCTAGAAAGAAATGCGAAAGAAAATATATATCAAGTTATTTTATTTGGTATTGAATAGAATCCGGGACATTACTATTTTGAATAATCATTGTTAGATGCTTAATTAATTAGTAAATAGGTTAATGGTTTTTAGATGATGTTAGTTTTACAACATGCCAACATACGTTGAGATACGTAGTAGGTACATTATATCTCAATGCAAACATATTTATGATTTGTATATGTTGTTCTTATGCTTGCTGATAGAAGTCCGATTTCAAAAAGTTTGTTGTTTGTAAATGTAATATCGGCGGCGGATATCAGAGTATCATCACCCTGTCTCGTCCCGTGGGGGGCGTAGAAGTCGACCCGAGGGAATATCTCCCAGAGGACGGGCAGCAGTGTCTCTCTATGTACTATGACCATCATACTGCGATCGCCAACCCGTGTGCCAAACGTGGCGATATTGGCATAATAATATCCCTTTTAAGGGAAGGTTTTTGTCCAGCAGTGGACAGTGTTTTACAGCTGTTATGAGTGAGGGTGAGTAAAATATAAAATGGATTAACGAAGTTCAAAATGCATGTTGTTTTATTGACTGACGATTTATTGTTGATAAAATGTTTATTATAGTACAAGATTTTTGGTAAAATGGCGTAGAGACTGTTATGTACATTGTAGTGTCGCTATGTTTCGTGTAGGCAAGCTTTCGTCTAGCTTTGACTTACTACCCAAAGTCAGGTTTTTTTTTTTTCAAGTTGTATGTTCTTTATTTCATTTAACATACAGTTTATTATTTGTTTATACAATCAGTGGCTTAAAGCCTAAGTTAGGTTTGTCTAACCACTGGGTTCTCGATATAATATTAATAACTTATAACTAATACTAGTCATAGCAAGGTGAATGGAGCCACAGTAAGTCCAGTTCAAAATAAGAAATATAAGCAGATGTACCTATATAATTTAATATCTTATCACATCCGTTACGTACTAATTTATTTTCGCGGTGCGAACACACTCCATTGATATAGCTAGCACCTTCGGACATACATATTAGGACCATAACATCCATCAGTATCCATAATGTTTGTATTTAAAACCTGTGTATTTATTTAAAAGCTGTGACGTGATTAAGATTCATAAACAATATAATTAAATTTTGATAAGCAGGACTTTACTACGCTTTTAGGAATAATTGAGTGAATGACAATAACATACCCACTGATAAATGCATTGGGAGATAACTGTTTCAACGTCAACAAACTACGCAATAGGTATAATTGACGATTCTTTCACCTCTATTGTCTCTAGTCTCAATGTTGCTTTATCGTTTGTATTCTTAATTGAAATTTATTTAAGTACATACTTAATTACCTACTCTCTAGAAAAAAAAGATACAACCGACTTCAACTTTTCTTTGTAACATTTGTCAAATGTTACAAAGAAATTGTTTATATTTGTTCCTTATAGAATATAAAATATATACATACAAGGTTTCAAATAATAGTGGACGTAACTAAACTAAGCGTCCTATCTACATATGAAATTTGCCCAAATAAAGAAAATAAGTTTGTTAAAACCAAGAGCAATTGTTTTGGCTGCCCATGTACATTTCCCCAATTGGAAGTGAACCTTTGTGATTAAGTTCAAAGTCTATAAAAGTTTGACAGATTGGGGTAGCTGGATGTGCCGGCGTCTGTACATAATAAATAACTATAATACAATTAATTAATTATGAAAACATAAAAATTGGGAGGTATTACCTAGGTTATGCTATTTAATGATATACCTATTAAGTTAAGCATGTGGCAAATATATCTTTTTAATATTATATTGTTACTTCACTTTTTTAAATATTATATTGTTACAATTTTTTTAGAGATCGCTTTGGAATTGGCTACGCGTGCCACCCGCAAAACGTATCGCGGATGGGTATGTCGGACTCGCACCGATTAAACCTAATCTGCCGTGGACTTCACTTGGACCTGCGAAGGGAGCCCCGGGAACTCGGGAATGCTGCTCCGCTGCACCCTGTTAGTTAACCCTATCAGGTTTCATATTTGGTAATATATTACTTTCTAAAAGACCGATAAAAACCCATGAAAACATACGACAAAAATTTCTAACTTTGCAAACACTTCTAGGAAGTTGTCTTTCTAGTATCTCTTCCGCGTGGTTCGTGGAAGGTGGAAGAAAAATTTATATAATAAAACCAAAGTACTCAGTGTATGTGTGACAGGAACGCTACATGAGACATACATTACACCCGAGGTATACGTATATGCTAATAAAACTTAGTTTTTATTTAATTGACTTACCCCTTGTTGAGCGAGGTCCAGCGACATTTCAGCACAAAGCGTGGTCTTCCCGCAGCCAGTGGGCCCCGTAAGAACGGTTAACTCTCCACGCCGGTGCCCGCCCAGGAAACGGGTTAGCGCGGGAAAACGAGTCCATTTTAAACCGCGCACCTGATGAATATTTTGGTCCATTACATATTTATTTATTACTAGCTGACCCGGCAGACTTCGTACTGCCTCAATTGATAAATAAAAGACCCAAATTTTTGTTTTAGATAACGTTTGTATAGGTAAAAGAAAAGGGCTGATTTTAGGGGTTTTCCGGCAATTTTTCGAATTATTCTCACCTTTTAAACGTTCCCTAGACCTCCAAGAACATTTCAAGACCAAGAAAAGATAAATCCGTTCAGCCGTTCTCGTGTTTTAGCGAGACTAACAAACAGCAATTGATTTTTATATATATAATAAGATAGATTTTAGACCTTTACATACATTACATATTATACTCAATCCAATTTCTTTCATCAGTTTTCCTCTTAATACCCATACAAATGATCGTTCTATTATTAATTTACTTACAGCCGCATTCAGTTCAGTAATTTAAGATGAAAGAAATTCAGTGATTGCCTGGAGGTACCCAGTATAGACTCCAACTCTCACTAAGGTCTAAATCTAAGCCATCAAATTGTGATTATGTTTAAGATGCTATTACTTACCTAAAAAGAGAGAAATAAATGATGTATTATTATTATACGTTTCGGTTTTTAAACACATAATAATAATAATAGATTATTTATTAATCTCTATTTTTATATCATACTCAGAGATAATAAAATAACTAATGATAATTGGTATACAGAGAGTGATAGAATATGCCGTGTTCTTTCCTCGCGAGGGTTATTGATATACCATTTTTATTTATTTTTTCTTCTTTATTCAATAAATGAAGACGGTTTAACAATAAGCCTGCCTCCAATAATCTGTTAAGCAAAATAATGGTGATATATGTAACAATAAATAGCAATTAATTCCATTTGCAGAAGGTGCACATACATTTTTTTATCACAACAATATATACTATGGTGGGTTGATACCTGAACTAGGATGGTTCCTGTGTCTCAAGTTATCAACCCTCCACTCCAGTAAATGGTCTTATGTCTAATTTAAGTATATTTATGATATATCATGTTTGAGATCACATTTCTTTTAGTAGGTAATTTACAACTACTACTATTCTAGGACAATTAGGAATTGTCCTAGAATAATAAAGACTACGATTGTTAGGCGGCAAACCCTTATTAAAAAGAAGAGGGTCCCGTCTAAAAGTAATACTTATCAGTAATCTTTTTCTGTGCTCGGGTTTTAGTTTATTATGCAGTTGGAACTTTTAATATTCATATTATTACAATAGGCCAGTTTTATCTTGCTACTTTCAATTAGTCAATATCCATCCCACTGCTGAATATTAATTACCTAAAACTGACATAACAATGCACTAACCAAATCGCGCACCAAGCGCAGTGATTACGGCAAATCGTTCCAAATTAATTTTTAAAAAGTTAAAAATTAAGAGAGGTAGGGCATAGCGTTCATTCGCTCGAAGAGCAGTCCGACTGGGGAAGTACCTCCACTTTACAGAAGACATTCCTTAATAATAACATTAATAATTTAATGTTGTGTTTCTGAGTGTTAGTAAGGTCGCCAGAGCTCATCGGGGTGGGGGGAAGGGTCAGCAACACTTGTTTGCTGACTCTTAAAGGCCGGCAACGCACCCGCGACTCCTCTGGTGTTGCTAGTGTCCATGGGCGGCGGTGATCACTTACCATCTGTCAGGTGACCCGCTTGCTCGTTTGTCGACCTCTGACATAATAAAAAAAATGGCAACGTTATAGGAACCTTTGGAGGAGGCCTATGTCCAGCAGTGGACGATATCATGCTGATCATGGTGATAATTAACTAACGTTAGTGATACCTTATCAACGTTGGTAACTTCGAAGTATACATCGTCTCGCAGCGCCGCGAACGTCGTGATGGACCGGTGGGCGGCCGGCTTCGCTTCGGAGACCAGGGATTTTAGAGACAGGTTTGCTGCTGCGGCTTCTGATGCCGTCACTAAGCCGTCAGTAGGTCTATATAATTATATTATGGAATAAATCACATTATAAACCGTCCGGTTGGCGTGGTTGGTAAATGCTTGTTATTCACACCGCACATGTCGTGGCATCAATTCCCACTCAGGACAGATATTTGTGTGCATGAACGTGTATGTTTGTCCTGAGTCTGGGTGTAATTATCTATTTAAGTATGTATTTACAAAAGAATAGTAGTAATGTCGTATATCAGTTATCTGGTTTCCATAGTACAAGCTCTGCTTAGTTTGGGATCAAATGGCCGTGTGTGAATAAGGTCCCAGGGTATTATTATTATTATATCACACGAAGGTGATATAATAATAAAGTGAAGATCAGAAGTACCCTAAACCGGCGAGCATGTATGAAGAATATAATGCCAGTAATCGGGGCAATAGACGTGTGCAAATGGAAATTCGTTGTCTCTGCCTACCCCTCTGGGAAACAGGCGTGAATCTATGTATGTATGTATATCACACGACTGCATTTTTGGTCTAGCGGTAGCGTGTTAAACCGCTGAAAATGCGCACCTTGGTCCAAATCCGGGGTCAGGTAAAAAAATGAGTTTTTGACAAGCTAAACACCCTGTAGCAGCCCTCTGTATGAGAGTTGGCGGTTTTCTAAGCCCTAGCCGCAGACTACGTAAAGCTGTCTCTCTCGTCTGATCTCTGCCTGATCGTCCCTTCCCACCAGATTATGGGAGTGACAGTATAACGAGTGCACGTATATATGCGCATTCACTTCTCCACTATATTTATTTTTCTTAAAAAATAAATTCCCTCACTAGGTAAATTAAACCGTGTTGCGGAGTACTTTGCAAACATATAATTAATATGGACTCTGATCAACTACGTATGGGACACACAAATAGTAGTCCTGTGCGGGAATCGAAAATGGGTAATAATAATTATATCCTGGGGTATTATTTACACACGGCCATCTGATCCCAAACTAAGCAGAGCTTGTACTATGGAAACTAGATAACTACCTATATACATACCCATACCCACATACCCATAAACAGAAACAGATATAATACATATACTACTTTTCTTTTGTAAATACATAGTTATATAGATAATTACACCCAGACTCACGACAAACAGACATGTTCATGTACACAAATATCCTGGGCGGGAATCGAACCCACGAACTCCGGCGTGAAAGCAAGCATTTGCCAACCACGCTAACAGGCTGCTGGGCCACACGTGCTGACAAGCGTGGCTAGTATCTGATTAGATTGGCATCTATAGTATTACTATTACACCACAGCATGACACTAGACTTTATATGGTGTATTGTATCAAATGAACACGGGGACAGTGTTGCGACAAAATACTAGAATATTCTGAATATATCTAACCTATGCAATTACTATGAAGTATTACTTACCTAACAAATCTACATCTTTGTTCTCCAAGCTTCTCAGCAACAGAGCGCATATTGTCCCAGTCGCCCCACAAACATAACTTCTGATAACCCTCAAGTGTGGGTAGCACTATAGGCGGCAAACTACAATTGCTAAGCCATATTAAGGTACCTAAAATATTTAACATTATTTATACCTGTATCCAGAAGTTTCTATAGCTAGTGGACAAGGCTATACACCTAGACAATCAGACAGATGAGAGACTGAAATGTTTTAATTTTAGAGTGACTTCATTCTTGGGTGTTAAGTTGTTGGAGATGGATGTACTCATGAGATCAGAAGACAGTCGTTAAGCTATGTCAAAGGGTTACGCCTACTGTACTCCAGAAGTATGTACAGACGCCAGTACATGCAGCTACCCCAATCTGTCAAATTTCCTTTAAAGATTTTCAACTTTATCACATAAGCATAAGGTTCACTTTCAATTGGAGAAATTTGACAGATGTGTAGCTTGATGTGCTGGCGTCTGTAGGCACCTGACTGAAAAATTTCAGTCAAACAGTTTTTAACAGATTTCAAAAGCTTGTGGAACATTATTGTCCCATTTTTTGTGAATAATTTTATAATTCTTAACCTGTTTGTTAGAAAGAGGAGTTTAAGTTGGATGTATTGTTTTAAACAATTTTTTGATTTATTTGATAAAATTTGAAATAATAGTTACCAGGAATTTTCTGTGCAGCTAAATGCAATACATCTTGTATAGTTGGTACAAGAATAGCTTGGTCATTACGGCTAACCTTTGGAGCCCTGCATGAGAACAGCCCAGCAGTATGCAGTCCATGGTTGACTGTATCATCTTCCTCTCCTGCTTGCACTTTACGGTACCCTACTATTTTATCTAGCGAGTTCTTCAAAGGAAAATATAATACTGTGCGATCTGAAGACACTCTTACTTCTGATAACAATTTGTTGGCTTCAGGGTGGAACTGTAATAAAATACTTTAATTAGGCTCAGTCAGTGACTTTCATTGTTGGGAGACAATTAAATGTTCTGATAATTAATTGTTGTGACTGTGTTCTATTGTGGCTCACAATCAGAGTCAAAAGTCAGTTATTTTTTTAAGTCTTAAGAAAGACTATTCATTTTCTAACTCCTCCTTGTTCCTTTCTGATTGAATTAGCAGCAAGATTCAAAAAGCGATTCTCCGGGTCATGCCTAATCCTCACCTCATGGTAAGAAGCAAGAGGGAGGGACTAGACCCAATATAAAAAAAGTCTCAAGTAAAATTTTTATATAATTGCTAACTCTTTCTAATGCACTACATGACCATAAGTATTTTAATCAAAATCAAGTCTACTTAAGCATTAAAACTGTTACCCTCAACTACCTTCTAAACTCTAAAGAAAAAAGGTTTAAAAGAGGCATTTGTTTTCATTGGAAAACAAGTTTAAATAGAATGGTTAGTCAATTTAAAAAACTAATACATCAATACTAAACTAATTTAAGGCTATGCCTATGTATTTGTCTGTGGATGGAAAGATGGAAAGAAAAAAATTTGTATGTTGTCAGATATTACAAAGTTATTTTTTAAATCATACTCACTGGATATTCAAAGAGCTTGAATAAATCTATTAGTTCTGTTTCATTAAGTTCATTCAATGATTTTGTAGCATTGGCTACAGTTTGCCAGTCTTTTTGAAACTCTTCTGATTGTTGTTGGCATTTTTCTATGAAGTCTTTTATTGATGTTTCAACTTTAGCTTTCTTCACAACCCTCTCGAGAATATTCCAGTCACCATGAACATTGCACTTAGGACAGAGAAAATAACCTGTAAAAAATATACATTAGCATGTAACAAAAATTTCAACTTTCCTTATAATTATAATATCTATTGATTTCCCATTCCAGTCTTACGATATGCAAATTATATGAGTATATACAAACAGTCATTACAAAGGTTTTGATAAACTTAGATGTCTTTATATTAACCAAGAAAGCTTAACATGCTCTACAATACAGACAAAAAGAAATTATCACTTATAATAATTGATTTTTGATAGTATTGGGATGTTATAGCTTTTACAGGTTTCAACCAATTCATCAACATGTTGTAGGGCTACACACTGCTTCGATTTTTCAGTCACTGAAGTAAGGTGGTGTATTTCTTACAGGCCACCTGCAAATCAGGTCAGTTCTTGCCAATATGTGCTAGAGTTAAATGACCAATTTTTGTGACAAAGTTTTTGTTGACAGTATAAGGTAATGCGGCGCTATTTCGTCTAAAAAAAATACGTTTGAAATCCAATTGTTTGCTGTTTCGCCACGGCAAACTATAACAAGAAATGAGTAAATGCATCATAAAAAACGTTTATTGGTTAACAGTTACGGTGTATTACTAGTTAATAACACGAATATTTTAATTATAAAATAAGGAAAATTATTAAAAATTCTGGAAAACGGCTGAATAGCCCCGATGTGGGGCTATTGCAACCTTTCACTGTATCTCTGCCATCTATGAACCTATTGAGTAACTACTTAGTACTTCATAAAATTAACGTTGATATGAATGTCATTCTAGACTCTACAATAAGCCAGGAGGGTTTAATTTCCAGTAAAATAGTTTTGAACAAACAGTGGGTCTATTACGCCTAGACCTCATACATGCTAGTGATGCGCCATATGCTTCGATAGTTCTTAGTTAAACAATATTATAGTTCTAATTTATGGATAATTCAACTACATAGTTTTGTTTTATTTTAATAGGTGGTATAAAATCAAGTAAATTATAAATACCAAATTATTGTTTGTTGGGTGGCAAAAAAGAAATATAGATAAAATTAAAAGATAGACACTGTATTACACTTACAAATTATCAAACAGTCTTCAATTTACAGAGTATTATTTCTTACCAGAGATATAATATTTTATGTTAACTTTGAAGTCAAAAACACGTAAAACATAGATAATGTAGGTTAACGATTTTTTTTTAATTATTTAAATTTTAGTACATCGAGAATGTACAAAGGTGGACTTAATGCCAAAGGCATTAAGTCCGTCTTTCGAATTCAGTTGTGAATACTGTCGGATGACCGGCAGATACATGGTCACACTGTAGTCTTGTTTTAAGTGTTGACCTAGGTATATCATGATACTTCGCCGCTGCGTACGTGGTCATTCGATTGCTTCTCACATCATCGAAAGCTTATTGAATAGTTTGTTCTGAATAGGTCTTTTCTCATTTCCGCTTTTAATGACGGACCATCTATAACAATGAATATGTATAATATAGCACACACACACATACCGACAAACTTTCCGCATTTATAACTACACTATATATACAACTTTACTAAAACTGAGTTTAAAATATATTGAAAAGCTATGGTGGCTTTGTTATTTTCAGCAAAAGTAGGTTCAACCCGAAAAAACTCCGAGGTCAGAATAATTGATAATGACAATGTTAAATTCATCTTAATTTTATCGACGCTAGGACATCACTGACTTTTTGCAATTTCATACTAAAATGTTGGGGCTATTGCGTCTTGGTATTTTGGTTGGAATATCCCCCTTCATAGAATTTGTGGGGTTATTAAGTCGCATCACATTAATCAGTAAAAACAAAGCGCACAGTAAAACTAAATAGCGCAAAAGATTCATCTGTTTTTCGTCTCCTCGCATAACATTAAAAGCCTTAAAAAAACGAAATTTTACTTACCTTTGCTCAAAAATCAGCGGAGCATGATCTTGACCGCACTTGTCAAAAATGGCGTCCTTTAGAAAAATGGGCGTCAATCAAACAATTCATGCGCTAGCACTACCATCTATATACCGATCTAAGAAAGAGAGTTTTCGCTTTTCATTCATAGATATCGTTATTAATAAAACATTATGAAAAAAAAGTTATAACAAAAAGACAGAATAACCCCCTAGACGGGATAGCCCCGCATGACCTTTTATCTCATTTCACAGCTTATATTAACAGAATACAGAGATACAAAATCCCTTCTCAACTTTAGATATAAAGAGCAGGTTAATCGTAGTCACAAAATTAATTAAACAGCATTCAGACTATTTAAAAAGCTTTTTAATGTCCTGTGAATAAAAAGATGTTTATTTTATCTACTTAAGAAGCATAACTTTCTTACTATTAATATTAGTTAGGGTACTTTTAAGTGCATATGCTTGAAAAAATCATTTTAATAGGTGTTGGTTCCTAAGTAACACTGGTTTTTTCAAAAACACTACTGAGTATCAAAAGTATAACCTGAAATAAGTATAAAGAATAGGTTATATTTACAAAATAATTACCAGTGGTTTTGTTAACGTAGACTTTACTATCAGCACATTTTGGATCACCGGCACATATAGAACACTTCGTAGTGAGAGCTGTAAATCCATCTTGTACAGCAAATCCTTTTTGCCGCAATACTTTACGTATATCACTCGCTGTTATTTTTGGTATATCATTTAGACCTACATTGTGTATTTTTCTATTAAAGCATTCACAGCTAGATACATGGACAAACGATTTTACTGATCTGTACCTAAATACTTTGATATAATTTAACATTTCATGAAAATAAATGTAAACCGAAATGAAAACATAACCTCAAAACATTAGTGCACGATAGTGTGGGTGTTAAACGATGGATATATCGATAAACGCTTGCTTAATTTTCTTAGAAGACTTCAGTATATACTTGAACAACTATAAGAAAACCTAATCAAAGCAAAGGAAGAGTACTCTACCAAGTGTATTTAAGGATATTTTGGGCTTAATGTTACCGTGAAACAATGTAGAATTTTCAGTATGTGCATTTCTACTAGCCAGCTAAATATTATTTAATCAGTATTTACAAGGAAAATTTAACTTGTATCTCACCAGAGTGCTTTCTGTATCTACTACCAAACCTCTTCATTTAAAATGGAGTAGTCGTTTGTTAATTATTATAATTATCGCTGTGGAATAATTGTAGTTTAACATGCAAGTTAATAAAAGCAGTAATTTATTGTGATAAGTTGTTTCAATTGCGTATATTTTTAGGTATTAGGACCATACACAATATTATGGTCCGCTTACGTTTACACTGGTTTGTTCAATGGGCTTTCAAAAGCTATTCAAATATCGATAAGTTTATCATCGATATACCTTTGTCATTTTACATCCCTACGATACAGATAGGTGTGTGTGTTGACAGTACAATCCAAAACAAACGTTCCGTTTTATGTATCTTTCAACTAATATTTTGTGTGATACATAAAATGGAACGTTTTCCGTGTTTTAAATAATGCTTGTGATTAATCAGACTCGTCAATTTATCTTTTCATTTTCATATCTTTTCATTAGATATGGATAAAACTCAGGAGTTGACTAAGTTTTGGAACGTACCCACATTATTTTCCTACACGAGTAAAGGACATCTATGATTACTCTTGAGACTTCCTTGTCCTAAGGTTCAAGAATGACCCCTTTTTTTCTCAGCAAGCTCTATTTTTATTATTTACATAGAATCAACTGCTAACGACAGATACTTACTTCAAATTCCTGCGGAGTTTCAAGCTCACCTTAAATTTAATATAAAATAGGTTTTTGGCTTCGAAGGTTTTGAATCTTATAGTTATTTAAGTATTTTTTAATTTCCTCCTTTAACTTTTTATTTTATTTATATATTTTTAATAACATAGCAATAATCTTGTCTTTTATATCAAGCTATTTAAATATTGAAAATATCAAGTTATTTACATAGTATAAAATATATATTTTATTACGCAAAATTCTAATAAGAGGTGGAACGCACATTGTTTCATACCAATATCTACTTACTACACAGTAGAAAACCTAATTGTACAAGTGCGACTCTCATTTGTTCAGTATGATTATTTTTACTTTACTTTGTTGTATGTATTATG
Organism: Pseudoips prasinana; assembly: GCA_951640165.1. Taxonomy (NCBI): domain Eukaryota; kingdom Metazoa; phylum Arthropoda; class Insecta; order Lepidoptera; family Nolidae; genus Pseudoips; species Pseudoips prasinana. The sequence continues at coordinate 15,512,659 of OX621236.1, read as the reverse complement.
AAATGATTTCGATAGTGAGAACGTTTTGTAACTTTCGTAATAGGGGTACAGGTAGGAGGGACTCTTCCAAATTTTCGCATCCATAAACAGCAGTCACATTTTTGATGCAACTATTGCTTACCAATAAAACAATGAAATATCTCTAAATTGTCCTTACATTTTATGAACCGTTTATTTACAATATAACTTAAATACTAAATACATACACGTGAGTTCATAAAATTCTACAGCAATATATAAAATAGACATTTAACATTTTCCTAAATCATTGTACATTTGATTGAGGCCCGTATTCAGAGATGAAGCTCTCATGCAGCTTCAGAGATATGATAGGGAAATCAGCTTCCCAAGTACGAATAGCTTACTTTTACCGAAAGTTTAATATTTTACTTGAGATCCTGTGCATCGAAAGTTCCCGGTCTATAAATTGTACAAGAATTGCATATATTGCATAATAGCTGGAATTTTTAAAAATAAAATTCAAGTTTACTAATCAAATATTTCAATAACTTACGACATATACACATACTGTAATAGTATCCTTGAATATGACTCCTACTAGAGTTTCGCCAATAAATACGGGTCAAAAGTCATGAGCCGATACAAAATTCTATTTGTGATTATAGTAGACATAAATAGCCTAGAACTCACATTCAATAAATTGAGAAATGTCTTTTACAAGGCATGAAATAAAGATAAACTTACGAACGAAGATCTCTCTAAAAATAAAAAATAAATAAATACGATTGTAATTTACCTATATCATCACTCCAATACATCCAAACACACATTGAAATCATTGTTTCCGGTTTGAAGTGACATGTTATGGCTAGATTATCGACATTTACCAGTGACGTAGAGTCCATACATCACTATTCAACTAGTGTTAAAAAAGTCATACATTTGTAAATGCTACTCTATCAATGCTGATATACTGTCAGTTAAAATAGAACTTTGTCTTTATTTAGAGCTGCCCATGTCAATGGGGGCACTTGTCAATCAGAATCATATATATTTAATGTACAATCAGCGGCACCAATTTGTATAAAGTTCTGATACTATTATCACCTACTAAAATGCCTGGTCTAAAATATTGTACTACTGAAAGAGAATATCAAAACCTAGCCTTACAACATTTGGCTACGGCATAATGTAAGAGGCCGGGATATTATTTTACAAAAAATCTAATTCATTATCATAAATACAGTGGTAAGCCTGTCTTTGAAAGTCTTGTCTCAGCTTCTCTTAAATAAGTGACGTTGTTTACTTTTATAAAGAACCAATATTGATTTTAAGAACTTTAAACATATGAATGCCGCTGACTGCAGTCATTTATGCAATGTACTTAAGTAACAAGCCGCTAAGTACCGGCTTCACTTAAGATACATATTATCCCTTCGCCACTGATTCTGACGTTGTTATTAAAAGTATTTTCTCGTCAACAAAAGTTAACTTGCCCGAAAAGGTATCAGTGTTATAATGTTAACATAAGTTGATTTTGTTAGTCATATAACACATTCTTCAAATCATATATAATTAAAATAATTTGTCGTCGCTTTTGTGACATTGCATGGACGGCATTAAGCTAATAAGCGTGGTAGTAAGTTTCCTTACATGTAAAAGTATTTACGTAATAAGTAGCTACGCGTCCTAATTACTTGTACATCATCATTATTAACATCACGTCAAATAGCAAAGAAGAATCAATGTTTATTATTCATTTTTACCGTCAGCTAATAACGATTTGGAACAACCAATTAGGAGGGTAGACACATATAACATCAAAAAGACGTGGAACCATAAGCCTTAACGAAATTTATATATCTTAAGATTTGAGGAGAGAAGTAGGCTTCACTCACAGACTAGCCTCTGTCAGTTTAGGTGTTCGCTTCTAAAGACAAGCAAATAAATTTATCTGAGCTACTTTAGATGGGTAGAAAACATAGAACATTCTCGGATGTATCATTTGCCTGCGTACAATTGTTTGTGTATCTTGTCTCTCCTAAACATATGAAAGAATAGACAAGATTTTGATAAATGAGAGATGAGAGCAAATTTGTTGGTAAAAGACATTGATACCATTAAAGAAGTCTTCGAAGAGCATTAAGTCTTAAAAAAAAGTATGGTCTACTCCTTTGGCATCAAATGAAAATTGTATTTTATTTAAAATAGGTATTAGCCGGTATTGTCTATTGTTTTAAAGTTTTCGACGAGTACGTATCTTCAGACCCCTACCCAAAGGGACATTGTATTTAAAATAGTATTGCACAAAATAACCTTTCCGGAAACAATTATGCTATCTACACTTTCGGTTGGCTCTTGGGCAGATAAAAATGAGCCTAAGTGGTCCCTCATTTAAAAAGTGTTGAGATCTACCTGATAAATAAAAATATAAAGTGTTTCTTTTCTAGGGGTATAACTGAATAAATTTGTTGTTTTATGTCCCTTTCTTTTATTGCCCCTGGCCAATATATTACTAGCTCCATAGCGGAATGTTGTTGGTACTTTTGCGGGAACTGTGTAGGCTATCATGATGTAAAGGTATATTACATTAAAATCATGCCCCAACAATAAATTGCTATTTATTATATTTCATATCTAATGATAGCACTTAACAGGCCCCGCAACAACATAGACAAAATTCCACAGTAGCTTTAGTGCAAATTACGTAGTCTCAAAATATCTCCATATCAGGTCATTAAACAATAGAATTATTGGCTTCACTATTATGTCAAGTATTGCAACTGTTGTCTAATATTGTTGCTGGTATTGTTGCCTCTGTAGATGCTGCACGAGCCCTGGACCTTGTTGCTGTTGTTGCTGCTGCATGACAAGCATTTGTTGTTGCTGCCGCATGCGTTGCTGAGTCATCTGTTGCTGGTACTGTGCGTTTTGCTGCGGCTGCATGCCGCGAGGGTAGGGCGGCGCCGGCCCGCCCATGCCGCCCATGGTCACGTTAGGCGCCTGCTACAATATTTAGAACAATTAACACTGTGTGTGTAAAGCTTGTATTATCTTATGTAATTGGGAAAGTTAAGAGCAAATATGTACTAAAGTATACCCTAAGACATTCTAAGAGTGTTGTCATGAAATTGCAATTGTTGACGATGATTTTTTTGAATTTATATGATCCCAGTATATAACCACTTTATATAGATGTTGGCATGTCGTAAAGATAATCCTATTTTTTTTCGGGGTAATCCACGGTATCTGACCATGATTTTGCCAATATCTACTGAGCAGTGATATTCTGGACGATATTTTTATAGATAATTTGGATGGTTAATGGATAACGACACCAATTTTCATAATAAAATAGATGAGCGTCATATCCTATTAAAATATTTTTTGGAACAATACATTATTTTGTTGACATATAGTTGCAATAGTTGACACTTTGATTTGATTCTAATTTTATTTTGGCAATCACAAGTGGGAATTGATGAAGTGGACATACTTATTTTACAGATATTTACGATAATAAATATAGATGGCATTTACGTGGATTACGATACAACTATACACGGCATAATAGCTGAGCGAAATCAAATTGGTTTTATGTCGACTAGACTTGTTATCGCACGTGACGTCTTCTGGCACCTGGCAGTCTGCGATTTACATTTCCTATCATGCGATACGTTAAAAGTAGGATAAGTAATGCCATTAGTCTTTAACGTCGTCAATCTGGATGTTTAATCAGCTCGTTAATTTTGAAATTAAGCTGAGGTATGTCTTTAAACACACTTAGAAGACAAAAAGCTAGTAGGCATGTATAAAACGAATAGGTGTTTAACCTCACCAATCGTTAACTAACCGTTAAGTACATCTAGCTATATTCACCACCAGTCAATAAAAAAGTCATAATCATATATATTTTTTCTGTAATTTTTTTTTTTTCATCATAAAATTATTTTCACAGCCTTGTAGTGGTGACGTGGTAGCTACTGATAAACACTGCCAGAAACCAGTAGGATAACGAGAATAACGACTGACACTTACTTGCATATAAGGTGGCCGAGCGTTTTGTCTCTGTTGGGCTAAATACGCTTCTTGACTGGAACGTCCGCCCATCATATTCTAAAGACAAAAAAATAAGGATTCCCATCATGCTTATGTCACCGTCTAGCCAATCTCTACTTTCCTTAAAGTCATCCGACGAATCCGGCTAGAAGGGGCAATGGTGCGGGGAGTGCCGCGCGGGGGGCGGGAGGGCACCGTTCCGAGTAGCCATACATCTCATTGGGCACCTATCATAAGGGCCATCGACATTTTTACTGGGTTTATATATACTTATTTTTTTTAATGGGGATTTTCATTGCCATACTCTACTGACCTCGATTTCTGAAGGAAATTATGTGGAATGATCACCGCTGTGATGTTTTGTCAATAGACAATAAATCGCCCAACGGCAAACAAGGTCAAACATATATTGGAATAGTGATATTGCATGTATTTAGTTAAATACGCAGAAAGACATATAAAGAAGAACTGAATCGAATATGAGTGTGCGTGAGCATAAATTGCTACTTTTTTCCATTTATAGTCAACTAATCGTTACCTTTGTTTGAGTCAAAATAAAGAACTTAAAAATTGTAAGTCATGACACCTGATTGTTACCCTCAAGTTTTTCTACAGTGTAGCTTTAGCAAGTAAAAGTAATGGTCATTTATTTTTTTACAAACAATTGACAAAAACTAGCCCTATAGTAAATTAAGCCCACTAAGTGCACTCTTTAGCTTTGATCGTTACTTTACTTATGGCTCGTAAAGGCCCAAGTGTAGCTACACTTGGGCCTTTACGAGCCATAAGTATTCAGGAAGTACTTACTCAACTAATAGTAGAAACATGACTTTGAATATCATTTTGAAGCCCCTTTATTTCGTTTCGAAGTTAGGTAGCAATTAATTACCTATAGGTGGTAAAAAGTAGTTACATTTAGTCACCAGCTTGATGCAACCCGCTACAGACATCCAGCCATTCAGACGCATACTCGAATATGTGTTCAATATAAACCAATAGGACAATTTTATATTTAAATATTAAATTAATAATGTCTTTATAAATTTAAATGAGTGAAATACGAGTTCCAATTTGTGAAATAATACAAAATTGTTAAGAAACAAGTATAAAATAAGAATAACACATCCTTAAAACCAATTGGATACAAAACATACTCCATAAGGATCATATGGTCCCAAATGATAGTTAAGGAGGAAATATCACTACATTTGAAAAAACAAAGAGATAACATTTCTTTTTTAATTTAAATTTATGAGAAATGTATATTTTTTATTCAAGACTGTTTAAATGAACCAAAAGCTTAATTTATACATTACCTCTGTTGTTGTTTAAAGTGCATTTAATAGTTTCCACATTGTAATTTTTGTGAAGGTAGGTAAACTTTATTGACACAAATAGTCTCGAATCAAAGATGGACTTGAAGTGTCCGTGATAGAAGAATATATTATAACATAGTATTATATTTTGCACGAGTAATGGGCACCACCCCGCCAGTGGCGTGCCGTGATGTAGCTACGTACAAGGCAAGCCCAGCTTGCTTTGCTTGCTGATTTTAAAATAATGCTATTTTCAGCATTATTTTAAAATCATGACAAAAATGTATTAATTCTTATTCTCATATATGCCTTGCGTTGTGCCCATCACTACACGCCACTGCACACCACCCGCACCGGGCAGACAGGTCTGTCTTAGTCAAGCAGCAAAAATATAATGACAATTAACACGCATTTTTATGAAGCTGGATTAGATAATCTCACTCTTGCCTAAACGCCGACAGAATGTACACCGACAAGACTTTAATTCAACTGTACTTTTCGCCGACAGAACACTTTGCAGACAGTATTACAGTACAGTGGCAGCGGCCGGCGAAGTGCCAGAACAGAATCGGTCTAATCGGTCTAATATCTAATCAGAAGGTTGCGTGTTCAAATCACGTCGGGGTCACCAGTTTAGTAGGAATCACCAATTTAGTGAGACTACTAAACTAGTAGAAGGAGTAGAAAATCAGAAGCGAGTTAACATGTAAAATTATTTTATTTTCCGTGACTTAATATTGAAGTTATATTCTTTTTTAAACGTCACTCACTATCATAGAGAAATTGTAGAAAGTAGGTTTTATACTGTAGTTGTTGCCACTACAGGTCACTTAGTAAATGTTTCTCTCTGAGTATGAATCAAGTGTTCTATCGGCGAAAAGTACAGTCGAAGTAAATTCTTGTCGGTGTACAGTCTGTCGGCGTTTAGTTGTAGACTCAGATAATCTATGGTCTGTTATTTTTTTAATATCACTGAGTTTTTGAGCACAAGTGTAAAATATTTGCAATCAAAACTAAACCTAATTCATATTACAAAAAAGTTTTTAATTATTATAGTAAACAAAACGCGCACACGTGTGGTGGAGTTGGCGACGCTCCAGAAGTTAAGAATGGTGAAATATACCTGTTGGAATGTTTGTTGTCCTGGGAATCCACCCATTGCGGTACCCCCTTGTGGTCCCATAGAGCCACCTTGGCTGGTCATACCCGCCATTCCTCCACCCTGACCCATCTGTCCCATTGGTCCCATAGGTTGGCCCATTTGACTCATAGCTTGCGGCATCTGTGAAGGCTGGCCCACACCTTGGTTCATTTGACCCACGCTTTGGCCGATAGTGTTCACACCTTGAGACATTGGGTTCACTTGTTGACCCATTTGGTTCACACTCTGCGCCATTCCCTGAAAATACCTCAAAGTTGAAACTTGACTACTGATCGACGCTTGCTTCATATTTCTTGCGACCTGTTTTTGTTTGTTCGTTGTGACTGTAACATTATAGTGACCTTGTGACTCTTTCACAAGATTACTAAAAATTTCTGCTATAGTGCAGATTCATACATTTCGCCAACATAGCACAATTAATTATTATGGCTTGCATCGCAAAAACAAATGAAAACTTGTATAATTCAGAATACTCATTTGGAAAGGAATGAAAGCATGATTATATAAAAAAACTAATCTGGACCGTAGTATGCACTAATAAAGAGCTTCATACCTTTATTTAATGAATACTTGCGGCATTTAAACTAAATATGTTTTTTTTTATGGTGCTGACAAACTGTAAATCAGTTTGTAATCATGAACATAAAATCGGTTCTCTCATTTTAATCTTCATTTCACCCACCTGATTCATCATCTGCTGCTGTCCACCCTGCATCATTTGCTGACTATAGCCTCCATACCCCTGCTGCATGCCCCCGTATTGTCCGGCGAACATCTGGCTTCCCATACCACCCATCTGTCCGCCTGCCATCTGTCCCGCACCCATCTGCCCCCCACCCATTTGACCACCCGCCATTTGACCGCCCGCCATTTGACTGCCCCCCATTTGGCCTGGCATTTGCACTGCGGCCATTTGGCCCATGGGGCCCATACCACCCATACCGGCCATTGGATTCATTTGCCTGGTGATTAGGAAATATAAAAGATGATATGAGTAACATGTTTAAAGATTATGTCAAACTACTACTGGTTAACATATTAAAGCATTTGTCAGGCGAGTAAAGTGAATTCTTATATGCCATAACTATTTGTGTGGCCAATATTTAATTGTTCCGAGTCTTTGAGTGCTTTGTGTCTGCTAATTGCATGTTTGTGAAGTCCCTCGTAATACAGGTAGTTATTTACCAAGTATAAGTTTAAAAAAAGCAATAGTATTGATGATTTTTTGGCTATACTAGCCGATGAAGGCGTTAAGAAAAGTGCTGAGTACATTACAGTGTAAATTCATGTTTGCATTTAGATAATTAAGCAACCATACAGAACCATTTCTATATCGCTATCAATACAAAATTGAGGTAAACATGCAAAAGAATACATATCCATGTCAATTTTGTCACAAAACTAATGGCCATGTCGGTTGTACTCTTTAATTATTGGATATCATCACCTTTCAAATTGATATTGTATTTTGATGATTGATATCAATTTTGTAGTCCATATCCCAAAGATCGAATTAAATATTAAAAAAAAATTAAAACAAATGCGACACATTTGTATTAAACAAAGCGACTTAATCAATTGACAATGCTATTATTTTATTTTTCAAAATAAAATTTTAAATAATTTCTTATGTTCGTGAATAAAACTAAAAATCAATGTTTTTTGACTCCAGAGTAAGAGTTTTCTAGAATGCCTAGAATATTATATGAGTATGATAGGTAATGTAGATGAAATTACCTATTAGTAAACTATGTGAAGATGTTAATACTTACGCGGGTTGCATGCCACCCATTTGGTTGGGTTGCATCGGCCTCATCTGCTGTCGCGGGAAAGGTGCGCGCGGGTGCGGGGCGCCTGGGTAGCCAGCCGTCTAAGTCAACAAAAAATCGAGTGTGTCTTAGACCATACTGTTGTAGTAAAACTTAGATATACGATATGAAACTTAACTGCCAGTGAGAGAAAGATAGAAATAAAATGTGTGCTCGCACCTCTCTTTTTATTGCCCCTACAGCAATATTATAAATGTAACTCTCTCTCTTTTTATCTTCGCTAACATAATTATATCTACCTCTCAATTTCCATTCATTACACAAAATATAATGGCGAACCAGAGTAACCAGGCGAACCAAAGTAACCGACATAGCCGTAAGAATTGCCAAGCTGAAGTGGCAGTGGGCAGGGCACATAGCTCGTAGAGCCGACGGCCGCTGGGGCAGAAAGGTTCTCGAGTGGCGACCACGAACCGGAAGACGCAGCGTGGGCAGGCCCCCTACAAGATGGACCGATGATCTTGTGCGGGTCGCTGGAAATAGCTGGATGCGGATAGCGCAAGACCGGCAATTGTGGAGATCTTTGGGGGAGGCCTTTGTCTAGCAGTGGACGTCTTTCGGCTGATATGATGATGATGATGATGACACAAAATATAATGCGTGAGGAAAGCGTTACGAAGCGGAACGCTTTCGTCAGTGATTTACCAGCTTAACCCCCAAGTCAAGTGTGCGTAAAGAAGTTTTACTTCAATAATTTTAGTATAGCACAATCATATTTTTTATGTCTTGTCTCGTCTATCTATTAATCGTCAAAGTGGAAGAGAGAAATGCAATCGTAGTTGATGTTAAGTTTGCAGACGTAATCTAGCATTAGTGTTTCCTGTGCCATGGCAAAGGAGATTAGTATAGTGTTTTACTCTTGCATCGCAACCCCAAAGACGAGATATTGGTTGACAGCTGCTCCGCCACGCAATTTATAAACGCAGTAAAGAACACTACCGCGCAATTTATGAACGACATAAAGAACATGTCGTTCACATGTTCCTTTCTGCGTTTATAAATTGCGCGGCAGTGTTCTTTTCAGTCCAGTCTCAAAATTTTACATACCTGCATCTGCGTCATTTGGTTGAAAGGTACCCGTTGCCGAAGCATGTTGCTGAGCGCCTGCTTCGATTGGTTGTTGGACGGTGGCGCCGCACTGCGAGGACTTACACCCGCTGTGATCAAATAACAACACAAGTTGTAGTAACATTTATTAAGCGACACACTCTGTAAGAACCCAATTTTGGAACATAATATAGCCATTATTCTATTTTTTTATATTATTTTATATCGTTCGGTGGTTGGAGTCTATCTCTGTTCGAGGGACGCATTTTGCCAGTCCTTTAACTCGTGCACAAGAAACTGATAAAAGATAGCGGCGGGCGTGATTCCTCGTGTCTTTGGAGGTTTGGAAACCTGGTTGTTCAAGTTACTATGAGATACTTAGTCTCATCCAGTAGTTATGAGTTCTTTGTAGTTTGAATTTATCTGGTTGGATTTGTGCGACGTTGTTCGTCGCTGGTCGTGGATGCATGCTATTTTACGTGAAGGTAGATTGAAGAACTTGCGCTTATTTGTTAAATAATAACTTTGTTTTCTAATTAGAGGTATAATTTGTTAATAACTATTCCTACTTCCAAATTATTTATTAACACATTATCGTGTTAGAAAATAAAGTGCGCTCTTCAGAACATTTTTAATATTTATATATAAATTGTCACGTAAGTAAATAATGAAATATTCTTCTTCAGAGTAAATAAAGAGTCCTTTTTATTTAATTATAAATTTAAAAAAATATTAATTATTACATTAATATAGCTCTAAAAAACAACTTGTCGCGGGTGCGTTGCCGGCCTTTAAAAGAGTCAGCAAACTAGTGTAGCTGTCTCTGTAACCCTTCCCCGCACCCCGATGAGCTCTGGCGACCTTACTCACACGCAGAAACCCAACATTAAAGTTATTAATGTTATTATTAAGAAATGTCTTCTGTAAGGTGGAGGTACTTCCCCAGTCAGACTGTTTTTTGGGCGAATGAACGTTGTGCATGTGTATAAATAAGGACCTTATATTTACACAATGGTACATTACAATAAATCTATAACGTAGTCTTTCAGACTATATTATTTTCGTGAAGGTATTAACAAAATTATGAGGAAATTATTAATAAGTCGAAGTAGTATGTAGTTACTTGCACGTTCACCGTACGCGTTGTTACTTACCGGGCGGGTTGTAATAGTTCTGTCCGGGAGGTGGGAACCACTGTTGCTGTTGCTGCAAGAACTGCGGCTGCTGCTGCGGCGCGGGCGGCATGTTGCTCACACCACCCGTTGCTGCCCCCACGCCGTTCATCTGGTCCGATACCTTTGTACATACAAATGTTATCAAACTATCAATGCTGATTAAGGCAAAAGTAAGTAGACGTCCTGTCAATAGATAAACTTGCAAAAACGCCTTTATTTATTACGCGCATAGGATCTTCTTTTCAATGAAAGACACTCATAACTGAGGGGTAATACTGCTAAGCCATAGGTTGTGCGTCGATCCCCACCAAGAACAAATCTTTGTTTGAAGAGTATGATTAATATCCTGGGACATTATTTATACAAGGCCATCTGATATCAAACTTGTACTATGGAATACAAGAGCTTGTACTATGGAAACCAGATAACTACTAAATATACTACTTCACATACTTATATAGATAATTACAACCATACTCAGGACAAACAAACATGTTCATGCACTTAAATATCTGTCCTGGGTGGGTATCGAACCCACGACCTCCGGCGTGAAAAGCAAGCATTTGCCAACCACTGATTATTTGTTCTGGGTGTAATCTATATTTAATAAGTAGGTTTATCAGTTGTCTGCTTGCAAAGCAAATGTAGTACAGGCTCTGCCTACATAGCGATCAGATGACAGTATGTTAGTTGTCCTAAGATACTTATTTAATTTTATCCTTGAGTTTAATTTAAACAGATTAGGTGAAATTGCTAAAAATCAGCAATAGAATCTAAATAAACTATGTTCATTATTGATATCTTGTCTGAATTGTTAACTCATAGCACGAGAACACAGCTATTTTATATTGATACGATTTGCATAGTAAGAAATATTTACCGGTGTCGTTGGTTTCGACTTCTTGACATTTTTGCAAGGTGCGCTCCTAGATCTCGATTTGCCGGCGCCCGTTGGACTTGAGTCCACACTTCCATTGTCCTGTAAGAAATATACAAAAGCACATTTAGATATTTAAAACCACTGTAGCAAGATTTGATTAGTTGGAGGAGTTTTCGTAAAATTGGTACGCTAATACTAACTTACAACAACTAAACCAATCTTTAATATAATTGCGATTCTTTGTAACCGAATTCTTATGATGAGGACAGAAGATTCTTAGCACTGTGAATTTAATTTAGCCGCGTTATAGATGGCAAAAACGAGCGCCACGTTGGAATTTGCTCTCTAATTATGCGGTCCGGAAAAGATGCTCTTTAATTTTGATAGCTCTAAGTATACTCATCATGGGAGTGTAGACATTCGACTATCTACTTCAAATCTCAGCAACTACAAGCAGTTATAAACACAATATAATCACACGATACTCTGATTGAGTAAGTTCATTGGTTGAACTCAGTAGAGACAAGTGTCTCTACGGCCTAGCTTTCGGGACTGTTCTTTTCATAAGATTTATTATATTCTATAATAATAAGAATGGCTAGAATTGACTCTTAATTATTAATTAAACGTATCTTGATTGGGGTTCGGGGTGTCAAGGATAGAAAAATATGAAAGAAATATATTAGAGGAAGTTTAAAAGTGCTCCTAGATAGTTGAGAAGTAAAGAATTATTCTGGTGTGGACATATCATTAGTTAGGGAACGAAAGCCATATAACAAATCGAGTTAGGAATTAATGTGGCGGGATATGGAATCATATATATGAATTGAAAGCAAATAAGGCGAGGATCTTAAAACAGCATTAAAACAGATGACTGGAATATAGAGCACTAGCTGTGCCCCGCTGTTTTAACCGCGTTAAACTTTATAAATTATCATAGCTCCTCCCCCGTAGCGTGATAACATGTAGCCTATATGTTGACCCGACAAATTTGAAAGTAAATCCATGCAGTACTTTTTGAGTTTAGCCCGGACATACATACAGACAAACAGACAAAATTCTAAAAAACTATATTTTGGCTTCGATATCGATTGTAGATCACGCACCAAGTATCCCTTTTAAAAAATATTTAATGTACAATATTTTGTTTGAATTTCTTAGGATTTTATTATATGTATATAGATGATAATAATTACCTGTTTGCTATCAATTGTTTCGAGGTCTTCAGGCGGTAAAGGCAGCGGCTCTAAGTAGTAACTCAGAGGTTTGACGAGGCTATGAGTATGGTACTTTAATAATCTGTAAAGTCAAAAGAGGTTATTTGGAGTAAATTACAGTAGAAAGCAAGAAAATCTAGCATAAATAGAGTTTAATCAAACAAGAGCTTTTTAAAACATCTGAATTTAAATACCTTGGAAAATTAAACAACATGATTACTTATTTCCCATGTTCCGATCAGATGACGTTCTTTTTTTGGAGTGTTTCGCAAACTAATTCTTTTAAATTTATTTAGTTATTCTCTTAAAACTTCTAAACAGGGACGATATCCTATATACAAACAAATAACTAAGAAAAGCGGTATTTACAATGTTGATTATTATACCTGTGTGCATTTTCATAAGTAAGCGGTTTCCTCTCTATCTTGGTAGCAGCGAACCAAGCCCAGGACAATGGCGCTGGGTTACGTCCACCCTCCACTAATTCCCAACTTGATACCCTTTGCTTGTCTGTTAGTCGGAGACCCTGAGAATTAATAAAAATATGATAGCATAAAGCTTGTGATAGGATACAATACTTAATATAGCAAGGTGAATAGAAATTGGAAGTTAAAATTGTGTATGGTAAACGTTCGCTCTAGCTAGTAATATCACGCCGTTACACTGTTTACCGCGGATAAGTGGGGTGTGTACGAAATTACGCATTCCATCTTTAAAGTTTTTAAATATTCATATTAATATACGATCAAAAATCAACGTCTACAAAAAATAGCTGTAACTTTTAAATAGCTAAAGGGTTTAACAGGAACCATATTGATAAACTAGCCTATATTTAAAAAACCGGCCAAGTGCGAGTCGGACTCGCCCATGAAGGGTTCCGTAGCAGCAAGTATTTCAGTTGATTAAATGAAAGCAAATTGACAACATTTCAAAAATGACACCACCATAAAACAAAAATGCCAATTCTTTATTTTTGTATCCTGAGTTCAAATATATTTTTTTATTTCTTCATTTCTGAGGAAAAAAATATAAACTAAAAAAGGTGTGATGACGTCACTTATACGGCGGACGAGGTAGTTTCCTTTGCCTAAGCATTCCAGTGTTTTAAACGAAAACATTAATGTCAAACAAGACATGTCAAATTGTCAATTGTCACTCACGTTTTTAAATTTCGAATCATTCATGGTGACTTAATGAAACATAATAAGGATAATAACACTGGAAACGAATTTAATATTGACGATTTTAATTTAATTTGAAATTGAAAACATTAAACAAACGTAAACAAGTTTAGGCGCCAACCAGTTGGACAAGACAGTGTTTTTTTGACGGGTTACATTAAAGCAAAGATCGATGTAGCCATCGATCTTTGCTTTAATGTAACCCGTCAGTTCCACCGTACGGTTCCACCGTATGTATGACGTCATTTTCCGCTTACGTCTTTTTAGAATACATCGAATTTCAAAGTTGAAATTATAAATGAAAAGTTCCTAATTTCGCAAAAAGGAAAAATATGGGTGCCCTAGTTTTGGATTTACTTTTAAATAACGGAATATGATATGAATTAATAAAAATATGAAATGTTGTCAATTGCGGATTACGATTTATGGCGTATTAAAAAACTACTTGCTAGATTGACAAATTTGACATTACTAATCCGGAGTTAGTAATTTAAACCACCAAAATAGGTAAGTTAGGCCCAGTTGCACCAAAAGCTAGGCTAAAATAAACTAACTCGAGTTAAGTAACTTCGGGTTAATGCTTTAAAATTTTAACTCAACATTCTGTTGCTCCAATGAAAAATAACACCGAGTCAACTAACTCCGTGTTTTTCTATTTTACGTTGGTATCATAAAAGAGGTTTTGTTCCGTAATGTAATCCAACCAAATATGAATGAGTGAACAATGAGTGAAATATTTATACACTTCTTTTTGTCGCTAGAAAACTTTGTATATGACTATCTCATGTGTCAAGTTTTTTCAAAGACATTTCAATTTGATCGTTTGTGTTTGAAACCAATCTGTCAATTTCGAGTCGTTCAAATATTGTCATGGCAACGTTGACATCATCGATCTTTCTGCAACTCTTCTTTTATAAAAGTCCGAGTTAATATTATATTAGACGATTTCTTCATCATCATCAGACAATAAAAAATCACTCATAATTATTTAGGACACAAAACTGTTTTAAAATCTCTGACATTCGCTTCTACAACCCAACATAACCTCTCAAACGAAACAAATTTGACATTACTAATCCGGAGTTAGTGATTTAACCCACCAAAATAGCTGGGTTAAAATTTTTATAAAATAACCCAAGGTTAGTTCCTAACTCTTGGTGGTGCAAGACGTAATTGTAATTTAACCCCATATTAGCCACTAACTCTGAGTTAATGCATTTAACCTGGGGTGGCGCAAGTGGGCCTTAGATATTTAAATTGTAATTCGATGTTACGATGATTTTGTTAGATAAATAGATTTTTAACCTTTAAGAAGAATGTATATTTTAAAGAGTATATTCTGATAGATTTTTACCAGAATAAAGTATAAAAGAACACAGAATATAAAGATAATTTACCTGTTTCTTATCACTGTCAAATCCAGTAATTTTGTTTCCCTTTTGGTCTACCAGGCACCCGATGGGTTCACAAGCGATAACCTGTCAATAGAAATAGCATTAAGTAAACTGGTTAGTATGCGTAACAAGAAAATAATTAATTAGGCGTGTTTCGTATTTATGTCAGGCTGAACTAATTAGTGCTTCTAATGCTAAAACTATATACACTATATTCCATCTTTTCCTTCAATTTCTTCATAAGAGTCTGGTAATGCTTCCTTTTATTTACGAAGCGTAAGACGTAGCGTGGGTAGCCCCCCAACAAGATGGACCGATGCTCTTGTGAGGGTCGTTGGAAGGCCGCTGGATTCGGGTAGTGCTGGACCGGCAGATGTTAAAGGTCTTTGGGGGAGGCTTTAGTCCAGCAAGGGACGTCTTTCAGTTGATATAATGTTGATGGTGAATGTTTCCTATTGTTATCGTATGTGACGACTGCAATGTCTAGTGGATGAGTAGTATGTCAATAAGTCATAATAATATCCTGGGACATTATTCACACACGGTCATCTGATCCCAAATTAAGCAGAGCTTGTACTATGGAAATCAGATAACTGATATACTACATATACTACTTTCCTTTTGTAAAAATATACTTATAAAGATTTAGGACAAACAGACATGTTCATGCACACAAATATCTGTTCTGGGTGGGAATCGAACCTACGACCTAAAGAGTAAAAGGCAAGCATTTACCAACCACGACAACCGGCCCGTCATAAGTGCAGTTAAAGTGTTACAAACCTCTATAATAGTGTTCTTAGATAGCGGCAGCAGCTGCCTTACGCACTGCACGCTCAGTCCATGTCGGTCCCCAATCTCTTTCTTCAGTTTCTTCATAAGGTTTTGGTAGTGTTTCCTATTGTTGTCATCCCCGCCGTCCGCAAGCGTCGAGTGGATGAGAGTGGCAAGCATGTCGATCAGGGTAGTGAACAGGTTGCTGCGACACAAACTATGTTAATTTATTGTAACAATCTGTCTGCCCAGCCATGATCCGATGTGGTGCTGTTAGTAGGCGATGTGAGATATAACCTCTTTCTATGTATCTCTCAAAGTATTAATTCAAAATTTTTATGTGCTATATTCTTAATGTTCGTATTTGTATAGACAGGTTTTGTTGTGGCATATCATTATTTTTTTGTTTATTTCAGAAGGCGACCAACTACCATTTACACTCGCAACACCAGAAAAAAGTCAGCAATCCAGTGTTGCTAACCCTTCCTATCATTCCGATGAGCTCTGGCGACCTTACTTACACGCAGAAACACTCACTCACATTAATTGCTACTATTAAGGAATATCTTCTGTAAGTTGAAGGTACTTTCCTAGTCAAGCTGCTCTTTGAGCGAATCAACGCTGTGTTCTGCCTCTCCTAAAATATATGTCGCGATCGTTTTTTAGATAAGTGATCTGATCGAAATATACAACTTTAGTGGTGCTTTAAGTTTTTTTGAGTATCAAAGTCTTAGTTGACATATAAATTAATGGCATCAACAGCCTTATGTGGACATCGAATATATTCATTACAACCAGATAAGCGAGATATATATATAGAAAGAGATTATATCGATGTGCGACAGTCACCCGATGAGAACATTGCTGCAAAGTTTATATGATCTTCGATTAATATGTTTCATGTATTGTTATTGTCAGTTATTTCACGAAATGACAATGTTGGCACAAAACAAATGCACTTTTCTGCTGATATCACGTCACAAATGTTAATTCCTTGTTGCAACCAACTGCAAAATGAACGACAAAATCACGGATGAAGGTGACTCTGACACATGAGAACCAAAAGATTTAAATATTAGACGAATATTTTTAAAAGTTATGTTATAGAAGCAAAACAGCACTGCGTGCGCACTTAAAGCGCCAAAATGTCATGTGAGTGTTTATATGTTTGCTCATAGCCAGTTCTTTTACCTTTATCATATCATCCAAAGTAAGTCCACTGCTGGACCAAAGCCTCCCCAAGGAATGGGGGCCATAATATGCCATAATCAACAATTTACCTTTAGCGTACACCTAAATGAGAGGAGCTTTTACAGGCCGTCTATTAAATTTAATCCAAGACTTTTTTCTTTTCAACCTAGAGGGACTTGTTTGATCTAATAACAACAGTAATAATAGTCGCCAAATGTGTTTGTGTACGTCAATTATATGTTTGTGAAGTACCCTGCTATAAATATATTAATTTGCCTAGCGTGGGCGATTTCCGTAAACCGAAAATTAAAAGACTAGTTTTGGAAATTTCTTTTAACTTTGGATGTGTTTCACTAGACCGTTAAGGACTGCTTAAAGGACCTACACTATGTGGAAAATCACATCTTGTTTACAGAAAAACAATGATATTTCTCTTGAATTACTACACTGTAAAAGCAAAATGGTCATACTTTTAATTCTCTGTACCTAATTTGTAACAATTGGTAAAGCAGTGGCAAAATTTATCTTTATTTTTAAATATGTCACCTAACGATTGATCGTTAATTTATAGAACAAGTACCCAATAAAATGACGTGCTCACAACTGTAAATCCCCTGACGATCGCTCATCTATATACTGACTGTGTGACTTAGTGCTTAACTTCACCCTAACCCATCACTTAAGCCATTATATTTTGAACTCTATTGACTGTATTACAAGTAAAAAAAACAATTTACAGATTACTATTTCCGATATTAATAATGTTTAGGTAGATACCTGTTATTATATGCGTCAATCAACTGGTGTGCGACCAGTTGCGTGAGAAGTACCGCCCAGTCGGCAGTGAGTTGGTACGAGCGGCGTATCCCGTCGAACATGCCGCCCGCCAGCGAGAAGCGCAGCTGTAAGGCGTCGGGCGCCGCGTCGTCTTGCCAGCCGTCCCCGCACGCCGCCCGCTCGTGTTCCCGAGCGTGGGTCAGGTAGTGCTGCAGTTGTGCGTGGATTGAGCTTAGGAGACTCTCCTGAGAAAGATAATAATAATATCCTGAGACATTATTTACACACAGCCATCTGATTCCAAACTAAGCTGAGTTTGTGCTATGGAAACCAGACAACTGATATACTATTTTTTCTTTTGTAAATACATACTTATAGAGATAATTACAAACAGACATGTTCATGCACACAAATATCTGTCCTGGGTGGGAATGGAACCCACGACCTCCGGCGTGAAAAGCAAACATTTGCCAACTACGACAACAGGCATTTCCAATGTGATTAGAATAGCATTGAGTGTTAAGCATTAGAGGTCCATAAGTGATTGGCGAGGAGTAACTAGGGTCGCGGTCAGTCCATCAGTGACCGCCAAACTGGTTTAATTTCTGAGCGTCTCTGTGCTTCGGAGGGCACGTTAAGCAGTAGGTTCCGGTTGTAGTAATTAGACAATAGTCGTGAAGCTATGTCAGAGGTCTAATGGGCGGCTTGAACAACTCTGGCGCTAAGGTAACTGGTGCCCATATGAAAAGTAGTTAGTGTTCAAATTCTGTCGACAGTCCTAAATTATTATTCTCCAATAAAATTAGGACTAAGAATGTCGAAGAGAGAAAAGAAAGGCAACATTACGGTCATAAATGAATTATAATATGGGCAATTACAGTACATTGAAATATTGGCTACTATTCTTACCAAAACATTCTTATAAAGGCGGCATCAGCACCAAAAGCGATCACTCGATAAAACGAGAAGGATAGTAAAAGCAATATAGAGGAAATACAGATGTACGCATGTTGAGACTTCATTACGCATAACATATTCAATGTTTATTGACTGGAACGACCGCGCATGACATTTTAGAACTGATTGCCTTTAATATTACTAAATATTGATATTATTATACTTCTTACCTTCTGATCATCTTGATGTCTCAAACAAGTGAGAACTAAAGACAAAAGTGGTTCGTTGGCGAGTCGCACAGAGTTGATCCCGCCGCACGCGCAGCCTCCACCGCAAGCACCACCGCTCACACCACGCTTGCCACCACTACCGCCACCTGAAGACCTGTACAAGCAAAGCATATTATTTCTGTACTCAGGACGCAGTCCGTCTTAACTCAACCACAAATCAACCTAATGATCTGAGAAAAGGTTACAAATTTTCACTTAATAATACTGACCAAGTATGACCAGATTTGGGGTACGGATCCGTAAATATTGCCCCCCATTGTGTGAACCATTCTAGATATTGTGAAACTCAATATTTCATCAAGCAATCAATAGACAAAATTCTTTAAGCCATGTTAAACTACTGCGCTGCTGAAGAACCATTACACTAGTAGGGTAACCACTGTCCATACCAAAAAATAGATAAACAGTAGGATTTGATATGGATTATTGTGCGTTATCATCGTTCATTGTAGGTAGTATGCTTTTGTAAGGGACGTAGGTTTAAATTTAGATACATGCATTACGAAAATGCAATAAACAAAGTATTAACATGTTGAAGAACTTACCAAGTTAGTATTTTTACTGATACAATATTACTAGCAGTTGCGTATTCCACAACTTTATTCTGTTACGTCTCATAACACCTATTGTGTAATAAAACTTACCCTTTATAGCTAGGACTTTGATGGCTCTTACAATCACGATGTGAACTGCCCCCTCCACCGCTCCCACCTGAACAACCACCACTACATCCAGCGCCCCATCCGCTTTCTAATATCTGCGACAAACATTCTATTTAACAAAATATATTGGAACTTATTCTAAAGAAATAACGTTCGATTTCCAATAACAGTATTTTGTAAGGATCACAAAATACGGTTATAGGAAACTAGCTGTGCCCTACGGTTTTACCCGCGTTAATCTTTATAAATTATCATAGCTCCTCCCCCGTAGGTGATAGCGTGATAATATGTAGCCTATATGTTGACCTGACCTCTTAGTAATACTTTTTGAGATTAGCCCGGACATACATACAGACAAACAGACAAAATTTCTAAAAGCTATATTTTTGGCTTCAATATCGATTGTAGATCACGCCCCAAGTATCCTTTTTAAAGCATATTCAATGTACAGTTTTGACTTTCCTACGATTTTATTATATGTATAGATTGATCCAGCTTTTAGAATGTGTCGGTCCAACTTGTGGGGGCCTGCCCACGCTGCGTCTTCCGGTTCGTGGTGGCCACTCGAGAACTTTTCTGCCCAGCGGCCATCGATTATACGAACCATGTGCCCCGCCCACTGCCACTTCAGTTTGGCAATTCTTTAGGCTTTGTCGCCTACTTTGGTTCGGATTTCGACATTTTCGATGCCATCGCGCAGGGATACAGCTTAGCCCTCTCCATTGCTCTTTGGGTGACCTTGAGCCTTCTTATGAGGCCCATAGTAAGCGACCACGTCTCTATTCCATAGGTCTCCAATTATAATATGGTTATTACGCCACATGCTGTTCTTATTGGACCATATTTGTAAGAAATAAATATCTAATTTCCTTTGAGAACATTTTTAGGGTAGCTTGAATCGATAACCTAGTCTAACCTTGTAGGTAATTGCGCTATAAGCGGTTCTACAATCCACACTACGATCTTTTGCGGGTGCGGGCAGTTTAATCTCTTATTTGTAGGGAATAAAATCCAATGGAATCAGTAGTATTAAGCGTTTGTGTTTGTATCGCAGTTACGGCTCTAGAAGTGGGCGTTGTTATTTGATTGTGCAATTTCGACACAAGGCGTTAAGGAATAGTCTAATTTTCAATGACAATAATACCTGTCCCGCTTGCTTGAGTACTCGTCCCTGAACGGCCGCAGGTAGTTTGGCAACTAGCGGCGCTACAAGCCACACTGACTCAGACCATTTGCTTGTGGACACCACACCGCGATCTGTGCCGGTTCTGAAATAGTAGATAAAAATAATATGAGGAGTTTTTCCACACAAGCAATAGTTTAAGTTCACTTCGCTTTTAATATTAATGTGACTGATATTAGTTATCTTAGGACAACAAACATAATTCTATTTTATTTTATCGTATAGCAAGCAATAAATCTGAGGTCCGGCGGAATAGAACATGCATCTTCTGCCAAAAATACTTCCTTATCCGTTATTCCATAGCTTATCAAAACTAGGCTCAAAATTACAAGCTCCCTTTTTAATCGATAGGTATAGGCGCCAACTATCCTCTTTTTTTGTAGGAAAAATGACCTGGATTGGGACAAGATATAGCTTCAATTCCCACCAGACGGTTAAATTAAAGATCCCCAGTTCGAGTCTTATGATACTAATTGAAACAGTAGCCACAACGATGGCAATTGCAAGAAATGTGTAAATCTGTGATGCCTTCATGTAATAGAATAGAATTTTTCTTTATTGGCAACCAAGATTCAACAACAATAAAAACTACTTTACTACTTTTTCTAATAAAAACTTACGAATATAGTCGTAGGTTTTACTAATAATCTTGTTGAATTAATTAAGCACCGATACTAAACAAAAACAAAGACAATAATACGAAAATAAGGGTTGTATCGCCGATGCGACATACATTCCATGGTAGATGGCACATTAGTGACCCAGTATTTAGTCCAGACGACTCCCAACTATGCTTAAGACGTTGTTAGAGCTGGCCCACAACCTGCGCACCAAAGAAGAGCACCTTTTACGCAGCAGTTATAGAAGACATTACAGGGAAATAGCGCAAGATAAGCCTTTAACTTTCCGAACAGCAAGATGAATTTAACATGCTAGATAATAGACAGACAAGTGATTTAATACTAGCTAAGCTCCGCGGTTGCACCCACGTTAAATTTAATAAATTATAGCCTGTGTTATTCGGATGTATAGTCTATATTACAAAGTTTCATCAAAATCCGTTCCGTATCCATACTCACAAAATTTCGCATTTATAATATTAGTAGGATGTTCCTTTTTACATTATATTTTGTTTCAGCTGCGGTTACCTGTCCTTGTCTGGAGGCGGTGGAGCTGGTTGCTGGAAGACATTGATGACGGCGCGTGCTACCGTGTCGAGCCATGCGCTCAACTCACTGGAACCACTAGGGAACTGCTTGAACATCAGCTGTAGGTCTAGCCAGGACATGCGGAGCGACCATTGCTCCAAATTCTACCGACAGAAAAATACAACAAAGGTTTCAAATTACTAGTCATAATCATCATCATCATATCTGCCGTAAGACGCTCATTGCTAGAGAAAGGCCCCCAAAGATCTCCACAATTGCCCGTCTTGCGCTATCCGCATCCAGCGACTTCTAGCGACCCTCACAAGATCATCGGTCTATCTTGTAGGGGGCAAGAAACAAGAAAACGTGGATAGTATGCCTAGAAAATTGAGCCCAGGCCAATTTGATAGGAAAGTTTTCATAAAGTCGTTGGGAGATTTGAAAGATATTCGCTCTGTCTCTGTTAGTTACTCTGTGGAAAATAAATCTTATCTTTACCTTCAAGTTATGGGAAAATTTGCAGCCATGATAAAATACAAACAAATTAATCATAGAACATTTCGCTTGAGAAAATAACATCATATGATATCCGTTTTATACTGTTTAAGGCTTCGGTACGATACCCCCACAGGACAACTATTTCTGTGTCCCATTTATAGTTTTTAAGAGCGTGGGTGTGCTTTGTGTTCATAAATTTCATGTTTGTAAAGTCCCGCGATGCAATGATTAATTTCCCTAGTTCGGGGGTTGTCTTTAAACATGTACATTTGTTAATGTACATTTTTCTAGATTTAGGGTCCTCTAAATCCATTCTGGTTCATGATTATCGGTTGAGTAGATAAGGCGTGAAAAACAAACTCACGTTCACATTTGTAATAGTTTGGAAGGATTATTATATTCATTACTCTTCTCTCTCTAGAAATAGTAACAAGATGAAACAACAACAACTGAATCTTACCTCTAATAATCGTGTTATCATTGTCTTCTGGTCGAGATCGGGGTGAGTATGACTCGCTGACTCAGGATAACAGATCATGTGCAGTAACCTAATAAAACAAACACATTAATACCACCACATTTCTTAGGCAACATCGATTAACAAGAATAAGCAGTCCATATTAAGTAGTATCCCATCCCGCTGTCGTAGACGTTCCAACTTGCCGCAACAAGCAGCAATAGGGGGTGCGGACTAATTTTCGTTTATTTCTCAGTATCAACATTCACCACAAATAGGGTTGACCTCTCTAAAATTTGGCAAACACGACAAAACGTGTGAATACCCCGTATTTTGGAGTCTAGCCTCATAACTTTCCTATGACTCGCTGCTAGTGCCAGAGTCAATTCGCCGGTTGTCCACTCCGCAGCAATGCATTGTGTAATTTTAGGCTCGGACTACAAATGCAACCAAGCCCGGACGCCCTCTAAACTAGGACAAATCCGGGGAAACCCGCAAGAATGACAACCCAAACTACAGATAAAGCCTAACGATAAAAACAAAATTAATGAACTACTTAAAAATGAATTACTTCCTGAATTATATTAGGTCTTTACCTATGAAATTGCCGTTCTGCAGTACTGGCCATTTCAAATCAAAATAATTTTTGTTTGGCTAAGAATTCTAATTTCAAATTAATTTTATTTTAAAAACATGGATTCTTTTTTCCAAAAGTAGTCATTTCTTTATTGATTAGTGTTACATTTTCATCGCATTTCAATCTTTTTCGTCATCATGGATACGTTAAAAATTCGAGTAATTATGGAATATGAGTACCGTCGTGGCAGCAACGCGGCACAAGCGGCACGCAACATCAACGACGTTTACGGAGCTAACACTACAAACCAACGCACCACCTGTTATTGGTTTGCTCGCTTCCGTTCTGGAAATTTCGACCTGAAAAATGAACCTCGCGGTCGTCCGAAGACTTTGGTCGACAATGACGAATTAAAGGCGGTTGTGGAAGCTGATGATACACAATCTACGGCTGAATTAGCAGCAGCTTTCGACGTTAGCGTCAAAACAATATTGGTCCATTTGCGTCAAATTGGCAAGGTAAAAAAGCTTGACAAATGGGTGCCCCACGAACTCAATGATCGCCAGCGCGAAGTACGCGTCGAGACGTGCCTTGCACTGCTCAACAGACACACAAATGAAGGAATTTTGAACCGCATTGTTACCTGCGATGAAAAATGGATTCTGTTTGATAACCGCAAGCGCTCAGCAAGTTGGTTGGATCCTGGTTCAGCACCTAAACAATGCCCTAAACGAAAACTTACCCCTAGAAAAGTGATGGTCACTGTTTGGTGGTCTAGCGCCGGTGTGATTCATCACAGCTTCTTACCAAACGGGGTGAGCATTACTGCAGATGTGTACTGTGAAGAACTGAGCACAATGATGGAGAAGCTGGCGCATCTCCAACCAGCATTGGTCAATCGCTCGTCTCCGCTGCTCCTGCACGACAACGCGCGACCTCATACTGCACAGCAGACGGTCTCCAAGTTGCAAGAACTGGGGTTGGAAGCTCTCCGTCATCCGCCCTACTCACCAGACCTTGCGCCTACAGACTACTACTTTTTCCAGAATTTGGATAACTTCTTGGCGGGAAAAAAATTCAATACCCGAGAGGCAGTACAAAATGCCTTTGAAGAATTTGTTGCCTCCCGTCCAGCTGATTTCTTTAAGAAGGGCATCAATAAACTGCCACTGCGATGGCAAAGATGCATTGATTGCATGGGTGATTACTTCGATTAATACAAATAAAAAAATTCATGAAAAAAATTCGTTTAAATTTTTTCATACAAAACGGCAATTTCATAGGTAAAGACCTATTATTAGTGAATAGTTTTTTAATTTAATTTACATCATGTTTAGTAAATTGATATCAAATCGATCTCCCATTTAACTTCCTTGCATTACGTGCCTCCGAATCCGAACAACGTGTTTTAAGACGTTGGAAAACTAGAGTGAATTGGCACGTAATGAAAATGTGCGGTGAATTGTATTCAAGCACAAGCTCATTAAGAAAAAAAATAACAGAACATATGTTACGTACCTTTGTGCCTGTCTGGGCGTGAGCATGGGATCTAAGAGCATATCAGGCTGGTACAACTCATCGGGGTTCTGCAAACACTTCTGTAACACCCACTCCTCAGAACATATTTCAGCTAACACTCTCCGTGCTAACGACGACAAAGATTGCGACGAGTCTAACAGAGTTGAACCAACTCCACCGCTACCCCTGCAATCATTGTTGGCTTTGTGTTAACTCAAATGCAACCCCCATAGTACATAACCGTCGATGGATCCCAATGTATGCCAAGTTATCCCGTTGGTTATTTAATGTATGAACAGTTGTGAGTTAGCGAATCACCCAATGGCTTGTAGACCATCGTTTCTAACACTTAACTATTGGAAATAAGATTGACTGCAGCATAGTATAAAGAGAATAGCAGGATAACTTCAAAGGTAAAAAAAACTTGCAAAAGTCGGCACTGAAATGCAGATTGAGGATCACTTATTGTCAATTTAAGTGCTTCCCATCTAAAATGTGCTCATCTTATTGTTAACGCATATAATGTCCATTGTTGTTCATATAATAAAAAACATTCCCGATCAAACTTTAATTCTGTTAGATTAATTGTTCAACTAATCATGAATTATTAGAATTTAGATAATTCTAATTCATGATTAGTTCAATCATCATCAATTATTATAATTCATCAAAATTGATTAGTTAAATCATGAATTAGAATTATCTAAATTCTAATAATTCATGATTAGTTGAACAATTAATCTAACAGAATTAAAGTTTTATCGGGAATGTTTTTTATGATCTTGATGATTGATCTTAGATTATTATCATCCATTTTAGATTAAACAGTGCCTTTAAAGAAAACTACAAAAATAACAATTACATATAGAAATCTTAAGACACCGACAGAAATGTAATTTGTATGAGACACAGCATTTTGAACTGATCTATGCTCCTACTCTAATTGCTCATAATGGTTTAATTTAAGCCTTCACACTATTGATATAAGGTTTGAACTTACTAAATTCGCAGTGAAGACTAAAACAGCTTCCATTATACGCTCAGTATCATAAAGTTTTTATATGTAAGTGAGATAGTGTTTCCGCCACACTCCATGTGGTCGGCACTTGATTATACAGTGCACTTAATATTAACATACTATTCTTTTTACACTATGCTTACACTATATACTAAAACTAAACAGTAGGTGAAATAGATGTGAATTAGTCGTTGTACAGACTTGTATGAAGTAAAAGTATTAAAAATACGAGTTGTTAACACAAACGTGAACCTTAGGACGACACATCGTGACGGACACTAACCCTTTACTTACAACATGTTAGTTACATTGATGTGAAGCAACAGACTGATCAGTTGGTATGGCAGATTGGTGAACATGACATTAGCGATCATTTGGAGAACTAAATTGTTTTAAATTGACTTAAGTGTCAAGATATGCAGAGCATCGTGACAGTATCACAAGTAAATGAATATAACAAATCTTTATTTCAGACTTGCATGAGTGAAAAAGTGAGTACAAAAACCCTACTGCTGAGCAAACCAAATCCGTTTTTATATGCAGGTTTTCACGGTTTTACGTAAACATTGTTATTTAATTTAAATAAAATATATTATAACTTCATGAACTAATGATGAAATAAGTTTGTGATATATAAAAAATACTTTGACACCCTGATCGTTATTTTTTAGTATGGGAAGTTAATCTTTTGTTTCTAGTATATAACATGTTGAGCTTCAAAGTTACGCCCACAATAAGTTATGGAGCTTTATTTGCCCATTACAGTATTATACTTTGTAAATATATCAAAATAATATGTTAATATCTCTTGTTGCACACCAACTGCCACTATTTAATCTTCAGCTCGTATCCATTCTAAGGTGGTTTACAAGAGATCGCTTTATGCGATAAGACCGCCCTTTGTACATCTTGGCTATGTAATATGTCACAACATGTAGTCTATTTTCAAAAAGGGAGTGTACTACGTAACATAATAGTTTGTTAGTTTCCAAATAGCTGCTACAAACTCACATATATTACCAATATCACAGCTTCAACGTGAAGACTGCCATCATCATAACCAAAGATCAATACCCAATTCAATATTTATTCTCATGAACTATATGTATGCTCAGTATTTACACCCCGAGAAAAGAAAGAGATAGAGTCGTGTAGTGTATCCCTCTCTTTTATGCGGCGCGATATACGTGGCAAGTTTATATAGATGTATTTGTAAGTAAAGAGTTGAATTAGTAGAAGGACAACGTTACAACCATGTAGGGTCTCCTATGACAGACAAGGATAAAGCAACTACACATCGAGACGTCCCAGCGGAATGGAGGAGCAAACAATATGAAGAGAAGCGAAGCGAGTGAACATTGGCGTAGCCGCGGCAGACGGATAACTAACATTACCTTCTACGTGTGATACTCTTTGGTTGCTCTATGAAACGCTTGTCTGTTGTTTTACCGACTTAAAAATATATTAACTGTATGTATTCTTTATGTTACGCGATTTTTCCGATGATTGTAATTCTTCTTTATCAAATTCTAATACATATCTGCTTTATTTATAAGAGCTGGCCAAGTGCGAGTTTGGCTCGAATATGGAGGGTTTCTGTGGCTTCCTTAATCGTATAAATAGTTATTTACTCATTTATTTATTACAAGTTGACTTTTAAGATTTTTGACAAAAGGAGTAATAACGAACAGGATTAAAATTTTCATTTACGACTTTTTTATATCACTATATTCGGATAGAAAGCTATTTTAGGGGGCGCTACTATTTCAATTTTTATGATTATTTTTTGAATGTTGACCCCCAACTTCAGCCTCATTGGCAAAGTAAAAATCAATATTTCAGTTGTAATAATACAGAGACATATACTGCTATGAACTACTGACACATACCGTAAGGATTTATTGTACTGATACGGAAATGTGATCCTCGACATTTAACAGGAATTTGCAAACTTACGGACGTTACTACTACTATTAAGAACATTTAGCATAATTCGCAAATGTTGCTTTGTGATTTTCGAGTGTTGTTTAGTTTAATTGCTTAATTAGGCTCCTATCCTATCTACGAATATTCTTTTCCTTCCCTTTTTTACCATTGTAAATATTTTCTCAAGAAACTATGATCGATTTTTAATCGCGTCAATAAAACTAAACAAATGACTGTACATTTATTAATATGTATTCATATCAATCCAAAAATCTGATTTTTTGTTTTATTAATAATCATTAAAAATAATTATTACATTATTATAGCTCTAAGACACCACTTAGGTTTATATTTGATCTATCAGGCGCTATTGAAATAACTCGTCTGCTAAATTAACTTTTGAAAAGAAAAGTACTAAATCCAATATTTTAAGAAATTTTGTATTTTTAGGTTTTACTCATTTAACTGTTTTATTTTTTAAATTTATAGTTACGACACTACTTTATCAAAGCTTTGTATCCTAGACTATAAAGTTAAGGGGTAATCATCATCCTATTATAATGTGGGTTTTAAAGTGTGCCTAGCTACGCCAATAGTGTACATAATGTCATGATACGAGTATGTACAAGAGCACACAGTGATGCCACGTCCTGGCTGGAATGTGCAACCGTGTAACTCAATATAAAATAAAACAAACCTAGGAGTTCTATGGCCCCCACTCATCTCTGAATCTACCATCCTAAGAAAAAAATAACGCGGGTCAATATAAATTCTTCAATTATATACTGAAAAAAAGGTAGATATAAATGTTATTTTTTTGTTTGTTGTACATGATCCTTGAGCTTAAAGTAATTGGAAATTTTTGTTTTATACATGATAATAACACAAAGTAACTATAGATAGTTGCTTCACTTAGTTCAGTTGGACATGAAGTAGGAGATTCCTTGAAATTGCGCTATGGTATTTTGACAACAGAATGTACTGTTGTTTTCATATGACAGCCGCCCCAATACTAAACAGTACAAATTAAAATAAATTAATATCGCTTTTCATTTGCTGAACTAGCAATTATTAAAAGGACAGGGGATCCTTATTTCTGTCAATTTAGTCATGGCGGTAAAAAGTTTCAGACATTTTTGAAATCAGTTGCATAATTTAAGTGCGGGTGGGAATCGAACCCAGGAACCACGGGGTATCCGGCCCCGTGTACGTTAACCGCTGCACCACCACACCTTGGTGCTAAACTCGAATTTATACAATCCATTTTACAGTTAGATATTTCTTAACGCAATTATGACGCTTTTGGTAATACTACGAGGAAATACACGATGAAATCTGTCAACAAGTTAAGTCTGTCTTTTTAATTCGCGCTATAATAGAAAGAGATGTAGCTAAATTTAAATTAGAATAATCGTGTACAATATAGGAGAGCTAGCATTATCTCAGTATTTTTGACATGACGTAATCATCGCGAATCGCGAAGACAGCGTCTCGTAGCGGTATACCATGGCGAATTTTCATGTTATTGTGAATTAGTCACACAGACCGGGAGGTATTTCATCTCTCGTTTACTCCGAACTCTCTTATGGCTCGGACTGTGCGGCGTTCATTCCCTTGTGTTAATTTGCAGACACCATGCTGCAATATATATCCGTTTATTAAGATAATGAGGAAGTACTAATAGTAAGTCGCACGGAAAGTTCTCTTTGTCAATATATTAAAATATATTCTCTCGTAAATTTAATTTTGACCCCATGGACGTAGCTATATATGGAGTAATATGTACTGAAAAATAATGCAAAAAAGGGATTATTTTGCTAAAACCATCGCAACATCGTTGTTCTTCTTTTGATATTATGGATCGGGTCGGGTTGGCCAAGTTCATAGTGCGGTGGCATCGAAATGCCGAGTGAGACAGGTACACTTGTGGAAAACGTTCAGAAAACTTACTATTCGTGAAGGATAAGACTTGTAAATGCTGTATGGTTGTCTACGGGAAGATAGGTCACCAAGACTGACATTCAGCCCAAAGATTATTCTTATTAAGAAATTCAAAGAATTCCTTGGTGCAACCGATCAAAAAAATTAAAAGGTTTAGTAAATATCTCAAGGATCATGTCAATATATAATAAATCAGCGTACATAAGTAAGAAGCTTAATTGAGGAGTACTTACGACATGAGATCAAGTTGTGCATCGGTGGGGACCGTGTCACTGGTGCCCAATATATGTGATAGCTCGCAAGACTTCTTGCCGCCGGATTTTCCGCCGTCGCGGGCCGTCGAGTCTCCTACCACTAGAAGAACGAAATAGATTCGTTAGTTGGAGTTGGTAAATTCTCGCTTTTCAAGCAGCAGGTCGTGGGTTCGATTCCCACCCAGGACAGATATTTGTGTGCATGAACATCTCTGTTTGTCCTGAGTCTGGGTGTAATAATTATCTATATGTCTGTATTTACAAAAGAAAAAGTAGTACATGTAGTATATCAGTGATAGCACAAACTTGGTGCTTAATTTAGGATCAGATGGCCGTATGTGGATAATGTACCTGGATATTATTATTTCATTATGTTTCTCGAAGATATCGGTGACTTAGATTCCTTAAAACATAGAGTTTTAATTAACAGCATTGCGAAAAGCACTAATTGCGCCCCCGTTAAATAAATTTGATTACAAATCCGATTTATTTTAATTTCAATCTTTAATGAATGAGGTAGCTTGTTCAAGTCCAAGGTAATGGAGCCATGGGATTAAATCTCGGGTTAGGACAATAAGTGATATTGGTAGTGTGTTACATGCCCATGACTTAGAGAGCACGCAAAATTGTCGGTCCTACAACAGATGTCTCCTCAGTCGAACCATCCCGCATCGTATGAGACGGAGAGCGAGTGAAAAGAGAGCAGTCGAGCCAACCTAGTCGGGGAGTGAGCGAAAAGTGAGCGCAACTGAATTTACACACAACTATAATATGTTCAGATGACTCGTGAGGAAACTTACTGAGTATAGCTTTGAGCGTGGCTAATACAGGTCCAACGCCGATGTTCTTGTGTGCGGCGGCGAGTAAATGTCTGTCACAAGACAAACGCACTCCTGCTGCAGCCCCGCCTGGGCCCGGGGACGTTGACACGGAGTATAATCCTGGGAAACAATATTTCTTTATGGATTCTTCAATATATATTATAAGCAATATGTATAAGAAAAAACCACGTAAATCGTGACATGTGAGTAATCAAAATTTCCGCTTCTTTTTGGTAAATCTTTTTGGACTTCATTAGTTTCAAAGATCACATATTGTGTAGGTTGTAACTCTACAGTGTGCCTGTGTACTATCATGCGCGAAAAAATCGGAGATATCCCTTAAAGCTAAATTGAAAGGATTCAATCGAACATTCGCTAAGGTATAGCCCATTTTTATTTGGATAGGGTTTTATTATTATAAAACCCTATCCAAATAAAAATGGGCTATACCTTAGCGAATGTTCGATTGCTAGAATATTTTGTCGTTAGAGATCCTGCTCAGTACCTATTGGTACTGAGCAGGATCTCTAACGACAAAATATTCTAGCACAATTTTACTTATAATCTTGTTTAACTCTTTGACCATGTAACTAATGAAAGATAGAGCCATGCATTCATTAAATTTTTGTTGATTATATATAAAGATAGATTCATTTATTTGTATGAAACATGTGTTACATTTTTACATGTGGTGTTAAAATGAGAACTCTTTTGGTCTAATATTCGTCTAGATTTGAATTTTTGCATATAAATCTAATGTTATATTTAAAAATAAGTTACCAGGTTGCGGCGTATCCACAGTCTTGAATAGCCTCAGTAACAAATGGCACGTGAGTCTCGCGCCGGTGTCAGGGGACGGTGCATTGGGGGCATTGCCGGAACTACCACCACCGCCACACGCCTTCAGTAATGATGGCAGTGCTGCGTGACGCACAAAGTCTTCTAGAGAGAAGCAGTGGCGCGCTGAAAGAAGAAAAATGGGTTTAGGGAACAATAACTAATAGAAGGATTGGCGATCGCAGTATGATGCTCATTTTGGACGTTGCTGCCCGTTCTCTGGTAGATACTGCCCGCCATTCTATGTTATACTAACTAAACTAATTTTATTCGTATTGCATTTCTTTCTAACAAAAATTTTATGAAAAATACAGGGCATCTTTAAGTATGTCAAATTAGTTTTGTCATGTTAAAACCTAGTGATGCACCTGAAGCGCATAGATAGTGCGCCTATTAGAAGCAGTTTAATGGTTTGACAGTTCTATGTAGGTCCTGTTCTTTTCATACGAGCTATATTAGAGAGATACTTAAATTAGTGATGCAAAATACAGAACCCCGCGCACTGCCTCGGGGATGGAGAAGTTACTATAACCTGCAGGAGCAGATACGGCGGTGGATATTCGTCACTGTCAAGTATTTGTGTTGCCTAAACCAGTGTTTTTCAACCTTTTTCATGACGCGGCCCCTTTAGTATGAACAAATATTTCGCGACCCCCCTACCGATTTCTACCCGCTTTTTTTAGGGTTTCCATTTTTTAGGGTTCCGTACCCAAAAGGGTAAAACGGGAACCTATTACTAAGATTTCGCTGTCTGTCTGTCCGTCTGTCACCAGGCTGTATCTCATGAACTGTGATAGTTAGACAGTTGAAATTTTCATAGAAGATGTATTTCTATTGCCGCTTTAACAGCAAATACTAAAAAACAAAATAAAATACATATTTAAGGGGGGTCACATACAACACACGAGAATTTTTTGCTCGTTTTTATAGATAATGCTACGCAACCCTTCGTGCGAGAGCCCGAGTCGCACTTGGCCGTTTTTTTTAATTATATGACAAATATTAAATCCAACAGATTTATTAATTATCATAATTAGGGTTCGGATAAATACATTATTAAAATGCGTGTTGAGGGAATGAGTAATCGAGACACAATAAGCGCTACGGGGGGTAACGCCGGCTATGCAGTGGCGGCACGCACGATTGCAACTTGCGTGTTTTGCGACTAGTTGAGACCGTCAGTCGGTTATTGCTTGTCGAGCGTCAGCCATTGTATTTACGTATTTAACTGAAGCGACTTTTAATTATTGAATATGGATAAATTTCTGAAAAGACCAACGGAACCGTCGACATCTAGCGGGAATGATGAAACTACAATAAAAAAAATCTTCATGACGAAAGTTTCTTATTTGCTTCAAAGTAATCTCTTCACTGTTTCTTATTTGCTTCGAAGTATTCTCTTGATAAAGTTTTTCTTGATATTTTATTCAATCTAGGATAAGCGATATGACGTGTGATGTTATTGATCAAGTCATGGAAAAAATAAAAAAATGTAGCAGTCTCCTTGGAATTTGATGAATCTACAGATATTGCGGATTATGTGCACTTTCTAGCTTTTGTGTGTTTTGAATGAAAATTTTATACAAGAAATACTAATGTATAGCGCTTCCCACGAATACTGCAGGTCAGTGCTTGTACAATATGTTTCTTGAAGGTACGCAAAATATGAATATCTATCGGGCAAAATAAATGTATTGCTATTTGTAGTGACCGTAAGCCATGACTGGTGCGAACAGTGATATTGTTGCTAGACTGAAAGAACAGATACGAAACGCCTATTGACGCATAGCTTTTTCCATCGCCAAGCTCTTGCAGCTAAAACCTTGTCACAGGAATACGATCAAGTTCTAAATATTATTATAAAAATTGTAAATTCTATTAAATAAAAAGCGCCTCAGACACATCTGTTTCGAAAAAAAAATCATAATATGACAGCACTCCACCAACATTTACTTTACCATACAGAGGTTAGGTGGTTGTGAAGAGACGAAATACGCCAGTGTTCGAACTTCCCGCTTAACTTCCAATGTATTTGCAGCAGGCGTAATCATAATGCTCCAAATTAATTTGCGAGCCTATGACTAGCTTTCCCAACCTTTTGCAACTTCCCTATAGAAGCTTCGCGACCCCCCTACAGATGCTTCGCGACCCCCCAGAGGGTCGCGACCCACAGGTTGAAAAACACTGGCCTAAACAAACCAAGGCGACCTGTATAAACTGGGGTCACCGGCATCAATAGTCACTAGAATAGAGTCTCAATAACACATCTACATGCTTATGGTATTGGAAGTCATAATGAAACGCTGATTCATATTTTCCCATGAATGATTCCAATTATCGCATACCTAGAGGGATTAGAAAGTATACAGTAGAAGATAATTGCCAACTAAAACCCGCTTTTGGTTCATATAGGTCCAAAGAAAACTCACCGACAAGAATACAGGTGAAAACAGCCAGCGCATCATGCGCAGCGGCGTCGTGTAGATCCCGATGTAGTAACAAGTCGGGGTACAGCGGCGGGGGCGCAGCGTGCGGGGCGGACGCGGGGTAGTGCTGCGCGCCGCACAGCGCCACGAGCGCGCCCAGCCACTCGGCCGCCAGCCCGCTGCACCACGCCGTCATCTCCGCGCACACCACACCCAACTCGTTCACACTGGTGAAAATGTGATTAGTCAGTAATTTAAACACACTAGTTACATATGCAAATTGGTCAGTAATTTAAACACACTAGTATAAATGCGAATTGGTCAGTAATTTATACACACTGGTTACAAATGCAAATTAGTCAGTAATTTATACAAACCGGTTACAAATTCAAATTGGTCAGTAATTTATACACACTGGTTAAAAACGCAAATTGGTCAGTAATTTTACACACAGGTTACAACTGTAAATTGTTCAGTAATTTGTACGTACTGGTGTCAACTTTTGCTAAAGGTAGCTAGAATTCATAAAACTATGCTGATACAATTCAATGAAATATACTTGAATGTAAAGATGAAATTAAACTTTTCTTTCTGGCTTACCGATCGTTGTCGACTTCTCGACACACAGCGAGCATGGCCGAACATACGAAGCTGTATCTGTTTGCCGAAGATTCTGCCACTTGACGTGCCCATGCTATTTCAATTTTACCTAAAAAAAACATAATTCGCTCAAAATCCAAAAAAGAATAAACAAAATAAAAAACCTAGTTTATATATATTTATTATTTAAGAAGCTATGCACCATCCTTCATAAACTACATATTTTGCATTGCTATTGGGTGAGCGCAGCAAATTTTCTGGATGCCCAAAAAGTACATTCTTGTGTATTACGAAAGTAGGACCAAAAATATAAAATTGTTATTATTTATATAAAATATTCCTGTTTATAGGATAAATTTGATATATTTTGCGACGCAAATGAAAGTAACGTATTCATAAGTTAAAGCAATTATTTTTACTCTCAGTTACAATTATAAATAGCTGAACGAATCAAGGACATCATTGACCTTACGGAATAGGCGGATGTTCAAATGAGAGAATGTGATCGAATTAAAACGAGTTAATAGATACTATTAGGAACGTCCGAGTGACAATGCCCTACATCTGTAGAGAATAAAATGGAAATTGTAAGTTACTTGCCAATTGTCTGCAACATAAATATCTATTAGAACTAATGGTTACTGAACGGTGATATATAAATAATATGACACGAATTTTCATAGTTTGTTAATTGGACCGATCATCTTCATAATTGAAATAAAAAATAACCATAAATAAGACCGAGTAGTCTCTGAACGTGTTTCCATAATAAAACTCAAAACAATATCCAAATTCTTACGGGGAGGGAAAGGAATAGTTTAGTTGGCTAAATACCTTTTCTTGGATTAGTGAAGAATTCACTCAAGAATTGCGGGTTGTATGGGTAGTTCGATGGGGTTGGCTGCAGCGGCGAATACAAAGCTTGCCTGTAAAATAATATAAGATCGTTTAATTAAATATACGATACAGTCATCTTACACCAGTTTGCCGAACACTGTCTCAAGACACAGGCTGCCTTAGTTAAAGAGTCATGGTTTATACTAAATTTTGTACTGAAGATGATTTGGGTATAATAATGTCCTAATAGCCGAATCCGGCCACGGCGGCCAGTCTCAATAGAGATTAGCCATCTGCGCGGGACATATTATAGTGCTCAAGTGTGTGCGCAAACACAGGAGCACTTTCCATTCCATCACTGTCATAATCCGATGGGACGACTAGCGTCACGACCGGAAAGAGGTCAGGCACAGGACCGACGGCTTTACGTGCTCTCCGAGGCACGGGGGTATAATACCGCCAACTCCCAGACTTAGGGCTGATGCTGAGAAATTTTTCTTTTTACAGAAAACTCCCAAAATCACTTTTGGCCCGACCCGGGATTTGAACCCAGGACCTCGTTATCTGCGGGTGAACACGCTACCGCTAGACCAACGAGGCAGTCAAAGATGATTTGGGTATACGATGAATATGACGCTCGTAGCGAGATGCTCTCACCGGTTTGTAAGTGATTATTAAAAAAAAAAAAAACAAAAAAATGAAGAATGCCACTGAGGCTTTTTTCTGCGCCCACAGAATTAAACCCGAGCGGTATATTATGAGTAGCGATAGGATACTGCAATGCAAGAACTGTCTGCTTTTTAACCACGCAACAAGTGCCTGTCACGCTCAAAAGCGCGAACCGACGGTAGATATCGTGAATAGTCATGGGGAGACGATCAAAGTATGTGCGAACTGTAGAGACGTTAAGCCCGAGCAACATACGGCAACACAGCGCAAATGCCCGCGATTCCAGCGGGAGATGAACAAGCAAAAAACAAAACGTCAAGAGGCACTTCTCCGTGAGGAGGAGAAACAGTATAACAAGCTAGTACAGCAGGCTCCCAAACAGGAAACACCACACCAACATCAATCCCGCCCACGTGAGAGACAAATTAGAGGTGAACGTAGTTATGCTAATATCACCGCCAACAAGCAACAACAAGAGACAACAAGACCGGGTTGTAAACTCTTAAAACAAGACTTCCTCGAGATATTCGAGCGTTGTTTCAGAGAACTGCGAGATGCCATCCTTAACTGCAACTGGAACTAAGAAACAAGTGCGAATTATGCACATTAACGTGCAAGGCCTCCGAGGCAAATTTATTGAAGTCAAGCATACCGTGAAGAAGTATAACGTTGACATTCTTATACTCAACGAGATAAAAATTAACCTGGACGAACAAAGGTACAACATACCTGGCTACGATAAAATTTTCGAAAGAAAACAGCAACATCTAGGCACCGTA
The DNA here is from genome assembly GCA_951640165.1 of Pseudoips prasinana. Lineage (NCBI taxonomy): Eukaryota > Metazoa > Arthropoda > Insecta > Lepidoptera > Nolidae > Pseudoips > Pseudoips prasinana. The sequence continues at coordinate 15,475,358 of OX621236.1, read as the reverse complement.
ATGTATATCAAACGAGGCCTAAGATGGGCTCAAACTCAGCTGATAGACAGTATCCATGACGCGGACAGACGCATCGAGGGATGCAGTATCCATCTTTACACCAACCACCTAACCAATGACAAGATCACTATCAAGGGCATCTATATACCGATACCAAGACAGGCAGACCTCGTTGACGAGTTCGAAACGCTGATACTTGGTGAAAGCGCCATCATCATAGGAGACTCGAACCTACGTATGAAACAACTTCACCACACGAGAGACGTGGGCCTGGGCATCGTACTTCGCGACGCAATCCAACGTGGCTCCGTCAGACTCGTTAACACAGGTCAACCATCTCGGCCCACGAGTCCAGGAAATAGTATACTCGACACAGCAATCGTGAACCATGATCACTCACTATTAGAGTTTAAATGCCAGCAAAGGGAGTGTATTTCGTCAGACCACCTCCCGTGGACATTGGATATAATAATCGATAGCTACTATGAACAACCGATGAGTCGTGACTTCACGCTGATAAAAGGTACCCGAGAAGGCAGACAGGCTTTTGAAGAGCTGCTGGCTAACAATATGAACTCAGAACTACTGAACGCCTCAAACGACGACTGTGAAATGTACATCACGCAATTTGAGAAGGCTGTCACCAAAACACTCGACGAGTTGGCCCCGCTGAGAATCGTTGACCCCAAAGACAGACTTCCAACACATATAAGGGAAAGAATAGCGGAGCGTAACGCCAAGAAGCAGCGTGTCTGGAGACTTAGATACACTGATCTAAGGGCAGTGGCAAGAAGGCAATACAATGCCTGTAAGCATCAACTGGCTAAAGAAATTATCCAACATAAAGAAGCAGAGTGGGCCAAGGTACTCGAAAGCACTGAAGATAACAGAAAACGCCTATGGGCCATGCAAAGAGCGATGAAAAAGCCCATCATGAAGCAGCCTCACTTCAGCGATTGCACCAATGAATTAGAAGTCATCGATAGAATGGTCGATACAGCCATAGTCAAGGAAGCTGCTATCGATGCAAGTGATGAATGCACAGAAATTTTTACACCATTCGCACCACTCGATAGAACTTCGAAGCACGAGCTCAAATTAGCTCTTAGACGCTTTAAAAACAGCAAAGCCCGGGGGCTTTGCTGTTTTTAAAGCGTCTAGCGGGACCTGACGGCATCAAAACTGACATACTCAAACTAGGCGGCGACACCATTATTGCCATATTCAAAAGAATTATGGACTACGTACTCGAGACGGGTTATTTCCCTAAACGATGGAAGAGCAGTACGTGTATTTTTCTGCATAAGGTGGGTAAAGATCACAGTGATCCTAAATCGTATAGACCCATCAGCCTACTGAACATCATGGGCAAATGGGCCGAGAGAATAATACTCAACCGCATCGAGACAGAGTTAAGCGAAATAATACCGAGCCACCAGCATGGGTTCACGAGAAACAGAGGCACCGCCACTCAAATCCTTCGTACAGGTAAATACATCGCCGATGCACTGGACAAGGGTCATAGCGTCGCCATGATATAGACTGACCTCAGCAAAGCCTTTGATTCAATAAATCATAAAGGGCTCTGTCGAAAACTGATCGACGCTGGAGCACGTAATAACATCGTAAAGATCATCGAAAACTATCTGAGCAACAGGACAACAAGAGGTAGCTTCAGAACCACTTTAGGAACAGCGCAGCATGTGCCACACGGGGTGCCCCAGGGATCGATACTCGGTCCGGCGATCTTCAACCTCTATGTAGCTGACCTACCAAACGAAAGAATAGCAGGTCAGATGCTGTCACAGTACGTCGACGACCTATGTATACTGAATGCAGCCGAAAGACCGGATCACGCTACGCGCCGTGCAGAATGGGCCGCAATCGACATAATAGACTACTACAAAAAATGGGGTCTCAAATGCAATGTTGATAAAACAGAATGTATAATGTTCACACACAAGAGACCAAGACTCAACAATTTAAACACAGGGTATCGCAATTATGTACTTATACGCGGCGAACGCATCGCATTCAAACAAGAAATAAAATACCTCGGAGTTTGGCTGGATAAAAGGCTTACGATGAATAAGCATGCCAAGGAAAACATTGAAAAGGCCAAGAGAGTCAGAGGAGCGTTGCACCCAATCATCGGCTACCGTTCCAAGCTAAGCATCGACATCAAGCTGCTTGTTATTCAAGCATGCTTACTGCCAGTGATAGACTACGGAGTAGTACAACTGCTATCGAGGTACAGCAAAACCAACCTGCTCAAGCTTGAGAGGCAGTATAAAATGGCGTTAAAGAGCGCCGCAAAGCTACCCAGACGCACTGACACATATCTACACACATCAACACAATCTAGGGATATTGAACATTTCATTGATTATCTAGAAAACTATAAACATTTTGTTATGACTGTAAATGGAAGAATTAAAGATAATTTCATGGCCGATATTTAAACATTAACAACACGATGCGATTTTGTTTTTCTAATTAATAAAAGTCTTAAATTAATTAAGCCATAGAAAATTACTGAGTGAACAAAAACATTTTATTCTTATAAAATTATTCAATCGAATTAAATGAATAAAAATCTTACCAAATCTGATAATCAGTAATCGGTATTTCCTCCTCTAACATTAATCACACAGCGGCAACGATTTTCCATACTTAAAATTAAGGTGTCAATGTCTTGCTGGGGTATGCAGTCCCAAGTTCTTTTTAAATGTTCGAAAAGTTGTTCTTCTGTTGTCAAGTTGGGCGGAAAATCCCTCAATGCTCTTCGCTGTAACATGTCCCAGGCGTGTTCAATTGGGTTTAAGTCTGGCGACTGTGGAGGCCAATCTAATACCTGAACATCGTGTTCTCGAAGGGCGGCCCTCACCAGCCGCGCTGTATGGGAAGGTGCATTGTCATGCATGAGCTGAAATTCTTGCCCCGTTAGGGCCCTGAGCGGGACAATGACACGTTCTACTACCTCCTCACGGTATCTATGGGCAGTCATGCTGCCCTGAATCCAAATGAGTTGGGTTCGTCCGCCGATTCGTATTCCTGCCCACACCATAATTGTCCCGCCTTGGTAAGAGTGGACCTTCTGTGGATGTCGGAGACGGCTGACCCTGCCTGGAGTTCTCCAAACGCGTGTTCGTCTCGAATCTGGATGAAATCCATAGCGGGACTCATCAGTGAACAGCACCAATGACCATTGTTGATCACTCCATGTCAAATGTTCTTGAGCCCATAAAAGTCGCCTACCGCGATTGCCACGTCGCAGCGCTGGGACTCGTAGCGGTCTGCGAGCATGAAGACCAACTTCATGCAGCCTCCTTCGCACGGTTTGGTCGCTCACCAGCAGCTGCTGACCCTCCTGGAGCCTTTGCACTAGTTGCATCGCTGTGATATTGGGTAGTCTTCTGGCGGTCATTTGGAGAAATCGATCCTGTCTCTGAGTGGTAACACGATATCTACCTGTGTGCCGTTCTGCCACATCTCCAGTAGCGCGATAACGTGACCACAGCCTGGATACCACATTTTGGCTTGTGCCCAGAGACTCAGCAACGACGCGTTGAATAGCACCGTTTTGTAACATGCCAACTGCCCGTAACATTTCATCTCGACTCAAATGATGGCGTGGCATGACGCTAAAAAGCTTACACAACCAATTGAGAAAAGAAAATAAAACAATTTATCAGGTTTTCTTCAATTAACACGCAAAAAAAATTTTAATGCAACTTCTTGAAATTAGATACAACTCAAGATTGCGCTGTGCTTTGCGTGTTTTCATTTGTTTCTCATTTAAATTTTTAATTTTTAAATTTTGAATAAAGAATAGACAAGGTTTAAATCTGTAAATAAACTTTTTAAGGAAACTAAATAGGTTTTAAACAATAAAGCCATGTTTGATTTCAAAATAACGTATCCCTAGACTTTGTTGATGTGTGTACTCTGGGAAATGTTGCAACAAGACCCGTGGCACATTCGTGCACATTATCTCCAAGGCGACATGATAGAACGTCTCAAATCTCTGTCGATTGAGGGGTTACAAGAACAAGGGCCGGCGTACACGCGGTATGGACAACATAACCCCTTCCTTTTCGCAACTAGAGTAGGTGAAATTCAGTACATCAATAAAAAAGATAGGGACAAGCCGCTCTTTAAACGACTGGCCCCCTTCCAACAGCGTAGGCTCTCGACTTTAGAGTCACGCAGTAAAGTAATAAGCGGCTTGCCGCTGGGGCTAATCCCCACTGCTTTATCGGTTTCCTTACTTTAATTATATAATCACTAGCAATAAAGGAAACGACTAGGATAGGTTTCAAAAGCTCCTACTCTAAGGACAAAATGAAACACGCCATTGTAAAATGAGATTTTTAAGTGACATGTAACATAAAAACTAGTGAAATAAACAATATTCTGATTCTGATTGTAAGTGATTGGCGAGGTTAAGCAACTAGGCTCGCGGTCAGTGCATAGATGGGGGACCGCCAAAGTAGTTTAATTAAGTTAAGCTGTTGGTCCTGGTTGTAGCCAGTAGGCAACAGTCTTTCAAGCCATGTCAGAGGCCTAATGGGCAACTTGAACAACTCTGACACTAGGGAACCTCTGCCCATACGATAAGTAAGTACAATGAATATGTAAAGAATGATCGTCCAGAGTTTGACGGAACCAGGACTAATGGTCTAATAACCGTCGTAAAGTCCGTTCATAAACGAGACTTTACCATTGCATTTTAATGTCATACATAATTAAGTAATAATGCACTACAATTCACTAGCACCTACTGCAATTTGTTATTATAGTAATGTTATTACCTCGCTGCAGACTCGGTCATAAATCATAATCGGATTAGGGATGTGCGCTTATAGTTGCACGCGCGTAAGTGCATTATCGATAACGGAATCATCAAGGTTACGACGTAAACATACTGCATTAATTAAGTATGCAGGGTAACTAATGGATTCTGATGTTTTTACGAGAAGAGGGTAATTCTATAAAAAGAAGGTAATTATATAAAAACTTGTGTTTTACTTGATATCACTCATCGACTGCAGTAATGCACAGGACTACGTGTGAGCGAGGCCTACCCATAGGGCCCGTGAGTGGGAAAGAGAGCGAAACACTCGAATGATTTATGACCGAGTCTGTAGCGATATTTTAACTATACTATAGTAGCAAAACTTACTTTATCTACGTGTTAAGCTTTACTGAAGATGTCGGCATTCTCGAAACTTGCACAGATGGTTTGCCGCCTTGTGCAAATCATGTAGCAACGCTAGCAGGCAGTACTCGACGATCCCGCACTCCTTAATATTTTTTGTATAACTCACTTGATCTTAGGGTAAGCATTAGCGAAGGTGTCGGCATGCGGCGCGTGGCACAGATGGGTGGCCGCCTTGTACAAGTCGTGCAGCTGCGCCAGCACGCAGCGCTCCGCCGAGCCGCAGTCGCCCGGGTTCACTACGCACTTCACTAGCCGGCACAGCTGCTCGAACACCGCTGATGTTTGTTCTACGCATACTTAGAGAAAGACAATTCATTATGAAGAATATTATTCACCTTTTGGGTACGGAAAACAGAATATAAAGCACACACAGTCAAACAGTCTCTCGTTTAGACGCAATTCAATAATAATAATATCCTGGGTCATTATTTACACACGGCCATCTAATCCCAAACTAAGCACAGCTTGTACTCTGGAAACCAGACAACTGATATTATACATATACTACTTTTCTTTTGTAAATACATACTTACATTATAGATAATTACACCCGGACTCAGGACAAACAGACGTCATGTTGGCACACAAATATCTGTCCTGGGTCGGAATCGAACCCACAACCTCCGGCGTGAAAAGCAAGCATTTGCCAACCACGCCAACAGGCCCGTCAATGGATACAATCCATAAAAAGCTATTTTATAAGCCTACAAGTTTTTAGTTAAGTTTAGTATATTTTCTTTATTTTTCTTTTTCTTAGTATAATTTGTAATGTATAACATATTGCATGCCGTCTTTACTTCAAGAACGTACACTAAGCTTTCTTCAAGAACCTGCATTTCTTTATTTATTTAATATTGCGTACGTCCACTTTGGTAAACCAAATAAAAAAATATCCTAAGTGTTGCTCAGGTTGGCCATACTACACACGCCGATATGCCTATCACGCCCTGCTACATGTTTTTGCAGGGTTGCCTCTATCAAGGCAGGTAATGTAGAAATGTAGGTAAGTGTAATACTTAAAGGCCAAAATGGGTTTTTTACTTTTCCAAGATTTACTTAAAAAAGGGAAGAAATAAATATATTAATCTGAACAGCGAGTTCTTTTGACTTACGTAATAAAGAAGAGTGATATTTTCTCAGCGCACCGACGGTGTACAGAGCCAACGCAGAAGTATAGGCGCGGGGGGCAGCCAAGCCACTACTCAGCGCACCGCGAGTTATTAGTGCGCTCTCCACTTCTGATAGTTCTTTTAATATCTGGAAATAAGATATAGAACCACTTAATCACCAAGCTGCATAAAAATAATTTTAATAAGGAGCCACAGAATAATAATAGTACTATGTACAGAAGGTACAATTAATTAAGACACTTAGATAAATAGCTATAATGGAGTTCAGATTAACTCGTGTCGACGGTACACTAAATACCCCTCATTGTATTTATCTAAACTGACGAACACTTTAGAAAAATACAATGAGAGGTATTATTTAAAGTGTGCGTGTGGGTTAACATATACTAAGGCGATTCGCACACTGCACCGCATCAAGCAGCGTAGCGAGGCAGCGAGTGATCTTACGTTGTTTGCAAGTATCTGTGTTTGTATAGAAAACACGCGTAGTGCAACACACAGAAAACGCATTCACGCGCAGTGTTGCAGATCACGCGCCTACATGCGGAGAAACATGCAATCCTGCACTTGGGTGCGGGGCGAGACGCAAGGTATGGCACACCGAGCCCCACAGTAGCGTGCATGATTTTGGAAGGGCTTGACGTGTATTTGTCGCCACAACCAACAACATTGAATGAAATGTGTCAGAGCCGCGATGAATCCACAAAATGCAACAGCGCGCGTGAGTCCGTAAAAACCCGCACGATGATGCAGATCTGCACCCCCGTAAGTACGCGCGTAGATGCGTCGACATGCAACATGCAGCGTGGTGCGTGGCAGTGTGTTAATCGCCTAAGTCTTTACACATGAGAGTTTGTTTCACTCTAATTATTACAGTATCGCTTTGTCATTATTTCTCTGGGTATATTAAAATTTCAACCGCGTTAATCACAATGAGCACACGTAATGGAGAGAGCGGAATGCACAGAGCGTCAAGCCTGAATTTTCATGGACAGATATCTCGACAGCGTAATCAGAAAATAAGTGATGTGGCCCTAAAGAAAAACAATGAACACAGCAAATTTAAACTTGTTTTATCGGTCCTATTATCCCATAGTAAAGCGTGAAGTCAAATAACGGTTACAAAACTTTTTTCTTCGCAACTTCTCTGTCAATCTTTATATTATATTAAGTAAGTGTGTTTGACCCTGAACCCCTCCTAAACGGCTGAATCGATTGAGGTATTTTTTTTTTGTGGCAGATCACAAAAATTAAATTTATTATAAATTTCGGTTTTTAGAGTTGGGACTTTTAAAATGAATCCGGTAGGTGGCGGTGCAATCAGATTTTAAATTTATTTTTATTTTTCTCTAACAATTACAAAACGAACTCTAGGTGGTCCTACAGCTTGCCTACATTCAATTATTGTGAATCTGACACATGTAACGTCAAGAGCAAGATCCTCTTTGGGTCCCTAAGTCGGATGATAAATGAATAATGAGTAAATTTCCATACTTTAGTCTGATTAAATAATGTGTAAACGTGTACCTGTATACACGTGTCGATGAGGCCGTGCACGTTGAGCGCTATCTCCATGAGGTCGAGCACGAAGGCCACGTGCTCGGCCTGCGGCAGGTACGTGGTGGCGCCCGCCGCGTAGGCCGCCAGCGCCTCGCACACCGCGCCGCCCACCGCCCACGACACCGCGCCTTGCTCGTACATCGACATCGCCTAATAACACAGTAAAATAAAATTATTCAAATCAAAAAGGTTTTTATTCACGTAGACTTTAAAAAATACCGGCCAAGTGCGAGTCGGACTCGCCCATGAAGGGTTCCGTAGCAGCAAGTTATTCAGTTGATTAAATGAAAGGTAAATTGCGGTATAAAATTTATGACGTATTAAAAAAAACTACTTGCTAGATCTCGTTCAAACCAATTTTTAACCGACTTCACAAGGAGGTTCTCAAGTTCACCGGTATTTTTTTTTTATGTATGTACACCGATATCTTGGAGATTTATGATCCGATTTACGTGATTCTTTTTTAGTTTGATGCGGAATTGTTGCCATTTGGTCCCATAAAAATTTTAGATAGTTTGGCCCAGTAGTTTTATTTTATGGTCATTTTTGTATGGAAATTTTTGTTTATGTGGACGATGTAACTGTCTTTGGCACATACGTTTTTAAATCTTAGCCAGTCTAGCTAGACTCAAACTATTCAAGTGTTTCTTGGCATGAACATTAATAACCGTTTCAGACGACTAGCGTTTAATACGCGCGTATAAGTTCGTTTTTGGAAGCGCATGTATTGCACCTTTTAACACAAGCGCATTTTTTTATTATGCACGTACACCGATTACGCTGAGATTTATGAACTGATTTACGTGATTCTTCATTAGTTTGATGCGGAATAGCTGCCATTTTTAGGGTTCTGTAGCCAAATGGCAAAAAACGGAAACCTTATGGTTTTGTCATGTCTGTCTGTCTGTCCGTCCGTATGTCATAGCCACTTTTGTCCGAAACTATAAGATCTATACCGTCTAAACTTGGTAAGTAGATGTATTCTGTGAATTTGGGGGTTCCCCATACTTAGAACTGAATTTCAAAAAATTCATCGAACCTTACATGTGGAGTATCTATGGATAGGTCTTCAAAAATAATATTGAGGTTTATAATATAATTTTTTTCTTAACTGTCTAGTTTGCGCGAGCGACACTAACAAAAATAGTCTTTTCGATCATTCACTGTCTCACAAGAACGTGAAAAGAGTTACGAACAACACATCACATCGAAATTGTGGTTATCGAGCAATTACCAGATGAAAACCTATTGGAATTGGTAAATAAAATCAGTGACACAATCAAGGTCAGCACCGCGGATGTCGAAGCAGCACGGCGTACCCGCGCGACAGGAAAAAAATCGGCTTCCATTATCGTCGAGTTTAGGTCTTCGGGTACTACTTCTCGGGATAAGTGGCTAGCAAATCGCCGCAACCTCATTAATGTGACTAGTCAGGATATCACAGGCGGATCGGTGATGAGTAAAATATTCATTAACGAGGATTTAACCAAAAGTACGCAAACCCTGCTGTGGAACACAAAGAAACAACTGAAAGACATCTACCAATTCATTTGGGTATCTAACGGGAAAATACTTGTCAAAAAAGCGGAAGGTGATAAATCTACATGGGTGAGAGTGGAGAAGGACATTAGTGAGCTGTTACAAAACCATGTTAAGTTTTAAGTAGTCAGTATTATTCAGGTACCTAATATGTTTATTTTTATCATTACAATTCGCAAACTTAAATAACTTAGACACAATCAATAATGATTGTTTAGTTAACTATAACTGTGCAAACAACTTTAAAGAATGGTTTCATACCCTACATAATAATAAATAAATAATAATAAATAAAAAGTTTATTTCAGAAACATACAACTGCTACAGCATATCTTATGTAGGGGTCTCCTTTTAAGTATTACAAATACCTGTGCTAGGAGGCCCCGCTCTTCTTAACTAATATATAATAATGTGTAGGAGTGTGTATGTAAAACAAAACAGAACAAAAATAAAAAATATAGTTAGAATTAAAATACCTAATATCTAAAAGAAAATGAATGAAAGAAAATTTATACAGCACAATAGGGAATCAACATTATCGTGTTGTGTGTGAGTTTGTGTATGTATGTGTGTGTGTGTGTAGGTGTGTGAGTTGGTGTATGCGTGTGTGTGTGTAGGTGAGTGAGTTTAAACAATCGTGTGTAAAAGGCTCTCTATCTCATCGTAGGTCTTGGTTTTTAGCCATCCCGTAACAGTAATTTTGCATTCCCGATGAGTTAAAGCAAATATATTGAGCAATTTATTTATTTTATTATACAGGGAGGCGGATTGACTGTTATACTGCCTTTTTGCATATGCTGTTTTTACAGATACAATTGGTGCCACAACGTATTTTCTTCTTTTATTGCTAGTGGTAGGATTGTAAGGCAGGGCTTTGTGTAATCTTAAAACAGCATGAAGAATATACAATTTTCTAACCGTGAGTAGACCGCTTAATGAAAAGAGACTTTCAGTGGGAAATTTATACGGCTTGAAGTACATTACCTTCAAAAGTGACCGCTGTGCTCGTTCCAGCTCAAGAAATTTGACTTTTGTTGCTCCACCCCACACAGGAATACAATAGACTAGCACTGACTGGGCCAATGAGACGTAAATCTGATTTAAGAGTGTCTCTGTGGTAACATGCCTTAAAGTTTTAAAAGTCCAGATGAGCTTTCTGGTACGGGCCATGACCATATCTATATGTTTATGCCAAGACAGTCGCTGGTCAACCACGATACCTAAATACTTTATGTCACTTACTTTTGCGATTTCATTACAAGAGCAATTTGTGCTATAGTCAATGTCACAGTTATTGTGGATCTTAAGACTATGAGTGGGTCCAGGTTGAGTGCTGTTATAATTACTAAAAGCTATGTATTTGGTCTTAGAGGTATTTAAGGTTAGTAAGTGAGAGTTTAACCAGCGAGCAATCCTGGCAAGCCCCACTTCAGCGGATTTATATGCGGATGCCCATGTATCTCCTGCAAAAGTTACTACTGTGTCATCTGCGTAAGAAGATATGCGCCCATTTTCAAGTCTCATTTTACAGAGATTATTTATATAAATCAAGAAAAGAGTCGGGCCTAACACACTTCCCTGTGGAACGCCAAAACCTATATTCAACTCCTTACTAACGTGATTGCCCACTCTTACACTTTGCTTTCGATCTTGGAGATAATCTTTTAGTAACGCCAAGGGCACCCCTCTTATACCGATACACTCTAGTCGCGCTACAAGAATGGAAATAGAGACAGTATCGAAGGCTTTTTTGAGGTCCAGGAAAACAGTTAGACACTTTCTTCCTGAATCCACTTGGTCAACAACATGAGAAGTTAGTGCTGAAACCGCATCTTCCGTAGATAAACCCTGCCTGAAACCGTATTGAGACTCTGATATTATATTATATTTGTTAAGGTAACTTATTAATTGGTTGTTTATTAGGTTTTCAATAATTTTTGAGATTGCAGGTAATACAGAGATGGGTCTATAGTTACTCACATCGTCTCTATCTCCACCTTTGTGCACTGGCGTAATGATAGCTTGTTTCAGAGCTGAAGGGAAGATTCCTTTCCTAAAGCACAAGTTAACTAGATGTGTGATTACAGGCACCACCACCTCATGGGCAGATTTTAAGAATTTGGTAGAAATGTTGTCCCATCCCGGGGCGCTCTCAGATTTAAGGCTCATTATTACGTCATACACTTCCCTAGGAGTTGTTTCTAAGAGCACAAAAGAGGATGCATGCGAGCTTCTTATGTTATAAGTATAATTCTCCCGCGGTGGGTTGGCTGAGATAATATCTTCAGCGAGGGTTCTCCCAACGTTAGAAAAATATTGGTTAACGTAGTTTACTGAAACAAGTGGATTCGATTTTGTTTCAAGTAATTCCAAATTTTGGGAGTTATTTGGTTTACGATTCGTAATACTATTTATAACAGTCCATGTTTTTTTAGTATTTTTATTAGCATTAGTTAATTTATCTTTATTATATTTCCGTTTAAGTTTTTTAATAAGGTTGTTTATGTAGTTACGATATCTTCTGTATGTAATTTTTAAGACTTCATTTTGAGGATCTAAACGTAATTTTCTCTGCATATTATTTCTATTATGGATACAGCGTAATATTCCTACAGTTATCCAAGGTTTAATTATGCGATTGTTTCTCGGAATCAAGGTAGTTATGGTATTTTTCATTAAACAATCCCTAAGTTTATTGATAAAAATATTAGTCAGTGTAGTAGGGTCTTCGATTAAGTTCAGGTGTTCTAAAGCATTACTTTCTTTCAAAGTAGATATCGCTCTCCCAAAGTCTACTACCGTTTTGGATTTCGGCAACTTGTACTTATTTCTTACATTAGATAACTGTAGAAAAATCGTGAAGTGGTCAGTAATCGTTGTATTGAGAACAGCAATGGAAGCATTTCTATTCTTCTCGATTTTTAAAATGAAGTGATCCAGACAATTTTCACCTCTGGTTGGCAATGAATGTCCGGGTAGTAAGCCATGTATTGCCAGCATATTTAAGTAGCTTAGTCGATTTGAACGCTCGTTACTTTGTTCGTTAGCCTTATATATAATATTAATATTGATATCGCCTGTAATCACAACATTACGAAAAGATTTTAACGAGTTCAGATGCTCATTTAAAGAGTTTATGAAGCTATCAGCGTTGTTGTTTGAGGGGGAACGATAGATACCGAGGACAATGAGATTTGACGTTTTTATTTGTAAGCATGATGCGTGAGATAGCAATATTTCTTTAACAGTCACTTTGTAGGCATTTTTAACATATGCAACAACGCCGTCGCATCGGTTAAGGTGCCTAGTAGTAGAGAAGGATAGGTAATTGTTTATTTCAGGGATAGGTTTATTAGCATTCAATCTGCATTCGCCCAAAATTATCAGGTCCACCCCGAACTTAAAACGAGATAAAGTAATTTGTAGGTCGTCTATATTACTATAAACGCTTCTAATGTTTTGTGAGACTATTGTGAAATCCGAGTTTATGATATGAAAATGTTTTGAAAAATCCTCGATTTGGAATTCATTAGACTGCGCAATCTCTATGTTGTCAATATGTTGAATAATTTTATGTGTCGTATCCATTGTTAGAATACTGTTCAAATATCAGTACAACTATGTCATACCTATACAAATTACAATGTATTTGGGCGATATGTTCAATTATGATAATGTAAAATTTGTAATGAATATATTGTATATTATACGTTATGTTATTATGGATGGTCTGTGCATGTTTTATGTTTTTTACTTTTATATGAAATGTGAAACTACGTTTATACATAATTTTCTGATAAAGTGTGTGTGTGTATGGTAGCGTAAAATTGTGTGTTGTGTGATTGTTTAGGGTATAAAGTGTGTATATTTTTGTAATTGTAGTAAGTGTGTATAAAATGAACAGTGAAGTGGAACCTAATATAACATTATTTAGCAAGCAAATTATTTTAAGTACATTTTGTGGCATGCAGTAAATACCTTGTGATACTAGTCAAATATCTTGCATTAGATGTTGTACTTGGGACTCATTTTTAATTATGTAAGTGGGTGATTCGTCATGTTTTTTGATGTAAACATTTCCATAGGCTGTCCAGCAATATTTATACCCTTTTGATTTAGCGAGATCCCGTGCTAAGAAATGTAAACGCGCTCCTTTTGCAGTGAGTTGTTCTGCTACAAAGATGGGTGTGTCCTCTTTACTTTTGAGGCCTAGATGTTTGGCGCATAGCTTCGATAATAAAAAAGGATTATTTCGCTTAATTCATGTAAACATACGTTCGTTAAAAAAACACTTTAACGAATTACTTGTTATTATCAATACATATCTACACATATTGGATGTATTAGTTATTACGGAAGCAAATATTAACCACTCGTTGTTATCATTCTATAGGTTAAACGGGTATAATGTGCATTACTACACCCGTACAGGTCGTAGTGGGGGAGGGGTTATAGTATACACCCGTGCGGGGCTCATGGCGCGGGCGACCGACGGTGAACCGGCGAACAAGATGCATAGTGCGGAGTGCGTTTCCATTACACTATTCCACCACAATGAAGAAATACAGGTTATATCATTTTACAGGCCACCTAGATTAAACAAACAAGATAAAACTACACAGTTCCTTAAAGAATTACAAACTCTTTTAAATAGTATTCCATTAGATAAAAAGATAATATTATGTGGTGACTTGAACATTAATCTATTAAAGAATCAGGATACTAATGTAATCGCTTACGAAAACTTAATGGCAGAATATGGATTTGTTAAATGTATCAACGATATAACTCGTAGAGAAATCGTAAATGGAAATGTGGTGGAATCGTGCCTAGATCATATATACATCATACAGTTATAAAACACAAAATATCGGACCACTATTTTACATCAGCCGCAGTGGATTGCAAACGTGCCGGTCGAACTTACTCGAGCGCCAGTCGACCGCCCGTGCCGCCCATCCTCTCACAACTCACGTCTACACGACGTGTTTTAGACAATCGCACTGTTAGAGAAAAATTGCTTAAAACTAATTTTAAACAACTTTTAACTATTGAGTGTCCTACCAAATTGTATACGGAATTCAAGCAAATGTTCACAAATATTTACAAGGATTGCTATAAAAATATCTATCTAAGAGAAAGTTACCGTAATAACAATAGCTGGGTTAATCAAAACTTAAAATTAATGATTCTAAAACGAGATAGCTTTTTTAATATATGGAGTGCTGATTCAAAAAATATGATAAAGCGACTTAATTACACGAGATATAGAAATAAATGTACAAAAGCAATATCCAAATGTAAGAACAAATACGACAAACAAAGTATATTAGAATGTAATGGGAACATACGAAAAATATGGGAAAAAATTAATAATTTATTAGGGAATCAGAAAAAATCTTTAGATAATTTAATAATTGATAATATGAGGAAGGAAGGCGATACAAAAGAAATATGTAATAAATTTGCGTCCACTTTTTCCAATGATATTGATCTCATTAAACATATATGTCACGAGAAATGGTTAGATAGAAAGAGCTATGTAAAAGCATCGGATGTGTGTATGCGATGGCAGCCGGTGGATACCAACAAGGTAATGAGCGTTATTAAAAAAATGAGTAACAAGAAATCGCCGGGCGCGGATCGCATACGCATGTCAGATCTTCAACTGCTAGCGGACAAGGTGAGTCCAGTCATTGCTAATCTAGTCAACCTATCTGTAAGTAAGAATATGTTCCCTGACACTTTGAAGAAAGCTATAGTCCGACCGATTTACAAAAAAGATGATCGTAAAAAGTTCTCAAACTATAGACCTATCGCTATCTTGTCTAGTGTAGATAAAATTGTGGAAAAATGTATAGTAAACCAACTAGGATATTACCTTTACAAAAATAAAATATTAAATAGTTGTCAACATGGGTTCCAAAAGAATAAAAGTACAAATACTTTGTTATCAAACTTTACGGATGAAATTAATACATACTTAGCCGAAAAAAAGTTTGTTATAGCAATATTTTACGACTTTAAAAAAGCTTTCGAAACATTAGAGACGAGTACTTTATTAAAAGCTATGGAGGAGTGTGGGGTGAGTGAGCCACTGAACCAATGGTTCCGTGATTACCTCAATGCACGTTCCTACCAAGTTAAGATCGGCAAGAGTCTCAGTGAAGAGAAAAAAGTACATTACGGCGTACCACAAGGGGCAGGATGTTCGCCTGTGTGCTATCTCATGCACGTTAACAGCTTACGTAGTGTTATACGTCATTGCACGGCACACATGTTCGCGGATGACCTGTGCACTCTTTGTGCGTGCACGGACCTCACTGAGTCTTGTCGCTTGGTGCAGGAAGATGTAGATGCAATAGCAAAATGGTCACATGATAATGGCATTGTACTTAATTCAGATAAAACTAAACTTATAATTATACATTCACCTTATTTGCGACCTACCGGAATACCGCCTCCAATTATTAGTCATAGTTTCTCATGTTACCATAATGATCTTAAAAACTGTCACTGTAAACCTATAGAAAAAGTAAATTGTGTCACTTACCTTGGAATGAAGATCGATGAAAATTTCTCATGGACACTTCACGTAGATTATATTTGTCAAAAACTAAGAATATTACTGGGTAAGTTCTATCACCTAAGTTTCAAAGTGCCAAGTATTACACTAAAGTGTTTATATAGGTACGTCACTTATAGAATCTATAATATCTTACGCTCTTGATTGCTATGGATTGACTTTTAAATCCTATCTAGAAAAAATAGAAACAATTCAAATAAGATTCTTAAAATTATTAGTCAACAATAAAACTAAAATCAGTTGTAGTGATAATTATAAAAAGTTATTCAAAATATGCAATATTCTGCCGGTAACTTTAAAACATAAATATTTACTAATGACAAATCAACATGGCAATCAGGAGCTTAACCTAGCACCCGTATCGCACAATCACGGCACTAGGTCGATTACTACTAGTAAGTACGATGTTCCTCGAGTCTGTAATTATTATGGCGATAGGACACTAAGAAAACAAATACCATATGTACTAAATAGTTTGCCCGTAGAAATTAGACAAGAGCCAAATAGAAATAAATTTAAACTACTATTAAAGAAATATTTATTAGATAATATATAACATGCATTTTACATAAATATAGATACTACAAGGAGACTCATCTGAGTCCACAGACAAACTGTTTAAAACAGTTTTGTGGGCCTATGTCTTAGCTTTAAGAATTATCTGTAGTTGTATAATAATAATAAATAAAAATAAATAATTTTTTCGGAGGATATTTCTTTTTTCCGTTCTTGTTTGTTGGGACCTATAGTTTTGAGGCGCGCGGCATCTTTCGTAGTCCTACCCATTTTGCTAAACACTAAAAAGTAACACATAAAAAAAACTTCGTTTAAAAAAACCGACTTCATAAACTAAAAAGTATAAAAAATATCTTAATAAAGATTTAATTTAATACATCTCTTATGCAAACGTAATACCTTTAATATTAATGAAATACTATAATTTGTATGTGCTACCTATTGATAGGTTTGAAGTCGGTGCCAAGCCCTAAGCAAAATAAAAGTTAATATTATATACAGCTTTCATACTTTGTGATGAAATTCCTACACTAAAGATTAACCTACGTAAATAAACTCAAAGAACAATATGGATTAATATGAAACAGATCAAACTGTATCATAAAAATATATTTAATATTTATACCTGAATGAGTAACTATAGTTATAATAAATCTATATTATACGTATATATGAATATATTTGTAGCTCTGTAAAACAAACAGATAAATTGTTAATTAGGAGACAACACATCACAATTTTACTATATTTCGAGACGACCGGCAACGACGTCTGCCCGCATGGGTTGTTTGTGTAGAAAGTCTATCCCGCTGAAAGTAACGCGCGGTGAGTGTGGTGCCTATATTACATTTGGCTTGGCACCGACTTCAAACCTATCAATAGGTAGCACATACAAATTATAGTATTTCATTAATATTAAAGGTATTACGTTTGCATAAGAGATGTATTAAATTAAATCTTTATTAAGATATTTTTTATACTTTTTAGTTTATGAAGTCGGTTTTTTTAAACGAAGTTTTTTTTATCGTTGTTAGTTTCCATGGTAATGTACATCATATATTTTTTTAGTTTTATGATGCTCTTATTTTAGAATTTACAGGGGGGGGAGGGGACACTCATTTTACCACTTTGGAAGTGTCTCTCATGCAAACTATTCAACTGTATAGAAAAAAATTGATATTAGAAACCTCAATATCATTTTTGAAGACCTATCCATAGACACCCCACATGTATGGGTACGATGAGAATATTTGAGTTTCAGTTCAATGTATGGTGACCCTTCCAAAATTATTGTTATTTTTCAATTTTTGTGTAAAAATCGTAATGCGGTTCACAGGATATATCTACTTACCAAGTTTCAACAGTACAGCTCTTATGGTTTCGGAAAAAAGTGGCTGTGACATACGGACGGACAGACAGACAGTATAAGAGTTCCGTTTTTTGCCATTTGGCTAGGGAACCCTAATAACGTTATTACTTAAAAAAAATATGAGCTTAACTTTAAGTCTAAGTTAAAGTCTTATCTGAACTCGGTTAGACCTTTGCTTCAGACAATTGCTGTATCATGCTTTTATTTCTATGCTGCTATTGCTATTAGTTTTTATTCTTTACCTAGAGCTCTGAATGAAGTCTGCACATAATTCAGTACGCTTCTTAGGAGTAGATCCTGGTAGTCCCCCGGTTCTGGATATGCCAGCCCCATGATGACCATTATGTAGCTTGCCAACGCATCGCATTTAGATATTATATGCAGCATTGTTTCATTTTCTTACCCACAGATCCTGCAGATCGCGTTCGTGGCTATGCCTACAGGGCAGGGGGAATGCCTACGCATGACGGACCCGCACCAACTAAACCTACCTGCCGTGGACTTCTCTTGGCGCCTGATGGGAGGAGCCCCGGGAACACCCCAGACGGCAGATCAAGCTGTTCGCTAGGCCTTTAGTTTGGCTTACTTCCGTTGAATGATGCATAATTTATATTTTATTTATTTATTTATATATTATCAATATTACCTGAAACTTTTGCGTAACATTTTCAAAGTTGAATTCACTACGGGAATGTTTCTTGATCTTTCCACCCTCGGCAACATCGATTGAAAACTTTTTGGAGAACAGCTTGCATATTTCTGTAATTTAGGAAATATTTAATTTAATATCCTGGGACATTATTCACACAAGGCCATCTGCTTCCAAATTAAGCAGAGCTTCTACTATAGAAACCAGAGAAATGATATACTATATACACTAATTTTCTTCTGTAATACTTATTAATATAATAATTTTTATTCAATAGGCATTTTGTAAATTGTATCTATCTTAAAATTAAAAGCACAATTTTTATAATAAGAAACTAGTAATGTGAAGATAAAGTAAACGGCGGTATATTATATATAATAATAATTATATATAAATATAGATAATTCCACCCAGACTCAGGACAAACATCATCATGCGGACAAATATCTGTCCTGGGCGGGAATCGAACTGCAACGTGAAAGGCAAGTATCTACCAACCAAAAATTACAATGCTGAGACGTTCAAAAGTATGTACTGAATTCCTAATATATTGACTCTGCAGTCTTTTGAAAACATAAGTATATATTCGCAATCAAAGTTTATGGCACTATCTTTGTAAGGCTTTAGAAAAGAGATCATCACCTTTGGTCATCTTCTTAACGACGTGTTTAGCCTCATCCCTCGTCCGCCCGACTCCGTACAACAGTATGTGTCTTTGGTTAGCGTCGTGTGGAGTATGGTCGGGCTCCGCAGGCGGCAGAGGGAAATGTAGTGTGTAATGGTAATGACGTGACACTGTCCCCGTCACCACACCCACTCCGCACCCGCTAGATGGACCTGAACTTGTGGTGCGGATACCTATGTAAAGCAATATAAGATTACTTATTTAATACTCCTAAGACCAGTGAAAATTGCATACTATGCTTGATACATGGCAATAGGTATATATATCGCTAACAGATTAAAGGATTGTTTTAAATTTCGTATTGTTAGGTGTAGTTCAACTCTTAATGGGGCAATGGTATAATAGTTACCACCTCATTTTAAACTCTATTCTGTTATAATAAGAGCTAAATCCAATGAATTATGAACATGCGTTATGCCCTATTAAAGGTTAATAAAAATGGGAGGATTTACTCATTTGATTTACTTTGCATATTCAGGGTTATTCGTAAGTCACCAATAACCTCACAGGACTAGATAGCTAATACCATAAGCAACAACTTTTGTTCTACGAGTTTGGAACTCAATACATGTAAAAAAAGGACATTACACAGACAACTGTCGACTAGAGAAATGTGTTAAGTTCAAAGGCGCTAGCGCTGCCCCACTCTCCCGCGCTCTCGCATGTGTATATTTACGTAATCTTAGCGATGCGCGTAGAGTCACATAAACATTCAAGCGAGAAATTAAATTAATACTTATTTTTGTACGAAAATAAACTCTAACAAATTCAAAAGTTGTAGAACAAAAGATATTGCTTAAGGAGCTATCTAGTCTTGCGAGGTTGCTGATGTTTTACAAGAAATTATGTTTAATAACCTCCCCTTTAATATTAAAAAATAAAATCGTCATTACCTCGATTAAGGAAGAGTTTGTTTAATTTCCTCAGCGTGATATGTAATAATAACACTTACACAGGAATATCTAGATCATAAGTTAAAAAAATACTGTAATTGAATAGATTTAATTTTACAACAATACCTTCATTTGTACGACCTCAGATCTGATTATGGCGTATATAATCTTTTCTTGTTCAATAAACACCATCATAGTCGATCAAATAAAGATTTGATTTAGACAAAGGAACAACATACAATATAATAGTACAAAAAAATAATAGCTTAGTAATTTGTTGTTTATTTAAGGATTTAAAAATCTATATTATAACACAGACCGCACGAATGTCCTAATGCATTTTTTTCGTTACTTTAATTCGACTTGACTTCTTCGAACTTGACGAGTACAAGTGTATATTAATACGCAAGTGCTGAATAATTTTCAATATTTCATTATAATATGTTACAAGAGGAATTGGATAAAAAGTTCATGCGTGGTTGAGGTATTACAGGCTACATGTCTAGAATAAATACATACCTGGTACAGACATGGGTCCCATACTCATGGACGGCATTCCCGGTATGCTCATACTGCTGGGCCCCATCATTGGCGAATTGACGCTATATTCACAAAATATATTAGTAAACTTTCCAAACAGTACAGCTCAGTAAACATTTAGCACAAAATAGTTTTATTTTTAAAGACAACGCCTACAGTAGTGATTTTAATCCCTGTCTTGCGGGGTACTTTACAAATATATATATATATAATAGGTCTTTACCTATGAAATTGCCGTTTTGTATGAAAAAATTTAAACGAATTTTTTTCATGATTTTTTTTATTTGTATTAATCGAAGTAATCACCCATGCAATCAATGCATCTTTGCCATCGCAGTGGCAGTTTATTGATGCCCTTCTTAAAGAAATCAGCTGGACGGGAGGCAACAAATTCTTCAAAGGCATTTTGTACTGCCTCTCGGGTATTGAATTTTTTTCCCGCCAAGAACTTATCCAAATTCTGGAAAAAGTAGTAGTCTGTAGGCGCAAGGTCTGGTGAGTAGGGCGAATGACGGAGAGCTTCCAACCCCAGTTCTTGCAACTTGGAGACCGTCTGCTGTGCAGTATGAGGTCGCGCGTTGTCGTGCAGGAGCAGCGGAGACGAGCGATTGACCAATGCTGGTTGGAGATGCGCCAGCTTCTCCATCATTGTGCTCAGTTCTTCACAGTACACATCTGCAGTAATGCTCACCCCGTTTGGTAAGAAGCTGTGATGAATCACACCGGCGCTAGACCACCAAACAGTGACCATCACTTTTCTAGGGGTAAGTTTTCGTTTAGGGCATTGTTTAGGTGCTGAACCAGGATCCAACCAACTTGCTGAGCGCTTGCGGTTATCAAACAGAATCCATTTTTCATCGCAGGTAACAATGCGGTTCAAAATTCCTTCATTTGTGTGTCTGTTGAGCAGTGCAAGGCACGTCTCGACGCGTACTTCGCGCTGGCGATCATTGAGTTCGTGGGGCACCCATTTGTCAAGCTTTTTTACCTTGCCAATTTGACGCAAATGGACCAATATTGTTTTGACGCTAACGTCGAAAGCTGCTGCTAATTCAGCCGTAGATTGTGTATCATCAGCTTCCACAACCGCCTTTAATTCGTCATTGTCGACCAAAGTCTTCGGACGACCGCGAGGTTCATTTTTCAGGTCGAAATTTCCAGAACGGAAGCGAGCAAACCAATAACAGGTGGTGCGTTGGTTTGTAGTGTTAGCTCCGTAAACGTCGTTGATGTTGCGTGCCGCTTGTGCCGCGTTGCTGCCACGACGGTACTCATATTCCATAATTACTCGAATTTTTAACGTATCCATGATGACGAAAAAGATTGAAATGCGATGAAAATGTAACACTAATCAATAAAGAAATGACTACTTTTGGAAAAAAGAATCCATGTTTTTAAAATAAAATTAATTTGAAATTAGAATTCTTAGCCAAACAAAAATTATTTTGATTTGAAATGGCCAGTACTGCAGAACGGCAATTTCATAGGTAAAGACCTAATATATATATTTTTTTTTTAAAGACAACGTCCGCACTAGGGACTGTAATTCCTGTGTCGCGGCGTAGTTCACAATCATATATATATATATAGACGTACACAAATTACATCCAGACTCAGAACAAGTATTTATGGGTCACAAAAATAGTTGTACTGCGCGGGACTCGAACCCGCGACACGAAGCGGCGAGGCGACTGTCTTAGCCGCTGCGCCACACGTGCAGTCAAGTCAATTGACGGACACAAAGTCCATCCAGACTCAGAGCAACTATTTATGGGTCACACAAATAGTCCTGCGCGGGAATCGAAGTGGCAAAGCGACTGTCTTAACCGCTGCACCACACGTGCAGTCTAATAACGTGAAAACAGAAATCAATGAATCAATTTGAAATAATAAGCTTCGTAAAGCCAAGCCGTGTCCAGCACCACCATTCGAAATATAATAATATACAAATATTGCATAGACCCATAGTATAGGGTTAGTATACCTGTGTGAAGGTTCTCCCGGGTCTTTGGGACTGTCAGGCGCGTCCATTGAGTTCTGCTGGTCTTCTTTGATATGCTGGAGCAGCTTGTCTAGGTCATCGTCGATTTTGGAGTCATCCAAATCCATTCGGACATTCTCCTAGTATAAAGCTCATTGTTAGAATAAGTGCCTTACAACCACTATGCTATCAGCGAGGTAACTAAGTAGTAGTCAGTCTTCAGACGGCACCAAAGATTTGTGGCCTCCACATATATAAATATATATTTTAATCTCCACTTATATGTTTACCTATTATATTATTCTTATTTATTTCCATTTCTACATTTTAGAGAGACAGAATTCGAAATACTGATGTAAGAGAGCGTTGTGGTGTGAAAGAGGATGTAGTCACAAAGATTGAAAAATTCATGCTGAGATGGTTTGGCCATTTAGAAAGGATGAATGAAAGAAGATTGACAAAAGAAGTATACCTGGCCTGTGTGAATGGAACAACCGGAAGGGGAAGACCACGTCGAACATTCTCTGACCAAATTGGAGATGTTCTCAAGAAAGGGCAGGTCAGAAGTACCCTAAACCGGCGAGCATGTATGAAGAATATAATGACAGTAATCGAGGCAAAAGAAGTATGCAAAGATCGTGACAAATGGAAATCCGTTGTCTCTGCCTACCCCTCTGGGAAACAGGCGTGAGTCTATGTATGTATGTCTACATTTTAATAATTACACTATATAATGCATTATTTATATAATTTAATATATATTATAACTATATACATAAATACACTACATACATACATGTCAGTATGAAATATATATTATTACACAATATGTAATAATATATATTTCATACTGACACAAACATACACATCGCGTCGTATGAGTGTCGTACGATGTAAATACGGAAAGTGCATTTACCTATTCGTACGGCGTGAATGGATGATAAAGAATTAGCGGGGATCGGCGCGTGCGCCGAACCGGTAGTCAGTTGCATTTTAGCTGCACTTCGTGCTTCTCGCGTCACTCGATTCTATCGCAATAGCTACCGCTTACCGCGTGTCTATTAGTGTTGAATGTATTTCTTTTCCTACTTACTTTCTTTCTTATTCTCCTCTGAACTTTTCTATGGACTATCGCTTGTGTGTATTGTGTGTGACTATTAAACTTTCTTCTGTGTTACGTTATTGTGGATATTTATTCGAACCTATCCCGAAAAAAAAGAAGGTACCTATCAGTGATTACTTCTACACTACATCTCACACTCACCACCTGACGACCATAGATTAATCAACTGTAGTAATAAGACAACAGTCATTGAACCATATAGTAACCAGAGACTGATTAAGAACGACAGCTGAGAGAGAGAGTACTCGTAGGAAGGACTTACCCTCTACAATTCAACCAAATCGAATGTAGTTCAGCATAGTCCCAGAGTACAATCTGTCATCTTATATAACAAGCTGCCAATATAATTTAAAATTATACACAGAGTTAACTTATTTAAAAACAAATTGAAGACATTTTTATTGAAGAAAGCGTATTATAGTATTAATGAGTTCATAAATGACAAACGACAAATGTAACAACGTATTCTTGACCATTATGTATGTTAGTTTTTGTTAGTTTTATTTTAGATTTTAGATATGTACTAGCTGTGCCCCGCGGTGTTACCCGCGTTAAATTTTATAAATTTTCTTTGCTATAAACCTCACGAAGCCCGAGACCTTTCCAACGAATGCAAAACCGTGGAAATCGGTTCGTGCGTTCTGGAGTTATAGCGTCAGGAAGGAAAACCCGACTTATTTTTATATAGTAGATTGTACAACAAATGTTTCAACACAATGTAAATTGTTAAGAAATAAATGACTTATGTCCTCATAACCAAATTTCGGCCACGTCGGCTAGTCTCAATTTTCTCAATAAAAAATTATCTTATTTCTTACACGATACGACTTTTGACCACTCTATTAAAAAAACCGCAAAACTATAATACTTTGTCTCACCTCCATCTTAGGTTTGAGATCTATGCCGGCAAAAATGTCATCATCCATATTATGGCTGTTAGGAGCGTTAGACGGAGGCGCCTGCTGACTGCCTATCGATGAAGCGGGTTCCGTCGGTGATATCAAATCGCCTATAACAATAATGTATTAATTATAAATTCACCTTAGAAAACATAATTTAAATATGAGCATTAAATAAATAGCTATGGCATATCACACAGCGCCATCTAGCCCAAACTAAGCAAAGTTTGTACTATGGGTACAAGACAACGGATTATCATAACAGCTGTAAGAAGTCCAAGGCTGGAAAAAGCCTCCCACCAGAATCATGTGGGGGGATATGCCATAATCGACAATATGTAGTAAAAATATAGCTAAAATTTAAAATTTTGATAATTAAACCTACACATGATCCTTGACAATAACTTAATTTAAGTTAGTTAAATATCGTTACTGTTATAAAATAAATCTTATTGTAAATTATTTCCTACAATCCGTGTACCTAAATATCTATATGTACCTAGAAATAATTATAAATTAATTATATATTACTACAAAAATGTTCTGACTATTTACAAGCGCTTTTTTAAAGTCTACGTGAATAAAAACCTTTTTTATTTTATTTTATTTATAATCAACAACTTCGTTCATTACCAATAGAGTGACGGCGGTCGTCTATTATTTCGTGTGCTTAAAATGCATGTTATATTGTAACAGTTCCATACTGAACGGGCCGCTTGTCGCGGTCGGTAGAAACTTGCCTTTCACGCCACAGGTCGTGAGTTCGATTCCCACCCAGGACAGATTTGCGTGCATGAACATGCCTGTTCGTGCTGAGTCTGGGTGTAATTACCTAATTAAGTATGTATCACCAAAGGAAAAGTAGTATATCAGTTATCTGGTTTCCATAGTTAAAGCTCTGCTTAGTTTGGGATCAGATGGCCGTGCGTGAATAATGTCCCAGGATATTATTATTATGATACTGACCTCTGGATATAAGTGTGCACATGTATACGTCGTGTGAGAACACGTCGCGTCGTATCAGTTCGCCGAACAAGTGCACTAGGTTGGCGAACTGCTGCCGGTTGCCCGGAGGGGCGTTAGGACTTTCATCTGAAGGAGAAGCGACAAACATATTGACGGTATTTAACTTGTAAAGTTACTACAGTTCTAAAGTGACTGCAATTTCCTGTAGATATATCATCATTAAATTTTAATTTTTATAGCATTATTCGCCATGCAGAGCGTTTATCTAATCTCAAAAATGCGAAATCACATATTTAATCGTCCGGCGGGTCTCGAACCTGCACCATCTACCAATCCGGGGTAGGCGCTCTGCGTTAAGCTACGAACGATACACGCTGGCAGATCAAATTTAGGATTGATGACTGACAACTGTGAACATATCAGTCGGCCATGTTTCTAGAAAAATAAAACCGATAGATAATACCTACATCCTCCGGAAGGGTGTTAGCATGGGAATCCTAAATTTGATCTGCCAGCGTGTATCGTTCGTAGCTTAACACAGAGCGGCTACCCCGGATTGGTAGATGGTGCAGGTTGGAGACCCGCCGAACGATTAAATTTATGATTTCCCATTTTTGAGATTAGATATATCATGTCAGCTGGATGCCGTCCACTGCTGAACAAAAGCTTCCCCAGATTTCCACAATGAAACTCCATTGTGGAAATCTGTGTCCATCATTTGGAGGGATATGCCATAATCGTCACGCTTGGCTGACGGGTTGGCGATCGCAGTATGATACACAGAGACACAGGTGCCCGTTCTCTGAGAGATATACCCTCGGGTCGACTTGACATGGGGATGACATGGGGTGGCGATATTCTATGCCATTAGCCACACAGCATATATAACAATGGACATTTAATAAAAAATATTATATAACCACATAAAATGTGTTTTACATTAACACAGTGGCAAGAGTTTTAACAAGTTTTTATTGCGCAATTATTTAGACGATGTTTGTATTTGGTTACCCATAAAGTATTTATTTATACTCGTAATTTATCAAGTGAGGAGTTGTAGTTTGCTTTTAAATTGCATTTCTCGAGTTGGAGACCAATGGAAATACGACCTCTATCCCGAACTTATCCGTAAGATACGTTCAATGTAAATGAGATGCATTTAAAAAAAATTACGTGAGAATTGTTTAACTGTTGTGTCCGTAAATGGTGCCACTAAACATAAAAATTAAAGAATAATGAAGAATATACACAAATGCATTACATACCTAGCACTGGTGCGTCATTATCTAAGAAGCGCAGCAAGAGATTCTGGAAGATTGGTGGCCCATTGTACAAGCTTGTACCCGAACTTATAGACTCCTTGTCATCTGAACCTGTACAAAAAAATGTTTGATTAAAATCTACAACTTTTAATTATACGCATACCTTATTAACATATAATGATTCTCATAGTTATATCATGAAACTGAGGTCTCCATTTTATTAACATTACATTATTTATTTTATTATTTTAAAGAGACAAACCCCCGCGCTAGGTTACCTAATCCCTTTTACAAACATATAATAGACGGACACAAATTACATACAGACTCAGAACAACTATTTATGGGTCACACAAATAATTGTCCGGCGCGGGACTCGAACCCGCGACACGAAGCGGCGAGGCGACTGTTTTAGCCGCTGCGCCACACGCGCATTCTTTGAAAGCGCAAGACTTCTGGCTTTGTGGATTATATCTGACTGCACTTGTGGCGTAGGGATTAATTTAGATTGTCAACCTGGGCATTTTCGTGGTCGGACACAGCGTAACTATTTGTGATCCAACTATAGTTATTCCAATTCTGGATGTGGTTTATGTCCGTGTGTGTGGTCGGTAGCGATCAAAGTTTATCAGAGTGCTGTGCTACAAAACTGAAATCAAATCTTTCTTTGTTCATTGTATAACATGAAATACTGGTGGATTTCTTCTGCATTGAGACTGCATACGAAATATGTATTTAGTTACAGAATGGTAATTTTTCTGGCGATGCCTTACAGTGCATGTCGCGCCGTCAAGGAAACAAACTTTTACATGTGTTTCACCGAGCGTATCTGTGGAAAATATGTATAACTATTCGAGTATCATTTCGTAAGAACACGCTGGGATAAGCCAGTACTTGTAGCATGAATGCAGACACACTGATTCCCTTTTGAGCTGTTCCATGATGAAGCAGAACACTCTCTTTTGAGCAGAAATTACTGTAGCTGAGTGTATGTTAGAGACCTGTGGCATGATGTTCGTGGTGATGATGCAGGCTCAGCTGCTGCCGCCGATCGAGCAGCACCGCGGCGGCCTGTGCGCGGTGCTCGCCCCAGCGCGCACTGCATACCGCCCACTCGCAGATTACCCGCACTACTGAGTAGGGGCAGGCCCATTCCTAAGACATACATGGGTGTAGTTAGAAAGCGTAATTTAATATATACTTTTTTTTTCCTAAAGCAAATGTCCCTCCATTATACATTGGTGATCTGTCTTTCACGTTGACCTATATCAGGCGCCAGTCTCTCACAAAGTTGGGTTCTAGATTGGCAGTATTGTCATATCAGTAGTAAATTGTCACTAGATTCTAGATAATCCCACTCTTTGTGAAGATAAAATATATTTCGAATCATTATCATCATCACATCAGCCGAAAGACGTCCACTGCTGGACAAAGGCTTCCCCCAAAGATCTCCACAATTGCCGGTCTTGCGCTATCCGCATCCAGCGATATATTTTGAATATTGAATTTGAATAGGCACATTGTGCTGAAAGAAAAGTTTATTACAAAACTTGTGAGCACGCGGCGATCTTGGAATAATCTTGAAATAGACTTCAGAAAGAATCGAAATATATATTTATTAGGCAAGACATAGAGAAAATACAAGAAGCACGTAAGAATTATAAGAAATGACCGAGTAACACTAATAAAATAACAATTATAATAAAACTACTACACTAATTGACTGCCTCGTTGGTCTAGTGGTAGCATATTCCACCGCAGATAATGAGGTTCAAATCACGGCTCGGTTATTATGATAATAACTCGAAGCGAAGTCCAGGAGTTGCCGGTATTACACCCCCGTCCTATATCTGCTCCTTCCTGTCGTGATGGATAGAGATTCCGTCCCAGATGGCTGGTTTCCAGGCTGGTTGTCATGACCGAAATTTGAAATTTGTTGTGCTATTCTACAACTTTTGGTAACGCTCTCGTCTCGCATTCACCAGCTTACTCCCCAAGTAAAGCGTGTGTAAAAAAATATTACTTGAATAAGTGACAAACTTACTTACGATAATGTGACAAACTTACGTATGATAATGTGACAAACTTACGTACGATAATGTGACAAACTTACGTACGATAACGTGACAAGCTTACGTATGATAATGTGACAAACTCACGTATGATAATGTGACAAACTTACGTATGATATTGTGACAAACTTACGTATGATAATGTGACAAACTCACGTATGATAATGTGACAAACTTACGTATGATATTGTGACAAACTCACGTATGATAATGTGACAAACATACCGGATCTTTGGTATCAATATTATCCTTTGACGGAGGGGGGCAGTTTGCGAACACTTCTTTGTATAACGTATCTAGATTATTGTTCGTATCCACGCGGTCGAAACAATGCCTGTCGAGCGCCTCTAAGACTGCGAGTACTCGAGCTAAAACAAATACAATATTTGATGCAAATAAAGTACCTTTATTTTATTGTATGGGGAAGGATTAAATTCGAAAAAGCTTCATCAAAGTCATACCTTGAGAGCTTGTCTGCCATTTATCGGTACACCATTTACTCTCGGCTTTCTTACTTCTAGCTGCGATTTCTTGTTCTGCCTCATACACCTATGGATAAATAATTATCTACTGAGTATCTATTAGGTCTTAATGTGTTAAAAAGGAAACACCGACATCATAATAATTACGTACTTCCGTTTCCTATTTCTATTGAACCACATATGTGTAAACACGTGCCCATGCCCGTTGCAATTTAGTCGAAACGTCGGGCAAATAAGAATAAAGGTTAGTCGTATTCATTCTGTTCACCAATGTTCTATGATTTTTATGTCCTATTAAATAATAAGATCATTATCCAAGCAAAATCATCAATATTTATGAACATCTTAATCAAACTAGGTATCCATTATTAATTCTAGGTACAGGTACATATTTAGATCTGAGATTTGTAATTAACCTTTTGGATATGACGGCTTTGATTTAATGTTTAGATTTGTTACATATTAATTAATTGATCACTGATGTTGATTTAAAAGGTGGCAATCTTCGAAGAGAATATTCAGATGTTCAAATCGTACATACCATTTTCCTATGTTCTTCGGTGATATAAGAATCCATATGTGGCATGGGCAATGCTGAGGGTGGTAATGGCAACAGATCCAATGGAGATCCTTGCAGTGAAGACCCACATCCTGACCACACCATAGCGGTTGGGCACTCTATGCTAACAATCTGTAAGAACAATAAAACTGCATTATATGATAGATTATTTAAGACTGGAATAAGTCAGTTAGTACTGTAGATTATTTAAAACTGGAATGAGTCAGTATGTATTGCGGAATGATTATGTGATAGACTATTTAAGACTGGAATGAGTCACTCAGCACTGTAGACTGATTATAATAATATAATAGATTATTTAAGACGAATAAGTCAACTAGTACTGTAGATTGATTATATGATAGATTATTTTAGACTGGAATGAGTCAAAGTACTGTATACTGATTATATGATAGATGATTTAAGACTGGAATGAGTCAATTTTTTTAGGACATTTTGTGCAAGTGTTGCCTACGTTCATACCTGTCAAGGCGGGTCGCTTGCCCGATCGAGGTTCGGAGTGAAACCACACCTTTGTGTATTGTTGGAAAATGAAAAACCTATCGATAGTTTCGAGTATGACATGTGTTGTTTCGATTTATGAGAGTTGATATGTTAGTGAGTCTAACTTGTAGTAAGTATTCGTTCATATAAAAAGTACCAAAAAATACCTGTAACACTGTAGCCAGTTGAATAATAACATCTCTGTGGTAGTTACAATTGAGAATCTCTCCAAACCCAACTTGTACCGGGTTCAGAGCAGCGGTGACGACAGTTGCGAGGGTTGGTTTCGTTTCTCTTGGAGTCGTAGGCCGCTCCTCTTTCACTTGTACGTCCATAGGCTGCTGTGGGTTTGGAGTACCCAAGGAATGGTTCGGATTTGGTGTGCCAAGGGAATGGTTCGGGTTTGGTGTGCCCTGGTTCTCTATGGGCGTCGGCTCCCGTTTGATTTGGGTTATATTTGGCTTGACATCGTTGTTGCTGTCGGGCGCCGGTGACATTGGGGCGCCATTGGTTTCTGGTAAAATTTAAAGTGCAAGATGTTAACTCGCTAATGTATAATATATGAATGAAGAACGCGAAATATCTAACACTTTCTGTATTAAAAATCAAAGAAACTGTTTTTTTTATTATGTGTATAATACTTACAAGTTACTTCTAAAACACCAACAACCTCGCAGTACTAGATAGCTAACACCATTAGCAACAACTTTTGTTCTACAACTTTTAATAATTTGTTACATTTTAGTTTCATACAAAATAAATATTAATTTAATTTGAATGTTTATAACTCTACGCGCATCGCAAAGACACGCACACGAGCTTAGCGTCGTTCGCGCGTCGTCCTTTCGTTTATGAATGAACATAGACCTACAAATGTCACAACGGTACAAAAAAAAACGTTAATTTTTTTTTCATGTGTTCGAACTCGTAGCACAAAAGTTTGATGTTAGCAATGTAATCCTGCGTGGTTCTTGGTGTTTTACTGAAGAAGAAAATGCATGCTTGTTTTTAGGGGGAAATTATCAAAATACAGTTAAACCCTACTTACATTGAAGATAAAAATACTTTTGCAAGTGTTTATGATTGCTATCATAAATTCTCAATTCTAAAGTTTGCATACCTGCATTTCTATCTACATTTTTGTTAAAAACTACTGGCTGGTTGAGTGTTCTCAATGTTGTGTCAGAGAGCACTGAGCAGATGGCGGCGGCTTTCTTAGCGCAGGTGGTTGCTAGGCGACGGGAGAGACTCTCGCAGCATACAAACTCGCACATGTTTTGTAGAGTTAGGGGAAGGAATAACCTGCAAAAAGAAGAGCGGTCAGCCTGGATAGTGGAGAAACGCAAATGTGAGACGTACGGCTGGCACACTTCACATTTTATCACCTAGAAGTAAGAAGAAGAAGCACGAATCAGGAACCGTACATATGAAATTGTAACAGCTAGTAACTGAAAAATAGTCTATTTACCATGTTTATGACATAACATTCCCATTGTAATTTATTTAGCCAACACAATTAGGTACTTCAATTACCGCCTTTCAAATAAAAAACTTGCCACATTAAAATATATTGTCTGCAGAAGAAAATGCATTTCTTAGTATTTCTTTATTTTTCATAGGTTTGTAGGGAGGTTAAAAAAACAAGGACTATGTACCTCAAGAGTCCATCATCTGGAGGTCTCTTGTCAAGCAACTCAATGATCCAAGTAAGAAAGTCATGTCTGTCCAAGAGACCTTCATCCAGCAGGTACTTGGCAAGCCGGCAGCAGTAGTTCCATAGCTTTAAGGCTTGACGCCAATCTGTACTTTCGTTGTGGCCTGGAGTAGATGAACCAAGGGCTAAAATGAGAAACAATATTTTTAGTACCAGCAAAGTGTAAATCTAAACTCAAAACTGAAAAATCATTAATCAAAAAAACAAAAGAAACATCCATCAGGATTAAACTCTCTACCAATCCTGGCTAGGCTCTTAGCCACTAAGTTATGAACTATACACACCGGTAGATAAAATTTACGAGGTCCCTTGTTAACACCATTACGGAGAATGTAGGTGCCATCCAATGGCATTTTTTAAGATACAGAGGATGTTAACAATCCAATTGCTTTGTTCTAGAATCATGGCCAATTGATATGTTAATAGCTATATGTGAAGTTGACAAACCTGGAATGGTTTGATTGCCACAAGACAATAAATTATTGATCTCCCAGTTTTGAGTTTATTCCATGATTTTCAATGCTTTAAATTCAAGAAAATAATTATATAGCATCTTAAGTAACTTACTGCTAGAATTCCCTGGAGAATGCATAGAATTGGTAACTGTAGAATTAGGTGTAGAACTTCCTGGAGGGTTTCCTGAAGAATTGTGACTTGGTGTTCCCTGACCTAAAAGAGGGTAATGTATAAATTATAACAAGATTAAATTAAGGTGAATCTCTCAAACACTGAATGATTTAATTACCAGATTGTGATGGTGGCGTCTTATCCGACACATTCCCAGGGACAGCACTTTGGTAATGTTCAGCAAGCTTTGGTATTTGGTCTTTCAGAAATTTTATCAATGTTGTAGTCCATTCTGTATCAAGAAAATAGTTAATTTAATAATATAGATAGTAAATTAAAATAAATTGGCTCTTATTTCCTAATAATATAAAAACTACAAATTACGATTATCTTATTTTTAAACAGAGTTAGGGAGAGGTATGGTATAAGAGCATAAAAATAAAGCAAAAGGTATAATAGCGAAAACAAAACAATTGATACTCTTTACCAAGTACAATAATGATATTGGGCCAGACATGTAGAACGAGTTAAAGATAACAAATGGATATAAACTGTGTCATAATGGCAGGGACCACCAGGCAATCTTCTATCAGTAATTACACGCATGAAGCTTATAAAATAGGCTTTATGGGTGTAGTTACTGATCTCATGGGTAGTTAATGCTTAGTTTCAATATATAGATTTTTTTTTTTTTTTTTTGCAAATAAATGTTATTATTATTTGTGGTTGATAAGTCAGTATAAAATCATATTTTCAAGGATGCTGGATTGCTGGCTTTACTGCCATTAAAATTTCTATAAACAACAGATATTTCTTATGGAAGGAATAACTTATCTAAATTTATATAACAAAAAAATATTTATTCATGTGTTTATAGGTTAGTTTTACAAAGACTAGACTCATGACTACCAGGAACCCAATAATCATATATTCTATGAAACAGTGGTCCAACAAAAACTACTGGTCCCTGATTGTAATTATCCATGATATGTATTGGAGCATCACATAAAAAAGTGAAGGTGTGTCAACATTACTACAATGGAACTGAAACACTCAACATCTTAAAAAGATACAGAAAATATATAGAAATAGATGAAGAAGGATTAAATTAAACTATATTGACGGTCACCATAGCCTAGTTGGTAGTGCTCCTGCCTACGAAGCTGGTGGTCCTGGGTTCGAATCCTTGTAAGTGCAAATATTTGTTTGATGAGCACGTATATTTGTTTCTGAGTCAGTGTATATAAGTATGTATATCGTCGCCTGGTACCCATAGTACAAGCTTTGCTTAGTTTGGGGCTAGGATGATCTGTGTGACATTGTCCCCAGATATTATTATTAATTTGTGGTCAGGGCTTACCAGTTGTAGGGTCAGGTAACTGTCTCTTCTTAATTTTAGCTTCTGATACAGCAACAGTATAAGCCGAACTAAGTTTGATAAACCAAGCAGCCCTCGGCATGGACACTTGATACTCTGTCAGAGTTATAAATATTTCTTCTTTCTTGTTGAAGTTTGGAGCTTTCTTGGCTAGCTGTGCCAGTGGTTTGCTTCCTGTGAATTGTACGAATTATTTATTTATTAATTTAGGAAGACCAACAGCAAATAGTAATAATCATTTGCAATTATTATAGTTCCTGAGAGCCAATAAAAGGTCTTCAGGAATAGATAGTTGCATATGTAACAATAAGTGTGATCAAATAAAGTTAATTTAAAATAATTAAACATGTTTACACAATTTATTTTAAAAAAAAGTCTAGGTTGAGTACCCTTCTCACTGTCATGGTTTTATCAACAAAAATATCAGAATTAAACAATTTAATTTGGCTGCTAAAACAGTTGCCAGTTCTCCACAAATATTATATAATAGTGGAAAGAATGGCACTTATGGTGTTTATGAAATGTCACTGTTGAACCAAATTGTTTTCTAGAAATTGCAAATATTATTACTACCTCTTCACCCATTTTTTTTTATTGCTGAAATAACTTTTGAATTCTAACTAAAGAAAATACCTTTACAAATCACACTTTCTACAGGGCTCAACTTTGAAGACCATTATCAATTCAGTAATCAATATGTTGAGTTCTTATATAAGACACATTCACAAAGATTGACTTCATCACAAAACATATTCCAAAATAATGCTTTTCTCTATCTTTTATAAATCCTTTATTATGTAAGCTGCTCATTTTTAGAATGCAAATCTATGCAGTGATAAAAACATTATTAAGTAAATTCTAATTGTACTTATTGGAATGCCATTAGGTGTGACTATTTATATACATATTAATACATGTATATACTTAATAATGTCATCACCATTTAAAAGTAAACTCGCAAATCTATCTGACTGATGCTAAAATATAATAATAGTCATCATTGGTTAGAACTGGTATTACCAACTTAAGTCTCAATGAAAACCAAAACACCAAAAATTAAATATATATTATTAGGCTTATTATCACATTTGTAGGATCAACATAATTTATTTGTAAATGGTTTCCATAAATATTAAACATACATTCTATATAATATAGATTCTTATGAACATATTTTACCTTTGAAAAGTATTTGAAAGATTCATATTTTGTATTAAGTATGTCAGATACCATTCCAGAAAGTTATTTGTATCTGTTATCTGAAGTATATTATTGAAAGTATTTTTGATTTTGTATTCCAGATACTTTGTCTAGGTTATCTTGTACATCACTTGTATTTGATAATTGTATCTTAACAAAGTTTAACTTAAGAAAAATAAATATAACAGAAACAATTGCATAGTAACAATTTCATGCTTATTCTGACTTTCTTCTTATTCTTATTGTAAAAACTTATGCAGAGAGCTATTGGTAGGTGAATTAACTAAACAAGTATAAAATGTTATTTGATAGAAGAAATAATAATCTTATCATTGATTTTGAACAGAAAATTTAATATCTTATGAATAAGATAATAGATTTTCTTGAACCAAATCATTCATTTAAAAAAAAATCTATTTAATTGGGCAGCTGTGAGTTCAGAGTTAGACACATGGCATAGGCTTTAAACCAACAATACTACCATGATGATATTTGCCCCGGAGGTATTCAAACCTCTAACTGCATTTGAGTACAAGATAATAAGGTATGCAAAACATTTGCATGTTGCAAGGTAAATAATAAATGAATATTACCTGCTAGGTCCTTAAACCATGCTTCTATCTGAGGTTTGGTGCGAGCTGTTGCTGGCCAGAAATTGTCTTTAGGGTTAACTTGCTGCCTTTTACGTCCACAGTCAGGAAGAGTATTTAATTCTTCTTTTTTAGATAATATACTTGAGAAAAATTGTCCTATCTGTAAAAGCAAGGTGTCACGGTCAGTGGGTATTCTTAGGGCGGGTTATAATTTGATCTTTATTAGGAGTAAATGGGAATCTAATTAAAAATACATCAATGAAAACAAAATATACTGTTTATTGTTCAGGTTTGTGAAGAAAAAAGATACTAGTACAAATGACCTATTTAGAATCTGCAGGTATATTCTCTGCTTCAGTTACATTGTATTTCCTTACCTTACACGCCGAATAGCTGAAGTTCCTAGCCGTACCAAACTCATCACTGGACTGTGGCGTTGTAGAAAATCCGTGTTTGACGTTGGTGGATGTGAGCTCGTCCTCCTTCTGCCGAGGCTCTTGCGGGTACACGTCAGGCGGACCCAGTCGAGGCCTCTTCAGAGGACGCTTCTCATACATAATCCCCATGGTCTCAGGGTACAGAGATGTATCTGTTTCGCAATCAAACCATAAGTATACAAGGATAATGTACACGATAGCAAATTCACTGTAGCTTTTCTAAAACGATAACACAGACCTTTCATTTATATGTTAGACAAAATATACATGATTTTAGTGGCACTAAGATACAAAAAATTAAACAAATTACGTTTAAAAACTCATATAAAAAGAAAAACAAATTAAATACACAGAGCTAAACAATACAACTTCATGAATGAGAAATTTTGAATGAATGAAACGAGGAAGAATAAATGGAATGAACTATTTGAGTCACAGATTATTTTCAATGCGGAATCGATTTTGATAGCGTGACAGAAGACAATTGTGTAGTGTAATACGGTAAAACGCAGTATTTCGACGGTAAAAACCGATTTCTTCATTGGCTGGCCCTAGGTTGATTTTTATTAAAAAATACAATTGATGGGATTTTATATTTATAATATTACATGCATATGAATTTATTCCTAGAAACCGTTCGAATATTTATTTTCCATATTTTTTAGGGTTCCGTAGCCAAATGGCAAAAAAAGGAACCCTTATAGATTCGTCATGTCTATCTGGCCGTCCATATGTCATAGCCACTTTTTTCCGAAACTATAAGAGCTGTACTGTTGAAACTTGTTAAGTAGGTGTATTCTGTGAACCACGATTAAGATTTTTACACAAAACTATAAAAATAACAATATTTTTTTTATTCCCCATACATAGAACTGAAACTCAAAATTATTTTCATCGTAACCATACATTTATGGATAGGTCTTCAAAAATGATAGGTATTGAGGTTTCTAATATCATTTTTTCTAAACTAAATAGTTTACGTGAGAGACATTTCCAAAGTGGTAAAATGAGTCCCCCCCCTGTAACTTCTAAAATAAGAGAATGATAAAACCACAAAAAAATATGATTTACAGACGCTAGCACATCAAGCTACCCCAATCTGTCAAATTTCCCCAATTGAAAGTGAACGTTATGCTAATGTGAACGTTGAAAATCTATAGATGAAATTTGACAGATTGTGGTAGCTGGATGTGCTGGCGTCTGTACATTACCATGAAAACTTCCACCGAAAATTGGTTTGAACGAGGGATATGTAGTTTCTTTTTAATACGTCATAAATCGTTAACCGCAATTTACCTTTCATTTAATCAACTGAAATACTTGCTACTACGGAAACCTTCATGGGCGAGTCCGACTTGCACTTGGTCGGTTTTTTTTTATTTTCTGAGTGCCAATGAAGCTCTTTCTTAGGCGACTCATAATTTCATTGAGTCCATTGTTGTAGGCTGACATCATTACATACCCAATTATGGCAAGATTTCCGTAACTAAATTCTTCTATCAAATATGAGACTGTTCTTTTTGTGTTTACTGCAATTCTCTAAAGAAAGAAATAAAAATGTGTATATATCAGAAAAAAATTAAAGAGTAATAAAACTACGTTTGTAAGTATACCGTAATTAAAGAATAGATCATAATAACTTATTGAAAAATGTACACTATGTCATACATTTTCTTAGTATGAAATAAAGTCTAACTACAAAAAAATATGTAATCGCTACGATGATGCGTCGTTAGACTTTATTTTATACACTCTGATCATTGGTTGCTGAAATAAACGTAGTTTGTGTTTTTTATTTAATGAATCAGCAAGCTCAATTATTTTTAGATATTAATATTATAATATTATATTAGATTCTAATATTATAATAATGGACTTAACACTTCTTATTATATTTGCACGAACGTAGTTTGTTATATACTCTTTGATATTTTATTTGGCACAAACCAAAGAGTATTTAACCTACAGTAGCACAAACTGCAACAACAGCTGATACCAGCAAATATAATTTGTAAATCTCAATATCTTTTATTTTGGCTTATAAGGTATACGTATTATTGAGATAGATAGTAAACGAACTATATTCTACTATATACATAATTTAAAGAGGTTTCAATTATCCTATTGGTTATCTTTTTCGAGAATTTGTCGTGAACATTAAATCTTGAATCTGTATTAATTTCTAGATCTTCGTTACTAGTATTAACTTAAGAAGATTTTCATTAATTCTTATAGGACATGCCTCCCAAGAAGCAACCTGAAAAAGGAAAAGCCAGTGGTAATACTAAATCCGGCGCAGGAAAATCAGGTGGCGATGCGAAAGGTTAGAATCATAAGAGTCCGTAACGTAAAATCAAAGAGAATATAACAAACCGTAAAATTATTATATGCATATACGTTTTACTGTTTAATGTGCCAAAACTCTTTTGTTTTTAAATTTAGAATCTGCAGCAAAAGAGAAAAAGGGCGGAACGGCTGTCAAGGTGCGTCACATACTGTGTGAAAAACAGTCAAAATGTTTGGAAGCACTGGAGAAATTGAAAGCTGGGCAGAAATTCCCGGATATAGCTGCCGCATACAGTGAAGACAAGGCACGGTCAGGTGGAGATCTGGGCTGGATGACTAGAGGCTCCATGGTCGGCCCATTCCAGGATGCAGCATTTGCCTTGCCAATATCCTCAGTCACCAATCCAATCTACACAGACCCACCTATTAAAACGAAGTTTGGATATCACATCATAATGGTTGAAGGAAAAAAATGACAGACATGGTTTTTGAATTTGAGTATTTCTGGGCGATTCTTCTGCTATTCATTATGGAAAGGATTTGTTGCCTACAGGAGCAATTTGACAAAGATTTTTCTAAACTACCTGATCCCCAGAGGTCTACCGAGTCTATAAATAGTAATATGGAGGACTTTGCAAATAGGGAGTAAGTGAAATTAAGTAGTACTTTTGTTTACTTAATATATAACTTTGGGGTGATAAAACAAAATGTATTTACTAATGGCTGAATATTTGGTCAGCTTGAGCATTGAATACAGATAACAACGGGAATTGCAATGCAGTTTTATGAAATATTATTGTTATCAGAATATATGTAGTATCTTCTGCCTACATAATATGTAGGCAGAAGATATATTCCCTATTAGACTGACTAGGATATTCATGTTTTAAGTTCACATATGCATTCTAATGTAAAACATAAATAACCAAATTATTACACCTATTCATTCAAATTGTCACATAGAAATTGAAATGTTCTGGCAATAGTCATATTAGGTCTCACACTAGTGCCAGACCTAATATGACAATTACTCATAACATTCTTCTTCACCATTCTTCATTGCCAATAAGACTAGTTTAGGTACACCTAAAATTGTCAAATTGGAAATTCTAATTGGTGGTTCATTGTGCTGGCTTGAAGAGATGATTATAGACTGCATATTTTTGTAGGACTTGGAAATAAGCTCATAAGATTTGTCAACTTAATATTGGACACTATGTAAATAACTCATACCTGCTGCTCAATGATTTTCATGATTACACTTTTTTGTTGAATGCTCCCTAAATCACAGCAGTTAGATGATTGTTGTTTTATATACCTTCAAAATCTTTGCTTGTATTTGGATAGGACAGAATTTTTATGTTCCTAAAATCAATACATTGAACTTACTAGTTACGATCAGTGTTGCTATAATGGGATAAATTCAACTGCAGGGACTGTGTAAAAAGCATGAAAATCACATAGGACAGATATGTCAGCATTGACTTAATTAAAGCAATTTTTATGTATTATTTCCAGCTATGGTTTAAAGCTCAGTTTCCTCCGACTGTGTCGTTTGATGCATATTACGATGCTACTGACCCTTGTTTACTTCTGCAACATAAGCATCTGGTTCATAATTAGTAAGAAGACATCGTCTAAAACTCAACGTTACAGGTTTAATGTGGCTATACCATCTTAAAATAGTAAGAAATATATTTGAAAGAAACTACCAAATGTTTTTGACATGGTTTTTATTCAATCAAAACTACCAATTTTCTGGTATCTAATTCATTTTGTTAAGCATCAAAATATGAGTTACATGCCAGAATATTTGAAACTTATATTAAATTGTCATAAATATGTAAAATAGTTTTATCTTTTTCGACATAACATCTATTGTAAAGTTTTAAGAATGCCACAATAAATGAAGCATTTATATTGTTTGTAACTAAGAGTTCATTATTATTGTTCAACCTGTCTCCAAATGGTGTAAGTTGGTTCCTTCTTTGTACATACTCGTAGCTCCAGTGACCTCCATAACAAGAATATATTAGTGGTAAAACGAAGGAAGGATTTGTATTGGTGTCTGTTTAACCCATAATTTGACAATGATGTAATGTTACCACCTCATATTAAACTCTATTGTGTTGTAATAAGAGCTATAACCAATGCATTATGAACATACACTTTGACCGATTCAGGGTCATGTGAGATGCCTATATTCAGTGCCTCGAAGAGAACCTATGTTAAACCACTTGTTTCATTTGTCATGAGAACACCTATGAATATCATTTTGGGGTAAGGAGGTTAATAGAATCTAACATCTATTTTGAGTTCAGATGATAGTCACTTAATATTTTACTTCCACTGCTATATTGGGTAACAAGTATAAATCTCACTTGACGGGGAGCGGTTGCCGTAGCCGTTGATGCTTGCAACAACACACATGTCATCACTCAAGCGTTGAAGACACTTTCCATCCCAATAAGTGGGATTTGAAAATTAACATAATGCTATCACCAGTGCCTCTAGCACGAGTTCCTGCAGTTTACTTACTCGATCACACGTACAGTTTCGTCCCATACATTGAGCACCAGCGCCTCTCGCGGAAACTATTAAGAACTAAAACTCTGGTGCTCAATGTATGGGACTCGTGCTAGAGGCAGGAACTCGTGCTAGAGGCACTGAACTGCCACTTTACACGACAGCGCCTGTTCTAGTCAATGAATACCTATTGGCATGAACGTCGCATATCGTAGTGAATAGCTATTCTATCCTAGCTGAGGTATGCGGGTAGCGCAATACCCACCGTGCCAAATTTGCACGGCTGCCTCAACATTGTCGTGTTTATGTTACAACTAAGAGCTGTGATATAACTCTGGCAATAAATAAGAGTTTATCTCCAATGAGCACGCTTGCTATTGTGATACGGCAGGCGCGGATTTTTTCCGAAATATATAGAGCGCGAGGTAACTATTTATACATTGAAGCTCTGATGTCGATATGGGCTACTAGAGCAAGGTAACGGGGAGATGTGAGCTTACAATAACGATGGAGAATGACTGCGAAGTTATGGGCGAGGCGGTGTTCCGAGGTGCCTACAACATTACTTCTTGCCCGCGCACACTTGAACTACTTCTTATCGTACGTAGTGGTTACTCTAGTCTAGTGTCAGAGTTGTTCAAGCCGCCCAGTAGGCCTCTGTCATGGCTTAACGATTGTTGCCTAACGGGACTGCTGCTTAACGTGCCCTCCGAAGCACGGAGACGCTCGGAAATCAAACCACTGGCAGACAACCATCTCTGGACTGACTGCGAGCCTAGTTGCTTAACCTCGCCAATCACTTACGGACTGGTGAAAGCATCTGGCTATGAGCGCTAACGCTAGAAAAGACCATTTTACATCCTCACTACGTATCATCATACCACTTCTTGTATATAACTGGTGGGATCGCAGACACGCCAAGGCAATACCGCAATATACGTAGGTACCTACAATATTTATGCTTTAGAACAATCGAATAGTAGTCATAGATATGCTTCGTGGTTCCGTTCGTTCTAGGGGCAAACGCTCGTGATGTTTCTGAAAGTAGTTTTAGTAGAGGAAAAATAAAAAACCAAATATTAAAAACAGTCTTTATTTAAGATATTAATTCTTAAAATAAAATACGACTGAATCAATTAACTACATGACTTAACTTGTACAATACTGAATAATAAATATTTATGTACCGAAGTATTTAAAGCTAGAACCGGTTCGATCGTTTAGAGTAACAATCGAAAGTTATTCGGGATGTTGGTAGTTTCTGTAGCTTTTACCATAATATTTGATAGTTGCCTTATTATCTCGTATGTTTATTTTTCTGTCTGTATGAACAATCATTACTATAGTAAACACTACAAAAGTTTATAAATAAATAATCGAAATTGAGAAACCTAATTCATGCTTAGGTACTTCTTACTTATATTCTACTTTTATACTATATTTTCTTTGTTATAAGATTTTTTTAAACTCTGAGGTTAGGGTTGGTGTACCGGACGTATTTGAGAAGGGCGTCGTTTTCTTCGCAGACGAAGGGCTTGCGGTGGTGACAAGCGACGTCATGCCAGTGTACGCCATCATTGTAGAAGTTATTCAAAATGGCCACGCAGTGTTCAGCCGCACCGCCCTGGAGCAGCTCCTGGTTGATAAGTTGTATTAGTTGTATATTAGTTTGGAGGCAGCACAGAAACCAGTATTAACCCCAAGGGGTGATCATGGTTGAGTAGTAAAGAGCTATTGGAATTGGTGCTGTAGGTCAGATGATAAATATCACTCCTGATATTATGTCTTTCTGCTGGTGTTCTTAATATTTGATGCAGAAAGACATAATAGTGTACCTACTTAATTGAAATCTTTAGGTTTAATTTGGGAAGGCCTTGAAATGTAGGTAAATAATTTTCAAAGTTGGGACAAAAAAATGTTACTGGAAATAAATTGGCTGTTGAAATTCGTATCTGATATCCTCCTCTAATTAAGTGTGCGCAGAATATTAGTATTGAAAAGATTTTTGCAATTAAACTAATGGCCATAATAAAAATAAGAATGCATCGTAAGTCGCAGTATAATCGCATACGCATAGGGTTATTAAGTTGTTACATCGCATCGGTCGATTGCGTAGGATAAGAACCGCATAACAAGAGGCCTTGAATGAGGTGCGGATACGGAGGATGCGACCGGCGACCGCAGGGTTACGTATTGTTTGTTCCGCTGCGTGCGCGGGTTACTCGCGGGGAAAGTGACGACGCGGAAACAGGCGCGACGCAAGCCGAATATTCGATGAGCTTTTGTCGTGTGTTGTGCACCTTGTGGTCGATGTTTGTAGAAAGCGGCCGCGACATGCGGGTACGCCCTTCGGCGAATATTTCGCAGGCCCATAAATATTCACGTGTCGCTTTCGTTTTCATTGCGTGACATTCGTTGTACGGATGCAACGGGTTCGGCGGGTTTGTGACAAACATTACTCAACAGCTCGCGGAATTGGCTTCATATGATCATTATGTCATTGCATATGACCGATTTCATAATGTCATGCTTGCTTGCGATGTACTTACTATTGTGTGAGTCCTCGGAACACTTCCTTCATAGTAATTTCGGAGTGTCGGAAGAAGTACCTACTTAGATAACAAGTGATAGTGAACTGGGCACACTTACCCTATTGTCGGGTTGAGGTTTGCCGATGCCACCACCCTCGGACCAGTCGTTTTGTTGGCGGTTAGTTGCGGGGGCTAACTTTTGCAGCTCAGCAGTCCAGAACCAACCGTTGATATCATTGGGCAGCAAGTCAGGGCGATTACAACCCTTGAAGTCGCATAGACGACCCGATGTCCAAATGTATTTTTGCTAAATTCACAAAAACAAAAATATTAGTTGAGGTTCAATATACCTTATTTTATTCCTTGACACACAATCATAGACATTTATCATCAAGATAATTAGCAATATGTCTGCTTACTAGCCAGTTTCTGATACAATCTTTATGCTATAGGTACATAAAAAATAACAATGGCTAAACGACCATTAAAAATAAGCCCATTAGATAAGCGAATAATGCGAATTAATTTGATGATTGTGAACAATACTTAGGAGATACGATGGCAGTTACGACAATTTGTCACAATCATCGCGGCTAGTAACCGTAGAGTAGGCGGCATAAAATACCGAATAAGATACACGCTGCTTCATTACCATAACAGTACG
This sequence comes from Pseudoips prasinana, assembly GCA_951640165.1. Taxonomy (NCBI): domain Eukaryota; kingdom Metazoa; phylum Arthropoda; class Insecta; order Lepidoptera; family Nolidae; genus Pseudoips; species Pseudoips prasinana. The sequence goes on along the minus strand of OX621236.1, from coordinate 15,430,923 downwards.
GTGTCTAAGGAGCAATGGCCACTTTGGCATCATGACAATCGAATCATATCTTGGCACAAATATTTGTGTTAAAAGCTAATTATTATTCTACAAGTTGGCGAACAATGGTATCGGAAAGTTGCATGCTTGTAAGTAGGTACCTAACATAGAAAGCAATAACCGCCTTTTGGTCATAGTTCAAAGTATCGTAACTTAGAAACGCCTTCCGTAAAGATAACACATCTACAAACAGATTTCTAAGCTAAAACCCACAATTTAATTACCTATTCCTGAGTGTCGATATTCTCGGGAGGAGTACACAATACAACAAAACATTGTATTTCCCACGATATGCGAAACACATTCCGTAGCAATAGTGAAACTCGTTTAGGAAAAATCTACGTTACCATTGTTCCTGTACCTATTCTCTAGCACTGACATAGAAAAATTAGGTAAACTTAGTAGACCATTATTTAAATAGCTTTCACGGAACAACAAATTTTTGTACAAGGTGTTACGAAATGAGGTACGACCTAGCTGAATGTTAAGAATTTTTAAATATTGCCCCATAAGAATACCACACTTTCTATTCTTTGAAAAAGTGATATGTTTTCTTGTCACGGTCACGCGTTTTCCTTGTTTTGAACTCGTAACACGCGTGAGTTTCGCCAGGTCGCTTCTGTTGCCAACTTGTAGACTCATATGAGTCAAGGATGGACCCAATACTTCGTGACGAAAATCTTTTACGTTTTCCTCATTGTTTCCATCAGTAACACTGTTCCTATTTGCATAAACAAGCTTGCATTCTTAGGAACTAAAGAAGACAAATGAATTGTTCTAGCTGCGTCGCTTTAGTGGTTAACATTATGCAACGAACTTCCTTTTGACACGTAAAGTAATTCTGTTCAAATAGTTTACCTTGTCTTGAACTATGCGTGCCTTGACCCACTCGTTCTCGTCGCTGGTCTCCAAGGAAACGAGATCCATACAGCGCTGACGACAGTAGTTTCTTGCGCTCAACCAGTCTTCTTCCACACCACGGAGAGCAGGGTCTCTCCATGAGAAGAAGTATCCCTTGTCTGCAATATTAATTAACATTAGATTAAAGTCCGTTAAGATCCGATTTTCACTTTAGTGTGGTATGTACCTAATTTTGTAGTAAAAATTTTCTTAGGTGCTTTCGGTGAATACTTTTTCTTTTTTTATTAGGTAGGTATATTATTTCCAAAGAGATGAGTGCTTCCGTGGCGTTTTCTTTGCTTAATCGTTTTAAAAGTTAAAATTTTTCGGAATCGATTACATTTTCCGCTTGTTACCTAATACTTACTTAAATTATTTTTGCTTTGCAATATTGTTTTTTGAGTCAAATTAACAATGAAGACATTATGAGACAAAGGTTTTTGTTCCTTCCATTATCTTTGTCAGACAATTTGTTGTTTAGGTCTTGTCTTAGTAATTTATACCTACTTAATTTGTTTTTTAGATCTTGTATCAGTATCTAACGAACTTATATGGAAGGCACTTTCCTACCTAATTTCAATTCTTTATAGTGCTTGGAGGGACCAATTTGCCTGCTTTTTCGATATGAATCACAAAATTACATAATTCGAGATGGCAGTGATGGTTGAAATTAGGCATGCCTGTCACATGAGGAAGTAATTATTACAAATGGGTTATTAGAATGCAACGGTTAATCGTTTTCTTTTATAAACGAGCCAGTAAATATTTATACTAAAATTATATAAGGTATGAGTGGATGATACAAATCGCCCATGACCTAAACGATAATGGTAGTGAAATTTTTGCAATCACTTTCGTAGATGCAAAACTTCGGAGGTTAGAAAAGGTACTTACTTTAAATTAAGGAAACTTTAAAATAACCCGACTAATAACTACTTAACATACATTTTCTTTGGAATTTCTTTTTATAGTTATTTAATGTTATGTGAAGTTCACATACCTAAGGCTTATATAATGAGAAAGTAGGTCAAAAATACTCTATAACCCAAAAAAGAGGATGCACAAGATTACGTAAACTGTCTACGTGATATGAATAATCTGTGGAAATATGAGGAAAATACAAGTAAGCACTCTAAGAGTTTCTAGGCGTAAAGTAAGTATGGCAATTTATATTATTCTTCACCGAAGGGGTCTCAAACTAAAGGGCGAAAGTCAAGTTCAAGCAAATTATCTAGGTCTGACCTTTTACTTTCTCGAGAACTATAATCAGATAGATGCTATAAAATTTTGCTGTACTATTAAGCACCTTATAAACTATATTAGAGAGCATAAAATCTCAGTGACTCGTGCGCAATATCGGAAAGTGCTATGATACTAAGCAACAGGCAGGCACTTTGTGTTTGGCTGATTTCTTCCGTAGTTCTCGTGGAATTCATCGTATCTATAATTTTTACTTTACGATCGCGTGGGAACTAGCCTGTTTTGTCTTTGATTCAGAAAATGGTTCGTGCTATCATAATTTTTTAAAGCAAATATTTTCCAATGTTCCAATTCAATGTTCTATAGAAGCGCGGATCCTAGGTCCTAATGTTTGATACCAGATGAGGGAAATATTTGTTAAAGGGTATTTGGAAAGACCCAGCAATCTTTTGCCAAATGAATCACAAGAATGAAGCATTAAGCAAATTATTTTTTTTAATTTGCCTAATGTCCCTCAATGCACACCACACCCCTATTGCGCCTAATATAAATAAATACTTATTAATTAATAGAATTAGTAATTAGGTTGAGGAAGTAGATGGTAACAAGGGTTTTGTGTTTTCATTTTTTGTTTAGCTTTATCGCAATGCATTGTATTATGCTGACAAACATTTATTGCTTGTTCATAAAGTCAAAGCATTTTCATTGTTCAGGATTTTCCTTAAAATTGAAAATACTAGAACATTTTGTATGTGAAGAATGTGTTACATGCTTTTTTTCTGGCTACCAATATGTTTACACCTGGAATGACCCATGACGAAAAATCTGGTTCATCACACTGGATATACCTCTCTCAAGAATAACTCCAGAAAGCTAAACGCTCTTAAAAGATGATAGAAGAGTAGCAGCGTAAGGAAGAAGTAAAGTGTTGTGTCTTGTAACGCTTGGTTTCCTTTATGAGGCGCAGAGCTCTGAATCAAGTAATCATATAAAATCCAAAATAACTTGTTTATACCACGCAATTTGTACCTTAACCCATGTTATTGCATCTGCTAATTATATTGGTATGCGGAAGTCACAGATACGGTAATAGCTGACATAATAAGCATAGCTATTCCACTTATTTACCCCTATCCACCAGGTTTCGGTTTATCTCTTAGGAATTCACGGGACTCCGATAAGAGTGTGCAAACACACGTTTTGTAACCACAAGTTTTTGTGCTTGGAGTCATTACAACTAATGATAGAAATGTTTAAATAGTGTGTTCGTTTCTAATGATGACGGTAGATTACAAACGATTAGTTTATTTAACTATGACGTAGATAAACTATCTATTTCTTGTATTTGTGTCAAGTTGAAAGATCCGATACGTTGTTTCAATTAACAGTGATGAAGTTAACTATATCGGTTTTGTCTACAGTTTAGGCAGGAATACGAGTATATCCCTGCGGTTTAGTAAATCTCACGGGAGTCTTTAGCTCAGTTGAGTATCATGTGATCTGTGAGAGATTTTTAGCGGGGTAAAGATCGTGTGACGAGGGCCTACAACTTTTCGAGAAGGAGAAAATATTGCAAAAATGCAGTTCGAGTAATTTTGCCGCGCATTATTATGATTGAATTAAATGTTTGTTTTGGGTTTTTAACAAAATTTCTTAGAGTGCATCTTCCTTGCGTTGTACTTAAGTAACGCTACAATTTTACAGAATACTAAGTCAGGACTTATAACCTAGTTGAAAATCATAACATTTGTGTACCAAATATCGTTTCTATCCTTAGCTTCTTACATAAAGTTTAGGCTTTCACTCTTTCCCGGACAATTCTCTATCCTTAGTGAGTACCAAGATACTTAATTACGTTTGCTGATGCTTAATTTCAAATAAACCGAAACATGTTTTAAGTAGACATTTTAATGAACACAAATATCTTCTCTATTTCCGTTTAAGTAATCGCTAAGTACTCTAAGTATTCGCCGTTTAGGTCGTTGGCATCTTGATAATTGTATGATGAATTTGAAGCGGTTGAGTCTTTTATGATTATTATACCGAGTAGTATCAAAAGAAGCGCGGGTCCAGTCTTCCAATGTTTGAGTCCTTATAAGGGCATTTTTTTATCCTCGCACATTATTCAGACACGGCCATCTGATTCCAAACTAAACAGAGCTTGTGATATGGAAACCAGATAACTGATATACTACATACATTCTTTTTTAAATACATACTTATATAGATAATTACCACCCAGACTCAGGATAAACGGACATGTTCATGCACACAAATATCTGTCTTGGGTGGGGATCGAACCCACGACTTGCGGCGTGAAAGGCAAGCATTTACCACCCACGCTAGCCGTTTGTTAAAGGATATTTATTTGTCAGTTGAGTCCATGGCCGGGATTCCACACATCTACCTTTTTTTAATTCGCCTGGTCAATTTTGTAGGATTCCATGTTAGGCGACAATTTTAAGACTAATTTTAAAATATATTTCGAAAACTGTAAGACTACTTATTGAGCTGAGTTTAAGGTTAAGCCTAGAGTGGTAGGTATCATCTACATATTAAATAATAATGTTATATTATTGAATTTAAAAAAATTACGAAATATAAGCTCCGAGATAGGGTAATAAGTATATTAGGTGATATTTTTGGTCACGTCTGATTAAAGCTGTCGACTGATCTTGCATAGATCCGTTGATAGTTCCTACTTCGTGTATATCTCTCTTCTTCTAAGTCGGCTCTTCATACTAATTTCGCCAATAAGCATTTGTGATGGTTTAAAAAATGCATAAAATTAGGTAGTTAATAGCTGTTCTCTGCATGCAACTTATGCACCAGTGCCTATCTTCATACAATTTTCTTCATTTACACTCATACTTATCAAATGACGTGAGTTTTACTCACTGTTTTCATCAACCCACTTAACATAAAAAAAACTTACTGTCAGAATATCTCTCGTGAATCGTCCTTTGTACACATAGTGAGGGTACAGGGGGTTCGAGGACGCGTCCGTTAGGGAACTGCGCGTGCGCTGCCGCAGCGAATACTGCTAGTAATGCCAGGTATTTCATTTTCTGAAACAAATGATAGGGACAATGTTAATGAGAAATATACGTATAATACATAATTGTGAGACGTGCTGTGATGACTTATATGTGTTATTATACCTAACTTTATTGCTGTGTCTCTGTGTGCTAGTTTATCTGGAAGAGATGTATTGGAAACGAGTACATTAATCGCTGACCTGCCATTAGGTGGGCCGTACGCTTGTTTGTCAACTTACTTGGTTGTATAAAAAACACCCGACTCAGTGAAGCAATCAAAGGGGTAAACATGTTTTACCTACAAGTCGTAACTTATAGGTTGGTATTGAGACAGCTCTAGTGAACTTCTTACTACAAAGGAAGTCATATCCATGTTGCCAAGTGGCTCCAATATAATTGCTGACGGGCCAGTTGGCGTGGTTGCTTGATGCTTGTTGTCGTGGGTTCGATACCCATCCAGGACAGATATTTGTGTGCATGAACATGTCTTTTTGTCCTGTGTCTGGGAGTAATTATATATAAGTATAAGTACAATTACAAAAGAAAAGTAGTATATCAGCTCTCTGATTTCCATAATACAAGCTCTACTTGTTTTGAAATCAGATGGCCGTTTGTGAAAAATGTCCCAGGTTGGGTTACCATATATAAATAGAGGGATGCCTGTTTATGGTACCTAAAATGTCTGAATTTTCAGAAAAATGCGTGTCTGAAGCAAAACGATGTAGGTAATAAGTAAAAGCCAACAGATAGTAATGAAGAAGGATATTTATTACTGATATTTGTCAGATGGCATTAATTTTTTTATTAGTTCTTTCTTTTCCAATATATAAACGTAAAAATCTTCAAAAGATACAGTTTTGTAATTTTCCTGTGTAATCAATATTGTTTTTACTGATTCAATTGTTAGCCGATTTCTGTCTTTACTCCATTGGGCGTTGACGAGAGCCTGCGAAAATGCCTGTCTCAGACCAATGCCGGCCGCACGCCTGTCTAAACCTAACCAAAATGCGGCTAACGCCTGTCATATGGTACCCAGGATATTATTATTATTATTACCGCCAATAATTGACATATAAGCACATTGTGTTCTCCTCGCCCTCGCCTGACTTATTATCGAATAAATATACTATTTGAAAATTGCAACCGATGCAATTGTTATTTTTTTGTAGTTCAAGGGAGAGATTCTCAAATGATAATACGTTAGTGTAGGTACGGGAAGAATATTATTTATCACACTTATAAAACTGCAAATAAAGCTCTATTACTATTATCTACAGGTCGATAAGAATAAAATAACAATTTTCAAACTAATTCTTTTTTTCCCGCTCCTATTATGAAGAATGGCTATCACATTCTTTATTCAAAATAATTAATAACCAGCCAGGGGTGAGATATCTTTTCGATTACATTTTCAAACCAAAAAGGATCACAATTCATTACACTCCTAGATTATACACGGTATAGGCTTTGTGGAACTATCTTATTAGTGCCATAGTGTATGTATGTATGTCGATTAGTGTAAAACTAGCTAACTGCTTGCTCTTACTATTAACTTGTCTTTGAATGAATGTTAACAACACTTAGTGAACACCTAAACATTGAGTCAACAATGTGACCAAGTCTCTAACAAGAGGATTACGTAGGTATGTGAGTCGTAAAATGTTTTACAAATTACAATACGGGTGCGGTGTTATGAAAGTGCAAACGCAAGAGTAACTAGGTACCTACCTACGCAAATATTATAATCATTTGCTAGACACCGCCTCTGTAAGATTTTTGTTTTAAATATAAATTTATAACTAAAAGCTTCGTTTACACAAATCAATAATCATTATTTTTATTTGCCGTAAGATAACACATGTATGATAACACTGGAAAATATTAAAAAATATAATTTTCAAATGAAACTTTAAAATGGACAAAACTGCTAATAAATAAACTGTCATTACATTTTACTCTTTGACGGTTGGTATTCCACGACATTTTCTCGAATAAATCTCGAAATTAGTTCTTCTTTAGTTATTCTTCTTCTAATTTATCCTTTCGTCACAAAACGTACATCCCTCAAAAATATTATTTCAAAGTTTCAATTCTAATGAAATTTATTAATCTAATGAGAAAAGTGTGAACTGCTGGGACCTTAGTTTTTGCAATAACGGCTTAACGTATTGGGATGAAATTTTTACTGGACACAGGTATACCCTGAATTAACACATTGTCACATGCGGGGCGTAGCTAGTCTATTAATAAAAGTATTTAACACATTTTATTCCTCTCATTAAATACCTAACTTATTGCTTAGGTATCTACGCTTTGAAAGTATGTCACTGTCAAAATCGCTGCCAAGTCACTCTGACAGACTTTTGACCGTACAATCTTCGTTTGACGGCCTATCACTGCACCCTGACATTGGCGAAATTGTGGAGCTTCTCCACGAAAATCTTAAACAAAAATCTAAGTGATATTAATAAGTATTTGATTGAGTAGTTCATAGTAGGTAGAGTAGTTGAAAGACTGTCGAGTGCACTCAAGTGACCACTAAGTGAGCTCACTCAATTCAACTCAACTCTTTTAACTTTGAGCAGTTGTTGCATCAAAGTTAAGCGAGTTAGTTTACATTAAAGTTTATATATGTATATTCATATAAAGTTGTTTATTGTGGGAATTTGATATCTCACTTTGGATTCGGGAGTTGAGATAATAGTAATATTTTTACAGAATAACCTTACTTCGTTTTAGGTCACATCTTAAGGTCACAAAGATGTTAAGTGGTTAAAGGCTAAACGATGACATCTATAAGCTAAACTTGGCTCTATTCCAGGGACAACAATAAACTACTTGTGCCTATTTTGAAAATGAAACTTTGTATAATACATTTTATTGTTTAACGAATATTCAGCGTTTGTCATTTAATTTTTCTTTGTGGTTATTTGAACATTGCGGGTTCATCTTTTGATGCGCTAATTTCCGCTTTTCGCATGTCGTTGTGGATTAAGAAAGCAAGAAAGTTGAAAAAGTCTACCCCTCTGGGAAACAGGCGTGAGTCTATGTATGTATGTATGAATTAAATGATGGTATTTATTTTCATACCACTTTTGAGGTCTTTGTCCAGTAGTGGAAGTTTTTGGCTGATATGATGTATATGATTATTTCCAAGGCCACTGCGTCGTCGCCGCGTCGGTAGGTAACTATTCGAAATCAACATTGAAATTGATTCGGTAAAAAAATATATTTGTAAATTCATATATACATAACATTTGCATTCAATGAACCAAGTTCAAAATACTTCTTTTCCATCTACAAATTTCCCGCCTAATTCAATAAAAATGACGAGTGTACACTATATAGGTACGACTGACAGAACACAACCATTAATGGATATGGCCATCTGCGCGTGACATTATTATATAGTGCACAAGTGTGTGTTCAAACACAGGGGCACTATACAAACGACCTCTGCGTGGTATATATTATAGAGCACAAGTGTATGCGCAAACACAGGGGCACTATACACACAACCGGATAGAAGTGAGATATGGGGCCAACGCCTTTACGTCGTCTTCGAGGTACGAAGGTGGAATACCGCTAACTTCCAGACTTCAGCCTGATACTGAGAAATTTTCGCAACAGTAAAATGCCAAAATAAATTTTTGGTCCAACCTGGGACAACCATTAGTCATATAATGAATCGTCATAGGAGATGAAAGTTGGGTGTGGGTACTGTTACGAAAATTGATGGAAGAGGCAACCACTGGATTGGACTTTCCGAAACCAGTGAAGAAAGGTCGAAAGCGATATTTATTTTACTCATGTGAAATGAGTCACAATGAAGTCATGACACGGATTGAAGCCAGATGAGTAGGTCCGTAGATACTTTAAAGAAATGAGATAAGATTCTGATTATTCAAATTGAGCCCTAGTGATATTACAATAAGAATCATTAGTGCTGGTGGTACCACCACCGGCCCACATGATGGTATTGCGCTTCGTCTTCAATCATAGCTTTAAACAGCCGAATAACGTGTTCTGCTAGACAAGAGCTTATCTCAAGATTGGTGGAAGAACCTATATTCCCCACGCTTTGCCCCCCAGGCATGCGGGTTTGAGGATTGCAGTGTGATGGTCATATTTACAAGAGAGAAGGCAGGTATTCATTCTAGCTGACTTCTACACCCTACAGGATGATATGAGGTGGTGATATTCATCGCCGTCGGCCACTCGATGAGCTATGGTGACCTTACTCTCACTAAGGACCACAACAGTAACCAAATATAGCTATGTACTAAAATCTAAGGTTTTCCAAGTTGAGATACTGATATAATGTATGAATGATTTATCTATATAGCTCCATATCTAAGCTACGTTGGACTCACTACATAACAGTCTTGTTTCACGTCTGGTTTTGTTATTTTTTTTTTATTTAGGGTCCTATTCTAAACATCCTGCATGCAGCTACGCTTCAATATAAATGTTACGTTGTGAAACTAGTTTAGTTTTAATATCTGTTCTCCTAACTTTTTATTTAAAATCCTTACCTTCCGATCGTATGAGTTCAGTTATAGGCAATAAATATATTTTTATTATATTATTTTGTATTTAAACGTGTTTCCTCTACTTATTAAAGGTCGTAGAACTTAAAAAAGACAATAACCGTGATAGACATAAATATTTAGTAAATAATCCGGTTTTTTTTAACAAATCGTTAACCTACGCCTGTGTTATATTAAAATTTGCATAATATGAGATATATTTATAACATGTAGTAGGCAACCAAATATTTCGGGTCATAGACCTCGTAAAATCAATCTAGAAACAAGAATTTCCTGAGGTAAATAGATTCAAAAAAAAAAAGATACAAAATAGAACTTTTAAGGTTACCAAAATTGGTTAAACCACAGGTTTACATATTTATCTTGGGATATTATTAAACAGCGAGATAATGCAAATTAAACGGATACTATCCAAAGACAAAAGTTGATATTGGCTCTGGTACTATGCAATAACAACTATATACCTAAAGAAATTGTTGCATTTCATTTCTTTCTAATATACTTCTTATGAAAAGGACAGGCATCTTTAGTTGTGTCAACTTTGTTTTGGCGGGAAATACTAAGGGTAAATAAGGAACATTCTATAAATGCGCTGTTCTGTTCACACGGGATATATAAGAGGGAGATTTAATGACATTAAAATTATTTTAGTGTTTTTAATTACATACACAAACTCTGTCGTCGAGTCCCGCACAGGACAAATATTTGTGTGACCCATAAAGTATTGTTCTATGTCTAAGTTCTCTTTGTGTCCGTGAATTCTATGTTTGTAAAATAATCAAAAGTAATGCAGGGATTGAATTCCATAGTGCGTTCGTAGTCTATTTTTTTATTATTAAAAAAATAATAAGTTTGGTAAAAACAATGATCTAGATGCTATCTAATCTAATATTTTACTTTAACTAACTTAAACTAGTTTTATTATTAACATTTATCTATGCACTGCGCACGATTACTTCGTAAATAATCCTGTCAAGATTTTTCCGCGTAGATAACTAGGTTACCAAGGCCCGTCTTTAGAAATTATACTCAGCTTGGAAATTCGCTTAGTTTTCGAGTTGAATACGAATGTATTTAGTACCTATTTGTTTTTTTTTCAGAATCACACGAATGTCATTATGGCGTGCGCTACGAAAACTTTTTATGGTGCATATAAAATGTAGGTAGGTACTACTAAATACAGGTAAAAGTCCTATGTTTTTGTTGCTATACATAAATATGAGTGGTAAAATAAATAAATGTGATGTTAGAAATTTTTCACTGAAAAGGATTGAAAATAATATTATTTATCAGTCAGCAGTAAAGCCTTATAGCCTGTAGCTATCAAAAGCGGCCGCTAGTATTTTTATAAAAAAAAAACATACAATATTTCCAAACTGGGATATGCTCGGTGTTTCTTTATGAAATCGAATCAGCAGGCAAAGTAAAGTATCCCCAATAACTCCAATTTCCTCTTTTATATCGATGTCGGTTTCCGTTTAATTTTATAGATATACAGGGATTGATGTTATTGCAGATTTTCATTGTGCTAGTCAAATTGTTACGAATCAAATATCAAAATAAGATCGCAGTGATGAGTGCCTACTTCCAACTTCCTGGTTCATAATCGTTATTAGAGAAAAAATTGCCGCATTGCACATTAAAAAAAAACATTTAGAAAATAGAAAACCTACATTCGTGAAATCGTCGGAACACAAGTTTACTAACGCAGATTGGTGAAATTTTGTCTGCTTTGTGAAATTTTGTTTATCGTGATCTAACAAATAATCAATTTGGAGTCCTAAAGGACACTTACTATAGAAATATTGCTTCATTTAAAATTGCTTAAAAGTTTATGACAAAAGAATTAATAATAGTATCCTGGCGGAGTCTCAACGGAGCCTAGCGAACTTCGCAAGACATTTATATAGTACACGAGCATATGTGCAAACATAGGTGTACTGGTACTAGAAGCCGCTGTGATTGGGTAGAGTTCAGGTGCAAGAAGAATGCCTTTACGTAACCCACGCGTCACAGGCGTGTAACACCACCAATTCCTTCGAAACTCCGGGGTGCTAACATCTTTTAGACCAACCCAGGAAATCATTTTGCGGTGGAAAATATTACTGATAGACTAAAACCAATATCTACAAGAATTAGATATTTTTATTTAATTTGTCAGTTGTCAGAGTTTTATCAATGTTTCATAAACCGCCCATTAGTCCTTGACAACAAACAACTTCGTTATAAAGACTCAAGTGTCTTTAAAACCAAGGTAGCCGTGTAATTAAGCCTTTGTCTTATGTCTAAACACAGTATTTTGAAGAGAAAACTTCTTTAGTTTAGTTAAAATTGCGTCAGGACACGTAACCTGGTCGGATATTCGTAAGACCGAGACTCCTTTTTTATTCGCACTGGCCGTTTATACACTCATATGACCGCAGCATTTTTTTCTTAATTATGTTAGATTTTTGAGAGCCGACTGCCTAACCACAATAGTTTTCACTCCTATGACAGTCCCCAAAGAATGCCCCGCATGTTATTTTTGCATTGAGCTACACCCAATACTGAAAAATAAGCTTTTTCTTATTATTTATTAACTGTTACGTAATTATCTTTTATAGGCGTTTAGAATGTTTTCAGATTTTCTTATTCATTTGGGCGAGTGATAAAATAATCATCTCGCCTCATATTTGTCAATAAATTATGCATTAAAATTTTGAGGTCTGTAAAATAAACTTTACACTTTTAAAAGCTTATTGTCATCTGTAACTTGTATAATATTAGTGACCACTGTTGTCACTCATTTATCACATTTAAAAACCTGCCTGTGTGGGCCAAATACTCAAACGCGTTTATGAGCAAGTGGGCCGTGTACCTCAATAGAGCTTTACAAGTTTTAAGAATGGATTATGACGAGTTGTTTACAAACAGCCGGGGATGATTGAGCAACCTTGCTCCCGGCTGAGGACCGGTCGGTTAGAAAGCGACCTTGCCTTAACAAAAAGAAGTTCATTCATCTCAACTTCGGCGGCTCCAATACCCCATTACAAAATTCCTATCAACTAAAATCGATCATTATAATATTAATGGGCCACTATTCTTACTTATGTCATCATAATTTAATATAATTGCAACTCTTTCTAATGAAATAAAATGTCTGGACTTCGATTTATTACCGACACAAAAGGTATAAGATTTTAGCCGATAATTTTCGTTTCTTATGCAAAATGCTGATTAATAAAGCCTGGTAATTTTATTAATAGCATTGGTTAAGTAGTGAGTTCTTAAATAAGTTTATTATGTCGATGCTAATAATCTGGACTTTCTGAAGATCCTATTTTTTGTTGTTGAGATATTTGCATGTTTAGTGTACCTTGTCGATTTTTTTAACTGTATTCGTTCATTGTACTTTTGTATATACAGAAGATTCGCGATTAAAAAATGTTATGTTTCGGATTTAAACTAAGACTACTAGATTTTAATTGGTTTAAAATAATAAATAAATTACGGGTACGTAAATGGAGGTTTACCGGCGTAAGAACCTGTCCATAACTTATGAGGCCGGACATCATAATTTATGGGAAGCAATTAATTTAAAACTACTTTACTCAAAATTTCCAACATAATTTTTCACATACTTGCAAAGGTTCTTACATATATTCGTAAATGTATACTTTATTTTTTGTTACGATCAGATTATAATCTTAGAAGTTATAAGGTATTAAGGATATCAAGAGGTCGGGCGTCGTTTATAAAACACTAAAATGGGTAGAAATAGTCACTAAAATAGTAAAATAAAAACTGTTTTATAAAACGAAACACAACTATGATCTCAACGAAAAATTATAATGAAACAATTTCCACTGTACATATAATAATAACGTTAGAAATAGGTTACAACAAAAATAGGGTACAAGTACATACCTATGTATATATACGTTCGTAAGTATTGTCTCCTGCTTCAGAACGTGTATAGCTTAGATTATTTTATACTTTTAGTTGGTTTTAAGGATGGCGTTTTATTTTGTTATTATATTATTTCATATTTTTATGATATTTAATGGATTATATATTGTTCCAATTCATGAATTTAATTTTTAAATGACTAAACTATTTAAAATACGTAATTAAATTTTTCACATTTAATTAAATTTAACTACCTATAAAAATTAATTAAATGTGAAAAATTAGATTCTTACGACACGATTGTATTCAAATTTGATTTATTATGAATCAAACTTATTTATTACTGAAGTAATTATAGTAACAAAAATCACAAGCTTTTGAACATAATATTGGATATTACAAAAAGAAACTTATAAATATTTTTATAACCACAGGTTTACGCAAATAACTTCCAAACAAAGTCTTCAAGAACACAAGTCATTATTTAATTAACTAGAAAATGGTGGAAAATTAATACAACAAAACGAGTGATCACTCACCGTGCAGCGTGTGTATGGAGCCGTCACAAACTGATGCGTACGCGCAGCGCGAACGTTTTATATCTCGGAAGTCGTGATGATCCGCGCACCCTAGGGGTGGTGACACAGAGACAACAGTTGTACTCGGTAATCTAGAAATTACCATCTCAATAGGTGCTATTCTTTTATTTGTATTTCATCAAAGTTGTTTTGAGACTATTCGTAACTTCCTTAGATTGTTGTCTCGTGAAGGTAAAGGTTAAATCTTTGCTGACTTAATATTAACGAACATGTGAAGTTCCTTTATATCTGTTCTGTTTGAAAACTTTGCGGGTCGTCTTGAGCTATTTACAAATCTACTTATAAACACAATAAAAAGGCTAGAGCACAAACAAGTTGAAAATAGTTTTAATTTTCGCTAAAGATAATTAAAATATATTAAAAAATCATATCCCATTATCCCGTAAAGAAATTTGTCATTGAATATCTTGTATTAATTATTAATAAATTACCAAATAAATGGTACCATTTTTGGGATTTATTACAAAAACTAAATCATACGAGTATAACATTAGGTAAAAGCTGTAACTGTCATATAAGTTTTGATCCTCATAGAAATTTGCATAAGTTTGAAGCTAAGATATGGACTGAAGGTTTTGGATATTTATTAAAAAATATCATCATCATATCAGCCGACGGACGACCACTGCTGGACAAAGGCCTCCCCCAAAGATCTCCACAATTGCCGGTCTTGCGTTATACACATTTTTAAAAATACACAGTTTATTATTAATTTTTACTTTAAATAAACGCAAAATTCGGGGGTTTAAGTAGGTAAGTATTTTGGTGAATTACAATTTGGTACATCTTCTTATATATTACTCGGTTAAAATAGTTCTATTTGTCTAAAGTGGCGTTGGCATTGCAAAGTTTCTAGAAGACTAGCATGGTATGTATGGTATGGCATTTAGGTGTTTTAATCGACTGTAACCTTTCGTGGAACAATCACGTTGCAGAGGTAAGCAGGAGGGTATACTGTCAAATCACAATCACACAATCTATCAAACGTCTCCAAAAATTCTTACCATTTCAAACTAAAGTTACTCTCGCTCATTCACTTCTACTCCCTCTTCTTGACTATGCTGATGTCTGTTTTCTTGATGCAACAGAAGAACTTCTAGATAAGCTCGAACGCCTGCAGAACTTATGCATCCGCTTTATTTTCGGCCTAAGGAAGTACGACCACGTGTCGGAGTTCCGGGCTCAATTGAAGTGGTTGCCTATTCGGCGGCGTCGAGACTGTCATATCCTTTCTCTACTTTATTCCATTCTTCATAACTCTGTTGCTCCCATCTATCTCCGTGAACGCTTTGAGTATCTGGTGCCTAGAGGCAAACCTTGTCGCACAGCTATCTCTCTTCTTTTAAGGACTCCTTCCCATACTTCCAGCCGATATGATGGCTCGTTTACTGTACGCGCAGTGCGCCTTTGGAACTCTTTACCACATTTCATACGTGATAGCTCGTCGTTGAATATTTTCAAGAACAGAACTAAGAATCACTTCTTATCTCTTTAATTTATGTATATAATAGATATGTTGGTTTTATGTAGTTTATTATTTATATAAATATATATATTTTATTAGGTATTGTATGTAAATATTTGTGTGTATTTTATCAATATTTTTAATTTAATATTTTGTTGTACACTGTTTGTACCCATTATTTAATAATTTCACTCTCCTAATGGTTTGCTGGAAGAAAATTCATAAATGAATTAAGCTCGCCTATGTACATGGCTTTTCTTTGTAAAATTTTATTTAAATGTATGTTTCTGTGTGCAATAAAGAATAAAGAATAAAGAATAAAGAATTGTCGATTATCGTTTGCATTTGCGGTTATCGCCTGATTAGCTATGATTTTTCATCGTAATCTTGGAATGCGATGTATGTGTACTATTTCAGATAGGTACGCCACGGAAAAGTCAAATTATCCTTTTCCAAGTTATAGTCTGGTAATATAGTCTAATGATGAATCTGTTAAATGTTATAATAACATTTTATGAGTAAGCAAACCTTTTCATCGCCGAAATGGTTTGCTTAAGTTGTCAATTACCGACTTGATAAAAATAAATAACCGTTTATTATTATCCTAATAGTTCGACGATTTTTGTGTCCGTCCATTTATACTTGTACATTAATAGATTTACGTTATTGACTGAGATTAGTCAAACGTCTCTGTCGGGCATAAGAAAGACTTTGCCAAACTCTAGTAGCTTTTTTTGAGTTATAAAATTTTTCGTCAGTAATCTACGAAGAACTCTACTGTCATCAAAATATGGAAATGAAAAATTCCTCTTAACTTCTGGAACCTCACCGACTGGAGTTTGCGCGACCCGGAGTTTGCGCGTTTCGCTTACTACAGCTAGCTGATCCAAGTAAAATAAAGCTGTGACCAATTTTAAATTTTAAAAAAGTAGATAGATATAACGTTTAGTTCATGCGACTGGTTTTACATCGATAGTCCAGCCAAGGTAATAATGCGTTCCTGGTAGGTAGTGATCGAATCATCGTCATCGTCATCGTATCAGCCGAAAGACGTCCACTGCTGGACAAAGGCCTCCCCCAAAGATCTCCACAATTGCCGGTCTTGCGCTATTCGCATCCAGCTGTTTCCAACGACCCGCACAAGATCATCGGTCCATCTTGTAGGGGGCCTGCCCACGCTGCGTCTTCCGGTTCGTGGTCGCCACTCAAGAACCTTTCTGCCCCAACGGCCATCGGTTCTACGAGCTATGTGCCCCGCCCACTGCCACTTCAGTTTTGCAATTCTTCGGGCTATGTCGGTGACTTTGGTTCGCCTGCGGATTTCGACATTTCTGATACGATCCCGCAGGGAAACTCCGAGCATAGCCCTCTCCATTGCTCTTTGGGTGACCTTGAGCCTTCTAATAAGGCCCATAGTGAGCGACCACGTCTCTGTTCCGTATGTCATCACTGGCAACACACACTGGTCGAAGACTTTCGACTTGAGACACTGCGGTATTTTGGACGAGAAGATGTTACGTAGCTTCCCGAACGCTGCCCAGCCGAGTTGGATTCTACGATTGACCTCCTTCTCGAAGTTGGACCTACCTAGTTGGATGGTCTGTCCTAGGTAAATATAGTTTTCTACAACTTCGAGTGCAGAGTCACCAACTTTCAATTGAGTGGGTGCAACATGGACGTTTGACATGATTTTTGTCTTATCCATGTTCATTTTCAGACCCACTTGTTGAGAGACTCTGCAGAGGTCTTCGAGCATTGTACCGAGGTCTTCCATGGTCTCAGCCATGACTACGATATCATCGGCAAATCGAAGGTGAGTGATGTACTCGCCATTGACATTGATGCCAAAGCCTTTCCAGTCCAGAAGCTTGAAGACGTCTTCGTCGTGATCGAATATACCACGTAAATTTGAATTATCGCTATCTATATTTATGATAAACATATTTTTTAAACTATATTAAGTTAACTGACGATAAGTATTATTATTTTTCGCTGAATTTAATGTAAAATATATAAGAACTGGCTTTTTCGGCTGGCGGACTTTAAGCCCAAAAGCCACGTCTACATTAAAAAAAAAAATAGACCATATTATAGGTATTATTTAATTCTAATTTCATAAAAAATCTCAGAGCTTTTAGCTAGCTTCTGAGGGGTTCAATCCAGTTAAATATGACTCAACTAAAGCTCATTATTGAATTTTAATATTATGATCGACTTAAGACTAAGACTGATGACATAAATGCGCTGTTTTTGTATCGTTAGAGGTCATGGCGTCACTGTAATCTGTGGTCATGGTAAGAATCCAATTCTGTTAAAGAGATGTTGGGAAGATGAGTGATTAATAGCCACGATAATCTCTGTAGCAGTAACAGTTAAAAGATACGGATTATATTCCTCGTTGGTCTAGATATTGATTGGCTAGGTATTGGATATTGGTTGGTCTAGTTGGTCCACTATACATAATAATAAGTAAGTAAAGTATAGTTTCTTGTACACCATAACTTAAAATTAAAAATTGACGTACATAATTGAGGTACAAAGGACGGTTTATCGCTACTGCGATTACCTCCAGACAACCAAGTATGGAATAGATAGAAGAAGGAAAAGGGAAACAGGGTAGATAGGTGTAACAATAGGTTAACTTAATGTACCTAAATTTTTTGAAGAAGTTAAGATTTCGTAGTTATATCCATTCCAAGAAATTTCGAATGATATCCAAAAGAAATAGATTTCCACGTGAGGTTTATAGCAAAGAAAATTTATAAAATTTAACGCGGGTAACACCGCGGGGCACAGCTAGTTATAGGTATAAAAATGAATTGTTATGGCATGTGTTATGTGGTCGTTGTCGGTTTAAAATGGCACCGATATGCCAGTACTATTTGGGTCTGGGCAAAGGTGACGTACCTATTCTTATTTTAAAATAGTTCCTACAATGTTTGCGCCGTTTTGCCGATATCGGCTGAACGAGCTATAGACTGAAATTTAAACAAAAAAAAATATTTGAATGTGTGGCTTGGCATTTCTATTGTGTTCTGTAAATTATGAATGTTTATGTATTGTGTATATATAATACCTACGCGTCGTACCTACCCGACAGTGAAAACATTCCAAATCTAACCAGTTTAATTTAACGAATATATGAAGAAACGTTCTACATTTAGGCTGTCTTAAAATTAGCCCCGATTACGACCCCTTTTTAACCGAAGTTAATAGGTAGGTTTTAAGTTCTATGTTAAGTATGCATAATCCACCCTTGTGCAAAAATCCTTATTACGGTATTTGTGTAATTGTTTTACAAACATAAAAACTTCATGTCTGTGGCATTCCAAATGTGTATGGACCTTAAATATAGACATAGAACACCTGTGGTCTCTGTGTAATGTTTGTGCACGCAGGAAATTTGAAGGAGTCCTGGGGGTTGAGCTAGGGTGGAATCAGGTAATATTTTCTCATCTTTAGTGGTACACCTGTGTGATCTGGCTTTATTTTGCGACAGGAGGCCGGCGCCTAGCCAGCCACAATAAATTGGGTTACGACGTCCGGTCAGACGGCCTTCTGGAAAGTGTCTCTCTGATCTCTCCCTCTCTCTCTCTCTCTGATGATCTTGAAAACATTAGCAAGTACATACTAACTTTGCATAGCCAAATACTTTTCATAATAATTTAGGATGGTATGGGAATCTTACAGAGAATAGCGCGACTTCCGAGTGGCTGCTGAAAATGTTGGAGGGAACGATACCATCTCTTCATATAGAAGCGTGGAAGGTGGTCTACACGAATGTCCAGGTCATATTCACTTGACGAATAGTTTTGATGGATAATGCTACAAAAATCATCCAGATTTAAGTTGTACACAGGGCTGAAATACAGCTTTTTCCAGCTCCTGGGTGATGGAGAGAGGGCGAAGAAACGAAAAGGAGAACGAAACTGGAAAGTATATTTTAGGGCAGAACAGTTTCCCTTCTATTATAAAAATCGAGTAACCTATTTAACTCACACTTTTGCAGAGCATACAGAGTCAGATATGATTGATTTACAGATAAGTCATGGGCTACTGAAAAGATTGCTCCGCCACTGGTAGAAATATGCATATCAAACTGGAAAAGCAACGGCGTGGCGACTGCCCTATATACTAGATCATCAGTAGATAAAAAATAATTCCGTCTATCTGCTTTAATCGATATTGAAACAGCCTTACAAACCATAGCATAGTATCCACTCTCTACAAATGGATAGACAATATGCTGAAACTGACAACTTTTACGGTTTATCTACTGCTTCTACTGCTTGCTGCGAAAATTTAAATGCACAACAACAACTAAGCGAGACTCACAGGGGCGAGTCCTCTACCTGCTTCATTTCTTTGTATCTTACTATGTTGTAGTCGTCTATTCCGGGGGATTTCTATTCTAGGACTCTACGCACACCTAGACTCCGAACAACATTTTATGGGTCACATAAATAGTTGTCCTGTGCGAGACTCGAACCCAAAACACGAGGGAACCGAGGTGCAGTCAAGTGCTATGCTGCGTAGTTGGGACATGCTGTTGATAGAACTAATCATACCAGCACGATATACTATATAATATACGGCTTTACATAGAACATTGTGATACTAATTAGCGGAAAATTCCCTAATACCGTATCAAATATTATGAATGAAGCTCAAAAGAATATAGAGGACTGGTGCGAATCAAACCACTTGTTTATAAACCCAAACAACGCAGTACGCAGTAGGTAAAATAGGAACTATTTTCACTATACAAGATTAAAATTATAGACAGAAGTCAAATGCCTTGGTATAACACATGATAAAGCACTCACATGGAAAAAACAAATAGAAAACATAAAAAATAATGTGATGAAATATTTGGTAAGTGCTGAGCAGCATATAGAAAAATATGGGGAGTAATTAACTGACTTGAAAAACCCACGTTTTGGAATCCGTTGGTAGATGTCGAAAAGACCGCCTCGGACCGGTTATCTTCAGTCTTGCCATTCAACCTATCATTCGACAATTAAATTCTAAAATGCTTGGTATGTAGGTGATGGAACCTTGGGAGGTGATATCAATATCGTACCTGCCATATGATATATGACTTAAACAAAAATTTGAATCAATCTGCCTGGATCTAATCCTTCGAAATGTGAATTATTCATTAGGAACTCAAATAAAAGAAAATTTCTGTAGAGCCGTAGGTCAGTCAGTTGCCTTAATTGAGTTTTAAGACACCGTGATTTGCAATGCTGTAGGAGCTTGGGTAGATTCCCATGTCAATTAAGGCATGTGGATGGATCAAAAATTAGTTCCGGTCCTGGAGCAGGAGGTGTATGCAATAAAACATGCAGCTTCAGCGTTCTATGTATTATATATCTATCTATATAAGTATGTATATCGTCGCCTGGTACCCATAGTACAAGCTTTGCTTAGTTTGGGGCTAGGATGATCTGTGTGACATTGTCCCCAGATATTAAAAAAAAAGCATGAGTAATATCTCGACAGATGCGCACAAGAAATAATAGGTATGAATAAGAACGCTAAGACCATCTCCATACTCAGTGACTGTTGGCATACACAAAAGGAACTGGTATCTCGCAGGACTTATTCAAAACTTGAACAAAAGTGTATTACTCTGAACAAAGTTGTAAAGAATAAAATCTAAAATTATACAAAAATAATATCTTAGTACGAAATTGAATGCATGTTTTTGTGAATTTTGTAAGTTAATGTTCTACAAATACTTCAGTTTCATAGACAAATGAAGTTTTATTATACATATCACGATTTATGTAACGTTTTGTATTACAAAAATATATTTACTTCTCTTACAACGCTGTTATCGATCATCTAACAGCTTTGTATGGGTACTAAAAAACTGTCTATTTAAGATTCCCCAATCTGGCTTTCATTAATTCGTTTAGTTCGGTCGTTAGTTTGCTCTACTCTTTCCTCTATTTATGTTCAACTTATTTATGTCAATTTATGTTTTTACTTTATTTCGTAATTAGCCAGCGAATCAATGAGTGGTATTTCGCATTATTTTATAACGTTTATTATGTAGGTAGATCTATAAAAAGAAAAAGACATTTTTCCTCACGGATGTTAGAAATATTTTTGTATCCTCTTTATAGTTTCAATAATAATACCTAGGTCGTCAAAAATCTATTTTTGTAGCTAGATTCTGCCAGTTTAATATAAGAATGAATACGCACTGCGTTCATTTAAAAGTATAATACTTTTTTCTAATTTATGAAGTTTATAATTATAACATAAATTTAAAATTGAAGAAGTTTAATTATAATAGTTGAAAAATAACTTATCGAACATGAAATTTTTCCATCGTCGATAAAACTTATTGGTTGAGTAAAAATAAAAGGTGTCTATTACGGACCTGTCAAAAATTACAAATATTATTAAATGGGTAGGTAAATTAGAATAAATTAAATAGACTTGTATTGCATATCCGATATGGGTAGACTGTTGATCCTAAAAACTGTAACGTTATGATAAGACCTTATTGTACACAGTTACGCAATAAAATAATTCTTTATCTTTTATCTTTATCTAAATCACAGCTTAGTATTGTATAGAGAATGATTAAAGTAGGTATTCCAAAATCCTTAAACTATAAACATATTGTATAGAGAATGATTAAAGTATTCCAAAAGCCTTAAACTATAAACATACTTGGAATAGAGAATGATTAAAGTATTCCAAAAGCCTTAAACTATAAACATACTTGGAGTAGCACTGTTTAAAAAATATATGGATGGATGGATTTCTAATATTTTATATAGTAGAAATATCATCTAATATTATAAATGTGACAGTTAATAAGTATGGATGTAAAGATGTTTTGAATTTGTTACTCTTTTACGCAAAAACTACGGAACGGAATCTGATGAAACTTTGTAGTAATATAGCGTAAGTATATTTCCGAATAACGTATTATCTTACTAATATTATAAAGGGGAAAGTTTGTGACTGTGTGAGTGTGTATGATTGTTACTTCTTCACGTCTAAACGGCTGGAGCGATTTTAATAAAATCTGGTATGGAGTTAGCTGACACCCTGGATTAACGCATAGGCAACGCATATTTATGAAGTTGAATGCGGGTAAAACCGCGGGGCACAGCTAGTAGGCTATAATTTATATAGTTTAATGCTGGTGAAACCGCGGGGCTCAGCTAGTCTCTCATAATTTAAAATAAAAATAATCACAAGACATTTTGTCTATATACCTACCTAATAACGACAACAAATGTGAGTCCATTTTAGATAAGATATACTATACTTATTAGCATTTGCCTCAATAAACCAGATTTAAAATAAATAAAAAACAATCAAAACTAAACGCAAAGGATTAAGTATTTTGGTATTTAAATACCGTATACCTAATATGTTTCTTTGGTGAAGCGGCACCGTTTTTAACCGTAAATAGTGAAGTCCTGAAATGGCGGGTTGGACCAAAAAAACTGTTATTGTTTATACTGTTCGGAAGTTATTGGTGTTATAGGCCCGTGCCTCAGAGAGGCTGTAAAGCGGTCTGTCCTGCGCCTACTCGGTCGTGTCGGGTTGCCATCTCACCTGATTTAAAGAGTGAGAGGCTAAAGAGAACACCCGTGTTTGAGCACACACTACTACGTTATAATTAGATATTTTTTTGCCATATTTAAATCCTGGGACAGTTGATCCCAAACTAATAATAATAAAAATAAAAAGTATTTATTTTCTCTCACAAATAGGTTGGATACATTAACATTAACATGTCTCGCAATGTTAAGCCTATGTACATAGAATTTGTACTAAGCAGAGCTTGTGCTATGGAAACCAGATAACTGATATACGTAAATACATACCTACTTACATAGCTTATTACACCCAGACTCATGACTCATGAAAGCAGATATGTTCATGTACCTACATAAATATCTGTCCTGGTTGGGAATCCAACCCACGACCTGCGGCGTTAAAGGCAAGTATTTACCCAACACGCCAATCTGCCCATAATATGCCCAGCGTAGTTTATTTAATTTACTTATACCACATCATAATTACCATTACAGGTTTACAACCAATGCTAAATAATTAATATTTTTTTAGTTCGGTTGCCTCCTTTGTAATTGGCCGCCGCCGTAGCCGTACTTCGGCCAAAAGCACTAAGTATTATTATTAACCCATATTTGTCCGATTCGTTGCTAGCGTGTTTAACAGAAGACAATAGAGGACATGAGCAATTAGATGACCAAAGAAGTATTATTGGGAATTTTATGGCACTGAAAGTCTTGCGAATTGCACTCCGTACCGGGGTCAAGCAATTGGTGATGTTACACTTCCGAGTTCCGTGTCGCGGAGCACGTAAAGCTATTTTTCCAACGACTGTCGCTTCTCCAGTCATTCTGGATTGCGTCATAACATAATCTACTATATAAAAATAAGTCGGGTTTTCCTTCCTGACGCTATAACTCCAGAACGCACGAACCGATTTCCACGGTTTTGCATTCGTTGGAAAGGTCTCGGGCTCCGTGAGGTTTATAGCAAAGAAAATTTATCAAATTTAACGCGGGTAACACCGCGGGGCACAGCTAGTGATTTATAAATGTGACATAAAACGTATGCCTGTATTTGCGCCCACTTATATACTCTCTTTTGGCTGTGTGGCTGATGGCCAACAATAATATCGTCACCCCATCTTATCCCGTGGAGATAGGGTTACCATATGTAAATAGAGGGATGCCTGTCTATGGTACCTAAAATGCCAGTATTTTCAGAAAAATGCCTGTCTGAAGCAAAAAGCTATTTATTACTGATATTTGTCAGAGGACATTATTTTTTTTAGTAGTTCTTTCTTTTCTAATGTATAAACGTAAAAATCTTCACGAGATACAGTTTTGCATTTATGAAAGAGCGATGAGCGCGCGGGCGTGAAATTTAGAAATGCCTGTCTCAGACCAATGCCGGCCGCACGCCTGTCTAAACCTTAAAATGCCTGTCAAATGTGGCTAACGCCTATCATATGGGAACACTATGTGGAGAGGCGTAGAAGTTGTCCCGAGGAAATATATACCAGAGAACGGGCAGCAGCTTTCTTCTGAGCACTATGACCGTCATACTGCGATCGCCAACCCGTCTGCCAAGCGTGGCGATTATGGCATATCCCCCCATTCTTAGGGGAGGCTCTTGTCCAGCTGTAGACTTCATTCGGCTGACATGATGATATACTCTTTAGAGCGCCCGATTCTGTTCAAATCCAACTTGACTAATTATAGTATAATTTCTCTATAGACATAGTTCTTATGAAAGTGTAGGGCTTCTTTAGTTTTGGCGCGAAAAACTGAGGGAAAATAAGCGACATATCAGAAATAGCTTTAGTAGTTTGACAGTTCTATGCATTGATAATTATATACAATCGATGTATGCCCTGTAATGACATTAAGTATATTTATATATCTATAAACTTAGTTGAATGGTGTAAAAGACATAAGCTAGCAATATCACCGGCATAGTAACGTTTTCAGATTTGCCAACATAGCCAAAATTTCGACACGAGTAGGTACTGCTATTAATACTTATTTTTCTAATTCTTTGTGCAATATGGTATGAAAAAAAGTTAATTCCGTTAAATTTTAATTTTTACCTTTACTCTATACGTATTTTATTGATAAATTGTTTTGAAATCTAAATCAAACTTTCGTTTAATCTGCTTAAAATAAGAATATCCATTGGAAAGTTAAAATTAGGCATACTGACGAATAAAAATTTACTATATTTTATAATATTTATAACTAAATTTTAATTGTGTGCTAAATTTTTTGATTTGAATGAACCTTTTTAGATGCTGACTACACATATATGGATATATTGGTAGATGACTTATTTGCAGGAAGACTGTTACGGATATATAATTGTTAGAATGAAATTAGTGAACGAAACCAATAATAATATAATTCTGCTCCAGGCATATTTATGCCTCGAGCATTTAACATCTCAGATTGTATTCACTGCAAAGTTCAAAAGCGTTTAGTTATACCGATGACATGTTGTTGTTACTCTCTTGAACGGTGAGTGTGAGTTATGCGGTCCTACAAATATATATATCTATCCCTTGGAACAGTCTATTTCTAGGACAAAAATACCTATGTTACTCCTAATAACATGAACTACCTGCCAATGCAAATACCGTCCAAATCAGTACCAATTCCTGAGATCAGCCGGATAAAACGATAATGAAACTACCTATAACGGTACATCCGGCTAGTTATGCAATGAGTAAAGACCTATTCATCATCATCATCATCGTCGTCATCATATCACCCGAAAGACGTCCGCTGCTGAATAAAGGCCTCTCCTAAGGATCTCCACAATAGCCGGTCCTGCGCTGCCCGCATCCAGCGGCTTCCCGCGACCCGCACAAGATCATCGGTCCACCTTGTAGGGGGCCTGCCCACGCTGTGTCTTCCGGTTCGTGGTCGCCACTCGAGAACCGTTCTGTGTTGGGGCACCTTCTCGTGCCGTCGGTTCTACGAGCTATGTGCCCTGTCCACTGCCACTTCAGTTTGGCAATTCTTTGGGCTATGTCGGCTACTTTGGTTCGCCTGCGGACCAAAAAACCTATTAGTTTGACTCATAGACCCTGCTGTTTTTTTATCTATTTATGTATGATAGTATGTAGCGTATAGATATTTAAAGATGTAGAGCTACCCAGCGTAGCATACCGTTGGGATGAAGTCAGTTTAGCCAGTCACTAAATAAAATATATTTACTTATATCTGTTCAAAAACACTGCAATATCCAATCATATGAAAAAGTACACATAAAATTTAGAGAATCTCCTCATATTTTGAAATCTGTTACAAAAAACTGTTATTTCGACAATATCCACCTTTTGAAGTAGGTTAAAAATCTCATCCACTCCCATGCTTATCAGGATCGATTCATAATCAGTGAATGTTAGGTATTCACTGATTCGTAACTCATAACCGGTCTCATTGTCAACTTATACCAAGAAAAGAATATTTAGATTAAAAAAATACTAAGAACACGTTCTTGTGTAAGCTACCTAATCCGGTAATAAGGTACTCCAGTCCTAAGATAGTTTCTCTTGTTTCGTAGTTAATACCAAATCGGAACTAGTATTATAAACAGAAAAGCTTTGATCATTCGTGTGGTTGTTTATTTGTTATAAGGTTAATTCACCCAAAACCTAGTAATTAAAAATAATCTTCCATCTATATAAAGCTAAAGCTAAAAATTATCGGCGAGTTAAAAGAATAGATCTCTTTGACAGTAACTTAGTACAAGCTAGCTAAATATAATTGCTATTATAAAATAAATTTTATAAATGTTTTCATACAATCAATACAATGTGTACCTAAATATCTATGTAACTAGAAATAATAATGTATACAACTATATTACTACAAACATGTTCTGACTATTTACAAGCGCTTTTTTGAAGTGTACGTGAATTAAAACCTTTTTTTTTATTTTAGATTCTTACGACAGTTACAATTATGTAACGTGATGCAAGTATAAAAAAAATTGCTTATATATGTCACATAAAATAATGTATAGTTGTAGATAGTACGTACTAAACCTTAACTATAAAATAGTCCATGAGATATTATTACTATAGTAAGGGCAAAATAACTGTAATTTATTTGTTAGAATTAGTCAATTGATCTTTCTATCTACCCGTCCGAAGCCGGAGTGGGTCGCTACTATATACAAGGTTTAACATGGTTGGTTGAATTATCAGTGTAAATAGCGCCGCAAGATGGCGGCATTTTCTCAGAAAACCGATATAATCTTATTTTCATTAACGGGGCTTATTGCGAGCCGATGCCGTAATAGCCACCACGGACTGGGATGAAACGAGGTAGATCAGTGTTCTTGAAGGCAGTTCGCCTAAAGAGGTACTTAAACGATAGAGATTATGTAAACTCAGCATACGGGCATGTTGGCGTGGCGTGGTTGGCAAATACTTGCTTTTCACGCCGGAGGTCGTGGCTTCGATTCCCACCTAGGACAGATATTTGTGTGCATGAACATGTCTGTTTGTCAAATCAAATCAAATTTCTACGGAACCAAAACTTTTTATAATACTAAGCAGAGCTTGTACAGACGCCAGCACACCAAGCTACCCCAATCTGTCAAACTTCCCCAATTGAAAGTGAACCTTATACTTTTGCGATAAAGTTGAAAATCTATAAAAGAAATTTGACAGATTGGGATAGCTGGATGTGTCTGTACCTACTATGGAAACCAGTATTATACTACTTTTCTTTTGTAAATACATAAATACTTATGTAGATAATTACATCCAAACTCAGAACAAACAGACATGTTCATGCACACAAATATTTGTCCTGGGTGAGAATCGAACCCACGACCTGCGGCGTGAAAGACAAGTATCTACCAACCACGCCACGTCCGGCTTGCTATTGCCAAGATTTTCTGACTTTTTTTGGTGAGTCACGCCGTTTTAACCTTGGAAGCATCACTTTACAAATGAAATACATCCTTTAACATTCATTCGCTTTATTTCTTGCTGCGATGGCACGCGAGATCACGTAATTTTTAGGTAATTCCGTGGTAGGAATGTACACAAGTATGGTGGGTTATGTGGGTTCAGGCCGTACCCACGTACTCCAAAGACTTGAATTAATAATTTGGGCGGTCAGATGTGTTGGGCCTGATAATAATAATATCCTGAGACATTTTTCATACACAACTATCTGATTCTAAACTAAGCAGAGCTTGTATTATTCAAATCAGATAATTGATATATTACATAGGTATAACTAGGTTGTACTAGCTTTGCCCCGCGGGTTCACCCGCGTCAAACTTTATAATTCATAGACTATATGTTATTCGGATATATAAGCTATATTACTACAAAGTTTCATCAAAATCCGTTCATTAGTTTTTGTGTGAAAGAGTAACAAACATCCATACATCCATCCATACTCACAAACTTTCGTATTTATAATATTAGTAGGTTACTACTTTTCTTTTGTAACTGTACTTATACAGATAATTACCCAGACACAATTATCATCACACAAATATCTATCGTTGGTGGGAATCGAACCCATGACCTGCGGCGTGAAATGCAAGCATTTATCCACCACGACAACCTCTAAGATCTGTAAGTAAAGAAGATATCTACGAGTATACAAGGTCAACATTTATGGTTGTCTCCTATTTCACATGTAATAATAACAACACACCTCGTTAATTAATGTTTTTAAACTTTCACGTTTTGTACACATTTTTATATACTGTGGACACGGGTCTCATCGCGATAAAGATTTAGGTAAATCATTACCTTGATGGTTACCCGACGTTTCGGCATGGATTGCACCAGCCGTGGTCACGGGTCGACTGGTGTGGCTCGGCAGCGTCGTCTCCGTGAAGCTCGGGTTTCGGTATCTACCCTCGCATGGTCTTGATATTTTTCTTTTTCCTTTACGAAACTGTCGGTACACACGACACTAATGACATCAGCGCCCGGGCGCACTACGTTGGTTACGCGACGATGGCACTTCGTTATTACAGGATTCCAAGATGGTGAGAGGCGGTATCCGTCTTCCTGGTTCCCGGACAAGATGTGGCAGTAATATTGCGAAAAGCTAAGTCGCCGAAACAGAACATTACTACGGAAGAGCGTCAAGCACTAAAAAGGCTGCGTGACAACACGGAAATCTTAGTGCTTAAGGCTGACAAAGGTAACGCCACCGTAGTGATGAGTTCTAGTGACTACGACAGCAAAATGCGGAGTCTACTCAAAGACACGGCTGTTTATAAACAAGTGTCGTTTAATCCTATCGCCAGAGTCACTAAACGTACCTATACGTG
Organism: Pseudoips prasinana; assembly: GCA_951640165.1. Classification (NCBI taxonomy): domain Eukaryota; kingdom Metazoa; phylum Arthropoda; class Insecta; order Lepidoptera; family Nolidae; genus Pseudoips; species Pseudoips prasinana. The sequence continues at coordinate 15,401,381 of OX621236.1, read as the reverse complement.
CAATGATTAAGGAACACGAGGAACTCTTCACGGACGATGTTTTCGAACGTCTCTTCAGACCTAAGAGCGCTCAGGCACCAAAACTATATGGTTTGCCAAAGGTTCACAAAGAAAATGTACCATTGCGCCCGATTGTAAGTCAGATCAATTACCCCACTTATGATCTGGCGAAACACATCACTCAGGTACTGCAGCCATTAGGAGGTAAAACTGAATCGTTCGGGAAAGACTCTCGCCATTTTGTTGACATCATCAAGAGCATGAGAGTGGAACCTGACGAGTTTTGACGTTCAGTCACTTTTTACCAACGTTCCCATCAAAGACTGCCTTGAGGTCATCGGCAGGAAACTGGCAGCTAATAACATACCAAGTGAGTACATAGTTCTACTGAAGAACTGCCTAGAATGTAACTACTTTTTGTACCAAGGACAATATTACCTCCAGATTGACGGAGTGGCTATGGGCAGCCCTGTGGCGCCGGTAATGGCCAATATCTGGATGGAACATTTTGAAAATATGATTGCACAACATTTGGTCCACGTGAAGGTATGGAAACGATACGTAGACGATATCTTCTGTATCATGAAAGGTAGCACATCGGAAGTAGAACAATTGACCACTATCTTGAACTCCGCGCACCCTAACATCAGGTTTACTTATGAAATGGAGGTAGAGAGTTCGTTGCCTTTCCTCGATGTCAAATTGAGGGTGAGAGAAAATGGTTCCCTAGCACACACGGTATACAGAAAGCCCACACACACAGACAGATATCTACACGGCCACTCTCATCACCATCCGCGACACCTGTTATCCGTAGTTGCCACGTTAACAAACAGAGCGTATGACATATGCGACCCTGAATGTTTAGAAAGTAAGCTCACACACGTTCAGGAGGTACTTAGGCAGAACGGCTACAGGGGGGGCATTAAACGGACGAAGAGGAGGGAGAAGCAGCCGGAAGTAAGCAGAGCACCAGCGTTTTTACCTTACGTGAAAGGAGTAACGGATAAAGTTGGATCAGTACTAAAGAAATACTCCATCAAGACTGTATATTGTCCGATCTCCAAAGTCTCCAACCAGCTGCGTACACCGAAGGATGTTATTCCTCTTCAAACACCGGGCGTCTACAGGTTTGAGTGCAACTGCGGTATGTTTTATATCGGCCAAACTAAAAGGTCTATTGCTGAAAGGGCCAAAGAACATATCGCAGCTGTCCGGAACCGACAGGTTAATAAATCAGCAATAGCTGAGCACGTAGTCGACACAGGATCTCAACACTGGATTACAAATTTACACAAGCCACAGGTCCTCTCCACCGATCGTCACTATTACTCCAGAATAGTACGTGAAGCGGTTGAAATAAAGAAACATATAAATTTCAACCGGGAAGACGGATACCGCCTGTCACCATCTTGGAATCCTGTAATAACGAAGTGCCATCGTCGCGTAACCAACGTAGTGCGCCCGGGCGCTGATGTCATTAGTGTCGTGTGTACCGACAGTTTCGTAAAGGAAAATGAAAAATATCAAGACCATGCAAGGGTAGATACCGAAACCCGAGCTTCACGGAGACGACGCTGCCGAGCCACACCTCGTTAAATCATTCTAATTACCGCTTTGTTTTGGAGGGAATCTACTTATTTTTTTTTTTTTTTTTTAAACTTGTTGCGCTTTCCAAGGCAGTTGTAGGGATTGCCCGTGAGTCCCGTGACGTGTCTGGCACCCACCGCTTAGTATCATTTCATAGTTGGCTGACTGGTATGTTGGTGTAATGGTTAGTGACATGACTGCCAAGCCAGGGCTCGTGGATTCGATTCCTATTTGAGAGAAACCTTTGTGTGAGGATAGAATTTATCAATGATATGTATGTTAAGGCTACAAATATATTCCATGTTTTGTTAGGGGTTAAAATTAAAGTATTAAGGTGTCTCAACTTCCGTAGGTTCGTGTCTAGGAGAATGGGGATAGTTAGTACCCTAAAGCATGGATCCATTTAATATAAATTGTCATAATAATTAATACGGGATTTATTGGATCTATATTTTACCATTTCGATCGAGACATGCCCTTACACTTAACATGCTGGTATGAGGCTTGATTATGAGTTTGCAAAAAACGAGACTTATGATGAGTTAGAGCTTTCGACGGGCATGCAGGGGTATGATTTGTTTTTGTTACTGTCGTGAGAGCGTGAAAAGTTTGGCTAATTGCAATGCTTCGTTCAGCGGCTGATTAAGGTTTCTGGCAGCCTTAGGCTAACTATAAAAATTCGCCCCCGGCCTATTCTGTTTGTGCCTGCCAGCCCGGCAGCATACACCGGTCAGTATGTGATTGGCGAGGTTAAGCAACTAGGCACGCCGTCAGTCCATAGATGGGTGACCGCCAAAGTGGTTTAATTTCTTAGCGTCTCCGTGCTTCGGAGGGCACGTTAAGCTGTCGGTCCCGGTTGTAGCCATTAGGCAACAGTCGTTAAGCCATGTCAGTGGCCCAATTGGCGGCTTGAACAAGTCTGACACTAGGGTAACCACTGCCCATACGATAAGTAAGTAAGATTTTAATCATATTTTATTACATTTTTACCTGAGGGATGCAGTCTTTTTCTCAAGGACTACACTAGTGATTTTTAGTTTAGTTGTTAGTCGGTGAATCCAACCTCACAAAATATTGTTTTATATTTAAAGTGCGCTCAGCGGCCCCGCAGGGTGTTAGCGCCCTAGGATCAAGCTTAATTAGCCTGTTGGTAAATCAAGCCATGTCTTCATTCCTTTCATCGTGGGTCCGAACTGATTCACTAGTTCCGTTTTCTTTAGACTAGTATAATATAATATTTTTTTTATAAGTATTCGTAGGTGCGTAGCCTAACTGCGTAGGTAGAAATTATGAATTTGCCTTATGGGCAGTCATATTAAATATGATATCACCAGTAATATCATACTTTCTTTAATCTATTTCCAATAAATTAAAATGTAGGCAATTCTTAGGCTAAAAAGCTGCACTTTCTAAAAACTCTATTTGTGTTACTTAAGTACCTATTTTTATTTACTATTTATTATTACCTACCTATTTATTAATTTACCTATTTTTAGTTGTTGATTAGTTTAAGTTAGGTTTAAGTAAACCTAACTTAAACTAATCAAGTAATAAAATTGATATATTTATTTGAGTAATTAGTTATTAATTTTCGATACCAATTACCTCAAAGTCAAAGTCAAAGTAAATTTATTCGGTAAAAATTTTATATTTATGTGGAATCGTCATATTTTTTTTACCTTACCGTGCAGCGCATGACGTGGCAGCTACTGAGAAACACTGCCAGAAAACTCCTAACCTACCGAGTCTTTCCCGAAGTTTCACCCACATATTAATTTTAACCCAATAGCAAGATACCTGGGCGATCGAGCTCAATTCGTTTTGCGATTTCCTTACTTTTCGTTTCTATTGGGCTCGACTGCAAGCCTAACTTTGTTAGGCTTACTATCAGACTGAATCGAGAGACTGCCATCGGATCTCCATTCAGTCTGGTACCTCTAGATACCAATATGGAAAGTCTAGGTGTCAGATTAGGTATACTTCTCTTCTAACAACAGTTGTCATATAGGTAATTATATTGCCGTTACAGCTATTTCATTAGTTTAATAAATGAATATGAACTTATTAAAAGTAAAACTTTTCTACTGTTTACATTTCGACAAAAAGTTGTCGATTTTCTTACAAAAAGTTGTATTTTGTACGTGCACATTCAGCTCACCCAATGCCCTTTAGGTACCTACTCACTGAGACGCGCAGGTCAGTAACTCAATCTGCCAGATCCCTACACAATTTTTTGTTTCTACCCATAGATTGTGAGGTGCGAGAATCGAACTCGTGACATCCCAAGAGCAAAGACTCGACCAGACCGCTTACCCCGCTTGGCTTCTTGCTGTACGTCGGTATAAATCGAGAAAACGAGTTTTCATAGATATGAAACCCAGCTAGATCGATTTTTATCCACGAAATCTCCTTCTCAGTAAATTTCAACGAAACTGTTTCGAGGTCCATCCAAACCGATATGCAGAATTCAATTTACCTACATATTACATCTAAATTAGTTCGTTAATTATAATCAATTTGAAGATGGTGTTAGCTGTAAGCTTCCAAAATAAAATAAACCATTAAATAAACTAAAAGAATTCTCTTTTTTAATCATGTAAGATAGGATATTGTATATTAATTTGTATTAAGAAGATTCTAATAATATGAAGGTTTTTTTCGGTTTTGTTTCGTTCTTGACATCCGATCTATATCCCAAGGTTAATTGATATTGCTTAGGTCACAATCTAATTATCTTTAACGGTAAATATTTGACTAAATTTGTACAAACAAGAATTTGATGGACAATTAGCACGAATCAATATTAGCATTTATTTAGAAGAGAAATAGGTAGGTAAACTTGGTTTTGACAAGTTTGGCCTAGATATTCAAGTGGTTATTGGTTTATAGTGATTATTATTAGTGATTAAGTAGAGACCATAAGAGTCAGTGATACTGTTATGTCACTATTTAACTTCGCATAACACGTTTTCTAAAAGTATTTATTCCTAGCTACCAATACAATAGGTACCTGTGCGGATTATAAATCAATACATTACGCGCTCACAAAATTAATAGGAACCATGTATTGTTCGTTATGCATTTATAGTCCGGCGGCAATATACCACTGTATGTATGCTTCAATAGAGCTTGAAACCAAAATAATACTTACCTACCTTCCTAATCCATCCAACCTGCCTAATCTAATCTTTACTAATAGCTGGTATTATACTGAAAATTATTCAATAGTATTTATAATTAATGTATTAATTTACTAACACCATTGGTCTTCAGCTGAAACAACAATGGCTGAAGTAGGTACCAAGACAACCTACATCTGCGAAAAATGAATGAAGGTCTTATCCACACATGTAGGTATACTTAATAACATAATTATATATCAACCAAATACCTACATATATCAGCCTAATAGTAGGTATAAGTCCAGTACAAACAGGAAGTACAATAACTTGCAAATATAATATACCTAGCCTAAACGTACCTACAATATTCCGGAGTAAAATCTTGAGCTTGAATTAACTACCTACATCCCAAGTGAACACAAAACTTGGCACTGATATACCTAGATCTCAATTCTTATTATTATGTCGCCGGACTTGAGAACGATGTATTATTGAATATTGAACTTTCTCATGTAGGTATGTTCTTGATGGGATATCATTACTTTTAGTAAAGAAAAGAGGTTATTCTAATTGCTTGAGTGAAATTGAATGTAACTGTTTATTACCTCACAATTATTCTGATTAACTAGATGACGTGACATCATCAAATCACATCATCACAGCCAATCACAATGTAATATACAAGATATAAAAAAAACAAAGAAAAAAGCAAAAGAAGACGTAAAAAGCAACCCCGGAGTTTCTTTGTGGCGTTATTCTCCGGGTTGTCCATCTAGGTAGCTAGAGAAAGCCGCAGGTTAGCTAGTGTAGGTTCCTCAGCGGCGAGGATCGGGTTGGCCCCTTACTTAACACGCGATCAGTAATCCCTTGTACATTAGTTATCAGACCCTCATTTAGAATTCGGTCTTTTTACTTCAGTGGCCCCCTGAGCTGTGGTTCCAACCCCATAAGGGTACCCTCAGGTATTAATCGCTTAAATTAACCTACTGGTTGAGAGTTCTGCGCTAGCTAACTGCTCGTTGTCTTCAATTATTTAATTTTAATATAGTTTTACTAAATGTAACAATAATAGCTTAGTTACCTACTTGTTTTTTATTATTTGATTTAAGGATTACAAAAAATATTTGTGACAAAACAGACCGCACTTTTATATTTTTACAATCTTTGTGGTTAACTACATAATTTGCCAAGTTGTGAAGGGGTCTTAATATGCTCGAAATGGTTCGTGTAATGATTTCAACGCCACGAAAACACAGGCATGTATTTTTCCGCCAAAAAGACCCCGTTCTATCGGACTCCCACATTTTGTGATGTATCTGTACCCATATCCAGTCACCTAGATTTATTGGGTCTTAATATATCTTGCGACCTGAATTTCGGTCGATCCATCGAGTCTAAAGTTAAGGCCTCTGCTAAAAAGCTCAGTATCCTTAATAAGGTGAGACGGTACTTCACGAAGGAACAGCTTTTAAATTTGTACTCATCCTTGGGATGGCTCTGCAAAATATCAGCTGGATTCTTTGGATTTAATAGACAGACGCACTCGCAGGATAATCGATGACAGAGACCTAACAAATAAAAAGGTGCAAAGCTTGGATCATAGGCGTCAGGTTGCAAGCTTATCGGTTTTCTATAGGCTATTTCATGGAGAATGCGCTCAAGACCTCCATGAACTTATCCCTCCTTCTCCCTTTTTTCATCAGACTACTAGGCGTCGGGAGGGTTTTCACCGCTTTGTTGTTGACATCCCATTCTGCCGTACAAAACACCCTCCCGAACGACGTGTTTCCAGACTCATACAGTATGGGTTTATTCAAGGCTAGAGTGAACAGGCATCTTATGGGTACGCGCGGTCCATCTTCGACCACATCTTCACTTACCATCAGGTGAGATCGTGGTCAAGCGTAAACCCATTCAGCATAAAAAAATAAAAAATACACTCGGCGCGTTGTCTTTTTTTTTAACTTGGCTGGGCTCGTTCCTGTGTGATATATGTTACAAGTTACCGTTTGTCCGCTCTTATCTTGTAAATATATTCCATAAATAATAGGATACTTAAACAATGATCATTCAAGTTTTGAAAAAAGAGTTACGGTGTTTTATTGATCTTATCCGAATATATATACTTATATCATACTTTTGTATTTCTAATGTATGTGCATCGTAGCACATTTACAGTGTACTCTCTACATAATAATATCTTGGGACCTATTTACACACGGCCATCCCAGCAGCACAATACAAGCAGAGCTTGCACTATGGAAACCAGACAACTCATATACTACTTTTCTTTTGTAAACACATATTTGCTTCGAAACAGGGCCAAATAAGTAAATTTGCTTCACATAAGCGTAGATTTTTTATACGCGTTTGTTTCTTTATGTACACGCCAAAATACTTTTAACCACTTTTAAGATAAAAAACCGTAAAATATCTTTAGTTTTGGAATCGGTATCACACCACAGGAAAATTCGTAGTCTATGGCAAATGTCATCTGTCATTCAATTGGATGTCAAAAAAAGATGACTTATTGTACTACAACAAAATAAATAATTTAATTGTTTAATCTTGTATTGATTAATAAAAAGTAGCTTTGGTGAATAAGTGCAACATGTTTTGCTGTTTAAAATCCTGCATGAATGGGTTTACGCTCACACCTAGCGTCCCGATACGTATTAAAGAAAACCCTGTTCAACTGGATACTCTTCATATGGGTTTGTATTTCTGCATTTTATTGTATCCTATTTTGATAAATGAATATCAAATATGACTATAAATAATGTACTGTAGAAACAATAACCCAATCTTAACAAAACTTTCTAGAACTGCTTCGATTTGATCGGAGTAGTTCATGTACGCGCACATCGATTTTGCGTAGGCTGCTGTTTGATAGTTGGTGCTTGCTATCCAAAGAAATTAGCCTAGCTTTAATATGACGCTTATAAGGTCGGAAGAATAGGCGTAATTCATACTTTTGCATTTCTAATGTATGTGCATCATAGCACATTTACAGTGTACTCTCTACATAATAATATCCTGGGACCTACTATTTACACACGGCGGTAAATATCTCAAATCAAGTCGCCTTCAAACGTAAGTAAATTGAGGGGGGAGGGGGAAGGGGGCTACCCTCCTGTACCATCCCCAACCCGCGGACCCCCATGGTTATGGACATATCCATGGTTAATGTTTTTCTAGCGCCAAATGGTCACCGTTGTAACCTAACCTAACCCAAATTATTTCATAAAAGTGCATTTTTGCAACAATATCATGATAGTGACAATGAACAATTCAGTTTTGGGTATTTTTCGGATAATTATATAAAAAATTAATATACCACGAAAGCAATATTTTACATTGTTTTACAACGCTGTAGGTATCGAAATCGCTACGAAATGTTCAAAATTTCGTTCTGTTTTGTGCATTTGTATGAAGTCCTATGATTTAAAAAAATTCTTAATAAAAAATAGGCCCGTCTCCGGCAGAAAAAATGCGTTTTATCACTTAGTACGAACCCCCTTAACCCCCCCATATACACACTTATCTCAAATTCAGGCAACTCGATTTGAGATCCAACCCCACACGGCCATCTCAGCAGCACAATACAAGCAGAGCTTGCACTATGGAAACCAGACAACTGACAAAGTACATATACTACTTTTCTTTTGTAAACACATACTTATATAGATAATTACACCCACATGTTCATACACACACATATCTGTCCTGGGTGCAAATAGAATCCACAACCTGCGGTGAGAAAGGCAACTACTAACCACACCAATCACTAACCAATTACATATCCCCTATAGAATGTATTTGTACTTATTACTTTAGGCAGACTAATAAAACAATTGCAGTTTTATACCCACTTACATCATGTTCATATTTTAATATGCAATAAGTAATTGGTAGGTAGATTATAATAAGGTAAGCTATCCAACTGTATTATTTAGATAACACCTATTTACTTCTATGCTTGTAAATATAAAGCTATGGCTATAAATATTGTCACAGATACTGGCATATTATAAAAGTGTCCAAGCAATCTTAATGATGAAATGTTCTTTAATTTTGGTAAAGAATAGCCTTGAATTATCTGCAATTTTTGCCAAAGCATTAATGGAATGTTCCAATTGGTGCACAAGATATAAATAGCCATTTGATTTGGAGTAATTTAGTCTGTAGACCTGTTGGTTTATTGGATAGAGACCTTGACTGCTAAGCTGAGGATAACTGGGGACCAAACCCACAAGCCCTGGTGTGCGTTGGGTCCCCACCCAGACAAATCTTTGTGTGATTAGTAATATAATCTTTGTATCATTATTTTTGTGTCTGGATGTAATTTATGTATAATATGTAGGTATTTAGAAATATATAAGTAATGTGAATCAGTTTTCTGGTTGCCATAATGCTGGCTGTGCCTGGTTTGGGATTAGATGGCAGTGTGTTACTTGTGCCAAAATATTTATTATTATTAGGTATTATTTTGTGTAATAATTTCTTCATGAATGCAAAGCAAATTTTATGTTGAATGGTAACATGCATATGGGTTAGTGTTTGTTTTATACTATGTAGGTATGGTATACTAAATACGAAAATGATTATGTATTTAAAATGAACTATATTTAGTATGAAGTATGATGTACAGAGAAGAATGGAAAAGGTTGGAGGAGGCCTTTGTCAATAAATGGCATACAGACGGGGTTATCGATGCTCAGTAGTTAAGATATGTAAATGAAATACTGTCTGAATAAAGGCTATTATTATTATTATTTATTATTATTATATTTAGTATACATCAAATTATGTAAAATATTCTGTACTGTCAGGTGTAATGAAAGCATTCTTACAGTAGCTGCACATAAATATAATTTAAATGGGATATCACACTAATATTATAAAGGCAAAGTTTGTGTGTGTATGTTTGTTACTTCTTCATGTCTTATGTCTATGTTTAATGCGGGTAAAACCACGGCCCAACTAGTACTTGCTATATATAACTTTTGTTTTTAATAAAAAAAGTGTGTATGATAATTACTGAATACATTAGATCTTACTCATTTCAAAATGGAAAAATTGACAAAGCATAAATGTTTGTATGAACCATTCAATCATTAAAAAAGTATGGTATAAAGAACCAGGTTTATTTTATTATTTGTTATTTCAGGTCATGAAATGGTAATCATAAAGGGTGGTCAGCGAGTATGTGGGTCTGGCTGTGCACTTGGTAATGCCCCACTAGTACAAAACAAATCATACTTTGAGGTCAAGTTGCAGCAAGGAGGAGTGTGGGCGGTTGGTGTTGCTACCAGGGAGACAGATCTGAACAGAGTACATGGTAATTAAACATTATTTATTCTTACATAAAAGAAAGTGTTTACTGCTGAAATACAATATGTTATATAAAAAGTGGCAAGCAGTCTACCCAGTGATGTCGGGTGATATATTAATAAGAATCAATTTCTTTTAAATTAATTTTAATTGTATTTATATTAATTATTAAATAAAAGAAGAAAAACCTTGTATGTAAGTATATCAAAACACTCCACTAATGTTATGTAAAGTACTGAATGATAATTAGGCATTATTTTGGCCATTTACGAATTTTCTTATTAGCTAACACTGTTCTTATATTTTGCATTGTTTTGTATACTTCTGTTTTACAAGTTGTTTTGTTTCATTGACCATAAGTACTACTTAAGTTACACTTGTGTATCACTGAATATCATGACAATTTAAATTGATTTGGATCTGCTATTTTCAAAATTTATTGTGTGAACTTCTTTTAACAATGTGTCTTGCCGTTTATCTAATCTGCTGATGTCGGTCTTTTTTGTCTTAAGTCTTGTGCTGAAATATATTTTCCTTTTCTTAAACTTTTGATTTGAAACTAGAAATTTGGAGTATCGAAAATATAAATGAAAATTCTAAACAAATGATGCACTTTTTTATCATTTCTTGTAATGTCTTTCATAAATGTGTGAGTAGACATGATTTTGGTTATTTGAAGTGAGAATTGATGTTATGTATGGTATTTGTTAGATAAAATACATGTAGACCACAATTCACACCAGAAAAGAAGGGTGTAATCTCTTGATGGACATTTATGTAGAATAATTGATTTTGAAATATGGATGTCACCATCCACATTGTTTGGTTTTCTGTAATGATAATTGCTTTGTTCTATTATTTATTTAAAATAGTATAGTTGTCAATTTGAGGTACATAAATGACTTCTAAGTAATTAGAGTCACCTTATTACACAATCTTTATGCAACATAGTCTGAGTACACAAAGGACTGGACACACTCACTGTGTCAAATATTACATCATATTTACAGCTAATTACACATCCATGGAGGTAAAAAAGAAAGTGAAAAGCAGATATTTAAACAATACTAACTTCTATACATTTATTAACAATAAATGTTTTTTTCTCCATAAATGTAGGTTACACATGAGATATATTCTTATTCAATAATCATGAAATTTCATACAAAATTATATGATACTTTAAATTAAAACCTTCTTGTTATAGTTTGCAGAATATGTTCAGGTGTTGTGTTAACAATTTTATCATTAATGTAATTATTTTATTTTTTAACACAAAATGTTGATTATCTTTATTAACATTTTGGTTAGGAAGAATGTTGTTAATAGGGATAGTATGTTTGAGTTCTCAGTTATGTGAAGAATAGTGTTTTTTCAGTCCCAAAGTAATAGTAGGCGATCATGTTATTAGTAGACTTTGAACTTAATTGTACTTCTAGGTGATTGAAACTTGAGTTATGTGGGTCTCATAGGAATGACAATTTTTATGGAGAACCCTTTTTATGGAGAAAATAAAATATTATATATATTTCGAAATAATTATTATTTGTTATAACCATTTTTTCCACCGTTACTGGATGCTATATTGCCAATAGTTTTAAATTCCGTTTACTTATTTGGTGACACTGAATTTACGGCGCTGGTCCCATTAAAATTTTAATGTCATAAAGTTATTGTATATTCCTTTTAGAAAATATTCTTCGGTCATCTACTCATCTTGTGAGATTAATATTCAAAAATATCCAGTGATAGTTAACTTTTTGTATTTTTCATAATAAACGTTTTCCTATTTTTTTTATCAGTATGAAATTTAAAAGTGTAAATTGTCCTGAAAATGTCAGACTATACATTTTTGGAAAGCACATACATTTATTTAGGATGTCCTATGCCAATTCGAACGCCAAGTAATCGTATGTCTAAATACTCGAACGTTCATAATATCGAATGGTTAATAAATTACACATTTAATCGAATGTATCCTTTAGCGTTATCACTATTTGTTCCTTACTATATGGTCGCAGTTCTAACCTACGTTTCTAGTAGCGAATGTTTCATTGATGAACCCTTCGATATTATGAACGTTCGAGTTTTAGACAATGGATTACTTGGTGTTCAATTTGGCGTGGGGGACCGATTTATTTACTATATTCTAAAACAGCTAAATGCGAATGCCAGATAGCAGATTTCTGTGCTTTGCTTTGTGCTTTTTCGTGTAGTATTTTGTAAATAATTACGTATAAAAGTTCTTGAACACTATTACGTTACGTTATTAGATACATCTCGTGACTATTTTGGGTCAATGAAGTCTTATTGTTGTTTAAATGTAAAATACATGTAGACCACAATTCACACCAGAAAAGAAGGGTGTAATCTCTTGATGGACATTTATGTAGAATAATTGATTTTGAAATATGGATGTCACCATCCACATTGTTTGGTTTTCTGTAATGATAATTGCTTTGTTCTATTATTTATTTAAAATAGTATAGTTGTCAATTTGAGGTACATAAATGACTTCTAAGTAATTAGAGTCACCTTATTACACAATCTTTATGCAACATAGTCTGAGTACACAAAGGACTGGACACACTCACTGTGTCAAATATTACATCATATTTACAGCTAATTACACATCCATGGAGGTAAAAAAGAAAGTGAAAAGCAGATATTTAAACAATACTAACTTCTATACATTTATTAACAATAAATGTTTTTTTCTCCATAAATGTAGGTTACACATGAGATATATTCTTATTCAATAATCATGAAATTTCATACAAAATTATATGATACTTTAAATTAAAACCTTCTTGTTATAGTTTGCAGAATATGTTCAGGTGTTGTGTTAACAATTTTATCATTAATGTAATTATTTTATTTTTTAACACAAAATGTTGATTATCTTTATTAACATTTTGGTTAGGAAGAATGTTGTTAATAGGGATAGTATGTTTGAGTTCTCAGTTATGTGAAGAATAGTGTTTTTTCAGTCCCAAAGTAATAGTAGGCGATCATGTTATTAGTAGACTTTGAACTTAATTGTACTTCTAGGTGATTGAAACTTGAGTTATGTGGGTCTCATAGGAATGACAATTTTTATGGAGAACCCTTTTTATGGAGAAAATAAAATATTATATATATTTCGAAATAATTATTATTTGTTATAACCATTTTTTCCACCGTTACTGGATGCTATATTGCCAATAGTTTTAAATTCCGTTTACTTATTTGGTGACACTGAATTTACGGCGCTGGTCCCATTAAAATTTTAATGTCATAAAGTTATTGTATATTCCTTTTAGAAAATATTCTTCGGTCATCTACTCATCTTGTGAGATTAATATTCAAAAATATCCAGTGATAGTTAACTTTTTGTATTTTTCATAATAAACGTTTTCCTATTTTTTTTATCAGTATGAAATTTAAAAGTGTAAATTGTCCTGAAAATGTCAGACTATACATTTTTGGAAAGCACATACATTTATTTAGGATGTCCTATGCCAATTCGAACGCCAAGTAATCGTATGTCTAAATACTCGAACGTTCATAATATCGAATGGTTAATAAATTACACATTTAATCGAATGTATCCTTTAGCGTTATCACTATTTGTTCCTTACTATATGGTCGCAGTTCTAACCTACGTTTCTAGTAGCGAATGTTTCATTGATGAACCCTTCGATATTATGAACGTTCGAGTTTTAGACAATGGATTACTTGGTGTTCAATTTGGCGTGGGGGACCGATTTATTTACTATATTCTAAAACAGCTAAATGCGAATGCCAGATAGCAGATTTCTGTGCTTTGCTTTGTGCTTTTTCGTGTAGTATTTTGTAAATAATTACGTATAAAAGTTCTTGAACACTATTACGTTACGTTATTAGATACATCTCGTGACTATTTTGGGTCAATGAAGTCTTATTGTTGTTTAGCAAATTAAAATTCACCGCATTTACGAAGTGGCCCCAAGTTTGGGACTGTTGCCAAATTATTGCAATGTAACCTTCATTGTTATACTGTGCAGGATCTGTATTTCAGTAACCAAAATTGATATTTGGGTCGTTTGTAAATAGTTACGTAAAGTTTAGCATTAGTATATTTTGTATTGCAATAAGTTGCATTCTATGTTGCTTTTGTTTGAAATTGCATTATGCATTACAGAACATTTAAAGAAATATGTTTTTGGATATTACAAACGTTAAAAATAAATCATACAATGTGCAGTCATAGTAATGTGCATAGATTCTCATTCTTTACACATTTTGCGATTACTGCATGAGCTATTTTAGGCAGTACACTCTTTGCGTCCGACCAATCCCCATGATCGCAATAATAAACTCATGTGTGTTTCTGTGATTGCATTGGATGAAAGGTGTAGACAGACATGAACCTTCTTCGCCATGATAGTTCAGCATGATGACATATAATCTGGCGCTTCCGGAGGTATTGGATACGTTTGTTTTCCGTAGTAAAAATTCTATAAGATTAACTAAACTCTTAAACCTTTGTTGCACCGGTTTGCTGTGCCCGCTGGCATTGCGAATGCCCATGAGCAGCGGTTACCACTTACCATCAGGTGGGCCGCTGGCTCGTCTTCCTCCAAAACAAAAAAAAAATAAAAACGTATTTGCCAATCAGTTGTATTACAAGTTCCACAAAAAGGCTAATGCATGCTGTTTAACATTACAGGTGGAATGGATAAAGAGTCGTGGTGTTTGAACAGTGATGGCACGGTGCGACACGCCAATATCGAACTATACCATCTCGCGCAGCCTTCCCGGGAATCTCCTACAGCCGATCTCTTAGTCTCCACAGAGTCTCCAACACATGAAAAGCCAGAAAGTGAGAAACACACGACAGCTGCAACGATGCCCGTCGAGGGAGATACCCTGGGCGTTTCTTATGACCATGTGGAATTAAACTTCTTCCTGAATGGCAAGCATATGGAGATACCTATTAGTAATATTAGAGGGACAGTGTACCCTGCGCTTTACGGTAAGTTTATTGACAAAAGTAGATTTCCTAGAAGTACTTATGATCATGTTAATCATGTGTAAATTTTTTGGTGAATAGAAAATAGCATACCTACTTTTAGTTATAATTGTAGTATATAAGGGAACGTAATAAAACACGGTGCAATGGTTGACAGCTATAATGCGACCGGCGCGATACACTCGTTTCCCCAGATACCCACATACGTTACAATAATATGTTTTTAAGATATTTATGAACTTTGACTTTTGATTTTTTTGCCGCGTGATTTCCGGCCTAAAAAGAATATATAAAAGGTGTCTAAGGAATACACCAGGTAGTCGGGCAGCAGCGCCACTTGTGTCCAACTACGGTCGCCAACTCGCATGCCAAGCGCGGTGACTACGGCAAACCCCTCTAAATGGCAACGTTATAGAAACCTTTGGAGGAGGCCTATGTCCAGCAGTGGATGATATCAGGCTAATGATGTGATATTTATATAAAACTAGCTGTGCCCCGCGGTGTTACCCGCGTTAAATTTTATACATTTTCTGTGCTATAAACCTCACGGAGCCCGAGACCTTTCCAACGAATGCAAAACCGTGGAAATCGGTTCGTGCGTTCTGGAGTTATAGCGTCAGGAAGGAAAACCCGACTTATTTTTATATAGTAGAAGACTAGCTGTGCCCCGCGGTGTTACCCGCGTTATATTTTATAAATTTTCTTTGCTATAAACCTCGCGGAGCCCGAGACCTTTCCAACGAATGCAAAACCGTGGAAATCGGTTCGTGCGTTCTGGAGTTATAGCGTATTTTTATATAGTAGATAATTGTTAGACCTCTCTTGCGTGTGTGTACTTTAGGTCTTCCAATTCCAATTTGTAGTCATGGCTCCATCGCGACAACGATGATTCTGCCAATGTCAAAAGTTAGGAAAACACAATGTCAGTAAAAATATATTTAAAAGTCGAGTAATAGAGACGTTTACTACTGAAAAAGCAAAAAATAATAAATAAAAGACAAATAAAGAAACGCTTGAGCATCTTAAAAAAAACATAGACACATTAAAGGTTAGGTATACTTAGAATAAATAAATAAATTAATATAAACCACACTAAATAAAATATTATAAACGAATATTATTAACAGAAAGAAATTTTACTAGAACTTTATAATAAGAAAATAAATCAAGAGTTAACAAAGTATTAACATTCACAGGACGAGGGAAATCACTAGGTAGGATATCATACAAAGGGACAGAAATATTTGAACAATTAAAAAATATATGGTCGACGGTTCCTTCCTCAAGTCCACATTCACAGATAGAGTTGTCTCTTATTCGAATCTTTGCTAGAAAAACTGG
This sequence comes from Pseudoips prasinana, assembly GCA_951640165.1. Taxonomy (NCBI): domain Eukaryota; kingdom Metazoa; phylum Arthropoda; class Insecta; order Lepidoptera; family Nolidae; genus Pseudoips; species Pseudoips prasinana. The sequence continues at coordinate 15,385,001 of OX621236.1, read as the reverse complement.
CGTGCAAACATGGCCCAAGCGAAGACGAATGATTGTGGAAGTAATTACTTTAGGAGCATTGCGGTACTTAAAAAACCAAGGTTTAACCGGTATAAAAGGTTGTAAGCTGCCAAAGTGTTTGCCTTTGACTGACCTAACTTTTTGCCACTCATCATTCCACAATTTAACCATATGAGGTTTAGCTGCTATTTTTAGGTCCCGAGAAAAACATTTGTCGTAGGAATTGACTCCAAGTCTGATGGCATCCTTAGCACACAGATCAACCGATTCGTTTCCGCTGATACCACTATGACTAGGAATCCAAGCTAATACTACATCAATTCCACAGGAAAAACATTGAAATAAAACATTCTTAATTTTCATTGTCAGATAAAATCTATCTTTAGAGCGGAATGGAAATTTGAGAATATCTTGCAACAAACTAAGGGAGTCACAGAAGATGATAGATTTATTAAGTTTATGAGAAAGCACATATGAGACAGCCTCCAGAACAGCAGTAGCTTCCCCAGTAAAAATAGAAGTTACTTGTGAGCATTTAAAACTTAAAACAATATTATATTTTGGGATCCAGACGGCAGCTCCCACATGATCTTCCACAGACTGTTTAGAAGCATCAGTGAAGAGAGTTAACCATCCTGGCCAATCCCGCTCAATGATGTCACAAAACTTTGCATTAGCACCTGGATCATTTTTGATAATTCCAAAATCCAAAACAATTCTAGGCTTAAAGATCAAAGCGTCATACTCGAATTTAAACAATGGGTCTTTATCTAAATGGAAAATAGAAAATTTATTAGTAATCCTATTAAAACTTTTGAGTAGAGGAGGAAGTTCTTTATGATGCCAATATTTTGAAGAGTGTATTAGACCAGAAAGAGAATATAATTTATTATAAAGTAAATGGGAGGGATTTTGAAAAATGTTGCATAAGAATCGATCACATAAATATTGCCTACGGAAAGCTAGTGGGGGATCAAAGCACTCTACCTGAAGGGCACTGGAACATGATGATTTCATAGCACCTGTGATAATTCGAAGACACTTTGCCTGAATTTTATCTAGTCTAGCCAAGGCCAGCTTACTACAAGGCTCAAGAACAAAGGATCCATAGTCAAAGTGACTGCGAATTATGGCATTGTAGAGGATCTTTTGATTAAAAGGGTGAGAACCCCATCCAACTCCAGACAAAGCTCTCAAAACATTTACACCCTTCTCACATTTAGTAGTTATGTATGTTAGATGTTGACACCCAGATAATTTAGAATCTAAAATTATACCTAAAAATTTTACACTATCCTTAATACCAATGGACTCATTGTCAACCATTAGTTCTACCCTAGGGATATTTCTCTTACGAGAAAATATCACACCATTACACTTAGGGACAGAGAGAGAAAGTCCATGGTCACTTAACCAAACATTTAAATAATCTAAAGCACTATTTAGTCTAATGGAGGACGTCTCGAGTGACTTAGAGGAGGCATATAGAACAATATCATCAGCATACTGTAAAATATGACAAAAGCAATTGACTGATTGGTCCAAATCATATGTATAGATATTATATAATATAGGGCTTAGAACTGACCCCTGCGGCAAGCCCTTATATACCATCCTGGGTTCAGAGATTTTACCATCAACTCTCATATGAATTAAACGGCACATAAATAAATTGCAAATAGCATTGATCAATCTTACCGGGATACTCAGCTGTTGCAATTTTTGCCTGAGTAGGGGAAGTTGAACATTATCATATGCTGATGATATATCCAAAAACACCCCAATAAGACTCTCGCCCTCGGAAAACGCACGACGAATATCGGTAGTGAGAACACTAAGGCTATCCATCGTGCTCATTCCCCTCCTAAAGCCAAACTGTGATCTTGGAAGTAAGCCTTTATTCTCTACAATCCATTCGAGCCTATTTTTAATTAAAATTTCAAAAATCTTAGCCAATGTTGATGAAAGAGCAATAGGTCTGTAAGATGTAGATTCAGCAGGATTCTTACCTGGTTTAATAATAGGAATTATTAATTGAGATTTCCAAGACTCTGGAACTGAAGAAGAAAGGAATACATGATTGATAATATTAAGAAAAATTAATTTGGTTGAATGAGAACATTTACTAATAAAAGAATACGGAATACCATCCATGCCTGGGGCCGAATCTTTCAGGCCTTCCAATGCACAAGAAAGCTCATTAATAGTGAAAATATCATTCATGCGATCACCATTGTTCACTGGTATCAAAGAAGGAGACAAAGAATCAATGTTAGGTACAGAAGGAGGTGCTAGATTATTGAAGAAATTGGCAACCAATTAGACGAATCATTAGAATCTGAATTATAATAATTTATTTGAGATCTGCGAAATATTTTAATTTTTTTCCAAACCAAAGAAAGTGGGCAACGTGGCGAAATTGATTCGCAGAATTTACGCCATCCAAGTAACTTTTTCCTGGCCAGTAATCTTCTTGTGCGAGCAGAGGTTTTACGAAAAGAAATATAATTTTCCATACTTAGATCTCTAGCATACATATACTCAGCTTCATTACGGAGGTTTACAGAAGAGGTACACTCAGAATCCCACCAAGGAGGTGATGGAATTTTATTGCGAAAAGAATTTTTTAGGGGAATGGAATTATCCGCAGCATGAAGCAAGGCATTATAAAATTCCGAATAGACATAATGAAAGTTATGATATGTTATATGTGGAAGAGAAGCAGTTTTAGAGTCAACCAGGTATGAAAACTTATCCCAATCAGCCTTAGGGAGACTATATTTGAGAAGGGGAGGAGGGGCAGGAGCAATATTGCATGATCGATGCCAGTCTAACAGAAGAGGAAAATGGTCACTTCCATAAGATAATGGCAAAACAGACCAAGATAGAGATGAAGCAAGAACTGGAGAAGCTAGGGAAAGGTCAACAACACTTATGTTTTGAATGGGAGATACTCTTCTGGTGGCTGAGCCATCATTAAGTACACAGACATTCAAATCATCAAACAAATCAATAAGGGATGGTGACAAAGAATCACAGAAATGTGATCCCCATAGTGTATGGTGTGTATTAAAATCACCTAAAATAATAAGAGGGCCAGAAATATTAGAAAGAATAGAACGAAGGTTATTAATCAAAGTTATATTGGGATGGGGAATATAGATAGACACAAAGGTTACATCTAGAAGCTTAGCAGCAACTACATGTAATTCTGAGTCATGGGAAGGAAGAGATATTTGAGAGTATTTATATGATCTATTTATAAGTAAGGCACACCCAGCATAGCCATCCTCTCTGTCATCACGAAGACAAGAGAATCCAGCCATTCTGAATGTACTGCCAGGTTTAAGCCAAGTCTCTGAAATTGCACAGACTAAAGGTTGATGTGAATTTATTAAATTAATTAGTTCATGCTTTTTGTGGCGAATATTTCTACAATTCCACTGAAGGAGGGTGAGAGCCATTTTTATTTATAAAAAAAGCTAAAAGTTGATGGAGAAGATTCATGACATTATGGGGAATGGCATCGCTGAACTTTTCTACAATATTTATAACTGTACAAAGAAGAAGCTCTATCAGATTATCATCAGGAGTAGGAGCAACAAGAGAAGAAGGGTTAATCATAGAAGACACAGGAGAAGAAACAGAAGGTTTAGGATAGGCACAACCATTAGGTTGAGAAGATTTAGGGGACTGAGAAAGCTCATAGTGAGCATTGACATCATACCCTGGAACAAGGGTTGGTCTAGGCCTACGCTCCTTAAATACGGTCTCTCTGTATGAAGTTGTCTGAGCCAAAGGAGGCTCCCCAACTAGCGGAGAGGAAGGCACCCTATGTCGAGATGGTGAAGGAGATTGATCTGCATGTGACTGTGAGGAAAATTTAGTTTTCTCTGCAAAAGATGGCCGAGCTGACTTAAACCTACGGGAGGCCTCAACAAATGAGATGTTCTCCTCTGACATAACTGCTTTAATATTCTTTTGCCTGATATGCTCAGGGCACTGAGAGTATGTTGCCATGTGACGACCAGAACAGAAGACACATTTTGCATCCTGTTCTTCAACCTCACAAGTGTTACCACAATGTGACTTGCTACATTTGTAACATCTAGCACTAGATCTGCACTGTGATGTTATGTGTCCAAAACGACAACATAGGCGACATTGAATTGTTGGTAGTTGGTACAGTTCAACTGGAAGAGATGAATTGAAACAATACACTCTTTCCGGCAGAACACGGCCTAAAAACGTGAGAACTACCGTAGTTGATGGAACCCACTCTGTCTTCCCTTCCCTAATAAGTTTTTTATTTAATCGGCGAGCTTTGACAATTTCTCCACAAGTGCTGGGGTATGTAATGCCATCAATCATATTATCAAGAGACCAGTCCTGTGGGATGTTCTTAACAATTCCCATACGAGTAATATGGAATTTTGGAATTCCAGCAGTTAAATTGTTTGCCTCCAAAAAAGTTTCGTTAGAAATAAAATCATTAGCAGAATCAGCCAAAGAAAACTCAATAACTATTTTACCTCGTCCTATTGATTTTATTCCACCTTTGACTATATGAGATACATTATTTTTATGTATTAGTTGGGCTATCTTTAACGAATGGAGAGAACAATTTGACGTGACGTGGACCAGGAACGGAGCAACATCTGTAGGACCATATCGGAATTTGTTTACATAATCCGGGCACATATATTCGGATTGTACCGACGCAGCGGGAGACGTTGTCTTTTTGGAATTGCCGTCTACAGCGTCCGATGCTCTTTTCCTAGCGACACGCGCCGTCCTCTCCGCAGGTACAACCGTATCGACATTGCCGCCACCCCCCTCATCAGGAGGACGATCAGTGTCCATCCCCCCATCGGGGGGATGGACTGTATCCATTACCAATTATTAATAAACGAACACAGACAAACACTTACAGCACAAGAACAACACGAATAAGAAGCTCAAATGTATAGAAATGATTAATGAATCCCGAACACGTGTTCACTCAACCTCCGAACAGCGAGAATCTCTCTACTTTAGGTCTTACAGAGTAAGAAGCTCAATTTTACGTTGACACTGCTTGATAGCTAAAGACATGTATCAAAAATCTATAGTTTTCCCTATTTTTCCTGTGCCAAATTTCAAAAATTCTAGGCCAATGAAAAATTGTCTGAAAACTATACTTCTATATATGAGTTCATTAGTGAGTCATTGAAACCTTTATTATGAAAATATGCTTTATAAGACCGTGTTTTTTTTGTTGCGTTAATAATTTTTTCTGAGTGTTGAACTTAAGGCGCCACCAGTTCACGTAAAAATTTCTTGCGAGGGGGTGAAGCACGCGCAAAGCCCCCCGCTGCTGCGGGGCGGGAGGGATGCTACGGCGCTCGTTGATGCCACGCGCGGGCAGATTCTTGTTATAATTTTCGTTTCGGTGTGCACACAGTGTAAAAATAGTAGTAGTGCAACTTAAACTTTATGGTATTTTTTTTTTTGGGCATAGGAAGTGGTTGATGGGTAAGTTAAATAATTACAGTAATAACTTATAAATATATTTTATATCTATTAAATGGTATAACCTCTTTCAGGTTTTGCATCAGCTTCATTTAATTTACAATGTTTGCATTTATTTTACATTATACAACTGATCTAATATGTACAGTAAATTTAAGATAAAAAATTACAAATAACCTAACGGCTGCAACTTTCGAACGGCAAGACCAATTTTCATGAAATGTCCTTTCCAATTAAACTAACTATCAGATGAAATAAATGCATTTTAAACGGTAGATAGATCCCTTTAGAAGCTGCGATGCCTCAGACAGGCACACAGATATACACGTGAAACTTATTACACCTTGCTTTGTGTCAGGAGTTAAAAAAAGGTGGAAAATAAGTAAGTGATACAATCATTTTACCGATCAACAATTTTTTAAACAGAAACTAAAAGATAGGTGTGATAAGTTTAACGTGTGTATCTCCTTAACGGATTGTTTAAAAAGCTAGTATTAAATAAAAACCGGCCAAGGGTTCCTAGCATCAAGTATTTCAGTTGATTAAATGAAAGCAAATTGCGGTTTATGACGTATTAAAAAAAACTACTTGCTAGATCTCGGTCAAACCAATTTTCGTTGTTAGTTTCTATGTTAATGTACATCATATATTTTTTTAGTTTTATCAGTCTCATATTTTAGAAGTTACAGGGCGGGGGGGGGGGGGGGGGGGACACTCATTTTACCACTTTGGAAGTTTCAGTTCTATGTATGGCAGCCCCCCAAAATAATTGTTATTTTTCTATTTTTGTGTAAAAATCTTAATACGGTTCAAAGAATACATCTACTTACCAAGTTTCAGTAGTATAGTCAACAGCATAAGTAGATGATTAAAATCAGCAAAAATTTCGGCAAAAAGTTGCTTGTGACATACGGACGGACAGACAGACAGATATGACGAATCTATAAGGGTTCCGTTTTTTGCCATTTGGCTACGGAACCCTAAAAAAATTGTTTGAAATTCATAATTATTTAAAAATCTGGGAAATTAAGAACCGATATCCCTTCTTCATCGTGTATTCTGATACCTGCACTAAAAGAGAGACCCTTATTGCATGCTATTTTATTTACGTCTTCCGTAATGCATAGTACATTATTAGACTGTTTGTTCTCCTTGTCTGTTTCATCGTTCTTTAACGGTAATCCCCCACTATAGCGTGGGTCAACAAGCTCAACAAGAATTAGATTTTTGTAAAAATCAGCCAGCTATTGCTCCATCTTATTTTTCCAAAACTGTTCGTCTTTATTTATTTTAATGACTTTTAATGGTGCTTTCTCACATTCCCATATACCTAAAATAAACTTTTCTCTGCCACTAATATTCAACTGACCTTGGGTTTGAAAATACCAATTACTGTTTAGATTTTTTATTGTATTTATAAATTTGTATTATTTGTTTTTATAGCTTCATCCATGCCAACTTTGGAAGGAGCTACTGGACATTTTAATTCAACCAATGTGTCATCACCTACTAGTCCATCTGGATTTTTATATTTTCTTTTTTAACCAACTGCTCTAGAGCAATTTTTCCATGTGATACAGAAGCCACGTTAGAAATATTCGTTTTGTACAAAAACTTGAGAGGTGTCAAGGGACACCCGGATGGAACGAAGTTATTTTATTTATTATGTACCAAAAACCCGTATACACTCAACAAAAATAATCGTCGCGACACCACACTGTTAAATGCGAAATAGAAATGAAAATATCTGGCTTGCTTTCTATAAGAGAGAGAGAGAGACAGAATGTCGTGACAACTTTTCGTAAGATTTTTTTCCGTCTAGCCCCCTTTCACAACGCGCGATAAGGAACTTCGTTCCAATATCTTTTACTAAATTTCCAGGACCTTTTTTCTTTCAATACAACCATTCCAAAATATGAAGCGCTGAGTAAATTTTTCCTCAGCACTAACCATTCACAGCTGTCTCTCTGTAAAACTGTTTGTCTCTCCACCGCCTTTCTATCTACTACAAGACCTTCTAAATTTTCTAATAACTTTAAATTTATCCACGATGTACGGTTACCGAACACGATTCCGTCAATTGGTCTACTGTTCAATCCTATGCACTATGTACTGCACGGCCACCTACTAGCGCAGACTTAACTATTATGGACTCTATTACTATAAAGTTAAAGTGCTATTAGAGAAAAATATTATCGGTCAACTCGTTGACGTGTTTGACGTTTCCTTGTCCCAATTTTACTAAGTAATTTATGACGTTTATTTACCATTTTCACAAAAACATTTACTTCTAAAAATTTAAAAAACAGTTCACAAAAAATCTTATAACCTACCTAATACTACAAAAAAATATCTACTTCGGATAAAGTAATTTCTGTCTTATATTTATTGAAATTTTTATTAAGTTGTTCGGCGATCAGAGCGACACAGAAACCACGTCCCGGGGCAGCGTCTGAACGCCAACTGAGAGTACAAGTCGTTCCGACATTTGTTCTTGTCACCCGGTTAATAAGGTCGAACTTTGCATAACGAAGGGCGGTCGTCGGTAAATGCAGGCGCTGAATTCAATTTATATTTAAGGTTTTTATTTAATTTTGTTAAAAATAAAGAGCAAAATTATATATATATATATAAATAAACGGTCTATTCTTTTAGAAACTATTTAAGGTACAAACTTCTTAAAAAATATATGCTGTTGTCGCTTAAAATATGAAGAAATAGAAGCTGAAAATTTTTAATCTTAGGTCACTTCACATTTTTTTTTTGCTTTAGACCTTTGTTGTTTTGGAAATTTACTCGGTTCATTATTTTATTAATAATCTTCGCTTCCTACTGTATTTTTCTTAGTTTGGTATCTATTTCGAGACGTGAGATTCGTAAGAAGAAAAAGGGGCTTCTTACTGAGTTTTCAACTACGACGTCGCCTTAAAACATAACTTGACACTATGAGGCTGTAGACTTTAGTATCACTATTGATTTTAATTGGATCATTTCTCAAACTGTTTCTAACAGAAACGGCATACAAAATTTTGATGAACGGCCTTTGTTTATTAATTCACATTCATTTTACAGTTTCTAAAAGTGACTCTTTCACGTATGTTAGGACTTTTTGTTGTAGGTTCCATTGGTCATCATTCAAAGATAACAGCTAATATTTATATAAAATCATAAATAAAAAAAATGCATTATGTAAAGTTTTATTCAATGGTTATTTTGATCTTGAGAGTCCATTATGACTACAAGTTGTCCTCAAATCTGCACGCATTACTTACGGCACGACTTACCTATACTACTTACTTATCGTAGGGGGCAGTGGTTACCCTAATGTCAGCGTTGTTCAAGCACCCCAGTAGGCCTCTGACATGGCTTAACGACTGTTGCCAATGGCTACAACCGGGACCGGCAGTTTAACGGGCCCTCCGAAGCACGGAGACGCTCAAAAATTAAACCTCTTTGGCGGTCACCCTTCTATGGACTGACTGCGAGCCTAGTTCTTTAACATCGCCAATAACTTACAGACCGGTGAGAGCATCTGGCTATGAGTGCCTCACAACTTATACAAATTTAAGGCTTGTCCTTATTTAACTGTTTTTTTAAATTGTTACAGTGGACGACGGTGCGATCCTGGACATCATTTTTGAAAATTTCTTGTACCCTCCCCCCACGGGCTACGAGAAGATCATGGTGGAACAATCCTTACTTTAACAGAAAACTATGAAACATGACATGTATATGGACACTGTTGTATGTACAGAGTGTTAATGTAAAAATATCGCTTAAGAAGACTTATGGAGACTGTCTAGTGTGGATGAACTATATTTTTTAAATATTGATCTTAGTGTTGGTTCAAACTTGCAAGTGTGGGCAAAAAAATGAAACTTACATTCCTAATCGCTCAGCGTTAAATAAAAGCATTTTAAAATCTTGTACTACGGAATCATCGAATTTTCCTTGTATCCATTGTTCAGATCTTTGTTGGGTGTTAAATATAATAATAATATCATGGGACATTATTCATACATGGCCATCTAGTCCCAAACTAAGCAGAGCTTGTACAGTCAGCACCAAAAGTCGATGAACAGAATGTATATTTAACAGTACAGTTACGGCGTCAAATCAGGGTAATCTAATGATAATATTTAATGGATAAAAAAACTTGTGTGTACTTATGTACACGCGTTAGAAGTTATACTTCTTTGGCGTATGGAAAAAAAATAACTAAAATGCAGTAGTGATTAACGATAAATATTAAAATTAATCAAAAATATTTTATTTAAATAAAAATACTAGAATATACAACTTGAACATAGTTATCAATTTTCATACCACCTAGAACTAACTTCATGCTGTTAAATTTAGGTGTCGGTGTGCGCGCGCATCGTAAAAATTCACTCTCATCATTTTTCTCCATCGCACCAAAAGAAGTATAACTTCGAAAAGTTTGTACAGACGCCAGCACATACATTAAATATATCATTAGATTACCCTGATTTGACGCCGTAACTGTACTGTTAAATATACATTCTGTTCATCGACTTTTGGAGCTGACTGTACTATGGAAATCAGATAACTAACTATATACTACTTTTTTTTGTAAATACAGATTCATACAAATATCTGTCCTGGGTGGAAATCCAACCCACGACCTGCGTGTGGCTAGGCAAGCAACTACCAACCACGCCGACCGCTGACAACTCAAAGCTTATATTAAATACATTATTTTACACCAAACACCATTGTTGGCTGAGTTTTTAATGATTTGGTAAGATGAAACCTTCTAGAACCGCCCAGTGCATAATAATCTGTGTTCGATTTTAAATCTTACTCCGTGTTAACGAAGTCGAATTTCCCTTATATTGGCATTTTAATTAATTGGTTGGGAGATAAATATGCTTTATCGTAATCATCCTCATATCAGCAGAAAGACGTCCACTGCTGGAAAAAAGCCTTACCCAAGAATCTCCATAAGTGCCGCTCTTCCGCTGCCCGCATCCAGCCGCATCCCGCGACCCTTACAAGATCGTCGGTCCACCTTGTAGGGGGCCTGCCCACGCTGCGTCTTCCGGTTCGTGGTCGCCACTCAAGAATCTATCTGCCCCATCGGCCGTCGGTTCTATGAGCTATGTGGCCCGCCCACTGCCACTACAGTTTGGCAATTCTTAGGGCTATGTCGGCTACTTTGGTTACCTACTAAAAGAAATTGACTATATATGCCATGTGAGCTTTACAATCAAAACATATTTTTGCACTAAGTCCTTTCTGGATCCATGTATATTGGTTAATGGTACGGTATATTTGCTCAGTTTCTAATAAATTGTGCTACCATTTCGTCTATTGTTATTATAATTTAATAGTAATTTTCTATGGATTTTGTACATACTTGTAAGTTTAAACAGAGCTTTACGAATATATCATCTATCATACTTACTTACTTGCATAGTATTATGAAGATAACAATATCATCGTGTTAACATAAGTTTCAAAATATTTAATCAGCATTCAGGTAGCTTAGCTTTGATTGTCTGTAAATTTTCGGATAAGATACTATAGCCAAAAAAAAAGAAAGTATTGTATATCTCTTGAGGTTGCGAGATGAGACGGAAAGAAATCACTAGAAATTATTCTTATTTTGTTCAAAGTTTAAAGTGGAATTTTATGGCTCAAGGTAATTAACGGAGTATTTGATCCAAAAGAGCTGTTTCCTAACTGTTCAATTATAATTGAACAGTTATTGATGTGTGAGTCTATCCAGCAGGCCCCGAAGAGAAATATCAACATGTGATAGCTTTTCATAAACACATTATTTTCTACCTGAAGAAAATAAATAAGATATATTTTGTACCTAGACAGAACGAAAATTATTAGGTTTGTAATATACATAGTACCTTCTAACGCAGACCATAATTAAGTAAAAAGTAAAGTATAATGAAAATAAAAATAAGGGACCCGCTAGCTAGACACTTTACAGAAACGCCGTTAAATCAAAAACTGTCTAGGTACAAAATAATATGTTTATGAAAACCTATAATATGTTTATATATCTCATTGGGGCCCGCTGGATAGACTCACACATTGATCGGTGTATAATTGTCTTGATTAGACCTATGGTATGTCATATACAAAATGTAACATAAATAGGTGAAGAAACATTTGAGGACCGCTATTTACCCAATAAACTCAACAACTTAAACTAAACCAGTGGGAATTACCGCCTAATTCGCCGGACATCGTGATCATAATCGGCGTTCAAATAGATGAAGGTTAAAAATGACTGAATCATTCGTTCAATCGGCTTCCACGGGCACCTATGACATAAATAGTCTAGCATCCATTTTCATAGTTGAAGCCGATTAGATTTAGTCATTTTTGATGTGCAACATCTATAGCCGCACGTAAAACAGATTTCTGGCGTGGCGACGCATGCCGTGGTTTCTTTTTTTTTTTTTTTTTTAGTTCCTGTCACAATATGTTCTTTTCGACTTCGACTTCTACTTGGACTTCGACTTGACTTCGCCTTTGACTTCGACTGCGACTTATACTTCGACTTCGACTGCGACTTATACTTCGACTTCGACTTCGTCTTCGACTTCGACATGACTTCGACTTTGACTTCGACTGCGACTTATACTTCGACTTCGACTGCGACTTATACTTCGACTTCGACTGCGACTTATACTTCGACTTCGACTTCAACTTCTATATGTATTACAAAATAATGTCGATGTTTCACATCTGCCAGGCGTCCCGTGACGGCTCACATTTTTTGATCTTCATCTATTTGAACGCCGATCACGATCACATTGTCCCGCGAATTATGCGGTAGTCCCCCTGATAATAAAATACCAAAAAACACTGTTAACCTCCATAAAAATTTAAATTTATTGTGCGGGAAGTTAATCTTTTATTTGGGTATTTTGCAAGTGTTTATGTTGTACAGTTTAATAGGCAAATTAAGTTTCTTAAGTTACACTCACAATTTAAATACCTTGTGTATATGATGGACTGAGAATGAAAACATACTACATTTTAGCCAGTTTCGAGCTGCTTACTAAAATTTGAATCTGTGAATCTTGTAACTATCCAACAGATCAGTGCCTCTAGCACGAGTTCCTGCAGTTTACTTACTCGATCACACGTACAGTTTCGTCCCATACATTGAGCGCCAGAGTTTTAGTTCTTAATAGTTCCCGCGAGAGGTGCTGGTGCTCAATGTATGGGAGAAACTGTACGTGTGATCGAGTAAGTAAACTGCAGAAACTCGTGCTAGAGGCACAGTCCAGGAACTTTCCTTTTAGGTCAAGTTTCCGTTAAATAGGTGCCTATTACATTAACATTTAACTTTAAGGGCCAACGTTTGACCTTGAGTGCTATTGTTTCACCTTGTAGAATAGTGCCTCTTTTAATATCAGTATTTTTAACAGACTTAAAAGACAGTTATGAATTCGACTGAAGGATATTTTTTATTCGATAACTAATAATAATAAATTTGTTTAAATCGGTCGTATCTAAGAAAAGGTTTAAAAAGTAATTATTTAATGATTTAATTTACTGGCTTTAAATTATTTCTTACCACTCGAAATTAATCGAAATCAACTCATAAATATTTTATTTATATTAGGTACTAGCTGTGCCCGCGACTTCGTCCGCGTGTTAATTAGTTTATTTTGTTTTTTTTCTTTTTTTAGTAAAATAAATGACTTTTTCTAAAATAAAAGTAGCCTAAGTTACTCCTTATTACATCAGCTACCTGCCAATAAAAGTCCCGTCAAAATCGGTCCAGCCGTTTCAGAGATTAGCCGGAACAAACAGACAGACAGACAGACAAAAATTGTAAAAATGTTATTTTGGTGTATGTACCGTATATATATTCATATTTATGTAGTAAAAACCGGTTATTTTAATATTACAAACAGACACTCCAATTTTATTTATTTGTATAGATAACAATGACGATAAATTGATTGATCAGATTATTTATAGGTATATTTTATTCCCACACACAATTAACGCTGACAATTATTATTTTTTAAATGGTTCAATTTACAGTTAGCAATCTTCCAAGTTATAAAAAGTGGAAATTAAATTAATCATCGTTGTTCGTTAATATAAATTAAATTAAATTGATACCAAGTTTTATAAGTCAGCCAGTCAGTCAGTTGTGTAAGTCAGTCAGTAACTGGCGAGCTAGCTTTCATGTGGTCATGTTATAGGAAATCGGTATTGTTGTATTACAGCATAAGTTTGTCGAAGATAATAAATGAATTTTGTATTGTATTGGATAACGTATTGGAAACATTCCGACATTATTTTTTTAATACTTGTGTGTTGTATGTGATGTATTTCATAGTTATGTTTTGTTATTATTAATCAACGCACTTGAAGTCCTCATTCTCTTTGGTGCAGTCAACGGCAAAATTAATATTTAAGTGACCAAAGTGCTTGGGATTGAGTTGTTTCAAGTCAATAGACATAATACGTAATTAATCTTAGGAAAAAAAAACTAAAAACAGGATTTCGTCTTTGTTTTCTGGCAGTGTTCCTCAGTAGTTGCGACGTCATGCACGGCACCGTATAGTTAAAAAAATGAAGCTTCCACATAAATGTAAATTTGTTACGTAATGAATGAATTTGAATTCGATCTAATCAGAGATTTAATACTAATTATTAATATATTGGGCGGTAGTATCATTAGCTAATTTAAGGTACTTACTCTTACCAAGCACGTACTTGAGAAACACTTGACCGCCACAATATTATGACGTAATAAACGATAATTAGTATGAAATGTCTGAGCTTGATCATCTACTTTGGCCGTTAACTGTACTAATGCTTAGTAACATTATTTTGAAGTACTATAAGTATATTATATAATTTAATTTAAAACAAGGCTAAATTACTTTGATGATATGAACTAAATCAAGATCAAACCCTAATTTTCTGTAAATCAACTATCTACTGTTGTAGCCCACATTATAAAGACATGAGCTCTGCTCTAGCTTGTTTACTGTCCCTTATAAAGAACTTGAATAACAAGTGGGTTAAGCTATGCGTGTGTAACACTATTCTCATATTGATCGTGCTATATGTTACATAACCCAGGTGTTATGGACAACACGAACTCTGCTCTAGCTTGTCTGATGTCCTTTACATAGGACTAACAAACGGGTTAAGGCAAGTATCTATAACGAGTAACACCCTATTTTCATATTGATCTTGGTAAATATTATATAACCCAGGGGTTATGGACAACACGAACTCTGCTCTAGCTTGTCAGACGTCCTTTACAAAGTACTAACAAACGGGTTAAGCCAAGTATCTATAACGAGTAACACCTTATTTTCATATTGATCTTGGTAAATATTACATAACCCAGGTGTTATGGACAACACGAACTCTGCTCTAGCTTGTCTGATTCCTTTACATAGTACTAACAAACGGGTTAAGCCAAGTATCTTTAACGAGTAACACCCTATTCTCATATTGATCTTGCTATATGTTACATAAAACAGGTGTTACGGAAAATACCAACTCTGTATTAACAAACGGGTTAAGCCAAGTATCTATAACGAGTAACACCCTATTCTCATATTGATCTTGCTATATGTTACATAAAACAGGTGTTACGGAAAATACCAACTCTGTATTAACAAACGGGTTAAGCCAAGTATCTATAACGAATAACTCCCTATTCTCATATTGATCTTGCTATATGTGCGTCTATGGTTACATAAAACAGGTGTTAAATACCAGCTCTGTTCTAGCTAGTCCGCTGGCCTTTAGAATGTACTTTAAAGCGGGTGAAGCTATGTGTTTATAATGAGTGGCAGCCTATTCTCATATTGATCTTTGTGAATGTTACATAGCCAAGGTGTAATGGATTTCTGGTCTAGCTTGTCTGATGACCTTTATATAGTACTTTAGTAACAAGCGGGTTAATATTATCCGAAATTCCTTGATATAAAGTTGTATATTTATGTCTATTGATGATAGTGATTTTATTCTGACGCTACTTGGTATTACGATGGCTTATGATTTTCATATAAGATTTGTTCGTTTCAGAATCAATTAAGTAAAGGAAAATTAATATATATCTACATTAAATTAAATTGTAACTGCCGTATCGCATTATGTTTTAATTTATTTTAATTAATGGTTTTTCTAGTGGATCTATAATAGTGCCACAAATGAAAAGATATCCTTATTACTTGTGGATCCAACATAAAACGGCTCAAATATAGTTAAGGCCATTTCCATTTTTAGCCAAAGCAAACGGTCATATTGCATGGGGTGAATAATTGGAGCTTTTTCTTTGTAATTATTAATCTATGCAAAATATGACAAACTATCGTTATTCATTTGACCGAGCGTAATGTATTCTTCCCTAATATTACTTGCAAGAAGGCAGTATAAAATATTTTCTGTCAACCATATTTCTAACCGTGTAGTCTCTTTTTCTTCTTTCAATTAAGAATTCATAATCTTTGTCTCATTTTCTGGTCCAATGATGAACAGGAAACCCATTATGTATAGAGGGTCTAAAATATTTAATAAAATCTATTTTTATATTCTTGTAGATACTAGTATACTATCATATAGCATACTTATTATAGTTTCATCAATTCCTAAAATGTATTAGGACTTCAAATATTTAGATTTGGAGTGTAGCTACTAAAAAGGCTTGTAATACTTAATAGACCGTTACAATTTAATATCCTACCTCATTTCAATATTGAGTCTCTCTCACAGAGGAATAAAGAGTACCTAGAGCTGTGCTTTCCGCGTTAGCTGAAACATGGAGCTATTACAAAGAGGAGACGTTGTAATTAGATTTTTCTATGAAACAACGCGTGACATTTTGCGGGGGGGAGAGGGTGTTAGATCCCGCCTACTTCTTTGTTTACATCTACCGGTCAATAGGTAAACTAATCGCATGTTTTGTCGACTATCATTAGTAGTAATGTAACTTTCTTACACTAGATGTCACACAGTGCAGGATGCAACAGGGCCGGACTCATAACTTCGTTCCCGGGACTACTGTTTTTTTTTTACTTTTGCGAACCATAATGATATTCTTTTTTTATTGACAGTGATATTATTATAAAATAAATGTTAGAATAAAAACGTCATTGATGAATGACTATTGAAGATTATAGGATTTTGTTAATTACTTATTTTACAAAAATAGCGGCTGAGTCGGACTCGCCCATCAAGAGTTCCGACCTGCAAGTATTTGAGTTTATTGAATGAAAGATAAATTGCGGTTTAAGATTCATGACGTATAAAAAAACCTACTTACTAGATCTCGATCCAACCAATTTTCGGTGGAAGTTGGCATGGAATTGTATATCATATATTTTTTTTAGTTTTATAATTCTCTTATTTTAGAAGTTAATAGGGCGGGGAACAAATTTTACCGCTTTGGAAGTGTCTCTCGCGCCACCTATCCACCCCACAATGGGTATGGTATGAGTTTGATGAAAAATAAAATATTGAATTTCAGTTCTGAGTATGGGTAACCCCCAAAATTTATTCGTGTTTTTCTATTTTTGTGTGAAAATCTTCATACGGTTCACAGAATACACCGACTTACCAAGTTTCGACAGTATAGTTGTTATAGTTTCGGAAAAGTGGCTGTGATATACGGACGGAAACGTTCACTAAAAACAGCGGTTCCCAAATTCCAGGTAATCATAAAGTATTACAATAGTTGGTGTTAGATGTAAGGTTTTAATAAAACTTCATAATTTACAAAAAGTAAACAAGAGACTGACTAAGAAAAATGTTTCCTTAAAAATATTATTAATTTACTTCAAAAGAAACAATCGATTGATAATTCAATATTTTCCGATTTGACAAAAAAATTTGAGGTTGCAGAATTGTTTAATGGAATGTACATTAAAATAAAAACAGTTGTACGAGGGCCTTCAAAAAACATTCTCCGGGTACTAGAAAATTTACCTTAACTCTGCATTTTTACTCGCCATCTGCTTATAAATATGTACGTGAAATGTTTAATAGATGTTTACCTCACCTCCATACATTATATGAATGGTATCGAAGTGTAAATGCGGAACCAGGGTTTTGTACCGAAACTTTAAATAGGCTCGAGGAAAAAGTAAAATCTTGTGATAAAAAGTCTATTGGGAGGCAAAAGATATGGACAGGTAAAAGCTATGAGGGCCTAGTAGATATGGATTTAGGTAGCGCTGATAGAAGCCAAATGGCTACCCAAGCTTATGTTTTTCAGTTAGTTGCAATCAATGATTCCTGGAAACTACCATTAGCTTATTTTTTATTGACAGTATTAAAGCAGATTCACATAAAAATTAGAAAAATGCAATCAAATCGGTGTACAAATTCGTTCTGTGACATTCGATGACTGTAAAAGCAACATTGCAACAATGAAAACACTGGGTTGAGAGTTGGATGATATAAAAAACTTAAACACTGATTGAAACACCAAAGAGCTGATTATAATGTAGTTGTATTTTTAGACGCGTGTCATATGTTAAAACTGATGCGGAACACCTTTGAATCTAAGAGAGTAATTTAAACTATTGGTGCAAAATCAATGCAATGGCAATATTTATCGGAATTAACTTGCAAGAAGAAAACTGCTTACAACTGGCAAATAAACTTTCACATCGACATATCCATTTTAAAAACAACACTTGTAGATGTGGTAGGCTCTGTAAATTTTCTTTTTAACTGTAATATAAAACAATAATACAATACTGAACATGAAATTTACTAATTTTCCCAAAAAGCAAGTGAAACTAGTAAATAAAAACTGCATACTAATAAATATTTTATTTTATTCCAATATAATTATGAATACAATTCGGAATATTAATAATAGTTAACGCTTAATTAAAACCTAAACTCAAAAAAATATCAAATTCAAAATTCGTGCCAGTGGGTAACGTTCCTAGAATACTGGCAGCATTGCCACGTTGAATAGCAATGTTCAGTTGTTGAGCGAAATACAGGCCATCATTTCGGGAACGTGTCGTTTCTAGAACTACTAGTCAAGCTGCCGTTTCTCTATAGATGGTCGATGACTTATTATTAATATTCCGAATTGTTATTCATGTTATATTGGAAATAAAATTAAATATTTTATGGGTAAAAAATGCATTTTTACGAACCGATATATCCAGTTTTAAACAAGGTAAAGTTCCCTTCTTTAATTTTCTAAGGCCTTTTTTTGTTACTACGAAGTCTTCATCGTTAAAATGGCAAGAACAAATTTTTGTATATTTAGAGGGAGACCAGTCTTGTCTGTTAATTTTTGCTATCCATTTTTGTCTAAGGTCATCTTCAGATGGCAATCTATAACATTCATAATTTTAAAATTTTACTAAATAAACTAGGTAGGCTTGAAGTACTTAATTTAAATTAAGTACTTCAAGCCTAACAAACAAGACTTATTATTAATATTCCGAATTGTTTTATATTGGAAATAATAAAAAATGCATTTTTACGAACCGATATATCCAGTTTTAAACAAGGTAAAGTTCCCTTCTTTAATTTTCTAAGGCCTTTTTTTGTTACTACGAAGTCTTCATCGTTAAAATGGCAAGAACAAATTTTTGTATATTTAGAGGGAGACCAGTCTTGTCTGTTAATTTTTGCTATCCATTTTTGTCTAAGGTCATCTTCAGATGGCAATCTATAACATTCATAATTTTAAAATTTGACTAAATAAACTAGGTAGGCTTGAAGTACTTAATTTAAATTAAGTAAACAACGAGCATACTAATGAAGGGAAGTAGGTACTTTAATTAAATTACTGTACATAGAATATTTAATTTATAGGAGATTGTATTTTTTTTTTGTGCAGTGCATTCCATGTTTAAGTACTTTCTATTTATGATACAGCTGCGGGACATTAGGTAAAATAACTGGATCCTAATTACGGCCCTGTTTTTGTTATGTTCATATTTGTTCGATAGATGGCGGTTTTTTTTTTAAATTATATTAAAAGCTACAAAAATGTATTTTGGCCATTAAAGGGGTTTTACGAATGAATGTAAAACAAATTTCAGTACATACGATTATTAGATTATGATAGTACTGAGCTCTGCGTACCTAAATATTTTTTATTCCCATGACCCCAAGTATCGCCATCTAATGTCGTGTAGAATTATGTTTCGAAACGCCGACGTTAAGGGAATTTTCTAGAACTATTTTGATAAAAAATCGAATAAAATTACTTACAAATGAAATTTGATGCCATCCATAGCATTAGAATGTCTGTCCGAGTAGTTTTTACAAGATAAAACACAACACTTCATTATTTTTATCTTCTAGCGCAAATATAGCTGTAAATTGTAAACGTGACGTAGATGTGCACAGGACGAACGCCAACAATACATTGACTTAGGCCACGCCTACATGATGACGTTTGGACTCAGTTGAAAATCACAGTTCTCAGTTGCTTAGGCCGTCTCCTCTTTGTAATAGCTCCATGAGCTGAAATGTGTCGCAGCAAACGCGGAACTCAGAATGCACAATTGTTCTTCAACTGGTATGAAGAATTGGGGAAATAAGTATAGAACAGTGTCTATGGTTACAATTGTTTTACTAAATGGGTTAAAACATCGTTCCCGTATTAGAGGGATTATTCAGATAAAAGAAACAATTTGAGAAGTTTGAGAAGTTTAATCTTGTTGTTTTTTTTAATCTTATTTTAAGAGCTTTAATAGTTTTGATTCAAACGTGTGCAGCTACGAAGCTTATGACTCGTCTCTCTCCCCGTCACACCCGTACTTTTTGAACTCCTCCCTCTAAATTTGTGATCTAATTAATAGATGGCCTCTTAGCATCACAAGATTATTGTTGGGCTAATTTATTTGGTGTGCGTTCCCGATTTGACGTCATCAATTTAGACTACCGCGGTACCTAGAGGATCCGATGTAGGTTATGATTTTTGGTTGAATCAGTGAATCCTATATTTCGATGGTTTAGTTTTCACACTTCTTTGTTATAAAATCGGCCTTATTTATATTTTTGTGGAGTGAAAAGAATAGTTTGCTGTATTATTATATACTCTATGTTTGAGTTATTATATAGTATATTTAAAAACCTTGCCCGTGATGTTAAAGATTGGGTAGTTAATGATTTTGTTAGCCAAGTCATTGATATATAGGATTCGCACATCGTACGGAGATGTAAGCGCCAACTATCGCTATTTCATAGGATTTACTTGATTTAATTTATCTATAGTGTGCTGATTTTAGATCCGAATGCGGTGTTCTATATTTGTGATTCTGAAATTTAATTTAAGTCTTATAAATATCGATTTTAATTAACGTCTTATGACTGTTAGAAATTTGGTTAGTAAAGAGTATTTTTTGATACGTTTAATGATTTTCAATGTCATTTTTCTTATTATTGACTTACTTTAATCTATTAAATTAATTTCTATCCACTGAAAATTGTGTCTGAACTTCTTATTTATGTTACATATGATGATGTAGTTAAGCATAAACAGGTGTTCTATTTCGTGGTTAGTGAGAGAAAATCTGAAATCTGATGGATGGTATTGTTCTTTTTACTTCTTAGGATATCACAAAGTGTAAAATTTTGGTCCACTTTAAATAATTTATTTTCTTACTCAGGAATCGAACCCGTTGATGCCCTAAAATAAAGAATACAACGTTTTATTCCTCGAACCTTGCGTTGTTTTTAATTAGCAACCAATAGCGACAATAAATAAATAATTAAATATAAATAAATATTTTAATTCAATTTTCTCTTGGGACAGCTAAGTCCATCTGATGGCGTACAAGTCATCGTCAGTAACCAGCAGGCTAACAGTGAATTAAGTAAATAAAGAGAATTTTTAGCAGCATTATCGATTTATTTATGATTTATGATACTTCGAGCATTTCGACATTTCTTCCTGAATCCAAACGTACAAGCTTTATCTACTTCTTCATAAGATTATAGAAGATAATCAGTCCCCTCTCATATGACGGTCACCGTAGCCTAGTTGGTAGTGCTCCTGCCTACGAAGCTGGTGGTCCTGGGTTCGAATCCCGGTAAGTGCAAATATTTGTGTGATGAGCACGAACATTTGTTTCTGAGTCACGGATGTTTTCTATGTATATAAGTATTTATCTATCCATATAAGTATGTATATCGTCGACTGGTACCCATAGTACAAGCTTTGCTTAGTTTGGGGCTAGGATGATCTGTGTGTGTCATATTATATATGTATAAAATATCAAATCGAGATATTGTTTCTATCAATATCAACATATTTAATTCCTGTCAGGTAGCTGTAACTTAGTTAAATAAAACTTAATAAAATTGTTATTAAGATTTGCTCTCACATATCTGTGTAAATGGAATACCCCGAATAACTTAATAAGTGTCTGTATGTAGGATGTTTATTTATTGACATTGTGATAAGTAAGAAATGCAAGAATATAAAATTGAATGCATATACTAACTCGATTGTATTATTTCTGTAAATAACCTTAATCGGAATAACTTTAATAATAGTTTCTTTTGAACGAAAATAACTTAATAATAATAATTTGTTACCGACCCCTTCGGGCGCGATTTTGACTCTTTTTAAACGGTCATTCGGATTGGATTTGGATTTCATTCAAACTTTTAGATTTATCGAGGACCGATGATAATACACTAATTTGGTATAAACCAATCTAAAAAGAAAAAAAATAATAATAGTTAAAAAACTATAAACTACTATACTGTTAACCGCGCTAACAAGGTTAGTCACCACGCGTCGAAAACATCGACCGCACTACGTGCATCTCACCTTTGCGCAGCGCGGAGACCCGTTCAGTGTATGCGATAAGGAACAACCGGCAATTCGTTAAATTCTTAAACGCCTATAAAACTGTCAGGAGCAATCCACACTTATACGTTTGATCATAATAAGCAAGGCAACATGCTTAGCTCATCTCACACTTCTTCTAAACCTACGTTAAGTCCAGACCATTCTGTTTCTGAGCCGGATTTGTCAAAGCAAGTATTACCAGAACCAAAAAAAACCACCAGAACTGTCTGTGCACGTCAAAAACGGAAGGAAAGGGAGTGTGACCACACCGAATTGCTCGATAAAATACAAAACGATCTCAAAACCACTCTCGACAATTGGAAAATAAGTTTTGATGAATCGTTGGCTACTTTACATACCAGTATAAATACTATTAACAGCAACCTAAACTCCTACATGGAAAAAACAAGTAAGGAATTGAAACTATTACGCACAGAACAAACTAACATCAAGGCAGATATAACTAAATTAAGAACGGACGTAAGTGGTACTCAAATCTCCGCTCAACACATCTCCGATCAATACGATGACATGCAAAAACGTCTCAAAGTAATCGAGTCACGTGGATCAGATCAAAATCAAACTCTACTAAAGGACTTGGAAGCAAAATTAGACATGATAGAACAACAGGCCAGACAATGCAACCTAGAGATTTCTAATGTTCCCGAAAAACGTGGAGAAAACCTGGTTACAATACTCGAAGAAATCGGAAATAAAATTAACTGCCCCATTCCTTTAACGGAAATTACATCGATACATCGTGTACCACACGCCACAACTAACGCGAGACCCAAAAACATCGTGGTACAACTAAAATCACGCACTCTACGTGACAATATTATTAGTGGGCATCGGCTAAAGAAAGGTATCGAGTCTTCTCAAGTGGGCATCATAGGAGCTTCACAACCTATCTACATTAATGAACACCTCACGCTAAAGAAAAAGCAATTATTACGGGAAGCCCGCGATGCAGTTAAGAAATCCAACTATAAATTCATCTGGGTGAAGCACTCCACAATCCTTGTCCGATGCTCTGAAACCTCACCTATCATAGCTATAAGATCTACAGATGATATACGTAAAATTAAAGCTAATAATTAATACTAATTATACTAACATAATCTTCTCTATCTTAAATTTATAGTACATAGCATAATTTAGCGACCATGGCTAACAAACCGAACGTACATAGCTTATACTACCAAAATACTAGAGGCATACGTACCAAACTTAATACTTTATACATGAATATTCTATCTAACTGTTTTGATGTGATTGTATTAACAGAGACGTGGCTAATACCTACAATAAACAATACCGAGTTTATTGACAACCGTTACACAGTTTTTCGTTGTGACAGAAATCGAATAGCAACTAATAAATCGGAAGGTGGCGGAGTTCTGATAGCTGTTCTGCGAAAGTATAATCCTGCATGTATCTCACTAAAACAGCCAAACAGTTTAGAAAAATATCTTGAGCATATTATTGTTACTATCCCAAGTAATTATAATAATACACATACCTTAATCAGTGCAGTATATATACCTAACAACTTACCACTTGCAGTTTATGACTCTCTCAATAAAATAATGGATAATATAATAAAATCAAATACCATCGATAATTTGCTATTATTGGGAGACTATAACGTGCCTTCTGCCCATTGGACAAGAGTCTATCCTACACAAAATTACCTAACTCCTCTAGGAAACTCTCAAATTAGCAAAATACTGAAGGAGTTTATGGTTGTACATAATCTAAAGCAATATAACGACCTCAATAACAGCAATGGGCGCATACTTGACCTTCTACTATCAAACACTTCTTGTGACATATTAAAACCCAGCCAAGATTTACTATTGGCCGATAGTCACCATCCACCATTCTACGCCTTATTTCCATTTCATGCAGCCTATACTCAACTACGACCCCACCATGTTCCCAGACATAATTTCCGTAAAGCGGACTACACACTTGTGAACAACGATATAAAGGAAATAGATTGGGAATTTGAGTTTAAAAACAAATTAGCTGAAGAATGTGTAAACATATTCTATAATAAAATATACTCTATTATTAAAAACCGCATACCTCTTACGACACCTAAAAACGCTAACTATCCCGTATGGTTTAGTCCAGCACTAATTCATATATTTAACAATAAAAGGAAAGTCTGGTGCAAATGGAAAAAATATGGAAATCAATGGGATTACGAAGTCTTTTCTCTATATAGAACTCGTTTTAAAATGGAACTTCACAAATGTTACCAAAACTACATAAAAAATGTAGAAGATAGTATTCCGAAAAATATTAAGCATTTTTGGGCATACATAGCCAATCGACAGGGCAAGTCAGGTCTCCCATCTCGTTTAACTTATAAAAACGAAACTTCAAGCGACCCGAATAAGATATGTAATCTATTCTCGGATTTTTTTCAGTCGGTCTATGAGCCTACTAGTCTCTCAGCTGACTGGTGTCCGCCACCTGAGACTAATGACTCTATTAACTCTTATCTAACTAGCATATACATTAGCCTAGCTTCCGTTCATGAACACATAAAGTCTCTAGATGTAACTAAAGGCGCAGGACCTGACTCAATCGCTCAATTTTTTATAAAATACTCGGCCGACTCCATATCCAAACCTCTTCATATTATTTTTGATAAATGTTTACAAGATGGTGTTTTTCCTATCATATGGAAAAAAGCGAACATAATCCCAGTGCACAAAAGTGGATCTAAACAAAACGTGGAAAACTATCGACCAATATCCATACTCAATACAATTGCTAAACTATTTGAAAAACTTTTACATAATCAGATTTATCCATTCGTACAGCAAAACTTAATACAAGAACAACACGGCTTTACTAAAAAAAAATCAACAACTACAAACCTAATGATATTTACAAATTACCTTTTTAACAACTTAGACAGGCACACTCAGACAGACGCCGTATATACTGATTTTAAAAAAGCTTTTGACAGAGTAGATCATAAAATACTACTGGACAAAATTGCCTTTAACGGGATTAGAGGTAGTTTACTGCGTTGGTTCTGGTCATATATTAGCAATCGTAACCAAATAGTAGTAAGTAACGGATACCATTCGGACTCCTTCAAGCCAAGCTCAGGTGTACCACAAGGATCCATTCTTGGTCCTCTTTTATTTATAATTTATATAATAAATAATAAAAATAATAATAAAATCATTTTTTTTTTTTTTTCATATAAATGACATAGACAAATGTTTCCATAACAGTAAATTTCTATTGTATGCTGACGATCTTAAAGTCTACAAAACAATCAAATCACACGACGACTGCGCTTTGTTACAAGAAGATCTAAATCGACTGTCCAAATACTGTGACGAAAACAAACTGCAATTAAGTATCCCAAAATGTAAATATATTACCTTTACTAAGAATAAAAAAAATAAAATTTATTTTAACTACTCGCTAAGTAATGAACTACTTTTCAGAGAGACGCATATCCACGACCTGGGAATTATCTTAGATAATAATTTACACCTCAACCTACACATTGACAAGATTGTTACTAAAGCCTTTCAAATGTATAAATTCGTTATTAGAGCATGCGCACATTTTAGACGCCCAACTACATATCTACACTTATTTAATTCAATAGTCCGACCGCAGCTAGAATACGCTTGTATGATATGGGACCCATACTATGCTAAATATGACTACTCCATAGAAATTATTCAGCGCAAATTTCTTAAAAGCATGCAATACAAATGTCAACTGGAACTACTCTCGTACGAACAGACTCTCAGTAAATTTCACCTACTCACGTTACACTCTAGACGCCTATTACTACAATCAATGATGCTTCATGGGTTAGTACACAATAGATTCGATTGCCCCGACTTAGTCAATAACTTGTTTTACATAATACCTCGAACGGTTCTCAGACGAGAGACACGGGCTTACCCGCTCTTTGCTTCGACTCCCAGCCGTACAAATGCAGGTGAACGAGCACCCCTCCATAGATTAGTAAAGCTTTACAACAAAAATTTTACAATGATAGATATCTTCGCTATAAGCTACGCCAAATACAAAAAAGAACTAGTTAAAAGCTTAAAAGGTCTCTTAACTATAGGTAGTACTTAAGAATACGATTTAATATATATAATTATATATGTATATACTATATATAATATCCTAACACACTAACACCACTGTATGTAGATATCATATTAGTAATACGTGGAAACGTTGTGGGTTGTACAATTAACCAATGTCACCCTTATGATATTTTAGCTGTAAGATATATTGTACAATTGTTTGTTTCCCAAACAAAATAAAATAAAATAAAACACGCTTTATAAACATAGAAAACCAACCTATGACAGAAAATAAATTTAAAATTAAGAATATATAGTGATTTTTTTTATAAATATAAAATAATAATTAAGAAAATTAGAAAAAAAATATTTTAATAAAGCGTGGGCTGTTTTAAGGTATTATCAAAATGATAATCCTTCTCATATCTGTCATAAAATATTTGTAACTATTAGCACCATGCACTCAAGCTTTTTTTCCATAAAACATTATTTTCATTTCATACACAATTATTATTTTATATTTATATAAAAAAAGTAGGTACACTATTCTTAATTAAAATTTATTTTTGGTTTGGTTTTCTATACCTATGTATAAAGCCTGTTTTATAAACTACTAGCTGTGCCCCGCGGTGTTACCCGCGTTAAATTTTATAAATTTTCTTTGCTATAAACCTCACGGAGCCCGAGACCTTTCCAACGAATGCAAAACCGTGGAAATCGGTTCGTGCGTTCTGGAGTTATATCGTCAGGAAGGAAAACCCGACTTATTTTTATATAGTAGATTGTGTTAACGTAGACAATAATTATGATCTATTGCGTCAAATAGATTAAAACAACACCAAAATAAATGTTTAGTGCCAGGTGCGATTCCTGTCACCACAAGAACCTATAGACTCTTCTCTGTGGGGTCCGTATAGTGCGGGAGACTTTGGAATTTAAATTTCGAAGATTGGACTAACCACTTTTTGGTAAGAATTACCATAACCATGCCATTTGTAATGATTTGCTGAAATGTCGCGAATAATAATAATTCCTTAGGAGATAAAACGCAAGGAAGCAGAAAAAACGCGGTGCAGGTTTAATGAATTACTACTTAAGTAGTCGGCTTTGATTCCCGAATTTTTGTACTCCTTATTGGACGAGTGGGTAAGCCCGTGTTTCATTTGACGACACTCGTTTGGAGATGGGCACCCCATGCCCAGTGGATGGCTGTGTTTAGAATTTTCGAGGTACATTTTTTGATAAACTAGGCCATTGTGTTAAGCTTTGGAGAATCGGAATCAAGTGGAAGTTTCGCTGTTGACCGATGAGTAGATCCCCACTACTATATACTTAACTAGGTACATAGAAAACATCCATGACCCAGAAACAAATATTCGTGCTCATCACACAAATATTTGCACTTACTGGGATTCGAACCCAGGACCACCAGCTTCGTAGGCAGGAGCACTACCAACTAGGCTACGGTGACCGTCAAATGTTGATGGTTGTAGGTTATACATATGATCACCCAAGACCAATGGGAGCGCAACACCTATGAAGAATGTTTCAAAATCGGGGTTCTTTATCCTTTAGAGAGCTTCCGCTGCGTGTGCTGCGTTGTCTACGCAGCGCACAAGTCAAGTCAAATCTAACCTACTTTAAGATCTGACATTTTTTTAAATAACAGCAATTGTTATTAGTACCTAATAAAGCAAGGAAATAGAGTAATACTTGTTCATAATTTATTTTTTTCCTATAAATACATATTTGGATTTTGCACAGAACTTTGCACTTATTTAGATCTCAAAATTTTTGTATTGAATTTGGCTCTCCTTTTTAATGTTTATGTTTTGGTGGGATAGGTACTTACGTGAATCCTTTATTCAGAACTGAAGTATTCCGAAATATGGTCGCTTTTAATTAAATTAATGAGCAACATAGATTTCATTTTGAAATACGGCTGTTTTGCACAAAGTGCATGTTTTCAATTCGGTTCTCCTCAAGCAATTGACAATATGGCGGTTTAAATTATATATTGCCCGTTCAAAACGAAATATCAACAACGGTTACTTCTTTGCTTTAATATGCAAAATTCATGGGTATCTTTTATAAATATATGAAGAGTTACGATTGCATTCTGCAATTAAAAATAAATGCAACGTTTTAATTTGTGGTGATATCTAAAAACGTTACAAACCGATCTTAAATATTTTTTAAATTTTAGTTTTATTAAATTTACTATCTTTAATATATTCAATATCAGTATGGTCCCCTATTTATATAATACTAGCAGAGTATATATTGAATTATTGTCAACAACTTCGAGGTTAATGAAGGAACTTAACGAAGGTCTCCAACATCGCTGGACCTAATTATTAGTCACTTAAATACCACCAAAAACAAAAAAAGCATAATTACGTTTTGATACGATTTAGAAATAATTAAGAAAGTCAGGGGTAGTTGGTCACATGGTTATTATTAATTTGAAAAAATTTACATATTTTTCACTTCAAATCTTCTTGATAAAGGAAGGGGTTGTATTTTATGGTTTCAACTAAATTTCGACCCCCTCAGGTAGGCCTTGCGTCATACCTTTCATACGATTCATTCCTGAAATATATCTACCTCTGTGATTGATAGCGCTTATTTTTTATTTGATACCATAGAGTGGGGATTATGGCATATCCCCTCAAGATTTTATCCAGCTGTGGACTTCAAACATCTGTTATGATGATGATGAAAAAAAGACATTACAATAACTTCATAAACCGCGAAGAAATCGATAAACTCATCATTATGAATTAGGTTCAAAATGCAAAATGGTGCGGTGCGTTTTTAAACAGAGTTGAAAACAGCTCATCGGTTTTTTGGCAATGGTGATACATGCACAGCTTCCAGTGTTAACGCCCTTCTTTTTGTGTCAGAATTAAACACAGCGCATCGCAATCCGAAATTGCGTTAAACCGACATATAGTGGAATTGAATTGGTGCATTTTTTGCGTTAACCCGTCGGAACCGTTTCACGCTGAATATGCTAAGCTTTTGTTCCAGCGAGAGAACGCTCCGGCTGACAGAAGCAAATAAATGAAAAACTGAAATGAAAATCAAAAACCAATGGATACTGTTCAGTGGAAACTTTTTATAGCTTATGAACACTGACAGAGCATCGTGCATTGTATTAACATTTCATGTTAATTTGAATTCAGCAAAATTTTCATGGCGTGAAGTAGCGACTAACATTTTTAATATTAATTAGTACACATGATTCAGTTAATTCTGAAAGAAAGAAAAGAATGTTTTACTGTTGTAGCATAGATAATTATGATGGTGGTGATAATCACGGATCGTTTGCATAAATTCACATGTCACGTGGTGGATAAGAGGAGCTAGCCTTTGCGACGTGTAGCGGAATATTTCTGCCAGCAATCGCAAACTCTCCGTTCGGTGAGAATCTACCTAATTAGAGTCATACTAAGAAGACACCAAAGCTGTAGTACCGGTGTTTCGGTGACGTTCTTCTTCAATAAAGTTGCTAAACAATTATATTATGTATAAAAAGAGACAGATAGCAGTAACAACTAGAGCGGGCAAAGTGAAGACTCAAACACGTCCCTATTGGGACGATTTGTCTTCAGTCCGCGCTGAGCAGGGTGACGAGTTTAACATTAGAAGCGCAATTGTTTGAGTGATATCTATGTCTTTTAGTTACATGCTAATCCTATCTTTTGTACTATTCATTAGAGCAACTAGTCAACATATTGCACTATAACGGTATGTATATACCAGCGTGAACATATTTTAAATGTCGGTTACTATGAATGTAACGTATCTAGTATATAATACAATATCTTTGTTAATAAATAAATAAATATCCGGGACATATGCCACAGCGCCATCTAGTCCAAACTTAGCAAAGCTTGCACTATGGATACCAGACAACGGATAGAAATACTTATATAGGTAGTTTTTTTGTAAATATATACATACAATATACCTACATAAAATACCCAATCCAAGACAAATAGATATGTTCATGAACACAAATATTTGTCTTGTGCGAGGAACGAACCATCAACCTTTGGATCAGCAAAACCGGTAGTGAACCGGTTTTGCTGATCCAAACTGACAATACTGAGTCACCGTCATTATTAATTCACGTTTTCATCACGTCGTCGTTAATCCACCACGACGTATATCAAAGTTAGAAGCGTATTATTTCAAATGCAAATGTTCAAATTTCTATTTCGAATTATAATTACATTTCCCTTATTAATGACAAGCTGACCACGCTCCCTGGTGATTTAACCACGATGTAACCCAATCAGTCTAATCGGGTAATTGGGGCACATCATTTATAGTATATTATTTAGCGAGCGGGAAACTGCTCCAATTGTGCAATGTACCGGAATGTGGGGACGGGCTTGATGCTTTGCATGGATACACACCTTTCTTGTCACATCTGGGGTCTCCGGTGGATATAATGGACAGCGGCCTGAGATACACATGTATGAATGTAGATTATATGCAAAATTTAATCATTTTTGCTTTTTTAGGGTTCCGTAGCCAAATGGCAATAACGAACCCTTATAGATTCGTCATATCTGTCTGTCCGTCCGTATGTCTCAGCCACTTTTATCCGAAACTTTAAGAGCTGTACTGTTGAAACTTGGTAAGTAGATGTATTCGGTAAACCGCATTAAGATGTTCACACAATAATAGAAAAATAACAATAATTTTGGGGGTTCCCCATACATAGAACTGAAATGAAAAAATAAAAAATTATCGTACCCATACAAGTGGGGTGTCTATGGATAGGTCTTCAAAAATGATACTGAGGTTACTAATATAATTTTTTTCTAAACTGAATAGTTTGCGCGAGAGACACTTCCACAGTGGCAAAATTAGAGTCCCCCCCCAATAAAATAAGAGAATGATAAAACTAAAAAAAATATTTGATGTACATTACCATGCAAACTAACAACGAAAATTGGTTTGAACGAGATCTGGCAAGTGGTTCTTTTTTAATACGTCATAAATCATAAACCAATTGCGGTTTACGATTTATGACGTGCTTTCATTTAATCAACAGAAATACTTGCAGCTATGGAACCCTTCATGGGCGAGACCGACTAGCACTTGGCCGGTTTTTTAAAATACGTGTGAGTGATATCTTTAGTGGCACAGTGCACACATAACACAATACCAGTCGGCTTTCCTTTCGTGAATATGTCTGTCTGTCGCGCTTTCACGCTAAAAATACAGAACCGATTTAAATGAAATTTGCTACACAGATAGTCTAAGTACTGAGAAAGGACATAGGCTACTTTTTATTACGAAACAAGGGTTGTAAGGGGTTGAAATGGGGGATGAAAAGATATATAGTCATTTTTAGAGATAAAAGCATGAAACTTAATTTTTAGGCTGTTGAATCGATATAAATAAATATGACATTCAATGTTTGTAAAAGTTTTAACCTCAAGGCTGCAATAGGGAATAGGATGAAAGTTTGTATTGAAGTATACAACATGTGACTTAATTAACGCACATCCTGAAAATAGTTTGTTCAGAATCGTTAACTGAATCGATTTATATCATTTTTAATATAGGTAATTTTTTATTCCAAAATGGGGATTAGATTACGGAATAACATAGTGGGGGTAGTTGTGGGTGTACGCACTGGTTCCATGACTAAAACACAAAACAAAATAATAAATTTAATACTTACTACAAACTTATACTTAACTTACCTACATACTATACTATATAATAGATCATACATGAAAATTATAACCATAATGTTAATAAGAGCTATTTTTAATGCTGGAGTTCTAGGGAACCAATTAACAAGTGCGCACCACGATTTTAGAATCGCGCTGTAAAACATCGCAAAAAGTACAGTGCACGCACTGCGATAAAAAAATCGGTGGCTTTTGCTCAGTCTCAAGATGGATTCGGTACAAGTTGCTTGTCTCTATTTATTACTTCGGAGGGAAAGTAGAAATATAAATATAATCGGCAATACTGGACTCATCCTATAGATTAATAAAGGGTTTCTTTTTTTAGAAACATAACGATATGACTGAAATAAATAAATAAAAATAAATTTTGTAAATGTTTTCATACAAACCGTGTGCCTAAATATCTATATAACTAGAAATAATTATGTATACTTAGTTATATTACTACAAACATGTTCTGACTATTTACAAGCGCTTTTTTTAGAGTCTACGTGAATAAAAACGTTTTTTAATTTATTTTTATCTTTGGCTATATCCCAAAAAGTTCTATGGCTATTATAAAATGAAAGTACAAACATATGAGAAATTAATTATTTGACCTCTTATTGAATACAAAAATACTAGATGGCGAAAAGCAATCTCAGTTGAAGAAAGGCTGTCAGTCACCCTCAGCTAAGAAAAACAAAATAAAATTAAAAAAGAAATAGTGTGCGATTTTCTGTCGCAGTGCGCGTGGGATCATACAATTCCATAAGCTGCAGTTTACTTTCGCGATAATCGCGTCGCGAGCAATCGCAGCAGGCAAGCGCGCACCACGATTTTACTTCATGCGACACGATTTTAGAATCGCGCTGTAAAATATCGCAAAAATTACAGTGCACGCACTGCGATAAGAAAATCGCTGGTTGTTGCTCAGTCTCATGATGAATTCGGTACAGGTTGCTTGTCTCTATTTATTACTTCGGACGGAAAGACGCAAAAATCAATATAATCGGCAATACTGGACTCATCCTTTTCCAGCGGATAGATTAATTATGTTTTTATCAGAATCAAAACAATCTTCGGGTATATCCCAAAAAGTTCTATGGCTATTATAGAATGAAAATTCACACATATAAGAAATTAATGGCGAAATGCAATATCAGCTGAAGAAAGGCTATCAGTCACCCTCAGCTAAGAAAAACAAAATAAATAAGAAATAATGTGCGAAGTTCTGTCGCAGTGTGCGCGGGACCATACAATTCCATAAGCTGCAGTTTACTTTCGCGAGCAATCGCAACAAATTGTGACAAACCACAATTTTAAAATCGCCGTGATTTATTAGTCGCATTTGCGCGCACTGCCGTACAAACTCATACGTTGCATTCCTGCGATAAAATTATCGCGCGACAAAAAGTCGTAGTGCGCGCTTGGCCGCAAATTGTGACAAATCACAATTTTAAAATCGCCGCGATTTATTACTCGCATGTGCGCGCACAGCCGTACTAATTCGTACGTTGCTTGCATTCGTTCGTGCAATAAAAAAATCGCGCGACGAAAAATCGTAGTGCGCGCTTTGCCTAAAAGTAATCAAATTACAGCGGCGACTTAATTAAAAACAAATAATAAATAAAAACAGATTTTTTTATTTCAAATTTCGCAAAGTCCTAAATAGCAGCTTTGTTTTACAACAATGTTTTATGTTGATCGTGGTTATAAAACGATTCTTAACAACTGTACACAGACGGCTTTATTTGCGAAATACTAGCAATCCCGGTGTGAAGTACGCTGGGAGTACCGCATATGTTTTCGCCGTCAATACTGTGTCTATTTTAGTAATTATTTTAATACATTCTGTCACATTCGCACACTCCCTTTTCTGATATTTTTAAATATACGCAACATTTTTTTTATACAAACCTACTCCTGATAATAAAGATCACATAAAAAAAAATTATCCAATTTGGTGAAGTCGTTTTGAAGTTGAGCGTAGTGGTGCTTCAGTTTTATTTACATAGATATTACCCATCGCCACTGGTACTTTTGTCAACCATATCTTCTCGACAAAAAAAAAGAAAGAACATAAACTCTCTGGCTAGTTGAATATAAATCTTTTTCCAAATGAATCGACAAGCAGAGTGCAGTTTTAGCTGCAGGAGCATTGTTCCAACGCTCGTTTATTACGACAATCCTTCATTGGGACAGCTATGAAAGCGTCCCTGATGAATGTTTCAGACACGCGGAAAATTGGAAATTGTTTACTTCGGTCACTCGTAAACACGTTTGTGACTAACTAATGTAAACTTTTTTACTTTATCGTATGGGCAGTGGTTATTCTAGTGCCAGAGTTATTCAAGTCGCCCAGTAGGCTTCTCAATTCAATCTTTATTGCAATCATGTGCACATAGGTCTTACATATTAAAAGTTTCAACATGATGCCCTGATAGGGCACGGCAACATTAAATAATTACTAACAATTTAAATAGTTAAGATGTGGATAACGATGTGGGTTACTCATTAACAAATCCTATAAACTATAACTTAGTTATTAAGAAAAGTGTGTAACCGTTTGTATTCCCGAACAAATAAATAAAATAAAAATAAGCATGCAATTTTCACGTATTGGTAGGTGTGTCAAAAGATTATAACAATATCTATTCTATTATATTTTCAATTATGATATATGTAGTATTTAATTAATAAGTTGTTAATATAAAAATATAAAATAACATTATTATTTGAAATTATTGATATACCCTATACATATATACAACACTAACCTACTAACATTATTTAGTTTTTGTCATTATAGAACTCCTGCAGTGTGTAGTAGCTTTTATGTATTAGGAATTCTTTTAATTTCTTAACAAAAGGATGAAACCGTTCTTCATCTTTGATGTATTTTGGGACTCCGTTGTAAATTTTAATAGCGCTTACATATGGCCCTGATTTGTATAGGCTAAGATTTGACTGTGGCAAGGCTAGTCTGTTCTTATGTCTTAGGTTGAGGGGTCTAGAATAGTTGTCTTTAGCTTGTTTGAATAAATAAGGGTTTTTCCTCACAAATTTGCAAAGTTCTAAAATATAGAGAGAAGTGATCGTTAATATTTTTAATTCTCCAAAATGTGACTTGCAGCTTTCCCTTATATCTATATTGGCTAAAATTCTTATGCATTTTTTCTGAAGTATAAAGATTTTGTTGACTTCAGAACTATTTCCCCATAGAATAATACCATAGTTGAGCCAAGCGTGGGC
Organism: Pseudoips prasinana; assembly: GCA_951640165.1. Lineage (NCBI taxonomy): Eukaryota > Metazoa > Arthropoda > Insecta > Lepidoptera > Nolidae > Pseudoips > Pseudoips prasinana. Next base: position 15,349,638 of record OX621236.1, on the reverse strand, counting down.
GTACGCATTCTGACGTGGTGCATCGACTGTTGTCTAACAAGTACAACCGGGACGTACTGCTTCACGTGCTCTCTGAAGCACGGAGACGCTCAGATATTAAAGTTACTCTTACATACTAACTAACATAACTAGCTCGGTCAAAAATTTCTACCACGATTAACAAATAAGTATTATTTTTGAGCATGAGTGCTGTGAGGTATTCCACGATTGTTTATTCACCCAAAACGTGCTCAACGCGCTTAAAGAAGTCTTCACTTGAAAAATATAACAATTTGTTTTAAATTTATGCTTTAAAGACCTAAATTTATGGGTCGTAATTTTCTATTTTGACACACTTGGAAGCCTCGTAATCAATTCACCAGTAATTTTAGTCTCTATTATTCCATTGGTATGGAGCCAGCGAATTATATGTCCCTCTATGTACGGAGCACATACTTCCTTTCTTCAAATGATGTTAACTATAACAGCAACTATGAATGTCATATAAGAGATGACCAGAGGAACTGCACCATCAGTAGAGGCAGGTAACGTTGGCCCTCTGTAGTATTGGTCGTAAATACCATCCCAGAAAGCCACCCGGTCCTCCAAGTTTAGTTGTTCTTTAAGCTCTACAACGGCGCCTAGTGACATGTATGGAGAGCGATTTGCTGAGGCAGGCGTCCACGATGGTAATGTGGACCCTTCTGCTGAAGGATTTCTGAAAGAAACAACCATATTACATTAATATATCTTTTTACCTTGGTTTATCAGGTATTTTTATTAGGTATTTATATTTTAGCCTCACTAATTCAAAAACCGAGCTTATGTTCTCCAAAGTCGCTGAGTGCTTATTTCGTGCAAATAAATGTTTTTAATTTAGAAGGCACGATATTTAATATAACAAGTCTAATTTTATTAGATAAAATTGGATAAAATAAAATTGGATTTGATAAAATGGATTTGAATCACAAATATAGTGTTCAGTTGTAGAATGCCTCACTTTAACTAGTATTCAAGACGAGTGCTTGAATCTCAGTTAAAGTAAAAAATAAATTTACTTTATTAGTGCGTCAGTAAATATTTTGAAGTTTTAGATAACTTTTGTGAATAACTAACTGTATAATCAAAAATACCGGAATAATAAAACAATGTCGATAACTTACCCAGTCATTATAAAGTTAAACCAGTATTCTCTCATGATAGCCTTCATTTGAATGTACTCCTCGGTTGCACCTGTCTTATTTTGATCCATAACCGCTGCTATTTGCGAACAATGTCCGGCACCGCGTAAGTCAGTATCCATAATGCTATTAGTATTACTATCTATAAAAGAATATTCAAACAAATATATCAAGTCACCCAGAGACTCAACACGAGCGTTCAGGGATCGCAACATGGCGTAGCCAAAAAGTACGTCAGTGAAATAATAAATGTATGATTCTATATTCTGTTCATTTACAGGCTGATCTTGGAAATAAAAAGATTTAACTTTTTCTGCTACCTCTTCCTTTTCAGCTTCGCTATCGAAATGTAATTCCACAGGCAAAAAGTCTGAAAATTTCTCATTCATTCTGTCCTTCCAATTATTCCAATGCCCAATTCTCATTGAGCCATCATAGTTAGTAAAGCCAAACAACAAAGGAATCTTGGTGTAATTTCCACGTTTGATAATATTTATGGGGTTATCTTCAATAACTCTTTCTTGGCCAAGGTCTTCTTCAAGGCAGGGAGCGAATAAAACATTAGAATTTTCATTTTGAGTAATTGCTACTGATGCTGCAAAAAGATCAGCAAACGGAGTTGTTGTATAGAACTCTTCTAAGCTAGCTATATCATCAACGTTATTGAAGTTCAATAACTCAGCATATGTTTTCGCATTTCCAATAGGATCAGTCTGTACTCCTACCCCACCAGTACTGCCGCCACTCTCAAGTATAGCCCTTTTGAAAAGACCCGTAGTTGCACCCGAGAGAGTTAAAAGATCGACAGAACCGGAACCAGCACTACATCCTACAATTGTCACATCATCGGGATTGCCTCCAAAACTGGCGATATTAGCATTAACCCAGCGTAATAAAGCGATCTGATCCTTTGTGCCAGCATTTCCTGGAGCGTTCTCTGTGCGTAGACATAAAAATCCGTGAATACTTAGTCTGTAATTAAAGGTGACTACGATTATTTCCTTGGTTTGTACTAAAGCATTGAAAGTGCGGCTTATTCCAATGCCAACGTTATGTGATCCATCGTGTATATGGACTAAAACGCGTAAATTGGTCTTGTCTGTATCAGGTACGAACACGTTAGCTACAAGGCATTGTTCTTGCATGGTAGAACCTGCAAACGATCCTGGCTGGGGACACCTGATGCCTCTATCCACAGCATCAAACATTTGCATCCACGCTGGCCCGGCCATTGGAGCCTGGAAATATAAAAGGAACAATAATTAGTCATTTATTCAAACGTAGAGCGTTTTATATTTTTACTAGCTGTGACCAGCGGTTTGACCCGCGTTAAATTTTATAAATTATCACAGCTTGTCCCCCGTAGGTGATAGCCTGATAATATGTATTCTATATGTTGACCCGACCTCTTAGTGATATTCATGCAAAATTTGAAGTAAATCTATGCAGTGCTTTTTGAGTTTAGCCCGGACATACATACAGACAAACAGACAAAAATTCAAAATTTTTGGTTTCAAGATCGATTGTAGATCACTCCCCAAGTATCCTTTAAAAAAATATTCAATGTACAGTTTTGACTTTCCTACGATTTTATTATATGTATAGATAGATTAGGTAAAGGATGTACGGGCTTAGTGATCTATTATCATCTTAGATTGTATTTTCTCCATCCACCGAGGACTATGACATAGGCCCATCCAATCGCTATTAGTTCTAATTTGTATATTTATATGTTGCCATACATGAGTGACACGAGACACGAGTCTGTGCCGGTCTCTCTCCCTCTTACCTACAAATTAGCTTCAGTGCTGTGGACACTGCATCTTATATCATCCTGTTAAAATCCCGTTAGTTCGGGTTACTGGAAAACTGCTCTAATGACTTGGCGAAAATTAACTGGTTAGGGGATTCCAGTGCCCTAAAAGTGTATCCTGATATTGTGTCTGATTAAACTAGCTTTCAAATCAGATAACTTTATGAATCTACTAAAAATATTGTGTGTATATGTACTACTAGCTATGCCCCGCGGCTTCACTCGCGTTAAAAAAGATTTTCCCGCTTTTCTGTTGAAATTTTTCCTGAATTTTCTTTGCTATAAACCTCACGGAGCCCGAGACCTTTCCAACGAATGCAAAACCGTGGAAATCGGTTCGTGCGTTCTGGAGTTATAGCGTCAGGAAGGAAAACCCGCCTTATTTTAATATAGTAGATTAGTAGTTATACTATTATGTTACAGGAATCAAATATACAGAAAGGCAATGAAAAAGTAAAAATGATTGAATCTGAAGATTTATAATTTAAAATTAGTCAATTTATAAACGGAACGCGTGGAGCTCGACCGCTTAGGTACTTTAGGAACAAAACAGATGTTTATAATGCACAATAATCATAATGATAATTATTATTATCTCAAAATGCTTCTTGCTATCAGAATTTAAGGACGATTCTTGACACGAGTACTGTCCTATACAATGAGAAGTTTAATTCACTTATCCCATTCAACCAAGGATAATAAAAATTAAGCTAACATTGTAATTTGTCGAAATATTTATTACTTTACTTGCCTTAAATTTATGTATTCCTGTAGGAACAGTAGCATATGGGATGTTAAAGAAGGAATACACACCCTCCTCTGGGTCTATGCGCCCGCGCACGGGCCCCTGAGCTATATTCACTTCCCGCCATTCTTCACTCTGCGCTGCGACTACAGCACATAATCCTAGTAGCGCCCACTTCCACATTACGTACGAAGTTATTAAATACAAATAAAGTTTACCTATATTTTCGGTATGTCTTGTAATGATTATCAAAATCGATAACACGATAACAATAAATCTAATAGAATTGCCAGTGGCCAAGATTCTATACAACGCGATAAGTACCTTTTGGTTTCCTTTTTTATATTTCCAGTAGTAAAGAAAATACTCTTTAGTCTTTTTTTTTTTATTTAAAAGGGAAATATTCCCGCATTAGGGAAATATTCCCTGTATCGCGGGGTACTTTACAAACATATAATAGACGGACACAAATTACATCCAACACAACAGCAATACAGCATACAGTCTACACCTTAACTTATAATGATTATATAGGAAACATATATTACAATATTACAAATTCCTGATAGGATTAGTAACAATCGCGAAATAGCATTTCACGATTGTTACTAATCCTTTTTAATTTTTATGGAATTTAATGAGTACAGCAAACATTCGAGTTCTCAAGTAGATAATATTTATTTAAGTTATTAAGAAACATTTTATACATTAAGTGAATAACTTCTACTTAATTTACACGCATAAACTCACGCTTGTTTCCTAGAGGGCTAGGATGAGAAAACGGATTTCCACTTATCACGACCCTTGCACATCATCGTCTACTCTCAATGACTACAAATTAACAACAAATAAATATACTTATACTTACTTGGTGACGGGGAGTAATAGGTATACGTCCATTGGGTGTAGCCGTGTGTTTTCCGACACAGAAAGTATAACACGTCCACCCCATACCATCCTGTGGGTGTCGTAAGGCGACTAAGAGATACACCAGGAAGTCGGGCAGCAGCGCTACCTGTGTGCTAGTTACCATCTAACTGCGGTCACCAACTCGCATGTCAAGCGCGGTGACTACGGCGTATCCCTCCAAATGGCAACGTTATAAAAACGTTTGGGGGAGGCCTAAGTCCAGCAGTGAACGATATGAGGCTGATGATGTATGTATGGTAGGTGTTGTTAATATATAAATTAACAGACATTGTAAAGCGCCATCTATCTGAAAGGTTGATAACTCGGTGCATCTCTAGTTAGTTTATCTAACCTAACCTAACCTAAACGTTACCTAAAGTAGGTCCGAGGGAATATCTAGGAGAGAAAGAAAAGCGGCGCCACTCTGACTACTATGACCATCATACTGCGATTGCTGACCCTTCAATAAAGCGTGGCGATTATGGTATATCCTTCTTAGATACGTGGGGGAGGCTTTTCTCCAGCAATGGACGTATATCGACTGTCATGATGAGATACTTATTCATACCTTGGTGCTGTGGAAAAACTTTAGAAACTATGGATGTTGATTTATAACAGACACCCGGCGTAAACGTCAAGTAAGAAATAAGCTGTAACTATATCTCAAAGTGAGATCCGTTTACGTAATAAATATTTTGCTAAAATTATGTACAAGATGAATTCCTTTTTTTATAAAATAGGTTGGCAAACGAGTAAGCGGGTCACCTGAAGGTAAGTGATCTCCACCGCCCATGGACACTCGCAACACCAGAGGAGCCGCAAATGCGTTGCTGGCCTTTAAGAAAAGAATAGGCTCGCTTCTTGAAGGTAAAATGCTAGTTGACATCAAACAAACACCCGTCGTTAACCTATACTAAGAAATAAGCTGTAGGTTACTATGTCTCAAAGTGAGATCTGTTTAGGTGATTAATATCTTGATAACAGCCCCTGATCTTCAATATTTTCAAAGCGCAAATTTTGCCTCCCTCAATGAGGTCAACAATTTATTATGGTTTGTCTCCACGTGGGTGGATACACTTTTCCTGCAGTCCACGGGGCGACCACCGGGTTATTTGTAGATAAGATACGCAACACAGCTTAGATTAAGTCATGGATACAGCTATTTATATTATCCAATACGTAGTATTTAATACCCAATTTGCGATATTTCGCTTTATCTCCTAGATTATCATATAATATCATTATCTTGCATTTAATATTAATCAGTATTGATTGTTAATTGCTATTTTAAATAATATTTATCGATTAGGATGTTGTTAGATAAGAAACGGTAGCCAAAGTGGTCGTGCCAATTTTTTGACGGTTCATAATATCCTTGGATATATCAATAATCAATAAATTATAATAGGATACACGGCCATCTGTTCTCAAACTAAGCTGAGCTTGTACTAGGGAAACCAGATAACTGATATATGGCATATACTAATTTTCTTTTGTAAATAGATACTTATTGTTTTTATTATTATAATTTATTGAATTAAATGCCTAAAAGGACCAATTATAAAAATACACTAATACAAATAGCTTACAATTAAAATACAGAACAATTACATTACAATACACATACAAGAAAAAAATCCCGTATATATACCATGTCACAGAGATACAAGTACTGGCAGTCGAATCGCTGAGCGAAGGCGCTCAGGTTACTGTTTGGGCTGACCCGCACCCTGCGCAACAGGGATGTTCACCGCTTGCACATGGTTGTATTAAAACAATCCACGCGTGCTGCGGCGAACATCCCCGAAGCGCTACAGAAGCGAAGATGCCCCAACAACACTCTAAATGCATTATTGTATTGGACGCGTAGAGTGCTGTACTGCTTTTGCGTATAATTCACCCACATACCGCTCGCGTAGAAGGACGTGCAAAATGCCCTGAACAGGGTGATCTTGACGTCTCTTGAACAGCGAGCAAATCTGCGTGCTATCATATTTGCACAAACAGACAGCATCCTTTCTATGTCATTATCGTCTTTCAGATCCGGGATTAGCAAGTGCCCAAGGTATTTAAACTGTTCTACCCTACTTATATAGAAAAATAGCAACTTAGTTGTTATTTACTTGGTCTATGGCATACTTACAGTAATTGTCAGTGTTGTTTTAAATTCTGGTGACTCTGTACACTATCCGAGATATATTAACAATAACCATTATCTTAGGACAACTAAAACAGTACCATCTGATCTCAAAACCAGGCAGAACCTGTACTATGACAATCAGACAACATTTTTTTAAATACATATTATACCTTCACATACATTTCACCCTGTCACAGAACAAATAATCGTAGTCGTCACTCAAATATCTTATTTCTGGGTGCGGATCGAGCTCATAAACTAAAAAACTTGACTTTGACTTTAATCTGCGAAGAATACACTGCTACCACGATCACCCTCCATGGCCCTTTATTTCCATTCATAGTATAGAAGCAATCGGCACACATCTATTAAATTAAGAATATTGGGAGCAAGAGGTTAAAAGTAAAAAGGTTATTTATCACTTTATGCATATAAAATTGTACAAAGGCGGACTTAATGCCCTAGGCATTTTCTGCCAGTCAACCTTAGGGTGGTGCAGAGAGAGCATCATAGGTGCACAGATCATAAAGTTAACATTAATAGTAAAAAAAAACTGGATTATACAATACTATAAAATACTATACAATGCAATACATATGATACTATTCTATATACCACTATACTATATAATAATATCAGCCTATAATATACTATTCAATCCGATCATGTAATCATAAATTTATAATCGAGGGGTTTCTGCTAAGAATTTCCGAAGGATATACTCTCGAACTTTTCTTTTAAAAGAAAATCGACTCTTGGCCATCCTTATTTCGTTGTGCATTCTATTGAAGAATAGATTCTACAAAAAAAGAGTGAAGGAATTCAGAGCGGTGAGATGGACATTGAATTGAAAAAAAATTGTGAGAAGATCGAAGATTTTTACTGTGGTTAGTAAAGAGATATTGAAAGTGGGAAGATAAGTAAGATGAAGTAGAAGAAGAGTCTAATATAGAATTAAGGGTAGTTAGTGCTCGTAATGTGTGTCGTTGCTCCACTTAGTCTCGATGTGGCTATGGAAGCGGATTTTTCATCTTCTAAAAACATTCTTTCACGGTGTATCCCTTAGTAAGAACTAGGAGAAGGTTAGAAACAATTCGCTTAGGCTAAGTGGATTGTCATACAGCTGACCTACTTGTCATTGTTGATAAGGTAGTGGGATGGAAGCCACAGTCGCAGCCGCAATTACTTTAGACTTCATGTCTAAAACCTCACTACTAAAGGCACATAAAAACGAGAAGAGCAATGTTTAAATTGCTAACAATCGCGCCAGCAGTGGTCATTGAGCCTCTAAATCAAATGTTGAGTTACGACACTCCTCAGCCTCTGTGCGTAGATTGCATATGGTTTTTGTAATGCATCCAGCTGTATGGAACTGAAAAGCTGCCATTCCTCCGATGCTTCCGAGACGTAATATCCTTCAACAGTTTATTGTGATCAATTGTAACAAGCGGAAAGCCTTTAGCCACAATCATAGGCACTATACCAGGGTTGGTTATTTCTGGATATTAATAATCGGCCGAAGATTTCTCCGACTTATATTGTCCTTCTCTGGGTGAGTTGGTAAGTTTTACCTAGAAACTCATACAGCAGCATCTTCGCAGAAGTGTACTTCTGCCAGATGCTGATTTGGCTCTTGACGTATCGGTACCTAATACTTGTTACAGGAGCGCCAGGGTTCAGCTACTTATGAGTTGCGTGGATCGGTACTACTAGCAAATATAGTAGTGCAGACGTACAGCGATGAATATAATGACAATTGGCGTGTGTGGTCCAGTATACCGTGTCAAGTGTATTGGGATCCACTATACTGTGTCAATTGTATTGGACCGTGCACCCCCTAATTGTGATTATATTCATCGCCGTAGTTATTAAACGAATCTTAACAGTTTTAGTAATTGCGTTTTGGGAAATAACATACCATGCAATTCACCCTTTCAATTTATTTCTTTTTTAGTCATGAAGACAATAGAAGATAGGTTAGTTTCAGAAAAAATAAATATATAATGACTGTTGGAGTCAAGTTCTGATATAAAAGCAGCCTAGTTAAAAGTGGCGTGAAAATCTCATAACAATACATATGTTTATATTTAGGTATCATGATACCATCATAATTCATGAATTATGATGGGCTTTTTTATGTCTTCATCTTTAATCAAATCATTAAGCAGTCACGCCACGCGGTTACACCCGCGTTAAACTTTATAAATTATAATCTATGGTTTATCCGTTCAATAGTTTTTGCATGAAGGATTAATAAACATCCAAACTTCCGTTCATCCATACTTACAAACTTTCCCATTTATACTATTAGCAGGATCAATCCGGATTCTCTGAAAATTAGTAGACTATGTTCTAAAGGTTAATTAAAACTAAATATAATTGTTATAAACGGTTACATTTATTTTATTTATCTCTAGTACCTATTCAGACTATGATAAAAATCTTATAATGATTATTTTTACGATTAAAATTATCAGATGTCATGATTTTAGAAGACTGTAACGAGTTGCGTGGTTATGGACTCAGTTCTTAAACATAATTTTCTGTCCACCTCATCTTTGTAACCGACTTAAATAAAACTTATTACTATGAACCATAAATCATGACTTATTTCATCTCTGGAAATGCGGCCAGCTTGCTGGGGACTTTACCTTCCGACGATGCGGAGGAACTCTTCGAAGCCCTAAAGCTTAGTTATAGTACTTTTTAATGCTGATATTATTACTTTAAATGATCCATTGATTTAATGAATAAATAAATACATTTTATATCTTTATTATTTTAAGATATTAACTATTAGAGCTACCAAGAGCGCCACATATGAAAGCAGCAGAGAAACTGCACCATCAGTTGATGCAGGCAACGTTGGCCCTCCGTAGTACTGATCGTAAATACTATCCCAGAAGGCAACGCGCTCCGCCAATAGGCGTTCTGTTTTCAGTTCCACTACTGCGCCTAGCGACATGTATGGAGAATGATTAGCCGTGGTAGGTGTCCACGTTGGCAATGTGGAGCCTGGCGCCGAAGGGTTCCTGAAACAAGAAACCAGTTGATATAAAAAATTAAGGTAGCATATCAATTTGTTTTATTTAACTGTATATTTAACGTATACCATAATAACATGATTAATAAAGCAGCTTCTACTTCAGGTTGCAAAATAAGTAGTAAGTAGGTAATACGCATACAAATAGGTACGACCATCAGATGACTGTTTAATAAGGGTAAACAATATAGGCTGTTCTTTGAATACAGTCAACGGCAAAAGTAGATGATCAATTGTGTCAAAATAGTGTGACGTTGAAGTATTCTAAAGTGTAAAAGCTAATGACCCATCCATGTTCATTCAAATACCAACCTCGTCCGATTGATGAACATCTACTTTTGCTGTTTACTGTACTGTCTTAAATACGCAATTATTAAAATCACTAGGGTCTGTTTCACAATGTCCAGATAAGGTGTCGGATAGCTAACTACCAAATAAACTGACAGATATAAGTTCTGGATAAAACACATTGCGTTTCACCACCACCTGCCCGATAAATTTATTTGCCAGATAGCTATTCGGCAGTAACTAATAGGTAGGTTTGGCAACGTCGCATTTTGTCGTTCCGTCTTACGAAACAGACAACCTATAAATACATTTCTTATGATAAACACACCTAAAAATATCTTTTTACTCATTTTTTATGGTTAGCATTTTCAGGTTTGCATAAATATTTTCAAATTTATCTTCTTACTATTATTTTAAGAAATAAAAATACTTACATAAATTGTTTTTTTTTGCGTGAATTAAACGTACGAAAGTCAAATAAATAGACGTCAAATGTTAATGTTAACAAATGTTTGTTGCGGTGTTTCGGTGGTGTTTTTCTTTAGCGGTGTCGGATTTATGCGCGGTTCACGATCAAATAATTCATCAATTTCGTATTCAATAGTATCAAATTTTACCATTTTATTCTAACAATAAACGCCACCGAAATAAGCATCGAATGACATCTGTCCGATATCTTATCCATCAGTTAACTTTGCTATCTGAAGCATGATCTGGCCAATAGTTTACTTGGCAGTTTATTTGCCAGTTAGCACTATTCATGGATTGTGAAACGCATACGATGACTTTATTCGATAGATAAGTTGCAAGTAGCTTATTCGGGACTTTACCTGGACATTGTGAAACAGGCCATTGTACATAAATGTACATGGTCTTGTCTGTTACTAAAGTCAACAGACGAAGCACTGGCCTACTTAAAGGAGAGAGAAAGTATGCCAGTAAACAATAGTCATTACATTAATCGATGGTGTTACTGATAACTTTCCTAGCAAATTGTGCATGGAACATGGACTAATTGTGTTTTTGTCTCACGTTATCACTAATCAGTGACAAACTCAAATTTAAACTCAGTCACTTAAATTTAAATGATTCAATAAGAAAGTTTTTTACTCTCACCCAGTCAAAATAAAGTTGAGCCAATATTCTCGTAAAATGGCTTTCATTTGGATGAACTCTTCAGTTGTACCGGTTTTGTCTGTGTCCATAACCATTCCGATTTGGGAACAATGTCTTGCGCCTTGTAAGTCAGTATCCAAAATGCTATTTGAATTACTGTCTACAAAAGAATTTTCAAACAGATATATCGTATCACCAAGGGATTCAATACGAGCTTTTGCACCTCTCAACATGGCATACCCAAAGAGTACATCAGTGTAATAATGAATAAATGATTCTATATTATTTTCGCTCACTAGCTCATTTTGAAAATAAAAGTTTTTCACCTTCTCTGCAACTTCGTCTTTCTCAGCTTCACTATCAAAATGCAATTCTGCGGGCAGGAAATCCGCAAACTTCTCATTCATTCCATCCTTCCAATTATCAAAGTATCGGACCCTCATTGCACCCTCATAATCAGCAAAGCCATACAATAAGGGTATCTTGGTATAATTACCACTTTTAATAATATTCATAGGACTATCTTCAAGGGCTCTTTCTTGGCCAAGATCTTCTTCAAGGCAGGGAGCGAATAAAACATTAGAATTCTCATTATCAGTCATTACTTCTGGAGCTGTGAAAAGCTCATCAAACGAAGCAGTTGTAAAAAATTCTTCTAAGCTATTTATATCATCAACATTATTAAAGTTCAGTAATTCGGCATATGCCTTTGCATTTCCAATTGGATCAGTCGTTACTCCTACAGCACCAGTACTGGCGCCACTCTCAAGTATAGCTTTATTGAATAGACCTGTGGTAGCTCTAGAGAGAGTTAAAACCTCGACGGAACCAGATCCAGAGCTACAGCCAACAATTGTTACATCGTTAGGGTTTCCTCCAAAACTAGCGATGTTCGTTTGAACCCAGCGTAGTAAGGCTATCTGATCCTTTAAACCAGCATTACCTGGAGCCTTCTCTGTGCGTAGGCATAAGAACCCGTGTATACTTAGTCTGTAATTAAAACTGACAACGATAATGTCTTTACTTCGTACTAAAGCATTAAATGTCCGACTTGATCCAATACCAAAATTGTGAGATCCACCGTGGACGTGAACCACAACGGGTAAATTGGTTGCGTCTGTATCAGGCACGTACACATTAGCTACAAGACATTGCTCCTGCATAATATTTGAGGGATATGATCTAGGCTGAGGGCATATGATGCCTCTATCTACAGCATCGAACATTTGCATCCATACGGGCGCAGCCATTGGTGCCTAGAAATATCAAAAGAAATTATAAATTAGGTTGCTGCAAATAGATATAAATGCTGCAAATAATATAAAATCATATTCTAACGTGTGATGCCTCTATTGATTTAAGCAAAGAAAATCGATATAAAATCACACATAGCTATAGGAATGGCTTCGCGTTAGTATTTTTGGGCTTGTATACTATGCCCTGCCCGGTCGAATTGATATTTAGTAGGCTACAAAAGCAGGCCATGTTCTATGTGGGCATAGACACTGCGCAGATACATGAGTGTTAAGCGTCATAACATAACCCAAATTAAATGCTAATTTTGCCTAATGGGAACTGTGGATTCTCAATAAGTTTGAATTTATGATCTTTAACAATGAGGTGATGAGAGATATACATACATATATGTATAGGGTGGCCATTATTGTAGAGAAATGGTACGGGACTTATTAGGGGCAAATAAATAAAACTGAAAATAAGGAAGTAACGGTTTATTATAATAAATAATTAGTCGAGTGACCGAGCTCCCTCACCTCTCCTCTCAACCGTGCGCTCCCGCGCGTCTCACTCTTACTATATCGAAATATTGATAAACGGGACAAAAACGGGCCAATTAATAATACGGGATACTTAGATACGGTGACAGTCCCTTAAGTACGGGACGTATGGAAACCCTAGATATATATCATCAGAAACACAGAAAAACTTAGTCAAACAAAATTAAAGTATGAACTACTTTTTATATCTAATCATTGTTCAATTGTGTTTTTTCGATATCTGTATATGATTGCATTGTTATCAGCTCGTTCTTGCGTGAGCCGATTTAATAAGCTTTAAAGTATGGAATTAAAATGTTATTAATTATACCTACCCAATCAACCTATTATTCAGTATAGTCATTCATAATTATTCCAATAAAACAATGCAGGAATTAAATAAAAGGTATTTATAATATATATACAAAAGCCTAAATATAGGGTAATTTAAGGAGTCATCCTTGGGCGACGAAAAAAATTCAGCATCGCTGCCTTTGAGCCAAGAATGCTGGCCGCATTGCTACGCTGGATGGCAATGCTTAAACGCTGTCCAAAAAATTGGGCAGCCCTCTGGTCGCATTTATTTAGCGTCGACCAAGCGTTTAGATAATTCGCGGAAAAATAAAATGACTAACGTAGAGCTCTATGAAAATAAAAATGAGCCATGTTCCGTACATACATATTCACTGTTCTCTAAATATGTGAAAATCGTTACATTTGCTAGACAGGGCTTATCAATTACACAAATAGATAATAAGATTCAGACTTTATAAGACTATGGTAGCACCTAAGTTTATAGACAAAATTACTTTATACAGCTGCTTTAGTTTTAATTCGAATGAGTTTTTAGAAGTTTTGTTCAAACAAAGATTAGTTACAACATATTAAATCAGCAAATCGCATGAGTGTATATTATACATAAACACTCGGCGAAAACGCTTAGCAAGCTGTTACGGCTGGATCTCAGGCAATTCAACAGTGAAGCACATTGCTTTCTTATAAGGGCGTGAAAGCCATCTGCACGTGCTTCTGTGAACATATTTGAAGCAGAGCAAAATCGTGGCAGCCGCAGCAGTGCTCTTAACATTTTATTATACTGATTCCGCGATTTATATCTACACAATAATATGCGCTATTTTACATTATTAAATCTATATAAATAAAAAGAGAAGTCTGACTCATCAACGCCCAGCCCAAACCCTTGGACCTAGAAAATTGAAATTTTGCATAAATGTTTTCTTTATAATGTAGACGAGGAATAAGGAAGGGTTTTTCGAAATTCAACCCCTAAGGGGGTAAAACGAGGGTGCAAAGTTAGTTTGAAACTTGGCCGTTTTTGAAGTTAAGGGCATGAAAATTGGTATTTGTAAGTTAAAAATAAAAAAAATATATTTCAGGATTTTTTAAAATTCCACACCATAGGGCATAAAATAGGGGATGTAAGTTTGTATGAAAAATGCGACATTTTTGAAGTTAAACGCATGAAAATTAGTACTTGGCCATTCTGTTAAAAAACATAAAACATTGATTTCAGGATTTTTGGAAATACGGGTGGTATTTCCAAAAATCCTGAAATCAATGTTAGAGGGTAACCAAGGGCTTAAAATAGGGTTAAGTTTATACTGACTGACATCAATTATGAACGCACAGTCTAAACGGCTGGCGTTAGAGACTTGAAATGTTGACAGTAGGTACCTTTTATGACGTAGGCATCCACTAAAGAAGGGTTTTGAATATACCACCCCTAAGTGAGTAAAATAAGGGATGAAATATTTTATGAAAATCCGTCATTTTTTATGATATAGGCTTTGGTATTTGGCCTTGCAATTTAAAATTAAGAAGTTTTTAAAATTCCACCCTCAAGGGCGTAAAATTGGGGATGTAAGTTTGTATGAAAAATGTGACAATTTTTAAGTTAAACGCATGAAAATTGCTATTTGGCATTTCAGTTAAAAATTAATTCCACCCCTAAGGACGACTAAAATAGGGGATATAAGTTTGTATGAAAATATGTTGTTTTTTGGAGTTATACATGGTGTCCAAAAAGAGTATCGGGTATTTGTTTCGGCGCTGAAGTTGACTCGGAGTGGCGGAATGCATCGCGCATTTTGCGTACGAGCTTATTATCGTAAAGGTGATTCAATAGTGACTGCTCAACGTTGTTTCAAGACGAAGCCAACTTTCACCTGAAAGTTCATGTTAATAAGCAGAATTGTCGATACTGGGCAGTGGAGAATCCGAGGCGAAAACATGAGCGACCTCTGCACAGCCTAAAAGTCGTTGTCCGAACCAATTATGCCTTTAGCAGACTACTAATTTTCATGAAGATCGACGAGGCCGAGCGCTCAATGTGAATGGTGAGCGTTATTGCAATATGCTGCGAAACTTTTTGAGCCCAGAGTTGCAGGAGTTACAAGGTTTGAATTCAAGAACGTGGTTCCAATAAGATGGGGCCATTTGTCATACATCAAATCAATCAATTGAAGCTGTTTATGAATTATTCCCTAATAAGGTCATTTCACGTAGAGGTAACATCAACTGGCCTCCCAGAAGTTCCGACTTAAGCCCACTTGACTATTTCCTACGGGGATACCTTAAAAGTAAGGTCTATGAGAATAATCCGACGAACCCAACGCAATTGAAACAAAACATCAGGTCAGAAATGGCAGTACTATCGAGAGCTATGTGTCAGCGGGTTATCACCAATTTTCGTTCCAGATTAGAAGAGTGCCAGCAGCGTAATGGTCACCATTTGGATAACATTATCTTTTCCAAATAATTTTCCATTTTGTATTCTAATAATGAACAATAAAAAAATACTTCATCACTAGTAGTTTTTTTTTATTGAACAAACAAATACCCGATACTCTTTCTGGACACCTTGTACCTACTTATGAAAATTGGTATTTGGTTTTTCAGTTAAAAATAAAGCAACACATGTTTTTAAGTCAAAATACAGGGAATAATTTGTTGTTAAAAAAAGTAATCCAAAACTGATTCAATAGATCGTCACCATCAATTTACGCCAACTCGAATGATACATAATATCGTTTATTATGCCAAGTTGCTTAAAATATCATAGTTGTCGTGGTCTAAGTAAAGATTTAGCGTTTTATAAGATTTGTAACTTCTTTTTTATAATTTTTATTTAATCAAATTGGGATAATAAACGATTTTATCTAAAATTCGAGTTAACGCAGTATAAATTGTTGGTGTCGAGATGATCGCACCCAAAAAATATTCATTTTAATTTTACTGCTCTACAAGTTCACAATTTTGTAACTAGATGGCGTTAATATCGTTTCAGATCGCGGAATTTATTTGGCATATCGGTTACAATAAATAAATGCTTGAAATAAAACGTAGCCCAAAACTAAATCAATAGATGATCGCCTAAATCCCAAAATATGCACACATCTTAATTTTACCGCTTTACAAGTTTATATTTTTGTTAGTAGATGGCGTAATCATTGTTTTAGATCGCGCTATGGTTTCGTTCACAAAATGTGATTTTAGACTAATCAATGCCGTGGTCGCAACCTAATCTAATGGGAGTAACCTTTGTGATTAATGCATCGTTGATTATTATATTACTTTATTTGACTTACTGGCTATCTTTAAGGACAATTGATATGTATTCTTTGATTTTTTTGGCTGATGATATCGGGTCCTTAGCAAAGTAGTCTTTAGTATCTGTCTTAGTTGGGTTATTTTTAGGTTAGGTTTTCTTAAATTTTGGAAGTTATATTATTTAGATTAAGCTAGAAGTAAGTACGAAGTAAGAACGAAGACGCGGACGAAGTCGCGGGCACCAGCTAGTTAATGATAATTATGGCATGAGTCAATATTTTTTTCTCTTTGTTTTTAATGGGGCATTATTTACACACGGCCATCTGATCCCAAACTAAGCAGAGCTTGTACTTTGGATACAGATAATTAATATATAATATTACATATAGGTACTACTTTTCTTTTGTAAATTCATACTTATATGGATAATTACACCATTACAGAACTAACAGACATGTTCATGCACACAAATATCTGTTCTGGGTGGGAATCGAACCCACGATCTCCGGCGAATAAAGCAAGCATTATCCAACCACGCCAACAGGCCCGTCGATATAATATACATATGTATACATTCAGTCAAAAAAGTATCGGGAATGGATGATTTGTTTATGGTTCCAAATTCAAATTTTTGTTTTGTTTTGTTGTTGTTAGATTGGCACAACTGTTTTCCATTTTGGCGCGGAGTTTGAGTTGCATCTGTTATTTATATTAAATACAGTGCTGGTTTTAGTAATATCATATATAGTGTGTATTGCGAATTTCATAATGGACAAAAATATCGAACAAAGAGATTGTCTTAAATTTTGCATCGCTAAGGGAATTTCGTGTTCGGAGTCACTGAAAATGTTGCAGAAGGCGTACAGTAAATCGACTTTATCAAAATCTCATGCTTATGAGTGGTTCAAATCGTTCAAAAGCAGTCGAGATGTGATGAAAGATTTGCCTCGCTCTGGTAGGCCATCAACGTCTGCAACTGAAGTTAACATCGCAAAAGTGAAGGAAATAGTGACTGAAAATCCTCATTCAACTCTGAGAGAGATAGCCGCCGAACTTTCTGTATCTCACGAGTCGATTCGTACCATTTCAACTAATCATTTGGGTATGAAACATTTTGCCGCTCGGCTAGTCCCAAAAGATCTGAATTTTCTCCAAAAACTCAATCGCATGAAAGTCGCTGAGGACATGGTAGAACGATTCAATTCCGACCCAACATTCATGAAACGCATTGTTACTGGTGACGAGACGTGGGTTTACGAGTTTGACATGCAAACTAGTCAACAAGCTTCGGAGTGGCGCCTTCCAACTGAACCGAAACCGAAAAAACCACGCCAAAGTCGATCAAAAGTCAAAGTCATGTAGACTGTTTTCTTTGACTATCGCGGTGTTGTGCACTCTGAATTCTTACCGGAAGGTCGAACGGTAAATAAAGAATATTATTTGAACGTTATGCGGCGTTTAAGAGAGCAAATTCGACGAAAAAGGCCAGATTTGTGGAAAGAAAATTCTTGGATTTTGCACCACGATAATGCGCCTTCGCACAAGGCCATCATTGTGAACGAATTTTTGACCAAACACTCAACAAATACCATCCAGCAACCACCATATTCACCAGATATGGCTCCAGCTGACTTCTTTCTTTTTCCTAAACTCAAATTACCGCTTCGTGGTACCCGTTTTCAATCGGTAGAAGACATAAAGGAGAATTCGCGGCGAGAATTGAACTCAATTCCGAAAGCAGCGTTTAAAAAATGTTTTGATGAATGGATTATTCGTTGGCATAAGTGTATCGTTTCTGAAGGAGCATACTTTGAAGGTGATAAAATAAATTTGGATGAATAACAAACATTTTGTATATTATTGATCTTTTCCCGGTACTTTCTTGACAGAGTAGTACAATGACTGACAAAATTTGCTGACTTACTTTTTCTTCCATGATCGATTTTTCCCCATAGTTCAAAACAATGAGTTTATTCCAACCTATAAGATGGTGATGTCTTACCCACTTTAGGCATTGAAGGCATTGAAGAGTTCTATCGTGGGATCACTTCAGGTATAAGACTTTTTTGTACGTAAACGGAACACATTATGTACCCTTATAATTAAACGATGGAGTCAGAATTTAGTTAAATGTTGACTGAATATACATATTGCGAGACTTGTTTACCTTAAACTTATCAACTCCAGTTGGAGCAGTGGCGTATGGGATGTTATAAAAGGAATACACGCCCCCATCTGGGTCTATGCGCCCGCGCACAGGTCCCTGGGCTATATTCACTTCCCGCCATTCTTCACTCTGCGCCGCTACTCCAGCACATAACACTAACAACGCCCACTGCCACATCACGACCGGTGTCATTGGAAAACAGAAAACTCCTAAAATACGATTCTTATTATATACGTACTGACTTAGTCTTCTAAATCTTGTAATGTTATCAATATCGATAGCTCGATAAAGATATTAATTTGTATATTAGGGTTCAGTAAGTAAAGCCTTTATTAAGTTTTTAATGTTCAAATTCCACACAATAGATCTTTCATAAAATACAAATCAAGAAAATAAGAGAAGATAATATAAAGAAGATTACACGCGAGCGGTTGTATCTGCCACACGTTTGGAACCGGAGTTTTTTTTATTAATCGCGAGAATTGCGAGTTTTAAAAGATTTTCAAGTGAAGATTTGATAGATAACGATCAAGAATGAGAAGTAATAGAATAACGAAATGAGAAAGAAATGGTGAACATGGGGTTAACACAACAACTTGTTGAAGAGATGAATATCGAAAAAAGGAGGGGATTAAAAAGGAAGGATAAGGAGGAATAGATAGATGAAAGTCCTTAGGATTGAGCACGCTCACTTTTGCAATTTACCATTTTTGGGTGCCGTACGAAAAAGATAAAAAGCTGAAGCCATCATCATCTGATAACTTTGTATAAGTCTAAAGAAGAACAGAACCCTCTATTTGACTCACACTTAACTGATTTTTATGTTAAACTATCTTTAAATTTTTTAATCATGATGTCATTTAGTAATGCATTTGGCTAGATTAAGATAGTTTAATCTTTGTTTTTTTTTTCGTGGTGTAAACTTCGGCTTATCAGCACACATCCAACGGGCTCCTCCAATGTCCCCTTTCTCGCGTGAGAAGTGTGTGGAACACAATGCGCCGCCATCTCAGGCCTATTTTGGTGGAGTATATTTTTCTATTATACAACAAATTTTATTATAAATCAATTAAAACAAAGTCATCACATCCGGAGAACTAATGAAAGTTGTTCCCAATGTATTTCTTCAATTTCCTCTTTGCATCTTTCGTAGTCAGTTTTACGATAACATATTTTTTTAAGTAAAAAAATATGTTATCGTAAAACTCGTCGTTTGTATTTTTTTTAAGTATTTTTTTTTATTCAGTTGCCGAACTCTGTTTGTATGGAAGAAGTCATACAGGCACTTAGGTTTTTTACAGCAGTGATTTAGAGGTTTCCCTGTGTCAGAAGACCAATTGATATAATATGTTTAGTCATAATCACCTAGCATAAACTTCGTTTGGCCTGAATAGGTTAAGAATATGATTGCATTATGCCAGGAAATTGCAGACAGTGTCAGATGGTAAATAACCGGGAAGGTAAGCAAAAACAGATATTTATGATAAAATTCCCCTTCTTCTCTCTCATGTCTTCAGATTGTGGATCATCTCTGATTGAGATTTGAAGTTTCTTGGAGTAAGCGACTTTATTTTTTAATTTAATCTTTATTTCAGACAAATACGTACAATGACAGATATAAGTCCATAATTTAACTACGAAACTAGGGTTAGTACGGGTTGTTAGTAGCACACAGAAATAAATACAAAAAAAGTGTTAGTAATTTGTTAGTAAACAAAACAGATTGACACAATTATTATTATCTTCTATTTCTGTGCAGGCGTACACCTGCCCAGTACACGATAAAAGGGCTGTCAATCTTGGACGCTAACGTTCTCAGGACAGCATTGGTGCTACCACGGACCCTACTCATCATCGATGCAGTTCTTTTCCTTATAATGGAAAAGAAGTCATCAATGGATGCAACCGCAAACATTTCGGAAGCACTGCAGTACCGTGGCTTCCTCAATACTGCACTCAGAGCGTCGTTGTACTGAACACGCAGGGCATTGTAAGCCCGCCGCGTAAAGCTGATCCACAGACTGCACGTGTAAAAAGACTGACAGAAGGCTCTGAAAAGTAACAGTTTTACATCTGTAGTACAGCGTGCGAATCTGTGGGCCAGCATATTGCAGCGGACTGCCAACGCCCTCCTTTCCCTTTCTATGTCCTCATCGTCGTGCAGCCGGTCTGACAGCATGTGACCCAAATATTTTACTTTTGACACCCTAACGAGTGCCGACCCATCGATCTTAATTGGCGGCACGTTAGAGGGAGCCTTGTTTCCTGCTTTGTATAGCATGATAACACTCTTACTAGTATTATATTTGAGTCCATGCGACAGGGCATAAGCTTCACAAATACCCAGAAGCCTCCTAAGCCCACTAACTGATGGACTCAATAAAACCATTTCATCTGCGTAATTAATCATTTCACCATCAATTGAGCAACCGACCTTGGCTCTACTGAGCCCACCAATCAGCTGGTTTACAAATAAATTAAACAGACTCGGGAAGGTCAATCCGCCTTGCCTCACACCGCATTTCAAATGATATTCTTGACTATGCGTGTTGACCCACTTGACAGCATTCTTTTGATTACTATACCAGTATCTGAGGAGAGATACCCACTCCCTCGGCACAGTAGTCTCTTCAAGCAGTTTATGCCAAAGAATATCATAAGACACCCGATCGATGGCCCTTGAGAGATCAAGAAAACACGCATATATAGGTGTTTTCCTGTCGGTATAATACCTAACTGTTTGTTTTAAACACATGACTGCCATTTCCGTTGACAGATTAGGTATGAAGCCAAATTGCAAGTCATGTGTTTGAAGGTGTTCGTTCAACTGCATGTTCACGAGACTGTCAAGAACCTTCGCCATGGTTGTTGCCAATGATATCGGCCGGTAATTATGCTTGTCAGATGGATCCCCGGTTTTGTTCTTTATTATAGGAACTACTACAGTTTTCATCATATCATCCGGAATAAAGGAATGACCTATACACATATTAAACAATAGACTGAGGACTCTGGGCAGATGTACACCTGCATAGCGTAGATGTTCTATACTTATAGAGTCATGACCTGGTGACTTTCCACGCTTCATCTTCGTTATGACGTTCCTCACGTCTGATGGCATAATTCGACAGTAGGGCTCACCAGTTCTGACATCTGGTTTGTTCAAGTTACCCAAGTCACACGGCAATGGTTCCAAAGTATACAACTCTCTAAAAACATTCGCAATATTTTGATCCCCGACTACACTGTCGACGCTCAAAGTAACACTCGGCTTAGGATTTAAGTGCCCCGTTTTTTTCCAAAAGCTAATAAAATCCTTCGCCTTATGTTTTGCGGCTAGTAAATCCATTTTTATTTGCTCAGCGTTATCCTGGCACCACTTCAATTTTTTCTTGAAATTGAAGTGGCTATGTAAAATCTATGGAGACGAACCACAGACAATTGGTGCCTTTTAAGCCAACATAGCTCGTGTTGTTCGTTTGAGCCACATTTATGCGAGGAGGTCATCCAAAATTGGTACACCAGGAACACCGCCTACAGCGGAGACGCGGCTGTCATTTGACTGAAATGAAAATTGTGGCAACATCACTTAAACGTGTTGTTTTATTTTATTTCATAGTACAAGCGTTCTTAATAAACAACACCCTTTACTAAGCCGGCCTTCTAAGCTTTTTCAACCAGACGTTTAGACATAACGCGAAAAAGTATCCATGCGCTTGGACCCCGCGGCCCGAGCAAGTGGATTCTAAACAGTTCAGTCGGCGCAAATATGTTTATGTATTTAGTCGAGGGGCGCCCACGAACCGGAAGACACAGCGTGAGATTGCTCCCTACAAGATGGACCCATGATCAAATAAAGTATACAAGGGGTTACACAATTAGTGGGGAAAATTTGGGCAATCTACCTATGAAACTGAACTAACCAAAGAAAACCAATTTGTAAAATACGTATAATATTAATTTGCAGTCTGTACAAAATCCATAGCTGATCGTTATTCTGGTACTGGAGGTTAATTTCTTTATGTGTATTTTGCACACAAAATAGCCCCTAACGGCAACAACATTTGACTGAGGTAAAGCACATCTTCCGGTGATCATAAGTCATAAGTCATTTATTTCTTAACAATTTACATTGTGTTGAAACATTTGTTGTACAATACATATCTAAAATACAAATTAAACCTAACAAAAACTATCATACATAATGGTCAAGAATACGTTGTTACATTTGTCGTTTGTCATTTATGAACTCATTAATACTATAATACGCTTTCTTCAATAAAAATGTCTTCAATTTGTTTTTAAATAAGTTAACTCTGTGTATAATTTTAAATTCTATTGGCAGCTTGTTATATAAGATGACAGATTGTACTCTGGGACTATGCTGAACTACATTCAACTTAGGTTGAATTGTAGAGGGTAAGTCCTTCCTACGAGTACTCTCTCTCAGCTGTCGTTCCTCATCAGTCTTGTATTTGTGCAACTTTTTTACAAAACTAGTCAGTAATACAAGAATATATAGACATGGTGCCGTCCAAATATCTAATTTAATAAAATGGTATCTGCATGACTCAGTCTGTTTTATACGAAGCATCGTCCTTATAGCTCTTTTTTGGATAAAAAATACTGATTGGATATTGTAATTATAACTATTACCCCATAATTTAATGCTCAGCTTTGACTCAACCAGAGAAAAATATATTATTTTATCATCCAGCATGGGCAGGCCCGCTACACGATGGACCGATGATCTTGTGAGGGTTGCTGAAAGTTGCTGGATAGCGCAAGACCGGCAATTATGGAGATCTTTAGGGGCCTTTGTCCGTAAGAGTGTGTCTTTTGGATGATATGACGATGATGCGTATCGGCCTTTCGCTCTATGAGCAATTTATGTTTGTATGTAAAGCGATTTCTCCGTTATAAGTGAACCGATTATGATAATTATATTTTTAATCGATAGGAATCACCGATGATGCATCGCATATCGAATGAATTAATCATCAGAATGACTGATCGGATTTAACAATCCTTAAAATATATAATTTAATTATTTATGCCTGGTCTCCTCATATACAGTGGCTATGTATATAAATATGAGATTTAAAAACATAAACATGACTCATTGCCGAAATAATTACGTTATCCTTATCATTGAACACACAATCTGTGAAAAGTATTTTTTTATTCGATTAAGTTGTTTCAATTCCTGCGTGCATCAGATAACATAGTATTATCATAAACTATACACTTAGGCATTAACTGATGCCACCCGAAATATTTTTATTTATTTATTTCTCTCCTTAACACCTATCATTACAGGTCTATAAGGTGGTGGTCTATATGTTAGCTTTGTAGACTTTTACAGCTTCGCCAAACAATAGCGCAAAAGGCCAAGCCGTCTAGCAAAAAAAAACTACTAACTAAATAACACATGACCCTCAAAGGCACCCTGGTGAATCGAAGCCCAAAGAGCTTCGGCTCAGCAGGGTGGTTACTGATGTAAAGTTGTTCGACAGGATTTTGCGTAAAGACGATGACGACGTATTTTTGCTTCATTTCTCCAGAGTATTCTGTTATGAAGATATGAAAATGTATGCATCTAATGTTCTGCATTCCAACGCAGATGTGAAACATCTACATTATTTTGTAAAATTAATATGCAGAAAAGAACATATTGTGATAGGAACTAAATATGTCATAATGATAAAATAAAAAGTCGATTGCGCATGGCGACGCGTCGCCACACCGTACACACTACTATCGTATAGCGTGGCGACGCGTCGCCACGCCAGAAAACTGTTTTGCGTGCGGCTATAGATGTTTCACATCAATAATTCGATCTGAATCCCTTAAAGTGCTCTGTTGTCATTTACACCAGATGATATCGAACTATTTCATCTAGTTAGTAAGAATGGGAAATCATAAATTTAATCGCCCGGCGGGTCTCGAACCGGCACCCTCTACCAATTCGCGGTAGGCACTGCGTTAAACTACGAACAATACCCACTGGCAGATCAAATTTTATGATTCTCTTGCTATCAGCCTTTCGGAGGGCGCAATATCTCTATCTATATCTCTAAATCATCTAATATCTGCCACTGCTGGACATAGCCTCTCCCAAGGGTTATAAATAAATCAATAAATAAAAAAGGTTTTTATTCACGTAGACTTTAAAAAAGCGCTTGTAAATAGTCAGAACATGTTTGTAGTATACATTATTATTTCTAGTAACATAGATAATATTTAGATACACATTGTATGAAACATTTATAAAATTTATTTTATTATAGCAATGATTTAGCTAGCTCGTATTAAGAGGCCTATTACAGTCCACTAGCGCCGCCAATCGAAAAATGTCATAACTCGTAAATAGAATCAAAAATACAAAATATGTTCTATTATTACTGTGGAAAAGGCAATAACGTAATTGTATAACACCTTATCAACACTTGAAATATAGCTGTTTAGCTAAATCGTGCATTCAAAACATAAACGGCCGTTTTTGTTACAAATGCACGATTTAGCTAAACAGCTATATTTTATATATAGTTATTGCCTTTCTACAGTAATAATAGACCACATTTTGTATTTTTGATTCTATTTACGAGTTATGACATTTTTTCGATTGGCGGCGCTAGGGGACTGTAAAAGGCCCCTTAAGTTATTGTCAAGACATGTTTCTGTAACGTTACAATTTGGAGGGATTTGCCGTAGTCACAGGACTTGGTATGCTAGTTGGTGACCGCAGTTAGGTGACGCTGCAGCCCGATTACCTAGTGTATCCCTTAGTGGCCTTTACGACCCCCACGGGATGGTATGGGGTGGACGTTTCTAGGCCGGAAACCATACGGCGGACTGCCTCTATATAACATGTAACATAATTAACGCACATCCTGAAAATAGTTTGTTCAGAATCGATTACTGAATCGATTTATATAATTTTTAATATAGATAATTTTTTATTCTAAAATAATTAAAATTACGGAAATTATTGTCATATTATAATATCCTGGGACATTATTCACACACGGCCATCTGATCCCACACTAAGCAGAGCTTGTACTATGGAAACAAGATAACTGATATATTACATATATACTATTTTTCTTTTATAAATACATACTTATATAGATAATTTACACCCAGACTCAGGACGAACAGACATGTTCATGCACACAAATATTTGTCCCGGGTGGGAATCGAACCCACGACCTGCGGCGTGAAAGGCAGCGTATCTACCAACCACGCCAACAGGCCCGTCGTATTAACCCTATACAGTCAAAATAAATTGAAATGGACCGTAAGCCAAATAATGAGACTTTTAAAATTGCAGTTTTATTTGTATTCATACAAATTCCATCATTCAATACAAAATAAAGAAAAATAAACATTATTCCAAGAAAATAATTTAGTAAATAACAATGCATATACATGTTAAATAAAAAAATCAGTGTACGTATTATGATTACAACATAATATTCTAATTGGGGTGTCTGAGGGTATGCGTTAAATACGTTACATGTCTTATATTCGTTGGAAAATTATAATTGCCTAGTAAAGTAGCTTTAGTTATCGATTCTTATGTGTCACCATAACTGGAGAAACCAAATATTATGTGTGATAAAATCTTACGCCTGCCAATGTTCGAAGTTCACTAGTCATGTGCCGGTCCTGATTAGGGATATCTGTGCGCAGCAAGTGCGTGTGAAGATACAATCAGATTGCATTCAATATAATATCCAATCGTTCTAATTAACTAGGTACTTATATACTACATATATAAGTAGGTATATCAAATAATACGATTATTAATCATTATATCGGTACTTAAGCTCGCGTTACTAACTAATCGCAGTTTCTGCAAATATAAATCAGATATAAGGGTACAATATATAAATATTCTGATAGGCCTACTGGTTAATCAGATTATTTCTCTATACAGAGTGTTTATTTAGCCTTCTTCTAAAGTTCGAAGATTCAAACCTGAGCATTTAATTCTCTTATGATTATACTACTATTATAAGGCGAAAGTTTGTGAGTGTGTGAGTATATATGTTTGTTTTGACTGCCTCGTTGGTCTAGCGGTAGCGTGTTCACCCGCAGTTAATGAGGTCCTGGGTTCAAATCCTGGGTCGGGCCAAAAGTGATTTTGGGACTTTTCTGTAAAACGAAAAAATTCTCAGCATCAGCCCGAAGTCTGGGAGTTGGCATTATTATACCCCCGTGCCTCGGAGAGCACGTAAAGCCGTCGGTCCTGTGCCTGACCTATTTCCGGTCGTGTCGCTAAGGCGTCCCATTGGATCATGAGAGTGTGGCTAGGAGGACATTATATATGTTTGTTACTTATTCAAGTCTTAAAGGCTGGCGCGATTTTATTAAAAATAGGTATGGAGTTAGCTAACACCCTGTATTAGCACATATGCTATAATTTATAAAGTTTAACGCGGGGCATAGCTAGTGTAGAATAAATCTGGAAAGGAATTTAAAATAATAATAATATCCTGAGTTATTATTTAGACACGGTCATCTGATCCCAAACTAAGCAGAGCTTGTACTATGGAAACCAGATAACTGATATACTACATATACTTACTACTTTTCTTTTACTTGCTTATGTAGATAAATACACCCAGACTCAGGATAAAGAGACATGTTCATGCACACAAATATCTGTCCTGGGTGGGAATTGAACCCACGACCTCCGGCGTGAAAAGCGCATGTGCCGGGACAGGTGAAATTATTATTTTTTATTATTCAGATGTGTTTCATTTCTCAACGAAACCAATTTTAAAGCCAAAGCGGACATGTGTGCGGACAGAAGCTAGATTCGTTTAATTATCCAACTTAATCAATAATATAGTATAATAAAACAATCTTCCGATAAATAGCGACATAATATTACATACCTACACACAATCTATTTGATAATCTTAAAATCTGATTATTATCGCCGCCACACTAGTAGATACACTTTGATTTTGACAGCGTCTTAATTTCGTAGGCGGTAAGGTTGGTTTTCGTAATACATGTGACGTATATACTGACGTACCATCTACACTACAAAGGCTGAGACAAGGGTGAGTAAGGCAATTCCTTCCAAGGCTTCTGGGAAGCCAGCTAAAGCATGTCGGATATAGGTAAAGGACAAGATCAAAATTATCATAACAAAGACATGCAAAATAAATCGAAAAATTGCTAAATATCACATAAGGATGAATATTTAGATTTATTTATTTTAGAACCTCCAACAGAGGATACACACAATACAATGTCGTTCACTTTCAAGCATACAGTATGTCTGAAACTTAATTTATTAGCAATGGGTAAGGGGGAAATCAGCCAAAACTTATCGCCAACCCGTCTGCCAAGCTTGGCGTTTATGGCATATCCCGCCACTCTTTAGGGGGAGGCTTTTGTCCAGCAGTGGACGTAATTTGGCTGACATGATGAATAAGAAGGAATACCATGCAGGATCTTTTTTACCATATAAAAACGACGACCCACCTTCAGAATTACATAAAAAAGTGACGAAAAAAATATATTTATTTAATTTTTATTTATAGTATACTCACTCATTCTTACTTTTTAGTAACCTAGCCTACATGTTCCAAAAATACCAATATAACTGCACATGTTACGATGAAACACAGTAATAAAAGCTTGCCGATGGAGCCAGCAAGGCATTGTTATAGATCCTATCAGTAAGCGTGCTGAATTTGGCGGTATAGATAAAAATAAGGAAAAAGTCAAACCAAAGAGTTTTTCATGATGTTCTACGCCATGCCATATCTCCGGAGATGACATGATTTAATAATTTAATTAAACCAAATGGAATAGAATGGTAAGCAATTCCTGAACATATGATATAGTACATATTTCTATAGCCCAGGGGCGACATCTACTTAATATGCATTAAACTAATTCATATCAGTACCTACGCTCATTATTTTATTTAGCTATCTACTTCAGTATGTAAAATCTAGATGTCGTAGCTTTGATCGACCAACACTCATATACTGAGGGAGATATCTAATGTTTACAAACCTGATGTCTTATTTTGACCTTAGCAATATACAATGATGAAGTGGCAGTGGGAAGGGTACAGAGATCATAGAACTGGCGTCATCTCGGGCAGAAGTGGTGTGAAATACGAGCCCTGAGAGGACAATTGAATATCCTCTAAGGACTGAATACCAGTGCCTGCCAACCAGCACAGCGACTGCGCTACAAACAGATCACTGTCTTCCCGGCGCTGCCTGTACTTGGTGGTAGTAGAGGACACTTATAAACAGGACTGATAGCTATAGGTATTTTAAACGCAATAACACTTTTTGGCCGGTGAAAGGAATCGAACCTTTTTTGGAACACTTTATATTCAAAGTTCTTGTGCTATTGTAAAATTTTATACGGTCGCTACGCAGTTTTGCCCAATTTTAATAAACCATAGTTTCTCCTTTTACCAGCGAATTATTGGCATATGTTTAATTTCCTTCCGATATTTTAAAGCCAGGATTTTAACCGGCCAGCTCAATATGTGCGTTTGAACACGGTACCCCTGGACCAACGAGGCAGGTTTTACTACTGTTTGACTTATTTACTACAGATACAGCAGATAAGCAGAGCTCATGATGTCTGTAATCTCTAGTGAGCACAGAAGGTGGGGGCCACCATGATCGACTTAAAATAAGCAGCTATCATTAGTAGATATTTTTATTAAAATACTCATACTGACCACTCGTACAAACTTTAAATTTTGAACCACCGAAGTGAGGTTACAAATGAGTTTCTCACTAAAACCGGAAAACTCCCAGAAAGTCCCGTTAAAAAGTTAGGATTGAGTTGAAAATACTTGGCAAAGTTTTCAAGTATTTTTCAACTAAAACAAAGGGAATCCTAAGTTTTTACAAGTCAACTTCCAAGTTAGTCAAAAATGTCTAAAAAGCAGCTAAATTGCTTACCTTCTGATATTTAAAAGCTTCGTTCATCATCGTTTATTAAGAAGACTTATGTATTATGTATGATTCCATAACTGAGGTATTCAAAGTTGAGTATGTTTTAATTGTACATTTTAATTATAACTAACGATAATTAGGTTTACCTTAACCTTTACGGTTGTTAATTGGACTTTTAAGTTTTACCAGTTGTGTACATTAATACAAATAAATCCTTATATAAATTTTATTAAACCACTTCCCATTATGAAATACATTAATTCTACCCCAAATTAATGTCGCCTTTTTAAAGCTTCAAGTCCTTCTTTATTATACTTATGCGATCACCTCATCTAATTGACTTAATTTTGGTAAAGGTAAAAGTCAGCACTTTACATTTTTTTTACGTTTTGATGATCCAAATACTCAATGGATTGGCGAAGTATAGTGTGCAAAACTATGGTTTCACGATGCTGTATGTTGCCGTCGCAATTGGTTGGCTATATTTTATTTCCCACCAATCATCGTCACGCATAAATATTAGCATATCAAATCCAGCGAGTGTCTTTATGAAATCTGCACACAAGATGGTGCCGTCCCAAGTTCGCAACTTATACGGCCTCGTGATAAAACTAGGACTGCATCTGACCCAAGCCGTCTTGGGATCATTAGAAATCGAAAGCGGAATCTAATATTCGTTAACCAGGACCTTATAGGTAATATTTGCAATTGATTGGCACAATTTTATTTCTTTGAAGTTATTTCTGATACTGATGAAGATAAACCCAAATAATTTAATCACGTATATATATTTATCCACGTGCGTAATGAAACAACAAAACAATGGATATCAATTTGGCTCGTCATAATCTTTGTCAGTTACGTCACGGCCAGTGTTCCGTATGCTCCTGGAAAATATAAAGGTTCATGTGTCAGTTTATCCTGCATTGAAACCGGTGCTACTACTAATACTTATCAAAGTTTCGTTGGACCCCTTGAAGTAGACTTAATTCTTAAACAGGCGGTGGGCTATTCACAGAAGTTTCAACCTTATTTCTTTGAAATAAGGTCCAACAACAATGAAAAAATTATATAGGTTTGAGCGCGTTATATATATTTATATTTCATTATTATAATTTATGATTAATATTATTTCGGCCACTACTAATTAGGCTTAAAGTAAAAATAATCAAACCTATCTCAGGCACCAGTCTCTCACAATGTTACGTTCTTATGTCTCATAAAATAACCATGTTTTAGAATTAAGGTACCATTGTGAAAGAGAAAATAAAAAGAATTTATTAAAAAAAAAAACAAAAAAAAAAAAAAAAAATCATTTAATTTTAATTTTATCTTTTTAATTTTTCTTTGAATATCTCTTAAATTTTTATTCAATATCGAATTGTGAATATAGAGTATAATGAGAGATTCTAGTAACCGTCTTTTGTTTCAGATATCTTCCCCTTTTGGCATTCTTGGAAGGTGTCGGCTATACTAAATACACCATTTTGGACTGCCGCGACCACCAGGAGATTGGATGGCGTAATCTTTTTTAACTGAATATCTGGCTGAGTTATTAAAAGGGGAAACACATCACTAATTCACAATTTCAAGACAATGCTGCATTATAACAATATACTATGTATATGCGATGCTTTGGCAAGACACAGAATAGCCATCCTGGGGCTGGCATAACCAGAATCAGGAGACTACAAGGATCTACCCCTAACAAGAGTACTGAAGATTGTGCAGACTGCTTTCAGGACTCTACGGATAGAATAAAAAGTAATGGGCGTTAGTACAAAAGATCCTGAAAGGTCAAAGTGCTGTACGTAAGTACATCTCAACCAATACAAGACAAGGCATCATAACACCGTTTTCCATTAACGCTGTAATTACTGATGAGCCCGTATCTTTAAATTCACTCAATAATGCTTGATATCTTTTGTAAAGAACTTAGAACTTCAGTGTTAGAAACTGAGAACAAACTGAACCCTAATAATACGGTAATTAATACGGAATTTTTATCACATTATCAGTATTGATAATATTATTTGAAGACAAACAATTAAATGATAATTATTTTGTTTTCTCTATTCAATTGCTGCGTACACGATGTGGAAGTGGGCGAGGTGGTATGTGCTGGAGTGGCTGCGCAGAATGAAGAATGGCGGGTGGTGAATATAGCACAGGGGCCCGTGCGCGGGCGCATCGCCTCCGAGGGAGGCATGTATACCTTCATGAACATTCCATATGCCACTGCTCCAACGGGCGTCGATAAATTTAAGGTACCTAAGGAAGTATTTAATTTTGTATGTACTAAAAAGATGAAAGCAATATGTTTAGTATTGTTTCGTTGCTC
Organism: Pseudoips prasinana; assembly: GCA_951640165.1. NCBI lineage: Eukaryota > Metazoa > Arthropoda > Insecta > Lepidoptera > Nolidae > Pseudoips > Pseudoips prasinana. The sequence continues at coordinate 15,317,619 of OX621236.1, read as the reverse complement.
TGAGATGTCAAAATCAAAATTCGATATGGTTTAGTAACAATTGCGCAATATTTTAAACATAGATGGACTTTTACCAACTTCAATTTTTATTTATTTGCCTATATAATTTATATATAGGGCTATACTATAATTAGATTACTAACATTTATCAAAAAAATTGTGAAAAGTTTCGGAATAAAAGGCTTTATTATTTTTATTATTATATAATTTATATATTTCTCAGTGAATATAAATATTAACTTAATATTAATATTAGTGAATATTAATAATCACTGATAAATATATAAATTATGAATGTTTTTAATTTCGCGCTGTTACTATACCATATCAAACTTTGATTTTAAATTTCAGAGCAACAAAGTAATACCTACTAATTATAATAATACAGTGTTCACCTTATACAGTGGCCGAAGAGTTGACGTTCAAACGCAAAATACAGATACTTTCTGATGGGGAGTATCCGAATCACCCCCATGTACATATGTTCCATGATGTTGCGGTTTTTGTGATACTTTAAAAATTTATGAGTCCTGAGCTCAAACCCTAGTTTTGAACTTTCGAATAAATTCTAAGTCAGTTCTGCAATGATTAGATAAACAATACTTTTAAGGGTGTTACGTTAAACTATGCTATTACTACGCTTTGAGCATTTAGTACGAGAAAAAAAACTAAAAATTATGTTAGGTGAAATTTACGAAAAATATCAATAAAAAAATTCTATTTAATAAACTCAAAATTTTAGAGCATACATGGGGTTGATTCAGATACTCCTCATCATAAAGTATCAAAATTTTGCGTTTAACGTCAACTCCTCGGCCAGCCTGTATTTAAAGCTAAAAATAATACGGAACAAATTTATTGGCAACAACTTCAAAAGTTTTTATTTAGTTAATAATTTGAAAACCTGTTACTTAGTTTTTAAATAAGTGTTTTGTTTTAAGTCATTCCTTTTGGTTACAATATTATATTAAATATTACAATAAATTTTATAAAGCAGAAGTATCAAAATCGGTTCTCAAACGCCGGAGTAAGCGGTGAACAAATAAAAATGCATCAAACGCCGTCCTCCATTTTAAGTCGTTTGAATTCGAAATTTAAAATAAATTCAAACACATTAATTTAAAACATTAACGGTCAACGTTCAAAATGGTAGAACGGAAACCTTATGGTGCCAATAAGTTCACCATCTATCAGTCATAGTTATGCCTGCAAGTCCTGCAACTACCAATATAATAGCGATTGCCTTTAAGTTGGGTAAATTTTTTTTTGTTTATGTTTTCTAAAAAAATTAATTTTGAATGTTACCCAACTTAAAGGCTTAGAAAACATTCTTATTAACTTTGTAATAGAGGCTGAAGTGGGTAGTCACGATTTTAAAGTACGAGTAATCAGTTTATTATTAATTGCCAACTAACCTCGTTATTTTTATGGCTTAAGATCAAAATGTAGAAAACTTACTTTTTTATTCATTGACTTAATGTATAACTAGACACGCTGTTTCGAATAAAAACTCTGTCACAGTCCGGCTGTGTGCGAGGTGAGGGGCGCATGCGCGGCGGCCAAAATTGCTTACTGAGTTGCAGCGCCCGCGCTGCAACTCAGTGAGCAAATGCTTAATATGGGATTGCGCGTCTAGTAGAATACATATAGGTCAATGTTTTTATTTAAAATATCCAACTTCCAAAGTTTGTGATGCAAGAAATTTGAAATAATTTAAATATTTATTTTATGCTGTTTGATTTGGCTGATATTTAATGAATTAACAATGATGACAAAGAAATTAAATAACAGTTATTAAGGATTGAATAAATCTATAATTAGTTGAGACGTATCTATATACGAAAGAAAATAAAACCAGCAACAACTCGCGTTAGTGTACTGAGTCTAACTTAAATAAGATAAGAACCTAACTTTCATAAACGATGCCTTTGAATGTGACATTTCTAATGTGTTTGAATCTGCTGAACTGTATCTAATAGTCCCATTATACTGTAATTGGTAAGAATTTAATTGTTTTTATTTTTTTAGGCTCCTCTGCCTGCCCCAGAATGGACAGAAATGTTTGATGCAGTAAACAGATTTATTATTTGTCCCATGTCTGGTATGGACGCCAATCCCACCCTTCAGACTCAAGAAGACTGCCTTGTAGCCAATGTATACGTTCCTGATACCGATGAAACCAATTTACCTGTTCTGGTCCACGTTCATGGCGGAGCATTTCAAATTGGTTTTGGAGCAGTGCAAACATTTGATACTTTAGTACGCACACAAAGAATGATTGTAGTCAGTTTCAACTACAGACTTGGAGCCCATGGATTTTTGTGTCTTGGCACTGAAAAGGCTCCTGGTAACGCTGGCATGAAAGATCAAATAGCCTTACTACGCTGGGTCAACGCTAACATTGCTAGTTTTGGAGGCAATCCCAATGATGTCACAATTGCCGGCTGTAGCGCTGGTTCTGGTGCTGTAGATCTTTTAACTATATCAGGAGCTGCAGCGGGTCTTTTCAACAAGGCTATACTTGAGAGTGGCGCTAGTACTGGCGCTGTAGGACTACAGACAGATCCCATTGTAAACGCGAAGACTTACGCCGAAATATTAGAATTTGATAACATTGATGATATAGCTAGTTTAGAAGAGTTTTATACAACAGCTTCATTTGCTCAGCTTTTTGCACGTCAAGATGCAGTTATCAATAATATAGATTCTAATGTTTTATTTGCTCCCTGTGTTGAAAAAGACTTGGGCCAAGAAAGAATAATCACAGACACTCCCGTGAATATTATCACCAGTGGGAATTATACTAAGGTACCTTTATTGTATGGTTTTACTAACTATGATGGCACAATGAGAATTTCGTTTTGGGATACATGGAAAGACATGATGAATGAGAAATTTTCTGACTTTCTGCCAGTAGAATTGCATTTTGATAGTGAAACAGAGAAGGAAGAGGTAGCTGCGAGAGTGAAAACCTTTTATTTCCAAAATGAGCCTGTTAGTGAACAGAATATTGAAGCATACATTCATTACTTTACAGACGTACTTTTTGGCTATCCTATGTTGAGAGGCTTGAAAGCTCGTGTTGAGTCTCTCGATGACCTGATATATCTGTTTGAATATTCTTTCGTGGACAGCAATACAGAGGGTGTCTTAGGTACTGACTTGCGAGGTGCAGCACATTGTGCACAGCTTTTTGCGGTTATTGACGAAAATGAGACAGGTGCAACTCAAGAATACTTAAGAATGAAATCCATTGTAAGAGAATACTGGCTTAACTTTATATCTACTGGGTAAGGCCTGAATCCATATTTTGTTTCATCATTAATGAGGAATTTATATTGTTATGATAAAATATTGGTATCACAACTGCACGTGACCACTGGGTTCTTACTAAATACTGATCAAATAATGTAAAACTAGTAAGTTTGACACATCTTAATGGAATGTTCTAGAGTTAAGGGGTTCGTATTCGTATCGTTCGTAGCAGAACAAAAGTATGGAATTTAAAATATAATAATAAATAATAATATCTTAGAATATTATTCACACACGGCTCATCCTCTACTAAGCAGAGCTTGTACTATGGAAACCAGATAACTGATATACTACATATTTACTTTTATTTTGTAAATACATTCTTATATAGATAAATACACCCAAACTCAGAACAAACAGATGTTCATGCACATGAATTTCGGTTTTTGGAGGGAATCGAAGCCCCGACCTGCAGCGAGCAAAGCAAGCATTTACCAATCACGCCACAGGCCTATCAAAAATGCTTAAAAACCTAAAACAGAAACAGAGATAATTAACAAGTAATTACTTACTTGTAATACACACAGGAAAATAAAAAACATGTATATAACATTTTACCTTTTTTCATGTAGTAATAATAAAAAACTTCTCTTCAAGTGGCAGATACGTTGTCCTAACAAAAGAATAGAAATTAATTATTTCAAGTCTGAAACCTTTTGCATTTGGTATAAATTTGAACTTTACACCTTGACCCATTTGTAATAAAAACATTTGTGATAATGAGACTCTTCAAATTACAAAAAACAGCTCTTCTCTCTTTTCACATGAAGAGACTGATAAGAACAGATAGTGAAGTAACACTAATATGGTTTCTTTCAATCCCTTGTTAACATGAAGTGGTTATTTGTTTCAGGATTCCTACAGCAGAAGGCTCTTCAATACCGCCATGGACTCCAGCTTCAGCAAATAGGTCTCCATACATGTCGCTAGGCGCAGTTATAGAATTTAAATCAGAACCGCTAATGGAAAACCGGGTCGCTTTCTGGGACGATATATACGACCAGTACTACGGAGGACCATCGTCACCTGAACCGACTGATGGTGCAGTTTCCCTGCTGATCTCATATGTGGCGCTCGTAGCAGCTTTAACAGTTAATATTATAATATGATAAATGTATACAACAAGTTATTAGAATATTGTGTGTATATAAGAGTAAATAAAATAAAGGTGAGGTATACAGAATATTTTTAGAAAATATGCAACAGATTTAAAAGTTATGATTAGACTATTATGATCATAACAAAACTTTCCAGCAGATCCAGTTTTCTGTATACCTCACCTTTATTTTATTAACAACTTTTCATATACTGTATATATTTTACTACCTCTTATAATACAGGTATACCCTAGTTTAAGAGGTAGAGTATTATTCTTGTACAGATTTTGCAACATAAAATTAAAATGAATTTCCAAACCAAATATTAACCTGTATTTGAAACTCTGTAAGTATTTTATATCAATAAAAAAAACATTAACATGCTGTATAAACAATATAATTAAAGTTGTTTATTACCAAAATATGCAATGGTATTTAGAAAAGTTTCAAGGTATAGTCTATCCGTTATCTTAATTGTGTTGCATATTTACAATAAAATTCTTTTAATATAAATGGCCGCATAATTTTACGTTAGAGATTCGTTTGATTATAGTCAGTGTTATTATTTTTCTTAATAATAATAATTATATTGCGCTGTAATTTAAAAGTAAACACAGCGCACCTATTTTTGGGTTCCGTAGCCAAATGGCAAAAATCGGAACCCTTATAGATTCGTCATGTCTGTCTGTCTGTCCGTCCGTATGTCACAGCCATTTTTTTCCGAAACTATAAGAGCTGTACTGTTGAAACTTAGTAAGGAGATGTATTCTGTGAACCGCATCAAGATTTTAACACAACAATAGAAAAATAATAATAATTTTGGGGGTTCCCATAGAACTGAAACTCAATTTTTTTTTTCATCTTACCCATACATGTGGGGTATTTATGGATAGGTCTTCAAAAATGATATTGAGGTTCTAAATATAATTTTTTTCTAAACTGAATAGTTCGCGCGAGAGACACTTCCAAAGTGGAAAAATGAGTGTCCCCCCCTGTAACTTCTAAAATAAGAGAAGGATAAAACTAAACAAAATATATGATGTACATTACCATGTAAACTAACAACGAAAATTGGTTTGAATGAAAACTAGTTAGTAGTTTTTTTTAATGCGTCATAAATCGTAAACCGCAATTTACCTTTCATTTAATCAACTGAAATACTTGCTGCTGCGGAACCCTTCATGTGCGAGTCCGACTCGCACTTGGCCGGTTTTTTTTCAGTTATTAACTCTAATACTCTGGTTGCTGGGACCCCTCAGTTCGGGATCCGACCAGGGGCTCTACCAGCTAAGTCGCCGAACATCGATTTCTTAAATGGCGTTCAAATAAATAAAGGTTAAAAATGACTTAATCAATCGTTAAATCGGCTTCCATGAGCACATGTGACGTCATAAATGGTCCAGAATCGATTATCAACGTTGAAGCCGATATAACATCTGCGCGGGACATATTATAGTGTTCAAGTGTGTGCACAAACACAGGAGCACTTTCTATTCCATCACTCTCATGATCCGATGGGACGCTTAGCGACACGACCGGAAAGAGATCAGGTACAGGACCGACGGCTTTACGTGCTCTCCGAGGCACGGGGGTATAATACCGCCAACTCCCAGACGTCGGGCTGACGCTGAGAAATTTTTCTTTTTACCGATAAAAGTCCCAAAAATCACTTTTTGGCCCAACCCGTCATTTGAACACAGGACCTCGTTCTCTGCGGGTGAACACGCTACCGCTAGACCAAAGAGGCAGTCAAAAATCCAAGGTAAACTTCAAGGCAACCCTAGCATACAAGACCAATATTGAAAACCCGAACTATGTTGAAGTAATTTCACTGATCATTGAACAATTCTTGTGCGTATAACCCCTCTAGATTTTTTGGATTTCCAACATTTTATCACTAAGTAGAGTTTAGGATTACGCTTAAGTTTGTTGAAAAATACGTTACCGGGCGAAGTGCCTTCAGAACACCATTAGCGGAAGTTTTCTATACCATTTTACGCCAATAATCTGAATGTTTCGCGATGAAAAACCTATGTATGTTGGGGATTGGCTGCAAAACGGGTGACTTAAGTAACAGGAATGTAAGTACTTTTTGGTCTTATTGTTTCGCTTTCGCAATTAAAATATTAGTAAATTTGTGAGTACAGTACATGTGGCGCAGCGATTTAGACAGTCGCCACTTTGTGGCCCGTATTCGATTCCCGTACAGGATTATTATTTGTGTCAGTGGTTCTGAGTCTAGATGTACTTTGCTTGCATTAATTATATGTTTGTAAAGTACCTTGCGGGATCATTCCCCAAATGCGGGCATTGTATTTTAGAGAAGAAAACAAAATTAGTTTGAATGCAATTGGCAGCCTTAAAGTGATAAAGTGAAGTGAGTGAGTGATCTTCCTGGCACCCGTTTGGCTTTAGGTGTGCCAGAAGTGGAAGAATTCAATTAAAGGTAGCAGTAGGTGGTTGTGGAGTTTGAAAATACGTACCCTGCGCCCACCCATTCAAATTTTCCATATCGCTAGCACTCTTATGACTAGGAGTGGTAGCGGCATCGAAAATTCGTGATTGAATTTGAGATTTGTAAAATTCGTGAGAATTAATTATTTTGTACGAATTTGGTAATACTTATTTGAAGTAGTATTATTTTACATTCTAGACTCCCTATCCCTAAATAGGACTTATTAGAAAATTATATTTTTCTAAAATAAAGCACATAAAAACGCCTTTACACTAAAAATAGGCCTGTTTATAAACCTCAGTCCCGTTAGTAAAAATGGGGTCACCAAGGGATGAGGAGGGGGTCAAAAATCACCCTTACGAAATTAAAGGACACCAGAAAAAATATTTTTTAAACTGGTCAAAATAAATGTCAAAGGCCTCCTCCAAGGATATCCACAATAGCCGGTCTACTGCTGCCCGCATCCAGCGGCATCCCGCGACCCTTGCATGATCGTCGTTCCGAGAATCTTGCAAATAGCTTGATCGAGACAAAGTGAGCTTGCTTGGTTCCGCTCTCCCAACATATTTTAGCATAGAGATTCTATGGCATAAATACAGGTGACGTCATATATTCGTATCAAACAAGAGCTCAAATACATATGTATAACCGTTCTTTAAGGTCACCGTAGCCTAGTTGGTAGTGCTCCTGCCTACGAAGCTGGTGGTCCTGGGTTCGAATCCCGGTAAGTGCAAATATTTGTGTGATGAGCACGAATATTTGTTTCTGAGTCATGGATGTTTTCTATGTATATAAGTATTTATCTATCTATATAAGTATGTATATCTTCGCCTGGTACCCATAGTACAAGCTTTGCTTAGTTTGGGGCTAGGATGATCTGTGTGACATTGTCCCCAGATATGATATAGATATTATATCTTTCATCCGGAAATTATATCCAGATATTATATCTTTAAATTCATCTTAATACCTATGTAAAAAGCGTAGTTCTTTACAAAATGATTGGAGTATTTGGATGACGTCATAATTTTGGACATGAGTGATAATGAAAGGGTTTTAAACCAATTTTATCACACTATCAGTATTGATAATATTATTATAAGAACAGCAATAACACGACAAATATAATACCTAAGTAGATTGTATTGTGATTGAATACGTATTTGATCCGTACGCGATGTGGAAGTGGGCGCTGCTAGTGTTATGTGCTGGAGTGGCAGCGCAGAATGGAGAATGGCGGGAAGTGAACATAACACAAGGCCCTCTTCGCGGGCGTCTTGACTCTGAGGGTAGCATTTATACTTTCATGAACATCCCATACGCCACTGCTCCAACGGGGGTCGATAAGTTTAAGGTATATCAGTGTCGAAATATGTATATACTATAAAAATAAACGCGAAATATTTTGTTACTGTGGTTATTGTGAAAAATGTTAATTTAAGCATATATGAACCCTAACTTCAGGGGAGTCAGCTACACATTCTTATTTGTTTATCTTATTTATTCCTTTACTATTATGTGTATTTACTTTTTATGTATGTACCTATGTGTTTCCTCAGCACTACGAAATGTCCTTCTTTAAACGAGGTTTAAAAAGAGTATTAATGTCACGGTGGGCACCGGTTTACTGTGCCCCCTGGCACTGCGAATGTCCACGAGCAGCGGTTACCACTTACCATCAGATGGGCCGCAAGCTCGTCTGCCTCCAAAAGCAATTTAAAAAAACCGGCCAAGTATGAGTCAGACCCGCCCATGAAGGGTTCCGCAGCAGCAAGTATTTCAGTTCATTAAATGAAAGGTAAATTGCGGTTTACGATTTATGACGCATTAAAAAAAAACTGCTTACTAGATTTCGTTCAAACTAATTTTCGTTGTTAGTATACATGGTAATGTACATCATATATTTTTTTAGTTTTATCACTCTCTTATTTTAGAAGTTACAGGGGGGGGGGGGGGACACTCATTTTTCCACTTTGGAAGTGTCTCTCGCGCAAACTATTCAGTTTAGAAAAAAATGATTTTAGGAACCTCAATATCATTTTTGAAGACCTATCCATAGATACCCCACATTTATGGGTACGATGAAAAAATTATTTTTGAGTTTCAGTTCTATGTATAGGGAACCCCCACAATTATTATTATTTTTCAATTTTTGTGTAAAAATCTTAATGCGGTTCACAGAATACATCTACTTACCAAGTTTAAACAGTACGGCTCTTATAGTTTCGGAAAAAAATGGCTTAGACATACGGACGGACAGACAGACAGACAGACATGACGAATCTATAAGGGTTCCGTTTTTTGCCATTTCGCTACGGAACCCTAAAAAAGGCGATATCTCCGTTGTTTGAGAATAAACTTTGGTTATTCGTTCTTGTTTGATGGGAAAGGCTTTCTGTATCGACCCAAAAAAATTATACAAGTCGCTTTTAAGGAAGATAATTTGTCGGTTGTATATTTTAAATCTATTAAAAAAAAACGTTGTCGATTCGATTGTGTTCCTATATTTTTTGTTGATAGGTTGTTACGCGATTTCGCCGTAGTGAGTGAAACGGTGCTGAAAATCTTATTCTATAGAAAATACTTTCGGAATGGTCCTAAATAAATTTAATCGTTTGTTTGAGAGAAATGTTGTAGTCGGTTCTTTGTTATATATGATAATAGCTCCTAAGCTGAAGCGTTGGGTGGTCACAATTTTAAAATACATGTAATCAATTATTCCATAATTCAAAATTAGATTAGCACTGTTTTTTTATTTACGATTGATAATATTAATAAAACTAGCTAACTAAGTAGACGTAGCGTAGGCCCGACTGCGGAAGTACCTTCTCTTTACAGAAGACATTCCTTAATAATAACATTAAAAAGGGCGCCAGAGATCATTGTGGTGGGGGTGAAGGGAGTCCGCAAACAGTTGTTGCTGACCCTCCCGTCAATAGCAATTATTTGCGGACTCTTTTCAAGGTCGGCAACGCACCCGCAACTCCTTGGTGTTGCGAGTGTCCATGGGTGGCGGTGATCACTACCATCAGGTGAGCCACTTGCTCGTTAGTAATAATAATAATAATAATAGCTTTATTTCTTCTCTCACACAGATAATAGGTACATGAAAAATGTCTTATTAACAATTAATTCATTAATGTTTGCTTAACATTGTAGAGGTGAAATCTGTGTGAGAGACTGGTATCCGTACTAGGTGGTAAACCTGTATGACAGATGACCAGCCTCTCCTAACTCTAGACATGAAGGTGTAATTTGGCATTCAATGATTAAGTTGTGTTGAGGAAGTATATCAGTACTCGAGATGTGTGTGTGTGTGTGGTGTGTGTGTGTGGTGTAGTGTGTGGTTAGTCGCCCTCTAATATATATATAACTATGTTAATTTCCCATTTTCATTTCCCTTATCTCCGAAGTGTGATGCAATTGGTCTGAAATATTTACGACTTTCATCATATATTTATTTTATTCGTCATATATGTAGTTTGATTTGATGGCTTTTGACTGTAAAGACAGAAGGAAAAAATACCACAATTTTTACAATATTTTTCACAAAACACTTTAGTATGCGTTCCCATTTTTAGTTGCTAATATATAATTGTTTGTACGTATAAGAGCATCGTATTAGCTGAACGTGTGCAAAACAAATTTTTATACACCTTTGTGATAAATAGAAAACTTGTGCCGTAGATATTAAGTTATTTTTGTGTTATGAATTGGGTCAAAATTTTCTTACGAGTAGTTTTATTTTATATTAATTTCACACGTTTTGAATTTTACTGCCTAACCGGATAATAGAAGCAAACGGGGGCTCAAGCCAACAAGCAAAAAAAGACTTCAAACTAAGTACCCCGCGTTCCCGGAGCTCCCCCTATCAGGCGCCAAGAGAAGTCCACGGCAGGTTAGGTTTAATCAGAAAGTTTTGCGCGTGGCATGCAAGTACGATCGGCTGGATAGTACGATATATCGGACTGTAGTCATGCCATAACTAGATTAGAATCGTGCTAAAGGCGCCGTCCCATCGCTTACCGATTAATTTGATTTTTAAATTCCATTAAATATCATGATATTTCACTGAGCTTAACTTAATTAATATAGAAGACTAGCGGCCCGGTACGTGCTTCGCTACGTATAAGGCATAGTAATAAAAAATGTTTATTAAGTACATTTATTCAAACAAAAGAATATTATAAATTATGCTATGGTATTTTTATTGATGATTAAAATTTCGATGGATAGAATCTAACTGTTTTTATATTTTATTTTTAGGCTCCACTACCTGCCCCAGTATGGACAGAAATGTTTGATGCAGTAAACAGATTAGTTCGTTGTCCTATGCCTGGTTTAGAAGTCATTCAGGAAGACTGTCTTGTAGCCAACGTATACGTGCCTGACACAGATGAAACCAATCTACCCGTTCTGGTCCACGTTCACAGTGGAGGATTTCAATTTGGTTTTGGAGAAATACAGACATTTCAAACTTTTGTACGCACCCATAGAATTATTGTAGTCAGTTTCAACTACAGACTAGGAGCTCATGGATTTTTATGTCTTGGCACTGAAAAAGCTCCTGGTAACGCTGGCATGAAGGATCAGATAGCCTTACTACGCTGGGTCAACGCTAACATTGCCAGTTTTGGAGGCAATCCCAATGATGTAACAGTTGCCGGCTGTAGCGCTGGTTCTGGTTCGGTAGATCTCTTAACTATATCAGGTGCTGCAGCAGGTCTTTTCAATAAGGCTATACTTGAGAGTGGCGCTACTACTGGCTATGTAGGCCTACAGATAGATCCTATTGGAAATGCGAAGACTTACGCTGAATTGTTAGAATTTGATAACATTGATGATATAACTAGTCTAGAAGAGTTTTATACAACAGCTTCATTTGCTCAGCTTTTAGCACGACAAGATGCAATTATCAATAATAAAGATTCTAACGTTTTATTTGCTCCCTGTATTGAAAAAGACTTGGGCCAAGAAACTGTTATTACGGATACTCCCGTGAATATTATCACGAGTGGAAATTATACTAAGGTACCTTTATTGTATGGTTTTACTAACTATGATGGCATATACAGGATTTCGCTTTGGGATTCATGGAAAGACATGATGAATGAAAAATTTTCGGACTTTCTGCCAGCAGAATTGCATTTTGATAGTGAAACAGAGAAGGAAGAGGTAGCAGCGAGAGTGAAAACTTTTTATTTCCAAAATGAGCCTGTGAGTGAACAGAATATTGAAGCATACATTCATTACTTTACAGACGTACTCTTTGGCTATCCTATGTTGAGAGGCTTGAAAGCTCGTGTTGAGTCTCTCGATGACCTGATATATCTGTTTGAATATTCTTTTGTGGACAGCAATACACAGGGTGTCTTAGGTACTGATTTACGAGGCGCGCAACATTGTGCACAGCTCTTAGCAGTTATTGACCAAAACGAGACAGGTGCAACTCAAGAATACTTAAGAATGAAATCCATTATGAGAGAATACTGGTTTAACTTTATGACGACTGGGTAAGGCATATCCATATTTTTGATGATTAGGTATTTTTTTGTTATACTTAATAACATATTGGTTTCGCTATTGCGTATGACCACTGGAGTGATGACATTACTAAATACTGATTATTTGACGTAAAACTTGTACGTTTTAGACATCTTAACGGAATATTCGGTAACAGGTAACAGCATGAAATTTAATAAGAATATATACCTGTTTTATGAATAAAAATAAACTATAAAGTAAAGGAGCACGAATAAAAGTAAAATAATGGTTGGTGATTAGTAGGCAGTCATCGTACACAGTTTCTTTCTGTCATAGATCACTTGCCCACACACTTACAATAAGTATGTAATTTTTTTTAACCACACAAATATTAAATATTAAAGAAGTGGGTTTTAGACATCTTAATGAAATGTTCGGATATTAAAAAGTTGGTATGTATGGTAGGAAAATAGCATAAAATTTAATACAACCCAGTAGGTATAAGAGATAAATTTTACAACTTGTTTTCTACAGATATACAGAAAATTGAAATAGATAAGTCAGATATTTTACCAAATGATTTTTATGTTGGTACTAAAAATAATTAAAACCCTAGATTACCCTTAAACTGGTAAAAATGTTGTCCTAATATCCTTATTTCACAAAAGACTTAAAATTATTTATTCCAGGGCAGAACGAGTTATCTTTGAAATTTACACCTCGGCAGTTCGTAAAATTCCATTGTGAAAATTTGTCTAGAGATTACTGAAACAGCTCTGTCTCTCTTGGCAGTTGAAGAAACTGATAAGAACAGATAATATAATATCACACATATAATTTAATATAAGATAGAAGTAACGCTAAGAGGATCCATTAAACCACTCGTTAACAAGAAATGGTTGCATGTTGCAGGATTCCTACGGTAGAAGACTCCACAATACCGTCATGGACTCCAGCTTCAGCAAATAGGTCTCCATACATGTCGTTAGGCGCAGTTATAGAACTGAAAACAGAACGGCTAATGGAAAACCGGGTCGCTTTCTGGGACGGTATATACGACCAGTACTACGGAGGACCATCGTCACCTGAAACGACTGATGGTTCAGTTTCCCTGCTGATCTCATATGTAGCGCTCGTTGCAGCTGTACTAGTAAATATTATAATATGAAAATGTATACATAGTAAGTAGAATATTGCGTGTAATTAAAGGATTTAACAAAACAAAAGGTGAGGTGGTACAGTAACAGAAGATCTGCTGGAAAGTTATGATCAAACGATTCCTTATTTTCTAAAATATTTTTATAATTATCAACTTTTAATATAATATATGTATAGGGTTACCGACCTAGATCCTCTTTGAAATATGGATTTCATCATTTCTGGCTAATTTGACTATAAAAATTTTTCATCAATTTGCGTCGTCTTAAACTGTCCTGCAAACTTACTCACGTAATGGGGCCAGCAGCCTATAAAAATAACCTACCTGACAATATTGTAGCAATTTAGCATGTATTCTATCCTTAAAACAATGTAGCATTAAATTGTTGTAAGGATGGATTAAAAATGGGATATCGAATAGTCGTTTTATTCCTAAATAATTATTGATTTTAAAATTTTTGTAGTTTACATTTTACAATTGACATTAGACGATATCATGAAAAATATCTTTATTTATTTTATTTAATATTAATGTATTGAATTAAATAAAAAATGGGTTTTAATTCACATCGACTTTAAAAAACACTTGTAAATAGACAGAATACACACATCAACAAAGTCTAGGGATACGTTATTTTGAAATCAAACATGGCTTTATTGTTTAAAACCTATTTAGTTTCCTTAAAAAGTTTATTTACAGATTTAAACCTTGTCTATTCTTTATTCAAAATTTAAAAATTAAAATGAGAAACAAATGAAAACACGCAAAGCACAGCGCAATCTTGAGTTGTATCTAATTTCAAGAAGTTGCATTAAAATTTTTTTTGCGTGTTAATTGAAGAAAACCTGATAAATTGTTTTATTTTCTTTTCTCAATTGGTTGTGTAAGCTTTTTAGCGTCATGCCACGCCATCATTTGAGTCGAGATGAAATGTTACGGGCAGTTGGCATGTTACAAAACGGTGCTATTCAACGCGTCGTTGCTGAGTCTCTGGGCACAAGCCAAAATGTGGTATCCAGGCTGTGGTCACGTTATCGCGCTACTGGAGATGTGGCAGAACGGCACACAGGTAGATATCGTGTTACCACTCAGAGACAGGATCGATTTCTCCAAATGACCGCCAGAAGACTACCCAATATCACAGCGATGCAACTAGTGCAAAGGCTCCAGGAGGGTCAGCAGCTGCTGGTGAGCGACCAAACCGTGCGAAGGAGGCTGCATGAAGTTGGTCTTCATGCTCGCAGACCGCTACGAGTCCCAGCGCTGCGACGTGGCAATCGCGGTAGGCGACTTTTATGGGCTCAAGAACATTTGACATGGAGTGATCAACAATGGTCATTGGTGCTGTTCACTGATGAGTCCCGCTATGGATTTCATCCAGATTCGAGACGAACACGCGTTTGGAGAACTCCAGGCAGGGTCAGCCGTCTCCGACATCCACAGGAGGTCCACTCTTACCAAGGCGGGACAATTATGGTGTGGGCAGGAATACGAATCGGCGGACGAACCCAACTCATTTGGATTCAGGGCAGCATGACTGCCCATAGATACCGTGAGGAGGTAGTAGAACGTGTCATTGTCCCGCTCAGGGCCCTAACGGGGCAAGAATTTCAGCTCATGCATGACAATGCACCTTCCCATACAGCGCGGCTGGTGAGGGCCGCCCTTCGAGAACACGATGTTCAGGTATTAGATTGGCCTCCACAGTCGCCAGACTTAAACCCAATTGAACACGCCTGGGACATGTTACAGCGAAGAGCATTGAGGGATTTTCCGCCCAACTTGACAACAGAAGAACAACTTTTCGAACATTTAAAAAGAACTTGGGACTGCATACCCCAGCAAGACATTGACACCTTAATTTTAAGTATGGAAAATCGTTGCCGCTGTGTGATTAATGTTAGAGGAGGAAATACCGATTACTGATTATCAGATTTGGTAAGATTTTTATTCATTTAATTCGATTGAATAATTTTATAAGAATAAAATGTTTTTGTTCACTCAGTAATTTTCTATGGCTTAATTAATTTAAGACTTTTATTAATTAGAAAAACAAAATCATCGTGTTGTTAATGTTTAAATATCGGCCATGAAATTATCTTTAATTCTTCCATTTACAGTCATAACAAAATGTTTATAGTTTTCTAGATAATCAATGAAATGTTCAATATCCCTAGATTGTGTTGATGTGTGTATGTTTGTAGTGATATAAATATACATAATTATTATATATCCATAATTATTTCTAATATAAAAATATTTTAATTCTAATTTAAATAAATCCAAAATGCTAATATAACATTTATTCGTAATATTAATGATATTTAGCGATCTTAATATAAATTTGTTAATAAGAATATATCATGTATAAACATTGGCATGTATACCTGTTTACGAATAAATAAACAATAAACTGAAGGACTATGAATTAAAATAATGAATGTCTCGTTATTTTTATAGGCAGTTATCATCCACTGTTTTTTTTTGTTATAGATCACATCCCTACACACTTCAATAAGTTAGTTTTTGAAATATAACATTAAAAATGGTTAAAAATTAATATCTAATAAGTAATTAGTAAAGATTAAACGTATATATCTCATAAGTAAAGATTAAACATATTTGTTAAATTAGACAGAAAGCTATTTATACCCTATATTAGTCCACTTTATGTGGCAGAGTTTACCCCTAAAATGTATGTTTTTTCTGGTATTAAATATTCTTTTTTTACGGTTAACGTGTCCATAATCACGTCACAAAGGAGTGCACCATGGCCATCTGCTAAACCATAATTGTGGTCTATTTAACATACATACATACATAGACTCACGCCTGTTTCCCAGAGGGGTAGGCAGAGACAACGGATTTCCATTTGTCACGATCTTTGCATACTTCTTTTGCCTCGATTACTGTCATTATATTCTTCATACATGCTCGCCGGTTTAGGGTACTTCTGACCTGCCCTTTCTTGAGAACATCTCCAATTTGGTCAGAGAATGTTCGACGTGGTCTTCTATTTAACATCTTTCTATATCTTCTATCTATCTTCTGGTACATTCGTGATAAAATTATCTAAATAAGAGCTAGCGTTATTTCTTAAATAAGTAGGGCAGTTTATCAGGTGTCTAAAATTTTAGTATTTCATTAGGCTCAAAAATTCAGTCTTTTTTTTATTATTCACCAACAAGTTAATATTATACAATTTTTATAGATGAAAAATTCCAGTAATTTCTCTAAATTTTGCATAAATGACTCATAATTGTTGTCTGTTGGGCTTCTATAGCAGCAACAGATATATAATCCAGTTTCTATATATTTTATACCACATATCTCGAAACTCTCTAACTTGTACAATTTATTTATGGTATTAATATTTTCGCAGTCTTTGTTTTGACGCGCTAGAATATACAAGGAAGAGAAGGGGGGGGGGGGGAGTCTCGTCTTAAAGGTCAATATTTGTATCAAGTGTCAAGTGTAATGTCAATTTAAGGATTAGCATGTGCAGTCAAATTATTTAGATTTGATGTCAAACCTTCAATAGCTGTTGGGTCCGTTTGTGTAATGTAATATAAGATGTAATATAAAAAAATAAACATTTTAATGGGTTCTTCTCAATACAATTTAGTTATATAATACCACAAAAACCTAATACCTAATAGAATCATGATCTTATATTGTGTACAAATTATAATTTTACCAGAAATGACATATAGCAGGTAATACCATAAATCAAGAAGTAAGTAGGTAGGTACACAATATACGATCAAGATTCTAATAGGTATTATGACTGCACGCTTTATAGTAATCGCAATGCTATTTTTATTCTATCTTATCTTCACTATCCTGTAATATGTTTACTACATAAACGACAATTTTTTAGGTATTATATAATGGTAACAGACGTGTTTCTTTTAGAAATATATATTAGGTAGACGGTATTATGATATTATTAATGTCTGTTATTTTTTAATTTTAAAATTACGAATATGAATTATACAGTAATTTAAACGATAATTTGCATATTTGACGAAAGAGATTGGACATAAAATCAACAAAATGTAATGTGTTTAAAATTGTGTTTTTTTATTATATTATATTATTATATTATATTATATTTAACGCACATCCTGAAAATGATTTGTCCAGAATGGTTTACTGAATCGATTTATATCATTTTTACCCGACTGCGGGACGCAAAGGGTAATGTGTTCATCAGGCTATGTATGTATGTATGTTCCTTTGAAGCACTATACAGACCAAACGCCTGGATCGATTTTAATGATTCGTACGTCAATCGATTCCTTTCAGTCCGGAAAGTGTCACTAAAGACATGACGTTAGTGAAAATTCAATATGGCGACTACTGGACGCCATATTGTGAAAATTAAAAAAAATAAAGTCAACAAACTATGTCATGTGGGGTATCGTTGAATAGGTATGTAAAAAACATTTTTAGTTTTCTTTCAACATTATTCGATTTGACCGGCCGTTTAGGAGCTATATCGATTTAAAGTTGCGTAACAACTATTCTCACATGTAGGTTTTAAAACAGTAGAAATTTACGATGAAAAGACGAAAACTTCGTATGACTGTGCGTGTGAGTGTTGATGGACATATACTAAAGTATCTATTAGGTATATTGGACTACCTAAAGTATCTAAAGGCTAACTTATGGCAGATCCCCTCAAATAAAGGACACAATTAAACCGCGGCCCTCAGTCCCCGGTAGCCCTGCTATTCCCAGCCGTGGTAACAGCCGTGGTTACGGCAGGGCAGGGGGTGCTAAGAATCCCCGGCAGATTCCGCGTTACCAAAACCGACGACTACTGGCCCTGGCAACATACAACACACGCACACTGCGGACCGACGAGAAGATGATCGAACTGGAGGAAGAATTGAGCAGGTTACATTGGGACATAATAGGATTATCTGAAGTTCGAAGAGAGGGGGAGGACACAATAATCCTGAAATCCGGGAATCTGCTCTATTTCCGGGAGGGCGACCAACTGTCCCAAGGTGGTGTTGGGATCATAGTACACAAGTCCCTCGTCCACAACATACTGAAAATCGGGAGTGTGTCGACTAGGGTTGCGTACCTTATACTCAGAATTACCAAGCGGTATTCGTTGAAGGCCATACAGGTTTACGCGCTGACTTCGACGCACTTCGACGATGAGGTTGAGGTCATGTAATGAGGATATTTCTAGAAATATAGCTCTAGAGCCATACATACCTCGAACTCTTATTTCACTGTGGTCATGGTGGACTTTGATGCGAAGCTGGTTTAACGATTCGGGAATGAGCTGAGAGTGGGGCAAATTGTAACTGAAGACCGGAATCCACGGGGCCAAATGTTGGCCGACTTCATGGAGAAGGAGGGACTCTTTATGATGAACTCCTCTTTCAAGAAGCCGGAAAACCGCAAATGGACCTGGGTAAGCCCCGACGGGGAAAAAAAACGAGATAGACTTTATCTTGTCGACGAGTAGACAGATGTTCAATGACGTCTCAGTAATCAATACGGTTAAAACCGGGAGCGATCACCGACTGGTGAGAGGCTCATTGAACCTAAATGTCAAGCTCCAGAGGTTCCGACTGATAAAGTCTACGCTCCGACCTTTACCCATCTACATCCAAAACCCTGAACCCTTTTAGCTCGAACTGCAAAACCGTTTCAAATGCCTAGCAGATTGCGAGGAAGTGGACTCATACCACGACAGGCTCGTAGAAGCTGTCCATACGGCTGGGTCTAAGGTCTTCAAGGCCCGACGTACAAACAGAACCAAAAAGATGTCTGACTATACCCTGCAGCTTATGGACGAAAGACGGAAAATGGTTCTGACATCCTCTGATGATGCTACCAGATACCGGCAGCTCAACAGACAGATCTTAAAGTCTTTGACTCGCGACACGCGTCAATTTAATACAAATTGTATTAAAGAAGCTATTGAGCGGAACAAAGGCTCTAAAGTGTTTGCAAGAGAACTATCTGTTAGACAGAGCCAACCGACGAAGCTGAAGACTGAGGATGGCAGAATCGTCACGTCTAGACCTGAGTTGCTGGGAGACATCGTGAGGTTCTACGGACAGCTGTATACGAAAACCCAATCACCTGTCAATAGTTGTGCCTCAGATCCCAGAGCACGACTAACCCAACACTTACCGACGACATCCCGGACGTCATCCTGTGTGAGATAAGAATGGCTCTCGAACAGCTTAAGAACAACAAGGCGCCTGGTGATGATGGAGTTACGGCAGAGCTTCTGAAGGCGGGTGGTACACCAATCCTACGGGCCCTTCAGAAGTTATTTATCTCCGTCATACTAGAAGGTCAAACGCCACAAGCATGGCACAGGGGTGTGGTGATGCTCTTCTTCAAAAAGGGCGATAAAACCCTCTTGAAGAATTACATTGAGAAGGGTCATTTTTGCTGGTGTCCCATACCACTTCAGGAAGCACACTTTCCCAGCTTCTGCAACATCACTATGGCTGGAGCTTGGGTTGTAAAAGATCTTTGCTGCTTCCTTAATAATTTCCCAATTTAAATACAATTTACAGAAACCCACCTTGCTTCTTCTAAACGTTGCTGATGTTGTATCGTAGCCGGTAAATAAGTGTAAGAAGAAGATGTGTTCATATCCATGCTATTGCATCTCATTTTTTGTCATTCATTCATTCATCGTCATTTTTCAGTTTTAGCCAGTAAGGTTGCGTTTCCTAAAGTGAGCATTGAGCGAAAAGCAATCTCCATGATGTTTTTCCCGCCTAAGCTCAGTTATCTGCTGTTACAAAAAAACGCGAGATCTTACTGTTACCGCCCTTACCTCGTGGAGGTACTCCCAGCTTATGTTAAAATAAATTTAGAGATAATTCGGGCATCAGGTAATGGTCATCACGCTGAATAACTCATCATCATCTTGTTCCCACTAATATGCTAGTGGGTTTGAATTCCGCACTTAGTCCCGATGAGGACCATTGTATGTGAGCGATGACGGCCTTCACTCCATCCAGCACACCTCCCTCCAGAAGCATATCAGGTCTCCTAAACTTCTCAAGGCATCTGTAAGAGTTCCGCTGAATAACTTAAATTATCTATATTTCTGGAGCATGTAGCTCATAAACGAATGGAAATATGAAAAAGTATATGAGATCAAAGTTATAGTGAATTTTGTAAGCTTTAATTTTATCTTGGAATATTTTTTGCTAAAACGCAACTTTTTAAAGATATTAGCAAAAAACCTAAAATTGAGGTCTTTGTCCCCCCTCCCCCCTCCTCCCTCCGCCTAACCTCCTAGACGTCAGGACTTTTAGTATGTTTTCCCTCTAAGTACTCTGAACAAGTTTCTGAAAATATCCCTTAGGTTCCCGCTCACGCACTCTATACCCTCCTTTGAGTCATTCCTTGATCGGACTAATAACAGTTGATCGTTATTGTGACTGGAAATTGCACATTGATCAAAAATGCATCAGAATCAATAGGTTTGTATACGTTTTGTCACGACTTTGCCTTACAAAACAGCCTTATTACCAATCGATATTGATGGCATCTCTCGGGTACTTTGGTTCTATCCTGAGGTATGGTATCTTTTAATGTTTTTAAACTTTCGCTATTTGTACACATTTTTTTTTATATACTGTGGACACGGGTCTCAATCGCGATAAATATATCGGCAAATCATTACCTTGGTTACCCGACGTATGGTACTATGGGGCAATTCAACAGATAAATCGAGAGCATTTCTATTGCAAAAAAAAATGCGTTAAAGCAATTACAGGTACTCCTCCGTTTGTCTCATGTAAATCATTGTTAAAAGGACTAAAAATTATGACTAGTGTGTTTGTACATTTTTCAAATTGGTGTATTTGTGAAAATGCAGCCACAGTATTTACTAGAGCTAAAGATGTTTTTCCTCGCAACATGATAACTAATACAACGAAAAAGTTCCTATGCTGTATGTGTGAAAGTGTATAATGCTTTGCCGCAAAGTATTAGACATTTTTCAGTGGTAAAGTTCAAAAACCAACTCAGACTGTGGCTCCTAGAAAAATCATTCTATTCAATCAAATCAAATTTTTGACTGCACGTGAGGCGCAACGGCTAAGGCAGTCGTGTTGCCGCTTCGTGTCGCGGGTTCGAGTCCCGCGCCCGACAACTACTTGTGTGACCCATAAATAGTTGTTCTGAGTCTGGATGTAATTTGTGTCCGTCTATTATATGTTGTTAAGTACCCTGCAACACAGGGATTAGATTCCATATTGCATATTAAAAAAAAACTGTGATTTATTTAATTAATTATATTATTTGTGTAAAATTTGACATATAACAATCACACATTTCGCATGCTGTTTATGAGTAAAATTGATGAGACTAACCTAATAGTAAGACCACCACTGTACTCTATTTTAGTGAAATAAATAAATGCATGAATAATATTTAATAACTAAATCTAGATAATCAATGATAAAAATATAAAAAAAAACATAAATATTAAGAACAAAAATTATAATATATACTTAATGTGGTTAACTTATTTTTGAAACTAGCTAGGAACTCATAACTAAAAAGTACAAAATAAAAAAAAAATATTTAATAAATAAAAAACCCGACTGCGTAAATAATGAACCTAACTACGTACATAGACAAAGAACTGAAAAGAAAAAAACAAGCACATAGATGGCTGGTGGTCTAAAATTATATAATGTAATATTGAATGAATACTATTGAAGAAATTAAAATATATTCTAATAATGAAACATAACAACTGAACAGTCGGGAACCATTGACAAATTAGATTGGCTGTCGACTAATGGATCCCGACTGTTCAGTTGTTATGTTCCATTATTAGAATATATTTTATTTTCTTCAATAGTATTCATTCAATATTACATTATATAATTTTAGACCACCAGCCATCTATGTGCTTGTTTTTTTCTTTTCAGTTCTTTGTCTATGTACGTAGTTAGGTTCATTATTTACGCAGTCGGGTTTTTTATTTATTAAATATTTTTTTTTTTATTAATATAGGTAGTTTTTTATTCCAAAATAATTAAAACTACGGAAATTATTGACATATTAACCCTGTACAGTCAAAACGAATTAAAATATCTAATAAATCAAAGTAATAAGACTTTTAAAATCGCAGTTTATTTGTACTTGTACAAATTCCCTCATTCAATACAAAATAAAGAAAAATAAACTTTATTCCAAGCAACTAATTTAGTAAATAACAATGCATATACATGTTAAATAAAAAATTCAGTGTATGTATTATGATTACAACATAATATTCTAATTGGGGTGTCTGAGGGTGTGCGTTAATTACGTTACATGTTGTATTATTATTATAAACAACTTTTCTTCCATTGCATATTCCACATTAATAATCACCAAGCGTGGCGATTAAGGCATATCCCTCCAAATGATGGACACAACATCTTCAATCAAATCTTTTGGGCAGGCCGTTCTCCAGCAGTGGACGTCATTCGGCTGAATTAATAATTTACTAGATTACCCTACCACTGTTTCATATTACCGTGATCGCTGGAATATAGCATCAGACAAAAGTATAATTTAATATTAGAGTCTGCATAAAATGACACAAATATAATACAGAAAAGAATAAAAGTCTAGGGGTTATCTTTTAAGATATTCGTCTTTAAAGTTCTTGGTGGGGACAAAGTGGGGGTGGTCTGTCTCGCTCTCGCAAAACAACTTAGTCTATAAATTCTATATATATATATAGGCTTTACTACAGGTGAAGTCATATGTTCGTACAGCGCGTTCGTCATCCAACAAGAGCATATACACACAACTTCGTTAGTTTAAAGGCAATTTAAAAAAAACTTGAATTCTTTTAAAATTAACTTAAAAAACTCATCGCCATCATATACCTACCCTAATAATAGGGTAATTAATACAGCAATTTTATCACACTATCTGTGGTATTGATAATATTATTACAAGAACAACAATTACACAACAAATATTTAAAGTATAAAAGTGATGTGCGATGGTTTTTATATTAATTTGATCCGTCGCGATGTGGAAGTCGGCGCTGCTAGTGTTATGTGCGGCGGTGGCAGCGCAGAATGAAGAATGGCGGGAAGTGAACATAGCCCAAGGCCCTCTGCGCGGGCGCTTTGCCTCTGAGGGTGGCATTTATACCTTTATGAACATCCCATATGCCACTGCTCCGACGGGGGTGGATAAATTCAAGGTACGTAATGTCCGGAAATTTGAATCTACTGGAAAAATTAACGTAAAACGTTTGAGAACTGATTTTGGTAATTTGTTTTGTTTTATGGAAATAGATTTTCGTAAGGACCCATATATTATTTTTCTATTGTCATTACGCGACCGTGCTAAAATATCCAGGCTATTTATGCCAATTGCTAACTTAAATGACGAACTGCTAAATGAATGGCAATGTAGATGGAATACCTCAACCAAGGGTAGCCATCTGCACCAGTTCTTTCCGGGCGTACGCGAACGGTTAAATAAAACTTGGCTAATCACCGACCATTGTGTTGCACAATTTCTTATCGGACACGGCAATTTTAAAAGTAAATTGTTTAGTTTCAAATTAGTGTCTTCACCAATCTGTCGGTGCTCAACTTCCTGTAACGAATATGAACAAACTGCTCACCACATACTGTGGGAATGTGATCTCTGGCAAAATCAGCGTGATATTATGTTAAATAGCTTGCAACCATTATCTGGAGTAGTTTATTATACGGATCTTGTAGCAACAAGGAACAACTTCCGTGCGTTTAAGCGCTTTTGCCATACCTACTATTGGATTCAAATATAACAGCTCATTTAGGACCCTTAAATTGATCCTCTATGCTTTTGCAGCTGGCTTCTCTAGTTTGCAATTCTCTCGTTTAATGAGGCTATAGCCTCTTTATATCATTCTTTCTCCCGCTTTGCTCTGGAGGGTAGTGGAACTATTCATTTCTAACTCCTCCTTTTTTTCTGATTAAATTCGTTGCGGGATCCAAGACAGTTAAAGCCATTCCCCGGGACATGCCTGAGCCTCACCGCTCAGTGTCATTTCATTGTGTGCCACTGTTGATCCTGGCTTACAGGAGTTGCAGTGGTGGGTAAGAGGGAGGGACTAGTCCCGATAAAAAAATTAAAAAAAAGAAGGTCGTCTTCAACCCTTTATTTTTGATTTGATAGGTGATGCTTAAACTTTGTGACTGATTAATGTATTTTTAAGTTATATTATAGGTATCTTACTTATCAAAAACTCATCATAGGGGCTACCCTAACGGTAATCCACTATGGAAGTTTCGTAAAAAGTATATTGGTGAATGAAGAATTTGTTATTTTGATTAGTATTTTATTTCATAATATTACTATTTTATTTTTGTAACTATGTAGTAGGAGATAACTACGAGTGTACTTACTCTTAAACTGATTTCTTTCATTTAAAACTGTTTTTTTTTTATAAATAGTGAATAAATTTATTTTGTTTTCATTTATGGCTGGTTCTTAGAATTGTCGTTTTAGAACTATAAATAATACTACGAGTCGTAAGAGACATTCTGGTAGATTACTTGTGACATTTAACCCATACTACCACTTTCACAGACATTGCCGCATGTCGGATATTTTCTTTTGCCCCTTGGAGTACAAAACTTGATGGGTGGAAGTACCACATTTCCATTACTTCATCCCACTTGCATCGTCGCTAATGTCTAACATCCTCACTATCTTCTTACTAAGCACTGTTTCTTATGCTCTATTACCTATTGGCGTAATTATGTTAATCGCCGCTTATTCTATTCTACCCATTTTTATTATTATAGAGTCATGCCAGTTATCCTTCTCTACCCATTTAAGTTATTCTAGAGCCATGTCGCTTATGCCCTATTACCTTTTCGTTTTTTTCTATTTGGAGGTATCTTATGCCGAACTACTTTACAAGAAAAATAAGGTTATTTGGTATAAGCGACATAAAATCACATAAAACAACATCTAATCAAAAAACTAAAAATGCCAATGAATGCTTTTACTTATCTTGATTCTAGAACTGTTTCTATTTTAACAATACGACAAAAAAGTTATGTTCGTTTTTCTATAATTTCAAACTTTAAACTGCTCCCCTGAACAATTTGGTTTTTGTCGCTTATCCCCTACTTCCTTTTAACCGTCGATATTATTATATTGTTTGTGTTTGTTATGTATATATTACCTAATTTTTATGTGTACCCAAAGGTAAGTACTATTTCTAATGTATCTACATACATACATACATACACAGACTCACGCCTGTTTCCCAGAGGGGTAGGCAGAGACAACGGATTTCCATTTGTCACGATCTTTGCATACTTCTTTTGCCTCGATTACTGTCATTATATTCTTCATACATGCTCGCCGGTTTAGGGTACTTCTGACCTGCCCTTTCTTGAGAACATCTCCAATTTGGTCAGAGAATGTTTGACGTGGTCTTCCCCTTCCGGTTGTCCCATTCACACAGGCCAGGTATATTTCTTTTGTCAATCTTCTTTCATTCATCCTTTCTAAAATGGCCAAACCATCTCAGCATGCCTTTTTCAATCTTTGTGACTACATCCTCTTTCACACCACAACGCTCTCTTACATCAGTATTTCGAGCTCAGAGCTCTCATTTCCACTGCATTTATTTTACTTTCATTCTTTTTCTGCCATACCCAACTTTCACTTCCATACATTAAAGTTGGCACTAACACTCCATCGTACACGGCTAGTCGATCCTTCTTTGATACTTGCCGGCTACTCATAAAGGCGTGTAGTGCCCCATTCACTCTGTTCCCTGCATTTACTCTTCTAACAATATCTTTTTCATATTTCCCATCTCTCGTAAGCAAAGTTCTCAAATATACAAACTCATTCACCTGTTCGACTTTCTCTCCTCCAATCACAATATCACACGCTGTCGTGTATTCATCCCTCTCAAATACCATTACTTTCGTCCTACTGCATTCATTTTCATCCCTTTCCTTTCAAAAGATTCATGCTTACTTGTTACCATCACCTGCAACTCGTCCGCCGATGATGCAAGTAAAACTTGATCATCAGCGTAAAGCAGACATTTGATGAGTAACTCATTCATCCTTACACCGCATTCACTTTCTTTCAAATCTTTTAAACAGCTATCCATGAATAGGTTAAACAACCACGGTGACGCTACACATCCCTGTCTAACACCCTTTTGGATGCTAAACCACTCGGTGTATGACCCGTTAATCCTCACGCAAGCTCTGGAATCCCTATAAAGAGATTTCAGTGCTTGAACAAGGTTGTCTTTCAACCCATACATGGACAGTACCGACCATAGTTCACTCCTCAACACTCTATCGTAGGCCTTTTCTAAGTCTACGAAGGCACAGTAAACCTTTTGGTTTTTGCCCAAAAACTTCTCTACTATGCTTCGCAGAGAAAAGACCTGATCCGTGCATCCCATTCCTTTCCGAAAACCCGCCTGTGCCTCCCATATTTTCGCATCGGTTTCTTTCACAACTCTTTCAACCAATACTTTTGCATATAACTTACCAACGACGCTGAGCAGACTAATGCCCCTATAGTTTTTACAGTCTTGCCGTGAGCCTTTCCCTTTGTAAAGAGGTACGATGACAGCCTTGCACCAATCACTTGGCACTTGGCCGGTGGTATAGCATAAATTGAAAAGGCTGCACAGCTGACTCGCTATGACGCCATGTCCAGCCTTCAGCATCTCGGAAGTTATCCTGTCATACCCTGGTGACTTACCTGATTTCATACCCTTAATAGCTTTCACAATCTCATCCATACCAATGTCATCTTTACATTTGTTCTTGTCTATACTTAGTGAACTACGTTCACTCTCTGTTACACCTCTTTCATACAAACTTTCAAAATACTCCTTCCAACGTTTTAACACGCATTCTTCCCCCTTCACTATATTTCCATCTTGGTCTCGTGTGGATTTCAGTTCTGAGGTTTAAGTTATGCCTCTTACTGATCTAACGGATTTCCAGAAAAACTTAATGTTCGTCTGAAAATCCTTAGACAACCTTCTATCAAAATTATCCTTTTGTTCATTTTTCTTTTCGTTCACCACATCTTTTACAATTCCTTTCATTTTCCTATAATCATTCCAGGCCCTTTCTATATCCTCATTCGTCGCCTTATGCATTCGTTCGTTTGCTCTGGTGGCTAGCCAGTCTAACCACGCTTTCTTCTTTTCACATACAACTTTTTGTACACTTTGATCCCACCAAATATTCTTCATCTTTCTTCCTCTTCTTCTCTTTATTACACCACATACTTCACCAGCTACACTCACCAAACCTTCTTTGACTACCTTCCATAGCTTTTCTACTTCTCTTATGTCTTCAGATCCCTCAAACTTCTCAACCAACTTACTTTTGTACTCATCTGCTACTTCTTCCTCTTGCAGTTCCTCTACTTTTATTCTCTCTAGTACACTTTTAGTCTCAGGGATTCGGTGGCGCCATCCTTTGAATAGACCACTTATTCGGCTCATTACCAGAAAGTGGTCTGTATGGATTGCGGTCCCACGATAGACTCTTGTGTCTAGAACATTCTTTCTAAGTCTTTCATCTACAATCACGAAGTCAATCATACTCTTTCTAACATTTTTCCTCTCTCGTGTAAACGTATGGATTCTTTTATGTTCAAACATAGTATTTATAACACAAAGACCCCATTCCAAACATATCTCAAGCAGACTGTACCCATTCTCATTCTCACTCTCGTCACCGAATTGACCTAGTACTCTTTCAAAACCATCACGTTTTATTTTACCCCAACCCATCTATTAAAATCACCTAACATTATTACTCTTTCATTATACTGACTTAACCGCAACACATCTCTCAGGGTCTCCCAGAATGCCTTTCTTTCCTCTTGTTCTCGCTGTATTATAACTGCACCCATATCTACAGGAGCGTACACCCCTACTAGGAAGAGGTTATACCAACTTTCATTCTCAACCACATTACTCTTGCATTCACGCATTCAAACTCAGTCACACACTCAGACATACTTGTGGAACGAATGAGACCCACACCTTGGCAAGCTCGGGTGGTGTTCGGTACTCCAGACCAATACGCCGTGTATAGTCCGTGTTTTGTAGTATCACACCCTTTCCGCTTCGTCCCATTCACACACAACACATCGATCCGCTTTTTACTCATCAGCTGACATACTTCGTCCATCTTTTTTTTTTTTTTGATTAGGCATGGGGAATGCCTACGCATGCCACCCGCAAAAAGTGTCTGCGGGTGGGTATGTCGGACTCGCACCGACTAAACCTAACCTGCCGTGGACTTCTACTGGCGCCTGATAGGGGGAGCCCCGGGAACGCGGGTATGCTGCTCCGGTGCCCCCCTTTTGCGCCGTGTCCCAGATGGTCGGGACACGCACCCGGGGAGGACTGTGGGTTGCCCTCCCCATTTGCCGACTCCTGCCAGTACGGCACAGCGACTGCGCCACAAACAGTTCGCTGTCTTCCCGGGGCTGCTTGCACGTGGCGGCAGTTGAGGACACTTCGCATACTGCCACGCAGCCCCGAGGGGAGTTGGGCTAACGGCTGCCGCCGCCACCCCGACGCCTCCTCCGCCTACGAGCGGGATCGGCTCTTTCACGATCCCGTTCGGCGGCCTCCTTCTGCAGCAAAACTGCCTCACAGAAGGAGACCACGGCGTCCCATTTGGTGGAGTCGCCAGCCAGCATCGCATACACGACTGCTGGCGGCGAAAGATCCCGTCCGATCTCAGCGACCAAGACTCGTCTCTCGGCCTCCCAGGCCGGGCACTCCTCCAGCGTATGCTGGGCAGAGTCCAGGTCGCTCCCGCAATGGTGACAATGTGTCGTCGCTTCTCGGCCGATCCGGCACAGATACTCACCGAAACACCCGTGTCCGGTGAGTATCTGTGTCAGTCTGTAGGTGACGTTACCGCCCTTCCTTCCCACCCAGGCCTCGAGGTGAGGCAGGATAGCACCGACGGCACGTTGGCGCGCGTTCAGGCGCAACTCCAGTCGTACGCGCCACACTTCGTCCATCTTACCTTCTATTCCTCCTCCAACATTCAACGTAGCAAAACGGCTCTCCGTTGACCACTTTTCGCCTCTCTGGGAAACAAGACGTGACGGGTGGCGGACTACGTCGCCGCCATTTAAGGGATTAAAAGTAATTGTATCCATTGCGTTCCCACGAGTATTAGGGACTAAACGGTCCACCCTCGCAGAGCCCTATACGGGGGTAAGGCGGATCCATGCTGTGTCCTATGACCGCCAACATAGACACTCTCCGTTATCGACCAGAATACCCTCTGGCCCAGAATCCCTCAGCACGGGTCGGATAACACTTTGGATCGGGGTTTTGTTTCAGGTATGCTCCCTCGGACTAAATAGCTCACTTGTGCTCGTCCCCTGCGTCTCGGTGAGCGTACAGTAAGCCAGCTAACTCGGCCTGTGAGTGCCGCCGTTGGTATGCATAATTATGCCTACTCTTCCGCCGCCGCTCTAAGTTACTATCCTGTACTGATAGTAACTATGCTATCGTAGGCCTCTGATGAATCCTAAGATTCTAGAGCCCCCGATAGAGGCAGTTTAAGGTCATACCCGGGACCAAATCTAATGTATCTGTACACCGACAACTGCCCATCTCAATAACTCCGGTTGTATGGAAGAGATCACATTTTGTGATAAGACTGCCCGATGTATATGTCATAATATTTATATGTAAGTATTACAATATAATGTGAAGTAGGAGCATGGTGATAAAAGTGAGTCATTATCCAATTCTCTGGTTTTACTTACGCCCCGCAACACAATTAACATGGCGCAGACGGTAGCATAAAAATAAACATAAAATTAATTAATCGTGAGGATTCGGCTGTAAAATATATCCTTATAAGAAAAAAGAACCTAAAATAAAATGGAAACTGTTTTATCTCCCCCACAACCATTTCGTTTTGAAGAGAACTCGTTTGACGTGACGTCAGGGAAGCTGAGCGAAGGATGGAAAAAGTGGAAGAGAGGCTTCCAAATATATTTTGATGCCTGTGAATTAAATCAAAAGTTGCCTGTGATCCAGTTTAACATATTTTTACATATTGTTGGAGAAAAATACCGTGAAATTATAGAACAATTCAAGGAAATAACTTTGGATGGTGTGTTAAAAAAACTTGATGGTCACTTCCAAACCAAGAAAAATTTTACGGTCGAACGGCACAAGTTTTTTACAAGAAATCAGCAACGGAACGAGACTATAGATCAATATATATTACGCAAGTTAGCCCTGACGTGTGAATTTGGCGACTTGAATGAGGATACAATAAAAGACCGATTAGTGTGCGGTGTCATCAGTTCTGCGATTAGAGAAAGATTACTACGTGAAGAGGACCTACTGGACAGGGCGGTTGAAATATGTCAAGTGGCGGTCGTATCAAAAATGTACTCAGAAAATATCAGGAAAGACAATGAGGTCGTATATAATATTCATGAAGAGTATCAAGATCGAAATAACGACATATATGCGATTACGAATCGTCGAGGTTTGACGGCTCCATCGTCATCACGGGCGCCGGGCGGCTACAATACATACGACGCACATAGGAGTATTACACATAAAAAACCGGACAAAATTGAAAATATTGATGTTAATCCAACCGCACCCAAAATACATGTTTCTTTACCTACGATAACCGGTTTATCAAAAGGCATGTACCCACAAACCCTTAACTACCGCGAATGTCAGACAACATCAGTCGGAACCCAGTCATCGTACTGTACGCGTGTCTTTGTTCACGGCGCTCTCGTTTGTGTTTATCACGTTTCTGTACTAAAATGGCTTCGTGTAGCAAAAAACAGGAAATTATCTATTCGGACATGGATATAGAAGGTTAGTACTATATACTGAAGTATATTTTATTATGTTTCTTCCAAATTTTCTACTTGTATAGCCAACAATAAACAACGGCTCTTTTTTTACTGGTTTTTTGAAGAAAATTGAAATACATTAGTGTTTTTGTTTATGTGTCGCGCCTTGTCACCTTAAAATTTTTATGTGGGCATACAATGTTGACTCTAAGGAATTAGAAACTTGAATAAAAAGTCCCCCCAATGTACCCCATATTTTTTTATAGTCCTTCAAACTATAAGGGACAGAAAATAATTATATTCACAAAGCTTATTTTTTGATTTCTTTTGTCATAGATCCTTCGGAAAGCATGAAAAAAATCACCAGAATGGAGCTTTATACTATTATCAAAGAGTTCTAAGGAAAGAAGATTGAAGAAAATTTTTCATTGTTGGAGGAAAGACTTGCGCAACTAACTACATGTCCACCAGAAGAAACAAGTGTTTTTAGCCGTTCTTTGAAATATTATTATCATTCTTGAAGTGATATCAAGCGGATATGATATTGATCCTGAGAAATTCGATGACGTTGTTCTCTAAACTGCCAAACTCTACGTGGAACTGTATGGTTGGCATCCCATGTCACCTACAGTTCACAAGATTCTACTGCATGGCGCTCAAGTCCAAGTTCAATCAAGTCACATTGTACCTATCGGACAGCTATCAGAGGAGGCTGCTGAAGCCCGGAACAAACATTTTCGTAAATATCGCGTAGACTTTGCAAGAAAATTTTCAAGAGTGGACTGCAACAGAGATATTTAAATAGGTTGTTGCTGACATCTGATCCCTTCAATAGCTGCAACAGAGTAAAACGGAAGAAGAAAAGCAAGTCCTTTTCCCAGGAAGCTATTAGTATGCTTTTCGCGAAAACGATGAATTGTGACAGTTCCGACGACGAAGATGATGAGGACCAAATCACCTGTGAACTGGGAAACAGTGATTCTGATTGATTCAGTCTCCTCATCCATCCAATCCAGAAAAATCCTAAAAGTAAATACCTCTTTAATTTGTAACTTTTAAATAAATGCCTTATTATGATTAATTGACTTTTATTTAATAAAATAGTAAAATATAATATAAAATAATTTTGTCCGACTTTTTATGTCAAATACTCCTATGTGCGACGTGCGCGGGCGCAAAGGGCAACATCGGCGAGGTCTCATTCGGAGAGTCGTTGGTCAGCGGGATGTACAACCACGCGTTAATAGCTACCACAAATCTAATTCGACACCGGAGTGCAATACATGTGGCAAAGTGCATGTCTATGGTGCGTGCCCGACTTACGGGAAAACCTGTTTACAGTCGAAAATGAATCATTTTGCAAAAGTATGTCGTGTTTACTTAGTGGAAGCCCCGGAGCAACAGGTAATATATTCATTAGATAAGGATTTAAGTGATTGGACTATAGATTTAAAAATAAATGGGTGACAAATAAACTTTAAATTAGACACCGGAGCTGATGTTAACGTTTTACCATTAAGTTATTTATCGATGTTGGGTATATCATGTGATCAATTGTTGCATACAAGCACTAGTTTGACTGGTTATTCAGGCGCCTTGATTAAAGTGATTGGGAAAATACATCTTAAGGTCTACTATAAAAATAAATCTGTTAGAACTCAAAAAAAAAAAAAAAAAAAAAAAAAAAAAAAAATTATATCTATTGGAGTTTACTATTGCGGATGTCAATAGTATGCTGTATAAAGTCACTATGCTCCTACTTCACATTATCTAGTAATACCTACATATAAATATTATGACAGTATACTTTAAAGGTTTAAGTATTTTTTATTCCTTTAGTGTACAATAAAGAGTTTATCTATCTATCTACGTCGATACGAAACAATCGGTATTTTATTGACGATTACTTCCTATTGTACTATTACTAGTTATAATTTAATTGCTTTTATTTTTATTTTTAGGCTCCACTGCCTGCCCCAGTATGGACAGAAATGTTTGATGCAGTAAACAGATTTATTCGATGTCCTATACCTAGTTTAGAAGTCATTCAGGAAGACTGCCTTGTAGCCAACGTATACGTCCCTAATACAGATGAAACCAACCTACCCGTTCTGGTTCAAGTCCACGGTGGAGCATTTCAATTTGGTTTTGGAGAAATGCAGACATTTCAAACTTTTGTACGCACCCATAAAGTTATTGTAATCAGTTTCAACTACAGACTTGGAGCCCATGGATTTTTATGTCTTGGTACTGAAAAAGCTCCTGGTAACGCTGGCATGAAAGATCAAATAGCCTTACTACGCTGGGTCAACGCTAACATTGCCAGTTTTGGAGGCAATCCCAATGATGTCACAATTGCCGGCTGTAGCGCTGGTTCTGGTGCTGTAGATCTTTTAACTATATCAGGCGCTGCAGCGGGTCTTTTCAACAAGGCTATACTTGAGAGTGGCGCTAGTACTGGCGCTGTAGGACTACAGACAGATCCTATTGGAAATGCGAAGACTTACGCCGAATTATTAGAATTTGATAACATTGATGATATAGCTAGTTTAGAAGAGTTTTATACAACAGCTTCATTTGCTCAGCTTTTTGCACGTCATGATGCAGTTGTCAATAATAAAGATGCTAATGTTTTATTTGCTCCCTGTGTTGAAAAAGACTTGGGCCAAGAAAGAGTAATCACAGACACTCCCGTGAATATTATCACCAGTGGAAATTATACTAAGGTACCTTTATTGTATGGTTTTACTAACTATGATGGCACAATGAGAATTTCGTTTTGGGATACATGGAAAGACATGATGAATGAGAAATTTTCGGACTTTCTGCCAGTAGAATTGCATTTTGATAGTGAAACAGAGAAGGAAGAGGTAGCAGCGAGAGTAAAAACCTTTTATTTCCAAAATGAGCCTGTTAGTGAACAGAATATAGAAGCATACATTCATTACTTCACAGACGTACTCTTTGGCTATCCTATGTTGAGAGGCTTGAAAGCTCGTGTTGAGTCTCTCGATGACCTGATATATCTGTTTGAATATTCTTTTGTAGATAGCAATACACAGGGTGTCTTAGGTACGGACTTGCGAGGCGCAGAACATTGTGCACAGCTCTTAGCAGTTATTGACGGAAACGAGACAGGTGAAACTCAAGAATACATAAGGATGAAATCCATTGTGAGAGAATACTGGTTTAACTTTATTTCAACTGGGTAAGGCATTAATCTATATTTTATTTTCATGATGAATGATTTTTGATTGATGATTGATTGATTTAATTGACGATTGAATTTCTTTTATTATTATTTCTTATTGGTTACGCTAGTGCGTGTGGCCACTGGGTCATTATGAAATACTGATAGTTTAATGTTAAACTAGTGCGTTTTAGATATCTTTACAGAATGTACGTGAATTAAAATATGTGGCAGAACAAAACCATGGAATTCCAAATTTATTTAAAGCTTACTCGGTAATGCAGATACATTTTCAAATTTACTTGTTACAGATATACACACAGGAAAATAAAATAGACAAGACGTAAAGTAAAACGGCCTTACAAACACTACGAATTTCTTTATGTAGTAAAAATAATTAAAATCCTTAATTACTCTTAAACTGGTAAATACCTTGTCCTAACATTCTCATGACACAAAAGACATGAAATTAATTATTTCAGGGCTGAAACGAGAGACCTCTTGCATTTAGCATAAATTGAAATTTAAACCACGGCCGTTCGTAATAATCCATTTGTGAAAACGAGTCTAGATATTACTGAAACAGATCTTTCTCTCTTGACAGATGAAGAGACTGATAAGAACAGATAATATAAGATAGAAGTCATTCTAAGAGGATCCATTTAACTACTCGTTAACAATAAATGATTGCATGTTTCAGTGTTCCTACGGCAGAAGGCTCCACAATACCGTCGTGGACTCCAGCGTTGGCAGATAGGTCTCCATACATGTCCCTCGGTTCAGTCGTAGAACTGAAAACAGAACGGCTGATGGAAAACCGGGTTGCTTTCTGGGATGGTATATACGACCAGTACTACGGAGGACCATCGTCACCTGAACCGACTGAAGGTGCAGTTTCCCTGCTGATCTCATATGTAGCACTCGTAGCAGCTGTACTAGTTAATATTATAATATGATAAATGTATACAATATTAAGTAGAATATTGCGTGTAAATTAAGGGATTTAACAAAACAGAAGGTGAGGTGTACACTAACCTGTATCTGCTGGAAAGTGATGATCAGACTATTCCTTGTCAGATCATAACTTATTTACACAGTATAAAACACAAAAAAAGAGTTTGTAAAATATTAATAACATCTAGGCTCTTTTCTTAATTTTGTTGCATTTTTACGATAGTATAAAATTCGCGTGTCATAGTTTTAGTAACCCAACATCTCCTAAACGGCTTGAACGACTTTTATGAGTTTTTAACGAAGTTTTTAAGTATCTTGACGAAATTCGAGTCCAAGTTCGAGGTCAATCCTAGAATCCAACTTGACTGGACATCTTTTCCTCACAAACGCCGCAATGTCTCTAGTTGATAGTGTTCGACCAGTGTATTTTGCCAGTGATGACTTCCGGAACAGAGACGTGCTCGCTCACTATGGGCCTTGAGCCGTCTTATGCTCAGGGTCACCAAAAGAATGAGAGGGCTATACTAGGAGTTTCCTTGCGAGACCAAAGTAACGATATAGCCCGAAGAATTGTCGAGCTGAAGTGGCAGTGGGCAGGGCACATAGCCTGTAGAACCGACGGCCGTTTGAGCAGAAAAGCTCTGAATCAGCGATCATGAACCGGAAGACGCAGCTTGGGCAGGCACCCTACAAGATGGACCGATGATCTTGGGAGGGGCGATGGAAGCGGGTAGCGCAAGAGCGGCAATTATTATTGTGATGATATTTGGGAGGTCTTTGTCCAACTGTGGGCGTATCCCGTTATTTTTTATATATTAGTATTATTATATTCTGCAACTCTCAGTGGTTGATAACTGATCAATTATGAATCGATCAGTTAACCCCGCCAGGCGTCTACCGGTGTCACTTCTCACCCAGCAAGCAGCATGGAGTAGGGATGAGAAGCCGGTCTTCTGCCTTAATCACAAAATAAGCTTTTTCTCATTTCGTACACAGTTTTCGATCATTTTTTTTTGTTTGTGCATTGTTCGTAGCGGTGACGCTTATACATTTCATTTACCTTTCCCAGGGCGCCTCTTATGTTAATTATATCCTAATAGTAAATTTATCATCAATCTATGTCGTCTAGAAAAGTCCTGCAAACTGACTCACGTAATGGGCTCAACAGCCTATAATAACGTACGTAGAATATTATATCAAGCTCAAATCTTAATAGTTTTAAGGATATATTCATAGAGGGTTACCTATCGAACAGTCGTTCTATACCTTAATAATATTGTTTGATTTTTAACTACTAGTTTGAATTTTAGAACTGACACTAAACGACATCATGAATAATATCTTTATTGTTAATACTGACATGCTAATTCTGTTAAAAATGTTTAATTTAATTTATTTTTAATGTATTGAATTATATGAATCTGTTAATAAGAATATATCATGTATAAACATTGGCATGTATGTAAACCTGTTTACGAATAAATAATCAATAAACTGAAGGATATTGAATAATTGGTGTTTGTTTATTTTATAGGCAGTCATTGTCCAGTGTCCACAGCTTATTTCTGTCATAATGTACCACATCCTCCCATACTTACAATAAGTAAGCTAATTGGCAAAACGTCTTTTGCTGGTTAACTTGTTTCAATATCAATAAAAACGGCTCATTATAGTGTCAGTCTTATTGTTTATTAACGCTAAGCTAAAGCTCGCTGGGGAATCTCTATATCTCATCTAAAGATTTTCAAATATGTACTTCTGGATGTGATTGACAAAGAGTTAAGTTTGACCAATGCATCGTCTAGTCTGGTGGGTACAGGATACCCCTGGTGGGTATCCTGTACCCACCAGACTAGACGTTTCATTGTGTATAGAAAGTATACTATTGCGTTTGCTTGTATCGACTGCAATCATCATGTTGACTTACTGAACTCCTAGTAGGTACCTTGAATACGCATAATGCCTTAATTGACCGCTCTTTTCATTAATTTGCAAAGGGTTATGAAGAAGAGTTCGTTTTTGTACTTTTAAAGAAATGACGATGATTGGAAATCTAGAACTTGGATAAGGATCTAATTTAAGCTTTACTCATAATCATATAACACCTATCTATTATAAAAATAGTGGTATATACAAATGTAACGTTAAGTATTTTATGAAATCCAATGTAAATATTTCAAGACAATCCTAGCATACAAGACCAGTATTGAAAACTCGACCTATTTGAAAGTAATTTCTCTGATCATTGAAAAATTCTTGTGCGTACAACATTTTATCACTTAGTAGAGTTTGGGATTATGCTTAAGTTTGTTGTAAAATATATTACCGGGCGGAGTTCTATCAAAACAGCTTTAGTGAAACTATCCGTGCCATTTAGCGTCATCTGAATTTTTCCTCTAATAACTGCAGTTACGTGTTGTTACACCTATGTATATTGTTGGCACCTGGCTTGACAATGGGCAATTTATATAACAGGTAACGGGTAATGTAAGTTCTTTTGGTATTATATGGTTATTTTATGGTTATTTTTGGTATTATATTATATGGTTTGATTATGGTCTCTCTTTAAAATAAAATATAATAAAATATTTATGTTAACGAAATTGACACAAAAATAATACTATTTGACATTGTATTTGTATTTGATAGAACATATTATCTCGAGAACAGTCTCGAGACATGTTCTTGCTGCCTTCAAAGTGATTTCTTTCAGATAAACCTTTTGCATTGATGTGTCAAAATTGGTAGTAATCAGACGAATTTAGCAGATGGCCACCCATACAGTTATCTACGACCGCTATCACTCTTAAGACCAAGAATACGGTACGGTACTTCACTTTGCTAGTTCCTTTTTTTGAGATTGGCTGGGCACGATGCCGCGCGTCTAGATATAAAGTAGTAGTAATTTACTATTTAATTTTTTACTATGATTCAAGACCATGTTCCAACTTTAATTCTAGTCTTAACTAGCCCTAAATTGGACTTTGCTAGTTCCTTTTTTTGAGATTGGCTGGGCACGATGCCGCGCGTCTAGATATAAAGTAGTAGTAATTTATTATTTAATTTTTGACTATAATTCAAGACCATGTTCCATCTTCAATTATAGCTTTAACTAGCCCACAACTGGACTATTTAAGTAAATTTTATTATAATAAATAAATCACATGTAATAAAGCACAGAATAACATCATCTCATTCACCAAAAGAAAACAAATGATAGATGCTTGACTTTCATACCGCAGGTCGTGGGTTCGATTCTCTGACAGGACAGATATTTGTTATTTATTCTGTTTGTCCAGAGTTTGGGTGGAATTATTTAAAGGATGTATTTACAAAAGAAAAGTAGTATATCAGTTATCTGGTTTCCATAGTACAAGCTAGACAGTCAAGTAAGACCAGTGTACACATACTTACTTACTTATCGTATGGGTAGTGGTTACCCTAGCGTCAGAGTTGTTCAAGCCGCCTAGTAGGCCTCTGACATGGCTTAACGACTGTTGTCTAATCACTACAACCGGGACCGACAGCTTAAGCTGCCCTCCGAAGCACGAAGACGCTCAGAAATTATACCACTTTGGCGGTCGCCCATCTATGGACTGACCGCGAGCCTAGTTACTTAACCTCGCCGATCGCTTACGGAACGGTGAGAGCATCTAGCCATGAGCGCCTAGAGTACACATGATTGCAATAAAGAATGAATTGAATTGTTTAGTTTGAGATCTGCGCCTCTAGCACGAGTTCCTGCAGTTTACTTACTCGATCACACGTCCAGTTTCGTCCCGTACATCGAGCACCAGAGTTTTAGTTCTTAATAGTTTCCGCGAGAGGCGCTGGTGATCAATGTATGGGAGGAAACTGTACGTGTGATCGAGTAAGTACACTGCAGGAACTCGTGCTAGAGGCACAGACCGCCATGTGTGATTAATGTATTTTTGGTTGTGTTCGTATATCTCACTGAAATATGTTTTAACATTTGCAGCATATTTGTTAAGATATCTATAGATAGTATTTTCTTTTATTTACGTAACGGTGATATCAAGCCTTTATAATAATTTAAGCCTGGATATTACTGTTACGGAAAGAATACATGCACAATTTTTGTTTAATGCCGAAGTAAAATAATACATTTGTTAAAAAGCATCCTATTAAAAAACCGGCCAAGTGCGAGCCGGACTCGCCCATGAAGGGTTCCGCAGCAGCAAGTATTTCAGTTCATTAAATGAAAGGTAAATTGCGGTTTACGATTTACGACGCATTAAAAAAAACTACTTACTAGATCTCGTTTAAACCAATTTTCGTTGTTAGTTTACATGGTAATGTACATCATATATTTTTTTTAGTTTTATCATTCTTTTATTTTAGAAGTTACAGGGGGGAAAACTCATTTTTTCACTTTAGAAGTGTCTCTCGCTAACTATTCAGTTTAGAAAAAAATGATATTAGAAACCTCAATATCATTTTTGAAGACCTATCCATAGATACCCCACATTTTTTGAGATTCAGTTCTGTGTATGGGGAACCCCCAAAATTATTATTCCTTTTCAATTTTTGTGTGAAAATCTGGATCACAAAATACATCTACGTACCAAGTTTCAACAGTACAGCTCTTATGGTTTCGGAAAAAAGTGGCTGTGACATACAGACGGACAGACAGACAGACAGACATGACGAATCTATAAGGGTTCCGTTTTTTTTCCATTTGGCTACGGAACTTTAGAAAACGAATTTTATAGGCTTCTTGTCAATTAAATTTGGTTAAATAATACAACAAACGCAACTATAATCAAAATCCAAAAATTTAAAAGGTTTTGTTACATCTTTGATGATTGACAAAAATATGAAAAAAACATGACAATTAAAATTTTTGAGGTAATCGTCGTCGTTGTAATAATACCTAATAGAATCATGATCTTTTATTTTGTACAAATTATATTATTTATAACTATTTTTAATTATATTATAAACCAGATTTTACAGTTAATACTAAAATCAAGAAAATTTAAGTAGCTACATAATGTATGACCATGATTCTAATAGGTATTAACGCGCGCTTTATGTGTACGTAGTCAAAATACCTGCTGCTTTTTTATTCTTGCCTATATTATCCCATCCCATAATATTTTAACTATATTAACAACCATTTTATAGGAATAAAATGGTTGGTTATTTAGTACATATTTTCATCCCTCCATCTCAGAAAGGATAATTTTGTCTTCGATATCAGAGTGCAAAAGTCGTTTTTATCCGCTAGAGGACAAAGTAAACTTGAATTTTTCGTGTGAAATATGTTTGTGAATTTAAAACATCATTAAACCTATTTAGTTCTACCTCCATGGTGTCGAATTTATAAAACTCGGACTAGGAACCTCCGGGGGTTTTGGCGCCAACGCGGAAAAGGACGCATCGAGGCTATGTTTTATTTTCAAAAACTGGTGTAAATTCGAGTTTTTATGTGTAAATATCGTGGATTTTCTTCGACTACGTACACAAGTGGAGGAAAGTGCGATATTGCCGTGAATTGTGATTTTCCGTGTTGAAACCAAAACTCCATAGAAGGCTTTAGTAAAGTCTCCACTGCTTTACTGGGGTAGAACTATGACTTGACTGTGACGGACGTGACGGACATGACTGACTGACTTTGAATTATCAATATTACAACTGAAGACGAGGCGGTATGGTCACAGATCTTAGCCTGCCCAAAGAGTGCGAAAAAAAGAAAAAAAAAACTAGGAACCTCCTTGGTGTACTTTTATTTTATAACTGCCTCGAGCGCCGCTGTCACGTCATATTGTTAAAACCTGTTAAAACAGGCGGATGCACTGAACGTATGAATGAGCCTTTGCTCCATATTAGGAGTGAAAAATAATCTTAGGTTATAAACAAGAAATTTGAAAATAATAGAAAAAAACCTAAAAAGAGTTATTCTAACGGGTAAAAAGTTTATTTGACGCCAACAGAATTGACTAGAACTGTTAATAATGCGCAAATGAGCTTCCTCCTTCAACAATCACGCGAGAAGTAATTGAAACAGTACGATATGTTTACCACGTGGCGACTAGTAAAAGGAGCC
This sequence comes from Pseudoips prasinana, assembly GCA_951640165.1. NCBI lineage: Eukaryota > Metazoa > Arthropoda > Insecta > Lepidoptera > Nolidae > Pseudoips > Pseudoips prasinana. The sequence goes on along the minus strand of OX621236.1, from coordinate 15,276,021 downwards.
AAAACTTAGTGTTTTGCTGGCATATTTTATTGGTTTATCCGAGACCAAGAAATGAAGCACTCCATGGAATACGTATTCAATATTATAAGTAAAAATAAAGTTAATAAAGACAAATATTGACAGCTACCTTAAATTAGTGGCATTTTAAAAAAGAGCCTCATCTGGTGTCCAACCAAAAAAGTTTATTAATGAAGCCCCTGCTCATAAAAATAACGGTATACTTACTTATTCATCCTAAAGTTTAAACGTTATTAATGTATTTTTTACTTGATATTTATCAAAATATCATAAAACTCAAATGTGACCCCTAATAACTATCGATGCCAGATGACCTTCTCACTTCACCGAATTATAGAAAGATTTCAAATTAATAATTACCAGATGCTGTGTTGATTATTTTATATCCCTCCAAATGATGGACACAACTTCATTGTGGTGTTTTTGGGCAGGCATTAGTCCGGCTGTGAGCGTCATTCGACTGAAATGATGATTTGCTAGATTACCCTACCACCGTTTCAAATTACCGTGATTGCACTGATATAGCATCAGACATAATATGTATAATTTAATAAAACTGCATAAAATTAGAGAATGCATAAAAAATAGAATAAATATACAACATGTAACTTAATTAACGCACACCCTGAAAATAGTTTGTTCAGAATCGTTTACTGAATCGATTTATATCATTTTTAATATATGTAATTTTTTATTCCAAAATAATTAAATCTACGGAAATTATTGTCATATTAACCCTGTACAGTCAAAACAAATTGAACTGGACCGTAAGTCAAAGTAATAAGACTTTTAAAATCGCCGTTTATTTGTATTCATACAATTTCCATTATTCAATACAAAATAAAGAAAAATAAACTTAATTCCAAGAAACTAATTTAGTAAATAACAATGCTAAATTAAAAATTCAGTGTATGTATTATGATTACGACATAATATTCTAATTGGGGTGTTTGAGGGTGTGCGTTCATTACGTTACAAGTTTTATAGGGATTTATTAAAGTAAACATTATCTTTGCTTTTTTTATTAATCACACACTTACAATTATCCTAAGAGGCTTACAGTGATTAACCGGATAATAGAGTGGGGGCTTAAGCTATCAAGCAAATAAGACTTCAAACTAAGTACTTACTTGAAGTTCGGTTTTCAGCTTAGGGCTGTTACTGACTTGAAGATGAATGAGACACTCCAGCTTCAGCAAAAAGGTTCCCAAACATGTCTTTAGGGTCAGTTGTAAAACTGAGAACAGAACGGCTAATGGAAAACTGGTCGTATATACCATCCTAGAAAGCAATTATAAATTTGAACGCTACACCTCTGCCGTTCGTAAAAATACGAAAATGATTCTAGAAATGACTGAAACAGCTCTTTCACTCTTGACAGATGAGGAAACTGATAAGAACGGATGATGTTAACATGAATTGTTGGCATGCATTGATTCCAATGGCAGAAACCTCCACAATACCGTCTTGGAGTCCAGCCTTGGCAAATAGGTTTCCATATATGTCCCTTGGCTCAGCTGTAGGACTGAAAACAAAACGGCTAATGGAAAACCGGGTTACTTTCTAGGATGGTATATACGACCAGTACTACCGAGGACCATCGTCACCTGAACCGACTGATGGTGCAGTTTTCCTGCTGATCTCATATGTGGCGCTCGCTAGCAGCTGTACTAGTTTACATTCTTATGTGATAAATAGTAAGTGGAATATTGCGTCTATTTAAACAATTTAACAGAAAACAAAAGAAATGGCGAGGTGTACAGGAACCTGGATCTGAAAGTTATGGTCAGACTATTATTGATTATGTAAAACTTTTTCACACAAACTGTACAAAGGCGAACTTAATTGGAAAGGTCTTCTCTATCAGTCGACCTTTGGGTGATGCAGAGATAATATGGTAGGTGCACAAACGAACGTTCAAGAAAAGTGTAAACTATAACTCTATATAAACAATAATAATATATCTATACTAATAATTTTATGTATATTATACAATATAACATACATTAATATATACATAAATAACATTACTGATGAGAAGTTTCTGCCTTCATTTTATTTAAAATGTGTTTACATGTTTTCTTTTTGAAAGAGAATCATAATTAATATTGTACAATATGTAGATATGTTTGTGAAATATTTCCCAGAGAATGCGCTGTAGCATCTCTCTGGTACTATGACCATCATACTGCGATCGTCAACCCGTCAGCCGACCGTTGTCGATTATGGCATATCCTGAATCACACATGACACAAAAATAATACAAGCAAAAATATCAAAAAAATATCTTTTATGATATAAGAGTTTAAAATTCTTGGTGGGGATAAAACGGGGGTGGTCTGTCAGGCTCTAGCAATACGACTTAGTATATTAATTCTATGGGTTTACTACAGGTACGTCAATATTCGTATATCGCGTTTTTATTTTACAAGAACTTAAACAATTATAACTTCGTTAGTCTAAAGGCATTTTTTTTAATTCATCAAATTACTTTAGTTATTTAAAATAACTGTACCATAATTAAGGCCTTTAATCCTATGAATAGGGTAATTAATACAGAAATATTATCACACTATCGGTGGTATTGATAATATTATTATAAGATCAACAATTACACGACAAATATAAAAGTGATGTGTAATGCTTTATGGATTCATTTGCTCCGTCGTGATGTGGAATTGGGCGCTATTAGTGTTATGTGCTGGAGTGGCAGCGCAGAATGAAGAATGGCGGGAAGTGAACATAATCCAAGGCCCTCTGCGCGGGCGCATTACCTCTGAGGGTGGCGTTTATGCCTTCCTGAACATCCCATATGCCACTGCTCCGACGGGGGTCGATAAATTCAAGGTACCTAATGTTTCGAAATCTGCATCTACTGTTAAAATTAATATAAATACATGTAAATGACCGAGAATTGTATGGAGATGTCAAAATCCAAATACGTGCTTAGTGGTAACCGGTAAGCGTTAATTTAAACTTAGATGGAGCCTACTAACTTAAGCGGAGGCAGCTTTATTTAAAAAAAAAAATCCGACTTTTCTGTTGTTTGAGAACCGATTTTGGTAATTTGTTTTTGTTTGTTGGAAAATGATTTTTGTATGTACACATTTCTTTTTAAAATCGGCTGTAAGGAAGAATTGTTGAAAGGAAGGAGATTGGCAATTTGATTTATGTAAAGTATTTCTTGTTTTGTTACGCGAATACGCCGATGTCTCTGAACTAATTTTGAAGACTGTAAACATTTTTATTGTCTTAGCAATAGGAGCTGAAGAGGTAACAATTTTAAAATACAAGCAATCAGTTAGTCCATATTTCCAAATTAGATTATTTATATGCTGCATGGTTTTAAATATACGATTGATAATAGATATCAATAAAACTACCTACTTTTAAATCCCATTTCTATTCTCTTGTCTCCGAGGTATGACGCGAGAGATGTGAAATATTTACGATTTTAATATATACATATGTTTTTGTTTGTACTTATTCCATGATTATATCATTATTTATGATAATTTAATAATTAAAAATCAAATTATAGGCCTATAAATTGACCTATGTAGGTACTATGGGGAAAATAAAACAAAGTTTTTAGTTCGCAATATTTTCCACAAACAGCCTTAGTATTGTGTTCCGGTTTTTAGTTGGTAATAATTTTGCATACGATTAAGGGCACTAGGCAGGCTGAATGTGTGCCAAACACTTTTTCATTTTGTACCAAAATCGGGATTCATTAAAAATGTATCAAATTGAAGAATTGTGCAAAAGATGTAAACGACGTTAGATGATTTTAATTTTATTGGTACTAATAAATTACGTTATAATCTTTACGAGTAGGTTGTATTATAAAATACGGCGCCGGCGGCGGGCAAATTTAAAGTTTATTGTTAAATTTAAACTTATCAAAAGCCGTGTAAATCTTCAATTGTTTATATTTTGCAGACTGTTACTGAATTTAGTACAATAGGAAAAATGTGTTTTGTGCACTTTCAGTATTTAAGAAAATAAATCTAAGTGTTAAGTTTTTCTTTATTGAACCGATTATTGTGATATAATAAAGATACTGAATAAATGAATAAAACTACTGGTTTTTATCATCTACATATTTAACAAATAATTCATCTAGGTTCCTGTGAATTTGAATAGTTCAAAGTTATTAAATTATTTTCTTAATTTTCAATTAACTCATAAACAATACAAAGTCTAACATTAGTATAGCCTAATATATTCTTTTGTTTTGTTATATAGTCCGTATATTGTGTACTTTGTGATAGCCATAGCAACCGGTCTTAATAGAGACAATACATATCAAAGTATGCACTTTCTTTGCGTTTTATATTAATTACATACTTAAAATTGAAGCAAAAAAAATATCCTGAGAAATAAAAATAAAGTACCAAGCCACATAAAAGTATACTCAGACCAGACCCCTACTCAAAAGACTATACTGAAAGAGCTTAGCCAAGAACTGACTCACCGTAAAGAAAAAGGGGAAAAAGACTTGATTATCAAGTATATTAATGGTACTCCGAAAATCATAGTAATGCCCTCAAAAAACTCAACTTCCTAGATTCACTACAATTGCAAAACCAAAACAAAGAGACTATAACTTACCAAATATGTAATACCTACCAGGACATATCTGCGTTTAAATCTACCCTTGGTTTCTTTTACGCAAATGTACGAAGCATACGCAGGCAAGGTAAATTCGACGAACTAAAATGTTGCTTGAAATCAATTAAAAATATGCCTCAAGTTATTCTGCTAACCGAAACATGGTTAGGGTCTGCTGAAGAAGCCGAATCATTTCGTCTACCAAACTACTCACATTATTACAACCTCAGAACAGACACCAGAGGCGGAGGAGTCTCGATATTCGCGCATAATGACCTAAATCATACAATTCTTGAAGATAACTACAAAGGAGGCATAAATTATCTATGGATTTACCTAGAGAAATATGCACTAAATATAGGCGTAGTCTACAATCCCGGAAACAAAAACACAAAAGAATTTCTTGAGGTCTACTCGTCGCAGTTGGTGACCAAAAAGCGTGCCATTGTATTTGGCGATTTTAACATCGATCTTCTGACCAAAACCAACAACAGCAAACTATACCGCGGCATGCTGCGAGAAACAGGCTACAAACTTATAAATAATATCAATGAGAACTTTAATACACGTGAAACACCTTCCACAAAAACTATTATTGACCATGTAAGTTCAAACCTCAAACATACAGAATTTCATATGACAATCATAGATTCACCATTATCGGACCACAAGCAGATATATCTAGCAATGAAAAAATTCAAGCAACCTCCAAGAAAACATGTTCAATATATGGCGGTCGACTATGACAAACTCTTTGAATATACAAAAACTACAAAGTATCAAGAGAAAAATTTAAGCTACTCAAATCTAGAAAATTATATTAAATGTTGTATAGAAAAAAGCAAAGTTACCAAAACTAAAATTCTAAATCCACCCCAACAAGAATGGATATGTAAAGATATAATAACGAAGATACAGGAAAGAAATGAAGTTTGGGCCAAATTAAGACAAGATCCAGGAAACGAAGAATTAAATGAACTTTTCAAAAAAGAAAGGAATGAAACATTAAAACAGATAAAAATCACCAAGAAAATATTCTACCAAACAACATTCAGCAAGCACAAAAGACAACCAAAGAAGATGTGGAATCTTATAAATACACTATCAAATAATAAAATAAAGTCACATTGCACTCCTCCAAAACTTTCTACAATAGATGGGCCCATAACTGATGGCAATCAAATTTGCGAGACATTTAATGTTTTCTTCTCGGAGGTTGGCTCAAGTCTTGCTAACGCTATCTTGGCTACACAACACAGACACAACATAGGTTCAACAATACAAACAACAAAATATACTAAAGAACTCACCACCTTCTCACCATGTCAACCTGATGAAATTTGTAAACTAATACGTGATCTTGATCCAAACTGCAGTGTAGGTATCGACGGAATAACTCCTAAAACCATAAAATGCATAAGTAACCTAATATTGCATAAGTTAACAACTTGCATTAATAATCATCTCGCTGAAGGGACGTTTCCAGATGCCCTAAAGACCGCAAAAGTAACACCAATATATAAATCTGGCACTAAAGCTGACCCTAGCAACTACCGACCTATTTCTGTATTACCTGTTCTATCCAAGATCTTCGAAAAAGTACTCCATTCGCGACTAAGCAAATACCTTGCCTCTATTAGTTTCCTTTATGAAAGGCAGTATGGGTTTCGTTCGCAATCTAGCACCCTATCAGCCACAGCTGATCTGGTGACCACTATACAAACTAACATAGACCAAAAAAATATAGCTTTAGGTCTATTTTTAGACTTAAAAAAAGCGTTCGACACCGTAAGCCACTCTATACTACTCCAAAAACTAAAAGACTTAGGTAGCTCAGGTATAGCTCACAAAATGATTGATTCATACCTATATAACAGATACCAAGTAGTTAAAATAGGCGAATACCAAAGTAACTTACGGAAAACAGGCTCTTTCGGTGTGCCCCAGGGATCGATACTTGGGCCGCTATTTTTTCTCATATATATAAATTCCATACACGAAATTACATTACATGGACATATCTCGCTGTACGCGGACGACACCTGTCTGTTTTACTTTGGTAATTCAATACTGGACATGGTAAGCAAAGCCCAAGAAGATCTAAATAATTTGTCTATTTGGTTTCAACAAAATCTTCTTACAATTAATGCATGTAAAAGCAGCTATGTTATCTTTAAACCTAAAAACAAAAAAGTTCCTACCCACCCATCTTTGTACATTAACAACGAAATATTACAAAATAAACAATCTGAAAAATACCTTGGACTACGAGTTGACAGTCAATTAAACTGGAAATTACAAATTGAGTACGTGAGAGGCAAGCTTTCCTCACTATTGGGGTCATTGCGAAGTATTGTTCACTTCCTGCCTTATCGCGTACGGCAGACAATATATAACTCGCTAGTGAAACCACACCTAATGTACTTGATTGAGATATGGGGTAATGCACCAAAAACTACATTAAAGGATTTACAAATATCACAAAATAAAATTATAAAATTATTATTCCATTATGACTACTTAACACCTACAAAACAAATATACAAGGAAACAAAACATATGAACATCAAACAACTTCACGCATACTGCACTAGTATTTTAATTAGGAAAATAATTAATAAATCAATTCACACACAAATAAACTTCACGAAAAAACACCAAATACATATTCGTAGCAGCCGCAGACGGGATCACATCTTACTGCCACAGGTGCGAACTACCAATGGCCAGAGATCTATAACTTTTGCAGGAGTGCAACAGTATAATAAGTTACCCAAGGAGATAAAGAATGCCAAAAACTTCAAATGCTTCAAATCAAAATTAAAAAACCATATACTAAATAACACCACACTATTGGATTGATAATCTTGTTCTACTGCATACTCCTGTACTGTGGCATCAAGCATTCCTTATCTCTAAGCGTTAACAAATTATTTCTTAGTCAGTGGAGGGTAGATCAATTTATGTTTTGTATCGAGTTTAATAGTGTTGCGGTTAAATATTGTAATTACGTTTAACAGTGATTTTAAATTCCGATAATTTAAAGTTTGTTTGTCAAAGTCAAGCTCAACTTATATATGTTAAAAATGTTCTCAAGTAAGTGAAATTTGTAATTTCTTATTGAGAAATAAAAATTCTTTAACCTTAAATTATCCTATGATACACATAGCAGGGTTTTAAGCTTTAAAGCAAATAATACTTATTATATAAGTACTCATTTGAAGTTCGGACTTCAGCTTAGGGCGGTTACTGACGTTAAGATGAATGAGGTCGGTTTTTTGGGACGTTTTGTGTGATATAAACCGTTTTGTATTGTTCAGTGAAGTCATGATGGCCTAGTAGACTAAGACTCTACACAGACGGACCGCATTTCAACTGCAATTCAACCGCAAATTGCAGTTCAAGTGCAGTTTGAATGCAGTTGACACGTCTGCAATGGAACAAACGCGCAGTCCGATTGCAGTTCAATTGCAGTCGGCGTGCAGTTGCAGTTGAAATGCAGTCCGTCTGTCTAGAGCCTAACTGTTACCGTCACAATAAAAAAAACACCGTTACGAGAAATTTCAGTCTGTTCGTTCGATAAAGGGTCGGAGGGGTATTACGTTGATAGGAATGAGACATATCAAATTATACATTTCCAATATAGGCTGACCAGTCATTGTGTGGAAATCTTATACAACGCGAGATCAGCTTATACTGGAATCGTATAGCTTGATGTGTAGCCGTGTGTACAATATATCTGATTTTAGTCATGGATTTGACTAGAACTATCCTAAGGGCGCCGGCCGTTTTGCCGCTTACAAATTAATCTTATTTTCAAATTGTACTCTACCAAGTCTAGCTTAAATAATATAGAAGAAAAGCTATGCTTTTTTATTGATCACTAGCTGTGCCCGCGACTTCGTTCGCGTGTTAATTAGTTTATTTTGATGTTTTTGTTTTTTCTAAAAAAAAGTAGCCTAAGTTACTCCTTATTACATCAGCTACCTGCCAATAAAAGTCCCGTCAAATTCGGTCCAGCCATTTCAGAGATTAGCCGGAACAAACAGACAGACAGACAGACAAAAATTGAAAAAAATGTTATTTTGGTGTAGGTACCGTATATATATTCATATTATGTAGAAAAAAAACGGTTATTTCAATATTACAAACAGACACTCCAATTTTATTTATTTGTATAGATGTATAGATTACTTTGTTTGTACTATAACTAGTAACAATTTAATTGCTTTTATATTTAATTTTTAGGCTCCACTGCCTGCCCCAGTATGGACGGAAATGTTTGATGCAGTAAACAGATTTGTTCGTTGTCCTATTCCTGGTTTAGAAGTCATTCAGGAAGACTGCCTTGTAGCCAACGTGTACGTTCCTGATACAGATGAAACCAATCTACCCGTTGTGGTCCACGTTCACGGTGGAACATATCAATTTGGTTTTGGAGAAATGCGGATATTTCAAAGTTTTGTACGCACCCATAAAGTTATTGTAGTCAGTTTCAACTACAGACTTGGAGCCCATGGATTTTTATGTCTTCGCACTGAAAAAGCTCCTGGTAACGCTGGCCTGAAGGATCAAATAGCCTTACTACGTTGGGTCAACGCTAACATTGCCAGTTTTGGAGGCAATCCCAATGATGTGACAATTGCCGGCTGCAGCGCTGGTGCCGGTTCTATAGACTTCTTAACTTTATCAGGAGCCACAGCGGGTCTTTTTAATAAGGCTATACTTGAGAGTGGCACTAGTAGTGGCGCTACAGGACCACAGGTCGATCCTATTCAAAACGCGAAGACTTTCGCCGAATTGTTAGACGTTGATAACGTTGATGATATAGCTAGCTTAGAAGAGTTTTATACAACAGCTTCATTTGCCCAGCTATTTTCACGTATGGATGTAGTTGCCAATAATGAAAATTCTAAAGTTTTATTTTCCCCATGTGTTGAAAAAGACTTGGGCCAAGAAACTGTTATTACAGATACTCCCCTGAATATTATTAGGAGTGGAAATTATACTAAGGTACCCTTGTTGTATGGTTTTGCTAACTATGATGGCACAATGAGGATTTCATCTTGGGATACATGGAAAGATAGGATGAATGAAAAATTTTCAGACTTTCTGCCAATAGAATTGCATTTTGATAGTGAAACAGAGAAGGAAGAGGTCGCTGCTATAGTGAAAGCTTTTTATTTCCAAAATGAGCCTGTGAGTGCACAGAATATTGAATCATACATTCATTACTTTACAGACGTACTCTTTGGCTATCCTATGTTGAGAGGCTTGAAAGCTCGTGTTGAGTCTCTCGACGACCTGATATATCTGTTTGAATATTCTTTCGTGGACAGCAATACACAGGGTGTCTTAGGTACTGACCTGCGAGGCGCACAACATTGTGCACAGCTCTTTGCGGTTATTGACGAAAACGAGACAGGTGCAACTCCAGAATACTTAAGAATGAAATCCATTTTGAGAGAATACTGGTTTAACTTTATGTCGACTGGGTAAGGCATCAATCAACTTTTTCATTTCTTGTCTGATGAGAAATTTAGTTTGTTAACGTAACAAATTGGACCTGCAACTGCTTGACAAAATATTATATAATGTAAAATATGAACGTTTCATCTTAACTGAATGTTCGGTATTAAAGAGTTAGTATGTACGGCAGAACAATAGCATGACATACCAATTTATTTAATACGTACCTTGTATAACTGATAAAAGTTACTAAATTCTATTTGCCTGTGATATACATCATAGGGACATAAACTGAATAAACTGTCATACATTTATAAAATAATTAAAAAGATAATATATATTACCTTTTTAATTATTTTGTTAGGCTAACGTATTTATATAAATACGTTAGCCTAACATCATAATATTACAAAGACTTCAAATTAATTATTACGAGTCTAATGAACAGATCTATTGTATTTGGTTGTTAGAACTCTATACCTACCTAAAGCTGTATGTAATTTTTGACGCGAGATTACGGAACTTCTTTCTCACTTGACACATGAGGAGACTGATTAGAAAATACACATTGAAGTAACGCTAACATGGCTCCGTTGGTGAGTTTCAGGTTCTAAAAAAAAGTTTGTTTCAGAATTCCTACGGTAGAAGATTCTACGATTACGTCGTGGACTCCAGCTTCAGCAGATAGGTCTCCATACATGTCGCTAGGCTCAGTTATAGAACTGAAAACAGAACGGCTAATGGAAAACCGGGTCGCTTTCTGGGACGGTATATACGACCAGTACTACGGAGGACCATCGTCAGCTGAACCTACTGATGGTGCAGTTTCCCTGCTGATCTCATATGTAGCGCTCGTAGCAGCTGTTCTAGTTAATATTCTTATGTGATAAGTGATTGCTTTATTCTACGTAATTGAAAGTTTTAATAAAAGAAAAGGTGATGTGTACATAAGGATCTGCTAGAAAGACTCTACTTTGTAATTAAAATTAAATATTTGTAATTAATTTTAAATTCTGTTGCATAATTTTATAATAAAACAACTTTTGAAACGTAGTGTTGTTTAATTTTATGCTAGAGTTACTTTCGAGTGTTCAATGTCGCATGTAATTATAGTAGTATTAAAGGCAGCTAAGAAAGCCAATCATATTAATTTAGTTACTAGCAACCTTCCCCATGTTTGTTCCTTTTTTTTAAATTTATTATTAGTATTCTATTTATTTTATATTATCCGTATTAACCCTACAACTTCTTCTCGCACTTTGGTAGCTTAGACCTCTCCATAACCTTTCTAATGATTTCTTAAGAATCCCAACAGAATTGTCCATGGAACACCCCCTGTGTTCGTTTCGTGTATAGTAACTACATTATTGTGTACACACGGCTACATATATTTCCCTCATAAGCTGAGCTTTCAATGTATGGAAATCCTATATAACACGAGATCAGCTTATACTGGAAATGTATAGCTTGATATATACACACGTGTGCACACACTATTTACAATAACCTATTCGTGACCAACCTATTTCCCTTTATTTCTGTAATTATATAAAGATCTTCATCTTTATTTAGTAATTTTAAAATAAAACTGCCTCCTGCTCTTAAACCAACCCGCATATCACCAGAAAAAGTAAAATCATGTGAAAGTTGGCTCCATAACTTATGTAAGTACCCCTAAAAGTTCTCCCAAGAGACAAAAGTTTGAATATAAGTTCTTGATAAGAAGAATGTATTATTGAATAATTTCCTAATTGTGAAATTCAGGCTATCATATTGTACAGATAATATACCAACCTACGGATTTAAAGTCGAGATGGGCTAATAGAGAATGGTACGTACGTAAGAATAGATAATGGTACGAAATCCTTCGTGCGCGAATCCGAGTCTCACTTGGCCGGCTTTTGTAGTGTTTATAAAGCCAACTGTAGTAAGGTTATGAAGTGTATTAAACCATATGTATAAGGATTTGATTTAAATTAATTGTCGGTTGGTTTAAACTTTACTCTTACAACTCATTTTAACTTTTCTTCCCGACAACCGATATGAACAAAATTGATATGAAACCATTTTAAAAGCATTTTCTATTGAATAAAAAATTATCTTCAAAATTGGTGTTCAACCAACGTGGAATCGCGCTTTATACATACAAAAAACACTCATTTAAAAAACATACAGTCCAATTGATAACCTCCGTTTTTAAAGTCGGTTAAAAAGTAATTTTACTGATCATTGAACAATTCATGTGCTTAAAGCTCTAGATTTTTAGGATTTTGCAACATTTTATCACTGAGTAAAGTTTGGGGCGCTTAACTTTATTGCAAAGTATGCTGCCGGGCGGAATGCCATCAAAAGTGCTTTAGCGGAAGCTTTCCATCCCATTTCACACCATAAATCTGAATTTCCCCTTAAAACTGCAGTTGTGAGACGTACTGCACATATGAATATGTTTAGGTACATTGAGGAATTTACATGAATGATTTTATCTGTAGATATACGGCGTAAATAACTTGCCTGGATTATTGACTGCCTCGATGGTCTAGCGGTAGGGTGTTCACCAGCAAAGAACGAGGTCCTGTGGCCAAATCCCGGGTCGGGCCAAAAGTGATTTTGGGACTTTTCTGTAAAAAGAAAATTTCTCAGAATCAGCTCGAAGTTTGGGAGTTGGCAGAAATATACCCCCGGTCGGTCCTGTGCCTGACCTCTTACCAGTCGTGTCGCTAGGCATCCCATCGGATCATGAGAGTGAGGTAATAGAAAGTGCTCCTGTGTTTGCGCACACACTTGTGCACTATAATATGTCCCGCGTTGATGGCTAACCGCTATTGAGACTGGCCGCCGTGGCCGAAATTCGGCTAGGAGGACATTAAATAACTTGCGTACAGAGCATGTAAAGCTTGTGTTGTTTCTTTTAGGCATACATATTTATATTATTATCTTTGGGGGAGGCCTTTGTCCAGAAGTGGGCGTCATTTGGCTGATATGATGATGATACATATAATTGATTCAATTCATTACTGCGTTCAATAATGTAATTTTACAGGTGTGTTAATGAAATATCAGTTATTGGCTCCGTCAAGCACAGCAATATGCTTCAATTATGTGGGAGAGAGGAAGGGTGTAATTTTAAAATTCATCATCATCATCATCATTACAGCTAAATAAGTCTACTGCTGGACAAGCCTCCCTCAAGAATCGTCTTGGGGGGATATGCCATAATCGCCACGCTTGGCAGACGGGTTGGCGATCGCAGTAAGATGGTCATAGTAATCAGAAGGAAGCTGCTGCCCATCCTCTGGTAGATATTCCCTCGGGTCGACTTCTACGCCCCCCACGGGATGAGATGGGGTGATGATATTCTGATTCTGATATTTGTCGCCGTCACCACACAGCAGATTTTTTTTATAGCTATATTAAATATTAATACATTCAATTATATTTTATAAAATAATTAAATAATAACACTTATTCAGCACTTCGGGCAGCTCAGGGGGCCTGTGTAGTAAAAAGTTGGAATTCTAAAGGTGTGTTAAGGGAATTAAAGGGCCAACGCAATCCTCGCCTGCGAGGACTCTACCCTAACTACGGCTTTCTCTAGCTACCCAGGTGGACGATCCGGGTTAGGTTAAGGGGTATACTGTGTATAGGTAATTAAACTGTAAAAGTAAAAAGATACCCGCAGAGAGCTTTAAGAAGACCAAATCACCCAATAGTAATTTCTTAAGAGGAATCCCTATAATCGACACTGTCTCGCTCTCCATGCATTAGTATGAATTTTAAAGAAGTTTGAGAGTGTGTGATTGTGCAAAAGAACAGCAACGATAAAATTACGTAATAATAGGACTGGGTTTAAGTCAAGATATTCATGATTGCATGGTGTTTTTAAGTCACCACATTTATTTACATAGGCTATAATTTATATAGTTCAATGCGGGTAAAACCGCGGGGCACAGCTAGTATTTCATATATGTTACTAATCATTATATTTGTATGAACATAAATAAATTGCAAAGCAACTGTTATATTTATATCCTTGATAAGCTATCTGAAGGAGAATTTAGTACCTAGCTGATAAATGTGTCGAATTAGGCGTGTTTGTACGGTAAATTGGGTATCAGTAGCCTTGCCCCAAAGTAGTATACCTACAGTAAGACAAGATTTTGCTGAAATATATGTAGTGTGAAATAGACATGCACTAAATATTTATAGTAACAGTAACACAGAAATTTCTGTGTTGCTGTTACTATAAATATTTAGTGCGTGGTTGTATATAAATATACAACCAGGCTGAATATGATCCAATGAAGTTTTCTGTCTAGATAGTAAACTTCATTTCACGGCTTTTTATGCAGCAGAAACGCGGACCGTCTACCGGACGTGTATATAAATATACAACCAGGCTGAATATGATCCAATGAAGTTTTCTGTCTAGATAGTAAACTTCATTTCACGGCTTTTTGTGCAGCAGAACCGCGGACCGTTTACCGGACGTGTATATAAATATACAACCAGGCTGAATATGATCCAATGAAGTTTTCTGTCTAGATAGTAAACTTCATTTCACGGCTTTTTATGCAGCAGAACCGCGGACCGTCTACCGGACGTGTATATAAATATACAACCAGGCTGAATATGATCCAATGAAGTTTTCTGTCTAGATAGTAAACTTCATTTCACGGCTTTTTATGCAGCAGAAACGCGGACCGTCTACCGGACGTGTATATAAATATACAACCAGGCTGAATATGATCCAATGAAGTTTTCTGTCTAGATAGTAAACTTCATTTCACGGCTTTTTGTTCAGCAATACCGCGGACCGTTTACCGGACGTGTATATAAATATACAACCAGGCTGAATATGATCCAATGAAGTTTTCTGTCTAGATAGTAAACTTCATTTCACGGCTTTTTATGCAGCAGAACCGCGGACCGTCTACCGGACGTGTATATAAATATACAACCAGGCTGAATATGATCCAATGAAGTTTTCTGTCTAGATAGTAAACTTCATTTCACGGCTTTTTATGCAGCAGAACCGCGGACCGTCTACCGGACGTGTATATAAATATACAACCAGGCTGAATATGATCCAATGAAGTTTTCTGTCTAGATAGTAAACTTCATTTCACGGCTTTTTATGCAGCAGAACCGCGGACCGTCTACCGGACGTGTATATAAATATACAACCAGGCTGAATATGATCCAATGAAGTTTTCTGTCTAGATAGTAAACTTCATTTCACAGCTTTTTATGCAGCAGAACCACGGACCGTCTACCTCGCCATAGAATATTATAATATTATATAATATTTTTATAAAATACATTATTACGACATTTTTCCGAAATAAATTATTTGAATTGAATTGAATAGAAGCCTAAATTACGTAAATTTAGGGATATTGTCTCTCCCGGCGTCTCGTAACTTGAAGGAAGTGGCTTGGCACGTGACAGTGACAAGAGGTTCGAGGAGCTGCACTATTTATTACATAATTATATATATATTAATCCAATGAAAGGCTACTCACGAAGGTTATTGAGCCTCTTAAGATATTAAATATTAATGTGCGTGAGAATCACAGGTATAATGTACAGACGCCAGCACATCAAGCTACCCCAATCTGTCAAATTTTTCCCAATAGAAAGTGAACCTTATGCTTATGAGATAAAGTTGAAAAATCTATAAAAGAAATTTGACAGATTGAGGTAGCTTGATGTGCTGGCGTCTGTACCTGAATCGAATTAAATATCCAGAAACAACGAATATGCCACATACCTTTTGTTAACTAATTTAAAATACTATGTATTAGCTAGGCTTTTCTACAGGCGCTCAACACTTATAAAAATATTTATGAACTTAATTGTTTTATTATTACAACTTTTAAATTCGCATTATAATTCCATGTATTCATATTTTTAATCATTTATTTCTGGCCAGTTCGTTCTATTTTTAAATTTCCCGAAAGCTGTACATTTTTAATATTATTAATTTAATCTTATAAAATTATGCTTGGTAAATGGTGTGCAATGGCAATAAAGTGTTTTTATCTTATCTTATCTTAATGAATTATTGGATCATTAATTTATCCATGTACGATGAGCGAAAATTTATCATTGGAAGAGAGAAATTGTGCTTAGATTGTTTTCATTTATATTTACCTACGCTACGTATTACCTTTGCATTAAGCAGGATTTAAGATAACAATCAGTTATGCCCCACATTTGACCTTGTAACAACAGTAAGGTCAAACCCATTGAAATGCAGAGAACATTATAATCTTATCATTCAGATACATTAATAAGTACCTATAGGTATCTACGTTAAGGGTCTAGCTCTAATTATCTAAACCACTTACATAATTACAACAGACCATTCTTCTTTATGTATCTCAGATGTCTCTAAGTTATATGTAGTCATCTACTATTTTCTCAAACCGTTTACTCTTAATTTTTTTAAAAGGCGATACGAGTTTTTGCCACTTCACAAAGCTAAGGTCAGGGAATATATCAGGTGCGGCACAATAGTCACGTTTTTTCAATACAAATAGTCTACTTACTAATCTCTGGCAGTAGTCTGTGGAAGGGTGTTGTTATGATGCCAGAGGAACTCCTGGATTCCGGACTTCATCAACAACCCCTCAATTTTCTTGAGGCACAAAAGTTACATACAATTTGGCATTTATTGTTTACCCTTAAGCACCAGTGAAAATATCTTGCAGAAATATGAGGTGACTATTCGCTTCTGGGACATTACGTTACGTTGGAGTAGACTTGTATTCCAACACACCGTGAAGCGTCGCTTGGTTTCAGGATCATTGTTTGCTACACTCGGCGGATTTTAATTTTTATGAATACTGTAGATAATGATATTACCCTGATATTGCCCTCCTATGAAATAAAACCACTTTTGAGAGTAGAAGCTATAAAACTCTGTTCATTGTTTTAAAATAGCTAGAAATAAGTTTTGAATTTAGAATGTTTAAATTTTCATTGTCACAAAAGTGATGAGCTAAAGGAAAGTGTTGTGAAAATAGTTTATTATATAAAATAAAATACGTGATAGGTGTTTTACCCATCTGTTGTCATTTGGAAGATCTTCCCCTACGTCCCTGATAGGAAACCCTCGCTGCTGCGAGTGTTACAATACTATGTTTCGTTACTTTTAGGTAAGTATTTCACAAATGTTTTATTTCCACCCAGCATCGGAATTTTTTTCATAAAATTTCACCAGTGGTGGCTTTAAGACTTATGAACACGAAGGCTACGAAGTCCAAATTAGGCGATTGTCTCTTTCCAAAGGTAGGTTCAGACACCAGCACATCAAGCTATCAATCTGTCAAATTTCGCCAATTGAAAGTGAACCTTTATCACAAAAGCATATTTTGTGATAAAGTTTAAAATCTATATAAGAAATTTGACAGATTGGGGTAGCTAGATATGCTGGCCTCGGTACAATAGGTGACGGTGACGGTGACAATAGAGGATTTCTCTTGCATAATACCAAATTCTGGTCATGGTTCTAATGTGAGTTTAAGTGGGAAGGCAGATCCACGTAATGTAATAAAAAAAAATTTGAAACCATAAAAAAAAATTGTATTAACCTGGTGCACCAAAATATTCAAGGTTTGATGGGAAAAGAGCTAGAATTGGAGCTGTTTTTGAATTGTAACAATATAGATATTTTATGTTTAACTGAGCACTGGCTAAAACTCCATCAATTCATTTTCAGCTTCAATAATCACCAGGTTGTAAGCTCGTTCATCAGGGAAAAATATATTCATGGTGGCTCTCTAATTCTAATAAATAAGTTGTTAAAGTTTAAAGAAAGAAGTGATGTTGTGAGCCTCTCTGTTGAGCGAGTTATAGAGATTTCATGTGTTGAGTTGGAGCAATTTATTGTTTTGAGTCTTTACAAACCTCCTTGTGCACCATTTGATACTTTTTCAGATATTATGGAGGATGCATTAAATAAATTATCTAACAGCCATAAAACAGTTATTATTTGTGGAGATTTTAATATAAATATTTTGGAGAAAAGCACAATAAGTTGCAATTTATTAAATTTGTTTAAATCCTATAATTTATATCACAATTTTACAGAACCAACTAGAGTAACTGCTACAAGTGCTACATGCATTGATAATATATTTAGCACTGTAAAACCTTTATTTAAATCAATAATCAATAAAATTCAGTCAGATCATTCAGATTTTTTTTTATTTTTTTTTTTTATTATTTATTTCCATAAAGTAAACATACATGTTATTATGATAGCAAACCCAAACACCACGGAGGTTTGTCCGGGCTGCTTTTATTCAGCAGTACATTAAATTCTTATAACTATTTATATGTAATTATTACCTACTATCAAATTAGGTTCACAATATTAAATATGTACCTATCTATTCTAATAAATAAATGTCACATTGTTTACGTCGAGTGGCCGGGCGATGCGCCGACACTCGAGCGCAGGTGTAAAACCAGTTATATTGCCTGCATCTACATGATGTTTAAGAAATGTGATTTTAATTTATTTTTTATATTTGTTTTGTTTATACTTTTAATGAAGCTGGGGTCCAATTTATTTATAAGACGTGGAATTAAGTATCGAGTGGTCCTCTCACCGTAATAGTTATGTGCTGATGTTGTAACAAGTCGGTTGTTCGTATTTTTTCTTGTTTGAATATTGTGGCTTATACCGTCAAGAATATCTTTATTGAAAAATTGTTCTTTTAGAAGGCTATACTCAATTTTTTTATGAATTGGTAGTACCTTACAGTGCTTAAACAATATCAATTCATCGTCCTTCATTTGTTCGGCTATGTTCGATGAAACAATTTTTTTGAGTATTCTTATTTGCAACTTGAAGATACGATCTAAATAGGTTTTATATGTTCTACCATAACTTGATATACCATATGAGACCACTGAGTCTGCAAGGGCATTATACAACATCAGCCTTATTTTAAAAGGTATTCTGTCTTTGATAATATATAATGTTGCGAGAAAAGCGCGTAGTTTATCACATACTCGATTAACTTGCGGCAACCAATTGAATTTGTTATCAATAGTCAGACCTAGATATGTATGTTTATCAACATATTCAATTGTAGGACAACTACAATCTCTGCGGGTATTGTGTAAACAAAGGTATTCATGGGCTAATAAGTATCTCCTAGCAGTTTCTTTAGACTTTATATACGGGGAGCAGATATGGAGAAGTTTAGTTTTATTTGCGTTCATCACAATTCCATTATCATGGCACCATTTGTTTATATTGTCATAATCGGTTTGTAATTTAGACAGAGCAGTTTCAAAATTTTTATCTGTGGCGAGTAGACAAGTATCGTCGCAATACTGATATGAAGTACAAAATTCAAGGACATTATTCATGTCATTGATGTATGCTAGAAAATGGAGGGGGCCGAGTACTGAACCCTGGGCGGTTCCTTCTTCAACTTTAATTAAGTCACTGCAAGTCTGATCTATTTTAACGCAAAAGGTTCTGTTTTTCAAATAATTTTCGCACCATTTTAGGAGTGGGCCGCGTACACCGGTAGTTTCTAGTTTTTTTATTAGCTTGTTGTGATTTAGTGTATCGAAAGCGCGCGAGAAATCGATAAACAGAGCTAAAACGTGTTTCCTGTCGTCAAGATTAAGATTAATTTCATCGGTGAACCGGGATAATAAAGAAGAAGTACTTTTATGCGGTTGAAAGCCAAATTGATTACTAAATATTATATTATGATTTTGGTAGAACATGTGAATTTGCTCGCTAAAAAACTTTTCCACTATTTTATCTATGGTTGATAAGAGAGTTATAGGCCGATAGTTTGTTAGGTCATTGTGTCTACCCTTTTTATAGATCGGGCGAACGCATCCAAGTTTCAGTGCATCTGGATATTTTGCACGTTTAAGACTAGCGTTGATTAGATTAGCAACAGCACTAGAAATTTTACGGCTAATTTGTTTAATATTTAATATCTTAATCCCGTCCCGCCCTGGGGCCTTAAAATTTTGTAATTTGTTTATAATTTTAAGTATATTACATGGAGTGGCTTGTTTTACAAGAATACTAACATTGGGGTTATTTTGATAATCGTTTTCATTAAGAATCTTGTTAGTACAAGTTGGTAGTATTGTTTTAACTGAATTTTGAAAAGTGTTTGCAAATCTGTTGGCAATTTCCAGCGTAGTTAAATTTTGATCACTAAAGGCTTTTGATATTATTTCATCAATAGATTGGTTTATTCTCCCACATATAGAATTAACTATTTGCCAAAGCTTTTTGGGATTATTGAAATTTTGTTTAATTCTATTTTTGTAGTAATTATTTCTAAAGTATTCAAGGGCACTGTGGGCTTTATTACGTGCTTTATTATACTGTAATCTTAGGCACATATTTGTTTGATCGGATTTCCACGAGTGAAATAATATATCTCTGCGTTTACTTAAGTTTAAAAATGTTTGTTTATCCATGGAACCTTACATCGGATATTGTATTTATCGTCGTAAGTGCCTTATTAGTCAGTTGGTAACTTATTCAAATGCTCCAAAAATTAAAAGAAAACTTATAAACTATATTCCATTTAGTGAAAACCGCTTAGAAAAATTTAAATGTAATATAGTAAAACAAATAGCATGGCTGCCCTATCATGATAATCCGGATCACTTGTACAACTCTTTATTCAATTTGATTAATGATGAGTTCTGCACAATGTTCACACCCAAACAACTGTCTGTAAGTGACCGTCTGGTATTCAGTGATTGGGCAACTCCAGGCATCTATAAAAGTCGGAATCGGTTGTATGAATTGTATGAAGAAAGATCCCATTATCATAATACAGAGTTTCAAGAATATGTGAAACAATATGCCAAAACATTTAGACGAGCCTGTACCGGTGCTAAATCTTTGCACATAAAAAATATACTTAAATCTTCTACAAATATAATCAAAACTACTTGGAAGATAATTAATGCTGAGACAGGTAAAACAAAAATACGTAGTCGTGATTTTAACTTAGTAATAAACAACATAGATATTAAAGGCGATTTGGAGATTGCGACTGAGTTTGAAAAATATTTTTCGAATATTCCAGTCATACTTACTAACTCTCTTTCATGTTCTTCTACATCTGCTGAGCAGATACTCAAGCAAAGCGTAGGGTCGTGTGACACAGTTTTTGAATTTTCGGTGGTTAGCCCTAAAGATATTTTAAATGCTTTCAAGAGTATTAATATGAAAAACACAAAGGATCTGTGGGGTCTATCTGTTAAGACTGTTTCATCAATTATTACTATAATCGCCCCACACTTAGCTACTGTGTTCAATTGCTGTGTTGCATCAGGTGTATTTCCTGACTTGATGAAGTATAGTAAAATCATTCCTTTGCTTAAAGCTGGTGATACTTCAGACCCTTCAAATTTTCGACCTGTTTCCGTGCTGCCCACTCTTAGTAAAATATTTGAAAAGCTTATGCTTAGCCAGCTGCTCAGACACTTTAATATACATAATTTACTACACCGGAAACAGTTTGGATTCACAAAGGGTTGTTCAACCATAGATGCAGGGGTCAACTTATTAAAAAGTATATTCGCGGCGTGGGAAGACTCGCAAGATGCATTAGGTATCTTTTGCGATTTGTCCAAAGCGTTCGATTGCGTTCATCAAGATACTCTGGTCAGAAAATTACACCACTACGGTATTAGGAACAAGGCTCTCGAACTTCTGACTTCTTACTTGGGCAATAAAATTCAGAAGGTCGAAATAAACGGTAAAATATCTCCGGGATCTCCAGTGGTAATGGGCGTCCCACAGGGGTCAATTCTGGGCCCATTTTTGTTTTTAATTTATATAAATGACTTACCTTACTACGTAAGGGATAAGCATGAGATTGTGTTGTTTGCAGATGATACTTCCCTGACGTTCAAAATAAACCGACAATTAAGCAATTTTGACGATGTTAATGATGCAATCTCTAAAGTTGTTCATTGGTTTAATGCCAATAATCTTGTGCTTAATGATAAGAAAACTAAAGTCATTAAATTCACTACACCGAATGTGAAACAGGCGACAACCAATGTACAACTTAATGGAGCTAGGTTGGACCCAGTTGAATCAACTGTGTTCTTGGGTATCACTATTGACTCAAAGCTACAATGGAGCCCACAAATAGAAAAACTGTCCGGCAAATTAAGTTCTGCAGCATATGCCGTGAAAACTATTAGACGGCTGACTGATGTTGACACAGCTAGAATGGTTTATTTCAGTTATTTTCATAGTGTAATGTCCTATGGTTGTGTCCATCATTTGAGGGGATTTGCCATAATCGCCACGCTTGGCAGACGGGTTGGCGATCGCAGTAAGGTGGACATGGTACTCAGGAGAACGCTGCTGTCCGTTCTCTGGTATATATTCCCTCGGGACGACTTTTACGTCCCCCCACGGGATGAGAGGGGGTGGTGATATTCTTAGGCCGTCACCACACAGCAACTACTGCCTAACCTGACTAACCCGACATTACACCGAAGACATCCCGGACGTCAGCCTGTACGAGATTAGAATGGCTCTCAAACAACTCAAGAACAACAAGGCGCCTGGTGATGATGGAGTTACAGCAGAGCTTCTGAAGGCGGGTGGTACACCAATCCTACGGGCCCTTCAGAAGTTATTTAACTCCGTCATACTAGATGGTCAAACGCCACAAGCATGGCACAGAAGTGTGGTGGTGCTCTTCTTCAAAAAGGGCGATAAAACCCTATTGAAGAATTATAGACCCATCACACTGCTGAGCCATGTTTACAAGTTGTTTTCGAGGGTCGTTACGAATCGTCTCGCGCGCAGGTTTGACGACTTCCAGCCTCCCGAACAAGCCGGTTTCCGAAAAGGCTTTAGCACCATAGACCACATAAATACGCTGCGGCAAGTTATACAGAAGACCGAAGAGTATAACAAGCCACTATGCTTAGCGTTTGTGGACTATGAGAAAGCCTTCGATTCTATCGAAACATGGGCCGTGCTGAGGTCTCTCATAAGGTGCCAAATTGACTACCGGTATATCGAGGTGATAAAGTGTTTGTATGAAAACGCCACTATGTCAGTGCGACTCCAGGACCAGATCTCGAAACCTATCCACTTTCAGCGAGGCGTGAGACAGGGAGATGTTATATCTCCGAAACTGTTCACCGCTGCATTGGAAGACGTCTTCAAGCTTCTGGACAAGTGGGTCTGAAAATGAACA
This sequence comes from Pseudoips prasinana, assembly GCA_951640165.1. NCBI lineage: Eukaryota > Metazoa > Arthropoda > Insecta > Lepidoptera > Nolidae > Pseudoips > Pseudoips prasinana. The sequence goes on along the minus strand of OX621236.1, from coordinate 15,252,685 downwards.
TGGATAAGACGAAAATCATGTCAAACGTCCATGTTGCACCCACTCAAATGAAAGTTGGTGACTCTGCACTCGAAGTTGTAGAGAACTATATTTACCTAGGATAGACCATCCAACTTGGTAGGTCCAACTTCGAGAAAGAGGTCAATCGTAGAATCCAACTCGGCTGGGCAGCGTTCGGGAAGCTACGTAACATCTTCTCGTCCAAAATACCGCAGTGTCTCAAGTCGAAAGTCTTCGACCAGTGTGTGTTGCCAGTGATGACATACGGAACAGAGTTCGCTCACTATGGGCCTTATTAGAAGGCTCAAGGTCACCCAAAGAGCAATGGAGAGGGCTATGCTCGGAGTTTCCCTGCGGGATCGAATCAGAAATGTCGAAATCCGCAGGCGAACCAAAGTCACCGACATAGCCCGAAGAATTGCAAAACTAAAGTGGCAGTGGGCGGGGTACATAGCTCGTAGATCCGACGGCCGTTGGGGCAGAAAGGTTCTCGAGTGGCGACCACGAACCGGAAGACGCAGCGTGGGCAGGCCCCCTACAAGATGGACCGATGATCTTGTGCGGGTCGCTGGAAACAGCTGGATGCGAATAGCGCTAGACCGGCAATTGTGGAGATCTTTGGGGGAGGCCTTTGTCCAGCAGTGGACGTCTTTCGGCTGATATGATGATGATGATGATGAATGTCCTATGGAATTCTTCTCTGGGGTAGCTCTGCTGACATTGACACCATATTTATATTGCAAAAAAGAGCTGTAAGAGCTATCTATAATCTTGGCCCGAGAGTGTCTCTAAGAGAAAAATTCAAAGAGGTCAACATTCTAACTGTACCATCTCAGTATATATATGAAAACTTACTATATGTGCATAAAAATATCGATTCCTTCTGTAAAAGGAGCGATACACATAATGTAAATACTAGATATAATAATAATCTCATACTGCATACTACCCGTCTCCACAAAATAAGTAACTCTTTTATGGGGCAATGTATAAGATTCTATAACAAACTTCCCAATGATATTAGAGAATTGTCTACGAATAAGTTTAAAAGAATTATTAAAGCCAAATTGTGTAGCAGGGCATATTACAAAATTTCTGATTATTTAAGTGATAAAAGTGCTTGGGATGGAGTTGTTCTGAGTCAACACACATGATTGTAATGAATCTTAAGTATATTTTATTTTAAAAAAGGATTCCTACTGAGTTTTCTGGCAGTGTTTCTCAGTAGCTGCCACTGTACTGCACGGTAGGGTAAAAAAAATATGACGATTCCACATAAATGTAAAATTTTTACGGAATAAAGTTACTTTGACTTTGACTTTGACTTTGAAATTCCAAATTGTCAATCTTGACAGTTGTTTTTATTTCATTTGGATGCAATTACTTTCTATGTATTTGCTTTTTCTCATTATTAAGTAATACATTTTATTGTGTATACTAGCTGTTACCCGCGACTTCGTCCGCGACAATTTTGAATGATAACTGATGTAACCTACAACAAAAAGTCCTAACATACGTGACTCACTTTGAGAAACCGTGTATTGAATGTGAATAACAAAGGATAGGCAATTTCATTAAAATTTTATATACCGTTTCTGTCAGAAACGGTATACAGAAAAAACACGGCCTTTTAAAGGATATTTTCATTAAAAAATGTTTCACTGACTCACACACTAAGTTTAGGATAACTTTCCATTTTGTATAGATATTTGTATAAATGACAATAGCCGTACCTACCTGCGCTTCGTCCGCGTGTTAATTAGTTTATTTAGTTTTTCTTGCTTTTTCTAAAATAATAGATTTTTTCTATAATAAACGTAGCCTAAGTTACTCGTTATTACATAAGCTACCTGCAAATAAAAGTCCCGTCAAAATCGGTCCCGTCATTTCAGAGATTACAGAACAAACAGACATACAGACAAAAATTGTAAAAAATGTTATTTTGGTGTATGTACCGTATAAATATTCATATTTGGGCCAATCAACTATTTTACCGACACAAAGGACATGCTAGGAATATTTTTTTAGAAAATATAAATTGTAATATTCCTTTATTTCAATTTTGATTAAGGCATTAGAAATATAATCAACTATAATAATCTAGAAGGGCCGCGCAATTTATAGAAATTATAGTAAAAAACTAAAAAACATACACCCAAAACTGTCGCCTGTGTTACCTACATTCAGTGTTAGATAAATAGTGAATGAAACATGAAACTATTATTTTTCATTTACTCTTACAAATATAATCAACTATTTTCGCATAAACAGTCTTTAAATTTTCTTACTTTTTAATTTAAAACCAACTGCTGGTTTGTCTTTTGCGTTACCATTGATGTAAAAAAGTAGGGCTACTTTTTAATAAAACGTAATTTAAAAGTGATACAATAATAATTAATTAAGTATAGAAGCTCAAATTGTGCAAGTAAAGAACTACTGATGAATCAACATGCAATAAAAAATTAGCACGTTATGTTTAAATATCTTATTTAAAATTAGGGGACAATAAGTGACTCCAGAGACAATAATATATGTTGATTCGTTAGATTATAATTCAGTATTCTTCGAAAATAACAATCGGAGTTTCATATTTGTATTGTCTTTTTTCTCAAATACGCTGGTGTAATCACGATTTTAATAATGTCTTATATCATTGTTATTAATTCTGAAAATCTTCACCATCTTCTTCGATTGTTGTTAAAGCTTTACACACGTAAGAATACATATACTTTTTCTTGTTGTAGCTGACACCTGTGGTGAAACTTCATGGTTACTCGTCGAAGCCACCGGTCCCTCTGAATGGCAATATTCAAATATACCATTCTTCGATTCACGTTTGTAGTTTTCTTTGCCGCGGTTTTGTTGTGACTCTTCACCATCACTATCAGATGAAGACCCATCAATTGCGCGGAATATACTAGAACGAGGTGGTATATTTTTAATATCTTTCAGTTCAGAAAGCGGTACTTCATCTTCTGTTCAAAAATCTGGAGAATTGTATCCCGAAAGTTCGACATTCACTTCTTTCGTTCATCTGCCCTTACAGATTGATGCTATGAGCCCTTCAGAAGTTATTTAACTCCGCCATACTAGATGGTCAAACGCTACAAGCATAGCACAGAAGTATGGTGGTGCTCTTCTTCAAAAAGGGCAACAAAACCCTATTGAAGAATTATAGACCCATCACACTGCTGAACCATGTTGACAAGTTGTTTTCGAGAGTCATTACGAATCGGCTCGCGTGTAGGTTTGACGACTTCCAGCCTTCCAAAATAGGCCGGTTTCCGAAAAGGCTTTAGCACCATAGACCACATACATACGCTGCGTCAAGTTATACAGAAGACCGAAGACTATAACAAGCCACTGTGCTTAGCGTTTGTGAACTTTGAGAAAGCCTTTGCTTCTATAGAAAACTGGGCCATGCTGAGGTGTCTCATAAGGTGCAAAATCGACTACCGGTATATCGAGATGTTAAAGTGTTTTTATGAAAACGCCACTATGTCAGTGCGATTCCAGGACCAGATCACGAAACCTATCTACTTACAGCGAGGCGTGAGACAGAGAAATGCTATATCTCCGAAACTGTTCACCGCTGCATTGGAAGATGTCTTCAAGCTTCTGGACTGGAAAGGCTTTGGCATGGCAATGGCGAGTACGTCAGTCACCTTCGATTTGCCGATGATAGAGTTGACATGGCTGATACCTGGGAAGACCTCGGTACAATGCTCGATAACCTCAGCAGGGTTTCTCAACAAGTGGGTCTGAAAATGAACATGGATAAGACGACAGTCATATCAAACATCCATATGTCATCCACTCAATTGAAGGTTGGAGATTCAGCACTCGAAGTTGTAGAAAACTATATTTACCTAATACAGACCATCCAACTAGGTAGGTTCAACTTCAAAAAGGAGGTCAATCGTAGAATTCAACTCGGCTGGGCAGCGTTCGGAAAGCTACGTAACATCTTCTCGTCCAAAATACCGCAGTGTCTCAAGTCAAAAGCCTTCGACCAGTGTGTGTTGCTAGTGATGACTTACGGAACAGAGACGTGGTCGCTCACTATGGGCCTTATTAGAACGCTCAAGGTCACCCAAAGAGCAATGGAGCGGGCTATATATTTTTTTTTTGTAGAACTGGTTTGTCTTATTGCTGTTTTGTATTGCACACGATAAACTGTATAATACTATCTTATTCTATAATAAAAGTTAACCTTAAGTAAGCAGAAATAGTAAATTTTTAATAAAAGTTAACGAGTGAATGTGGCGTTCGGACAGATATATTTTGTATGGCGCGCATATTATCCTGAGTTACCATACAATTATATAGAAATAAATAAAACATTACAACTTAATTCAGTTTCCCGTTGTGCCTGATAACTATAGATACAATAGTGATATTAGTTTTGTGTGTAACTATTACCAATCAGCGCATTTTTATAAAAAAATGTCGGGGACAGCAAAGTGTCGGTAAAATAGTTGATTGACCCATTTATGTAGTAAAGAACGGTTATTTCAATACTAAAAACAGACACTCCAATTTCATTTATTTGTATAGATATTTAAATAAATATCCAGGACATATCACACAGCGGCATCTAGCCTAAACTAAACAAAGCTTGCCCTATGGATCCTAGAAACGGGTAGAAATACTTATTAACTTTTTTTACAATATTAAATAGACATTTTAGTTCATGAACACAAATATGTGTCATGTGCTAGGGTCGAACCCGCAACCGTTACTTAAGAACGTAGATTTACCAATCAATAAAATATGTAACTCAAAAAGTGTGCGTCAATCAATCAACAAAGCATGACGAACTTGCCTCACGGCATATAACATTATTAGTTATGTTTATCCTTATCTGTGGAGTATCTTACGCTCTATTCAAACTAGCACTAATTTATCTCCATATACGGAATAGTTTTGAATCAGTTTGAAGTTGTTGCGATGCGTTGGTGGACGCTAGTTTTGTGCGCGTGCGTGGTGTCAGTGAGCGCCCATGATGACGAGTGGCTGCAAGTAAAGATAGCACAGGGCCCAGTGCGCGGCCGCAAGGACCCCAAAGGGGAATTCTATGCTTTTTACAGCATACCTTATGCAACAGTACCCACTAATGAGGATAGATTCAAGGTAATAATAAGGTTCTTTTAAAGTATGCACTACTCCAATTATCTTTAAAAGTTTAACTTACTGTTTTTGCGTCATTGTATGTGTGTGTTTATGTACAGACGCCAACACATCCAGCTATCCCAATCTGTCAAATTTCTTTTATAAATTTTCAACTTTATCACATCAGCATAAAGCTCAATTTCAATTGGGGAAACTTGACAGATTGGGGTAGCTTGATGTGCTGGCGTCTGTACAAGTAACGTAGATAAGGCTCAAGATCAAGTTGAGCCATATGACGTAATATCGAGGAGGACACGCGCCAATAGCATTCGGCGTAAAAAAATTGTTGTTGGGTATTAAAAGTTAGAATATGGAAATAATGTTTTAACGAGTTAACAACCTTTTTGTTGAGAATTTAAAAAATCTACAGTGAATATATAACATAGGCATTGATATTGGGTTTAATAAACCATAACTGGGTGTAAAAAGTACCTTAAAAGATATCTCTTAGTCTTGGTCATCAACTGTGTAGATTTCAGCCAGAATTAAAACATTTTTCTAGCAGCAATTTTAGTATAATAAGACGGCACCTTGTGGTCAGCAAGAATAACAATTTGATGAGCACGTGTTTTAGTAAGAAGACTTAGTTTGCTGCAAAAATTGTAACTGCTTAAAACAATAAGAAATTTGCAGCGACATTAATAATGTAGATTGGCCTCGTGAGATAGATATTAAAACACTATATGAAATATTTTTTTTACATGTTTCCTGTCTGTCTGTTTGGCAAAAAGAACACATGTAAAATAATATTTTTCATATTTTTACATTTTACACAACCGGACTGAATTTAACAAGAGCTTCACTGGCAAATAGGTCACAAAACGTACGGTTTCCAAGGAACAGAAAATTAACTTTCTTTGCTAGTTTTATAATTACTACTGTAATCTAGTATGATAAATATGCAAAGTAACCACTGCTGTATTATTAAATAAGTTTTTCACTCTGCAACAGTTCGTCGAATGTGGCAATGCTTTACTTTCACCAAATTATGTCCCATTTTAATAAAATTGTGTATCAATAAAATTTTATACAGGTCATCTTGCATTGTTAGCATGTTCATGATTTTATTAATATGCAGACTCTTAAATATTTAATTACTCTTAATCTTTATGCTAACCAATTCGATAATGTTGCTGACCAGGTAATTATTATAGTGTTTATTTAATTCGAAACACACAACAATTATGGTTAAGTACCAACTATGTACCTTATTATTTGTAGATAATAAAAGATTAAGGTCGTTTTTTGCTTACTGTATTTTATATGAAGTCACATTTACTGATTGCTTAACGCAAAGTTACATCTAATATTTTCCTGCTCACCCAATGTCCAAAGTCTGAATCATTTAATTATTTCTCCTTTATAAGTTAGTTTTTGTACCGTATAATTGGTGTTATTGTAAGACACTTCGCGTGCTTCCTTTGTCATTGTATCCTATATTGTTATATGTATTTCTCAAGCGGTAGTGTGTATAATATCATCATCGTCATCATCATCATCATCATATCAGCTGAAAGACATCCACTGCTGGACAAAGGCCTCCACCAAAGATCTCCACAATTGTCAGTCTTGGGCTATTCGCATCCAGCAGTTTCCAACGACCCGCACAAGATCATCAGTCCATCTTGTAGGGGGCCTACCCACGCTGTGTCTTTCGATGTCCTGCACAGATTTCTAGTCTCTATTGAAACTGGCCACCATGGCTGCCATAGCATGCCAACTCGCGCATGTTGTATTACCGACACCGAAATAAAACTTTTAATGATTAAAAATAAGAGACTTTCTTCTTCTATTCCAGTTGGCGTGGTTGGTAAATACTCTGCTTACACGCCGCTGGACGTGGGTTCAATTTCCACCCAGGACAGATATTCGAACATGTTTGTTTGTTCTGAGTCTGGGTGTAATTATCGATATAAGTATGTATTTACAAAAGAAAAGAAGTATGTGTAGTACATCAGTTGTCTGGTTTCCATAGTACCTACAAGTTCTGCTTAGTTTGGTATCAGATAGCCGTGTGTGAATAATGTCCCAGGATATTATTATTGTTTTACAGTTTCATAACATTGACATATAAAATGTTGTTTTCAAGCAATCTGACGGTCACCATAGCCTAGTTGGTAGGGCTCCTGCCTACGAAGCTGGTGGTCCTGGGTTCGAATCCCGGTAAGTGCAAATATTTGTGTGATGAGCACGAATATTTGTTTCTGAGTCATGGATGTGTTCTATGTATATATGTATTTATCTATCTATATAAGTATGTATATCGTCGCCTGGAACCTATAGTACAAGCTTTGCTTAGTATGGGGCTAGGATGATCTGTGTGACATTGTCCCCAGATATTATTATTATTATTATTATTAATCTCGACTGTGGGCTCGGTGTATTTGCATGCATATAGTTACAATACCGTCCCGCTCTGTTTAACGCGGGGACATGCCCTTTATTCAAAGATAGATCAACAGGGCAAAAAGAGACACTCCACGCTACGTCACCGCGTCGCATCGGTGGACACACATTGACCTTGGCAGCGTCCTTATAATGTAGGAAGTAAGGGTTGTGTGGCTGACGGCAAATACTATCAACACATCAGATCATCTCTTAGAAGTCGACCCGAGGGAATAGCTCTCAGAGAACGGGCAGCAGCGTCTCTCAATTTACAGACGCCAGCACATTAAGGTACTCCAATCTGTCAATTTTTTCCAATTGAAAGTGAACCTTATGCTTTATATGTCATAAAATTGAAAATCTATAAAAGGAATTTGATAGATTGGGGTAGCTGGATGTGCTGGCGTTTGTACTATGACCACTGCGATCCCCAACCCGTCTTCCAAGCGTGGCGAATATAGTATATCTATATTGTGGACATCTTTTAGGGAGGCCTTTGTCCAGAAGTGCATGTATTTCGGCTGACACGATGAAGGGCGGTTTCCGTAGTCCGAATGTAACCATGACTGAGGAACACCCATCAGAATTCTCCAATTTATCACGTTTTTGGCAAATACACTACACTTTATCAATAACCTTTGATAAATCTAAGGTTGATCCATCTATAAATTAAAGGCACGATCCCCATAAGCTAAACTAAACTCTGTAATTTAATAGATGGTATCTTAACGATAATTATATCAATAATCTGATAGGAGTGATAATTTTCTTCAAAAGAATTTGTTTACATAGGTTTTAGGTAGGTAATTAGTAAAACTGTTCAAATTGGTGAGTCAGAAGTGAACTTACTGGATCACGGTAAAGTTACAATTTTAAAATTGAATATGTAATGCCATGCGATATATTTCAAATGGCATAAAATGATAAGTTACATCTTATTGCGAATATTATGACGTAAATTAATTATGTCGATTTCCAAATGGACACATCACATTATCTATACATCTATACAAATAAATAAAATTGGAGTGTCTGTTAGTAATATTGAAATAACCGGTTTTTACTACATTAATATGAATATATATACGGTACATACACCAAAATAACATTTTTTACAATTTTTATCTGTCTGTCTGTCTGTTTGTTCCGGCTAATCTCTGAAATGGCTGGACCGATTTTGACGGGACTTTTATTGGCAGGTAGCTGATGTAATAAGGAGTAACTTAGGCTACTTTTATTTTAGAAAAAGTCTTTTATTTTACAAAAAAAACGAAATAAACTAATTAACACGCGGACGAAGTAGCGGGCACAGCTAGTATAAAATATAATGTAACCATATATACACGGAGTTTTTCATTGAGATCGCTCGAACTTTCAAATACAATAAAGCAACCTGTTTAAGTGATGTTGGCACATTTTTTTATACTTTAAAAGTTATTCAATGATATTATATACTAGCTGTGCCCGCGACTTCGTCCGCGTGTTAATTAGTTTATTTCGTTTTTTTAGTGAAATAAAAACTTTTTCTAAAATAAAAGTAGCCTAAGTTACTCCTTATTACATCAGCTACCAGCCAATAAAAGTCCCGTCAAAATCAGTCCAGCCATTTCAGAGATTAGCCGGAACAAACAGACAGACAGACAGACAAAAATTGTAAAAAATGTTATTTTGGTGTATGTACCGTATGTATATTCATCTTTATGTAGAAAAAACCGGCTATTTCAATATTACAAACAGACACTCCAATTTTATTTATTTGTATAGATTATGCGACTCCGCTGGGGTGTATCTTGTTAGACCAATTTTAGATAACATTTTTGCATATGGGACTCAATTTATCGATGCCTTTAGGGCGGCAATTGACTGGGGTTTGCCTGAATAAGCTAGATTTTTCACATAGCCCCATAGAAAGTAGTCGAACGGTGTAAGTCACACGATCTCGGTGGCAACAAGTTCTCATTCCATAAATGTTATTTTTCCCGTGCTGTAGGTATGGTAAGTGGGGCCGTTCTCTTGGAACCACATGTTTGCGAAATCCATACCATATAAACTAGGCCACTATAAAAATTGTTATCATTGTCTGATATCGATCTTCATTAACATTAGATAAGCGCACGCCTTAGGTGAATAAAGCACTGATTCAGATAATAAATTTTAACAATTTCTACGCGTTTTTGAAGCGTGTAACGTTCCATGGTAAAATTTCACGACTAAATATTTATTCATGCAAAATTTGACAGCTATTGCTTAACCAAAATGGCCGCTATGCCCTGTTACAGTTAGTGGCTTCCTATTGATAATCCCTAATTTTAATTTATATTTCAGTCTGTAATTCCTATATTTCATTATCTAATAGATGAAAAAAAATAATATCAAATTCCACGGAGATACTTATACTTCTTATGATGTAATTAATGAATTTATTGATGTAATTAATAACTTTAATATTTTAGAATAATTTTTACTATGACCCACCTTGAATTCTAAATTTAAATGAAATTTCTAAGAATATAATTTAATTCATTAATTTCCACGTGCCAAATCCGGCGCTAAATAAAATATACTTAGTGAAAATATAAATGGTTTAAAAATATCTACATATTACCTAAAAATATTAAAGTAAAATACTGTCAATGGTTAGCAGCTGATCCAAATACACTCATTACACTAATACTGACCATTTACTTAAAATTGATTATTTTTGCAGGCACCTTTACCTCCACCGACATGGCTTGACACCTATAGTGCCGAAGACAAGGGCATCGTGTGTCCACAGTACAGGAGTGCTCGTCCAGTGTTCAACAACTTAATGATGCAAGAGGATTGCCTCATAGCAAATGTTTACGTTCCCAAAACAGAACAGAAAAAACTTTCGGTTGTCGTATATGTTCATGGAGGAGCCTTTCAGATAGGATTTGCTGACTTATTCAAAGCAACGAATTTTATGAAGACAAAATACATAATCCTTGTCACTTTCAACTACCGTCTTGGAGTTCATGGGTTTCTTTGTTTGGGTACGGACGATGTTCCTGGAAACGCTGGTATGAAGGATCAAGTCGCCTTGCTCCGCTGGGTTAAAGAAAACATCGCCAGTTTTGGTGGAAATCCTGATGACGTGACCCTAGCTGGATATAGCGCAGGTTCTGCTTCAGTAGATCTTTTAATGCTCTCAAAATCAGCGGAAGGTTTATTTCACAGAGTCATACCAGAAAGTGGTGCCAATCTTGCTGCATTCGCAGTTCAAACCGATCCATTAAAGAATGCGATAAGTTACGCCAAGCAACTGAATTTCACTAATGTTGATGATATTCAGGCTTTAGAACACTTTTATAAGACTGCATCTTTTGAAACATTAACATCGGATTGGTTTTTCGATAGAACTGACTCCACCTTTCTTTTCTCGCCATGTATAGAACGAAACTATGAGGGAGCATTTCTTACCGAGTCTCCTCTAAAGATTTTAACAGAGGGCAAATATAAAAAAGTACCATTACTATATGGATTTGCTAATATGGAAGGTTTGATACGGGCGGACTACTTTGACACTTGGTCAGATAGGATGAATAAAAAGTTTTCAGACTTTCTGCCAGCCGACTTGAAGTTTGAAAATGATGAAGTAAAAGAAGAGGTAGCAAAAGAAATTAAGAAATTTTATTTTGGAGATAAACTAGTGGGCCCTGATACCGTTACGGGTTATATCAATTACTTCTCCGATGTTATTTTTACTTACTCTACACTGTGGGCTGTAAAACTACATGCTGAAGCTGGTCATGATCAAGTATATTTGTATGAGTATAGTTTTACTGAAAATCCTACCCCAGTGGGCAAGCATGTCAGTGTACGCGGTGCGCCCCACTGTGGTCAGACGTCGGCTGTGTTCGATGGTGTAAACATGACAATATCCGATGAGAGTTTAATGTCTACAGATTTGGCTAATATGAAGAAAAATATGCGAGAACTTTGGCATAATTTTATAAAAACCGGGTAAGTAAGTAAAAATAAATACATTATTAGTCAAATAACAAATATTGCCTAAAGGAATTGTAATGAACTGGTTCCTACAATATGTAACATAACAGATTTTGAGACACAAAAGCGTTTTAAACGGAGTACAGTCTTAATTATGTACTAGCGTAGAGCAAATTCAAACGGGAATTTTGTAATTATGTTCTGTATTGGGTTACTTTCTTAGTATGCATACGTTTACGTATAACAAATACATGGTTTAATTTACCTAAGAATTTTAAGTTATTTATAAAGTAGTTAGGTAGGTACCTACTATGCTTAGAATTGTTCGACAAAGTTTAACCACTATATGTCAAAAACGGAAGAGCCCACGACAGCATTCAAGTAATTAAAAAGTAGCCAATGAAAAAAAATTACTTATAATCTATGTATATTTTATAGTTGTAACTCCAATGCCAAATTAATCTGTGTTAGGCCTCATTTACGGAGACGCGGGGCGTCGCGCGTTGCGTTGAGCGGCGCGGCCCGCACTGAATTCATATATATGGCGTTGTATGAGTGCGTCTACGGAGAAGCGATTTTAGACGCGTTTGTTTGAATTAGGGCGTTTTTTGCGGCCGAGCCCGCGGATGGCACCGACGCGTCCCACGCGGCGTTTATCGCGGCGGCGCACGCAGCGGCAATTCTCGATGAAGCTATGTCCGAGGCGGAATCTTCTGTCAGTCATATTTAGAAATCGCGCAACACAGACGTAGTCACCGTCGCAATGGAGTATGATATGATCGACTTCTTTTTAGAAGAATATTCAATGTTAAATAGTGAATTATTTAATATAAGAAGTGGCCCAGTGTTTACACTACCATCTCTCCCCAACATAAAACTAGTCGATTTGATCGAGGCGAGCGTGCGCCGCCGCGATGCCCGCCGCGTGCTTCGCTACACGCTAGAGGACACGCCGCGGGCGCCGCGGCGGGCACCGCCACGCTTCCCGTCTCGCTTCTCTATGAACATGGTCGTATATTGCTATAAGTTTGTGTTTACGCGTGCGATGATGCGTGCCGCTTCACGTGCCGCCCCACCGTAAACAGAAAAAACGTCCGACGCGCCGCGAGACGCCCCGCGTCGCGCGTTTCGTCGAGCGGCGCGGCCCGCACTGAACTCAAATATATGGCGTTGTATGTGTGCGTTTACGGAGAAGCGAGCTAAACAGAAAAAACGTCCGACGCGCCGCGAGACGCCACGCCACACGCGACGCGAGACGCCCCGCGTCTCCGTAAATGAGGCCTTCGATAGTATTTTTGTTTGTTTTTAATTTAAAATAACTTGTATTGTATGTCAACGTTGTCTATGTGTGTTGTGCATGCCTTTAATAGAGTTACATATAAGAACCGAATTATATAGTGAGCTAAGATTTAAATGTTGTGTATGTATACTGTTGGTGTGTCTATAATAAATAAATAAATGCCGCATACGATAATGATTTCGTATGGTACGGTACAGTGAAACTTTCTCCTAAATACGCTGAAATGGTAGAATGAGTTCTCTGCCACTGTTTCCAAAGAGAATATGGTATGGCCCTTAAAAAAGAAGTGATGACCTTGGATTTGAAAGCGTTCATAAGCTACCGTGACCGCTTACCATCAGGCGGGACGTATCCTTGTTGGTGGTGACTTATTAAAAGGGTAGACTAAGTGAAGAATCCTCAGAAGCCCAACTTCGTTGGTCGTAAATAAAGCACATATTCCTAGAACTCGCTATGGATGCAACTTCTACACAAATTAGTATCGATCAGGTTCACCTACCATATGTGTATGCAAGCAGTAGTAAAACAAATATTTAACTTGTAATGTTTAACTGTTTTGTATTTCAGTAAACCCGTGCCCGAAGGATCCACATTACCCGCGTGGCCAGCAACAGGCGCGGCGCGGGCGCCGCACATGTCTCTGAACCTACCGCTGGAGCTCCGCGGCGCGTTGCTTCCGGAGCGCACGCAGCTATGGGATCGCATCTACTCCAAATACTACCACGAACCATCGCCACCCCCTGCACCTGCTAAACCATTGAGTTATATCAATGTGCTAAACATACTGAACTTTAATCTGAATATAAATTAGTTTAAAAAACTTAAAAACACGCATTTTGCATCGGTTGTCTGGAAGAGATCGCTTTTAGCGATAAGGCCGCCATTTGCATTAAAATAAGCTAATTTTCTTGTTGTATCCATTGCTTTGTATAAGGTACTTACTTTTGCAATAAAGTGTACTTCTTCTTTAGCACGCAGACGTCCGCCATAGTGGATTTAAGTCACGTGACTTACTTTTTTTTCGTATTCCTGACAGCAAACCCTTTCATTTGATACCCATATCATGTGGGTGGATTTCAAACAGCCAGTCCGCCATCTTGGGGAGGCCGCCATATTAGATTTGTAATGAAGTTTCTTAGCTAGTCATGTATTGTCATCAGAACTCAGAGCGTGTGCAAAATTTCATCCTAATGGGAGACCGGGATGTGGTTCAAATTAACATTCCAAGATTTTCTTACATACATAGGTAGTTACAAGTGAAGCTAATAAAAGCGTGTTAAAATACATATAAAAACGATATGTAAAAATGATATAAACTTCGTAAATGTTCGTGTTCTTAATTCCATAGAGATGAATATCAGTTAAGTGTATTTTTATTCTATAGTATTTAGTCTTATTTGTCTGGTAGGTACATACGTATAATCTATCAAGTACGGTTATCAGTAATTATTAAGTGTACTTAATGATTAGCAAAAACTTTGTTGTACTAATTATATAGATTTACAGGTTTTAATAGTCTTCTGTTCACTCATTTTGAACGACAGTTTTGCTTATAATTAAGTGTACCTACTCAATGATTAGCAAAAATTTTGTTCCTACTTTCCTATTCATTTAATGTAAGATTTTTTTCGAAATTATTCATTAAAAACATTCAATTGACTTTGTCTTCATCATCTATATAATTATACTGGAACATGTTGATAGGATTCGCTATCGAATAAAAACCGGCCAAGTGCGAGTCGGACTCGCCCATTGAAAGGTAAATTACGGTTTACGGTTTATGACATATTAAAAAAAAACTACTCGCTAGATCTCGTTCAAACCAATTTTCGGTGGAAATTGCATGGTAATGTAAATCATATATATTTTTTAGTTTTATCATTCTCTTATTTTAGAAGTTACACTCATTTTACCGCTTTGAAAGTGTCTCTCGCGCAAACTATTCAGTTCAGAAAAAAATTATACTAGAAACCTCATTATCATTTTTGAAGACCTATCCATAGATACACCACGTGTATAGGTACGATGAAAAAAAAAATTCGGGCTTGGATCTCATATCGAGTCGCCTGAATTTGACTTAAGTGTGTATATGGGGGGGTTAAGGGGGTTCGTACTAAGTGATAAAACGCATTTTTTTCTGTCGGAGACGCGCCAAGTTTTTTTAATTAATTTTTTAAAGTCATAAGACTTTATACAAATGCATAAAACAGAACGCAATTTGGTACATTTCGTAGCGATTTCGATACCTACAGCGTTGTAAAACAACGTAAAAGCATTGTTTTCGTGTTTAGAAGTTATATTTTTTTTATAACGCTTGTATATAATTTTCCGATTAATATCCAAAACTGAATTGTTCGTTGTCACTATCATGATATTTTTCCAAAAATGTACTTTTATGAAATAATTCCGGTTAGGTTAGGTTAGAACGGTGACCACATCGCGCGAAGGCGAGCGAGCGCAGCGAGCGTGCCGCCTTAGCGGCCGCCGAGCGCTAGAAAAACATTAACGATGGATATCTCCATAACCATGGGGTTCCGCGGGGTGGGGATGATACAGGAGGGTAGTACACTCCCCCCTCCACCCTCCCCCCTCAATTCACTCACGTTTGAAGGCGACTTGATTTGAGATATTTACCAAATTTCGAGTTTCAGTTCTATTCTATGTATGGGTAGCCCCCAAAATTATTGTTCTTTTTCAATTTTTGCAATCGTAATGCGGTTTACAGAATACATCTACTTACCAAGTTTGAACGTTACAGTTCTTATAGTTTCGGAAAAAAGTGATTGTGACATACGGACGGACAGACAGACAGACGAATCTATAAGGGTTCCGCTTTTTGGCATTTGGCTACGGAACACTAAAAATCAACATCGGCTCACCAATGACGAAGAAATCGCGTAACTTACAACAAAAAACATACGTAGATTAATGAAACAGTTATTATAATCGGTACGTAACGGCATTACTAGTGTATTGGTAACGAATCTAAACTAATACTATGAAAAGGAAATATGTGATATTTTACTTTAACTGAATTTAAAAAGATTATAGCTAAAGAAAGATACGTTATCAGCCGATAACATGAGCTAAAAATATTTGAGATGCCTACGAAAATTTATATAAATGTAACCGTAACCATAAATTAAATCCATCTGATCCCCAATAAAGCAGAGATATGGAAACCAGATAAACTGATATACTACATATACTATTTTTTTTGTAAATACATACTTATATAGATAATTACACCCAGACTCAGGACAAACAGACATGTTCATGCACACATAAATATCTGTCCTGGGTGGGAATCGAACCCACGACTTACGGCGAGAGAAGCAAGCATTTGCCAACCACGCCAACAGGTAAATAAGTACTATTTAAAATACTTATTTAACCCTTTATGTCCGAAGACGGGACAGGTAAGGTAGGACTGTATAATATATTTTTACACTTTTCTATTTCAGATTCTCAAAACAAACTGCAAAATCCTGATCCCGTAGAGCTAAGGTTTATTTCTACATTTCGGTCATTATTTTTGTCTTTTTCTACTATTTTTTTACTATTGTTAAGTAAATTACGCAATAAATTAAGTAAATTACTGTAAGTAATAGTTTAAATTAGTTTCGGCGTGTGTTAACACAGCTGAGGCTAATTTAAAATATGATGGAGATTCTGTTATTTATATATTTAAACTAATTGTGTTCATTACGAATATAATATTTTTTATATCAGAATCTCAAGTAGGAAATATAACAAAAAAAAAATACTTTGTATGTTTGTTTGCTAATATTAAAATAATATGGTAATGTCCTCCTAGCCGAATTTCGGCCACGGCGGCCAATGGAGATTAGCCATCTGCGCGGGACATATTATAGTGCACAAGTTTGTGCAAACGTCGGGGCAGTTTCGATTACATCATTCTCATGATACGATGGGACGGCTAGCAACACGACCGGAAAGAGGTCAGGTACAGAACCGATGGCTTCACGTGTTCTCCGAGGCTTTCCCAGGCTTGACCAGGCTTATACTAACATTGTTTTCTTCTTATAGAAAATCCCCAAAATCACTTTCGACCCGACCCGGGATTTGATCCCAGGACCTCGTTGTCTGCACTTGAAACCATCGCTAGACCAACAACAAATAAAATAGACAATGCCCCCGACTCCATGCAATAACAAGTGGACTAATTCATTTTCATCACCACCATTTTTTCATTTTCATCGATCATTGCATTTTCATTTCGAACATAGTTCTTATTAAACTGGAAAAAAGGTCTTTAGTTGTGATACATTAGTTTTAGCGCGTAATACGAAGTAAAATAAACCTGTGGGTACTTATGTACCTCAAAATAGAAAACCAATATGTAGATAGTGTTAATTCCGCTAATTGTCAGTTTAATCATGCCGGGATGCAATTTGCACCGCCCTCCCTCCTCCGCCTCCGTGGAGGACTGAAACACGTGTTGGGTATCGTACTGGCGCATGTGATTTGCTATTTTATATTATCCTTCTTGCATGTGCACATTTTTGCGGGCGGGAGGGCGGTGCAAATTGCCTCCCGACATGATTTCACTGACAATTAGTGGAATTAACACTACATATTGATTTTGTATTTTAATTGTTATGGATTTCCGCAAAGTGACGCCTGATTCCATTACTTATCTACTTACAGTTACATAAGTAGATAAGTAGAGTCATTCGGGTCAAGAGCACGCATATTTTTTTTGATGGCCTCGCAGACCTATACAGAATTATATAATTCGCATGTTATGATATTAAATCTGTAGAATATTTAATAAACTTTCACTATTTAAGAAAATTTTCCATCAAGATTAATTAGTTTTAGCCCTACATAGGCTTAACTGAAAACTTTTCCAATGCGTACTCTTGACCCGATGTGTGGGCAAAATTACGCAACTCTTAGGGTAAAGTTACGCACGCGGGGTAAACGTACGTATTCAGATTTCTAAGAGAATACAATTAAGATTAGCAATAATCATCATTTATTAAATCTTTTGAACAAAATTATAAGAACATTAACATTCAAAAAATTAAGAACTCTTTGTATTATATCTATTATATGTGAATCTTGTCTTTAATTATTTATATTGGCAATAATCACACTTTGAGGTCAAAATAATTGGCAAATAATCCTTAGTTATTAATTTTTAAATCAAATTAAATGTTAAACCTAAGGTTAGATATTAGGTACATAGTAAGATTTACTCATTACAAAAGTCGCATCGAAATATTCCATTCGTATAGGCAGTACAATTTTCATGAAACCAGTCATTGCAAATTAAGCATTGGATCCAATCTTCTGTTAGTGGTTCTTCATATTTTTCACAACAAACTGGACAGCATATTAACTTATTTGTTTTATCAATAATCTTTTCATTTCGTTTCTCTTTTAGTTTCTCTGTTGATTTATTATTGCTGCGTTTTTTGTTAATAACCTTTTCATTTCCTTTCTGTTTCAGTTTCTGTGTTGACTGATTATTGCTGCGTTTTTTGTTTATTCCCGATGGTCCTGGTTGGGGTTCAAAAGCTAACTTCTGATGAACTTTCTTGCTATTTCTCAATCGCGTTTCCTCTTCTAATTTTTGTTTTTCTTCCAACTGCTTTTTGTAAGGGCTAGAAGTTATTATTTCAGATTTTAAGCTAATTCTTGTTCTCTTTTTTTGATCAGTCATTTTTGGAAGTGGATTTAACTGAGCTATTGTTATAATTTGAGAGGTTGATGGAACAGAATTTATGTTTGAAGAATCCACTTGTTTTTCTTTAATCTTTTCACATTTGGAAACAAGTACGCTTTCCTTGATAGGATTCAAAGTTATACCTTGGGACCTCAAGCAGATTCTGGTTTGTTTTTTATCAGTCTCTTTTGGACGTGGGCTTAATAGAGCTACAGTTGCAGTCCGAATAGTTGCGGCAGTATCCTCGACGTTTGAACAATCTACTAGTTTTTCTTCTACTAGTGATGAAGGAAATGATTTAGATTCTTGAGAATTCTGTCTACATTTAGTAACACATTTGTTTTCCTTGTTGACTTCAGCGTCGTCTTCAATGTCACTTTCTATATATGTAACGTCCGAATCAATCAGTTGGTCTTCGATTTCATTACCGATGGTAAATATAGTTGGACTCACAGGCGATGAAATTTCCATGATCATATCTTGATCTTTTGAAGTAACGACATTGTTATTTGCTGTGGCAGGATCATTTTGATCTGTTACTAAAGACGGGGCAAATTCAGTTTCATCAAATAGATCATCTGCAAAGGGAAATATTCCTGTCGCTCTGAAGCCAGACTCGGCATTACCTATTGTGGCAACATGTTTGAAGGCAGTGCTAAAGAGACTAGCAACCTGAAATTGAGTTATACCTCTGCCAGGATGCTGATTCATCCACTTTTCACATTCAATGGCATACTTGGTTTTCAAAGGGCCATGAAGAGCAACATCCAGTGGTTGTAGTTTGTGACTACCATGTGGTGGGAGAGTTAAAATTACGATGTGATGTTCCCGGGCATAGTTAGTTCCCTCCAAACTGATATGCTAAGAGTGGTTATCCATAATAAGCAATACGGGATCATCTTTTGATGGATGGACGAAATCCTTGAAATGATGTAACCATTCGACAAAGAGGCTTGTGTTTACATAACCGCTATCTGACACCATACATATACTCTGTGTTGGACCACCATCTAGTAATTCTGGCCGTATCCTTTTACGTGGATATATGAACGCTGGTGGTACATAATGCCCTGTAGCACTCATGCACATTATGGCAGTGATAGTAGTACCCCGTTCAGCAGACACAACTTTACCGACCACTTTTTTGCCTTTGGCAGATACAACCTTAAGCGTTTTTTTTGGAACTGTACTCATTCCAGTTTCGTCCATATTATAAATTCTATTTGGTCTAAAATTATGAGTGCCATAGACTTCTTTGAGCATATTGTAAAATCGCTGTACTTGAGTTTTATTAAAGCCAATTGCTCTGGCCAAGCTGATGGGCGCTAACTGACGTAAACTTAGGTGAGGATTTTTTTTAAGAATACTTTGTACCCAGTCTCGTCCAGCCATCTTGCATGAATCATCGAAACGGTGTTCTATATTATTGGCTGTTGCAAACTCATATGCCAATCTTCTTAAATCATTAATAGTAATACCAAAGAACCTATTGTCCATATCTTCACAATGAACTGCAAATTGCGCTTCTTGGTCTTTGGTGAATGTAGGTTTAAAACGACCTAATGATGTTGGCACGTGGGTAGATTTTAGCCTCTTTCGTAAGGCGCCCTCACTGATGCCAACTTCATCAGCAGCACGTCTTTGACTTTTCCCTTCTTGCATGAGTTTTTTCGCCTTCATTATTTGGTCATCTGAGATGAGGGTCCGCTGAGGGGCCTTCCTTATGTAATTTCTCGGCATTTTGGTGTATTCTGAAAGATTGAACAATTTTTGATATTTTTATTTCATTTGGGGTATAAGTACGCAACGGGGGTAATCGTACGCGTGCGTACTATTAATCTCGTACTCTACCCCAATCGGCAAATATACGAAATAATCAGTCACAACACACACGTTAAATACTTTTTACGAATATGATAAACTTACATAAAAACTACATTAAATGAACAATAGAAATATAGTATACTTACTGGCACAGAGCTATTCATTTAACTACAGCACAATTTTCCGTGGCACAAAAATTAAACGAAATAAGCGTGCTACAAGTATTCGGCGACGTGTCGCGACCAGTACTAAGATTGCGTCGGTGCGGCGCGTGGCTCCTAAACGGCGACAGTAGCGCCACTCTGTTTTACAAATACAGACCTCGCCCCCCCACCCCTGTCGGAGATGGGACCACCGCGTACTCTTACCCACCGCGTGCTGTTACCCCGAATGACTCTAATGGAATCAGGCGTCAACTAATTATGTGCCGGGTACGCGTGTAAATGAACAGTTTTTGCTGTACGGAAATTCTGTCTATACCCTATCCTTTTCATATAAGGTATATTAGACAGAGATCTAAAACAATTAAATTAGTTTTGTCGTATAAAAGACAGAATCGCCAGCAATAATTTGTTTATTAATATATCCTACTTCCTACTAATATTATAAGTGACGTAGTTTGTGATTATGGATGGATAGATGTATGGATCTTTGTTACTCTTTGTCGTAAAAACTACTGAACGTATTTAGTATAAGTAATATATATATAGCTTATATATACGAATAACGCATCTATACATATAATAAAGTCGTAGGAAAGTCAAAACTGTACATTGAATATTTTTTTAAAGGATCCTTGGGGCGTGATCTACAATCGATATCGGAGCCAAAAATATAGTTTTAGAATTTTTGTGTGTCTCTGTCTGTATGTATGAGTTTTAGAATTTTTGTGTGTCTCTGTCTGTATGTATGTCCGGGCTAAACTCAAAAAGTACTGCATGGAGGAGTAAAGTACCGCGGGGCACAGCTAGTATAGCTAGCTAGGCTATAATTTATAAAGTTTAACGCGGGGACACCGTTTGGCACAAGTTTTTATATATTTTTAATTTAATACGTCCATGGTGACAAATAAGATATGATAAGATTAAATACTGTGGCCCGTGACTCTTCTAAATTCTATACGATATATTAAATTATATCCGTTTCAACCGTAATCATTAAATCGATTAGATTACATTTTTAAATAGCGGCCACCCTGTGTTGCTGTGTAGATGACATGTATAATTTTTTGATATATTATCTGTACAAGCCGAAATCAAATCTATATAATCTATTTATTACACCGCCCAAAGATTTTAATGTAAAATTTCACAGACGCGGTACTATGTAATGAGTAAAGACAGACGGTAAACGTCAAATACTGCGACGATTGTAGGAAGTTGTCGCAGTCTCGCAGTATAATGTATAACTAGAGATTAGCCATCTGCGCGGGACATATTATAGTGCACAAGTGTGTGCGGAAACACAGGAGCACTTTCTATTCCATCACTCTCATGATCCGATGGGACGCCTAGCGACACAACCGGAAAGAGGTCAGGTACAGGACCGACACTTTAGGTGCTCTCCGAGCCAACTCCCAGACTTCGGGCTGATACTGAGAAATTTCTTTTTACGGAAAAATCCCATAATCACTTTTTGGCCCGACCCGGGATTTAAACCCAGGATCTCATTGTCTGCGGTTGAACACGCTACCGCTAGACCAACGAGGCATCAACATAATACAAGGATTAGGTACCTATGTGTATAATCTCATTTTATCTCCCAATTATACCTGATTAGTACTTAGGTAATAACATACAAAGCTCACAATTATACAGCAAAATTACATTATTATACAACCTAGATTTAAGCATTTGGCTTAGGCCTACGTCCGTGCGGTCCTTTGTGTAACCAGCTACTTTCATACTAAGTACATATTTTTAAAATTTGTTGATGCACAGTGTCAACCAATTTAAAAAATATGTACTTAGTATCAAAGTAACAGTGGCGAACGCAGACTATCAATCAGTAGTTTGTTAATTTCACCGACAAACACCTGAGGATTTCCTACTATGGTTCAAGGGGGCGGCTGAAGTAAAAAGACATACCTAGTCTTATATAGAGGGTAGGATCACCTATTCACATTATCGCGGCGGACTAACACAGTCATGACCGTTGATGATTCTACACTAGCTAACCTGAAGATTTATCTTTGTGCCTAGGTGGACAACTCGCAGAAGAAGGTCAGAGGGAAACACCGGGCTGGTTTTTTTCGTCTTCTTTTCCGTTTATGTGCTTGTATTTTACATTTTCATTTGCTGTTTGTTACGTGGGCTTATGCACGCACACGAATGTAGTTATCTAGCTTAACAATCATCATTAAAAAAAGCAAATTAATTCGATCAACTAGAATGTAATTCTAGTTGTAAGATACATGTACAAATTAACAGGTCCGACCAGAGACAAGGACTATATAACGACAGAATATTCAAGCACCCCGACAGCAAGTCGGCCAGGCACCTCAAGTAGCACCCATACACGAGTACGACACTGTACTCTGTGAGTACGACGTGTGGGCACGTATCCATCGTTTCAAATATATAAGATGTAAACACCATTCAATAATATTATCTTCGCCTACTGCGCCATCATGTAACACATGTAAGAATTACGTCGCCAAATTGTGAACTACATTGCTACGTTGCTAACGCCATCTCTTCTCTTTTAGCGAAACTACAACTATAGCACACTCTGACGATTGAATTCGCTACCTACTTGCAGTTTTGCGTATACTTTACAGCAAAGAGTTTATAAACGTATCTTTATAGTTTGAGATAAGGGGTGCCAACTTTAATTCAACGAAAAACTAAATTTCGGTCCGGTTATGTTCCCACGGTTCCATTGGTTCCGCAATTTCCATTGTTTGACATTTAAATTGAGATTTTCCTTAAAATTTTCCCATTAAAATTTAGATTCTCTAAACCTACTCTGATTTAGAGAATCTAAATTTTAAGTTCATCGTGAGGCGAGGTTCCGAACGGTAATTCATTTTACAGATCATTGTTCGGTATCCTCTAAATTGACTAAACAAAAAGTACCTTTTGATTTTCGTGTTGATTTTGCATCCAATTTAATTAAAATGGCTGTAAGAATGCTTTTGAATGAGGCTGCTTTACCTGAAGAACGTTTAATAGCGTAAAATAAATCGGCACCGCCTGCAAAATCATGAAATGTGAATCGAATTCCCGACCTAGTTTGTAGGAAATTACAACGTCAGCCGGCAATTATGCAAAAGCTCAAGCTCCATAAGCGAGTCGAAGGCAAGAGCTATGCTAGTGCAAATGTTGGAAAAGAATAGGTAAGATAATAATAAAATACCCAAGCAATAAAATGTTGTATGAGTAAACTGAATAAAAGCCATTTGCTATAATATTATTTTTAATAAAAATACTGCCTATGTTAATTATGTTTTAATTACATATTTCACATAGAAACAATATAAAAAAAATTATAGTTAATGTAATGAATTCTACCTCTTTGTCCTCGAAGCTGCTGTGGGCATAGTAGAGTGCAGTTGTAAAATTAGCTCCAATAATTTAATTTATGTGGTATAAAAAGAAACATGTGTTTTGGACAAATTCTGTCAATCCATTGCCCCTACTCCGAGGCACGAAAGGTAGTCCCTTGACCAAATCGACGATCAAAAAATCGACGAATGAAATCCCAAGTTTTTACAGACTTCAACGGTTATTTATTTAAACTTTATTTACGAAGAAATGTAATGCCGGACTTAATGCCCAAGACATTTTCTCCCAGTCAACCTTAAGTTGGTAAAAGATAACAAACTAGGCACTAAGTAGATATATTGCATAAAAAATTAAATGGACTAATAAAAAAATGAAGAAGCAGTGGGTAGGTTATATAGCTCGTAGAACTAACGACCGATGGGGCAGAAAGGTTCTCCAGGGGCGACCATGATCCGGAAGACGCACCGTGGGCAGGCCCCCTACAAGGTGGATCGATGATCTTGTGGGGTCGCTGGAAACCGCTGGATGCTGTAGCGCAAGACCAGCAATTGTGAAGTACTTTGGGCGAGGCCTTTGTCCAGTAGTCATTCGGATGATATCAAAAATATACGATACCAAACGATGTAGGTATACACATTTATGTAAATAATAGATTTTATACAATTGAGCCATACAATGCAAAGTATACGCAACACATTCTTTGGTAAAAAACGGGCATCTTACATTCATAGTCTTTTCTATAGATAAATAAATATAAATAAATAAATAAATAAGGTTTTTATTCACGTAGACTTTAAAAAAGCGCTTGTAAATAGTCAGAACATGTTCGTAGTAATATATAATTAATTTCTAATTATTTCTAGATACATATAGATATTTAGGTACACAGATTGTAGGAAATAATTTACAATAAGATTTATTTTATAATAGTAACGATATTTAGCTAACTCAAATTAAGTTACTGTCAAGGATCATGTGTAGGTTTAATTATCTAAATTTTAGCTATATTTTTACTACATATTGTCGGAATGGTTCTGTCTATATTAAGGTACGAATTAAATGTTATTATTATGGCGGACCTTGTGTTTATAACGACAGTCGCGCTTTAATGCTGCCACCGATAATATTGATATTGGCTGTGTGGCTGACGGCCACAAAAGAATATCGCCACCCCATCTCTGAGCAGTATGACTGCGTTCGCCAACCCGTCTGTCAAGCGTGGCGATTATCAAAGAGTATTTAAACCTACACTACGGCAAAACCCCCCAAAATGATGATCTTTGGGGAGCCTTTGTCCAGCAGTAGACGTTTTTCGGCTGATATCATGATGGTGATGAATATTAATATGTTTAGAATATCATTCGCATATATTACTTTAAATTTCTCGTTATGAATGAAAATATGGGTCTAACATTTAAATCCTGGAATCAGAGTATGGTAGATGTAAACAGAGAGCCGTCTTGAAATGTCAATGTCAATTTTATGTGTTTAATTTATAATAAATAAAATTTTTATGCTGTTTTAATAAAACAAGACATAAAATAATCAAAATTTATAACGTATATGACCCCCCCTTGCAGTGATCTTGAGTCTTGGCATTCTTTCTTTCAGGATTTTGATGGTGTCCTGTGGAATGTATTCCCACTCAGCCGAATCGCACATCAAATTTCCCTAATGTTTGGTGGAAGTGGTCATGCGGTGGACATTCTCAATGGGGTTTAGTTCGGGGCTCTCCACTATTAATTCAAACGCCAAATAGGTACCGACTGCCAGAACGGTGGGCCCGAGCATTCGTCTATGTAAATGGCATCTTATCCAACTACAGTCAGTGCGGGTTGTGCATGTTGACAAAGGATTTCTGAAGCTGGCTGGATAGCTGGAAGTTACGCCCCTCATAATATAATTGACCACACCAAATGGTGTGATTTCTTGAAAAAAAACACGTCAAAATAGTATTCCCCTGGTCTTCGTAACACTCGCCGACATCAGTCCTCACCATTCAGACTAATTTGAGCCTCATCAGAGAAGTATGATACTCCAGTTACCTAGTGTCAAACATGGCAACCTCAGTCGAGTAATCACCGGATTACTCCCTGCCCACGGAGCAATTTGGGGGACCGCGCTGGTAGTCGACTAAGTATGTCATCCGCTAAAAGCCTCTCTCTGTCCATATATAGGCTAACTTGCGCTCCTCGTACCTCTTTAAGGTTTCTTTTGAGGACTATGTAACTGCATTTTTGGTCAGCGCAGGAGTCACTAAAAAGCAGTTGTCTCGTGGTTTTTCCCAGCACCTTGCAGCTTCTCTAAACGGAACCTGTCCTTTGGAATCGAGTACAGGTTCTTTAGATGGTTGAACAGCAATAAGAGCTAATAAAAATATAGCACTGCTGGCGCTATAATTTTCCTAGCTCTTTTTGCTTTTTCATAACAATCGACACAAAGACATGTGTTCTAAGTCACAATAAGGCAGGATTATGAGACAGATATAAATTATTGTACTAAAAATCACAAGAAGTTTGTTATAGTCGCCTGATAAACTTTTAACAGCAATCCCGCAAAAATAAGTAAAATGCGAGACATTTAACTTATTTTTGCGGGATGCAGTTACATAGACCTCAAAAGAAAACTGAAAAATGAATTATTATTTATAAAAACAAAAGTTTCGAATTTGGAATTAATATTTTTTCATACCCAGACTCTTTATTAAGAGCCAGTAACATAGTTTGGCTATTAAAATCTCTTTAGAACTAAATAAAGAAATAATATAAAGAAAAAATATTTGAATAAAAGGAGTGTATTTCTAGAAATAATTGTTCGGATGCCTTCAAACGTTACTTAATAAAAAATAATTTCCTTCTGGTCGAATTTCGATTATAGCGGCTAAGCATAGAATCTGTTTGGGACATAATTATAATATGTACCGCGCAGATGTACAAAGATAGCACAAGTGAATTTTATATTCCCTCACTCTCATAATAATAAATACATTTCTTTTCAATAAGTAGTAAACGACGACACCACCCACCCATGGACAACTTCTTGCTCCTGGGTTTTCCCATCATGATCTTATTTACCTGTCTTATATCCTCAAGCCTCCCAAATCCAAGCCCGAGGTGCTCTACTTGCGTTCTTTTGCTCGGATGAATGTTGAACGGTTATGCAAAACTGCCTCTGAGATTGATTGGGAACATATCAATCTCAGAGGCAATTTGCCAATTCAATAGACGATAAAATTAGTCAATTTAACAACATCATCATCAACTTGTATGATATCCACGCGACTATTAAGAAAACCAAAATAAAGCAGCCACCTGCACCGTGGATGTCGGAGACCATCAAAATGGCAATTAAAGGGCGGGATCTTGCTTTTTGTAAATTCAGAAGGGGTAGGTGTGATGAGAAGTGGAGTTTCTTTAAGACCGCCAGGAATCGGTGTAATCAGATGATACGTAACGCTAAACGCCGTCATATTCTAGAAAATATCTCCACTAATACTCCTGCTGGTATCTGGAAGTTTCTTGAAACTTATGGTATCGGCAAGTCGTGACATTTAGACTTTCCAAGTTCGGTACGTTTAGATGACCTTAATCAATATTTCGCTACCACTGATTCCTTCGATCATTTAACCAAATCCTTAACTGTAGCCTTAGTAAACGGTCTAACGTGCTCTAATATTCAATCATTTCAATTCGTTCCTGCTGACTCGAATGATGTCAAACATATTATCCTATCCATTAAATCCAATGCAGCAGGATGTGATAACACTCAGTCGACGCATGATCACTACTATCCTGGATTCCATTCTGCTTGGAATTACCCATATCATTAACTATTCCCTTGACTCTGGTTCATTTCCTTCCTTGTGGCGTAAAGCCTATGTCCGTTCACTTCCCAAGGTATCCAATCCATCACTACCCCATCACTACCTCAATCACTATCTCAATTCTTCCTTTCCTTTCTAAAATTATGGTCTCTGACGAGGCACTGGAATGGTTCTCTTCTTATCTTCGGGAATGCTAACAGTCGGTTCACTTCGGTGACATTGCTTCGAACTGGAGTAATCTTGACACAGGTGTCCCTCAAGGCGGTATACTCTCTCCTCTTTTATTTTCTATATTTATCAATTTCTTAACCCGTGATCTTCAGTGTACGTATCATCTTTACGCCGATGACCTACAACTGTATTCTCAAGCGACTACAGACAATCTCTCTGAAGCGATTGGGAAGGTTAATCAGGACTTAGGTTACATTAAAGATTGGTCTAAAAGTTTTGGTTTAATAGTAAATCCCAAAAAAAGTCAAGCCATCATAATAGGCAGTTCACGCATGATGAGCAGGGTTGATATCGACCATTTACCACCTATTGTGTTAGACAACTCCATTGTTCCAATTCGTCAGTGTCAAGGATCTTGGTATGATAATCGATAAGACGTTGAGCTGGCAAAATCACGTTGCTGCCGTCAGTAAAAGGGTGACAGGGACTTTGCGGTCACTCTATCGCCTTAAGAATTTTCTTCCATCCAAGACAAAAAGAATGCTTGTACAGGCCTTAATCTTTACCACAATAGACTATGGTGATGTATGCTACTTTGACCTGAATGCAGATCTCATCAATAAACTTGACAGACTTCTCAATAATTGAACATGAGTATGACCACGTGTCAGCTTATCGCGTGAAACTAAATTGGTTGCCTATCCGCCAACGTAGAACTCGGAGAACTTTAACTACTCTGTTTTCTATTCTTGACTCTCCTTCCTCACCTCCTTATTTGACACGCCACTTTCAATATTTATGAACCAACCATAATAGAACTCTTCGCTCATCTCATAATCGACTTTTACAATGTCCTTCTCATCAAACTGACTTCCTTCATACTTAATTTTTCGTACAATCCATTTTGCTTTGGAACGCGCTATCACCCAGATCAGAATGACTAAAACCGCTACACATTTAAAAAGAAGGTTCATGATCACATCACTTCATCTAATCAATAGGAAAGCTATCGTATCCGTATGTATATTTTATATTATGTATATATTGTATTTATGTATGTATGTATACCTATATGTAGAACTAGTATGTATTATTATGTTATATATTGTGTTTATGTATATAGTGAAATCATAAAGAAACTATAAGTTAGTTATATCCACCACACCACTCAATGGTTGACTGGTCGATAATGCCTATGATATTAAGTCCGCCTATGTACAATATACTTTATGCTAAAGTATAAATAAATAAATTATATTTGCACAAACCACAATTGAACAAAAAATCTTTATATTTCGTTCATTTTTTTGGATATCATTAGTTTTATGAAAAAGTTAATAAAAATATTACTTTTAATCATAATTTCATACATACAAAATTCGAGTAGGTACTCTCTCAGAACTGTTTTTTACACTCGTTACTACTAGATTAAGCTGTTTTCGCCTATTTTGGTCACGGTGACAGCTGCTTACTAATCTTGAATGCTACCATCACCGGGACGATCTACTTTCTTACTGTCCTGGTCTCCCGGGACACAACACGGGACTTATGGCAGCCATAAACCAAGCACACACGAGCTGTTAAATCGTACCTTTTTGCTTTTAGTGTACATACTTTGTATTATATTATTAAGTAATAAAAATAATAATGCGCAGTGGTTAAGGCAGTCGCTTCGCCACTTCGGATTTAATTCCAGCGCAATAATATGCCACTAAGGGATGGACATAGACTACTTTTTTGAAATGTATATCTACTTATAAGATGATTAAAAGGGGAATAAAACTTTGGCGGCTTGTATTAAAACATTTAAAAATTACATTTAATTTAATGATTTTGTTAGTTATAATCTCTTTGACAATAACTTAGATAAGCTATATCTAAGTTATTGTCAAAGAGATTATTTATAGGTGTAATTATCGAAATTTGTAGTTGTTGATATATTTTACTACATCTTGTCTGAATGGTTCTGTCTATAATTTAATATTTTGGTGGACTTTGTGTTATAACGATGGTCGCGCTTTAACGCTACCACCGAATCCAATGCGACACAACTGAGAAGACCCAGAAAAACCCATCTTTGTTTCAGAGTGACTATAAAAATGACGAGGTTAACAATTTGACAGTAAAGCACTGTTTATTGTATTCATGTAACGCAATTTCTCCGTCCTTGTGACCCAGTTCAAATTATTTATTTTAATTTTGCGTATGGAATAAAACAAAATTAAACCGGTTTGCTATGCTTGCTTTATGAACTTTGTTAAAAAGGAATAACTGACTTAGTATTTAATCGGAAAACTTCATGTTCAAGGTTTTAAAACCGTTCGGTCATATTAATTTATATTAATACTTACTTAAGAAAACAAATAACATTCTCTGGTCAAATCGGACACGTTCTCAAAGTAGAAGTATCCTAAACCGACGAGCATTTATAAGGTATTGAGAGTTAACGAGGCAAAAGAGGAGTGCAAGGATCATGCGTGACAAATGGAAATCTGTTGTCTCTGCCTACCCCTCTGGGAGACAGGCGTGAGATTATGTACTTATGTATATACAATAAATTAATATGACCTACCGGCTACACTGCTCCGTCACAAAAGTCGTCAAATATTAATATAAGTATATATAAACTAAACGTAACTAATAAGTCGTATTATGAGCACTTCCCAGATATACTATGTACAGGTTTAATCAGATAAAACGACTGCTGTTCTTAATTTTTAATGGAGTTAGTGTAATAGCGTTGAGATGCGGTGGTGGACGTTTCTTGTGTGCGCATGCGCAGTGTCAGTAAGCGCGGAAACAGAGGATCATGAATGGCGAGAGGTGAAGACCACGCAGGGCTCCGTGCGCGGTCGCAAAGACCCCAGTGGCGATTTATACGTCTTCTACGATATACCGTACGCTACAGTCCCAAAAAATGAAGAAAAATTTAAAGTAAGTTTCGATAATAACAATACTTCATAGCGATCATAAGCATTATTATTATATTAAACACTCATATTCATTACTTCATCATGCTTTTAAGTGGTTCGTTACGTATAGCAATTTGTGTATTAGCTCGCTCCGAAACAGAGTCGCAGTCTGTGCATGACCTTGAGACAATGGACATTAAGATGGTACAAGTTTTGAGCTACAGCGTTTTGTATGACCTTGGGACAGCTATTTACAAAACAAAACTTATTTATGCACACCAAATAAATTACAAAAAAACTGAATAAAATAGTAGCATAATCTACGCGATTTCTTACAGACAAATTTCGTGTGGGCAAGAGAAATGATAGTAAAAATAGAAACAGAAAATTAGGTTGCAAGTAATTAGTGTTGTAAGTTGGGGTAAGTAAATATATAATTTCCTGAAATACAAAATAATATATACTTATATAAAACATACATGTTATTCATGAAAGAAAATTAATTATAGCATGTTGTGTTCTTAATCAGCGTAACGTGTTTATTATAATACCGATAATTCACATATTTGTAACACAAATAAGGAAGATAAATCTATACGACGACTGATAATAAATACCTTTTCATAATAATAATATAAGCATGTTATAAGTGACAACAATACTTTGATAATACCATTACATAACACAGGTATATAAGAGTTAAATGTAATTAAGTAGTCGTCTAAGACTAACTAACACACTCAATTTTAAACTAATAAAGTAAAATGTTTATTTATAATACACACATATATAAATAACTGAATAATATAAGTTTGTATAATATTACTTCTTGCTTATTAATTCTCAAGAATGAAGCATTAAACAGAAAATGGAGAGAAATCATTTGTACCCCGTTCAAGATAACACCCAGTAATAGGAATAAATTTGGGCATTTTATTTACATTATCATCATCATAATCATATCACCCACTGCAAAGGCTGCCGCAAAGGCAAACTGCTGGACAAAGGCCTCCCCAAAAATCTCCCCAGTTGCCCGTCAGGCGCTACCGGCATCCAGCGGCTTCAGCGACTCTCACAAGATCATTGGTCCACCTTGTAGGGGACATCAATCCTACAGGCCTACGAGATGCTACTGTGTCTTCCAGTTCGTGGTCGCCACAAGTGAATCTTTCTGCCCAAATAAATATATAACAATTATATAAATATATTATGTACCCGCTACTTAAATTGGTTAATATTATTAAATTGTAATATTTATTATACCGTATACCTTTATCAAGGTACAGACGCCAGCACATCCAGCTACCCCGATCTGTCAAATTTCTTTTATATATTTTCAACTTTATCACAAAAGCATAAGGTTCACTTTCAATTGGGGAAATTTGACAGATTGGGGTAGCTTGATGTGCTGGCCTCTGTACATGATAAGATAATCCTATTTTCAATCACTTGTTCCAAGTATAATGTTGAGAGTTGAGTTATATTGTTTTAAACAAATGTTGACTACAATGAATGGCTAATTATTTGAATGTGATGGATAGCTGCTAATTTGGTTGTTCATAATAAAAATAAAATATATAAATATTTTTTATTACACACAATTATAAAATATTCGAATAATAGTTATTACATTTTAGCTATTTGTGCACAGTATCATATATCGTGGAGACGGGTCTTGATCGCGATAATAATTTAACCATTATTCAAATAATATAAATTGTGATGACTAGTGCCATAGCTAAGTTATAAAATATAACTTGTATTAAAGGTGTCTTAAACGCATTAAATAAATTGTACCAACAGTTGCACTTAATGCGAAAATATTAGATTTAGTCCCATCGACCGTATTTTTAGGATTGACACTTGATTCAAAATTGCAATGGGGTCCTCAGATTGAAAAGTTAGCAGGTTAATTAAGTTCGGCTTCCTATGCTGACTGGAAAATAAGGCAATTGTCAGATGAACAAACTGCTAGATTAGTGTATTTCGCGTACTTTCATAGCATTATGTCGTATGGCATTGTGCTGTGGGGTTCGGCGGCTGACATAGGTACTATTTTTGTATTGCAGAAAAGAGCAGTCAGAGCCATTTATGGTTTAGGCAGTCGCGATTCTTTGCGAAATTTGTTTAAAGAAATAAATATACTTACTGTGCCATCGGAATATATATATCAGAATATAATGTTTGTTAGAAAAAATATTCATAATTATAAAAAGAAAAGTGGACTGCATAATATAAATACAAGGAATAAAAACAAACTAGCCATGCCAGGCTTTAGAGTAAACAAAACTAATAAATCATTTTTAGGAAATTGTATTAGGTTTTATAACAAGCTTCCTACTCAAATTACTGATCTGCCTGACACAAGTTTTAAAACACATATTAAACGTATACTTATGGCTAGGGGTTATTACACCACTAAAGAGTACATCGATGACAAAGACGTCTGGCTCTCACTTCCTACCTGCACATTGCTCGCTGGAGATCTTGTAGCCATATAGACATGACTGATCTGCTGTGTTACGTGAACTATCTGTAAATGATTGCTATCATATACTTAATTTAAAATTATTGACTCTGTCTCAAAATGAATAATGTTATTGTTTCGAAGTTTTTCTTTTGTATACCTAAATATAATCTAAAATAATGAGCATTCAGACAACCGATCGAGCATATATTGTATTTGCCTACTAAATAATTACTCTTATTGGACCAAATCCCGTGTTCATGCCCGCTTGAGTATGTTTCGCCGGACCGTCTCAACTGGGTCGTGTTGAAACCGGTAGTAGATGAACCCACTGAGTTTGTTTCGCTGGGTCTTCTCAGTTGGGGCGCATTGGATCCGGTGGTAGCATTAAAGCGCGACCGTCGTTATTAACACAAGGTCCGTCATAATAATAATACCTTTAATATAGACAGAACCATTGACAATATGTAGTAAAAATATTAGACTTAAACTAGATAATTAAACATAATCTCTTGACAATAACTTGATACGAGCTAGCTAAATATCATTTCTGTAATAAAATAAATTTTATAAATGTTTTCATACAAGATGTACTTAAATATCTATGTTACTAGAAATAATAGTTACTAGAAACAAGCATGTTCTGACTATTTACAAGCGCTTTTTTAAAGTCTACGTGAATAAAAACCTTTTTTATTTTATTATTTATTTATTCATTAATGGTATCATAATGGCATTTTCCATTTTCAGGGACCACTCCCAGCACCAGTCTGGTTAGAACCTTACAACGCTGAAGACAAGGGCATAATATGTCCACAGTTCAAAATTGACTTTGAAGCTTTGATGCCCAAACACTTAGTTATGCAAGAGAAATGTCTAGTAGCAACTGTGTACGTACCCGACACAGATCAGAAAAAGTTATCAGTATTAGTCTATGTTCACGGAGGAGGTTTTCAAATAGGGTATGGTAACATGTTGAAACCTAAAAATATGGTAGCCTTTAAAGACTTTATAATAGTGACGTTTAACTACCGTCTTGGAGTACATGGTTTCTTAAGTTTGGGCACAGAAGATGTTCCCGGCAACGCG
This sequence comes from Pseudoips prasinana, assembly GCA_951640165.1. Lineage (NCBI taxonomy): Eukaryota > Metazoa > Arthropoda > Insecta > Lepidoptera > Nolidae > Pseudoips > Pseudoips prasinana. The sequence goes on along the minus strand of OX621236.1, from coordinate 15,218,372 downwards.
GGCATGAAAGATCAGATAGCATTACTGCACTGGGTTAAAAAGAATATAGCCAATTTTGGCGGAAATCCTGATGATGTTACCATTGCTGGAGGGAGTGCAGGATCAGCTGCAGTAGATCTGTTAATGCTCTCTAAATCAGCTCAAGGATTGTTCCACAGAGTAATACCCGAAAGTGGTGCAAATCTTGCCGCATTTGCTGTTCAGACAGATCCTATGAGAAATGCCAAGAATTATGCTGCAAAATTGAATTTCACAAATGACGAGGACTTTTATGCCTTGGAACAATTTTATAAGACTACTCCTTTGGAGTCTCTGAACACAATTTCTTTCATGGATAAGACTGATTCCACTTTTGGATTTTCTCCTTGTGTCGAGCGTGTCGATACAAGCCATAAACCGTTTTTAATTGAGTCGCCTTTAAGCATACTGAAGAAGGGCAGCTACAAAAAAGTTCCAATACTCTATGGGTTTGCCAACATGGAAGGTTTAATACGGGCTGAATCATTTGACCTTTGGAAAGATAAGATGAATGAGAAGTTTTCAGATTTTTTGCCACCTGATTTAGAATTTGACAATGAAGACGAAAAAGAACAAATAGCTACCAAAATAAAGGAATTTTATTTTGGTGATAAGCCAATAGGTCCTGATAACATATTAGGATATATTGATTATTTTTCTGATACTATATTTAGATATCCAGCACTATGGGCAGTAAAACTACATATAGAAGCCGGTCATGACCAAGTATATTTGTATGAATATTCATTTGTTGACGAAGATACACCTTTAGTGCCGTACACCAACGTGCGGGGTGCAACTCACTGTGCTCAAACAATGGCGGTCTTTGATGGTAACTTCACTCATACAGATGAGAGTGTACTTAGCGAAGAATATAGAAATATGAAGAAAATTGTTCGAGAACTATGGCACAACTTCATAAAAACTGGGTAAGTAATAATAATTCCTTCAGCCTTTTCTGTCTTTACCGTAGGGGCAGTGGTATTGCGAGTGTACATGGGCGGCGGTGATCACTTACCATCAGGTGACCCGCTTGCTCGTTTGTCGCCATATGACATAAAAAAGTTAGTTTTTATTTAATTTTCGTTTTTATTAAACTATTTCTTCGTTATTGGGAACCGATTTCTATAATTCTTTTAAAATATATTTTACTGGTTGTACTAGCATTAGCTTGTCAATGGCAAATAATGAGGCCCCAGATGCGAATTCCGGGTCGGGTCAATAAAAGTGATATAGTAGTTTTTCTGCTATGAAAGATGCTTTACAGAAGATATTTCTTTTGAAATAAAGAAGATCTTTTTTATGAATAATCTTTGTGTTTGTAGTAGTTTTTCTATTTCTTTGTGTATATATTCATTTTGTAAATAAAATAAATAAATGTTTGTTCGTTTCAGTACGCCGGTGCCCGAGGGGTCGACACTGCCGGCGTGGCCTGCGGTAGGCGCAGGGCGGGCTCGATACATGTCACTGAACCTACCTATGCAGTTACGCGACTCGTTGCTGCCAGAAGGCACAGCGTTCTGGGATCCAATTTACGAGAAACACTACCGGGATCCCACACCAGCCCCAGTACCACCTGCTAAACATACTGAACTGTGATAAATTCACGTATAAACACTAGTAATTATTTGACGTAGATCTTGCTGAACTTAGTTTAGATGTCTATTTCATTAAAATACGTAATTAATAATACGCATCTAATAAAAAAAATATAAGCCTGTGTTTGCCGGAAATTAATATTTTTATTTTGTTATATTTATAATAAATTTTAAATCCTGGTACTGGCCAGTGGTATTAATAACTACTTACCGATCTCATCTTAAACCTACATGGATTGTGAATAAGTTTTCGAATTCGAAAGTCTCTCAACCATTGCCAAGGCATAAAAATATGTTCATGCAATGTGCCTTGGGCGCCCCGTGCCAAGGTACGTTTCCTATAATACCCTATATGCCAATATCCAATCGCTTAACTACAAGCATTGGGTGAAACAATCATTGTTACGAATCGAAGCTTTTTTGGACCCTTTTATATTCAAATTTCTTGTGCTATTATAAATTTTATAATGTGTCATTGTCAGTTGACAGTTTTACCTAGTTAATAAACCAAAGTTTCTTCTTTTACCAGGGTTGATATATTTAATTTCATTCCGATATTTAATAATCATCTAAACACTTATTGATTCAGCCATGCACCATTCAAGTCCATAGCGATTGTGAGTACCCTCGTCCCAGGAACATCAAAGGAGATCGAAATGACGATATTATGATTGACTTAAAGCAAATCATTTTTACTAGAATCTCACCTGACACTGTACAGAAGCCAAAAACATTGATGACGAATCTTCCGATCCGCTTTGGTCGTGCGGGTATTCTTATTAACGTAGAGCGACAATTTCTCAGAACGTTCACAGCCTCGATTCAAGGTTAAGAACCCTCTGGGGGTGGGTTTTGGCACGGGTTGCGTAGTTTGTAGTTTTATTTGTTATGGTTGAGTTTCCGTTCGCCACTTATCACCGGTAAATTTGTGAAATCTTCGAAACTATGTGTAATTATTATGTTAAAAAAAATATTTAATAAATAAAAAACCTGACTGCGTAAATAATAAACCAAACTACGTACATAGACAAAGAACTGAAAAGAAATAAACAAGCACATAGATGGCTGGTGGTCTAAAATTATATAATGTAATATTGAATTAATACTATTGAAGAAAATAAAATATATTCTAATAATGGAACATAATAACTGAACAGTCGGGATCCATTAGTCGACAGCCAATCTAATTTGTCAATGGATCCCGACTGTTCAGTTGTTATGTTCCATTATTAGAATATATTTTATTTTCTTCAAAAATATTCCAAGATAAAATTAAAGCTTACAAAATTCACTATAACATTGATCTCATATACTTTTTCATATTTCCATTCGTTTATGAGCTACATGCTCCAGAAATATAGAAAATTTAAGTTATTCAGCGGAACTCTTACAGATGCCTTGAGAAGTTTAGGAGACCTGATATGCTTCTGGAGGGAGGTGTGCTGGATGGAGTGAAGGCCGTCATGGCTCACATACAATGGTCCTCATCGGGACTAAGTGCGGAATTCAAACCCACTAGCATATTAGTGGGAACAAGATGATGATGAGTTATTCAGCGTGATGACCATTACCTGATGCCCGAATTATCTCTAAATTCATTTTAACATAAGCTGGGAGTACCTCCACGAGGTAAGGGCGGTAACAGTAAGATATTGCGTTTTTTTTGTAACAGCAGATAACTGAGCTTAGGCGGGAAAAACATCATGAAGATTGCTTTTCGCTTAATGCTCACTGTAGGAAACGCAACCTTACTGGCTAAAACTGAAAAATGACGATGAATGAATGAATGGCAAAAAATGAGATGCAATAGCATGGATATGAACACATCCTCTTCTTACACTCATTTACCGGCTACGATACAACATCAGCAACGTTTAGAAGAAGCAAGGTGGGTTTCTGTAAATTGTATTTAAATTGGGAAATTATTAAGGAAGCAGCAAAGATCTTTTACAACCCAAGCTCCAGCCATAGTGATGTTGCAGAAGCTGGGAAAGTGTGCTTCCTGAAATGGTATGGGACACCAGCAAAAATGACCCTTCCCAATGTAATTCTTCAAGAGGGTTTTATCGCCCTTTTTGAAGAAGAGCACCACCACACCCCTGTGCCATGCTTGTGGCGTTTGACCTTCTAGTATGACGGAGTTAAATAACTTCTGAAGGGCCCGTAGGATTGGTGTACCACCCGCCTTCAGAAGCTCTGCCGTAACTCCATCATCACCAGGCGCCTTGTTGTTCTTAAGCTGTTCGAGAGCCATTCTTATCTCACACAGGATGACGTCCGGGATGTAGTCGGTAAGTGTTGGGTTAGTCGTGCTCTGGGATCTGAGGCACAACTATCGACAGGTGATTGGGTTTTTGTATACAGATGTCCGTAGAACCTCACGATGTCTCCCAGCAACTCAGGTCTAGACGTGACGATTCTGCCATCCTCAGTCTTCAGCTTCGTCGGTTGGCTCTGTCTAACAGATAGTTCTCTTACAAACACTGTAGAGCCTTTGTTCCGCTCAATAGCTTCTTTAATACAATTTGTATTAAATTGACGCGTGTCGCGAGTCAAAGACCTGTCTGTTGCGTTGAGATGCCGGTATCTGGTAGCATCATCAGAGGATGTCAGAACCATTTTCCGTCTTTCTTCCATAAGCTGCAGGGTATAGTCAGACATCTTTTTGGTTCTGTTTGTACGGTGGGCCTTGAAGACCTTAGACCCAGCCGTATGGACAGCTTCTACGAGCCTGTCGTGGTATGAGTCCACTTCCTCGCAATCTGCTAGGCATTCGAAACGGTTTTGCAGTTCGAGCTGAAAGGGTTCAGGGTTTTGGATGTAGATGGGTAAAGGTCGGAGCGTAGACTTTATCAGTCGGAACCTCTGGAGCTTGACATTTAGGTTCAATGAGCCTCTCACCAGTCGGTGAGCGCTCCCGGTTTTAACCGTATTGATTACTGAGACGTCATTGAACATCTGTCTACTCGTCGACAAGATAAAGTCTATCTCGTTTTTTTTTCCCCGTCGGGGCTTACCCAGGTCCATTTGCGGTTTTCCGGCTTCTTGAAAGAGGAGTTCATCATAAAGAGTCCTTCCTTCTCCATGAAGTCGGCCAACATTTGGCCCCGTGGATTCCGGTCTCCAGTTACAAATTGCCCCACTCTCAGCTCATTCCCGAATCGTTAAACCAGCTTCGCGTTAAAGTCCCCCATGACCACAGTGAAATAAGAGTTCGAGGTATGTATGGCTCTAGAAATATCCTCATACATGACCTCAACCTCATCGTCGAAGTGCGTTGAATTTGGCGCGTAAACCTGTATGGCCTTCAACGAATACCGCTTGGTAATTCTGAGTATAAGGTACGCAACCCTAGTCGACACACTCCCGATTTTCAGTATGTTGTGGACGAGGGACTTGTGTACTATGATCCCAACGCCACCTTGGGACAGTTGGTCGCCCTCGCGGAAATAGAGCAGATTCCCGGATTTCAGGATTATTGTGTTCTCCCCCTCTCTTCGAACTTCAGATAATCCTATTATGTCCCAATGTAATCTGCTCAATTTTTCCTCCAGTTCGATCATCTTCTCGTCGGTCCGCAGTGTGCGTGTGTTGTATGTTGCCAGAGTTCGTCGGTTTTGGTAACGTGGAATCTGCCGGGGATTCTTAGCACCTCCTGCCCTGCCGTAACCACGGCTGTTACCACGGCTGGGAATAGCAGGGCTACCGGGGACTGGGGGGCCGCGGTTTAATTGTGTTCTTTATTTGAGGGGATCTGCCATAAGTTAGCCGTTAGATACTTTAGGTAGTCCAATATACCTAATAGATACTTTAGTATATGTCCATCAACACTCACACGCACAGTCATACGAAGTTTTCGTCTTTTCATCGTAAATTTCTACTGTTTTAAAACCTACATGTGAGAATAGTTGTTACGCAACTTTAAATCGATATAGCTCCTAAACGGCCGGTCAAATCGAATAATGTTGAAAGAAAACTAAAAATGTTTTTTAAATACCTATTCAACGATACCCCACATGACATAGTTTGTTGACTTTAATTTTTTTAATTTTCACAATATGGCGTCCAGTAGTCGCCATATTAAATTTTCACTCACGTCATGTCTTTAGTGACACTTTCCGGACTGAAAGGAATCGATTGACGTGCGAATCATTAAAATCGGTCCAGGCGTTTGGTTTGTATAGTGCTTCAAAGGAACATACATACATACATAGCCTGATAAACACATTACCCTTTGCGTCCCGCAGTCGGGTAAAAAGAGACCACACGTCTGAAGTAAAACTTAGATATACGAAACGTGACTAGTTATGATAGAAAGAGAGAAAGAAAATGTGGGCTCACCCCTCTCTCTATTGCCCCTATAGTAATATACGAAATATCTCTCTTCCTATCTTCACTAACTTATATCTCCCTCCCAACTTCGCTTCGCCTGATCACACTTTTTGTTACGCTCTCGTCACGCATTCACCAGCTTACTCCCCAAGATAAGCGTGCGTACAGAAGTTTTGACGTTTAATCTTTATGTTGCAGTGTACAGACGCCAGCACATCCAGCTATCCCAATCTGTCAAACTTCTTTATCGATTTTCAACGTTATCACAAAAGCATAAGGTTCACTTTCAATTGGGGAAATTTGACAGATTGGGGTAGCTTGATGTGCTGGCGTCTGTACAATCAAATCATGCAGTCATACATTTTTTTGATATTTATATTGTTGGGTTGGTCATCATTATCATATCAGTCGAAATACGCTCACTGCTGGACGAAGGCCTCCCTCAAATATCTCAACAATTGCCGGTCTTGTGCTATATATACCAAAAAACATTGCGTGGTCCAAGTTACGAACTTAGAGTGAGCATGATGTTTACATGCTCACTCTAAGGTCGTAGCTTGGACCACAACCAAAAACACCAATATCAAATTTAATGATACCTACTTGTGTTTAGTATAGAAGGAAGGGAGGAGTTCATTAGACAAGGAACAACTTATTGGCTTCCGTTGGAAAGTAAGAGATGCAAATATTATGTATTTTGTTCTCGTCGACGTTAACACTTTTTTAGTTTGACGGCTCGTACGTTTATCCTTGTCTGCGTAACACTTTTACAAAAAAGTTTGAACGGATTTATACATAAGTGGCTGTCGTAATAAATTCTAGGACATAAAAAGGAGTGCTATTTCGCCATTTTGTTTTAACATGTTTTTATTTGATAATATATATGTGCTTTGTGAAAACATATTTTTTATTGTGATGCGCATTTAGAAAGAAATAACAATTTTCTTTAAGGATTTCAAATAATCCGTAGAAGTCAAACACATTATTTTATTATTAATTAAGAATTGGTCTCATTCAAGCACTCGACGAGTTAGCATTTCATGAGAATGGTCTGTAAAGAACTAAACACGTGTTGGGTATCAAACCGGTGCAAATCATTTGCTATATGTTATCTTACTTACTTGAGCATATTTTTCTCCGGGTGGAAGAGCGGACGAAATTGCATCTCGGCTTAATGATAATAACCGAAATTAAATGAGAAGGATATGCCAAGAATGGGGGGGGATATGTCATAATCACCATGCTTGGCAGACGGGTTGGTGATGGCAGTATGGTGGTCATAGTGCACAGAAAGATGCCGGTGCCCGTTCTCTGGTAGATATTTCCTCGGGTTGACTTCTACGCCCCCATTGGATGAGATGGGGTGATGATATTCTATCCCGTCAGCACACCGGTCACTATAACACTGCATATAATTTTTTTATTACGTTTAACTAGTAAATCTAAAACATAACTAATTTAAAACGCTGTATGTAACTGTGTAAACATGTTTATAGCGTAAAAAAAGATTATGTCAAATTTTAATAAAAATGTTGTAGGTATACGACGTCTATAACCTATATACTATATTTACTTGTTTTTATTTCTAGTATTTTTACTTTTATAAGTTATTATAAAATTTACTGCTATAATTATAAAATGCCTGCATGGTAGGAATATGCAATCAGTGGAGTGAGCTCCTGGTGACCTATAATACAGGTTCTTTAGAACCTACATCAGGCACAAGTCTCTCACAAAATAGGTTGTTTACTCCTATTTACCAACTGTCCATGGGTGAGCGTGGTTGTTGGTCGTCCGACGTACATTAAAGTTATCAGTGATTCTTCGTGCTCAGTTTAGCCAGAAATTATTATAATATTGTTTCTTTCCATCCCTGGACACCGCGGACAGGTTCAAGTATTATTTCTGGATCATGTTTATTGTAAGCAATGTTTTGTGATGAGATAATAAATAAATAAAAAAAATAAAAATAACCGCACACACCACGTCCAATAGTATCGAAGCGGCTGTCTCCACTCCAAGTTACATTTTGAAAACTGTATTTATAGACCAGGCCAAGAAAAGCAGCTTCGCGTCATAGATATAAATAGTCTATGGCCATGAACAACCTTAAAACCGTTGGAAATTAGCCTCTACAAAGTAAGACAGGGTCAGTGGTTAGTCGGCTTCTGTTTTCTCTGAAACACTACTCATAAAGTATGGCACTCTTACCTTGTTTGAAATGAGGTTGTTTACTAAGCATTCCAGAAGTTTAGATGACACCAATAGCTAGGAATATAGGCCTATAAATCGCTGCCTCCTCAGGTGATTTATCAGGATTTAAAGGAGCGATAACTTTGTTACCTTAAGAACACAAGTTTCCATGAGGTGGTAAAGAGAGTTGAGTATCAATTTCTTCCCTACTTTTACTAGATGTAATAATAATAATAAATATTTATTTTCATCGTCACAAATTACATTTTTACATAAGAAACAGTATAAGCTACAGACCAATAAAAAAAAGGATTTCATGGGAGATCTGGTGTCTAAACTAAGCCTAGGCCTGTATCTTCTGGATGTATAAGGTATTTTGGGTAGATATCCTTAAGGCCAGCCACCAGTTGACTTTGCAGATTTCAGTGGTTCATCTAATTCAGCCTATAATAAGTGGAACGCACAAAACACATCTGGCACAAATAAGCAAAAAAAAATACTATGACTGGGCAAAAGTTAATTTATTTTTTCAGAAATATAACAATAAACCACCCTAAGATACCATAAAAACGTAACCAACAGCTAACGACAATATCCAAAAATAGCAGCGGCGTATAATTAGATTCATACCCGCACTTATCAATGCAGATTGAAATGTAAAAGAAGACAGTTTGTCCGAGTAGACAGCTCTTCGCGGTGTATGTTAATTAAAGCGAGGCAGTTATTAATCCTCTGGGACTCTGACACTGAAGTCACTCAAATATACCTATATTAGATTGGTTTCAGACATGCCGACGTACACGCGCAGCGTGTTGATCACTTCGTACGTGACATTGTGACAGCGCCTGCTAGTCGCGAGCATGGACTCTCGACTAGCAGACGCTAGTATATACACATGACGACGAAGGAAATGCAGAAATACCCCATGCTGTAGAAAGTCTAATTAATTATCATGATTAGCTGTTAGTAGTATGCATATAATTTGACGTCGATGAAAACGCCGATGTCGTCGGCGTACAAATCACTGCATTTATATTTTAGAAAGGCGTTAGGCAAATCTATGGCGACGCATTCCGTGTTTAAGCTCTCTTAAGCGTCTAATTGATGCGACAAGCTGACGAGTCGACAGTTCGACACATTCCCCTCGTTTTCCCTTTTAAGTAAAAAAAATAAAAGTGAGAGAAGCGGCGCCGCCACAATTAAGTTTAAATCCCTAGTCCCAAGAGATCACGCGACATGCGACGAAGCGGCGCTTTGCACTTTGCGTGTCACATAAATCTGAAAACAAGATTTTTTATGCAGTCAATTAATTACAAAGAAGACAAATAAGTGCCGAACAAACTCGCCAGCGAACCAATATGTGATTGGAAGTGAGTCGAAACAATGGGCCAAGAGCCAAGATAAGCCTGTAACTCAATTAACTCCCGAAGGCTCCGGCATAATTAACTTTGAAGCTTTCGCACAGTATTTTCGGGTGCGCGATAAACAGCGAGTAGCGTGCGCATACCTATTATTTTCGAAAGGGGGAAAGGGATCGCTGATTTATAATCGTGTTAATTTTACTGTGAAGACGCACATGACGACGTCCCAGCGTGCCGGCCGCCGGGCTGCGAACCGTTTTTGTGATGTTATCTTAGGATTCCCAACACTCAGCCGTGCCGAGTTACACACGCCCTACGTGACCGGAGTGCTGTTTGCTACTATTAAGCTGAGTAGTTTTCGTTTCTGACACGTTCAACGGACCTGTAATAAATTTTCACTACCTACTGGCTGAAAATGGTTTAAAGTTTGCAACTGCTATAGTTACAAACTTTAAACCAGCAACCAATATTTACAAGTGTCTTTTGGAATTTTCTGAGAACATGCACGGATTATCATGTCCGGCAACGTGCTACGCTTCGGTACGTGGTTTTGGTTTAGTATTTTAATTAGTTACTGTAACAGCAGGAGAGAAAAATAGAGTGTAACACGCTTTTATTTGACGTCATGATTATAATATGTGAAGCAAAAACTTTACATCTCTGTATACGAAAATTGCGCGGATATAATTTAGAACAGTTAAAGTTGATATGGAAGGAGTGCAGAGTTTTTTTTTATTGACACTTTTAATGCCAATTGACATTGGAAGTATAAATTAGTTAAAATAAAAATGAAATACTTTACACACACTTTTATGTTTTGGCTCAGTCACATACTGGGAAGAGGTGGCAAACTGAGTGTCAAAACTGAGAAGAGATTAATATTATTTGTCTTTAATATTTATGGTATTTGACAATAGAACCAGACATTTATGATTGTAATACAAAATTTTAATCTGGCTGGTTTCCAATCGGAATAATTAGAATTATTGAATATTTTAGTACTGTTGTATTAACATAAGAGCTTTTTTGGGAAATATTTCATGTTGTTAATATCGTCTTTTCCCCCAATGCTCCATAACTTGACCTATCAAAGCACCCGCATACCCTATGGTATGCGGGTGCTTTGACAGGTCAAGCAATGGAGCAAAGGACCATGAGTCAAATTGGGCTCAGTGTCCAACAGAGTTATAGCATACGCCATGTGAAGGATTTTGTTTGTACTAAAATTGTTACTATGGGCACCACCTTCAATTCCATTGCAGAAAAAAGATATGCACCTAAATAGGTTTTGTAGAAAAAAAACAATTGTTAGGAGTCGTAATAACATACTCATTCTTAAAATACTTAAAATAGTGGTAAACAATAGTTGCGCCTGCGTCCGTCTGATTTACAACACTCTCCATCCCTTTCACACCTCCCGGACGCCTGCGCGGGCGCCCGTCTACTCTCAATCAGTCGACTCGTGATTCTCACGTTGTTAGCTGTGTTTCCGTGTATCCTCTCTTGTTCTGCGATTTACCGACCCTAGCTTGTTGTTTTGGACTCTGTTTATGCTTACGTATTGGTGCGCTTGGTGATTTATTCATTATATTAAACCTGTTAACTTGACCTGGACTGTTTATGGACACTGATTTACCTACCTGTTTTTGCAATGGCTACCGAAGGACGGCGTTATGTGTTGTGCCCACGTTCTGTTTTGCGACAACGGCGGCATATTTTAGATGAACACTTACCAGAAAGACAACCCCGGTATGCAGAATATATTCAACAAAATGCGCTCACCGAGGTAAGTGTACTCATTTCCTGTACACGGCACATATACCTGTTATAAATCTGTATTTAAAATGTCTGTCTGTCATTCTATCTGCTCATATTTTGAGAACTACTGAACCAATCTTAATACAGTTTGTTTCATTAATACATAATTATGGGCTACTTACCATCACGCTAAGTTATCGAAGGGGAAAGCAGAGAGGTTAAATATGAGAGAGGTCACGAAAAAACGGCGATTAATTAGAAATCCCATTCACTATAAAAGTGGGACCTAAAAAATCCGACTTTTACGTGACCTGTGCTGCGGGCACAGCTATAGGCTATAAAAATCCCAAGGGTATGATTATCAAGTCTACGCGGACGGAGTCGCGGGCAAAAGCTAGTCAAAAATAATATGTCGCAGAAAGTATTTTATTTATTGAATGTTATTTTCAAATAGTCTTTACTTTTTTTAGGTTGCGTTTAATAACATCCAAGCCACATGCCATCGGTGTTGGCAAGTAGTGCAAAATGCAGTTCGACAACAAGAACCGCAAGACCCACAAGAACCGCAAGACCCACAAGAACCGCAAGGCCCACAAGAACCGCAAGGCCCACAAGAACCGCAAGGCCCACAAGAACCGCAAGGCCCACAAGAGCCGGGAATACCACCACAAGCAGAAGATCTACAACAAGTCGTTATTCCTGTAATATGAGAGCGCCCAATGTTGCTTACCGTTGTATTTTTAATGGCTGCCCTAACGCAGAACGTCTTAGAATCCCAGTTACGATTAAAGTACATATTCTTTGTGAGCACCGCTTATACATACCTGAAAGTGCAAGAGTTTGACAAGAACATCTGATGGGTAACGACAGTTGGAACTTTTTGATTGATAATTGTAATGTTACGCATAACTTCAATGAACGTCAGATCACAGATATGACTAATATGCTGGTAAGAACCATTACCCAAGGCCAGAGGTTTGATTTTGAATTAGAAGCTGCATTAACGGATAATGACTTATATTTTTGGACTGGACTAAACTTGCAACAATTCAATAGAATTTTGGAAGAGACTCCTTTTCTAGCACAAAGAAGTAATCGTCCACGGACTGTCCTCGGAATCTATATGACAAAACTAAGAACAGGAGAGTCAAACGAGAGATTGTCAACATTGTTTAATATATCTCGCCGAACACTGGAACGAAAACTTGCACTAGCCAGAGAATGTTTAATGAATGACTTCGTTAACAGACACCTTGGTATTGGCCATATTTCGCGAGAAAATATACTGCAAAGAAACCTACTATTACCAAAAGGCTTGTTTAGAACCAACGAAGAAAATACAAAAGCCATTGTTATAGCTGACGGCACCTATATGTACATCGAAAAAAGCTCAAACTTTTTATTTCAGAGAAGAACTTACAGCTTGCATAAGTTTCAAAACCTTTTGAAACCTTTACTGATGGTATGTAGTGACGGCTACATTATCGAAGTTTATGGTCCGTATGCAGCTACGGATTCTGATGCATCAATTATGAACAATATATTAAACGACGAGGAAAATCCTTTCCACTGGATGTTTCACTGGAACGATGTGTTCATCTTAGACAGGGGCTTTCGAGATAGCGTAGAAAACTTACAGGCATTGGGATATGAGACACACATCCCACCGACAAAAGACAGATTCGAAACTCAATTGACCACAGTTCAAGCAAACAAATCAAGATTAATAACATTGTGTCGGTGGGTTGTAGAAGCTGTTAATGGGAAGTTTAAAAATAGATTTAAACTACTGCGACAGGATTATTTTAATAGAGCCTTGCCGCATTTATTTGTTGACTTTAAAATTGCAGCCGCTCTTATTAACGCATTTTACAAGGTAGCTGTGGATAATGAACATGCAAATGAAATATTAAGAATAACCAATGAAAGGCTCCATACACCAAATCTTTTGAACGACTATGTACAACTGAGGAACCTGAATAGACAAAGAGCCGTATTTATTACATTGGAAGCAAATCAGCTGGAAGACTTCCCTCGGCTAACAATAAACGAGATTTTCATGATATCGCTTGGGTCTAATCAAATCGAACTTGCTAAATCATATTGCAGCGAACATTTACGCAAAGGTTTATATACGATAGAAGTATGTCGTGAAAATGAATTAAATAATTTAGCAGCATGCAATATCCATCACCAAAATGTGTGGCTATTAAGAGGAAGGATACAGTCAAGACATGTTCGTGCACGTACATATTACGTATACATTCTGGTTAACAGAAACGAAATGGGTCGAGATGCCATCGCTCAGTATTATTGCTCATGTCTAACAGGTAGACGCACAGTAGGAAGTTGTGCTCATACCATTTCAATAATATGGTATCTAGGGTTAGGCAGGCACATACAATTTAATCCACCGGCAGGATATTTAGACGACATTATTATTGATATTGATTGAAATGTTAATAAAAATAATGTTAACTATTAGCAGCTGTTTTATTTTTTATGTATACATTAAACCTGGAATTAAAACTAGTTAAAGATGTTCAATAAAAAAACCTACAATGCCATAACAGCACTAATTTTTGCAGAATTTTAGTTTATTTATGGTCGGAGAAAAATATTTATAGCAAAATAACCCCATGGATTCTTCGCAAAAATGAATTTAAATCTTTATATTTAGTGTTTTACAAGTATATTCAAAGTGGTCTCATCTCTGTTGGTGGGTGAGCCCAGGCTTCATACATTTTTGCCCATGGTCCTTTGACAGGTCAAGGTCGGTAATCCATTTAGCTGAACCTAAACTCATATACCTATAATGATGTTCGCGTTAATATTACAATAACATCAGGATTTCAAGTCAAAGTAGATACTAGTGAAGGCAATCTAATAAGCCCAAACAGTATAAGATTAGTGACACAGTTTCTGTGAACACATTCCAGCTCCATTTTCAGGAACCTGGACATCATCTGGGTCCAAAATATCTAATTGTGATAAAAAATCTAACGAACCTGAGTTCGATGAGAATTCATCATATCAGCCGAAAGACGTCCACTGCTGGACAAAGGCCTCCCTCAAAGATTTCCACAATTGCCGGTCTTGCGCTATCCGCATCCAGCGTTTTCCAGCGCCCGCACAAGATCATCGGTCCATCTTGTAGGGGGCCTGCCCACGCTGCGTCTTCCGGTTCGTGGTCGCCACTCGAGAACCTTTCTGCCCCAGCGGCCGTCGGCTCTACGAGCTATGTGCCCTGCCCACTGCCACTTCAGCTTGGCAATTCTTAGGGCTATGTCGGTGACTTTAGTTCGCCTGCGGATCTCATCATTTCTGATTCGATCTCGCAGGGAAACTCCAAGCATAGCCCTTTCCATTGCTCTTTGGGTGACCTTGAGCCGCCTGATAAGGCCCATAGTTAGCGACCACGTCTCTGTTCCGTAAGTCATCACTGGCAACACACACTGGTCGAAGACTTTCGACTTGAGACACTGCGGTATTTGGGACGAGAAGATATTACGTAGCTTCCCGAACGCTGCCGCTGCTCGAAGTTGGACCTACCTAGTTGGATGGTCTGTCCTAGGTAAATATAGTTCTCTACAACTTCGAGTGCAGAGTCTCCAAACTTAACTAGAGTGGGTGCAACATGGATGTTTGACATAATTTTCGTCTTATCCATGTTCATTTTCAGACCCACTTGTTGAGAGACTCTGCTGAGGCCATCGAGCATTGTACCGAGGTCGTCAAGGGTCTCAGCCATGATTACTATATCGTCGGCAAATCGAAGGTGGGTGATGTACTCGCCATTGACATTGATGCCAAAGCCTTTCCAGTCCAGAAGCTTGAAGATATCTTCCAATGCAGCGGTGAACAGTTTCGGAGATATAACGTCTCCCTGTCTCACACCTCGCTGCAAGTGGATAGGTTTCGAGTTCTGGACCTGGAGTCGCACTGACATAGTGGCGTTTTCGTACAAACACTTTAACACCTCGATATACCGGTAGTCAATTTGGCACCTTTGGAGAGACCTCAGTACGGCCCAAGTTTCGATCGAATCGAAGGCTTTCTCATAGTCCACAAACGCTAAGCATAATGGCTGGTTATACTCTTCGGTCTTCTGTATAACCTGCCGCAGCGTATGTATGTGGTCTATGGTACTAAAGCCTTTACGGAAACCGGCTTGTTCGGGAGGCTGGAAGTCGTCAAACCTGCGTGCGAGACGATTCGTAATGACCCTCGAAAACAACTTGTAAACATGGCTCAGCAGTGTGATGGGTCTGTAATTCTTCAAGAGGGTTTTATCGCCCTTTTTGAAGAAGAGCACCACCACACCCCTGTGCCATGCTTTTGGCGTTTGACCTTCTAGTATGACGGAGTTAAATAACTTCTGAAGGGCCCGTAGGATTGGTGTACCGCCCGCCTTCAGAAGCTCTGCCGTAACTCCATCATCACCAGGCGTCTTGTTGTTCTTAAGCTGTTCGAGAGCCATTCTAATCTCGCACAGGCTGACGTCCGGGATGTCGTCGGTGAAGTGTTGGGTTAGTCGTGCTCTGGGATCTGAGGCACAACTATCGACAGGTGACTGGGTTTTCGCATACAGCTGTCCATAGAACCTCTCGATCTCTCCCAGCAACTCAGGTTTAGACGTGACGATTCTGCCATCCTCAGTCTTCAGCTTCGTCAGTTGGCTCTGTCCAACAGACAGTTCTCTTGCAAACACTTTAGAGCCTTTGTTCCGCTCAATGGCTTCTTTAATACAATTTGTATTAAATTGGCGCGTGTCGCGAGTCAAAGACTTTGAGATCTGTCTGTTGAGCTGCCGGTATCTGGTAGCATCATCAGAGGATGTCAGAACCATTTTCCGTCTTTCGTCCATAAGCTGCAGGGTATAGTCAGAGATCTTTTTGGTTCTGTTTGTACGGTGGGCCTTGAAGACCTTAGACCCAGCCGTATGGACAGCTTCTACGAGCCTGTCATGGTATGAGTCCACTTCCTCGCAATCTGCTAGGCATTTGAAACGGTTTTGCAGTTCGAGCTGAAAGGGTTCAGGGTTTTGGATGTGGATGGGTAAAGGTCGGAGCGTAGACTTTATCAGTCGGGACCTCTGGAGCTTGACATTTAGGTTCAATGAGCCTCTCACCAGTCTGTGATCGCTCCCGGTTTTAACCATATTGATCACTGAGACGTCATTGAACACCATATGTGTACCATATGTATATGTCGTTTTTTGTTTTACCATCGGGGCTTACCCAGGTCCATTTGCGGTTTTCCGACTTCTTGAAAAAGGAGTTCATCATAAAGAGTCCCTCCTTCTCCTTGAAGTCGGCCAACATTTGGCCCCGGGGATTCCGGTCTCCAGTTCCAAATTGCCCCACTTTCAGCTCATTCCCGAATCGTTTACCCAGCTTCGCGTTAAAGTCGCCCATGACCACAGTGAAATAAGAGTTCGAGGTATGTATAGCTCTAGAAATATCCTCATACATGACCTCAACCTCATCGTCGGAGTGCGTCGAAGTCGGCGCGTAAACCTGTATGACCTTCAACGAATACCGCTTGATAATTCTGAGTATAAGGTACGCAACCCTAGTCGACACACTCTCGATTTTCACTATGTTGTGTACGAGGGACTTGTGGACTATGAACCCAACTTTGATGAAATAGTATCATTACATAATATCATAACAGATACATGCCTCCCGGAACAATGCCGGATGAAAGGGCACTCCAGCCTTCCGGCAAACATTTCCAAAATGGCGCCGCCTCGTTGGAATTGGCCCACTCTGTCCACCTTGGACGCGGCGCGCTTATGCATGGTCGAATGAGTTATTTACTTTAGTTTAATCGCTGTAATACTCTCGATGTTAGTTTGGGGATGAAATCAACAAAACTACATTTTCATAAATTTTGGGCTAAATTTGCTGTTTGAACGTGGTTTAATTAGCACCATAAGTTTATAGGCATTCAAACATAATGATTGGAAAAACCACTCGACCAACTGGTCAGTCGTCATAACATTGCAGTAATTAGACGTCGATTGTACAAGACTTCGCAGTATGATATTTTCTCAGTAAAATCTAAAAAAAGTTTGGGAAACTAGTAAGTTCCCAAAGGAAAAAAAAAATAAAACGTGACTTTTTTAAGATTGGTGTACCTAATTGCCAGACAAGCTACGGTAAGCGTTTACCATGAGTTGCTCCGCATTCTTGTTTGCCGCCTTTGCCTTCTTAGAGATTCGATGACATTTTAAATTGAGTCTGCCTAGTACTTAGATACTAGAATCGCGTTATCGCTTGCGTCTATCAGATCTATAGTCTTTAGGCTGCTTAACCAAAACAAATTAACATACAAACGAACAGACACACTTACAGAATGATATTATTAATATGAGTAATTAATACGTAATGTACCTAACAATAATCCAATTTAATTTTTTATAATAATTTACGTTTATATTTTCATAATTTAAAATACGTAGGTAGGTAGTACACGATACGCGTAATTTATTTGGTTGTTCTAACAGTAATCATATTTCATTTTTTACGTTTAAAAAAAACACATGGTAGTGTACCATACGTACGATGCACGCATAATTTATTTGATATTATGTAACAATAATCCTTTCTAATTTTTTATACATATCCCTACGTGCGTTGATACGCTACCAAGGGTCAGCGCAGACAGAGAGGAGCGCAGCAGAGAGGATTTTATTAAGGCACTAGAAAATCAACTTTAGAGCTATAGGAATAAAGTGCATATATGCTTGAACCTGACAAAATGCTCGCACTTTATTTAAATAATTTTAAAGTTGATTTTCTAGTGCCTTACTAATATCCTCTCCGCTGTGCTCCTCTCTGTCTGCGCTGACCCTAACTGTCACGGCAATATATGGAATTCATTGGAATTAAAGTGGCGCCTTCTGTCGAATATTGGTCGTACCAACTCAGAAACCTTTGTGGGCTCATGCACATCACTTTCTGAAGATGATCACATGATCGAATGCATAGTTTACGATTCTATAAAAACCATAACCACAAAAAAATCAAAATCACCAATACGAGAACATTTAGAATACTTTTAATTTAACGTTTTAAGTAACTAGTTGTTATTTTGGTAGATCAGATATTTTAACTTTTAATATTTAATAAATTAAAACACGTGGTACACTATACGCGTAATTTATTTGATACCCGATACACGCCAAAAGCATCTCGAAGACCATAAAATGTTGCTCGCTATTTATCTAATGCCGACATAAGACCTCTGTAGGAGTAAATTGTGCTTCTGGAACCAGAAATTTCAACTTTACGATATGTTGCTGTTCTATATCAATAAATAATGAGGTTGGCAGAGTTGAGAAGGTGGAGAGGCAGGTAAGATATCTGTTTATTTCAGTACTTGCTTGGACGATCGATACTCGTGTTAAGTGTTAATATGTGTTAATATAATGTATGAAGACACCATAATATGTAGTTATAATTTTAGTATTGAATTTTCCAATCCGTATTTAAATCTTTATCACTATAGAATATAATATATCCTGGGACATTATTCACACGGCCATCTGATCCCAAACTAAACAAAGCTTGTACTTTTCTTTTGTAAATACATACTATTATAGATATTGCACCCAGACTCAGGACAAACATAGATACGAATCGAACCCACGACCCACGGCGTGAAAAGCAAGCATTTATCAGCCACGCCAAAAGGCTCGTCGATTTTTTTGTGTGAAAATCTTAATGTGGTTCAAAAAATACATCTACTTACCAAGTTTCAACAGTACAGCTCTTATGGTTTCGGAAAAAAGTGGATGTGACATACAGACGGACAGACAGACAGACAGACATGATGAATCTATAAGGGTTCCGTTTTTTGCCATTTGGTTACGGAACCCTAGAAAATGAATTTTATAGGCTTCTTGTTATTTAAATTTGGTTATATAATACAACAAACGCAACTATAGTCAAAATCCAAAAATTTAAAAGTTTTTGTTACATCTTCGATGATTGACAAAAATATGAAAAAAAATGACAATTCAAATTTTTGAGGTAATCGTCGTCGTCGTCATAATACCTTATAGAATCATGATCATTTATTTTCTTCAAATTATATTATTTATAACTATTTTTAATTATATTAGTACGTAGTCAAAAAAAAATTGAGTTTCAGTTCTATGTATGGGGAACCCCCAAAATATTGTTCTTTTTCTATTATTTTGTGAAAATCTTAATGCGGTTCACAGAATACATCTAGTTACCAAGTTTCAACAGTACAGCTCTTATAGTTTCGGAAAAAGTGCCTGTGACATACGGACGGACAGACAGACATGACGAATCTATAAGGGTTCCGTTTTTTGACATTTGGTTACGGAACCCTAAAAAACGAATTGAAGAGCAATAAACAACAGCTCTTAAAATTTAAAGAATGCTGGGTAAAATCCCTCAGATGCCCCACCAAAATAAGCTACAAGGACAAGCCTTACATAGCAGCAATTGTTAAAAATAAAATTAAATCAGCACCGTTGATTTTGTACGAGCTACAGCATTAAATAGCCGTCTATACAATTTTTTTAAATTCTTGCTTTAATGCTCTGCCACGGCAATGATATTGACATTTAATAACAATTTAATTTAGTTTTTATTTAGTACTCAAAATCTAACTTTTGTTGATTAAAATTAAACGTAAATAATTTACTTTTTTGTAGTTTTAGTTTTTCTTTCTAATGTGGTAAAGTAAGTAAAGTAAATTCATAAGTTTATTTGGATTTTTTGTTATTATGTAAGTAATTTTTTTGTAAATTTTAATATTGATAAAATAAAAGAATCTTAAACTTTCAGTGTTTTATTTCACCTTTTTGTTTCAAACTAGTATGTATAGAATTACAAACTTTATTCGCCACAGTGGATTTCGCTGCGGTGTCATTCGATTTCGTGGGTTTCGCTTTAATGAGTTTTCGCCGCACCGTACCACGTTGAAATATTTTCATCACAACGTCTGTCGCTGCAGCAACATTCGAAACTACGAGTACGTACTGGACCCCAGGGAAGCTGAGCGAAAGATGGAAAATGTGGAAGAGAGGCTTCCAAATATATTTTGATGCCTGTGAATTAAATCAAAAGTCAAAGTCAAGTTGTTGGAGAACAGTGCCGTGAAATTATAGAACAATTAAAGGAAATAACTTTGGATGGGGTGTTAAAAAAACTTGATGGTTACTTCCAAACCAAGAAAACCTCGTTGGTCTAGCGGTAGCGTGTTCACCCGCAGAAAACGAGGTCCTGGAATCAAATCCCGGGTCGGGCCAAAAGTGATTTTGGGAGTTTTCTGTAAAAAGAAAAATTTCTCAGCATCAGCCCGAAGTCTGGGAGTTGGCGGTATTATACCCCCGTGCCTCGGAGAGCACGTAAAGCCGTCGGTCCTGTACCTGACCTCTTTCCGGTCGTGTCTCTAGGTGTCGCATCGGATCATGAGAGTGATGGAATAGAAAGTGCTACTGTGTCTGCGCACACACCTGAGCACTATAATATGTCCCGCGCAGATGGCTAATCTCTATTGAGACTGGCCGCCGTGGCCGGAATTCTGCTAGGATGACATAAATATTCATGAAGAGTATCAAGACCGAAATAACGACATATATGCGATTACGAATCGTCGGTATTTGACGGCTCCATCGTCATCACGGGCGCCGGGCGGCTACAATACATACGTCGTGCGCGGGCGCAAAGGCCAACATCGGCGAGGTCTCATTCGGAGAGTCGTTGGTCAGCGGGATGTACAACCACGCGTTAATAGCTACCACAAATCTAATTCGACATCGGAGTGCAATACATGTGGCAAAGTGCAAGTCTATGGTGCGTGCCCGGCTTACGGGAAAACCAGTTTACGGTCGAAAATGAATCATTTTGCAAAAGTATGTCGTGTTTACTTAGTGGAAGCCCGGAGCAACAGGTAATAAGTATATTCATTAGATAAAGATTTAAGTGATTAGACTATAGATTTAAAAATAAATGGGTGCCAAATAAACTTTAAATCAGACACCGGAGCTGATGTTAACGTTTTACCATAAATTTATTAATCGATGTTGGGTATATCATGTGATCAATTGTTGCATACAAGCACTAGTTTGACTGGTTATTCTGGCGCCTTGATTAAAGTGATTGGTAAAATACATCTTAAGGTCTACTATAAAAATAAATTATATCTATTGGAGTTTACTATTGCGGATGTCAATAGTATGCTGTATAAAGTCACTATGCTCCTACTTCACATTATCTACCTACATATAAATATTATGACAGTATACTTTAAAGGTTTAAGTGTTTTTTATTCCTTTAGTGTATAATAAAGAGTTTATTATAGATAAACTCTTTATATCAGACACCGGAGCTGATGTTAACGTTTTACCATTAATTTATTAATCGATGTTGGGTATATGATTTTGGATGAATAGATAATGTGAAGTAGGAGCATAGTGACTTTATACAGCATACTATTGACATCCGCAATAGTAAACTCCAATAGATATAATTTATTTTTATAGTAGACCTTAAGATGTATTTTACCAATCACTTTAATCAAGGCGCCTGAATAACCAGTCAAACTAGTGCTTGTATGCAACAATTGATCACATGATATACCCAACATCGATTAATAAATTAATGGTAAAACGTTAACATCAGCTCCGGTGTCTGATTTAAAGTTTATTTGGCACCCATTTATTTTTAAATCTATAGTCTAATCACTTAAATCTTTATCTAATGAATATACTTATTACCTGTTGCTCCGGGCTTCCACTAAGTAAACACGACATACTTTTGCAAAATGATTCATTTTCGACCGTAAACTGGTTTTCCCGTAAGCCGGGCACGCACCATAGACTTGCACTTTGCCACATGTATTGCACTCCGATGTCGAATTAGATTTGTGGTAGCTATTAACGCGTGGTTGTACATCCCGCTGACCAACGACTCTCCGAATGAGACCTCGCCGATGTTGGCCTTTGCGCCCGCGCACGACGTATGTATTGTAGCCGCCCGGCGCCCGTGATGACGATGGAGCCGTCAAATATCGACGATTCGTAATCGCATATATGTCGTTATTTCGGTCTTGATACTCTTCATGAATATTTATGTCATCCTAGCAGAATTCCGGCCACGGCGGCCAGTCTCAATAGAGATTAGCCATCTGCGCGGGACATATTATAGTGCTCAGGTGTGTGCGCAGACACAGTAGCACTTTCTATTCCATCACTCTCATGATCCGATGCGACACCTAGAGACACGACCGGAAAGAGGTCAGGTACAGGACCGACGGCTTTACGTGCTCTCCGAGGCACGGGGGTATAATACCGCCAACTCCCAGACTTCGGGCTGATGCTGAGAAATTTTTCTTTTTACAGAAAACTCCCAAAATCACTTTTGGCCCGACCCGGGATTTGATTCCAGGACCTCGTTTTCTGCGGGTGAACACGCTACCGCTAGACCAACGAGGTTTTCTTGGTTTGGAAGTAACCATCAAGTTTTTTTAACACCCCATCCAAAGTTATTTCCTTTAATTGTTCTATAATTTCACGGCACTGTTCTCCAACAACTTGACTTTGACTTTTGATTTAATTCACAGGCATCAAAATATATTTGGAAGCCTCTCTTCCACATTTTCCATCTTTCGCTCAGCTTCCCTGGGGTCCAGTACGTACTCGTAGTTTCGAATGTTGCTGCAGCGACAGACGTTGTGATGAAAATATTTCAACGTGGTACGGTGCGGCGAAAACTCATTAAAGCGAAACCCACGAAATCGAATGACACCGCAGCGAAATCCACTGTGGCGAATAAAGTTTGTAATTCTATACATGCTAGTTTGAAACAAAAAGGCGAAATAAAACACTTAAAGTTTAAGATTCATTTATTTTATCAATATTAAAATATACAAGAAAATTACTTACATAATAACAAAAAATCCAAATAAATCGATGTAAATCGATCAATCGATGTTGGGTATATCATGTGATCAATTGTTGCATACAAGCACTAGTTTGACTGGTTATTCAGGCGCCTTGATTAAAGTGATTGGTAAAATACATCTTAAGGTCTACTATAAAAATAAATTATATCTATTGGAGTTTACTATTGCGGATGTCAATAGTATGCTGTATAAAGTCACTATGCTCCTACTTCACATTATCTACCTACATATAAATATTATGACAGTATACTTTAAAGGTTTAAGTGTTTTTTATTCCTTTAGTGTATAATAAAGAGTTTATTATAGATAAACTCTTTATTATACACTAAAGGAATAAAAAACACTACCTACGTTGATACGAAACAATCGGTATTTTATTGACGATTACTTCCTATTGTACTATTACTAGTTATAATTTAATTGCTTTTATTTTTATTTTTAGGCTCCACTGCCTGCCCCAGTATGGACAGAAATGTTTGATGCAGTAAACAGATTTATTCGATGTCCTATACCTGGTTTAGAAGTCATTCAGGAAGACTGCCTTGTAGCCAACGTATACGTCCCTAATACAGATGAAACCAACCTACCCGTTCTGGTTCAAGTCCACGGTGGAGCATTTCAATTTGGTTTTGGAGAAATGCAGACATTTCAAACTTTTGTACGCACCCATAAAGTTATTGTAATCAGTTTCAACTACAGACTTGGAGCCCATGGATTTTTATGTCTTGGTACTGAAAAAGCTCCTGGTAACGCTGGCATGAAAGATCAAATAGCCTTACTACGCTGGGTCAACGCTAACATTGCCAGTTTTGGAGGCAATCCCAATGATGTCACAATTGCCGGCTGTAGCGCTGGTTCTGGTGCTGTAGATCTTTTAACTATATCAGGCGCTGCAGCGGGTCTTTTCAACAAGGCTATACTTGAGAGTGGCGCTAGTACTGGCGCTGTAGGACTACAGACAGATCCTATTGGAAATGCGAAGACTTACGCCGAATTATTAGAATTTGATAACATTGATGATATAGCTAGTTTAGAAGAGTTTTATACAACAGCTTCATTTGCTCAGCTTTTTGCACGTCATGATGCAGTTGTCAATAATAAAGATGCTAATGTTTTATTTGCTCCCTGTGTTGAAAAAGACTTGGGCCAAGAAAGAGTAATCACAGACACTCCCGTGAATATTATCACCAGTGGAAATTATACTAAGGTACCTTTATTGTATGGTTTTACTAACTACGATGGCACAATGAGAATTTCGTTTTGGGATACATGGAAAGACATGATGAATGAGAAATTTTCGGACTTTCTGCCAGTAGAATTGCATTTTGATAGTGAAACAGAGAAGGAAGAGGTAGCAGCGAGAGTAAAAACCTTTTATTTCCAAAATGAGCCTGTTAGTGAACAGAATATAGAAGCATACATTCATTACTTCACAGACGTACTCTTTGGCTATCCTATGTTGAGAGGCTTGAAAGCTCGTGTTGAGTCTCTCGATGACCTGATATATCTGTTTGAATATTCTTTTGTAGATAGCAATACACAGGGTGTCTTAGGTACGGACTTGCGAGGCGCAGAACATTGTGCACAGCTCTTAGCAGTTATTGACGGAAACGAGACAGGTGAAACTCAAGAATACATAAGGATGAAATCCATTGTGAGAGAATACTGGTTTAACTTTATTTCAACTGGGTAAGGCATTAATCTATATTTTATTTTCATGATGAATGATTTTTGATTGATGATTGATTGATTTCATTGACGATTGAATTTCTTTTATTATTATTTCTTATCAAATCAAATCAAATCAATCGTTTATTTGCAAGAACATGGTACAAAATAGATGTTACATAATTTAATATATTCACATATTCTGCCACATAATTATGGCGTGCAAATTTTATTGTTCTTAATTATATTATTATTACATTATACAATTTAACAATTAACAAATTATTATCAGTCTTATTAACTTATTTATTATTCATAGTATATGTAATTTTATCATTTAGGTATTCTTTTACCCCGTAATATCCCTTCTCTATTAGCAACTCAAGTAACCGTTTTTTAAACAATGTATTTGGTAAGTCAATTAAATTTTGCGGTAGGTGATTGAATATTAGAATACACATGCAATATACATTTCGTCTATATAATTCTAATTTTATGTTTGGCAATCGTAATCTATTTTTGTGCCTG
Source organism: Pseudoips prasinana (assembly GCA_951640165.1). Classification (NCBI taxonomy): domain Eukaryota; kingdom Metazoa; phylum Arthropoda; class Insecta; order Lepidoptera; family Nolidae; genus Pseudoips; species Pseudoips prasinana. The sequence goes on along the minus strand of OX621236.1, from coordinate 15,192,967 downwards.
GAGCGACTATTTTCATGTTCACAAAATTTTTCAAAAAGTTTGGGATACTTTTTAACAAATAGGCAAATTTCGAATATGTATAAACATGGTACCGTTAATATTCTATGTTTCTTAAACAAAGGTTTGCAGCTTTCTAGGAAGGACACCCCACACAGCGCTCGCATACATTTTTTTTGAGTTTTAAAGACTCTATCTATATCTACCGAATTACCCCAAATTATAATCCCGTATCTGAGAATAGAAGAAACATAAGCATGATAGGCTATAAGTGCTGTATTCAGGTTGATGGTTATTCTAATTCGTTTTAGAACGAAAACGAAGCGATCTAATTTACTCACTATTTTATGGATGTGTGGTTTCCAACTGCAATGTTCGTCTACCTTTATACCTAAAAATACACATTCATTTACTGTACTCAGATGAAAGTCTTTATAGTGGATGTCTAAATTTGGTGTGTGTAGGTTGTATGTTTGGAATTGTATTATATTAGTTTTAGTCATATTGAGATTTAAATTATTTAGTTTTAACCATTTAATAGCATCGTCTAAAGCTTTACTTATTTCTATTTCTAAATTTGACTTATTATTACTTTTAACAATTATAGTGGTGTCATCAGCGAATAAAATACAATCTTTTTTTATAGAGTCAGGGAGGTCATTAATATAGATCAGGAAAAGTAGGGGAGATAAAATACCCCCTTGAGGGGTTCCATTACTATTTTGTTTATAGGCTGATCTAAACACTTTTTGTTCGTGTTTAATAGTCCTCGTAATTTCTACACATTGTTCTCTTTCATCCAGATAGCTCTTAATCCAGTTATTAGCATTACCGCGTATCCCGTATGAAGAGAGCTTTGATAAAAGTGTTTTATGACAAACGAAGTCGAAAGCTTTTGTCTAATCTAAAAAAATACAACTGATTTTATTCTTGGAATTTAAACATTCAGTAACTTGTTTAATTAATGTAAAACTAGCCAAAGTGGTGGAGCTATTTTTCCTAAAGCCAAATTGTTCCTTTTTAAGGGTATTGCAGGATGCTTATTGGTTACGCTAGTGCGTGTGGCCACTGGGTCATTATGAAATACTGATAGTTTAATGTTAAACTAGTGCGTTTTAGATATCTTTACAGAATGTACGTGAATTAAAATATGTGGCAGAACAAAACCATGGAATTCCAAATTTATTTAAAACTTACTCGGTAATGCAGATACATTTTCAAATTTACTTGTTACAGATATACACACAGGAAAATAAAATAGACAAGACGTAAAGTAAAACGGCCTTACAAACACTACGAATTTCTTTATGTAGTAAAAATAATTAAAATCCTTAATTACTCTTAAACTGGTAAATACCTTGTCCTAACATTCTCATGACACAAAAGACATGAAATTAATTATTTCAGGGCTGAAACGAGAGACCTCTTGCATTTAGCATAAATTGAAATTTAAACCACGGCCGTTCGTAATAATCCATTTGTGAAAACGAGTCTAGATATTACTGAAACAGATCTTTCTCTCTTGATAGATGAAGAGACCGATAAGAACAGATAATATAAGATAGAAGTCATTCTAAGAGGATCCATTTAACCACTCGTTAACATAAAATGATTGCATGTTTCAGTGTTCCTACGGCAGAAGGCTCCACAATACCGTCGTGGACTCCAGCGTTGGCAGATAGGTCTCCATACATGTCCCTCGGTTCAGTCGTAGAACTGAAAACAGAACGGCTGATAGAAAACCGGGTTGCTTTCTGGGATGGTATATACGACCAGTACTACGGAGGACCATCGTCACCTGAACCGACTGAAGGTGCAGTTTCCCTGCTGATCTCATATGTAGCACTCGTAGCAGGTGTACTAGTTAATATTATAATATGATAAATGTATACAATATTAAGTAGAATATTGCGTGTTAATTAAGGGGTTTAACAAAACAGGAGGTGAGGTGTACACTAACCTATATCAGCTGGAAAGTGATGATCAGACTATTCCTTGTCAGATCATAACTTATTTACACAGTCTAGAACACAAAAAAGAGTTTGTAAAATATTAATAACATCTAGGCTCTTTTCTTAATTTTGTTGCATTTTTACGATAGTATAAAATTCGCGTGTCATAGTTTTAGTAACCCAACATCTCCTTAACGGCTTGAACGACTTTTATGAGTTTTTTATGTATCTTGACGAAATTCGAGTCCAAGTTCGAGGTCAATCCTAGAATCCAACTTGACTGGACATCTTTTCCTCACAAACGCCGCAATGTCTCTAGTTGATCGTGTTCGACCAGTGTATTTTGCCAGTGATGACTTCCGGAACAGAGACGTGCTCGCTCACTATGGGCGTTGAGCCGTCTTATGCTCAGGGTCACCAAAAGAATGAGAGGGCTATACTAGGAGTTTCCTTGCGAAACCAAAGTAACGATATAGCCCGAAGAATTGTCGAGCTGAAGTGGCAGTGGGCAGGGCACATAGCCTGTAGAACCGACGACCGTTTGAGCAGAAAAGCTCTGAATTAGCGATCATGAACCGGAAGACGCAGCTCGAGCAGGCACCCTACAAGATGGACCGATGATCTTGGGAGGGTCGCTGGAAGCGTGTAGCGCAAGAGCGGCAATTATTATTGTGATGATATTTGGGAGGTCTTTGTCCAACTGTGGGCGTTTCCCGTATTTTTTATATATTAGTATTATTATATTCTGCAACTCTCAGTGGTTGATAACTGATCAATTATGAATCGATCAGTTAACCCCGCCAGGCATCTACCGGTGTCACTTCTCACCCAGCAAGCAGCATGGAGTAGGGATGAGAAGCCGGTCTTCTGCCTTAATCACAAAAGAAGCTTTTTCTCATTCCGCACACAGTTTTCGATCATTTTTTTTTTGTTTGTGCATTGTTCGTAGCGGTGACGCTTATACATTTCATTTACCTTTCCCAGTGCGTCTCTCATGTTAATTATATCCTAATAGTAAATTTATCATCAATCTATGTCGTCTAGAAAAGTCCTGCAAACTGACTCACGTAATGGGCTCAACAGCCTATAATAACGCACGTAGAATATTATAGCAAGATCAAATCTTAATAGTTTTAAGGATAGATTCATAGTGGTTTACCTATCGAACAGTCGTTCCATGCCTTAATAATAATTTTTGTTTTTAAACTACTCGTTTGAATTTTAGAACTGACACTAAACGACATCATGAATAATATCTTTATTGTTAATAATGACATGCTAATTCTGTTAAAAACGTTTAATTTAATTTATTATTAATGTATTGAATTATATGAATCTGTTAATAAGAATATATCATGTATAAACATTGGCATGTATGTAAACCTGTTTACGAATAAATAATCAATAAACTGAAGGATATTGAATAATTTGTGTTTGTTTATTTTATAGGCAGTCATTGTCTACAGCTTATTTCTGTTATGTACCACATCCTCCCACACTTACAATAAGTAAGCTAATTGGCAAAACGTCTTTTGCTGGGTCAACTTGTTTCAATATCAATAAAAACGGCTCATTATAGAGTCAGTCTTATTGTTTATTAACGCTAAGCTAAAGCTCGCTGGGGAATCTCTATATCTCATCCAAAGATTTTCAAATATGTACTTCTGGATGTGATTGACAACGAGATAAGTTTAACCAATGAATCGTCTAGTCTGGTGGGTACAGGATACCCCTGGTACTGAACTCCTATTACCTTGAATACGCTTAATACCATGATTGACCGCTCTTTTCATTCCTTTGCAAAGGGTTATGATGAAGAAGAGTTCGATTTTGTACTTTTAAAGAAATGACGGTGATTGGAAATCTAGAACTTGGATAAGGATCTAATTTAAGCTTTACTCATAATCATATAACACCTATCTATTATAAAAATAGTGGTATATACAAATGTAACGTTAAGTATTTTATGAAATCCAGTGTAAATATTTCAAGACAATCCTAGCATACAAGACCAGTATTGATAACTCGAACTATTTGAAAGTAATTTCTCTGATCATTGAAAAATTCTTGTGCGTACAACATTTTATCACTTAGTAGAGTTTGGGATTATGCTTAAGTTTGTTGTAAAATATATTACCGGGCGGAGTTCTATCAAAACAGCTTTAAGTGAAGCTATCCGTGCCATTTAGCGTCATCTGATTTTTTCCTCTAATAACTGCAGTTACGTGTTGTTACACCTATGTATATTGTTGGCGCCTGGCTTGACAATGGGCAATTTATATAACAGGTAACGGGTAATGTAAGTACTTTTGGTATTATTGTTTCTTTACTATGCTGTGGTTTGATTATGGTCTCTCTTTAAAATGAAATATAATAAAATATTTATGTTAACGAATATGACACAAAAATAATACAATTTGACATTATATTTGTATTTTGATTTTGTATTTGATAGAACATATTATCTCGAGAACAGTCTCGAGACAGGTTCTTGCTGCCTTTAAAGTGATTTCTTTCAGATACCCCTTTTGCATTGATGTGCCAAAATTGGTAGGAATCAGACGAATTTAGCAGATGGCCACCTATACAGTTATCTACGACCGCTATCACTCTTAAGACCAAGAATACACGGTACGGTACTTCACTTTGCTGGTTCCATTTTTTGAGATTGGCTGGGCACGATGCCGCGCGTCCAGATATAAAGTAGTAGTAATTTACTATTTAATTTTTTACTATGATTCAAGACCATGTTCCAACTTTAATTCTAGTCTTAACTAGCCCTAAATTGGACTTTGCTAGTTCCTTTTTTTGAGATTGGCTGGGCACGATGCCGCGCGTCTAGATATAAAGTAGAAGATTTATTAATTAATTTTTTACTATAATTCAAGACCATCTTCCGTCTTCAATTCTAGTCTTAACTAGCCCTAAACTGGAGTATTTAAGTAAATTTTGAAGTTATACTTCTTTTGGCGCGATGGAGAAAAATGATGAGAGTGAATTTTTACGATGCGCGCGCACACCGACACCAAAAAATTTAACAGCATGAAGTTAGTTCGAGGTGGTATGAAAATTGATAACTATGTTCAAGTTGTATATTAAGAAGTATAACTTCTAACGCGTGTACATAAGTAGGTACACACAAGTTTTTTTATTTTTATAAATAAATCACATGTAATAAAGCACAGAATAACGTCATCTGATTCACCAAAAGAAAACAAATGATAGATGCTTGACTTTCATACCGCAGGTCGTGGGTTCGATTCTCTATTTGTTATTTATTCTGTTTGTCCAGAGTTTGGGTGTAATTATCTAAAGGATGTATTTACAACAGAAAAGTAGTATATCAGTTATCTGGTTTCCATAGTACAAGCTAGACAGTCAAGTAAGACCATTGTACACATGATTGCAATAAAGAATGAATTTAATTGTTTAGTTTGAGATCAGACCGCCATGTGTGATTAATGTATTTTTGGTTGTGTTCGTTTATCTCACTGAAATATGTTTTACATTTGCAGCATATTTGTTTAAATATCTAAAGCCAGTGTTTTCTTTTATTTACATAACGGTGATATCAAGTCTTTATAATAATTTAAGCCTGGATATTACTGTTACGGAAAGAATACATGCACAATTTTTGTTTAATGCCGAAGTAAAATAATACATTTGTTAAAAAGCATCCTATTAAAAAGAACCGGCTAAGTGCGAATCGGACTCGCCCATGAAGGGTTCCGCAGCAGCAAGTATTTCAGTCCATTAAATGAAAGGTAAATTGCGGTTTACGATTTGTGACGCATTAAAAAAAACTACTTACTAGATCTCGTTTAAACCAATTTTCGTTGTTAGTTTACATGGTAATGTACATCATATATTTTTTTTAGTTTTATCATTCTTTTATTTTAGAAGTTACAGGGGGGAAAAACTCATTTTTTCACTTTGGAAGTGTCTCTCGCGCAAACTATTCAGTTTAGAAAAAAATTATATTAGAAACCTCAATATCATTTTTGAAGACCTATCCATAGATACCCCACATTTTTTTGAGTTTCAGTTCTATGTATGGGGAACCCCCAAAATTATTATTCTTTTTCTATTTTTGTGTGAAATCTTAATGTGATTCACAAAATACATCTACTTACCAAGTTTCAACAGTACAGCTCTTATGGTTTCGGAAAAAAGTGGCTGTGACGTACAGACGGACAGGCAGACAGACATGACGAATCTATAAGGGTTCCGTTTTTTTCCATTTGGCTACGGAACCCTAGAAAACGAATTTTATAGGCTTCTTGTCAATTAAATTTGATTATATAATACAACAAACGCAAGTATAATCAAAATCCAAAAATTTAAAAGGTTTTGTTACATCTTTGATGATTGACAAAAATATGAAAAAAACATGACAATTAAATTTTTTGAGGTAATCGTCGTCGTCGTCATAATACCTAATAGAATCATGAACTTTACTTTTGTACAAATTATATTATTTATAACTATTTTTAATTATATTATAAACCAGATTTTACAGTTAATACTAAAATCAAGAAAATTTAAGTAGGTATATAATGTATGACCATTATTCTAATGGGTATTAAGACTACGCGCGCTTTATGTGTACGTATAGTAGTCAAAATACCTGCTGTTTTTTTATTCTTGCCTATATTATCTATACCATCCCATAATATTTTTACTATAGGTATTAACAACCATTTTATAGGAATAAAATGGTCGGTTATTTAGTACATATTTTCATCCCTCCATCTCAGAAAGGATACTTTTCTCTTCGATATCAGAGTGCAAAAGTCGATTTTATCCGCTAGAGGACAAAGTAAATTTGAATTTTTCATGTGAAGTATGTTTGTGAATTTAAAACATCATTAAACCTATTTAGTTCTACCCCCATGGTGCCGAATTTATCATACAACATTTTTTTATTTTTTCAAAACTCGGACTAGGAACCTCCTTGGTGTACTTTTATTTTTAAATTGCCTGGAGCGCCGCTGTCACGTCATATTGTTAAAACCTGTTATAGTGCGACTGGATATTTATGAACGTGGCTGAAATTGGAACTAACGCCGCCATCTCTCAAAGTGTCTCTTTGACAGTTCTGCCACAGCTTGCTTTGCCGATTGTTGTTTCTAAGTTTATTATTGTATTATTTGGTTTAAAACACTATCAATTTGCTAAAAGTGATAGAAAGTGGTGTCAGGGAATTAGTCCTAAAGGTTAAGGAGTTATTCATGAAAGAAAAATACAATGTAGGCCCGATAGTTCCAAAAAGTTAACGAGCGATTTGCCGCCTCGATACGTAAATGTTACCATGCTTGATTTTGAAATCGCACCCGTGTATTAATATTTTACATTAATGTAGTATTAAGTAATGTGAATGAAATATTAATTTACAAATAAATTAATTTATATAGATAAAAATTACTGTTTTCTTCCCTGGTGCCATTAATATAATATATGGAGGATAATATATGGAGTATTAAATAAACTTTTAGAGTTCGATATTCCTGAAACGGCTATCTGATCCCAAACTAAGTAAACCTTGTACGATGGAACTCAGATAGCTAATAGACTACTTTTGTAAATACATACTTATACTATATAGATAAACACCCAGACACAGGACCGCTTGAGTGCACAAGCCGGGCGTTATCAATACCGTAGAATGCGCACTGCTTACGTCATGACTTAGCGCGTATGGTTGAGTTCTGATTATCAATGGCTTTTGTTGTTATAAAAACCCGAGACCCTTTTGAAGTGTTGTTATTATTAAAGTTCATGAGTCAACCTTGCTATTGATGTTACAACTACTTCAATATTACGTTTGTTTGTTTAGATAAGTAGGCTGGAACATGAACGTATTGTTAATATTATGAAAGTAGAACTTTATTATTTTTTATTTCGGAAAGTAGATCGTTTACCTAGGCATTTTATTTGTTTATATAATGGAACAGTTAAATGTACATACAAAAAAAATAAAACACATAATTAATAGAATAAAAATATTATTTTTCATCCATAATACTGTTTGTACAAATTTGCCGAGAGGAGAGATATTTTTAACCTAAATTAAAAACATCATAACTTCGTAATCCTTAAAGGTATATTCAAAATATTTTCACTACTTAAAAGCTACATTTATAGGACACATTTTTTGTGAAAAAAAGTATATTCAAATAAAACAATAACACAAACATTTGAGATACCATTTTCAGAAAGTCTTTAGGTCAGTTTCTGATGACGTCATAAACCACACAACTGTTTTTATTTAATAGAGTTTTATTAATTATGCACACGGATACCACTTCAACTAACTGTTTGGTGTCAAAAAGTTACAAAATAAACTCTTAATAGCATCAGAAAATGAGGTCATAAGAACTTGCGTACACTTAACTAGCTACTTGCGTCGAACTACAGCCGAGAGCGACACTTAAAGTATTTTTTTAAAATGTTCTACAACGAGTATGGTATTGTTATACATTTTTAAGCAATCATAGATAAGTTTTTAATGAAACAGATACATAAGTATCCGTGTGGATGAAAGAGATGGATTATAATTAGATGCTAAAACGAACCTCGGTTTGTCGCCGAACAAAATGGTAGTAAACTACCAATGCGCACTCTACGGTATAGTCTAAAATGGTAGCAAACTACCATTGCGCACTCAAGCGGATAAACAGACATGTTCATGGACAAAAATATCTGTCCTGAGTGGGATAAAAAACACCAACTACGCTAACTGGCCCGTCATTGAAACTATACAATTGATATAAAAAATACAATGGATACAATCTATTGGCATTTTAAAATTTTCGCATAAATTTAGGGAAATTTTCTTAAAAGCAACCCTTGCCGACATAGTGTCGCCCTCCCACAAATGTCAGTCACGTTCATAAAGATCCTTGTCCCACTATACACTTGAAACAGGCGGCTGAAGCATTTTGAAAAAGAGCCTCATCTGGTTACCAACCAAAAAAGTTTATTAATGAAGCCCCTGCTCATAAAAATAACGGTATATTCGTATTCGTAAAACTAAAATGTGAACGTAGAGACAGTGCTATCGCATGTTGTAATATAATGAGCTATTTTAATTTCCGAAACCATGCATGAATAACGTAGGTAGCTTAGTTTTCCAACTTGTTATTCATGTTTTTTTTTCTATGGTTAGTAATCATTGAGTGATGAATCAGATCAGTACTGGTGCCATCTAGTTCCCTAATAAACATGACCCCTAATAACTATAGATGCCAGAAGACCTTCTCACTTCGCCGAATTAAAGAAAGATTTCAAATTAATAATTACCAGATGCTGTGTTGCTGACGGCAATGCAGTGTGGCTGATGTGGCACTCCATCTCATCTCGCGGCGGGCGTAGAAGTCGTCCCGGTGGAATGTCTCCAAGCGAACGGGACCCACCGTCTCTCTGTGTACTATCACACTTATACTGCGTTCGACAACTCGTCAGCCAAGCGTGGCGATTATTTTACATCCCTCCAAATGATGGACACAACTTCATTGTGGTGTTTTTGGGCAGGCATTAGTCGGGCTGTGGACGTCATTCGACCGAAACGATGAATTGCTAGATTATCCTACTACCGTTTCATATTACCGTGATTGCTGTGATATAGCATCAGACATATGTACAATTTAATAAAACTGCATAAAATTAGAGAATGCATAAAAAATATAATAAATATACAACATGTAACTTAATTAACGCACACCCTGAAAATAGTTTCTTCAGAATCGTTTACTGAATCGATTTATATCATATAGGTAATTTTTTATTCCAAAATTATTGTCATATTAACCCTGTACAGTCAAAACAAATTGAAATGGACCGTAAGTCACTGTAATAAGACTTTTAAAATCGCAGTTTATTTGTATTCAACAATTTCCATTATTCAATACAAAATAAAGAAAAATAAACTTAATTCTAAGAAACGAATTTAGTAAATAACAATGCATATACAAGTTAATTTAAAAATTCAGTGTATGTATTATGATTACAACATAATATTCTAATTGGGGTGTTTGAGGGTGTGCGTTAATTACGTTACAAGTTGTATAGGGATTTATTAAAGTAAACCTTATCTTTGCTTTTTTTATTAATCACACACTTACAATTATCCTAAGAGGCTTACAGTGATTAACCGGATAATAGAGTGGGGGCTTAAGCTATCAAGCAAATAAGACTTCAAACTAAGTACGTACGTACGTTCTGTTTTCAGCTTAGGGCGGTTACTGACTCGAAGATGAATGAGACACTCCAGCTTCAGCAAAAAGATTTCCAAACATGTGTTTAGGGTCAGTTGTATATACCATCCAAGAAAACAATTATAAATTTGAACGCTTCACTTCTGCCGTTCGTAAAAATACGAAAATGATTCTAGAAATGACTGAAACAGCTCTTTCACTCTTGACAGATGAGGAAACTGATAAGAACCGATGATGTTAACATGAATTGTTTGCATGCATTGATTCCAATGGCAGAAAGCTCCCAAATCCGTCTTGGAGTCCAGCCTTGGCAAATAGGTTTTCATACACGTCCCTTGGCTCAGCTGTAGGACTGAAAACAAAACGGCTAATGGACAACCGGGTTGCTTTCTAGGATGGTATATACGACCAGTACTACGGAGGACCATCGTCACCTGAACTGACTGATGGTGCAATTTTCCTGCTGATCTCATATGTGGTCCTCGTAGCAGCTGTACTAGTTAAAATTCTTATGTGATAAATGTATACAATAGTAAGTGGAATATTGCGTCTAATTAAAGGATTTAACAGAAAACAAAAGAAATGGCGAGGTGTACAGTAAACTGGAACTGAAAGTTATGATCAGACTATTATTTATTTATTAAAACTTTCTCACACAAACTGTACAAAGGCGAACTTAATTCGAAAGGTCTTCTCTACCAGTCGACCTTTGGGTGATGCAGAGATAATATGGTAGGTGCACAAACTAACGTTCAAGAAAAGTGTAAAGTCTAACTCTATATAAACAATAATAATATATCTATGCTAATAATTTTATATATATTAAACAATATAAAATACATTAATAAATAAATAAATAAGATTACTGATGTGAAGTTTCTGCCTTTATTTTATTTAAAATGTGTTTACATGTTTTCTTTTTGAAAGAGAATCATCATTAATATTGTACAATATATAATAATAATAACATTTATTTTTCACCACAACACATCATCAAACTGGTACAAAAGCAATATATTGATGTTATTGTCTTACAGTTGTGGTGACTAGCACCTTAACTAAGTTATTATACCATAACTTGTAATAAAGGTGCTGGGCCCAAACTTCTTAAATACGCTGTTAACATCATGACAAGCAAAACATTATATAACAACAGACTGAACATGAAATACAGTAAAAATAAATATTAAAAATTTAATTAAAATAAGACTTAATGTAATATTAAATTATTAAACTATTAAACAATCATGCATGTTTGGTGTTGCACGTATCTATGTATCTATGCATGTGTGTGTGTGTGTGTGTGTGTGTGTGTGTTTGAGTGTGTGTAGGTTTAGGAAGAAAGGATTAATTGTGCATTGAAGCCAAATTTTTAAATTATTGAGGCCTTCGTAGAAGAAGTTCCGTTTCATCGTAGTTTTAAGTCAGCAGCCACTCTGTGACTGTGTCTTTGCATGAGTGTGTGGACATTGGAAATATGGTTAGACTACGATTTATCATATTATATAGATGAGGTCCTAAAAAACATTGAAATCTCTGAGTGAAGGCAAGACTGCATCTGTGTGGGTTGCAGGGTTTATCTCTTCGCCGTTGGTTAAATGTTTTAAATGGGGTGTTTATGTGTTGTGATAGGACGGTGCTCATCACGAAAAGTTGTCGAACTGAGAGCACTTCACATGATTTATAGAGGACTTCGGTTGAGAAGAGAATTGGTCGAAACGTGCTTACTTTCAGTACGGCTCTCTGGGCTCTTTCCAGTTTAAGCATTATGGATTTAGAAGCGCCACCCCAGCGCCTGGCATAAGGCTAGATAAACTCTTGACAGTCTGAGCTTCAGCAATATGTCGAAGAGTCTTAAAAACGTAGATCATTTTCCTTAGTCTGGTGGTAAGCTGATCAATGTGTGTAGTAAAGGTCAAGTTCTCATCGAGAGTAATGCCTAAGTATTTTACCGTTTGGGTGCGCTGAAGCCGAGGGCAGCTACAACTTGAACTATCTTCTGCACAGCACAAGTGTGAGATTATTTGGAGTGATTCTTGTGGTTGAACGGTCTGTCGCAACCTAAATGTTATAATTTTGGTTTTTTCCGCATTTAATGTAAGCGAATGTTTAGCGAACCAGTTCATAACAATATTCAACCCTCTTTGCGCAGCTTTATATGTATTTTCCCACGTGTCATCTGTGAACGTAAGTACAGTATCATCTGCAAATACAGTGATCTTACCCTGCTCCAGATTAAGATTGCATAGCTGATTTATATAAACTAAAAATAATGTAGGCCTGATAACGCTGCCTTGAGGTACGCCAAATGAGATTGGAAGTTCATTGCTTTTTTTTTTGTATTCTAACAATTTGTGTTCTATCGCTAAGATAATCCCTAAATATTTTGAGAGGATGCCAACGGATGCCAAGTTTTTCTAGCTTTGATACTAAGATGGGAATAGACACTGTGTCAAAGGCTTTCATTAAGTCTAAAAATATTGATAGTACTTTCCACTTTTTATCAATTTGATTTACTATATTATTTGTTAATTCTACGATCGCTGTTTTTGTTGACTTATTAATTCTGAATCCAAATTGATTTATATGTAGATATTTTTGTGAAATATCTCCCAGAGAATGCGCCGCAGCATCCGTCTGGTACTATGACCATCATACTGTGATTATGGCATATCCTAAAAATTACACAAAAATAATACAAGAAGCAAAAAAATCAATAAAAGTTTGGGGTTATCTTTTAAGATATAAGTGTTTAAAATTCTTGGTGGGGATAAAACGGGGGTGGTCTGTCAGGCTCTCGCAATACGACTTAGTATATTAATTCTATGGCTTTACTACAGGTACGTCAGTATTCGTAAAGCGCGTTCTTTATTTGACAAGAACTTAAACAATTGTAAATTAATTAGTCTAAATGCAATTTTTATAAATTCATAAAATTACTTTAGTTATTTAAAAAACTGCACCATAATTAAGGCCCTTTAATCCTATGAATAGGGTAATTAATACAGCAATTTAATCACGCTATCGGTGGTATTGATAATATTATTATAAGATCAACAATTTCACGACAAATATAAAAGTGATGTGTAATGCTGTTTGGGTTCATTTGCTCCGTCGTGATGTGGAATTGGGCGCTATTAGTGTTATGTGCTGGAGTGGCAGCGCAGAATGAAGAATGGCGGGAAGTGAACATAGCCCAAGGCCCTCTGCGCGGGCGCATTACCTCTGAGGGTGGCGTTTATGCCTTCCTGAACATCCCATATGCCACTGCTCCGACGGGCGTCGATAAATTCAAGGTACCTAATGTTTCGAAATCTGCATCTACTGTTAAAATTAATATAAATACATGTAAATGACCGAGAATTGTATGGATATGTCAAAATCCAAATACGTGCTTAGTGGTAACCGGTAACCGTTAATTTAAGCTTAGATGGACCCCACTAAATTTATCGGAGTCAGCATTATTTAAAAAAAACCGACATTTCCGTTGTTTGAGAACCGATTTTGGTAATTTGTTTTTGTTTGTTGGAAAATGATTTTTGTATGTACACATTTCTTTTTAAAATCGGCTGTAAGGAAGAATTGTTGAAAGGAAGGAGATAGGCAATTTGATTTATGTAAAGTATTTCTTGTTTTGTTAAGCGAATACGCCGATGTCTCTGAACTAATTTTGAAGACTGTAAACATTTTTATTGTCTTAGCAAGAGGAGCTGAAGAGGTAACAATTTTAAAATACAAGCAATCAGTTAGTCCATATTTCCAAATTAGATTATTTATATGCTTCATGGCTTTAAAATATACGATTGATAATAGATATCAATAAAACTTCCTACTTTTAAATCCCATTTCTATTCTCTTGTCTCCGAGGTATGACGCGAGAGATGTGAAATATTTACGATTTTAATATATACATATGTTTTCGTACTTATTCCATGATTATATCATTATTTATGATAATTTAATAATTAAAAATCAAATTATAGGCTAGCTATACCCTATAAATTGAACTATGTAGGTACTATGGGGAAAATAAAACAAAGTTTTTAGTTCGCAATATTTTCCACAAACAGCCTTAGTATTGTGTTCCGGTTTTTAGTTGGTAATAATTTTGCATACGATTAAGGGCACTAGGCAGGCTGAATGTGTGCCAAACACTTTTTCATTTTGTACCAAAATCGGGATTCATTAAAAATGTATCAAATTGAAGAATTGTGCAAAAGATGTAAACGACGTTAGATGATTTTAATTTTATTGGTACTAATAAATTACGTTATAATCTTTACGAGTAGGTTGTTTTATAAAATACGCAAATTTAAAGTTTATTGTTAAATCTAAACTTATCAAAAGCCGTGTAAATCTTCAATTGTTTATATTTTGCATGACTGTTACTGAATTTAGTACAATAGGAAAAATGTATTTTGTGCACTTTCAGTATTTAAGAAAATAAATCTAAGTGTAAAGTTTTTCTTTATTGAAATGATAATTGTGATATAATAAAGATACTGAATAATAAAAATACTGGTACTAAATGCCAAAATACCTTGTATGTATCATCTACATATTTATCAAATAATTCATTTAGGTTCCTGTCAATTTTAATGATCATCATCATCATATCAGCCGAAAGACATCCACTGCTGGACAAAAGCCTCGTGTCGTGGAGATCTTTGGGGGAGGCCTTTGTCCAATTTTAATAGTTCAAAGTATTTAAATTATTTTCTTAATTTTTAATTAACTCATAAACAATACAAAGTCTAACGTCAGTATAGCCTAATATATTCTTTTGTTTTGTTATATAGTCCGTATATTGTGTACTTAGTGATAGCCATAGCGGCCGGTCTTAATAGAGACAATACATATCAAAGTACGCACTTTCTTTGCGTTTTATATTAATTACATACTTAAAATTATCCTATGACACATAGCAGGGTTTTAAGCGTTAAAGCAAATAAGACTTATTATATAAGTACTCATTTGAAGTTCGGACTTCAGCTTAGGGCGGTTACTGACGTTAAGATGAATGAGGTCGGTTTTTTGGGACGTTTTGTGTAATATAAACCGTTTTGTATTGTCCAGTGAAGTAATGATGGCCTAGTAGACTAAGGCTCTACACAGACGGACCGCATTTCAACTGCAATTCAACCTCAAATTGCAGTTCAAGTGCAGTTTGAATGCAGTTGACACGTTTGCAATGGAACAAACGCGTGTTGAAATGCAGTCCGTCTGTCTAGAGCCTAACTGTTACCGTCACAATAAAAAAACACCGTTACGAGAAATTTCAGTCTGTTCGTTCGATAAAGGGTCGGAGGGGTATTACGTTGATAGGAATGAGACGGTCATAGCGGTCGTGGCGTGTTGCACGGTCTACAATCGTCCGGGTAGTACACACGGCTACATATCAAGCTATACATGTCCAATATAGGCTGACCTGTCATTGTATGGAAATCTTATACAACGCGAGATCAGCTTATACTGGAAATGTATTGCTTGATGTGTAGCCGAGTGTACAATATATCTGATTTTAGTCATGGATTTGACTAGAATCATCCTAAGGGCGCCAGTCGTTTTGCCGCTTACAAATTAATCTTATTTTCAAATTGTACTCTACTGAGTCTAGCTTAAATAATATAGAAGAATAGCTATGCTTTTTTATTGATCATTACTTTGTTTGTACTATAACTAGTAAGAATTTAATTGCTTTTATATTTTATTTTTAGGCTCCACTGCCTGCCCCAGTATGGACGGAAATGTTTGATGCAGTAAACAGATTTGTTCGTTGTCCTATACCTGGTTTAGAAGTTATTCAGGAAGACTGCCTTGTAGCCAACGTGTACGTTCCTGATACAGATGAAACCAATCTACCCGTAGTGGTCCACGTTCACGGTGGAACATATCAATTTGGTTTTGGAGAAATGCGGATATTTCAAACTTTTGTACGCACCCATAAAGTTATTGTAGTCAGTTTTAACTACAGACTTGGAGCCCATGGATTTTTATGTCTTCGCACTGAAAAAGCTCCTGGTAACGCTGGTCTGAAGGATCAAATAGCCTTATTACGTTGGGTCAACGCTAACATTGCCAGTTTTGGAGGCAATCCCAATGATGTGACAATTGCCGGCTGCAGCGCTGGTGCCGGTTCTATAGACTTCTTAACTTTATCAGGAGCCACAGCGGGTCTTTTTAATAAGGCTATACTTGAGAGTGGCACTAGTAGTGGAGCTACAGGACCACAGGTCGATCCAATTCAGAACGCGAAGACTTTCGCCGAATTGTTAGACGTTGATAACGTTGATGATATAGCTAGCTTAGAAGAGTTTTATACAACAGCTTCATTTGCCCAGCTATTTTCACGTATGGATGTAGTTGCCAATAATGAAAACTCTAAAGTTTTATTTTCCCCATGTGTTGAAAAAGACTTGGGCCAAGAAACTGTTATTACAGATACTCCCCTGAATATTATTAGGAGTGGAAATTATACTAAGGTACCCTTGTTGTATGGTTTTGCTAACTATGATGGCACAATGAGGATTTCATCTTGGGATACATGGAAAGATAGGATGAATGAAAAATTTTCAGACTTTCTGCCAATAGAATTGCATTTTGATAGTGAAACAGAGAAGGAAGAGGTCGCTGCTATAGTAAAAGCTTTTTATTTCCAAAATGAGCCTGTTAGTGAACAGAATATTGAATCATACATTCATTACTTCACAGACGTACTCTTTGGCTATCCTATGTTGAGAGGCTTGAAAGCTCGTGTTGAGTCTCTCGATGACCTGATATATCTGTTTGAATATTCTTTCGTGGACAGCAATACACAGGGTGTCTTAGGTACTGACTTGCGAGGCGCACAACATTGTGCACAGCTCTTTGCAGTTATTGACGAAAACGAGACAGGTGCAACTCAAGAATACTTAAGAATGAAATCCATTATGAGAGAATACTGGTTTAACTTTATGTCGACTGGGTAAGGCATCAATCAAATTTTTTATTTCTTGACTGATGAGTAATTTAATTTGCTAACATAACATATTGGTCCTGCAACTGCACTTGACAAAATATTATGTAATGTAAAATATGAACGTTTCATCTCAGCTGAATGTTCGGTATTAAAGAATTGGTATGTACGGCAGAACAATAGCATGACATACCAATTTTATTTAATACGTACCTTGTATAACTGATAAAAGTTACTAAATTCTATTTGCCTGTGATATACATCATAGGGATATAAACTGAATAAACTGTCATACATTTATAAAATAATTAAAAAGATAATATATAAATATGTTAGCCTAATAAATAATAAAATAAATATTACAAAGACTTCAAATTAATTATTACGAGTCTAATGAACAGATCTATTGTATTTGGTTGTTAGAACTCTATACCTACCTAAAGCTGTATGTAATTTTTGACGCGAGATTACGGAACTTCTTTCTCACTTGACACATGAGGAGACTGATTAGAAAATACACATTGAAGTAACGCTAACATGGCTCCGTTGGTGAGTTTCAGGTTCTAAAAAAAAGTTTGTTTCAGAATTCCTACGGTAGAAGATTCTACGATTACGTCGTGGACTCCAGCTTCAGCAGATAGGTCTCCATACATGTCGCTAGGCTCAGTTATAGAACTGAAATCAGAACGGCTAATGGAAAGCCGGGCTGCTTTCTGGGACGATATATACGACCAGTACTACGGAGGACCATCGTCAGCTGAACCGACTGATGGTGCAGTTTCCCTGCTGATTTCATATGTGGCGCTCGTAGCCGCTGTACTAGTTAATATTCTTATGTGATAAGTGATTGCTTTATTCTACGTAATTGAAAGTTTTAATAAAAGAAAAGGTGATGTGTACATAAGGATCTGCTAGAAAGACTCTACTTTGTAATTGTTTTCTAAATTCTGTTGCATAATTTTATAATAAAACAACTTTTGTAACGTAGTGTTGTTTAATTTTATGCTAGAGTTACTTTCGAGTGTTCAATGTCGCATGTAATTATAGTATTATTAAAGACAGCTAAGAAAGCCAATCATATTAATTTAGTTACAGGCAACCTTCCCCATGTTTGTTCCTTTTTTTTAATTTATTATTAGTATTCTATTTATTTTATATTATCCGTATTAACCCTACAACTTCTTCTCGCACTTTGGTAGCTTAGACCTCTTCATAACCTTTCTAAAGATTTCTTAAGAATCCCAACAGAATTGTCCATGGAACACCCCTTGTGTTCCATGGAAAACTCTGTTGGGATTCGACGTGTATAGTAACTACATTATTGTGTACACACGGCTACATATATTTCCCACATAAGCTGACCTTTAATTGTATGGAAATCCTATATAATGCGAAATCAGCTTATACTGGAAATGTGTAGCTTGATATCTAGCCGTGTGTACGCGTTACACTATTTACAATAATCTATTCGTGACCAACCTATTACCCTTTATTTTTGTAATTATATAAAGATCTTCATCTTTATTTAGTAATTTTAAAATAAAACTGCCTCCTGCTCTTAAACCAACCCGCATATCACCAGTACAAGTAAAATCATGTGGAAGTTGGCTCCGTAACTTATGTAAGTACCCCTAAAAGTTCTCCCAAGAGACAAAAGTTTGAATAAAAGTTTTTGATAAGAAGGATGTATTATTGAATAATTTCCTAATTGTGAAATTCAGGCTATCATATTGTACAGATAAAGTACAAACCTACGGATTTAAGGTCGAGATGGGCTAATAGAGAATGGTACGTACGTAAGAATAGATAATGGTAGGTGGTAGAAATCTTTCATGCGCGAATCCGAGTCGCACTTGGCCGGTTTTTGTAGTTTTTATACAACATATAACTTAATTAACGCACATCTTGAAAATAGTTTGTTCAGAATCCTTTACTAAATCAATTTATATCACTTTTAATATAGGTAATTTTTATTCCAAAATAATTAAAACTACGGAAATTATTGTCATATTAACCCTGTACAGTAAAAACAAATAGAAATGGACCGTAAGTCAAAGTAATACGACTTTTAAAATCGCAGTTTTATATGTATTTATAGAAAATCCATCATTCAATACATAATAAAGAAAAATAATCTTCATTCCAAGAAACAAATTTAGTAAATAACAATGCATATACATGTTACATTAAAAATTTAGTGTATGTATTATGATTACAACATAATATTCTAATTGGGGAGTTTCAGGGTGCGCGTTAATTACGCTACATGTTGTATAGCCAAGTGTAGTACGTAAGGTTATAAGGTATGTGGAACCTTATTTATAAGTATTTGATTTAAATTAATTGTCGGTTGGTTTAAACTTTACTCTTACAACGCATTTTAACTTTTATTCCTAACAACCGTTATAAACAAAATTGATATGAAACCATTTTAAAAGCATTTTCTATTGACTAAAAAAAATATCTTCAAAATTGGCGCTCAATCAACGTCGAATCGCGTTTTATACATACAAAAAACATAATTTTTATTTATTAAAAAACATACAGTCAAATTGAAATTCAAACGGAGGTACCGTTTTAAGTTGGTTAAAAAGTAATTTTACTGATCATTGAACAATTCATGTGCTTACAGCTCTAGATTTTTAGGATTTTGCAACATTTTATCACTGAGTAAAGTTTGGGGCGCTTAACTTTATTGCAAAGTATGCTGCCGGGCGGAATGCCATCAAAAGTGCTTTAGCGGAAGCTTTCCATCCCATTTCACACCATAAATCTGAATTTCCTCTTAAAACTGCAGTTGCGAGACGTACTGCACCTATGAATATGTTTAGGTAGGTACATTGAAGAATTTACATGAATGTTTTTATCTGTAGATATACAGCGTAAATAACTTGCCTCGACTATTGACTGCCTCGTTGATCTAGGGGTAGCGTATTCACCCGCAAAGAACAAGGTCCTGTGTTCAAATCCCGGGTCGGGCCAAAAGTGATTTTGGGACTTTTCTGTAAAAAGAAAATTTCTCAGAATCAGCTCGAAGTTTGGGAGTTGGCAGAAATATACCCCCGGTCGGTCCTGTGCCTGACCTCTTACCAGTCGTGTCGCTAGGCATCCCATCGGATCATGAGAGTGAGGTAATAGAAAGTGCTCCTGTGTTTGCGCACACACTTGTGCACTATAATATGTCCCGCGTTGATGGCTAACCGCTATTGAGACTGGC
Organism: Pseudoips prasinana; assembly: GCA_951640165.1. NCBI lineage: Eukaryota > Metazoa > Arthropoda > Insecta > Lepidoptera > Nolidae > Pseudoips > Pseudoips prasinana. Next base: position 15,172,630 of record OX621236.1, on the reverse strand, counting down.
CGCCGTGGCCGAAATTCGGCTAGGAGGACATTAAATAACTTGCGTACAGAGTATGTAAAGCTTATGTTGTTTCCTTTAGGCATACATATTTATATTATTATCTTTGGGGGAGGCCTTTGTCCAGAAGTGGGCGTCTTTCGGCTGATATGATGATGATACATATCAGTTATTCAATTCATTACTGCGTTCAATAATGCAATTTTACAGGTGTGTTAATGAAATATCAGTTATTGGCTCCGTCAAGCACAGCAATATGCTTCAATTTGTGGGAGAGAGGAAGTGTGTAATTTTAAAGTTACTGAATAGTTAATCATTCTTAAGTATTTATATTAAATAAATAAATTAAATTCAATTTTATAAAATAATTAAATAATAACATTTATTCAGCACTTCGGGCGGCTCAGGGGGCCGCTGGCACGGACTAAAGGCCGGCGATCATCGACCAGGAGTTAAGGGGCCAACGCAATCCTCGCCAGCGAGGACTCTACCCAAGCCACCGAGGTGGTCGACCCGGGTTAGGTTAAGGGGAATACTGTGTATAGGCAATTAAACTGCAAAAGTAAAAATATACCCGCAGAGAGCTTTAAGAAGACCAAATCACCCAATAGTAATTTCTTAAGAGGAATCCCTATGATCGACACTGTCTCGCTCTCCATGCATTAGTGTGAATTTTAAAGAAGTTTGAGAGTGTGTGATTGTGCAAAAGAACAGCAACGATAAAATTACGTAATAATAGGACTGGGTTTAAGTCAAGATATTCATGATTGCATGGTGTTTTCAAGTCACCACATTTATTTTGGGGATATTTATCATTTTGATAATGTTTCCAGTCCCTTGGTGAGAAATTGAGTTTTGGCGGTATTCTCTCCTTTTTGTTAGTGTAAACACTTTTTAACCCAGATTTTGTGGTATTGTGTACTAACACAATACCACAAAATCTGGGTTACCTATTTTCGAATTGCTGCTTCCAAAACTAAACCGGTTTATATTATTTTTTAGTTATCAAAATATGCTGAGCGTGTTATTTTTTTAATGTGTTTACTCCAAATTTATTTACCATGATTTTATTTTGGACGATATGAAATCAGAAGCAGGCTTTTGTATTGATTTTGTGAAGCGGTTTTGACTATTTAATAAATCCAACACAATCAAGCACAAAATAAAGTGGACTAATAAAAAGGAGAGAATACCGCCAAAACTTAATTTCTCACCAAGGGACTGGAAACATTATCAAAATGATAAATATCCCCAAAATAAATGTGGTGACTTGAAAACCACCATGAAATCATGAATATCTTGACTTAAAGCTTGTCCTATATTACGTAATTTTATCGTTGCTGTTCTTTTGCACAATCACACACTCTCAAACTTCTTTAAATTATCTTAATTCTATATAATAATGTTTATTCTTTATATTATAAGGCAGCAGCGTCTCGGCAGACGGCCACCCTGAAAATTGAAATAGAACCTAGAATCGCAGCGCTACCTATTGAGTCGAATTGTAAATCCAAACTATACAGGGATTTAATAATGTTGTTATTTTATTACATTTGCAATGTGCGCGTAAATTACGCGAGGCTATTCTTGAGATATAGTAAAAATAAGTGGAGACAGATCAAACTGATCAGAGAGTATAATCAATAAATCGGTCCAGTCGTTCTTGAGTTATAAATGGTGTAACTGGCCTAACACAAGGTGGCAAAGTCACTCCTCAGTCATAGAGGTTCGTTGCAGCTTTGAAGATCGTCGACAACTCTCACATGTTATTTTTGGACTGGGCTAAGAGGCCTAAGCTGGCAAGTCAGTGATTCCGTGAAAGATGATTGGTATTGCTTGGCGCTGTTAAGCAAGGTTCTTATTAAGAATTCTTAATACCGTAAAAGAACAATGCACCTTTTCATCATCATCATATCAGCCGAAAGATTGACAAACGCCTCTCCAAAGATCTCCAAAACTGTCGGTCTTGCACTCTCCTGATTCACCGGCTTCTGGGACCTTGGTAAACGATGAAATTCAATACAAAGTTTATGTTGATACTGCTGTACTTAATATCTGCACGTCCCTTTTATTTTCATACAAGTTATTACCCTAATATAATAAAGGCGAAAGTGTGTGAGTGTGTATGTTGGTTACTTCTTCACGCAAAAACTACCGGACGGATTTTGATGAAACTTTGTAGTAATCCTACTTCCTGCTAATATTATAAAGGCGAAAGAGAGTGTGAGTGTGTATGTTTGTTACATCTTCACGCAAAAACTACCGAACGGATTTTGATGAAACTTTGTAGTAATCCTACTTCCTGCTAATATTATAAAGGCGAAAGAGAGTGTGAGTGTGTATGTTTGTTACATCTTCACGTATAAACGGCTGGAGCGATTTTGATATGGAGTTAGCTGACACCCTGGATTAACACATAGGCTATAATTTATATAGTTCAATGCGGGTAAAACCGCGGGGCACAGCTAGTATTTCATATATGTTACTAATCATTATATTTGTATGAACATAAATAAATTTCAAAGCAACTGTTATATTTATATCCTTGATAAGCTATCTGAAGGAGAATTTAGTACCTAGCTGATAAATGTGTCGAATTAGGCGTGTTTGTAGGGTAAAGCAGGTGGGTATCAGCAGCCTTGCCCCAAATAAGTATACCTACTGCAAGACAAGATTTTGCTGAAATATATGTAGTGTGAAATAGGCATGCACTAAATATTTATAGTAACAGCAACACAGGAAATATACAACCAGGCTGAATATGATCCAATGAAGTTTTCTGTCTAGATAGTAAACTTCATTTCACGGCTTTTTATGCAGCAGAACCGCCGACCGTCTACCTCGCCATAGAATACATTTAATTTATAAAATATATTAGTCCAATATTTTTCCGAAATAAATTATTCGAATTGAATTGAATAGAAGCCTAAATTACGTAAATTTAGGGATATTGTCACTCCCGGCGTCTCAAAACTTGAAGGAAGTGGCTTGGCATGTGACAGTGACAAGAGGTTCGGGGAGCTGCACTATTTATTACATAATTATATATATATTAATCCACTGAAAGGCTACTCACGAAGGTTATTGAGCCTCTTGACATATTAAATATTAATGTGCGTGAGAATCACAGTTATAATGTACAGACGCCAGCACATCAAGCTACCCCAATCTGTCAAATTTCCCCAATAGAAAGTGAACCTTATGCTTATGAGATAAGTTGAAAAATCTATAAAAGAAATTTGACAGATTGAGGTAGCTTGATGTGCTGGCGTCTGTACCTGAATCGAATTAAATATCCGGAAACAACGAATCTGCCACATACCTTTTGTTAACTAATTTGAAATACTATGTATTAGTTAGGCTTTTCTACAGGCGCTCAACACTTATAAAAATATTTATGATCTTAATTGTTTTATTATTACAACTTTTAAATTCGCATTATAATTCCATGTATTCATATTTTTAATCATTTATTTATGGCCAGTTCGTTGCGCACTCGGATACGTTCTACAGTCAGGTAGCGAACAGCTGCTATGTTGTGTCCTGCTCTAGCACACGGACCTCGGACGCTCTACTTTCTCTGTTGCACCTATCAAGTGGCTAAAACTCTAAAAGTTTTTAGCCTGGCAACAGTACTTTAAGTACGATTTTTCGCAGGCAAGTTTAAATGACTAATTTTGAAATAAAATAATCTAAAATTTGAGATAACTTTTGATAAGTTAGCAGATCGATGGAGTCACCTATTTTGACTTACCTGTTTACACCTGCTTGCCAGGTAGTTATACACTGAAATGAGTAGGCAAGCATACCTAGGCATATTCTGTGTATTAAAAACTATCAGTGAAATAAATTTATTTGGTTATCAAAAGTATGAAGGTGATGAAAAAAAATCGATAAAAGTTAATTTAATTAAAAATAGCCATGAGCACTTTTCGATAGGCAAGCAATTATAGGCATATTTGTTTATAAAAAATATTTGATAAAAAATACGTCTCATCTGGTTATCAGATCGGTGAAGGACGATCTTCCACGTCTCTCCTACTATGTACATTTTTAATATTATTAATTTAATCTTATAAAATTATGCTTGGTAAATGGTGTGCAATGGCAATAAAGTGTTTTTGTCTTAGGTATCTTATCTTAATGAATTATTGGATCATTGATTTATCCATGTACGATAAGCGAAAATTTATCATTGGAAGAGAGAAATTGTACTTAGATTGTTTTCATTTATATTTACCTACGCTATGTATTACCTTTACATGAAGCAGGATATTAGATAACAATCAGTTATGTCCCACATTTGACCTCGTAACAACAGTAAGGTCAAACCCATTGATAATAATATAATATAATAATATCTCGGGACAATGTCACACAGATCATCCTTGCCCCAAACTAAGCAAAGCTTGTACTATGGGTACCAGGCGACGATATACATACTTATATAGATAGATAAATACTTATATACATAGAAAACATCCATGACTCAGAAACAAATGTTCGTGCTCATCACACAAATATTTGCACCTACCGGGATTCGAACCCAGGACCACCAGCTTCGTAGGCAGGAGCACTACCAACTAGGCTACGGTGATCGTCATCGTCATTGAAATGCAGAGAACATTATAATCTTATCATTCAGATACATTAATAAGTACCTATAGGTATCTACGTTAAGGGTCTAGCTCTAATTATCTAAACCACTTACATAATTACAACAGACCATTCTTCTTTATATATCTCAGATGTCTCTAAGTTATATGTAGTCATCTACTATTTTCTCAAACCGTTTACTCTTAATTTTTTTAAAAGGCGATACGAGTTTTTGCCACTTCACAAAGCTAAGTCAGGGAATATAACAGGTGCGGCACAAGTCACGTTTTTTCAATACAAATAGTCTACTTACTAATCTCTGGCAGTAGTCTGTGGAAGGGTGTTGTTATGATGCCAGAGGAACTCCTGGATTCCGGACTTCATCAACAACCCCTCAATTCTCTTGAAGCACAAAAGTTACATACAATTTGGCATTTATTGTTAACCCTTAAGCACCAGTGAAAATATCTTGCAGGAAAATGAGGCGACTATTCGCTTCTGGAACATTACGTTACGTTGGAGTGGACTTGTATTCCAATACACCGTGAAGCGTCGCTTTGTTTCAGGATCATTGTTTGCTACACTCGCCGGATTTTAATTTTTATGAATACTGTAGATAATGATATTACCCTGATATTGCCCTCCTATGAAATAAAACCACTTTTGAGAGTAGAAGCTATAAAACTCTGTTCATTGTTTTAAAATAGCTAGAAATAAGTTTTGAATTTAGAATGTTTAAATTTTCATTGTCACAAAAGTGATGAGCTAAAGGAAAGTGTTGTGAAAATAGTTTATTATATAAAATAAAATACGTGATAGGTGTTTTACCCATCTGTTGTCATTTGGAAGATCTTCCCCTACGTCCCTGATAGGAAACCCTCGCTGCTGCGAGTGTTACAATACTATGTTTCGTTACTTTTAGGTAAGTATTTCACAAATGTTTTATTTCCACCCAGCATCGGAAATTTTTTCATAAAATTTCACCAATGGTGGCTTTAAGGCTTATGAACACGAAGGCTACGAAGTCCAAATTAGGCGATTGTCTCTTTCCAAAGGTAGGTTCAGACGCCAGCACATCAAGCTATCAATCTGTCAAATTTCGCCAATTGAAAGTGAACCTTTATCACAAAAGCATATTTTGTGATAAAGTTTAAAATCTATATAAGAAATTTGACAGATTGGGGTAGCTAGATGTGCTGGCCTCGGTACAATAGGTGACGGTGACGGTGACAATAGAGGATTTCTCTTGCATAATACCAAATTCTGGTCATGGTTCTAATGTGAGTTTAAGTGGGAAGGCAGATCTACGTAATGTAATAAAAAAAATTTTAAAACATCAAAAAAAAATGTATTAACCTGGTGCACCAAAATATTCAAGGTTTGATGGGAAAAGAGCTAGAATTGGAGCTGTTTTTGAATTGTAACAATATAGATATTTTATGTTTAACTGAGCACTGGCTAAAACTCCATCAATTCATTTTCAGCTTCAATAATCACCAGGTTGTAAGCTCGTTCATCAGGGAAAAATATATTCATGGTGGCTCTCTAATTCTAATAAATAAGTTGTTAAAGTTTAAAGAAAGAAGTGATGTTGTGAGCCTCTCTGTTGAGCGAGTTGTAGAGATTTCATGTGTTGAGTTGGAGCAATTTATTGTTTTGAGTCTTTACAAACCTCCTTGTGCACCATTTGATACTTTTTCAGATATTATGGAGGATGCATTAAATAAATTATCTAACAGCCATAAAACAGTTATTATTTGTGGAGATTTTAATATAAATATTTTGGAGAAAAGCACAATAAGTTGCAATTTATTAAATTTGTTTAAATCCTATAATTTATATCACAATTTTACAGAACCAACTAGAGTAACTGCTACAAGTGCTACATGCATTGATAATATATTTAGCACTGTAAAACCTTTATTTAAATCAATAATCAATAAAATTGACGACGACTTGACGAATTGGATAATACATACCTCTCAAAATCTGTTGAATTAGATAATCCTGACTTATGTAAACAATACCTCGACATTCCCAGCAACAAATTAACTATTTTGTCTCAGAATATTCGTAGTTTAAATAAGAACCTTGACACTCTACTCGTTTTTCTGTACCGCCTACAATTTAAACCTGACATTATCATCTTGACTGAATGCTGGCTTACTGACCCATTTACACCTATTGATTTGGAAGATTACAATTGCTTTTATTCGATAAAATACAGGAACAAGAACGGCGGTATCGTCATATACTCGAAATCCGATCTACAGGTTTCAGTTACTGAACCAGAATTTGACGACGCTGAGTGTCTAAAACTAGAAATTGCGCAATCATATACCATATTTGCGATTTATCGCTCACCATCATTTCACAATATTAGCAAATTCATCACTTCTCTGGAAAGTAACCTTAATAAATGCAAATCCCTGCACTCTGTTATAGTTGGTGACATTAATCTGGACATAAAAGATAACTCTACTGACCCCCGTTCTGACGAGTATCTGAGCTTGACCACTCACTATGGATATGTGCCTACACACACAATTCCAACACGAGGCTCAAATTGTATAGACCATTGTATGATCAAGACAAATTTAGCATCAACTACTGTCGTCTGTCACTCAGACATAACAGATCACAGCTCTATAATATGTAGCATTGGTTCCCCCCACCTTAAACAAAAACACATAAAAACTTACACGAAAATTAACCACGATGGCCTTATAAAAGATCTTGCCGAAACTAACTGGTCAGAATTGTATACAACTGATGATGTTAATTTAGCTACTAAATTATTTGTTCAAAATTTCAATAACGCAGTGGTCCAAAATACGTCTACTCATAAGCTAAAAAGTTCTGATATAATTTCTAAGGAATGGATAACACCAGGTCTTTTAAAATGCATCAGGAATCGGGACAAACTTCACATCGAGGCAAGAAAAAACAAAACCAATCAAAATATTCAAGAAAAATATAGATTATATAGAAATTATTGTGTAAATATCCTGCAAGCTCAAAAAAACAAATTCGAACAAAATCTACTCCTCAAAAATAAAAATAATATTAAAAAAACCTGGGACTCAATAAAAACAATATGTAACATTGCCAAATCTAGACATAAAAATGAGGACTTACTCCTAATTGAAAACAGCACACACATGTCATTAAATACCGTAAATAAGTATTTCAGCTCCATTGGAGAACAACTAGCCAATACAGTTCTTAACAAATTAGGATCAACTGAAAATAAACTGACACAAAATTTGAAAGCCTCAACAAATAACTCGGCTAACTCTTTATTCTTCACCCCCACAGATAAATTTGAGATCACCAAACTAATTGGCACGCTCAAATCCAGCAAAGCATCTGGAACAGACAACATAAGCAACGACATGTTAAAAATTGCTAAGTTTGTTGTAGCCGACCCGATTGCATACATCTGCAACTTAAGTTTATCTTCAGGTTTAGTCCCTGGTGAATTAAAAATAGCCAATGTTATCCCAGTCCTAAAGGCAGGGGATTCCTCCAAGCCTGCTAATTATAGACCAATATCACTCGTAAGTGTCCTATCAAAAATAATTGAAAAGGTAGTCAATGTTAGGTTAACGAACTACTTGGACAAGCACAACTTATTGGCTGGGAACCAATTTGGTTTTCGCACGGGTAGGTCCACGGAGGACGCTGTCACACAGCTTGTAGACACTGTGATTAAAAAAACTGATGAAGGCCATAAATGTGTCGGCGTCTTCTTGGACCTAGCTAAAGCCTTTGATACGGTTTCTCGGCCATTACTTATTAAAAAGCTGGAGTTGATTGGAGTGAGGGGCCTTGCATTGCAGTGGTTTACTTCATACCTTTCAAATCGGAAACAACGCGTTCAAATTGGAGAGCATTCTAGCAACTACGTAGATATTACATATGGCGTACCCCAGGGTAGTATTCTGGGACCCACACTGTTCCTGATCTACATAAACGACCTATGCTCAATGAAACTCCAACATGCCAGTATCTTTACTTTTGCTGATGACACTGCTATAGTTTTTCATGCAAAAACTTGGGATAGGGTCGTTTGTGTAGCACAGGAAGGCCTTAGGACAGTATCTAGTTGGTTGCAGAATAATCTCCTTACGCTAAATACCAATAAAACCAAATTTGTTAGCTTCAGAGTTTCTTGTCGGTCTGCGCCAGAAAGACCACTGGAAATTATAATCCATGAATGCAATAGCTATAATAATCATGTCACTAAGTGCCAATGCCAAGTCTTAGAACAAGTATCTTCAATAAAATACCTAAGTATATTAATAGACGAAAAACTTACGTGGAAAAGTCAGATAGAGGCACTTGTTAAACGTGTAAGGAAACTATCTCATATTTTCAAGAAATTAAGATCTATTGCGAGTCTTAAATTGGTTCGATCCGTGTACTTTAGTTTATGTCAATCTATTTTGAGCTACTGTATACCAGTTTGGGGCACCGCTAATAAGACTGACCTGATTAAACTCGAACGAGCTCAGCGAACGAACCTGAAAATTATACACAAAAAGCCTTGGCGATACTCTACTGATTCTCTATACTTGGAATGCAACCTTCTCTGTGTGAGGCAATTATTCATTACCTCAAGTGTGCTTCGATTTCACAAGGTCGCGATACATAGAGCACGCTCATCACACAGGACTCTCAAATGGGATCGACCAAAAATGCGTTCTTCTTTTGCACATAAATGCTTTGCTTATCTTGGACCCTTTCTGTATTCAAGATTTTATAATAATAATAAGAGTGTTTTAAACATGACCTACTCGAGATGTAAAGCTACCATTTTCAATTGGCTTCATCCTAAAAACTACAGTCAAACTGAAGAACTATTACACATCGGTTTGTAATGCGCACACACACACACACACACACCCATTCAATCACTCTCTCACACGCACACACATTTTTATTTAATATAATTGTAATTTTTTTTTTACTACGTAATTTAATTTTTACTTTTCAATTTCAATTTTTATTGTACGTTTTAATTTAATTTTTACTATTTGAATTAAATTTATACTTGTTTTATATGAAGGAAGGAACTGGGCCTCACGACACAGGGAATCCTAGTGTGAGGCTCAGCAAACATGTTAAACATTAGCACATAAGTTTAAGTTTATTTTAAGTTGAAATTATGTACATCAAAAATTTTTTGTTTGTTAATGTAATGTATCCTATATTGTGTAAATGAAAATAAATTTTATTTATTTATTATTTATTATTTTAATAAAATTCAGTCAGATCATTCAAGTATTTTTTTTTTTTATTATTATTTATTTCCATAAAGTAAACATACATGTTATTATGATAGCAAACCCAAAAACCACGGAGGTTTGTCCGGGCTGCTATTATTCAGCAGTACATTAAATTCTTATAACTATTTATATGTAATTATTACCTACTATCAAATTAGGTTCACAATATTAAATATGTACCTATCTATTCTAATAAATAAATGTCACATTGTTTACGTCGAGTGGCCGGGCGATGCGCCGACACTCAAGCGCAGGTGTAAAACCAGTTAGTTATATTGCCTGCATCTACATGATGTTTAAGAAATGTGATTTTAATTTATTTTTTATATATTGTTTTGTTTATACTTTTAATTAAGCTGGGGTCCAATTTATTTATAAGACGTGGAATTAAGTATCGAGTGGTCCTCTCACCGTAATAGTTATGTGCTGATGTTGTAACAAGTCGGTTGTTCGTAATTTTTCTTGTTTGAATATTGTGGCTTATACCGTCAAGAATATCTTTTTTGAAAAATTGTTCTTTTAGAAGGCTATACTCAATTTTTTTATGAATTGGTAGTACCTTACAGTGCTTAAACAATATCAATTCATCGTCCTTCATTTATTCGGCTATGTTCGATGAAACAATTTTTTTGAGTATTCTTATTTGCAACTTGAAGATACGATCTAAATACGTTTTATATGTTCTACCATAACTTGATACACCATATGAGACCACTGAGTCTGCAAGGGCATTATACAACATCAGCCTTATTTTAAAAGGTATTCTGTCTTTGATAATATATTATAATGTTGCGAGAAAAGCGCGTAGTTTATCACATACTCGATTAACTTGCGGCAACCAATTGAATTTGTTATCAATAGTCAGACCTAGATATGTACGTTTATATTATATTCAATTGTAGGACAACGACAATCTCTGCGGGTTTTGTGTAAACAAAGGTGTTCATGGGCTAATAAGTATCTCCTAGCAGTTTCTTTAGACTTTATATACGGGGAGCAGATATGGAGAAGTTTAGTTTTATTTGCGTTCATCACAATTCCATTATCATGGCACCATTTGTTTATATTGTCATAATCGGTTTGTAATTTAGACAGAGCAGTTTCAAAATTTTTATCTGTGGCGAGTAGACAAGTATCGTCGCAATACTGATATGAAGTACAAAATTCAAGGACATTATTCATGTCATTGATGTATGCTAGAAAATGGAGGGGGCCGAGTACTGAACCCTGGGCGGTTCCTTCTTCAACTTTAATTAAGTCACTGCAAGTCTGATCTATTTTAACGCAAAAGGTTCTGTTTTTCAAATAATTTTCGCACCATTTTAGGAGTGGGCCGCGTACACCGGTAGTTTCTAGTTTTTTTATTAGCTTGTTGTGATTTAGTGTATCGAAAGCGCGCGAGAAATCGATAAACAGAGCTAAAACGTGTTTCCTGTCGTCAAGATTAAGGTTAATTTCATCGGTGAACCGGGATAATAAAGAAGAAGTACTTTTATGCGGTTGAAAGCCAAATTGATTACTAAATATTATATTATGATTTTGGTAGAACATGTGAATTTGCTCGCTAAAAAACTTTTCCACTATTTTATCTATGGTTGATAAGAGAGTTATAGGCCGATAGTTTGTTAGGTCATTGTGTCTACCCTTTTTATAGATCGGGCGAACGCATCCAAGTTTCAGTGCATCTGGATATTTTGCACGTTTAAGACTAGCGTTGATTAGATTAGCAACAGCACTAGAAATTTTACGGCTAATTGCTAGTTGGCAATTTCCAGCGTAGTTAAATTTTGATCACTAAAGGCTTTTGATATTATTTCATCAATAGATTGGTTTATTCTCCCACATATAGAATTAACTATTTGCCAAAGCTTTTTGGGATTATTGAAATTTTGTTTAATTCTATTTTTGTAGTAATTATTTCTAAAGTATTCAAGGGCACTGTGGGCTTTATTACGTGCTTTATTATACTGTAATCTTAGGCACATATTTGTTTGATCGGATTTCCACGAGTGAAATAATATATCTCTGCGTTTACTTAAGTTTAAAATATGTTTGTTTATCCATGGAACCTTACATCGGATATTGTATTTATTTTTGGTCGTAAGTGCCTTATTAGTCAGTTGGTAACTTATTCAAATGCTCCAAAAATTAAAAGAAAACTTATAAGCTATATTCCATTTAGTGAAAACCGCTTAGAAAAATTTAAATGTAATATAGTAAAACAAATAGCATGGCTGCCCTATCATGATAATCCGGATCACTTGTACAACTCTTTATTCAATTTGATTAATGATGAGTTCTGCACAATGTTCACACCCAAACAACTGTCTGTAAGTGACCGTCTGGTATTCAGTGATTGGGCAACTCCAGGCATCTATAAAAGTCGGAATCGGTTGTATGAATTGTATGAAGAAAGATCCCATTATATTATACAGAGTTTCAAGAATATGTGAAACAATATGCCAAAACATTTAGACGAGCCTGTACCGGTGCTAAATCTTTGCACATAAAAAATATACTTAAATCTTCTACAAATATAATCAAAACTACTTGGAAGATAATTAATGCTGAGACAGGTAAAACAAAAATACGTAGTCGTGATTTTAACTTAGTAATAAACAACATAGATATTAAAGGCGATTTGGAGATTGCGACTGAGTTTGAAAAATATTTTTCGAATATTCCAGTCATACTTACTAACTCTCTTTCATGTTCTTCTACATCTGCTGAGCAGATACTCAAGCAAAGCGTAGGGTCGTGTGACACAGTTTTTGAATTTTCGGTGGTTAGCCCTAAAGATATTTTAAATGCTTTCAAGAGTATTAATATGAAAAACACAAAGGATCTGTGGGGTCTATCTGTTAAGACTGTTTCATCAATTATTACTATAATCGCCCCACACTTAGCTACTGTGTTCAATTGCTGTGTTGCATCAGGTGTATTTCCTGACTTGATGAAGTAAAGTAAAATCATTCCTTTGTTTAAAGCTGGTGATACTTCAGACCCTTCAAATTTTCGACCTGTTTCCGTGCTGCCCACTCTTAGTAAAATATTTGAAAAGCTTATGCTTAGCCAGCTGCTCAGACACTTTAATATACATAATTTACTACACCGGAAACAGTTTGGATTCACAAAGGGTTGTTCAACCATAGATGCAGGGGTCAACTTATTAAAAAGTATATTCGCGGCGTGGGAAGACTCGCAAGATGCATTAGGTATCTTTTGCGATTTGTTCAAAGCGTTCGATTGCGTTCATCATGATACTCTGGTCAGAAAATTACACCACTACGGTATTAGGAACAAGGCTCTCGAACTTCTGACTTCTTACTTGGGCAATAGAATTCAGAAGGTCGAAATAAACGGTAAAATATCTCCGGGATCTCCAGTGGTAATGGGCGTCCCACAGGGGTCAATTCTGGGCCCATTTTTGTTTTTAATTTATATAAATGACTTACCTTACTACGTAAGGGATAAGCATGAGATTGTGTTGTTTGCAGATGATACTTCCCTGACGTTCAAAATAAACCGACAATTAAGCAATTTTGACGATGTTAATGATGCAATCTCTAAAGTTGTTCATTGTTTTAATGCCAATAATCTTGTGCTTAATGATAAGAAAACTAAAGTCATTAAATTCACTACACCGAATGTGAAACAGGCGACAACCAATGTACAACTTAATGGAGCTAGGTTGGACCCTGTTGAATCAACTGTGTTCTTGGGTATCACTATTGACTCAAAGCTACAATGGAGCCCACAAATAGAAAAACTGTCTGGCAAATTAAGTTCTGCAGCATATGCAGTGAAAACTATTAGACGGCTGACTGATGTTGACACAGCTAGAATGGTTTATTTCAGTTATTTTCATAGTGTAATGTCCTATGGTTGTGTCCATCATTTGAGGGGATTTGCCATAATCGCCACGCTTGGCAGACGGGTTGGCGATCGCAGTAAAGTGGACATGGTACTCAGGAGAACGCTGCTGTCCGTTCTCTGGTATATATTCCCTCGGGACGACTTTTACGTCCCCCCACGGGATGAGAGGGGGTGGTGATATTCTTAGGCCGTCACCACACAGCAACTACTGCCTAACCTGACTAACCCGACATTACACCGAAGACATCCCGGACGTCAGCCTGTACGAGATTAGAATGGCTCTCAAACAACTCAAGAACAACAAGGCGCCTGGTGATGATGGAGTTACAGCAGAGCTTCTGAAGGCGGGTGGTACACCAATCCTACGGGCCCTTCAGAAGTTATTTAACTCCGTCATACTAGATGGTCAAACGCCACAAGCATGGCACAGAAGTGTGGTGGTGCTCTTCTTCAAAAAGGGCGATAAAACCCTATTGAAGAATTATAGACCCATCACACTGCTGAGCCATGTTTACAAGTTGTTTTCGAGGGTCGTTACGAATCGTCTCGCGCGCAGGTTTGACGACTTCCAGCCTCCCGAACAAGCCGGTTTCCGAAAAGGCTTTAGCACCATAGACCACATAAATACGCTGCGGCAAGTTATACAGAAGACCGAAGAGTATAACAAGCCACTATGCTTAGCGTTTGTGGACTATGAGAAAGCCTTCGATTCTATCGAAACATGGGCCGTGCTGAGGTCTCTCATAAGGTGCCAAATTGACTACCGGTATATCGAGGTGATAAAGTGTTTGTATGAAAACGCCACTATGTCAGTGCGACTCCAGGACCAGATCTCGAAACCTATCCACTTTCAGCGAGGCGTGAGACAGGGAGATGTTATATCTCCGAAACTGTTCACCGCTGCATTGGAAGACGTCTTCAAGCTTCTGGACAAGTGGGTCTGAAAATGAACATGGATAAGACGAAAATCATGTCAAACGTCCATGTTGCACCCACTCAAATGAAAGTTGGTGACTCTGCACTCGAAGTTGTAGAGAACTATATTTACCTAGGATAGACCATCCAACTTGGTAGGTCCAACTTCGAGAAGGAGGTCAATCGTAGAATCCAACTCGGCTGGGCAGCGTTCGGGAAGCTACGTAACATCTTCTCGTCCAAAATACCGCAGTGTCTCAAGTCGAAAGTCTTCGACCAGTGTGTGTTGCCAGTGATGACATACGGAACAGAGACGTGGTCGCTCACTATGGGCCTTATTAGAAGGCTCAAGGTCACCCAAAGAGCAATGGAGGGCTATGCTCGGAGTTTCCCTGCGGGATCGAATCAGAAATGTCGAAATCCGCAGGCGAACCAAAGTCACCGACATAGCCCGAAGAATTGCAAAACTAAAGTGGCAGTGGGCGGGGCACATAGCTCGTAGATCCGACGGCCGTTGGGGCAGAAAGGTTCTCGAGTGGCGACCACGAACCGGAAGACGCAGCGTGGGCAGGCCCCCTACAAGATGGACCGATGATCTTGTGCGGGTCGCTGGAAACAGCTGGATGCGAATAGCGCTAGACCGGCAATTGGGGGAGGTCTTTGGGGGAGGCCTTTGTCCAGCAGTGGACGTCTTTCGGCTGATATGATGATGATGATGATGAATGTCCTATGGAATTCTTCTCTGGGGTAGCTCTGCTGACATTGACACCATATTTATATTGCAAAAAAGAGCTGTAAGAGCTATCTATAATCTTGGCCCGAGAGTGTCTCTAAGAGAAAAATTCAAAGAGGTCAACATTCTAACTGTACCATCTCAGTATATATATGAAAACTTACTATATGTGCATAAAAATATCGATTCCTTCTGTAAAAGGAGCGATACACATAATGTAAATACTAGATATAATAATAATCTCATACTGCATACTACCCGTCTCCACAAAATAAGTAACTCTTTTATGGGGCAATGTATAAGATTCTATAACAAACTTCCCAATGATATTAGAGAATTGTCTACGAATAAGTTTAAAAGAATTATTAAAGCCAAATTGTGTAGCAGGGCATATTACAAAATTTCTGATTATTTAAGTGATAAAAGTGCTTGGGATGGAGTTGTTCTGAGTCAACACACATGATTGTAATTAATCTTAAGTATATTTTATTTTAAAAAAGGATTCCTACTGAGTTTTCTGGCAGTGTTTCTCAGTAGCTGCCACGTCATGCACTGCACGGTAGGGTAAAAAAAATATGACGATTCCACATAAATGTAAAATTTTTACGGAATAAAGTTACTTTGACTTTGACTTTGACATTCCAAATTGTCAATCTTGACAGTTGTTTTTATTTCATTTGGATGCAATTACTTTCTATGTATTTGCTTTTTCTCATTATTAAGTAATACATTTTATTGTGTATACTAGCTGTTACCCGCGACTTCGTCCGCGACAATTTTGAATGATAACTGATGTAACCTACAACAAAAAGTCCTAACATACGTGACTCACTTTGAGAAACCGTGTATTGAATGTGAATAACAAAGGATAGGCAATTTCATTAAAATTTTATATACCGTTTCTGTCAGAAACGGTATACAGAAAAAACACGGCCTTTTAAAGCATATTTTCATTAAAAAATGTTTCTCTGACTCACACACTAAGTTTAGGATAACTTTCCATTTTGTATAGATATTTGTATAAATGACAATAGCCGTACCTACCTGCGCTTCGTCCGCGTGTTAATTAGTTTATTTAGTTTTTCTTGCTTTTTCTAAAATCATAGATTTTTTCTATAATAAACGTAGCCTAAGTTACTCGTTATTACATAAGCTACCTGCAAATAAAAGTCCCGTCAAAATCGGTCCCGTCATTTCAGAGATTACAGAACAAACAGACAGACAGACAAAAATTGTAAAAAATGTTATTTTGGTGTATGTACCGTATAAATACACACATCAACAAAGTCTAGGGATACGTTATTTTGAAATCAAACATGGCTTTATTGTTTAAAACCTATTTAGTTTCCTTAAAAAGTTTATTTACAGATTTAAACCTTGTCTATTCTTTATTCAAAATTTAAAAATTAAAATGAGAAACAAATGAAAACACGCAAAGCACAGCGCAATCTTGAGTTGTATCTAATTTCAAGAAGTTGCATTAAAATTTTTTTTGCGTGTTAATTGAAGAAAACCTGATAAATTGTTTTATTTTCTTTTCTCAATTGGTTGTGTAAGCTTTTTAGCGTCATGCCACGCCATCATTTGAGTCGAGATGAAATGTTACGGGCAGTTGGCATGTTACAAAACGGTGCTATTCAACGCGTCGTTGCTGAGTCTCTGGGCACAAGCCAAAATGTGGTATCCAGGCTGTGGTCACGTTATCGCGCTACTGGAGATGTGGCAGAACGGCACACAGGTAGATATCGTGTTACCACTCAGAGACAGGATCGATTTCTCCAAATGACCGCCAGAAGACTACCCAATATCACAGCGATGCAACTAGTGCAAAGGCTCCAGGAGGGTCAGCAGCTGCTGGTGAGCGACCAAACCGTGCGAAGGAGGCTGCATGAAGTTGGTCTTCATGCTCGCAGACCGCTACGAGTCCCAGCGCTGCGACGTGGCAATCGCGGTAGGCGACTTTTATGGGCTCAAGAACATTTGACATGGAGTGATCAACAATGGTCATTGGTGCTGTTCACTGATGAGTCCCGCTATGGATTTCATCCAGATTCGAGACGAACACGCGTTTGGAGAACTCCAGGCAGGGTCAGCCGTCTCCGACATCCACAGGAGGTCCACTCTTACCAAGGCGGGACAATTATGGTGTGGGCAGGAATACGAATCGGCGGACGAACCCAACTCATTTGGATTCAGGGCAGCATGACTGCCCATAGATACCGTGAGGAGGTAGTAGAACGTGTCATTGTCCCGCTCAGGGCCCTAACGGGGCAAGAATTTCAGCTCATGCATGACAATGCACCTTCCCATACAGCGCGGCTGGTGAGGGCCGCCCTTCGAGAACACGATGTTCAGGTATTAGATTGGCCTCCACAGTCGCCAGACTTAAACCCAATTGAACACGCCTGGGACATGTTACAGCGAAGAGCATTGAGGGATTTTCCGCCCAACTTGACAACAGAAGAACAACTTTTCGAACATTTAAAAAGAACTTGGGACTGCATACCCCAGCAAGACATTGACACCTTAATTTTAAGTATGGAAAATCGTTGCCGCTGTGTGATTAATGTTAGAGGAGGAAATAACGATTACTGATTATCAGATTTGGTAAGATTTTTATTCATTTAATTCGATTGAATAATTTTATAAGAATAAAATGTTTTTGTTCACTCAGTAATTTTCTATGGCTTAATTAATTTAAGACTTTTATTAATTAGAAAAACAAAATGGCATCGTGTTGTTAATGTTTAAATATCGGCCATGAAATTATCTTTAATTCTTCCATTTACAGTCATAACAAAATGTTTATAGTTTTCTAGATAATCAATGAAATGTTCAATATCCCTAGATTGTGTTGATGTGTGTATTCATATTTGGGTCAATCAACTATTTTACCGACACAAAGGACATGCTAGGAATATTTTATTAGAAAATATAAATTGTAATATTCCTTTATTTCAATTTTGATTAAGGCATTAGAAATATAATCAACTATAATAATCTAGAAGGGCCGCGCAATTTATAGAAATTTAAGACAGTTATAGTAAAAAACTAAAAAACATACACCCAAAACTGTCGCCTGTGTTACCTACATTCAGTGTTAGATAAATAGTGAATGAAACATGAAACTATTATTTTTCATTTACTCTTACAAATATAATCAACTATTTTAGCATAAACAGTCTTTAAATTTTCTTACTTTTTAATTTAAAACCAACTGCTGGTTTGTCTTTTACGTTACCATTGATGTAAAAAAGTAGGGCTACTTTTTAATAAAACGTAATTTAAAAGTGATACAATAATAATTAATTAAGTATAGAAGCTTAACAATTGTGCAAGTAAAGAACTACTGATGAATCAACATGCAATAAAAAATTAGCACGTTATGTTTAAATATCTTATTTAAAATTAGGGGACAATAAGTAACTCCAGAGACAAATATGGGTAACGCCTAAGACATCAATAAATACAACTTGTTGATTCGTTAGATTATAATTCAGTATTCTTCGAAAATAACAATCGGAGTTTCATATTTGTATTGTCTTTTTTCTCAAATACGCTGGTGTAATCACGATTTTAATAATGTCTTATATCATTGTTATTAATTCTGAAAATCTTCACCATCTTCTTCGATTGTTGTTAAAGCTTTACACACGTAAGAATACATATACTTTTTCTTGTTGTAGCTGACACCTGTGGTGAAACTTCATGGTTACTCGTCGAAGCCACCGGTCCCTCTGAATGGCAATATTCAAATATACCATTCTTCGATTCACGTTTGTAGTTTTCTTTGCCGCGGTTTTGTTGTGACTCTTCACCATCACTATCAGATGAAGACCCATCAATTGCGCGGAATATACTAGAACGAGGTGGTATATTTTTAATATCTTTCAGTTCAGAAAGCGGTACTTCATCTTCTGTTCAAAAATCTGGAGAATTGTATCCCGAAAGTTCGACATTCACTTCTTTCGTTCATCTGCCCTTACAGATTGATGCTATGAGCCCTTCAGAAGTTATTTAACTCCGCCATACTAGATGGTCAAACGCTACAAGCATAGCACAGAAGTATGGTGGTGCTCTTCTTCAAAAAGGGCAACAAAACCCTATTGAAGAATTATAGACCCATCACAGTGCTGAACCATGTTGACAAGTTGTTTTCGAGAGTCATTACGAATCGGCTCGCGTGTAGGTTTGACGACTTCCAGCCTTCCAAAATAGGCCGGTTTCCGAAAAGGCTTTAGCACCATAGACCACATACATACGCTGCGTCAAGTTATACAGAAGACCGAAGACTATAACAAGCCACTGTGCTTAGCGTTTGTGAACTTTGAGAAAGCCTTTGCTTCTATAGAAAACTGGGCCATGCTGAGGTGTCTCATAAGGTGCAAAATCGACTACCGGTATATCGAGATGTTAAAGTGTTTTTATGAAAACGCCACTATGTCAGTGCGATTCCAGGACCAGATCACGAAACCTATCTACTTACAGCGAGGCGTGAGACAGAGAAATGCTATATCTCCAAAACTGTTCACCGCTGCATTGGAAGATGTCTTCAAGCTTCTGGACTGGAAAGGCTTTGGCATGGCAATGGCGAGTACGTCAGTCACCTTCGATTTGCCGATGATAGAGTTGTCATGGCTGATACCTGGGAAGACCTCGGTACAATGCTCGATAACCTCAGCAGGGTTTCTCAACAAGTGGGTCTGAAAATGAACATGGATAAGACGACAGTCATATCAAACATCCATATGTCATCCACTCAATTGAAGGTTGGAGATTCAGCACTCGAAGTTGTAGAAAACTATATTTACCTAATACAGACCATCCAACTAGGTAGGTTCAACTTCAAAAAGGAGGTCAATCGTAGAATTCAACTCGGCTGGGCAGCGTTCGGAAAGCTACGTAACATCTTCTCGTCCAAAATACCGCAGTGTCTCAAGTCAAAAGCCTTCGACCAGTGTGTGTTGCTAGTGATGACTTACGGAACAGAGACGTGGTCGCTCACTATGGGCCTTATTAGAACGCTCAAGGTCACCCAAAGAGCAATGGAGAGGGCTATATATTTTTTTTTGTAGAACTGGTTTGTCTTATTGCTGATTTGTATTGCACACGATAAACTGTATAATACTATCTTATTCTATAATAAAAGTTAACCTTAAGTAAGCAGAAATAGTAAATTTTTAATAAAAGTTAACGAGTGAATGTGGCGTTCGGACAGATATATTTTGTATGGCGCGCATATTTAGTATCCTGAGTTACCATACAATTATATAGAAAAAAATAAAACATTACAACTTAATTCAGTTTCCCGTTGTGCCTGATAACTATAGATACAATAGTGATATTAGTTTTGTGTGTAACTATTACCAATCAGCGCATTTTTATAAAAAAATGTCGGGGACAGCAAAGTGTTGGTAAAATAGTTGATTGACCCATTTATGTAGTAAAGAACGGTTATTTCAATACTAAAAACAGACACTCCAATTTCATTTATTTGTATAGATATTTAAATAAATATCCAGGACATATCACACAGCGGCATCTAGCCTAAACTAAACAAAGCTTGCCATATGGATCCTAGAAACGGGTAGAAATACTTATTAACTTTTTTTACAATATTAAATAGACATTTTAGTTCATGAACACAAATATGTGTCATGTGCTAGGGTCGAACCCGCAACCATTACTTAAGAACGTGGGTTTACCAATCAATAAAATATGTAACTCAAAAAGTGTGCGTCAATCAATCAACAAAGCATGACGAACTTGCCTCACGGCATATAACATTATTAGTTATGTTTATCCTTATCTGTGGAGTATCTTACGCTCTATTCAAACTAGCACTAATTTATCTCCATATACGGAATAGTTTTGAATCAGTTTGAAGTTGTTGCGATGCGTTGGTGGACGCTAGTTTTGTGCGCGTGCGTGGTGTCAGTGAGCGCCCATGATGACGAGTGGCTGCAAGTAAAGATAGCACAGGGCCCAGTGCGCGGCCGCAAGGACCCCAAAGGGGAATTCTATGCTTTTTACAGCATACCTTATGCAAAAGTACCCACTAATGAGGATAGATTCAAGGTAATAATAAGGTTCTTTTAAAGTATGCACTACTCCAATTATCTTTAAAAGTTTAACTTACTGTTTTTGCGTCATTGTATGTGTGTGTTTATGTACAGACGCCAACACATCCAGCTATCCCAATCTGTCAAATTTCTTTTATAAATTTTCAACTTTATCACATCAGCATAAAGCTCAATTTCAATTGGGGAAACTTGACAGATTGGGGTAGCTTGATGTGCTGGCGTCTGTACAAGTAACGTAGATATGGCTCAAGATCAAGTTGAGCCATATGACGTAATATCGAGGAGGACACGCGCCAATAGCAATCGGCGTAAAAAAATTGTTGTTGGGTATTAAAAGTTAGAATATGGAAATAATGTTTTAACGAGTTAACAACCTTTTTGTTGAGAATTTAAAAAATCTACAGTGAATATATAACGATATTGGGTTTAATAAACCATAACTGGGTGTAAAAAGTACCTTAAAAGATATCTCTTAGTCTTGGTCATCAACTGTGTAGATTTCAGCCAGAATTAAAACATTTTTCTAGCAGCAATTTTAGTATAATAAGACGGCACCTTGTGGTCAGCAAGAATAACAATTTGATGAGCACATGTTTTAGTAAGAAGTTTGCTGCAAAAATTGTAACTACTTAAAACAATAAGAAATTTGCAGCGACATTAATAATGTAGATTGGCCTCGTGAGATAGATATTAAAACACTATATGAAATATAGGGTACATATGACAAAATATTTTTTACATGTTTTCTGTCTGTCTGTTTGGCAAAAAGAACACATGTAAAATAATATTTTTCATATTTTTACATTTTACACAACCGGACTGAATTTAACAAGAGCTTCACTGGCAAATAGGTCACAAAACGTACGGTTTCCAAGGAACAGAAAATTTACTTTCTTTGCTAGTTTTATAATTACTACTGTAATCTAGTATGATAAATATGCAAAGTAACCACTGCTGTATTATTAAATAAGTTTTTCACTCTGCAACAGTTCGTCGAATGTGGCAATGCTTTACTTTCACCAAATTATGTCCCATTTTAATAAAATTGTGTATCAATAAAATTTTATACAGGTCATCTTGCATTGTTAGCATGGTCATGATTTTATTAATATGCAGACTCTTAAATATTTAATTACTCTTAATCTTTATGCTAACCAATTCGATAATGTTGCTGACCAGGTAATTATTATAGTGTTTATTTAATTCGAAACACACAACAATTATGGTTAAGTACCAACTATGTACCTTATTATTTGTAGATAATAAAAGATTAAGGTCGTTTTTTGCTTACCGCATTTTATATGAAGTCACATTTACTGATTGCTTAACTCAAAGTTACATCTAATATTTTCCTGCTCACCCAATGTCCAAAGTCTGAATCATTTAATTATTTCTCCTTTATAAGTTAGTTTTTGTACCGTATAATTGGTGTTATTGTAAGACACTTCGCGTGCTTCCTTTGTCATTGTATCCTATATTGTTATATGTATTTCTCAAGCGGTAGCGTCTATAATATCATCATCGTCATCATCATCATCATCATATCAGCTGAAAGACATCCACTGCTGGACAAAGGCCTTCACCAAAGATCTCCACAATTGCCAGTCTTGGGCTATTCGCATCCAGCAGTTTCCAACGACCCGCACAAGATCATCAGTCCATCTTGTAGGGGCCTACCCACGCAGTGTCTTCCGGTTCGTCATTCGAGAACCTTCATATAATATGTCCTGCACAGATTTCTAGTCTCTTTTGAAACTGGCCACCATGGCTGCCATAGCATGGCCTCCAACTCGCGCGTGTAGTATTACCGACACCGAAATAAAACTTTTATTGATTAACAATAAGAGACTTTCTTCTTCTATTCCAGTTGGCGTGGTTGGTAAATACTCTGCTTACACGCCGCTAGACGTGGGTTCGATTTCCACCCAGGTCAGATATTCGAACATGTTTGTTTGTTCTGAGTCTGGGTGTGATTATCTATATAAGTATGTATTTACAAAAGAAAAGTAGTATGTGTAGTTCATCAGTTGTCTGGTTTCCATAGTACCTACAAGCTCTGCTTAGTTTGGGATCAGATAGCCGTGTGTGAATAATGTCCCAGGATATTATTATTATTTTACAGTTTCATAACATTTACATATAAAATGAAGCTTTAAATCAATCTCGTCTGTGGGCTCGGTGTATTTGCATGCATATAGTTACAATACCGTCCCGCTCTGTTTAACGCGGGGACATGCCCTTTATTCAAAGACAGATCAACAGGGCAAAAAGAGACACTCCACGCTACGTCGCCGCGTCGCATCGGTGGACACACATTGACCTTGGCAGCGTCCTTAAAACGTAGAAAGTAAGGGTTGTGTGGCTGACGGCAAATAATATCAACACATCAGATCATCTCTTAGAAGTCGACCCGAGGGAATAGCTCTCAGAGAACGGGCAGCAGCGTCTCTCAATGTACAGACGCCAGCACATTAAGGTAGTCCAATCTATCATTTTTTTCCAATTGAAAGTGAACCTTATGCTTATGTGATAAAGTTGAAAATCTATAAAAGAAATTTGACAGATTGGGGTACCTGGATGTGCTGGCGTTTGTACTATGACCACTACGATCCCCAACCCGTCTTCCAAGCGTGGCGAATATAGTATATCTATATTGTGGACATCTTTTAGGGAGGCCTTTGTCCAGAAGTGCATGTCTTTCGGCTGACACGATGGAGGGCGGTTTCCGTAGTCCGAATGTAACCATGACTGAGGAACACCCATCAGAATTCGCGTTTTTGGCAAAAACACTACACTTTATCAAGAACCTTTGATAAATCTAAGGTTGATCCATCTATAAATTAAAGGCACGATCCCCATAAGCTAAACTAAACTCTGTAGGAGTGATAATTTTCTTCAAAAGAATTTGTTTACATAGGTTTTAGGTAGGTAATTAGTAAAACTGTTCAAATTGGTGAGTCAGAAGTGAACTTACTGGATCACGGTAAAGTTACAATTTTAAAAAGAATATGTAATAACATACGATAAATTTCAATGCCATTTGAAATTTATCGTATGTTATTACATATTCCTTTTTAAAATTTTAAGTACGATGATAAGTTATATGAATGATAAGTTAAATCTTATTGCGAATATTATGACGTAAATTAATTATGTCGATTTCCAAATGGACACATCACATCACATTATAGTAAATAATAAAAAGTAATAAAATTGCTTAATTCCTTGAAAGTAAAGTTGTTGGACGCATGCGTCCTACCTGTTATGACCTACGGTGCTGAGACGTGGACACTCACAGTGGGACTAGTCCATAAATTGAAAGTCGCACAGCGAGCTATGGAGCGGGCTATGCTCGGCGTCTCTTTGAAGGATAAAATTCGTAACGAAGTAATCCGACAAAGAACCAAAGTTACCGACATAGCTCGCAGACTTAGCAAGCTAAAGTGGCAATGGGCTGGTCACATCTGCAGAAGGACCGACGGCCGATGGAGCAAGCGTGTTCTAGAGTGGAGACCGCGACTTGGTAAGCGTAAGGTAGGACGGCCCCCAGCTAGGTGGACCGACGACCTCAAAAGGGTCGCTGGGACAGACTGGATGCGGAAGGCGGAGGACCGTGTGCAATGGCGCGTGTTAGGAGAGGCTTATGTCCAGCAGTGGACTGCGATAGGCTGATTGACTTGACTTGACTTGAAAGTTGTTGAGTAGCATGCAATGTATGACGACAAGTAACCATTATATTAACTCTGTTACTTTGAACTTGAATTCGTGGTACTGCTTGGAGAAGAATATAGGCATGAAATACCAACCACACCAACCGGCCCATCAAATCTATACATCTATACAAATAAATAAAATTGGAGTGTCTGTTTGTAATATTGAAATAATCGGTTTTTACTACATTATCTTCTATACATACAAATAAATAAAATTGGAGTGTCTGTTTGTAATATTGAAATAACCGGTTTTTACTACCTTAATATGAACATATATACGGTACATACACCAAAATAACATTTTTTACAATTTTTGTCTGTCTGTCTGTCTGTTTGTTCCGGCTAATCTCTGAAATGGCTGGACCGATTCTGACGGGGCTTTTATTGGCAGGTAGCTGATGTAATAAGGAGTAACTTAGGCTACTTTTATTTTAGAAAAAGTCTTTTATTTTACAAAAAAAACGAAATAAACTAATTAACACGCGGACGAAGTAGCGGGCACAGCTAGTATAAAATATAATGTAACCATATATACACGGAGTTTTTCATTGAGATCGCTCGAACTTTCAAATACAATAAAGCAACCTGTTTGAGTGATGTTGGCACATTTTTTTATACTTTAAAAGTTATTCAATGATATTATGTATTATGCGACTCTTCCGGTGTATCTTGTTAGACCAATTTTAGATAACATTTTTGCATATGCAAGGCTCAATTTAACGATGCCTTTAGGGCGGCAATTGACTAGGGTTTGCCTGAATAAGCTAGATTTTTCACAAAGCCCCATAGAAAGTAGTCGAACGGTGTAAGTCACACGATCTCGGTGGCAACAAGTTCTCATTCCATAAATGTTATTTTTCCCGTGCTGTATGGTAAGTGGAGCCGTTCTCTTGGAACCACATGTTTGCTAAATCCATACCATATAAACTAGGCCACTATAAAAATTGTTATCATTGTCCGATATCGATCTTCATTAACATTAGATAAGCGCACGACTTAGGTGAATAAAGCACTGATTCAGATAATAAATTTTAACAATTTCTACGCGTTTTTGAAGCGTGTAACGTTCCATGGTAAAATTTCACGACTAAATATTTATTCATGCAAAATTTGACAGCTATTGCTTAACCAAAATGGCCGCTATGCCCTGTTACAGTTAGTGGCTTCCTATTGATAATCCCTAATTTTAATTTATATTTCAGTCTGTAATTCCTATATTTCATTATATAATAGATGAAAAAAAATAATATCAAATTCCACGGAGATACTTATACTTCTTATGATGTAATTAATGAATTTATTGATGTAATTAATAACTTTAATATTTTAGAATAATTTTTACTATAACCCACCTTGAATTCTAAATTTAAATGAAATTTCTAAGAATATAATTTAATTCATTAATTTCCACGTGCCAAATCCGGCGCTAAATAAAATATACTTAGTGAAAATATAAATGGTTTAAAAATATCTACATATTACCTAAAAATATTAAAGTAAAATACTGTCAATGGTTAGCAGCTGATCCAAATACACTCATTACACTAATACTGACCATTTACTTAAAATTAATTATTTTTACAGGCACCTTTACCTCCACCGACATGGCTTGACACCTATAGTGCCGAAGACAAGGGCATCGTGTGTCCACAGTACAGGAGTGCTCGTCCAGTGTTCAACAACTTAATGATGCAAGAGGATTGCCTCATAGCAAATGTTTACGTTCCCAAAACAGAACAGAAAAAGCTTTCGGTTGTCGTATATGTTCATGGAGGAGCCTTTCAGATTGGATTTGCTGACTTATTCAAAGCAACGAATTTTATGAAGACAAAATACATAATCCTTGTCACTTTCAACTACCGTCTTGGAGTTCATGGGTTTCTTTGTTTGGGTACGGACGATGTTCCTGGAAACGCTGGTATGAAGGATCAAGTCGCCTTGCTCCGCTGGGTTAAAGAAAACATCGCCAGTTTTGGTGGAAATCCTGATGACGTGACCCTAGCTGGATATAGCGCAGGTTCTGCTTCAGTAGATCTTTTAATGCTCTCAAAATCAGCGGAAGGTTTATTTCACAGAGTCATACCAGAAAGTGGTGCCAATCTTGCTGCATTCGCAGTTCAAACCGATCTATTAAAGAATGCGATAAGTTACGCCAAGCAACTGAATTTCACTAATGTTGATGATATTCAGGCTTTAGAACACTTTTATAAGACTGCATCTTTTGAAACATTAACATCGGATTGGTTTTTCGATAGAACTGACTCCACCTTTCTTTTCTCGCCATGTATAGAACGAAACTATGAGGGAGCATTTCTTACCGAGTCTCCTCTAAAGATTTTAACAGAGGGCAAATATAAAAAAGTACCATTACTATATGGATTTGCTAATATGGAAGGTTTGATACGGGCGGACTACTTTGACACTTGGTCAGATAGGATGAATAAAAAGTTTTCAGACTTTCTGCCAGCCGACTTGAAGTTTGAAAATGATGAAGTAAAAGAAGAGGTAGCAAAAGAAATTAAGAAATTTTATTTTGGAGATAAACTAGTGGGCCCTGATACCGTTACGGGATATATCAATTACTTCTCCGATGTTATTTTTACTTACTCTACACTGTGGGCTGTAAAACTACATGCTGAAGCTGGTCATGATCAAGTATATTTGTATGAGTATAGTTTTACTGAAAATCCTACCCCAGTGGGCAAGCATGTCAGTGTACGCGGTGCGCCCCACTGTGGTCAGACGTCGGCTGTGTTCGATGGTGTAAACATGACAATATCCGATGAGAGTATAATGTCTACAGATTTGGCTAATATGAAGAAAAATATGCGAGAACTTTGGCATAATTTTATAAAAACCGGGTAAGTAAGTCAAAATAAATACATTATTAGTCAAATAACAAATATTGCCTAAAGGAATTGTAATGAACTGGTTCCTACAATATGTAACATAACAGATTTTGAGACGCAAAAGCGTTTTAAACGGAGTACAGTCTTAATTATGTACTAGCGTAGAGCAAATTCAAACGGGAATTTTGTAATTATGTTCTGTATTGGGTTACTTTCTTAGTATGCATACGTTTACGTATAACAAATACATGGTTTAATTTACCTAAGAATTTTAAGTTATTTATAAAGTAGTTAGGTAGGTACCTACTATGCTTAGAATTGTTCGACAAAGTTTAACCACTATATGTCAAAAACGGAAGAGCCCACGACAGCATTCAAGTAATTAAAAAGTAGCCAATGAAAAAAAATTACTTATAATCTATGTATATTTTATAGTTGTAACTCCAATGCCAAATTAATCTGTGTTAGGCCTCATTTACGGAGACGCGGGGCGTCGCGCGTTGCGTTGAGCGGCGCGGCCCGCACTGAATTCATATATATGGCGTTGTATGAGTGCGTCTACGGAGAAGCGATTTTAGACGCGTTTGTTTGAATTAGGGCGTTTTTTGCGGCCGAGCCCGCGGATGGCACCGACGCGTCCCACGCGGCGTTTATCGCGGCGGCGCACGCAGCGGCAATTCTCGATGAAGCTATGTCCGAGGCGGAATCTTCTGTCAGTCATATTTAGAAATCGCGCAACACAGACGTAGTCACCGTCGCAATGGAGTATGATATGATCGACTTCTTTTTAGAAGAATATTCAATGTTAAATAGTGAATTATTTAATATAAGAAGTGGCCCAGTGTTTACACTACCATCTCTCCCCAACATAAAACTAGTCGATTTGATCGAGGCGAGCGTGCGCCGCCGTGATGCCCGCCGCGTGCTTCGCTACACGCTAGAGGACACGCCGCGGGCGCCGCGGCGGGCACCGCCACGCTTCCCGTCTCGCTTCTCTATGAACATGGTCGTATATTGCTATAAGTTTGTGTTTACGCGTGCGATGATGCGTGCCGCTTCACGTGCCGCCCCACCGTAAACAGAAAAAACGTCCGACGCGCCGCGAGACGCCCCGCGTCGCGCGTTGCGTCGAGCGGCGCGGCCCGCACTGAATTCAAATATATGGCGTTGTATGTGTGCGTTTACGGAGAAGCGAGCTAAACAGAAAAAACGTCCGACGCGCCGCGAGACGCCACGCCACACGCGACGCGAGACGCCCCGCATCTCCGTAAATGAGGCCTTCGATAGTATTTTTGTTTGTTTTTAATTTAAAATAACTTGTATTGTATGTTAACGTTGTCTATGTGTGTTGTGCATGCCTTTAATAGAGTTACATATAAGAACCGAATTATATAGTGAGCTAAGATTTAAATGTTGTGTATGTACCTATACCTACTGTTGGTGTGTCTATAATAAATAAATAAATAAATAAATGCCGCATACGATAATGATTTCGTATGGTACGGTACAGTGAAACTTTCTCCTAAATACGCTGAAATGGTAGAATGAGTTCTCTGCCACTGTTTCCAAAGAGAATATGGTATGGCCCTTAAAAAAGAAGTGATGACCTTGGATTTGAAAGCGTTCATAAGCTACCGTGACCGCTTACCATCAGGCGGGACGTATCCTTGTTGGTGGTGACTTATTAAAAGGGTAGACTAAGTGAAGAATCCTCAGAAGCCCAACTTCGTTGGTCGTAAATAAAGCACATATTCCTAGAACTCGCTATGGATGCAACTTCTACACAAATTGGTATCGATCAGGTTCACCTACCATATGTGTATGCAAGCAGTAGTAAAACAAATATTTAACTTGTAATGTTTAACTGTTTTGTATTTCAGTAAACCCGTGCCCGAAGGATCCACATTACCCGCGTGGCCAGCAACAGGCGCGGCGCGGGCGCCGCACATGTCTCTGAACCTACCGCTGGAGCTCCGCGGCGCGTTGCTTCCGGAGCGCACGCAGCTATGGGATCGCATCTACTCCAAATACTACCACGAACCATCGCCACCCCCTGCACCTGCTAAACCATTGAGTTATATCAATGTGCTAAACATACTGAACTTTAATCTGAATATAAATTAGTTTAAAAAACTTAAAAACACGCATTTTGCATCGGTTGTCTGGAAGAGATCGCTTTTAGCGATAAGGCCGCCATTTGCATTAAAATAAGCTAATTTTCTTGTTGTATCCATTGCTTTGTATAAGGTACTTACTTTTGCAATAAAGTGTACTTCTTCTTTAGCACGCAGACGTCCGCCATAGTGGATTTAAGTCACGTGACTTACTTTTTTTTCGTATTCCTGACAGCAAACCCTTTCATTTGATACCCATATCATGTGGGTGGATTTCAAACAGCCAGTCCGCCATCTTGGGGAGGCCGCCATATTAGATTTGTAATGAAGTTTCTTAGCTAGTCATGTATTGTCATCAGAACTCAGAGCGTGTGCAAAATTTCATCCTAATGGGAGACCGGGATGTGGTTCAAATTAACATTCCAAGATTTTCTTACATACATAGGTAGTTACAAGTGAAGCTAATAAAAGCGTGTTAAAATACATATAAAAACGATATGTAAAAATGATATAAACTTCGTAAATGTTCGTGTTCTTAATTCCATAGAGATGAATATCAGTTAAGTGTATTTTTATTCTATAGTATTTAGTCTTATTTGTCTGGTAGGTACATACGTATAATCTATCAAGTACAGTTATCAGTAATTATTAAGTGTACATTAGCAAAAACTTTGTTGTACTAATTATATAGATTTACAGGTTTTAATAGTCTTCAGTTCACTCATTTTGAACGACAGTTTTGCTTATAATTAAGTGTACCTACTCAATGATTAGCAAAAATTTTGTTCCTACTTTCCTATTCATTTAATGTAAGATTTTTTTCGAAATTATTCATTAAAAACATACAATTGACTTTGTCTTCATCATCTATATAATTATACTGGAACATATTGATAGGATTCGCTATCGAATAAAAATCGGCCAAGTGCGAGTCGGACTCGCCCATTGAAAGGTAAATTACGGTTTACGGTTTATGACATATTAAAAAAAAAACTACTCGCTAGATCTCGTTCAAACCAATTTTCGGTGGAAATTGCATGGTAATGTAAATCATATATATTTTTTAGTTTTATCATTCTCTTATTTTAGAAGTTACACTCATTTTACCGCTTTGAAAGTGTCTCTCGCGCAAACTATTCAGTTCAGAAAAAAATTATACTAGAAACCTCATTATCATTTTTGAAGACCTATCCATAGATACACCACGTGTATAGGTACGATGAAAAAAAAAATTCGGGGTTGGATCTCATATCGAGTCGCCTGAATTTGACTTAAGTGTGTATATGGTGGGGTTAAGGGGGTTCGTACTAAGTGATAAAACGCATTTTTTTCTGTCGGAGACGCGCCAAGTTTTTTTAATTAATTTTTTTAAAGTCATAAGACTTTATACAAATGCATAAAACAGAACGCAATTTGGTACATTTCGTAGCGATTTCGATACCTACAGCGTTGTAAAACAACGTAAAAGCATTGTTTTCGTGTTTAGAAGTTATATTTTTTTTATAACGCTTGTATATAATTTTCCGATTAATATCCAAAACTGAATTGTTCGTTGTCACTATCATGATATTTTTCCAAAAATTTTCTTTTATGAAATAATTCCGGTTAGGTTAGGTTAGAACGGTGACCATATCGCGCGAAGGCGAGCGAGCGCAGCGAGCGTGCCGCGGCAGCGGCCGCCGAGCGCTAGAAAAACATTAACGATGGATATCTCCATAACCATGGGGTTCCGCGGGGTGGGGATGATACAGGAGGGTAGTACACTCCCCCCTCCACCCTCCCCCCTCAATTCACTCACGTTTGAAGGCGACGTGATTTGAGATATTTACCAAATTTCGAGTTTCAGTTCTATTCTATGTATGGGTAGCCCCCAAAATTATTGTTCTTTTTAAATTTTTGCAATCGTAATGCGGTTTACAGAATACATCTACTTACCAAGTGTAAACGTTACAGTTCTTATAGTTTCGGAAAAAAGTGACTGTGACATACAGACGGCCAGACAGACAGACGAATCTATAAGGGTTCCGCTTTTTGGCATTTGGCTACGGAACACTAAAAATCAACATCGGCTCACCAATGACGAAGAAATCGCGTAACTTACAAACAAAAAACATACGTTGATTAATGAAACAGTTATTATAATCGGTACGTAACGGCATTACTAGTGTATTGGTAACGAATCTAAACTAATACTATGAAAAGGAAATATGTGATATTTTACTTTAACTGATTTTAAAAAGATTATAGCTAAAGAAAGATACGTTATCAGCCGATAACATGAGCTAAAAATATTTGAGATGCCTACGAAAATTTATATAAATGTAACCGTAACCATAAATTAAATAAATAAATAATATCCTGAGACATTATTTACACACGGCCATCTGATCCCCAATAAAGCAGAGATATGGAAACCAGATAAACTGATATACTACATATACTATTTTTTTGTAAATACATACTTATATAGATAATTACACCCAGACTCAGGACAAACAGACATGTTCATGCACACATAAATATCTGTCCTGGGTGGGAATCGAACCCACGACTTACGGCGAGAGAAGCAAGCATTTGCCAACCACGCCAACAGGTAAATAAGTACTATTTAAAATACTTATTTAACCCTTTATGTCCGAAGACGGGACAGGTAAGGTAGGACTGTATAATATATTTTTACACTTTTCTATTTCAGATTCTCAAAACAAACTGCAAAATCCTGATCCCGTAGAGCTAAGGTTTATTTCTACATTTCGGTCATTATTTTTGTCTTATTCTACTATTTTTTTACTATTGTTAAGTAAATTACGCAATAATTTAAGTAAATTACTGTAAGCAATAGTTTAAATTAGTTTCGGCGTGTGTTAACACAGCTGAGGCTAATTTAAAATACGATGGAGATTCTGTTATTTATATATTTAAACTAATTGTGTTCATTACGAATATAATATTTTTTTATATCAGAATCTCAAGTAGGAAATATAACAAAAAACATACTTTGTATGTTTGCTTGCTAATATTAAAATAATATGGTAATGTCCTCCTAGCCGAATTTCGGCCACGGCGGCCAATGGAGATTAGCCATCTGCGCGGGACATATTATAGTGCACAAGTTTGTGCAAACGTCGGGGCAGTTTCGATTACATCATTCTCATGATACGATGGGACGGCTAGCAACACGACCGGAAAGAGGTCAGGTACAGAACCGATGGCTTCACGTGTTCTCCGAGGCTTTCCCAGGCTTGACCAGGCTTATACTAACATTGTTTTCTTCTTATAGAAAATCCCCAATATCACTTTTGACCCGACCCGGGATTTGATCCCAGAACCTAGTTATCTGCACTTGAAACCATCGCTAGACCAACAACAAATAAAATAGACAATGCCCCCGACTCCATGCAATAACAAGTGGACTAATTCATTTTCATCACCACCATTTTTTCATTTTCATCGATCATTGCATTTTCATTTCGAACATAGTTCTTATTAAACTGGAAAAAAGGTCTTTAGTTGTGATACATTAGTTTTAGCGCGTAATACGAAGTAAAATAAACCTGTGGGTACTTATGTACCTCAAAATACAAAACCAATATGTAGATAGTGTTAATTCCGCTAATTGTCAGTTTAATCATGCCGGGATGCAATTTGCACCGCCCTCCCTCCTCCGCCTCCGTGGAGGACTGAAACACGTGTTGGGTATCGTACTGGCGCATGTGATTTGCTATTTTATATTATCCTTCTTGCATGTGCACATTTTTGCGGGCGGGAGGGCGGTGCAAATTGCCTCCCGACATGATTTCACTGACAATTAGCGGAATTAACACTACATATTGATTTTGTATTTTAATTGTTATGGATTTCCGCAAAGTGACGCCTGATTCCATTACTTATCTACTTACAGTTACATAAGTAGATAAGTAGAGTCATTCGGGTCAAGAGCACGCATATTTTTTTTGATAACCTCCCAGACCTATACAGAATTATATAATTCGCATGTTATGATATTAAATCTGTAGAATATTTAATAAACTTTCACTATTTAAGAAAATTTTCCATCAAGATTAATTAGTTTTAGCCCTACATAGGCTTAACTGAAAACTTTTCCAATGCGTACTCTTGACCCGATGTGTGGGCAAAATTACGCAACTCTTAGGGTAAAGTTACGCACGCGGGGTAAACGTACGTATTCAGATTTCTAAGAGAATACAATTAAGATTAGCAATAATCATCATTTATTAAATCTTTTGAACAAAATTATAAGAACATTAACATTAAAAAAATTAAGAACTCTTTGTATTATATCTATTATATGTGAATCTTGTCTTTAATTATTTATATTGGCAATAATCACACTTTGAGATCAAAATAATTGGCAAATAATCCTTAGTTATTAATTTTTAAATCAAATTAAATGTTAAACCTAAGGTTAGATATTAGGTACATAGTAAGATTTACTCATTACAAAAGTCGCATCGAAATATTCCATTCGTATAGGCAGTACAATTTTCATGAAACCAGTCATTGCAAATTAAGCATTGGATCCAATCTTCTGTTAGTGGTTCTTCATATTTTTCACAACAAACTGGACAGCATATTAACTTATTTGTTTTATCAATAATCTTTTCATTTCGTTTCTCTTTTAGTTTCTCTGTTGATTTATTATTGCTGCGTTTTTTGTTAATAACCTTTTCATTTCCTTTCTGTTTCAGTTTCTGTGTTGACTGATTATTGCTGCGTTTTTTGTTTATTCCCGATGGTCCTGGTTGGGGTTCAAAAGCTAACTTCTGATGAACTTTCTTGCTATTTCTCAATCGCTTTTCCTCTTCTAATTTTTGTTTTTCTTCCAACTGCTTTTTGTAAGGGCTAGAAGTTATAATTTCAGATTTTAAGCTAATTCTTGTTCTCTTTTTTTGATCAGTCATTTTTGGAAGTGGATTTAGCTGAGCTATTGTTATAATTTGAGAGGTTGATGGAACAGAATTTATGTTTGAAGAATCCACTTGTTTTTCTTTAATCTTTTCATATTTGGAAACAAGTACGCTTTCCTTGATAGGATTCAAAGTTATACCTTGGGACCTCAAGCAGATTCTGGTTTGTTTTTTATCAGTCTCTTTTGGACGTGGGCTTAATTGAGCTACAGTTGCAGTCCGAATACGCAGTATCCTCGACGTTTGAACAATCTACTAGTTTTTCTTCTACTAGTGATGAAGGAAATGATTTAGATTCTTGAGAATTCTGTCTACATTTAGTAACACATTTGTTTTCCTTGTTGACTTCAGCGTCGTCTTCAATGTCACTTTCTATATATGTAACGTCCGAATCAATCAGTTGGTCTTCGATTTCATTACCGATGGTAAATATAGTTGGACTCACAGGCGATGAAATTTCCATGATCATATCTTGATCTTTTGAAGTAACGACATTGTTATTTGCTGTGGCAGGATCATTTTGATCTGTTACTAAAGACGGGGCAAATTCAGTTTCATCAAATAGATCATCTGCAAAGGGAAATATTCCTGTCGCTCTGAAGCCAGATTCGGCATTACCTATTGTGGCAACATGTTTGAAGGCAGTGCTAAAGAGACTAGCAACCTGAAATTGAGTTATACCTCTGCCAGGATGCTGATTCATCCACTTTTCACATTCAATGGCATACTTGGTTTTCAAAGGGCCATGAAGAGCAACATCCAGTGGTTGTAGTTTGTGACTACCATGTGGTGGGAGAGTTAAAATTACGATGTGATGTTCCCGGGCATAGTTAGTTCCCTCCAAACTGATATGCGAAGAGTGGTTATCCATAATAAGCAATACGGGATCATCTTTTGATGGATGGACCAAGTCCTTGAAATGATGTAACCATTCAACAAAAATGGCTTGTGTTTACATAACCGCTATCTGACACCATACATATACTCTGTGTTGGACCACCATCTAGTAATTCTGGCCGTATCCTTTTACGTGGATATATGAACGCTGGTGGTACATAATGCCCTGTAGCACTCATGCACATTATGGCAGTGATAGTAGTACCCCGTTCAGCAGACACAACTTTACCGACCACTTTTTTGCCTTTGACAGATACAACCTTAGGCGTTTTTTTTGGAACTGTACTCATTCCAGTTTCGTCCATATTATAAATTCTATTTGGTCTAAAATTATGAGTGCCATAGACTTCTTTGAGCATATTGTAAAATCGCTGTACTTGAGTTTTATTAAAGCCAATTGCTCTGGCCAAGCTGATGGGCGCTAACTGACGTAAACTTAGGTGAGGATTTCTTTTAAGAAAACTTTGTACCCAGTCTCGACCAGCCATCTTGCATGAATCATCGAAACGGTGTTCTATATTATTGGCTGTTGCAAACTCATATGCCAATCTTCTTAAATCATTAATAGTAATACCAAAGAACCTATTGTCCATATCTTCACAATGAACTGCAAATTGCGCTTCTTGGTCTTTGGTGAATGTAGGTTTAAAACGACCTAATGATGTTGGCACGTGGGTAGATTTTAGCCTCTTTCGTAAGGCGCCCTCACTGATGCCAACTTCTTCAGCAGCACGTCTTTGACTTTTCCCTTCTTGCATGAGTTTTTTCGCCTTCATTATTTGGTCATCTGAGATGAGGGTCCGCTGAGGGGCCTTCCTTATGTAATTTCTCGGCATTTTGGTGTATTCTGAAAGATTGAACAATTTTTGATATTTTTATTTCATTTGGGGTATAAGTACGCAACGGGGGTAATCGTACGCGTGCGTACTATTAATCTCGTACTCTTACCCCAATCGGCAAATATACGAAATAATCAGTCACAACACACACGTTAAATACTTTTTACGAATATGATAAACTTACATAAAAACTACATTAAATGAACAATAGAAATATAGTATACTTACTGGCACAGAGCTATTCATTTAACTACAGCACAATTTTCCGTGGCACAAAAATTAAACGAAATAAGCGTGCTACAAGTATTCGGCGACGTATCGCGACCAGTACTAAGATTGCGTCGGTGCGGCGCGTGGCTCCTAAACGGCGACAGTAGCGCCACTCTGTTTTACAAATACAGACCTCGCCCCCCCACCCCTGTCGGAGATGGGACCACCGCGTACTCTTACCCACCGCGTGCTGTTACCCCGAATGACTCTAATGGAATCAGGCGTCAACTAATTATGTGCCGGGTACGCGTGTAAATGAACAGTTTTTGCTGTACGGAAATTCTGTCTATACCCTATCCTTTTCATATAAGGTATATTAGACAGAGATCTAAAACAATTAAATTAGTTTTGTCGTATAAAAGACAGAATCGCCAGCAATAATTTGTTTATTAATATATCCTACTTCCTACTAATATTATAAGTGACGTAGTTTGTGATTATGGATGGATAGATGTATGGATCTTTGTTACTCTTTGTCGTAAAAACTACTGAACGTATTTAGTATAAGTAATATATATAGCTTATATATACGAATAATACATCTATACATATAATAAAGTCGTAGGAAAGTCAAAACTGTACATTGAATATTTTTTTAAAGGATCCTTGGGGCGTGATCTACAATCGATATCGGAGCCAAAAATATAGTTTCAGAATTTTTGTGTGTCTCTGTCTGTATGTATGTCCGGGCTAAACTCAAAAAGTACTGCATGGAGGAGTAAAGTACCGCGGGGCACAGCTAGTAGGCTATAATTTATAAAGTTTAACGCGGGGGACACCGTTTGGCACAAGTTTTATATCTTTTTAATTTAATACGTCTATGGTGACAAATAATTCATAAATCATTAAATCGATTAGATTACATTTTTTAAATAGCGGCCACCCTGTGTTGCTGTGTAGATGACATGTATAATTTATTGATATATTATCTGTGCAAGCCGAAATCAAATCTATATAATCTATTTATTACACCGCCCAAAGATTTTAATGTAAAATTTTACAGACGCGGTACTATGTAATGAGTAATGACAGACGGTAAACGTCAAATACTGCGACGATTGTAGGTAGTTGTCGCATTCCTGCAGTATAATGTATAATATAATGTCCTCCTAGCCGAAATTCGGCCACGGCGGCCAGTCTAGAGATTAGCCATCTGCGCGGGACATATTACAGTGCACAAGTGTGTGCGGAAACACAGGAGCACTTTCTATCCATCACTCTCATGATCCGATGGGACGCCTAGCGACACAACCGGAAAGAGGTCAGGTACAGGACTGACACTTTACGTGCTCTCCGAGACACGGGGGTATAATACCGCCAACTCCCAGACTTCGGGCTGATACTGAGAAATTTCTTTTTACGAAAAAATCCCAAAATCACTTTTTGGCCCGACCCGGGATTTAAACCCAGGACCACATTGTCTGCGGTTGAACACGCTACCGCTAGACCAACGAGGCATCAACATAGTACAAGGATTAGGTACCTATGTGTATAATCTCATTTTATCTCCCAATTATACCTGATTAGTACTTAGGTAATAACATACAAAGCTCACAATTATGCAGCAAAATTACAATATTATACAACCTAGATTTAAGCATATGGCTTAGGCCTACCTCCGTGCGGTCCTTTGTGAAACCAGTTACTTTCATACTAAGTACCTACATATTTTTTAAATTTGTCGATGCACAGTGTCAACAAATTTAAAAAATATGTACAGACGCCAGCACATCAAGCTACCCCAATCTGTCAAATTTCTCCAATTGAAAGTGAGCCTTATGCTTGTGTGATAAAGTTGAAAATCTATAAAAAAAATTTGACAGATTGGGGTAGTTTGATGTGCTGGCGTCTGTACTTAGTATCAAAGTAACAGTGGCGAGCGCAGACTATCAATCAGTAGTTTGTTAATTTCACCGACAAACACCTGAGGATTTCCTACTATGGTTCAAGGGGGCGGCTGAAGTAAAAAGACATACCTAGTCTTATATAGAGGGTAGGATCACCTATTCACATTATCGCGGCGGACTAACACAGTCATGACCGTTGATGATTCTACACTAGCTAACCTGAAGACTTATCTTTGTGCCTAGGTGGACAACACGCAGAAGAAGGTCAGAGGGAAACACCGGGCTGGTTTTTTTCGTCTTCTTTTCCGTTTATGTGCTTGTATTTTACATTTTTATTTGCTGTTTGTTACGTGGGCTTATGCACGCACACGAATGTAGTTATCTAGCTTAACAATCATCATTAAAAAAAGCAAATTAATTCGATCAACTAGAATGTAATTCTAGTTGTAAGATACATGTACAAATTAACAGGTCCGACCAGAGACAAGGACTATATAACGACAGAATATTCAAGCACCCCGACAGCAAGTCGGCCAGGCACCTCAAGTAGCACCCACACACGAGTACGACACTGTACTCTGTGAGTACGACGTGTGGGCACGTATCCATCGTTTCAAATATATAAGATGTAAACACCATTCAATAATATCATCTTCGCCTACTGCGCCATCATGTAACACATGTAAGAATTACGTCGCCAAATTGTGAACTACATTGCTACGTTGCTAACGCCATCTCTTCTCTTTTAGCGAAATTACAACTATAGCACACTCTGACGATTGAATTCACTACCTACTTGCAGTTTTGCGTATACTTTACAGCAAAGAGTATTTAAACCTGTCTTTACAGTTTGAGATAAGGGGTGCCAAATTTAATTCAACGTAAAACTAAATTTCGGTCCGGTTATGTTCCCACGGTTCCATTGGTTCCACAATTTCCATTGTTTGACATTTAAATTAAGATTTTCTAAACCAGAGTAGGTTTAGAGAATCTTAATTTTAATGGGAAAATTTTAAGTTCATCGTTAGGTGAGGTTCCGAACGATAATTCATTTTACAGATCATTGTTCGGTTTGATCATTGATCATCACCTCTAAATTGACTAAACCAAAAGTACCTTTTGATTTTCGTGTTGATTTTGCATCCAATTTAATTAAAATGGCTGTAAGAATGCTTTTAAATGAGGCTGCTTTGAAGATCGAGAACGTTTAGAGCCTAAAATAAATCGGCACCGCCTGCAAAATCATGAAATGTGAATGGAATTCCCGACCTAGTTTGTAGGAAATTACAGAGTCAGCCGGCAATTATGCAAAGCTCAAGGTCCATATGCGAGTCGAAGGCAAGAGCTATGCTGGTGCAAATGTTGGAAAAGAATAGGTAAGATAATAATAAAATACCCAAGCAATAAGTTGTTGTATGAGTAAACTGAATAAAAGCCATTTGCTATAATATTATTTTTAATAAAAATACTGCCTATGTTAATTATGTTTTATTACATATTTCTTATAGAAACAATATTAAAAAAATTATAGTTAATGTAATGAATACTACCTCTTTGTATCTGTATAAGCTGCTGTGGGCATAGAAGAGTGCAATGTAAAATTAGCTCCAATAATTTAATTTTTGTGGTATAAAAAGAAACATGTGTTTTGGACAAATTCAGTCAATCCATTGCCCCTACTCCGAGGCACGAAAGGTAGTCCCTCGACCAAATCGACGATCGAAAAATCGACGAATGAAATCCCAAGTTTTTACAGACTTCAAACGGTTATTTATTAAAACTTTATTTACGAAGAAATGTAATGCGCGGACTTAATGCCCAAGAGATTTTCTCCCAGTCAACCTTAAGTTGGTAAAAGATAACAAACTAGGCACTAAGTAGATATATTGCATAAAAAATAAAATGGACTAATAAAAAAATGAAGAAGCAGTGGGTAGGTTATATAGCTCGTAGAACTAACGACCGATGGGGCAGAAAGGTTCTCCAGGGGCGACCATGATCCGGAAGACGCACCGTGGGCAGGCCCCCTACAAGGTGGATCGATGATCTTGTGGGGTCGCTGGAAACCGCTGGATGCTGTAGCGCAAGACCAGCAATTGTGGAGTACTGCGGGCGAGGCCTTTGTCCAGTAGTCAGCCAGTAGTCTCGGATGATAATAAAGATTTACGATACCAAACGATGTACACACATATAAATAACAGATTTCATACAACTGAGCCATACCATACTATATAATAAAATTATAGCACTACTGGCGGTATAATTTTCCTAGCTCTTATTGCTTATTCTGCCATTACAATCGACGCACAGATATCTGTTTTAAGTCACAATAAGGCAGGATTATAAGACAGATTTAAATTATTCTACTAATAATAACAAGAAGTTAGTTTTAGTTGCCTGATAAGTTTTTAACCGCAAACCCGCAACAATAAGTAAACAGTCTCGAACCTAAAAAGGGATTATACTTTTAAAAACGTATGTTTCGAATTTGGAATTAACATTTTTTCATATCCAGACTCTTTGTTAAGTGCCAGTAACATAGATTGATTATTAAAACCTTTTAATAACTAAATGACTACCAATAATCAAAACCGCCTCTTTTTTACAAAGGAGTGTATATATTATAGAAATATTTATTTACGCTGCACGGATATCTACCTTCAAAAGTTATATAAAAAAGAATAATGTCCTTCTGGTCGAATTTCGGCTATAGCGGCTGTAGACTAGCATAGTCTGCGCGGGAAATAATTATATTATGTACCGCGCAGTTGTACTATAGGGCAAAAGTGCATTTTATATTCCCTCACTCTCATACTCTGAATAAAATACATAAGTGAAAATACCTGGAACTGAGCGAGTGCGCAAGATTTGCTATAATTATAATAATAATATTTAGGGACAATGTCACACAGATCATCCTAGCCCCAAACTAAGCAAAGCTTGTACTATGGGTACTTGGCGACGATATACATACTTATATAGATATATAAATACTTATATACATAGAAAATATCCATGACTCAGAAACAAATATTCGTGCTCATCACACAAATATTTGCACTTACCGGGATTCGAACCCAGGACCACCAGCTTCGTAGGCAGGAGCACTACCAACTGGGCTACGATTTTTTAAGATATTCCACATTACTTGGGCATTGGGCCCGAAGGTATCTTCGCGTGATGTGGAATTCACGCGAAGATACCTTCGAGCCCAACAAAAAATAAATGACATCTTATTTGTAATCATTTTAATTTCTCTTCCTATTAAACTATAAGCGTGTTAACTCTGCTATAGAAGTTTCTGACTGGATTCGAAATAACACAACTTATAGTTTATAATATAAAATAAGGTCAAGTTATGTACCTAAGTTTTGGATTAAGCCCTTATTTAAGTAAATTATTTCTTTATCGTATAGGCAGTGGTTAACCTTATATCAGAGTTGTTCAAGCCACCCAGTAGCCAGTAGGCCTCTGAAATAGCTTAGCGACTTGTTTCAAACAACTACAACCGGGACCGACAACAGTTTAACGTGCCCTCCGAAGCACGAAATTTTGTTGTTGGAAATTATTTTTATTATTATTTACTCAGCTTTTTTTTCAAGTTATCGTAAAAGCTGTCGAGATTTTAAGAGTACGGAACCATCAATATGCGACTTTTACTTATATACCTACTTAGAGAGTCATTTCACAAATGGGATTATTTGTATCTGTAATGCGGTAACCAGAGTGAGATACATTTTTTTTACTTTAATATGTCGTGTTTTTTTAAATAAGATTTATATGGCATTCCATTTGCAAACATTTTAAAATATTCGTTAGATTCGATCATTTGAAAAAGTTAAACATAAATTAATCATAATTTCATACATACAAAATACGAATAAACTCCCTCCGAACTGTTACTAATTTAATAATTAGTGATAAAAGTATTGTATTGTAATAAGTAGGTATACATAAATTGACTGAGGTTTCGTAACATTTTTTTAAAATTTGGTTTAGCCGCCCTGGCTTTTTCGGCATTATGAGCCATCTTCAGTAGTACGATATATATTTTCCTTAAAGTTAGTATACTAACTTCATGAAATTTAAGATATTTTCATATTTTTCATTTTGTTGGTTTTCTTCATTAAGTCAATGTCAAGTAAAGTCTGACACAATCAAGTATTAATATATATTTACAAAACAAATTTTATTTATTTTATTGTGATTTATTTTAGTTTATTTTGATGTT
Organism: Pseudoips prasinana; assembly: GCA_951640165.1. NCBI lineage: Eukaryota > Metazoa > Arthropoda > Insecta > Lepidoptera > Nolidae > Pseudoips > Pseudoips prasinana. Next base: position 15,129,451 of record OX621236.1, on the reverse strand, counting down.
GAACATTTTATGAATACTTACTTATTTTATATGAACATTTTAAATTATTCATAAGGATTTTTGTTATAATTTTATTTCTTGACATTTCTAAGTCACCAATCATTGTCACTAAATGTAATTGTTAATAATAAGATTAGAAATTAATTAAAATTAGAACAAATGTTAACCTAATAATTTTGAATGACATATTTATGTCGAATATAGTGAAACTATACCAATGCTTCCAACAACTATGTAACCTATATTCTGGCAAATAAACATTTTCATTTCATTTCATTCATTTCATTCATTTCATTCATTTCATTCAGTTCATTCATTTCATTCATTTCATTCATTTCATTCATTTCATTCATTTCATTCATTTCATTCATTTCATTCATTTCATTTCAAATGGGTAATAGAATATGAGAAGCTAAAATATGTAGTAGGTATATCAGTTATCTGGTTTCCATAGTACGAGCTCTGCTTAGTTTGGGATCAGATGGCCGTGTGTAAATGTCCCAGGAGATTATTATTCTTGTTACATTGCACCCTTTGGCTTTTAGTGTACCGACCGTTGTATATTATATCAATACTTTATAATAATATCAATACGTTGGCTCACAGAATTGATCTCTTTTCGTGCACAGTGAACGAATTCACACAGGTCGCATATTGTGCAATTTGTTTAGTTTAAGTTACTATTGAGTTACCATTTTTTATTTAATAACATTTAATATATGATACTAATGGTTTAGATACTTAGCTAACTTACTATACAACTATTTGTAATGTACCTGTTCACCGACAACTGCCCCTCTCAATAACTCCATTCTCCGATCTTTACTTTGGTTGTCTGGAAGAGATCACATTTTGTGATAAGACCGCCCATTGTATACTTTTAAGGTTTTAATTGTTTTTTATTTTGTTATTTCTTTGGTGTACAATAAAGAGTTTATCTATCTAACTTATCTAAGTTATTGCCAAAGAGATTATTTACAGGGTTAATTATCTAAATTTGTAGTTTTAGAAATATTTTACTACATCTTGCCTGAATGGTTCTGTCTATATTAGGGTGAGAATTCAATATTAAAGTATGGCAGACCTTGTTTATAATGACGTTCGCGTTTTAATGCTACCACCGAATCCAATGCGTCCCAACCGCGATGACCTTTTTTTTATCTTTTTTTTTTTTACGTAACACTATAGTTAGCCTAGGAGGCTTTCACTACTTCACCGGACTATAGAGGCGAGCAGAGGGCTCAAACCGTCAGCAATTAAGTAACCCGCGCCGGAAGGCACCCCCTGTGGGGTTCGAACCTCGACTCTGGGCGATTACTGGCGGAGAGAGGGCAGAGATCATCATTTTAGGGAGCACCGAAACAATGAGTACTTCTAAAGTTACTTATAAAAATGAAGAGGTAATCAGTGCAACTGTAAATCATTGCTTATTTGCTTTTACTCTAAACTTCTGGTATGTAAACTTTTGGCAATAAATCTTTATTATTATTATTATTTTATACAGTATGTAACGCAATTTCTCCGTTCTTCTTAAGAAGTACAAATTTTTGTTTCTATTCTCTCTATCGAGCAAAAAAAAGATGTAAGTAAACCGTTTTGTCAAAAAAAAAATATTTGATAAATAAAAAACCCGACTGCGTAAATAATGAACCAAACTACGTACATAGACAAAGAACTGAAAAGAAAAAAACAAGCACATAGATGGCTGGTGGTCTAAAATTATATAATGTAATATTGAATGAATACTATTGAAGAAAATAAAATATATTCTAATAATGGAACATAACAACTGAACAGTCGGGATCCATTAGTCGACAGCCAATCTAATTTGTCAATGGTTCCCGACTGTTCAGTTGTTATGTTTCATTATTAGAATATATTTTAATTTCTTCAATAGTATTCATTCAATATTACATTATATAATTTTAGACCACCAGCCATCTTTGTGCTTGGTTTTTTCTTTTCAGTTCTTTGTCTATGTACGTAGTTAGGTTCATTATTTACGCAGTCGGGTTTTTTATTTATTAAATATTTTTTTTTTATTTTGTACTTTTTAGTTATGAGTTCCTAGCTAGTTTCAAAAATAAGTTAACCACATTAAGTATATATTATAATTTTTGTTCTTAATATTTATGTTTTTTTTTTTATATTTTTATATATAAAGTACCCGAGAGATGCCATCAATATCGATTGGTAATAAGGCTGTTTTGCAAAGTCGTGACAAAACGTATACAAACCTATTGATTCTGATGCATTTTTGATCAATGTGCAATTTCCAGTCACAATAACGATCAACTGTTATTAGTCCGATCAAGGAATGACTCAAAGGTATAGAGTGCGTGAGCGGGAACCTAAGGGATATTTTCAGAAACTTGTTCAGAGTACTTAGAGGGAAAATATACTAAAAGTCCTGACGTCTAGGAGGTTAGGCGGAGGGAGGAGGGGGGAGGGGGGACAAAGACCTCAATTTTAGGTTTTTTGCTAATATCTTTAAAAAGTTGCGTTTTAGCAAAAAATATTCCAAGATAAAATTAAAGCTTACAAAATTCACTATAACTTTGATCTCATATACTTTTTCATATTTCCATTCGTTTATGAGCTACATGCTCCAGAAATATAGATAATTTAAAGTATTCAGCGGAACTCTTACAGATGCCTTGAGAAGTTTAGGAGACCTGATATGCTTCTGGAGGGAGGTGTGCTGGATGGAGTGAAGGCCGTCATCGCTCACATACAATGGTCCTTATCGGGACTAAGTGCGGAATTCAAACCCACTAGCATATTAGTGGGAACAAGATGATGATGAGTTATTCAGCGTGATGACCATTACCTGATGCCCGAATTATCTCTAAATTTATTTTAACATAAGCTGGGAGAACCTCCACGAGGTAAGGGCGGTAACAGTAAGATCTCGCGTTTTTTTGTAACAGCAGATAACTGAGCTTAGACGGGAAAAACATCATGGAGATTGCTTTTCGCTCAATGCTCACTTTAGGAAACGCAACCTTACTGGCTAAAACTGAAAAATGACGATGAATGAATGAATGACAAAAAATGAAATGCAATAGCATGGATATGAACACATCTTCTTCTTACACTTATTTACCGGCTACGATACAACATCAGCAACGTTTAGAAGAAGCAAGGTGGGTTTCTGTAAATTGTATTTAAATTGGGAAATTATTAAGGAAGCAGCAAAGATCTTTTACAACCCAAGCTCCAGCCATAGTGATGTTGCAGAAGCTGGGAAAGTGTGCTTCCTGAAGTGGTATGGGACACCAGCAAAAATGACCCTTCTCAATGTAATTCTTCAAGAGGGTTTTATCGCCCTTTTTGAAGAAGAGCACCACCACACCCCTGTGCCATGCTTGTGGCGTTTGACCTTCTAGTATGACGGAGATAAATAACTTCTGAAGGGCCCGTAGGATTGGTGTACCACCCGCCTTTAGAAGCTCTGCCGTAACTCCATCATCACCAGGCGCCTTGTTGTTCTTAAGCTGTTCGAGAGCCATTCTTATCTCACACAGGATGACGTCCGGGATGTCGTCGGTAAGTGTTGGGTTAGTCGTGCTCTGGGATCTGAGGCACAACTATCGACAGGTGATTGGGTTTTCGTATACAGCTGTCCGTAGAACTTCACGATGTCTCCCAGCAACTCAGGTCTAGACGTGACGATTCTGCCATCCTCAGTCTTCAGCTTCGTCGGTTGGCTCTGTCTAACAGATAGTTCTCTTGCAAACACTTTAGAGCCTTTGTTCCGCTCAATAGCTTCTTTAATACAATTTGTATTAAATTGACGCGTGTCGCCAGTCAAAGACTTTAAGATCTGTCTGTTGAGCTGCCGGTATCTGGTAGCATCATCAGAGGATGTCAGAACCATTTTCCGTCTTTCGTCCATAAGCTGCAGGGTATAGTCAGACATCTTTTTGGTTCTGTTTGTACGTCGGGCCTTGAAGACCTTAGACCCAGCCGTATGGACAGCTTCTACGAGCCTGTCGTGGTATGAGTCCACTTCTTCGCAATCTGCTAGGCATTTGAAACGGTTTTGCAGTTCGAGCTAAAAGGGTTCAGGGTTTTGGATGTAGATGGGTAAAGGTCGGAGCGTAGACTTTATCAGTCGGAACCTCTGGAGCTTGACATTTAGGTTCAATGAGCCTCTCACCAGTCGGTGATCGCTCCCGGTTTTAACCGTATTGATTACTGAGACGTCATTGAACATCTGTCTACTCGTCGACAAGATAGAGTCTATCTCGTTTTTTTTCCCCGTCGGGGCTTACCCAGGTCCATTTGCGGTTTTCCGGCTTCTTGAAAGAGGAGTCATCATAAAGAGTCCCTCCTTCTCCATGAAGTCGGCCAACATTTGGCCCCGTGGATTCCGGTCTTCAGTTACAAATTGCCCCACTCTCAGCTCATTCCCGAATCGTTAAACCAGCTTCGCGTCAAAGTCCACCATGACCACAGTGAAATAAGAGTTCGAGGTATGTATGGCTCTAGAGCTATATTTCTAGAAATATCCTCATACATGACCTCAACCTCATCGTCGAAGTGCGTCGAAGTCAGCGCGTAAACCTGTATGGCCTTCAACGAATACCGCTTGGTAATTCTGAGTATAAGGTACGCAACCCTAGTCGACACTCTCCCGATTTTCAGTATGTTGTGGACGAGGGACTTGTGTACTATGATCCCAACACCACCTTGGGACAGTTGGTCGCCCTCCCGGAAATAGAGCAGATTCCCGGATTTCAGGATTATTGTGTCCTCCCCCTCTCTTCGAACTTCAGATAATCCTATTATGTCCCAATGTAACCTGCTCAATTCTTCCTCCAGTTCGATCATCTTCTCGTCGGTCCGCAGTGTGCGTGTGTTGTATGTTGCCAGGGCCAGTAGTCGTCGGTTTTGGTAACGCGGAATCTGCCGGGGATTCTTAGCACCCCCTGCCCTGGCGTAACCACGGCTGTTACCACGGCTGGGAATAGCAGGGCTACCGGGGACTGGGGGCCGCGGTTTAATTGTGTCCTTTATTTGAGGGGATCTGCCATAAGTTAGCCGTTAGATACTTTAGGTAGTCCAATATACCTAATAGATACTTTAGTATATGTCCATCAACACTCACACGCACAGTCATACGAAGTTTTCGTCTTTTCATCGTAAATTTCTACTGTTTTAAAACCTACATGTGAGAATAGTTGTTACGCAACTTTAAATCGATATAGCTCCTAAACGGCCGGTCAAATCGAATAATGTTGAAAGAAAACTAAAAATGTTTTTTACATACCTATTCCACGATACCCCACATGACATAGTTTGTTGACTTTATTTTTTTTAATTTTCACAATATGGCGTCCAGTAGTCGCCATATTGAATTTTCACTAACGTCACGTCTTTAGTGACACTTTCCGGACTGAAAGGAATCGATTGACGTGCTAATCATTAAAATCGATCCAGGCGGTTGGTCTGTATAGTGTTTCAAAGGAACATACATACATACATAGCCTGATGAACACATTACCCTTTGCGTCCCGCAGTCGGGTAAAAAGGGATTAGATATATGACTCTATGTATGTACAGACGCCAGCACATCAAGCTACCCCAATCTGTCAAATTTCCCCATTATAAAGTGAGCCTTATGCTTATGGGATAAAGTTGAAAATCTATAAAAGGAATTTGACAGATTGGGGTAACTTGATGTGCTGGCGTCTGTACTACATACAAATTAATATGACCTACCGGCTGACACTGCTCCGTCACAAAAGTCGTCAAATATTAATATATGTAGGTATATAAACTAAACGTAACTAATAATTCGTATTATGAGCACTTCGCAGACATATTATGTACAGGTTTAATCAGATAATTACTCTGTTTACTAACGAGTGCTGTTCTTTATTTTTTATCGAGTTAGTGTCACAGCGTAGAGATGCGGTGGTGGACGTTTATTGTGTGCGCATGCGCAGTGTCAGTAAGCGCGGAATCAGTGGATAGAGAATGGCGAGAGGTGAAGACCACGCAGGGTTCCGTACGCGGACGCAAAGACCCCAGCGGTGATTTATACGTCTTCTACGATATACCGTACGCTACAGTTCCAAAAAATGAAGAAAAATTTAAAGTAAGATTCAAAAATAACAATACTTCGTAGCGACTATAAGCATTACTTATGTATATTATTATTATATAAAACACCCATATTCGTTACTTCATCAAATCATCATGCTTTTAAGTGGTTCGTTACGTATTTTGTGTATTAGCTCACTCCCAAACAGCGTCTCAGCCTGTTCATGACCTTGAGATAATGGACATTAAGATGGTACAAGTTTTGAGCTAGAGCGTTTTGTGTGACCTTGAGGCAGCTATTTACAATACAATACATTTTAATGTACATGACAAGAGAAATGGTAGTAAAAAAGGAACAGAAAAATAGTTTGCAAGTAGTTATTGCTTTACTAAGTTGGGGTAAGTAAATATATAATTTCCTGAAAAACATAATAATCCATACTTATATTGAATACATAGATGTATCTTATTCATGTAAGAAATAATTATAGCGTGTTGAGCTCTTAATCAGCGTAATGTCTACTACCGATAATTCACATATTTGTAACACAAACACGGAAGATAAATCTATACGATGACTGATAATAAATACCTTTTCAAAGTAATAATATAAGCATGTTACAAGCGACAACAATACTCTGATAATACCATTACATAACACAGGTATATAAGAGTTAAATGTAATTAAGTAGTCGACTAAGACCACTAACACACTCAATTTTAAACTAATAAAGTAAAATGTTTATTTATAATACACACATATATAACTGAATAATATAAGTTTGTATAATATTACTTCTTGCTTATTAATTGTCAAGAATGAAGCATTAAACAGAAAATGGAGAGAAATCATTGGGGTACAAATGATTTGTCTCCATTTTCTGTTTAACGCTTCATTCTTGACAACTAATAATAGTTCAAGATAACACCCAGTTATAGGAATAAATTTGGGCATTTTATTTACATTATCATCATCATAATCATATCACCCACTGCAAAGACACCCAATGCTGGACAAAGACCTCCCCCAAAAATCTCCACAATTACCCGTCTGGCGCTACCCGCATCCAGTGGCTTCAGCGACTCTCACAAGATCATTGGTCCACCTTGTAGAGGACATCAAGCCTACAAGGGCCTACAAGATGTTACTGTGTCTTCCAGTTCGTGGTCGCCACACGTGAATCTTTCTGCCCAAATATATAACAATTATATAAATATATTATGTACCCGCTACTTAAATTGGTTAATATTATTAAATTGTAATATTTAGTATACCGTATATCTTTATCAAGGTGTACATGAAAAGATAATCCTATTTTCAATCACTTGTTCCAAGTATAATGTTGAGAGTTGAGTTATATTGTTTTAAACAAATGTTGACTACAATGAATGGCTAATTATTTGAATGTGATGGATAGCTGCTAATTTGGTTGGTCCTAATAAAAATAAAATAAATAAATATTTTTTATTTCACACAATTATAAAATATTCGAATAATAGTTATTCCATTTTAGCTATTTGTGCACAGTATCATATATCGTGGAGACGGGTCTTGATTGCGATAATAATTTAAGGCAAACCATTATTCAAATAATATAAATTGTGGTGACTAGTGCTAGCTAAGTTATAAAATATAACTTGTATTAAAGGTGTCATAAACGCATTAATGGTATCATAATGCCATTTTCCATTTTCAGGGACCACTCCCAGCACCAGTCTGGTTAGAACCTTACAACGCTGAAGACAAGGGCATAATATGTCCACAGTTCAAAATTGATTTTGAAGCTTTGATGCCCAAACACTTAGTTATGCAAGAGGAATGTCTAGTAGCAACTGTGTACGTACCCGACACAGATCAGAAAAAGTTATCAGTATTAGTCTATGTTCACGGAGGAGGTTTTCAAATAGGGTATGGCAACATGTTGAAACCTAAAAACATGGTAGCCTTTAAAGACTTTATAATAGTGACGTTTAACTACCGTCTTGGAGTACATGGTTTCTTAAGTTTGGGCACAGAAGATGTTCCCGGCAACGCGGGCATGAAAGATCAGATAGCATTACTGTACTGGGTTAAAAAGAATATTGCCAATTTTGGTGGAAATCCTGATGATGTTACCATTGCTGGAGGGAGTGCAGGATCAGCTGCAGTAGATCTGTTAATGATCTCTAAATCAGCTCAAGGATTGTTCCACAGAGTAATACCCGAAAGTGGTGCAAATCTTGCCGCATTTGCTGTTCAGACAGATCCTATGAGAAATGCCAAGAATTGTGCTGCAAAATTGAATTTCACAAATGATGAGGACTTTTATGCCTTGGAACATTTTTATAAGACTACTCCTTTGGAGTCTTTGAACACAATTTCTTTCATGGATGAGACTGATTCCACTTTTGGATTTTCTCCTTGTGTCGAGCGTGTCGATACCAGCCATAAACCGTTTTTAATTGAGTCGCCTTTAAGCATACTGAAGAAGGGCAGCTACAAAAAAGTTCCAATACTCTATGGGTTTGCCAACATGGAAGGTTTAATCCGGGCTGAATTATTTGACCTTTGGAAAAATAAGATGAATGAGAAGTTTTCAGATTTTTTGCCACCTGATTTAGAATTTGACAATGAAGACGAAAAAGAACAAATAGCTACCAAAATAAAGGAATTTTATTTTGGTGATAAGCCGATAGGTCCTGATAACATATTAGGATATATTGATTATTTTTCTGATACTATATTTAGATATCCAGCACTATGGGCAGTAAAACTACATATAGAAGCCGGTCATGACCAAGTATATTTGTATGAATATTCTTTTGTTGACGAAGATACGCCTTTAGTGCCGTACACCAACGTGCGGGGTGCAACTCACTGTGCTCAAACAAGGGCGGTCTTTGATGGTAACTTCACTAATACAGATGAGAGTGTATTTAGCGAAGAATATAGAAATATGAAGAAAATTGTTCGAGAACTATGGCACAACTTCATAAAAACTGGGTAAGTAATAGTAATTCCTTCAGCCTTTTCGGTCTTTACCGTAGGGGCAGTGGTTACCCTGGTGTCAGAGTGGTTCAAGCCGCCAATTCGTCGTCTGATATGTGCCCTCCGAAGCATGGAGAAGCCCAGAAATTAAAACAGTTTAACACTCACCCATCCTCCTGACAAAGCACTCTGTCAGGAGGATGGGTGAGTGTTAGGAAGGTTCTTTACCTCGCCAAATACTTATGGACCGCTGAGTGCAGTTGCAGTTGAGTTTCCAGTTGGTTGGTCTCATAATCATTTATGCTAGATTTCTAAATGAAGACATTCCTTAAGAGCCATTTCACAAAATGATTACGCTCGCGCCGCGCGCCGTACTAATCGGCGCCCACTCGCTCGTGTATCGTAATTTATTGTAGTTTAAACTGATGTTCAAATCGATATTATGGCTAACTAATTGCAAATATTAAAAAAAAACTGTAGAATTCGATTCTACAAAGAACATGGTTTATTTTGGTATAATTTTATTTTAGTAATTACGCTTTATTTAAACCAAAAATCAATATGAAATTTAAAAAAAAAAAACTTAAAATTGGTGTAAGGATTTATTTTTTTACTAATTAATGGTAACAAAATTCAAGAATCTGTTACATTAAACGACGAATAAAATATATGTCTCATGCTGAATGTATGTTTTTAGCTTAGTTTATAAGTATTATTGCTAGATACAGGACGTTGAAATTGACTCTGCGGCGATTTTTCATTAAAATGGTTGTGGGAGATGAATCACTACAGAACAAGCAAATTTTTTTTGGTAAATGTGATACATTAAACGTCAACAAAAACGATTTTTCCATATTTAACATGTATTCAATAATTTCTGGGTATTACTTAAGATGGTAATATAGGAGCCCAAAATCTTAGAAATTCGCGCGAAAACGTGAAATGGCTCTTAATAATAACTTTAATGTTGTGTTTCTGCGTGTGAGTTAGGTCGCTAGAGCTCATCGGGGGGGGGGGGGGGGGGGGAGGGTCAACAACACTTGTTTGCTGACTCTTTTAAAGGCTGGCAACGCACCCGCGACGCCTCTCGTATTGCGAGTGTACATGGGTGGCGGTGATCAGTGATCACTTACCATCAGGTGACCCGCTTGCTCGTTTATTTGGGAACCGATTTCTATAATTCTTCTCTTATATTTTACTGGTTGTACTAGCATTAGCTTGTCAATGGCAAATAATGAGGCCCCAGATGTGAGTTCCGGGTCGGGTCGATAAAAGTGTATTGTAGTTTTTCTGCTATGACAGATGCTTTACAAAAGATATTTCGTTGAAAATAAAGAACAGCCGTTTTTATGAATAATCTTTGTATTTGTAGTAGTTTTTCTTTATCTTTGTGTATATATTCATTTTGTAAATAAAATAAATAAATGTTTGTTCGTTTCAGTACGCCGGTGCCCGAGGGGTCGACACTGCCGGCGTGGCCTGCGGTAGGCGCAGGGCGGGCTCCATACATGTCACTGAACCTACCTATGCAGTTACGCGACTCGTTGCTGCCAGAAGGCACAGCGTTCTGGGATCCAATTTACGAGAAACACTACCGGGATCCCACACCAGCCCCAGTACCACCTGCTAAATATACTGAACTGTGATAAATTCACGTATAAACACTAGTAATTATTTGACGTAGATCTTGCTGAACTTAGTTTAGTTGTCTCTTTCATTAAAATACATAATTAATAGTACGCATCTAATAAAAAAAAATATAAGCCTGTGGTTGCCGGATATAAATATTTTTCTTTTGTTATATTTGTAATAAATTTTAAATGGCCAGTGGTATTAATAACTACTTACTGATCTCATCTTAAACCTACATGGATTTTGAATAAGTTTTCGAATTCGAAAGTCTCTCAACCATTGCCAAGGCATAAAAATATGTTCATGCAATGTGCCTTGGGCGCCCCGTGCCAAGGTACGTTTCCTATAATACCCTATATGCCAATATCCAATCGCTTAACTACAAGCATTGGGTGAAACAATCATTGTTACGAATTGAAGCTTTTTTGGACCATTTTATATTCAAAATTCTTGTGCTATTGTAAATTTTATAATGTGTCATTGTCAGTTGACAGTTTTACCTAGTTAATAAACTAAAGTTTCTTCTTTTACCAGGGTTGATATAGTTATTTAATTTCCTTCCTATATTTAATAATCATCTAAAAACTTATTGATTCAGCCATGCACCATTCAAGTCCATAACGATTGTGAGTACCCTCGTCCCAGGAACATCAAAGGCGATCGAAATGACGATATTATGATTGACTTAAAGCAAATCAATTTAACTAGAATCTCACCTGACACTGTACAAAAGCCAAAAGCATTGATAACGAATCTTCCGATCCGCATTGGTCGTGCGGGTATTCTTATTAACGTTGAGCGTCAATTTCTCAAAACGTTCACAGCCTCGATCCAAAGTTAGGAGCCCTCTGGAGGTGGGTTTAGGCACGGGTTGCGTAGTTTATAATTTTATTTGTTATATTTTAGTTTCCGTTCGCCACATCATCGGTAAATTTGTGAAATCTTCGAAACTATGTGTAATTATTATGTTAAAAAGAGACCTCACATCTGAAGTAAAACTTAGATATACTAAACGTGACTAGTTATGATAAAATAATATAATATATAATAATATCTTGGGACAATGTCACACAGATCATCCTAGCCCCAAACTAAGTAAAGCTTGTAATATGGGTACCAGGCGACGATATACATACTTATATAGATAGATAAATACTTAAATACATAGAAAACATCCATGACTCAGATACAAATATACGTGCTCATCACACAAATATTTGCACTTACCGAGATTCGAACCCAGGACCACCAGCTTCGTAGGCAGGAGCAATACCAACTAGGCTACGGTGACCGATAGAAAGAGAGAAAGAAAATGTGGGCTCACCCCTCTCTCTCTTGCCCCTATAGTAATATACGAAATATAACTCTCTTCCTATCTTCACTAACTTATATCTCCCTCCCAACTTCGCCTCGCCTGATCACACTTTTTGTTACGCTCTCGTCACGCATTCACCAGCTTACTCCCCAAGATAAGCGTGCGTACAGAAATGTTGACGTTTAATCTTTATGTTGCAGTGTACAATCAAATCATGCAGTCATACATTTGTTGATATTTATATTGTTTGGTTGGTGGTATATCATCATCATTATCATATCAGTCGAAATACGCTCACTGCTGGACGAAGGCCTCCCTCAAATATCTCAACAATTGCCGGCCTTGTGCTGTATATACCAAAAAACATTGCGTGGTCCAAGTTACGAACTTAGAGTGAGCATGATGTTAACATGCTCACTCTAAGGTCGTAGCTTGGACCACAACCAAAAACACCAAAATCAAATTTAATGATACCTACTTGTGTTTAGTATAGAAGGAAGGGCCAGAGTTCATTAGACAAGGAACAACTTATTGGCTTCCGTTGGAAAGTAAGAGATGCAAATATTATGTATTTTGTTCTCGTCGACGTTAACACTTTTTTAGTTTGACGGCTCGTACGTTTATCCTTGTCTGCGTAACACTTTTACAAAAAAGTTTGAACGGATTTATACATAAGTGGCTGTCGTAATAAATTCTAGGACATAAAAAGGAGTGCTATTTCGCCATTTTGTTTTAACATGTTTTTATTTGATAATATATATGTGCTTTGTGAAAATTTATTTTTTATTGTGATGCGCATTTAGAAAGAAATAACAATTTTCTTTAAGGATTTCAAATAATCCGTAGAAGTCAAACACATTATTTTATTATTAATTAAGAATTGGTCTCATTCAAGCACTCGACGAGTTAGCATTTCATGAGAATGGTCTGTAAAGAACTAAACACGTGTTGGGTATCAAACCGGTGCAAATCATTTGCTATATGTTATCTTACTTACTTGAGCATATTTTTCTCCGGGTGGAAGAGCGGACGAAATTGCATCTCGGCTTAATGATAATAACCGAAATTAAATGAGAAGGATATGCCAAGAATGGGGGGGGATATGTCATAATCACCATGCTTGGCAGACGGGTTGGTGATGGCAGTATGGTGGTCATAGTGCACAGAAAGATGCCGGTGCCCGTTCTCTGGTAGATATTTCCTCGGGTTGACTTCTACGCCCCCATTGGATGAGATGGGGTGATGATATTCTATCCCGTCAGCACACCGGTCACTATAACACTGCATATAATTTTTTTATTACGTTTAACTAGTAAATCTAAAACATAACTCATTTAAAACGCTGTATGTAACTGTGTAAACATGTTTATAGCGTAAAAAAAGATTATGTCAAATTTTAATAAAAATGTTGTAGGTATACGACGTCTATAACCTATATACTATATTTACTTGTTTTTATTTCTAGTATTTTTACTTTTATAAGTTATTATAAAATTTACGGCTATAATTATAAAATGCCTGCATGGTAGGAATATGCAATCAGTGGAGTGAGCTCCTGGTGACCTGTAATACAGGTTCTTTAGAACCTACATCAGGCACAAGTCTCTCACAAAATAGGTTGTTTACTCCTATTTACCAATTGTCCATGGGTGAGCGTGGTTGTTGGTCGTCCGACGTACATTAAAGTTATCAGTGATTCTTCGTGCTCAGTTTAGCCAGAAATTATTATAATATTGTTTCTTTCCATCCCTGGACACCGCGGACAGGTTCAAGTATTATTTCTGGATCATGTTTATTGTAAGCAATGTTTTGTGATGAGATAATAAATAAAAAAAATAAATAAAAATAACCGCACACACCACGTCCAATAGTATCGAAGCGGCTGTCTCCACTCCAAGTTACATTTTGAAAACTGTATTTATAGACCAGGCCAAGAAAAGCAGCTTCGCGTCATAGATATAAATAGTCTATGGCCATGAACAACCTTAAAACCGTTGGAAATTAGCCTCTACAAAGTAAGACAGGGTCAGTGGTTAGTCGGCTTCTGTTTTCTCTGAAACACTACTCATAAAGTATGGCACTCTTACCTTGTTTGAAATGAGGTTGTTTACTAAGCATTCCAGAAGTTTATATGACACCAATAGCTTGGAATATAGGCCTATAAATCGCTGCCTCCTCAGGTGATTTATCAGGATTTAAGGAGCTATAACTTTCATACCTTAAAAACTCCCGGAAGAACACAAGTTTCCATGAGGTGGTTAAGAGAGTTGAGCATCAATTTCTTCCCTACTTTTACTAGATGTAATAATAATAATAAATATTTATTTTCATCGTCACAAATTACATTTTTACATAAGAAACAGTATAAGCTACAGACCAATAAAAAAAAAAGGAAATCATGGGAGATCTGGTGTATAAACTAAGCCTAGGCCTGTATCTTCTGGATGTATAAGGTATTTTGGGTAGATATCCTTAAGGCCAGCCACCATTTGACTTTGCAGATTTCAGTGGTTCATCTAATTCAGCCTATAATAAGTGGAACCCACAAAACACATCTGGCACAAATAAGCAAAAAAAAAATACTATGACTGGGCAAAAGTTAATTTATTTTTTCAGAAATATAACAATAAACCACCCTAAGATACCATAAAAACGTAACCAACAGCTAACGACAATATCCAAAAATAGCAGCGGCGTATAATTAGATTCATACCCGCACTTATCAATGCAGATTGAAATGTAAAAGAAGACAGTTTGTCCGAGTAGACAGCTCTTCGCGGTGTATGTTAATTAAAGCGAGGCAGTTATTAATCCTCTGGGACTCTGACACTGAAGTCACTCAAATATACCTATATTAGATTGGTTTCAGACATGCCGACGTACACGCGCAGCGTGTTGATCACTTCGTACGTGACATTGTGACAGCGCCTGCTAGTCGCGAGTATGGACTCTCGACTAGCAGACGCTAGTATATACACATGACGACGAAGGAAATGCAGAAATACCCCATGCTGTAGAAAGTCTAATTAATTATCATGATTAACTGTTAGTAGTATGCATATAATTTGACGTCGATGAAAACGCCGATGTCGTCGGCGTACAAATCACTGCATTTATATTTTAGAAAGGCGTTAGGCAAATCTATGGCGACGCATTCCGTGTTTAAGCTCTCTTAAGCGTCTAATTGATGCGACAAGCTGACGAGTCGACAGTTCGACACATTCCCCTCGTTTTCCCTTTTAAGTAAAAAAAATAAAAGTGAGAGAAGCGGCGCCGCCACAATTAAGTTTAAATCCCTAGTCCCAAGAGATCACGCGACACGCGACGAAGCGGCGCTTTGCACTTTGCGTGTCACATTAATCTGAAAACAAGATTTTTTATGCAGTCAATTAATTACAAAGAAGACAAATAAGTGCCGAACAAACTAGCCAGCGAACCAATATGTGATTGGAAGTGAGTCGAAACAATGGGCCAAGAGCCAAGATAAGCCTGTAACTCAATTAACTCCCGAAGGCTCCGGCATTTAACTTTGAAGCTTTCGCACAGTATTTTCGGGTGCGCGATAAACAGCGAGTAGCGTGCGCATACCTATTATTTTCGAAAGGGGGAAAGGGATCGCTGATTTATAATCGTGTTAATGTTACTGTGAAGACGCACATGACGACGTCCCAGCGTGCCGGCCGCCGGGCTGCGAACCGTTTTTGTGATGTTATCTTAGGATTCCCAACACTCAGCCGTGCCGAGTTACACACGCCCTAGGTGACCGGAGTGCTGTTTTGCTACTATTAAGCTGAGTAGTTCTCGTTTCTGACACGTTCAACGGACCTGTAATAAATTTTCACTACCTACTGGCTGTAAATGGTTTAAAGTTTGCAACTGCTATAGTTACAAACTTTAAACGAGCAACCAATATTTACAAGTGTCTTTTGGAATTTTCTGGGAACATGCACGGATTATCATGTCCGGCAACGTGCTACGCTTCGGTACGTGGTTTTGGTTTAGTATTTTAATTAGTTACTGTAACAGCAGGAGAGAAAAATAGAGTGTAACACGCTTTTATTTGACGTCATGATTATAATATGTGAAGCAAAAACTTTACATCTCTGTATACGAAAATTGCGCGGATATAATTTAGAACAGTTAAAGTTCATATGGAAGGAGTGCAGAATTTTTTTTTATTGATACTTTTAATGCCAATTGGCATTGGAAGTATAAATTAGTTAAAATAAAAATGAAATACTTTACACACACTTTTATGTTTTGGCTCAGTCACATACTGGGAAGAGGTGGCAAACTGAGTGTCAAAACTGAGAAGAGATTAATATTATTTGTCTTTAATATTTATGGTATTTGACAATAGAACCAGACATTTATGATTGTAATACAACATTTTAATATGGCTGGTTTCCAATCGGAATAATTAGAATTATTGAATATTTTAGTACTGTTGTATTAACATAAGAGCTTTTTTGGGAAATATTTCATGTTGTTAATATCGTCTTTTCCCCCAATGCTCCATAACTTGACCTGTCAAAGCACCCGCATACCCTATGGTATGCGGGTGCTTTGACAGGTCAAGCAATGGAGCAAAGGACCATGAGTCAAATTGGGCTCAGTGTCCAACAGAGTTATAGCATACGCCGTTGTGAAGGATTTTGTTTGTACTAAAATTGTTATTATGGGCACCACCTTCAATTCCATTGCAGAAAAAAGATATGCACCTAAATAGGTTTTGTAGAAAAAAAACAATTGTTAGGAGTCGTAAAACTTATTGAAACAATATACTCATTCTTAAAATACTTAAAATAGTGGTAAACAATAGATGCGCCTGCGTCCGTCTGATTTACAACATTCTCCATCCCTTTCACACCTCCCGGACGCCTGCGCGGGCGCCCGTCTACTCTCAATCAGTCGACTCGTGATTCTCACGTTGTTAGCTGTGTTTCCGTGTATCCTCTCTTGTTCTGTGATTTACCGACCCTAGCTTGTTGTTTTGGACTCTGTTTATGCTTACGTATTGGTGCGCTTGGTGATTTATTTATTATATTAAACCTGTTAACTTGACCTGGACTGTTTATGGACACTGATTTACCTACCTGTTTTTGCAATGGCTACCGAAGGACGGCGTTATGTGTTGTGCCCACGTTCTGTTTTGCGACAACGGCGGCATATTTTAGATGAACACTTACCAGAAAGACAACCCCGGTATGCAGAATATATTCAACAAAATGCGCTCACCGAGGTAAGTGTACTCATTTCCTGTACACGGCACATATACCTGTTATAAATCTCTATTTAAAATGTCTGTCTGTCATTCTATCTGCTCATATTTTGAGAACTACTGAACCAATCTTAATACAGTTTGTTTCATTAATACATAATTATGGGCTACTTACCATCACGCTAAGTTATCGAAGGGGAAAGCAGAGAGGTTAAATATGAGAGAGGTCAGGAAAAAACGGCGATTAATTAGAAATCCCATTCACTATCAAAGTGGGACCTAAAAAATCCGACTTTTACGTGACCTGTGATGCGGGCACAGCTATAGGCTATAAAAATCCCAAGGGTATGATTATCAAGTCTACGCGGACGGAGTCGCGGGCAAAAGCTAGTCAAAAATAATATGTCGCAGAAAGTATTTTATTTATTGAATGTTATTTTCAAATAGTCTTTACTTTTTTTAGGTTGCGTTTAATAACATCCAAGCCACATGCCATCGGTGTTGGCAAGTAGTGCAAAATGAACCCACAAGAACCGCAAGACCCACAAGAACCGCAAGACCCACAAGAACCGCAAGGCCCACAAGAACCGCAAGGCCCACAAGAACCGCAAGGCCCACAAGAGCCGGGAATACCACCACAAGCAGAAGATCTACAACAAGTCGTTATTCCTGTAGTATGAGAGCGCCCAATGTTGCTTACCGTTGTATTTTTAATGGCTGCCCTAACGCAGAACGTCTTAGAATCCCAGTTACGATTAAAGTACATATTCTTTGTGAGCACCGCTTATACATACCTGAAAGTGCAAGAGTTTGACAAGAACATCTGATGGGTAACGACAGTTGGAACTTTTTGATTGATAATTGTAATGTTACGCATAACTTCAATGTACGTCAGATCACAGATATGACTAATATGCTGGTAAGAACCATTACCCAAGGCCAGAGGTTTGATTTTGAATTAGAAGCTGCATTAACGGATAATGACTTATATTTTTGGACTGGACTAAACTTGCAACAATTCAATAGAATTTTGGAAGAGACTCCTTCTCTAGCACAAAGAAGTAATCGTCCACGGACTGTCCTCGGTATCTATATGACAAAACTAAGAACAGGAGAGTCAAACGAGAGATTGTCAACATTGTTTAATATATCTCGCCGAACACTGGAACGAAAACTTGCACTAGCCAGAGAATGTTTAATGAATGACTTCGTTAACAGACACCTTGGTATTGGCCATATTTCGCGAGAAAATATACTGCAAAGAAACCTACTATTACCAAAAGGCTTGTTTGGCAACGAAGAAAATACAAAAGCCATTGTTATAGCTGACGGCACCTATATGTACATCGAAAAAAGCTCAAACTTTTTATTTCAGAGAAGAACTTACAGCTTGCATAAGTTTCAAAACCTTTTGAAACCTTTACTGATGGTATGTAGTGACGGCTACATTATCGAAGTTTATGGTCCGTATGCAGCTACGGATTCTGATGCATCAATTATGAACAATATATTAAACGACGAGGAAAATCCTTTCCACTGGATGTTTCACTGGAACGATGTGTTCATCTTAGACAGGGGCTTTCGAGATAGCGTAGAAAACTTACAGGCATTGGGATATGAGGCACACATCCCACCGACAAAAGACAGATTCGAAACTCAATTGACCACAGTTCAAGCAAACAAATCAAGATTAATAACATTGTGTCGGTGGGTTGTAGAAGCTGTTAATGGGAAGTTTAAAAATAGATTTAAACTACTGCGACAGGATTATTTTAATAGAGCCTTGCCGCATTTATTTGTTGACTTTAAAATTGCAGCCGCTCTTATTAACGCATTTTACAAGGTAGCTGTGGATAATGAACATGCAAATGAAATATTAAGAATAACCAATGAAAGGCTCCATACACCATATCTTTTGAACGACTATGTACAACTGAGGAACCTGAATAGACAAAGAGCCGTATTTATTACATTGGAAGCAAATCAGCTGGAAGACTTCCCTCGGCTAACAATAAACGAGATTTTCATGATATCGCTTGGGTCTAATCAAATCGAACTTGCTAAATCATATTGCAGCGAACATTTACGCAAAGGTTTATATACGATAGAAGTATGTCGTGAAAATGAATTAAATAATTTAGCAGCATGCAATATCCATCACCAAAATGTGTGGCTATTAAGAGGAAGGATACAGTCAAGACATGTTCGTGCACGTACATATTACGTATACATTCTGGTTAACAGAAACGAAATGGGACGAGATGCCATCGCTCAGTATTATCATGTCTAACAGGTAGACGCACAGTAGGAAGTTGTGCTCATACCATTTCAATAATATGGTATCTAGGGTTAGGCAGGCACATACAATTTAATCCACCGGCAGGATATTTAGACGACATTATTATTGATATTGATTGAAATGTTAATAAAAATAATGTTAACTATTAGCAGCTGTTTTATTTTTTATGTATACATTAAACCTGGAATTAAAACTAGTTAAAGATGTTCAATAAAAAAACCTACAATGCCATAACAGCACTAATTTTTGCAGAATTTTAGTTTATTTATGGTCGGAGCAAAATATTTATAGCAAAATAACCCCATGGATTCTTCGCAAAACTGAATTTAAATCTTTATATTTAGTGTTTTACAAGTATATTCAAAGTGGTCTCATCTCTGTTGGTGGGTGAGCCCAGGCTTCATACATTTTTGCCCATGGTCCTTTGACAGGTCAAGGTCGGTAAGCTAAATGGATAACCCAAAACCGAGGTGAGCACGTACCGAGGACTCTATAGTCCTCACTCTATCTCGGTTTTGGGGGCTCACCTCGGTTTTGGGTTATCCATTTAGCTGAACCTAAACTCATATACCTATAATGATGTTCGCGTTAATATTACAATAACATCAGGATTTCAAGTCAAAGTAGATACTAGTGAAGGCAATCTAATAAGCCCAAACAGTATAAGATTAGTGACACAGTTTCTGTGAACACATTCCAGATCCATTTTCAGGAACCTGGACATCATCTGGGTCCAAAATATCTAATTGTGATAAAAAATCTAACGAACCTGAGTTCGATGAGAATTCATCATATCAGCCGAAAGACGTCCACTGCTGGACAAAGGCCTCCCTCAAAGATCTCCACAATTGCCGGTCTTGCGCTATCCGCATCCAGCGTTTTCCAGCGCCCGCACAAGATCATCGGTCCATCTTGTAGGGGGCCTGCCCACGCTGCGTCTTCCGGTTCGTGGTCGCCACTCGAAAACCTTTCTGCCCCAGCGGCCGTCGGCTCTACGAGCTATGTGCCCTGCCCACTGCCACTTCAGCTTGGCAATTCTTAGGGCTATGTCGGTGACTTTGGTTCGCCTGCGGATCTCATCATTTCTGATTCGATCTCGCAGGGAAACTCCAAGCATAGCCCTTTCCATTGCTCTTTGGGTGACCTTGAGCCGCCTGATAAGGCCCATAGTTAGCGACCACGTCTCTGTTCCGTAAGTCATCACTGGCAACACACACTGGTAGAAGACTTTCGACTTGAGACACTGCGGTATTTGGGACGAGAAGATATTACGTAGCTTCCCGAACGCTGCCCAGCCGAGTTGGATTCTACGATTGACCTCCTTCTCGAAGTTGGACCTACCTAGTTGGATGGTCTGTCCTAGGTAAATATAGTTCTCTACAACTTCGAGTGCAGAGTCTCCAACCTTAACTAGAGTGGGTGCAACATGGATGTTTGACATAATTTTCGTCTTATCCATGTTCATTTTCAGATCCACTTGTTGAGAGACTCTGCTGAGGCCATCGAGCATTGTACCGAGGTCGTCAAGGGTCTCAGCCATGACAACTATATCGTCGGCAAATCGAAGGTGGGTGATGTACTCGCCATTGACATTGATGCCAAAGCCTTTCCAGTCCAGAAGCTTGAAGACATCTTCCAATGCAGCGGTGAACAGTTTCGGAGATATAACATCTCCCTGTCTCACACCTCGCTGCAAGTGGATAGGTTTCGAGTTCTGGACCTGGAGTCGCACTGACATAGTGGCGTTTTCGTACAAACACTTTAACACCTCGATATACCGGTAGTCGATTTGGCACCTTTGGAGAGACCTCAGTACGGCCCAAGTTTCGATCGAATCGAAGGCTTTCTCATAGTCCACAAACGCTAAGCATAATGGCTGGTTATACTCTTCGGTCTTCTGTATAACCTGCCGCAGCGTATGTATGTGGTCTATGGTACTAAAGCCTTTACGGAAACCGGCTTGTTCGGGAGGCTGGAAGTCGTCAAACCTGCGTGCAAGACGATTCGTAATGACCCTCGAAAACAACTTGTAAACATGGCTCAGCAGTGTGATGGGTCTGTAATTCTTCAAGAGGGTTTTATCGCCCTTTTTGAAGAAGAGCACCACCACACCCCTGTGCCATGCTTTTGGCGTTTGACCTTCTAGTATGACGGAGTTAAATAACTTCTGAAGGGCCCGTAGGATTGGTGTACCACCCGCCTTCAGAAGCTCTGCCGTAACTCCATCATCACCAGGCGCCTTGTTGTTCTTAAGCTGTTCGAGAGCCATTCTAATCTCGCACAGGCTGACGTCCGGGATGTCGTCGGTGAAGTGTTGGGTTAGTCGTGCTCTGGGATCTGAGGCACAACTATCGACAGGTGACTGGGTTTTCGCATACAGCTGTCCATAGAACCTCTCGATCTCTCCCAGCAACTCAGGTTTAGACGTGACGATTCTGCCATCCTCAGTCTTCAGCTTCGTCAGTTGGCTCTGTCCAACAGACAGTTCTCTTGCAAACACTTTAGAGCCTTTGTTCCGCTCAATGGCTTCTTTAATACAATTTGTATTAAATTGGCGCGTGTCGCGAGTCAAAGACTTTGAGATCTGTCTGTTGAGCTGCCGGTATCTGGTAGCATCATCAGAGGATGTCAGAACCATTTTCCGTCTTTCGTCCATAAGCTGCAGGGTATAGTCAGAGATCTTTTTGGTTCTGTTTGTACGGTGGGCCTTGAAGACCTTAGACCCAGCCGTATGGACAGCTTCTACGAGCCTGTCATGGTATGAGTCCACTTCCTCGCAATCTACTAGGCATTCGAAACGGTTTTGCAGTTCGAGCTGAAAGGGTTCAGGGTTTTGGATGTGGATGGGTAAAGGTCGGAGCGTAGACTTTATCAGTCGGGACCTCTGGAGCTTGACATTTAGGTTCAATGAGCCTCTCACCAGTCTGTGATCGCTCCCGGTTTTAACCATATTGATCACTGAGACGTCATTGAACACCTGTCTACTCGTCGACAAGATAAAGTCTATCTCGTTTTTTGTTTTACCATCGGGGCTTACCCAGGTCCATTTGCGGTTTTCCGACTTCTTGAAAAAGGAGTTCATCATAAAGAGTCCCTCCTTCTCCATGAAGTCGGCCAACATTTGGCCCCGGGGATTCCGGTCTCCAGTTCCAAATTGCCCCACTTTCAGCTCATTCCCGAATCGTTTACCCAGCTTCGCGTTAAAGTCCCCCATGACCACAGTGAAATAAGAGTTCGAGGTATGTATAGCTCTAGAAATATCCTCATACATGACCTCAACCTCATCGTCGGAGTGCGTCGAAGTCGGCGCGTAAACCTGTATGACCTTCAACGAATACCGCTTGGTAATTCTGAGTATAAGGTACGCAACCCTAGTCGACACACTCTCGATTTGCACTATGTTGTGTACGAGGGACTTGTGGACTATGAACCCAACTTTGATGAAATAGTATCATTACATAATATCATAACAGATACATGCCTCCCGGAACAATGCCGGATGAAAGGGCACTCCAGCCTTCCGGCAAACATTTCCAAAATGGCGCCGCCTCGTTGGAATTGGCCCACTCTGTCCACCTTGGACGCGGCGCGCTTATGCATGGTCGAATGAGTTATTTACTTTAGTTTAATCGCTGTAATACTCTCGATGTTAGTTTGGGGATGAAATCAACAAAACTACATTTTCGTAAATTTTGGGCTAAATTTGCTGTTTGAACGTGGTTTAATTAGCACCATAAGTTTATAGGCATTCAAACATAATGATTGGAAAAACCACTCGACCAACTGGTCAGTCGTCATAACATTGCAGTAATTAGACGTCGATTGTACAAGACTTCGCAGTATGATATTTTCTCAGTAAAATCTAAAAAAAGTTTGGGAAACTAGTAAGTTCCCAAAGCAAAAAAAAAATAAAACGTGACTTTTTTAAGATTGGTGTACCTAATTGCCAGACATAAGCTACGGTAAGCGTTTACCATAAGTTGCTCCGCATTCTTGTTTGCCGCCTTTGCCTTCTTAGAGATTCGATGACATTTTAAATTGAGTCTGCCTAGTACTTAGATACTAGAATCGCGTTATCGCTTGCGTCTATCAGATCTATAGTCTTTAGGCTGCTTAACCAAAACAAATTAACATACAAACGAACAGACACACTTACAGAATGATATTATTAATATGAGTAATTAATACGTAATGTACCTAACAATAATCCAATTTAATTTTTTATAATAATTTACGTTTATATTTTCATAATTTAAAATACGTAGGTAGGTAGTACACGATACGCGTAATTTATTTGGTTGTTCTAACAGTAATCATATTACATTTTTTACGTTTAAAAAAAAACACATGGTAGTGTACCATACGTACGATGCACGCATAATTTATTTGATATTATGTAACAATAATCCTTTCTAATTTTTTATACATATCCCTACGTGCGTTGATACGCTACCAAGGGTCAGCGCAGACAGAGAGGAGCGCAGCGGAGAGGATTTTATTAAGGCACTAGAAAATCAACTTTAGAGCTATAGGAATAAAGTGCATATATGCTTGAACCTGACAAAATGCTCGCACTTTATTTAAATAATTTTAATGTTGATTTTCTAGTGCCTTACTAATATCCTCTCCGCTGTGCTCCTCTCTGTCTGCGCTGACCCTAACTGTCACGGCAATATATGGAATTCATTGGAATTAAAGTGGCGCCTTCTGTCGAATATTGGTCGTACCAACTCAGAAACCTTTGTGGGCTCATGCACATCACTTTCTGAAGATGATCACATGATCGAATGCATAGTTTACGATTTTATAAAAACCATAACCACAAAAAAATCAAAATCACCAATACGAGAACATTTAGAATACTTTTAATTTAACGTTTTAAGTAACTAGTTGTTATTTTGGTAGATCAGATATTTTAACTTTTAATATTTAATAAATTAAAACACGTGGTACACTATACGCGTAATTTATTTGATACCCGATACACGCCAAAAGCATCTCGAAGACCATAAAATGTTGCTCGCTGTTTATCTAATGCCGACATAAGACCTCTGTAGGAGTAAATTGTGCTTCTGGAACCAGAAATTTCAACTTTACGATATGTTGCTGTTCTATATCAATAAATAATGAGGTTGGCAGAGTTGAGAAGGTGGAGAGGTAGGTAAGATATCTGTTTATATCAGTACTTGCTTGGACGATCGATACTCGTGTTAAGTGTTAATATGTGTTAATATAATGTATGAAGACACCATAATATGTAGTTATAATTTTAGTATTGAATTTTCCAATCCGTATTTAAATCTTTATCACTATAGAATATAATATATCCTGGGACATTATTCACACGGCCATCTGATCCCAAACTAAACAAAGCTTGTACTTTTCTTTTGTAAATACATACTATTATAGATATTGCACCCAGACTCAGGACAAACATAGATACGAATCGAACCCACGACCCACGGCGTGAAAAGCAAGCATTTATCAGCCACGCCAAAAGGCTCGTCGATTTTTTTGTGTGAAAATCTTAATGTGGTTCAAAAAATACATCTACTTACCAAGTTTCAACAGTACAGCTCTTATGGTTTCGGAAAAAAGTGGATGTGACATACAGACGGACAGACAGACAGACAGACATGATGAATCTATAAGGGTTCCGTTTTTTGCCATTTGGTTACGGAACCCTAGAAAATGAATTTTATAGGCTTCTTGTTATTTAAATTTGGTTATATAATACAACAAACGCAACTATAGTCAAAATCCAAAAATTTAAAAGGTTTTGTTACATCTTCGATGATTGACAAAAATATGAAAAAAAATGACAATTCAAATTTTTGAGGTAATTGTCGTCGTCGTCATAATACCTTATAGAATCATGATCATTTATTTTCTTCAAATTATATTATTTATAACTATTTTTAATTATATTAGTACGTAGTCAAAAAAAAATTGAGTTTCAGTTCTATGTATGGGGAACCCCCAAAATATTGTTCTTTTTCTATTATTTTGTGAAAATCTTAATGCGGTTCACAGAATACATCTAGTTACCAAGTTTCAACAGTACAGCTCTTATAGTTTCGGAAAAAGTGCCTGTGACATACGGACGGACAGACAGACATGACGAATCTATAAGGGTTCCGTTTTGGTAGTCTTGGTAGCGTATCAACGCACGTAGGGATATGTATAAAAAATGAGAAAGGATTATTGTTACATAATATCAAATAAATTATGCGTGCATCGTACGTATGGTACACTACCATGTGTTTTTTTTTTAAACGTAAAAAATGAAATATGATTACTGTTAGAACAACCAAATAAATTACGCGTATCGTGTACTACCTACCTACGTATTTTAAATTATGAAAATATAAACGTAAATTATTATAAAAAATTAAATTGGATTATTGTTAGGTACATTACGTATTAATTACTCATATTAATAATATCATTCTGTAAGTGTGTCTGTTCGTTTGTATGTTAATTTGTTTTGGTTAAGCAGCCTAAAGACTATAGATCTGATAGACGCAAGCGATAACGCGATTCTAGTATCTAAGTACTAGGCAGACTCAATTTAAAATGTCATCGAATCTCTAAGAAGGCAAAGGCGGCAAACAAGAATGCGGAGCAACTTATGGTAAACGCTTACCGTAGCTTATGTCTGGCAATTAGGTACACCAATCTTAAAAAAGTCACGTTTTATTTTTTTTTTGCTTTGGGAACTTACTAGTTTCCCAAACTTTTTTTAGATTTTACTGAGAAAATATCATACTGCGAAGTCTTGTACATGTTGATCTTGTAGCCATATAGACATGACTGATCTGCTGTGTTACGTGAACTATCTGTAAATGATTGCTATCATATACTTAATTTAAAATTATTGACTCTGTCTCAAAATGAATAATGTTATTGTTTCGAAGTATTTCTTTTGTATACCTAAATATAATCTAAAATAATAAGCATTCAGACAACCGATCGAGCATATATTGTGTTTGCCTACTAAATAATTACTCTAATTGGACTAAATCCCGTGTTCATGCCCGCTTGAGTATGTTTCGCCGGACCGTCTCAACTGGGTCGTGTTGAAACCGGTAGTAGATGAACCCACTGAGTTTGTTTCGCTGGGTCTTCTCAGTTGGGGCGCATTGGATCCGGTGGTAGCATTAAAGCGCGACCGTCGTTATTAACACAAGGTCCGTCATAATAATAATACCTTTAATATAGACAGAACCATTGACAATATGTAGTAAAAATATTAGACTTAAACTAGATAATTAAACATAATCTCTTGACAATAACTTGATACGAGCTAGCTAAATATCATTTCTGTAATAAAATAAATTTTATAAATGTTTTCATACAAGATGTACCTAAATATCTATGTTACTAGAAATAATATCTAATGTATACAACTATATTACTGCAAACATGTTCTGACTATTTACAAGCGTTTTTTTGAAGTCTACGTGAATAAAAACCTTTTTTATTTTATTTTATCGACGTCTAATTACTGCAATGTTATGACGACTGACCAGTTGGTCGAGTGGTTTTTCCAATCATTATGTTTGAATGCCTATAAACTTATGGTGCTAATTAAACCACGTTCAAACAGCAAATTTAGCCCAAAATTTACGAAAATGTAGTTTTGTTGATTTCATCCCCAAACTAACATCGAGAGTATTACAGCGATTAAACTAAAGTAAATAACTCATTTGACCATGCATAAGCGCGCCGCGTCCAAGGTGGACAGAGTGGGCCAATTCCAACGAGGCGGCGCCATTTTGGAAATGTTTGCCGGAAGGCTGGAGTGCCCTTTCATCCGGCATTGTTCCGGGAGGCATGTATCTGTTATGATATTATGTAATGATACTATTTCATCAAAGTTGGGTTCATAGTCCACAAGTCCCTCGTACACAACATAGTGCAAATCGAGAGTGTGTCGACTAGGGTTGCGTACCTTATACTCAGAATTACCAAGCGGTATTCGTTGAAGGTCATACAGGTTTACGCACCGACTTCGACGCACTCCGACGATGAGGTTGAGGTCATGTATGAGGATATTTCTAGAGCTATACATACCTCGAACTCTTATTTCACTGTGGTCATGGGGGACTTTAACGCGAAGCTGGGTAAACGATTCGGGAATGAGCTGAAAGTGGGGCAATTTGGAACTGGAGACCGGAATCCCCGGGGCCAAATGTTGGCCGACTTCATGGAGAAGGAGGGACTCTTTATGATGAACTCCTTTTTCAAGAAGTCGGAAAACCGCAAATGGACCTGGGTAAGCCCCGATGGTAAAACAAAAAACGAGATAGACTTTATCTTGTCGACGAGTAGACAGGTGTTCAATGACGTCTCAGTGATCAATATGGTTAAAACCGGGAGCGATCACAGACTGGTGAGAGGCTCATTGAACCTAAATGTCAAGCTCCAGAGGTCCCGACTGATAAAGTCTACGCTCCGACCTTTACCCATCCACATCCAAAACCCTGAACCCTTTCAGCTCGAACTGCAAAACCGTTTCGAATGCCTAGCAGATTGCGAGGAAGTGGACTCATACCATGACAGGCTCGTAGAAGCTGTCCATACGGCTGGGTCTAAGGTCTTCAAGGCCCACCGTACAAACAGAACCAAAAAGATCTCTGACTATACTCTGCAGCTTATGGACGAAAGACGGAAAATGGTTCTGACATCCTCTGATGATGCTACCAGATACCGGCAGCTCAACAGACAGATCTCAAAGTCTTTGACTCGCGACACGCGCCAATTTAATACAAATTGTATTAAAGAAGCCATTGAGCGGAACAAAGGCTCTAAAGTGTTTGCAAGAGAACTGTCTGTTGGACAGAGCCAACTGACGAAGCTGAAGACTGAGGATGGCAGAATCGTCACGTCTAAACCTGAGTTGCTGGGAGAGATCGAGAGGTTCTATGGACAGCTGTATGCGAAAACCCAGTCACCTGTCGATAGTTGTGCCTCAGATCCCAGAGCACGACTAACCCAACACTTCACCGACGACATCCCGGACGTCAGCCTGTGCGAGATTAGAATGGCTCTCGAACAGCTTAAGAACAACAAGGCGCCTGGTGATGATGGAGTTACGGCAGAGCTTCTGAAGGCGGGTGGTACACCAATCCTACGGGCCCTTCAGAAGTTATTTAACTCCGTCATACTAGAAGGTCAAACGCCAAAAGCATGGCACAGGGGTGTGGTGGTGCTCTTCTTCAAAAAGGGCGATAAAACCCTCTTGAAGAATTACAGACCCATCACACTGCTGAGCCATGTTTACAAGTTGTTTTCGAGGGTCATTACGAATCGTCTCGCACGCAGGTTTGACGACTTCCAGCCTCCCGAACAAGCCGGTTTCCGTAAAGGCTTTAGTACCATAGACCACATACATACGCTGCGGCAGGTTATACAGAAGACCGAAGAGTATAATATAAGTATAGCTCAGCCAGTAGTCTCGGATGATAATAAAGATTTACGATACCAAACGATGTACACACATATAAATAACAGATTTCATACAACTGAGCCATACTACTATATAATAAAATTATAGCACTACTGGCGGTATAATTTTCCTAGCTCTTATTGCTTATTCTACCATTACAATCGACGCATAGATATCTGTTTTAAGTCACAATAAGGCAGGATTATGAGACAGATATACATTATTCTACTAATAATAACAAGAAGTTAGTTTTAGTTGCCTGATAAGTTTTTAACCGCAAACCCGCAACAATAAGTAAACAGTCTCGAACTGAAAAAGGGATTATATATAATTTTAAAAACGTATGCTTCGAATTTGGAATTAACATTTTTTCATATCCAGACTCTTTGTTAAGTGCCAGTAACATAGATTGATTATTTATTTAAACCTTTTTAGAACTAAATGACTACTAATTATATCGAAAAATCAATACCACCTCTTTTTTACAAAGGAGTGTACCTATATATTATAAAAATATTTATTTACGCTGCACGGATATCTACCTTCAAAAGTTATTTAAAAAAGAATAATGTCCTTTTGGTCAAATTTCGGCTATAGCGGCTGTACACTAGCATATAGTCTGCGCGGGAAATAATTATATTATGTACCGCGCAGTTGTACAATAGGGCAGAAGTGCATTTTATATTCCCTCACTCTCATAATCTTAATAAAATACATAAGTGAAAATACCTGGAACTGAGCGAGTGCGCAAGATTTGCTATAATTATAATAATAATATTTAGGGACAATGTCACACAGATCATCCTAGCCCCAAACTAAGCAAAGCTTGTACTATGGGTACTTGGCGACGATATACATACTTATATAGATATATAAATACTTATATACATAGAAAATATCCATGACTCAGAAACAAATATTCGTGCTCATCACACAAATATTTGCACTTACCGGGATTCGAACCCAGGACCACCAGCTTCGTAGGCAGGAGCACTACCAACTGGGCTACGATTTTTTAAGATATTCCACATTACTTGGGCATTGGGCCCGAAGGTATCTTCGCGTGATGTGGAATTCACGCGAAGATACCTTCGAGTCCAACAAAAAATAAATGACATCTTATTTGTAATCATTTTAATTTCTCTTCCTATTAAACTATAAGCGTGTTAACTCTGCTATAGAAGTTTCTGACTGGATTCGAAATAACACAACTTATAGTTTATAATATAAAATAAGGTCAAGTTATGTACCTAAGTTTTGGATTAAGCCCTTATTTAAGTAAATTATTTCTTTATCGTATAGGCAGTGGTTAACCTTATATCAGAGTTGTTCAAGCCACCCAGTAGCCAGTAGGCCTCTGAAATAGCTTAGCGACTTGTTTCAAACAACTACAACCGGGACCGACAACAGTTTAACGTGCCCTCCGAAGCACGAAATTTTGTTGTTGGAAATTATTTTTATTATTATTTACTCAGCTTTTTTTTCAAGTTATCGTAAAAGCTGTCGAGATTTTAAGAGTACGGAACCATCAATATGCGACTTTTACTTATATACCTACTTAGAGAGTCATTTCACAAATGGGATTATTTGTATCTGTAATGCGGTAACCAGAGTGAGATACATTTTTTTTACTTTAATATGTCGTGTTTTTTTAAATAAGATTTATATGGCATTCCATTTGCAAACATTTTAAAATATTCGTTAGATTCGATCATTTGAAAAAGTTAAACATAAATTAATCATAATTTCATACATACAAAATACGAATAAACTCCCTCCGAACTGTTACTAATTTAATAATTAGTGATAAAAGTATTGTATTGTAATAAGTAGGTATACATAAATTGACTGAGGTTTCGTAACATTTTTTTAAAATTTGGTTTAGCCGCCCTGGCTTTTTCGGCATTATGAGCCATCTTCAGTAGTACGATATATATTTTCCTTAAAGTTAGTATACTAACTTCATGAAATTTAAGATATTTTCATATTTTTCATTTTGTTGGTTTTCTTCATTAAGTCAATGTCAAGTAAAGTCTGACACAATCAAGTATTAATATATATTTACAAAACAAATTTTATTTATTTTATTGTGATTTATTTTAGTTTATTTTGATGTTGAACATTTTATGAATACTTACTTATTTTATATGAACATTTTAAATTATTCATAAGGATTTTTGTTATAATTTTATTTCTTGACATTTCTAAGTCACCAATCATTGTCACTAAATGTAATTGTTAATAATAAGATTAGAAATTAATTAAAATTAGAACAAATGTTAACCTAATAATTTTGAATGACATATTTATGTCGAATATAGTGAAACTATACCAATGCTTCCAACAACTATGTAACCTATATTCTGGCAAATAAACATTTTCATTTCATTTCATTCATTTCATTCATTTCATTCAGTTCATTCATTTCATTCATTTCATTCATTTCATTCATTTCATTCATTTCATTCATTTCATTCATTTCATTCATTTCATTCATTTCATTCATTTCATTCATTTCATTTCAAATGGGTAATAGAATATGAGAAGCTAAAATATGTAGTAGGTATATCAGTTATCTGGTTTCCATAGTACGAGCTCTGCTTAGTTTGGGATCAGATGGCCGTGTGTAAATGTCCCAGGAGATTATTATTCTTGTTACATTGCACCCTTTGGCTTTTAGTGTACCGACCGTTGTATATTATATCAATACTTTATAATAATATCAATACGTTGGCTCACAGAATTGATCTCTTTTCGTGCACAGTGAACGAATTCACACAGGTCGCATATTGTGCAATTTGTTTAGTTTAAGTTACTATTGAGTTACCATTTTTTATTTAATAACATTTAATATATGATACTAATGGTTTAGATACTTAGCTAACTTACTATACAACTATTTGTAATGTACCTGTTCACCGACAACTGCCCCTCTCAATAACTCCATTCTCCGATCTTTACTTTGGTTGTCTGGAAGAGATCACATTTTGTGATAAGACCGCCCATTGTATACTTTTAAGGTTTTAATTGTTTTTTATTTTGTTATTTCTTTGGTGTACAATAAAGAGTTTATCTATCTAACTTATCTAAGTTATTGCCAAAGAGATTATTTACAGGGTTAATTATCTAAATTTGTAGTTTTAGAAATATTTTACTACATCTTGCCTGAATGGTTCTGTCTATATTAGGGTGAGAATTCAATATTAAAGTATGGCAGACCTTGTTTATAATGACGTTCGCGTTTTAATGCTACCACCGAATCCAATGCGTCCCAACCGCGATGACCTTTTTTTTATCTTTTTTTTTTTTACGTAACACTATAGTTAGCCTAGGAGGCTTTCACTACTTCACCGGACTATAGAGGCGAGCAGAGGGCTCAAACCGTCAGCAATTAAGTAACCCGCGCCGGAAGGCACCCCCTGTGGGGTTCGAACCTCGACTCTGGGCGATTACTGGCGGAGAGAGGGCAGAGATCATCATTTTAGGGAGCACCGAAACAATGAGTACTTCTAAAGTTACTTATAAAAATGAAGAGGTAATCAGTGCAACTGTAAATCATTGCTTATTTGCTTTTACTCTAAACTTCTGGTATGTAAACTTTTGGCAATAAATCTTTATTATTATTATTATTTTATACAGTATGTAACGCAATTTCTCCGTTCTTCTTAAGAAGTACAAATTTTTGTTTCTATTCTCTCTATCGAGCAAAAAAAAGATGTAAGTAAACCGTTTTGTCAAAAAAAAAATATTTGATAAATAAAAAACCCGACTGCGTAAATAATGAACCAAACTACGTACATAGACAAAGAACTGAAAAGAAAAAAACAAGCACATAGATGGCTGGTGGTCTAAAATTATATAATGTAATATTGAATGAATACTATTGAAGAAAATAAAATATATTCTAATAATGGAACATAACAACTGAACAGTCGGGATCCATTAGTCGACAGCCAATCTAATTTGTCAATGGTTCCCGACTGTTCAGTTGTTATGTTTCATTATTAGAATATATTTTAATTTCTTCAATAGTATTCATTCAATATTACATTATATAATTTTAGACCACCAGCCATCTTTGTGCTTGGTTTTTTCTTTTCAGTTCTTTGTCTATGTACGTAGTTAGGTTCATTATTTACGCAGTCGGGTTTTTTATTTATTAAATATTTTTTTTTTATTTTGTACTTTTTAGTTATGAGTTCCTAGCTAGTTTCAAAAATAAGTTAACCACATTAAGTATATATTATAATTTTTGTTCTTAATATTTATGTTTTTTTTTTTATATTTTTATATATAAAGTACCCGAGAGATGCCATCAATATCGATTGGTAATAAGGCTGTTTTGCAAAGTCGTGACAAAACGTATACAAACCTATTGATTCTGATGCATTTTTGATCAATGTGCAATTTCCAGTCACAATAACGATCAACTGTTATTAGTCCGATCAAGGAATGACTCAAAGGTATAGAGTGCGTGAGCGGGAACCTAAGGGATATTTTCAGAAACTTGTTCAGAGTACTTAGAGGGAAAATATACTAAAAGTCCTGACGTCTAGGAGGTTAGGCGGAGGGAGGAGGGGGGAGGGGGGACAAAGACCTCAATTTTAGGTTTTTTGCTAATATCTTTAAAAAGTTGCGTTTTAGCAAAAAATATTCCAAGATAAAATTAAAGCTTACAAAATTCACTATAACTTTGATCTCATATACTTTTTCATATTTCCATTCGTTTATGAGCTACATGCTCCAGAAATATAGATAATTTAAAGTATTCAGCGGAACTCTTACAGATGCCTTGAGAAGTTTAGGAGACCTGATATGCTTCTGGAGGGAGGTGTGCTGGATGGAGTGAAGGCCGTCATCGCTCACATACAATGGTCCTTATCGGGACTAAGTGCGGAATTCAAACCCACTAGCATATTAGTGGGAACAAGATGATGATGAGTTATTCAGCGTGATGACCATTACCTGATGCCCGAATTATCTCTAAATTTATTTTAACATAAGCTGGGAGAACCTCCACGAGGTAAGGGCGGTAACAGTAAGATCTCGCGTTTTTTTGTAACAGCAGATAACTGAGCTTAGACGGGAAAAACATCATGGAGATTGCTTTTCGCTCAATGCTCACTTTAGGAAACGCAACCTTACTGGCTAAAACTGAAAAATGACGATGAATGAATGAATGACAAAAAATGAAATGCAATAGCATGGATATGAACACATCTTCTTCTTACACTTATTTACCGGCTACGATACAACATCAGCAACGTTTAGAAGAAGCAAGGTGGGTTTCTGTAAATTGTATTTAAATTGGGAAATTATTAAGGAAGCAGCAAAGATCTTTTACAACCCAAGCTCCAGCCATAGTGATGTTGCAGAAGCTGGGAAAGTGTGCTTCCTGAAGTGGTATGGGACACCAGCAAAAATGACCCTTCTCAATGTAATTCTTCAAGAGGGTTTTATCGCCCTTTTTGAAGAAGAGCACCACCACACCCCTGTGCCATGCTTGTGGCGTTTGACCTTCTAGTATGACGGAGATAAATAACTTCTGAAGGGCCCGTAGGATTGGTGTACCACCCGCCTTTAGAAGCTCTGCCGTAACTCCATCATCACCAGGCGCCTTGTTGTTCTTAAGCTGTTCGAGAGCCATTCTTATCTCACACAGGATGACGTCCGGGATGTCGTCGGTAAGTGTTGGGTTAGTCGTGCTCTGGGATCTGAGGCACAACTATCGACAGGTGATTGGGTTTTCGTATACAGCTGTCCGTAGAACTTCACGATGTCTCCCAGCAACTCAGGTCTAGACGTGACGATTCTGCCATCCTCAGTCTTCAGCTTCGTCGGTTGGCTCTGTCTAACAGATAGTTCTCTTGCAAACACTTTAGAGCCTTTGTTCCGCTCAATAGCTTCTTTAATACAATTTGTATTAAATTGACGCGTGTCGCCAGTCAAAGACTTTAAGATCTGTCTGTTGAGCTGCCGGTATCTGGTAGCATCATCAGAGGATGTCAGAACCATTTTCCGTCTTTCGTCCATAAGCTGCAGGGTATAGTCAGACATCTTTTTGGTTCTGTTTGTACGTCGGGCCTTGAAGACCTTAGACCCAGCCGTATGGACAGCTTCTACGAGCCTGTCGTGGTATGAGTCCACTTCTTCGCAATCTGCTAGGCATTTGAAACGGTTTTGCAGTTCGAGCTAAAAGGGTTCAGGGTTTTGGATGTAGATGGGTAAAGGTCGGAGCGTAGACTTTATCAGTCGGAACCTCTGGAGCTTGACATTTAGGTTCAATGAGCCTCTCACCAGTCGGTGATCGCTCCCGGTTTTAACCGTATTGATTACTGAGACGTCATTGAACATCTGTCTACTCGTCGACAAGATAGAGTCTATCTCGTTTTTTTTCCCCGTCGGGGCTTACCCAGGTCCATTTGCGGTTTTCCGGCTTCTTGAAAGAGGAGTCATCATAAAGAGTCCCTCCTTCTCCATGAAGTCGGCCAACATTTGGCCCCGTGGATTCCGGTCTTCAGTTACAAATTGCCCCACTCTCAGCTCATTCCCGAATCGTTAAACCAGCTTCGCGTCAAAGTCCACCATGACCACAGTGAAATAAGAGTTCGAGGTATGTATGGCTCTAGAGCTATATTTCTAGAAATATCCTCATACATGACCTCAACCTCATCGTCGAAGTGCGTCGAAGTCAGCGCGTAAACCTGTATGGCCTTCAACGAATACCGCTTGGTAATTCTGAGTATAAGGTACGCAACCCTAGTCGACACTCTCCCGATTTTCAGTATGTTGTGGACGAGGGACTTGTGTACTATGATCCCAACACCACCTTGGGACAGTTGGTCGCCCTCCCGGAAATAGAGCAGATTCCCGGATTTCAGGATTATTGTGTCCTCCCCCTCTCTTCGAACTTCAGATAATCCTATTATGTCCCAATGTAACCTGCTCAATTCTTCCTCCAGTTCGATCATCTTCTCGTCGGTCCGCAGTGTGCGTGTGTTGTATGTTGCCAGGGCCAGTAGTCGTCGGTTTTGGTAACGCGGAATCTGCCGGGGATTCTTAGCACCCCCTGCCCTGGCGTAACCACGGCTGTTACCACGGCTGGGAATAGCAGGGCTACCGGGGACTGGGGGCCGCGGTTTAATTGTGTCCTTTATTTGAGGGGATCTGCCATAAGTTAGCCGTTAGATACTTTAGGTAGTCCAATATACCTAATAGATACTTTAGTATATGTCCATTAACACTCACACGCACAGTCATACGAAGTTTTCGTCTTTTCATCGTAAATTTCTACTGTTTTAAAACCTACATGTGAGAATAGTTGTTACGCAACTTTAAATCGATATAGCTCCTAAACGGCCGGTCAAATCGAATAATGTTGAAAGAAAACTAAAAATGTTTTTTACATACCTATTCCACGATACCCCACATGACATAGTTTGTTGACTTTATTTTTTTTAATTTTCACAATATGGCGTCCAGTAGTCGCCATATTGAATTTTCACTAACGTCACGTCTTTAGTGACACTTTCCGGACTGAAAGGAATCGATTGACGTGCTAATCATTAAAATCGATCCAGGCGGTTGGTCTGTATAGTGTTTCAAAGGAACATACATACATACATAGCCTGATGAACACATTACCCTTTGCGTCCCGCAGTCGGGTAAAAAGGGATTAGATATATGACTCTATGTATGTACAGACGCCAGCACATCAAGCTACCCCAATCTGTCAAATTTCCCCATTATAAAGTGAGCCTTATGCTTATGGGATAAAGTTGAAAATCTATAAAAGGAATTTGACAGATTGGGGTAACTTGATGTGCTGGCGTCTGTACTACATACAAATTAATATGACCTACCGGCTGACACTGCTCCGTCACAAAAGTCGTCAAATATTAATATATGTAGGTATATAAACTAAACGTAACTAATAATTCGTATTATGAGCACTTCGCAGACATATTATGTACAGGTTTAATCAGATAATTACTCTGTTTACTAACGAGTGCTGTTCTTTATTTTTTATCGAGTTAGTGTCACAGCGTAGAGATGCGGTGGTGGACGTTTATTGTGTGCGCATGCGCAGTGTCAGTAAGCGCGGAATCAGTGGATAGAGAATGGCGAGAGGTGAAGACCACGCAGGGTTCCGTACGCGGACGCAAAGACCCCAGCGGTGATTTATACGTCTTCTACGATATACCGTACGCTACAGTTCCAAAAAATGAAGAAAAATTTAAAGTAAGATTCAAAAATAACAATACTTCGTAGCGACTATAAGCATTACTTATGTATATTATTATTATATAAAACACCCATATTCGTTACTTCATCAAATCATCATGCTTTTAAGTGGTTCGTTACGTATTTTGTGTATTAGCTCACTCCCAAACAGCGTCTCAGCCTGTTCATGACCTTGAGATAATGGACATTAAGATGGTACAAGTTTTGAGCTAGAGCGTTTTGTGTGACCTTGAGGCAGCTATTTACAATACAATACATTTTAATGTACATGACAAGAGAAATGGTAGTAAAAAAGGAACAGAAAAATAGTTTGCAAGTAGTTATTGCTTTACTAAGTTGGGGTAAGTAAATATATAATTTCCTGAAAAACATAATAATCCATACTTATATTGAATACATAGATGTATCTTATTCATGTAAGAAATAATTATAGCGTGTTGAGCTCTTAATCAGCGTAATGTCTACTACCGATAATTCACATATTTGTAACACAAACACGGAAGATAAATCTATACGATGACTGATAATAAATACCTTTTCAAAGTAATAATATAAGCATGTTACAAGCGACAACAATACTCTGATAATACCATTACATAACACAGGTATATAAGAGTTAAATGTAATTAAGTAGTCGACTAAGACCACTAACACACTCAATTTTAAACTAATAAAGTAAAATGTTTATTTATAATACACACATATATAACTGAATAATATAAGTTTGTATAATATTACTTCTTGCTTATTAATTGTCAAGAATGAAGCATTAAACAGAAAATGGAGAGAAATCATTGGGGTACAAATGATTTGTCTCCATTTTCTGTTTAACGCTTCATTCTTGACAACTAATAATAGTTCAAGATAACACCCAGTTATAGGAATAAATTTGGGCATTTTATTTACATTATCATCATCATAATCATATCACCCACTGCAAAGACACCCAATGCTGGACAAAGACCTCCCCCAAAAATCTCCACAATTACCCGTCTGGCGCTACCCGCATCCAGTGGCTTCAGCGACTCTCACAAGATCATTGGTCCACCTTGTAGAGGACATCAAGCCTACAAGGGCCTACAAGATGTTACTGTGTCTTCCAGTTCGTGGTCGCCACACGTGAATCTTTCTGCCCAAATATATAACAATTATATAAATATATTATGTACCCGCTACTTAAATTGGTTAATATTATTAAATTGTAATAT
Source organism: Pseudoips prasinana (assembly GCA_951640165.1). Taxonomy (NCBI): domain Eukaryota; kingdom Metazoa; phylum Arthropoda; class Insecta; order Lepidoptera; family Nolidae; genus Pseudoips; species Pseudoips prasinana. Next base: position 15,091,062 of record OX621236.1, on the reverse strand, counting down.
TTAGTATACCGTATATCTTTATCAAGGTGTACATGAAAAGATAATCCTATTTTCAATCACTTGTTCCAAGTATAATGTTGAGAGTTGAGTTATATTGTTTTAAACAAATGTTGACTACAATGAATGGCTAATTATTTGAATGTGATGGATAGCTGCTAATTTGGTTGGTCCTAATAAAAATAAAATAAATAAATATTTTTTATTTCACACAATTATAAAATATTCGAATAATAGTTATTCCATTTTAGCTATTTGTGCACAGTATCATATATCGTGGAGACGGGTCTTGATTGCGATAATAATTTAAGGCAAACCATTATTCAAATAATATAAATTGTGGTGACTAGTGCTAGCTAAGTTATAAAATATAACTTGTATTAAAGGTGTCATAAACGCATTAATGGTATCATAATGCCATTTTCCATTTTCAGGGACCACTCCCAGCACCAGTCTGGTTAGAACCTTACAACGCTGAAGACAAGGGCATAATATGTCCACAGTTCAAAATTGATTTTGAAGCTTTGATGCCCAAACACTTAGTTATGCAAGAGGAATGTCTAGTAGCAACTGTGTACGTACCCGACACAGATCAGAAAAAGTTATCAGTATTAGTCTATGTTCACGGAGGAGGTTTTCAAATAGGGTATGGCAACATGTTGAAACCTAAAAACATGGTAGCCTTTAAAGACTTTATAATAGTGACGTTTAACTACCGTCTTGGAGTACATGGTTTCTTAAGTTTGGGCACAGAAGATGTTCCCGGCAACGCGGGCATGAAAGATCAGATAGCATTACTGTACTGGGTTAAAAAGAATATTGCCAATTTTGGTGGAAATCCTGATGATGTTACCATTGCTGGAGGGAGTGCAGGATCAGCTGCAGTAGATCTGTTAATGATCTCTAAATCAGCTCAAGGATTGTTCCACAGAGTAATACCCGAAAGTGGTGCAAATCTTGCCGCATTTGCTGTTCAGACAGATCCTATGAGAAATGCCAAGAATTGTGCTGCAAAATTGAATTTCACAAATGATGAGGACTTTTATGCCTTGGAACATTTTTATAAGACTACTCCTTTGGAGTCTTTGAACACAATTTCTTTCATGGATGAGACTGATTCCACTTTTGGATTTTCTCCTTGTGTCGAGCGTGTCGATACAAGCCATAAACCGTTTTTAATTGAGTCGCCTTTAAGCATACTGAAGAAGGGCAGCTACAAAAAAGTTCCAATACTCTATGGGTTTGCCAACATGGAAGGTTTAATCCGGGCTGAATTATTTGACCTTTGGAAAAATAAGATGAATGAGAAGTTTTCAGATTTTTTGCCACCTGATTTAGAATTTGACAATGAAGACGAAAAAGAACAAATAGCTACCAAAATAAAGGAATTTTATTTTGGTGATAAGCCGATAGGTCCTGATAACATATTAGGATATATTGATTATTTTTCTGATACTATATTTAGATATCCAGCACTATGGGCAGTAAAACTACATATAGAAGCCGGTCATGACCAAGTATATTTGTATGAATATTCTTTTGTTGACGAAGATACGCCTTTAGTGCCGTACACCAACGTGCGGGGTGCAACTCACTGTGCTCAAACAAGGGCGGTCTTTGATGGTAACTTCACTAATACAGATGAGAGTGTATTTAGCGAAGAATATAGAAATATGAAGAAAATTGTTCGAGAACTATGGCACAACTTCATAAAAACTGGGTAAGTAATAGTAATTCCTTCAGCCTTTTCGGTCTTTACCGTAGGGGCAGTGGTTACCCTGGTGTCAGAGTGGTTCAAGCCGCCAATTCGTCGTCTGATATGTGCCCTCCGAAGCATGGAGAAGCCCAGAAATTAAAACAGTTTAACACTCACCCATCCTCCTGACAAAGCACTCTGTCAGGAGGATGGGTGAGTGTTAGGAAGGTTCTTTACCTCGCCAAATACTTATGGACCGCTGAGTGCAGTTGCAGTTGAGTTTCCAGTTGGTTGGTCTCATAATCATTTATGCTAGATTTCTAAATGAAGACATTCCTTAAGAGCCATTTCACAAAATGATTACGCTCGCGCCGCGCGCCGTACTAATCGGCGCCCACTCGCTCGTGTATCGTAATTTATTGTAGTTTAAACTGATGTTCAAATCGATATTATGGCTAACTAATTGCAAATATTAAAAAAAAACTGTAGAATTCGATTCTACAAAGAACATGGTTTATTTTGGTATAATTTTATTTTAGTAATTACGCTTTATTTAAACCAAAAATCAATATGAAATTTAAAAAAAAAAAACTTAAAATTGGTGTAAGGATTTATTTTTTTACTAATTAATGGTAACAAAATTCAAGAATCTGTTACATTAAACGACGAATAAAATATATGTCTCATGCTGAATGTATGTTTTTAGCTTAGTTTATAAGTATTATTGCTAGATACAGGACGTTGAAATTGACTCTGCGGCGATTTTTCATTAAAATGGTTGTGGGAGATGAATCACTACAGAACAAGCAAATTTTTTTTGGTAAATGTGATACATTAAACGTCAACAAAAACGATTTTTCCATATTTAACATGTATTCAATAATTTCTGGGTATTACTTAAGATGGTAATATAGGAGCCCAAAATCTTAGAAATTCGCGCGAAAACGTGAAATGGCTCTTAATAATAACTTTAATGTTGTGTTTCTGCGTGTGAGTTAGGTCGCTAGAGCTCATCGGGGGGGGGGGGGGGGGGGAGGGTCAACAACACTTGTTTGCTGACTCTTTTAAAGGCTGGCAACGCACCCGCGACGCCTCTCGTATTGCGAGTGTACATGGGTGGCGGTGATCAGTGATCACTTACCATCAGGTGACCCGCTTGCTCGTTTATTTGGGAACCGATTTCTATAATTCTTCTCTTATATTTTACTGGTTGTACTAGCATTAGCTTGTCAATGGCAAATAATGAGGCCCCAGATGTGAGTTCCGGGTCGGGTCGATAAAAGTGTATTGTAGTTTTTCTGCTATGACAGATGCTTTACAAAAGATATTTCGTTGAAAATAAAGAACAGCCGTTTTTATGAATAATCTTTGTATTTGTAGTAGTTTTTCTTTATCTTTGTGTATATATTCATTTTGTAAATAAAATAAATAAATGTTTGTTCGTTTCAGTACGCCGGTGCCCGAGGGGTCGACACTGCCGGCGTGGCCTGCGGTAGGCGCAGGGCGGGCTCCATACATGTCACTGAACCTACCTATGCAGTTACGCGACTCGTTGCTGCCAGAAGGCACAGCGTTCTGGGATCCAATTTACGAGAAACACTACCGGGATCCCACACCAGCCCCAGTACCACCTGCTAAATATACTGAACTGTGATAAATTCACGTATAAACACTAGTAATTATTTGACGTAGATCTTGCTGAACTTAGTTTAGTTGTCTCTTTCATTAAAATACATAATTAATAGTACGCATCTAATAAAAAAAAATATAAGCCTGTGGTTGCCGGATATAAATATTTTTCTTTTGTTATATTTGTAATAAATTTTAAATGGCCAGTGGTATTAATAACTACTTACTGATCTCATCTTAAACCTACATGGATTTTGAATAAGTTTTCGAATTCGAAAGTCTCTCAACCATTGCCAAGGCATAAAAATATGTTCATGCAATGTGCCTTGGGCGCCCCGTGCCAAGGTACGTTTCCTATAATACCCTATATGCCAATATCCAATCGCTTAACTACAAGCATTGGGTGAAACAATCATTGTTACGAATTGAAGCTTTTTTGGACCATTTTATATTCAAAATTCTTGTGCTATTGTAAATTTTATAATGTGTCATTGTCAGTTGACAGTTTTACCTAGTTAATAAACTAAAGTTTCTTCTTTTACCAGGGTTGATATAGTTATTTAATTTCCTTCCTATATTTAATAATCATCTAAAAACTTATTGATTCAGCCATGCACCATTCAAGTCCATAACGATTGTGAGTACCCTCGTCCCAGGAACATCAAAGGCGATCGAAATGACGATATTATGATTGACTTAAAGCAAATCAATTTAACTAGAATCTCACCTGACACTGTACAAAAGCCAAAAGCATTGATAACGAATCTTCCGATCCGCATTGGTCGTGCGGGTATTCTTATTAACGTTGAGCGTCAATTTCTCAAAACGTTCACAGCCTCGATCCAAAGTTAGGAGCCCTCTGGAGGTGGGTTTAGGCACGGGTTGCGTAGTTTATAATTTTATTTGTTATATTTTAGTTTCCGTTCGCCACATCATCGGTAAATTTGTGAAATCTTCGAAACTATGTGTAATTATTATGTTAAAAAGAGACCTCACATCTGAAGTAAAACTTAGATATACTAAACGTGACTAGTTATGATAAAATAATATAATATATAATAATATCTTGGGACAATGTCACACAGATCATCCTAGCCCCAAACTAAGTAAAGCTTGTAATATGGGTACCAGGCGACGATATACATACTTATATAGATAGATAAATACTTAAATACATAGAAAACATCCATGACTCAGATACAAATATACGTGCTCATCACACAAATATTTGCACTTACCGAGATTCGAACCCAGGACCACCAGCTTCGTAGGCAGGAGCAATACCAACTAGGCTACGGTGACCGATAGAAAGAGAGAAAGAAAATGTGGGCTCACCCCTCTCTCTCTTGCCCCTATAGTAATATACGAAATATAACTCTCTTCCTATCTTCACTAACTTATATCTCCCTCCCAACTTCGCCTCGCCTGATCACACTTTTTGTTACGCTCTCGTCACGCATTCACCAGCTTACTCCCCAAGATAAGCGTGCGTACAGAAATGTTGACGTTTAATCTTTATGTTGCAGTGTACAATCAAATCATGCAGTCATACATTTGTTGATATTTATATTGTTTGGTTGGTGGTATATCATCATCATTATCATATCAGTCGAAATACGCTCACTGCTGGACGAAGGCCTCCCTCAAATATCTCAACAATTGCCGGCCTTGTGCTGTATATACCAAAAAACATTGCGTGGTCCAAGTTACGAACTTAGAGTGAGCATGATGTTAACATGCTCACTCTAAGGTCGTAGCTTGGACCACAACCAAAAACACCAAAATCAAATTTAATGATACCTACTTGTGTTTAGTATAGAAGGAAGGGCCAGAGTTCATTAGACAAGGAACAACTTATTGGCTTCCGTTGGAAAGTAAGAGATGCAAATATTATGTATTTTGTTCTCGTCGACGTTAACACTTTTTTAGTTTGACGGCTCGTACGTTTATCCTTGTCTGCGTAACACTTTTACAAAAAAGTTTGAACGGATTTATACATAAGTGGCTGTCGTAATAAATTCTAGGACATAAAAAGGAGTGCTATTTCGCCATTTTGTTTTAACATGTTTTTATTTGATAATATATATGTGCTTTGTGAAAATTTATTTTTTATTGTGATGCGCATTTAGAAAGAAATAACAATTTTCTTTAAGGATTTCAAATAATCCGTAGAAGTCAAACACATTATTTTATTATTAATTAAGAATTGGTCTCATTCAAGCACTCGACGAGTTAGCATTTCATGAGAATGGTCTGTAAAGAACTAAACACGTGTTGGGTATCAAACCGGTGCAAATCATTTGCTATATGTTATCTTACTTACTTGAGCATATTTTTCTCCGGGTGGAAGAGCGGACGAAATTGCATCTCGGCTTAATGATAATAACCGAAATTAAATGAGAAGGATATGCCAAGAATGGGGGGGGATATGTCATAATCACCATGCTTGGCAGACGGGTTGGTGATGGCAGTATGGTGGTCATAGTGCACAGAAAGATGCCGGTGCCCGTTCTCTGGTAGATATTTCCTCGGGTTGACTTCTACGCCCCCATTGGATGAGATGGGGTGATGATATTCTATCCCGTCAGCACACCGGTCACTATAACACTGCATATAATTTTTTTATTACGTTTAACTAGTAAATCTAAAACATAACTCATTTAAAACGCTGTATGTAACTGTGTAAACATGTTTATAGCGTAAAAAAAGATTATGTCAAATTTTAATAAAAATGTTGTAGGTATACGACGTCTATAACCTATATACTATATTTACTTGTTTTTATTTCTAGTATTTTTACTTTTATAAGTTATTATAAAATTTACGGCTATAATTATAAAATGCCTGCATGGTAGGAATATGCAATCAGTGGAGTGAGCTCCTGGTGACCTGTAATACAGGTTCTTTAGAACCTACATCAGGCACAAGTCTCTCACAAAATAGGTTGTTTACTCCTATTTACCAATTGTCCATGGGTGAGCGTGGTTGTTGGTCGTCCGACGTACATTAAAGTTATCAGTGATTCTTCGTGCTCAGTTTAGCCAGAAATTATTATAATATTGTTTCTTTCCATCCCTGGACACCGCGGACAGGTTCAAGTATTATTTCTGGATCATGTTTATTGTAAGCAATGTTTTGTGATGAGATAATAAATAAAAAAAATAAATAAAAATAACCGCACACACCACGTCCAATAGTATCGAAGCGGCTGTCTCCACTCCAAGTTACATTTTGAAAACTGTATTTATAGACCAGGCCAAGAAAAGCAGCTTCGCGTCATAGATATAAATAGTCTATGGCCATGAACAACCTTAAAACCGTTGGAAATTAGCCTCTACAAAGTAAGACAGGGTCAGTGGTTAGTCGGCTTCTGTTTTCTCTGAAACACTACTCATAAAGTATGGCACTCTTACCTTGTTTGAAATGAGGTTGTTTACTAAGCATTCCAGAAGTTTATATGACACCAATAGCTTGGAATATAGGCCTATAAATCGCTGCCTCCTCAGGTGATTTATCAGGATTTAAGGAGCTATAACTTTCATACCTTAAAAACTCCCGGAAGAACACAAGTTTCCATGAGGTGGTTAAGAGAGTTGAGCATCAATTTCTTCCCTACTTTTACTAGATGTAATAATAATAATAAATATTTATTTTCATCGTCACAAATTACATTTTTACATAAGAAACAGTATAAGCTACAGACCAATAAAAAAAAAAGGAAATCATGGGAGATCTGGTGTATAAACTAAGCCTAGGCCTGTATCTTCTGGATGTATAAGGTATTTTGGGTAGATATCCTTAAGGCCAGCCACCATTTGACTTTGCAGATTTCAGTGGTTCATCTAATTCAGCCTATAATAAGTGGAACCCACAAAACACATCTGGCACAAATAAGCAAAAAAAAAATACTATGACTGGGCAAAAGTTAATTTATTTTTTCAGAAATATAACAATAAACCACCCTAAGATACCATAAAAACGTAACCAACAGCTAACGACAATATCCAAAAATAGCAGCGGCGTATAATTAGATTCATACCCGCACTTATCAATGCAGATTGAAATGTAAAAGAAGACAGTTTGTCCGAGTAGACAGCTCTTCGCGGTGTATGTTAATTAAAGCGAGGCAGTTATTAATCCTCTGGGACTCTGACACTGAAGTCACTCAAATATACCTATATTAGATTGGTTTCAGACATGCCGACGTACACGCGCAGCGTGTTGATCACTTCGTACGTGACATTGTGACAGCGCCTGCTAGTCGCGAGTATGGACTCTCGACTAGCAGACGCTAGTATATACACATGACGACGAAGGAAATGCAGAAATACCCCATGCTGTAGAAAGTCTAATTAATTATCATGATTAACTGTTAGTAGTATGCATATAATTTGACGTCGATGAAAACGCCGATGTCGTCGGCGTACAAATCACTGCATTTATATTTTAGAAAGGCGTTAGGCAAATCTATGGCGACGCATTCCGTGTTTAAGCTCTCTTAAGCGTCTAATTGATGCGACAAGCTGACGAGTCGACAGTTCGACACATTCCCCTCGTTTTCCCTTTTAAGTAAAAAAAATAAAAGTGAGAGAAGCGGCGCCGCCACAATTAAGTTTAAATCCCTAGTCCCAAGAGATCACGCGACACGCGACGAAGCGGCGCTTTGCACTTTGCGTGTCACATTAATCTGAAAACAAGATTTTTTATGCAGTCAATTAATTACAAAGAAGACAAATAAGTGCCGAACAAACTAGCCAGCGAACCAATATGTGATTGGAAGTGAGTCGAAACAATGGGCCAAGAGCCAAGATAAGCCTGTAACTCAATTAACTCCCGAAGGCTCCGGCATTTAACTTTGAAGCTTTCGCACAGTATTTTCGGGTGCGCGATAAACAGCGAGTAGCGTGCGCATACCTATTATTTTCGAAAGGGGGAAAGGGATCGCTGATTTATAATCGTGTTAATGTTACTGTGAAGACGCACATGACGACGTCCCAGCGTGCCGGCCGCCGGGCTGCGAACCGTTTTTGTGATGTTATCTTAGGATTCCCAACACTCAGCCGTGCCGAGTTACACACGCCCTAGGTGACCGGAGTGCTGTTTTGCTACTATTAAGCTGAGTAGTTCTCGTTTCTGACACGTTCAACGGACCTGTAATAAATTTTCACTACCTACTGGCTGTAAATGGTTTAAAGTTTGCAACTGCTATAGTTACAAACTTTAAACGAGCAACCAATATTTACAAGTGTCTTTTGGAATTTTCTGGGAACATGCACGGATTATCATGTCCGGCAACGTGCTACGCTTCGGTACGTGGTTTTGGTTTAGTATTTTAATTAGTTACTGTAACAGCAGGAGAGAAAAATAGAGTGTAACACGCTTTTATTTGACGTCATGATTATAATATGTGAAGCAAAAACTTTACATCTCTGTATACGAAAATTGCGCGGATATAATTTAGAACAGTTAAAGTTCATATGGAAGGAGTGCAGAATTTTTTTTTATTGATACTTTTAATGCCAATTGGCATTGGAAGTATAAATTAGTTAAAATAAAAATGAAATACTTTACACACACTTTTATGTTTTGGCTCAGTCACATACTGGGAAGAGGTGGCAAACTGAGTGTCAAAACTGAGAAGAGATTAATATTATTTGTCTTTAATATTTATGGTATTTGACAATAGAACCAGACATTTATGATTGTAATACAAAATTTTAATATGGCTGGTTTCCAATCGGAATAATTAGAATTATTGAATATTTTAGTACTGTTGTATTAACATAAGAGCTTTTTTGGGAAATATTTCATGTTGTTAATATCGTCTTTTCCCCCAATGCTCCATAACTTGACCTGTCAAAGCACCCGCATACCATAGGGCAGTGTTTTTCAACCTTTTTCATGACGCGGCCCCTTTAGTATGAAGAAATTTTTCGGGACCCCCCTACCCGTTTTTACCCGCTTTTTCCATGTATTTACGCTACGTGCTCATAGAGCTTACCGTACCGTGGGAAACCAACATCCCTAAAGATCACGCGTTCAAGACAAACAGTTATTACGACTTATCAAAGGAATTAACCACAAACGGCTTTGTGGTTAATTTATATGCCGTGGAAGTGTGTGCGATGGGTATACCAGCAAAATCCCTCCATAACCTATAAAAAAACCTAGGATTATCAAGAACTTCCGTAAGGTCTATTTTAGAACGAGTATCCAAAGCGGCATTGTTAGGATCTTACCAAATTTGGCTAGCAAGAGGGGGAACACTGAGAGACAGAGAAGGTGAGCGTTGATGCATCACAGGGGGCCTTAAACCTACATCTGAGTCGCAAGTCTCAGACTCTGTCTCCTGTATAGGTCAGTTATTATACTCTTGTAGTCTTTGGACTCTGTCGAGAGTCCCTCCTCTACCACGCAATGGACCCGGTTTCCGCACGGAGAATCCATAGAATGCATGGAAGAATTAAGTCTTCTTTTGTGACAAATATTGAATCCAACATATCTATTCATTTTCATAACTAGGGTTTGGATAAATACATAATTAAAATGGGAGTTGAGGGAATGAGTAAGCGAAACGCAATGAGCGTAACGGCGTTGAAGATGTCTATGCAGTGGTGGCATGCGCGCTCGTGACTTGCATGCTTTACGACTAGTTGAGACCGTCAGCCGGTTACTGTTTGTCGAGCGCCAGCCATTGTTTTTAATTGTATCTGACAGTGGTTTTAATTTATTGAAAATGGATTAATCTCTGAATAGAACAACAGAACCGTCAACTTCTAGCGGGAGTGATGAGACTATAATAAGGAAGAACTTTTTCATAACGTCAGTATTTTAAATTCGGCTTTACTGTGATTGGGAATAAATCACAGTGTGTTATTTCCTTCGAAGTTTTCTCTTGATATTTTTTTTTTCGATTATTCAATCGAGGATAAGCGATATGACGACTGATGTTTTGAAGACTACTTGTAATTTGAGGAATCTACCAATACTGCGGAACTGCACTTTCTAGCTTTTTTGCGTTGAATTGAATGAAAATGTAATGGAAGAAAATCTTTTTTGTATAGCGCTTCCCACGAATACTACAGCACTACGCATAGTTTTCTGCACCGTCAAGCTCTTGCGGCCAAAACCTTGCCACAGGAATACAGCCAAGTTCTAAATATTATTATAAAAATGTAAATTCTATTAAAGAAAAAGCGTTACGGATACGTCTATTTCGAAAATATGGGAGCACTCCACCAAAATTTACTTTATCATACAGAGGGTAGGTGGTAACAAGAGCAAAAGTAGATCCAGAGTTTTGAAACTTCGCGCTCTACTTTTAATGTATTTGCAGCAGGCCTAATCATAATACTCCAAATACATTTGCAACCCTGTGACTTGTTTTCCCAAGCTTTTGTGAATTCCTATAGAAGCTTTGCGACCCCCCTATAGAGGCTTCGCGACCCCCCAGGGGGTCGCGACCCACAGGTTGAAAAACACTGCCATAGGGTATGCGGGTGCTTTGACAGGTCAAGTTATGTCATACCTTAAAAACTCCCGGAAGAACACAAGTTTCCATGAGGTGGTTAAGAGAGTTGAGCATCAATTTCTTCCCTACTTTTACTAGATGTAATAATAATAATAAATATTTATTTTCATCGTCACAAATTACATTTTTACATAAGAAACAGTATAAGCTACAGACCAATAAAAAAAAAAGGAAATCATGGGAGATCTGGTGTATAAACTAAGCCTAGGCCTGTATCTTCTGGATGTATAAGGTATTTTGGGTAGATATCCTTAAGGCCAGCCACCATTTGACTTTGCAGATTTCAGTGGTTCATCTAATTCAGCCTATAATAAGTGGAATCCACAAAACACATCTGGCACAAATAAGCAAAAAAAAAATACTATGACTGGGCAAAAGTTAATTTATTTTTTCAGAAATATAACAATAAACCACCCTAAGATACCATAAAAACGTAACCAACAGCTAACGACAATATCCAAAAATAGCAGCGGCGTATAATTAGATTCATACCCGCACTTATCAATGCAGATTGAAATGTAAAAGAAGACAGTTTGTCCGAGTAGACAGCTCTTCGCGGTGTATGTTAATTAAAGCGAGGCAGTTATTAATCCTCTGGGACTCTGACACTGAAGTCACTCAAATATACCTATATTAGATTGGTTTCAGACATGCCGACGTACACGCGCAGCGTGTTGATCACTTCGTACGTGACATTGTGACAGCGCCTGCTAGTCGCGAGTATGGACTCTCGACTAGCAGACGCTAGTATATACACATGACGACGAAGGAAATGCAGAAATACCCCATGCTGTAGAAAGTCTAATTAATTATCATGATTAACTGTTAGTAGTATGCATATAATTTGACGTCGATGAAAACGCCGATGTCGTCGGCGTACAAATCACTGCATTTATATTTTAGAAAGGCGTTAGGCAAATCTATGGCGACGCATTCCGTGTTTAAGCTCTCTTAAGCGTCTAATTGATGCGACAAGCTGACGAGTCGACAGTTCGACACATTCCCCTCGTTTTCCCTTTTAAGTAAAAAAAATAAAAGTGAGAGAAGCGGCGCCGCCACAATTAAGTTTAAATCCCTAGTCCCAAGAGATCACGCGACACGCGACGAAGCGGCGCTTTGCACTTTGCGTGTCACATTAATCTGAAAACAAGATTTTTTATGCAGTCAATTAATTACAAAGAAGACAAATAAGTGCCGAACAAACTAGCCAGCGAACCAATATGTGATTGGAAGTGAGTCGAAACAATGGGCCAAGAGCCAAGATAAGCCTGTAACTCAATTAACTCCCGAAGGCTCCGGCATTTAACTTTGAAGCTTTCGCACAGTATTTTCGGGTGCGCGATAAACAGCGAGTAGCGTGCGCATACCTATTATTTTCGAAAGGGGGAAAGGGATCGCTGATTTATAATCGTGTTAATGTTACTGTGAAGACGCACATGACGACGTCCCAGCGTGCCGGCCGCCGGGCTGCGAACCGTTTTTGTGATGTTATCTTAGGATTCCCAACACTCAGCCGTGCCGAGTTACACACGCCCTAGGTGACCGGAGTGCTGTTTTGCTACTATTAAGCTGAGTAGTTCTCGTTTCTGACACGTTCAACGGACCTGTAATAAATTTTCACTACCTACTGGCTGTAAATGGTTTAAAGTTTGCAACTGCTATAGTTACAAACTTTAAACGAGCAACCAATATTTACAAGTGTCTTTTGGAATTTTCTGGGAACATGCACGGATTATCATGTCCGGCAACGTGCTACGCTTCGGTACGTGGTTTTGGTTTAGTATTTTAATTAGTTACTGTAACAGCAGGAGAGAAAAATAGAGTGTAACACGCTTTTATTTGACGTCATGATTATAATATGTGAAGCAAAAACTTTACATCTCTGTATACGAAAATTGCGCGGATATAATTTAGAACAGTTAAAGTTCATATGGAAGGAGTGCAGAATTTTTTTTTATTGATACTTTTAATGCCAATTGGCATTGGAAGTATAAATTAGTTAAAATAAAAATGAAATACTTTACACACACTTTTATGTTTTGGCTCAGTCACATACTGGGAAGAGGTGGCAAACTGAGTGTCAAAACTGAGAAGAGATTAATATTATTTGTCTTTAATATTTATGGTATTTGACAATAGAACCAGACATTTATGATTGTAATACAACATTTTAATATGGCTGGTTTCCAATCGGAATAATTAGAATTATTGAATATTTTAGTACTGTTGTATTAACATAAGAGCTTTTTTGGGAAATATTTCATGTTGTTAATATCGTCTTTTCCCCCAATGCTCCATAACTTGACCTGTCAAAGCACCCGCATACCCTATGGTATGCGGGTGCTTTGACAGGTCAAGCAATGGAGCAAAGGACCATGAGTCAAATTGGGCTCAGTGTCCAACAGAGTTATAGCATACGCCGTTGTGAAGGATTTTGTTTGTACTAAAATTGTTATTATGGGCACCACCTTCAATTCCATTGCAGAAAAAAGATATGCACCTAAATAGGTTTTGTAGAAAAAAAACAATTGTTAGGAGTCGTAAAACTTATTGAAACAATATACTCATTCTTAAAATACTTAAAATAGTGGTAAACAATAGATGCGCCTGCGTCCGTCTGATTTACAACATTCTCCATCCCTTTCACACCTCCCGGACGCCTGCGCGGGCGCCCGTCTACTCTCAATCAGTCGACTCGTGATTCTCACGTTGTTAGCTGTGTTTCCGTGTATCCTCTCTTGTTCTGTGATTTACCGACCCTAGCTTGTTGTTTTGGACTCTGTTTATGCTTACGTATTGGTGCGCTTGGTGATTTATTTATTATATTAAACCTGTTAACTTGACCTGGACTGTTTATGGACACTGATTTACCTACCTGTTTTTGCAATGGCTACCGAAGGACGGCGTTATGTGTTGTGCCCACGTTCTGTTTTGCGACAACGGCGGCATATTTTAGATGAACACTTACCAGAAAGACAACCCCGGTATGCAGAATATATTCAACAAAATGCGCTCACCGAGGTAAGTGTACTCATTTCCTGTACACGGCACATATACCTGTTATAAATCTCTATTTAAAATGTCTGTCTGTCATTCTATCTGCTCATATTTTGAGAACTACTGAACCAATCTTAATACAGTTTGTTTCATTAATACATAATTATGGGCTACTTACCATCACGCTAAGTTATCGAAGGGGAAAGCAGAGAGGTTAAATATGAGAGAGGTCAGGAAAAAACGGCGATTAATTAGAAATCCCATTCACTATCAAAGTGGGACCTAAAAAATCCGACTTTTACGTGACCTGTGCTGCGGGCACAGCTATAGGCTATAAAAATCCCAAGGGTATGATTATCAAGTCTACGCGGACGGAGTCGCGGGCAAAAGCTAGTCAAAAATAATATGTCGCAGAAAGTATTTTATTTATTGAATGTTATTTTCAAATAGTCTTTACTTTTTTTAGGTTGCGTTTAATAACATCCAAGCCACATGCCATCGGTGTTGGCAAGTAGTGCAAAATGAACCCACAAGAACCGCAAGACCCACAAGAACCGCAAGACCCACAAGAACCGCAAGGCCCACAAGAACCGCAAGGCCCACAAGAACCGCAAGGCCCACAAGAGCCGGGAATACCACCACAAGCAGAAGATCTACAACAAGTCGTTATTCCTGTAGTATGAGAGCGCCCAATGTTGCTTACCGTTGTATTTTTAATGGCTGCCCTAACGCAGAACGTCTTAGAATCCCAGTTACGATTAAAGTACATATTCTTTGTGAGCACCGCTTATACATACCTGAAAGTGCAAGAGTTTGACAAGAACATCTGATGGGTAACGACAGTTGGAACTTTTTGATTGATAATTGTAATGTTACGCATAACTTCAATGTACGTCAGATCACAGATATGACTAATATGCTGGTAAGAACCATTACCCAAGGCCAGAGGTTTGATTTTGAATTAGAAGCTGCATTAACGGATAATGACTTATATTTTTGGACTGGACTAAACTTGCAACAATTCAATAGAATTTTGGAAGAGACTCCTTCTCTAGCACAAAGAAGTAATCGTCCACGGACTGTCCTCGGTATCTATATGACAAAACTAAGAACAGGAGAGTCAAACGAGAGATTGTCAACATTGTTTAATATATCTCGCCGAACACTGGAACGAAAACTTGCACTAGCCAGAGAATGTTTAATGAATGACTTCGTTAACAGACACCTTGGTATTGGCCATATTTCGCGAGAAAATATACTGCAAAGAAACCTACTATTACCAAAAGGCTTGTTTGGCAACGAAGAAAATACAAAAGCCATTGTTATAGCTGACGGCACCTATATGTACATCGAAAAAAGCTCAAACTTTTTATTTCAGAGAAGAACTTACAGCTTGCATAAGTTTCAAAACCTTTTGAAACCTTTACTGATGGTATGTAGTGACGGCTACATTATCGAAGTTTATGGTCCGTATGCAGCTACGGATTCTGATGCATCAATTATGAACAATATATTAAACGACGAGGAAAATCCTTTCCACTGGATGTTTCACTGGAACGATGTGTTCATCTTAGACAGGGGCTTTCGAGATAGCGTAGAAAACTTACAGGCATTGGGATATGAGGCACACATCCCACCGACAAAAGACAGATTCGAAACTCAATTGACCACAGTTCAAGCAAACAAATCAAGATTAATAACATTGTGTCGGTGGGTTGTAGAAGCTGTTAATGGGAAGTTTAAAAATAGATTTAAACTACTGCGACAGGATTATTTTAATAGAGCCTTGCCGCATTTATTTGTTGACTTTAAAATTGCAGCCGCTCTTATTAACGCATTTTACAAGGTAGCTGTGGATAATGAACATGCAAATGAAATATTAAGAATAACCAATGAAAGGCTCCATACACCATATCTTTTGAACGACTATGTACAACTGAGGAACCGAACTTGCTAAATCATATTGCAGCGAACATTTACGCAAAGGTTTATATACGATAGAAGTATGTCGTGAAAATGAATTAAATAATTTAGCAGCATGCAATATCCATCACCAAAATGTGTGGCTATTAAGAGGAAGGATACAGTCAAGACATGTTCGTGCACGTACATATTACGTATACATTCTGGTTAACAGAAACGAAATGGGACGAGATGCCATCGCTCAGTATTATCATGTCTAACAGGTAGACGCACAGTAGGAAGTTGTGCTCATACCATTTCAATAATATGGTATCTAGGGTTAGGCAGGCACATACAATTCAATCCACCGGCAGGATATTTAGACGACATTATTATTGATATTGATTGAAATGTTAATAAAAATAATGTTAACTATTAGCAGCTGTTTTATTTTTTATGTATACATTAAACCTGGAATTAAAACTAGTTAAAGATGTTCAATAAAAAAACCTACAATGCCATAACAGCACTAATTTTTGCAGAATTTTAGTTTATTTATGGTCGGAGCAAAATATTTATAGCAAAATAACCCCATGGATTCTTCGCAAAACTGAATTTAAATCTTTATATTTAGTGTTTTACAAGTATATTCAAAGTGGTCTCATCTCTGTTGGTGGGTGAGCCCAGGCTTCATACATTTTTGCCCATGGTCCTTTGACAGGTCAAGGTCGGTAAGCTAAATGGATAACCCAAAACCGAGGTGAGCACGTACCGAGGACTCTATAGTCCTCACTCTATCTCGGTTTTGGGGGCTCACCTCGGTTTTGGGTTATCCATTTAGCTGAACCTAAACTCATATACCTATAATGATGTTCGCGTTAATATTACAATAACATCAGGATTTCAAGTCAAAGTAGATACTAGTGAAGGCAATCTAATAAGCCCAAACAGTATAAGATTAGTGACACAGTTTCTGTGAACACATTCCAGATCCATTTTCAGGAACCTGGACATCATCTGGGTCCAAAATATCTAATTGTGATAAAAAATCTAACGAACCTGAGTTCGATGAGAATTCATCATATCAGCCGAAAGACGTCCACTGCTGGACAAAGGCCTCCCTCAAAGATCTCCACAATTGCCGGTCTTGCGCTATCCGCATCCAGCGTTTTCCAGCGCCCGCACAAGATCATCGGTCCATCTTGTAGGGGGCCTGCCCACGCTGCGTCTTCCGGTTCGTGGTCGCCACTCGAAAACCTTTCTGCCCCAGCGGCCGTCGGCTCTACGAGCTATGTGCCCTGCCCACTGCCACTTCAGCTTGGCAATTCTTAGGGCTATGTCGGTGACTTTGGTTCGCCTGCGGATCTCATCATTTCTGATTCGATCTCGCAGGGAAACTCCAAGCATAGCCCTTTCCATTGCTCTTTGGGTGACCTTGAGCCGCCTGATAAGGCCCATAGTTAGCGACCACGTCTCTGTTCCGTAAGTCATCACTGGCAACACACACTGGTAGAAGACTTTCGACTTGAGACACTGCGGTATTTGGGACGAGAAGATATTACGTAGCTTCCCGAACGCTGCCCAGCCGAGTTGGATTCTACGATTGACCTCCTTCTCGAAGTTGGACCTACCTAGTTGGATGGTCTGTCCTAGGTAAATATAGTTCTCTACAACTTCGAGTGCAGAGTCTCCAACCTTAACTAGAGTGGGTGCAACATGGATGTTTGACATAATTTTCGTCTTATCCATGTTCATTTTCAGATCCACTTGTTGAGAGACTCTGCTGAGGCCATCGAGCATTGTACCGAGGTCGTCAAGGGTCTCAGCCATGACAACTATATCGTCGGCAAATCGAAGGTGGGTGATGTACTCGCCATTGACATTGATGCCAAAGCCTTTCCAGTCCAGAAGCTTGAAGACATCTTCCAATGCAGCGGTGAACAGTTTCGGAGATATAACATCTCCCTGTCTCACACCTCGCTGCAAGTGGATAGGTTTCGAGTTCTGGACCTGGAGTCGCACTGACATAGTGGCGTTTTCGTACAAACACTTTAACACCTCGATATACCGGTAGTCGATTTGGCACCTTTGGAGAGACCTCAGTACGGCCCAAGTTTCGATCGAATCGAAGGCTTTCTCATAGTCCACAAACGCTAAGCATAATGGCTGGTTATACTCTTCGGTCTTCTGTATAACCTGCCGCAGCGTATGTATGTGGTCTATGGTACTAAAGCCTTTACGGAAACCGGCTTGTTCGGGAGGCTGGAAGTCGTCAAACCTGCGTGCAAGACGATTCGTAATGACCCTCGAAAACAACTTGTAAACATGGCTCAGCAGTGTGATGGGTCTGTAATTCTTCAAGAGGGTTTTATCGCCCTTTTTGAAGAAGAGCACCACCACACCCCTGTGCCATGCTTTTGGCGTTTGACCTTCTAGTATGACGGAGTTAAATAACTTCTGAAGGGCCCGTAGGATTGGTGTACCACCCGCCTTCAGAAGCTCTGCCGTAACTCCATCATCACCAGGCGCCTTGTTGTTCTTAAGCTGTTCGAGAGCCATTCTAATCTCGCACAGGCTGACGTCCGGGATGTCGTCGGTGAAGTGTTGGGTTAGTCGTGCTCTGGGATCTGAGGCACAACTATCGACAGGTGACTGGGTTTTCGCATACAGCTGTCCATAGAACCTCTCGATCTCTCCCAGCAACTCAGGTTTAGACGTGACGATTCTGCCATCCTCAGTCTTCAGCTTCGTCAGTTGGCTCTGTCCAACAGACAGTTCTCTTGCAAACACTTTAGAGCCTTTGTTCCGCTCAATGGCTTCTTTAATACAATTTGTATTAAATTGGCGCGTGTCGCGAGTCAAAGACTTTGAGATCTGTCTGTTGAGCTGCCGGTATCTGGTAGCATCATCAGAGGATGTCAGAACCATTTTCCGTCTTTCGTCCATAAGCTGCAGGGTATAGTCAGAGATCTTTTTGGTTCTGTTTGTACGGTGGGCCTTGAAGACCTTAGACCCAGCCGTATGGACAGCTTCTACGAGCCTGTCATGGTATGAGTCCACTTCCTCGCAATCTACTAGGCATTCGAAACGGTTTTGCAGTTCGAGCTGAAAGGGTTCAGGGTTTTGGATGTGGATGGGTAAAGGTCGGAGCGTAGACTTTATCAGTCGGGACCTCTGGAGCTTGACATTTAGGTTCAATGAGCCTCTCACCAGTCTGTGATCGCTCCCGGTTTTAACCATATTGATCACTGAGACGTCATTGAACACCTGTCTACTCGTCGACAAGATAAAGTCTATCTCGTTTTTTGTTTTACCATCGGGGCTTACCCAGGTCCATTTGCGGTTTTCCGACTTCTTGAAAAAGGAGTTCATCATAAAGAGTCCCTCCTTCTCCATGAAGTCGGCCAACATTTGGCCCCGGGGATTCCGGTCTCCAGTTCCAAATTGCCCCACTTTCAGCTCATTCCCGAATCGTTTACCCAGCTTCGCGTTAAAGTCCCCCATGACCACAGTGAAATAAGAGTTCGAGGTATGTATAGCTCTAGAAATATCCTCATACATGACCTCAACCTCATCGTCGGAGTGCGTCGAAGTCGGCGCGTAAACCTGTATGACCTTCAACGAATACCGCTTGGTAATTCTGAGTATAAGGTACGCAACCCTAGTCGACACACTCTCGATTTGCACTATGTTGTGTACGAGGGACTTGTGGACTATGAACCCAACTTTGATGAAATAGTATCATTACATAATATCATAACAGATACATGCCTCCCGGAACAATGCCGGATGAAAGGGCACTCCAGCCTTCCGGCAAACATTTCCAAAATGGCGCCGCCTCGTTGGAATTGGCCCACTCTGTCCACCTTGGACGCGGCGCGCTTATGCATGGTCGAATGAGTTATTTACTTTAGTTTAATCGCTGTAATACTCTCGATGTTAGTTTGGGGATGAAATCAACAAAACTACATTTTCGTAAATTTTGGGCTAAATTTGCTGTTTGAACGTGGTTTAATTAGCACCATAAGTTTATAGGCATTCAAACATAATGATTGGAAAAACCACTCGACCAACTGGTCAGTCGTCATAACATTGCAGTAATTAGACGTCGATTGTACAAGACTTCGCAGTATGATATTTTCTCAGTAAAATCTAAAAAAAGTTTGGGAAACTAGTAAGTTCCCAAAGCAAAAAAAAAATAAAACGTGACTTTTTTAAGATTGGTGTACCTAATTGCCAGACATAAGCTACGGTAAGCGTTTACCATAAGTTGCTCCGCATTCTTGTTTGCCGCCTTTGCCTTCTTAGAGATTCGATGACATTTTAAATTGAGTCTGCCTAGTACTTAGATACTAGAATCGCGTTATCGCTTGCGTCTATCAGATCTATAGTCTTTAGGCTGCTTAACCAAAACAAATTAACATACAAACGAACAGACACACTTACAGAATGATATTATTAATATGAGTAATTAATACGTAATGTACCTAACAATAATCCAATTTAATTTTTTATAATAATTTACGTTTATATTTTCATAATTTAAAATACGTAGGTAGGTAGTACACGATACGCGTAATTTATTTGGTTGTTCTAACAGTAATCATATTACATTTTTTACGTTTAAAAAAAAACACATGGTAGTGTACCATACGTACGATGCACGCATAATTTATTTGATATTATGTAACAATAATCCTTTCTAATTTTTTATACATATCCCTACGTGCGTTGATACGCTACCAAGGGTCAGCGCAGACAGAGAGGAGCGCAGCGGAGAGGATTTTATTAAGGCACTAGAAAATCAACTTTAGAGCTATAGGAATAAAGTGCATATATGCTTGAACCTGACAAAATGCTCGCACTTTATTTAAATAATTTTAATGTTGATTTTCTAGTGCCTTACTAATATCCTCTCCGCTGTGCTCCTCTCTGTCTGCGCTGACCCTAACTGTCACGGCAATATATGGAATTCATTGGAATTAAAGTGGCGCCTTCTGTCGAATATTGGTCGTACCAACTCAGAAACCTTTGTGGGCTCATGCACATCACTTTCTGAAGATGATCACATGATCGAATGCATAGTTTACGATTTTATAAAAACCATAACCACAAAAAAATCAAAATCACCAATACGAGAACATTTAGAATACTTTTAATTTAACGTTTTAAGTAACTAGTTGTTATTTTGGTAGATCAGATATTTTAACTTTTAATATTTAATAAATTAAAACACGTGGTACACTATACGCGTAATTTATTTGATACCCGATACACGCCAAAAGCATCTCGAAGACCATAAAATGTTGCTCGCTGTTTATCTAATGCCGACATAAGACCTCTGTAGGAGTAAATTGTGCTTCTGGAACCAGAAATTTCAACTTTACGATATGTTGCTGTTCTATATCAATAAATAATGAGGTTGGCAGAGTTGAGAAGGTGGAGAGGTAGGTAAGATATCTGTTTATATCAGTACTTGCTTGGACGATCGATACTCGTGTTAAGTGTTAATATGTGTTAATATAATGTATGAAGACACCATAATATGTAGTTATAATTTTAGTATTGAATTTTCCAATCCGTATTTAAATCTTTATCACTATAGAATATAATATATCCTGGGACATTATTCACACGGCCATCTGATCCCAAACTAAACAAAGCTTGTACTTTTCTTTTGTAAATACATACTATTATAGATATTGCACCCAGACTCAGGACAAACATAGATACGAATCGAACCCACGACCCACGGCGTGAAAAGCAAGCATTTATCAGCCACGCCAAAAGGCTCGTCGATTTTTTTGTGTGAAAATCTTAATGTGGTTCAAAAAATACATCTACTTACCAAGTTTCAACAGTACAGCTCTTATGGTTTCGGAAAAAAGTGGATGTGACATACAGACGGACAGACAGACAGACAGACATGATGAATCTATAAGGGTTCCGTTTTTTGCCATTTGGTTACGGAACCCTAGAAAATGAATTTTATAGGCTTCTTGTTATTTAAATTTGGTTATATAATACAACAAACGCAACTATAGTCAAAATCCAAAAATTTAAAAGGTTTTGTTACATCTTCGATGATTGACAAAAATATGAAAAAAAATGACAATTCAAATTTTTGAGGTAATTGTCGTCGTCGTCATAATACCTTATAGAATCATGATCATTTATTTTCTTCAAATTATATTATTTATAACTATTTTTAATTATATTAGTACGTAGTCAAAAAAAAATTGAGTTTCAGTTCTATGTATGGGGAACCCCCAAAATATTGTTCTTTTTCTATTATTTTGTGAAAATCTTAATGCGGTTCACAGAATACATCTAGTTACCAAGTTTCAACAGTACAGCTCTTATAGTTTCGGAAAAAGTGCCTGTGACATACGGACGGACAGACAGACATGACGAATCTATAAGGGTTCCGTTTTGGTAGTCTTGGTAGCGTATCAACGCACGTAGGGATATGTATAAAAAATGAGAAAGGATTATTGTTACATAATATCAAATAAATTATGCGTGCATCGTACGTATGGTACACTACCATGTGTTTTTTTTTTAAACGTAAAAAATGAAATATGATTACTGTTAGAACAACCAAATAAATTACGCGTATCGTGTACTACCTACCTACGTATTTTAAATTATGAAAATATAAACGTAAATTATTATAAAAAATTAAATTGGATTATTGTTAGGTACATTACGTATTAATTACTCATATTAATAATATCATTCTGTAAGTGTGTCTGTTCGTTTGTATGTTAATTTGTTTTGGTTAAGCAGCCTAAAGACTATAGATCTGATAGACGCAAGCGATAACGCGATTCTAGTATCTAAGTACTAGGCAGACTCAATTTAAAATGTCATCGAATCTCTAAGAAGGCAAAGGCGGCAAACAAGAATGCGGAGCAACTTATGGTAAACGCTTACCGTAGCTTATGTCTGGCAATTAGGTACACCAATCTTAAAAAAGTCACGTTTTATTTTTTTTTTGCTTTGGGAACTTACTAGTTTCCCAAACTTTTTTTAGATTTTACTGAGAAAATATCATACTGCGAAGTCTTGTACATGTTGATCTTGTAGCCATATAGACATGACTGATCTGCTGTGTTACGTGAACTATCTGTAAATGATTGCTATCATATACTTAATTTAAAATTATTGACTCTGTCTCAAAATGAATAATGTTATTGTTTCGAAGTATTTCTTTTGTATACCTAAATATAATCTAAAATAATAAGCATTCAGACAACCGATCGAGCATATATTGTGTTTGCCTACTAAATAATTACTCTAATTGGACTAAATCCCGTGTTCATGCCCGCTTGAGTATGTTTCGCCGGACCGTCTCAACTGGGTCGTGTTGAAACCGGTAGTAGATGAACCCACTGAGTTTGTTTCGCTGGGTCTTCTCAGTTGGGGCGCATTGGATCCGGTGGTAGCATTAAAGCGCGACCGTCGTTATTAACACAAGGTCCGTCATAATAATAATACCTTTAATATAGACAGAACCATTGACAATATGTAGTAAAAATATTAGACTTAAACTAGATAATTAAACATAATCTCTTGACAATAACTTGATACGAGCTAGCTAAATATCATTTCTGTAATAAAATAAATTTTATAAATGTTTTCATACAAGATGTACCTAAATATCTATGTTACTAGAAATAATATCTAATGTATACAACTATATTACTGCAAACATGTTCTGACTATTTACAAGCGTTTTTTTGAAGTCTACGTGAATAAAAACCTTTTTTATTTTATTTTATCGACGTCTAATTACTGCAATGTTATGACGACTGACCAGTTGGTCGAGTGGTTTTTCCAATCATTATGTTTGAATGCCTATAAACTTATGGTGCTAATTAAACCACGTTCAAACAGCAAATTTAGCCCAAAATTTACGAAAATGTAGTTTTGTTGATTTCATCCCCAAACTAACATCGAGAGTATTACAGCGATTAAACTAAAGTAAATAACTCATTTGACCATGCATAAGCGCGCCGCGTCCAAGGTGGACAGAGTGGGCCAATTCCAACGAGGCGGCGCCATTTTGGAAATGTTTGCCGGAAGGCTGGAGTGCCCTTTCATCCGGCATTGTTCCGGGAGGCATGTATCTGTTATGATATTATGTAATGATACTATTTCATCAAAGTTGGGTTCATAGTCCACAAGTCCCTCGTACACAACATAGTGCAAATCGAGAGTGTGTCGACTAGGGTTGCGTACCTTATACTCAGAATTACCAAGCGGTATTCGTTGAAGGTCATACAGGTTTACGCGCCGACTTCGACGCACTCCGACGATGAGGTTGAGGTCATGTATGAGGATATTTCTAGAGCTATACATACCTCGAACTCTTATTTCACTGTGGTCATGGGGGACTTTAACGCGAAGCTGGGTAA
Source organism: Pseudoips prasinana (assembly GCA_951640165.1). Taxonomy (NCBI): domain Eukaryota; kingdom Metazoa; phylum Arthropoda; class Insecta; order Lepidoptera; family Nolidae; genus Pseudoips; species Pseudoips prasinana. The sequence continues at coordinate 15,066,890 of OX621236.1, read as the reverse complement.
ACGATTCGGGAATGAGCTGAAAGTGGGGCAATTTGGAACTGGAGACCGGAATCCCCGGGGCCAAATGTTGGCCGACTTCATGGAGAAGGAGGGACTCTTTATGATGAACTCCTTTTTCAAGAAGTCGGAAAACCGCAAATGGACCTGGGTAAGCCCCGATGGTAAAACAAAAAACGAGATAGACTTTATCTTGTCGACGAGTAGACAGGTGTTCAATGACGTCTCAGTGATCAATATGGTTAAAACCGGGAGCGATCACAGACTGGTGAGAGGCTCATTGAACCTAAATGTCAAGCTCCAGAGGTCCCGACTGATAAAGTCTACGCTCCGACCTTTACCCATCCACATCCAAAACCCTGAACCCTTTCAGCTCGAACTGCAAAACCGTTTCGAATGCCTAGCAGATTGCGAGGAAGTGGACTCATACCATGACAGGCTCGTAGAAGCTGTCCATACGGCTGGGTCTAAGGTCTTCAAGGCCCACCGTACAAACAGAACCAAAAAGATCTCTGACTATACTCTGCAGCTTATGGACGAAAGACGGAAAATGGTTCTGACATCCTCTGATGATGCTACCAGATACCGGCAGCTCAACAGACAGATCTCAAAGTCTTTGACTCGCGACACGCGCCAATTTAATACAAATTGTATTAAAGAAGCCATTGAGCGGAACAAAGGCTCTAAAGTGTTTGCAAGAGAACTGTCTGTTGGACAGAGCCAACTGACGAAGCTGAAGACTGAGGATGGCAGAATCGTCACGTCTAAACCTGAGTTGCTGGGAGAGATCGAGAGGTTCTATGGACAGCTGTATGCGAAAACCCAGTCACCTGTCGATAGTTGTGCCTCAGATCCCAGAGCACGACTAACCCAACACTTCACCGACGACATCCCGGACGTCAGCCTGTGCGAGATTAGAATGGCTCTCGAACAGCTTAAGAACAACAAGGCGCCTGGTGATGATGGAGTTACGGCAGAGCTTCTGAAGGCGGGTGGTACACCAATCCTACGGGCCCTTCAGAAGTTATTTAACTCCGTCATACTAGAAGGTCAAACGCCAAAAGCATGGCACAGGGGTGTGGTGGTGCTCTTCTTCAAAAAGGGCGATAAAACCCTCTTGAAGAATTACAGACCCATCACACTGCTGAGCCATGTTTACAAGTTGTTTTCGAGGGTCATTACGAATCGTCTCGCACGCAGGTTTGACGACTTCCAGCCTCCCGAACAAGCCGGTTTCCGTAAAGGCTTTAGTACCATAGACCACATACATACGCTGCGGCAGGTTATACAGAAGACCGAAGAGTATAATATAAGTATAGCTCAGCCAGTAGTCTCGGATGATAATAAAGATTTACGATACCAAACGATGTACACACATATAAATAACAGATTTCATACAACTGAGCCATACTACTATATAATAAAATTATAGCACTACTGGCGGTATAATTTTCCTAGCTCTTATTGCTTATTCTACCATTACAATCGACGCATAGATATCTGTTTTAAGTCACAATAAGGCAGGATTATGAGACAGATATACATTATTCTACTAATAATAACAAGAAGTTAGTTTTAGTTGCCTGATAAGTTTTTAACCGCAAACCCGCAACAATAAGTAAACAGTCTCGAACTGAAAAAGGGATTATATATAATTTTAAAAACGTATGCTTCGAATTTGGAATTAACATTTTTTCATATCCAGACTCTTTGTTAAGTGCCAGTAACATAGATTGATTATTTATTTAAACCTTTTTAGAACTAAATGACTACTAATTATATCGAAAAATCAATACCACCTCTTTTTTACAAAGGAGTGTACCTATATATTATAAAAATATTTATTTACGCTGCACGGATATCTACCTTCAAAAGTTATTTAAAAAAGAATAATGTCCTTTTGGTCAAATTTCGGCTATAGCGGCTGTACACTAGCATATAGTCTGCGCGGGAAATAATTATATTATGTACCGCGCAGTTGTACAATAGGGCAGAAGTGCATTTTATATTCCCTCACTCTCATAATATTAATAAAATACATAAGTGAAAATACCTGGAACTGAGCGAGTGCGCAAGATTTGCTATAATTATAATAATAATATTTAGGGACAATGTCACACAGATCATCCTAGCCCCAAACTAAGCAAAGCTTGTACTATGGGTACTTGGCGACGATATACATACTTATATAGATATATAAATACTTATATACATAGAAAATATCCATGACTCAGAAACAAATATTCGTGCTCATCACACAAATATTTGCACTTACCGGGATTCGAACCCAGGACCACCAGTTTCGTAGGCAGGAGCACTACCAACTAGGCTACGATTTTTTAAGATATTCCACATTACTTGGGCATTGGGCCCGAAGGTATCTTCGCGTGATGTGGAATTCACGCGAAGATACCTTCGAGCCCAACAAAAAATAAATGATATTTTGTTTGTTTTGACAATTTTAATTTATCTTCCTATTAAACTATAAGCGTGTTAACTCTGTTATTGAAGGTTCTGCCTGGATTAGAAACAACACAACGTATAGTTTATGATATAAAATAAGGTCAAGTTATGTACCTAAGTTTTGGATTAAGCCCTTATGTAAGTGAATTCTTCCTTTATCGTATTGGCAGTGGTTAACCTTATATCAGAGTTGTTCAAGCCACCCAGTAGCCAGTAGGCCTCTGAAAAAGCTTAGCGACTTGTTTCAAACAACTACAACCGGGACCGACAACAGTTTAACGTGCCCTCCGAAGCACGAAATTTTGAAGTTGTAAATTATTTTTATTATTATTTACTGAGCTTCTTTTTCAAGTTATCGTAATAGCTGTCGAGATTTTAAGAGTACGGAACCATCAATATGCGACTTTGACTTATATATGTATCTACTTAGATAGTCATTTCACAAATAGGATTATTTGTATCTGTAATGCGGTAACCAGAGTTAGATGCATTTCTTTTACATTAATATGTCGTGGTTTTTTGAAATAAGATTTATATGGCATTTATTTTTATTTATTTATTTATAACTTTATGCACATTAAATAGTACAAAGGCGGACTTAATGCCCAAGGCATTTTCTGCCAGTCAACCTTAGGGTGGTGCAGAGATAACATGGTAGGTGCACGGATCATACAATTAGGTATCAAAGAGTAAGAAAGTAAACAAACACAATACTATACTATACAATACTATAAATACTATACTATACATTACTATAAATACTATATTATACAATACTATACTATATAATACTATACTATATGATACTATACTATAAAATCCGATCATGAAACATATATTGAATTTATAACTGGGGGGTTTCTGCTAACAATTTGCGAAGTAAATGCTCACGAACTTTTCTTTTAAATGAGATGCGATTTTAGATGAGATTCTATTTGCAAACATTTGAAAATATTCAAATTCGTTAGTTTCGCTCAATTGAAAAAGTTAAACATAAATTAATCATAATTTAATACATACAAAATACGAATAGACTCCCTCCGAACTGTTACTTATTTAATAATGAGCGATAAAAGTATTGTATTGTAATAAGGTATGGTCTTCGACCAGTGTGGGTTGCCAATGATGACTTACGGAACAGAGACGTGGTCGCTCACTATGGGCCTTATGAGAAGGCTCAAGGTCACCCAAAGAGCAGTGGAGAGGGCTATGCTCGGAGTTTCCCAGCGGGATCGAATCAGAAATGTCGAAATCCGCAGGCGAACCAAAGTCACCGACATAGCCCGAAGACTTGCAAAACTGAAGTGGCAGTGGGCGGGGCACATAGCTTGTAGAACCGATGGCCGTTGGGGCAGAAAGGTTCTTGAGTGGCGACCACGAACCGGAAGACGCAGCGTGGGCAGGCCCCCTACAAGATGGACCGATGATTAGCGCAAGACCGGCAATTGTGGAGATCTTTGGGGGAGGCCTTTGTCCAACACTGGACGTCTTTCGGCTGATATGATGATGATGATGATTGTAATAAGTAGGTATACATAAATTGACTGTGATTTCGTAACTATTTTTTTTTATTTCGGTTTTACCGCCTTGGCTTTATCGGCCTTATGAGCCATCTTCAGTGTATGATATATATTTTCCTTAAAGTATACTAACTTTATGATATTTTAGATATTTTCATATTTTTCATTTTGTGGGTTTTCGTCATTAAGTCAATGTCAAGTAAAGTCAATCAAGTATTATTACAATATTAAAGTCCTTGTCATACTCCAGTAAATAAGTGGAGACTTTACTAGAGGCTTCGATGGAGTTTTAGATTCAACACAGAAAATCGCAATTCACTGCAATATGGAACTTTCCTCCACTTGTGTACGTTGTCGAAGACGTTACTTATTTCTAAAAATCCACCATATTTACTAATAAAAAAACATTTAGACTCATTTTTACACTAGTTTTTGAAAATGAAGCAATGCCTCGATCCTTCTTTATCCGCGTTGGCGCCAAAACTCCTTGATTTAGCTGTTTTTGCCTATTTTGGTCACGGTGACGGCTGTTTACTAATCTTGAATGCTACCAGCGCCGGGACGGCTTACTTTCTTCCCGGTCTCTCGGGACACAACGTAAACTAAGCACACTCGAGAAGTTATATATAGAAGTATACATTTACAAAACAAATTTTATTTATTTTATTGTGATTTATTTTAGTTTATTTGATGTTGAACATTTTATGAATACTTACTTATTTTTAATGGACATTTTAAATTATTCATAAGGATTTTTGTTATAATTTTATTACTTGACATTTCTAAGTCACCAATCATTGTCACTAAATGTAATTGTTAATAATAAGATTAGAAATTAATTAAAATTAGAACAAATGTTAACCTAATAATTTTGCATGACATATTTATGTCGAATATAGTAAAACTTTACCAACTATGTAACCTATATTCTGGCAAATAAACATTTTCATTTCATTTTCATTTCATTTCATTCATTTCATTTCAAATGGGTAATATAAATAATATATAAATAGAATATGAGAAGCTAAAATATGTAGTAGGTATATCAGTTATCTGGTTTCCATAGTACGAGCTCTGCTTAGTTTGGGATCAGATGGCCGTGTGTAAATGTCCCAGGAGATTATTATTCTTGTTACATTGCACCCTTTGGCTTTTAGTGTACCTACCGTTGTATATTAGGTATATCCATACTTTATAATCATATCAATAAGTTGGCTCACAGAATTGATCTCTTTTCGTGCACACTGAACGAATTCACACAGGTCGCATATTGTGCAATTTGTTTAGTTTAAGTTACTATTGAGTTACCATTTTTGATTTAATAACATTTAATATATGATACTAATGGTTTAGATACTTAGCTAACTTATCTAAGTTATTGCCAAAGAGATTATTTACAGGGTTAATTAGCTAAATTTGTAGTTTTAGATATATTTTACTACATCTTTCCTGAATGGTTCTGTCTATATTAGGGTGAGAATTCAATATTAAAGTATGGCAGAGGCCTTGTCTATAATGACGTTCGCGTTTTAATGCTACCACCGAATCCAATGCGTCCCAACCGCGATGACCCACCGAAACAATGAGTTCTTCTAAAGTTACTTATAAAAATGAAGAGGTAACAGTGCAACTGCACTAACTTAGTACCCCAACCATAATTAAGATGTATTTGTTTTAATTAGAGCCTGTATTTCTTTGTGAAGAGAAAATAAAAGAATTTTGAATTTGAAAAAAAAAAAAAACTGTAAATCATTGCTTATTTGCTTTTACTCTAAACTTCTGGTATGTAAACTTTTTTGCAATAAATCTTTATTATTATTATTATTTTATACTGTATGTAACGCAATTTCTCCGTTCTTGTTAAGAAGTACAAATTTTTGTTTCTATTCTCTCTATCGAGCAAAAAAAAGATGTAAGTAAACCGTTTTGTTAAAAAGGGATTAGATATATAACTCTATGTATGTACTACATACAAATTAATATGACCTAACTGCTGACACTGCTCCGTCACAAAAGTCGTCAAATATTAATATATGTAGGTATATAAACTAAACGTAACTAATAATTCGTATTATGAGCACTTCGCAGACATATTATGTACAGGTTTAATCAGATAATTACTCTGTTTCCGAACGAGTGCTGTTCTTTATTTTTTATCGAGTTAGTGTCACAGCGTAGAGATGCGGTGGTGGACGTTTATTGTGTGCGCATGCGCAGTGTCAGTAAGCGCGGAATCAGAGGATAGAGAATGGCGAGAGGTGAAGACCACGCAGGGCTCCGTACGTGGACGCAAAGACCCCAGCGGTGATTTATACGTCTTCTACGATATACCGTACGCTACAGTTCCAAAAAATGAAGAAAAATTTAAAGTAAGATTGAAAAATAACAATACTTCGTAGCGACTATAAGCATTACTTATGTATATTATTATTATATAAAACACCCATATTCGTTACTTCATCAAATCATCATGCTTTTTAGTGGTTCGTTACGTATTTTGTGTATTAGCTCACTCCCAAACAGCGTCTCAGCCTGTACATGACCTTGAGACAATGGACCTTGTACCATCTTGTAAGATGGTACAAGTTTTGAGCTAGAGCGTTTTGTGTGACCTTGAGGCAGCTATTTACAATACAATACATTTTAATGTACATGACAAGAGAAATGGTAGTAAAAATAAGAACAGAAAAATAGTTTGCAAGTAGTTAGTGCTTTACTAAGTTGGGGTAAGTAAATACATAATTTCCTGAAAAACATAATAATCCATACTTATATTGAATACATATATGTATCTTATTCATGTAAGAAATAATTATAGCGAGTTGAGCTCTTAATCAGCGTAATGTTTAATACCGATAATTCACATATTTGTAACACAAACACGGAAGATAAATCTATACGATGACTGATAATAAATACCTTTTCATAGTAATAATATAAGCATGTTACACGCGACAACAATGCTCTGATAATACCATTACATAACACAGGTAGATATATAAGAGTTAAATGTAATTAAGTAGTCGACTAAGACTAACTTACACACTCAATTTTAAACTAATAAAGTAAAATGTTTATTTATAATACACACATATATAACTGAATAATATAAGTTTGTATAATATTACTTCTTGCTTATTAATTGTCAAGAATGAAGCATTAAACACAAAATGGAGAGAAATCATTGGGGTACAAATGATTTCTCTCCATTTTCTGTTTAACGCTTCATTCTTGACAATTAATAATAGTTCAAGATAACACCCAGTTATAGGAATAAATTTGGGCATTTTATTTACATTATCATCATCATAATCATAGCACCCACTGCAAAGACACCCAATGCTGGACAAAGGCCAAAAGCCAATTTCCACAATTACCCGTCTGGTGCTACCCGCATCCAGCGGCTTCAGCGACTCTCACAAGATCATTGGTCCACCTTGTAGGGGACATCAAGCCTACAGGCCTACGAGATGCTACTGTGTTCCAGTTCGTGGTCACCACACGTGAAGATTCACAATTCTGCCCAAATAAATATATAACAATTATATAAATATATTATGTACCCGCTACTTAAATTGGTTAATATTATTAAATTGTAATATTTAGTACACCGTATACCTTTATCAAGGTACAGACGCCAGCACATCCAGCTACCCCGATCTTTCAAATTTCTTTTATATATTTTCAACTTTATCACAAAAGCATAAGGTTCACTTTCAATTGGGGAAATTTGACAGATTGGGGTAGCTTGATGTGCTGGCCTCTGTACATGATAAGATAATCCTATTTTCAATCACTTGTTCCAAGTATAATGTTGAGAGTTGAGTTATATTGTTTTAAACAAATGTTGACTACAATGAATGGCTAATTATTTGAATGTGATGGATAGCTGCTAATTTGGTTGGTCATAATAAAAATAAATTAAATAAATATTTTTTATTTCACACAATAATTATAAAATATTTGAATAATAGTTATTACATTTTAGATATTTGTGCACAGTATCATATATCGTGGAGACGGGTCTTGATCGCGATAATAATTTAAGGCAAACCATTATTCAAATAATATAAATTGTGGTGACTAGTGCCTTAGCTAAGTTATAAAATATAACTAGTATTAAAGGTGTCATAAACGCATTAATGGTATCATAATGGCATATTCCATTTTCAGGGACCACTCCCAGCACCAGTCTGGTTAGAACCTTACAACGCTGAAGACAAGGGCATAATATGTCCACAGTTCAAAATTGACTTTGAAGTTTTGATGCCCAAACACTTAGTTATGCAAGAGGAATGTCTAGTAGCAACTGTGTACGTACCCGACACAGATCAGAAAAAGTTATCAGTATTAGTCTATGTTCACGGAGGAGGTTTTCAAATAGGGTATGGCAACATGTTGAAACCTAAAAACATGGTAGCCTTTAAAGACTTTATAATAGTGACGTTTAACTACCGTCTTGGAGTACATGGTTTCTTAAGTTTGGGCACAGAAGATGTTCCCGGCAACGCGGGCATGAAAGATCAGATAGCATTACTGCACTGGGTTAAAAAGAATATTGCCAATTTTGGCGGAAATCCTGATGATGTTACCATTGCTGGAGGGAGTGCAGGATCAGCTGCAGTAGATCTGTTAATGATCTCTAAATCAGCTCAAGGATTGTTCCACAGAGTAATACCCGAAAGTGGTGCAAATCTTGCCGCATTTGCTGTTCAGACAGATCCTATGAGAAATGCCAAGAATTATGCTGCAAAATTGAATTTCACAAATGATGAGGACTTTTATGCCTTGGAACATTTTTATAAGACTACTCTTTTGGAGTCTTTGAACACAATTTCTTTCATGGATAAGACTGATTCCACTTTTGGATTTTCTCCTTGTGTCGAGCGTGTCGATACAAGCCGTAAACCGTTTTTAATTGAGTCGCCTTTAAGCATACTGAAGAAGGGCAGCTACAAAAAAGTTCCAATACTCTATGGGTTTGCCAACATGGAAGGTTTAATCCGGGCTGAATTATTTGACCTTTGGAAAGATAAGTTGAATGAGAAGTTTTCAGATTTTTTGCCACCTGATTTAGAATTTGACAATGAAGACGAAAAAGAACAAATAGCTAACAAAATAAAGGAATTTTATTTTGGTGATAAGCCGATAGGTCCTGATAACATATTAGGATATATTGATTATTTTTCTGATACTATATTTAGATATCCAGCACTATGGGCAGTAAAACTACATATAGAAGCCGGTCATGACCAAGTATATTTGTATGAATATTCATTTGTTGACGAAGATACGCCTTTAGTGCCGTACACCAACGTGCGGGGTGCAACTCACTGTGCTCAAACAATGGCGGTCTTTGATGGTAACTTAACTGATACAGATGAGAGTGTATTTAGCGAAGAATATAGAAATATGAAGAAAATTGTTCGAGAACTATGGCACAACTTCATAAAAACTGGGTAAGTAATAGTAATTCCTTCAGCCTTTTCGGTCTTTACCGTAGGGGCAGTGGTTACCCTGGTGTCAGAGTGGTTCAAGCCGCCAATTCGTCGTCTGATATGTGCCCTCCGAAGCACGGAGAAGCCCAGAAAATAAAACAGTTTAACACTCACCCATCCTCCTGCCAAAGCACTCTGTCAGGAGGATGGGTGAGTGTTAAGAAGGTTCTTTACCTCGCCAAACACTTATGGACCGCTGAGTGCAGTTGCAGTTGAGTTTCCAGTTGGTTGGTCTCATAATCATTTATGCTAGATTTCTAAATGAAGACATTCCTTAATAATAACTCATCGGGGGAGGGGGGGGGGGAGGGTCAACAACACTTGTTTGCTGACTCTTTTAAAGGCTGGCAACGCACCCGCGACGCCTCTCGTATTGCGAGTGTACATGGGTGGCGGTGATCACTTACCATCAGGTGACCCGCTTGCTCGTTTATTTGGGAACCGATTTCTATAATTCTTCTCTTATATTTTACTGGTTGTACTAGCATTAGCTTGTCAATGGCAAATAATGAGGCCCCAGATGTGAGTTCCGGGTCGGGTCGATAAAAGTGATATCGTAGTTTTTCTGCTATGAAAGATGCTTTACAGAAGATATTTCTTTTGAAATAAAGAACATCTATTTTATGAATAATCTTTGTATTTCTAGTAGTTTTTCTTTTTCTTTGTGTATATATTCATTTTGTAAATAAAAAAAATAAATGTTTGTTCGTTTCAGTACGCCGGTGCCCGAGGGGTCGACACTGCCGGCGTGGCCTGCGGTAGGTGCAGGGCGGGCTCCATACATGTCACTGAACCTACCTATGCAGTTACGCGACTCGTTGCTGCCAGAAGGCACAGCGTTCTGGGATCCAATTTACGAGAAACACTACCGGGATCCCACACCAGCCCCAGTACCACCTGCTAAACATACTGAACTGTGATAAATTCACGTATAAACACTAGTAATTATTTGACGTAGATCTTGCTGAACTTAGTTTAGTTGTCTATTTTATTAAAATACATAATTAATAATGCGCATCTAATAAAAAAAAATATAAGCTCGTGGTTGCCGGAAATAATATTTTTCTTTTGTTATATTTATAATAATTTTATATCCTGGTACTGGCCATTTTTTTTCTTTTTAAATGGGACTAGTCCCTCCCTCTTACCCACCACTGCAACTCCTGTAAGCCAGGATCAACAGTGGCACACAATGAAATGACACTGAGCGGTGAGGCTCAGGCATGTCCCGGGGAATGGCTTTAACTGTCTTGGATCCCGCAACGAATTTAATCAGAAAGAAAAAAAAGGAGGTGTTAGAAATGAATAGTTCCACTTCCCTCCAGAGCAAAGCGGGAGACAGAATGATATAAAGAGGCTATAGCCTCATTAAACGAGAGAATTGCAACTAGAGAAGCCAGCTGCAAGAGCACCAAGGATTAATTTAAGGGTCCTAAGTGAGCTGTTATATTTGATTCCAATAGTAGGTATGGCAAAAGCGCTTAAACGCACGGAAGTTGTTCCTTGTTGCTACAAGATCCGTATAATAAACTACTCCAGATATTGGTTGCAAGCTATTTAACATAATATCACGCTGATTTTGCCAGAGATCACATTCCCAAAGTATGTGGTGAGCGGTTTGTTCATATTCGTTACAGGAAGTTGAGCACAGACAGATTGGTGAAGATACTAATTTGAAACTAAACAATTTACTTTTAAAATTGCCGTGTCCGGTAAGAAATTGTGCAACACAATGGTCTATGATTAGCCAAGTTTTATTTAACCGTTCGCGTATGTCCGGAAAGAACTGGTGCAGATGGCGACCCTTGGTTGAGGTATTCCATCTACATTGCCATTCATTTAGCAGTTCGTCATTTAAGTTAGCAATTGGCATAAATAGCCTGGATATTTTAGCACGGTCGCGTAATGATAAGAAATCATTATTTAAATTTTCTCGCGTAGAATAATACATCGCTGCTCGTCTTTGAACCTCAAGATCAACCGGAAGTACACCCGCTAGTACAGGTAGGGCCTCTGTGCTTACTGTTCTATAGGCTTTACACAAAAATATCAACGCCAACCTTTGGCTTTGTAGTAATTTACGGCGAGCAGCTCCGATGGTTGCCCTATCAGCCCACACAGGCGAGCCGTAGCATATACACCCAAGATAAGTAGCTCCGTAGATGATTCTAAGAGTATTGAAAGAGAGGCCCCAGGTTGCCGTTGATATCCTTGTAAGTGCAAAAAAGTTTCGCTTAGCCTTCTCTCCAACTGATTTAATATGTTCTATAAAAGAGAAGTTCTTTTCTAAAACTAAACCCAAATAACACGTGGATATCTTACGTTTAACAGTAACATTATTCAGTTTTACGCTCGGGGGAGATTTTAGTTCACCCTTCAGAAGGAGTTGGTAGGTTTTATGGGGAGCAAATGTAAGGCGATTTCTTTTACCCCATTCACTTATCATACTTAAACAAGTTTGAGCCAGATTTTCCAACTCTCTCCTGGAGTTACCCTGTATAAGTAAGAGGCCATCGTCGGCATATGCCGTTAGAGAGCAGCGTGATGGCAAGGGCAATGTCAAGAAATCATCAAAACCCAAGTTCCAAAGATACGGCGCAAGCACGGAGCCCTGGGGGCAACCCATGGTTAACGATTTAGTGACTCTGTAGTGACCAAGCTTAAGAGTTGCAGAGCCATGTACAAAATAAGATGTGATTATCGAATATATATTACTGTAGCAACCGCGTAACTTCAGTTTTTGTAACAAAATTGGCCACCACGTGTTATCAAACGCCCCTGAAATATCTAGGAATATGGCCAAAACGTATTTACATACGGACGAGTTTACAGTTTTCCTCACCGAGATAACTGCGTCTACTGTCGATTTACCCGCAGTAAAACCAAATTGATTACCATGAAATTTTGGTCCTCCTGGTAGCAATCGCGGTACGATAAGTCGTTCTAGAAGCTTGCCTAAGGAAGGCAGTAACGTTATTGGTCGATATGACTTAGGGTCCTCAGGCAGTTTATCACCATTTTTCGGTATAATACGAATAAAACCGTTGCGCCAGGTACGCGGAAAAGTCCCTTCAGATATGCAACGATTAAAAACTTTTAATATTAATTGACCGGATTGTTTCGTGGCTTCTATTATCATTTTGTTGGATATTTTATCTTCACCTGACGCTTTGTTAACAGGTAGCGATTTCACAGTATTTATAAACTCATTAATAGTAGGAAGACTCGACATATACGTAGCGGGTGAATCATTTGCCCACTGCCTAATCTGCTTGTGGTAGTCATCATCGTCCAAGGAACTATCGTCAGGTATGAGCGAATTAAGTAGGGATTCCGTGGTCTCCTCTATGCCACTGGTGTAGGTATTATTAATTTTTAAGTTTTGAATATAAGCTAGATCTATAGACCTATTTGCTTTGAACTCATGGTATAGGGGTGACCACGGGCCTTCTTTTTCTAATTTATCGACTATTTTTCTAATAAGATTGCCTTTGGATTTCTCTACTGACGAGCGGTAACGTGAACGAGCAATTTTGAGATTAATATATGCACTATTTAAAACATCGCCTACGATTTTACGTTTTTTTAGTTTATTATATTTTTTACGTGCTCTCCGAAATTCACAGCGAACTTTAACTAAGTAGTTATTCCACCAATCGCATCTTCGAATATTAGTGATAGGGACGCGGCCTATTGCAATATCGGCACAGTAGGTAAAAGTATCCGACATAATTACGGCACATTCTTCTGTTGTTAGTTCATCCCGGGTGAAATCCCTGGCATGCGCGGCAAAAAGAGCTCTGAAAAAATCCCAATCGGCCCCTTTGAGCCGATATCTATAATTACCGTAAGTAGCCGGTTGGTACTGGCCAGTGGTATTAATAACTACTTACCGATCTCATCTTAAACCTACATGGATTTTGAATGAGTTTTCGAATTCGAAAGTCTCTCAACCATTGCCAAGGCATAAAAATATGTTCATGCAATGTGCCTTGGGCGCCCCGTGCCAAGGTACGTTTCCTATAATACCCTATATGCCAATATCCAATCGCTTAACAACAAGCATTGGGTGAAACAATGATTGTAACGAATCGAAGCTTTTTTGGACCATTTTATATTCAAAATTCTTGTGCTATTGTAAATTTTATAATGTGTCATTGTCAGTTGACAGTTTTACCTAGTTAATAAACTAAAGTTTCTTCTTTTACCAGGGTTGATATATTTAATTTCCTTCCTATATTTAATAATCATCTAAACACTTATTGATTCAGCCATGCACCATTCAAGTCCATAGCGATTGTGAGTACCCTCGTCCCAGGAACATCAAAGGCGATCGAAATGACGATATTATTATTGACTTAAAGCAAATCAATTTAACTAGAATCTCACCTGACACTGTACAAAAGCCAAAAGCATTGATGACGAATCTTCCGATCCGCATTGGTCGTGCGGGTATTCTTATTAACGTAGAGCGTCAATTTCTCAAAACGTTCACAGCCTCGATCCAAAGTTAGGAGCCCTCTGGAGGTGGGTTTTGGCACGGGTTGCGTAGTTTATAGTTTATTTGTTATATTTTAGTTTCCGTTCGCCACTTATCATCGGTAAATTTGTGAAATCTTCGAAACTATGTGTAATTATTATGTTAAAAAGGGACCACACGTCTGAAGTAAAACTTAGATATACTAAACGTGACTAGTTATGATATAATAATATAATATATAATAATATCTTGGGACTATGTCACACAGATCATCCTAGCCCCAAACTAAGCAAAGCTTGTAATATGGGTACCAGGCGACGATATACATACTTATATAGATAGATAAATACTTATATACATAGAAAACATCCATGACTCAGATACAAATATTCGTGCTCATCATACAAATATTTGCACTTACCGGGATTCGAACCCAGGACCACCAGCTTCGTAGGCAGGAGCAATACCAACTAGGCTACGGTGACCGATAGAAAGAGAGAATGAAAATGTGGGCTCACCCCTCTCTCTCTTGCCCCTGTAATATACGAAATACAACTCTCTTCCTATCTTCACTAACTTATATCTCCCTCCCAACTTCGCCTCGCCTGATCACACTTTTTGTTACGCTCTCGTCACGCATTCACCAGCTTACTCCCCAAGATAAGCGTGCGTACAGAAGTTTTGACGTTTAATCTTTATGTTGCAATGTACAATCAAATCATTCAGTCATACATTTTTTTGATATTTATATTGTTTGGTTGGTGGTATATCATCATCATTATCATATCAGTCGAAATACGCTCACTGCTGGACGAAGGCCTCCCTCAAATATCTCAACAATTGACGGTCTTGTGCTATATATACCAAAAAACATTGCGTGGTCCAAGTTACGAACTTAGAGTGAGCATGGTGTTTACATGCTCACTCTAAGGTCGTAGCTTGGACCACAACCAAAAACACCAAAATCAAATTTAATGATACCTACTTGTGTTAGTATAGAAGGAAGGGCCAGAGTTCATTAGACAAGGAACAACTTATTGGTTTCCGTTGGAAAGTAAGAGATGCAAATATTATGTATTTTGTTCTTGTCGACGTTAACACTTTTTTAGTTTGACGGCTCGTACGTTTATCCTTGTCTGCATAACACTTTTACAAAAAAGTTTGAACGGATTTATACAAAAGTGGCTGTCGTAATAAATTCTAGGACATAAAAAGGAGTGCTATTTCGCCATTTTGTTTTAACATGTTTTTATTTGATAAAATATATGTGCTTTGTGAAAATTTATTTTTTATTGTGATGCGCATTTAGAAAGAAATAACAATTTTCTTTAAGGATTTCAAATAATCCGTAGAAGTCAAACACATTATTTTATTATTAATTAAGAATTGGTCTCATTCAAGCACTCGACGAGTTAGCATTTCTTGAGAATGGTCAGTAAAGAACTAAACACGTGTTGGGTATCATACCGGTGCAAATCATTTGCTATATATTATCTTACTTACTTGAGCATATTTTTCTCCGGGTGGAAGAGCGGACGAAATTGCATCTCGGCTTAATGATAATAACCGAAATTAAATGAGAGGGATATGCCAAGAATGGGGGGATATGTCATAATCACCATGCTTGGCAGACGGGTTGGTGATGGCAGTATGGTGGTCATAGTGCACAGAAAGATGCCGGTGCCCGTTCTCTGGTAGATATTTCCTCAGGTTGACTTCTACGCCCCCATTGGATGAGATGGGGTGATGATATTCTATCCCGTCAGCACACCGGTCACTATAACACTGCATATAATTTTTTTATTACGTTTAACTAGTAAATCTAAAACATAACTCATTTAAAACGCTGTATGTAACTGTGTAAACATGTTTATAGCGTAAAAAAAGATTATGTCAAATTTTAATAAAAATGTTGTAGGTATACGACGTCTATAACCTATATACTATATTTACTTGTTTTTATTTCTAGTATTTTTACTTTTATAAGTTATTATAAAATTTACTGCTATAATTATAAAATGCCTGCATGGTAGGAATATGCAATCAGTGGAGTGAGCTCCTGGTGACCTGTAATACAGGTTCTTTAGAACCTACATCAGGCACAAGTCTCTCACAAAATAGGTTGTTTACTCCTATTTACCAATTGTCCATGGGTGAGCGTGGTTGTTGGTCGTCCGACGTACATTAAAGTTATCAGTGATTCTTCGTGCTCAGTTTAGCCAGAAATTATTATAATATTGTTTCTTTCCATCCCTGGACACCGCTGACAGGTTCAAGTATTATTTCTCGATCATGTTTATTGTAAGCAATGTTTTGAGATGAGATAATAAATAAAAAAAATAAATAAAAATAACCGCACACACCACGTCCAATAGTATCGAAGCGGCTGTCTCCACTCCAAGTCACATTTTGAAAACTGTATTTATAGACCAGGCCAAGAAAAGCAGCTTCGCGTCATAGATATAAATAGTCTATGGCCATGAACAACCTTAAAACCGTTGGAAATTAGCCTCTACAAAGTAAGACAGGGTCAGTGGTTAGTCGGCTTCTGTTTTCTCTGAAACACTACTCATAAAGTATGGCACTCTTACCTTGTTTGAAATGAGGTTGTTTACTAAGCATTCCAGAAGTTTAGATGACACCAATAGCTAGGAATATAGGCCTATAAATCGCTGCCTCCTCAGGTGATTTATCAGGATTTAAGGAGCTATAACTTTCATACCTTAAAAACTCCCGGAAGAACACAAGTTTCCATGAGGTGGTTAAGAGAGTTGAGCATCAATTTCTTCCCTACTTTTACTAGATGTAATAATAATAATAAATATTTATTTTCATCTCCACAAATTACATTTTTACATAAGAAACAGTATAAGCTACAGACCAATAAAAAAAAAGGAATTCATGGGAGATCTGGTGTCGAAACTAAGCCTAGGCCTGTATCTTCTGGATGTATAAGGTATTTTGGATAGATATTCTTAAGGCCAGCCACCATTTGACTTTGTAGATTTCAGTGGTTCATCTAATTCAGCCTATAATAAGTGGAACGCACAAAACACATCTGGCACAAATAAGCAAAAAAATACTAAGACTGAGCGAAAATTAATTTATGTTATTCAGAATATTTTCTTCCTTAGCTTTAATGCACTTTTCCATAAATATAACAATAAATCACCCTAAGATACCACAAAAACGTAACCAACAGCTAACGACAATATCCAAAAATAGCAGCGGCGTATAATTAGATTCATACCCGCACTTATTAATGCAGATTGAAATGTAAAAGAAGACAGTTTGTCCGAGTAGACAGCTCTTCGCGGCTGATGTTAATTAAAGCGAAGCAATTATTAATCCTCTGGGACTCTGACACTGAAGCCACTCAAATATACCTATATTAGATTGGCTTCAGACATGCCGACATACACGCGCAGCGTGTTGATCACTTCGTACGTGACATTGTGACAGCGTCTGCTAGTCGCGAGTATGGACTCCCGACTAGCAGACGCTAGTATATACACATGACGACGAAGGAAATGCAGAAATACCCCATGCTGTAGAAAGTCTAATTAATTATCATGATTAACTGTTAGTAGTAGGTATGCATATAATTTGACGTCGATGAAAACACCGATGTCGTCGGCGTACAAATCACTGCATTTATATTTTAGAAAGGCGTTAGGCAAATCTATGGCGACGCATTCCGTGTTTAAGCTCTCTTAAGCGTCTAATTGATACGACAAGCTGACGAGGCGACAGTTCGACACATTCCCCTCGTTTTCCCTTTTAAGTAAAAAAAATAAAAGTGAGAGAAGCGGCGCCGCCACAATTAAGTTTAAATCCCTAGTCCCAAGAGATCACGCGACATACGACGAAGAGGCGCTTTGCACTTTGCGTGTCACATAAATCTGAAAACAAGATTTTTTATGCAGTCAATTAATTACAAAGAAGACAAATAAGTGCCGAACAAACTCGCCAGCGAACCAATATGTGATTGGAAGTGAGTCGAAACAATGGGCCAAGAGCCAAGATAAGCCTGTAACTCAATTAACTCCCGAAGGCTCCGGCATAATTAACTTTGAAGCTTTCGCACAGTATTTTCGGGTGCGCGATAAACAGCGAGTAGCGTGCGCATACCTATTATTTTCGAAAGGGGGAAAGGGATCGCTGATTTATAATCGTGTTAATGTTACTGTGAAGACGCACATGACGACGTCCCAGCGTGCCGGCCGCCGGGCTGCGAACCGTTTTTGTGGTGTTATCTTAGGATTCCCAACACTCAGCCGTGCCGAGTTACACACGCCCTACGTGACCGGAGTGCTGTTTTGCTACTATTAAGCTGAGTAGTTTTCGTTTCTGACACGTTCAACGGACCTGTTAAATTTTCACTACCTACTGGCTGTAAATGGTTAAGTTTGCAACTGCTATAGTTACAAACTTTAAACCAGCAACCAATATTTACAAGTGTCTTTTGGAATTTTCTGGGAACATGCACGGATTATCATGTCCGGCAACGTGCTACGCTTCGGTACGTGGTTTTGGTTTAGTATTTTAATTAGTTACTGTAACGGCAGGAGAGAAAAATAGAGTGTAACACGCTTTTAGTTGACGTCATGATTATAATATGTGAAGCAAAAACTTGACATCTCTTTATACGAAAATTGCGCAGATATAATTTAGAACAGTTAAAGTTCTTATCGAGAAGGAGTGCAGAATGCTAATATTTTTATTTACTTCTAATGCCTATTGCATTGGAAGTATAAATGAGTAAAAAAAAAAAACTTGTGTGTACTTATGTACACGCGTTAGAAGTTATACTTCTTAATATACAACTTGAACATAGTTATCAATTTTCATACCACCTAGAACTAACTTCATGCTGTTATTGCTACATGGCATTGCTACATGCAACATGAAGGAAACTTATCTGGCCCGCTGGCAGCGTCGCTGTTATCGCATTTAGTGTTGCCAGTAACTATTTTTTGCAATAAAGTGGGTAAAAATAATATGCACATTGTAACGTAAATATTAGTTCACTAAAAAGCAAACAAATACTGTCATTACAAATATTTATATTTTCATACAATAATTATAATCATTTAGGTAGGTACATGAAATGTATGCTAAGTGTCCTGTAACGGGGATACTCCAGGTATTATTATGTCACCGCAATTGTTTAATTCAGAAGTCATTACATCATCGTCATAATCACTTCTTTCACTTTCACTATCACTACCTAATTGATTGATGAAAGGCTCGTCTAAGTATCCATCCCTTTTTCGATACTCATTTTCAATATTTTTTACATGACCGCAATGCTTTTGCCATTCATTGACTGTTATTTTATCAAAAGCTTCTGAAATCAATGTAGGCATTTCAGAATTCGATCTACCAATATTCTGATCTGCTATAAATATTTGCATCTGCTTGCTCTTTTTCTTTCACAACTTTTCTTACAAATCACTCCCCGGCACCTACAATGGAAATAGCAAAAATTAAATAAATAATTAATATTTTAAAATAAATAAATTCAAAGTGCGAGGGGGGAGTTTCGTATTTTTTCAGAAGCTGACAACACTAACCTGTAGCAGCAACTACGCGTTCATACAACTTATTGAAGGGTATAATTGGTGCCTGGAAGTGTTTTTCTTCATTCATATAATTCAATACTTGTAATATAACGTTCCTCGCATCACTTTTTAAAGCTTTCGGCATTTTTCACAATTAAAAACCACAAAAAGAAAAATAAATACGTGCAACAAACAATCAACGGCAGAAATGTCAGGGAATAACAGCCGATTGACATTTCCAACTGGCTTCGTTAGTTCTACTTTTGGCCACCGGGCCAGATAAGTTTGTAGCACTATACATGCTTCATGTTTACAGTGCCACAAACTTATCTGGCCCGCTGGCAGCGTCGCTGTTATCGCATTTAGTGTTGCTAGCAACTATTTTTTGCAATAAAGTGGGTAAAAATAATATGAACATTGTAATGTAAATGTTACTTCACTAAAAAGCAAACAAATACTGTCATTACAAATCTTTATATTTTTATACAATAATTATGATCATTTACATAAAATGTATGCTGAGTGTTCTCTAATGGAGATACTCCAGGTATTATTATGTCACCGGAATGGTTTAATTCAGAAGTCATTTCATTATCATCATTATCGGAAACACTGCTTTCGCTTTCACTATCACTACCTAAATGAATAATGAAAAGCTCAACTAAGTATCCATCCCTTTTACGATACACATTTTCAATATTTTTTCACATGATTGCAATGCTTTTGCCATTAATTGACTGTTATTTTATCAAAAGCTTTTGCAGTCAATGATAGGATTTCAGAATTCGATCTACCAATATTCTGATCTGCTTGCTCTTTTTCTTTCACAAGTTTTCTTACAAATCGCTCCCGGACACCTACAAAGGAAATAGCAAAAATTAAATAAATAATGAGTATTTTAAAATATGTATTTTAATTTAAATGCGAGGGGGGGTTTCGTATTTTTTAAGAAGCTGACAACACTAACCTGTAGCAGCAGCTACGCGTTCATACAACTTATTGAAGGGTATAATTGGTGCCTGATGGCGTTTTTCTTCCTTCATATAATTCAATACTTGTAATATAACATTCCTCGCATCACTTTTTAAAGCTTTCGGCATTTTTCACAATTAAAAAACACGTAAAGGAAAATAAATACGCGCAACAAACAATCAATGGCAGGAATGTCATGGAATAACAGGCCGATTGACATTTCAAACCGGCGTGGTTAGTTCTACTTTTGGCCACCGGGCCAGATAAGTTTGTAGCACTATACGATGTTATTCACTGTCATACCACCTAGAACTAACTTCATGCTGTTAAATATTTTGGTGTCGGTGTGCGCGCGCATCGTAAAAATTCACTCTCATCATTTTTCTCCATCGCGCCAAAAGAAGTATAACTTCAAAAATACTTTACACACACTCTTATGTTTTGGCTCACTCACATACTGGGAAGAGGTGGCAAACTGAGTGTCAAAACTGAGAAGAGATTAATATTATTTGTCTTTAATATTTATGGTATTTGACATTTATGATTGTAATACAAAATTTTAATATGGCTGGTTTCCAATCGGAATAATTAGAATAATTGAATATTTTAGTACTGTTGTATTAACATAAGAGCTTTTTTGGGAAATATTTCATGTTGTTAATATCGTCTTTTTCCCCAATGCTCCATAACTTGACCTGTCAAAGCACCCGCATACCATACAGTCCTCGGTACGTACTCACCTCGGTTTTGGGTTATCCATTTAGCTGAACCTAAACTCATCTACTATATAAAAATAAGTCGGGTTTTCCTTCCTGACGCTATAACTCCAGAACGCACGAACCGATTTCCACGGTTTTGCATTTGTTGGTAAGGTCTCGGGCTCCGTGAGGTTTATAGTTAAGAAAATTTATAAAATTTAACGCGGGTAACACCGCGGGGCACAGCTAGTCTACTTTATAAAAATAAAGTCGGGTTTTCCTTCCTGACGCTATAACTCCAGAACGCACGAACCGATTTCCACGGTGTTGCATTCGTTGGAAAGGTCTCGGGCTCCGTGAGGTTTATAGCAAAGAAAATTTATAAAATTTAACGCGGATAACACCGCGGGGCACAGCTAGTATACCTAAAATTATGTTCGCGTTAATATTACAATAACATCAGGATTTCAAGTCAAGTTCAAGAATATAGTAGATACTAGTGAAGGCAATCTAATAAGCCCAAATAGTATAAGATTAGTGAGACACTTTCTGTGAACACCTTCCAGCTCCATTATCAGGACCCTGGACATCATCTGGGTCCAGAATATCTAATTGAGATAACAAATCTAACGAACCTGAGTTCGATGAGAATTCACTGAAATATTATTAGACCAATTTTATTACGTCATAATATTTCATTGTTCACTTATTTTAGGTCAATCGAAGGCCGGGAAGTGAGGAGAATATAATTTGTAAAATTTGATTACCACAGAGAGACAACGGTGGTGTCGACATTGTAGTAGATTTGAATATTCGATCAGAATATTAATATTATGTCATCGATTATCTGAGGTGGCTATGGAGTGTATTTGGATGGCCTAAGTTTTAGGGGCACCCAAATAAACGAGGAGAATAGCGGTTCTTAGATCTTTTTAGGAATTTGTTATCAATCATCATAAAAAGTAAAAAATAAGTATCTTGGGACAACTAACATACTTTAATAATAATAATAATAAAATCATTTATTTCTCTCATAAAGTTTACACAAGTAGGTTAGCAACAACAGTAAAGGATATAATTAAGACAAATCTACTTTATGAGAGCTGGTGCCCGTGGTAGGTTTAATAAAAAACCTGTATTACAGGTCACCAGAGCCCACTCCATAGGTTACATATTGATATAAGGAAAATACAATTGCTGTTATAGCTACATTGATTTATGACAGTAATAATATAAGTAAAAAATAAAATAAAAATCATCATCATCATCATCATCATTACAGCTTAAATAAGTCAACTGCTGGACAAGCCTCCCTCAAGAATCATCTTGAGGGGATATGCCATAATCGCCACGCTTGGCAGGCGGGTTGGCGATCGGAGTATGATGGTCGTAGTACTCAGAAAGAAGCTGCTTCCCGTCCTCTGGTAGATATTCCCTCGGGTCGACTTCTACGCCCCCCACGGGATGAGATGGGGTGATGATATTCTGATTCTGATATTTGTCGCCGTCACCACACAGTAAATAAAAATAAAAATACAAGCAAACAAAAATACAAATATATACAGAGAATGAAAAGGCGAATGAGTGTGTGTAAGTGTGTATGTGTGATTGTTTAGGTAACAGTTATATGTTAAAGATTAAAGATAGGCCAAATTACATAGGTATCCCAGTTATAGTTTCATAGTAAAGGTTGAGGTAATTCCATAGCCATACTGTCATCGGATCCCAAAGTAAGCAGAGCCTGTACTACGACAAATAAACAACTGATGTATATACATAGATATCACAATCTATACATATAATAAAATCCTAGGAAAGTCAAAACTGTACATTGAATATTTTTTTAAAGGATACTTGGGGCGTGATCTACTGTCGATATCGAAGCCAAAAATATAGTTTTTAGATTTTTTTGTCTTTGTGTCTGTTTGTCTGTATGTATGTCCGGGCTAAACTCAAAAAGTACTGAATGGATTTACTTAAAATTTTGCATGAATATTACTAAGAGGTCGGGTCAACATATAGGCTACATATTATCACGCTATCACCTACGGGGGAGGAGCTGTGATAATTGATAAAGTTTAACGCGGGTAAAACCGCGGGGCACAGCTAGTAATATTATAAAGGCAAAAGTTTGTTACTTCTTTACGTCTATACGGCTGTATTGATTTTAATAAAATTTGGTATGGAGATAGCTGAAACCCTGGATTAACATCTAGGTTATAAACCCAGGTTAATAACCGCGGGGCACAGCTAGTTATAGATAAATTACATCCAGACACTGGAACAATAAACGTTCTCATTCATGCCACAAAGATTAGTCCTGGGTGGGGACGGCCACCACTTCTGGGTTAACAGCCAGGGTAACTAACCACTAGACCAACAGGCGAGCACATTAAGAAAGACACCTAAAAACTCGCGCACATATAAGTTTCGTACCATTGAACAGACGCCAGCACATCAAGCTACCCTAATCTGTCAAATTTCCACAATTGAAAGTGATCCTTATTCTATTGTGATTAAGTTGAAAATTTATAAAAGAAATTTGACAGATTGGCGTAGCTGGATGTGCTGGCATCTCTATATCAGCAACTGGAACTGAAATGAAAGTTTTCACTCACGCTAGGAGAAAACAATATAATAAAATTTGAGAGGTGTCAAGGGACACCCGGATGGAACGAAGTTATTACTTATTATTTATTATGTACAAAAAACCTGTATACACTCAACAAAAATAATCGTCGCGACACCACACTGTTCAATGCGAAATAGAAATGAAAATATCTGGCTTGCTTTCTATAAGAGAGAGAGAGCGAGAGAGAGAGAGAGACAGACAGACAGAGAAACATACGCACGCCGCACAGCTGCAAAAAAGTGTCGTGACAACTTTTCTTGAGAATTTTTACCGTCTAGCCCCCTTTCACAGCGCGCGATAAGGAACTTCGTTCCAAAAATAAATAAATAAAATAAGCCCTTTATTCAGACAATTGATAGTAATGGACGAGCCTGTTGGCGTGGCTGGTAAATGCTTGCTTTTCACGCCGTGGGTCGTGGGTTCGACTCGTATCTATGTTTGTCCTGAGTCTGGGTGCAATATCTATAATAGTATGTATTTACAAAAGAAAAGTACTAGCTTTGTTTAGTTTGGGATCAGATGGCCGTGTGAATAATGTCCCAGGATATATTATATTATTATATTCCATACTGATAAAGATTTTATCTGGAATACGAATTCAATACTAAAATTATAACTATTATGGTGTCTTCATACATTATATTAACACATTTAACACAAGTATCGATCGTGCCAAGCAAGTACTGATATAAACAGATAACTTACCTACCTCTCCACCTTCTCAACTCTGCCAACCTCATTATTTATTGATATAGAACAGCAACATATCGTAAAGTTGAAATTTTTGGTTCCAGAAGCACAATTTACTCGTACAGAGGTCTTATGTCGGCATTAGATAAACAGCGAGCAACATTTTATGGTCTTCGAGATACTTGTGGCGTGTATCGGGTATCAAATAAATTACGCGTACACTAGACGCGTAATTTAATTTTCCACTTGTTTTAATTTTTTAAATATTAATCGTTAAAATATCTGATCTACCAAAATAACAACTAGTTACTTAAAACGTTAAATTAAAAGTATTCTAAATGTTCTCGTATTGGTTTTTTTTATTTTAATATATTTTATCTTGCAATCAGCTGTTTGGCTTTTAGCAGATTCGTTGAGTGCGGTAAAGGGCGTGTGAGGCATGTTCTTCCTGTGAAGAATTAACCTCTTATTGGTTTGTAGCGAATTTCAGGTTTCAAGGAGATCCCAGATGTGATATCGCTTCAATCTCCTAGTATGAAGTGGGCCATTGAGAGTTATCGCTAGATTGTTACTATGGGAATGAATGCGTTGTTGATACGAGTATCTTTTAACTCTGTTTTTAACTTCAATTTTGATTGGATCTATTTTCAGATAATTATGCAATTCTATCATTTTAGTGAACCATGGTGCATTAGCTATGTTTTTTAGGATGCTGTTCTGGTATCTTTGTAGGATTTCAATGTTGGAGTTTTTGGCTGAGCCCCACAGCTCAATTCCATAGGTCCACACCGGTTTCAGTGCCACTTTATATACCAGTAGCTTGTTGTTGAGGGACAGTTTGGAGTATTTTCCTATCAACCAATTTAGTTTCCTAGTTCGTTGGTTTAACTCATCTTGTTTTTTTTCTATATGTGTTCTCCATGTTTGCTTCCTGTCCAAGTGCATCGCTAGATATTTTGCTGTATTGTTGTGGGGTATGATGTCATTCCCAAATCTAACAGGTGCGCAGTTCTCTTTGCGCAAAGTGAATGTGACATGCGATGACTTGCTAGAACTAGCCTTAATTCTCCATTTATCCATCCACTCACGTATTTTGTCAAGGTGTTGCTGTAATTTCTCAGAAGCTTTTTGCGGATTCACGTGGTTGCATAATACTGCTGTATCGTCGGCAAATGTTGCAGTTAGGATGTTTTCTGTGACTGGTATATCAGCAGTATAAAGCAGATACAGTGTAGGGCCCAATACAGATCCTTGTGGTACTCCCGCTTGTAAGGGATAAAATCTTGAATATGAATCATTAACTTTTACTCTAAAGATTCTTTCTTCTAAGTATGATTTCAGTAGCAGGCAGATATTGTGTGGGAGTTGCTTTTTAGCTTTAAATAGTAGTCCTTTATGCCAGACTTTATCGAATGCCTGCTGAACATCCAAAAATACCGCAGAGCAATACTCCTTTCTCTCAAGTGCTGTGCGTATCTTATCAATTATTCGATGGACTTTTTCTACTGTCGAGTGCCCAGTTCTAAATCCGAATTGATGCTGGGGGATAACATTGTCTTCAGTTAAATGTTTAATAAGTCGTCGCGAGAATATCTTTTCAAACACCTTGGATAAGATTGGAAGAAGGCTTATTGGTCTGTCTGACATGTTGGGGCGGTTTTCCTGGTTTTGGTACCATAACAATTTCTGAAATCTTCCATATTTGAGGGTAGTGAGACAACCTAAATATAGCATTGAATAGCTGTGTTAGGTAAACTATAGCTTTTCTCGGTAGTTTACGCAGAACTTCAGCTGTGATCAAACAGAATCCTGGAGCTTTGTTACGTTCTAGGTCCATAATTACTTTCCGAACTTCACCAGGGGAACAACTTTTTACTGGAGGGCTGAGTTGCAAAGTGCTGTTTAGGAATTCATCCACTTCTCTCTCAGTCTCGGAATCTCCACAGTTCGTTGTGAACACTTCACTCAGGAATATGCCGAAGGCATCAGCGCGATCTGTGTCTGTTCTAGGCCATAATCCAGTTTCTAGTTTTATTGGATGCTGATAAATTTGTGGTGCATCTTTACTAGATTTAATAGCATTCCAAAGAGAGTATTCATTATTTCTTGATACTGCCATTTTTTCAAGCCTGTCTTTAAGAGTGGCGTCTTCTATTTGTTTTAAGTATTTTTTCAACTCCGAAGCAGCTTTATTGAACACAGTCTTATCTGCGGGATGTCTGCTAGTATGCCATACCCTTCGAAGCCTCCTTTTTTCTAGTATTTTATTATTAATATTGCTTTTCTGATGTTTTAGGCTTTGTTCCGGCGTGGATATCCATGCGGCTGTTTGTATTAGGTTGGTAATTGTAAAGGCAGCTTTCTCGATGTCCTCTATAGTTTTAAGACTTATTTTTAGCTCTATTTCTTTTTCCAGGTATTCTCGGAATGATTCCCAATCTGTGCCTTTGTTATATAATTTGTTCTTGATGGGTCGCTCTATTATTGTCGTACTTATTGTAAGAATTATAGGCGTGTGATCAGAACTTCCATCCAGGCAACTCTCTATACTGAGGTACAGGTTCGATAATCTTTTATAGACTACAAAGTCCAGAAGGTCAGGTAGCTTATTGGGATCTGTAGGCCAATATGTAGGTTCACCAGTGCTAAGTGTGTGCAGGTTGTTCTCTTGCAGGCTTAGCCTGAGTTCTCTGCCCCTTAGTAATATGAGGCGTGATCCCCAATCAGTGTGTTTAGCGTTCCAATCTCCTCCAGACACAAATCTGTGCCCCAGCGTTTTGAAGTACTCTGTGAAGTGATGATGTTTTACAACATGTCTAGGTGGACAATAAATTGCTGACAGTACCAGTTCGCCATGTTTGTCATCTAACATGATATTCGTGGCTTGGAGATGGCTAGTTTTGTATTTTGGTAAGACAACATGTTTGATGTTCTTCTTTATGACCACAGCGGTTCCAGCATGCGATGTTCCATCAGGATGTGGAGTTTTATAGACAATATAATCTTTGAAGTATAGGTTGTGATTTATTGTCATGTGTGCTTCAGACACCAATAGTATGTCTATTTGTTAGTATTTTAAGAATGTTCCTGTTTCATGCTTAAGTTTGATTATTCCATTTATGTTCCAAGTTGCTACTCTAAAAATAGCCATCTTATCGACTAAGTTTGTTGATGACTGTTGTGAGTAAGTTTAACAATGTTGCCATGTGGTCCATTAGTTTGTCTAGCTTTTCAGCTTGTTTTGTGAGTAATAATTCTAACTTTGATTCTGTGATGTTGTGTGTTGCTCTTGCGTATCTGGTTTTGTCATTGTTGTTTAATTCTGGCTTTGCAGCTTTGGGATTTTCATCTAGTTTTTATTTTGTGTGTTCGTTGTCTCTCTCTGTGGTTTTTTGACTGTGGATTGGTCTTTTCGGGCCATTTTGTTATTTTCTGTTTTATTTGGATTTTCGAAGGATTTGTCATTTGGCTGTGTTCTATTACTTTGCGAGAAGGATTTTTTTCTGTTATTAATTTCTATGAAAACCTGACAACCTTTGTAATTGGCAGGGTGGTTTCCGAGACACAAGCAGCATTTAGCCGGTGTCGTTCGGTCCTTTTTAGGGCTGTCAATTGTTTTGTGACTCTCAGCACATTTCACACACCTATATGGTCTTAAGCAATTGTTTTTTGTATGGCTTATTGCTGACATCTTTTACATTGGTAATGTTGAATTTTTGTCTGTATGTCTTTTATAGAATCGTAAACTATGCATTTGATCATGAGATCATCTTCAAGAAAAGTGTTGCGCATGATCCCACAAAGTTTCTGAGTACGTAAAACGACCAATGTACGGCCAATATTCGACAGATGGCGCCACTTTAATTCCATATATTGCCGTGACAGTTAGTAGCGTATCAACGCACGTAGGGTATAGCTAGTTATGTATAAAAAATTAGAAAGGATTAATGTTACATAATATCAAATAAATTACGCGTATATCGTACGTATGGTACACTACCACGTGGTTTTTTTTAAACGTAAAAAATGATAAAGGATTACTGTTAGAACAACCAAATAAATTACGCGTATCGTGTACTACCTACGTATTTTAATTTGTGAAAATATAAACGTAAATTATTATAAAAAATTAAATTGGGTTATTTTTACTTTACGTTAATTACTCATATTAATTTCATTGTGTAAGTGTGCCTGTTCGTTTATATCTAAGTTATTGTTTTGGTTAAGCAGCCTATAGATCTGCTACACGCAAGTAATAACGTGATTCTGGTATCTAAGTACTAGGCAGACTCAATTTAAAATGTCATCGAATCTCTAAGAAGGAAAAGGCGGCAAACAAGAATGCGGAGCAACTCATAAACGGCGGTAAACTCTTACCGTAGCTTATGGCTGGCAATTACACCAATCTTAAAATAGTCACGTTTTAATTTTTTTTGCTTTGGGAAATTACTAGTTTCCCAAGCTTATTAGAAAAATAAATAAATCAGAAATACACTTCAACCCGGAATACCTACATGAGTGCGAAAGCCGTTTCATCATTTCGTTACTGCAATTATTCGTTACATCGAAAAACTTTACTGCGAGCGATTTTACTGAGAATATATCATACTACGAAGCATTGTTCAGTCGACGTCTAATTAGGTACTGCAATGTTATGACGACTGACCAGCTGGTCGAGTGGTTTTGCCAATCATTATGTTTGAATGCCTATAAACTTATGGTGCTAATTAAACCACGTTCAAACAGCAAATTTAGCCCAAAATTTAATCCAAGTTTTGTTGATTTTATGCCCAAATTAACATCGAGAGTATTACAGCAATTAAACTAAAGTAAATAACTCATTCGACCATGCATAAGCGCGCCGCGTCCAAGGTGGACAGAGTGGGCCAATTCCAACGAGGCGGCGCCATTTTGGAAATGCTTGCCGGAAGGCTGGAGTGCCCTTCCATCCGGCATTGTTCCGGGAGGCATGTCACTGTTATGATATCATATAAAGATACTATTTCATCAAAGTTTTGCTGTTTTCTATTACTATAACAAAAAATTGTTTATAAGTAAACAAATTCACTGTTCGCAAAAGTTCATGAGGTCTGGGGGTCTTACACCTACATTTAAGGTTTTATTATAAGTAAAAATAATAAATAATGCATCATGTGATAATTATTTATTAATTGCCTCAGTTGTTGTCAAGAAAAAGGTACACCAATAAATCTACGATATTATGTGCATAAAATTAGTGATTACTTATGTAAAAGGAGCGATACATATAGGTAATATAAATACTAGAAATAAGCATAATTTTATGATACAGACTAATGGCTTGTTTGTAACATAAGATTATGCATAAATAACTTTTATGGGTCAATGTATAAGATTCCACAAACTTCCCAATGGTATTAGATAATCGTCTACAAATATAATGTGTCCCTACTACACAACTTATATTACAAAATTGCTGATTATTTAAGTGAAAAATGTATTTAATCTCAAATACCTTTTTCACTTACCTAGTTGTCCTTACTTCTTGCCCTAAGTCAACACAGATAAAAAAATTGCTAATATGAATCAAATTTATGGCAGTGTTTCTCAGTAGCTGCCACGATATGCACTGCGCAGTAAGGTAAATAAATGACAATTTGACATAAATGTAACATTTTTACAGAATAAATGAATTATAAATTTGACTACGAAAATTAATAAACTTAAGTATATTATGCGGGGAAGCAAAAAGTGCAGATGCCAATCGCCGCGTCGTAATGATGTATCGCTCGAAAACATTAGTCTCTACGTTCGTACACACCACAAATTACAAAATAAACAGAAGGGCCGTTTCGTATTCAGTAATAGCGATGATTTAATTGATTTGAGTTGAGTCGATTTAATTGAGTTAAGTTAAATATCAGGATACACAATTAACTCTCTGCCATCTGATCCAAAACTAGGCAGAGCCTGTACTATTGCAACCAGACTAGCGATAAACCTACTTGCAATTTTTTTATTTCGAAACCGCTAATATATAAGTAGTATACAACATGTAACGTAATTAACGAACACCTTCAAAGACCCCAATTAGAATATTATGTTGTAATCATAATACATGCACTGAATTTTTAATTTAATATAATAGGTCTTTACCTATGAAATTGCCGTTTTGTATGAAAAAATTTAAACGAATTTTTTTCATGAATTTTTTTAATTTGTATTAATCGAAGTAATCACCCATGCAATCAATGCATCTTTGCCATCGCAGTGGCAGTTTATTGATGCCCTTCTTAAAGAAATCAGCTGGACGGGAGGCAACAAATTCTTCAAAGGCATTTTGTACTGCCTCTCGGGTATTGAATTTTTTTCCCGCCAAGAAGTTATCCAAATTCTGGAAAAAGTAGTAGTCTGTAGGCGCAAGGTCTGGTGAGTAGGGTGGATGACGGAGAGCTTCCAACCCCAGTTCTTGCAACTTGGAGACCGTCTGCTGTGCAGTATGAGGTCGCGCGTTGTCGTGCAGGAGCAGCGGAGACGAGCGATTGACCAATGCTGGTTGGAGATGCGCCAGCTTCTCCATCATTGTGCTCAGTTCTTCACAGTACACATCTGCAGTAATGCTCACCCCGTTTGGTAAGAAGCTGTGATGAATCACACCGGCGCTAGACCACCAAACAGTGACCATCACTTTTCTAGGGGTAAGTTTTCGTTTAGGGCATTGTTTAGGTGCTGAACCAGGATCCAACCAACTTGCTGAGCGCTTGCGGTTATCAAACAGAATCCATTTTTCATCGCAGGTAACAATGCGGTTCAAAATTCCTTCATTTGTGGCGATCATTGAGTTCGTGGGGCACCCATTTGTCAAGCTTTTTTACCTTGCCAATTTGACGCAAATGGACCAATATTGTTTTGACGCTAACGTCGAAAGCTGCTGCTAATTCAGCCGTAGATTGTGTATCATCAGCTTCCACAACCGCCTTTAATTCGTCATTGTCGACCAAAGTCTTCGGACGACCGCGAGGTTCATTTTTCAGGTCGAAATTTCCAGAACGGAAGCGAGCAAACCAATAACAGGTGGTGCGTTGGTTTGTAGTGTTAGCTCCGTAAACGTCGTTGATGTTGCGTGCCGCTTGTGCCGCGTTGCTGCCACGACGGTACTCATATTCCATAATTACTCGAATTTTTAACGTATCCATGATGACGAAAAAGATTGAAATGCGATGAAAATGTAACACTAATCAATAAAGAAATGACTACTTTTGGAAAAAAGAATTCTTAGCCAAACAAAAATTATTTTGATTTGAAATGGCCAGTACTGCAGAACGGCAATTTCATAGGTAAAGACCTAATATATATATGCATTATTATTTACTAAATTAGTTTCTTGGAATAAAGTTTATTTTTCTTTATTTTAATACAAAAACACCTGCGATTTATAAGTCTTATTACTTTGACTTACGGTCCATTTCAATTGGTTTTGACTCTACAGGGTTGATATGACAATAATTTCCGTAGTGGAATTAAAAATTACCTATGTTAAAAATGATATAAATCGATTCAGAAAAGGATTCTGAACAAACCATTTTCAGGAAGTGCGTTAATTACGTTACATGTTGTATATAAGTCAACAAGTTTAGCGTCGTTTATTCATGAACATTGTAATCGAATGCACACTTCTGTCGTTTTAGGTAGTTTATTTGTAACTAATGAGAGATACAAGTTAATAATTTAGGTGAACATCAGAATGATGGCCCAACTGATCGATCAGCTTTAAAATATTACTAAATTTTAATACTTATTTGCTACTATTTGATACCTTTGTTTAAATAATTGGTACCTAATGAACAACTGAGAAAATGAATTTAAAAATTGGCCAGTCATTCTGATGTCTGAATGACTGCCCACATTTAGAATCTCCACGTAAGGGCTCCAAAATTTCAATTCGCTTTTACAAAAATTTAGTACCTATTTGATACCTAAACATATATTTTTTCTAGATTTTTAGGGCAAAGATTAACGATTTTCACTTTCTCTAGTTATTAGTTACTTTCGTAACATATATGTACATTTTGGATAAATAAACATTATTTATTTTTAACAGATTTTTTACTATATTTAATAATATATTTTTTACTTTCTAAATAATACAGAAAGATTTTTTATTTTTTTTATTATTAATAATCATTTTTTTATTATTAATAATAATAATCGTTTAAATATAACTGAATTGCAACGAATGCAGTCACCATAGCCTAGTTGGTAGTGCTCCTGCCTACGAAGATGGTGGTCCTGGGTTCGAATCCCGGTAAGTGCAAATATTTGTGTGATGAGCACGAACATTTGTTTCTGAGTCATGGATGTTTTCTATGTATATAAGTATTTATCTACCTATATGAGTATGTATATCGTCGCCTGGTACCCATAGTACAAGCTTTACTTAGTTTGGGGCTAGGATGATCTGTGTGACATTGTCCCCAGGTATCTATTATTATAAAAAAAAATCTTTCTGTATTATTTAACATAGTAATGTATTATTACATATAGTAAAAAAATCTGTTAAAAATAAATAAATGTTTATTTATCCGAAAAGTACATATATGTTACGAAACTAACTAATAACTAGAGAAAGTGAAAATCTTTAATCTTTGCCCTAAAATCTAGAAAAAATATATGTTTAGGTATCAAATAGGTACTAAATGTTTGTAAAAGCGAATTGAAATTTTGGAGCCCTTACGTGGAGATTCTAAATGTGGGCAGTCATTCAGACATCAGAATGACTGGCCAATTTTAAATTCATTTTCTCAGTTGTTCATTAGGTAACAATTATTTAAACAAAGGTATCAAATAGTAGCAAATAAGTATTAAAATTTAGTAATATTTTAAAGCTGATCGATCAGTTGGGCCAGTCATTCTGATGTTCACATAATTTAGTTTGTGTTTTGGCTTGTTTTCGATTGAAAATATATTCGTAATATTATTTTCATCACCCCATCTCGGAAAGAGTATTTTTACTCTTATATATCTGAGTGGAAAAGTCGTGTTTATAGTAGTAAAATTGAATTTAGAACATCATGTGCCCTAAGTTTGTGAATGCAAAATATCATAAAACCTATTTACTTCTACCTCTATGGTGCCGAATTTATCATACAACTTTTTTACTTTTTTATAAACTAAGACTCGGAACCTCCTTGGCGTACTTTTTTTAATTTGTTTTGGGCAATATTTGTGTTCTATTACGCTCAAACTGTAGCAATGTTACTTTAAGTATTTCTTAATTATACCTAAATAATATTTGTTATAATTTAAAGATTGTCCTGTAATACTTACATATCATAATGTAGTCATTATTACCTAAACTGTAATAAAAGTAATTATAATAAGATTATTTTTCGCATTTAGTAATTTCCTCGCTGAGGTGTGATGAAAAGTTACGTGTTGCACTCGAGTGCAAAGATTTTTCACCTTATGATCTTTTGATTTCCTCGCTAATGTTCAGCATTCTAATTTTTAATCCTTCACTTGCTCGGTTATCAAATACCTATTGTTGGAATATCTTCATCGAGGAATAGAAGAAACAAGGCCAGTCACACATATATTGTTTTTGGCTTTAATCTGACGCATTTTTCTACCGTCCTATGACGCGAGTCGTTCAACCCAGAGAGTGTGAAAATCAAAACCTTACATGGATGTTCTATTAGTATGGCATACAAAAAAGAATATCGTGTATTTCATGCTAATTCAAAGTTACGTCGTCCATGCAATCACTACCTGCCAGGAACGCATTCTGAAGCCGAAGCTAACTAATGTTTGTAGTGGACGTTCTGCACATAGTATTAGTCTTCAGAGCTGTCAAGATTTAATAGAGTAGACACGTGCCTGCAACTTCCCTCGCAAACAACAACTTTCCGCGTGTCTTGAGATAAACCAACTTACCAACAGACAAACTTACTTAGGTACAAATGTACTGTTGTATCAATTATTGAGTTAGTGAGCAGTTGTGGAACTTCTTAAGAACTTTATTCTGGAATCCTCTAGAAACGCATACAACTGCGTGTTTAACCGCAAATATT
Source organism: Pseudoips prasinana (assembly GCA_951640165.1). Lineage (NCBI taxonomy): Eukaryota > Metazoa > Arthropoda > Insecta > Lepidoptera > Nolidae > Pseudoips > Pseudoips prasinana. Next base: position 15,032,327 of record OX621236.1, on the reverse strand, counting down.
AACTTGCCTTCTGATACAAAGGTTTATGAACACCTCTATTTGTCTTGGTCTATCTAATATTTATAAGAACTAAGTATATATTATTTTTTATAGCATTATTCGAAATGCAAAGCGTTAACCTAATCTCAAAAATGGGAAATCACAAATTTAATCGTCCGGTGGGTCTCGAACCTGCACCATCTACCAATCCGGGGTAGGCGCTCTGCGTTAAGCTACGAACGATACACGCTGGCAGATCAAATCTAGGATTCCCTTGCTAACACCCTTCCGGAGGATGTAGGTATTATCTATCGGTTTTGTTTTTCTAGAAACATGGCCGACTGATATGTTCACAGTTGCATGTGAAAGATCATAAGTATATATGTTTTTCTACTCGTTGTCAAGTACAAGCTTTGCTTAGTCACGGCTAGATGGCGCTGTATGATATGTACCGGATATTTGTTTATTTATTTAAAAATACCGAGTTCAGCAAAAAGGTAAGTATTGTTGAAATATTTCTTATAAGAAGTACCAGTCAGGAATCTGAAAGGGCACACTGCCGGGTCTCAAAGAGCACGTAAACCTGTCGGTCTTTAGCATAATCTCTTCCCGGTCCTGATAAATATGAGCTAATATTCATCTACGTTGCGCACACAGTCGAACACTATAGTAGTAATCAACGGGCGGGTCGTGGGTTCGATTCTCTCCCAAGACAGGTATTTATGCGCATGAACATGTCTGTTTGTCCTGAGTGTGGGTGTAATTTTCTATATAAATATGTATTTTATAAAAGAAAAGTAGTAGGATTGAAAAAAAATGTAAATAGCTGAAAGGCGAATTATTATATTCGAATATTCTTATTACTTCAAAATACAAAATTTTATTATGTACTGTTAAATCCGCTAATTGGCAGTTTACTGATTAAACTGCCAATTAACGGAATATAACACAACATATTCATTTTGTATTTTGAATGTTATGGATTTCCGCAAAATAACGCTAGATTCCATTACTCGTACTTATTACTAGCTGTGCCCCGCGGTTTTATCCGCTTAAATTTTTATAAATTATCACATTCCCTCCACTTCGGTGATAGCGTGATAATATGCAGCCTATATGTTGACCCGAGCTCTTAGTGATATTCATGCAAAATTTGAAGCAAATCCAAGCAATACATACAGACAAACAGACAAAAATACTAAAAACTATATTTTTGGCTTCGATATTGATTATAGATCACGCCCCAATTATCCTTTAAAAAAAATATTCAATGTACTGTTTTGACTTTCCTACTATTTTATTATATGTAAGTATATAGATTACTTAAGGGGGGCACCGGAGCAGCATACCCGCGTTCCCGGGGCTCCCCGTATCAGGCGCCAGAAGAAGTCCACGGCAGGTTAGGTTTAGTCGGTGCGAGTCCGACATACCCACCCGCAGACACTTTTTGCGGGTGGCATGCATTAGCATTCCCCCTGCGTTATCAAAAAAATAAAAGTATATAGATTACCTAAAGTCTCCTAGGTGATCCAGACGAAGGCCACACACGAAAGAAAACAAATGCTAAGCGAACATTTCTCGTGTGATCCAATGATACATAGATCATTTAATATTTAATAACGGAATGAGTCGTAACGCGCAATATCCGGTACCACTGGACGCGTTATGCATGCTCAACCAGGAAATGGGACTCATCTTTATTCTTATTACTTTTTCAGACATATTTTATTCCGGCGCCCGTTTATAACAGCTTTATACGACACCACGTAGAATATTAATTGCTACAAACCAACCAAGTGCGAGTAGGACCACAACCTAAGTCAGTAGAAATAGTTTAGTCGACGCCTGCGCGTAGGTGAATATACTTTGACATTGACACCATATTTATTTTGTGGGCAGTAATGGTGGTTTTGGTTGTACAAGTGTTTGCACTGAAAATAGATAATATCAAGGGATAATAATATCTAGGGACAATGTCACACAAATCATCCTAGCCCCAAACTAAGCAAAGCTTGTACTATGGGTACCAGGCGACGATATACATACTTATATAGATAGATAAATACTTATATACATAGAAAACATCCATGACTCAGAAACAAATATTCGTGCTCATCACACAAATATTTGCACTTACCGGGATTCGAACCCAGGACCACCAGCTTCGTAGGCAGGAGCACTACCAACTAGGCTACGGTGACCGTCATAATGTTTATAGATAGATACACTTAATTTATTAGTTTACAGAAAAAAACTTAATCTTAAAAATTAATGTTGAATTGGCGGTCTTAACGCATAATAGTGATTTATTTCAGACACTGAGGTGCTGACGTGTGTGATCATTGTAAAAGTCAAGTAAAAAAAGTGATTACGAGAATTGAGAATAACATTCTAAATAAAGCTGATAAAATTTCTAACAAAGAAAACGTTTAGACAGCCATTTCATCCTACTAATATTATAAATGCGAATCTACCGAACAGATTTTGATATAGGTACTACCTATATATATATAGGAATAACACTTAAGCTTTAATGTATAAAAATTAACGCGGGTAATACCGCGGGGCACAGCTAGTACCTATTAAATAGGCTCGATAAAAATAGAGTCATACTATCTTAACAAATTAAAAAAAAACATACAAAATCTAAATCGTTAAGGGAATATATATTATGGCAATTTATAAATAACAAATTATATTATGACATAAACATTTTATACAACAAATAAATTGAAATTGTTCGAGTAACTTGAGATAAAATGAGATTGTCATCTTGTATGGATCCCTGTTCACAATCGCTAACATCCTTGAGCAATGTACCTTTAATATAAAAAGTCATAATACACAAAGTTGTTTGGATCAATACAGTAAGATATGTATATATAATAAATATACCATGTAATGAATGGGAAGCCTCGCAGTGGACTTGCGTACGTTTTACCAAGTTTTGAAATGTTGTTTTAAATATCTCAAAACTTTGTTAAACCTTTCCCAAGTCCGCTGAGAGGTTTCTCGTTCATTTAAAATCGTACACAATACCCGTATACTTACTCACAGCATAATGGTGTCACGTAACACCATGTTTTAAAGATAAAGATAAAGATTTCTTTATTGCTAAAACTGTGTACATGGTTGTAGATGATATACAATTTATAGTATCAACAGCTACCCGTATCGGGCGTGCAACAATAAGGCTTATAATTAAACATAATAGTACCTAATAACTCTTATTATTATAATATAAACATATTTGTGGAATTATTTATACAAATTTATAGAAAGAAGGACTACTTTTTGGCAAAATACTCTTTGAGATCGTAGAACACATTGGAAATAAGCCACTTTTTCAAAACGTTTTTGAATTTTTTTATTAAAGAAACAAAAGAAATGTATACTATTCCGTGTGTATCTATGTTATTACACTAGTTTCTTTTATTGATTTTTTATTTATTAACATTTAAAAAGATAAAAAAATTTACGTATCATATGTAGGATATTATGGTAGGTTAAAATTGTAATATTTTTAAATATAAATAATAATATTACAACTTGGTAACTGATAAATAATCTTGCCAAACTGCAATACAGTTATTCTTAATAAATATTATTTAATTGTGACATGTACCGGTTTTATCTATAATTGTTAATTAAATATTAATGTGTAATATGATTTAAATCGAATGTATTATAATTTAAATTGTTTAAAAATTGTGTAAAATTATTGTTTAATATAAATAATTATGTTATCTCTAATTTAATAATATTTACACGTCGACATATCGACAGAGTATGATGAAACTATCAAATTTGTTAACACCTTCATGTATACACTCATATTCAGTGAATAAATGATTGATTCTTGTGGGTTCATGACGTATGTACAGACGCCAGCACCTCCAGCTATCCCAATATGTCAAATTTCTTTTATAGATTTTACAACTTTATCACAAAAGCATAAGGTTCACTTTCAATTGGGCAAAATTTGACAGATTGGGGTAGCTTGATGTGGTGGCGTCTGTACAGCTTCTTACATCTACATAACAATATTCATTTTAAGTTTATATTTACATATACGATATTCATTACCAATGTGCGTAGTGTATACATAATAAGTTAAATACTAATCAATAAATTAAATATATAGTGAAAATATATTATGTAGATAGGAATTTTAGAACAGATTTGGTATTTATTATTATTACTATAAATACCTACCAAATCTATTCTAAACATGCCTTTTGAAATACCTATACTCTATAATATCTTTACCCACTATTTGATTAAATTAGTATCTAATTTGTGATTTTATTAAATTTGTCACTCTTACATTAGTTTAAGAGTCATCATCCTCTTCCCTATATTACTATGTCCATAATTATCTAATCATTTGACTTACCATCTAGACAACAGTGTTTATTGCATACAGTGCAAAGCGTTAGTAGGAAGCAAGTCAACGATTGAATATTAAGTTTTTTTTTCATAATTATATCCTGAGAATTTTTTCACTCACGGCCTCACTGGAAACCAAATAACTGATACATTTAATACTTTTCTTTTGTAAATACATATTCACGGTTCCGGAAAGACGCGGCCTATCCTTGTTCGTTTTAAGGATATGGAGCATCGCCACACTGTATGGGACAATAAGACCACTCTGAAAGGCTCGGGCTTCACTGTCTCTGAGTTTCTAACTAGATCCAGGCACCGAGTATTCACTTCAGCCAGAAAACATTTCGGGATCAATTCCCGCTGGTCTACTGAAGGTAAAATCATTATCTTATGTTCTGATAAATCTCGACACAAGATAGAATCCATGTCTGAACTTGATGCTCTGATTGTGAAATATCCGGCCAGTTCTTCTTCATCCACTACTACTGCTGAACCGTCTACGTACACTTCTGCTCCGGCGACTAAAACCGGCTCCAGAACACAAAGAAAAGCACGACGATAACTAATATATCACTTTGTTTTTGTTTACTATTTCACATTTAGAATGGTTCACTTCATAATTTGGTAGGATAACGTCGCACTAACTGTTTAACACGGATTAAATACTTAATTTATCTCTTACCTAATAATACTAATTAACTTGAATTGCAGTATTTTATTGATTATCTCAAAGTAAACATATGTAAGTCATGATTACGTTTAATGTTATGAGGTGCCTATCTCAGATAAATAACATTAAAACTTATATTATTCCACGGTACCCACACTGCGCGATAGTACACCGACATCTGTAAACCTGTCGGTTGACTGTTTTCTTTGCGTTCAGTAACGCCCATTGATAATATGGTTTGATATACATAAGTGCTGGCGTTATGCTTCCAAAACAATGTTTTCATCTTTACTAAAAATATGGACCTAACCGTCTTCCGATATTTACTTAAAATCTACTAGAATACATAGTTATAATATCGATAAGACAATGTGTATAGACATTTGTAAATAAAGTCTGCTATACAATTTATGTTAAATGTTCTTAGTGTGACGGGATTAATGGAACGTTGAGTACATAACTTATTTATCTCTGCCTTAATTGTTTAATGTTTTATGTGTCGTTTTTATGTATAGTTTACGGTTTCCATTGATCCGTTGGACGTAATTGTTACTATCTTTGTTGTTTTGTCTTACTTATTTGTTAACTTAGACTGGCAAACGAAGCCGATTTTGGTATGAAGACCTCACCTGAAATCCACCTTTTTAGGGTTCCGTTCACCAAAGGTAAAACGGGACCTTAGTACCTATGCTATGATCTTAGTACAATGCTGTCTGTCTGTCCCTCTGTCACCAGACTTTATTCATAAGTTATGTATTTATGTTGCCGCTATAATAACAATCACTAAAAACAGAATAACATAAAAATCACGTAATTTTTTATGCTCGTTTTTGTGTTTGAAGTATGATTTAATTTGGACAGTACGTTATGCTGAGTAATATTATTAAGGTCAAATTACGTTTATGCGTTTCGATTTGACTCGGATTTTTAGGTTGTTATTTTATGCTTCAAACGATCTCCCGACCAAGGAATTATTATAGTACTAAGCATCGGCTCCGTTTGCTAGACTACTGTTGTTTACTCATGGTTTAAAAGATATCTCCCAGTTCACCAGCGAGACGGTGTGTTTAGCATTATTGTGTTTGTTTTATAACCTTAAGTTGTAATTAGTTTAATAATTTAGATATTTTTATATATAATATATAAACCTTTTATATATTATATATAATATATAACCTTGATGATAGCTGTATCTCTTGCTCCTCCTCGTCTAGTTACGTCAGTGCGGATGATTCTTGCGTCCCTCTGACTCTGCATGACCGCATCTCTTCTGCTTTTTCCAACCAATCTGACAATTTCAACATAGCCCATATCAATGCACAGAGTGTTCCTGGCCATTACTCTGAACTTCTGGCTTCCTTTAGCAGCAGTCACCTCGATGCTTTACTAATTTCAGAAACTTTCCTGAAACCTTCACTTCTCTCTCCCCACTTTGCACTTCCTGGTTATGTCTTAATTCGCAACGATCGGATTGATAAAGGCGGTGGTGGTGTTGCAATATATCTACGGGCCGATATTCCATACACTATAATTAGCACGTCACCATCTCGCTACTCTGCGTCTGCGGAATACTTGTTTATAGAAATAGTTTTCCGCCACTCTAAAATGCTCCTTGGCGTATTTTATAGTCCCAACCTTCGTGTCGACTATTTTGACTCTCTTGATACCATTCTGAATAACCTGTGTCCTATCTATAACCACGTAGTCCGAATGGGTGACTTTAATACTTGTCTGATAAAAAATTATCACCGCACCTCCAAACTTCTTTCTCTACTTTCGTCCATTAATCTCCATATTCTCCCTCTTACGGCAACTCACAATTCTCCTAATTGTACTCCATCTTTACTTGACCTTATGATCGTCTCTTCTACAGAACGCGTTACCACTCATGGCCAATTAACTGCTTCTTTTTCTTATCATGACTTGATCTTTCTCTCCTATAAAATTCGTCCTCCCAAACGCAAATCACAATTTCTTTTTCTTCGTAACTTCAATGGCATCAATTTGGATCAGCTTCAGCGCGACGCCAAAGAAATAGACTGGTCTGTTATCTACACTGCTTCCAATGTTGATATTATGGTGGAACTTTTAAATTCCATAATTATTGATTTATTCGATCGCCATGCTCCTAAACGACGAATCAGAATTAAACACACACCCGCGCCGTGGATAACGGCTGAGATTAAAGAAGCGATGGCTCGTAGGGATCAGGCGAAACGTAGATGTAAGCGGGCTCCTACGGAAGTTAATATCAACCGTTTTAAGAAGTTGCGCAACCGTTGTAATCGTCTGTGTCGAGATGCCAAAAGGCGCCACTTTTACAAAGCTCTCAATAATCGCGATTCCTCCGTAGTATGGAAATTCCTCAAATTGAATGGCATTGGTAAATCCCCGTCTTTAGTCTGTAAAGATGTCGATCTTTCTACACTCAATAATCACTTTACGTGTCCCCCCATTTCTCTCGAACCCCACGTTAAATCTATCACACTCAATGAGCTCTCACAAGTACCTTTGCCCGAATATTTTCCTTTTACTCTATCTGCAGTTACCTTGGAGGATGTCAAAAAATCTATTTTTGCAATATCTTCTACTGCTGCTGGTCACGACAATGTATGTTCTAGGATGATCACTCCCATTCTATCCATCCTGCTCCCAGTGCTTACTCATATATTTAATTATTCGTTATTTTCTTCCCGTTTCCCTGTTGCTTGGAAACAAGCTCATATAATTCCTTTACCTAAAGTCTCAAATCCTACTTCTCTATCTTTATCTATCCTTTTCTCTCCAAAGTCCTGGAACATATCGTACACCGTCAATTATCAGCTTTTCTGGCCAGCAACAACCTTCTTTGCCCTTTCCAATCTGGTTTTCGCACTGGGCATAGCACAGTTACTGCGTTGCTTAAAGTCACCGATGACATCCGCTGGGCCTTGGAAAACCAAAACCTAAGTATTCTGGTACTACTTGACTTTAGCAACGCTTTTATCTCTGTTGACTTTGACGTCCTCCTTGGTGCCCTTTCATCACTTAATTGTTCCCAAACCAGTTTATCCTGGTTTGATTCTTATCTTCGTGGCCGCTCGCAATGTGTTCGCCTTGACGAGTTTTACTCGGATTGGTGTAGTCTCAGTGCGGGCGGGCCCCAGGGTGGCGTTCTTTCTCCCTTGCTTTTCTCCATTTTCATTAACTCTATTTCAAGAGCCATTTCCTCTAATTTTCATCTCTATGCAGACGATTTTCAACTTTACCGAGCATATTCCCGTGAAAACGCCGCGTCCGCTATTGCTGCTGTAAATCAGGACCTGAACTTGATCAATGGATGGGCAAGATCTCGTGGCTTACTTATTAATCCAACTAAGTCCCAGGCCGTGATCATAGGAAGTAGGCAGATGCGAAACGGAATCGATTTCATGAACTTTCCACGGGTGTATCTGGACGGAGCTCCTATTGCATATACAGATACTGCCAAAAACTTAGGAGTTACTTTTGACTGCAACCTGTCCTGGAAATCACACGTCTCTGATGTCAGCAAGAAGGTACGCTTTCATTCTCTGAAGCGCCTCCAAAACTTTTTGCCATTGAAGACGAAAATATCTCTTGCTCAAACACTCATTCAACCCATTCTGGACTATGCCGACAGCTGCTATTTAGATGTCACAGAGGAGCTATTAGACAAACTTGAGCGCTTGCAAAATTTATGCATTCGGTTTATTTTCGGTCTGAAGAAATATGATCACGTTTCCAATTTCCGCAAGGATCTCAAGTGGCTCCCGATCCGTCTTCGCAGGAATACTCGTCTATTGTGTATTCTCTTTAATATACTACATAATCCTTCATCTCCATCCTACTTACGGGAGCGTTTTTCCTACTCTCGTGTTCCTAATGCCCCCTGTAGGTCACACCTTAAACACCTTCTTAAATTCCCATTGCATAAAACAGATTTCTATTCTCATTCCTTCACAGTTCAGGCAGTCAGATTGTGGAATTCTCTCCCTCCTAACATCCGTAATTCCAAAACACTACCTCTTTTTAAGAAGCAAGTGAAAAATTACTATCTCTCCTCTTCATCCTAGTTATGTATATATTTATGTATATGTAGTTTATGCATATGGTTGCCCCGTTATAAGTATCTGTGTATTTTAGTATGTAGTTTATGTAATGATATTATAAACCTACGCACATGCCTATTATACTTTAATATCTCCTCTCGCGGGTCTGCTGGAAGAAATTTCTTTTGAAATAAGCAGCACCCATGTACTACTGTCTCTTCTTCATTTATTTTACTTTTGTTATTTCTGTGTGTACAAAATCTATTAAATAAATAAATAAAATTCATCGATAATTACACCAAGACACAGGACTAACAGACATGTTTATGCACACAAATATCTGTCCTAGGTGGGAATCGAACCAACGACCTGAAAGGCCAACCACACCAACCGGCCCATCAGAATTAAATTGAGTATTAAAATTGAAACTGTATCTAATAAAACTTATATTTCCAAAATACACGCGGATGAACTCGCTGCCGGGAGCTATTCAATAATCATAAATAAATGTATTCCGGTTAAAACATCTACATTAATCTGTACCATCGATCTCTATTTCTGTTTAACTGTGTCGCATATAGCAGCCCGAAACGGAACACCCGGAATTAAATATAGCCTTTATATACGTAATAAAGCTCTTGAGGTTTATGAGGCAGCAACTTGAGAGCACACACATAGACAGCAATAAACAAGCGATTAATTGCGTCGTGGCGTTTGCAATTGAATTAAACTCACGCGCATGTGAACGCTACTTTATTCCAGCTGCTTCCGCTGTTTCTCAACCTTGCCATGGTTTCAAGTATCATGAAGATGGATACACATGAGGGGTAATAATTACACCAAATGACCAATTATTTGGTTACAAGAAGGACTTTAAAGATTTATCTTACACTGGCGGTTTTCGCATCATAGAAAGTATGGACAAAACTGAAAAATAATTTAAGAAGTAGTGAGTGAGTAATATCTCCATATTGAACTTGCTTGTAAATTTATACGACATGCCACTAGTAGTTACACAATTTTATCGTCTATAAACAAAAACTAAAAGTCTTCTATAGTGACAACGGTGTGAATAAAGATAGTGAAAAATTGTTATATCTTCTTAGAACATTATTCACACACGGTCATCCGATCCCAAACTAAGCAGAGCTAGTTCTATGGAAACCAGATAACTGATATAGTACATATACTAATTTTCTTTTGTCAATACATACTTATATTGAAATATATACTTATATATTCCTGAAATGTTACGCAATTATTAAACACTCATTTGTTTTCATTCTGAATAATACGATTACCTACGTTTAATATAAAATGTCGGAATGTCTCGACAACAACTTTTTCAGAAAATGTGGAACTGGTAGGGAATTGTTGTACAGAGTACGCAGGTGAACCTATGTTATTATATAGATTTATATAAAACACACATTACAGTCAAGCCAGTTTTATTCACTTTTACGGAATGACAACCAACAAGTCAAAACACGCTTAATGTGGCAGATTACTATTTACATATGGAATGCTGCCAGTGCAGTGATATGGAACCTCCAACACGACCCCTTAATCTGGCACATTACGCATACATTTAAGTTTATAAACGTAGACAATAATTAATACAAAAATTATTCTATACCTATACCTAGGCATCATAATTACAAACTATATAGAGATTAAACCATTACAGCTTATGTTACCTCACTTCTAACACCCGCCCTCTTAATGGGTAATCTCGCTAAAGCAAATTGGATTTTGGGGCCTGGCAGAGACTTGGTTAACATGTCTGCCACCATTTTTTGTGAAGGTATATATCGCACTTCAACCGCCTCATTCGATATCGCTTCGCGAACAAAGTGAAACCTTATATCGATATGTTTCGTTCTGTTGTGGTTCATCTTGTTTGTCGCAATTATCATTTGTTAGGCTTTTTAACAAACTTCTTAAATATATCGCTTCCTTAGATGCTTGGCTAAGACCTATATACTCAGCCTCTGTAGAAGACAGCGCCACGCATCTCTGCTTGCGACTTTCCCACGTAACTAAATTTTCGCCTAATTTAAACATTAGACCCGTAAAGGATTTTCGGTCGTAAGACCCACCCCAATCCGCGTCAACGTAGCCTAAAAGCTCTATCTTACCAGTTTTTTGGAAGGTGAGCGCAAAATCCGATGTCCCTTTTAGATATCTAAGCACTCGTTTTGCACATTTAAAATGTATTTCATCATAACATGAATTAAATTGTGATAAAACGTTGTTTTGTGCGATATCTGGTCTACTATTTTGTGCTACATAGTTCAGACATCCTACAAGATTTTGATATGGCAAACTACAACTGAGATCCGAAGCTTTCTCCAATCTAAGACCTGCTTCCATCGGGGTAACAACTGGTTTACAGTCGGTCATGTCAAATTCCTTTAAAACATTATGCACATATTGTTCTTGATCAAGGTAAAGTATGTTTTTATCTCTCCTAAGCCTCATACCTAAAACATGTCTAGCACGACCTAGGTCCCTGACCTTAAACTTTTTCAATAAACCATCTTTTAGTTTATTTTTCTCGCTTTCATGGTTTTTACCACATTATATAAAAATATCATCAACATATACTACTACTACTATCCTATCTCTATCACCTAAGATCTTTTGATATAGACATGGCTCTATCTTAGATTTAGTAAAACCTAATTTCAGCATCTCCCTATCAAGCTCATGGAACCAGGCATTCGAAGCCTGTTTCAGTCCATACAACGATCTTTGCAATTTACATACCTTGGTCTCTTGACCTTTGGCGATTGCGCACTTTGGCTGGAGCATATAAATATCCTCCTCCAGCTTTCCATATAGAAAAGCAGACGTCACATCCCATTGGTCAATGTTCCAATCATATTCTGCAGCAAATGCAAATAACAATCGCAAAGTCGAGCTTCTCACTACGGGGGAATAAGTTTCGTTATAATCTACGCCACGTACCTGGGTAAATCCCTTCGCTACCAGCCTAGCTTTATATTTTGAGACCTTACCGTCACTATCGCGCTTAATCTTAAATATCCATTTGCATTGGATCGGCTTCTTATCACGTGGTAGGTCAACTAAAATCCACGTTTGGTTCACTTTCAACGATTGTAGTTCATCGTCCATCGCTTTCTGCCATAAATCACGATCAGGCCTTCCTAACGCCTCTTCTATTGTCGTTGAATCGCCGTCAATTCCAGCAATAGCGTTTGTGCACGCGCATTTGTAGTCAACTTGCTTTCGTGATCGTAGGTTATACCTATGTTCAATGCTCGGCTCTTCAGTCGGTTCGCTTGTTGAAACATTCGGCTCAATACTCGTTCTAGCGTTTTTAGTACTATATTCTTCGGTACACGCCTCTTCACTCGAAGCAAACTCTGTACTAGATACAGTAGCTTCTTTACTGTTATAGTGAACATCAGCTCTATCCAAAATCGCAGATTCGATTTGTTCCTGTTCTATGTCTAAAGGAACAACTGCGCTTTTCGTAACCTCTACACCATCACCAGGGAACAAGTTCTCCAAGAATTTAACATCTCTTGCAACAGTTACCTTTCCAGTCTGTGGGTGCATCAGTCGGTAACCTTTCGTAGTCTCACAGTATCCAATGAAAATCAAGGCTTCAGTCTTCATATCAAGATTTTGCCTTCTCTGTTTGGGTTTTAGTGCATACGCTAAACATCCAAAGATTTTCAAGTGACTTAAGTCTACTTTCTTACCAGACCAAAGTTCCTGAGGTACTTTATTCGTAACAGCCTTTGTCGGGCTTCGATTCTTTAAATAAACTACGGTACATACTGCCTCAGCCCAAAACTTCTTACTAAGTTTTGCTTCACAAAGCAATGACCTTGCTTTTTCTATTATTGTTCGATTTGCCCTTTCAGCCACGCCATTCTGTTCTGCCGTTTAAGGTACAGTCTTTTGGTGCTTTATACCAGCTGACTTGAACAATTTTTGAAACAAATTGTTACAAAATTCTTTACCATTGTCAGATCTCACGCACTTTATCTGCTTGCCAGTCTCTTTCTCCACTTCCGCTTTGTACTCTCGGAATTTAACGAAGGTTTGACTTTTGTTTCTCAAGAAATATACATGTGTCTCGCGAGTGGAATCGTCAATAAACAACAGTATGTAGCGAGAACCAGAGATCGATGTCTCTTCCATCGGCCCGCAGATGTCTGTGTGAATTAAATCTAATATATTTTGTGCTCTCGTACCTTTATTTTTAAATGGGCTTTTACATGATTTTCCGTTGATGCATGGAATGCAAGGCTCAACTCTATCACTCGTTTTGAATTCCACTCCAGTAACCATATTCTTTAATGAAATCATATATTTTTGTCCTAAATGAGCTAATCTTCTATGCCACATTTTTGACAAAATTTCATTTGAAATCGTCAAGTTGACAACCATTGAATTTTCTTTTTCATTCAATTCAAAAATGCCATCGACTTCTTGACAGGTCGCAACTATTCTATTCATTTTTCGAATAGTGCATCCTTTTTTGTCAAAATTTATATTGAAATCATTTTTCATCAAATCACTGAAAGAAGTAAGGTTCATTGATAAATCTGGAGCATGTAAAACGTTTTTCAAAATTAATTTTTCTTTTGCGCTGACTAAGGGTTCTGCTGTTCCACGTCCTTGTACTCGTAACTTTTGTCCATTCGCAACAGTAATACTCATGTTGCCTTTTTGTGGCTTGTATGACACCAGTTTTCGCTTGTCGTTTGTCATATGATTTGAGCAGCCACTGTCGAGGTACCACTTATCTGCTTCAATGGCCTTCTTTGCGTTCAGGCACACATTTGCAAGTTTGCCCCTCTCCGTACATTGCGACGCTTTATGTCTGAGCCCGTGGCACTTAAAGCATTTATACATAAATTTCTTCTTACAATCTATGTTTTTCGTGTTAGATCTGACATCTTTTTGTCCTTTTCTAGACATGAGGGCCAGTTCCTGGTTCTCATTTTCTTTGCTCTGTCTATTTCCTTTATGCAACAGCTTTGTTTTTATCTGTTCTAAAGTGATTTTTTGTCCACTATTATTTACAGCCATTATAAGGGGACTGTACTCAGAAGGCAAACCACTTAACAAAATAGATATTATCCAATCATCCTCTATTTTTGCATCAATATCTGACAACTGTTGCGCAAGGAATATTACCTTAGAAATATAGAACTGCATTGTCTCAAAGTTTTCCAATTTACAACTCCAAAGCTCTCGTTGGAGACGAATTCGTCTACCCCAACCCTTGTCTTCATACACTTTTTGTAAGTTTGACCAAGCTTCTTTTGCTGACTTTACGTTGTAGACGTGAGTAAAACATTCAGGTTCTAGTAACAGACATATGGTCGTTCTCGCTTTTCTGTCGGTATCTTTATCGTTATCTCCAATGTCTTTTTCAACTACATACCACCAGTTTCTATTTTCTAGGTAGTTTTGTACCTGAAACTTCCAGTTAGGGTAGTCTAGTGTACCTTTCAGCTTTTTTATTCCGCTGATCCCGGTCGACATTTCCTCCGACATTTCCGTTTTTCGTAAAAAACACTAGCGATTTTAACTACAAACCAGTCCTGGCAACCTGCGACCCTGGGATCCTGGGCCCATAACCTGAAGGAAATTGTTGTACAGAGTACGCAGGTGAACCTATGTTATTATATAGATTTATATAAAACACACATTACAGTCAAGACAGTTTTATTCACTTTTACGGAATGACAACCAACAAGTCAAAACACGCTTAATGTGGCAGATTACTATTTATATATGGAATGCTGCCAGTGCAGTGATATGGAACCTCCAACAGAACTTCTACATTTGCGTTTTAGTTATTTTATTTTTTAAATAAAAAGGCTGTCCCTACATTACAGTAAACCAACATTGCAAAAAGCATTAAGAAAATATTAAGTCATTTTTATTGAATCGAACATTTTTTTAATAAAAGGTATACAATGAATTGATTGTAGTTATCAATTCACGTTTGCCATTTTAAAGGAAGTTCATTGATACCTCTGCTATAAAACTAATACCATTTAAATCAATAAAATCTTAAAAGGTTTTTACTGCCTCCATGAATTTAAAAAAATATTTCCCTGTTATCATCTTTTCATAGAAATTCGATTAATTTTCCTTGTTCGTGTGTATCGTGACTCATGTTCAGAAACATATGGTTATATAAATAAGAGTAATTATTTTGTAATTGAGTATACACATTAGAGGGCGTGTCAAATTAACAATGACAGTAGTTCACTTGCAATTAAACTGAAAATATATGAATGTCCATTGCTTTTTGATTCAAAACCCAGACCTCATTATCTTGACTGACATTGAATAAATTTCACGCTTGTATAGTTTCCTGTATTCCTAGGCTATTGTCAACTCACGAATCAAGTTCCATTAAATCAGTTAATCTATAAATTACAAGAAATATGGTGAGTGGAAATCCCTAGGTATATAATATCGATGTATCCTTGATAATAATATAAGTGGTATAGATAAACACTTATTAACACTTTAACATATCTTACTTAGACTAATTGGAGTCTTATCACATTTTACAATACAGAGGTAGGTACTCAAAGTACTAAACTTATTTTATATTATACTAGCTATGCCACGCGGTTTCACCCGCGTTAAAGTAGTTTTGGCATAAAAGATTAACAAAGATACATCCATACATCTATTCTCACAAACTTTCGCATTTATATTATTAGAAGGATGTGTACCTCTAGCGGTTTTGGCAATGCATGCCGCCGCCGGAATAGCTCGCAGATGGTAGATTTTTCCCTACTTATTTGACACTTATCGTCATATTTTGGACAATTCACACAATATCTTTATAAATTGTAGCCTATGTGTTATTCTGATGTATAAGCTTTATTATTGTAAAGTTTTATTAAAATCCATTCAGTATAGTTTTCACGTGAAAGAGTGACAGACATCCATACTTACAAACTTTCGAGTTTATAATATTAGTGGGATTTTATAATATATAGTGGCACGTTCGGGGTCCGAACCCCAGTGCCAGTAAGGGATTTTGGTGGCATTTGTAACATTTCAAGAATGTTCTAGATAATACTAGAACAAAAGAAAAAGGATAGCTGATGAAAAGGACATACAAAATACTTAATGCAAAAATTGTCATTAGAATAAAAACAATTTTAAAATTGGGAAAAATTTAGGGGTAAATAAGCAGTATATCGAAACAGAACGGGGAGTTTTAATTCAATTAAAATCGAACGCAAATCAAGAGGAAGAAGTTAAAGTGGAAGAGTATAAAGTGTTCAGTTGAAGTAAACAATGCCACGTGTTCCGTACACAATCAGAAGTGTACCGTGTACGTCGGGACTTTCGCACAGTGCTCGTCGCGGGGACTCTGTAGTGCGCTACGTGTGAACTCTAACGCAGTGCTGGTCTCTGGGACTCTAAGTACGTGTGTGTTCTGTGATCGTAGTGATGCACCCAACTGTCACTGTCAACACCAAACAAGGCTCCTTTGCAAACGCAAATTTTCTTCCCAATCGCCTGACCCACCGCTCTACACAATAGTAAAAGGAAAAAGTTACGCAACTGGGTAGATGACTATTGCAAAACTTGATAAAATATATAAATTGAACCAATTGGGACTCGTTTCAATTTTAAAAACACTTTTTGTCTTATTTCCTTGGCACGGAACCGAACACCAATGCAATATGGAGAATGTACACGCAAAATTTTAATTAAAGTAAAACAATTTTCACATTGGGAAAGTGGCACGCAAGCCGCTCAGATTAAATAAGCAATTAACCATCCACCCTAGCGGTTAACAAAAGACCAATAGCGGAACATGAAATTAATTTGAGTCGTTTACAATCACGACATGGAGTTCCCCATGACTGGGTTCACAGAAAGACATATACCTGATGACCAACTGTACAAGTAATATGACGGGATTGGGGTGCAGATTATTTCATCTCATACATAAAAAGAGTAGTGCTATTACAATTTATATGAAGAAAACTACAAAGATGCGAAGCAGATCACTCGCTTGAGGGGATGACCGGCGATGGAACAAATCTCGTGTACTTGACTGAACTATTGCAATTGATGCAACATAAATTATAATAATACTTATTATAATTAAATTAAATCGAAGATGATCGTTTTAATTAAATTTTTTGGTGTTTCTATTATTTCATTATAGAAACTAAAGTTCTATAATTATGATACATATTTATTTTGTAAGCAAAACAAATTGAACCGAAAAAATCTTGAGAAGGCAAATAATAACAATTTTTTGCCTTGTCAAGAATTGTTCAGTTTATTTTATTTTTTTATATCATTAAACACCTACGTGTCACTGGCTGAAGCTAAAAATCAGTTCTGCAGTAACCTGTGGCCTAACGCTGAGCTGCAATTAGGCACATCATACCAGTACACCTTTAAACTGCCTGCTATTTCTTTGATAATTGTGTCCAAATAAACGTATTCTTAATTTTCTTCCTGAACGGCATGCCGCTAAAGGGCCGCCGTTTTAGTCCAAAGGTATGCCAAACCAAGGGTACCTATTTCCAGCGAAAGAGTTACGTAGGGCTGACACCACGTGCGTAGATACACTTTATCTTAGACAGTGGCTTAATTACGTAGGTGATAAGGGTAGTTATCGTAGTAAATTGGGCACGATAGTTTTACCCAGATCTGGTCTCAGATTAAATTCAAAGTCAAAAATCATTTATTCTGTAATAAAATTACATTTATGTGGATGCGTCATTTTTTTAACCTACCGTGCGGTGCATGACGTGGAATCTACTGAGAAACACTGCCAGAAAACTCAGTAGGAAGGAATCCTTTTTTTTTTAATAAAATATACTTAAGATTAATTACAATCATGTATATTTACTCAGAACAACTCAATAACAAGCACTTTTGTCACTGAAATAATCAGAAATTTTGTAATATACCCTGCTACACAATTTGGCTTTAATAATTCTTTTAAACTTATTCGTAGACAATTCTCATATATCATTGGGAAGTTTGATATAGAATCTTATTAATTGTCCCATAAAAGAGTTACTTATTATGTGGAGACGGGTAGTATGCAATATAAGACTAAATTAAGATTAATTTAATTTAAATTAGACGTAGAATACGTAATAGTGCGCATTTTAGCCTACAAGATACGCTGACTATCCATCATCAATGATGTAGACGAGATGCGAATGAAAGGGACATGTGTAAAAGACAATTGAGGTTGAAATAAAAACGTTAGGTACTAAAACAACACTATTTCCCTTGTGTAGCGACTTTAATGGCCACCATTTCAATTGTCAGTGTCGTTTGAACCATAAACGTGATGTGCACCTTTTTTTCCAAATATTATGTCAAAGTATACCTGGCCTGTGTGAATGAAACAACCGGAAGGGGAAGACCTCGTCGAACATTCTCTGACCAAATCGGGGACGTTCTCAAGAAAGGGCAGGTCAGAAGTACCCTAAACCGGCGAGCATGTATGTAGAATATAATGACAGTAATCGAGGCAAAAGACGTGTGCAAAGATCGTGACAAATGGAAATCCGTAGTCTCTGCATGCCCCTCTGGGAAACAGGCGTGAGTCTATGTATGTATGTATTATGTCAAATATATTTTTATTTATAATCCAAACTATAATATTATAAATGCGAAAGTAACTCTGTCTGTCTGTCTGTCTGTCTGTCTGTCTTTGCTTCACGCCTAAACTACTGAACCGATTTGTGTGAAATTTGGTACAGACATAGTTTGGAACTTGAGAAAGGACATAGGATAGTTTTTATTACAAAAATAAAATAAAAAATAAAATTTATTCCGGACATACAGCGCCATCTATTGGTCAAGAGTCGGCATCAATTCCGTACTGAAAATTCATCGGAAAAATGTAAATAAATAGTAAAAATATAATATAATACAACTTTTAGTAGAAAGAAAATGCTCTAACGGAGTATAGATAATTCTATTAGTACTATACTATGTCAAGTTGGTGATCGCGCAATGGTGTCGATCGTTACACGAGTTCGGTTCATGTTATTGTTTTAATTCATCGGAAAAAAGTAAATAAATAGTAAAAAGGTATGAAAAAAATAATATCAATATAATAAAACTTTTAGCACAAAGAAAATGCCCGAACGGAGTATAGATAAATAATCCGAGTTGTCACTATGCTCGATAGATGGCATTGGGAGGAAATGACAGTTTGTAACATAAGTAAAAGTAGTGAGCGTGGAAGAATGTTGCAACAATGTAAACTGCTGGTTTGGGATGAATGTACGATGTCCCATAAAAGAGCAATCGAAGCACTTCGTCACACGATGAAGAGAGCTCATTATGTTGATTTTTGAAGAGTTCCCTAGAATATCATCCAAATTTCATTTTTGAAGAGATCCCGCGAGATCGGGAACTATGTGGGTAAAACCAAAAATCTGCCGGAAGACACTATTATACGTTGCGGGCAAAAGCTAGTAATATATAATTTGACGGGATTTGACCGGCCTGTTGACGTGGTTGGTAAATGCTTGCTTTTCACGCCGGAGGTCGTGGGTTCGATTCCAATCCAGGACTGATATTTAAATGAACATGTCTGTTTGTCCTGAGTCTGGGTGTAATTATCTGTATATGTATTTACAAAAGAAAAGTAGTATATCAGTTATCTGGTTTCCATAGTAAAAGCTCTGCTTAGTTTGGGATCAGATAGCCGTGGGTAAATAATGTCCCAGGATATTATTATTATTAAAATTTGTTTAATGTTATTTTCGAGACGTATCATGCATGCAAAATCTTTTTATTGGGCAGAACCACTATTATTTGTATTATTAACTAGCTGTGCCTCGCGGTTTTACCAGCGTTAAACTTCATAAAATATCACAGCTTCTCCCCCGTAGGTGATAGCGTGATAATATGTACCCTATATGTCGACCCGACCTCTTAGTAATATTCATGCAAAATTTTAAGTAAATCCATGCAGTACTTTTTGAGTTTAGCCCGGACATACATACAGACAAACAGATAAACAGACAAAAATTCTAATAACTATATTTTTAGCTTCGATAGCGATTGTAGATCACGCCCCAGGTATCCTTTTTAAACAATATTCAATGTACAGTTTTCACTTTCCTACGATTTTATTATATGTATAGATTAAGGAAGGCCTCAACCACTGCTAAAAAGGTTTTGATATAGTTATATATCTTGATATTATTATACAGAATGTTCTCTATATTATTGCATTTAACAGGATTTATTTTGTGTTTATATATATAAGTAAACTAAAGGTCTATAATTAAAATATAATTGTTTCTTAATACAATTTAAAGTATCTCCTCTTATGTACAGACGGCTTGATGTGCTGGCACATGGCGTCTGTACAATATTCTTGCAGCCAACTGAAACATCCCGTAGAATAATATGTGTATATCACGTCTATGTATTGTTGTGTCGATGTTTAAGGAAGGCCTCTACCACCGTTAAAAGGCTTTTAATGTTGTTCAGGGATCAGGTTGACTGAATTTGTACACATGGATGAAGAATGCGTAGATATCATTTTTGTATTCGAATAGGCGACCTTTGTCAAATATGATAAGGGAGGGTATTTTTCTTTCAATTACATACTTTGTAATTGACTCTATAATAAATAGGAGTTATATAATACACTTATATAGTGTGTTAGTTTATATGATAGAATTTAGGTTTATATTAGAAGATTCAATAAGTAACTGTACATATATTACCAGTAAGTTTGTTTTAGTGGACAATATTAGTGCACCTACCATAGTCTCTCTGCAATACTCAAATGTTGACCGGTATAATAAGATCGTTTTTTCGGTATAAATACTTTACAAACATATAATAGACGGACACAAATTACATCCAGACTTCGAACTACTATTTATGGGTCACTCAAATAGTTGTCCAGCGCGCGAATCGATCCCGGGACACGAAGCAGCGAGGCGACCTTAGAGCATTGAATCTCATCTCAATCTCGCTCATGTACCTACATACAAAAGTGGAAGTAGTTTTTGTGCAAAAAAAATCTATGATAGGACACTTTTTTAAATGAAATATTTGCGACTTCAATTTCAACAGTAATATAACCAATTCTCGATGACAACTGGGAGGTTGCAAGTATTAGGATCACTATGGGATAAACCTTTAAGGTTCTTTGTGCGGTTCCACACTTACCCTGCCACTACCAGATAACGTATTTTTAATGTCTGATCGAATTTACTTGAAGGATGCGTAAATACATATTGATTAAACAGTCACCGTAGCCTAGATGGTAGTGCTCCTGCCTACGAAGCTGGTGGTCCTGGGTTTGAATCCCGGTAAGTGCAAATATTAGTGTGATGAGCACGAATATTTGTTTCTGAGTCATGGATGTTTTCTATGTATATAAGTATTTATCTATCTATATAAGTATGTATATCGTCGCCTGGTACCCATAGTACAAGCTTTGCTTAGTTTGAGGCTAGGATGATCTGTGTGACATTGTCCCCAGATATTATAAAATAAAATAACTTAAACGAACTTTTCAATACAGGATTTCAATTTCGACTAACTGTTTGGTAGGTAGTAGGTACGATGCTACTGACAGATATAGAGATACACAAAGGCTTCAACTCCATGACACCCTCCTTTTATTGTCTCTGTTTGTGCAGGCATTGCATAATTTTAATCTAGTTACCAAGTTATATTACCAAGTAAATCTGCATATTCTGAGTGCGCATTGCAGGCCCATAAATTATGTTACCTAATCTGGCGACATGCAGAATTACCGTTCCACGTCTCTATTAGTCGTAGTAATGTGCAGTAAGAAGGGAAGCCTCCGTAGGGCTCGCTAATCGCATTAACACAGTCTACTAGTGTTCCGGTGTGTTGCAAATGAAAGATGTTTGAAGTATTGCACTTAGGAATAGGGTGCGATTACGCGAGCACTGTATCTCGCATTTGCGTGAATTTGGATCGAGGTTCGTACCTAGAATCATGCCAAGTAGTTTTAGTCTAGTTTAAATTATACACCACCACAACCATTAACGTTGGAATGATGCGAGTACCGTCGTACCGCTTATTTGCGCTTATTTCTTGCCAGGGTTGTTGTATGAAAGAATACCTGAATTAGATAAATTTAACCAAGACTTAGACAAATCTTTTATAGGGTTTTAAGACGTTTTATAGGGTTTGACGGGCCTGTTGGCGTGGTTGGCAAATGCTTGCTTTTCACGCCGGAGGTCTTGGGTTCGATTCCCACCCAGGACAGATATTTGTGTGCATAAACATGTCTGTTTGTCCTGAGTCTGAGTGTAATTATTTATATAAGTATGTATTTACAAAAGAAAAGTAGTATATCACTTATCTGGTTTCCATGGTACAAGGTCTGCTTCGTTTGGGATCAGATGGCCGTGTGTAAATAATTTTCGAGGATATTATTTCTCTTATATATAAAAAGAATGTACCTATTAGTAATCTCGATAAATTAATAAAAAAATACGCTCATTATTGCTGATGTTGTCAAAAATCGTTTTGAATACTTCCCTGAAACCACGGTTCCTCTTAAGAACACCGTCTGTGGTTTAGTAAGACGTATGGCTCCCCTGAAGCCAATACATAGCATTATTCACACACGGTCATCTGTTCCCAAATTAAGCAGAGCTTGTACTATGGAAACCAGATAACTGATATACTACATATACTACTTTTCTTTTGTAAATACATAATTATATAAATAATTACACACCCACACTCAGGACAAACATGTTCATGCACACGAATATCTGTCCTGGGTGACCGGATTTGAATACTTTTCTAAAACTACCGTTCCTCTTAGGAAAACTGTCTGAGGCTTTGTAAGACATATGGCTCCCCTAAAGCCTATACATACAAGTCATTAGAAAATCTATGCTTTCTTTTCAAAACAGTGATCGCGCAATTTTCACGTAGTTAGGACGACCGAAGCCAGGCGACGACGCGTCGAACCAACAGTGACATAGTAAACAACTTAGAAGTAAGTTCGTCATGTTTTCCTATTTACTTAGTATTTCAATATGAGTGTAGAAGCTAAATGCTCAAAGTAAAAAATTGGGTATTTATTAATGTTAAGTATTTATTTCAATAATATAATATCCCTAGACAGTATTCACACACGGCCATCTCATCCCAAATTAAGCAGAGCTTGTACTATGAAACCAGATAAGGATATACTGAGTACTTTTCATTTGTAAATAATTATATAGATAATTACAGCCAGACTCAGGACAAACAGAAATGTGAACAGACGTGTCATGTATATCTGTCCTGGGCGGGAATCGAACGCCGGACCTGCGGCGTGAAAAGCAAGTATTTACCAACCACGACAACCGATACCTAATGTACAGATAGATTAGCCAAGCGCATTACATCAAGCAGCTACCAACACTAAGTTTTTATTAACCCCGTTATAAGGCTATACTTTGCCTATATTAAAGTTAACTTCATAAAACTTACGAAGCTAAATTAGACAATTAGAAATATTTCGACATAAAACTTACTATTGTGAATCGAAAAATGCTATAAAAAGACACTTCATCATATTACTCTGTTAATATGCGAAGTTACTAATATAGCAATAATTTAATACATGTTCTGTCTTGCTCGTGGTCACCCGGCATCTACTTATCTAGGAATTATTGTACAGTAATGAGCCTACTATAATTATTAACATACATACATACATAAATCTATAGACTCATGCCTGTCTCCCAGAGGGTTAGGCAGAGACAACGGACTTCCATTTTTTCACGATCCTTGCACACCTCTTACGCTTCGTTTACTGACATTATATTCTTCATACATGCTCGCCGGTATAAGGTACTTCAGACCTGACCTTTCTTAAGTACGTCTCCGATCAGAGAATGTTCTACGAAGTTTTCCCCTTCCGGTTGTACCATTCAGAGAGGCCAGGTATACTTCTTTTGTCAATCTTCTTTCATTCATCCTTTCTAAATGGCCAAACCATCTCAGCATACCTTTTTCAATCTTTGTGACTACAACCTCTTTCACACCACAACGCTCTCTTACATCAGTATTTCGAATTATGTCTCTCAAAGTCACACCACACATACTTCTCAGAGCTCTCATTTCCACTGCATTTATTTTACTTATAAAGCTACTATAATTATTAAGCTGGCATAATATGGATTCCATGCGATATCCACCACGCTTTGCGAACTAACTCTCTACTACTGTTTTTTTTACGTGGTGGAAGTGCTCAAATCGCATGTCATGTATGGCCGTCCCACTAAAACCACCACGGTAGCCAGCCTCACAGTGCTTGTAACGGGGGCTCTGGGTACTCGTGAACGATCTCGCCAGTAACCCCGCTGTACACTGCAGCCTCCGCGAGACTCTCACCCGGGGAGGGGAGGGGGCACGAATGCTTCCGCCACTCCCCAGCACGTACAGGCGCGTTTAGGCAACCTGAGCTACAGCAGGTTACCTCTTCCCGGGACCCCTTATACAGGACGAGTGGAGTTCCCCTCCTCCAAACGACGATACCAGGGGCGCCGCCCAGCCGGGGTGAAGCCAGCCGGGTTCTGCATACTCTCTCGCGCTGGGATTATCTCCCAGCGCGCAGCGCCGGAACTACCTACTATTACTTCAAACCGATCCTACCCCGATTCACAATTTCTGAATTCGTAAGCAAATATGTTACGTACTTCTAGAACTTTAAAGGGTTTTTCAACAAAGAGTTTGTTTTGTAAATCAAAATTAAACATTATATGTTTCAAATTTTTATTGTATTGAAATAGTTAAGTTTGGCAGATATGAATGAAATCTGATAATTATGTCCACACCGACCACGGTTACAGATGTCAATTCTTTCATCAGTTTGTAATCGCTTTTGACAGAAAGGGGGAGGGGTTGCCTTCACGAATTTTGAGTTTTAACATTGCAATGGATTCGATTGGCTCCTTAAAGCCTTTGTATTTAACATAGCCCCACAAAAAATTATCCAGCATTGTTAAATCCCATGACCGAACTAGCCACTTTAACAGCTTAATATTGTGAAATTATGCGATCGGAAATATTGGTTGGCAATAAATTGATTCGGTAACTGTGTCACTTTTGGCACCGTCCGCGTCTTGTTGAAACTACATGTCATGTTATCTATATCATCAACTAGCTGTGCCTCGCAGAATTGATAAATTATAGCCTATATTTTAATCTAGGGTGTCAGCTAACTCCATACCACCAATACCAATTTTATTAAAAGAAGTAACAAACATACACATTCACAAACTTTCGCCTTTTTAATATAAGTGTGATAATGTGGCAAAATTGATTTGTTATCATCTTTCGATAGCCCATAGCGATAGCTCCATTAACCTTCACCGTATTACCAGACAAATAAAAAAAATACACATGAAATCTGCCAACGTTTCCCGTCAGCTTCTTTATTACGAAACCTGAAGATTCCATGATGATCATTTGCAATTTGCTGTAATTAACATCCTCACTTCCTCCTTTCCTAACAATCAGAATATATAGTCATTCGCTTGTAGATATATCACTCGTAGATATATCGGATTTAATGAGAGTGGGAAGCATAACTGCTTCCCACTCTTATAAGAAATCCGAAACATAACTGTTTCGGATTTCTTATTAATTGTTTTCCTTAGTTATTTTATGACCCGTCGTCATTGGAGGCGCCTGTTTCTTGGCTTCTGGGTTTAAAATCTACAGGCAGGGCACTATGCCAAGTCTCAAGTTTTACCAACCACGATGTTTGTGAGTAGATGGATACAATAAATGACATCCCGTATAGTAAATTTGGTTTGGGCTCCCGTTCAATTTGTTTCAATTGATTTATTTATTTGCAAAGTGAGCTTAACATGTTCCGTATTAAAGTATGGTTTTCATTATTTTAATGTTTTAATACCTATTATGTTAATCTTAGAACATGTAGATATTTATAATATATATAATAATATCTTCTTAGAACATTTTTCACACACGGTCATCTGATCCCAAACTAAGCAGAGCTTGTACTATGGAAACCAGATAACTTATATACTACATATACTACTTTTCTTTTATAAATACTTACTTATATAGATGATAACACTCAGACTCAGGACAAACAGACACGTTCAAGCACACAAATATCTGTCCTGGGTGGGTGGATGGGTGGGAATCGAGAAGGGAATAGGTCGAATTGATGTGTAAATAAATATTTTTCTTCTTTTTCTGTCCAAGGGATGTTGGGCAGCCCCTTAAATAACTAGAACTCAGAACAAAACTTAATTTCATATTTGTGATATTTGTTTTGTGCGTGTTTTAGACCGACTTTTATATTTATCATAAATATTACTACTACCATTTAAAAATAATACAGCATTCTATTTTATTACCAAACATACAATTTATTAAGTAGATTACGACATGTAAAAACACAAATTATATAACCTTCCATCGATATAAATTGACTTGCACTTAACAATTTACAATCAGCGTCACATCAATGGAAACATTTGCTCTACGAAAACCACTCTAACTTTCTACTTAATAAAGACTAAGAGAGTCGATGTCAAAGTGTATTCACCTATGTGTCGTCGGCTGTACGTACCATTAGGGGCCGAACATTTGTCAGTCCGTAAAAGCATCTATATCCGATTCAATTAATTCTTCGATACGTATAAAACAAAAGTTTATCGCATAACAAATTGTTTTGTATCTGTGATAACAGCGGTAACATAGGACGGTGGAATTGTGTGCCAGTTTTTACCTATCGGCCGTAATATAGAATGTCTATGTAATCATAAAACTTCTAGGATAAATCCTTAGATAGATTTGGAAAAAGTTCTAAGGATTTTCTACATAGGAAACCCAATTTTATCGTTGCGGGATACTTTTAGGCCTGTATTTTAGATGGAAGTTGGAAAGGAGTTTCATAACAAAAAATCTGATTGTTTTCCTCTATTTACTTTATGTTTAGGCTATACAAGATTTATGGTTTAGTAAATAGACTGACATTTTAAGGTAAATATATTGAAATTAAAGGGTCAAAATTGAGAAAATTACCAAATAAACCGTCCCGGTTATGATCATCTATACCAATCGTTACAATTTGCCAGGAGTCTAAAAGAATCTAGCACTTAACCTAAACATATTGATTAGTGGCATGGTGGTATGGGAGTCATTCAATTAACTAGAGTAAATTGAGTGACTGCCATATACTAGGTATTTTTTTAATCATATAAGTCTAGGCTTATATTACATAAATAAAAATAATACAGAAACTCCCAGAATATGTGGGTCAAAAATACATAGTTTCGAAAATATCATTAGTCATAATAAATTTAGACCAAAAATTGTAATCCGCCTATCGAATCTTTACTTTTACTGTCTTTTAATATTTACTTTATTAGGTAGCGGGATAGCACCATGCTACTTGTAAATAGTTTTTCGTACATATTTAATGCTGAGAAAGAAGAAGAAATATTTAGTTTGAAGAAAAATAATTTTAATTATTATTAAGATATTTTTTTCTTTGTTATTAACTTCTTTTTAATTTATGGCGTGTACCAAAAGTGTTTATGACCTGTGGACGCTAGGTACTGTTACAGGTGCAGTTACTAGGCAGCTGAAGAAGTGAAAATAAGCGTAGTAAATCGAATCCTTTGGAAATAATAACAGATAGGTAATAACTACTAAGTTAAAACGGTTTACTAGCAGCTGCCTAGAAGAAAGCGCTCCTAGCGATAAGTTTAGCATTTGAACAGTCTTGTGATAAATATTAATATGATATGGATATTAGGCTTACCACAAAAAGTTACTTTCAGATAGATAGAGCAAACTTTATTGGAACAAAATTTTAATACATTTGCGTTATCGGCTGTCTTATCGTATTAATAGCCTCTTCCAGACAACCCTAACATAAACCGAAAAGAAAATCGGTTGTTCCAACATTATTCATTACTTACATCTAATATATGTATACTATAATATGTTACTCATAACAGGTCTCCTCTCGGCGTACCTTTAAATTAAAATGTAAATACCACGGTGATGCTCTACTATTGCATTAGATAAAGCATTGCAACTTTTGCCTAACTACAATGCAGGCTTTCAGGCACACCTACTTCACATAAATACCTTCCTCACAAAATCATCAGTCCATCTCGGGGCCTGCCCATGCTGCATCATTCGGTTCGTGGTGGTCACTCAAGAACCTTTCAGTCCCGGAGGCTGCCGGTTCTACGATTGATGTGCCCTAATCACTGTCACTACAGTATGGCAATTCTTCGGGCTATGTCGGTTACTTTAGTTCGCCTGCCGGCTTTGAGATTTCTGATTCGATCACGCAGGGAAACTCGAAACATGGCTGGCTTATAGTGAGTGACCACATCTCTACCCCGTAAGTCATTTGTGGCAACACACAATGAGCCAAGAGACCATTGGTAAACTATAAAAGAGCCTAGCCTAGGACTTAATGTACAGACGCCAGCATATCCAGCTATCCCAATCTGTCAAATTTCTTTTATAGATTTTCAACTTAATGACTAAAGAATAAGGTTCACTTTCGATTGGGGAAATTTTACAGATTGGGATAGCTTGATGTGCTGGCGTCTGTACATATTATTTTTTATGAACTATTCGCTGAAACAATATTGTAAGCTAAAAAATACAATATGAGCTGATTATAGCTATAGACAGCTAATAGAGAACTCCATTGTACGTCCTACTTATGTTAAGTAGTCAAATATAATATTGACGATGTATACTAAATTAGTAACAATAAGGAAACTTCAAGATATTAGGTGATTGTTAGGTGGAAACAAAATACTAGTCCAGTACTATCGACATTTCCAAGCTTAGGTATAATTTAGTACAAATGAGGCCAAACGAGCGTTGAATAAAACTAAACCGCTCATTATTTGGAGGTGTAATCTGAGACAAGGGCGGAAGAAAGGTATTTACAAAAGAGTCACAGTTGTAGGCCCGAAGCCGACGCGAGTGATTATGTGGTCAGTAGTTTATTGTCATTTGGTTGGTTGGTCTACCGGTGGCGTGTTCAACCGCAGATAACGTGGTCCTGAATTCAAATCCCGGCTCGGGCTAACAGTGATTATTATGTAAAAAGAAAAATTTCTCAGTTTCAGCCCGAAGTCTGGAAGTTGGCAGTATTACACTCCCGTGCCCGGAGAGCACGTAATGCTGGTCCTGTATCTGACCACTTTCCGGACGTGTCGATAGCCGTCCTATTGGAGTATGAGAGTGATGGAATAGGAAGTGCCCCTGTGTTTGCGCACCCACTGGTGCACTATAATATGTCCCGCGCTGATGCCTAGCTGATGGCCACCGTGGCCGAAATTCGGGTAGGAGGACATTGTTACTATTATTATTAACATTTGCCATTATATAATAATCAAGAATCATCGCCACGCTGGCAGACGGTTTGGGGATCGCAGTGAGATTGTCATAATACTCAGAAAAAAGCTGATGCCAGTCTTCTGGTAGATATTCCCTCGGGTCGACTTCTACGCCCCCGACGGTATAAGATGGGATGATGATATTCTCATATAATTAACTTTTAAATTGAACTTAGGTATAGACATTTATAAGACATATTTCACATTAGTATTAAGTGTCTTTCAGATCATGTATACCTACCTGCTTTAGAAAGATACACCTAATTCGTGATAAGTTTTAATTTCCATACTTATCTGTTGATAAAAATAAATAATCTACAAATTGACATTCATGCCCCTACACGGGTTGGAACACACTAAACGGCTTGTATATTCTTTGCCAAATATGTGCAATGCGCGGCTCCCACGGTGCAAAAATGCTAATGCGATGGAGTGCAAATGAGAGTGGCGTGCACCGCGTGCCAACGAGTGCGCAGTGCGCAGCCCGGACGCATCACTTGCGCGTCCCGTCCATTGTGGTAAATCTACTTTATGAGGGACTGTCAACCAATTGTTAGCTCCGCTACTGAGCTGTATGCTTAATCCGTTGATAATTTCACATATAAAACGTAACAAAATTAACTGCAAATATTCGACAATCGACAATAACAACCCAGAACCATGTCAGACGACTGAAGCGCCACAACATCCTAGAGCTACAAGATAGACATTAGCTCTAGGCCCCAATGATGAGTAGTTGCTCTCACTGGAGAGCATACTCGACATGATAAACGCCATCACAACACGCCATCGACTCAAAATCTACTGACTGATTAACGATATAAGAAAAAAAAATATTCGACCATAAAATCGGTTTTATAATGTGGTAGTCTATAACGAACACGACTAATAAGTAATGGAATCAAACGTTACTTTGTGGAAATCCATAACATTCAAAATACAAAATTAATATGTAGTGTTAATTCCGCTATTTATCAGTTTCAACAAGCCGGGATGCCATATGCGCTGCCCTCCCGCCCGCAAAAAATATGTACACGCAAGAAGGACAATATAAGCATGCATATTACATGCGCCGTTGCGATACCCAACAAGTGTTTCAGTCCTACACGGGCCATTATACACAGCATGATTCGCAATGCAAAGAATAAACCTAATCTTATAAATGGGAAATCTTAAATTTAGGGTCTTAAAGTTATCTTAAACTGTCGTAAATGCGCCCGCCCCGGATTGCTAGAGGGTGTTAGTTCGACTATTAAATTTATAATTTTCTATTTTCAGAATTATAATTATATACATCACTGGGGTCGTTTAAGGAGTTTATCTTTTAGTTTCAGTCGTTATCTTTATTATAACTTTCTGGCGAGACAGAAGTCTGGAAGTAGACGTTTATATACGCCCGTCTATCTTAGAACACCTTAAATTGTAGGTCCTGCGCCCGATTCTATCAAATAGCAGTCATAAACCCCTACTCAATAATAAGTCTGGCTTAGTTCATTAGTCTCCGGTTTGATTGGCCACCGATTATTATTGTAACTCTATTGTAAATTTCGGTAACTAACTATCCTCTTTAAAAACATTTGCAGTTCATTTTACTAGACGCGGTATATTCATTCACGAGGTGTCTCCCCATCAAAATAACTCAATGGTTTGTGACATGTTTCGAGATGACGAGTAATTATTATGTTTGGTCGTTTAGTGGTGTCGGAATATTGAAATCGTTATTGTAATGTGTTACTTCCTCCCCGCTAATGGCTTCGTTTTTATTCTGATCGCGTTTAGCAATTATTATGGTTGTTGGGTGAACGATGTTTATTTTAATGTTTTGACATCAACATGCGTCGGCTGTGGTGACCATTTTCCGGGTTCTATATAATAGGCATAGGTGCTTACTAAGATATTTTAACCAAAAGGGAATCTAGTCAAAACTGTACATTGAATATTTTTTTTAAAGGTACGCCTCAAGTATTGAGGCGTTTTTATAATTTTGTTTCTCTGTATGTATGTCCGGGCTAAACTCAAAAACTACTGCATGAATATTACTTAGAGGTCGGGACAACATATAGGCTACATATTATCACGCTATCACCTATGGGGGAGGAGCTGTAATAATTTATAAAATTTAACGCGCGTAAAACCGTGGGGCACCGCAGCAGCTAGTCATGAAATTATTATTAACTTACTTTATCATATGTCCAGTTAGTGTAAAACTTATTCACATGGCTTTAACGTCTGTTGTCTATGCCTACAACCAGTACGATCAGCATAATTCGCCCCACGTATTGGATAGGCTGAATGCGAGCAAAACAAATTTTACTTATTGCACCAAACTCATGACAAATGTAAACAATGTCAAACTATGAATTAGGCTACAATTTGCTAAGAAGTAATAATAATAATAATAAATAATAATATCTCGGGACAAAGTCCCACAGATCATCCTAGCCCCAAATTAAGCAAAGCTTGTACTATGGGTACCAGGCGACGATATACATACTTATATAGATAGATAAATACTTATATACATAGAAAACATCCATGACTCAGAAACAAATATTCGTGCTCATCACACAAACACTTCGTAGGCAGGAGCACTACCAACTAGGCTACAGTGGCTATCAGCCTAGAGAGAATAACAGGTCCAACCCAAACCATCCCGTGGATTACGTAAAAGGCAACTAAGGGATGGCACATAGCTCGTAGAGCCGACGGCCGTTGGGGCAGAAAGGTTCTCGAGTGGCGACCACGAACCGGAAGACGCAGCGTGGGCAGGCCCCCTACAAGATGGACCGATGATCTTGTGCGGGTCGCTGGAAAACGCTGGATGCGGATAGCGCAAGACCGGCAATTGTGGAGATCTTTGAGGGAGGCCTTTGTCCAGCAGTGGACGTCTTTCGGCTGATATGATGATGATGATGATGAACTAAGGGATACACCAGGTAGTCGGGAAGCAGCGTCACCTGTGTACCACCTAACTGCGGTCACCAACTCGCATGCCAAGCGCGTTCACTAAGGAAAAGCTCTCCAAATGGCAACATTAAGTATAGAAACCTTTGGGAGAACGATATCAGGCTGATAATAATAGAAGAAGAAGAAGAAAAAATATTTATTGTGCATACATAATAAAGATACAAAAAGACACAATAAGACACAATCAGAGTAACAATGGCGACATACAATATAAATAAATACCTTACAAAATACTCTATTATTGTTACTAAAATAGGTTTAGTGCGCTCAAATGGCTAGCAGCTCAGCATGGTGTTACAACCACAATATGGCTGTAACGCTGATTTTCAGCTACCTGCCACAGTGAGTCACAAATGTGCTACACAAATTACGTACATAAGACAATACGTTTCTTAAAAATTATATACAGAACAAAATAAAAGAATACGGTTTAAAAGAAAGAAACAAAACAATCTAAATAAAAGATAATTAAAATAAAAGCAACATAAAATAAAATAATATCATACCGCTCTGATTCGCTGTCAATATACCGTAACCCATTGCAAATATACTTCGGTCGATAGCTAACAATTGTACTTATAAATTGCATCAAATAATACTATACAAGATAATTATAAAACACATACACACACACGCACAGACACAAATACTGAAGCTAAATTGGAACTTATTGTAAAATTTAAATAATTGAATCATTTTGGTTTATATTAGTAAACTTTAGCTGCATAAGTATAAGGAATTGACGCAAGCATTTCCGGAAAGTGGTAATAGTTTTAGCCATTGAGTAGCAGTTTTAATAGGTGGGAGTATATTATTCCATACTTTGCTAGCGGCATAATAATGAGGTTGTCTTATAGCAAATGTCAGCGCAATACTGTACATACTTTTGGCGGTCACGAGTGATCACAGACCTAAGTGCCTATCAATAAAATACCTGCTTAAACTTATACTCCAATACATACAATACTTTTTTTAGGATTGGCAACACTGCCGATCGGTTGTCATAAATTGTACTAGTGAACTAAAATTAATAATTACTTATAAATAAATGTTTTAACGTTGTAAAATATAAAATATTACTATTAGCAATCTAAATTGTAAGCTAAATAATTGAATGTGATTAGTTTTCTGAAGAAATAAACCCGAAACAACTGATATCTGTCGACGCATCAGCTGTCACTGCGCTGCTCGTGTCCAACGAACTTCATTCGATTAAGTTTAAACTTTTGTGTGAAATCCCGGGGAGTATATTACTTATTCTTTATTTTTACACATTCATACTAACCTAACCAAACATTTATTCGACTCATTGGTGTGAGTCACGTCCAATTTCACACTGCCATATTCTGTCTCCATTTGCTTGACGTAGATTGTGGAAGCAAATTCGACGACTTAATTAGCTGGCTACAGACATCACACACTTCAATTACTCCATAACTATACTGATATAAGACTGGCATTCGATAAATTTATTCCTATCTACACATACTAAGTTAACTTGACTAAACCCTAGTAATGAACTCTGATTAGGTGTCATATAGATAAAGTTAAAGGTGCCCCACTACAGTTTGTAACTAAATGTTTAAGTGTTGCTTTATCATAAATCTATTATATAGTTAATTGCCCATCTGTCTTGTATATACTTACTTATATTATTTCTACCTATAGATCTCTGTAGTTTATTTTTCATATCTCACTCCTTTGCGTGCTTTTTTAAAGTCTACGTGAATAAAAACCTTTTTTATTTTATTTATTTTATTATTATTATTATTTATTTGACTTCAAATACATCTTAACCTCCTATTTCTGTCTAGTTTACTGTTCACCCTCTCTTTGTTTTCAGCCCATCCTCATTCACCTCACATCATGCAGACCCGAAGCATGGCTGCAACTCAAGTAGCTGAACATAAGTTGAGATCAGCTCTCAAGGACTTACAGACATACCAAGATCAGTGTCATAAACTTGAACAGGAGCGTGAGGAGAATGAGGTAGAGATAATAAGGGTCATTGATAGTAACACATCACTGAAAAGAGAACTTGTGAAACTCAACCACCAACTAGAGTCTACTATTGAAGAGCGAGACAGACTGCATGCGGAGGCAGAGTCTTTTGATAAGTGTAGAGTGTTATATGAAGAAGCACTGTTCAAAATTAGAGATCTTGAATTAGAATTAATTAATTGTAATGAGAAGTTGTCAAATTATGTAAAAAACACAACTTGTCCAGTAGCTTCCATTAATCAGAGCTTGTATGACGAGTTGGCCAGTTGTAGTCCGGTGGATCTCCCTATTAATACAACGGTGACCATTGATTTGACTGGCGATGACTGTGTAGACTGCCAGCCAAGCGTTAATTCCGTAAGTAGTGACAAGCTAAAACAATACATACTTGAACTAAGTAAAGAACGTAGGGCATTATTAAACAAATTAAAAAATTATGAAATTAAATTAGAGGATAGCAAACTAAATTATGAAAAAGATACTCAGTATTTGCTTTCTGAGATAAAAACTCTTGAGAAGTCCCTAGCAATCTCATATCACAGTTTCCAGTCATACAAAAATGAAATGCAATTGCTGGCTGGAAAGTGTAATCCTGAAAGCAATAGGACATTGGAACCGGTTAACACCAGTAGTGCAGTAGTGGAGTCATACACACAGCTGGGATCAGAGTCACCAGTATCTCCACAAAATGACAATACTAAACATAGCTCCATACTGTATTCCGATGAAATGGGTAAGGGCCTTGGTACCTTGCTTTGTAATAAGCTGAGTTGTTTCTTTGTCAACTATTGTATGCCAGGATTACATTATAAAGATATAATAGATAAATTAATTCAGAATAAACACAGTGCCAAATCATGTATAACTCTAATGGTAGGAAATTGTAAGAACTTAAAGAAAAAAGACATTACAGATAGTTTCACTAAGATGTTAGAATTAGACTGTAATAAGATAATATTGTGTGCCTTCCCCTATGTGTCCAATGTGCCTGATAGTACAAATAATTATATCCACAAGCAAAATATGCACCTACAGTTTTTGGTTAGCCATTATAGTAATAAATTTATATTTTTGGACACAAATAGTTTTAT
The DNA here is from genome assembly GCA_951640165.1 of Pseudoips prasinana. Classification (NCBI taxonomy): domain Eukaryota; kingdom Metazoa; phylum Arthropoda; class Insecta; order Lepidoptera; family Nolidae; genus Pseudoips; species Pseudoips prasinana. The sequence goes on along the minus strand of OX621236.1, from coordinate 14,996,755 downwards.
AGATTCTTGTAGGGTAACCATGAGTACAGTTACTGTCTCAAGAAAATTTTTGAACATACTTGCAACTTTAGTAGCGGCACATATTAACTCAGTCATAAGTAGTATGACGAAGTCACTTTTTATACCATCTTTTAGTAATGTTATTAAAATCAATTTAGTTAGTAGTTTAAACATGTAAGCATGATAATAGAGAAGTGTGATAACTTTCTAATTCTATCACATCAAAATATAAACCGCTTCTCTAGCAAAATTCTAGACATAGAACTTATTAATGAAAAATATGAAATAGATATTCTTTGTTCAATTGTTTTATATAAATGTGTTATGTGAACTATCTGTAAATGATTGCTATCATATACTTAATTTAAAATTATTGACTCTGTCTCAAAATGAATAATGTTATTGTTTCGAAGTTTTTCTTTTGTATACCTAAATATAATCTAAAATAATAAGCATTCAGACAACCGATCGAGCATATATTGTGTTTGCCTACTAAATAATTACTCTAATTGGACCAAATCCTGTGTTCATGCCCGCTTGAGTATGTTTCGCCGGACCGTCTCAACTGGGTCGTGTTGAAACCGGTAGTAGATGAACCCACTGAGTTTGTTTCGCTGGGTCTTCTCAGTTGGGGCGCATTGGATCCGGTGGTAGCATTAAAGCGCGACCGTCGTTATTAACACAAGGTCCGTCATAATAATAATACCTTTAATTTAGACAGAACCATTGACAATATGTAGTAAAAATTTTAGACTTAAACTAGATAATTAAACATAATCTCTTGACAATAACTTGATACGAGCTAGCTAAATATCATTGCTGTAATAAAATAAATTTTATAAATGTTTTCATACAATATGTACCTAAATGTCTATGTTACTAGAAATAATATCTAATGTATACAACTATATTACTACAAACATGTTCTGACTATTTACAGGCGCTTTTTTAAAGTCTACGTGAATAAAAACCTTTTTTATTTATTTTTATATTTATTTAATCTACACCGCTTCACCTAGCTAAAATATTAAGTATATTTATACAGCCATGAACAAATAAATTTATGTTCAAAAGGTCATAAAACGAGGTAATAGGCATTAAACAATCTTCTTTATGGTTAATATGTATACATTAAGCTCTGAAAATTAGTACAGCAAAATTATAATCCAGTTCAGTACTCTTCTAAATTAGTAAACGAGGGTATTTTCATGTAACGCGCCTTTGCCTAATGTTGCCAAAATGTCCGTATACATCGAGTAGATTAAGAAAATACTCTGTCTGATGAAGAATAATTTTTCTTCTGTCTTCCTAAATATAAAGAAATAAAAAAGGTTATTATTCACGTAGACTTTAAAAAAGCGCTTGTAAATAGTCAGAACATGTTTGTAGTAATACAGTTATTATTTCTAGTTACTTATTACAGATATTTACGTACACGGAATGTTAAAACATTTATACAATTTATTTTATAATGGTAGTGACATTTAGTTCTTGTCAAGGAGATTATGTTTAGTTGAAGTTTTTAATATTATGTATTAAAATTAAAATTAATCTTAATTACTATGCATTCACACAACCGATCGAGCAGATATTGTGTTTGCCTACTAAATAATTAATTTAAGTGGACCAAATCCCGTGTTCATGCCCGCTTGATTATGTTTCTCCGGACCGTCTCAATAAAAAATGAACCCGCTGACTTTGTTTCCCTGAGTCTTCTCAGTTGGGGCGCAATGGATCCGGTGCAGCGATGGTAGCATTAAAGCGCGAACGTCGTTATAAACACAAGGTCCGTCATAATAATAATATGAAAGTCGTACCTTAATATAGACAGAACCATTCAGACAATATGTAGTAAAATATAGCTTAAACTATCGATTATTAAACTTAAACATAATCTCTTTGACAATAAGTTAATACAAGATAAACACATAAGACAAATTTTGTAAATGGTTTTAACAATCCGTGTACCTACCTAAATATCTATTACTACTAACATGTTCTGACTATTTACAAGCGCTTTTTTAAAGTACACGTGAACCAAAACGTTCTTTTTTTATTTTAAACTTTTAATTTTCATTACCAAATCATTAATCGATGTCAAAAGTGTCATTAGCTTCACCAATGACGACATTCCCTTAATGGAAAATTTTCATTAATATCTTTATACATATATTGTTAAATCTTAGTTGATGTAAACGTCACCGTAATATTTTTGTCTAATACTCTTATAATGTTTTTACTTTATTATTTTGTATCGTCTTTTTGTGTTTGACATTTTATTTGTTTTAAATTATTTATATAATAATAATATCTAGGGAATTATTTATATTATAGTTGATATTCTTTAAAATTTTGCACGACATATCTATGTCAAATATAGTTGGATAAGTTTATAATGTACCTAACAACCCTGTACCTATATTTTAGCAAATAAATATTTCATTCATTCATTCATTCAACATTGCTAGTTTCATATTGTGGCGAGAACTTATTTTATTTTATATTCTTAGTAACTGTCTTGGAGAAGATCTTGTAGATAAAGTGTTTGTTTCCTCGGTCGGAGCCAGTCACTTAAGAAACAATAACTATACCGTACATGTCCGCTTTTATCTAGTATTTCGATCGCTTTTGAGCCAACCATGTAGTTATCAAAAATATGAAGATAATATACTTTATACCATAGATAATTTTAGGTGGCTTTCAAGAAATAATGCACTTTCATTTGTATAAAGACAAATATCCAACTAATTAGTCTAGGTTTGTACGTCACTCTTAGAGGGTGGTGTGTCTTAAAGCCTATGTTTGGAGAAGGCATCAGCAGCCGTTCATCATAGTATCGAGGACTGAAACCATTTATCAGCTCAATTCTTTAATTTTGTCTTTTATTTCATAACATAATCAAATTTTGTAATTTTTTTCTCAATTGCTCGTTTCTATTTCTGGTATTGGTCCCAGTTTCTCAGGTTCCCAGTCTGTTGCGTCGCAGCCACCTGAATTAATCCAGTGACTGCTATTTGACCCCGAACTCGAAGGTCAGAATGTATTGGGCTCCTGTATATCTGTAACGACTGTCCTAAATGTTTACGGGTCAAATGGGACCAAAGATTTAACGTACTCTCCGAGGCACGGAAGCTACCCTCTGTATAACCACAACAAATAATTGCCTTTATACATAGATACCTATATTGAATAATATTAGTAGCTAACTAGCATCTATATTACAATAGGTTATCCTCCTACTCCTACTTGGTCCAGTGGTTAGTGACACTGACTGCTAAGCCTGAGGTCGTGGGTTCTATTTACAGCCGGGACAAATCTTTGTGTGGCGAACACGATTATTTGTTCTGTGTCTGAGTGTAATTTATTTATAATACGTATATATTTAGAAATATATAAGTACTAGCTGTGCCCCGCGGTTTTACCCGCGTTAAACTTTATAAATTATAGCCCATGTGTTAATCTAGGGTATCAGCTAACTCCATACCAAATTTTATTAAAATCGCTCCAGTTGTTTAGACGTTAAGAAGTAACAAACATACATACTCACACAGTCATAAACTTTCGCCTTTATAATATTAGTATGAAATATATGTATTGAGAAATATACTAGCTGTGCCCCGCGGTGTTACCCGCGTTAAATTTTATAAATTTTCTTTGCTATAAACCTCACGGAGCCCGAGACCTTTCCAACGAATGCAAAACCGTGGAAATCGGTTCGTGCGTTCTGGAGTTATAGCGACAGGAAGGAAAACCCGACTTATTTTTATATAGTAGAAAGAATAAGTATGTTTATCGGTTGTCTGGTTATCAATTAAAATTAACCAAATTAGGCACAGCCTGTACTACTGGCTGTGCCTAATTTGGGATCAGACGGCAGTGTGTTGTCCCAAGACATTGATTTATAAGACATTTAATGCACTTATTTTTTTTTATAAAAGTCTAATATGGCTTGTTTAAGGAACATGGAACTGCCAACCTACTAAAACTGCGCAATACAAACACGCATTATTTTACTAGTCGGCATGTTCTAACGTTTATTTTTACTCAGTTCGCGTATAAACTAAATTGACACAAAGATATAAAGATATCCTATTTTGCAACTATGGTCACATTGCATGGTGCATGTTATTGATAAAAACAAAGGTCCAGCCACCTGCTGGCATGCAAAAACATCAATAATTTACTATAAATTGCACATTATATATAAAAAATTTTGCTCAAGAATTATAATTTCTATATATCTGTTTATAAAATAACAAATATAAAATAACCAATAAGTAAACCTTGGCGTGGTTGCCAATGCTTGGTTTTAACGCCGGAGGTCGTGGGTTCGATTCCCGCCCAGGACAGATGTTTGCATGAACATGTCTGTTTGTGCTGAGTCTGGGTGTAATTATCTATATAAGTCTATATTTACAAAAGAAAAGTAGTATATCAGTTATCTGGTTTCTATAGTACAAGCTCTGCTTAGATTGGAATCAGATGGCTATGTTTAAATAGTGTCCCAGGATATTATTATTATTATTCATATAATCTAAACTCAATCGGAACGAATAAAGATTCCAGTACTCTCAAACCACTTTTGAAATGAAATGAAATGAAAAAAATGAAAAAATGTTTATTTTTGACAAAAAAGAAATCTTACCATGCATCGCTAACTTAATATAATAAATTTGGTTGTCAAAAAAGGCCCCTATCTCAGCATTAGCTACGGCAACACAGGTGTATTACCGCAGCGCTGATCTTCCGATAGAGGCTGATATAAGCCACAATGGCATAGTAAATTAAATAGAAAGTAATATAAATATACATATAAAACAAATTAAAATTAATATTAAAACATAACATAGCAAAAAATTAATAAATAACAAAGGTTTTGCTAACAAAGGTTTTAAAACATAAAAATCTTTGACCTACATAAGTAAGTGGACATCAAATAAACAAAGAAATGAATGTTTGTAATTTACTAACAGCCTTGCTAACCCTTGTAGCCCAGCTTCTCCCGAGAGGGTTGTGACAACCGCATACGTCGGTTGAAAGTGGTCCTTTTATTCTCTGGCGTTCATAATGTTTAAAATAATATGTTGTGTTGCCATGATGTGTTTGTGTTATATAGGTACAGGGTGTTTTCTTAGTCATGTGAATATAAATAAGTATGATCGTTTTGTTACTTCTACTACCACGTAGTACGGCCCACCTGACGGTAAATGGTTATAGTTGCGTGGTTGAATTTTCTTACCTTCCCGAAAAATATCCTGGAAATTGGTGTTGACGCGGTCATAAGATGCAACACACTACTTCTACCTCTAGACACCGTCCTAATTCTCGTAGCAGCATTTTTAATAGCAGATTATAAGATCAAAGCAAAAGAGTCTGATTCTTTTTAAATATCGGCATGGGTCAGGAGTTTAGCTGGGTTACACTTCCTCTGAACTCTCTCTAGTCCTATCGACATCGTCGACCCATCCTAATGTATCAATGAAGAAATGAGACTCATACGTGAATGCTTATATCATGTGAAAGGCGCCATTTATGGCTAGTAAGAAGATTAATGGAATATTTAATCTACTATATAAAAATAAGTCAGGTTTTCCTTCCTGACGCTATAACTCCAGAACGCACGAACCGATTTCTACGGTTTTGCATTCGTTGGAAAGGTCTCGGGCTCCGTGAGGTTTATAGCAAAGAAAATATATAAAATTTAACGCGGGTAACACCGCGGGGCACAGCTAGTTATTCAGATAATTAGTTAGATATACGCAATACATCGCATCCAAGACTATCCCATGCTATCTTATATCGATAAAGACAAGATAGGATCAGTACAAAAGTTCCTGTTAAATTATGTGTCTTAACGAGGTTGCCTTCTGAACCAATACAGTAATTACTAATATTTTTAATGTGACGCAGTTAAGTCTTAGTATTAGGAAATAGCATGGTTTGCAAGATTGAAGATAACAATAAGACATACACATAACTAAACTTTAATCTAATTTGTGTCCGTCTAAATAGACGGACACAAATTACATTAAAGGGGTACTTTACAAACATATAATATTATATGTTTGTAAAGTACCCCGCGATAAAGGGATAAGATTCCCTGGTGCGGGAGTTATCTTAAAAAAAATACTTAATACATATTTTTCATAGCGACATGGTTCAAGTCGATAAGGACCTTGTATTAGTTCCAATTTTAGTGGCGGGACATTTTTAATGTGATTCGTATATTTTGGTACCAATTTTATCGAAACTTGGTAGATTAGGTACAATGATAAATAACATGAATTCGAGACATCATTTATTTTGCGATAGATTCGTTTGATATCACGGCCAGGTTTGCATAAAAAACTAAATTCTACTCATAGAATTTACTCATATAAAAATAATAAATTATTCTGCCCACCGCAGCGTAGCGATTATGGCATATCTTACCAAAAGCCTTCCCAGAGACTTTTGTCCAGCAGTGGACGTTATTTGACTGACAGGATGATTAAAAATGATTAAACTTAAATAAATAGAAAAGAAATGTAGTAGTTGTACGGACTACTTCAGTATAAAGAAATAAATAGAAAAATAGAAAAATAGAGGTAGTTTCTACAATTTTCTCCTTTGTACTGCATTTCTCATTAGGTATATTTATTTATGCTTCCAATACCACCAATATTACCGCGATTGTTTATTGTGTAATTAATCTAATAGTAGTACTAAATTCTACCAAGTTAATCCTATTATTGCTTTATCATCCTGATTACATACATTCCCAATGTTAGAAAAATTAGTATCAATTTCTTTAGAAGTTCGTTTAATCAACCTTTAAGGTTTGATTACATAATATAGTTAGTAAGCAAAGCTAACCCTGTTAAGTACAAGAACGATATTCGAGATAACCATACATTTTTCAAATATACAGCCCGGCGAAGATCCGGCAAAATGTTAGGACCTACTAATCCTGCCGTTTCAGCTGATTCCTTGAACGGAACGGGATTACGTGACCACCCGAGTGATAACACCCCGATGTTTTCGTTAGTGGCCCGGTAAAATAGCTGTGAATTCGAACCGTAGCTGTTCATTGATTATACCCCGCTTGTTTGTCTCTGAAGGGTTAAGGAGGTAAACAGCGGCATCTCATTGCCCTTAGAAGGGCGGCTCTTCCACTTATCGGAGCTTTGGGGTTTGGGGTCGCCATCTCGTTAAACATGATAATGCGATTCGATTTTTGATATTGTTTGGCATTTCTACGCGTATTGAAAATAAGAACATTATCAAATTAATGGTCAAAAAGGTCGGTAAATATATGGTTTTGTCCGGTATGTATATGGGTATTTATCTTCGTCTGTTCCAATGTCAGATTAACCAAGATGGCCGCTATGCGCTGTCACGCGTCCTTATTGAACAGCCCTATACGAACTCTGGCAAAACTGTCAACCTATTTCATGAAATAAAAACTTCTGACGGACAAACAGGCGGCAAGGAACGAACAACTGCTAAATACGAAACCCCAAAAAGCGTACTGAAATCATTATATATGTCACGATAACCTGTGCTAGTTTCAAAGCTGACTAAAGCAGCATATCCAAGGTACATACATACTGGACGTAACTTATAGCATATCTCCCATACAAGAATAACAATCAATAACAATCAGCTTATGTAGTTTGTATGGGGGACCAATAAAATAATAATAATATGTGGGACAATGTCACACAGATCATCCTAGCCCCAAACTAAGCAAAGCTTGTACTATGGGTACTAGGCGACGATATACATACTTATATAGATAGATAAATACATATATACATAGAAAACATCCATGACTCAGAAACAAATATTCGTGCTCATCACACAAATATTTGCACTTACCGGGATCCGAACCCAGGACCACCGGCTTTGTAGGCAGGAGCACTACCAACTAGGCTATGGTGACCGTCAAATATAACTGTTTTTTACGTTTCTTCCTTTATGTTACACCTTGTATATGTTACGCAAACATTAGTCACGGTAAATGTTATGAGTGTTACATAGTAACAAGTAGGAAATAATATAGAATGACCAAGGTACATTGACCAGTGTTGACCCATAATGCAACAAGGATATTATTCACTACCCATTTCCTTTGTTTATAATAGGTCTTTACCTATGAAATTGCCGTTTTGTATGAAAAAATTTAAACGAATTTTTTTCATGAATTTTTTTATTTGTATTAATCGAAGTAATCACCCATGCAATCAATGCATCTTTGCCATCGCAGTGGCAGTTTATTGATGCCCTTCTTAAAGAAATCAGCTGGACGGGAGGCAACAAATTCTTCAAAGGCATTTTGTACTGCCTCTCGGGTATTGAATTTTTTTCCCGCCAAGAAGTTATCCAAATTCTGGAAAAAGTAGTAGTCTGTAGGCGCAAGGTCTGGTGAGTAGGGCGGATGACGGAGAGCTTCCAACCCCAGTTCTTGCAACTTGGAGACCGTCTGCTGTGCAGTATGAGGTCGCGCGTTGTCGTGCAGGAGCAGCGGAGACGAGCGATTGACCAATGCTGGTTGGAGATGCGCCAGCTTCTCCATCATTGTGCTCAGTTCTTCACAGTACACATCTGCAGTAATGCTCACCCCGTTTGGTAAGAAGCTGTGATGAATCACACCGGCGCTAGACCACCAAACAGTGACCATCACTTTTCTAGGGGTAAGTTTTCGTTTAGGGCATTGTTTAGGTGCTGAACCAGGATCCAACCAACTTGCTGAGCGCTTGCGGTTATCAAACAGAATCCATTTTTCATCGCAGGTAACAATGCGGTTCAAAATTCCTTCATTTGTGTGTCTGTTGAGCAGTGCAAGGCACGTCTCGACGCGTACTTCGCGCTGGCGATCATTGAGTTCGTGGGGCACCCATTTGTCAAGCTTTTTTACCTTGCCAATTTGACGCAAATAGACCAATATTGTTTTGACGCTAACGTCGAAAGCTGCTGCTAATTCAGCCGTAGATTGTGTATCATCAGCTTCCACAACCGCCTTTAATTCGTCATTGTCGACCAAAGTCTTCGGACGACCGCGAGGTTCATTTTTCAGGTCGAAATTTCCAGAACGGAAGCGAGCAAACCAATAACAGGTGGTGCGTTGGTTTGTAGTGTTAGCTCCGTAAACGTCGTTGATGTTGCGTGCCGCTTGTGCCGCGTTGCTGCCACGACGGTACTCATATTCCATAATTACTCGAATTTTTAACGTATCCATGATGACGAAAAAGATTGAAATGCGATGAAAATGTAACACTAATCAATAAAGAAATGACTACTTTTGGAAAAAAGAATCCATGTTTTTAAAATAAAATTAATTTGAAATTAGAATTCTTAGCCAAACAAAAATTATTTTGATTTGAAATGGCCAGTACTGCAGAACGGCAATTTCATAGGTAAAGACCTAATATTAGTCTAGACGTTCAGTCCGCCTCACAGACTTCAGATGAACGCTGTATAGAGATCTGATAGTTATGAGGTAATGACTGATTTCCTCTTAACAGATGCATAGAAGATATTGTATTAGTATCCCATCATACTAATATTTTAAATGCGAAAGTTTGTAAGTTATAATCCAAGTAACAATCACCAGTTAACAGAAAATCAGTAATACTTGTAGACGAATGAATTCAAAGCAATGTGCGACCAGAGATTGCCTGTTTACCTATTACGGTTCATGAAAGCCCTCTGACGGACAGAAAACCTGATAGCAGAGGCTTTGTTATAGGGTTATTTTGGTACCCTTTGAGTACGGAACCCTAAAAAGCGTATTGAAATTACCTTTTAGTATTTAAGAATTACATTGCCTTACCTCAAAACATTACGAAGTAGGTAATAGAAAAATAAAATGTCCCAAGAGTTTTGTTTACTGATTTATGTAACAACTATAAGGCACGTGATCTATTACTGATAGTATAACGCAAGGTGATACTTTCATTGAACATTTTAATTACCTCCTAGCAACTTTGTTCCCTATGAATGATCAAAATGTCCTTTGTGTCTATATCAAGTACACTATCTTAATCGCCACGCTTGGTAGACGTGCGTGCTATAGCCCTGCGCCCGATGATATTATTATTTGATGCTATCGCCGTCAACACACATCGAAAAGATTTTTCTTAATTTAGAAACGACGAGAAGTAGCTGCAGGTTTCAGCAATAAGATCCTTTATAAATATCTTGGGACACCTAACACTCTGCCATCTGATCCCAAACTAGGCCGAGCCTGTACTGTGGCAACCAGATACGATGGCAACCAAACACTGACAAATATACAACCTTATTATTTCTACATATTATATACATACATATATACATACATATTATAGATAAATTACACTCAAACGCATAGCAAATAATGGTGCTCGTCACAGAAAGATATGTTCTGGGTGGTATCCAACCCACGAGCCCATGCTCAAACTAGGCAAAGCCTGTACTGTGGCAACCAGACACTGATAAACTTATATTTCTAAATATATTCATATTATACATAAATTACAACCACCTGCATAGCAAATAATGGTTCTCGTCACAGAAAGATTTGTCCTGGATGGGGATCGAACCCACGACCACTGGCTCAGCAATCAGGGTCACTAACTACTAGACCAAAAGACCAAAATATCATTACAAGTACATATCTTGTCGTTTACTACGAACCCCCAATCAAACGTAATAAATGTTTTCGTTGTTGTTCGACTCGGCACTTCCTACTGCCCGATCCCCTATCAGCAATAAATCCTAATAATTATCGTGATATCAACCTCTGTAATAAAACAATGTTTTATAGCGTATTCCCAGTCCTTGGAGTGGATATTGATTTTTAATGTTTCAGCGGGCGAGTGACTTAATGTGTAAGCATACAGTGACCTTGTCCTGACAGAGTACCATTTATTGACAATAGAAATGATTCTCGGAAAAAAGTATTGATATAGGTAAGTGACATCCTTAGTTTTACGAAAAAGGGCCAATAACTGATACTGAAATAGGGTTGCTATATACTCATTTTATTATTTGCATAAAATAATATCTGTCACCTAGCGCCCCCTTTTTAGGAATCGGCGTAACAATATGCTTAGGCAAAAGATAGATGAAATAGAGAATCAAGGTCAGGGGTCTATCCTAACTACTCTTAAGTGAAAGGAATGCAAAATATTTAGGTGTGTCCCTTTGCTGACAGTTAAACTTCAGCGAACACTATGTATCTTGCGTAATCGCGCCTCATTTGTTCTTAGTTGACTTAACTGCCTCCTAAATGCGCGCTGTAAAATTTGCCTTGCCAAAATGGTAAATACATGATAGCCCATTACGACCTACGCTAGACCAGTGTTCACACACATCACTACTACGTTTCTATATCCACTCCAAACGCTTCAAAATTCATGCAACGTGTTACGTTTCTTCAATCTTAAAGCAAATTTTCAATTGCCTGTCGTTAAACAACTACTGGGCTGGGCTTGTAGTTTCCCTGCGAGGTCGAATCAGAAATGTTGAGATCCGCAGGTGAACAATAGGACCTACCCGACTTAGCCCGAAGAATTGCCAAGCAGAAGTGGCATTGCGCAGGGCATATAGCTCGTAGAACCGACGGCCGATGGGGCAGAAAGGTTCTTCAGTGGCGACCACGACCCGGAAGACGCAGCGCGAGCAGGCTCTACAAGGTGGACCAAAGATCTTGTGAGAGTCGCTGGAAGCCGCTGAATGTGGGTAGCGCAAGACCGGTAATTGTGGAGATCTTGGTCGAGGCCTTTGTCCAGCAGATGAATGATGTCAAAATGAAGATGATGATGATGAAGCAACAACCGCCATGAACCATCCGAGTCCCTTGCTGTTCGCGGCATTCATACACCCAAGTTTAGGTTAATATAAATTTACTTATTACTCTCTAGGCTTAATAAAAAAAAAGAAAACTCACACACCCCGTCGTCCTACCCTGTAAGGAGCGTCGTCCCAGAACCGTCTTAGGCATCTCGACTTATCCAAAACAAATCAAGTTAATTAGTAACTCTGGTGTCTACTACTTACATAAGCTAATTATAAACGTACAGTTTTAAAAAGATATAATATGGAGAAGGATTGTAGTCTGCCTGTCATCAGGACGTATCTACCACAGATAGTAAATCCAGCGAGGCGTGGATTTTAGAAAATCTCGTAACTATACTACTAAATAAATAAACTAATAAACGTCAGGTATAAAAAAATAATAATAACGTGGAAAATGTATGAGGTCTGCCCATCATCTTGATGTGTTGCAGCACAGTGTTAAATCCGGCACTACATGGACACGTAGCACATCGCAGTTGCGTAGCTCAGTAGCAGTGTAGGTAACGTAGCACTACGTAGCTAAGTTTTATGTAGTCAAGAATAAAACAAATATGTACATATTTACAGAAATAAGACTTAAGACCATAATTTATTTGATACTACCGACCGAGCAATAGACAATAAACACAAACAAAATTAATAAAACAAAAAAGGAAATATATATTTTAGCTGTGTGGCCGACGGAATAGAATATCGCCACCCCGTGGGGGAGTAGAATTCGAAGTCTCCCTGAAGAAGGAGTAGAAGTATCCATGTGTACTACGACTATCATACTGCGATCGCCAACACGTTTGCCAAGCGTAGCGATTATGATATATAGATAAAAATAATAATATCCTGGTACATTATTCACACGGTCATCTGATCCCAAACTAAGCAGAGCTTCTACTATGGAAACCAGATAACTGATATACATACCTACTACATATACTACTTTTCTTTTGTAAATACATACTTATATACCTACGCAAAATCAAGAAAAATAATTATATACGCAAAAGTCAATTTTCTAGTCTGAAACTAATTAAATATGATATTCCATTGATCATATTTCATTAAAATTCAGATGAAATATAAAGTAGGCTCTATATATTTTCTTTTTTACATTTTATTTGTGTTCATTTTGCATTGCTCGGTCGGTAGTCCTTTTGATTTAACCCACAAAATCTTCGATGTAGTTTGTGATTTCCAAATATATTTCTATACAAACGGTTGTTAAAGTTATAAAATAAAAAGGTTTTTATTCACATAGACTTTACAAAAGCGCTTTTAAATAGTCAGAACATGTTTGTAGTAATATAGTTAGGTATATCTACATATATATTTCTAGTTACATAGATATTTAGGTACACGGTTTGTATGAAAACATTTTATAAAAGTAATGATATTTAAGTTACTGGCAAAGAGATTATGTTTAAGTTTAATTACCGAAATTTATAGTTTTGGCTATATTTTACTACATATTGTCTGTATGGTTCTGTCTATAGTAAGATACCAATTCAATATTATTATTATGGCGGACCTTGTGTTTATAACGACGGTCGCGCTTTAATGCTACCACTGGATCCAATGCACCCTAACTGAGAATCTTCATCTACTACGGTTGAAGTTCATAGCTATAAACTTGTAATATAATGTGCTTACTCCAATAGGTATTCATATTTCTTGTATTTCGATTTGGTTGTATAAAAAAGTAGTAATATAATTTAAAAATATAATCAGCGATGTTTATTTATTACTCAGACTTATATTGTTATAACATTTAGTTCCAGCATCCATGTTCTCAATGGGACTTGTTATTTTATCACTTACATATTAATTGGAATTGGAATTACTGTTTTGATATGTAAAATGCTTCAATTCTAATCAATTCCCAAAGCGTGTGTTATGTGCGTTCAGTGCGGTCGTAAAGTTACGCTGTGTAATTTAAGGTTTATATTATTACTTTGGGATGTATCTCAGTCACGAATATTAATGGCTTAGGTTTGGTGGTAACTTCTTATAATGAAATAATAAAACATCTTATACAAATGCGTTACGAATACGATATTTTTTCTTACTGAAACAAGCTTAAAAATAACGTTACATATTGAACGTTGTTGATAAATTTTGTATATTATCTTTAAATTGTGTGAAATTCACAAATGAATTTTACGGTTAGAACTTCTTTATTTCTCAAAGATTACAATAATCACTTCAAGGAGAAACAAATTTACATTAATTATAATAACTTAAAAATAAAATACTTTACAATGCGCCCATTAACGGAGTGAGCTGTTGACAAAACATAATAAGTAGGGTATGTCGACAAAATTATAAAGTTATGTTGTCTTGACGTTGATGCGGTTGTGCAGATATTAAGATGCCTTTACACCGGGTGTTCGAGTTAATTATTTTGTGAAGTTTATCAATTACGTAAATATTAAATTAATTAATTTATGTCGAGATATTATATTGATTCATGTACCTTTGAAGATGTGTTGTTTTAATAGCTTTTTGAATAGGTCTAGGCTCGTAGCGCTTTTTATGTAGTTAGGTAACGAATTAAACAGTTTTGCTCCTTGATATACAATAGTCCTTTTTCCATAATTGGTTCTGGGTTTATAAAGAACAATATTGTTTGGTCGCCTTGAACTGCGTGATTGTACGTGGCAGATTTTTGTAAATTTTATGTGTGTGTGAATATCTCTATTTAAAATTTTACGTATCAAAACTGCTACGTTATATTGGTAAAGTTGTGTAATGTTAAGTAATTTTGTTTCACTGTAAATTGTTTTGGTTGAAGTTAAATAGCGATAGTTAAATAAAACCTTGATTATTTTATTTTGTGCCCTCTGCAATGTGTCAAAATGTACTTTGGCGGCTGAGCCCCAGACTTCAATTAGGTAATCTAAGTAGGGTTTTACTAGCGAGTTGTAGATTGTGTAGCGAATTTTTTGGGGAAGACATTTCGCAATACCACGTAGTATCCCAGTAAGACTTGAAATTTTTGACCTTATCTTGTCGATGTGTGGCTTCCATTGCAGTTGGCTATCTATAGTTAGTCCAAGAAACTTTTCTTTATTCACCCTACTCAAGACAGTTCCATTAATTACCAAAGGACGATGATCAGAAATGTTTTTGTTTTTAGCCGCAAAAATACAGTAATTGGTTTTTGTAGCATTGATGGTTAGTAAGTTGCTTAAAAACCATTTCTCTAAGGTTACAAGATCATCCTGAGCATCTTCTATAATAGTGTGTATGGAGTTACCATAGTAAAATAGGCAGGTGTCATCTGCATAAAGTGATATATATCCTTTTAATCCTATTTTATGGATATCATTAATATAAATGAGAAATAAAAGGGGGCCCAAAATTGAGCCCTGTGGAACGCCGCAATTGATTAATTTTGGATTGCTAATGTGCTCATCTATCCTAACTACCTGGCACCGACCGTCAAGATAAGACTGGAACATTTTTAGTGCGTTTTCTATAATCCCAATGGATTCTAATTTGCGTATGAGATGCTTGTGACTGACCGTGTCGAATGCCTTTTTGAGGTCAATAAATACTCCTAACGCTATATGTTTCTGATCGATATTGGTCTTTAGTTTGGTAACAAGATCAGCTGCAGCTGAAAGGGTGTTTGATTTTTTCCTGAACCCATACTGATGTTCAAATAAAAAATTTACCGAATCAAGGTATTGCGACAGTCTGTTGTGTATTAGTTTTTCCAATATTTTTGAGATCACAGGTAAAACAGATATGGGCCTGTAGTTACCGGGATCAAATTTAGATCCAGATTTATAAATAGGTGTGACTTTTGCGACTTTAAGCACGTTTGGGAAAGACCCATCCCTTAAACATTTATTTATACACTGTGTAAGGGTGGACAGTATAAATTTTTTGCATGACTTTATGGCTTTGACATTGACACCATCTAATCCAGAACTTATATTTTCTTTAAGATTATTTAAAATATTTCCAATCTCATCCTGTGTTGCCGGGGTTAATTGTGATAATTTGTTTGTGAGTGTTGTGATGTTGGTAGATACTAGAAGATGATGGTAAGGAGCAGGGATTTGACTAGCTAAAAGAGAGCCTATACTTGAAAAGTAATCATTAAAAATCTCACAAATATCTATTGGATTAGAAATGATTCCGTTTGGAGTTTCTAGTTTTGATGGGAATGAGCTTTGATGGCGTTTGTTGTTAGAGAGGCTATTTATTAACTTCCACATCTTCAAAGGCTTACCTTCACATTGATAAAATTCTTTGTAGTAATAAGTACTTTTGGCCGTCTGAATATCCACAAATACATTTCTCCTCTCATGTTTGAATTTCTGTTCTAATTCCATATCAGTAGGGTTACTTTTGAGTTCAGCCCATAGTAAGTTTCTTTTGTTTATTTTTTCAATTATTTCCTTGTTAATCCAGTCGGTCTGGGGAGGGTTTAGAATCTTTGTTTTCTTAATTTCGTTACTTTTTATAGCCGATTTAATTGCTTCATGAAACTTCCCAAAATCATCTCCAATTTTAGTATAGTCCAGTTTCTCTATTGATTTATATAATGTGTCATAAGCAATAGCTTTGTAGTGTTGCTTTACTAATGGTTTAGGCTTGTATCTTTTCACTTCCAAAACGATTTGCTTGTGGTCTGACATTGGCGAGTCGATGATAGAGAGATGAAAATTATTATCTACTAGGCTAGTCAATGCATGGTCCAGTATTGTTTTGCTTGTGGTCGTCTCCCTTGTGCAGTATTTAGCGTTGATCTTATTTAGTATTTTGTATCCATTTTCTTGGATGTGTTTCTTTATAATCCATGGTAAATCGATCTTTCTTAAGTAAGTCATAGTTAAAATCCCCTAGGATAATGGTTCTTTTATGGCTTTGAAGTTGTTCTGAAAAAACCTCCAAGAATTGTGATGTATTTGTCCTTTCTGGTTTGTATACAGCACCAATATCTAGCGAAAACTTTTTTAGGTGAACCCATATGAAATGGATGTCATTGTCACATGTATCACATATAAAATCATGTTTCATATTATTGTGGACAAAAATGGATACTCCTCCTCCTCTACTATGTGATCTATAATTGTAGTAGTATGAATAGTTCGGAAGTTGTAATCTTTGAGCTTCAGCTTCTGACTTTATCCAAGTTTCAACCAATATTACAATATGTATAACGTTTTTTATTGCTGTAAGAATACATTTAAGTTCGTCTAGTTTTCCAGGTTTGACTAGACTGCGAATATTTGAATAAAATATTCGTAGTGAGTTTGAATCTGATTTAAAAGTATCATATCGGCTAGTAATTTCACAAGTGATCTTTTCGATGTCAATCTGAGTGCGGTTAATATAACATGTTTTTGGTCCCCTCTTTAGTTTTTTGATGTTAAATTGATTATTTTAGGGGTTCCTTTTATGTACTTGATCCCTAGATTTCTTTCGCCACTTTGAGTACGTTGTTGTAATGTTTCCTTTAATGTTTTCATGTATTTTTGTTGGGTAGGGGTTTGATCGGAGTAGATTTTGATGTGTTTGTCTTTAATCATGTATTTTTTGCGTAAGATTGTTTTGGCAATTTCCGATGAGTGTAAGTAAACTTTAATAATACGTTTGTTGTCAGTAATTTTTGTCAGTTTTCGATAATAATCCCATACATGTTAACCGACTTCTCAATTTAGATAACGACGATAATGAATTAATGTATGAACAAAACTATTATTTGCTAGAATAAAGGTTATAGAGTAGTTAAGGACAGTAGTATAGTTCCACTATATTTAACATAGGCATGTTGTGCAAAATATATGGCTTAAAATGGTTTCTAATTTTCGCCCTGCAAGTTTGTTTAGGAAGTGCAGAATATCGTTATTAATAATCATTTACAATGATAATCGAAGATAAATTAATCATTAATAAACTCTCAAGAAAACTTATACACTTCAAATATATTGACATTGTAATATTAATATTAATGAAGATGTCATTAAAAATCCATATGGTCACACCCTGATTAAAATCATTTAAATTACAATGCCATATAAGTCGAATCATTCAAAATTAGCCACAAATCAAATCAAATTATTCCACAGTCACAAATACAGTTTGAAGTCGTTTAATTTAAATTTAAAGTAGTCGCCAACCGCATAAAAACATGTGTCACATGGACATTTTAACAGTTTTTGTCACATATTTAAAGTCTATTTTCCATGGCTAATGATTTAAGTATAATTTATCTTTTTATTTCTTCTTATTATTTTTATTATTGACAAATTGAAACTTTTCGAAAATACCTATACAGAGACGGAAGCGTAAGCAGATTTTCTTTGCAAAATATAGATTATTACGAATCAGTCCACTTAAGATTAAATATTGATATAATACATTGCGGAGGTTGTCATTTTGTTTGGAAATCGGTGGTATGCACTTAGAACTTAAGAATCTGGTGGAGCGAACGCTCATTCACATAAAATTTGCTGCGGCGGCGAATTCAATAGAGAGAAGCTAATTAGATAGGACGTAATGTATAGTACATAATGTGTGCGTAAGCATGTGTGAACTTGATGTACCCTCTCTCTCATAATTCGATGGGACAGCAATCGACAATCCTGGAAGATCGGGAAGAGAGAAGTCGCAGGATTGACAGCTTCCCCGGCTCTCCGAGACACAAGGGCACAGCAAAAAGACTCATGTAATATGACTGGGAGCTTTTTGTGCCGACTGGGATTTGAACCGTTGACCTCATTATTTGCGCATATACACGCTACTGCCGGACACTCCGAATACGTTCCAGAATTCAATAACATTTTTAAATATAGAATAGAATAGAAACACACTTATTCAACACGAACACACAAGAAAGTAGTAGGTACAATCATAATAAGGACACGAAAATTAATAAATATAAAAAAGAAATACATAATATGCTACCATAAGTAAATAAATATCTATGGGCACATGGTTTAAAAATAAAAGTATCGTTCCATTATAGTACATAGTTATAGGTCAAACCATTTTACTTAACTACCATTCCTAAACGAAGCCGAGGATAAAAGCTGTAAACAGTCTTTAAAATATTCATTCAACCACGCCGCGAAGGTAAAGTGCCTATCTATGAACTGTACACTCTATTAATGTGAAGTGCTGGACCTCACTTTTATGTCCATAACCCATTCACAGCGTCACTATCTCCCCAACATAAACACCTGCTTAAAATTTATCGTCAATTACGTATACAGCGACCGCCAATAAAAATATATAGAAATGGTTGTCGAGCTTCTATAAGGTATCTGTATTTTGTTAACCAATATCTAATCTTGACAACATATTATTTCTGAACGTTTGTACCTCTGAGAATGGTGTCAACACTGTCGAAGTATACTATTTGGGTGTAATGGATGGTAATTTGGCTTCTACATTTTTCTTTTTATTAAGACTTTTATTACTTTCACTTTAAATATTTAGTTTTTAATGACATATGAGAATAACAGTCTCTTTTTATACAGCTTTATTTAAAACCTTCGTGCATATGGAATTCAAATAACTTATTATAAAACATAATAAAAAAAATCTTGAAGCTTTGAACGTATACTGAATGTGTTTTCGTAATATTCATACAATCAAGACGAGGTTTTATATGTAGAAATAAAAAAGTTTTTAGATATTCTGATAACAAGTCCCATAAGTCTCCTTTTATATAACATTATTTAAATGCATCGTTAATCCATTTTATGACTGTTTCTACGTAAAATGTGGATTTCAAATGCACATACAGAAATCTGATTATACCTAGTAGTATAGTCAGGTCATAAATTCTGTCAAAAGCTTTTAATGTTATTAATACACTTTACTTCACTTTAAACACTTTTTGAAAATAATTTAAAATTGATATAAGTATGTATGAAATGAAAGGTAATGAAATTTACAATTCATTTATTTTTACTTATAATACCAACCTCCATTTTAATTTAGTTGATAAATATTTTATTTTATAATTTAAAGTTATGAAATAAAAATATATAATGAATTAAACATAATGATTATGTGAAAGTTATTGAGTGATTATTTTCATAATTATTATACATTTCAATATTAACAAATTCGTGTATCCAGTAATATGAATGTCAATAATAGGTATATCATTAAAAAATCATTAATTGTAAAATCATGAATCATTAAGTGTTATGTTATACATAGATCGACGTCTTTTTAGGGTTCCATAGCCAAATGGCAGAAAACGGATTCCTTATTTTTTATTTCTTAGATAGTGCTTAAATGTGTGCAGTCAATAAATTAAATTTGTGGAGAAGTCCAAATTATAATCGAAAAATAAATACAATTCTCATTTTCGATGCCTAAATTTTCCGTCATTGTGGTATCTTTTATTCCACACCTATTATGGAGCAGTGGCTCGCGATAGTTCTAAGTGTTGAGTGTTGTGTGTACATACATACATATATCGCAAGTATATTTTTCATTCCTTCATTTGTCAATTTCCCAATGTGATTACAAAATACGTCAAGTGACAATTCCAAATTTAAATCGAGTATGGAGCAGTATTTTCTTTTTTTTTCCTTATGGATATCTGCTGGTTCCTCCAGCAATTTCTGCCAGTGTCATGTAAGGATGCTGTATCTGTAACGCTGATTATTCATATAAAGCATACTGTTAAATGTTTCTATACTACAGTTAAACATAATGTCTTCACATATGTAAGTGGGCAAGCACAGTATATATTTCAATGATTATTAACCTTCAAAACATCTCTTTTTCAAACCATAGTCATTCTTGGTGGTAAAGTTCTTTTTTATGAATAACGAAATAGTCTGTATGAATGTAGTTTGTTAGCTTTTTATCCAAATTCTGAATTAATTTCTGTGTTCCACAGTTTGATCAAAGGTAGCGACGTATTTGATAATCTTAAAAGATGATGCTATTAATACTGTTACACCACCGCTAGACAGTCCTTTGTTTGCCTCTTTTAATTCATAAACTCCGTGTATCGCGAGTGATTTCACATACATGAAGATTAGAAAGAAAGAAAAACAATTCATTTATTCATTACCAGGACGGACATAACAACCAAATTATACATAACAGAAAAACAAGCAATGAAAATCTTACACTTATCTCAGCATTGGCCGTCGCAATATTGCGACAGCGCTGATATTCTGATAGCGCCCAACTGTGGTGTCCACGGATAGTTAAACCTCATTACATACTATAATAAAATGAAATAACAGATATTTGATAAACTATATACATTAATAATACAAATAAAAATAATTTAATATAGTGAGGCAAAAAAATAACATTAAATCACAAAATAACAATATAAACGAGATGCATACAATTTCAATTAGATAAAATAATTTAAAATCTACATTAACATCAAATACATTTCATACACTAACATTTGTGATTCTGACTGCTTTAGCGGAGACGTGGGCATAAAAATTATAAAACCTTTATTATGTAAATATACGGCATATCTAGTTCCTGACTGTGGACTCTGGCAATCTATACTGAAGGACATCCTCGGATTGCCTTTGACGTTCCAACAAATATCTTTTAAGCCTTACGAAAGGTAAATACTGCGTTTATCTCACGAAGAGGAGGGGGAAGGTCTTCCATATCTTTGAGGCTCAAAACTTAAAACTACTGCGAAATACAGCGGTCTTGTGCCGTGGCATGGACATTGGTTAAGAAGAGGCTCTTGTACTATATCTATTGCTGTCTCTAGACCAAGAGATTTTGTTAAGTAGATATTCGGGCTTTCCAGTGGCGACTACTCCAAATAGCAAGATGGCTAACTGATGTTTTCGACGTGCTGACATTTTAAAATATTTCCTCGATTGAGGTACGGAGTGACATGCGACCGGGGTGGTATGTCATAGCAAAAGCGAGCACAGGCATTTTGGACCCTCTGTATCAACCTTTCAGTGTGCGCCAGTAGGCTATTTCCATATACGATAACCGCATAATTTAATCTTGAAAGTATAAGTGTTTCACAAAGCCTTTTACGAATACTGACTTTTACTTAAGGACGAATGCGCTACAGTAGTTAAAGTCAATAAAAACAGTTTTGTACAGCTTGTAGTACATGTGTTCCAAATTTTAATTGCCAATCCATAACCACACCAAGGTTACGAGCCTCGAGAACACGTACAATTAAACATCCGTCTACCTTAATATCGGGAGAGAATCTTTCAATGTCTCTGATCATATTCCTAGCTCCCATAATAATAAATATAGACTTAATGGGATTTAGAACCAATGAATTTCTTTTAGACCACTCCGCCACTCTATTTAAGTCTTGATTTATCTTTGTTACTGCGTCATCACAGCAACAGGACCGGACAGAATAATATAATTGAAGATCACCGGCGTACATATTGTATTTACAATTTTTGATGGAATCGGTGATATCAGCGCTGTAAAGGATAACAAGTAATGGACCGAGTATTGAGCTCTGTGGGACTCCCTTAGAAACACGCACGAAGATAGCACCTCAGATTACGTAAGCAAGCACAACCAGATTCATAACTATAATTATCTTCCTTTCTTTATCGTATGGGTAGTGGTTACCTTGGTGTCGCAGTTGTTTAAGCCGGCCAGTAGGTCTTTGACATGGAATATGTTGTCTTATGACAACAACCTGGACCTACAGATTAACCCCCGTGGTTTAAGTGGCAGTAAGAACTGTTCTGAAACTTTGCAAATATTTGTTTTGGTAATAAATAAAAAAAGAAAAAAAAACGTGCCCTCCGACGCACGGACACGCTTGAACTTAAACCACTTTGGCGATCAGCCATCTAAGATTGACCTCGTGCCTAAGCTACGTCTCGTACTCTCGTACTTAACCACGCCGATAACTTACGGGCCGGTAAGAGAGAACAACTGGCTGAAAGCGCGTCAGCCATTTGAATTAAATATTTTTAGTTGAATGTTACATCATCATCCCATTGCACCCCGTGGGGGGCGTAGAAATTGACCCGAATATTTACTAGAGGGCGGGCAGCAGCGTCTCTCTAAGTACTATGACCATCATACTTCGATCGCCAACCCGTCTGCCAAGCGTGGCGATTATGCCATATCCCCAAGATGATTCTTGGGGAAGCTTTTGTCCAGCCGTGGACTTTTTACAGCTGTAATTGATCATGATGAAATTGAGTGTTTGAATTGAATAAACATATTACCTAGTAGCGATATTTATATAAATAATTATAGATCTTGTACATTTTCTCATTGTTCATTCCTGGTTTACACAATCGTTAAATAAATGTAATTTCTAGAGTACACCTATTTTGATACCGTCAACATTTTAGGTTAATTTTACGACTGTTTTTATGTGCTTGCTGCAGTAATAAAAGTACCCTCTTTTATTGGTTTATTTACTTTAATCAGAATGGTGTTAGTATTGGCGCTTGAACAATAAACACAGGTTTTTTATAACATTAATTATTGTTTCTCCGTACTCAAGTTAGTAATTTTTTTATTCAAGTTATAGTCGTGTGGTTTCCGGCTCAAAAAGTATAATATATATATATATATATATATATATATATATATATATATATATATATATATATATATATATATATATATATAATAGGTGTCGTAAAATGCGACTAAGGCATACAGCCGCAAGCTAGCTAGGGTACGTTCCTCAGCGGCGAGGATCGCTTTGGCCCCTTAACGCGTGATCGGTGATCCCGTGGATGTGATCACACCCTCATTTAGAATTTCGTCTTTTTGCTTTAGTCTTCCATTCTTTAATTTTAATATAGTAGAACTAAATTTCAAAATAATAGATTAGTAATTTGTTATTTATTTAAGGATTTCTGAAAATATATGCGATAAAACAAACCCCACGGACGGACTAATTCATTTTTTTTGTAACTTTTATACTATCCACTATGTTTAAGTACTGCATTGTGAGCTTGACAAGTACAAGTGTATGTTAATACCCAAGTGCTGAATAAATTTCATTTCATCAGGTATTCGGGCAGCAGCGTATCCTGTGTACTAACTGAAACCTAACTGCCTTCACTAACTCGCATGCCGAGCGCGGTGACTACGGTGAACCCTTCCAAATGGCATAGTTATAGAAACCTTTGGGGGAGGCCTTTGTCCAGCAGTAGACAATATCAGACTGATGATGAAGCATTATCTTCATCATCAGCCTGATATCGTCAGTAGTAGTAGAGTAACAATTTCTTAAGAAATGTTAATTTCTATCATCTTTTCAAAAGAACTAAACAGCACACGTGGCGCAGTTATGAAGGCAGTCTTGCTCTTACTTTGGTAGACTAGTGTTATGGGTTTGATCTCACACAGGACAACTATGCGATATATATTAGTGTGGCACTCGTAGCCCGTTGCACTTACCGATCCGTAAATTAACGACAAGTTAAAGCACCTTGTCAGCGGTAAGTCTATATATGGGTGACCGTCAAAGTGGTTTAATTTATGACCGTCTCCGTGGGTCGGAGGGCACGTTCAGCAGTCGGTCCCGGTTGCTTAATTAGGTACTTATAGTATGGGCAGTGGTTACCCTTGTGTTAGAGTTGTTCAAGCCGCCCGGTAGGCCTCCGACGTGGCTTAACGACTGCGTTGTCGAATGACTACAACCGGGACCGACAGCTTACCGTGCCCTCCGAAGCACGGAGACGCTCAGAAATTAAACAACTTTTGCGGTCACCCATCTATGGACTGACTGCGAGCCTAGTTGCTTACCCTCGCCGATTACTTACGGACCGGTGAGAGCATCTAGCTATGAGGCCCCTGGTTGTAGTCATAAAGTAAGTAATAATAATAGTATAGTATAATAAAAAGTGTAAGTCAATAAAATAAATTCAAAATTAAAATGTTCTAATTGACAGCATTATCTGGGTACGGCCCCACAAATATTTACCAATTCATTATCATCATGTCATAAAATTATAATATCCGTTAGTTCAGAACATCATTAACATTGTAATAACATTTCTCAATTAGATTTTTTTTAAATGTATTCTTAAATCTAACGGTATCCAATTGCTTAATAGTATTCGGTATTTTATTATAAATCAATGGTGCTCTACAGATTACACTTTTATGCAGAAGTGTTGTTTTAGCAGGGTGAATACAGAGTCTATTGTTATTGCGGCGATTCCGCCTGACATGATACGAAATCCGAGGAAATAAGTGAGGGCTATTTCTCACGAATAGAGCTATTTCTAATATATACAAAGACGGAAGTGTAAGTAATTTATGTTTCACAAACAGTGGCTTACAACTTTCAGTACATTGAATTCGGAACATGGCACGAATGCACCGTTTTTGCATTTTAAACACCATATCTTTGTTTGTCAAGTTTGCCCAAAAAATTATGCCATATCGAAGAAGAGATTCAACGAAGCCATAATACGCAGATAATAGGGCATCGGTGTTAATAGTTAGGGCTAGTTTATATAGGGCATATGATAGAGAACTAACTTTTTTACATAAAATATTAATGTGTTCTTTCCAATCTAATTTGCTGTCTAAAACTAAGCCAAGAAAACGGGTAGTAGATACTTCTTCAATTGTATAATCATCATGAACCAGATTTATATTAAGTGAGTTTTGTGATCTTTGACCAAAATGCATAATCTTTGTTTTGTTTAAATTGATTTTTAAATTATTATTAATTAACCATGCTATAACAGATGTCAAACAATTGTTTATGTCAAATTTATATTGATTAATGTTCTTGCATGAAAGGGTAATAGTACTGTCATCAGCGAATAGAGTCATAGGTTGGGTCGTTGCCTTTGGCAAGTCGTTTATATATATAATAAAGAGCAACGGTCCTAAAACGCTCCCTTGAGGAACACCATAAGATATAGTGCGCTTAGAAGATGTATATATTTCTTCGGGTTTTGTTTTAACATTCACTTTAGTTATTTGTGTTATTTGGTGTCGGTTTGTCAAATACGATCGAATTAAATCCAAAACATTTCCTCTCACACCGTACGCCTCAAGTTTATTAATTAATATGTTATGGTCAACACAATCGAACGCACAAGACATATCGCAATAGATAGCACTAACAGGAGACGTTTTGTCAACATGAGTAATTACATTGTGGTAGAATTCATAAATAGCCATGTTTATGGTTGTATTTTGTCGAAAGCCTTTCTGTTCGTTACATAAAATATTGTGCCTTTAAAAGTAATTATTAAGCTTTCCATAAAGATATTTTTCAAATATTTTAGAAAATATTGGTAATAAGGCTATAGGCCTATAATTCTCTATTAATTGTATATTCTCTTTTTTGAACAAAGGTTTTATAACTGTTAGTTTAAGATCTGTTGGATATATACCTGCCGTTATACACAGATTAATGATATGACTTAGGTGGTGGCAGATGTCATAATTTACTACTTTAATTATTTTGGTAGAGATACCATCATAACCTACGCTATTAGTGTTCTTTAATTTCTTAATTATTATGTTTATAAGAAATATTCAAAATACCTAGAAACTATTTTTATAATTTTAGTAGAATGACATGATTTTGATAGATTGTTTGGTGTCTGCACGATTAAAATGCAAATGACCCCATCAAAATTAGTTCTAGCGTCCATAATCCTCAGATTTTCAGCAAAATAGTTTGTTCAGAATCGTTTATTGAATCGATTTATATCATTTTAATAGAACTATTTTTATTCCAAAATAATTAAAATTACGGAAATTATTGTCATATTAACCCTGTGCAGTCAAAACAAATTCATGGGACGTAGGTGAATGTAATAAGACTTTTAAAATCGCAGTTTTATTTGTATTCATATAAATTCCATCATTCAATACAAAATAAAGAAAAATAAACTTTATTCCAAGAAACTAATTAAGTGACTAACAATGCATATACATGTTAAATTTAAATTCAGTGTATGATTACAACATAATATTCTAATTGGGGTGTTTGAGGGTGTGCGTTAATTACGTTACATGTTGTATATTACCGAAGACCTTTTTAACGTTTACGTTTAAAATGAATATAGAGTTGCTTTCAAATTACAAACAGACGCTGACGTTTGGTTGACGCTTCCCGTGACCCGTTGGCTTTTTCTTTGGCCAAAGAATAAGTTTAGCAATACAACGTGGTAATGCAGCCAGTCTTCTGGGCACATTTTTTCATAGCATCGATTCGGAGGAATACTACGGCGCCATCTGTAGTTAGTTTTAATTTATTTATGTATATAATTTACTTTTTCGTAGATTTAGTTTTTCTTTCTAATGTAGGTAGTTATGTATATTTATAAGTTTATTTAGGTTCTTTGTTATTAAGTTAAGTTAAATACTTGTATTATTATAGTAAAATAATTCATAAGAAAAGTGTTTACGATAAAATTCCTTATAAAAGAATTGGTAAGTTTCAATTTTGAAAAATAATTGGATTGTCTCTTTCATCACAATTTCATAAGCAATATCATCATGTCAGCCGAAGCATCGGGACGCGCAGAGATTAAATCACTTTGGTGGTCACCCATCTGTGGACTGACCGCGAGCCTAGTTGCTTAACCTCGCCGATCACTTACGGACAGGTTGGCTGTGACACTAATATTATAAAGGCGAAAGTTTATGAGTGTATATGTTTGTTACTTCTCCACATCTAAACGGCTGGAGCGATTTTAATAAAATTTGTAATGGAGTTAGCTGACACCCTAAATTAAGACAAAGGCTATAATTTATAAAGTTTAATGCGGGTAAAACCGCGGGGCACAGCTAGCTGTATATCAATGTTTTCTCGATTCAGCTTTTCATCAATTCTTATTGTATTAGTTTTCCACGCTAGTGGTCCTTATTGCCAATATTTACGGAGTTTATAACGGCCTTAGGCTATTGTGACCTAAAAGCCGGGTCACGAATGACCTAGTAATATTGATAATATACGGTCTACGTAGGCTGTTTCTATATATTTTAGGGGCGAAAAGTAAAAATACTAGTCCTAAACAAATAAAGACCTACCCTAGCTTATATATTTTGGTACAACTAGCACTCTGTCATCTGATCCCCATAAGGCTAGAGCCTGTACTATGGCTACCAGACAACTGATAAAATATTTATATCTATCTAAATAGTTTGTGAGTGTGTATGTTTGTCACTCTTTCACACAAAAACTATCGGACGGATTTTGATGAAGCTTTGTAGTAATATAGCCTACCTATATATCCGAATAATACATAGGCTATAATTTATAAAGTTTAACGAGGATAAAACCGCGGGGCACAGCTAGTTACAGATAAATTACACCCAAGCACAGAACAAATAATCGTGTTCATCACAAATAGATTTGTACTGGGTGGGAATCAAACCCACAATCACCGGATTGGCAGTCAGGGTCACTAACTAACAGTGGACCAACAGGCTACTTTTTTAATTAGTTCAATACATACTTATTTAAATCAACTGGTTAAGAAAGACCTACACACATTATTATGGGTCTTCGAAATTCTCCTGTCGCGGTTGCTGGAAGAAATTTCTTTCGAAATAAGCAGTATCTTTGTCCCAATTATTTCTTCGTACTTGTCTCTATTTGTTGTATGTTTTGTGTGTACAGACGCCAGCACACCGAGCTACCCCAATCTGTCGAATTTCCCCAATTGAAAGTGAACCTTATGCTTTTGAAATAAAGTTGAAAATTTATTAAAGAAATTTGACAGATCGGGGTAGCTGGATGTGCTAGTGTGTCGTAGTAATGTACAAGAATTAATAAATAAAAAAAAGAAAATATATTTAATGAAGACAGGTGTATGTACATCAAACCTACCCGTGCATCATCCTTTCCTACATTGATAGATGTACACAGGTTTGATACCACTCCGACGATTTTTAAGAATAAGATTAAGTTTTGAGTTTTATTTGCGAAAAATTCCATAAAACTAAAATTTGAACAGTCGACGGGTCATTTTAGGTAGGCTGCAAGGACATAATTCGTAGCGCTTCTGTATTGTCGAAAGTGGCGCTGACTGTACTACAAAATATCTCTTATATTGATACTCTTAAAAGGGTACAGACTACAAAACATAGACATCGCTCATCGTGGCCGAATACAATCACATTTTAAACAACGCCACGGGGGCCCGCTCCGTCTCATGTTTCCCGGTCATTTACATTGCACGGTCGGCTGCCCCAAAAGCTAATGCCACAAAACCATGAATCATGAAACGATTCATCAAATAACAAAACATTACCCACACATCCTGCAATATTGAGTCAAAAATAATTTGACAAAATCGCATTGTTGCCGTTTTATACCTAACTTTCTTTCCAGATAGGTCGTACTGATTTCGGATTTGGCAGGCAGTTATAATGAAATATTGGCATCTACATGGGACAAATAATAATCCACAAATACGAGTACAATTGAACTCTCGGAACGAAATAAACAAAAAAAAGGAATTCTTTTATGTATTAGGTGGCCAGCAATGTTGAGTTGACTGTAAGTAATACCGTAAGTACTTTTTATTCTGTGGTAATACTGTACAATATAAGCTCCATTTAATGATGATTGTAAACTTGTTTGTGGTTTCAAATAAAGAAATAATAAAAAAATACCAATCCTAATATTTACAGAAGATAATTAGTAATATAATATCAGTTATGTGGTTTCTATAGTATAAGTTCTGCTTAGTGTGTGTGAATAATGACCCAGGATATTATTATTTCAAAAAAAAAATCATCACCCTATCTCGGAATGAGTATTTTTTCTCTTCGATATCTGAGTGGAAAAGTCGTTTTTATCCTCTAGAGGTTAAAGTAAATTTGAATTTAGAACATCGTGTGCACTATGTTTGTGAATTCAAAATATCATTAAACCTATTTACTTCTACCTCTATGGTGCCGAATTTATCATACAACTTTTGTTAATTCATTAAAAACTAAGACTCAAAACCTTCTTAGTGTACTTTTTTTTAATTGTTTTGCGCAATATTATTGTTCTATTACACCCAAACTGTAGCAACGTTACTTTAAGTTTATCTACTTATACCTAAGTATTATATTTTGATGTAATTTAAAGATTGTCCTGCAATACCTACATATCATAATAAAGTAATTAATACCTAAACTGAAATGAAAGTATTTATAATGAGATTTTTTTTCGCATTTAGTCATTTCCTCGCTGAGGTGTGATGAAAAGTTACGTGTTGCACTCGAGTGCAAAGATTTTTCACCTTGTGCTCTTTTGATTTACTCGCTAATGTTCAGGATTCTAATATTTGAATCCTTCACTTGCTCGGTTATCAAAATTGAGCTCGCGGTTAAAAAGCAACTTTGCACTCTTGTATAACAAATAACTATCTACTATATAAAAATAAGTCGGGTTTTCCTTCCTGACGCTATAACTCCAGAACGCACGAACCGATTTCCACAGTTTTGCATTCGTTGGAAAGGTCTCGGGCTCCGTGAGGTTTATAGCAAAGAAAATTTGTAAAATTTAACGCGGGTAACACCGCGGGGCACAGCTAGTTACATAATAAAATTGGCTTGTTACAATATGTATTTTGCAATCATTTTTGGTGACTAATAACTACTTTAGCTAAGACCTCCGCAAGCAATTGCCGGTCCTGCACTGCCCGCATCGGCATCATGTATCATCTGCCATATATCAGGCATAGCCAGGTATCTATTAAAGTGAACCATGTTTTTTTAAGAGGCAACCTCCAAATTACGGAAATGAATCCCTGTGTCTTTACAAACCTTACATTGCCGAACACAAAGGAGTTACAGACTCAAAACAACTATTTATGGGTCACACAAATAGTTGTATTGCGCGGGAATCAAACCCGAGAACGAAGTGTCGATGCGACAGTCTTTACCGCTGCGCCACACGTGCAATCAAAAGGAATAAAGCCATACTTGATGATCTTTAAATTTCAAGACCACCAAGACAATCTTATCGAGGCTACGGAAGTATTAAGAATCTCACAAAACTATAGTTTTGTAGCCTTCTAAAACAGCGGTCGGTGTAAAAGATATTAAACTATGTTTAAAATTATCGAAGTCCGATGGTTCAACGTGGGTGGGCGCACGTCTCTAGTACAAACTAAGCAAGTACCTACCTACAGTAGGAATGTAGCTAATTATGAAACGGATTTTATCAACGTTTATCATCGACGCGCGCGCTCTAATCATGCCCTGGAGGAGAGCTCACTGTTTCATATCACCCAGTAATTGAAACTTCTTTGTTTGTACACCATAGCATTTGCATTTGGTATAAAAGTCTCGAGCAGTACCTACATTTAGATATTAAAACTACATTTCTCCGCAGAGTAATTAACTAGCTTTTTCATGAATTCGTGTATTAGGTTTACACATACTGGAAAGGGGGAATCCTTTTAAAGTAATTTACAGCAATTAAACGCGAGGAGGAAGATGAAACTATAAGTGTGGCGGAGATGAGGTCGATGGCAGGTTACGACGACAGCTTGAAGGAGGTAGCTGACCACCAGTTCTATGTGGCGTATGATTTGTACACCAAGAACAACTCCCACTAGTTTATTTACTTCGCAGTAAGTGCAGTAATTGTTCAAGCCATCCGATAGTACTCAGGCATAGCTTACCGACTAAAGCCGCAAGCGCAAGTTCCTTCCCGAAGCATAGTCTTTCCCGAAGGACAGATTCGTCGGTACATACTAAGAATAAGTAGGTACACACGGCTACACATCAAGCTATACATATCCAGTATAAACTGATCTCGCGTTGTATAGGATTTCCATACAATGAGAGGTCAGCTTATATTGGAAATGTATAGCTTGATGTGTAGCCGTGCGTACAACCTACTAATATTTCATCCCCATTTTATCGTGTCGATTGGTGCATAAATGCCCTCACTCTGCTAATTGCTAGTTAAATATCACGTTATTGTTAAAAAAAATAGTTTAAATAGAAGTAATAAAAGTAAGTACTTCTTAAATTAGATTCCATTCATGAGATGATACTTTTTAAGTCCTTAAGTGAAAGGAACGAGTCAACGCGATCCTAGCATTATAAAGACATACCTATCTAAAATAAATCTCTCCATAATTTTATTGACAAAATGTGGAGCGACTAATATGAAATTGTAATCAGCCTTGCCAACAAGTAAAGTCATATTGAAAACACATAATTCAAGTCTTTATTATACTTCTCGAATAATAAAATTAACGGAGGTCACAATGTCACGCGATATTTGTGAGAAAACAAACATATCCGTAAACATTTTACGATTTTCTCACAAATAAGTGGAATACTTGGACATAAAAACGTGAAATAACAGTTTCCCATGCGAATGCTGGTTTAAAATCTTACTCAACAAACCAACTAGTAGTTACACCTAATGTAATATGCATTGGAACCCGTTTAACAGAGTTTATAAGCAAACAAATAAGTTGAAAGATTTTAAAGCAGTTGCTCGTAACGAGCTTTTAATTATGTGTCTATATGAATCCTCTCTAGTACGTACTTACTTAAGGGTCTACATCGGCTTGTCCCTTTGTGAGAACCTGAGAACTGAATGTGACGATATGATTACTTTTTAGGGTTCCGTATCCAAATGGCAAAAAACGGAACCCTTATAGATTCGTCATGTCTGTCTGTCTGTCTGTCTGTCCGTATGTCACAGCCACTTTTTTCCGTAACTATAAGAGCTGTACTGTTAAAACTTGGTAAGTAGATGTATTATGTGAACCGCATTAAGATTTTCACACAAAAATGGAAAAATAATAATAATTTTGGGGGTTCTGCATACATAGAACTGAAACTCAAAAAAAAAATTTTTGTCTTTTCCATACATATGTGTGGGGTATCTATGGATAGGTCTTCAAAAATGATACCTATTGAGGTTCCTAATAAGATTTTTTTCTTAACTGAATAGTTTGCGTGAGAGACACTTCCAAAGTTGAAAAATGAGTGCCCCCCCCCCCCCTGTAACTTCTAAAATAAGAGATAAGATAAGATAAGATGATAAAACTAAAAAAAATATATGTTGTACATTATAATGTTAACTAACAACGAAAATTGGTTTGAACGAGATCTAGTCAGTAGTTCTTTTTTAATGCGTCATAAATCGTAAACCGCAATTTACATTTCATTTAATCAAATGAAATACTTGCTGCTGCGGAACCCTTCATGACCGAGTCCGCCTCGCACTAGGCCGGTTTTTTAAACTGTGCTGTGAGATGGCTATACTACGTGAGGATGCACAACGCAAATTGGCAGATACACATAGCTACTTTTATACAACAATGCGTAAAAGATTCGGTTCTCTGGTACATAGGGTGCAGACCTTCTAACAGTATCCGAAACATGATTGCAAGTAGGTTGGACTGCACCTACATAAGTCGTTGCTCTGCCGTCTGCCATGGCTTGTCGCAGGGATGACGATTGCAGGGTTGTATGTTACTAATATACCTGTAAGTCCTACGGACCAATATGAGTCATGGCTACTTAAATAAATAAATATTCTATTCTATTCAGTTAAGAGCAAGTCGAGATATCTATAGGTACTTACAAATCACGCTTGGAAATTTAACCATTTTGGTGGTCACTCATCTATGTACAGCCCGCCAGTCCAGTTGCTTAACCTCGCCGATCATTTACGGACCGGTGAGAACATCTAGCTTAAATACAATAATTTAATTTAAATAATAAGTACTTTTAATTTAAATTCTTACCTAAGCTTCAACTTGAAGTAGGTCGATCGATTAGTTGTTGCATCCAATTTAAAAGCAAGAGATCGGCTTTCCACTCTTGTGCATGCCTGGAAGGTTTTTCCGCCGCACTTGCTTCCATCCCTTCTATTGTAGATTCTATTTTTATTTTAAAGGTTTTTCTTTTAAGATGCTGACATCTTCCAAAAAGGGTAAACCAATTTTTAAGAATTACTCTGTAAACTTTAAAAGTCTAACTTTTTCTTTGCATATAAAAAAATCACCTTTAAATCACATCAGTGACTTATTCTATATGTATTCTATGTCTAGTATATTCATATAAATAGGTTAGCTGACAAGATTCGAAATAGGAAGGATTTTAAAACGAATGTAACTACCTACATAAATAAAATTTCTAGATGATGACTAAAAACACAATAAATCTTAATCGAATATTGCACAGTAATATACAATACAATAAACAATAAAAACACAAAAATAAATACAACAATACGAGAAGATATTCAAATCAAAATGTTAATAAAATCCTACTAATATTATAAATGCGAAAGTTTGTGAGTATGGATGTTTGTTACTACATTGCAATTTCATTTCTCTAATTGACGTATCCAACCGTACACATATATTTTATCGGGAATATTTGTGTACGATTGGATATATAAAAATAAAAACATTGGGCCTTTCAGCCCCCGGGACAAAAACACCAATCTTAAAGGCGCCAAAACACGATCGGACCGAGACGCTCCAACTCCCGGAAATATATTAACTTTAATTTAATGCAAACAATTTGCTAAATATATACTTAATTATCTGTTGTCAGCCACTTAATCCCTGCATTTGCAGGGATCGGAAGGAAAGTCGTACGTTTCACACTTAAACGCTAACTTTTCCCCTAATCTCTCAGTAGGGTGCTCCATACAGGCGACGGCACGCCAGTGACTAGCGGCACGTCTGGTGGGGCCACTTCAAGGAGGCTAATGACTATTGTGACCACCTAGTATTTTATTCAGAGAGACATACTGCACAAAAAAAGTATGGATAGACAAGCTTGAAAGCCGAACTTATTTAGCATAAGTTATTACAAGGTCACAGCTTATAAACGCTACTACTCTTTACCGCTATGCTAGACAATCAAAGCAGGCTACCCACCTCCTATTTTAGGGATCTGTACCCAAAGGGTAAAACAGGACCCTATTACTAAGACTTCGCTGTCTGTCTGTCCGTCTGTCACTAGACTGTATCTCATGAACCGTGATAGTAAGACAGTTGACAGCTTCACAGACGATGTATTTCTGTTGCTAAAAAACAAAATAAATTAAATATTTAAGGGGGCTCCCATACAAAAAACGTGAATTTTTTGCTCGTTTATTATAGGCAATAATATCTGGGGACAATAATAATATCTGAGGACAATGTCGCACAGATCATCCTAGCCCCAAACTAAGCAAAGCTTGTACTATTGGTACCAGGCGACGATATACATACTTATATAGATAGATATATACATAGAAAACATCCATGACTCAGAAACAAATATTCGTGCTCATCACACAAATATTTGCACTTACCGGGATTCGAACCCAGGACCTCCAGCTTCGTAGGCAGGAGCACTACCACTAGGCTATGGTGACCGTCAATGGTACGGAACCCTTCGTGCGCGAGTCTGACTCGCACTTGGCCGGTCTGTTTTACCAAGCTCACAGAACATATAACAGAGCTAGAGTATATGTGCAAACACAGATGCTTTCTCTACTCTCTAACTTTCATAATGAAATGAGATAGATGGAGTTGTAATCAACGATGTCGCGTGCTCTCCGGGCATGGCACACGGCCAATAGTTTCAATCTCTTCAAGAGATCATTATAAGGTTGAATGCGGCTCACACGTCATCGCATCCTGCGTGCAAGGGCGCGCATGGCTCATTGCGGGAAGGTAAGCAGCTCTGCATTATTATATATGCTTCTATATGTATCTACGGATCGATAAAATTCGTGTACATCACTATAACAACCAATCACAGCGCTGTATATTTATCGTAGCTTCTTAACTTCCTTATTCTTTGTTCCTACGCCTAGCAGTATTTTGGATACATGGACGTCAACGCATTTGAGCACGCATGCGTAAGCTCCGAAGAAGAGTTCTGCTGAGTATGGATGCCGTGCATACCCCACAACAAGTTTTAGACTTGCGTCAATGGTGGAAACCTGAATATTATTTTTTAAATCATGTATCTTATTTCTGTTTTATTTTCAAAAATATTGCAAATTTTCATAATTTTTACAAAATATAGATAATTTGTTAACCTAAGCATAGAACTTAAAGTATGAAGCCTAGTGTTTGGGTTAATATTAATTGTAAATTATACTTAAAACTGTACTCGTTTCCGAGACACTTTTGATGTGTGTACTTATATTTTTGTGGTTATTAATATTAATAATATTGATTAAAAAAATTAAAAAGAAGGACTGTCCTGCACTAAATGGAACGCATGGTCATGTTGCTAATGACTCGGCTTACAGCCCTTTCTTTGAAAATTCTCATTCATCCTTTCATAATCCCGGATTGGAATTGTCAATTTATAGCTATAGAAGCGCTTTGTTCTTACAGCTAAGTGAGAATAATCGATGTTACTCTTTAAGATGAATGTGTCGTGAAACACTCTCTTAAATTAGAAACATAATTAAATAAAATTTGAAGAGTTAATATCGATAAAAAACTTACAATTTTTATAAAAGAATAGGAAAAAATAATAGGTAATATGGTATACGGATATTGGAAAAATTATAATTTCGATCCCGCGCCGGACAACTACATTTGTGTTCTGAGTCTGGATGTAATTTGTGGCGGTCTATTATATGTTTGTAAAGTACCCCGCAATACTGAGATTAGATTCCCTAGTGCGATCGTTGTCTTTTTTAAAGAGGAAAAAGAATAGTTCACTCACTTTTATGATCCATTCCACGAATACAAGATATTAAGTACACGTTTAAAGTACCTATTTTAATAAAAACAAGTTAAGAAAGATATATAACTACTTTAAAAAATAAATAAACAATAACAAGGAAGATAAGTAAAGGCTAGTACATAAGAACTACAATACGATATTTATCAAATAACCGGAGACCCTGAGAGGTATTCGTGGTACTAATTTCTAAGTTCTGGATGTATGTACATATGTGTAAAATGAAACAAAAAAAATAAAGGACTGAAACACACGTCGCTTCGCTTCGCTGGTAAATATTTGTGGGACTCAGTCACAAGTATTTGCCAGCAAATCCTTTAGGTCCAATAATTAGGAACTGTATGAGAAACTTCCAGTTCTTATATGCAGCAGAAGTTTTAAGCATCTAAGCTTAATATTCTTCAGATGCAGATTTTTACATACAATGTTGAATGCTTAGCGTGAGTCCTAAACATGCGGTAGGAGAAAAATCCAACCTTTTGTACAATATAAGGGACAATCAATCAAAATTGGTTAAAACACAATTTTCTATTATAGTATTATTTTTTAAGAGTTATTGTGTTAAAGACAACACAAAGCGAGATATCGCCGCTTTTAAAATTGACCACTGTAGCTGGGAAAAGCTCGCTGAAAATAGAGTTGAATGGCGCAAACGTGTAGTGGAGGGTCGTAAGATCTGTGATGAAGCCTGGTTCGGAGTACTTGCTGATAAGAGACAGAAGCGACATGAAAGCGGCTCGGCACCAACCACCACAAACTTCTCTTGTCAGGCCTGCGGCAGGCTATGTCGCTCTCGCATCGGTTCGTAATCGTCTGTAACAGACGCAAAGGCCATATATATATATATATATATATATTGTGTATATAATCTTCATTTATAATATTATTTATTAATATAATATTGTGGAACTGGAAAACTACAGGAGTGGGGATTTTTTATAAAAAGGCGATGCCTCGCCGGCATCGCTCTCTTTTTTGCGTCCCACAGTTGTCGAGGCTGTAACTCTGTCCGATTGCGGATCGATTCGTATAGTCTTTGTTTATAATTGTTAGCCTAGTGTAGTGCGGGTGATTTTACTTCTTTTGTTCGTTTTCTTTGTTTGAATTAAAATTATTTGTCTGTTAATATTTTTGTGATTATTGTTGTCGTAAGTTGTATTAAAATTTGTTTTAAAAAAAGCTACTTCTGGTCTTATTCCTTAGATCAGAATTGGGATTCTTCTTTCGCCCACTTAATTATTTCTGTGTTTTGCAAATATCGGTGAGTTCAGATTTTGTTTTTGTTGTTGTTGTGCAGTTTTATTCGGTTAATTGGTTGGCTTTTGTTGTTGTTTAGTGGTATTATTTTCGTTATGTCGAATGGTGAGCGTGATTATAGTGTGAATCGCCGGGATAGGTATAGTCCTGGGCACGGTAGTTGCCACAGTGAGCGTCGCGAGCGATCGCCAGACGAAAATTTTAGGTTACGGCTCGAAATGCAGGTAATGCTTACTCGTCTTAAGGCATTAGAAGATGCGTCTCGGACTTCACCTAGGCCGGGGCGTTCGGGTGTTTGTGATACAAGAGTATCGGAGGGAAACCCAAGCCGTATTGAGTCGCCATCTCGACTTGAGCATGTTTCGCGTACACCTAAGCGCAATACCCTGCGATCACCGGTTCAAGCAGATTCGCGTGATGCGCGTCGCTCATGTATTTTTTTTTTTTTTTTTTTTTATTCACGTAGACTTTAAAAAAGCGCTTGTAAATAGTCAGAACATGTTTGTAGTAATATAGTTGTATACATTAGATATTATTTCTAGTAACATAGATATTTAGGTACATCTTGTATGAAAACATTTATAAAATTTATTTTATTACAGAAATGATATTTAGCTAGCTCGTATCAAGTTATTGTCAAGAGATTATCTACTACCGGTTTCAACACGACCCAGTTGAGAAGGTCCGGCGAAACATACTCAAGCGGGCATGAACACGGGATTTGGTCCAATTAGAGTAATTATTTAGTAGGCAAACACAATATATGCTCGATCGGTTGTCTGAATGCTTATTATTTTTGATTATATTTAGGTATACAAAAGAAAAACTTCGAAACAATAACATTATTCATTTTGAGACAGAGTCAATAATTTTAAATTAAGTATATGATAGCAATCATTTACAGATAGTTCACGTAACACAGCAGATCAGTCATGTCTATATGGCTACAAGATCTCCAGCAAGCAATGTGCAGGTAGGAAGTGAGAGCCAGACGTCTTTGTCATCGATGTACTCTTTAGTGGTGTAATAACCCCTAGCCATAAGTACACGTTTAATATGTGTTTTAAAACTTGTGTCAGGCAGATCAGTAATTTGAGTAGGAAGCTTGTTATAAAACCTAATACAATTTCCTAAAAATGATTTATTAGTTTTGCTTACTCTAAAGCCTGGTATGGCTAGTTTGTTTTTATTCCTAGTATTTATATTATGCAGTTCACTTTTCTTTTTATAATTATGAATATTTTTTCTAACAAACATTATATTCTGATATATATATTCCGATGGCACAGTAAGTATATTTATTTCTTTAAACAAATTTCGCAAAGAATCGCGACTGCCTAAACCATAAATGGCTCTGACTGCTCTTTTCTGCAATACAAAAATAGTACCTATGTCAGCCGCCGAACCCCACAGCAGAATGCCATACGACATAATGCTATGAAAGTACGCGGAATACACTAATCTAGCAGTTTGTTCATCTGACAATTGCCTTATTTTCCAGACAGCATAGGAAGCCGAGCTTAATTTACCTGCTAACTTTTCAATCTGAGGACCCCATTGCAATTTTGAATCAAGTGTCAATCCTAAAAATACGGTCGATGGGACTAAATCTAATATTTTCGCATTAAGTGCAACTGTTGGTACAATTTGAGTCACATTCGGCAATGAGAACCTGATGCATTTAGTTTTCCCTGCATTTAACAAGAGATTATTTGCCGAAAACCATTCTGATATAAAGCTGAGTGTTTTATTATGCTCAATAAGATCTTTATCCTTTCTATTTACTTTAAATATGAGCGACGTATCATCAGCGAACAAAACTATCTCTGATACTTTCTCTACCACATAAGAGAGATCATTTATATAAACTAGAAATAAAAATGGGCCCAATATAGACCCCTGGGGCACCCCCATTTTCACAGGATGACGTGCCGAAGTGACACCGCCTATCGAAACCATCTGTTGTCGCCCCGATAAATAGGACATCACAAGATCAAGAGATGTGCCAGATATTCCATAGTACTTCAGTTTAACAACGAGCGTACGATGATCAACGCAATCGAAAGCCTTAGAGAGATCACAGAAAACTCCCAGCGCATCCTGTGATCCCTCCCAAGCCTCCAATATTGACCTAATTAATGTGCAACCTGCATCCTGAGTAGAGCGGCCCCTTGTAAACCCGAACTGCTTGTTATGCAATATCTCATTCACGTTAAAGTGCGACAACATTTGGCTGAGCATCAGCTTTTCAAATATTTTACTCAAAGCTGGCAGTATTGAGATAGGCCTATAATTCGTGGCATTTTTTGAACAACCTGCCTTGAAAATGGGTATTATCTTACTTATTTTCATTAAATCGGGAAAGACACCATCACTTATACAGCCATTGAAGATGGCTGCAAGGATTGTAGCAATGTTTAGTATGATTGATTCAATTGCTTTAACAGACAGTCCCCACAAATCTTCTGTGCCTTTCCTTTTAATACTCTTAAAAGCTTTTATAATATCATCACTTGTTACGGATTCAAAACTAAAGTTAGGTACAGTTTGTTTTACGCTTTGATTTAAAAAGAGTTCATAAAAGAGTTCAGTATGAACACGGAGGTTAGTGTCTCGACGCTTAATATAGTGCCGCGACCGAGAGATCAGTTATTGTCGCCTACGATTTAATCACAGACAACGTCCACGCACTCGGTCTCGATCACCGCCACGTGTTTCGGAACCCACTCGTAGCAGCGTCCCAGAGCATTTCACAGTCGTGTTTGCCTAAATGAACATTTTTACTTTTCCAATTTTGACTCAAATTTACATATTTTCGATAATTGGTGCGCTGAGGTAGACCGTGCAGAATCTTTAAATAATTGGAGTGATTTGGAGTACCTCGTTTGTGTGTTTTACTTTTGTATAGTGTCGACAGTGTGTTCCTGTAAGCAAAATTTATTTGTATTTTGGTATCGGTTGCTTTTAAAAAGTAAGTACCACGTGCTTGTTGTTTTGTTTTTGTGTGCGCCCTAAAGTATAAAACTAATCTAAATTGTGATTAGTTCAGTTTTACTGGTGACTAAAGTAAATAGAACGCACACCACGCAATGATTCGCATAGTCGTCACGATGATAAGTGTGGAGGTTTAGTCGTGATACAAAAAGTAGATCTAGGCGTCGCGACAGACCGGATAGTTTTGAAGGTTCACGTAAACTTGTTCGTTCGCGGTCAGTTTGCCAAAAACTGGCTGATTTCCGTTTACGTTCCTTGAGTGTTAGCAGTATAAGATCACATAAGTGTGAACCTGAAGTGTCATCCAGGGCTCAAGAAAATCTACACCGTTGTACATTGCATATTATCATGATTAGTTTAGGAATTATCGAAAGTAATTTTAGATCTGTAAAATGAACTAAAAATGTGGGTAGTTCGGCTACTCGGGCAATTGTTGACGTGATCAGTCGATATTTCTACTCGTTCGTTTTGTTTAGATTTGTTCTAATCACTATTGTGTTTTAACCGTTGCCGAGTGTATTAACTGTGAGCGCAGTCTACGAAGTGTACATAAATGTGTTTTGTTTTGGTAAATTTTTGTGTTGTGTGATTTACGTAAGTAGATACAATTTTATTGTTTTGTATGTGAAATACCGCTATGTATTTCACGTGGCCGATCAAGTCTTTCTTGAAAGGTGGATCCCATATCAGGGCGCGAAACCATTCACTTAGTTTGTCGCACGGTAGTTTGCGATAGTCCAGTGAAACAGTGAAAGCCTCCTAGTCTAACCGATTCGTCATATTAAACAAAAAGGTAGTTTGCGATGTGTGTTACGAATTACGATCTAACCTCTATCAGTAGTCGTCGTATTGTTGATAGCCGTTGCCGGCGCCGCTCAGTATCGTGTGCATTGCATGATAGCCATGGTATATAGCTGTAGGTATTGACTCAAACGGTTGACATCACGGTGTTGTATAAAATGTCATGCCGTTTTTTTGCTCCTAATGGTAGTGAGAGGATTGAGTGAGGAGCTGAAAAGCCTATGCTACAAGGTATTGACAAAGCTTACTAAGTAACACTTGATAGTCTTATCATTTTTTCAATTTAATACTCAATATGTTATTTGCATTCTACAATGTAAATGAGTTGTTATTTAAAACCTAGTAGGTGTAATAACAGTGCACGTTCTCAAGCTACTTCTTAGCAGCGGAGTTATCAACATAAGTTTGAAGTCACCCTCTGAAGTTTGACTGCACGTGTGGCGCAGTGGTTAAGATCATCGCGTTGTCAAATTTCGTTTGTTCAATGACCCGGGTTCGATTCCCGTAAATTGCGTAAACTATTTGTGTGAACCATGAGAAGATGTTCTGAGTGTGGATGTACTTTGTGTCGGACGATTATATGTTTCGTCATATGTAATGATGTTATGTAAAAGACTTGGTCATATTAAAGGACAAAGGTTACACCAAAGTGAGATCAGTCATGTTAGCAATCTCAAATCAAGTGAGTTATTGTCAGGTGTAGCCGAGTCGGAGAAAGGTGGTTTGGCACACATTTCTCCGCCACAAAAAGTCTGACGGAAATGACAAATGTTTAGTCTCTGTCTCCATTATCTCATAGAAGTTATTTATAATTCTCGATTGTATTGCTCTGAAATATACCGAGCGTTAATGTGACCTAATATGTGTGTTGCGCGTTAGTGCATTGTTTTCAGGATTTTGTTTTAGAAAGAGGATAATGATGTCACATGCGGATGATTTTGATGTTGTGCCAATTAGGGTCCATCAGATTTCTAAACCTTGTAATTGGACACGAATAACCCAGGCAGCGAACAAAGTAATTCAATCGCCTCAGAATGGTAGTTTGGATGCAATTAGCTACATAAGACAGTGATTTTTGTATTTCTTATACAATTCGGTAAGTAAAGAACCCAGGTGGTTCTGATGTTACATGAAGGGACCTATGTTGAGTCTTTCAGGTTTTTACGTAAAAATACGTTTCGTATAATTGTTACGCATAAAAACGTGAATGAGAAAAAAAAAACTGTCGCCTTTATTTTGAATAAGGCTAATTAAAAGAGTACACGTTTGGTGATGTTCTCTTTGTAATTAAATTCTCTTAGTCCACAGGGACCCAGATATTCGTGGCAGTTATGGCAAATGGGCCAGTACATGGCTTGCGTGGCAAAGTTTGTCAAGCGAGTGGTGTTGGAGAGAAAAGGCGAATGTGTCACTTGCTGTTTGGAGCAGGCTGTCGGCGTGACCCGGTGGCTACCTTCGGGGCTGGGGCCCTGAGGCGCCTGGTCTGGCGGGCGTGCGCCTGCGCGCGTGTCCGGCTGCTATGGGAGCTTAAACGCAGTTAAGTACATGATCCCGTGGCGTGGTGAGTGGACTCCCGATGTGTGTGGAGTCACTTTCCATGGTGCGTGACTTTAATTATTTAGGCACTTTGATATTTTGCTTAAACTAATTTTGTAAAGTTTTTGTGGACATGCTTGTGTGCCGAGCATTGTGTGTTGTTTTGAGAATTACAAATTGATTTCATGATTCTCTATTTGTGCAAAGTGTTTTTCGCAAAGGGCAAACACATTAAGGGAAGTTCTATCTTGCGGTTGGGATAGTCTCTGTCTTGGAGGTCCTCGTACTCGGATATGCTATCCTGGCTGACGGATACACTTCAAGTAAGGTAGGGTTTCATGTTATTGGATGCTGTCTTGGAGTGCGCTCGGGCATGCGATCCTAGTATATGGGACATGCCTGGTGTGGTTTTGTGTCCCTTCCTTTGTGCTCGGACGTGTGGTCCTGGAGCTGTGTTACACGTAGGGTCATGCCACGGGTTGGTCGCTGACGAGACGTGGTGCTGTGTGTTACTCGTAGGGTCATGCCACGGGTTGGCCGCTGACGAGACGTGGTGTGAGATATGTTTGTGTTAAATATTGACTGTGTTTTATTGATAATTTGGGTTGAAATAAGCTTTTATCTGGAACTGATTAACACACGCAAAGTTATGTCTCACGTAAGTGCGCGTAGATCTCTAGCGAGTCGTGAGGGGGCACTCCCCCGACGGGAACTGCCCCGAGTGAACGTACAGATATCAGTTTATTTTATACTCTTGTGCTTAGGCTGAGTTAAGTGTGCTAAGCCTACATATGTGTCGAATTGTTGTTTGATTTTGGTGCGACACAAAGATTATGTTTTGAAGCTATCTCTTATCATTTATGGACATGTTTTTGTGCTGTAGTTTTGCGTCATTACAGAGTCTGACAATGACACAGAGGAGTCTACCACTCCGAGTGTCACGCAGCCCTCAGGAGTCGAGATGCCTGATGAAGTTGATGAGCCACAACCCAGCACGTCCGCATCACGTGTTGCTGAAAGTTCAAGGATGTCGTTGCCAAGCCTGAAGACTGATCGCCACAGTTAAAAGATGGAGCCCGTGGCCGGCCTCCTGTCAGGAAGGGCCGTGTGGAACTGGAAAACTACAGGAGTGGGGATTTTTTATAAAAAGGCGATACCTCGCCGGCAGAGGCTGTTACTCTGTCCGATTGCGGATCGATTCGTATAGTCTTTGTTTATAATTGTTAGCCTAGTGTAGTGCGGGTGATTTTAATTCTTTTGTTCGTTTTCTTTGTTTGAATTAAAACTATTTGTCTGTTAATATTTTTGTGATT
The DNA here is from genome assembly GCA_951640165.1 of Pseudoips prasinana. Taxonomy (NCBI): domain Eukaryota; kingdom Metazoa; phylum Arthropoda; class Insecta; order Lepidoptera; family Nolidae; genus Pseudoips; species Pseudoips prasinana. The sequence goes on along the minus strand of OX621236.1, from coordinate 14,952,404 downwards.
ATTGTTGTCGTAAGTTGTATTAAAATTTGTTTTAAAAAAAGCTACTTCTGGTCTTATTCCTTAGAATATTTTAATTAGTCAGTTTAGTATATTATAAATAGTTAATAAACGGGCCTGTTGGCGTGGTACCGCTACCTTTCACGCCGTAGGTCGTGGGTTCGATTCCCACCCGGGATAGATATTTGTGTGCATAAACATATCTGTTTGTCCTGAGTCTGGTTGTAAATTATCTATATATAAGTATGTATTTACAAAAAAAAATAGTATATGTAGTATATCAGTTATCTGGTTTCCATAGTACAAACTTTGCTTAGTTTGGGATCAGATGGCCGTGTGTAAATAATGTCCCAAGATATATTATCATTATTATGTCCACATTAAAATATAAATAATGTAATTTTGGGTGCAACTTTCTAATGAAATCAATTAAAATTATATTATGATCTAAAGCCCATCAAATCTCGAAGAGTATTCGCAAGAAACGTGGATCAATGGTTTTGTTTGAATGTTTTGATTATGTTCATAACAAAATCATATCCAGTAAACTCAAGGTCCTGATCTATTGGGTGTGTATAGTATCACATCTGTCACGTTCCCATGGCCTCCGCCATGTGTAGTTCAATTTAACACTGTAATATCTACTCTCAATCCGGCTGGCAATTGGGGGACTGCCAGCCAATCGTTTCGGACCAATAGTTACGAGAAACGGCACAAACAGCACGTTCAGTTGATTTTTATTCGAGTAAGGGTGCTTTTCCACCAGAGATGAGTCACGCTGCGTTGCTATGGATGCGATTGATATCCACCAATCATATTCAATGATCTATATAGCTTAGCACTGGCTCAGTAAGCATTGTTTTTGAAGTAAAACTTCTTTACGCGTGCTGGACTTGGGGAGTAAGCTGGGAATGCGTGTCGAGATCATTACGAAAGTGTGATTAGACGAGGCACGGAAGTTGAAAGGGAGATATGAGTTAGTGAAGATAGAAAGAGAGAGACTTACGTTATTACTGTAGGGTTAAGAGAGAGGTGCGATCACACATTTTCTTTCTCTCTTCCTCTCATAGCGAGTTACCAATCAGCCAGCCAGCCCGCGAGTCAGATAATCCAATAGGAAAATAGTAAAATTAAAATTAATAAAATGCGATTGCGTGACGAGAGCGTTACGAAAAGTGTGATCGAGTTGATTTTTATTCGAGTAAGGGTGCTTTTCCACCAGTGATGAGTAACGCTGCGTTGCTATGGATGCGTTTGATATCCATCAATCATATTCATTGGCTTATGTAGCTTAGCACTGGTTCAGTAAGCATTGTTTTTAAAGTAAAACTTCTTTAAGTATGCTGGACTTGGGAAGTAAGCTGGAGAATGCGTGACGAGAGCGTTACGAAAAGTGTGATCGGGCGAGCCGAAATGAAGTTGAGAGGGAGATAGAAGTTAGTGAAGATAGAAAAAGAGAAAGATACGTTTCATATATTACTGTATGGGCAAGAGAGAGTTGCGATTACACATTTTCTTTCTCTCTTCCTCTCATAGCGAGTTACCAGTCAGCCAGCCAGTGAGTCAGATAATCCAATAGGAAAATGGTAAAATTAAAATTAATAAAATGCGATTGCGTGACGAGAGCGTTACGAAAAGTGTGATCGAGTTGATTTTTATTCGAGTAAGGGTGCTTTTCCACCAGAGATGAGTAACGCTGCGTTGCTATGGATGCGTTTGATATCCACCAATCATATTCATTGGTCTATGTTCTCGTAGCTGAGCACTGATTCAGTAAGCTTTGCTTTGGAAGTACATCTTCTATACTGACGACTATGATTTGGGGAGTAAGTTGGGGAATACGTGACGACAGCGTTACGAAAAGTATGATGTGCGAGGCGAACGGAAGTTGAGAGTGAGATGTAACTTATATCTCACTCTCAACTTCAAAGAAAGAGAGAGAGTTACGTTTCGTATATTACTGTACGGGCAAGAGAGAGAGAGGTGCGATCACACATTTTTTTTCTCTCTCTTTTAGAGCCAGCCAAATGTTAAAATTAAATGTCTAATTAACGTAATTATAACACGCGTACTGCGCTATGACATAAAATATAAATTAGAAACAACAATACTATGTAATAATGTCACGCTTACTGCGCCATGAAATAATATAATATAGTTAAGAAAAAAATAACACCAATAGAATGTCTAACTAACTTAACAATACTATGAAATAAATCATGTTTACTGCGCTATCAAATAATATCTAAGTAATTTGAACCCCAATTTTATTCCTAACTAAATCATCAAAATTTTAAATAATGTCACGATTGCTGTATGAAATAATATATAAGTAAGAAAAAGTAAACTCAAATTGAAATGTCTAACTTTTCAACGGTATTAAATAATGTCATACTTACCGGGGTATGAAAATAATATCTTAGAAGGCAAGTGAGCTAACGAGAACTAAATTATTCAGTTTTTGTCTTACTTAGAGACGAGAAGCAAAGTGGTTTCTCGCATTACACTTACTACATGCAAAATAAATAGTGTGGGCTCCTTTAGTTGCTCTACCGACGAACTATGTAGGTACATCTGTAGACCATGTATTTTTAGATACTTCAAAAATATTACACATCATTTAAAAAATATAAATCAGAGTAAAATTAAAAAAAAACGCGTTAGATTAGTTAGTAGCGGTGCCCCGCGGTTTTACCCGCTTAAACTTTATAAATTACTAACTGTGCCCCGCGGATTTACCCGCGCTAAATTTATAAATTATAGCCTATGTGTTATTCGGATATATAAGCTATATTTCTACAAAATGCGTTCGGTAGTTTTTGCGTGAAGAAGTAACAAACATACACACTCACGCAGTCACACACTCACAAACTTTCGCCTTTATAATATTAATATGATTATAGTTCCATACTTCCTTCCACCTAAGCAAAAAACATACCTATATTATCACACTAATATTATAAAGGCGAAAGTGTGTATGTTTGTTACGTCTAAACGGCTGGAGCGAATTAAATAAAATTTGATATGGAATTAGCCGTCCCTCTGGATTAATACATAGGCTATAATTTATAAAGTTTAACGCGGGTAAAACCGCGTGGCACAATCAGAATATCATCACCCCATCTCATCCCGTAGAGGGCGTAGAAGTCGACCCAAAGGAATATCTACCAGAGGACGGGCAGCAGCTTCCTTCTGGGTACTATGACCATCTTACTGTGATCGCTAACCCACCTTCCAAGTGTGGTGATTATGGCATATACTCGCAATATGATTATTGAGGGAGGCTTATCCAGCAGTGGACTTAGTTCAGCTGTAATCATGATGTTGAAAATCTAGCCATTTTGGACTCTGCATGTACACCATATGCAGTTTTTACGGAACCCTCGGTACGCGAGTCCGACTCGCAAATGGCTAGATTTTATTTATAATCATATTTTTTCATTAAAAGAGCCATTTTATCTCTTCAGCATAATATACTAATCACACATTCAAGGTAAAAAAGAAAGAATGAATAATATAAATAATAGTAAGATACTAAAATTGTGCCCCAATAAGACAGTGCCTATCAAGACACGCAATACACTCCATTTGCCATACATTGGTATGTTATTTCTATACGACAAGCTACGCAATGATCAAATACAGAAACATAACCACATACATATACGGATAAAATCATAAAAAAAATGTAAAAAAATAACACAACCAATTTATTTTTAGTCCGAAACGTTCAAAGCAAATATTTTGTAATAAACAACATCATCTGTGGCTCGTGGCCACAAGTTTCGATACCCTCTCCATCCTAACCCTAAGCGACGATAACGTTTTATTACCGAGCTGGGTCCCTCTCAAACAATATCCCTTTGTCCACCTCTCGGGATTAATGAGCATCTGACCTTTCCGTCACCACTCATAAATTTTAAACATAATTTTATTTGCAAACAGCCAATGCGTTAGGGATAAAATACCTTTCACATTTTCGCAAAACACGATACGGAAATAAACTTACGGGGCTCCAATACGGGAGTTGAGTGTGGAGTTGCCACTTGCTAATGTCCCAATTTTCAACGGAAGCGACGACAAGTTTTAGGTTACTGGGAGTCTAGAGAAAACTAAATGTACGAACGTAGTCGTGATCTTGACAATGCGTTAGGGATAAAATACCTTTCACATTTTCGCAAAACACGATACGGAACATGATGAGAATAAATAATTGTGATTGGCTAAATTTCTTACGTCATCACGACAGTAACCAATCATAGATGCGAGAGCTCGTATAGTACAGACGCCAGCACATCTTTCAAATAACTTTTATTGATTCTCAACTTTATCACAAAAGCATAAGGTTTACTTTCAACTGGGGAAATTTGACAGATTGGGGTAGCTTCATGTTCGCTCGTCTATACATTTCGTTTTTTGGAACTCATACGTGTTTCAAAAAGGCGCTCATAACCCGTTGCACTCACCGATCCGTAAGTGATCGGCGAGGTAAAACTTGGTGGGGTAAGCTAAGATAGTTGCCTCGCCACTTCATGTCCCGGAATCGATTCCCACACGGAACAACCATTTGGGTGACCCATAAAAAGTAGTTCTGAGTCTGGATATACTTTGTACCCGTCAATTATATGTTTGTAAAATACCCCTGATACAGCGATTCATTTCCCTATTGCGGGTGTAGTCCTAAACAAAAAAACCAAGTGAAAAAATATGTTCTACAGTGCGCTTTCGCACTGACAAGTAAGGGAGGATCTGCCTTGAGCAGTAGATTAATAAATAGGTAATAAGTTAATCTTCCTCTTTCGTATCCATTAAGTCTCAACTTGATTGTAATACAGTCAGAACAAACTCGACCCAGTATGCGGCCACTTTTCGTGTCCTTAAATTCCCAGTAGTCCAGGTCCCAGGGCATATAGGACGTACAAGTACTTGCGACATGGACATCGACTGGGGCTGAACACCACAGTGGAACTGCGTCTTATTTGCTTACATGCTGAGAAATCCACATCTATGACTAATCAACAATATGTCTCAGTCAAATCCTAGACGAAATTATTCAATTCCAACTTGTACCATGAAAAGCCAAGCCTGAACACGATGAGGCCCTGTCCTGCCTTGATCATTAAATTTATTGTTGACTTGTACCCAGCCAGTGCAGTGTGAAGTTTGGTGTGGAGCTAACGTGAGGAGTCTAATGCTAACAGGTATTCCGTACCATCAAGAAACTTATTTAAGAATTCTACCTATTACGGTACGGCCACTTAGGCGGTATTTTTAAAAACGTTTTGAAGTCTTACTGAATTTAACCAAACGGGACCGGGCAACACTAGAGTAGGGGAACATGGGACAAAGCGGAAACGTAAACCGATACGAATTGCGACTTTATCAAATCCTATTATTTAGCCCGTTTAGTTTTGTAGTGAAGGGTAACGAGGTTTCTTTGTTGCACAAATGGGAAAACTTTGTAACATTATTATCTAATACTCACGTTTCACGGGTAGAACGTAGTGTAAATATTTATTGCCCACTTTTGTAAGTAACAGCTGTGGTTAGGTACACGTTATAATGGGTATTGAGCTAAAACAGACTGTTTCATAAGTAAATTAAAAGTTAGGCTTTAGAAGTCAGCTGGTATACCTAAGATTAATGAGATACCGCTATCGGCTTCAGTAAGAAGGTAAATATAAAGTTTATGTGCAAAAAAAAAGTTTATATTCACGTAACTTTAAGAATACTGGAAGTGCTTATAAAAGTTTACTGAAATTTTTATTTCAAGTATATTTTAATTCAGATAAGATTTTTAGAATAGATGTAAGGTATGAAGGTATCTAAGGTATTGTAACACTCGCCGGAGATGGCAACGAGAGGAACAGTGCCGATTTTCCATGATAACATAAATCAATTATGCTGTGAATATTTTATTCATAAACTTGGGTAACACATTTATTAAATTCATCATCATCATATTTACTAAATTATATCATAACAATTATTATATTATGTAGCTTAACACCTATATATTCAATCATACATCAGTTTATATAATATATATTTCTACTTTTCAAATGTTAAACCAACCAAATTAAAATTAACGGAGATTATATATTGTAATATATTAGAGATCCGGTTGGCGTGGTTTGTAGATACTTACCTTGGGTTCGATTCCCACCCAGGACAGATATTTATGTGCATGAACACGTCTGTCTGTCCTATGTCTGGGTGTAATTATCTATATCAGCATGTAAAAGGAAAGTAGTATAGGTATCAGTCATCTATAAATAAATAAAATAAAAAAAAAGGTTTTTATTCACGTAGACTTAAAAAAAAGCGCTTGTAAATAGTCAGAACATGTTTGTAGTAATACAGTTAATATTTCTAGTTACTTATTACAGATATTTAGGTACACGGAATGTTAAAACATTTAAACAATTTATTTATAATGGTAGTGATATTTAGCTAGCTTGTATTAAGTTATTGTCAAGGAGATTATGTTTAGTTGAATTTTTTAATATTATGTATTGAAATTTATATAATATCTGGTTTCCATAGCACTTAGATTGGGCTCAGATGGCCATGTGTTATGTCCCGGGATATTATTATTATTCATTACATTTACTACGATAATAAATAAATAAAATAAATATCTTGAGACCACTAACACACTGCCATCTAATCCCAAACAAGGCAAAGCCTGTAATGGCAACTGAACAACTGATAAGCATACCTACTTATATACTTCTAAATACCTACATATTATAGAGGTAGATAAATTACAACTAGACACAGGCAGGGTCACTTACCACTAGACCTTTTTTTTCTTAACTATTACCTACCAAATATAATTCATACTTCATAAATAAATAAAAAAAAAAAAAAAAAAAAAAAAACTTATGGGTTGTAATTGTCGATGGAGGTCAACATCCACAACCTACTAATATTATAAAGGCGAAGTTATTGTGAGTGTGTATGTCTGTTAATTCTTCACGTTTAAACGACATGGAGTTAGCTGACACCATGGATTAACACATAAGCCGCATTAAATTTATAAAGTTTAATGCGGGTAAAATCGCGGGGCACAGCTAGTCTAAAATGATTAGAAATTCGGTTAGTTTAGGCAGGTCAGAATTAAAGCGAAGTTATTTGTAAAAATTACTTCCTTCATCGTGGGCAACCCTTCGTTGAATGTACAAAAGGGCACCGCTATAACTGGTATGATTTCAGGCCCTATCGTATAATAACTATAAATTGGTACTCTAACTCTCGCCGGCTATCGCTACCGAGATGGGGGAAAGATTCCCCAAAATGATAATTCAGTTTTGGATATTGAATAATATTTTATTCACTGAAATTATTGGGTTCCGCCACTTTATGTACTCCAGTTCTACACATCATGTTTTAATTTGTGTATAAATTAAATTTGTATATGTATAACTATTACATTTTTCATTGAAAATATAACGACTTACCAATTTATTTAAGATTTGAAGACCACACCCTTAAATCTAAATTTATGACAAATAACATAGGTTAGGTTACATTTATTACAGTTATATTTATAAAAATATTATTAACATGCTAGAGTGTTTAACTTAAATAATTATAGGTATAATCATAAGCCATATTTTTACTCTCATTATATAGGTACTTAAGTAAGTTTTAATAATCAGTGAAAGTGGATGGTGTTAATGGATTTAACCTACGTTTTTTGTGATGTATTTAGATTTATGAGTTTTAATTGTTGTTTTCTTAAATAAATAACTTGCTAGGTCGTTATATTTTTAATGGAAAATGTAATAGTTTAACATATATGTATAAGACTACTAGTTGTACAAAGTAGCAAGAGTGGGCTTCAAGGATCAGTCAATAATAATAATATGCATTTTGAGAAAATTACCAATGAGAGCAATCAAAACAAATTTCATTCTCAAACCATGCAAAAGGTTGTATGAGCGGATATTGGAGTGACATTACAAAGGGAGGTGAACCTTCGTAAGTTCTGAAGGTCTAAACCAGATTTAACTGGTGGGCCGCGATAACATAACGCCGGGATTACAAGAACAAGAGAAGACAAAGAGACGAAAACGAAAGCTTTTTAGATGTTTCGCTCCTTTGTAAAACTTCGACTTCAAACGCTTAAAGAGTAAAGTGTCTCTGCGGAAACAACATCGCTCATTCGCACAGATATAAAAGCCTCTTTATGTTAATGCATTTCGTTCAATTTACTCAAAACAATGGTTTTAACAAACCCGTACTGTTTTGTATCTAAACTTTCAGCTTTGTTGAGTTGTGCGCCCTGCATGTTTGCCCAGCGACGGTTTACAAAAGGTTTTTACGAGAAAATGCGAGGTTTGAGAGAGCTTAGCGCTACTTTCTATTTTCTTAACAACTTTGTTGTACATTTATTTATTTTTATAATGTTTTGCTCCTTAGTTGGAGATTAAAACAACACCCAAGTAGCAATTTACTGCTGTTAGGTAAGTAGTAAAATCTCGTAGATAGATAGCTATATTATAAGAAGCACTCCTACTAATATTATAAAGGCGAAAGTTTGTGAGTATGGATGTATGGATGTTTGTTACTCATTCACGCATAAGCTACGAAACGAGTTTTGATGAAACTTTATAGCACTATAGCTTATATATCCGAATAACACATCTATACTAATCTATACCAATATTAGAATAAAGAGGTAACGTTTGTGAGTTTGTGACGTTGTAAGGGGTATTCTCTGGATCCGATGATGAACCGATTTTCAAAATTATTTCACCAATAGAAAGCTGCGTTATTGTGGTCATAGGCATATCATAATTTTAACTTATCCCGAACTTTTAGTATTACGCGGGACAAACATGAAGTCCGCGGGCACTGCTAGTAGGCTATAATTTATAAAGTTTAATGCGGGTAAAACCGCGGGGCACAGCTAGTATATTATATATCAATATGAGCTATAATTATCTCTGTTTCAAACCAATGCGGCGTTTGGTTTCATCCATACATCCATACCCACAAACTTTCGCCTTTATAATGTTAGTAGGATTGCTACGTATAGTATAGATACGACATTTTACTACTTACCTAACAGCAGTAAATTGCTACTGAGGTGTTGTTTTAATCTCCAACTAAGGAGCAAAACATTATAAAAGTTTATAAATATTTAAAGCATATGTGAAACCATTGGGAGATATTCAGGCAGGAAGGAACGTGTCTTAATATGCTGACAACACTAACATTTTATCGTATCGTGCTAATATCTCCGTATGTGCTAATACATACGCGTCAAAGTTGAATGAGCAGAGAACCATCGATACAAGTTATATTTCAGGAGAAGAAAAAACATTCGGGCAGTCTTTGGGGACTGCCTATAGAAGTTATCTTATCTAAATAATCTACAATATAATAGTGTTGACGGGCCTGTTGGCGTGGTTGGCCAATACTTGCTTTTCACGCCGGAGGTCGTGAGTTTGATTCCCAACCATGCCATATATTTATGGGCATTAAAATGTCTGTTTGTCCCGAGTTTGGGTGTAATTATCTATATAAGTATGAATTTACAGAAGGAAAGTAATATTTATAGTATATCAACCCTTTTTCCGCAAGTATAAAATACTACCACTAACTTGTCTTTATATTTATGAAATGGCTGTGTTTGTTAAACTTCATTTATACCTGTATAATGTAGCTTCAGAGAGTAGTAACAGACGGCAACGAGACGAGTATCGTCTTTGTCTTAGGAAATCAAAAACTACTCTGATGTATAAAAGCGTGTTCTATATGGGGCCACTAATATATAACAAACTAGCTGTGCCCCGCGGTGATACCCGCGTTAAATTTTATAAATTTTCTTTGCTATTAACCTCACGGAGCCCGAGACCTTTCCAACGAATGTAAAACCATGGAAATCGGTTCGTGCGTTCTGGAGTTATAGCGTCAGGAAGGAAAACCCGACTTATTTTTATATAGTAGACTGCCCAAAGCGTTTAAAGGAAGTAATGACAAGACGTTCAAAAAAGAATTGAAGCAATTTCTTGTTAATAAAATTATTATAGTGTGACTGACTTCCTAAATGATAAATTTTAAATTGAATAGTAATGCTAATCGTATTTTGGTACCTATATGATTGTTGTATTTTAGAATCTTTTAAATTATTTTGACATTTACTTCTATGAACGTGACATTGTACAATACTATTTGACATTGATTATAATTCTATATCTTATCTGTCATTGAAACATTTACTAATTAATTGATTATATTGTGATCTAATTATATAAATATAACTTGAGTTTAATAATTGTATTCGTCGAAATCAATATAACTAATTCTTGTTTGTTTAAATTTGTATATGAAACAATTTGCATGCCTTAGTTTTTAGGTAGAATACAGCGTTCAAATAAGTTTAATGTGTACCATCCTCTGTAATACCTGTATTGACCAAATAAAATTCAATTGAATTGAATTGAATCAGTTATATGATTTCCACAGTACAAGCTCTGCTTAGTTTGGGATCAGATGGCCGTGTGTTAATAATGTCCCAGGAGCATTAAATTCATGGGAAGCGTATGTATTTCTGTGTACAAGATTAGTTACTTAGTTTAGATTAGGTAGTTTAGTTCTACATACTTTCCTACCTAATCTCAAGCCATTGCGAATAATGCTATAAAAATAAAATTTAATTACTTACCTTAAGTTCAAATATACGGTCAAAAACCATACAATTTATTGGTAGGTAAGTACTAGAATTTCTTTCTTATAGACAAATATTTTTTTCCTATATTTAATCGTTATTTGTATGTCTCCGCCAAATCAATCGGTTATCTTTTTGAATGCAAAACAAGTTGAGTGACTCTGTTGAATATTCTGCGCGCCATCGTGCGCTTTTTTAAATTAACATTTTAATATGACTGAGTAGTAAATGTACGCAGCTATTCGCCGTTACCATTCTAACTATAACAAATAGTAGGTTCAGTAAAAATATACAATTTCCCAACATAATATGACTTTCACGTATTAAATGACGTGGTGTGGACCACACGCACTGAGTTAATCAATCAGGCGCCAATAACGCGCTCAACAGGGTAGCTGACGTACCTACTTGATTTCTTTGTTCGTTGGACAGCTTCGCTTCGCTTATTGGATAATCCTATTGTGAGCATGGATTTAACGCAAAAACTATCGAGCGAAACTTGATGAAACTTTGTAGTAATATAGCTTATATGTATATACCGAATAACACTAGGCAATTATAAAGTTTAACGTGGGTGACACCGCAGGACACAGCTAGTATGTTATAATATGTCTCGCTATTATTACAAACTTATCTAAATAGTCGGAGCAGTGAAAATTTATCATTCACTACTCTACATAAATACAGGTTATGCTAAAATTCATCTTTTTAGGCACACAAGGCGCCACGTCACGGTAAAGATTTAGAAAACATTTTTTTTTTATTACATGAATAATCTTACTAAAATGAAGCTCTGGAAAGAATAATTTCAATTTAAAAATATAAAAATTCATGTTTAAACAAAAATTGCAAATCAGTGGATTAAAATAGTGATCAAAAATTCGAAGGAATAAAATATATAAGGAGTAATAATATTCTTACTTGCCAAGAACAAAATATGTTGTTCAACGCAACGTGAACAGTTAGACAAAAAAATTTTTTTTAAAATAATTATACAAAATAATTGGCTTCTATCGGTGTATAACGTAATATACCTAAGATTAATGAGATACCGCTACCGGCTTAAAAAGAAAGTAAATATAAAGTTTATGTGCAAAAAATAAGTTTATATTCACGTAACTTTAAGAATACTGGAAGTGCTTATAAAATTTTACTGTAATTTTTATTCAGATACGTTAAGCTGTCAGTCCAGTTATAGTCGTTAGATAACAGTTGTCAAACAACTGAACAACAGACACTAAGGTGTCCATACTGCTACTGCCCAGACCAAAAAGAAGATCTTTAAGTTTCTTCCTAAAGATATCTATTACGTATCTTCATTGTAGAGTAAAGATTTTTAGAATAGATATAAGGCATCTCGCCGGAGATCGCAACGAGAGGAACAGTGCCGATTTTCCATGATAACATAAATCAATTATGCTGTGAATATTTTATTCATAAACTTGGGTAACACATTTCTAAAATACATCATCATCATATTTACTAAATTATATCATAACAATTATTATATTCTGTAGCTTAACACCTATATATTCAATAATCCATCAGTTTATACAATATATCTTTCTAATTTCAAATGTTTAAACCAACCAAATCTAAATTAACGGAGATCATTAATATATTAGAGATCCGGTTGGCGTGGTTTGTAAATACTTGCCTTGGGTTCGATTCCCACCCAGGACAGATATTTGTGCATGAACACGTCTGTCTGTCCTAAGTCTGGGTGTAATTATCTATATCAGCATGGAAAAGGAAAGTAGTATAGGTATCAGTCATCTGGTTTACATAGTACAAGTTCCGCTTAGATTGGGCTCAGATGGCCGTGTGTTAATTATGTCCCGGAATATTACTTTTATTACATTTACTACGATAATAAATAAATAAAATAAATATCTTGGGACAAGTAACACTCTGCCATCTAATGCCAAACAAGGCAAAGCCTGTAATGGAAACTGGACACCTGATAAACATACTTATATATTTCTAAATACCTACATATTATAGAGGTAGATAAATTACAACTAGACACAGGTAGGGTCACTTACCACTAGACCTTTTTTTTCTTAACTATTACCTACCAAACAGAATTCATACTCCGGGAACTTTTGCTTTGAAATTGTCGATATAGGTCAACATCCATCACACTAATATCATTAAGGCGAAAGTGAGTGTGTGAGTGTTTATGTCTGTTAATTCTTCAAGTCTAAACGGCATGGAGTTAGCTGACACCATGGATTAACACATAAGCTATAATTTATAAAGTTTAACGCGGGTAAAATCGCGGGGCACAGCTAGTCTAAAATTATTATAAATTCGGTTATTTTAGGCAGGTCAGTATTAAAGCGAAGTTATTTGTAAAAGTTACCTCCTACATCGTGAGCAACCCTTCTTTGACTGTACAAAAGGGCACCGCGATAACTGGTATGATTTCAGGCCCTATCGTATAATAACTATGAATTGGTACTCTAACTCTCGCCGGCTATCGCTACCGAGATGGGGGGAAGATTCCCCAAAATGATAATTCAGTTTTGGATATTTAATAATATTTTATTCGCTGAAATTATTGGGTTCCGCCACTTTAGGTACTCCAGTTCTACACATCATGTTTTAATTTGTGTATAAATTAAATTTGTATATAATATCTGGGGACAATATCTGGGGACAATGTCACACAGATCATCCTAGCCCCAAACTAAGCAAAGCTTGTACTATGGGTACCAGGCGACGATATACATACTTATATAGATAGATAAATACTTAAATACATAGAAAACATCCATGACTCAGAAACAAATATTCGTGCTCATCACACAAATATTTGCACTTACCGGGATTCGAACCCAGGACCACCAGCTTCGGAGGCAGGAGTAGTATATGTATAACTATTACATTTTTCATTGAAAATATAACGCCTTACCAATTTATTATTATATTAAGATTTGAAGACCACACCCTTAAATCTAAATTTATCACAAATAACATAGGTTAGGTTACATTTATTACAGTTATAGGTATTTAGAAAAATATTATTAACATGCTAGAATGTTTAACTTAAATAATTATAGGTATAATCATAAGCCATATTATTACTCTCATTATAGGTACTTAAGTAAGTTTTAATAATCAGTGGAAGTGGATGGTGTTAATGGATTTAACCTACGTTTTTTGTGATGTATGTATTTAAGAGTTTTAATTGTTGTTTTCTTAAATAAAAAACTTAGTAGGTTGTTATATCTTTAATGGAAAATGTAATAGTTTAACATATATTTATAAGACTACTAGGTGTACAAAGTAGCAAGAGTGGGCCCTTAATGGATCAGTCAATAATAATAATATGCATTTTGAGAAAAGTACCAATTACCAATGAAGACAATCAAAACAAATTTCATTCTCAAACCATGCAAAAGGTTGTATGAGCAGATATTGGAGTGACATTACAAAGGGAGGTGAACCTTCGTAAGTTCTGAAGGTCTAAACCAGATTTATCTGGTGGGCCGCGATAACATAACGCCAGGATTACAAGAACAAGAGAATACAAAGAGACGAAAACGAAAGCTTTTAGATATTTCGCTCCTTTGTAAAACTTGGACTTCAAACGCTTAAAGAGTAAAGTGTCTCTGCGGAAACAACATCGCTCATTCGCACAGATATAAAAGCCTCTTTATGTTAATGCATTTCGTTCAATTTACTCAAAACAATGGTTTTAACAAACCCGTACTGTTTTGTATCTAAACTTTAAGCTTTGTTGAGTTGTGCGCTCTGCATGTTTGCCCAGCGACGGTTTACAAAAGGTATTTACGAGAAAATGCGAGGTTTGAGAGAGCTTAGCGCTACTTTCTATTTTCTTAACAACTTTGTTGTACATTTATTTATTTTTATAATGTTTTGCTCCTTAGTTGGAGATTAAAACAACACCCCAGTAGCAATTTACTGCTGTTATGTAAGTAGTAAAATCTCGTAGAAAGATAGCTATATTATAAGAAGCAGTCCTACTAATATTTTAAAGGCGAAAGTTTGTGAGTATGGATGTATGGATGTTTGTTACTCATTCACGCATAAGCTACGAAACGGGTTTTGATTAACACTTTATAGCACTTTAGCTTATATATCCGAATAATACATCTATACTAATCTATACAAATATTATAAAGAGGTAAGGTAAGGTTTGTGAGTTTGTAACGTTGTAAGGGGTATTCTCTGGATCTACTGAACCAATTTTCAAAATTATTTCACCAATATAAAGCTACGTTATTGTGGAGTGTCATAGGCTGTGATTCATATCATAATTTTTACTTATACCGAACTTTTAACCCGAAGTATTACGCGGGACAAACATGAAGTCCGCGGGCACTGCTAGTAGGCTATAATTTATAAAGTTTAATGCGGGTAAAACCGCGGGGCATAGCTAGTATATTATATATCAATATGAGCTATAATTATGCCTGTTTCAAACCAATGTGGCATTTGGTTTCATCCATACATCCATACCCACAAACTTTCGCCTTTATAATGTTAGTAGGATTGCTACGTATAGTATAGATACGACATTTTACTACTTACCTAACAGCAGTAAATTGCTACTGAGGTGTTGTTTTAATCTCCAACTAAGGAGCAAAACATTATAAAAGTTTATAAATATTTAAAGCATATGTGAAACCATTGGGAGATATTCAGGTAGGAAGGAACATTTTATCGTATTGTGCTAATATCTCCGTATATGCTAATACATACGGGTCAAAGTTGAATGAGCAGAGAACCATCGATACAAGTTATATTTCAGGAGAAGAAAAAACATTCGGGCAGTCTTTGGTGATTGCCTATAGTAGTTTTAATACTTCTTATCTAAATAATCTACAATATAATAGTACCTATTGACGGGCCTGTTGGCGTGGTTGGCCAATACTTGCTTTTGACGCCGGAGGTCGTGAGTTTGATTCCCAACCATGACATATATTTGTGGGCATGAAAATGTCTGTTTGTCCCGAGTTTGGGTGTAATTATCTATATAAGTATGAATTTACAGAAGGAAAGTAGGTAATATTTGTAGTATATCAGTTATATGATTTCCACTGTACAAGCTGATGGCCGTGTGATAATAATGTCCCAGGAGCATTAAACTCATGGGAAGCGTATGTATTTCTGTGTACAGGATTAGTTAGTTAGTTTAGATTAGGTAGTTTAGTTCTACATACTTTCCTACCTAATCTCAAGTCATTGCGAATAATGCTATAAAAATAAAATTTAATTACTTAAGTTCAAATATACGGTCAAAAACCGCACAATTTATTGGTTGGTAAGTACTAGAATTTCTTTCTTATAGAAAATTATTTTTATCTTATATTTAATCGATATTTGTATGTATCCGCCAAATCAATCGATTAATCTTTTTGAATGCAAAACAAGTTGAGTGACTCTGTTGAATATTCTGCGCGCCATATTGCGCTTTTTTAAATTAACATTTTAATATAACTGAATAGTAAAGTTACGTAGCTATTCACCGTTACCATTCTAACTATCTCAAATAGTAGGTTCAGTAAAAATATATATTACCATGTTTCCAACATAATATGACTTTCACATATTAAATGACGTGGTGTGGACCACACGCACTGAGTTAATCAATCAGGCGCCAATAACGCGCTCAACAGGGTAGCTGACGTACTTGATTTCTTTGTCGTTGGACAGCTTCGCTTCGCTTATTGGATAATGCTTAGCCAGTTGCTCAGTCACTTTAATATACATAATTTACTTCATCGGAAACAGTTTGGATTCACGAAGGGTTGTTCAACTATAGATGCAGGAGTCAATCTGTTAAAAAGTATATTCGCGGCTTGGGAGGACTCGCAGGATGCATTAGGTATCTTTTGCGATTTGTCCAAAGCTTTTGATTGTGTTCATCATGACACTCTTGTCAGGAAACTACACCACTACGGTATCAGGAACAAGGCTCTCGAACTTTTGACTTCTTACTTGGGTAATAGAATTCAGAAGGTCGATATAAATGGTAAAAAATCTGCGGGATCCCCAGTGGTAATGGGCGCTCCACAGCGATCGATTCTCGGCCCATTCTTATTTTTAATCTATATAAATGACTTACCCTACTATGTAAGGGATAAACATGAGATTGTTTTGTTTGCGGATGATACTTCATTGACGTTTAAAATAAATCGACAATTACGCAATTTTGACGAAGTAAATGACGCAATCTCTAAAGTTGTTCATTGGTTTAATGCTAATAATCTTTTGCTAAATGACAAGAAAACTAAAGTCATAAAATTCTCTACACCTAATGTGAAACAGGTGGCTACCAATGTACAGCTTAATGGAGCTGGATTGACCCCTGTTGAGTCAACTGTGTTTTTGGGTATCACAATTGATTCAAAACTACAATGGGGCCCACAAATAGAAAAACTATCAGGCAAATTAAGTTCTGCTGCATATGCTGTTAAAACTATAAGACGGCTTACTGATGTGGATACGGCTAGAATGGTTTATTTCAGTTATTTTCATAGTATAATGTCCTATGGAATTCTTCTCTGGGGTAGCGCTGCGGACATTAACACCATATTTGTATTGCAAAAAAGAGCTGTAAGAGCAATATATAAACTTGGTCCGCGAGAATCTTTGAGAGAGAAGTTTAAAGAGATTAACATTCTGACTGTAGCATGTCAGTATATATATGAGAATCTAATTTATATGCATAAATATAAAGACTCCTTCTGTAAAAGGAGTGATACTCATAATATAAATACTCGATATAAGCATAACTTTGTGTTACATACCACCCGTCTCCACAAAGTAAGTAACTCTTTTATGGGGCAATGTATAAGATTCTATAACAAACTTCCCAGTGATATCCGAGAAATGTCTATGAATAAGTTTAAAAGAATTATAAAAGCCAAATTGTGTAGCAGGGCTTATTACAAAACTTCTGATTATTTAAGTGACAAAACAGTTTGGGATTGAGTCGCTCTAAATTAACACATTTAAATACAATGTAAATTTATTTAAGAAATATATATTTTTAAAAAAGGATTCCTACTGAGTTTTCTGGCAGTGTTTCTCAGTAGCTGCCACGTCATGCACTGCACGGTAGGGTAAAAAAAAATTGACGATTCCACACAAATGTAATATTTTTTGTGAGCATGGATTTCACGCAAAAACTATCGAGCGAAACTTGATGAAACTTTGTAGTAATATAGCTTATATGTATATACCGAATAACACTAGGCAATTATAAAGTTTAACGTGGGTGACACCGCTGGACACAGCCAGTATGTTTATAATAAGCCTCGCTATTATTACAAACTTATCTCCAAAATAGTCGGAGCAGTGAAAATTTATCATTCACTGCTCTACATAAATACAGGTTATGCTAAAATTCATCTTTTTATGCACACAAGGCGCCACGTCACGGTAAAGATTTAGAAAACATTTTTTTTTTTTTTTAATTACATGAATAATCTTACTAAAATGAAGCTCTGGAAAGAATAATTTCAATTCATGTTTAAACACAAATTGCAAATTAGTGGATTAAAATAGTGATAAAAATTCGAAGGAATAAATAAAATATATAAGGAATAATAATATTCTTACTTGCCAAGAACAAAATATGTTGTTCAACGCAACGTGAACAGTTAGACAAAAAAAAATATTTTTAAAAAAGTATACTAAATAATTTGCTTCTTTCGGTGTAGGTATAGTAAACACACTTTTCGTACGTATTTTAATTTTTTTTAGTAAACGCTCGCACTAGCTGAATAGCTGAATCCCTTCATCGCAGGAGACATGCGACACACAGAAATATGAGATTCACTGCCACAACAGCACAACCAGCCTCAAAACTCTTATTTACTTGTCTCACAAATAGTTGTCCCGAGCAGGAATCGATCCGGGAAAACGAGATCGTCGAGTTACTAACGATGCGACTAGGTACCTTAACCAGTGCGCTGAAAGGAACAACACCATAAAATATTTCTAAAAATAATCCCGAAATTATTATTAATTTGTGGAGCAGCATTATAGCTTTAAGGTGTCTTATCGCTATGATTTAGTACCGAGTAATAGGTACTAACAGAGAAAACGCGTGTTTTATTATTTTCCTCTCAGATATTCAGATATGGACTGACGAAGATAAAAAAACACTCAGTACATAGCCCATTTGTTCTGTCCAATTTTATGCATAAACATTTATATCAAGACATAAAATAAAAATAAGTGACACATTATCACACGTTATCTTTTTAGCTCAAAAACATTACTAATGCAAGCGTGTATTATAAAGCTTCCCCATCAAGCTAATTAATAAACAAATACATTTAAAAATATAATCACGTATTAAAATCTGGATGTAACAAATTGAATTTAGAATTCGGGGGATTCAAATCTAGGATTCTTAGAATACCGGCGCTAAAAAACAAAGTTTCCACAGAAACTGTCCGTTGTAACGAGACACGGGAAATGTCCCCGGTTGCATCTTAATGTTGCATAAGCACCATCGAACAACACTTACTGGAAACACGATCTTTTTATTATGCGCTCCGTGATCTTATCTGACGGATGGAAGCGATGACAATCCATCGAATTTGATATTACAAATACCCATTTATCGGTTTTTTTTACAGTACAATAATAGCTATGTCGACTTAAAGGTCGTTTGCTTGTGCATTGTTCTCGGAATCTTAATGGATGGGTTATTGAGGATTGAAATGATACTTACTTTATACCAAGGTATGCTGTATGCTGTGTGTGTGTGTGTGTGTGTGTTGCCGGGCAAGTGCGAGTCAGTCCTCGTACTCGGTATTTAATCTGGAGGTGTGCTAAACACATTTTTCTTTTTGTACCAAAAATCATCAACATTAATTTAAAAAGTAAACAATAGACTGCGAAATTACCCTTTTGAAAATATTCTATTTTTAAAAATGTTTTGGCTACAGTTCGTAGATATAAAACAACCTAAGTACTTGATGTAAAATTGTATTCTAATTTATTAGTTTAAATAAAATCATCAAAAGTCGTGCAAATATATATTGTAAAACTTTTGTATTGAGTACATTTTTTATTAATAATGCCGATTCTGGTACTATAATGAAAAATTTGTTTTACTTTTAAAAAGTATATTTACCTATATATAAAAATATATATACACACATTTGTTAATACTTATACGTAAATTAACTCTTGAGTGCTCGGGTGAGCGGACGGTGGACCCGCGCTATCCAGGGCAACCTCAAAGTGTGTACGATTCAAATTTTGGGTGAACGTTCATCCACCCGCTCACCCGCGCGTTTTACTGTGGCCGAATAGCTGAATCTCTTAGTGCTCCGACATTGCAGCTTGAGCCATAAATCTTTAAATAGTTCTCCATACAAATTTCGGGAATTCCCTCACGGTCATCCGTACCTACACCAAAAAGGTTACCAACATATTCAGTACAAAAAAAACCTACCACTTTTTATGGAGACCCTTGCATTTGATTATACATAGTGTCCAGTATATACGGCTTTGGGACAAAATATCCTTAAACAAACTAAAGATCCGTTACAGACGGACGTAAGCCCATAGAACGAAATGAGTTTTGCCTTTTGGGTACGGAACTCTAAAAACAAATTGAATGTGATGTAGCCGTTGATCAGAATCATAATTCAACTTTTATTCAAAAGGATGTTTCTCTTTTACTGACCTGCGACCTTCAGTGACAAAAATGCTGGTACCGTCAGTAACAAAAGTAGCTTCACAGGGCCTAAACAATTTTCGCCCCCAATCGGGGCAGGTCACAAATAACTTAATAAGTGATTGTTAAGAGATGGATCAAAGTTTTATCTTCATAATGTGTACAGTTACACTAGGATGCTTCCACAGCTTTACCGAACAATAGAGTCAAACGGAATCCAAATAGATGGTTCAAAAAGTTAAAATTTTGTTTAATTTGTATAAAAATAAATTTACCAGATACAGAATAAAAAGAAAATATTGTGTTTGAAAATGTTCGATCGCACGTTTGCTCACGTCAATCTATTTGAAATATTTTTGACTTTTTCTATGAAATCATGGTAAAGATTTTGTTAACTGTCACAAAAACCATTCTTTACTTCACAAATAATTTAATATTAAAATGCTTATATTTCGAAAAATACTCAATAAATTAATGGTAATACGCATCAAACCAAACTTTTGATAAAATAAATTAATTTCCCATTGATTTAATCAAAGGCTATTTGACTCTATCCATGGATTAGATTTGATTATTGAGTTTAATTAAAAATTACATAATTGTGATGGGTGGCAACCCCATCACAAAATCTAAAATCATGTCATCAAGATCTATAAAAGAAATTTGAAAGATTGGGGAGCTGAATGTGCTGGCGTCTGTACATAAGTGTAATATTTTTTTATAACCTAGCAGTATTCATCGTAGCTGAGTTGGCAGAGCATTGGAGGCATCATCCAAAAAATACTGGCACAAATCCAGTCGGAAGTCAACACTCAAATAAAAATTTAGAACATCATAAGATGCCTAACTTGGCAAGAATGTTTAAAATTAAAAAGATTCATACATACATTTTACTAGATTATAGCTCGTATGTAGACATAACTAACTCTTTTCAAAGCCGTGCTTTGCTACACACTTGAATAAACGTAGCGATTACACACTCTCTGCTTAATTTTCCGATTAATCAATAAGCTTATCAAGAGTGAAGATAAGCACGACGCCGTTTTAATCATGATATCATATCAGCAAAAAGACATCTGCTGCTACTCCCGAAGGATCTCCTCAATGAAATTGTGTACATCATTTGGGCACTTGCTTTTTGGCGGGTTAGCGATCGTAGTGTGGTTCTCGTAGTACACAGGGAGACACTATTACCCGTTCTCTGGTAAGTATTTTATCCGGACGACTTCCACGCCGCGCCCTCACGGCATTAGATGGGGTATATTCGTCACAGACAAAACACGTTATGCTGTGTTTGAGTTTCATTTGATAGGCCTGTTGACTTAATGGTAAGTGACTCTGACTGCTAAGTCGGAGGTTCGATTGCCACCCGGGACAGATCTTTGTGTGATGATTATGATTATTTATTAACATGATAATCTGTTCTGTGTCTGGGTGTAACCGCAGATAATGGTGAAGAGAACCCAGGAGTTCAAATCCCGGGTCGGACCAAAAAGTGGTTGTGGGATTTTTCCGTAAAGAGAAATTTCTCAGTATCACCCCGAAGTCTGGGAGTTGGCGCTATTACATCCTCCTGCCTCGGAGAGCACGTAAAGCCGTCGGTCCTGTACCTTACCTCGTTCCGGTCGTGTCGATAGTCGTCCCATCCGATCTTGAGAGTGATGGAATAGAAAGTGCCCCTTTGTTTGTGCACACACTAGTGCACTATAATACTTCCTGCGTAATTAAAAGACTGGCCGCCGTGGCCGAAATTCGGCCAGGAGGACATTATTATTATATTTATCAGTGTCTGATTCCCATTGTCCAGTTTGGGTTCAGGGGCCAATGTATTAGTTGTCCAACTAGGCAGAGCCTAAACTATGGCAACCAGACAACTGATAAGTCAATTTAAAATTAATAAATTCTATCCTATGTGATTGAAAAGCTGCTTTTGTTGCTGACCGTACCTATCTAATTCTCGCTTTCCATAAGCCTCTTACTGTTGCCTTAGTAAAATTGCTCACTGAATTGGTATAAAAATAAAACGATATTGACAGTTAAGTGCCTATTCGAATACAGAGAGAGAGGCTGAATTATTTACACTGATCGGTATATGGAAACGATATGTTCCGCCGCGGCTCCCGTTTGACCTACATTTGTCATTATATAGGCACTTGATTCTTCATTCAAATATCATTGACTATGTGGAATTCTTTGTAATGGTATATTGATGATAGATGGCCGAATTATGAGGCTGAGTTTCTACTATAAGTATTAGTACTTTAATAATAAAATTGACCATACAGATATAAATTGCTAAATCACAGGTAACACCGCAGGATACAGTTAGTTATGATATAATTAAGACGACTTTCGACTTTCACGCAAAAACTATTGTGATGAAACTTTTTAGTCATATAGAATATAGCTTATAATTAATTACTTATATCCGAATAACACATCACACTAATATTCTAAAGGCGAAAGTTTGTGAGTGCGTGAGTGTGGATGTTTGTTACTTATTCGCGTCTTAACGGCTGGAGCGATTTTAATAAAATTTGGTATGGAGTTAGCTGACACCCTGGATTAACACATAGGCTATAATTTACAAAGTATAACGTGGGTAAAACGTCGAAGCACAGCTAGTAAGCTATATAACTACAAAGTTTCATTAAAATCCGTTCGGTAGTTTTTGCGTGAAAGAGTAACAAACATTTATACTTACTCACAAACTTTCTCATCCTAATAATATTTAAAATGCGAAAGTTCGTGAGTATGCATGATGTATTGATGAATGTATTCATATTTGTTACTTTTTCACGCAAAAACTACCAATCGGATTTTTATGAAATTTTGTAGTAATATAGCTTATGTATCCGAATAACACATAGGCTATCATACTAATATTATAAAGGCGAAAGTTAATGAGTGTGTGAGTGTGTATTTTTGTTACTTCTTCACGTCTAAACGGCTGGAGCGATTTTAATAAAATTTGGTACGGAGTTAGCTCACACTCTGGATTAACACATAGGCTATAATTTATGAAGTTTAACGCAGGTAAAGCCGCGGGGCACCGCTAGTATAGTAGTTATATATCCGAATAATACATAGAATAATTAAACGCGTTGTTTATAATAATACATTCTTCTCCTTTCTAAACTTTATCAACAAAAATGTTTGACACCTTGTAAGGTCAATTCACTCATAAGGATATTATACCAATGTGATCGGGCAGTTGGACAGACGTAACATTATGTGACGGCAGCACGGTAGGGTGCAACGCACACCGCGTCGGGACGGCCGGCGGCCCGCCACTCCCGGCGCAAGCGGATGCGGCCTAATGACATAAATGCAAATTCGACCATTCGAGCTTCCTGCACGCCACTGTTACTAAGTAAATAATCCAGCAGATGGAAAGCCGTACAATAGTTTTCAAATTGAACCACGCATGTACAACACACAAAGCTTTTATTGCATTTTCCGCAATGCAAAGTGCAGACACACGTTTTGCACTGCGTAAAATCCTTTTACATCCCTCCATCTCTGAAAGACTTTTTCTTTCTTCGATATCTGAGTAGAAAGGTCATTTTTATCAGCTAGAGGATAAAGTAAATTTGAATTTAGAACATCGTGTGCACTAAGTTTGAGAATGCAAAATATCATTAAACCTATTTACTTCTACCTCTACGGTGCCGAATTTATCATACAACTTCTTTTTAATTTATTGAAAACTAAGACTCGGAAATAAGATCTCATTTCATAACACCTCAGCGACCTCACCTCAGTGACCGGTAGTGGTTTAATTTCTGAGCGTCTCCGTGCTTCGGAGGGCACGTTAAGCGGTCGGTCCCGGTTGTAGCTATTTGGTAACAGTCGCTGGGCGGTTTGATCAACTCTGACACTAGGCTAACCACTGACCATACCATTAAATAATAGTGATGCAACAGAGACTGGGCCTATTTGTGAGTTTGCGTATTTATACACTTGTGTAGTAAAACGTATCTGGCGCAGATAGTACCTAGTCGGTAGTCTTCATTTAGACTAAATAGCCGAAATTCTATCAGGAGAATATTATTATTGATGTTGGTGATGCAGCCCATTCCCACTACAGGGCAAGGACATCCTCTCCCAATAAGAGGGCACAGCCTATATTCCGCCAGGCTGGGGAGCTACCCGCTAAGTTGCCGAACATCGGGATAGTGATCGGCGTTCAAATAAAGGTTAAAAAGCGGCCAAGTGCGAGTCCGACTCGCCCATGAAGGGTTCCGTAGCAGCAAGTAAATAAAAGTAATAATATAAAATTTCTTGTAGTAGATGATTGAATGAAAGGGAAATTGCAGTTTATGATTTATGACGTATTAAAAGTAATGTAGGTACATCATATATTTCTTTAGTTTTATCGTTCTCTTATTTTAGACGTAACAAGGGGGGAGCGGGGGGGGGGGGCTGCGCGAACAAATTTTACCACTTTGGAAATGTCTCTCGCACAAACTATACAGTTTAGAAAATAATGATATTAGCAAACTCAATATAATTTTTGAAGACCTATTCATAGATGTTATGGTTATGCTTATGTATGGGTTGAAATACATATATATGACTTACCCACATTTATTGGCTTGACGAAAAAATAATTATGAGTTTCAGTTCTAACTATGGGGAACCCCCATAATTTATTGTTTTTTTTTCTTTTTAGTATGAAAATCTTAATGCGGTTCACAGAATACATCTACTTACCAAGTCGGACAGACAGATATACAGACATGACGAATCTATAAGGATTCCGTATTTTTTAAGGAACCCTAAAAATGACTCAATCAATCGTTAAATCGGTTTCATAAGCACATGTGACGTCTTAAATGGTCCGGAATCGATTTTCAACGTCTAACTAAGCCGATTTAACGATTGATTAAGTCATTTTTAACCTTTATTTATTTAAACGCCGATCACTATCCCGATGTTCGGCGACTTAGCCGGCAGCCCGTGTTCTAGTGCTAGCAGTCTTCAAATGCCATGAAGACCATTTTTGGAGAACTCTCAGACATGAAAAGTAATACAATTTTTATAGTTTCAAGTGTTAGCAATATATATATATGAGCGTAAATTACTACTTAAGTCCCCTGTAAGGCTGTTACATAGCTCGTAGAGCCGACGGCCGCTGGGACAGAAAGGTTCTCGAGTGGCGACCACGAACCGGAAGACGCAGCGTGGGCAGGCACCCTACAAGATGGACCGATGATCTTGTGCGGGTCGCTGGAAATCGCTGGATGCGGATAGCGCAAGACCGGCAATTGTGGAGATCTTTGGGGGAGGCCTTTGTCCAGCAGTGGACGTCTTTCGGCTGATATGATGAAGGCTGTTGGAAATGAAACTCTTAATTTAATCTGCCGGTCGGTATCGACCCATAACGATTCGCACATGCACCCTGGACAGTTGGAAGATGCAAGCTTGATTGATGCAGCTCGATGACCCGGCGGTGACGATTGCATTCACCAGTTTGAGTTTACCTAGACCTAGACAATTGCTTTGCTTGCCTTTGGTGAAACATGATCCATACTCGTATGCAAATAAACAAATTTTTTTAGACAAGTATATTACCATATTGAAACATTCATTGGAGTGCTAGCTGTGCCCCGCGAATTTACTCGCGTTAAGCTTTATAAATTATTGCCTATGTGTTATTCGGATTATAACCTATATTAGGTACTACTAAATTCATTAAAATCCTTTCAGTAGTTTTTGCGTGAAATGTAACAAACATCCATACATACTCACAAACTTTCCCATTTATGATATAAGTAGGATAAATTGATAATATTTGCAGTGTTTATGAGAAACCTACTTATAACACCTGCTGTCACCGATATCAAAGCCTAGGATACGCGGTACCCCCGGCGGGCGCCGCCGCCCGGATCACACATTGTGGTCGGGGGGGTCCGGATCGCTGTCGAGGCTACCATGAAGTACCTGGGGTTGGTGCTCGACAGCCGGTGGGACTTCGGACCCCACTTCCGGCGGCTGGTGCCTAAGTTGATGGGCGCGGCTGGGGCGCTATCAACGCTGCTTACCAATCTGGGGGGCCCGAGCGCAGCCTGTAGGCGACTCTATATGGGGATCGTGCGATCGATGGCCCTGTACGGGGCTCCGATCTGGGCGGCTGACCTGACGGCCGGTAGCATTGCTGTTCTGCGGAGACCGCAGAGAGCTATGGCCGTCAGTCATCAGGGGATATCGCACGGTCTCCTACGAGGCGGCGTGTGTACTGGCCGGATCCCCGCCCTGGGACCTCGAGGCGAAAGTACTCGCGTCACTGTACCGGTGGCGCGAGGAGATGCTGGCGCAAGGAGGGCGGCCTATGCAGCGACACATGGAGCTGCGTCGGTCGCAGCTTCGCGAGGCCCTGGTGGCGGAATGGCGGGACAGGCTCTCGCGCCCAACCGCCGGCCTCGTCACTGTCGAGGCGGTCCGGCCGGTACTCGAGCTTTGGCTCGGGAGGAGGCACGGCTCCCTGTCGTTTCGGGTGACACAGGTACTCTCGGGGCATGGCTGCTTCGGGAAGTACCTGTGTCGCATAAACAGGGAGCCGGACGCCCAGTGTCACCACTGCGTCGACTGTCGGGAGGACACGGCGCTGCATACGCTTGCAGAGTGTGCCGCTTGGGAGGAGCAGCGCCGTGCCCTCATTTCTGGAGTAGGCAGTGACCTGTCGCTGCCGGCCGTCGTAAATTCGATGGTTGGCGGCGAAGAGTCCTGGGACGCGGTGGTTTCCTTCTGCGAGACTGTCATCTTGCGGAAGGAAGCTGCGGAACGGGAGAGGGAGATCACATCCTCTCACCCGGCCCGCAGCAGACGCACCGGGCGTCGGCGGAGGGCGGATAACGCCCTCTTCCAGCCCCCCTAAATGGGTCCAGGGGCGGCGGACTCAGGGGCGTCCGTCGCCTACTACACATCTGGACCCGAGGCGGCGGCGCGACGTGTTCCACGCGCGCCCCTCTTAGACGTTGCGGGGGGAGTTCAACACCTCACTCCCCCCGCTAATGCGAGGAGGCCCGCAGACATGGGCCAGCACCAGCTAGGGGTTGCGGAAGTATCGTTTGTTCCCGCGACCCCCGGCGTAGGTGTGAGACGGAACACCGGGGTGGTTTTTAGTCAGTAGGAGTCTGACAGACCCCTCCGCCTCCCCCAAGGCGGAGGACATCCATGCAGGATTTTCCACCCCACAAAAAAAAAAAAAAAGGATACGCGGTACCCATGGAAACTAAGTTGTGGAGGTGATGACTACCCATCGGTGATACCAACCCGCATTATTGTGCGAGTGTAATAATTTCGAGATACCGTTCGTGGCTTTCGTTCTATAGGTCAATTATTTATATACAAGAGCCAGTGTTTCCACACAAAACACACCACTCACCCCATATAAGGCTATGTTTAAATGAAAATATACTTACCAGTTTTTACTTACCTCGCTTAATTGGACGGTGGTCTCGAACTATTTCCTCCACATTTTTCTCGTACAATTTCGAGTTAATTAAGAGTTTATCTGATATGACTTATATGATTTCATACATTCTACTAACTGTGTCGCATTAGATAGGACTATAAATCTTGTGTCGTAACTTTTACGCCACATGTGACGAGAAATAAAACTAAAGAGTAGTTTCGTTTGTTTTTATTACTCGGTGTTCGTTAACACAATATAAAGTACTATATTTTGGTTCAGTCGGGAACTTAAAAAAAAAACAACTAAACGCTAAGTTTTGGTACTAAACAACGCGAACTGTACCGGTGGCGCTATAGGTAAACAATACTTTGTAACTATTTTACACCTGAGTACATTACAATTGGCATACAGTTTTTAATATTACATATTTATCATATTACATTATACAATCATAACTGACATAATAGTAACTTGCGCTGAGGGTCCAATAGCTCTGTTACGCCATATTGAAACTGAACGAAAACAGTCCTATAACCTTTGAAATAACAATGTTACAATCGTTGTGAAAGTGCTATTGGTAAACAGGGCGACTCCTGCCTAAGATCGAGATCGAGATCGGAAGTCATTCGTTCAATCGCCTTCAGCGTTGAATATCGATTCCGGACCATTTATGACGTCACATGTCCTCATGGAAGCCGATTGAATGAATGATTTAGTAATTTTTAACCTTCAACTATTTAAACGCCGATCACGATCACGATGATAGGCGACTTAGGCGGATGCCCCCTGTATGGTTTCCTTAGTCACGTAAAGATGTTAAACAATGTGATCTACAACTGAGTAGCCCAACATTGGTGTTTTAATGGTCATTATTCCATACTGCATTTTTGCTTAGTTGTAGATTGCCCTTACAGGTCGATTATTATTATCGATTATTAGCAAGTAGCATCTTCTGATAAAGAGGTAGTTAAAAATAAATTATTGTTCTAAAAAGAAGATGCGAGACTTCCAGTAGATTTGGGACGAATAGTCTTACCTTCAGTGCAATAAACAATCCCGCATCCTAAGGCCTCCTACGCACTATGCGGTTAGCCGGAATGCGGTCAGCCGTCACCAATCAATATTGCTGACCGGCTGCCGCAACACAGTGCGAATAATAACTACTTTCTCGTACAAATATACGGTCAGCCGCACGGCCGGCCGCATTGCGGCTAGCCGCATAGTGCGTAGGAGGCCTAAAACTGCCAATTACCAGACGTCGCGCTGTTACTTGCCCTAAAAATTTGCTTTTTGAACCCACGACCCCATTATATACTGTTTTAACGTACTACCTCTAGACCAGCCATACTCAACCTTTTTTATAGGGGCCTCAAACACTTTACAGTCATGTTGTAAGCAAAAATTATTTAGGTCTTAATTAAAACGCATTTTAAAGTACATACATTATTGATGAAAAAAGCAGCCAAGTGCTTGTCGGACTCGCCCATGAAGTGTTCCGTAGCAGCAAGTATTTGAGTTGATAGAAACAGCTTCCGTCTTTTGCTATTTGGCTACGGAAACCTAAAAATTGTAACTTCAGATGGGCTCATAACAAAGGGCTCGGCGGGCCGCAGGTTAAGCATAGCCTTTACTACATGACCACCAAGGAATCAAGTTTCTATATCAGTAGTAGATCACATAATTTAAACTTTTACCCGATCAAATACTAAACATTTTGTACAGACGCCAGCACATCAAGCTACGTCAATCTGTCAAATTTCCCCAATTGAAAGTGAACCTTAAACTTACGTGATAAAGTTAAATATCTATAAAAAAAATTGACAGATTGGGTTAGCTGGATGTGCGCGTCTGTACATATACTAAAACTTTATTTTCCTTAGAAAAGGCCAAAACTTACTCGTAGACCTCTACGCGTTACTTCAGTCCGATTGTAATGAACTCGTTATCTCTAAATATTTATATGTTATTATGTCACCACAAGTGTTTTACGTGCTCTATGACTAACTTATGGTATGGCTTCTGCACCCATCGTTTATAAGTTATCCATACTTATACCAATATAGTTACACACGGCTACATATCAAGCTATACACTTCCAGTATAAGATGCATTGTTTTTTTTTTATGACAGAGGACGATTAACGAGCAAGTGGGTCACCTAATGGAAAGTGATCGATGTTACGCAACACCAGAGGAGTTGCGAGTGCGTTGCCGGCCTTTAAGAGTCAGCAGACAAGTGTTGCTGACCCTTCCCCCCCCCCCCCCCCAATGAGCTCTGGTGATCTTACTCACACGCAGAAAGACAACAT
This sequence comes from Pseudoips prasinana, assembly GCA_951640165.1. NCBI lineage: Eukaryota > Metazoa > Arthropoda > Insecta > Lepidoptera > Nolidae > Pseudoips > Pseudoips prasinana. The sequence continues at coordinate 14,922,325 of OX621236.1, read as the reverse complement.
TAAATTATTAAGTTTATTATTAAGGAATGTCTTCTGTAAGGTGGAGGTACTTCCCCAGTAGGGCTGCTCTTTAAGCGAATGAACGATGTGCCCTACCTCTCAAAAAATGTATAGGATTTCCATACAATAAGAGGTCAGCTTATATTGGAAATGTATAGCTTGATATGTAGATATGTAGCCGTGTGTACTCATTATGAAGTTACTATATACACGAAAAGCATAAAAAATATAGAGGCAGTTTCCGAATTAATATTTTTCCGTAAATTTCAAAGGATATGACCGCAAAACATTGGGTGCAATCTTTTATATATATCACAGGGCTTAGCGTTATTATACACACAGAAAAATATACATACAATTATCGATACTTATCTTATTCGATAAACTAACTATGAGAGTAACATCGATTCTGAGATAAATATCAAATTACATTTATAATAAGGTCATGTGTGAAGTGAGACTTGCGCACTGTGGGTTTCGTATCTCGCAGAAACCTAAAAGTATGTAATAAAGAGAGGGACAGCAACAGAATTACCAAGATTCTTAATACTGATTCGAAAACTTTAATAATATCTGAATTCCTTCGTTCCCCTATCTTTATTATCATGCCAGGGTACAGTTTCAAAGAATGTGTAACCCACCGTTTTGTTTTCAATTCCAACTTTTGGGATTACTACTTTGAAATTGCCTCATATCATACGAACTGTGACGTAACGATAAAGCGGGGTGAATAGAGACTTCATCCACAAGTCACCCCGCTTTTATGGTTACGTGGCAGTTCGTTTGAAATGAGGGAGATATATACTATTCAACCTATTTTATGGCACCTCAATCTTTTAGGTTTCTTTTATGGGATTCCAGGGGGTTTACTGTTTGATTTTTTTCCATGCCTTTTAAGTTCTCTCGTTTCCATATTTGCCGGCAATTTTGAATTTGGAACTGTTCTATATTCGAATGTGTTTAAATCTCAAAACAGTTGAAAGTTAGTTAATGCCATTGTTTAGTCAGAGCGTCGATTGGAATATGTCAGGTTACGTCCGAAAATGAATCTTAAAAGGCATGCCTCGTACACCTATCAAGAAGTCAGAGGGTATGCCGAAGATAGGGTGAAATAGAAGTTCCGCCAACAAGATCATAGCTTGTGAATAGATAACTATGATCAGCTAAAAACTGATTGACAGAGAAATAGACAGACGGCGCATGCTCTGTCTGATTATTCTGCGGTTTAAAAATTTAGGTACAATTACCAACAAATCTATTCAAAGCAATGCTTTACGTCATACTGCTTTCTATGCGATAATTTATAAAACGAACACGCATTTGACAGGTGTCAGATGTAATTAAATGTCTTTTATATGTGTTTCTAAAAAGGAAATAATATTCAAACACTGGCATACACACAACTCCGTACAGAGACTAAATTGATGCGACCTAAAAACATTATTGTCAAGAGCCGTAACAATCCTCCATACTGGAGCGCACTGCTTCATATGTTTGCATTCGGCCTCAGAACATATTAATTACAAAATTATATTCACTTCTCTATAATACACATTTCTATAATACAATCCGCACAATTCACAAAATAAACTTAAACTAATAACATCTAAGCTGTGTAAATACACATAGATACGTATTATTACATAATGCATTATGATATATACAACGTGTCTATATAAATTACTAGAAGCTTTAAATAGTCATGAAATGAACCACTTGTGGAACGTTAAATTGATAAATATGAACTATATTTCGAGGCGCCAGACGATCTCACCGGTCTGTAAGTGATTGGCGAAGTTAAGCAACTAGGCTCGCGGTCAGTCCATAGATGGGTAACCAAAAGGCGACGCTTAGAAATTAAGCCAAAGTGGTTTAATTTCTGAGCGTCACCGTGCAGGGACAGCTCATTAAACTGTCGGTCCCAGTTGTAGCCATTAGACAAAGACGTTGAGCCATGTCAGAGGCCTAAAGGGCGGCTTGAACCACTACATAAGGGTAACCACTGCCCATACGATAAGTAAGTAAGGCATGTTTGTTTCTTCCAATAAAATGTTCAGGGCCCGAAAGAGCCCGTTAAGTGTCACACTCTGTTGCCATAAGGACTTCAATGACAACAGATAATCGAAAGCCTAATAGAAACAGGTTCCATCTCGATTATTGGTTGTCTATGGGTTTTAAACTCATATGGCAGTGCCGAGCCCATTCGATGTGGGAAAAAGACGGAACGGAAATTCATATTACGAACATCAGCTGATCGCTATCTTCACATGTGAAATAAAAAATGTCATCCACGAATTTAGCAATAGGTTCTTTAGTTTGATGCGTAGATGAAACACATTTAAGCTACTCTCATTATTTTGTTACAAGTATTACCATATGCTTATTGGAAAATTATGTTGAAATTAAACGGAACATTTAAAAGTCCATTAAATCTATTACGAGCTTTGTGTTCAGAAACATAAAACAGTGCACAACAAAACAATGTTTAAATAACGTCAAATGCATTACAGATTACACAAACAGTTGGTTTAATAACAAATAAAAACTTTAAATGCTGTGTCTATGGAATACAAAAGTGGCGGTAAAAATCTTAATAAAACAACAAAACGTTTTCAAAAAAAGATTGTAAAATCTGACGTGCCGAGTATTTTAAATAGTTTTAAAACAAATTCGCTTTGATACACAGTTCCCTTATATTTTACAAGGGTATCATCACTAAGTGATAAAGTACAAAGTAATTTGTGGCGAATATAGCGATAATTTGTTCAGAAACGTTTACAATAACGAATGTTATAATTATATCCCTCTCTGCTTGAATTGATTAAAATTAACGTGCTATAAATAAAGTTCATTGACCTTATTCTGGAAAAAAAATGTATTTATTAATTGAAATTTGATTGATTCGATTTTATACATATAAAACAACCAAGAGTATATATAATAAACCGGAAGAAAATCAGACTTGAATCACTGAAAAATCTAAAATCAGGAAAAAGAAATATAATATGCTTTATGTATACTAAATTAGCAATAAATCTAACTAACTAATAACAACATTGGAACACAATCATTTATTTAAATATTTACAGTTGCTACGTAACACTACTGAACGTAAAATTATGAGTAAAATGGTCCTACTCGATGGTCCTAGTTTAATTTAAAACCATAGCTACTAAATGCAGCCAAACTGTGTGCGTGTGCGTGTGTGTATGTATCTGTGTGTGTCATGCTACAACCCCACGTCATCCCGCACACAAACTACTATTTAGTAGACAGAGTAGAGCTTCTTTACGCCGTTAATAATTTTAATATTTTGATTTTCATGGAAATCCGTTCTTAGCATTTAAATACAACTTTTTATAGCTTTATATTAAACTAGAACCAAACAATAGACTTTCTTATTATAAAACTTAACCACAAACTTAACTTCGTTATGAGAACAAACATACATAGCACTCATTTTTGTTCTTTGGTCAAAATTTTATTGAGAATATTAGCGTTCGCCAATTATAAAAGGAGCAAAAAGATATTTATATTAAATTGCATGTTAACTACCTAAAAGACAACAATACAGATGATTGAATTAAAAACAAAAGATACTGGCGCGAATTAAAAAAAAACAGATAAATCAAAACTGCGTACCTAATTACGTCTTCAATCATTAGAAATAGGAACACATTATTTCTACACATCCAGTTACATTTAATCCTACGCCATTATACGGATATTTTTCGAACTTATATAGTCATTGGACAGTCAAATAGAAAACAAGTGGCGCTCTAATTTCAAACGTTTCAATGAAACTGGGACTTCTATTTATCAAGATACACTTCAGAAGGTATCGACGACTTATAAAACGTTATCCGAGCCGCATACATTTTTCCTTTGTCTTTGCTCGACTGTACTATGCATATTAATGGGGCAATCTCTTTGTGCCAACACCCACAGTTACCAACTAGAACTCACTCACCATTCGGATTCCTACTATTAATTACAATCGGAAAGTGACCTGAACGCAATATTTAACACCCATACATTTACGCTCATCTATCGATCGGAACTAGAGGTATACTTATCGTTCAGACGATATTACACAATATAACAGAAAATAACCTATTTATATAAATTATTACTTCTACCCACACATTATTGAGGTATCCTGAGCAATTTGATACGATCTATACTTATAACTCGGCGTCCACCAAACTTACACTGAGAGAGCCCGTTAATTCAATTGATGAGTAATCAGTATCCGTTCATACGTTAGCGTGATTGATTGAGGCTACTAACAGTCTCAAAACTCCCCCAGCGTACGACACGATCGATCAATCGCGTCGATTCAATCACAAACAATCCCAATTGACCGTATCCTGTTCTTTATATAAATGAGAAAAGCTTGTCGGGAAATAAATTTGACTGTCGACCGCGCGATGTTCGACTCGCTCAGCCCTACTCCAAAAGTTCCACTGGGAAAGAATGAAATACGACTCCAAGTTTGAGAATTCATTTTCATTTAACTGCACTTTTTAGCCTTCGATTTAATAGTCGACGTGTAGACGTCGCTTAAAAATAGAGCGATAGAACTCTAAACTTGGCATTCACATTCAAAGTTTATCCCCTGAAGCCTGCTAAACTAAGTTACGATTACGGTACATGCCAGAAATCGGTACGGTACGTCCCACCGCTAAGATTGGTGGTATTTATTCTAGAAATCCATACTGTAAACGTCCAATGGAATACTCTAGAAGAGAGCAATTGCCACGGACGTTTGGTGGTGATCCCAGGAAAATATATATGTACCACGCCTACACTAAAGGCTACATTTCGTTGGGTTCAACCTATATGCATTACCTACCCTGTATCTATAAACGTCAACATTCATTCAACAATATAGTCTCAACATTACCTACTACAGACATATTTATATATTGGATGTTTACTTTTAACAGTAAAGGATGGACTTAGAGCGCTTCTACAACAATAGTAAAGTATAAAACAGCTGTCCAAGTAAATAAAAAAAAATATATAAGAAAGATGTACAATTTTAGAATATCTTTTATAAATGCACGACGATTATTTTATTAGTAAATAAAATAAAATGATCAGTGTACCGCGCAGTCAAATCGTATTCGTTCCGCACGTACTCCGCTCTGAGAAATGTACTTAACGCATACAATATTTACACATCGTCTCGACGAGACCGTTGAATAAAAAATAGCTTTCTTTATTCAATTTTGTGGTTATTTATGACTAGTGTATACACTAGGATAGAGACGTCACGTCGTCTTCGGCGCATTACTTGCCTCGGTTCTTCTCAGTGGTGGCGTCTTCGAGGTTGCTGTCCCAATCGAATTCGGTGACACCGGTCCGCGACACCTCGCCCAAGTGCCGCCATCGGTATTCAAAGTCAGAATCTCGCTTCTTCAACGCTTCGAATCTGTACAGAAAAGGTAATCAGGTCAACCTATTGCAGAGCACAGGTGTTGATACATGGAGCACGTAGCGCGCTGCAAGCATACACGAATATAATTGCTCCGGCAATCACAAGGCACACAGTTCAATTAACAACACAAACACGTTGAAACGCTTACACCATCGTACAAACAATTGACGACACGAAACATAAACGGCTAAAATTCGTCCTAAAATTACTCTGACACACTTATCGAACTTAAGTCCGTCCGAATCGGGTGTAGGAAAGAAATAAAAGGGAATTCTATCAAATCGACCGTGGGTAGTACGTACCGCAAATGTGCGGTATAAAGGGCACAGTAGATATCCCCTTAGATTAGAAACACCCAATCTAAAGCGACGTTTCTCAACTTATATCCTCGGGTCACGGCGACATGTCGAGGTCGGAAAATAAATATGTATCGTATGCGGAGAAAGTCTAGCCGAGCGTGAATATACTGCCTGCGTTGGGCTCGTGAAATAATGTTTATTTTCAAACATAATTCTGCTCTTTGTGTAGAGATAGATATACGCCAGCGCCGTGGTTAAAATTAATTGTGTTTTAACTACGTGCGAACAGTACGCGTGGGTGTCCCTGACAAAAGGGTTTCGTTATCACCTACCGATATGGAACCCTAAAACCTTTCGCGTCGTTAAACCGTATTATTAGTGAGCCGTGCGAGACGTAAAACAGCCGATCTTTACTTGATAACATTCCGTTTTTGTGTGAATGTAAAAAATGGCTGCGCATTCGTAAGCTTCATTGAAAATCAGGTTTGTAAGAAATTTAGTTTAATTTTCTTTTAGGGTGTCGGAGATATAAAAATGAAAACAAATAACTGCTACTCCTCTATCTATCGATACAAATGTACTAGAAGGCGAAACTCAGTGTTATGATGCTATCCTTGAAATTGGATGGCGATTACTATTGCTGCGACGAGATTGGCAAATGAAAATTCGGTTTTATGTTAAAATGGATTCTGCGATTGCAAATCGTAAAGAAATTGCGGCGAGTCCTCTGGCGAGTAAATAAAATTGTTAACTGTATTTATATTTTACATATATGTTTGTATATCGTTAATATGGAAAGGAAAACGGTTCCTAAGTAAAGTCAGTATCAACAAACATAAATGACATCCTTTGAGAATAGGAGTTAGTGGGATCTATTTGGGTAGTCCTTTGTAAATAAACAGTGACAAATGAAAGTGTCAGTATATTTTGAACGCGGGCTTCTTAGTGGACTCGTAGAGCTCCAGATCAAGTTAGTGAGTCCCTTTGTGTGCCACTTGGGGCTGGAAGATTACCATAAATTAACGTACCTTATTAAAAATTAAATTATTCCCGAAATCCATAGCTCTAGGTAGAGTTAATAACTCTCCTGACGTGGCTACTTAAGCAGGGTGGAGTACTACATTTGACAACCTTGTAGGCGTGGTTTAAATGCTTGCATTTCACGCCGCAGGTCGTGGGTTCGATTCCCACCCAGGACAGATATATGTGTGCAAGTAGGTACCTACATGTCGCTTAATGTGGGCTATTGGGCCGGGAAGTGATACCATTTTGCAAATCATTTCCTTTAAATAACGTACCATTTGAATGCAATGCTGTGTGATGACGGCGGTGAATATAAGAATATCATCACCCCATCTCGGGATGAGATGGGGTGATGATGGGCGTACAAGTCGACCTGAGGTTATATCTACCAGAGGACGAGCAGCAACCTACTTCCGAGTACTATGACCATCTTACTGCGATCGCCAAATCGCCTGCCAAGCGTGGCGATTATGGCATATCCCCCATGAATCGTCATGGGGGGAGGCTTGTCCAGCAGTGGACTTCTTTCAGCTGCAATGGTGATGATGATGATGATGACCTTTTGAATATGAAGTTTTTGAGAACTCATGGAGCTCGATAAACTACTTCGCTGAGAATAATGCGGCTAGCGTTGCACTGCACAAGGTCGCGTGTGTAGCGTAGAACGTTGAACGCCAAACAAATTAAAATAACGTACCGTTTGAATATGAGGTTCTTGGAGCTCGAGGTCGAATGAGTTAAATCGCTTGGACCACTTGGCTGGGGAGAATGCGGGTAGCGCTGCATTACACAACGTTGCGTGTGAAGCGTAGAACGTTGGACGTCAAACAAATGAAAATGTACCTTTTGAATATGAGGTTCTTCGCGAACTCATAAAGCTCGAGGTCGAGTGAGTTGAGCCGTTTAATGTGAGTTACTTGAGCTGGGGAGAGCGCGGCCAGCGTTGCACCGGACACCGTCGCGTTGTGTTGCATGAACGGCACCGCGAACAGCAGGTTGAACGTCTCTTCAAACACGTATTGGGATTTCTGCACCAAAAGAGAATATAAATTAAATATTGTTGTAATATGATTTATCATTTAACTTTTTTGCTAGTTCAGAATCATTACGATAGCTGTAATTTCAGTTAGAGTAAAGGACATAAAATGTAGTAATAATCATTCACGCACGGCCATCTGTGATTCTACCGGCTAAGTCGCCGAATTTCGATTTCTTAAATGGCGTTCAAATAAATAAAGATTAAAAATGACTTAATCAATCGTTAAATCGGATTAAACGTTGACAATCGATTCCAGACCATTTATGACGTCACATGTGCTCATGGAAGGCGATTTAATGATTGATTAAGTCATTTTACCCTTTATTTATTTGAACACCATTTAAGAAATTGATGTGCGGCGACTTAGCCGGTAGAGCCCCTGATCCGAAAATAAGTGCGTCTACACAAGGCTACATATAAAGCTATACACCAATATAAGGTGACCTCTCATTGTATGGAAATCCTATACAAAGCTGGAGCAGCTTATACTGGAAAAATATAGCTTGATATGTAGCCGTGTGTACTATGGAAAACAGATAAGTGATATATAACATATACTACTTTTGTTTTGTAAATACATGCTTACATAGATAATGACATAATTTTGATCAAAAGGCAGGCAAACATAAATAAAATTATTTTAAATCTTTAACAACTGTTTGGAAAGTATGAAAAGAAAAAAAAACACACAGATGATAATATTCCTCTTTTGGAGGCGGTTAAAACATAATCAGCCTGGTTTCGTCCATCGTCGTGTCCAGCAGTCATTTCTACCAAAGGTTTGTATATCGTAGCCATTTGGAGGGCCTTGCCGTGGTTACCGCAGTTGGCATGCGAGTTGGCAACCGCGGTTATGAGGCATCTAGTACACAAGTGGCGGTTCTGCCCGACTACCCGGTGTATCAATTAGTCGCCGTTTACGACATTCACAGTAAGATATGGGGTACCAATGAGATATGAAGATATGAGGTGAAATCACACGGCCAAATGACTATCAATAAGGAAATTAAATCGTAACACAATTGACGCTGATAACTTAGATTCGTTTCCCATTTGTACGACAATAACTCTACTACTCCAACCCAAACACGTAATAGATTCAAGTCTAATATTTAGTAGCGCATTTCGAAGTGATACGTGCCTACTTTGGAAAGGCGCTCCTGTCAATAGCATATAGCTATAAACTTGAAAGGTATGTGACATCTTTTATGGAAAATGGCAGTCAAGTGTGTCGTGGCTTTTAGTAACTGCACTTTACAGCTTATATGCGGGTGTGAGAAGTGCCACTGTTAAGAGGCTGACAAAACCTAATTTTACCGTTTCATGCCCGTACAACATAACCAGTACAATGGGTGACCGCCAAAGTATTTTAATTTCTAAGCGTCTCCGTGCTTCGGAGGGCACGTTAAGCTGTCGGTCCCGGTCGGTCAACAGTCGTTAAGCCACGTCAGAGGCCTACTGGGTGACTTGAACAGCTCTGACACTAGAGTTACTACCCCCCATAAGATAAGTAAGTAAGTAAGATTACAAGACTATCAAAACGAGCTAATAAGCAAAGTGTATTTCGCCTTAATTATATTACACGTTATAAATACAAAAATAATGATACTTAATAATATTATTTTACAAAAGTAGACACAATCTGATTCCACAAACGATTTTAATTAGATTAATAAGGGGCGCCCTTATCTGCTTCGGAAATAATATTACTTACTAATTAACCGTAATGGGAAACGTACAAACATTGGCATTTCGGTGGGTACACTTGCACTACGAATTACGCTCTTATTAACTACGCAATAAAGACGCTGTCACAATGAATCAGCCGACGTGGGGGCGAGTTTACGTCAATACTTTTAATTGTATGAGTACCTATAGGTTGACTTGTTAATAATAATAATTAATTAGTCAATAGATGTGAATTTTTGAATCGTTTATCAAATTCAACATAGAGGGTAACAGACAGAAATATGATATACTATTAAACAAGCAATTATGGATTCCATTTATATTTCTTCTATGTACAGACGCCAGCACATCCAGCGACCCCAATCTGCCAAATTTCTTTTATCGATTTTCAACTTTGTCACATAAGCATAAGGTTCACTTTTAATTGGGAAAAATTTACAGTTTGGGGTAGCTTGATGTGCTGGCGTCTGTACACAAATATTGTCATCTAATAGATGAACGTTATTAGTATATAAACTAGTAAATGCACGTGTGGCATAGCGGTTAAGTCAGTCGATCGCCACTTCATGTCCCGGATCGCCGATTCATGCGCAGGACAACTATTTTTGTACGAACAGCAACGTGTCAAACCAGAATATGTAGGTCCTGGGTGGAACAAACTATCTAAGGATGTGATTTTTTTACAATTTACCGCAAATCCAGGTACAGTGGTTACCATTGGACTAAGACGTTTATTGGTCACCAAGATAAATAATCATCATCATCATCATATCAGCCGAAAGACGCCCACTGCCGGAAAAACGCCTCCCCCAAAGATCTCCACAGCCGAAGAATTAACAAATCCTCAAACCCGATTCAGATTAATAAATTATAATATTCACCGTTTCAGTGGATATTTATGAAACATATTTAAGAACCATCTCAATTAAACTATACCTAACTATCAGAAGAAAATGCTAGCTTAAAATTCTAAAAACAGATGACACAAAAGATACACAGCCATGTTCTTAAGTTATGACACCTGTCTTGTGATAGGGGTTGAAAAGATTATTATTTCCAGTGGGCGCAATTTTATTACGTTTGACCACTATTGGTCGCCGAGATAAGTAAGAAACCGAAGAAAAGCCTTTCCTTTCCCAATTTAAAATCCTAAACAACCTCGTAAAGTACCCATCTGCTTTTGTATGGGACGCGAGGATCGGAAGTTTTGCTATCTTTTGGCTCATGTCCAGAAGTGTACCGAAATGGGTTATATAACTCGATTGAAGTTGCTGATACCTAACTCTAATTCTTAAGAGTTATTTTTCACACTATGGGATATATATTAAATATCAAATAATATTTTATTTTACGAAACGTATTTTTATTTAACTTTCGCGGCGGCATTTCTATTGATAAACGTAGGTACTAAATTACGTGCACTCACTATTGCACACCCAGCACTAACGACTGGCGAGATCACACGCAGTATACGAGTATACTACTAAACATCATCATCATCATAACAACTGTAAGAAGTGCCCTGCTGGACAAAAACCACCCCTAAGAATCATCTTGGAGGGATATGCCATAATCGCCACTCTTGGCAGAGTGTTGGCGATCGCAGTATAATAATAATATATAATAATAATAATATCTAGGGACAATGTCACACAGATCATCCTAGCCCCAAACTAAGCAAAGCTTGTACTATGGGTACCAGGCGACGATATACATACTTATATAGATAGATAAATACTTAAATACATAGAAAACATCCATGACTCAGAAACAAATATTCGTGCTCATCACACAAATATTTGCACTTACCGGGATTCGAACCCAGGACCACCAGCTTCGTAGGCAGGAGCACTACCAACTAGGCTACGGTGACCGTCCGTATGATGATCATAGTACTCAGAGAGAAGCTGCTGCCCTTCCGCTGGTAGATATGCCCTTGGGTCGACTATCTACGCCCCCCACCAGATGTGATGGGGTGATGATATTCTGATATTCCCCGCCGTCACCACACATCAAACTGCCATATTCTCTTAAATAGGGGTGAACCACAACGAACTTCCTGGTACCATGACATCCTAAAACCTGATCTTCAGTTGTACGTAGGGAAATGCTCTAGTCGCACGGAGTGTTGGGCTCGACCCACTAAAACCAACACGGTAGCCAGCCTCACAGTGCCTGTAGCGGGGGCTCTGGGTACTCGTGAGCGATCTCTTCACAGAAGGAGGCCACCGCGTTCCATCCGGTTGTCGCCGCCAGCATAGCCGAAACCGCTGCTGGCAGCGAGAGGTCCAATCTTATTTCAGCGACCATGACTCGCCTCTCGGGGGCCCAAGCTGGGCACTCCTCGAGTGTATGCTGGGCCGAGTCCGGACCGCCTCCACAATGGTGACACGTCGGTGTCGACTCTCTACCTATTCGACACAGATACTCACCGAAGCAACACTAACGCAACATAGGACTTGGCATGCGCTACAAGTACTTTATATACCGGCTTTGCTTTTGTTGTTCTTATATATTTTACGAGTAGCGTGTAAGTCAGTTTCAGAAATGGGATAGCAGCGCAATAAATACGTTACGCGGCACTCATTTACACGTAACGACAGTTTTACAATACATCCCATAAATTGACCCCCTCATTCATCACCATGGCAGTAACTACCCTGAGTCAAGGTTCGAATACCAAAGAGCTACTATGGCGAGAGTTACTTAGTTTGTATTCTTATTTGTTAGACGGTTTGAGCCACCGCGCGCCTATTTTCTCCGGAAATCAGTGAGTCTTCTACAATAGTAGTAAACGTCATGTAAAAATTGCGAAGGGCCATATTATTATGTTAGCACTTCGTGAATTGATGGGACATTGCCATTACATAAAAAATATGTTCTAGCGTAAAGGAAAAAAAACGAAATCAAACCAGTTTATGTTGTAAATAGGTATACTTTTGTTGTTTATCCGTTTACATTAGATCAATGTTTTACATGACGTTTACGGTTAGCCAAGGAGACTGTCACTGCTTAACCGGAGAATAGAGGTGAGTGAGGGCTCAAGTCGTCTAGCAAATAAAGGATTCATATGTATTTCGATTGTAATTATATTTTTAGGCCATGTCTCGTTTGATGCCAATTGTGTGACAAAGATTATGTAATAAATCATGAAAACTGTAGAGCCGCCGCCAACATAGTAAGTAAAATAAGCTCTGAAAAAGTCCTTAAGTCGAAAGTGTGCGTAAAAAAACTCATATTGACCCCCAGAGCAATGGAGAGGGCTACGCTAAAGTTTCCCCGTGAGATCCAATCAGACATGTTGGAATCCGCAGGTAAACCAAAGTAACCGTCATAACCACAAGAATTGTCAAACTCACACACATCGTTCGAAGAACCGACAGGCAGGTTCATGAAGGGCGAACACGAACAATAAGATGGAACGATTTAAGGTAACACACACATATTAACTCGGAAACGGATCGTAACCATATCAACACGTGTCGCTCAGTATTCTTTTAAAACCACCCACTGCAAAGCACACTAACTGTAACCTAAAGGACTCGCCTCGGAACCAGCTTACTGTAAGCGCAACGTCGCGTCCGCGTCGCCTAGCCGTAGCCGAGGCGTCCCCTAGCCGTAGCTGAATCGATGTATCGGAGTTGCTGATCCACTTTGGATACATTAGATTGACGCCTGTTTCACGCGAAAGGCGATACTCCCTTTCCGACATGATATGTGGGCCGACTCCTTTATGCGGGTAGCGCAAAACCGGCCACTCTCCTGCAGTGGACGTTTTTCGGCTGACCGAAGAATATTGCAAAAAGCACTGAAGTTTTTAATTCACATCTGATTTGAATCGATCTATATATTGTATATATTTATGAACGAGGCCAAACTAATAGCCAATAATCTAATCGTGTTCTTAATTGATGGGTGGCGATTAAGTCGTTTCCTTCCCTACATGTCACCTTTTTACAATCTAAGTTGACAGCAAAGATTGATTAGGCAGCCATTAGCCGCCACTGTTACTGTAGGCCATTATTACCGCGCTCGTTATTTACTATGTTTTAGAAACACATTAGTTTCATTTAAATTGCTTTTAAAATAAATAATGATGATAGACGGGAGATGGATGTGATAGATAATTCTTAAGAAAGCGATTAATAATGTAGAAGAATATTACTCTTATACATATAACTTTATTTTGATTACGGCCGCCATTCTCAATGGAAACTAACCAACACCGGTGCCCTCTCGAGTCCTGGACTCTCCTAAACCGTTGAGACTGTTGTCCGACACGACGAGGCTGAGTTCAGGAGAACGTGGGCACGCACGACCGAAAGCTTTACATACTCTTCGAGGCAGGGATTGTATCATCGCCAACTTCCTGACTCCAGGCTGCAACTGGGTAGTATTCTTGGCAGAAAAATCCCAATGAAATTTTTTAACATAAGCTGGGTTTTGACCTCACGTCTTCTTAATTTGAACTTGAACTCACTACCGCCAGACTAACTAATAAGCCTAATAAACAAAGAACCAAAGAGCAAAACATTAAATATAATAGATTGTAACTACCTTAGATATTTCATAAATTCGACTATGGTGGTGTGTACTGCATTGAAGTTTGTCATAAATGCGATCTGCATTCGATCACCACTTACATCACAATCACAAACTCGAGACACTTCTGAACAACTACATTCGATTAGTCTCCAATCTTCGTAAGTACAACCACGTATCCTTTTACCGTACGATAGGTATAACAATGGATCACCATGCATCGTCGAAGTTCTTTGAGAGCATTAATTACTCCTTATTATACATATACTGAACTCTCTCTTCACTTTCGTACTAACTTTTTATTTATAGGCAATGACCATAACAACACCCCTACTTTTAGTAATAACCATCTTCTACAATATCCATTCTTCACAACTCTCACTGCATTAAATGTCCCTTTTTTGTTCAGTCAATTCTTCTGTAGAATAGATCGGGATGATGATCAAAATACGTAATCTACGTGTTATGTTAATTCCGCTAATTGTCAGTTTAACCAAGCCGGGAATCATATTTACAATGTACAATTTGCCGATGCAAGAAGGACAATACAAATGCACCAGCATGATACCCAACACGTGATCAGTCCACGAACTTTTCTCACTGCATACCAACTCTTCGGGAGCTCGAATGCAACTGGGAGAAAATATCCATAGCCAAGTCCACCTTTGTACAACAATAACAGAGTTAAGAAAAATAACTCATTTTTACATTGACCACGGCAAACACCGGCGCGGCGGGTGTCTAAGCTTGCCATTCGCCTACGGACCGGTAAGTGCAACTGACTATGAGCTAAGCTTAGCACCTTATTTTTTTATGGGTTGAAAGCCCATAATGAAATAATTAAATTTATTCAGCACTTGGGTATTAACATACACTTGTACTTGTCAAGCTTACAATGCAGTACATAAACATAGTCGAATACATTATAAAAGTTACAAAAAAATAATTAGTCCGTCCATGCGGTCTGTTTTAGCACATATATTTTCTTAAATCCTTAAATAAATAACAAGTTACTTATCTAAAATTTTGAAATTTAGTTCTATTTTATTAAAATTAAAGAATTGAATCCAATGAGGAGTTGGCTAGCGCAGAAGACTCTTAACCAGTAGCTTAAATTAAACGACTAATACTTGAGGCCACGCTTTTGGGGTTCGGGCCACAGCTCAGGGGGCCGCTGAAGCAAAAAGACGGAATTCTAAGTGAGTGTGTAATCACTTGCACGGGATCACCGATCACGCGTTAAGGGGCCAACAAAGCAATCCTCGCCGCTGAGGAACCTACCCTAGCTAACCTGCGGCTTTCTGTAGCTACCTAGGTGGACAACCCGGAGAAGAAAGCCAGAAAGAAACTCCGGGCTTGCTTTTTTCGTCTTCAAGATCTCAATCTCATAAAAAATAAGGTGTTGAAATCATTCCATGCTATTGGAAGCTAAAATGTCATAGAAACACAAAAACTTAAGTCTTCATACCTATATATATAAATGAATGTCCGTCTGTATGTCCTATATAGAATCTTGAACAAATGCATTTGATCAAGTGATTATCTTCAGCAAAGTGTTGTGCCCACAAGGGTTTCTGAGTTGGTACGACCAATCTTCGACGGATGGCGCCAAACTATTCCACGCGGACATAGTCGGGGGCACAGCTAGTTATATAATTTAATAGGTCTATCCGTGTGACAACCACATACATAGAGAAAGGCATCAAACTAATAAGTAATAACACACTGCCATTTATGTCGATGTTATAAAGTAGGTTACTCATACAGCTATAGGTACGAGTACCTAAACAGTATCGCACGTTACAATATGGTCAGTATTAATAAAAAGATTTTGCCACAGATGTTTCCAACTAGTATTATGACTGTGTACAAATGCTAATTGTCTGCTCGTAAGCGGCACGTACACAATTATATGCATTTCCAGGATTTAATTGGGTACACTTTTGCTATGTACACTAGTGCTGTTTTAGGAGAGTACTCCTAAAACAGCACTACTTTTATATCTTGTGCCAAGTTTCTATAATTTAACTACGGACAAGTGCACAAGTGTATGCTCAAACATATGCGTGGTTGGCAGATAATTGCCTTTCACACGGCAGGTAGTGGGTTCGATTCCCACCCAGGACAGATATTTGTGTGCATGAACATTTCTACTTGTCCTGAGTCTGGGTGTAATTATTTATATGTATTTACAAAAGTAGTATTTTAGTTACCTGGATTCCTTGGCCGTGTAGGAATAATGTTGTGTGCGGTATTACTTATCCCGATAGGACGGTGATCCGACACAAGTTAAGAGAGCTCAGGCGCACGACAGGCGTTTAATGTGTTGGCTAACGTCAACTTCTAGATTGAAAGCTGGTGCTTTTACGGTCAGTAAAATCCCGAATATCACTTTTTGACGCGTCCCGGGAGTTGAAACTTGGACTTTATTTTCTACAGCTGAACACAGGACTGAGGAACAAAATATAAGCAGGCTATAAGAGATAGTAACTGCTAATTGAAAATATCAAGTTAGAAAAGATCTAACTAAAATATTATACAAGATAGAGCTGTCCACGTAGTCTAGGTACGCACAGCTACATATCAAGCTATACATTTCCAATATAATCTGTCCTGTCATTGTATGGAAATCCTATACAACGCGAGATCAGCTTATACAGGAAATGTATAGCTTGATGTGTAGCTGTGTGTACAAACGTCGGCTACTGTGAAAGCTCGGCACTTAACTTAGATGTTTCGTTAGTACATAATATACGGCACACCGCTACCGGTGCAACCTAGTTTTCTTGAAACCAGTGTTTAACATAACTCCTTACATAAACCTTAGTTACCCCGAGGGAAACACCCGAGGTATATAGTACGAGCGCCGGCCGCGTAAATATACATCCATTTTACTTTAAGGCGATTTATCGAAACAAGTGTTTTTCGATCAAGGCCTTTCTTTTCATTTATTTTTAAGTTAAATATAATGATGGAATGCCACATTACAACATTTATAGATAAGGAAATCGAGTTTTAGGTATATGTATGTATCTTGACCGTATGATCTGATATTGTTAAAAAGTAAAATATAATCGAATGTAATATATTCGCGATGGTTTAAAATTTTAAAGTTTCGTATTCAATCGAATTAATTAGTTTTTTCTTAGCCATCACAATATTTTTATGAAACAGTTAAGCGTAATAGATTTACTATAAGAATTATTTTAAAAGTAAAGCAATTTTTATTTACAAAATATAATGTTTTCGTTAGTTTCTGATTGGCCTTTTATATAACATAAAGGTATAATCTCATATCTACTTTCATAATTAGCTTTAACTCCTTACAAAGATTTAACTTATCTATACTAATATTATAAAGAGGTAACGTTTGTGAGTTTGTGAGGTTGTATGGGGGTAATCTCTGGATCTACTGAACCGATTTTAAACATTATTTCAGCAACAGAAAGCTACGTTATTGTGGAGCGTCATAGGCTATGAATAATTCCAAAATGTATCCCGAACTTCTAACCCGAAGTATTACGCGGGACAAACGGGCAGAGACAAAAATGAACGAACGACGTCCGCGGGCACTGCTAGTTTCTTATAAATGTGTTTTAATATGTGATTGAGGACATTTTGTCTACATTATTGAAATTTGATTTTACATTCGAGCAAAGGACCCGAAACAAATTTATAACACGATGAATATTTGCCTATCTCGAATCGAGACTTATTGTCGAATTAAAAAAAGCAATCGCTGTACTCACCAAAAACTACAACGCGGCCTGGCTGATTTACCCGGAGAGGAGTTAGGTGCAAGACCAACTGTTTTACGTGTTATTCAAGGCAAGCAAGTTACACTGACTTTACTTTACTTCCTGACTTGGGGTCTCGTTAAAAATCTATTTATTCCCATAAAAATACTACTTTTATAATCAGAATTGGACCTTCTTATCTGTGATTGAAAGCGCTATTAATACACCAACGAGGCAATTCAGAAAGTAGTCTATAACAAATAGACCACGTGAAGAAGTATTTTCACACGAGCTGTGAGACTATAAATAAAGAGTAACTTAAAGGGACGGTTCCATGCAACAAAATGTCAGCTCGGTGGCGCGGCGTGGCCCAGCCTCGTTCTATGAATATCGAGGGCAATATTTATAACGCCTTTTAACCTTTGTGATGAAAACTACGTGACGCAATTTTGACGGGGCTTATAAGCGTTATTTTAGGATGGCCTTACTGAACTTACCGTCAAATTGGGGACGAAAATATTGGAACAGTATAACGTGTTAAACCGGCTTATTTTGGAAGTTTATTCTACATTGTTATTATTAGTATAGGATTATCATATTGTTTGTAATCATAAAAAATGTTTTAAATATAAACAACATACAAAGTTAATGAATTATCTTGTTTGTTCTGATGAATTTACAAATACCTGTGGAATATTATCTTGTAGTTGACGGGCCTGTTTGTGCGAATTATCAGTGACCCTAACTGCAAGTCAGAGCTGATGAGGACGAGTTTGTTCTGTATCTGGGTGAAATTTATCTATAATATATGTTTATAAATATAAAGGTATGTTTATCAGTTTTCCAGGGCTCTGGGGTCCAGGGATTTGGGAACAGATGGATATATATATATATATAGTAGAGTATGTATATAAAATATTTTTTTCAATGTTAGGCCATCAACCAAATTTTATTGAGTACTAGCGGCCCGGTACGTGCTTCGCTACGTATAAGGCATAGTAATAAAAAAAATGTTTATGAAGTTCATTTTTATTCCTACAAAAAAATATTTTAAATTGCTAAAAGATGTTGATTTAACACTTTTTAAAGACTTAGTTAAAATTTTCTCTACGTACAAACCTTCCTTGGACTTCCACGAATAATTCAAGACCAAAATTAGCCAAATCGGTAAAGGCGTTGTCGAGTTATAACATTACAACGAAAAGTGGCATTGATTTTTATATATATAGATTTCACAAAATTTAATTTTTGTTATTGTATCAGTTGATTGTTATATCCATCCTGGTAATGTATTAATGCTTTATTCTTTCATTCTTATTCTCAGAATAATCAAATTTCGATTACCTAACAGTAGGTACATTACGTATAGGTAGCTTAGTTGGCAAAGCATTGGGTTTTTTATGTAAGTTCAAATAGTTTCGGTGATCTTACTTAATTTATTACACTCAGAATTAAATTTAAATATAGAGGGTGTAGAAGTCGTCTCGTTGGACTAACTCCCAGAAAACGGGCAGCAGCGTCTCTCTGTGTACACACGGCTACAAATCAAGCGATACATTTCCAACATAAGCTGACCTCTCTTTCTATGGAAATCCTATAGAATGCGAGATAAGCTTATACTGGAAATGTGTAGCCCTGTGTACTATGACCATCATACTGCGATCACCAATCCGTCTGATAAGCGTTGCGATTATAATTGCATAACCCTCCAAATAAAGGAGACAGCTACATTATGTAGATTTTTGGGGAGGCCTTTGTCCAGTAGTGGACATCATTCAGCTGACACAATGATCTATACAGATAATAAAATCGTAGAAAAGTCAAAACTGTACATTGGATATTTTTTTAAGAGGACACTTGGGCGTGATCTTCAAACGATATCGAAGCCAAAAATATAGTTTATAGAATTTTTGTCCGTGTGTCTGTTTGTCTGTATGTATGTCCGGGCTAAACTCAAAAAGTACTGCATAGATTTACTTCAAATTTTGCATGAATATTACTAAGAGGTCGGGTCAACATATAGGCTACATATTATCACGCTATCACTTACGGGGGAGGAGCTGTGATAATTTATAAAATTTAACGCGGGGAAAACCGCGGGGCACAGCTAGTAAGTAATAATACTGGTAGAATTTCAACCATGGCGGCAAGTCTCAAAGGAGAAAAGCCATACTGTGTACTGTGTAGTGCAAGTATTTGTGCCAACACAGTTAACACAGTAAATACAAATAGCACGTGCTTTATCACCAAAAGAGCAATCTAATCAATAGAATATTCAAGGTAAACATAAGTACCTAAACATTATATTACACGGCCCCATCTAGCCCAAACTAATCAAAGCTTACTTTACTGTACTTTTTTTTATCGAGACTTGACCCACCTTCTTACCCACCACTGCAATTCCTGTACACCAGGATCAACAGTGACACACAATGAATTGACTCTGAGCGGTGAGGCTCAGGCATGTCCCTACTATTAGTAGTATGGGAAGTAGACAATGGATAGACTAGATGCTCCCACCGATCCGTAAGTGATCGGCGAGGTTAAGCAGCTAGGCTCGGGGTCAGTCCATAGATGGGTGACCATCAAAGTGGTTTAATTTCTGAGCATCTCCGTGCTTAAGAGTTCACGTTAAGCTGGTTGTAGTCAGCTGCCGGTCCTGGTTGTAGACAAGACAACAGTCGTTAAGTCACGTCAGAGGGCTACTGGGAGGCTTGAACAACTCTGACACTAGGTTAACCACTGCCTATACTATAAGTAAGGAATGGATACAAATATTTATTTACTTTTTTATAAATATATACATACAATACACAGTAAACACCTAAACTAAGACAAAATGCCTATTTGTGTTCATGAACATAAATATTTGTCTTCTGCGAGGATCGAACCCGCAACCTTTGGATCAAAAAGCACGTTGACCATTATCATCATATCAGACGAAAGAGTCCACTGCTGGACAAAGGCCTAAAGTTGTCCACAATTGCTGGGCTTGCGCTATTCGCATCCAGGCAGCGGTTGCCAGCGCCCGCACAAGATCATCGGTCCATCTAAAAGCAAGTTCACAACCAACTAAGTCAGGGCGGTCGACAAATAAGACTATCATTAGAAAACTGCATCCGGAAGTCGGTAAATTTCTACAAAACAAACTGCCAAACTCAAATAGATGAGCAATGAATATACATTGGGGCGAAGTACAGTGCGGGCTGGGGTCGCGACAAATGGCACCCCAGATACGACTATACACAATGATTCAGCGCGCAAGGCTTAACTGGGACGAATGGACGATGGACAACTCACATGCAATTACATTGTTTGTATTTTAACCGACTTGCAAAAATGGGAAGGTACCTATTCTATTCGCTTGTATTGTTTTATGTGTATGTTACGCGTTTTCACTGGTGTTTGAGAACCGATTTTAATCATTTTTCGTTTATTTTATATAGTACTGGACGTGCCCCACGGTTTTACCCCCGTCAAACATTATAAATTATAGCCTATGTGTTATTCGGATATAAGCTAGATAAAGATAAGGATATTACTACCACGTTTCGTCAAGATCCGTTCGGAAGTTTGTGCGTGACAGAGTTACAAACATCCATACGTCTATACATTCAGATTCACAAACTTTCGCATCTATAATATCAGCTATATTACTACGAAGTTTCGTCAAAATCCGTTCAGAAGTTTTTGCGTGAAAGAGTAACAAACATCAATACTCACAAACTTTCGCATTTAGTATATTAGTAGAGTATAGTAGTCCCATATAAATGCCTGAACCTCAGATAATGAGGTCTTCGCTTCAAATCCCAGATCGTATCAAATCGTTATTATGAACTTATTTACATAAGAAAAATTGCTGCTGGAAGATCGACAATAATCAGTCTACTAAGAAGCTGGTGGTCTGCCTTTTGTCGTTGTTGTTGACCATCGACAATATCAATCATATAATAATCAGAAGACATAGCGTATTTATAACAAAATACCAAGTCGTTTTAAAATATTGAACTCGAGAAAATTTAAGATAGAATTACACAAGTGGCTTATTGAATGTAATTTTTACAGTTTAAAAGATTTTATGGATGTGAGATGTTGATTCCTTTTGTCAAAATATAAATTTTTGCATGCTATGTTATATCTTAGCGAAACATGTTGAGCTACTGTAATAATATTAACATCAATGTATACCATGTTTTACGCAAATAAATAATTTACTTACTTACATAATAGTATAACTTAGTACCGGTGCATACATCAAGGTTATCGGCCTTTTAAATAGATTACTAGTATCCAGAACAGTTTACTACGAGTCGTTATTAGCAGTGTTTAGACTATCAAAGAATACGTAAATCACTGCTTACATCATCAGCTTGATATTGTCCACTGCTGGACAAACGCTTCTATACAACATGTAACTTAATTAACGCACATCCTGTAAATAGTTTGTTCAGAATCGTTTACTGAATCGATTTAATTCATTTTCAATATAGGTAATTTTTTATTCCCTAATAATTAAAAATACGGAAAATATTGTCATACTGTACTACTATTGTACCCTGTACTGTCAAAACGAATTGAAATAGACCGTAAGTCAAAGTAATAAGACAATCGCAATTTTATTTGTATTCATACAAATTCCACCATTCAATACAAAATAAAGAAAAATAAACTTTATTCCAAAAAACTAATTTAGTAAATAACAATGCATATGTATCCATGTTAAATTAAAATTCAGTGTATGTATTATGATTACAACATAATATTCTAATTGGGGTGTTTGAGGGTGTGCGTTAATTACGTTACATGTTGTATTTCTATAACGTTGCCATTTAGAGGTGTTTGCCGTAGTCACCGCGCTTGGTACTCGTGTTGGCGACCGCAGTTAGATGGTAGCTGCACACAGGAGACGCTGCTGTCCGACTACCTGATGTGTCCCATAGTCGCCTTTTTACTACACGGGTTGGTATGGGGTGACCCTGTTATTCCTTCTAGGCCGGCTTATTACATAAAATTGCATGATTCAACTCTCACCGTAGCTTAGTTGGTAGTGCTCCTGCCTACAAAGCTGGTGGTCCTGGGTTCGAATCCCGGTAAGTGCAAATATTTGTGTGATGAGCACGAATATTTGTTTCTGGGTCATGGATGTTTTCTATGTATATAAGTATTTATCTATCTAGATAAGTATGTATATCGTCGCCTGGTACGCATAGTACAAGCTTTGCTTAGTTTGGGGCTAGGATGATCTGTGTGACATTGTCCCCAGATATTATTTAGAGGTGTTTGCCGTAGTCACCGCGCTTCGTACGCGAGTTGGCGACCGCAGTTAGATGGTAGCTAGTATATACAATATATAGGCACACAGGAGACGCTGCTGTCCGACTACCTGATGTGTCCCATAGTCGCCTTTTTACTACACGGGATGGTATGGGGTGACCCTGTTATTCCTTCTAGGCCGGCTTATTACATAAAATTGCATGATTCAATTCTCACCGTAGCCTAGTTGGTAGTGCTCCTGCCTACAAAGCTGGTGGTCCTGGGTTCGAATCCCGGTAAGTGCAAATATTTGTGTGATGAGCACGAATATTTGTTTCTGAGTCATGGATGTTTTCTATGTATATAAGTATTTATCCATCTATATAAGTATGTTTATCGTCGCCTGGTACCCATAGTACAAGCTTTGCTTAGTTTGGGGCTAGGATGATCGGTGTGACATTGTCCCTAGATATTATTATTAATTCGAAGATGATATGAATGATGAAGCTTACAATACAATATGTGCAGGTTTGGGTCGTGGTCCACCTGTTTAGTTCACCTGGGCACTTTTTCTTGCCGGCCGCGGCGGTCCATATTATTATTATCATAAAAGTATTATTGGCTCTTTAAGTTTGTATTTATGTGAAGCCAATTTACTTTTTTTTTTTAATTTATTTGGTTCACCAACAACTTGAACATTAACATGAATCTTTAATAAAAATAGCACAATATTTAAGATCTAAATGTCTAATTACTTATAGGTAAACACTACATTCAAAATTAAATGAGCTACTTTTACAATTTTTTTATGTGTAACTAAAACCCTAATAACTATTGATAGTTTTCCGAAATAATCCTAATGAGACGTGGTGGATATCAACCCTGTCACTGCATTCGTTATATAATTTTGTCATTCGACAGAGAGGTGAGTTATGATGTGATTGGTCGAATATATACACTATGTTGGCCGACAGTACGTCGTGGTACACATGGCTACATATCAAGCTATACATTTCCACCATAAGCTGACCTCTCATTGTATGGAAATCCTATACAATGCGGGATTAGCTTATACTAGAAATGTATAGCTAGATATTTAGCCGTGTGTACCTTACGCAAAATTTACTTCACATACATTTCATCTCAATGTTATTACACGGAATGGTAACATGTCAGATATTTCATATTATATGCAGCAACTTTAAGGACGACTCATAATTTTTTTAATTTGATTACATTACTGTTTATATAAATAATTTTAGTTCATTAGTAAATATAACGAATTCAATAAATAACAGAAAATAAAATGTTGATAGTAGAAATTTAATCACCTAGTAAAATTAATGAGATTTGATTGTAAATGTAGGTAACTAATCTAGATTGTAATATTAATAATATATTTATATAAGTATTACCTAAAAAAATGAATAAAACAAACTCATTTGTTTTGTATTTTATGATTTCTAAAAATAATAACGAAAATAGTATTTATTCATATAGTCATATAAAATCGCTTGCCTAAATTTTGACACTAAATTTGTCTTAAGTATACTGAATAGTTTGATTCAATTGTATACCTAGTATCCTCATCAAATATTCAAACTCATTTCAACTTTAAAACGACTCTCGCTTCAACAATTGTAAATAAAATAATATATTAAAGTCTCAGTTGTGTAAGCGACTAATAATAGTTTTGACTTAACTATTTATTTTGGCTTTTCACGCCGCAGGTCGTGGGTTCGATTCCCACCCAGGACAGCTACTTATTTGTGTACATCAATATGTCTGTTTGTCCTGAATATTGGTGTAATTATCTATGCAAGTATGTATTTACAAAAGAAAAGTAGGATATGCAGAATATCATTTATCTGTTTTCCATAGTACAAGCTCTGATATGATCTTAATTTGGGATCAGATGGCCGCGTTTGAATAATGTCCCAGGATATTATTATTATATATTTACAGTAATTTCAACTTCAACATCGTTCCCGCTTCAATATGTAAGTAAATTCACGTCTTACTTTTATGGGCGACTTAGTAGATTCACGTGGAGTTGCCTCCACCTTACTAAATTATAGATTCGGGATGTCGGGCAGAGGCGTTAGACAACTAGCGCATAAGGGAAGCCTTGGCTTACCTGGTTAAATAATCGATGACTTAAGTGCAAATTCACGTAGTTGAGATGGGAATTTCAAACTGTAATATTTAGGGCACATCAGGCTTACATAACGAAAGGTACCCGTGGATACTTATATTTACTACGTGATAGTATGGTAGTGTGGGCTACTTATGGATCTATGGAAAATGGTGATACTTTGGTGTAAGCGATGGGTATAAAAAGTTTGGCATAATTAATATGCCTTGTTCAAATTGGTAGTATAAAATCGTTATAAAACACGAAACATTTTTAAACTTGGTCAAGTTGCTTGCTATTGAATATTTTTGGTTGTGAGTTTGAACCGACTTTAGAAAAGTGTATGGTTCTCAATTCAACGTGTATTTTTATTCGTGTATGTATATCGGTTTCCCGGCGTATCCGGCGTGAGCCGATTATGATTTTATTAATGTTGTTTTCAAATGGACATGCTTGCGAAGTGATCTCATTTAAAGATTAGTTAAGATCAGACCATAGTATCGGGATTTATAAGGAACTAGCTGTGCCCGCGACTTCGTCCGCGTGTTAATTAGTTTATTTCGTTTTTCAGTAAAATAAAAGACTTTTTTCTAAAATAAAAGTAGCCTAAGTTACTCCTTATTACATCAGCTACCTGCCAATAAAAGTCCCGTCAAAATCGGTCCAGCCATTTCAGACATTAGCCGGAACAAACAGACAGACAGACAGACAAAAATTGTAAAAAAAAATATTTTGGTGTATGTAGCGTATATATATACATATTTATGTAGTAAAAACCGGCTATTTCAATATTACAAACAGACACTCCAATTTTATTTATTTGTATAGATGTATAGATTACGAGTATTGCTAGGTCGGGCGCCGTTGACATACTTATTAAGCTTTTTTCAACATTTTAAATCTCATGATTTATTAGACTATCACTATAAAGTAACTAGAAATAGTCACAAAAACTTTAAAATATCAAATTAAATAATTATGATATAGAACAACTTAATGACTGAGGAAGTTTTAAGCCAAGCAACTCTCGATGGCACCATACTTAAGCTTTTAAATCGGGTCGTATCAAAGGCCTACCCAGTTTGCTGAAAATACAGTCGAACAGAGGAAACTCCACCGAGAAGTGCATAACTCCGAAATTTGCTAGATAATGTAACACTCGCAGCACCGACGACGGTAACCTAACTGGGATCTAGGGGGAGATCTTCAAAATGATCACACACGTATAAAACACTAATCACGTATTTCATTTAATAATAATAAACTAGTTTTCACAATACATTATTTAGCACTTCACTTTGGTAACTCTTGACAATTATCACTCAAATATTAAAATAATACTTTTTTATTCTAACTTTGAAACCTGGCTATTTTACAAGAATGACCAGAGTTTTCTATCTTCGCAAAAGAGGTTTTATTTTATAGAAGGGCAGATAATATCATTAGAATATCATAGTCAAACAGAAATCTTCAACTTCGATTATTATTATAATTACAGCTTCAAGGTCACACGACATAGGTGTCAACAAAGTGTGATCACACGAGTGGGGCTAGTGATAAGAAAGTACTAGAATAGGTTAGCCGATGGCACTGAAGTAATATAACTACTTAGCTAATTACTTATCTTACTTACATATCGTATGAGCAGTGGTTACCCTAGTGTCAGGGTTGTTCAAAGCGCCCAGTAGGCCTCTAACATGGCCTAACGACTACAACCGGGACCGACAGCTTAACGCGCCCTCCGAAGCACGAAGACGCCCAGAAATTAAACCTTTGGCGGTCACCCGTCTATGGACTGACCGCGAGCCTAATTGCTTAACCTTGCCGATCACCTATGTATCGGTGAGAGCATCTAACTATGAGTTATTTAGCTGAATATACCTAAGTACTAGAATAGCCAAAAAATAAAAGACGTATTCCGTCCGCCATTAGACATAATCAGTTCAATCGATCAACATGTGTTCCGGGCGTGTTCGCGTCAAAAACATCACTGTCATTTTTTACACAATCCGGTGCAACAATTTTGTAACATGAGCCTCTAGTAAATGGATGTTGTTTTTGCAACAAATTTAGGTCTACACAAAATTATATAGTCTTCCTAGATTGAAATAAAGGAGGCTAGACGAGGTTAGGCAAATAAGAAATCTGAGTAAGACGCTTACAACAATAGAAGATCAAATCCTTTTTTTTCGTAATTTTTTGGGCATTAATAAGTTCGTTATAATTTTGACTATATATTTAAACTTTAAATACGATTTAAATACTACCGGACGATAGAATAATAGTAACTAGGTAATATTTACTTCAATGACGCCCTGGGAATATTACAAATTATTTCTTTTTTGTTTACTTAAGACAACCGCACTAAGGAAATTAATGACTGGGTCGCGATGTAGTTTACAAACATAATTGACGAACACAAAATCGACACAGACTTAGAATAACTTACTTATGGGTAGAACACAAATAGTTTTCCTGTACGGAAATCAAAACCGGGACAGAAAGTGGCGAGGCGGCTATCTTAAACGCTGCGCCACACGTGCAGTCAGATCCTAGATAGTGCATTATTGATAAGAACAATATTTATTATTTTAAATGGGGCATGTTTCTACTTCGGAATAATATGTAATCATCATCAGCCTGATATCGTCCACTGATGAACATACATAGCCCCCCCCCCCCCCCCCCCAACCCCCAAAGGTCGTTGCCGTTTTAAGATTTAACCGTAGTCACCTCGCTTGGCACACGAGTTGACGACCGCAGTTAGGTGGCAGCTATTACACAGGCAGCCCTGCTGTCCACCTAGTTCCCGGTGTCCCTTAGGGTCAGCGCAGACAGAGAGGAGCGCAGCGGAGAGGATTTTATTAAGGCACTAGAAAATCAACTTTAGAGCTATAGGAATAAAGTGCATATATGCTTGAACCTGACAAAATGCTCGCGCAGTCTCGCGCATTATAATGTTCAAGCATACATGCACTTTATTTAAATAATTTTAAAGTTGATTTTCTAGTGCCTTAATAAAATCCTCTCCGCTGCGCTCCTCTCTGTCTGCGCTGGCCCTTAGGCACCTTTTACAACACCCACGAGATACCATACCGGTTCGAGATACCGGTACGAGGTGGCCATTTTATTCTTTCTGGGCCGAAAATCATACGTCTCAACATGTACTTGCAGGATATCAATGATCCCGGAATATGTTTCACTGACCTTCTGAAACTCCGTGAGTCCAAAGTACGCCATTGCAGCAAGATTCCTTTTCGCTGATGCAAGCATCACGCGGTCGGTCTCCGCTGTCCTATGCCGCAGTGTTCCATTGTAGCAGCCCACAAGAGCCAGGTCCGCCAACATCCTCGTCTGCCGGTTGTTTGCCAGGTTCCAAGGGCACGCCATGAACTCTTCAAGGGTCACGCCGCGCCAGGAGTCGCCGGAGTAACAAGGAGGCACCTCCGCCGCTACAAGAAAAACATCAAATTGAAATAAAGAAATGAATGAATGAATATTTCACTGTAATATTCCAGTGAAATATGCATTAATCAACCATTGTGAACCTAGAAATATAATCATTTCTGTTAAAAAGAAAATGCCCTCTCTAGCTGAATAAATTCCTGCTTTGCGATGCCTTTATAATCTTACTAGCTGTGCCCCGTGGGTTCACTCGCGTTAAACTTCCTATGTGATATTCGGATATATAGGTACATAAGCTCCGTTACGTAGATTTTGTGTGAAAGAGTAACAAACATCCATATTTTTCAAGCAGAAACTACCGAAGGGATTTTGATGAAACTATGTGGTAATTTAGCTTATATATCCGAATAACACAACGGCTATAATTTATCAAGTTTAATGCTGGTAAAATCACGGGGCACAGATAGTTTATAAAATAAGTAGGAAAATTTACTAATGCGTCAAATAAATAATACCTTAACTACCCCCTTTCCAAACACAGTGATAATTAAATGGCCATGTGCCATATATGGGCCTATGCAGGGATCACGACTGCACAGCGGTTTTTGCGAAATACAAAACATATTAAGTTTTACTCGTAGTAGTGCTCGTTATTTTTGTATGGGAAATTTATATTTTGCAACTGTGTGTACAACACGTCGTTCAGTGTCATAGGCAAATTAAGCTCCAGATGCCAAAATGCAGAGGGATTGTTTTAAGGACACATTGTGCAGCTGTATCTCTACGTTGATACGCCAAAACGCAAATCCGTTTGCGGATCTCGTATGTTCAAACCCATGTGCTGAATAAATTTCATTAACTCATTCCTTACGAAGTAACGCTGAACAGAATTAAAAGGGTTCCCAAAATTCTATTTCTATATCAGTAGCCATGTTGAAATTAGAACTAAGGGGCGAAAAGGCCGTAAATAATTAATTAGTACCCCCAGGCGTAAAGCCCGTGGGAAAATTAATAGCTACCGTATAATATAAGGAAGCAAGTCTCTCATAAACTTATCAAAAACTTTCCGCGATAGACCTAAAATCCGCGCATCGAAAGTGAAGCCCATGAAAACTTGACGCATAAAAACTTGGTGGTAACGCTATAAAATCAACAACAGTTCGAAAAACTCAAGTTAATATACTATTTTATATAGCATTTAACGTTCGTAATAGTAATTATAAAAGTAAACGATAAAACAGTAATGGCATTAGCACTAACAGAAATAGAGGATTCCCTCGCGCGAAAAGACAACATATTTTTAACAGACTTCATAAGAAGGAGGTTATCAAGTCGACTGTATTGTTTTTAAACCTCCGTTTTATGTAAACCGAGTTTGATAATTCTTTAAATAGAGAATGCTATTGAAATGGTCTCATATAATATTTTTCAGTAAGTAAAAAGTAGTAAGATGGAGGTAGGTCTCAATTGAACTACAACTATATTACTATACTACACATACCTAAAAATCCAACTACTTTCGCTCGAAAGAAAAATTGCCAAGTCACTTCAAAAATGCTTACAAGGAATAATCAGCAAAAGTACAACTTAATTTAAATTGTTTTTAGAACATGTCGTGCACTTTATAAAAAAAAAAATTAAAAAATATATGTTGTTAAAGATAGATCTTTCTCGCAATTACTTAATGTTGTTATATTTCACCCTGTTGTTATGTGTTTTGATCGTTTTCTGTTCAATCTTCTCAGAACAGAAAACTAACAAAACAAAAGAAACAGGGGAAATATAATATAAACATATACTAGTGTGATACCTACGATACAATTGGGTATTGTCAGTGTCTTAAAACGAAATCACGACGTAGGTTGGTTGAGGCGTCTCTTCTATTTTCGACCATTAAGTTTAAGCAACCCAAGTTTCTGTTCGATAAAATAGTCTGGGTTCCCGGTGGCACTGAACACAGAAGTTGGAAATGTGTTAAACAACTATCAATTCCAGCTCATAAAAGAGCTGCATTTATGGTATCTTTCGTTATGCTACAACCAAATGGAACAATAAGCCTTCACTGCTGAACGTCTTACGTTAATACATGGTAGATAAACAACTTAAAAACACATTAATTTAAATATATCAATTATAAAGTCCAATCA
This sequence comes from Pseudoips prasinana, assembly GCA_951640165.1. Taxonomy (NCBI): domain Eukaryota; kingdom Metazoa; phylum Arthropoda; class Insecta; order Lepidoptera; family Nolidae; genus Pseudoips; species Pseudoips prasinana. Next base: position 14,891,614 of record OX621236.1, on the reverse strand, counting down.
GCGACGCACCATTAAAATGTTATTATAAATTCTCGTCGATTTTCCGCCAAAAAGTTCCATATTAGAATTTCTTTTTTAACATAAGGTTAACAGTTAGTCTATCATTAACACCTCACGCCCCCCGCTAATCCGAGAAGGCCCGCAGGGACGGGCCATCACCAGCCGGGGGTTGCGGAAGTATCGTACGTTCCCGCGACCCCCAGCGCAGGTGTGAGATGGAACACCGGGGTGGTTTTTAGTCACTAGGAGTCTCAGAGACTCATACTGACCTCCCCACATCCCCAAGGCGGAGGACATCCACCACCGGGAAAAAAAGGAGGCATTCATTGCTACACCGGACTGTATAGGCAGTTTGAAACCCTACTAATGTTCGGAACCCTATTAGAGTAAATGCCGACTGGCACTCGCATGCTCTTATAATCGATATTAATGGCCGATGCTGGTTATTTAATTTTATGGAACCGACTGCTGTCACGCGTGCCTTGTTTTTAGATAGTGAAACTATTTGTAATAAAATTAAACTACTGACGTTTGCACAGAATATAGAAACAACTTATTAAACCGATTGTTTAAAAAGTTTTTTTTTATACAACTTAGTTGGCAAACAACCATACGGCCCACCTGATGGTAAGTGGTCACCGCTGCCTATGAACGCTTGCAACACCAGGGCCATCATAAGCGCGTTGCCGACTCTTTAGAAACCTTAAAACTCCCTTTTTGAAGGGCCCCATGCTGTAGTCTCGTGGGAAAACCGTAACAGGGAGTTCATTCCACAACCTCAATGTACGTGGGAGGAAGTTTCGCTGAAAGCGAACCGTACGTGATCGAAAAGGTTCGAGGATGTGAGGATGAATACCCTGTCTGTGGCGAGAGGTGCGATGGTAGAAGGTGGCCGTAGGCATCAAATCAAATAATTCCTCTGAACACATCCCATTATATAGACTGTAGAACACACAGAGAGAGATTTTCAAAAGATATTTAACTAATAATCGGTATTAAAACGTATAACATATTTGGTAGGTGTATACAATCAAATACTAATATTTCTTTCTTGACGGAGAATGTAAACACTAATCTCACGTTATTTTAACTCCCTTATAAAATCCTTTACAAAACTGGATTAGTAAGATTGATATAGAAATATCCAATTAATCTTATCTTAAACCCATCTAATCTCTAATCAGATAACTTCCTCTTTCTTGATTTATAGATTTGCATAATTATATGCAAAAAACCACATTACTAATGGCGCCGTATACTTATATATTCAATAAAGCTACTGCCACCTGATGTCAATAACTAAAGAGGACTAGTAAGCACGATTTTTGGATGTGATTATATGTGGCTTCTGACTCTAACTAACGTGTTCTGATGGTACCGATGGCTTAATAGTCCAAGAGCTGGCACGCATTTTTGGGTAGGTATTTGAGGCAAGCTGAAAAGTTGTCCTATAGCTCTTCAGACACACCCCAACACGGAACTGCAGACCTGGCTGGCGGGTAGCGGGTCTAAACCAACCCCTAAATTTTTGAACTTTTTTTTTATCCAAAACATGTATTTGAGGCAAGTTGAATTTTGATATGTTGTAGTTTAATGTTTATACAATACATAAATAACATTCTGTCAAAATTTCAAGTTACCTCAAATACATTTTTTCGATTTTTTTGCAAAATATTTTTGCACCCTCCTGGCAGTGCTAAAGACCCGACAGAATCGCCTGTCTTTTTTTGTACTGTGTAAACATTAAACTACAACATATCAAAATTTCAGCTTGCCTCAAATACATTATGTGGTTAAAAAATTCAAAAATTTAGAGGTTGGTTTAGACCCGCTACCCGCCTGCCAGGTCTGCAGTTCCGTGTTGGGGTGTGTCTGAAGAGTTATAGGACAAGTTTCCAGCTTGCCTCAAATACCTACCCAAAAATGCGTGCTAGCTCTCTTACTATAACGCACGCTAAGCCATCGGTACCAACCAAGGCACTGAGAGTAGTCTCTCAACCCAACCAGATCCCGAAACAAGTGTTTTAGGAGTTCAATCTAGCTATGAAACTGAACAACTAGACATTACTGCATATAATCCCATCATATCAGCCGAAAGACGTCCACTCCTGGACACAGGCCTCCCCAAAGGCATTGTGTCCATAATAGGTATGGGGAAAATTCCATATTCGCTACGCTTGTCGGACGGATTGTTGATCGCAGTAGTCGTATAACGCTCAAAGTATAGAAAGAAGTGGTAGATATTCTCTCTTTACGACTTCTACCAGAGATGAGATGCGGTAGTGGCCTCCTTCGCTTTTTAAAATTAAAAGCTTTTATTTAACTTGCAATGTATGTATGTATGTATGTTCGGGTGGAATCTTGCAACTCAATTTTGAAGCAGATATTTTCAGCCGATTGAGCTGAAATTTTGTATACACGGTTAGTTTGGATGACAATTCATGATAAATCATGTGACGTCATCCTAAATCCAACATGGCGGACCATCCAAGATGGTGGAATAGTGATTTTTTATGCACTTCTACAATATGGGTATCAAATGAAAGGGATTGTTGACAGTAACTCGAAAAAATATATGACGTTATTCTAAATCCAATATGGCCGAACATCCAAGATGGCGGAATAGTTATTTTTGATGCTCTACTACAATATGGGTATCAAATGAAAGGTATTGTTGACAGTAACTCGAAAAAATATGTGACGTTATTCTAAATCCAATATGGCGGAAAATCCAAGATGGCGGAATAGTTATTTTTGATGCTCTACTACAATATGGGTATCAAATGAAAGGTATTGTTGACAGTACCTAACTCGAAAAAATATGTGACGTTATTCTTAATTCAATATGGCGGAAAATCCAAGATGGCGGAATAGTTATTTTTGATGCTCTACTACAACATGGGTATCAAATGAAAGGGATTGTTGAGAGTAACTCAAAAAATATGTGACGTCAATATTTTCAAAATAGTCATAATTTACAAAAAGTCAAAATTTTCAAAAAGGAAGTCAAAATTGAAAAAAAATTCAGATGTTTTTAAATAGTCAAAATTTACAAAAAAGTCAAAATTTACAAAATTTTTATCCCACATACCAACAAGTATACAATCACAACAAAACTGTTCTCGAACATTTCCGAGCTCGTGGTATAACTATTAACAAAATGATAGCACAGGATAGTCTAGTAGATTGTACTCGAAAAACTGACAACTTAGATCTAAATAATATTATACCATCCGATATAAACAAGACAGGAGGGCTACCTAAGGAGCTAGAAATATTCGTTGGGGCCAAAGTGATGTTGCGTTACAATGTAGATGTGTCTAAAGGTCTGGTAAATAGTGCTATTGGACATATTACAGAAATTATATGGCCCTGCTTCCGAAGAGCACAAATGTATGACACTGATCTACCATCCGTCCGTATAGACTTTGGTAAAGATGGTGTTCACCTGATTCAGCCCAAGTCTGTGCAATTTCCAGCAAAATATAGTCACGGTACCGCAGAACGAAGAATGCTGCCGATTGTATTATGTTGGGCTTGCACAGTACACAAAATGCAGGGTAGTACTGTCGACCACGCCGTTGTTTACTTAGGCTCAAAGCTCTTTGCTGCTGGTCAAGCATATGTGGCCTTGAGTAGAGTAAAATCTTTAGAAGGTCTCCTGGTTGAAGAACTAGACTGTTCGAAATTAACCGGCAAACGACCTTGCAACAATGATGCGTTTACTGAGATGTATAGACTAAGAAACCTAGCCAGCGATAACTAAAAAGTAAAAAATAAAATAAGAGTAAAAAAAAATTTTTTTAATCAAAGCTTTTATTTAAATGCTCTAAAAAGAAGAAAATAACATTTTCTTTAAAATTTCAATCATCAACTCATAAAAAAAAAATAATAATACTTATAGGTACTTAAACCTCGCGACAAGCTTTTATAAACATATAAATTGTGTATAATAAGGTTATGAGTTGATGATTGAAATTTTAAAGAACATGTTATTTTCTTCTTTTTAGAGCATTTAAATAAAAGCTTTGATTAAAAAAATTTTTTTTACTCTTATTTTATTAGTCATTATCTTCGGTCTAGTGCCAATAGATGCCAAGCTCAGTTAATCTTTGCCAGGGTCTACCATGAGACGCTTCGATAGATGCACCAACCCAGTTTCATTTTAGTGTATTAAAATTTTTAGAACTTCAGCGACTTTTTTTGGTACGCAATGTTGTGTTTCTCATGGGATCTACAAGGATGCAGCAGTGCATAGCACTGCTTTACCGGATAATAGAGACAAGTGGTGGCTCAAACCCTTTAGCAAACAAGATTACAAAATACTAAGCATCCCACGCCAGAGGGCTCCCCTATGGGGTTCGAACTTTGGTTCAAGGCGGTTATTGATCCGGAGGTGCATAAAAGGATCGGTCCTATTTACACTACAAATTATAACTATATTTAATATATCTGGCTATAATATAATATTTATGGAAAATCGTCCTTTGCTATGATTGACCATAACTAATTATTTAAATAAACCTTTCTATTAGTCTGCTTTTAGTTTGAGTGAAAGTCAAGTCAATTAAGCTGTGATATATAAACCGTGCTCAAACTTCTTCGACTCTCTCCAAGTATAAAAGTTTTGTCACAAATAAAGTGTTCATAATGCTATCCTTCAAAGTGCGAACTAAGTAAATTTTAAGTCAAAGTGCGCTCAATAAGTCTCAGGTTTAGTCCTATAAACGATGGCATTATTATCTAGACCATCTTTATAAAAGCTTTTAAGGAGTAAATACGAGCTAAGAAAAAGAAGAGGAAACTTTAGTAGAGAAACGCGAGTTCTTATTTCAAAATAATCATAAATAGTACCTACATTTATGAAAAAACATAATATATAATATGTTTGTGACTGAACTCCTTTTAAATGTCTGTAAAAATTTTGATGAGTTTTTTCTTTTGATGTTGTACACTGTTTTACCCTTCTTCTACAAATCTCCCTCTGTCAGTGGTTTGCTGGAAGAAAACTCATCAATGAGTTAGCTCGCCTTTGTTTATTTACAAATACACATGTATAAAATGTATATTTTCTGTGTGCAATAAAGAATAAGAATAAGAATGATGTTATTTGTGTGCTTTGTGGGTGTTATACTGGGACAAGTCTCACCCTCTTATCCACCACTGCAACTCATGTCAGCCAGAAACAACATTGGTACACTATGAAATATCACTGAGTGGTGATGTTTCGGGATGTTCCGGGCAATTGCATTAACTGTCTTGGATCCTGCAATGAATTTAATCAAAAGAAACAAGGAGTTGGAATGAAGTAGTTTCTCTTACTTACAGAGGAAAGCGGGAGAGTGTTATAAGAGAGTCTCGTAAAACAAGAGAATTGCAACTATAGAACCCAGCTGTAAAAGCACCAAGGGTATATTTTAAGGGTCCTATCAAGTGATAACAGCTCACTTGATAGGACCCTTAAAATATACCCTTGGTGCTTTTACAGCTGGGTTCTATAGTTGCAATTCTCTTACTTTATTTCAATAGTAGGCAGAAGCGCTTAAACGCACGAAAGTTGTTCTTTGTTGCTACAAGATTTGGGTGGCTATATAGTTTCGAGTTACGTTAGAACTCGGTAGGGGGCGCTGTCAGCTTCCATATTTTTTTTTACACAGGTCTGCATCAACAGGGCTAGCTAGTATAAGATATAACGAGACTATAAAATCAACCAATCTTAAATCTTCTTTAAACTGAATTATTATGGGGTTATAAGTTTTAAATGTTCTCTACTTGGTCGTCAGATAAAAGGTATCATACAAAAATCGAGCCAAACAAGCAAGTCAAGGTGCGAGCTTAGCGAGGTACTATATTTATGTACTTATATCAAGTCTTCAGGGCGTAAAGATAAAAGAAGGGTAGTTAAAATTATTCCCGTAAACGCTTGCGCTCAAAAGACGAGTCAAAGCAAATGTTTACCACGATTATTATTCGATAACTTCGAGTACAAACCTTGAAGATCAAAAGGAACATATGGGGCCATATGGAACTACACACTGTTATAGACAACATTTACACAAAATTCTACCTTGTTTATGTATGTGAATTTTATACAAACACGGAAATGAGAATGTTTTCCGAGACGGAAAGACTACATACGCTCACTCCTTTGAGACTAGGAAATTCTATTTTAAAGTATGTGAGCCCAATAGAAATTGTTTGAAGACTTGTTATCAGGACCAATACTTACTACTAACTTATTTTTATTGTTATTCAATTACTATGGAGTTATTTTAAATTTTGGTTTTTCTTCACTAACATTTTATGTTTAGATATACGAAATACTTAGAAGAATCACGTAAGGTTAAATTAATTAACGGTTGATAATATTTTGAAAACATATGTTATCCTAGCTACAAGTAAAATGTATACATTCATGTTAAGGTTTTCAAAAAAAAGTTTCATTCATAATCTACTATATAAAAATAAGTCGGGTTTTCCTTCCTGACGCTATAACTCCAGAACGCACGGACCGATTTCCACGGTTTTGCATTCGTTGGAAAGGTCTCGGGCTCCATGAGGTTTATAGCAAAGAAAAATTATAAAATTTAACGCGGGTAACACCGCGGGGCACAGCTAGTTATTAAATAAATATTAGGTCTAGTTTTCCTGGAAGAAACACATATTGATAAGGCCGCCAATTGTACTATTAATTTTTTCTCGCTTTGTATTCATTCTTTAGGTGTACAATAAAGAATTTATGACATCATCACACGGAATGATGTGGGATAGCCCTGTTATACTTTCAGAGCCGGAAACCACACGGCTCAAAAAGTTTATCCAAGTAAATAGTAAAATGTTTGATTTAAAGGAAGAATCCAACCTACTATAAGTTGGATTCGAGTTATTATAAGTTATGTCGAAAATCGAGTTATTATAAGTTGTGTTGAAAACCTATTTAAAACTGCCAAAAATTAAAGTCTGGTAAGCAAATATATCGATAAAACAAAATAAAAACGTTCAGGTAGGCGTAACCTTGTCGTCTGAGTACTGAAAATAAAATGAAATAGAAGAATACGAAACCTTGATTTTGTCGTTTTCAGTGTTATTATTCTCATGCATGCGTGGAAAGTGAGACAGCCTGGGCGTTAGTAATTTCTCTTAAGGTAGATCGTCACAGCTTTAGGTATTTAACGCCCTTTGAATAAGAAATGATGTTTCTCGACTGTTTGCATTATTATTAAAGCGCGCAGAAAAGGCTGGGTTAGAACATTCTTTAGGCAAGCCCAAAAAGGGAGTCTCAAATCCTAAAACATACTCCAAGAATGAAGACAATTAAGACAGTCTAAAATTAAGTATTTTTATATGTTTAAGTTAAGTTTTTTGCGCTTTCCATGGGCACGAATAATTGAAATCGGCAAACTCACTTATCAGGCCACGGACAGTAACCAATCATAGCTCGCTAGGTGTTCGTCGAGAGTACAAACTCCTTCGTACGTTTTGTTTATTGAGAATGTATACTAAGGCCACTGAAAGAAGGACATACTTATAAACCGAAAAAAGGTCAGTATACAATATTATAACTACGAATAATTTTCGTAGTTATAATATTCGAATGCGAGCTTGTTTTTTGTTATGATTTCATGCCTTATCTACTCGACCGATTTTTATCAAATTTTGCACTCACTTTGTCCGGAGTAGCAAAAGGAAAGAGAAGAAAAGTCTGTTCCTGAATGAAAACGCCAGGAGTAATTTGATTCTAGGATTTTTACTATGTTACGCGGATTGTCTGTAGTTTGTGAACGGATTTTGATAACTTTAGTTTTATACGATAAGACAAGCTTTCGAAAGTACTTTCACCTAGATTACCAAAGCTGCACCAATTAGTAGTTAGCATCCTTTTATGGTACACAGCAAAATAATGTATAGTTATAATACTATAATTGGAATATGTTTTCTTTCTAACTACTCTACCAATCATCATGAAATTTTGCACACGAGTTACAGAAAAGAACAAAGTTAAAGGTGACTAACACAGACATTTGAGGAATAACGCAAATAAAGCCTTATGCAAAAACTAAGCAAGTAATTAAATAATTGAACAGTTAGAAAATAGCTCTCTTTGTATATTAACCTGATGTCCACATAATATATATCAAGATGGCAATTAAATGGTGCACACTCATAAAAGGAGTGATAATCATACGAGCCACGTAATTTATAACGCATTAAATTTCATTCGCACAGTTTCGCTATAAACTGGTACGATTTATGGGTGACTACAATATTACTCGGGCGGACATGCAAACCCGTTCCTAAGTGCGGCGTTATATAAATATAAGTACTAAGATTTACTAGTCGGGTTATATGAGTATACTAGACGTATATTTAGATTATTTAGACAATTGTTAATTATAGTGATTATCGTTGCATTATATAGAGACAAACTTTAAATTACTTATATTTATATCACTAAAAAAATAGAATTATATAATCAAATAACATAATTGAGATAAAGGACATTTATTCCTAATTTTAATAATTAAATTTGCAATGCCTGCAAAAGTCCACTAAGAGCGAAATTTGTACCTAATATTATTATTAGATATGGTCTGTACAACACTTAATCGCAAATAAACTTTTGACTTTGACTTTGAGTATGAGTTTCATCTACTAGGCAAGCCAACTGAGCCGAACATACTTATAATAGAGCAAAAATGTATGCGCAAACACAGCTGCACCCTCAATTTATCCTATCATTTTCGTAATAGGATTGGACTGCTATGCGACACGACTGGGGTGACATGAGGCACAGAATTGACAACTTTATGTGCTTTGCGAGGCAGACTTCAGCTTTCTCTTGTAACAGAACATGGAGTCTTCGCCGTTTCTAACCCTTAAAGAAGCTGTGTACTATACGAGACCATATCAATTTCAAACTTATTACTTTGAAATAAGATCCAAAAACAATGAAAAAATAATAGCAGAGCCTGTTTAATAGTCGAACTGAACAACTTACACCGCGAAGCATGGAGCCAAACATCGCTGCGAACGTTTACACGATTATCCTAGCGAACGTAGCATATGCTCGTCAAAAATTACAAGGCAGCGAAAGAATAACAACATAACACGGCTTAATAAAAAACTAGAAGCAAATTACCTGACTTATCACTAGAATGCTCGCTAAAACGCTTCCGTTAACTTTTCTGTAATTAAAAATTTCCTAGAATGCTCATCCACCAGTGAATTCTCAAGTCTATTAGCACCTTTCTTTTTCTTTTCTTTTAATGGGACTAGTTCCTCCCTCTTACCCACCACTGCAACTCCTGTAATCCAGGATCACCAGTGGCACACAATGAAATGACACTGAGCGGTGAGGCTCAGGCATGTCCCGGGGAATCGCTTTAACTGTCTTGGATCCCGAAATTCACAAAGAACCAAGGAGTGGTTAGAAAATGAATAATACTAAAACCTTAAACTAAATAGTCCCAAATACAATAACAGCTTACCAGTAGCAGTGCGACCCTGACACCAATGGCGGGATCCTTTCCACGTGGCGCCACGCTTGACGTGTCTGTACTCCGACAGATACCTGGAACATAATAAATAATGTCAGGGAAAATAAGCTCCGGAAAATTGTTATGAGAAATATATTACGAGTATACAGAGAGCAAATCATCAAAACAAAAGAATATCGGCCTAGTGTCAGTCAGGCTTCTCCATTAAGTTTCCGTATAGTAAGTAGGGTGTAGTAAAATTTGAGAGGGCAAAATTCAATTAAATACTTGGAAGTGACTATCACAAAATAAAACCTTAACAAGTATTAAATAAAATACGAATAATTCTCGTAACATTTTTGGTTTATTAATTATTTTTTTTAGGTTATTTGAATATTTTATTTTAGAATGTTGGTTAATACTCAGGTAAGATATCGAAATCTCTAGAAATAAATAGTTTTTCACATTAAAAAGTGAAAATCTCTTTAGTAGTTTTAATATTTTATTGACATAGCAAACATTCGATTCGGATATAAAACCGAATCAAACCTATATTTTTTCTTCGCTGTCACAATGTATTTAGAATGTTTTTTTTTTAAATACAACGCCCGCAACAGTGAATCTAATCCCTGTGTCGAGGGGTTCTTTACAAACGTGTAATAGACGGACACAAATTACATCCAGACTTAGAACAACTATGTATGGGTCACACAAATAGTTGTCCACCATGGGAATCGACACCGGAACACGAAGCGGCGAGGCGACTGTCTTAGCCGCTGCGCCTCACGTGCAGTCGCAATTTTCAGATGTTTCTCATTTTCCTGCCCAGACACATATTTGGTAAATTTTTTATCCATTATTCGGTTTTAATCCAAATTTGCAACTCATTTGTTTAATAAGCTAGATACCCATGCCATACGGATATATAAAGATATAGAGTAATATGCCGTCATTATACTCTTTGGGTATACCCAACGCAAAAAATGTCCTAAAATACGTAAGTAAACACGTCATAAATATGTAGCAGTAGATAATAGTATGGAATCGCAAGTCAGTGGATATATTTGTCATACGAAAGACGTCCTTACTACATACGTAGTAAAGACGCTGTCAAGGTGACAGTATACCGACTGACGCGGCGATATGACGTCAACTGTACCCAATTTCAAATCCCAAAATATATCGGTATAACATTTTCGCAAAAAAACTACATTTTGTATGTATGTCGCGCTCAGTAAATATTAGAAAACGGTCACTAAACGATAGATAATATTGACGAGGGTCGTCGGCAGTTTCCCAGCGTAGTTTATTAGGAGCCCGGCTCACCGACCACTCACAGTAGACGACATTTAATGGGCTGTGACACTGTGACACTTCCTCCGCTGTGAATGGATGAAATGCCTCGTTACTACGCATTATCACCAATAAGCCATAATTCATCGCTCATTTTTCTTTCGACGAAAACCAGGAAGGCGTTCCGGAGACGCCGTTGAGATTTCCATTTCTGGTAAATGCCGCAATTATAAGTTATGACAGTATTTTGACAGTAATGTAGCAATTTACCTGCTGTTCATTGACGTGATATAAAGTATTTATTAAAACTGTAATAGGGAGAAGTATCCAAAAAATTTACATGATTTAGAGCTTGTTTGTTGCACATCTGTACTTTTGTTTCTTTGAGCATCACCAAATATAATTAACTGCCTCGTTAGTCTAGTGGTAGAGAATTTAACCGCAAGTAACGATGCCCTAGAATTAAATCCAGGGTCGTAGTTTTATTGCAATGAAAATTTCCAGTAGCAACACGAACTTTGAAAGCTGGCGATATTACACCCCCATGCCTCGGAGATTACGTAAAGATGTGCACTTGACCTCTGTCAGGTTGTTTTTATTGACCCTGCCATAGCCGAAATTTGACCAGAAGGAGATTATTAAGGTTTGGTAAGACCCTTCGAGCATTTAGACAAAAATGCTCCAAGGGTAAGACCATACCATGATTGAATAGAATGATCTGGCGATGGACATAGAAGGCGGTTAGAAACTGAAGCTGCGTGTCGTGTATCGAATTGTACTCGTTTATTACGTTTGGATGAGATCTTACCACATGATTAGACTAATTTGCTCTTTTGACCAACTCCACAATGCAAGTAGGGTGTCAAAATAGTGGTATTTTATTTTTTAATCGTACTTAATGTAGGCAGGTTGTAGTTAATGTTCTGTAAAAGGAGACCCAAATATCATCCACATACGTATCTCAAGTAGTCTAAATTAGAATTTATTACGATCATTACAATTTCACTGACTTTTTTACACGAATTTCAGTATAATAGTTAATAGGGCCTGGTTGAGTTACGCAAACTATAATTAGGTAATTAAACGAAACAGGTATAAACAGAATAATTTTAGCAGGTTTAAGCTGAGCCGATCCTATTTGAGAGACCTACGCAGTGCTACCCTAACGTAATTATTAAAATAGGATCAAGTGCACTCCACTCACTAACTAGTTAAGCGAGTTCATTAAGTTACGACCAAGTTACTATTATTTTATGAGATTTTAATACCCGAGATCCGGTAATTTTGCTCGAGACAGAGCCAGACTGATTTTTAGCTCGTTACCCTATATTTAGAGCCGTTTTATCAGAACATGGTTACACAGGATGAAAGGTCCAAACTATTTAATTTTACTATAATTTATTTTATATATATAATAAACAAGATTTTTTTATCTTTCCATATAAAAATCTAATTCACAGCTGACTCAGTTTGTATATAAAGCAATGCCCATGTAAATATCCCGATGAGAGCTCACTCATTGATTTTATTGAGCCTAAAACCTATTTCCTCACGTAAATATGGTGATCGGAGTATACACGTTTTGTTTGGAGAGCCATTAAATAATATAAATAATCATACATTTAAAAATATCGTCCGCACTAGGGAAATAAACACCTGTGTCGCGGGAAACTTTACAAACTTCTAATTGAAGGACACAAAGTACAAACTACTTATAGTTCACACAAATAATTTGTCCTGCGCGCGAAGCAAACCCGGGATTGGGGAGGTGATTAAATAAATAAATAATAAATAAATCATTTATTTGGAACAAAAACCATTACATATATATTTTAACCCACCAAACTGTGTAACAGTTTGTCGACGGGATTAGCGCTCGTTACATTAATAGTGTTCCTTAGATTACATAACATAACATTCTACGTATTCGTAAAGAACTATTGCACTTAGTACTTTTAGTTAGTTACATAGTGATGTTCGTTGACAGTTGTATCAAGCTTCTCAGGTATCATTATTATAACCACAACTGATTCTATGTAGCTCCAAAAAGTTAATTTCCCTTTTTAATATGCTAATCACAAGACCTTACTCACTTTGAACGTAGAGCCAAAAAGGTATACAGTTTGTCGTCTACCTATAAAGTTGTTAATAAGTACTTACGAGGTGTTAGAACTTCATCAACACATATACAGATATATGATAAGATTTAATTATGCAGACTTACCGGGCAACTGGTTCCCGCAGCAACGTAATGTAGAAGTATCGTCGGTGGACTGCAGAACCCTCGTGTCTGTCCAGCTCACCTCCAACGCAAGCCGTTAACTCAGTGAAGTCCGCGTGAAGACCACACCTGTCAAACAACAAACATGTTTTACTAAAGACACCCTTTACTTAAAACGGGTAGTAACTCAAATTTATAGAATACGTTGCAATATAATTTTAAAATTATATAGTTGTTTCTTTGGGGGAGGCCTTTGTCCAGCAGTGGACGTCTTTCGGCTGATATGATGACGATGATTTGTTGATATGTTGTTTTCCTGTAACAGTAAATAAGGCAAAAGTGGTGTGCAAAGACAAATGGAAATCCGTTGTCTGTGCCGTGTGGAAAACACGCGTGAGTCTATGTATGTATGTATGTTTTCCTGTCTCTGAAAGAGATCGCTAGAGTCTATCAGGGAGTAAGGTTCGGGGACGCGTAAGATACAATGGGTGTTGCATAGGACCCACCCGCTTAACATCAAGCGGGCTCTATCCTGAGTGCCACACAGGTATGTCATACTAAATTCGTACAAGTTTGATGCGTCAAATAATTATTAACAACCAAAATAGACAACATTAATTACTGGCAACACACACTGATCGAAGTCTTTCAACTTGAGACTACGGTATTAGGGACGAAATGATGTTACGTAGCCTCCCAAACGCTAGTTTGGGAGGCTACCAGCAAAGTTGAATTCTACGATTAACCTTCGTCTAGAAGTTGTATAATCTATCTTAGTATAACATAGTTCTCTACAACTTTACAATAAATGCAGAGTCTTCCACCAATTTGTGCAGATCTTTGGGGGAAGGCCTTTGTCCAGCAGTGGACTTCTTTCGGCTGATATGATAATGATAAAGTAGAAAGTAGAGTATGATAATTTTATCATGTATATCAGCTGATATTTTATGATCTCATATTGTAGATGTCTTTATTTTATGTTATAAGTGTTATTATTAAAAAAAAATATTTATAATATTTATGTAAGTTGTGCTATTATAATATGTATCTTGTCTGAATTGTAATAAAATCCTAGTACTGACAAATAAGGTTACTTTTGATGCATAAAGGCAACCCATTTGATGCCAAATAAAAAAATTTTTGATGTTTAAGCTTTATGTGTTTTTTGATTTTTAATAGCTATACATGATTGACGGGCCGGTTGGCGTGGTTGGTAAATGCTTGCCTTTCACGCCGCAGGTCGTCGGTTCGATTCCCACCCAGGACAGATATTAGTGTGCATGAACATGTCTGTTTGTCCTGAGTCTGGGTGTAATCTAATATATAACATTCTCGTGTCACAATGTTGGTTACGTTACTCCCCCGAAACGGCTTTACTGATTTTTACCAAATTTCATATGCATATTCAGTAGGTCTGAGAATCGGCTACTATCTATTTTTCATACCCCTAAGTGATAAGGGTTGTTAACATATTTTTTTATTTTTTGTACAATATTTTTATTTTTCTATGTGGCATTATAAAATACATACAACCCTAAATTTTTACCATTTTATTACCAACCCCTATTTTTTAATAACCATTTTAGTTATTTAATCATTTTTCATCCCGCTCGATAACTGATCAATTTTCGTCTATTTTGTAAATGTCGCATCATACGGGTTCCTATCAAGCAACTCGGTACAAGACCTTAAGAATACTACAGATCAACAACATTACATTAAGAAGTAATCGTTTTACTTTGCTGAAAGTTGGAGCGCGCTCCGAGGACGTCAGAAGAATACCTAAGTTTTTATTGAAAATGCAACATTGTCTCATAGTTCAAAGTAATATTGGTATTTTAAAAGTCTGAAGTACGTTTAAGTAAGTTTTCAGTGCCTGAACAGATGTAGATGTCCAAAGGACATTATTATTCATGCTAGTTTGTCATTCCTCTTAGTCTAGTGGTTGCAAGTTCAATTTTGGGTTCAAATACTGGACTGGGTCAAAATATTCTTTAGGGATTCTTCTATGTCTAGCTGGCTGGAGTCAAGAATGTGGCATTGATATTATTTGATATACCCTACAACCGTCGGTACGTCGGCTACTCTCTCCGGTTGTGTCATGTTGCCGTCCCATCCGAATGGGATTAGAGAGTGCCCTTGTATTTTCGCTGGCGGTTTGCCGGCAGTCACAGATCTGTGATTCCGCGCCTGTTCCAGCGATTACAATGGCGCCCTGAGGCCTCGTCATTTACACAGCAGGCGTGTATCGCCTTTGTTAGCTATTAATTATAAGCTAATAGGTTTATTTATAACTATTGCTTAGATTAAATTCCTACGAACTTCAAATGAAGGATGTAATAAATTCGCTTGTATGCTTTTTTTTGTCTGTTTGTTATGGGATTCCTTTGTTATCTGGGTACCGATATTTAAATTATAGGGAATGCTTTCGGAACACAACGTTTATTATATATGTACATTTTGTTTACAAACATCTGTTGTGGTTAAAAAATGATGACGTCGGTTCTGTTTTTTAATTCAATAAATAAATATTATTCTGAGAAGAACAATCGTTTACCCAATTGCTGAATAAATATAATTTATTAGACTGGCCTGTTGGTCTAGTAATTAGTGACCCTGACTGCTAAGCCAGTAATCGGGGGTTCGAACCCAGGACTAATCTTTGTGTGATGAGCACGATTATTTGTTCTATGTCTGGATATACAGACGCCAGCACATCCAGCTACCCCAATCTGTCAAATTTCTTTTATAGATTTTCAACTTTATCACAGAAGGATAAGGACACTTTCAATTGGGGAAATTTGACAGATTTGGGTAGCTTGATGTGCTGTCTGTACCTAATAAGTATTTATCAGTTATCTGGCTGCCATAGTACTGGGACTGCCTAGTCAGATGGTAGTGTGTTTGTTGTCCTAAAATATTATTATTATTATTTTACAGTGCAGCTAGTCTCCATAGAGAATTCGGCCAAGAATATTTTTATAATAATATTGTCTTTCTTGCATTAGATCCCGTTCTAGTGAACATAGTAGCCATTAATAGTGAAATGTCGGCGAATATTTTATGTTTCTGGAGTAGAAATTCTCAGGGCGATGAACACAATGTTCGCTGAGGAGCGAGCTGTGTGAACCGAAGCATAAAGTCACAGATAGGTCGCCACAACCTAACGCTTGCACACCCGATACCCGCATGGGAATGAAATTACTGGCTATCCGATTATATCACACCTCAACTGGCTCGACAATCTAGTGGTAGCGTGTTTAAATTCAAAACCGGTCCCAGATTTACGGCAATGAGAGTTATTTAGATTTATAAGTTGACTGCACGTCTGGCGCAGTGGCTAAGACAGTCGCCTCGCCTCTTCGTGTCGCGTGTTCAAGTCCCGCGCCGGACAACTATTTGTGTGACCCATAAATAGTTGTTCTGAGTCTGGATGTAACTTGTGTCCGTCTATTATATGTTTGTAAAGTACCCCGCAACACAGGGATTAAATTCCCTAGTGCAGGCGTAGTCTCTTAAAAAGAAAGAAGAAAATAAGTCGAGAAAAATTATCTTGTGACAAAATTACTTAGCAAGATGCCGGGTGCACCGTGTCTTGAAGAATTATAAAAAAGAACCAAAATATCAACATCGTTATTTAAAACTTGCCTTTAAGAAAGCATTAAGACTTGCCAATGTTACAAACGTAAACATTTTAACATTTACTTTTCTCATTCACTTCTTTTCATAGCACTTAAAGTTTCTACGCACATAAGCAAACGTCCTGTATGTAATTTATTTTCTAGAAGAAATCGCAGTTAGTAATAATTGTACATTATCTCATGGTACTATTTTCTATCACACGTAAATATAAATAAATAAATATTTAGAACAACAAACACACTGACCCGAAACTAGGCAGAGCCCGTACTGTGGCAACCAAACAACTGATAAACAAACTTATATATTTCTAAATATATACCTACAAATTATAGATTAATTACACCCAGATACAACAAATAATCGTGCTCATCCCGATTTTAAAGATTTGTCCCGCATGGGAATCGAACCTACCACCTCTTTTACGTCAGCGTCACTAACCAATAGACCAACAGGCCGTCAAAAGTATTGTAATTTGTATGTCTTCAATGTCAAGCAAGTTAGCCAGTTTTCTTTAAATTCATCTCCATAAACAAAACTCGGTCAGGAGCAATACTATTAATTATTTCCCAAGGATAAATCTCGCTCACCTCATTTAATATTCATTACATTTCGAAGCGTTCACATTCTATTCACCGGATTAAATGCATAATCTAACGCAGCATGTTTTATAACAATATTTATCTCGAGGTTAGAGAATCGATTTCAGTAATTCGCTTGTTATTGGATCGTAAATATATAAGCGATATTAGCTCGCCGCGCTCATGTGTAATTGACTTCCAACGATATCTGCCTCTTCATGAATACAGATACTGATGCCGATACCAGATATATTGTTATATAACCTGACATATATGTACAATGTCTGAACCAGTTTGCATGTGTTTATCGTTCATGGGGAAGGTGTTTGTAGACTGCTCGGCGGCGGCGTTTGCTTGTGTAGTCTTTATAGCAAACGTGCTTTTAATCTTGATACAGAATCGCGAATCGTCGCCGTCTGGCACTCGGCCACGCTCCACCTAGTTATCGATACGTCTTATTATTACTCTCGTTAAACACTGTCATGTTTATTTTATACTGGATGCGCCCCGCGGTGTTAGCAGGTGATTTAGCTATTTATTGTCGTAGAGAGTAAATTCAGAGAATATTCCCATCTCATCCCGTTAAGGAGGTGGAAATCGACCCGAAGGAATATTTACCAGAGGATGAGCAGCAGCTTCCTTCTGAGTACTATGACCATCTCCCTGCGATCGCCAACCCGTTTGCACAACGATTATGGCATATCCATCCCCCCAATATAATTCTTGGGGGAGGCTAGTCTAGCAGTGGACTTTCAGCTTTAATTAAGATACATACAATGTTTCACGTTATACTAGTTGGGCCCGCAGTTTGGCTGCGTTTTACGCTTAGGCATGACCATAATCACAATTGATGGTAGGCGGAGACGTCTAGGTCGGACCGCGCGAACCCATAAGATACCTGTTCCCGCTGGCCTTGGGTTCATTTAAGTCGATGTTGTATGTGTCTTAGAGAAAAATTCCACAGCTTGCCGTACGAATGAGAAAAGAGGAAGCGAAACACTATGTACGGCAAGACCAAATGTCAACAATAAAGCGGCCTCGTAGCCTTGTGGTCCGATAAAAGTTATGGCAGCTAATGTGGTAATTCATCTCTCAAAAACTAGATTTTTCCGATCTTTTTTGCTGAACCTTCATAATCTTGTATAATACAGAAACCTTCCTGCAGTTTTATTAGTTCTGAGGACATTTCGACTGGTGTAATACGTGTCATTATAATCGTCTAGGTATGGAAAAATCAATTAGTAATAGAGGATAATTTCAAAACTATGTGGGAATTAATTGCCGGCTTCCTGTTAAATAAGTGGATATAATAATTTCATTGGAATACGTAAATCTGATTAAAGATGTAAATTGGCATTTCATGAATATGCTTATTGCAACGTGATAATGAATGCTAAGTGGTAATGATTACGATCTTGTCAAGACGTAAATAGTATACACCGCCACTCAGTAGACACACTTTTGTTACGAAAACTGCCCTTACTGCGTACGAAATAAAGATGTTGTCAAATTCAAGTGTTTCCACGGATGAGGAGTTGACTTTATCTCTTACTTACAGACATACTTACACGTGAAGAAGGAATAGGTATGTATTAGATAGAAGAGATGTTTTTCTTAAAGCTGGCAGGTAGCCATGTTTAATGCTAGAGTAGCTCTATTTTTCATGTCAGTATTATCTTTTAAAATTTCTAATTATACAAGTAAAATTAAAAAAAACATAATAAACAGGGATTTTAAATCTTATCTTCTAGAATGTGTTACATAAGTACAGTTATATAACTCGTGATGGTAGGTCTCGCGTTATCAAAGAAATAAATTACTAAATACATTGTGTTTACTTAGTAAGAGATTTAAACAAAGTACGCGTGGTTTAGAGGTTAAAGTAGTCGCCCGCTAACATCCTAGCGCCCTCAGATTTCGAGTTCGAACACGGCATGGGTATTGGTGATTAAATGTTTGTAAAAGCCCCAGGAATACGAACATTTATGTCACAAAAAAATTAAGTGACCTATTTGTGATGTAAAGTTAAACTACTCGTTCATTGTAAGGCCTACTATGTTGTTAACATTGGATGCTCCATGCTGATCTACTTACTTACTAGACGTAGCACTTGTTAGAATTTTGACCAATAAATAAAAAAAATAAATAAATAAAAAAGGTTTTTATTCACGTAGACTTTAAAAAAGCGCTTGTAAATAGTCAGAACATGTTTGTAGTAATATAGTTGTATACATTAGATATTATTTCTAGTAACATAGATATTTAGGTACATCTTGTATGAAAACATTTATAAAATTTATTTTATTACAGAAATGATATTTAGCTATCTCGTATCAAGTTATTGTCAAGAGATTATGTTTAATTATCTAGTTTAAGTCTAATATTTTTACTACATATTGTCAAATATGGTTCTATTGTCAAAAATTATAGTCATTAAAGCCAAATAATATTAATCTGTTTTCAGTTTGACACTCAGTTTTTCATCCCTTCTCAGTTCGTCAGTGTGACAAAAGCATTGTAGTGTCTGTACCTAATGTTTTCTTTATTAGTATAATTTACTTCTAATGCCTATTACATAAAATGATTAGCTTTCTGCACTCCTTCTCCATATGAACTTTAACTGTTCCAAACATACTCTTCAGTCCGGGGGGAAATCTTCGTAAAAAAGGGTAAAAATTTTGCTTCACATAATTAATATTATGATACTAGCTGACCCGGCTTCGTACTGCCTCAATCGATAAATAAAAGACCTTAACTTATGTTTTAGAAAACGTTTATACGGGAAAAAGAAAAGGGCTGTTTGTAGGATTTTCCCGGCAATTATTAGAATTTTTCTCACCATTTAAACCTTCCCTAGACCTCTACGAACATTTCAAGACCAAGATAAGATAAATCCGTTCAGCCGTTCTCGAGTTTTAGCGAGACTAACGAACAGCAATTGATTTATTTATATATATATATATATATATATATATATATATATATATATATATATATATATATATATATATATATATATATATATATATATATATATATATATAGATTAATAATATTTTAAAAGCAGGGTTACTATATGTCAATACGTGATCACACGCAATATGGCTTTCACACGACTAAGAACTATTTTATCCACCCTCAGATAAGACATATTAGATTAATAAAAACCAATTTATCAATAGATAATAGACGATTAAATTTATGGTTTCCCATTTTTGAGATTAGATAAACGCTTTGCATTGCTAATAATGCTATAAAATTCAAATTTAATAGATAATAGGTCAAAATTTAATTAGTTTTTAGGATGGTTGAATGAATCAGGGTTAAGTACACATATGTATGTCACTCATACTGGTAATATAAGTAACGTGGTACACTTAAGCAGGGCTATCTACCCTCATAATTCAAAATGCAGAAAAAATCCCAAATACAGGTTTATTTCACTTTGCTCAAAACACACACGTTGTACTGACGTGAATAGAATAGAAGAATAGAATAGTTTATTTGCTCGAGACATGGTTACATAGATGGTACAAAATACATTTTAGAATAGGTACAGCATGTTTCACCGATACTTCGGTATGCAAATTTATTGAATAATATTGTTTTAATACATAATTCACTAATCAACACAATCAAACAGAAACACAGAAATATAACAATTATAATACACAATACAGTCTACAGTTAAATTAAGTTAAAAAATGTCAATAATATAAGTCAATCACCACTACACAATCTACAATGTCAATACTTATTTCTAAAGTTGAGTGCAATACTATTATTAGTTGAATAAATATCATGGTCTTATGTCTAATATCATGGTCGTGTTTTTTATGTAAAAAAAATATTTTTTTCAAACTGGGCCCAAGTCTGCTATTTCATTATTTTCTATCACGTCTGTAGATTCAAATACAATTGCATCACCATTATGCGAACAAAATCCTAATCGCAAAATTTAAAATGGCCGGGCAATGGTCTCTCGAATTTATAATAACAAGTCTATTCGGCAAAAGAAGTCGGTGACTGCACAATGACATTTGCACTAAGACTAAAAGAACTGTCAAAATGCCGTTATTTTGACAGTTCTTTTATTTATTACCGAACAACCATGCTTATAAACCATTATCTTGTAACTTATTACCGGATACTGGCAATAAAATTCCAAAGATGATAATTAATTAACATAAATTTAAACCGAAATCGTAAAACTAGCCCGTATAGTTTGAATTACTCAATGAGAAAAAAAAATACTCTGCTAGTATGCTTCTGGTGCTTTATGAGATTAAATTTTGATTGACATTTTTATTAATTAATTGATTTACATATTTCAATATTTGTGTTTATAATAATATTAATGAGTGAAATATACCTGGTCATACTTTATTAACTCTTTTTACTAAATATAAAATGGATTAATTCTTGATTATAGTAATGAAATAGTTTAGTTATTTATTTATTTATTTAATTGGTTGATTGTTCTTCAGATCCAACAGTATTTTATGTCTGTAGACTTCCAAATACTTAATATTGGGTTCATGGGCCATAAAAAATTACCTGCATTTACGATTCCTAGATAGATACGAAGGCATGCATGTGGTAAGTAAAATTTACAGCGCTGTCCAAATCCAAATGAATGCCCTTAAAGCGTATTAGGTCCATAAATGTAACGCGACATTATCTGGGTTCGCGCGGCGCATCGCGCGACATGTTGACAAATGTTATTGTCCATTGGCTTGCTAGCTACCGTACTACAACACTATGTACACATACAGGCAAATTGTGACTTTAACGACACCCGTAGGATATTCGTGCGCGGATTGGCAATACGCCACTTCCCCGTGAACATTAACGTTCGGACGACGAGCTCTCTCTGCGGTTCATTCACCGATAGAATGCCAACACACCACGCATGGCCAACACGTTGAATTAGCTAACGCTTAAAAGCAATTCTGCCAAACGTCCCAATATATTAAAGTCGTTACATAATCTCCCTACCGATCTAAATTCCCTACACAAAATGTTCCGTTAACATATTCTAACGCACCTTTATATGTGATGCGGGCGGCTGTTTAGACTAAACAATGGTTTTTATGATCATCCCAATCTACGTTAAACAGATTAAATTTGCCCAACATTACCACGATAATTAAAGATTGAACAAAAACATGATGGTTTTACTGATGGATGGATAACAGGCATACATAAATAAAACTAGGCTTTTAAAGGTTTAGCGAACGAAAGCGGCTCTGTTTACTTTTTAAATTCATGCTCAGGCCTCCAAGAATAGCGTATCGACGAGTATATGGACTAGTGGAAGGCAGGCATGCATAATTATAACACAAGGCTACAAGATACACAAGATAACTATTTTTGCTTTGATAATGAAGATGAATACTTTAAGAAAACCAGCCACGATGTCAGACATTTTAAACAAATGATTGTTCCACAATATATTGCATAGAAAGATGTAAAAAAACAAATATGCGTAACGCTTCATAAGACAATAATTACCTGTTTTCTGAAACGGTGATATATTGAATCTAATTTTACTTCTATCGTCTATAAACGAAACATATTATTGTGCTCATAGAAACTTACATAGGATTTATGGATTTTCATCGAAAAGATTATATAGAATTAAATGAAACAATAAAATGACTTTTTTTAAATTCCGCGCTTGTTGATGACTGCCAAAAAATTAAATCTATTTTTACTTGCGACTTTTATTTGCGAATGTTTTCTTATTAATAAACAGGGGATTCAACTAATGTTCTACGTTAAATTTAGTTGTTTGTTATACTTCTGGTGACAATTCTGAACGAGTCACCTATTTTTTTAATGATTGTTTGCACAAGCAAAGTTATTATGATCGATATCGATGATTTTAACATCAAACATGGGAAACCCTCCAATCGGAATAAAAGTGACAGTTAACACCTACATGATGTCTTACCCGAACTTTATTATCAATTGTATTCATTTTTAATTTAATCTTTATTTCAGACATATATGTACAATGACAGACAGTCCATACTTTTATTACGAAACTAAGGTTAGTACGGGTTGTTAGCAGTACATAGTAATTTGTTAGTAAACAAAACAGGTTAAATAATTTTTACTTGTTGTTAGACTATTATCTATTTCTGTGCAGGTGTACACCTGCCCAGTACACAATAAAAGGACTGTCAATCTTGCAGGCTTACATTCTGAGGACAGCATTGGTGCTACCACGGATCCTACTCATCATCGATGCAGTTCTTTTCCTAATAATGGAAAAGAAGTCATCAACGGATGCAACCGCAAACATTTCGGAAGCACTGCAGTACCGTGACTTTCTCAATGCTGCCCTCAGAGCGTCGTTGTATTAAATATTGTATTTTCAAAAATAAAGTAGTTAATAATATTTTATAGGTACATGATTTTTGATCGGTCCAATCGTATAAAAAACAATTCCCAAGCTCTTCGAGGATACATGGATTAGGAAGGTGAGTTGCGGGCTATCAAAAACACGAAAAATTAAAATAATTAGAGGTATAGTCCTACCAACCATCTCTGTTAATAGACTTGATAGTATCTTTATTACGTAAGCAATAAGATCAGTTTTCGTAATATTAGTGAATCTACTGACATAGACTGTACGGCGCACATTTCATAATGACTGTATAGAGATGGAAGCGCAGTACGAAAGCACATGTGTGGGGTCGTGTTAGCCGGGAGACAAAGACTAATGAGATTTGCTTCCGACAAAAACAAACCCGTTAAAAAGCGTGCCGAGCTAACAAAAGCTATATTGCTAGTTATACCATTTTACCGAGCGTGTTGGATTGTGAAACCACAAACTTTGTTTTCAATTTTCTTCTTTCGTATACGGAAAGTGGGCCAGTTAAGCCGATCCTATTTCGCCAGGCGTTGTACGAATAAATGATGTTTACTTTAGAGGCTGATTGAAGGCAAATTATTTAAGATTTTTCTTACTAAAATAAAGTAAAAGGCTTAGTCCAGCTAACAAATCATTTTACAACGCGTGATGGATTGCGAAAACACCAACTTTGTTTTCAATTTTCATCTTTGCTATACGGGTAGTTGACCGGTTCAACCGATCCTATTTCGTCAGTAGTACGAATAAAGATGTTTAGTTTAGATGCTGATACAAGGTACATTATTTAAGATTTTCTTACTATAATAAAGTAAAAGGCTAGCCGAGCCAACAAGGGCTTATATTATATCATTTTACAAAGCGTGTTGGATGGTAAAACCAACAACTTTGTTTTCAATTTTCACCTTTGCTATACTGACAGTTGACCAGTACAACCGATTCTATTTCGTCAGTATTAAGAATAAAGATATTTCCTTAAGATACTTATATAAGGCAAATCATTTTGATTTTGTTTTACTATAATAAGGTAAAAGGCTAACCCAGCTATCAAGAGTTATTTTGTATCGTGTGTTGGATTGTAAAAACACCAACTTTGTTTTCAATTTTCATCTTTGCTCTACGGACAATTGACCGGTTCAACCGATTCTATTTCGTCAGTGGTACGGATAAATTATGTTTTCTTCAGATCCTGATTTAAGGCAAATTATTTTGGATTTTTTTACTATAATTTAGTAAAAGGCTAACAACTTCAACGCGTGTTGGATAGTAAAACCACCAACTTTGTTTTAAATTTTCATCTTTGCTATACGGACCGTTAGCCGGTTAAACTAATCCTATTTCGTCAAGATGAATAAATCATGATGTTTACTTTAGATGCTGATATAAGGCAAAGTCGGTCCTATTTCGACAGTCCTTGTACAAATAAATTATGTTATACTGATTAAAAGGCGAAATATATAATATAATAAGAGAGGTAGGGCACAGCGTTCATTCGCTCGAAGAGCAGCCCGACTGGGGAAGTACCTCCACCTTACAGAAGACATTCCTTAATAATAACATTAATAATTTAATGTTGTGTTTCTGAGTGTGAATAAGGTCGCCAGAGCTCATCGGAGTGGGGGGGAGGGTCAGCAACACTTGTTTGCTGACTCTTAAAGGCCGGCAACGCACCCGCGACTCCTCTGGTGTTGCGAGTGTACATGGGCGGCGGTGATCACTTACCATCAGGTGACCCACTTGCTCGTTTGTCGACCTCTGACATAAAAAAAAAAAAAAAAAATCTTACCATCATTAGGGAAAACGCAGGCCCAGGTAATAAAAGGTATATTGCTAACTATACCAATTTACCACGTGTGTTGGATTGTGAAACCCCCAACTAAGTTTACAATTTTCTCCTTTCGTATATGGAAATTGGTTCAGTTAAACCGAAGTTATTCACTAGGCGTTGTACGCATAAATTATGCTTACTTTACCAGGCTGGTAAAAGGTACATTATTTTAGGTTTTTCACCAATTTTTAGCCATATTCTAAGTACAATACTATGATAGTTGTAGTGAAAGACTAGAGCAGTAACAAAAGCTATACTTACGGCTAATTTACCATTTACCGTGCGTGTTGGATTGTGAGAAAACACAGTTTGTTTTCAAAAAATTACTAAGGTATGGGCTCTCGGATTATATCGTGTAGTAGGTATATCCCATACAGGATTTTATTGCTCGTATGTAAATGTTTCTATAGAGTTTGAAGTGTTATTGCAGAATCTACATGAAAAAAACATATTTAAAATGAATAAAAAATGCTTAAATATTTCAGTGATAAAATGGGTCTTGTCAGCTTCTTAACATATTCCGTAACGGATATATTATATATTATCTACCAACGTCTGTATATTTTTTCCAGTTGTCCAAATATATCATGTGTAAGCAAGTTCTTTTTCTTGTTCCAGAAAATTTGGAAGTTGGCACTGCCGAGTGTCGACAGCTGCGTAAAACAAACACCCAGAAAGAAAAGAATAACTAGAATAGTATATGGAACTGTGTTATATGCATACGGAAGTGTCGACTGTGGTACCCAATGTCTGTCATAACGTATTGTGTCGCAAGTCGGGACCGATACGACGACGGATGAATGAATGTGAAACGTATTTAGCATTCCACTCGGTCCATTTTGCTGTTCTGCGACCGCTCAAGGTCGTTCGTTCATGATTAACGAGAATTTTATTTTTGAATAGCCAATTATTACTTTCACAAAAATATACTGAAACAATAAAATGCATATAACAAAGCAGCATCTTCTCGAGAACTGGTGTCTGCACTAGGTATGGTTATCTATATCTATTAAAGTTTAATATTCTTGATACATAATAATTAAGGAATATACAGATGGACCGATGATCTTGTGAGGGCCGCTGGAAGTCGCTGGATGCGGGCAGCACAAGACGCGCAATTGTGTAATTTTGAGGGAGGCCTTTGTCGAGCAGTGGGAATCATTCGGCTGACATGATGATGATGAATAATTAAGGTGAGAGGAAAGTAAACGTCCGCACTTGGGAAATACTTTACCCACATGTGATTGGCGAGCAAAAATCATATACTATAAACGGAACACATTAATAGTTCTTCTGTGCAGAGATATTGTACCCAAAACGCGTGACCGATCTTACTTATAAAGAATTGATTTGTATGAAAGATCTTGTGACTTTCAGATCAAAATAGGGTTGTTAGTACCATCCAAGGTTTCGACAAGGGAGAAGACGCGTATTTGAATTCAATGGAAGACCTAATGATTTAGTGTAGGTATATTCACTTGGTCCTACCATTGATGCCACCCTTTGAGCTCTACTGTCGCGGTTAGCGTTAATTCGGACTTCCCTGTGAGAGCTATGAGACACACATACACAGAAATACGATTCATAACTATTTGGGTGTGCAGTGACGGTGGCAAATATCCGAATATCATCACATCATCTCATCCCGTGGGTGGCGTAGAAGTCGACCCGAGGTAATATCTACCACAGGACAGGCAGCGATCGCCAACCCGTCTGCCAAGCGTGGCGTTTGAGCGTGGTATTATGCCATTTCCCCCCAAGATGATTCTTGTGATAGGCTTGTCCAGCTGTGGACTTATTTCAGCTGCAATGATGAACTACTTTTGCTTCTTACTGGTTTTGTCCATCATAATGTTGTCTGGAAGAAATTGCAACTATCGATAAGACCGCTCTTTGTACATTACTATAATAACTATTTACTAATTAAGTTGTAAATTCTGGTCTACAATAAGGATTATTATATTAAATTGTACAAAACACATCTCGTTTTGAGTCTATCTTAAATATAAAATATAATTTACTAGAACATTGTAAGTCAAAAAAAGGAATATCAATAATAAAGCAACCATGGGTCCAATTTAATTTGGCTTCTACTAAGTTTATACGCAAATCCCTCAATCGATATTACAGTAGATGCTTTAAGTATTTACCGACTTTGTAAACCAAACATAATCTGGTAATCCTTACAAGCGGTCTAATAAACCCAATACTAATGGAACTCGTCTGAGAATCCACTCATACCAATAAAAGCAAACTCATTAATTTATCGTTTCAGAGATTTGTGTGGCGATTGACTTATTCGCATAGATACAGTTCTCGTCTAGACGTACTAATAAAATGTCCTTCACTTTTTATTAGCTGCCTTCAATAAGAGGTCCTCAGTACACCCGTATTTTTTGTATACACGAGAATTCGCATCGATTATTACTTTTTTTATTAGAATAGAACTTGTGAGATTGAGTTAAAATCTGTGTATAATGTTACGATCGATTGAAATAAGCAGTTTGAAAAGGTTGCTGCCTTTAAAATTGTACGCCCTCAAAAGTAATAGCATTCCTGTTTTCACTGAAAAACGTGAAAAACTAAACACCAACTTAAAAATCTATTAAAAAGTATAAAATAATTTCAGCAATAAACTAATTAATTGTTCAAGGCTTATTATCTGTTTTAATCTAGCTAAGTAGTGTCAGATTTAAAATGCCACACATCATTCCAGCATGCATATGTCAGTAACTGAATTCATGATACCGAACTTAGATGTAGGGTTGTAGGGTTTGATTAACCTATAGACCCCACATGCAATTAACCTGAATAGTATAATTACTTATTACAACCATCTGCCAATTTTTCTGTAGACTTTTTAATCTATATTTATAGTACATCTTATTTATATCCCGTCCTTACAGGGGGTTTACTGCGCTTCATAGATTCTGAGACGTCTGTAATTCGCTGCACTGTGCTTCTACAGCAACGTGATATATTCACTGCATAGCACATTTGCTAATGAGTAAAAAACGAGAACTCTTAGTGATGGCAAAGACTAATTTGATGGGTAGAAAGGATTTTCGTCGACCCTCAGTCGTATTAGCGCGGTTTCGGCACGAGAGAGAAATTACTTACATCTCTTTTTATTTGAACCGTCGCTCCCTCTAATGAAAACCTTCAGCGGTAATCCTCGCGTCTACAGGATTAGTCGGGGTAAGTCGCTAATTTCGCCGTCTTTGATATGCGCTTAGTTAGTCTAAACATAACTGGATATTTCATGTTTCGGTTTCTATACTTAATATTCTATATATAATTGGATACACTATAAAACAAATGCCTACACCAGTGAATTATGGCAATTAATTTGAGGACTACTATATTAATTATATTACTATACTTTAATAATATTTATGTTTCTTGATTATTTTGTCTCCCAATTATTATTCTAATTGTTTTGGTTTGATTTTTAAATTATGCTTTTATTTAAGGAATTATATTGTAAAATTCATACACAATGAAAATTGTTACTCAATAAATAAATAAAATAAATAAAAAAAAAAAAAAATAACCTGTCCTATTGGTGTAGTGGTTAGTATGCGGGTAGGTAGTAGCGGATTGGTAGAGGGTACTCGTTCGAGACCAGCCGGACGATTAAATTTATGTTTTCCCATTTTTAGACGAGATGGTATATTTATATTCGTCGCCGACATCACACCGCATGTACTGAGTTGTTAGGTAATTAGTGTCCACACCCCAAAATGGTTCCCAAATAAATTGTTCACAACTGTTAATACACGGGAAACACAATCATCACAAAACATGTTCTACAGTTTTATAGTATTTTTCCCACCCAATATATATACTACATCTTTGAGGAAAATAACAAAATGTGTTTTTTCTTTTACTATCTACCTATTAGTATTTAAATATTGTAAACAACATCTAAAAGATACTACGGAAAAAAATATTAGGTTTTCTGATATGGTTACTGCATTTAGAAAGGGTGTATAAAAGAAGATAGACAAAAGAAGTTATGCCTGGCTTGTGTGAATAGTACAACTGAATAGATGAACTGATATAAGAAGGAATTAAATTTGAATTTTATAGCATTATTCACAATGCAAAGCGTTTGAGTTTTATTATAGTATGTTTTTGAGATTAAATATAAGAAGGAAGACGTCGAATATTAATATAAACTTAAAAATCTTTTAAAAATATACAATAATTTCAGCAATAAACTAATTAATTTTTCAATGCAATTATAAGTCTAGTTTAGCTTAGTAGTGTCAGTTTTAAAATGAACTGCACATAATTTTAGTTTATTTTCTATCTGGCACTTACTGAATTCTTGATGGTGAACTTAGATGTAGGGTTTATATGTTTGATTAACCTATAGACCTCATATGCTAAACTGTATAGGATAATTATTCAATTACTCATCTATACATATAATAAAATCGTAGGAAAGTCAAAACTGTACATGGAATATTTTTTAAAAAGGATACTTGGGGCGTGATATACGAGTACAATCGATATCGAAGCCAAAAATATAGTTTTTAGAATTTTTGTCTGTGTGTCTGTTTGTCTGTATGTATGTCCGGGCTAATCTTAAAAAGTACTGTATGGATTTACTTCAAATTTTGCATGAATATTACTAAGAAGTCGGGTCAACATATAGGCTACATATTATCACGCTGTCACCTACGGATGGGGTGGATGATTTATAAAATTGAACGCGGGTAAAACCGCGGGACACAGCTAGTTTTTTATAGATATTTATAATGACAAATTTCTCTCCTCAATTACATATTTTCATAGATATTTATAATAACAAATTTCTCTTCTCTGACCTGATATGTTCTCAAGAAAGTCAAGTGCTAGAAAAATTATGTAAAATGTTATAGCTGATTTTGTACTATTCAAATCGCTCTCCTCTAAAGTAACGATTATATTTATAGAAGTAACGTTATTCTACGGATAGGTCGATATATAACATTCCACCTTCCTAGCGTAAGTAAATATAGGCGTAATATAGCTGTCTGCGTAATTTGTGAGAGTCAACTGAATTATGGCTTATTAAGACGATGAGTTGGTAATGTACTGCGAGTATTTATCGCCGTTCGCAAAGTTCACACCCAACCCATTATTCGTAACAATAAATAACGTGTTCCTCGTCAGTAGATAGTCTACGTCATGTAGGTGGATAATCTTTGAACTTGGAACCGTCTTTATTTAATAGGTAGTAAGGTCGTGTGCAAGTGTATCCATTTAACTCACAATTGGAAATTCATAATATTAATCATCTGGCGGGGATTGACCTAGCCTCCTCCATCAATCATTTGACGTGCCTGTTGGCGTGGTTGGCAAATGCTTGCCTTTCACGCCGCAGGTCGTGGGTTCGATTACTACTACCAGGACAGATATTTGTGTACATGCCTGTTTGACCTGAGTCTGGGTGTAATTATCTATTTTATATCAGTTATCTGGTCTCCATAGTACAAGCTCTGCTTAGTTTGGGTCAGATGGCCGTGTGTAATAATATCCCACGATATTATTATTATTATCAATTTGGGTTAGGTGCAGACGTTAGCCAAATTGCTGATTTTCCGTCAGTTTTTAGCCAATATTAACCCGTTCAGGCACATTTTTTAACCAAAATGTTCTATATTTTGATCCCAAAACACCGGTAGATGCATATAGCTATGAGCGTGGACTAATATATGATGACTAAGGTATGCTAACAAGATTATCACAGAGATAGGGTACAAGCAGAAGCTATAGTGTTATTATTTTTGGGACCGACTTCATAAGTAGCAGGTAATTCGATTCTAAGTTTATTTTTAGTACCTACACACAATTGCTCCCTACTGAAATGCTTTCAGAATGGTGATGGACATTTTGTTGCAATTGGTTCTCGAGTGTTGTAGGGTCACAAACCACTAGATCTATAGACCAGTTCTTTGGTAGTGGTTACTGCCCTCATGACTAAGTCAGAGCTCGTGGTTTTGATTCCCAACCAGGACATATATTTTTGTGATGAGCACTAATAAATATTTGTGTATTTGGGTGTAATTTATTTACAAAATGTATGTATTTAGAAATTATAAGTAATTTTATCAGTTGTTTGGTTGCCATAGTACAGACTCTGCCTAGCTTGGAACCAGATGGCAGTCAGATATGTGCCAAGAAATTTTTTAAAAATCAACATTGGTTTTTTGTTGTATGTACGTAAAAAACACACTGTTGCACGAGATATGACCTTTATTAAGAGGCCTATTACAGTCCACTAGCGCCGCCAATCGAAAAAATGTCATAACTCGTAAATAGAATCAAAAATACAAAATATGTTCTATTATTACTGTGGAAAAGGCAATAACGTAATTGTATAACACCTTATCAACACTTGAAATATAGCTGTTTAGCTAAATCGTGCATTCAAAACATAAACGGCCGTTTTTGTTACAAATGCACGATTTAGCTAAACAGCTATATTTCGAGTGTTGACAATGTGTTATAAAATTACGTTATTGCCTTTTCTACAGTAATAATAGACCACATTTTGTATTTTTGATTCTATTTACGAGTTATGACATTTTTTCGATTGGCGGCGCTAGTGGACTGTAAAAGGCCCCTTAATCTTCTGACCTATTCTAATGCGCTCTTGCACGCTTGCTATACATATCAATCACGCCAATATCACTCACTTTGCCTCTATGGTATGAAAAACAATGTCCCTAAGAGAAAAGAGCTCGATAGAAACATAATATAGGCCATAATTGAGTTGTTTAAGCGATACGCCAGCGAAAGTGGTTACGTAAATCGAACTTTGAATTTAATTATTGAACACGCGCGCTGCCGCGAACAATAGATGGATACAAAAACAAGTTACGAGATAAATGATGCTGCAAACAAGTTCCGGGTAACTACAAATACCGTCCGTAGAACGTTATAGAAGGATATTATTTAAAGAGGAAGGCTTTCATCGAGCGCCGATAAGAGACATGAGTCGGGAACGGCGTGGTATTATCCGGATAATCCGACAAGTTGGCCGACAGCTACGTGCGATAACTCCTTTGTCGAATATAGCTCACGACAAACAAACCTATCAAATAGGATTGTACCCTGAATTGGATAAAATAAACTCGTAAGTAACAACACCAAGTGAAGTATCTTCAAAAACCGGTCAAGTGCAATTCGGGTTAGACTCTATAGATTTACGTACATACATAATAACATGGTAGCGAATACGACGAAATAATAAATATCGACTCTTTAGGTCACATTTTGGGCATCACTGTTTATTATATTTGACGTGTAAATATAGTACTTAAACCGTATAGTTCCTAACGGAATATATATTTTTTTAATTGGGATTAATCTTGCAACAATAATGGTCCCTATTTTGTAATGTATCCAAATAAATACGTTTAAAACATCACTCACTCCACATAAAAGGAAAAGATTTCATTGCACTTGGGGCACAGTGGGTAATGTTCTCACCTAGCCTCGGCCAATACCTCGGCCCTCGTGTTTCAAGTTCAATCAGGACAGGGCAACTATCTGAGAAACCCATTTATAGTTGTTCTAAGTCTGGGTGTGCTGTGCCCGTAAATTTTACTTTTTAATAGGCCCGCCCCCGCGACATAGGATTTTGAAAAAACGACATCCTGAAATGTATGATTATAGGGTGGGTATTGGATAACCCACTGAAAAGTAATTTATCCAACTTAATCTCTCTAGATACTCGGTCTTTAATCAAAAAGCTACATAAAGTGATAAGTACTTTAGTTAAAGTTAACTTTAAATCTTATTTATGTTTTTACGTTATTCACGAACAAGTAGCCCGTAACAGACACAAAGCGTAGAACTTAAACCGTGACTGACAGATAGCTGAATAACAGTTAGAAGCCCTGTTTTGCTCATTGGTTACAGAACCATAAAAACCCTATCAAAATAAAAATCCTAACCGGTGTAATTCCATCCCACAATTATGTCGTAAAATGTACAGGAAGAGTGGCACCATAAAATTTGCTAAACAGTTACTTCAGAACCGATAAGCACCTATTTATGTGGCACCAGAATAGCGTAGTGCGAAGCGAATCTCTGTTTAGTGCTTTGTGTAGCAGCATGTTTGCGGCTATAAAGTTTATTTACTAACGAGAACATAAACATGTCGACGCCATATCGGTGGTTACACTATGACCTTGATAGTGTCTTTATTACGCAGACATTAAGGGTCATTTCCGTAGTACAAGTAACTACCGACGCAGTACGGGACTGCACCTGGTTTCAAAAAGTTCATTAGTCTGATGTTTGAGTTGCGAAGCTTGGCGCATAAGCATAAGACATACCTGTCGATGGAGTAGATAAAAATACCGACCGAACGTTCGCTGTGTATTTCTGGACAGCGTTTTCAGCGATCCACGCCGATAATTCTCTCAAATAATGGATTTCAGTGACACGCGTCCCGGTCAAAATACGGCCTTCACATTGGCCGGCGACATTAGCTATAATTACTTTCGAGTGAGCAGTAGCGTTATTACGAGTTTGTTTCATAATATGTTACTGCGCTTGAAAACATTTAGGCGTAACATAATTAACAGCTTAATTTGCCTATGACTCTGAACAACGTGTAGCACATAAAAGTGTAAAATACACAAAAAAACACTTTCCATACAAGCATATTGGTCAGCTGATGCATTTAATATGGAACGCCAAGAAAATCTTTTCGTATTTCATTTGTTCGGATTCTGAGATAGATAGCGCTCCTTAAGTTATGTCCACGACCTATTTATACTACACCTTATATATGTATATACCTATATAGATATGTATAAAAGATTTTGCTATTATACGTGCTATTTAATTAACGCCAATCTTTGAATAGGTTATTCAAAATACATTATATCAGATTACGATAAAATTAAACTTGAACCGAGGGTAACATTTACCTATTTTTATATTACTTCAAAAGTTAGTTCACAATGATTTAATTTATGTAGGTTAATAAACTAATATAAGTAGTAAGCATATAAGTATACATTAAACATAATTATTATTTAAGAATGGGTAATTGTTTATTAGAGAATTTGTAACTTTTATATGACAAATTCGGACAAGTTTCAGTTTCCTTTCCATCTTTGCATTCAAACCACTTCAAAATAAATAACATCATAAATAGATCACATTATAACTCTCCTGCTTTTATTACTCATTCATCATATGTGAGATATTTGTTTTGCTTATAGATATAGATACTGTCTCCAATGGAACTTATTGTTAAAAAACCTAACTGGTAATAAACTTTCATTTTCCAGGAATAAATATCAACTTATGAAAATAAAAACCAGTTTAACTTTAGCGTTGCACTATTTCGCTGTCCCCAAAGGCGTAGGCGTAACTAAAAATAAACATATATTGTATCGTGGGCTATATAAAGCTGACACGTTCAAACAACAAGCAATTAACTGATCATGTCGTTACGTAAGTATCAAAATATGTCTTTCTGTGGCGACCGTACATCAGTAGCGAACACAATACTCTCGGTAATACTTTTATACGATAAGCTATCAAATATATTTTAAAATCATATCAGCCAAATAACGTCCACAGATGGACAAAAGTCCCCATGGTACCTACTCAAAATAGAATTCGCTACGCTTGGCGATGATGGTCGTTGATAGTCTGGTCTTTTCTAAAGAGATATCCTTTTGGACAGATATATCATTGTACATCAATCCATTTCATTTATTGACGGTATATAGAGTTCACATTTTAATTTAGGTAGATTACATGTGGTGCTTATAATCTAATTAGCCTGTTTTATCACACTAATATTATAAAGGCGAAAATTTGTGAGTGCGTATGTTTGTTACTTCTTCACGTCTAAACGGCTGGAGCGATTTCAATAAAAATTGGTATGGAGTTAGATGACACCCTGGATAAAAACATAGGATCGCAAATCCCTTCGCAGTTCATTGATAAGCAAAGAAGCCAAAATGTATAATGTTAATTTTGGCTTCCTTGTTTATCAATTAACTGCAGAGGAATTTGCGATCCGGTATATACTAAAGAATCTGTCAAGTTTAAAAGTCTATTCATCCAAGAAGCGTAGATCGTCCATACACGTATTACATACATATATTTAATCACAATAAGCTATATTTCAGAAAGCTCGTTATAATTTTCAAAACTCAATAGAAGTGGATGATGTCACTTCCGAGTTCACGTTCAATACATAGCCGACTCAGTATTAATTAAGACCATCTAATCAACGCTATTCAATAGCATATGCCTTGAATATAAATTTCAAGCAACAGTTCCTTTGTAACATTTTATAAAATTTTAGGCCAATGTTGCCAGTCATAGTCACGATCTGTTTATTTTGTAAAAAAAACCGTTCAATTGCAAGTTGGGCGTGCACACGAAGGGCTTCCGGACTTACGTACCATGGAGAGACATTTTTTTTTGTTTATTTTTATTTTTATTATAGTGGCAAAAGAAATGTAGACGAGATACAGCCCGCTTACAGACAGATAAAGTGACAGAAAGCAGAGCTTATTAATTGACTTCCATTGGTATCATTTGAATACGGCGCCTTAAGTTTTATTTTTTTGAATGGTAAATGTTTCGTCAACCGCGTAGTTTAAAAGTCAGTCGGAAAGATACATACTTAAAACTGCACGTGTGGTGAAGGTTGCCTTGCTACTATCTCAGCACCCTCGTGCTGCGGGTTCGATCCCCGCTTAGGTCAACTTTGTGTTAACCATATATAGCTGACCTGCAGTTTGGGTGTGATTTGTGTCCGTCAAATGCATATAATAATGTCCTGGAACTTTATTCACACACGGCCATCTGATCCCAAACTAAGCAGAGCTTGCACTGAGAAAACCAGATAACTGAAATATTACATATACTACCTACTTTCTTTTTGTAAAAACATACTTATATAGATAATTACACCCAGACTCAGGACAAACAGACCTGTTCATGCACACAAATATCTGTCCTGGGTGGGAATGAAAGGCACAAACTTCAACCACTCCAACTGCCCCTCAAATATTTGTGAAGTTCCCCGCGAAACGGAGTTTAATTTTAAAGGAATAAAAATACTTAGGAACAATATTTTTATCAATATTTTTGCTCTCTTATCAGATTATTATAGGCTCTATGCTACTCCCAAGTCATTATTATGCATGTGATAATTAAGTCTATAACATCGCGTGTCTAATGTTGTCTTTTAACACATTGATGATTTTAGTAAATCAACAACAAAGGTCTCGTTTTCATGTAATGATTTCATTTACACGTTAATGCACGGTATGTAGTCACAAAATATGAGCGATAATAAAATTAAATGTATTTATTATGATGGCGCGAGCTCACGCGACCCAGGCGAGTTCAGGCGACCCGCTTCGGCTAAAACATTATACGCCGTTTAGTTGCCATAAACAATGTAATCATTGGCTACTAAGAAATACTATAAGGGAAAGACTTGCCTACACGTGTAGCGCAGTAGACAAAGCAATCGCCTCACTGCTACTCTGCTGCTACCCATCGTTTTAGCGTTTGATTTTTTTTTTCAATCTAATACCTAGATGGCTTCAAAACCACACACACACAGTTCGAGAACTGGTGGTCCGAAAATCCGGCTGTCGACAATCCAAAGAATCAATGCCATGCCTAGATAGTAAGCCGACGAGGTGCCTACTACGGCTTAACAGGAAAAGCCTGCGCGTTGTGGTGGGGACTATCTCCGGACACTGCTCACTCAATAAATACTTCCACACGATCGGCATAACGGACAGCCCTCTGTGCAGAGCGTTAATGGACGCTGAGGAAACGGTCGCGCATGTACTCCTCGAGTGCACAGGCATCACAAAAATCCGGAGGGAAACCCTGGGATCACCAAGATCTCTCACGGACCCTGAGAAGGTTGTTAATATGCTTCTGGTAGGAGGTGGGCTGGATGGAATGAAAGCCATGGATCACGTAAAACGGTCCACATCGGGACTAAGTGCGGAAACCATACCCATATTAGTGTGACAAAATAATGATGATGATAGGGTTCGATTCCGGCATATGACAACCATTTACGTTGCCCATGGTTGTTTCGAGTCTTAGTGTGCCATGTGTCTATAAATTGCATGTTTGTAACATCCCCGCGATGCAGGAATTCGACCAATAATACGGGGGGGTTCTTTAAAAAACATGAGCGTTAGTATCATTAATTAGTGACGGCACGAGCTTAC
Organism: Pseudoips prasinana; assembly: GCA_951640165.1. Lineage (NCBI taxonomy): Eukaryota > Metazoa > Arthropoda > Insecta > Lepidoptera > Nolidae > Pseudoips > Pseudoips prasinana. The sequence continues at coordinate 14,853,961 of OX621236.1, read as the reverse complement.
GCGACCCAGACGAGTTCAGGCATCCTGTTTCGACTAAAACATTATACGCCGTTTTATTTTTATTAGTAGCCATAAACAATACAATCATTGCTTACTAATTGCTTACAGCGAGAGGAAGCATCAGCGATGACAAAGATGTAACAGAGAGGTGATAATTTTTGGAATGTGTTAATCAAATGTTTATTTTCATTAAAGTCTTGCTACTGAGAAGATCGTGTTAGATCGCGGCTATATTTTTTCTACATCCTTGAATCAACGTGTTAAAATTTACTTGTGAAACGGAGATGATGGGAAAAAATGTAGCGACGTTTGTGTTGCATGTGCGGGTTGAATTTTGATTGCATAAAACCGGGAGTGTGGCAGCGGGCGGTTCCGAACATAAAGGGAACATTACTGTGGACTGCATTCGCAATGCTTTCTTAGAATTTGCTCACCTATACCGGCGCTGTTCTTAAACCGTCTTACACGTGTAGGTCCGACGTGAAGACGAGTCGCTTCTGACGATATGTGAATGCCCGCTGACCTTTGTAGAGTTTGAATCGAATATCTTGTCTTTTGAATGAGATATTTTACTACCTAGACAAAACGCTTAATTATGTTTTCATATATCCCATCAATTTAATACTTCGATATTTTATTCGTTACCAAATTGATGAGAATGATTCTTAGTCCTTCGGTCGAAAAATATATATTTTTCCCTTAGACCGAAGGACAAGAAAAGTGCTGCGGTGCTGCTCTAACTTTGAAAGCGCATCGTCAATTTAAGCACATAATAATGTAGATCTTACTAAATAGTTTACTCTTGTGACAGAGTTGTTCAAGCCACCCCTCCTGGGCAATTGAAATGGTTTAACGCTGTTGTCTAATGACTACTTAACGTGCCCTCCGAAGGACGGAGACACTCAGAAATTAAGCCACTTACGAGTTTTGATGAAATTAATAATAAAAGCAACCGCATAATTAATAGAATTGTTGTCTCACAATTCGCAGTTACTTGTGGAATTTTTCAATATAACTGAACTAATTTAATAAGTTCGTAGTAATTATTTACATCCATTAACTTCTAAGCCATCCGAGTTAATCTTAGAGGAACACAAAACAATTATTTTCACGAAACAAAATCCCTCGGGCATGTTTGAAAAATTTTAATTTTCTGCTTGTTGGGCAAGCTTCGGGAACACTGTTTACTGTGAAAAAATCTTATTATAGAGCGAAATAAGCTTGTCACGATCAAGAACCCTTTTGTTATTTAGGCCGCAAACAAAAATACGGTAAATATATTTTTTAAATGGATGCCTTTCACAGTCGTAATAAATAGGTTCCATTGGGAAGTTAACACCAATAGTACTAAGGCTCGAATCACATCGCATTTGGAATCGGCGAGAAAAAGATCAATATTTCCGATACCAGGTTTTAATCACGGGATAGATAAATTTCGTCTGTCGCTAGTATTAGGGCTCCAACTATAAACATAGACAATCTATTTAATCCGAGAAAAAAGTTAATACAACATGCCACCGACTAGGTACACACGGCTACATATCAAGCTATAAATTTCCAGTATAAGCTGACCTGTCATTGTAACGAAATCCTATACAACGCGCGATCAGATTATACTGGAAATGTATAGCTTGATATTTAGCCGTGTGTATATATCTTACTAATTTTATAAATGCGAAAGTTTGTAAGTATGGATGGATGTTTGTTACTCTTTCACGTAAAAACGACTGAATGGATTTTAATGAAACTTTACAATAATATAGCTTATACATCAGAATGACACATACGCTATAATTTATAAACTTTAACGCGGGTAATACCGCGGGGCACTGCTAGTATGTACATATGTATGTAGGTAGGTCTGAGGTCTGAAGATAAAGTCAGTTAATAGTCAGCGCTAAGATTCGGACTACAAGTATTTGAAATCTGCCAGGCCAAGATAAACAATATTCGAAGTCCTGGCAAATACATGAGATCCGTTTAAATCAGAGGATGAAAACATTCAGTCTATCGCTAGGAATAAAACTCGTCCTATAAGGTTCTGAGTCGGAAGAAAAATTGATTCTGTCGTCAGCAGCATAATACAGAAATATTGTAGATTCAGACTACAATATTTCTGTATTATTCAGTCCGAGAAAAACCGTATATCGCATGCAGGCGACGCGAGGTCCCTTTGAATCAGAGGTTGAATTTGTTCGTCTGTCACCAGCACTTAAATCCAATTACAATGGGGTGGACCTTCAATGTGCTTGCTTCATCATTACGACGCCTATTCGTCTCTGGATTTTCTCAGACGGTCCGTCACGCGCCTCCAATACCTTTTCATGTTTTAATCGCGTCGACAACACTTCCGTCCCATCTTACCGATACTTTCCAATTCTCGTGATTGAAGAAAAATTGTTCTTTTTATTGCCTACCTATATAAAATCTGTATTTTTCGTAGCGAACTTTTCGTGGAAATCTTTTAAGATTTTACGGGATAATATATATAGGATTGGGGAAATTTTGAGCAAAGATAAACGACGAGATAGCTTTAAAGCGCCGCCGCAACGTTAACAAATCCTAAAGTGATCCGATGATCAGAAAATAATATCAGGAACACTATTTTTTTAATAATAAAATCATTAAATTTTTCTCTCATAATAGGTCTATGTCTAGTAGGTCTTACAATTAGATAACGTTAAAAATTTCACCGATGTGAGAGACTGGTATATGGATATGGATCTAGGTTTCCAAACGAAGACCTGTGATACTGGTCAGCCATACTCGGTTAAAAATAAATAGGTACAACTTTAATTTTACCAGACATTGAAGTGAAAACATTAAATAATAATGAACATAAAAAAAAGAAATTTTGATGTGAAATTCAAGCAAAAGCAAGTGTGAATGTTGTGTATAATGTGTGAAGATTGTAAATGAATTGATGATTATGTATCATCATCATGATGTGTGATAAATGCGAGTGTGATGCGATGGGATGGTTGCAGATAAATGAAATTGACATATTCGTTTTATGAAAGGATCGATAAGAGATTCTCAGTTACGCGCTTGGGTACTAGTAGTGTTCTAGTAATCGCGGTGAACCTAAAAAACCGCTCTGTAATAATATCGCGTATTAAATTTACCAATGACATACCATGTTACTCTTATTTAATTTATTTAACCTTTTGACCGACAGTCATGTATAGATGTCATACCATAATATGACCACCACGCCACGATCATGACGATATTCGAGACCTCCGTCACAATTTAGTTTGTCATTTATAAATTTGAGGTTGGTGGCCCTCAAAAATAGGGAATGCATGTAAATATTGGCACCAACTTTTATGCCAATATCAATAGACTATTTACATTCTGGACGTAATGTTTATACTTGTTGGGGATATTAAATACATGGAACAATATACACGTGGCACAATACATCTACATAATATAGCCAATAGGTACTTTAGGAAGATGCTTTATTAACATGGAGAACTTTATATATTTTGTTAATATCGAAGTAGCAAAACTCATCCATATATAGGTACCTACAGGAAAACCGATAAAAAGTGTTATTTTCATGTTATTTTCCATTATTAACTGCATATCTCCCTCTTTACAATTAAACTAGCGGCCCGGTACGTGCTTTGCTACGCTTTTAAGTATTAGTACAAATTGTTTGTATATGTTGATTTTACACTTTTTCAAGACTTTTTTTAAATTTTCTTTACGTACAAACCTTCCCTGGACTTCCACGAATAATTCAAGACCAAAATTAGCCAAATCGGTAAAGGCGTTGTTGAGTTGTAACATTACAACGAAAAGTGGCATTGATTTTTATAAATATAGATAAACATCCGATCATTAATATTAAAAAATAGCATTTTTCTTTTAATATCAAAATAACATCTCTTATTGGAAAACCCTGTATAATGGAGTTTTGTAGTGACGTTAATTGCGTCAAGCGTAGCATGCTTGCGGCTTCCACGAGGACCAACACTTACCAACTATTTAATAGACGCTATGCTATTCATATCAATTTAACTGTAACGCCAATATTAGAATATTTCAGACTAAATTGTTCTTGAGAACTTGACGGTAAACTCGAACAGAAGTTACGTAACGTCTCGGCGCCTGATTAATTTAACTTATATCTTTAGGGATGTCACATACTTTTATGGACACGTTATATTCATATTTATATATTATCTTCACATGTCATAACGTTATATTAATAGGTGGTGAGGAAGCCTCTCAGGCGGCACGGGCAGCTCCCGGCAGTTTACGTTTAGTCGGTGCAGGTCCGACATTACACGTAATTACACGTAGATACCGTAACATGAGTATGCCACCTGCAAATGGTATCTGTGGGTACTCACCCACAGATACAATTTCTATGAATATCGTAAAATGTGTATGCCACCTCCAAATGGTATCTGTAGGTACTCACTCACAGACACCATTTGCAGGTGGCATACACATTTTACGGTATCAACGACGCAAGTAAGAGTTAATTATTGTAACTTTTACAGCTTTCTGAAGATATTCGACAATTGAGCTCGTCTAGTAGTTATGGATAATGCGTTCTATATAATTATGTACAGCCTGAACCACTAAAATACAATGTGAGACTAAGACAATTTATATTGCTTTTTCCTCAATCTCTTACTATAATTATTAATACGTGAATTTAAAAAACGTTGCGTCTAAGAAAATACATACATATTTGGATATTTCCCACCGTATAATGATTTTCTCTTTTTTAAATAATTTCTCTGTAGACAGTCTGTGTCCAGAGTGGTAGTCAAGAGGGTAGTTCGTATTAAAACCGTAGCTAAAGTTAAAAGTATAAAAGGGCGGACGGAATGTAAAAAAAATCGTTAGAATTTTATTACGCAAGTCGCAACCCTGCTAGTATATACAGCCAACGCTTCGTCAATAGATACATATATATTTCGAAAACCGCCTTTACTGCCTACGTAATAAAGACGCTATAAAGACCAACGTGTACCCAGCGCGTCGACCGACACGTGAATACGAGTATAAGAGATAGATATGGGTAAGTCTATTAAATTTGCATGGCTCGATGTGGGTTTAACATTCTTGGGCCTGGCAGCACATGTCATTATAGTGTTCGCCGGAAGCGGGACGCGTGACGTCTCGTGTCTCAATGTCCTGAAGACGTGACCCGAACTGTTAATGTTCTACCAAAGCTTTGCTATCCCACACAATGTACCGGCAGACGTGATGGCTAGGTGTAGGTGACATACCATTACAATATCACTAAAACTTGCATGTGATGTGATGGTTAAAAACTAAAACACCTATTTAGGTTCGATTTCTTCATTACCATATCAAGGATATCCTCGATGGAATTCTTTTCATCATTTGGGGGATATATACTTCCATCGCATCGTACGCAGCGCGCCGCCGCGCTGCATTAGGTATCCTCGCGTCGTGTGATTGTAGTTTACCTTCAATACTTGCAATGATAAAATATTTCAAGTTTTTTAGGTATTAAGTATGTAATATGTTTTTATTTTATTACTAGAACAACATTTAGCATATAAGTTTTTATTCATAAGTTAAGCAGCAGAAATTGGCATAAAGGTTGCCGATTTCAGTACGGTGTCCATAATACTCAAAGAGATACTGCTCTCCGTTCTCTGGTCTTTTCCCTCGAAACTATTTCACATCCCCCACAGATTGTTAAGTGTACTGTAGATTATTTGAATTATGCGTAACTTGTATTCTATAGATTAGTTGAATCTTTATACGTAACTAGTAAGTATTCTATAGATTAATTGATTCTCTATACATAACTAGTAAGTATTACTAAGTATTCTAAAGATTAATATTTTTTTTATACGTAGGTAACTAGTAGGTACAGAAAAGATTATTTGATTTCGTTGCCGAGCTAATTTTGTTTCTTTATTAATAAAAATTTAATCCCTAGTTAGCTCAACTCAGTCCCAATAGCAAAGTAGTGTAGACATAATTCTCTCTATTGCCTTTGGCCGATGAAATGGCAGAAATTGTCTTTTTGATCACGCGATAGAATGATTCCGGAATTCCATTGGTTGAACTTGAAGAGACTTGAGTCTATACTGCCATGCTATCTGGACAAAAATAGAAGAAAAAGAAAATGTATCCATAAAATTATATCAATCATGGAATTCACATACGTTGCATTACTTGATGTGACATATTACCGACTAGCATTACCCAACTTGTGTTTGTGCAGGTATAAAAAGTAATAAAAAATATTAGTTCTAAAAAAATATCTGGTAAATCATGAATGGAATCGTCCGGCGGGAATCGAACTTACACCTTCTACCAACCTAGGTTACGTACTCTACCGCTAAACGTGTATTTTAGCCACGAATGATATCTGTACACCGGCAGATCGTACAGAACCAATGACCACTGAACAATTAATTTATGATACATTAACAATACAAATAAAAAAACAAAATAAACAATTAAATTTACTTAAATATATAAACCTACTAAGGATTTCCTATTATAACGCGAACTTTATTGTTCAGTATATATTATTCGTTCAAAATATAATGTCGCGCCTCCATTATATACAATTTTTAATCTCACTTCTTAATTTGGTTAATGGCATTATAAAATTGAAATTCATGACTCATTGAGCGTGAACCTTTTTTATTTTGCTTCTATTAAGCTTATCCTGGTACAGTCGACGCCAAGTTGGAAGATGCACTTAATAATTAGAGTGTTCCCACTGACGTTTCGTCGACTTGTATCCCTTTCTTTCTCGGCCTTGTGTCAGTGTCGTTTAAACCGCCCAGTAGGTCTCTGACAAGGCTTAACGTCTGTTGTCTAATGACTACAGTTGGGGCCGACAGCTTACTTTAAGACGGACTTTTTTTTATTTATTTTGTTCTTATTAACTGACTATGAACATCGGTACTTAATTTCACTGATTGCTTGTAAACCAGTAAGCGCTCTTGACTATGGATGACAATTGACTAACAAATGCTAGTTTTTCATTGATATAAACTCTGAATTGAATATCAATGAATAACTAGTAAGTATAAATTAGATAGATCGATAGAAGAATAGATTAGAATTAAGTAGAATCTTTATACTTAACAAATACGTATACTATAGATTATTTGAATCTCTATTCGTAACTACTAATAGTTCATTAATTAAAATGATTTTCTATGCGTAACACGTAAGCATTCTATTGATAAATTGAATCTATATACATAACTAGTGAGTATACTATAGATTAAATAAATCTCTATGCGTTACTAGTGAGTATTCTATAGATTAAATGAATATATTTGCGTAACTAGTAATTATCTATAGATTAATTGAATCTCTATGCGTAACTACTACGTATTAAATAAATCTCTATACGTTACTAGTAAGTATTCTATAGATCAACTGAATATATTTGCGTAATTAGTAATCATCTATAGATTAATTGAATCTCTATGCGTAACTACTACGTATTCTACATATTAAATAAATCTCTATACGTCACTAGTGAGTATTCTATAGATTAATTGAATATATTTGCGTAACTAGTAATTATCTATAGATTAATTGAATCTCTATGCGTAACTAATTAGTATTCTTAATATATTATTATTTCCCACAGTATAATCATATTGAACGGGTTTAAGTAAAATATGTTGCGAGCTTTAAGTCTTAACGAGTAATAGGCTCATAATTAAGAAGTTATTAAAAAAGTCGTTAAGTTCAGCGGATGACATAAATCTCATCAATGCATGTATATTATTACTTTACGACTAACAACACCTATTACCTAAACACAAGAATGGAGAGCATAAATAACACCATGACTTTATTATTTACTAGCTGCGCCCCGCGATGTTACCTGTGAGCAATATATTATAGTCAATGTATTCATTCCGGGTCTAAGCCATCTCCATTCCAAATTTAATACAAATAGATTAAGTGGTTTGTGTGTTATTGTGTAACAAACAGTCAAAAATACAAAACTTTCACCTATATATCTACTGGGCGGTAAATAGCTCGCGGTTGCTTTGTGTTACTGGCTTTGTCTAGCGGTTAATGATCCTGACTTCTAAGTCAGAGGTCGTGGGTTCGATTGCCACGATTATTTGTTCTGTGTTTGCCTAGTTTGGGTCCAGATGGCAGTGTATTAGTTCTCTCAAGATTTATTTATAATTATTTATTTAATCCCGCATTTGTCAAATCATTCATTCACTAAACCATACACTATGTCCATTCCAATTTTTATCGAAATCCGTTTTAGCGTGATTAAGTAAGCGTGATGTTTTATGTTTGGAAATGTGTCCAAACATCGGAACATAGAAACTTTCACACTTATAATATTAGAACGATTTAATACCACATTACTTATAATGGGTCACTGATTTAGAACGTATCAGATTTTATTTATCCAACCCAATGAGCCCGCTATTTGGAGATCGTATTTGACATATAAGTGGCCAATGAATCTAATCTAATTAGCCACATATCTAATTGAAACACGATACCATCGAATATAAATCAATGGTTAAACATCGCCGTCTATGTAATCAGCCGTCATCGCCACGGCTGGACCAATTAGTTCCTGTTTACCAAACCGTAGTAGATCCTATCACTATAGGCGTACAATAATTGATATTTCCTCGCTCGCTGATTATAATAATAGTAAAGCACGATGATATCTCGGCATATCTGGTTTTTCAATAAGCCGTGGGAAAGCAATGTCGTCGTATCTAAGTCCCCAGATGCGTGTCGCGATCGCATCTGTTACTGGTAGACAGAAGAACTTAATTTTTAACTAGAAACCGGTCGGACTTGTAATTAAAGGAATACTTAAGGGGGACACTTTTCATTTAAGTTTTATTTAAGACATCTTTATAATGAATTGTATAAATTTAAGAGCGGGCGGGAATCGAACCGACGAGTCACGGGGTATCCAGCCCCATGTGCGTTAAGAGCTCCGCCACCGCACCGTAGTTCTCAGACTCGAATTTATACAATCCATTCAATATCTTATTTTCGCGTCATCTTATACTTTTAATATTAAACTTTTACAATATTTTTTACCGACTACAGCAATAGCTCGACTTACGCGGACACGTAGTTAAGCGGTTTATAAATATCGTCGATTACTCTGAATCTCATAGAAATACATTCTTAGAACTCATAGAAATGCATGAACATGACATTGATTATTTAGATCTTGTTCAATCAGAAGATTGAATGACGGTTGAAAACTTAACTGAAGTCTTCAGTTCAATTGAAATGGGTTTACTAATTCGAAAACATAGTTTCTAACGAAGAGCACATTATTTTCTTGAGAACAAGAAATAAATATATATTAGCGTCCTACAGGGAAATTTAGTGGGAGAAAAGTTTGAGTATCAAACTTTGAATCTAGCTAAGTATTTATCTTTATTTTAGGCTTCTAGTATTAAGACAGATTTTATGAAACCTTCTACATCAATATAACTTCGTTTGGCGATTTTATGCTTGTATAATCTAAGTTTTTATAAATCGTTTCACGTGTAATTTATAACATTCTTTAGATTCCGGCTCCAATTAAAAAATAATTATACGTAGTTATAAGCTAAATTATACCTCGACTTACGCGGTAATCGCCCAGACCCGCCTATCGGGTAAGTTCGGGGTTTTACTGTATAACACATATTATACAGTACAAGAATACTAGAGGTTGTTATACATAAAGCAATTTCTAGTATTGCTATAAATGAAAATGCAAAGTAGGTTCAAATTATTTGCTTTCTTTCATCTCAACACAATATTGTTACGTGTTATTTAGTTTAGTAAATTGGCATATCGAATTACCCGATTTTAAAAAGATGGAGGTCATTGATTCGATTGTATCTTTGTTACTAGATTTCTTCGTTGTGTGAAACGATTGAGACAATAATTTGATAGAGTAAGCTCCCAAGTCGATACCCAAATTGTTTTGTTGAAAACTATTGTTATATAAGAAGTTGAAGTCAGATTTATGTTTTTTAAAACAGTAATTAATTAAACAAAATAGTTAACAAGCTTTTTTGTTATCATCCCGACATTTCAACCAAGTTCCATTGATCGTGGTTTTTTTTAATCGTTTATTCATAAAAGAAAATCAAATTTACAATTAAATTGTTCCTCGCCAAGCGAAAGAGCTTGTTGGCGAGACGCGCGTTGGTCAGGTGCTGACTGGCAGTGACTGGCGCAGCGTAGACTGCACGTGTGACAAAGCGGCTTAGACAGTCGCCTCGCGGGTTCGAGTCCCTCGCCGGACAACCATTTTGTGTGACCCATAAATGGTTGTTCTGGGTCTGGATGTAATTTGTGTCCGTCTTTATATGTTTGTAAAGTACCCCGCGACACAGGGATTAAATTCCCTAATGCGGGCGTTGTCTTTAATAATAAAAAAAAAATTATATGGAATTATTTTCACTTGCAGGTTTCACATTTTTTTACGAAATAGAAACATGGTGTGTATATCCATCTCCCAACTCGTGTTCAGTATGTGATATGATCCCGCTTAACATGCGGGGACATGCCCCTCAATTATCGAGGCAGGCCCTTAAACCAAGTTTATCGTTGCTAATGGTAAACGTAACCGTGAGTTCGTCTTTATGGCGTGTTTACACGACATGTTTATGTGAAACACTGGACTGTTCCCTTGAAAACTGTGTTTATGTTCTGCCCATTAATTGTACCCTATGTGTTTTAATTCAGTTTGGATTTAATACTGCAAAGAACATCTTTACGGGAGTTGGACAAGTTTTTGAACGAAACGAGTTACTCGGAGTGCATTTTAATAAGTATCTTAACATTCATATTTGTTACAAGTTAACGTTTGTACGATAGGATTGCTAAGTAGCGATAATAGATTAAATACGAAGTGGTTACACTTGCACTCCAAAGACCAAGTTAAGGTTATTAGAAACTCTCGTGACACTGTATAGACCGAGAATAATATCGCGAACGCACCGCGACCAGCATCCCCTCCACGATCCTTAATACTATACATTCGTATCCAAGAAACGCCTCCTCCCATCTTCAATCGAACGCGAGGTCGGGCGGCCGTCTTTGTGTATTGGAGCAAAAGTTGGACAAAACGTCCCTAATAATAGGCCCGTCATCCACGTCAGTAACCGCTCTGAGCCGTGGGTCGGACGTCAATAGAAGGGTGGCCGATGGCGAAGTTACTTGATACGTAGTCTTATTTTCAAGATGGCCTCAGAACCACTCGCCTTTATTTTCCGGTGAACAGTGAAAGCCTTTTAGTCTAACGCCTCCGGACGGTCTCCTAGTCGAGCCGTCTAGCAAATAAACATCAAACTAAGTACTCGCACCGGAGTACACCCGCTTTGGGATTCTAACCTCGATTCTGAACGGTTACAGATGTATGAGAGGATCATTTCTTTTGAGGGAAGTTTTGTGCAACTGTCGCTTTACGTTAAGCTCTCCTCCAATTGAGAATCGTGGATTGACACGTGGATAGTCGCGGACACCACTAATCTTTAGTAACAAATTGAATACTTACTTTAGTAAGTAACACTTTCTGCGAATACCTAATACATTAGTGGTCGAGGTATTTTAATCATCACAATTATGTTGTATATTTTATGAGAATCGATAAGACTCCACTCCCTTACTTGTCAACGTCGTATCAATGGAAAACTGTTTATGGGAAATAAGGCCTTAACGTTAAAGAGTTAAAGTTCCCCATTTTTACCACCTGGACTGTACTATTTACTACACATGCGTCCCAACTAGATCAATACAGACATATGTCTAAATAACATAGTAATAAGGACCAATAAAAAAGTGGCAGTTGGCACATATAAAGCAATAAAGTGAATTGCTTTGCATCCTGTTTCCGATATGTTTCCGAACGTAAGGCTTCTTTGTATGCCATCGCGGCGCGAGTGATTGATCACTGCTACGATACAAACGTACAGTCAACATCACATCAATAGAAACATTTTTATTCGATATTCGGCTTTATTATTGATAAAATTGAGTCCCCCATTGTTACCATCAATGTAACGCTGACTGTACCACAGTATATCAATATAAACTCCATATTGAACACGACATCATAAGCGAATAATTTCTGTAAACAGGAAAACACTATCACAGCTTATCTGCAAACAGTTATTAAACTCAAATAGACAGACATCGACGTTGAACTTATAACACACCGGTCGGGGGTTAAAAAAAGTAAAATAAGTTTCTATCTGATGTCTAGTATACATAGTACAAGCTTTACTTAGTTTGGGCCAGATTAACTGATAGACAGATTACTCACAGCTTAACTGCATATAGTTATTAAACTCAAACAGGGGCAAAGCTAGGCCGGGACAGATGACTGTTGTTCCGTCATCTACGGTGGTTACAAAGATTACAATAAACAAAACAGTAATTACACGGCATATATTGCCGATGACTTTGTACTTATAACTGATATTTTCTCTTCCAAAATCACATAATTGTACACGAGCAACCTTATCACTAAATGTGATCTCTTATCTTTTGACCGTACAATCTCCACCGTTTGACCGCCTAGCACTACACCCTGACACTGTCGAAATTGTGGTCGTTTATCCACAAAAGCCATTATAAAAGAATTAATTATGATCTCTTGCAAACAACCTAGACAGGGATTGGAGCATGGAATAATAGAGGCTAGGCTAGTTGTCAGCGTACACAAATTATGAAATGGTGCGCAATGGCTAATAAGTGAAATATAAGTTATACCCGCGTTAAACTTTATAAATTACAGCCTAAGTGTTATTAGGATATAAGTTACATAAAAAACTATTCGGTAGTTTCGGCGTAAAAATAACAAACATCCATACATCCATCATCCATCCTCACAAACTTTCGTATTAATAATATAAGTTGGATGTCTACTATTATGAAGTAAAATTTATTAGGAACGTAGATAATATTCTTGAATATCTTGAAATGTATAAAAACAATAGTTTGAAATGTTCTCTAAGAGAGAGGAGAAAGAAAATTAGGTTCTAATCGTTTCCTTGTCACCACAATATAATAGTTTTAGGAACTGGCACCACATAACTAAATATATTTAAATTACAATAAATAAAAAACTAATACAATATACATAAGAACTAAGAAAACTATTTATACAAAATTAACATAATTTTAAGGTGTTCACACGATTTAGTCCTGCGATGTATTAATTATATTATTTTGGTCAAGGCTTTTGTAAATTTAGTTATATAGGTACTATCTGTATTATGGTGGACATTGAGCTAGTTAATATTAGAACGGACCGGTCGCAGTAAACAATTCTATTAATATTACATGCCTGAGTATTAGAATCCATAACCTGGTTTTATATTATAAATACTTGTTTTGGTCCAATTATCATAGGGCGTTTTGTATAGCCATCTCACACTACGGATTCATAAAATTATTGTCATCTCACTCAGAGAAAGGTACATCATATAATATATCACACAGGAAAATTCCCCTACAACTTACTTAATTACTTACATATTGTATGGTTACCCTAGTGTCAGAGCTGTTCAAGCCGCCCAGTAGGCCTCTGACATAGCTTAACGACAGTTGTTTAATAACTAAGGACCGGGACCGCCAGCTTCACGTGCCCTCCGAAGCACGGAGACGCTCAGAAATTAAACCAATTTGGTGGTCACCCATCTATGGACTGACCGCGAGCCTAGTTGCTTAACCTTGCCAATCGTTTACGGACTGATGAAAGCATCTATGAGAAAATATACTAAAAGTCAAATATAAATATTAATGTTATTGTATGGGCACAAAACCTCGATCTTTATCCACGAAAATACAATTTTATATTCAAGGTTATAGGCAATGTAAGACGTAGGCATAGACTATAAATTCTCTTGTCTATTCATTATGCAGACGCACTGTCAGTCAGACATCGCTTGGAGACCGAAGCGACGACGTATGTCCTCGATACGCATTCAGCTACAAGACTAACTACTATTTTATACTACTATAGTTTCTTTAATAGAGAAACCTGGAAAAAAGAGTACACAAGTAAAATGTTGGCTTAAAATCTTCGCGCTTTCTTAAATATAAAACGGTTGGCGTAGTTGGTAAATGCTGGCCTTTCACGCCAGAGGTCGTGGGTTCCATTCCCATCCAGGACAGATATTTGTGTGCATGGACATGTCTGTTTGTCCTGAGTCTGGGTGCAATTGTCTGTATAAGTATGTTTTTACAAAAGATAAATAGTATTTGTAATATTATATCTGGTTTCCATAGTACAACCTCTACTTAGATTGAGATCAGATGGCTGTGTGTGAATGATGTCCCATATATTATCATAAGAGAAGTATTTTTTCCTTTTCTTTTGTAAGCACTTAAAGTTGAAAAGGAAAAAAATTGCAGTACCTACTTATAGTTCTTTTTTTAAAATACAACGCCCGCACTAAGCTTATGAATGAAATGAAGTTAAGGACACAAAGTACACCCAGACTCAGAACAACTACTTGTGGGTCACACCAATAGTTGTCTTGTGTGGGAATCGAACATGGGACGCGGAAGTGGCGAAAAGACTGTCTTAACCGTGTGCCTCACACATATGGATGTTATAAAGGTTAGGTACATTCAGTCGAAGAACTATTATACAAAGTTGTCATACCGCCGAGACCCAGTTGCTAGTGAACCTGCCTTCTGATACAAAGGGTAGCGGGTTCGATTCTCGCACTAAGCAAATGTTTGTTCATGATCATGTCCATTAGCCTTGGGGTGGGTGTTCTCGGTTGATTGAATGTATATATTCACAAAAAAGTAAAATAAGTATTTCTATCCAATGTCTAGTATCCATAGTACTAAAATTGCTTAGTTTCGGCCAGGTGGCGCTGTTTAATATGTCCCGTATTTTTATTAATATTATCAATGTGGCTAGCGAAACCACATCCTTAAAACCATACCTAGTGTTAACCGCACATTTAAGTTTTAACAGCCACAATTTCCGTGTAATTAAGTAACGTTTATAGCTCCAATTAAATTATTGCATTGTTTCGTAATATTAAATCTCAATGAAGAATGAATAACACGTGCGGCGCGTAATTTACCTTCCGCCATTTATATGTATGCACAAGCTACACAAATGACAAATTATTTTCAACCGAAATTGTTAAGACATTAGATTCAAAATGGCTCTGTGATTGCATCTTTTATATTCCCTTCTTCCTATTTTATTGATTGGTCAATTGATCAGTGTATGAAATGGTAAACAATGAACACATCAACAGCTTCATACAGTACCCACTTTTGATAAGGGCACGCCAATTAATCAAAATTGATTGATTGCTCCTTATCTACGAATATATTCCATACAATAGTGTTAGTTACTTTTAGCATTATTTGATAAAAGCATAATTATAAACTAGCACACACATTTGTTCCGAATTACAAAACGAGCTGTGCCAGTAACTGATTTCAACATTTGCGTAAAGAACACGTAAACAATTGAATTTTGCAATAGCAATTGGTGTGTGCCCTTATAAACTAAAATCCAGTATTTAATCAATAGCAATCAAGACTGTTGTGTATTTTTAAGCTATTGCATAGCTTCTATCGCGGGCCTTGAGCGTGGGGACCAAATCCAGAAATTCCGTAACGAAAAAAAACCTAACACCCCCCACTCGTTCCATCTATCGAAAAATACCAGAACTTTTAATGACTTTTTGAAATATCACGCATGTCTCTTTAGTTCAGCAACCCGCCTTTATTTTAATAATTAAATAAATTCACTTTGTATTTTAATTTTAAATTAATCTTGTAGTATTTTAAGCATTTATTGTTATATTAATGCAGAAATTATAAATACAGAAGTTTAAAATATATTTTTAACGATATCAACCGCGATTATATAAATAACCCTTTTATTGACGTTATAAACCGGCTAATGTGAAGAGTACTATTTCATATAAACGATGGGTAGAATATGCGACATTAAAAAACACCCGTATATTCACGGAATGTCATCAAACGCCATAGCAACAGTTTGTTATATTCTCTTTGGTAAAATTTTGATTAAAGGATTTTTTGTTTGGATTCTTTAATAAATTAATAGTCTTGTGTTAATAATTACGTTTTCAGGTGCTTTTTACATTTTTCGCAACCGCAAAGTTACAAGGAGTACCTACTGTACGTTCTCCACAAATGACCAAAAGTTGTGGTTTCGATATTGGAAAACTACCGTAATCAGCTGTTTGTGAGAATGTATATAGGTGTACAGGTATTTATCATCTACGTACAACGGTGAATATCTGTACTCGTATAATTTGTGTACAAAGTGTTTTAAATATGAATAAACAAAGTGCATTTATTAATGAAGAAAGTCACGAAAAAATAGGTAGTGAAAGAAAATGAGTTAGTACTCTATTCACATTCATTTTATTATTATTATCACAAATAATTGCATAAGTTGATAAAAAATGCTATGCAATAGCTTTACCGCGGCAGTCTCCGAGTGCCACACGTCTTTTTAAATAAAACGCAATCTGACTTAACTGAGTAGGCTGATAAAAGCGCGACGAAAGCGTTACGACAATGATCATGTGAGGCGCACGGAAGTTGAGAGGGAGGTATAAGTTATAGAAAATAATATCTGCCTTCTGATTCTCATTTGATGATTGAAAGGTTGCGGGTTCGATCCTCACGCTAGAGAAGCTTTGTGTTCATGGACATATCTATTTGTCTTAGTCTAGGCGTTTCCTGTGTATTGTATCTATATATTTACAAAAACAAAGAAGAAACGAATCCATAGCACAAGCTTTACTTAGTTTGGGCTAGGTAATATCCCAGTATAGTAATGTCCCGGATATTTTTTATGTATTTATACATTTCCATATACAAACAAAGACATAGAGGAAACATAGTCAATGAGGAAAATAAAAAGAAATAATATAATAAATTAAAAAAAACTTGTGTGTACTTATGTACACGCGTTAGAAGTTATACTTCTTAATATACAACTTGAACATAGTTATCAATTTTCATACCACCTAGAACTAACTTCATGCTGTTAAATTTTTTGGTGTCGGTGTGCGCGCGCATCGTAAAAATTCACTCTCATCATTTTTCTCCATCGCGCCAAAAGAAGTATAACTTCAATAAATTACATTGCAAAGAAATACATGAATTCATTTATCATTATTATATATTTCTTTTTATTTTCCTCTTTGACTATGTTTCCTTGATGAATTTATTTGTATATTGAAATATATAAATAAATATAAATATATATTTTTTTATTGTATACCACCAATACCAAATCAACTACTAAATAGTTATTGTAATTATGTACAAAGGGCGGGCGGTGTCATCGCTAGCTGCAATTACTTCCTGACACCCGTATCCGATGAACAAAATAAGTATGAAAAGAAAATGGGTACTATAAAGGTGTAACAAATAGATAGTAAAATAAAAATAAAGAATAAAATAATAGTGTCATTATTATACTATACATATTAGGTCTTTACCTATGAAATTGCCGTTCTGCAGTACTGGCCATTTCAAATCAAAATAATTTTTGTTTGGCTAAGAATTCTAATTTCAAATTAATTTTATTTTAAAAACATGGATTCTTTTTTCCAAAAGTAGTCATTTCTTTATTGATTAGTGTTACATTTTCATCGCATTTCAATCTTTTTCGTCATCATGGATACGTTAAAAATTCGAGTAATTATGGAATATGAGTACCGTCGTGGCAGCAACGCGGCACAAGCGGCACGCAACATCAACGACGTTTACGGAGCTAACACTACAAACCAACGCACCACCTGTTATTGGTTTGCTCGCTTCCGTTCTGGAAATTTCGACCTGAAAAATGAACCTCGCGGTCGTCCGAAGACTTTGGTCGACAATGACGAATTAAAGGCGGTTGTGGAAGCTGATGATACACAATCTACGGCTGAATTAGCAGCAGCTTTCGACGTTAGCGTCAAAACAATATTGGTCCATTTGCGTCAAATTGGCAAGGTAAAAAAGCTTGACAAATGGGTGCCCCACGAACTCAATGATCGCCAGCGCGAAGTACGCGTCGAGACGTGCCTTGCACTGCTCAACAGACACACAAATGAAGGAATTTTGAACCGCATTGTTACCTGCGATGAAAAATGGATTCTGTTTGATAACCGCAAGCGCTCAGCAAGTTGGTTGGATCCTGGTTCAGCACCTAAACAATGCCCTAAACGAAAACTTACCCCTAGAAAAGTGATGGTCACTGTTTGGTGGTCTAGCGCCGGTGTGATTCATCACAGCTTCTTACCAAACGGGGTGAGCATTACTGCAGATGTGTACTGTGAAGAACTGAGCACAATGATGGAGAAGCTGGCGCATCTCCAACCAGCATTGGTCAATCGCTCGTCTCCGCTGCTCCTGCACGACAACGCGCGGCCTCATACTGCACAGCAGACGGTCTCCAAGTTGCAAGAACTGGGGTTGGAAGCTCTCCGTCATCCGCCCTACTCACCAGACCTTGCGCCTACAGACTACTACTTTTTCCAGAATTTGGATAACTTCTTGGCGGGAAAAAAATTCAATACCCGAGAGGCAGTACAAAATGCCTTTGAAGAATTTGTTGCCTCCCGTCCAGCTGATTTCTTTAAGAAGGGCATCAATAAACTGCCACTGCGATGGCAAAGATGCATTGATTGCATGGGTGATTACTTCGATTAATACAAATAAAAAAATTCATGAAAAAAATTCGTTTAAATTTTTTCATACAAAACGGCAATTTCATAGGTAAAGACCTATTATTACTGTGTCATGACGGCGCCGAATATCAGAATATCATCACCCTATCTCATCCCGTAGGGGGCGTAGAAGTCTAGTCGAGGGAATATCCACCAGACGATGGACACCAGGTTTGTTCTGAGTACTATCTTACTACGATCGCCAACCCTTCTGCCAAGCGTGGCGATTATGGCATTTCCCCCCACAATGATTCTTGGGAGAGGCTTGTCCAGCAGTGGACTTCTTTCGGTTGAAATGATGATGATGATATTACTTTATATTTATGCCCGAAAACGTGTGGAAATATTGTTAAATTATGTCCAGATCTAATAGTCGCCAATAAAGATTGTATGTTGGTCTAACGACCAGATCTGACTCGGTAAATCTCCTTATTCTATGGACGACACATGTTCATAGAACACGAACGCTTTACAACTTTCTACATATGACTAATGAAATCTTTCTATTCGACGTTATTTTTATTCCCTTACGATTTTATTATAAGTACCATAAATAAATTCATATATGACGGTAGAATCACAATAATTATAATTTATTACCCTTTTTCAAGGAAATCGTATTACGTTGGGAGATGTATACGATAGGCTGGCAATCTGTCTTTCTTTATTCGTAATGGTTATCTTTATGCGGACACGTTGGTACTGTGGGACCCCTTGTATGTAGAATAGGATGCCACTTCCGATCGGCTTGGAAAGGTTAAAGAGCAACGAGATAGTGACTATACCCTCAATACATACATGAATGCTATTAAGATACATAGAATGGATCGCCTAACAATTTTAGAGTTCTGAGCAACTGATAAAATGGAGGCCATGTACGATCACTCGTACATAATTATAATCTTTATAAGTATAGACTACACTATTTATCTCACTTAATTCATTACTAAGTGTTGTACTTGCTGATATTTCACAATTGAAAAACAATGGTGCATCTCGGCATCACTTCTGAGCTGCATTGTTTTACTAGGTACTGAGCTTACTACTCATTACTTTACTTCTGAGCTACAGCATGTGACACTTGAGATAATTTTTTTCCTGTGTTAGATATAAATAAATTAAAATATTTTAACCCTCTTCCTTCAGAAGCTGGAAAACCCTGAAACCCTGGTAAAAAGAGTGTGGTCGAAATATCCTTGGCAGTAATGATGTTGGTTATACGACAGGCCGCGTATGAATTCGTCTGCTCGAATGACACGCACACAAACATAATAGAAAGAGATAGGGATGGAGAACTTTTGCATGAAGGGGGCATAACGCCTTTTCCATATGTGACGAATTCTACCAACTCTATTTCCGTAAACCCGTTACCAATCGTCCCACCTGTGGACCGAGTATTTCGTTACTACCTATTGTCTGGGCCACGGGATTGGCGCAAGCATTCTCCACATGCCTGACAGGTATTGACCATCTGTACGTAGATACATATATGGCCTCCGTCAATAGCCCCCTTTGTTTTCAAAAGGCACGCGCGAAAGATAAAAAGCACTGATAAATTTACAGTAAATCTAAACGTACAGACGCCAGCATATCCAGCTACCCCAATCTGTTAAATTTCTTTTA
This sequence comes from Pseudoips prasinana, assembly GCA_951640165.1. Taxonomy (NCBI): domain Eukaryota; kingdom Metazoa; phylum Arthropoda; class Insecta; order Lepidoptera; family Nolidae; genus Pseudoips; species Pseudoips prasinana. The sequence goes on along the minus strand of OX621236.1, from coordinate 14,833,622 downwards.
TAGATTTTCTACTTTATCACATAAGCATAAGGTTCACTTTCATTTGGGGAAATTTGACAGATTGGGGTAGCTTGATGTGCTGGCGTCTGTACTTCATTTATCTCATTAACATTATTAGAGTTGAGTATGTTTGTCGCGGATTGCATATGTACCCAAACTTAATAGAGAGAACCACAACTCCCACCTTAGAAATTTACTTTACGAGTTTGAATTAGTGGCAGTCTTGGAATCGAAGTCTCTTATCCGTTTTCCGCGCCCAGTTTAAATGTATCAAGTGGAATGTTTTAATCTATCGAGTGGTTATCTCCAGCTGAGTGGAGACGGCCCCGAAGGCCCCCGAGTGGCGGCTGACCTTCTCGGTCTATATTTGTTGACGCCACGCCGATATACCACCTCAAAGTAACACTCGACAAATATATTCGATTTGCGACAGATACTGCTTAGCATTTCTAAATTGTTATTGCGAATCACCATTCTATTTGGCCGTACAGTTCGTTTCTTGGACGTATAGTTTCTTTAATAGGTATAGCACTTTTGATCCAGTACCTTTTCCTTTCATTCATCCACCAGCACCCTGCGAGTGGATGGATGTATATTAGCACGTTATTTATGGGTTCCTTACTTATGCTAAAACGTCGTCAAGATTAATTAAAAATATAAACAATACAAAATTTGTAAACAGATTTACACGACTTTAGATAAGTTTAGATTAAAAAAAAAAGAAAGTTGTGCTGTAATTTGCTTTGAAACAATCTCAGTGCGACATGTCCTTCTTTAAGCGAGGTTTAAAAAGAGTACTCATCTCATGGAAAGCAGCACTTTGCTGTGCCCGGTAGCATTGCAAATGACTATGTGTAGCGGTTTCCACTTTCCATCAGGTTGGCCGCTAGCTGCTATTTATAATTTAAGGCATAATATTGCCAATCTCATTTTTAGCCAGGCCACAATGTTAATTTTTGGAGACAACGCCCGCAATTAGGGAATTAATTGACGGACACAAAGTACAAGACTCATAACAACATTTTGTGGGCCACGCAAATAGTTGTCCTGCGCGGGAACTCGGGACACGAAGTGGTGAGGCGATTCTTATCCGCTGCGCCACACGTGCAGTTAAAATCTATCTACGGACTTTAACAATCTTGTAAACGGTACAAGCGTAACAGTTTTGTTTTAAGTGTTATCGTTATGTTAACAAACATTATGTGGAGCATTGTCATTAACACGGGCAGCACTTTGGTCACAAAGTACGACTTACTCTCCTCAAGAAGCTCAGCGGGCCGGCGAATTAGGCGGTCCATTAAATAAACGCGTGTTCACGATGTTGATACATAACTGTAATAAAACAAAAAGCTCTTTATATCGTACCAGCGCTGGCGACCTGTACAATAGCTGCCTCACTTAAGTACGGTCCAGCGCTTTCATGCCGGAACGAATTTTCCGTAATAAGCATCCGCGAGCAAACAAAGACATTTTCCGTTTGGAACAGCCGGAAACATTACGCCCAAATTATGTATTTAAGTTGACGAAATCTTTTGAAAACACTCTGAGAAAAAATGAATTTATTATCTTTAAATCGCTTTCTTTCAGTAAAATTCTCACGAAAATGAGGGAGTCCATTTGTCACGTGAGGGACTACTGTAGTGTCTGTTTTTCTAGATAAATCGGTAACATTATAAAGGTGCAATATCGCCATGAGCAGCGGTTGATACGGGCGGTCAAGCCGGCGGCAACATTAATGACACGTGCAAAGTGGAGACATTATTCTCGCAGCAGCTCGTTACCCGCCACCTCTCCGGGGACCCCGCGACTGTCCCCTATTTGTCAGACGACCGCTTCACGATGAATTTTTTATGGACATAAGTTATGTCTTGAGGGATTTTCAGGGCGTTTGCGGCGTCAGCATAACTGGCTCCATGTATCATCTATATTATTCTAGTAGCGTTACTTTTTGTTATAACTTAGCTTTCAAGAGTGCTTTATCAGTGCTGTAACTACGAATGTTTGTAATCATAACGGAAGCAAAGTGACTACATTAGACGAGCTGCAGTAGAAACGTACAGCTGTCACTCAATGGCCAGCCTGCGCGCACGCACTTGTATTAAACGCAATCAAACAAACTATTGGACTAGTAAACAAATATACCCAAGCTGATAGAAAATGTACGCCATACAGGGCTGTGGCTGCACGCGGTAAATATTTTTATAACAAGATAAATAAATACATTTTGATTTTCAGTGCCGCATGACGCGTGCCTACATTGCTTAATGCGACACTTCATTACGGTCCGCATTCACCGCGAGTAAAAAGAGAGTATACAAACTGGAACCATAGAATAATACAATATCTCAATTGTACACATTTCGCAGAACAAGTTCCGAGGTTCACAAATTTGGACCGTCATTTCGTGAAGCAATAAACTAACAACTTCCTATTCTCTATCCGCAGACAGCCCTATTAGTTAGCGCGTGTCTGCACCATGTGCCGGCTTCGGAACCATAACAATTAGATCACAACCACCCGGCATATCCCCATAATAAACTTGTGTAGACAGTGGTATCGTTGAGGAGGAATAATGATTTCTCTGACGTATCCGATTTTTATGCTCTTCAGGCACATAAACAAAGACAACGAATGTAATCGAATTGTAAACGACGCCATTAATGTTCTTAGAACGATAAATTTAGAAAAGGTTTCGATTATAGTTCAATCACGACAAGCGAAATAGGTTTATTGGAAATCAACAGCGTAACCGATTGATTAGGTACATAAGTCGAGTCAACCGAGCATTATAATGAAACAAACGGTCAGGCGACCGATCCAGACCAGACGATCACAGCGGGAAAACATATTAATCCAGAATACAAATGGACTGCAAACATGCACGAATCCAATATCACAAGACAACTATCAATATGTAGACAGAAGAACGAACATGTGACGGTGACGAGCGAGACGATATTGTTGCATGGCTGTTCCAAGAAATCTAATTATACGGTATAATTTGGACATAAATTAAAGTCGATGTTAACATAAATCAGTCAGCACCGAAATAGAATCAGTAACTCAAATAATTTGCAACAATACAGCTTTCTTAGCGCCTGCAGACTGAAAGCTCACTACGGAATTTACATAATTCAATGTCCTCGAACGAGAAGATAGCAACAAACACTAATTAGGTACGGAGACAGAAAGTCGGTAATTTAAGAGATTACAAGTTTTGGGGTGGTCGCAAACTTAATACTGAAGTTGTAACTTCGTCCTCTCCGAGAAATGAATTGTTTTCAATTTTAGTTTGTTTTAAAACTGGAGTAGTGCGGTATCTTGGAAAATTGCAAGTTTTCCAGTTATCATGATTCGAGTGCTATGAGACGGTAAAATTGCCAGCGGTGCGATCGTATTTTCCGAACACCAAATTCTGATTTATATCTGCCGTGAGCAAGTTTGAAGGAAATATTACAATTCCTTGCATTCACAAGTCGTGGAATTGTTTAAAATATAATCCAGGGCGTGGAATAAATAACCAATAATGTGTGTTTTATTAAAGCTTATAGAACCTTTAATAAAACACACATTTGATTGTACCAAAACTTGGTTATTTATTCCACGCCCTGGATTATATTTTAAACAATTCCAAGATTCTAAAGCATAATGCGTTTGTTACTCCATAAGAATGCAATCTCGCTTTGTACGTACATGCTAAGTGGCGAATACATTAAAATAAATTAAAGCAGCCAAGAACATAATTGAATGTCTTAATAGTCAGCGCTAGATGGAACTTTGGTAGTTTCCGGATTCGTTGGAGATTCTGTTATCTCAAACCTCGCAGGTTTCCCAAATCTTGTACGAATTTAAGTTACTACATTATTACTTTGCTCAACGCGTTCAAAGAATATATAGCAATTGATCGCAAAGTTCTGAACCAATATATGGCTTTGGTAGGTTTGATTTATTGCATGGATTGGATAAGGATGACCTTAATCACCTACCAGTACCACTCGCAGAATAATTCAAAAATTGCTCGTCTCAATTTACGTGTCACTTCAAATTTACGACGATATAATGTTCCTGTATAGATTTCCATATGCTTCACATCATGTATAACAACCTAAGAGGGTTTTAATACCACCATAAAATTCAAATTGCCTATTACCAAGAGACGCATTATCGTAGTGGACCCATTCGTTCGAAATTACAATTTATCATATAGCATGGCTACATTGTGTTCAATGACATTATCTAAAATAACACGGTCCATTCGTTAGTAAAAGGGAAATTTTGTATGGGATATAAAATAATAATACGTTAAAATCAAGTTAATTAAAACATCAGGTAAGTAATTTGGGAAATCTGCTTATACAACTAAATTAGGCGGTTGAGGTTATCTTGAGGAGATCTATCACTTTATCTTATATATAAAAGTGAAACATGGTGTTTATTTCTGCAAACAATTGCATGTGAAAGTAGCAGTAGCGTAGGGTGCATATAATATATAAAATATCCAGTACCATTTTTATTTATACCTAGCCATAGGACGCGGTTACTGGTAAGCTATGTCGGTCAGTAAGATATAATGTATATTCTTATTTATTCTATACAAAGTATGAAACCATACTGCACCGGCTTGTCTTATGAAATAGACAACACTTTTCTACTGAAGAACTATTTTAAATAAACGTCGGTAACCAAATCGGACTATTTTTTTAATGTTTGTCTGTCAGTTAAGTCTTCGTCGTCGATGAATAATGGCTGAACCGATAGTTCAATGTAATATATGGAGGTTAATACCCAACTCGAAAAACTTGGCCTTTTCAGCTAAATAAAGCGCGGGCTGTTTAAATGGCAAATTGTGGGCATCAGTGGTCAAGTCATTGTAAAAGATTTGAACGCGTATACGTACCGTGTTACAAATAAATAAATATCCGGAACATGTCACACATGTCATCTAGCTCAAACTAAGCAAAACTTGTACTATTACATACAGATAGAAACGGACAACGGATATAATTTTTTTTTAATATTTACATGTTTTCTGTTCTCTACAGTAATAAGGCGTACGTAATAGATAGTTTAATTCAATGACGAATTGTCTTTAACAAAGTTATGTAAGAATTCGCTATACGAGTAAATCAAAGGCGCTGAAAGTTGGCATGACAAATCGTTCTAATCGCATGGGCGTGGGGAATGGGGAATCCCGATAGAGGTTTGTGCTACAGGGAAAGAAAATTGCATGAATCCTTCTAGTTCGCAATTTATTCGAAACTCGACGGGCTTGTAGATTTATATCGGGATCATTGCGGCCGTAGATTGGCGGCGCGCCTCACGCGAGGTCTATACACTGAAAGCAATTTCAGTGTCGGCCACATGCGCTATTCGGCTCCCTATCCTTACGAATATAAACATCTCTTATTTCCACCCTGAGTGGCGGTAACCGGCGACACTATTTCTACCCAAGAATGTTTCTCAATTGAAAAGTTTCAGGTTTTCTAGAGAATATAAAACAAATTACCGGAATCTGTTAGTGCCGGCATGGCGGTAATATTATTTTTTACAGACTTAAAAGAATGAAGTAATTGATTTATGTTTCTTTTTATATATATTGCCTATATAGCCCATTCATATTTTTTTTATGTATTGATAGCCAAAACACTAATTCCATCACCCATTTAAATATTGGTGCTATACAATATAGTTAATAGAGCAAATCATCAAGAATCTATCATTTCCGATGCTTTTGGTAGTGATTGTCTTAGCCGAACCATGATGTGTCCTATCCTGGATGAAATCGTTCCCACAATCGCGTATATCCTTAATTATTCCTTACAAACAGTCTTATTTCTTCATAACACTTTTATAGGTGATCTTCAGATGTACAGCCTAGCTCGTCCTGATTGTTTACACGAGGGTGTTAATGAAATTATTCGTGACCTAGAACATATTTGCAACTGGAGTGAAAGCTACGGGATTACTGCATTCTACCAACTTCTTTAGCAAATCTTTTACAGTTATTTTATAGTTATTCAATCTTAAGAGCTTTCATAAGCCACAAGTATTATCTAGTTGAAACAAATAAGAAAGCAGATGGACGTTAGACTACTGTCGTCGTATCTTCGTCGTATGTTGAACATCGTTTTCATTTGTACGCTACTATTTGTATTGATTCCGTGAGAAAACTTCCTCGAGCGAGCGTAGAAAAAATCCTATCACGTAACATAATAAAGAAATATCGGGCAAAATATATTAATCGGTTCATATAACGACTGGGGCCGGTTAGAGCTTAAGGTTGATATCATCGATATTTTTGTATATATAGCGATTTAGGTAATAAGTGCCCATTTCTTCGAGCACAGCCAAGTGCCCATGATCCTTAGCTCGAACTTTATTCGACCACGAGTAACGTAAAACAAATAGAGAGTAGTTACCTAAAACAATCTACTATAATTGTGAGGAAAAATCCACCAACGGGTTCAGCGCTTCTACTTTTTTTTTTCGAAGATACTGAGCGATATATTATCATAATTAGGTAAAGTCCACCAACATTTTCAGCTCTTAAAGATGCTAGGTGTAATAGTATATTTTTCGTCAAGTCTGAACAGAATCGTCAGTATCATCAATTGTAACTAAAGTCCACTTACGAGTTCAACCGCACCACTAGTTCTTTCTTAAAGGTAGGCATGAAAGCTTTTACTTTCGCCTAATTCTACGAGGATCACAGGCATACAATTAATTCTTTAACGGAGCGTTTATATCATTCCCACGCGTCAATTATTGTAAAATTGCACAGTAGCTCAAAACACGCGGTATAAAACCAGCATCTATTTTAGGTTTAACAACGACTACCTTTTATCTACCACAGGTGTTGAGGCGTCAAAGTATAAATTTTAGCCAGTCTACCTACGAGTTCAGCAGTGCGACTATCTCTCTCTGTTAGTTGTTAGGCGTCATAATATAAATTTGAATTGAATACCATCAAAGACTTAAGCCGCCAATTAAAAATACTAGGCGCCATAGTATTCACTCCCGCCTAAGTTCACGAGAATTTCAGGCGTGCAGTTCTATCTTAAACGGAGAGTGAATGCCATTCCCACGCGTCAAATATTTCCGGATAGCGCGGTAATTAATGTTCGGATAACGAAGCTAGACAATGCGTCAGTGAGCAGACCCATTAGCTGCACAATTAGTGCAATTGTCGTTAATTTATTATATGTCAACACCAGCGGAGGCACGCCTAGCAGCTGGCGCGAAGACGCGTGCCGCTCAATCACCGGACAAGTTGGTATCTTCCAAAAAAACTTATCTAATTACAAATACAGATAAGATAGTGAGGTAGTGCTTCCACAACAAGTTGCGGAAATAGATTTAAGATATGGAAAAATATATCAAAACACAAACAAAGAAAAATATACTATTGGCCTGATTTCGATACCTTCCTTTGATGTTAAAATAGAACTTATTAATAAATATGATTTATTATAACGTTTCCCACGAGATAGTATAAACAGACAGTTGACAAACATAATGCATTTTTTTATTGACAATCAAATCTAAATTAAATAGTCTTTGGCCAGCAGTTACTCAAGAAATAAAGCCAAAAATAATTCCATTCGAATTTCACAGTATAAACATAAAAATGTCTGTCTAGACATTGAGGTACTGACGGTAATTAGAAAAAAGCAATAATATATCTAAATGATCGTTTTAGTAGATAATTTAAAGAGGCTGACAAAATCTAAATTTATGTTTTCAACCAAGGCCCGATAAAAAATTTATATTCAAATAAAAGGAAATTAAATAATACTTAGAGTATTATTTCATTTCCTTTACTTTACTTACAAGTATTACAACGATGACAAAATAACATTAACCTAAGATACAGATATCCGACATTATCTCATATAGAAAAGACAAAACATGTCCAAAATATACGTATGAGACATTTTTAACAAATCTAAGAAAACCCAGTTTTTAGATTAATTAATTATGAATACTTAATAATAAATTAATTTACTATGGGTAAATTATAAATAAATAAAAAAGGTTTTTATTCACGTAGACTTTAAAAAAGCGCTTGTAAATAGTCAGAACATGTTAGTAGTAATATAGTTGTATACATTATTATTTCTAGTAACATAGATATTTAGGTACACTTTATATTGATTGTATGAAAACATTTATAAAATTTATTTTATTATAGCAATGATATTTAGCTAGCTCGTATCAAGTTATTGTCAAGAGATTATGTTTAATTATCTAGTTTAAGTCTATCAATCAATCAATTTATTTGCTAAGAATGCAGGTAAAAGATTTAGGTGTTACAATATTTTTACTACATATTGTCAATGGTTCTGTCTATATTAAGGTATTATTATTATGACGGACCGGGCAATATATTATTACTATATTATATTATTATTATATCGCGTGAATATAGTTAAATTTATTTTTGAGTTAGTATAGTTTGAATACTTAAGGAGAACAATTTATCCATTAAACTGAACAACAAGTTAAACCAAAAAACGAAATAAGGTATACCTACGCGTATATTTTTTTTGTTTCTTACCAAAATAGAACAACTGTAGCGCGTTATTTGCAAAACTAATGCCATTTAATTTTTTCTATGAATATTTTGGTTTGTCAATAAAAATAACTAATTTATTATATTTAACTTATTTTAATTATTGTTATAAAAATTACTATTGGTGATAGAAGGATGGAAATTAAGGGTTATTTGTATTTTATAATAAAAAATCATAAAAAATTTATATATTTCTTGTCAAAAAATAAAAATTGTTTCCATAATATTCTCCGACTTAGCGAGTATAGAAGAAGAAATTCTAATATCCATACCTACATACGTTTAACAGATTTAATACGTTTAATAGCCAGAATGCAGTTGCATCTAATAAGCCTTTCCGTGCTTATTCCTCAGACTGTTGTACTAGAAGACTTAATTTCATGAGTAGGTTGAAGCTGAAGTTATACAAAGTGTAACATAATTGGTGTAGAAAAGATAAAGAACGCTATTTTCTTCATTTATAAAACTGAATAAATTATAGAAAACAAGTGTACGACATAAGAAAAAAATCGTTCCCCATATATATGCGTCATCTGATCGACACTTTAAATTAAAGGTTAATTTATTTATGTGTATTTAGCAAATTCACATTTGTGAGAAAATTAGTTTACCCATTTATACTCAAAATTATCATATATTAATTAATACTCCTAAAACTTTAGCGGAAAGAAACCTTGGCTTCTATCAACCTCTTAATATAATGCCATAAAAACATTATAACTCATTAATGTATTGGTACACAAACAGGCGTAGGATGGTTCACCGGTTACGAAAACAACGTAAATATTAGATTTAGGTTAAAGTAGATAAGATTGTGTTAATAGATTAGGTGGTAAATTAAGTTTGCGAGTGTCACACCCTCGTTACGTACCAGAGGGAGACGGAGGAACCGTACCAGATGGAACACACCGCGTTTTAAAGTAATAATTTATTATTTGGACCGACTTAAACCACATGGACTGTGAGAAAATTAATAGCAGATAATCCCTAGAGTAATTGCTCTTTGAGATACGTTCAGAATTGTGGATATTAGTTCAGTTTTAAAGCAAGTTATTATCGTTTCAGAGTGTATTATGACAAACCTTTATAGCATGGATTATCTATAAACATTTCACTTTCATCTGTACTTATTAACAATACAATACAGTACCACAAGTATTTGATGTAAAAAAAACTCGTATTTTGAATATACAAATGACATTTATTACATTAAATGAAGAACAAACGTTCATTCGCTCAATGAGCAGCTCGATTCGGGAAGTACCTCAACCTTACATAAGACATTCCTTAATAATAATTTTAATGAGTGTTTTTGCGTGTGAGTAAGGTCGCCAGAGCTCATTGGGGTGGGGGAAGGGCCAGCAACACTTGTTTGCTAACTCTAAAAGGCCGGCAACGCACTCGCGACTCCTCCGGTGTTGTGAGTGTCCATGGGCGGTGGTGATCACTTACCATCAGGTGACCCACCTGCTCGTTTGTCGATCCCAAACACTTAAAAATACTATTTGTGCTATCGAGTACTAAATCTGAGTATTCCCCCAAAGCCTTTAATGCAAAACGATGTGACACTTTTCACAATAAATGTGCAAACTTGAATATCACGCCATCCGATGATGTAGCGATGACTTCCTGACTTGGGAAAAGGCCAGTTAATAGTTAAAAGTTAAACTAGTTTTCATGATAAAGCTAGGTCCAAACTATTACGATGAAATTTGGTCTAAAAATCACATTGACAATCGGCTCAGGCGTTTGAGAGCATTCAAAATTTAAGAGAACTTTAAATTAAGAAGAAAGATTTTAAATTAAAAGAAAATAAGGGTGAGAAGAATGTCAGGATAGATGAAGTAACGGCCGTATGTCTGATTTCGAAATGGAGACTGAATAAAGCCCTCTAATTCGCATAACGATAGGCGACGTCTAACACTAGGACCTTTTAAGGTGGTACGCCGCCGTCGATATATGGCCAGTCAGTGTTGTTCAAAATTTTCCATTTATAGCATCGCAATTATTCTAAGTCCATAAAACTCAGGATAGTAGGCATCAAATACTACAGCTATTCGTAGACAAATTTTTAAGCGGTACCTATAATAATCTAACTATAAAGGAAACGCATAACGGCCAGCAAGGTACCTAGATGCAGGAAGTCATTCATTGAATCGTCCTAAAAGCTATTGCCAATACCAAATATAATTTAGGTTTTTAGGGATCCGTACAAAGTTAAACGCTAAAATCACATCCTTATGAAACAGTTGCGTCCCGTCTTTTTGTAAAAGCTATATATGGTAGCAATTGTTGACTGGTCTGCGGTAGCGTGGTCAACCGTAGATAATGAGGTTCAGATCCCGAGTCTAGCCCAAAAATTATATTAACCACTTGAGCTCTTCCCTGTCGAGTCGAATAGAAAGTGCACCTGCGCTTGCGCATACGCTTGGGCACGATTATATGTCCCGCCCAGATGGCTTGTCTCCTTTGAAGTGGCCGCAATGGCCATAGGTCGATCAGGAGAACATTATATAGAACAAACAGCGCAAATTTTCTTTTGCTCGGTACCACCGAGTACCCTCTCCTATTCTCTTACTGGTGCCTAGAAGAGATCGTTTTAGCGATAAGACGGCCACTTGTTCTAATTCCATTTTAGGTCATTTTCTTCTACCGACATTTATATCTTCATGGTGCAATGTAGAGTTATGTAAATAAGTTATGTTATATACCAATTCTTGAAATCCAGATAAATGTTAAGATACATTTACTAATAGATTCAAATATTCGTAGTATTTACTGTGGTACAGGGACGTTACAATAATAGAATAGAATATCTTTATTCGCTTCAGATATGGTCACAAAGATAGTAGGTACATAGTTCTGTACAGGTTTCAACATCTACCCTTAGTGGGCATGCGAATAATAAGGGACTTAGGTATAGGAATATTAAATAACATTAAAAGCAAAGGAGCAGAGAAAGGTTGAAAGCTTTCGAAATATGGTACTGAAGAAGTGGTTTTGACAGAAATTTTGACTTATGAAGAAATATTCATATTGAAATAAAGAAAGGAAAAATGATTTGTCATTTGATCCGGCATTACAATTTGATAATAATCATGTACAATGTTAATGCCAAAAGAAAACTTGGAAGAACTAGAAAACAATAATTGGATATAGGAATTTATAGAGACGTTTAAAAGTTGACGCACTTAGGTTATAAAAGAGTCTCTCCTGGCCAAATTATGGCCATGGCGGCCAGTCTCAATGGAGACTACTTTTTACATATACATTTTGTGAGTTATCTGCGTGAATGTCCTCGCGTACTCCCCTGTCGCCCAACAGTAATGGTGGTTTGCAATATACAGCCGTAATACAATACGCCGATTATAAGCCGCCAAGAAGTCCAGCAGTAAAAGTGTGTAAACCTTAACCTTCTACGATAACGATCATTTTCCACGAAAAACGTATGTAATTAATGACTTGGATTATAAATTTAATCGTCAGCTGGACACGTTTCCCAATCAAAAGTTCCGTAGAAAACGTAAAGAATTTTGAATAGGACCGCGGGCGATCGCACAGCGGGATCACAAGACCTCACATACAGAAGAACGAGTTTATTATTTCTCAATTATCTAATTAGTCTAAATGAAATGCAAACAGAATTTATTTTACTTGCTTTTCATTATACAAGGGTCAGGAGCTTAGATTAATAATTTCAAAAATTGAAATTTCTATACAACTAGCTGTGCCCCGCGGTTTTACCCGCGATAAAATTATAAATTATAGCCTATGTGTTAATCCAGGGTGTTAGCTAATTCTATACCATATTTTATTAAAATCGTTTCAGCCATTTAGCCGTGAAGAAGTAACAAACATACACACTCACACAGGCACACACTCACAAACATTCAGCTTTATAATATTAGTGTGATATGCTAGAGTTCACGCTTTGGTTGCTAAAACAATTTGAAGGTTGCTCCCATGTTTATGAAAAGTTTGTGTGGCGGAGGCAAGTTATTTTATTAAATCGAAATTCATATTCAACGTTAGGATATTTATATATAACAATACTAATATCCTGGCAGATTATTTACACACCACCATCTGATCCCAAACTAAGCAGAGCTTGTACCTACTATGGAAACCGGATAACTGATGTACTACATTCCTTTCATAAGTACATACCTATGTAGATAATTACACCCAGACTCAAGACAAACAGGTTCATGCAAACAAATATCTGACCTGTGTGGGAATCGAATCCACGACCTCCGGCGTGAAAATCAAGCAATTGCCAACCACGCCAACAGGCGTCACGTCTCACTAGTCCTGTACCTTAAAAGCACCATAATATCAAGAGGGTTAATAACGATTCGGTAACAATTAATTTGGACTGTTGATACTAATAACTCTGTAGGTACCTATACTATTTGCTTCTAAAGTCTCCGTTTCATCTTTGTCATTTAAATGTCATTTGACATCAAAGCGATTGAGACAAAACATTTCAAATTATAAAGCTAGAGTATAACAAAAAGGTATTCACTATACAGATACTTAAGGTACTCCCAATTAATTATAATCAACGAAGCATGATGACTTTTTACAAAAAACACAGCACCCCACAGGAACGTATTCCTTTATAGACTTTTTGGGGGGTGGATGAAAGACATTACTCAAAGAGCACTTTTTATTTTACTCAAAGCCGAAACAAATCCCAGCGGTTCACACAAACACACACTTAGACAGATGAAGATTAAAAATTGATTCCCATAAAAACATGCCGTGAAGTTGGTATGTGCTGACAATGACATAACTAGGAATGTTTGTTAGAAGAAGTATGTTAAATCAAATTAGTGAGCGAAACATGAAAGGTATGGATAATAGATTTCATTGGAAAATCTATACTAATATTACAAACATATTCTACTAATATTATAAATGCAAAAGTTTCTGAGCATTGATGTATGGATGTCTGTCTCTTTGACGCAAAAACTATGGAACGGATTTTGATGAACTTTATAGTAGAAGAACTTATATACCCGAATAACACATAAGCTATAATTTATGAAGTTTAACGCGGGGTAAACCCCGGGGCACAGATAGTATAATAAATGCGAGAGTTTGTGACCATGGATGTATGGATGTTTGTTACTCTTTCACGCAAAAACTACCGAACGTATTTTGATGGAATTTTGAAATACGGCTTATATGTCCGGATAACACATACGCTATAATTCATGAAGTTTAACGCGGTTAAAACCGCGTGGCACAGCTAGTGTGTCATGTAGCTGTGGTATATAGGAATATGGCTCTGGTATGTACGTGTATGGCATCTGGCATGTGTACCACATACCAGAGTCATATAGCAGCCAGCCAGCCATATGGTTGGGCTGTGATACGTGGTATATGGAAAACTAGTGTTGTGTATATTATGACTGCTTTTAACTAACATTATTTTTAAAGTTAATATTGTTACTATCAAACGGGCCACAAATTTCATTTCAGTAATATGATTATAGTAATACAATTCCCAAGTGAATCTATTTATTTGGTACGTTTTCACGAACAGCCAGTTGCCAGTCACAAAAAATAGAAAAGAAAATGAGCGGACCTCGATCAACAAGTACTGTTTCTTTTTATAAAGAGAGACACAAGAGCAAAATCTTGCAAAGCCCTACAGATAAGCCCCACTAACTAGATAATTCAGGGGCTCCGATACCATGCCCTTATTAAATTTGTCACAACAACAACATACCATCTCTGACGTGCAAATTGTATTACGCCCCGACACATTGGATCCGTTTCAATCGTAATTCATTTACGAGATTAGTTCCTCTAAGTTTGACGTTAATAGTAAATGTATACAACTTTTACATAAACTTATAAAGACACCCCAATACTTATAGTTAATACCCTATCTCAAAGGCGACTAGCCATTTGCTCGAGACATATTACAGTGGACAAAATGTGCGTATACCCAGGTGCACTTGCTATTTCCTCGCTCCCATGATCCGAAGGGACACGGCCGCAAAGAGTTCAGGTACAAGACCGACGCATTTACGTACTCAGACTATAATATACATATATTGTGTCTCAAGTCTTCTAGATACTCTTTTGTTATTGCTTTTGGAGACAGACGAGCTACGGCCCCCCTGATGGTAAATGGTAACCGCTACTCACTCGCAATGCCACGGGGCCCCCAAACCGCTGCGCTGCCTACCGTGAGGTTATTACTATTTCTAAACCTCGTTTAAAAAAGGACATGTCGTAGCGCAGAAGAACTTTCTTATTTGGAGAGATGTCGTACAAAGAGTACTTTGAGCTACTAGATCAGGGAAAACCTGCATCTCAATCAAAAAAATATACGTGATATATAGCATTTTTATGTTAATATCCCATTGTGAATCTCATATATATAGGGACACACTCCGTTTAGGAGGATTTCTGTCACAAGCATAGCCATACATATAAGATCACAAAAAGAAAACAAAGACCAAAAATCACAAATTTCCATCGCACATAAGTACACGGACCCGTTTCACCGGTGGATGGTAGACATGCATTATTTAGTATTGGACTCCTCTTCAAAATCTCCCCATGCGTATCTACTAAAACAACAACACGATGTGTATGTAAATGAACAAACATGCGTAGCTCACAGCCATGCTGTCAGCCGACAGACACCCTCGTCTTTCCATTCCAGTGGCTGCGTTGACGAACTGACTCCGATGAAGGTGCAATAGTGCATTCATGCGTCTCAAGCATGTCGATAACGCTCTCAGTAATCCATTAATAACATGTTAAGCGTTTATTTGAAGAAATTACAGTGCATTAATAACTCTCTGTTCTGAATAGCTATTTTAGTTGCAACCCATACTTATTTCACTCAAAACATTATCGAATACTCTCGAAGTGAGGAAATGTTTAAGAAACATAACAATATATAAGTTTCGTTTACCCATATCAAAGTCAAGAGTTATTTGTAATAAAATATGTAAGTCAATACGGTAGTATTTTTCAAGGGGTTGGCAATAATCAAGTTGGTATTTTTCCGCAAGTTTTATCAAATAGTATAAGCGAAAACTTCGCTTCGGTTTGTTAGAAAAGATACATTATTTCAAAATATGATTTCAGAAAAATTGCACTATCCCTCGAAAGATAAAAATCACCTCTATAACACGAATAGTTACAACTCAACTTTATTAAATTTTTGTTTTTATAGCATTATTCGCAATGCAAGGCGTAAATTGTTCAACATCAATTGTCATTTTATAAAAAAGTGCATTATAGGATTAAGAAGAAATTTCACTATAAACTAATACATACAGGCGGAATTGGTGTGATTTGCTATAATTAAGTACATATTGTCAGCCCTTTGAAGTAACTACCTACTGTTGTCTTGCGTCACCTAGAGTGCAAAGACGAAACAGTAAAAGAGCACGGTAAAACTTAAAACCGACAGATACTGTAATTGTACTACGGAAAAATACGACACGCTCGCCTGCAACAGTGTTCATTGCCAGTTATTGTTATTTAAACCCGAGTTTACCCTATAGTTACAGGTAAGTGTAAAACAAAAACAAGCTGCTACCCGCAACCAACTCAAAATAGTTTGAACCCAGGTACATGGATCCTTTCCATGCGGATTCAGAATTTGTAAATTCAGAATTATATAACTGTACCCAAATTACAAAACAAAACTTTAAGCATCTCTCGCTATCGAAATGTTACAGAATAGCTCTGTAATCTACACATACACGATAGCACTTTTAACATTTAAACCTTATACTAATGGTTCAAAATATTGTTTTATTTTAATTTAAATAGAGCGAATAGTTAAAAACATTTATCGTAAACGGGTACTGATACAAAAGCTTTATTAGAAAATAGCGACCCGCGCCAGACTTTGCACGGGTAGATAGATAAGAAGATAAATTTATTTGTGTGACTTAACTATATTAACTTTTGACTGCACGTGTGGCGGCGAAAATAGTTGCCTCGACGGTTCGTGTCCCGGGTTGGAGTCCCACGCCGGACAGCTATTTGTGTGACCCATAAATTGTTTTTCAGAGTCTGAATAAAATTTGTGTCAGTCTATTATATGTTTGTAAATTACCCCGCGACACAGGGATTATTTCCCTATTTCTTTCCTTTGACCACTATCCGTAGCACAAGCTTAAATTAGTTTGGGCCAGATGGCACTGTGTAATGTGTCCCAGATATTATGTTACTTGCCAATAATATAATGTAGCTTTTTATAGATGAAATAATTTAAATTCATTGAGTAGTTATAAATATACGAATTATCAAATATTTTCTTTATAATATTAGTATAGAAATATAGATTGCACAGTTAATCGATATAGTAGACCAAAAGTAAGGTACACTGACCATCTAATACAACTTGTTTAAATACACAATAAAACAAATGAAAATACACTAGATATATACTTTTTGTCATAGGATTTGCTTCATACATAGTGTGCGTCATTTAAATTTTGGATTGATGGATGAACCTCGTTGCAGATATGACAAATTTTCTTTAACTGCATGAAAACGCATTGCAAAGCGCCACGCTCCGGTAAGCGTTACAGCGTTTAGATAAGAATGTTAGTTTATCACGCGTGACTGCGCGGACACGCGGGTCAAAGACTATTGGTGGACATAAAAACCTCTAACCCACTGTTTCGAGTGCAAAGACGCACAGAAACTAACACTGAAATGTGTCTATTCGATTCATTAGGACGAGCTAAAACCGGTTTAAGTTCCTACAACATCGTAAATTGAAATAAATTATATAATAATAAACAAAACGTGTGTCTAATACGTCAAGATATAGAAGTCTGACACGTATGGCAGAGGTGAACGAACGATTAATTCACATGATAGTTCTAGTTGTGTTTATCAGAGTAAGTAATAAAGATATCTGATGTCACCCGCTGTGTAAGATATTTTGTTTTATGTTATTATGATGTGACGTTTAATTGCGCTGTCTCTTAGGCTATGAGACTAAGAGATAGTAGCAATAGAAGCCAATTTCCTGCGAGAATATGATGAATGAGTTTTGTTCGTGCTTCAGAATTTAGACGAGTTTTATGAGTAATGTTTGTTTTTAGAATAGATACATATATATGTATATATTGTAAGTATGTGACATTTTTAAGTATGATGGGTGTACACGTGTACAGTATTATTCTAAATGTGAAACCCGGCGAACAAAAACAAAATATCAGCCAAGTTCGAGTTGGACTTGTGCAGGAAGTGTTCCGTAGGTACTAGCGAGACTATTTTTTTATTTTATTTTAATTAGCTGCTTTTATACGATTAACTGTCAATGAAGGCACTAGTAGCAGGGGAGTGTTGTATCTGTACATAGCAGTACAATTACAATATGTAGTACAATTACAATATCTGTATTGAGTACCTACTTACGTTTTATCTCTACAGATTGAATGACACAAAACAACAGAAGTTTCTTAAAGAGGCTGACTACTTCCAAGTTTATCCCACGCCAACCGGCAACCCCGCCCGTATAAGCTAACTGGCACGGGTCAAAATGTAGCGAACAGAAATACGCACTACGACTCTGTGAAAATTTCAACTGTCTACATATTACAGAAAGAGAGAGACTATCTCTATAAAAACAAATGAAAATAAAATCAAGTTTAAAATAAAACACATTGTTTCTCCGAGGTACGGAACCCTTCTAGACCGACTCGCCGCGTTTTATTAAATGTCATTAGTACATTGTTTCGGCGACAGCAAAAAAAGTAAGCTACATATAAAATTTAGCATCTATTTTTTAGCATACGTCATAAAATTTGCTCGTGGACAGCGTAGCAGTTCTCACATAGGAATAACATAATACATTAAATTATGTGTATGCATCGTTATTAAATATTGTCTAAGTGAAAACCACTGACCATAGAACGCTTATTGAAATCACGTTTTAATGAGGAGTAGGTATTATAATTGTATATTGCTGTATCAATATATATTATCAAACGCCTAGACCAGAGACCTCAGTATAAGAATGGACAGTACGGAAACTACCTACAAACAGCCGAAACGGCGCACTCACACAAACATGCGCAATATCGACAAAACTCTAAGCGGTTGTCGCGGTGCTATCTGTAGGAAGTGCCGCGTCAAAACGATTGGTCGAGTATAAGTTTAGCTCCGCAATCTTTTTAAAAATCTACGTGCGTATTGCGTAGTACACGGCTTTTTGATGTCGGCTTCATAAAAACGGGAGCTTTCGTATTTTAACCGTCCCGCTGATTTATAAAGCAAATATGTTTTAATAAGAAATAATAATAGGTATCTAGAACATTTAAAGTTACAACCCTACAGCTTCAATAGAGCGTAGGTAATTACTCCATCAACTAGGCTTAGTTACCTTACTTTCCATATTTATACTGTGCCCAGACTCGGGACAACCAAATAGTTGGGATGGATGATGATCAAATCCGAGGTGAAAGCGAGGCGGCTCTCAACGGCACTAGACTACACCTGAAGTCTAATTTCAATTTAATCAGTTTAGTAAAAGCTTGAAATTAATAACACCCACTTCCTATATCTGGGATAAAGATATGCCGTTAAGGTTGAGATTTAAACACACAACACAATACAGTAAAATGATGCGATTCCTCAGAAACGGCGCATAGATGAACGAGGTCTGCGAGTAAAAGAACCTTCACACTTTGAACACAAACAAGGACCGGTGAACGTGACACAATTACCATATCGCATTACTAGAAACCACACAGAAGTTCTAACCTTATTGTTACAACGCAAACTTTGAGAAAATGCAATAGCATAACTACGTTCCACAGAAAACAATAGAATAGGAGCTGTCTACGTCGCATCAATGGTAACGTTTTTATTGGATAATGGTCCTTATTGCAAAAAAATCTAGGTTACATAGAGTTCCTTCTAACGCGCCGTGGTGTCAACAGTAATAGTATTTGCTCTTATCGGCGTACGATTGGAACTTGGAACAGACGACGTTTATACAACGTGTAACAATATTGGTATCAGATATATTACTTGGATACTTAATAACGCAATGCTGATCATAGGGATAATATAACAAAAAATATTTTACTGTATTTTGTATTGCAATCTAAAATTATTTCAATATCTTGCAATAGATTTACACGAGCTGGATTAAGGACTCCCCAAGTATATCCATGACTGGAGATAAGACCAGTCTTGCGCTGCCCGCCACTCTTGTAAGATCGTCGGTCCACCTTAACAAGTTTAGTTTGAGTTTAGTTTTAAAAAATCTACAGGGTTGGGCTACAAGTTACTTACAAGTTGTGGCTTTGTTGCTTGGAAAAGATCACTGACAATACAGAGATCGAATACAACGCATCTGTGGACTGGCTCAAATTATTACATAACAATATAAGATCAGGAAAGGAAATGATGGTGAAATATATAATAGTATTTGAAACAAGTTATCGTGAAATATAGCTTAGAACCATATTTATCACAGAAACATTGAAATAAGTGCAAAATATCTGAGCTTTGCTTGACTGGTAGCTCTGAATCCCATAAACTTAGTATTCTAACTTTTAACACCCTTACTTATCAGTGGGGGGATATATACCTAACCCAATTAAAATTGAAAACAAGCAGTCCTTCAAGACGTCTAGATACGTCTCAGATGTATCAGCGTAGTTTAAAGCCATGCGTGCTACTGATTAATGACAGGGATCTGTACATTCGCCCACTAGTGCCATAGTAATCCATTGCCCTCGATTAACTCCTAGGACGCAGGCAACGACGCAGAAAACGGTTCACGGAAATAAATCTTGCCTATGGAAGCCAAAAGCAGTTTTAGGTTGGAACACTTAAAATAAATATAATTATTATGTAATATTGTTAATAGTCTAATGATAATAATAATAAAAAATTGACATGATATTAATTGTAATTTATGTGACTATTTAAAGATCACACCAATATGGTAAAATATGGACCAGACATTGATGTAAAACTAACACCACAATGTACTCAGCAAATAAATTGATTTGATTTGAAAAAGAAAAAAAAGCACTAAGAAGTATAATTTACACAGGAGGCCATATCATTTTATTAGGTAAAGAACTTACAAAATAAAACATTTAATAATAAAATAATAAATTCTAAAAAACTATATACGCGTATTCCTTTTTTAAATTTATATTATTCGTTTCCAGTTAGTACTAGTAGAATTGACATTACTTATTTAGTATTTTGGTTTTCATGAATTTCCGCCTCCCCATCACTTACACAAGAATCGAATTCAAAATCAAGGCCGCCTAGATAGAAGTGAACCGACTTGCTCAACCATTGCATCCACGTGCAATCAATTCATCCAAAATATGCTAAACGCAAGGACATTCATTATTAAAACATGACCTAAATTTATTCTCAATGAAAACATTGACATTTGACGTTATATTATGCTAATGTCATTTACATATCATGTAAATAATCTGTACCTAATCCAGAAGCCCATTAACGGAAAGGTCATACTGCCTCGTCGGTTCAGCCGTAATGTGTACAAGAACAGATTATGAGGTCGTGGGTTTCAATTCTCAGTTATGAATTTAGGCATAGAAGTCTTACATGAGCCTGCAGTTCAGAAGCTAACGGTCACCACATATCCGTGTCTTAGAGAGCACGTTGCCCCAAATCAACCCTCGGTCGTATCGATATGTACATATATACATACATACATACATAGACTCACGCCTGTCTCCCAGAGGGGTAGGCAGAGACAACGGACTTCCATTTGTCACGATCCTTGCACACCTCTTTCGCTTCGTTTACTGACATTATATTCTTCATACATGCTCGCCGGTTTAGGGTACTTCTGACCTGACATTTCTTAAGTACGTCTCCGATTTGATCAGAGAATGTTCTACGAGGTCTACCCCTATGTACATATATATAGAATATATATATAGAATAAGGCGAAGGAATAGACAGCGCACCTTTTTTTTGCACACCTGTCTCGGTAATGCTTGTTGTTATTTAACGGAAGACGCGCAAAACAAAAAACAAAAAACCTTCACTGGTCGGTTTAAAAAATATCATTTTCTAAAGAACATAATAATATACTAACAGTCCTAAATCCTAAAGCTATAAAATCATGCCAAATACAATTTACCCAGCGCATTATAAATATGACGACTGCGCGTACAGACAAATTGTATTCTCTTAATACGTAGATACACAAGGAGCCCGGAAATTAGTTTTCATGCTGTCTTCAAAATGCTCGAGGCGATTTAATAACAGTAAGTACAACCGACGCTATGTCAGTAGATTCACATGCCCTACGAAAATCACCCTTATTAACTGAATAATAAAGACGCTGTAGGGGAAAATGTATTCAATGACAGCCTACTGGCGCCGACTGTACCTACCAACCGACCGATTGACTTTAATATACTCAAGGCGAAATCAATATTGAATTTTAATGACAGAAATGCTTTTATTATATCTGCCACTTAAACAAGCACGGATTGTTTGCACTAATTAATTTACGAGCGCTGAACGCGTTCAGTGTGAAAACGTGTCGCGACTATATCGCTCATTAAACAGACAAATACACTATTTATTTAGTCAACCACTTTGGCCAACAAGCATGCGGCTCAACTGATCATCAATGGTCACCGTAGCCTCAAGGATAAACATGGTATATTTTTCTCCTTTCTCTTCCCGATGAGCTCTGGCGACCTTACACACGCCCAGACCACTAAAACGAATAAAGTGCGGTGGCGATACGTAAAGAATTTCGTAAATTGTCCTGTTATACGTCACGCTCGCACAGATGCAATAACCGCCGTCAGATTACAAAAATTTTAGCTGCGACAACAAATTAAAATAGTTTTCTAGTTGAACTTCCCATGAGCGATAAAACGTTATGCTCTTCCTTTCTTAAATCTTGCTACCGTTTAGCATTAACGTAGGGTCACGTATAAGTAGTTTTAGTAAAAAAAATAAAGCCTACTTACGCTTTAAATATGTTGATTTCGTTCGAGCCTGTGCAGAGTCCCCGAGGAGCTTTTAGTATTTGATAATCTGATAGGATCTACGTTTGTTTATAGTGTCACATTCTATTAAGCCCAGCAATATTTGTATATCCTATAACGAGCATTATTTAAATATAGGAGGACTTTGTTTTACTTCCATCTATTTTAATTTTAAGGTATTGTCGATTACCAAAATAATCTACTTAAGAAAAAAATGGTTTATCTAGTTTCACAATTCAATAATTTTCTCTAAAATAATATTGGCCGGCGTAGTAACTTAGTAACTTATAGCTCTAGTAGCGAACGATAGTAAAAGAAAACAAGTATTTTAATATTTTTAATGATTAATGATTATATTTGAACGGAAAGCAATCACCCATTTAATGGTGTAACTCGCAAACCGTTAAACAATCAAGTTTGGCGAGTGTAAAAATGTAATAGACCTAAGTTACCATTTATAAAAAGAAACATTAATAGTGGATGAAACTGAGGGAGCTCCATTTTGTTATCAAACTGAATGACGGCGACGCGTTTAAAACGTCAATTTAAAAAAACACTTAATAAAAATTAGGTCCCCAAACAAAACCTGGATCAGCTAACGCATATTATATGACAATTATGGCCTAGGCCTACTTCACAAATTGCTGTTTTTTTTTTTTCATTTATTTATACACTATTTACGTTACACCTTCTATATAAGAACTAGGTTGTTTGTCCTATTATACTAAGCTAATTTGTGAGCAAAACATCGCAGAATTTTTAGGTCACGATAAAAAAATTTAACAATATAGAAAATATTAAGAAACTAAAAATATTATTATGTTTAATTCCTTTTCGGAGCGAGTCACCTCGTGTGGAACTAAATTATCGATAACACGCATTCTTCCAATTTAACTGGTTAATTAAATTTAATTCAGAATGCCAGACTCATGAATTCCTATTCTATAGTATATTTTAGATAGAGATATTATTCTGAAAAATCGGAAATATATTATAGAATAGGAATTCATGGGTCAGAAAATGGATCATTACCATGAAATGAAGACTACAACAACAAATGCAAGACATTGCAAATATCTCCGGCTATCCCTAATGTCGTTAGGCGAGTTATGAGAAATAGAAGCGTAGATGTTGCATGCCATCCATAGTCTTCGGAAAATCTGCCTTAAATTTTACAACTAAAAACGGACGAATATAATCATTGGGCCGACCCTGAGCAAATCTACAAAAACTCCACGCTGAGGTTTCACGAGCCTTTCATGGCGTAATAGCTTCATCATTTTCTGTCATTACGGACGCTTTTCAGAATAACGTTTTCGTTTTATATTTTCAATACGAAACATTTACGCTGCATGCCCTTATTAAAATTCAGATTTATATTTCAGGCAAGAACAGTGTAAAAAAATGTAGTCCGGTATAACACGACTCTCCAATTACACTACTATTAACACCGTTGCGGTTTCATTCCATTATTCTGCTGTGCTGTGAGTTTATAAAAGCCTTTTTTTTTGTTTCCACGCGTTACCAAGTCATTCCAGCACAGTTTCCGTTAATTATAGTGTTGATAACCTATTTAATTTCATACCATTAGGTACTTTATTTCATGTGGTGCCTTAGTGTAATTTTTCTATAATATGTATATATTAAGAAAAATTAAAGTATGTTGATTAGTTGTCTGATTGCCATAATACAAGCTCTGCTTAGTTTGGGATCAAATGGCAGTGTGTTAGTTCATCATCATCAGCCGAAAGCAAAACCTGAATTGCCAAGCTGTACTCTGAAGTGGCAGTAGGCAGGGCACATACTCATAGTTCGTAGAACCGACGTCCTGTGACGTGGTAGACGCAGCGTGGGCAGACTCCCTACAAGTGTGTTAGTTTTCCCAAGATATTTACTATTAATATCATCATCATATCAGCGGAAAGACGTCCACTGCTGGACAAAGGCCTCCCCCAAGGATCTCCACAATAGCCGGTCCTGCGCTGCCCGCATCCAGCGCCGCATCCGCATCCAGATCATCGGTCTACCTTGTAGGGGGGTGCCCACGATGCGTTTTCCGGTTCGTGATCGCCACTCGAGAACCTTTCTGCCCCATTATTAATATACATATATAATAATAATAAATATTCATATAATAATTCTACAAATCAGATAAAAAGAAAAAAAAGGAATAAAACTCAGTCTTGACAAACACCTTCCTTGAATGAAAGACAACGCGAATAAACACAACAGTCGTAAAGTAGTCTGATTATACAACCACAGCTTCCGATATACAGATCCGCAGGAGATAATATAGCGAGAGGAGGCCGATAATTTCACTTAATTTATGATGTTGGTCGACATTGCTCGACGGCTCGACGTGATAGATCGGGCCATAGATAAGCCACGACACCCAGCCTGTTAAAACGGTCACCAATTGAAAATGCCTTGCGAATACATTGGTGTAGCCTGGAATTTTATACTCGAAAGTTCTGCGAATCTTTAATAATATAATAATAATAAATTTTATTCAAGGAAAAATATACAAAATTATATCTATCTATTTATTTATTTTTTTCTTTTTTATAGCAGAGGTCGACAAACGAGCAAGTGGGTCACCTGATGGTAAGTGATCACCGCCGCCCATGGACACTCGCAACACCAGAGGAGTCGCGGGTGCGTTGCCGGCCTTTAAGAGGCAGAAAACAAGTGTTTCACACCCTCCCCCCCGCCCCGATGAGCTCTGGCGACCTTACTCACACTCAGAAACACAACATTAAATTATCAATGTTATTATTAAGGAATGTCTTCTGTAAGGTGGAGGTACTTCCCCAGTCGGGCTGCTCTTCGAGCGAATGAACGCTGTGCCCTACCTCTCTTGAATTTATATTAAAAATAATTTATACTTAGCCAAGATATAGACAGTTTGTGTCTATACTAGGTTAAACCTGTACCACCGGCGTTCTAACGGCTTAAAAAGTATACTTATCGTTTATTAAAAATTAAAAAAAAATTTATATATACAATTATACAAATTCAAAATCTAAAATAAATTGTTTAAAAATTAACTTATTTTAGAATACTAAATAAATCTTTTTTTGATATATTCAAGTATGATTACTTGATCTAAATAGATATAGAGGCGCGCATATCTAGATGCTCTCGCCGGTTCCTAAGCGATCGGCGAGGTTAAGCAACTAGGCTAGGTCAGTCCATAGATGGGTGACAACCAAAGTGACTTAATTTATGAACGTCTCTGTGCTTCGGAGGGCACGTCAAGATTTCGGTCCCAGTTCTAGTCATTAGAAAAAAATCGTTAAGCCATGTCAAAGGCCTACTGGGCATTGAACAACTCTGAGACTAGGGTAACCACTGTCCACACGCTATGTAAGTACTTGATCAATAAGAGGAGACAGGTTTATTGCTTCATTGTGTGTGCAACTCTTTAGATGTTTATTCAATCAGACTTTATACCGAATGCAAACTTGGCCGTGTCAAACTTCTTTAACCAATTGGTCTGATACTGAAGTCCTCTATTAGAAATATCCTGTGTATTATGTGTGCGACGGGTGCAAGTGAGAAATGTGTGCTTGTGTGCAAGGAACGTGAGTTGGAGCGGAGTTATAGCTAGCTGTACTACCAGGAGATATACACATGTATGAGAGGTACACGTGTAGTCCTCGCACCGCTTAGTATATCTTAGCTTCATTTTGTTGCACGTCGCCAATGGGAACGCATACTTAACAGGGGTAAAAAGAGTTCAGCATCTATAAAGGTAGAACTAGATTATGCAATCTCGATTTTTTTTCCTAATTTTAATACTAACTGTGCCCCGCGGTTTTACCCGCGTTAAACTTTATAAATTATCACAGCTCCTCCACCGTTGGTGCGTGATAATATGTAGCCTATATGTTGACCCGACCTCTTAGTAATATTCATGCAAAATTTGAAGTAAATCCATGCAGTACTTTTTGAGTTTAGCCCGGACATACATACAGACAAACAGACAAAAATTCTAAAAACAATATTTTTGGCTTCGATATCTACTGTAGATCACGCCCCAAGTATCCTTTTTAAAAATATTCAATGTACAGTTTTGACTTTCATACGATTTAATTATATGTATAGATTAAAATCACAAAGAATAAAATATAAGTAATCTATAGCTAGGCTTGTCCAACGTAAGCGTTCGGTCCGGATTCGAAATTAGAAAGACGAGGTCTGATCACGTATTAGATCCGTGATGAATCTATTTGATCCTATCGAACATTCCAGCAAACACGAACGCTGCCCAACTAGCTATTATACTCAACTTTTAGTAAAAGAATGCCGTAGTATTCACCAAATTAATTCTAATAAACAAAATTAAAACAACTATTTTCTCAAGTTCAAAATATGGTAATCCGGGTTACGCAATATTAGGAAAAAACACTTATTAAGTATGATCTTATCTTTCTTTAGTATAATAATGACTTCGTATCTTTGATCTACATTGTAAGAGTATAATAAATTCGAACCTGTTTTAACGATATCGACACAAAAGAATCTATTTTAAATATTGTAGAGCAATAGCTACCGCAACATAAACCGACGCCCACGCAGGATTATGATAACTAATATTATGTAGTCGGGACAACAATCAGGTCGGTGCAACAAGATGTCCTTCACTCATACATAATAATAGAACCAGATCTTAATCTGACGTTTATACCATATTAAGAAAAATGTTAAACTTGTTGAACACCGGTTAATAGCCCCCCTGCCTTATAAGAGAGCATGTTTACCTAAAGCGTGTGTAGCGTATTACTTTGTAAACAGAATGGGTACAATGTGCCTAATCTGAGAACAGATACAAGCTATCAAATAAGGGGACAGTGCGACCTCCCGCCTACCACGCTACCTGGGAGGTCCACGGAGCAACGGTGCTGCCGACGACAACCAAATTAATAGCTTACAACTCATCAGAGATAGCAGAGCTATCACTGCGTGAGAAAAATCTTAATGACTTTCAAATACATCGTCAGCTATTTATTTACTTTAATTTAAAAACGTTTTCACATTGGATTTTTTCTCACCTCATTGGACGCTTAAAATCAATTACCGGTCGATGAGTTTTTGACGCTGAATAGCACATTATTTATTTAGTTGTCAAGCCGTAAGCATAACGCATAAAATATTCAAAGGCTACGAGAATTTAAATTGCTTTGAATAGGTCGTTACGTGTCCCTAGCTCTTAACCTAATCCAAAACATATCCGTCTTTTGTGTAAATTTAAATGACTCTTTGTGCCTCTTGTCAAAATTCTTCGAGCAACAAGTACGCTATATTAATTTAAATTTAGAAAAATATGTTGAACCAACTGGTCGACACCCATACGTCTTCATAAGTATTCTGAGAATGTTAAATGGAATTCGTTTTCATTATAAATATAAATATTTAAACATAAAATGATACTTGACACACAAAATATAGTACTGAAAATATTACCTAAATCTGTGTCAAGAGTCAAGTGTTGATATAAATCATTGGTTGAAATAGATTGTTTAATTTAAATTTATAACTTAAAATCAAAGGCTGATGTCTAAAATTATTCAAGAAGGTTATTTAAAAGGCTAGCAGTGAATTTTACTGCTCTCTGGTAAATTAAGTACGCCGCCCGTAGGTATAGATAATATTTTCGAGTCCAATAAAAATTCAGTCGGTGCGATAACACCCGCCCAATTGCGGTCGATATGGGGAGGGAATGAGAAACAAGATTATTTTCGTTGCAGATTGATCAAAAGAAATTTATTTTGCTCCCCTTCAGAAAAGACAAACATTCTCAACGTAAATAAAGATACTTTTTATGACGAGAGGGACGAAAACAAACAAACTACCAACAAATTATTGCTGTACCCACTGGGACAAACTGCTCTGACATTGAGCTCGTTTAACAAGATCCAGATCTCTCTAAATACTACAAAAACATAATAGAAAACGGGTTCAATAAATAATGACTTAATACATATGGTAGCTATGCCGTGTGACATGAAATGAACCAGTGGGTGTCAAAATTGTAGTCGTAACATTAATTACAATTAATTCCTCGCCAGATTTTTTCCATTGCATAACTATAAAAACCAGTAGCTATCAAAATTTAATATGATTCTACGCGTGCCCATTGAATAGACCACCGGTAAACTCTATTTAGCGGCCACACCACGTGACGGACAGTTAATTTACGATTCGCTAACTGGCATAGCAATGAGACGCCAGCAGTTTTGGACGCGACAGAATTGATGACAATCAGTGGCTGACAATATAATCATTGTTTCATGTAGGCATTTGTTACAGTCATTAGAATGTTGTCAATAATGGGTTGAATTCATTTTGTGTTTGCGGTTAGAAGATTTAACAGCGGCACGTGTACGTGAGTCTTGAGACAGCGTCGTCTCACAGATTTTTGGCATGCGATGTATTTCTAGCCTGTATTAAAAGTGACGACAACGTAATAACAACACGACAAAATCACATTTTCTTCAGCTTTCGAAACACGAGTAACACGTTTATAGAAATACCTCCTCTACTTTCTCCGGGTTCTACCATTATGTATACTACATAATAATTGTAGGAACTGGACTGTTTTATCCCCTAATTAACTCAATTTAGTATATATTTCATTTTTAATTTCAAGATCCTAACTATAAAACTAATGATCTTTCCATATATAATCCAAACCGATACATAGCGATAAGGCCGCCAATTGCACAATAAGTTTATTTCCTTGTTTGTAACTTCGATCAATAATATTGATCGAAGTTTGTAACCATTGTTTTGTTTTACTTATTTTTGCAATAAAGTGTACTTCTTCTTCTTCTCATTCAGCCTCTAAGTAAATGTAGACGCAATTTTGAAAACTTTGACATTTCATACTTCTTTCCTGCTTAATTCTTACTGTAAAATTAAGGACATCTAATAAATCTTTCATCACTTACTTTACCCCCTTACTCTTACTCACTTATTATACTCACTCTCATCGCTCTTTTAAAATGTTAATTTGCAGAAAAGAGACATTATTTATATACATATTATATAAATCATACAATTTGTAGCTAAGTATGTATATATCGTTATTTAGGATTACATATGTATATGATCCTAACGATATACAATATAACGTGTTATACAATATCTATATAAATAAAAAGAGAAGTCCTGACTGACTGACTGATGAACGCCCAGCCCAAACCCTTGGCCCTAGAAAGCTGAAATTTCGCACAGATGTTTTCTTTATAATGTAGACAAGGAATAAGGAAGGATTTTTTGAAATTCAACCCTTAAGGGGGTAAAACGGGGGTGCGAAGTTAGTATGAAACTTTGCCGTTTTTGAAGTTAGAGGCATGAAAGTTGGTATTTGGCCTTGCAGTTAAAAATAAAAAATATATGTTTCAGGATTTTTGGAAATTTCACCCCCAAGGGCAAAAAATAGGGGATGTAAGTTTGTACGAAAAAAGTCCCAATTTTTAAGTTGAACGCATGAAAATTAGCATTTGGCTTTTAACTTAAAAATAAAAAATATATATTTCAGGATTTTTGAAAATTCCACCCCGAAGGTCATAAAATAGGGGATGTAAGTTTGTATCAAAAATGCGATATTGTTGAAGTTAAACGCATGAAAATGAGTATTTGGCCTTTCTGTTAAAAATATATAGCATTTACTTCAGGATTTTTGGAAATTACACCCCCAAGGGCGGAAAATAGAGGATATAATTTTATACTGCCCGACTGACATATCAACGCAACTATTACTGGTAACTGATATTAAAAGTTAAGTTATACATATGAAAAATATAAATAAGTACAGTATAGTTAGTATAGTTTATAATTTATTTCATTACAAGATGTGGAAAGGTCAGAGAAAATAAGGGCTATTTTATTTTATTTATTTATTTATTACCTTTTATGACGTAGGCATCCACTGAAGAAGGGTTTTTGAAAATACCACCCCTAAGGGACTAAGATAAGGGATGAAATATTTTATGAAAGTGCTTAATTTTGATGTTAAAGGCTTTAGTATATAGACTTGCAGTTATAAATTAAAATATATATTTCAGGATTTTTGAATATTTTATTTTTGAAAATTGGTATTTAGCATTACAGTTAAAAATTAAAAGTATGTGTTTCAGGATTTCCGAGAATGCTACCACGTAGGGTGACAAATAGGGGATTTTGTTTGATTTTATTGATGTTTGTATGAAAAATGTGACATTTTTTAAGGTAAACTCATGAAAATTGTTATTTGACCTTTCATTTAAAAATATGTATTTCAGGATTTTTAGGAATTCCAGCCCTTTAGGATGACAAATAGGGGATGGAAGTTTGTATGAAAAATGTGACATTTTTTAAGGTAAACGCATGAAAATTAGTATTTCGCCTTTCATTTAAACATTATAAATATATCATCAAGACTTTTGGAAATTCCACCCCTAAAGACGACTAAAATAGGGGTTGTAAGTTTGTATGAAAAACTGTTTTTGGAGTTAAAAGCATGTAAATTGGTATTTCAGTTAAAAATAAAGCAATCAAGGGAATAATTTGTTGTTAAAAAAGGTAATCCATAACTGATTCAATAGGTCAACACCAAAAATGTACGCCAACTTAAATTATAGAGAAATTCGTTTCTTATTGCTTAAAATGTTGTGTTTGTTGTCGTCTAAGTAAAGATTTAGCGTTTTATAAGATTTGTAACTTCTTTTTTTTGGTATTTTTCATAACATATTAAAAAACGTCAATTTAATAAAATTGGGATAAAAAAGTCATTGACCCAAAATTCGAGTTAGCGTAGTATAAATTGTTCGTGTCGAGATGATCGCACCCAAAAAATATCATCTTAATTTTACTGATCTACAAGTTCACAATTTTGTAACTCGATGGATTTTATATCGTTTCAGATCGCAGAACTCATTTGACATATCGTTTCGTTCACAAAATGTGATATTAGACCTATCAATGCCGTGGTCGCAACCTAAGCTAATGGGAGTTACCTTGGTGATTAATGCATCGTTGATTATTATATTACTTTATTTGACTTACTGACTTTACTTAAGGACAATTGATATGTATTCTTTGATATTTTTGGGTTAATGATATCGGGTCTTTTTTTTAAATAACAGTAGCAAAGTAGTCTTTAGTTTATTTCTTAACTAGGTTATTTATAGGTTAGGTTTTCTTAAATTTATATTGCTTATTTCTTTTAAAAGTATTTTTTTAGATTAAGCTAGAAGTAAGTAGTTACATTGGTAATCATTCAAAATTGTCGCGGACGAAGTCGCGGGCACCAGCTAGTATTTAATAAACGAGTTCGGAGTCAAATAAATAGAGTTCAATAAAGCAAAGTTATGGAAATTGTCTATTGCGAGTTCTATTGATAAATACTTCATGAACGAATACCCAGACCATTTAATAATTCTCATAATATGTGACTCACTACACAAATAAAGCCGTTTCCATGATAATGTGCGGCCCAGGCGGACCCGACAAATAGATTGTATCCATTATCCCATACCATTTATTTTTATGACTATCTCCAAGTACAAAATAAGTACGTGAATATTTACCTTCTCACATACAAGTGCGGTTAAATTCACATCTAAACGATTACGAGCACTTTATAGTCGGTATAGTAATCAAATCGAAATTCGTTTTCAATCAGCGATGCTCGCCACGTCCGAGCATCCGTATAATCCCCAAGGGCGGCGAACAATAGTCAGGAGAGGTGATTTGCATGGTTCAATATACCAAGTACCTATTATTTATGTACATTCGGCACATTTGCATGCCCAAAACAGGAAAGGCCAGTGATGGACCAAGGACGCGTCAGTGTCGGCGCCGCATCGCCGCTGATGTAATCGAACGTCCCTGTTGTTCTGAGCCCGCCACAATAATAATTCATATTCAAATTACGGACCCGAAATAATTACAGAGACATGAATTTATTGCCTGACACTATGACTTCAACTCTTTGTCGCCATTGGGAGTTGGACGGAATTCTAATGAGACACGTGTTGCGGTTTACACAGCTTGTAGGCGCTCAAAGCGTCACAAAAAATATGTTGGCGACCCAACAAAAAGTGAATAGAATGCTTTGGAACGTTTGAAATAACGCCTCGGCGGCGACGATGAAGCTATTTCACTCAGGTACTTACTTCCAGCCGGTGGAGTATCTCGAAAAAAGCCATATTTCGTTGCTATGCGGTCGAAAACAATGGCAGCGTTTGCGCGCACGCTGACAGTTGCATGGTCTCTGCAAAGAAAATAGATTTTTAAATAAAATATTTTTTATCTCTGAATTCAATACTAAATAAGAACCGGCCAAGTATGAGTCGGACTAGAGCATACTAGCCCACTCTAGCGAAAGGCTATATCGCAGGGTATTTTACAAGCATATGATTGACGGACACACAGCAGACCTAGAACCAGAACAACTAATGATGGGTAACATTAATATTTGTCCTTTGCTGGAATAGAACCTCAAACATAATAACATACCTATATTTACGTAATAAAAATTGTGCGTAAATGATTCATATACCTACCACTAGAAAGATATCCGCCATAGTTTATTTGTTAAATTATTAAACTATACGTACAAATATACATAAGTCACGATCTATCTATTCGTACCGAATCTATTTGTACCGAGAATCAAATGTATATAGTTAATTTCTAACACTACAATTCATGTTCCAACTATTTATAAGCGCTTTTAATAGCTATATGATTATTTTATTTTTAATAAATTTTAGACGCGTTTTTTATATACCTACCACTAGAAACATATCCGCCATAGTTTGTTTGTTAAATTAAATTATAATCCTATACGTACAAATATACATAAGCCACGATCTAAGAATCTATTTGTACTTAGAATCAAATGTATATAATTAATTTCTAACACTACAATTCATGTTCCAACTATTTACAAGCGCTTTTAAAGGCTATATGATTATTTTATTTGTAATAAATTTGATACGCGTCTGTTTACGATTTAAGTCAATTTGTGTTTGTTAGAAACATTGTTGCAATTTGCGTAAAATCTATTATAGCAAGTACCGTTAGATTACCGTGTTTCATTCCAGTTCTAATATCAACCATAATATGTACCAGAGCTGAGTTAGTACTATGCCCAGGGCGAGAACCACACTGAAAACTATCATTTCGAATTATTAGAAACTACTAAGTTGCTTGTGGACAAGGCGTTCAAGGACTTTGAAACGTAATATTGTTATATGACGATAGTCGGAAAACAGGGACGCAGACTTTTTGAGAAGAGGGATGATTTGTGAAACTTTCCATACTGATGGAAATACACCGCAGAATATTACTTAACTTAAACTTAACTTACTTACCGTATGGGCAGTCGTTACCCTAGTGTCAGAATTGTTCAAGCCGCACAGTAGGCTTCTAACATGGCTTAATGACTGTTATCTGATGGCTACAACCGGGAACGACAGCTTAACGTGCCCTCCGAAGCACGGAGACGCTCAGAAGTTAAAACATTTTGGCGGTCACCTATCTATGGACTGACCGCGAGGCCAGTTGCTTAACCTCGCTAATCACTTACATACCGGTGAGAGCATCTGGCTATGAGCGGTTCAAGTATTGGAAGAACCATATAAGAACCATAGTAAAATAAATAAAAAATAAAATAAAAAGGTTTTTATTCACGTAGACTTTAAAAAAGCGCTTGTAAATAGTCAGAACATGTTTGTAGTATTATAGTTGTATACATTATTATTTCTAGTAACATAGATATTTAGGTACACATTGTATTGATAGTATTAAAACATTTATAAAACTTATTTTATAACAGCAATGATATTTAGCTAGCTCGTATCAAGTTATTGTCAAGAGATTATATGTTTAAGTTTAATTATCTAGTTTAAGTCTAATATTTTTAATACATATTGTCAATGGTTCTGTCTATATTAAGGTGTTATTATTATGACGGCCCTTGTGTTAATAACGACGGTCGCGCTTTAATGCTACCACCGGATCCAATGCGCAATGCAATAGTATTCAAAATATTTAATTATTTTACTCGCCAACAGTAACGGTTGTTGAGGTAGAGGCACGAGTTCCTTTTTACTATTTTGTTGCGGATCCTTAAAAAGTAGGTATTCAGTTATTCATAGATGACGCAATGAGTCATTGTTCTATAATTGTGTAGCATTTAACACTTTAATATCCATCACCGCAAAACCAATGATATAACATTTATCGTTGCGCATACGGCTTACAATACATTCCGAACAAATAAACGTGTAACACGAAAGTTAAATTGTTCCTAAGCGTACAATTTAAACGAGAGGGATTCCATTTCCTCCATTGGGCGTGAGTTCTTTGAGGGGGGGGGGGGGGGGTAAACCTCCGTGGATCGTAGTGAGTGCGGAAATTACCAGTGAAATCGGTATCGTAGCTCTGCGGACGGTAGAGGTGGACAATTTAAAGTAAATCCAATGAAAGGTACGCCCAAGCTCGCGTGAACATCCTCTAAAATGTAGGTAGACTTAGTGCCACATAGGTAACACATTGAGGTAACTTAAACTTGTAAGGATAAGTACCATTTTCCAATAAGAATATTGAGATTTATGTCATGTTGACTGTACTGCCTCACATTCTAAAAGATTTCTTTTAGTTTTATTTGACAAATCCTACATACAGGGCTTTTCTTTTGAGTTACTTACTTAGTTATCGTATGTATGGGCAGTGGTAACCGCCCAGGGGCTCTACCGGCTAAGTCGCCGAACATCGATGTCTAAAATGGCGTTCAAATAAATAAAAATGACTTAATCAATCGTTAAATCGGCTTCGACGTTGAAAATTGATTCCGGACTATTTATGACGACACATGTGCTCATGAACCCGATTTAACGACTGATTAAGTAATTTTAAACCTTTATTTATTTGAACGCCGATCACTATCCCGATGTTCGGCGACTTAGCCGGTAGCCCCCCAGTAAAGTCAAAGTCAAAAAATCATTTATTCCGTAAAAAAAATTACATTTATGTAGAATCGTCATATTTTTTTTACCCTACCGTGCAGTGCATAACGTTGCAGCTACTGAGAAACACTGCCAGAAAACTCAGTAGGAATCCTTTTTTAAAATAAAATATACTTAAGATTAATTACAATCATGTGTGTTGACTCAGAACAACTCAATCCCAAGCACTTTTATCACTTAAATAATCAGAAATTTTGTAATATGCCCTGCTACACAATTTGGCTTTAATAATTCTTTTAAACTTATTCGTAGACAATTCTCTAATATCATATATATAGTAGGCATTAGACATGGTCATGACATTGACATTGTCTAATGACTACAACCGGGACCAACAGCTTAACGTGCCCTCCGAAGCACAGAGACGCTCAGAAATTTGTCCACTTTGGTAGTCGCCGATCTATGGACTGACCGGCCTTTGCTTAACCTCACCGATCACTTACGGAACCGGTGAGAGCATCTAGCTATGTGCTTTCTTTTGAGTTATTTAAATTTTCTTTTGAGTTGTAAGGACAGACATATGTATATGCACCTATTTGCACAGAACAACGACATTCCTGTACAGAAGGTTAATTTTTTCAAATTGAAATATCGTTCTTACTATGACTAGTGCTCGTGCTGAAACCGTGTGCCTTCAATCTTATTCACCTATTACTATATAATAGTCCATAGGCACGATAACTGCTTTTGTTCTGAACACTGCAGGATCGCTATGTCTAAGTAAATGTCACAGTGATTAGGGCCACAAAAGTAGAACATTTCACGTTCTTATAGCTCCGATCCTAAAGTGCGGAGAGCACTAGGCCTGCTACGCATAAAAATCTCTTTAACCAATACAGTAGCTTCTGAATGAAAATTAAGGGCGGTAGAGTATTGTTTATGTAAATTCTATAAATACTGTATGTGCTTATGTAGAGGCGACTTGAATATTGATTGCGAATGATTCATGAACTTGTGGTTGCGGTTTAATATTCGGTATTATATACATATTTACATTACATTTTATCTGCCATTCTGTGTCTCAGCCCTTAGGTATAAATAAAATACAAAACATAAATTTTAATTATTATAATCAATATGCTGTATATAAAGTTATTATAAACCTAATAACAAAAGTACATTAGATGTGTATTCAAAGTCAAAGTAACTTTATTCCGTAAAAATTTTACATTTATGTGGAATCGTCATATTTTTTTTACCCTACCGTGCAGTGCATGACGTGGCAGCTACTGAGAAACACTGCCAGAAAACTCAGTAGGAATCCTTTTTTAAAATAAAATATACTTAAGATTAATTACAATCATGTGTGTTGACTCAGAACAACTCCATCCCAAGCACTTTTATCACTTAAATAATCAGAAATTTTGTAATATGCCCTGCTACACAATTTGGCTTTAATAATTCTTTTAAACTTATTCGTAGACAATTCTCTAATATCATTGGGAAGTTTGTTATAGAATCTTATACATTGCCCCATAAAAGAGTTACTTATTTTGTGGAGACGGGTAGTATGCAGTATGAGATTATTCTTATATCTAGTATTTACATTATGTGTATCGCTCCTTTTACAGAAGGAATCGATATTTTTATGCACATATAGTAAGTTTTCATATATATACTGAGATGGTACAGTTAGAATGTTGACCTCTTTGAATTTTTCTCTTAGAGACACTCTCGGGCCAAGATTATAGATAGCTCTTACAGCTCTTTTTTGCAATATAAATATGGTGTCAATGTCAGCAGAGCTACCCCAGAGAAGAATTCCATAGGACATTACACTATGAAAATAACTGAAATAAACCATTCTAGCTGTGTCAACATCAGTCAGCCGTCTAATAGTTTTCACTGCATATGCTGCAGAACTTAATTTGCCGGACAGTTTTTCTATTTGTGGGCTCCATTGTAGCTTTGAGTCAATAGTGATACCCAAGAACACAGTTGATTCAACAGGGTCCAACCTAGCTCCATTAAGTTGTATATTGGTTGTCACCTGTTTCACATTCGGTGTAGTGAATTTAATGACTTTAGTTTTCTTATCATTAAGCACAAGATTATTGGCATTAAACCAATGAACAACTTTAGAGATTGCATCATTAACATCGTCAAAATTGCTTAATTGTCGGTTTATTTTGAACGTCAGGGAAGTATCATCTGCAAACAACACAATCTCATGCTTATCCCTTACGTAGTAAGGTAAGTCATTTATATAAATTAAAAACAAAAATGGGCCCAGAATTGACCCCTGTGGGACGCCCATTATCACTGGAGATCCCGGAGATATTTTACCGTTTATTTCGACCTTCTGAATTCTATTGCCCAAGTAAGAAGTCAGAAGTTCGAGAGCCTTGTTCCTAATACCGTAGTGGTGTAATTTTCTGACCAGAGTATCATGATGAACGCAATCGAACGCTTTGGACAAATCGCAAAAGATACCTAATGCATCTTGCGAGTCTTCCCACGCCGCGAATATACTTTTTAATAAGTTGACCCCTGCATCTATGGTTGAACAACCCTTTGTGAATCCAAACTGTTTCCGGTGTAGTAAATTATGTATATTAAAGTGTCTGAGCAGCTGGCTAAGCATAAGCTTTTCAAATATTTTACTAAGAGTGGGCAGCACGGAAACAGGTCGAAAATTTGAAGGGTCTGAAGTATCACCAGCTTTAAACAAAGGAATGATTTTACTATACTTCATCAAGTCAGGAAATACACCTGATGCAACACAGCAATTGAACACAGAAGCTAAGTGTGGGGCGATTATAGTAATAATTGATGAAACAGTCTTAACAGATAGACCCCACAGATCCTTTGTGTTTTTCATATTAATACTCTTGAAAGCATTTAAAATATCTTTAGGGCTAACCACCGAAAATTCAAAAACTGTGTCACACGACCCTACGCTTTGCTTGAGTATCTGCTCAGCAGATGTAGAAGCACATGAAAGAGAGTTAGTAAGTATGACTGGAATATTCGAAAAATATTTTTCAAACTCAGTCGCAATCTCCAAATCGCCTTTAATATCTATGTTGTTTATTACTAAGTTAAAATCACGACTACGTATTTTTGTTTTACCTGTCTCAGCATTAATTATCTTCCAAGTAGTTTTGATTATATTTGTAGAAGATTTAAGTATATTTTTTATGTGCAAAGATTTAGCAGCGGTACAGGCTCGTCTAAATGTTTTGGCATATTGTTTCACATATTCTTGAAACTCTGTATTATGATTATGGGATCTTTCTTCATACAATTCATACAACCGATTCCGACTTTTATAGATGCCTGGAGTTGCCCAATCACTGAATACCAGACGGTCACTTACAGACAGTTGTTTGGGTGTGAACATTGAACTCATCATTAATCAAATTGAATAAAGAGTTGTACAAGTGATCCGGATTATCATGATAGGGCAGCCATGCTATTTGTTTTACTATATTACATTTAAATTTGTCTAAGCGGTTTTCACTAAATGGAATATAGCTTATAAGTTTTCTTTTAATTTTTGGAGCATTTGAATAAGTTACCAACTGACCTGAATGATCTGACTGAATTTTATTGATTATTGATTTAAATAAAGGTTTTACAGTGCTAAATATATTATCAATGCATGTAGCACTTGTAGCAGTTACTCTAGTTGGTTCTGTAAAATTGTGATATAAATTATAGGATTTAAACAAATTTTATAAATTGCAACTTATTGTGCTTTTCTCCAAAATATTTATATTAAAATCTCCACAAATAATAACTGTTTTATGGCTGTTAGATAATTTATTTAATGCATCCTCCATAATATCTGAAAAAGTATCAAATGGTGCACAAGGAGGTTTGTAAAGACTCAAAACAATAAATTGCTCCATCTCAACACATGAAATCTCTACAACTCGCTCAACAGAGAGGCTCACAACATGACTTCTTTCTTTAAACTTAACTTAACTTATTTATTAGAATTAGAGAGCCACCATGAATATATTTTTCCCTGATGAACGAGCTTACAACCTGGTGATTATTGAAGCTGAAAATGAATTGATGGAGTTTTAGCCAGTGCTCAGTTAAACATAAAATATCTATATTGTTACAATTCAAAAACAGCTCCAATTCTAGCTCTTTGCCCATCAAACCTTGAATATTTTGGTGCACCAGGTTAATACAATTTTTTTTAGTATATTTATTGACTTTATCATGTATGTTTGATGGTTTCAAATTTTTTTTTATTACATTACGTGGATCTGCCTTCCCACTTAAACTCACATTAGAACCATGACCAGAATTTGGTATTATGCAAGAGAAATCCTCTATTGTCATACTATTTAATTTAAATTATTTTGAATATAAATGTCATTTGAATTGGATATATTCAAATTGTCATCATCAGTAGGCATACAACTGGAATTATTTATGTCAACGGTACATTGCTCAGTACTCAGTACTTGGCCAAACATCTCACTTCTAGCTAAAGGTTTAGCCAAGTTCCTGGCTGAAATGTCAAAGAAATAACATAGCGATGAAGCTATTTGTCTTGTACAATAGTTAGGAAGATAGCAATAGTTATCTTTTGTCAGGTAAAAAGGTTTCTTAACAAAGGTGTTAATGTCAATTACATGTAATTTCTCCTGCATATAGGTTGATAATGTGTGTAAAGTTAGATTCAAGTTATATCTAATCATATTTTCCTCCTGTGACAAACTAGCACTATAGGGAAATGAGAATATAACAACTTTACTTATATTTAAACAATTTAAATGATTAATATACTGTACAAGTGATTTTTTATTCAAATTACCCCTATTTCCCATTAAAAGATTCAGATTACCAGGATTATTAAATTTATGTTCAAAAACTTTTTTGAAGATATGGTGGCTAGAGGCTCCAGGCATACAGAAATTGATATTTGAATGTCCTGCTGTTGATAATGACCGCCCTAAGTTTTTACCAATTTCATCACTGAATATTGTCACTTCAGACTTAAAATTTATTTTTACATTATTTGTGTGTATTCTATGAGCTAATGACCTGTTATGTGAAGTTTCAGATTGGTTTGATTGAAGTGTGTTTTGGTTATGGCGGTCAGTCTCAACGGAATTTAGCCATCTGCGCGAAACATATTATTCTTTACTGCGGGTTGTAAACAGTAAACAGAGCTGAACTCTCTCTAGTAATGCTATGTACGAAAGTCTTTGTGTGATGAGCGACGGTTTTATATACCCGTGAGAAGCAGGGCAACTCCAATATTCTGTTCAGTTTTCTTACCAGGAAAAACCATACAACACCGACGTGAGATTCAGAGCTCATTATCTGGGCGGCAGAGAAGTATAGCGCTCAGTCTAACAGCGCCCTATCGAGGTCCACACTATCATGTCGGCCGAAAAATGTCCACTGCTGAACAAAGGCCTTCCCAAAGATCTGCACAATAGCAGGATTCCAGGACCCTCGAAAGATCGTCGGTCCACCTTGTTGGAAGCCTACGCTATGTCTTCGATTCGTGGACGCTACTCAAAAACCGTTCTGCCCCAGCGGCTATCGGGTCTACAATCTACATGCCCCACCCACGGATCATGACATTTCTGATTCGATTTCGCAGAGAAAATCACCATATTCTTATAAATACCAACGATCGAAGCTAGAACCTAAATTGTAACACAACCCTGGTTTATGGAACACCATAAACAATATACGTACGATAGACAGAACCAATATCGATAACAATCACACTTCCCGTTCAAGCTGTCATATAAAAGCCAAGCAATCTGTATTGAATACGTATATTTACGGCACTCGATGGCGGAGCCTGACATACGTTGAGTAAATTAGAAGGACGGAAACGAACGGACCGGATGTCCGTGAGTACGAGTGGCGCGAGATATTCTCAAATGCCAAATTAAACGAACGTGTAGTTGGACTGTGTGCACAGGGAACAGCTAGCGGTAGTTTATAAG
Source organism: Pseudoips prasinana (assembly GCA_951640165.1). Lineage (NCBI taxonomy): Eukaryota > Metazoa > Arthropoda > Insecta > Lepidoptera > Nolidae > Pseudoips > Pseudoips prasinana. The sequence goes on along the minus strand of OX621236.1, from coordinate 14,792,089 downwards.
TACCAGATACTTAGAAAAATGGTATAGGTACTTGCTTAATATTCGTAATATAATCTGCTTTGTTGGTTAAGCAGTTCTCATCCACAGACAATGAGCTCTTGGGTTCAAATAGTTTTTTTTTTTAGTAAGAAGTCCCCGAAACCTGAAAATGCATGTAATATCTTTCCGTTGGTGTCGGATTATTCCTTCTTTCTTCGATCATGAGATTGACGAACAAAAGAGTGCACTAATAGTTGCGCTACCACATAGACGCATGTGCCAGAATGATGGCTTGTGTCCGTTGAGATTGGCTGCGGCTGAGTCTACCATACGGATATTACAATCCACACTACGACTATGATAAAATTATAAGAAACTCACATGTGACTCCTATATAGCAGATATTTACATGAATGTAATGGTCTCTAACTTCTAATGTCATGTGTTGGGCGTTTACCCTATACGTCTTGATGGTTAGAGCATCATGATAAACTCCCAGCCTCCTGTATAGCAGGAGACTTTAAAAACATGCAAGTCGCGCACCAAGTACACCCACACTCTTTTCCTGCACGGGGTTCGAAATTTTATTTTCTTTATCTAACCAAGTAAAAACGGGACTCATAGCTAGATGCTCTCACCGGTCCGTAAGTGGTCGGCGAGGTTAAGCAACTAGGCTTGCGGTCAGTCCATAGATGGGTGACCACCAAAGTGTAGTAATAGTAGTAGTAGTCATTAGGCAACAGTCGTTAAGCCTTGTCATAGGCCTACTGGGCGGTTTGAACAACTCCGACACTAGGGTAACCACTGCCCATACGATAAGTAAGTACGGGACCGTGGCAACCAAAAGAAAGCTAGTAGAGACTAAAGCAGGGATGAGGTGGTCAACGATTACGATAAGTGGATAATAGCAAACAAACTTCCCTCCGAAGCATCCTCGGCATAGAAATAATTACAAAAAAAAACATTTCCAGGAAACATCTATAAATAATAATAGTTTGAAAGATAAATTAATAACGAAATAGTTTTAGTCAATTGTTGAACAGAGTGGAAAATGTAATTTTGCTGCAGCGAGTTTTGTTTTAAGCTCGAGATTTTGCGAGAGTTCTAAAACGCGAGGGCACCATGTAGTCATTCTGAGTGAGGTCCATAATATGCTTTTATTTCAACTTCTATAAAAACTGAAGCAAAGGAAGAACAAAAGTTAAATCATTTATTTAAATGAACTAAAGTATACAGCAAATATTTCAGACGCTCTCACTAATTCGCACAATTTCTCCACGGTCTCATTTAAAAATGTCATGATGTTCAGTGCATCATATTTTAAATCTCTTACGGAGGATTACATTCACTATACATGATAGTAATAAAACGTTTTTGCTAAATTAAACATTTGCTTAGTATATAAAATAAAAACAAAACTGGGACCATATGAAAATGTTAGAAAAACTGATACAAAGGCTAATGAATTTTCATACAATTTTCTGCGGATTTTATTTTGAGCATAAACAAGGGTCTTTCTGCTTACGTTTTAATTTTTACATTACTTTGTAGTTATAAGAAGAAGCGTTGGTCTGGTGGTTAGTCACTCTGACCGGAGTTCTTGTGTTCGACTCCCACCTAGGGATAGTCTTTCTGTGATGAACACGATTATTTGTTCTGTGACTAGGAAATTTGGAATTAGAAATATATAAGTATTACATCAGTTGTCTGGTTGCCATAGTAGGTACAGGCAGTTGTCCCAAGATATTTAAGAATTTAGATATAATTATATATTTCATCGGAAAAATTTTACTAACGAAATTGACTTCTTTTTATATTAAGTATTTTTATGTTTATAATGTCAATCAAAATATTGGATGCTGTAAAATAGTATACGCGTATAAAATAGTATACGCGTATACGCTTATAGGTACTATTTTGTCCGAAAACATGCATGCACAAACATAGGTGACCTCTCTCTATTCCTGTACACTCATAATCCGATGAGACGGCAACGATTTACGTAAGATCAGGCATAAGACCGACATCTTTACGAATCATGCAATTATTACAACACCTTCAGTGTAACAGAGACAACTGACTGACTTCATGTTGCTATTGAATATTTATTTCCAGAAAAATCCCAAAAACACTTTTTCCCACTGTTTGCCATTTGAATCCATAAGCTTACTTTTTAAACACGACCGAGGAAGCTATCAGAATTGCGTAGCTATAGAAGAACAAATTGATTATAGTCTCCAATTCGCAGAAAACCTGATGTATCTGTAAGGGAATAAAGCGTGAATTACAGCCCCTTGTCTACGATAAAGTTTGGAGTATAAGCTTTACACGAGCAACGTATCGGAACTATTCAATGGCGGGATTAATCATTTTTATTTGTTTTCATGTTGGCTACATTGGACGTAACTCCGTTAGACAGATATTGCTGAAGCGAAGATTTAATAAATTCTGATTTCCGTACCTACTGTTTATACGAAACCCTCGTATTTTGGTTACGATGCGTACTAGTCTTATTAGTTTTCAATAGCATGTAGGTGGATTAGTTTTGTTCTTTGTTTTCTCTCCTCCCACTTTTACGACTGTTGCGAATATTCAATATGAAAGATTGTAGTCTAGACTTTGTGCCAAAAGTATAATTTGAATTTTTAAGCGACGTTGCGTCACTTGTTTATTCTAATCTTTATGTAAGACTCTCGAGGACATATGAAATAAGATCAAAACAACACTGAAGATGTGGTATGTTTTTAAACTTCCGTATCTTAGTGGTAATAGGGGCCTTGAATGCGACAGTCCATTCGTCAATCACAGGCGTATATCTCAGCATCTAATAGTGGTAGCAATTGGAAACAGATATTGCTTATTTTCAATTTATTTAGAAATAGACAGATATGGAGGGAGGGGTTATGAAAGTTCTAGAAGAATAGGTGCGATATCATATTTTTAAACTTATGACGATTGAGCATACCTGAAGGAACCTAATAGATTTAATAATTGGTCTAACCGTCTTGGTAACCAGTTCTCTATGGGACTAAGGGTCAAATAGCAGTCACCTATTAAATTCTGGCAGCTAGCTAGCACAGATTGAGATCTAATGTCAGTAGATATGGGAAAATTTCAGAAAGAAGTAATAATAAATTTAAGTTAATATCACATTTCAAATACAACACGGGCAAAGAGGTTACTAAGTTATTCGAAGCTTATCAAATTTATAATAAATGTAATATCAAAACTAATTCAGCTTCTAGTAAGGAGTTCATTAATTTATTTCCAAAGACTGCCAAAAACTAACTTTAATTAATAATAATATTTTGTCCTAAATTAATTCATTAGCAAACCTATGACTAAAGTATTCCGAAATGTATTCAATATTTTAGCGAAGTTACCCTTCATGTGCATCGTAGTAATAATATTATAAACTTTTAATTGAGCCTTGAAAGAAACCCTACTATAAATGAACTTTAAATAATAATTATTCCTTATTTTTGTGTTCATAATTATTCAAAGCGGAACAAATGCTATAGAATGAACAATGGCTCCAAAACATGTAGTGGTACATTGTAATGCGTAGAAACAAAGCAGTTAGGAGTAGGTAGGAACACATAATATGTATGCTATGCACACATACAAAACTAAATTCGTCTGCACCGGAATACATCCATCCTTTGTGGGAACTACATGCCACGAAACTATAAAACTAAACAACGAAGAACTTTTTAGTTAGTTTAATTTTGTTTTCTGCATATAAATGATGGGGATTATCTTTATTAACACTTCACCTGCCAATGACGCATTGGTGCGTTGCCTCATGCCCACGACGCGTTTGCCAGTTTTCATACATATTTCATATCTTCAGTGCCCGAAGATGCGTCGGTTATTTTTTAGGGTTCCGTACCCAAAGGGTAATACTGGACCCTATTACTAAGACTTCGCTCTGTCACCTGGCTGTATCTCATCAACCGTGATAGTTAGACGTTGTATTTCTGTTGCCGCTATAACAACAAATACTAAAAACCAAAATAAAATAAATAAATAAGGGGCTCCCATACAACAAACGTGAATTTTTTGCTCGTTTTTATAGATAACTAGCTGTGCCCCGCGGTTTTACCCGCGTTAAACTTTATAAATTATCACAGCTCCTCCCCCGTAGGTGATAGCGTGATAATATGTAGCCTATATGTTGGCCCGACCTCTTAGTAATATTCATGCAAAATTTTAAGTAAATCCATGCAGTACTTTTTGAGTTTAGCCCGGACATACATACAGACAAGCAGACAAAAATTCTAAAAACTATATTTTTGGCTTCGATATCGAATGTAGATCACACCCCAAGTATCCTTTTTTAAAAATATTCAGTGTACAGTTTTGACTTTCCTACGATTTTATTATATGTATAGATGGTACGGAACCGTTCGTGCGCGAGTCCGACTCGCACTTGGCTGGTTTTGTTAATATGATAGTTTTACGTGGTAGAACTGGACGGAACGCACAAGTGAGCCGAAGGGCACACGGCTCAAGTACTAAAGACGCATTATTGAGAAAATCGACTCGTTCGGGGCCCATGCCCCAACATTCGCTACAGGAATGTGTTAATATGCGAGTAGTCATACGGAAAATGAAGACTCATGTCTCTCTATACCGTTCAACCAATCCACAGGCTCGACGTCATAGACTCGTTTGTTTTTATGTGATGTCATTGGTTGAACTACTATTATTCAAAAAAAACTTAGATAGTCCATGCGACGGATTTAGTAAAACAATAGATGGATTCAATATTACAATTCACTAGCAGTACCTGCGGAATTCGTTACGCGTTATAAATATTTTTGTCCCTGCCTGTTTGTCCCGCGTAATACTTCGTGTTAAAAGTTCGGGATAAATAACAATTATGATGATGAATCATATCCTATGACACTCCACAATAACATAGCTTTCTATTGGTGATATGATTTTGAAAATCGGTTCAGTAGATCCAGAGATTACCCCTTACAACGTCACAAACTCACAAACGTTACCTCTTTATAATATTAGTATAGATAAGCCAGATATATTCAAAGCTTATATGAAAACTTTGAATCTAATATGAGCTTCAAAATTTAGCAATGTTCATAACCATCTCAATACAGTAGGCAGTGCGAAGCCGTAACAGGCGGACCGTTAAAATATTTACACCGCGGTTGAAAACATGCCTCACTCAATCCCGCTTTGCCTTCCAGCGGCCAACATATGGACAAACTATGTACTTACGGAACCAGACAATGACTCGAAAAATGTACAAAACAAACATTTACCACGAATGAACATATGGCCGAACTAAAAGGACTGAGTAGATAAAGAAGGAATTTCAATCTGCTCAAACACGACAGGTCAGTACTGAGAATCAACCATCGTAAACATGGCTACAAATAAATACTAATGAGGTATTAAATGTAGCTGAAAATGCACAATGGTATTCAGATAGGGTTGCCACCTGTCACCTTTTTAAAGTAAAAAAAGTAAGATTTCAAAGAGGCTGCAAAAAAAAGTATGTACCCGTAACAGTGAAACTACTTTTAAGTTAATAAAATAAATTAAGCGTATTAAAATATAGTTCTTTCGCTCTTTGAGCAGATCAATTTGGCAAATATGAATTTGTTAGTGTTGGGCTTTAAATCATTTGAAATTCCCAACGATTAATAAAAGACGGTATTATTATTAAGTAGGTTAGGAGGTATCATAAAATAATTCTTTTAGGGACGTGAAAAACCAATGCTTTCATATTATCCTATTACACATACGGTCTACCCTCTACGGTCACAAAATACAAACGTCAAACGGCAAAATAAATAAAAATGTTTTTTCAATTTCTCCATTTGCAATATGGTTGTGTAAGCAATATTGCAAATGAAACTATAAAAAAGTTTCGTTAGATATAGTTGTCACCGAAATATAACTGATTTAACACAGAGATATAGTAACAGAGGTACTAAGTCGCAACATGAACGTCCAATGAAAAATTTGGGGTGGGCCACCCTTATAACTCAGGGCTTTAAAAAGTAGTTTACGACCGATTCCCAGACCTATCAAATATGCACAATAATTTTCATAAGAATCGGTATAGCCGTTTCGGAGGAGTTTGCAAACAAACACAGTGACACAATAATTATATATATTTGATAAAACTTGAGGCAACCCTACATCGGAACATCATCGATAAATCCACACAGCGGATGTTCAATGAAATTAATAATTTTCCATATATGTAATATGTAAGTTTGAACGCTATCATTCACATACGGATGAACGGAACTTTTCGATTAAAGAGACCGAATGAAAGACGCCCTATTGAATGTTCTAACTTAGCGTACGTTCGTAATTCAATTATATTTTAATTACATTTTATTATCTGTGACCTCTCACCTTAATACTAATAATACCACTGTGTTTATTCAATTAACAAAATAATCTCCCAATTGAACTCTGGCGGACGATTCGTAGAATTTTAATTATTTCTTCATGGTTCATGTCAAATTATATTTTAAATATGCCGGCCGCAAGTTAGTCTGTAATTATTACGTAATAAATATTATTTAGTTAGTTGGGCGATTGTTTACTTCACTTAGATCTCCTCCAAATTAGCGAAGTCGTTCTCATTCTGCCTGTAGTTGCTAAGCATGCTAGTATTTAGAAGCTTTGGAGTTTTGTTCATGTTGTGCTTAGCTGTGTTCTGGGCCACCATACAATGGCACCATACGTTATCATGGGGTGTATTAACATTTTGTAGAGCCATATGGTTTTAGGTCCCACTAGCTGTGCCCTGCGGTTTTACCCGCGTTAAACTTTATAAATTATAGCCTATGTGTTAATCCAGGGTGTCAGCTAACTCCTTACCGAATTTTATTACAATCGATCCAGCCGTTTAGACGTGAAGAGGTAACAAACATATATACACACTCACAAACTTTCGCCTTTATAATATTAGCGTGATTTCTCCCTATAAGTCTTCTAAATTACCAAAAGGTCGTTCGGGCCTTACCAATTCTTACTTCTATGTGTCTATTCCAGTAAAGCTTGCTATCAAGCGTTATGCCTAGGTATTTGACCTCAGTTGAGAGGCTCAGTTCGGTTCCAAACAATTTGGTTTAATAAATAATAACGTAATTAAATAATATCTCCGCTGTGTCGCGACGACTAAGAATATGACCTGCTGATCTCATCCCGTGCCGAGCGTAGAAGTCGTCCAGAGGGAATATCTACCAGGGAACGGGTAACAGGGTGAGTACTAAGACCATCATACTGCGATCGCCAACTCACTAGACTTTATTTTGATACAAACTCAGTGAACAATACTGCTTCAAGTATTCCATAATTATTATAAACTGTAACATATATATGATCCATATGATGGCCTTATCGCTAAAATGTCTTCGAACCGCTTCGGGCGGCGGTGGGTTATGTGGGACTAATCACTGTCCCTGGGCTAATCACAAGATTCCGGGAACTCAAAATCACTACCAGACACTGCAGCTACTCCTGAGGGGGGTAAGAGACACTCTCCCTCACAACGCACAGGGGTGTTTAGGCAACCTGTGATATACAGATTGCCTCTTCCTCGTCTTCCATAGGGAGACGGCCAGAGATCCCCGTCTCTGACCGCCGAAGATTCGGGGCGTGGCGCCCAGCTAGCAATAAGGCGCCGGATGCCGCATGCTCTCTCTCGAAATTATCCACCGCGGGGACCTGATGGTCCAACACAGATTTACTCACACGTTTCCAACCCCACCCCGACGGTACAAACAATACAGGTTAGGTTGCTGTTGTTTCTCTCACGATTTGATAAAATAACAAAACCTGTAGGTATACCTAACTTAAACTAAATACAATTGGCGTACTTAGATAATACAACATTATTATTCTGTTTCATATACCTACGAACTCTTAAGTATACATAAACATGTATTATGTAAATCCTGTTTCTGATCATCAGACTAACATTAAGTAAATAAATATACAACATGTAACATAAATTGGGAACAAACGCTTCTTCTTATGAAACTAAATTACAATTTGTAATTTACGTCCCAATTAGTTGTGCATGCCAACACTATAACAACATGTATGTTCGGTATGAATATTTACTTTAGTGGCAGTGGTTGCCGTAGTGTCCAGAGTTGTTCCAGCTGCCCCGTAGACTTCTGAAATGACGTATTGTTTGTCGTTTAACGATTACATCCGGCATCTTCTTAAGTTGCCTGCTGATTTTTTTTTAACTTTAATTTAACTACTTAGCCGGACACTCATCTAAAGACTGACCGCGCGCCTAGGTGCTTTGTCTCGTCGATCGCTTACGGACCGTTGAGAGCAATTGGCTGTGAGCATCTCAGTATGATTGTGCTCATAATTGAAAGCTTTAAAAGACTGTTCGCATATATCATCAATTTGTAACGTTCACAGGAACCAATTTCACCGTTTACTGCAGTCTACTAATACTATAAATGCGGAAGTTATTCTATCTGTGTGATAACTATTTAGGACTTGAGCGCTGAACCGGTCATGACGACGAAGGTGATTACTTTTGATCCCACTGACGACGGGCGTAAGTATTACTCCGCGACATAATCAAAAACCCGCGGGCTGTATGATAGTATATATGAAATATATATAATAATAATAAACTTTATTTCTTGGAATATTTGCTGTAGTACAATACAAATAGCATATTAAGGTAACATACAATATATATAAAGGCATACTGCCAAAACGTGTTAAAACATAGAGTACATTTTAATTTTTTTGTGTGTAAGTAATCCAATTGTTATTATCCTAATCCACTAATAAATAATAGAGAACTGATAGAAATACTTTTTTACTTTGTCTTAAAAATATATATGTACATGCAAAACACCCAGACCAAGACAAATAAACTATAATATAAATAAATAAAAATGTCTATTTTGCTTGTGCGAGGTACGAACCCGCAACCGCAACCCTTGGACCAGAAGGCAGGTTTACTACCAACTGAGTTACAACGGGCGTCAACATAATATAAATAATTATTTCTATATTTATATAAAACATTTTAAATTATTCAAAATTTTCTTGTTTTAAACACCTTTACACATTTATTTGTTAAATAAAATATTTAATTATGCAATTTAAACAAAATTAATAAGGGACTATTCACATCTTAAAGTAAATAATTAAGACGATATAGTCGAATTAATTTCCTCCATTTTTTTAATTCGATTAATTACGCCGTTAACTAAAAAGTGTAAACAGAAAAGGAATTTTACAACCCAAATCATCACAAACCAAAATTTTTTCGCTTTAAAAATAAAGAAAGCTCAACATGCGACAAAAGTAACCGAGATTTCACCGGGAATAGCTTAATTTTTATCACGTCAGACGCCGCGTCATCAATTTACGTAACTAACGATTACTGTCAGCAGGAAAAAACACAAAATCCAATTACTTTACCCTCCCGGATTATAGTGCGCACTTTAACCGCCGCTGATACCAAAATTCATTTTTAATTAAGCCTGAAAGCTCATCCACAAAGAGCTTTAAATGTTTAACGAGTCAGCCACAAGGCTTCTAATTACAGTGCCATTATCATTTACGTCTATGTGGCTCCGACGTTTGACGTTACCGCTTTATGAACCGCAGATTTGAGTTGCGTCGTCAACAAATATCTAATTAACATCTAACATTTAGGACGCGGATCAAGAGCCAGCAAGTTGGTGGAAGCTTATTTTGACCTAGCATTGTTTCGATTCAGTGGGTCTTACGCTCTCTTACTCTAGTATTTATTCTCAATAATTAATTATATATATGGTACCTACGTACAAGGCCGGTCGTTTGGTGATTTGATTAGATTTAATATCCTCCCGAAATGGCATTGCTAAATCTTTGTATACCAAGAAGTTTAAGAGGAAAGGCGTATCTGATTAAAAAGTGTCTCTATTTTATAAATTTCTAAACCTTGTCTAAACATTGACTTTAGTGTGTTGGTAAAAAAATTGCGTCACTTATTTAATAATAATAATATCCTGAGTCATTATTTGCACACGGCCATCTGGTCCCAATCTAAGCAGAGCTTGTACTATGGAAACCAGATAACTGATATACTACATAATACATATACTACTTTTGTAAATACATAGTTATATAGATAATTACACCCAGACTCAGGACAAACAGACATGTTCATGCACACAAATATCTGTCCTGGGTGGAAATCGAACCCACGACCTGCGGCGTGAAAGGCAAGTATTTACCAACTACGTCAACCGGCCCGTCAATTGCCTCCTGTACAACTATCTTTTGAGAGTTAGAAACTAGAATCTCTCTTCATTCTTCTAAAATAGCTGGATATAGAATTTAAAATTAGAACATGTTTGAATTCATAAAAAGAAATTAATAAAAAGATTTAAATATATAAAAGTGAGTTGAAACTATGGTGTGCTGAAGTATAAGATGGGTGTTGTGAACATGAATGTGATGTTATATTTTTATATGGAATAAAATACGTAACTACTGCTATACCCCAGTGAAATTTGATTGATAGAAAATCCCCGTGAATTCCCGGACATCGTTCCTCACGTAGCATAGCGCGGCGTTGCAGTACCTACGTACACGGCCGGCCGCATAGTGATTTGATTAAATTAAATATCCTCCCGCAATGGCATTGCGTAACCTGGTGAGGTATTTTGTATAACAAATAATTACTGTTTCATAAACCATAAAAGCAACTACTGACTTGACGGTCACCATAGCCTAGTTGGTAGTGCTCCTGACTACGAAGCTGGTGATCCTGGGTTCGAATAAGTAGTCCCGGTAAGTGCAAATATTTGTGTGCTGAGCACTAATATTTGTTTCTGAGTCATGGATGTTTTCTATGAATATAAGTATTTATCTGTCTATATAAGTACATATGTATATCGTCGCCTGGTACCCATAGTACAAGCTTTGCTTAGTTTGGGGCTAGGATGATCTGTGTGACATTGTCAAAAAAAAACTTCAATTTTCCTTTGAGACATCCTATTAGAATAAAATTAACATGAGAAAATTTTGAAAGCAGATAATCGATTACGAATCGTTACACAAATAAAGGAGAAATCACACATATAAAACGTAACATACATATAAGAAAAACATTAGTCGAACTGATAACCTTCTTCTTTTGGAGCCTGTAAAACTAAAAGTCAACATTGCTTTCTAAATTAGTAATTAAATAAAAAAGGGTTTTATTCACGTAGACTTTAAAAAGGCGCTTGTAAATAGTCAGAAGTAATATAATTAAGTATACACAATTATTTCTAGTTACATAGATATTTAGGTACACGGATTGTATGAAAACAAAAAGCTTTCCACATATCAATCGTCTTAGATTTGAGTTTCGACCTCAAGAAATATCACATTAGTAACGACATGGCCTTTAGAGTCAGCAAGTCAGCGGAAGCTCTTTATAAATCTTATTTTGATCAAACATCGTTTCGGTGGGTCTTACGTTCGGCTTCACACGTCTGCGTGTCTGAATTGACATATTTTATATTATGGTCCACTAATTTATTATCAATATATGGCAAGAACGACGCCGACCGCGTAGTTTTTTGTTCAACTACAATATCCTCCATAATGGCATTGCTTAAATCTAGTTAGATAACCTAACTAGATTTAAGCGTTGACAAAATTTTGCAGTCTGTTTTCCATTTTATTACTTTGCTGTCTTAAGAGTTCGCCAAGAAATATTTAATTGGATATATAATATTGGTAAGCACGTGGCCCAAAGAGCAAGCAAGTCAGGGGAAGAGCGTTTTATAACTTACTAGCTTTTACCCGCGACTACATCTGGGTGGTAGTCGAAATCGGATACGAAGAGGTTTAAATTAATCTATTCTGTGTTACTAACCATAGGTTTATGATTTCCCTCTATTGTCCGAAACAAAACCACACTTCGCATAATTTCTTACATTTGATTAAATTTCTTACAAACTTTCAACCCCTACTTTAACCCCTTAAGGGTAAGTCTTAGCATTAAAAATGTCATGAATATAAATGCCAAGTTTGAAGTAGATCAGACCAAGAAAACACAAATTTTGCAACCCCTTTTCCTCCCTCTTAGGGTTTGAATTTACGAAAATTCTTTCTTAGTGCACACTGCACACCTACCTACGTCACTTAAGGAATATTTGTGCAAAATTTCATGGTTCTAGACCCAGCGGTTTCAGCTGTGTGTGCGTTGATCGATCAGTCAGTCAGGTTCTAGTTGTATATACCTATATAGATTTTAATCTAACATTACGTCGTTTGAGGTCTTACGCTCGCCTACACACGTTTATGACTGGCTGGACGTATTCGGTATTATGGCCCGCTAGTTTATTATCAATATATGGTTCGGACAACGACGGCCGCATGGCGAATTGTTTAAATTCAATATCCTACCAAGATGGCATTGTTTCAAACTAGTTAGGTAATCTATGGCAGCTCACAACAGTCTTAGATTTTAGATAAGTTGTGAACAAGGTAATTGTCAATTATATATTATTATACCGAACATCGACCACATAGCTATTTGACTGATTTAATTAGAACCCAAAATGCCTTTCATAAAAAATATTGCCTGGGACCTATCCGGTGGGACGTAATTAAAAATCATTTCGGCTTTTATCAGTATTTTTTGTATAATATAACGCGTTAATACAGAATGGCCGCAAGGGCAGAAAGGTTCTCGAAGGTGAAGGTTCTCGGTTCTACGAACAGGAAGCCACAGCGGGGGTAGGCCTTGCAAGGGTCGCTGGAAGCTGCTGGATGCGGATAGCGGAAGACTAGCAATTGTGGAGATCTTCTGGCAGGTCTTTCTCCAGCAGTGTGCGTCTTTCGACTGATATGATGATTATGAATAAACAACGGATATCGCAACTTAGCCAATAATTCTACTATGTAGAATAGAATAGAATCTAGTAATTCTACTATGCCTTGTCAAGAAGGTTGTCAACAATAGCCACTGGAGACATGTCCTTTGCTGACTGTACGCATATGTGTATCGCTTCAATGATTTACCTAACTCTTTGAGAACTGTGATAATGTGTATATATTTATAAATATTTAAGTTTGTTTATCAGTTATCTGTTTGCCATATCACAGGCTCTACCTAGTTTGAGATCAAATGGCAGTGTGTTATTTATCCAAAGATATATTAAGAATACAAAATACACCTAGACACGCAGTCATTCTATAGACCGCCGCAGTTGTCCCTAGTCTCTAGCATCTACGTGCTCGGGACCGACAGCTACGTACAGCGGGTACGTTAAGCTGTCGGTCCCGATTGTTGACGTCAGACAACAGTCGTTAGGCCATGGTAGAGACACTAGACCTACAGCACATTCAATTATATTAAACTACTACGCTACTCACTGCGTCACAGGTCCGAACAATTCTGCCCATCTATACATATAATAAAATCGTAGGAAAGTCTAAACTGTACATTGAATATTTTTTATAGGATACTTGGATCAACATTCGATATCGAAGCCAAAAGAATAGTTTTTAGAATTTTTGTCTGTGTGTCTGTATGTATGTCCGGGCTTAACTCAAAAAGTACTGAATGGATTTATTTCAAATTTTAGATGAATATTACTAAGAGGTCGGGTCAACATATAGGCTACATATTATCACGCTATCACCTACGGGGTTGGAGCTGTGGTAATTTATAAAAATTAACGCGGGTAAAACCGCGGGGCACAGCTAGTACTTAATAAGTAAGTGATCTGATTTAATTTTTAACATTTGTAAAGAGGTGGCCCAAGTGTCAACAAGTCGGGCAAGGGTGACATGGCATTTTCTTTCACGCACTCCCCGCTTTCACAATACCGCTGTGTCATCGTACCTACTCCCTTTAATAGCCCACTCCAGGTGTAAAAGTGGCGTTTCATATGTCTGTCACGTGCTCGTAACATTTTTCATTCTGATTTTCAGAGCCGAAATTGCTTGAGGCGAATGTAAATGTTCTGAATATACTGCAGATATTTGTACAGTACGTTTAAACCCGATAAATAATCAAATTAAACCTGCCTCTATCTACCTAACCCGATCTAAATAATATTTGGCTGGGAAAGGGTTCCCAGTAAGATCGTTTTAGCTTAACGACCTGGATTTAGAACCTGTTCTTTATGATAAGTACTGAAACAACCTTTCTCTTTATAATCGCCATCACAAGTCTGAAGTGTAGGCGAATTACCATTAATGTTTTCAATTGCAATTTAGTACAGACGACAGGATCGAACCTTAATATCGCCCACAGGCATTCCTCATCCCACAAGAAATATCTCTCACACCTACGGGCAAGCAGATATAGGGACAATACCAGGTGGCATTGATCTGTGGGTAGACAGATACGACAGGTTCCTAATAGCATATTCCGATACGAGGGCAGACAGATAGGTTAGTAGAGAAGTTGTTTGTAAGTTCAATACCTACGCTGCCACGAGTTTATAATTACCTTAACGCTTGTTTGACGCACATATGTTTTTTTTTAAACGGTAACAACAAATAACTCATAAGTATTTATAAACGCCAGTTTCAAATATTTTGAACCAAATATCAATTCAATGCGTTTTATAAACCCAAATATGTAATATTTCTACGCCGCTTAATACCAAGCTTGTTATAAGCTTTTAAAATTGCTGTTTTAAAAACCACAGCACCAACTTCAAAGAAGGAGGTTATTTATTCCACTGTATGATGTTCTTGTATCTATGAGACGCGATTTCTCTATTGTTTATGAACTGATTCTGATAATTCTTTTTTTATTACATTTTTGCATTGCCTGCTCAAGGCATGGTATGAAATAAATTTTGTTCAAATCGGTCGTCAAATAGAAATTGACAAAGAGAGTTCTAAGTCTTTAAAATCTATAACAAACCACATTGGACAATAAATATATGAGACCTTACATAAAGCATTTCCCTTCAAATTAATAGAATCAGTAATAATTATCAAAACCGGTCTCCAAACAACGGAATAGAAATCGCGTAACATACATACAATTTAAATCTTACAGTCGAATATGAAATCTCCTTCTTTCTAAAGTTGGTTAAAAATAACCAAGACTAAAGAAATAGGCTTATTGGCCAATTTGCACGAATTGAACTCGCACGAAACGTGCGAATCGACTATTTTCAATTATATTATTTTTTCTGTAGGCGATTCGCAAGAAGTTAATTTATTGGTGTGCGAATCGACTCCTCCAAAAATATGTAGTAGGCTATTGGCACACATTTTATTTTATGGAATAAAAAAAATTAAGTACAGTCGTACACAGCCGTCACTGATATAGCGAGTTCAATTCGTGCGAATCGTCCAATAAGCCAAGAAACCTACATATATATACCTACTAAATTATAAAGTAAATTATTTTCTTACCTTTAAATCTAAATCCATGACTAGGTGTTTCCCAAAAGAGGTGCCGCCAGTTTTCTGTATGTGCAGAAAGACCATCACATCGTGTGCGTTCAGATCGAATCGGAAGTCGTCGTGTAGAACTTCGTCGTAGGAGAGACCCGGCTGAGCGATGACGTCGGGCAGCGGCCGTCCTGGAGCTTCTGCGTACGTTAGAGCCAAGGATTCGGACACCCTCTCCCGTGGTGACAGTGCGCACACCTGGTGACAAAAAGCAACCATAAATAAAAAACCACAAACCACAGCTAAAACTATCAAGGGACCCACTTTAAAACACAGTTTATTTAAAACATCTAATTGTGAAATTTAAAACCACTAAAACATTCACGAAAAAATTTTAGTACCCCGTGTATTGAAATTTTTTCGTGAATGATTTTTTTATTGAAATTTTTCAAATGGATATTGAACATAATTAAATTTGTATGGAACTACTTTGACGATGATGATTAAGAATTATTTTCATAAATTGTTTTTATTGTTATAGTACGAATGCAAAAAAAATTAGAGATCGAAATCGGTTCATCCGTTCTTGAGTTATAAGTGGTGTATAATGGGTATTTATACTGACTTCGTTTTATTTATATAGATTGCAATGGATCAAAACTGATCAACAAATGTTCAAGAAAGTCAAAGAATATCGACAAGATTCTTATTTCTATTGTCATTTTTAACATTAATTTGAATTGAATAAAATTGAATTCAATCCATTCAAATTTATGCAATAAAGTTGAAAGTATTGAACAATCAAATTAAAGTTCACAACAACATCTGACATTTATATTTAAAATGCACGCTCACTTCAACGGTGACAATGAACTTATAATAAATGACACTTTGTTCTTTTCTCGCTTTCTTCACGATTGTTAAAAATTATTCTTTCCTAACTTTTGACATAGCCAGAATTATCGTTGATACCAACATCCAATTAAAATTAGAAAAATAATATATTGACATTTTTCATTGAACCTGGCTTCGACAAGACTGGATTTCGTCCGCCTACTAGTGTTCCCCAAAATCAATCGCAATATAATGTGGAACACAAAACTTGTTTTATTCTTGTGAATAGATTGCCTGGAAGAGTTCACACCTTGTTATAAGGCCGCTATTTGTACTGTAATAATTTGTATATGTTGTCAGTTTGTATTGTTTCTTGAGGTGTACAATAAAGAGTTTTATCTATCTATCTATCGCCTTGTGACAAGCACAGAAAAGTTGCCTACTCCCGCAGTAAATCATTCCTGTAAGATCGACTGCTCCAGAAAAACGACGACTACGACTATGTGAGACTGTAAATTTGAAAACACATACCTATACGTACTTGTAGTAGCATATAGTTGCGACACTAATTACTACCATAAATCAAAACAATTTTAAGGAGCTGTCTTCAATGTCAAAGTTTTAGGGAACTAATCAAAAGTAATCAATTTGCGCGTAGTTTCAAAAACCGAAATAAAATTGAACTAAATCTCGAGTGGCCTATTGGTTAAGAGACCATGATTTCTAAGCCAGAGGTCGTGGGTTAGATCGCCACCCAAGACTAAGGCTGATTTCAGAGTGACGCGCGCGGCACGCGCCGGAGGCCAGCGCGTCTCAACAGCGGCGCGTGCGAGACGCGTCACTCTGAAACGCTAGCTGCCAGTAGAGGAGCTCGGGCAGCGCTGGCCGACGGCGCGCGTGTCCCCGGCGGCGCGTTTGAACTGCGTGACTATGAAACGCAACTACTATCTAGTGTAATTGTAACGCGCGTTTGGACGGCGCCGCTCGCGCGCGCGACTGAAATCAACCTAATATTTGTGTGATGTCGAAATCGCATGTCAATATAATATCAAACAAAATAACAATGCTGAATTCATCGTGACTAATGACTTTTATCAATAAGTAAGTGAAGTTGTCTATGTCCAGTGGGTCATAAACTATGCCTAGTCTCTCTCAGCACTTAGGTACTTTTAGTAGGACAAGTGGGAATCAATTTAACTCACCAATTCCTAGAGTACTATATAAATGGAAATTCACTAGCCTAAGTGAGATAGAGTGAATATAATATGAAGATAGGTGGTTACTCTCTATGGACAGTTAGTTATTGCTTATATGTTCGCCGACGACCTGTGTATCCTCCGTGCTGGTACCGATGTCTACGACACGTGTAGGCTAGTGCAACTGGACATAGATGCAGTTGTAAAGTGGTCTCACGATAACGGAATTGTGCTAAACGCTGATAAAACAAAGTTTCTAATCATTCATTCTCCTTACTTGCTTACATTTACTCAATCTACACAACCTGCTATATTATATGCCCATAACTTCTCATGTCTACATAACAGATTTTATAACTGCAACTGTAATCCCATAGAAAAAGTAAATTGTGTAACATACCTTGGCTTAAAAATTGATGAACACTTCTCATGGACCAAACATATTGATTACATTTGTGATAAACTCAGAGTCTTGCTAGAAAAATTCTATCATTTAAGTTTTAAAGTTCCTGTTAGTACGTTAAGATGTTTATACATGTCACTAGTCGATTCGATCCTCGGTTATGCGCTTGATTGCTATGGACTAACATTTAAAACAAATATGCAAAAACTAGAATACATTCAAATTAGATTCATTAAACTGTTAGTAAACAAAAAAATTAAACAAAAATGCAAAAATGATTACACCCAACTTTTCAAAATCTGTAAAATTCTACCTGTAAGTAAAAAAACATAAGTTCCTTCTGGCAATAAACAACCATAGCAATCAAGAACATAACCTAATACATGTAAGCAATAAGTACAATACACGCTCGATGTCAACCGGCAGACTGACAGTACCCAGAATTACAAACTATTATGGAGACCGAACATTGAGAAAACGCTTGCCGTACCTGCTAAATAGTCTGCCGGATGACATTCGGCATGAATCTGTTAAAAATAAATTTAAATTTAAGTTAAAAAATTCTTATTAGATTTAATTTAATGTAATGTAAATATTTATAGTAGTAGTTAGTTATTTTTGTTATAAGATAAATAGATGCTGTACAGAGACTCGATCCTACAGTCAAACCGATAACACGGTTTTGTGGGACAAATGTACAAACTTTTGAAAATATATTTGTATAAATAAATAAAAAAAAATAATAATAACCCGGCTGCTGCTACAGTACTGTAAAAGGGGCAGTACACTGGCTAAAGATCTTACGCTCTGCGTACTCTGCATGCGTTGCGCACAGAAACTCAGAACAGTAGAACTAAACTAAGAAAATAGGAGGTCGCTCTTTATAGACACTTGGTTTAACCCCCTCTTACTAGAGCATTATACAAATTAACTAAAGAACTCATGTTGCCTATACTATGTGGGTTGGGTGGCTTAATTAAATTAATTCCTATTCGTCTATAGTCCTATTATCAGTGGAATAAATAGTACCTAATTGGTAGTAAAAGGGCAACCATTTTGACATAACCAATTACAGTATAATGAACTATATCTATAAGTCTTCATAAAAAAAATACAAAAGCATAATAATATATTATAATGAATTCCTATTGTATCGAAATCAAAGCTTTCAAAATTAATGGAGGCCGTTTATTATAGTTGACAATACTAGAACATTTTTTAATAATTTAAGATGTCATAAATTTCGCAACCAAATATATGGATCGTTAAAGACATACCTATGTAGCTAAAATAAAATTAACATAACATAATGAGATGTCTACGAGTAAAACTTGTTTTATTCTTGTTAATATCGCTTTGTGATTCATATTAATTTGTCACAAAGGATGATAAAAGAGCTCTTATAATCAAACAAATTTCATCTATCAGCGCCAACAGGCATCTGCGAATAGGGCTGCTCAAACTGCTCGAAGAATTAAATACCTTCCCTGCTCTGTTTTCGTAATAAGTTCGTAGTCTCGTATACATTCCAGTTGAAAACTTTGTCACTTATTCAACAATTGAGATGGATCAACTTTCTTCATTGAGTTTACTGCACAGTATAAAGACATGTGTATAGTAGCTAATTGATTCATATAACACATGGAGAACGCACATTTTGCATTACTTAATAAATGAGCAACGGAACGAACGCCGCGTAAATATAGTGGTAACATATAATAGCCTAGTTAATATAAAGTAATTATTATGGAGAAGATTGCAATCATTGCATTGCATTTTCTACCATCGATAGCGATGCCGTATTGTTTTTAACAAAATGTTTCATTGATCATCAATTTATAATTTTGAATAATGTTTTGCTTGCGATAAATTATAGATGAAGTACCTAATACCTACCCACCCCTCTCCACAGGACAAGCTCACGATTGCCCAGTCCAACATGACGTTTTTAACACCTATGGAGAGTTAATCTGTGATATCACTAAGTTGGTAACGCGTAACTGTAAGTACTGGTGTAGGTTGCTCCCAGCCGAACTGCTGACAGAACAGAAGTTAACTATATTCTGCCTTTCTTAGAAACTCGCAATTTTTGGAGTAGCTTTATCAGCAACCCCAAATTTCTCCTCAAATTTTATTGGCCGTAAGGTATAGTTCGTTTTGGACAAGTCTAGAAAATCCCACGCAAATCTAAAACGACTTTGGTAGCCCTAAAGAGAGTATCAAAATCAACTTGATATTAGGGGTCGGATGGGTTCATGTAACATTGCCCAAGCCTAAACACACAACCCGATGAAAATGAGCTTCCATAATAAAACTTTGCGGTGGTTCATAGTATAATCATCAATAGATTCACTTGGACTAGGAAAACCTCCCTTACTATCTACGAGATAGAGACGATGTCTAGGCAAAAGTGTATTATCCAGCGACGGGGCGTAATCTGGACTTGTAGGACACTAAAATACTAGTTAACTATCTACCTACTTAGAATAAATATATGTATAGGATAATAGGATATCAATATAGCCAGTACGGTACGCACTTACAAAGTTGAAGCAAATAATGTTTCTGTGTGAAACACATTTAGAGTACGTCAGCCTCAAAGTACACAGCCATGGTTATAGAAAGTATATATTCATTTAAAAATAACAGCATCTGCTAATTACTAAAGAACTTCATGAAGGACATCAGGCCGTAATATCTAGGTTATAGAAAGAGCTCAAATGACACTAAAATTAATCCCCGTATTAATAAGAGTACATCAGACTTCCCACAGCAGAGCTCATACTACCCGTATCTAGGTTATACAGCATTTTATATCCCATAACTCTAGGGTATGTAAGATATATAAAAAAAAAATCATTAAATAAACATAATACAGAAAGTCCTAGAATATACATAGTTTAGAAGAAATCATCAGTCATAATTATTTAGGTCAAAAATTGACACCCGTATGACAAATCTTTACTTTTGCGACGTTGCCAAACTTCGCAGTACATCGTGTAGTAAAGTATGTAGCGGGATAAGGCCGTGCTACTTGCAAAGAAACACAATACTTTGTTTCATTGATAAATACAAGTAATTCATTCGTATTAAAAGCTCAGTATAAAAATAGACAGTACGGAAACTACTTAGAAACGGTAGAAACGGCACACTCACACATACATGCGCATCGACAAGACCCCTAAACGGTTATCGCGGTGCTGTTAGTAGTGAGTGGTTGCGTATATACATTCTGTCAAAAAAGTATCGGGAATGCATGATTTGTTTATGGTTCCAAATTAAAAAAAATTGATTTTTTTGTTGTTGTTAGATTGGCACAACTGTTTTCCATTTTGGCGGGGAGTTTGAGTTGCATCTGTAATTTATATTAAATACAGTGCTGGTTTTAGTAATATCATATATAGTGTGTATTGCGAATTTCATAATGGACAAAAATATAGAACAAAGAGTTTGTCTTAAATTTTGCATCGCTAATGGAATTTCGTGTTAGGAGTCACTGAAAATGTTACAGAAGGCTTACGGTGAATAGACTTTATCAAAAATTCGTGCTTATGAGTGGTTCAAAGCGTTCAAAAGCGGTCGAGTTGTGATGAAAGATTTGCCTCGCTCTGGTAGACCATCAACGTCTGCAACTGAAGTTAACATAGCAAAAGTGAAGGAATAGTGACTGAAAATCCTCATTCATCTCTGAGAGAGATAGCCGCCGAACTTTCTGTATCTCACGAGTCGATTCGTACCATTTTAACTAATCATTTGGGTATGCAACATGTTGCCGCTCGGCTAGTCCCAAAAGATCTGAATTTTCTCGAAAACCCCAATCGCATGAAAGTCGCTGAGGACATGGTAGAACGAGTCAATTCCGACCCAGCATTCATGAAACGCATTGTTACTGGTGAGGAGACGTGGGTTTACGAGTTTGACATGCAAACTAGTCAACAAGCTTCGGAGTCGCGCCCTCCAACTGAACCGAAACCGAAAAAACCACGCCAAAGTCGATCAAAAGTCAAAGTCATGTTGACTGTTTTCCTTGACTATCGCGGTGTTGTGCACTTTGAATTCTTACAGGAAGGTCGAACGGTAAATAAAAAATATTATTTGAGCGTTATGCGGCGTTTAAGAGAGCAGATTCGACAAAAAAGGCCAGATTTGTGGAAAGAAAATTCTTGGATTTTGCACCACGATAATGCGCCTTCGCACAAGGCCATCATTGTGAACGACCAGTCCAGCAACCACCATTTTCACCATATATGGCTCCAGCTGACTTCTTTCTTTTTCCTAAACTGAAATTACCACTTCGTGGTACCCGTTTTCAATCGGTAAGAAGACATAAAGGACAATTCGTGGCGAGAACTGAACTCAATTCCGAAAGCAGCGTTTAAAAAATGTTTTGATGAATGGATTATTCGTTGGCGTAAGTGTATCGTTTCTGAAGGAGCATTCTTTGAAGTTGATAAAATAAATTTGGATGAATAACAAACATTTTGTATATTATTGATCTTTTCCCGGTACTTTCTTGACAGAGTAGTATTTATCTCCCGCAATCTTTTTAAAAATCCACGTGCGTATTGCGTAGTATACGGCTTTTTGAACTCGGCTTCATCGAAACGGGAGCTTTCGTAATTTAACTGTCCTGCTGATTTTTAAAACAAATATGTTTCATTAAAAAATAATTATAGGTTTAAACATTAAAAGATACAACCCTACAGTTTCCATAGAGCGTAGGTAATTATTATGTTAAAAGTGGTTAAATTTCCCGTAAGGTTGTTTTAGGATTCTTTCATATGGTCTCATTCTATAGTTTTGTGAGATAGAAAAATATAAACACTATGTATTTGGGGATTTATGTAACTATTTTTATCTAATTATGCTTCCGACTGTATGTAATACCAACTAGAATTTGTTAAATATATTTTATTCTTATTCTTTATTGTACACAGAAAATAAACATTTTATACATGTGTATTTGTAAATTAATGTCCAAGGGCGAGAGATTAATGTACAACATTTAGTTTAATATACATATAATATATAATAAGTTTAACTTTAGTTTAATATAAGTTTTCTGTTATTTATGTCAATCATCAAGTAACATCGCTATTGGCGTTAAATAAAATGCCGTTTCAGCCCGTTTACGAAGTACCCGACGTTTGAAAATTTACTAACGAAGTCAATTTGATGCCGCCAGTGTCTTTGACGCGTAAATCAAAAGCTCAGCAAAAAACGGACTTGCTATTTGAAACCTGATTAATATTATTTGAGCTTGTTTTAAAGCAAAATTATTTATCGTGCTCTGTCCATCCATCTCTGATCTACTTAATATTTTATCCATACAAAACTAGCTAGTATTTTAAATTCTCCTAATTATATATTATCTGCTGATTAAATAATGTTCAATTTCATAATCTTGCTAAACATTCTTTGGGTATTATTAATTCACTTCTTTTTTTTAGTTCACAAAAAAAAACAATTGATCATTGGTTAATTTTGGTCATCATCGACTCCCCACAAGCATCTCCACAATTACCAGTATTGTGCTACTCGCATCCAGCGCGCTTCCAGCGACCCTCACAAGGTCATCGGTCCATGTTGTAGGGGGCCTGCCCACGCTGCGTCTTCCGGTTCATAGTCGCCACTCAAGAACCTTTCAGCCCCAGCGGCCGTCGGTTCTACTTGCTATGTGCCCTGCCCACTGCCACTTCAGCTTGGCTATTCTTCGGGCTATGTCGGTTACTTTGGTTAATTTTGGTATAATGGTATAATTATTTGCCCTGCCTATTACTAAAGTGAAGCATAAGGGACAGCTGACAAACTTAAGCAAAGCCCAAACTGTCCGTAATATCTAGGTTATGTAACATAGGAAGAGCAAAATTGCTTCAATTTCGTTTCCTTATAGACTAGCTTCGTAACGCCCGCACTAGATAAATAAATGCCTTTATCTTGGGGCCAAATTAATATTATTTTTAAATATTAATATCCTGGGACATTATTCACACACGGCCATCAGATCCGAAACTAAGCAGGGCTTCTACTATGGAAACCAGATAATTGATACACTAAATATACAGATGTTTTGTAGATTCGCACTTATCTATAGATAAATGAAAGTAATATTACCGCGAAATTCGGAGAAACGTGTTAATATTTCCATATCGGAAAACCAACTGTGTAAACTGGTTTATATAATAACTCGTGCGAGAAAATAACAGAATGGCACTTCTCTGAAACATTTTGCTACTGCACACGTATTGGTGTAATTACTACGTCTTTTGCTGAAACATATTACGAAAAGCCAAGGCCAAGGATTGAGTTTCGTACTCTCAAAGGCCCATAAAGAGCAAAGTTTGAAATGAAGCCGGCTCTTTAACATCGGCTCACATACTCACATAAGATCGTATGAAAGCGCTCAAGTCGGCTATATTCCATAACGAAACCCAATTTCTCAAGTTTACTTCTTATTTCATATTTTCACGGTTTCCGATACAATAAACTCCAATCTAGAGAGAAAAATGTTTTAATATATTTTAGATTTGCGTTGAAGGTCGGTGGGGGTTGCGAGGGTGAGGGTTAAGGGTGTCTATCCTCGCCCCACTTGTTTGTTCGCGTAATGAAGTGGGTAAAGCCCCGGCCCATTAATATACAGTTACTATGACTGTTGTCTCCACCCGGCCGATTGTACTCCACTTATTATGATTGCTACGAATTTGGCTGTCTGTATAAGCGGTACTTGGCTGTTGACTGCTTTTTGAAAACTATTCGTTAGTAAAAAGAAACTGGACAAGTACGCGTTGAACTGGAATGGGTACCAAAATCGGATAGATTTACCATGATATTTCAAGAGTATAGACTTATTTTAAGTAGTCCTGCAATCTATAAGGAAAGAACTATTTTCCCTATTCTGTTTCTTTGAAGCCTAGATATCGCACCCTCTCAATAAGCCTCTTCATTTAACCCGTAATCGATCATAGCGTATGTTCATAATTCATTGCATTTAGCTTTTATTGCAACACAATAGATAGATAGATTATTGTAAACCAATACTAAAATCACACAATCACAGGAGCATATAATTAAAATGTATACAAATGGCGGACTTATCACTGACATGTGATCTCTTCCCGACAACCAAGAAATGGACAGGAATATGGATTATTTAAGAGGGCAGTTGTCTACTTAAACCTTGTTAACAGTACACATTGGCACTCAGTACAAGAGCCAAATAAATACTTACATATTAAAACAACACCTACTTGATAGATATATTGACGCGTTCATATCGAGATCAGTGAGAGCATTATCTATGAGAGGCTATAGCTATTTCGAAATCAAACCACGTGGTTCGATACACAGCTAATGAACTCCGACCGGAACAAGCATTGCATTGGGCATACTGTTTTGATCACGTCTCTCAATATCTCATTGATCAAAGTATTTCGCAGATGACTCAGTGTTGCATTGGTTGCAGGTTGCATAATACAGCATTATATTATATATTCAGAAATGTGATCCGGCGCCATGAGAACGTGTTGTCTGTTGTGTAGTACTGAAACTTGGCGTCAGGCAAACAATCAATAATATGAAACTTTTTAATTGGTCCCGGTTCCGGTCCGGTCCGGTCCCGGGTTTTTAGTCTCCTGGTTGTAGTCATTAGACAACAGTCGTTAAATTTCAGAGGCCTACGGTGCGGCTTGAACTTAGACACCAGGGTAACTACTGCCCGTACATAAGTAAGTAAGTAATAAATAGCACTTTATAAAATCAACAGCGAATCCAAAATTATACATACACACATACAAACACCAATTGGAATAAGTTGAATCGGACACCTCGCATTGGTCGTTCAATTAATTGTAATTGGATTTGACGGATGTCTGAAGCTCTTTAGCGCTCTGACACTTCAAGTAACAGACAGTGGGGACAAAGGTAATAATCTTATATCTTTTAGTTGTATGTACCCCTCAGTTGATCCTCACTATAATGCGCGCACTCTTTCATGGGATTAGCAACGTACCGTAACTAAGATAAGACTCTAAATTGGGTGATGAATGGCCTGACATATTATAAAATTCCATTGTATCAGTTCAATGAGTAACACACATTATAATATATTCCTCTAAATATAGCGCTATCGATGTTTAGTTCACATTTAAACCCATTTTGGGTTAAGATTTATAAAAGACGACTTTTCTTCTATCTGAATGTTAAACATCGCGCTGACTGAAATTTAAGTTTTATTAGTAACAGTCCACTGTTACTAATAAAACTTAAATTTCTGGAGCCAATGAGGAACACAGTAAAATGTATACCTCAAAGCTAATCTATGTTGAATTTACTTTTATACATATTTTGGGCTATCGCCGCTCCTACAATCACAAAACCTAAGTTAGTTTCATTATTATTAAAATGCCATCAACACATTTAATAAACTATCAAAGTTAAGCTTACAAAATTAGTTTCTTAAACGTCACTAACTTATCGTCGAGCAAGTAGATTCATCCTTACATATTTACCTTCATTGTTTCGTTATCATATCCCACTTGTCACCGTATATCGCCGAAGTTGATACCGACTTGTTCCGCCAAGTTATAAAATTCACCAAGTTAATGTAACTTCCAAAAGCCTAACTTGAAGTTGGGAGTAATTACGTACACGCTAAGAGTTTTGCAGAAAACTGAAAGATCAGCGGCTAAGTTGAATGCGATTTCACCTTTACACAACTTTCCTGACATGAACTCATATGAATCGAGCTAAGTGTGTTTTAAGTTGCTGATAGTTTTCGTAGTACCTTTATCACTAGGAGAAATTTATCACCGATACCTGTCGACTAGGGGTATTCGTGGATTATATCAGACTTATTCAACATGGTCATGCCAAATCAGCATATGTGGATAATCTCCTGGGTGTACATCACACACAACATACAGTAGTCATTAAATCTCATTCGCGACTTCTTCTTTGGCTCTTTTTCACCCTATGACAGTATGGTCATAAGCAGTTTTTATTTGCCATAGCCTTTACAGTTTCGAAGCCTTGGAAGTTTTCACTGTTCACTGGACATTAGAAGCGAGCGAGGATAATGAAAGCCCTCTCTAATCCACAATGGGAGGAGCGAATGGCGTCTCCGCATATTGACATAGAGCGACAGTTGTATAAAAAATGTCAGTAACCGCCCTGAGCCAAGGTTGGAACCCTAAGTTCGGTGCTCTTTGGCGCGGAATACTAAGTTTGTAGTTTTAATTACTAGACAGCTTAAGTTCTCGCTTTTGCCTCCCAGTCTTAATGTAAAAGTAAAATTGCAGGGTTAATAATGGCAGGAATACTATTGTAGTTGTAAAGTTGTATGGCAGAGTCCTGTCTGACTCACCACACCCCACATGCGGTTTGCGTGTTTACGTATAATCTACATTAACGAAAGCAATGCCAATACATCTTCATTGACCACTTTCACCGAACGATTCACCTCCTGCTAAATAAATACCCGATAAAGTTTCTTTGAGCGATTCTAAAGACACTCAATCTAGTAATCATTTTATAAAATGGTTCTCAAACCCATATGGATCTATGGAATTCAACTATGGGGCAGTGCCAGCGACTCCAATATCAAGATTATGCAAAATATTATCTTACGCACTATATCCAAACCCCTTTAGATTAATATCAATAGTGAAATCGACCAAAATTTAAATAGTAGTACAGAGACTGTTTTCTGAAAACTACCATAAAAGGCTAGCGATGTATCCAAATGACTTGGCAACGCAGCTGAATTGCCAGGATTATCCTAAACGCCTCAGAAGGCATGACATCCTGAGGCTTAAGGAGAGGGTGTAGCTTCACTTACACATGCGTAGTGCTCTCATTGGAGTGCACACCTACCACGCCAATATCCTACAACACATCCGCTCAGTCATTATTAGCACAAGGATAAAAAAATATTCTGTATTTATGTAGCAGAGATAACAAATGACTATTCTCTTCAGCCGAAACAACCGAATCAACATTATACGATTAAATGTCTAATCAAGTATCAAATTTCACAACCATGACGTTGACATGGCATAGAGTACAAAAACCGCAACGCAATGTGTCCTGAATGCTCAATCGTATTTTAAAGTTGCGTACTTATGTACTTTCTTGAATAAATACACGCAGTATAATTCTTCTTATTAACCGATTTCGATAAAAGTGGAGGTTCTTTTTTTTCCTATGCCCATCTGATGGAAAGTGGTATAACCGCTACTCATGGACATTCGCAATGCCATGGGGCACAGAAAGCCGCTGCCTACCGTAAGATTAGTACTCTTTTTGAACCTCGTTCAAAGAATGACATATCTTAGCGCTGAGGAAACACCGCAGCAGGTAATTCTTCCCTGAGCCTGCACGTAGGTACGCGGGATGTACTAAGCCAACTGTAGTTGTTTTTTTTATTTTGTGAATATGTTCCGAGGTTTCACCTTGGTTGAGAAATGTTTTTTTTTACTGGATATGTAATCCTTTTTAGATTATTATTTGTATGAATGAGATAAATTAGGTTCTCATCAGACTAGGATCCTACCAATTGTAACGAAATGAAAATGCCGGTTTAATGTTTTTTAAAACAGTAATGAAATGTAAGTGAACGCCATTTTCAAAGTCCATGTTACATTTTTAAGGATGCTAAAACCTTAGATAGGTAACCTAGATAGCTTTTAGGTCAAGTACATTGAGGTTTATCAACTGTTATAATAACAAAATAAATGTGGCAATCGCGTGTGAAAGTAATTTTGGTGAAAGAAATGTTTAAGATCAATAATATCTAATCAAGATGGCTGAGCTTTCGAAGTACTAATTGTGTTAGAAAATCCGCTCTTTTAACTAACACAAAGTTATTTTTAATGAAATGAAACTACTAATTTCAACTAATATAGTGAGACCAAACTCGCTCCCAAGAGCCCAGCCTAGAGAGAGCCTCCGAGAAATTCCTGCACCTCAGACTTAACAAACACGGACACACAGCACCCAAATTCAAAACAAGTATTAATGGATTTGAGATGAGATTTACGCTTTGCATTGCGGATAATTCTATAGCATTATCCGCGAAAATTTAATAGTTTGGAAGGTGTTCTCTACATGATATGATCTTTCACATGCATGCTGTAAACATATCAGTCAGCCATGTTTCTAGAAAACAAAGCTGATGGATAACACCCACATCCGAAAGCGTGTTAGCAAGGGAATCCTAAATTTGATCGGCCAGTGTGTATCATCCCTAGCTTAACGCAGAGCGCCTACCCCGCATAAGTAGTGGGTGCTGGTTCGAGACCCACCAGACGATTAAATTCATGATTTATCATTTTTGAGATTAAGTATAAAAGGCGGGGATCAAAAACTCGTGGGCACAGAGGTAGTAACAATGCATTATATTGACACTAACTACAGAGCTACACGTATAGTTTAGTCATAATGATGTAAGTAGATCCGTGCGCAATCTGTGCGTTGTCACGCGCCGCCCGTAATGTATGTACACCTGCAACGAACACTACTCACGCGCCGGTTGACGTCTCTATCACAAGAACAGCTCGAAGGTGCCATTACTATTTCATTCTATTACTATATAATAAAATGTAGAAAGTTCCAGATACGGTTCCAGATCCACATTCCGGCGAGCCTTCTAGGGATATTTTCAATACTTATAAAGATAATTACAACCAGACTCAGGACAAACAGACATGCCCATGCACACGAATATATGTCCTGGAATCGAACCCACGACCTGTGGCTTGAAAAGCAAGTATTTACCAACCACGCCAACAGGCCCGTCAGATTTTCAGTGGATTAGACTTGTTTAAAGCTCCATTCTGTTTGCCACTGCCCACTCGCATCTCAAAGGAAATTGGTAAGATATCGAATTGCAACAACAGTAGGACTCCTCCACTTAATTCCTACTTCCCATATGAGTTGTGGTTCAATTGGCATTTCTATTAGCACCGAAACTTATATAAAGTATATTCTGTTACCGAAGCTTGCCAAGAAAATTCTTATCTTGCGACACGCAACGTATTTTATAAGCCTGTCATAGTCAAGAGCATTGGTAAGTTTTTAAGAGTTCTGTTCGAGTTCAGTCTAAACTCCTAACTTAGGAACATCGAAGAAACAAGTTAGTCTTAAATGCATTCTTTTGCATCATAATTCCGCGACAGTACGTATAGTCCACTGATAGAAATCCTTTTTGAAATGAAAACTTCTTATTTGAGCGTTATGCGGCGTTTAAGAGAGCAAATTCGACTAAAAAGTCCAGATTTGTGAAAAGAAGTTTCTTGGATTTTGCACCACGATAATGCGCCTTCGCACAAGGCCATCATTGTGAAAGAATTTTTGACCAAACACTCAACAAATACCATCCAGCAACCACCATATTCATCAGATATGGCTCCAGCTGACTTCTTTCTTTTTCCTAAACTCAAATTACCACTTCGTGGTACCCGTTTTCAATCGGTAGAAGACATAAAGGAGAATTCGCGGCGAGAACTGAACTCAATTCCGAAAGCAGCGTTACTAATAATAACAAACATTTTCTATATTATTGATCTTTTCCCGGTACTTTCTTGACAGAGTAGTATACTATTAGTAGGAAAGTAGGATGAAGATCGAATCGCAACCTTTGGATTAGAATGCAACTATCAACGGAGCCACGGCGCTCGTCGTTAAACAATACTACCATCTAAGAGTTACTGTAATCTATGGTTTAGAACTAACTAACTGTGGAGAAGGAATTTCAGTAACGGTCTGTAGTCTCAGGGGAAGAAATATAACTATCCATTCTTGTTTCGAACTTTCGATAGCCTTGGGTCCTATCTTGTATAGCTGTACGGCTTTTATTTTCTGTTACTCACCATCCTAAGGCCGAACCTTAACTTACCGAAACAGCAATCTGAATTAGATTTTTTTTTGTTTTAGATATGCACGCAGACATATGGATAATAACATGAGGATCAACATTAATCACAGGAACATAAGCGTTACGCAATAGATATCACTTTAGATATAATCCCGAACCAACGGCTCTACCTAAGCTTAATTAGGTTAATTAAACTGATGTGAAATGCTTAACATTTACACAAGCATATCTACAAACCCAGAGTACAAATGATTAACATTACTTACGAGATTGCTTGTCAACACGTGAAATAAAAGCTTTTTAAAACATGTGTTTATGACTAGTGATTGGAGTAGGTAGGTAGAACTATTTAGGGATAAAGGTATACAGGGTGGTCGAGGAGTTGACGTTCAAACGCAAAATTTAGATACTTTGTGATGAGGAGTATCCGAATCACCCCCATGTATGTTCTAGAATTTTGCGTTTTTCAATACTTTCAAATATTTGAGTCCTGAGCTCATACCCTAATTTTGAACTTTCGAATAAATTCTAAGTCAGTTCTGCAATGACTAGATGAACCATACTTTTTAGACTGCTAGGTTAAACTATGCTAATTAGAAAAAGAACAAAATCGAAAACTGAATTACTAAAAAAATCATTAAAAAAATTTATCACGGTAACTACGCAAAATCGATGGGGCGTCATAGGGGCGATTCGGATACGCCTCATCATAAAATATCTAAATTTTGCGTTTGAACGTCAACTCCTCGGCCAGCTTGTATATTAGGGACTTCCAATATTAATATGGACAATGGACATGACACCGGTATTCCAGGAATCCTGAATTGTAGTAGTGCATACTTTATGACTAAATAAAAATGGCATTAATAAAATTGATATCGATTTCAACTGAAATTATGTACTTATGTAAAATATTACCTAACTTATCCACCTTTACACGTAAGTTTAGGCATAATATAATTTTATGCGGTCAAATTTCAGTCCATTATATATGCACACATTCACATGAGAGCCCCTAAAAATCATTACCAACGTTAACAATAAGTATATAATGCAAATCCCAGTGAATTCTGGGATCCCAGGCACGTCCATAGTATTAAAACATGTCGCAAATACCAAAAATCGCTGTACCTACTCCGATCTATGGTGATGACAAATACTAATTGTCAAACAGTTACTTGTAATGCCAGTATACTGTTGGATCATATCGAGTATCTCGTCAGTCGCGATAATATTGGATTTAATGTACAGACGCCAGCACATCCAGCTACCCCAATCTGTCAAATTTCTTTTATAGATTTTCAACTTTATCACAAATACATAAGGTTCACTTTAAATTGGGGAAATTTGACAGATTGTCTGAAATGTATCATTCGCAATTTAAGACTTTATGATTTTAAGACTATCGGATTTCGAGACGAAAGTAATATTGAAACGACTATGCACGACAATTTTGTTTTCGTAGATAAGTAACGCTCTTATTTATATGGTGAACTTATGACCTTTCAAAATTAAAAAAATATCCTGTTTTAACCGACGAAAATAAATATATGATGATAAAATCTTGCCACATAAAACAAAAACATAAGATTGCCAAATATTACCTATTTTATTTCCGTTTGGCAACTGTTAAAAAATTTAAATCAGTCAGTAGAGGAAATACTATAAAAAAAAGGAATAATATGTATATCTTCAATAAGTATCACAATGCCTTATCCTCTACCTACCTATTATCTATCTATCTACTTACCAACGGTCCTAAAGGAGCGTTTTTTTATCTTTTTTCATAATATTATTTTTGTATTTTCTTCTCCTGTGTGTTTTCTTCCTGACTTGTTACTGAGAGTTTATATTTACAGAAAATGATAATACTTTTTGGGCAGGGATTTGAACCCAGGTCTTCATCTGCAGTCACTAATCTTTCGTTAGACTAAAGAGGCAAAAATAATAAAATGAGGTCAAACACCCGCTGCGACACCCTCACCACACCTATTAAATAAATAAAATACCTCGATTTTGTCCATTGTATGAATCAAGCCGCTTTTCGTCAGTTATGAAAACATCCTTCGACACTACTAGATAATTATAAGTGTAATCTTAATAGCATAACTGAGAGAGATGTTATGTTCATAGTGGACGAGTTAAGTAATAGCTACATTACATAGGTACAAACAAATGTTTTACTGATACGAAAATGGGCTTCTACTCAGTTCTAAGCGCGCGGGACTAAGACGGCTTTATTCAAAGGGATTGGAGAGAGATTTATAATATCTTGATCTTAAAGTACCTCTTTGTAACGCGCGTGCTAGGATTCCTAGGTTCCCCGGTCGTATTTACGATTTAGAATACAATCTCAGCCCTAGACTTTGGGCAAATATGTAGATTTTTTACCACAGTCTCACAGGCCACACAATCTTAAGGATAAAATTCATATAATTACTAGCGGTATGACACCACACAACAACAACTGAGTGTTGGAAATTATAGGTTTGTAAAAACAATCTTAGAAGAACATTTTGCTTATTTTGAGTTTAGTTATTCTTAACTTTGTTTTGAAAATAATAAATCTAGACCATTGGTAAGATAAAGTTCGGAATATACCTAACTTTGCAATAATATTTTATTAGCAGTTTAGGACAACAATGACGTAATTTAAAGAGGGTTACGTGAATTGTAAGCCCTTTCTTTTATAATTTCGTTATTTTTGTCATAAAATATTATAAAATGAAAAACGAATTCATGGCTCCCGAGCGATTAGGAGTTAATTGACTTAATTTAAATTACCATCAAAAAGGTCACCCTGGTTAAAGAAATCCGTGCGACGGTGTATATCTACATTTTTATTCAAGTTTGTGGGAAAAGGAGGAAGGGGGTAGCAGCTAGAGATTGCATAGCTCAATTTAAATCAAGTAACAGTTATACCGATTCCTTGGATGACTACAGATAGTCATAATTTGATGGGGTTACCTTTGGTATTCGCATATGTTGCAGCCGATGTATACATGCCTTGTACGAGATATTATAGTTCGCAGATACAGGTGCTAACTCACACTTTGTTTTTTAGTGGAGCTGATTATACGACACAACCGAAAAGATCAGAATTAAGGTCCGAAGACTTTACGTGTTCTACAAGACACAAGAGCGAAACGTCAATTAATGATTCCAGGCCGTCACTACAAGCGTTCCTTGTAAAAGAAAAATAAGACTTTGTCGTGCGGCATTATTACCTGTGCTTGACCAATCCACCGCTAAACTAACAAGGGATTAGAAATAGGCATTGTTCCTATGTCCACATATGGCGCTTAACCAACTTCATAGCCGAAGTAAAAAAATAAGCAATAGGGTCGCAATCCCGTCCCCTTATATGTTTTAGCGGCTTAAATACTTATGTTGGTACGCGTGGTTGGTAAATACTTGCCTTTCACGCCGCAGGTCGTGGGTTCGGTTCCCACCCAAGACAGATCTTGTGTGCATGAACATTTCTGTTTGTCCCGAGTCTGGGTGTAATCTATACATATAATAAAATCGTAGGAAAGTCAAAACTGTACATCGAATATGTTTTAAAAAGGATACTTGGGGCGTGATCTACAATCGATATCGAAGCCAAAAATATATTTTTTTGAATATTTGTCTGTTTGTCTGTATGTATGTCCGGGCTAAAGTCAAAAAGTACTGCATGGATTTACTTAAAATTTTGCATGAATATTACTAAGAGGTCGGGTCAACATATAGGCTACATATTATCACCTATCACCTAGGCGGGAGGAACAGTTTTATTTTATAAAGTTTAACGGGGTTAAAACCGCGGGGCACAGCTAGTTATCTATATACATACATAAGTAAGTATTTACAAAAGAAAAGTAGTATATGTAATATATCATACAAGCCCTGCTTATTTTGGGATCAGATGGCCGGGTGTGAATAATGTTCCAGGATATTATCTCTCTCCAGGTCTCGTGTTATCCTGTCCAGTGTCAATTACCAATTCATTGCGCGACCCGCGGTGGCCGCGTACACTCCAAGCGCCATAAGTGGACATACGAAAACATCGCCGTACTAAACGCGACGAGCGTGCAAAGAGATACAATTTCATCCTTTGTCTCGATTTTTGCAATGCGAATATTAAATGTGTGACCATATCAAGAACTCGAAAGTACCACTTTTTAAGTAGGTACCTCATTTCAAGATTCTACGGCTCTGTCTCGGCTGATGACCGAAAATACCGAGTTAGTACGTACGATAAAAAAAAGAATGCACGCTTCCGAAATAATAAGAGGATTATACGAATACCTAAATGGATTTAATTGCTTTGTTTGGACAGTTTATGAAAGGCGAACATTTGGTATTATTTGAACAGCCTGTTACATATGAATTCTGAGCTAACATTACGACAGATGACGCACCTAGTAACTCAACATGGTATGAATGAAATTAATCAGATCACATTCCATGACGGGCAGATGTCTTGTAACACGAAGATACGACCATATTAAATATAAAAGTTTTTTATACATATCATATCATAAGTACCTATTTCTTAACCGTGTGCCCCGAAATATATGTAAGCAATAATGCCTGTTTACTCGAAGTCTAGTGGCGACCACGGATCGGAAGACGCAGCGTGGACAGGCCCCCTATCAGATGGACCTATGATCTTGTGAGGGACGCTGGAAGTCGCTGGATGCGGATAGCGCAAGACCGGCAATTGGGGGAGGCCTTTGTACAGCAATGAGCATATTTCGGCTGATATGATGATGACTCGAAATCCAGCCATAGCGGCCAAACTCAACGGAGAATAGTAATCATGGCCCAACTTCCTGACTTGAGACTTTTACTGAGAGTTTATATTTACAGTTGAAAAAATAACACATTTTTGGCTGGCATTTGAACCCAGTTCTTAATAATAATCTGCAGTCACTAATCTACCGTAAAACTAAAGAGGCAAAATAATAAAACGAGGTCAGACACCCGCTGTGACACCTACATACATAAGTTCAAAATTACCAATGTTTGCAGTTATTTCCAATTACTAACTCATCCGCCCACGGCACATCGACCTAGCCAACTTTAGCTACCTTCATATCTCAACAAAGACCATTTAAAAACAAAAAAAGCTCCCACAATTAATATTTACGGCGATATCATTTATTGTTCTGCAAAAAACTGGTCAAATGATAACATCGCGCCATGGTCCAATTTTTATTAAAAAAAAAATGATTGATCGTGCACGATCCAGGCTCATGCCAACATGCCTGGTAGATGCAAGTCCACAGAGATGTGTTTTTTGCTACCGTCGGAAGAGTAAACGGGTTGAGCGCCAATGTTCCTGCCTTCTCATAAAAACAAGCGGCAACACGGTCTTAATTAGCAGAGTTCGATTACACTGCCACTGCGGCCTATGTGAATAGACTGTATTATTATTAGGTACATAACATATAAATATATATAATAAATAAATATAGGGACAATGTCACACAGATCATCCTAGCCCATAACTAAGCAAAGCTTGTACTATGGGTACCAAGCGACGCTTATATAGATAGATAAATACTTATATACATAGAAAACATCCATGACTCAGAAACAAATATTCGTGCTCATTACACAAATATTTGCAATTACCGGGATTAAAACCCAGGACCACTAGCTTCGTAGGCAGGAGCACTACCAACTAGGCTACGGTGAAGAAAAAGAAGTAAGGTATCAAGTAGTCCGTCGCACTCGACACCACCATCTGATAATTTACAAGCATTTTATGGAAATCCTACGTACGTTATAAATGCGAAAGTTTGTGAGTATGGACGATTGGAAATAAGGATGATTGTTACTTTTTCACGCATAAACTACTGAACTGAAATTTTGATGAAACTTTGTAATTATATAACTTATATATCCGAAAAACACATAGGCTATAATTTATAAAGTTTAGCGCGGGTAAAACCGCGGGGCACAGCTAGTGTTACATAACACGTAAATGTGTTTCCTTAATTTGCTAGTAAATCGTTAATTTTTTTTATGAATGACTAGCTATGCCCCGCGGTTTTACTTCTTTTTAAAAATGACTATCTCCAAGCTCATTAGGGAAAACTAAATTTAATCTTTTCTTTATTAGACGTCTCATTATAATAACATCATACGTTTATAAACACACAATTATAAAAAGCATAGTGCATTTTATAATTGCTATATTTTAATTTAACATATCGTGTTAGTTTAATGTCCCAAATATATTATGTGTAAGCAAAGTATCTCATTCGTTAATTAGTAATTAACAACAAGCTGATCAAATACGTTTGAAGTATAACATTACTTAGAAATAAACATATGTGACATAAGGCAGTTAAGCATACATATATATTACCAATATATGTGCAAATTGCAGTCTCATAATTACAACATAATATACCTACCATAAAACTAATGAATAACATTACCGACACATGTTTTATTTGGATACCTACTAAATACCGATATGAAAAATTAATATTTCATTGTGTTAATGGTGCTGTAGAGTATAAAAGGATGTATCTCTATTTCAATGAAATCTAGTTCGGTCAAGATGAGTATAAACTATTATAAAAATGTATTCTAGAAGTTTTAAATTTGAAGGCGCCATGTGTTTACTCTTAACATCTTCATCGCGTTAAGTAACTGGAGCATCGAATGGATTGTTAACGTGATGATGGATATGATGGGAATCGAACCCACGTCGATCCTCATCCAGGATAAATCTTTATGTGATGAGGAGGATTTTTTGTTCTATGTTGGTGTAATTTATCAATAATATGTTTGTACTTAGAAATATACTAGCTGTGCCCCGCGGTTTTACCCGCGTTAAGGTTTATAATTTTATATATTATCACAGCACCCGACCTCTTAATTCATGCAAAATTTGAAGTAAATCTATGCAGTACTTTTTGAATTTAGCTTGGACATACATACAGACAAACAGACAAAAATTCTAAAAACTATATTTTTACTTCAATATCTATTGAAGATGACGCCCCGAGTTTCCTTTTTTTTTAATATTCAATATACACTTTTGACTTTCCTACGATTTTATTATATGTATAGATAAGTACGTTTATCAGTTGTCTGTTTGCCATAGTACCTACAGACTCATAGGATCTAGTTTGGGATCAGGTGGCGGTGTGTTAGTTGTCCCTAGAATTTATTTATATTCTACTACAACTAAAGAGATATCGAGTACAAATCGCGGGTCGGCCCAAAAAGTTTAATTGGAGTTTCCTGTGAAGAAAAATTCTCAGAAGTAGTCCGGAGTCCGAAAGTTGGCGATGCTACAGATCTGTTCTTCAGAGATTACATAAAGCTATCGGTTCCGCATTGGAGCCCTCTCCGGTCGTATCGGCTAGCTCTTAAATCGGATCATGAGAGTGTGGGAATAAAGGTATACCTGTGTTTGCGCACACACTTGAGCACTAGAATATATTGACCTATACGTTGAATAGAAGTACTAGTACTACTACAAAATCAGCTATACATCCTACTAATATTATAAACGCGAAAGTTTGTAAGTATGGATGTAAGGATGGATGTTTATTACTCTTTCACGCAAAAACTACAGAATTGTTTTCAATGAAACTTAATAGAGCTTGTAGGTACATCAGAATAACACATAGGTTACAATTTATAAAGATATTGTGTGAATTTTCCACAATATGACGATAAGTGTCAAGTAAGTAGGAAAAATTCTTCCATCTGCGAGCCATTACGGCCTACACTGCCAAAACCGCTAGAGGTACACATCCTACTAAAATTAAAAATGCGAAAGTTTGTGAGTATAGATGTATGTTTGTAACTCTTGTACGCCAAAACTACTTTAACGCGGGTGAAACCGCGGGGCATAGCTAGTTTTACATAATTTTCTAGCAATTTGATTACTGTTCTATAAATAATCAAATTGCCAGAAAATTATGTAAAATGTACAGCTGATTTTGTAATAGACAAATTTCAAATCACACGTCTCTAAAGAAACGATTTTGCAGAGGTAACTTTATTCTATGGATAGGTCGATATATGACTAGTCTCCAGGGCCGAATTTCAACCAGGAGGCAATATTATCATTAAAATTGCTAATTGATAATGTTATCAAAAGTGTGATACGGTAACAAATAAATTATAAATATTATTGGTATAAAAATATGAGTTATGAA
The DNA here is from genome assembly GCA_951640165.1 of Pseudoips prasinana. NCBI lineage: Eukaryota > Metazoa > Arthropoda > Insecta > Lepidoptera > Nolidae > Pseudoips > Pseudoips prasinana. The sequence continues at coordinate 14,753,254 of OX621236.1, read as the reverse complement.
AATTATACCATAGTAATAATCATCACGCTTTGGTTTCGATAATTACGTAGATTTTAGGTATATACCTATATAATTAAATTTCATTAATTAAAATTAAGCGATAACGTTATCTAACTATGCTTTATTAATAACACAAAGTAGTTAATGTGTGAATGTGACTCTTAAATATGTTTATATATAGATAATGAGACTTTTTAGGAAATTATAAATTAGTCAGATCCGTCCTTCGAGTTTTTATTGAGCCATTGCTGGCGATTCAGCCTTTTACCAATAATTGACAGGCCTGTTGGCGTGGTTAGCAAATGCTTGCTTTTCACGCCGGAGATCGTGGGTTCGGTACCTTGGACAGATATTTGTGTGCATGAACATGTCTGTTTGTCCTGAATCTGGGTGTAATTATCTATATAAGTATATATTTACAAAAGCAAAGTTATATATGTAGTATATCAGTTATCTGGTTTCCATAGTACGACCTTTGCTTAGTTTGGGATTAGATAGCCGTGTCTAAATAATGTCCCAGGAGATTATCTATATATATATATATATATATATATATATATATATATATATATATATAATGAAAAAATATCATTACATCTCTCGCTGATATAGCTCGTATGAAAAGAACAGAGTATACATAGAACCCTCAAACCACTAAAACTCAACACTTATAAGCGCACCAGGCACTTATTAGTAGTCTGTGCTAACTTATGGCTATGTTTACTCAGTATTTCCCGGGTCCGTAATGTAGTAGCGAGAGTCATAATAATATGTTCGATGAACCGAAAGTCGACTGAACGACTGTTCGAAGGGTATTTATAGCGAAACAACCTTTTCTCGCCAAACGCTGTTTCGACTGAACGATTCCTCGAAAATTTATTAATCTATGGACTGCTCTTTCGAATGTTAAATTGCGAATATGCAAATTATGTTATAGAGATGAAGAAACTTTCCACCAATCTTCTCGGCGGCACGCTCGCTCGCCTTCGCGCGCTAGATCGTCGCAGTTGAAACCTAACCCAAATCTCCAAAATTCGAAATAGCAGTCCATCGATTAATACATTTTCGAGAATCGTGCAGTCGAAGCAGAGTTTGGCGAGAAAAGGTTGTTTCGCAATAAATTCCATTGGATCAATCGTTCAGTCGACTTTCCTTTCATCGAATATATGACTCTCGAAACTACGTTACGCACTGGTATTACTACTATACTGGTATTTCCCGCATAAAGATGCCTTGTCCTTTTCATAATCACAATATTAGAAAGAAATGCAATGATATTAAATTCCTATTCTATCTAATAAACTGCATAATAGTGTATGTTTATAGACAGTAATTTAATATAATTTATCAGAACAAAAATATTTACAGTGGAGTTAAGTTTAATAGCCTTTAAAAATATAAACACACAAACCAGTAGAGAATAATAATTGCCAATTTTAATGAGTACACAATTGTGTATACCTAAATTTATTCTTGTCTGGTCTTGGTAAGGGTGTACTTACGTGCAGCACTTGACACCACACACCACCACACTGGTTTACTACATCTTCAGTGCCACAAGTTTATATGTAACCTTTTGTTTATTTAAGTCATGGTATCCCATGAACACTTGCTACATCTCGGGCATCATTGAATGGCCAACTAAATGTCTAAACTAAATCCTTATGTCTCCTTTATTAATACTATATGCTTTAGTCTATTGGGCAAACTTGAAAAAAATCCTTATAAAATGTTCACTAACTACTATCCAACTGTTATATAAAGTTTGCAATTCAAGTTACCACAACTTGAACTATGTTTATATCAACTAAAACTGTTGTTTTTCTTTTAAGAATAATACATCAGAAGTTTACTTATAAGTAAAATAGCCTGTGATAAGAATATAGAAAGCATTATGCTGTTTTTGTTTCTATTTTTCATAAGGATGAAGAGAAAGCTTATTACATCAAACAACCTCAATATAATCAGAACAGTTCAACAATGACGTCTGTTATATTGTGATAATAAAGACAATAAGACAATGTCTGCCCTGGCGAAATGAATCCCTGTGTTGCAGGGTACATAACAAAGATAACAGTTGACATAAAGGCAGACCCAGACTAATAGCCACTACTTATGGGTCACACAACTAGTTGTCCTGTGTGGGATTGAAGATTAGGCTCATCTGCTCTTTAGTAAATGTTGTTATCCAAATCATCATCATCATGTCAGCTGAAAGACATCCACTGCTGGACAAACTCATTCCCCAAGGATCACCACAATTGCCAGTCTTGCGCTTTTCGCATCCAACAGTTTTGAGTTATCCAAATACATGTGGACTAACTATTTGAAGGAGAATATGTAACTGAGCATAAGTGTTGAAATTCTTGTGAGAATTAACAATATTATTATTAGTATAATACAAGATGTAATATAAATAAATAGTGAAGTAAATTAATAATAATACATTTTATATGGAAATCTTTTTTCTTAGTGTGTTTCCCATGATATACTCGTACCATGCTCATGACAGATATGTTCATGCACACAAATATCTGTCCTGGGTGGGAATCGAACCCACAAGCTCCAGCGTGAAATGCAAGTGTTTGCAAATCACACCTACAGGCCCGTCAAACTATGGGAACTTAATCTTTTCCATTGTTTTCTTTGCAAAGTTATGCTGTACATCTAAACAATAACTTCAGAGGTAAATTAAAACCAAGCAATTTACACTATTTATGTTACACTTTGTATATTATTACATTAAAACAAGAGATCCATATTTGTGATTAATTGGTAAATTAGGTGGTTCCATTAAAAAAAAAATCAAATGAACTGATAATAGCAGGACTATTTTCACCTACCTATGCTTGGCTACCTTCCAAAGAAAATCTACTTTTTAGTGACAATCCAGTTGAATATCCAACTGTAAAAATGATATATGAGCTCATGTTTGGTAGAGACGTGAGGACTTTTTTACACGTGCAATTTAAGGGTACACTAACCAATAATAGGCGAAGTGCTCCCCAACATCCACAGACGAGAATATTCTCTCCGGGCCAAAGAGTACAGGTGCGAAGTTATAAGCCAATGAGGAAATGGGAATTCGGAACGGTATTGCGAGTGCTGGGGCAGGTTCACTATTTGGTAGAAACAGACGACGGGGAAACATACAAGCGGCACGTCGACCAGATGATGCGGACCACCATAGAAGCGGACTAAAAGACATTTTAGGGTGGAGACGGCCCAGCGCTAGCATAGGCAAGAGCCGTGAGGACATTTTTAGGGTGGAGACCTGTTGCATACCTACATACCTCCATGGTATTTAATACCTCTATGGTGAGAGAGTAAAAGGTTTTCAATTGACACGTCTGTCATTCAATAATTGTTTTCCCTATTGTAAATAAATGTTTACATAATGAACAGTCTTTTTATAAAGATATAACAAATTAGTTAAGATTACGCTTTTTAAAGCATATTGCCAATCTTTCTACACCTGCAGCCTGTGGGTCAGCTATTCGAAGCGGACATACAGCGACTTGCGTGTCCAGTATAATAATGCACTCAGGGTACTGTTGGGGCTGCCATGGCGTTGCAGTGCGTCAGGGATGTTCGCTGAGGCGCGGGTGGATGGCTTTGCCGCAATAGTTAGAAAAAGGTGCGCCTCCCTACTCACGCGCGTTCGTGGCAGTACCAACACTATTCTGGGTGTTTTTACAGATCGGTGGGAGTCCCCCATGCTGCAAAGATGGGTGCGGCTTCACACAGAAATTTAATTTTTTTGTTACCAATTACTAACATTAGTTTTTAAGCACATTGTTACTAACAAAATATGGACCTTGTCTGAAATAAATGTTTATTATTATTATTATTATTACAAATGCTTGCAGTGGCCATGAAGTAAATTTAGGTTACACTCACCAATACAATATTCAGAGACAATATGTCTTTTTATTTTTATTGTAGAAAATATTAATTATCACTTGATATTGGCAGAATAATACATGAGTACTATGGTTCTTTATGGCATGGGAAGTCTGCCTATCTGCACTAAGCTAGAGTGCTGGCCTATGCCCTCCCATTGTGAGGAGGCTCTTGCCCTTCAGTGGGCTGCATCATGGCTCATTATCAATGTTCTGTAAATTCTTCTATTAATAAATATTAATGAAAAATTATTGTTTTATATAGTATTTAGTTATTTATTTTAAATTAAGGCTATTATTAAAGACTTGTCTTTATTATCTTGATTACATTTATTGTTGAATTTGCTACACATAAAATTGTCAATGATAATTATGACAGCAGCAAATTGTAATACTTATCCATCTCCTTTAAAATTAAGAATAGATACAAACATATTTTGAACAGCATAATATGTTTGTTTAGCTGGTTTTATGTATCTTATAAAGTATCGGTCACCATAGCCTAGTTGGTAGTGTTCCTGCCTACGAAGCTGGTGGTCCTGGGTTTGAATCCCGGTAAGTGCAAATATTTGTGTGATGAGCATGAATATTTGTTTCTGAGTTATGGATGTTTTCTTTGTATTTATATAATATATTATCTTTATCTTAATATGTTATCTATCTATATAAGTATGTATATTGTCGCCTGGTACCCATAGTACAAGCTTTGCTTAGTTTGAGGCTAGGATGATCTGTGTGACATTGTCCCTAGATATTATTTATTATACTAGTAAAAGGAAGGTAATATTTAAATTAATGAGTAACAACCTATCGTCATATTTCATACCCAGTAGCACATAGCGGGCTTATAGTAACAATTATGCACCCCATTGGGCACAGTAACTTTGATAAATAGGACAGAGAAAAACATGTAGGTTGGTATTTTATAAAGTGCACTAAGCCCAAATTTATTGTATTCTAACTATGTAATATGCTCTATGTATCCAAGATATAACATTTATAACACAGATATTACAGACACACAAATTGTGCTTTACTCATATGGGCAGCCACTCAATGACATGCAATCCCGACTTGTCAGTTGCTCACGCAACTAGTGATGAGAATAAACATAAATTTAGAGAGAAATTATGACATTTATCATCAGCTGACATAATAGTAAATATGGTTTAATAATGACTATCTAAGAAATAAAAATATTTTTATTGTAAATTCAATACTTAATCATGTTATGGCGTCCATTGGATCACTACATACCAGGGACATATACTTTAAGAAGGCAGACTTTATTTTACTGATACTTATTGAGTACTCTAGTAACAGGCCTGTTTCAAAATACATATTAAAATAGAAAAAGTTATTGTTCTATGGTGCTCTCATCACAATTTTAACATAACATTTTTTATTTACTAGGAAATGTAACATTTCTTTAAATTTTTCATGAAGTTTCAAGGTCAATATAATAATTTGAGATAAAACTTCTATTCATACATACAAGTAATGTAATTTAAGAAGCGCAATCTACCCATTAGACTGTACTATAACCTTTTATTAAACTAATAAATTGCAAGTGAAACAAAGTTGGAATCCAATACAGAATGTGTCAGCTAATCATCATTTTTGGATGGGAAGTTACTCTTTTATTTTTTCATTTTGCATATAGTCAGTGTCATAAACAAATGCTTCTCAAGTTCACTGTTTATGTATCATCTTGCAAATACAATACTTCTATTGAACAATTAGAATTTAACATACTTTTTCACATCCTCGGCCTTGAGGTGAGCTTAGCATTTGAACACCTTATAAATTGACTACCAATGAATGGTTTATAAACTTTGTTTGGGGAGTTCTTGTATGCCTCATCATTAACAGAATATATGCCTTATATACTAAGGCATTAGGTACTAATTAAATTAATCTAAGCAGTTTATAAGTAGCAAAACAATACAGTACTAACCTGATCTGGGCAGAAGTAGCCGAAAGCAACCATTCCAAATAATGAGAGTAATAAACAGAAGAATATTACTTTTCGTAGTTTCGATCTTGGCTCCATTTTTTTTATTTCGTAAACACCGCTCGGTAGGAACAAAGCGAAATCACTATCTACTTGCACTGATACACTTTTTTGCATCTCGACTGAATGCATGTCTCATTTTTACCAAAATATCTTCAGCCCAACACTCTCACTGTTCTGTCTACGGTTTCTAATGTTTCTTTTCGATTACGAAAGTCCATATATCATACTAAAATTGATTTTACATTGTATTTATCGTCTTTGATTATCTAAAAGAGATATAGTTCGATAACATTGTTTTGTTTGATATCTCTCTTAATATGTTATACTAGTAGCGAAGCCGAAAATAAAATGCGTGCCGGGCGCGAGCCACAAGCAGAGCCCGAGTCGCGCGACTGCGAGTACTATCGCTGGCACTGAGCGAAGACGACTGACGGAACCGAGACGCGAGGGAACACAAACAAACAATTCTACTATCCACGTTTTGAAGGCACTGTGACTCACGCACCATAATTAAATGTAGATGTTATTCAAAACTGTGATTGTAAACGATAAATAAGCTACATTCATCTAAATAGAACCACAAAATCATTTTATAAACTATAATTTCGATATACATAACACTGTAAAATATATTCCATGATGACAGTAAGACAGTGTTGACATAAAATACATTCGTGAGAAAGCAGAACAGCTTAATGCACTGAAAAGAGATGCATATATATGACATGCCCGTTTTCCGGTACTACATGGGACGAAACGAATTCGGGATTTCGTTTAGAAATTGACTGTCATTTAGACATTACCTCCATTGACATTTGAAATGTAATAGCAGGTACATTACAGGATTTCAAGTGGAATGTGCACTGAGTGCGTCCAATGTTTGACTAAAAGTAGGATTTTTGGTTTAATATTAGTGTGCTTACAATCCCTTATACCAAGTTAAATGCAAGTCAAACTGGAGTATAAGGGTTTTCTAGCTCTCCTCGAGAGTGTGAATAAATTATTTCATAGGAAAATGGTAAAGGTTATGGTGCATCAGTCTGTCGACTTTCAAGTTTAAATAAAAAAATGACGTTTTTCGTTCACTGCATGTGCCTAGAAAATAATTCATGGGTGAGCAGTGAACGCAAAACAACATAACATAACAATAATATTGTTTTTTTGCGTTCACTGTGGGTAAGTACCGGTCATGATGGAAACTGTCAAAATAGCATATCGTGCATCTTCGGACTAACATATTATTATTATGCGGTTAAATGAAAAGTATTGTTGGTAGGTGTATGAAGAGTACGCGATGTCCTGCCATGCAGTAATTCAGTCTCTGTTACATCAACATCAAAGGCAAGCGTCGAGTCTCACTAATTGAGGAATTTAAATGATGAATGTATGTTATTTTGAGAGAAAATGACATCGTATAAATATTAAATTTCCCGATATTATTTCTCAACCCAATTGTAGTAAAACTCGAAAAGGATAGTGCTGCATAGCGGCAAGCCATAGCGGTCTTTCCTGCTAACAGAAAACTGAGAAGTAAATACTAAACTGAGATAAGAAAAGATTTGATTACATACATTCAAGCGACTTTAGAACTATTTTTCAATTTATCATTGAATCATATCTGAAGAGGAATAATCTGTCATTAAATTTGGAGGGCGGTAGTTTAATAATGGGACGCCAAAAATAGGCAGGTTCTGAAATGACAACTTATAAACTTTTTCTGTTTTTGTGTAACATTGGCAAACGAATTAGCTGAACATGCCATTAAGATCGTAACCGAATTAAATTAGTAAGTATGGTCTAACTCTTCCATTTTTAACCATGTAATATCATACTAATATTATAAAGGCGAAAGTTTATGAGTGTGTAGGTTTGTTACTTCTTCACGTCTAAAAGGCTGGAGCGATTTAAAAAAAAATTGTATGGAGATAGCTGACATCCTAGATTATCCGCTCGAATGTCACATAGGCTATAATTTATATAGTTTAGCGCGGGTAATACCGCGGGGCACGGCTAGTAAGTGATAATAATATCCTGGGACATTATTTAGACAGGCCATATTCTGATCCCCAACTAAGCAGACCTTGTACTATGGAAACCAGATAACTAAAATATTACTTACTTTTCTTTTTTAAATAGGTACATACTAATGATACCCAGGCTCAGGTCAAACAGACATGTTCATGCACACAAATATCTTTCCTGGGTGGGAATCGAAACCACGACCTCCGGCGTGAAAAGCCAACAAATTTGCCAACCACACCAACAGGACCGTGTTGAACTCTCATGTTGATAATATTGATCGAATGATCTTTAAACCACATTACATTGGGTACTTACTGCCCCTTGTCAGCTTAATTAAACGCCACTTTAAAAGCAGGTAGGTAACTGCAGGTAAGCTGTATTTATTTCAATTCTGTTAGGTACCTATCATACTTAATTACTGTAAGAAGTAATTATCTCATTGATTTAGCGATAGGGCGTTCAACCGCAGATATAAGGTCCTGGGTTTAAATCTAAGGCCGGGCCTAAAAGTGATTAGGAGATTTTTATTGTTAAGATAATTTCTCAGTATCAGCCTGAAGGCTGAACAATAAAGAGTTGGAGTTCCTGTTCATAATACCTAGGTATGTTTTATGCCCCTGTGCCTCTAAACATGGCGTGCGGTACCTAGCAATCGTCCAGCGCTAGCACTAACACCACATGCAAATCAATTAATAAAAGTGCTACCATCATCTTCAAAGCATTATCACGTGTTTTGACATTAAGGTTTTGAACCGCAGCTGCACACAAAGCTCGTCTGCACAGCAGGCTATATATTATTATAAAAGAAAGAGTAGAGAGGGAGAGCGAAAATATGGGAAATTATTTCAGTGAGACAACTACGTGACGATTTCTTACTATTAGTCAACTCCTTCCGTCGTTCCTCAGAGCACTGTGCGTCGCGTCGTTCCAAAATCGAGGTACCTACTAAACACTATCGTTGGATATTTAGACATTACCTTTCCTTTTAGAATAATACAAATTTTAGAAAAAAAGTTTTGGGAATGGATCATTTAATTTTAATTCAAAATATCAATTTTTCACAACTGTTTTCTATATTGGCGCGGAGTTTGAAGCATTGGCAGCATCTGTCATTTGTGTTTGCTCACAGTGCAAGATGTTTTAAATAAATTATGATGGGTAACGAGCAAGTGAATGGATGAAATTTCCACTTTGGTGAGGGGTCTGTCACGGCAGCTAGGTAAAATAAGCTCGAGCAATTCCTCTGAACACTCCCCGTGATAAATGCGGTAGAGGACACAGAGACGCCACGTCTTTCCGCAGGGTAAGAGGATCAAGCCAAATAGTGGGACTCCCGTCGTCAACGACCATTCGAGCTGCACGATGTTGTATACGATCAAAGTGAAGTGTCAGCAATATTCCATATGCGCCCGTACTTGCGCCTTATATAATTGGAGGCGATGAGCCCATGTAAAGTATCGCCTAGCTCTGCGAACGACACAGCTTTTTGGAGCTCAATTTGGTCTTGTCTTTCAGATGACCGCGTTTGACGTCACCCTCGATGTCGACGCCGAGAATCCCAACACGCGGGCTGATATAAAGAAGAGTACACGTCGATCTTGTTAGTTCATCTCAAATGCTTTAAGAATTATAAAATGGATAAAAGCAGCGAATAAATACTTTGTCTCGAATTTTGCATCGCAAATGGAATATTGTGTTGTTGCTCAAAATGACACAAAGCTTACGGTGAATACTTAGGTAGACTTAGTTGAAAACACATGCATATGAGTTGAACAGTTCTTACATACATTCATAACAACCTTCGGTGTCATTAGTTAGTTTAGGAATGGAAGCTGTTGGATCCCACTGTAAATCCTAAGAATAAACCATTGCAATATGATGAAGTATCATTACCTAATTAAAAAGTCTAAAAAATAATTATAATGAAAGCTGCCTTTATCTATACATACCTAATATATATTTCACTAGACCTTTACGGATTAAAATAATGTAAGTAAGTATCAATGATCCAACGTCTACTATCTGCACAAGTAGGTACATATATGAGTGGATTGGTTTTATAGATATTTAGTTGTATGCAAATAAAATGCCGATCGGTGTAGTTAAAACAATGTTTACGTACATATGTAACTTTAATAAATTGTGATTTTATTATTTTGTTTCTTTTGATAATTTGATTAATACTGTGTGACTAGGTCACTCCCAGGTATGCACGACGGTCACAGACGAAATACTTAACATTCACACAATCGTATTAATTTAATAAAATATAATACACAGATAGTAATAAAAGACCGGAAGAGCGGTTTTTTCTTTCTTTCTTTCCTAATAGCAATTTGTTCAAATGAGTCCTTTGCTCTTCACAAAAAGGTCGGCGTTACAACCGTTGTGCCGTTTATCTGTGAATCCTATTTCATACGTGTTTGGAACTCAAAAGTGGGAAATAATTAATTTTATCCATAATCCGTATACAATGTCATGGTATCCAACACTAACAAACGTATAGACGGACACAAATTACATCCAGAGTCAGAACAACGATGTATGGGTCACACAAATAGTTGACAGGCGCGGGACTCGAACCCACGACACGAAGCGGCGAGGCAACTGTCTTAGCCGCTGCGCCACACGTGCAGTCATGGTAATGGTCAATGGTTATTTGTAGTAGTGACCGAAGTACTTCTAAATGGCATAATAGATAACCACACTGTCCGTAAAATCAACAAAGGAAGCCTGTATACCAGACCTACAACAACGATCAGATATCAATTGCTTTGCTCTCGCTGTTAGTGCAGTAAATAACTGAAGTAATATATTATATAACTTAATTTATATGGGACCATCTCGAAAACCCATAAAGAATAATGAAACATGGATCACCGGAGATCACGGAATAATATGTTACAGTTTCTTCATTCCATTTTGCAGTAAAGACGCCAGCACATCCAGCTACCCCAATATGTCAAATTTATTTTATAGATTTTCAACTTTATCACATAAGCATAAGGTTCACTTTCAATTGGAGAAATTTGACAGCCTGTACAAAAACCTCAACCTTTATCAAGTCTGTTATGTAGTTAATGCCCTTAACTTTTTCTTCACTATCTAACAGAGTTATTAGAACGAATAACGGCCAATTTCATTAACTTTCGGATAACTGTGCCGATCGTCATCAATATTGATATCGGAGACCAATGGCTCGTCACTAAAATACTCTAGACAAAATTAAGTCTGATGCCTGTCTGTCCTGATAGTATCGGCAGTCTTATTCATCTATTTTACTGGAAAAATTGCTCGAAACATGTTGTAAGCGGTAGGGCATGTCCATCACAGCGATGAAGTCGTCCCGGCGCCGCGCTTCTGATAGTAGAAAGGAAATTAAGAGAAAAGTTAACAGTTCTCGAACAAAAGTTTGAAATATTTGTTTGAATCAAATATTTTTTAATCAATGAAATATCTTAAAAAGGTAATGGGAGCTATGAACATATTCTATGAAACCATTTGTAAGTAGTAAACCGACAAATTGCACACAATTTCTTTTTTTATGCTTACGCTTAACCACGATATCACCGGATGGGAAGTGAAGATGTGGTCGAAGGTGGAGCGCGCGCACCCATAAGATACCTGTACACTATAGCCTTGAATAAACCCATGTTATGAGTCTGAAAACACGTCATTCAGAATGGTGTTCCACAGCTTAGCCGTGGGTATAATGAAAGAGGAAGCAAAGCGCTTCTTACGGCTTGCTGTGATAATCAAAGGCAAAAGCAGTGGAAACCGTCCCGACGCCTGGTAGTCCGATGTCGTACGATTCAGTCCATTAATACGAAGTAATATGGATGTGTGTATACAGATAAGAGATGTGTACGGCAGAGCTATTGTGCGCAGTGCTCCATGCACGGTTGAATCTGGAGCTTGTAGATACTTAGAAGCTGTTCCTTTGTTGAAGTATGGTCAATGATGGCCATAATTATGCATAATTAAAACATAGATATTAATCGCATCTACGTATCAGACTTTCAATAAATTATTTTTACATTATACACATTTTCTATACACTAGGTAAACATAAACAAGAAAGAATCGGTTTTGGGAAACTGGACAAGAAAAAAATAATTGACCATTTCAATTACAGACTTTAATCCAGTATGTATCAATTCTAAGAGAATTTCATATAGAAGTACATAATTTTTTTAAATCAATGCTTTATCAAGGAATTCAATTTCCTTACTAAAACAAAATACAAACTAAAAAAAATGTAAAATAAAGAACATGAATGCATTAGCTAAATTAACTAGAAATTATTCATGGTATTAAAATACCATAGTGGCACTTCTACTAGACATCTAAACAAATCAAGAACAGATTCCAAATATTTAATTTATTGTAAACGAAAAGGCACTTTAAAATTAAGGTGGGGGACAACAAACCATACATGAATAAAAATATAATTTAAGTTCAGAACCAGTTATAATGGAAATTGCTTTGTTTGTCATTAAACTTCTCTCGTCACACTGCAGTTTCACTTAAAAGTAGAAAATATTTAAAGTTATATTTTTATAATATAATTATTTTATGTACACATGTTAAAAAAATCAACAAGGAACAACATACATACCTACAACTTAGAAATAAATATCTGATCAATTTCTGGTCAACACAATAGACATGCTAATTGAAGAGATATAGGTAATGTTCACTCCATGATGAAGCAACACATTTGCATCACACGCAAACATGTAAATGATTGCATCAAAAATAAAAAGTAAAATCAGTAAAGCCAGCATGGAGTAAAACTAAACTCAATGCCACGAGAGAACTCATACATAACTGTCCATTATATTGATATAAAAAAATTTATACAAAAGGTCCACACCTTATTTGATTACATTTCCTGCAATATAAAAGTTATATGTCACCACTGATAGTATCAGCTAATCATATATTTAATGAATATCATAGACACTCGATGATGTGGTATCATATCACTCAGTCAGCGCACATCTAGATACTTGTATCATAGTTCATCTTACTTCACCAGTCCGTAAACCGTAGGATCAACTCCTCTCACCACAGAATTTTCTAGATATAAAAATTACTATATTTTATCGATTCAGTCCACAAATTTGAAATAAAGTCCACAATTCCACTTATCGCCACATAGTGTGTTACTAATACATGACGAATGTTGGCATTTATTTAGAGTTCTGTTCACTAGGCGTTTGTTTAATTAAACGTTCTTCCAGTACGAATATTATTTAGCACATTTTAATTTGTTAAATGTTTTTTAGCGATGCACTGTTTAAAACAATCAATAATATATCTATGTTACATTAAAATTGTTCAGGTTGGAACGCAACAACTAGCGGTCGCGTCGTTAGGACGTTTTTCTTCATTCTTGTCTATGTATGTCCACTATACATACATCTATGTGATGCGGTACCAATAAGTTGACTACTAGTTGTCTATGGGGAGAAGCCAGTCCTCGAAATGTTCTCGCACAGCACTCCAATCAATTGCGAGGACGCCCGCGGCCGCGCGACCCATCTCGGTCCTGAAACAAACCATAATGTGAGTATGGGTCACCGAATGTGGATGAATAAATACGTTTATAGGATACATTAATTTTTATACAAACTCACCTTGCGAGGTCTGTTATAATCACGATCACGATACATATTAGTAAGGGGACCGTCCCGATACATGCCTGAATCGTTGCGGTCGCCGTGGTCATTATAATCGCGAGGTCCGTCTTCGTCTACGTCATGAACATCTCGAGGGTCGCGGTAGTTTCGAGAGTCTCGGTGGTCTCTGGAGTCACGCACGTCGCGGCGCTCGCGACCGTCTCGTGTGTCGCGCCCGTCACGACCGTCACGTGAGTCACGGGTGTCCCGTCCGTCCCGCCCGTCTCTGGGTTCTCGTCCGTCCCGCCCGTCCCGTCCGTCGTGGCCATCGCGCCCGTCACGCTTCTCGCGATAATCACGATAGTTATTACGATAACCGCCACGTCCACCGTCATGATCCTCACGATTATTGTCCTGATTACTGTGGTGAGGAACCTTGCGGGAATCCTCTTCCTCCTGACGTCTTTCATAGTGAATAAAATCGTCAAAAATAGAAGTTGAATGACAATAGCAGTGCATGATACGCAACACTTGCAACCCTTTGGCGTGGGGCACTTCCTGGGTGTCCCGAGAATTTGTCACAGGCTTGTTTTCGTTATTCTCTAATTTGATATGACGCAACTGCACGTTCGGAACGTCCTTAACATAGACCCACCTAACGCGAAACTGTCCCTTCCACTTGTCCTGTGACCACACACTGGAATTAGAATTGTAGTCGACGGCACTAACCATGCGCGCCATACCACAGAAGTGTCCGCTTCCGTTTACCGAAAACAAGAGGTAGACGCAGCCGCCCTCCCTCTCGCGTTCGCGGAATGCCGCGTCCAGCCGCTTGTTGCCGTGCTCCGTGCTGCACCAGATCTCGTACTTGATACTGCGGTGGATGTCGTCCTCCGAGTACGACTTGATCACGAAGAACCGCGCGAGTGGCGCGCTCAGATCGAATTCCTTTGGATTGTAGTCATTCTTGACGCGCAACTCGTCAAGCACGGGGTGTGGTTGCGCGGGCGGCGGTGGTGGCGGCGGGGCCAGGGGCGGCACGGCCAACTGTGGGCGCGGCGCATGCTGCGGTGGCGGATGCGGGGGGAGAGCGGCGTGCGGGGGCATTGCCGGGTGTGGGGGCGGCGCACGGGGCGTCCAGGCCGGTGGCGGAGGATGTGGAGGTGGGTGACGCAGCGTAGGCGCGGGAGGCGCGGGCATGGGCAGCGGCGCGGGAACGGGCGGCGGCTGCATCGGCGGTGGGGGCGCAGTAGCCACAGGCGCACTCTTGCCCGCGTCCCACGCGCCAATGTCCATGTTGTGTTTGCCCGGTATGATAGGCGGCGGGGGCATGCCGGGGCCCTTCTTTTTCGCCGCGCCTCCCTGCGAGGTTGGGGCGGGCTTGGCAGGCTGGCTCGCGATAGACGCCCACGTCATCTTTTTGGGTTGCGAACCACCCGACGCGTCCTTGAGTTCTTGAGGGCGGTCCTTCTCCGCCTTGTGCTCGCCGAGCGACAGCGCCTGCACGCCGACGTCGACGGCCTTAATGCCGTCCGGCACGTAGAGCCCGTCTGCTCTGTAGTAGTCATCGTACTGCTTGGCGCGACCGAGCTGGCCCCAAGTTGAGTAGTCGCCATTGCCATGAAAATAATTAAACGTCGACGCCGGCTGTCCGAACGCAGCGGTCGAAAACGGTGTTGTGGACGGTCCGAATACACCTGAAATAGTAACAGAATGCTTTAGTGAGGCAAATTCAGAGGGATGGTAATATTAAAAATGTATGTAATCTGATCTTATGAAACTTGAGGTGAATAGTAATTCGATGGTATATAAACAAAATGTAATTGGCTGGTGATACATAAGACAGGTGTGGTTTCCACAGAAGCAAGATATTCATCGATGTATTGTCGTTTTGTTGTATGAATATATTCATGTAAGTGGATGATATCGTGACATCTTTTCTCTTGTTACTGAATGAATACTAGCTACCATCCATTCCATAAGAATCGTGAGGATTGTATCCTCCGAATGTCATCGGGTCTGTTCCATTGGTGGACCATGTCCCATCCCCGACTCCAAAAGCTTGATAAGGAAGTGCTGTTGTACCGTAATAACCTGAAATGACGAAAAAATATTTGTCTCTAAACAAATATCTTGAAAACTATGAAATATCTTAAAAAGCAACAAGATACAAAAGATGTTTACTAAAGAAATACTAATACAACAAAGGGTTCAATATGGTTATTATAGAATTACAATGAGTGGAGGTAGTAAATTATACGACAATAATCTGAAAGCTTCTGCAAGGGGAATTGACTAGAGGAAGTGTAAATGAGATGTAGTTCTCAGAGCTGCTGACTGGGTAACATGGCTAGTTATGTAGTAGTATTAGTAGATGGTGCAAAGGTATGTACCTACCTGCCACGCTGTAGTGGTCGGCCGCGGTCGAGATGGGTGGTGCATAAGTTGGCTGTTGCTGCCGCCATGACACCTCCGCCAACTCGTCTCCGCCGCTCTCTAGATGTTGTTCTTTCGGTGCATTTGTCACTGCAGACACAAAAAAAACACAGCAATCAGCATATTGACATGAGGGATCCAGTCTAATTCCTGAATTTGTTACATAAAACAATATTTTTCCAGCGATGGACGTCATTCAGTAACGATAAATATTTTCTTTTGATAGGGGATTTAAGCTAAACTTCTAAGCTGACCTCCCTTGACACCAATTTAAAATATATTTCTAATGTAAAGAAAGAAATGGGTTATTTGTATATGGTATTGGCAAAAAATCTTATTGTTAAAGTTGGAATATTACCAAAATAAAATTAAAATAAAAACGCTTGACTAATTTTAAACTAAGATTTGGAGCTACGTGTTTAGTATCGTAAGGATGCGGTCCCCGCGACTTCAAATAGGAAAATTAAAAGGAAAGTCGTAAATATCGTATTTTGTATGGTATTTATTTATATTTTATGTCGCCATTGTTACTCTGTGAATTTTTTGTATCTTTATTATGTGTGCTCAATAATGTTTTTTTTTCTTGTTAAATATATCACCACGAACAATATATGAGCCGCCTCTTGAGATCACAGCTGATTCATCCGCCGAGCCAGCTCTATTTAGAGTCCCGAAAATATGTCATCCTATATATTCGGAACAGCGTGTAAGCGTGTCCACGGAAGTCGCGTCCCACCCTTAAGGCCGTCTCATCCATCAAGGAACAAGAGTCGTCGCATCGAGTATCTTACCATCGTCACGCATCAAGCCATTCGGTTCCTAAATGGCAGTGCAGTTGGTGGTGGTAAAAGTATGTCGTTCAAGCTGACGTGGCCAGGATTCGTCCAACATTCATCCGTGCGGCGATTACAAAACTCGACTAATCCATCAAAGTATCTGAGTTAGGCATTGAAAACTCTACAACGGCTATTGTGCATAAGCATGTTTGGCTAAGATGCGTAAGAATGTTTGATATAAACTTAGAATACTATCTACAGTAGCAAAAATACGTACCAATAGTCAAATATTTTACCTAAAGATTCATTTATTACAATGTATGTAAGCACAAATTCCTACCCCAAAGCAGTTTTAACCCTTAGTGATGATAGTTAAATGTTGTAAGGAGCTAAAACCAATGAATATGAAGATACGCAATTATTGATTAAGGATTGAGGTTTTATCAATCTGAAACATGAAAGAACTGCTTTTCTTCTTTTAGAAAAGTAAGTGCAATTCTATTGGCACTTTGAAGTACTTCATAATCCCATATATTGTTGCCTGAATTCAATAAAATATTCAAGCAACAATAAAGTTGTAGTTATTTATTCAGTTGATACGCCATTTAAATATTGGAACACACTTATATTTTAGTCTTTATTTCTAGTAAGTTAACATTCAATTTCCAATATGTTTATATTTTCATCATAACACAATATTTGTATACACATTCATATATTCCATTGGTTGCAAGATTTTAGAAACATGAAGTAACCTATTTCACTGAAAATGAATCAATACTTCAGACCCCATTCATTTAGAATCTGAAATCCTGAACTATTTAACTGATCATGTCAATGTTTAACTATTATTTCTGTAATATATGCCACTGAACATATTAAACAAATTAATTATGGTTCAATTTCATATAACTATTCAATACAAAGTGATAATATCATATGATTGGCAATCATCAAATAAATAAATAAAAAATCCTGACTTATTAAGAATTTTCAAGCATACGTACAGAGTCCTGTAAAATCACTGAATCACATGATATGCAACAGTAATTTCTAGTTTTGCAAATAATCATTATTTCTGATTTCATAATTATGAAGAACATTGGATTGGTTTACACAATTCTGATCACAACATTTCTAGGCGAGTAGAAGTACAACAAACGTAGCCTTCAACACAGTTAATTAAACACCTGTATATTTATTTGATGATTAATTCAGATAAAATAATGGTAAAACCACACTACTTCTATCAATCTAAACTATTCAAATGTTGCATCTCAGACATGGTCTGATAAACAAACATACTACTAAGGACAATACACTATGATAGAGATTTTTATATAGTATATATTATTCTAACATTTTAACACAATAATTTATATGTTGTAACAATATTAATAATGTAATAAAAAAACAGATAAAAAGTCCTATTAGCACCATAATGGCATTAAGTCCGCCTTTATACTTATATGTGCATAAAGTTTTAAAAATAAATAAAAAATAATCAACTTCTACATGGAGGAAGTTACAGGTTAAATGTTTATATCTTGATAATATGGTTTCGTATTGCAAAAAAGTAAAACAAAAAACCATTTTCTTTCCATTGTGTAAAATAAGCTCTAATTATTTCCTTGTCTGTCATCAAAATATTGTTATGAATTAAGTAGTGGAAATAATTACCTGCATCCAACATTTAAATGAAAACATTGATGTGGTTTGTTTTATCAAAATAAAAATGTTTTCTTAAATTTACACATAAGTCTTCATAAAGTGATTAATCATCCCTCTCAGATAGTATGTGGGGACATTCCTGTTTGTTATCCCTTAAAAATACTGAACGTGGCTTTGAAGCATGGCATGTTGCCGTGTGGTCTGACATAAGTCAAACTCACCTTGTAAAAATAATAGTAGACATCAGGTGCCAAGAACCAGTTTTTCTGCACCAGATGGGAGTGTCATATCATATTTATATACATAAGCAAGCAGGTGCATGCAACCATTTTTTTGTTGCACCTGCTGCCTTATGAACTTCTTATTGTGTCAATATATTCTATCTATATATCTACTATATAAAAATAAGTCGGGTTTTCCTTCCTGACGCTATAACTCCAGAACGCACGAACCGATTTCCACGGTTTTGCATTCGTTGGAAAGGTCTCGGGCTCCGTGAGGTTTATAGCAAAGAAAATTGATAAAATTTTACGCGGGTAACACCGCGGGGCACAGCTAGTATATATATATATTCTACACTCAACACATACAAACACATTTCCTTTACAGGCTGCAAATGTGTGTGCAAATTTACTTAGTGGATATTTGTTTGAAACATACTGAATAATAGCTCTGAATACTACAAAGCTGCTGATTCATATCAGTATTGTGACACATGAGCACAATTAATATGTACTCGTAACAAATAGATTCAATTTCAAGTCAGTTCTTCTCTTAGTTGTCATAATGGCAGTGTTATTGAGGCAAGGTCAATATTTTTAATACAACAAAGATGTGAAATCATTTAAGGGTGCAGTTATAGCAAAGCTATAAAATAATTGTATTAACTTTTGAAAAATGTGCCTTGGTAACAACCAAGGCAAAATTAATATTTAACAATATTCAGCATAAGTTTCACTAAACTAAGTATTGACCAAAATAATGTTACCTACCAATTAATTTTAGTTATAACAAGAATTAAAACAGGTTCTGAAACATATGAGAGAATAACTTCTTAGCATTCCAAAGATTCCTCTGTACGGGGTCCTGGGTAAGAAAGAAACTCCAAGCAGATCACGAGACATGTGATGTGGGTGTAGGTTTTTGGAGCCCTTATCCAATATACATCACAATACACTTTTACAACTGATATGAAAGTGCTATTGCAGCTTAGGATACTTGTAATTTACAAGCCAAGCCCTTTCTGCAGGTTATGGCGATTTTGGAATACCTCTCCTTCCCACTTCTACACAATATGTATATTGTGTAGAAGTGGGAAGGATAAATATGTAGCATTTTTTAATTAGTTAGGTCATTTTTAATTGTTTTTTGTCTCTAGGTATATTTGTTCTAAAATAATCCAATCAGGAGCAAACTGGCATTTAGAGTTGAGCCTTATTAGTTTGCCTTTTATTGTGGTCAATCCTTTTTGTGCTTTGGCTACAAAAAGGCTTACTGCTTCGAATATCATTAAAGTATTCTACTATGGCTACACAATCCCACAAATATGTGCCTTTCAGTACAGATTGCTTCTTGCAGTGAAGCAACATTTTTCAGAGGTTTTTTCCCTTGTTATTATCTCAAAGAAAGTACATTTGGACAGAGTAATAATATATCCAATAAATGAGAGTGATATATTTGCTGTGGGTGCAATACTTAGTCTTAGGGCAATTATTGATTCTGATTGTAACTTGAATATAATTTTGTAGATTAGTATATACACATGCAGATCGATTATTTGTGTGGCCAGCGGTCATGTTTGTGTCAGAGATGTTAAAACTGTTTAACTTCAATATGGCTTGAAGTCAAATAAACCCCAACAGAAAAAAAGGAGCCTTGATGTGAAGTTTCAAGCCAACGTCTATCTGTGTGTTACTACATATGACCTGACACCCACAATTTTGGGGAACCCAAAATCCAAGTCATGTTGGAGATCTTAATTTATTATAAACAGATGAATTGAACCACTTTATAGGAATGTAGGCCTGCTGTACATCAATGAGTATATTACCTGAACAGAGTAAATACCTTTACAACTTGCATGCACTAATTTTTAGCAGTGTTACATAAACATAATGATATATTCAATAGAATAAGGTCACTTGTAAAATAATGAATTAACTATTGGGTGTGTAACTTGTATCAAACATACACCCAACTTGATGCAAGAAACATTTTGTTTAGCCAATACTATAAACAACAAAGTTTATTGTTTATTGAAGATAACTAGTTATCTTTACACAATGTAACAAAACTGCCTTCAATTATATCAAATAATAATCAACTTACTGTGTCCCATCAAGAAATACATGTTGGTATCTCAATCCTTCACCAATAAATGGTTTCATTGATTTTGTGTGGGTGGTAAAGATTTTTCAAGTTATTTTAGATGTATCTGTGGGTAGCCGCCCACATACAAATAATCACATACAAATTGCCCATTTTTCTCCTATTAGTTATTATGCCAAACAAATTAATTATAATGACAGCTCAAGCTATCATGCAAGAACATTCAGTGATTATGATATTCTATCTCTTCACGCAAGTAAATAAAAAACAAAAGTGAAAGCTAAAAAGATTACGACGCTAATCGCAGCATCGCATTATCGAGAAACAAACGCGAACTCGACCGGTACGCGGTTCCTCCTACCGAGAAAACACTTGCAACGTCATAACGATACCATCTTTACCTTGGTTCCCTTGCCCTTTCATCCGCTACGACCGCCACAATCATGAAACAAGAAACAAAACAACAGTATTAGCTACAAAATGAAAGACTATACCACGTAACTAAAACATAAAGATAGCGTAAATCCGAAATACCTGATCTGACACGCCTGCTGACATTGGCCGCGATTTTGGGAATATAGAGCACTTATAGAAGTCTTTAATCACGACAATATCAAAATAAATCACATTAGTTTCACTACACAGTGTCCAGAGCGTCCGAGATTCACTTAATTATTCTAAATGTCCGTGTTGTATAAAAATCCACCGTGAGTCCGAAACGGATGGACGTTTGTTAATGGCGGCCGTTTCAGTGTTGCCAATTTTTTTTCGGAAGTTAACGGTTTGTTGATAACCGAAAACTACATGTCAAAAT
This sequence comes from Pseudoips prasinana, assembly GCA_951640165.1. NCBI lineage: Eukaryota > Metazoa > Arthropoda > Insecta > Lepidoptera > Nolidae > Pseudoips > Pseudoips prasinana. The sequence continues at coordinate 14,731,664 of OX621236.1, read as the reverse complement.
GGACATTCATATAGACTTTTGATGAGGTTGAAAAGCGCTTTCTGCAAATTTCAAAGAACTACCTACCTTCACCGTATGAACAATGGTTTTTAATTTGACTGGATACTCTAGGTAATTCTGGTCTAGTTTTGAAATTCAGTATATTAATTCGATTTATAGCCATTATAAGAAGGATCAACATCTTTTATTGGCGTTTACAGTCATATAGACACAAAAACAAACACAATGGTAGGAAAACAAAATTAAATAAATAAATAAATAAAAAAAGCAATCTATACCATGGGACATCTAATTTTAAACTAAACAAAGCTTCTACTATGGAAACCAGATAACTGATATTATTATACTTACTACTTTTCTTTTGTAAATACCTACCTAGTTGTTTTTAATAGATAATTACACCCGGACTCAGTACAAACAGACATGTTCATGCACACAAATATCTGTCCTAGGCGGAAGTCAAACCCACAACCTGCTCCGTGAAGGCAAGTATCTACTACTATCATTAATTTATTGCTTAATATCCGAACCGATATGACAAACTTCAAGAAGCGAACCTATTCTATTCTTAAAGGCCGGCAACGAACTTGCGGCTCCTCGGGTGTAGCGAGTGTCCATGGGCGGCGGTGATCACTTACTATCAGGTGAAACACACCTCGTTTGCCATCCTATTTTATATATAAAAAAACCTATGTGTTGTATTCATATATACTGCACAGCGCTAAAGATATATTAATTTGTGAACGCTGGCGAAATTTTTAGGAACTCAAATGTAAGTGTCACAAATAAAACATTATTTCTTATTATACTTATCTACTTCAAATACTTGTACTTATAATACTGAATTTAAAAATACATTTTCATTACAATGTAAATGATTTTTCAATGCATTTCTGGCGGGCGCCATAATGCCTTACAGGTAACCGTAATACGTAAGGCAGGGGTTACCTCTGACATGGCTTATACTGTTGTCTATAGACAACAACCGCGACCGACAGCTTAACTTTACAAATATATAATTCAGGGACACAAAGTCCAGACTCAGAACAACTATAATATGGGTTACACAAATAGTGGATCTACGCGGGAATCGAACCCGGGACACGAAGTGGCGAGGCGACTGTCTTAACCGCTGGGCACGGACTCACCGCGCACTTACATGCTTTACCTCGCCGATCACTTACGGTCCGATGATAAATAATTATTAACCTGGTGAAACCATGATACTTTTTCCTTCCATTTCGTAGGACTAGCATAAAACTATAAACACTAGATTTTCATAGGAATAAGTAGGTTGTAAGTGATACCGTTGTTCCATTCCTGTGCTTAACGTATGCTTTTAAATTCATCTCTGTACTTACTCGCTGGTTGCTAACAAGTTTCGGCGCTCAGCATTGTTACTAAAGCTGATAATTCAGTGTGTAACTATTTCCATTTATTATTGAGTAGCAAACATGCAAGTTTAACATTTATAGTATTTTCTAATGAGAACTTCATAAGAAAGACGCCTTGGAAACAAGATTGTAGGTAGTCCTTAAGGCATTTATTACCGTAACGAGCTACTATCTTCGTGAATGAGATAGTCTTGATGGTAAGTCTAGATTTTACTTCAGAGGCGTGCGACCCAGTTTTAAAAATGAATTCCTATGCTGAACAGAGTACATTTATCGAAAAAGATATTACTATCTATTGTTGCCCGATATTTGAACTCGGAGAAATGTTAACAACTATAGAATTTTCGACTGGCGTAATGTATTTCAGAAACGCTTATGTCAGAGGTTAAATGTAATTGCTCTTTGAAGGGAATAAAACTGAAAAACATTTTATATACATTGTATTAATAATTCTTTCATTCTGCATTATTTTTTCACAAAAAAAGATGAAATTGTCTTTGTGCCGCTAGCAGCTTTTTGTCTCGCTTTTTCCTTTGCCGTCAATGGTTTTTCTTTTTTTACTTCATTGAAGTTCTTATCTGGTATACTGAACCCATTCTCCTTTGATTCATTTTCTGAAGTATCACATTTAACTCTTTTGTTCGTTTCATTAACTTCTGCCTCCGATTTCCGTTTTTTACCAATAGTTTCAATTAATTCTGGCTTGAAATTAAAATGCTTTTCCAACAAATTAGCCAAGTCTTCTGATAGGTATTCGGACACTATGCCGCATGCATACTTCAAGAAGAATTCTGAAACCAAAGTTCTTTTTTTAAATTACCCCCTTCATATACTATCTAATGTTTGAATTTGTCATACATAGAATAGACTTCTTGTGATTCGCATCTCTATGAGGGTACGCAATGTTGACGCAAAATGTCTAATACCCACAACTGGCACCGACATTACAATGAACACTAACCGTAAAATGCCGTCCGAAGCATGGACACTCAGAAATTATAATATAATTATAGGCGGTCACCCATCTATGAAATGACCGCATGCCCAAATGCTTAACCTCGCCGATGACTTACGTAACTCATGCAATTTGCTAAATAACGAAATCTTTACTATTATAAATTTTATTTTCTTTTTAAGTGTTTTCATACAATACATATACCTAAATATCTAGAAATAATTATGTATACTTAAATGTCCTGAATATTAACAACCGCTTTTATAAAGTCTACTCGAATAAAAATCGGATTTGTTTTATTTATTATTATTATTAAACACGGATAACATTTAAATCAAATCGGATTGAGATAATGACGTCATATTTACAACGACATTTATCGAATATGCAGTTCAACTAAGAACTGTTCTTCAAGTAAATGAGTCGAGTGTGTTATGAACACTTTAAAATCTTGTCTTGGAAAGTGCTGTACCTACGCAAGTACCCCCATACTTGCGTACAGCCCTTTGACCCTTCAGGATATTTTGTACTAACTTTGAAATCTAATATCTCACTAGATTGAACAGATTGGTATGAAAACAAAAAAACTAAGAAATACTTCAAGTTGTGTACCATTTTTACGTATAAAAGTTATCACTGGTTTCGTATTTTTTACGTGTATTTTGCACAAACAAACAGACAAAAATTCCAAAAATTAAGTTATTCTTAAACATAGGCTAGCCTAGGCTATTTTTTCGGTATTTTTTTCGATCTATAACAACGAATTTTCAACAGATTTATAATATGTAGACTAGCTGTCCCGGCGAATTTCGTACTGCCATATTTTTTTCCCGTCTATACTGCCTAACGTTTAATATTTGAATAATTATTTTTAATGCATTGTTTGAGTATAACATTTTTCGTTAATTCAAAACAGTGTTGAAGAAACCTCAACAAAAAGAAAGTATCTCAGTCTTCTGTCATCGCGCACTCACTTTTCTGATAGTTTTAGTTTTATTTCATTTTCATACAAACACCTGACAATAACAAACACCTAAAAGAAAGGTGTATTCAATTTGGTGCAGTCGTTTGGGAGTTATGAGCGTACAAACATTTCGGTGATAAATTTTATTTATACAGAATTCTAATTTCAGCCTGAGTGATGAAAAATCTATGTGTTAGAAATGAGTTAACATTCGCTCTACTTCATCGGTAGGTATGAACTTAGTAAATCTACATGTGAGCTTGTTATGGAGGGAGAAAAAGTCGAAAACACTGAATGATGTCATTTGTGTTGCAGGCCTTTGCAGATCATGCTCCATAGTTCCAAGTCAAGTAAACAAGCATATGGCCAAGGCACCACTAACCATTAGCTGCCTCGTTGGTCTAGCGGTAGCGTGTTCAACCACAGATAATGAAGACATGGGTCCAAATCCCGGGTCAGGCCAAAAAGTGGTTTTGGGATTTTTTCATAAAGAAAATTTCTCAATATCAGCCCAAAGTATGGGAGTTTTATACCCCCGTGCCTCGGAGAGCACGTAAAGGCGTCGGTCCTATACCGGACCGGAAAGATCGGGTCGTGTCGTTAGTCGTGCTATCAGATCATGAGAGTGATGGAATGGAAAGTGCCCCTGTATTTGCGCACACTTGGGCACTATAATATGTCCTGTGCAGTTGGCTAGTCTCCATTGAGATAAATATAAATTCGGCGTGCAGGTCAGTATTATTATTATGCATGGTTGCATGTCATGGTAGAAAAGAACATTAAAAACCATTTGAAATTCGTATATACCTTCATCAACATTATCATTATTAATGTTGCTAGATACAAATGTAGTTGATGTAGCGCCAGACGTCACATGGATGTTTTTCTCTCTCAGCACTTTGGCCAATCTTCGGACACGCCCTTCTAGCCATAGCAATGTCTTCTGTTCATTGTATTTGTAGGCTTTCATTTCTGGTGGTCCCTGTCATAATAAAAACACATTAGGCATGCGTTACCTTCATATGTTATATAAAAAAATGTTTTAAATTAAACAAAATAAGGACTGTTTTAAAAAACTGACTACATCTTTTGATTACATACAACTGATTTGTATAAATTATATGGGACTATTTCATAAGCATTAAAACGATTGAAAAAAAAATTATCTAAGATAAAAAAAAGCTTGTGTTACACTAGCTGTGCCCTGCGGTTTTATCCGCGTTAAATTTTATAAATTATCACAGCTCCTCCCCCGTATGTGATAGCGTGATAATATGTTACCTGATTATACGACCTGTAAGTAATATTCATGCAAAATTTTAAGTAAATCCATGCAGTCCTTTTTGAGTTTAGCCCGGACATACATACAAACAAACAGACAAAAATTCCAAAAACTATATTTTTGGTTTTGATATGGATTTTAGATCACGCCTCTTTTTTTAAATATTCAATGATTTTATTATATATGTATAGATTGATAACATTCTTTTTTGGAAGTTGGTTAATTAGTTTAGTTAGCCAAATTATACAAAAATCAATAATATGGGAACCAGACATTTTTTTGTGTTTATTATATATTTTGGAGCCAGTCTTCACATTTTTGGAGCTATATTATTTAAATTTTTCATCAGTAGCATATTTTCTATTAAACTTAAAGTGAGTATTACAAATAAAATAATTATAAGCTTTTAAAGCTTTAAGTCTGCAAGTAATGAGCAGAAGCTAGTTTTAAAATATACATTAAAAATCTTCTTATAATGATATTGTCCAGTGATGAAGTGAAAGGCTAACTGAAACCATTTTCTTAAAAACAAAATAATAATGATAATATGCAGGAGAATATTACCTTCGCATCACCAATGTCATTTAAATGGGGAATGAAATCAAGAATCCTGTCATAACCTTTTTCTGATAGTAAGTCTTCTAATGGAACTGCTTTATTGCTGCATTGTTCTTTTAACTTTGGCAGAACTGGAAAGTAAAAATATATTTCTTATTATACAATACCAATATATTATGCACAAAAATTTTTAATGTTGAATGGGTATGGATGAAATTTGGAAGGGTGATAGGTTCTAATCTGAATTAACAGATAGGCTAATCAATTGCTAGCTTGCACCTGGAGGAAGTATCTAAATATGCATGTACCTACATACACATATAGATCCTTTCTGTCCAGGATAGTGCTCTTTGAAGTATTTGAATTTCATTTATTGTCTATTTTGATTCAGACTTGTTTCCCATAGGGGTATACAGAAACAACAGATTTCCAATTCCATAGCCATGTTTTCAGTTGTTAATAAGATATGTGTACAATTGATTCTTGGATTATGGTTATTTCTGAACCTTACTGCTAAGTATATTGTGATATTAAGATCTTGAATCCACTGTACTGTGACTATGATGGTGGCACTCCAGGACTAGATCACTGTTGAATTGATTCTTCTCTAAGACAGACGCCAGCACATCCAGCTACCCCCATCTTTTAATCTCTTTTATTGATTTTCAACTTTATAACATAAGTATAAGGTTCACTTTCAATTGGGGAAATTTAACAGATTAGGGTTTTATGTATAGGTATATGATGTGCTAGCATCTGTACCAAATAATTGTCTGAGATTATACAAATGGATATACCATGCACATTTATTTCCACACATTTGTCTTGCATGTATGAAGAATATAATGACAGTAATCGAGGCAAAAGACGTGTGCAAAGATTGTGACAAATGGAAATCCGTTGTCTCTGCCTACCCCTCTGGGAAACAGGCGTGAGTAATGTAATGTATGTATGATATGTATGTATGTATGTCTTGTAAAATAGAGTTAAGGTTAGCCAGGTTTGTTAATATTTAGGTCACACCAACCAGCTCCTAAAGTGCAATTCGTTTTCAAACGAGCTTGAGCATGTTATGAAATTACTACATGTAAATTACATAAATGCTTAGATTACTTTAGTCACTAATTTAATGCAATTAAATAACAAGCACAATAAATTTACTTAAAGCTTTTAAACAGATTTCCTACTGAGTTATTGAAAGTGTTTTCAGGTACTGTCACATCATGTACTGCAGGTAAGGGTAAATATTTGATGATTCAGAAAGAAATATTCGAATGAAATTACATTCAATTCAAATTGTAAATAAATATGACTATGGTTGTATTTTTACTATAAGGGCTGTAAGATCTCGCTGTCCCCGTAATATTAAGTATTGTATTGGCCTACTAACTGTGACGTGTATATATATAACTTTTTCAACAGAGTTGCGTTTACATATCGCCGTTGATATACAATGCTTTGCCTAAATCGATTACTGATCTGCCGTTTAAAATGTTTAGTATCGAATTGCGTAAATGGTTGTTGCAGGAATGTTTTTACTCTCTTAATGAATTTTTCGCCAAATATCCCTGTAAGTTTTTTGAAGTTATACTTCTTTTGGCGCGATGGAGAAAAATGATGAGAGTGAATGCACGATGCGCGCGCACACCGACACCAAAAAATTTAACAGCATGAAGTTAGGGCCGGGACACATAAACACGATACGACGTCGTGTCGTACCACGATGCGGCGTATTTGTACGCATACGCCATATATGTACGCCGTATCGTGGTAATACACGACGTCGTATCGTGTTTATGTGTCCCGGCCCTTCGTTCTAGGTGGTATGAGAGTGAATTGTTACGATGCACGCGCATCGTAAAAATAACAGCATGACGTTAGTTCTAGGTGGTATGAAAATTGATAACTATGTTCAAGTTGTATATTAAGAAGTATAACTTCTAACGCGTGTACATAAGTACACACAAGTATTTTTACTCTTGGTCTTGTATCAAAATTAAAGTATCAAAGTTGAAATATATGTAAACAGTTTTATTTTTAATAGATGATAATTGTATTTAATCTTACTATTTAATTAATAAGAGTTGACTAAGTTTATTTATATAATTTAATAAGTTAATTGATAAAATAAATCCAATTTATTAATATCTAGTGTTATGTAACCCTTTGCATGCTGCTGTGTCGGCGAAACATGTTGATCTATGTAATTATAACAACCTTGTACCGTGTTTCTGGCAAATAAATGTATTCTATTCTATTCTAAAGAATATTATTAAGTGTTTCTTATGTAGGTAAAATCCTACATAATAAAAACTTCACCACATTACATGGACTGGATGGATGCTAATTTTCTAGTATAGAGTAAATAATATTGATATAATTTCACCCTTTCCACTTACATAAATGTTTCCCATGGCATGTTAAATTGAAAATATTTAGACTTCTTCTCTTATATATATATTATTTTATTTTATTGCAAAATCATGTGTGGATAATGGGTTCCATACATGATTTTGCAAATGTCAAGAGATTATTCTGGCTGGTATTTCTTTATAACACAGTTTTCCACAGCAGAATCATTAAACATAATCCCTAATTCAAATTTTATGAATGCCAATCTAGTTTATCCACAATTGCTTGTCACACCTGAGACCGTGGGTTTGATTACCACCCAGGACAGATAATTGTGTGCATGAACATGTCTGTTTGTTCCAAGTCTATCTCTATTTACAAAAGCAAAGTAGTATATTTAGTATATCAGTTATCTGCCTTCCAGAATACAAGCTCTGCTTAGATTGGGATCAGATGGCCATGGTAAACAATGTCCCAGAATATTATTATATAATATGGAGTTAGCATCCACATGTACTTTACTTACAAGGTGTAAGGTTTTATAATGGTTTAAACAAAATATGATCATTTACCTAAGAACAGTGGGTTAACAGGAGTAACCATTTGTATACTTCCATCAGACTTAACAGTTTCTCCCACAAACCACGATCGATAGGACTCGTCAAAGGTAACAATTTCAAAGATTTTATTATTCGCATCGTCCAAACAGTATTTTGCGGGCTTCCCGTGTGCTGGATGTGGTAGGCTTACGATGCTAAAATTACTATTATTTAACAATGAATCTGAAAGATGAAAAGTATTATTATGAGATATATTAATAACATAATATAGAAATGAACATGAGCACAAATATGATGATGTTTGTCGGCACCTCTAACTAAAAGTATCCACGAGTTTTCAATACGACTCTTTGCCGGTGATGCTGAAACTGTGGGTACTGATTTCTTTTTAGATCGTGTAGACATTGCGGTATATTACTCCGCTAAAATATGAACTTATATTATTTTATAATATATAATAAAACAATTTCATTAATTTCCCGCGGTTTTGTATACTTTGTAAATAATGACAGCCGTGACAGGTAAAACAGATTAATTTTGACAAAATCGGTGTTGCCAATAATGTTCTCCTGCTACTCATCTACTTAAACTCTAAATAGTATTTGGCTTTTTTTAACGATTAATAATTTCTTTCGTCTATTGGCCTATCCGACAAGTGCCACCATTAAGAGTTGAAGTGTGCTCCTGGACGAATTTCCACCACGGCCAGCAGCGGCCAGTCTTTCGGCGAACAGTCATCTGCGCGGGACATCTGACAGTGCACAAGTATGTGCCCAAACACAGGGGCACTTTCTATTCCATCACTCTCGTACTCCTATGGGACGACTAGATACACGTCTGGAAAGGGGCCAGGTACAAGACAGACTGCTTTACATCACAGAGTACATTTGGCTTTACATGCTCTGTGAGGCATATAAATACCACCAACTCCCTGACTCCGGTCTCTGGGCTGATACTAAGAAAGACTAGAAAAATCCTAAATTCACTTAACTGATCTGGGTTTTGAAGTCGGCACCTCATTATTTACTGTTGAATGCGCTACCGCAAAACTCAAAAATTACCTCACTTTGTGAGGTAATTTTGTCACACTTTGTCACATGTTATTTTTGATCCCTATAATATAAAAGTATCATCTAAAAATATGTAATTTTAGAATTAATCCATAATTATTACAAAAAGCAATGCAAATTATTATTTGTTTCGATTGGAGAATTGGATTGAACCGAACGGGGAGTTCAAAATTTACATTAGCAACTGGCAACAAGTATTTATTTGACAGAAAACCGGATTCCTTGGCGGGCTTTCGAACGATTTGGCGCGTTTTTTAAACTCGTGAAATTATTTTTTTTAAATTCTCTATAAACTGTATATAAATAGTGTAAATAGTAATTATAACTGATTACTAAGTGTTCATTAGTTAATAGCAAGATGTCTGAGGGGGCTGATGACCCCCCAGACAAGGGAAGGAAAACTCCCAGAAAATCATCATCTAAAGAAAACAATGCACTAGATGAAGCTTTTTATAAGCCGTATATAAAACCGGGTTATAAACGGACATTTCCCGAAAATGTTTCGGCCCAAGTTTACACAGTGTATGTAGAATACGTTCAAGCAGAGCAAAATATAGGCAATGCTAACCCGCTGCTCTTGGCAGCACTTTTCAAGAATGAAGTAAAAGGGGTGGCAAACATAAAAAGAGTCAATGCTACCAAGGTGGGTGTGGACTTTTCCCAGGCCATTTGCGCCAACAATTTTTTGAACAATGAAGACTTCTTCATAAAGCATGGAATGAAGGCTTATATTCCGGCGAGAGCCGTAGAAATTATTGGAGTGCTGAGGTTTGTACCAATCAGTATTACTAATCAAGAACTCTTTAAAAAGTTATCCTCCCATTACGAAATTATCGGAGTGAGACGATTCACAAGGAAAGAGGATGGTAGGATCAAACCCTACACGTCCGTGAGCATTACCTTTCTGGCAAATAAGATACCTGACTACGTGTATTTAGATATATATAGGTATAGAGTACATGAATATGTTGCACCTCTGCTACAATGTTATAAATGTTTTAAATTCAACCACGGGGCAAAGGTTTGTAAATCTACCCAAAAATGCTCTAAATGTTCAGAGGAGCACCATTATTCCAGATGTGAGAACACAGATATCATTAAATGTGTAAATTGTCAAGGCCAGCATTTAGCCATTTCAAGAGAATGTCCTATTAAATTACGTAAAATTCAGGAAAAACAGACTAGAACTTACGCTAATGTTACTTTAAATAATACTATTAATTTTGACAAACACTTTCCCGTATTGCAACAAAGAAAGGTTCATGAAACCAAGTCAAACACCACTGGCAAACCACAGGCACCACAAGTAGCGCAGGCGGCGGCAGCGCCACCTGCAGCACCACAGCCTAAATCAGTTCCTAGGAAAACTAAGGAGGAGAACAATATTTCAAGCCAACAATTAGTAGACGGTATAATAAAAAATGAAGACATCTTGAAAAAACTTGTTTCCACCTTGGTTGCTCTTGGGAATGACAATCATAAAATTACTAGACCATATATTAAAGAAGTATTAATTAATGTACTAAATAATGGATAAGCATTTTATTCGTCTATCATTATTTAATATAGAAGGCGTTATTAATAAGAAACCCCTATTATTAGAGTATTTATATGACGAGGATATTGATATATGTTTGCTGAATGAAACATGGTTGAAGAACACTTCATCCTTTCATATTCCTGATTATCACTATGTATATCAACATGGACCACACGGTCGTGGTGGCGTAGGTATCTTAATTAAAAATCACTTCAAGTACTCTGTACTGAACACACCTTATTATGAGTTTATGCAAAGTGTAGCAATTATTTTACATACTAAAATTGGTAACCTTACTGTTTTATGTACATATTGTCCACCTGCAAAACAGGGCAGAATCTTTAGAGGCAGGAGATTGAAACAATTGTTAAATGGTCTTCCGAAACCGATAATCTTAGCTGGTGATTTAAATGCCCATCATGTAGCCTTTGGCTGTCTTAGCACAAATCCACGTGGAGCAGAGGTTTATAACATATTTGATGAATATGATCTATGTATAATTAACACAGGTTCTCCAACTACTGTTGGTAGAATTAATCATAGTCAATCTGCCATTGACGTTACTTGTACTAGCCCTACTATTGCCCCCTTATGTGAATGGAAGGTTCATGATGATCCAATGGGCAGTTATCATTATCCTACCATTACAGACATCTACACAACTGTAGAAAAATATGAAATAGGTCCACCCACTCAAAAATATCTATATAAGAAATGCGATTGGTCAAAGCTGTCAAAAGAAAGTGAAATACTTTTTAACAATTTTGTGGTGTCACATGATAATCCACTTAAATGTTATGATGATTTTTGTGTAATCCTAAATAAACTTAAAGATAAATGTATCCCAAAAATTGTCAGAGATACTTATCATGTAAAAAGAAAGTCTGTTCCTTGGTGGGATGATGAATGTAGGGAAGTAGTTAAAATAGCTATAAATGCATTGAATTTTTATAGAGCTAACCCATCATTAGAAAATTATATTGAATATAAAAAGCTTAATGCAAGGAAAAAGAAGTTAATCAAAGAAAAGAAAACAAATAGTTGGAGGTCACTCTGTGAGTCGTTTAATAGAACTACACCAGTTAGTGTTATATGGAACTATATTAGACGATTTAAACGTGTAGGTGGTTCAAATATTCCGAGAAATGATGAATGGATTCCTGATTTTCTGGATAAGTATGCTCCGCAATCCCCATCTGAAAAAGAAACCAACAACATTGCATTGAATATAATTTTTGAGAAAACAGGTAGAGTTGAAGCAATTTTTATGACACAACCATTTTCTTGGCAAGAATTCATTACAGTATTGAATAGCAGGAAAAAAGACACTACTCCAGGTTTAGATGATTTTACTTATAAACTGATATCCAATCTTCATTCTACAGCCAAAAGATTACTTTTAGAAATTTTTTATTTACTTTGGGCCTCTTGTACGATACCTACTTCATGGAAAACACAATGTGTTATTCCTATAATAAAAAAAGGTAAACCTACTGATAACTGCAATTCCTACAGGCCTATTTCGCTTTCATCATGTATAGGTAAAATATTCGAGTCTATGCTAAAAACTAGATTAGACTATTTTGCAGAATCAAATAAAATATTACCTGTTCAACAATTTGGATTCCGCAAAGGCCATAGTGCCACTGAAAGCTTTACATCACTTATTTCTGACATCCAAACTGGTTTCCATGCTCATTCATCCACAGTTTGCGCGTTTCTTGATGTCCAAGGAGCTTTCGATAATGTAGACCCTTCTGTGTTGATAACAGTGCTTGGTGAACTTGGTGTCCCTGGAAAGGTTTGCAAGTGGATTTTTAATTGTTTGTTTAACCGTACCATGTTTGTTAAATTTAATAATATTCTACATGGCCCAAGACATGTATATAAAGGCACCATGCAAGGGGCTACCATATCTCCTCTTCTCTATAATCTATACACTTGTCAGGTTTTGTCATACCTGAATCTAAGGATTAAGTTTTTGCAATTTGCTGATGATTTAGTATTGTATTGTGTAAATAAAGATGTAAATATGGCAATAAACCATTTAAATCTTGCTTTGAATCAGCTGCATAACTATTATTCTAATAAACTTAAGCTTACTATAAGTCCTACTAAGAGTGCAGCAATGATTTTTAGCAAAAAACCATATGTTTGTTTGAATCCAGTGTTATATAACTGTGCTGAATTACCTTGGACACAGGAACATAAGTTTCTAGGTGTCTATTTAGACCCAAAATTGACCTTCCAACTGCATGTGACTTATATAATAAAAAATGCAGCAAAAGGGCTTAATATTTTAAGGTCCTTAGCAAGAGTACACTGGGGTTCAGATCCCAAAATATTGTCAATGCTGTACAAAAGTATTGTTCGCAGTCACTTTGATTATAGTGCTTTGGCATATTTAGGTGCCAATATAACAGTTCTCAGGAAATTGGATGTAGTTCAAAATAGAGCCTTGAGAATTATAACAGGGGCTATATGTTCAACACCAATTATAGCCATGGAAGCTGAAACTTGCATAGCTCCACTTATGTTAAGGCGTATACAAATAGCAGAGAGGTTTTGTTTAAAGTTATTAACCTCTGAAAATGAATTGGTGTTGAATAGCATTGCCCCTGGGCAAGCTTTACAGATGGCATCAGGCCCTTATTTAAGTTGCGAACAACTTTTATCTGGACAAGCTCCAGGTTTACCAAGAATTGCAGCACATGTAAATAATATTACTGTAAATAGTTTGTACAAAGATAAAACATGGCCTGTTTATAAAACTCTATTTAATTCTATTGTAAATACTGAAATTTTAACTTGTAGCACAGAAATCATTTGCCAAAGTGACTTGTTCCAGTATACTGAGGGCAAAAATTTGTATATAATATATACTGATGGGTCTAAGTCTGATTATGGAGTAACAAGTGCATTTTATGACCCTCAGACGAAATTTTCTCAATGTTTTAAAATAAATAATATGTGCAACATTTTCACAGCTGAATGTTATGCTATATATCAAGCTTTGCTGTACATTAATGCAAAAGATATTTTACATTCTATAATCTTTTCCGATTCAAAAAGTGCTCTCACAGCTATATATAACAATTCTTGTAAATATAATTTGTGTTACATTATATATAATATCAAAGAATTACTGTTTAAAATGTACGAAACTGGTAAAAAGGTAATGGTCAAATGGATACCTTCTCATTGTGGAATTACTGGAAATGAAACGGCCGACAGAGCTGCCCGTGGATCAGTAGATATAGATCACTCATCGATAATGAAGGTGCCTTTCACCGACTTCCATGCACTCCTGAGTTCGTCTTGCAAGTCCCTCTGGCTGCATTATTATAAGAAAATTACTGACACGAAAGCTAAATGGTATGCTGAAATCCAGAAGATTCCGCCCGCCCAGCCTTGGTATTATAAATTGGGAAGAAGAGAAAAATCGCGATCTTTCATAGTAACTTTGAATAGACTCCGATTTGGCCACCATAAAACCCCAGCTCACCTACATCGATTAAAGATTCTGCCAGATTCACATTGTGAACATTGCCTGGACCATTTTTGTGATATTACTCATATTATCTTTGCTTGTCAAAAATTTGGCATAGAGCGCCTGATATTTATAGACAAGATCCAATCTGTGGATAACCAAGTAATTTTACAAGCTCGCTTGGAAGAACTCCTAAAAGATCGGCGACTTTATTATTATATTTATAAATTCCTTAGCAATACAATAGGAAATGAAATCTAAAAAAAAAAAAAGAATGATTAGCAACGAGATGGCTCATAAGGCCGAAGAAGCCAGAGCCTAAAACATTATAAAAAAAAAAAAAAAAAAAAAAATGACAGAAAACCGTCCTTGGCGGGCTTTCGTTTTTTAAACTCGTGAAATAAATTTTTTTTAATTCTCTATAAACAGTATATAAATAGTGTAAATAGTAATTATAACTGATTATTATGTGTTAATTAGTTAATAGCAAGATGTCTGAGGGGGCTGATGACCCCCCAGACAAGGGAAGGAAAACTCCCAGAAAATTATCATCTAAAGAAAACAATGCACTAGATGAAGCTTTTTATAAGCCGTACATAAAACCGGGTTATAAACGGACATTTCCCGAAAATATTTCGGCCCAAGTTTATACAGTGTATGTGGAATATGTTCAAGCAGAGCAAAATATAGGCAATGCTAACCCGCTGCTCTTGGCAGCACTTTTCAAGAATGAAGTAAAAGGAGTGGCAAACATAAAAAGAGTCAATGCTACCAAGGTGGGTGTGGACTTTTCCCAGGCCATTTGCGCCAACAATTTTTTAAATAATGAGGACTTCTTCATAAAGCATGGAATGAAGGCTTATATTCCGGCGAGAGCCGTAGAAATTATTGAAGTGCTGAGGTTTGTACCAATCAGTATTACTAATCAAGAACTCTTTAAAAAGTTATCCTCTCATTACGAAATTATCGGAGTGAGACGATTCACAAGGAAAGAGGATGGTAGAATCAAACCCTACACGTCCGTGAGCATTACCTTTCTGGCAAATAAGATACCTGACTACGTGTATTTAGATATATATAGGTATAGAGTACATGAATATGTTGCACCTCTGCTACAATGTTATAAATGTTTTAAATTCAACCACGGGGCAAAGGTTTGTAAATCTACCCAAAAATGCTCTAAATGTTCAGAGGAGCACCATTATTCCAAATGTGAGAGCACAGATATCATTAAATGTGTAAATTGTCAAGGCCAGCATTTAGCCATTTCAAGAGAATGTCCTATTAAATTACGTAAAGTTCAGGAAAAACAGACTAGAACTTACGCTAATGTTACTTTAAATAATACCTACTATTAATTATGACAAACACTTTCCCGTATTGCAACAAAGAAAGGTTCATGAAACCAAGTCAAACACCACTGGCAAACCACAGGCACCACAAGTAGCGCAGGCGGCGGCAGCGCCACCTGCAGCACCACAGCCTAAATCAGTTCCTAGGAAAACTAATGAGGAGAACAATATTTCAAGCCAAAAATTAGTAGACGGTATAATAAAAAATGAAGACATCTTGAAAAAACTTGTTTCCACCTTGGTTGCTCTTGGGAATGACAATCATAAAATTACTAGACCATATATTAAAGAAGTATTAATTAATGTACTAAATAATGGATAAGCATTTTATTCGTTTATCACTATTTAATATAGAAGGCGTTATTAATAAGAAACCCCTATTATTAGAGTATTTATATGATGAGGATATTGATATATGTTTGCTGAATGAAACATGGTTAAAGAACACTTCATCCTTTCATATTCCTGATTATCACTATTTATATCAACATGGACCACACGGTCGTGGTGGCGTAGGTATCTTAATTAAAAATCACTTCAAGTTCTCTGTACTGAACACACCTTATTATGAGTTTATGCAAAGTGTAGCAATTATTTTACTTACTAAAATTGGTAACCTTACGGTTTTATGTACGTATTGTCCACCTGCAAAACAGGGCAGAATCTTTAGAGGCAGGAGATTGAAACAATTGTTAAATGGTCTTCCGAAACCGATAATCTTAGCTGGTGATTTAAATGCCCATCATGTAGCCTTTGGCTGTCTTAGCACAAATCCACGTGGAGCAGAGGTTTATAACATATTTGATGAATATGATCTATGTATAATTAACACAGGTTCTCCAACTACTGTTGGTAGAATTAATCATAGTCAATCTGCCATTGACGTTACTTGTGCTAGCCCTACTATTGCCCCCTTATGTGAATGGAAGGTTCATGATGATCCAATGGGCAGTTATCATTATCCTACCATTACAGACATCTACACAACTGTAGAAAAATATGAAATAGGTCCACCCACTCAAAAATATCTATATAAAAAATGCGATTAGTCAAAGCTGTCAAAAGAAAGCGAAATACTTTTTAAGAATTTTGTGGTATCACATGACAATCCACTTAAATGTTATGATGATTTTTGTGTAATCCTAAATAAACTTAAAGATAAATGTATCCCAAAAATTGTCAGAGATACTTATCATGTAAAAAGAAAGTCTGTTCCTTGGTGGGATGATGAATGTAGGGAAGTAGTTAAAGTTGCTATAAATGCATTGAATTTTTATAGAGCTAACCCATCATTAGAAAATTATATTGAATATAAAAAGCTTAATGCAAGGAAGAAGAAGTTAATCAAAGAAAAGAAAACAAATGGTTGGAGGTCACTCTGTGAGTCGTTTAATAGAACTACACCAGTTAGTGTTATATGGAACTATATTAGACGATTTAAACGTGTAGGTGGTTCAAATATTCCGAGAAATGATGAATGGATTCCTGATTTTCTGGATAAGTATGCTCCGCAATCCCCATCTGAAAAAGAAACCAACAACATTGCATTGAATATAATTTTTGAGAAAACAGGTAGAGTTGAAGCAATTTTTATGACACAACCATTTTCTTGGCAAGAATTCATTACAGTATTGAATAGCAGGAAAAAAGACACTACTCCAGGTTTAGATGATTTTACTTATAAACTGATATCCAATCTTCATTCTACAGCCAAAAGATTACTTTTAGAAATTTTTAATTTACTTTGGTCTTCTTGTACGATACCTCCTTCATGGAAAACACAATGTGTTATTCCTATAATAAAAAAAGGTAAACCTACTGATAACTGCAATTCCTACAGGCCTATTTCGCTTTCATCATGTATAGGTAAATTATTCGAGTCTATGCTAAAAACTAGATTAGACTATTTTGCAGAATCAAATAACATATTACCTGTTCAACAATTTGGATTCCGCAAAGGCCATAGTGCCACTGAAAGCTTTACATCACTTATTTCTGACATCCAAACTGGTTTCCATGCTCATTCATCCACAGTTTGCGCTTTTATTGATGTCCAAGGAGCTTTCGATAACGTAGATCCTTCTGTGTTGATAACAGTGCTCGGTGAACTTGGTGTCCCTGGAAAGGTTTGCAAGTGGATTTTTAATTGTTTGTTTAACCGTACCATGTTTGTTAAATTTAATAATATTCTACATGGCCCAAGACATGTATATAAAGGCACCATGCAAGGGGCTACCATATCTCCTCTTCTCTATAATCTATACACTTGTCAGGTTTTGTCATACCTGAATCTAAGGATTAAGTTTTTGCAATTTGCTGATGATTTAGTATTGTACTGTGTAAATAAAGATGTAAATATTGCAATAAACCATTTAAATCTTGCTTTGAATCAGCTGCATAACTATTATTCTAATAAACTTAAGCTTACTATAAGTCCTACTAAGAGTGCAGCAATGATTTTTAGCAAAAAACCATATGTTTGTTTGAATCCAGTGTTATATAACTGTGCTGAATTACCTTGGACACAGGAACATAAGTTTCTAGGTGTCTATTTAGACCCAAAATTGACCTTCCAACTGCATGTGAATTATATAATAAAAAATTCGGCAAAAGGGCTTAATATTTTAAGGTCCTTAGCAGGAGTACACTGGGGTTCAGATCCCAAAACATTGTCAACGCTGTACAAAAGTATTGTTCGCAGTCACTTTGATTATAGTGCTTTGGCATATTTAGGTGCCAATATAACAGTTCTCTGGAAATTGGATGTAGTTCAAAATAGAGCCTTGAGAATTATAACAGGGGCTATATGTTCAACACCAATTATAGCCATGGAAGCTGAAACTTGCATAGCTCCACTTATGTTAAGGCGTATACAAATAGCAGAGAGGTTTTGTTTAAAGTTATTAACCTCTGAAAATCAATTGGTGTTGAATAGCATTGCCCCTGGGCAAGCTTTACAGATGGCATCAGGCCCTTATTTAAGTTGTGAACAACTTTTATCTGGACAAGCTCCAGGTTTACCAAGAATTGCAGCACATGTAAATAATATTACTGTAAATAGTTTGTACAAAGATAAAACATGGCCTGTTTATAAAACTCTATTTAATTCTATTGTAAATACTGAAATTTTAACGTGTAGCACTGAAATCATTTGCCAAAGTGACTTGTTCCAGTATACTGAGGGCAAAAATTTGTATATAATATATACTGATGGGTCTAAGTCTGATTATGGTGTAACAAGTGCATTTTATGACCCTCAGACGAAATTATCTCAATGTTTTAAAATAAATAATATGTGCAACATTTTCACAGCTGAATGTTATGCTATATATCAAGCTTTGCTGTACATTAATGCAAAAGATATTTTACATTCCATAATCTTTTCCGATTCAAAAAGTGCTCTCACAGCTATATATAACAATTCTTGTAAATATAATTTGTGTTACATTATATATAATATCAAAGAATTACTGTATAAAATGTACGAAACTGGTAAAAAGGTAATGCTCAAATGGATACCTTCTCATTGTGGAGTTACTGGAAATGAAAAGGCCGATAGAGCTGCCCGTGGATCAGTAGATATAGATCACTCATTGATAATGAAGGTGCCTTTCACCGACTTCCATGCACTCCTGACTTCATCTTGCAAGTCCCTCTGGCTGCATTATTATAAGAAAATTACTGACACGAAAGCTAAATGGTATGCTGAAATCCAGAAGATTTCGCCCGCCCAGCCTTGGTATTATAAATTGGGAAGGAGAGAAAAATCGCGATCTTTCATAGTAACTTTGAATAGACTCCGATTTGGCCACCATAAAACCCCAGCTTAGGGATGGTGCGTATATACTGGTAGGTACAGGTATAAAAACCCAGTACGAGTTTACCAGTACGCAGACCGGGTACGTACAGCAGAGACCCGGTTCGTACCCGATAGGTACAATGTCGAGCTACGCGCCGAACACTGGCCGCATCGGGTATGACGTCATACCCAGTACGGCGCGGCGGCACAGTAGTAACAAAGGAAACATTTGAGTGTCATCGCCACGCTTTAATAAACTGACTTCATCCCAAAATAGTTCTACATCATCGGAAAATGTTTTGATTTGTTCACTATTTCTCAAAATGCGCCACTCTGTATCAATTTCCTGGAAATCTTTGCACTGAACAATATTGGAAATAGCCTACTAATAGGAACTATCGACGCAGTTTTGCCACTTTTAACATTTGTTGGTTCAATTATGTCTAAACTTTTTAGTGGATTATTTTTCAGTGGAAACCGTGTCGTTATTTGCTTACAGGCTTCTATATAAAAATCTAGGCATCTGCATTTAAACAAATTTACTTGATCTGGTGTTAGATCTGCTGAACTACTAAGTAGTGTATTAGACGCCGCAGCACCATAGTAAGTATACGGCGTCGATATCCACAAAATTGCTAGGGTTTTTAAAATCAACATTTTCAATTGGCGTTCTGGCTAAATATTCTCTTTTTAAAAAGCAATCGAAAATAGTTCTTAATGTTCCAGTAATTTTGTCATATAAATTGTGAATTTTCGGGTGTTCTGCTTGCATTTCTTTATTCAAATCGTTAAATAGTGGTAATACAAAATCTAGAAATTCCAAAAATAATAATGTCGTGGGATCTTGGAGCTTCTGTAATATATGCTCTGCAGCTAAAAGATGATCATTATTAGATACTTGGTCTATAAAAATAGTTTTAGAGCAGAAACTTGTTCCAATATTCTTTTCACTGCTGCATGGACTGATAACCAGCGTGTCTGAGAGGGGTGAAGTATTTTATGTACTTTCAAGTCACAAAACATTTGAAAATTTTTAAACTCTGCCACTCTTTTTGGACTAGAAGAAAAGTAGTTGTAAATGTCCCTTACAAAATCCTCTACAAAGCGTGGTAGTTTGGTACAAGCATATGAAGCGCAAAGGTGAAACGAATGGCAGGTGCATTTAAGTATAAAAATATTGGGAATTTCGTTTTGCAGCAACTTCACAACAGAATTATTACGCCCCATCATTACGTTTGCCCCATCAGATGCAAAACCTATTACATTATTTTTATACGGAATATCATTGCTTCTAAAAAAGTCAACAATGTGTTCAAATAAGGATACTGCATTAGCATCTTCCAATGGAATAAGAGCTAAAAAACAATCTTTGATGCTATGGTTTTTGGCATATCTCACGACTAGGCACAAGTGTTTGATTGTGCTAAGATCAGTGGACTCGTCAATAATAAGCGAAAACTTAGTTTGTCGCAGATCTTCACATAAATTATCGAAACTTTCTTTACCTATAATATGATCTATTATGGCGTGAGTTTTCGTCGTAGAACATTTTATCTCTTCTGCTATTTTTGAATCAGGACAAATGGATTGTATCAGTTTCGGTAGGTGCTCCATAATAGTGAATGGTAGATTGTGTTCAGCAACAAACGAGGCCAATCTTATTTCACCTGAAAATAAAATAAAGAATTAAAATGACGTAGGTATGTCTAGTGGTCATTAGGGCATTCACTATGTCTAGCAGGGGTATGCCAGGCCAGGATCCTCGTGCCCTACAGCGGTATGGGTTGTTGTGATAAAGATGATGATGATGACATCTAGTATAATACACAACGATTAGTAGAAAACAAAATAATAATAACAATGTAGGTAAATAGATAGTAGGTTGTAAAAAATTACTAAATATGTTTACCTTGTTTAACTAGTGTATCAGATTTTTGAGTTTTTTTCACAGTAAATGATGATATCTTCGGTTGTGATTTTATATTCTTTGATGATACCAAGTGTCCTTGTGAAGAACTATGTTTCTTTAGAGCATCTTTCCCTGATGTTATGTTAATATCCTTATTACAACTCTTACAATAGGCATAATTTACGCCTTTACTACTTTCTTGCAGCCATCCTGAAAATTCTTCCTCCCATTCTTTTCTATAAAATTGTAGAAATTTTTTCCTTTTTGCGCTTGTACTCGGTTCCTCGTCACACGACATTTTAACTTAATAATTTTCACACTTTTAAACACTTCGCAAACTTTCTTTTCGAAGTTAAGAATATTAATGAATAAATTAACCCCGAAATCCTGTATACATAGCCGAGCGAAAGTTTTTGGGTAATCCCTGTTATAGGGAATTCCCAAACGGGAATCCCCTATAACAGGGATTTTTCTAAGCTGTGCGCTTACTATTGCTATTGAGGGATTCCCCTTAACTTAAAACATAAATGAAAAGGGCTGCCTAGTTAGAAGTGTGAAATCGGTAAAAAGATCGGGAGAATTTCCACATATTCTCTGAAATCGTGGAAAAATCGTTGCATTTCGGTATTTCGGTAGGACAGAGCCCATATCGGTAGAAATACCGAAAAATCGGTAGGTTCGAGACCACTGATTCTGCCAGATTCACATTGTGAACATTGCCTGGACCATTTTTGTGACATTAATCATATTATCTTTGCTTGTCAAAAATTTGGCATAGAGCGCCTGATATTTATAGACAAGATCCAATCTGTGGATAACCAAGTAATTTTACAAGCTCGTTTGGAAGAACTACTTAAAGATCGGCGACTTTATTATTACATTTATAAATTCCTTAGCAATACAATAGGAAATGAAGTCTAAAAAAAGAATCAATAGCAACGAGATGGCTCATAAGGCCGAAGAAGCCAGAGCCTAAAACATTAAAAAAAAAAATGACAGAAAACCGCGCTTTTTATTAGAAGCCGTATTGTTTCATGTTTCGATAAAATTTATTATAAACAACTATGCAGGCTTTTCTCAAAACTGGCAAAATATCAGCCTCTGATAAACCTTCTCCGTCGGGCGTAAAAGGTTCAGGCAAAAAGAAGCCTCCAGCGCCATGGGTGGAAAAATAGTAAGTGCCAGCTAATGTGTAGTGGATAGGAGTTAACTATTGTTGTTATCACGATTTTTCTTATATTACAGCCGTCCAAAGACGATCGACGATATCGTAGACCAAGGGGAAGTTGTTCAAGTGTTGAGGGAATGCTTATCGGGCGGAGATTTACCGCATTTGCTATTCTACGGCCCACCTGGTACCGGTAAAACAAGTGCTATACTTGCGGCAGCCAGACAGTTGTTTGGCGATATTACGAGAGACCGGGTATTGGAGTTGAACGCGTCCGATGAGAGAGGCATCCAGGTGATAAGGGACAAAGTGAAAACCTTTGCTCAACTCACTGTTAGCAGCACTAGGCCTGAGTAAGTATTGCGGTTCACAATCTGTTAACCATAGAGAAATAATTAAGTATGGACACTAAGTTTTACTTTTAAAACACATTGTTGCATAAATATTTTATATGTTAAGAGGCACACAATTATTATTGTTAAACTCTTTATTGTACACCAAAATATTAATTAATACAAGAATAATGCACATTAGAGAGAACAGTACAAATGGCAGTCTTATCACTAAAATGTTCAATGCAATAATAACACATAGGCAGCTGCTAATTTTGGCATGATTGCACTTTAACACACTCACACTGCTGAGCCATGTTTACAAGTTGTTTTTGAGGGTCGCTACGAACTGTCTCGCGCACAGGTTTGACGACTTCCAGCCTCCCGAACAAGCCGGTTTCCGGGTTGTGGACTATGAGAAAGCCTTTGATTCTATCGAAACATGGGCCTTGCTGAGGTCTCTCATAAGGTGCCAAATCGACTACCAGTATATCGAGGTGATAAAGTGCTTGTATGAAAATGCCACTATGTCAGTGCGACTCCAGGACCAGAACTCGAAACCTATCCACTTGCAGCGAGGCGTGAGACAGGGAGATGTTATATCTCCAAAACTGTTCACTGCTGCATTGGAAGATGTCTTCAAGCTTCTGGACTGGGAAGGCTTTGGCATCAATGTCAATGGCGAGTACATCACTCACCTTCGATTTGCCGATGATATAGTGGTCATGGGTGAGACCATGGAAGACCTCGGTACAATGCTCGATGACCTCTGCTGAGGTCATCCACCCACTTGTTGAGCATCTCTCAACAAGTGGGTCTGATCGGACCCACGTGTGTGGGAGTGGATCTGATCGTATCAGAAATGTCGAAATCCGCAGGCGAACCAATGTCACCGACATAGCCCAAAGAATTGCAAAACTGAAGTGGCAGTGGGCGGGGCACATAGCTCGTAGAACCGATGGCCGTTGGGGCAGAAAGGTTCTTGAGTGGCGACCACGAACCGGAAGACACAGCGTGGGCAGGCCCCCTACAAGATGGACCGATGGTCTTGTCCGGGTCGCTGGAAACAGCTGGAAGCGAATAGCACAAGACCGGCAATTGTGGAGATCTTTGGGGGAGCCCTTTGTCCAGCCGTGGACGTCTTTCGGCTGATATGATGATGATGATGATGACTGCATGGTAAGAGTAACTCTTATAACAGAGTATGGGAGAATGTTCTGTACTGTGTTATACAGTTGCCATAAACATTTATTGCTTATTAAAACAAAAGTTAATAATGTGACAAGCATTAGGTTGCATAGTTACTACACTCATCCATATAAAATTCTATGAGAAAGGGTATACGCACCTGATTTTACTACAATTATTATTATAAATAATTCTAAAGTACCCAAGTTCCAACTCATCTTTTTGCCAATTTCTCATATAAAGTAACCAACCAAACCAAACCCAACATACCCAAAGTAAAGTCAGTATTTTCTTTAACCCTTTCAATGCTGTGTGATAATAAAAAAACAAAATTGCTGCCCTGTATGGCTGTAATGTAACCAAATCTACATTTATGTACTGCCAGTCATACACTACATATTGACATCATTAGTAAGTGAATGGCTATTTTGATGGATGAGTTATCTTGGTCACTGCATTGAAAGGCTTCAAGATTGAAAAATATGAAATTATTTATCTAAGAATGTAATGAAACCCTATTATGTTTTAGTGGTAGACCATGCCCTCCATACAAACTAGTCATTCTGGATGAAGCAGACTCGATGACCAATGCAGCTCAGGCAGCATTGAGAAGAACAATGGAAAGAGAGACAAGAACCACCCGGTTCTGCCTTATCTGCAACTATGTATCCAGAATCATCCCACCAATTACTAGCAGATGTTCAAAGTTCCGGTTTAAGCCATTGGCTAGAGAAAATGTGCTGAAGAGGTACTGAGGTTTTCTTTAATGGACACATTATTTACATGAAATAATTATCTTACAGCTACGCTGCTGATCATACTTTCACTTTTAGCATATAAGAGGTTGATTTGTCTATGAAAAGACCAATATGTTCATCAATATACAACATCCACAAAAATTATCACTATGAAGATATGTATGAGGATGCAAAATAACACTATTCATATTTCACAAACTTATCCAGGGTTTCATGGTTACCCATCCATGAAACACAGTCACAGTTATAGTACAGACACATAAATTAAACAACTGTAACTCCTTTTCATTAGCATAATAAGGAGATATATCCTTAAATGTACAATGGTATAATAGTTACCACCTCATTGTAAAGTCTGTTGTGTTGTAATAAGAGACAATAAATATTATGAACATGTGCAATGACCAATTTAAACCTTTTTATTCAATAGCATTAATTTAATTCACTTTATTTATTTGTTTTAACAGGTAATTGTTAAGATATATCTTTATGTTTAGAAAACATTTGATTAGCCTAATGAGGTTAAACATAAATAAGTTATAATTAAAACAAAATACAATCAAAATAATAATAAATACACATTACAATTGTCAAATGTCATATAAAAAAATACCATTTTTATCTGATAACATTCATTGTTCTGTAATTAAAAAATAAAAAACAAGGACAATAATTATGACATCTTTGTTCTATACACTATTATTTTTTTATATGACATTTGACAATTGTATTGTGTATTTATTATTATTTTGATTGTATTTTGTTTTAATCATAACTTATTTATGTTTAACCTCATTAGGCTAATCAATTGTTTTACCACCAGAGTTTATTCCATAAAAATATTAAAGCATCCCTTTTAATTTTTACAGTAATTATTATGTTAATGGTTACAGATTGTGTGAGATCTGTGAGGCGGAGGGTGTGGATGTAGGTGGGGGCGAAGTATTGGAGCAGGCTGTGGACACTTGCGAGGGGGATTTACGTCGCGCGCTTACAGCAATGCAGTGCTGCCAGAGACTGCTCGGGAAGATCACTGCTGAAGGTCTAGTCGAGGTATGCAGACTGTATCTATATCTGGTCGGCAGCCGGGCGTATTGGCGTGATTGGCAAATGCTTGTTTTTCACGCCGGAGGATGTGGGTTCGATTCCCACCCAGGCAGATATTTGTGTGCATGAACATGTCTGTTTGTCCTGAGTCTGGGTGTAATTATCTATATAAGTATGTATTTATAAAGGAAAAGTAGTAGATGTATATCAGCTATCTGGTTTTCATAGTACAAGTTCTTAGGTTCCGATGGCCGTGTGTAAATAATGTCCCAGGATATTATTATTACTATAATCACTTTAGACATATTAAAAATAGTCCTGGGCGAAAACAGAGATAGGCTGCTGTAGACGACAAGGACACATTTTGTTGCTCCACCCAGTGTGTACGCAAAAACAGAGGCATACTCTTGAAAAGACCATCAAGTAGTCATCCCGAGGCTCATATCTACCGGAGAATGAGACACAGCCTCTCTTTGTACTGTCAAAAGTGGCGATCATGGAATATTCTTCCAATTAAATTGGGCCCTCGGGCCAAATGTAGATATCTTTTGGTTGATTTGGAAGATTTCATCATCATCTTGTTGATGATGATGAAAATACGCCATCGACTCATAGTCGATGGCGAGTCGCGATACTGATTGCCGATGTAAGTAGAAAAAAAAAAAATTATGTAAAGGAAATTAAATTAAACAAATCTTTACCGTCATGTGAAGGAAATTATATTAAACGAGATTACTTATGAATTATTTACTTATACTGGCAAAATAATTGAAATCTGCTTGTACAGTTCAGAGAGTTCACCCCAGGGCGGATACCCACCAAATTCTTTAACCATACTAGCCAATCAAATTTGTTATGACTATTTTATACCTTCTCAAGCTAAAGGAGGTAAGTATTAAGGCACGACTCATAGTCGATGGCGAGTCGCGATACTGATTGCCGATGTAAGTAGAAAAAAAAAAAAAATATGTAAAGGAAATTAAATTAAACAATCTTTACCATCATGTGAAGGAAATTATATTAAACGAGATTACTTATGAATTATTTACTTATACTGGCAAAATAATTGAAATCTGCTTGTACAGTTCAGAGAGTTCACCCCAGGGCGGATACCCACCAAATTCTTTAACCATACTAGCCAATCAAATTTGTTATGACTATTTTATACCTTCTCAAGCTAAAGGAGGTAAGTATTAAGGCACCATTTGATTTGCTTAGAAATTTTGGTGCGGTGGTAAGACCACCCGCTGTTCTTGTCAATGTCTTCTATATACACTCTGTAACAATTACTATTTTGTCTTTATCTATAACATTCACATAACATTACTATTTTTGTCCGTAGGTGACAGGCCTTGTTCCTGATAAGCTGGTTAATGAATACCTGAATGTCAAAAACTACAGTGAACTGGAGCAGTATGTAGAAAAGTAAGCACTATTCTCTTATTCAACTTATTCTCCTTATGTAGTTAAGTTTTTTTTGGTTTATTATTTCTATCTGCAATCAGACTCACAGCTATAATCATTTATTGTGTATTTTTGTAATTATGTAAATAAATCTAGGTTGTCAATTTCAATCTCGTATCACAAGCACTAGGAAAACAAATACTTCTATCATAGGGGATTTTACAAACAATTTTCAAAACACCATAAATGGCTTACCAAGTCTGGATGTGCTGTTCTGTACTCTATCGAACCTGAAACAAGATGGCGAAGTAGTAGCGAGGCTTGATTACTGCGAATGTTTTTTTTATTTATTGGTCATACTTGGTCATTATTGGTCATTACGTTATATGTTTTCTATATATACGACCCTCGCTTAAACCACAGCGAGTGGTGGCATAACGGAACTCATTCCAAAAATTACGTGATATTTACTTTAACAATCCTGAATAGAACGAGGTCGCGAATACAAATGATGCTTTAAGCTAAGCTGCAAATGCTTGAAGCTAAGTCTATAGAGAGCGTTGAACTGAGCTTGTATAATGTTTCCTAACGTAGAAACTAAGGACACCATGAGCTCTGATTTATTTAGTTTGCTGTCTTTTATAAAGGACTCTAGTAACAGGCAAGATTTACCAAACAAAAGCCAGATATTTTAATTTAAAATCCTTACCATGGATATTAAATCCTTCATTCGTAATAAATAATGGTCTTATTATAGCATGTATGAAGCATTTTCGACTATTATTGATCGAAGATTTTCGTCATTTAGTCACATTCAAAGTCAAGTGAAGTGCGTCACAATCAAGTCAAAGTCCTACTCCAGTAAGGCAGTGAAGACTTTACTAGAGGCTTCTTTGTAGTTTTCGAATCAACAGGGAAAATTCACAATTCACTGCAATTCGAAAACGTTATTTCAAAATATCCACCATATTTATAGATCTCTAAAATTGAAACGACATTGGCCGCCTTAACCAATAAGAACAGACTTGATGTAACGAATAAAAAGGTTTTTAAATATAAGAAAGTGACAGGAGGAAAAATATGGAGAATAAAAACGACTGACAAAATATATTTCCTGTGTTTTTCTTTAATATGTGGTCCTTCGAACCGGATCTGAACCAGCGACATATGGATCTATGAGTCTAAAAAGTCCGTAACAAATATATTTACACCAGTTTGAGAAAATGAAACAAAGCCTCAATGCGTTCTTTTCCCCGTTGGCGCCAAAACTCCTCGATATTTCTTAATTATCAAGAATTGCTATTTTCGTTTGTTACTTCCCAATACTACAAATAAAACTTTCCGTTACAAGATACCATTAGATGCTTTCATCAGCTACTAGGTGGCGCTAAAAAAATCCTTCCGTCCTCAGTTTCTTGATGGAGGCGTACTCCGCGTCGCAACTGCTGGAGCAACTGAGCGCGACCGTCATCACAGCGGGGCACCTCACGAACAAGCAAAAGTGTGACATCAGCGAGAAAGTCGCGGTGTGTTCCCACCGGCTGCTCGACGGAGGAGCCGAAGTTATGCAGCTGACAGACCTCGGCTGCACTATAATCATGTCCAATAATAATCCTTAGTGTTCATTAAATAAGGTATATATTTGTACTTCTGGAAAGTTATATGGAAATCTTTGTGCCTAATTAGTTATAATTCTTTATACAGGTTGTTCAGTAGGTTTCCAAATTGATGGTTTAGAATTGTGATTTATTAGATCATGGTTAACCTAAAAAAGAAATTTCTTAGGTATTTTTTCATTGGAAAGTTGTAACTATTTTTATAGTACTGTTTGAGCTGGTGGTCCGAGATGAACTATTTAAATTATAACTAACTTTGTATGAAGAAAACTTATGAATGTACACACTTTATAGAATTATAAATAAAATATAAAATAAATATCTTGAGACAGCTCACGTACCACCATTTGATCCCTATCTAGATGGAGCCTGTTCTATGGCAATCAGACACCTGATAAACGTACTTATAAATTTTTAAATACATATTATAGATAAATAAAAACCCAGACACAGAATATATAATCATGCTCATCACACAAAGATTTGTCTTCGGTAGGGATCGAACTGACGACCTCTTACGACGCTTAGCAGTCAGGGTTACTGACCAATAGATTAACAGGCCAGTCTGCTTTCGCAGCGGTTAAGACAGTCGCCTCGCCACTTGGTACCCCAGGTTCGAATCCTGCGCAGGAAGACTAATTGTGTGACCCATAAGTAGTTGTGCTGAATCTGGGTGTACTTTTCGTACATCAGTTATAATATTGTATGTAAAGCACCCCACAACACAGTGCAAAATATTCTTAGTGTTGTCATTGTCTTTTAAAAAATCACCAAAAATAAAAAACATTTTTATTTAGCTTTCTTACTCAGATGATTCTTACAGAGTGATCTTTGGTGATAGATGTAACTTGTAGTTGAAACAATACCCATGATCTAGTAATAATTCTAAAAAATCATATTCTAACCTAAATACTATTCAAATAAAATACTGTATTACTTGTTGGTAAAACCTATTCAAGTTTTATGTATACCCAGTAGTGGAAATCGAATCTGTCTATGTTCATCCATATATAACTAAGTTATAGTTACTGAACATATTTTAATAATCCACGACTGTTGTTCACGAAATTACATGCATATCTGTTGAATTTATTGTTTTAATTACGCGGAATTATAGTCGTAATATCATTACCTACCCGCAATAATTTTTGAATAAAATATACTACATATTTACATTAAAGAAAGCTCATATATATGTACATATGTACTGCGCCGCTCACAGCCAATGCACTTACCGGTCCGTATGTGACCGTATGTGATAGATGAAATAAAGCACCTAGGTCAAACCATAGATGGGCGGCCGTAAAAAAATGGAAATGGGTCCGTGTATCGGTTGTTGTCATCAGACAGCAGTCGGTAAGCCATGTCAGAGGCTTACTGGGCGGCTTGAACAACTCTCACACCAGGGTAGCCCATACCCCAATAAGAAAGAAGAATAGGGGGCCTACTCTCTTTCTCCAAAGGAGACGGATACGTTTTCATACAATATTGGGCCCGGATGTAAAAAGATAAAAGTGGTGTCAATTAATGGGTCTATAAATTATCAGCCAATCACAAAAAAATCCATGGATATTTTCAATCTATGAGCAGAGTTATAAAAGATTTAGTACTTAATAGAGAGGTTATGTACCAACCTATTTTAAACGGCTGATTTTTAAGGGCGATTGCTATAAAATAGTTATCCGTGTCCAGTATGTTAGCAAGTCGTACACGTTAAGCAATATCAGAAGTCCGTAGAGAAAATGCAGTTGTGGAGGGATATACATCATGTAACGTAATTAACGCACTCTCCCAAACACCCCAATTAGAATATTATGTTGTAATCATAATACATACACTGAATTTTTAATTTAACATGTATATGCCTTGTTATTTACTAAATTAGTTTCTTGGAATAAAGTTCATTTATTTAATTTTGTATTGAATGATGGACTTTGTATGAATACAAATAAAACTGCGATTTTAAAAGTCTTATTACTTTGACTTACGGTCCATTTCAATTTGTTTTGACTGTACAGGGTTAATATGACAATTATTTCCGTAGTTTTTATTATTTGGGAATAAAAAATTATCTACATTAAAAATGATATAAATCGATTCAGTAAACGATTCTGAACTAACTATTTTCAAGAAGTGCGTTAAATAAGTTACATGTTGTATAAACAAAACAATAAAAAATACTCTAATCACACACGCACTAAACGATACGAGAAACGAGGGACCGATCATAGATTAGGATTCAAAATCTGTCACCAGTCACTGTCAACATAGATTTAAAATATAGTTGCCAATAAATAACTAATAAATCAATTTGAACGATAACCGATATTGTGATTTCTATTTATTTTGTTAATATTTTATTTTTTACTGTTGACGTTATGTTAATGTATTTAATTATTATTATGATTAAATCGGTTAACTGGTGTCTGGTGTAAGAGCTTTTATATTCCATTGTTTGAACTCATTACCGTTACTCACATCTCAACTTATTACAGTCAGGCCCAGAAATCCCCGTCTCCTTTAGTTCGTTCGTTACGAACTTCGTGTCTATGCTACCACGGATCCATTCGTTCCGCAAATTCATCCGAACGAACATTGTTTGACATTTAGATTCTCTTGTAGAGATCGATAATGTGCTTAAGTTTATGACGTCTGTATTTAGAAATCGATCTGCACACACTGAGCTAGAGTTCACTTCACACTTAAATCTCAGCGAGAGTTATACAAAACGTGAGCAATAGTAATAAAAATGTCAGTGCTCAGGGGCTCAACCGGCTAAGTCGCCGAAGATTGATTACCTAAATGGCGTTCAAGGAAATAAAGGTTAAAAATGACTTAATCAATCGTTAAATCGGCTTCCATGAGCACATGTGACGTCTTACATGATCCGGAATCGATTGTCAACGTTCAAGCCGATTTAACGTTTGATTAAGTCATTTTTAACCTTTATTTATATTAACGCTATTTAAGAAATCGATGTGCGGCGACTTTACCGGTAGTGCCCCTGAGTAGAGGTTCGAACTTCAAACGGTCTAATTTGTTATTATTATGTTTGTAGTTATTATTATATATTATTAGTTTGTAGTATTTGATAGACTGCTTGTGGCCCTAGGCCAAAAGTAAGCGTCAAATTAAATAATCTGATTGTTCTATTGAATGCAAGCATATTAAGAATGTGTGCAGCGAAATGGTAATTGTTTTAAAATAAAATTTGTGTTAAGTAACAATAAAAGACCCTAAAACTGAATACAGGAATATTTATTTTACAATTCTTTACTGAGTCACGTTATTTTGTTTTCGTTTGATTCGATATAAGGCATCTCCCACGGATTTCGCGGGCAGCGGGGCGGCAGGATCCTATGCGTAAAATCAAATGGATCTACCCTCGAAAAAAGTGACGCGGGAGCGGGCGACTAGCGGTGCACTCCAGTCAAGTTTCGAGAATGGGTCTACCTTGCCCGCACCGCTTCCGCGCTGCCGTTGCCACCGCTCCCCTTGAATTTTGTCCACGAAATTCGAGGCAGAGATCTAACACATGCCAAACTTCGCGTAGTTTCGGTATAAATTATAATACACTCGTGGACAAATTTACAGGAACGCTAGTAAAAGTATATGTACATATTATAAAATATCATGGATATTTGTTCAGTGTGGTAACAGTTCAGTTCATAAATTTAGGTTTTGCTTATTATTCGATCAGTTAAAATTGGAAACGTCGAAAAACAAATGTTTAAAACAAAAATTAACCATGTTGAAAAAAAAAATATTTTTAATGTGCTACTTTACTTTTTTTTGATATTGAACAAAAAGGCTTTAACCTGGATTATAATCAGTAGTTGTGTTGCCCCCTAGAACTGCTTCCAGTCGCCTTGACATACCTCTAATAAAATTATTAGTGGCGTGGTTAGCAAACGCTTGATTTTCACGCCGGAGGCCGTGGGTTTGATTCCCACCAACGACAGTATTTGTGTGCATGAACATGTCTGTTTGTCCTGAGTCTGGGTGTTATTATATAAGTATGTATTTGCAAAAAGATAAGTAGTATGAATGAAAATGAAAAATGAAAAAAAATGTTTATTCATTTTAAATTAAATCCCTTAACAAACTTTTTGATACCTCTGCCAAACTGCAAAACAGTTTGTTGGCAGATGTAGCTCCCTTTTTAGAAACTTCTTACGATAAATACATTATGTAGTTCAAGTATCTAGGTAATATAAAGAAACAAAATAAACACAAGCGAAACAAGGAAAAATAATCAAAATATATATACCTATCTAATTAGAAAATAAAAAAGAGATTAACAGTATTAAATAAATTAAGTTAGATTATTAAATATTTTATGTGCATTATATAATTAACTAATATAAAATGCACATAAAATAGGCTATGCAATTTTTTAGTTCCCACCACAGTCACGAGCCATGTGCCTAACATCTAACATCCTAGACACCGAAAGGAACTCGGGCCCAAAACAATCATTTAGCCAGAAAGCAACAAAACCTCCGAGAACGCTGTCAGCGAGAATCTCCATTCATCCAAATACACAGTCATACATACATACGAGTACATATAGTAGTATATCAGTTATCTAGTTTCCATAGCACAAACTCTGCTTAGTTTGGGATCCGATGGTGTATGTAAATAATGTCCCAGGAAATTATTATTATTATCTTGAGGTATTGCGTTCCATTCTTCCTGTAAATGCATTTTTAAGATCCGTCAAATTAGCTGGGACAGGATTTTTTTTATTAGCTTTCAAGCTTATCCTGTACATGCTCTATGAGGTTCAAGCCGGGCGGGCGCGCTTATCACCCCATACCATTGATTTCTACGGCCGGAAGTATACGGAAACGAAGGGTCCAGTATGAACACGTGCATCATCATGCATATAACCAAATCAATTCCCTAAAAAAGAGGCAAATAGCATTAAAATTTCTTCCAACATCTCATTCTCAATGTCGCGGAGTTCCGTATAAATACCTCCCTATACCATAACTGAGCCTCCACCATAAGCTTGCTTTCCATTAATCTTGTACTGAGCGTACCTCTCTCTCTAGGGCATCTCCACACTTTAATCCTTTCATCATGAGCCTTCAGGCAATATCTGGACTCATCTGTGAATAAAACTTGACTCCCAAGCTTCATCATTCCAGTGGACGTGATTGCGAGCAAAATCGAGCTACTCGATGCCTTGTGGCGAGATCGAATCATCATGCCTAGTTTGAAATTAACCGTTTTTGTAATTTATTTTATTTTATCTTATTAGGATTTCCAACAAAGATTACACTATGCATACAAATTACATTTATTATTACATTCACTTACTCAAACTGTATCGGTCTTTTTTATATTAAAATTAAGACCAAATGCGTAGGTACGCATTTGGTCATAATTTGTCACGATATATTATAGTGTACACTTGTGTGAAATGTAAAATAGTGAGTGCCAACTTGGTAAAGCGTACAAGTGTATTCTCATAAAACGGAAATCTGACGCGACTGAAAAGGCGTAGAACTGCGACGGTTTTGATGTGATTATTGGCCATTGACGGCCCTGTTAGCTTGTTTGGCAAATGCTTGCCGGAGTTCGTGGGTTCGATTCCCACCCCCAGAATATTTGAGTGCATGAACATGTCTGTTTGTTCCGAATCTGAAGGTAATTATCTATGTATATACCTAAGTATGTATTTAAAGAAAGAAAAAAGTAGTATATCAGTTATCTCGTTTATATAGTACGAGCTCTGTTTATTTTGGGATCAAATGGCCGTGTGTAAATAATGTCCCAGGTTATTATTATTATTAAAGTTGCATTTGAGTATTTTTGTTTTATTAGTAGATATAATCACTTCACGATCGATATCGTTATCAAAAGTCAAACAGTAAACAAACTTCTTTTCGATAAACTCTATTGTCTGTAAATTGACAGGTTCAAACAAAAGAGATTTGTTGCAAAGTGAGTCGTATTCTGTTTACATTTTGTCTTCTACTTGAGCGAATAGAGTATAGCTGGTACCAAGTGACAGCGAATTGTTTAGTCTATGGACAGAGGAAGACAGTACTGTAATATACGGGTTGTTTTTTTTTTGTCACTCCCAACTATACAGAGTGTTTCCATGAATGTTCGCCAATTTTGTTGTCAGGTTTTGTGCGTCATCGAGAATATTTACGGTTTTAGATTTTAGTAATTGTGGTTATTTGAATTTTCAAAGGAATTTCATCATCAAAACCTAAACCTAAAATACTTAATAAGGCGATATTACACCGATTTACACCCTCGTTCTTCGTAGAGTTCGTAAAGCCATCGGTCCCTATACCTGACCTCTTTCCGGTCGTGTCGCTAGTTGTCCTATCGAATCATGAGAGTGATATAAAGTTCCCCCGTGTTTGCGCACACACTTACGCACTATAAAATGTCTCACGCAGTTGGCTAGTCTCCATTTAGGCTGGCCACCGTGGCCGAAATTCGACCAGGAGTTCATAGCCTGTCGTAAGTTGAGCCCTACCATTCGCCGTCTTTTTGAAACTACATAAAATGACTGGTGGTGTGACTTTGAGAGATAGAATTCGAAATACTGATGTAAGAGAGCGTTGTGGTGTGAAAGAGGATGTAGTCACAAAGATTGAAAAAGGCATGCTGAGATGGTTTGGGCGTTTAGAAAGGATGAATGAAAGAAGATTGACAAAAGAAGTATACCTGGCCTGTGTGTATGGGACAACCGGAAGGGGAAGACCACGTCGAACATTCTCTGACCAAATTGGAGATGTTCTCAAGAAAGGGCAGGTCAGAAGTACCCTAAACCGGCGAGCATGTATGAAGAATATAATGACAATAATCGAGGCAAAAGAAGTATGCAAAGATCGTGACAAATGGAAATCCGTTGTCTCTGCCTATCCCTCTGGGAAACAGGCGTGAGTCTATGTATGTATGTATGTATGTATAAAATAGTAAATAGGTAGTATTTCTATCCGTTGTCTGGCCCTTAGTCCAGACGCGAGCACATCCAGCTACCCTAATCGGTCATTTTTTTTTATAGATTTTCAACTTTTTCTCATAAGGGTGCCCTCAGGTATTAGTCGCTTAAATTAAGCTACTGGTTGAGAGCCTTTTGCGCTAGCCAACTGCTCGCTGTTTTCAATTCTTTAATTTGATATACTATTGCTAAATGTAACAATAATAGCTAAGTAACTTGCTATTTATTATTTATTTAAGGATGTTAAAAATATATGTGACCAAACAGACCGCACGGACGGACTAATTCGAAATATTTTGTTGCTTTAATTATTTTTTGATTGTGAGCTTGACAAGTACAAGTGTATGTAAATAACCAAGTGCTGAATATTATAAATTATTTCATTAAACATAAGGTTCACTTTCAATTGGGGAAATTTGACAGATTGATCTGCTGGCGTCTGTACAAGCTTTCCTAATTTTGAACTAATTGGCGCTGTGTGACATGTGTCGGATATATTTAAAAAATCGACTTCTGTCGGTAAACTGACTAGCGTAGCTTCCGACGCTTGTGAGTTTCAGTGCTTTATCGGACAATGAAGGCGAGCGGGGGTTCTAGGCTTCTAGCAAATAAGACTACGAACTAAGTAACCCGAGCAGAGGGTTCCCCCTTTGGGGTTCGAATCTCGGCTCAAGGCGATTACTGACGTCGAGATGCATGAGAGGGTGAGATTTTTAGGGATGTTTTTTGGGTTACTGTTGCTCTACGTAAGTACCTACGCTATGACCCGGGATGCTCGTCCCATTGAAGGTCAAAGGGAGTATATCATCCATGCAGAAGAAGGGTTATGGAGGGCGATGATGGTCGCGGTGCGTTCGTTGTTGAGTACGATATATCGAATTGTGTCTATACAAAACTAACTCCATTAGAATCTCCCGTGACTACAGTCACGAGGGTTTCTAATATTGACTTGA
The DNA here is from genome assembly GCA_951640165.1 of Pseudoips prasinana. Lineage (NCBI taxonomy): Eukaryota > Metazoa > Arthropoda > Insecta > Lepidoptera > Nolidae > Pseudoips > Pseudoips prasinana. The sequence goes on along the minus strand of OX621236.1, from coordinate 14,695,003 downwards.
CTCTCTTCTTTACTCTTGTACTGATGGCCGTCGAGTTCGATATATCGGATAGTGTGTACATACAAATAACTATTAGGACCGTCGACTACGACACGAGAGTTTCTAATATCATTGATTGTTATACCTACTGATGGCCGGCGAGTAGGTACGAGATATCGGAATGTCTCTATACACAAATAATTATTAGAATCTACCTGACTATAGTCACGAGGGTTTCTGATAGCATTGACTCTTGTAATGATGGCCGTCGAGTTCGATATATCGGATTGTGTGTACATACAAATAACTATTAAGACCCTCGACTACGATACGAGAGTTTCTAATAGCATTGATTGTTATACTGATGGCCGGCGAGTACGATATATCGGAATGTCTATACACAAATAATATTTAGAATCTACCTGACTATAGTCACGAGAGTTTCTAATAGCATTGACTTGTTCCAAGTAAGTCGTGATATCGTCTAAGACGATCCTGGGTCATCCCAGGAGGTCGTCCCGGTGTAACCGGGAGAGTACGATCGGGGTTTAATTGACTGTCTCGCTCACCTAGTATAGGGACTTGGATGGTGCATGGCTGAGAAAGCATATTACTCCGTAAGTGAATTTATGGCATAACTTCTTTAATTAATGCAATTGTAATAATAATGGTTAAATAATGATAATGAAATAATAATAATGTAATAATGATAATTTAATAACAATATTTATGAGGTTTCAAATCTGTGGTGGCTTGAACATCTAACGCTGCCTATGGTTAAAGAGAACGATACTGCAAAAATAATGTGGGAGATACCGGTACAGACGGATCAGACAATAGTACATAACAGACCAGACATTATATACATAAATAAAATAGAAAATAAAACATATTTAATAGACGTAACAGTACCATCAGATTATAATATAGGACCGAAAGAACTCGAAAAATTAAGCAAATACCATCCACTCAAAACAGAAATAACCCGATTATGGAGCACCTCTACAGAAATCATACCTATCGTTATAGGCGCAACAGGAGTGGTAGCCAAAAATATAGGTAGATATCTGGATAAGCTAGATTCTAAAGTTAATGTCCATATACTACAGAAACAAGCAGCAATACACACAGTTACTATAATAAGTAAAGTTTTAGGAGACACCGTTTTTGTCAATAGGGAGTCCGAACCTCCTCTTCCCTGAGGGTCTCAGGGCGGGAGTTAGGAGTAAAACAAAAGACCGAGTAAGCTCGAGTATGAAAATTTTTCAAAAACAAACATAATAGCTGTGCCCCGCCGCGGTTACACCCGCGTTAAATTTTATAAATTATCACAGCTCCTCCCCCGTAAGTGATAGCGTGATAATATGTAGTATGTAGCCTATATGTTGACCCGACCTCTTAGTAATATTCATGCAAAATTTTAAGTAAATCCATGCAGTACTTTTTGAGTTTAGCCCGGACATACATACAGACAAACAGACACACAGACAAAAAATCTAAAAACTATATTTTTGGCTTCGGTATCGAAAGTAGATCACGCCCCAAGTAGGTATCCTTTTAATAAAATATACAATGTACAGATTTGACTTTCCTACGATTTTATTATATGTATAGATAATGTTAATATTTGCATGTCAATAAATTGGCTGAAGTTGTAAGGACCTGTAATTAGTTATAAGACCAATTAAATGTATGAACTTTACTGCAAATAAAGAATATGCATATGAATATGAGTCGAAAAAAGCGTTTAGAGGCTTTCTTCATCCAATATATGTAGGTATATCCAATAAAGTAGGTAGGCAATTGGAAATCGGCGTGAAGGTTTAAAGTCAAAGTATCACGGAGCGCCCACAGCACATTGCATGAACCGATTTTGAATCGTTGTAGGTATAGAAATCTAGTATTTAGACCGCTTAGTACTAGATAAAGATACCGGTGTACGAGCGGCGGACATAATGGCCCGAATGCACGTGGTGTAATTTATTTTTCGCCTTTTGATGTTTATCACAAACATATTTAGTTCATAAATTATAGTTGTAACTATATGACGGTCACCGTAGCCTAGTTGGTAGTGCTCCTGTCTACGGAGCTGGTGGTCCTGGGTTCGAATCCCGGTAAGTGCAAATATTTGTGTGATGAGCACGAATATTTGTTTCTGAGTCATGGATGTTTTCTATGTATTTAAGTATTTATCTATCTATATAAGTATGTATATCGTCGCCTGGTACCCATAGTACAAGCTTTGCTTAGTTTGGGGCTAGGATGATCTGTGTAACATTGTCCCCAGATATTATTATAATTATTATTATTGTCAAGGTTATGATAGGGATTATACTATACAGGACTAGGACTGCCTCGTTGGTTTAGCGGTAGCGTGTTAAACCGCAGAAAATGAGGTCCTGGGTTCAAATCCTGGGTCAGGCGAATAAGTGAATTTTGGGACTTTTCCGTAAAAAAAAGTCTCAGAATCAGCCCGAAGTCTGGAAGTTGGCGGTATTGGCCTCGGAGAGCACGTAAAGCCGTCGGTCCTGTACCTGACCTCTTTCCGGTCGTGTCGCTAGTCGTCCCATCGGATCATGCGAGTGATGGAATAGAAAGTGCCCCTGTGTTTGCGCACACACTTGTGCACTATTATATGTCCTGCGCAATTGGCTAATCTCCATTGAGAATGGCCGCCGTGGCCGAAATTCGGCCGGGAAGACATCATATTATATAGACTTCAGCGGTAGCTAACCTTGTGATAAAACTACCGCTACGTAAGTATAACATACATATACTTATGTATATGATGTATGTTATCAAGAAGAATACTCGCCCGTACTCCTTTGACTCATCTTACCCATTATTTAAGTTACTGAGAACGTCTTTGGTACTTCCCTCTTGTATTTCGGTTACGGCAGCCTTGATAATGCTAAAACGAAAGATATATTATAAAACAGTTGTGCGTGCGCGTACAACGCACGACTGTGGAGAGATCAGGCGCGGGAAAGACAACTATGGGTACGTCGAGACACGCATATAACACCGCCAATTTCCAGACTCTGGGTTTATAATGGGTGTATTTATTCCCAGAAAAATTAATCCCTAATACATCTTTTCGGCCGCTTCCAAGATTTGAACTCAGGATCTTATTACGGTTCGACATGCTGCCGCTAAGCTAGTCTTAGGTATTAAGGACAATAAATCAGGAAACAAAGGCAAGATAAGTACAAAAGATCGCAAACCCCACTTATTACAATCTAAGGTTTGTACGGTACGTGCCACGTCAATTTGTATTACAAAAATCGTTCGTACTGCCTACACAATAAAGACGCTATCAAAGTTTAAGTGTAGCCACCGATGTGGCATCGATTGTGCTACACTTGAATCATGGATCAAGCAAGCCATCTCATTGGTCAGTTTTGAATTAAACCGAAGATCATCCGTCCTGTTTGAATTAAAACAAGGGTCGAGGTACACTTTTGATCGAAGAAGAACCCAGGACAATAAGATAAATAGGTACTCTAGTTACATATTACAAGACTTCATATTGAAGCTGTAAATACGCAGCTGCTATCAATAAAATCCTAACAGCCAATCTCATTGAACAACAGTCTTTTTAATGTACGTAACGCAAATATGATTAACTGCGTCGGATTTTTACTTTCATTGATAATATCTTACGTTGGCCGTGAGGTTTGTCGTCAGGTGAACACTAACTTGAAGCTAGCGCTAGCATGCAGTTTACGCGCGCGTTCATTTCACTTCCGCTGTCGGTTGAACGGACGGCCGAGTAGGAAAGAAAGAAAATAACGTTCCTAAAGAAAAGATAATATCGGGCGGTGCGCGGCGCGGGGCTATCCCCTCCCCGAGCGCCGCGTCGTCATTGGCCGGCCGCAGCTCCCCTCCGGCGCGCGCGCCGCGTCTAGCTTTCCAGATTTCAAATCTCGACCGTTTATTTCATAGTGAGCGGGCAGAGCGCGCGGGCTGCTCCTAGTCGCCGGGAACGCGCCGCAAACAATCATTAATGTTTAAAAAAACACGGCAACGTGCTCGTGAACGGTTCGGTGCTACAACGTGACACGATCAGTGCGTGCAGTGCGTCGTGCTCGACGGTCCCACGAAACGGCGGTCGTCGGAAAGGTCAATTTCTTTCGATGAGTGGAGGTTTAGTGCATGTTTTTGAACACCATGACTAGATCCACACTCATCCATGGAAGTTGCGAGGTTCGTCGCTTGGAGCAGAACAGGGGCCGGCGGTGCGGCCTCGAGCCGGTGATTGCAGGCAGGTATCATTACCGGTGCGCCGTAATGATACGGCAAGTGGCAGGTACGCGCTCGACGCTCAGGTAACCTCGCACTCGATCTACCTGCGAGCTACGGCCGCCCAAACACTGTCGTTTAGATACACTTTTGAGCCGCTTACCTATTGGTCGTTAGACGTGAGTTTTTATACTTGTTTTTATCAGTTTCAAAGGTAAAGAATGTAGTTTTTTGTATGGTCTTAACGTGGTTCGTGATGAGCTTCGTTTAAAGATACGAAGTGATATTTGGAGGTGCCGATTCGTAAGGTTATCGGCGTCCATTGGAAAAGCTCACGTGCGGCGGGGTAGTGCGGGGTCGCGGTGTGAGGGGTGGCGGGAGATAGCGGCGCGGGCGCATCTGCTCCTTGTGAGAAAGGCCGTTGTGGCGTCGTCCCGGAGTGGTCAGTGCGGTGACGTCACGGGCCGGGGCCGACAACCTCCCCCTCTGCCCCCGCGCCCCGTTCAATGTACCTACGCAATACGGAGGAACATCCGACGACTTCGCTAACCATCGATAAACACATTAGTTTGCATCTCATGTTCCATTAAAATAGGTCTATTGCCATTTCAACGCCTTTATGTATTTTCAATTCTTATTAACTCCGTCGAAACTGATATCGTCATGGGAAACTCCACATGAATGAATATTTGCAAACAGGAAAATTATATATGATTAATGGTTGAATGCCTATTGTAAATTGCTTCCGCTTTTAAAATTTAAGTTTTAAAGCATAATTCAGACATCGAGTCGCAGGGTGTTGTCTAATGCTACGAGAACACGTTTTTGGCGGGAAAATAACAAAACCGTTAAAAGGAACACACCTCAAATACCGGTTATGTTTGGTACCAAATTTATTTTGTATTCATTTTTATGTATGACCAACAAATGTTTTTATGTTAATATTAAGGATATTGCATATTTCATCTCTTAGAAAGAAGAAATTCATAGGTTTTAAGTAGATAATCCTTAATCATTTTCATTGATTAACGATTATTTTAAACCTAAGTCGATTAGTTTTTTTCCCCCAATGAGGCTGGAATAGATTTCTATTCTTATAAATATACCTCTATATAGTCCGTAATAGTTTTAAAAGCGCAAGATTTACCATCCAATCAACATAATCATACAATCCGCGTCTCGTTGTTACTAGTAATAAAAACTAAAAATGAATTATTATTCAAAGCCATGGCTATTACGTTCTCAAGCACAAATTGTGCGGCTTTCTCCGAAATTGCCTTCTCGAAATCCCACCGCCAACAAAAGCAATTTTACAAATTCTTTTCAGAGTAAATTATGCTCTGTCCATCAACTCGGCTGTTATTCCTATGTTTTTATGGATCGTGGAGTGACTTAATAGTGTTCCGGGTAGTGGGTTTAGTGGGGCAGGTACCCTTCCCCAGGTAGATGCTATGAATAAAAACTCGACAAAAAAATAATTATGTAAGGCCCGGCTTGTAAACGTTTTGTTAGAAGTGAGAATTAGATGTGGGTCTGACCATTTCGGTTGGTTCGGTTCGGTTGTTTGTTCTCAGCGTTTATATAAATTACCACGTTTGTTTTATTGCTTGTATTTTTCTGTTACTTTTGGTTTTACTACGAATGCAATTCGATATTTTATTATTTAGATGGCGTGTTTGAAGTGTATTAATACAATGTTGAATACCTTAATGCACCTGATAAATAGAACTTGTCAGGAGTTTGCGACAAGTCTCCTACTATTCCAGAAAAGGCTGCTATATAAGTATACAATTTTGCAGCAGATTTTTTTGTCTACTTACAATGTTATGATCATTTTTTAATATTATAGCATCACAATGTATTGGCTTACTACGGTTCCAGAATAATTTATGAGCAAATTAAAGAATACCTTGCTCTATATACAACGATCTATATTTGTAATATTTGTATACATATACGTAATCGTACAGCAAACTACGTTTACGAATTCACAAAACACAAATAACAGAAAGGTAAGGGCACTATATCTATGAGATTTCTTTTATATTTCCAATGTTGACACCCTACAGGCATTGTTATGGGTACCCGGAAAAGAACATGGTATATTTTATAATGGGTTTTGCGGCACACATTTCAGACACTAGTAAAACAATAATGCTTGCTATTTTGACACGGTTACATTATAATAGAACCTACTAATTGACTTGTTACCATCTTCGTGATATAGCAACGTCCTTAGCAACTGAAGATGTGTGCTTATAATATTTTGTGTTTTAATTCAGTATTTATGTATTTAGATTTTTCCCTAACACCTAGCCAGAGGTTAGATAGACCATGAAAGACGAAGAATCGTAAAGAAACGCCAGTTGATATCTTCAACACAACGTTAATATATAGTTCTATATTGCATATAACTCGCAACTGAGTGGAACCGGAGTCGTCTGGGGAGTTCATAAAGATGTTAAAACATAAACGGCGATAAAATACAGTTTGTTGCACGCCGTTGCGTTGTTCCCATGGAGCTGGAGTTATGTGTATTGTATGCGTGTTCACGACCAAGCATTTTTTTTTGTCGTGTAAACAGTGCGCTTCCGCGTTAGCTGGGCCGTGCGAACCGCGAGGGTCGAGGGAACCGCCCGACCTAACACAAGTTTCCTTTGTTAAACACCTCGCCACATTAGTATAATGTTCGCACAGGTACTGTTAATTTGCGACAGCAATGTACGCAATTTTCCTCTGCTTGAAACTCCAATACCTATGAATGAGTCAAGAAGACAACGTGCTAAATAGTAAAGCATGCATGTCGCTTAAAATAGAAGTCATAAAATAATGTGGCCAAAAACCAGTTTCTACCTATTACGAAGGCTTGTTGCCATGCACGAAATTTGATATAATGCGGACACAGTTGTAGATGTAGATCCGCAAAGATAACAATTCTGAAAGACTCAAGACTTGATTGGGTGAGATTCTACTGCTTACGTCAACAAAATTCAACTCCAAACTTATGATGCCAAACAAGCTAAGAAGTTGTGGAAACAACCTGTACCTTCGCAATATTCGTGTCTTATAAATAACTTGTTTTTAAGATTGTACGTTTGTATGTACAAGAATAAATAAATAATTCGACGGTCAAGTGAACATACCATTAGCTACTACTATGACAAAACAAAGCAAATCTATTTCTTTAAATTTGTAAATACAATAGCAAAGAAGTTCCGGGCAGAATTACCACGATGCCAGGGCCTGATGAAGTGATCATAGATAGACAGAACAAAGCAAGTCAGTCACAGTTCTTTAAAATTTTGAATTGTCTGAAAAGCCAAACGATGCGACGAGAAAATTGTCCGACACAAAAGCAGTAGCCGACTTGATTGTCGCCAATTAGTTGTAATAACGGCCCTCGGCCGGCCGCGGTCGGATAACGCGCTGTAATTTGTTAGCGAACACCGAACGGCTCACGGGGACTGTGAACAAGATTTATGTGTGAAATGTTCGAGGTCGATGCCTCTGCTGTACAACCGCTACTGGGTTTAGTTTCATCGGGGCGCCGCTCGCTCATCAGGTTTATGAAGTGTTGGACACATTTAATAGACTCCGAGCGTCGCCGCTGCATTACGTTATTGATTCCATGATGAACTTTGATTGCTATTTATTGAGTGCTTTGTCGTTAAGATCTTACTGTACTCGTTTGCGATGCGATTCCAGTTTTACGAGCCTTTTTACCGGCGTTATTGCCACTGGTATTAGTCTCCATGAAATTATGTATTAACTACTCAAATATTATCCACTTTTGGTAACATAGAAGTAACTACGTCATGTACCTATAATTTTGAATTCGCTGTATAATTTGTAGCGAACTCTTTGTAACTTGGTAGTTTACGCAACCGAAGCATGAATCATTCCGTCATTAAGTTACAACATTTTGTTTGAATAGTACGTGAGGATAGTTCCCATCGAGTGTTAAATTGGCGAACTTTGTCTGACTCAACTCAAGTAGCAACATATCATAACAACGTAAGTAATTTAGGCATCGCATCGTGTTACCGACTACTCAGCATTGATTTTGTCACTCCTGATTAAATGTATGATGTTATAAATAATTGTGATGTTGTTTCATTTTTAATATTAAGTACCTACCTAGTAAGACCTAGCTGTAGGTAGGTATTATTTAAGAATACATTGTTTATGAAGCTTAATGTAAAATAGAATGTTGCAAGTGCCTGTTACCCAGATGTGCCAGCGCAAGAATGATCTTGCTGACCTGAGAGCAGGTGAACGTCCAGGACGCACTCAAGGGCAGCGATGTGAACAACCGCCCATCCCTGGATCCTGTTTACGCGCATTCGAATCCAATTTTCTTTGAAGGCGGTCTGCAATCTACAATCATTATTTTTGCAAAGACAAATCCATTTCTGCCTGCGGTACGTGACTGTGGGGTAATGAGAGCTAATGGCGGGTGAGCAGTCATTATGCGGGCTGAGCGGCGGCGGTGCGGCGCATGCGCTGCCCGCCCCGCCGCCACGCCGCGCCGCGGTCACGATTGCTGTCAAGTCTGTGACACCACAATCATTATTGCACATTTTTGTTCAATTCTCCGGTTACAGAAGGCACGCCATGTTGTCTCATTGTTTCAGTAATCGAGCTCTTAGTATACATTTTAATTGAGTTTGGTAAATATTCAGAACGCTTATCTGTGTCGCAATGATGATTTCTTCTTTTTATTTATCTTTGGTACGTTATTGACGCAACGTAGAAGATAAGGAGTTGCAGAAAAGGTAAGCCAGGTAAGTGGTGCAGACGCCAGCACATCCAGCTACGCCTATCTGTCAAATTTCTTTTATAGATTTTCAACTTTATCACAAAAGCATAAGGTTCACTTTCAATTGGGGAAATTTGACATATCGGGGTAGCTTGATGTGCTGGCGTCCGTACAACAAAGATGGAAAATAATTAACCAACATCCAGATTTTCTTTTTCATTTTAGATTCAGGAGAAAATTATGAGTATTTCTGATACCGTTCATCAATTAGTGTGAGCCGTATTTAGAGATTAAATTCAGTTGGAAGCCGTGCATAATCATCTCGACAAACTCTCGCAACTTAGATTAGTCACTAACACCAGATTTGCTTGAGGAAGGTTTGTCCCATTGCTCAGATGTAAAATAACATTTGAATGGCAGAAAGACCATGTTTGCATCTGATCTGTGATTATAAGTAATTTGCGGCATTAAATTTTATTTCATTTTTAAATACGGGCTTATGTGTTCGGCCATTGCAGAGAGCGGAGGACAGACTAAAGGGCGTTATTCCGCGGGAATATCGCAAAAATCTGGTTACATGATTTATGTCGTCCGTACAAATTTTGCACTGCCCACTAGTTCGCCTTGTGACCTAGCTCATGGCGTTGGATAGCGTTGTTTACAATAAACATTATTGAAAAACCGGCCAAGTGCGAGTCGGACTCGCGCACGAAGGGTTCCGTACCATTATCTATAAAAACGAGCAAAAAATTCACGTTTGCTAAATGGTAGTCTCCTTAAATATTTATTTTATTTAGTTTTTTAGTATTTGTTATTATAGCGACAACAGAAATAGGTACATAATCTGTGAAAATTTCAACTGTCTATCACGGTTCATGAGATACAGCCTGGTGACAGACGGACAGACAGACAGCGAAGTCTTAGGAATAGGATCCCGTTTTACCCTTTTGGAACGGAACCGTAAAAATGAAACATGAGCTTGTCCACGGGCGGAAAAATCGCAGTAATAATTTGCCGGCATATCTCGACATGAAGAATCAACGTATTTTGAAACTAGCTGTGCCCCGCGGTTTAACCCGCGTTAAATTTTATAAATTATCACAGCTCCTCCCCCGTAGGTGATAGCGTGATAATATGTAGCCTATATGTTGACCCTACCTCTTAGTAATATTCTTGCAAAATTTTAAGTAAATCCATGCAGTACTTTTTGAGTTTAGCCCGGACATACATACAGACAAACAGATAAACAGACAAAAATTCTAAAAACTATATTTTTGGCTTCGATATCCATTGTAGATCACGCCCCAAGTATGCTTTTAAAAAAATATTCAATGTACAGTTTTGACTTTCCAACGATTTTATTATATGTCTAGATTAATAGAACGTAGTTTTCCGAATAAGCAGGCTTGCTACCTACGAGTTGGCTCAAACAACACTAAACGTGTAAGCATGTACTTATGTTGCGATAAGAATGAAAGTGTGGTCGATTGTTTATTTGATGCCGTTATACGTTTTTTTATGCAACTAAGCCAGAAAATATGCAATTGAATGAGCTCGAAATTAAATTAGTTTTGGTTGTTAATTAAATGGATCTTGGTATTCTATCATATTGTACAAACAGCCGAACGAATAGGGACGGTACAATTTACAATACTAATTGCACCCTATTCATTATATGACTAATTGCATCCTATGACTACAGTTGTGGCGCAGCGGCTAAGACAGTCGCCTCGCCGCTTCGTATCGCGGGTTCGAGTCCCACGCCGGACAACTATTTGTGCGACCCATAAATAGTTGTTCTGAGTCTGGATGTAATGTTTGTCCGACTATTAGGTATATGTTTGTAAAGTACCCCGCGACACAGGGCTTAGACTCGCAAGAGCGAGCGTTGTCTTTAAAAAAAAACTACTGATTTCAAATACACCATGCAGCATTTTGTGACGTTTACAGTTAGTCTTGGAGGATTTCACTGCCTCACCGGACACTACTATGCAGCCTTGAAAACCGGACGAGCTAGGCCAAGATGCATTAATTCTGGGGACAATAATAATAATATCTGGGGACAATGTCACACAGATCATCATAGCCCCAAACTAAGCAAAGCTTGTTTTATGGGTACCAGGCGACGATATACATACTTATATGTATAGATAGATAAATACTTATATACATAGAAAACATCCATGACTCAGAAACAAATATTCGTGCTCATCACACAAATATTTGCACTTACCGGGATTCGAACCCAGGACCACCAGTGCGTAGGCAGGATCACTACCAACTAGGCTACGGTAATTGTATTTGCCGATAATAATATCGCCCTGAATTATATTGGGATATAATATTTAGACCACTATAAAACTACATCACCTGGATTTGGATCAGTTGGATCCTTTTTCCGGCAATATAATTGTTACCGTATGTTGAACTCTATTAGCTTATAATAAAGTTCAAACGTAAGCTTCCAATGCATGTTGCTGCAATATAGATGTTTGTGTTTGAAATATTAACTTTATATATTAAGTCCCATAAACGGAAGGCGAACCTTCTTTGGTCGTCCATTATAATAACCTAAAAGTAAGATAACCTATGATTTTGGAAAAGATATAGTATCTGTATATCTTTTCCAAAATCATAGGTTTATACACTGCTGAACCAATATTAACCAAAGATAGCTATGAACCATCGAAAGGAAACTGGTCAACAAAAAAATCCGCATCGAAATCGGTCCATTCTTTTGAGAGCTACGATGCCACACACACAAACACACGCACACTCACACACACACACACACACACACGCACACTCACACACACACACACACACACACACACACACACACACACACACGCACACACACACACACACACAGACATCGACGACAAACTTATAACACCCCTCTTTTTATGTCGCAGGTTAAAAAAGAAACACATATATGTATACCTAATAGGAAATATTCAATTTGTCGTTTCTAAAATATCACCTTTCAATGCACATAGCCCGGCAAATCATTAAATAAATATAATGATGCATAAATGAATGCTATCAGTATTTTATTATAGCGTTTAGCAACCATAAACGTATTTCCTCTTTATAGCTTCTAATTCAAATGCTTTGCGTCAGGACCGACAAACTGGTGTCGCTAATTAATAACTCTACCACTACGCCTTGTCCAGTATGTATTAAAATGTGTAGTAACCAAGGCAACCTACGACAAGCGAGGCTATTCCTTTCTTAAAGGCCGGAAACGCAGTTGCGGCTCTGGTGTTAAGAGTGTCCATGGGCGGCGGTCATCACTTACCATCAGGTACCTCACTTGCTCGTTTATATATATTTAAAAATATTTAAAAAATGTTTATATTTAAAAATATACTTTTCAGATTGAACTAAACGCTATAAATATAGGCGAATTGATAACAGTATCTAATAGGTTAGCCAATAATCTGCCTGTTCTATTAATCTGCCACCAGGTGTTATAAACGGCTAATTTGAAATTTACAAGATACATATAAAATTAGACACTTTGAAATACGATCTGTAACTTTTCATGTAGTATTTGTATATCACATACTAAACGTACCTACTTTTTTCGGGTTCCACAATTCTTTATTTAAAATCATGGTACTATTATAATGGACCTGTGTGTGTGTGACCTCAAATGTTTTTTTTTATCTATAGTGTAGTTTTGGATCTTTATTTATTTATTGGACTCAACTTAATTCTACCATTACAGGGAACCTAATGCGATAGAAATGTTACTTTAGTCCTACTACCTACATCAAAACTTACATTATCTGTTTGTAATTAGTGTAGATAGGGATAAGCGGTTATGTAGTGCAAATAAAGTATGAGACGCAGTGCGGCCAACAAAACAGGTAGGACATTTTAATTCTACGAACACAGAGTATGTACAATTAACTTGATGCACTTTAACCTCATATTTTTTTACAGTAGCCGCGCTGTGACTTGGACACTGCCGCCGATTATATTCAATGTCAACTAAACAGATTTTAATATCATTGTATTTCTTGCCTAAATAGTGCTTTAAAAGACGGGACTTCTTTAGTTCAGTCAATTAAGTTTTGGTCTGAAATACTGTGTGCAAATAAAAGTCGCGTTAGAACCTGTCGACCAATTATTGCTCGGTGTGCATAATTGGTGCGCGTATTATAAACAGTTTAAGTATTTTGACAGTTCTATTTACTTTTGAATGTTCTTAGAGAGAGAGAGAGAGAAAATACAAAATTTCAAGCAGTACCTTTCTAAAAATAGTGTCATGAATATTTTGATTGTTGTACGTCCATTTCTAAGTTGTCATATACAATTTGTAAGGGTCAGGACACGCACCGAACAAACTTTTAATTATAAACAAAGGTTTTATAAAACAAATATCATAACGGGAATATTTTTGAAGCAAACTTTACAATATTAAATGTTTCTTTTAGTTCCTATAATTGTACCTATATCTTTTTTATGATGCGCGCATTTTTGTGTACTTTTCGGAATTTATTTGATTTTAATTCGATTTTAATAAGGTTGAAAACAAATTTAAATTTCAATAAGTTCGTATGTTCATCTGTAATGTGTGAGAAAATTGCCGCTTCATTGCGGTTTCTCAATATTATTCGAGGCTCGGACCTCAGCGAGCACATTACGAATGCAAATTTTCTTTATACTTGTTATTTTATTATGTGTTTTACACCTTTGATACATTCAGCGCGACGTAAACCTGAGTTGTGTGACTCAACTGTTGTGTTATGAATAAAAACAACTTTAGCATTTTGTAAAGAGGTCAAAGTTCTCATTTGCACTCTTAGATATAGTCAGATTAAGCTATAAATGAACTCGCATATGTTGCCGATAATACAAAACTTATATATTCATGACAATAACTTCAAGAAATACCTATTTAACTGTAGCATTATTATTTTAAATTAAATTCTACTTGATATAATATAAGTCACGATCGAATAATCTATTTGTACCTCGGATTAAATACCTAAGTATAGTTAATTTGTAATACTATTCATGTTCCTACTATTTACAAGCGATTTTTAAAGTCTTAGTGAATAAAAACCTTTTTTAAGGTTCCGTATCCAAAGGGTAAAACGGGACCCTATTACTAAGACTTCACTGTCTGTCTGTCACCAGGCTCGTATCTCATGACCCGTGATAGTTAGACAGTTGAAATTTTCACAGATGATGTATTTCTGTTGCCGCTAAACAACACATACTAAAAAACTAAATAAAATAAATATTTAAGGGGGCTCCCATACAACAAACGTGTTTTTTTTGCTCGTTTTTATAGATAATGATACGGAACCCTTCGTGCGCGAGTCCGACTCGCACTTGCCCGGTTTTTATTTATTTATTTATTATAATACCTGTCGTAGACCAAGTGCCAATCAAAAACAAATAATCATCGAAATAAATATGTTTTGTTTCCTGCATCTCAATATCTACAATCGGTTTTGGATTCGGGGCACCTTTTGGTAAGTGAAAACGAAATAAACGATATTTTACTGGCAAAAATATGGTATTTAGCTGAGTATTACAGTGTAATTAAAAAGAAGTGGATATATTCACCGAGGGAATACATACCAGAGAACGGACAGCAGCGTTTTTCTGCAGCGTCGCGATTATGGCATATCCCCCCATACTTAGGGAAGGTTTTTGTCCAACAGTGGACGTAATTTGGCTGACATGGTGATATTCAGGACAACATAATATATTTTTTGCGTTGATATCCAAATTAAAGTAAGTAAACCGTACCAACGAACAGAAAAAACTGTTAATAAATTTTATGAAAAATATTAATGTTATTTTTTATTATTATTGTTATTTTTATATTATTTTTATTTTTTCTGAAAGTTTCATATTTTATTTCTTATATTAGATTGCTGTACCTAGCGTCATTTCAATTACTCATTTTCAATTACTTTATTATTATAATATACACGTGACACTGTCAGAGATTGCTGAAAAATATGTATGAATATCTACTGATGATTGATACATGCTGCTTCAATCATCAGATTAGTTCTAGATGCTCATGCACACAATCTTTCATATTGACGGAAGTTTCCCTTGGATAACTTTTTAAATAAGAAAACGAAAAGAAAACTTATTTTAACAATAATATAAAAACATTAATGTAAAAAAAAAGAAACTATTTTATGCTTTCGAACTTAGTAGGTATGTGGCGTGTTTATGTGAAAACGTGGTTTAACTGTACATCATGCATAAAAAACAGAAATAATTTTTAACTGCTCTTTTATGGTCCAATTAAATTTGAATTTTTAAAGACATGTAGATATTTAAAATAAATAATAGTTTAAAATTGTCAAGATTTTGCACTTTGTTTGTGGGGTTGATTCTTGCGATGGGTAGATGCTATTGTTATTGGTAATTTACTGTTCCTAATCGCTTTAACGTCGTAGGTAGTTTAACTGCGATGTTTATTAATTTTGAAAGAACTTAGGTAGGTAGGTATGTACGAACGATATGACTTCGTCTCATATATTATTAAAGTCTCATTCTCCTTTTAAAATTATGAAAAATGAAACAATGAAGTTTGTAATACTTATCTGTCAGTTTTATTTTTAAATAAAATAAATAAAATAAAAAAGGTTTTTATTCACGTAGACTTTAAAAAAGCGCTTGTAAATAGTCAGAACATGTTTGTAGTAATATAGTTGTATACATTAGATATTATTTCTAGTAACATAGATATTTAGGTACATCTTGTATGAAAACATTTATAAAATTTATTTTATTACAGAAATGATATTTAGCTAGCTCGTATCAAGTTATTGTCAAGAGATTATGTTATTAACCATAAACACGGACTAGCTAGTATGTTTTTTGGTAATTTTAATTCAAATTTCAAACATTTTGAAACATACGGGTCGAAGAAGATAAAATAATTCTCAAGCCTTTTTGCTTTGTTTGCAAATAAATTTATTTCTGCAATAAATAAATAACTACTATTCTTTTTCTTTCGTACAACATTTATGAATATATTTTTTATATTCTCATTGCCATTTAGTAATTACCTACTGTGATGCCATAACTGGTAAGTGGTAAGTCATTGGTATACCTACCATCCGGCGCGGGCTATTAAACTTGTAGTCTTATTAGCTAGCCTCGTTGGTCTAGCGGCAGCGTGTTCACCCGCAGAGAACAAGGTCCTGGGTTGAAATCCCGGGTCGGGCCAGAAGTGATTTTGGAAGTTTTCTGTAAAAAGAAAAATTTCTCAGCATTAGCCCAAAGGACCAACTCTCGGAGAGTTGGCGGTATTATAACCCCGTGCCTCGGAGAGTACGTAAAGCTGTCGGTCCTGTACCTGAACTCTTTCCGGTGATGGAATAGAAAGTGCTCCTGTGTTGGCGCACACACTTGAGCACTACAATATGTCCCGCGCAGACGGCTAATCTCCATTGAGACTGGCCGCCGCCGTGACCGAAATTGGGCTAGGAGGGTATTAGTCTTATTAGCTAGATAGCTTGAGCCCCCGCTCGCCTCTATTGACCGGCGTAGCTGTAAGATACACTAGAATCTACCTCAACATGACGTATGCAGTTAGCCTAGAACTGTACACGTCATGCTGAGGCAGACTATGGACCCTGGGACCGCTGGCGTTTGGAGGAAAAGAACTCCACTCGTCTTGTATAAGGGGTCCCAGGCAAATGTAACCTGCCGTAGCTCCGGTAACGCGCTTGTGCATGCCGGGGAGGGGGAGGCATTCAGGGCCCTCCTCTCCCCGGGTGAGTGTTTCGCGGACACTCAGTGTACAGCGGGGGTACTGGCGAGATGGTTCACGAGTACCCAGAGCCCCCGCTACAAGCACTGTGAGGCTGGCTACCGTGGTGGTTTTAGTAGGTCGGCACTACACGTCGTGCGATTTGAGCATTTCCAGAACGTAAAAAACAAATTGCCTTATGGAAGTGCAGTTAGGCCCGCTCAATTTATAGTAGCCCCGCCAAATCTCTCATTGCATTCATCAGACATCATTGTCAGTCGTAAATGTATAGGGGCTGTTAAAAGCTTAGTATCTGTGAAACTATTGTTTCTATTGTGGTCGACTGTACCTGCACTGATGTACAGACGCCAGCACATCCAGCTACCCCATCTGTCAAATTTCCCCAATTGAAAGTGAACCATATATTTGTGCGATAAAGTTGAAAATCTATAAAAGAAGTTTGACAGATTAGGGTAGCTGGATGTGCTAGCGTCTGTACAAATTTGAGATCTTATATTTAAGCTAAAATGCCCTTTTATCGGGCATACGATCATAAATGCGTAGCGGCCTTCATTGTAGGTACTTCCATGACTTCCGTGCACTTTCATAACTAAGTTTTGTTAACTGGTTAAGAAAACCCTTTTTTATTATTGTTTTCACAACTGGTTTTTAAACAAGAATACGAAGTGTTCATTCATAACTGACAAACACAATATCCATAATAATTTGGGTTAGGTTATGTTAGATTGGTGACCACAAAGAACGTGGCGCGCGAAGGCGAGCGAGCGCAGCGAGCGTGCCGCGGCAGCGGCCGCCGAGCGCTAGAAAAACATTAACCATGGATTGTATTTGTGATTGTCAGTTATGAATGAACACTTCGTATTCTTGTTTAAAAACCAGTAGTGAAAACAATAATAAAAAAGGGTTTTTCTTAACCAGTTAACAAAATTTAGTTATGAAAGTGCACGAAAGGCTTCCATGTTGGTAAGTTGTGAGTAGGTGCTACATACTTGTTATATATTTATGCAGTTTCTTTCACTGTTTTCTAAATATTAATGTCTTACATTAACGGCCTGATTGCTGGTCTTATATTTAGTGAACCTGCCAGAGCACTTGGATTTGATCCCCACCCACGATAAAGATTTGTGTAATAACCACGATTATTTAATCGGTGTCTGGGTGTAATTTATTTACAAAATGTATCTGTGTTTGTCAGTTGTCTGGTTGGCTTAGAACAGGCTCTACCTTTTTGGGATCAGATGGCAGGGTGTTAGTTGTCCTAAGATATTTATCGTTGAGTCATCATCATCATATCAGCCGAAAGACGTCCACTGCTGGACAAAGGCCTCCCCCAAAGATCTCCACGATTGCCGGATTGCTATTCGCATCAAGCAGTTTCCAGCGACCCGCAAAAGTCCATCTTGTAAGGAGCCTGCCCACGCTGCGTCTTCCGGTTCGTGGTCGCCGCTCGCGAATCTTTTTTTATTGCTGAATGAAAGAAGCTATTTCTTATGCGACTCATGTAGGTCGTTCCTGACCGTACTTCTCCTGAACAGTTGAACCGATCTTCTTCAAATTTGACAGTTCGTGAGATACTGAAATCAAATAATCACGCCACGGAGGAATAATAACCGAAAAAAGCAAATGTCCTATTAAAATCTATGTAAAAGTATGGACATCAGCTTAAATATACTCAGCTCAATATTTGTCGCAGGCCTTGCAGACTTCATTTATTATTATTGTAAGTAAATACTGAAATAAGTACTTGCCGTTATGGACTAGAATTATACATATACAACTAATGCCCCGCATGGGCAGATACCTATACGTATAGTTAAAAGATAAATTCACATTTTGTATATAAAAACGGCTATTGAAACTTAACTATAAATGTTAGATACATAAACCTCACGGATTTATTTTTGCTAGATAATGAGGAGTACTATAAATATGTAGTTATTTTTGTATCAATAGTTTTCGCAACGTATGCCAATCATAAAAAAGTGGCTCCACAATCTTTACGGCACTGATTATTTTACTCGATGATATTGTAACTTTCTATAGGTGTAAGAAGTTTTTCAATCAGTTTACTAATTTTGATTTTATCCATTACAAACATATGAATATAATACATAGGTACCTATTTTCTCTTCATAATGAAATAACGAAAATTCAGCACTTGGGTATTAACGTACACTTGTACTAGGCAACTCACAGTGCAGTATGTAAACATAGTCTCAAATACGGTATTACAGTAATAAATATCATTCGTTCTGTCATGTAATACCTAAGCAAATCTCAATCCTACCCATGCAATTCCGCAAACTGATGAATTTCGTCCGCGAAATACGCTTAAAAAATGGCATCGGAATACTTAAGGTAAGGAAAAAGTATTGTATGTATACTCGTATTTATGAAAGTGGCATTTTGCAAGTTGACGCTTGTGGGTAGATTGAGTCAGCCAATAATTCCATGAAACGGCCAAGTCATGTTTTTAGGGTTCCGTAGCCAAATGGCAAAAAACGGAACCCTTATAGATTTGTCATGTCTGTCTGTCTATCCGTCCGTATGTCACAGCCACTTTTTTCCGAAACTATAAAAGCTGTACTGTTGAAAGTTGGTAAGTAGATGTATTCGGTGAACCGCATTAAGGTTTTCACGCAAACATAGAAAAAGAACAATAATTTTGGGGCGTCCCCATACATAGAAATGAAACATAAAAAAAAAATTTTCATCGTAACCAGACATGTGGGGTGTCTATGGATAGGTCTTCAAAAATGAATGAATAGTTTGCGCGAGAGACACTTCCAAAGTGTTGAAATGAGTGTCCCCCCTGTAACTTCTAAAATAAGAGAATGATAAAACTAAAAAAAATATTTGATGTACATTACCATGTAAACTAACAACGAAAATTGGTTTGAACGAGATCTAGCAAGTAGTTTTTTTTAATACGTTATAAATCGTAAACCGCAATTTGCTTTCATTTAATCAACTGAAATACTTGCCGGTACGGAACCCTTCATGGGCGAGTCCGACTCGCACTTGGCCGGTTTTTTGACTAAAATTTTGGGTTTGTAGAGTGAGCTTAACAGATCACTGTCTTCCCTAAACTGCTTGCACGTGGCGGCAGTAGAGGACACTTCTCCCACAGCCGCCGCAGCCTCGAGGGGAGTTGGGCTACCGGCTGCCGCCGCCACCCCGACGCCTCCTCTGTCTACGAGCGGGATCGGCCTCGTTCCCGATCCCGTTCGGCGGCCTCCTTCTAGAGCAAGACTGCCTCACAGAAGGAGACCACGGCATCCCATTGGGTGGAGTAACCAGCCAGCATCGTATGCAGCAGTCTTATGTTTGTTTTCTGTCATGGCGGGTATTTGTCTGGGGAACGCTGCGATCTTTATTAGAGATGAAACTTCGCTAAGATAATAATCTACGCGCGGCTTTTGAGCCAATATCCTCGATTAAGGACGACACTCGATGTAATTAAATGTATCGTTAA
Organism: Pseudoips prasinana; assembly: GCA_951640165.1. Classification (NCBI taxonomy): domain Eukaryota; kingdom Metazoa; phylum Arthropoda; class Insecta; order Lepidoptera; family Nolidae; genus Pseudoips; species Pseudoips prasinana. Next base: position 14,674,786 of record OX621236.1, on the reverse strand, counting down.
CTGGGGCACAAGTGCACAACATCCGTTATATTGCTCATGCCTTTGTTGAATCGATGATGACGGCTGCTATTGTAATTTAACGGAGAATAATGTATGAAAAGGAGGAGAAAAGTTGAACTAAGATAATTATATTCTACTAGCTATGCCCCGCGGTTTTACCAGCATTAAACTTTATAAATTATAGCCTATGTGTTAATCCAGGGTGTCAGATAACACCATACCAAATTATAGATAGAAGTGAAGTATTTAGAAGTGAAGTACGAAGCTAGGTATGTAGGTACTACCGCGAAATTCATAAACACCGCAGGTAGTTACTTGAGTAACAGAGAAACAAAATCCAATTTTCAATAATATAGTAGGTATAATAAGATTTACATGAAGGAAAGACGTTTATTTGACAGGTGCTTGAAGTGGGAAAATCGAACAAAGTAAATTAATCTAATATATTCTGACAGATGTTCTAAATTTGATTGTAGCTATATTTTGAATATGGGTTACCTTCTCAGGACTTCGCTGAACTGTTTGTTGTAAAACTTAACAACGGTATAAAATTACGATGTACACACGGCTACACATCAAGCTATACATTTCTAATATGAGCCTCTCATTGTATGGGAATCCTATACAACGCGAGATCATCTTATACTGGAAGTGTATAGCTTGATACCTAGCTGTGTGTACTAGGCATTAGATTGATTCCATCCGCCAACTCAAATGTAAACCACGCGGGTAGAGTTATGGGTGGAAATCGAGTTATATGGATAACTATTTTTCCCATAAGCAAACCAGTTTATGAACTACGAAGACATATTTTTTGGGCTGCCTGTATCAAATGCGTCAAATTATCGACGTTTTTGTATGGGATGTAAGTAAATCAATATTTTATGTGTATTTTGCAAGTACATATTGAACACATCGTTCAATTTCATAGGCAAATTAAGCTCCATTAGATCGTTCACCATTTATTTCCACTAGTTACACCTCGTTTACCTAATTTATGATTATGCTTCTCAGTTAGGTAAGTATGGACATAAGCACGGCTTAAACTTGATTTATTACTGTTATTAGACACACACACACACACACACACACAGATAATTCGTACAAGTTGAAGTAATAGCAGAATTAAATCTGATTTGATTTCGATATGCTTTCCAAATTATACACTATAGAGATAAATACCTACGTAAGTACGTACATACGGCTACACATCAAGCAATACATTTCCAGTATAAACTGATGTCACGTTGTATAGGATTTCCATACAATGACATGTCAGCTTATATTGGAAATGTGTAGCTTAATGTGTAGACGTGTGTACATATTTATAAAGGCTTAGGTACTTATAAAACACCAACAATCTCGCACGACTAGATAGCTAACACCATCAGCAACAACTTTTGTTCTACGAGTTCGGACATTTACATGGAATAAAAAGAATCATTTTTCACGGACTGGTGACTAGCAAAATGGGTCTAGTTCAAAGTTGATAGCGCTGTACTCCTTCCCCGCTTCTTCGCAAGGGTATATTTACGTTATCTTTGTGATGCGCGTAGAGTTATTATAAAATACGGGGGAAATTACATTAATACTTATTTTGGTACGAAATTAGCGAGCTAGCTAAATATCATTGCTGTTATAAAATAAATTTTATTAATGTTTTAATACTATCAATACATGTGTACCTAATATCTATGTTACTAGAAATAATAATGTATACAACTATAATACTACAAACATGTTCTGACTATTTACAAGCGCTTTTTTGAAGTCTACGTGAATAAAAACCTTTTTTATTTATTTTTATTTATTATTTAATTAAAATCTATCAAATTATCAACAGTTGTAGAACAAAAGTTGTTGCTTATGGTGTTAGCTATCTAATATTGCGAGGTTGTTGGTGTTTTACAAGTAACTTATATGTATGTGCAACTTGGTCACCAAATAGGTTACAGTGTGACGCACCACCCCATTAATTACTCATGAAGCACTGATCTTACAGAAACAATTACATATGCCTTTTATTGAATCGATGGCGTAGTCTGTTGAAGACCGCGATAGAGAGCTTATTCCACAGCCTCTGTGTGCGCGAAAGTTCCTTTAAACATTTTATAGGACTCACGGCTACATATCAAGCTATTCATTTCCAATATAAGCTGACCTCTCATTATATGGTAATCCTAAACAACGCGGGATCAGCTTATACTGGAAATGTATAGCTTGATATGTAGCCGTGTGTACAATACCGCATAGTAGATGCGACGCCACGTCGTCAGTGGAAACACGTGTACTACCGAAATCGCCCTTATATCTACGTAATAAAGATACTGTAAAAGTCAAGGTGTAACAATAGACTTGGCGTCGGCTATATTTATGTGTGGGCAAGTAGGTAACGTCCTCTAATCTGTATGAGTATCCGCCAACATACCTACTATGTAAATTGTGGTCATTCACGCAACTACCATTCACTGATAGTGATACCTCAAGGTATTGTGTCGCACACCTGTCCAATGTAGGGTTACCATATCTCGAGAAAATTATCCTGGGATTTCAGGATTTTTTGACTTCTCAGAATTGCGGCTGGATTTTACTAATCACATGATATCTCAGGATTTTTAGAATTTTCAGTGTAACACAGCTGTTTCCTTCCCCCCCCCCCTTCCCTTTTAGAGTGTGATGTGCAATAGTGAACGAGATCTGCGGTGTATAAAAACGATAAAATTACGACGTTTTTAAATTGTTAAGTACGTTTGAGAGAAAATTCGTTATTTGTTTCCCTTTTTGTGTGTGACGTGGAATAGTAAGCGAGATCCGCAGTGTATAAAAACGATAAAATTTAGACGTTTTTAAATTGTTAAGTACGTTTGAGAAAAATTCGCTTTTGATAAAATCTCAGTCAATTTCATTTTTCAATGAAAATCAGGACTTTTGATTTTTTTATGTGGTAACCCTAAATGCAACCCAATGTATGTATTAAGCATGATTTCATTAATAATTCAAAGGAAACACCGTACGTTACTGCTTAGTAGGTACTCAATGGTAATTTGGTATGAGAATGTTATCTAAGTTTGGCGATCTAACGACTTTGTACCTTTGCATAGTGGTCAGTCTCATATATTAACATTATTGTAGTCTGTATTGGAAATAAATAATTAACTCCGACTCAGACTAGCCCTTCGAGAGTTCTATCTTTTACACTACCAATGTAAATGTTATTACATCTCTCTCTCTTATATAGCTCGTATGAAAAGGTCAGGGTATACATAGAACTCTCTGACTACTAAAACTGCGCACTTATGTACCTGCACACCGGGCATACAATTAAAAAAACAGGTCCTAACGTGTCACTTATTTTACACGCTTTATATTAGCTTCACTTGTATGTATGTTTGTAAAAAAAAGCGTGGGGTACATGGTGTAAATATTTTATAGATATACTAAATGAGAAGAAGGATTATCTTTCGATAATAACTTAAGAAGCACCCCAGGTTTTTTTTTGTAAAACATTATTTTCTTATTTACAGTATTATTAATTTTAATTTATTAAAAAGAAGGAAAACGCAGCGTGGGCAGAACCCCTACAAGATGGACCGATGATCTTATGCGGGTCGCTGGAAACTGCTGGATGCGTATAGCACAAAACCGGCTATTGTGGATTTGGACGTCTTTCGGCTGATATGATAATGGTGCTGCTGAGCCCAATCAGAGCACTGAAACAACTTCTTCAGATTTGTGAGGGTTATGCGGGGGCTCAGGGACTCAGCTATAATGCCAAAAAGAGTGAACTGTTAGTGTTTAAGGCGGGCACCAAATGTTATCCTAAAGTGCCACTAGTAACAATTGCGAACACACCACTAAGACGAGTGACACAGGCCAAATACTTGGGTCACTGGGTCACCGATGACCTTAATGATAACCAAGACAGAGAGAGAACGCAGTGCTCTGGCTGTCCGAAGCAATATGTAATGTTGATCCGCAGGTTTGGAAAATGCACAAGAGATGTAAATTTTCTCTTTTTAGGGCTTACTGCCAAACTTTTTACACCTGCAATCTGTGGAGCAGATATACGCGGCGGGCATTCAGTGCATTGCGTGTTCAGAACAACAATGCGCTTAGGATGCTGATGGGGCTGCCACGTTTTTGTAGTGCTTCGGCGAAGTTTGCGGAGGCGTCGGTTGATGGTTTTGCTGCCATCATCCGCAAGCGTAGCGCTTCAATATTGCACAGAATGCGTGTCAGCTCCCACAGCATTCTGAGCGTATTATGTGATAGGTGGGATTTCCCAATGTTAAAGCACTGGGTTCAGCTACATACCAGGGTATTGTGATACCCAGTTGTGTGTTTGTTATTCAGTGCATTGTTTGTTACTATATTATAAGATTACTAACATTAGGTTAAGAACTTTGTATTAACAATATATGGAGAATGTTTTATCCGAAATAAACGATTATTATTATTATAATTAAGTGGATATCTACCAGAGGACGGACAGCAACTTCCTACTGAGTGCTATGACTATCTTACTGCGATTGCCAACCCGTCTGCCGTCTGCGTAGCGATTATGGCATATCCCCCCAAATTATTCTTAGAGCAGGCTTGTTCAGCAGTGGACTTCTTTCGGCTTTTTTGATGATGATGATAATAAGTAGGTAATTATAATTATCTCAAACCTGTTTAAAATTAATTGTATAAATTGCAAAGTGAATTCAATGTAAGTGAATTGTTTTGTTATAAAGAAAACAATAGTAGGCATGTGTGTTAAGTTCGAAAATATAAGTTAAAAAAATGTTCTAAAGTAAATGAAAGCTTTCTAATTTCTTAAAGTATAAAACTTTACATATTTCCATACAATCCTAAATATCTATATGCAATAATAATGAAATAATAATGTAATATTAACTATATCACTACAAATATGTTCTGAATATTTACATGCGCTTTTTTAAAGTCCACATGAATAAATAGAATATATATTTTTTTATTTTATTCACTCTACTTTACAACTAATTTGGGATTGGCGTGAAACTTGGTGTTCAGCCTATTCAGTGTAGAGAAGAAACACGGCTCCGAACTGAGTTCTACGAATACGGGATTCTAATGTGTCTACAATACCATGAATAAATGCCTTTTAACACGATAATTATCCACTTCAACCAATAATTATAAATCAAGCAAGCGTTTGTATCAGTATGGACAGCCGGCGAGGATATAATGCGCTGCAATGACATAGGTTTTGTTCTAGATATTCATTAGGACGGATTAATTGGTGAACGGAGGGTGGTCCATGGACAGTTGTTTCCTACGACAATCACGCCGGTTATGCAATGCGTTACTCGAGTTAATACGTGGTTAAATACACGCAACTGGCATGATTAGCGGGCAGTTTGTTAAATTCAACGTGATTATAATTGTAGCTTTTATGTACTACGAGTAGGTTACTATTTGATGTGTTAGTGCGTATCTAACACAGTCAATAGGTACGATTAAGCCACGATTATCTATACTAATATTATAAAGAGGTAACGTTTGTGCGTTTGTGACGTTCTTAGGGGTAACCTCTGGATCCACTGAACCGATTTTCAAAACTATTATTAAATGAAATATTTTATTTAACCGGAAGTATTACGCGGGACAAACGGGCAGGGACAAACATATTTGTAATGCGGAACGAAGTCCGCGGGCACTGCTAGTAGTGGATAAACTCAAACCTTACTGCCTATGTCTCTACTGTTAAAAACTGGTTCACCAGGCTATCATGGCAGCAATGACTCAATTTTGTCTACAGCGTTCGATCAATTATTTAATAAACCCATTTATTTCAGGTAATTAACAGCATTACTACACATTAATATAATAAATTGATAATAATAAAAAAAGCCGTTGTGAGGTTTTATGAAACCTCAATGCAAGTGGAACTTTGTCTCTTACGGGCGTAAATTTAATCCACTGTCGGATATTTTCGCATTATTCTAGGTTTTCCCCCGTTGACCGGTTTAGTTGACTGGCTAGCTGCATCGTTGACGATCAAGTGAACAACAACATTTATATCAATACACTGATCAAAACACAAATACCGTGCAGCACCTGCACAAAAATGAGTGAGAATGTAAATGCTACACGGTCAGCTGATGTTACATGCGATAGATGGAGGAAAAAATTCGAGGGGATATCATCATCATCTTGACCCACCAATGTGCTAGTGGGTATGGTTTCCGCACTTAGTACGATGTGGACCATTGCACGTGAGCCACGGTGGCCTTTACTCCATCCAGCCCACCTCTTTCCAGTAGCATATTAGGTCTCCCAAACTTCTCAGGGCGAGGGGATATAAAAATGTTACACTTTAAATAAATCATGCATTATAATATAGAACAATACACATGAATTTTTAGTTTTTACTGTAAACACAAGTTTATACCATGTTAAAAAATCAATAATACAATGATCATCCTTCATTATCATTTTTCGTAGAAATTTGTAGATAATATAATTGAAATGTTATACACATTTCAATTATATCTAGTTATAAATATATAATTAAAATGTGCATAAATCAATGGTAACATAGTGCACCTATCCACTTAAAGTGCAGGCAGTGCCACTTTAGTGGATGAAGTTGCACTAAGAAGGCTACAATAATATTAAAAATTAATACAATGTTAAAAAAAAGCAATAATACAATGATCATCCTTCATGAAATGTTATACACATTTCAATTATATATATCTTATACTTGAAATGTGTATAACATTTCATGAAGGATTTTCATGAAGGATGATCATTGTATTATTGCTTTTTTTTAACATTGTATTAATTTTTAATATTATTGTAGCCTTCTTAGTGCAACTTCATCCACTAAAGTGGCACTGCCTGCACTTTAAGTGGATAGGTGCACTATGTTACCATTGATTTATGATTTAAGTAATGTAAATGTGCAAGAAATACTTTTAATAGGTATCTATAGGTATAAAGTGCATGACGTATATACTAAGTAAGCATAATAGTCTTCATGCTTTGTTATATAAATAAATTCACTTGAATGTGACCGATTTTACACACAATGACAAATTTAGACTACGCATGTCTACCGTCGTAGATATATGTTATTCTATAATTTGCTCTTCAACAAAAAACTATTCCACTTGGACAATGCTATATAAATATAAACTAGTAAGATGACTCGTTGACGTTGAAAACAGCCTAAATGTAGGTAAAGACGCCAGCACATCCAGCTACCCCAATCTGTCAAATTTGTTTAATAGATTTTTAACTTTATCACCAAAGCATAAGGTTCACTTTCAATTAAGGAAATTTGACAGATTGAGGTAGCTTGATGTGCTGACGTCTATACTATTATTCGTAAGCTTGTAACCATTGGAACTAGGTTCAGCATGTAAAAACCTTATGCTTATGTTGTCACCTCCTAAATTGACAACCATTCTAAAAAAAAACTACTGTACTAATAATATCAGCGTCAAGTGAAAACTTCTTTAGGCACGTCTTTACAATTGGTTAATATACTGTCTAAAACAACCCCACTATTTGTGGTAAATTGCAATGTACAGACGCCAGCATGTCCAACTATCCCAATCTGTCAAATTGCTTTTTTAGATTTTCAACTTTTTCACATAAGCATAAAGTTCACTTTCAATTGGGGCAATTTGACAGATTGGGGTAGCTTAATGTTCTGGCGTCTGTACATTTTAGTGTATTTTTGTACAAACTTAAAATGTTCAGGTAATTAGTGTTGACCGATCAAATTAGTTGTTTAGGAATTTAGGTTCGTTAATTGGCCATGGTAACGTCAAAAAAGTACAAGACAACAATTTTTTACGTTTGTGCGTAAAATTCGAGATCGTTGCTAAAGCGAACTTAGTACTTTATTTTATTGGTCGATAGCAAGATGCTCTCACTGGTCCGTAAGTGATCGGCGAGGTTAAGCAACTAGGCTCGCGGTCTGTCAATATGTAGGTGACCCCCAAAAGTGGTTTAATTTCGGAGCGTCTCCTTGTCGGAGGGCACATTAAGCTGTCGGTCCCAGTTGTAGTCATTAGACAATAGTCTTTAAGCCATGTCAGAGTCCTACTGTGTCGCTTAAGTAAGTAAGGAAGTATTTTGACGGTCATTGCCTAGTTGGTAGTGCTCCTGCTTACGAAGCTGGTAGTCCTGGGTTCGAATCCCGGTAAGTGCAAATATTTGTGTGTTGAGCACGAATATTTGTTTCTGAGTCATGGATGTTTTCTATGTATCTAATTATTTATCTATCTATATAAGTATGTATATCGTCGCCTGGTACCCATAGTACAAGCTTTGCTTAGTTTGAGGCTAGGATGATCTGTGTGACATTGTCTCTAGGTATTATATTATAAATTATAATATATTTATTTTAATATATTTGTCGACCTTTCATGTCGTTGTGAACTATTAGTGTATTAGTAGTTTGTTACTGAATGAATCTGGGGCGAGTCACTAACCCAAAATGTTATAATTTTCGTGTTTTGGATTCGATCACCGCACAGGAGCAGCTATTTGTGTAACGCATTAATGGTGGTCTGAGTTTGGATGTGCTTTGTGTAAGTTTAAGTCCTCGCAAAAAGGGATTCATTTCCCTTGTGTGGGCGTTGAGTTAAAAAAAATCACAAACATTTTTTCAACAATCATCAGAATACGATACTCAATTTGCTGCCGGTAGTAATGTTTAAATATTATGGGGTCGTCAGACTAATAAGATTGTAGTAAAAACAGTCAGAACGACTATAGGAAATATCGCTCTCGCATAAAAAGACAATACAATAACTCATTGGTGGAATTCTTTCACAATACAAATCCAGGAAACGACTCCAAGTGGTTATTTTATTCGCCACGTAGACACAGTAGCTCGTAATGCAAGCGACAATTTTATTGTTGCGTAACAGCAGGTAGGCAACAATTTGCGAGGCATGGTGCGTGTCGCCTATGGAATCAAAGCGGTTTCATTGACTTCCCTGGGCCCCGACGCGTCACGCGGGGTGCCTATGGTGTACTACCTACTCGATATGTACAGTCAAGATCTTAATTAGCTGAACATAGCAATATATTCATAGATTAACAAATTGGTATCTTTTTATTCTTTGTTTGTAATTAAGTGCTACTTATTTGATAATGGTTGCCTCAGATTTCAAGATAATTGAAATTTTCTGACGTATGAAAAAAGTTTGACATTTATTCGTTTTGTGTTGTCAGCTTTTACTGTAAATTTGGTATGTTTTCCGGTCGTTGATCTGTAACTAGTAACAGTGTATTACTTTAGTTTGTAAACTTAATATCTAAATAAGAAATGTATAATACTGGGTCTAAAATTTTATAATTAATAAGTATAAAATTAAATATATTTCCGACAGCTAACTCAGCAATCGACTGTACAATCGCTTACTTACTTACTTAAGCGTTCAAAAGTACATTAGCAGGTGAAAGAAATTATTCCCGAGGAACAGTGCGTACGTCTGTTTATGTGTGAATCTATCTGAAGTCTATCATAAAGTTGTTATACATGATTATTCTTCTATCCACTCTTAAATAAATTTCCGACCAGCAAGGATAGACATTCTAAACATATATGCAATCTGTAAAATCATATCATTACGTAATCTAAGTATTTTTTTTGCGACCCCGTTAGACAGGCGTAGTAGAGAGATATAATTTATCTGCACTGATTGTCCGGTCAGTTTAGACATACAAGGTTACAATAATTTCCATTAGGCTGAAAATTGGTAGGATCGTTCATTACACTAATATAAAGTAAATGTGAAAAGTCCTCATCGATCCGGCACGTGGAAAAAAAAAATACTTGGGGACAAACGTCATAAAAAAGCCCGTGGAAAAGAAATTACTCGGGGTCAAAGGTCACAAAAACGGGTTTTTTGCGATTCTCAGCAAAACTGTAAGTTTTATCATAAAATTAGCTGAGACAAAATTGTAGATTAGATAATTATCTATAAAAAAATGTCTCAATACTTTTTTCCTAAGAGCCACCGATTTTTAGATATAACGATTCAAAAAGTTGAAAGCGTTGCTCTTAGGAAAAATATATTGAGACATTTTTTATAGATAATTATCTAATCTACAATTTTGTCGCAGCTAATTTTATGTTAAAATTTACCGTTTTGCTGAGAATCGCAAAAAATCCGTTTTTGTGACCTTTGACCACGAGTAATTTTTTTTCCACGGGCCGGATCGATGAGGACTTTTCACATTTCCTTTATAATAGTGTAATGAACGATCTTACCAATTTTCAGCCTAATAAGACTTATTGTAACCTTACCCCTATTTTTAGTCTAATTTGACAGGACTATGAGCAAATGAGGTCAATTGCATACGATTGTGAATCGAAGAATATAATTCAAGATGTCTTGATACTAAAATGGCATAAGTGAAACTAGAATGTCAATATACAACTTTGTGGAAATGCAAAGTACTGCATTTATGAACCCGATAGTACAGCTAACACGTCATGTTTAGTGAAACTAGTAGTGTTAATGATGGGGTACGATTGAAAGCGCAGCGCAGTTCCTGTGTGAACATTCCGAACTAAAAGCAAAGTATTCTAATTGATAGCGAGTTGCGTAGTCACCTCTCTGATTTTTTATATACTGTAGACACGGGTCTCATCGCGATAAATATTTAGGTAAATCATTACCTTGTTTACCCGACGTTTCGGCATGGATTGCACCAGCCGTGGTCACGGGTCGACTGGTGTGGCTCGGCAGCGTCGTCTCCGTGAAGCTCGGGTATCGGTATCTACCCTCGCATGGTCTTGATATTTTTTATTTTCCTTTACGAAACTGTCGGTACACACGACACTAATGACATCAGCGCCTGGGCGCACTACGTTGGTTACGCGACGATGGCACTTCGTTATTACAGGATTCCAAGATGGTGAGAGGCGGTATCCGTCTTCCCGGTTGAAATTGATATGTTTCTTTATTTCAACCGCTTCACGTACTATTCTGGAGTAATAGTGACGATCGGTGGAGAGGACCTGTGGCTTGTGTAAATTTGTAATCCAGTGTTGGGATCCTGTGTCGACTACATGCTCAGCTATTGCTGATTTATTAACCTGTCGGTTCCTGACAGCTGCGATATGTTCTTTAGCCCTTTCAGCAATGGATCTTTTAGTTTGGCCGATATAAAACATACCGCAGTTGCACTCAAACCTGTAGACGCCCGGTGTTTGAAGAGGAATAACATCCTTCGGTGTACGCAGCTGGTTGGAGACTTTGGAGATCGGACTATATACAGTCTTGATGGAGTATTTCTTTAGTACTGATCCAACTTTATCCGTTACTCCTTTCACGTAAGGTAAAAACGCTGGTGCCCTGCTTACTTCCGGCTGCTTCTCCCTCCTCTTCGTCCGTTTAATGCCCCCCCTGTAGCCGTTTTGCCTAAGTACCTCCTGAACGTGTGTGAGCTCACTTTCTAAACATTCAGGGTCGCATATGTCATACGCTCTGTTTGTTAACGAGGCAACTACGGATAACAGGTGTCGCGGATGGTGATGAGAGTGGGCGTGTAGATATCTGTCTGTGTGTGTGGGCTTTCTGTATACCGTGTGTGTAAGGGAACCATTTTCTCTCACCCTCAATTTCACATCGAGGAAAGGCAACGATCTCTCTACCTCCATTTCATAAGTGAACCTGATGTTGGGGTGCGCGGAGTTCAAGATAGTGGTCAATTGTTCTACTTCCGATGTGCTACCTTTCATGATACAGAAGATATCGTCGACGTATCGTTTCCATACCTTCACGTGGACCAAATGTTGTGCAATAATATTTTCAAAATGTTCCATCCAGATATTGGCCATTACCGGCGCCACAGGGCTGCCCATAGCCACTCCGTCAATCTGGAGGTAATATTGTCCTTGGTATAAAAAGTAGTTACATTCTAGGCAGTTCTTCAGTAGAACTATGTACTCACTTGGTATGTTATTAGCTGCCAGTTTCCTGCCGATGACCTCAAGGCAGTCTTTGACGGGAACGTTGGTAAACAGTGACTGAACGTCAAAACTCACCATCACCTCGTCAGGTTCCACTCTCATGCTCTTGATGATGTCAACAAAATGGCGAGAGTCTTTCACAAACGATTCAGTTTTACCTACTAATGGCTGCAGTACCTGAGTGATGTGTTTCGCTAGATCATAAGTGGGCGAATTGATCTGACTTACAATCGGGCGCAATGGTACATTTTCTTTATGAACCTTTGGCAAACCATATAGTTTTGGTGGCTGAGCGCTTTTAGGTCTGAAGAGGCGTTCGAAAACATCGTCCGTGAAGAGCTCCTCGTGTTCCTTAATCAGTGCACGTATACGTTTAGTGACTCTGGCGATAGGATTAAACGACACTTGTTTATAAATAGCCGTGTCTTTGAGTAGACTCCGCATTTTGCTGTCGTAGTCACTAGAACTCATCACTACGGTGGCGTTACCTTTGTCAGTCGGTACGGTGGTTAGTCGCCGAGACAGGTGGAATCAGCACAGACCACTTACACACATAGACACCGTAATCAATTTATCGAATGTAACGCTTGATAACACCACCAAAAATATACTAGCGAAAGGGTTAAATTATGCAATAACACCGAAACGAATTCCGTATGAAAACGTCATAAGTGCCGTCGAAGAAGCTATATTACGAAACAAAGTACCGTCTACCGATGCGGACACGCTTAGACAAGATGTGGCAGTAATATTGCGAAAAGCTAAGTCGCCTAAACAGAACATTACTACGGAAGAGCGTCAAGCACTAAAAAGGCTGCGTGACAACACGGAAATCTTAGTGCTTAAGGCTGACAAAGGTAACGCCACCGTAGTGATGAGTTCTAGTGACTACGACAGCAAAATGCGGAGTCTACTCAAAGACACGGCTATTTATAAACAAGTGTCGTTTAATCCTATCGCCAGAGTCACTAAACGTATACGTGCACTGATTAAGGAACACGAGGAGCTCTTCACGGACGATGTTTTCGAACGCCTCTTCAGACCTAAAAGCGCTCAGCCACCAAAACTATATGGTTTGCCAAAGGTTCATAAAGAAAATGTACCATTGCGCCCGATTGTAAGTCAGATCAATTCGCCCACTTATGATCTAGCGAAACACATCACTCAGGTACTGCAGCCATTAGTAGGTAAAACTGAATCGTTTGTGAAAGACTCTCGCCATTTTGTTGACATCATCAAGAGCATGAGAGTGGAACCTGACGAGGTGATGGTGAGTTTTGACGTTCAGTCACTGTTTACCAACGTTCCCGTCAAAGACTGCCTTGAGGTCATCGGCAGGAAACTGGCAGCTAATAACATACCAAGTGAGTACATAGTTCTACTGAAGAACTGCCTAGAATGTAACTACTTTTTATACCAAGGACAATATTACCTCCAGATTGACGGAGTGGCTATGGGCAGCCCTGTGGCGCCGGTAATGGCCAATATCTGGATGGAACATTTTGAAAATATTATTGCACAACATTTGGTCCACGTGAAGGTATGGAAACGATACGTCGACGATATCTTCTGTATCATGAAAGGTAGCACATCGGAAGTAGAACAATTGACCACTATCTTGAACTCCGCGCACCCCAACATCAGGTTCACTTATGAAATGGAGGTAGAGAGATCGTTGCCTTTCCTCGATGTGAAATTGAGGGTGAGAGAAAATGGTTCCCTTACACACACGGTATACAGAAAGCCCACACACACAGACAGATATCTACACGCCCACTCTCATCACCATCCGCGACACCTGTTATCCGTAGTTGCCTCGTTAACAAACAGAGCGTATGACATATGCGACCCTGAATGTTTAGAAAGTGAGCTCACACACGTTCAGGAGGTACTTAGGCAAAACGGCTACAGGGGGGGCATTAAACGGACGAAGAGGAGGGAGAAGCAGCCGGAAGTAAGCAGGGCACCAGCGTTTTTACCTTACGTGAAAGGAGTAACGGATAAAGTTGGATCAGTACTAAAGAAATACTCCATCAAGACTGTATATAGTCCGATCTCAAAAGTCTCCAACCAGCTGCGTACACCGAAGGATGTTATTCCTCTTCAAACACCGGGCGTCTACAGGTTTGAGTGCAACTGCGGTATGTTTTATATCGGCCAAACTAAAAGATCCATTGCTGAAAGGGCTAAAGAACATATCGCAGCTGTCAGGAACCGACAGGTTAATAAATCAGCAATAGCTGAGCATGTAGTCGACACAGGATCCCAACACTGGATTACAAATTTACACAAGCCACAGGTCCTCTCCACCGATCGTCACTATTACTCCAGAATAGTACGTGAAGCGGTTGAAATAAAGAAACATATCAATTTCAACCGGGAAGACGGATACCGCCTCTCACCATCTTGGAATCCTGTAATAACGAAGTGCCATCGTCGCGTAACCAACGTAGTGCGCCCGGGCGCTGATGTCATTAGTGTCGTGTGTACCGACAGTTTCGTAAAGGAAAATAAAAAATATCAAGACCATGCGAGGGTAGATACCGATACCCGAGCTTCACGGAGACGACGCTGCCGAGCCACACCAGTCGACCCGTGACCACGGCTGGTGCAATCCATGCCGAAACGTCGGGTAAACAAGGTAATGATTTACCTAAATATTTATCGCGATGAGACCCGTGTCTACAGTATATAAAAAATGTGTACAAATCGCGAAAGTTTAAAAACACCTCTCTGATGTCCTGTTTAAGTAATTAAAAACGCTATTAAATGAAATTGCCTCATAATTGTTAAAAACCTTGCTACTCTTACTGTCAAAGTTAAATTTAGAATCATAGATGCAATCAGTCGGTTGACAGCTCGTCAAGCATTTTGACTTTGCAGTGCATGATATCCCATAGACAAACGTAATTTGTTATATTCTTTTGGACAGATAGATCGATCTCCGTACCTTCACGGCTTAATGGCATTGGATAGGTAGGTAGGTAACTTGAAACTTTATTCGTTTTTGAACAAAATTGCCAAATAGATTTGTACTTTGCATAAATATTTTTTTTTTTTATTTAACTAAATAATTAAGCAACAATCTGCTAAGAAGTATTTGTAGAAATTTGAAGGCCAATTTTTTTTCAATCGTAACTTATCAGAAGCCGCGAAAACGTATTGCGCATCTTTTCTATTGTTTACATTTTTAATTAATGTTGCCAATTTTGGTGGAAAAAGAAAAGAACGTATTCCAAAGATTCAATCTATCCACAGCTCTTAAGCCAATGGCCATATAGGTAATTGCATGTAAAGAAAATTACCGAATCTCTGGCGTAGCCTTTTACATCATTTGTGCATTAAGACAATGCTTAACTTTATTGTTAACCGGAGACACCCTGTACCTATGTTTGCGAATTTTAAAATTTGTGACATACATGTAATTTATGTCATTCTTGAATTTTATGTTCCTCGAAGTAGTAGTTCAGATGCTAGAAAGTTAGTGTACTGCCGCCTTATCCTACTTCCAACTAATATTATAAATGCGAAAGTTTGTTACTATTTCACGAAAAAACCACGAAAGCGATTTAAATACATCCGAATAACACATAGGCTATAATTTACAAAGTTTAAAACCGTGGGGCAAAGCTAGTGATAAATAAGGTTGAGTAAACAATATTTATAGCCTAATTTCAAATTGTTAGGAGAAAGTATTTAGAATAGAATACATTTAATCAGCAATCAGCTTTACGGGAATTATGAGTCTTTTTATGTATGTTTTCTTTTTTATACTTAGGTATCAACTCACTCTAAATAGATTTAATTAGCGACATCACTGACATTTTCTTTTGTGATCCATTAATAATCTCTAGATATCTACATAATGAAATCCACTAGTTACCTTATATAGCTTCGAATTTGCAAAACCTTTAAACCAGTAACAATAGACATAAAATCTGTGACCTATGTTCTTATCCAAATACAGATAACAAACAAAATCTACTATAGCTATGAGGAAAATACTATCCGAATGTATTATTCATATTATTATCGTTTTCTCCATGCAATTTGCGAAACAAGTCGTTTCACTGTTATGAATAAAGAGCCCAGTTGTCGATTCTAAGAAATGTTTACCGCGAATAGTCAATTCTGTGCCAGCGAAGTCGTTTTTGTGTGTCAATAAACAACTTTGATATCATACGTATGTACAATTATGGTAAAATATAAAATGTTAGTATTAAATATTTAGAGTGAACTATCCCTCAAAATCATTTTAGTTTTTTTTAAGGATATCGCCCGCACTAGGGAATCTCATCCTTTTGTCGTACTTTACACTAGTTACAACTTTACAAACATATAATAGACGGACACAAATTACATCCAGACTCAGAACAACGACTTATGGGTCACACAAATATTTATCCGGCGCAGGACTCGAACCTGCGACACGAAGCGGCGAGGCGGCTGTATTAGCCGCTGCGCCACACGTGAAGTATTTGATACTAATATAATTGATTTGCATCTTTTCCTACCGTTAGTACGTGGTTTAACTAAAATTTTATAAAACCGGCTTAAATATTTCTTTTAGACAATCGATTAGATCAAAAATTATATGGGACGATTCCAAAGGATGATCTTTGATAAAAATTAATATTTAAAATAATTTCACAAACAACGGGGAATTCGCGTAACATACATACTAAAAAAGATTCGGTCGGTAAACTCCTTCTTTTAAGGTAGGTTTAAAAATAATATTATATTTAAAATACATATATTGCAATATTGACATTATGACAGAAACGCATTCTTACAGCAGCCGTGCTTTACCTGTGCGAGGCTAGCGGTGATCGGTGAATTTAACCCTACATACATAACTTAAACATTTTTTTTTTCAAATTGTAAATTATAATAATGAGCAAACCTCCTAAATTGTGGCCGCATAATTAATTATTTGGATTATACAGGAAAAGTTACCGGCCGCAAGGGAAAACCGTAAACATACAGGAAAATTATACCACTGATAAATAAATATTTTTAATGACTGTAACAAGGGATCATACTTATATTCATATTGAAGGAATTAAACTTCATAAAAATCGGGACACAATTTATAAGAAGTAAAAATAAAATTTTAAATTGTTGATACGGCTCTTAGATACGTTAACGTTTACGTTACGTTAAGCATTATAAGATCTTGGCGGAGATAAAGTAGGGATGCTCTGTCCCTTTCTCGCGAAATTACTGCTAGTGTGTAGCTTCTATAGCTTTACTACAAGTGACTTAATAAATAAAAATAGCGCGTTGTTTAGCTAACGTAAACAAATATATAAATATCTTGGGACAAGACTTGTCATGGGATCCTAAACTAGGCAGAGCCTGTACTATGGCAAGCAGACAGCTGATAAACATATATATCTGAATTCATACATATTATATACATAAAAGAAAGCCGGGTTATTTACGGGCACACTACGAGTACATTAATACGAAAAAGTTTATTCCGACAGTCACAAATACGCATTTCAAAATACCGATATTAATAATTCCGAATAGTTTAAAATTCCGAATATTACAACTCCGATTTATCATTACTTTTAGATTCATAATTCCTAAATTTCAATATTCCTAACGTTTATAATTACTATTCTCAAAATACCGAGCTTCAATAGATCGAAAAACAAAAATTCCGACTGAATGATAATTCGAAACATCAACAATACGATTAAAAATATTTTGTTTCCCTGGTCACTATTCTAACCTAACCTAACCCAAATGATTCACCAACAATAGAGGGGATCTGGCACTCGGTGGCTGCATGCAACATGCAAGCATGTTTCTGTTACGGCTCCGGCGCTGCGGGGTTTGGGCGGGCCCACGCAAGCTTATCGCCACAGATGATTTTAACGCTCGCCACCGCAGCTTCAAACCACCTGCTCCTCAGCTCGCGGGCCGCACCACCCCTCCGCGTCTACGCTGGCTTAAATTACACTCTAGGGTAGGGCAGAAAAGACTGCGGGAAGTCGGTTTTGCAGCGATTCGTTTCTGTCACTAAATTATGTAGCGCAACATGTAGACTTTTAGTTTATTAGAAGTATTGAAAATCGGAATGTCGTTTTTCGGACCGAGAACCCTTCGAGCAATTGTCTCTTCGAGCGTATGAAAATCGGAAAACTAACAAAGCGCGAAAATCGGAATACTTATTTTACCGAAACTCATAAATATGAGTTTCGGTAAAATAAATTTCGTGATTTTTAATAATAGATATTATAATTCTTAGGTATTATGAAACTCGGACTTTTGAAAATCGGAACATCGAAATTCGGAATAAAGTATTTCGGAGTATTTGGGTGTTCCCGTTAATTACATAATTTATAACTCAACCGCACCGATTTTGATGATCTCTGATTTTTTGAATGCGTCTCTCCCAAGAATAACGGAATAAAGAATTATTAAAATATCAGAATTTACATAAATATTTTTTTTGCAAGATATTTTAATACAAAAATAATCGCATCGAAATGACAAAATTTAAGCGTCAAGATTGACAACACAGAATGCAAACATTTTTATAACAATCTCTTGATTGTTAGTCCCAAAATCACTTTTGGCCCTACCCGGGATTTGAACACGCTACCGCTAGACCAACGAGGCTTTCAAGTCAGATTAATAGTAGGTATGTGGTTAAAGTACCTATTCGATTTAACTCATATAGCTCAAGTCAGTAAATGACGCACACGCAGTCATTACATAAGACTTATCTAGCACCCATATGATTGTAGTAGGGTCGACAGGAAACGGGTGGACACACGCTATTACAATTATTGTCCAGTAGACACAAGACACCGTGGCAGTAATTACCCACACGCAAACATCAAGCGAGGACGGACAACCTTTCAAACGAATACGTTGTAGGTATATGTACATTGTAGACAACTCCTCTAAGCTTGTTTTATCTGTTTCCCATTTGATTTTGAGACAATAAATGGCAGATAACATCTACTTCACAGATGAGGAATATAAAGTAATCATATAAAAAATTTATCGCATCAACATTATTTTCTACAATGCACAGCTTCAATTAAATCGTTTGGCAGGAATCGCACCTTCACCTGGGTAGAGGGCATTGATAGAGCGTGTACTTAGGTTTGATTCAAA
This sequence comes from Pseudoips prasinana, assembly GCA_951640165.1. Lineage (NCBI taxonomy): Eukaryota > Metazoa > Arthropoda > Insecta > Lepidoptera > Nolidae > Pseudoips > Pseudoips prasinana. Next base: position 14,655,678 of record OX621236.1, on the reverse strand, counting down.
ATTTTAAATATTGTGGAAGGTTCTGTTTACCTAAAGCTGTTCATGACAGTCCCGCCGAAATAAGCACCCAGGAAATTATCTGCCATATTGTTTTAAAATAAATAGAAAACTTCTAGATGGTACAGATCACAAATTTATGTTATTATTGTGATTAAATCTATACCACAAAACTACTATATATAGTAAACTATGAAACCCGATAAACTAATTAGGAATTAAGAATACTTAAGCGCGTATTTTCACGAATCAATTTTAACATTGAATTTTAATATTTTGTTGCGATTGTTTAATGGGCGCTAAAAATTAATGTAACATTTACAAAATTACAAAAAAAATATACAAATCCTTTCTATGATGTTGAAGGAGTAATAGTGTAATATGATGTATATAGTTATACGTCATATTATACTATTATATACTATCCACCTACATACAATTTATATCTGGGTCAAGTGTCGTCTACAAAGTTATTAAGTCTGTATAAATAAAATGATGTCTTGTGCCTCGGTCCCATGAGATGTTGGGAATAGTCTTGTTGAAGAAAGTATGATTGTACCTCTATAATTAATAAAGAAAAATACGAACACGAAAATTGCAAAAATATTCATACCTAAATTTAAACAAATTGCATTTTCTTCTTCTTCGTTATTTGGAATTATGAATTTGTTATTTCTGTTATAATACAAGTATTATAAAGAGAAAGATTTATTTATTGTTTAACTGATCATAATGCTGTATGAAACTTGGTTTCAGTTAAACATGTTTATAATGTTAAAAGTAATAATAATAATCAAATCATAGTAAAAAATTATAAAGTCTTTATTTTTCTTTTTGAATAATTCGTATTCAAAAAAGAAACCCTGCCCGTTGTTTTTCTGGACGAAACAACTTTTCTAGAAGATTGTATGGCCTACCTAGTTTGTAGTGTTATTTGCTGAGCCCTCGCTCGCTTCTAGTGTCAGGTGAAGCAATGAAAGTCGTCGAAACTAACTCAAAAAAAAAAAATCGAACTCGTGTCGTGAAGGTTCGTTTGCGCCAAAACACACATTTAATGCCTGGAAAATAAATCTGGGAATTTGAAACAAAATAATAAATCGGAAAGACATCTACCTGATTTCTAGAGCATTACTGACATCATCATCATATCAGCCGAAACACGTCCGCTTCTGGACAAAGACCTCCTCCAAAGATCCATTACTGACAACAAAATTAAAATCAGTTCAGTTTTGAAGTGGGGATAGAAAACCTCGGTTTAACACTTCGATTTTTTTTTCACACATACACATGCGTTGGGTATGTATGAGACAATCTCGGGAGTAGGTATTCCTTTGAATATACAAATATCAATAAAAATTTCGACCAGAAATTGCTACTGCAATAAATTAACTTCTAACTTGTATGTCAGCAGTTTGTGTAAGCAGTAAGTGACGCCAAATAATACCGTAACCAAATACAAAAAATACACCTCATCGAGTACAAAATATCGCCTCAGGCTGATATTCAATAAGTCAGCAGCTGCCCACGTAAGTGACTTTGTTATTGGCAAAATTATGAACGCCAACAATAACTTTGTGGCGATTTTATTATACGTACTTAATACTTAAATAACTTACTTATACAGGGTGCCTACTTATTCACGTAAAGCATAGATTTATTAAATGTTTAACCAAAATATTTCAGATTTTGATCTTGTTTCGCTGGATGTCGCTGTATGCGGATTAAGCAATACCGGCAATTGTGGAGATCTTTGCGGAAGGTCTTATCCAGCACTCTTTCGGCTGATTTCATGATGATGATGATTTGAGATTTTCGTCCATAATTGAAGTGTAGTTGATGACCTCAGTGACCGAGCGTGTGCGATTGTGTAAGCCGGCTGGCCTTCGCACCCAGGAGCTCGTGGGTTTGATTGCGTAAAAATAAAGATTTGTTCCGGGGTCTGGTTGGCTGAGGGACTGCTGGTAAGCTGCTGGAAGCACAAATAGATCAGGTGCTAGAGATTAATAGGCCATAGTCCAAGTAGCTTTAAGTCATTAATGCCTTCAATAAGCTTGGTGTCAGTGAATTTCATGCTTGTCATTAGTACGGCTATTGTTCTAAAAATAAACTTTAAACAAAAAGTTACTTAGTTAAAAAATAATTTGAGGTTTACCTACATGGCATCCTGTATTATTTGATACTATATGAACATATTGTGTACGTATAAGGTGTTATCATTACAAGTCGCATATTTCTCTATAATTTTTCTGCGGTATCGTGTGCGAACAAGCTGTAAGCGTAGCTGGCAGGCTGGGCATGCGCGCTGCGGTTATCAGGAATGCGCGCGGGCAGGACGCGGCCGCGCGGCGCCCACCCTCCTCTCATTTCACGCTTCTTGGAAGGGAATTTTCAATCATTTCTCTAGCATGCGAACTGTCATTGGATGCAATATCTAGAAAACATTAAGTGGAGTTAGTCGCCTCTGTAATCTTGTAACAAGAAGCGGTTCGACTGGTGTTTACGCGAACCCGAGTCTGTTTTGTTACCGATTTATCTGTTTAAGAACTACTAGACTATAAAAATTACAAAGCATGGGTAGTAACACAGATATATTATATCTGTTAAAACTTTTAATTGTTCTTCATCTTTTATTCTATGTGTCATTTGTATTCTAGCTATAAGTTTTCTAAAGCAATAACATAAAATAAAATAGCATACTAAAAAGACATGTGGGGCAGTCTTTGAGGACACCAGATAGAAGTGAAAACTATTTTTTACTTTTCTAATCTATATAATCTACAATATAATAGTTATATAGCTCATAGGAAGCGTGACGTGATGACGAAGCGAGTTGCACGCTTTTTGTTCACCCAAAAAGTACACATTTAAACACAGTATACATACCTATAGTTCATAGGAAGCGTGACGTGTTGATGACGCAAGTTCCATGATTTTTGTTCAACCAAAAAGTTCTCAACGCAAAGAAGTTTTTGTTTTTTTTTTTAACACACGTTTTAACCTAAAGATGGCCGACAAAACAAACGGCAGATTCTGCTCACAAACAGAAGATACAACAATACATATCCTTTGTTTGTACGAGCTGGTAATGCATTGTATTATTGAAAAGATCCTAGAATCCTTTTGTAGTAAAACTTCTATACGTATCTACGCTTGACTTGGGGAGTGAGCGGGAGTGAGAGTGGTGAATGGGTTCCAGTTCAAGCCAATTAGCAAACTAAGTAATCTTCGCTAGAGGGCACACCTTTGTGGTTCGAACTCCGGTTCAGTTACTGACGTGGTGACACATGACAGGGTCAGTTTTAAGGCATGTTTTGTGCTGCTCGACTGCTGCACAAAACACGCCTTTAAACTACATTAATACGCAAAGACTATTAAATTAAAATAAATTAAAACTCGGCTGGAAAGAGATCGGCAAATTACTTAACAGCCTCTTGTTCCAAATACCGCAAGATGTATTCCTAACATAGATTAATGAATATGTCAATAGATTATAAATGTAGCTTTAACGTAGATATGTTCAATGCGAAGTTCAATAGATCAAAATATTGAGACATAAAAACTAAAATGGGCCCTATAAAATCTCCGCGTAATGGGTTGATCAGTAATTGAGAACACAATTTTATCTCATTGTAATGTAATTAATTTACACTTATAATATGCATTTGGACCAATTCAAATCGAAAATAAAAATTTGTCTATTAATAAAGCATATTAGGTACATAGTCAATGACTATAAAAAACAAGAATGCGTTTTATTTAATCTTAGTGCCTTAATAATTATAATGATGTGAGTGATTTCTATACATTTAATTAATAGTTGGACATATCATGTACAGACGCCAGCACATCCAGCTACGCCAATCTGTCAAATTTCTTTAATAGATTGTCAACTTTATCACATAAGCATAAGGTTCACTTTCAATTGGGGAACTTTGACAGATTATGGTAGCTTGATGTGCTGGCGTCTGTACCTTATGTTATTGAAATATCGCATTGTTGACGCAAAAGGTTTTTATTTTTATTTGTACAAAGTACAGTTAATTGACATAAACGCGCGCGCAGTCAGCAATTCCACGCTGCGCACTGACCCAAATCTTTAGTTTTAATATTTAAATTGTTATAATGTTAGTTGACGAACAGCCACCAACCGAGCCGCGTTAACTCTACCATTACCATTTAACCATTACCATTTTTACCAGTTTAATATACCAGTGTATTTTCTATACCATCGTATTTTATTATTATTTGTTGGAGTTACGCCCAACATTATTTTTCGTTTGACATCAGTATATATATTCAATTGTTCTTTTGTTACATTATTCTATTTTGACGTACATAAGTTTATTAAGCGTACCTAAATGCAATGACAGTTTTTGATTTGATTTGAACGTTTCCGTAGACTTCGGCCTTCGCCTTTTGCCCAGTTTCGAATCATTCTATAAAAGTATACGTTGATGCTAAATGAGTGCATATAATATTGTCTTTCGTGTAGGATATGAACACAGTGGAGCCCAGGCGTGCGGGTGGTCATCGTGGGGGTGAATCGCAAAATTTGTTCAAATCGGTTAGACGTCATTTGTTAGCCGAACAAAATTTGAGCTTTCGTGCAAGGTCGCCCGCCCACGTTCTTTTGTGAAAGGATACGCATTGACGATATTGGAGATAGGGATTTTTTGTATTCTTAGCAATGATAAAACATTTTGAACGAATATTGACGTATATTTTTTAGGTTGAAGATATTTAAGTACATATTTTCTCAAAAAGAATACAATATTCACTAAAATGGGAAAAATAAATTATTTCTTTGAAAAGTAAAGTTATGTTATTTAATATATTTTAATACCACAGACATTATTCACACACGGCTATCTGAACCCAAACTAAGCAGAGCTTGTACTATGGAAACTAGATACTTGATATATGTACTACATTACTATTTTTCTTTTGTAAATAACATATTTGTAAATATGACCCGCTGGATGTCAATGCTTAATCACTGTCCAAAAGATTATTATTATTGTTATAGTCCCTACATATTATAATTCGACCAAGGGTTTTGATATTTCGCGGAACAGAAATCGCGTTCTCAGATTCATTTCCAACGACTCAAATATGTAATCTCTTCCAGGGTTTGTACAAGGTGTGACCCTAACATGTGCGAGCGAGATGACTATATACGCGTTGAAGTCTTGACTTTCAGCCTAGAGAATTGAAAGTTGCATGTCCTTTGTAGCTGTGCTGATGACTGTAAGAAAAAGATTTTTCTTAAATACCTATCTCGTTTTATCAAGATGAAGCGTTCTTCGGGTGTTTCGTGACGCAGGCGCAGGCGCGCACGTAACCCCATAAAAACTAGATTGGCGTCGAGCTGGAACTAGGTGCGCTCCAGTTTCGTGGAAACAGTTTTGTTACTAACTTTTACTTGAAGATAGACCTGAGAATATTGTTACAAATTGTTACAAGTGTCACACCCACGAAGTTTATTTTCACATTTTAAAAGTGCGCAAAAATGACTTAAGTTACTATAACGTTATTTTACAGCAATGAATTCTGAAAGTAATTTTAAACATGATGCTGGTGATTTTGTATTGTACACGTTTAAAATAACTTAAATGTCGCTACATCTCTCTCTAGTAATCGAGTATCGAAGATCGCATAAAAAAGTGGGCATACTTAAAACGGTCAACTAATAAAATTGTTAGTGTGGTGCACAGAATTGATCGACAATTCAGTTTAGCCTTTAATATTACGCGCCAAAACTTAATTGATAGAACTAAAGATGATTTGTACTCAAAAAGAAATGGACAAAAAGGAAGGACACGAAAAAGTCAGTTGGTAGGTACTGTTTAGGATCATGATGTCCGCGGGGGGCCTTGTAATAATGGGGGGCATAGTCTAGACAATAAGACGACTACTTTGGGTCTTCCTGTTTATTGTGTAATATTCAATTTACCCCCTGACTTGGGGAATAAATCTTTACTAATATCTAAGGTACAGACACTCACAACTCCATCCACACTCAGAACCCACACAAATAGTTGTCCTGTATAGGAATTAAATAAAAGCACGAGAGCGCTGAGTTTATATATCTACTTGAAGTTTTATTTAAGCTTTTCTTACTACAACTAAAATTTAGCGATGAAGTGGCTGTTTGAAAGTAGTATTTTAATAGTGTGCTTAATCTGAGCGTACCCGACCTAAGTATGTAAATTTCATCTTATAATGTTGTTTTCAAATTAATGGCAGCGAGTTCAAAAAGCGCCGCAAGTGCTTACCTCATATAATTAGGTTTTAACAACCTCTTTAGATACTAATCGAGCCAACATACTCATAGACTGTCCGGCCTTCGCCTTAGGTTGAAATTATCAATAGGTAAACTAAAGGCGCAATGCTATAACTCCTTATTTTTGTTATTTTATTACCTTAAAAACTTACAGATAATACAAGAGGACATAGAAGAAACTATGAAGGCCAATTACAAGTTTTCACAGATATACACAACTTTCAAAGATTCAAAGATTCAAATTCATTTATTCCATAAAAGTTTTAGATTTATGTGGAATCGTCATATTTTTTTACCCTACCGTGCAGTGCATGACGTGGCAGCTACTGAGAAACACTGCCAGAAAACTCAGTAGGAATCCTTTTTTTTAAATATAATATATAACGGAGAAACGGGGGTATCGTAGTCTTTAGTCATGATGACGTCAGCAAGACTGACGTCACTATTATCTGCACGTTGGTTATCCACTGAAGGTTGTTTACTCATGGCGATAGTAAAACCCAAAATATGTTTCGTGAAGTTTTATTCCATAACAATCTTCGATACAAGGTGATCCGTACAGTCCGACGGCTCGAGCGAAAGTGATTTGGACTCATTTTATTTTTAACATGACGCGTGCAGTTAGCCTTACGGCTTTTACTGCTTCACCGGGCAGTAGGGGTGAGCGTGGGCTCTAACCGGCCTAGCAAATATAGACTACAAACTAAGTACCCGCGCCGGAGGGCACCCCCTGTGGGGTTCGAACCTCGGCTCTGGGCGGATACTGACGGGGAGAGGGCAAGATCATGGTTTTTAGGGAGTTTAGTGCAACTTTCGCTCTACGTTAATGACATGACGCGGCCCCCCGTCCGCGTTGAGGGGGGCTTTTTATCGGTACGATATGCAAACTAAGGGTCATGGAGGACGCTGGTGGTCGCGACGCGTTCGCGGTCGTACTCGCATCCGGCGAGTACGAAATATCGGTTGTGCAGTGTTGCGAGAGTCTCTAATCGATTTGATTTGGTTTAAGTAAACGGTGATCTCGTCGTCCGATTCGTCTATGACGTTCTTCGGACGACGGTGTTTACGTGAGAGTCGGGAAGGAGTGTATTTGACCGCCTGTACCACCAATTTGCTTGGATGGTGAGTGGCAGAGTCAAAGTACCTTTTGGACGCTTGCTTCATCCATTGCCTGATGGTAGGCAATTGGAGATCGGCATGGAGGCTTTTGTTACGGACGAACCACGGTGCGCCCGCGGCTCGTCGCATAAACTTGTTCTGGACTACCTGGAGGAGGTGGATGAAACGATCCTTAGCGTGCGCGAAGACCGGGCTCGCATAGGTCATCATGGGTCGAATGCACGTCTTGTAAATTCTCACCTTGTTTTCAAGGGACATTTTACTGCGTGATTTGGACTCGACACGTCGGCCGTATTTATACTAAATGTGCGGTGACAAACATGTTACGTATTGTCTTTGTTCGATGAACGAATGTAAATTAAACTATTGAAATCATCAATTGTACAAATGTTAAGATGGTTTATAAATCGTAACTTGATTTTTAACACTAAATTCATTAAGTTTAACTAACTATTTAAGAGTAATTTAAACAAAGACTTAAAACTACTCCTATGACGCATTTGTTTTTGGTTAAGTAATGTTGTTGCGCCGATACGGCCATTCTGAAAGGCGGTGCGCGCTCTGCACCAGCCTCAGTTCTCATTGTCCTTTTAAATCTGAAACAATAAAGTTTTGCTTTTGAGTTTGGTACCTGTAAGCAACTAAGTTGCTCATGAATAGTTATAGAGATATTGCAATAACCAAGTCACATTACACATGTGTTGGCTTATTATCATTATTTGTAGTTTGTTACTTTTGTAGGTAAAAGTAGATTAAGTTCTCGTAGATTAATGGAAAAGGATTGGTGTTATATTGTGATCTGCAGCTTGTTTAACACAGTGGCATACAGTTGTGCGATACAAGGAAATAAGGTTAGGAAGGCGAGGGTAGGTTTAGTTCTCGTAGATTTGCTCTGCAGCTTGTAAACACAGTGGCATACAGTTGTGCAATACAAGGAAATAAGGTAAGGAAGGTGAGGGTAGGTTTAGTTCTCGTAGATTTCTCGTAGATTAAGGAAAAAAAAGTGGTGTTGTATTGTACTCTGGAGCTTGTTAACACAGTGGCATACAGTAGTACAATACAAGGAAATAAGGTTAGAAAGGTGAGGGTAGGTATAGTTTTTGTAGAGTTCTCGTAGATTTCTCGTAGAGTTCTCGTAGATTTCTCGTAGAATTCTCGTGGATTTCTCGTAGAGTTCTCGTAGATTAAGGGACAAGGAGTTGTGTTATATTGTGCTTTGAGTGGCTGATAACACAGTGGAATACAGAGCCACAATACAAGGAAATATTATTAGGAAGGTGCTGTGATCGTAGGTTTATTAGTAGTTCTCGTAGAGTTATTGAATTAAGTTACTTGCCCTTTACTATGAAGGTTGATGAGGTCTCGTGAGGTTGATGCAATTGGCTTGGTTGGTTCTGCAACAGAATTCCGGTGAGAAAATTATTCGTTTCCCGCCGATACGGTTAACTGATCACCAGGTTGTAGAGCATGGCGCAGCACAGATTCCTGCTGCTGGGTGTTGGTTGGTTTCTGTTTATCAGATGATGAGTTGATGTAGCAGCTTGGGTGCTCGATTGTTTAATCTTACTACATTCTTCACACGCCTTGTGTGATGTTCCTATCCAGCAATGAACCAGTCACGTTGCTGGTACTGCCTTCCTTGCTGCTATGGCTAGGACAGTTTTTCGTGGCTCGCAGTGCCGCATCTGGCAGCAAACATCTTGTTAAAGCTGGTCCACGTCATTCTACGGTACTGAATAACGCTTGATTCAATAGCTGCTCCCCAAGTAAGCGCCATTCACTATCTTCGTCATCGAGGGTGTTTTCACGCTGGTCATCTTCTGGGTTGAATCCAACTTCTGATAACGGAGAAACGGGGGTATCGTAGTCTTTAGTCATGATGACGTCAGCAAGACTGACGTCACTATTATCTGCACGTTGGTTATCCACTGAAGGTTGTTTACTCATGGCGATAGTAAAACCCAAAATATGTTTCGTGAAGTTTTATTCCATAACAATCTTCGATACAAGGTGATCCGTACGGTCCGACGGCTCGAGCGAAAGTGATTTGGACTCTTTTTTTTTTTTTTTTTAACATGACGCGTGCAGTTAGCCTTACGGCTTTTACTGCTTCACCGGGCAGTAGGGGTGAGCGTGGGCTCTAACCGGCCTAGCAAATATAGACTACAAACTAAGTACCCGCGCCGGAGGGCACCCCCTGTGGGGTTCGAACCTCGGCTCTGGGCGGATACTGACGGGGAGAGGGCAAGATCATGGTTTTTAGGGAGTTTAGTGCAACTTTCGCTCTACGTTAATGACATGACGCGGCCCCCCTTCCGCGTTGAGGGGGGCTTTTTATCGGTACGATATGCAAACTAAGGGTCATGGAGGACGCTGGTGGTCGCGACGCGTTCGCGGTCGTACTCGCATCCGGCGAGTACGAAATATCGGTTGTGCAGTGTTGCGAGAGTCTCTAATCGATTTGATTTGGTTTAAGTAAACGGTGATCTCGTCGTCCGATTCGTCTATGACGTTTTTCGGACGACGGTGTTTACGTGAGAGTCGGGAAGGAGTGTATTTGACCGCCTGTACCACCAATTTGCTTGGATGGTGAGTGGCAGAGTCAAAGTACCTTTTGGACGCTTGCTTCATCCATTGCCTGATGGTAGGCAATTGGAGATCGGCATGGAGGCTTTTGTTACGGACGAACCACGGTGCGCCCGCGGCTCGTCGCATAAACTTGTTCTGGACTACCTGGAGGAGGTGGATGAATCGATCCTTAGCGTGCGCGAAGACCGGGCTCGCATAGGTCATCATGGGTCGAATGCACGTCTTGTAAATTCTCACCTTGTTTTCAAGGGACATTTTACTGCGTGCATTCAGGAGGCTGTGTAATCGATAAAGGGCAAATGAGGCACGGTTACGAGCGTATCTCAGATGGTCCTTGAAGTTTAACTTCCGATCGAGGATCACTCCCAAATATTTGGTTTTCTTCTCCCAAGGGATCGGTTCACCAAACATTCGGACGGGATCGGCGGTGGGGGCGGGGTCTATCCTAGAGAAGAGCACGGCTGCGCTCTTGGTGGGATTGACTTCGATCCTCCATTTCCTGAACCATTCGCCGAGGGCGTCGGCTGAGGATTGGAGTTCTCGGTGGATGACTGACGTGCTCCTACTAGAGTAGTAGAGAGCTGTGTCGTCAGCGAAGAGGGCTAGATGAGCCTTATTGGGTCTGGGGATGTCGCTGGTGTACAGCGAGAACAGGAGCGGGGCAAGGACTGAGCCTTGGGGAACTCCTGCGCGTATCGGTCTGAGGGAGGAGTAATTTCCCTCGACGCGGTAGCTAAACGTTCGGTCCGTAAGGAAGTCTCGTAAGATGTGCACGAGACGGTCGGGCACTTTGAGTTCGAACAGCTTATATAATAAGCCGTTGTGCCAGACCTTATCGAACGCTTTGGCCACGTCGAAGAAGAGTGCTCCTGTGTGGGCTCTTTGACGGGCAGCTTTCACTAGGATGTGTTCGACAATGCGATGCACCTGGTGAACGCTGGAGTGTCTGGCTCGAAAGCCAAACTGCTCGTCAGGGAGGATATCGTTTGCGCGGATGTAAGACGACAAACGGGCGTGAATGATGCGCTCGTAGAGTTTCCCCATGGCGCAGAGGAGGCTAATAGGGCGGTAATTCGCCGGATCGGATTTGGGTTTTCCGGGTTTCGGGATGCCAATCACGTTTGCCTGTTTCCACTGGTGTGGAAAGATGTTGTTGGAAAAGGCCGCGTTGAAAATCGCGACCATCAGGCTAAGTAAAAGCAACGGGAGTTGCTTGAAAACGCGATTGGTGATTCCGTCATACCCGGGGGCTTTGCGAGGGCGGAGGTCCCTGATCAGAGTTTTAACCTCTTCGATGGTCACTGGCCTCAGGGGATCGTCGTCGTCGACGTCTGCATCCTCCCGGGAGGGGGCAGTTGGGGTCGGAGGGAGTGGTATGGCGAGCCTACGTTCTACCTCAGAGTCGACCTCGTTGAGGTGCTCCGGGTCTACTGGTAGGGTGCTGGGAGAACATTGGGTCTCTAGATTGTCGGCCATGCATTCGGCTTTTTCGTCGTCATTGAACGCGGGGCGTTGATTCGGACGCGTCAGCGGGGGGATGGTCCAGTCGGTGTCTGTCTTGAGTCGCTTGCAGAGATTCCAAAAGGCCTTCCGCGAGGGTTGAATCTCGGCTAACGTCCTATCCCACCCGGAATCCCGCCTCTCGGTCATGCGTTCACGTACAGTACGCTGTAGTTCACGCATTCGAGTGCGGTTTTCCAAGGTGTTATAGGAGTCGAAGGCTCTGATGGCCGCGTTCTTCTCAGTCACTAACTCACGCAAATCCTCCGGGAGCTTCCACCGTCTGAACGCGTCAGCCGCTGGGACCTCCCGGGAACATTCGTTCATTTGGATTTGGATGTGAGTCGTGAAAGAGCCGATGGCTGCATGCGTTTGCTCGGGGGTCTCTATGAGGGATGGGATCGAATCTAAGTGCTCCGATGTGGCTGACTTGAGTTTACCCTCAAGTTTCTGCCAGTCGGTAACATATCTGGGTGGGAGGTTGCTATCCGCGCCAGAGTGGCTTGTGCGGGAGGCAAGACTAAGGATGACCGGTCTATGGTCGGAGTCTAACTCGTGTAGCACTTCTACAGAAGCCAAACGTAGGTTTGTATTCTTAAGGAGTGCTATGTCGAGTATGTCGGGTCGGTGACTGTCAATTCTGGGGAAGTGGGTCGGTTCGAGAGGGACTATAGGGTCGAACGGTATGATTGCCAAGTGATTAGCAAGTGCGCGGCCGTTCGAGTTGCTCGTACGGCAGCTCCATTGCTCATGCTTGGAGTTTAGATCGCCTGCCACTATGACAGAGCCATCTAAGTCATACAGTGCTTGGAGATCGCTAAGTAGTATCTCCTTGTCTGGGGGGAGGTAGGCCGAGACTATCGTGATTGGCTGATGGCCTGTCATGCCTATTCGACAGACAGAGACCTCAATGTTCTTCAGCACGGGAGGGTCCAAAGGTACGCAATGCAGTGATTTCTTAAAGTAAATCAGCGTGCCCCCTTTGGCGGAGTGAGTCCTATCGTTGCGAACTATACGATAGTTGGCAACTGTAGGACTTCTCCGTTTGCTCGGTTTGAGGAAAGTCTCTTGAACGAGGAAGAGATCAATTTGATGATCGCAGAGGAATTCTGCGACTTCATCGCGTTGTCTCGCTAATCCGTCTGCATTGTAAAACCCGAACTTTAAAGATCTGGGTTTTAGCCTGCAAGTGAATTGGGGAGTCATCAACGGGTGTACAGCCATTACGGTTGAATTGATTTAATAAAGCGGCGGTATAAGTGTGCCGCGTCGATGGCCAACTGGATGTTGGTCGGATCAGCTTCGGCCCTCTGGGTGAGGTCCTCAAACTGATCGAGCAACTCCCAGCCCTGGGTCATGATGCGCTCGGCAAAGCCTGAGGCGCGCCCTTTGCTATTCGCTTGGGGCGCCCGGGTTTTGGGCGCTGGGGCTGATGACTTTGGAGTCTGGGCTCCTTTGGCCGGGGCCTTTGGAGCCTGTGACTTCCTGGTCAGCGGGTTGTAAGCCCAGCCCGATTTGACTGGGGCGGGAGGGGTCGCGCTGGTTGAGGGTTTGGGGGACGCCTCTTTAGCTGGGACTGGCACAGCCTTAGGGGCGACCGCCTCACCCGCAGCCTTGGGTGCGGTCGAGGGGACGTAATCTGGCAGAGGCCAGTGTGGTCTTGCTGGTCGCAGGGATGTCTGTTGGACATCCAAGGACATTAGCGGGGGAGGGCTTGCTTGGGGCTTGGCGGAGCTAGTCTGCGCCTGAGGCTTGCGAGCGTTGCGCTTGCTGCGAGGCCTCCTGGCGGGTCTCCTCGCCGGTGCCTTGGGACAGCCGCGATAGTTCGCAGGGTGTCCCAAGGACTGGCAGTTGACACAACCGGGTGGCTCGGAGCATTCGCTACGATCCTTAGGTCTTGGGCATTCGGAGGTGTGATGACCTGGGGTCAGGCATTTAACACACCTCGGGGTGACGTGGCAGTTCTTAGACGAGTGCCCGTACAGTTGGCAGTTGTGGCACTGCCCCTGTACGGTCCCTCGCCGCGGCGGCTCGACGACGATGCCGCCGACGCCGCAAACTGTTTTAAGGACAGTCAGGATTTTCTGTCCTTCCTTCGAGTCGTCAAGGTGGACCAGCACCATATCGAAGGGCTCGCCACCGTTTGATCGGCGCATCCGATGCACCTCTCTCACGGGGTACCCTTGGGTGGTTAGGTCCTCCTTGATGGAGTCGATGGGAAGGTAACGGCACACTCGGCGGATAACCACGCGGAGTGTTTTGTCCTCAGCGGTGCCGTAAGTGTAGTAGTCTACCTTACGTGCATCGAAGAGAGCCGTCGTTGTCCTGTATTCAGTGGAGGTCTGCAGCTGTATTTTGTACATCTGCTCCTTGAGGATGTATGTAGTGCTGAGTGCGACTACACCTTTGGCTTTTAGCGTGGTGGACAAGTCTTCCCACTTATCGATGCTGAGTAGCATGATAGGTGGGGGCTTAGTGGTCTTGGCCGTGAAGCCAGAGGGTTTGGCCTTTGCCTGTGAGGCGGGGGCGCTTGTAGTGGGGGAAGAGGGGACAGAGTTGGTGGCGGAGGGTCTCTCCGTGCTCAACTTCTTCGTCTTGGCGCTCTTCTTGCTCTTCTCCTGAGTCGAAGCCTCAGAATCAGAGCCGGAAGAGCTGCCAGACGAAGACGACGACGACTTGTCGCCGCGGGTCCGCTTATCAGCTTTCCCGCGCCTGACGGTTGTCCACTCGTTGTGAGCGTCGTCTTCGCTGTCGATCGGTACGACATCCATCTCTTCCTCTGTGGCTAGAGGCTGAGATGGAGAGGGGGTACGGTTACGGGGGAGTGGCGACTGCCTGTCCGTCTGGGTGAACGGGGCAGAAGAGGAGGGGACGGAGAGACTGAGTTTCTCCTGCGCTGTTGCGCCGGAGCTGGGGAGGTCGTCTCGCATGAGCTTAGTCTTCACTGACTCCATCAAGTTTGCCCAGATAACTGGGTCAGACTTGAGGACCTTGAAGGCAGCCTCAATGAAGCGTGGGTCCTTGGTAATGTCTACCATGGAGGCGGGTACGGGGGCGGCCATCTTGTGATGGTATTAAAAGCCTAACAACTACCGAATAATTACGTTAGTTCGCTCCCGGAGCGTTCCGAGAAGAAGAACTAACAAGAAACTTCTCGGCAATCGCTCTAACAGTTGGATGTCCCTAACAACTATCACCTCGGGTTGGACGGGCCCGAGGGTGTGTTGGTGTGTGTATCACCCTCCTCGCCGGGTTAGACGAGGAGGTATGTGTACCTATGGTGAGCCCTAAGCTTGTATCCCTCTCGCCAGTCTTATTGTGCGAAAGGGTTCCTAGCAGCTCTAATGCAGAGGGCGATATGGGCCGAAGCCGTCAGCACCCAAACAACAAGAGAGAATGGGAAGGTAGGGTAAGGAGGTGGGATTCCGATTTGGAGTTGACTAGGGTAGCCCCCAAGGCCAATGATTCCAAACCGCTTCCAATTAACTGGCGTTGCTCTGAAGGAGCAAGGCCTAGTGCTTGGGGCTACACTAACTTGGCTTAGTTGGCACGGTTACGTTTCCACCAAGTACCACTAGAAAAGTGGATTTTCCCTGAAGGGGCACGAAAGTACAAAGAAACACACACTATATTGGGGTAGCGCTGTCTTGAAAAAGACGCCACTACACCAATTAATAGTGTGAAGGTTTGCCGAGATTCAACCAATCTGACGATCGATTTATCTCAACTGACGAACGTACACGAGCACGTATAGTCGGAAATAGTCGGGTAAGGCAGGAGCGCACGAACGTGTCCGTGCGCGTCGGCTGTCCAAACGAGACTCCTGATTTGGACTCGACACGTCGGCCGTATTTATACGAAATGTGCGGTGACAAACATGTTACGTATTGTCTTTGTTCGATGAACGAATGTAAATTAAACTATTGAAATCATCAATTGTACAAATGTTAAGATGGTTTATAAATCGTAACTTGATTTTTAACACTAAATTCATTAAGTTTAACTAACTATTTAAGAGTAATTTAAACAAAGACTTAAAACTACTCCTATGACGCATTTGTTTTTGGTTAAGTAATGTTGTTGCGCCGATATATACTTAAGATTAATTATAATCATGTGTGTTGACTCAGAACAACTAAATCCCTAGCACTTTTATCACTTAAATAATCAGAAATTTTGTAATATGCCCTGCTACACAATTTGACTTTAATAATTCTTTTAAACTTATTCGTAGACAATTCTCTAATATCATTGGGAAGTTTGTTATAGAATCTTATACATTGCCCCATAAAAGAGTTACTTATTTTGTGGAGACGGTAGTATGCAATATGAGATTATTCTTATATCTAGTATTTACATTATGTGTATCGCTCCTTTTACAGAAGGAATCGATATTTTTATGCACTTATAGTAAGTTTTCATATATATACTGAGATGGTACAGTGAGAATGTTGACCTCTTTGAACTTTTCTCTTAGAGACACTCTCGGGCCAAGATTATAGATAGCGCCAAGATTTAGAATAATAAAGAAAGTAGAAGAAGACAGCTCAAAGAAAAAATAAAAATACCTACACCTAATATTGCATCAAAGAATATGCAAATAAATATTTCTATTTCTGAAGAAGTAATCCGCAATTTGTTTTTTTTAATGTAAAGCTTTGTTTGAAAACAAGTGAACATCGATTTTCTGACACACCACCTTGAATGTTCTACTCGCCCTTACCATGTAACTATTCTGTATATAATTAGTGTGCACGACCACCGGTACATAGAGAAGCCAGTGATTTCTCAATATTGCGGAAGGAGCTCGTAACCTCGTATACAGCACCCATGTGAAAAGGTAACACACAAACTGAATGAACTCGACATGTTAACGATATCTTTAAATAAACTTCTTTTTTTAAATATAATAATTTGTTTCATTAACTCTTTAACGGTATCCAGTTGTTGAGCTGCCTTCTAAGCATATAATCTTGCTTGTATTAAGAATCTCCGCAATTTTTATAATCACAGAAAAGCTTTAGCAATTTAAATATTAACTGTTTTAAAATTTTATAGAGACCGCCATATAAAAGAATTAAACGGGTACCTTACATAATTTTAAATCTGATCCGAATTATTTATCTGTGTACAGACTACGCATTTTATAGTCTATGCTACATTTATAGTCTATGCTAGATATGATTATCAACTGAGCGACCTGCAAGTCATCGTGATCTGTTCGATCTGTCGCTCTAGGTTAATTGATTGTTACATATTATTGTATGACTTTAAATAAACGAATGACAAAACGGCTGTTTAGAGAATCGATAATATTTTCTAAGAGGACATATTCGCAACTACTTAAAGGTCGTGATTTGCACGTTTGACCACAGGTGTAGGATTAAAATCTGAGTCAATTATCACTATTCTTGAAGGCTATATAGTAATTGTGAGAAATTCTTCATTGTTTTGCCGGTAGCGTGACCAACCAAAGATAAAGTTCAGGGTTCAAATGCCGAGCCGGGCCAAAAATGCGATACAGGTCGATACGCATTATAATTTTGTAATTTAATTAGTAGTTTTTTAAGCGCTATCGGAAGATCAGCGTTGCAGTAATTATTATTATTTACTGTAACATTTGCTGAGGTAGACGCCTTTCCTAGCTAGTACTAATAATGTTGCCATGCTTCATTAGTATTATATAAACTAAACGTAATTAATTATATTGTCTTAGATTTAAACTAAGTTAAGGATTATCTGTGCTTGTTGGGAATAAACCTTTTTTATTTATTTATTTATTTAAAATTCGTTATTGCCACTTTTCTGGCAAATTTGCGTGGTCTGGAAGTCATCGGAGCTATACGCCCGTGCTTCGGCAGTCGGTCCTGCGCCTGATCTCTTCCCGATCGTAGCAGATAGCGGTCGCATTGGATAATAATAGATTCAATAGAGAGTGCACCTATTTTTGCGCTCACAATTTCCCGCGTAGATTTGATCGCCCGCCGGCGCCGTAGCCGAAATTTAGGCAGGGGTACAATACATTTACTAATTTTTTATCCTCTTTGGTAGTATATAGTCTAAGTCCTTAGTTTCAATCGTCACTGGCGCCTGCTTATTAATTTGCATTTTAAATTGCTCACACGTTTACAAAAGTAATGAATTTCGTGCACTAAACATATTATGTTAATTATATAATCGCTGTAACAAATTCAAGTTAAATACACACGAAGTTTTATAGTAATAGTTAGCTCATAATTTTAATCGTCTCATAAATTATCCTCCATATGACTGCGCCTTCTTGCTCTAGTGGTTAGAAGCCGTAAGTGCGAAAATACATTGTCTATGATTTTACGTTCTACACTTATAAAAAAAAAAAGAAATAGAATGTCTAGTTCTTGAATTATTGGGATATATTTAAATTTTTGGAACTATACTGATCAAACAATATTAATAATATCCCATTATTTTACACACGGTCATCTGATTCCAAACTAAGAAACCAGATAACTGATATACTATTTTTTTTGTAAATACATACTCATATGGATAATTACACCTAGACACAGGATAAACAGACATGTTCATGCACACAAATATCTGTGCTGGGTGGGAATCGAACCCACGACCTACAGCGTGTAAAGCAAGCATTTACCTTTAGATTTGTAACACAGGGTTAACCTAATACCGGCTCCAGTCTCCACAACATATCTTTACAACCCATTTCTAATCTACAACCTTGTAACTTTTATCCTAAAATATTTGTGGAGAAAATAAACGATATTTATTTATTTATTATTTACAAACCAAGCCAACAGGCCCGTCAAGTAATGTTTAAAGTATACATGTATCTAACTAAAGTATCTCATTAAATATTCGAATCAGAATATGTATAAGTAGTATTAAGTTTCAAAACTATGTAGAACTCGCGGAAAACTTGGTTCCTATTTCTGCTGCCACATTCCACCTGATGCAAATCGTCACAGCCAAGGATTTATGGAGTGTTGGAAGTAATTGTTTTGCCACCTTGCAGTTTCACTGCCTTGGAATAGTTTATACACGTACTTGCATACTTACCTTGTAAGTTTTTTTTAAAGGCAACGCCCACACTAGTGAATCTAATCCCTGTCTCGCGGGGTTCTTTACAAACATATAATGAGAGCCACAAATTACATCCAGACTCAGAACAACTATGTATCGGTCACACAAATACTTGTCCACGGGACTCGATCCCGCGACACGAGGAGGCGAGGCGACTGTCTTAGCCGCTGCGCCACACGTGCAGTGTTTAATTTGTGTCTACTTTGTCAACGATCATATCGTTGTGGCCACTTTAAGGCCCCCTTGTGTGCTATCCCTAACATGAAATGGCATTTTTCAGGGCACATAGCTCGTAGAACCGACGGCCTCATCGCTGGGGCCGAAGGTTTCCTAGTGGCGACCACGACCCGGAAGATGCAGCAGCTCCCCACTAGGTAAACCGGTGATCTTGTGACGGACTCTGCTGCCTGTTCTCTGGAAGAAGAATTCTCCCGAAATGACGAGATGGGGTGGTTTTTTATCGAGCCAAAGTAGTGGAAACGTGTTTTGGGATCAATCATGTTCTTTAAAATAAAGTTTAAATAGACTTATATTTTACTAGTTGTGCCCCGCGGTTCTACTCGCGTTAAACTTTATAAAATATGGCCTATGTGTTATCCTAACTATAAAAAGCCTATGTTCTTTCTCAGGGTCTAGACCATCTGTATACCAAATTTCATTCAAATCCGTTCAGTAGTTTTGGCGTGAAAGAGTAACAGACAGACAGACGGACAGAGTTACTTTCGCATTTATAATATTTAGTTAGGATGTCAAGATGAACCTAGTAGAGTTGACTAAAAACTTGCGGGATTAAACCAATTTGGCTTTTGCCAGCCTCTTAAGTCCCTGTTATCTTGCATGCGCATTTATAAGGGTCTCCCTTTTATAGGGGTAAATTATTTGCCACACGGACCATGGTCAAGAATTACAAGTTAAATTGTGAATAATAATATAATGGAAGATGTTAAAAACTTTCTAGTGATACGGCACGTGTTTAAAATAGTTGCTTTTGTAAAAAACTGAAGATATATTTGGGTATATAATGTATTTTATTAATACAATTATTTGGTTTTCTTTAATTTGTTTCCTGGAGGGGTTTGTTAGTCATCACACGGGCCGTAGCTAAGCGTGAGAAGACGATTACGTTATGGTATCGGCTGAAGAAACTGAAGAAGTAGTTAGGAATTTTCGAGTAAGACGACACGTGTGCAGGATTATTGCTTTCTGCAAGTTGTTAAGAGTATTCTTGGGGATTTTTAGGACATCTATATAGGCTTCGCTAAAGGCTCTTAGTTATGATTCCAGTGGCAGACATAACAATGGGAACTATGTGTATCGCTTCGGCCCGCCACTGGCGCTTCAATTCTATACCTAAATCCTGGTATTATTATTTAAAAAAAAATTGCCATGGCCAACCTGGAGGACTCTTAATAGACTACGTACCCAGTTTGGTAGATCCAAAGAAAACATGTGCAAATGGGGTAACATTCTCACATCACAAAACATCTGCGAGTGCGGCGAGTCACTCCAAAGTATGGCAAATTTATCTGATTGTCCCTCTTGTCCAGTCTCTTGTTCCCTTCAGGACTTGTATGACGCTTCAGCCAAAGCGATCAGCGTTGCCCAATTTTGGGAAGATAAAATATAATTCAATAAAACCATTGACACGATAAGAAGAAGATTAAAAAAACCCGGCCAAGTGCGAGACGGACTCGCCCATGAAGGGTTCCGCAGCAGCAAGTATTTCAGTTGATTAAATGAAAGGTAAATTGCAGTTTACGATTTATGACGCATTAAAAAAACTACTTACTGGATCTCGTTCAAACCAATTTTCGTTGTTAGTTTACATAGTAATGTACATCATATATTTATTTAGTTTTATCATTCTCTTATTTTAGAAGTTACATGGGGGGCGGACACTCATTTTTGCACTTTGAAAGTGTCTCTCGCGCAAACTATTCAGTTTAGAAAAAAATGATATTAGGAACCTCAATATCATTTTTGAAAACCTATCCATAGATAGCCCACATGTATGGGAACGATGAAAAAATAAATTTGAGTTTCAGTTCTATGTATGGGGAACCCCCAAAATTACTATTCATTTTCTATTTTTTTTGTGAAAATCTTAATGCTGTTTACAGAATACATCTACGTACCAAGTTTCAACAGTACAGCTCTTATAGTTTAGGAAAAAAGTGGCTGTGACATACGGACGGACAGACAGACAGACATGGCGAACCTATAAGGGTTCCGTTTTTTGCATTTTGGCTACGGAACCCTAAAAATAAAAATTAGGACTTGTCAAAGATATGTGAGTGAAATGGCTGCGCGTTGAAGTCTGGGTCATAATAAGTACGATAGCGTATGGACGCCGGACGGCATCGCGGTACCACGGCATGAAGATCTGTCAAGGGCAAGGCCGCGGTCGACGACCTCCCATGTTATGCTATTTAGGGACTACTGGCCGTAGTAAATGCTATAAATCTTTGTGTCTTTACTCTGTGACGAGGCTGGGAAATGCCACCGATTTTATGTTACTACCAGCTGTGCCCCGATGTTTTACTCGCGTTAAACTTTATAGTTGTGTTATTCGGATATATCACATCACACGAATATTATAGAGGCGAATATTATAGAGGCGAAAGTTAGTGAGTAAGTGTGTTTACTTCTTGACGTCTAAACGGCTGGAGCGATTTTAATAAAATTTGGTATGGTGTTAGCTGACATCCTGGATTAACACTTAGGCTATAATTTATAAAGATTAACGCGGGGAAAACCGCGGGGCACAGCTATACTAGAGACATTACAAACGTGCGAACTGAGTCATAAATCATTTCTATCAGACCTCTCGCTCACACTTATAGATATATCGGAAGTCTCGCTCGCACTCCTAGTGTTGTGTGTAACAATAAAAAAAGGATTTGTCGATAGTCAATAGCATGTAATGAGGGAAAGGTTAAGGAAATAATGCAAAATATGTTCTAGCATGATTTTTTTATTTCATAATTCTCAGTTCTCGTACTAACTCCACAAAGAAGTGCCGTAATATCTCGTGGTTTATTTAAATTTAAATAAGTAATTTTTTGCGGGTCACTTTTCAATTCGTTAAACACTGTCAACACATTGTGAATAACCGTACGGATTTGGGCGTTAATATCGCCTTTTAATTTAAACAAATTTAAGTTGGAGAAAAATGCGTCCATGGTTAGCTTGTGATAGTCTAATGACAACTAACACAAGTCTTATAAACAGCTGCCTACCTACATTTTTGCTAATGACAAGTACCTAATTGCATTAGTCATCACCGCGGAGTGTCCTAGCTTAGCTACCTGCGCAATTGCGCCCGAGCGGCATCCCTTTATCGATAACGAGTGACGCGGCATTGTCACATTCCTATGACAATAAGATTTATGACTCAGTTCGCACGTTTGTAATGTCTCTAGTATAGTAAGCTATATTACTACAAAGTTTAATCTAAATAATATTAGTAGTTTTGTTTTGAAAGACTAACAAACAAACACACTCACAAACTTTCGCCTTTATGATATTAGTGTGATTTAGTTTAGCTGCTAAATGTGTAAGTATAATTTTTGTATAGATTTTAATATAAAGAATTCTTTTCTGCGGTTTTCTACTAATATACACATATCTATCTATATATATATAAAAATGAAACCCGTTTTCCGTTGTCACGACATCACGCGTGAACGGCTGGACCGATTTCACTATTTCTTTTTTTATTGTGTTTGTTATTGTCAGGAGAAGGTTCTTATGAAAAAGAAAATGATTTAAAATTGCGCGGAAAATAAGAAAATTTAAGAATACTTCACAACCAAATATTATTTGTAATCTAACCTTAGCGCTTTGGACAATATAACCTTTTTTAATGTAACTTTTTTTATTTGACATAGTATTGACAGATAGCGTGCGTGAATAGTCATCGTTAAGACAGGACAAGGTCTGTCGGGTCAGCTAGTATATATATATATATATATATATATATATATATATATATATATATATATATATATATATATATATATATATACATGGTGTCCAAAAAGAGTATCGGGTATTTGTTTCGGCGCTGAAGTTGACTTGGAGTGGCGGGGGGGCGCGGGGAGGGGATTGTTAAGTCCACCGTTTCGTGCAATTTTAGTTGCAATGGAGCAGTACGCAGAGACGCATCGCGCATTTTGCGTACGAGCTTATTATCGTAACGGTGATTCAATAGTGATTGCTCAACGTTGTTTAAAGACGAAACTAAACTTTCACCTGAATGGTCATGTTAATAAGCAGAATTGTCGATACTGGGCAGTGGAGAATCCGAGGCGAAAACATGAGCGACCTCTTCACAGCCCAAAAGTCGTTGTGTCCGAACCAATTATGCCTCTAGCAGACTGCTAATTTTCATGAAGATCGACGAGGCCGAGCGCTCAATGTGAATGGTGAGCGTTATTGCGATATGCTGCGAAACTTTTTGAGCCCAGAGTTGCAAGAGTTACAAGGTTTGAATTCAAGAACGTCGTTCCAATAAGACGGGGCCACTTGTCATACATCAAATCAATCAATTGAAGCTGTTTATGAATTATTCCCTAATAAGGTCATTTCACGTAGAGGTAACATCAACTGGCTTCCCAGAAGTTCCGACTTAAGCACACTTGACTATTTCCTACGGGGATACCTTAAAAGTAAGGTCTATGAGAATAATCCGACGAACCTAACGCAATTGAAACAAAACATTAGGTCAGAAATGGCAGCACTGTCGAGAGCTATGTGTCAGCGGGTTATCACCAATTTCGTTCCCGATTCGAAGAGTGCCGGCAGCGTAACGGTCACCATTTGGATAACATTATCTTTTCCAAATAATTTTCCATTTTGTATTCTAATAATGAACAATAAAAAAATACTTCATAACTAGTAGTTTTTTTTTATTGAACAAACAATTACCCGATACTCTTTCTGGACACCTTGTATATATATACATATATAAAATAGGATGGGAAACGAGCAAGTGGCTTACCTCATGTTAAGTGATCACCGCCGCCCATGGACACTCGCAACTACGAGTATATTCTTGTAATGTCGGCTTCGTCTTAAATTCGATCATGAACGATAACAAATGAATTAAAGTAAAGGTAATACGTGTTTTAATTAATTGAGGTTTAATGTCGATATTATTTATTATTTAACCATTTAAAATTATACTATCAAATAATAAAAAAATACATACTACTAATCTCAAATAGATCTAGTTTGATTCGCTGCGTCTGTTCTTATCGTCAGTTTTCAAATTATGGCAGATTTTTTAGTTTTTCTTTTGATTCTAGCGTCAAAACTTACATTTCAGCATAGAAATCTTCCTGTAAGTCATATTAATATAATAACTTAAGATATTATAATTTAAACAATGGTGTATGTAGGTATGTATATGTATATTTATGACGACATTGTTCCACCATGATTCATATAATTCCGCTTAAAACTGCTCGTAATAAATATGCATTAGGGCATTTTATTGCACATCAAGCTGAGCCTTTGCGAAACTTATACTAAATTATTAGTCATAAACAGTCGTAAAATATTGTAGTATTGGTGTTGTTTACGATCTAGACTGCATTCTTTGACACCTCTGCACTCGTTACATAAAATTCCGTGGGCACTGGGCCCGGGAGAGGCCCCAAATACTTGGGGAAATAGTAATTATTGTGGAGCAAGGACGAAAGATGGAGACTTGAGAGATTTGTATAAACGAACGATGAATATAAATTGAACATTTTGTGTTTCTGTATCAAAATGGTAGAGTGATAGTAAGGTTATGTTGTAAAGCCGCCTGAACAGCGCGGCAGCGTCTACACATTAATACTGCAAAATTTTAAATCACTAGTAGGTATTTTAAGTTACCAATTGTATTTAAAATATACTATACTATATTAATAAATTATAACTTTAAAATATACATAGCGGTTTGAAAATTAGCCTAGTTATAATTATTATACACCCAAACTTACCGAAAAAGTACAACTTAAAGTTGGTCGACAGCACAATTCGCAGATTCTGCCAAGAATCAGAGGAAACTCCAATGCACATTTTGTGCTCGTACGGACCACTAATGCGTTACAGTAGTATTTACTTGGGACAGCATATTATGCAACCAGAATTTATGCAAAATCTATTTAGAAGTTTATTAAAGCTATAGGATTAAGCAGTGAACTCTTACAATAAGGAGCTTTGCTACAATCAGAAATTGTCTAGGTAGCAAGATGCCAACAAGGCATCAAGCCCCAATTAAGAGGCCTATTACAGTCCACTAGCGCCGCCAATCGAAAAAATGTCATAACTCGTAAATAGATTCAAAAATACAAAATATGTTCTATTATTACTGTGGAAAAGGCAATAACGTAATTGTATAACACCTTATCAACACTTGAGATATAGCTGTTTAGCTAAATCGTTCATTCAAAACATAAACGGCCGTTTTTGTTACAAATGCACGATTTAGCTAAACAGCTATATTTCAAGTGTTGACAATATGTTATAAAATTACGTTATTGCCTTTTCTACAGTAATAATAGACCACATTTTGTATTTTTGATTCTATTTACGAGTTATGACATTTTTTCGATTGGCGGCGCTAGTGGACTGTAAAAGGCCCCTTAACAATAATAATAATAATACCGAAAAAGTAACATTTTGTATGTACCGATTTCTCTTCGCTTGGCATAAATAGTTCGTAACTAGAGGTACATTAAAGCAGCAGGGATTCGAAGGAGAGGTGTTTCTAGGATAATACACGTCAAATATTCTGGTACGAAGATATTTTATTCATTCAAATTGGTTTTTAATACATTTATATAACATTATTACACTTTCGATTCTATTCTGTACCTCAAAACATCAGCAACTTCTCAATCAATAAACAGTTTACAAAATATTTATACCATTCATATATTAAATGTAATAACCAGCTATCGATAGAAATTAAAAGATTCTATTTTCAAATCATAAAAGTTTCCTATACAACGTTTTTATGTGTTGAGTAGAATCTTTACCTCAAGAAAGAGATATTCACTCACATTGACTGTGTTTTTGGTAGGTGCATACATTATGTTAGGCGGTTTATCTGTTGTTTGAAAACAGATTTTACTGATGCATTTTTTATTTCATAGGGAAAGTTTTCGAACGGTATTATATAAATGATATTTAAATCGGTTGGTATCAAGAGACTTTGAAGTCAGTACATTAACCGAATTCATAAATTTTCAGTTTATCAACCTGACTGCATATTACTCTATTTTTCCATGGGTTGTGAACCAAAAAGTCTATGGGTTTACGGACCGGTTAGCGTGGTTGGTAGATACATGCCTTTCACGCCGCAGGTCGTGGATTCGAATCCAACCTCGGAGAGATATTTGTGTGCATGAACATGTCTATTTGTCCTGAGTCAGGGTGTAATTATCTATATAAGTATTTGTTTACAAAAGAAAAGTGGTATATGTAGTATATCAGTTATCTAATTTCCTTAGCACAAGCTCTGCTTAGTTTGAGATCAGTGTGAAGAATATTCCAGGATATTATCATTATTATTAAATCGATTGGTAAAAAGTGGGTACCCAGTATATTTTCATAACAGTCTTAATAGTTAATAACTACAATGAATAATGTTTTTTTGTTATACAGTACGGTGCATGACGTGGGACAGCACAGAGAACAGTAATATGGTAACTTAAGAATCTGAACCTACGATAAATTCTAATTAAAAGCAACGGTGGCCATACAAAAACCATTGCGTTCTATTATTTATTTCTAATTCATCATTGAACTTTTTCTTGTGAACTAGCACGATCTGCGTGTGCGTTGAAATAGGAATCGTGCAAAACTTTGCACAGATCTTTGAACTTTAAAACATTAGCTATAGAGACACGTTTCGCTTGAGATCGGGTTTTAAGAAGTGCTTTGAGACGCGGAAGCGGCGGTGTTCAGTGTTCCCACACGTGTGATCATTAGCAGTTCCAGAGAACCCAGAGTGAGGGCTGTCGCCTATGGGAACAGCGCCATTAGAGCCATCGCACACATGATACACTTATTATTAGAGATTTTGCAACTACATTGATGCTGCATCGCAGACGACTTTGCGATGTCCGAAATTGCGAAAGGAATTAGGTACTTAATTTAATTAGGTAGTTTCATGTTCTTACACATACTTCTTATACAAAAAGTCCCTAATTTCTTTCGCAATTTCGGAAAGTATTAGTGGTAGGAATTAGATCTTTGGAAGGTTGATAGACGAGTTTGGTACAAAGAAAATGTTAAAATTTTAACGCTTTAAATTTGGTTTCTCTATTCAGGTAAGATAACTGTAATAGTTGCAATAGGGGATCGAGCCAGGGCCTGATTTAGCCTCAGGCTAATAAGGCAAGAACAGTTTAGGTGGGTAGTAAGTTCTTGGCAGATGACTCGATTCTATATCTGTAGCATCTAGTCGCTACATCTAACTTCCCGATGGCTGATATAAAAGTAGCAAGTTAGTTGTTATACCCTTAGGCACTGTCGTAACTAGCGCATGCATTATCCGCTCATTTTAGTATTCGGATAAATCGGATAATTGGATAACGTTACCCGGATAAATCCGGATAATTTCGATAGGAGTGATCTAACCACAATATCATCAATCGTTTATATTCAGTACTTAGTCTAACGATGGAAATAAAAATACCAGTCGACTCGAGAACCTCTTTTGAAGTCGGTTAGCAAAATAATTAAACCAATTTTTTATAGCATTAATCGCAATGCAAAGCTTTTTTGAGATTCGATTTACGCTATGCGTTACGAATAATACTATAAAACAAAAAAAAATCCTTTGAAGATGTTCTCAACATGGTATGATCTTTCACATGCAACTGTGAACAGAGGTCACCCAAAGATCAGTGGAGAGGGCTATCCTCTCCATTGCTCTTTGGGTGACCCTGAGCCTTCTAATAAGGCCCTTAATGAGTCTATGATTCTACGATTGACTTCCTTCTCGAAGCTGGACTTACCTAGTTGGATGGTCTGTCCTAGGTAAATATAGAACTTCAAGTGCAGAGTCTCAAATCTTAACTTGGGTGGGTGGTCATTTTCAGGCTCACTTCTTCAGAGACCCTACTGTGGCCATAGGGCATTGTACAGAGGTCTTCCAAGATCTCAGTCATGTCTACTATATTGTCAGGTGGGTGCTGTACTCGTCATTGACTTTAATGCCAAAGCCTTTCCAGTCCAAAAGCTTGAAGATATCTTCCAATGCAGGGGTGAAGAATGTCTCACGTCTCGCTACAAGTGGAAAGGTTTCGAGCTCTGGTCCTGGAGTCGCACTGTCATAGCTAGTGTTTTCTCTTGCAAACACCTGGATATACCGGTAGTCGATTTGGCACCTTTGACGATATCTCAAAACGGCCCAGATTTCGACCGAATCAAATACTAAGCATAGTAGCTAGTTATACTGTTCGGTTTTCTATATAACTTGCCGCAGTGTATGTATGTGGTCTATGGTGATAAATGTTTTTCGGAAACCAGCTTGTTCGGGAGGCTGTTAGTCATCTAACTTGCGCGCGAAACGATTCCTAATAACCCTCGAAAACAACTTGTAAACATGGCTCAACAGTGTTATGGGTATATAATTCTTCAATAAGGTTTTGTCGCCCTTTTTGAAGAAGAGCACCACCACACCTCTGTGCCATCCTTGTGGCGTTCGACCAACTAGTATGACGGAGTTAAATAACTTCTGAAAGTATAGGATTGGTGTACCACCTGCCTTCAGAACCTCTGCAGTAACTCCATCATCACCAGGTGCCTTGTTGTTTGAGAGCCATTTTAATCTCGTACAGGTTGACGTCCGGGATGCGTTCGGCGTAATGTTGGGTTATTCGTGCTCTGGGATCCAAGGCATGACTATTGACGGGTGGCTGCCTTCTCGTATACAACTGTCCGTAGAACTTCTCGATATCTCCCAGCAACTAAGGTTTAGACGTGACGATTCTACCATCCTCAGTCTTTAATTACGTCAGTTGGCTCTGTGTTTGAGTTGTCCTCAATTTATTCAGATTCCACACTGATTGCAGGAATGGTCATAAGACAGTCATGTATTTGACTAAGATGATGACTTCTTGGACCTATTCTATCGAAGAGTGCCATTTGTACTCGGCATAGAGTTCCTAAGACTTCATTTTACATTGAATTCGAATTTGAATTGAATTGCATCGACTTCTTTGCTGTTGTAAATGTATAAATGGAACGTCATCGTCATCACTATCCGCAATTTCAGTAACAATAAGAATCGTAGTATTTTTATAATAAATCGAAAACGAATCCTGGCACTGGCACTATATTATAAGAAATACTGAATAGGATTTCGTAGCATTGTGCTAGTATTTTAATTTGCGTGCTATTAAAGACACTACTAGCTTTGGCTTAATTGTCGAAAATTATCCGTTTTATTCGTATTATCCGAATAATAAAGCAATTGATATCCGGATATTTTATTTGGCGGATATCCGGATAATTCGGATATGCGGATAATATGCCACTGTCACACTCGTGCTGTCACTGAACAATACTACAATCAAATCATTTTTATTTCCTGTTCGCTCTAGCGGCTGATTTACCTTAATTGGTATCGTCTGGTGTGGTGACCTGGAAAGTGCGCTGCGTGATTATTTGTCGGTAACTGTTGAAACTGCGACGGAATGAACTCTAACTAACGGCAGTTTTTATTGTGCAGACGCCAGCACATCAGGCTACCCCAATCTGTCAAATTTCCCCAATTAAAAGTGAACCTTATGCTTTTGTGATAAAATTGTAAATCTATCAGATAAATTTGACAGATTGTGATAGTTGGATATGCTAGCGACTGTACCTGTAATCAGAACTATGATGACAAAAATAAAATGGTTACGATAAAGTGGACAAATACTGGCCGGTAGCAATGAAGCTGCTTTAAGTAAATTTTAATGTAGACTGAACATGTGGCGTAGTAGATCAGGTAGTCATCCTGCCTCGGCACACTGGTGTTACGGGTTTGATTACCTAACAGGACAACTGTTTGTGTGACCGGTAGTAATTAATGATTTACCGGTCACCGTAGCCTAGTTGGTAGTGCTCCTGCCTACGAAGCTGGTGGTCCTGGGTTCGAATCCCGGTAAGTGCAAATATTTGTGTGATGAGCATGAATATTTGTTTTTGAGTCATGGATGTTTTCTATGTATATAACTATTTATACTATTTATCTATCTATATAAGTATGTATATCGTCGCCTGGTACCCATAGTACAAGCTTTGCTTAGTTTGGGGTTAGGATGATCTGTGTGACATTGTCCCTAGATATTATTATTAGTTATTATTATTTAGTGATATTTCGTGATACGGGGATTTATTTCCCGCGTGCAGTAATCAACTAAAAAAAGCAACAAAGATTAAAAAAGATGGATAACTAGTAAGTAATTTATTGTGAATATAATAATATGTCAACACAAATCCCATCGATTGTGCATAAGTGTTTGCTGAAACACAGAGGCACTTTCTATTCCATCATTCTCTAGTTAATCGACATGTAAAAAATCGAGTAACATAATAAATATTTAATAATAATAAAAAATACAGTCGAATTCAAACTTCTTTTTGAATTCTGTTAATAAGTGAAATTGTGTCTTAATTTTTTTATTTATCACACAAGATACTGAACAGGTTAAATTTAAAATTGAAACAGCACGCACATGTTCTCCTATCCATTCTTTCGCTATTATAAACATAGCATACACCGCTGGAGAAATGATAGTTGGAGTTTGCCCCTAGCCGTCATCGACATCTCTAGCTTTTGACTGGATCAGTAAAAAAACTCTTAAGCAAAAAATCCTATTGCCAGTTTTTTCGCGCGGAATCGAACCCGGCACCACATTATCAACATTAGGACACGCTTCTCCTAGACGCACTTAATTCTCGGTTCTCCTATTACAACAAATAAATCAGAGTCCGGTGGGATTTCTCGAGCCACCTCTTTCCTAAGAATTGTTCGTCAGTCGGGGTACGGGCAGATTGGAGCTATGATTACGCTTCGAACGCTTCCGCAGCCGCAGCCCGCTGGAGACACGTCATCAACTCAACGGAAGAAAAAACATGATTGTTATTGCGCAATTTGAACCGTCGTTGGTGTTCAGGCTTCGCTGTAATTGCTACGAGACGGCTAATAGCTCAGCTGCCGAGATATCACTGGTATTTTTAGTTTTATAATATTTTATAACTATTATTCGTATATTTTAGACGTTCACGTTCGTTATACGCTTCGAGCCAAATTGGTCGGTATTCGTTTCTTTTTATTTAACACACTTCACGACCATTAGATGTTATTTTTAAATGACTTTAGGTATACTCGTCGGAGTTCATCGTACACTTATGAGTTTACTAATACCTGTTCTACCTATGACCTATTCACTGGAGTATTATCACAACTATACACACCCACTGGAATGTTTTTATAGCTTCGATTTTGTAGAAGGATCTTTTTTTTTTTTTTTTTTTTTTTTTTTTATATAATAGGTTGGCAAACGAGCAAGTGGGTCACCTGATGGTAAGTGATCACCGCCGCCCGTTCTTGTTGCAACCCTTTTTTTTTACGTGGTGGAAATGCTCAAATCGCACGTCGTGTAGTGCCGACCCACTATAACCACCACGGTAGCCAGCCTCACAGTGCTTGTAGCGGGGGCTCTGGATACTCGTGGAAGAGGTTACCAGTTCCCGGGACCGCTTATACAAGACGAGTGGAGTTTCCCTCCTCCAAACGCCAGCGGTCCCACGGTCGGTGCCCAGCTGGGGAGAAGCAAGCCGGGCGCCGCAAACTCCCTCGCGCTGGGATTAGCTCCCAGCGCCGAAACCTAACCTATCTTGATGTAACCCCAATTCCACGTTGTCTTTGATTTAATATATGCTGCTGGCCTGCCCAAAATTCTGCTTCCCTCTGCTTTCCATTTGATTCAATGGAGTATCTAATGAAATCGTTATGTATAATTATACAATATGTCAATATACAAAGCTTGATTTAGACATCCGACAGCCCTATGCAAACTATGAGTATGTGCCCCTGGCCTATCCTGCTTTTGCCTACCCAGCCCTTTTTTTTATCAACTTCTCTTTCATACAATTCTTTACCAACACCATGTTCCAAATGCGTTCTATCTGTACAGGAGTTCCTCAATGCTCCGTCCTTTTCCCACTACTGTTCTCGACATCCCCATCTCCAAGAAGCCTCAATTAGCCCAAACACCGCCTTAAGCGAATGGTTCAAGAAATGCCCTCTGAAAAGCCTCTAGACAACTTCTAAACATAGTGATATATTCCTATATTATAGATAAATTACACCCATGAGTGGGGATCGAACCCATGTCCTATGGCTCAGCAGTGAAGGTACTACCACTAGACCAACAGGCCAATGTATAAATATTCCTTACAACTGTGCCCCACGGTTTTACCCGCGTTAATCTTTATAAATTATAACCTATGTGTTAATCCAGGGTGTCAGCTAACTCCATACCAAATTTTATTGAATTCCCATCAGCCGTTTAGACGTGAAGAAGTAACAAACATACACACTCACACACTCACAAACTTTCGCCTTTATAATATAAGTGTGACTAGATAAATTATAGCCTGTGTTAATCCAGGGTGTCAACTAACCCCATGCCAAATTTTATTGAAATCGCTTCAACCGTTTAGACGTGAAGAAGTAACAAACATACCCACTCACAAACATTCGCCTTTATAATATTAGTGTGATAGTCATATATGTTTTAGTCAGTCTCCTACACAATGTTTAGCTAGGTTTATATTGGTTTATAGAAGGCCGTTAATAGCAATTCATAACAAACAATGACAACTGCGACAATGCGAGGCTGAGATAATGATCAAACATAGCTAAAACCGCGCGTAAAAGTAAGAATTATCTGAGAAACTGTTAGTTGTAATCTGTTATTACGAGATCTAGTGACTCAAGGCTAAAATAATGTGTATGATACAAACCGGCGGTTCATATATATAGAAGGTTTTTGTGGTACCTTTTGTAGACGAGATATTCTGTATATTTGTATCATAATACGGGTTCTGCAGTGGTACTTACTTCGTTATCGTATGGGCAGTAGTTACCCTAGCGTCAGAGTTATTGAAGCCGCCAAGTAGCCCTCTGACATGGCTTAACGACTTGTCTACTGACTACAACCGGGACCGACAGCTTAACGTGCCCTCCGTAGCACGGAGACGGTCAAAAATTAAAACACTTTGATGGTCACCCATCTATGGACTGACCTCGAGCCTAGTTGCTTAACCTTGCCGATCGCTTACGGACCGGTGAAAGCATTTTTTTCGCAGTAGTTATAGTTTAAATTATTAGTGATTCAAAAACATACCACATTCGCAGGCTATTTTAAGCTATTAACCGACGTAAATGACGATAATTATACTAAATTAGCTGTGCCCAGCGGTTTACCCCATGTTAAACTTTATAAATTATTATATTGCGAAAAATCTGTGGTGGTCCATTTGAACTCGAGACCGCTGACTCCACAGTGCAATGAGCGCTTAGGGGAAGCTGTTTCGAGTTGATTACTTCCATTGCAAGGGAAAAATATAAATAAATAATAAACTTTATTTCTTAGAATAGTTGCTGTAGTACAATACAAATAGCATATTAAGGTAACAAACACATAAAAATACTACACTTAAATAGTCGGCATAAACGGCATCTTTTGATTGCGAAGTTAGATTTTTCACAGATTCAAGGGATTGCCTACTTACACCGACGGACAGACTGACAGATGGTGAGATGCTTAGATATGGTTTCGTTAATTCCTTTTGAGGTAACTATCTTTTCTACGCATGCCACCCGCAAAAAGTGTCTGCGGGTGGGTATGTTGGACTCGCACCGACCAAACCTAACCTGCCGTGGACTTCTTCTGGCCTGATGGAGGGAGCCCCGGGAACGCGGATTAACAAGAATGTAATGTGAATTGAACTTAAGAATCAAATAAATTACTTATCGTAAAGTCTGTATGTAAGTACCAATTGTAGGTGCAGGTACATGACAAGGTTATACAATATGCAGGCTTAGTTTAATTGGCTTGTTCGCACATAACTTTACCTTTATTTAGATACATGCCTAAGCCGTGGAACGAAATTAACTTTAGGTAAATAATGAAACAGCGTAATAAAGTATATAACGGGTAATAAAAGAGCAATATTTGCTTAAACGCAAACGACTTAATAGATTTCTATTAAATGGACTGAAAAGGCTGTTTTGGGGTTTAAATTCTGGCCATCACATAATGTAAATAAAAGGATACAGCACTACGTATCTACTAAATATTAAATACCTATTTATATAAAGCGGCCGTAATAGTTTAAATTGTTTATATTTTCGTGTAGCCAATCTTAATCGGGAAGAATCTTAAAGGGAATATGTTCGAAGTGTGGTATTGCTTTATCAGGGGACTAAAATACCCTATAATTTTCTAATAGTTACTCAGGTAGTCCAAGACTGCTTCGTTGGTGTAGCGCAAGCAATGAATCCTGGTTTCAAATCCTGCATCGTCGGGCCAAGAAATTCTACTGGGCTTTGCTGGCAAGAAATCATCCAATAGCCTGGAACTTGGCGCTTTTTTTATCCGCTTAAACTCTTCCCGGTCTTGCCGACCTCTGTAAGACAGTTGATTTGGTAAATACTTGCCTTTCACGCCGCAGGTCCTGGGTTCGATTCCCACCCAGGCCAGATGTGAGCATGAATATGTCTGTTAGTCCTGAGTCTGGGTGTAATTATCTATATAAGTAGGTATGTATATACAATTATATCAGTTATCTGGTTTCCATAGTATCTCTGCTTAGTTCGGGATCAGATGGCCGTGTGAGAATAATTTCCCATGGGAATAGAGATATAATGGGTCCTGCGTAGAAGAAGAAGAAGTGAAATAAAGTAAAAGCAATGTCTATAAATAAGGAAATATATAAACTATCTGTTCCAGGCAACCAGCTAGTTGGCTAGGCTCCAGTTATATTGACCCCTATAGACGCAATTCGCAATGGAGCACTATTAAGGTACTTCAATATTCACAGTGAACTTTATTAAATGGTACCTAAGTATATCGTATGTTCAGTCGTCACCACATCAGACACACATTGACATTGAGATCTTTATTACAATACAGTAAGGACAGTTTTTGTAGTGCATGCGTGTCTACTGATATGCTGTCCTGTATGTACCTGGTATAAGGTTTGTTCTCACCCGTATACCATACGGTGTAGCCTTTCTCTAAGATATAATAGATACGCCCTAATGTACTAAACGTGTAATTATGTCGCCGGAACTTTATCCGTTAGCTGTAAAGTTAGCTATAATATTACAATCTTGTTTAATTGTTAAACTTGCCTATAGATTATATGGAAGACTTTGTTTGCCTCGATAGTCAACTTTTTAATAAAGAGTTTGATTCTTGAGGCAGGACAAGAAATGAGATATTGAGGGTTTTTTACCAATAAAAATTAGTAGTAGCCAGAACACTGCGGGAGAAAGGCCTCCCCTAATGATCCTCAACTGCCGGTCGTCCTCTGCACGGTACCAATGGCATCCAATAGAATTATAATAATTATTATTACATAATACAATATTAATCATTCTTAAACCACATAATGTATATGCTTATACCATTGACCTATATGTATTCTACTAGACGCGCAGTCCCATATTGAGAATTTGCTCACCGAGTTGCAGCGCGGGCGCTGCAACTCCGTAAACAATTTTGGCCGCCGCGCGCGCGCCCTCCACCTCGCGCGCAGCCGGACTGAGACAGAGTTTTTATTCGAAGCAGCGTGTCTAGTTATTCAAATAAGTCAATGGCTTATACAGGAGGTTTAGGTTTGTTTTTGTTTTTGTTTTTTAGGGGATTAGTGCTGAAAAATTGATTGTTTAAAATCATTTTTAGATCAATGTTAACATCATTATCATCACCATGAAAGAAGTCCACTGCTGCACAAAAGCCTTCCCTAAGGTTCTTCACAATGGCTTGTCTTGTGCTACTGCTACCTAGCGGCCCTTACAAAAATTCGCGTAAGTACACTTTACTACTTACTTACTTTTCTTAATTTATGCTTTCGTTGATTTCCAGGCAAATAAGTTTTAAATTAAGTACCTCTAAAATGCATATAACAAGTTAACAATAAGCTATTTCATACCGATGATAAAGTCTAATCCAAATCCAATAACCGTTCAGAAATGACAGAGAGTCAGCGTCGCATAGGTAGCAGAGTGGGGAACCTTATTTCTTTAACCATATAACCGATTTTCCTATATATATGTTTCTACTGATGTCACGTTGACTATCCGAGTATAAAACCGTTTGACACTAATAATAAATCATTTTGATTTCTCTCATTTTAGGCATAGCATCTTAAACATAATCACAATTTGATAGCCTAGATTTAGACCTTTGTGAGAACTGGAGTCTATACTGGGTTCGAGACCTGTTATGTAGTATTAGTATAGGCCCAATACTACTTATGTAGCAGTGTAAAACGGTTATATCTTAGAAGGAAAGCCGACGACAAGAAAGGCTGTTTAAAGTGACATGCCGCTTTTACTCAATGTATTTTTATTTATTTATTTATAATATGGTACACCAGCAATATACATTATTAAAATAGAAATATAGAACAATTCGAGAGTCACACACAGCCTGATAACGTATACCAATTACATGCGAATAGGAAGTTATCTTAATAATAGAGATAACCAAGATAATCAATTAAATATAAGTACCCAATACAAAAACGTTAATTATAAATGTCACAATAGTAATGAAATAAATGAAATTTGAAGGTGTGAATCTAAACATATAATAAAATCGTAGGAAAGCCAAAACTGTACATTGAATATTTTTTTTAAAAGGATACTTGGGGCGTGATCTACAATCGATATCGAAGCTAAAAATATAGTTTTCATAATTTTTGTCTGTGTGTCTGTTTGTCTGTATGTATGTCCGGGCTAAACTCAAAAAGTAGGTACTGCATGGATTTACTTCAAATTTTGCATGAATATTACAAAGAGGTCGGGAGAACATATAGGCCACATATTATCACGCTCTCACCTAAGGGGGAGGACTGGAGGAGCTGTGATAATTTAACGCGGGTAAAACCTCGGGGCACAGCTAGTGACGCAATAAGCCGAAATGTCAGATTGTTATTCTCCAGTCATTGCTCTACGAGCCTACGAACTATAAAAGAGTAAAAACCGCAAAGTGGTCACTACCCAGCGCTCCACGTTTATAGTTTAATTCCAGTCGCAATTGAATTTCTATATAATTTTATATGGCAACATTTAGAAATTTTATTTCTTTATTTGATAGCCTACCGGGCTAATTTCCTGCTTCGATCCTCGTGTAAAACCGCAGGAATTATAGCAGCGGTAGGCCTGGCGCTTGAGATACGAAGTTACAAGTACAGATGCCAGCACATCAAGCTACCTCAATCTGTCAAGTTTCCCCAATTAATAAGGTTTACTTTATGCTTTTGTGATAAAGTTGCAAATCTATAAAAAATATTTGACAGATTGGGGTAGCTGGATGTGCTGGCGTCTGTACATCGGTACGCCCGCTGTTATTGACTAAACAGAGACAAAATGCTATCTTGCAGTCTACATACAAGGTGTAACGTAAATAGTGGAGGAAATTTAAGGAACTGAACAAATTATCGAAAGCACCTTTTTTAGTTACAAAGAAAATATTTTGGGAACCTGTATTGGATTGGATTTTACCTTGTATGTATCAGATGATCGTTATTCTCGTAAGAGAAGTTAATATTATTTTTGTTTACTTAACAAGTTAATGTGACACACATTGTCTGTTATACATAATTTAAGCTCTTTAACTTACTATTTGTGTTAACTACTTTGTAAAATAAAAAAAATGGAAGACATTTAAGTATCACAATCTAGATATGAATCTGAGCAAATGCAAATTCAAGTTGATGCTGAACACATTGTTAATTTTAAGGGGAAATTAAGCTCCTTAAGTTTAGTGGACAAAGTTTAGGACGAGATAGATCCTATCTCGTGTTTTCCAAAAAACGAAACGTACGAACGAGTTTGAGCTTTCGACGGGTATGCAGCGCTATGATTGGTTATTTTGGGATGACGTGATAAGTTTTGCCAATAAGAATGCTTTGTTCCCATCGAGAGATCGAATACGTTCATACGTTGCGTTTTCTAGTTTTACTTATCCATTATTTTAACGAACGAGTCTCTTTCTTTCGTTCGTTAAGGAACAATCCTGCCACGGTCAGAGCGAAAGAAACTCCCATTCGTAATGATCCAGTATTTAGGTCAACAAAATAAGGACCGTAAGATTTTACTGCGTGGTTCTTGCGACTTTATCAAGTGAATATTCAATAAATAAAAAATGTTTTACAAAAAAGATGTTGTTATTATTCAGAACATGTGATATATAGCCGAAAGACGACCATTGCTGGACAAAGGCCTCCCCCAAGTATCTCCAGAATAGCCGGTCCTGCGCTGCCCGCATCCAAGGGCTTCCCGCGATCCGCACAAGATCGTCGGTCCACCTTGTAGGGGGCCTGCCTACGCTGCGTCTTCCGGTTCGTGGTCGCCACTCGAGAATAAGAAAGAAAAAGAATTGCCAAACCGAAGTGGCAGTAATATAGTTAAGTAAATATAATTATTTCTAGGTTCATATAAATATACATAGTTATATTGACATACTAGCTGTGCCCCGCGGTTTTACCCGCGTTAAACTTTATAAATTATCACAGCTCCTCCCCCGTAGATGATAGCGTGATAATATGTACCCTATATGTTGACCCGACCTTTAGTAATATTCATGCAAAATTTGAAGTAAATCCATGCAGTACTTTTTGAGTTTAGCCCGGACATACATACAGACAAACAGACAAAAATTCTAAAAACGATATTATTGGCTGCGATATTAATTGTTGATCACGGCCCAAGTATCCTTTTTAAAGAATATTCAATTTACAGTTTTGACTTTCCTACGATTTTATTATATGTATAGATACATATTTTGTTCATAGTAGTATTTTTATTCTATGGTTATGATGACACTTTCAGGTGCCGCAATCAGAAAGTCATAAATCTTCTTTAGCTCTCGCGGGTTGCGGTTATTTACTTACTGCCTATGAGTACTGAAAGCGCTAAGAAAGTTGTAAATGTAAACTAATGGAGATTAGGCTTCCTTTATGTGTTTGGTTTCGCTGGTTTCATTTCTGTCAGGAATTGAGAAGGTAACATAAAGTCAGAATATCTATGCCATGAACCAGTAGCACCTTTGCTTAATGATATTGGATAGGTTGAATGTGTGCAAAACACATATTTTTACACCAATATCTGCAATACTAATTAGAAATGTGCCCAATAGAAATAAGAATAGACTTCCGATGAATAAGGAAAAAAATCAATATAGGTATATAAATTCTCTTAAATTTTTTTTTGGAAATTTGCTCATGTTAGATTATATATATTTACTAGCTGTGCCCCGCTGTTTTACCCGTGTGAAGCTTTATAAATTATAGCCTATATGTTAATCGGATCTATAAGCTATATTACTACAAAGATTCATCACAATCCGTTCGGTAGTTTCTGCGTGAAGAAGTAACAAACATACACACTCACACACGTACAAACTTTCGCTTTTATAATATTAACTAGTGTGATTTTATTTGGCAGTGCTTGGAAATTAGTATGTAAGAAGGATATTTATTTGGTTGAGCATTTTTGAGGTAACAGTTGGGTATCAAATATGTTACTCCATCTATCTTTAGGATACCAGTCTACCGTTCCAAATTTCAATAAGATTGGTTCAATAGTTGAGCCGCCTTGTCGAGTTATTACTACTGCTTGTTTCTTATATCCTAATTTAAAATGGCAGTATAAATCATATAGCAATCATACCGAAAAATTCACATAGACCGTGCTCGGCGCCATCGTTATAAACCTTGATTGTTAATTATTTATAAACCTTATATAGTATGACAATAACAAACACCTAATGAAACAATTTAATTGGCCACAATTTATTACTAATATAAAATTAGCAATTTATTGTGGCCCCTACCTTGTTCTATATAAAACGAATAAAAATAATAATGATGAACTACTAACAATTATAAAGTGGTATAAACAAAATCCTACTAATATTATAAATGCGAAAGTTAGTGTGTATGGATGGATGTTTGTTACTCTTTTACGCAAAAACTACTGAACGGATTATTATGAATGTTTGTAGTAGAATAGCTTATATATCCGAGTAACACATAATATATATATATTGGGGACAATGTCACACAGATCATCCTAGCCCCAAACTAAGCAAAGCTTGTACTATGGGTACCAGGCGACGATATACATACTTATATAGATAGATAAATACTTATATACATAGAAAACATCCATGACTCAGAAACAAATATTCGTGCTCATCACACAAATATTTGCACTTACCGGGATTCGAACCCAGGACCACCAGCTTCGTAGGCAGGAGCACTACCAACTAGGCTACGGTGACCGTCGAATACATAGGCTAAAATTTAAAAAGTTTAACGCGGGGAATACCGTGGAGCACGCCTAGTGTTTGATATTTTATTAACTATCGCTTTAAAAAGCAAGCAAAGACGTATAAATGTTATTTAGCATATTTATATATTTTATTAGTTTAATTACCTATATCATAGTAAATGCCTCGTTGGCCTTTTTAAGTATTGCCGTGTTTTATATGCGGCAGTGGGCGGGGTATATAACTCGAAGAAACAACGCGCCACGACCGTTGGCCAGAAAAGTTCTTGAGCGGCGACCACGAACAGGAAGACGCAGCGTGGGTAGCCATACAATGATCTTATGAGCGCCGCTGAAAGCCGCAATTCTAGATATCTTGTTGGGAGGCATCTGATGATGATGATTACTTTTTTCGCCTTTAACTGCGCTTAACCGAAGATAATAAGTCCATTCAATTATAAAAAAACACCTAAATCTAAAAAGTGATATTAGGATATTTATGGCAAGAAAACGCCCCTATAACATTTTGAAGTCAGGAAGGTAGTAGTATTAGTACACCTAGGAATGCGTATATTGTTGAAATTGGCTGCTGTGCCCCCCAAGGGATTGGATGGGGTGGTGATATTCGTTGCCGGCAGCTACACAGCAAGGTCTCCCGTATTAGCCTAGACTGAAAAGAAGTAGCCTGCGTCCTTCCCCAAGCAAGGACGAAAGTCAAATAAGCAAAAGACAAACTCTTATAATACCTACATAGTAAGTCTTAGGATGATGTTAAAACGTTTTCTCTTAACGGCACGTTTAAATTCTTCGTTGTGTAAGACTCTAGGGGTGAAAACAAGGCTCTCGAGGGCTGCGCAAGCGCGTAGATTCAAGATGGCGGCGGGTTCAATGATCCTAATGACTCACCACGGCGACTAGCTACAACGAACATTTATTCAAATTTTAATACAGTGGTCAATTTAAAGTTGTTTTCATTTTTTTGGTTTATAATGGAACTCCAACATGTAATAGAAAAGATAAAATTTGTTTTTGCATCACGAAGGTAGGTAAGTGGACAGTTATTTTACAATATACATGGTGTAACATGAACAGTGTAGGATATTGATAGAGAGCAATCTACATACCTATGACCCTGAACAAAAATTGTGAACTACGAAATAATTTTTTATGCCTCCCCTCCGAAAACACGTAAGCTTATTTTTTTTATTAAGCTGATGTTTTACTCTTTGTTCAGTGTCATGTGCTAGATTCTTAAGTAGCTTCTTAAGATTGGTTCTCAAGTTATGTTACACCTTTAAAATATTTCACCTTATCAGTCGAGAGATGTCCTCAGCTGGTCAAAGGCCTCCCCCAAACAACTGCCGGTATTGCAGCGGTATCCAGGACCACCTTGTTGAGGGTCTGCCAACGTTGCGTCGTTTAAAAAATAACTATGTATCTAAAATAAATAAGTAGCTAACCTTCTTAAGAGAAATCGGATACCCCACAATATTTTGATTGAGGGTGTAAACACTACCTATAATATGTCTTCATGGTCGAATTTCGGCCTAGGTTCAATGCGCAGTTCTACTCAGTGTAGATGTAACATACCAGACGAAATTAAAACAGCACAATCTATCCATTAATTCAGCCAATTACAGAAAACCAGTTTTTGAAAAACGAAAATACATTTGTAAATCCCTCCCCCCTCCCTCCATACAAAATGCATCCGTTGATAGGTCTTTTGGTATGGGAATTTTATGTTACTTTTGTGTATTTTGCAAGTTGATGTTTTGTCCATTTTCACGAGCAAACTAAGCTTTTTAAATTAGATTCAATATTTGTTACACTTTGTATAACTTAAAGATATTATAATGTTGTAGATTATTCAACACAAAAAGATCTTAATACCTGCCTGTTTCAACATTCGTAAGCAGTTTAGTATTCACCAATTCATCGCAGTAAAGCCGCACTTGCAGATAACTACGGGCGATTTACTACGACGGTACTCTCAGTGTTACGTCCACCGCACGTAATAGACCTCACCCCTCCCTATTTTCCTCCCCCCTCTGCCCAGTTCTTCTAGTTTTTTAGAAGCTGTCTGCCAAGCTTGACGAATTAGCCCCGTGCCGTGACGGCTCCGACATACCAATCGAACGAAATTTGGAGGCAGGTATCACGCTTCATTTAGTTACCCATCTTGCACAGTGTAAGTTGAACCTCTGTTGGAAATTACTTGTGGTGTAGTACTTGTAACTGTAGTAAGAATCGAGCCATAATAGAGCCATAAATCGGGAAATAAGATATCGAACTATTTCAAAAATAAACATCTTAAGCGCCATAATTGGGCCGCTCAAGGTAGTT
This sequence comes from Pseudoips prasinana, assembly GCA_951640165.1. Taxonomy (NCBI): domain Eukaryota; kingdom Metazoa; phylum Arthropoda; class Insecta; order Lepidoptera; family Nolidae; genus Pseudoips; species Pseudoips prasinana. The sequence goes on along the minus strand of OX621236.1, from coordinate 14,613,202 downwards.
GCCCCCCATTCCGTTTCTAGTTCGGAATCAATTCTGTTTTTGACCGACGAAACATAAATATTGATATAAAACTTACCGATATGTATGTCTGTGTTTTCGTAACTTCGACATTGTTCTAAGCTTTAGTTTACAACAATCTGTAGAGCCATTTCTACTTGAAGTCAGGTTATTTTTTTCTAGGAATTAACGGACAACGCTTTGTGGTACCTCAGTTACCTTTCAATCACCATGGTCATAGACAAAACACTGGTTTCATTCACTAACAATGGAAAAAAATACCAAGCAAGTGCAAATCGAGCCTTAGTCTCTTAAAGTTTTGTAAATAACAGTAACAATCCGTAAAAGAAAAGTGTTCCTTACGAATAGAACAGTCGATCATTTGGAATCGTATCCTCTGTGCATGGCGGCGGCGAATATCGGAATATCATCACCCAACGGACAACGTGGGGCGTCAACCCGAGGGAATATCTACCAGAGGACGGGGAGCAGCTTATTTCTGAGTACTATGAGCAACATTTAGATAATTAAACCTACACATGATCCTTGACAATAACTTAATTTTAGTTAGCTAAATATCGTTACTGTTATAAAATAAATCTTATTGCAAATTATTTCCTACAATCCGTGTACCTAAATATCTATATGTACCTAGAAATAATTATAAATTAATTATATATTACTGCGAACATGTTCTGACTATTTACAAGCGCTTTTTAAAGTCTACGTGAGTAAAAACCTTTTTTATTATTTTATATACTGCGATCGCCTACCCGTCTGCCAAGCGTGGAGATTATGGCATATCCCGACAATATGATTCTTGGGGAGGCTTTGTCCAGCAGTGGACTTCTTTGAAAGAAAAATAAATCAAGTACCTTCCTAGTTTAGAAGCTTTATTTTAGTAGATAATATCCAGATTTAGTGAGGTTTTTAATTCTGATATTTAGGTATGTATAGGTCCACTACATGTGGATGATTAAAAATGTCATATCTCTTTCAGCTGTTATGATGAATCGTCCTGAGCGTACGTCAAAATTTGCCGTTTGGCGCGTGATGCTAAGTTTTTGGGTTTCTACAACTTGCAGCAGTCCATGTACTACTGTTGATATTCAACGATCATCGCCCTGGTTCGTTTACATTCGTACCGATGAAATGTCCTGTCCCATCTTCAATCTAACGAGCGGCTCGGGTCATCTTGTATTAACGCAGATGAGGTGCTCTTAACTAGATGTCCTCACCGGTCCGTAAGTGATCGGCGAGGTTAAGAAACTAGACTCGCGGTCAGTCACTAGATGGGTGACAACCAAATGGTTTAATTTCTGAGCGCCTCCGTGCTTCGAAGGGCACGTTAAGCTGTCAGTCCTGGTTGAATCATTAGACAACAGCCGTGAAGTCATTTCAGAGGCCTACTGGACGGCTTAAACAACTCTAACAGTCTGACAAGTAAGTAGTAAGTAACGCAGACCAACAGTTTAACGAAAAGGGACGTTTCGTTAAACGTAACCCTGGGCCGAGGTCAAACCCTCTTCTTAATTTGTAGTTTTATTCGTTAGACGGCTTACTGTCTGCTGAAGAAGTTTAGTGTTTACTATTCTTCCCTAGAAGACAAATTAATGATTCAAGTGTTATGGGAACCGTACATGATAGTATTTAGGTTCGGTAAAAACAGATACCATGGGAAACTGCGAGGCACATAATTGTTTTTACACACTGCTGCAATTATTCAGATTAAGATGCCTAAATTGGCAAACAGGTTGCATTCTGAGGTACTAGGAGGGCAACTGCAACCTGTTTTTGAGTTTAGAAATCTCGTTCGGAATCTCCAGAACAGTATTTCTCGGGTATAGGAGCTACAGTTAATATTTAGAAATTTACAATATTGCATAACTTATCCGTTATAAAATAACTTCAAGCATAAATTCATCTTTTTTGGACAGACCTGATACTCTGACACTGCTTGACCGATAAAAACCATAGATAACCACTAGCAACCAGCAAGAAAACCGCATTGAAATCGCTTCATCCGTTTGAGAGATACGACGCCAGAAACATACCCACCCAGAGACAAATAGATATCCACGTCAAGCTTATAACACCCCTCTTTCTACATCAGGCGTTAAAAATGAACATTGCCAATTTAGAAAAATGTGTCACTGCATAATACGAGGATAATATAAGATAGTCAGAAAAAAGTGTAGATTGCTACAAAAATACTGGAAGAAAATGGACCTGAGGTTCGAACCCTGTGTCGATACGACCTCTGCTACTGCTACTCTAAAATGTTTCTCACAATAATACGCGTTCAAATAAAGATCATATGACATTACTAGATAAAACTCAATGTGGCAATTACTATCCCCGAACAGCCTGCTATAAAGTTTGTGAGTATAGATGTATGGATGTACGTTTGTTACTCTTTTACGCCAAAACTAACTTTAACGCGGGTGAAACCGCGGGGCACAGCTAGTATACAAATAAAAATCGTGAAACAACATTAATTTATTTGAAGTCTGACTACGAATAACGAAATTTAAAAGGGCAATATCCAATATTAGATACCCTTTTAATTTTCTTTTATGTTTGTCGTATCAAAAAAGTATAGTGACGTAGACTACTGTCTCACACAGTCTCTCTCACAGGGTTCAATCAATAATAATAATAATAATAATATATAGGGACATTGTGTGACATTCACACAGATCATCCTAGCCCCAAACTAAGCAAAGCTTGTACTATGGGTACCAGGCGAGCGACGATATACATACTTATATTGATATAGATAAATACTTAAATACATAGAAAACATCCATGACTCAGAAACAAATATTCGTGCTCATCACACAAATATTTGCACTTTACGGGATTCGAACCCAGGACCACCAGCTTCGTAAGCAGGAGCACTACCAACTAGGCTACGGTGACCGTAAATCAATCAAGTTCGGTCGATGTTGAGAAGGAGATAAACTAAGACTCTTTTCAACATTATCCTAACATATGCTATAACATTTTCCTATCACTTTAAAATATAAGTTGGATATATATACAACATGTAACGTAATTAACGCACACCCTCAAACACACCAATTAGAATATTATGTTGTAATCATAATTCATACACTGAATTTTTAATTTAACATTATGCATTGTTATTTACTAAATTAGTTTCTTGGAATAAAGTTTATGTTTCTTTATTTTGTATTGAATGATGGAATTTGTATGAATACAAATAAAACTGCGATTTAAAAGTATTAATTTTTTCACTTATGGTCCATTTCAATTTGTTTTAACTGTACAGGGTTAATATACCAATAATTTCCGTAGTTTTAATTTTTTTGGAATTAAAAAGTACCTATATTAAAAATGATATAAATTGATAAAGTAAACGATTCTGATCAAACTAATTTCAGGATGTGCGTTAATTAAGTTACATGTTGTATAAGACGGTGTGATTGCAGAGAGACAACATTATATTCTATAACTTAACATGAATGGATGACAGGAAATCGTTGCAACAACGTAGACGCAAAAACCTGCTAGTGGACACCTATTTGCATCCGGTCATAAGCTCGCTTGCGAACTCCAGGAAATGTTAAGCAAGGTTCCTTTAAATACTTTTTATGCAAATTATTCGGATTCTGTGAATATTGGAACAAAGTTCCTTATCGCGCGTTGCGACAGGGCTTTAGACGGAAATAATTAAGACGAAAAGTTGTAATGACACTTTCTGCTTATTACTAAAATTGAGCCTACTGATTAAGTTTGTATTACATTATATTTGTTAATAATAATAAAAAAATATTATTACTTAAAAAAATAAAATTTTATTACAATTCCTTCACTAATTAATCGAAAGGAACTTCGTTCCATCCGGGTGTCCCTTGACACCTCTCAAGTTTTTTTTCTGATTAGTTAGCAATCTGATACATTTCGTGGGAAACGGTCGAATTGAATTGACTGTATAAAGTTTTTTAATTACACATTCTCATTCAACAAGCACGTGTGGCGCAGCGGCTAAGACAGTCGCCTCGCCCCTTCTTGTCCCGGGTTCGGTTCCCGCGCCGGACAACTATTTGCGTGACCCATAGATAGTTGTTCTGAGTCGGGATGTAATTCGTGTCCGTCTATTATATGTTTGTAAAGAACCCCGCGACAAAGGGCTTAGGATCCCCAGTGCGTAAGTATTAAAAAAAAAACAAAAAGAATTTTCGCCGTTCAAAGTAGCTGTATTGTTATCATCACGTCTATGAAGGAAAGTATAATAGTAATTATTAATTAAAAAACTACCTACTTTCTTAATTAATAATTACTATTATACTTTTACTTTATCCTGTGGACTGTGGTTACCCTAGTGTCAGAGTAATTAAAACCGCTCAATAGGCCTCTGACATAGCTTATTGACTGATGTCTTACAACTACCGCCGTAACGGAAGTGCTCAACATGTAACCCACTTTGGCGGTCACCCATCTACAGACTGACCGCATGCCTAGGTGCTTAACCTCAACGTTCCATTACCTACCGCTAAGAGCAAAATTAAATGGTTGTGAGAGCGCCGTACTGTTTTAAACACAAAACCGAATTCAACTTTTATTTCAGCCATTAAGTACATATCCCATTACATTACAAAAATAAATTATGACCGACCAATAACCAATTCGAAAATCATTTTCAAAATGTGGGAATAAGTGTTTTTTTAGGGTTCCGTACCCAAAGGACCCTATTACTAAGACTTCGCTGTCTGTCTGTCCGTCATTCACCAGGCTGTATCTCATGAACCGTGATAGCTAGACAGTTGAAATTTTCACAGTGATGTATTTCTGTTGCCGCTATAACAACAAATACTAAAGACAAAATAAAATGAAATTGAATTTTTTGCTCGTTTAGATAACTAGCTGGGCCCCGCGTTTTACCCGCGTTAAATTTTATAAATTTTCTTTGCTATAAATCTCACGGAGCCCGAGACCTTTCTAACGAATGCAAAACCGTGGAAATCGGTTCGTGCGTTCTGGAGTTATAGCGTCAGGAAGGAAAACCTGACTAATTATATATAGTAGATGGTAGGGAACCTTTCGTGCGCGAGTCCGACTCGCACTTGGCCGGTTATTAACCCGATATTTAAACTCTAGTGCTTAAAACTCTAGAACTTCAACTTCTTTAACAAGAAGTTATACGAAATTCTTTTATACTAGTCCTATTCCCCGAGGATTTTTTGTAGGTACTCAGTTCCCAAACCACGGAAAAATCGCAGAAACAAACAAAAAAGATAACGTCAAATTGAGGACCTTCTTCTGTTGAATTCGATTAAAGATGAAATAATATTATGATTCATAGCTAGTATTATTAGAGCACCTCTATTATTTGTAAGCTGTATAATTTACTGTTATTGTAAAATTTACTATAGTTGGTATCATATTTATGTACATAAATGATTACATAATAACACCCAGACTCAGGACAAACATACATGTTTATGCACTCAAATATCTGTCCTGGGTGGGAATCGAACACACGACCTGCGGCGTGAAAGGAAAGTACTACCAACCACGTCAACCAGCCGTCCGTATTTTTTTTAAATACAACGTCCGCACAATGGATACTAATCTCTGTGTCGCGGGGTACTTTACAAACATATAATACACGGACACAAATTACATCCAGAAGCACAACAACTATTTATGGGTCACACAAACAGTTGCCCGGCGCGGGACTCGAACCCGCGACATGAAGAGGCGAGGCGCCTGTCTTAGCCGCAGAGCAGTAAAATATTGAACGCTAGGCTTCATTTTCTGCGCTAAACCAATTATGTATAGTGCGTAATGAATGATGTTGTTGGGTGTATGTATCTATTACATCTAATATTATATCCGCAAACACTAACATTGATGTTTGTGTGAATATAACCAGCAAATATATAACAACTAGAGAAAAATAGTTATTTGTTATGCAAGAGTCCAAACTTGCTTTTTAACCACGGGCTCAATTTTGATAACCGAGCAAGCGAAGGAACCTAAAATTTAAAAATTTGAATATTGAGCATTGGCGAGGTAATCAAAAGAGCACAAGGTGAGATCTTTGCACTCGAGTGCAACACGTAACTTTCATCACACCTCAGCGAGGAAATGGCCTTTGACTGCGACTGCGACTTTGACTGCGACTTTGACTGCGACTTCGACTTCGACCTCGACTTCGACTTCGACCTCGACTTCGACTTCGACTTCGACTGCGACTGCGACTTCGACTTCGACTGCGACTTCGACTGCGACTTCGACTGCGACTTCGACTGCGACTTCGACTGCGAATTCGACTGCGACTTCGACCGCGACTTCGACTGCGACTTCGACTTCGACTTCGACTTCGACCTCGACCTCGACCTCGACCTCGACCTCGACCTCGACCTCGACCTCGACCTCGACCTCGACCTCGACCTCGACTTCGACTTTGACTGCGACTGCGACTTTGACTGCGACTTTGACTGCGACTTCGACTTCGACCTCGACTTCGACTTCGACCTCGACTTCGACTTCGACTTCGACTGCGACTGCGACTTCGACTTCGACTGCGACTTCGACTGCGACTTCGACTGCGACTTCGACTGCGACTTCGACTGCGAATTCGACTGCGACTTCGACCGCGACTTCGACTGCGACTTCGACTTCGACTTCGACTTCGACTTCGACCTCGACCTCGACCTCGACCTCGACCTCGACCTCGACCTCGACCTCGACCTCGACCTCGACCTCGACCTCGACCTCGACCTCGACCTCGACCTCGACCTCGACTTCGACTTCGACTTCGACTTCGACTTCGACTTCGACTTCGACTTCGACTTCGACTTCGACTTCGACTTCGACTGCGACTTCGACTGCGACTTCGATGCGACTTCGACTTCGACTTCGATTCAGACCGTGGGTCCCTCCGTTGATGTATACCCTGGTCCTGAATTTTATGAGGAGCGTGGTGGACACCCTATTCTCTATGCCTACTCTCTATCTCTATGGTGCGACGGCAACGGAGAGTCCGAGGGATTGTCCCATCCCTCGGACTCTCCGTTGCCGTCGCACCATCATTGGGACGAACAGTTCGAGGTGGAGTTGGACCGAGCAGTACGGCGACTTGCGGCCCGTAACACCGCCCCTGGCACGGATGGGATACTGGGCCGGACGTGGGTCTGCTCTCTGGCAATCTTGGAGAGACCGGTTGAGGCAGCTGTTGCACATAAAGCAACACGGCCCACCGCCAGACCGGAGGGGAGTAGCCATACGCAGGCGTTCCCCTCTGTCAAAGTACAAGTCCACCCGGTCCTGTGCGTATAATAAAACTAGTTGCAGTCGCACTGCTCACTAGACTAAATCTAGTCACGCGGTTGAATCGACGTCCGGCTAAAATGCCAAATTGTTCAGATTTTTGCTGCAAAAAGAGATCTGTCACCTCAAATTTACAAAAAGATGGTTGTTCAGATTTTTGCTGCAAAAAGAGATCTGTCACCTCAAATTTACAAAAAGATGGTGTTACCTTAAGTAATTTTAATCGTATTATTGCTATTTAATTCTTTGTAAACTTAAAGATTTAAAATATTATCGGTCGTATTCTTACGGATTTGTTTACCAACACAGGCCGTTCGCCCTCATACAATATGCGGATCGGTCGAGTAACTGATCCGAGTCCGGCATCCGAGTAGTCGCTGTCACCGAGCGATAGTGTTGTTACCCGTTAGTGGATTGCTAGTTACCGATAAAACTGGCAATTATGTTATGTTAGTAATTATGTATACTTAACTATATTACTACAAACATGTTCTGACTATATACAAGCGCTATTTTAAAATCTACGCGAATAAAAACCTTTTTTATTTTATTTAATAGTATCAAATTAAAGATAGCACAGTAGCCTCGACTACCAATACATTACATTTAAACATTTATTATAATTAGATGTTGACTGCACTTGTGGCGCAGCGGCTACGACAGCCTCGCCTCTTCGTCTCGCGGGTTCGAGTCCCGTGCCGGACAACTATTAGTTATTCTGAGTCTGGATGTAATTTGTCTCCGTCTATTATATCTTGGTAAAGTCCCCAGCGACACAGGGTTTAGATTCCTAATGCGAGCGTTGTCTTAAAAAAAGGAAAGAGGTCGGAATTAGGTAGTTATTTATGTACTTGCATCGAAATGTTGATATTAATATCGATCTTCCCGGAATTTCTAATAGACAATCCCATGTGGCCAACAATGTTACAAATAAATAATAATAAAAACTATGTATGTACGTAATACATTATATTAAAATGACTAAGTGTGAACTTCAATAATTTATGTTTTTATTTATTTATTGCAGGTAGGAGACCTGCAATAAATAAATAAAAACAAGATCCCAGTTTAAGGGATATATGGAAAACGTTTTGTAATAACAGACTTGCGCGGATTTTCTTTTCTTTAAAAAATGGTAAAAAACGGGCTAATGGTGAACCCTATTAAAACCCAAGTAATTGTTGTGGGCAGTTCAAGAAAACTATCAACGATTAACTGGTCACAAATTCCAAAAGTTATGTTTGATGGTACTAGCTTACCTTTTAGTAATCAAGTAAAGAACCTGGGAATCTACATAGATTCGACTTTATCTTGGACTCCACAACTTAAAGAAACTAGCAGGAAACTATTTGCGTCTGCTGGCGCTCTAAGACGTCTTCGTAACTTTCTGCCGATTGCCACCAAAACTGCACTTGCCCAATATCTTCTCCTTCCAATCCTTGACTATGCTGATGCCAGTTATCTCGATATCACGGAGGATCAACTTGATAAACTTGAGCAGCTCCAAAATTTCTGTATACGTTTCATATTTGGATTACGGAAAATATGATCATGTCTCTGAATTTCGTACAAAACTCAAGTGGCTTCCTATACGCCTTCGCCGGAATACACACATTTTTTCTCTCCTGTATAGTATTTTATTCAAGCCCAATACACCAAATTATCTTAAAGAACGCTTCCAGTTTTTAAAGGAGACGCATGAACGAAGTCTGAGATCATCAGAAAACTTACGTCTTAAAATACCAATGCATTCCAATACATTTTATGATAATCCTTTACCGTGCAAGCTGCTCGTCTGTGGAATGCATTGCCTGTGTCGGTAACACGGGCCCAGTCACTTGATTTGTTTAAAAAGCTCTTAAAAGAACATTATCTGACAACACGCTGAATGAGCTAATCGGAATGCCATTATTTGTATTTATTCATATATATATATATATATATATATATATATATATATATATATATATATATATATATATATATATATATATATATATATATATATATATATATATGTATATATATATATATATATATATATATATATATATATATATATATATATATATATACCTCTTTATTAATATTATTTTAATAACTATGTAATATTCAATTGAATTTTCTGCCATTGAATGTACCTTCGGTATATTCAGCCATCTTTTGTTCTGTACACCACCTACCCCCGTCTTTCTATTCACTAAAGGAAGAGATCGCTTTTAGCGATAAGGCCGCCACTTGTACTATTTCCATTTTAATGTAATCTTTTTTACTCTAAGTTATGTCTTTGGTGTGCAATAAAGAGTTATCTATCTATCTATCATATTCGCGCGACAGGACGATTAAGTTCGTCGGTCGGAACGGGATTGAGATCCAGATGGATCTCTCCTGCGGGGTTCCTCAGGGGTGTTGGGATCTCTGTTATGGAGCCTCGCCTATGATGCAGTCCTGCGGATTGGCCTCCCTCCCAGAGTTATGCAGACGACACGCTCGTTGCAACCCGGGAGGTAAGCTTCCAGCGGGTGGTACGGCTCGCCGAACTCGATGTTGAGTGTGTCTTCGCGGGCATTAGGAGACTGGGCCTTCGGGTAGCGCATCACAAGACCGAGGCGCTGTGGTTCCATAGGGAGGAATCATCCAGTAACGTCGATGCGAGTAGGTGACGTCGAGGTTAGGTTGGGCTGTACATGAAGTACCTGATCCTCACCCTAGACAGTCGCTGGGGTTTCGAGGAGCACTTTGAGCGTCTGGACCCCAAATGCGACGGGTAACCGGCGCGTTACACCGGCTTTTGCCGAACCTCGGGATCCACGGGAAGAAGTTCGCCGCCTCTACGGAGAAGTCGTGCGATCAATGGCCCTTTACGGGGTGCCTGTCTGATCTGACGAGTGCCTCTCGCTGCAGAGCTATTCTAATTAGCCTGCATGTGTGATAGCCATACAGATCGCACGAAGATATTGTACGATATCCCATGAGGCGGAGGCACTCTTTGCTCGCCTCCCGAATTAGCTGACGAGTTCCTTCACAAATGCAGACATAATGAAACCTCGTTTACAGGGGGTAAACAAGTTTTCATTATGGCTCGAGGTATTTGTCAATTACTGACATTCCTTGGAATTTTTTTCTGAATTAGTCAATAATCACTATTTGTGCAACTTAAAAAAATATTTATTAAATTTAATATTTACATTATATTGTAATATATTGTATTAAGTATGTATTCGCCTTTTGTGTCCTAGGTCTTATATTCGTAACTAATTAATGGAACTTTTTGGACTTATTATAATTTGGTCATATATTGTGTTGTTTGTTAACGACTGTATGTTTCCTGAATCAATAAATAAAAAATAAATAAATATAAAAAATAAGTGCTATATACATGCAACATAAATCGACAATATTATTTAAATTTTGACGCCGATGACGCAGATGAAAAATTCGGCGGCGTCGGCGTGGCTAAATGGACTATTTTGATTGTATTCAAATGAAAATTAGTTTTAGGCTTATAATTTTTTTATATCAGAGGGCGACAAACGAGCAAGCGGGTCACCGCCGTGATGGTAAGTAAGTGATCACGGCCGCCCATGGACACTCGCAAGGCAGCCGACGCCGACGCTGACGTAAGTATGAACTGCTATGATTGTATTATACACAATTATAATACTGGGCTGTATTGCAATTGTATATAATAGCCCATTGCATATAGTTTACGGTGAAAATTATTTATGTAGTACAATGTGTATTCAGTGTCCATGTAATTTTTATGATTTAATAATAGTGTGTTTGCTGTGTGGTGACGACCCATGCCACACACACATGGCGATGACACTCCATAGTGTCATCGCCCCGTCTCATCCCGTGGGGGGCGGGGAGGTCGTCCGAGGGATTTATAATGTTGTTTTACACCTTTAAGGGTGAAATTCCCAAAAAATTCTGAAATATATTTTTAATTTTTTTAAGGGCCAAATACCAACTTTCATGCGTTTAAGTTCATAACTGTCGCATTTTTCATATAAACTTACATCCCCTATTTAAGCCCTTAGGGGTAGGATTCCCAAAAATCCTGAACTATATATTTTTAATTTTTTACTGAAAGGTCAAATACAAATTTAAGTTAACTTTAAAATGTCATATTTTTATACAAACTTACGTCCCCTATTTTACGCCCTTAAGGGTGAAATTTTCAAAAACCCTGAAATCCATATTTTATATTTTTAACACAAAGGTCAAATAGCAATTTTCAAGCATTTAACTTCAAAACTGTCGCATTTTTCATACAAACTTTTAAATCTTATTTTACTCCCTTAGGGGATGAATTTCCAAAAATCCTTTCTTAGTGCTCCCCTACGTTATAAAAGGAAACTCTATGCTAAATATGAAGTTTCTAACCCTTATAGTTTAGGCCCTGCGTTGATATGTCAGTCAGTCAGTCAGCTTCACCTATTATATATATAGATTACATAATTCTTGCTAATACTGCCCTCCCGAACTTAAAGTGCAGTAATCGACATTTGACTCGTTTTAAGTTGAATACATATTCGGCAATTGTAATACGACTATTAGAAGTATTTATTTTAATATTTATCGAATACGGAAATTGCCAACATTTTACAAAATTATTAAAAATATTCAGTGTTTACCAGCTAAATTGCAGTAAAATAGATATTTCATTAGGTTTCTTTGAGTTACCCAACTAAAGTCCAGTAGTTCATTGTATTTTGTAAGACTTTAAGTGGTAGTTTTACCTAGAAGATTAAAAAAAACCCATTAATTTGCAGTATTAGTTACTTACATACAATGTTTAAAAATACAATATTTTATTTTTACTGCTAATTAAAGTGCAGTACATACTGCAAATACTGCACTTTTACTTGAGGGAGATTTGCCTAGGCCTGTAAAAAACCAAATAAAATTAAGTATTTATAAATTATACTGCACTTTAAGTAGTTAATCTGATGTATTACTCTATAAAAATCTAAATAATTTACAGTGTTTACACATTTTACTGCATATTCGTAAGTTTTACTCCTTCGGATTTATACTACCTAATGTGATTAGGTAGTTCTAGTAGCTTTGAAATATTATGTAGTTTTAAGTCTTAATTACACTGTTAAAGAATATTATAAATTACGCTTTCCTCAGGTTGAGTTCCCCGAACACGATTCATACCTACATGCACGTAACAAAATTAATCTTAAGGTGAGATTCGGTACTCAAGTTTATTTATTTATTTTTATTAATTTTTATTAGGATTTCCAACAAAGATTACAATATGCATACAGATTACATTGCCACGGTAAAAAGATCTTGTGCATCTTTACTTACAGGAAATCACAGCATGCGAAGAGCAGCAAACTAAAATTAAAAACTAAAATTAAAATTACTTAAAATTTAAGGAAACAAATTCAAACTAAACAAATTCAAACTGAGATTGATGAGACTTCTTGTAATTGGTTTATTTACAGGGGCATGGGAAGTTCGGTGTATAAGTGATAGAAAATTATGGTTTACATGGTAAATAAATAATAAATGCGTTGACGGGTGCGGGCGCGCTACGGGCGCGGTCGATACCTACCTGAGACTGCTCCAGCGCTTATCTCAAGACTATAATCACACGCATTCTAAAACGTGTTATATATTACATATATCTATATCTAGTACACTGGTCTATCCGGTAGGTAATTGATCTTCTAAATTTGGGAATACTGTAAAATTAATATTACTTAATAAAAAAATGAAATGTGACGCCTTGAATAACAAGATGAGATTCTTAAACATATTTTTTTTTTGACCTGACACTACAGTTAGCCTAGGAGGCTTTCACTGCTTCACCGGACTATAGAGGCGAGCAGACGGCTCAAGCCGTCTAGCAATTAAGTAACCCGCGCCGGAGGGCACCCCCTGTGGGGTTTGAACCTCGACTCTGGGCGATTACTGGCGGAGAGACGGCAGAGATCATCATTTCAGGGAGTTTTGTGCAACTTACGCTCTACGTTAATGACATGACGCGGCCCCCGTCCGCGTTGAGGGGGCTTTTATCGATAGAATATGCAAACTAAGATTCTTAAACAGTAAAAATTAAACTTAACTACAAAATATGTATCTGTAATAGAAACAAAAGAAATTGGCTTATCATAAGTATTTACGGGAAATTGTTAAGTGGAGAATGGGAAGTTCAGTGTAAAAGTGATAGAATAGTTATGGTTCACATGGTAAATAAATAAATAATAAAGAGTAATAAATGCGTTGAAGGATGCGGGCGCGCTGCGGGCGCGGTCGATACCTGAGACTGCGCCGCTCGCAGGACTAATAATCACACGCATCTAAAACAAGTTATACATCTACTATACTGGTCTATCTAATCGACTTGTTCACGCTTCAACCTTATACTCCACGATATTTCAAGTAAACGTACCGAATGCCTCGCGATGGCGGTGACTTGTTACAATAATTTAGATTAAATGATACTGATGGATGAATAAAAATGTGGTCTAAATTAAGCGTAAAACTTATTCAGTACAATCGAGGCGATCTGCAACATAATTACGTGTTTTGGCGGACTGAACTGGTATGAGCACGCGAAAAAACTGCGGGAGATCCGGGTCGCGTGGTCACTGAGCTGGCTGCGTACGAGTGGCACATGGCAATGGCGTGCGACTCGCTAACGGCTTTAAATCGTAATTCTAATGGATTCAATCGCATCCGTTTCGACACCTGTCCGGCCGCTCCATTGTTCTAATCGTTATGGTGTTTGAGCCCCCGTGTTTCGGCAATTCAAGATTTTCCTCGAGTCGTTTCGGTCTCTCGCTCAGAGCAAGGAATCCGATGCTATCCGCATTTTTTTATAATTAGAGAATGATTAGTTCCGGGTGTTTTCGATTAGTTTTCGGTTGTTATGCTGGCCGAGCAGCAGAGCGGGGTTTGTCGGCGTGACTTGACGGATTCCTGCCTAGCTGTTCCTTTGTTTGAGGACGAATAACTTGTAGTGATGTGCATTCGTCATGTCGATGAACGCGTCAATATCACTTTTTATGCGACAGATCTTCGGTGTCATTAAACTGTACGGACACTAACAACGTGCAGTGACGAAACTAATATACCTAACTAGGTAACTACCTACCTAGTCTCGTAGTCTGGCTGGCACCATTGTTGAATATTTTTTGCCCAATTTAATACAAACACATTTTTAGTAAATGTTAGAAAGATGTTATACTATCTTCATTATTTGTTCTGTTGGCATCAAAATAAATATTAGGTAGAAGCGGAAACAATAAATATCGTATAACTGTATGCTTAGGGGAAAAATAACGAAATATTACAGTAGACAAAGCGAGGCAATAAAACGATCCTTAAAAATAGCAAAGAGAATAAACGCAAAAAAAGTTTATTTCCAACCAGCACTGATTTGAATAAAATAGATATAGGATCTTCTTGAAAGCATTCCTTATCGAATATAAAAATCGGTTGACTAGCTATGGAGAAATCGCGCTATATAGGTAACAACGTAAATAAAAACGACGTCGTATTGATAACATTTTGCTGTCGGCAACAACGTATCCATCCCCAAAAATTTGTTGGTGAGATAAAAGGAGTCTCTGGGTTTAGGACAAGATATAGTATTATGTAGTTGAAGTTGTGAATGGTTTGTTAGTTGATCGATCACAACTAACCGGTAGATGTGAAGGAATAACCAGCGGACCATCATACAATATATTATAAATTTCTTCTAACCTCCACTGTTTATGTAGATGTACTATGCCAAATCGAATAAAGTCAAAAAATTACTTGATCCACTCGAACGTTGATCATATCAAATCTATATATATAAAAATGAAACCCGTTTTCCGTTGTCACGACATCACGCGTGAACGGCTGGACCGATTTCACTATTTCTTTTTTTATTGTGTTTGTTATTGTCAGGAGAAGGTTCTTATGTAAAAAAAAGAAATTAAAATTGCGCGGAAAATAAGAAAATTTAAGAATATTTCACAACCAAATATTATTTCTAATCTAACCTTAACCTTTTTTAATGTAACTTTTTTTTATTTGACATAGTATTGACAGATAGCGTGCGTTAATAGTCATCGTTAAGACAGGACAAGGTCTGTCGGGTCAGCTAGTGATATATAAATCCAATATTCGAAATTCGAAAAGTCTGTTAGGTTAGGTTAGTACTGCGACATGCAGCATCTGGCGTGCACAAAAAGGGTTCATGGATCAGTTTGTCACGCTTTCCGAAAGCCTCCCACCTGGACATCAATTACCGTGGCTGATCTGGAAGTCCCTAAACAGACTCCGGACTCAGGTGGGCCGAAGCAAAGAAAACATGTCTAGGTGGGGACTGTCGAGCAACCCCAAAATGGACTGTATTTGCGGAGCATCGGTGCAATCCATGGCCCATCTAACAGCTTGCCCAGCCTGCCACATGTTCATGGCACGATCTTAAAAATGCCACAAGCAGGGCAATCAGTGTGGCCACGTTCTGGGCCACAAAAATTTTACGAGTTTGCCATCGAAACGCTAAGAAGAAGTACTGCGACCATACAACGTTCGCCCAGAAATATTTATTAACCATTCTATAGTATGAACGTATTAAGACATTCGATTGATAGAGGTCGTTCAATTGATATTCGGTTATTTGGCATACCACTTACATTTTAACCTATTGCACTTTCAAACCACAACTAGAAGGTACAACACCTCTGTGGATTTATTCCATCGAAATACTTTTACTATAAAATTGATACCAGTCACAAATATTAAACCAAACAGACACGATAACAACCGAAATTAAATTTATAAAAACTTCGACAAAAACAACACAATTATTACACCTACTTAATTAAACTAACGACGAATTAAACGCGGGTTTAATCTCAAAACTGATTGTAAGCAATTTCGTACAAGTAGTTTTAATTGTACGAATAATATTTTGACTATTTAGAAGCGCTCTTAATTAGTATAGATGAATAAAAACATGTTTCTTTTTCAATATCGATAAAACCATGATGTATACCCGTAATATTGCGTATGAAGATGTATAAGTAAAAGGAACTCGAGTCGAGCCGCATAGCATCCGATTTCCTGGACATAAACATAATAGTGTTCGATAAAACGGTTCACAGGCCTAGAGTGAACGTAAAAGCGGCTAGTGCCCTACGCGGCGGTTACTACAGAACCGGTTCCGCGGCCCTCCGAGTACCACACTCCACGTGCAGATACCATCGTTCGTCTTCGTCTATTTTACCTTGTGCCACTCGCCCAAACAACCCTGACCCCGCCGATCTCTTTACAACTCCATTTAACGTGAGTAAATCAGAGCAGGCGCTTGCGTACTCCGAGCTCTAGGTACGCTGGTTTGATCTCCGTACTTTGTGTTCATACAAATCTTTAGCGTGCGTACAAAGGACAACATAAATCATTTTTTACGAGGCTTACAATCGTGTCCTTTTACGGCGCGCGTGGGTTTTTGAACGCTTAAAAGTTTAGTTGCATGTTATTGAATTTTGACCTCTGGAGGTCGGTACAGAAACATATCTATGTCTGGCTGTTGTTTAACTACCCCAATAAATCGGGGGAAAACGGTAAATCTTAAAATGTTCACCTTTAGAATGCCGATATGCTGAGGTTAGTTAAGTTTACTATACCTTATATGTTGAATGCTTGAAGAATAATAGTAATTCAAACAATCTTTTGCGTCAGTCGCACGTCACAGCCACGAGCGGTAATAACAATTGGAGCCAGAATAAAAGTCATGATTATTTGTTCGTGATTTGTCAGTAGAATACAATTGTTCGACTGAGTGATAGAATGTTCAGCCGCTGTTAATGAGGTCCTGGGTTCAAATCCCGAGTCGGGTTAAAGCTCGTTATTGGGATTTTTCTAGAAAGAAACCCAGCAGCAGGTCGGAGTTAAGAAATTGGCGGTGTTAAACGCCCAGATCTAGGAGATCACATGACGCTGTCAGTCCTGCGGTGATATCTCACCGGTCGTGGTCATGATGGTTAGTCTAGGTTAGTTTAGTGTATTATCATTTTTTAATTGTTCTATAACAATTCGGAAATAAAATCAAAATATACCGACAAAACATCAACTATGTTACTCATATCAAAAACTTAAGTATCAAAATTGGAATATGTATATAAACATTTAATCTTCCAATATTTGTTTTGGTTATTTCGTACTGAGTAGTTGTTCTAATCTGAGTCCAACATAGCTAGCATAGCAACAAAGACATGTCTCGCTACAGCGATAGAGCAATGAATCACAGAAAAACACATACACACAACATGGCAATCATGGGAATTTGAAGAAAGCTGCAGATAGCTGCAGATTCTCGTTGCCATGCTGCTACGCTTTACTACCTTTTATTTTTTAATATGATGTCTACAGTTAGCTTGGCTTCATTCACAGCTAAAGCCGTAAGGCCGAAGCCAAATATTACAACTAAGCTTTTATTTAGGGTTCGAGCCTCGACTCTGGGCGGTTACTGAGCGGGTCGTGTTTTAGTAACCTTTTGAGTATTTTTCGTGGTGGAATATGCGAAAACGCGGGTCACTCGTCTGATTGAGGATCGAAGAGGGCATTGCATCGGTACGAATGCAAACAAAAGTTCATGAAGAACGCTGATGGTCTAGTTACGTTGGTATATACTTGGTTTAAGCAATGGGTTTCACAAGGCCCTATTTTAGGCCCTTCTGACAAATACATAGAAAATTTTGTAAGTTTATAAAGCTACTCGCATATTCTGTTGTCAACTATTGTATAAAAATCCTGTCCAATTCTTACTCAGGGCAATACTGATAAATAGCATTAAAAACAAATGAATAAGTCTACGTACCTACTCATCACGTGTGTTACTTATAAATACACGAAATAAATAAATACATATAATGTTATTTTAAAATCATGAAATGAAAACGCTAATTGCGTTTCTCTGAAACGAGACTTTTTATTAAACAAAATGCTTTACAACTTTTTTCTTCTTCTACTTCTATTTACAACTATAACATTAATTACAATAATAATAAGTTCACTTGAAACAAGAAACAACGATTAAAGTAACTATTTCACCATTTATTAATACTTAATTATAATATTTCACATTTAATATTCTTTATTTTAAGTTGACAACGTGGTTGGCGACATTTTATCATACATTTGACCAAAGAGAAACACACAAACTACATGGCTATTTAGGGATAACTAACACACAGTCTTAGATAGTTACATAGGGAAATTAAGCTCTTAAACTTACGTCCACTATTTATATTACACGTTGTACATAATAAGTATAGCATCTACTCAACAAATATGCACAGCACACACGTTATTAACACCTCATGCCTTAACTCTATACACCATAAATATTGTACATTCAACTCCGTGAACAAACTACAAATATATTTAATTGATACTTTCAATGAGTTTCCAGTTGGTTTAGTAATTAGTAATCCTGACTGATAAGCCAGAGGTCGTGGGTTCGATTCCTACTCAGGTCAAATCTTTGTCATGAACAAGATTATTTGTGTCTGCGTCTGAGTGTAATTTATCTACTTAATAATATCCTGCGACATTATTCACACACGGCGGCACAAACTAAGCAGTGCTTGTACTATGGAAACCAAATAACTGATATATTTCTTATACTACTTTTATTTTGTATATACATAATAATATGGATAATAGTTTTTATACTTATACTAGCTGTGCTCCGCTGTGTTACCCGAGTTAAATTTTATAATTTTTTTTTGCTATTAACCTCACGGAGCCCGAGACCTTTCCAACGAATGCAAACCCGTGGAAATCGGTTCGTGCGTTCTGGAGTTATAGCGTCAGGAAGGAAAACCCGACTTATTTTTATATAGTAGATAAATAAGTATGGTTATGAGTTGTATGGTTGCCATAGTACAGGCAATGCCTAGTTTGAGATCAGATGACAATGTTTTAGTTGTCCCACGATATTTATTATTATTCTGTTATGTCTGATTCTTTAAGAGAGGTAGGGCACAGCGTTCATTCGCTCAAAGAGCATCCCGACTGGGGAAGTACCTCAACCACACATTTGATTTGGCACTTTCGCCCGTCCCCAATGAGCTCTGGTGACCTCACTCACTCGCAGAAACACAACATTAAAATTATTAATGTTATTATTAAGGGATATCTTCTGTAAATATTCCTTAATAATAACATTAATAATTTAATGTTGTGTTTCTGCGACTGAGTAAGGTCGCCAGAGCTCATTGGGGACGGGCGAAGGTTCAGCAACACTTGTTTGCGGACTCTTAAAGGCCGGCAACGCACCCGCGATTCCTCTGGAGTTGCGCGTAGACATACATGGGCGGCGGTGATGACGTACTATCAGGGGTCCCATTTGCTGTCCCTCTGAGTCAAAAAAAAAAGAAAATACCGCATGCAATCAGTGTGTTTTTATTAATCAATACATCAACAAAGACTGTTTTAATAGTTTGATTGCAGGCGTGTGGCCCGCATCGCGCGGCACGTGCCACGGTGCGGGCACACTCTTCACTTCGTTATCAACCCCTACTTACTCATTAGCTGAGTGCCCCCATAGTTCTAGATTTTCACACGAACAACCTGATTGATGGGTTTATTTGCCGTTATTTGACACATATTCGGTTTTCATTGTACCGGTTCTCCTTCTGTTCAAACATTTCTATTTCTAAGGGTACCTATAAAATGAGATACCACGTTTATGGCTCTTGTGGAAGTCTCCATCAAATCCTGTAAAGTCCTGTACATTAACAGCATCCTTCGCATGATCGCTAGTCGGCTAGACTGTATTTACGTCAATCATTGCTGCGCCATTTCGCATGGAATGACGCAGCAATGAAAGGTAAATTTGTTACATATTTAAAAAAATACTAATTACAAACACTAGTTTATAAGAAAATTGTTACTAACAAATTGGACACTAATTTGGTCTGATAATAAATACTTATTATTATTATTATTAGAAGAATTTTGACTGGTTTGTTGGTCTAGTGGTTAATGACCCTGACTGCTGATTCAGAGGTCGTGGGTTCGATCCCCAAATATGATTATTCTTTGTGCGCGAAGCTTTGTTCTGTATTTGGATGTAATTTATCTGTAATATGTAGGTATATAGAAATGTCTAATGTTTATCAGCTGTTTGGTTGTCATTGTACAGGCTCTGCCTAGTTTGGGTTCATTTGGCAGCGTGTTAGTATGGGGATGTAGGTTTGTAGTCGTGTGTTTGATTCCCACCCAGGACAGATATTTGTGTGCATGAACATGTCTGTTTGTCTTGAGTCTGGGTGTAATTATCTATTAAGTATGTATTTACAAAAGAAGGGTAGTATAATAGTTATCTGGTTTCCATAGTAGGCTCTGGTTAGTTTGGGATTAAATGCCGTTAAAGGCCGTGTGTAAATAATGTCCCAGGATATTATTATTGTTGATCATGTCGGCTAACGCAGAAATCTTGTTAAATGGTGATATAATTTTCCTTTTAAGAGGTATGGACCCCAGTGGATTTGACTTCGTGTTGATAATACAGTCAGGCAAGACAAGTAACTATACCTATAATATTTAACTTCCTTCCAACGATTTGATTAAACATGTAGGTGGATCAATCTCCAAAACGGGCGTATTCGTGTGATCACTCTGGTGCTTTTCAGTTATTGATATTTAATGGTAATTATCTATCACATTAAAAAGATTGATTTTCAAATAGCACATTTTTACTTTTGGCCTTCAATTTACTCAAACAGTTATGGAAATATTTCAGTTCAAAAAATTTCACGACCAGAGCAATCATAATTGGTGCCTGAGCGATCATAAATGGTAAAGTAAGTGAAACAAAAAAAAATAAAATTGATAAAATATTATTTATTTAGCCGTTTTCAGTCATATTTAGTGTAAGTGTAACAAGATTATATGTAAGAGAAATGTATTATTTTAGAAAAAGGTCAGGGCATATAAGGCATTGTACCGGCAACTGCAGCTGTCAACATTGGTCGACGTTTGCCATCGACACGTGGATAGCAGACGCCGACCAATGACGATAGCTGCAGTCGCCTCTGTCGACAGCTGAAGTTGGCTCTGTCGACAGCAAAGTACTGCTCATCTGTTTGACGCCTAAGACGTGATGCTGCCTATATCTCTATCATATTTAAAAAAAAAACAGTTCATGTCTTTTATTAACTGTTGTTTTACTTATGTCTTATTTATTGTACATTATCTTTGATTGGAGGTAAAACCAAAGTTTTTCTTTCTAAACGTTTACCTTCTTTACTTTGATTTTCATATTTCTTAATAAGGCTATATATCATATGATGAATGATGAATATATCTAAACTTTTTTGAGACGGATGTGATATGTTGCTAATTGATCTTTGCGGACTACCGGGGCAGATGATAGAGGAAGCACTTCCAATGCATGTTAGATCGTTCGTCCGTTCAGTAGATCTTGTTATTTTTCTTAGTCTACTAATCGGTGAGACGGGTGAATCAAAATAATACAAATTTTCGTATTCTTTAAAGGTCTCTGGAATACAGGAACTTGTCTGACAATGAACTTTTACACGTTTAATAATTTTTAAACTCATTTCAACATCTTGCTTTACAATTTGCAGTATATCTCTATGTTTTGTTACATTGTTGGTGCTTAAGGCTTAGAGATGATTGAGGAACATTTGAAAGAAGATGACGGTTCTCAGATACATCTATTGCTGGCAACTTCTCCAATAATTTTCTTTAAATAGTACCGTCAAAAACTCTGCCTACTTTTCTTCCTGTGATCTTTTGCTGGCTTGTAGTCAAATCACTCATTGGTAGTACTGTGTCCCGAGCTTATTCCTTTGTTAATCTCTCTTGACTTTACAAGCCATTGTGCGTATAGGTCTGGATCATTTTTTATCTTGGCCACTCTACGCACAGCCGATTTCTTCTTAAGACGTTTTTCTTCAATAAATAATATGTGTCAAGGCATGATTTCAACCTGCAACAATAGTTGCCATTACATTTTAGAGAAGACCTTTCTTATGTAAAATTAGCTAAATGCCAATATAAAAACTGATAAAATATGATAAAATCCGTTTATGGACCAAAGAAACCCAGGAAAGGTTATAAATTAAAGGTTCTATGCATAGTTCATCATTGGTCATTGTAACAGTGCGGTACTACTACTTAAAATTGATTTATGACGTACAAATAATGCAAAATATCATCACTATGGTCTTATTGGACAGAGCAATCACAGCCATAGCGATCAGAAAAAGTTACAAAATCATAAATATAGCCGAATTTAAAAGTAGTAGAAAGTTGAGATTACATCTCATAAAAAACATCATAACAATCACTTAATTCATATAAGAAACACATTCACAAGCTTACTATTTAATTTAAGTAACGTGCCATAGCAATCATAAAATTCGAGAACCAAATCCAGAGCAATCATAAACTTACCTACGTAATGTTGGAGCTAGGGAACATGGCACACAGGTATCCTCCTCGGCGATTAGACCACTGCTGGTGTTGCCCCAGGGAAGGGGAATACAATGTCTATAACGCGTTACTAGGGATGAGCGCGATGTTTTGCGTCCGCGCAGAGCGATGAGACAAAATGCCCGGTCACGTTTTTAAATTCAAATTGTGGTAAAAGTATTATTAATATAAGTAAAAATATATTATGACTATAAAAATTAACTATTTGTTATGTAATTTAAATAAGTTGTTTCATATAAACCTTCTCATTAAAAAATTAAAGATTATATTTTTCATTCAAGCGGGAGTTGGGTCAACCCAGAGCGATCAGGATTTTAGGGTTTAAGATATTTTTTAAAATATTTAAAATAAACTTATTCATAATATTAGCCTTGTATCACATAGATTAGGCACCGAACTGTATATAAAAAAATATTTAGAAAACGTTTTTCGATTTTAAAATGGGATTATCCAGCCCGACACGAAAAAAAATGCCTCTGAAGATCGACCCAGGTATATATAAAAACCGCGTGTTCTATAAAGATTTTTTCAAAGCATAATTTAGTTAAATGTACCTACAATGTTGTAAAAGGTGACAAAAAATCTAGTTCTACTTATTCCTAAATTTGCAAAGACACCAAATATACAGATAACGCAATGTGGGAAATAAAAATAACACTTGATATTCGTGGAACTCTGAAATGGCTCACTGTCAGCATTTGCTACAACATTTTACTGTTGCGGCGTTGATAATTTATGCATGGTGCCACACAAAGTTTACGGACAATTCAAGTGTCTGAAAGCAACACAATTCATTTAATTCCAAAATAAAATGCTTAATTTTATATCTTACTGCTATGCTGTCCGTTTCTCACATGCAGTACGCTTCCGGGACTTAACCACAGTTATCAGTCCCGGTCATCTAGAATAAATATTCAACAATTATTCAGTACGCTTTTGACATGTCTAAGCTAGAATTATCTAACGACGACAACTAGAATTTGTATTCAAAAAATATTCAGCACCCTTCTGAGATTGCCAATCTTCAAGATCTAAAGAAAATAGCTAGACTTAGTATTCAAGAACTATTTAGTACCCTTTGACGTGACTTAGATACAGTTATCCGACAAAGACAGTTAGAATTCAGCAACTATTCATCTCTCATCTGACATTATTTAGCTACTATTATCTGAAGGCAACGGCTGGAATTAGTATTCAACAACCATTCAGTACGCTTCAGACATGTCTCAGCTAGGGTCAGTGCTATAAGTACTACAAGTTGAATTAGTATTCAACAACTATTCAACACTTTCGGCGTGGCTTAACTGCAGTTAGGTATACACGGCTTCTAGAATTAGTATTACATAACTATTCAGTACGCTTCTGACATGTCCAAGCTGGAGTTATATGACGAATACAGGTGGAATTAGTATTTAACAACTATTCAGTACGCCCCGGCGTGACTGAACTGCAGTTATCCAAACACGGCTTCTAATATTATATTAATATTTCATAACTATTCAGTACGCTTCTGACATGACTAAACCAGAGTTAATTAACTATATAAACTGGAATTAGTATTCAACAACTATTCAGTAAGCATCCGACGAAGCTTGGCTATAATTATCAGATCACAACAGCTAAAATTACAATTCAACAACTATTGAGTACCTACGCTTCTGATATGGCTTAAACACGGCCATTTGAAAACTGGGTAAGAGCGCTAGTTAAGTGAATAATAAGGTGCACATACACCTACGAGGACAATCAGAAGTTTCAACATTAGACAATGCATCTGCAGGTAAAACTTCTCAAGCACATTATTAGCTAAATAATATTGGTCTTAATTCTGTCTTACCTAAACAAACAAATTTAATTTTAGATTTTTTTGAATGCACGTGTGGCGCAGCGGCTAAGACATTGGACTACTAATTGTGTGACCCATAAATAGTTGTTCTGAGTCTGGATGTAATTTGTGTCCGTCTATTATATGTTTGTAAAGTACCCTGCGACACAGGGATTAAATTCCATAGTGCGGGCGTTGTCTTTAAAAAAGAAAAAACAATTTACATATTTCTAACCTAAATTCGTATAAAACGACATATTGAACCTAACCGCCATCTTACACCGACGGACATAGGCTTTAACCGTTGCGAATGTCAAATCCAGAAACACTGTCATGGAGATTAGTTGACCTATAAAATTATAAGTATATTTTTGTTTATGTTATGATATGTGAATGTGAATTGTATACTAACATAGTTCTATAAGTTTTATTGTCACAAACCTATATATGGTATTTTTTTTAAATAAATTATTATTATTATATAAGAGAGGTAGGCAGAGCGTTCATTCGCTCGAAGAACAGCCCGACCGGGGAAGTACCTCCACATTACAGAAGACATTCCTTAATGATAACATTAATAATTTAATGTTGTGTTTCTGAGTGAGTGTAAGGTCTCCAGAGCTCATCGGGGTGGGGGGGAGGGTGAGCAATACTTGTTTGCTGACTCTTAAAGGCCGGCAACGCACCCACGACTCCTGAGGTGTTGCGAGTGTCCATGGGCGGCGGTGATCACTTACCATCAGGTGACACACTTGCTCGTTTGTCGTCCTCTGACATAAAAAAAAAACGAATGACTCCCCTTTTTTACGGGGCTTAAAATCCCGTCCCTACTATTAAAACAACTGTAACTTTTGAATCGCTTGAGGAGTTTTATTCAACAATGCTCAAAAACCAGCTTGGTTAAATTAATTTATTAAAACTAAACTTAAACCTGTTTAGCCATTTAATAGGTCGCTAATTAAAAGATGGACACAGAAACATAGAATCAAACTTAAAACATATCTCATCAATTTTCTAAGTGTACTGTTTAGTAGTGGTGAATACAGAATTGGCCTCAATGGCCTGGATTCTAAAGGACCTCAATTAATCGGCAATGGACGGGAAACTATTGGAACTATGTCTCTACATTCGATTAATGTAGATCACGGTCATATTGATTTGTATTTCTGCTCGATGCATACTGCATAGTGCTCCAACTACGTTGTTTTACAATCACATATACAGGGCTTAGCCATATATTACGGGCAGCATTCGTTATACCTCTATTAAGTACTCAAGTAACTGATGAGTAAGAACCTATCCTCATATTACTCTCTCTCTATGTTATATAACCCAAGTATTAGGAAAAGCGAAAACAGAGTCAATGCTGCCCGCATTAGCTCTTTTTTCGCTTGTTTGTTATCGCTTATAAAGTAGTCTAGAAACGAGTGAGTTAAGTATCTATAGTGACCGACCGTTGCACTAGTCGGACTAACTTCAAGACTGACTAAATTTATGTGCGGAGTAGAAACTATCAGTACTTAAAACGGTAAAGGAAAACATCGTGATAAAACCTGCAAGCCTGCGAGTTTTCAAAAAATAATCTTGATGGCATGTGAATTCTTCCTTCCTTTTTCCTTCCTTCGAGTTCTCCAAAAATATTCTTGGCTGTGTGGTGACGGCGGCAAATATTAGAAGCAAATATCATCACCCCGTTTCATCTCGTGGGGGGCGTAAAAGTCGACCCGAGGGCATATCTACCAAAAGGCGGGCAACAGCGTCTTTCTGAATACTATGACCATCATATTGCGATCACCAACCCGTCTGCCAAGCCTGGCGATTATGGCATATCCCCCCAAGAAACATCTTGGTAGAGGCTTTTGTTCAGCTGTGGAGTTATTTTAGGTGTTATGATGAATTCTTCAACTTACAGCTTAGGCCAGGTTATGCTCTATCATTACGAGAGGTGGCCCTTGGCCCGCAGTGGGACTGCTTCATGAATAAGCGACAACCTCTTCGCATATTAAACTCGTTTTATGTTACATAACATAGATATTACGGGTGATCATAGTTCTTCTTTAGCTATTCTGCGGTCCCTTACATAGTACTTACTCAAGTAACAAGCGGTTTAAGGTAATTGTGTCAATTTTCCGCACTAGTTGTTCCAAATCCAATTATTGTATTTGGAACAACTAGTATATATACTAGTAAATATAAATTTAAAAGTAACACATGCTCATCGCCACTAGTAACTTGAGATTGACATTTTTGCAAACAAACGTAGCAAGATTTTTATTTATTTTATCACCGCGTGACGTAATAATACATTTGGACAAAGTATTTTCTGGTTTCGTAATCACTAATTGCCTTTAATTTAGAACTTAAACTTAATAGATATTCATTTTGTATTTTGAATTTGATAAACACTGGCCACCGTAGCCTAAACTTGCGACACACATACCCCTCACGCTTTGCCGGTTTTTCCCCCCATCTCCGATGACATTTGGCGAGAACACACCTTTTTTATATGTCGCTTTCAGTTAGCAAAGTAAACTGTAAGCGCCATGTTACAAATAAAACTAGTCCTCAGTCTTAATTTCGTTTATCAATGTGTTGTCGTCCTGGGGTTTATCACTAATATAATTACAGACATCAGTGTTAAAGTTGAATTTTTGCATGATCTATCATCTCCGCTATAGTCTAGCCACAGTTCCGTGAAATTATAAAAAACCCAGTCTAGACTGTATTGTAAATGATCATTGCACTTTAATACGTAGTTAGACAATTAGACATGTTCTTTTTCACTAAGTAGGTCTAAAGGACAGTTTACATTGTGTTAAGTTGCACGAATGGAACGATTAGGTATCATACATGCAACTTATCAGAATGTAAACTGTCCTTTAGACCTATTTAGTGAAGAAGAAGAAAGAAGAAGAACTAAAAAACTTATCAGAATGTAAACTGTCCTTTAGACCTATTTAGTGAAGAAGAAGAAAGAAGAAGAACTAAAAAATATACTCGTAGTTTACATGCTTTTTTATAAACTAGCTCAGAAATCGTTGAGGTTAATCACCTAGTAGGTGGGTACTCCAGTTTAAAATTTCTGTGACACTATGAAGACTTTTTTTCGCCGTGTGGCTAAATTTTAAACTATATATAAGAATAGCAATACTTGATCAGGTTTGCTCACCTAATTAACAGTTAACACATTCCAAACACCAAGGCAAACTGACTGAGTCGAATCGTTAGTTGGGGAACTGCTGGTGCGACGATGACGTTTTCGATCAGAACGTTACGTCACAGCTAGGATATATTAGATAAAGATTTGCGTGAAGAACACATGGAAATTTTCACGATTAGGTACAATGTGTTGTCAGCAAAAACAAGTTATTTCGGTCGTCAATTGTTAGATGTAACAATCAATTGATCGGCTCTGTCGACTGAATGTCGAGTGTTACGGTCGGCGAACTCTGCTTTCCTCCGCGCTTCATTTGCAACATTAACCGATTTGATCTACTACTGCCCATTGCCCACTATCTAAAAGGTATGAAGATACCAGAGGCCTTAACCAAGCGATATAAATTAACTGTTAATATAATTGTACCTAGCACAATATTGTACTCTACTTGGGCTATTTAGGTCGGCCAACATTATGTTCGACTTTTTTCGTTATTTAGCTATCGCCCCAATTTTAACAACTTGAAACTGTCAACACCAAGTTATCATACACTTTGACCCTGACAGCGAATTACTTAAGTAGGCAGTAGGTAGCAGCAGTATTTTTTCGTACTTTAAGTAGGTACCTATACGGCTATATCTTAGACCTTACGTATCAGGTTCCAGTTTTTAAGTTTAAAGAGTATTCACATAATAAGAATAACAGTTATATGATATAACAAAACTTATGCAATTTAGTATTTCATTCCTTTCCTTTTTTCCCCCATGTAGTTTAGTACAATACATTTTCGATTTGATTCTTGGAGATGACGCCACGAGATGACAATAATATTTTACGACAAATTATTGGAGAGTACAATCTGTCTGATTTTATGATTCCATACAGCAGTTTCATTCTGAAAAGTTTCTAATTGTGCGTAGTAAGTAAGGAAGCATAAAGATGACTGACTTCACAAGTCGGTAAGAATATAGATCGTGAAGTTCATCGCGAAGTTTCCCTGTGATTTATGTTTTCTGGTGGGATAAATGAAGCTACAAACTCACATCTATTCTCCTATTTTACAAAAAAGTACTATTTCCCGCTCTGTCGTGACTGGTGGCGGGAAACGTCAAATTATGGATGCGTTCAGAAACGACGACGCGGCCGACCAGAACATGACGAATTATGAGCGCTCTCGAAAGCCGGTCCCGTAATTATTGTGGACAAGGCACTTTTTGCCTCTGACAAATAGTAAGAGCGTGGAATGACTGCGGAGCTTTGTGCCGCTGCTAATGACACTGGAGGAGCGGGCTCTAATATTAACTATTTCTTTTGTGCGAGGAGCAGGCGTGGTTGTGATGCGTTCGCGTCGCGCCCGCCCCGCGCCCCGGGACAACGACCTCCCCTTTATTTGTTACATTACTTGAGCGTTAATATGAATCGAATGAACGCGGCTCATGGGCTCAAATTTCCTTGGCTCGACCTGCCACTTTCTGTCACGCGAACCACTTTTTGATGGATATAAAATTATTTATGGTCCGTTTAAAATGTCAGTAGGTAGGAATTACAAAATATTCTCGGAATGCGCTAAATGATCGTCTATATTTAGAATAATATCCATTTCTGATGCATGGTAAGTATCATGCAGACATAATGCATACCTACATACTAGTTAGGAATTAATAACTATGGCCTATATCAAAGATAGTATAATACCCCATTTTTAGAGCATAAAATAAGATTAGAGACCTGAGCTGATTTAGGAGTATCACTTCCTTAAATGTGCCTTATCTGTGTTTCAATTATAAATACACTCTTGTCACTCCGAATAAACAGGTGTTAGGTACGTAGCTGCCTAGTATTACAATATTATAATGAGTCCACAGCGGATATACACAATCTGACTACGCAAATCAATTTTAAAATTGATTTCACAATACCTACCTAAATCAAATTACATCTTTTATAATATCATCTGTTTTGAGGAAAGGTCTCACACAGATTTGATCGAAGCTATTCAAAGTGAATCAGTTCGTGCGACGCGATGCGTAAAATTACTAACAACAAACAACTGTTGGCTTTTATCGAAGAGTAGAGAACCATTCCGACTCGGTACCTACTCCAAAGATTTTATTAGAACGGACGATAAAACAAAATATATTTCGACACCAGCTGTAATTCTATAATGAAGTTGAATTTTCCACGAATTTTGTACACCAAGCACCGATGCAATATGAGATGCGGTGCTGGTGGGCCGCGAATGGAGCAACTGACGTTTTGACACAATTTCTTTTGCAACTTGGTTATAAAATAATTGGTTTGAATTAAGATAATGTAAACCAAGGAAATGAAATCTTGTGTCACGCAAAAACGTAGGTTGGTTAATCACTAAAAGACTCTAATAATCTACCGAATTTATTGTGAAATGTGATCATCACAACTCTAAGTTTTATATTAGTTACATACATACATACATAGACTCACGCCTGTTTCCCAGAGGGGTAGTCAGACACAACGGATTTCCATTTGCACACCTCTTTCGCCTAGTTTACTGTCATTATATTCTTCATAAATGCTCGTCGGTTTAGGGTAGGTAATTCTGACCTGGCCTTTCTTGAGAACGTCTCCGATATGCTCAGAGAATGTTCTACGAGGTCTTCCCATTCCGGTTGTCCCATTCACACAGTTATACTTCTGTTGTCAATCTTCTTTGATTCATCTTACATTAGTTATTCAAAGAATTGTGAGAGAATGTGAGTCATTCATGTTACGTCGTCATTTGAGTCGAGGTGCTGTGTATGTGTCGAATTTTACAATCCGAGGGCTTGTTATACAATGTTTGTATTCAAAGCGTCGTTGCTGAGGCTCATACACCAGCTAAAATGTGATACCGAGGCGCTCATAGCTAGATGCCCTCACCGGTTTCAAAGCGATCGGTGAGGTTAAGCAACTCCATAGTGTTTGCATTTCTGAGCGTCTCCGTGCTTCAGGTACGTTAAGCCATCGGTCCCGGTTGTAGTCACTAGAGAACAGTCGTTCTACGGGGCGACTTGAACAATTCTGACACTATGGTAACGACTGCCCATACGAGAAGTTAGTAATGTGATATCAAGATTGTGGTCACGTCTTTTCAGTACTGGGGATACAGCAGCTGGTGGTCCTCCTGGAGCCTTTGTACTACTTGCATCGCTGTGATATTGGGTCGCCCTCTGAAGGTAATTTGGAGAAATCGATCCTATTTCTGCGTAGTAACATGATATATCCCCGTGTGTCGTTCAGCTATATCCAGAGTACTGCGATGACGTGCCAAAACCTTGTTATTACGTTTTGTCTGGTTGGGTCTCAGCAACGACGCGATGAATAGCTACATTCTCTTACACGCCGCGCCGACTACGGCTCGTAACATTTCATCTCGACTCAATAAATGACAACGTGACATGACTTTAAAAGCTCACTCGGCACGTTAACTGAAAAAAAAAAACAGAAACCATTTGAAACTATTTCATTAGTTTATATTAATAAAACTTTTTAAATTTACCTTAACGTAACGAATTACTTAGAATATTGCCGTCGTATATTGTCTATTATTTTGATTTTTTAATTTTGAAAGTAGAATTAAATACCTATCAATCTCTTTAAAAACTTTTTATGGAAAGTAAAAGATTTTATACCATAAAGTCGTAAATAATTTAGTGCATATATTATGTGTAGGTATATATTTGTTTTAAACTATTTATAAAAACAACCTGAGTTTACAATTTTATAGGACTTACTGTTAAATATCTGACGAAATAGAGAGTTTAAAATTGTACACTCCCTAAAATTACGTTCTTAGTAGTGAATTACGAAGTATTTAGGACAGTATTTATAAGTATTTACAAAAGGAAATAGACGAAAAATTCTACTGAATGTATTATAAACAACCATTTACCACCAATTAATCAATAACGTAGGGGCGAAAATTAAAAAGCTACTTCTGTAGCTACTAGTAAACACTATGGATACACTTGAGCAAGGCACTTGAGCGTATCTATGGAAAGGGCGGTAAGGTAGGTTTTCGAAGGGCAAATTATTCCACCACATAGCGTGGAATGTGTCATACTTAGATCCTATTTACTTAAGGAACACCGTAAATTACTGGAAGCTTATTTGCAAAGCCTAATAAAAACAGAGCATTGATTTGCTAGTCGCTATAATGATGATCTATAAGCCATGTCTACTATATCGGCACAGACTTGTTCTTGACATAATCATAGTATCGACCGGTTGACTGCATCGTCAATTGATCGTAGTAGACTGTATTATAGATTTCTTTTATGAAAAGGTCTGTTTACTTACCATAAATTACCGTCCTTGAAGCATATTAACGCAACCTAATGAAACATAATAATAATTTCTTTTCGCTTTAATGATGTTCTTTAATCTATACAAATAAATAAAATTGGAGTGTCTGTTTGTAATATTGAAATAACCGGTTTTTACTACATTAATATGAATATATATACGGTACATACACCAAAATAACATATTTTACAATTTTTGTCTGTCTGTCTGTCTGTTTGTTCCGGCTAATCTCTGAAATGGCTGGACCGATTTTGACGGGACTTTTATTGGCAGGTAGCTGATGTAATAAGGAGTAACTTAGGCTACTTTTATTTTAGAAAAAGTCTTTTATTTTACAAAAAAAAACTAAATAAACTAATTAACACGCGGACGAAGTCGCGGGCACAGCTAGTCCATAATAATATCCTGGGACATTCACATACGGCCATCGGATCCCAAGCTAAGCAGAGCCTGTACTATGGAAACCAGATAACTGATATACTACCTACATATAAGTACTATTTTACTTTTATAAATACATACTTAGACTTAGGACAAACATGTTCATGCACACAAATATCTGTCTTGGGTGGGAATTGAACCCTGTGGCGTGAAAGGCAAGTATCCACCAACCAAACCTTGATATTTCTACTATATCGGCGTAGGTATGTAGGTAGGTTCTTGACATAAGCATAATATCGACCGATTGACTGCATCGTTAGTTGATCTTACACTGGTAAACATCCACAGTTAAGTTATAAAACGAGTCGGTGAACTAGCGTCGTGGGTATCAGCCATAAATCTGGTTTGTTGGTACCCGACTATTTTTAGACCTTATCCTATTAACGCACCGTGGATGGCTAGATTTCATAAAAAAACATGTTTTACTATATTCAAGTGTGGCTTAACGGACATTAACAATAAAATGCGATAAATAAATAGTGAGAAAAAATTATCGAAAATTGAAAAAATTGAATTATGTGAAATACAAATTACTGCTTGTTTTTAATAAACTTTTCCATTTCTGTACACTTCGATAAATTATAGTACTATTATTGATCGAAGGATCGCATTTGGAGTACGATTTGATACCTAGCATTATATTGTAGGTACTGCAGGAAGTCTAGATAATTTTGAACTTTAATATTAGGTCTTTACCTATGAAATTGCCGTTCTGCAGTACTGGCCATTTCAAATCAAAATAATTTTTGTTTGGCTAAGAATTCTAATTTCAAATTAATTTTATTTTAAAAACATGGATTCTTTTTTCCAAAAGTAGTCATTTCTTTATTGATTAGTGTTACATTTTCATCGCATTTCAATCTTTTTCGTCATCATGGATACGTTAAAAATTCGAGTAATTATGGAATATGAGTACCGTCGTGGCAGCAACGCGGCACAAGCGGCACGCAACATCAACGACGTTTACGGAGCTAACACTACAAACCAACGCACCACCTGTTATTGGTTTGTTCGCTTCCGTTCTGGAAATTTCGACCTGAAAAATGAACCTCGCGGTCGTCCGAAGACTTTGGTCGACAATGACGAATTAAAGGCGGTTGTGGAAGCTGATGATACACAATCTACGGCTGAATTAGCAGCAGCTTTCGACGTTAGCGTCAAAACAATATTGGTCCATTTGCGTCAAATTGGCAAGGTAAAAAAGCTTGACAAATGGGTGCCCCACGAACTCAATGATCGCCAGCGCGAAGTACGCGTCGAGACGTGCCTTGCACTGCTCAACAGACACACAAATGAAGGAATTTTGAACCGCATTGTTACCTGCGATGAAAAATGGATTCTGTTTGATAACCGCAAGCGCTCAGCAAGTTGGTTGGATCCTGGTTCAGCACCTAAACAATGCCCTAAACGAAAACTTACCCCTAGAAAAGTGATGGTCACTGTTTGGTGGTCTAGCGCCGGTGTGATTCATCACAGCTTCTTACCAAACGGGGTGAGCATTACTGCAGATGTGTACTGTGAAGAACTGAGCACAATGATGGAGAAGCTGGCGCATCTCCAACCAGCATTGGTCAATCGCTCGTCTCCGCTGCTCCTGCACGACAACGCGCGACCTCATACTGCACAGCAGACGGTCTCCAAGTTGCAAGAACTGGGGTTGGAAGCTCTCCGTCATCCGCCCTACTCACCAGACCTTGCGCCTACAGACTACTACTTTTTCCAGAATTTGGATAACTTCTTGGCGGGAAAAAAATTCAATACCCGAGAGGCAGTACAAAATGCCTTTGAAGAATTTGTTGCCTCCCGTCCAGCTGATTTCTTTAAGAAGGGCATCAATAAACTGCCACTGCGATGGCAAAGATGCATTGATTGCATGGGTGATTACTTCGATTAATACAAATAAAAAAATTCATGAAAAAAATTCGTTTAAATTTTTTCATACAAAACGGCAATTTCATAGGTAAAGACCTATTATTAATCTCACTATTTTGAATCAAGATGGCGGAATCATTCCTTTAGGTAGGTACATCAAAAAATCTCCTCATTTTATTTAACGGTACATTAAATACTGTCTAAGTAATGCTAGTACCTATCATTTTTTCTAAATTATAAAACTAGTACAAATATATAACTACTACAAATGAGTAGCGTATAGTGACGAATAAACTAGTTGAAAACAAGCAGTGATCCCGCCATCTTAACGATTGCATATGAAATTGTGTTGAGTTTGTACAATAAAAACGCAAATCTCTCCATAAAAACATGCCTCCAAAAATTCGCATTGTCAGCGAGAACAAGAGTCTTTTATTTTCGAATTAAATAGCTTATCGAGTGCTCTTAATGACCATTCAAGACATTCGAAGACAAACGAACCCATTTGTTATTGAATTTATATTATATTTAGAAACCCCACATAATTTAAGTACATCACAAAATGGTTACCTACGTTATTTTCAACTTTGTTTCGATGAGAAAGAAATCGACCATACAAAGTGCTTCGATGCATTTGAAGGTTTATCTCGATTAAAAAATATATTTGACACTATTTTTTTAATTTAACTATATTTAAAGAAATACATTGATCGAATAAATTCATAAAGTCATCTGTAAAATATAAAAAAAATACTATAGGTATTTATTTCGATTCTTTTATTATGCATTTTTTTAAATTTAAGATTGTTAGTTAGATGTCCCATAAAGTTTATATTTTTCCTGCAATTAATGATTTTGTCAAATTTTAGCGTTTTTAACTCATCAATAGTTCTCTGTTCAAACTATTTTAACCCGCAATTGTTAGCCTATAAGGTCACGATTGGAGTGAAACTGTTAAGTTTTGAATTGTTAGCCTCTTAACAGGTTTCTGCCTTAGCAACAACATGATATACATAATTAACAAATGTAACCTTAACTGCTGAGATTTGACAGTTCCCGGTATCCCAAAGAATAATATATTAAAATGCGTTTTATATTAGGCGTTTATAATCCGATGATAGCTTTAGAATGGGTTATTATCAGTTGAGAGTTTCAATTTAACATTCAAGCGTTGTCCGATTTTGACGTAATGAATTGATTCCAGTTATTTTAGAATGACGTAGTTAAATTACTTAGACATTGGTCTATACAACGTGTAACATTAATAGTGTACGAAAGTGCTTTTGTTGTCCAAAGCTGTCCCACTGATGGGCAAAAGCCAGGTTTTTTCATTCTTAAGTCCTCGCCACAACCTAATATCAACACATAATAAGTTTAGTAAAGTAAGTAAAGTAAAATACTCTTTATTGTACATCATAACTTAAAATTAAAATCAATATACATTAATTAGGTACAAAGGGCGGTCTTATCGCTACTGCGATTTTTTCCACACAATATATTATGGAGTGGATAGACGAAGGAAAGGGGAAACAGGGTAGATAGGTGTAACAATAGGTCAACTTAATGTAAACATAAACTAATGCAAAAAAATAAAAAAGGAAATACATAGAAAATTAAAAAGAAAATACAGAGTTTTTCTATAAAAAATGAAAGTATAGAACAAAATTAACTACCCATTCAAAACACGATTCTCAATATTACGTCAAGTATAAACACGATTATGACAAGTCATTTCATTATTGTAAAATCGTAAATGTTTTTATAAAGTGAACTTAGCTATTGCCTTTAGTGAGATTAAATACTTAACAAATAAGAAATAAGCCATCAATTTTTGTCGCCACCTGTCGTACATTCCTCTTTTTCGAAACATAACAATGGGTAGGTATGGTAAAAGAAGCTGGACATTATTTCATAAATTTTGAATAAAATGCCAAAGAAAAAGCAAAAAATATGGAGACATAAAAGCAAAACCACTTCCTAAAACGTTACTTCGGTAACGATAAACATAAAATCCAGGAAGACCCAACGTTCAGGTCCATTTAAGCACTATCACCAACTAGAATTATTGTATGTCATTGCATGCAAGGTTCTCGAGTGGCGACCAAGACCCGGAAGACGCAGCGTGGGTAGGCCCCCTAAAAGGTGAACCGTCGATCTTGCAAGGGTCGCGGGAAGATGCTGGATGTGGGCAGCACAAGACCGGGCATTGTGGTGATCTTTGGGGGAGGCCTTTGACCAGCAGTGGACGTCTTACGGCCGATATGATGATGATGATGAATAATAATAAAATTAGCAAAAACACACAACACACAATTTCTTAGTCGAGATTGAGCGCTATTTATCTGAATTACAATGTATGAACAGACGCCAGCACATCAAGCTACTCCATTCTGTCAAATTTCCCCAATTGAAAGTGAATCTTATGATAATGTGATAAAGTTGAAAATGTATTAAAGAAATTTGACAGATAGAGGTGGCTTGATGTGCTGGCGTCTGCACATATGTCGTTTGTTTTTTTTTCTTTGAACTGTTGCGAAGTCGTAAATACTAAGTATTTGGTATGCAATATATTTATATCACAGTTCCTCAGTGTAATTTATTTGTTGCACTCCTGCCACTGTTTACTTTACTTACAATTCAATCCAAAGGATGTCTGGAAGAGATTGCTTTAAGCGATAGGAGCCCCCGTTGCACGTTATGTTTTTTTATATCCAATGTATTTTAGTAGTTTTTTTTTTGTTTGAGTGTTTACATTGAAGTGTATTCTATCTATCTATCTGACTGCTGATGCATTTTGAATGGGGAGCCAAAAAAATATTTTTGTATTCATGAAATATTTTTCAATTTATTCACATCACAGCATCACTATTTATTGTACAATTTGTAGTAGCTAGCTAGGTAAGTATACATAATATTAAAATGTTTTGCATCCTTTTGCTGACGCGATTGTGTTGCCGTTAGATTGTCGTGATAGTGTTTTCATTATCATAATGAATTCCGATTGCCGTATATATGTAAAGATCGATAGCCATAGAGCTTTGTTACCGCTACTATTATAATAGAGAGCAAAGCCTAAACCATACAGTATTCTAGATCCGAGTATCCGGCGTAAAAAAACTGGCCAAGTGCGAGTTTTTTTTCGCCCATGAAGGGTTCCGTAACAGCAAGTATTTCAGTTGATTAAATGAAAGGGAAATTGCGGTATACGATTTATGACATATAAAAAAAATACTTACTAGATCTCGACAAAACCAATTTTCGTTGCTAGTTTGCATGGTAATCATCTATTTTTCTCATATATTTATTCAATCATCATATATTTTTTTAGGGGGGGGGGGGGGGGCGCGGAAATACTTGCTGAAAGTACTTTGAAGTTACAGGGTGGTTTCCAAAGTGGTAAAATGAATAGTTTGCACGAGAGACACTTCCAAAGTGGTAAAATGAGTGCCCGGGGGGGGGGGGGGCACTCATTTTACCACTTTGGAAGTGTCTCTCGTGCAAACTATTCACTTTAAAAAAAAATTATATTAGAAACCTCAATATCATTTTTGAAGACCTATCCATAGATAGTACAATGTAAATTACAATGAAATTTTTTTTTTTTATGTTCAGTTCTATGTATGGGGAACCCCTTAAATTATTATTATTTTTCTATTTTTGTGTAAAAATCTTATGCAGTTCACAGAATACATCTACTTACCAAGTTTCAACAGTACAGCTCTTATAGTTTCGGAAAAAAGTGGCTGTGACGTGACATACGGACGGACAGACAGACATGACGAATCTATAAGGGTTCCGGTTTTTGCCATTTTGCTACGGAACCTTAAAAAATCTTGTCAACTACGGTGTTATCGTAAAATAATGTTAGCCACAAAGCAAGAGACAACAAAAAAATTCACGTGCGTCGGGGATATTGTCGGGGTTATGTTAAATTTTGAATTTCATATGTTTTGTTTTTGTGCTGGCATTAGAAATATAGACTCTGTGAAAATTATATCAATACCAAATATAGTTCATGAGATCCAGGCTACTGACAGACAGATGGGCGGATAGACAGCGGATGCAACAGGATTACATCAGCTTCTCTTTTAGTACGGATCCTTAAAAAAATAATCATAATATGCAGCAGGAACTTTGTCATCCAATTTGTATTTCTTTATTTAAGGGATTTTAGTTTACTAGGACTATAATAAAAAAATATAATTGATCATTCTTTTTCAGAACTAATGTAAATCACTGTGTACTAAGCCCTTGATCCAGGACTTATCAGTAAATACCTTGTACCACTTACCTACTTATTGCGTAAGATTTTATTGATTGTGCAGTAATTGCGACGTGGGATCTTTAATAGCCCATACGGTGGTCCTCTCCTGAGCAAAGGCCTTGGCTACCACATTGGCTTATGAATCAAATAATCACGATGTTAGCAACCAGAAACCAATAAACGGATTCCAACATAGAATTTTCAAAACCAGTTTTGAATAGCTATGCTCAACGTTTTTGATGTAACGTATCCTATCATCAATGACTAGGTATGATTGCCGGAAAACATAACCGCCAAAACATTAATGTATGAATTTTAAAGTATTGAAATAAGTATTTGTTTGGTGGCGTTCTGGAACTCCAACAAAAACGAATAGATATGCTCAGATGAGATCAGAGAGTGATATTTTTGTTATTAAATTTAAAAGCTTTTTCTTCTTCCAAACTTCCAAATTCAGAAATTCGGAAAAGTACAGACGCTACCACAACCAGCTAGCCCAATCTGTCAAATTTCTTTTATAGATTTTCAACTTTATCACAAAATCATAAGGTTCACTTTCGATTGGGGAAATTTGACTTATTGGGGTAGCTTGATGTGCTGGCGTCTGTCAAACCAAGGAGTGTTTGTTCATTTCATTTATTATGAAATGCATAAGCAATTTAAAACATCATAATAGTATTTTTATATACTGTGGACACGGGTCTCATCGCCATAAAGATTTAGGTAAATCATTACTGGTGGCTGGTGCAATCCATGCCGAAACGTCGGGTAACCAAGGTAATGATTTACCTAAATCTTTATTGCGATGAGACCCGTGTCCACAGTATATAAAAATGTGTACAAATCGCGAAAGTTTAAAAACATTAATTATAATAGTAAATAAATGTAATAATATACTATCAATAAGCTAAATAAACCCCTATTTTACTTAAGTATGTTTGTCCTCTTTCCTAAATTGCTGTGCCCGACTGAGCTCATGTAGAACTACTAACCAGCTTATTATCCATCCTGTAAAATTACTATGGAAGCAATAAATTATTGAGTATTGAATATAACATATGCATAACAATAATAATACAGGCAAAGTAACATAGGCAGCTTAATTTGCTTATGAAACTACTAACTTTTCTTTTATTATATTTTGGTCTCGTTCTAATGAAATGCCGTGTCGCGGCAACGCTTTTTAGCCAGCAGCGTATGGCCACCACCTCACTCGATGGCATAGTAATGTGGTGTAAATTCAATGGCACTTACCTACAAGGTTACTACTGGTACGTGTACTATATAGTTGAATTAGTTATCATATGTATGTTTTTTTGTGATATTACCACGGTAAACTTGCATACTTAACTGTTCGCATCCGAAGAGGAAGTGAAATGCTACTTGGGATATCAAAATATATCCGGCGATGGTGATCTAAGGCAATTAATCGGAAAGCTGAATTCCGGAACTAAGGAACAAGATCTCGAAATTCGGCTCAAAATCTGATTTTATTAAATCCAAATGCAAATATGCAATTTTAAATTTAGAATTAGCATACTCATGATGATTCACAGTCGAATTAGCGGGAATATAATGGGGAAGGGAGTTCAGGAGACGCACTGTCCGGCATCGGCATATAAATAATAGAAGCAACTCGAGTTGTGAGAAGGTTTCTGTGTGTGAAGAGCAGTAAATGATCGACAGGGTTGTGCCCCGGGGACTAAGTACCTACTCAAAACGTTTATGAAGATTTAAAAAAGAACTAGTAGATTATGAAGGGTCCAGTATTAAAGCAAAAAGAGAATGTGGCAATTTAAACACCTATTAATAGGCAGCCACTTCAAGCGTGACGAAAATTCCGATACATGGTGGCACTTCCGGAGACCAAACATGAAAGTTGAAACGGATGCACCAATTCTGCAGGTGTTAAAGCATATCCAAAAGTTCATTAGTAGAATCACGATATTTGTGTGATACCAGTGTGATTGAGCAAGAAGGACTTTAGTGTGACAAGATATAAAATTATGTGGACGCTTGAGAGATGTACCTACATCTTCCTGCTAACCTCTGCAATCCCATTATTCCATAAAATATTGTAGTCGAACCTAACACCAAGCTTTTTAGAACTCTTGGTGTATAATCATCATCATCGTATCAGCCGAAAGACGTCCACAATTGCCGGTCTTACGCTATTCGCTTTCAAAGACCAACGGTGTCCAGCGTCCCGCACTAAATCATCTTTCTGCCCCAACGGCCGTCAGTCCTACGAGCTATGTGCCTTGCCTACTGCCACTTGCTATATTTGTGTATAATATAGGATTATTACAGAGGACAGGGGTAACATCGTCAACAACGAGTAGAAGGAACATGAATGTATATGGCATCAGACTTTGTAGTGTAATTGGGTTGAGCAGAATTCCCACGATTCACTAATGTTTCCAAGGTCACTATTCGCATCTACAGTCATACTCAAGTCCTATATTTTGAATTCCTAAATTTATTATAATCGTCTTAAATTTATTGAAATATTTTGGTAATAAATTCGCAGTGGGTTGCTGCCACATAATACGTATGACCAACGGATCGGTGTTTTGTATATATTTGACACAATTATGACGACATTTATTCGTCGAGGTAAACTTCTATTTAAACTTTATCAGAATTTTCATTAAATAATCAGATCGTGCAGAACTTAGATTTATTGAAATCGCATCTAAATCAGCAAAAATACAGTTTACCAGTTATGAGATTGGTAACATGTGGTTTGCGTTACCCGGGTCATTCAGGCTTCTAGCAATCTAGAATAACCATTATAGATTGATAGAAACTGGGAAGATCCAGATCCGCCTTACGTACGCGATGCTCACTCTGCAAAAACATTTTCACTCCTATATTCGAAGAAGATTTATTGCTAGAGCTCAAAAGAATTATACGTACCTCCACTGACCCATAAATTACTATGCGCTTATATATTGACAATCAATATTAATATAATCGACATCTCAATTTTCTATCTCAATGTGTTAGAATGTGTATGAATATGTAAATTTATTCATTTTATAGTTAATGTTAGAATGATTACTTGGCAACCGATAGGCGCCATCGGCAGCGCCAACCGGATTGTCGTTATTGTAAATCTTTATAATTGTGCTATTAATATGTATGATATGAGCATTAGTGAATTATAACAGGTTATAGATCAATTTAGAGTTATGTGAGATTCTTAGGAGCTCAGCTAAATACGCGAAGTTTATTGAATCATGTATAAATCTTATACAATTATTGATATAGAGCCCCGAATAAGAATAGTTCGTTTTTTTAAATTAATACATTAAGGTACAATCCCAAATTTTTTGTGCCGAATAAATCTGACATATATGTATGTGTGATACTTGCTTCTTTCCAACTGCGACTATAATTACTGTGGCATATCTGGATGTCTTTAAATAAACGATAGGTCCGCTGGAGCAAGGATAACTTGATAAAGTATAGATTATCTGTGTGGTATAACCCAAAAGATATTCCACCTGACATTGTGCCCTGTATGCTTCATCAGCACGTAGGAGGACTTGATGTCTGCCTAGGAGAACTCAGTCACTTTGGCCATTTTCTGCACTGCAATAAAGTAATTGATAAAATTTGACGTCAACACGCTAAGAAGACAGAAGAAAGTATAAATGTTCTAATTAGGCCTTATCTGTATTAGAAGTTAATGAAATCGAGTAATTAAATACCCTTTAATAAGCCATAACAAACAAATAATCACAGTACAACGCAGTACAAACAAAGTACCTACCCAGTTCCTTGTATCAAAATTGCATCCACTGACCCTACAAAAGGTACCAAATTTGGTGGAATGAAAAAGCATGTATATCGAGACCAGAATGACAAGCACAATCTCGCATTATCATCATCGTAATATATCATATTATACTAATGGTAGTATAATATGATATATTGCGGTAATGATAATGTGAAAATACGGCCCATCAACTTAGCCTAACAAAACGACGACAACTCATGTCTCTAGAGGTACATTTTACCAATGAATTAATAGAAAGACGCATGAGAATTAGTCGAACGCTATAAAGAAACATGAGTCTGAGGGGCTTGCAGGGCGACCTAGAATCATGTCTGTCTAAAGTGTTCGACATTGCAACATGCGAACAGGCGAATTAGAGATTGAGCGAGCGCTGTAAGACATATCCATAATAGCTCAGACATCTCCGCTTTTAAAGATTCATAAAAACAATTCAAAGAAAGCAGCGTTTGAAAAATTGGAGGCATACTTGAAGGTTACGTGTTTTACAGCGGAAGAAGCGTCCATAGCACATAGTCCGAGCAATCAATCTATAGATGGGGTTTCGTGTCCATTTGTGTCAGTTTCTAAGCGTATCCATGCTTCATAGTGGACTTTAAGCTGTTGGTATCGTCATTAGACAACAATTGTTTATTTATCCATGTCAGAGGCCTACTGGGGGCCTTGAACCTCTCGAACGACTGCCCACACGTTAAAGATCTTAATAATCATAAGATAATTACATTTTGTTCTATAAATATCGTCGTTTAGAAAAATAGGAGATCACCATATAAGGAGTGATGGCTATTTTGTGGGTAAACATGTCATTATTTTCACACTTATTTGTCGTCATATAGGAAGTGGTTTATATATAAGCAGTAACCACAATTTTATTATTATTACCTATGTGTATAAGTAGGTACTGTATTGTAATGTACAGATACAGTCACCAATAAATGTAATCTGTTTCCGAAGATATGATTGTAGGTAGGTACTACGTACATTTCGAGGTTTGATGTTTGCACTTCCATGAGTATGGTAGCCAATTGTCTGACATTTACATTCTATCCTGCCAAATATTGGGCAACTTAGCATACGGCTTTTAGATGGATATTCCAATCGGCATTGCGACTTTTTTTATGTTTTTACTGCAATCTGTCTCCTTCTCTGGGACATTCAGCAGTATGTGGGGTGGGTCACATTTGATGTCTTGCTAGGTTAATGACCATTGTCAAGCCTTATTCTTTATTTTGCAGACTTAGCGAGCGGAAAATGACCACGCTACTACGCACGTACTAGGAATAAAAAAGAAATAGCATGTACAGTTCTTTACAGGAAAATCCCAAAATCACTTTTCGGGACGACCCAGGATTTGAACACACTACTGCTAGATGATCAACGAGGCAGTCAATACATGGCATATGTTTTTAAAAAACGTTTAGCCGGATTTTGTGTTAAAACTCAGTACTATTAAATTTTTATGGAATTAATTCCCTATATAGCGGGAGGTCTTTACAAACATATGATTAACGGACAAAATGCACATCCAGACTCAGGACAACCATTTATGGGTCACATAAGAATTTGAGCTGTGCGGGAATAGAACCAGAACAAACAGGGTGCCAATCTGACTACCTTAACCACTGCAACAAACGTGTAATCATATATTTGCTTATAGGCTGAGAGTTTTCTTGGCAAAATCTACATATACACGTACTTTTTGGCTCAACCCTTAGATCAACGAGCCAATCCTCTCTCACACCCGGCCTCAACTCCCCGCCTTGCTTTACAAATCTAGATTAGAATAAAAGGAAAAGTTAGATTACCTATGTATAAGCAAGTATTCCCATACTACAACGACCGCTTGAGGAAAATCTCCATGGCTAATGTATTCAAGGCAATGATTTTGCGAATTCGTTTTCCATGACGCGTTGACGTCACATGACGACATAGTACCTACTAGTGGTACCTATACAGTATTCGCAAACAACTTTTTGTACTCCCACAACCGATTTATGTGTACAAACAGATTTGAACTTTATTACTATGAATGAAGAACTGCTTATAGTTTGTGTGTTAAGTAATCCAAAATGCTAAGTACTTTTGAATGTTTAGACGTACCTTCGTACTGTCTTCGTATCACAATGATGAATAGATAAAAGATATACTTATGTAGAGCAAAAAGAATATCTGTTTTGCATATGTCAATAACATGGTAATATGAAAAAGTATATCTCAATATGTGTGGTATT
The DNA here is from genome assembly GCA_951640165.1 of Pseudoips prasinana. Taxonomy (NCBI): domain Eukaryota; kingdom Metazoa; phylum Arthropoda; class Insecta; order Lepidoptera; family Nolidae; genus Pseudoips; species Pseudoips prasinana. The sequence continues at coordinate 14,568,499 of OX621236.1, read as the reverse complement.
TATTGGTGAGCCCACAACCAGCTCTAGTTTTAATATTTTAGTTAATATTCCTATGTATTTATTTATTTATTTATGGACCTCCAACAGAGGATACACACAACACAATGTCGTTCATTAACTACGTTAACAGTTTTGAATGTAGTATAATGGATTATACATAATGTGACATTAATTTTTTGGTCAAAATATTATGTCACATATAATAAGGATAGATAGTTTGTAGTTAAATTTTGATAAACGCCTTTAGTTCTCGCTCACCTCCATACTTTTTTTACCTGAGTCAAAGGAAATGCCTACTCATGCCGCCAGCACAATGTTTCTGCGGGTAGTTATGGAGCCGCACCGACTGTCGTGGACTTCTCTTGGCATCTGCTCCAGTGGCTCCCTTTTAAACTATTCCCTCGGTGGTTGGAACAAGTACCCAGGGCAGTAACCCTATAATTAAAAAGGTACCAAATAAAATTACAAGAGGAAGAATGGAGGAATCTTTAACTACCCTTGTGATCGACCTAAAACAATTAACGTTTTAAAATACAAATAGCCTCCTTCTTTTGAAATCGGTTAAAAAGGGGAATAATCCGTTGGACTTTGTTTTTTATAGGTGTATTTATGTCACGCAATTTCTCCGCTATCTGTGAACTGATTTTGATAAGTATTTTTTATTTTGATCATTCTTTTTTTATATGATAGGTAAGCTTTGGTGATAGTCCCATAATTCGCTTATTAAAATGAAATCGCTTGTATATTACATTATTATTATAAAGTTCCTTCTAATAGTAGAGATGAATTCTAGGGCTGTTCCAGCGTATCAAACATGGCAATGAATAATCATTTTGTTCTTCAGTGATTAACCAATCACTGAAGAAAGAAAAACAACGAGTCTATGAGTAGAAGCATCGAATTGGTGGAACGCTGTAAAGAAACATGAATTTCGTCGCTATGATATCTAAGATGAAGACGTGAGTATACTAACAATAAACTAAAAAAAATTAATACATTTTAGTTAACAATGTAAAGAACCTCTGCTCTTGACTATATAAATGTATTCATTTAAAGAAAAAACGGAACTGTAAACTCTATGATATTTGAAAATAGAAATACGCGCGGCGTGCTATCATTTAAAATTAACTACAAAGCTTGCACCGACGATGACTACTCAGCTCTGCATCTCATTCCATCGTATATTTGTGAATTCAAACATCATTACCTACAAAAATGAAACATTGTAGCGTTCGTGTAATAATGTTGATAGTCCACCAGACCCCGAACAAAAGCCGAAAGGCCCGAGGCGCCGCGTCATCTAGCGGTACTATGTCAATGTACTTTACTAACACTTGCAATAAAAAAATACTGAGAAAAACTAGCTTGTTATTAGACAGTGATTCAACACGTACGTAAGACATGCATCTCGAAGCCAGTTTAATGAAGTTCACTGATGAAATTGTGCAACAACCAACTTTCAAATACAATTACCTGTGGCGACTGTGGCTGCAGATCATTTTGAACCGACTTCAAAGGAATCTTCGTTCTCAATTCAAATTTATTTCTCATGTAATATTAAGATGTTTCCAGCGTTTGTGAACTGATTATTGTCTTTTTGTTCGAAAGGGAATCCGTATGATGATACTGATGTTACTGTATTAATTATACAAGATGTAATGTGGATAGTAGACGTAACTTAGAGAGTGCTTATACTCATGAAACTGAACTAATTAAACAAAACCAGTTTATGAAATATCAAATAGAATTAGGCACCCCCTACAAAATGCATAAGCTGAACGTTATTCTTGATTATTTTATTAATTTATTATACTTATTTTTTTGTGTATTTTTTATGTCTACTACAAGTTGTCCAGTTACATACGCAAATTAAGGTCCTTTAACTAACGTCCACTATTTGTGTTACACCGTGTATTATGCTATGGAATTACTATGGTCACGCTAAAATAAATTAATTACTCTTTGCTCATTTGTTTGATTAGTACTGGCAATAAAGAAAATATTGTTTTTATAATTTATTTTTTTTAATAATCAGGCAGGAATATTATGTTCGCAACCGTAAAACGGGGTGAATGGAAACGGGAATATAATTTTACTTATGTCTGAATTTTATTCCCATCATTTCGAAACTTCGCAACAATGGAGTTTAGTCGACGTGATTATCCCGTTACAATTTATTGTAAAAGAGGACCAAAGCAATATAATGTTTACAATTTAAGCCACTACCTGTAGCAAGTCTGTATTTAAAAGGGTACTAGGAAGTTCTGAATATAATTCATAAACGTTCGTATACAAAAATCAATGGTAGAAAAAAGTAAGGTGCCGTTCTAATTTCACGCTCTTCGTAGAATGTGCGATCGACGCCCAAGAAGAAGACAAGAAAAGAAGTAAAGAAAAGAGTAAAATAAGTACCTAATATAACTGTTTGAAACCGCAACACTGACTTCAAAAGTTACTGAAAAGTACACCTATTGTTTCACTATTTTTATTTGATTTTGTTGGATCTACTTCAATCCGGTGGCTTTTTTACAGATTCTTTGCACTTATAGGTGAGATTTGAAATTCAAGAGAAGGTATTCTACGAAATTATTACGTAATCGCCTCTTCTTTCGATTCCTGCATACGACAACGATGTGTGACAAATAAAAGTTGTCCTAAGTCTCGGTGAACTTTGTATTAAAAAACACATCTGGTTAGGTATCGGAGAGAGAGACAGAGATGTCTAACTTCTCTATCAAATGATAGCGTAAACCGGTGCAGTAACAACCCTTAAATATAACAGCATCTACATTTTAGATATAATAGGCATCTACTAAGGAAAAACATTTGAAACGATCATCTAACGGTGTGAAATAAGGGTTGGAAGCATGTCATTGAAAATTCAGGCTTCTCTTTATACATGAACGTGCACCTGTTAGGGGATTTTATTTAAATTACACCTTAAGAGCATAAAATAGTAGTAGGTTTTATCGTTAAAACAATGAAATAATAAAACGAAGGAAGAGCCCTGCTTAGAAATAAATATATACGTATGTCGATGTAGTGTTTGAAAGTTCTACCCGGCTTAAGGTTGAATCAAGATGCCTACAAATATCTGTTTCTAGCATTCTATTCAAGTTAAAATCAAATATTCAGTCGTATAAAGTGTTAATTATTGTTGAAATAGACAGTGAATCCGAGATGAAACATTACCCAGATAAGAAGTGTAGTAATTAAGAAAAGTTCTAATTATTTAAATGACAAAAGTGAGTTGCTCTAAGTCAACGCATATAACAACTAGGTATATAATTCCTGCTGAATTTTTATGGCAGCGTTTCTCAGTAGCTGCAGGGTAAGGTAAAAAATGATGATTCCACATAAATGTAATTTTTAAGAAATATTTTTTTATTAATCAATAGTAAAAAATATATTAATTTTGAATTTATCTATCAGTCCTAAATTTTGGCCCTTCCTGCCGGATGGTTTATCGAGCCCTTAAATTTTACATATTATATATACTACATGACTTTCTATGCAACAAAAAGACCTCATATCTTTTTATTGCGTAAAAATACATGATTTAATATTTTTCTTCGAAAAGATACAATCGCCGCTTTGATAGAAAAGCGCATGCAAGATCCACCGCAATGAGCACAAATGGTTAATTTTCTCTTCCGTTGCTTACCCGAACACGCTATAATAACAAAGAGTTTTGTTCTAATGGCTTCTTGAACATTAGGCTGATACAAAGGCTTTACACTCTGTTTAACAAAATACTTGATTCGTTTGCATACGCCGGGTAATTATCCGCGGTATTGTTAAACACAATGCAGGGGTTATTTATTATTTCAATTTCACAATATATTGTTGCGGCGAAAACAATGTAGTTAGTTAACCGTTCTTGTAACAGCTTTCTGCGTAACATAACATATAGGTAGGTGGTATCAACCTCAAAGTCATCATCATTATATGGCTTTAGGTAACGAATGACTTCCCTCCGAATGGTTGTACAGAATCATTATTACAACAACACGGTGAACTTAAAAAAAACCTTCAAGGTGTTTATTTTTTTAGTAGTTAATGGTACCTGGTATCTCAATTGTCCTTGTACAAGTGAATTCAACCTATACTTTGCTGGTATTTGCTGCCTATGAAGCAATTGTAGGACCAATACAGTCATAAATAACCTACTCGACCTATCCGTACAAAGTACGAAGTTACTTCTGCTTAATCGTTACTTTAGAGGAAAGCGATTTGAAATTTATCTAGTACAAAATCAGCTATAACTATTACAATTTTTTTTCTAGTATTTTGATTATTTATAGAAAAAATATGTAAATGTTATAGCTGATTTTGTAGGTCTAGACAAATTTCAAATCGCTCTTGTCTATAGTAACGATTATGCAGAAGTAACTTAATTCTACAGATATGTGGTACTGGTTCTTAAACCGAGTCCATATTTTTTTTAAGATACTAGAACGCTTACTCGTGGCGTATTCAGATCTTAATCGAAGAGTAGAATGTGTAGGTAGATCGAATATTAGTCAAGTTTTAAGGTAGGATAAAGGTAGGGCAAAACCCTCAAAGACAACTACGTAGGCAGTTACTTACAAATAAGATTTATATCTGTTGCACAAATGCCACAGTTAATATCAGCCACTTTCCCATATTTCAAACAAATTTCTCGAACAAGATTGAAAACAACATTGATCTTTCCCCTTACAATTGCTAAAATTATACCTGGTACCTAGGTACTTGCCCTTGTATTGGCCCTAACTTGTATTCCGTCCGATGCGTCGTCGATACCCACGCGAACATGGCACTGTGGTTATTAATGTTTACGAGTATGTAAGTACCGTAATACTGTTACTACGTTCATATTCCCATCAACGAGCGTACAATAATAATATTGCAACATTGTGCGCGCGCTCGGCGCGGGCGCAGAGAAAGCGTTGCCGCAACAATGCGCTCGTGTAGATGCGCTAGATAGTGCCTGCGAACTTTGAACTACGTTCCACCTAGGGTTGCCATATAAAAAAAATAAAGAGGACTTTTGCAATACGAACAGGTATAAATATATTGAATCCATGATATAACGAAATGCGGAGCAGATAATTTAGTGGTAGGATCTATTGATCCACCTGACTAGCGGTATAATAAGATAACTATCTTCGTATGTAGGTCAGGGCCAAGCAGATTTTACAGCGTTTAACTGTGTGTGATAGAGATAATACCTAATTGAGAGGTAGTGTACAGCGTTTATTAGCATAAGGAACATCCGAACTGGAAATGACCTCCTCTTTACAGAATACCTACAGCCTTACTACTTTAATGTTTTGTTCCTATATTTACAAATGTTGTTGTCTATCAAACCGCGTAAAGGAAATGGATATGGGTTGGAAACTTGGATGAGACCGCTAGTATTTCAAAAATAATTGCTCACCATTAAGCTTGTATGCTGGCTTCAATGTATAAATAAATATTTTGAGAATGAGGAAGAAAGAGAGATAGTGAAAGAAAAGGGACTTATCTTTCATTTGTATATCATTTGGAAACCCTAAACCTCCCATACAAGTCTCGAGCTTATGTTTTTGTAAGGAAAGTCTACTCGTTCCGGTTTTCATCTATTCGGTGTATGGTCACGGTTATGGTGTAACTTTATCAGCATTTTGCTTCACTTTCCAATAGTATTGGGTGCACTCGACATGCGGGCGGCATCGTTTCTCTATTACGCAGTTGAAGAAACAATAGGATATTTTGAAACACAAATGCTTTTGTATTATGCCCGTATATTTATAGCATTTTCGAAGATTGATACAATTTAATCTGCGGTATAGTAATAATAATGGGCTCCCGGTCCTATTGCGGTCATTTACAGCGGAGATTATACATCACAAGCGTTTACGGAAATGTAGATAGGTACACTCTCTATACCCTCACTGTCCGTAAGAGACCTAACCATATGACCGGGGAGAAGTCAAGTACACGACCGACGGGATTACGTAGTTTCTAAGACATTGTAGCACCAAAGAAGCCTGAATCCAGGCTGATACTATGGTCTTCTCTTGACAAGAAATCCCAATAAGTAACTAAGTAACTTTTTTAAGTCTCAATCAATTATATGAAAGGGAATCCCGATGTCGCGGAGTACCGCGACATTGGGATTCCCTAGGACTGGTCCTAGGAAATCCCAATGTCGCAGGGTACTTTAGAAACATTACTTCACAAAGCACATTTGGACTCAGAAAAAATACTAAGACCCCCTACCCATAGGTCACACAAATACTTGTCGTGTACGGGAAACGCACTCAAGACACGAATCGGCGAATGACTATCTTAACCGTTGCACCACGTGCAAACAAATTGTGATTTGAACCCGGGACCAGGATTAAAGAACACTCTAGAGCTGGACCAAATAGGTATAAATGTTCTATATTCGTAGGTACATATGTGTATCTGTTTAAGATGCGGTCTTACTAATGTTATAAAGAAATTCCTTTTATGGCAACACGCGAAACTGGATAGCAACGAACTAAGATTCCTACTCAAGAGCACGACTTTACCATACTTCTCTCAGAAGTTATAACTTGTTACGTTTAAAATCTGATATCACGGAGCGGGTTTCTACTTACATTTTCGTACAGATAAAAAAGTGCTGAACAGATTATAAGCTTAAAACTGCCAACTTAAAGAGCCCAGGAGTTATATACCTACCGAATGATTATTGTCCATTTTTTTTGTATAGGTATACACAGCTATTTCTTCGTTGTTTGATATCTATATCTAATTAGTTATATAACTGAATTAGTTAGAGTATGTAAACTTGTTTAAAAGGTTCTTATAAGATCCTTTATAAGAACCTTTTAACTCCTCCAATTATAATTAAAATATTATTTATATTTTTTTTTTGAAGGTGAACACTAATTACCTAAACTCTATAAATTTGCAAGCTATAACTAGGTAAAAGACAGATTAAACTTGATGGTAAATTCGACTCTATGGTATTATAATACATAACCCAGATACTATGGATACTCTCTGTGTTATGTAACACAGAGCGAGCTAAATATGAAAATAAGTTGACTTGTTCTATGTTATTCATTCCATTTCATGCTCTATGGTATTATACAAAAACCAGATACTACGGATAGTATCTTGGTTACCTAACATAGAGCGAGCTAAATATGAAAGAAGTTGATTTGCTCCATGTTATCCATTCCATTTCATGCTCTATGTTATTATACAAAAACCAGATACTACGGATAGTATCTTGGTTATGTAACACAGAGCGAGCTAAATATGAAAATAAGTTGATTTGCTCTATATTATCCGTTCCATTTCATTCTCTATGTTATAATACATAACGCAGATACTACGGATAGTATCTTGGTTATGTAACACAGAGCGAGCTAAATATGAAAATAAGTTGATTTGCTCTATATTATCCCTTCCATTTCATTCTCTATGTTATAACACATAACGCAGATACTACGGATAGTATCTTGGTTATGTAACACAGAGCGAGCTAAATATGAAAATAAGTTGATTTGCTCTATGTTATCCATTCCATCTCATGCTCTATGTTATAATACAAAACCAGATACTACGGATAGTGTCTTGGTTATGTAACACAGAGCGAGCTAAATATGAAAATAAGTTGATTAGCTCTATGTTGTCCATTCCATCTCATGCTCTATGTTATAATACAAAAACCAGATACTACGGATAGTGTCTTGGTTATGTAACACAGAGCGAGCTAAATATGAAAATAAGTTGATTAGCTCTATGTTATCCATTCCATCTCATGCTCTATGTTATAATACAAAAACCAGATACTACGGATAGTGTCTTGGTTATGTAACACAGAGCGAGCTAAATATGAAAATAAGTTGATTTGCTCTATGTTATCCATTCCATTTCATGCTCTATGTTATAATATCTACATAAACCAGATACCTACTACGGATTATATATGGGTTATGTATTGTAATCACACTAATATTATAAAGGCAAAAGTCTGTGAGTGTGTATGTTTGTTGCTTCTTCACGCAAAAACTACCGAACGGATTTTGGTGAAACATTGTAGCTAGTAATAACATAAAGCATGAACTGAACTGCATAACTGCTCAATGTTATTCAGTTCATTTCTTGCTGTAGGTATGTAACAATACATAGTATATGTATTGTTACATACCTACATATACTAGGGATAGTAGCCAGTGCTAAATTATGAAGAAAGGTTGTCGTTCTCTTTAGAGTCTTAGGAGAATCTAGACACACACACAAATTTAAGTGGTTTTATAGACGGGGGAGCGATGATACAACATACTGAGGTTTCAAACTTGCAACACCCGTTTTATTGTCTTGGAGGTTAAAAAGAATGAAAGCTTCCAAGTCGAACGAAGAGTAGATCTATAGTGGTAGGTAGCGGGGTGAACGACTCAGTGCCGCCATTACGGCAACCGCATCATTACGAGCCGAGCACCGCGGATCGCACCGCTGCCTTTCATAACTTTTTTATTTACTGGCTAGGTACAGGCAACGCCACGTCGATACACTTTAATCTTGATAGCGTATGTTTATCAAGTAGGTAGTAAAGGAGGTTTTTGTAGTGCAAGTGTTTCTACTGAGATGCCAAGTCATTGTACTTTGTTGTTGACAAACTTCAGAAAAAACAACTCGAGAATAGTTTACAACGCGTTTTAACTAAGATATGATAGCGTTAGCTCTGCTCTCGTAACATTTAGAATATGCTTCGAGCAAATAATGGAAAATAAAGTGTTTGTTTTAAGGGATCCGTATGAAAAAGAGCCATTATGGTTTCACTCAGTTTGTCCGTGTCTCATAGCGGTATATTGTCGAGATTTTAAAAATGATGGTGATTTTAAATTTAGGACAATGTTAACGGTTGCTTACCCAACATTGATGCAAATAAACATGTTTAGATAGTATTTTCAATTACTACCCAAAAAAGACTGAAGTGCCTTTCAAATAGATTACAATAATTACCTTCAATAATTACATTGTGAAGAATCCTTGTACAGACGCCAGCACATCAAGGTACCCCAATCTGTCATTGTTTCTAATTTCCCCAATTGAAAGTGAACCTTGCTTTTGTGACTAAGTTGAAAATCTATAAAAGAAATTTGACAGATTGGGGTAGCTGTATGTGCTGGCGTCTGTACATTGTAAAGAATCCTTGTAGATTCTGTCTTAATATAGCATGTACATTTGTTATAGTAAACGACACATAGATTAATTAATTTGAATGTGTTTATCAGTTACGAATTCTTGGACTGAATAATAGTATTTTTAAACCTTTGGGGATCTTTTTATACCTTAAGGGATCTTGACTTTTGGGAGATCTTTATTTTGCTTATAGCAGTTTATAGAAGATGACAGGTGCCATATGAATAACATTATTCCCATTTGAACTGCTATCCGCAATATGATTAATTTACACCCTTATTCGGTCACATTCCATTCAGAAATAAGGTTTTTGTTTCGTTATGTTGCTTTCGTTCATTCTTGATATTTATTTAATAAAAACAAAAGTTATTTTCACAATCTTGATTTGGCGGTCACAATTCAATACTTAGCAACCACCTGTATCTTTACATAACAATTGATAAACTTGAATTTCGAAAGTTTATAGAAGTCCCGAAAATGTTTTTATTTTTGTCTATGTCCAGAGATCATAATTTAGTCGTAGCTTTTGCAACACCTACCCATATTTGACTCTGCGTTGGTGAGTCAGTCGGCCCGAATTAACCTCTGTACAATTATTTTATAATAGAGTTACTTTTGGAAGCAAACGCAATCAAATAAAAGGGACTAGCTGTCTTGTATAGGGTTTTGCGGATCGTGAAATTTACCACGTATCGACCCTAAGGTTTAGTGTAGGCGTGACCATGTTACTGCATACACTTGCACTGGGAAAATCATCCTAACTACTAACGTAATAACAATGATGTCAAGGTGAATTTATATCTACCGATTTAGTGTTGACTGTTCCTATAAGCTGATATGAGCTTGAATTCAACAGTGCTCTAAAAGGCAATTGGTTCTAAAAAGTACGTGTACCTACTGATAATGAAGGCATTGTATACAATCGGTAGCAGTAGGTACCAAATTAAGTAATAATATTTTCTAAATAAGAATTGTATTCATTTATTTTACCTCTGACAATTATTCACATTACTTTCACTAAATTTGAAATTAGACTAATAAATGTTCACTTAATGTCGGATTGAAAATGCCAAAGGCCTTTTATGGGTAATACTTTTTCGAATTAGAGTCCGCCACCATACCAAATTGAAATAGTTTCAATACATTCAATGGGGATTCTAACCCCATCTATCGATAAACGCAGGACATGTAGTTACTGTAGCTATAATATTATTAGACTCTCCGCACACCTCTACCAATTTCAAACTGTTGTCTTGTCGCTCTAACTAAAGGCCTCAGACATGGATGAAGAACGTATCGACTGTTGTCTAACCAATACAACTGTAGCCGAAAGCTTAACGTGCCCTCCGAAGCACGGTGTCGCTCAGGAATGAAGCCACTGAGGCGGTCACCCATCTATATAAGTATATGACCGCGTGCCTAGGTGCTTAACCTCGCCGATCACTTACAGACCGATGAGAGGAACTAGCTGCGAGCGTCTCAATAAACACATGCTTTATTCGTATCGTCTATGCTTCTCTTAGATTCAGATCAGTTCAAATAAAATTCGCGAGAGATATCTCCAACTTTTGTAGATAGTCATATTTGAGCTGTTTCCGACCCAACCTTGCACCGTCCTCGTCCCTCGGTGGTCGCGGCAGCCAAATACCTACATCCCGGTCCTCTCCCATAATCACAGTCAACCCAGAAACGTCTTAGACGATATAATGACTTACTTAGAACAAGTCAAGGTTATTAAAATCTCTGGCAACACAGTATACAATCCGATATAAAGAAGTCGCTGACTGACAGTATGACCGCGAGTGGGCCGCGACCACCATCGTCCTCCATGACCAAAAAGAAAAAGAAAAACTGATTTAGACCAGTATGCGGCCGACTCTAGTTGATCACACGGCGTCGGATTTTACGCCAGTCACTGTTACACGCCTACTCACTTTAGCATGTAATTATTAGATTACCTTGCCCTCTGAAAATTCGCTAGTAAAATTTGTATTAAAACTTAGATTCACAAATAACGAAATGGAAGTTATCTTTCAATAAGACCGGCTGCGGGCTTTGGGTTTTCTAAAAATTACTTTTAAGAGCTAAAAAATGTGAGCTTTCTCTGCCTCTATATACTCGAGATATTTGAATTCGTCAAAAGTTACCTAGAGTTGAAGACATAAAGGAATGTATTTACTAAGAAAAGAAAAACCTTAACTTACTCACCATACGTTTAAATATGCACTATTCCAGTACCCTAGTATCTAATGTAAAAAAGTCCACCCGCTCATGGAGTACTGCTCACATATTATTCATCATCATCATCATCATATCAGCCGAAAGACGTCCACTGCTGGACAAAGGCCTCCCCCAAAGATCTCCACAATTGCCGGTCTTGTGCTATTCGCATCCAGCAGTTTCCAGCGACCCGCACAAGATCATCGGTCCATCTTGTAGGGGGCCTGCCCACGCTGCGTCTTCCGGTTCGTGGTCGCCACTCGAGAACCTTTCTGCCCCAACGGCCGTCGGCACTACGAGCTATGTGCCCTGCCCACTGCCACTTCAGCTTGGCAATTCTTCGGGCTATGTCGGTGACTTTGGTTCGCCTGCGGATTTCGACATTTCTGATGCGATCCCGCAGGGAAACTCCGAGCATAGCCCTCTCCATTGCTCTTTGGGTGACCTTGAGCCTTCTAATAAGGCCCATAGTGAGCGACCACGTCTCTGTTCCGTATGTCATCACTGGCAACACACACTGGTCGAAGACTTTCGACTTGAGACACTGCGGTATTTTGGACGAGAAGATGTTACGTAGCTTCCCGAACGCTGCCCATCCGAGTTGGATTCTACGATTGACCTCCTTCTCGAAGTTGGACCTACCTAGTTGGATGGTCTGTCCTAGGTAAATATAGTTCTCTACAACTTCGAGTGCAGAGTCACCAACTTTCAATTGAGTGGATGCAACATGGACGTTTGACATGATTTTCGTCTTCTCCATGTTCATTTTCAAACCCACTTGTTGAGAGACTCTGCTGAGGTCATCGAGCATTGTACCGAGCTCACATATTATTACTGGTATTATAATCGTTGGGTATTCCAATCTTACAGACAGATTGGAGTTGTTAGAGCAGCGGATAGACTTTGGATTTCTCTACGTGTTCTACCGTCTCTTTCGCGAGAAATGCTCTGAGGAACTGTTTGAGCTGGTGCCATCGTCCCCTTTTTATCATCGGACCACGCGCACTCGCAGTAGGGTTCATCCGTACCACCTGAAAGCGATCCCATCAAACACGGTTCGCTTTCAGCGTTCATACATCCCACGTACGTCTGTCTACGGTCTGGAATGAATACCTGCTGCGGTGTTTCCCCAGCGCTATGACATGTCTTTCTTCAAACGAGGTTTAAGAAGAGTATTAATCACACGGTAGGCAGCGGTTTGCTGTGCCCCCTGGCATTGCGAATGTCCATGAGCAGCGGTTAACACGTACCATCAGGTGGGCCGCTAGCTCGTCTGCCTAAAGCCAAAAGCAATAAAAAAAACTCCAAGAGGCTACCAGAACCCATAAAAAATTTAAATGGCTTGTTAATAAACGAAACACTTTATACTACTTAAGGGGCCTTTTACAGTCCACTAGCGCCGCCAATCGAAAAAATGTCATAACTCGTAAATAGAATCTTAGCGTTTAGCTAAATCGTGCATTTGTAACAAAAACGGCCGTTTTTGTTACAAATGCACGATTTAGCTAAACAGCTATATTTCAAGTGTTGACAATGTGTTATAAAATTACGTTATTGCCTTTTCTACAGTAATAATAGACCACATTTTGTATTTTTGATTCTATTTACGATTTATGACATTTTTCCTACTGGCGGCGCTAGTGGACTGTAATAGGCCTCTAAAAATGATGAATATATGATAAATCCGTTCAATTTAGTACGATTAGATGTTTTAATATTTATAATTCGGTCAACAAAAATGGCGGAACAACTTTATTACATTACCTGGCTTTACACATAAGATACTTTTTGTCTTAGAAATATGGTGGACTATTCACCGTTGTTCTACTTTTTGTTATACTAGTAGAACAAGCAGGAAAAAAAAATCATATCTGTTCTACTGTGTGGTATGACAAAAAATCGTCCACCACTTTGAAAGTGTAATATTATTTATTGATTCCTAGTTGTTATACTGTAAAACAACTAGGAATACACAACAAATACACTCTTGCGATAGGTAGCACTTTTTTGTTACAAGTAGGTAAAGTAAAAAAATAAATTTTATTTATATTTATTTTCTTGGAAATGAAATATCAAGCTTAAAAATATAAGAAAATAAGTACTCCATTAAAATATTAAATTTAAACTATAAGAAAATACTCCATTTACTACTTCATTAATTCCATAAAATGACCTGAACAGATTTTACCGTTCATTAGGTCTATTGTTGATCCCAATAAGATGACATCATTTTGGAAACTATTAAGGGATCTTGGTTTGATATTTTGACCTTCGTTTACTTTTCTGAGATCGGCGACTACGTCTTGAGCATCATCACGCAGTACTTGCAATACTTGCATTATATTAGTTTTCCTACGTTTTCTGCAAATGTTATTTAATTTCTGATTCCATCCTTCTGCATAGTTAGATGTTCTATGACGCTCTGAGGAAACACACCATATATCAATGTATTTGTCAGATTTTAACCAGGTCTTTTCCATATACGAGACAAACTGATTAATTTGGTTTTCAAACGGCAAAATTTCATTGATGATTAATATGCGTCCCTTAACATACTCCCATCCTTCCATGATTTTATCACGCGGTAGCATCGGCAAGACACAGCTAAGTAGAACTATTTGTTTTGTCCATTTGTTCTTCATCAAGCCAAGTTGATGACCCTTTCGCCTAATGCTGTTTGTGAAATGAAAAAGGCACCCTTTTGGTATTATATCAGGGTATAACTTAGTCATTACCAGCCTAGGGGCATTTTCAAAATCTGTTGTTATTTTTTTCGGTTGCCAGTTTAACTGTGACTTGATAATCCCAAACAAAATTAGGTATGCCAGCTCAGTCATTTCTGACATAAAAGCGTAAATAATCGGAAAAACATTTGTTTGCCTAGATGTACTATTGAAATCACCGTAAATTACGTATATCTGTTTAAATGGTGGAGGGCAACTTTTAAAAGTACCATCTCCAAATATATGTTCAATTGAATTTAATTGATGTCTTAATACTGGATCGCAAAACACTATTACTCGAACTCCATTGCTGTTGTAATCTCCTAGCATGAAATCAGAATACCTTGGGGATATTTCAACGTTTTCTGGTTTTTCGAAGCTTATTTTCGATATACCGGCCCCCTTGTTCCTAGCAGCAAACAAAGAATTTTTAATGGAATTGAATTTCGGCACATTAGAAACTATATTCAATCCACTGTCTAAGAGATTTCTCCGTTCTCTTATAATACTTGTTCACTGACTCCGAAAAATCCGAAGTCGCCAATTCTTTTTTGCACTCATAAATCTTTTTGTGAATTTCATTTTTACCATAATCAATAATGCAGTCCTTGTTGTGACTTTTAGATTTTATCACAAGACCGTCCTGGAAATTAGTTAACATTAATCAGAGGCGCGTTACACAAATAACACAATTTCTACTTACACTTACTTGGGTTGTTATAGATCCTGTACAAGCAACTTTGGGACTGCCACATTTTCGTTGCGTACACCTCCATATGGTGGAGCCAGCGGCATATACTCTATTTTTATAAAACTGATGTCCCTTACATAACAGTACTACCGCTCTACCCTTTTTAATTAATTCGGGCTGGTCGGGATTGTTCATCATAATTAAAATATGGCAAATATATTGCAATTTAATTACCTATTTAATATGATTTATATGACTCATGAAAATATGACATGACAGTTAATAATATATTTTCCTCTTTTTAAGAACAACATAATAAATAAGACCAAAGAGATTCAATTTATGTAGTTAACCAACAGTAGAACAAATAGGACAAATTAATCATCTAAAAACATTTCCCGATTATTCTTCTAGTAGAACATAAGGCACATTTTACTATTTTTTAAATACTTCCTATTTGTCATACCGCATAGTAGAACAGACATGATTTTTTTTTCCTGCTTGTTCTACTAGTATAACAAAAAGTAGAACAACGGTGAATAGTCCAAATATGGTACTCTCCCCTCGAATTATCAATAAAAGCTCCTAATACCCTATTCTAAAGTAAGCGGAGATGACGTTGCGGGAAAAAAGATTAAATTTATACAGAATTTTCCTTAACAATGTAGACAAGATATAATATATATAATCGTATGTACAAAAACAAAGGTTCTTTTCAAGTTTCTGCTCCTTTAGTAGTCCCGAGGTTTTTGTCGGTTAAGTTAACCTAACCGTATATATAAGTATTAATACTTATTCCGTGAATACGTACCTACGTACAATTTTATCTACGATCTCCCATTGTTGGCACGCCCGTAGTACAGACATGCTATAGGTAGGTACTTACTGTGCGCCCGACATATTTACAAGTATCCCGGGTACTATCGCACACAACAATCATAACATACTTAGAATATTAATGTGTAACATAACCATAACGTTGTACAGTCAACTGCACCTACTATATCTAGTTTAGATAATATTAAAGACATTTATGCACCACACATGTTTCTTTTTTTTAATTAGACGGCTGCACTAGGGATTCTTTCCCTGTATCGCAAGGTACTTTACAAAACTATAATAAGTAGACGGACACAGATCACATTCAGATGCCAACTATTTATGGGTCCCACAAACGTTCCGGCGCGGGACTCGAACACGCGACACGAAACGGCGAGGCGACTGTCTTAGCCGCTGCGCCACACATGCAGTCAAATTGATGATTGCCTTAAAATATCGCATCAGTGAAATGTATGTTTCTAAGAGTAATTTTAGGGCTAGCCTTCCTATGTTTTGCCAATGATATAATATAAATCGCAAAGAAATAAAATACTGAAGGAGGTAAGTAAAAGGATTTCCTTTATTGTTTCTAAGCGGTGCAGTGTGCGAACGTACTAATTTGCGCGTGCTAGTTAAACGTATCATTTGCATGTACAGCAGTCATCCTTGCGCATAATTACATCTTACGTGGAAAAAATTGCCGTTCGTACTGTCAGTGTTATGATACCTAATTACGTATGCGAGGGAGCTTCAGTAGGTACCTACTATATAGGTACGAAGGAAGGGACAGCGTGCCTGCCTCAATGATCTGGCTGTAATGTGTTCAACGGCAAAATATGAGGTCTTGGGTTCAAATGTCTGGCCAATATGTAATGCGGTTTTCCTTTAAAGAAAAATTTGTAGAAACTTATCTTACGAAACTTCATTTCGGAACGAACATTAAGATATCGCATCGTAGGAGCTTACTTTACTCCAGTCTGATTCGGGCAGGAGTTCTCCAAGGATCCGTTCTTTTTCTCGCTCTACTCCAGCGACAATCTCATCTCCAAGAAGCACCAATTAGCTCTTTTCGCAAACGAAACCTACATGTATTACTCAAACAAGAGCCCGAGCATCATCCACGAACAACTCCGGATTCTAGGAAGTGCAAAATCGAGGTGAACCCATCTAAAGAGCACAGCCGTGCTTTTTTCGAGGCTGAACCCCAGATCTTTAATCGGATCCGCCCGCGAGCCAAACATTCGGACGGATAGGAAAGCCAAACATTTGGGAGTGATACTAGTCCGGAAGTTAAACTTCAGCAAATTGACTCTTGGTCGATTATACTACCTCCTCAATACGCGCAGTACAATGTCCCTTGGACAGAATTCAGAACAAGGTGAGAATTTACAAGACGTGCATTCGACCCATGAGGGCCTACCCACTCCCGTTTACGCTCCGCCCCTATGCTCTTGCATTTATTCCAAACTCATTAAAATCCGTTAATGCGACGGGCCGTAGCCGCACCATGGGACTACCGCAACAATAGGCTCCACGCCGATCTTCAATTGCCTACCATCAGGATTTGGATGAAGCAAGCGTCCAAAACGATTCTTTATATACTGTGCCAGGCACCATCCAAACAATTTGGTGGTACCTAAAGGCGGTAAATAACAGCCCTTCTTCCATCTAACTTAGGCACCGTCGCGGCGTCTTTCCAGGGACGTCTTTTAATGATTCGGACGATGAGATCACTACTTACCTAGTCACGATGATTCCATACCACAATATATAAAATGCATAAATATCAGTAACGTACCCCGCGACACAGCGATTAGTCTTAATCCAGAGTCGAGGTTCGAACCCTAAAGGGTACCTCCGGCGCGGGTACTCAGTTTGTAGTTTTGTTTGCTAGGCAGCTTGAACTTCACGTTTTCAGTTAACGTAGGAGACTTTCACTGCTTCGCCGTACAATAAAGGCGAGCGTGGGCTTATTGTCCGGTGAAGCAACGAAAGCCTCCTACGTTAACTGTAAACGTCAAGTAAAACCAATAGCAATCAACAAAAGGACAATACTGTTAAAATGAAAAACAACATTGCAGTGCATAATTTAATTGACTAACAAATAAATTCATATCATCTCAAATTGACATTAAATAATTTTATGTATATTTTACATGTCTATAAATTAACACTTAACTATTACAATGCTAATAGAACAATTAAAATAAATTACAAAAGTACAGCATACATCTAGGGGTATGGAAGATCAATAAATAATTATTGTATAAACATAGAGTTGGAGAATTGGTAAGTTTCTATGCATATACTAGATGTAACATTAGTGAAGTTAATTAAAGGAGCACAATTTAGCCACGAAACTGTACAAATGAAAGAAAACCAGTTCCGCAAACAAAGAGGTCCGCAGGCGTACCAAAGTAACCGACATAGCCCGTAGAATTGCCAGGCTGAAGTGGCAGTGAGAAGGGCACATATCTCGTTTAGCCGACGGCCGCTGGGGCAGAAAGGTTCTTGAGTGGCGACCACGAACCGAAAGACGTAGCGTGAGCAGGCCCCTTACGAGATGGAGGATCTTGTGAGAGTCGCTGGAAGTCACTGGATGCGGATAGCGCAAGACCGGCACGATGATTAAGCTTCTTAATTTACAAACACTATTCTAGTTACACCTTGTATATGCTACTCGCATAGACAAACATTTGTAAGTGGATTTGACCCGTATTTTTTTGTATATATATTGTCGATGCGATAAACCCTTCCTTGCCACGTAAAAAAACGCTGTAGAAGTCATAGTTCCAACAACGTCAAAACGCTGTAGAAGTCTAAGTCCCAACAACGTCAAAACGATGTACAAGTCTAAGTCCCAACAACGCCAAAACGCTGTACAAGTCTAAGTCTGTGTCTAGCGCCCCTAAGACCGCTTATTTTAATTATCAATACGTCGCCATAAACACGTCTCCATCCGAGATATAAAGTGCACTCGTGCGAAGCCGTAGGCGAAGAGCTCTCTATACTTACGCAAATAACAGTATTTTACATACATTCTCAAAGTTTTATTATGTACAGACACCAGCACATCCAGCTACCCCAATCTGTCAAATTTCCCCAATTGAAAGTGAACTTCATGCTTTTCTGATAAAGTTGAAAATCTATAAAAGAAACTTGACAGATTGAGGTAGCTGGATGTGCTGGCGTCTGTACTTATCTCAATACATAATCATTATATTAGACGCTCATATACACATAGCAATAATAACATTATCACATTTTAAATTATTGAAAGCCATATAGTCAGATAGCATAGTTTTTTGGAGACAATATATTTACAAAACTTACATTAGAATTATAAGCCTTAATGACTATTGTGATTTAATTCGACTGGGTTAGTACAGTGCTATTTCCATACTTTGAAATACGTGTCTTTAAAATACATGGAAACAACAGACACGTAGATGAACACTTTAAATACATATACACACATCAACAAAGTCTAGGGATACGTTATTTTGAAATCAAACATGGCTTTATTGTTTAAAACCTATTTAGTTTCCTTAAAAAGTTTATTTACAGATTTAAACCTTGTCTATTCTTTATTCAAAATTTAAAAATTAAAATGAGAAACAAATGAAAACACGCAAAGCACAGCGCAATCTTGAGTTGTATCTAATTTCAAGAAGTTGCATTAAAATTTTTTTTGCGTGTTAATTGAAGAAAACCTGATAAATTGTTTTATTTTCTTTTCTCAATTGGTTGTGTAAGCTTTTTAGCGTCATGCCACGCCATCATTTGAGTCGAGATGAAATGTTACGGGCAGTTGGCATGTTACAAAACGGTGCTATTCAACGCGTCGTTGCTGAGTCTCTGGGCACAAGCCAAAATGTGGTATCCAGGCTGTGGTCACGTTATCGCGCTACTGGAGATGTGGCAGAACGGCACACAGGTAGATATCGTGTTACCACTCAGAGACAGGATCGATTTCTCCAAATGACCGCCAGAAGACTACCCAATATCACAGCGATGCAACTAGTGCAAAGGCTCCAGGAGGGTCAGCAGCTGCTGGTGAGCGACCAAACCGTGCGAAGGAGGCTGCATAAAGTTGGTCTTCATGCTCGCAGACCGCTACGAGTCCCAGCGCTGCGACGTGGCAATCGCGGTAGGCGACTTTTATGGGCTCAAGAACATTTGACATGGAGTGATCAACAATGGTCATTGGTGCTGTTCACTGATGAGTCCCGCTATGGATTTCATCCAGATTCGAGACGAACACGCGTTTGGAGAACTCCAGGCAGGGTCAGCCGTCTCCGACATCCACAGGAGGTCCACTCTTACCAAGGCGGGACAATTATGGTGTGGGCAGGAATACGAATCGGCGGACGAACCCAACTCATTTGGATTCAGGGCAGCATGACTGCCCATAGATACCGTGAGGAGGTAGTAGAACGTGTCATTGTCCCGCTCAGGGCCCTAACGGGGCAAGAATTTCAGCTCATGCATGACAATGCACCTTCCCATACAGCGCGGCTGGTGAGGGCCGCCCTTCGAGAACACGATGTTCAGGTATTAGATTGGCCTCCACAGTCGCCAGACTTAAACCCAATTGAACACGCCTGGGACATGTTACAGCGAAGAGCATTGAGGGATTTTCCGCCCAACTTGACAACAGAAGAACAACTTTTCGAACATTTACAAAGAACTTGGGACTGCATACCCCAGCAAGACATTGACACCTTAATTTTAAGTATGGAAAATCGTTGCCGCTGTGTGATTAATGTTAGAGGAGGAAATACCGATTACTGATTATCAGATTTGGTAAGATTTTTATTCATTTAATTCGATTGAATAATTTTATAAGAATAAAATGTTTTTGTTCACTCAGTAATTTTCTATGGCTTAATTAATTTAAGACTTTTATTAATTAGAAAAACAAAATCGCATCGTGTTGTTAATGTTTAAATATCGGCCATGAAATTATCTTTAATTCTTCCATTTACAGTCATAACAAAATGTTTATAGTTTTCTAGATAATCAATGAAATGTTCAATATCCCTAGATTGTGTTGATGTGTGTATATAAGGCTCATAAATACATAGATTGACATTTTATATATCTATGTATTTAAATCGTATTTAAATAAAAAGAGTTGAAATAGCTCGACCACTGCTCCAAGCACTGCGCAACAGCGCGCCAAAATGCTTTCAAAAGTTTATACGTAAGAAACTATCTTTTAGGTGAAATAGACCACATTGGAATTGCTCCATTCGTTTAAAAGCATTCATTATGAACTCAGATTTGGAGTTGGACAGTTCTCTCCATAAGCTCAAGGGCCAACATATTTATTAATTATACACACTTTATTAAATACATATGATACACGAGCTAAGGCACTGTCCGATTCCAAATAATCTACTTGCATTTTTAACCCTGCAGTAGGTATATTTCTTATTTATTGGTTTTGGACCTTATTATAAGCTTATAGAGTACAAAATGTGGTGGTAACTATATCCCCACTGCCTGGGAAAGGGTAAAACACACTGATCTACCATCAATTGCGCTGTTTTATACAAGTCTGTTTTATAAGAACAAAGAACAAAATATTTTAAATAAAAATCTATTAAAATTAATTAAGTGAATAATATAAGCTGATGTACATATAAAAAATAAAGGTTTTATTAGTAAATAAACAAAAAACATATAACGTGTAAAATAATTTGATTGAGCGATTCGTACAGACGCCAGCACATCCCGCTACCCCAACGTGTCAACTTTCTTTTATAGATTTTTAACTTTATCACAAAAGAATAAGGTTCACTTTCAATTGGGGAAATTTCATAGATAAGGGTAGCTTGATGTGCTGGCGTCTGTACCTTAATAACATCTACGGATCATTAGTTAGCCAAATGCTTACGTAATAAATTGAGCTCCTATAATACTCCATACTATTTATGTTACACGCTATATAATTTAAATATACCAAGATTATATACAAAAATTTTAATAGAATATAATATAAAAACAAAAAATAGCATAATGATTGCACGTCACTGGAATGTAGATTCTAACATTAAAATATCAACATTTACTTAAGAGAGCCTTTTAAATAATAATAATTATATTACATTGTAATTGGATTTCTTGCATTTTTCACCACAGTCATTTACAAATTAATAAATAAAAACTTCATAAGTTTAGTAGTGTTGCGTCTGTAAATAATAATAATAATTTAGTTACATTGTAATAGGATTTCTTGCATTTGTTTCCACAGGAACTCCATGTCCGTTATTAAAAAATTATAATAATAAATAATAATAATAATTAAGATTAAAAGTGTTATAACGAAGGTACTACAAACATGTTCTATTTACAAGCGCTTTTTTAAAGTCTACATGAATAAAAGCCTTTTTTATTTTATTTTTATAATATTTATAAAATCCCTTAAGAATCTGAAAGTGCTTTTTATGATACATCTATACACAAATACTTAGTACAGCGGGATTCGAAGCAGTCTTATTTACTTTGTTTAATATTGCTCGCCTTAACCCGTTAACTGGTAGTGGCAATATAGTTGCCATCACATTTTGAACTCTCTTGGTTTTTAATAAGAATCAAATTCAATCAATTAGAAAATTACCTACTACCAGTTAAAGGGTTAATATGTAAGAGTGTTATTACGCCTATATCAGTACAAAAGTAACAGCGAGTCGGGAAATGCTCTCTTAATCAATTTTAACAAATTTACAGGCACAAATATTGATGATGGATTAATATAGGGAATAGGCATATCTTCTACCATAGACAGAATAGGCAGCAGCATGCATTTTTCTAGAACCAAGCTGTTCTGCCGAATTATGAATATATATTTCATAAGATGATCGAAGCACATGTTTTGAAAGTCGATACAATTATTTTATAACAAATATTGAAGATTTGAATCTGCTCGTGAGATGGGTGGGCGTTAAAGTTTGGTACTTAAGGCGCTGACATCAGAGAAATTGGTGATTTTTCGCAAGTTTTTAGCCACGGTCACCATAGCCTAGTTGGTAGTGCTCCTGCCTACGAAGCTGGTGGTCCTGGGTTCGAATCCCGGTAAGTGCAAATATTTGTGTGATGAGCACGAATATTTGTTTCTGAGTCATGGATGTTTTCTATGTATATATGTATTTATCTATCTATATAAGTATGTATATCGTCGTCTGGTACCCATAGTACAAGCTTTGCTTAGTTTGGGGCTAGGATGATCTGTGTGAAATTGTAAAAAAAAAAAAAAAAAATACTACGAAGTTCATCATGTTTAAAAACATATGCGCCAAATTTGACTATATTTTGAAGAATATCATTGATACCAAAACAGGATTCAACTACTTTGACTCACTAGAAAAAAAACAGTCACCTCAAAAAAGAATCTTGTGTAACAAAATAATCTGAAATATTCATATTTATGTAGTACATTATAATCAGCAAAAAAGAAATGTATTCGAGTCACTTTTTTTTTCGTGGTTTTATCATTTTCTGTTCACTCTATTTTAATCCATGTCTGGTAGTTATTATTGGCAGGACTAGTGTGAAACTATAGAATTGGGTAATGTCAGCCTCTTAACGAGATAAACTAACACCCCACTCTTATCTGACAGCAACTTCTACATATATTATTTTTATACGCGTTATTGCCTTAACATATGAAAGTACATTTAACTTCTTAATTCTAAAGCCTTATTTTAAATTTATATTCATTCTCATATTCACATTTATTGTACTTAATAAAATTCGGTAGTCAACGATATAAAAGTTTAGCAGGATTCGGACCACATTCTTATGTGACTGTATAACCATGATTTTTTTATGAAACCAAGCTCCGGGAACTAACTTAAGGATCTTAATTAGCCCATGAAACTGAACGACTGCTAGGATATTTACTAGCAAAATAAACAAAAATAGGTAGATCAATGTCCTTAAAAATTTCTCGTTTTTTTTATGTTATACCTTGTATAACGTCCGCCGCAGCTGCGGGTCCTTAACTCGTATAGCTGTGGAGTAGCACTTTATACATCATCATCATCATATCAGCCGAAAGACGTCCACTGCTGGACAAAGGCCTCCCCCAAAGATCTCCACAATTGCCGGTCTTGCGCTATTCGCATCCAGCTGTTTTCAGCGATCCGCACAAGATCATCGGTACATCTTGTAGGGGGCCCACGCTGCGTCTTCACTTAGCACTTTATACATTAGGAACAAAAAGCACATGGGACGCGTTCGTTAAAGACGTGGATTCGAATCCCACCGAACCTGTATTTAAATAGGAATTTAAAAAGCCTAGGCAGTTAATATTATTTATTACAATTATTATCCTAGTTTCTATATTATATTACAATTAATATTTACAAACAAGTCTGTGTGGGGTTACTTATGAGTTTCCATGTAAAGCTTACTTTTTTACTTCTTATTTGCTACCCTTGAGCCCGGAGCTATTACTAGAGGTGTAAGTCGGACCATACATATTATAATAAGCACAATATAAAACGCCTGCAATGGCCAACTGGGAGATGTGAGTTCAAACCCCACTGATCGTTTAAAAGTATGAAGTTTCGAATTCAAATTTACACACATTTGGGCAAATACTTAAGTTCAATACTAACCCTTTTACTAATAACAAATATTGACACAGTGGTGAGTACTTTGATTTACTTATGTCATTTGCTAGAAGAAAAAACACCTTTTTAATTACATAGATAATATACCCCTCAAAATGCTCTAGCCTCAACATTGTTATCTATACATATAATAAAATCGTAGGAGAATCAAAACTGTACATTGAATATTTTTTTAAAACGATACTTCGGGCGTGATCAGCAATCGATATCGAAGCCAAAAATATAGTTTTTAGAATTGTCTGTTTATCTGTTTGTCTGTATGTATGTCCGAGCTAAACTCAAAAAGTACTGCATGGATTTACTTCAAATTTTGCATGAATATTACTAAGAGGTCGGGTCAACATATAGGGTACATATTATTACGCTATCACCTACGGGGGAGGCACTCACTGTGATAATTTGTAAAGTTTAACGCAGGTAAAACCGCGGGGCACAGCTAGTAAGTAATGAAGTAATTATTTTAACCAACACAAACCAAAATGTGCCCAGCACGCCTTGGTTAGGATTATGTAGATAAATTAATGTTTGTCTGTATGTCCTACTAGCTGTGCCCCGCGGTTTTACCCGCGTTAAACTTTATCACAGCTCCTCCCCCGTAGGTGATAGCGTGATAATATATAGCCTATATGTTGACCCGACCTATTAGTAATATTCATGCAAAGTTTGAAGTAAATCCATGCAGTACTTTTTGAGTTTAGCTCGGACATACATACAGACCTGTTTGTCTGTATGTATGTCCGATTTAAACAGACAAACAGATAAACAGACAAAAATTCTAAAAACTATATTTTTGGCTTCGATATCGATTGCTGATCACGCCCCAAATATCCTTTTAAAAAAATATTCAATGTACAGTTTTGATTCTCCTACGATTTTATTATATGTATAGATATAGAATCGTAAACTATGCATTTGATCATGTGATGATCTTCAGCAAAGTGTTGTGCATGAGATCACAAAGGTTTCTGAGTTAATACGATCAATTTTCGCCAGATGGCGCCACTATCATTCCAATGAATTTCACATACTTATTGCCGTAGCAACGCGCGCAGGATACAGCTAGTATTATACAACATGTAACTTAATTAACGCACATCCTGAAAATAGTTTGTTCAGAATCGTTTACTGAATCGAATTATATCATTTTTAATATAGGTAAATTTTTATTCCAAAATAATTTAAACTACGGAAATTATCGTTATTTTAACCCTGTACAGTCAAAACAAATTGAAATGGACCGTAAGTCAAAGTAATAAGACTTTTAAATCGCAGTTTTATTTGTATTCATACAAATTCCATCATTCAACACAAATTAAAGAAAAATAAACTTTATTCCAAGAAACTAATTTAGTAAATAATGATGCATATACATGTCAAATAAAAAATTTAGTGTATGTATTATGATTACAACATAATATTCTAATTGTGGTGTCTGAGGGTGTGCGTTAATTACGTTACATGTTGTATAAACGCTTGAGCCCGTAGCTGTTATACCAGCGGGCGCTAGTCGGACCATAAGGGTGCCTTTCCACCAGAAATGTGCTATGCAGCCATGCTGCGGGAATGTAAAACTTAAGCTACGAAACTATGTGACCGTTCTCAAAAATGGTAAATCATAAATTTAATCGTCCAATCGATCGATCTACCAATCCGGGGTATGCGCTCTGCGTTAAGCTACGAACGAAACACATTGGCAGATCAAATTTAGGATTCTCTTGCTAACACCTTTCCGGAGGATGGATGTATTATCTAACGGTTTTGTTTTCTAGAAACATGGCCGACTTATATGTTCACAGTTGCATGTGAAAGATGATTACATTTGGAAGGTACGCTTAAGGAAACGCTTTGCATTGCGAATAATGCAATAAAATTCTAATTTAATTATATTAATTATGTGACCGTTTCCACTGATGCTAAGCTAATTAACTGCGCTAGGAAGTTTCGCAGCACGAGCTATGTGATGTATCAATAGTACTCTTTAGCGACTCGTTCAGTTCATTTCTACTGTAGGTACTCTGCTCTGCACATAGCCACACCACTCGCGACGACACATAGCAGGCATCCATAGCACACATTTCTAACGCACATCCATAGCATGCATCTTTCCATATAAAAAACATATCTTAGTTGAATCCGTTTACACCAGTGCTAAGCTGTGTGCTTATGATTGGTGGATATCAAACGCATCCATAGCAACGTAGCATAACACATCTCTGGTGGAAAAGCAGCCTTACGGTCGTACACTAGGATACTTAAAACATAAAGCGCCTATAATAAACAATTACATGATGCGGTTTCAAACCCCACTGGTCGTTTAAATTCAAATATTAAAATTTAAATACTTAAGTTAACCATCAAATATTTGCAATAGACAATTACATGATACGGGTTCGAATCCCACTGGTCTTTTAAATTCAAATTTACGCATAGTTTGGGCAAACAATTAAGTTAACTATTAAATATTTTATCCTAAATTATTACCTATAAAGATGACTAGAACAGCTACTTATCTTCCGCCGTGTAGTACTGATGCGCTACGTCGAACAGTTCGCGCCGCATTTGTTGCGCCTGCGCACGAAGCTGTTGCTCGCGGGTGCGGATCTGGCCGTATTGCTCCTCGCGGGCTTCTGTGTGTTGCTCCACAAGCCATCGGAGGTACAGCTCTGGAACATACGGACAACGTCTCCAAGTTTTTACACGCTTTATATTAGCTTCACTTGTATGTTTGTATGTTTGTAACTGACTCCTTTAGACGCGATTTTGACCAACTTTAAACGTTCAGATTTCATTCAAACTTTGTAGATTTATCGCGGACCAATGACAATACACTTAATTTGATAAGATTATTCCATTATTCAATTTACAAAATAAGATTTTGCCAATTTATATAATTTTTATCTATAGTCGATAAGGCAGTAATTGATGTTAAAGTAATTAATAGTTTTAAAAAACTAAAAAAAAATTGAGTTATAGAAAAAAATAATAATAATAATAATAGTTTCAAAATCTAAAAAATACACTTCATATAAAATTCAATTAAAAAATAGAAAATAAATTTAAATTGAAAATAGGGGAAAAGATATTTTATTGTAAAAAAAGCGTGGGGTGCATGGTGTCAATAGTTATAAATATATTTGTGACAGAAATGAGTAGAAGAATTATTATTTTAAGTACCTTACAGTAGATACGACTTATCCACTGTTTCGGGATTAGTCCCTCCCTCTTCCCCACCACTGCAACTCCTGTAAGCCAGGGTCAACAGTGGCACACAATAAAATGACACTGAGTGGTGAGGCTCAGGCAAGTCCCGAGAATTGCTTCAACTGTTTCGGAACTAGTCCCTCCGTCTTACCCACCACTGCAACTCCTGTAAGCCAGGGTCAACAGTGGCACACAATAAAATGACACTGAGTGGTGAGGCTCAGGCAAGTCCCGGGAATTGCTTCAACTGTTTCGGAACTAGTCCCTCCGTCTTACCCACCACTGCAACTCCTGTAAGCCAGGGTCAACAGTGGCACACATAAAATGACACTGAGTGGTGAGGCTCAGGCAAGTCCCGGGAATTGCTTCAACTGTTTCGGAACTAGTCCCTCCGTCTTACCCACCACTGCAACTCCTGTAAGCCAGGATCATCAGTGGCACACAATGAAATGACACTGAGCGGTGAGGCTCAGGCATGTCCCGGCGAATCGCTATAACTGTTTTGAATCCCGCAATGAATTTAATCAGAAAGAAACAAGGAGGAGTTAGAAAATGACTAGTTCCACACACATAAGGCTATCAACTGTTGTCTAACAACTACTACCAGGACCGATAGCTTAACTTGATGTCCGAAGCAACAAGACGCTCAGAAATTATACCACTATGGTGGCCACCCATCTATAGACTGACCGCGATCCTAGATGTTTAACCTCGACGATCGTTTACGGACCGGTGAGAGCAACTGGCTTTGAGCGTTACTTTATAAAACACTAGTTGAGCCATGCGATTTTACTCGCTTTAAACGATATAAATTATAGCCTATGTGTTATTCGGATACATAAGCTATATGACTACAAAGTTTCATCAAAATCCGTGCGGTATTTTGAGCGTGGAAGAGTAACAAACAACCACACATCCATAGATCAATACTCACAAACTTTCCCATTTATAATACTAGCTGTGCCCCGCTATTTCATCCGCGTCAAACTATATAAATTGTAGACAATGTGTTATTAGGATATATAAGCCATATTACTACAAAGTTTCAACAAAATCATTTCGGTAGTTTTAACGTGAAAGAAAAAGAAACATCCATAAATCCATACTCACAAACTTTTGCATTTATAATATTAGTAGGATGAATAGTTTTCGCAACGCATGGCTATAATGACTCTCGTTCCTTGGCTATAATAACTTTTGACATGGGAAGTTACAACATGTACCTTACTTCCCTTATAACAAAGTTCAACATTGGTTGTCATTGGGTTTTGTGTAGTACAGCGTCTTGATGTAGATAGGCAACTCGTCGGGATAGTTCCTCCAAACCTCGATCACTTTATTTGAGTGACATTTAAAAAAAAAAGATTCCTACTGAGTTTTCTGGCAGTGTTATTCAGTAGCTGCCACGTCATACATTGTACGGTAGGGTAAAAAAAACACAAATGTAATATTTTAACTTAATAAATATAATATATCCTGGGACATTATACACATACGGCCATCTGATCCCAAACTGAGCAGACCTTGTACAGGCGCCAGCACATCCAGCCACGCCAATCTGTCAAATTTCTTTTATAGATTTTCAACTTTATCACAAAAGTATAAGATTCACTTTCAATTGGGGAAATTTGACGGATTGAGGTAGCTTGATGTGCTGGCGACTGTACTATGGAAACCAGATATCTCATATACTACATATACTTTATCATACGCACGGCTAAGCAGTGAAACACCCTCCCGAACGACGTGTTTCCAGACTCATACAACATGGGTTTATTCAAGGCTAGAGTGAACAGGTATCTTATGGGTACGCGCGGTCCATCTTCGACCACATCTTCACTTGCCATCAGGTGAGATCGTGGTCAAGAGCAAACCCATTCAGCATAAAAAAACTACTTTTCTTTTGTAAATACCTACTTATATAGATAATTACACCCAGACTCAGGACAAATAGACATGTACACAAATATTTGTCCTGGGTGGGAATCGTACCCACGACCTGCGGCGTGAAAGGCAAGTATCTAACAACCACGTTGTTCGGGCTACATCGGCTCCCGTCGCGGCCTCCGAGCACGGACTATACCTGACTTCACTTCATTCCGCACCACCAGCAATCGCAGACACGCTCCCCATACATCTTATTATTGTTAAGTTGATGATGTATCTATTATAATAAATAAATAAAAAATAATAATTATTTCTTTTAAATAACTTTTCTGACTACCTTCTAAATAAATTCTAATATAACACCTATATTTTTGTTATATTTAAGGTGATTTATTTTGTTCTTGACCTGTGTAATTGTATATTTTGACTAATTAATTTATTTTATTTTATCATTAAATTGTTATAAGTATTGAATTTATTGCTTACTTATATCTTTAGGATTAGAATTGTGACATTTTTATTTATGTAGTAAAGTCACACGACATATTTGTTAAATCCAGTAGCAAGCCTTAACCGGTTGGACATAGCGATACAAACATTTCACTATCACCATGAAATATTGAAATATATATGTATTATGAATGTACCTATGTTCGCAATAAATAAATTGAATTAAATTGAAGTAATTAATAAGATGTGTGATAATGTTGGCGTGGTTGGCAAATGCTTGCTTTTTACGCCGGAGGTCGTGGGTTCGATTCCCACCCAGGACAAATATTTGTGTGCATGAACCTGTCTGTTTTTTCTGTGTCTGGGTGTAATTATCTATATAATTATGTATGTACAAGCTCTGCTTAGTTTCGGATCAGATGGCCGTATGTAAATAATGTCCCAGGATATTATTATTATATACTTGTAATATACAGTCCAAATCATTTCATTTATCTCCAACGCAAACACACGCCAGCCGAATTTTCAATTTGAATTGACTCACCTTCCCATATAACAAAACTCATGGGCGCTACGGAAGGCCATATAACATTCGGCGTCGGGTCGTAGAGCGGATTGATGTACTTGGGCAACTCGTCGGGCTGGTTAATCCAAGACCAGATGCTGGTGGTCTGTGTCTGGACGCCGCGGGATTCACGCTCTTGCTCGTTATCGCACATGAAGGTGCCTGAAAAAAAATAAAGCTTATTTAAAATATTTTTATGTTAGTTGCTTGCTTGCTTATCGTATGGGTAGTGGTAACCCTAGTGTCAGAGTTGCTCAAGCCGCCCAGTAGGCCTCTGACATGGCTTAACGACTGTTGTCTAATGACTACAACCGGGACCGACATCTTAACGTGCCCTCCGAAGCACGGAGACGCTCAGAAATTAAACCACTTTGGCGGTCACCCATCTATGGACTGACCGCGACCCTAGTTGCTTAACCTCGCCGATCGCTTACGGACCGGTGAGAGCATCTAGCTATGAGCGCCAACCAGCATCAACCTGATATCCTCCACTGCCAACGCCCAAACCTTTGGGAGGAGGCCTATGTACACATAGGCCTCCTCCCAAAGGGTTCTATAACGTTACTATTTGGAGGGGTTTACCGTAGTCATAGCGCTTGGCATGCAAGTTGTCGACCGCAGTTAGGTGGTAGCTAGTACATAGGTGGCGCTGCTGACAGACTACCTGGTGTATACCTTTGTCGCCTTTTACGACACCCACGGGATGGTATGGGGTGGATTCCTTAATTGTTTTGCGTAAATAATAATAATAATAATAATAATAATATAATATAATATAATGACAAACGGTATCACTTTTCTGCTCCATAAAACTGGTAGTACCACGGATATAAAGAATTATCGACCCATCACGTGCTTACCTACTATATATAAGCTCCTTACATCCATTCTGGTGTCAAAATTAAATGAGCATTTGTATGCCAATCACGTTTTAGATCCTGCTCAGAATGGATGTAGGGTTGGGTCCCGTGGTACTAAGGAGCTCCTCCTCATAGACATGGCCGTTAGCCAACAGGTTCGCAAAGGTCGAAGGAGTCTCTCCGCTGCCTGGATTGACTATAAGAAGGCATATGATTCGGTGCCCCACACATGGTTAAGGCGGGTACTAGAGTTGTATAAAGTTGATGCAGCTCTATGCGCCTTTCTTACCTCGTGTATGGGACAGTGGACCACGGTTCTTCGTCTTTCAGGAACCGGAGTGACTCCTTCGATATCCGAACCTATAAGGATTGAGCGAGGCATATTCCAGGGTGACAGTTTGAGTCCCTTGTGGTTTTGCCTGGCCTTGAATCCTCTGAGCGCCGTGCTGAGGGATTCCGGGTTAGGCTATCGGTTGCGGAGAGGAGGTGAGACCATTTCTCATCTTCTGTATATGGATGACCTCAAGTTATATGCTCCGAATAAACCAAACCTGATATCCCTACTAAACCTTACAGAAAGATTTAGCAGTGATATTGGAATGGAGTTCGGTGTAGATAAATGTGCGGTCATACATGTACAGAGGGGCAGAGTTGTAAATTCTGATAATTTACATCTCACCGAGAGTATGTCTCTCAGATCCCTCTCTGAAACCGAAACATACAAATACCTTGGTATGTCTGAGTGTCTAAATATCCCAGATGGGGACATTAAGCAGTTGGTGAAGGAACGCTTCTTTAACCGCTTGACAAAAGTACTGAAAAGTCTATTGTCAGGTGGTAATAAAGTGCGTGCTTTCAACGGCTGGGTAATGCCTCTACTGGTTTACACCTTCGGCATACTAAGGTGGACTCAAACTGAGTTAGATGCCCTGGATCGAAAAGTCCGGAAACGCCTAACGACGTACCGTATGCACCATCCACACTCTTCATTAATGAGATTGTATATCCCACGGAAGTGTGGGGGTCGAGGCTTCCTCAATGCCAAGAACCTACACAACCGTGAGGTGTGCAATCTCAGGGAATATTTCCTTGGTGTGGAGTGTGGGATGCATCGAGACGTCGCCGCCGTTGACAACGGACTCACGCCGCTCTCCTTGGCTAAAGAAGACTGGAGAAAGCCCGTCGTACTTAGCACTCGGGATCGAATTGACGTATGGAAGAGCAAGGTGCTTCATGGTAGGTTCCACCAGGCCCTACATAGTGCTCATGTGGACTTACAAGCATCTGTGGCCTGGCTACGTTTTGGTGACCTATTTGGTGAAACTGAAGGTTTTGCTTGTGCAATTGCTGATGAAGTTGTCAAGACGAGGAACTATCGGAAGCACATCTTCAAGGACGGTACCATCGACATTTGTCGGGCGTGTCACCGTCCCGGAGAGTCCATCAGACACATTGTTTCCGGTTGTTCCTATCTTGCCAACGGCGAGTACTTGCACAGGCATAACCAAGTTGCCAGGATTATCCACCAGCAGCTTGCTCTTCGGTATGGTCTTGTAGACTCCGAAGTGCCGTACTACAAGTACGTACCGGAACCAGTTCTCGAAAGCGGTCGTGCCAAGCTCTACTGGGACCGGTCTATCATTACAGACAGGACTATTGTTGCCAATAAGCCTGATATCGTTTTGGTAGACCGGTTGGAGCGCCGGGCATTTATTGTTGATATCACTGTCCCATTTGACGATAACCTCGTAAGAGCCGAGACTGACAAGTTGTCAAAATACTTAGATTTGGCTCACGAGGTTACCGCCATGTGGGATGTGGACTCAACAATATTTGTTCCGATAGTCGTCTCCGTAAACGGTCTCATAGCGAAGAGCCTCGACCAACATCTTAAGAGGCTTTCGCTAGATCACTGGGTCAAGGGTCGGATACAAAAGGCGGCAATAATGGGAACGGCATGCATTGTGAGAAGGTTCCTTACTCTGTCGCCCTGACCACCGGCGGCCTAGGGCGTCAAACCTCGCCGCTGGAGGACCTCTATTTTTTTCATATTTATTTATATATTATTGTTTTCTTTTTAATTCAATTTTATAGATATAAATATGTAAAAAATAAGAACTTTAAATAAATAATTTGGAATAATAATATCTGGGGACAATGTCACACAGATCATCCTAGCCCCAAACTAAGCAAAGCTTGTACTATGGGTACCAGGCGACGATATACATACTTATATAGATAGATAAATACTTATATACATAGAAAACATCCATGACTCAGAAACAAATATTCGTGCTCATCACACAAATAGTTGCACTTACCGGGATTCGAACCCAGGACCACCAGCTTCGTAGGCAGGATCACTACCAACTAGGCTACGGTGATCGTCGAAATATGATCATGTTTCGGATTTAATGCAAAACTGAAGTGGTTACCTATAAGATTTTTGTGGAATGCTCACATTGTATATCTTCTATACAGTACATTGTTCATTCCAGTTACTCCGACGTACGTAAAAGAACGTTTCCAGTTAATCCACGAGAAACATTCAAGGTTGCATCCAGAAAACAGACATCAGCATAGTCAAGAAGAGGGAGTAAAAGTGAGTGAGCAAGAGTAAGTGTAGTGTGAAATAGTAAGAATTTTTGGAGACGTTTGATAAATTGAAAAGAACAGTATACCCTCCTGCTTACCTCTGCAACGTGATTAAGAGCTGTTATTCCTCCGTAAATTGTTTCCTTTTGGGATTAATTTTGCCTTTTACTATGATTGCTAGGAAATTGAATCAAATAACCTTACATCTTTTTTATTTTTAACTACCAACGAAAATCCAACGGGGTGTTATAAGTGTCCATCTGTGGCATCGTTGCTCTCGGACGGATGAACCGAATTATATTATTTTTGTTTGAAATGTGAATTAGTTAGGTATGTTCTTAGCTATGTTAGATGAAATTCGGTCCAAGATGGCCGCCGCCACAAAATGGCGAATTACCCACATTTTTTTTTCACAGGTCGGTCAATATGGGTATCCGATGAAAAGGTTTGACTAGTAGAATGCGATATTTGTGAAATGTCGGGGTTTTTTTTATTTTAAGTTTATTATTTAATGATTTCAGTAGTTTTCAAAATTCGCCTACCTATTTGTATTTTCTTAGATATTAGGCGATTTTCTAGACTTCTTACTAGCGGAGGTCCAAACAGTCTTTCCTTGTCGTGTTAAGAAAGGACTACCAAAACCCGAAGGTATAGGGCAATAGCTTCAGTATACTTTCAGTTATTACACCACTAAAGAGTACATCGATGACAAAGACGTTTGGCTCTCACTTCCTACCTGCACATTGCTCGCTGGAGATCTTGTAGCCATATAGACATGACTGATCTGCTGTGTTACGTGAACTATCTGTAAATGATTGCTATCATATACTTAATTTAAAATTATTGACTCTGTCTCAAAATGAATAATGTTATTGTTTCGAAGTTTTTCTTTTGTATACCTAAATATAATCAAAAATAATAAGCATTCAGACAACCGATCGAGCATATATTGTGTTTGCCTACTAAATAATTACTCTAATTGGACCAAATCCCGTGTTCATGCCCGCTTGAGTATGTTTCGCCGGACCGTCTCAACTGGGTCGTGTTGAAACCGGTAGTAGATGAACCCACTGAGTTTGTTTCGCTGGGTCTTCTCAGTTGGGGCGCATTGGATCCGGTGGTAGCATTAAAGCGCGACCGTCGTTATTAACACAAGGTCCGTCATAATAATAATACCTTTAATATAGACAGAACCATTGACAATATGTAGTAAAAATATTAGACTTAAACTAGATAATTAAACATAATCTCTTGACAATAACTTGATACGAGCTAGCTAAATATCATTTCTGTAATAAAATAAATTTTATAAATGTTTTCATACAAAATGTACCTAAATATCTATGTTACTAGAAATAATATCTAATGTATACAACTATATTACTACAAACATGTTCTGACTATTTACAAGCGCTTTTTTAAAGTCTACGTGAATAAAAACCTTTTTTATTTATTTATTTATTTAAGTGCACGGTAGAGTCAAGAAGCAGTAGTAGAGTAAGAGTGGTCGAAATAGTTAATTTTGCAGGACTTAGACCTCAAAACTACAGGAGACCTGCTTCTAGAAGTGCTTGGCATGATCGAAGTATAACACGACTTACCGAACTGACTAGCATAAGAGTGTTCGAAGAGCGTGATGAGGAAGGACTGTCGAAACTCGAAGCTGCAGGGGAACTGCTCCAAGAATTGCCTCGTGCAGTCTAGGAACAGTAAGAACGTGGGCGCGGCGCGTGCCACGCTTTGGCCGTACGGCCCGCAGCGCGTGCGGGAACACCAGGGGTGGCCGGCCAGAACCCATTCACGCTCGATCAGGGCTTGCAGCCTGGAGAAGAACATCTTAAATAGTATGTGCGTTGGGTTAGGGTACATATCGACGCCGTAGAGTGAAAACCTCGGAAGTGTTCACAAGCTAACTTTTTCAGGAGCACTTCCGAGGTAGGTACGGCAGACTGAATGCGATCACGAACAACGAGGTTCTCACATATGATCGAAGATGGCGATCTACTTCACTGAGCTTTTGACACTCCTAGTGTCAGAAGCTCAGTGAAGTAGATTCGAAATATGCGTTTCGAGGTTTTCTTTTAAAACATTCAAAGAAGTTGATTTAGTTAAAATTTGACATTCGAGGTTTTCAACCTACGGCGTCGATATTATATTTAAGCCATATCGAACGTTACATGTCCTTGTTCTTGAAGAGCCATAGAATTCTACAAATGATTTTTAAAGCATTACTGCACGTGTGGAGTAGTGGCTAAGTCAGTCACCTCGCTTTTCGTGTTTCGGGTTCGAATTCCACGCCGGACAACTATTTGTGTGGCCCATAATAAATAGTTGTTCTGAGTCTGGATGTAATTTGTGTAAAGTACCCCGCGACACAGGGATTAAATTCCCTAGTGCGGGCGTGTCTAAAAAAAAAGACGCGGCTTAGAGACTTTAGAGCTTTACTGAATCCATCACCTATATTTCTCAGATTAGTATGCTTACAATCTAATCACTATGCAAGCAGGGGTTTCAAGTCCTGTTGGCGTGGTTGGCAAATGCTTGCTTTTCACGCCGGAGGTCGTGGATTCGATTCCCACCCAGGAGAGATATTTGTGTGCATGAACATGTCTGTTTGTCCTGAGTCTGGGTGTAATTATCTATTTATGTATGTATTTTCAAAAGAAATAACTAATGAATGTGGGATTTGGTCAAAGAAACAATTCATTTCCAAAAATATTTATTTCCAATCAATCTTAACCGAGACTCTGCCTCTCTAAAATCACAGTCGCCATCCTCCTCCCCTCCTTTCGCTTCCGTCCTCTTCTTTCTCATACAGTAATTCTTAAGTTCCATTTCCCACATTAATGTCTTCCTAACCGACTTACGGCCACGGCGGCCAGTCTCAATGGAGACTAGCCATCTTATAGTGCATCTTATAGTGCACAAGTGTTTGCGCAAACACATGGGAGCTTTCTATTCCATCACTCTTATGATCCGATGAGACTACTAGCGACACGACCGGAAAGAGGTCAGGCACCGACGGATTTACGTGTTCTCCGAGGCACGGGGGTATAATGGCATCAAGTCCCAGGCTTAGAGCCGATAAAATTTTCTCATTATCACTTCTGACATGGGATTAGAACACAGGACCTCGTTATCTGCGGTTGAACACGCTACCGCTAGACAAGGCCGAAATAATAAAATATATTGATACTTCATAAACAAAACATTTTTTTGTAATGTATCGCGCATTTAATATATATAGACTGTACAAACAGCCAAAATGAGTATTCTACAGAACAATCAGCAAAGCTCTTTATCGGGCCAGTCAGCCAGTTTATTTAAATTTACAATACTAGCTTTACTTTTTACCGAGGGCATATTATTTTCCCGAAGGAAGAAAAAAGCTATCTTAGATATCCTTTCGTTACTGTAGTTATAAAGAGAATGGGCGTGTGCTTATGGCCACGCGACAGAAACAAAAAATACACTTTCTTGTCGGGCAGTAAGCATGACTGAACCCGACTGGAGCCGAGTATTCCCGATTCAGCGCATCGCCGACCCGAGCACGCTTTTTGCCGAGTGGAGCCGACTAAACCCG
This sequence comes from Pseudoips prasinana, assembly GCA_951640165.1. Lineage (NCBI taxonomy): Eukaryota > Metazoa > Arthropoda > Insecta > Lepidoptera > Nolidae > Pseudoips > Pseudoips prasinana. The sequence goes on along the minus strand of OX621236.1, from coordinate 14,531,095 downwards.
ATTCATCCTACTAATATACTGCTTATGAATGCGAAGTTTGTGAATATGAACAAACAATGTTTAACTATGTTATATGGGAAGTTACGTATTGTATCTTTCCATATCAAAAATAATAGCCAAGGAACCAAATAGCTAGCGTTGCGAAAACTATTCATCCTACTAATATTATAAATGCAAAAGTTTGTAAGTATGGATGTGTGGGGTTGGTGGTATGGGTGTTTGTTACCTCTTTCACGCAATTTTTTTTTTTATCTTTTGATATATTATTATGTATACTTGACATAGAGAATCTGTAATGTAATTAATTTAATTTGAATTATATAGTTTGACATTGTATGTATTTGCATGCCTGTGAGCAAAATATGAGGACTTTATGTTTTTAACATCTTCATTAGGTACCATATTTTGAGCAAATAAAGAAATTGAAATTGAAAAACTACCGCATGGATTTTGATGAAGCTTTCTAGTAATATAGCTTTTCTAGTAATAACACAAAGGCTATCCTATCCTACTAATATTATAAATGCGAAAGTATGTGAGTGTGTGACTCTGTGAGTGTGTGTGTATGTCTGTTACTTCTTAACGTCCAAACGGCTGGGGCGATATTAATAAAATTTGGTATGGAGTTAACTGATACCCTGGATTAACACATAGGCTAAAATATATAAAGTTTAATGCGGGTAAAACCGCGGGGCACAGCTAGTCGTCAATATAGCATAGCCTTGAAATTAACTCTGTGGAGATTAGGTAAAAGGGGATGAGACAAAAATTTGCTAAAATGTGGTTTTTACGTAGTTGGAATGAACGTAACATACACTGTACGGGTAAAATTGAGTCGGGTCGAAATATGCTCTTGTCAAATAGTAAAAAACTTTAAGTAACAGATATAATTAGGAATATTTGCTGTGCATTGACGGCATAGGATATCACCACCCCATTTCAACCCCTGGGGGTGTAGAAGTCGGCCCGAGGGTGTAAGCGAACGGGCAGCAGCGTCTCTCTGAATACTATGACCATCATACAGCGATCGCCAACCCGTCTGCCAAGCGTGGCGATTATGGTACATCCCTCCAAATCAAGGAAAGAGCACCTTTGTGGAAACGTCATTAGGCTGATGATATGGCTTGTATTTATTTATTTATTTGGAAAACAAACAGTTGTACAACATGAGCTTATAAACTAAAAGTAAGAACACTGTGTAATGGGATTACTAGAACAATAATAATAATAATATGTAGAGTGCTGTGAAGAATTATGATTATAATGATGAGGCGAAAGTATACTACTTTCATCAGGTTATAAGATCCATAAAATGTGTATATTACATAAAGAACTAAACTTTGTAGACAACATACAAATTAATTAGTATTAATTTATATATTGTCTACAAAGTATAGTTTAGAAGGTCAGGAAAAAGGGGATGTGTCATTATGTACTAATTGTACAGTATGGCTACAATACTAAATTGCGACATGCCCGGTTTAGATAATTGTAGCCATACTGTACAATAATATCTAGGGACAATGTCACACAGATCATCCTAGCTCCAAACTAAGCAAAGCTTGTACTATGGGTGCCAGGCGACGATATACATACTTATATATATAGATAAATACTTAAATACATAGAAAACATCCAAGACTCAGAAACAAATATTCGTGCTCATCACACAAATATTTGCACTTACCGGGATTCGAACCCAGGACCACCAGCTTCGTAGGCAGGGGCACTACCACCTAGGCTACGGTGACCGTCATAATTTAATTAGTACATAATGACTCATTCCCTTTTTCCTACCTTCACAGAGCTATTGGAAGCAAATTAACTTACCCTCTAATGGTCCTGCAGTCAGGATTGAGTATGATCTGCACTAGAGAACATACAAGTAATGTAGCATCGTCACCTCTTGATCCGTGTATGAGCACCGGTTCTGCTTTCTGCAAAGTTAACAACAGAATTAATAATAATATCCTGGGCCATTATTCACACACGGCCATCTGACCCCAAACTAAGCAGAGCTTGTACTATGGAAACTGAAAGAGAGGTAGGGCACAGCGTTCATTCGCTCAAAGAGCAGCCCGACTGAGTAGGTACCTCCACCTTACAGAAGGCATTCCTTAATAATAACATTAATAATTTTAATGTTGTGTTTCTGCGTGTGAGTATGATCGTCAGAGCTCATTGGGGTGGGGGGAAGGGTCAGCAACACCTCTTAAAGGCCGGCAACGCACCCCCGACTCCTCAGGTGTTGCGGCGGTGATGGCTTACCATCAGGTGCCCCATTTGCTTATTTGTCGCCCTCTATTATAATAGAGGGCGACAAATAAGCACTGACTGATTTACTACACATACTAGTTTTCATTTATAGATGCAAACTTATATAGATTATTACACCCCTACTCAAGCCAAACAGACATGTTCATGCACACAAATATCTGTCCAAGAGCTCCACCGGCTAAGTTACCGAACATCGATTTCTTAAATGGCGTTCAAATAAATAAAGGTTAAAAATGACTTAATCCATCGTTAAATCGGCTTCCATGAGCACATGTAACGTCATAAATGGTCCGGAATCGATTGTCAACGTTGAAGCCGATTTAACGATTGATTAAGTCATTTTTAACCTTTATTTATTTGAACGCGATTTAAGAAATCGATGTTCGGTAACTTAGCCGGTGGAGCCCCTGGGTGGGAATCGAACCCACGATCTGCGGCGTGAAAGGCAAGTATTTATCAACTACGCCAACCGGCCCGTCAAAGTCAGCTCAAAGTAATGTAGAGCAACCAACTAAAGGGGGTGATAAATAACTAACTTGTGACAACTAACACACTGCCATCCGATCCAAAAGAAGACAGAGCCTGTACCAGATAACTGATGTTTATAATTCTGTATATATAAATACATACATATTATAGATATATATCTATACATATAATAAAATCTTAGGTAAATCAAAACTGTAATTTGAATTTATTTTTAAAAGGATAATTGGGGCGTGATCTATAATCGATATCGAAACCAAAAAAAAAATTTTCTGTTTTTCTGTATGTATGTCCGGGCTAAACTCAAAGGTACTGCATGGATTTACTTAAATTTTTGCATGAATATTACTAAGAGGTCGAGTCAACATATAGGCTACATATTATCACGCTATCACCTACGGGGGAGGAGCCGTGATAATTAACAAAATTTTACGCGGGTAAAACCGCGGGGCACAGCTAGTAAATAAATGAATGTTTTGTAATCCTGATCCTGAACTATGCACAGCCTGTACTATGGCAACCAGACAACTGATTACATACTTATACATTTCTAAATACATACATATGTATAGATAAATTACACCCAGACATAGAACAAATAATAGCATCCATTACACAGATTTATCCTGGGTGGGGATCAAACCCACGACCTCTGGCTTAGCATTTAGAGTCACTAACCAGTAGACACGCAACAACAGGCCAGTAATTTTTCGGCAAACAAGTATACTTGGCCCACTTTTATGATATCACTATTAAGATATATAATGTGGAATCCCCATATAATATTCCTTACAATATAGTCCAACTGAAGGTTGTCTGGAAATCCATAAATTCTACCTTTTTTATATTATTAATTATATTATAAATTATGTTCTGTAAATGGTGTGCAATAAAGTGTATGTATCTTATCATAATATATCTTACACACTGCATTTTTTATACAGCCTTCAATCATACTGCCTCCCAAAATATACTCGGAAAGGTACTAGGCTGAGAGGAACTCCAAGGAGATAAGGTTTACCTGGTGTATATGTTGCGCAACTATGCAGGCAGTATGCAAGGAGTTTCGAACACTTTCAGGCCATCCACAGGATTCCAGTCGGGATATCCATTTGTCGCTAGATATTTCGCGATCATTACAAGCTGAAAAGCACAAGAACCTATATTAAAATCAGTCAAACCAAAGTGGACAGTTGTACTAAATAAAATGCATATTTTTTAAGCAGAGGTTTGAATGGTAGTAAACTGTCACGATGTGCTAAGCCAGCGCTGGTGGGTTCGCTGGTGGGTGCCTACCCAGGACAAATCTTTGTGTTAAGAGCAGAGTTATAACTTATTGTGTCTGGGGTATATTTTGTATATAGTATTTATTGTATACTAGCTGTGCCCGCGACTTCGTCCGCGTGTTAATTAGTTTAAATAAAAACTTTTTCTAAAATAAAAGTAGCCTAAGTTACTCCTTATTACATCAGCTACCTGCCAATAAAAGTCCCGTCAAAATCGCTCCAGCCATTTCAGAGATTAGCCGGAACAAACAGACAGACAAAAATTGTAAAAAAAAATATTTTGGTGTATGTACCGTATGTATATTCATATTTATGTAGTAAAACCCGGCTATTTCAATATTACAAACAGACACTCCAATTTTATTTATTTGTATAGAGTATAGATATAGATAGAAATATAAAAGTATGTTAATCAGTTCCCTGGTTACCATAGTTCAAGCTCTGTCTGGTTTGGGATCAGGTGGCAGTGTGTTAGTTTTCCCAAAATATATTTATATTACAGCGGACACAGATTCCCTCTCTATTCCCTTAATATCTTGATCCGATGGGACGGTTTTCAAACACAACCGGGTGAGATCAGGCGGAGGACCGCCAGCTTTACGGGCTCTCTGAATCATCGGCGTATAAAATCGCCTACTAGGGGTCTGGACCCCTGATTACTACTATATAGGTTATTTTCAGAACAGAAAAATCCCAATAACGGGTTCGAACACAGGACTACTACAGAGTGTGTGATTTTGTATAAGACATTTCCTCATCATTATTCTTGGGAGAAAGACAGCATATAGTAGTGGCCCCGCCAACATCAAGTCCCTGCTGACATTTTTCCTCCCTAATTCTTTACTTTTAGCCATAAGTCATATCTCAAATATCTACATATTAGAGGCGATTAGATGTTCTTCATCTATGTGGCAAACGAAAATAAACTCAGTATTAGTAACAAAGAAATACAAGTAGTTAGAACTTACCATCTATTAGTTTAGAGTAGCTATCTAGTAGTGGTTGCAGATTGTCTACCTCATCCATAGATCTATTGTAAATTTTCCACTGGGAGTAATTTGAATTGCTCTCAGTTCCACCACCTGAAATTACAATTACAAATAAATTAAAATTACAAACATCATAATAATATCCTGGGACATTATTGACACCCGGCCATCTGATACCAAACTAAGCAGAGCTTGTACTATGGAAACCAGATAACTGATACAGTACCTATACTACGTTTCTTTTGTAAAACATACTTATTTAGATTACACACAGAGTCAGGACAAACAGACATGTTCATGCACAGAAATATCTGTCCTGGGTAGGCATCGAACCCACGACGACCTGCGGCAACTGCAACTGAAAGGCAAGTATCCAACCACGCCAACTGACCCGACCGAATACTTACAAGTATGGTTGATTTAAGGATTAGGTATGGGGTTCAAAATGATAAGTGGCTGTCACTTGATATCGTAATAAAAATTCAGTAGCCTATATAATTAAATGTAATATACCTTTATTCTGCTGCTGTGATATCAAATTGGAGCTTCTCAAGTCGTATATGACGCCTTTAGTGCCGACCGCGACCACCGCGTTCAATATTGCCTCGTCGGGTCGACATCGACGATGCTTCGGCCCATACAACGGTTGACCAGCTCGCATTAGAACTGCCTACGATCATAGTATGGTAATGATTAGTGGCCAATAGAGACTTACTTCTTACTACAGGTATAGGTACCGATAAAGAACTACACTTACTCTTACTTATTAGATGCTCTCACCGGTGCGTAAGTGATCGGCGAGGTTAAGCAACTAGGCTCGCGATCAGAAAATAGATGGGTGACCGTCAAAGTGGTTTAATTTCTGAGCGTCTCCGTGCTTCGGAGGGCACGTTAAGCTGTCGGTCCCGGTTGTAGCTATTAGGCTTCGGTAGTTAAGCCATGTCTGAGGCCTTTGGAACGGCTTGAACAACCCTGACACTAGCTAGGGTAACCACTACCCATACGATAAGTATGTCTTACTAAGATTGATTCAGCTCTATACATACACTTGTTCGTATTTGATGCCTGTTTGAATGAATGGATGTTTTGCCATTTCAATATCGACAATTACTGAATCAATCAGAATAAGAGTAGTTTGCACTACCAAATTTAATTGTTAGGGAATATTCTTAAATGTCGGGACGAATAAAATAAAAAAGGTTTTTATTCACGAAGACTTTAAAAAAGCGCTTGTTAATAGTCAGAACATGTTCGTAGTAATATATAATTAATTTATAATTATTTCTAGGTACATATCGATATTTAGGTACACGGATTGCAGGAAATAATTTACAATAATAATAATTTAAAATAATATATAATACTTTATGGTATAAATTATTACGTGGAATTAATTAGGTGACTTATATTAAAGGTCTGTCTAACTGAGAGCTAGCAATTGGAGTGAACTATTTAAGATTAGATAGAGCCGACGGCCGTTGGGGCAGAAAGGTTCTCGAGTGGCGACCACGAACCGGAAGACGCAGTGTGGGCAGGCCCCCTACAAGATGGACCGATGATCTTGTGCGGGTCGCTGCGGTCCGCCGTCGATGCGGATAGCGCAAGACCGGCAATTGTGGAGATCTTTGGGGGAGGCCTTTGTCCAGCAGTGGACGTCTTTCGGCTGATATGATGATGATTTAAGATTAAGTTTGTTAAGTATGCTTTATTTTAAATTTATTCCCTTTTTCCTTAATTTATTCTTATTTAATTCGGGTAAAATAAATGTAGCATTATCGTTTCATATATATCCAAATTAAAGGTTCAAATTTAAAAGTAATAGTAGAAAATTAGGGAAAAATTATCAAAGGACTATTCACTTAACTTAATCGTATGTATGTATATGGCTTTTTTGCGACATAATATTTATGTGTTCTCGAATTATGATGAAATATTTTAAAATACAATTTCCCCAATGCAACTATTCCAAAGTTACATATTGTACATAGTTAAATAATCGATTAAAATAAAAAAAAACCATGACCAACAATGTCATAAGGACCTGTTTTAACCATGGTTAAGTTCAAGCAAAAATAAACATAGACATAGATCAAGTTATCATATCTTAACAATAGAGCGGGTTAGTAGGCTATTCGGTCACAGAGACTCGTCTGATCCGGGCCCTATACAGCCACAGACAAATATAATAGTACATATATAAAGAATGTAAATAGGTATCAGTATATACACACATTAGGAGAACACAGAACTAATACCTACAACATCCTAATCAAAGTATTAGTACTAGGCATACAATTAGAATAACTTAGTCACCTATTTGTTACACTAGGTATTATTATATCTTTTTAGAATTACGCAATATGGGGTTTAGTAAGAACATTCTCACGAGGTCGTGCACTCAACAGGAATGCAGCACTATGATTGGCTATAATTTAGTAACAAGGTTTCGTCTTCATCAAAACATTTAGTTTTCAATAGATTCGTTCTAAGCATACAGCAATTTTGACGTGAATAATTGTATCGTCCACATATATCTCACCTATATTTCTAAGTCAAATTTCTGTAAATATATTGTCCAGCATATCAATTCTCAATTGGCAAAACATGTGTGGATAATATACAATGAAACGGAATAACTTTATATGAAAATCATTGTATATCAAAGATTTCCATATAAAACCGTCTGTGCATGGCTGTGACTGTAACTAAGATAGAACTATTATTTCCTGTTATAAAAGTTTATCAATTTAGGCAGCTAAAGTGATTCAGGATGTAGATAGTTTATCCATTTGGAGTCATTACTGACATGAACTATTTAACCAACTTGGCCATTAAAAGCCAGTGATTTTGTTCATGCCATCTCTTAGGTTTGTTTTCTTGACTGCCCATAATTTCAGCAATGAGCTACATACTGCATGCATATGGCAATTATACAGCACACTTGCCTGAACTAAAGTAAAAGCTAGTTCTTCTCTATGGAATCTGAACTAAGCAAAATATGCATTTCTTGGTGAAGTGCAAAAATAGGTTTCCCCTACACAAGAACTATTGGTTGCTGTCCTCTATACCACCAAGTTCCTTTTAGGATGTCTGGGAGAGCATATGCTAGAGACCAGAAAGATGGAGATGGATGCTCCCAACATCCATCATTAGCTGTTGCCACTCTACACACCAAATAATTTTCTACATGGCAACAAACATCAGCCGCTAGTCGTGCCTTTGTGCCAAACTGTACACAGTGCTCATGTACTGCTGGGTGAAAAAACTAAGTAAGCACATGGAAGGCAACCCGGTCCATGATCTATTTACTAATAAATTCGCTCATTTAATGGTGACTACAGTTTTGTGATAATAATAGTATTTAATTGTTGTTATAAGTTTGTTTTATTTTTGTACTTATTTAATATACTTTAATTTATGTATTTGGTTTCCTAGGCCATGTAAATCAAATAAGTAATAATAAGAAAACCATTCATAAACAAGTAGCAACTTTTCCTTCTACCTGTCTTTGTAGACTAACAATTTGTTCACATGTGAAAAAATGTGATACCAATAAATTATAAAATTTCTTAACTTTAATTATATAATTTAAAATAACTCACTCCATTACTATGTCTGTATGACAGAACTGGGAACCTCCCTCCCTGTCTGAATGTAGCAGCAGCTGCCAGGGTCTCATCATCAATGCATTTGGGTACTACAATAGCTTTGCCATAGCTGGGGCAGACAGAATAGTTCTGATTCACTCTGGATACTCTCCATTCCTCTGTTGCAAGCACTTTTGTGAATTCTCCTTCTATGCTTTAAAGGACAAAATAAATAGTTTATAATATGTAATATAATAGTGCAAAATATGTATTTGGTTGTTCAATTAGCTCCAGAAATGAATTTGGTAATGCCAATTGTGGGGTAAATTAAGTGCAAGCATCGCTGGCACGCATCATGGGCGGTTGAGGGCATTGCTAGTCTGACCTCCAACCGGTGCAGACTCCTTGGTGAAACTATTGCCTGAGTTTCATTTACTAAACCCAAAATGGTCACAGAGAGACCGGACACCACACCAATCAAACAACTTCAGCATTAATGTGTAACCCATTGGGCTTACATGACTTATTCCTAGCACAGAGCTAATGGACAGTGTTTTAATACTGTACTGTTATTTTAGATTATTATTTGTATAAAGTTCATTCAAACTTCCAAATAATTAAAAAGTGGGCATTGCATTCCTTGTCTATATTTTGAAGCATCAAATAGAAAGAAACATTCCCAGCCTTAGAATTTTTGAAATGCATTTGGCATGCAAATAAAAGACTATAATTGATAAAAATATCAATTATGGGAAGTTATGTGTATACCCATAGATAGTTGCTCTGAGTCTGGATGTAATTTGTATCCAAGTATTATATGTTTGTAAAGTACCCCGCCTAACAGGGAATAGATTATCTAGTGTGGTAGTTGTTAAAAAATGTTAATTAAAATTAAGCATACCTATATAATGTGTATCCATTCTCCACAATGGGATGCATGTGCCTATAGAAAAATGGGTAAAACAGTCCAGGATCCTGTAAAGTGGACAAGTTCTCAAGTGTCTGTGCCATTAGGTTCAGTTCTGTAGTATTAGCTATGTCCAGTTGGAATATTCTCAAATCTTTGCATTTGAGGATTAAGGAACCTCCTTGTGTTACACCACTGCTTGGTTTGTTCTCTTTTCTTTCTATGCTGTCTATGTTTTTGTGGAGAAGCTGCAATTATATACACAAAATTAGAAGAATAGTATATGATATTGGGGAACTAACCCATAACTTCAGATACATTATATACAATACATAAGGACACAAATTAAGGAGCACTATCTACACATGAAACAGAACTTAATAAAAAAAAACTAGTTTGCTAAATACAAATAAAATAAATTTGTCATCTAATGCATATGCAGATTGTTATTCTTGTTAGAGTTAATATTTTTTTTATGTATTTTACATGTTGATATGCTACATGGTGTAAATTTTCATAAGCAAATTAAGCTCCTTAGCTTTATTTATTTAGTTATTTTTTTAGCTTTTTGAATTCTTGAGTATTGTATGAGACATTTTGATGTTTTACAGAAAACCTCTACAATAGAACTTGTAAATTTTAAAATTAATTATCCTAGATTTATTCTAAGTAATGATTTCAAAGTTGAGCAGTTTCATGGATATTGATTCCAGCACCACAAGATGTTATCAATGCATACATAGCTAATTTAAATACAAAGTTCTAACTCTTCTGCTGCAAGCAAGGTAATATTTGGCAGATGCCATTATCTTAGTATTGTGCCAGATATGTGCACTGCCCTACTATGATTTAGGCAACTATTAAAACTATATCAGCAGTGGCTCTGATGGAAAATAACACTCATATATTTTCAAAATTATTATTGAGGGAATAAGAATGGTATTTGCATGATACTAAGTAAACCATTGATGTGATACACACTTATTAGTTATGGCAGTGGCAATTGATACCCATCATCTGTTGACTTTGTTTTCAACAGCTGATTGTAATACTAAGTTAAGGAATGACTGATATAAAACCGATAGCAATAATGTTCAGAAAATTATTTTACGATTCGGAATAAAACATCGGCTACACAAATACTTAAGAAATAACAAACCCATAGCTCGTGTACGCCTTCTTTTCGAGAACTCAAAATTAAGTGATGGCCTGTGATACAAACTGTTCCGTCAACGTTATCTTGATGCGGATATTTTAAGATGACGCCATCTAACTTATTAATTGAAATAAGCTCTATAAACTCCATTATTTATAGTACAAGTGCCAATAAATAAATAAATGTGTAAAATATAATACTTTTGATTTGTTTGATCGGAATGGATCTGACGTTTGTAATTTAATTTGTTTTGTGGGTTGGCAATTCACTTGGTAGGTGGTATAACTTGGTAATCTTTTCACTGTATTTTATAAGATTTTATGTATTTAATTTTTTTTAAGTTATAATACATAATATGTTTTTTGATATTAGATTTATAAGAAAATATATGGAATAATCGTTGGCAATAAAATAAAACAGATGGAAATTGAAACCAACTTCATTCTTGTTTCAGTTTTCGGAAACAATGACGTACATACACTGTTTATCTCAGTCGAGCGTAAACAACGCTATACAAAAATTAGTGATGGGGAAAGAGATATAACGAGTTGTGCAAAAGAGACAGAATAGAAATAAATGTCGGCCCTCGATCGAGCTCCACCTGTCGTTGACAATAATGAACTAAAAGTAGCTGTTCTCGTGCGATGGCGATGTGTAGATTCTTTGGTTGCCGATATTTTTAATCACAAAACAATTTGCTAATTAAAACATAAGTCATATGAATAACGCAGAGCTAAAACTATATCCTGAGGATATTTTAAGGTGATTACATTGTGTCCGCGAAAATTAAGAAACTGGTAAGTCCTATGTATATGATTGTATTGAAAGTAGGTATGTCAGTAGATGACAGGGTAGCTGAGCTTGGGTAATGACCGGTTCCCTTAATATTTGTGTCTATTATTGAGCCATTACTCAGGTCTGTTAGTTAATTAAGAGTAGGACATTTTTCTTACATCATAAAAGGTCAAGTTAAAAATACCAGGTGGTTATTTTGCCACAGGTGATGGAGGAAAGCAGCGAGGCTCACATGGAGACAGATGTGTCGTCCACCACCGAGGACGTCCCGGAGACGCAGGAGGTGACTGACTCTGATGGCAATGTTGAGATGGTCATTGTTGTGGAGACTCTTTCAGAAGATGATACAAATAGCCAGAATGAAATGCAGCAGTCACTTGTTGATGAAGATGTTAATACTGAATCAACATCTGTGAACTCATCACAGAATGGTAATGAATCCCATAGAAGTCCAACTGAGGATTTAATCAACAAAAATGAAGATATAAAGTCTACCGGGATACTTAGATCTCCACAAAAAGTGAAAGCAAGTCTTCAGTCCAATAATGGGGTTCAAACATCAACTGAATTGCAAACTTCTGTAGAAATTGTAGAAGTACAAGCAACAGGAGCTGCTGACTCCTCAGTAATTGAACTTCCAACAGTAGTTGAAAAGCCATGTAAATCTGCAGAGTCCTCCACACATTCACAAATATCAATAACAAAGCCAATCCTAATAACAACTAATAATTTGGTAAATACATCCACAAAGGAATTACACAAAACACCTACAAAAGAGTTAAATGTATCACCTATCAAGGAGTTGGGCAAAACACCCACAAAAGATATTTTCAGAACTCCTGTAAAAGATGTGGTGAATACTCCTCCTAAAGAACTGCAGTTAACTCCAACAAAAGAGTTGGTGATAATATCTGCAAAAGAATTGGAAAAATCCCCTTCACAGGAGATCCACAAATCTCCAAATCAAGAGTTACAGAAGTCTCCTCCAAAAGAGTCACAGAAATCATTCACTAAAGATGTAAAGAAAGTACTTCCTTTAGAGATTCAGAATCCAACTCCAATAGAGGTAAAAAAAACACCCACAAAAGAATCACAGAGAGTATCTCTGAAAGAGTTTCAGAAATCACCCACAAAAGAATCACAGAGAATATCTCTTAAAGAGTGTCAGAAAACACCCATAAAAGTATCACAGAGAATATCTCCGAAAGAGTCTCAGAAAACACCCCCAAAAGACTCACAAACAACACTCAAAGATTTGCAAACCACTCCCACTAACCAGTCGCAGGGAACACCTCCAAAGGAGTTTCAGAAGACATTGCCAAAAGATTTAGAGAAATCACCACAAAAAGAATTGCTCAAAACATCCTCTCAAGAGTTGGCAAAAACCCCTTCACAAGAGTTGAAATCTCACGAAGTAACAATGGCATCAAAAGAATCTTCACTGAAAGATATAGTCCTTGTTAATGGCAAGGAAGACACAAGTGATAAATTAAATGATTCAAGCAATAAAAATGTAAATTCTGCCATGCCCATGGATATAACTAATATGGAGGTAGATGCATCAAATGACTCCCACCATGACGCTAATTCAGACACTTCAGAAAAAGAACACAACAAGAGCATTAGCAGGGAATTGAAATCGTTAATAAAATCTGCTAAAGAGTCCAAAATAATTAGTGAATGTAATCAACTAACAACTAAAACAAGAAAGTCAAGGACACCCTTGGAGACAACAAGCACAAATCTCAATTCCTCATTTGATGCAGAAAAAATACAATTGAGAAGGAATAGTGATAACTCTCAAAAGAGCAACTGTAGTGAGAAGTCTGATAAGACTGCTGTCAAAAGGTCAATGAGGTCACAGAATCCAGAATTTGTTACTAAAGTTAAACAGTTCCTGAATTCTGTTACGGGTAAAGGTCTTAAGGAATCTGATGATGATGATGAATCATTAGAAGAGAAGGTACATAAAGACAAAACTGTTAAGAATGTGCCTATTACAGCTGCCACCCCACCAAAACTCAAAAAGACTGAGCCAAGTGATATGATGGTAAGTATGCATTTTAATGACCATTCAGATGTCCCACTCCTAAGATAACCCAAAAGCATAGTAGATTTTATAACAGTTACAACACATTAGAGTAAAGACAATCAGAAATAGTTTGACTTTTTTTATTGTTGAAGGTATTGATAATGATTATATCCATTCTCTTTTTAAAAAATCATTTGACATACATTACAGTATTAATAACACTTTTTTTCCAAACATACTCTTTGCATGTATATGGCCAGATATTATTTACAACAAGTGGGTGGGAGAACTGTGACATTGCCTAAAACACACAAAATGGCTGTCCAAGCTCTAATTTGTCATGAATAATGTCACTACAGAATTAGTGGAATGGTTAGTAAAACATGTTATTGGTTTATTCATATTTTTATATCCCCAGTACACAATTGCACAAGTTATTAAAACTTTTTTTAAATGAGTATTTATTCAAAACTTTATTGTCAGGTTGCAGATAAGAGTGGTAAGCTCCGGGCAGACCCATTCTGCTGGAGATGTCACTGGGCTATAGAACAAGCTGGGAATGAGAAGACTCATGGTCCAATGGCATGTACTGTGTGCCCCAGATCATACCACTTCAAATGTCTCACTAGCACTGAGAAAAGCAAGATCCATAATGAAAAGAACTGGGTGTGTCCTGAATGTTTGCTGGTACTGCAAGCTGAGAGCTCAGAAACCAGGTATACTTTTATGAGGCCATGTTGCATCCATACAGGCCACTTATCTTAATATTTAAATACCTTTGCAGATTCATCATAAATTTGAATGCTGCAAAGTAAAATCAAACATGCCATTGCATTAATGCTGTGCAAATAATCTTCCAGTAAATGTCTTTAAATTATTCACCCCAATTAATTATACTATATAAACTTCTTCATAACCCTATTTGAACAGATACATAACATGTATGAATTGTGTATATATTACTATTTATATTTATAAGTATATGTTTATATAACTGGTACATCTGTTCATACTTAAATATTTCATATACGCTATAGTTCCCTAATACAACCCCCTTTTCCATCTAATCTAACAGTTGTTTGTAAGAGATCCCTACAAACCAATAAGACTGCCGATTGTACCTGTATTTATTTATATTGCCATAAGTTCTTTGTTTGGTAATTTTCTGGTGTAATAAATTGTACTTCATCTTCTTATGATGTGGATGGTAATAAAAAATACAATCTGCATTACCAACCAACCAATGAGTCAGTCCACCATGGTTAATTTGTGAGACAGTCTCACATATTAACCATGGTGGACTGACTCATAAAAAATATAAATGTGTCACTTTGGGAGTAATTAATTACTAATTGTTCCCTATTCAATTTTATACAAGTAATTTAATCAATAGGGTTGAAAGAACCTTATATATATAACCTGCTGCTAAAATATACTGGTATAAATTTAACGATTTCTTTAGTGCTAAAACTTATGTTATAATTTAGCATTTGGTGCCTTATGTAGGCACGAAATGCTAAATTATTAACATATGCTTTTATATTATCCCATATATATTAAAATATTTTCATGTAAATAATACTTTTACACTCTTAAAGTATGTCTACTGCCACCAGTTAAATTGTGTAGTGAAAAACTATATTACATATTATATAATCTGTGTTAAGTAAGTACACTTTTAGTAGTCTCTTTTAAAGACAATCTGGCCAGTTAGAATAAACTTGTATTCTTGAATAAAATTATAATACATGCATCAGCATTACCCAACCAGCTTAATAGCTGGTTGTGTAATTATCACTGCATATAATAGATATTGGATGTAGCTATCCCCAACACGCAAATTAATATGCAAGTAACAATATTTATGATGATAGGAAAATTAATAATGAATGCAAAAGTCGTGAAACTTGGCAGGGAAAGTCCTACATGGTACTTTTCTTTCCTTTGCTGGGTATAACTCTACATCAGCCTAATATTTAGGGTTGAACCGCGCACACGATTAATATTTGTGTGACTCATAAATAGTTGTCCTGAATTTGGATGTGTTGTGTTACAGGGATTTATTTCCCTAGAGTAGCCCTGAACGTGTTAAAAAAATACATATAAAAGTATATTGAATGTAGCCTATATCGCTGGCAGAACGCTAATCTTCTAGATCACTATAATAATTAAATAAATAAATAAATTTCCTTTTCATCCCACTCCTGGGCGCATCTGTATCTACGATGTAAAATGCAGTCCAGCACAAATGTTATAATAACACTTCTAATCATATGTAATCTTTTACCCCAATGTTACAATTAATAATTATATATTATGAATTCTTTTTTTTGTCAATTAATGATATATTTTTATAATATTCAAAAGATATTTCAATGAATACTATTATTTTTACAGTTCATAGATTACCTCATAACCAAAAGAGCCGTGCTTAACTGCATAGATATTTTGTTTTTGTTTGCGATCAGCCTCACATTTATTACCAATTTTGACATGCGACTCACCCCATCCTCTAATATAATAGTATATCCTAATAATTTTATATTAGTGTCCTTTTTTTGTTAGTATACCAAAGTAATTGTTTGAATACCAACAAAACATTCCATGACACTGTTTAATATAACAGTGTTGTGGCATGTTTATAGTGTCCTCATGTATACAGGCTGATTCCTATATCGGAATAGAAGCCGTGATTAACTGCACACTCAAAGAGCTGCTTACAGCGTTTCGTGCGTTGTTAAGCACCATTCTGAGTTAAATTTCATTTTTAAATACGAACCCAAGCCTAGTTCACCTCCTAGACTGTTTTAATCGTTATTTTATCATGATGAGCATAAAAGTAATTGTTATTAATTTTTTGATTTGCCATTGAATTGCCTACTTTAGTGACAGAATGGAACATGTTTTTTGTTTATTGGCCATTTCTATTTTTTTAAATGATTATTGTGATCGGGTTTTGATAGTGAACAACGTAAAGCCATGTATTGTAAGCGAAGATACTGTAAAAGTTTAGGGCATATGTTTTAAAATGTATGTATGTAAGACTTATTTTACCTTGTTCAATTTTTCATAGCATTAGTTATGCTAGATAGGCACCTTTTTGATGAATCACAATTAAATTTCTTTCATCAACATTTCATCCATAAGACCTCCACTCCTGGACAAAAGCCTCCCCCTAAGACATCCCTCCATTGCCAGTCTTGCGCTACCTGCATCCAGAAATCAGCAATTTCTTTACTAAAATAATGTTTATTGTCTATATTACCTTTCAACTAAATATTGATATATGGCGTTGTATTTTTAAGTGATGCTAAAAGACACGTGTTTTATTATTTACTCTATCAAATTATTATATTATAAAAATCAACAGGTATAATCTGGGATTTGTCAAACCGAGTCAACTGGTGATTTGGCCGATCCCTAATTTGTCTTAAGATTATAGAATAAAATGTCCCTATTGTTTCAGCTACTTATATATTCAATCTTACATTGAAACATTTTCCTCCTTCCAAGCCCAATCCACTTATTTCAAATGCTGAATATAAATCCTTAGGTTAAGGCCCAGAGATCAGCATGTAACCATTTTGCTTGCATTTAGATGTTTTATATACAATAAAAAAATGCATATTCGAAAAAGTAATCTTGTGAGTTTATAATTAAAAATTACTCCGCACAAATTTTCGTTTTGATATTCGGTCCACTAAATATGGGGAATTTATTTTTGGAGAGTAATAAATATATAAAAGTAAGAACTTGTTCTGTATATTTTGAAATATTAATCGCATAAATTGAATCTTACCTCAATATAAACAGAACCTTTCTAGAAGAGATCTATTCTGTATAGTCAAATATATCTAAAACCATAAGTATTAAAAATCTAAAGGAACCATTTTGACGATACCTCCAGGAAAATAGCTTTTTAACTAATTATTGTAATAATACACATTATAAGCATATTCTTCGAAAGTACTGACAATAATTTTAGACCATGCATAACTAAGATGGCGCGCGGTGAAGGCTGGGCGTTAAGTTATGTGTCTATTATATTCTCAAGATAACTGTGGGAGTGTTACATTTAATTTGGTAATTTAATATGATTGCAATTGTATGTATTAATTTCAGGGCACAAACAATGAAGAAGATATCGCTGGGTATGTTGTGCGAACTGCTGAAGCATGCTCTCGAACGGATGATGGATCTCAATGGGGTAACTAATTATTTCTATGTAAACATTATTCTAGCTCGTAGTAAACATACTACGAGCTAGAATAAATTTTGTGAGACTAATATTCCAAAATACTTGGTACAAAATTTCACTTTGATATGAGTAAAAATTATCAATAGTAATAATAAATTCCAAAAAATATTAAAATATCTTTATAATTATTTTCCAATATTAATCTCGCAAGATAAACGACGCACATTTTTAGAAATAAATTTAACTAGCTGTGGCTCGTGATTTCACCCGCGTTAAACTTTATAAATTATAGCCTATGTGTTAATCCAGGTTGTCAGCTAGCTCTATACCAAATTTTATTTAAAATCGGAGTGATGTAATAAAATTTGGTTTAGTTTAGACGTGAAGAAGTAACAAACTTTCGTCTTTATAATATTAGTGTGATATCATGTGAAAAGATTTAATGAGCGGGCCAGATGGCTGCGCTCTGAATTGTTTGCGAGGTAATAAATAGGACCTAGGGATAAAGTCCATAAGTGTGAAGGACGCTTACACTCCTTCATCGCATACTTATTTATTACATCGCCCTGATTAAGAGTTTTGTCGTGTCTTACCTATAACCTGATATTGCAGTTACTGTTCCCAGTCCCGGGTAGCTCATTATCATAATTTGATGACCCAAAGATATACTTTTATTTTTAACCCCTGACACAAAAGGAAGGGTGGAATGCTTTTAAAGCCAGTGTCTGTGGCATCATAATTATCAGATGGAAGATCCTATATCAATGTAGTGGTTTAATTACCATGATTTTACATGATAAATAAAACTGCTTTTAAACAAGCTTTGCTAGGTTAATGGAAATGGCCCTATAGATATGTCACAAGAAAGTCTGTTTAGTAATTCAAAAGATAAAGCTCCTTCTTCATTGTGTTCATAAGATTTATGATGATTATTAGTACAGTATCTTTCTTTTATCGTTTGGATATTGCTCTCCCTGATGTCAGTGTTGTTCAAGCCGCCCAGTAGGCCATAGTATGACTGGTGTCTAATGACAACTACCGGTACCGAAAGCTTTTTGTGCCCTCCGAAGCTCCGAGAAGTTCAGAAATTCACTTTGGCGTTCATCCATCTATAATCTGACCGCGTAACTAGGTGCTTTACCCCACCTATCATTTACAGACCGGTGTATGCAACTGCCTATTAGAGCCTACGGGTAGAAAGTAGTACATTATTGTTTTTCTTATGTAATAACATACAAATATTGGTATTTATAACGATATCAAAAGTTCGACTTTACTATATTATATACAACCTGTAACATAAATAGTTAGACTTAACTACCTTTTTCCGTAACACTTTCTGCTTGTATTGTGCGTTATAAATTAGATGACAACATATTCTACAGTGATACAGTATCAATTCTGTAAAACTTACAGAATTCACAATGTGTTTGAATTGGTACTTAGCTATTATAACAGTTACAACAGATTCTACCAAGTTTGCCAGTTTTAGGTAATTCAAAATTGATTAGATCTATATATAAATGGCACAAAAAATAATAAAAAAGGCATATTTATTGGCGCCTGCATCAGTCATCGAAAATCCAAAAATCTTGATACAATATTTTTATCGTCATAATTAAAATTTTGAACTTAATTTGGACGGTATACCTACTAATTTATTTTAACCCTGTAAACTTTAGCGAACGTATCAGTTCCTCGGTATTCATGTTTCTCGATATAACCAGTGATTATATTTATTTAATTTGTGCATCGGTATTAGAGAAATTTCTAGATTGTTACTGTAGTGGGGCGTCACCCGATCGCATACTTTCACCCGGTTACCGCGAACCAGCGAACGGACAGGCAATGCTACATTAAAATGTATATATTGGCGGCGAGCGGCGGCTGCAGGGGCTCTGTGAAATGACCTTGCCACTTATCTACGTAGCGCGGTCTTTGTCCCGCGTGACTATACCCGTCCCACTCCCACACCACCAATCAATACCCAAGCGTCATATCTCCGTCTCTCTCTAACCCCGCTAATAATAAATGTGCGCGTGTGTGTTGCGTATATTGAAACGTTATGTGTGTGCCGCATATTTTTAATGCGTCGTTTTGTCATGCTTTTATATTTGCAGAAATTGCGATTATTCGACGAGATATATTTATTATTTCATTCAAATGAAAACATCGGGATCTTTACAAAATATTCCCGTGTCCGCCTGTCACACTTACGTAACTTATTTATTATTATTTAAATATATAAGCACTAGGATAGGAAAAGAATGGTTTTAAACCAATACTGAATGATATAGTGCATATTTTTTTTCTTTGCATCAACTACTTAGTTTAAATGTACTGTTCAGAAGCTAGCCTATAAAACCAGAAACAAATAACTTTTACTATTACTAACTATTATTAAACTTATGTTTTACAGAATAATAATATAACTTTATTTTTATCTCTCACACAGAATTGGATCCATTAAATATACCTATTTAATCTAGGGTACATTACTAAGTGTAGTTAGGATTAATCCTCCTACCCCGATCCTTAATCGGAGCGTCTTAGTGCAATGGTTACAATAACTATCCCTTCGTCGTTACAATAATTGTCCCCAATAAACTGAGTCTCTCATACATGCGTCGATAACCGCCTTGAGTGGAGGTTCGAACCACAAAAGTGGTGCCTTCTGGCACGAGTAAATTAGTTTCTAGTTTTATTGTACTAGATGGCTTTACCCCTCATTTGCTTCTATTATCCGGTGAAGCAGTGAAAGACTAACTGTATATACGATGTAGAGAATAAAAGGTTATTCTTATTGCTTGCCGCGTCGTATAGCGAAGTTCGGAAGATATGTTATACAATTTATTATTGGAAGTGGCTCAAACACTTTCTAAACGCCTATTATAGAGTAATTTATATGCAGACTGCTTCGTAATGTTAACATAGACATAGGATGTAGAAATACACCGGCAATTTACCGAGATATTTTATTGAATGATGAAATGAGTCTACAACGGCCTAACCAACAAAAACTCTCGACTTGATCTAGTAAAAGTACTTACAGTAACTTCTGGACATGAAACAATGCTAAGAACTATATTTATACCTCTATAACAATGCTAATGTTTAGTCATTCAAAAGTTACAGCTCCATCTTGTTTGGTTCATGATATATTTGATGATTATTAGTACAAGTATCTTTCTCGTATCGCTTGGACAGTGATTTCCCTGATGTCTGAGTTGTTCACGCCGCCCAGCAGGCCATAGTTTTACGACTAGTGTCTAACGACAAGTATCGGTACCGATAGCCTATCATGCACTTTGGCGATTATAGACAGGCCGTGTAACTAGGTGCTTTTCCCCTCCGATCATTTACGAACCGGAAATGCGGAATGCTAATAATAATCTCGATAGAACTAGTTATCAGTTAAAAGAAAGAAAAACACCATTGAAAGTCAGTTAGGAGCTACGCACGCTAAACCACATTTAAAACTTTCTTTGGTCTGTAACGAGACAAAAGATTAACGATAGTTTTAAAAGGTACATATTATATAATAGATATTGACGAGATTTATTCACGTTATAGTCTTAAAGACATACACAGAATAATTCCCTTAACTTTCTGTCCAAGTATTTATAAATAAATAATATATAATACGGGAAAACTAACACACTGCCATCTAGTCCCAAACTAGGCAGAGCCTGTACTATGGGAACTAGACAACTAATAAACTTACTTATATATTTCTAAATAAGTACCTACATATTATGGATCAATTACACCCAGACGACACAGACAATAAATAATAGTGTTTATCACACAGAGAGTTCTCCTAGGGGAGATCGAACCCATGACTTCTGGCGTAGAAATTTGCGTCACTAACCAATAGACCAGGTCAACAGATTAGAATTAAATACAAGGTTCACTATAAGCCCTTAATTAAAAGCCACGTTATAAGACATTTAAGAGAAATATTTCCATACGTTTTAAAAATATTTCCCCTGGAATAAAAATCTGCGCACATTTTTTTTGGCGCATAATAGATGCCACGACTATTTCCCGACTACTTATAACCCTGTTTTAACCGATTTCAAAAGAAGGTTATATACATATGCATTCTACTGTATTTTACGCGAGATTTTGGGCTGTTTTTATAATTATTTTATCGGTAGGGATTGCTTATGGAAGTTTTCAATTGGCGGCAATTGATCGTCTAAAAAAATAAAATGAATTTTGTTTTATGGTTCTTTAACAGTAATTATTGTAGAAAGAAAGAAAAATGGTTTATTTTCAACTAGCACAGATAATACAAATCCTTAACTTTTTACATAGGCTCAAGGTAACACTCTCCGAACGAGCGAGGAAAAGGCACTTACCTCAGCAAATGCCATAGTTAATAATTACTGTAACGCTGATCTTCCGATAGCGTCACAAGAAGTTAGCTTTCTTATTGTTGCATTGTTTAAATTAAAAATGAAACGTTTTGGAGGAATTCCTATTCAAGGAATGAATAATATTGTTTATTATTCCAAACGCATGCGTAGAGAGTTGACAATATACTAAATCCTATATTTCATCCTTATTTGTTTCGATGGAGTCGTGGTTTCCTTTCTCTGTCGAGCTAGAAACATCGCAATGATTATTTGATCTTTGACCATTCTGTATAATTTAATAGATAGCAAAGAGAATATAACAAATCATAAGTAGATCTATGTGACAGTAGTATACTCATATTCTGAATAAATTTTACATTTATTTAGATGCAAGCGGAAACGTATTTGTCGTTTGAGCTGATTTAAATGACAAATGGAACTATGTGATTTTGAATTTGAATAATGTTACTAGTGTCTCAAATATTGAATTTATCAAAACGCATAGATGTGTTTTGGTAACACCTTTGAAAATGCATTCATGAGATGCTATACTTTTAGTATCAGCGATTTTCCGGATACATCAATGCGTTTTTACGACTTGCATTCATTTTCAGAAACTTAGTCTATCTGTTTCGATACGGAAATGCAAAACAATTTGGTGACTGAGCGGTTAACTAAGCGATCATTTCTATCTATCAAACTTGCGCAAGAGTGCGACTTGAACACCAATACCGTTGTTTGTATGTGAACAGATTTGGAGCGTTCAGATGGGGCATCGATATTCCCATAAATAATCTTTGAAGCTAAAAGAAGTTTCCACTCTTGAATTCACAGCACTATATTAGTATTCAATCTACCATATCCTCCAACTGTATTTTTATTTTAATGGCCGCTTTATGTTAACTTTTACTTCAAATTTCAGGTGGAACCGTTCATGCAGCCTGTGGACCGCGCCGCGTTCCCCGACTACGACAAATACGTAGTACACCCGATGGACTTGACGCTGATGAAGAATAACATTACCGAGGGACTGTACGGGAGTACCGAAGCGTTCCTCGGCGACGCGCTATGGATACTACACAACAGTATTATTTTCAACACATGTTAGTATACATTGTTTTGTATAATTTGATGCAAAGTTTTAATTATTGATGGAAGTTAATACGATATCAGGAGCCCAGTCCAGAGACCATAGATTGGGAAACTGATTCTAATTTAAAACTATATTGATATCTCATCGAACCACAGCTGTGAACACAGCACAAGTATGTGTATCAGTTGTTTGGTTGCCTTATTTAGGTTCAGATAAAATTGTGAATAGCCCCTAATGGATTTCTTGCGCTCCTCGAGATATAGATAGGTATATAATTTCAGTCGTTGCTAGCGGCACTTTCGCAAATCAAGACAGGCTAAAAGAAACACGCGAAATTACTAATAATTATAGATTATTAGTAATTTCGCGTGTTTCTTTACTAATTACTAATATTATATATCATTTGTACCCTAAACCGGCGAGCATGTATGAAGAATATAATGACAGTAATCTAGGCAAAAGATGTGTGCAAAGATCGTGACATGGAAATCCGTTGTCTCTGCCTACCCCTCTGGGAAACAGGCGTGAGTCTATGTATGTATGTATGTATTAGTATTTTCGCGTGTTTCTTTTAGCCTGTCTTGATTTGCGAAAGTGCCGCTAGTAACGACTGCAATTATATACCTATCTATATCTCGAGGAGCGCAAGAAATCCATTATGGGCTATTCACAATTTTATCTGAACCTAAATAAGGCAACCAAACAACTGATACACATACTTATATATTTATAAATACATACATATTATAAATAAATTACACCCAGACAGCCCAAATAATCGTGATCATGACAAATATATTTGTCCTGGGTGGTGAACGAAGCTACAAAGGACGTAGCTTCAGAGGTTTAGCAGTCAGGATCACTAATCACAAGCCCAAAAGGCCAGTTTAAAACTGAATCTCTGTATCGTAGACTTTCATAGACATTAATCGTATTTCATTTTTCGTCTTCTACTAGGAACAAGTATTTATTTATTTAATTTTATTTCATAGGTACAGAAACAGACTACAGACTAATAAGAAATTATTAATATCATTTTCTTATAATACTGTTAAATCTGAGGTCCAATTATATCTGTACACAACATTTAAAAATTACCAAAATTCTGTGAGTTAAAACTAGGAGTTTGAGAGGAATATATAGTGGACCACACAAATAGTTGTCCTGTGCGTGACTGGAACCCGAAACACTCGGGCCCTGAGTTAGTAGCGAGGCGACCACGTTATCCTCTGCGCCTCACGTGCAGTCAAACCACATCGTCAGAAATTGACTCATTGTAAATTTATTGTCAGTAAACATAATATAATAAATATAATAGTAGGGCCAATAAATATTACTACTACTATTATTTATATTCTAAATTTAACGTTACATCATCCATTCGATCATTACCTGCCAGGGACGCATTCTTTCAGTGGCCGGACTTTAAATACTAATTTTTTATTAGCATTAAATAGTGTGGTTTCCCGTGGGTGTCGTAAAATCGACTAAGGGATACACCAGGTAGTAGGGCGGCCAAACCACATCGTCAGAAATTGACTCATTGTAAATTTATTGTCAGTAAACATAATAATTAGGTATTTAATTTATAATTATTTGATAGTAGGGCCAATAAATATTACTACTACTATTATTGAAGTATATTCTAAATTCAACGCTACATCATCCATTCGATCATTACCTTCCAGGAACGCATTTTTTCAGTGGCCGGACTTAGGATTTTATTAGCATTTAATAGTGTGGTTTCCCGTGGGTGTCGTAAAAAGCGATTAAGGGATACACCAGGTAGTAGGGCGGCAGCGCCACCTGTGTACTAGATACCACCTAATTGCGGTCGCCAACTCGCATGCAAAGCGCGGTGACTACTGCAAACCCCTCTCAATGGCAATGTTATACAAACCTTTGTGTTAGACCTATGTCCAGTAGTGGACGATATCAGGTGATAATGATGATAAAATAAAAAATAAAATAAATAAAAAAGGTTTTTATTCACGTAGACTTTAAAAAAGCGCTTGTAAATAGTCAGAACATGTTTGTAGTAATACAGTTATTATTTCTAGTTACTTATTACAGATATTTAGGTACACGGAATGTTAAAACATTTATACAATTTATTTTATATTAGTAGTGATATTTAGCTAGATTGTATTAAGTTGATGTCAGGATGATGATGATGAAATAGAAAGAAAGTGATTTTTCCCTGGGTCTTTTTAAAGATTAAACCAACATGTTTAACAACAACAAGTGGGACCGACCACTTAACGTGCCCTCCGAAGCACGGAGACGCTCATCTATTAAACCCCTTTTCACCCATCTATAGACTAACCCCGTTTCCGATCACGTACGGACCGGTAAGCCCGACTTAGTATATTATTATTATCGGATGTATGAACTATGTTTATCTTTGACTGCACTGAAGCAAGATTATTTTTAGTACGTGATATTTAATAAACAATTACCACGATAACCCTTATCAATCGACTTGCTTAAGTATTTAGAATTCTTATTAGATCTTGAATAGTATTAGTAGTATAGAAAATGTAACAAAATAATTAGGCGATTTCATTCTTTGTTCGTAGATTGAGGTGCCATTTTAATTATGAACTCTTTTTTATAGTTTAGATTTTAATAAATCTAAAGGATTATACTATAATTTGCTTTAAAACAACCTACTTGTTAGCATATTATAGCCTAATTCATTATTAAAAAGAAACTGTAATCTAAGAATAATGCTATATGTATGGTCTTTACGCATCTATTAACCGTAAATCGGACAATGTAAGCACCTCATTTTAATATTTATACACAATTATGTCATACCAGAACCCATGTTTGATACACTCGTCGACGAAGTATATCATTCTGTCTAGCAATACTTTCTTTAATACTCGTTTGAACCCTATTAGTGGAAGTTGTTGAAATTTAGCCGAATGAATTAGCCGTGTGGTTTTCGACCTAGCAAGAATAACAAGACCGACGACTTAAGGTCATAGAACATATTACAACTCGGAAACGGATCGTTCGTAACCGTATCGACTTGAGCCGCTCAGTATTCTTTGTATAAAACTCCCTACTGTAAAGCACACTAATCGGAGTCGTAACGTAAACGACTCGCCACGGGTGAAGCTCACCGTAAGCGCGGCGTCCCGTAGCCGAGGCGTCGCCTAGCCGTAGTGGAGGCGTCGCCTAGCCGTAGCCGAGGCCTCGTCTAGTCGTAGCCGAGGCGTCGCCTAGCCGTAGCCGAGGCCTCGTCTAGTCGTAGCCGAGGCGTCGCCTAGCCGTAGCCGAGGAGTCGCCTAGTCGTAGCCGAGGCTTTTTTATTCGTTACGAAACGCTTTCGAAAATGTCCAATATAAATTTTATTACAGTCGTTATCGTAAAGAAAAGTTGAAGTCGATTTTTGTTTTTTAAAACAATAATTATTAAATACTAGAGAGCGCACTTGTTCCAAATTTGACCGATTAAGGTCCTATTGTTAAAGAATATTTATAGCCATAAAGTGAAATAATATTAACTTGTTCTCTCTCAATATCGACACTCAGTTTGTCTGTGTGTCAATAACGTGGTGGTGCGTGTAATGTGTTTTTTAATTAAATAATTTACTTCAAATGCCAAATTATAGAATAATATAAGCTTTCAGCGCTCCTTTTCCGTATGAACTTTAACTGTTACAAAATTTATACTCCTCCGTCTTCGCAATTTTCGTAAAAAGGGGTACAAAGTTTTTGCTTCGCGTATTATTTTTAGATATATCATGTTAATTGAAAAATATACCTATATGTTATATGCTAAAATATATTGCCGCTGCGACGTGTCAGTTGATCAAGCTATTGAGTTCATGCACTAACTTTGCAGAAGCAATGTTAGTGATAGGACAATTTATTGGGTAACTAATGAACTATTCTTTATTATTATAGATTATCCTTGTCCTACAGTACAGTCGAAGCTGACGGCAGGCGCGCGAGCTTTAGTTAGATCTTGCAGAGCCGAGATGGGGGAGATCGAGGCGTGTGCCGAGTGCTACGCTGCGGCCCACGAGCGAAGGCCCACGTGGTTCACGGACGTTTGCACCACACCGCATATACTACTCTGGGCGAAGCTGAAAGGTACGAGATAGAATATATATTTTTTCTTGTTTTAACTGGTACATGGTTTATGTCTGGGCGAAGCCGAAAGGTAATTTTTATTTTATTTTATTTTGGTATGTAACAAACGGTCATACAGAAGAACTTAAATATTTCATTTTTTACTTAAAGACCTATAGTTTCCTCATGGATTAACAAAGTATTAGTTGATGAGCTAAGTTACTTATGAAATTTAAAAAGGTTATACTAAAGACAAAAACATTTTTTGAATGATGTTATGGTATGAGATAGAATATTTGTTCTGATCCTACGATAGAGAAAGCGAAGCTTGGCCCAATTGCTACACTGAACCTCTTATGAAAAAAATACATTTGAATTTATTACATCAATAATCTAAAAATCATAAATTTATAGAGTATAAACATAAACTTAAAATTATTTAACAATAAAATAATTAATGGAAATAAATTAGCATAGATTGATTGAATTAATTAATAATAAATTTATAATTATATCAATAAATCAGAACGAACAAAATCCAATAAAATTTTAAAACCCTAAACTACCTCAATATAATTCCTTCTTACACATTTTCAATGAGATTTTTTTAGTATTATTTTAAAACCGATACTGAGAATACTAGGAATGGTGGAGCTAACTACTTGCAGCGTCCATACAAACTAAACAAGAAATCATAAGTCTTCATATATAACTTAACTACTTATTTGTAATTCCTTTTATAGGTTTCCCGTACTGGCCTGCTAAAGGTATGTCCATAAACAACGGGCTTGTGGACGTGCGGTTCTTCGGCGCACACGACCGCGCCTGGGTACCGGCCAAGGACTGCTTCCTCTACTCAGAGAAGGATCCGAACAACTTCAGGACCAAGCGGCAGGATATACTCGATAGCATGAAGGTAACATACCATTTAAATATCTGGAAGTACAATTTAAGAGAGGTAGGATATTTTATTTTCAATATATCAGATATATAATAGAGTAATAAAAACATCAAAACTATCAAAACGACTAAAACACAGGGTAAAAATACATTAAATGTGTGTGTAAACATAAACTTTAGGAAAAATCTAAGACACCAAAACCTTTTCCAACTACATTTTATCCTCCAGTAGTACCACTAACAAGTGTACTTTAGCATGTATAACGTGTTGTTTTAGCGATTTCTGCAACTAAAATGACTTGTCCAATCACCATGTTTCTTAAAAAAAAAAAAAAAAAAATCAAAGTAAGCTAATTAAGCTCAGCTAATCAGCTGGTCACGTCTTCTATGAAAGATCCTATTAATATTATAAACGTGAAAGTTTGTAAGTTTGGATGGATGTTTGTTACTCTTTTACGTCAAAAATACTGAATGGATTTTAATGAAACTTTACACTAATATAGATTATTCATCAGAATAACACATAGGCTACAATTTATAAAGATATTGTGTGAATTGTCGAAAATATAACGATAAGAGTCAAGTGAGTATGAAAAAATCTACCATCTGCGAGTTATTCCTGCGTGCACTGCCAAAACCGCTAGAGGTACACATCCTACTAATATTATATATGCAAAAGTTGTGAGTATAGATGTATGGATGTATGTTTGTTACTCATTTACGCCAAAACTACTTTAACGCGGGTGAAACAGCGGGGCATTGCTAATATGTCATAATGTAACCATAAATAGATAGTAGTAATAACTGTAATTCATGTGTATTTTATCTAGATTTACTTTCCCAAGACAAATTATCTATTAATGGTGACCTGTGTGTCTGACATGTATATTTGTATTTCAGGAAGCAGAACAACATATTCGGAATATTTCGAGAAAATACGGAAGATTTGTCTACCCACCTTTCAAAACACAATTTGATCCCACTAAGCTAACCGAACAACTCAAGATGCTGGTAAGAATTTTAATGCATTGAAAACTTATGTACTATGGGCTAAGATAACTATAAAATAAACGAATTGATTTGATTTGATATATCAACGTTGTCAATCAAATCATGAAATAACATATCTGTAATAATGTCCTTCTGGGGGGCTACCGGCTAAGTCGCTGAACATCGGGATAGTGATCGGCGTTCAAATAAATAAAGGTTAAAAATGATTTAATAAATCGTTAAATCGGCCTCAACGTTGAAAATCGATTCTGGACCATTTATGACGTCACATGTGATCATGGAAGCCGATTTAGCGATTGATTAAGTCATTTTTGACCTTTATTTCTTTGATCGCCAGTCACTATCCCGATGTTCGGAGACTTAGCCGGTAGCCCACCTGATCGAATTTTGCGATGGCGGTTATTCTCTATGGAGACATGACATTGAACAGAGAAACTCATCTGCGGTTGCAACGAAGTAGTCGACGTATTTGTAGATGGATGTATGGTCTTTTGTACTAGTAGTGTACAATATTTAAGCATACTATCGTAATCGTTCTTATGAATTTTAACTATATACAAATAAATCCCACTTCCTACTAATGTAATACTATAAATGCGAAGGTTTATGAATAACACATTTGACGCGGGTAAACCGCGTGGCACAGCTAGTGATAATATAAACTAATTCAATATTCTTCCAGATCCCAACATTCGAAGGCGAAGTTCGGACGCCAAATAAGGAGAAGTCAAGTGCCTCTCCCGCATTCGCCAAGAACAAGAGCAGGTCCAACTCTAAGTCGTCCAAGAGTTCCATTAATGATGGGTTAGTTGATCTTTGCACTCGTTATTAAATACGATAAATAGACATGATAGACAAAAGATGCAGAGCCTGTACCTTTTGTCTATTAATTTCGCTATACGTAAACAAAATTTAATTCCAAATCTCGCTTAGAAATCAATTAAATATTTGTTTTATACTATATACTAAGTATGATTTAGTGACCTGTTACCTAGAGGTACATTTGA
Organism: Pseudoips prasinana; assembly: GCA_951640165.1. Classification (NCBI taxonomy): domain Eukaryota; kingdom Metazoa; phylum Arthropoda; class Insecta; order Lepidoptera; family Nolidae; genus Pseudoips; species Pseudoips prasinana. The sequence continues at coordinate 14,500,925 of OX621236.1, read as the reverse complement.
TTGACCATACGATAAACCTTAGCGAAAAAATCCCCCACTACAACAAGAAAGAGTGATGTAACTTAACGGACTGAACTGGTTATTAACTAATATAAAAAGTCCTACTTTTTAACCATGTTTATGATGGAGATTAAACGCGCAGAATACAAAGATTGAAATAGGGTTTTCCAACGAAACATATACAGGTATTGTAAACTATATAAGTACATATAAAAAATAAGTGTTGTTATTTAATTGCGGTGGTTATTAAAGTTTCTTTATTGACTTGGTAGATTTTACTTTTAGTACGTAGTAGTAGGTTAATAATACCACTTAATACTCACGTTTTGAAATATGCCATCTTAGAATTACTATGGAAATGATAATTTCGAAAAATCTATTTTATTTTGATTAATGGAGGTTTTCAATATTATTTGCTTTTTTAAAAGATGGAAGAAGGTAGGATAGTGGTCCTTTACAGTGAACCGTCCAGTAGCATCAACGAACAGAGTAGTAGTAGGGTAGGCTGCCGAATTACTCTTTCTTTTGGCGAAATAATAATGTACTAAACACAATTTAATACAGAGAGATGAGCGAAAACGAAGAGACACCAACGCGGAAAATGGCTGATGGGGCTGAAATCGCCCGAGAAGAGGATGAGTCGACTGGAGATAAATCGTAAGTAATTTAAATAACATAAGAAGGAAAACGTAGTACAAATATACTGCTTATTTCTATAGAAATCTCTTGCTGTAGACCCGCGACAGGCGAAACTTATTAAAAAGAGCACAGTAGTGTTAACAAAGATCCTTGAGCTTTGATTATTTATTACAATATAACAGCGATGAGAAGTGGGTTATAAAACATTAGATAGATCATTCTTTTGAAAACACATCAATTATAATTAAGAGGTGACTGTACATATTAACTCGGTATAGATATCTACGACAATATTTTAAATAAATTATACGTACACAAAATTGACATGGTAGGAATAAAAGGTAATTATTTCATGATTACAGAGATGTTAACATGGAAGTTGATACACCACAAAGCACTCCTCAGAGCAAACCTAAGGAGACTAAAAAACGACAACGTTCGGAGCTAGTTGAAGCCGTTATCACTGTAATGGAATCTAGTAACAGTGCACCTAGTGAGAAACGAAGAAAAGTTGAAGATATAAAGTCTGAAATACAAGAACCGATTAGCAGTAAAGAGGTTGAGAAGGATAAACTAAATACAGAAAAAGATAAAGCAACAAAGGAGACAAAGGGAAAGGCTGATAAAGAAAAACTCGAAGTGAACAAAGTTAAAGATAGTGAACCATCCAGCAGCACAGAGAAGGAGAAACGCGTTACCCCCATTAGAATAGCATTCATCGGTAAAGGTGATAAACGTAATTTACGAAGAGCTAGCATATGCAAAGATACTACCGCTAAAATTGTCACACCAAGCAAAGATAATGATAAGACTACTCCACAAAGGCCAAAGTCCGCTCGGGCGGAAAGGACACCGAGCGATAAAACTCCCAAAGAAGATAAAACACCTAAAGCTGAAAAGAGCAGGAACTCGAGAAACAGAACTTTAACCACTCCAAAACCTGACAGAAAATCTGATAAACCCGAACCAAATACAAGTAAAGAAAAGTCGAAAGATAAAGAACAAAACACGGCTAATAAAGAAAAACCTAAAGATAAAGAAACAGACGGTGCTAATAAAGATAACTCTAAAGTTAAGGAAACAAACTCTACTAAAGACAAATCTAAAGAAATTACAATCAGCAAAGAAAAAGATCCTTCTATTGACAAATCAAAAATAGACAAACCTTCTCAGTCACCTAAACCTAGAAGGACAGATAGTCCGAAGTCCGTCAAAGACCGTTTGCAGTACGAAGATAATACTACACTCGCAGCCCTTGCCCGGGAGACATCTATGCATATAATCACAACCGTAAACTGCGGTATGCCAACCATTAGCTCAGTACGAAGTTTGTCAACTACTGCCCTAAGCACTGCAACTACTAATACTAAGACCACTTCAAATAACAGAACAATCGAAGTCACAATAGAAGCTAACTCCGACTCCAGTATCTTTACTCCAACAAGTACAGACAATGTCACTAATATGAAGGACGCTGTGTCTAAACTACAAATGCTAAGAAACGACGCGGCAGAACCCGTAGTAGGAAGAGTCGGAGTTCGAGCATTTGCGAGAATGACGTCACCGGAGAAAACTACTAGCAAAAACGATGACGTACAAGTCGAAGTAAAGGCAGAGCCAATCGATTTAGATGACGCTGACAGACAGATGGAGAAACTGGATCTGATGAATTCCTTTAGACTGAGACCAGTGAACCCTATAGCGCTGGTAAATCCGCCAACATCAAATTTGAGAGAAGTGAGAATAAATAAGGTGTTAGTAGCACCGATAGTTGGTCGAAAAGCGGCTACTAAACCAGCTGAAGTGCGTGCGAGGGCTAAGAAGTCTTTTCCACAGCCGAAGAAGCCAGATGATGGTAGTTCTGGGTTGAACTCTAAGAATTCTATGGTATATATTCCAATACAGCCGCCCGTAACAGGTGCGCCTGTAAGAATGACTCGACCGACGGCCGTGTCCACCGCCAACATGTCTGTACCACGCCTAACTACACCGGTTTCAACAATAACAACATCTGGTAAGTTCTTTTAGTTTTTAATTCGGACAAGTCACGACTGCCTTGTGTTTAACTCGCATGTAATTATACTATGAAATCTTACCATCATAGAAAACCATTCGTGATTCTGGTAGTTTAAAGATTTGTACCACAGATATATAAGTGTCGCCCGTATTTTATGGCGTTAATCTCAAACTGTATTAGGATTTCCAGACCTGACGATGATGACTTTTCTAAGTATATCAAAATCTTAGGCGCTGTTGGCAGTTGAATTGTGACAATGTGTCCATTTTTTCTTGGTTCTATCTTCGGTAAAAAATAAATGCGGCCTGACTAGGTAATATAACTAAGAAGGAAAACTTGTGTAAGATAAATGTGCACCTAACTTCTTATATTGGTCTCCGCGTAGTAGTGGTTCCCAATCGAAAGTGAACCGTATGTTATTATGATAAAGTTGAAAATCTATAAAAGAAATTTGACAGATTGGGTAGCTGGATATGCTGGCGTCTGTACATTGAAGTTCTTACTACTTACTGTTGTAATCGATTACGGATTATGACATTTCAGAATTTGTTGTTTGAATTAAGCCTTGATTCAATAGATTTTTAAATTAACCGGGGGCTTGAGTGCTACCCTTTATGTCTTAATTTTGTGTGTACAATTTTTCCTACATCAATTTTATCTAGAATAATCCTATTTGTTTTTGCAGCTAACAACAGTTCCTTACTAAATCCAATATCAACACCAATAATGACTGTCTCATCTATACCAAACCCAACAACCACATCGGCTGCTACCACAAGTAGTATACCGACCGTTGGGCATGTCCCCACCACGGTACATACGGTACCACTTATGACGTCAGTCAACGGTCAATGGATGTTTAGCTTCCAGCCTGTCATGTCAGTTGGAGCCATAGATGTGAGTATTGAGAATTACTATTTCATAGAAAAGAAATATATTCAATCAGCGATAAACACAAAAACTCAATTATTAAAAAATCTAGGTTGACATACAGACAGACGCCAGCACATCAAGCTACTCCAATCTGTCAAATTTCTCCACTTGAAAGTGAACCTTATGCTTGCGTAATTTTTTTTTGTTTTTGTATTCATTATTGTTTTGTTTTGCACCTTTAAACCAAGAGTGGTTTGTATTGGCACTCACAGTCGCTTTTAACACTTATTAGTATTGATAAAGTTGTAAATCTACAAAATAAATTTGACAGATTGGGGTAGCTTGATGTGCTAGCGTCTGTACTCGCAGGACTAGATATCTAACATTATAAGCAACAACCTTTGTCATACGAATTCGCACATATGAGTCATAATACATGAAGATAAAATTATTTTATAAGTTTTTATTGTACTGTCGTAATATTTGCAGGTCTATGTTTCATTCATAATACGCACGGCTCGCGCGCGGTTTCGCTACTAATAAAAATAACACTTTCTTCGTAAGTCCTGTATGTATGGTCCTGTACGGATTGCAAGCCAAAATGTGGCCAGTACGTTTTTGGTGGGGACGAACCTTGTACAAACTAAATCGCGTTCGGATTTCTGCGCAATACTGTATTCGTCTTTGCCTCTCATATAGAAACGAATAATAACTGTCGTTTATTATCTGTATAGCAAAGCTATAGCTATATTTATGTAGATGGTACAGACTCCCAACATGTTCTTCTAAGATGTCTCTCAAAATTTGCTACAATATCTCAACATTAGCCGAGGATTCACCCTACATTGATCTTTAATTAATAATAATAATATCCTGGGAAATTATTTAGACACAGCCATCTGATCCCAAACTACGCAGAGCTTGTACTATGGAAACCAGACCTGACACTAACTGATATACTAATTATAATACTTTTCTTTTGTAAATACATATGTACATATATAGATAATTACACCCAGACTCAGGACAAACAGACATGTTCATGCACCCAAATATTTGTCCTGGGTGGGAATCGAACCCAGAACCTCCGGCGTGAAAAGCAAGCATTTGCCAACCACTCCAACAGGCCCGTCTAAACTAATAACTATATTTATTGTTACCACTTGTAGAGTTCGATTTTAGGGTACCGTACCCAAAGGGTAAAACGGGACCCTATTTCTAAGATTTCGCTGTCTGTGTGTCAGTCCGTCTATCACCAGGCTGTATCACTCAGTATAGGATAGTTAGACAGTTGAAATTTACTTATTATTACTACAAATAAAAAAAAATATATTTATGGGAGCTCCCATACAACAAACGTGAATTTTTTGCTCGTTTTTATTGATAATGGTACGGAACCCTTTGTGCGCGAGTCCGACTCGCACTTGGCCGGCCTTATTCTTATCTTACGTGCTTGCCTCAACAGAATACGGGTTCACCGCCTATAGCGAACGGTTTAACAGAACGCGCGACGGGCGCGTCGATCGTGTCCCTGATGCCCACCAACACGTCTGTGACGACTGTCACAGCAGCTGTCAATCGATCACAAGCTGACACCAACAATCCTGGAGAGGTATTAATAGAACTTCTAACTTATTAGTAATAATATTTCAGCTAACTGCAAATACAAAATGCCAAACAGCCAACCTATTGTATTGAAATGTGGTATTGAGATTTTTGTGTGAATTTGTGTGTGAAGTACGAATTTTTATTTCTCATGTTACTCAATTTATCTGTCGTTTTTGAACTTTCTAGTCCCATATAAACTTTATTTTAGTCTGATCACGGACATAAATAAATATCCTGGGAAATTATTTACACACTGCCATCTGAACCAAAACTAAGCAGAGTTTCCATAGTACTATGGAAACTAGATAACTGATATATTATGTATGCTACAAAGGATTAATAATGAAAAATAGAAACCAGTTAGTACCTATTTCTTTTAAAGAAATAGGTTCTATTTAATATTCTTTATTTATATTATTTTCTATTATAGTAACTACCCTTGACAGTGGCACACAATGAATATTCTCAGACAGTTTTTGGTACACACAACTGTATTGGATACTGCAAAAAACTTAATTACTTTAAGAGTGGATGGAAAAGTGAATTCCAAGGTAGTGGAATTTCAGTTAAAGTGACGAACACATAATTCGAGCTGATGACGTAATTAACCGCAGGAAAGCTTACATTTGGATAAGCTAATGTGAACCCTCACAGATAATAGATAATTGTTTCTTTTTTTTAATATATGTCTTGGCCGGTGTTTTGATAGATATGTTCATTGGTCTAATTACAAATTTAAAAATAGAATAATGTTTTTTTTTTAATTTAAGCCTCCACGATTACAACAAAGGCCGTCAGTCTTTCAACTGAACCCGCTGGACGCGAACACGCCGGTGGGCAACATACCGCCGCCTTCCAGCGCAGGTCCAGTCACAGCTAGACTCAACCAGAACTCTGTTAAGGTATTCTTATGCTGTTTTCAGACATCTTTAAAATAAGTGGTATAAATTGAACTGCGGCTGAAATTGAACTCACGGACCTGGGGTATCCGGCTCCATATTGTGCGTTAACCGTTCTGCTACCGCACTACGGTGTTCGGACTCGAAATTATACAATACTAGTTGTGCCCCGCCGTATTACCCGTATTAAACTTTATAAATTATAGCCTATGTGTTATTCGAATATATAAGCTATATTACTGAAAAGTTTCATCAAAGTCCGTTTGGTAGTTTTTGCGTGAAAGAGTAACAAACATCCATACTCACAAACTTTCGCATTTATAATATTAATAGGATATTCGGTGCTCTACTTACCTATTGCAATGAACTATTAACGGTATTACCTATTAAACGAACTTTTTAGTTAGGCGCTCATAGGTAGGTGCTCTCACCGGTCCGTAAGTAATCGGGGAGGTTAAGCAACTAGGCTCGCGGTGATGGGTGACCACAAAAGTAGTTTAATTTCTGAGCGTCTCCGTGCTTCGGAGGGCACGTTAAGCCATGACAGAGGCCTACTGGGCGGCTTGAACAACTCTAACACTAAGGTAACCACTGCCCATACTATAAGTAAGTAAGTAAGAACCACGAGGATATCTCGGCTTGTAAAAAAAACTATATTCCTATCATATTTAATTGAATATCTGTGTAAGGGCCTTGTCAAAATTTTATATTTCAAGCCAATCAATATAACAAGTTATTTGTACATTGTCAGTTGGTAGACTTCTTCCGCTCGCTCCTGGAAGACTCCCTGGAGAAGATGGACGACCCGGCATCGCAGCTCACGACGTTGCGGCTGCAGCTAGAGCAAGCGCACTGGAGGTACCAACAGCAAGCTGAGGAGTTGAAACACAACTTAGGTACGTATCAAAAATACGTAGCCGATGAGACACTTATACGAACGCTCCCACTTTTTCTATCTCTCTCTTACACGTATATTTAGGCTCATCTCAACACATTCAAAACATGATCACCCTGTCCAACGCGATTTTCTTATGTTAAGACGATGCCTAGACTATAGTGGCGCTTGCGAATTGAAATTATTTCAGCATTTTAAAATATTTGGAACTGATATCCATGTATTTTTTTTTTGTTTTTATAGTATTATTAGAAATGTAAAGCTTAGTTTACAAGCGACTTTAACAGCGTCTGAATATAATATCGGATCGGTTAAATACAAATATCAGAGACTGCATTTCTTTTGATTTTGCACTAGCTGTGTGAAACACAGCTAGTGCAAAATCTCTCTTGAATTTATAATATTAGTAGGAAGTATGATGGCAGGAATTAAGTCTCAAAATATTTTGAATAGATCTAAATGTAATATTTTTGAATGCTTTTTATGAAAACGAATAAGGTCATTAATAAAATGTGTTTTTAACCGCCTTTTAACAATCACCATGCCAGCCGACGACGTCTACTGCTGCACAGAAGCCTCCTCAAAGGTCTTCACAATAGAATTGTGTTACCGTTCGTTTCCGATCTTTTAGTATATGTATTTAATGCTACAGTTTGCTATCTGTGTCACACAAATATGAGTTTAGTGTCTCTTTGTTCGGTGACCCACATTTCTTAACTTTTCAACCATAACTTTTATCGCATTACAGAATTAACGATAGCAGAGATGCGTTCGTCGTTCGAGAAAGAGAAGTTACGTGTGGCGAGTGAGGTGCGCAGACAGACACAGATCGAACTCGAGGCTGCCGTCAAGCTCGCCAAGTCTAAGCAATGGTGAATACCATAACATTATTAGTTTTAACTGAGTTACAAAAGATATAATAATAATAAAAATTATTTAATTCACAAAATTATTCCATAGATAGGTTAGCAACAATAAAACTTATAGAACTATGTTAGTATACAATTCACAATAGACATAACAAAGACATTAAAAAAAAAATAACGTATAGGTTTAGTTACATATAGGTTTCAATTCGATTGTAACATAAAAAGTGAAGGTACCTTAAAACCTATCTACTAAACTGAACCAATCATGGAATACCTGAAAGACATACTTTTTTTTCTTTTGGCTCTCCATATAAAATTTATCGGCCTAAAATCATTTTAGACTGGTTGGAGGTCTAGTGGTTAGTGAACCCTAATTGTTAAGTCAGAGGTCGTGGGTCCGCTCCGCAACACAGGACAATTTAGGTTTCATAGCCTATGACGCTTGCGACACAGACGGCATCGTCTAACGTGTTGCTAATGGAGGTACTTTTACAGTTGAGCAGCTGATGGACCAGAAAATCTATGCTCTAACTTAAATGTAACTTACTCGTGTTAACTAATGCCCAAGGCTAGAGAGGTCGTAGCGTACGAGCTCCCATCAAAAATAATCACAGTCAATCGGTTTTCTCAAATTAATTAATCATTTGGAGTATGAGGAAAAAATCATCTTGCATATGTTTTCATGTTGGATGTTTTGTTATATATAGGTGCGCAAACTGCAGTCAGGAAGCTCAGTTCTACTGCTGCTGGAACACGTCGTACTGCGACTACGGCTGCCAGCGCGCGCACTGGTCGCAGCACTTCTCCGTGTGCACGCAGCTCAGAGCCGTGAGTACCTCGTACCGGTAACATTAGTAATAAATGTTTATATTGTATTGGAGTACAATAAAGAGTTTTTATCTTATCTTAAATGTCATGTTAAAAACCACCTTACATTTAGTATCAGTATTTTTCGAGCCAGCTATTAGGCTTCTGACCTGGACTAACAACTATTGCCTAGAGACTATGCTCAAAACTGCAGCTTCATAAAATTAAATCTTTGGTGGTCACCCATCTATGGACTGATTGCATCCCTAGAAGCCTAACTTCTCAGATCACTTACATACTGGTGAGGCAACTGTCTATGAGTGTAGCTGGTATTAATGATGAAATAATTAAATTTATTAACATATTCTTTCCACCATTTACCTATTGTTCAAAAAAATTTCATATAAATTATCTTATCTAAATGATTAATTCTCATATCAGTCATTTTCAGACTAACAATGAAAAAGTAATTTTAGTAATCTAAACTACTCAGTCGGGAAGCGCAGTTCTACTGCTGCTGGAACACATTGTTAAACTGTTAATATTTTTAATAGCCTTCAGAAAAGAAGGTTGTGTTACGATTTCTCGATCACCGTTTCGAGGTGGACTATAACTGTCGCGGGGCAATATGTACCCGTGGACGTGTTAGTCGATAAGAGTTGTTTAATTATTATGATAAAAAACTTAGGTTTAATAAGGAAAAGTTGACAGTTGCATGTTTTTTAAAATAGTATCTTTTAACAAATGACCAAAGAGGTTTCAAATTCCCTTTTTTGTATGTCTAGAGGGTTATTTCTTAAACACCAACAACCTCGCAGTAGTAGATAGTTAACTCCATAAGCAACAACATTTGTTCTACAACTTTTTATAATTTGTTAGATTTTATTTTCATGCAAAAATAAGTATTATTTTAATTTCCCGCTTGAATGTTTATAACTCTACGCACATCGCAAAGACGCACGCACGTGCACGAGCTTATCTGAGTTCGCGAGTCGTCCTTTTGTTTATGAATGAATTATAGACCTACAAATGTCACGACCGTACAACAAAATCTTTTAAAAAACATTTATTTTTCATGTATTGCGGTATGTCCGAACTCGTAGAACAAAGTTGTTGCTTATGTTGAAATCTACTTCTGAGAGGTTTTTGGTGTTTTACAAATAAGTTTGTATTATATACGATTTTGTAAATATTTATTTTTCAATGCGCTTTGCTTCTTTTATGGTTGTACTAGGTCCTTGTATCGTGGGCGACTACAATCACGCCATTGACAAATACACCCAGACTGAGAACAACCATTTGTGGATCGAACAAATAATTATACGATCGAATATGTTAATCACTGCGTCACACGTGATTAGCTTCAGAGTTGATCTTTCTGTATATATTTTTATTAAATCAGTAATCTTAATCGATGGTTAATAAGAAAATTTACCTGTAAAACAAAAGTTGAAGTCGGTGGTTTGTAAATATTAGTTGTTCCATATACTTTTCTCATGTTTTGTATTAGATCTATGGTAAAAAGATTTTTAGTTCAAGATTCTAATAAATTATAATGAAATAGTTGCGACGCCTGATGGAATCCTCAACTTATTCGAAGTTGAAGCTGTACTTTCAACACGAAATACCTTCTTTGTATAACACTTACTATTGTTGTTTTAGGATGGCAACGGCGACCCACCTAGTTCTCCAGAACATAGATTGCAACCCCAACCTGATAATTTGCCAGTGAGTATTATATAATTTTCTTGTTTTACACAAAGATTTTGTCTTTTTTTGTGACGCAATTCTAACTGTATATTCAGATAATCAATTTCTTATTTCTTTACAAATCTAATATAATACTAGCAAAGGAATGAGACTATACAAGCTGACATTTGACTATCAGTTGTCATCATTAATATCAAAAACCAATTTTATGTATTTATTTGCCGGACTAGTCGAGCTTCTTAACACAGATATCATTATTCTTAAGAGCCTTAACAAATCACCGCTCACTAGTCATATCATCAGCCTGATATCGTCCACTTCTGGATATAGCCTCTCCAAAATGGTTTTCTAACGTTGCCATTTGGAGAGGTTTCAGCTCGCTTCGCATGCGGCTTGAAGACCGCAGTTATGTGGTAGCTAGTACACAGGTGGCGCTGCTGCCTGACTATTTAAGAGAGGTAGAGCACAGCGTTCATTCGCTCAAAGAGCAGCCGGACTGGGGAAGTACCTCCACCTTACAAAAGACATTCCTTAATAATAACATTAATCACTGTAATGTTGTGTATCTGCGTGAGTAAGGTCGCCAGAGCTCATCGGGGTGGGGGGAAAGGTCAGCAATACTTGTTTGCTGGCTTAAAGGCCGGCAACGCACCCGCGACTCCTCTGGTGTTGCGAGTGTAAATGGCCGGCGGGGATCACTTACCATCAGGTGACCCACTTGCTCGTTTGTCGCCCTCTGATATAAAAAAAATATATCTGGTGTCTTTTACGATGGTATGGGGTAGTCCAGTTAGTCTTTATGAGTCGGAAACCATACGGCTGTAATATCAAGCAGGTTCACCTAAGTGTATAGTGGAATACCCTCTTACTCAGGACCCTTAAATTGATTCTCGGTGCTTTTGCAGCTGGCTTCTCTAGTTGCAATTCTCTCGTTTTATGAGACTATAGCCTCTTTACATCATTCTGTCTCCCCCATTGCTCTGGAGGGAAGTGGAACTATTCATTTCTAACTCCTCCTTTTTTCTTTTTGATTAAATTCGTTGCGGGATCCAAGACAGTTAAAGCGATTCCCCGGGACATGCCTGAGCCTCACCGCTCAGTGTCATTTCATTGTGTGCGACTGTTGATCCTGGCTTACAGGAGTTGCTGGGTAAGAGGGAGGGACTAGTCCCGATAAAATAAAATAAAAAAGGTTTTTATTCACGTAGACTTTAAAAAAGCGCTTGTAAATAGTCAGAACATGTTTGTAGTAATACAGTTATTATTTCTAGTTACTAACATTTATACAATTTATTTTATAATGATATTTAGCTAGCTTGTATTAAGTTATTGTCAAGGAGATTATGTTTAGGTTTAATTATTGAAATTGTTGGAGGTTCCAAATCACTGCACTGGCAGCATTCCATATATAAATAGTATTCTGCCACATTAGGCGTGTTTTGACTTGTTGGTTGTCATTCCGTAAAAGGGAATAAAACTGTCTTGACTGTAATGTGTGTTTTATATAAAACTATATAATAACATAGGTTCACCTGCGTACTCTGTACAACAAGTTCCTATAGAAATTTATATTTTACTACATATTGTCTTACAAAAATACCCTCTTAGTAATATGTAAGCCAGTCTGTGTGTGTGTATGTGGGTGCTAACGCCCCGGCGGGGGCGCGTGGGTGTTACAGAAGGGCGCGGGCGCGGGCGCGCTCACGGTGGGCGGCAAGCTGCTCGCGTCGCGCGTCTTCAGCCCCGACCACTCCGGCCAGCAGAAGACGTCCCTCATCAGTACGTACCAGGCTTATCATCTTATTTCATTATAACTCTCAACACTAGTCATGGCATGTTGCACAATAATGACGGTCACCATAGCCTAGTTGGTAGTGCTCCTGCCTACGAAGCTGGTGGTCCTGGGTTCGAATCCCGGTAAGTGCAAATATTTGTTTCTGAGTCATGGATGTTTTCTATGTATATAAGTATTTATCTATCTATATAAGTATGTATATCGTCGCCTGGTACCCATAGTACATGCTTTGCTTAGTTTAGGGCTAGGATGATCTGTGTGACATTGTCTCTAGATATTATTATTATAGTATACCAGAACGTCTACAGAAAAAGGTTGGCAACGACTAAGCCAATGGCCGGCAAATCGCCGGCTATGGTGACCGCTTACCATTTAGCGACCGGTATGATTGTTTATTGTTTGTTGAATACAACATTTTAATTTAGTTGAAAATTTGATTAGGTGCTAAATGTTTTGTAATGATGTGTGTGATGTGGCAGTTTACTGATAGAGATAGTCAAAATGTATTAGGTAATTGAACTTCGTTAATGACTCCGAGATGCCACTTTGGCTTTATAAATAAAGATAATAATACAACTAAATAATAAATTTAATTTCTTGAGAAAAGTAATCGTAATCATCACATAAAGATTTATTTGGGCATAAGTCGCCAAACACGGATTTCTTAAATAGCGTTCGAATAAATAAAGGTTAAAAATGACTTAATCAATCGTTTAATTGGCTTCAACGTTGACAATCGATTCCGGATCATTTATTACGTCACATGAGCTATTGGAAACTGATTTAACGATTGATTAAGTCATTTTTAACCTTTATTTATTTGAACGCAATTTAAGAAATCGATGTTCGGCGACTTAGCCAGTAGAGCCCCAGGAGAAATCTTTATGTGTGGATTACGATTACTTTTCTCAAGAAATTAAATTTATTATTTAGTATTATTATTATCTTTACTTATAAAGCCAAGTTGGCACCTCAGATTCATTAACCAATTTCAATTACCTAATACATTTTGACACAGCATTACAAAACATTTTAGTTCCATGTTAAGACTATTTTACTTAAGATATGGATAACGATGTGGGTTACTCATTAACAAATCCTATAAACTATAACTTACTTATTAAGAAAAGTGTGTAACCGTTTGTATTCCCGAACAAATAAATAAATAAATATCGAAACCCATGACCTCTGGCTTAGCAGTCCGGGCCACTAACCAGTATCCCAACAGGCCAGTTAATTGTGCCAATTGCTTGTGTTCCAGTGAGCATGGTGGAAGACACGAGCGGCAACAAGACCATGAAGTGCGTCGGCACGTACAAGTCCTCGCAGACGGCGCAGCAACCCATCTCGCCTGTCATACTCAATAAGCAAGTCAGTACTACTTAGGCTAATACCCACAGGATGTTCTCTTTTAGGATGCCGTACCCAAACGGTGATACGGGACCCTATTACTAAGACTAGCTTACTAAGAATAGCGGCAACAGAAATACATCATCTGGGAAAATCTGAGCTGTCTAACTATCACGGTTCATTACAGAGAGGCAGAGATTTGTTCAGATAATTGCACAGACAACAATTTGTTTTCATTTAATTTTTCTTTTTGATGATCGTGACAGTTGAAATTTTCACAGATGATGTATTTCTGTTGCCGCTATAACAACAAATACTAAAAACAGAATAAAATAATTATTTAATGGGGCTTTGCTAGTTTTTATAGATAATGGTACGGAATCCTTCGTGCTCGAGTGCGACTCGCACTTGGCCAGTTTTAAATGTTTATGTGTTGTTATGAAAGAAATAATTAACAGACATTTAGGCGAATTAAAGCCAGGATAGGATTCCAATTAGACTATGTTTTTCTTTTAGTTGGTACATATATATTATAATATATAATCGACTCCGACCTGACTCTGGCTTAAAAGTCAGTGTCAGGTCAATCAAATAGCATGTTGCAATTGCAATGCCTACACTGCAATTGCCTTAATAGTCACCTCGCTACTATTTCAGGGCTCTCGTGTTGACTTTGACTCTAGCTAAAAATTCAGGACAATATTTGCATGTCCTAAGTTTTGAGTATGTATGTAAGTTTTTGCTAGTAGTCGTTTAAAATAATTTGTCAACTCGGTATGCCGAATAAATGTGTTATTCTAGGATCGCTAAGTTTGAAATAATGGATTATTAGGTACATTATTTAAGGCGCTCATAGCTATTTGCTCTTACCGCTTCCTTGCTGTGAGGTTAACTCATAGGTTATCGCTTGCCATAGACACTTAACCTGCTTGTCACTATAGTGCTGTATAAAGGACAGTAGACTATCTAAAGCCGACCTCTTATATTGCCCGTAAGCTTTGGGGCACGCGGTCAGTTTATTGATGGGTAACTAGCAAAGTGATTTGTAAGTAAATCCGTGTTTCGAAAGGATACATTAAGTTGTCGATCCCAGTTGCAGTCGTTCCATAACAGCCGCGTAATTCATTAAGCCATGTCTTTGACTTACTGTTCAACTGAATATCTCTGACACTAGAGTAAGCTCCATAACGTTAAAAGACAAAACCGGGTACAGGCATGTAACATAATGTAGAAAAATAATAGTAATAGTTTATAAAACTAAAAAAGCACTAAAAATTACAAAATTGCATTTCATATAGTCAATCCGCCATCATGGATGTCCAACATGGCGGACATCCAAGATGGCGGATTGACTATTTGAAATGCAATTTGGTAGATTTGAATCACGTGACTATTTTTTCGTATTCCTGAAAGCAAACCCTTTCATTTGATACCCATATAATGGGGGTGCATTTCAAACAGCCAGTCCGCCATCTTGGGGAGGCCGCCATGTTGGATTTGTAATGTCGGTTCTTAGCTAGTCATGTATTGTCATCAGAACTCAGAGCGTGTGCAAAATTTCATCCTAATCGGAGACCGAGAAGTGGGTCAAATTAAGATACCAAGATTTTCTTACATTCATAGTTAGTTACAAGTGAAGCTAATAAAAGCGTGTTAATATAAAACAAACAGTATTTACGGATAATGCAAGAGTCTAGAGCTTGCGTTAAATAAATGAACATACCGAAATATATAATTCTAAATTAAAACTACCTTAAATATTTTAATAAATATGTTGATACTTGTTTAGTTATCTAACGCAAATTCTGTTTCATTCATGGCATACCGGTTGCCGGTTTAACATGGGCCAACTCTTCTGTTCCCCACAGAACTTGCAGGTACACCGTTCTATTGTAATGTAATTTCCAGTAATTGTATGTACGTGAGTAGTGTAGTTTGCATGGTATAGTGGTACAGATGTTGGCTTTACATGGGTAGTTTGTTGTTTTCAATTATCTTCATGTTATATTAGGAGATAGAGATTATCGGGACTATTCCCACAACTGCAACTTCTGTAACCCAGGATCAACAGTGGCACACAATGAAATAATACTGAGCGGGGAGGCTCGGGCATGTCTCGGGTAGTCGCTTTAACTGTCTTGGATCCCGCAACGAATTTAATCAGAAAGAAACAAGGAGGAATTAGGAAATTAATAGTTCCATTTCCCTCCAGAGCAAAGCGGGAGACAGAATGATGTAAAGAGAATTGCAACTAGAGAATCCAGCTGCAAAAGCAACAAGGATCAATTTTAAGGGTCCTAAGTGAATGTTTTTGATTCCAACAGTAGGTATGGAAAAAGCGCTTAAACGGACGAAAGTTGTTCATTTTTGCTACAAGATCCGTATGATAAACTACTCCAGTTATTGCTTGCAAGCTATGTAACATAATATCACGTTCATTTAGCCAGAGATCGCACTCCCAAAGCCAGGATCAACAGTGGCACACAGCGAAATGACACTGAGTGGTGAGCCTCAGGCATGTCCTAGCGAATCGCTTTGACTATTTGGTATCCCGCAACGAATTTAATCAGAAAAAAATAAGGAGGGATGAAGGGGTTAGAAAATGGAGATTGGAATTACGAACGTTGGTCCTAAGTCATACTAAATCTGGACGATCATGTGATCCCGATTTGCCTATTATTGGGATTAGGCCCCCGTTATTATGCAATACAATAAAAAATAAATAAACTAACTTCATTTAGGTACGTAAACACAAATGGCTTATAATATTAGTGGTCTCCTTTTAAGCGTAACAATGTAAACAAATACATGTTTACCAGGCATGTTGCCAGGCATTCTGCTGTTTGTAAATATTGAGCAGAGTGTAATTAAGCATATGTCTATACTTTTAAATAAATTTCCATGGGATATTTTTTTACATTAACGGAAAAGCTATTAACATGTTTACATGATAATTCCCGTCAATTAAGCAGGTGAGGTTGCTGTAATTGTGTAAATAATTTGAATACCCTTTTGTGATACTGTATGTCTATCTATTAGATCAGTGTTTTTCAACCTGTGGGTCGCGACCCCCTGGGGGGTCGCGAAGCCTCTATAGGGGGGTCGCGAAACTTCTATAGGGAAGTTGCAAAAAGTTGGGAATGCTAGTCATAGGATCGCAAATGAATTTTGAGTATTATGATTAGGCCTGCTGCAAATACATTAAAAGTTGAGCGCGAAGTGCCAAAACTCCGGCTAGTACTTTGTCTCTTGACAACCACCTTACCTCTGAATGATAAAGTAAATTTTGGTGAATTGCTTTCTATTCCAATTCTTCACAAAAATTTAGTGATTTATTTATCAGAACCTTATGAAAATGAATAAAAATGTTGGATCCAATATGTGTCACAAAATAGAAGAAACATGAAAAAAGGGGGTAAAGAACGGGTAGGGGGGTCGCGTGATGAAAAAGGTTGAAAAACACTGTATTAGATAATTAAATAACTCATGTATTGTTGTGAAAATTATTTATTTAGGTGTTGTATTCATTATGATAGGTAATTGTATTGAAACAGATACAACAGGTTTAAGCATACTGTAGCGCCTGTTTTTAATGTATACATTATGTTTTCAAATATTATTAATAGAAATAGTTATTACTATCTTTTTCTCTACATGATTATCTTATCCGTGACATTATATTCTGGCGCTGTCGCGAAATCAGCGTTACAATTTTATTTACATTTACTGAGGTAGGCGCCTTTTCTTTGCTTGTACGGATACTACATGCCTCCAAATGAAAGACTATACAGAATAAGTTACCAAACGAACACCGATAATCTATCTGTGCTTGTTGGGAATAAATAACCTTTTTTTATTTCTAGGTGTATGTTAATTATATTTAAACATTATCGATTTTATTGCAATTTTACTTAGGGTAAGTTCTGTTAAAATATGCCTAAGTATTGATGTGTGGTGTGACTACACTAAACCAAATGTTAAATTGAAGCCCAAACACCCTTAACACATAAGACCAGCAAAGAAGTATATTTTACATCGAATATTTGCCAAAGCCACAACAAAAGTGTTTAAAAAAGGCTCCTATTCTAAGCAATACAATGAAATCAATTGTAATATCATTACATTTCTTTCTTATTAACTGAGTTTGACAGTTTTATGTACACCTCTCTCATTTCCTGAGGAAATCTTTTTCTCTTTATCGTAGAAAGAGAAGTAATAAAATTTTAATTAGTTTAGTCTTGTCAAATACAGAATCATATTATATTATAGCAATGTGTATTGTAATTAGTGAAAAAAAAAAAATTACTCTGAAATAAATGCAAATATAGGTTGGCCGAGGAGTTGACGTTCAAACGCAAAATTTACTTACTGCTTACTTTATGACGAGGAATATCCGAAACACCTCCATATATAATCTACGATTTTGTGTAGTTTTCGAGATATAATTTTTTTTAATGATTTTTTTCGTAAATTTCTCTTCACATAACTTTTTCTCGTTCTGTTGAACATTTCTGGTTCAGTTTTTTTGTGATAACTAATTAGCATAGTTTAACCTAACACTCTAAAAAGTATGGTTTATTTAATCATTGCAGAACTGGCTTCGAATTTTTTCGAAAGTACAAAATTAGCGTTTGAGCTCAGGATTCATAAATTGTCAAAGTATCAAAAAAATTAAAATGTGTTGTCTATGGTTTATAATTCGCATACTCCTCATCATAAAGTATCTAAATTTTGCGTTTGAACGTCAACTCCTCGGCCACCCTGTATATCTGCAATCGCAAACTAAAACTATCGTCTCCAACAGATAATGAACAACGAGGAGAACGCGAACAAGAAAATGGTGTCATCCGGTGGGTATCTGATCGTGGGCGCGGCCAACACCAACAACTCGTCCCTGGTGATGACGCCGGCGCGCCGCACGCAGCCCATCCAACAGATTACTTGAAACGAAACTTTGACACTACTATTGTCCGACGAATCGAACTGAACGCCATCTATGCTAAAACATGAATCAATTTACTCACGTTTCAGTGATAAACAAAACTCCAGAACGTGTTTTATTAAAAAAAAATACAATTAAATTTATTTTACTCACGTTTCAGTGATAAACTAAACTTTATAACGTGATTTTATTTAGAAATTGTAATTTGAAGTGGTGTGTTTTATTTGAATGGCGTCACAAATTTGACTGTGGAGTTGTGAATATGTTTTGTTTAGTAACATGGATCTAATTGCCGTGAATTTCGCGTCATATCTATGATAGCGGTGTTAAGTCGAGTTCTCCTTTGATGTAGAATTAATATATGGTACTCTTATTCATCATCATCATGTCAGTCAAAATATACACTGCTGGACAAAAGAGGCTCCAAAAAATGGGGGTATAGGCAATAATCGCCACGCTTGGCAGACAGGTTGGCGATCGCCGTTAGATGATCATAGTTCTCAGAAAAACGTTACTGCCCGTTCTCTGGTAGGTATTCCCTCGGTCGATTTCTACGCCCCCCCACGAGAATTGATGGGGTGATGATATTATATGCCGTTACCACACAGCAGTTACTCTTATTACTTTGGGATTAATAGCGTGGATTGTATGTACACTAGGTCTAGTTGTACTATTTAACAAACATAAATAAAATCTACGATCCCTAGTGAGGAGGTCATTATAGAGGGTACAGAGAATTGGACGTATACAAGCTGTAACATAAATAGTGGACAAAACTTATGTGACTAAACAAATTAAAGAAAACCAGTTTGTGAATTACTTCATAAATATTCTTATATAAAATGAATCAGCAGATTGCCATTCTTTTATGTGTATTTTGTATGTTGCTATGCTACATATGGCTCAGTTTCATAGGCAAATTTAGAGTCTTAACACTTTCCCGGGCAGTGCGGATATAGTTATCACCACATTTTGAACTCTATTATCTTGTAATAAGGTCCAACACCAATAAATTAGAAATATACCTACTGCGTTTTTAAGTTAAGTTACTATTTACGTTACACCTTGTATAGTTTCCCTAGCGCATACTGTCGTCTATGGTTTTAAATATGCTTTTACTTATGGTAATTATTTAATTGTATGATTACAACAGTTCAATGAGCATAAACACATTGTACAAAAGCTGTCAATAAATATAGTATGGGATTTTTTTCCTAACGCAAGTTTACCGATTGCCTAAGGACTTCACATCTTTACCGGACTACAGAGTTCGACCGGGATCCGTCAGTACAGTATAGCTCGTGCCTGCCTCGTTCGTCTAGCGGTAGCGTGTTCAACCGCAGAAAATGAGGTCCTGGGTTCAAATCCCGGGTCGGGCCACAAAAGTGATTTTGGGATTTTTCCGTAAAAAGAAATTTCTCAGTATCAGCCCGAAGTGTGTAAGTTGGCGGTATTACACCCCCGTGCCTCGGAGAGCACGTAAAGCCGTCGGTCCTCTGCCTGATCTCTTTCCGGTCGTGCAGCTAGTCGTCCCATCGGATCGTGAGAGTGATGGAATAGAAAGTGGCCCTGCGTTTGCGCACACACTTGTGCACTATAATATGTCCTGCTCAATTGGCTAATCTACATTGAGAATGGCCGCCGGGGCCGAAATTCGGCTGGGAATACATCATCATCTAGAGAGGCGAGTTGTGGGCATGCCAAGGAACTATCGCTCAACCCACTAGTCGGACTGGCCACCCAACGTGTTAACCCGCTCCTCTGGGCAGCTACTTTGGGGTATGAACCTCGACTCAGGGATGTTATTGACGCATGAGAGATTGTATCTGTATCACATACTATATTTGTTTTCAACTTAAATATAATACATGTTCGTATACTAACAATATGCCTCATTGAGTCAAAACACTTATGATATTAATTGTGATATGTATGCGCTAAAAAGTAACTCATTGTTAAGATTTTCCTATTTTGAATCAAAATGTAAATACGCGATTTTACAATGGTATCCATTAGCTGATACGTTCATATATTTTTTGAGCTAGTCTCGGTAACGATTTAAATAACATTAAATATAATATGCAAACTAAAACTAGGATTAATATTAGCTATTGTACAGACAGCCCATCCAGCTACCCAATCTGTCAAATTTCTTTTATAGATTTTCAACTTTATCACAAAAGTATAAGGTTCACTTTCAATTGGAAAAATTTGACAGATTGGTGTAGCTTGATGTGCTGGCGTCTGTACAAGACTTGTGTTTAAAAGTACTCAAAGTCCAGGCAATTCTTAAATGACCACGAAGAATCATGTATCTACAGTGTTTGACCATTGAAATCATAGATAAACACAAGTCTATAATAACTGGGAAGAACTCTTTCTCTCTGGTCATTACAGTTTCAAAGAGTAAATCTTAAAGAGTAAATGTCTTAAAAATTATAACCGCTTGAATTATGACTGTTGTCTAGAAATAATTTAAAATATATTGTCATCTTAATATTTTAATCATTGGTTTACGTGTAAATATTGTAAATTGGTTAATGTCGTATTTCGATAAAGCTGTGGTGATAAAACCTTTTAAACGATTGATATTAAAATTAAAAGCATAATATTAAGGATTGCTAGAAATAATTGGTTACTATTAGAAATTATTGTTCAGAGTATTATGTTTCATAACAAAAAAGGATTTTTAAGTAATTAATTTATAGGAAATTTCAAATGTCACCCTAACGCTTGTTTTACTACTTGTTTTACCAAATGAATATAATTGAAATTAATGAAAGTAAAGATTTTACTTTTTAATATATCGAAAGGTTTACTCTCTGCTCAAATTAGCCACCTATAAAACGACAACTCAAAACAAACCACATGATAACATTGTTTACAATAATTTTAAGACTGTTAATGTTAAGTTGACCTATAATGTGCATTTTAGTTGTAGTTTATAAGTTACAAGATTGTTAACTTCATTGCTTCCATAGTGTTTTTGTAAATTATGTTTGGAATCTTTTGATGGAGATTTTTTTAGCATGTTCACTTTTTCAGTGTAGTGATTTATTGCCGTCAGACTTTGTAAAAATCGAACGTTGTACGATCTAATGGCCGCAATTAGATAAAAGTAGCATTTACGACTCATGTTAGTTTAATAATTATTTATTTCATTAGGAAGACTTATAGCATTTAACAACAATAACTTTAAGAAGTCCATATAGAGCAAAAAGTCAATAACGGGTCTCCACGAACCTGGTTAATAAAAAAGTGTGGAATAAATTAAAACTAATAAATGTACCATCGAACTAATTATTTAGTTTTACATATGTAAAAACTGTCTTCCAAAATCTGATTTATAACAAAATATGTCAAATTTAAAAGTTTTTTTATCTTATTGCGTCGCCATTCAGTTAACATTGTTTATACACATGTGTATCAAAATAGGTATTGGATTATGTGTGTGAACGATGTATAAGAATTAGTATTTCTCCTCCTTTTAAATACCTATAACCTATATTTTTCTGTACGTAAAGTAGACTGTACTTTGTCGTAATTTTGTTTGTAAATAGTAATTTTACTATTATTGTAAGAGCTTGTAGTACATCCGGTATCTACGAATGTGTTCCATTCAATAAATGTTTGGTGAAACTTCTGATATCTATTTTTTTATTCAATTTTATCCCAGTACCAATCATGTGTGTCCCCAGCTTCCTCATTCATAAAATCTAAATTCTAAGTATGCCATATTTTAAAGCATAATTGGAGCAATTTAAGGTTTCAGTCATAACATTGGAGCAATCACAACTTCGTTACTATGATTTGTTGAATGTGTGTAAGCTGGACAAACGTGTCTACAGCTTACACATGCCGTTGGGGCAAAGCCAGTGATGTGTGGATTTTAAAATATAGTCAAAAATTGAACTCATAATTGCAGCAATGAGAGTCAAAAAATCTAACCATCTTACTCAAATATTATTTAAACTACGATCATAAAACCATGTGCGAGCTGCAGACACGTGTCCCTGCCTTACACATGTGTATATTCGTAATTATTTAGGCTACGATTTTGTACTATACCTCAAAACTGCAGCATTAGGCTCCAAATATTTCAAAGCCTTAGCTCGAATAGTTTTTGAGCTACGAAGCAATAAGTATGTGTAAGCTGGGGACACGTAACACGGGCTTACACATGGTGAATTACTGTAACTATATAAGTTGCAGTTTTCTTTTAAAGATCAAATAACATATTATAGTTGGAGCACACACGTGGCATAATTTCAAATCTCTAGGCCTTTTACTTTTAAAATTATAAACCAAATACGGTTTTCCCGCCAAAATTTTGAAAATATTCGGTTGGGAGCGGTTAACCGCGACGTTGCCGTTCCGTGCATTATACGATTGCTATCGAGTCTGAACTTTAGCTCTAACATTCTAAAGAGTTATTATAATTCGGTCTCGATCAATTTATATTTTGTAATGACATAAGGAAAATATTCTTAGACTGCTGGAGCTGCTGTCTCTTAACATTTACATATTGAATATTGATTTTGACTTGTATGTGCACTTATCAATTAACTATATGTATTTATCGTAAGTATGTGTACCTATACAAAGTATAGTTACACCATAACTTAAGAACTCAATAATAAATTATCTACCTTAAAATTTTGTTATAGCGGGCCGAAGTAAATAAGATACCTATATGTTTGATTGCACTTCTTACAGAGCGCGCGCGCACGGTTATAATAGTAATTTCCTAGTGCGATAAAAAAGCGTTTGATTTTTTGTTCGAGTATCGTCGACTCGTCGGCTGGCAACTATTGACGCGCGCGGGGCGCTGATTCTCGCCTGCATCGATGACACGCGCGTTTATTTAGTCTATTGTTCAAATAATTATATTGTGTTATGTTGTACCGCATAAATTAGTGTTACACACAGTCCACTAGTATTTTATTTTACAGTTTTATTTATTACAAACGAAGTTACACTGGAAAGTAGGACTACTTATTCGTTATTGTTTTTATATTTCCAAAGCTGCCAGACGAGGTTGCGGCTCACCTGATGAAAAATAATAACCACACTCCACCCATAGACAAGTTCATGTCTTTCTTTGATTTCGACAAGAGCTCTAAGCGGTTAACATATACAATTAGCAGCAGTTACATATACAATTTCTCATTTTTACTTTTAGACTAAGGCTTGCAAGTTGACGCTCAAAATTAAGTCAATTATGTAGAACACAATCCACCAGTTTTCATGGTCATATTTTATGTGTGTGTCCCCAGCTTCCTCATTGATACAATCGAAATTCTAAGTATGCCATATTTTGAAGCATAATTGAAGCAATTTAAGGTCAGTCATAAAATTTTATTAGACCTGTCCTTTCTACTGTACTTCCTATTCTAACGCACCTGTTCAATTACTCCTTATTCTCTTCCCATTTTTCCACTACCTGGAAACTAGCCCACATTATTCCTTTGCCTAAAGTCTCTGATCCATCGACACCATCCCAATACTGTCCCATCTCTATACTCCCTTTCCTTTCCAAAGTTTTGGAGCACATTGTCCATAGCCAGCTGTTTGTCTTTCTTTCTCGCAATCGCATCCTTAGCTCTTCTCAATTTTGGTTTCGGTCTGGCCACAGCACGGTTACTGCTCTTGTTAAGGTCACTGATGACATTCGCTGGGCCATGGAAAATAAATCCTTAACTGTTCTTATACTCCTTGATTTTAGTACTGCATTCAATTCTGTTGATTTTGACATCCTTCTCGGTATTCTCTCTTCACTCAATGTTTCTCCTTCAGCCTTAACCTGGTTTGACTCTTGTCTTCGGGGTCGCGCGCAGTGTGTACGCCATGATGAGTCCTTCTCTGATTGGTGTGAACTCAGTGCGGGTGTGCCTCAGGGTGGTGTTCTTTCTCCATTATTATTCTCCATTTTCATCAACTCTGTTACCAGAGGCATCTCCTCAAACTTCCATCTCTACGCTGACGATTTGCAACTATATCGGTCTTTTAATTTTGAAGATGCTGATGCTGCCATTGCCGTCATGAATCATGATCTGGGACTAATTAGTTGTTGGGCTAGGTCCCACGGACTTCTGTTAAATCCTGCGAAGTCCCAGGCCATGATCATAGGCAGTAGGCAAATGCGCAATAGGATTAATCTTTCGTCTTTTCCAACAGTCAGCCTTGATGGTGTTCCTATAAATTATTCTGATACATTCAAAAATCTTGGACTGACGATGGCTTGTGACCTTTCTTGGAAAGCTCATGTTGCTGATGTCAGCAAAAAGGTTCACTATACAATATACATTCTATTCGCTGAAATGCCTCCAAAACTTTTTACTTTTGAAAACTACAATCTCACTTGCCCAAACCCTGATTCAGCCCATCATAGACTACGCTGACAGCTGCTACCCAGACGCTACTGAAGAGCTTCTAAATAAACTTGAGCGTCTACAAAATCTATGCATTCGGTTTGTATATGGACTGAAAAAGTTCGACCATGTTTCCAAGTTCCGTAAAGACCTCAAGTGGCTTCCTATTCGATTTCGTAGGAACGCTCGCGTATTGTGCCTCCTTTTCAATATCCTGCATAATCCTCTGTCCCCGTCCTATCTGCGAGAGCGGTTTTCTTTTAAATATCCAAATGATGCTCTGTGTAAATCTCATCTGAAATCCGTCCTAAAACTTCCAATCCATAAAACAGAATTTTATTCCTATTCCTTTACTGTTCATGCAGTCAGACTGTGGAACTCTCTTTCGAAAAATATACAAAACTGTAAAACTATTCACACGTTCAAAAGACTAGTGAAAAATCACTATCTTTCAATCTCATCCTCATAGAATGTATTATTAGTATTTAGTTTATTGTTAAGTCTAAATTATTGGATATAATATTTATATGTATTTAAGTATATATGCAATTATTAGTATGTAAGTGTATTATAGACCATTATTATAGCTCTTTAAAATTTTTCCTGTCGCGGGTCTGCTGGAAAGCCGCATCCGCACTCACGCGCGGTCCACGCGCGAAGGCGCGAAGCATCCGCGAAGCATGAGTGTGGATCCTATTCGCATATTCTTCGCGGCTTCGCGGCTCGTTCCCCGAAAATTGTCGGTTTTTTGTCCCGCGACAAAGGGTTAGCAGGCGCGAAGCGCGCGTGAACACGACAAGACTCCACATTCGCGGGTAGCTTAGTTTCGGTGAATGGTGATAATCCACCATCTCCGTTTTCTGTGCTGCTTTTGAATTGTGTTTTCTTTAAGGCGTAACTATAAATTGCTAGAGCACAAAATACTAAAGCACCTGCAGTGGTTTCACTGTCCATACCTACTACTTACAAATAAACTACAAAATTTGACGTGCATACTCGTCAAGAGCGCGAACTATACTGTGAAGCCCGGCGCGAACCTGCGAGTGTAGATTGTTGGCAATATTAACCGCGATTCGCGCCGCGCTTCGCGCTGCTATTCACGCCGTGGTTTTCGTGCGAGTGTGGATCGGCCTGAAGAAATTTCTTGCGAAATAAACAGCACCTTTGTACTATTCATCTCTTCGTATTTTTGTCTATTTATTGTATGTTTTGTGTGTACAAGAATTATTAAATAAATAAATAAAAAATTGGAGCAATCACAACTTCGTTACTTTGATTTTTTGAATGTGTGTAAGCTGGACATACGTGTCTCCAGCTGACACATGCCATTGGGGCAAAACCAGTGATGTTAATCTAACCATCACTGTGGTTACTCGCTTAAAATGAGTCGCATACTTGGAGTGGCACCTTTAAGTCCGCCGCCAGAAACAACACTATCTCGGCAGCGATATGTTACCGATGGTAATCAATGATTGCCAGAGCTCATTGGGGGAAAGAGAAATACTGTTATTGCTATGCTAGCAACAGAGAAGACTTTGTTTTTGTAGCTACTAGCCAGCATAGTCAAGGCAGCATGCGACAGAGCTTTGTCCTCTCTATTGTATACAATGTCAAAGATATGGACTTGTCTGTGGGTGGCGTGGTGGTTATTATTTTTCATAATGTGAGCCGCAACCTCATCTGGCACCTTTGGAAATACAAAACTACTTTCTGTAAGAAGTGCAACCAAAGTTAAGTCGAAACTTCCGATTATTATTACAACTTCGGTTCCAACTTCGGCTCCGACACTTTTAAATTGGAGGTTTTAGTCGGAGGTCGAAGCATAACATAGCGGCTCGACGGCCTGCGTCGACTGTTATGAACAGGTTCATACATGTCGCGCGGGGAATCCCCCTGACTCCCGTTACGTACACTCTATCGTCAATTATTTTTTCACTTGTGGTTAGTTTGTTACGCAAATAAGAAGAAGAAATAGATTGAACAGAGACACCGCTTCAAAGCTTTTGTTCGTGAAGTATAATACACTACTTTTGGAGTCAATTCATTTGATTTAATATGTTTTAAAGCTTTTGTTCATTTAATATAATATAATAGGTATTCAATTCATTCATTCATTCAATTCAATTCTTTGAGATTCAATTCATTTAATTTGATTTCTTGTTTATTTGGAAACATGCCAATGTTTTTTCATTGTTTGTGTTTAATTTAAAAAAATAAATGGATTGAATAATATTTTATTTGTCCTTATATAAAAAAATCTCTACTGTCACTACTTCTGACCCTGCCTCCGTCTCCGGTTCCGACTCCGATAAATCAAATTTACTCCGCCTTCGGTTCCGATAAAATTACCTCCGTTACATCCCTGCTTTGTTACCTACAAAGCAGGGATGTAACGGAGGTAATTACAATAAATACATATAGTTGTATCACATGAAAACATAAAGGTCAAAATGTTTCGTATACAAATGTTAACAGACAGCTCCTAGTCTAAGAATATTATGTCAATACAAAAGCTAAAACGATCCAGACCGAATTAAAATAACTCTTATAATGTTAGAGCTAAAGTTCAGACTCGATAGCAATAGTATAATGCACGGATCGGCAACCGTGCGGTTGACCACTACCGATCGAATATTTTCAAATTTTTGGCGGGAAAATCGTATTTGGCTTATAATTTTGAAAGTAAAAGGCCTAGAGATTTGAAATTATGCCTCGTGTTTGCTCAAATTATAACATGTTATTTAATCTTTAAAAGAAAACTGCAACTTATATACTTACAGTAATTCACCATGTGTAAGCCTGTGTTACGTGCCCCCCAGCATACACATACTTATTGCTTCGTAGCTCAAAAACTATTCGAGCTAACGCCTTGCTGCAATTTTGCAGAGAATTTTGAGGTATAGTACATATTCGTAGCTTAAATAATTAGCATTAGCATAACCAGCTCGCACATGGTTTTATGATCGTAGTTTAAATAATATTTGAGTGTAATGGTGAGACTTTTTGTCTCTCATTGCTGCAATTAAGGGTTAAATTTTTTTACTATATTTTAAAACCCTCACATCACTGGTTTTGCCCCAACAGCATGTGTGGAGACACGTTTGTCCAGCTTATACACATTCAACAAATCATAGTAACGAAGTTGTGATTGCTCCAATTTTATGACTGAAACCTTAAATTGCTCCAATTATGCTTTAAAATATAGCATAATTAGAACTTCGATTATATCAATGAGGAAGCTGGAGACACACACATGTTCCAATGCTATTATTATATCCTATCCGGTTTCCATCATGTCTATTTGGAATGACGAGCGAAACCATGAGTCAAGTGAAGCTGAAAACATCGTAGATAGATTTCCTTCTGGCAAGATCTCCTTCTGGCAATGGTAGTATAAGGGTATGAGAAGTTGAGAAAGCCCACTAATATGCATTGATGAAACTTTCAAATCACGAGCTCTATTCACCATCTATGTTATTGAATAGACCTCTCCATCTATTCCGTCAATGAAAATGTAATTACTCTGATGATTAAGACATAGCATTAAATTGCCACCATAACCCAAATTCGGCCACAACCAGTTGTTATTTTATTACTTAAGTCCGAATTATAATTTTGATTTAAAATCAGATTAACAATGATGGAATTGTAAATTATAATAGTTATAATTGAAAATTGGTTAACTAATTTTTTTTTAAATGTGTTATTCATTAGAAACTTTTCATAATACGATAATGATCTAATTGTCTGGAGGTCTGGATAGACCTCCAGACAATTAGATTATATTAGATGTTAATATTTGTTATTAAACTCTTTATACACCAAAATATTAATCAGTAGGTACAAGAACAATACACATTAGATAGAACATTACAAATAGCGGTCTTTCACTAAATTGTGTTCTCTTCCAAACAACCTACCTATGAAACAGGAGAAAGGGTACAGTCACGGGTAGTTACCGGTGTACAGAGTGTTTAAATAAGGTACCTTCTCTTTGGTACATACTAAAAAAATAATAATAAAAATAAAATACATTTTAATATGCATCCTACTAATTATTATTTAATGGCAAAGGTAATTGGCAGCTCATTCCAGAGACGGACACTTTGTACAGAAAAATGGTGGAATGAATTGGCATTTTTAATTTTCGGAAGTTCTTGAGCACTTCAAATGTAATTCGTGGAGAAATGAAAAACGGTTTCTGAGGTAAGACGGAGTAGACGGAAGAAATAGTATACTAGATCTTAAGCACTTCAAATGTGATTCGTGGAGAAATGAAAAACGGTTTCTGAGGTAAGACGGAGTAGAAGGAAGAAATAGTATACTGTACAAGAATGATAGAATATGAGTATTCCGACGTAGGCGTATAGGTAACCTCTTGAGCTTATTTCGAAATTCTGAAACGTGATCATATTTGCGCAGACCAAATATGAATCTAATGCAAACATTTTGGTGTCGCTCAAGTTTGTCAAGCTGGTTTTCGGTGAGATCAAGATAGCTGACATTTGCATAATCTAGTATTGGGAGAAGCAGAGATTGGTAAAGCGTGATTTTGGTGGCAATTGGCAAGAAGTTACGTAGTATCCTTAATGAGCCAAACGACGCGTTCAATTTGCGACTAATATTCTGCAGCTGTACATTCCAGGATAGACAGTTATCAAATAAGTCGCCTACTATTTTAACACTATCGCTCAATTGCAGAAAACTGCCATTAAAATGGAGTTGAGGGAGGTGATTCCAAGGTACTTTAGCAATCATATGTGAGCTGCCAATCAAAATAACCTGGGTTTTTTGAGGGTTACAATA
This sequence comes from Pseudoips prasinana, assembly GCA_951640165.1. Lineage (NCBI taxonomy): Eukaryota > Metazoa > Arthropoda > Insecta > Lepidoptera > Nolidae > Pseudoips > Pseudoips prasinana. The sequence goes on along the minus strand of OX621236.1, from coordinate 14,471,344 downwards.
GAAAGAGTATGCCAGAAAGCATATTTGTTACTTCTACTGTGAATTCATTTTAATCTAGGCAGTACACATGCAGTATCGAGAATCAAACCAATTATATAGACAAAGGATTGTGTTCCTAAACCTAATTGATCCCAAAAAGGAATATTATAAAATCAAATAACAATATATAAACAAAGTAAGGTTTAATTCACGAAATACTTATAGCAAAAATAAATAAAATGATCATTACAATTTAATTAATTAAGTTGTTTAGTAATGACACTCATTCAATTAAACGTTAGGGGTATGTACGGCCAAGTTTTACGCTATTCTAGTCAGTGTTTTACACTTAGTTTTTATATAAAGAACTTCGAAATGTATAAACACGGTAGCAAATACTTTACTCAATAAGAAATACAAACCAAAACATATTGAAATTATTTTTTTTTAGGATTTTTATAAATAATTACATTAAACATTACACAATAATAATAATATCCTGAGACATCTATCCTATCCTTTGAAATCTATTATTGTCTTGATTAACAGCATACAGTGATAATATTTGACTATTATACAAAAACTGACTATCCTAGTCACATTTTGTACAATAGTCAAAAATTTATATTTTATTGGCACCTCTTACAACAAGCCCATTTAAGTACTCCCTAAGAGTTAATTGAAATAGACAATACATGCCACAACACATGAAGGCCTTCATGAAAATAGCTTACAGCTTCTCACTTTATTGACTACTAATCAATGCATACAATGTAATCACAGACAGAATTGAATCACAGATCCTCAAATATTTGATTAAGAACCCGCTTTGGGAACATACAACATTAAGATCTCAATTTAGCACTCAAAAGGCAGCTACCCATTTATTAACCAAAATATATTTACACCGTTTCATTTTCTCGAGATCAACAAATACAGTTCATTTTGATTTGACTGAAGAATAATGCTATGCTTATCAAAACAAGGTGATAATCTAATCATTTATTATATTGAGCAGCACCATCCTTAGCCAATTGATCAGCCATCTCATTGCCATGTATCCCCTTGTGAGCCTCCACATAATTCCATTTGATCTGTAACTTGTGGTGAACACTGTCTAAGTCTTTGAAATCTCTCTCATTCTTGACTGGCTCACCTGAAGCTAGTTTCCATCCTTTTCGTTTCCAACCTGAAGTAAAAGAAATATGTTAGTGAATTTAAATTGGACATAATTGTCATTATATCTCCAGTTGGACTGCTCATAGAACAAGAATGTGCGTGCAGTAGTATGTTCAACTGCAGATAATGAGGTCCTGGGTTCAAATCCTGGGTTGGGCTAAATAGTGATATAGGAATTGGTCTGCTAAGCAAATTTCTGAGCAATAGCCCAGAGTCTGGAAGTAGGTGGTGTCACACACCTACAACAGCATGTAAAGCCGCTGGTCCTATACCTGAATTCTTTCTGTTGCTTTTAACAGCTGGACTAATATAAAATCCTGTTCTCTTAATTTCTATTGAAATTTGATTTATAAGCTTGACTCTTTTACCTGGCATCCATTTTGTAACTGAATTGATGAGAAATTTGGAATCTGTATTAATTGACAGCTTTTTAATGCCATTTTCTAGTGCTTGTTTTATGGCCAGGGTTGCTGCCTGAATTTCACCACAGTTGTTGGTTGCTCTGCCACACACTGGCTCACTGACATTTAGAGGATGGCCATCCCCCCAGTAAACACCAAGACCAGCTCGCGCACCGCTCTTCCCATTAGATGAGCATGCTCCATCAGTGTACACTTGCACATAACCATCACTATCGATATCAAACTCGTTGCCTTCATTCAATTTACGGCTCTTCTTTTGAGGAGGTTCAATTAAAATAGTTTTCTTTGCACCTTTTTGGAAAATTTTATCAACTCCTTTCTCAAAGGTTTTCAGTCTTTTTTCAATATCATCCATTTGCTTCGACAAAATCATGCTTAAGTCATCCGAAGCATCAGAAAAGTCATCGTCATAGTCAGCTGTGTCGTTAGCTGTTTTGTTTTGTTTGGAAGTAATTTTACGTTTCGGAGCTTCCTTCGGCAAACTTTTTCTAACATTTGTGGATGTGGATGAATTCTTTTTGAGGTTATTGGTGATAATTGACGATAAACTAGTGTGTTTGTTGGGTTGCTTCGCCTTAGCACTTGTGCTCGTCCCCCCTTCGGATGTTATAAAATCTTGGGCATTCAGTACTGTATCAAACTTTTTGTATCTTGCACCAGGAAATCCTTTTACTTGTGCTTCACAGTCAGGCCATGTCATAAAAATGCCTGGAGTCCGACCTTTTGCAACGGCATAGAAAGGCATCTTTGAATTAATTACCAAGCGTTGTACAATGTATTTACTTTGTGAAAAAACGTTATGAGAAAATATCAGCAACGGTGACATTACATTACCATACTATCCACTAGGTTTATACTCTTTGACATCCGCCACAGCCTACATTTGTATATTGGACCAAAGATATTATAATAATAGGTCTTTACCTATGAAATTGCCGATTTGTATGAAAAAATTTAAACGAATTTTTTTCATGAATTTTTTTATTTGTATTAATCGAAGTAATCACCCATGCAATCAATGCATCTTTGCCATCGCAGTGGCAGTTTATTGATGCCCTTCTTAAAGAAATCAGCTGGACGGGAGGCAACAAATTCTTCAAAGGCATTTTGTACTGCCTCTCGGGTATTGAATTTTTTTCCCGCCAAGAAGTTATCCAAATTCTGGAAAAAGTAGTAGTCTGTAGGCGCAAGGTCTGGTGAGTAGGGCGGATGACGGAGAGCTTCCAACCCCAGTTCTTGCAACTTGGAGACCGTCTGCTGTGCAGTATGAGGTCGCGCGTTGTCGTGCAGGAGCAGCGGAGACGAGCGATTGACCAATGCTGGTTGGAGATGCGCCAGCTTCTCCATCATTGTGCTCAGTTCTTCACAGTACACATCTGCAGTAATGCTCACCCCGTTTGGTAAGAAGCTGTGATGAATCACACCGGCGCTAGACCACCAAACAGTGACCATCACTTTTCTAGGGGTAAGTTTTCGTTTAGGGCATTGTTTAGGTGCTGAACCAGGATCCAACCAACTTGCTGAGCGCTTGCGGTTATCAAACAGAATCCATTTTTCATCGCAGGTAACAATGCGGTTCAAAATTCCTTCATTTGTGTGTCTGTTGAGCAGTGCAAGGCACGTCTCGACGCGTACTTCGCGCTGGCGATCATTGAGTTCGTGGGGCACCCATTTGTCAAGCTTTTTTACCTTGCCAATTTGACGCAAATGGACCAATATTGTTTTGACGCTAACGTCGAAAGCTGCTGCTAATTCAGCCGTAGATTGTGTATCATCAGCTTCCACAACCGCCTTTAATTCGTCATTGTCGACCAAAGTCTTCGGACGACCGCGAGGTTCATTTTTCAGGTCGAAATTTCCAGAACGGAAGCGAGCAAACCAATAACAGGTGGTGCGTTGGTTTGTAGTGTTAGCTCCGTAAACGTCGTTGATGTTGCGTGCCGCTTGTGCCGCGTTGCTGCCACGACGGTACTCATATTCCATAATTACTCGAATTTTTAACGTATCCATGATGACGAAAAAGATTGAAATGCGATGAAAATGTAACACTAATCAATAAAGAAATGACTACTTTTGGAAAAAACAATCCATGTTTTTAAAATAAAATTAATTTGAAATTAGAATTCTTAGCCAAACAAAAATTATTTTGATTTGAAATGGCCAGTACTGCAGAACGGCAATTTCATAGGTAAAGACCTAATATTAAAGATAACTCAACATATTCTAAATACAACATATATAGATAAAATTACACCCAAGACGCAGAATAAATAATCATGCTCATAACAAAAAGTCCTTGTCCTGGATTGGGATCGAAACAACAACCTTTGACTAAGAAGTCAAGATCACTAGACAAGCTAAGATTGAGTTGACTAGGCCATATAGGATATTCCATTGAACTGCTTCTACATGAAATGGCCATATAGGATGGCCATTTCATGTAGCAAAGCTTATATGTATATATGGTGATGGTTGATGCCGAGCCGCTTTCATGTCACTTCTGTCTCTTATCGGCAAGTACTCCGAACCAGGCTTCATCACAGATCTTACGACCCTCCACTACACGTTTGCGCCATTCATCTCCATTTTCAGTGAGCTTTTCCCAGCTACAGTTGTCAATTTTAAAAGCGGCCATATCCCACTTAGTGCTGTCTTTAAAGCGAAGCAGAGGTCTACCGACATCGCGCTTCGCATTGACTACCGCACCCAACAGAACACATCGTGGTATTCGAGTGGGTTCCATTCTGTGCACATGCCCCAACCAACGTAAACGCTTCTGTGTAAGAAACGCTGTCAGGCTAGGTAGCTGCGCTATTTCTAGAACTCTCTCGTTAGTGACCCTATCTTGCCATGTAATGCCCAAGATCTTACGGAGACAAGGCATGTAAAAGGAACCTATTCGGCGCTCCTGTTTCGCATATGATGTCCACGTGTCTGCAACAACTGTCTTTTTTGTATTTTTAGACATGGTAAACAGAGAACAGGCCTCAGAAAATTTATCCACCATTAACTGAAGGTCGCCCGCAGAACTAGCCACAAAGGCTGCGTCATCGGCAAAGAGAAGACTGTCAACGAAAAGATCCTCACGGTTTCTTTTAGTTTGAGGAGAGAGATGTTCAACATCTTTCCGTCAGCCCTCGTGTGTAGATGGATACCCTGTCGGCCTTCGCCGAAAGCTGATTGTAATATTAGCGAAAAATATATTCCGAACAGGGTAGGTGCCAACACGCAGCCCTGGCGCACGCCTCGGCGAACGTCAAACGGCTCAGATGTACTACTCTGTCAAGAAAGTACCGGGAAAAGTACGGTCACCATAGCCTAGTTGGTAGTGCTCCTGCCTACGAAGCTGGTGGTCCTGGGTTCCAATCCCGGTAAGTGCAAATATTTGTGTGATGAGCACGAATATTTGTTTCGGAGTCATTGATTTTTTCTATGTATATAAGTATTTATCTATCTATATAAGTATGTATATCGTCGCCTGGTACCTATAGTACAAGCTTTGCTTAGTTTGGGGCTAAGTTGATCTGTGTGATATTGTCCCCATATATTATATTATATTATAAAGATCAATAATATACAAAATGTTTGTTATTCATCCAAATTTATATTATCACCTTCAAAGTATGCTCCTTCAGAAACGATACACTTACGCCAACGAATAATCCATTCTTCAAAACAGTTTTTAAACGCTGCTCTCGGAATTGAGTTCTGTTCTCGCCGCGAATTCTCCTTTATGCCTTCTACCGATTGAAAACGGGTACCTACCACGAAGTGGTAATTTGAGTTTAGGAAAAAGAAAGAATTCAACTGGAGCCATATCTGGTGAATATGGTGGTTGCTGGATTGCTGATGTGTTTGGTCAAAAATTCGTTCACAATGATGGCCTTGTGCTAAGGCGCATTATCGTGGTGCAAAATCCAAGAATTTTCTTTCCACAAATCTGGCCTTTTTCGTCGAATTTCTGTCTTAAACGCCGCATAACGCTCAAATAATATTCTTTATTTACCGTTCGACCTTCCGGTAAGAATTCAGAGTGCACCGCGATAGTCAAAGAAAACAGTCAACATGACTTTGACTTTTCATCGACTTTGGCGTGGTTTTTTCGGTTTCGGTTCAGTTGGAAGGCGCCACTCCGAAGCTTGTTGACTAGTTAGCATGTCAAACTCGTAAACCCACGTCTCGTCACCAGTACCAATGCGTTTCATGAATGTTGGGTCGGAATTGACTCGTTCTACCATGTCCTCAGCGACTTTCATGCGATTGAGTTTTTGGAGAAAATTCAGACCTTTTGGGACTAGCCGAGCGGCAACATGTTTCATACCCAAATTTAATTTGAATTTGGAACCATAAACAAATCATCCATTCCCGATACTTTTTTGACTGAATGTATTACCGTTAAAAACTACTGCACCTTTCATGCCCTCGTGGAAAGATTTGACGAGGCTCAGGAGTTTAGCCGGACACCCAATGCTCTCCAGACTCCAATGCATAGTATAGACCTTCCCTGCTGGCAGTGTCGAAGGCCTTATTAAGGTCAACAAACGCTATAAACAAGGGAGTCTTTTGTTCTCTACACTTCTCCTGTATTTGGGGTAGTGTAAAGATAATATCCACTGTAGAACGCTGAGGTCCGTCCTCAGCCACATTGCGCCTCAAGTTAGTATAAGACTATCTAGACGGCAAAAGCTTGCTGAGCGACACGAACCGACTCGAGCGAAAAGCTTACCGACTATGCTCAAAAGAGAGATGCCACGGTAGTGGTTGCAGTCACCGTGGTCCCCTTTCCCTTTGTATATGGTAGTGATGTTAGAATTAATATTATGTTTATGTACAAGTTTAGGTTAATATAAAATTACTTATTAGTCTCTAGACTAGATTGTAATACATATAAAGGACTATACTTGGTACTTTATTAAATAATAAAAAAATAATAAAAACAAATACCGCTTGCTTACGGCGTAAATTTAAATCATTGTCGTAAAATCGCTAGAGGTTCGCTGTAATAACTTTTTTCCTTTTTGGTGGTTTCTAGTTCTGTGTTAGTGTTGAATTTGAGATACATTCATTGTGTGCATGTCTGCGGACTGTCGAACGCTGATATTTAGAATTCCATAGTGAGACAACTAAATCTCGAAGATCGTCATGTGACGTATCGAGAGTTAGAGGCTCTATTAGGCATCTCAGGGACAACCATTCAAGGATCTTGCATAAAGCGCTTGGTGTGGGAAAACTAGTCTGCCGTTGGATACAGCTTTCTGACAATCACAATGCGGCCCGCGTCAGATGGTGTATGAAAACTCTGCAAAGTTTCAACCCAACCCATGGTTCAAGTTCAAAGTCAAATCATTCATCATCAAATTCTTGACCATCCTCCATACAGTCCTGTCCTAAGCCCTAACGATTTCTTTACATTTCCTAAAATTAAGAAATGTCTACGTAGTCAAAGGATCAAATTAAGAAAAGTCAGCCATTTTTGGGGGCCACCCAGATTTTTGGGGGCCACCCAGCTTTTTAAGGGTCATCCAGCTTTTTGGGGGCAACCCAGCTTTTTGGGGGGCACCCAGCAATATGGTAGCCACCTAGCTTTTTGGGGGCCACCCATATTTTTGGGGGCCACCCATCTTTTCGGGTGCCACCCTGCTTTTTGAGGGCCGCCCAGATTTTTGGGGACTATTTGTCATTAGTCATAAGTAAGTGCTCGCGTATATCGCAGCTGAAGATGCTGGACTTAAAAAGAGGCAAAAAAGTACGCCGCTCGACGTACGAGCCTATGTACCATTTTGTCCTCTTGCCGTGGAGACCATGGGGCTCGGAGGCAGCAGCTCATCTATTATTAAGGTCTCTCCAAAGATGCCCAAATTTTTTATGTGCATTTATGACGTCACATGTGCTCATGGAAACCGATTTAACGATTGATTAAGTCATTTCCAACCTATATTTATTTGAACGGTATCTAAGAAATCGATGTTCGGCGACTTAGCCGGTAGAGCCCCAGGACAGATATTTGTGTGCATGAACATGTCTATTTGTCATTAGTCTGGGTGTAATTATCTATATAAGTATTTATTTACAAAAAAAAAACGTAGTAGGTAGATATGTAGTACATCAGTACCTATTTACAAACCGGAAGACGCAGCGTGGGCAGGCCCCCTACAAGATGGACCGATGATCTTCACTGGAAAGTGCTGGATGCGGATAGCGCAAGACCGGCGATTGTGGAGATCTTTGGGGGAGGCCTTTGTCCAGCTGTGGACGTCTTTCGGCTGATGTGCTTTCTCTGTTAACCATGATTTTAAACAGAAGACTTCCTTTTACAGACGGAATCGATATTTGTATGCACTCATTTTTCTTGTAGGTCAGTTTCATTGCATCGCATGTACTGTCCATTGCCTATCTCTGTATCTACCTAAATGACCACAGTATCGTTATTTTAACCTTAGACTATTAAAGGCCATCGATAATTTTTTGATGTGAAACATCTATAGCCGCACGTAAAACAGATTTCTGGCGTGGCGACGCATGCCGTGGTTTATTTTTTATTATTATTTTTTTTGTTACTTTCACAATATGTTCTTTTCGACTTCGACTTCTACTTGGACTTCGACTTGACTTCGACTTTGACTTCGACTGCGACTTATACTTCGACTTTCGAGTTGTGAGGGTATATTGCCACGATCACATCGAGCTCTGCGTTAAAAATAAATTAAAATTGTATATCGGCGTGTAAATAAACATTATTCCATCGTAAAATGTTCCCAATAAAGTAATTTATCTGTGATAATATTAGAAAGTGTACAGTGCCCCTTTTAACTATAAAATATAAACAAACGAAGACTGCGATCCAACATAAAAGTCAAAGTGTCACGGAAACCTAAATAACTCAACGTAATATTTAATAATAATGAGTAAATACAGTGAAAAACCATTACATAATAAACAATAAAACCATTAAAAACAATAAAAAGTGAAGTGTACAGTGTTATTCTATGCTACATATTTAACGCATGACTCATAATAACGAAGTTGTTTATTTAAAATTTGTTATACCAATGAAGCAAAGAAGAATTTCACGCACTTTAGATAACAGCTGATAGCCAAGCGGACAAGATATTTCTTTCCAATATAACACTATGGAAAACGATAATATAACGTTTAGAAAGCTACAAAGGTCAAATTTGCTATCTGAATCTATGAATTCATTATTTGACTCCACAGTAGGGTTGTAACGGAGGCCTCTTAGCGGAGGCGGAGGCGGATGCGAAGATTACGGATTACACCTCCGCGGATGCGGAGGTTAACGGATGCGAATGCGAAGGTGAAAGTGGATGTGAAAAAATAGTATTTTATGAGTAATATTAATCATTTTTTTAATCTCTTTCCATAAAAACACTTTCATACCTCACTTGTTTTTGGCTTCGTGTGACTTGAGTAAACAATAACAATTACTTCGCATTGCAAAGCAAAATTCGGCCGTACGACTGAGTCGTCATCGGTCGTCGCGGCTCGCGCATTATTATTATTCTATGATTTATTTTTATTTTATTGAAACTTATTCCACAAAACTACAAAGGCGGAAATTTTTGGCTGTGTGGCTGACGGCCATAAAGAATATCGCCACCCACTCTCATCCTGTGGGGGGACGTGTCTATCTTATTGCGATCGCCAACCCGTCTGCCAATCGTGCCGATTATGGCAGATCCCCTCAAATGAAGAACACAACTAAACCGCTGCCCCCAGTCCCCGGCAGCCATGTTATTCCAAGCCGTGGTAACAGCAATGGATTCGGCAAGGCAGAAGGTGCTACGAATTCCCGGCAGATTCCGCGTTACTAAAACTGACGACCACTGGCCCTGGCAACATACAACACACGCACACTGCGAACCGACGAGAAAATCATCAAACTGGAGGAAGAATTGAGGAGGTTACATTGGCATATAATAGGATTATCTGAAGTCCTAAAAGACACGATAATCCTGAAATCCGGGAACTTATTTCCGGGAGGGCGACCAACAGTCTCAAGGTGGGAGTGTGTCGACTAGGGTTGCGTTGCGTACCTTATACTCAGAATTTATTCGTTGAAGGTCATACAAGTATACGCGCCGACTTAGACGCACTCCGACGATGAGGTTGAGGTCATGTATGAGGATATATCTAGAACCATACATTCCTCTAACACTTATTTAACTGTGGTCACGGGAGACTGTAACGCGAAGCTGGGTAAACTTTTCGGGAATGAGCTGAGAGTGGGGCAATTTGAAATGGCCTTCATGGAGAAGGAGGGGCTCTTTATGATGAACTCCTTTTTCAAGAAGCCGGATAACCGCAAATGGACCTGGGTAAGCCCCGATGGTAAAACAAAAAACGAGATAGACTTTATTTTGTCGACGATAAGACAGAAGTTCAATGACGTCTTTGTGAAATGAATGAAATAATAATGAAATAATGAAATTTATTCAGCACTTGGGTATTAACATACACTTGTACTTGTCAAGTTCACAATGGAGTACATAAACATAGTCGAATATAGTATAAAATTTACTAAAATATAATTATTAGTCTAAAAAAATGTATCTATTATTTTGAAATTTAGTTGTACAATATTAAAATTAAAGAATTGAAGGCAATGAGCATTTGGCTAGCGCAGAAGGCTCTTAACCAGTACCTTAAATTAAACGATTAATACCCGAGGCCACCCTTTTAGGGTTCGGGCCACAGCTCAGGGGGCCGCTGAAGCAAAAGGACAGAATTCTAAGAGAGGGTGTGATCAGTTGCACGGATCACCAATGACGTTTTAAGGGGCCAAAGCGATCCTCGCCACTGAGGAGCCTACCCTAGCTAACCTGCGGCTTTCTCTAGCTACCTAGGTGGACGACCCGGAGAAGAAAGCCACAAAAAAACTCCAGGCTTGCTTTTTTCGTCTTCTTTTGCTTTTTGTTTTCGTTCTTTTTTTTTTTAAATCATGTATTTTCTTACATTGTGATGGGCGTTATGTAGGCTAATGCACGCACAGAACCGTTGTCATCTAATGAATCAAAAAAAATTGTGAGATAATAAACAATAACATTAAATTTCACTCAAGTAATTAGAATAACCTCTTGCTAGATGAGAAAACGGTGGGTACATCCGCGTACATTTACAAAATTAACAAGTCACACGAAGTCAACCAGAGGCAACGACTGTATGAAAAAATAAAATATTATGAGTACCCCAACAGCAGTTCGACCAGTTGCCGCAAGCAGCACCCGTTCACGAGTATGACGTGAGGGCCAGCCATCGTCTCCCTCGCCATATTAGAGGGAAGGAAATGACCCGACCCACAACGCCACCGCAAGCATTAACATACAATGGGAGCATGACGAACTTACAACAGGTAGTTCATATTGAAGTCGTTAACAGCCTTCGGCCGAACAGCGTTTGACATGTTCAAGATAATATACATTTGTTTAATACTCACTCAACAGACAGATCTCAAAGTCTTTGACTCGCGACACGCGCCCAATTAATACAAAATGTATTAAAAAAGCCATCGAGCGGAATAAAGGCTCTTAAAGTGTTAGCAAGAGAACTGTGTGTTGGGCAGAGCCAACTGACGAAGCTGAAGACTGAGGATGGCAGCATCGTCACGTCTCGACCTGAGTTGCTGGGAGAGATCGAGATGTTCCATGGACAGCTGTATACGAGAACCCAGTCACTTGTCGATAGTTAGGCCTCAGATCCCAGAGCACAACTAACCCGACACACATAGGCGAAAAATCAATAAAAGTCGGACAAAACCTAAATGGGTTTTAATATTATAGGAAACGCTTAAATATGGAATTATATGTAAATAAAACAACGTAGAAAATATTTATGACAAAAATGATTTAATATCAGGTTCCTCTAACATATTTAACACATCTGTACACAATGGATCCGATTTTTTACCAACTAATTTTCTTAAACGACGACGATCCTTAAATAAATAAAATAAACCAGTTATAAAAGGATCGGAAAACACCATTAATCTTTTAAATGAATCTTCCATTGCACATATTACACGTATAGTACGTGTAAAAAAGAACGTTTATTACACAATTTAAATAATAGAGGGTAAAAATCACTAGTCATAGTTTCAAAAGACAAGTTTGTTAAAGCGTCGCGTACGGACGCATTAAAATATGATTGCCTATTCTGAATCAATGTTCATATTTTCTAAATTTACTAGAAAGATACCTCGGAGGTTCCGTATGGTACACTTTACCCCTTCATGAAAACCAAAAACATGCAAATAATAGTTAATTTCTTTAACATTTTTTTAAATGTAAAAAACAGAAGTATTCTTATAAAAATATAAATAAAATACATGTTTATTACCTCCTGGAAGGAAATGCCTCACAAAAACTTTAACTTTCACGACACAAATGATGAAAAAGCTACCACATAAGTAACACTATGAGCGCCGTAAACACATCCGCTGTTGAATAAGTCAAACTTTGGAATGACACCAAAACCCGTAGGTGACTCATAACCAGTGCGATGGTGCGTTTAGCATGCATTGTTTATCGGATTAGCCGATAAGAACAAGTTCTGAAATTTTTGAATACTTTTGTGTTTTTTGGTTTTGTCCGACTTTTATGGATTTTTCGCCTGTGTGCGACACTTCACCGAAGACATCCCGGACGTCAGCATGTGCGAGATAAGAATCACTCTCAAACAGCTTAAGAACAACAAGGCGCCTGGTGATGATGGACGGGCCCTTCAGAAGTTATTTAACACCGTCATAATAGAAGGTCAAACGCCACAAGTATGGCACAGAGGTGGTGGTGCTCTTCTTCAAAAAGGGCGATAATACCCTCTTGAAAATTTACAGACCTATCACAATGCTGAGCCATGTTTACAAGTTGTTTTCTGCTGGCTGGGCAGCATTCGGGAAGCTACTCAATAACTTCTCGTCCCATATACCGCAGTGTTTCAATTCGAAAGTCTTCGACCAGTGTGCGATGCCAGTGATGACTAACGGAACAGAGACGTCGTCGCTCACTATAGGTCTTATCAGGCGGCTCAAGGTCACCCATAGAGCAATGAAAAGAGCTATGCTTGGAGTTTCCCTGCGAGATCGAATGAGAAATGCTGAGGTTCGCAGGCGAACCAAAGTAACCGACTTAACCCGAAGAATTGCCAAGCTAAAGTGGCAGTGGGCAGGGCACATAGCTCGTAAAGCGGACGGCCGCTGGCGCAGAAAGGTTCTCGATTGGCGACCACGAACCGGATGATCTTGAGCGGGTCGCTGGATGCCGATAGCCAAAGACCGGCAATTGTGGATATCTTTGGGGGAGGCCTTTGTCCAGCTGTGGGCGTCAATTGGCTGATATGACGATGATGTTGACAAAGGCGGAATTGATGCCAAAGGCATGCTATGCCAGTCGACCTTTGGGTGATGCAGAGATATATGATTATGCCGTAAATAAAACTCCGTTATAACTCCGCAAAGAAATTGCGGAGGCGGAGGCGGATGCGGAGGTACGATTTCATGCGGAACTTCCGCAGTAACGGAAGCGGAGGCGAAGATCCGTTACAACCCTACTCCACAGCTATGAGCTTACCAAACATATCATTACAAGACAATGAAGTAGTAAACGAGTTAAAAGAACAAATTAATAAACTAAACACTGACTTACAAAGTGCTAATAAGGAGATAGATACCTTACTGTTTGATAATATGAGACTTAAATCTGACTTAGAAAAATCAAATAGAGTAATTGAAATGTACAAAAAAGTCGGGTTAGATAGTCGTCTGACACCACGCTCAATGCAAAAACGTAAAATTAAAGCACGAAGACTAAGTCTTAGTACAGTATCTACGCCATTACGAAATCACTATTCCATTGAATCAGAAATGATACAAAATCATAGCGAAATTCAAGATATCCAGCCGGTTAGTGATTGCCACGACACCTCGTTTCATGTTAAAGATCAGTTAAGACTAAATACTACTCCCAAAGTCCCTTCAAAGACTACAGAAGCTAAGAGAAAAATAATCATTCTGGCGGACCAACAAGGACGTAATCTTCAGAAATCTCTGCAATCCCTGGTTGGTCATAAGTTTATAGTAAAATGCTATAGCAAATCTGGTGCAAGGATACATGAAGTATTGAATTCAATAGGAGAAGAAATCCAGACCTTAAATGAAAATGACTTCATTTTAATATTAGGAGGTATAAATGATTGTAGCCCCTTTGAGTTCCAATCTACGCTGAATAGCTTTTTTATAAATTGTTTTAATTGGGTTTTGTATTAATTGGGCGCGTGTCGCGAGTCAAAGGCTGTCTAGATCTGTCTGTTGAGCTGCCGGTATCTGGTAGCATCATCAGAGGATGTCAAAACCATTTTCCGTATTTCTTCCTTTAGCTGCAGGGTTTAGTCAGAGATCTTTTTGGTTCTGTTTGTACAGCGGGCCTTAAAGTCCCAGCCGTATGGACAGCAGAAGCTGTCCATACGGCTGGGACAGGTTCGTAGAAACGAACCTGTCGTGGTATGACTGCACTCGGTTTTGCAGTTTGATCTGAAAGGGTTCCGGGTTTTCGATGTGGATGGGTAAAGGTCGGAGCATAGACTTTATCAGTCGGGACTCGGGACTTCTGGAGCTTGACATTAACGTTCAATGAGCCCCGCCTGTGATCGCTCCCGCTTTTAACCGTATTGATCACAAATACGTCATTGAACATCTGTTTTATCGTCGACAAAATAAAGTCTATCTCGTTTTTTGTTTTACCTTACCATTTGCGGTTATCCGGCTTCTTGAAAAAGGAGTCCCTCCTCTATGAAGTCAAATTGAAATTGCCCCACTTTCAGCTCATTCTTCATTTATTGAGATTAAAAAAATTTTTTCACAACCACTTTCACCTTCGCATTCGCATCCGTTAACCTCCGCATCCGCGGAGGTGAAATCCGTCACCTTCGCATCCGCCTCCGCCTCCGCTAAGAGGCCTCCGTTACAACCCTAGTGCGAACTATTGCATTCTAGTGAGTCAAGCGTAAGCGACTAAACTATCGGTGAAGCGTTGCAGGCAGGATCTAGTATCAGGCCCCTTTCACTCGACCATACCTACTGCGATAAGTGCCTACAATTTCGCCGCCCCTCTCTCGGTTGTCATCGCTCGCGCGCAGAACACTCTAATATTATAAATAGTGAACAACAAAAATCTCGCATCACAAGTCTAGTCCAAAGAATAGCTTATCTGACGGATTTGTGTCGAAAAAAGTAGACAAGAGTGTGTCATTTCTTACATTACCTGCAAATGCGGAAAAGTTAGTTCATATTAATTTAAATACCAAAGTAGGTGCTTGGTAGGAGATGATTATTTTTAGATTCCAAATAAGTATTTTAATTATGTTGTTTCCTACCTATCTAATTAGCATGTGCAGTCGTATATATATTTTATTTGTTGAAATATCTTAACGATTTTGGTGTCGAATGCAAGATCTAGGTCTAAAACTATTTTATCCGTTTGAATCATGTAAATCAGCCCGGATTATGAAGTCTTAGTAATATAGTGAAAATGTAAAAAACGTAGGTAGTTAGACGATGAATAGGTATTATAGTAGCAGCGGCAACTTGAAAACCCAACGACAGTGTAAGCGTTAGAAGATAACGGCAACATTTAGGTGAATATCGCGTTAGGGTTGACATGCGAGCTGAATTGCACTTTGTTTCTTAGTAACAAGAGTAATTTTTTTATAAATTTTCCTGGAAATGCTGCTTCTGTATCAATATGAGCGTTTAAAAAATAAATTGGTGCAGCTAGGCAACACGGGCTGCTATTTACGTCACGCGTACTAATTTTGCAGTAAGCGCTATGCGAAACATCATGACGTCACATGTACTGTCGCTGAAATATCACCCCCATCCTCGAATATTGATGTAGTGAGCTGTTATTTTCAGTATTCAGATTCTGTCGCTCCCCACTAACATGACTTTCACCATGATTTGTTATTGGTACGGATGTTAACGCGTTATCTACGTTATGGTATGGCAAATACTGTTTAAGCGATACAGAACGGCGGTACGTGTGGAAGATTTCGTCGCCGAGATAAATCTGTCAATACATAACACCTGATGTACCACCTACTTACTGTAGCCCTACTGGCGAATCTTTTATTGACGTAAATTTTTCAAGCTCCGAAGTTCATGTTTTATCTAACGCTTCATCCAGTGATCGCCGCTTAATCCTGTAAGAGTTCTTTCTTCGGTTGGTAAGAGACTAAAAAGACTGCCTATGATGTTTCCGGTATCTATAGATACTGGCTCAGAGGCGGTAATTGAGATTTTTTCAGAGCTCAGACTAACAACAGAAGAATGTGCTGTAATTATTTCGGATACTTTTACCTACCGTGCCGATATAAATGTTATTAGTATGTATGCAGATATCAATAAAAGGGGTTTGAAATAAAAAGAAAGTAAATACAGTAATGTACTTTATTAGGAGACTTAACAATAGGTCTGCCATCGTTTTATTTTAATGTTAACACACCATTTCATTGTCACCACTAATGTCTGTAAAAAATCTTAGGTTCCTATATTTAAACAATGTTCAATTATTGTGATTCATCTCGGCATTTAGTTATCCCACTAGTTTGTTAATTAAATGACAGTCTACAATACTGTGCATTATTAATGTAGTTCTAATAAATAGTGAAACAAAGATAAGTAAGGAAGTATAATTGATATTATTCTCATATGCAAAACAACTAACTTATTTTTAATCTATATTGGTAGTGATAATATAAAGTATATCGTACCTACCTATTGTAAATTGAAAATAATTAAACTAAATTCATTAAAAATTACAAACATTAATTGTCTAATTTCATTACTTAATTGTTAAAATAATGGACCTTTACAGTGTTAGGCTTTTTCGGAACAAACCTATACCTTATTCGCTCCATAGACAACTCGTTTTTACTAGCTTCCCTGATGAACAATGTTGATATTTTTAGAGAATATCTATGACATTGCTATCGTAATACTATGTTAAATTAAGTACATATAACATTATAATACGCTGATTTTGTCAATAAGGTAATGATTCAATAAATTGTGAGGAGGTTATTAATTGTAATATTTCGATAGCAATTAAATGTCCGGTAAAAGTACTAACTATATTCCGCGGCGGCGCTAGTAAAAAATAATCGAGCACGTTCTCAATAATTTTTGAATATATCTCATAAATTGAGTTCAGATGTTAATAAATTCAATACAACAGAAAACATAAAATTATACAGATACATATACTTAATATATACTTACTATAAATTGCAAGTAAATAGGTAACCAAAGGACCAAACAAGAAAATTAAAATGGCACTATTACGAAACATGGCTGGTGCTGCTTACAGATCATTAGTATACATGTCATACAGTTAATGACAACATTATTAGCCTTATTAATGATTAAAACAATTACATATAACAAGACATATAGACCAACTCATATAACAACTAACTCTAGAGAAGAACATTTGACAGTCAACCTTATCAAATACCTTACAGACCGGTAACTAATACAGATCTAAAATTAACTAATTACTCGCAACTATAAAACAGCTCACCTCAAAACCGCTAGGTATATAAAACATACCCCGATAAAATTATTCTAATTAATAGTACACAACATATTAATAAAATTTGTTAAAAATGTGAACAATCGTTTTGGTTAATACTTGGTAAAATTAGTTCAGTTGAGGAATTGTAAATAGAAATTGTTTAGAATGTTAACACAGACAATATTATTGGTAACAATTGAGTCTGATGTGATTAAAAACTTTCTTACAAAACCATACAAAATGCCAATCAGCTTACCCTGTATGGGGCGAAGACTCCATGCCTCTATAAAGCGTTCGACCAATTTTCCAGGCTTAAAGTTATGACTCATGTGTTTCTCATCGGTGGATTTCATTCCTCAAGTCTTTGTCAGCATGTTAGTTTCCTAGCTGACGTATTTTTGTCAAGCAACTGTTAATTTATTTTCTGACGAATCTTTAAAAATGCTTAACAATTTTGCTATCAATCATATTGCAAGTGATTATCATTCGTAAACACGGAAATGACTAGTCTTAATATTATTTGAAGATGAACCGTGCATCGATGACGTCAAACCACATGCCGCTCGCAAGAAGGCATCTGGATATTGTCTATAGACAATGATCGCTTCTGTAATGCCTAAAGCGTACATTTTGAATGCCACCAAAGCAAATGAATATTAAAATTATAAATGCGAAAGTCTGTCTGTCTGTCTGATACGTTTTCACACCTATACCGCCTAACGGATGGTAATAAAAAAAAGTGAATTACAAGTTACAGTAAGTTACAAAAAGTAACTTACTTTACATTACGACTCAGGTGAAAACATGGCGCGCAGCTGGTTATAAAAATTTTCGAAATTACATTACTAGGTAAAATTATTGTGTTGCCGGAAAACCTCAATGTGCCTGACACTTGCAATTCCCTTTTAATCCCTTTTAAACCCAGAGATGATACCGACGCTGATTTCTTCTTATGCTTGCATAGGGAGAAACCACCGTCTGTGCGAATATTCTGGCCACTGGCTGACTGAAAACTGAGCCTTAGGGGCTTCTCCATGTGTTACTCTGCGGCGGCAGAGGAAGTACTGGAGTGGCGGGGTTGTGGCGCGTGATAACTTCTATTCTCTTCTATATTTGCCAGCTACTCGTCGCGGGCCTGATAAGATGGGGACGATAAACAGGTCTATGAAGGCGCACTGTGCCTGTGTTTTCCGCGGCATGCCAATAGCGAGGACGTGGCTTGGGAAGAAGTCAGTCGAGTACGGAGTGTAACTTTTGTACCCCCGGTCTGACCCCTAGTTTGACGGGGTCCTTCAAGTCCCTTCAAGTGAGCTAACCTGTCGGACTGCGGTGATTGCGCGAATGATTCCCGTGCGTTAAAATTGTCGCGAAAATTACCGTGAAATTTAGTGGAGTATGCTGACATTAGGATGGCAATCTCACATACCCACCGTATCCCCTGCGACGGCATACGTAATACGATTCCCTTGCGTTAAAAAGAATGGCACTGTGATTGTGATACTGACATGAAATTACATATAGTCGTAAATTTGCTTGTTGCTAGTTGTTGAATGGCGTTGTAATGCACGGTCCGAATAGGTAGGTACGGAAGAATTCGGTGATTATTTCGTGATCTAACAGTAAAATTAAATGAGGCACAAATTTTTTACATGCATGTTAACCATACATTAGTTTTTGAAACTAGTCGAAAACAATTAAGATTTTAAATCGTTATTAACATTAAATATTATGAAATTCATATAACTTAGTACGTAATTATTATGTTTAACGAGGATTATTTTATGGTTTTAATAACTGTAAATAAAAAAACATCATGAATAATTAAAGTCAGTACTTTTGGTGATTACGATAAAAAGTTTCTATCAACCGATTCTTTGGCTGCGAAATATTATTGATTTGAATACTTGTAAATCAATTTACATCAAGCGGTAGACCGTCAGTTTGCTAGAACAGCACCTGTAGACTAGATTATAACATAATCTAGAGTTCTTCTACTCGAAACTGTCACGCACCTCCTCAACATTAACTCTGTAAATGCCTCTTCACTACATTTACAAAATCTGGCAGAAAGGCCAGTTGAGAGTAGAGGAATTCTAGCTAGCATTACCTAGAAGCTTATCATATACAGCTGCCTTCACTATATTTCACTACTTTCATTATAATGCCGATACAAACTCCTTAGTATGAACCCGCATACTTCATCAATATTATTTGTCTGGCTAGTAAACTAGCCTTAGAACGTGATCTCCAGACAATCTTATTCCGTATAATGGTAATATTCCGTAGCTTAGTAGTAGAGTGTCGTAGTAGTGTCTGTGTGAACAGTTTAGATATCAAATCACACTAATATTATAAAGGTGAAAGTTTGTGAGTGTGTATGTTTGTTACTTCTTCAGGTCTAAACGGCTGGAGCGATTTTAATAAAATTTGGTATGG
The DNA here is from genome assembly GCA_951640165.1 of Pseudoips prasinana. Classification (NCBI taxonomy): domain Eukaryota; kingdom Metazoa; phylum Arthropoda; class Insecta; order Lepidoptera; family Nolidae; genus Pseudoips; species Pseudoips prasinana. The sequence goes on along the minus strand of OX621236.1, from coordinate 14,451,747 downwards.
AGTTAGCTGACACCCTGGATTAACACATAGGCTATCATTTATAAAGTTTATTACGGATAAACCCGCGGGTAACAGCTAGTTATATATATTTTTTGAAACAGGCTTACCGATTTGTTACTGATGTTAACGTTAACAACGACGCCATTTCGGCTATTTATATCGTTCTTGGATAAATCTTGAAAACAACACAATGCTAGGACACTCTACTTACACTAACGAAAATTTTTCACCACGATGAGATTCGAACCAGAGACCAGAACCTTATCTTGGAAACGCACGATCCTATCGTGCTGCTGACTACTAGAGACAGACGCTGAGGTCGTAGCTTTGAATCCCATAGGAGAGTAAGTTTTAATTTTCATTCTTAGTTTCTTTATACCATCAGAGATATATTATTGAAACGTGTTTATACCGAGATCGTCCATTTGATTCCAAACACGATACGCTTATATACAAGTGTTTATGGATTATATATGCGACTTCTCGTAAACACAAACAATAACTATACAAGGTCCAATTATAATCGTGGATCACAAACATACCACATTATTATATATATTATTAGAATTTCATTTAAACCATTTACTTAAATAGAAATAATTACACACACAGACTCTAAAACTTAGAATACAAAAAAGAAACTCAAAAACATATTAGAAAGAATTAATGCAGCAAAATGCCTACTTATAAATTAGGAAAGATTTTAATTTTATATTCAGATTAGTCTGAAGTTTACTACATCAATGTTTTCCACACTCTCCCAATACACCCTACAATCCGTCTGGCTCAAGTCTGCCAGCGACTCTTGGTCCCAGAACACTACCTTGAGGCAGACAGCTCGTACATTATGATACATTTCAAAAGAAGGATGCAGGCAAGGAGACGACCCAATATCAAAAATATCTCTATCTACTCGTACTATTCTAAATTAATCTGTGCGTGTTTATCATACTGACTTTTTTCACGATCAATAAATTAATAAATAAAGCTATATGGACGACTGATTTTAATGACGGCGACTCCATTTTAATTATTCTTATTTGCGATATTTGAAATGATGATTATGATTTGGATGGAGGAATGATATGAATTCGTATTATCGTAGTGACGGATACAAATGAATCACGTGACGAGGATAGAGTACAATTAATTATTTTACTTTACTTAGGCTGACACTTATATCTAACTTCAAAACAACACATGAACTCGTGTGCAAACAAAATACAATCGTTTGATATGGTTAATTTGAGACAAATAAAAATAATACATAAAAACTACGCTATCAAAATGCTGTAACTAGTCTATGCGATACTAACTCAACGTTCGAAGAAGTTTTTAAGTTCAATGCTAACGCACTTTACGTTCTAGGTCCGGCCTACTAGTCTATTCGTTCGATCACGGAATCGTCTACATCGCTACACGACACAAGGCACGTATCGACCGCTAGGATACGCTGAAAAAATATTTTCTCTGTTCGAACAACGGATGAAACGACATCGCACAACTATTCTAAATCTGATATCAGGTAATGTAAGTAGGTAAACTTTCATTTTCACGAATTGTGTAATCTTTGGTGTACACTGAACAACACGCCCGCAGCGCCTCCTATATGGAGCACTCGTCGCTGTCGCGAGCGTAGTCCTCGTCCTCGTCGTCGGGCCGCGAGCACTTCTTCTTGAGCTGGCCCGACACGACGCCCGTGTGCACCTTGCTGAACAGACTGCTGCGGTTCAGCCGCGACACCTCCCGCTGCGGGCTGAGCCGCTCCGCCACCGCGCGCTCGTAGTTGTCCGATATCTTGTTCACTCCGTTGACGGGGCTGGTGACGGGCGACTTTGGCTTGGTCGGGGACAGCGCGCTCGGCTTGGCTTCCCCTGACTTGTCGAAGAGCGCCCCGCTCGTGGCCGCCGTGTAGGAGGGCGGGTCCTTGGCTCGCGCGCCACCGGCCAGCAACTGCGAGTAGAGGAAGCTGTTGTTGCCGAAGCTGGCGTAGCGGTTGTCCATTTTGCCGTTGACCATCATCAGGCTGACTGGCTTCTCTGGAGGCACAGGCTTTTCGGGGAGCTTTTTGGTCTCAGTGAAGCCGTTTTTGGCGGGCGCATCGGGCGCGTTGGCCCAACGCTCGCCGCCGATGGAGTAGATGGAGCTGAGGTTGACGTAGCCGGGCTGCCCTTGCGGTCCGGGTGGCTGCGCCCGGGCGGGCTCACGCAGGCGCGCTGTGCTCTCGCTGAGCGTGGACTCCTCGACGCTCGAGTCCTCCACCGCTTCCGTGTTGGTGATGTCGTCAATGTTGGGCGAGAGACAGTCCTCGTCCGTCTCATCGTACGAGCTGAAACATATCATCCATGTTATTGCGTGCCAGTCGTCGCCATGTCGTCCAATATCATAGGTATGTACTGAATGCAAGTGAACGAGTTGATCGTTGTTAGTTTCGCTCCATGCTTTATGCCGACTCTCAGGATTATTAACAAACAAAAGCTCAAATTGATTCGTCTCGTGTGGAGTGAGGAAGGTTGGGGTACTTACGAGGATAATATATTATGTATTTCATCAGTAAGGCAGACAAAGTCCTCAGAAAAAGCAAAATCAACAGCAGAGACTATTGGGACGGGACATTTAGAGTTCTGATTTCATTCGTCTTATTATTATGGTAGTTTAATCAAATGTCATACACTTCAGTGCAAATGTTCATTCTTTTAAGCGACAAATCGTCATGAGCAAAATGCAATGGACACAGTGTGCGGTCGCACAATCAAGCTCAGTTCTCAAGCAGCATCGGCTCTCAGGTCGAGTGTCTGAATATGGCCGCAAAGCCACATGACCACATATCAGCCTGACCGCAGGGCCTCATGGCCGCATGACCGAGAGGCCGTGTGACTGCGGGGCTGCATGGCCGGTGCAACAAAATTACACAATACATACACTGCAAATCACCAACACAGTCTTACCCTAGCATAGCCAGATCTGTCTTCCTCCCTGATGAAAGAAAGTTCAATATATAATGAATGAAAATAAATATAGATAAAAGTACAATTATATACATACATAGAAATAAATAAAGTAATAGAAATGAAGGTTGGTACTATAATGAGTTTAACTTGTGATGTGTTACAATGATTGTAATAGATAGGAATGCATTCTTTACATTAATATTACTGACTAGGTGTGTTTGCATTCAGAACATATCGTAGAGCTTGCTAGTTATAGATCTATATAATTATTGTTACAAGGGTTTCCGTGACACAAGCTATCTGAAGACGATTCAAAGACAGCAAAAATATAATATAAGAGCCAACCCTACTTGCCACTTCCTTCCCTGGATTTTGCTCATAGTCTTGGCAGACTCATAAAATTAATATTCCTGAGTCTGCCAAGACTATGGCGTTTCGTTTTTGTGGTTAAACCTATTTTTATACATGACAAGTTATGACACTCCAAAAATCATAACAACTTGTACCCAACGGCGCAAATGAAATGTGGTCAAATGTAACAACGAAAAATAAAACAGTCAGGCTACACCTTTATGTAGTTTCGTTACAGACAAAAAATGTAATGGTATTGAAGGCGGGAAAAGTACAAAACAAAACTCTTTTTTGAGTATTTTAGAATAGTCTTCCTTTTCATTCATATGCGTGGAGAGTGGGTCAGTCTTGGCAGTAGGGATTCCTCTCAAGTAATTAGTAAAGTGTTCACTGAGGTCGCCTAGGTCAGTGGTATTGCATCACAACCGTGAAACGATTCAAAGGTGGGTAATGCTGTCATTGAATCATTATTATATCTATATAAACTTGTGTTACGGATGCAGGAAAGTGCGGGTCCTAGACAGAGTCATTCTTCAACAATGTGCCGCATCAAAATGCATCAAATGCTTCATGTTTCTAACATCATCTAGTGCGGGATCAGAACATTTCTATTCTAAATTCTACTTTACCACCGAGTGTGAATTTTATTTATTTGTATAATCTGAGTCCATTTAGTCCATTAATTCTGCACAATTCATAGAATCGTTTCACACACTTCTTTTTCTCTGACTCTTTCATTAGCCTATATAACTGCCTGTTTATGATAGAAACAAAAAATATTATAACATGTGTATAAATAAATAGTATATAATATTGATGATGGTATGTTATATAAATTATGGTTGCTTACATCTGGTCCTGAGCGTCACTTCCTCCTTCTTCAGCTACTAGTAATTCATATTCTTCAGCTGCAAATCTATCCCATTCTGACATCTGAAATCATTATTAATTACTAAGCTTGAGCAAAACAAGTGAAATACCGCATTGTGAGGTGGCAGCTTGACTGGGAAAGTAGCTACACCTTATTAATTACAGTTATTTCCTCAGTCAAATAACTCATAGAACTATAAACGCTATGCTTTAAAACTCTAATAATTTGTTAACATTATAATGCGGTGTTCCTCCGCTTGAACAAGTTCACCGTTACAAGTCAAGCTCATACGGCTAATAGTTCCGTGGTGACAGTGTGTGGTGTAATAGCATATGGTATCAACAGATGCCGACTTGTTAATATTCAAAAATGCAGGCATTCGAAGGTAAAGATAAAGGAAATAAAGTCAGTACTTTGCGAAAGACTGTACGTCACGTTTGAACATTACTAACGATATATATGCCAACTGCGTTTAAACTTCCCTGATGTTAATACTGCAGTTATGAAATATCGAGAGAGTACTTCAGGATCGCGAACTTGCCAGTTTGAATACAAAAACCTTGTCAAAGGCCTTACTCAGGCCTATGAAAGAGTTTATGAATTTTCATTTATTTTACTACCCACATATTTTTATTTCGTACCTCACAGTCGGAGTCACGCTGCGTAGCGAAGGGATCTCTCTGTTCATGGTCCAGGTATTTCTCAAGATTGAAGAATGTATCGTAAAATATCGGCGTCAACTTGCACCTCTTCAGATCTGATAGTGTTATCTTGCCATCCACCGCAGGATGGACCATGTCTAACATCTGAAAAGTCATAGCGCGTGATACCATTAATAGCCAATTTATGTAACAAACTAAGTAGGTACTACGATAATGACAAATCCTTTCCTTACAAAAGTATTATAATGAAATGGGTAAAAGATTCTAATGATGACATACATGTTTTTACAGTATAAAAATATTATGATAGGGGGGCTGTCTTAACAATAAAAAATGTTGTGGTAGAGCCACAACATTTTTTATTGTTAAGACAGTATGAATGCTTTCGCATCATTCCTGCAAAGTGTCTGCGGTGTGGTATGTCGGGCTCGTACGGTCTTAACCGAAAGTGCCGTGGACTTGGTGCCTGGTGAGGGGAGCCCTGAGAACGCGGGTATGCTGTTGCGGTATCCCCCCCCCCCCCTTTTGCGCCAAACAAAATTAAAAACTGAACAAGTAAAAAATGCTTTATCTGTGATAAGTTCTTGGAGGGCGATACATGTCGGGGTCACTTACTATAATCATCGCACCTTCCTTAGCGCTACTTCATACACTCTGAGGCTACACTATAATCTTTAAATCTAAGATTTAAGTAAGCGTCATACTTGTATTTAATATTATGTACTTTATTTGAAATATGTAGTTATATATCGGCGAGGTCAAGCAATTAGGCTCGCAGTCAGTCCATAGATATGTGACCGCCAAAACTTTTTAATTTCTGAGCGTCTCCGTGCTTCGGATGGCACGTTAAGCTGTCGGTCCCGGTTGTTTTTAGACAACAGTCGTTAAGCCATGTCACTGGGCGGCTTGAACAGCTCTGACACTAGGGTAACCACTGCCTATACGATACTTAAGTAGGTAGTAATAGATTTTTTATTTGTATTTGTTGTTATTCTCAAATGCTGAACAACTAAACGTACTTGACACAAGCAGTCGTTGAAGGGCAGGGTCTCGATGCCGATCGCCTCCATCCGCTGCATCTGTTCCTCGTAGAAATATTCCAATTCGTACATTGAAATGAAGCCATCACCGTCCACATCCATACACCTGAAAATAAAATATGAGGCAAATTAACAAAATTCCTTGAATCAGTTCTTAAAACGCAGATATAGAGAGAACGAGAAAGCGAATCCGAGAGATCTTTGAAACTAAGAATACTTAATGTGCTAAAATATTGCATCCTAAAGAAAAGGTATCGCTATCTCTCAGAACTAGGTGTATACCTCTCCACCTGTATCTAAGGAGACATCTTCCAACATGATATGTAGATAAGCAGTAAAAATAAATCAAATCATGTGCTACAACTGCCCAAAGTAAACTAAAACTAACCAGAGACCGCATAACCATAACAGATGGTGCTAATATCATAAATTCGAAAGTTTGTGAGTATGTACCGGTCACCGTAGCCTAGTTGGTAGTGCTCCTGCCTACGAAGCTGGTGGTCCTGGGTTCGAATCCCGGTAAGTGCAAATATTTGTGTGATGAGCACGAATATTTGTTTCTGAGTCATGGATGTTTTCTATGTGTTTAAGTATTTATCTATCTATATAAGTATGTATATCGTCGCCTGGTACCCATAGTACAAGCTTTGCTTAGTTTGGGGCTAGAATGATCTGTGTGACATTGTCCGTAGATGTACATATGTATGTATAGACGTTTGTTACTCTTTCATGGAAAAACTAACTAACGGATTTTGATGATACTTTGTGGTAATATAGCTTATTTATCTGATCTCTCTCCTCTCTTGTTCCCTTCAGGACTTGTATGACGCTTCAGCCAAAGGGATCAGCGTTGCCCAATTTTGGGAAGATAAAATCTAATTCTTACCATCGACACGATAAGGAGATCCGAATAACACATAGCCTATCATTTATTAACTTTAACGCGGGCAAAACTATGCTAACTATGCTGGTATAACAATAATGTTTAATTTATTACACTATCGTAGTGTAAGAAATAATAAATATATTAATAAAAAAAAAACTTGTGTGTACTTATGTACACGCGTTAGAAGTTATACTTCTTAATACACAACTTGAACATAGTTATCAATTTTCATACCACCTAGAACTAACTTCATTCTGTTATTTTTACGATGCGCGCGCAAAATTCACTCTCATACCACCTAGAACTAACTTCATGCTGTTAAATTTTTTGGTGTCGGTGTGCGCGCGCATCGTAAAAATTCACTCTCATCATTTTTCTCCATCGCGCCAAAAGAAGTATAACTTCAAAAAGGCTACCTCTTTACTAGACAAAGACTGAGAACAAATAGATCTCTAGCTTTTTAAGCTAGAGATCTATTTGTTTGCTTTCCCTATAACATACTAAATGGCGTCTCTTTCTTAGATCTAAGCGTAGTTCATCGTACTGTTGCTTGATATTACCTGAACCAATACTCGATGGCGGTGGGATGAGTCTTGTCCTCCTCAGCCAGCAGGAACCACACGAACTCCGTGTAGGACATGCGGGGCTCTCCATCAGGCGTCACCCGGTTCTGGTTGCCGCGCGTCACGCAACCGGACAGCACCCGCTCGATCATGCGACTTGATAGTGCTGGAAGTGGACAATGTGGAAGGCTGTTTAGCAGTGGTGTGGTGTTGATTCTGACAAAAATCTAAACAATTAAGTAACTGTGCACATATCCTTCGAGTAATTGCATAGTGATGCCGATAGATCGCGTTGGACGCCGTGAGAAAGAGTAACAATAATAAATAAGTCAATAATAATAATTCACCGCATTATCACCCATATCCTGTCCGTGTTCTAAATTTATTATACTGAGAAGAAAATTTGGAGTTTACTTAACATTGAAAAAAAATAATTAAACGATAATATAGGTGAGATTTTTTCCCGGAAACCAACTTCGAAAGTTTACACGCTGATTACTTTTCCTTCAAAAGAATTACGCAAAGTATACAAGCCCGTTAGCCGCATTAACTTAACAGTCGGTAGTAACTCAAGTTCTAACTTTGCCGCTTAGTTGTACACATTTATCAACTCTTCGAGTCGGGAAAGTAAGTCATGATTCGGTGAAAAGTTCAGCTAAGCAAATAAAACTTTTAATGTTGCATGACTGGAAGCTTCCGGTATTCTAGGAACCATAAGTCAATATGTCATAGAAAACTTTGATATCAAAAATATACTACGATTATTACAAATAGCTATCTGAAACCTGCTATGAGATTCACAGCGAAAGCCAGGTTTGAACAAACCTTTGCAGCGCCTTCCTATACACGCTATACCTTTGCGTTATTTTTCTAATGTTTAGAGCTATGGAGTCGTTTTGGTCTTTTTAAAGAAACAAAAATATTTGTTAACGTATTCCCCCATTAAAATACGTCTATTAAAAAAGGAATTGGTTTAGTAAATATGGATAAATTATACAGCGCGATAGCAGAGTGTTATCCGAAATATTTACAGGCAGGCCAATCTATTTGTCGGCACAATCTATGTTTTACGTTAAATATATTTTAGTTTCTTTAACACTGTTGCATTTATTGAAAAGCATCTTACCATGATCATTATGTCTTGCGAGGTCGTGTTTGTCTATGAATAAATCGTGGTCTCTGTCCAACTCCCAGAATTTACAGTAGATGACATAGAAATGCTCGTAACTGAAATACAAGTGAAACTGATTAATGAATGATACGAGACTTCTTAGACAGCCCCCTCACAGACTGTACTGTGAACAATTCTTGTGATATCAAGCCATAGAAATCTCTAAAGTTAATAAATAAATTCATTTCTCAAACGAGTTTAATTAAAATACTGTCCTAAGAATAAAAGGATCTCATTTCGCAAGTAAGTTTAATTTGTCAAAACTGACCTAAAAGATTAAATGGAACTCATTACGAAAATGATTTTAATTTATAAACATTGACCTTAGAGTTTTTAAATGAACTCTATTACGCAAATAAGTTTTATTTATTAATACTAATCTCATGTCGCAAATGAGTTTCATATACAAATACTGACCTGAGATAATCTTAGTTAAGAGATTCTCAAGTATAAACAGAGGTCCTTTACAGTCAGCTAATATTCTCGCCGCCGTAAAGAGCAGTCTTTGTCGCCATGCTGACTACGTTGTCTTTTACGCAGTAGCAGTAGCTAATTTGTCACAAGAATACTCGGTAAATTCTTAATTTTACTACCTTACCTAAAGAATTGCGTAACTTGATTAATGTCCTCCTCATCTTCTAATAATTCGATAACTTGAAGTAAATTTGATCTTCTTAGTTCAGGGATCGATATTCTGCCGGACCAAGATCGGTTCACACAATAAAATATTCTAGCGATCACCTGAAATGTAAAAGAAAACAATTAATAAGCCTATCAACAGTTACTCAATTAAATGTTTCAGACATTTCTGACGCACATGGGGCCGGAATGCCGGATATACCATGGTACGTGAATTCCAACCAACTCAATTTAAAATGAGTTTCAGATATTTTAGACTGACATGGGGTCAGAAATCCATGGTACGTGGATTCCAAGCGCCTACAGTCGGTCCCGTTTGTAGTTGTTAGACAGTCATTTTGTTTTATAATATAATAATTCATTTATTTACGTCGAAACATGGTTTACAGGATGTTTAGATTTAAAAATAGTATTTACGTTTAGGGTTTATTTACATTAGGGTAAGGCACAGAGTTGTTCAAGTCGTCCAGTAGGTCGTTTACGTTAGACTTTAACGTTTAGGTAAAAGTATTTTCAAAATTACGCTTTAATAAAAAATGTAGAGAACGTTGTGAGCAGCTTAATAACTACTCGCTACTATTGGCGCCCTTATCTTTCTGGTTGACAGCCATTTGTGTGACACAAACACACACGGGTTTGCCTAGTGTTGGCTGACGGCAAGAATATGGTCGCCCCAATTCATCCCGTGGGGGGCGTAGAAATCAACCAGATAACGGGCACCAGCGTCTCTTTGTTTACTATGACCGTCATACTGCGATCGCCAACGTCTGTCAAGCGTGGCGATTATGGCATATCCCTCCAAAAGATCAACACAACTCCATTGTGAAAGTCTTTTTGGCTAGCCTTTGTTCAGCAGTGGATGATATAAGGCTGAAATGATGATAATGATGAGTGTTGGCGAATTGCATGTATGTGAAGACCCGTGATACAAGTAGTTCATTCCCGAGTGCAACGCCTCCAATAAGGAAATTATCTACTCTTTCTTAATAAAATGGAATTTAGAATTGACTATCATCAGCCGGAAACTAGATCCCAAACAAGAACACATGCTAACTTATTTAGCAATTCAGCCGTGAATAAACAAACTGCCATCAAAGGAAATTGCTCAAGTTCTACGTAAATATCAATTCGTCGAGAAGTTTGTAAACTTTGGCATGTGTGTAGGAATTTTTTGTTTGGCCCTTGATCCCTAGCGTACGGCATATTGAGCGAATACTGAATCGTCCCTGAGGAGTCGTTCGGTACATGCCACAAGTTTGGCCCATGTTGCGTGTAGTCAAGTAATTCGTGGAAAAGGGTAGTTCCCATTTCTTTGTATACCGCAAAATCTTTAACTTTAGATTCCTAGGGAAGCTTAGAATTACATGGAAAATGGATACCTACACTAATTACTTTACTTAGCGAGATAGCGTAAATGTCAGTGTCGCAGATGAGTTGGATTAAGCTAAGACGAGCCGAAAGAGCTGGAAAAGGTCCACAATATTGTTACAAATAATGTTGCGGACTGACGGCAACTAATATTAGCGCTAAAGTCGTCCTGAGTGAATATCGACCAGAGAACGGGCAGTAACTTTCCTCTTGAATACAATACTGTGATCGCCAAACCGCCTGCTAAGCGTTGCGATTATAGCATATCCCTGCATTCTTGGGGAGGCTATAGCCCAACAGTGGGCGTCATTTGGGTGACTTGATGACTGTTATAATGGAAACCATCAATGATAGTGCATATTTGAGCAGCGCTTTGGACGAAGTAGCAGAAAACGCTGCAGATAATGAAATACTTGTCGCAGATATAATAGACATGAGCAAAATTTATAAAGACGAAAGTGCAAAGCTCGATTAAGGAAGAACGTCACAGAAGATGGTATCCATCGTAGTAATTTTGTGATCTAAATAAATTAATAATGCTATGGTTAATTATGTCTCTTGCGCTGCAAGCGTTTTAGGCTGCGCTAACATTTTACCTTACGCTTGTCGGTCGACATGATATAATTAAAATTAACTCTTTTATTAAAAGATATTTACTACTGTAAATGTAGTTCGAACCTTAAAAAAACCTGTTATATTGTTTCTTTAGGTTTTAAAAGACTAGGAGACCTTTAGATAAAAGGCTATTATAAATAAACACACTGTATTGCGGTTTGCCGTTCCGTTAGTATGTCAGGCTTTAGTATGCAGCCGGGAAATTTCCCAAAGGGCTGAGTTACCGTTGTTCGCCATTCCAATATTCTAGTCGCTTCCTGGAATACCTTCACTTTCCATATAAGGGACGGAGGCCTAAAAATGTTATTTGTTACTTCCGCTACGTGAATTTGGAAACTTTTAATGGATTTTAACCCCATATTGCGAGATGTGGTTATAAGATTTTATGGTTACGGTCACCAGACACAAATGTGGGATGTTATTTTGATGGCTATGCTGTTTATATGTATGATTGTGTGTCTCGCAAATGGGTTTACTGATAACAAATCAAGCTGATATACTTTCTTTATTTGGAGTTGGTGTTTGCTTTTTGACAAGGTTCTGGCATTCGTTATAATGAACGGTGAATGGTGCATAAATGGTCATAAGTCAATTAAGACACAGAAAAATTAAATGGATACGAAGTGTGATATTAGTGAAGAAAGGAGAGAAACTGTATAGTGAGAGATAAAAACAAATTAAGTTTTGGAAATGGTATATAAAAAGCGATCTAGTCTAAACTTAGAGAGTAGAAGAGGAAAGATGTTGGGTCATTTGATGCACCATGACATTTTCATAAGACACATCATGGAAGGAAATGTTGATGGGATGAAATGTCATGACAGACCAAGGAGAAAATGATCACCAAGGACTTTATAATTTCAGCCGAATGCAGTTCTACGGTACTTACAGTATGTACGTATCTCGAGTGGAACTCAGTGGCTTCTTTCAAGAACGAGAGTCCTGGATGTGTGTCTACAACGTCCTGCACGAGAGGCACGAAGTCTTCTGGCGCAAGAGTGTTGCTCTTCCCTCGCGTAAGGATGTACACAAAGCGTGAAGCTTCATCGTGGCATGTTGAGGACATTCTGCAAACAAGAATAAGGATATAATGATCAACTGCACGTGTTGGCGCTGTGGTGAAGGTAGTCGACTCGTTACTTCCTCGGGCCCCGGCTAACGTAACTATTATTATTATTATTTTTTATAACTTAAATCTATGTGAGTGTACTTATTAGAAATTAATTTAAAAATTCCGTCCGCGACCTGGTGCACCTGACACGCAGCAGTGCAAACGTGTCCAATGCCCCAGTAGTAGACAGTCAAGACTCTCGCAAATGATGCGAAGGATGCTATTGGTGCTCCCTCGTATGCGACGCATCAGGGAGGCGGTCCTCTTGCGCATAATTGTTTCGAAACTATCAGTTACAACTATGTATCTACTCTTTTGTTAGTGGGCGTCGGTCCGCGAATGCTTGTAAAGGTATATATAAAACATATTCCGTTAATGCGGCCGTTGCCTCAAATTGAGGAGTTACTTTTTTCCATCATGGGTTTTAAGGGTTTGTATAGCCGTGTGGTTTCCGTCCTAGAAAGAATAACAAGGCCCCACCATACCATCCCGTGGGTGATCTCAAAGGGGACTCTGGGATACACCAGGTAGTCAGACAGCAGCGCCATCTGTGTACCGGATAAGTACCACTTAACTGCGGTCGCCAACTCGCATGCTAAGCGCGGTCACTACGGCAAACCCTTCCAAATGGTATCGTTATAGAAACTATTGGAGGAGGCTTATGTCCAGTGTTAGTGGACGATATCAGACTGATGATAGGTATGTTTGAATAGCTACAGTAGCTTCTAGATTCCATGCCGCTACTGCGTATGCTTGAAAGAGAAAGCCTAAAAATCCGGGGGACCCAAGTATTTAGTTGGGGTGAACACAATACCGGTTTTTTTTAGTAAGATATATACGAGTATATTCTTTAAGCAGTTCGACTGGGTAAGTACCGCCATCTTATATAATACAGTACAGCTATCCCAAGGATATAAAGTAAAAACAAACCTTAGAAAGACACAGTACAATTATGCGTATAACAAAGACGTAAGTAAGTTTTACCTCAAGTAAAAATTACGTGTATCTTTCTTACCGTATAAAGAAAATAAGTTTTACAATTAAGATTTTGCGTAAAGTTCCGTTGTGTAGATACTAGGGAATACTTACTTTTTATATCTAATTATCTTTTACGAGATTACTTAGCTAGGGCTTGAACTCGCAGAAGCATATAATTAATTGTAAACGAGACGATCTCCAGAGGGCTCGTTCCAACTATATAAATTTTCAGTGTAAAAAAGATAAAAAAGTATATTATTTAAGTGTGCCTTGAAATAAAAAATGGAAAGAACTAGACATAAAACTAATTATTTTGTACCTACTTCAAAACAAAAATCAAGCTAATTGGAGAATTAAAAGCAACCAGGTACCCACAGGGCTGTATCTCTGTTGCTGTGTTGCTTAAATTCTCCAATTAGCCTTAATTTAAATATTAAATTCTCGAAAGTCAAATCATACATAACAATAATAAAATAAAGCTAATTTCATAATTAATAATAATTAGACCGAAGCTTCAAAAATGATTATGAAAGAGATTTTTTATGAAAGCCCAACGTCTGCATCATTGGCCGCACGTGTTAGCTAAGACAGTCGCCTCGCCGCTGTGTGTCGAGTTCAGGTTCGAGTCCCGCGCCGGACAACTATTTCTGTGACCGATAAATAGTTGTTCTGAGTCTGGATGTAATTTGTCTCCGTCTATTATATGTTTGATAAGTACCCCGCGACACAGGGACCAGATTCACTAGTGCGGGCGTTGTCTTTAAAAAAAAATATAGTGTTTTCAGAATCTATGCATAATAGCCGATCACTTACTCTCTCCAAAAGTCGATGAACTTGTGTCCGTCTACTGGCACGTGTAAGTTCTGCTGCGTGGCAAGGAAAAGCGGCATCTTCCAGTACAGAGGACACTCGCATGCTTTTACTATGTGCTTGAAACTGTCTCGAGGCACCTGGGAACAATAAAAAGAAAAAATTAATGACTACTGCCTAGCTCACTACGCATATGAATAAAAAAGGAAACAATAGTCAAATCCCGAAAGAAGTTTTGTATTCCCCTGCAAAAAAACTAAAAAAGAAATCTATTTTTGAATTTAAACCTTCTTTAGGCGCGTAGAGCAGTTTTTGGGTGAACAAAAAGCGTGAAACTCGTCATTGTTACCGCAGGCTTCCCATGAGCAACACGTATACTGTACATATATATACCTCCGTGCGTTATTAGTATACATTATATATATACAAAGAGTATCTCAATATGAAGTGTAATCTACTGTAGATTATTTATATATGTAAGTGCAAAAAATAGTTTACACTTCTATCGGCAGTCCCCAAACCTTGCTGTTATTCGTTCTGAGACAACAAGAGATGCTACCTAGGTAATGTTACCAGGTCTCAAAACAAATGGGCCGACGGACCAACCAGTTTAACCAGACATTTGACATTTTACAAAAAAGTCAAGTTAAAAAGGTCGAACCCCTAAATTTATTGTCTTAAACAAGTAACCAACAATTATATTGCAGGAATCGATCCTTATTCAATAATGGTTATATATTTGAGCTGGGCGTGGCGGAAACCGTAAAAATATAAATAAAATGAGTACTCTTATATAGGTTTTCTCACAATGTTTTTGGTAATTAATTTTAAGCTGTGTGTGTGTGACGGCAAAGAATATCACCACCCCCATTGCATCGGGTGGGGGAGTAAAAGTCTACCCGAGTGAAAGTACTATTTGTGGACAACTATTTGTGACCCATAAATAGTTGTTGCTGTGATCGCTAGCCCGTCTGCCACATGGTGGACAAGACTCCTATGTCGCAAACTTGGGGCGGCCCTTGTCCCTTGTCTAGCAGTGGACAGGATTTGGCTGACATGATGCAGTAATTTCTAATACGCTTGATCTTTTGGTACAAGAACTCAAATATTCAGTGGCGTAACACTGACTTTTTGAGTTCATGTAACTCAATAAATCAGTGGTCGTTTTGAACTGACTATTTTAATTTGAGACCACTGACTCCACCCACTGGTCGTGGGTTCGATTCTCACCCAGGACAATAGAAAAGCAGTATATGTAGTATAATTAGATATCTGGTTTCCAATGTAGCTTTGCTTAGGTTGGGATCAGATGACCGTGTGTGAATAATGCCCCAGGACTACTATATAACATACACTACATTAATCATGCATACAGTACCTACTGATTTTTATCGAAAGCAAAGCTAAACATTAAACACCTCCAAAAAAAGGTGCTGAAGATGACACTATCCATGTAAGTAATGGTCTTAATGGCCTATTGTTATCCCAAAACGTACGGAACCCAACAGTTAGTCGGACCAAAACCGCGATTATCTTTCACATATCCGTTTCCGCGTGTCAATGGTCACTGGAAGTTGAGAATAAAAAAAGTTTGGCTTTATGTCGTGTGTGCGGCCTCGTTGGTGCCGCGGCATCCTCGTGATTCAGGTTCCATGCCCATGCAAGATAATATTTGTGTGACCCATATATAGTTGTTCTGAGTCTGAGTACGCTTATTTACGCGTATTTCCTTAAATAGTACGGGCTTGGTCAGATGGCCGCGTGTAAATGATGTCCCAGGATATCATTGATATTATTATTTTCATTGATGCTTTTGCCATGTTCATACGATTGTTGGAACGAAGTTCCTTATCGCGAGTTGTGAAAGGGGGCTAGCCGGAAAAAATTCTTACGAAAAGTTGTCACGACACTTTTTGCAGCTGTGCGGCGTGCGCATGTTCTCTTCATGTCTCTCTCTCTCTCTCTCTCTCTCTCTCTCTTATAGAAAGCAAGCCAGATATTTTCATTTCTATTTCGCATTGAACAGTGTGGTGTCGCGACGATTATTTTTGTTGAGTGTATACAGGTTTTTTGTACATAATAAATAATAAGAAATAACTTCGTTCCATCCGGGTGTCCCTTGACACCTCTCAAGTTTTATAAAGCAAAATTGGAGGTTTTATGCTATTTGAGACAGGACATATTGGTCGATCTGGTTTTCATTATCAGCCAAACGATGTAGGTATGTCTATGGATTTGACGGCAAGCAAATTAATCAGATGCCTGACTTTTATGTATCTTTCCTTATGCATTGATTCAATTTATTTCGGCAGCTTAGACGTAATTATATAATAGCTTTCCAAAACCTTTGTGACCATATTACAGCGTTAATTTGATTAATGATATTGTTATTGAAATATAACAATATCATTAATCAAATTAACGCTGTAATGTGGCTTTTTTTGTATGTGTTTTGACAGTTTTCTGTTCGGCGTATTTTGACCCGTACTGGATTATTTATACGGGCGAGATTAGTTTAGAACCATAAAATTTAGTTTCTGTCAGCCTTTTAAGGGATAGAAAAGTAACTTTTGGACGGCCGAATAATTTACGCGGGTACACGCTAGTATTTGATAATACATTGCCAGAGTAAGGAGCACGTAAGGCAGTGTAACCCAGTTACGTAAAAAATGCGCGGGTCGCATTGTTTTCCAACCTAACCCCAGATGGTACAATATGAATAAAGGGCACGTCTCAGCACTCGGTAGGGGTAAATGGAATGAATAGGCTGAATAAATTCACGTTACACAGTCAGCGTCGCCTACGCACTTATAGAATCCTTAAAATTACAACGATAAGGACTATTTTCCAACAAAATGTTTGTATCGATATTACGCTGATTTAACATTCAGACTATCGGGGATATAAGAAGTAGATTGTAGGAACTTATCACTTACTGAATTTGTTTGCTGTATAATTTGTAATCTAAGTTTGCCTAAAGAAAAAAATCTTGTCTGAAATCCAGTCTTGAACCTAATCCATTTATTGACCGATGGTGATTTCAAGTCTGAAGTTTATTGCCTGTAGAATGTTCGGTGGTATTCCTGCCAACATTTCTAATCATTTCTTAACAACTTCTCTTCAATTTCGAATTTGCATTTAAAAAGCAATTGTGGCGGTAATTTCTTCTCGGTCGCTAAGCTTCTGCAAGATATGTAGTAATTTCAAGACAATTTACTCAAACTTCAAAAACTTTATTATATTATTATATTTAGTCTATTACCTCCATTTGGTTTTGAATATTATTTACTACTCTGTAAATCATACATATATGGGAAATGGCGGGAAATCGTAAATTTGTGACATAATAAACGCGTTCTAAATTTGAATTCGAAATACATATGTGCCATGGCGGAAAATTGGAAAGTTTGTGGCATAACCTAATACCTTCGAGCATCAGCTAAATGCTCGAAGCATAATACCTACATGTATTTTAAATTTGAATAAAAAAAATAAATTAAGTATACGTTTAACAACGTTTAGTTGCAATATTTTATAGCCGGACCAAATATAAGGTTTAACATAAATAGTAGACAAAACTTAAGGAGCACTATCTACCAACGAAACGTTAACAATTTAAACAAACCGGTTTTTGAAATACGAATACTATGTTATTGGTCCCCTATACAAAACGCATCAACCCGTCATTTTTGTATGGGAAGTTTATTTATATTGCAGGACGAGACAACCATTGAGTAATTGAGTGTTGCAAGCGTCAGCTAGATGAACCGCCAAGTATCGGGTGGGCCAAATGGTTGCTTTAAACAATTTTCAAATGACTCTCATGTTCTCAAATGTTTCAGTCTCGGCCAAAATCTAGATACTTTCGTCAGCTATTTATGTGAGCATTTTATTAATAAACCGCATTAAAATGTCGTCAGTATTTGCCGACCGGAAGGTCGAATTTGTTAGACAGTCTGACGCCCGACACACTTAAACAAGATTTCTATTCCACTTTGTTAGCGTTCGGAGATACTTTACAATGTATTAGGATACTTACTTACTTACGTATGCGCAGTGGTTACCCTAGTGTCAGAGTTGTTCAAGCCGCCCATTAGGCCTCTGACATGGCTAAACGTCTGTTGCCTAATGGCTGGGACCGACAGCTTAACGTGCCCTCCGAAGCACTCAGAAATTAAACCACTCTTGCGGACACCCATCTATGGACTGACCGCGAGCCTAGTTGCTTAACCTCGTCAATCACTAACGGACCTACATAAAGCTCACAAAATTAAAATACAAACGCCAGAAAATCCAGTTACCCCAATATGTCAAATTTCTTTTATAGATTTTCAACTTTATCATATAAGCATTAGGTTCATTTTCAATTGGGGAAATTTGACAGATTGGGGTAGCTTGATGTGCTGGCGTCTGAACATAATGTTCGTGCATGCCCATTAGAATCTAATATGGCCCATCAACTGGTCTAAACATCTCGGCTCCCAGTTTCCCAAGGAACTTGTAGTTAGAGAGCAGTTGCTCGATTATTCCTGGCAACTAGGCTAGCAACAGGTTAGACTGGGAGCCAACCCCAATAGAAATGGGGTAAACGCATTTTAAAATATGAATTCAATTCCATTTCACGTATTGAATATGCGTCATCTGTGAAGTCGGCAGAATGAAAATCGGAAATTTCGAATCTTCGAAATTCGTATTCGCTCAGGGCTTTGAGTAGCAAAAATCATTTTACGTTTGTTACGTCGCTACCGTAAATAAAATTGTTTACGTTATCTTTGACTTTGGCGAGCCGGCTGGTGTGGTTGGTTAATGCTTGCCTTTCACGCCTCGCGCCGTAGGTTGTGGGTTCGATTCCCACCCAGGGGCTCTGCCGGCTAAGTCGCCGAACATCGATTTCTTAAATGCAAATAAATAAAGGTTGAAAATGGCTTAATTATCTTCAGTTGAACATGCTACCGCTAGACCAACGAGGCCGTCAAAGATATTAAATAAAAGAACAGAAGTTGAACCTGAAGGGAACATAAGTTTATGAAACACGCCTAAACAAGTATCAGAGTGCGGCAGTTAACGGGATTTTTATTTAGAATTAGGAATTTTTTTCACGTATCTACAAAGCAATGTTATTCAATATCCATTTATTTAGGAACAATTTATTTTTAAATGTTATTTTACATTAGTATATTTTATATTTCGAATGGAAAAATTATATACGAGTAATGTAGGTATTATATTACGAATGGAAAAATTATATACGAGTAAGGTAGGTATTATATTTCCTTACGGGGACTGCGTTAACTTAAGAAAACTGCTCTTATACGAGTATACACACACGTGTAAGATAGAACTACCAGAGGTTTTATAGTAGGGAAGCACTCTGCTTCGATTTCCCCCGTAAGGAAATATAGTACCTTACTCGTATATAATTTTTCCATTCGAATTATAAAATATAGATACTAATGTAAAATAACATTTAAAAATAAATTGTTCCAACTTCAAAGGTGTTAGTTATAGACAATAGCAGAGACAACAGGGACAAAACTCATAGAGGAGTTGGGTGCGGGGTCATCGACCGGCGGAAATAGGTCAAGCCGGCTTGACGCGCCTATTTATAGGCGATGCCGCGATGGACGCCCCGTTTGACAACACGACCGACGCCGCGACGATGGCCCGCGGCCACTCGCCCTTCCTCACTTCCTATATGAATCGGGAACGAGAACGAAACCGCAAAGCAGCCATGTAGGAGAAAAGTTAGTGTCGGCTTTGGTTACCTTCGGTTAGCTCGAGGTTAGCGTAAAAAAAAAATTTACGAGTCATTTTTTAAATTAAGAGCTCACTGAGGCTAGTGTATTTAATAAAAGCATAAGGTTATCCTATCATTGACTATTGCTATATATACAAAATAGAATGTTACGTGTAATTTTTAACTAGTTACTATATCATTATGTAGTAACTACTACCTACAGTACGAAGGTACGAAGCAACATCTTTAGCACAGATAATATAGGCAAAATAAGTGCCGAGTGGGAGCTCAAGCCGTCTGGCAAATAAGACTACAAATTAAGAAACCCGCGTCTCGACTCAAGTCGTTTGGCGATAGGTTTTAACCATGTTTGTGCAACGCTCCCTCAACATTCATGTACAGACGCCAGCACATCAAGTTACCCCAATCTGTCAAATTTCCCCACTTGAAACCTAAGTGATAAAGTTGAAAATCTATAAAAGAAGTTTGACAGATTGGCGTAGCTGCATGTGCTGGCGTCTGTACCTTAGAGTAGTCATAGTTATATTTTAATAGTTCATTCCTTATTACTACAGTCATCATCATTACTGCTGAAAGAAGTCCACTGCTGGACAAGCCACCCACATGAAACATCTTGGGAGGGGATATGCCATATTCGCCACGCTTGGCAAACGAGTTGGCGATCGCAGTAAGATGGTTATAATACTCAGGAGGAAGCTGCTTCCCGTCCTCTGCTAAATATTCCCTCGGGTTGACTTTTACGCCCCACACGGTATGATGATACTCCGATATTGTACAGTATATTTTTTTTCTTTTTTTTTAACATATCCAAACGTTTATAATCAACGGAAAAGATTTGATTTATTGTATATTTGTTTGTAATATATAAGCCCAAACCTACTTAACAGATTTCATTTTTTTTCCTATTGTAACCTATAACAATTTTAAGGTAATAAAATAAATTAATAAACAAAAAGGTTTTTATTCACGTAGACTTTAAAAAAGCGCTTGAAAATAGTCAAAACATGTTTGTAGTAACATAGTTGTATACATTATTATTTCTAGTCACATAGCTATTCTAGGTACACGGATTGTATGAAAACATTTAGAAAATTTATTTTATTATAGCAATCATATTTAGCTAGCTTGTATTAAGATATTGTCAAAGAGATTATGTATAAGTTTAATTATCAATATTTATAGTTTTAGCTATTATATTATATATATAATTTAGCTATTAGAATCTACCCCTAGCGTTGATGAGAACTACGGTACTATATAGCGGAATGAGTATAAATTCATAATTGTTATTCAACCCGCTGCTTACAAACGTGAAGTAAAAAGAAGTAATTTAAGAAAATTAACCCTACCTAACCTCTAAATCTTCTTACCGCCATTTACATAGTTAGTGATTAATTAGATAGATAAATTAAAAACAACATTCCTGCGACATTAAAGTCACTAATTTAATCTCAACCATACAATGTTAGTATTCGGTGACGCGATCAAAGGCGTACCATTTCAAAGTATTTATATTTATTAACGTAACATAGCAGGAACACAAGAATTCATTGACGCTCCCAATTTTGTTAGGTCATTAAGCAAAGCTCTTTGAACTCCAACGGGCTGGAACTTGTTTAATATTAAAGTTTTTCTTCGAAGTTTCAATTAGGTGTATAGCTTTTTTTTTCAGCTGACGAAGCTGCCTCTGGCTGGTTTATCTAACGAGTTTGAACTTCGAACGTAATGTTGTCAAGCCAGTGTAGAAACCGGTAGGAACGCGTTTACTACAGAATTAATTTATGTAAACTTTTACTTTATACTTTTACTTTTATAACTAGCTGACTGGGCTTTTTATTAAGAAAATGTTACTTATGCTTCCTGAAAGCTTAATAGAAATCCAGGGATGAATGAAAACCAGAACAAAATTGAAATAATGTACTCCCTTTCTCTATTCACCCCTTTCTACTGATTCGTTATTATTATTATTAATTATGCCACAATAAAAATAAATTATTTTTAGACGTTTTAGTTATGATTAGAAATGGATAATCCTAGAGAATTATTCTTTTAAAGTAAGAATTTTTACTATAATTCTCGCCAACTCCCAGACTTCAGCCGATATTCAGAAATGGTCTTGAAAAAAATCCCAAAATCCTTTTTTGGCTCGAGATTTGAACCGAGAACCTCATTATTTATGGTTGAACATTACTGCTACCAACAAAGTGGAAAAATGCGTGTTTTAAAAGTCAACACAACCTAGTTAGTAGTAGGTACTTGGTAGTAAGATCTACTGAACGGCCTGACTGGAAGGTCTGACTGGTGGAAGAGATCGCACTTAGTGATACAACATTAATATAAGTATGTAGTGCATTTACATCCTTGTTTTGTTTAAGCAGAAGTGGTCGTATTAGTTTTCTCCAATTTAAATACCTATCGTAATCTATATCTATACATATAATAAAATAATATAATATTTTTTTTAAAGGATAATTGGGGCGTGATCTACAATCAATATCGAGGCCAAAAATATAGTTTTTAGAATTTTTGTCTGTTTGTCTGTATGTATGTCCGGGCTAAGCTCAAAAAGTACAGCATGGATTTACTTAAATTTTTGCATGAATATTACTAAGAGGTCGGGTCAACATATAGGCTACATATTATCACGCTATCACCTACGGGGGAGGAGCTATGATAATTTATAAAATTTAACGTGGGTAAAACCGCGGGGCCCAGCTAATAATAAATATCTTGGGACAACAAACACACTGCCAATGAATCCCAAACTAGGCAGAGCCAGTACTATGGGAACCAAACAACTGATAAACATAAACAGTAGAACGCCGAGTATCCGAACGCCAAGTATCCGAATCGGTCCTAAGCGCTGATTTTGTTTTATTTTTGCTACTACTCGTATGTACCTCTGTTATTGTTGTAAATTTATAAACGTTGTTGCAGAGCTGTGTTTGTAAAACTTAATAAAGTTTATTCTATCTGTGACAGTTCGTTTTTAGGGTTCCGTAGCAAAATGGCAAAAAACGGAACCCTTATAGATTCATCATGTCTGTCTGTCCGTCTGTCCGTCCGTCCGTATGTCACAGCCACTCTTTTCCGAAACTATAAGAGGTGTACTGTTGAAACTTGGTAAGTAGATGTATTCTGTGAACCGCATTAAGATTTTCACACAAAAATAGAAAACGAATTATAATTTTAGGGGTTCCCCATACACAGAACTGAAACTCAAAAGTTTATTTTTCATCGTACTAATACATATGGGGTATCTATGGATAGGTCTTCAAAAATGATATTGAGGTTCCTATTATCATTTTTTTCTAAACTGAATAGTTTGTGCGAGAGACACTTCCAAAGTGGAAAAATGAGTGTCCCCCCCTGTAACTTCTAAAATAAGAGAATAATAAAACTAAAAAAATATATGATGTACATTACTATGTAAACTAACAACGAAAATTGGTTTGAACGAGATAAAGTAAGTAGTTTTTTTTAATGCGCCATAAATCGTAAACCGCAATGTACAGACGCCAGCACATCAAGCTACCCCAATCTGTCCAATTTCCCCAATTGAAAGTGAACCTTATACTTTTGTGATAAAGTTGAAAATCTATAAAAGAAATTTGACAGATTGGAGTAGCTGGATGTGCTGGCGTCTGTACCTTTCATTTAATCAACTGAAATACTTGCTGCTGCGGAACCCTTCATGAGCGAGTCCGACTCGCACTTGGCCGGTTGTTCTTTATTACCAGTCAATGTCCGATCATCCGAATCGGCCAATGAATTTAGATAATCGGCGATCTACTGTACTTCTAAATACATATATATTATATGTATATACCGATTACCGGATTCATCGCTTCTATATGTGTAAAGCAGCTCTGCCTTTTTAAGGCATAGGATTAAAAGGCTTAATACTGAGTAGGCAGCCATCAAGACACGCTTGCGCGGTGAAAGGATTAATTAAATTAAAATAAACCCGCCTCCTTGGGATTTCATTTATTTAGTTACTAGCTGTGCCCTGCGGTTTAACCCGCGTCAAATTTTATAAATTACCACAGCTCCTCCCCCGTAGGTGATAGCGTAATAATATGTAGCCTATATGTTGACCCGACCTCTAAGTAATATTCATGCAAAATTTGAAGTAAATCCATTCAGTACTTTTTGAGTTTAGCCCGGACATACATACGGACAAACAGACAAAAATTCTAAAAACTATATTTTTGCCTTCGATATCGATAGATCACACCCCAAGTATCCTTTTAAAAAAATATTCAATGTACAGTTTTTACTTTCCTACGATTTTATTATATGTATAGATATTATGAAAATCAACAAGCCGGCTTAGAAAGGCTGGTTAAATACCTAGCCTTTCTGTACATATAAAGTTACGATTCTGCGCCAGACAGAATGACGACGTAAGCTTAAGTACAGACGCCAGCATATCCAGCTACCCCAATCTGTCAAATTTCTTCTATAGATTTTAAACTTTATCACAAAAGCATAAGGTTCACTTTCAATTGGGGAAATTTGACAGATTGGGGTAGCTTGATGTGCTGTCTGTACATTAACGGATGTCCGATGAGCGCTTTATTCTCGCTCTTTGGCCTATGTCTAATGCTTAAAAGCTTTGAAATAAAATAACCAATTATTTGGTTTTATTATGAAAGTTAGTAGTAGTTTATTGCATAAATGAATACACATACAATGAACCTGACGGCGTAACTTTAAGTACTCAATATTTATTAAACGACGTCTACCCGATGAGCGCTTTTACCCTCGTTTTCGATCCTTTATCTAAAACTTATTCGAAAGAAAATAACTAATTTTTAAGTCTAAATATTAAAGTTAGTAGTAGACACATCATAGGTGTATTAATTTATAGCTATCTATACATATAATAAAATTGTAGGAAAGTCAAAACTGTACATTGAATTTTTTTTAAAAAGGATACCTGAGGCGTGATCTACAATCGATACCGAAGCCAAAAATATCGTATTTAGAATTTTTGTCTGTTTGTCATCAAATGAACCTAGTTAGTATTGGCTAAAGAAATTTCTGTTGTCAGCAACTTAAGGTACATAAAATCAAAGAACAGTAGCGTCCTAGCCAGCTTGAATATTATTGCGTCAAAACTACATGACGTAACATACTTAAGTAGGTATTTCTCAGACCTTACGGGTTATGAATTATTTATTAATACAAAATGAATCATTGATATTCACACCATAAACTTTTAATTCTTAAGTTTTACGGTTAAATCGTAATAAAAATCATAATAAATCAAATTGACTAGATCTTAGGAATTTTAATAACGCTTTATAGAACTAAACGCTTCTTCGTAAATCTTTATATAAGGTGTAATTTCGTAGTGGACGTAATTATAAAAGCGTCAGCAGATCGACATTGTAAGTATTGGAAAGTTAATCTATGTTTAGTGAATTTTGAAAGTTGATTTGGTACACGGTGTTCAGTTTCATGGCAAATGAAATTCCTTTATTTTCGAGTACTTTTTTTATTACACCTGCATAATTAGAAATACATATCAATACATTATTTTAGTAACAAAATATATTTCTTCACATTATTTTTTCTTTTTTTTATTGTCTATATGCTCGAATTTTTAAAACCATACTGTTGATATCTATGGATCTCAACAAGCCAGTACCAATGCGGAGTAATACATCTTTGATTATTAGTTTCCACGAACGTAGAATAGTTAGCATGGATATGAGAAACGATTAAGGGATATAGGTTATGACCATATCCGGTTATACAAGCAACTCTGTCGACTGTCATTTACCTTCTTGTACGAGTAGCTAAGACAGAATCATCTAATGACATAAAATGTGGTGATGTCAAATAATATAATTTGACAGTATTTTGTCCCAGTTTTATTTATTCCATACTCGTTATTGATATTGTTGTGACCGCAGATATATTTATCTGGACCATAGAGGTTTGCAAGAGTTTACGCCGTATACCAAACAAAACAACAAAGTAGGTCAGAGGGCTCCCCCTTAGTAATATCTCCAAATTATTATTTTATTACTTTTGACAGTTACTATCTACGATTTACTAAGACGTCTCTAATGTCTAATCATTGGTTTGCTTCTATACCATTGTATTTTTTTATTGTTGCTATTTTTATCCAAGGTTTATTCTTACTCACAAAATAAATCATTAATATACCCACCCGCAAAGCAATTTTAAATTAGGTTAATTATTTATTTAAAACAATCAATCATAATTATAGAAGAAGGCAATGATAGGCCATTTCAAAGGGCTTGAAAAATACCCGACTTACATTACCAAAAGTAAAATGAATGCAGAAGGGGGCGATTCTAAGGCTAAAATGTTGTTTCCTACAATGGTTGTTTAAATTAAGACAACAAAAATTGTTGTAACTCGAATTAAGACCATCTATATTTACACTACGCGACTAAACTAAAGACTTGAATGTATATACATACGTTTAATCTATAAAACAATATACATATGAGACTCCTACGTATTATTAAGCGGGCATTTTGTTACCGCGTCGCTTCACTGCTGAAGCGCAACCAGCACTCTCTATTAAACTCCATATACCATTCGAAACACAATGTAGTTTCATATACGTTACTCCTTACATATGATTCAGTAGTTTCAAGTACAATGTATAGCACTCGATGGAGATTGTTCAGTGTAGTGTATTGTGTTGGATTTCTAACTGGGTGCTGCCGATATCAATAGTTGAAGCTCGGGTTAGTGATGCGTGATGAATAGATGATGGATGCGACTAACATCTGACATTAGTGTAATAGGTTTGGTGTTTAGTAAATTATAAATGCCAAATCATGTAGCAAAACATATTATAAAATTTCAAGGGGGGGACTTGCTACTTTTTCTTTCTCTTTACCACAGTATACTTTTGGGGCTTAATGCTTTTCCTTAGACTATTTGCGATCTAGCATAGTGCTTCTGACGTTTTCAGTACCTAACGTTTCGTTTCACTCTTCAAAGATGCCGCGATTTTTAAATTATGACTTAGTATTTCAGCTGTACCACATTCGTAACTAGTAGTAAATTAAATGAAACCCAAAATTAAATTAATCAGAAAGTTCTAGTCCACAAATAAAATCTAATGAAAAAAGAAATAGCCTAAGCAAAGTTTTACGCGTGTAACGTAACGCTACAGGCAGCGCAGCGTTACGTTTAGCTGTTTAGCTAAATCGTGCATTCAAAACATAAACGGCCGTTTTTGTTACAAATGCACGATTTAGCTAAACAGCTATATTTCAAGTGTTGACAATGTGTTATAAAATTACGTTATTGCCTTTTCTACAGTAATAATAGACCACATTTTGTATTTTTGATTCTATTTACGAGTTAAGACATTTTTTCGATTGGCGGCGCTAGTGGACTGTAAAAGGCCCCTTAACATTTTCATAATTAGTCGAGAAGGTCGCTATTGACACTATTAAGAGATAAAAATTCCTATATAGAGGAAAATTCATGAAGCTACGCCGACAAGTGGCTCTCGAGAAATAAACGCGGCAACACGCTTCAGATTTAATTCAAAAAGAGATAAACTTGTTTAAATTAATCACGTTTCTCACAAACTTAGCAAAATTATCTCACCACGCTTTTTAACACGCCATTTTTCTGCTTAGCTAAATAAAATGAATTAATTTATTCTATTTATTTAGCGGAGGTTGATACCTTTTAACTCTGCGACGTTATTAAATTAGGCCAATTTAGTTTCAATCTTGAAGCGGTATTGCGAGTGTTGCCAGCTGCGATTTGAAAACACAAAGAAGATATTGCAACCAAAGCTGTGGAGATACAAAATACTGAAGTATAAACTTAACTCATAGGCAATACATGCTAGATTTCATAGCGTATATTCAAATATATGAATTGAAATTAATACAGATGGCATTTTTATCGACAAATAAAGTAACATGCAGGTCTACAATAGTTTTTAAAGTCAAGTTCGAAGCAAAAGAAGAAAAAAAAAGGTCCGAATGTAGAAAAAACCGGTCAAGTGGGAGTCGGACTCGCGCACGAAGGGTGCCATACCATTATCTATAAAAACAATAAATACCAATAAATTCACGTTTGTTGTATGGGAGCCCCCTTAAATATTTATTTTATTTAGTTTTTTAGTATTTGTTGTTATAGCGACAGAAATACATCATCTCCGAAAATTTCAACTGTCTAACTATCACGGTTCATGAGGTGCAGCCTGGTGACAGACAGAGAGACAGACAGCAAAGTCTTAGTAATAGGGTCTCGTTTTAGTCTTTAGGTACGGAACCTGAAAGCAATTCTTTGGATAGATCACGAACGAAAGTAGGTAGGTAAGTCCTGAAGGACTGACGGCTCAACTTAATCTGCAGGTCCTTTCACTGCTTGTAAACGAACTTAGTGTCCAAGAGGTGTAAGCTATTATGGTTCATTCAAAGGTATCCACTAATGTTTTTGTTTTTTTTTTTAAGACAACGCCCGCAATAGGGAATCTCATCCCTGTGTCGCGGGGTACTTTACAAACATATAATAGACGGACACAAATTACATCCAGACTCAGAAAAACTATTTATGGGTCACACAAATAGTTGTCCGGCGCGGGACTCGAACCCGCGACACGAAGAGGCGAGGCGACTGACATAGCGGCTGCGCCACACGTGCAGTCCAACATACAACTATTTATTAAGATTAAGTATTATTAATTAAAACCAGGATACCGCAATACCATGGCGAAAGGTGCCGATCACATCATAGAACTGGCAACACTAAGCTGTTGCTATCATCGGCCTGTCCATAGCAAATAAAACAAGTATTTCACATTCATCTCACTCATCACTTAACGTGCCTTGAAGTTTGTGCCAAGCCAATATCGTTCGACGTACCGCTTCAAAGAGAAAATGCTGAAAGAAAATCTTTGAGAGGCAGAAAACAACCAAATTGGATTTTTCAGCAAGTTTTAGCCAATACTAGTTCTCTTTGTTAAAAAAATATAATGCCAGATTTGACTTTATTTTAAAGAACTCATTGATCGCGGAAAATAATTAAATTATACCTTCTCTAAAGGACAGGCTATTTTTCTTAGACTATGGGCCTATCTGTTCATACTAGCGCAGTGCGGCATCATACGGCGATCTAAAGCGGAGTGTACATCATTTCTCATGCAAGTTAAATGAAAATCTAGAAGAAATGATACTAAGAATATTTTAGTCTATGGTTTTAGTTTATGGTTAGTATGCTGGATGCTTTAGTGTTATTGCGCTCTAGTTTTACTACAGTTCGAAAGATAGGGATGTGCTTTTATGCTTCGCTCGTTATCTGCCACAATGTTGGCGGCGTATTGTGATCATTGTTTTTTATTGGTGCGATATCTTTTGGGTGTCTGTGGCCTGTCACAAATTCAATTTGATTCCGAACGTTAGGTACATAAGTCTGGGTTTAGACTTTATTTAAAAAGTCTATGTCTGTATTAGGGTAATAATTCTATCTATCGTGAGGGACGTTCATCATCATCATCATATCAACCGAAAGACGTACACTGCTGGTCAAAGGCCTCCTCTAAAGATCCCCACAATTTCCGGTGTTGCGCTACTCGCATTCAGCGGCTTCCAGGTACCGATGGGCTTATGAGGGACAAGATCATTGGTTCATTATGTAGGGGGCCTGCCCACGCTGCGTCTTCTAGTTTTCTGTACACCATTTTATGACCTTGATAGGTAATGCGGGTGCAACAATAAAATAAGATGTTGTCAGCCTCTTAAAATTCTTTCGTCAGTGATCGACCATACAAATTAATACATGTGAAATTACAATTACGCCCGTGCCACAGAGAACACGTAAAGCTGTCAGTCATTCGCTTGATCTACCCCCACAGTCTGCGCAGTCGGAGAGATTTCCCATCGAATTTAGAAAGAGAGAAAAGAGACTTTTTAACTTTAATATGAACTTCGTAGTTGGCTTCTCGTTTGAGCACTATTATTATTACTTACTAGATTAATTCCTATGTGTATGCACCCCATTAGATAATAAAGGTCTTGTTTCATGCAATCATAGGTGTTATACACATTTTCGTCCATCAAGTCAGCCACTAACGTAAAGCAGGAAGTGACCCAGAATTCACTAGATTACGAGTGATGAGCGGGCTTACATATATGTTCTTAGGAAAAGAAATACGTAGACATGTCACACGATGGTAAAGACTAGATTTAACTTGTAAGTCAACGTGGTATACGTTGACTTCGTTGGAAAAAAAAGGGTTTATAGATTTTTTACTTTACTAGAGACGGTCGAATTTCGAACAAGTACGAATGTACGATACATTGTACTTGTTCGAAATTCGACCATCAAGGTTTTATGGTGAAAGACTAAGATAGACATTAAATACAAACAACATTAATCAGTTTTGATGTTCTATAATATGTGCGTATTTAGAAATATACCTATAAGTTGTTTATCAGTTGTCTGGTTGCCCCAGTACTGCCTACTTTGGGATGGCAGTGTCTTAGTTGTCCCAATTTATTAATTAATAATGTTTACTATATGCATATACGTTATACATTAATATCTCCCGCGGCTCCTAGCGGCCCGTCTGGTCCATGTTCGCTCCTTTGCCTTACTATTCTATAAAAAAAAAAACAAAATCTACCTAGACTCTATTCTGTAAGCCGTAGGTATTTCCCCATACGTGCTGTCCATAGAGCGAAAGAACCTCCTTCCTCACATAAAAGCCTGTTTTTGTGTCGGGGGTAAAAAGGAGTTACATAGTTACGTACAAAAGATAACATAATGATCAGTGAAGCAGTTTATGAAGTCACTCCCTCGCGTTTATGTTTAATATCTTATGAAAATAATGGGCTGGCTATGAAATGTTACAGCGGCATATATATTCAATGCTTAAATAAGGCTGTGTATCGCCCATTCGCTCTTGAATGATCTTTATTATTACACACTCTTTGTTTGCGTTACCCATGTATAACTGAGGACCATTATAGTACTTACTTCGCACGGGAAGATTAATAGAAAAATAGAAATTTTAAACGACGAAACAGGGAAAGATGTAGACGTCATGTTAAAATAAAAGTTTCTGACTATATATAAATGTTAATGATAAAACTGCTTGGGAATGAGTAGATTTTTAATTCAACACATTTAGATATTAAAATTGCAATTAGATGTTAAGTTTTTTTTTCTTTTTTATAAAACAACGCTCGCATTAGGCAATTTAATCCCTGTGTCGCGAGGTACTTTACAAACATATAATACACGGACACAAATTACATCCAGACTCAGAACAACTATTTATGGGTCACACAAATAGTAAGTATTGATCCTGATATTTATTTAAAAAAGGATTCTTACTGAGTTTATTGGCAGTTTTTCTCAGCACGTCATGCACTACACAGTAGGAAAAATAAATATAACGATAAAAAAAAACAAATGAATTTTTTTACGGAATAAAACACGACTATAAAAAGCTCCTTTTTTGCAGTCAGTTAAAATTTATTCTTAACTTGTACCATAACATTATCTGTGTCATAAGTTATGACTCATAACACATAATACCTAACTAACCCTATCATTACATAGTCATGAAGGACTTAAAGGACATTAGCAGAATTAAGGTTTAGGCTTAGTCGCCAGCACATCAAGCTCCCCAATCTGTCAAATTTCCCCTATTGAAAGTGAACCTTATGGTTATGTAATAAAGTTGAAAATCTATAAAAGAAATTTGACAGATTGGGGTAGCTGGATGTGCTGGCGTTCGTTAAAAATAATAGGCAGGTCTCTTTAAAAAGGGTTAAAATAATTTGTTCGCATATTATCTCAGCGTGTTTTGACGATTTTACACGTCATTTTCATTTTTACGTTGACGAGAGTCCCAACGTCGCATTGTGCGAGTACTTTCATTCATATTTCACGTTGCTTCAACGACAAAGAGCGACCGTTTAACATTTTTAAATACCACATTATGTGTTCGCTGCAACTCTCTGATTGACCCAAATAGGATGAATGGAAAAGAGGTCGAATGCCTAAGGGGGTTGGGCACCACCCTTTGGTAGATTCGCCCATGACATGATAGCATTTCCGATATGCTTATGTACACCGTTCTAGGCGCGACGGGCGCTAGTAACCACTCGCTTATATATTACACTTGGAACAACAGATAAAATTTTATAGTATACTAGCTGTGCCCCGGGGTTTTACCCGCGTTAAATTTTATAAATTATCACAGTTCCTCCCCCGTAAGTGATAGCGTGATAATATGTAGCCTATATGTTGACCTGACCTCATTCATGATTCATGCAAAATTTGAAGTAAATCCATGCACTACTTTTTGATTTTAGCCCGGACATACATATAGACAAACAGACAAAAATTCCACAAACTATATTTTTGGCTTCGATATAGGTTGTATGTAGTTCACGCCCCAAGTATCCTTTTTAAAATATATTCAATGTACAGTTTTGACTTTCCTACGATGTTATTATATGTATAGATTAATTCGTTAGTTTACATCCGCCTTTGTCTGAATAATTCATGTGTACAGTTATGAAATGTAAACTTTAGAAATTAATAGTTATCAAATAAATTTGTAATAATGACTAGGCACAGCCTTTACTGTGGCCACCGGACAACTGATAAACATACTATTTCTAAATAAATTACACCCAGGCACAGTATAATTAATCGTGCGCATCACACAAAGATTTATGATGGGTGGGAATCGAACCCACGAATTCTGGCTTAGCAGTCACCTACACAAACCTCTAGACACTAGAACAGGCCTAAAATTAGGTAAAACATTACGCTAAACTAAAACTTATCTCTAATAATAGAAAACGGATTAAAGCTGATCCATTGCGCAAGGGTACCTAAATAGAAAAACTAGTTAACTGATTTTAAAAATTCTTTCACTTATAGTAAGGCTACATTAAAATAGAATCCTGCGTCAATTGCAATAATATATGGAAAGGTATAAAAAAATGTATTTTATGTATAAGTATGTAATGATTTTACCTGATTTTGCCCTCCTACACAACCTCTTTTTAGAACTAGAAGCAAGAATCTCTTGCATTCATTCAACCCAAACACCTTTTCATCATCCTAATATTTTCAATCTGGAATTCGAAGTTTCTAACTTCAAATCTTATGTCCAGCTATTTAAATAGCTGGACATACGATTTGAAGTTAGAACGACAAATTAAACGAATGAATTTAACGAAGTATTTAAGTAGATATAATTTGAAATTAGAGATTGTTTGAATTCAAAATTATAAATATGACGATCATATAAGGATAGAAAATTATTGATGAAAAGTTGTGGTTGTGTTGAGCTAGATGCAAGAAGTTAAACTGTGTTATTAATATAAAAATATAGTACCATAAAATACGTGAACTGCACATGGACATCATAAGTTTCCAGTGCTTTTTATTTATTATTCCTTGAATCCCGGATACTGTACCTCTCGTAGCGAAGTGTTAGTGTTAAGTGTTACGTATGTCTACCCTTGAAAAGCTTCGGGTCGCTAGTGTTACTATATAAGAACAATTCTTTCATTAATTTTACGTTGTATATATATTTATTATTTAAGGTCTACAGCATTCTGCGCGCCTAGAAAAATAAATTTATTTCCACAAAGATATAATTTGCGTTTATGTTGTAATAAAGAATTTTCTGAAAGATTACGAGGCGAAAGTTTTATTAAATCTCTTTTAGGCACGAAGTGTTATTACGCTATTATGTATTATCTCAAATTGGATCACATCCATCAATGAAACTTTGTTATTCGGTGTAGTCAAACAGCCCAAGTACACTTAAGTTGACGAAATTACTTTTTGCTATTCAATTTGTTTCGAATTATTGATATCTTACGAGATCGAATCAGAAAAGTCAAAAAAGGAACAAAGTAGCTGGCATATTTGAATTGCCTAGCTAGTAGAAACAACGGCCGGCAGAAAATTTCTTGTGTGGCGACTACGAATTGGCAGACGCTGCGTGGCTCACCTACGAGAATATCGGTCCGGTGATCTTGTGAGGGTGTCTATAACCAGCTGGATGCAAGACGCAAGACCGGCAAATGTGAACGATATTTGGCGATGCCTTTGTAGAGGATATTTTATTAATATTTTCTGATAACGCTTGATTACCTTTTTAAGGAAGGCACAGAGCGGGGAAATCTACTTTCATGGATGGATACTTACATAATTGTAACTCAAATTGGGCGATATTTGGATAGGATCAATTGTTAAATCGCGGGGAACACCGGGTTGGGCAGCTAGTATCTTATGTTATATAATATTTTGTGCTAGGTTAATTTTATTTTCAATTGTGTTAAGTAAGTAATATGCTTGAATTAATAACGTTTCCGAGAACTTTCTTTGAGATCCGGCAATATACCTAAATGTCGGTCAAAAAAGGTGTAACATTAATAGCCTGCACATTTTTTTTAGGTTGACAAGTAAAGGTGCGCTTGGTTTTGACCCTCCAAAATAAATCAGCTGATCGTGATTCAACACAGTTAAATGTTTCTTTTTGAATGTAAAATATTGCTATAACTATCAACTTGCTAATGCAAGTTGTAAGTTTAGTCCTAATTAGGTTACTCATCGTATATATGGTATCCTATGTATATGTTGCTCCGGACCGAAGTCAGATCTACATTCATTGAACTAGGAAACTCACGTATGGAAATTCGTGAGTTTATTTGTTTGATTGTTCTCCACGTGGGCAACGTTGCCTACATTCTGGGAACGTTGTCAACTGGCACGCTTATAAGTTTATGACTATTTTTGGCGATTAATTTTAGTTTACAGTAGTTTTTATTTTATTTATTATAGTTTATAGCTATTTAGGCGAATCAAAATTTACGTGAATCTTCTGCCGTTCCTTTGTTTATACAATGACGTAGCGAAATAAACATATAATATTTATTTATATAAACTCAATAGTCTAAAAAATAAGTTCTAGCTATAAAAATGACGATACTTCTATACATCTTTTCATCCCCTCTTTCAACCCTTTACAACCCTTATCTCGCAATAAAAAATAGCCTATGTCCTTTCTCAGGCTTTAGACTAACTGTGGCTCTTAGGAAAATAAGTATTGAGACATTTTTTTATAGATAATTATCTAATCGACAATTTTATCTAGCTAATTTTATGATAAAACTTACCGTTTTGTGATCTTTGACCCCGAGTAATTTTTTTTGCACGTGTCGAATCGATGAGGAGTTTTACATTTACTTTGTAATAGTGTAATGAACGATCCTACCAATTTTCAGCCTTATAGGAATTATTGTAACCTTACCCCTATTTTTAGTCTAATTTGACCGGACTATAACTGCAATCGTGTTTAAAACAATTCTGGACCACAAATTCGAAGGTGAACATAAACTTCCTAAAAATGTAAGAATATAGAATATTACACAATCTGAAAAGCAATTCTTGAACGCAATATCGCAAAGATGAGCACCTAATTAATGTTTTGTTGCAAGATTACAATTCGCCTCCGACAAAACACGTTAATCGCTATAAATACGAGTAAAAACGGAATAACCTCCGCATAATTGCTTCCCAAGTTGACGCGGAACAATGTTGAGGACGTCATTTGCATTACCTATACAACGTGTTGTAATATCCGTGGGAACACTCCCACGTCCTCGCGACTACTGGTAAAACTCCAAATTTTGATTTGTTATTGTTCTTATGTTTTTTATTGATTTTTTTTGGCGGTAGTCGCATTCGTTACTAGAGCCACGTTCCATTGAGGATATTAGTAAAAAAGCTGTTGGGCGTTTGTGCACCGAATGACATCGTTCGGTGCATAAACGCCCTAAAAACGCCGAAACGCCGATAACTATAAAAACGATGGTAGGTACGAGGTGTATGTGTATAATAAGAATATCGACTCCTTCGCACACCTATTAATACAATTAGCACTTGACTTGCCTATCTTAACATGACGTTAAAAGTTAGCTTTGAAGACATTCCCTCCTTCACCGGAAAATAGTCGGCACAAGTTTTGTCGTTATCTGTCGTGGTCCGGTGCCGGTAAATTATAGCCTTTGTGTTATTCGGATATATAAGCTATATTACTACAAAGATTCCTCAAAATCCGTCCATAGCTTTTGCGTGAAGAAATAACCAACATACACACTCACAAACTTTCGCCTTTATAATAATAGTATGATGAAATTTTGCTTTAGAACAGGTAATTTATTAACTGCATTGCCATCCAGCGCCGTGGCAATGCTGCCAGCATTCTGGGTACGATGCTCAAAGGTAGCGATGCCGAAATTTTTTTCAACGCCCAAGGATGACTTTTTAGATTACTTTAGACTTAAGACTTTTGTATTAAGTACTACTCTGTCAAGAAAGTACCGGGAAAAAATCAATAATATACAAAATGTTTGTTATTCATCCAAATTTATTTTATCATCTTCAAAGTATGCTCCTTCAGAAACCATACACTTACGCCAACGAATAATCCATTCATCAAAACATTTTTTAAACGCTGCTTTCGGAATTGAGTTCAGTTCTCGCCGCGAATTCTCCTTTATGTCTTCTCCCGATTGAAAACGGGTACCACGAAGTGGTAATTTGAGTTTAGGAAAAAGAAAGAAGTCAGCTGGAGCCATATCTGGTGAATATGGTGGTTGCTGGATGGTATTTGTTGAGTGTTTGGTCAAAAATTCGTTCACAATGATGGCCATGTGCGAAGGCGCATTATCGTGGTGCAAAATCCAAGAATTTTCTTTCCACAAATCTGGCCTTTTTCGTCGAATTTGCTCTCTTAAACGCCGCATAACGCTCAAATAATATTCTTTATTTACCGATCGACCTTCCGGTAAGAATTCAGAGTGCACAACACCGCGATAGTCAAAGAAAACAGTCAACATGACTTTGACTGTTGATGGACTTTGGCGTGGTTTTTTCGGCTTCGGTTCAGTTGGAAGGCGCCACACCGAAGCTTGTTGACTAGTTTGCATGTCAAACTCGTAAACCCACGTCTCGTCACCAGTAACAATGCGTTTCATGAATGTTGGGTCGGAATTGACTCGTGACTATCGTACCATGTCCTCAGCGACTTTCATGCGATTGAGTTTTTGGAGAAAATTCAGATCTTTTGGGACTAGCCGAGCGGCAACATGTTTCATACCCAAATGATTAGTTAAAATGGTACGAAACGATTAGTGAGATACAGAAAGTTCGGCGGCTATCTCTCTCAGAGTTGAATGAGGATTTTCAGTCACTATTTCCTTCACTTTTGCGATGTTAACTTAAGTTGCAGACGTTGATGGCCTACCAGAGCGAGGCAAATCTTTCATCACATCTCGACCGCTTTGAACGCTTTGAACCACTCATAAGCACGAGTTTTTGATAAAGTCGACTTACCGTAAGTCTTCTGTAACATTTTCAGTGACTCCGACTAGAAATTCCATTAGCGATGCCAAATTTAAGCCAAACCCTTTGTTCGATATTTTTGTCCATTACGAAATTCGCAATACACACTATATATGATATTACTAAAACCAGCACCGTATTTATTATAAATAACAGATGCAACTCAAACTCCGCGCCAAAATGGAAAACAGTTGTGCCAATCTAACAACAACAAAAGAATTGGGAACCATAAACAAATCATCCATTCCCGATACTTTTTTGACTGAATGTATATATTGTAAATATTATTTCTTTTTTTTTTCAATAATTACTTATAGATAAAAGTAGTTCCTGTGCACCGCCTTCTTGAACCATTATATAGGTAATTAATAAAGGATTTAATAACATAATCTCAAAAACATTTATTTAAGACGGCAAAAGATCTGCAGCTTTTTATAAATATGAACCTTAATATAAGACTACTAGGGTCTTGTTTGCTTCTGTTCACAAGTAATTATACCTACAACATGCGATTGCGCAACGAAACAATTGCAGTATTTAATGGATTCGTCCGTCAACCGTATTTGGCATCTATGGTAATTCTACGGAATGCTGCATTTATGTACTTTGCACTTAATGGTCGAGTGGTATTATGTCGTTAATTGAGTACATTCAGTCATAAACTAAGACGTATCTAATGCGTCTTAGACTTTATAAATAAACGGATTGGACGGTCACCGTAGCCTAGTGGGTAGTACACCTGCCTACGAAGCTGGTGGTCCTGGGTTCGAATCCCGGCAAGTGCAAATATTGTGTGATGAGCACGAATATTTGTTTCCTATTCATGGATGTTTTCTAAGTATTTATCTATCTATATAAGTATGTATATCGTCACCTGGTACCCATAGAACAAGCTTTGCTTAGTTTGGGGCTAGGATGATCTGTGGGACATTGTCCCTAGATATTCTATTATATATTATTATACATAAAAAAATAAAATAAACTCGCCTTAACTTCGTAATACGTGTTTTTTATTTATTGCTTTTCGAGGCAGACGAGCTAGTGCCCCACCTGATGGAAAGTGGTAACCGCTACTCATGGACATTCGTAATGCCAGGGGGCGCAGCAAACCGCTGCCTACCGTAAGATTAGTATTCTGTTTAAACATTAAAGACGACATACCCTATGTCGTAGCGCTGAGAAAACACCGCAGCAGGTATTTCATTCCAGAGCCTGCACGTCCGCGGTATGTATGAACGGTGAAAGCGAACCATGCTTGACGAGATCGCTACCAGGTGGTACGGATGAACCCTACAGCGAGTGCGCGTGGTGCGATGATAAACAGGGGACCATGGCACCAGCTCAAACAGTTCCAATAGAGCAAAAAAAAAAAAATAAGAAGGTATACTTACCAAGTGTCCAAGGTAATGCAGGTAGGGAAAGACGACTTCCAAAGTTTCTTTTTTATGGAAACTAAACTTTGTTTCGCGGGGTACTTTACAAACATATAATGGACTGACACAAATTACATCCAGGCTCAGAACAACTATTTATGGGTCACACAAATATTTGACTGGCGCGGGACTGGAACCTGCGACACGAAGCGGTGAGGCGACTGTCTTAACCGCTGCGCCACAGGTGCAGTAATGTTATCAGAAGAAGTCTGAGATAATTTAGGAAAAGGGCCAGTCAGACCCTGAAGCTAATATAAAGATGGTTAACACTTAATCGGTAATAGCGTATGTCATAATTTAGCTCTTATTACAACATAATAGAGTTTAAAATGAGGTGCTCCCTATTATACTATTGTCCAATTAACGGTTAGGGAGACAAAAGCGGTGTGCAAGGTCGTAGCATTTCGAAATCCGTTGCCCACCCCTCTCCGAAACAGAACTTTTATGAATTGGTTCTACTGAATTGTGATGAAGGCTAAGTAAAACTGAGTTCATTAATAAACACTTTATAGTCTTTTCGGCCGTGCCACCCGCATCTTCGCGTATTAACGTAGAGGAACTGTTCCATTAAAACGTTCACAAGCCAACGGTCCTGTACCTGACGTCTTTCCGATCGTGTCGCTAGTCGTCGGATCTTAGGACTGATGGAATAGACAGTGACCCTGTGTTTGCGCACACACTTGTGCACTATAATACCTATGTCCCGCGCAGATGACTAATCTCTGTTGAGACTGACCGCCGTGGCCGAAATTCGGCTAGGAAGACATTATTATTAATTTGTTCGGGCGAGTAGATTAACGTAGAGCAAAAGTTACATAAAACTTTCCTAAAATACCGACTCTCTCATGTATCTCCACGTGAGTAACCGCCGCCGTGGGCCGAGGATCTATACCAAAAAGGGTGCTCTCTCGCGCCTTTCCTTAGTAGGTAGTCTTATATGGCTTTAGCCCTCGCTCATCGGTTGGTGTGGTTGGTAAATGCTTGCCTTTCTCGCCGCATGTGGTGAGTTCGATTCCTACCCAGGACTAGTCTAGAGTCTGGATGTAATTATCTATAGGTATAAGTATGTATTTATTAATTACTTTACTAAAGAAAAATGGTAGGTATCTTCCATAGTACACACGGCTACATATCAAGCTATACATTTCCAGTATAAGCTGAACCCGTGTTGTATAGGATTTTCATACAATGAGAGATCAGCTTATATTGGAAATGTATAGCTTGATATGTAGCCGTGTGTACAAGTACTACTTATTTTGGGATCAGATTGCCGTGTGTGAACTATTTTCCAGGATATTATTATTTCCCTATTGTCTAGTAAAGCAGTGAAAGCTCCTGAATGTATTAACCATCAAGTAAAAACTAAAAATATAAAAATGTGTGTCTGACTTCCCGTCGGTCATATCTGTATGTATATGTATATCACGGGTGCTAATGGTAAAGGGAATGAGTTGCGAACACAACTTACTTTAAGTACCATCCTTTTATACAATTGTTGGCATTATCTTAAATTGTATGAACAAATTTTACATTAATTGTTCTTATAAATGTTCCGTCTACATTATTAACAATGTCTTGTTTGAACAAATAAATGAATCTTGGTTTAATTTAATTACACGCTGTGTTTAAGAATCTAAAGGCACAGTATGACTATGCCTAATATTTGAGATCCTATGTAAATATACTTAGGGACTGGCTTGACCTTAACTAAAACTTGGGAACCAATTAACTGATATAATAATCATAATTTAGAGTTGACCTTTGAAAGTTTGGACAGATGAGAGTTTAGCGCTTGGATGTAATCTGACGATATTTTACTTATTTTTATTACGGTAAATACACGAGTAAGAGTTTCATTCAACTAGAAGCCTTATTGTCGTTATTTTCCCTCCATTTTAATATTTTAAATATAAAGACATATTTATTGGCCGGGCGCGGTTGGTAGATGTTTGCTTTTCACGCCGCAGCTCGTGGGTTTGATTCCAGGACAGATATTTGTGTGCATGAACAGTTCTGTTTGACATTAGTCTGAGTGTAATATATAAGTATGTATTTACAAAAGTAGTATATCAGTTTGCTGGTTGCCATAGCTCTGCTAAGTTAGGGATCAGATGGCCGTGTGTGACTAACTAATGTCACACAAAATAATGTAGAAATATATTATTTATTTGATCTCAGGTACACTAGGAAATAAAACCTAAATCCTTTTGCTGGAGGAGTATTGAGTGGTTCTAACTAAGGCGTTTACGCCATTCCTATATCCATATCTGTAAGAGAAGATAATTGGTCAAAGTAGAGAGGTAATATGTCTACGGCTTCAGGGAAATCTAGGACTTTCCTTCAGGTACAACTGATTTTTGCCAGGACCTAACATTTTGCCATCTGGTAGGAATTGGTCCCGGTATATGTTGCAAACATAGTAATAAATTTACGTTATATAATTTTTTTAATTACGGTTCTTTTATAAGGCATAAATAACAATTTTTATGCGATGGACGTGGCTATAAATTTACAAGAAATACAGTGTTTGTCTACCGCCCAAGTCCACTAAGGTCCGTATTTAGATGTAAAAGTGAGATGACCTGCTTAGTTAGCAAGTCCCTATGGTGTGAAATGCTTGTCACTTAACAACTAGACTATTCATTCGTTGACTCTACTAATCACTTAACACTTACACTTGAAACTTAACGAAGAGTAAATGGGCATTAAGCACGGCTGCGGTCTTAGAATAGTATCAGGAACTTTGAACTTAAAGATGGTCTGATACTGGCAATTATGAGACCTTTAAGTTATTGAGATGTAATTCGTTAATTTAATTTGTTAATTAAGTTAAGGTAAACTTAGAAACAGGATTCACCTAAACAGTTTTATCTCTAAATTTGCTGTGCCCGGTTTTACCCGCGTTAAACTGTATAAATTATAGCCTATGTGTTACTCGGATATATAAACTATATTTTGCTTCAAAGTTTGATTAATCCATTAGGTAGTTTTTGCGTGAAAGAGTAACAAATATCCATACATCTATACTTACATACTTTCGCATTTATAATATTACGAGTAGTAGGACAGGATTCATCACTTAAGGTATCTATTTAGAAATCAAACTAAAATCGTCAGCTATTTTAAGGATCCGCTTTTGTGCAGAAACGGAGTTGCGTGTCTCCGATCTAGGTGTATTTTTGTCATGTCACTGTAGGTGCTAGCGGCAGGTGAGTAGGTATAATAATAACTCTTCAGTCTTAGGTGTTAGCACACTGCCGCTAATTTAGTGGCGAGCGTTGAACCTAAGCTGCTACCTACTACGTTGTTCTAACGTAACTAATCTACCTAATTTTATTCATGACATCTAATTAGTTAGTTAGTTACACTCCTATTACGTAACAAAGTTAGTACGATAGTTAAACCATGAATTAGGTAAACTTATTGGTTGGTCTTGGATTAAAACAGGGATCGTCGGCGTTTAAAGATTAAATCCGTTTATTGGGGCTTATTGCTTTTAATAATACGATATATATAAGAATAACCTTATGTTACATACTACCCGTCTCCACAAAATAAGTAACTCTATGCGACAATGTATAAGATTCTATAAAAAACTTGCCAATGTTATTAGAGAAATGCCTAGTATTATTAAAGCCAAATCATGTAGTAGGGCATATTACATAATTTCTGATTATATAAGTGACAAAAGTGTTTGGGAATGAATTGTTATACGTAAACA
Source organism: Pseudoips prasinana (assembly GCA_951640165.1). Lineage (NCBI taxonomy): Eukaryota > Metazoa > Arthropoda > Insecta > Lepidoptera > Nolidae > Pseudoips > Pseudoips prasinana. The sequence continues at coordinate 14,409,419 of OX621236.1, read as the reverse complement.
CACATAAACAACATGTAATTAATCATAAGTATTTATTATATTTATATTTATTTTAAATAAAGATTCCATGATGCTACGTCATGCACTGCACGGTAGGGTAAAAAAAATGACGATTACACATAAATGTTTTTTTTTTACGGAATAATTGGATTTTGAATTTTACATTATTGTCAGTAGGGACGCAAGGCATCTGCCACGTAGAGGACAGCGATCGGCCTCGCGCTGCAATCAAAATTATTTGAAATTTAGAGTCTTGATGCCGTATAAGACCTTTCCACCTCTTTTCAATAAGTCCTATTTGATTCATGTTAGCATCGGTTCGAAGTTCGAGGCCCCACGCTTCATGCAACTGGGGCCTCGCAAAACTCATATCATCCACGGCCAAAAATGGCCTGGTGCCACCTCTGATTTTTGTACAATGCTTGTAGGTAGTAGATACTTTTTCTTAATCTTAATTTCTTATGCATGGGCCCAGTAACAGTGGAACATAGGCTTCATAAAATAGTTATTTTTATTGCAATTTGTATATAATTATTTCTTCGTTGTACTGACAGTTACTTTTATTTTATTTATTTTATTTTACGTTTTTTGGGATACTTACAGCTAGCTAGTACATTTAACATAACTTATAGAAATCTGAAAGCCATTTACAAGTTTCCACTGATAGATAATACGTTAATAAATTAGGTTAAAGGTCAGTTAGCAAATGCGAAATTACGAGAAATAAACTTGCGTTAATGTATTACTGTGTTACTTAACAAATCGTTGACAACGTAACAATTAAAATTTGAGTGCCTCTTTTCATAAACGAAAATTATTAATCTTACTGACAATCTATTTTAGTGAAAGTGAATTAATTGTGGGAACACTTTAATTGCTGCAAAGTGCTCTCATAGTCCTTCTAACATTATAACAACTACTCATTATGGTGAGTATTATATAAATTGAATTTAAGTTAAGACGTTCTAACTTTAGGTATTTTTTGTATGTATATGGCTGAGATGCCTACGCTTGGGCAGGCCCTCTACAAAGTGAACCCGCGAATTGAATTGAACGGTTTATTGGTTTGATTCCGTTAATATGCTAAAGACAGAATCATAGGCTTGAAACTAATACAACACCTCTTTTTTATCGTGGGTAACAAGGTTCATTTTTCAATTTCAGTAAATATCAATAACAAATAAAATTTAATCAGTATGACGTAACTATTGTCTAATTACTGTACCTTAAACCAACTGGCATTCTAGCAATGCTATCAACAACAGAAGCTTAGTCAGGCTCTAATTGCCATAAACACTAGGTTGGTCATTCATACAGCCGAGGCTTAACTGGCACAGCGAGGGATTTGTGTGCCAGATGAGTAGAGAACGATGGTAGATAGGTTTAATAAATCATTCGGTTAGTTTCTTGTGGTTTGTCGTTGTTTCGAAGTACATACATTGTGGTCGCTTAGGATTGTAGCAAATATGTAGTAGAAACACCTTAAATTTAATTTGCTTATCAATATCAAACATACCCTGCTTCTGTAGCTACAATTAAACTGTGTCCTTAGAACGATAACTGTTCCCGAGTCACAGTATTTTCTTAACTTGGCTTCTAATTTTGTAAACTCATATATATGATCTTAATAATAATTGTAAACACCTAAATGTCTATGTACTTACCTACATTCTTAGCAAATAAAATATATTGATAATCAAACCTGGGGCTTCATTATGAGTTTACAATAAAAACGAAAGGTACGAACAAGTTCGAGCTCTCGACGGTCAAGCAGCGCTATGATTGGTTACTGTCGTGATGGCATGGCGTAAAAAGTTTTGTCATTAAAAAAAAGGTTTGCACCCATCAATAATTCATGCATACGTTAGGTTTCCTACTAAGCCTACTGAGCCTTGGCAGGATGGGATGCACCCTTATGTGTTGATCGCTAGACAGTCTCGCGCACACATTCGTGCTTCACGTTTTTCCACCAAAGCTAAGCTGAGCGAGGTCCGGAAATTAAACAATTTGGCATCACCAAATTGTTTAATTTATTTGTCCCGTACCGCTCGCTCATCTTCCTCGTACATCTCCTATATAAAAGCAACCTAAGAAAGGACGCAAACGATGAATATGGTACCCGAGAAGAAATATTGCAACATCTTTTCATAAGTGGACGTATTTTTGGAATACGTGAGCATTACAGTAAGATTGGAACTGTTACACATTCGCCTAAAGATACACAGGATGGAAGAACTCGAGATCGTATTACAGTAAGTATCGAGTTTCAAGGAAACAACGTAACTTTTGTAGAAATGTCGGCTGAAGAGTTTCGTTAAAAGTTATCCGGAATCTTTCTGGCATCTGAACATCTGGCTATGTTAATAATAAATAAAGCCCGATATTAATTAAACTAATTAAATTAAACGTAACGATGTCCTAAACATATAATATGTAAATACCATACCTGCCTACCCCTCTGAGAAATAGGCGCGACTCTATTAGGTTAAGGTATGGTATTGTAATTTCACGTGTAGTGCAGCCGCGTCACTGAGAGGATACGAGTAGAGAATTATTACATTTTGCATCAAAATCAAATACACTTTGCATCAAAATCGATTCAAATATACTGAACTCACAGATGCCAGAAATGCAAACTCTGTGCGACCGGACAATATGCAAGTCCTACATTCATAACAAATAGGTACTATCGGGCAATCTATTTCGTTCCCCACCACTAAGGTTGAATATTGTATACCGAATTCAAACGTACGCTTTAAACCAATGAAATGTTGAAGAAAGACGTTATTTATTACAGAATCAGAATTCATATCGTTTAGTTCTTTCAAAGCTACATAACAATAAGAATAATAAAATTTATGATTTTTTTGTTGTTTATTTTTTATTAAGAAAACCAACAGCGATACAGATAATAACGGAAATTACAGGATACAAGATAAAGGGAAGGTTTAAGTGTAGTTGGCTAATAAACGGACCAAAAATATTATACTGACAATAATTCTTCATCACGCATCGATGTGGTGGGATGTCTCTTAATCAAGAAGCATATGGCCTACTTGACAGTAAAGGGTTACCGTAGCCGTGGTATGGTGACACACAGCATCACTCTCGCATTGCCGACTTTTTCTCCTTCCCGACGAACTCAATTTTGCAGTCTACTTGTGAACGACTTACCCTAAAATATTAAGCTTTAAATCTCGGAAAAGTTAAACGTGAGATTACTTTTATTGATTTTATCGGTCAACAAGTTTAACCTCGTGCAGTTTTAAACAGTTGGCGTTCAATCAAAATTCGTCACAAAATATCTTCTACACATATAATAAAATCGTAGGATAGTCAAAACTGTACATTGAATATTTTTGTAAAAGGATACTTGGGGCGTGATCTATAGTCGATATCGAAGCCAAAAATATAGTTTTTAGAATTTTTGTCTGTTTATCTGTTTGTCTGTATGTATGTCCGGGCTAAACTCAAAAAGTACTGCATGGATTTACTTCAAATTTTGCATGAATATTACTAAGAGGTCGGATCAACATATAGGCTACATATTATCACGCTATCACCTACAGGGGCGGAGCTGTGGTCATTTATAAAATTTAACGCGGGTAAAACCGCGGGGCACAGCTAGTTATTAATAAAACTGACTTAAGAAGCTTTACTTTATCGTATGGGTAGTGGTTACCCTAGTTGTTAGTTAGTAGAGTTGTTCAAGCCATCTATTAGGGTTCTGACATGGCTTGACAACTGTTGCCTAAAGGCTACAATCGGGACCGATAGCTTAAGGTGCCCTCCGAAGCACGGAGACGCTCAGAAATTAAACCACTCTGGCGGTCACCATCTATAGACTGACCGTGAACCTCACCAATTAATTACGGACCGATGAGAGCATTGCCTATGATCGCTTCAGAGCGCTTAAGAAGCTAACTAAGGTAACTTCTGTAAATAATTTTATGTTGGATCATTCAGAGCATCATCTTCATCATCAACCCTAATGCACTCTTCCCACACCACGTGTCGCAAAAAGCCGGGTGCCAGATGGAATGTGTGATGTGGGTGTAATCTTAGTTTTAAGAGTTTATAGTGACCCGTAATTTAGGTATTTTCTTTCCCAGTATGTCAAATGATGTTGACCTCCACTTAGATACGATTCTCAAAATTGATTACCATTGCAACTTGACTCTATTGCGACGGTCGCCCGTTATTGTGAAGACACGTAGCAGGGAACATACTATTTACATCGCCAATCGGAACATCGGACGTCTCGTCATTATATTTTTTTGAACACGTCCTCCCTAGGAGAAAAATGGGGTTCCCTGCATCTCGGGGGCTTTACGAGTTCATATATGGAATGTGTATCGCCCACAAATAGGGCTCGTTGTCACAGAACACAGTTCGTTTAACAGTGTTACACTGTCAATGTCGTGGTCTTTATTAATTATTTATCGTGTGTGTAGTGATTACCCTGCTGTAAGAGTTGTTAACATCGCCGCCCAGTAGGTAAGCAAAGTACACTCAGACTCCGAAATCTATATATGTGACACACAAATAGTTGTCGTGTGCGGGCTCGACGACACACAACCCGGAATAGAAGGTACCGAAGTGGTAGTAAGGCGACGACTTTAACCACTGCGCCTTACGTGCAGTCATCTAGCTTACAATCAGAATCAGTCATCTAGTAGTTACTTGAAACATTGGAATTATCAAATTTATACCAAGATATTATGGTAGCAAAAGTCTCTCAAATTTTCTAGCCCAATTGTACAATCGACGGCACCTGAGTGACTACACTTGCACTACGAAAACCAACCTTACGCTGTCAAGGTCAAAGCATTACACGGACATGGGGTTGAGTGTACTTACAGTTTGTGGATTTTTCGTCGATTATCTGATCTGCATAGCAGATATTAGGCAATTCCTGTTTCCAATATCCCCGGTCGTTATTATTGGAGTTTCTTTGATCATTATTTGTTTTGCGTTTGAATTCGTTCGGCCGAAGCCAATCACGAAATAAAATGTAGATTCAATAAAGGAATTGTCTTTATACACTTTGAGTAGAAACCTTGGGACTAAAATGTATAAATTGGATGGAATCTTGAAGCTTAGGCTTATACAAATCTTTTTTGCAGTTTAAATTACCGCCTTGTTAATAGGGCGTATTATAAGTGATAGCAGGGACTAGGTAAAGCAGAACTCGCCATCACGTCAGTGCCCAATACGTACAATCCTGGACAAAGGGGAGGCCTTTGTCCAGCAGTGGACATCAAACGATCTCTGAAATGCCGTAATCAACAAGGCGTAAATACGAAAAATATTTTTCTGGCTCCCCATACGACATGCGTCACCTGATCGACATTTATGGAAGTTAATAATTTTTCCCTGTGTATTCTGCAAGTTTCCAATTTTATTGGTAAATTAAGTTCGTCCCATTAAATTACGCCCGGTCATTACGTTACACCTTGTATACTTAACAAGCCAATATGGGCGAGATTGCGTAAAATAAAATTCTGTACTGTTAGCCTCTTAAAGAATATAATGCTTCTTATCTGAACTGGCACATCCTTTCAACGAATTTACAGTGTGTGTAAAGCTTGAAGCACCCAATTTCCCACCACTGCACTTCTTAACAGGAACAACAACGGCCCACAATGACAAGGCTTTAAGTGTTGATACTCAGGCACTCAGACGTCGAATGGAGAAAAACTGTCTCTGCATCCAAAACGAATTTAATCAAAAGGAACTAAGTACTATATTTATTTCGTTTTAAAAGGACCTCGGCCGCACTCTCTACTTCATTTTTGTATCGCTGGGGTTTTAGCAAACATACAATCCAAGCTCAGAACAATAGCATATTGGTCTCACAAATAGTTGTTCGGGGATCAATCCCAAAACACGGGCGTCAAGGGTATTGTTGAGGCGACCACCATCACATAGATATTACGGATGAAATAAGGTCTACTTAACCTGGTATTCTGTCTTTTATAAAGTGCTTTAGTAACTAGTGGGTTAATTTGACTGCACGAGTGGCGCCGCGGCTAAGACAGTCTATTCCCACGCGGGACAACTATTTGTGTGACCCATAAATAGATTTTCGGAGTCTGGATGTAATTTGTGTCCGTCTCTTATATGTTTGTAAAGTACCCCTCGACACATAACGCAAGTATCACCTACCGGTTTAGCAAGTGTGCTGTCCCGTATAAAGTACTTTAGTAACTAGTGAGATAAGCTAAGGCTCTATATAGAGAGTCACGTTCTTATTTAAAATAATGCCGTGATCCGCCGCATAACCATGTCTCAGCTAAACCGTGCTCAACCACTTGAACCCCGCTCAACTATTTCTTAATTAAAAAACCCTACTTAAAGGTTTCTCACCTAAGTAACGACATTTTATTTTTCTCTGTCAACATTTCTGGAACTGGTATAGAGCTTGCTTGACCAAAATTAATCGACTAAATCGGATGTTGTGTCAAAACTTTATGATTTTTCCTCTATGGTAGACATGGAATGATAGATATATGATCGAAACAGTGCATTTTCAAGGACTTTTGATTTTCTTCGGTGGATTTTGAAGTTTATGATAAGAATTCAACTGGAATTCAGTATTTATTTTAAAAATTAAAACATCTAATAACTTCTATGAAACCTCCATGCACAAACAAACGTCAAACAAAACGTAAGCTGATGCAAATAAAATCCGCCATATTTAAGCAAGGTTTAAACCAGGGGCCGACGTGGATTTTAATTTTGACATGGCTTAAAATCAAAGTGAAAGGTAAATCGTGTTTTTAAATGAAAATTTGATACACCATGGTTAAGCGGCCGGCTTAAATTTAAGTAGCGTTTTTAAATAAGACTGTTAGAATCTATCCTCATATAGACCTCGCTCCTCCTTAGATGTCCCAAGTACTACTGCCCAACCAATTTAGAGTAGAAGAACTGTAAATGGAGTTATGAGTTGTCTTAGGATCAAGTGAGAGCTTTTACTTGCCTTACATAATAGATGCTTCGGTGAATTACGGTCTCTGGCTGGCCATTAAGTGTTTTGGGTAGAGGGTAGTTAAGCCTGCTTATGGTATAATCGAGTATGTACTTATAAGCTAACGGGCACCTAAGTAGATTTCTGGAAGTATCATTTAGATATAATATAAAAGATGATATTGGAAATGAAAGGTGCTACCAGTTATTAAAAGTAAAAAGAGCCAACAAAACACTACAACTATTTTCATTATAGTGCCAAGTCGGCAATTAGCAAATGGACTTCGCAATAGGCACTGTAGCCCCTGACGATATTGAGGAAATTTATAAAAATGGTCTTTTTTAATAGCGTTTAAGTTAAGACAGTCGAGGCGAGTGTTTTAGCCAAGAAAACAGGGCTTCCTAATTCCATGTTAATGCGCATCAATATTCGGAAACAATCAAACCCATGATCCAACAAAGAAATTTAAACCCTATTAAAAAGACTATTTTTCGTCACCACTTCGTATCACGGGTTAAAAAACAATGAGGACAATTATTTGTGTAATCCACAATAGTTGTTTGAGTCTTGGTGAGGTTTAAGTCCGTCAATCATATGTCTGTAAAGTACTCCGCGCCCTTTTGTCTCTTAAAATAAAAAAAAACCTATATCTTGTATCAACATTGAATATTTCTGAAAATTCTTGTTAATGTGTTTTTTCCCAATTAAACTATATATAGTAAATAAATATAAATATCTAGGACATTACACACAGGACCATCTTGCCCAAACTAAGCAAAGCTTGAATAATGTTGTTTTGTAAAGATATACACAATACACATAGAACACCCAGACTAAGACAGTTAGACATATTCATGAACACAAATATTTGTCTTGTGCTGGGATAAAACCCGCAACCTTTGGATCTGATGGTTACCAAGCAACGGAGTTACGGCGGTCGTCAAAATATATGAAGATGATATCAGAAGACTAAAAGTAACTACATACTTAATACTGAAGAAATAGGTCCAATAAGTCCCACCTGGAAGTACTAAATCTTAAGCTCGGCGGGTAAGAAAACTACTTAAAAACAAGTAAGAAGAATAAGAAGGAACATTTTGTTCGGCTATTGTTGGCACAATGCGCTATTGGCGGTTACAATGCTGTATGAACAGCAAACAAAGCCTTTACAAACGCTGAAAGGCCAACCGCCCGTTTTCTTGTTTACCCTGCCACGTACAAGCGAGGTACAACTATGTACTATGATGATTTTCAACGAACACTACAATTCTCTGCAACGTTAAACTTTCAGAGTTAGGGTATAGTTTATTTTTAAATTTTAAAATAGGATCGCAAACGAGCCAGTGGGTCACCTGATGGTAAGTGATCACCGCCGTCCATGGACACACGCAACACTAGAGGAGCCGCAAGTGTGTTGCCGGCCTTTAAGAAAAGAATAGGCTCATTTCTTGAAGGTTGTCATACCGGATCGGAATTACGTCCGCAGTTATTTGACTCCACAGAGCGGTAGTGCGCGACAAAAGGTTTCTTGTGGTAGATGACCATTCATGCAGGTGATAAGGATGAAATTTACACTTTTGGCGAGAGGAATCTGCGGCGGAATGTGTCGGCAGGTATAAGCTCGAACAATTCCTCTGTACACTCCCTGTGTTAATGCGGTAGAGGAGCACACACAGAAAAATTGTGTTTTTAAAATTTAGGAAATTTTCAAATAGGTTGTATACATTTAAGTGCGTCTGGGAATCGAACCTACTAAGCACGGAATATACGACCCCATGTGCGTTAATCGCTCCGCCACACATTTTAACAATTCATTCGATGCTGCATAAAATTAACGCAATGGAATAGAAGGTGCTCCTGTGTTTGCCCACACACTTGAGCACTATAATATGTCCCGCGCAGATGGCTCCATTGACATTATATATTCCTTCACCAAATGTTGTTACTTTAGCAAGTTACGACACTCAAAGCAATTGAAAGTCTACAAAAACATTTATCGTAAGTAAGAAACACAAGTCAGTGATATTATTCCATTTCTCTCGTATTTTCATCTCCATAAAAACAATTCCATTTCGCAAGTTTGCCTACAATATTGGATTTATTTCAGTGGTACTGTACTTCTGTAGGCTTGGTCGAAATTGGCAGGTTGCCAGGTGCACTCTGGTAACTGCTATGATATTGCCGCTCGAGAGACTAACGATGTACAGAAGCCAGCACATCCAGCTATCCCTATCTGTTAAATTTCTTTTATTCCTTTTCAACTTTATCGCATAAGCATAAGGTTCACTTTCAATTGGGGAAATTTGACAGATTGGGATAGCTTGATGTGCTGGCGTCCACGCGTCAGATGCAAGCCTCATAGGACTCAATAATATTCTGGACATTATTCATTCACGGCCATCTGATCCCTAACTAAGCAGAGCTTAAACAATGGAAATCAGATAACTGATATATTACATAAAATAATATTAGAATAATATCCTGGGACATTATTCACACACGGCCATCTGACCCAAAACTAAACAGAGATTGTGCCATGGACACCAGATAATTGATATATTTCATATACCTACTACTTTACTTTTCTTTTGTAAATACATACATGTACAGATAATTACACAGAGACGCAGGATAAACAGTCATATTCATGCACACTTACCATTTTTAAGTTATAAGTAACAACTTATGTAAAACACTATTTTACGCAAATAAATTATTCAATTTTATTTGAAAAATCAAATTGATAATATTGCTTTATGTAAAAATTCAGACTACGAAAATCTAATATCCTGTCATAATAAAATTGTGATCTTTCAACTCAAGAACACAATTTCATACCTAAAGGATATTAGATTTTCTGGCAGTGAAACATCATTACTAAATTAATATAATCACTATGAAATTCGGTACGATGGCGCTAAAGCGCCTTAAATGCGTTAAGAAATATCGAATGAATTGTATAAAGAAGACGGGGATTTCTGGGCATGACTGTAATAAGTTGAGATATGGTTTAAAAAAGTTGAGATATATTTTTCTATTTCAAACTGTAAAAAATTTACCCAAATTTACAATCTGTGGAACGAGATATCTCAAAATAAGTTTAAGTCACGAATGAAATTGATTGTTGATTACTATAATCGATTAACGTTAATGAGTTCAAACAATGTAATATAAATCCTCATGCACCAGACACCAGGTAACCGATTTAATTATAATAATTATTAAGTACATTAACATAATGTCAACAGTAAAAAATTTAATATCAACAAAATAAATACATATCATAATAGGTATCGGTTATTGTTCAAATCGATTTATTAGTAATTGGCAACTATATTTTTAATCTATGACATGGGTGACAGATTTTGAATCTTAATCTATGACCGGTAACTCGTTTCTCGTATTGTTTAGTGCGTGTGTGATTTGAGTATGTTTTATTGTTTTGTTTATATATTCCTCGACAACTGCATTCTCTCTACGGACTTCTGATATTGCTTAACGTGTACGACTTTTGCTAACATACTGGACACGGATAACTATTAAATAGCAATTGCCCTTAAAAAGCATCTGTTTAGTATAGGTTGGTACATAACCTCTCTATTAAGACTAAATCTTTTATAACTCTGATCATAGATTTAATAAATCCATGTAATTTTTAGTGATTGGCTGATAATTTATAGACCCATTAATTGACACCACTTTTATCTTTTTAGATCCAGGCCTAATAATGTATGAAAACGTATCCGTCTCCTTTGACGTGTCAGTACCACGGTGCGGTGGCGGAGCGGTTAACATGGGGCCGGATACCCCGTGGTCGTGGGTTCGATTCCCACCCGCACTTAAATGTATACAATTCATTTTAAAGATGTCTGAAAAACTATGAAATTAATTAAAGTATATCGATCGATATATATATAGATCTGAACCCTATTTCGAATTCCATCTTTTTACTTCAGCGGCCGCCTGAGCTGTGGCCCGAACCCCATAAGGGTGCCCTCAGGTATTAGTCGCTTAAATTAAGTTACTAGCCCTTTGCGCTAGCCAACTGCTCGTTGTTCACAATTCTTTAATGTGATATACTATTGCTAAATGTAACAATAATAGCTTAGTAACTTGCTATTTATTATTTATTTAAGGATATTAAAAATATATGTGACGAAACAGACAGCACGGACGGGCTAATTCAAAATATTTTGTTGCTTTAATTACTGTTTTTAAACTGTGTAACTTTATGTAATACATTGTGAGTTTGACAATTACAAGTGTATGTAAATACCCAAGTGCGAATAAATTTAATTATTTCATTATAGAATAAAACCACTTTATTGTTTCTCAACAACTCAATAACATTAAAACAACAGACCAGGGCGTTAACACCGGGAGGTCAGGAGATGCGAAGCTATTATTTACACGTGTATCCACACCGCTGGAGATACGCCAAACACAACGTCTCCGTAAATTACGGATTAGACTAGTGTTGACAACATGACAATGATATTACTAACTACCCACATTTAATAATTGTTTTATTAAATGTGGGTAGTTGAATTTTGGGAGATTGGAAATGTAAGTTACCAATGTCACAATAAACTCACGCACGACCTTCAGAAAAAGCTCTGTTTGGTGATTCTCACACAGCTTATGCTAAGACGGCTACCATTTCATGACGTTTACATTCAGACTCAAATTTAAAAGCTTTTATGCAGCGTTGCTCTATATAACTATAGTTCCAAAAAGGTGTAACATAAATAGTGGAAATTACTTAATTAGCGCAATCTACTTATGAAACTAAACAGGCTAAAGGTAAAATATTTGTTTGGCACTCCATAAAGCTGATTGTTTGTCTAGTATGGGTAGTTAACCCATTTTTATTTTGGTTTCGTTTCATAGGCAAATTAAGCTCCTTAAGTTAAATCCAAGTAAACAGGGTTGAAAAAGAATTTACTTATGCATATTTCAATATTATCTATGTTCAAAATTCCGTGCACCGGTCAAATTACAATTTTTCGACCTGCGCTGCCGACTAGCATATACGAATATCACGAATATACGTTTGAACGTTTTCTCAAAGCCACCGTTTAGTTAAACGTTCATAAGAAGTATTTACTAATCAACTATTTAAAACGAACAAAAAGTTACGATGTAGTCTGTGGTTGTGACGTATAAATGTTATTTAAGAGTCTCCTCTTTGTCATGTCTATGGAACAGATTATTTTTAAATTTTATTTTTATTTTCGTGTTCTCAAGAACGAAGCATATAATAAAATTGTTTCAGCCAACATTGTTAGTCTGCTAAATTGGTGCGGAAACACTATTAAGAGTTATAAATACTTGTACTGTGAGACTGCTAGAGACAGATTGACCACAGTATTTACTTACGAGTATGTCAACACTATATCGTTCCATACAAATTATATGAAAACAGACCTTCTACATCAATGCAAATTATTTACTCCTGTACCCGATCATATACTGTGTTCTGTTCATAATGTTTATATAATTAAATTGATTATATTTTGTATAAATTATTTAGTATTGATTTTTCTGACTACATTTATAATGTAAGTTAAAGTGACATTTTTGAAGATAGGGTTTGGAGTGGTGACCACGAATCGGGATACAAGGTGGCCCACCAAATTTGCTAGGGTCTCAGGAAGCCCTGATGTTGGCGGCGCAAACTGGCCATTGTAGAGATCCTTGTGGGAGCCTTTTGTCCAACAGTGGAGGTCTTTCGGCTGATACGATGAGTGTAGAACACTCATCGTATCTAATGCGGTTCTAATGATTTATATGAAATTTACTAGGATATTTATTCAAGTGCAAAAATCGATCTAGGTAGGCGTCTTTTATTAGAAAACTCGTTTTCGAAAGTTATCATGATCGGTCACCTAGGACTAGAATGTTTTGTTAAGACAACGCCCGCACTAGAAAAATTAGTCTCTGTGTCGCGAGAACTTTACAAACATATAAATGACGGACACAAATTACATCCTGAATCAGAATAACGATTCCCGCCCGGGACAGATATTTGTGTGTATGAACATGTCTGTTTGTCCTGAGTCTAGTTGTAATTAGATATATAAGTATGTATTTACAAAAGAAAAGTAGTATATCAGTTATCTGGTTTTCATAGTATAAGCTCTGCTTAGTTTGGGATCCGATGGCCTTGTGTTAATAATGTCCCAGGATATATTATTATTTAAACTTTCGAGCAGGTAAGCTATAATAATAATAGATCATCGTAACATTTGATTATTGGCTTGCCTTTCGTGTAGAGAGTCGAGATCACCTCCTTTTAAGGATGCTGCTTTACATCTAGCTTATTTCGTATGCCGAACATGTCTATAGAAAGTTCAGTTTAACAATTTGAATATGAAATAAGTCGAAATAACAGCATACCCTATTGCAAGATGTGCTTCAGAAAGTAATCGAATAACCTGACGGTAAAAAACTAAAACACTTATCGACTTTGGAATGCCATACAAACGAAATAGCTTATGATTAAGGAATACTAAAAATGGTTTAAATACTTTGATTATTTAAATATGGACGGCACCGCACTCAGAGACATATTTAATCATTGATTAACTTAAGTGAGGCTTCGTCTCATTCATTCAAAAATAACATTCCATTGGAATGAGAAAGATAAAAAAAATAACAAAAACTTGAGAGGTGTCAAAGGACACCCGGATGGAACGAAGTTATTTCTTATTATTTATTATGTACAAAAAACCTATATACACTCAACAAAAATAATCGTCGCGACACCACACTGTTCTGATGAAATGAAAATGCGAAATAGAAATGAAAATATCTGGCTTGCTTTCTATAAGAGAGAGAGAGAGAGAGAGAGAAACATGCGCACGCCGCACAGCTGCAAAAAGTGTCGTGACAACTTTTCGAGAGATTTTTTTCCGTCTAGCCCCCTTTCACAACGCGCGATAAGGAACTTCGTTCCAATAACGTTAAATGTCTATGAGTGCAGCGGTTAGACTCTTAGAAGCCATATCCCAATCCTAACAGATACAAACAGAAGTCATTTTAATATCATTGTATTTCTCTCTCATATATTTATTCTGAGAACTTATTTATCATATGGGCGGTGGTTACCTTAGTGTCAGAGTTGTTCAAGCCGCCCAGTAGGCCTCTGACATGGATTAACGACTGTTGTTTAACGACTACAACCGGGACCGACAGTTTAAGCACGGAGACACTCAGAAATTATACCACTTTGGTGGTCACCCATCTATGGATTGACCGCAAGCCTAGTTGCTTAACCTCGCCGATCACTTACGGACCGGTGAGAGCAACTAGCTATGAGTGCCTGAGAAAGAAAGCCTAATTTTAGTACTGTCAATTAATCAATCTATTACAAAATAATTTAATGGAATATTACAACAAAAGGGAATCAAGTTATAGTTAAAACCTGTCGATTATTAATACGATCTGGTGTAGGAATTTTCTTAGTTAGACAGTTCTTATAATGCTCTATCATTATTTACATACCACCGATAGTATAACTATTTGTCTGCACGTGTGGCGCAGCGGCTTAGACAGTCGCCTCGCCTCTTCGTGTCGAGTCCCGCGCCGGACAACTATTTGTGTGACTCATAAATACTTGTTCTGCGTCTGGATGTAATTTGTATCCGTCTATTATATGTTTGTGAAGTACCCCGCGACACAGGGATTATACTCCCTAGTGCGGGCGTTGTAAAAAAAATAGATTACAGTAACAGACTGCCATCTGATCCTAAACTAGATTGAGCCTGTACTATGGCAACCAGACAACTGATATACATACTTTAAATATATGCATATTATAATGTTGTGTTCACTTCGAGAAGGTCAAACACTACTGTGCCTCTAGCACGAGTTCCTGCAGTTTACTTACTCGATCACACGTATAGTTTCTCCCATACATTGAACACTAGAGTTTTAGTTCTTAATAGTATCCGCGAGAGGCGCTGGTGCTCAATGTATGGGAGAAACTGTACGTGTGATCGAGTAAGTAAACTGCAGGAACTCGTGCTAGAGGCACTGTTCAGTTTTTGCGAAATATTCCTTGAGAAATTTGTGTGTATTGTCCAGTTTAGTGAACCATTAAAAAAAAAAGAATCATACACAAAGATTTGTCCCTGATGGGGATCGAACCCACGACTAAGCAGTCAGGTTCAAACAGCTCAGTCAATAATATTCTGTGTATATATTCGTTTTACGTTGTTGTTCAAGTTATCGTTCATAAGTCCACAATATGTTTCTTGTTACCGTCCAATCTACACTTATATAGGTCACAGATAAAGATCTCGGAACAAATTCGTTGAGGTAGGGCTGTCAATCGGCTAACCAGCTACGCCGAATTCGACCTTCGTTTTTCGATTACATAAAACACAGCTCGGGGTGAAATGACCGTGTTTGGAATGCGTCCAAATCTGTTTGTTTTGGTTCCACCGGCTTATTGAAATACGAAAATCCTGTCAGCTTTTGATAAACGCCATATATTTTTCCTTGTATGTACAGACGCCAGCACATCAAGCTTCCCCATTCTGTCAAATGTCCCCAATTGAAAATGAACCTTATGCTATCGTGATAAAGTTGAGAATCTATTAAGGAAATTTGACAGATTGGGGTAGCTTGAGGTGCTGGCGTCTGTACGTTAAACTTATATATGTATATGTATTCTTTCGAGGTATCCAGCACGGGTTTACGGACGTCATGGGGTGTGATTTATTAGGCAGATACTCATATTTCAACTATGTCACTTTTGTTTTCATTTTTATTAGGGGTCCGTACCGTCGTTTTAAACACAAGGTCCGTTATAATAATAATACTGAATTCATACCTTAATATAGACAGAACCATTCAGACAATATGTAGTAAAATTTAAATTTCAATACATAATATTAAAAACTTCAACTAAACATAATCTCCTTGACAATAACTTAATACAAGCTAGCTAAATGTCACCACCATTATAAAATAAATTGTACAAATGTTTTAACATTCCGTGTACCTAAATATCTGTAATAAGTAACTAGAAATAATAACTGTATTACTACAAACATGTTCTGACTATTTGCAAGCGCTTTTTTAAAGTCTACGTGAATAAAAACCTTTTTCATTTTTTTTTTATTTACCCAAAGGGTAAAACGGGACCCTATTACTAAGACCTCACTGTCTGTCTGTCTGTCCGTCTGTCACCAGGCTGAATCTCATCAACCGTGATAGTTAAGACAGTTTAAATTTTCACAGATGTTGTATTTTTGCTATAACAACAAAAACGTACTTAAAATAAAATAAATATTTAAGGAGGCTCCCGTACAACAAACGTGAATTTTTTGCTCGTTTTTATAGATACGATACGATATAGTACGGAACCCTTCGTGTGCGAGTCCGACTCGCACTTGGCCGGTTTTATTTGAAAAGGTTACGTTTCTAAATAACAGTTGCAGATTAAAACAAAAGTAAATTAATTACCTAGTAGGGGAGACATGGCATAGAAGGGACACTTTTGTTAAGCATTGATTAATATCTAAGTTAGATTTTATCACAGCCTAACCAAATTTAGTTCTATTTTTTTAATTTGATTCCCACCATAGTGAGGGAAGCAATTACTATGAGTCTTTACCGGCCAAAGTTACCGGCCAAAGTTTACCGGTAAAAGTTAGCAGGTAAATTAAGTTCGGCTTCCTATGCTGTCTGGAAAATAAGGCAATTGTCAGATGAACAAACTGCTAGATTAGTGTATTTCGCGTACTTTCATAGCATTATGTCGTATGGCATTCTGCTGTGGGGTTCGGCGGCTGACATAGGTGCTATTTTTGTATTGCAGAAAAGAGCAGTCAGAGCCATTTATGGTTTAGGCAGTCGCGATTCTTTGCGAAATTTGTTTAAAGAAATAAATATACTTACTGTGCCATCGGAATATATATATCAGAATATAATGTTTGTTAGAAAAAATATTCATAATTATAAAAAGAAAAGTGAACTGCATAATATAAATACTAGGAATAAAAACAAACTAGCCATGCCAGGCTTTAGAGTAAGCAAAACTAATAAATCTTTTTTAGGAAATTGTATTAGGTTTTATAACAAGCTTCCTACTCAAATTACTGATCTGCCTGACACAAGTTTTAAAACACATATTAAACGTATACTTATGGCTAGGGGTTATTACACCACTAAAGAGTACATCGATGACAAAGACGTCTGGCTCTCACTTCCTACCTGCACATTGCTCGCTGGAGATCTTGTAGCCATATAGACATGACTGATCTGCTGTGTTACGTGAACTATCTGTAAATGATTGCTATCATATACTTAATTTAAAATTATTGACTCTGTCTCAAAATGAATAATGTTATTGTTTCGAAGTTTTTCTTTTGTATACCTAAATATAATCTAAAATAATAAGCATTCAGACAACCGATCGAGCATATATTGTGTTTGCCTACTAAATAATTACTCTAATTGGACCAAATCCCGTGTTCATGCCCGCTTGAGTATGTTTCGCCGGACCGTCTCAACTGGGTCGTGTTGAAACCGGTAGTAGATGAACCCACTGAGTTTGTTTCGCTGGGTCTTCTCAGTTGGGGCGCATTGGATCCGGTGGTAGCATTAAAGCGCGACCGTCGTTATTAACACAAGGTCCGTCATAATAATAATACCTTTAATATAGACAGAACCATTGACAATATGTAGTAAAAATATTAGACTTAAACTAGATAATTAAACATAATCTCTTGACAATAACTTGATACGAGCTAGCTAAATATCATTTCTGTAATAAAATAAATTTTATAAATGTTTTCATACAAGATGTACCTAAATATCTATGTTACTAGAAATAATATCTAATGTATACAACTATATTACTACAAACATGTTCTGACTATTTACAAGCGCTTTTTTAAAGTCTACGTGAATAAAAACCTTTTTTATTTTATTTTATTTTTTATTTTAAAAGGTGGGAAGTATGTATATATAGTTCCACACGCTACGCGGATCAAATAAACACTACCTTCCGAGTATGAAAAATGAAAAAATAGTTTTCACTTCTATCGGCAGTCCCCAAAGACTGCCCCGCATGTTATTTTCAAAGAATTATTGTTCACAACCACTCTAAGTATTTTCTATCAAGAAAAAACAGAAATATAACTACTTCAGCAGCATAAATTAGAATAAAACTTTAGTATTACAGACAGACATTATTAAAGACTTGACAAGTGGGGAATTGAAGTTTAGGTTTCGATTTTCTCCTATTGATAGAAATGTCTCCTCTAAAATAATAAGGTGACTCCATCGTCTCCCCTTGAGGTCTCCTTGTAAAGGGCGATTAAAGTCGCCGGCCTGTAAGAAATCTAATAAGTTATGGATTTAGGTATAATAAGTTTTGAAAAGCAATTTACACATTTGAATAATATTGTAACAAGAATTGATTTTTCAAAACAAAATGGCATTAAACATAATAAAGTATTGCTTTAAGAACATTCTAAGAAGAACTAAACACTCTTATGGATACGGTCCGGTGGAGACTACTTCGCTGAACGATGCACAACATTCTACTATGAAAAGACCACTTATGGCCGTTTACCGCAATTTAGTTATCAAAACACTTGCGGTGTAGATAGTACTGGCATCTATAAATGTACAGACGCCAGCAGATCCAGCTACCCCAATCTGTCAAATTTCTTTTATGGATTTTCAACTTTGTCACAAAAGTATAAGGTTCACTTTCAATTGGGGAAATTTGACAGTTTGAGGTAACTTGATGTGCTGGCGTGAACACTATTATGGATACCTTTCGGTAAAGATTTCCCTCCCATGAGGATTTTATTACTTTCCCGAACAATGAAAACAAACGTGATTTAAACTAATGATGAGTTGGTAATCCGGAAGTTACCCACAGGTACAGAGAAAGTGTTACATTGGTAATTTAATTTAAGTTAGTTAAATATCGTAACTGTTATAAAATAAATCTTATTGTAAATTATTTCCTACAATCCATGTACCTAAATATCTATATGTACCTAGAAATAATTATAAATTAATTATATATTACTACGAATATGTTCTGACTATTTACAAGCGCTTTTTTAAAGTCTACGTGAATAATAAAAAAAATAGTTTTTAAAAAACCATGTAGTTTTTTCTCCTTTTCTTTAAATTACATAGTTATAAAGTTAAGTCACATTATCCAAAACAAGGTCACCCAAAGAGCAATGGAAAGGGCTATTTATTGGGCGCAGGCGAACCAATGTATAGAATTACCAAGCTGAAGTGGCAGTGGGCAGAGCACATAGCTCATAGAGCCGAAAGCCACTGGGGCAGAAAGGTTCTCGAGACTCGTTATAAACACAAGCTCCGCCATAATGATAACATTTAATTCGTACCTTAATATAGACAGAACTATTCGACAATATGTAGTAAAAATATAGCTAAAATTTAAAATGTTGATAATTAAACCTACACATGATCCTTGACAATAACTTAATTTAAGTTAGTTAAATATCGTTAATGTTATAAAATAAATCTTATTGTAAATTATTTCCTACAATCCGTGTACCTAAATATCTATATGTACCTAGAAATAATTATAAATTAATTATATATTACTACGAATATGTTCTGACTATTTACAAGCGCTTTTTTAAAGTCTACGTGAATAAATACCTTTTTTATTTTATTTTATTTACTCGAGTGGCGACCACGAACCGGAAGACTTTTTACTTGACCAACTGAGGGTGATTTTAAAATACAAATTTATCTTGCTATCTATCTACTCCGGTTCCTTAGTAACCCATACATATAAGAGAAAAGCATACCTAATGAAAAAATCATTGACTTATAAAAGGCCCTATGCCACTGGTTAATGGTAGACATTCAAACAGTCAATTAATTTACGGATGCGTCTGTAGAGCCCTTATTAAAGATGCAAATAACTCATACTTAAAACTCGCAATTAATATAGATAGATAATTTCGATAATCTATTCTATATTCTATATACATATAATAAAATCTTAGGAAAGTCAAAACTGTACATTGAATTTTTTTTTTAAATGATACTTTGGGCGTGATCTACAGTTGATATCGAAGCCAAAAATATAGTTTTTAGAATTTTTGTTTTTTTTGTCTGTATGTATGTCCGGGCTAAAGGCAAAAAGTACTGAATGGATTTACTTCAAATTTTAGATGAATATTACTAAGAGGTCTATAGGCTACATATTATCACGCTATCACCTACGGGGGAGGAGCTGTGGTAATTTATAAAATTTAACGCGGGTAAAACCGCGGGGCACAGCTAGTATTTATTTAAATAAAAACTACTAAACAATAATATCGATTATTGATGTGGCAACACCAACTGGAGACAAGTATACGAACTGAATGGTTCGGCAATTTGCTCTTGTCCACGCTACGAGTTGGTAATGTCAGGAAAAATAATTTTTGATCGGTTACACATATTGTACTCGACCATTTCTATGATAGAGCATTGTAAGGAAACGCCATATGTGAGTAACAATTATATGTTGATACAACATTGTAACACATCTATACTAATTGTAACACTATAACCTAGAAGTATTGTTACAAGTTTATAGTGTTACAATTATTATAGATATGTTACAATTTTGTATCAACATATAAATGTTATCTACATATGGAGTTTCCGTACAATACAGATATCTAATTGAATTAAACCTTAGTCAACATTGTTGGCGAACTTAATAACGGATTAACCTACTTATCAAGTCTTGGAAGGACATCATTTAGTGTTACTTTCTTTCGTACAGGTCCGCTTTATGGCTCTCAAAGTTTCCTTTCACCAGATTTGTGGAATGATAAGATCAATTTAAATGCTGCTCACGATATCAGTTCCATAAACTTGTGAATTGATTGCTTTGCTCTTACGGCTCATTAGTTTTAAAATATCGGTTTAACATGATCATTTTAATTTTACACAACTGACAGGTAGTCGGTTAGCGGAGTTGGTAAATGCTTGCCTTACAAGCCACAAGTTCGATTCCCACCCATGTCAGATGTTTGTTTGCACGAACATGTGCGTTTGTCCTGAGTCTGGGTGTAAATATCTATATAAGTATGTATTTGCATAATAAAAGCAGTATATGTAACATATCAGTTATTTGTTTTCCATAGTACAAGCTTTGATTAGTTTGAGATCAGATTCATTAGTACCGTTAGTCGTTAGCGGTTCAAAATTGGTTAAGCCTATGTACGTTTTTTTTAGATCGCAATCAACCAGCGGTACGGGCATAACAAAGACGACCTAAAATATTATATAATCGCCCATAGATGTAAGAAAATAAGCAATACAGTGCCAACTGCCATAACATCCATTTTGTTCTCAAAATGGATGTTATGGCAGTTGGCACTGTATTGTAAATGTAATATTTTTGACTATTTCATCATGTCAGCCAAAGTACTGCTGGACAAAAGCCTCCCCAAAGAATGGGGGGATATGCCATAACCGCCACGATTGGCAGACGGGTTGGCGATCGCAGTTGATGGTCATAGTTCACAGAAAAACGGTGCTGCCCGTTCTCTTGTAGGTATTCCCTCGGTCGATTTCTACGCCCTTTTCCCCCTTTTTTTTGACTAATTATTGCCCACCAAATACAAATGCAAATCTTAATACCAATAATTGTATGAATGCATACATACATGCAAGTCTTGGTATTATTGGTGACAAAAAGTGTCCATTCCTTTTGCAATAGTGTGATACTTTTTACGATAGATACACATTATGTCTATTCCATATGTATTTTGACATTTTGTTTAATTTTTATAAAGCGAGAGAAATTTATAAACGGTTCAAGCCTGTAGTGCAAGTGTCCATGGTACTGTTGCTCAAAGTTTGACACACTTATTGACATGTCTTGTGTATCTAGTCCATACATTTTGGGCCAAATTAGTTGCATATCTCGGAAAATCGACATACCCAGTATATTATCACATAAAAAGTTAAAGTTTTAAAGTCAGGGGTTAAAGGTCATTCGTGTACCTTAAAAGACGCTACTGTATAAGATCCTCTTTGTACCAAATTTTACATAATAAATATTGAATGATTGATAGAAAAAAGTCATTCATAGATCTGTTACCAAACGAAATAAAAAAAAAAATCTAGTTGTTTTTGTTGGCTGACGCAGTATTGCTTTTTAGTATTCTGGTCTACTTTGAGTTACTCGACCGACATTGTCTATTTCGATATTGTTGATATAGGTCAAACATACTAAAATTGAATCAGCTTGGTAAAGTATAGAAGTGTCCGAAAAGAAAATTTCGTATAATGTTATTAGAAAAGTTTTTATTAACATAAGCCTATTGTGTGCTTGTTAATAGTCAAACAAAAATTGGTAACAAACAATTTTAAGATATTGTTCTTCGTTAATTTAATTAAGTCGGTGTATTAATTGTGTTATTTTTGTCAAAGTTTTAATTGATTAAGTTTCGACTGACATCTTTTTTGTCTTGTCCTATGTATCTATATTGAGGTGGATATTCCGGAAGTTATTATTAGAGCGGACCTCATGTGTCGAGTTTTTTTCGACGGTCGTGTTTTAAATCTATTACCAGATTTTTTTTTGTATGAACGTTAAACTATTTCTCATTTGTTTGTGAACTGATTGTGATAATTCTTTTAATCGATAGGGAATGCTTATGATGATTGGGAATCCAAAACAAAAAATATTTGAATTCGGTTTAAGGGTTTTTAAAAACAGTATTTATGCAGCCTATAAAGCCTCTCTATATTAATAAATCAGTATGTAAAGTCCACGACGTTTATAATATTCCTCGAAGTATAATTTATTCCCCTTACCTGACTATTAGGGAACGTTGCAAACGCGGACTGGACTTTATGTAGTGCGTGGTCCTGCTGGTGCCCGGGGGGCGGTCTGCCTTTGGGGAAGTGGAACCGGGGTATCACCCGTGCGGGCGCTCCACTGCTGGCCGCGCCACGGACTGTCCGCTGCAGCGTTGTGTGTGGGGGCGCCGAAGAAGGCTTTGGAGGTGCGGATGCGGCATAGCTCTGGAAAAGAAAATGTTCATTAGTATCATTTCATCGAACTTATTAAACATAGTATAACAACGAAATGACTGCATGTATGGGTCAGTGGTTAAAGTTTTGATTTATAAACGCATTATTAACAAATATATTGGTCTTCCAAGAACAAATAAATAAAAAAGAACAATATATACGAAAATATATAATATAATAAAAAATATATTAAATTTTTTTGTTTCCAAAATATTCATATACGATTAAAAAAAAGTATAACATTCAGCATAATATTACCTCTTAAATTCCAATAATCCTTATATTACAAATGCGAAAGTTTGTGAGTATAGATGTATGGATGTTTGTTACTCTTTCACGCAAAACTACCGAACGGATGTTGATGAAACTTTGTAATAATATAGCTTATATATCCGAATAACACATAGACTATCATTTATAAAGTTTAACGAGGGTAAAATCGCGGGCCACAGCTACATAAATAAATGCAGATAAAAATACGCGTGATTTTACAATGAAACATTCGAAACATTAATCTGATAAAACACTAATGTAATCAGAGGTGTTCATACAATTTGAATGGCAAATCACCCCTCAGCTATGCCATTTCCATGTTCAATTAGCGATCGACCCTACAGCTTGACGGGCGCACAACGTATACTGCCATTCGACATTACATTTAAATGTTTTATTTAACAAGCTGTAGTATAAATCTGGTGCAGGTAGGTTATCTTTTCTTTGATTTTAATGACATATATTGGCCCCCATTCTATACGTAACGAACTAAACTAATTAAAAACATGAGAGGTGTCAAGTTTTTAATTACTATATATATATATATATATATATATATATATATAATCAAGTATAAAAATATTATTAACAAATATAATGTAATATAAACTTGATCAGTAGGCTCAATTTTAGTAATAATAAAAAAAAGCATAAAGTGTCGTTACAACTTTTCGTCTTAATTTTTTCACATTACCCCCTTTCGCAACGATATAAGGAACTTCGTTCCAAATAACATTGCGAATTGTAAGTATTGACCAGCTAGTACGCACGGCTACATATCAAGCTATACATTTCCAATATAAGCTGACCTGTCATTGTATGTAAATCTCATACAACACGAGATCAGCTTATACTGGAAATGGATAGCTGGATGTGTAGCCGTGTGTTCCTTTTAGGAAATTTTTTATGTACACCCACAGCTATTCCCATCTTTGTAACTCCTTTCTCCATGCACTATCTTGGTTAACTGGAAGAAATCACACCTTGTGATAATGCCGCCAATTTTACCGTTATAATTTGTATTTTTTCTTGGTTTGTATTGTTTATTATAATAATAATAATAATAAAAGTTTATTTTGACAGGCACTAAGTCCCAATTAAAAAATCAATTACATTTGATTAAATTACAATATAAATATACAATTACACTATTATTCAATATAAATAAATTAAAATTAAAAATTCTACTTATAACTAACCTAATTACCTAAGGTTCGGACTCTGGTGGACTTTAATCCAGTACCTGCAAATCGGGCTGCAAATATCCTCACTGACGATCCTTAACAATTGATTAGCTGAACTCCGTATTCTGTCCCAGAAGGATGCAATGCTAGATCTAATGATTGCATAGAAATCAGGCACCCCCGCCTCCGCGAACATGCCAGACGCACTGCAGTACCGTGGGAATTATTGAAGTATACAGTAAAGATTAAGTTTTTATAGCATTATTCGCAATGCAAAGCGTTCATCTAATCTCAAAAATGGGAAATCCTAAATTTAATCGTCCGGCGGGTCTCGAACCTGCACCATCTACCAAGGGGTGGGCGCTCTGCGTTAATTAAGTTAAGCGTTAATTTTTGAGATTGTACACTAAAGAGTTAGTACACATCTATCTATCATCATATCTACCAAAAGACGTCCACTGCTGGACAAATTCCTCCCCCAACGATCTCCACAATGCTGTGCTACAATTCAATTCAATTCAAAAGTATTTATTTCGGAAAAATATCCATATAATGTTAGTATAACTTAGCCTAATGTTAGTATCAATTACTTCTTCTTTGCTACACACATCCAGCATAGATAACATAACATATTCTTTCTTACATAATTATTATTAGCCTGGTATCGTCCTCTGCTGGACATAGTCTTCCCCCAAGATTTTTTTTAATATTTTGCCCTTGGAGGGGTTTGCCTTAGTCACCGCGCTTGACATGCGAGCTGGTCATTTAGCTGGTAGTTAGTACACAGATGACGCTGAATAAAACATGGCTTCAGTAAAATTAAACATGTACTCCAGTATCATTACTGGAGTACCTGTTTAATACACAAATTGTTTATTTTCTGTGGGTATTCCAGTAATAAAATATGCACTCCAGTAATGTAACAAGAACTCCTGTAAATGGTTGTTTCTTTTTCTCGTTCAAACTTCAGTTCTTAAACAGGAACTCCAGTTAAAAAGCAGGCTCCCTGTTTGAAAATACCACAACAAATGAGTAATTTATGAGTTTCGTAAATCGAGATGCTGCCTAATTTACTTTACATCTTACTGTCGTCCTGTAATGACATACTTATGGACATTTCTCTGGTTCAAACTTCAGTTTTTAAACAGGAATTCCAGTTAAAAACAGGATCTACAATAAATGAAAAATTACTGACTTTCGTAAATCGAGATGCTGTCTAATTTATCATACGTCTTGTTGTCGTTTACTATAATTAATTAATACGATGCAAAAGCAAAACAAGTCTGATATTGATTAACAAATGTAGTTCTATGTCAGTGTCGGCTGAACTAGCAATAAACAGTCTCTTTTGTTTAAATCGGCTCGGCTTTACGGTTAGGCCATAAATTGCTTTGTTTCAGTCCCAGTTAATAATATAGTATTTCAGCACATACAACAGGTAGCTCGTAAAATATTCTAATACATTATTGATATTTCCATTGCCTATTCAATACTCTGATATAATTGCGTAAAATGCTCTATATCATACAATATTGCTATGTGCGGCCGCCGTAAAAATGCTTTCATGACACCTGTCAGTTTCGAATATTTTAATAATATTAGTCAGTTAAATCGTTAGTGCAGAATATTTTCAATAAATTTTCACGTTATCATCGAAATGGAGACAAGGTAGCTACGTAAGGCATAATATTGTGCAGGAGTACGGGTAAACTCGGCCGCATTCTCTAGTGTTTTACCCTAATAATTCGGTTGGGGTTTAGTGCTTTTCGAGACACTGGAGCTTACATCGCCAACTCTCCCAGACTCGGGGCTGCTATTAAATGTTTTTTTGACCGAAAGTAGTAGAACTTTTGTGCCCGACCATAGATTTATGACTAAATTATTCGTTCAATGGCACAAACGTTAAACATCGATTTCATACCATTTGTGACGTCAAATGTGCTCATGGAAGCCGATCGGCGAATTAGGCGGCAGGTCTCCCTCATTAAGTGCGAAGGAATATAACAATAACATACAACTTGTTCAGGTGGGGTTACATCAATGATCGCAGCCTTCAATGCAAATGTGGTGTAGTCCCACAGACAATGGGACATCTGTTATCATGAGGCGCGTGCCCGTACAACTGCACGCTTAAAGAACTGATTGAGGCTACTCATAATGCGATTCTCGTGGCCAAGTTCTGGGCGGACACGATTTAGATTGCCATCGACTCGCTAAGAAGAAAAATAACATGATAAAATTATCATAGACCCATTTTACAGTAATAGAAAGAAATAGAACACGTAACAAAGTTGAGGTATATCACACCAATATAATAAAGGCGTAAGTTTGTGTGTGTGTGAGTGTGTATGTTTGTTACTTCTTCACGCTACAACTACCGAACGGATTTTGATGAAACCTTGTAGTAATATAGCTTATATATCTGAATAACACCGTAAAACCGCGGGGCACAGCTAGTTATTAATATTTTTGATATATTGCCCTGAAGGATGGTAGTTATATTTCTCTCTTTGCAGTGTTGAACGCAGGTAACGAAATACTGTGATAAACGTCCGCCATTCTTTGCGATATATTTCGGACTGGCGGAGACAGTTCGCCATTAATTTATTTTTCTATTTCCAGTACAATAATTAGAGGACTACAAATAAATCGGCGTAGGCAGGCGGCGTAGGCTTAAATATTTCTCGTGATATTTATGTAAGTATAGTTTTTAGTTATTTAGTTAAATATATATTTTTTTTTTAGTTAAATATAGTTTTTTCGCTGTAAAGGTCCCTAAATAAATTAAGTAAATACGAATAATGTTTTTTATTTTCTATTCTTTATTTATTTTCTATAGTATAGTATAGTCTTTTTATCTCTTTATTACCTAATTATATATTTACTTGAAAAATTGCCAAACTGAAGTTCAGTGAGAGGGGCATATAGCTCGTAGAACGTCGTTGGCGCAGAAAGTGGCGACCACGAACCAAAAGCAGCGGGTTATATTTTTTAGTTGTAGTAATTTAGATCTAACTTCAAAATGCGCGAGTGAGATCCCAGCGCACTGAATCATGGGCCTAAAGGGACATAAACAATCCAGCTGATGGAAAAAAACTAGGTATTTCTATGGTTTATGCTGTATTTCAAAACTGTTTCAACTAAAAGCTCTATCAACATTTTCCTTCGACTTAAATTCTATTTCAATATCGTTTTTAAACTCTGACCGAATAAATTACGTGTAATATTATCGATGAAACAAATTTTAATAGAATATTGTATTTGACTGCACGTGTGGCGCAGCGGCTAAGACAGTCGCCTCGCCGCTTCGTGTCTCAGGTTCGAATCCCGCGCCGGACAACTATTTGTGTGACCCATAAATAGTTGTTCCGAGTCTGGATGTAATTTGTGTCCATCTATTATATGTTTGTAAAGTACCCCGCGACACAGGGATAAGATTCCCTAAAGCGGGAGTTGGCATTAAAATTGTTTTTATTGTATTTTAAATATTTGTATAACAAACGTAAATACAACTATTTAAAGATAGTAAACCCGAAGTATAAACGTATAAAAATAAACAGATAATCCAGATTTATACGGATACAGAGAAGTGACATATAGTCCGGATGGCATTCCTTATTTGTCACACGGGATAGTACAAGGATTCTATCGATAACACACCCATATAAATCAGTATAGAAGAGAACAAATAAATATAGACACCTATACAAGTTGTTACTTAAATAGTGCAGGAAATTTAAGACGCTTAATCTACCCATGAAACTGAATAAAGTAAAGTAAGCCATGCAGCTTGTAAAACACGATATTTTTTAAATAATGCTTCAGTATTTTGTATGGAAAGTTTATTTTATTTTTTGTATATTTCACTAATTTAGGTCCTACTAGTCAACAACTTGTAACTCGTGTGTTAAAAGTTGTAAAAATTGTATTGACACGTCTTTGGTTTTTTGACAGTTTTGTAAAAATTATACTTTTATGACACTAAATATGTAGAAGATAACAATTTTCAAAGGCAAGCACGGGAAAATTTTCCCCCTAAGACTATTTAACACATCGACAGTGATACTAAATCAAACTTTTATTTGTTTGTTGGCTATTAAAACTGATGCAACTACGGCGTAACTAATCTCCGAACAAGATTAGAATCGGCTAAGTCTGTGAGATTCTCCTTGGCCCATAAATCAACGACCATCACGTCAACCCCACATGTTTTTCATTAACTCATAATTACTACTAGGTTCATTGTCCCTAAGAAAAAAAATAGAAACCTACTTAGTGAGGTGTGAAATTTTGGCATAGTAAGCCGGCGCCTTTGCCAGAAGCATCGCATCGTAGAAGTATAACAATAAAGAGACAAAGGTCGCGCCGGATAATGCCAGTAACCAGAAAAAATAAAAATGTACTTATTCGCAAAAAATGTTCGGAGGCCGTCGTTTAATGGATCTCATTATTAAGATCCACGTCCATAAAAACGGGTCAGGTCCGAGTGGGTAGTAAACACTCAATTATTGTTTGTATTTATTCTAGAATATGTGATTGTTCTTATTTTAGATCTGCAATGTGAAAAGAATATTTAAGCGCACATATTGAGTAAGTGTAGACACCTGTACAAGTAGGTATAGGATTAAATACTGGACTAGATCCAAAAAGAACAGATAGCTCTCGATAGATCTCGATTGAAGCTCACCTATGTTTGTGATACTAATTCCAAATAATAATTTACGGTAATTTGCGGTGCGCACGAAGTTATAATTCATACGATAGTACACGAAAATAGTTTCTATTGAAGTACAGGCTAAGGCTACTTTTTGGAGTGAAAATTTCTTTAGCGCCGTTGTGAACTTTTATTGGATGGGTAAAAACTTTTAAACTCGCCTCAGGACACGTGAACTGATCGCATATTCGTCTTTTTTTTTAATAGACACTGGCTGTTTATACACAAGTGATCGCAGCATTTTTGAAGTCTTCTTTAGCGGCGTTGTGCACTTAATTATGTTAGATTTTTTACAGCCGACTGCCTAACAAAATTTAGTTCTATTTTTAAATTAGAAGGAAAGAATTACTATGAGTATTTACCGCCCTAAGGCGGGAAGTAGCATCTTCCACTCGCTACTCGGATCAAATAAACACTACTTTCCGAGTATGAGAAATGAAAAAATAGTTTTCCCTTCTACCGGCAGTCCCCAAAAACTGCCCCGCATGTTTTTTTTTATTTTTTGATAATGTATTGTCAACACTTTTGTAAACGACATTAAAATATCTGCAATCCATTGCTGAATACTAATCGAAGGATTTTCAGATATTTTAGTAGCAGTATGGCCTTAATAAAATAGCAAACTGCTCAAAGGAATGGCTCATTAACCTTGACGAGCCAACATGTACAGTACTGCATAGAAGTAGCCGAAATGCCCGATGGATTTCCACAATGGGCAATACTCAATTGACAAAGACGAAAGAGCTCTCGGAATAATTCGTTTAAACATATTCATAAAATGTTTGGGATATTTATTAGTAAAAGATTAATCGGATCCAATTAAAATTAATGCGAATTATTTGAATTTCGACGTTCGAAATTACGTTTTTTTTTCTATTTTCAAATCGATATTTCTTCCGAGATTAGATGAATCGGTTCATTCATTCGTTCATTGGTCGTGGCAGAAAATGTCGACTGTCGTATCTCTTCTATTTATCAGCTACTTTATCTTTAAAGTATGAATTTTACGTTGGTAATACAACGTATATTTTTTTTATACTGAAACGTTTTACTAATTCACCCCTTGAATTCTAATCATCCGTTGGTGATCAGTATTCTAAAGGTGAATAGGGACGAGAAAAATATTAAATTACCATGGAAGAAAATTCTCATAGATAATTTCAATTTCATTCCCGTCCCTATTAACCCTTAGAATGTTGTATCTTTATTGACCTTTGCATCTTTATTGGTCTTGCATTACTAATGACTACGTTTTACCGTATGTAAATATTTTTAGTTAAGTTGAGGTTCTTCAAGATTATTCTGCAATCAATGCGTCAGGCCACATAATGTTCATTAAATTGATCAAATTTTATTTACTTTTTATAGACTTTTTGCCATTTGTAAATATATTATATCGATAGATAGATATCGGACCACGCTTCTATGAATTAAAAGAAATATAGCATAATGGTTATTAAGACAAGTGTGTATATCGTTTTGTATTAGTATTTGCGAATGTTCTCAATTATTTAATGAAAATGTGATATTATATCTGATATTTACATAATTCAATTTTAATACTTAATGCAATATTTAAATTGGATAATGTTGTTTTCTGTATACTGAATTAATGATGACTTTGTAAATTTATGAACGCATTAGAAATTGAAAGTAAAGGAAAACATCGTAAGGAAAATTGCATGCCCGATTGTTCTCCAAAATGTTCTTGGTGGTATGTGAAGTACCGAATACACGCCTATCTAACTACTACTACTAATAATAACTACTACTAATATATTAGGGATATGTATATATATTAGATGTACATTATATATTTAAATTATTAGCATGAATAGCGTTTCTGTATTAGAAGATGATCAAAAATTAATATTAGGTAACATGCTGTGCCATTAATTGCAAAGCGTGCTGTATTTTTTTAAATTCATTTAACTAAGTATTAAATTTAATTGGCGAAGGATTCATGAAAATAATAAGGCAAGACACAGTAGACCAAATATACAGGATATACAATAACAATATAAGATATAAATAAAATTTTACGAATAATACTAAGATTAAATAATCTGCTCACCAAATGGACAAACATAATCTCATAATAATTTTGCACCACAAAGGTTTCGTTTAATAACAGTAAAGAACTCTAAACAAGAGTTTATGCCCTAAGAATATAATCGCTAAAGTCACCACGAACGGAAAATTATATAGCAATTACAGAAAATGTTGAGGACGAAAATTACTTTTGTAAAACATGAATTATTTGAGCAAGAATTTCTCTTGAAATGTTGGAGCAATTTTGCTTCGCTATTTGGTGACCATAGTTTATGTGAATGCTATTTTGTGAATTTTAATTTAAACTAAGTTCTGCGACATTGTAGCGAATAAAATTATGAAGAAGTTGGATGGTCATGGATATGATGATACCATTTAAATTATCTATCATCATGTCAGCCAAAGTACGTCCACAGCTGGACAAATGCATCCCCAAAGAATGGGGGGGACATGCCATAATCGATACGCTTGGCAGGTGGGTTGGCGATGATATGATGGTCAGAATACACAAATTCGCTGCTGATTGTTCTCTATTATATACTATATAAAAGAGAACAAGCATTATATACTTTAGAAAATTAAATGAAATAACAGAATTTCAAAGAACAGAAGGAGCGTGGGCAGGCCCCTACAAGGTGGGCCGCCGATGTTGCAAGAGACGCGGGCAGCCCCTGGATGCGGGCAGCACTAGACCGGCTATTGTGGAGACCCTTCGGGCGGCCTTTGTCCAGCAGTGGACGTCTTTCGGCTGATATTATGATGATGATGAACAAAATTTAATTTCAAAAGTTGGGAGCTTCCTATTTTTTTGACCAGTGAGTTTGCATCGCTTGCTGCAGTATGATGTGGTGTCCTAAGTAGATACTTCTATACATTAGGGGTCGCACCCTTGAAACTCATGTTACAAGTTGTATATTCTAATACATTGTGCTACTCAATAAATAGCATGTTCTAGTTCAGTAACCCAAGAGTTCAATGAACAGCGTCCTCTTGTGAAAAATGAGACATTCGTCACACAAAAGCCTATAGGAATTGTGATAAACTCGTCTGTCGCGCCCACATGCTTTCATACACAAAACATACATACTTACAAATATACGGAACCGTTACACGAGATCCTCCGATTTTTTACTGACGTCGAAAAGGAGGTTCTTAATTTGTCTATGTGTTTTTACATTTTAAGTAATTTCGGCGGTTGAGTTAAACGCTCAAGTCAAAGTCAAACATCATTTATTCCGTGAAAATTTTAGATTTATGTGGAATCATCATTTTTTTACCCTACCGTGCAGTGCATGGCGTGGCAGCTACTGAGAAACACTGTCAGAAAACTCAGTAGGAATCCTTTTTAAATAAAAATATACTCAAGATTAATGACAATCATGTATGTTGACTCAGAACAACTCAATCCCAAGCACTTTGGCACTTAATTATTAAAAAAAATTGGATTTGGCATTAATAATTCTCTTAAAATTATTCGTAGACAATTCTCAGATATCATTGGGAAGTTTGTTATAGAATCTTAAACATGCTCTTAATAACATTCAAAATTCAGATAGAAGTCTATTATATATTTTGTTACTTTTATTAGTATTTAGAAGGAGTAACAAAAGTTGATAAAGGTTTATTTATTTATTTATTTATACTTATTGCACAAAACTGTACAAAGGCGGACTTAATGCCAAAGGCATTCTCTCCCAGTCAACCTTAGGGTGATGCAGAGATAATATGGTAGGTGCACTATAGACCAAGTATAATAAAAATTACTAAAATACTTGACAAGTACTATATAATACAATCGTATAAATATAATAGTTACATAACTACACACTATACTATAAATACATAAATATATATATAAATTTATAAATATATTACATATATAATAATATATACACAAACTGTAATATTAAGATGATTCTGCCTTAATTTTTTTGTGAATGTAGTCACGAGTTTTGATTTTAAAAGTAACCCGCGTCTTAGCCATTCTGATTTCCAGAGGTAGCGCATTCCAGAGAAGAATAGCTTGTACGAAGAAGGAAGAATGTAAGAAGTTAGTCCGATGGGAAGGGCATTGTAAAAGTCTGTTATGAGTGGAACGGAGATTTTTGTTGTGGTTAGAAGATAGATACTGAAAATAGGGAGCTAAGTAGGATGGAGATATTGGAGAGTCGAGAAGAGAAAATAGTGTAGTGAGTGCTCTGAGATTTCTTCGGTGCCGAATGGGCATCCAATTCAATTGAGAACGGTAAGATGACACATGGTCGTACTTACGAAGATTGAATACGAATCGAATGCAGTTATTCAGAAGACGGTCTAATTTATTGAGTTGATCTGCATTCAGGTCAAAGTAGCACACATCACCATAGTCGATTATAGGAAAAAGAAGGGCCTGCACGAGCGTTACTTTTGTCTCGGATGGTAGGAAATTCTTCAATCTATACAGTGACCGCAAGATCCAAGTCACTCTTTGGCTGACGCTAATGATTTGGTTTTGCCAGCTTAAAGTAGCATCAACCAGCAGACCAAGGTCCTTAACATTCTGGCAGTATGGGATAACAGAATTGTTGTATAAGACTGGAGGTTGACTGTCAACATCCACTAAACTCATCATTCGGGAACTGCCCACAATGATAGCCTGACATTTGAGGGGATTGACAGTCAAGCCAAACCTGTTAGCCCACTCCCTAATTAAATCTAGATCCCTATTTATGGCGACGATCGCTTCTGCTAACTTATCGATGCTTGCCTGTGCGTAAAGTTGTAGATCATCGGCGTATAGATGATACGAGCACTGAAGATTTTGAGTTAAGAGATTTATAAATACCGAAAATAAGAGGGGAGAAAGGATACCGCCTTGAGGAACGCCAGTGTCTAATTTACACCAGTTTGATGTAACATCACCACTGCGAACAGACTGTTGGCGCCCTTGAAGATAGGAAGAAAACCACTCCAGAGATTCGTCAGACACCCTAAGGTAGGAAAGGATACATAAAAGGATATCGTGACTGACGGTATTAAAGGCGTTGGAGAAATCAACCAGCACCAGGACTGTGACCATAGTGCCCTCCATACCAGCCCTAATATCGCCAGTCACTTTTAGGAGAGCGGTGGTGGTGCTATGACCAGGCCTAAATCCGGATTGTAAGGGACTTATTAAGTTATTGGATAGGATAAAATGGGAAAGTTGTTTATGGACAGGGGACTCAAGTACCTTGGATAGGAAGGGAAGGATAGAGATAGGACGATAGTGGGTGAGAAGTGATGGGTTGGTGACTTTAGGAAGTGGACGGACATAGGCTTTACACCATAAAGTTGGAAAAGATCCATGGCACAAGGAATAATTGACGATATGGGTTATTACGGGAATAAGGTGGTCCAGGATTGGTACTAACATGCGTCGACTTATGTTGTCACAGCCAACCGCGTTAGATTTGATAGATAGGATAACCTTCTTAATGTCCTTCGAATCAACTGGAGAAAAATGAAAACAATCTATATTGGAGCGCGTTAGACCATTTAAAAAATATATAGTTTGGGTTTTTGTTTGATAATCTATAGAAGAACTTGTGGTGAAATGTAGATTAAGATCATCTAAACTTATTGTGCTGGGGAGGTCTAAATTTCGCGACTTGCCAATACCCAGAGTTCCCAAAAACTTCCAGATACCAGCAGGAGTAGAAGAAGATATATTATCGAGAATATGTCGGCGTTTAGCGTCACGTATCATCATATTACACCGATATCTAGCAACCTTAAACAAGCCCCATTGCTCATTAGATCGATCCTTTTTATATCTTCGAAAGGCACGGTCTCTGCGACGCATTGCCATTCGGATCCCTTGCGTCATCCAAGGTGCTGGTGGACGTTTCAGTCTAACATTTTTAATGGGTGCATGGATATCATATAGCCTGGTGACAGCCTCATTTAACAATCTGATCTTACTATTAATGTTATCAGCCTCCATCAGCTGCTTCCAGTCGATATTGGACGCATCCTTTGCCAAGTTTGTAGGGTTTGTACTTATAATTCATAATAATAATTCTTAATTCATTTATTCATTGCCTATGTGTAATTAATAATTTCACGTTTCATATAATAATATCTTGGAATAATTAACGCACTACCATCTGATCCCAAAGTAGGCAGAGCCTGTACGATGGCTACCAGACTACTGATAAACGTACTTATATATTAAATACATACATATCATAGATAAATTACACCCAGACGCAGAAAAAATAATCATTCTCATCACACAAAATTTTGTCCTGGATGGGGATCGAACCCACGACCTCTGGCAGAGCAGTCAGAGTCACTAACCACTGAACTTACAGGCCAGTCAAATATAATCGTAGAAAACCGTAGAACATACATGGGCGTGATTCGGATACTCCTCATCATAAACTATCTAAATTTAGCGTTTGAACGTCATCTCCACGGCCAGCCTTTATCATCTTGGTACGTGTGTCCAACTACTATTCTATTGAGTAAAGGAAGGAAGGGAAGATTTATATCATTTTATCTGTCTAAGTACAAACGCTAGCACATCGAGCTCCCCCAATCTGTCAAATTTCTTTTATAGATTTTCAACTTTATCACATAAAGCATAAGGTTCACTTTCAATTGGAGAAATTTGACAGGTTGGGATAGCTTGATGTGCTGGCGTCTGTACCTAGAGAAGGATTTAAAAGGATTTGGGTAGGCTTCGAGGCTGACAGTTGGACCCGTATAATCTCTAAGATAAAATAGCCCAGCGGCTTCATTCTATTGTTAGTAACGATATTAAATGATAAATAGACGACGATACTACTTTCCTTGTGAAATAAGAAGAAAACATTTATAAAAATACCTGTGCACGTGATAAATAAATATTTTTTCGACAGTTCACAATGCAACTTAAAATTGTTTTTATGTTTAAACACAAGTTCTGTGTGATTTGCCATCACAGGTGCATACAACATTTATATACATTATTTACATCTAACACACTGCCACCTGATCCCAAACTAGGCAGAGCCTGCCAAAATGATTGTAGTATAGCAACCAGAAAACTGAAGAACATACTTATATTTTTGTTAATATATACATATTATAGATAAATTACACCCAGACAGAGAACTGACTACCAAGATCATCACACAAAGGTATGTCCTGGGCGGGGATCAAACCCACGACCTCCGACTTAGAAGTTAGGGTCAATAGCCACCAGACCAATAGGCCAGTCAAGTCAGAATAGAAATGAAAAAAATATAAAAAATGACATGTTGCCTATGAGAGATCACATTTATAAGGCTGCCAATCGTACTGTTTTACTTGGTATATTTTCTCAGTTCGTATTGTTTCTTAAGGTGTACAATAAAAAGTTTTATCTATCGTCAATTATTTATGAGAGCTCTATCGAATAAAAATAAATATTTAAGAGGTACAATCTATTCAAATCGAATTCAGCTACGTTACATATCTACAAAACCAAAAACTTAGAGTTGAATTTATAACCGTTTTTGAATCAAAAAAAAAGAAAGAACAACAAATGAACTAAACGAAAAGAGCAGAAATGGATGAAGGTTTTCATCAAAACCGCAGAGAGATAACTAAACGTAACAAGATTTTTGCGGCCGACTCCATTAATCTCATAAGCTTCTTGTAACCGCAAAAGGTTTACAATGGAATATGATATTGTTTACTAATATATACGTACACTACAATTTACGTGCTTCTACATGCTGACGGCGGCGAATATTATCACCCCACCTCATCCCGTGGGAGACGTAGAAGTTAGCCCGAGGGAATACCTACCAATGAACTATAAGCATCATACGACCACCAACCCGTGTAGCAGACGATTATAGCATATCACTCAAGAATGGTGGCTCTTATCCAGCAGTGGATTAAACCTAACACCTAACTGCGGTCGCCAACTCGCATGCCAAGCGCGGTGAACCCCCTGGCAACATTATAGAAATCTTTGGAGGAGGAGTTTTGGCGCCAACGCGGAAAACACGCATCAGGGCATTGTTTCATTTTCAAAAACTGGTGTTAATTTTAGTTTTAACTAGCTGTGCCCGCGACTTCGTCCGCGCGTTAATTAGTTTATTTCGTTTTTCTTGTAAAATAAAATACTTTTTTTAAAATAAAAGTAGCCTAAGTTACTCCTTATTACATCAGCTACCTGCCAATGAAGTCCCGTCAAAATCGGTCCAGCCATTTCAGAGATTAGCCGGAACAAACAGACAGACAGACAGACAAAAATTGTAAAAAATGACATTTTGGTGTATGTACTGTATAAATATTCATATTAATGCAGTAAAAATCGGTTATTTCAATATTACAAACAGACACTCCAATTTTATTTATTTGTATAGATGTGTAAATATGGTGGATTTTTAGACATAACATCATGGACAACGTACACAAGTGGAGGAAAGTGCCATATTGCCGTGAATTGCGATTTTCTGTGTTGAATCTTAAACTCCATATAAGCCTCTAGTAAAGTCTCCACTGCTTTACTGGGGTACGACCAGAACTACGTGTGACTTGACCGTGACGGACTTTACGTGACATGACGAAAATAAAAGAAATAAAAATATATTTTACGGAAGGCTCATAAGGCCGAAAAAGCCAGAGCCGTAAAACTGAATTAAAAAGAAACTTTGGATCAGGCCTATGTGCAGCAGTGGGACGATATCAGGCTGATGATGTATGTATGTATGTATAAAATACTCCATTATGGTGCTAATGTGGTGTGATCCTGGGTTTGAGGAAGGTCACGAGGCCTCATCGGGTAGAAAGGGGAGGAGTCGGCAACGCATGAGCTCACTCTTCACTGACTGAACACCAGGACCATAGATCACACAATTAATGGCTAACTTGCCTTGGAACAATAGGAAGTCTTGGAAGCCCGCCTGCCTAGTAGATAGAATCTTCGATAAATACCACGTACTCAGAGCGTAAGAGAGCTCAGGGTACGCTGGTAGGGCAACCACCGGTCTCCGCTGCTAGCTTAGATTGCCAAAGTGCTTCATCGCATGAAAACCATAGTCAGAGTAAAAAAGCGATTATTAACTTACAATAATAATAGTGTCAACCTAAGCGTCTTATACAAAAATGAAGAGATTACTGTCAGCCCACTCCGCTAAATAGCGATAAATCATTAGCACCTGCTGTCCACAAACTATTCAATATATTTCAATCACCATGACATTTACAAATTGTTTTATTTATTGTACGCACTTTTTTCTTTATACATAATTGAATTTATCTAACATTGGCGTCCATTTAAGATATGTCTAAATGATCAGATGATGTGTCGATATCATAATGCTTATCTGAATATTAATTCTACAACTGATATCGTTAATATAATAATATTTTGTTTTTTTTTATGCGCAATGGGTTTGCGCTTGACCACGATCTCATCGGTAAGTGAAGATGTGGTCGAAGGTGGACCTAAGATGCCTGTTCACTCTAGCCTTGATTAAACATAATGTTCTTCTTAATCTGGAAACGTCGTTTGAGAGGGTAATTCTTAAATCATAGCTTTCACAATTAACTAAAATTCATTCATTACTTTTAGCATTTTAAACATACTAACGCGAAAAAAAAATTCAGAAATCTTTAAATTAAATTGTATAAATTTTAGTGCGGGTGGGAATCGAACCCAAGAGTCACGGGGCCCCATGTGCGTTAAGCGCTCCGCCACCACACCGTGGTTCTCAGAGTCGAATTTATACAATCCATTCGATATTTTCCTAACGCCTTAAGACCTACCTGCACTTAAATTTATAGAATTCATATCAAAGATGCCTGTAACTGGCTAGGTTTTGGTTATTATCGTCCAACTAGCTGGCTAGAGAAAGCTGCAAGGTAAACTACCTCTAGAGTAGGATCCACGACGGTGAAGACGGTTTTAGTCTCCTAACCTTGACCATTGATCAAGTGTTTGTAGTCCGTGTCAAAGATCACACCACTCAGACTATCACTTCAGTGGCCTTCTGAGCCATGGTCCGAACCCCATAAGGCCGGTCCTCGGATGAGTCGCTAAAATTAACGAACTACTATTGAGAACTAAATGAATTAGTCATCTGAATTAAATTACCGATTGCTATCTGACTTGAATGAAAGAAACCAAGATAGTAAGACTTGGTATCAAGTTGGGTTGAGATTCTGACTTCATCAAAATAATGATTAGGATTTTTTTACACTAATGTAAAAAAATCCTAATCATTATTTTGATGAAGTCAGAATCTCAAACCTTGTGAGTGAAAGACTCATAAGTTAACCGTAAACCTTAGTTTACGGTTAACTTATGAGGCTTTCACTGCTTCACGGGACAATAAAGGCGAAAGTCATCAAGCAGATAAGACTACAAAAAATATTTTTTGGGGTTCTTCAAATTGGGGTTCGAGCTTTGTCTCAGAGCGTTTACGGGCGTGAAGGTGTATAAGAAGGTTGGTCCTTAGGGTCGATTTGAGCGACTGGTATTTAATCTGTACGATTGGTAGGTATGGGCTTCAAACTTATAACACTTCTCTTTCATCCATTTCCATGTTATTTAACTTAAGAACGTAACACGTTAAGAGTTATTTTAGTATAATATTCACTTACCTATCATATTATGTAACGTGTTTAGTACAAATATTAACAATTTCTGTGAAATGGCTCGATTTATCTTTATTTAGTTCAAAGACGGTTAAGAGCACGCGCCTTGTAACTTTGCCTAACAACAACCAAATACTCCTTCCACATATTTAGGTACTCAATGTTCAAAGATAATAATCTAATGCCATTTTCGAAGGTACATTAATTTAATATAAATAAGGTTACCTTATTAATCCACCGGTTTACTAAATATTATTATATGAAAACAAAATTTGAATATTAAAAGAGCTTTGTTTGACGTGTATGTAGATGATAGATCGGTTTGATTCCTAAGCTGGGCCAAAAAATGAATTATTACTGACAATAATAATAATAGTGGCAATTGTGGGAAGAGCACCCATAGTAAGGACGTTTCTCACTTTGTCGAGTTTAGCACCGGGCGGCGCGGCGGCCTAGGGCATCAAACCCCGCCGCAGGAGTAGTTCCATTTTCGAAGATTTTTTTTTTAACATTTATTACATAATTTATAATATTATTAATTAACCACTATCCGCCAAACTGCACAGCAGTTTGTTGGCAGAAAGATCACTCCCTTATTGACTAGCGATTATGGTTATTATGACAGTATACATAATAATATATTTAAGCCTTAAGGCTAAAGGTACAAAATAAACGAATAACAAGGTTCCTTACATCATTAGTGGAATAGCCAATATGTATTAGTTATTCCACCATTCCAAAGTAAATCTTCTTCAGAAAAATATAAGACATAATGTAGAATAATAACAATGATAATTACTTTTATTGACATGATAATCCCAATGACGCTTTATTATGACTATACCTACTACAATAAAAAAATTATAGCTCGGTGTTTGGAAGCTGCCAGTGTTAAACCCCAGTGCCTCTGAGAGTACGTCAAGCTGTCAGTCCTACACATGTTATCTCCCTACGATAGTCGTCCCATTGGATTATTAGAACGAGGGTATAGAGAGTGCACCTATGTTTGCGCACACACTCCTACATAATACGTCATGAGTAGTTGCCTAGTTTAAAAAAAATCTAGTAAATGGTGGAAAGGTAAGAAAAGCTTTCCGAATAAATTTTCATCACGTACCCTATTAGCAATTAGTCGTTTAATTAAAATTCCACTACTAAAGCTTATTTATAAATATCTGGAACATTAGAAAAAAATAATTAAGACTGCGAAATGTACGAAATATCTCGTTTCGACGACCTGGATAGTTAAAACCTATGTTCTTGAGATATAAAGGGACTGACAACAGCCAAATCGGTGATTACTCGTAAAGTTTTGGACACAGTTACTTAGTACATCATTCTAAACAAAATATATGTAGAAGTTAACCATATTTTTAAACATCATCATAGTAAGTAACTCTTTCTTGTTCATCCCTTTTTTTTTTTTTTGTTTATTTTGTTGCGGGGCGGAAAATCCTGCATGGATGTCCTCCGCCTTGGGGGAGGCGGAGGGGTCTGTCAGACTCCTACTGACTAAAAACCACCCCGGTGTTCCATCTCACACCTGCGCCGGGGGTCGCGGGAACGAACGATACTTCCTTCCTTCTTTCTTGTTCATCCCTTCGTCAACCTGATAATGTCGACTGCTGAACATAGGCCTCCTCCAAAGATTTCTATGACGTTGCCGTTTCGAGGGGTTTGCTGTAGTCACTGAGCTTGATGCAAGTTGGCGATCGCAGTTAGGTAGCTAATACACAGGTGGTGCTTCTGCCGGAATACCTGTCATATCCCTAAGTAAAATTAAAAAAAAAATATCATTTATTAGCAGTCGAGTAATTGTACAATTTGATTTACAGTGATAGCCTCACTAGGCAAAGCCTGTATCGAGGCTGTCGCCGTATTCTTTCTGGGTGACATATCACTCAACACCATCTAGTCCCAAACTAAACAAAGCTTGTATATTGGATACAAGACAATGGTTAGAAATACTTATTTACGAAAACATACAAATAAGAAGATATATGTTTATCTAAAACGAAGGGGAAAGGAGAAGAAACTACAAAATACATATTTAAACTCTGTCACCCAATAGAAAAAAAATGCATTTTTTTGTGTCATAAGTGTTACAAATGTCTATTTTATATGAAGAAAATATGAATTCGGTAAACTTCGATGTCTTAAATAAGCCATAAGGATAATATTTTGATCAGCAATCGATAAATTAGTTAATTTTAACCCTGTTTTTTTATCTCGTTTTAATAGTATTCTGATAGGTCGATTTTAGCCTGTACTATTAAGCTTATATGGACTGTCAGCCTTTTAATATTTTTCCTGTATTTAATAAAATAGAAAGACCGGCCGGCCTGGAAACTAAGGCGGGCAAATTTCATGTAATTAATTGCCGTATTTTTACTGAAGACGGTGCAATTAAGTATAAAAGAAGGCAGAACAATTTGCTTCAGGGTTTATGAGGTTATAGTTTTTACCGGACGAGTTTATATATGTTATTTTTTGTCTCAACGACTTGCATATTCTTTTTTTCTTATATTCATAAAACCATAACACAGATGTTACAAGAGCAGATGGAACGTTAAAAGCTGCAGTAGTGTTTCCATTGTATCGCAATTACAATCACGGTCTTGAAAATCTGTATCAATTACAAATTTGTTGTGTTTGTTATAAATATTGGAACGAAGTTCCTTATCGCGCGTTGTGTGCTAGACGGAAAAAAATCTTACGAAAAGTTGTCACGACACTTTTTGCAGCTGTGCGGCGTGCGCATGTTTCTCTGTCTCTCTCTCTCTCTCTCTCTCTCTCTCTTATAGAAAGCAAGCCAGATATTTTCATTTCTATTTCGCA
This sequence comes from Pseudoips prasinana, assembly GCA_951640165.1. Lineage (NCBI taxonomy): Eukaryota > Metazoa > Arthropoda > Insecta > Lepidoptera > Nolidae > Pseudoips > Pseudoips prasinana. The sequence continues at coordinate 14,366,731 of OX621236.1, read as the reverse complement.
TTGAACAGTGTGGTGTCGCGACGATTATTTTTGTTGAGTGTATACAGGATTTTTGTACATAATAAAGAATAAGAAATAACTTCGTTCCATCCGGGTGTCCCTTGACACCTCTCAAGTTTTTTATGCTTTTTTTTTTGGTCGAGAGTAGTCCTTCCCTCTTAAACGATTGATAAAGTCATTTTTAACCTATATTTATTTGAACGCCATTCACTAACACGATGTTCGGCGACTTAGCCGGTAGAGCCCCAGGACAGATATTTGTGTGCATCAACGTCTATTTATCCTGGGTCTGGGTGTAATTATCCATAGAAGTACATAATATATCTATTTACAAAAGAAAAGAAGTATATCTAGAATATCAGTTATTTGGTTTCCATCGTACAAGGTCTGCTTAATTTGGGATTAGATGGCCGTGTGTGAATAATGTCCCAGGATATTAAAACGATTATATTCGCTTACCATCAGATGAGATTATAGTCCAGCGGCGTGCGCTTGAATAAAAATAAAGGAATACATATGTATATCACACTCCACCACTTTATTAATATGACGTTTAGAACTGTAAACGTCCGGTGAAGTAGTAAAAGCCTCCTGGATAGAGGCCTATTACTGTCCACTAGCGCCGCCAATCGAAAAAAGGTCATAACTCGTAAATAGAATCAATAATACAAAATGTGGTCTATTATTACTGTAGAAAAGGCTATAACGTAATTTTATAACACATTGTCAACACTTGAAATATAGCTGTTTAGCTAAATCGTGCATTTGTAACAAAAACGGCCGTTTATGTTTTGAATGCACGATTTAGCTAAACAGCTATATTTCAAGTGTTGATAAGGTTTATACAATTACGTTATTGCCTTTTCCACAGTAATAATAGAACATATTTTGTATTTTTGATTCTATTTACGAGTTATGACATTTTTTCGATTGGCGGCGCTAGTGGACTGTAATAGGCCTCTTAAGGAGGTTTTAATTGCTTCGCCGGACAATAAAGACGAGCGTGGGCTCAAGCTAGCAAACAAAACTACAAACTAAGTAACCTTTGGGATTCGATTTTTGACTACTTCCGGCACACTCCCCCACTGGAAAGTACACAAATATTGACAAAAATTTAATACAAGAAATTTTAATAAAGTACCAAAAGAAAAAAGAAATTACCCGCCTTCATACGTGATGTAAAGTTGCGTCGCGTCGGATAACATCATATAACGCTTCATAACGTCGTATGACGCTTCATAACATAGCCTGGGAAGTGGGGTAACCGTACTATAAACTTTGTTACGGATCACAGCTCCTTGTCATAAAATTGGCTGGTGATACCCTTAAGAGGAATTCCTATTACCAAGAATCTCGCTCTGAAAACAATAATACAATTTTCAAACGAGGTTTCGAATTCTCCTTTCTTCCCACAAAAACAGAGCCCATTTCAATATTTTTCTTACCAATGAACCTTTTAGAAAATGGGCTATGACCGATCGTATTGTATCTTTTATATTAAGTCGCCAGATTTGTTTCATCATCATATCCTTGTCCTTAATTAGGCCTTGCACTACTATGAAGGATAAAAATGACTAAATGATTCGTTCAATCGGCTTCCATGAGCACATGTGACATCATAAATGGTCCGGGATGGATTTTCAACGTCGAAGCCAATTGATCGAATGATTTAGTAATTCTAAGCCTTCATTTATTTGAACGCCGATCACTATTACGATTTTCGGCAACTTAGCCGGTAGCCCCCCTGAACTGAGAGGTATGATACCTACCTGTTCAAAATATTTTACGTCAAACCAGTGAACGCAAACGTCAAACTCTGAAATTTTGTGGTTTTTGATATTTTGCCATCAAAATTGACAATATGTAGTAAAAATATTATAAATGTTTTCATACAATCAATACAATGTGTACCTAAATATCTATGTTACTAGAAATAATAATGTATACAACTATATTACTACAAACATGTTCTGACTATTTAAAAACCTTTTTTATTTTTATTTATTTTATTTTTCCCAAAGCATGCGTTATTAAGGCTAATGAGTATGTTGTATACTCATTAGCCTTAAATTGATGGAGGAAAATAAGGAATACGTTTATATGAATAAATGGCAGGAAGTAATGCCTCTTAAGCATACTGAAACTGAAACAGATATCATATTCTAGTGTTAATGTATGTACATATGTAGGTATGTGTAACTATACCCTACGTAAAGTACCTATTGATATTAAGGCACCATAGCCAGTTGAAACTATCGGTTCATAAGCGATCAACTAGGTTTAGCAGATTATCGGACGGTTAGATTGTGGATTGGTGCCCTATATGACAGACGGACAGTCCGGCGGGCCAGTTGGCGCGGTTGGTAAATACTTGCCTTTCACACCGCAGGTCGTAGGTTCGATTCCCACCCAGCACAGACATTTGTGTGCATGAACATGTCTGTCTGTGTATTGTCTATGTATTTGGTTACTGTACAAAAGAAAAGTACTTAGTATATGTAATATATCAGTTATCTAGTTCCCATAGTACAAGCTATGCTTAGTTTGGGATCAGATGGCCATGTGTGAATAATGTCCCAGGATATTATTACTGCTTACCGTTACAATGTGGACTCCATGTTAGTGTAATAATCACATAATGAGTTACTAAAATCGCAACCAACTTTCTTTAGTGACAGCGATCAATGACTAGTGAGCCGCTCCATATTTGGCGCCCGCCTTGACTCAGTCAACCTTCTCGCATATAATATGTCCGATGGTTTATGCAAATATTACATAGTCGGCTGTAACAACTTTGGACAACAATAACTCACAATAGACTTTGTTTCAACTTCATTTAACTTGTAACCACAGTTGTACTGAAAACTGTTTCATTTTGTTCTGCATTGCCGTGCGATTTAACCTGGCAAGGTGAAGAACGAATACCAGGTAAAAAGGAAATATAATCTTTACAGTGATAGACAATTATGAACCTAGTAGTATAATAAATTGAGTTGAAAGTGCTTTGTCAATCCTTATCAACCTTCTAACTCCTTCACCTCCTGTTTTCTCGCATTCATTTTCGGATGTCATTGTATTATGTTTCTGAATAAACCTAGTGACTGCCATCTGGCATCGAAACCCATAGTAACTAACTCGTAAGCAAGATCGTTAGATCAGGATCAGGGTTCTATTCAAATATAGATGCAAGTAGAACTGGCACCGATGGCCTAACGTGCTCTCCGAGACAACAGGGCTTTATCAAAAGGAATTCTTTTTCATTTTTAATAAACCTAGAGAGTTAGAAGACGAACTTTATGGCCCGAAGGTCGCCTTCGGGCCATAAAGTTCGTCTTCTAACATCTTCATATTCTTCATAATTATTTTTATTTAACTGAGGCAAAGTTTTAATAATCGTATTAATTGTTGCCATCATTTTTAGAGATTTCTACCAGAATAGAGACAATTCTGTTAAAATTTATAGCAACACCAAATCAGTTTTGGATCATTAACCAATCCAATAATGTAAATTTTTGTTTCAGCTATAAATCACAGCGATGGACTGCCTCATTGCTGTAGGAAGCCAATATGACGCCAGTACTATAATGCTGAGCAGATCAAAATGTCTTTTAAAAGGCATCACCATATCCCTACCTAAGTCGCGGGAGCCTCATCATACGGACGTCTTACTCACACCTACACATGAAATAACTATCTACGAGTCAAATTCATGGTTATCCCATCTTCAGCGACCGAAGCAATAACAAGTGGCTACCGGAACCTATGTGTACCGTATAAGGTAATCATTTTATTTTGCTATCAGAATTTAGTTTGCTTCAACTTCGCAAGGCGTGAGAGTTTCTCACAAACACTTGAGAGTCAACATTTAGCGATATATTATGTAGACACTTGAAGGAGCCATCCTGTTCCTTTTGCGGTAGGGCTCAAGATCATCTACTTGAGAATAGTTTGAAGAATAAGTTGAATATCTGGCGGCGTAACAAATGGTAGAAATGTGTGCACAAATAAAATATAACTTCTTCACCCATTTGAATTGGTTCGTAAAAGTATTCTCTGAAAACGAATATATACTTTGTGCCATATAAAAGCTCTTTAAATGTAGTTTTTGTAACGGAAACAGAATTTTTATTACATGATACACTTACAGTTAGTCTAGGATAAGAAACAATTTAGAAAGGAATGGATTTCTACAAGTTTCATCTTCCCCCAGTCTAATGTCCTCTTTGGGTTGGAAGATAAAAGTTGGCTTCTTAATTTTTTGGTGAGTTTAATTTAGAAATACTGACCTAAAATATCTAAAAATATGTTGAACGAATATCCAAAACTCTTTTGGACTAACTAATTTTAGGAATATTAATATCTCTGAAATCGAATAAGTTTTCTTAACAATAGACTCCTATGTCTACCGATAACCTATTGTTCTCTTTAGGTTCAAAATTGAGGTTTTGTATCAATCAAAGCTTGAGTAGCCAGGCAGAATTGGCTTCTCAAGCTTTGAGTTGAGATGAAATAGCTAAGAGAGCGAAAGAGATGACCTAAATATTTGAGAATCCTTTGGAGTAACTAGTTTTCAGAGTAATTTACTATAGTCAGTTGGACACACCGGCGTAAGAGAGAGGATAGGTAAAGGACTAACCCCGTGTCTGGTCAGTCTATAGGTGGGTGACCATCCTAGTGGTTAAATTTCTGAGCATATCCGAGCTTCGGGGGCATACTATGCAGCCGGTCCCGATTGATATCGTCAGACAACTGTCGTTAAGCCATGTCCATGTGTTACCATGTTAAACCTTAATCAATTCCAAATACCTATATGAATATTTTTCATTATTTTATGGCATGGGCAGTATATGATAAAGAAGAAAGAAAACGAATTATATGGAAAGTTTAAAGCTACAAAAACTTGAGAAGTGTCAAGGGACACCCGGATGGAACGAAGTTCCTTTCGATTAATCAGTGAAGGAATTGTAATAAAAATTGAGTGATATAAACTTAATCAGTAGGCTCAATTTTAGTAATAAAAAAAATTAAAAAAAAACAAAAAGTGTCGTTACAACTTTTCGTCTTTTTTTCCGTCTAGCCCCCTTTCGCAACGCGCGATAAGGAACTTTGTTCCAACACGCAGACGCAATTCTCTGAAATTCTGTAAATTTTCGAACAATATCGATAGTTTCATCATAAAAACTGACCGTACGTTATACACACGATAGTCGGACTCGTCTATTTACAATTTTACTGACTCACGCAAATGGGAACCTCAATAACGTTGTCCAACATGGTGGTACGTACGATTCGCAATGGATTCCCTCGGTCTATATTTATAAAGAGCGGGATAGACGTGGCGTACGGGAGCAGGGGAGGGAGAGCACGGTCGACGCGCCGACCACGTGGTATAAATAGTCGCATGCGCATGTCAGCCGGCACCCGCGCACTCGCACCACACCAAATTGGGAAACGGGAATAGCCGAGCGATGTTTGGGTTCAATGATAGATACATGAATAAATATATCTACGCAGTACATTAAACAGCAGCACAGCGATGTTCTTTTATTTAGAAGCTCTGTCTCGTTATTTGTTTGGCGTTGATAAGATTGGACGCTAAGATAGCGGCAAAAAGGGAGTGAGAACCGCACCGTCCATTAAGTGATTACAAGCCATTGAAAATATTTAAGGTTAGGACTGTTTAAAATTATTCAATTTCTGAGTAAAAGCGTGGTTCGAATAACGCGTCAAATGGCCTCATTTATAAGACGTCAACAATCGCTTAGGCATATCAGATGCGTTGAATAAAACTCTGAAAAAGTGATGGTTTCTCGCCTTGCTACAAATTTAGCACCTTCTTGTTTCAGATTCGATACCGGCACTGAATAACTAGTGATAACTAATCTCTGTAACTCTTTTCTTCCTTCACTACCTAGGCTGCCTGGAAGAGATCACACCTTGTGATAAGGCCGCCATTTGTACTGTAATAGTTTGTATTGTTTCTTGAGGTGTACCATAAAGAGTTTTATCTATCTATCTACGAGTATCTATTTGTGTGACCTACATATATAAAGTTGTTCGGAGTCTGGATGTGCTTTGTGTCCGTAAATTGTATGTTGCAAACATATAATTCAGAGACATAGTCGTAGTAAAGAGACAAAATTTTCCAGTGCAGGCGTTGTCTTAAAAGTATAATAATGTAAAACAAAATATTCTATTTATTTCATCATCATCATCATCATATCAGCCGAAAGACGTCCACTGCTGGACAAAGGCCTCCCCCAAAGATCTCCACAATTGCCGGTCTTGCGCTATTCGCATCCAGCAGTTTCCAGTGACCCGCACAAGATCATCGGTCCATCTTGTAGGGGGCCTGCCCACGCAGGCTAGCATTCTATTTATTTATTGATAAATAAATGAAATATTTTTGTTTTACACTACTTGTAATTTGAATTTCTACGTGTTGACTAAAATAGTCATAATAACACGGTTGGAGGTTTAGGCGCTGTATGCTGCCACATAGGGTGTTACCATTTTCGGCTGCAGATAATCCCATATTACATAGTATATTAATTTTGTTAATATCCTTAGAATTTCTAAGCAGTATAATTTTGTATTTTATTTTTGTGAAGGCCATAAATTCCATTATTATTTCTTGTAAGTGTAAACACTGCCCACAAAAATAATTAGTTGATTCTTTTATTACTACCATTTTGTTATAGCGACGTTCAATTTGACATTTAAATCATAAAATGTGAGATTTTTTATTTATTTTTGGTGGTATTATTTTGAGCTTTATTGTTGATATTCGCACTAACCTGACCCCACTTTTCCTGTAATGGGACGAGTGGTCCATGTCTTTGTACAGACGCCAGCACATCCAGCTACTCCAATCTGTCAAATTTATTTAATAGATTTTCAACTTTATCACAAAAGCATAAGGTCCACTTTCAATTGGGGAAACTTGACAGATTGCGGTAGCTTGATGTGCTGGCGTCTGTACATGAATGTTGAGGGAGCGTTGCACAAACATGGCTAAAACCTATCGCCAAACGACTTGAGTCGAGGCGCGGGTTTCTTAATTTGTAGTCTTATTTTCCAGACGGCTTGAGCTCTCACTCGGCACTAATTTTGCCTATATCTGTGTTATAAGACGTTGCTTCGTACCAAATTGCAAGAGTCTGAGTACACGGGAAGTAACCTGTAAAAATTATATAAAAAAATAATAAATAAAAAAGGTTTTTATTCAAGACTCAAGTTTTTACTCAGACTTTAAAAAAGCGCTTGTAAATAGTCAGAACATGTTTGTAGTAATACAGTTATTATTTCTAGTTACTTATTACAGATATTTAGGTACACGGAATGATAAAACATTTATACAATTTATTTTATAATAGTAGTGATATTTAGCTAGCTTATATAAAGTTATTGTCAAGGAGATTATGTTTGGGTTTAATTATTGAAATTTATATTTTACTACATATTGTCTGAATGGTTCTGTCCTGTAGGTTTTGATTTCCTTGCGAGAGTCGAAAATTAATAATCGGCTGTATCTTTTGATTGCGTTGGTTTAGAAGTTCGATTTTTTTCACAGCTCCAAGGGACAGTAGACCTGAGTATTTGATATAAGATTCAGCTTGATACCTCCACGCGTTCCTGAGAAAAAGGGTCTTGACCGACGGACGGAAAACAAAATGATCCTATAAGAGTTCCATTTTTCCCTTCTGAGGTACGGAACCCAAAAAACGTTTTCCAAATTGATAGTTTATCCACGATGACTACAACATAGGAACACAGTGAAAAATCGACCTATTTATTTCTACTTATGTCTTGATTAGCTATAGGTAATGAGGCCGAGGTGTTAGTGTTAAGCCTGACAGTTCAACACAATATACCTATTTACGACGGTTATAAAACAAAAAGGTCACGCATACGCGTAGTTATTACTCCGAACACATAAAATTTTATAGTCTTCAGTTTTCACATAACTATAGTTACTTACGTGAATAAAATAGAATTAACTATGTACAGACGCCAGTACATCCAGTACCCCAATCTGTCAAATTTCTTTTATAGATTTTCAACTTTATCACATATGCATAAGGTTCACTTACAATTGGGGAAATTTGACAGATTGGGGTAGCTTGATGTGCTGGCGTCTGTACGTCCAAACACTGGAAACGAGGCACCGAGGTTTAAAGCAAAGATCAGGTCGACTCGTGTTATTGGCATTCTTCGGCGAAGATGAACTCTTAGCAGTAGACCAAAGTCACAACTAGAAAATAGCATCTTTTATCATGCCACAGATACAAAACAAGCTAAATACATTTTTCAGCATCATGTCAGCCGATGTGCACTGGACAAAAGCCTGCCAAACAATCTCCACATTGGAGTAATTATATCCATCATTTGTATAGTTAAGCCATAATAGCGACGCTTGGCAGACGGGTTGGCGACCGCAGTATGGTGGTCATAGTACTCAGAGAGAATTTGCTCGTCCATTAGATGGTGATTGCACGTTTGTAGATGATCTCTCGGGACGACTTCTACGGTATGGGTATGATATTACTTGCCATCAGCCACACAGCATAAAAAGGCATTATATAAAAAAAAATTTGAGTGAGGTAATGCAGAAGCCTCTTTTGCTCCATGACTAGCTCGACTAGGGCCTTGGGAACCTTTCAAAATATATTTCAAATAAGATATATACACGTGGTCGCTCACTATGGGCCTTATCAGGCGGCTCAAGGTCACCCAAAGAGCAATGGAAAGGGCTATGCTTGAAGTTTCCCTGCGAGATCGAATCAGAAATGCTGAGATCCGCAGGCGAACCAAAGTAGCCGACATAATTGCCAAACTGAAGTGGCAGTGGGCAGGGCACATAGCTCGTAGAACTGACGGCCGATGGGGCAGAAAGGTTCTCGAGTGGCGACCACGAACCGGAAGACGCAGCGTGGGCAGGCCTCCTACACGGTGGACCGTCGATCTTGTGCGGGTCGCGAGAAGCCGCTGGATACGGGCAGCGCAGGACGGGCTATTGTGGAGATCCTTGGGGGAGGTCTTTGTCCAGCAGTGGACGTCTTTCGGCTGATATGATGCTGATGATGATGAAGATATATACAAATAAATATTTATCTTGGGACAACTAACACATTGTTATCTGATCCCAAACTAGGCAGAGCCTATACTATGACAACCAGAGAACTGATAAACATACTTACTTATATATTGTGATTATAATGTTTAACAATGATTTTAATATCTGTAAATTTAAAGTTTATTTGTCAATTACAAACTCAAATTAAACATGTTAAAAATTGTTCTAAAGTAAGTGAAATTTGTAATTTCTTATTGAGAAATAAAATTTTTTAACCTCATATATTTCTTAATATCTAGGGACAATCTAGGACAATCTAGGACAAAATTGTCACACAGATCATCTTAGCCCCAAACTAAGCAAAGCTTGTACTATGGGTACCAGGCGACGATATACATACTTATATAGATAGATAAATACTTAAATACATAGAAAACATCCATGACTCAGAAACAAATTCGAACCCAGGACCACCAGCTTCGTAGGCAGGAGCACTACCAACTAGGCTACGGTGACCGTAATATTTACATATTTTAGATAAATTACACCCAGACACAGAACAAATTATTTAATATGATGTTGCCAGAGCCTTTGGGAAAAGTGAAGAGTCGTGAACGCCCGACGACGACGCCCGAGTGATGCTATGTGATGCGTCAGAAGCTATGGTAACTAGCTAATCACCTAGTAGACCGTGCAAATTTTTGCCAAAAGGATACCATCAAAAAATGTCATTAAGTAAAACCTTAATACTGTAAAATATCGCTTCCAAATATATATATTAAGTTTACTTTTCATGGCGTGGTATAAAGCCCCTAAATTTTCCGGGTTACTAAATATTCAATCACAAGATCAAACCGCCGTCATCCGAATTCCGTTCATTTTTGACAAGGCCGGTCAGAAATAAATATGAAAGTAATTTTAATGGAATTCCGTGATTCCATTTCCAATAAAAGCGATCGTCATTTTGCTAAAATAAAAGCTGTCTTTTCTCAATAAAACTATAACAATAGCGCAAAGGCGCGTTTCCGGGCCTCCTTCTATGAGGCGCCAAGAGAAGTCCAGGGTAGGTTAGATTTAGTTGGTGCAAGTCCGACATGCCCGCCCGCAGACACTTTTTGCGGGTGGCATGGGTAGGCATTACCCTGCATTAACAAAAAAAACATAATGGTTTAAGTTAGAGCATAGCGTCCTTGCGCTTTTTGACCAACTAGTCTAGAGAATTACATTTGACGCCAAGCCTTTGGCAATTCACTTGGAGGAGTATAGTTGATACTACGCCGTAAACAACTCATTTGGTGAAGTACAGACGCCAGCACATCCACCTACCCCAATCTGTCAAATTTCTTTTATCGATTTTCAACTTTATCCTTTCAGCATAAAGTTCACTTTTAATTGTGGAAATTTGACAGATTGGGGTAGCTTGATGTGCTGGCTTCTGTACAACTCTCTCGCGGATCTAATGGAAGAGACTTCATTAGAAATAAGCAGCACCCTTGTACGTCTACTTCATACTATGTAAATTTCCTTTTTGTTTGTATTATGGGTGTACATTAATAATAAAAAAAAAGAAAATCTAAGGCCGATCCCAACACATAATCTGTTACGGGTAATTAGCAATATTTTTCTACCTCTCCAAAGAACGAATACCCAAATATACCTCATATTAGGGTTATTGGCTAATAACTATTGGAATAAAGTAGAAAGCGAGGTTTTCCAAGTAATTTTGTAAGCCTTCCGAACATAAAATTAGCGCTAAGTATTCGTGTGGCCCAAATGAGTCGCTTTAATTCCAAGGTAACGAAACTTGTAGCTTAAATCTTAAGTTTTACTGCGGGAAATTATGGAGTCCATATTCTTACATGCTGTTCCACGCCTTATGTTTTATTGCAGTTGTTGATGGATTGGCTGTTTGGCGGCTTACAATTAATAATAACAAATAATTTTGTGCAATTAACGTATGTGTAACTTTGGCTTTAATCTATCGAGTAAGGGCGCGTTCCCACTTTGTCGTGACGACAAATAATCGTGGAGTTTAAAGTGTCGTGGCTTATATGTTTAAATGGAGATGTTCACATATAGAACGACACGATTTACTGTCGTCTACGACATTTTTTGCAGTGACGATAAGTTGTTGTATATTTTTTATTATTATGTATGTATGTATATATATATATATATGTATGTGTTAGAATATTATTTATTTATTATTATTTGTATTTAGATATAGATAAGTTTTAGTATTATAAGTATTTTAATTAGTGGTAGTAGTACAACTAAGTAGATATCACTATTAGTGTTAAGTTATTATCACCTAATTTCTTACACCATACACACAGTAGTACAACTAAGTAGATATCACTATTAGTGTTAAGTTATTATCACCTAATTTCTTACACCATACACTATACCCCTACTCCAAATTCCTTACAATATGGTCCAACTGAAGGTTGTCTGGAAGAGATCGCTGTAAGCGATAAGACCGCCAATTGTATCTTTTTAATATAATTAACTGTATCATAAATTGTGTTCTGTAAATGGTGTACAATAAAGTGTATTTATCTTATCTTATCTTAACTATGCTAATTAGTTATCACAATGAAACTGAACAAGAAATGTTCAACAGAACGACAAAAAGTCGAAAACTGATGTTAGGTGAAATTTACGAAAAAAATCACAAAATAAAAATATCTCAAAACTACGCAAAATCGAAGAACATTATATGGGGGTGATTCGGATACTCCCCATCATAAAGTATCAAAATTTTGCGTTTGAACGTCAACTCCTCGGCCACCCTGTATAGGACATCTTCAAGTTATTTAGGTTGAATTAACAACCGCTCCACTAAGGAGGCAGTCAAAGAGTGCCTTTTTATGTTGAATAGCAAGGCAAACGAGCAAGCGGAACCTCTGATGGTAAGTGATTCACTCGAAACGCAGGAGGGGTCTTTAAGAGAGGAATATATTCGCTTTTGAACGTTGCCATGTATTAATTAACTTCGGGATGGCAGACCCTCTAGAAGATGGACCGATGATCTTGTGAGGGTCGCTGGGAACCACTGGGTGCGGATAGCGCAAGACCGACAATTGTGAAGGTTTTGGGGGAGGCCTTTGTCCAGCAGTGGGCGTCTTTTGGCGGATAGGATAATGATGATACAGATACAAGTATGTTGTACCTACCTACAAACTCTTGATGGTCTAGGTACTGTCTCGTTGGTCTAGCGGCAGCGTGTTCAACTGCAGATAATCCTCATTTTCAGCGGTTTCCTGGGTTCAAATACCAGATCAGGCATGAATAAAAAGAAATCCCCAGTATAGGTACGGAATCTGAAAGTTGACGATGATACACCCCTGTTCCTCGGAGGACACGTATAGCCCTGGAACCTGTACTTGACCTCTAGTTGATCGTGTCACCTAGGTATCCTATCGGATCATGAGAGTGAGGGAATAGAAAGTCCACCTGTGTTTGAGCGCACACTTATGCACTATAATATGTCTCGCGCAGCTGCCTAGTCTCTATTGACACTGGCCTATATAAGCCTGGATAATAATATCCTGGGACATTATTCACACACGGCTATCTGATCCCAAACCAAGGAGAGCTTGTGCTATGGAATCAAGATAACTGATATACGACATATAGATACTACTTTTCTTTTGTAAATACATACTTACATATATAGACAATTCCACCCAGACTCAAGACAAATAGACATGTTCTTGCACACAAAAATCTGTCCTGGGGGGAGTCAACCTGCGGCGTGAAACGCAAATGTCTACCAACCACGCCAAACGGCCGCGCGGCCCGTCAAAATTAAATGTATTGGTATTTTACTGTTATTAGAAAGAGGTACAAAACATGGGATAGATACAGTATTTCTTTTACCGAAAGGTCTGAATACCTAGATACCCTAATGCCACCTGTAACTTATTCATATCTTTTATCTCTCTCTATATTATAATATTCCCCGTACGTCTGTGAGACATAAGAGTCTTACCTACCTATCTTAGATCTTTTATTACCGTGGAAATAAGCGTCTGAAAATGTACATTTTTATGCCTTATTAGCATTTAGAAAAGCTTACGTACATTGAATAATTTGACGAGAAAGCCCAAGCTTGTTGGTCATATTAAAATGTCAATAAAATTTGTATAGCGGAGAAAAACTGGCCAAGAGAGAGTCGTGACTATTCTATTATTCGTAGGTGTATATGGTATCGGTACAACTCATGAAGGGAACGATGTCTGTATTGTCACAGCGTAATAATATCTAAAAAATCGGAGGTCTATAATATTTTTTGAAATTTTACCAAGATTTTTTTAGATCTTCTCTAACAATAATTTTCTCCTGGCCAAATTTCGACTATGGTTGCCAATCTCAATGAAGTTTGGCCAGCTGCGCGTCGCATATTATAGTGCACAAGAATGTACGCGAATATCGGTGCACCCTGTATGATTCCATGGGAAGCCGCTATGATCGAAAGAGTTCGGCTGTCTTTACTTTACAAACCCTACGCAATGTGGGAGTTTTTACAAAACACGAAACTCACAGACACAAATGGTCTGTAATTTAACGAAGAGGTGTAGTCTGACTTTATGCTGTTTTTATTCTAACACGTCGGCAAACTAGCATATTTTATGGCCCACCTGTTGGTAAGCGGTCGCCATAGCCTATGGCGCTTGTGGCACACGCGTGGTGTATGTGTATATGTATGAGTATATATATAAGTAATAAAGAAAATAGTATTAAGAAGAAAGTTATGTAAGTATATGTAAAATAAGAATTACCCACTTATAGCTATGCAAACAAAATCACCAAATTATGTAAAAAGACTCCGATACATTCGGGGGAGCTTATTGTAACAATTAATAAAAATTTAAAAAAAAATAAAAAAACACCCACGCGTTGCCTACCCTTCCCTTTTCACTGAAATCCTCAGGAGATCTTACACATATCCAGGGGCAAATTAGTGCAACTTGGAATATATTGTGAAGGTAGAGTTTCTTCCCCAGTCAAGTTGCCCATAGAGAATTAAAGTTATGCTCTACCTTACTTAAGCTCTCTTATCGACTCTCTCATGCACCTCCACGTCAGTAACCGCCCTGAATTGAGGTTCGAACCCCAAAGAGTGGGCCTTCTAGTGAGGGTTACTACCTAGTTTGTAGTCTTCAGATCCGCTCGCCTCCACTGACTGGTGAAGTGGTGAAAGCCTCCTAGGTAACTTTAAAGGTCAAGTAAAAAAGATTTTTTTGTGATTTTACGATGTTAAAGAACAAACTGAATACACGTCTGAGGTCGTTCACATCGACACGTTCGTAAGCTCAACCATATACCGTGCCTAAATCCCAGGAACGATTACATGCCTTCACGAATACTCCTTTTACATGTAAAAAAAGGTATATTTTCTCATTTTGAAGAATTCCTAAAAATAAGCTCATACGAAAGTTGAAACGAAAACATTTTCTTAGAATAACACAAATATTGTTTTCAATAAAACATGTTTTGATCTCTCGTGAAGAAGCCCCGACTTTCACCTGTTACGTAGATTTTCTTTGGCCTTTGACATTCAGAGCGTAAGTGTGAGTGGCTCTTTATAATAAACCTGTCTGTAGTGCCCTCTGGGGTTACGACAATTTTCATTGCAGTGAGAGCTAAGATAGAGTTATTACGTTGATTTCTACGAATGTACGCGTGTTGCTTACGATGGATAACGTGCATAATATAACTTAATATACGCCTTTATATAGCGCCTCGGAACTTGCGCTAATTTAAAACTAAAAATAAAACAAAATAATCATTATTTCAGGGCAGTTCGTCCATAGTGGGTTAGTAAAGCAAAGAAATCTTATACCGAATGTTAGTAACTTTAGCAGTGGCATTTTTCGGCTGAAATTATCATGTAAAAAAAAATGTTTATTGTGTCTCAAATGGTTACATCAGCAAATGTGAATGAAACAGCCACAGGAAGTAATTAATAATACTTGTGTTGGGGTTGTCTCGCTCCTTCCCTAATTCCATACCTTACAATATTTGAGAAAGAGATGAATATAACTATTACATTAAAAATAAGATAAAATTAACAAACAAAAAATTAGATGTAGGTCATGTTACACCGAGATCCGCGTCCGCCGGGAGAGCGGTGAGGCGCCAGAGCAGACGCTCGTTGCCTATAGGCGGGATGCACACCGGCGCGTACTAACACAGTGGCGCGCACGGTTAGAGTTGCGCCTGAACGCGCGCCAACGTGCCGTCGGTGCCATCCTGCCTCATCTCGAGGCCTGGGTGGGAAGGAAGGGCGGTTACGTCACCTACAGACTGACTCAGATACTCACCGGACACGGGTGTTTCGGTGAGTATCTGTGCCGGATCGGCCGAGAAGTGACGACACATTGTCACCATTGCGGGAGCGACCTGGACTCTGCCCAGCATACGCTGGAGGAGTGCCCGGCCTGGGAGGCCGAGAGACGAGTCCTGGTCGCCGAGATCGGACGGGATCTTTCGCCGCCAGCAGTCGTGTATGCGATGCTGGCTGGCGACTCCACCAAATGGGACGCCGTGGTCTCTTTCTGCGAAGCAGTCATGCTCCAGAAGGAGGCCGCCGAGCGGGATCGGGAAC
The DNA here is from genome assembly GCA_951640165.1 of Pseudoips prasinana. Taxonomy (NCBI): domain Eukaryota; kingdom Metazoa; phylum Arthropoda; class Insecta; order Lepidoptera; family Nolidae; genus Pseudoips; species Pseudoips prasinana. Next base: position 14,351,042 of record OX621236.1, on the reverse strand, counting down.
GTGCCGACCCCGCTCGTAGACGGAGGAGGCGTCGGGGCGGCGGCGGCAGCCGTTAGCCCTACTCCCCTCGGGGTTGCGGTGGCAGTATGAGAAGTGTCCTCTACTGCCGCCACGTGCAAGCAGCCCCGGGAAGACAGCGAACTGTTTGTGGCGCAGTCGCTGTGCCGTACTGGCAGGAGTCGGCAAATGGGGAGGGCAACCCACAGCTCTCCCCGGGTGCGTGTCCCGACCAACTGGGACACGGCGCAAAAGGGGGGCACCGGAGCAGCATACCCACGTTCCCGGGGCTCCCCGTATCAGGCGCCAGAAGAAGTCCACGGCAGGTTAGGTTTAGTCGGTGCGAGTCCGACATACCCACCCGCAGACACTTTTTGCGGGTGGCAAGCATTAGCATTCCCCCGACCTTACCAAAAAAAAAAAAAAAACAAAAAGATGAAGGTCATGTATGCATAAACATTGTTTGAAGAAGGCCTGACTTTTATCTGTCACGTTGATTTTCTTTGGCCTTTGACATTCGGTGAGTAAGTGTGAGTGGCTCTTTATAAACCTGTCGGTAGTGCCCTCTGGGGTTAGGAATAATTTTCATTGCAGTGAGAGCTAAGATAGAGTTATTACGGTGATTTCTACGAATGTATGCGTGTTTCTTACGATTGATAACGTACATAATATACTTAATATACGCCTTTATATAGCGCCTAGGGGATAGGGGAACTTGCGCACATTATAATAAAAAAAAATCTTTATTATAGACCAGTTATAATAATGTCCTTCTAGCCGAATGTCGGCTACAGCGGCCAGTCTCAATAGAGATTAGACATCAGCACGAGACACATTATAGTGCACAAGTGAGTGCGGAAACACAGAAACACTTTCGATTCGATTAATCTCATAATCCGATGGGACGCCTAACAACGCGACCAGAAAAAGCTCAGGCATAGAACCGAAGGCTTTACGTGCTCTCCGAGGTACGGGGCTATAATACCACTAACTCCCAGACTTCGGGCTGATGCTGAGAATTTTTTCTTTTTACAGAAAAGTCCCAAAATCACTTTTGTCTCGACCCGGGATTTGAACATTTTGAACCCAGGACCTCGTTCTCCGTGGGTGAACATGCTACCGCTAGACCAACGAGGCATATATTACAGACACGAGTATGCATGTCCCAATTCCCTCAGTCTCATAATCTGTTGGAACGGCCATCCGAGTTTTACGAAGCTGTTACAATAAATATTTTAATAAAAAGTTTTTCGATTAATTTGGACGGTCAAATTATCGCTTGTAGTAAATACCAACAACATTCCCGCAGAGTGAAATTCATTTAAAACTCAATTGGTTTTAAAAAACGTTGGCTTAATTTTCAGTTCCATATTGAATTTTTATACGTGTAATATAAGTGGTAGTATATTGTGCTCAATCACCTTATTTTAACTGTGTTGTGTGTGTTTGTTCACTAACATTAAAATTAAATACAATTATATTCGACCGGAGAGACATCCTACTAATATTATAAACGCGAAAGTTTGTAAGTATGGATGGATGTTTGTTACTCTTTCACGTAAAAACTACTGAATGGATTTTAATGAAACTTTACAATAATATAGCTTATGTATCAGAATAACACATAGGCTACCACTTATAAAGACATTGTGTGAATTGTCCAAAATATGACGATAAGTGTCAAGTAAGTAGGAAAAAATCTACGATCTGCGAGCTATTCCGGCGTGCACTGCCAAAACCGCTAGAGGTACACATCCTTTCAATATTATAAATGCGACAGTTTGTGAGTATAGATGTATGGACGTATGTTTGTTAGTCTTATACGCCAAAACTACTTTAACGCGGGTGAAATCGCGGGGCATAGCTAGATATTAACAACCTAGGTCAGGTTGGAATTGTGGTTTTGAGTAAATCTCTATTTTAGTGAAACAAGATGAATGACAAATGAGGATACATATTTTAGTAGGAGGTTGCCTATTGTTGGATTAGAGCCTACCTCAACTCTAAGATAACATAAGGTAGGATAAATACTGTAAATATATAGGATATATTGAACCCATTTATATTGGTACTGGCGTGACGCTTGTGTTAGAAAGGGATGGATGAGTTTGTCGGGTGAGCGCCGCTCGCGCATCGTCAGTCGATCTTGCTACATCTATCACTTGTTCAATCCTAGTAGCTAGCTGTAACAGATTGAACTGGGTGGGTGGTACAATGCAAAGAAGAAGAAGAAATGAAAATGTTCATGCCTTCATATTCACAATGGCATGATAATTTGCTATAGTATATCATGATCATTATCAATCTAATTCCTTTCCAAGGTGCATCACGATGAGTGAAGCAGTGTAGTCGTGAAAACGCTTTTGTTTTTATTAGGTATATAAACTAATTTACTTATATTTCGAAAAATGAAACATTTTCCAACGCCTCAACTTTTCTCCCCTATCTATCGCATGTCGTATTGCAACCGACCACGGCCAATATGACGGCACTCATGGCTCGCATCAGCTGGCCGTGTAGCATTTACATTCTTATTTGTGCAAGTGTTGTGATCAGTGTATTGATATAAATGTTGTCGTTCACTTGATCGTGATGGACAACGACACAGCTACTGAGCCTAATAAACCGGTCAATGAGAGAAACCAAGAATAATGCACAAATATCCGACAATTAATTAATTGTACGCCGTAAGAGACGAAAGTTTCACTTGCATCGTGATTACATAAAAGCACTCACGGTTTTTTTTTATTTTTTTGTATTATAATATTAATATGGATTAAATACCTGAACGAAAAACCTATCTCATCAAATAAAGCACGGAACACAGAGGAACACAGAGGTGCATGATTATCTGGAAGTCCCAACAGTAAAGGAAGAAATAAAAAGGTCTTGTGCAACCTATAAACAAAGACTTGAACAACATACAAATCAACTAGCTACAAAACTCATGAATATAAATGACTCTATAACTCGGCTGAAAAGGATGCGACTAGCTTCTATCTGAACACTGTAGTTTATAAAATAAGAGATGACACATTATAGGATGTGCACTCACAAGTTTTCATGACGACAACAAATCTGATTAAAACCATGGGGCTGATTGCAGATAAACAAGAAATAAAGAAAAAAAAATCAAATAAAGCATACTAAATACTTATTACTATCATTATATGCAGATGTAGGTAGTTCAATAAATCATTGCCTTGGCTAAGACCAATGACATTCTGAATGAATTCTTTGGGGCTAAAACGCAATAAAAACATTAGCGGCATTTCCATCACGAGTGATCATAAAAACTGTCATCACAACTGCAACGAATGAGTAAACTTTGAGTACAGCATACATTATATTTATAATACAATAAATTGCGCACACGCATTGTAATGCACATGGAAAATCAGCGCGACACGATATTTATTTATAATCTGTGCGACGATAAAAAGATGGTAACGAAAATAGCTATTCATTTATTCGTGTAAGTGACGGTAGGGCTGACTGGTTTTGAAAAATCGGTGATTACATGTCAGTGGGACTGTTAATAATGTTTTCGAGCTGTATATGGACGCTAAAAACTCATAGAAACAAGTTTAAAAATAGCATTTATTACTCACATTTTAGATATACTTAAATTGTGCGTTTTTATCCTATTATTAGTAGAAATATGTAAGTTTGTATTTTTGGATGTTCGTTACTTAAACAAAGTACGGAATTCAAAGAATTTGGATGGGATTAAAACATAACTAGGCACCAAAATAATACATTTTTGTCTAGATGTAAATTTATTTTGCTCCGATAACTTTTAAAAACCAATTACTATCAAGTTACTAGTGCTGCCCCTGGCGAACCTAGAATGCTGAATTTAACGATAGTTGCAATTCTTTATATCTGGATAAATTTCCAAAACAAGCAAAGACAATAGCACAGATATAATAATGCCTGAAAATAAATTACATCACAGCCCTAGGGCTAATACAAGTGCACCTATACGACACTTTTGTGACCATAGACACAGCGATTGGCACAATGTGACAACCTCACGTATTTAGGACAGGTAGGTACTCTTTGTGACATTTCTACAAATATTTAACTTAAACAATATAACACTCGCTTTTATTTTTAGTGACCCAATCAACTCTTTGTGACTTTTCTACAAATATTTAACTTAAACAATATAACACTCGCTTTTATTTTTAGTGACCCAATTTTATGTATGAGATGAAAGCGAATTGAGAGTGTAGGAGGAAGGTCGCTTATGTTGTCATTGCTAGCATTGAGGTTACTGCTATTATGATTACGCGATGCTTGAAATAGAATAGACCTAGCACGTTAAATCGTCTTGAATATAAACAATGACCGTTCACTATCGAATTCCATTGATATACGGTCTTGCGTCCCAAACCAAAACTCGAAAAAATCTGTATTCATTTAGACTATTTTTAGTTATTAAGCATACTGGCAAGTAGCACAGAATATATTTTGTTTATTTTTAATCACATAATTCTATATTTAAAATATCTTGTTTATAAAATATGGGACGTGTCCTTTCAATGACAATATGATACGTATGCCTACCAATTTATATCAAAACTAGCTGTGCCCCGCTGTTTTACCCGTGTTCAATTTTATAAATGATCACAGCTCCTCTCCCGTAGGTCGTAGCGTGATGATATGTAGCCTATATGTTGACCCGACCTATGCAATGATAATATTCATGCAAAATTTGAACTAAATCCAGTAGTACTTTTTGAGTTTAGCCCGGACATACATACAGACAAACAGACAAAAATTCTAAAAACTATATTTTTGGCTTCGATATCGATTGTAGATCACGCCACAAGTATCCTTTTTAAAAAATAAGCATTGTATAGTTTTGACTTTCCTACGATTTTATTATAATGTATAGATATCTCTTTTACAAAACGTTCTTGCCATTTCAGTACATATATGTCTACCAAATTATAACGAAATATAGGCAGGTGGATGAAAAATACGTTAATTCTTGACATTTTGAAAAGAATCTAAAAGAACTAAGGTAATAAAATAATAAAAATGATGAGTAGATAATCAATTGTTTTACGAAAGCGTTTATTTACTTTATTTGTATTGCAATCTGGCCTAGAGATTCATAAGTAATTTTATATTCACCTAAACTTCTACTTAAACATAAATCAGAGAATCAGCGTTCATGTGTTCTTTATATTACAGTTTGAAGGACTTGTAATAAAAATTTATTTTTTAAAGTTACAATAATATTGTTTTTAATAATAACCAATATAATGTAATATAAACTTAATCAGTAGGCTCAATTAATATAATTAGTAATAAAAAAGAGAAAAAAAGCAAAATTTTCCCCCTTTCTCAACGCGCGATAAGGAACTTCGTTCCAATATAATACCGACTTTAACATTTATTTAAGACAACCAATTGGAACAAAATTTATATAAGACCATTGCGATAGCATTCGAATAAAAAAAGAGAATTGTCATAATCAAACAACGAAGGAAATCTCGTCAAATACCTAGAATATAAAAAATACAGTCGACTTGATAACCTTGAAATCTTTCTTTTGAAGTCCTAGAATAATGAAAATTAAAAGAAAGTGACATTTAAGTATACAAAAATACTTTTTAAACGTAAATGTAGACGGGGTTGCGTGTGGTGCTTTATGAAAAGTAATGTACATTTGTTAAATATTGATACAACCTTACGTCGCATAAAATAACACGTAATTCGTTACTGGCTGGATGGCATTTGACCTTTGCCTCGTGGTCGTGAACTGAATTACTAAAATAATAAACTATTATTATTAAAGCGTTTATGGTCATAAGGCCTGAATTGTTACATACAATTAAATGTATTCTTTGACTGCTTGTAATAACTTTAAGGAAATTATATGCAACCTAGCCAGGTGTTAGGATGATGTATTTCATAATTAAAACCAAGGGTACAGACGCCAGCACATCCAGCTACCGCAATCTGTCAAATTTCTTTTATAGATTTGCAACTTTATCACATAAGCATAAGGTTCACTTTTAATTAGGAAATTTGACAGATTGGGGTAGCTTGATGTGCTGGCGTCTGTACATAAGCCGATAGACAGTGTAAATAAAACTCGGCACACTCGGCTGAGGGCGGGTACTAAAGTGGAGATGCATAAGATGCTAGGATTTTTAAGGATTGTGCAACTGTCGCTCTACATTAGTACGAGAAGACGAGGGCCGCTCATCCAATTGACCGGATGGTGTATAGCGTCACGAGAGAAGAGGGTCGTATGTCGGAAGCGTTACCTTTAAACATCTCGCTTGTTATTCGACTTGCAAAAAGCTTGATTACGTATAAAAACTTCTTTAAAAATCAAACACCGTCTTCAAAACGAATATAAAAAGCATCATGTACGAGTAATATATACGTCTATAGATACGTATTCTAAATTTGAAGTTGGTGCTGTTGGTTGGTTCGAATAAAGAATAATTATTAAATTTATTTGATACACTTTAGTTAATTTTGAATTTGTGTTATTATTTAAATCCGTCTTTATTTTTATTTCATTAGTTATTTAATATTTTTGTACACACAAAACATACAATAAATAGACAAAAATACGAAGAGATGAATAGTATAAAGGTGCTTTACTTTAACTTACTCTTTTGAATTACTATGTATTAGTATGGTATCGATCGCGAAATTCAAGATTAGCGTAAAGTTTTAAGACGCTCATCATTTTCCAACTGGTAATTTCTTTATTAATCCTAAGATTGTTATTCCATTAGATAGACCTTATGAATATAAAGCCACTTCACAATCATACCACAACAATAAAATTAAATTCCGCAACCTACCTCCTTAAACTTGGCAATATTTGCGTTTGTAAATTGAGTTTCTAATAAAAAGCTCTGTACATACGAAGAGGTTAATCTCTTGGCTATTCCATTACAAAGTAAATTGATCTGCTAAAGAATACCACTGCCAGTTATCGTGTATTACCAATGTAAACGGAATGTAGCCGATAAATCTTTCTTGTGAACTTTGCTAATTACGCTTAGTAATTGGGTTAGAACAGTTAACGCCAGTGGCGTGGCGTCCATCGAGACGATTCCTCTCGGCTTACCTTATCGAGAATCGATTTCAAATACTGGTACGAGTTATTATTAGTAACGATGTACCTCTATCGATAATCTTTGTTTCCCAGGGTCAGTTAATTCAATTATTATTAGTATAAACATAGGTAGTAAAGATTACATTCATCATCATCATCATCATATCAGCCGAAAGACGTCCACTGCTGGACAAAGGCCTCCCCCAAAGATCTCCACAATTGCCGGTCTTGTGCTATTCGCATCCAGCATTTTCCAGCGACCCGCACAAGATCATCGGTCCATCTTGTAGGGGGCCTGCCCACGCTGCGTCTTCCGGTTCGTGGTCGCCACTCGAGAACCTTTCTGCCCCAACGGCCGTCGGCTCTACGAGCTATGTGCCCTGCCCACTGCCACTTCAACTTGGCAATTCTTCGGGCTATGTCGGTGACTTTGGTTCGCCTGCGGATTTCGACATTTCTGATGCGATCCCGCAGGGAAACTCCGAGCATAGCCCTCTCCATTGCTCTTTGGGTGACCTTGAGCCTTCTAATAAGGCCCATAGTGAGCGACCACGTCTCTGTTCCATATGTCATCACTGGCAACACACACTGGTCGAAGACTTTCGACTTGAGACACTGCGGTATTTTGGACGAGAAGATGTTACGTAGCTTCTCGAACGCTGCCCAGCCGAGTTGGATTCTACGATTGACCTCCTTCTCGAAGTTGGACCTACCTAGTTGGATGGTCTGTCCTAGGTAAATATAGTTCTCTACAACTTCGAGTGCAGAGTCACCAACTTTCAATTGAGTGGGTGCAACATGGACGTTTGACATGATTTTCATCTTATCCATGTTCATTTTCAGACCCACTTGTTGAGAGACTCTGCTGAGGTCATCGAGCATTGTACCGAGGTCTTCCATGGTCTCAGCCATGACTACGATATCATCGGCAAATCGAAGGTGAGTGATGTACTCGCCATTGACATTGATGCCAAAGCCTTTCCAGTCCAGAAGCTTGAAGACGTCTTCCAATGCAGCGGTGAACAGTTTCGGAGATATAACATCTCCCTGTCTCACGCCTCGCTGCAAGTGGATAGGTTTCGAGATCTGGTCCTGGAATCGCACTGACATAGTGGCGTTTTCATACAAACACTTTATCACCTCGATATACCGGTAGTCAATTTGGCACCTTATGAGAGACCTCAGCACGGCCCATGTTTCGATAGAATCAAAGGCTTTCTCATAGTCCACAAACGCTAAGCACAGTGGCTTGTTATACTCTTCGGTCTTCTGTATAACTTGCCGCAGCGTATGTATGTGGTCTATGGTGCTAAAGCCTTTTCGGAAACCGGCTTGTTCGGGAGGCTGGAAGTCGTCAAACCTGCGAGCGAGACGGTTCGTAACGACCCTCGAAAACAACTTGTAAACATGGCTCAGCAGTGTGATGGGTCTATAATTCTTCAATAGGGTCTTGTCGCCCTTTTTGAAGAAGAGCACCACCACACTTCTGTGCCATGCTTGTGGCGTTTGACCATCTAGTATGACGGAGTTAAATAACTTCTGAAGGGCCCGTAGGATTGGTGTACCACCCGCCTTCAGAAGCTCTGCTGTAACTCCATCATCACCAGGCGCCTTATTGTTCTTGAGTTGTTTGAGAGCCATTCTAATCTCGTACAGGCTGACGTCCGGGATGTCTTCGGTGTAGTGTCGGGTTAGTCGTGCTCTGGGATCTGAGGCATGACTTTTGACAGGTGGCTGTGTTGTCGTATATAACTGTCCGTAGAACTTCTCGATCTCTCCCAGCAACTCAGGTTTAGACGTGACGATTCTACCATCCTCAGTCTTCAGCTTCGTCAGTTGGCTCTGTCCAACAGACAGAGCTCTTGCGAACACTTTAGAGCCTTTGTTCCGCTCGATAGCCTCTTTAATACTAATTGTATTAAATTGCCGCGTGTCGCGAGTCAAAGACTTTGAGATCTGTCTGTTGAGCTGCCGATATCTGGTAGCATCATCTGAGGATGTCAGAACCATTTTCCGTCTATCTTCCATAAGTTGCAGGGTAAAGTCAGAGATCTTTTTAGTTCTGTTTGTACGACGGGCCTTGAAGACCTTAGACCCAGCCGTATGGACAGCTTCTACGAGCCTGTCATAGTATGAGTCCACTTCCTCGCAGTCTGCTAGGCATTCGAAACGGTTTTGCAGTTCGAGCTGAAATGGTTCGGGGTTTTGGACGTGGATAGGTAAAGGTCGGAGCGTAGACTTTATCAGTCGGGACCTCTGGAGTTTGACATTCAGGTTCAATGAGCCTCTGACCAGTCTGTGATCGCTCCCGGTTTTAACCGCATTGATCACGGAGACGTCATTGAACATCTGTCGTCTCGTCGACAAGATAAAGTCTATCTCATTTTTAGTTTTACCATTCATCACAAAGAGTGCCTCCTTCTCCATGAAGTCGGCCAACATTTGGCCCCGGGGGTTCCGGTCTCCAGTTCCAAATTGCCCCACTCTCAGCTCATTACCGAATCGTTTGCCCAGCTTCGCGTTGAAGTCCCCCATGACCACAGTGAAATAGGAGTTAGAGGTATGTATGGCTCTGGATATGTCCTCATACATAACCTCTACTTCATCGTCGGAGTGTGTCGAAGTGGGTGCGTATACCTGTATAACCTTCAACGAATACCGCTTGGTGATTCTGAGTATAAGGTACGCAACCCTCGTCGACACACTCTCGATTTTCACTAGGTTGTTCACGAGGGACTTGTGGACTATGAACCCGACACCACCTTGGGATATTTGGTCACCCTCCCGGTAATAGAGCAGGTTTCCGGATTTCAGTATTATCGAGTCCTCCCCCTCTCTTCGGACTTCAGATAATCCTACAATATCCCAATGTAACCTGCTCAATTCTTCCTCCAGTTCGGTTATCTTCTCGTCGGACCGCAGTGTACGTGTGTTATATGTTGCCAGGGCCAGAGGTCGTCGGTGTTGGTAACGCGGAATCTGCCGGGGATTCTTAGCACCCCCTGCCCTGCCGTAACCACGGCTGTTACCACGGCTGGGAATAGCAGGGCTGCCGGGGACTGGGGGCCGCGGTTTGGTTGTGTCCATCATTTGAGGGGATTTGCCATAATCGCCACGCTTGGCAGACGGGTTGGCGATCGCAGTAAGGTGGATATGGTACTCAGGAGAACGCTGCTGCCCGTTCTCTGGTATATATTCCCTCGGGCGACTTTTACGTCCCCCCACGGGATGAGAGGGGGTGGTGATATTCTTAGGCCGTCACCACACAGCAGTTACACACAGCAAGATTACATTACCTAATAGTATCTCTATGTTCTATCATTATCGGCATACAAATATAAATTAAAAATAAATAAGTTCATATATATTATGTATTATATGAAAAATCACTAAGTTCATAGTCAAACAATTATAACACTTATATAACTTGAGATTTATTTACTTTTTTTAGGCAAGGCATTACGCTCTTACACCGTTTGAGCAGCTTAACTGGGGAAGTACCTCTAGTTTACAGACTGCTTTGCATTAAAATTGATTAAGATTGTGATGTGAGTAAGCTCGCCTGACCTCTTCAGGGACGAGAGAAGGGTTGGCAATGCGTATGTGATGCTATATGTATGGCATTTGCCATTTACGTGAACCACTTTACCAACTTGGTAGTATATAAAAATTAAACCGCTGTCTACAGCTTTACTTATGAAACTTAAATGCCTTCGCCACTGGTTACCACTTAACACCATGAACACGGCGGCGTTTAGAATCTTAGCGATCAGAGTTCATTAACTTTGTGCGAATTTTCAAGTTGATAGGTTCAAATATCTGGTGTGGTTGTTGATCTACGGATGAAATTCTTATATTTGAAACATATAAGAATTTACATATAAATATAAAATAGTTCAATAATCCATAATGGATTATGCCTTTATACATTAACCATAGCTTTTCCAGAAGCCAAGACTTTCAGAAATATTCACCTCTCTCTAGCAGTTAAAATTCTACGCCTCATTATTCAATGTAAAATTAGAAGCAAAAACTATTTTATATTTATATGTAAATTCTTATATGTTTCAAATATAAGAATTTCATCCGTAGATCAACAACCACACCAGATATTACCCTCACCGTGTGTGCGTCTTGACATTTTATCTTGAGGCACGCGGGTTCAAATTTTATTTTAATGTTAAATATCTCCAAATTTCACGATGATTCATATATATGTAGATACATATAATTTATACCTACTACCAATTCGGAAAATGACGGTAAGCATTTACAATAGCCTATGGCCCTTGAAACATGTCATCAACATGTTGCCGACCTATCCCTCCTACCCAATGACTGGCGAACTTATTACACCCAAGACCACAATATTGCCATAACTTTGGTATTACCTGGTATTTATTATGTAAGGTAGAGATACCTTCCATTTGACCTCGTCGGAGAGCAGCATCATACTAACGCGTATATCATACGCGTCCGAAGACAGCGAAGACAAGAAATTTTTCACTCACGTTAATTAATGAAAATGTCAAGCCACTTCATATCGGCTCCCCTTATAAAATATGTTTCTCTAGTCACTGAGAATTCGGTAAGTCTTACTAAGCCAAGTCTTTTCCAATTTTCTTTTAATAGTTTTTGTATACAGAGCAACTTGATAATTTATTTCTCTGGGATTAATTCGATAAGAATTGTCTCTAAGGGATTTTACTTGAAAAGGGACGTTCGAAATATATTGCTTTTTATATTGATCTTGGTAGTTTGTTTCGCTTTGAAGATGGAGTAGGATTAAGAATATCTAACGTCGTAGTGCTGACTACTTCTAGATACCTGCGTTCATACTACGGGTACTGCGAGCGACCATAAGCCAATGTGACCACTTTCTATCAGACGGTATGCTGGTTTGCTGACTTATTTCGTTTAGCTGTAGCGTGTTTCACCCCAGGTAAAATAGTGTTTATTTATTGGTATTGCACTCTCCAGAAAAAAATCATTAGTTGCTCAAAGTCAGGAAGCAGATACCTCCGTGAGTCAGAGAGTGCATAAAAGCGTCGGCCTTGCACCTAGACGGTCTTTTCATGCGACGTACCATCAGATAATGAAAGCAACTGTACTGTATTTGCGCATACAATTGTGTACTATAACGATCTGTTACTCCAGATGCCTTCGGGATCTTTTGATATTGGAATAAAATACGTAAGTTTCAACTGGGATTATATGAATTTTATCACTTTTACTATAACCCGTTACAGCATGTTCACTCTGAGGATTCTGTCGTAGACTCTGACAGATAAAATTATATCTATCCAACTTATTTTTAAATATTTCTTTTTAATACGTTTTCCTGGACGAACGAAGCTGCAGGACCATGAAGATCGTCACAGTACTGATCGAAACTAGCCGCCATAATATTAAACTTATGAAGGAACTTCTTAAGATTCAGTTTCCGACATATATATACTATATTATTATATAAATATATACTATATTATTCCGACATATATATAAAAATACTAAATGTATAGATGCATTCCCATCCATACAAAATGCGTTCCTTATAATACTACAAAACCACTCTGCCATCGATTCCAAACAAGCAGAGCCCGTGCTATGGCAATCAGACAACTGATAAACATACTTATGTATTTCTAAATACATACATTTTATAGATAAATTACACCCTGACACTGAACAAATAATCGTCCTAATTACACAAAGATGACCTCTGGCTTGGAGGTCATGAGTTCGATCCCCATTGGTCTAGTGGTTAATGACCCTTCATTTACAACTTGGCCAAAAGGCCAGTCCAGGACATTATAAAGTTTTGCCTACGATTATCAGATAAAAAGAAAACATGTGCAATTCCTTGTCTAAATTACCAGTATTTTTATTTTCGTAATGAATAATATTCCACCTCCTTCCTTTCCCTTTAATACCCTTCTCAATATCAGAAGATTAAAATGCTTAAGTCGCCTAATAAACGACCAGTTTGTTTTCTTTCCTGTAGCATTTCTAGTTCGTATCTAAGTATCTACTTAGATAATTATAATACGATAAGTACTACTATTTTACAGTTGTTTACAAATGCATGTAATAACTATACTCCAAACAAAGCCATAACTATTTACGAGTAAATATTTGCTTACTTTTACAATAATTACTTCTGCCATTCGTTGGTTGACCTACATGAAAATCTTAACATAAATCAATCTCAAAATCGTAACTTTTGCAAAACTCGCACATTTCCGAGATTATTGTTAGTCAAAGTTAATTATCCTCATGGATCCTTTTCACGCAATTTCCCATGAATTTCCCGTACATTGCCCTCCTTTTCATACATATGGACTGTTATATAAGTGAGTCTCTGTCTTGTTTTGATTTCAGCATGTTTCAGGCCAGCTGAGCGGGCCAGACGCGTTGCTATGGCAACCATTGATCGGTCGCCATCTTGAATGCAGCCGTCTGCCTGCAAAACGTACTCTAGACAATAATGGGATTTCACGCTCGAGTTAAAAATAGGTGTGGAATAGGAAGACATCGAATATAAGTGAAATATTGCAGAAAAATCATATTCAAACGTGGAGAAACTTGATTTAAAAGGATTTTATTTCTCTAGGGAGTAATATAAAATCACTTAATGGTGGTCCAGAAGGAATATATACTGTATAAAATAAGCCGGGTTTTCCTTCCTGACGCTATAACTCCAGAACGCACGAACCGATTTCCACGGTTTTGCATTCCTTGGAAAGGTCTCGGGCTCCGTGAGGTTTATAGCAAAGAAAATTTATAAAATTTAACGCGGGTAACACCGCGGGGCACAGCTAGTCTTCTATAAAAAAACAGAGACCTGTGTCTTTGTTCATTGTGATATTCATATATTTACCTATACTAGCTTTTAATTGTAATCCGTACTCACCGTCAGTTATTCAGCGTCGTTATAGATCATAGGAAATGAAAAATAAGTTAAAGTTCATTCCTAAAATCGCCAATCGCAACGTTTTGAGGCGATAGACCTTAATTTTTTATGTCTACCTTTAATTTTTGGTGTTAATTGTGACATACTTCACTAACAAATTTGGAAGGCCATATCATCTCCACTAAATATCAAAAAATCTCCAATGAGACAAATGTTCTAAACAGATGTTGGTCCTTAGTGTGCTGTAAATGTTGTTTAGTTGATATCTATGGTTAGTGCAATAGAATGGTTGAGTGCCGTTCTGTAGTACTTCGTCACAAACCTACCATTAGAGCTAAGTAGCGGTTACAGAAACACGTAGACGGTGGTCACCGGAAAATCTCGCCACATATGAAAAGAATCAGACATTAGAAGAGAAGTTTAATCGTCAAAACTACACACAGTTCACATGAAGCTACTGAGATAATTCGAAATGTCGTAAGAGGCGGTGGCCGAGGCCACAGACTATCACAGGTGTGGGAAGGGTACCTAAAATGCTTATGACGTCACTGAACCCCTTTAACCTCATTTAATCTGACTATAGTTAAATAGGTATTTTCTATTTACTATATAAAAATAAGTCAAGTTTTCCTTCCTGACGCTATAACTCCAGAACGCACGAACCGATTTCCACGGTTATGCATTCGTTGGAAAGGTCGGGCTCCGTGAGGTTTATAGCAAAGAAAATTTATAAAATTTAACGCGAGTAACACCGCGGGGCACAGCTAGTTTCTTCTAAAATAATATTTACTTTTTATTTATCTACATACGTTTTAAAATCTCACAAAGATCTTACATGATACTTAATAACATAACCAACCTATTTACAGATTTCATCTGGATAAAAACAATTTTAGGCACAATGTTTTTTATTGTAAAATTGTCCTTCTTAAAGCAGATTATTTATAACATTGCGGTTAGTTCAGCCCTTGTTCAAACAGTGTAGCTGGCGAAAGAGGTTACGAAAAGTACCGTGCTTGTGGAATTTGCTTTCTTAAAGTTCAGTGTGCTTCGGTGGTGGTTTAGGAGACGAGGGTGCCCGGTATCGCTTCTCGTAGATCTGTTCCCAGAACTTGGTCCGTTCCGGCAACAGTGCGCCGCGCAACTGAAGCGCTATGTTCAGCGACATATATGGAGATCCCTCTGCGTTCGCAGGAGGCCATGCTGGCAAGGATGAGCCTTCAGGTACTGGTGTGCTGAAATATTTTAATAATATAAAATCTTTACGCGCCGATCAAAATGTAAAATACTTAGGACTGCACATGTAGTTAAGGTAGTCGCCTTGCTACTACTGATATGTCCACGTGTTTCAGGTTCAATTCAGGACACTTTTTTTTGTTTTATGGCATAGGGCGACAAACGAGCAAGCGGGTCACCTGTTGGTAAGTGATCACCGCCGCCCATGTACACTCGCAACACCAGAGGTGTCACGGGTGCGTTGCCAGCCTTTAAGAGTCAGCAAAAAAGTGTTGCTGACCCTTCCTCCCACCCCAATGAGCTCTGGCGACCTAACTCACACGCAGAAACACAACATTTAAGTTATTAATGTTATTATTAAAGAATGTCTTCTGTCAGGTGGAGGTACTTCCCCAGTCGGGCTGCTCTTTTAGCGAACGAACGCTGTGCCCTACCCCTCGTACACTTATTTGTGGGACTCATTTAATCATCATCATGTCAAAGACTTCCAGTGCTGTACAAAGGCCTCTCTGAAGGATCTCCACAATGGCCAGTCTTGTGCTGCCCTGCGGCTTATATATTTATATATAACACTCGAACAATTCCTCAGAACACTCTACGTGATAAATGCGGTAAAGAACACATAGGTACAGACGCCTCGTCTCTCTGCAAGGCAGAAACAGTGATACCCCCATGGGATCGCCTCTAACGACGGTTCTAGAAAAAGGAAGAAGTCGATATTGTGGTGCCCCAGAGGTGGCAGCAACATGATGTAAGACATCAATGTTAAATATCGTCATTCATTCATTCTTATCAACTCACTTGACGTCAGTTGTAAACAATAGTGGCTTAACTTACCCGTATAGTACAAAGTTGGCCCAAAGTTCTCTCATAGTTGTTTTCATCTGTTTATATTCTTCGGATGCTTTACTTTCATCTGCGTGGAGGTTAGCGCCATCTAGTATTGCTCTTGTTTGAGCACAATGGTTGGAACCTTTTACTGTGGTATGAGGTACAAAAGGTTCCACCTCGTCCACAAAGGAATATTCATATAAGTAAATCTTATCATTTCCAGCTTCAGCGTGTAGTTCAACAGATTTCATAGTCGAATAGGCGAATAACACATCAGAATAGTAATTTATGAATGACAAAATCGTATCGTCTCCCACAGGTTGGTCTTCAAAATAAAATTCCTTTACCTGTTTAGCGATTTCGTCCTTTTGGTTATCGTTTTCAAATGTCAAATCGTATGGTAAGAAATTGGTAAACTTTTCATTCATTTCGTCTTTCCAACTATTGAAATTGTTAATTTCCAGCAATCCTTCCATGTCGGCAAAACCTATAAGTATGGGAAGTTTCTTGTATTTTCCACTTTTTATTATATTCACTGGATCATCATCAAGAAACGTGTCCCTGCCAATATTCCGTTCTACACATGGAACAAATACTGCGGATGCATCTTTTCTTTTAAAAAAAGTACTCTCAGTCAGTGTATTCAAAGGCGTGGATTTGTAAAAATCTTCTAAAGCATAAAAGTCCTCAACATCGTTGAAGTCATACAATTTGGCATAAGCCTTGGCATTTTCTACAGGGTCCTTCTGAATTGCAAGAGGGCTTAAACTAACCCCACTTTCAAGTATTACCTTCGAGAACAGACCGTTAGTCTGCTTCGAGAGCATGAGAAGGTCTACTGATACCGATCCAGCACTATATCCTGCAATAGTGACGTCTTTAGGATTCCCTCCAAAACTGCCAATGTTCTTATTAACCCATTTCAACAGAGCGACCTGGTCTTTCATACCAGCGTTACCAGGGGCATCCTCTGTGCCCAAACATAGGAACCCATGGACGCCAAGTCTGTAATTGAATGTAACTACGATAATATCATGGCTTTTTACAAAGTTTTTAGGTGTGAACATGTTTCCAAATCCAATCTCAAAGGCTCCTCCATGAACATAAACCAAAACAGGAAGGTTTTTTTTATCTGTATCAGGAACATAAACATTTGCGACTAGACAATCCTCTTGTTCAGAGATATTTTCGAGTAACTTAAAGCCCATGTTGGCTTGTATACATGTGATGTTCCTGTTGACGGCATCTAGTGGTGTTAACCATACGGGCGGCGGGATAGGCGCCTAAAACCAGTGAAAGAATATTATATTATTAATGAAATAAAATGTGATTGTAAACGTATTCAAACGTTAGAAGATGATTCCACTAACCTTAAAGCGGTCGGTTCCTTTAGGCGACATAGCGTATGGTATATTGTAGAAAACGTACAAGCCACCCTCAGGGTCGATGCGCCCGCGCACCGGTCCCTGGGACGTGCGCACTTCCCGCCATTCACTCTCATTACCTCTTACTACCAATAAACACAACACTAAAGTCCACCAGAACATCACAATACTGAACAGTTCTGTTACGATATGTTCAAAGTCCCTTCCTACGCCGAAATGACGATTACCGACCTATATTGGTTCAATATACACTGTATTTGGTAGATAAGACCAGCCCGTTTCAGCGATTACTAGATAAATATTGATAAATGATAAAATGTTAATAAATATCAAGACCTTAATATTCCTTATATTATTATATATGCCACGTCATGCACTGCACGGGACGGTAAAAAAAATATGACGATTCCACATAAATGTAATTTTTTTACGGAATAAATAATATTTGACTTTGACTTTGACATTGTCTTTCTTTCTTGCATGGGCATATTTTTTGCGGGCGGCTGGCGGAGAATTGCATCCCGGCTTGGTTGAAATAAAAATGTTTAGTGTCTCAAATGGTTACATTAACAAATGCGAATGAAACAGCCCAAGTAAGTAAGTAAGTTGTGTTGGGGTTGTCTCGCTCGGTTAAAGTAATAATTAGCGGAAAAATTCACCATAACTGCACACAAGATATTCACGTCTAGGCTTAATCTTCAACCGGAACAAATTGAGCCATTTATAGCACCAATAAACCACATAGTCAACATCTCCATACCAAACATTGTGAGTTACGAACGGAATACCAGTGACATAGAGCAAGATTTCAGAACCATAGGCGATCAGATACACAAAAAATTTTGTGCTGAGTGGATAAAAATCAAGGCCGATATGCACCAAATTGAGCAGTTACAGATACACATAAACATTTCGTATTTTGATAGTAAATAAGTGTTAATAGACTTGTTATATTTTTCTCACGTGAAGTTCAGACGCTGTGTTCTTTAAAATTTTGACGTTTGTGTGACTAATGTTGCTAGTTCTGTTGTAAACTACAACAGTAACAAGAAAACAATCAAAGAAGTGGTAGATCCCATAACATAGTGCAAGTAGGTACAGACGCCAGCACATCCAGCTATCCCAATCTGTCAAATTTCTTTTATAGAATTTCAACTTTATCACCTAGTCATAAGGTTCACTTTCAATTGGGGAAATTTGACAAATTGGAGTAGCTTGATGTGCTGGCGTCTGTACCTATAGTGTCGCTTCTCTATTGAAATGGACCCAATCGATAGTAACCGGGGCCGGACGCATTGGAGGGAGGCTAATCTAAATTTTATCACAACAAGAATAACATTTCTCCTGCAACTTGGCAACCAGATTTGTATAAGTATACGTAAAATAAATTGGAAAGGCTAGAAAATAACAAATTTGTTGTTTCAATTGTGAGAGATAATAATATCTTGGGACAACTAAAACACTGCCATCTGATCTAAAACTAGGCATAACCTGTACTATGGCGACCAGAAAACATATATATATTTTTTAAACACAAGGGATATTAATCCCTGTGTCGCGGGGTATTTTACAAACATATAATTGACGGACTCAAAGTACATCCAGACTCAAGTTGTTTTAATAATTTTATTGGAATTATGTATACTTATAATACAACCGTATGAGTATGCGTAATATGATTAGGGAATTTGATTCGAAATTAAATTTTTATATAATAGTTATATATGTTATATAGTTAGTAATAATAGTTTTTGAAGCGCTATCGGAAGATCAGCGTTACAGTAATCATTATTATTTACTGTAACATTTGCTGAGGTAGTCGCCTTTCCTAGCTAGTACTTATAATGTTGCTTGCTTCATAAGTATTATATAAACTAAACGCAATTAGTTATATCGTTTTAGATGTAAATTAAGTTAAGGATTATCTGTGCTTGTTGGGAATAAACCTTTTTTTTTTAATTATAAAGTTGTGCGTTCTTTGATCACTGAAAAAGTTATGTTTAGGAGACTGGGTGACAAGTGAGTTTATGGTAGATACAGACGCCAGCACATCCAGCTACCCCAATCTGTCAAATTTCTTTTATAGATTTTCAACTTTATCACAATATCATAAGATTCACTTTCAATTGGGGAAATTTGACAGATTACACCCACAACCATTTTTGAGTTAATATTTATTTACTTACGCTTGACTTGGGGAGTAAACTGGTGAATGCGTGACGATAGCGTTACGAAAAGTGTGTTCGGGCGAGGCGAACGGAAGTTGAGAGGGATATATAAGTTAGTGAAGATAGAAAGAGAGTGGGGTGCGACGAGCCCATTTTCTTCGTCTCTTTCTCTCATAGCCAGTTACGTTTCGTGTATCTAAGTTTTACTTCAGTCATGTGGTCTAAAGGAGGTCAGGTCTAAAGGACACTCTTTTTTTTATTTAAAGCTTGGCTTCACGCGCTTTATGTTATTTTCCTCTGTGATTTATTTTTGATAACTGGCACTTAAAAACTATATCCCGGTATTTTCACAAACATACAATTGTCACACACAAATCACTCTAAGCCTCAGAACTGCATTATTGGTCGACCTAACACAAATAATTGTCCTTAGCACGAATCGAACCCAAAAGTTTAAAAAAATCAAAACACAAGGCTCCGAGGTAGTATCGAGGTGACCTTAATTAAACGCCATCATCAAAATTTTACTATACAGACATGAAAAAAAAATCTTTTACCGTTAGCCTATATTGCGGCATAAATTAATCCTAAAATGGCGGTCGGAAAGCCAATATCCGCATCGACGATAAGCTCATAGCAAATCAGTGTTTAAATTAATTTTAAATGAATGAATTTATGCATACATACATACATAGACTCACGCCAGAGGGGTAGGCAGAGACAACGGATTTCCATTTATCACGATCTTTGCACACGTCTTTTGCCTCGATTACTGTCATTATATTCTTCATACATCATCGCCGGCTTAGGGTACTTCTGACCTGCCCTTTCTTGAGAATGTCATATATTGCGTTTTATATAATTCTCTGTGTAGAGTCAGGGTATAAAAATGAATTAATACAAATGTCATATTTTTACTAGAAATTAAACACAAAAATTCAAGTAATTATTATGTAAAACGTGGCATTAGGCAATTTAGCAGTAAAGAGTAAATAGAGAAAAATTTTGTATACATAATTTTCATTTTGTCCCGGTCCCTTTATACCCTTCAATTTTTACTGACCCCGTTTTATGGAACAAAGTCGTGAGATCTAGCACTATAGACAAAAAGGGTTCAAGACACTTATAAGATAAATTCTTCTGAATATATAAACTTAAATGTCCAAATCTCCACAAAAAAGTAACTTCCGCAGCTTCAACCGACCTCTATTAATTAAATAAACAGAGAGTGAAATTAATTAAACAATAATTAATGTTAAGTAAACGTAACTTAACACCATTCTCATTACTGAGAAAACTCACGTCGGAGTTCCACCGTAATAAGGTTTAATATTTAATATGAAGCTTTAGTTGAAGGCGGTCGGGGCACTCCAAACACCGGTCAAGGGCGCTGCACCAGTGCAGCATAATATAACCTCGTACAATATTCAACCCTAATCTCTTTACTCTAAATTGAAGTTTCAATAACAACGACTCGGAAAATGTGTATGCATTTTCGAATAAAAGCCACTCGTGACTAACTTTTTGTGAGAAACTTTAGGAGTAAAAAGCGTATAAGTTTTCTAAAAGTTTTTTAAAATAACTAGCTCTGTATTCTATGTTGTAAGAACGGAATGAAAGATGACAACATATTAAAAGGATGCTCTTGAACTTTCCGTTGGTTCTGCGTTGTTTGTCTCGTCTGTAAAAATACAATTTTAAAATTGGCCAAGGGCGGGCGTGAAGCAAGTTTTTAAAAACTTTGTTTAACATCTTTCCGACAGCGATGACGATATAAATAATTTTATATCGGTTTATTTAGTGAGTTTGATTTTGATACATGATATGTCATGAGAAAAGAGGTGTGTGTGCATTTTTATCAAATACATAGATTCACACCTGCTTCCCGGAGGGGTGGGCAGAGACAACGGACTTCCATTTATCGCACCTCTTTCGCCTCGATTACTGTCACTATATTCTTCATACATGCTCGCCAGTTTAGGTTACTTGTGACCTGGCCTTAATAGGTTGTTTTTTTTATCATATATAAAAAATTATCAACTTTTTAAGGCATCCTCTCCAGTAGAACTGTAACTTGAAAACGCCAATAACATTTTTTTTATAAATCAAAGCATTTTAGTTACGTAAGTTTTCTTTTAAACTCCATTCCTTTCTGAAATATTTGTACGATACTTAAATAGCTTTTAAAACAGATGTTAAAAGCAACATTATAATACAAAACTTTTATTTCAACTTCTTAGATGATTCTGAAGAATACTTAAAGTTCATTCTTATCTATCATCCAGTTTTAGATCAACATTCTACAAAATATCTGAACGTTAAATTGGTATCCCATACGATTCATTTGCACGTGATATACGAACAGATAAAAACATACGCAGATAAACATACAGCTCTAGAGTTCCATTTTGCCCTTTAAAACAATAATTCTTTCTTAATTTATGTATATTCAGCCAGGAAATCCTATAAAGCTGGTATTGTTTTTTTTATACGTCCCGTGACGCCAAAGACTAGATGTAACTTTTTTTATTTTCTTACGGCGTGGGTAACAATGTTAATCAAAATTCAGCCAGTCCCAAAACAAAGTTAGGTTCATGTACGTTCGGCAAAGGCTCGTGTGAGAACTTGCCTTCAACAACTTTCCTTTGTAACGTACGACTAACTTTATAGCGAGACGTATTAGAAGTTCATACTATATAGTAAGGGGTCTTGCTAATCAAAGTATATGTAAAATTTAACAGTATTTCGAAGAACATCATACATCCCAAAACACGATTTTAACTACCTTTCTATAATAGAAAAAGAAACGCAATAACACCTTAAAAATACCGGTATTTTTTTCGCAAAATTACTGTTTAAAAGAAAGAAACGTTGTCATTGAACCAAACTATGTCAAAAAGGTTAGGTTAAGCTTAAATTACTGAAAACTATTATGAAATCGGTTTAGTTTTACAGGTGGGAATAGAAGAACTCGAACCCGACATTTTGTTTACTATTTTCTTTTTCAAGAATAGTAAGAAATCGGAGGAAAGTAGGACTCCTTTTTTACCCCCCGACATGTTACTGTGTGCCACTGTTGGTCCCGGGGTATAAGAGTTGTAGTGGCAGGTAAAATAGGGAAGCAATCTTAATTAAATTAAAATACTCCCAAGTAATTAAATTTCTTTTTGTATAACAGCAATTAACAGGAGTCATACGCTAAAACTCGATGTAGCATTGAAATATATATAATAAATGACGCACCTGATAGATGCCAAATGTATCAAGGTTATTAGGAATTCAACTCCAAATGCCTGCTAATTGATAGGTGACCTAGTGATTTCACCTATTGATATTTACCGAAGAAAGCAGGCATTTTTTGTGACACCTCTGTGAAGAGTAATAATGTCGATGTAATCTCAGTTCTGTCCATAGACTCCATACACATGATTGACACACAAACAAACCAATCAGTGTACTGACATTTTTAATTTTCGGATTAGTTTTTGTGGGTGTAATCACGATACGGTGGTGAGGTGCCAAAGACGAGACACGGAAAGGATTCCTTTGTTAAGGCTTTGGTTAAATTCGAGTTATGTGACGTTTTGAGGTTGTTCTAATAACAGAATATTTTTTACATGTTTTGTGCTTATAAGGAAAGCACCGGCCAATTCTATTTGGGTTCCGCACGTGTCACCTCATTCCATTGAAAACCGGGTCCATCGCGTGGTAGAAGAGAGCACTCGACAGTCTGAGACTTGCGACTCAGACGTAGGTTTAAGGGGGCCCTCTGTGATGGGTCAACGCTCACCTTCTCTACCTCTCGGTGTTCCCCCTTTTCCTAGCCAAATTTGGTATGATCCTAATGATGCCGCCTTGGATACTCGTTCTAATATAGAACTTACGGAAGTTCAAGAAGCTACTTCCTAATCCCAACTACACCTAGTAACCTAGATTAAGTATATTTAATGTATAACATTCTGTGTGAGAGAAAAAAATAAAGTTATATTATTAATATTATGTGTTTACGTTTTTATTTCTCTCAGACAAGGTCTGGTATTTCACAATCACGCGGGTTTAACCAAGGGTGGTTTTGTTAAGAAGTAAGGGACGGAGTGGCTTATACCTGGTCATGCGATTCTAACTGTAAAAATGTTCTCACTATCCGACAAGTATTTAAAATCGCAGCTTTTTGAAGAGTTAGATAATTATTACTTACGAAAAGTTTTCGCATCCAGTATGTGCAATAACTCATTTTTTGTGAAAACTTCTTTATTAAAGCAGCTGACTTTCAAACGAAGGGTTCCATATAATGGTATACAAGATTCAATACAGATTGTATTTTAAATACTTTCGTAAACAAGAGAAATGCTACAAATGTAAAGCAAACTTCTATCTTGTAATCCCCTTCATTTTTAACTATATTTATTTTACTTTTATTATTTGATTTTTTAGAGCATAAAGTTGAATTTTATGTTATTATCTCGTAACAGCTATTATTAAGATCAAGCAACTTCAACTCCTGTTTTTGGAATGCAGATTGACCGGTCAGCCCCGGCTATAGTCACTAAGTAACATCGTCTTTGAGCCAAGAACTTCTATACTTGTATAACTACTTCCCATACGAATGGTTAACCAAAGAGTCAGTAAGAAATCACAGAAGCCGATATTTCCCATCGCTTTGTTGGTAAGAACAATATGAATACGCGAACTAGGACAGACGTTTCCACGTACGCCTAATAATAGAACAGTGTTACTATTCCGAACACGGAACCGAGCACACACCTGCGTAATGCAACGATGCATACAAATACCAGCTTTAGGGACCAGTGTCACGTCACCTTTATCCTGTTCATAGGAAAACTGAAGAATTCGGAGCAAAATCCGTTATAAAAACAATCTAGCTAGACTTATAGTAGTCACATATGATGATATAAGGTTATGAAAAAAAAATGTTACCGATCATATGCAACTAGCATGTTATCAATTCGGATGAAATGAAATGATGAAATTTACAGCACTTGGGTATTAACATATACTTGTACTTGTCAAGCTCACAATGCAGTACATAAACATAGTCGAATACAGTATAAAAGTTACAAATAATTAATTAGTCCGTCCGTGCTGTCTGTTTTATGACATATATTTTCTTAAATCCTTAAATAAATAACAAGTTACTAATGTATTAATTGAAATTTAGTTCTACTGTATTAAAATTAAAGAATTGAAGGCAATGAGCAGTTGGCTAGCGCAGAAGGCTCTTAACCAGTAGCTTAAATTAAACAACTAACACTTGAGGCCACCCTTATGGTTGGGGTCACAGCTCAGGGGGCCGCTGAAGCAAAAAGACGGAATTCTAAGTGAGGGTGTGATCAATTGCACGGGATCACCGATTACGCGTCAAGGGGCCAAAGCGATCCTCGCCGCTGAGGAACCTACCCTAGCTAACCTGCGGTGAACCTACACCTTGCGGCTAAATGATAAAATTGAGATGAAATGTATGTCATCAATTTATTCATAATGTGATATGTCGAATCTATTATCTATTGTGGTCGACAGTAGCTACGTCGTGGTACCAACCTTGGGCAAAATGGGTTGGCACCAACTCACAGCCATTTCTCTGCCACCGCGCCCGTTCATTGGTCAATTAAAATAGAGCGCGCACGCGCCCTTTCCCTGTTACATTTCCGTCCCTTTCCCAAAATCACTCTTGCATAGATATGTTTTGATACAAATCAATACTCCTTAAAAAAATCCTTACTTAGGTGCGTTTTTCCAGATGATAATCCTCCTACTCATGTCTGCCAAGTGGCAATTTAACTATGGACACCACGCATAATATTTTTATTTTTTTACAATACATACAATAAATACATTTTATAATTTTCCTTTTTATTTCCTACTTTGTTTATCTATAAATGTTAGTATTTTTAAACTATCATCTATTTTTAGTTGGATTTTCAATAAACACATCTTTAAAACTTTTATTTTATTTATCTCAAAACACTTTTTTGCCACAAAGACACTATTAAATTTTAGAGGAAGAATTAAGTCATCTAGACATATTTATGCAACTTTTAACATTGTGTATTATTAACATGAATATAACTTGCTAAAATATGTATACTAATCTAATACATCTATATAGAAGGTGCAACATACACATATACAACGTATAGCATAAATAGTGGAGAGAAGTGAAACAGCACAATTGTGTGTTATTGGAAAGTAAATTTAAATGCTTTCTGTATGTTCTCATACACATTTTTCATTCAAGTCGGTTATACCTTTATTGATACAGTAATAACAACTCTCCCATCCATAGATTGACAACGCGCCTAGTTACCTAACCTCACCGATCCCTTATAGTACACACAGCTACATATCAAGCTATACATTGCCAATACAAGCTGACCTCTCATTGTATGGAAATCCTACACAACGCGAGATCAGCTTATACTGGATATGTATAGCTTGATATGTAGCCGTGTGTACCTGTCTATGAGCCCTTCGTGTCACTGATGAGTGAAATATATGTATAACTAGCAGTGCCCCGCGGTTTTACCCGCGTTAAATTATAGCCTATGTGTTAATCCAGGGTGACAGCTATCTCCATACCAAATTGTATTAAAATCGCTCCAGCCCTTTAGACGTGAAGAAGTAACAAACATACACACTCACACGCTCACAAACTTTCGCCTTCATAATATTAGTGTGATTTCATTTAGGTGGATAAAAATGTTCTCTTACAAAAGTTTTACAGACGCTAATTAGTCATTCCTAGTAAACGAACCACTAATTATAAGTAAAAGTTATTAGTACATTGTCAGTTTCCAAACAGGTGAATGAAGTCCGCCAATTAGACAACTTTTCAGACAGCTTTTAAGTTGTAGATTGTTGAGTTGTTACTGATGGGTTCAATATTTGCTAGCTCTGTAGCAGCGAAAGCCGAATTTGACGTTTGTATTTCAAAGCAGATAGGATCTAATGTTTCTCTTCAAACTAACTAACAATAAATTAGATTGCTCTGAACTGATTACGCGCATAGCTCGGAATGTACCGTTTAAAATCCTCAATAGGGTTTGTAGAGAGATGAACTCTTTCATGAAATCTGTACCGGATGCCGACATACACCATGATTCCTTAAACTGTTTCAAGTCCAAAATCTTGAAGTCACTCAAAACTACTGTTAAGTCGTCGTAGATATTTCATTGTTTTATAGCCTAAATAAACTCAAGTGCCAATTATTCGTCTAAATTTGGAGAATGTTGGTTAACCCGTAATTGGCTAGTGTGTAAGTCTAATTAGATCTGTTAAAAAAATATTCATAAGATATATATTGTATGCACAAGCTGTGGGTAAACCTGAAATTAATAAATAAAATAAAAAACAAGTTCAATAAAACTTAAGTTCTACTTATGATTGATTGCCCAGTTGGTTTAGTGGTTAGTGACATTGACTGCTAAGTCAGAGGTAGTGGGTTCGATCGTGTAATGAGCACGAGATGATGTGTCCCATTTTCAGAGAACATATTTTATTAACATTCCCATGTATTTATATTTTAGAAAAGGCAATATTTGTTAAAACCAATCCTCAACTATTTAAATCTTTAAAAGAAGCTCGATATCGTACAGTCTCTATGGGGTCACAGTACCAAACCGTATTGTATGAAGGTAGCTGTAAAACAGTTTTGTTTAAAAAAGTGTTATGGGAATGGCTCCTGTTATTTTTAATACCTAATGGCTAATTGTATAAGGTCCCACCTTTAGAAGTTTTTAAAAAGAAACTCACCACCTTATTGCAAATAATGTTATTACTCTGTTCGAGAATTCTTGAATGATTCTTTTATAAATTATGTTTTTATGCTACTGACGTTGTATTAGTTTTAAGGTTATTGTGAGCAAATGTGGCTCATAAATGTTTGTATGCCTAAAAAACAGAATGTACAAGGATGCGTTATATATCTATAACAACAATTGTAAACACCTACATTGTTTGGAAATAAATGATTACTTACTAGAAAAAAAAAGATGTATCTATGTATCAGGGAATCGGCGATTGATTGATTAAATAGAGTGAACGTGCGGTGGTAGACATCTAGGTGATATGGATGAAATAATAATAATATCCTAGGACATCACTCACACTCGTCCATCTGATCCTAAACTAAGCAGAGCTGTACTATGGAAACCATATAACTGATATATTACATATACTACTTTTGTTTTGTAGATACATGTTTATATAGATAATTACACCCAGACTTAAGACAAACAGACCTGTTCATGCACACAAATATATGTCCTGGGCGGGAATCGAACCCACTACCGGCGTGAAAAACAAGCATATCCCACGCCAACAGGCCCGTCAAATGTTCGAAACTAAAAACTATTCCCTGAAAATACTACACTAATATTGTTACACATCATCATCATATCAGCCGAAAGACGTCCACTGCTACACAAAGGCCTCCCCCAAAGATCTCCACAGTCCATCATTTGAGGGGATTTGCCATAATCGCCACGCTTGGCAGACAGGTTGGCGATCGCAGTAAGGTGAACAGGAGACTGTGAACGTGACTCAGGAGAACGCTGCTGCCCGTTCTCTGGTGTATATATTTCCCTCGGGACGACTTTTACGTCCCCCCACGGGATGAGAGGGGGTGGTGATATTCTTAGGCCGTCACCACACAGCAACAATATTGTTACACGTTATATATAATTCGCAATAATATGATTAACTATAACATTAATTAGTATAGTTGCAACACGTCTAAACACCACGTTTGTCGCGTCGTTGCACAATGGCCCTTGTTCGTGAACATTTCACAGCACAGATAAGCCGCGTACGACAGACGCCTGCGCAGGTTGCGGGGCAACGTCCTATCGTACAGCCTTATCATGTTGGGCAACCACTTATTAGATATGCGCTTATTATGACTAGCTGATTATAAATTTTTTTGAATTAAATAGAATGTTAGTTTGTGTAGTATATCTCAAGTGTAAAAAATAACAGTAACATTTACAAAAGTATTCGTGATTTCAGTCTATACAGGACTTGTAATAATGGCTTCTATAATATAATAATATCCTGGTACATTATTCACACACGGTCATCTGATCCCAAATTAAGCAGACCTTGTACTATGGAAACCAGATAACTGAGATACTACATATACTACATTTCTTTTGTAAATACATAATTAAATAGATATTTAAATACTCTACCGGCTAAGTCACCGAACATCATTTTTGTGAATGGCGTTCAAATAAATAAAGGTTAAAACTTCAACGTTGACAATCGATTCCGGACCATTTATGACGTCACATGTGGTCATGGAAGCCGATTGAACGAATGATTAAGTCATTTTTAACCTTTATTTATTTGAACGCCATTCACGAAAACGATGTTCAGCAACTTAGCCGGTAGAGCCCCACCAGACACAGGAGAAACATACATGTTCATGCACACAAATATTTGTCCTTGGTGGCAATCGAACCCACGACCTGCGGCGTGAAAGGCAAGCATTAACCAACCACGCCAACCGGCCATTAAAGCTAAATAAAGCACTAGCACTTTTTACACTGCATTTAATCCG
Organism: Pseudoips prasinana; assembly: GCA_951640165.1. Taxonomy (NCBI): domain Eukaryota; kingdom Metazoa; phylum Arthropoda; class Insecta; order Lepidoptera; family Nolidae; genus Pseudoips; species Pseudoips prasinana. The sequence goes on along the minus strand of OX621236.1, from coordinate 14,321,839 downwards.
CTTGTTACAACGAGCGAAAATAAAGCTTATTAATATGCTACTTATTTAATAGTGTATTTTTGGCGTTATAGTGTTTTTTTATGTAGCCCAAACACTCGCTCGTCTGTGGTCCTTTATAAAGTACTAGAGTATAAAACGTTTTAAAAGGATATACATATATCCATAAAAAAACTTGTGTGTACTTATGTACACGCGTTAGAAGTTATACTTCTTAATATACAACTTGAACATAGTTATCAATTTCCATACCACCTAGAACTAACCGATGCGCGCGCATCGTAAAAATTCACTCTCATACCACCTAGAACTAACTTCATGCTGTTAAATTTTTTGGTGTCGGTGTGCGCGCGCATCGTAGAAATTCACTCTCATCATTTTTCTCCATCGCGCCAAAAGAAGTATAACTTCAAAAAGGAAGGAAGGGTTGGGTTGTCGTTAAGAGCTACGCAAGTAGCCATAGTTATCTTCTCTGATTTCTATTTGAAGCGCTCATAGCCAGATGCTGTTGGTAAGAACAATATGAATACGCGAACTAGGACAGACGTTTCCACGTACGCCTAATAATAGAACAGTGTTACTATTCCGAACACGGAACCGAGCACACACCTGCGTAATGCAACGATGCATACAAATACCAGCTTTAGGGACCAGTGTCACGTCACCTTTATCCTGTTCATAGGAAAACTGAAGAATTCGGAGCAAAATCCGTTATAAAAAATCGAGCTAGCTTTATAGTAGTCACATATGATGGGTAATGTTATGAAAAAATAAAATTACCCATCATATGCGACTAGCATGTTATCAATCCGTATGAAATGATATGATGAAATAATGAAATTTACAGCACTTGGGTATTAACATACACTTGTACTTCTCAACCTCACAATGCAGTACATAAACATAGTCGAATACAGTATAAAAGTTACAAAAAATTTATTAGACCGTCCGTGCTGTCTGTTTTATCACATATATTTTCTTAAATAAATAATAAGTTACTAATATATTATTTGAAATTTAGTTCTACTGTATTAAAATTAAAGAATTGAAGGCAATGAGCAGTTGGCTTGTGCAGGCTCATAACCAGTAGCTTAAATTAAACGACTAATACTTGAGGCCACCCTTTTGGGGTTCGGGCCACAGCTCAGGAGGCCGCTGAAGCAAAAAGACGGAATTCTAAGTGAGGGTGTGATCACTTGCACGGGATCACCGATTACGCGTTAAGTGGCTAAAGCGATCCTCGCCGCTGAGGAATCTACCCTAGCTAACCTACGGTAAACCTACACCCTGCGGCTAAATGATAAAATTGAGATGAAATGTCATCAATTTATTCATAATGTGATTAGTCGAATATATTATCTATTGTGGCCGACAGTACCTACGTCGTGGTACCAACCTTACGCAAATTGGGTTGGCACCAACTCACAGCCACTTCTCTGCCACCGCGACCGTTCATTGGTCAATTAAAATAGAGCGCGCACGCGCCCTTTCCCAGTAACATTTCTGTCCCTTCCCAAAATCACTCCTGCATAGATACGTTTTGATACATATCAATACTCTTTAAAAAAATACTTACTTAGGTGCTTTTTTTCAGGTGATAATCCTCCTACTCATATCTGCCAAGTGTCAATTTAACTATGGACACCACGCACCCCACGCATAATATTTTTATTTTTTTACAATAAAATACATTTTATAATTTTCCATTTTTTTACTTTGGTTTTATATAAAAGCTAGTATTTTTAAACTATCATCTATTTTTAGTTGGATTTTCAATAAACACGTCTTTTAGTTTTTACACTTTTATTTTATTTATCTCAAAACACTGTTGTGCCACAAATACACTATTAATAATAGTTCATAATATTAGTGTGATTTCATTTAGGTGGATAAAAATGTTCTCTTACAAAAGTTTCACAGACGCTAATTAGTCATTCCTAGTAAACGAACCACTAATTATAAGTAAAAGTTATTAGTACATTGTCAGTTTCCAAACAGGTGAATGAAGTCCGCCAATTAGACAACTTTTCAGACAGCTTTTAAGTTGTAGATTGTTGAGTTGTTACTGATGGGTTTAATATTTGCTAGCTCTGTAGCAGCGAAAGCCGAATTTGACGTTTGTATTTCAAAGCAATTTCAATAAAACTTAAGTTTTACTTATGATTGATTGCTTGATTGCCCAGTTGGTCTAGTGGTTAGTGAAATTGACTGCTAAGCCGAAGGTCGTGGGTTCGATCGTGTAATGAGCACGAGATGATGTATGTATGTATTGAAAACGAAAATAAAAAGCAAAAGAAGACGAAAAAAGCAAGCCCGGAGTTTCTTCGTGGCTTTCTTCTCCGGGTCGTCCATCTAGGTAGCTAGAGAAAGGCGCAGGTTAGCTAGGGTAGGCTCCTCAGCGGCGAGGATCGCTTTGGCCCCTTAACGCGTCATCGGTGATCCCGCGCAACTGATCACACCCTCTCTTAGAATTCTGTCCTTTTGCTTTAGCGGCCCCCTGAGCTGTGGCCCGAACCCCAAAAGGGTGGCCTCGGGTATTAGTCGTTTAATTTAAGCTACTGGTTAAGAGCCTTCTGCGCTAGCCAAATGCTCATTGCCTTCAGTTCTTTAATTTTAATATTGTAAAACTAAATTTCAAAATAATAGATTAGTAACTTGTTATTTATTTTAGGATTTTAGAAAATATATCTGATAAAACAGACCGCACGGACGGACTAATTAATTTTTTGTAAGTTTTATACTGTATTCGACTATGTTTATGTACCTACTGCATTGTGAACTTGACAAGTACAAGTGTATGTTAATACCCAAGTGCTGAATAAATTTCATTATTTCATCATTATTTTCATTATCAGGGAATCGGCGACTTGGGCGGAGTTAACTTATTTTATATCCGTATGGCAACCGGATATAAAATAAGTTAATACCTCTCGCAGATCATTGATTCTATAGAATGAAAGTGCGATGGTAGACGTTAAATCATCTAGGTGATATGGATGAAATAATAATAATATCCTAGGACATTATTCACACTCGTCCATCTGATCATAAACTAAGCAGAGCTTGTACTATGAAACCAAATAACTGATATATTACATATACTACTTTTGTTTTGTAAATACATGCTTGTACAACATGTAACATTATTAACGCACATCCTGAAAATACACTCGCGAGCAACCAAATCGACTCAAGCCTTGTCGGCGCACACATACATTGATACAACTAAAATCATGAATGGAAATTATTAAAATGATATGTCATTCGAAAGCTTAAGATGTCAGCTTTAATTTGATATCATTATCATTGAAATCCATCCATCATTTTTGAAATAAATGATGTCTGAATGCAAGAGTAGGAAAAACGGGAATTTAGGAAAAAGGGTATGTGTCTCGTATTTGACAAATTAAACAAAAAAAATTAAAAATAAATTTATTTTATTTAAATCAGTATTTCGTATTGCCCCCTCTAGCCCTAATTACATCCCGCAGTCTGTTTTTCATGGACCTTATCAATTTTTTGACATTTTCTTGAGGAATGCCGTCCCACTCCTCTAATAATGCTGTCTTTAGCTCGTCTACGCTTGAAGGGACTGGATTTCTGGCCCGAACTCTTCTTTTAAGCTCGTCCCATAAGTGCTCGATGGGATTCATGTCAGGACTGAGCGCAGGCCAGTCCATCGTGCGTAATTCGACCTCTTGCAGAAACTGTCGAGTGACTCGTGCCGTGTGGCAGCGGGCATTGTCATGCATTAACACGAAGTCTTCACCGACAAACCCTGCGTAGGGCACAACATGATCCAGTAGAATGTCGGTGATGTACCGATCAGCTGTTAGCCCGCCTCCTCGGCCGCCCCCAGGTACGAAAACAAGTTCGGTTTTTCCCTCTAAAGAGATACCAGCCCACATCATGCAGGAACCGCCGCCATATGCCACTGTTTCAGCGAAACAACATTGGGCAAATCGTTCTCCCGGACGCCTGTAGACTCGGCCTCTCCTGTCACTGCCATGCAGACACATTCTGCACTCATCAGTAAACAGGACCGATCGCCATTGCGCAACGCTCCAATTGAGATGCTCTCGAGCAAATTGAAGGCGCGCTTGTCGGTGGCCTGCAGTCAACTTAGGGCCCGTCGCAGGTCTTTTTGGCGTCAAGTTGGCTTCCTTCAAGCGTCTTCTCACTGTCCACTCGCTGACAGCCACTTGTCGTACACGTCTCAGTTCTTGCTGCACATCAACGCCCGTAAGGTGTCGATTGCGCAGCGAGGTTGAGACAATGAAGCGGTCGTCTCTCTCTGAAGTGCACCGGTGGCGGCTCGTTCTTGGTCTCCGATTGAAGGCACCAGTCTCTTGGAACCGTCTGTATACTCGGGATACAGAAGACTGGCTCAAGTGGAGCTGGGCAGCGATTGCTCGCTGACTTAACCCTTGTTGCAACAAGGCAACAACTTGAGCGGCTTCTTCTGGTGTGGTATCCATGGGTTAGCGAAAACAAGGAATGCAATTTACGGAGATGTGTACCGGTCAACCTGTAACAAGCAACTGATAAGATAAACCGGAAGTGGGGGGTTTTATAGCGGGAGCAGGTAGCGCAAGTCGTGGATTCCTAAAGAGGTAATTTACGCTGACGGCCAATTAAAATGTGTCAATAAATCAGCGCTTAGTTTTTTTTAAGGTATTGATGTTAATTGAAAGCCTAATTCTTCAGCTTTCGAATGACATATCACTTTTGTAATTACCATTTATCGTTTTAGGAAAATCAATGTATATGTGCGCCGTCTAGGCTTGAGTCGATTTGGTTGCTCGCGAGTGTAGTTTGTTCAGAATCGTTTACTGAGTCGATTTATATCATTTTTAATAAAGGTAATTTTATTTCCAAAATTATTAAAACTACGGAAATTATTGTCATATTAACCCTATACAGTCAAAATAAATAGAAATGGACCGTAAGTCAAATAATTAGACTTTCAAAATTGCAGTTTTATTTGTATTCATACAAATTCAATCATTTAATACAAAATAAAGAAAAATAAACTTTATTCCAAGAAACTAATTTAGTAAATAACAATGCATATAAATGTTAAATAAAAATTCAGTGTATGTGTTATGATTACAACATAATATTCTAATTGGGGTGTCTGAGGGTGTGAGTTAAATACGTTACATGTTGTATAGATAATTACACCCAGAATCAGGACAAACAGACCTGTTCATGCATACAAATATCTGCCCTGGGTGGGAATCGAACCCACTACCTGCGGCGTGAAAAACAAGCATTTCCCACGCCAACTGGCCCGTCAAATGTTCGAAACTAAAAACAATACCTGAAAATACTACACTAATATTGTTACACGTTATACAACATGTAACGTATTTAACGCAAACGCAAATGAAAATATTTTGTTCAGAATCCTTTACTGAATCGATTTATATCATTTTTAATATAGGTAATTTTTTATTCCAAAATAATTAAAACTACGGAAATTATTGTCATATCAACCCTGTAGAGTCAAAACCAATTGAAATAGACCGTAAGTCAAATAATAAGACTCTTAAAATTGCAGTTTTATTTGTATTCATACAAATTCAATCATTTAATACAAAATAAAGAAAAATAAACTTTATTCCAAGAAACTAATTTAGTAAATAACAATGCATATAAATGTTAAATTAAAAATTCAGTGTATGTATTATGATTACAACATAATATTCTAATTGGGGTGTCTGAGGGTGTGTGTGTGGTGTATGTTGTATAGATAATTACACCCAGAATCAGGACAAACAGACCTGTTCATGCACACAAATATATGTCCTGGGCGGGAAATGAACCCACTACCGGCGTGAAAAACAAGCATTTCCCACGCCAACGGGCCCGTCAAATGTTCGAAACTAAAAAATATTCCCTGAAAATACTACACTAATATTGTTACACATCATCATCATATCAGCCGAAAGACGTCCACTGCTGGACAAAGGCCTCCCCCAAAGATCTCCACAGTCCATCATTTGAGGGGATTTGCCATAATCGCCACGCTTGGCAGACGGGTTGGCGATCGCAGTAAGGTGGACATGGTACTCAGGAGAACGCTGCTGCCCGTTCTCTGGTGTATATATTTCCCTCGGGACGACTTTTACGTCCCCCCACGGGATGAGAGGGGGTGGTGATATTCTTAGGCCGTCACCACACAGCAACAATATTGTTACACGTTATATATAATTCGCAATAATATGATTAACTATAACATTAATTAGTATAGTTGCAACACGTCTAAACACCACGTTTGTCGCGTCGTTGCACAATGGCCCTTGTTCGTGAACATTTCACAGCACAGATAAGCCGCGTACGACAGACGCCTGCGCAGGTTGCGGGGCAACGTCCTATCGTACAGCCTTATCATGTTGGGCAACCACTTATTAGATATGCGCTTATTATGACTAGCTGATTATAAATTTTTTTGAATTAAATAGAATGTTAGTTTGTGTAGTATATCTCAAGTGTAAAAAATAACAGTAACATTTACAAAAGTATTCGTGATTTCAGTCTATACAGGACTTGTAATAATGGCTTCTATAATATAATAATATCCTGGTACATTATTCACACACGGTCATCTGATCTCAAACTAAGCAGACCTTGTACTATGGAAACCAGATAACTGAGATACTACATATACTACTTTTCTTTTGTAAATACATAATTAAATAGATATTTAAATACTCTACCGGCTAAGTCACCGAACATCATTTTTGTGAATGGCGTTCAAATAAATAAAGGTTAAAACTTCAACGTTGACAATCGATTCCGGACCATTTATGACGTCACATGTGGTCATGGAAGCCGATTGAACGAATGATTAAGTCATTTTTAACCTTTATTTATTTGAACGCCATTCACGAAAACGATGTTCAGCAACTTAGCCGGTAGAGCCCCACCAGACACAGGAGAAACATACATGTTCATGCACACAAATATTTGTCCTTGGTGGCAATCGAGCCCACGACCTGCGGCGTGAAAGGCAAGCATTTACCAACCACGCCAACCATTAAAGCTAAATAAAGCACTAGCACTTTTTACACTGCATTTAATCCGCTTGTTACAACGAGCGAAAATAAAGCTTATTAATATGCTACTTATTTAATAGTGTATTTTTGGCGTTATAGTGTTTTTTTATGTAGCCCAAACACTCGCTCGTCTGTGGTCCTTTATAAAGTACTAGAGTATAAAACGTTTTAAAAGGATATACATATATCCATAAAAAAACTTGTGTGTACTTATGTACACGCGTTAGAAGTTATACTTCTTAATATACAACTTATCAATTTCCATACCACCTAGAACTAACCGATGCGCGCGCATCGTAAAAATTCACTCTCATACCACCTAGAACTAACTTCATGCTGTTAAATTTTTTGATGTCGGTGTGCGCGCGCATCGTAAAAATTCACTCTCATCATTTTTCTCCATCGCGCCAAAAGAAGTATAACTTCAAAAAGGAAGGAAGGGTTGGGTTGTCGTTAAGAGCTACGCAAGTAGCCATAGTTATCTTCTCTGATTTCTATTTGAAGCGCTCATAGCCAGATGCTCTCCGGTCCGTTATTGATTGGCGACTTCAAGTAACTAGGCTCGCGGTCAGTCCATAGACGGGTGACCACCAAAGTGGTTTAATTTCTGAGCGTTTCCGTGCTTTGGAGGGCACGTTAAGCTGTCGGTCTCGGTTGCGACAGCCGTTAAGCCATGTCAGAGGCTTCATGGACGGCTTGAACAACTCTGACACAAGGGTAACCACTGCCCACACGATAAGTAAGTAAGTCTGATGTCTAAAAGCAGAGATTAACACGTCTTGATTTAAAAAAAAATGCCTAGCATGCAAAGAGAGTTATTAATTAATTAATATTATAATTAATTTTGTTAAATTCACACGCTTACGTTGTTACAAGCGTTCCTTCCGAAACGTCAGTAAACGAGCGAAAACAGATCTTATGCTACTTATTCTATAGTACTTATACAACTTACTGTGAGAGACGGGACGCGACGTCGTCTAACTTACTGTGAGAAACGGGACGCGACGTCGTGCGGGTCGCATTCGCCCTGAAGATGACTTCCAGGAGAAGTTGAAACGTTGGCCGAATCCAACATAAAATTAATTACGCGAGTTACCCATTACTATCTTTCATTATGTTAGCACCTCACGTTAATTTTAATAATAATATAGTACTTATACTGTTATTTATATCGCCCAAAGAAGAAGATGAGCGTCTACTCTATTATCTATAAACATATAATACAATCGTAGGAAAGTCAAAACTGTACATTGAATATTTTTTTAAAAGGATACTTGGGGCGTGATCTACAATCGATATCGAATCCAAAAATATAGTTTTTAGAATTTTTGTCTGTGTGTCTGTTTGTCTGTATGTATGTCCGGGCTAAACTCAAAAAAGTACTGCATGGATTTACTTCATTTTGTATGAATATTACTAAGAGGTCGGGTCAACATATAGGCTACATATTATCATGCTATCACCTGTAGGGCAGGAGCTGTGATAATTTATAAAGTTCAACGCGGGTAAAACAGCGGGGCACAGCTAGTTAAACATAAATAGGAAAGGTCGGGTCGTCATTAAGAGCTACGCAAGTAGTCACAGTTATTTTCTCTGATGTCTAACAGTAGAGATAAAAATGTGTTGCATTAAAAAAAATGTCTTATATCCTTAAGCATTCAAAGAGAGTAAATAATCTTGTTAAATCCACACGCTTATCTTACTTACATCTGTGCGAAATGGGCGCAGACAAGTCGACCAATAACAGACGCAATTAGTGTCGCCAACTAGACCTGGCTCAGTTTTGTTCTACGTTGATTAATGGAAACTGGTTAAGTGCTGGAAATTATTAGCTGCGGGTAACTATGTGCTAATTACTTCATCATTGATTAATTTTACTTATAAGTATTAACCACTATGTATGTAGAAGAGAAGATGGATTATAAAACATAACTTAATAGTCCTGATAACATGGCAGTATAGGTTCAAGTAGGTTCATAGTTACATTTATTTTTGTTTCAATTAAAAAAACAACGCCCGCATTAGTGAATCTTGTCCCTGTGTGACGGGGTACGTTAAAAGTATTTAATAGACGGACACAAATTAACTACATCCAGACTGAGAAGAACTATTTATGGGTCACACAAATAATTATCCGGCGCGGTATCGAACCCGGGACACGGGTGGTAGTCATTAGACTACAGTCGTTACGCCATGTCAGAGGCCTATTGGGCAGCATGAACAACTCTGACACTAGGGACCACTCCCACCACCACGTGCAACCACTGCCCACGTGATAACTAAGTAAGTACGTAACACAAAACTGTTCTCAAGAAATGCGAGTATAATAACTCTTATTTCGACCTATTAGTATTTATTACCTGCCAATTATTTAAGCAAAATATAGTCGATACTTGTTAAAATGCGACAACACATAGTTACTAAATAACCCACTACAGTGACAGAGCAATTGCTACACAACTGGAACTAGAAAATAAATGGCCGACTGTTGACACGACGTGTCGTTTCTAAAGACATTAATCAATCTCATTGGTCTCCAGAAATGGAATAGACAGAAGAAAACATCAATGGAAAGCACATAATTGTGAAGAAAGTAGAATCATTAACATGACTACTCATTACATAGTATCACGTGATAACAATATGAAAACTAAAATGTTAGTTAAAAATCACGATTTTAGCACGAAAAAAAAATATTTTTGTATTTCTGACAGCAAATCTTTTCATTTATCTATATATCATGGGGGTGGATTTCAAACAGCCAGTCCGCCATCTTGGGGAGGCCGCCATATTGGATTTGTAATGACGTTTCTTAGCTAGTCATGTATTGTCATCAGAACTCAGAGCGTGTGCAAAATTTCATCCTAATCGGAGCCCGTGAAGTGGGTCAAATTAAGATTCCAAGATTTTCTTACATACATACAAGTGAATCTAATAAAAGCGCGTTAAAAGTGTTAAAACTCATGGCTTTGCCACTCGTCGTAGTCAGTTCAGTACGTCTGACAAGACTCGATATAGTTTACTTACTCGATGAAACTTATCGGCTTAGTATGAGTCTTATTTATAAAGGTTAGTTATTAATTAAGTCCAGTTTTACTGCCAGAAAAAGAACGTTGTAAATGTAAGTAATGTACGTTGTAGGTTTATTTGTCTTGGATGCTGACTGCACGTGAGGCGCAGCGGCTAAGACAGTCGCCACGCTGCTTCGTGTCATGAGTTCGAGTCCCGCGCCGGACAACTATTTGTGTGATCCATAAATAGTTGTTCTGAGTCGGGATGTAATTTGTGTCAGTCTATTATATGTTTGTAAATGACACAGGGATTCGATTCACTAAGCGGGCGTTGTCTTTTAAAAAAATTAACCTAGCGCTTTAATCAACTTACCTACTCGCTACCATATCACAGAACAAAAATTACTAAAAGATGTCAACAAGTGTATCTATTAAGCCGTCAATAATTGGAGTTCTTCAAGTATTCATAGCCCTGTTGAAATTATTTGTAAATTCTCTGGAGTATCGAATTAATTGTGGCTATTTGCTAAGAAAATGTTTAAGAATTTTCAAGTTGTGCTTAATGGAAAATTTCTACCAACTATTTATCTTTTGAATTCTTAAAGCGTCGTTAAACGCCAACAAATTAAAACATAAAATATGTATATAAGTTTAGTGATTTATGTACGCATCCGAGTTTAGCGTATTAGTAAAAGGAACCTTATTATGAAATAGATTTAGTTAATTTATAACATAATTGTGCATCGATTGGTTTTTTGACATTAATGTGTCGTTTATTTTCCTTCCGTATTTGGCGCCAATACTAAATTGATATAACTAATGCCCTGTGTCCTGATGATGATGATGAACTAAAATTCCCTTTGTTTTTTTATAATAATAATTAAAGGAATAGGCTCGCTTCTTGAAGGTTGCCATGTCGTAACGGAAAGGAAATACCTCTTCAGTTAATTGATTCCACAAAGTTCTAGTGGGCGGTAAAAAGTTTTATGTGAAACGCAAGGTTGTTCCATGGGACATAATAATAATATTAATATCCTAGGACATTATTCACACACGGCCAATCATCTGATCCCAAACTAAGCAGAGCTTGTACTATGGAAACCAGATAACTGATATATTACATGTACTAATTTTCTTTTGTAAATACATACTTATATAGATCATTACATCCAGACTCAGGACAAACAGACATGTTCATGCACACAAATATCTGTCCTGGGAATCGACCCACGACCTGCAGCGTGAAAGGCAAGCATTTACCAACCACGCCAACGGGTCTTTATATATATTTTCTTGATTAAGTAATATAATACTGTAGTTAGTACTGATACTGATGTCCTCCCGACCGAATTTCGGCCACGGCGGCCAGTCTTAATGGAGACTAGCCAATTGCGCAGGACATATTATAGTGCACAAGTGTGTGCGCAAACACAGGGGCACTTTCTATTCCATCACTCTCATGATTCGATGGGACGCCTAGCGACACGACCGGAAAGAGTTCAGGTACAGAACCGACGGCTTTAGGTGCTCTCCGAGGCACGGGGGTGTAATACCGCCAAGTTCCAGACTTCGGGCTGATACTGAGAAATTTCTTTTTACGGAAAAATCCTAAAATCACTTTTTGGCCCGACCCGGGATTTGAACCCAGGACCTCATTATCTGCGGTTGAACACGCTACCACTAGACCAACGAGGCAGTCGACGTGTAGTTAGTAGTAATTTAATAGAAACTTCATTAGATCATTAAGAACTCCTATAAGAATGTCTACAAAGAAGAAAACATAGTCCTACTTGACAGTCGGGTAAAAACATACATCAATCACTCCGCCCGATAGCGGACGTCGTTAGCAACTTCATATCTACGAACAAACTTCCTCACATACATCCCTTCTTATAACTACGTCCGTCGCGGCGCGTTGCGTCGTACTGATTATGGACAAATTGTTTGCGGACAAGTTTTACTACCATGTTTAGTTACAAACCAGCAAACATGCATGCTGCTTAAGGGCATTGTATAGATGGAATGTGTGTAAAACACTTATATCTTATTATACCAAAATCGGAACATTAATAAAAAATATAAACAATACAAAAGTTGTGCAATACATTTACACGGCTTTGGATGATTATAGGTTTGTTTTTAAACTAATAAGGTAGGCTACAATTTGCTATGAATCAGCCGAAAGACGTCCACCGCAGAAAAAAGCCTCCCCCAAACACCTCTCAGTCTTGTGCTATTCGCATTCAGCGGTTTAAAGCGACTCCTCCTCATCGCCCCATCTTGTAGGGGGCCTCCCACGCTGCGTCTTCTGGATCGGGGTCACTACTCGAGATCCTTTCGGTCCTAACGGACTTAGTTTCTACGTGCACTTCAGCTTGACAATTCATCAGGCTATGTCGGTGACTTAGGTTCGCCTGCGGATTTCAAAATTTCTGATTCGATCTCGCCGAGAAACTTTGAGCATAGCTACCATTGATCTTTGGATGACCCTGAACCTTCTAATGAGGCCCATAGTGAGCGACCACGTCTCTGTTCCGTAAGTCATCATTGGCGACACATACTAGTCTTGAGACTTGAGGTCCTGAGAGAAGACTTTCGACTTGCGGCACTGTGGTATTTTGAACGAGAAGATGTTAAGTAGCTTCCCGAACGTACCCAGCCGACTTGGATTCTACGATTCTCTATCCAACTAGTTGGACCTACCTAGTTGGATGGTCTGTCCTAGGTAAATATAGTTCTCTACAACTTTCAGTGCCAAGTTTCCAACCTTTAAATGAGTGAGTGAAACATGGATGTTCCACATGATGTTCGTCTTATCCATGTTCATTTTCAGAACCGAGATCTTCCAAGTTCTCAGCCATGACTATTATAATTAACGGAAAAAAGCACATCCATCCTTATTCAGAACAAAATTTATTGGATATACAAACAAATCTGGTCCTTGAAAAACGCATCTAGAACATATCTAACATATCATCTAGCATCATATAGATGATGTATGCTTCTTCTACATTTTAAATACTTTTTATTGAATTTAATGTTATGTCAAAAGTGGTGAGCGTAACTGAAAGACATATTTATTAAAAGATCAAAGCAGACCTGACAATGGGCGTCTAGGGCATATCCGGAAAAAGCGGATGTATTAAATAACACAGAAAAAACTATCTGTTAAAAGACAATGAAAACTGTATGGAAAACGCTTGCTTTGCACGCTGCAGGTCATGCGTTCGATACCCACCCAGAACAGATCTTTGTGAGCATGAATGTGTCTGTTTGTCCTGAGTCTGGGGATAATTATCTATGTAAGTACAAAAGAAAAGTAGTATATGTAGTATATCAGTTATCTGGTTTCCATAGTAAGTACCAGCTCCGCTTAGTATGGGGTGAGATGGCCGTGTGTGAATAATGTCCTTCAATTTATTTAATTAATACTTATATTCAAGTGCTATAGGTAATAATTAAACACTTATACCCTTTAAATTTTTATTATTATTTTTTATAACCCTTTAAACAAACTCCTTGTCATTCTTCAGTGTGTTGTGTTCTCAAGGGGCTTTAAAAACTCTTCCTTTACGGATACGAAATAGGACGATGACTTACTAAATGCTCCCCATATAATCATCTAAGTGACTTTGTGAATGCTCTTGAATGTTATTTAATCCCTTTAAACAAACAACACTAGAAATATCACGGTAAGTTTGATCGCATACAAAATAACAGTTCTTTTGGCAGATAAGTATCGTATTCCGTCCGTTCTAACTACGCAGGGAATAAATATATCTGCTTTAGTTCAAATATAGTTGAAAATAATCACGTTCTCGTATTTAGCCGAAAGTTTTATTTAAACAACAACTTATCATCATCAGCCGAAAGACGCCCTCTGCTGGAGTAGGCCCAAAAGATCTCTACAATAGCGGCTCTCGCGCAAAAGAAATAAGAACTCGTTGTATATAAAACTGGAATATTCGTCACTTTGTGCAGTCATTTCGTTATTCTATTTCATGAATCCAAATATAGCTGTAAACAAGAACTAACTCGTAGCTAAACGAAAGTTTTATTTGAAAAAAAAAACGAGTGTTATTATATATGTATATTATATTATAACAATATGGCAGATTTTGGTAGCTTGATGTGCTGGCGTCTGTACGCATCACAAACGATTACGTTGGATGAACATATATTACCTAACGTCTGCTTTTTACGTGAAAATTAAATCGATATTTACGATAATGTCAGTATTCGATTGAATACTCGGTAACCACCCACGAGGATTACTTTTTTGGCATTAACTGGTTTTGGCAAAACTTCATTGTTTCCCCCGCACAGAATGGTACTTATTTGGGAAATTTGGGCGTTCTTACTCAATAAATCTCATATAATATACACGAATATGCTAAAAGCGTCTATAAATAAGTAATTTCTATGAAACTTACGAGTTTCAATTGTTGAGATAATAGTTTCGTAGACATTTTTCCACCTACACAACTCTATAATTCAAGTTTATTAAATGGCATTCCACGCTATCTACGTATTGTTACGGCTACGGCAGCTAGTCTCAATCTAGACAAGTCTTCTAACTATCGGCCCCGGACTAGGACATTATGCACACACGGCCATGTGATCCCAAACTAAGCAGAGCTTGTACTATGGAAACCTGATAACTGATATACTACATATACTACTTTTCTTTTGTAAATACATATTTATATAGATCATTACACCCAGACTTCGGACAAACAGACATGTTCATGCACACAAATATCTGTCCTGGGGCTCTATCGGCTAAGTTGCCGAACATCGATTTCGTGAATGGTGTTTAAATAAATAAAGGTTAAAAATGACTTAATCAACCGTTAATTCGGCTTCAACGTTGGCAATCGATTCCGGACCATTTATGACGTCACATGTGGTCATGGAAGCCAATTTAACGATTGCTTAAGTAATTTCTAACCTTTTATTTATTTGAACGCCATTCACGAATACGATGCTCGGCGGTGGAGCCCCTGGGTGGGAATCGAACCCACGACTTGCGGCGTGAAAGGCAAGCATTTACGTGCACAAGAGAGTGCAAACACGGGTGCACTTTATATCCTCCTTCTCACGTTCCTATGGGATTGCTCGCCGACCCGACTGGGAAAAGGTTAGGTGCAGCACCGAGGCCTTTACCTGCTCATTGAGGGTATACCACCGCCAACTTCTAAACTTTTCTTAACATATACATTTTTTTACCCGACTCGGGATTTGAACCTAGAACTTTATTATCTGCGATTGAACACGATACCACTTGACTAAGTCTAAAACACACTTTGATTATGTTACAATTTTTTTTAAGACTTCGGGCGCACTATGGAATCTAATCCCTGTGTCGCGGGGTACTTTACAAACATATAATAGACGGACACAAATAACATCCAGACTCAGAACAACTGTTTATGGTTCTCACATAAATAGTTGTTCGGCGCGGGACTCGAACCTAAAACTCTTAGCCGCTGCGCCACACGTGCTGACTGCACGTGTGGCTTTAGCTATTCACAGCAGAATAGCTTAGTGAAATCCATCTCCCCTGTATAATATATAATAGTTTTTTACCTTTATGATTAAACGGTTATAAACAACTGACATACCGGTCGTTCCCTTCACGTGTCAAAGAGTTGTGTTCTGGTCTCACCTGTAACAAAAAAATAAATCTTGATAAAAACCATTGTCTGTGGTCATAAAACTATCGCAATACCGATCTGACGTAGCGTTGTCATTGCAGCTAATTGACATTGCAATATAAATGATATTATGACCGCAGGGACAAACGGTAGCAACAGATTAATTGGCGAGATTAGTCTGCGTCCATTAAACAAAACAAAACTATATTGTGCAATACTAAATATTGAGTAAAGTCTAATATTGCGATTTACTTCACTTGTTGTGGTTACTCCAGTGTCAGAAGAAGCGTTGTTAAAGGCGCTAAGCAGGCCTCTGACATGGCTTAACGACTTGTCTAATGTCTACAACCGGGACCGATGGCTCAATGTGCCCTCCAAAGCACGGTAAAGTTCACAAGATAAACTTCTAAAGTGGAAATCCATCAAATGAAATCACTTACGGCCCGGTAAATGCAACTGCCTATGAGCGATTCATTGAGTTAAGGATACGAAATTCTAATTTTACACATCCATAGAATTAGGAATTGTTTCTAATTCCCTTATATAAAATGTAATCACTCTATCACACACAAACTAATATGCTGTGCACCTTGGTTCATAAAAAACACAGAGGTTCATGAATACCTGGAAGTCTTTACTATCAAGGAAGCAAGGAAGTCTTGTGAGGACTACAGACATAGACTCAACCATCACAGAAATGTATTAGCCAAGGCACTCTTAAATACAAATAATTGTACATATCGATTGAAACGGCCACGGCTAGCCACAATATGATTTTAAATCATAATTTGAATAAGAGAGACCACATCACAGGATGTGCTAATCTTATGAAAGCTTTCAAAACAAACACAAGATCTGATTATAGCTGTGAGGCTGATCGCAGATAGAAAGAACGCAATGAGAAAAAAAAACTCTATCACACTAATATTATAAAGGCGAAAGTTTGTGAGTGTGTGATTGTGTATGTTTATTACTTCTTCACGTCTAAAGGCTGGAGCGATTTTAAATTAATTTGGTATGGAATTCGCTGAAACCCTGGATTAACACAGGCTATATTATATAATTCACAAAGTTTAACGCGGGTAATAACCGCGGACCGCAGCTAGTAATAAACATAAGTGTAAAAAGTGTTTACCGTACAAATCATTTATCTATTTTTATGTAATAATACAACGCCCACTCGAAGGAAAAAAGTCTTTATAGGTTTCTCTATTTTATATGACGTTTACAACCTAGGCATAGGTTTTACTGCATTACTGGATAATTTTATTCGTTTGCCATTAGATATTAAATTCTCCCGTGATTTAAAAAAAATTGTAATTAGTTACAACATTTTTAATAATAAAAAAAAATGATAGTGATCTGAATCATTATTCCGAACAACTAATCAGGTCGGTAAAATACTTAAAAGTTATAACATAGTTTGATATATATTTTGTTACAATAGTATTGCCTCGTTACATTTCCGTTTATAAAATGTGGTAACAATTTTTTTGTTAACGGAAATGTTTTTGTAACTAATAGATTAAAAATGTTATCGTGTGTATTTCAAATAAATAAACGATAATATAATGCAGATATTGTAAAAGAAACAGGTATATTAAGTAAACTTACTTGTTAATATAGTTATTCAAAATGTTTCCGTCCCAACGGATACTTTTATTTGTTCTGATATTCTTATCTAATAAAGTAAGTTAACTAAGTTTGTGGGAGCTTGTAACTCGCTTGAAATATTAAAATCTATTAATAATTTACGATATCTTTTACCTTTTTTTTTCAGAAGTGCCCTGTATATTGTCAGATTGCAGAGTACAGTATATCAAGTCCAATCCCTGTTCAGAACTGCCCATCATCACAACCTCTTGCACCACAACTGGTGAAATCTATGCTAACGGTTGCATCTGCTAATGGAATATTGTCAGATGTACTACCGTCTATCCAACAGATATTTCCAGGTGTTCAGCAAATAATTCAAAGTGGAGGTATCCCGCTTCCTGTAGTGATTGAATCACCGATTCCACCTGTATCTCCAAGTTACACTCAAGTGACTCCACTTAATACTGTTACACCAAGCACTGGAGTAGTAACTAGCGGCTCTATACCTGTGACATATCTTCCCGAAACGCCTTACTTTTTATCATCTGGCGACCCAATAATAACAGACCAGCTACAGTTATCTTCGCCCATTACAGTACCAATATCTGCCCCGATAGAATCGTCGTATCTGCCTCAGGAATATATTCCTCAGGCTTATATCATTCCGCCCGTTACGCCAACATACCAACCCGCCCCATTAGAGCCCTTCATATGTCCTCTAAATATGCTAGAAGTCAATCCAGCACCAGTCACTGTCCAAATTCCCATAATGCCCCCAATTAGTCCGTTCCTCGCTATTGCAACTCCTACTCCTGTAGCATTGCCCGCGCAAAACATACCCCAAGATATTTACATGCCACCAGTGATACAGGAAGTTTACACAAATACTCCAGTTCCAGTTCTTTCTCCGATACCTATAGCTGTTCCATCTCCTCCAATAGTGCCAAATTTGTATGGACCAGGTAGCTATGATCAGCAATGGCCGTTGAATTTACATATAAATATGCAATCACCATGTTCACCCGAACCGGTAATAGCAGTGATATCCCAGGCACCGCCACCATTGGAACGAAATTCCTACCCTCAGTATAATCCTCCTTCTGCTTCTATGTATCCTAACCCTATTGTTGTGATGAAGAAATCCAGATCGTATTTGAAGACTCTGCTACCTATTCTACTTATAAGTTTAATAGACGTAGGAGGCTGTAATTGTGGAGGTAGCTGTAACAGTGGGTCGAATATACCTGTTCCATATCCTATCCCGATCCCCACTAATAATCCTATTATTATTGGAAGGTGTAAGGGTAAAAACAAGGGAGCGCCGAAAAAAAGCAAGGACAATGACATGGAAAACACGGAAGAAGAACTAAGTTGAAAACACGTCCGTCTATAAAAATAAAATAGGCGTCAATATTGTTGTAAGTTGTGGGGAATATTCATGGATTTGTTCTAATTATTCACTACATTTTTAACACATAAGCTGTAAAAAATATTTATAAAAAGTATTAATAGGCAATAGATATTAAATAAAACGATAATTTAATAAATAAATAGTAAAAGATAAAATATTGTTTTATTATCATATGAAGATCGAAGCACGTTTTACTAAATTTTATTTGGTCTGTACTCGGCGTCGACTACAAGACGCACGAGCCGAAAAATAGAGGTGGAAAAGATAAAGTACCAGAAATATATCACTGTTCACGTGAAACCTGTTCTGACTCGAATCTAAACAGCTTTTAGCAAAGAGATTTATAAAACGAGATTGTTGCATTTATTTACTCTAATTTGCAGAAACGGATAAATAAATTTATTAACATTCTTTAAATCATTTTTAATGTTGTTTATTAAAATGGTTCCTTGTTTTATCTACAGATAAGAAACGTTTTTATAAATCATACTATGTATGACAATTATAGCATCAACAACGATTATAATTTATATAATATACACATACGCACCATTTTATAAATTTTAAATGAGAATTAATTCAGGACAGTTTTGTATGATATTTGGTTTAGAAAATATGCATAATATCCACGAGGACGATACATTCACGGCAGAATGGTTAAACATAAAAAAAAATATTGTAAAGTAATTTTGAATGTAGTGTTTACCTATAAGTAACTAGACATTTAAATATTGTGCTATTTTTAAAGATTCATGTTAATGTTTAAGTTGTTGGTGAACTAAATAAATAAAAAAAAAACACTTATTAATTCAAAATTTATTAGTCAGTTGAAGTTCACCGTGTGGTTGCCTGGTGCTGCAAGAGCAACGATAGCAAAAAGATCGATGCTTTCGAAATGTGGTGTTGGAGAAGGTTGCTCAGAATTCCGTGGACCGCTATGAGAACCAACGAGTCCATACTGCAGGAGCTTAACATCACGACAAGGCTCTCAGCAATCTGTCACCAAAAGGCCCTTCGCTTCTTCGGACATATCATGCGGTCTCCTAAGCATAGTCTGGAGAAGCACATCATAGTGGGTCAGATGGAGGGAAGACGAGCCAGGGGCAGAGCACCCACAAGATGGATAGATGCCATCAGGAAAACTGTGGGGCCGGACATCCAGACGGCAGTCCACAGCTGCAACAACCGCAGCGAATGGAGAGCTCGCTGTTGTGGTCGCGATCCTCAGCATTGAGGGACCGAGGAAGAAGAAGAAGAAGTGTGGTTTCCGGCCCCCGAAAGAATAACAGGGCTCCTATAGCATCCCGTGGGTTTCGTAAAAGGGGACTAAGGGATACACCAGGTAGTAGGGCAGCAGCGCCACCTGTGTACTAGTTAACACCTGACTACGGTTGTTAACTCGCATGCCAAGCGTGGCGACTACAGTAAACCTCTCCAAAGGGAACGTGATAGAAACCTTTGGAGGTGGCCTATGTCCAACAGTGGAAGATAATTGACTCGTGACGATGAGTCAGTTGGAAGTGAGGATCTACGAGTTAACGAAAATCCCTTGTTTTTTCTTTCTAACGATTCTGAACAGCTAATCTGTGGGTTAAAGAAACCTGAAACACTGTATAGAAAGAGCAAACTTTTCCTAATGGACTTTATATTTACAAATAATTACAAACATTCCGAATTACTAAACCAGTTCATTCCATAACAATTGAATTGCTATTATAACATTTCGGTTAGTATCGGATTCGTTTTTGTTATTTAAATGGTCTTGAGTTGTTTTCTTTTAATTCCATTCCAATGTGATGAAAATTTATTGTTCAAGATACCAATTGATATTGATTGCTTTTCTTTTTGTTAAGTTCTCGTCCTGGTTTGAGTTACTTATAAGTGTTCCGTGTCCTTTTGAGGATTTTGAACAACTACTGGTTAGTAAGTTGACAAGTTATGTACAGCACTGTATAAGGTAGGTTATTTATATGTTTCTGACTTCTGAAAAGAAACAGGAGACCAATTGATAGGTACTTCATCAGTTAATAAGTACGAAACGTTTTAGATAACATTACAACTTATTGGACGATTCGCACGAAATGAACTCGCACGAAACGTGCGAATCGACTCCTTTAAATAATATTATTCTTTCTGTAGGCGATTCGCACGAAGTTAATTTATTGGTATGCGAATCGACACCTCCAAAAATTTGTAGTGGCACACAAATGGATTTTTTATGAAATGCAGTTAAGTTAAATACACTTGTATAAATTTTATTATTCGGATATATCATCAGAATCCGTTCGGTAGTTTTAACCAGAAAGAGTAACAAACATACGTATGTATGTTTCACACAAACTTTCGCATTTATAATATTAGTAGGATGGAAGCCTATTTCATAAAAAATAACATAACCCTAGCATCAGACGTGTTAGCAGAACGATTTGGCTCGAGTTTAATATTTTGACTTTGTGTATGTAGGTCACGTAAACTACAAGTATGATAGTGTTACATATTTGACGTTCATCGCATCTACGAAATAGCTCAGCGTGAATTTTGTACTAATATTTATTTTTAAACTCTCTGCTTCAGTATTCGGTTTAGAAGTTTTAGGTTGTAAAGCATTATAATAGCTGCGACGAATTCAATCACACAATCTTAACTTCGTGATTTCTTTGGTCGAACAAAGTACAAAGCCTTTAGACTATGCTGTTATACTTCTATCTACTTCTTTATGGTGTGGATAGTGGATACCTTTGTGTCAGAGTTGTTCAAGCCGCCCAGTAGGCTTGAAAACAGTTGCCTAAAGATACAAACTGGGACCGACAGTTTATCGTGCCCTCCAAAGTTCAGAAATTAAACCACTTTAACAGTAACCCATCTATATATTCTGACCACGTGACTAGGTGCTTTACCTCGCCGATCACTTACGGATCGCCGTGTCCAACTTCTTTAATCCTTTTTTTTTAATGCCAACTCCCACACTTCAACTAATCTCTGTGACGCGGGGTACTTCACAAACTAAACCGTACCATAAACCGATGAACCATAAAAGTCCTGACTCAGTAACGCAAATAGCTGTTCTTTACAGGAAGCCAGGACACGAAGCAGTGAGGTGACTGCCTTAACCGCTGCCCCATACGTGCAGTCACTATGAATGCCTCAATACTAGTCCAACTGGAAGGGATAGTTCCACACACTAGGCTTCCATAATAACAAAGAGGATTCCAATGTCCAGTGTAACGACATTTTTTTGAAATTGGATAACATACTTATGTTCATTCATTATGGTAGTAGTCATTGTATCATTGAACACATATCGGGCACGCGAACAAAGAGCCCCTGTTGATCCACAAACAGATCATGACATGGTTTCGAGTTACCGAACCGAAGGCCTTATGGGAATACCGTAAATATTGTTCTTTTTCCCACATGTATTGTGATTGGGTCTAAAGCCATCTTTGAATTCAGTCGCCTCGCCACTTCGTGTCCCGGGTCCGATTCCCGCGCAGGACAACTATTGACCCATTTAACGACTGACCGCTCGCCTAGATGCTATGGACCGATAAAGACACCAGGCTAAGATGACCACTAATAATTTAACCCAGTATAGAGATTGATGTCCGCCGATGCGGGAGCGCCGATGTACTTATAGCTTAGTATCGAAAATGTTATGTGCGTCACGCTACACGTTGTGCGAGGGTCGTACCCGCACTCTTTGGACCAGAAGGCACTTTCACTACCAACTAAATCAAGGCGGTCGACAATGTAACATTTAAATCTTCCAGACAATCATCTGTTTCGATAATGTAACTTATTAACGTTCGATTGTACCTCTAGAAAATCCATTAGTTATATACCTAGACAGTGAGTTAACATCCTCAAAGCTATTCAAATGTAGCTTAATACATTTACAAAAGCGAATTTAATTAATGAAACACAACTGGTTCCTCAGAGAACCATTTTAATGGTTAGTACTGTAATTTCAAGAGATTTATACGGGCATATATTAAATCAGCAAACAAAATTTTGCAGAATTGGTAATAGATATTACCTACTTAATTAGTTAGTGCCCTCCTAGACGCATTTCGTCCAAGACGGCAGGTCTAAACGAAAACTAGCCTGTGCGGGACATATACTCATATGTACATATACTGCACAAATGTGTGTACGAACACAAGCGGGCTTTCTATTTCCCTCACCTTGATAAACCCAAAAACTAAATTCAATCCCATGGGACAGCTAGCTGAAATGGCCGGAAAGAGTTCAGGTATAGGAGTGTTGATGTTGGCCATGCGAAATTTCCAACTTCAAGACTCCGGGTATCTACTCGGAGTCTTGAAAAGTCTAAGAATATTTCTCAGTATTTACTTAGAAATATTATTAGCAGAAAAATCCTAATATAACTTTTTGGCTTGACGTGTCATCATTTTTTCCAAGGTGATGGAATGTTTTCCATGCGGATTGTTCCACTATATTCTAATTTTATTAACCAAGAAGGTTCTAAGATGTGTAACAAAAAAAAATGGATTTATGAAAGTTACAGCTCTTTACTTGAAGTGGTGGATTTTGAACGGTTATTGTAGAGAAACTATTTTAGGAACAGAAATCTAAACTATCTTGGTATATTAGGCGACTTCTTTATAGAACCAAGTCATCAAACCAGGTTACAACCTTCATTTGATGGTAAGCCGGGGCACTTGTATGTTTCTGAGGCTCTAAAAGCTTTATTACTCCTAATTTGAAGAACCTCTTGGTGCTGTTGTAAATCGTGGTAGACATAACGTTCCACTAATTCAGCGTACTTGGGAGTAAGTTTCGCATAATCTCTCAAAAACCTTTTCTTCTTCTTCTTCCGAATTGACCTGACTGGTTGGATATTATATTTTGAATCGAACAAAAAAGTTGTTTCAATACACATATTTTTTGAGGCGAGTGTAGAATTCAAACACAAAGCACATCTGGTCTTCGAACAAGTATATGATGGACACACAAATGGTTTTCCCATGTGGGGATTCAATCTGAAAAACGTGGCGATGGGTATAATGGTCATATACAGTGCCTTAAAAAGGGTAATCAAAGGTAAAACATTGAGTTAAAAGACAAAGATTGGAAAAAGAAAAGTAGTAAGGCGGCTAAATTCAATGGAGACTACTACTGGATTTTTCTATTACTTACATTTTAAATATAAAGTTGCCGATTTTGACCGGAAAACTAAAACGTCAATGTATCAATCAATATATTTTAAAATTTTTATTGCTTTGAATATTTGTCTGAATGTATCGCTGAGCTAGCGTTAATCAACTGCAGGTTGCCGTTACGGGGTTTGAATCCTGTGCCTCAAAATATTATTTTACCTTTGAAGGGACGAACTTGTAATAAAGATGCTACGAGTAGCAGAGAGATGTTGCCGTAGCCGAAATTAGAAAAAGGACCACATTATGTAATTATTGCAAATATTTCTTTATCAGTAAAATAAGTGCAAGATCGCTTAAGAAATAATTCATAAGTACACAATATAAATTGTTTAAAAATACATTACCTAATACGAAATTATCAAACCTTGCAATACACCGATAAGTACAAAAAAATTCTATGAAATATTAAATTTTATCGAGATGGTATCCAATGAATACTTTAATTCTATCATTTGTACAGACGCCAGCACGTCAAGCTACCCCAATCTGTCAAATTTCCCCAATCGAAAAGGAACCTTATACTTGGGCATTTTTACTTAGAAATGCACCCGTCTGAAAACTGAGGAGATTTTTTACACGTGTGTTTTTGAGTTGATTGAGGTTTCACAATATTTTTGTTAGTATTACAAATCGAAAATTACACTTTATTTCTGACAAATAGCTTAATTTCTATGTAAAAAACAATTTTTAAGTGGACACTATAGCAAAATAATGGTCAGTTTGGTGACATTGAAAAACGGTTATAATAATTAAAATAAAGGGAATTATGACGTTTTTCATCTTTGATTAGTTTCAAATACTTGAAGTTATCATAAAAAAAATACATGGTAATATAGAAATGATTTAAAATTACTTAAAATTAATTTTTAGATTCGGTTTTGTGACAGGTGATTCCATTGCGATCATTATTTTCTTTTTAATTTTGTGTTTAACAGCCTGTTTTTAAATTTATAATTTGTATATTCTATCTTAAACTATTTGAAACATTATAAGAAAAAAATATATTATGCAAACCTTTAAACAAAATTATTATCAGTAAAACAAACCACGTGAAAATTGGGACAGTCACCAAACTGACACATCTAAAATCCTTAGGTTGAGGCTACATGATATACAAATTAGAAATAAAAGTCATGTTTTTTTTTATAGGAACATTTATTTCTGGCTTTTATTATGTATTAATAACATTTTATGTTATAACAAGACGAAATAACAAAATTCAATCACATAATTTGACTTGGCCTTTGGGTTGAATCACAATACACAGTAAGATACAAAACTTGTACTTTCTTAAATCAATCTCAAAATATCTATAAATAATCTTAAATCATAATCAGTCTTAAACTTTTAATGGCACTTGGAACATTAGACACTTTTTCTGTATCAGGTATAATTCAAATAATAAAGATATTAATACGGAATGAGTAAATTATAAAGGTAATAACAAATATATTTTTTATTATTTTAGCTTCCAACTCTTTTATGAAACAT
The DNA here is from genome assembly GCA_951640165.1 of Pseudoips prasinana. Lineage (NCBI taxonomy): Eukaryota > Metazoa > Arthropoda > Insecta > Lepidoptera > Nolidae > Pseudoips > Pseudoips prasinana. The sequence continues at coordinate 14,296,435 of OX621236.1, read as the reverse complement.
TAGAATATTATCTAAAAATTAAATTTGTCAAAATTTTAAAAATTTTACATTTTCGAGTAGGTATTGTATTTTTTCATTATTTTAGGTATCAGTCTTAAATCAACCAAGAGACACATCACACACCTACTTAATCATTATATTAGGATAATTACTTGACAATACAATTTTGAAATCTTATCTATTAAAAAATAAATGAATAATATTTTTACCAACAATTATAGCACTCATCTTCAGTAAAATGGTCATAGACCAAAAATTCACAGAAATCACACCAGAAATAGGAACTTTGCAATAAATTCCAAATATCAATTTTACTCATCGCCAGAGTAAAATGTTTTGGTCTTGTTGAATTATTCACCTCTTGTTGACAACCAAAACAATTTTCCATTATAATGAAATGAGTAATGGGCCAGGGCCATGTGCCATCATCAAAATAAAACTTCTCCAAATCATACCTGGTCAGGACTTTGTCTACATCATAAAGTACAACCATATTTTTGACCAATTTGGTATTGTAGTATCTGGATCAGTTTGTTGTACCTACTTGATTAATCAATCTGAAACAAAAATAAACATCAGTAAATTCTCTAACAAAAGAGACCAATAAAGAAGAAGAAGTGAACAATACTACCTTCCAGACATATTTCGCATATATAATCAGAGCTTTCAGATCCTCCTATACATTTAGAGCAAAACCAGTTTTTGCATGAAATACATTTCGCTTTTTCGCCAAATATAGAAGACAGACATTTGCGACATTTATATTTAGGTTTTTGACACATCTGTTTGTCTTTAATAGTACTGTGTTTCTCAGTAGGGACTTTATTTTTAGCTGTAGAAGGAACTGGTGGACAATATACTGTGACATTATGAATTATGACCGAAGGTTTTTGGGAATGATCTTTAATGGGTCCTAATAGTTCTATAGGTCTTCTTTTTGGTGGTATTTCCATCACCTCTTTCCTTAGGTCACTAAAGATTGAGCTTTGCTTGGAGATATCTTTAGGTGGAGATAAAAAAATTACAGGTTGTCTCTTATCTTTTAGTATTGTAATCACTTCTTTCTTTGGGTTAACATAATGACTTTGAAATGACAATGGGCAAAAAAGCACGGAACCTGGTACAACCCTCCAATAGCAATGATATATACATCGTTAGATAGGTATTTTTTAGTAGAACAATATTGACTATGGCGGCGTTTTTCTATTCGTTGTCCGTTCGGAGTTATAGGCCGCTTTGTCCATCCATTTTGCTTGCATTATTATTATTTCTTATTTTCAAAAAATATTGGTTATTGAAGCTAGAAGGTATAAAGTAAACACATAACAATCGTGCCACGTCATGTATTGTCAATAAAATCTACAATTGCTTATTATTACTAGGTACAAACATAATAGGTACGTACATAATTCTCTTAGGCCTACTTGCACGAAAAACTTAACTCAGGTATTTATTTTTATTTATTTATGTTTCATCCACGATGACGTCATTTAAGAAGGCTGCAGGTGCAGTAAATCCCATGTGTCTTGCGTGTCCTAAATACCATATTATTGATAAAGTATGCGCACAAGTGCCCATGGTACGTCGTCCTGTTAAACATGTACAATAATGCTGTACTATGGGATTATTTTCATTTTCATTATTATTTACTAAAATATAACAATAGTATATTCTTGAACGCACGTGTCTTGATTGGATACGTCCACGTAACAGCCACGCGTCTTCATCCATCCCATATTCAGGCAAGTCATCTAAATCGTTTTCTCTATAAACTTCTATTATGTACAAGCCGTTTCTAATGTGTTCAGCGCAGTAAGATCTTGCGAGTTTTAATTGATAGGTACCCAATGCAAAGACAATTATTTGTTCCTCTGACAATATCGGAAAGTATTCTAGCTCATTAGCTGCCAAACGTTGAAAGTTAGCCCTTCGGGAATTGAGCCGCTTCCTTTCAACATAATTATATAAAAGATTCGGCGAATCTACTTTAGCTCTTATTTGAGTTAAAAACTCTTCTGCGAGTGCATTATCTGTGATGGGTACGTGGAAGTGGTTTAAAATGGCAGCAGCGATTTTAAAATCATTGAACATACTTGGAAGCGCTCTATTAAAATATTTTTGGCGCAAAAGTTTAAAATCACGCTTAAACCTACCATTCACCACTTCCACTACCCATCGGCACATCGTAACCGCTCGTGCTTCATTGGCTTGCTCGGTACTGAGTTGTGTCTCCTGACGAGCTTTGGTTGGAGGTACATAATATTCATAGCCATGTGCCTCTATGTCATCTAAACTATCCCTGAAGCCTCGGTCTAATATAAAGGCGTCGTTTGGTTCCAAAAAAATATGGATTGGGTTCGTGTCATCATTCATTAAGTCTTGCATAATGTTTGCGTCAGTTTTTATCGCGGCGTATGGCCCCTTCACATCTACTATATAGCCATCAGGACATACTATCAAAAATGGTTTCAGTAGATTTTGGTATTTGTGAAGGCTATATGACTGCCGTTGAAATAAAAAGTTGGAGTTTGTTCCAAAATGATATCCAACTGCTCATTGTTGAGTCCGACCCAAAAGTGTAATTCATCATCGGATAAAGCACCTCGCACACTAAAATCTATTCTAGTTGCGCGTTGGATAGTAGCTCGCAGTATATCACAAATGTCACTAACCTGCGCTGCTGTAAAGCCATGAGTAACATTGCAGAATTCAGGGAGTTCTTCCCAATTATTTCCCTGCAAGTGCTCTCTGCATACTCGCGCGCCATTAGGGATGTACAATTTATACTCACAAAATATATACACTTTGATACACTCTGGTATTCGATGACGAGACTCATTGACACAGTAGTTGAAAATGCAATGCCCAGGAGTGTTAGGAGCTCTAGTGTACTCGGCAACTTGAAGCTCTTGCACTGGTGGCTCCACCTCTTGCACTGGTGGCTCCACAACATGTGGTTCTTCGATTTGATGTGGTACAGGTGGCGGCCTGATGTTATTTTCGATTCTTTGCCAACATCGGTGGCATACACGTCGTGTTCCGTCAAATGCGACCTGGAAGTTAAAAGAATATAATTAGTTTACTAAAAAGGCCTTAATATTATTATGTATAGTTTGTTTCAAATACACCTGGTATAACAAAAGCCCAGCCATAACAAAAGAAATGGCAATAACAATTAGATGTAATAAACATGGTTTTAGCATGTTGTATTTGACGTGAACAGGTGTTGATACTTCTATTATAAAATAATAATATTTCTGAAAGCTCAGTCGTCCTAAAAGGTAGTTCCATTATTAATTTCTATTTTTACCTAAGAGAATTAAGCCAGGAGTGTGCCTTTCGCTAAAAAGAGCGAACGTATGTATGTAGGTATTAACAGGAGATGTTTAACTTTCAAGTGTAAAAAGTAGTGAAATAATAAAATAATAGACTATTTAAGTATCTACTAACCTCTAATAATGCATGTTGTTGCACGTATGATGCAAATTCTGGCCGCGCCCTTGGAAGGTTTTCATCTAAAATGTGTTGTTGATATCTTCCGCGATAAAGCCCCCGTCGACACATCACACAATTGCGGGGACCTTCCATTTTTCAACAATCCAATCGATAAGCAGTTCAGAGTTCCGTTAGATAAGCCAGTATACGTTAAAAGAGAGCACAGCACAACAATGTCAAGTTCGCGAAGTATTTCAAAGTCCAAGGAGAAAGCCGGGTCAAAAAGTCGTTAAAAAGAAGTGCAGGTAGGCAATTAACGAAACGTAATCTCTCACACAACACCAGAAATCGACTGAAATCTGCGCGCGCGCGCGCCGATCTGCTGCCGAGTTTTGGGGGTGGGGCGGGAGGACAACATCGGTCGCCCGGGCGCGACTTAGCATTTTTACGGAACGATAATATTCTTGTTATAATAACAAGAATAACACGTATCGGTAAAAAAACATTAATTAAAAGCATAAAAAAACATTTCACATTTGTACCGATAACTCCAAACGGACAACGAATTGAAAAACGCCGCCATAGTCAATATTGTTCTACTAAAAAATACCTATCTAACGATGTATATATCATTGCTATTGAGGGGTTGTACCAATCCGCCCATTGTCTTTTGTTAGTACCCTGTATCTGTTTTTGACCCAAATTTATTTTTTCTTCCTTTACATTTAAGGGCTGCACATTGACAACTTTCAAAGGCTCAGATATGTTTGCATTTCTGACAACAGTGTCAGCAACGGCATTTTCAAATAAACATATCTCGGTATTAAATACCGGACTCCCTTGAGTATTTTCGACACTGATGGTCTGTGACGGATGTTGAGCGTCTTCTGCCCGAAAGATCAAATCCGTTTCATCAATAGCGTCGAGGTCAATATTTTGATCGGTATTATTAAATTGCTCCGAAAATTCCAATAATAGACAAGGATCTTTGACTATATCGCATATTGATATCCATTATTTGAAGTCTCAGATCGTATTATAGGTAACTGATTATCATTAACTCTACCAAATACTACAACATGTGATTTTGGTGAAAAACAGGTACACAGACCTCTCAAGTCCCCACAAAAACAACCAATATCTCTATATTGTATTATGTTCGAATCTCTATTTAGGCTGGTCGATACTTGGTGTAGTTGCATCGTGCCCTTTAGTACTGGTACTTTTGCAGGCAAATTTTTTGCCACTTTTTCCACATTTGCGCTGTCAATCAGGAATACTTTGGTAACTTTTAAACATTGTTTTAACAATGTATAAGCATCCTTTGCGTCTATGACGTCGTTACCAGTGCACACTTTTCGATCAAGAGTGCGTTTAATGCTGCCTCCTATGCCGTCTGCCACATTTTTACCGTGACCAGCTTCATAAAACGACCAGGTGGTGTATTGAAACTGATATTGTCTTGTATAATAAACCAGTAAATAGAAATTATTTTTCTGTCGATACTGTGCAGACGGTCCATCTGAGTAAAAGTGTAATATCGTCGTTTCAGGAGACTCTTGCTTTATCATGTCAAGAATAGGTGTCAAGTGTGCCCAAATTGCTGCTGGTTGATGGGTAGTATTATCCGATAATGTACAAAATGATTGAGAACGGTTTTTCAGAAACACCATTCCCGTATGCAGACATATTTGAGAATTCGATGCCCCGTAGTGCATTGACTGGATTTCCTCCGCGAGTTTGGATTGATAGTTTTCAGAAAAGTCACAAACTATCAAGGCTTCGTTCTCTTTGAGCTCTAATACTGCCTTCTGATACTGACCTTGCTGATGTTTCATATTGAAATAATGTTTTTTGAATAAAATCAAGTCTCTTTCAAAATCATTTTTCAATTCTTTGAGAGTTCCTTTCTTTGCTGCTTTTGCCATTCTCTTTGTTGTAATTTCCTTTATCGCTTCTCCATCTTTTTTCTGATATGTGTGATCTAGTCTCTCCCAACGTGGCCATTCTACTTGTTGTTTAAACTTCTCTTCGCTTATTTGGTGATACTGTATTTTTTTGTTCTTGCATTTGTTACACTTAGACCACATGCACTCGTAGTTATTCATATCGCATGATACTTGGCTTAAAATATCTTGTATACTGCCTGTGAGTAAACCATGTTTTGCCATAGAAGAATGAAGAAATCCAAAGTTGCTGTGTTTTATACACAAGCAAGTAGATCTTGAAGATAAGCCAGGCGATAACACGAAAAACGGCTTGTATTTATAAAATGTAGTAAAACCGTAACGTCCATTTTCAGCTTTATACTTTTGGAAAGTATTAACTAGCGTATCTAGCAAATATCGGATTTGGACCTTTTGTTTGTTTTTTGTTCGAACTTCTTTTTTGCCGGCAGTAATACGGCTAATGTCATCCCTTGTATAAAATTTAGTTATCTCTTGACACTCACAACGTCTCGTTTTCTTTTTATTTTGTCTAGCTTTGTCTTTTAGACCCAACATTTTTGAGATCATCGTCTTATTACCTGAATTTAATGCCAATTTTTTGAGGGTTCGTTTTTCTTCTATTTTAGAGCAACTTTGGTAGGTCGTTTTAAGAGTATTTTCCAATATTTCTTCCCTAACTTTCATTTTCAGTATTTGTAAATTCAGGTCTTTGATCTCCTTATCCTTTTTTTGTTTTAACCTTTGGTATCGTTTCCGATAAGTTTCGTTCTTTTTTCTTAAATTTTCAATCTGTCTTGTGTAATTTCTATATTTATTTACAAGGAATTTGTTTCTATGTCTCAGACTTTGTATGAATTTTTCTTTTGTTAAATTATATTTTAAGTTTTCTTGTTGTGTAACACTACTGGGCTCGGGTATTGAATTAATGTTATCTTGAGAAAAGTCGTGTTTCTTGGCTTTCCCTTGCTTTTGCCGGCTTTTCCTTTTTTCTTTTCTCCACCTTTCTCGTCTAATTTCGGCTTCCTCTAGTGTGAGTTCTGATACTTTTTTCTTCTTAGACTTAACTTTAGCTAAATTCTGTTTTTTCTGTCTTTCAAACTCGTCAGGACGATTTTGTTTAAGCCTTTCTCTATATCGTTGAGTTCTTTCAGCACCACTTAGTGGCATTTTGATGTTTTTTAAAGTGCCTAAAAAAAAATTAAATGATGTAGAACCAGCCTTATGAGTCAGTTTGGTGACTTCAGTGGTCCGCCCTATATGTGACAACACAAAACGTCACTGAACTGACTGTCACATTATCCAAGTGAAACGAAAAAAAAATCCTTTCTCATCAAATAAAATTATATTTTTCTAAAATTACTAATAAAACCGTTTCTTAAATAAAACCAAAAATCAATAGAAGGTAGTTCAATACTGTGACACAAATACGTAATAAGAAAAAAGGCTTCAAACCTGACTTACCAAATTGCGACCAACCGCCAACACCAACAAAACACCCTCTTTACTTCACGAATTTAGCAAACTGACAGATTTTAAATTAATCTGGATGATCCTTAGTGGATAGTGTTGCAAGTTTTTAAATTATAACGAGTTTAGTAGAAAAAATATTTGGATTTGGACCATCACTGTGCTGACATGTCCGGTCGGATTGAGTTTTGAGGTCCTTTACAAAAATGTAATTTACGCCTGTAATATTAGGGTTTTACTATTAATTTTTATTAGTGAGTTGGAAAAAGGAATCTACTATATTTGGAACAAAAATTTGACAACGTTTTGTAGGAAAATTTTCAGTAATTTAGGTTTACTCGAAGCGGTTAAGCACTGGGACAAGTAAAAAATGGCTTCTTTTAGTATTTGAATTGTTCATAATTAAATTAATTAAGTATTTATACACAACGATTGTTGATCAAAAACAAATTTAATACATTTGGGATCGATTTATTAATATAAAAAAATTATACACTTTCATATTAAAACACAATACAACTTCGAAAACGTGGGACAGCGTAAAAGTGAAGGGTGCACGTTTTAGTGAAAATGCCCACTTATATGATAAAGTTGAAAATCTATAAAATAAATTTGACAGATTGGGGTAGCTGGATGTGCTGGCGTCTGTACACCGAACGTGCGATAGCTCGTACAGATTTCATAATACTACAACAGATAAGATAGAAATTCATATAATTGATGTAATATTAACAGATATAAAATTTTCTTCCGTTCATCCTAGTATCATTAGTAACATATATTGATACTTAGTGTACGCGGATCAATGTAACCATTTAATATTTTCTTAATATTTTAATCAAATATGAAGTTAATATGTTGCAGTGTTATTTTCTTAGTATTTCTATTTAGTTACAAGGTAAGTTGTCTCTAGTCTCTACCATTAGTATATACTTTCTTTGCTCTTTTTAAGTTTCTATTTGTAGTCTCTAATTTGTAAGATCTCTTTCTATTTGTACTCGTATGAAAAGGACAGGACATACCTAGAACTGATTGAACGTGTGGCGCAGCGGTTAAGACAGCCGCCACGTACTTCGTGTCCCGGGTTCGATTCCCGCGTTAGCATTCTGTGCTCCATAAATATTGTACTGAGTCTGGATGTAATTTGTGTTCGTCAATTATGTTTGTAAAATACCCCGCGAGTCACGGATTCATTTCCCTAGTGCGAGCGTGGTATTAAAAAAACTACTAAAGCCTGGAACCCATACTGCCTTAAAACGTGCTGACTATTACTTAGTCAGCACGTTTTAAGGTGTCGCTTATTTCCGAATTGTCTTTGATTGTAAAGACTGTGACACAATTTAAGAATTAATTTTTCATTAAATTTTACAATACTCCACTTATAAAGCAATCACATTTATTTATAACATTCTGTAATATACCATATTACTTAAGTTTGCTTTCCAATGTATTTATTTTATCACATTATTTTTATGTCACGTCATAGTCCATTTAACAACAAATACGATAGTTTAGTCCTACGTTGCATCTAGTGTAACTTCCATGGTAAATCAAAAGTGGCCACGTTTTCATATCAACGAATTTTAAATCGGATCTAACGTTAAGCATAGCTTAAATTCCACACTTAGAATTGGTTCTTCAAAATCGTTATTAAATAATAAAGAAAAAGTTACGGAGAAAAAGATCGTAAAGAATTTTACGTTTGATCGTTAAAATGTCAATCGTAAATTTGTTAACGTGAAATCCTATTCTTTTTTTACCTCATTCAAAACTATGTCAATTGTGATTCAGACTACATAATTCAGAGAATATACACTAGCTCAACATGCAATAGTAAATTAATGAAACAAAACAAAACATAAAATCTTATTTTAATAATATTTTCTTAAAAAAGACAACGCCTGCACTAGGGAATCTAATTCCTGTGTCGCGGGTTACTTTACAAACGCATAATATTCGGGAACAAATTATACCCAGACTCAAAACAACTATTTATGGGCCACATAAATAGTTGTCCGGCGCGGGACTCGAATTTTGTGTATTTTATATCCAAACGCCCTTCCTAAATAAATATTATCATAGACAAACATTATTTATTTAACAGCTCGTAAAATATTTCGCCATACTTGAAACTTTCATATTTTCGGCAGTGATAAAACTTTATAAAGGAATAAAATGTATTTAATGTGTGATAGGATTAGGTTATATCTACCGTTATTTTGGCAGAATATATATTTTACAAAGTATTCTTTACTTTGTGTACTGGAACAAAATCACACTATCTTCTTAGAATCATAGCACAGCGAATAAATTAAGAACATAAAGAAAATTCAAAGGACGGTTTCACTCATAAAGTTAGTATACCTAACTTTATAGTTACACTGGCCTTACTCCTCTATCAGTTTATGGTATCAGATCTGACTACGCGACGTTAGTTTCTAAATAAGTTTGTCTATGTGAAAGTATACTGACAGCAAACCATAGAGCTGTCAACAGATTATATTTATTTATTTACGTACAAATTGTTTATGTGTGAATGATATTATCGCAAACAATGGCAGATTTGTCGTTCGTCATTACATCGGAATATTCAGTAACTAACCATCCTATGTATGGTATGTCGGAAAATAATAGGGGTAAACAAATCTAACATGACGTAACAAAAATATCTAGCAATACATCAAAGTTGTATAACATATATGTATTTCTTTTCCCATATTGTTTCGTCATATTATAGAGACTTTATATATATAATTCAAGAAGGTCCGACGTGGATGATGCGTTTTTCTAATATTTTTTATTGTTTAAGAACATTAATAGTACCTACCTTGTACTGTGATATAATTCGACTTACGGACTCTTTCTTGCCCAAGTGAATTCAATTGAACTTGTCTCTAACTAGTACCTACTATTTATTTTTCAGGATGCTGAAGTATCAGGTCAAGGCATTCTCCCGTTCTACGGAGGAGGTCCCATGTCATATGCTGATGACGACGATGATCTCGGCATCCTACTGACAGTCCTGCTGCTAGCTACTAGAGGGAACGGCGGCGGATGTTGCTGCGGAACCAACCATATACCTATACCATACCCTATACCCTTTCCAACGAATAACCCCATCATAACCCTATCGCGTAATAATAGTGGTGATGATGATGATGAAGGAGGCACAGATAATGGTGCGGTCGCAGGAAGCTCCGCGAATGAAGTAGTTAATGTGATCACATCCGATAACCAAGGCCAAAGTGCAAGTAATAGTGTAGCGAATAGTAATAATGCAAAAAATAATAACAATTCGAAAAGCAGTTCCGGAAGCAAAAGTAGCTAGTACATAGACTATAATATTAATCTGTTATTGTCGTATAATATAATGTAAATAGCATTATTATTTAATAAAACATTAGTAAGCGTTGTCATAAGTTTTATTACCTTTTAAGGCCTACTAGCAACGCGCTCAGGGTACTTTGCTACGTTTCTAACTAAAATAAATTTGAAGGAACTCGTGTAAGCTTCATATCCTTCGTTCCTGTAGTTCAGTTGTTATTCGTTTGCTGTTTTCGTTTCAATTGAAATTAGAATTATCTGTCACGGCAATATATGAAATTCATTGGAATGATAATAGCGCCATCTGTGGTAGATTGGTCGTGGCAACTCAGAAACCTTCGTGAGCTCATGCACAACACTTTGCTGAAGATCATCACATGATCAAATATCATGATCACAATCAATGTTTACGATTCTATAAAGGAAATACAGACGAACATTCATTTTTATACAAATAGTTAAATATTACGTAATGTCATCAAATGTAACATGATATTCACGTGGTCAGAATACACGTGGTTGCATTGTACAGACGCCAGCACATCCAGTTACCCCAATCTGTCAAATTTCTTTTATAGATTTTCAACTTTATCACAAAAGCATAAGGTTCACTTTCAATTGGGGAAATTAGACAGATTGGGATAGCTTGATGTGCTGGCGTCTGTACATCCAAATGAGTACATAGGAATATTCGTTGTTAAATGGATACCTATTCTGCCGTACAATCACTAGATTGCCACAATACAAAGAGATATTAAGCTATATGTCACTTTAATACGGTCTCAGAGTCGTATTTAACACGACAATTTCTCATTCATAAAGGCTCTTTAGCATAAATGCACGGCAGTATTGTAAAATAGGACGCCGCGCTGAAGTCGTAGATGTGCAAGGCTTTGCCGGCAGTGTAATGCAAGATGAAGTAATGGAGAATGGACGAAAGCGTGGAAGCTGAAGACCCTCAAATGAACAACTCAATGGTCAGACATCATGAAGTTTTAAAGCCACAAAATGGCGTTTATTTATTTACTTAAATAATTGGGTGTGAAGTTCCCCGCGATTCAGGTTTTTTTTCTATAGTGAAGACAACACCCGCACTATGCTATATATTGCTTCAGATGTCAATCAGATAAGAGGTGGTATTTCAATAAATATAGGTCGAAGACAGTGCGTCGAAATACAAAATAAATCTGATTTAAATGCACAATATAAGGCCATTTACATGGTAGCCTAGCCCATTTAACCTGATATCATAACCAAACATTCACATTTTGGCTGTTTAAATTCTACTTCTATTTCTGGACCGTTCTGGAGCGCAAGACCGGCAATTGTAGAGATGGCTGATATGACGATGATGATGAAATTTTACTTTGGCCGCTTTTTCAAACAATTCTAAATTTAAATCATTAGTATAAGTAGAATCCGAGAATAAATAACATTATAATAATTAATAGTTCCTAAAATAAACTAAATCTAAACAGCGTCAAAAAAATCCTCATCGTTGTCGGGGAACGTACCCAGAAGACTGGCAGCATTGCCACGTTGTATGGCAATACTGATTCTTTGACCAAAATAAAGGCCAGCCTTCTGGTCACGTGATGTGTCAATGATCAATTTTGCAATATCCCGAAATAGGGTGCGCGCATTTGGACCCCATGGGCCAAGCGTTTCGACCCCAAACGGCTCAAATATATAACCTCCGACGAGGTTAGGAATCTGAGATACATCTGTGACTAACGGACCCATCGCAACATAAGGGGTTTGTTACGGAACCATAAATATGGCAAAAAAGAGGTACTTACTGAGCAGTGGTCAGTACAGGCTCTTTTAAGAGTGGAACTATTCATTTTCTAATACCTCTTTGATTCTTTCTGATTAGATTCGTTATAGGATCCATGAGTGTTAAAGCGATTCCCCGGGACATGCCTGACCTCACCGCTCTGTGCTTTTTCGTCGGGTGCCACTGTGGATCCTGGCTTACAGGAGTTGCTGTAAGCCAATATCCTGAAACCAACCAATGACGTCAAAGAATTTAATAAAAGTAAAATACTTATTGAAAATCGACATTGTATCACGTTTCCTGTAATCTAAATCACAAATTTCAGTATTCCACGAAATGTTCGTGTATGTAAAATGGGGATTATACGTATATTGAATCCAATTCCAGTTCATACTGACTAAATTGTATTCAAATATTTCGTATAATTTGGGACTGAAAAGTGTTTGTTACGTATTTGTATTGTTTAGGTATTATTGACCCAAATGTTTTTGTAACAGACGCTGTATAAGAATAAATAATCACAGCAGATGTTAGTAAGTACAGACGCCAGCACATCAAGTTACCCCAATCTGTCAAATTTCCCCAATTGAAAGTGAACCTTGTGATAAAGTGCTTATGTGATAAAGTTGAAAATCTATAAAATAAATTTGACAGATTTGGGTAGCGACAGTATGATCAGCTTCAATTCTTTAATTATTTATTACTACGATTATTTATCTGAAAATGATAATAATATTAAGAAACAAGTAAAAAAGATAATTTATTATTATCAATTTGACAATTAAATATGAATGAATCAGTAATAATATCATTCATTTTTATAATTATCAAACAACGTAGTCTTATCTGGTGCGAACATACGAGTACGTAGGACGTAGACGTCGTTCCAAGGGAATAAACACCTTAAAACTTAAGATTTCAGACGAAAAACCTAGTCTTTCGTCTGACATCATGAGTGTATGCGCAAACGCAGGTAAACTGTCTATAATCCCTCAACTTTAATAATCCGTTAGGTCGGCGATCTTATTCGATCGGAGTGTGATCAATAGGAGGATCAACTCATGTAGGCAAGGCACAAGGCAAGTGGGATGGGTGTAATATAAAACTACAAAATTCGAATTTAGAGTGAATGAAATTGAGGATGAACACCGTATATCGTTAACATTGAAATATATGTTAAAAAAGATTACACCTATCGTTCCACATTTTGCCGACGATAGAATACATATGATGCAGCTGATTGTACGGATGCCAGCACATCCAGCTACCCCAATCTGTCAAAATAGTTTTTCAACTTATTCACAAAGCATAAGGTTCACTTTCAATTGGGGAAATTTGACAGATTGGGGTAGCTTGATGTGCTGCCGTCTGTACCTCATACTAAGAAAATTAAGGCAAAAGCTATAATATTAACTGTTATCCATAAAAATACGGACATTACCGAAAATTTCTTTACTTAGGCATCGTAAAATATTGCTTATCAATTTACCAGTAACTTTAATAACACGTACTTTCCAATCTAAGATCTCTTTAAGATCTCTAACACAGTATAGTTGAGGGATTTATACAATAAATGAGGTAGTCAATAGACAACAGTCGTCAAGCCTTGTCAGAGGCCTACCGGTCGGTTTAAACAACTATGACACTAACAACTCTTAAGAGAGGTTGGGTACATCGTTTATTCGCTCAAAGAGCAGCCCGACTGGGGAAGTACCTCCACCTTACAGAAAACATTCCTTAATAATAACATTAATAATTTAAATGTTGTGTTTCTGCGTGTGAGTAAAGTCGCCAGAGCTCATCGGAGTGGGGGGAAGGGTCAGCAACACTTGTTTTCTGACTGTGTTTTCTGACGCCGACAACGCACCCGCGACTCCTCTGGTATTGCGAGTGTACATGGGCGGCCGTGATCACTTACCATCAGGTGACCCACTTGCTCTTTTGTCGTCCTCTGATATATATAAAGAAACTAGGGTAACCACCATCCTAAGTACTACGAAGAATGCATAAGAAAACATAGAACCATAGAATATAATATGTACCTCCATTTTACATGGAGTCGTAAAAAAACCTTGTAAATTTCTACACGCTTTCACATGATTACGTTTCAGCGTAAAGGCTTTTGACTAAGTCATTTGTTCCTGTGCCCCAACCCTCATTACCCTTTGAGAGAACATTATTAACATCGCATTGGTTCCGAGACTACCGAGTAATTCTACCCAAATCGCTTTCGAGTCACGTGACATACTTACTGACAATGTGCTTAACTTTTAGGTCTTCATTATTTTATATACACACTAGCTGTGCCCCGCGGTTTCACCGGCGTTAAACTTTATAAATTATCACAGCTCTTTCCCCCGTAGGTGATAGCGTGATAATATGTACCATATATGTTGAACCCTCTTAGTAATATTCATGCAAAATTTGAAGTAAATCCATGCAGTACTTTTTGAGTTTAGCCCGGACATACATACAGACAAACAGACAAAAATTCTAAAAACTATATTTTTGGCTTCGATATCGATTGTAGATCACGCCCCAAGTATCCTTGTTAAAAAATATTCAATGTACAGTTTTGACTTTCCTACGATTTTATTATATATGTATAGATCACAGCTTATCATCAGTCACCAACAACTGTGTTATATAATATCTTGTGTAGGTTTATTCTATTACAAAGCCTCCGCTATTCGTCCATCATTCGTCTGTCTATCAGCGGGCTGTATCTCATTAATTACCATAACAACAAATACCATAAAAACAAAATAAATTCAAACTTAAAAGGAGATCCCCATACAATAATCCTTTATTTTTTGCTCCATCTTAATAATGGCCGTATCTTTTAAACCTTTATACCTTCACAGAATAAAGGTACTATATGATATCTTCACAGAGTGAGCATTACTACTCTGTCGATCGTATGGATTCCACCATTTGTGAGTCCAACTCGAACATGGCGTATTTTTAAAATTTTAATATCTTTTCTAACTTCATACATCCTTTTTAAATTAAATAATACATCCATAACATAATATTTTTACGCCTAAAACCATCCATCCCTGGGCGTAAATTATACCATATATACGGTGTAATGCAAAAATATTATGTTGGTATCACAATATGTATTTTTATATCAGCAAACGGCAAAAGTAAGTTCGCAAAAGCCTTATGCTTCATAAACCCTTAATTCCAAGGCTAAATGTGGTAACATTTTACAAATAATGATGTTGTTCTGGTAAAATATGTTTATATTTAGTCAGATAAAGCTTCTTTACGCTCGTTTGATGGGGTGTGAGCTGGCGAATGCGTGACGAAGACTGTGATCGGGCGAGTGAAGACAGAAAGAGAGAGAGAGAGTTACTTTAGTCGTATTTTACTGTAGGGTCAAGAGGGAGAGAGGTGCGAGCACACATTTTCTTTCTCTCTCTAAAGCACACTTGTTATTTAGGTAGAGCCCCCCTCTGCTCGTAACACAGGTTAATTCCTAGCACGGGAGAGAGGTGTTTGTTCCCTCTGACTTACGGTTGTACCACTATGCAGTAGAAACTAATTTATTATACTATAGACACTTTTTATTGCCAACAAAGAATTATTATTATTTTGGGTCCTGGCGGGGAATTCTTTGAAGAGTAGCCATGATCGACATTTAAAAAGAACAATTTAGTGTTACGCCAGGGCGCCAGCCAGCGCGGTCAGGTGCAGGAGCGATTCCTTAACGTGCTCTCCAAGGCACGGAGGTATAAAATTGGCTGGCTCTGAATACCTTCCGTCATCATAACAGCTGTAAGAAGTCTACTGCTGGACATATGCCATAATCACCACGCTTGGCAGACGGGTTGGCGATCGCAGTAACATAGTCATAGTACATAGATAGACGCTACTGCCCGTCCTCTGGTAGATATTCCCTCCTCTATCGAGTTCTACGCCCCTACAAGATGACATTCTAATTTTCGACACCGTCACCACACAGCGCCTCCCATACCACTAAGTAAACAATAAAAGCAATTGCGCATTTTGCGAGTGCATTATTATTCATTTTTGCTCGACAAAGACACCCCTTCTCGAATTAATAAGTTTGCTCGCGTGTGGCAACATTTGAAGAGCATCATCCATTAAACTGAAACGACACATAATTTGTCAAGTGTAATGGAATCGGTCTGGTGGTCATTAGACCATAAACGTTTTTGACGCCAGCGTGTAGCTGGTAGACACTTCATACTGATGCGAAACATGTTATCACTCCTCACATGTTTTTTGCTAAGGCGATATGACAATAAATTCGAAAAGAAACATGAATTTTAGCTTCAAATGTGGCTTAACAGATATTAATAATGAGAACAGCAACAGGCAACTCGCGTAATTAATTTGATATTTGACTCGGCCAACTGTTTCAATGTCTTTAGGGGATCATCTTAAGGGCGTGTTTTAATCTATACATATAATAAAATCGTAGGAAAGTCAAAACTGTACATTGAATATTTTTTTAAAAGGATACTTGGGGCGTGATCTACAATCGATATCGCAGCTAAAAATAAACTTTTTAGAATATATGTCTGTTTGTCTGTCCGGGCTAAAATCAAAAAGTTTCAAAAATTTTGCATGAATATTACTAAGAGGTCGGGTCAATATATAGGCTACACATTATCACGCTATCACCTACGCGCGAGGAGCTGTTATAATTCATAAAATTTAACGCACGTAAATCCGCGAGGTACATTATAATAAAAAATAAATATAAAAAAAAGTAGCACGGGAGGTCCCATAGTAGATGGACCGATGATCTTGTGAGGGTTCGCTGGATGCGGATAGCGCAAGGCCGGCAAATGAGATCTTTGGGGGAGGTCTTTATCCAGCAGTGGGCGTCTTTCAGCTGATATGATGATGATTATGATGACTAGAAATACTCCAAATAGAAAATAATATTAAAGATTTATATGACCGAATATATATTTTAGACTAACTAGCCAGCGGCTCATCTGATGGTAAGTGATCACCGCCGCCCATGGACACTCGCAACACCGGTGGTGGTGGTGGAGGTGACGCAAGTGCTTTGGTCTTTAAGAAAGGAATAGGCTAAGTTCTTGAAACTTGCCATGATTCCGTTACTGACCAAATTTTCAATATGGTTTTTTTTATTATTATTTGAAAATTAAATAGCTATTCCAAAGTGTGAAAGACATAACCAGACACTCTTTTATATCATTATTAATATTTACTAAAATATAACCCACAATTATGGAAGACGCAGTGCGGGCAGTCCCATACAAGATGGACCGATGATATTGTGCGGGCTCGGGAAACCGCGGTGGATACGAATAGCGCAAGACCGGCAATTGTGGAGATATTTGGGGGAGGCCTTTGTGTATCTTTCGGCTGATATGATGATGATGATGAACCTGCATTTTATTGTTTGTGTTTATATAAGATAAAACATATCGTGTTTGTACCGCGCGTTGATAGAAATAGTATGTTAATATATGTACAAATTCTATGCTTCGGTTATTCCGATAATAAATAGAAAGAAGTTAACAATGTAGCATTTACTCGAGATATCGTGTTTCAATAATGTATTAGATACTACTTATCTTGTTATTACAGATTTTGTTTTGCAATGGTGAAATTTTTGTAATAATAGCTAGCGACTCTATAATTACACGATAGATATATTTACATTATAGCTAATATGATAACGATAGAGCATACTGTCACTCTAATTGAACTGCTTATCTGGAGTGCATAATTAAATAAAAATATTTCGGGACTTTCATATAGTACCAAATAAATGTTAGATTGGTCAATCCATTGGTTTCTAGCTTGCCTTAACTGCACGTGTGGCTCAGCGCTTAAGACAGTCGCTTCACCACTTCGTATCCAGGACGTGTATTTGTGTGACATATAAAAGTCGCTCCGAGTTTGGATGGGCATTGTTTCCGTAAAGTATCCCGCGAAACAGGAATTAATTTCCCTAACGCGGAAGTTCTGTTTAAAAAAATAAGCGATTATCGACTACCTATCGGTAGGAATGGGCAGGTGGTGGTGTGTTGTGGAACAAATCGATTGTATGCTAAGAAAACGGGAGAGTAATTTAGCGTAAGTCGCAAGAAGCCTCTGCCAATTAAACAATAGAATGTCATAAAGACTCTCTTCATCCTATTTAAACGCAACAGGCTGACAACGCGTTTAAATTGAAAGCATATTATCTCAACACTTATCTTTATTCGACGGACATATCGTTTCATTTCCATTGAATGAACGTGACGAGATAACAAAACGTACCTTCACTCTGAATAACAGAAAGATACGGAGATAATTGATGTGTGATTGTGACACATCTCACAGAGAGATAATTAAACGTATATAAGAAGAAATAAAAGAGTATTGTACAGATTTTCGAGATGGCGACGGCCAAACTTTATCGTTCGCTGATACTCGTGATATATTTGAAGGTATCAATTTATCTATTAATTTGTAGTGAATCTGCCTTCTGATACAATGGTTTCGGGTTCGATCCTCGCACAAGACAAATATTTGTGTTCCTGAACATGTCTATTTGTCTTGGTCTGTTGTTTTCAGTGTATTGCATGTATTTAATTACAAAAAGAAGTACATGAGTATTTATATCGTTGTCTAGTAGTAATTGTACAGACACCAGCACATCAAGCTACCCCAATCTGTCAAATTTCCCCAATTGAAAGTGAGCCTTATGTTTATGTGATAAAGTTGAAAATCTATATAAGAAATTTGACAGATTGTGGTATCTGGATGTGCTGGCGTCTGTACAATCAGCTGCATTCTGCATATATGTATTCTATCGCCGGCAAAATGTTGAAATATAATAGATTACACTGTGTTATATGTTCCGGACTTTGTTTACTGGTTTAATCTTTATATTTTCTTATTATTTGTCTTTGTTTTAAGGTCTGTTTGGGGCAGCAAAATGTAGAGAATAACCAAAATTATGGCGCTAACAATCTCATCGGACTACAACAACAAAGCGTATCACGGCAAAATAGTCCAAACAACGTGAACCAAATACCTAATGGAGGCTTCAATATTAATATGTCACAGCAGCCTAATATGCAACAAAACAATTTGCCACCATCCAACTCAGGACCAGGCAGTTTACAGCAGTCAATGAATCTGCCAGGAAATTTCCAACAAGGTACGTCCATACCAAGTAACATGCCAATGATGAAACAGGGATTTAATCAAGTGCTTTCTACCTCGGGTAATAACCCGACAGGCCAGAGCATGCAGTATAATAACGGAGGTTCAAAGCAGATGCAACAACAAGCGCAAAATGTGATATCAAACTTGTCCCAACTGTCTAATATACCTTTTTCATCCACAACGCTTGCTGAATTAGCAGCATTAAAAGGACAATCGTCGTTGTTATCCCTTCTTTCTTCACAAGGCAATGGACCATCACAACAAATCGTCTCAAACCAAAACCCTGTACAAAACCAATTAACAGATGTACAAAAACAATTTATGGTCAAAGCTCTTCAGTCCCAGTCTCCACCACAGAATCAGCCAACGATAACATTTATACAGTCACCACCCAAAACACCTTGCTCTAACGGCCAACAAAACGGATATGGAAACAACGGTGGTTGGTCAAACAGTGGTTGTCAAGCACAACTGTTGACGCCGCAACAACCCCAACAAATAACGGTGACTCCGTTGGGTAACCAACCACCGTACATCACAGTTCAAGCACAGCCATTGTCTACGTATCTACAAAAGCAAGAGTATGATTTTCAGCCATCTGCAAATCATTTAAATGAAGGAGATCCTTCATTATATTCAGTTATTCTATCAGAGCTTCAGACATCGAATCCAGAGTATAACGTTTACAATTCTTACCAACCGCAGAAAAAATCTTCAAAATCAAATCTTAAGACTTTAATTCCCTTGATAATAGAGATGCTAAAGGAGAAAAAATGCTGCAAAAACTGCGGGTGCTCAGATAACGCTAGCTTAAATAGTTTACCAGACCCTCTCATATTTGGTGGATATGCTAATCAGAAGAATTATAGTCAACAGCCAGAGAACTCTATAGCAGAAAAGAATGATGGCAAAGAATCAAAGAAGAAATCAAAAAACAAGAAGTATAAAAAGAACGTAGAGAGTGAAGAGGTATCCGAAGAAGATGATTCAGAATATATAGATGAGAGTAGCGAATAAAAATGTTATGTTATAATATGTGAGCATTTAAATTAAGTATTTATCTTTAGTATTACGTTTTAATAAAACATGTTGGATAATTATTGTTTTAATGATACTAACTTAATGACATAACCATAAATTAGCAAAAACAAAAGTGATGCCCATAGCTTGTTGCCGTCACCGGTCTGTGAGGTATCAGCGATCAGTAAAGTTAAACACATACGCGTGTCATCCATATAATGGGTCACTATAGGAAGTTTAATATTTCTTTCAAGAGAAGCTATCAGACCTGCAACTCGTAAGATATCGTCTACTGGGCAACTAGAAAATATTCTGTCACATAGCATGAATTTATAGTGACGCTATTTTGTCGGTGGTACGAATGCCTACGGTACATGGGTGAGTCCGACTCGCACTTGGTCGTCTTTATAGGGTTCCGTAGCCAAATAGCAAAAAACGGAACCCTTATAGATTCATCATGTAAACCCTTATAGATTCATCATGTATGTCTGTCTGTCTGTCCGCCCGTATGTCACAGCCACTTTTTTCCGAAACTATAAGAGCTGTACTGTTGAAACATGGTAAGTAGATGTATTCTGTGAACCGCATTAAGATTTTAACACAAAAATAGAAAAATAATAATAATTTTGGGGGTACCCCATACATAGAACTGTAACTCAATTTTTTTTTTCTTCGAACCTATACATGTTATCTATGGATAGGTCTTCAAAAATGATATTGTGGTTCCTAATATATTTTTTTTCTAAACTGAATAGTTTGCGCGAGAGACACTTCCAAAGTGGAAAAATGAGTGTCACCCCCCTGTAACGTCTAAAATAAGAGAATGATAAAACTAAAAAAATATGTGATGTACATTACCATGTAAACTAACAACGAAAATTGGTTGTTGGGCGTAGCAGTCATCCCGAGGGAATATCTCCCAGAGAACGGGCAGCAGCGTCTCTCTGTGTACTATTGGCCATCATACTGTGACCGCCAACCAGGGTCTCTACCGACTAAGTCGCCGAACATCGATTTCTTAAATGGCGTTCAAATAAATAAAGGTTAAAAATGACTTAATGAATCTTTAAATCGGCTTCCATGAGCATATGTGACGTCATAAATGGTCCGGAATCGATTATCAACGTTGCAGCCGATTTAACGATTTTTAACCTTTATTTATTTGAACGCCATTGAAGAAATCGATGTTCGGCGACTTAGCCGGTAGAGCCCCAGTCTGCCAAGCATGGCGATTATGGCATATCCCTCCAAATGATGGACACAACTCCATTGTGGGAATCTTTAGCGGAGCCTTTTGTCCAGTAGTGGACGTCATTCGGTTGACATGATTATGATGGTAGCAACGCATATAAGATATTTTTTCATCTCAGAATATGTAGTATGCCTCGTTGGTCTAGCGGTAGCGTGTTCACCCGCAGAGAACGAGGTCCTGGGTTCAAATCCCGGGTCGGGCCAAAAAGTGATTTTGAGAATTTTCTTGAAAAAAAAAACAACGTCTCAGCATCAGCCCGAAGTCTGGGAGATGGCGGTATTATACCCCCGTGCCTCGGAGAGCACGTAAAGCCGTCGGTCCTGTACCTGACCTCTTTCCGGTCGTGTCGCCTAGGCGTCCCATCGGATCATGAGAGTGATGGAATAGAAAGTGCTCCTGTGTGCGCACACACTTGAGCACTACAATATGTCCCGCGCAGATGGCTAATCTCTGTTGAGACTGGCCGCCGTGGCCGAAATTCGGCTAGGAGGACATTATTATTATGTAGCACCTGGGGGCACGATCTGTTCGTCTTACCCAGACTTAAAGCTAGCTTTATCCCCGAAAACGCTTTTTCGGTAAATTTCCGTTTATAATATAAGATTTAAAGTTTATCATTTTAAGTTCCACATACATATAAGTAATTAACTTATTTTTATCCTAATAGTTTAGGATAGTAACATTCATAGATACATCTGCATTGGTGATCCCTTAATTTATATCTTAACAGTGATATAGATAAACAACTACCGCAACGACTATTAGCCATCATTTTCGAATAATAGTGCTTAAAGAAACCAGAGTGGGCTTTTAAAAAAAAAAATATGCTTCGAAGATTGCAACCTATACGCTATTATAAGCTACGGTGACCACTTAACATATGGGCCGTTAGTTTACTTGCTTAATTAGTTAATATAACTAATATTATAAATGCGAAAGTAACTCTGTCTGTCTGTCTGTCTGTTACTCTTTCACGCCAAAACCACTGAACGGATTTGAATGAAATTAGGTATACAGAAGGGCTAGAGCCTGAGAAGGAACATAGGCTATTTTTTTAGTTAGGATAACACTTAGGCCATATTTTATAAAGTTAAACGCGGGCAAAACCGCGGGGCACAGCTAGTATAAAATAAAAAGAAGCCAACAAGACCGTGAACTAAATTATGATAACACAGAATACGCTGACTCATCATTATACTGTCGCCATATGCACCTGTACTATATCTCTGACGTTTGCTCTAATATAAAATTAAATACAAAGAACTCTACAATAGACAAAGAAACTATTGGATAAACTAATTGTATAAAATCTGCGTCCTTTCAGTCTAATATCATCATAACTAAAATGGTGTCAGCAAGCTGCATTTTCCTTCTCTTCGTCGCGGCATTTAATGTAAGTTTTGTAGTTTAATTAATTAGAAATTAATTGTTTATGTTTTCAGTTGTTTTATAAGGATCGTTAGTAGCAAGTAAAGATAAAACATTACGACTGGTATCTTGATGTAGTTGTAAGTGGCACTGAGTGCTAAGCCGGAGGTCTTGGGAGCAATCCCCACCTAGGACGAATGTTTGTGTGATGAGCAATTTATCTATGTATATCAGTAAATAATAATAATATTAATATCTAGGGACAATGTCACACAGATCATCCTAGCCCCAAACTAAGCAAAGCTTGTACAATGGATACCAGGCGACGATATACATACTAATATACATAGAAAACATCCATGACTCGGAAATAAATATTCGTGCTCGTCACATAAATATTTGCACTTACCGGGATTCGAATCCAGGACCACCAGCTTCGTAGGCAGGAGCACTACCAACTAGGCTACGGTTTATCAGCTCCTGGTTGCCATAGTAATTGTTCTGCCTAGTTTGGGATCAAGTATGGGATAAGTTTCACGTCATGCCACCCCAAATAATGACTTTTGTAAGCTAATTTTTGTTACCTTGGCTTACATTTTTGATACTTTCGTAGAGATCTCTATTAAAAAAAGGCCGTCTTTATTCCTCGCTAATGATGTATGTAGCTTCCTATTGGTGAAAGAATTTTCGGAATCAGTTAAATGGCTTTTAAATGTATTTATTACAGTAAGGGTCAGCGCAGCGGAGAGGATTTTATTAAGGCACTAGAAAATCAACTTTAGAGCTATAGGAACAAAGTGCGTATATGCTTGAACCTGGCAAAATGCTCGCGCAGTCTCGCGCATTATAATATTCAAGCATACATGCATTTTATTTAAATAATTTTAAAGTTGATTTTCTAGTGCCTTCATAAAATCCTCTCCGCTGCGCTCCTCTCTGTCTGCGCTGGCCCTAAGCCTGCTATTGTTCCTGTACACACGGCTATATATCAAGCTATACATTTCCAATATAAGCTGAACTCTCATTGTATTGAAATCCTATACAATGCGGGATCAGCTTATACTGGAAATTTTTTCCCATTGTATAGCTTGATATGTAGCCGTGTGTACCTGAACGTTCTCTGGTTAGGTTAGTTAGTTAGGTTGCTCTGATAATCCAATGGGACTGCCCATTGGATTATCAGAGTACACCTGTTATTGAGCCCACACTTCTGCACCATAATATGTCCTGCGTAATTTGATATACGCTGTACCAAAAAATCGGTAAGAAGTATATATAGTAGTTATTCTAAGACAGATAATTTTATACTTGATTGGTCTGCATTCTTAGGTCTTCAATGATATACAGGACAAGTACAAAGGTGACCGCTAAATGTTCCCTAACTTATTATAATTAATTATTTGGGTTATTTTTAGTTAGAGTCGTAACTTTGTTTATATGACAACGCCCGCCGAACTGGACAATTAAATCAGAAGTTATAGCTTAATATCTTCTTGGGGTCGCGCAACAGTGGTGATAAATCGAATAAGTAAAGCCGATGTTAAGCGACTTACTGTATTTATTAGGTCCTCTCTGCTTGTGATCGACAAATGTAACAAGAGACCATGGCATGTGGTTAAGAGGCTGAAAACACCTTATTTAATCATATAACACTCTCACCCGTATAAACTACCTAAAATGGGTCAAAATAGAGTGAATAGAAAACTATCAAAACACGTGAAAATCATCAATTATGAGAATATTATTAAGTTTTTATATATATGGCATATTTGAAGTTTTACTTTAGTATTTTGGTCTAAAGCAAATTAGTTTTTTGATTTTAGAATTTTTTATATTGAATTATATTTTTTTTTATTGAGCGAAAGTAGAATCGTATTTTGGATTAATGGTTTTCTTCAAATTATAGTCCAAGTTGTAGTATTTTTTAACAAGATTAACCTCGTAGTGTTGGGTAAAATATTCCAGAAAAAGTCCATATTGCATTATGTCAGCGGGTTTGCCAATGCGCCACACTTGCACCCGAATATAGCGCCACCATGAATCATGTTACAATAAATGAAAGCCAGTAATCGTGTTATCTGCACTCTTCGCCACTAGAATGTTCCAATGGATTACGTTTAATAGATTAGCTAGAATGTTCGCAGTTCATTTTATGTCGTAATAAGTAGGATTTTAATAACATTAGTCAAAATAGGCTTAAGGCTTCAGCATATCGGCTTAACTGTAACTCGGTGACCCCGATGACCGAGTAATAATCCAATTCTTAAATGGCTTAAAGACTTTTTTGATTCAGTTCTAAATTGAATCGTATTGCAATACTTGTAAGACTTATTTTGGATTGTAACGTAATTACACATACGAACTCTGACGTTGTGACGTGACCTAACAATATTGTTTTGGGGCAAACAGAGCGTGTATGGAACTATGTATTATATTGTCACGCTTGACGTTGGCAAATTTTTGAACGAGTCTTTGTCTCGAAGCAGAGGTTTCATGTGACGGCGTTATTTGGCGTTGGGCTTAAGGTTGATGCCCGACAAAAAACTGACCATTGAGAAATGTTGTACTGACTCTAAATATAAAGATAATACCTAAACGTACCAGTGGCGAAGGGTACGTATAACCGGAGGCCTCTCGGCTTACCTTATGCGAAATAATAAAATTACACAGTTTTATTATATTTTGTTTTTTGGAAGCCTGTCAACAAATAAACATACGACCCACATGACGATAAGCAGGTACCGTTGCATATATAACTTGCACCAGACATGGCAATACCGATTAGTGACCTTATAGTTTTATTCCATGAACTGTATTCTGTGAGGTAGAGCGAATAAACGCTATGTACTACCTTTTTCAATATTGCTACAGTTTACAGATACCCAAGTGCCACGAGTAGTGTTACATGTAGAGTCACGTGTAGAACCGCGTATAGTGTCTTTTTTAGTGTCACGTGTAGTCTTACTACAGCTGAACCCCGACCTCTAGTAGGTAATGTAATGCTGGATTTCTCCCATACTTTAACCCGAGACGTGGTTACTTGCTTGTTTTCAGTGGTTAAGGGTAATATTTGGTGAGGGAAGCCTTTTGTATATAAGCCGGTGTACACTATGTTCACAGTATGCAATATAGTGTGAAATATAACGCATCTGGGGGCAGTTAGTAGGTATAAAGCAAACTAATACTCAATCGAAGCTCACAAATACCTGTATTGATAGAATAATTCATAGACACAAATGCTTGTAATTAACTCTTAAAATCTAAGCCGAGAACAATCGTGTTATATAAGTGCTACACCACTGATTCTTAGTAACCATGACATTCGATTTAAAGTACTGACACACTACTTTAAACAGTACATGTACTGAAGTATCCAACCTTACTACGAAGTCTTATACAAGGTGTAACATATACTAAACGTAACTTAAGGAGCTTAATACGCTTATAAAACTGAACGCAATGTGTGGGATATTAATAAGGGAACTACATATGTACATAAAAACTTCCCATCACAGAAGTTGATCAGATATTACGAGTATATACATATACAACATGTAACATAATTAACGTACATCCTGAAAATAGTTTGTTCAGAATTGTTTACTGAATCGATTTATATCATTTTTAATATAGGTAATTTTTTAACCAAAATAGTTAAAACTGCGAAAATTATTGTCATATTATTCCAAGAAACTAATTTAGTAAATAACAATACATACACATGATAAATAAAAAAATCGGTGTATGTATTATGATTACAACATAATATTCTAATTGGGGTGTCTGAGGGTGTGCGTTAATTACGTTACATGTAGTATAAACAGTTTTTAAAGAAGACGACGATGCGGCTTGGGCAGGACCGAAGATCTTACAAGGGTCGCAGGATGCCGTTGGATACGAGCAGCGCAAGACGGCAGTTGTGGAGATCTTTGGGGGACGCATTTGTCCAGCAGTAGACGTATTTCCGCTGATATGAAGATGATGATGATGATATATTCAATAAATATAATCACCCCTCATTTCTTTAGGGTTTATCTATACATATAATAAAATCGTGGGAAAGTCAAAACTGTACATTGAATATTTTTTTAAAAGGATACTTGGGGCTTGATTTACAATCGATGTCGAAGCCAAAAATATAGTATTTAGAATTTTTGTCTGTATGTATATCCGGGCTAAACTCAAAAAGAATTGCATGGATTTACTTCAAATTTTGCATGAATATTACTAAGAGGTCGGGTCAACATATAGGCTACATATTATCACGCTATCACCTTCGGGGGAGGAGCTGTGATAATTTATAAAGTTTAACGCGGGTGCAACCGCGAGTCACAGCTACCTCTATAACACCATAAGACGATTTAAAAAATGTCTTTTATATTACTACTAGCTGTGCCCCGCAGTTTTACCCGCGTTAAACTTTATAATTTATCCCGTATGTGATAGCGTGATAATATGTAGCCTATATGTTGATCCGACCTCTAAGTAATATTCATACAACATTTGAAGTAAATCCATGCAGTACTTTTTGAGTTTAGCCCGGACATACATACAGACAAACAGACACACAGACAAAAACTCCAAAAACTATATTTTTGGCTTCGATATCGATTGTAGATCACGCCCCAAGTATCCTTTAAAAAAATATTCAATGTACTCGTACAGTTTTGACTTTCCTATGATTTTATTATATGTATAGATTCATAGATATGGAAACTAAACATAAATGAACATTCTGGCAATCGTATTTTTATACCTATATTTGATAAAAGTAGTCTAATATTTCTTTTGTTTACAGGTTGCACAATCATATTCATGCGGGTACCCTGGCTACCCATGTAATTATAACAACTACAGAGGGTACCCTCCCGGACCGTACCTTGGAGGAGGCCCACCAATGATCCCCCCGTTCCCACCAATGATGCCGCCAATAATTTACGAAGACAATGATGACAGCTTCAGGGATCTATTGCCATACCTTTTAATTCTACTCGCATAAGGTTTAGATATTAATCATGTGTGAATTTAGACTCCAAAAGTGTGTATTATAATTAGTAAATATTGAAGGTACCTAATTCCGAAGTTTCCTCGACAGACAACAATATCTAGTTACATTAATATTGTATATGACTATATCTATGTACTGCATTGTGAGTTTGACAAGTGCAAGTGTATGTTAATACCTACGTGCTGAATAAATTTCATTATTTCACTCTCACTAAGATACGGACTTTAGTAATAGTTAGAAAGAACGAATAGTCAT
Organism: Pseudoips prasinana; assembly: GCA_951640165.1. NCBI lineage: Eukaryota > Metazoa > Arthropoda > Insecta > Lepidoptera > Nolidae > Pseudoips > Pseudoips prasinana. The sequence continues at coordinate 14,268,410 of OX621236.1, read as the reverse complement.
AAATAGGTATTAATATTTTATTACTTATTGTGTTGGTGAAATATAATATATTTCACCAAGAGTATAGTCTTTTCCTCACATCCTTTGAAGCTTAATAGTAAATTCTCTATTATTTCTGACGCATGACGTTTGATTGATTAGTGTTGCCAGCTTCAACATTTTAAGTTTTAACTTTAAGTACCTAGAATCAGTGATATGAAAAAAGTATCTACGAAATTCGAAACGAGTATTGCCTCTTTTGTTTTTGACTACATAAATGTATAATATTTTTGAAGCTATATTTTAGAAGTGGTAGTAAGCAGCTTTCCACTTACAGAACTCATACCTTCGCCGTTAGATATGTACGGTTTAATGAAAGAGTTAAAGGTAGGTACCTCAGTATAATAGTGTATAAATAAGTTAGAATATCATAATGTTGTTATATTATTTTATTTTAGTAGTAAATTTCATATTTTATTTTATATTTACATGTCTAAGTAATAAAAGTTTTAGGATTGATACATTTTTATTAATCTAAATGTAATTTATTTATTTATTCAATAAACAAATAAATATCGTATATTGTTGGGCTAAAATGAACCTGCCTTTTATTTACAATTTTTTTTTATTTTTTATTTAATATGTTGATTTTATTATTTCAATTATATTGATTCAATTATTATTAACGATATTATCAATTTGATTATCATTTATTCTATTATTCCTACTATGTATAATTAGGATAACTGTATATTTGCTCTATGGTCTGGCCACACTAGTGTTTTCAAAGGCTGAGATGGCTCATAAGGCCGAAGAAGCCAAGGCCGAACGAATAAAAAAAAAACTAAACCAAGGCTGAGAATTATAAGAACAATGAACAAATAAGGACATATGTGAGTGTATTATATTCACCCTAACACTTTTTATATAACAGTTTTATCATAGAAAAGTAAAAATAAATGTTAATACAAATGTGGTATTCAAGACCTCAAATCACAAAGCTTTTCATTCGAATTAAAATTTTGAAATAATGCTTTATAAATGATGAAATATCAATTAAGAGCCCATGATTTACTGAGTGGTATTGACTCTTAATGTAGAAAAATATTGTTGAATCATGTGAAAGGATGCGTCTGCTGGAGATGGATGTCAGGATAGTGAGGTATGAACAAAAGATATTATTCGGAAGCCTAATAATATTCAATCAAGTTTGTACAATACATACTACTAAACTAAAACTCTCTTTTATTAGTTAGTTTAGTAGATTTAACGAATTTAAAATCACGGTACTAGGTAATTAGTATGATTGTCCAAGTTAGTAATTCAGAATCGTTATTATATTATCGCCATAAGCAAAAATTTAAATATAAAATGGAATATAATTTGATGACGTTTGTTTGTAAAATATGAGATGGCAACACTGCTAACGCCAACAAGGCTAATATTTATTTTTCAACCTTTCCATATTTAAAATTTGCTTATGCTGCTGATAATTATTCAGAACAACGAAGTGGTTTGAAACTTAGGTACAGACGCCAGCACATTCAGCTACCCCAATCTGTCAAATTTATTTTATAGATTTTCAACTTTATCACATAAGCATAAGGTTCACTTTCAATAGGTGAAATTTAACAGATTGGGGTAGCTTGATGTGCTGGCGTCTGGACAATATTTGATACACGCTCCCCGCGCTACTGCCGCCCCACCGTCGCTGACTTCGTGACCGAGCCCTTAGGGATACCATTAATGACCTAAACATGAAACATGTCCTCAACAGACACTTTTAAGTACTCAATTACAATGTATCTTAGTATTTTTTATGTTTGTTATTGTCATGTATTTTTATTTTAATGTTCTGCCATTATCTTTTCTAATCGTCTCTTTGTGTAATTATTTAGTTTTAACTGTACAGTGGCACATTCAAACCAAATAGGTATAAATGTCACTAAATAAGATAAAGTTTATGTTAATCCATTTAATTAATTAAAAAAATAAATCCCACATGAGATTTCATTTCTTTTCAAAATTATATTTCACAAAGTTACACTTTACACGTAACATTTTTGAACTTTTCTAGTTAATTAGTTATTTTAATTGATTCCAAAGAGGTAGACGGTACTTCCTTCGGCTGATTGTTTTTCGTGTATGTACACCGATTACTTCAGTTATCCAACAGACGGATTTTGATTAGATATTTAAATTATATATTTTTTTATTTAAATAAATTATCTGCGCAAAATGTCGGGCGTTGTACAAATATTACGATATTGGTATATTTTTGTTACGCGCCCGAGACCAAATACACAGTCACTAAAAAGAATAACACACACACATTAAAGCAGTTAAAAAACACCCACTTCATAACCAAAAAGTGTTGACAGTTTTAAATGATTGCCTTGATTTACTAACGATTATGAGCTACTCATTTAATTAATCTGTGTAAACCCTAATTACGTTAGAACAAGTAAGTATTTGAAATTTATGTAATCCGTGGAGCCTGCCTTATCACATATTATATGCTGGATTGTCCTTAAATAAGTAGGTTGTTAAGTATTACATATTTTAAAATTTAAAGGTATTCTATATATTTGAAGACACCGAGCTAGAAGAACGTAGAGGGCTCTCAGCGTAATTTGGTCATTTAAGCGACAATGATCTGACAACCCTATTGGGTAAGGGCGAAGTCATCTGTTGACCACCACAGTTGTGTTCTGATGGCAAAGCAAAGCCCAGCACGCCACCGTCACGACTACATACATATGTTCGTGACGTTCTGGGTTAAATAGCAAGAAAGGAAGAGAACTAATTAAATTACAAACAAATTATATAAATTTAAATCCCGGATCGAACTTACACCGTCTACCAATCCATGGTAGGCAGGCGCTCTGCCGTTAAGTCACGAACGACGCACGCCAGCAGATCAAATTCATGAGTTTGCTTACTTACGGAGGATGTAGCTGCTGTCCATTGACTTAGTTTATAGAAAAATGGCGAGATGTGTCCATTATTGCATATTATTAAGTAAGTAATCTTTATTTTGCTCAAAATATGGTACAGACAAGATTTTATAGTCATAACAATTACAGTTTCATATATTTTGTCGACAATGACATGCGAAATTTTATCAAATCATGTAGAGACGCCAGCACATCAACCTACCCCAATTGAAAATGAACCTTATGCTTATGAGATAAAGTTGAAAATGTATAAAATAAACTTGACAGATTGGGATAGCTGGATGTTCTGGCGTCTGTACATTATAATATTCTAATACATTGTACAAAAAAAAATCGTGTTTCTTAGTTTCTGTGTCAACATTGTAGTCCCTATAAAACAAACATCAACATATCCTGAGGTCAAAGAATTCTTTTTTGGTATTACTCGGGTATATGTATAAGCTATATCACTACAAATCTCTCATCTCATAGCCAGATGCTATCACCGGTCTGTAAGTGATTAGCGAGGTCAAGTAACTAGGCTCCGGTAGTCCATAGATGAGTGACCGCCAGAGGGGTTTAATTTCTGAGCGTCTCCGTGCTCCGGAGGGCACGTTAAGCTGTCGGTCCCGGTTGTAGCCATTAGGCAACAGTAGTTAAGCCATGTCAGAAGCCTAAGGGCTCCCGCACACGAGCCACTTGCCACAACCACAAAACGCCGCCACTGGCATATTTCCTATAGTTTTCGTACATTTTGTATGGACTCGCCGCACACGGTTGACGCCGGTGGCCGCCACACTCTTCTAACTACTTCTACTGTCTAGCTTCTCGTGGCGGCGTTTGTGGCTGTGGCCCGTGGCTCGTGTGCGGCGACACTAAGGCGGCTTGAACAACTCTGACACCTGGGTAACCACTGCCCACACGATAAGATGATAAGAAGAAGACTACAAAGTTTCATCAAAATTGTTTTGGTTATTCGTTCGGTAGTTTTTACGTGAAAGAGTAACAAACATCCACATATTCATACTCACAAACTTTCGCATTTATATATTAGGAGGACGGCTGACCGAACCTCGGGGGTCCACGGGAAGAAGTTCGCCGCCTCTACGGAGGTGTCGTGCGATCTATGGCCCTTTACGGGGCGCCCGTCTGGTCTGAACGCCTGACGGGCGCCTCCCGCTGCAGAGCAATTCTGAATAGCCTGCAGCGTGTGGTGGCCATACGGATCGCACGAGGATACCGTACGGTATCCTTTGAGGCGGCGACACTCTTGGCGCGCCTCCCGCATTTCGATCTCCTGGCGGCTGTCGACGCGGCGGTTTTTACCGAAATACGCGTCCGCCAGGGGAGTGGGGGGGCGCCGGACCGGACGCTCATTGAGTATAGACGGGATGTACACCGGCGCGTACTAATACAGTGGCGCGCACGACTTGAGTTGCGCCTGAACGCGCGCCAACGTGCCGTCGGTGCTATCCTGCCTCAACTCGAGGCCTGGGTGGGAAGGAAGGGTGGTTACGTCACCTACAGACTGACTCAGATACTCACCGGACACGGGTGTTTCGGTGAGTATCTGAGCCGGATCGGCCGAGAAGTGACGACACATTGTCACCACTGCGGAAGCGACCTGGACTCGGCCCAGCATACGCTGGAAGAGTGCCCGGCCTGGGAGGCCGAGAGGCGAGTCCTGGTCGCAGCGATCGGACGGGATCTGTCCCCACCAGCGATCGTAGGCGCGATGCTGGCGGGTGACAAATGGGACGCCGTGGTCTCCTTCTGTGAGGCAGTCATGCTCCAGAAGGAGGCCGCCGAGCGGGTTCGGGAACGAGCCGATCCCGCTCGTAGACGGAGGAGGCGTCGGGGCGGCGGCGGCAGCCGGTAGCCCAACTCCCCTCGGGGCTGCGGTGGCAGTGTGAGAAGTGTCCTCTACTGCGGCCACTTACAAGCAGCTCCGGGAAGACAGCGATCTGTTTGTGGCACAGTCGCTGTGCCGGACTGGCAGGAGTCGGCAATAGGGGAGGGCAATTCCAAACCCTCCCAGGGTACGTGTCCCGACCATCTGAGACATGGCGCAAAAGAGGGGCACCGGAGCAGCATACCCGCGTTCCCGGGGCTCCTCCCATCAGGCGTCAAGAGAAGTCCACGGCAGGTAGGTTTAGTCGGTGCGAGTCCGACATACCCACCCGCAGACACTTTTTGCGGGTGGCATGCGTAGGCATTCCCCCTGCCTAAACTGAAAAAAAAAAAAAAAAAAAAAAAAAAAAAAAATAGGAGGACGGCTGACAGATATGTTCATTGTTACATATTATTTAATTTCAGTTTTGTACCGTTTCTTACAATCTAAATGCCATAAATTATACACTGATTTAATGTGTAAATTTTTTCATTTATAACGCTACATAACTAAAATTAACTAACTAATTAAAATTCTAAAATCCACTTCTATTACTTATGTACATATCTACAACATAACATAATTGTATGAATCGTTATCACGATTACCAACTCAGCATATCTCGGTTTACAAGCCAATCGATGCTTATAATAGAAAACAATATGATTTACTTAGTTAGTACATTGTTTACATAACTTTACGTGACATTCCCGATGGTTATTAAGTAATTTTGGGCAACACGATATCTGATAAGACTAGATATTCAGGGAATGTTACTAAAACCCATGATACATGTAACTTGGGGTATATAAAACTTGATTATTCATTTTGTTGATTATAGTATTCGAAATGGCGTCCACCTTGTGGTTTGGTTTCGCTTTACTTCTGAGTAACGTAAGCGAAACAATCAGTGGTTTTTTTATACTATTAGATAGATTTGTTTATTTAGTTTTGAATATTGCAGTCTTATAAGTTTTATGGTGCCCAAGAAGAGTTAAATGGACCTGGGGTGTATCGCCTAATTCGCCGATCATTGTGATCGTGTTCATTTTTAGTCTTCACCTATCTGGTGAAGATTAAAAATGACTAAACTATTCTTTCAATAACTAACTAAGCGAGTTTACTCCCCAGTCGGTTTTTGTTTCAAATACAGTTCAATTCAGAACGCAAAACTTAGTATAAGAATACCATTTGAAATTAGAATTTCGTTTAAAAACTGAGCATACTCGACATTGTTAAATTGATTGTTGTATAATACGTTTAGACGCTCATGCAAAGTTAAGCTTGGTAAATTGGAGTCCGTAACACGGGATACGTTCAAATCGATTCAAACAGAATCGGTATTCCTATTTTCCGAACCAAAGACTAGTTCGGAATACCGATAACAATTCTGTCCGAATCTGAACGTTCTAATAAAATATATGCAAATAATCTTTGAAAGTATTTCAAATTGCTATTTAAACATTGTTATTCCTGTAAACATTAAATAAATCGTTTTTCAGGCATTGGTGTGTTATGCCCAATACCCAGGAATGGGGGGCCCCGGGGGATACGGTGGGTTCGCGCCGCCACCGTACCCTATTATCGTGAGGGGGGATGACGATGATGGCCTAAATACTATTCTGCCTCTTCTAATTCTCCTCATGGCTGATGGCTTCGGGGGCGGGTTCGGCGGGGGATGCGGCGGCGGGTGCGGAGGGGGTTGCGGCGGAAACGGCGGTGGCAACTGTGGATGCCAGAACATACCCATCCCTTACCCCATTCCGATACCTATCAACAGCCCAATGGTAACATGCTAAATAGTTGTATATTATTTAGTAACTAGATTATCTTCATCATGTATTCATCCATAGTTTTTTTTTATTGTAACAGGCACTTTGGTTTATTACAATATAATAAATTCATGTAAACTAATTTTCTTTTGTTTTATTACCTCATGTATTATTGTTATTAAAAATGCGGCTTCTATGGACTTTTTGAGAAGTCTCCACAATTTTTTAAATAAATTTACAGAAAATATAAAATAATTAAAAATACATATATAACTGGAAATCGCATTCGTGGAAGTCTAGAGATAACAAATAAAAAAAAATTAACTAATTTTCGTAAATTTATTTATACTTGTGGCACCTGTCGCCCAGTGGTTAATGTAGTTGTCCTGCTACAAGTATTTGTGTGACCCATAGATAATTGTCCTAAATCTGGGTGAATGCTTTGTATCTGTGATTTGCATGTTTATTAAACACCCCGTATACAGACATTATAACCCTAGTTTATTATTAAATAATTTCATAAAATATACCAACATCATCTTAGCCGAAAAGACATCCACTACTACAGGGCTCCCCCCTAGGACCCTTGCAAGATCATCGACCCACCTTGTGGGAGGCCTGCCTAAGCTTCCGGTTCGTGGCGGTGGTGTTGGTGCTAATATATATCATAACATAATATTTAAAAATAAACAGATTTTTCTAAAATAGTACATGTGTATTTGATATAGACCTACCAATGCATAGATAGAATACTCTTTATTGTACACACTCAAACAGAAAGAAAATACATTGGATATAAAGAACATTATGCACAATGGGCGGTCTTATCGCCTTAAGCGATCTCTTCTAGACCTGGGTTCTAGTACTAACCATATTCAAAGTGAGGGCGTCTCAAATTAATTTAAGTTTCTTAACGAAAATAAACAAAAATCAGCTTACGATATTTTTTGACGCATTCACTCGAATGTGTAATAATTTTTGTACAACCAAGACAACACATGTCACAAACTCACAATCACTTACGTGTTTATAATTAAGTAAGGGGTTGGAGCTTACGCAACATGCAGATATATTAAAAAAGAATCGTTATATACCTACTACAAATACGTGTTTTAAAGACGCACAATCCAAGGTAATAAATATACCCACAACAGCGGCTTAGTATTATTAACAAACGAAAGTTTCGAGCAAGATAAGTTACTTTACTTTAGCTTCATATCACAAAAATACGTGCCAACATAGCGAACGACCTAATTTCATCATAAACTAGTAACATACTACGGTTTTGAAACACATAATATATAAATGGCTCAGATATGTTATTTAGATCACACTCAACCCTCAAAATGAGTGCAAAGAACCTTCAATATTTCTCTGCAGTTCTGCTAATTTTTAAGGTAAACAAAAATTCATTTTATCGAAATCATTTGCCTTCTAAACCAACTACTACTACTGAATTTTATATAAGTTCAGAAACATACATTTTAAACTATTGTGATTGTTTTCCAGATATGCTCGGTGCAAAGCCAAGTCGCGAGGGTTGAATATGTCAACCAACCCATTACATCCCCTACCATTGAATATATCAACCAACCAATTACAACCCCTATCATTGAATATGTAAACCCATCTTACGGTGCACCTGCTATCACCACTGGTCCATGCGTCTCAGCTTCGCCTCAACTAGTCGTGCCAGCTCTGATCAAGCCAATCGTACAACCATACGATTCCTACATGCAAGAATGTGCTCCTATCGTGCCAAGTTTTAACAATTACGACTGTGCTAGCGGATTCAACAGCTACCCCGGTGGATTTAACAATTACCCAAGTGGATACAACAATTACCCGAGTGGATGCAACAATTGCCCAAGTGGATGCAACAATTACCCAAGTGGATGCAACAATTACCCGGGTGGATTCAACAATTACCCCAGTGGATACAACAGTTATCCTGATTATTTTCCTGGATACTATAACTCCATGCCCCCAATAATTGTGGAAGACGATGATGATGATACCTGGAATACTCTTCTATATTTCCTCATTTTTGCTATGAGCGGTGGTGGTTGTGGAGGATATGGCGGCTGTGGTGGTGGCGGTGGTTACAGCGGTGGATGCGGCGGAGGTTGTGGTGGTTCATGTGGTGGAGGTTGTGGTGGAGGATGTGGTGGCTGTGGCGGATCATGCGGCGGTAACTGCGGTGGTGGTTGCAGCAATGGGTACTCTAACGGCTACGACAGCGGATGCGGTTGCGGCGGTGGCTGCAATGGTAACTGCGGTGGATACGGAATCAATGGCTTCAATTCTAATGGACCTTATTCGTATATTCCTTACCCCATCCCTATGAGCATGCCAATGAGCGGTAATTGTAACTGCGGATATGCCGCCGCTGGAGCAAATCCGTATGCTGAAAATGTTTATGAAGAAATAATTCCAGCATCTCCTGCAGGACCAAATGATGTAATTAATCTAATTATTCGAACTGATTCTTGTAATTGCTGTTCGTAAATATATGAATGACAGAAACTATACCTTCATTTTATTTAATGATATAAAAAGAACTTTAAGGTATGTTTAACTTTTTACTAAACGTGTATTGTTTATAGTTCATCACTATTGTTCTGTTAAAAACTGTGAAATTAAGGGTATAATAAGTTGGTGGTTTTTTTAGTTAATAAAATGGATTTATTCAGAGTTCACACTTTTTGAAATCAACTTATTTTCACCCTACTGTTCAGTACATGACATGGACCGAGCGACACAGTACAAAAGAAATGTGTGAATGCTTTATTATTTTTTATTCCAGAAACAACTAAACAAAAGTTAAATAAAATCCTAAACATATTTGTCTCTAATACAATCATGAACTTTATAATTAACGTATAATATACTAGCTTACAGCTTTTGTTCTATTTACTAGTATAGGTGCAAGATTCGTAGCAAATATAAATTCATTGTCTTTGCCCATTTCTCTGATAAATGAGTCCCAACTATCTATTGATGAGGATCTGATAATTGCACCGCCGGAAGAAATATAGAGACATTTCTCAAAAGCTCTTAATAAAAATATAAAGATTTGAGTCAATTTAGGAAACCATTTATTTTATGTAATCACTGCTCCTACATATGTACAAACAAAGCACATCCAAACTCTGAATAACAACATAGGCCCATACATACTACATACAGCTACATAGAGCCCTAAACATGTGGACAGCGAGGCAATAGTAGTTGATTACCTTAACCACTGAGCCATAAATGCAGTCGCCGTGATTTAAAGATTTAATAGTTTAATGAGTAACCATATACATTAAATAAATACATTCGTAAAAAAGATAAGGTTTTAAATGAATGACAGTTATGAAATACCGAAACACTAGCATAGTTTTTGAACGAAAACGGAATATAAAAAGATTTCTCTACCTTTCTCGACATATAAAATGAAGCGCAAGAACTGAGAAGATGACTCCGAGGAGGCAAGTTGTATTTTATAATCTACTATTAATTCAGGTCAGTAAATTAAAATTTTCTTTGAAAAGTAATATGTTGCATGTCGCTTCCATTTCAAGCGCATTAGCCGACTTGGCATGAGAACTTACGTCCCTTGTAAATCGAGAAAATAATTTAGACGAGATACCAGATGTGTTTAATGCTATCGCACCCGGTGACTTTAGCAATGGAATTCTTACACGGTGTTCTGGAGGAGTAGTATAGCGCTAAACGTTACTAACATTTCAGTGGGGTAGAGTAAGATTTATAAGCAGCTCGACTGAGGGATAGTAGAGTTAGTAATGTTGCCAGATCTCATCAGGGAGCGGCAGGACATTACTGCTTACCATCTGATGGATCGTAACCTTGTTTGCCGACTTGGCAAAGTAAGTTATCTTAAGACCTAAGACAAGCAAAAACTACTGGGGTCTGATAACGTAAAAGAGTATTTCCATATTATCTCAAAACTCATCCGTTTTCATACAATTAAACACGTGCTCATTCTTATAGTATCTCTCATAACTAAAGTATCTTCTGTCTTCAAAGTTATTAAGTAACTATAGAGATTGATAACTATTTCGGAAAAAAATTTAAAGGGGACATTTTTAAGTTCCTCTTTTTTGGCGTATTTCTAATGTCTAGAAAAAGTTGTACATATTTAGACATTCAGAATAGTTTTTAGAACAATCAGTTAAAAATTTCGTATGATATGCGTAAGAGCAATATTCGCTATATTGCTCTTCTTTTTCTACAATTTCTTTTATTTGTGTACTTTTGTCTTTTATGCGTGATATTTTCAACGCTAAATTTTATATATTAGGTTGTTTGTGATGTACACTTGATAAAGGCGCGGTCTTCGCTTATGTGTAATATACCAGAGGGCACCCGACAAAATCTTAAGTCTATATATTACGACGTGATGAACCACTTTTTTCTTGTTTCAGATTCATCTAATCAACTGCCAATGGAATTTTGATCCTTATCAGTCATTTTACAACTATGATTCTTACAGTTCTTATAATTATCCACATCATCGATTGAATACATTAGACCCAATTTGTATGTATAACCAAGAAAATACAATGTATCCTTGCGGCGTCTATAATCAATTAACTTATCCTTACAACCAAATAAATAATTTGAATCCTTATGTTCCTGCTCCTTGCAATCAATTTAATCCTTATTATCCATGCAATACTTTAAATCCATACTATAATCAATTTGACCCTTTTAATCCATACAACCAAATAAATAATTTCGGATCTTGTAATCCTTATATGAATTATGGATGTAATTTTGGGGCACCATATGTTGACCTAGCATGTGAAGATGATGATGACGATTCTGACGTGGAAGTCATCAACACAGGACCCAGTCAACCAACGATCATAATAATTAGAGACGACGATGATGACGATGATGACAATATTGTTCAAGACACTTTCCAGATGGAGGAATTATTGGCTTTACTAATACCCCTTTTAAATAGTAATAATAATAATAATAACAATTATAGGGACAACTGTGGTCCTCCTCCTCCACCACCGCAGCAATGTTGTTGCTGTTGTTGTGGTAATAATAATAATTTTAATGGTAACGCTAATAATTATAATAACAACGGAAATGGTAATTATTATAATAACAACGGCAATGGTAATAATTTTAATAACAACGGCAATTTTAATAATTTTAATAACAACGGCAATTGTAATAGTTATAATAACAACGGCAATGGTAATAATTTTAATAACAACTTCAATGGTAATAATTATAATGGTAATAATTATAATAACGAACGCATTAACACTATATATAATAACAACGGCAATAGTAATATATATAATAACAACGGCAATAGTAATAATTATAATGACAACGGCAATCCTAATAATTTAAATAGTTATTGCGGAGAATATAATAATAATAATTGTAGATGTTGTCCTGTAACTCATATTACTATTGTATTACCAAATAGAAGTACAGAAGAACAATAAATTGATAAAATACTTATATAGTATGCATTAAAATGAAGATTTTATAAGTGATTGTTTGTGATGGGGAATTCTTCAACAAAATGTCATAATAGAGGACACGAAACTGCCGGAAGCAATCTGCCTACAGCAATGCCACGCCCTATATTTTATCATTGTTATATCATTTTTAAGAATAAATATTAATTAATCAACACGTCCTTTATTAAGCATACCCACGATCCTACTCCACTGTACGCCACCCATATGTCAATGTGTTAATCGTCATTTTGGAAACGTTCCATTTTAAAAAGAACTAAAAATATTAAATCATGAAAGAAGTTAGAAGTATGTCTTGAAAAATTGTTATGGCATGGTGGCTATATTATTATATTTAAACATATGAATTTTCATCATCATCATCATCATGTCAGCCGTATGAAAAGCACTGCTGGACAAAGGTCTCCCCAAAAGGTTTCCATTGCATTATGACCATCATTTATCGGGACAAGTCCCTCCACTTACCCACCACTGCAACTCCTGTAAGCCAGGATCAACAGTGGCACACAATGAAATGACACTGAGCGGTGAGGCTCAGGCATATCCCAGGGAATCAATGTAACTGTCTTGGATCCCGCAACGAATTTAATCAGCAAGAAATAAAAGGAGGAGTTAGAAAATGAATTGTTCCACTTCCCTCCAGAGCAAAGCGGGAGACAGAATGATGTAAAGAGGCTATAGCCTCATAAAACGAGAGAATTGCAACTAGAGAAGCCAGCTGCAAAAGCACCGAGGATCAATTTAGGGGTCCTAAGTGAGCTGTTATATTTGATTCCAATAGTAGGTATGGCAAAAGCGCTTAAACGCACGGAAGTTGTTCCTTGTTGCTACAAGATCCGTATAATAAACTAATCCAGATATTGTCAAGCTGTTTAACATAAAATTTCGCTGATTTTGCCAGAGATCACAGTCCCAAAGGATATGGTGAGCAGTTTGTTCATATTCGTTACTGGAAGTTGAGCGCAGACAGATTGATGACCACGACCAGAAGACCACCATTTAGAGGGATATGCCATAATCGCCACGCTTGGCAAACGTTTTGGCGATCGCAATAAGAAGGTCATAGTCCTCAAAAGAACGATGTTGCCCGTTCTATTGAATATGGGTATCCCTACGGGTATCCCTACGGGATGAGATGGGATGGCGATAATCTTGTAAGCCGTCAAACACACAGCCAAATGGATTTTACTTAATGATAAAAGAATATGTGCATGTTATATTCAGGGAGGATACAGCTTAGCTTCCGTCTCGTTTCCAAAGTTTGGAAACTAGATTTTATATTAGTTCATCCTTTATTGATATGTTTTTACTGCAAGGCAAAGCCATTCCAGCTAAGAAAATGGTGCCATGCGATTGTTTATTTACTCAATAAAACATACTAGTTATTAGACTAGACTAGGTATGTCTATATATTTAATTAACATGGTTTTCTAATTCTAACGTAAACAATTACAGACACTGGTTTATATTTATGTTTTGGACATTTGAACTTTTGACCTTTTAAATTTCTTTACATGACTCTCATGTAAAGAAATTTTCAATTTCCCTATATTTGTGTGTCAGGGTTTAAACATATATTGTATGTGTATTCTACTTTCCGCGTAACATGGTTTTCTAATTCTAACGTAAAAAATTACAGACACTTATTTATATTTATTTATGTTTTGGACATTTGAACTTTTGACCTTTTAAATTTCTTTACATGACTCTCATGTAAAAAAATTTTCAATTTCCGTATATTTGTGTGTCAGGTTTTAAACATATATTGTATGTGTATTCTATTATACAGAACATGACTATTTATATATTCGTAGTAACAAGCGATTCATATCGATATAAATGTTATAACAACGTCTCACAGCGCTAAGCCTGAAATCGTATAAAATAGACAGCACATGACTAGAATCATAGAAAAAACAATATTAAATCTTAACACTTAATCAATAAGAATGATTTTACAGCAGTGAAATGTGTTGCTTGTTTACTTTGAACCTACGCTGAGCCATGACAAATAGTAGCTTGTGCGTTTTGTAGACTAGGTAGAAACTATTTTAGAAATATATATTTTTTAAAATATCACTGTGAATCTGCATGAGAAAAAAATTACAAAAGGCCGCGTAAACCAAGCCACGACCCACTTATTAGACGCGTCATGGGCCGAAATGGACTCAGTATTGTAATTATAATTTATTCAATACTAGGTACAAGATTAACATATTATTATTATTATTGAAATAACCTAACTTATCAACTAAAGAAACATAAATAAAATAAATACAAACATAAATAAAAAGTCTAACCAATGAGCTTATGCGTCAAAAAAATTCATCGACATCGCTTTGAACCGGGAACGTACCCAGAAGGCTGGCAGCATTGCCACGTTGAATGGCAATGCTAATTCTTTGACCTAAGTATTGGCCAGCCCTCTGATCACGTGAAGCATCGACCAGACGTTTTGATATGTCGCGAAAAAGGGTTAAAGCGTTTGGACCCCACGGCCCGAGCGTTTCAACTCCAAATGGCTCAAACATATAGTTACCAATAAGGTTCACATATTTACGCCGTTTAGAGGTCTCCGCTAAAGCAGCAGCAGCGCCGGCGCGTCCACTGGTGTTTGGAAGATGCGAAGGCGCCAAGGTGTCGACGCAGGTTGCATCCCACACCAGAGGCCTTCCCAACTTCCAAGGTAGCAAGGACATACCATCGGGCCTCTTGCCATCGTCGCGTGCCAGACCATTAGGTTCGAGTATGGCAGGCACGCCAGCGGCGACAAGAGCCCGGCGGATAATATCATTTAGGCTACCATGACGGGGTATTCTACCGGCGCTTCTGCTACACGACAGGCCATGATGTCCAAGGTGGCCGACAGCTTCTCCACAGTTACAGCGATGAGGAGCGACGCAGGGTATGCCAAGACGGAGGCAGGTGGAGAGACGGAACGTGCCGTCATCCAGCATAGTCCCTAAGTTTGATGACGGCAACGCCTGCAGCCAAAGTCCCGATTCCCACTCTCCGACAGCCAGCAAGCGAGCACGTTCGGCAACGTCACCCGTAGTATTCAGAAGATTATCTCGGGTGAGGCTGCAGATAGGCTGGTCCCACTGTCTCTGTGAGGAAGGGTTTTTTGGAAGGTCTGTACTTGGGCAAGTCATTTTCCATGTATTTATTGCGTCGGTCAAACATGGCACCTCAGAATTAACCTGCGAAGAGTACAGAATTTTACGGGTTAGTTCTTCGGTGCTATGGACCGACGACAAATACGCGGGTAAACTTATACTAGAAATTTTGCGGACACCAAGGCCCCCAAAACGTACCGGAAGGGTAGCCTGTATCCACGCTCGGTCGTCCATGTCCACATTTAAAACTAAAGATAAGGTGTTTCTTATAATATTGTCTACCTTTTCCAACAGGGCCAAATGTTTCCATAGGTGGGATGAACGAAGCACGTATGTAAATTTGGGAACAAAAAAACAATAACGTGTTATTGTATAAGCCGAATGAATATTAATTTTGGTAAAACGGTCCGAAACTTCTTGAAAATTTTGAATTTTTTCGTCTATAAAGGGGAGGTAAACCTTCATCTAAGACTGGGGACCCAAGGAGGCGAAGCGAATTTTTCTGTAGAATATTCAAATTCGGGGCTATGGAATTGAACTTTTGAATCGTCTGAAATTTATCAGTCGTGTCCGAGATATATAATTCACATTTTGTTACATTTAGTTCAAGACCAATTGATGAAAATTCTTTTTTAAGAAAAGTAAGATCCTTAAGAACCGTTTCCACGTCCCCTCCTAGGGTCCCGTCATCTAGATACCATGTATTAAATTTCGAATTTAGTTGCTTAATAATTGGATGAATCGCGAGGCTGAAAATGACAGGCCCAAGAGGGTCGCCCTGTTGGCAGCCGACGGCAGATTCTAAAAGATGGTTCTTGTATAATAATTTGGTTGGAATCCGGTAACATTGCCAAAGAAAAGCATATATTTCAGGGGTTTCTTTTTAATTTCGGCCAACAAGACGTCCCTATGTACAGAATTAAAGGCATTCTTTACGTCAACCTTCAGGATGACCTCAGCTTCCCCACTATTTAGATAGGTTGATAAGGCGTGAACGGCAGCCTCACAGCCGCCCTTGGAACCGAAACCTACTTGGAGAGGCTGGAAAGTATGAGAAAGTTTGCTGTAAAAGAATTTACAACAAACTTTTGCCACCGTACGCCTGTAAGTGCTTCCCACAGCAATGGGACGAATACCGCCATCACGCTTGTACAAAGCACATAGATTGGCCCCATACAAAACGTCAATAATGGCTCCGTCCACTCCACCGCGGAGCATTAAATTGACCAAGGCCGTCAATTCTTCCAGCAAGGTTACGCCGGCATTCCCAGCACTAGGACTAGTAAGGTCTTTGAGGTGTTGGGGTGACAAACCGTCGAGACCTCCAGCGGAACCGTTACGAAATGAATTAATAGCCTCGGCCACGTCGCGGGATGTTGCAATATGTACTGTGGCACCATCATTGGGAGGAGAGGGGAAACTAAGATCTGCAACTGGCGCGGGATGCTTGTTTTTTAAAGCAGCAAGTGTATCCGGAGTACACGGTGCCAATATGTCGCTACTAAAAAGTAAACGAGCTGCTCCACCAATATCGCCTTCATTTAACTTTGATTCTACATGTTGAAAGAAGGTTTTCTTGGAACGATAATTACGTGCCGACAGGGGGGTAAGAACTGGTAGTGGATGGGTACAATTATTTTTAATTTGGGAAGTCAAAGTGTTTTTTTTATTAGTAGATTTGTCTACATGTAGGACTCTATATGGAAAAGTCAGTAAAAGTTCCCAGGCTGCATATGAGTTCTCCTGCGTCACACGACGGATACATTGACCAAGGTATTCAGCAACTAAGGGTCTTGACCCCCGGGGAACATGTTTTAAAACGGGGGTTGTATGTTTGTATAAGGAAAGTGTTTTCCAAAGTGGTTGAGTATCCGCCGTGCAAGTGGGGTCGGAGGGCACATCCTGAGTCTTATGGATTTTACCGATGTGTACCTTCAGGCCCCGACGGCCTTTAAAGAAGCGCGGTTGGGAACAATATGTGCACCTCACCGGGACGTCAAGTGACGAAGAAAGTTGTTCCGTCTCCGCTTCACCATCTCCAAGGCGGTGGCTCATTGATTGCACTTAATACAAGTTCAAAGCAAAATTACATAAAAACACAAAGCTAAATAGAAAATATTATAAGTTACTTAAAGAAAACCAATTGTCATTGTCATAGGTAAACTGTCAGCGTCCGACATCTCGAGCATGCGTAGTTTGGGTTGACCTGCCGACACCCGGAAGCCCCGCAAGGCATCGTGGATAACACCAGACCTTCTTTAATAATGCTGGGTTCTGCCTTCGTGACAATGATTATTTGCAGACGTCGTAAGGCGTTGATTTTCTTGTCATGAAAATTTCGATTACTTCCTTTATTTTTGGATGAAATATGGATCCACCATAATGTTCTTGAAAAATTAAATACTGTTGAATGTTTCCTTGGCTTTCAGAAGCAAATAATAATAGATAATTTTATTTTCTAAATAATAATTTTATTTGATAGGTGTGACTACGTCAAACGTCAAATATTTTTATGTATTGTTACTTCTTATTTGTGCATAGATAATAAAAACTAAAATCTCTGCTGTGTGGTGATGGCAAAAAATATCATCACCCCATCTCATCCCGTGGGGAACGAAGAAATCGTCCGACGGAATACCTACCAGAGAACGGGCAACAGCGTTTTTCTGTGAACTATGATCATCAAACTGCGATCGCCAACCCGTCTGCTAAACGTGGCGATTATGTCATATCCCCCCATTCTTTGGGGAGGCTCTTTTCCAGCAGTGTACGTACTTTAGCTGACATGAATAAAAACTTTAATCTTTATACCTACATATCACACCAGCCACCGAACCCAGTACGGTCTCACCTCACTACCTGCCACCGTCATAAGAAACCTATCAGATAAAAACAGAATTATATACATACTCTATATGCTACCTCCCTCTATATGCTATAAACGCCATGCTTGGCAGATGGGTTGGCGATCGCAATAAGATGGTCATTATACACAGAAGGAAACTGCTACCCGTCCTCTAGTAGATATTCCCTTCATTTGAAATTAAAATGCTGCAAGGTATTCCATAGGGGAGAAGTATGTCCCTAATCGATTGAGCAAAATAAAGCTATGCTCTATATAGAGTATACCTTGCTCTATCTATTTCAAAATACAAATCGGCACTCATCAGACCGCAAAGGGAATAATGAGACAAAGTCACAGGTAGGGTTTGAAGTACCGGAAGTTGAAGGTCGTAAGGAGACAAAAAGATCAATCATGCTATAAGAGATACATTGCCTGTCAGGGTACAATATAAACAAATGAGACGTTACACATAAAATGCCTAAAAATGTATAAAATTAAATTAAGTTCCTTTGTAAATCCTGACAAAGTTAATAAGTTGAACTTGCGTATTATTAAGAGCTGGCTAAGCTGATTGAACGAATGATTTAGTTATTTTAACTGTTTTTTTATTTAATCTTTAATCACGATTAAGATGATCGGCAACTTAGGCTACAGCCTCCAGGATGTCCAGAAATTAAATGGCTAAGGGCACCTGGTATACCGAAGGCGTATAATTGGTGAAATAGTTTAGCATAGGACATTATTCACAGTCGGTCCTAAGATAATTGATATACTACTTATCTTTTGTAAATAATACTTACTTACACCCAGACTCAGGACAAACAGACATGTTCATGCACACAAATATCTGTCCTGGGTGGAAATCGAACCCACGACCTCCAGCGTGCAAAGCAAGCATTTACCAACCAGGCCACAGGTCCATCAAATAATATAATAAAGATAAATAGAGAGAATTAACAGAATCAACAGACTTCTTATTAAGAAGGTGATCCAGATATCTATCACGTAATAATAGTAGTTTCAAAAGGCTTCCTGTATATAAATACTTGTCCACTAAATATAAAGAAGATTTGGCAAGTATTATTTAATGCATAGGAAGTTTACTTTCCTCCTTCAGAATTTTTTCTACCCATCAGGCATTTGGCAAAACATGCCATGTTTGAGATGAAAGGTGAATGAAAGAAATGAAAGGAATATAAAATCGTATCAATGACCATTTACTGCTTTTAGCTATAAGACCGTCAATTGTAAGTCATAGTTCTATGCATGTGATGGTTTGGTGGTAGAGTGTTCAAGCACAGATCACGTGGTCTGTGTGTCAAATCCCGGTTCGACACAGGGTTATTGGAATTTTTGGGACCTAAATGTAAAATACCTAGCAGCAGTCTTTATATAATTTATCCATTGTTTATATTTAGATATATAAAAGTAAGTTTGTCGGTTGTGTGGTTGCCATATATATATTATATATCTTCCTAGTTTGGGATCAGATGGCAGTGAGTAAGTTGTCCCAAATTATAGAAGACCTAACAACGAAACGTAATATAATCGTGATTTCAAAATTTTTAAGTACCACTTTCGAGCTAAAACTCTGTATAAGCTAACCGTTTGAAAACGATGTAATTATATTTGGGGTCGGGAAACTCGTACACTGCTGTACCGATATTAAGCAAACATAGCTAGGGACCCCGGCAAGGTTTTCAAATGAAAAAAACCGCCTCGGAATCGACCCATCCATTAGAGAGCTACGATGCCACAGATACACACACACACAGACAAACAAATTCAAATTATTTATTTGCGAAATATGAGTACATAGTGGTGTTAGTTTAACATTAATGTCCTGTCCATATTTTACCATTTCGGTGTGCAAATGTTGCTTGGGTACGCATGTAAAAGTCAAAAATAATTTTTGTTAGTCACATAAATTACAATTAATATCATGTCAATTTTACATTATTATTATCATTACAATTACTATCATTATACTCTTAATATTATTACAACATACATAACAATTATATTTATTTAAACTTACTAGTAGTAATTAAAAGATTTGTCATCAAAATATTCCTGGACCGAATAGTAGCATTTGTTTGTCAGAAATGTATGGAGTTCCTTTTTAAATATTTGCTGATCTATTTTATTTCTTATACTAATTGGTAACTTATTATATATGAGAGGTGCTGAAACATCGACGTCAAACTTATAACAGTCCTGTTTTGCGTCGGGGGTAAAAAAAAGATGCAAACGGAGATGGTGTGATGACCTGAACTCTTTTGTAACGACTGGCCTGAAGTTGCAAAACACAGGGAAATCTGGAAAACCAAGGGAGACGCCTTTGCTCAGCAGTGGGACACAGATATACATAGACTAGTATAAAACTAGCGCAATAATTGTTTGATTATTCTTAATACTAATTAATGACTATTCAAATTAAAAAACAAACAAATTTCATGTATTAACACGTGTACTGCAGTAGAACTATCGAAATATTGACTAACTGAAAACGTGGTCCTATCAGCCCTACGTG
Source organism: Pseudoips prasinana (assembly GCA_951640165.1). Classification (NCBI taxonomy): domain Eukaryota; kingdom Metazoa; phylum Arthropoda; class Insecta; order Lepidoptera; family Nolidae; genus Pseudoips; species Pseudoips prasinana. The sequence continues at coordinate 14,247,819 of OX621236.1, read as the reverse complement.
TCTGGTGACACAAATACCTATTTACGAAATTTGTGCAATTTCCTAACATTTCACTATGATACTGATTATTAGGAATATATAAAGTAAGACGACTCAGAATTGGTACTAAGAAGAGAATCCAACATGTCGTCTGTTAAATTTGTTGCTTTAGCCGCTGTCATGCTATTGCTGAACGTGAGTTGTATTTAATTAAATATATTATTATGTTTTACCCGCGTTAATGTTTATAAATTATAGCCTATGTGTTATTCGGATATATAAGCTATATTACTACAAAGTTACATAAAAAACCGTTCGGTAGGTAGTTTAAGCGTGAAGAATTAACAAACATACACACTCACCATCTTTCGCCTTTATAATACGAGCTGTGCCCCGCGGTTTTACCCACATTAAACTTTATAAATTATAGCTTATGTATTAATCCAGGGTATCAGCTAACTCCATGCCAAATTTTATTAAAATCACTCCAGCCGTTTAGACGTGAAGAAGTAACAAACATACACACTCACTTTCGCCTTTATAATATTAGTAGAAAGTAGGATTAGTGTGATGATTTAAAATAAACACTGACATAGAATAGTGATTCAATATATTCCCTGCTCACAAATTTAAATTTACTCGCAATCTAGATGTGAACTACGCATGAAGCACCTTTTACATCTCCACCTTAAAAGCGCGGCGTTAGGCGCCATTTTTGTTGCTTTTTTATTGCGATTTTAAGCAAGTAAATAAGACGATTGAGACAAAAATAACTTTATTGTGGTTGCCGTAATTAGAAGTTGTTTTTAATTAAAATATATTATGTTATGATTTAAAATAAACACTAACATATAATAGTGAATCGTATTCCCCGCTCACAAAATTAAATTTACTCGCAATCTATATGTGAACTACGCATGAAGCACATTTTACATCTCCACCTTAAAAGCGCGGCGTTAGGCGCCATTTTTGTTGCTTTTTTATTGCGATTTTAAGCAAGTAAATAAGACAAGTGAAACAAAAATAACTTTATTGTGGTTGCCGTAATTATAAGTTGTTTTTAATTAAAATATATTATGTTATGATTTAAAATAAACACTAACATATAATAGTGAATCAATGTATTCCCCGCTAACAAAATTAAATTTACTCGCAATCTATATGTGAACTATGCATGAAGCGCTTATTAGATCTCCACCTTATAGTAGAGCGCGGCGTTGGGCGCCATTTTAAACCCACGACCCAAATATAGGTGTCTTGCAATTTTGACGTCGATGTCTGTCTGTCTTTTTTACAGCTGACTGCCTAACCAAAATTAGTTCGATTTAAAAAATTTATTCCCACCATAGGGAGGGCAGCAATTACTAGAGGGCTTTACCGCCCAAAGGTGGGAAGTAGTATCTTCCACTCTCTACTAAGATCAAGTAAACACTACTTTCGGAGTATGAGAAATGAATAAATAGTTTTCACTTCTATCGGCAGTCCCCAAAGACTGCCTTATTCTTTACGAAGATCCAATGACTATTCTTATGAAGAAATTTCAACGTTCAGGTCCTTAATGGATATCCAAATATTTTCAGACCCATTTTTGCAAAAATAAAACTTGTAGACTTACATGTCTATATATTTATCGCGGACAGAGATAAAATCGAGAGACAGCGGCGCTATTCTATAATATTTGCTGATAAAGATCTACGAGAGATGAATATCTCTGGGACTCTACGCAAAATGATTTCACTTTCCTTTCGTATATATTGTTTGTAGACGATTTTGACCTTCACAAGTCTCGAGAAAAACCAAATCTGCTGACATAACAATATTCATGGCAAACTTAAGGACCTACAGAATATTTCTTATTTTTATTGAATAAACAGACATTCAATTTATTTATTAGATAGAGCACGAAATAACATACCAATATCTACGATTTATTTGTATACTGAGGTTTCAACTCGAACTCGTAAGTGTTATGGGTGTTATGAGACAGATTTGAAGTTGGGACATCATCATTCATATTAAAGGGCATTTCTTTAATAAATATGTACATAATCACTTGAGACAAGCCTATGTCTGTGTATGTTCAATAATAATCCAGAAGTACATAAGAAGTGGGGTTTCCTAGCCTTGAACCCACACAGAAAGTTTATACAGCTACTACAGCACATGTGGCGAAACAGCCTTTTGTTTCGGGTTCATTCCCCGCACTGTACAATGTGTAACCCATATATTATTGCTCGTAGTCTGAATTGTTGACATGGTTCTTGACTAAATTTAAATAATTCCAGTAACTTTTATTTTTCTCCTGTAATTGTTTGTGTGTGTTTGATACGTCCCCCCGTATTGAATCACAAGGTTTCTCAACATACTTAACTTAATACAATCGTTTTTGCTTCGCAGATGCACTGGGCTCACTGCCAGTTCTACCCTGGCTACGGTGGTGGATACCCAGGCATGTACGGCCGCGACGATGACAATGACCTAGAGGCCATCCTGCCCATCCTCATCTTGGCTATGTTCGGAAGAGGAGGAAATGGGTTCGGAGGCTTTGGAGGCTGTGGTGGTGGCTGCGGGAACGGCTGTGGCGGTGGATGCGGATGTGGGCGATGCTGATGAAAATTAATGGAGGAACTCCGTCTACTTTCATTGAACCATATTTTCACAATTTAACTAATTTTCTCACCTCACAGCGTGTACTAATACAGCCTACTACAAAATTTTATAAACCAATAAATATATACGTTATATTGAATTTTACTATCGCATTTTTATTGCCATATCTACAATTAAGTAAACTTATCACAATGTATTAAGTATGTTGACAATATTCGATGCAAGCTAATTTACCAAAGAATTGATAGATTGAAATAGATACCACACGTATTAAGTCGGAAATTTGTCATCAATTCGACAAATATTATTAGCAAATTTAATGCAAATACTTCAATAAGAACCAAGTCAAAATTATTAAATACCCATTACTTTACCGATTGTGAACCAATATAAATTACTAATTATCCAATAATTTCATAAAAAATATTTTTAAAAAGAAGTAATTAATAAAATACGTACTCAGTAATTTGTGTAATATGTATTTATTATATTTCGTACTGCTAGTAACACTATGGGTAAGTTATGATTTTTCCTTATATATAATATAATTAATTTATAAATAGATATATTATTGACATTGTTTATTATGACTGTGACTACTTATTATTGCAGAATGGTCATTGCCTTAATCCAAATCGGACACCACAAGGTGTTTTAGGTTCCAGACAGACTAATTCCAAAAAAGGTGACCAAATAAAACCAGCCAGATACACCGTAAAAAGTGGACTAAGCTATGATTCAAATACCCCAGACCTTCCGGTTGATTACTTTCCAGACGTGGAATATCCAGGCAATATAGTGGAGTCATCAAAACCGTTCTATCTAACGGTGACTCCATTTTCGGACGATGTGAAATCCTCTTTCAAAACCCTTATAGCTAAAGAAAATAAAAAACCAACATACAAACCACCCAATAAACAGGAAGCAAAAGATAAGTTGTATTTAACATCACAAAAGATTGGAGAAAAGGACGTGCTAATTACGGTCACTAAAGGAAAAAAGAATCATTCAGATAATAAGCTTTCAAACGAAACGCTGCCTAACGTATCGCCTGTATCCTTAGAAATGATAGAACAACACGGTGAACAAGCCAAACATTGTCAAGTCGATGGCATGGATCAATTATTTACAAATGCAGAAATTTCATCAAACCTAGAATATACTAACAAGTCGAGCCAATTAACTTCAAAATTATATGCTACACCATTTACTGCTACTGATTTTGCATTAATATCTTCATCATTGCCACCAAATAACAGTAAAAACATTAGCAATCAATTTGCAAACGAAACAAACTTCAATGAATCCCAGGAATATGTGGAAACTGAAAAGTGTGACGAAACTCAATTTTATTATAATCGTAATACGGATCAATTACCTAAACAGTCATCAGGCTTAGAATTTGCTAAGAATTTGGACCAAATGCCGTCAATATGGACTAACGTACCTGAAACACCATATATTGCTGGTGAAAATATTTCAAAAACTTCAGCAGTGACAACAAGGAACGATGATGTCAATAACAATAAGTTTCCAAACGAAACGATCTCCAATGAATCTCCGAAATATTTGGTAGCTAAAAATTATTGTAATGATAACATAGAGCCTTCAAAATTGGCTATGATCGAATCTGCTACACCAAATAACACTGGTGGATTTACTTCAATAGTAATGACATCAAATAACAATGAAAGTATTATAGAACGTAATGTAAATTCTTTTGAAAATGAAGGACCTGTATTCGTAAGTCCATTAGAGGAAAGTGATATGCAAGTAAATTTTTGTAGCATTTCTCCAATTGCCAATGAAACTTCTACCACGTGATATTTATTAATTGTACTCTTCTTTAATTTATTTATATTTAAAAAGTGTTAACATATTTAAATGAATTTTAATGTTGATAAAACATTTAATTTAAGTTGTAATGTAAATTTATTTAACTAAGATTAAAAAAATGTTGTACTAATTATTTTTGTGTTTTATATAAACCAAATATAGATAAATAATTTATATAAAAATGGCCAAATGTGTACGCTTAAAATTTCTGGTTTAAAATCTTGTTATAACGTTACAACGCGAGAAAATTTAGAATACTTTTAATTAACATTTTATAGTACACTAGCTGTGCCCCGCGGTTTTACCCGCGTTAAACTTTATAAATTATCACAGCTCCTCCTCCGTAGGTGATAGCGTGATAATATGTAGCCTATATGTTGACCCGACCTGTTAGTAATATTCATACAAAATTTGAAGTAAATCCATGCAGTACTTTTAGAGTTTAGCCCGGACATACATACAGACAAACAGACACACAGACAAAAATTCTAAAAACTATATTTTTGGCTTCGATATCGACTGTAAATCACGCCCCAAGAATCCTTTTTTTTTTAATATTCAATGTACAGTTTTGACTTTCCTACGATTTTATTATATGTATAGATAAGTTAGTTTTACTAATTTTGTGTATCGTTACAATATGAAGATTATTTGCATTACGTGCATGTAATTCCTATTTTTATTATGTTACAAGGATTCCGTAGCTAAACAATTCCAACCAAATTCTGACATAAAGTCTGTCCGTCTGCATTTCAGCGGGCTGTATCGCCCGTACCATAATGAAATCAGGAAAATTATAAAATTCAAATATTGCCACTATGACAACAAAGTAAATTGAAAATTTAAGACATATGATTTTTGCGTCGTTTTATGTTCAATGATTTTGTTTGAATCTAGTACTATGGTACACACGATCACATATCAAGCTATACTTTTCCAATATAAACTGACCTCTTATTGTATGGAAATCCTATACAACGCGAGATCCTATACAGTTTGATATGTAGCCGTGTGTACGAAACTCGACGTTACTTATAATGTTGCTCGCAACAAATTCTGAACGAGCCACTTGGGAGTGTTGACACTCATTACCTAAAACCTTGTATATCGACACTCATAATAATTATAAATTTGACTCTTTTCAACAGTTCAGGTAGGCCATTTATAATTTTCTTTTATTGTTATTATTATGTATTGCGTTTTTAATAAATATAATTATAAAAAAATTTGCTTACTTTATAGACTTCGTCGTACACTGACCTCAAACGCTTTTATGGCAGGGTGAATGACATTACCTGAAAACAATGATAAGAAAACATTAGAAAATCAATAACAGCGAAGGAAACATTAACATAGTTGGGCCAATGTTTGTGATTGTTTTGGCGCCAACCTTTTTAAGCTATTAGCTTATGACACTCTTTACCACAACAGTAATCCTTAACTTGCCTCGTTCTCTAGATTTATTATTCCAGACGAGCTACGAGCTACTATTTTATGGGCTAAAAGAAAAAATGTGATGCCATGTGCGATTCGGACTCGCGCACCGAGAGTTCCGTACGAATATGTAGATATACTATAAGTAAAAGTTCCCCCTCAGGACAATCGGAGGTATTATTTTCCACAATTCCAAGGGACAGTAGACCTTGATTGATTGGAGTGGTGATACCTTCACGCGTTCCTGGGAAAAGGGTTATGACATACAGACAGACGGACGGAGGGACAAGAAAGTGATCCTATAAGGGTTCCGTTTTTTCCTTTCGAGGTACGGAACCCTAAAATGCCATGCCTCACTTTAATGTTGTTACCTTTAAGTGCTACCAAGGAGTATTTTTAAAGGTCTGAAGATCTAAGAAAGATGTAACGTGACTCGTGATGTTGCGGGACCCGTGACGTGATAGAGCACGTGACGTTACGAAGGGGTTGAATGCAACCGCGGTTGTAGACCTCTCTGCATCGCCGTAGGCACCATTGGTACCCCTTTCAATGAGTATATGAATTGTAGGTATATAAGACTTTTATTAATAAGACATGGTCTTATAAGTGATTACGTATACAGCTTAAATAATAATCACATACAGGACCCTAAAATAATACAATTGTTGTTATTTTTCTATTTTATTTCAATTTGCTGTTTTTTTAATATCTTGGGACTATTAATACACTGACATCTGATCCCAAATTATGCAGAGCCTGTTATACGACAGCTATACAACTTATAAACATACTCTTATATTTTTATATAGATACATATTATACATCAATTATTGAATCGAGATATAGAATGAATAATCTCATCACACAAAGAATTGTCCTGGGTGGGTATTGAACCCTAGACCCCTGGCTTAACAGTCAGGTCCGCTAATCCGCCACCAACAGGCCAATTAATTATTTTATGATGTGTCTACGCATAGCTTCACCAGCCCTGTACAGACGCCAGCACATCCAGCTACCCCTATCTGTCAAATTTCTTTTATACATTTTCAACTTTATCACATAAGCATAAGGTTCACTTTCAATTGGGGAATTTTGACAGATTGGGGTAGCTTGATGTGCTGGCGTCTGTGCAATATGATAGGCTGCTGTGATGCCGGCGTATACAGCACGAATAATAAGCACCCCATATTTCTACGGGGTTTATTTTTAATCAGATAGTCCAAGATACAGTCTTATATCAAACTTTTCTCTGATAAGATTATAATTGCGCAATAAGTGAGCCTTACTCACTTATTGCGCAATTATCGGCAGAAAAGCGATAGCAATATTTGCGTAATAATATTTTTTTATCGCGAATACATTGAACGAATTTGCGATTGGAGAATAATGATTGCGCAAATTTTGCTATCGCTTATCTTCTGCAAGATACGTGTAATAAGAGCGCCGGAGACACAGCAGCCCATCATATTGTACTGGACCGGTGAAGCTGTGCGTATGGTGCGTAGCTGTGCCATTAATATTACAATTAACCGGCTGCCTCGTTGGTCAAGCGGTACCGTGTTCAAATCCAGGGTCGGGCCAAAAGTGATTTTGGGATTTTTCTGTAAGAAGAAATATTTCTCGGTATCATCCCGAAGTCTGGGAGTTGGTCTAACCCCGTGCCTCGGAGAGCACGTAAAGTCGCCGGTCCTGTAACTGACCTCTTTCCGGTCGTGTCGCTAGTCTTCCCATCGGATCATGAGAGTGATAGAATAGAAAGTGCCCCTGTGTTTAAGCACACACTTGTGCACAAACTAAAAAGAGCTTGTACTATGGAAACCAGATAATTGATATACTAAATATACTACATTTCTTTTTTAAATACATACTGATGTAGATAATTACACACAGACTTAGGACAAACAGACATATTCTTGTGCACTAATATCTGTCCTGCGTGGGAATCAATATCAAAAAGCAAGCATTTACCAAACACGCCGACCAGCCCGCCAAATACTTAATATCTATGTCTTTGACGGTCACCATAGCCTAGTTGGTAGTGCTCCTGCCTACGAAGCTGGTGGTCCTGGGTTCGAATCCCGGTGTGTGCAAATATTTGTGTGATGAGCACGAATATTTGTTTCTGAGTCATGGATGTTTTCTATGTATATAAGTATTTATCTATCTATATAATTATGTATATCGTCGCCTGGTACCCATAGTAAAAGCTTTGCTTAGTTTGGGGCTATGATGCTCTGTGTGACATTGTCCCCAGATATTATTATTATTTAGGAATACATAAGTAAGTATGTTTATCCGTTGTCTGGTGACTGTATGAGATTAGATGGCAGTATGTTAGTTCTCCCAATATAAGATACTAATAATTAAAACCCTTACGTTAATTTTCCCTACAGTCTCAAATTAAAGGTGGTCTAAAGGAGATTGTTGACCGAGATAAGATAGTGTACCATATCACAACGTCTAGTATATGCTTAATCTCATAAACTCCGCTCTGTAAACAGTGTGCTGTAAAATGCATATTGCCTAATCTTCACTTAAAAATACTATGTGGTGACGGCGATAATTATCACCACCTCATTATCATCGGCCAAGAAAAATATGCCATCCCATCTCATCCCTAGGGGGCCGCAGCGTTTCCACGTTACCAGTAGACCAATGATACACCCTCGGACTGACAATGGTCATTACGACCAAAAATCTATTTACAACCCAACTTGTGCAAGACGGACATAAGAGTGATTTTACGATGGTTTCGCTTACTTATTTTTTTCGGTTGCGTTCTATGAATTATATTTTGTTTCAATTCACCTTTTTATTGTTTACTAGCTGTGCCCCGCGGTTTTACCTGCGTTAAACTTTATAAATTATCACAGCTCCTCCCCCGTAGGTGATAGCGTGATAATATGTAGCCTATATGTTGACCCGACCTCTTCGTAATATTCATGCAAAATTTGAAGTAAATCCATGCAGTACTTTTTGAGTTTAGCCCGGACATACATACAGACAAACAGACACACAGACAAAAATTCTAAAAACTATATGTTTGGCTTCGATATCGATTGTAGATAACGCCCCAAGTATCCCTTTATAAAAATATTCAATGTACAGTTATGACTTTCCTACGATTTTATTATATGCATATAGATATAGATTCTTAGGTTAAATAATGCACTGTCGTCATCTGATCCCAAACTAGACACGGCATGTACTATGATAACTGATAAACAAACTTACATACTGCTATATTCATTCATATTATAGATAAATAACATCCAGACACAGAATAAATAATTTGTCCTGGATGGACATCGAACCCATGACCTCCGGCTCAACAGCCAGCGTCACTTACCACTACACCAACATAACAATCAGATACATAGTTTTATCTACTATATAAAAATAAGTCGGGTTTTCCTTCCTGACGCTATAACTCCAGAACGCACGAACCGATTTCCACGGTTTTGCATTCGTTGGAAAGGTCTCGGGCTCCGTGAGGTTTATAGCAAAGAAAATTTATAAAATTTAACGCGGGTAACACCGCGGGGCACACATTATATTTAGTTGTCAGCGAAAATAAAATATGTGGTTTATCAAAACATGGAATTTTCCGCGACCACTATTGAGAAACAACTATCACGACTAAGATATAGTTATAGAACGCAGGCTGGCAAAATGGAGTGTTGGCACGTACCTTACAAAACAGTTCCAAAGGTAATTCGATAAATAGATAATATAAATCAAGATAGATTAATTTTAATAACAGTTTACTGTCATGGGACTACGTGAAAGGGCTGCCTTTCTCCTGTTGATAGTTATAACACTGCAGGTAAGAAATTCAGCTGCTTTTTTTCTATTGGACTCTTCTTCTAGTTTACCCTGGTTCGGTTTAGAAATAAAAAAACCGGCCTAGTGCGAGTCGGACCCTCGCACGAAGGGTTCCGTACCATCTACTATATAAAAATAAGTCGGGTTTTCCTTCCTGACGCTGTAACTCCAGAACGCACGAACCGATTTCAACGGTTTTGCATTCGTTGGAAAGGTCTCGGGCTCCGTGAGGTTTATAGCAAAGATAATTTATAAAATTTAACGCGAGTAACACCGCGGGGCACAGCTAGTTATCTATAAAAACGAGCAAAAAATTCACGTTTGTTGTATGGGTAAATATTTATTTTATTTTTTAGTATTTGTTGTTATAGCGGCAACAGAAATACATCATCTGTGAAAATTGCAACTGTCAAACTATCACGGTTCATGAGATACAGCCTAGTGACAGACGGACAGACAGACAGATAGCGAAGTCTTAGTGATAGGGTCCCGTTTAACCCTTTGGGTACGAAACCCTTAAAACAACTGCCTATTGAGAACTAGTACCTAAGACGCTTTATTATGTTTCTTACTACATGTACCGAACGAAATTAACTAAATGAAGCTGGCGAAGAGTAGTCCGTCAACGAGTTTAATCTGTCAACAGAACATCGTTTTGACACAAAGATTGTTCAGTGTGGGAGTCAAACCTGCGACCGTTGGGGTGTATCGGTCCGTCCGGAAGGTTCATATAGTTTATTGTAATAGGATTGCGATAAAAGGCTACCCTATTTATAATTGTGATACTTAAGTTAAAGGACAAATGCAAAATGTTATGCAAATTAATCTCCATAAATTAAACTCCTTTTTTAATTTTTACTATTATAATAGCCACAATTTGACTGCACGTGTGGCGCAGCGGTTAATATATTCGCCTTGCCACTACGTGCCCGGGTTCGATTCCCGCGCAGGATAACTATTTGTGTGACCCTTTTTTGACCCCATTGTACATCTCAACATTGTACATGTTTGTAAAGTTCCCCGCGACAGGGATTAATTAGCATAATGCGAGCGTTGTCTTTAAAATAAAAACATTAACGGCACGGAAATCATGAGATATGGTTATTTAAACCCGTTAAATTAATATTTTCCGTCAATGTATTTCACCTAAACATCAATGGTCGAAGTAAAGTTGCATAATATATCGACATTAATGAAGCCCATGTTAGGTTAATTTCTAAATTCACCGCTTCACGAAGACTATGAACGGTTACAACGATACTCATTGCGATAATGGCGGAAGTTATATCGTGAAAGGTTTGAAACTTCTACGCATGTATAATCTTCCTTATCATACCCAAGTTTTATGAGATACTAGTACTAACTATGCTATGTTAATGTGTATATTCATTTCCAGATAAATTACAAACAGTGCATGCCAAGAACTTTCACGAAGTCCGCTTTGAAACGATACGTTGACCTCTTAAAACAAGTTAACAACGATACTCCACAAACTCCTCACATAAACAAATCCTCAAATAAAAATGAAGTACGTTACCAAAACCCCTTTTCAAAATCATACATACACAAGAAATACAAGTTTCCAGAAGCTGAGTATCCACTTGACAATTCCCCAATAGACCATTTAAGTCCAGGACCGACGTATGATTCAAATTATCCAGTTGTAAAAGTTGAAAAACCAAAATGTTACTCTTCGTCATCAATAATTGACAGTTTGAGGAAGGAAAGAAAAAAAAAGAGGAAACTTGAAAGTCAACTCAACACGAACAATTTACAAACGAAATTAGAGGTACCAGATATTCCTGGTACTGGATATATATGGCTCCGCGACTCGGTCGCATTTCCAGAGGTTCAATATCCAACCCGTATAATGGATACCTGGGTACCATATTATTGGAATACTAACGCGTTTGCACAAGCGGAGGGGCCATTGGACAAGTTAGATATTCCAAGTTGCGATGCGAAAAAAAATAATGATAACATAAACTTGGTGAAGAAATTAAACAAGGTCAAGAAGAATCCACTGCTTAAATCGTACGATAAATTAAAAGAAGGTAGTATAAATAGAAAAGGTAATACTGTTGCTAAAATGGTAACTGGAGAAAAAATCTCTATAACACCTGAAGATCACGAGATTGAAGATTATCTTAACAATAAAGAAGTTTTGAATACAAAACCTCTAGCCCCGATTAACGAACATGCTTGTAATGTAATTCAAGAATGTACAAGAGAGAGTTCTAAACGAGAATCTAATGGAGCTCTAATGCTCATCTCGTATCTCCTAGGTGAATCGAACCTTAACGATGTGTGTGCAGTAAATGATCCTAACAACAACACTGTGCCCAATAGAACTGAGATTCGAAATGAATCACAAACAAACTTTACACATACAAATGTCGGCCCTATGAATATTAAAATCCCCCTGCCAGATGATGATTTAATACACCCAAAACAAATTATTGAAACTCCAATAGATTCACCGAATAGTACAGTAATATTACCCACGGGTAATGCAGATTCTGATTCATCATATTATAACATAAATTATTTACATAAATTATTTACTCCAGTTCATGAGGGAAAAACAACTAATACTTTTATTATTTTTATACCACAGTCACAATTTAACGACTTCCCACCTGGAGACCCAAGCTATACTTCAAAAAATGGTGATTTTATGGCTAACGATTACGCTCAATATGCTAATGAAAGATCTCGACCAACTGTGATTACAGCTAGCAAATCTGATGAACAGATTCATGAAAATATGCCTAACCATTCGATGTGTAATATTCCATGTGTAACTTTTGATCGCATGGACAATTGTTTGAATACGTCAGATTTTAAAAAAATACTATCAAATGAATCATCCCATAATACTTCTTATTATGAAATATCTAAAGGTGAAAAATTGGATCAAATTTCAAATTCTGATAGCGACACCATTTTAAACCAAGCACCAGAGCCTAGTAAATTAATTGAAGACGTTCAGTATTCATCATTCAAAGAAGATATACTACGAAATTTCCCTAATGCGGACTTATCAATGTTAGTATCTCAATCGGACAGTCCATCATCGTGTACTTCTTCAAATAATATTATTTCACCATGGAACTACATCATTAATAGCTTGCCATCCTCACCAAAACCTCCAAAAATGGAAACAGAAAAATTTACAGAACTTATTTCAACGCTTATTACACATATTACATCGGCGAAAAAACCGGTGTCACTTAATTCTACCCCAGAGAGCACATCGCCAATTACAAAAGCCGGTACAAAATTTTCATTGTTAGGTAAACAGTTGAGACAATGTGAGTCACCAGACAGAACTATAGAATCCGACCCTTCATTAAATACGCCCTTGATATTGGACAAGATGCTGCAATACCCTGAATCAGAAGGTCCAATGGTAATATGTAAAGCACCGTCATCGACTTCACCAGATATACAATGCTCACTGCTTGACGATAAATTATCTTTATTACTTAACTCATTAGTAATTCATAACAACCCTACCCCAATGCTTCCCGTAATAGCAGATTCTAACGTACCTTACTTACACCCAATTAATAATGATGACGTGCAAGACGATACAATTTTAGTTGCTCCAATACGAAACGACATCATGGCTGATATTCTACAACCAATCATTGAAAAACCTTTGCTTAGAATTCCTTCAGAGACTTCTCCACCTACGGATAGCTCCAAAGAATACCCGACATTCGACACTTTACTTCCAGTTGAGTATCCTCTAGTTAACAGAATGGATACAAGTAGTGTTCTAAAGACCCAACAACCGATGGAAAATATAGTGACAAATGAAACATCAGTGTCATCATTAGATAATCTAATGCCAGTTAGCAAAAAACCAGCGAATGATCTTACGGCCCTTTCCATTCTTGATAATAGCACTTGGGCCAGTAGTTCCCAAGACCAATTTCTGCTGATCAGTAAGCCCATAGAAGAAATACCTTTCAATATTCCAACATCAATTAATAATGCCCGATATTATCCATTGCCGCTGGATAATCCCAAAGATCCAGGACCTTTAGATACTCTACTTCGAAACGACCTTATAGATAACAAATCATTAACTTACAATAACACTAATACCATACATACTACCACGTCAATAATCAAAACGCCTCTGGATGCTTCATCATCAGTTGAAAACTTTACATCTAAAACTCTTTTAGATAATACACAGCTAAATTCACCGCCATCAAAAGTTACACCAAAAATAATGGACAAGCTTAATAGCAATTCATTGAATGACAGCCCTGTAGATGAATCACTAACTAATATTCCAAAGCCAAATGTTACCATGGGGCCTGAAATGCCCGTTCAGTCATTTACATTTGTCGATTCTTCAACATCAATTGATAAACCTGTCCATTCTATATCAAACCTCCCACTAGCAAGTAATAATTACAAAGACAATTCACCATTATCAGAAATTGCAAACAATCAAGACAGAATGGTTAGTATATTTTCAGAAAAATATCTTCTTTCTGATGACATTGATTCACAATCAAACTTGCCTTTGCCAATCGATAAAATGTCATCTGATTCTCTGTCAGAACTTCCAGGGCCAATAAGTAAAAAAGATCCTCTATCATCAGTTAAAAAACTTCAGGATACCTTAACAAACTTAACTATGCCTATAAAGGATAGTGGGCTTCTGAATACGCCCTTGTCACACCCTTCCACAGATCTGGCAACTCCAATTGATGACACGCCACTAAACGCGCTACCTAATGCAGACAAATCATTAGTTAATTCTATATCGTTACTCCCATCTACGAAACTGAATGAACTCGCAGATATCGTAGGTATCGATAAAACCCCAGAAATCGCATTGGATATACCACCATCAAATAATAAACCACTTTCAGACGCGCCTCTTAATAGTTTATTATTACCAAGTGAACAAAAACATACTGAACGTAAATTACCAATTGCAAAAAATCCTTTAAGTACGTCACCATCCGAAATTCTCTCGGGTAACAAGATATTACCAGGCGGGCTCTTCAATCCCCAGTTATTAGATAGTTATAATCCACTTAAACTATTCGACGGAAAGACATCAAATGTGCCTACGCAGAGAACTATTCCAGTTATTCCTGAAACATCTGTTGCATCACTGTCCGAATTACCAACACTAGCCGATAATGTACATCAAAATGTTGAAGAATCTGATAAAACGGAAGATACTGCATCGGAAATTGCGTCATCCATTGATAAACCACTTTCAGATGTGCCTCCAAATAGTTCATCATTATCACTTGGACAAACGCCTGAATTTAAATTACCAAGTGAACAAAATCCATTAAGTACAACATTTACGGACACTCCTTTGCATAACAAGATATTACCAGATGGACCGTCGAATCCCCAGCTATTAAACAGTTATAATCTACTAAAACCCTCCAACGAAGAGCCATCACATGTTTTGGCAGGACGTACGCCAGCTATTCCTGAAGCACCTGCTGCGTCACAGTCTGAATTACTAACACCAGCCGATAATGTACATCCAAATGCAGAAGAATCTGATAAAACCGAAGGTACTGCATCGGAAATTGCGTTATCCATTGATAAACCACTTTCAGATGTGCCTCCAAATAGTTCATCATTATCACTTGGACAAACGGCGCCTGAAATTAAATCACCAAGTGATCAAAATCCATTAAGTACACTTACGGACACTCCCTTGCATAACAAGATATTACCAGAAGAGCCGTCGAAACCCCAGCTATTAAACAGTTATAATCCACCAAAACTATCCAACGAAGTGCCATCAGATGATTTGGTGGGACCTACACCAGCTATTCCTGAAACACCTGCTCTGTCACAGTCTGAATTACCAACACCAGCCGATAATGTACATCAAAATGTTGAAGAATATGATAAAACGCAAGATACTGGAATTGCGTCATCCATTGATAAACCACTATCAGGTGTGCCTTCAAATAATTCAACATTACTAATTGGACAAACAGCGTATGAATTTAAATTACCAAGTGAACAAAATCCATTAACTACCACACTTACGGACACTCCCTTGCAGAACAAGATATTACCAGATGGGTCGTCGAATCCCCAGCTATTAAACTGTTATAATCCACTAAAACTATCCAACGAAGAGCCATCAGATGATTTGCCGGGACCTACACGAGCTATTCATAAAGCACCTGCTGCGTCACCAGCTGATAATATACTTCCAGATGTTTAATTTTGATTGATATGGACTGTCTGCTCTGGTTTAGACAGACCAGAAAAATTCTTAATGTTTTATGTTATGTTACGTTTTAGAATGATATGTTATATTGATTTTAATTTTCTATTTATTTCTTAATTTATTATGTTGAATTATTGTTTAATTGTAAAATAAATAAAGTATTGTGAATTGCTTGGTTATTTTCCGTAGTGATTCCATTAACGGCTCCTCTCTACTTTTTTTAATCATACTAACACGGCTATAGTTAGTTAGACTTGGTGTGAAGAGCACACAGAGCTCCCAGACTTTTCTGTGTGTGGGTGTAATTTATGTATAATATGAAAATAGAAATATATGTTTATCAGTTGTCTGGTTGCCATAGTACAAGCTCTGCCTAGTTTGAAATCAGTTGATAGTTAGTTGTCCCAAGATATGTTTATTTTAATTATATTTTATAATAATTATTCTTCTTACCGTTTCGATGACAAGGCTCTTAAATTTAAATATATGCGGCCCAAAATATTAATCATCATCATCATATCAGCCGAAAGCCACGCTGGACAAAGGCCTCCCCCAAAGATCTCCACAATTGCCGGATTGGCGCTATACGCATCCAGCGATCTCCAGCGACCCGCACAAGATCATCGGTCCATCTTGTAGGGGGCCTGCCCACGCTGCGTCTTCCGGTTCGTAATTAATTATTGACTAGTCCTGCCTAGTTCTATTTACCAACTATGGAAAGTACAAAAAACCTCGTTTGGACTTAGGTTGTTTTGTGGTAGGTTTACTAAAATTTGAATATTGATTGTTACGTACAAAAATCTGTATCTTAAAAACCAATTGTAAAACCGGTCATTAACGTACTAAGTACCTTGCACAATTATGCGTCCATGCATGGTAAGAGTTTCTAAGGTTTCATTTCTTACTAAGCTTAGTGTAGCTTAGCGTGTGCTAATGCATTTAAGTACGACTAGAATTGTCAACATGAAAATAAGTGCACAATTTTCACCAAGTTTCTACGTTTTCCTCCGTGTGAGGACGGGATAAAATATAATTGTTGGTATTCGAACGGTCAAAAAAGTCAATTTAAACCAATTTATTTATTTCAAAAGTGCATAAAACGCCTTCTGCTCTCTTACAACGCCAGTCAGGCGAAGGTTTAGTGTGTGGTCCGTCACGCACGTCGAAGTCTGTACTCAAACATTATTTTGTGATGGAGATACATCATTTTATTTATTTTAGTGATGTTTATTAGTATTTTGTTAGCCTACGATGGTTTTAGACAGGATAGGCCTCCGAACGTCTCTATTTTCCGGTGAAGCAGTCGAAGCAATGAACAAGGCAGCCCTAAGCCATGTAGCATATAAAACTGCAAACTATAAGCCGATTTCAACGTTAAAATTAAACGCGATCTCTTGACGCTAAAATCGGTTCCGCTTCCAGTAACTGAGTTTAGCGTTCATTGATCGCGTTTAATTTTAACGGTGAAATCGGCTCTAAGTATTCCGCGCCTAGTGCCATCCCATCTGTCCAGGTCCGGGACGTCCTTCCTATTATACATGGTAACATAAATAGTGACCGCAACTTAGGATCGATCGAACGCTATAATGACGGACACGAACAATCCAGACTCAGAACAACTATTTATGGGGAACACTAATAGTTGTCCTGTGCGTGAATTGTACCCGGGACACGAAGTGGCGAGGTGACTTGTCTTACTTAACCGCTGCGACACACGTGCAGTCCATTAAAGGTTTCTCCTATTATATATAATATTATTTTCTTGGGAGAGTAATTGAATTCGACATTATTGTGGGTATTAACACTATTAATATGACTCAAGTATTCAAACAAACAAGCGGCATTCACTAACCGATATTTTAAATAAATAATTAAGTTGACTGCACATGTGGCGTAGCGGTTGAGACGGTAGCCGAGAGGGACTTTGTGTACGGGTTCGATACCCACGCAGGAAAACTATTTGTTATTGTGAGTCTGGGTGTGCCTACTTTGTGTACGTCAATTATATGTTTGTAAAGTATCCAGCAACACGGGGATTGATTAAGGCCGGCCTTAGAGAAAAAAATATGTATATCTGAAACTTACGAAATGTCGTTAGATACCATTTGATCTTCACATAGGCAGTCAGGGTAGTTTTCGTAGTGAATGTCTGAGTTTTACCTCAGTCATGTGGTCTGAAGCCCACTCGTTTTAAACACCGCGCTTAAAGTTTAATCTAGGCGATTTTGATGGCTTCGCCAATATCGAGTTAAAAGGGAACTCAAACAATAATCCACTGACATGCCATCGACTAGTAGTATTAGTTACTAGTTATGGAAAACACAATAGTCAAAAATAAGAGCAAACCAAAATATTATTATAAGAAAATAATTCAAGCCAGTATAGTAGGTATTGTCGTATAGAAGTCATAGTGGAACCGGTTCCAGTGACAGTGCAGGCCGACCTTGTGGAGTTACATCATATTGACTGCGGCGCCGGTCGCGGTCGGCTGCGCGGGCGCACCTCTGCGCGTGCGACTATGCTCGCCGACCGATGTGCGCCCACATTGGCATTGTTTAAAATAAATACAATGAGACATTGATAGTACTCGGTGTATTATAGCAATAACATTTCTATATACTTTAACATTGAAAACGCCAAATGTAGAACTACATTTCATTCATATTTTATGAAAGCAGATTTAAATATTATAACTATTCCTTAATTAAAATAAATATTATTACTTTGCATTGCAATAACAGTAGAGTAACAGCTCTTGCCTGAACTCAATGGAGACTCACCAATTACGCAGGTTATATTATAGGGCACGAGTGAGTGCGCTAGCACGGATACACTCTCTAATCCCACACTCTCCTATCCGACAAGATCAGGGAAGTTTAGGCGTAGGACCGACAGATATACCACAGAACAAATAGTAGTACGCTACCTTACGTGCTCTCCGATACACGGGGGTTTAACAAGCCTAGACTCCGGGCCTCTTTCATAGGTTTTCTGTGGTCGACCGGGGATTTGAATCCAGCACCTCACTATATGCGACTTCATTAAACAAGTTGTAGGTAATGCATTGAGTAACAAAAAGGATAAATTCCACCAATATATTTTTATGCTGATTTAGCGTTATAAATATGCTGGAAAACGACCTACCTACTTACTTCGTTCTTTTCTTCGCTTAAGAAATCTAATTGTCTAGTACTTACTTTCTCAACAAATATATCATTATTTTGTGATATTTGAGTGTCATTCAATATTTATTTAATTACGACAAGGTTCATAGTGGCTTTGCAATTAAAGGCTTAAACGTAAAATAAATCAACAAGAATTTTGATATACTGTCACTTCGTTTTTAAATAAGCTTTTATTTTGAAACTAGCTGTGCCCCGCGGTTTTACCCGCGTTAAATTTTATAAATTATAGATGATAATCTGAACTTAATAATAATTATTCAGTTTTTAAGAAACATGTCACCTTTTACGGAGAGTTTTTTTTTTCATTTTTACTGTCGTTATAATCATATCTCACGACGACTCACTCGAGGCCTCGTTAGCCAGGCTTATCACCTACTTGATTTAATTGTTCATAAAAAAATGTACTATGCCCCGGGTTGTTACATATAGGAATAATAATTTATTGTCATAGGGTATATCTGTAACGTAAACCTTAGATTCTATAGATATCTTTAAGATATTTAGCGGTTACTGAGTCGTCCGTCACCCAAACAATAACATCCCAATACAATTCGTGGCGGTATTTCCCTCGTACACTGTCAACATTTGACAAAAACACGTTCGGCATTTCTCTTCTAAACAAGCCGATCAGAACACAATAACTACATGAGCAATGTAAGCGTCTGCAATACAGGATTAAATTAATCTCAAGTGGACTTCAAAGTGCGCTTCATAAATCTCGGCGCGGCTAAATTTAGCCGGAATTGTTAGAGTCACTTCGGCTCGCGCCATTTATCTCCGGCGTCCCGGATGATCGGATGTGTTGCCCATTGTTCTTTGTCCCGCTAATTGCGTGGATTAAAGTCATAAAATTTAAACAAAGGAGGTATTATTTATAAATGATTACAATAAAATTAAGCTGTATACCGATAGCAGTATGACCATAGATGGGAGCAGTCTGTAAGCAAGGCTAAACTATCAAGAGCTCGGGATAACGCTCGTGTTGAAACTACTGGCTGTTCAGAGAGGCTCGTGGTCCAAAAGAATCTTCTCCGCCAATAAGAAATGTCAAGTAACGTGCAATCGATAACTCCTGACACTTAGAGCTGATGGAATAAAATTGCTAATATCATAGTGATTCTATTCCACCAGCCTTAGCGTAAGTGTCTAAGCTGAATGTGCAAAATATGGGCAAATGGGGTCACTTTCCCACATCACAAAAGGCGAGTGCGGCGTGTCACCCCAAAGTATGGCACGTTTCGACCCTCGACGACCCTCCTATCCAGTCTCTCGTTCCCTTCAGGACTTGTATGACGCTTCAGCCAAAGCGGTCAGCGATGCCCAATTTTGAGCAGATAAAATTAAATTCTTACCATCGACACAATAAGAAGAAGCTAAAAGAGTTTTTTTTAATTACATACCAGATTGTGCGATCGTTACATTTTTCTTGGCCAATAAGATAAGCTCTAAGTGCAATTTTAATACATGGGATGGAAACTATATCATATAAAAAAGAATTCATGAAATAATGAAATGATTTTGATTCTATATATTCTATATATAACTAGATTGTGTGATCGTCAGTTTCATTAGATATAGTTGCCATCTTAGGTATTAAAATTGGTAAGAGAATACAGTTCGATATTGCTGGCGATTCTGTCTAGTACTTTACTAATTTACATGTCATTACATCTCTTTCTAATAAGCTCATATGAAAAGAACAAAGTGTACATGGAACTGTAAAAAATACTAAAACTGTGCACACATACGCACGCTGTGCATACATAAAATAAAGGTGTCGTGTCCTTCTCCTAAGAACTATGTTGGAAAACTTTTATATCATTGATATCACAACTAAACTAATTTTTACTGGCCTGTTGGTCTACTGGTTAGTGACCCTAACTGCTAAGCCAGAGGTCGTGGGTTCGATTCCCACCCGGGACAATCTTTGTGTGATGCATACGATTGTTATTTAGAAATATATAATTCCGTTTATCAGTTGTCTGGTTGCCATAGTACAGACTGCCTAGTTTGGGATCAGATGGCAGTGTTACTTGACCCGAGATTTTTTTTTAATTGGGTAAGTTACTACTAATACAATCAATAATCAAATATAAATATTAAAATAAGGCCCATTACAAGTTCTAACTGATATACTGTGTCTATATAAGATAAACTTGAAAGCACTAGCACTGAAAAGACAGCATTAAGCCACGTTGGAAAAAACAATAAAACATAAAAAAGGACATAATGATAAATTAAAGGAAAGAAAAAATAATTTAAATCATTGATATAAATAAAATTAGTGGGTATGGCATAAAATCGGGACCTAACTCCTTTTTAGGGTTCCGTAGCCAAATGGCAAAAAACGGAACCCTTATAGATTCGTCATGTCTCTCTGTCTGTCCGTCCATATGTCACAGCCACTTTTTACAGAAACTATAAGAGCTGTACTATTGAGACTTGCTAAGTAGATGTATTCTGTTAACCGCATTAAGATTTTTACACAAAACTAGAAAAAGAATAATAATTTTGGGGGTACCCCATACATGGAACTGAAACTCGAAAAAAATTTTTTCATCGTATCCATACATGTGGGTATCTATGGATAGGTCTTCAAAAATTATATTGAGGTTCATTATATAATTTTTTTCTAAACCGAATAGTTTACGCGAGAGACACTTCCAAAGTGGAGAAATGAGTGCCCCCCCCACCCCCCCATGTAACTTCTAAAATAAGAGAATGATAAAACTAAAAAAAATATATGATTACTAAGTCAACTAACAACGAAAATAGGTTTGAACGAGATCTAGTAAGTAGATTTTTTGTAATACCCAAGTCATAAATCGTTAACCGCTATTTACCTTTCATTTAATCAACTGAAATACTTGCTGCTGCGGAACCCTTCATGGGCGAGTCCGACTCGGACTTGGCCGGTTTTTTATCATTTAACATATCAATCTCATTTAATATTTACCATAAGAATATTATATTATGCGGATTAGCACCAAGCCCGTGGTAGATGTATCTGTTTATACAAAATCTACATATAAGAACCGCACTCTAAATAGATTGTCTATGTAAACAGCACTTAAATTCTATAACCTCAAAACTATTGAAGAGATTTATTGACCAAGTTCCTCTACGTATTAACGCCTTTGTAAATTTATTGGTTTAAAACAATGTGTTAGGCACTGCATAGAGTTATTGGCAAAACAACGATGTATCATAAGTTGCTTTCAAGTTGATATAGGCAAAGTTTCCGCTTTATAGTGTTAATATACTATCACAATACACTTCCTGAAACTGAACTAAATTAAATTAGTTACATGTTTTGGATTAGCTTACCTACTTTTCTATTAAATGAACTAATTTAATTGTAATGTACGTAATCTATTATGGTTATCTTTGAATAAATACAGAAATATTAAATTAAAAAAGTAAAAATTAGAATTTTTGTACCTATTATTTGTTTATTTGGAATATTGAATAAACTCAAAAAATAATTTGTATAAAAAATTATCATAACCTACCATTATTACCGAATAGCATGGGCTATCCCAACTAAAACTAGAATATTGTAATCCAAGGTATCTAAAATTTAAAAAACTCGATCCTGTTAAAAAAATCATGCCATTACTATAATGTACCTCTATATCCTTATACAACATTTTTATCCTGTATCTGAGCGAAACTTAAAAGAATTATTAATATTTATTTATTTATAGCGTTTTCTTGTCGCATCTATTTAATTTTAGTTAGGGGAAACAGAATAAGTCAAATAATTGTTAAAATAGGCAGTTACTGCCAACACTGTTATATAGTTTTGCAGTAGTATTACTTTTTCTCAGATTGCATGTTCTCGGGTGGCGACCACGAACCGGAAGGCGTAGCGTGGGCAGGCCCCCTACAAGATGGACCGATGATCTTGTGAGGGTCGCTGGAAGCCGCTGGACGCGGGTAGCACAAGACCGGCAATTGTGCAGGTCTTTTGGGGAGGCCTTTATTCAGCTGTGCAGCAGCTGTCTTTCGGCTGATATAATGATAATATTTTTTTTGTAAAGAGATTTCTCGCTTTTGAATAATCGTTTCCCTTCATTTTTCATTTCATGTGGTAGAATAAAAAGTAACATGACATAATAGTTCGGCATTTGACACCTCTACCGTGAAATGAACTAATTAACACTTTTATTCTATTACTAGACGTGCCTCGCGGTTTTACCCGCATTAAACTTTATAAATTATAGCCTATGTGTTAATGCAGGGTGTCAGCTAACTCCATACCAAATTTTATTACAATGGCTCCAGCCGTTTAGACGTAAAGAAGTAACAAACATAGACACTCACAAACTTTCGTCTTTATAATATTAGTGCGATAACATTATTTAGGTCATCTATTTACGTTTAATCGCTCCAAAGTTTCGTTCAGAAATTAAATTCAACTCAGTAGGTAGCTTCTATCAAACTTTTTTAACCCTACGCGTTGACGATATCCAAATAACTTCAACCTTTTGTAAACAGGTACGTTATCTCACATTTTGCAGCAGTAAAATAACGCTGAACAATACGTCTGTAACTTAAATTGTTTGCAAAAGTTTGACGTGACGGGAGGACTGCGGTACGGGCGGAGGTAACAAAATGGTGTCCCTGACGTACTCCCAGTAATGCTCGTGTGGCGCCGTTTAGTCACGACTATAACAATTAGCTTTATCAAAGTTTAAATGCGCAGACTCATCACTATTTGTCATTATTCATTCTATGAAATACAACTCTGTAATAATTGAATTAGGCTAAGTTAAGTGGGTGATCCATTCTGACGGGTCGGTAATAATATGTAGGTATGTATATCCTACTTCCTACTAATCACATTAATATTATAGAGGCGAAAGTTTGTAAGGGTGTGAGTGTGTTTGTTTATTACTCTTTCACGCAAAAACTACAATAAATAAATAAAAATAAATAAATAAAAAAGGTTTTTATTCACGTAGACTTTAAAAAAGCGCTTGTAAATAGTCAGAACATGTTTGTAGTATTATAGTTGTATACATTATTATTTCTAGTAACATAGATATTTAGGTACACATTGTATTGATAGTATTAAAACATTAATAAAATTTATTTTATAACAGCAATGATATTTAGCTAGCTCGTATCAAGTTATTGTCAAGAGATTATGTTTCAGTTTAATTATCTAGTTTAAGTCTAATTATCTAGTTTAAGTCTAATATTTGTAATACATATTGGCAATGGTTCTGTCTATATTAAGGTGATATTATTATGACGGACCTTATGTTAATAACGACGGTCGCGCTTTAATGCTACCACCGGATCCAATGCGCCTGAGACTGCAACTGAGAAGACCCAGCGAAACAAACTCAGCGGGTGTCTCTACTACCGGTTTCAACACGGCCCACCGAACGGATTTTGATGAATGTTGTAGTTATATAGCTATAACCGAATAACACATAGGCTATAATGTATAAAGATTAAGGTGGGTAAAACCCCGGGGGTAAAACAGCTAATATATAATACTAGTTCTAAAATTTTTGCTCAGTAAGAAAGCTTCATTATTAGCGAGTAACATAAATTTTATTATATTTTCAAAATAAGTTATCAAAATACTGCTTATAAAAATCATCATTTGGTGTAAAGTACAATTTTATCCTTCTATTTGCCTGAGCGAAGCTGGGGCGGGTCGCTAGTTAGTTAGTTAATAACATCAACTTGCGAAGTCGAATTTCTGGAAAACTCGTTTTCGAGAGTTATGCGCAGCAAAATGAGCTGACCCGGTCGTCTAGATACTCTCTGATTGAAATGAGCCACAGAATATATAACTTACCCTACACCTTTTTTGCAGACTGCAATAAGTGTACATTTTTCCAATACCATTTGTGTATCGGTAAGCCATTAAACGAGATAGCTACTTAGATCATTATTCTAAATGGGCTTACGTGCCCCTCGTTGAGTCGTTTCGGACCACTGTGTATTGACTATTATGCAGAGTCATATAGAACTAACCGTTGACACAGTATAAATATGTACAGTAAGGTAACTAAGCCTAGTTGATGAAATAATTACCTACGCTCTATTGAAGCTGTAGGGTTGTAACTTTAAATGTTTGATTATGATGGCCTTTGCGTCTGTTACAGACGATTTACGGCGCATTGTCTGAGATACATTTCTTTTGGTGACTAAACAAACCGATGCGAGAGCGACATAGCCTGCCGCAAGCCTGACAAGAGAAGTATGCGGTGATTGGTGCCGAGCCTATAATTTTTTATTAAAACGTATTTGTTTTCTAAATGAGCAGGACGCGGGTTAAAATACGAAAGCTCTCGTCTTGATAAAGCCGAGTTCACACAGCCGTATCCTACGCAATACTCACGTGGATTTTAAAAGAGATTGCGGAGATAAACTTATACGCAACCACTACGCGGCATTTTTAGTTCACATTTAATTTAAAAACGCCAAACTGCCAACACAGGTTTTTTTTTTAATATTTTGTCGCCCAAACGAGCAAGTGGGTCACCTGATAGTAAGTGATCACCGCCGCCCATGGGCACTAGCAACGCCAAGGAGTCGTTTCCGGCCCTGAAAAGAGTCCGCAAACAATTGTTGCATTAAAAAACTGTTTCTATTTTAAGCAATTAAGGTCCAGTCAATATCATTTGAGTGAAATAACTTACTTGCGATATCATACGTCATGAGTGTTCGACTGATGAGTTATCGTTATCGTAGTAGGTATTAGCTTCGTTTGAGGGCCTATGCACACCACGTTTTTAAGCGCGCGCGTTAACATCGCGTTTCTATCGATCGATACAAACAAAAACAAACTGCTCTGTAGGATAAAAGCGCGCCGTCGCGTCGACGGGCGATTTGGAAACGCGCGTCGACGGCGCGCTCAAAAAACATGGTGTGCATAGGCCCTAAAATGAAGGTACTAATGTGCAGCCGCTGTAAGAATGCTTTCATGACAGCTGTCAGTTCAGAACGATACATGTCAAATTTGCCGCACATTAGTTCAACATATTACGGTAACAAAGGTTAAGAACCACTGATCTAGTATGTCCGCTTTAATAATATGCTTACCGCTCTACGTTATATAGTGGACGTGCCCGAGTTGGTAGATAAACTTTGACCTTGATAGCGTCCTAATTGCGTAGGCTGTAGGGGCGGTTTTTGTAGTACAAGTGGGTCCATAGACGTGATTTCGATTATACAATGCCGTAGATAAGAGGGCAATTATTCCCTCGCCAACAGACATACAACGAACAAATTGAATTCATGGGAATCAAATGGATGTAAAATTTCTATGGAATCTTCAATTGTTCGAGATTCATTGTTGTTATTTAGATCAGAGTCCTCTTTAGTCGATGATAAGTTTTTCTTAGTTACCGTTTGTGTCTGAATAAATATAAGTCGTAATGAGTAGGTATACAGAAATCATTCTGCATAAAAAGACAATTGTACAGACGCCAATCTGTCAAATTGCCCCAATTGAAAGTAAACCTTATGCTTTTGTGATAAAGTTGAAGATCTATAAAAGAAATTTGACAGATTGGGGTAGCTGGATGGGCTGGCGTCTGCATTAAACCTTTTGCGGTGGTAATAAAGTTGTTGGTGGTAATAAAGTTGAATTACGTACAGAACCAAATTGGGAATATTTTAATAAGTAAAATGACTGTTTAGGTATATACATATTTAAATAAATAAAAACAAAATCATTTATGGACAATTTACTTTTGACACAATGGAAATATCGGTCTCAAACTAAGTCTAACCTGTATCGTGTGAACCAATAAATTTTACTTGACCCTTCATAAGGCAGTGGGAATTGAGTTACCACCTCATTTAGAACTCTATTGCGTAGTAATAAATTTTATAAATAAATTTGTACCATACGCACTGCTTATTTATAGGCAGGCAGTGGGTATGTTCCAAATGATACCTATAAGGGTTATTTAGGTATATACATATATTTATTTTTATATCTTATAATTTCCTTCTCATTACGAGAGGAGGGCGTTGCCCAGCAGCGGAACAGTAATGGGTACCTAATCATCATCACCACAATAAGACTAGGTTTGAAAATTTAGCGCCAACGCGGAAAAAGACACGTCGAGGCATTGTTTCACTATGGGGTAAATATGGTGCTATTAGATATAACGTCATCGACAACGTAGACACGTGTAGGAAAGTGGCATATTACCGTGAATTGTTTATTCCGTGTTTATTCCAAAATTCCATAGAAGTAGTGAAGTCCAACTTTACTATGGCGAACTTTACTTGACTAAATGACGAAAACTGCGGAATGTTGAATTCATATGCAAATAACTTGATTGATCAAATTACTTTACACTGGCACATACTCTAATCGAGTAATCCATAAATTAAAAAATAAGAACTAGGTGTTCCATTTTCAAAATATAATCGAATTGGAATCAATAGAGAGATTATTATTTACACCGAGCCATTTTGGCATCCGCCTCTTCCTATTTGGTTATGTATGATAAAACAATTGTGGTATATTGCATAACCGCTTACAATATGACTTCTATTTAATAATTATCTTCTGTCTTAGCGGCTGTAAAAAGACACCCACATTTTGTTGCGGTCAATTAGTTTCGCACGGTGTCAGGTTAATTTTATCATTTAAGCATTCCCATTCATTATGTTAGGCAACGTACAGACGCCAGCACTTCCAGCTACACCAATCTGTAAAATTTCTTTTATCGATTTTCAACTTTATCACATTAGCATAAGGTTCACTTTCAATTGGGGAAATTTGACAGATTGGGGTAGCTTGATGTGTTGACGTCTGTAAAATCGTAAAAAGTGTCTTTTACTAGAATATCCTCATGACAACCGGCAGGGTTGTTATGTACCTAGCAGAAGCCATGTGATAGTGATTAATGGTCTCCCTATCGAATTGGGGCTATGGGGGCCAGTTTCAATGAAGACTAGCCAAGTATGCGGGACGTTTTACTACACAAGTGTATACGCTAACACGGGTGAACTTTTCTCTCACTCATATGATCAAATCGGACGGCGATCGACGACGTAACACCGCCACCATTCCAACTCCGGGCTGATATTGAGCATTTCTTTTCACAAAAAAATCTCAATACGACTATCAAAATACAAAATCAATATGTAGTGTTAATTCCGCTAATTGTCAGTTTAATCATGCCGGGATGCAATTTTACATGCGCCAGTACGATACCCAACACGTGTTTAGGGCTGCTAACTCGTCGAGTGCTCGAATGATACTCCTGTGCTTTTTATATTGTCCTTTTTGCATGTGCACATCTTTGCGGGCGGGAGGGCGGTGCAAATTGCATCCCGGCATGATTAAACTGACAATTAGCGGAATTAACACTACATATTGATTTTGTATTTTGATTGTTATGGATTTCCGCAAAGTGACGCCTGATTCCATTACTTATCTCAATATGACTATTAGAGCCACCCGGGACCCAGGACTGCAACAGGACGTCATTATCTGTTGGTTACGGTACCTATAGACCTCAGCATCACAGCTGAAGCAAGTCCACTGCTGGAGAAGCCTCCCCCAAGAAACATCTCGGATATGTCATAACCGCCACGCTTGGCAGACGGGTTGGCGATCGCAGTAAGATGGTCATAGTACTCAGAAGGAAGCTGCTGCCCGTCCTCTGGTAGATATTTCCTCGGGTCGACTTCTACGCCATAATGTTAAGGTAATGTATTTTAATTGTCTATATATTTTTTTATGTCATAGGGCGACAAATGAGCAAGAGGGTCACCTGATGGTAAATGATCACCGCCGCACATGAACACTCGCAACACCAGAGGAGTCGCGAGTGCGTTGCCGGCCTTTAAAAGAGTCAGCAAACTAGTGTAGCTGACCCTTCCCCCCACCCCGATGAGCTCTGGCGACCTTACTCATGGGATGGGATGAGATGGGGTGATGATATTCTGATATTTGCCGCCGTCACTACACAGCGAGCTAGACTTACGAGGCGGTAAAAAATAATTAGCAATAATTGCGCTAAATTCGCTATCGCTATTAGATACGTAATAAAGCAAAGCAGGTCACCCGGTTATTGCTCTACAAAGCACGGAGGTATTCGCCGTAACAACAAGACATATTTACACAAAGATTTGTTTAGTGCGTGAATTGGACCCGCAACCTCCACATCATTAAATAATACTAAGCAGAAAGTAATAAGGAATAAATAATCTAAATATTATGTATACATGTGGGTTGTACTCCTAACATTATACAGTGTCATTTATGTTTAGTTTATAAGCTCACTAGCTGTGCCCCGCCGTGTTACCTGCGTTAAATTTTATATATTTTCTTTGCTATAAACCTCACGGAGCCCGAGACCTTCCCAACGAATGCAAAACCGTGGAAATCGGTTCGTGCGTTCTGGAGTTATAGCGTCAGGAAGGAAAACCCGACTTATTTTTATATAGTAGATGTTGTACAACTGTTTGTTTTCAAAATAAATAAATAAACCTCTGTGCAACGGCGATGTCTCAACGCTCAAACTAAGCAGAAATAAAATAAGAAGAAGATGAAGAAGGAAATACATTTATTCAGTAAACTAGTACAGATAATAATAATATATAAAAATATTATAGTGCGAGTCCGAATTGGTCCCATCTCAGCACTAGCTGCAACATTAACTGTTGCAGCGCTGGTTTTATGATGGAACCATGTAAAATTGCTCACGGACAATTGATGTGTCAGTACAGCTCGCAGTTACACTAATACTCTTTTAATTTTAGTTAACACTAATAATATAACTTATTAAATAGTAAATATGTGGAAAAACGAGCTTATTAAATAAAATATTAAATGGGACACAACAAACAAGATTTATAATTTAGGCGGCCTAAGAAATGCTAACAAAAGAAAAGCAATCTAGGGCACCCAATCAACAAGCAAGACATTACAAGTAAACTGGTGTTCTATTATTAAATAAATTTCTATAACGACTAAGACAATAAGTCCCACAAAGGCCACAATCGTCCTTCGTCTATGTTCACATTCGGGTTAATAAATCTTCATTAGTGCCCGTATCGGTACGCCGCTGACCGGGCCTTTTACTCCCGACGAATTTATAGCTCGATACATTCATTGGCTATAACTAAACCACTCGAGTACTACAGCTTAGGTGCCACGCCACGCAACACATAAAATTGATACAGACTCATAAAAATGCTACGAGAATGGAAACGTAATTTCTCGCTGTAAATTTGGATCTTAAAACAAGACCAATATTACGCAATATAATCGCTTTTTACTGCTACACCGGACAATAATATCCTGGGACAGATACTGGGACGTTATTTTACACACGGCCATCTGATCCCTAACTAAGCAAAGCTTGTCCTATGTATAATATAACTAAGTAAGCAAAGAATTTAATTACTAAAATCTTCCAGTAAATTTAACAATATTTTGTTATTATTCGTCTTCTATGGTTAATATTAATCAAACTATTTCAAATTTGTAATTAGAATGGGAATAGAATGTTTGTCCATAAAGTGATAAATAATAGTTCCTAACTCTTTTTTCCTCCGAACAATAATAAGCAGACTTGTTCTTCCTCCAAGCTTTTGTCGAAGAACGAATGATTAAGTAAGTATTGAATTTATTAAGGATAATCATTGCGAAAGTGCGGAAAGTACTTACTTTTTGTAAACGCCAAGTGGGTAGTTCTTTTGATTCTTAAGACTCTTGACATTTGGAATGAACGTTTCAATCAGCTGACTGTCAAAGTTCTCGCGTTTCGTTTATTGAATCATAAAGTCGAATACTTAATTCCTTTATCGCACTGGCCAGAAATAAAACGGCTGTGAATTTCTTTTGAGTTTGATTGACGGGTAAGAGACTGTATAGTAATAATTAATTAGTATTTCCATGTAATAACGATTACCGTTCGTAATATAAATGTAACAAATAGAAATAATGAGGATAATAAATTTAATATTATATTGTACATGTTGTTTACGTACAGGCAAATCATTTTTCAATACTTCTTGTGAAATATATTAGTATATAGTTCTTTGTTTGTTATTATAGTTCAAACTTATAGGTCTTTGCTCAGCCGTTTCAGTTATAGGAAAATATAAGCATCTAGAAGCCTAGAAACAATGACTTCGAGCCACATGTTGCATAAAGACTACCGAAAATTGCAAAGCATATTTCGTTAATTTTAAAATTATCTACTTACGCTTACATCCCTCTATATTTAGGAAATTGCAATATTTGTAAAGCATAATCTTTTTAAAGTTGGAACACTTGATACTAGGTCACCAAAGCACACTAATTTCAATAAGACACAATAGTGCATTTTTTTCGAAGAGTTGTCTCGTCATGGATCATATAATTTCAATAAATTACCAAAATAAAATACAAAAGGTTTTTATTTCCGTAAGTTTAAAAAGCGCTTGTATATATTCAGAAAATGTTTGTAGTAATATACTTAAGTATACATAATTATGTAGATATTTAGGTACACGGATTGTTAAAACATTTACAAAATTTATTTTATAATAGTAATGATATTTAGCAAGCTTCTATTAAGTTGTTGTGTTTAAAAAAAACATTATAATGAAATAATGTAATTTATTCAGCACATTAACATACACGTGTACTTGTCAAGCTCACAATGCAGTACATAAACATAGTCAAATACAGTAAAAAGCAATTGAATTAGTATGTCTGCAGGTACGTAATTACACCCAGACAAACCTCAAGCAGGACAAGCAAACATGTCAATGGACACAAATATCTGTCCTGGGTGGGAATCGAACCCACGACCTGCGGCAACCATTTCCAACTACGCCAATATATAATACCCGAGAATATGCTTGTGTTTACGTACATATCCCACACGCTGACCATATGGGTAACTTATTGAGAATAATAGTACTGGCTGATGTGCGCCCCATAAGAGCTTATCTCCGTGTTGAAAAGATATCAATCATTACTTTTTGTTTCTAGGTAGATACCTAGAAACAAAAAGTACTGCAGTTTTTCTAAGATTTCGACCGTTATTTTCGATTTCAGAACGGGCATGGCTACTAATATCAACGGGGGCTATCTATACATAGCCCCCGTTGATATTCGCCGATCTCTTAGAAAAACTGCAGTAGTAGTAGACTGCAAGCATGCAAACACTATTATTTGTACCTTAGATACCTAAAAACAAAAAGTAAAGATTGATATCTTTTCAACACGGAGATAAGCTCTTACGGGGCGCACATCAGCCAGTACTATTATTCTCAATAAGTTAATATATGATGACAAAATAATAGGTGTTGCACAACTGGCCTGGTTCTTCTCACTTCCTTCAATTGACTGTATGTGGTGTGACCTTTGGCACGAATTGTTACGGGTGGTGGTGATGCAAGTTAAGTGGGCACGGCAGTGTGGGCGCGAGGTCGCTTGCACAACCGATACTGGGAGAAGTTTAATTAAAGTTGGAGGAATACAACATTTATCCATACTACCCGAAAGATTGACTAGATGAAAGGCCGGTGCGCATGGTTCATAAATACTTGCCTTTACCGCCGCAGGTCGTGGGACAAATTCGTTAGGTCGCGGGTGCATGAACATGTCTGTTTGTCATGAGTCTAGGTGTAATCTATACTAATATTATAAAGAGGTAACGTTCGTGAGTGTGTGACGTTGTAAGGGGGTAATCTCTGGATCTACTGGACCAATTTTCATAATTATTTCTCCACTAGAAAACTACGTTATTGTGGAGTGTCTTACGCTATGAAAAATTCCAAAATTAATAACGCATCGTTACTTAATTTTGAATAATGTAATCCAAGTTGCGGGTCAAACGGGCAGGGACAAAAATATTTATAACGCGGAACGAATTCAGCGGGCAATGAGTATGTATTTACAAAAAAAAAGTATATGTAGTATAGTAGTATCAGTTATTTGGCATCCATAGTACAAGCTCCGCTTAGTTTGGGAATGGTCATATGGCCGGTTGTGAATAATGTCCTAAGATATTATTATTTTAGTTCTTCACGAATGTATTGCTGAAAGGCAAGTATTTACCATTCTTCCCTACAATTAAATATAACAATGAAAACAAACTCAAACATAGACAATTATTTGCATCTAAACTCCTTCGCCCACGCTACAAGTACAGATACAATCTACTGCATTCTATCCACCCGGTGAGTGGCTGCATTTCGCAACGCTTTAGGTCAGAACAGGTGAACATTGACAGTCCTTCAGACAGGTTTTTGTGCAACTACATAGATGCAGCTACTCTGAACCGTATATGGAGTAGTACGTAGCTTGAGTACGTGGGCGGCAGGTAGGACGAACCATTCTTTAGATAGAACATCGATCAATGTCCAACTTGGTACTAACACTTCCTAGATAGCTTTCTGACGTTTATTGTAATAGATTTGTTCGGAAGTTCCTAGTTTTGTACGAAGGTTCAACATTTTAAATAAGAAATAGAGCAACATGTATCAGTTACCAAAATAGACCATTACATTACAAGTATAAAGGAACGGTCATGTCTATAAATTCGCTTTTTTTAAATAGATAGCTGTTCAGTTTGTAGTGAACCTGCTTTCTGATCCAAACGTTCCGAGTTCGATCCTCACAAAAGATAAATATTTGTGTTCATAAAAATTTCAACTTTTCTTTGTCAATGTTATATTTATAAAAAAAGAGTAAATCAGTGTTTCTATCCGTTGTCTAGTCTCTATAATGTAAGCTTTGCTTAGTTTGGGCTAGATTGCGTTAGCGTTTGGATATGAATGTATATGTATATTATTCATTTATGTATCACTTGCTAAACCAGGCTAATACAACTAGATAACGGTTACGTTATCTTCAAAATTTTAAATACGGAATAGAACATTATATTAATGGAGCAAGAGGCCACGGCGGCCAGACCATATTTTATAAAAACTGAAATGTTTTGTATACATGTCCCCTATACAGGTAAGAACGACCAGCGACTATGGAGTTTGGGTTATGGTTACTTTGGCAGATAACAAAGGTGCACAAAATAGTACTTAAAATTCGTTAAAGTATAAAGCTCAATCTTTAATATTTTCTTCGAGATAACTTTAGAAATCTCGTCACCAATTGTCGGACACTTATGACAGTTGCTAACACCTGCCAGACACCACTAAACTTTATTCATACTAATATTATAAAGGCGAAAGTTTGTGACTATGTATGTTTCATACTTCTTCACGTCTAAACGGCTGGAGCGATTTCAATAAAATTTAGCACGGAGGTAGCTGACACCCTAAATTAACACATAGGCTATAATTTATAAAGTTTAACGCGGGTAAAACCGCGGGGCACAGCTAGTAAATTATAATTGTACTTTAGTTAGAATATAAAAGCTAAAGGTATATGTAGACGGACATATTTCCATGGGATAAAATAATTTAGAGACGGGCGAAACCGCAGGTGCAGCTAATTATTATCCAATTTTGATCGGTCTACTGCAAGATCTCTCCATTGAATTATTTTTTTCTTTTTACATATAATGAACAGTGGGTTATGCCTGCATTATTTGCCATCATTTTCGTTTTTGTACAAAAACATTTTTGAACCGGGTCGGATTATGGGCCATGACCTTTGATATACACACATCAACACAATCTAGGGATATTGAACATTTCATTGATTATCTAGAAAACTATAAACATTTTGTTATGACTGTAAATGGAAGAATTAAAGATAATTTCATGGCCGATATTTAAACATTAACAACACGATGCGATTTTGTTTTTCTAATTAATAAAAGTCTTAAATTAATTAAGCCATAGAAAATTACTGAGTGAACAAAAACATTTTATTCTTATAAAATTATTCAATCGAATTAAATGAATAAAAATCTTACCAAATCTGATAATCAGTAATCGGTATTTCCTCCTCTAACATTTATCACACAGCGGCAACGATTTTCCATACTTAAAATTAAGGTGTCAATGTCTTGCTGGGGTATGCAGTCCCAAGTTCTTTTTAAATGTTCGAAAAGTTGTTCTTCTGTTGTCAAGTTGGGCGGAAAATCCCTCAATGCTCTTCGCTGTAACATGTCCCAGGCGTGTTCAATTGGGTTTAAGTCTGGCGACTGTGGAGGCCAATCTAATACCTGAACATCGTGTTCTCGAAGGGCGGCCCTCACCAGCCGCGCTGTATGGGAAGGTGCATTGTCATGCATGAGCTGAAATTCTTGCCCCGTTAGGGCCCTGAGCGGGACAATGACACGTTCTACTACCTCCTCACGG
This sequence comes from Pseudoips prasinana, assembly GCA_951640165.1. NCBI lineage: Eukaryota > Metazoa > Arthropoda > Insecta > Lepidoptera > Nolidae > Pseudoips > Pseudoips prasinana. The sequence goes on along the minus strand of OX621236.1, from coordinate 14,212,449 downwards.
TATCTATGGGCAGTCATGCTGCCCTGAATCCAAATGAGTTGGGTTCGTCCGCCGATTCGTATTCCTGCCCACACCATAATTGTCCCGCCTTGGTAAGAGTGGACCTCCTGTGGATGTCGGAGACGGCTGACCCTGCCTGGAGTTCTCCAAACGCGTGTTCGTCTCGAATCTGGATGAAATCCATAGCGGGACTCATCAGTGAACAGCACCAATGACCATTGTTGATCACTCCATGTCAAATGTTCTTGAGCCCATAAAAGTCGCCTACCGCGATTGCCACGTCGCAGCGCTGGGACTCGTAGCGGTCTGCGAGCATGAAGACCAACTTCATGCAGCCTCCTTCGCACGGTTTGGTCGCTCACCAGCAGCTGCTGACCCTCCTGGAGCCTTTGCACTAGTTGCATCGCTGTGATATTGGGTAGTCTTCTGGCGGTCATTTGGAGAAATCGATCCTGTCTCTGAGTGGTAACACGATATCTACCAGTGTGCCGTTCTGCCACATCTCCAGTAGCGCGATAACGTGACCACAGCCTGGATACCACATTTTGGCTTGTGCCCAGAGACTCAGCAACGACGCGTTGAATAGCACCGTTTTGTAACATGCCAACTGCCCGTAACATTTCATCTCGACTCAAATGATGGCGTGGCATGACGCTAAAAAGCTTACACAACCAATTGAGAAAAGAAAATAAAACAATTTATCAGGTTTTCTTCAATTAAAACGCAAAAAAAATTTTAATGCAACTTCTTGAAATTAGATACAACTCAAGATTGCGCTGTGCTTTGCGTGTTTTCATTTGTTTCTCATTTTAATTTTTAAATTTTGAATAAAGAATAGACAAGGTTTAAATCTGTAAATAAACTTTTTAAGGAAACTAAATGGGTTTTAAACAATAAAGCCATGTTTGATTTCAAAATAACGTATCCCTAGACTTTGTTGATGTGTGTATATGTATGTTACTTGGGGACCTATACAAAAATGTTACCTCAATAGTCGGACAGTTTTAATGGTTTTTACATCTTGCCAGACACATTGCAATTCCAGTTAGTGGACGTACACAGAAGAAAAACTCATAAAGGAACAGTCTTGTCTATGAATTCTGTATTTGAATACATAGCTGGATATTGATGATGAGCATGAAACATGATCTTCAGGTATTTTAAATCTAGTCGTGAGTATCGGAAACGGCAACCTCAAGGGCTTTATTTTTATATTTATGTACACACGGCTTCACATCAAGCTATACATTTCCACGATAAGCTGACGTCTCATTGTATGGAAATGCGGTACAATGCGACATCAGCTTATACTGTAAGTGTATAGCTTGATGTGCAGCCGTGTGTACTTAAGCTTCTTTAAATAATAAATGCAAAACATAAATATATTAGAAATATTTCTCCTCAATTCGAAGCGCCTGATGTTTTTTCTACACTAATAACATTAATGAGAACAAGTAACTACATAATTAACATTGCATTACGAAATTTCTAAGTACATTATAATGGTAAACTTGTTTTGTATTAAGTTAGAAACAGAGAAGCGGTTTATAAGAATATAGAATTGTCTATCAATTTTAATGTAATTAGAAATATATTTTGGGTGGTCTTGCTTGTCAATTAAGATTATTTTTATTATTTAAATATTTATTTATTATAGAGCTTTTCATCACACTAAAACGATGCCTTCTTCAAAGTCACATTTTTGCCTGTGGTCTAGTGATTAGTCTGTATTACTACGGTAATACAGAGGTCGTAAGTTTGGCGTAAGTTTGACTCATGACAAATATTTGTGTGATGAGAACCCCGTGCCTGGGTGTAATTTAACTAGCTGTGCCACGCGGTTTTACCCGCGTTTAACTTTATAAATTATAGGCTATGTGTTAATCCAGGGTGTCAGCTAACTCCATACCAAATTTTATTAAAATTGCTCAGCCGTTAAGACGTGAAGAAGTAAAAAACATACACACTCTCACAGTCACACACTCACAAACTTTCAGTTTTATAATATTAGTGTGATATGTATATGTTTAAAAATATATAAGAATATTTATCAGTTTTCTAGTTGCGATAGTACAGCCGCAGCACACCCAGCTACCCCAATCTGTCAAATTTTAACTTCTTTTATAGATTTTCAACTTTATCATAAAAGCATAAGGTTCACTTTCAATTGGGGAAATTTGACAGATTGTGGTAGCTTGATGAGCTGGCGTCTGTACATGCTCTGCCTAGTTAGGGATCACATGGCAGTCTTAGTTGGCACAAGTAAGCTGGTTAACATACTGCAATCTGTTCCCCACTAGGCAGTGCTAGATTTGGAGATCGAACCCATGACCTCTGGCTTAGTGGTCGGGGTCACTAACCACTTGACAAACAGATCAGTCAATATTACATCTATTGCAGTTGCTTACCTTCTACGAGAAAATAATAAAGCGTAGGTAATACTACTTCACACAGAAATGTCTCATGAATAATTTTATTTATTATTGTACTAGCTGTGGCCCGCGGTTTTACCGTTGTTAAACTTTATAACTTATCACAGCTCCTCCCCGTAGGTGATAGCGTAATAATACATAGCCTATACGTTGACTCGACCTCTTACTAATATTTCCTCCCCGTAGGTGATAGCGTGATAATAAGTAACCTATGTTGACCCAACCTCCTAGTAATATTCACGCAAGATTTGAAGTAAATCCATGCAGTACTTTTTGAGTTTAGCCCGGACATACATACAGACAAACAGACAATAATTCTAAACACTATCTTCGATATCGATTGTAGATCACGCTCCAAGTATCCTTTAAAAAAAATATTCTATGTACAGTTTCGACTTTCCTACGATTTTATTATATGTATAGATAGTATTTATTGTAGATATATTATTATATTATACTAGCTATGCATCGCGGTTTTACCCGCGTTAAATTTTATAAATTTATCACAGCTCCCCCGTCGGTTATAGCGTGATAATGTGTAGCCTATATGTTGACCAGACCCCTTAGTAATATTCACGCAAAATTTGAAGTAAATCCATGGACTACTTTTTGAGTTTAGCCCGGGCATACATAGAGACAAACAGACACACAGACAAAAATTTAATAAAATAAATTTTTGGCTTTGATATCGATAGCAGATCACGCCCCAAGAATCCTTTTAAAAAATATTCAATGTATATACAGTTTCGACTTTCCTACGATTTTATTATATGTATAGATAGTATTTATTGTAGATATATATGATATAAAGTGTTAGTAATTATTATTAGGCCTATTATAGCCGACGAATAATAAGTAAATACATTTAATATAACCCAAATACACCTGCCATGATCTCTCTGCACTACCCTAAGGTTGGCTGTTAGAAAATGCTAAAGTTTAAATAAATAAATAATACTGGAACTTGGCCTTTATTTATCGTTGAAGTTGACTGTGATTCCATCGTCCTGAAAGTGATTAAGGAGTGACAGTTTCGTAACAGCTGTACTCAAACAATTACGAAGAGCCTAAACAGCCTCCTTGAATAATTTCTCAAGGAGACAGATCATCACAACTCATAGCAAACTTCCGCTTAGAGCCTATGCACAACACATTTTTTAAGCGCGCGCCGTCTTGAAGCGCGTTTCCAAAACGCGCGTTTACATCGCGTCGACGTCGCGCTTTTATCCTACGGAGCAGTTTGTTGTCATTTGTATCAATACAAATTACGTATCGATACAGACACGCCGGTGTCGCCGGCGTGTCTGTATCGATACACACGCGCGTTAGCATCGCGTCCGTATCGTAAACACGTGCGTTAGCATCGCGTCCGTATCGATAAACACGCGCGTTAGCATCGCGTCCGTAGCGATACACACGCGCGTTAGCATCGCGTCCGTATTGATACACATGCGCGTTAGCATCGCGTCCGTAGCGATACACACGCGCGTTAGCATCGCCTCTGTAGCACCGGAGCAGCATACCCGCGTTCCCGGGGCCCCTCCCATCAGGTGCCATGAGAAGTCCACGGCAGGTAGAGTTAGTCCGTGCGAGTCCGATATACCCACCCGCAAATACTTTTTGCAGGTGGCATGCGTAGGCATTTCCCCTGCCACATAAAAAAAAAACAAAAAAGTTATAGGTACGCTTAAAATAGGATACCCACTTCCCAGGTGTTACTGAATAATGTGTGCTTCTAGTAGTTACTACGTATCTAATGACGTTTATCTCTCGTACAGCTACGTCATTACCACGGATATATTTAAGAGTACAAAAAAGGATTTAGCGCATGATTATAGTAGCGATGCTGGCATGTACAGCTATACATTTCCAATATAAGCTGACCTGTCATTGTATGGAAATCTTATACAACGCGAGATCAGCTTATACTGAAAATGTATAGTTTGATGTGCAGCCTTGTGTACTACCTACGTGAGTGTTATAATGGAAACATTCATGTCATTAGCTTTTTCGAGAACGTGTTTTCCCATAGACCTAGATATAAAATAGTTTTATTTCTTTAAACTGTCGGTCCCGGTCATCATGAGAACATCTATGACAATCCTTACAGATGCCTAGAAGTCTAATAGAATCTGACACTCTGATCTAACCTTGGTTACTGGTCCGCTATAATGGGCAGTGGTTACCCTAGTCTCAGAGTTGTTCAAGCTGCCCAGTAGGCCTCTGACATGGCTTAACGACTGTTGTCTAATGACTACAACCGGGACAGACAGCTAACGTGCCCTCCGCTTTGGTGGTCACCCATCTATGGATTGACCGCGAGCTTAGTTGCTTAACCTCGAAGATCGCTTACGGACCGGTGAGAGCATTTAGCTATAAGCTATAACCTGATTAAATAATTAGGTGCCAGAGGGTATCAGCGTAACAAAACAAAAACGAAGTAAAATAGAATTTGAAACTAAGAACGCTGACCGCTTCTTAGGGCATTGCCCACTGAAATAATATATTTTATACGATGTCGGTATAACTTTACTGTTTTATTTAGATACTGTAGTCTTATAGCCGTAAGAATGTACTCATCTGACTAGGCTATATTGGTAAGAGCTATAAAACTGTATACAAAAGAATGTGGGATACATATTATGAAAACAAAATGTTAGCCATAACAGCTGTATGGCCGCTGTTATTACAAAATAACTCTTATGATTTACGAGCCTTATAACCTCGCATTATACTGGGTGGCGCAAAAGTAAAGACCCTATTTGGTTCAGCTATAACATTTTTTCTAAATTAGAAAACTAGATTTAGATTTTTTTAAATGTATATTTGTGCCATTAAATTTCGTACCATTAGGATTTAAAGATGATGTCTTTTAAATGGTGACCTCCAGAGTTGATACACATTTGAGCCCTATTTATGACATTTTGCATAACTTGCCGTAACACTTCCTGCGATATGTTCGTTATTTCTTGACGAATGTTTTCTTTTAGAGCTGCGAGAGTCTGTGGCTTGTTCACATACACCCGAGATTTCAAAAAACCCCAAAGAAAGAAGTCTGGACTGGTCAGATCGGGTGATCTTGCAGGCCAAGGCAAATCGCCAAAACGAGAGATAACTCGGCCTGGAAAAGCGTCCCTCACTAAGTCCATAGTGTCGCGCGCTGTGTGTGCCGTAGCGCCGTCTTGTTGAAACCAGATGTGCTCCAGCCCCAATTCGTCCAAACTGGGTATCAAAAACTCACGTAACATGGTTCTGTAGCGTTCTCCAGTGACAGTAATCGCATTGCCTCCAGCGTCTTCGAAAAAATAGGGTCCGATCACTCTGTCAACACAGATGCCACACCATACAGTAACTTTTAGTGGGTGTAGAGGTGTTTCTTGAATAATGCGCGGATTATCAGTGCCCCAGAACCGAGTATTCTGCTTATTGACATGCCCTGAGAGATGGAAATGCGCTTCGTCACTCATAACCAATTTTGAAGGAAAATCATCCTCTTCAAGGTTGAGGTTTATGACGCGCTGGCAGTAATCTAGACGAGCTCGGTGGTCAGCAGGCAGCAGCTGATGAGTCATTTGAGTTTTATACGGGAACATCTTTAAGTCTTTCACCAAAATACGCTGCAGGGTCCGTCTGGAAATGCCCAATTGCGTGGCACGTCGCCTCGTTGATGTTTCTGGACACTCTTCCACATCTTCGCGCACAGCATCGATATTTTCAGCTGAACGGCCTGTTCTTGGTCTCCCAGACTTAGGTCTATCCAATGTTGAGCCAGTTGCTTCAAGGCGTGTGGCAAAGCGTCGAATTGTGCGACCAATCGGTGCCGGACGGTGGGGAAATCGTCGACGAAATTCACGTTGTGTTCTTATCACTGATGAATTATTCCGTAAGAACATTGACACAATTATTCCACGTTCTTGGGGAGTAAAACGGTCCATGTTTATTTTCAGTGTATTTTACATTTGTTCACTACACAATTTTCAACAACAGAATGACAGAAAATGTCATATAAAAAAAAAAAAGTATTTTCTTTAGTGCCAGTACTTTTGCGCCACCCGTTATTATCATCTACGATTTCTGAGTTTTACACAGTAAAATGTTTGTATTATTACGTCGGCGTATGTAATTAAAATCAAATCTAGGTAAACGAGGCGATGTAGTAAATTATTGCGTGGGATTGCCTTAGTTAGATACTCACATTTAGTACTAATGGATAGGATAGGATTTAGCTATGGGAAGTATATTTATCTAATACATATAATAAAATCGTAAGAAAGTCAAAACTGTACATTGAATATTTTTTTTAAAGGATACTTGGGTCGTGATCTACAATCGATATCGAAACCAAAAACGTAGTTTTTAGAATTTTTGTCTGTGTGTCTGTTTGTCTGTATGTATGTCCGGGCTAAACTCAAAAAGTACTGCATGGATTTACTTCAAATTTTGCATGAATATTAGTAAGAGATCAGGTCAACATATAGGCTACATATTATCACGCTATTACCTACGGGGGAGGAGCTATGATAATTTATCAAATTTAACGCGAGTAAAACCGCGGGGCACTGCTAGTGAAAACATAAACATTACATTTGCCTAAACCATTTTTTTTTGTACAAATGCAAGACATTTATGCTATGCTTCCAAAATATAACAAAGGCAATTTAATCATTACCTGGATCGGAAATATGGTTAAACATGTACAAATTGCTATTGTTGATGGTCCAGAGACCAGAGTACAGACCTCATTGTAATATGTGCGGGACTGGAAAAATATAAAAGGAGAGAGAAAAGAATAATGTCAGATATACTGTAATTTCTTTATAAGTTTAGTACATATTTGAAAAATTTGTATGTCATTATTGGCAAAACATAGCGCACACTGTATAATGTAATAACATAAGATCTTTGTACACCTATGTTTGACAAATAAATAAGTTTGAAGTTTGAAAAAAAGAACAGTATTGAACTCCCTGAGTGAATGGAATAGAATGGACCGGGTGATACATACATAGACTCACGGCTGTTTCCCAGAGGGGTAGGCGGATTTCAATTTGTCACGATCTTTGCACACAACATTTACCTCGTTTACTGTCATTATATTCTTTTTATTTTTAGAGTTTCATTAGCAAATGATTTCTGACTTTTAAACTGCAAATTTGTATTACATTTATGACGTCACATGTGCTCACGGAAGCCGATTTAACGATTGATTAAGTCATTTTAACCTTTATTTATTTGAACGCCATTTAATAAATCGATGTTCGGCGACTTAGCCGGTAGAGCCCCTGATTGTAATAATGTGCGGGTCTGGAAATTATAATAAAAAGAAGAACAGTATTGAACTCCCTGAATGAATGGAATATATTGGACCGGGTGATACATACATAGACTCACGGCTGTTTACCAGAGTGGTAGGCGGATTTCAATTTGTCACGATCTTTGCACACAACTTTTGCCTCGTTTACTGATATTATATTCTTCATCCATGATCACCGGTTTAGGGTACTTCTGACCTCACCTTTTCTTTTTAGAAAAGGCCAGTTTTTAGAAAAAGTTTTGATCTGGGAGGTTATCCATCACTAGGCATGTTTAAGGTGAATATTATTATTACGCGAATTTTGCAATTTCCATTTTTACAGTCACACTAGCAAATTATTTCTGTCTTCTAAACTGCAAATTTTTTGTATTACATAATTATATCGTTGGCGTAAATAATAAACCCAGATACTACGAGCACCAGGATGTAACGTCTCAATTGTATGATGTCCCTTATAGTGTCCAAGTAGCAAGTGGGTTGGCCGTTAGTGTCTATGTTGAGCGGAGACCCTCATATTAACTTCTGTCTATACTCTTCGGATACTGGCAGCTAACATCAAGCAGCCTCTTGTCCCTTATAGCAGTGTTTTTCAACCTGTGGGTCGCGACCCCCAGGGGGGTCGCGAAGCCTCTATAGGGGGGTCGCGAAACTTCTATAGGGAAGCTAGTCATAGGGTCCCAAAAGAATTTTGAGTATTATGATTAGCCTTGCTGCAAATACATTAAAAGTTTAGCGTGAAGTTCCAAAACTCTGGCTAGTACTTTGTCTCTTGACAACCACCTAACCTAACCTATAATTCAGAAATTATAAAGTAAATTTTGGTGGAGTGTGGTGAAATGTTGGATTCAATATGTGTCACAAAATAAAAGAAACATGGAAAAAAGCGGGTAAAAAACGGGTAGGGGGGTCGCGTGATGAAAAAGGTTGAAAAACACTGCCTTATAGTGTTGTGGTAGCTAGTGGAATAATCCAAGGCAGAGATCTATAGAGCGTACTTAGACTTTGCTCAAACTTTACTTACGTAAAACTTTGCTAAATGTATGCTTTTGCTAAATTATTATACTTTGATTTGGTATTTATAGACTTTTTGAAGTTAAGATTATGCTTAGCATAAGCTAAGACACACAAAGTCAAAACACCAATTGTAATTTCGTTACATGCATTAACTTCTGTCTTAGTAAAGTCTGAGCAAAGTCTAAGTACGCTCTATAGATCTCAGCCTAAGTAGGTATCTATGATGAGCGAAGACTCATTTCCATATTGACTTATGCTGCCTAAGCCATATCTAGCTGCTATCGTATTAGCTATCATTTGAATATAACGTCCCTCTACTTCGGTGCACTTAATGAAGTTTTGTAGCAACTGTGTTAAACGCGATATAACAAATTATTTTATATAGGGATATATTCAGTTATAGTGGTCGAAGATAAATTACAGGTTTTCGTGTAGGTATAGATATGTATAGATAGAATAAAAGAATATAAGTCGACAGCATGTAGAGGAGAAAACTGAATAGAAGAGTCTCCTATAAAGTTAAAATAATTGAATCAAAGTAGAAACAAAATACTAAAAAAACTATTATTGCGCAGGATTACTTTATATACTTACATATAGTGCTATTAGCTACGGTTAAGTGACGAGATTATCACGGTCTCCACGCATACCTGTAAAAAATGAAAACAATATTTAATAAAAAACAATGTTTAGTTTTATAGCGTTCTCTAAACTAACGTTCATAACTAAAAAAACCATTCAAATAAACGTTCGGCAGGAACCAAATCAGTACCCTTCTTTCAATTTGGAGAAGGCGCTCTACGCAGTTTTGAATTTAGATTTATGCATAATTGATAATTTGGGATGGGTTACCAATCTTTTACGTGCAACTGTGAACATATCGGTCAGCCATGTTTCTAGGAACAAAGTCGATGGACAGCATCTACATCCTCCGTTAAAATATTAGCAAGTATATCGTTCGTAGCTTAACGCCAGAGCAGCTACCCGGATTGGTAGAGATTTGTTTGATGCCTGCCAGAAAATTAAATTTACGATTTTCCAGTTTTCAGTTTATTAATACATACTAAAATCTTAAAAATTGAGGTTCCATATTAGCCCAATTTTCCCTCCAAAACTGAACCGATTGTTTTTTTGGCAATGCAACGACGAGAAAATAATCTATGCCTAAATTGTTTTATTTTTCTAGTCGCCAGATTTGTTTAAACAACAATTATTTTCTGCAGTTTGAAATAGGCTTTTTTATTAACTTTTACGGGTCTTCAATAAAGAAAAAGGTTTATAAAGCATAGTTGTAACAGTTGTCTAGCCTTAAAATACAAGGATGAAATTGGTACCTAAAGAAAGGGTATTTAAGGTGTTTGTGAGGGGAATCATATGAATTTATAAAACATGTTTTTTAATATGTTAGCTAATACAATTTCTACTTTGAGAATGAAATTTAAAATTAAACTTGTATTCTCCTACCTAATACTATTGATAAATGACCTCACGTGAGTGGTGACATTTGTTGTACGAATACCCTCTTTATTACCTACAGGATAAAGGCGCTATCAAGATCCAATAAAGTGGCGTCAACAGTACAAGATTATTAGGATGAATGAAACGCAAGTGCGAAGCTGCGAGATGCTGCCGTAGTGCGTTTGTTACTCATAAATAATATTTATTGGGACATTGATACATTGCGTTCGCACTGAGCAAAATGTGTCCATTAAGAGGCAGATAACACCCAGTTTTATATAAATGCAACCGGCCAAGTGTGAGTCGGACTCGCGCACGAGGGGTTCCGTACAAAAACGCCGAAAATATCACGTTTGTTGTATGGGAGCCCCCATTAAATGTTTGTTTTATTTTAATATAATTAATTATTTTCAAAGTGAATATTCAACTAAGTATTATGTGAATATTTTGTTTACAATATTGAGTAAAAACGAGCAAAAAGCAACACGTTTGTTGTATGAGAGCTCCCTTAAATATTTATTTTCATTTGATTTTTAGTAGTTTTTATTATAACGTCAACAGAAATACATTATTTGTGATCATTTCGACAATCTAACTATCACGCTTCATGAGATATAGCCTGATGACAGACGGTCAGACAGGCCCACGGCGGACTCTAAATAGGACCCCGTTTTAATAATATTTGTAGTGTAGTGAAATACATATTATAATAACAGCTTAATATAAGTTAAAAATAATGAAATTTAATTTGTAAGATTATTTTTAGATGCGTCTGTTTTCCATTCAGCGAAGGTAGTTGAATCATGTTTCAGCTCAATTAAGTCCTTTAAAATATAGTCAATTATGCTGTACTACCTAGTATTAGATGAGGTCAGCGCCTTAATACGACCACTGCGAAAAATAAATAGTGATGCATCTCGTGACATGATGCTATATTTAAGAGTACAGTCAGCTGTACCAATACGTATGGAATTCCATACGCTCTGTAAGTCTATCCAGGTCTTACCATTAAACATCCTGAATAAATAGGAAGAGATTATCCCGTAAGCTGTGATAATGCTAAAGAGAGACAATCGCCATTGCTTTACTATTGTCTCTGTAACGTATTCCACTTAAAGTATTTATACATATCTCATCAAACAAATCGAAACAGTACTGCGAGTACTATTTAAGCGTCATCAAAATAAGAAGGACGGATAGGATTAAAAAAATACGCTAGTAAAAAGTATGCAGTTGAGTCTATATGATATACAATGGTGTACCACAATTCGAAGTTTGAATTTAAATTCAAACTTCGAATTCTTATTAAATAGATGAATGTAGACATTTTTTTTTCAAAGTGTATTCGAAAGTAAATTAAATCACGTGTTTCTTTTGCAAAAAAAGATCGTATCTTTTTTTAAATAGTGATTGTTAACTAAGCTGTTTGACATCCTACCAAAGAGATTTATTCCTAACAAATATGGGTACCTCGCCCACGGAAATCGCTCAAATCGTGGCGTTCCTGGCTGGATTCCGACGCTAGTCTGCGCGATTCCATTTAGCATTTCTGGCATCAATAGAGTGTGTCATATCAGCGTTACGGGGAGACTGGTATCTTTAATCGCTTTCCAATATCAGGGGCTCTACCAGCTAAGTCGCCGAACATCGATTTCTTAAATGGCGTTCAAATAAATAAAGGTTAAAATGACTTAATCAATCGTTAAATCGGCTTCCATGAGCACATGTGACGTCATAAATGATCCGGAATCGATTGTCAACGTTGAAGCCGATTTAACAATTGATTAAGTCATGTTTACCTTTTATTTATATGAACGCCATTTAAGAAATCGATGTTCGGCGACTTAGCCGGTAGAGCCTCTGGGTAATTTCCACTTACCTACCGCCTAATTCGCCAATCATCGTGATCGTGATCGGTGTTCAAATAGATGAAGGTTACAAATGACTAAATCATACGTTCAATCGGCTTCAATGTTGATAATCGATTCCGGACCATTTATCACGTTACACATGTGCTTATGGAAGCCGAATGACCGAATGATTTAGTCATTTGAATCTTCTTCTTTTTCAACGCCGATCACGATCACGAGGATCTGCGAATTAAGCGGTAGATCCCCTGGTAGATATCAAGACACGTATGAGTAAGATGACCGGTATATTGCGTCAATTTCTCTAAGAAATCGTCACTTTAATCTATTCAACTACATCAGCGGCTCCATGAGGTTCAAGAATTACTGACGGCGACTCGATCATGAGAAGAAGATTGACGGAGCGTGGAATGAAACCTCATAAAACAGCGCATGAAATCACCGCGCCTTAACTTTGCAAGTGAGCAAGTAAAAACATATCTAACACAATAGTACAGACGCCAGCACATCAAGCTACCCCAATCTGTCAAATTTCCCCAATTGAAAGTGAACCTTATACTTATGTGATAGAGTTGAAAATCTATTGAAGAAAATTGAGAGATTGGAGTAGCTGGATGTGCTGGGGTCTGTACAAGGAATTTTAATTTGAAATAATGCATAAAACTCATACAAAACCACACTTCATAAGTGTTTCGAATTTTGATGAGAAGTGCATATTTAGAACGATATTTATACTAAAGCCGCTGACTGTACCTAATGCCACATAGATTTTCATAAATATTAGTATATATTTAATGATAAATGCCTTCGGTAATAATGGCTTCTTTATGCATTTCACTTCGGCCATCTATCTATCTATATCTCTAGGTACGAATCACTGTTAAATTTGAATCATTAAAATTATCAATATTTTCCAACCAGCTGTTTTATCCACGAATTTAACGACACATAAACACGTGCTGTTAAATACGTTTCGAAGAATTTTCAAACATAATTGACGGACACGAAGTCCAACCAGACTCAGAACACCTATTTATGGGTCACACAAATAGTTGACCTGCGCGGAAATCGTACCCGGGACACGAAGTAACGATCAATGTAATTTATAGACTATATTTTTACAAGGATGTAGTCCTTGTAAAAATAGTTATCTGCCAATGTTCCGTCAAAACCGAGCCAGCCGTTGCGGAAATCAGAACACACAGACACTTAAACATGAACATGAACATGATTTTTTTGGAAGTACGTACCTTATATACTTTTGTAAGCGTTACTATATTTTCGCTCCAATTTAGCGTAAAAGCGCAAAACAATGATGATGAGCCAATGATAACTGTGATCTAATGACGATTGTATTTATAACGTCAGTTGTTATGTAAACAAATTGAAAACAATAAATTCAGTCACTAAGTGCTTGATTCCCTATAGATCTAAAATTGTGCTGACAACATTTTTTATTCCCTTTCATGCAACCTTCGGACGACGGACACGGAATAAAATAGAAATTTATTGATGGATTCAGTACGCACACGTACTAGCCTAATGGTTAGGAAAAAAATATGGTTATTATGAGTCTCTTTGAGTGTTTTCTATGTATTTGTCTGGTTGTGTTTACCTAGTGACAAAGTTGATCAAGCCACTCAGTAAATGGCTTAACGACTGATCTCGGATGACTTCAACCAGGGGGCTACCGGCTAAGGACAAAAATAACTTAATCAATCGTCAGATCGGCTTCAGCACATGTGACGTCATAAATGGTCCGGAATCGATTTTCAACGTCGCAGCCGATGTAAAGATTGATTAAGTCATTTTTAACCTTTATTTATTTGAACGCGGATCACTAACCCGATGTTAGGTGACTTAGCCGGTAGCCCTTAGGACGGACGCTTAGAAAAAAATAATTAAAGGACACCAATCTATAGATAGATAGATTAACTCTTTATTGTAAAATCACATACAGGAGTATATAATAACAAAATATAGAATTAAAATTAATGAATTTAAATGCAACATAGACAAGATGTATACAAAATAATTTGACTGCACGTGTGGCGCAGCGGCTAAGACAGTCGCCTCGCCGCTTCGTGTCGCGGGTTCGAGTCCCGCGCCGGACAACTATTTGTGTGACCCATAAATAGTTGTTCTGAGTCTGGAATCTGGATGTCATTTGTGTCCACCTATTAATGTTTGTAAAGTACCCCGCGACACAGGGATTAGATAACCTAATGTGGGCGTTGTCTATTAAAAAAAATTCTAACGAAGCTTTTATAGAACTTCCTCTGACCACCTAAATACATTATGTAAGTTAGGTTTAATCTTTATGTTTAATTAAATCTGATAAGCAACTTAAGTAGAATCAGTAGCTTAGTAGAAAATTATGCAACTCGCATGAATGAATGCTCACAGCGTGGGTGCCATTGTGCCTCGGTGCGGCGTACTTTAGACACAGAATAAAAAGTACTTCGGTTTGGAGCCAACTTTACCTCCAAGTATATTGTTCCAAATCAAGCACGTTTATCAACTATGGTTCAACAAACATAATTATTAGAATATTATAGAAGAATATAATAAACTTTATTGTGGCACATAGGTTACAAATGGGTGTACTAGGAATGCCCCGCGGTCCACCCGCGTTAAAGTAGGTAGTATTGGCGTAAAAGAGTAACAAACATACATTTATACTCACAAACTTTCGCATTTATAATATTAATAGGATGTGTATCTCTAGCGGCTTTGGCAGTGCACGCCGGAATAACTCGCAGATGGTAGATTTTTTTATACTTACTTGACACTTATCGTCATATTTTGGACAATTCACACAATATCTTTATAAATTGTAGCTATGTGTTATTCTGATGTATAATCTATATTATTGTAAAGTTTCATTAAAATCCATTCAGTAGTTTTCACGTGAAAGAGTAACAAACATCCAACCATCCATACTTAGAAACTTTAACGTTTATAATATTAATAGAATATGACCCACCATATTGGCATACAATATTAAATTGGAAGTAATATGTCATTAAATACAATTTACTACATTATTAGTTACATTATTAGGTACAATTTACTATATTATTAAACATGTCCAAGTTTACAATACATTTTATTACCTAATAATGTCATTTAAGTATTCAGTAATATTATAACATATTATATTCTTTAATTATATTATCTATAAATTTTATTCTTAGTAAACGTCTTTGAATAGATACATATAGTTAAAGAGAAATCCGAGTAGGTTTTGGAAACTGTTAATTCGCTTAAAATCGCTACTTTATTATTAATAAAATACTGTATATATTCCTACTTTGTAAGAAACTATAATCTTAAATCCATATAAGACATTTAAGTATTCAGTCAGATTATAACATATTTAATTTTGATAAATTCTTAGTCAACATCTTTAAATAGATACATATTGTTAAAGAGAAATCTGAGAATGTTTGGAAATGGAAACTGTTAATTCGCTTTATAAAATCGCTACTTTATTATTAATAAAATACTGCAAATATTCCTACTTTGTACGAAACTACAATCTAAAATCCATATAAGACATTTACGTAGAATGAGTAGGTAGGTGCTTAGCAGGAAAAGATGCAATCCGCATGAATGAACGCTCCCGCGTGGGTGTCACGGCCAAAGCGCCTTATATGTTTGATCACCACTTCAAAGATTATGCCACATCATATTATTCAAGAAGAAATAAAGATTACGTTTATACAGCAATAATGACATACAAGTAATAAAACCGGCCATAACTTAAGTTGAAGACATGGCTCACAGAAAAAAGTTTTTATACAGTTCAGGAGATTTTGACAATAAGGGATATTAATAATAATAATATAATAATATCTGGGGACAATGTCACACAGATCATCCTAGCCCCAAACTAAGCAAAGCTTGTACTATGGGTACCAGGCGACGATATACATACTTATATAGATAGATAAATACTTATATACATAGAAAACATCCATGACTCAGAAACAAATATTCGTGCTCATCACACAAATATATAATAATTGTGATTTGTACCTATTTGTATAATTTTATGTTTACTGACATTTTACTATTGTGTGTGAACCCACTTACTAACTTCTTGACGTAATTTTAATAATATATAATTGTAATTCACTAGTGAACATAAAAGAATGTAATGTAATATAGCTTAATTAGCTGTTTAATATTTGTATACCAGTATATCTGGTGAGACATGTGGAACCTATTTTAATTCTAAGAACTAATTACCATGTTTAATGCAAATAAAATGATCTTATTTTATCTCGTGCGAATCGAACACCTATATGAACTGCAAAAAAATCTAATTTGTTGTATGTGCCCCGCCTTCAATTTTAGCACTATTTTAATTTAATTATTCGTTTATAAAGTGACTATGTAGCTAAATATTTTGTGAATATTTGAAGCGTCTATTTGTTTCTGTTAATAATATCGAGCAAAAAAATCATATTCGATGTATGGGAGCTCCCTTAAATATTTAACACTCGGCGCTGGCTAGCCAGTTCCTTTGCTTGAAGTTGGCTTGACACGCTGCCGCGTGTTCAGTATTTATAAATAGAGGAGGATTGACATTGTATTCAAATCGGCTGGTATTTTTTAAAAAGTTAAAGTCAGCTTTATGTATTTTAAAGCAACCAATCATGGCAAATTAATTTACGCATGATTGATTTCCGGATAGGTGAATGCTACGCTTCGAATGCTAATTCGCGAGTAAAAAATTGCCATATAAATCCACATGCGTGTTTAGGCTATCACACCGGCCATATATCATTGGCCATCGGTAATAACTTTCGCTTTCTCTACATGATCAAAAAGTTGTACAATGTAGTTGTTCATTGACTAACAGTTATGAGTACACTGAGAAAAATATCTTTTTCGATCGTGGCGACGTGTTTCAATGCATTATTTCATAATACAAATAAGAAATAAACAGTCAAAACACACCTTTGGAAAATCACTAATTTATTGCATTTGTTCAGTCTCACTGTTATTTCTATGTCTGATGCCATCTGCCAACAAGCTGTTGTACCCGCGTTAAACTTTATATGTTAAAGCCTATGTGGTAATCCAGGGTATTAGCTAAATCCATACCATTTTTTATTAAAATCGCTTCAGCCGTTTAGACGTGCAGAAGTAACAAACATACACACTCACTCTCTCACAAACTTTCGCCTTTATATAATATTATTGTGACAAGTATAGCAACTTGGCCCCACGGTGTTAAGAGCGATTTATTAATATATAGCCTATCAATTCATGGTATTTATTCATTTTAATTAAAACCTAGCTAGATCGATACTTTACTCCCGAAATTCACCATACTGTGACCTGTATCGAAATCATTGGAGCTTTTTTAAAACCTGATTCCAAATATGTATAAAAGCTTGTCTAGTTACATAACATAGGATAACATAATAATAAGTCAATACCTGATGAAAGCCGTAAATATAAAAACCGGCCAAGTGCGAGTCGGACTCGCCCATGAAGGGTTCCGTAGCAGCAAGTATTTCAGTTGATTAAATGAAAGCAAATTGCGGTTTACGATTTATGACGTATTAAAAAAAACTACTTGCTAGATCTCGTTCAAACCAATTTTCGTTGTTAGTTTGCATGGTAATGTATATAATTTTTTTTTTTTTTTATCATTTACTTATTTTATCGCGCAAAGTATTCAGTTTAGAAAAAAATTATATTAGAAACCTCAAAATCATTTTTGAAGACCTATCCATAGATATCCCACATGTATGGGTACGATGAAAAAATTTTTTTAGAGTATCTGTTCTATGTATGGGAGACCCCCTAAATTATCGTTCTTTTTCTATTTTTGTGTAAAAATCTTAATGCGGTTCACCGAATACACCTACTTACCAAGTTTCAATAGTACAGCTTTTATAGTTTCGGAAAAACGGTTAAATTAAAGAGAAATTGAAATATTGATAAAATCATATTATTGTTAAGTTATTTTTATTTAAATGCATATTATTCCGCAAGACCGGCAATTGTGGAGATCTTTGGGGGAGGCCTTTGTCCAGCAGTGGACCTCTTTCGGCTGATATGATGATCATGTTGATGATATTATTCAACGTAACATAATCATACTATTTATGACACATGTTCATGTCACGTTGGACCAACAGTCACGAAACGTCGCGACTTGTCGTCGCGGTCGTAAGTCGTGGCAGATGCTCACGCATGAATGGTCGCCGCGTCGCCGCCGCCGTGGAGTCGCGTGGGCTTTACGCTCAATCGCGTCTCATCACTACCCACTCTCACCATTTTGCTATTCGCTATGGTAATCGTCCGGTTCCCGTATCCGTCTTTGGTATTCGATAATAACCTTTTTTGTAACGGGTTAATACGGCGATTTATTGTTGCTTTTTACGGTAAATGGCAAACTTTAGTTACATAGATTTACTAAATAAGTATGAGTATTTATGGATACCTCGTTGGCCTAGCGGTAGTGTTCTATAGCTTGGGTTTACTAATATTATAAACGCGAAAGTTTGTAAGTATGGGTGGATGGATGTTTGTTACTCTTTCACGTAAAAATTACTGAATTACTGATTTTAATAAAACTTTGCAACAATATAGCTTATACATCAGAGTAACACATATGCTGTGTGAATTGTCCGAAATATGACGACACCGAAAACCAGTGCAATAATTTTTCCATATAGTATTTTAAAAATATACAAGTTAGTTGTTTATTTTATTATTGTCATTTTGGGTTTAGAATTCCTGGAGGAGCTGTATTTAGTACACTCCACAAGCTTTCATTAAAAAATACTTAAAGATTGTTAGCGCGTCGACCATAATCACATTAATCACACTAATATTATAAAGGCGAAATTATGAGAGTGTGTGAGTGTGCCAAACATGCACACTCACACACTCTCATAATTTCGCCTTTATAATATTAGTGTGATTAATGTGATTATGGTCGACGCGCTTACTCTTTCACGCAAAAACTACCAAACCGATTTTGATGAAAATATGTCGTAATATAGCTTATACATATATCTGAATAACACATAGGTATACATATAATAAAATCGTAGGAAAGTCAAAACTGTACATTGAATATTTTTAAAAAAAGGATACTTGGGGCGTGATCTACAATCGATATCGAAGCCATAAATATATTTTTTAAAATTTTTGTCGGTGTGCCTGTTTGTCTGTATGTATGTCCGGGCACTCCGGGCTAAACTCAAAAAGTACTGCATGGATTTACTTCAAATTTTGCATGAATATTACTAAGAGGTCGGGTCAACATATAGGCTACATATTATCACGCTATCACCTACGGGGGAGGAGCTGTGATAATTTATAAAATTTAACGCGGGTAAAACCGCGGGGCACAGCTAGTAGTTTATAAAGTTTAATACGGGTAAAACCGCGGGGTACAGCTAGTAATATATAATAATGGGAGCCAAAATGACGTCCACTGCTAAACAAGAGTGTTCCATGAATGAATAGTCATAGTTCACAGAGACACGCTAATGCCCGTTATCAGGTATTCCCTCGGGGCGACTTCGACAGCGTTATGGGGATCTGTTATAGTACATGCTTCTATTTGTAACGTCTTACAAAATAGCTTTGTTGTTTCCCACCGAGCTAATGTTGGGTGACCCTGCAGCAGGACATGCAGCGGAAGCCTTAATTAATAGGTATATTATTAGGTTATGTTACATAAATATATTAATGTTAACTACTGCTTATTAACAATAACACTTGAACACATTCTTTGTTTCGGTTCATCTGAGGTTTGGCCTCAAAGACATATTTTTAAGACAACGCCCGCACTAGGGAATCTAAACCCTGAGCCGCGGGGTAGTATATAAATATACAATAAACGGAAACAAATTACATCCAGACTCAGAACATCTATTTATGGGTCACACAAATAGTTGTCCGGCGCAGGAATCGAACTCGGGACACGAAGTGGCGAGGCGACTGTCTTAGACGCTGCGCCACACGTGCACCGGTTACCGTAGCCTACATACCTACCTACGTAGCTTACGTGGTGCCGACCCTTACCTCTTGCTCAGAATAACATTACCATCATAATGCTATTAACGTCATTTTCTAACTCCTCCTTTTTTCTGTTTCTGATTAAATTCGTTGCGGGATCCAAGACAGTTAATTCGATTCCCCGGGACATGCCTGAGCTTCACCGCTCAGTGTCATTTCATTGTGTGCCACTGTTGATCCTGGCTTACAGGAGTCGCAGTGGTGGGTAAGAGGGAGGGACTAGTCCCGACAAAAAAAAAAAAAAAATATTAACGTCAGTGTATTATAATTAGTGGAATAAATTCACAGAGCGCAATCTACCCATTAAAATATATAAATAAATGGAAACTAGCCAAGATAAAATGTCATCACCATAAGCACTACGTAGTAGGTACCTACCATTCATTTTAAATCTCTGATGTTTGAATAAAGTAAGAATTATATTGTAAAAAAGCGAAGTAACATTTTCGCTCCCCGTTCCACATAGCCGTGTGGTTTTTTTTTTTTTTTTTTTATGTCAGAGGTTGACAAACGAGCAAGTGGGTCACCTGATGGTAAGTGATCACCGCCGCCCATGGACACTCGCAACACCAGAGTCAGCAAACAAGTGTTGCTGACCCTTCCCGCCACCCCGATGAGCTCTGGCGACCTTACTCACACTCAGAAACACAACATTAAATTATTAAAGTCATTATTAAGGAATGTCTTCTGTAAGGTGGAGGTACTTCCCCAGTCGGGCTGCTCTTCGAGCGAATGAACGCTGTGCCCTACCTCTCTTACACAATGGTTTCCACAATGGTGGACCATTTTAGACGTCACATGCACATGTGACGTCTAAAATGGTCGTTAAATCTGGCTTCCATGAGCACTCATGGAAGCCCATTTAACGATTGGTTAAGTCACTTTGAACGCCATCTAAGACATCGTCGTTCGGCGACTTAGCCGGTAGAACCCCAGGCACAGAATAAGAAGTGCCCCAGGTCTATGATACACATTTTGATTACATTTTTGTTATGTTTAAAAATATGTAAATTTTGTTTCATTTACTTAGTATATTTTATTACGTTATATTCCTTTTTTTTTCGTGTCACTATTTTATAAATTATGTACATGCTGTGACAACTTATAATGTTATGCATTTAACTATATTTCTATGCTTAATAATCTAGATCCTAGTCCAAATAAATAAATAAAATAAAAACATTGTATGTTTTTATGTTAAAATATATATAGTTATATTGCAGATAAAATAAATCATAGGAGTTGACTAACGCTTTTTGTACGAAAATAGATTTAGTTGGTCAACTTCACCCCATGTTTTCGCTAAGTAATAAGTTGATATCGAAGACATTTGGCATCAAATCAATCCGATATCAAAGGCCTTCGATTTACGAGATTAACTAAAGTTTCGTAATATTGAGACATTTTCTTTTTATCGTCTTAGTTGAATGTTGCGTTGGGTTGTTACTTGAGCGCAGTGCGTGGGCTCAAGATCATTATTTGGCAACTTTAGCAACAGCTGTCATTAATACCATAAATAATAATTTGCTGGTATAAAAACGAAGTATTTTAGTTTATGATTTATCTTGTTATGCAATATTGTGCTTATATGGTACCGTATTTCAAGCAGTTATCAGATTAGAGTGCAATTATTATTATGTTGCAGCCCATGTCTGTCTGTTTTCACACTGTAGGGTAAGGACTTCTCACTGTAGGAAAATTATAATGTGGATATTCCGGGAATATCTCTTGATTACCGGAATTAATTGAGCGACTGCCGTATGACCTTTCGAGGACTAACCAAGACGTCCCAATAAACATACGTAACCTTATTACACAGGTCAATACAGACTTCTACAGATTAATCATGAGATTTATTTTCGTATTAAGATATATGAGAACTTTTAAAGGCCTATTTCTTTCTTAAAGGTCGGCAACGCACTTGCGTACAAAAGTGTCCATGAACGGTGGTGATCACTTACCATCAGGTGACTCATTTATTAGTTTGTCGTGTATATATAAAATAATGTATTAAGTACTCGAATGACTCGAACGGTACGGCTCGTATATAGAAAGGAAATTTCATAATTGATATGGAAATTCTTAAATCTGTTAGCTAAGATTATAAAGGAAAAAGATAAATTTGTATTTTTGTTTGTAATGGACAAACCCAAAACAACTTGACTGATATATCATATTTCATCATATTTAAATTTTATACTGATCATATCAGCAAGTAACATGATCAGTATAAAATTATAAAAATAATAGAGACCCCCAATAAAATAACAATAGTGTAAAAACAAATGATACCGCACTATAAATATTACGATAAATACATTATTTGACGTGAATTACTTTGCATCCGGGCCGGGGCACTAGTAGTAAATATGTACAGACGCCAGCACATCAAGCTACCCCAATCTGTCAAATTTTCCCAATTGAAAGTGAACCTTATGCTTACGTGATAAAGTTGAAAATCTATTAAAAGAAATTTGACAGATCGGGGTAGCTGGATGTGCTGGCGTCTGAAAATATCTATAATTGTCTCAATGTAAAGATCAATTCAAGACACAGCTAGAGTATAATCTAAAGCTAAAAAGTTAGATTGTCAAAGATAACAATATGTCTCAGTACTATGTACCATTCCTCCCCATAATATGTTTAAAAAGGACTCCAAATTCAATTTAATTTATGAAATACCAACGTAAGAAACCTAGACGACAAATAAAACAAGTCCAGACAAGTTAGCAAGCCTTCCACTATTTGAATTTAGCTCGTGATCTAACCAAAACGTTCCAATAAACATACGTAACCTCGTTACACAGCTCAATAAACACGTATACTGACTGTGTATTGTATACTATACATGACCCGCGGTTTTACGCGAGTTAAACTTTACAAATTATAACCTATGTGTTATTCGGATATATACGCTATATTACTACACAGTCTCATCAAAATCTGTTTCCATTCCATCTAAACTGAAACATTTAATCCTACTAGATATGATAAATAGATTCTAGTAGTACTAGATATAGTTTTTAAGTATTTTGTTTTTATCACTATATGGCTTTTTTATAGCTGAAATAAAGTATTTATTATTATTATTTATAATATTAGTAGGATTAAATATCTTACTTTTGCATTACGAATTTTGACAACCAGAATCAAGTAAAGCGAAGATTACCTACCTCAGCTTGGAAGCGTTCCCAACTATTCAGGAAGTAAAATCTGCATAATGAGGTCCTCAAGATTGTTCATACTATTGTTGTTAAATTAATATTCTTCTATTTTATCTTATGGGCAGTGGATACCCTTGTGTAGGAGTTATTGAAGCTTTTAAGTAGGCCTCTGTTATGGCTTAACTATTTTTATCTAACGACAACGAACGGGACCAACAGCTCAATGCGCCCTCTGAAGCGCGGAAATATCAGATTACTCAAAGAGTCAAATAGTCATTTATTGGTACAATTTCTTACATGTCATGAAAATGATTGTAAAAATATATTAAATGTCTAATCAATGTCACCAAATCAATAATGTACTAAAAATAAACTTAAGTCAAATAAATAAAAACAGATTATGGCTATAGGTACAATAATCGTCACAGCATTATTCAGCAAGTAAAAAATCATAAAAACTTAACTTGGTACTTTCTGATTAAATTCGTTGCGGCAAAAAAAGCAAATCCAATTCTCCGGGAATTGCTTGCGCCTCACTGCTCAGTATCACTTCATTGTGTGGCACTTACACTTGCAGTGATGGGTAAGAGTGGGAGAAGTCCAAAGAATAAATATACTAGTGGTATATTTCATGGGTCCGTGGCTTAGGCCCCCAGTGGTCGAGGCACCTGTGGCCTACGCCCCCGATCGGATTTATTTTATATCATTTTATTTTTGTGCTTTTTTACTTAGTACAGTAAATGAGAAAAGTGTTTCACTGTAATAATATTATTCCTTGCCAAACAAAAGTTATCTATCAAATTGCACAGAAAATAGATCGCCACTTAACCTTATCCTTACACACCTTTTTCTACATTAAAAACATATTTATTATGTACAATCATCCAGAAATTAAAAAGACCTCATATAAAATGTCAGTGAATGTTATTAATATAAAATATATTAATATACATTTATAATAAATTACCATGTAGAAATATTATCTTTCAACTAGAACCAAATCGTTAGCTAACTGAGCCAAACCAGTTATTGGGAACAATAAAAAGTCCATCTTTTTGTCTACAACATTTAAAATAATAAGGAGGTATGAATAGATATTAAGTATATCTCTTTCACACCTAAGTCAAGTTATTGAATATTGCAATATGTAACCGATACGAAAGTCATCTCATAATGACGAGCGAAGATCCTTCACAAGGGCTTGTGCGAAATATTTACAATATAGTTAAATATAGACTTGTTGGAAAAACATTGTAGCACGCTGGATTTGCGTTGCGTTCTAGAAATAAGGATATAAGTCAATTATTTATTAAAAATTGTATGTAACGAAAATTGGAAAATTACGAGTGAAAAGTACAGTAACAAAATTCCAATCTACAACAATATATAAAAATAATGAAAAATAACTAAGACTTTCATTTTTCAAAACATACATCCAATATAAAAGCATTGCTATGACATAAATATAATTATGATTTAATGTATTATACATATACCACCATTAGACATTTATTATTTTTGTAAAAGATTTTTGTGCCTGATAGTACATTTGATCAAAAATTGCTTTGAATTAAAATAATCGAATCGGGGGCGTCGGCCACAGGTGCCTCGACCACTGGGGGCCTAAGCCACGGACCCTATTTCATTCGTTTTGAATTTAACTAGTGATGTAACTAATAAACACACATAACCTTGTTACGCTGGTCAACAATGTCGCGTGTACTTAACATTCTGACTTTGACATACATATACCTACTTCATATATGTAAATACGACATCCAATTGCATCTGAATAAACATGGCTACGTTATAAGAAGAAAGCCAGTAGTGCACAGAAAGCGTTCGTAATTATGAGAGAGCACTTACTTAATTGCTGTTTGCATGGCGTGCTGGTAGAGCGGAAAATTGTGATCGGGACATTGTAGGCCAAAGATATGCTTTCAGCGATTGCTTGTTAGCCGTGTGGTTTCCAGCGTAGGAAGAATAACAGGGCTATCCCATACCATCCCGTGGGTGACGTAAAAGGCGAAAGGGATACAGCAGGTAGACGGGCAGCTGCGCCAACAGTGTACCTACTATAGCTACAGCCTAACTGCGGTCGCCAACACGCATGCCATTCGTGGTGACCCCCTCCTAATGGTAGGTCTATGTCCACCTGTGGACGATACCAGGCTATTGATGTGATGATGATTTGATTAGCTTATTAAAATGTTTTAATGAAATAGTGAGTAAGTATATATATATGGCCTTTGCGTCTGTTACAGACGATTTACGGCGCATTGTCTGAGAGACATTTCTTTTGGTGGCTAAAGAAACCGATGCGAGGGCGATGCGACAAGTAAGTAACTATTTATTGTAAACCAAAATTATAAAAAATAAATTTTAAGGACATGAGATAGGCTTTATTGTACGTTAATATTTTTGTACTAAAATAGGCAACACTAATTCAATATCATGTTCACTTTTAATGATATATAAATAAATACACATATATAAGGAAGTGGAAAGGCGAAGAACATTAACCTTCCTCAATCATTTAGGAAAAGGCGTAAACGAATCTTTTGGACGTCGACCAAATGTAAAGACAATATTTAATGTCAATTTTTTTTTATTCATGGTGAACATTAAAAAGAAACACATACACTTTTATAAAATGTCCAAAACAATAGTCCTAAGGTATTTGGGTTCGAAGTCATCACGAACATGTCTACAAACTTAAATGAATTCTTTTGTTGGGCAGTACTAAATTTGATTGGATCCAATGTAAGGAGCGAACCCGATAAAGAGTTTAAAAATAAAAAATATTCACTACAGCATATCTTTCTCAGAAACAACATGTCACTCTGATTCTAGATCACGCATCTTCCCAAAAAACATTGCCGTGTTAGAAGGATCACTTATGTACATCAGCAAATAATTGTTAGGATCTTTAATAGATTACGTTAAAAACAAATATAGTTAAGTTTTACAAGCAACTTGTGTTAGTAGCCTGTTGCTTTAGTGGTAAGTGACCCCTAACTAAGCTAGAGGTTTTGGGTTCAAGCCCCACCCAGGACAAATCTTTGTGTGAGGAGCCCGATTAATTGTTCTTTGTCTGGGTGTAGTGAATTATACTTGTATACATCATAGCAGATGTCACTCAAACTCTTAATCAAAATAAGATACTCCACTATCATCCTATAATTACACGTTTACGGAAAACCAATCACTAATTACAGTTCTCACCGAGTTAATTCCCCTTAATACCCTACAATTGCCCATCAATTAACAATCCAAACAATCAAACGGATAATAAAATCTACGTACAATTACTACTTCAAAGTCAGTGAGCTTGCCAAAACCCGTATGTGAATAATACATGCCATAATACCTACTAGAAACTTCTGTTATTATTTCTGACCGCTATCCACAACGATCATAGATCGATCAGGCAGTTTTACGTGCTCACCGAGGCACGGGGCTCTAACACCACTTCCGGTACTAGCTCAGACTTCGGACTATTACTGTTTGGTACTAGTCCGCAATCTGGGCTAGAAAACCCACATTGGAACCCAGAACCTCATTTGCGGTAGAACACGCTAACGCTATACCAATGAGTTTCGATGCATTTCGCATGTTTTCGCATCATCAAATTGGTACATATGCAACATCTCGTACAGGTATTTTTTTTTATCCAGTTCATATTATAATGCGCCATCTAGCCCAGCCTAAGCAAGCTTGTACTATGGATTACCTACTTATAAACTTTGTTTTTGGAAATATATACATACAATACACAGAAATCATCCAGACCAGGACAAGTTCATGAACACAAATATTCTCAAACAACATTATAAAGGTTATTAATTCGACTGTGTGTGTGTGTTACACGATTTATTGGTTGTTTGTGAACCTATTTCGATAATTCCTTCATTCATTCGGTTAAACTTTCGGAATAGACCCATATTTTAATGAAATTTGTTTTTTGTATACAGAAGAGAGGTGAAGGTGAGGGTCACTGGAAGTCGCTGGATTCGAATAGCGCAAGACCGGCAATTGTGGAGATCTTTGGGGAAGGCTTTTATCCAGCAGCCGGCGTCTTTCGGCTGATATAAATAAAATAAAATCTTTTTATTACAGACACTTGGCCCATAATATTGTTAGTAAATTACATCTTAAAAACTATGTTAGTAATGTATGATGATGATGTATATCATCATCATCATACATTACTAACATAGTTCTATATATAACTTCCCAGCCGATTTCGGCTATGGTTAGTGACCATAGCCGAAATCGGCTGGGAAGTTATATACAAGGTACTGATTAGCAAAGGAGCCAGGATGATCAGTTCTCACATGCGCCCTTGGATGGCTACAGTATCCAATCTTGTGAGTGAATGTGCGCAAACATTGGCTGCACGTGAGGACACCGTCGAAAAATATGACTGCTGGTGGTTTAGTCTTAAACCACCAGCAGTCATATGCGCATCGCGTTTCGCACCCACTCTGTTCCTCTTTTGAACATATATACAGAAAAGGTCAGTTGAAAGATTTTTTAAATAGAAATTATTATTTTACGAATGCTGAAAAAAATGTCACACAAATGTTCTGAATGAACTTTAATACCTTTCTATTTACAGAAATTAACAAAATGACGAAAAGCGTTTTTGTTTGGAGTACCTCGTGTGCCCGCTTCCCGTGTCCGCCATTGTTATACCGACACACATGTAGTTTCGCACGCTCCACAAACGTAACGTATACCTTCATACTTCATACACACTGCCACATATCAAGCTATAATTTCCAATAAAAGCTGACCTGTCATTGTATGGAAATCCAAAACAACGCGAGATCAGCTTATGATGGATATGTATAGCTTGATATGTAGCTGTGTGTACATGGAAAGCGATCGACATGGCGATTTCAAACATAAACATTCATAATTTTGTTACATGAATGGACGTAGTAGAATATGTCGGCTCTGGAACACAATGATATTATCCAATTACCGGTACGATAAACAATTCATTAATGCAATTTAATTGGGAATACAAGTCAGAGATCAAAGTATCCTCATTATCATCATCATATGAGCCGATAGACGTCCACGGCTGGAGAAAGGCCTCCCCAAAGATCGCCACTATTGCCAGTCTCTGTATACGTGCGTACGATTCCAGCTCCTGTAGTCTATATAATAAACAAGGAAAGAAAACTGCGTACGAATCTGCGCGCGAGATACGAGTAGCTAGTGTTGAATGTTTGCTTGCACTAAAACAGTATTAGGCGATTTGCACACTACTCTGCATGACGCAGTGTAGTTCGTGAGTGCGTGTTTTAACGTTGCTTGTTAGTATCTCCGTTTGTATAGAAAACACGCACAGTCCAACACACAGGTCATGTATCTGCATGAACGCGCGTGGATGCATTTTCAGTGTGTTGGACTGTACGCGATTTCTATACAAACGAAGATACTAACAAGTAACGTTAGAACACGCACTCACGCACTACGCTGCGTCATGCGGGGCAATGTGCCAATCGCCTTACTCTTATGAAGGTGAGGTTTTAATCATTTTATAAAATCTAACAAACAGATTTAGGAGATTTAGTACTCATTTAGAACAATTTTTCCGAAATTTGGAGACCTGGTTCGTTCTTGTTACCTTGTAAAATTAAACAGTTTTGAAACAGTGATTTCATTTCTTCGTCTGCTATAAAAGTTAGTCAATCGTGTAGAGATATAGCCAAAAGTATGTCAAAGACCTGATAAATAATTTACAAAAATATCAGTTATTAATGTTTTGTGATTGCTGATAAAGATTGAATAAAGTACCACCAATATCATTATTGCGCCGCTTTAAAGTGCGCGGTATATTTTAAAAAGAAGTAAAGTGCTACAGATTATGCAACGAAATAACATAACAACTTAATGTTCCCAAATAATATCTTAAACGATAACCTAATGGCAGTCATGACCCACCCCACATTTAGCTTTGATATCTTCAAATAAAATCACAGCTGCAGATTTGTGGTTTATAATAAAACTAGCTGTGGTCAGCGGTTTTACCCGCGTTAATCTTTATAAATTATAGCCTATGTGTTATTCGGATATATAAGCTATATTACTACAAAGTTTCATCAAAATCCGTCAGGTAGTTTTCGCGTTGAAGTACATTCACAAACTTTCGCCTTTATAATATTAGTGTGATATTAGCGGCTACTCTGGTATTGTCCATGGGCGGCGATAATTACTTATCATTAAGGGACTCGATTGATCGTATGCCTTACTATTCTAGAAAAAAAAGTCTCTGATCCAATGCTAATTTAATAATAAGTAAACATTTTTTTTAAAATTTAGTTCTGTATTCTGTTCTATTATGAAAATGACATCTTTTGTTGTGTCAATTTATTTTTGGCGCGAAATACTGACAGATTAGATTACAAACGAGTGTACTTTAGACCACACGACTCAAGTAAAACATAGATATACGACACGTAAACGTCTATGATCGAAAGAGAGAAGTAAAATGTGTGGTCGCAGCTGTCTCTCTTGCTCCTACAGTAATATACGAAACGTAACTCTCTCTTTTTCTATCTTCACTGACTTATATCTCCCTCTTAAGCTCTCGTCGCGCATTCACCAGCTTACTTCCACAGTCAAGCGTGCATAAATAAGTTTTACTTATTTATGCACGCTTGGCTGTGGATGACGGTAAAAGCTGTCAAACTGATAATTTTGCATAATTCGTGCGCATATTATAAGCAATTCTAATAGATTGACAGCTCTAGAAATGCTGTTCTTTTCATACAGGCTATATAAGAGAGAGAGAGAGAGAGAGAGGTGATGACATTTAAATTAGTTCAGTGGTCAAAAGACATAAGCGCGCGCTATGTCGTATGCAACCAAGGTATATATAAAAATAATGTATAATAAAATATTTCGCGGTAGGTAGTGAATTTCATAAAGATACTGTACATATTTATAATTTCTCAAGGGATTAAGACGAAGAAAGAATAGGTCCATCACGTATAGACGTAGAGTTATTACTTTACAAATTACATGATACCTCGTAATAGAATTCTTGGAACTTTACCATATTATCAACATTGATATATGTATTTCTTCAATGTGAACTAAGATTTGTAGGAATACTATAGATCTATACATAATAATATATTGGGACATTATTTACATCTGACCCCAAACTAAGCAGAACTTGTACTATGGAAACCAGATAACTGATATACTACTTTTTCTGTAAATACATACCTATACAGATAAAGGCCAAAGTTATGCTACTTAGTAGCAAGAACTAGTTTAATACAGTTCATAACAGCGATACCGACTTCTATATTTTTCAAGTGTTATCTGTGTGATCTTTATGGTTTGAAATATAAAACGTGCCCAATTGAGAACTTGAATTGGATATATAGATATTTATTTTATTGAAGTTATATACTTCTTTTGGCGCGATGGAGAAAAATGATGAGAGTGAATTTTTACGATGCGCGCGCACACCGACACCAAAAAATTTAACAGCATGAAGTTAGTTCTAGGCCTAGGTGGTATGAAAATGTATGAGAGTGAATTTTTACGATGCGCGTAAAAATAACAGCATGACGTTAGTTCTAGGTGGTATGAAAATTGATAACTATGTTCAAGTTGTATATTAAGAAGTATAACTTCTAACGCGTGTACATAAGTACACAGGTTTTTTTTTATTATTACAATTAAACATTAGTTATAGTACTTGTAATAGTACTATCAATATTGTGATTAATTACTAAGCACTTTTTAAAGTCTATATGAATAAAAACATTTATTCTTGTTGTTTTTTATTACCATTTTGTAATTACCTGCTGCGGTGTTTCCTCAGCGCTTACGACATGCATGGCCTTCTTTAATCGAGGTTTAAAAAAATACTAAGCAACTTGAGAACCTCCTCCTTTTGAAGTCGGTTAAAAAGAGTATTAATATCACGGTAGGCAGCGATTTGCTGTGCCTGGCACTGCGAATGTCCATGAGCAGCGGTTACCACTTACCATCAGGCGGGTCGCTAGGTCGTCTGCCTCAAAAAGCAATAAAAAGAAAAAACCTACTCCTCGTACCAAAAAATCAATTCTGTATATTTTGGGAAACAAACTCCCTGAACCATAAATTTCATATCATTCATTGCTAAAGCAATCCGTACCGCAATTTATCTCGGGACATTTTTGCTGATAAAATTGCTCGGGGCGATCTTAAAAGGCCTCCGTGGCTTCTCAGTCTGACTACGTATATAATGTTTAGACAGCTGTATTTGTCGTAGATTTAATATTTTAGTCGTCATAATTCTACGAAAAACATGTGCTCGAAAATATACGTGGAAGATAATTGGGGTTTTATGGATTATTATTTTGTTTTCGCTTATGTCGAGAAATCGGGTTTCAGAAACACGAGAATTTTTAAAGGACTTGTCCAGGCGCCTTGTTGAAACTTCGGGTGAGCATAGGGCTGGCGTTTACCTCGGCCAGCGTATCACCTTGGCTATCATCGTCATCATCATGTCAGCTGAAAGACGTCCACTGCTGGATAAAGGCCTCCTCCAAGGATCTCCACAATAGCCGGTCCAATAGTTGGCTATACAAAGAGGTAATATCGCCAGCTTTCTGGGCAGCCTACCCGCATATGGTGACCTGAATAGGTAGGTATATTGTACGTAAAATAGGTAAGTATTATATTAAGTACCTATATAAGGTGTAAAAAGTAGTTTGTTCCTTATGTTTCGTTATTATTAAATAGATATCATTTAGCAGTGAAAGCCTCCTAGACTAACTGGGATAAACGTAAGTTACTAAAAAAACCACCAAGTGCGAGTCGGAGAGTAGGTACGCGATCTACAAAAACGGCAAAAAATCACGTTTGTTGTACGCCACACGGACAGACAGACAGACAGCAGAGTCTTAATTATATATTTTACCGTTTAGGTACACTAAAATCCAAAAATTTCGCAGCATACTACTACCTATTTTAATATCCGTTTTTATTCTATTTGCTTCACTTACCGTAAGATTTTCCCAACTTTATTGGGTTCAGTCGCATAATGGACCTTTCGCAAAATGCACCCCATGCGCAAAACGTACCTGTCTCAAAATGTACCTTTCTCATAATGCACCTTTCTCAGAATGCACCTTTCTCAAAATGCACCTTTCTCAAAATGCACCTTTTTCATATTGTACAGACGCCTGCACATCAACCTACCCCAATCTGTCAAAATTCCCCAATTGAAAGTGAACCTTAAGCTTTTGTGATAAAGTTGAAAATCTATAAAAGAAATTTGACAGATTGGGGTAGCTGGATGTGCTGGCGTCTGTACTTACCTTTCACAAAATGCACTTAAGTATCTATCGCAATGGATAAGAATATTTTTTTTACACGGAGATTGGAATCCATCAGCGAAACTATAGCGAGTAACAGACAGACTTATTTACATACATTAGGTAGGTTTCTATTGTATGTATTTGTGTTTCGAGTACTTATGAGTCACTTCACCTGTGTTCACTCACCATATTAATGTTCTGCTAGGTTGTTAAAACGTACACCGTGGCATGTTATCCTCGTATTGCATGGAACTTCTTTACAGTCATACACACAATTAGGTCATTAATAATATTACTATATATTGTTTAATATACGCATATAACGCTAAACATGTCCGTAAATAAATTTGTGTAGTTCAAATTTGCGTTAGATTCCCACCCGCACTTAAATTACAATTCATTTTACAGATTTCTGAAAAAGGATTGGAGGGTGATATTTATAATATCTCGGGACAATGTCACACAGATCATCCTAGCCCCAAACTAAGCAAAGCTGGTACTATGGGTACCAGGCGACGATATACATATTTATATAGATAGATAAATACTTGAATACATAGAAAACATCCATGACTCAGAAACAAATATTCGCGCTCATCACACAAATATTTGCATTTACCGGGATTCGAACCCAGGACCACCAGCTTCGTAGGCAGGAGCACTACCAACTAGGCTACGGTGACCGTCACAGCTCTGTCTAGTTTTTCATCAGGTCAGAGGTCTGAATGTTGGCGATGTTACCCGCCTCGGAGAACAACTAAAGTGGTCGCCCCTGAGGTTGGTCTACCCCGGTCATGTCGGTGAAAGAGCGTTCCCATGTATACATCTAGTTTCACTAGAAATTGAATCAGGATTCTTATTCTTCTGGTGGCGGCTATTTCCAGTCCCCGGAGGTCCTGGTAACACTGAGTCCAGTGATGAACTATTGTGCTCGCCGCTCCAACTAAACTTCCCTGTCTTAATCAGGATTACTATTATATATATATCTCACACTATATATGTTTGTTTGTGCATGTAGAAATAATATGTAAATGTTCCAAGATCAAGGGTAAAAAACCAACCGAACGAGTTATTTTAAATCCAGACCTGAAGACAGTTTGTCTCAAAACTCTCATTAGCAATTTAAATATCTTATCCAAATCCATGCTAAATAATATTCACTTAATTAATAATATTAAATCGTTCTGCTTTTTCTATTTTTATTATAACACTAGCTGTGCCCCGCGGTTTTACCCGCGTTAAACTTTAAAAATTACTAGCTGTGCCCCGC
Source organism: Pseudoips prasinana (assembly GCA_951640165.1). Classification (NCBI taxonomy): domain Eukaryota; kingdom Metazoa; phylum Arthropoda; class Insecta; order Lepidoptera; family Nolidae; genus Pseudoips; species Pseudoips prasinana. The sequence continues at coordinate 14,178,536 of OX621236.1, read as the reverse complement.
GGTTTTACCCGCGTAATATTTTATACATTATCACGCCTCCTCCCCCGTAGGCGATAGCGTGATAATATGTACCCTATATGTTGACCCGACCTCTTAGTAATAATCATGCAAAATTTGAAGTAAATCCATGCAGTACTTTTTGAGTTTAGCCCGGAATACAAACAAAAATTCTAAAAAGTATATTTTTGGCTTCGATGTCGATTGTAAATTAAGTCCCAAGTATCCTTTAAAAAAAATCAATGTATACAGTTTTGACTTTCCTACGATTTTATTATATGTATAGATATTCGTTATACTGTCACAGAATAGATAATAGTACTAAAGATACTGTGTTATTTTTTACCGCCTTAGGCGCCGCTTTTAAAGGAGTAACGTATTAATACGACTTTATATTTTTTTAACCTGAAACGGCCTTGTGGTTATTGTATGCCGTGGAAGTGGGTGCGAAAAGACTAGACTAGGATTATGAAGAACTTCCGTAAGTTCTCTATTAGAACGATTATGCAAAGCGGCATTATTAGGATCATACCAAATTTGTCTAGGAAGAGAGGGAAGAGGGGAGGAAGGTTGAAGCATCGCAGGAGGCCCTCTGAAACGTACGTTTGAGTTGCAAGTCTCTGACTCTGTCGAGTGTTGCCTCCTCTATCACGCGATGGACCCGGTTTCCGCACGGTGAAGCCATGGAATGCTAAGAATTAGGTCTTATTTTTTAGGGTTCCGTAGCCAAATGGCAAAAAACGGAACCCTTATAGATTCCTCATGTCTTGTCTGTCTTTCTGTCCGTCCGTATGTCACAGCCACTTTTTTCCGAATAAGAGCTGTACTGTTGAAACTTGGTAAGTAGATGTATTCGGTGAACCGCATTAAGATTTTTACACAAAAATAGAACAATAATTTTGGGGGATCCCCATACATAGAACTGAAACTCAACAATTTTTTTTGATCGTACCCATACATGTGGGGGGGTGTCTATGGATAGGTCTCCAAAAATGATATGGAGGATTCTAATATAATTTTTTTCTAAACTGAACAGTTTGCGCGAGAGACACTTCCAAAGTGGTAAAATGAGTGCCCCCCCCCCCCCCCCCGTTACTTCTAAAATAAGAGAAAGATAAAACTAAAAAAATATATGATGTACCTACATTACCATGCAAACTAACAACGAAAATTGGTTTGAACGAGATCTAGCAAGTAGTTTTTTTATACGTCATAAATCGTATACCGCAATTTGCTTTGCTGCACTTGGCCGGTTTTTGTTTTATATAATTAGCTGTAGTAAAGAAAAACTGTAACCAGTCTTCTGTTTTTTATAAACGCTCTTAATAAACTCACCCATAACCAATCCTATGTATATCTATTTAAAAGAGATCATTCACTACAATAAGACCGCTTACAGTACTTAAATAAAATATTTATCTGTTCTTTTGTTATTAACTTAATATCCGTAATCACAGGTCCCCAAATGATCGGAGAGGTAAAGCACCTAGACGCGTGGTCATTCTATAAATGGATGACCTATAAATGATTCTATAAATGGATGATTTAAAAAAGGATTCCTACTGACATTTCTGGCAGTGTTTCTCAGTAGCTGCCACGTCATGCACTGCACGGTAGGGAAAAAAAATATGACGATTCCACATAAATGTATTTTTTTTACGGAATAAAGAATTTTTGATTTTGTTTTTTTTCTGATTATATTTCGGAGATTCTCCGTGCTACGGAGGACACGTAAGCTGGTGGTCCCGGTTGTTCTTAGACACAGTCGTTAAGCCATGTAAGAGGCCTAATGAGCGGCTTGAACAACTGTAACAATAGACACCACTGCCCACACGATAAAGAAAAAGGAATTTATTTCTTTAAAACTAGCTGTGCCCCGCGGTTTTACCCGCGTTAAACTTTATAAACTATCACAGCTCCTAGGTGATAGCATGATAATAAGTAGCCTACGTTGACTCAACCTCTAGTAATATTGATGCAAAATTTGAAGTAAATCCATGCAGTACTTTTTGAGTTTAGCCCGGACATACATACAGACAAAAGATAAACTGTCAAAAATTCTAAAACCTATATTTTTGGCAACGATATCGATTGTACATCACGCCCCAAATATCCTTTTTAAAAAATATTCAATGTACAGTTTTGTTTTTCCTACGATTTTATTATATGTATAGATGTTATTATAATTATTTGAACCAATTTGCAACAATATTGTGACGACAAGGAAAAAGGAAATCATTAGATCATAATTTATAATTTTATTCTTTTAAGGAAATTACAAACTATTGTGCTTTCCTGTTTCGCGATATAAGACCATATCGTCAACTTATAACATACTAGCTATACCCCGCGGTGTTACCCGCATTAAAATTTATAACTTATAGCCTCTATGTTATTTGGATATACAAACTATAGCTGGCAATTTTGGCTTAACACCTTACGTGCCGCGTGAAAAATTGAGTCTTTCCATTTGCGCCATAGGATCCACCGGTGAGCCTTCCCTTACTGTTCCATTCACGCAGCGCGGGTCACCCGTGAGCCAAATGACAGGTTGAGCAAAAACGCTTCCTGCAGGCCGAATACTACAGATATCGAACAAAACCCATATGGACGTGAGCCGCAAGGCCCTGTAGTTTAACCGATGTAGCGTGGTTTTCAAATCCATTCGATTTTTTTTCTTTTATGAAGGTTATTGTAATGAAACTAGTGTTGTTCTTATTGTACCAGGAAATATTTTTAATTTGGTATTACTTATATAATATTATGAGACATTATATATTTTAATAAAATCTAACCATAATAATGAAACATTAATTTTAATTCTAGATTTTTTTTCTTTACCACATAATAAAACTATCACTTTAAATGACGTTACGAACTTTTTTCAGTATGACATGAATTAATTAGTTTTCTATTATCATTAAAATTAAAAGAAAAACAAAAATTATATACCTCTTTCTATGTATCTTTTTACTTAAAATTATAAAGCATAATTATGCACATAAACTAAGTCTATAATCCCATTTTTATTTAAATTCTAGAATTGTTTTCTTTACCACATACCAAAAATAGCACTTTAAATGACGTTACAAACTTTTTTCAATATCACATTAATGAATTAGTCTTCAGTTATCATTAAAATTAAAAGAAACTTAAAAATAATATACCACTTAATGTGTATCATTTTACTAAAATTATAAAGCATAATTATGCACATAAACTAAGTCTATAATCACATTATTTATGGCCCTTCTTTTCAACATAACAGTTTAGTCAACTATTATTATTGAAATTAAAAGAATAACTTATTAATATTACCTCTTTCTATGTATCTAAAATGTATATAATAAAACATGAACTTTATTCATCATCATCATCATATCAGCCGAAAGACGTCCACTGCTGGACAAAGGCCTTCCCCAAAGATCTCCACAATTGCCGGTCTTGCGCTGTTTGCATCCAGCAGTTTCCAGCGACCCGCACAAGATCATCGGTCCATCTTGTAGGGGGCCTGCCCACGCTGCGTCTTCCGGTTCGTGGTCGCCACTCAAGAACCTTTCTGCCCCAACGGCCATCGATTCTACGAGCTATGTGCCCCGCCCACTGCCACTTCAGTTTTGCAATTCTCCGTGCTATGTCGGTGACTTTGGTTCGCCTGCGGATTTCGACATTTTTGATTCGATCCCGCAGGGAAACTCCGAGCATAGCCCTCTCCATTGCTTGAGCCTTGAGCCTTCTAATAAGGCCCATAGTGAGCGACCACGTCTCTGTTCCGTAAGTCACACTGGTCGAAGACTTTCGACTTGAGACACTGCGGTATTTTGGACGAGAAGATGTTACGTAGCTTCCCGAACGCTGCCCAGCCGAGTTGGATTCTACGATTGACCTCCTTCTCGAAGTTGGACCTACCTAGTTGGATGGTCTGTCCTGGGTAAATATTGAACTTTATTAAAGCAAGGTAAACAAAGAAATTGTTTAGCTGGACAAGTTCCGCAATATGTTGATATTTTTTTTTGATTTTGTCTTAGCCTGTTTGCTACCTATGATCGGCACGTTTTCTGCGTAACATTGACGACAGGTTCTTCGGACTTTTCGGGGGCGCGGTGAGCCGTATTGTGACCCCGCGGCCCCTGCCAACGGAAATTACGTTTTTGTTCGTAAGGGGCCACGCGGCTCACTCGAGAGCCTTTTGCTATATCTCGTAAACTAGACGGTAGAAGTGATTGATTTTTATTTTCTGTACGTATTATCGCATTTTATAAACATAGGAGTGAAAATCTGAAGTTTAAAAAAATTACGGATTTCGTGATTTGGGCATGGCCTGAACGGAAAGTTATGGAAGGCTCACCGGTGGGTCATATGGCACGCAAGGTGTTAATGTTCTCCTACATTATAAATGCGAACGTTTGTGAGTATGGATGTTTGTTACTCTTTCACTTTGGTGAAATTTTTGTGGTAATATATTACTACAAAAATCACTATACTATTACGATACTACAAAAAGTTTTTGAGTGAAAGAATAACAAACATCCATACTCACAAACTTTCGCATTTATAATATAAGTAGGAGAACATAAAGCCAAAATTGACAGTCTAAACTAATTAGATTGCATTAACATAGCAATTTTATTAATGGTAAAAGTTCATAAATTTGGATGCTTGTTACTCTATGCTAGTCTATACAATCATTCCAGTTTTAAAAATATACAACCAACTACAACTTCTCTTTTTAAAAACCATTTGGATCAAAATTTGAAATCCTTCCCTATCGTTTAAAAAAAGAATGATCAAAATTCGTTCACAATCAACGGAAAAACCGCGTACAGTCCCGCAAACTTTTCTGACCCGGTGGCAGCGTCGCTGTTATCGCATTTAGTGTTGCTAGTAAATATTTTTTGCAATAAAGTGGGTAAAAATAATATGCACATTGTAACGTAAATGTTACTTCACTAAAAAGCAAACAAATACTGTCATTACTAATCTTTATAACATCTTTATATTTTTATACAATAATTATGATCATTTACATAAAATGTATGCTAAGTGTTCTCTAACGGAGATGCTCCAGGTATTATTATGTGACCGGAATGGTTTAATTCAGAAGTCATTTCATCATCATCATTATCGCAATCACTGCTTTCACTTTCACTATCACTACCATGAATGATGAAAGGCTCGTCTAAGTATCCATCCCTTTTTCGATACACATTTTCAATATTTTTGTACATTATTGCAATGCTTTTGCCATTCATTGACTATTATTTTATCAAAAGCTTCTGCAATGAATGATAGGATTTCAGAATTCTATCTACCATGCTCTTTTTCTTTCACAAGTTTTCTTACACATCACTCCCAGACACCTACAAAAGAAACAGCAAAAATTAAATAAATAATGAATATTTTAAAATATGTATTTTAATTTAAAGAGCGAGGGGGAATTTCGTATTTTTTCAGAAGCTGACAACACTAACCTGTAGCAGCAGCTACGCATTCATACAACTTATTGAAGGGTATAATTGGTGCCTGAAGGCGTTATTCTTCCTTCATATAATTCAATACTTGTAATATAACGTTCCCCGCATCAATTTTTAAAGCTTTCGGCATTTTTCACAATTAAAAACCACAAAGAGAAAAATAAATACGCGCAACAAACAATCAATGGCAGGAATGTCATGGATTGACATTTCAAACTGGCGTCATTAGTTCTACTTTTGGCCACCGGGCCAGATAAGTTTGTAGCACAGTAACTTACATTTATAAAAAAAAATACAGCCCACTTACTAACCTCTTTCGTTTGGAAGTCAGTTAAGAACAGCTGACCGGTTTTGTTATAATTTAGAATGGAGATAGGTAGAATTAACTCATAGGCTTCCATGAATTCCTAAACCGCGGTCATTTATTATTTAAAAAAATGTAAAGCAGCCATTATATAAGTGATTTTCTATCGTAACCGCAGAGTATTTAATCAGACGTTTTTGATAGTTTTACACCCAACGACCGCAGACCACAGACTAAATAAAGTAGTGTAAACATAGACACGTTTCTTGATGATGGCTTATTGTGTCTACGTCTTTCTTATCTCCTTGTGGGTGAAAGTTAGTTAGTTCATATTGTCGCGGGTTCAGGTTTCTATATCAAAAAACATATGATATTTATGAATCGCACCTTTCGAATTGTAGTGACCTAATTAGAAAATATGTTTTTTTGGGAATCGTTATATAAAGATTTGAACGGTTACATTTTTTGTAATTAATGGTGATGTAGCTTTCTACGCCAAAATCGGCCTATGTTTTAATTTAAATCGATAAACATTGTAATTTTAGGTCATTGTTTGACATAAAGTCAAAATCATGATGTTTTTTAATTAGGTCCCTTTAATTCTAAAGGTGCGAAATGTCTAGGTATATAAATAGAAAACTGTTATGTTATTATCGTAATGTCTGTTTTTAGTGTTTTTATTCAAATCTTTACACGAGACTTCGCTGGCATAATCCCTCGGGAACATACTTTTGTCATTCACAGGGACAAAGCACGCCTATACAACTAAAAATGTCTCACAAATAGTTGCACTGGATCGAAAACTAGTACTGCGTCACCATTCGTGTAGTTGAATAATATACAATCTTTCAATAGTATAGGTAATAGGTAGGTAGTAGCATTTCTTTCATATTTTGTGTTATTATTCATTAAAGAAGAGACCTTAGGCATACATTGTTTTAGATTTATTATCTGTTTTGGATCCCGTATCGTTGAAGTCATTGACACCATTACATGGAACTAGTAACCAATGCTGTTTGGAAGTTTACATAACTAATTAATACCTATGCTCACGGCAAACCATACAGGTTCTACGGAATATTAGTCAAAGTCAACACAATTAGTTGCCATAATTTGGCAATAAACAATACGCACCACGAGTTATCATCACCTTTAATTAACATTTCATGATCCCGTTATCACTGTTTTTAGACCAGCTATATTAGGGTTTTAAACATGGATTTTTAAAAATATACGGGTAATAATCTACCGGCTTTTGTATGGAGACCCGATATAATAAGTCTTACGTTGCTGAAGGTGTGATTGTTTAAAGATTATATTATTTTATTGTATTTTCTTTATGACGGTGAAATTACTCGAAGGCTCAAATAAAATTAAATGAATATCGTAGAAATATCCAGTGTTCAGTTCATGACCCCTTCAAGTCCTAAGTAATATTCGTCGATCAATTTATTAGACGGGCCTGTTGGCGTGGTTGGTAGATACGCATTACACGCCGCAGGTCGTGGGTTCGATTCCCACCAGGGACAGATATTTGTGTGCATGAACATGTCTGTTTGTCCTGAGTCTGGGTGTAAATTATCTGTATAAGTATGTATTTACAAAAAAATAATATGTAGTATATCAGTTACCTGCTTTCCATAGTACAAGCTCTGCTTAGTTTGGGATCAGATGGCCGTGTGTGAATAATGTCCCAGGATATTATTATTACTATCAATTAGCAATCACCTGTATGTCTGTCTCTGGCGATGGTATAACAGCAATACATAATTATATTCTTAAGTATCTACTACACGGTTGCAAACTAACGTTCCAACAGAGGTCACCCTGGTGGTTGCCATCCATCTAGACTGGAATTGTGCAGTATAGATGGATGGCAACCACCAGCGTGACCTCTATTGGGACGTTGGTTCGCAACACTGTAGAAGATGCTTTATGCTTCAATCCCTGTCTAATTATTAATTATTCTTGCATTATCCCAGCAAATCCCGAAATACAGGCATTAGCCTAGTTTGGGAGACAGTATTAGTACTTTTTGTTAAGTTGTGCATTCACTATAAAAAAAAAAAAAAATCAAAGACATAGAGCCGAATCTAGATACTTTTGAAATATGTTAAATAGAGGAAGCCCCCTTTTTAAGTCACATAGTCCGTAATATAAGTATCAAAAAAATGTTTTAAGCGTTGCGACTGCACTTCATACCATTGAATGGACTAACTACATATATCATATTATTGGTTTACACGAATGCACGAGTGGTTTTATTTCTTTGAACAGTTGACAGTTGACTTCCATTCATTATAATAAATGTGTTTCAATAAATTACGATCAATAATGTACATAGTGAGTCTTATCTAATACTTATCATAGTGAATGTGAGACGAGTGTTTTATTAGTGACCTTAAGACTACACTATTTAACAGTTTAAGTAAAAAAAAAATAACCAAGAATTCATTATCATTATGTCAGAAAACTGACGTTCACTGGATAAACGCTTCTTCCATAGATTTGGGTCCATCATAGGTGTATGCGATCATGGGCACGCTTGGCAGACGAGTTAGCGATCGCAGTAAGATGGCCATACTACAGAAAGAGACGGTGTTGCCCATTCTCTGGTATATAGTCCCTCAGAACGACTTCTACTCTCCCTAAGGGATGAGCCACACAGCCTGGGATGTGTTATCAATATGATATTAACTTTCTCATGCAACTGTGAATGTATCAGTAAGCCACATTTCTACGAACAAAATCGATGGATAGCACATACATCCTCCGAAAGGTTTTCATTTAACCAATCATAAATTTGATCTACTGCTGCATATTGCTCGTAATTTAACGGGAGAGCACGTATTCCGGACTAGTAAAATAGTAATTCGTCGTCGCCAGTCGATTCGATTTATAATTTAATAGTTTTGAGTTTAACATTAGAAACATTTTGTTAAGAGCTTTTACTACAAACTCTTTTAATATATCAGTTGGTTATTCATCCTCATCATATCAGCCATTACATAAATAATTAAATAATAATAATTAAAATTTGCATGATAAAATAAATAGTAATAGTGGCATGTTACAATTTGTTTAATGAATCTATACATAATTACATATAATAAAATCGTAGGAAAGTCAAAACTGTACATTGAATATATTTTTAAAAACTATGCTAGTTGGGGCGTTATCTATCGATATAGAAACCAAAAATATAGTTTTTAGAATTATTGTCTGTTTGTCTGTATGTATGTCCGGGCTAAACTCAAAAAGTACTGCAGTACTTTTTGAGTTTAGCCCGGACATGCATGGTTCACTTCAAATTTTGCATGAATATTACTAAGAGGTCGGGTCAACATATAGGCTACATATTATCACGCTATCACCTACGGGGGAGGTGCTGTGATAATTTATAAAGTTTCACGCGGGTAAAACCGCGGGGCACAGTTAGTAATGTAATAATAAGAATAATGCATTTCCATGTTTATGACAATGACTAGGACAGGGACAATGACACTTTTAATTGTATTAGAATATAATATAGACGTGCAGGTTGGCGTGTTGGTAAATACTTGTGTTTCGCGCCGCACGTAGACAGGCAGTCGTAAGTTTTGTTCCCAGTTCCCCACCCAAGACAGATATTTGTGTACATGAACATGTGTGTTTCTCTGGGTGTAATTATCTATTTATATCTATAAGAATGTATTTACAAAAGAAAATTAGTATATTATATAAAAATTAACTGATATATTAGTTACCTGGTTTCCATAGTACACACGGCCACACATCAAGCTATACATTTCCAGTATAACCTGATCTCGCGTTGTATAGGAATTCCATAGAATGACAGGTCAGCTTATATTAGAAATTATAGCTTGATATGTGGCCGTGCGTACAAGCTCTGCTTAGTTTGGGATCAGTTGGCCGTGTATGAATAATATTAATACTCTACTCCAGGTGTGCGCGATTTGACAGGGGCCGCAAAAAAAAAAAACAATTCGTCGAATAAAAAAAAATCGTAACCAATTTTTTGGACGAACGTGCTAGATATGACCAAAATCACAATAGAAGTGATAATTTATTCAATATTTTTGTTATGACCACATTCTTGTTGATGTATTACTGTGACCTTCAAAATAAATTAGTCGCAACGTAAAACGGAAGACTGATTTTAAACGACATCACGACCAGTTTCTACATTATTAACACGGCTAATATCATCCAATCACTTGTGTAAACACTATGTTGAGGCTCCCTTAGTGAGATAAAACTGAATTGTAAGTCGTGTGAACCTATTGTCACAATAGTTAGTGTGTATGTGTGAAGTCTGTCTGCTCACACGGTCCTTTTTGACAATATCTTGGTGTTTTTGTCCGTGTTTTAATCGACATTATCAAATTGTAGTCTAGAAAAGACCACTTGTTCCTAATACCTAAGGGTATTCCCATATTAGTTGTTTGAATTGGGAATAGTATTTGTCAGTTTCTTGATTTCAGTCGTACTAATATTAGAAATGAGAAGTTTGTTAGTATGGATGTTTCTTATTCTTTCACGCAAAAACTACCCAACGGATTTTGTTGAAACTTTCTAGTAACCTCACAATAAGTGTGTATTTTCGTTACTTCTTCACGTCTAAACGGCTGGAGCGATTTTAATAAAATTTGGTGTGGATTTAGCTTACACCCTGGATTAATAGGCTATAATTTATAAAGTTTAACTCAGGTTAAACCGTGGGGAACAGCTAGTAGTTTTTAAAATCACCGATCACCGCCGCCCGTGGACACTCGCAATACCAGAGGAGTTGTAAGTGCGTTGCTGGCTTTAAAGAAAGGCTCGTTTCTAATTCCTCCTTGTTTCTTTCTGATTAAATTCGTTGCGGGACCCAAGAGTTTAGTTCAAGCGATTTCCCGCGACATGCCTGAGCCTCACCGCTCAGTGTCATTCCATTGTGTGCCACTGTTCAGCTTAGCTTACAGGAGTTGCAGTAGTGAGTAAGTGGGACTGTCCCGAAATCAAAAACAATCGCAGATATGAGGATAGTAGTGTTAACCAAACTTGTTACCTCTAGATCTACGAGGTAGTCAATTCGATAGTAATCCGCTTTTATACCATCTACTTTTCATCGCTGTGGCGGTAGGTACTGAATTCGTCATCTCTACGAATTGCTATGTCTATGACGTAACAGCAGTTGGCTTATGTGTTGCATAATTTAAAAATTCACTAATCGGAGATGAAGGGTATTTCCGATGGTAATTGGTTCCACAGAGTGTTAGTGCAATACAGTTATTACACTAACACTCTGTGGAACCAATTACCAGGCGCCAACTGCTATGACATCATAGACATAGCAATTCGAAGAGATGCACGTGTGGCGCAGCGGCTAAGACAATCGCCTCGCAGCTTCGAGTCGTGGGTTCGAGTCCCGCGCCGGACTACTATTTATTCACACAAATAGTTATGGGTCACGCCATAAATAGTTGTTCTGAGTCTGGATGTAATTTGTGTCAGTCTATTATGTGCTTGTAAAGTACCCCGGGACACAGGTACCTATTAGATTAACTAGTGCGGGCGTTGCCTTTATTTTTTTGTAAGAATAAGGTGACGAGAGGTTACGTTCAGGTTTCAGATACGGTGTAAGCCCACATTGGAGGAAACCTTCCAGGCGGCCGAAAATTCACACTCGGCTTGGGTGTAGTACTTACATGTCATGTGTCAGTTTTTTCCTCATAATGGACGGCGCAATAAGGTTCGAGAGATAACGCTCAGTTTTGAGGTTTGAGAAACATTGATGGCCCACGAATGTTAAGTTCCAGGCGGCTGGAACTCTAATCTACACTTGGAATTATGAGAGTCCTATTGAATAAATAAATATCTTGTGACAACTAACACACTGCCATCTGATCCCAAACTAGGCAGACCTTGTACTATGGCAACCAGACAACTGATAAACATAACTATATATTTATAAATACATACATATTATAGATAATTTACACCCAGATACAGAACTATAATCGTGCTCATCACACAAAGATTTGTCCTGGGTGGGGATCGCACCCACAACCTCTGGCTTAACAGGCAGGGTCACCACTAGAGCATAGATAGAACCAAACTGTATGGAGGTCTATTCTGTGTGGAGTTTAATAAATGATCTATAGCAGTGTTTTTCAACCTGTGGGTCGCGACCCCCTGGGGGGTCGCGAAGCATCTATAGGGGGTCCGCGAAACTTCTATAGCGAAGTTGCAAAAAGTTGGGAAAGCTAGTCATAGGGTGGCAAATGAATTTGTAGTATTATTATTAGGCCTGCTGCAAATACATTAACAGTTTAGTTCCAAAACTATGGCTAGTACTTTGTCTCTTGACAACCACCTAACCTCTGAATAATAAAGTAAATTTTAGTGGAGTGCTTTCTATTCCAATTCTTCACAAATTTTAATGATGTATGTATCCGAACCCTATGAAACTGAATTAAAATGTTGGATATGTGTCACAAAATAAAAGAAACATGAAAAAAAGCGGGTAATAAATGGGTAGGGGGGTCGCGTGAAGAAAAAGGTTGAAAAACACTGATCTATAGTGTAATGTCATCTATACTTATAATATTATAAAGAGGTAACGTTTGTGAGTTTGTGACGATATAGGGAATATCTGGATATCTGGATCTACTGAACCGATTTTCAAAATTATTTCGCCAATAGAAAGCTACGTTATTGTGGAGTGTCATAGGCTATGAGAAAAAAAAAACTTTTAACCTGAAGTATTACGCGGGACAAACGGGCAAGGTCAAAAATATTTATAACGCGGAACCAAGTCCGCGTGCACTGCTATTTGCTATAAATATGTATTGAATTAATTATTATAAAAAGTTAGATCAATAACAGATGACTAGCCGTCTACTCATTAGTTCTGTAGGTAGATCACGGAAATAACACTCTTCTATTTTAGACTCGATGATTAGCATAGACGTAGTAATTTGCGATGTCCGCATTTTTTTTATAATTAATTTCAAATGTCGAAGGTCTTTTGAATATTGTCTTTGAGAGTTTTAATTAAAGAAACTTTACAGTCATTGTAAATTCTTTGATTATATACAGCCAGTCTCTGAAGTTTTTTTTTTAATACAATGATGCGGTAGTCCAGGCCGCTTATAAAAAACGTGGAGTCACTCATGCGTAGCATACCCATGTCCGGCACGTTCGCCGGCTATAGAACCAGGGGCTCTACCGGCTAAGTCGCCGAACATCGATTTCTTAAATGGCGTTCAAATAAATTAAGTTTAAAAATGACTTAATCAATCGTTAAATCGGCTACCATGAACACATGAGATGTCATAAATGGTCTGGAATCGATTGTCAACGTTGAAGCCGATTCAACGATTGATGAAGTAATTTTTAACCTTTATTTATTTGAACGCCATTTGAGAAATCGATGTTCGGCGACTTACCCCGTAGAGCCCCAGGGGCTCTGCCGGCTAAAAATGACTTGAATCAATCGTTAAATCGGCTTCAACGTTGAAAATCGATTCCGGAACATTTATGACGTTACATATGCTCATGAAAGCCGTATTCTTTTTGTTGGCTTTTAAGTTAGTGTCTCATCTTAACACAATTTTATCACAAGCAACTAAGTTAGTCGGTGAGTTCGTTTAAAAAAGAGCTTTCTTCTATGATAAAAGTAAGCTTCTAATAAATTTTTCATCTTAAAATATCGCATTCATTATTCATCCTCCGTTAGCGTATCTCTAGAATAATTTAGATTTTTGATAAAACTTACGTGGATTTACAAACGGGGGTTATTGTCATTTCGTCTATTATAACTTTCAAAATAAAACCGTAAAAAATTTCAATTTTACTTGTTAAATACAAAATTTCCACAGATTATATGTAACTACTAATAATGTCCTCTTAGCCGCATTCCGGCCACGGCGACCAGTCTCAATAGAAATTAGCCATCTGCGCGGGACATATAATAGTGCAAAAGTGTGTGCGCAAACACAGGAGCACTTCTATTCCATCACTCTCATGACACGATGGGACGCCTAGCGACACAACCGGAAAAAGGCTTTACGTGCTCTCCGAGGCACGGGGGTATATATTACCGCCAACTCCCAGACTTCGGGCTAATGCTGAGAAATTTTTCTTTTTACAGAATAGTCCCAAAATCACTTTATGGTCCGACCCGGGATTTGAAACCAGGACCTCGTTCTCTGCGGGTGAACACGCTACCGCTAGACCAACGAGGCAGTCATCTAACTACAGCGTAGCGTACAATGCGTAAATAAACATCAAAATTAATTATACTGGCATTAACAGTCACTGACGTCTAATTCTCATGCTACACAGTAGGATTAAATAACAGTCATTAAATGTTACTTATTTACTATAATCTGTGGCTAACAACTTTTTAAATTACGCAACACTTAAACCCACGATTACTAAGACATGACACAATCATACGTAGAGACGTCAAATTCAATATTGGAATAGCGAAATAGTAGTTAGCATAAAGGCTTACTATTCAATTGACTGCCCTATGACTGCCTCTTCGGTAAATACTGCTAATATAATAATATCCTGGGACATGATTCACACACGGCCATCATTCCAAACTGAGCAGAGCTTGTACTATGGAAACTAGATAACTGATATACCACATGACTACTTTTCTTATACAGATAATTGCACCCAGACTCAGGACAAACACCATGTTTATGCACACAAATATCTGTCCTGGGTGGGAATCGAACCCACGACCTGCGGCGTGAAAGGCAGCGTATCTACCAACCACGCCAACAGGCCCGTCAATTGAAATTAGTTAAAGAAGACATGTGTTGTAGATACATACTTTCGGTCATCTTTAGGCAAAAAATAAATATCTCGGGACACCTGACACACTGTCATCTGATCCAAAACTAGGCAGAGCTGTCACTGTACAAATGTAGTCAGACAACTGATTAACACTTATATATATCTAAATTTATAAATTAAGTATTTACCAACTACGCCACCATCACATTATAAATATCGGCATTGAATCACAGCCTTTAAAGGCTATTCTGTCCTGCAATTGATGGATAGTGAGTTTTTAACGCTTGGAACACATTAAGCCCACAGCAGCGGAGAGTTTTGGCGCCAACGCGGAAAAAGACGCATCGAGGCTATGTTTTATTTTCAAAAACTGGTGTTAATTCGAGTTTTTATGTGTAAATATGGTGGTTTTTTAGACATAACATCTTCGACAACGTGCACAAGTGGAGGAAAGTGCGATATTGCCGTCAATTGTGATTTTCCGTGTTGTAACCAAAACTCCATAAAAGCTTCTAGTAAAGTCTCCACTGCTGTACTGGGGTTGGACAAGGACTATGTATGACTTGACTGTGATGGACTTTACTTGACAATGACGGAAATAAATGATATAAAAATATATTTACTGAAGGCTCATAAGGCCAAAGAAGCCAGAACCGTAAAACGGAATAAAAAATAAAAAAAACAGCAGCGGAGAGATCAGAGAAATAACCTTTCGTAGAGACATAAATTCGATACTAGAATAGCAAAATAAAAGTGGATTACTATCGCATTGACTACCTTGCTGGCAACAAGTTCTGTTAACACTGCTAACAACAACTTCCTCATATCCATTGCACATTGTGCCCATATATATTGTTTAATTTCTTAGTTGTAAGAATTTTTAACTGGTCCCTAAATGAACAGACTTGCCCACTTTTAGGGACACAGATATTCATAGTTACAACTACTATGCCCACAAATTATTATACCACCCTCAACCACGTTGCCGGGGCAACCCGTAACACAGGTTCAAGTCCTAGCACGGGAGTGGGGTGTTTTTCCTGGTTTCGGTTGTTTTTGTATGAAGTATTAACTATTTCCAGACGTATGTTTCATTGAATAAAGATTATTATTATTATATTATATCTGCAATTAGTATCTTCACCAATCTGTCTGTGCTCAACTTCCAGTAACGAATATGAACAAACTGCTCACCACATCCTTTGGGAGTGTGATCTCTGGCAAAATCAGCGTGATATTATGTTAAACAGCTTGCAACCAATATCTGGAGTAGTTTATTATACGGATCTTGTAGCAACAAGGAACAACTTCCGTGCGTTTAAGCGCTTTTGCCATACCTACTATTGGAATCAAATATAACAGCTCACTTAGGACCCTTAAATTGATCCTCGGTGCTTTTACATCATTCTGTCTCCCGCTTTGCTCTGGAGGGAAGTGGAACTATTCATTTTCTAACTCCTCCTTTTTTGTCTTTCTGATTAAATTCGTTGCGGGATCCAAGACAGTTAAAGCGATTCCCCGGGACATGCCTTAGCTTCACCGCTCAGTAGGTATCATTTCATTGTGTGCCACTGTTGATTCTAGCTTACAGGAGTTGCAGTGGTGGGTAAGAGGGAGGGACTAGTCCCAACAAAAAAATAAAATTATATCTGCGTCTGCAAGATAACATTGGAAGACAACTTATTCCTTTCTTAACGGCCGGCAACGCACTTACGCCCCCTCTGGTGTTGCGAGTCGTCCATGGGCAGCGATGATCACTTACTATCAAGTAAAAATTGCTCATTTGCTTTGTTATTATATAATAAACATATATTAAAAAAGAAAAATAATGACACAGGTAACCTTCTGATCGAGTTACATTTTTTTTGTAGCACTCATTTAAAGTAACGCAATCATCATACCATTTGTCATCCCTATCTTTATTTATATATATTGAACACCGTCCATATAGTTAAGTGGTTAAGCCAGATGCTCTCACCGATCCGTATGTGATTGGCAAGGTTAAGCAACTAGGCTCGCGGTCAGTCCATAGATGGCTGACCGCCAAAGTGGATTCGTTTCTGAGCGTCTCCGTGCTTCGGACGGCACGTTAAGCTGTCGGTCCCGGTTGTAGCCAGTAGGCAACAGTCGTTAAGCCATGTCAGAGGCCTAATGGGCGGCTTGAACAACTCTCGGGACGAGTAGGGTAACCGGGAACCACTGCCCATACGAAGTATAGGAAAAAAAAGTTCTAATCGTTGAATATTTGAATACCACAGTTTCCGATGTTCACTACTTCGTCAGTAACCGGCTTCAAACAATTTACACTCGTTTCCGACCCGACGTGTGAAAGTGAAAGCGGTTACACAGATTCATCGCTCAATTTATTTTGACAACATTAATTGTACGTTTAATCGTTAATAAGATGTCGGACAAACCGGTGAGCGATTCGTAATAGGAACTAGTGTCATACAATTATTAGAGATGAAAGCTAGTGCAGATGTAGACACTCTCTCGGCTTCATATCGCCTCTATGACCTAATCGATGCCACTCTCTCAGATGGTCAGCCTATTAAAATATGTACTAACGGGTTGATCATATAAGAGAGTGCTTACTTTCCGCAACAGTTTTAATATCGCCACTGCAAATTTAATAATAATCTATTGAAATAACCGGTTTTTACTACATTAATATGAATATATATACGGTACATACACCAAAATAACATTTTTTACAATTTTTGTCTGTCTGTTTGTTCCGGCTAATCTCTGAAATGGCTTGCCCGATTTTGACGAGACTTTTATTGGCAGGTAGCTGATGTAATAAGCAGTAACTTAGGCTACTTTTATTTCAGAAAAAGTCTTTTATTTTACAAAAAAAACGAAATAAACTAATTAACACGCGGACGAAGTCGCGGGCACAGCTAGTAAGTAATATAGTTTAGGACTTCATATCTAGCTGGAGAGTTAATGCAGAAGGCGGTTTTGCTGGCGAATACCGTGATTGTGCGGAAAGAACAATGGGCAAAAATGTATGGAACGTGGTACCCGCTCCAATAGTCCTCATTAATATATCATTGAATAGACATTTTGATGCAGAAAAACGTCTACCATGGCGCCTGTCCCTATTCACGTTTGGAAAGCAGTTATCTCACTATCTATACTTATTATTATAAAGCTTTAATCTCAGGAACTGCTAGTCCGATTTAAAAAATTCTTTCAGTGTTAGATAGCCCATTTATTGAGGAAGGCTATAAGCTATATATCATCGCTACGCTACGACTAAAAGGAGCCGAGCAGCAGGGGTGAAACCACGGGGAACAGCTTGTGTTTTATAAATGATGAAGAATTTATTACAAACTACTTATATAAGTAAAATAAAGCTAGAATAACATGATATAACACATTTAGGATTCTATTATTAAAAGAAGTAAGAAAACAAGCATTCTTTAAATACAAAACATATATTTTATCAATAAGTGAGTAGATTTAAAACATTACATATCGGTATCAACTATAACAGCATTGAGGAAAGATGCCGGAGCAGTAAATCCCGTATGCCTCGCATAGCCTAAGTACCATACGATGGACACTATATGTGCACAAGTGCCGATCGTACGTCGCCCGGTTAAACATGTGCAATACTGTTGGACAATATTATTTGCACTGCTGATTAATATATAACAAAAATATGTTTTTACACGGACATGTCGCGACTGGATTCGTCCACGCAAAAGCCAGGCATCTTCGTGTATGCCATAGTCTGGCAGATCATCAAGTGCTCCCTCTCTGTACGTTTCAATTATATATAGACCATTTGATAAATGCTCGGCACAGTAAGATCTTGCCAGCTTGAGTTGGTATGTACCTAGCGCTAATAGAATTATATCCTCCTCCGTCATTGAAGGGAAGTTTCCAGTAGGAGCGCAGGGGTCAGTAGTTAATAAAACCGAGTTATGAAAGCACAAAAGAAACTCAAACAGCAGCTAAACGTCGTCACGAGCGACTGACGCAGGACGCGAACACGTCTGGTGTCAGTCGATCCCCTCCTCTCCCTCCCCCGCTGCTCTTGCGCACACCCCGCGCTCAGGAGCAACGGGACTCGAGTTAAAATGAGGAGTGCATGGCAAAGTCTTACGTAAAAACGTTATTAATAGAAAACATGAACGGAAATGCCGAAAATATTACCTTGGTACTCATTTTCTTACATAAATAAGTGGTAACTTATATACTCGTATATGTATGTTTATCGCCGGGGCCACGAGACTGTCTAAACAGGTTACTGTGGCCCTGGAAAGCAAAGGGAAACTGAAGGAACAGGGTTTTTATTAGTTAGTAAGACTGTCGTTTATCTTCAAACGCAATCAGATTTGAGAGTGGCGGCTATAGTAAAAATTGTTCCTTTTGGTAAGACCTTTTAAACGACACTACAATCATATCTATTGGAGCCGGGTACCATTTTGCTCATTCTTCTTTCTCTCCATGTAGCCCAAATATAGTATAAGTTGTATTTGAATTAGAATACCCTTATATTATATGTTGTAAATGATATTGGTAATAAACATGTGGTATAATTATAATAAGATCCTGGGACATTATTCACACACGGCCGTCTGATCCCAAACTAAGCAGAACTTGTACTATGGAAAGCAGATAACTGATATACAGCATAATATACTAGTTTTCCTTCGTAAATACATACTTATATATATAATTATACCCAGACTCAGGACAAACAGACATGTTCATGCACACAAATATCTATCCCAAATGGTACCCACGACCTCCGGCGTGAAAAGCAAGCATTTCACCAACCACGCCAACAGGCACTTACCAATTGTTCTTCATCATTACAGCCGATGCAAGTCCACTGGACAAGCCTCCTCCAAGAATCATCTTGGGGGAAACGCGATATAATCGCCTCCCTTGGCATACGGGTTGGCGATCGCAGTAAGATGGTCATAGTACTCAGAAGGAACTACGCCTCTCACGCTATATTCGCCGCCATCACAACACAGCCAGTTGTTACGAATTCTACAGACGCCAGCACATCAAGCTACCCCAATCTGTCAAATTTCCCCAATTGAAAGTGAACCTTATGCTTATGTGATAAAATTGAAGAGTAAAAGAATTTGACAGATTGGAGTAGCTGGATGTGCTGGCGTCTGTACTTGCTTTGCTTATTTCACTCATCTTCCAAATATACGAATCTATTTCATCATTCTTTCTTCTGTTATTGTTACGTCATTGATTAGCAATAGCGATTCGTACTCGAAGGGGCGCTATAAATACGTTAGGGCGCGTTCCCACTTTGTCGTATCGACAGAAAATCCTGTAGTTTTTGGTGCCGTGTCTTATATGTTTAAATGGAGGTGTAAACATATAGAACGACACAATTTACTGTTGTCTACGACATTCTTTCAGTGACGACAGATTGTCATGACAGTGGGACGTATATATAATGTATAATGGCATCAGCTAGAGACGACAGTCCTCCAACGATACATTAATCGTTACGACATAGTAGGAACGCGCCCTAAGCCATATTATTTACTGCCCATAACCATTTCAGCATGCTTCATTAATATTTACGCTGTAGCTATATTGTGATTTTGGGGCTGGATGATATTCTCATTTCTTTAGGCACGTTTAGTTACTTCATTTTATCCCTAGTATTAAATTATATGTACATAAATTTGAAAATAAATAATAAAAATATGCACAATGGCCCATGACACACCAGCGTCATACTAATAACTTATTACGGTATTTATTTATTATTGGGTAAAAATAGCCATTTTATCATAGTTATCAGGAAAAGAATGCATACAACACGTAACGTAATTAACGCACACCCTCAAACACCCCAATTAGAATATTATGTTGTAATCATAATACATACACTGAATTTTTTATTTAACATGCATATGCATTGTTATTTACTAAATTAGTTTCTTGGAATAATGTTTATTTTTCTTTATTTTGTATTGAAGATGGAATTTGTATGAATACAAATAAAACTGCGATCTTAAAAGTCTTATTACTATGACTTACGGTCCTTTGTTTTGACTGTACAGGTTTAATATTACAAAAAACATCCGTAGTTTTATTATTTTTGGAATAAAAAATTACCTATATTAAAAATGAAACCTATAAATCGATTCTGAACAAACTATTTTCAGGATGTGCGTTAATTAAGTTACATGTTGTATAAGCATAGCCTTCTATGCCTTATCCTAATACCGCTAAAGTTACTATAATTTACCTTATTTCTACGTCATCAAGTTAACATAATATAAGTAAATGCTGGGAAAAGCCCTGTTGGGTCCAGCTGTTACTACTTACTAGTAATGTATTCGTTAAAGCCTCAACCTTTGGGACTCTACACAACATATAGAGCGAAAGTTGCACAAAACATCCCTAAAACGATACGCCCTCTTGCATCTCCCCGCCAGTAACCGCCCAGAGTCGAGGTTCGAATCCCAAAGGGGGTGCCCTCCGGCGCGGGTACTTAGTTTGTAGTTTTGATTTGCTAGACGGTTAGAGCCCACGCTCACCTCTATAGTCCGGTGAAGCAGTGAAAGCCGACGGGCTAACTGCATACGTCATGTTAAAAAAAAATACACAACATAATATGTACTATCTTAATAGTAGTTGGATATATATATGGCCTGAGAGACATTTTTTTTTGTGGCTTAACAAACCGATGCGAGAGCGACATAGCCTGCCGCAGGCCTGACAAGAGAAAATTGCGGTGGTTGGTGCCGAGCCGTAGTTGGATACTACTGAGGTATTTTTATAATAGCCATATCACTCTCGTCTTCAACCAGAAGCTTGAAGAAGAGCTTTTAAGTTATCAAAAGATTTTTACGAAAATAAGGATATCATCCAGAACACTTTTGGCGTGTCTTGCAGAAGTTAAGTTAGAACAAAGTTGATTGAGCAAAATTCACTCTTCAATTGCAAATTCGTTTACCGTATTATTGGTATCCAGCGATTTCCAGCGACCCGCACAAGATCATCGGTCCATCTTGTAGGGGGCCTGCCCACGCTGCGTCTTCCGGTTCGTGGTCGCCACTCGAGAACCTTTCTGCCCCAGCGGCCGTCGGCTCTACGAGCTATGTGTCGCTGGAAATCGCTGGATGCGGATAGCGCAAGACCGGCAATTGTGGAGATATTTGGGGGAGGCCTTGTCCAGCAGTGGACGTCTTTCGGCTGATATGATGATGATGATGATTATTGGTATGTCTTACAAGTTCGCATTCAAAGACCAATTATTGCGTAGATTTTTCTATACCATGGTGTAGAAAGTTGTAAAATTCAGTCTATTTGGAAGTGACGTCATCACAGACAGATACAGAAACAACTTTATACCTGTTTATACCCTAGGTAAATAACAATGCTAAAGTTATGTTTTTTATAATAAAATATTTGTCCTCTGCAGGGATGTACCCAAAACGGTGCAGTCAATAATAATAATATCTAGGGACAATGTCACACAGATCATCCTAGCCCCAAACTAAGCAAAGCTTGTACTATGGGTACCAGGCGACGATATACATACTTAATAGATAGATAAATACTTATATACATAGAAAACATCCTTGACTCAGAAACAAATATGCGTGCTCGTCACACAAATATTTGCACTTACCGGGATTCGAACCCATGACCACCAGCTTCGTAGGCAGGAGCACTACCGACTAAGCTACGGTGACCGTCGAAAGTTAATCCTTTGTTATGAAATACATACATTTAAGATTATATCTGTACCCTGCAAACTGCCTTGTAATATTTTCAAGGTGTACAAGGAACTGGAAGTATTCGAACCGACTACGTCCTCTGAAAAAGGTTATGAACAAAAGACCGGACATATCGCCTACTATAATTACATACATCGGATATGACATAATATCGGAAGAATAATATTTATTCTTCGATAACCTATTGCGGATTAGATAGTGCACGTAAGTCTTATCAGTAACCTATATTTTTTATTGTAACATAGATAATTTACTTCTACGAATAAGCGTCAATGACCGATATTCCCAGAATAGTTAGATCACTAATTACTAGAGGTCTTTTAAAAATAAACGAATCGTACGACTAGTTCGAGTTCTCGACTGGCATGCAGCGTTACGATTGGTTACCACGTGATGGCGTTATCACGTTTTTGCCAATCACAACGCTTCGTTCCGATCGAGAGCTCGAATTAGTGTACACGGTTCTACTTAGCCTAGACATAACAACAAATACTAAAAAACAAAATATAATAAATATTTAAGGGGGCTCCCATACTACAAACGTGAATTTTTTGCTCGTTTTTATAGATAATGGTAAGGAACTCTTCGTGCGCGAGTCCGACTCGCACTTGGCCAGTTTTTTTAGTAATCAGGTTTTAGTCGACGGGCCGGTTGGCGGGGTTGGTAAATGCTTGCCTTTCACTGCAGGTCGTGTGTTCGATTTCCACCCAAGACAATCATTTGTGTTTATATGAACATGTCTCTTTGTCCTGAGCCTGGGTGTAATTATCTATATAAGTATGTAATTACAAAGAAAAATTGTACATGTAACATATCATTTATCTGGTTTCCATAGTACAAGCTCTGCTTAGGTTGGGATCACATGGCCGTGCATAAAAAAAAGAGTTATTAACTAATTTGTTTGTTAAGAATTCTTTGTTCATAAACAAATAATTAATATTTGCACAATGAAGTCGGCAGCCGTGATATACCATTGAGCTCCTGTTTACAAATATTTGCCAATAATAAACTAACCAAGATATATTTACGGTTACGGTTAAGAATAACTTTATTTCTCATAAAGAATTGTATACATAATTGACGTACTGAGAAACAATTTTTAAAACTAAGATTAATTATTAGAGCGCACAAAGGTACGTATATAAATTAACAAAGATATATAATAAATATTCGTAAGAAAAAAATAAATGTGGGTAAGTAAAAGAAGAATAAGCCCGAAGAATTGCAAAAATAAAATGGCAGTGGGCGTGGCAGATAGCTTGTAGAACCGATGGCCGTTGAGGCAGAAAGGTTCTCGAGTGGCGACCACGAACCGGAAGTCGCAGCGTGTGCAGGCTCCCTACAAGATGAACCGATGATCTTGTGCGGGTCGCTGGAAACTGCTGGATGCGAATAGCGCAAGACCGGCAATTGTGGAGATCTTTGGGGGAGGCCTTTGTCGAACTGTGGACGTCTTTCGGCTGATATGATGATGATGATGAAGTAAATATCATAACCGATAAGAAACTCAAGTTAACCAAGCACAACATGGATGTACGAATTTGAATTTTACTAGATGAGGCATTGATGGCATAGTTTGTTATCAGCAAGGAATTATTGTAAGTAGCAGTACAGTCAACAGCATAAGTAGATGATCAAAATCGGACCTGAGTTTTGAGTTTATGATGCTATTGGGCGGCAGTTTTCACTAGTTCATATTTTTTACACTTAACACTCACGCACACCTTCAACTAGATACTCTTCACCACCACACTATTTTGTCGCAATTTATGATAATTAGTATTGAATATCCGACTTTGATCATCTACTTTTGCTGTTGACTGTACATATCTACTACTGACATGTGGCGCGGTGTTAAAGGTGGTCGGCTCGCTACTACTTCGACGTACTCGTGTTCCGAGTCCAATCCCCACATAGGACTTTTATTTGTGTGATTTATACTACACTACTCGCTGTGCCCCGCGGTTTTAACCGCGTTAAACTTTATAAATTATAACCTATGTGTTATTGGATACATAAGCTACCTACTACAAAGTTTCGTCAAAATCCGATCGGAAATTTTTGCGTAAAAGACTCGCGAACTTTCGCATTTATTATTATTATATTAGGTCTTTACCTATGAAATTGCCGTTCTGCAGTACTGGCCATTTCAAATCAAAATAATTTTTGTTTGGCTAAGAATTCTAATTTCAAATTAATTTTATTTTAAAAACATGGATTCTTTTTTCCAAAAGTAGTCATTTCTTTATTGATTAGTGTTACATTTTCATCGCATTTCAATCTTTTTCGTCATCATGGATACGTTAAAAATTCGAGTAATTATGGAATATGAGTACCATCGTGGCAGCAACGCGGCACAAGCGGCACGCAACATCAACGACGTTTACGGAGCTAACACTACAAACCAACGCACCACCATTGGTTTGCTCGCTTCCGTTCTGGAAATTTCGACCTGAAAAATGAACCTCGCGGTCGTCCGAAGACTTTGGTCGACAATGACGAATTAAAGGCGGTTGTGGAAGCTGATGATACACAATCTACGGCTGAATTAGCAGCAGCTTTCGACGTTAGCGTCAAAACAATATTGGTCCATTTGCGTCAAATTGGCAAGGTAAAAAAGCTTGACAAATGGGTGCCCCACGAACTCAATGATCGCCAGCGCGAAGTACGCGTCGAGACGTGCCTTGCACTGCTCAACAGACACACAAATGAAGGAATTTTGAACCGCATTGTTACCTGCGATGAAAAATGGATTCTGTTTGATAACCGCAAGCGCTCAGCAAGTTGGTTGGATCCTGGTTCAGCACCTAAACAATGCCCTAAACGAAAACTTACCCCTAGAAAAGTGATGGTCACTGTTTGGTGGTCTAGCGCCGGTGTGATTCATCACAGCTTCTTACCAAACGGGGTGAGCATTACTGCAGATGTGTACTGTGAAGAACTGAGCACAATGATGGAGAAGCTGGCGCATCTCCAACCAGCATTGGTCAATCGCTCGTCTCCGCTGCTCCTGCACGACAACGCGCGACCTCATACTGCACAGCAGACGGTCTCCAAGTTGCAAGAACTGGGGTTGGAAGCTCTCCGTCATCCGCCCTACTCACCAGACCTTGCGCCTACAGACTACTACTTTTTCCAGAATTTGGATAACTTCTTGGCGGGAAAAAAATTCAATACCCGAGAGGCAGTACAAAATGCCTTTGAAGAATTTGTTGCCTCCCGTCCAGCTGATTTCTTTAAGAAGGGCATCAATAAACTGCCACTGCGATGGCAAAGATGCATTGATTGCATGGGTGATTACTTCGATTAATACAAATAAAAAAATTCATGAAAAAAATTCGTTTAAATTTTTTCATACAAAACGGCAATTTCATAGGTAAAGACCTATTATTAGCGGGTAAAACCGCGGGGCACAGCTAGTAGTAAATAAATTTATACAATTTTACGGTGACATTTATAATTTTAAGCGTACTTCATGTTTAATGCTGAAAATATTTAGATAATCCGCCAGACACGATTTGAATTTTAAATTATCTACGATGGATCCTGTCAGGTTGTCAAAATGTATCATTCTCATTTTAACGTTGTCTACGGGGAATGGTGGCGCCACCTATCGGTATTGTTTATCAATTAATCGACTGACATGTTCACAGATACATGTAGATGTTCATATCGAATTGATAACGCTATCCAAATTAACAAATTATATACTTTTGCGATGGTAGTCGTATTTAAAATTAAAATAAACGAACAATGAGTCGGGATTTTAATGAATTCTTACTATTGTGTAGCCGAGTAGCAGCCACAATAACATATCCGAGTCTACCTCTTGTCAAGTCTGTGGAAGGCATAAAGAAGTTCCCTTACAATAAGTCGGGATTTTAATTAATATTTTTTATTGTGTAGGAGTAGCTAGCCGCAATGACATATCCGAGTCTACCTCTTGTCAAGTCTGTGGAAGGCATAAAGAAGTTTCGTAACAATAAGTCGGGATTTTAATCAATTCTTAGACAAGAAACCATTTCTTAATGATGATTTCAATGGATACTACTCCATCACTCTGGATCCATCCCAGGGCTCGGATAGCCGACACGATTGGTTAGAGGTCAGATCTAGAACCCACGGCTTTAAGTGCTCGCCAAGGCACGTGGGTGTAACACCGGTAACTTCCAGACTTCCGGCTGAAACTGAGAATATTATTTCCCGAAATATCCAGTTAACTTCTTGGCCCGACCTGATATTTTAACCCAGGACCACCAGCACTATCAGCTTAGGTTATAAGATTATTATTATTATTTATTAAAGGCCAACACGAGCCAATTATAAAAATAAACGAAAACAAATACAATACAATTATATGTCAAAACAATTAAAACAATATTTACACATTATCCCTAACATGTAGTCGCCAGCACATCCACCCCAATCTGTCAAATTTATTTCATAAATTTTCAACTTTACCACAAAGGCATAAGGTTCTCTTTCAATTGGGGAAATTTGACAGATTGGGGTAGCTTGATATGCTGGCGTCTGTACCATGTCACAGTGATACAAGTCACACCATGTCAAGTGATATTGGAAGTCAAATCGCTGGGCGAAGTACCCTGTGATAAAAACATCGGTTACTATGGAAACTAAAATATGTTTGATGCTAAAATTGTTCTCTAGTACCTACCAAATAAATGCGAGATTGTGCCAGAATTATGTAAACATTCAACAGTCCATATGGATAATACATTTGCCAGATTAGAAATCCTTCGTCCCATGAATCTATTACACGTGCTTTATCAATCTATAATAACGAGCAAGAGAAACAAACGCCTACAGAAAAGAGATAGCGTGAAAATTCAGATTGTTGAAAAAATGGAACGGCTTCGTTGATTTTGGAATATAAGAAATAAGAAACTAGCTGTGCCCGCGATTTCGTCCGCGTGGAATAGTGTCTTTCGGTACTGGTAGTTTTTAAAATCAGTGTTCGCAAGTGCGTGGGACAGTCGTCTGCCCATTTGGGTGTTTACTTTGAAGTATGTTGTAGTTTTTGCGTGAATGAGTAACAAACGTCCATACTCACAAACTTTCGCATTTATAATATTAATAGGATTTAAAAATTCCCGTTTTATAGATCCTTTGAATACCTTCGGGTTTTATATAAACAATTTTATTCTACTCGGCAGTCTTCAAACAAAAAAGCTGTAATTGGTTTTATGTTGTTTCAACGTTATTTATCCAAATTTATTGTCTGTAGTTGAAGTTTCTATTAGCTTTATTCTATTCTATAGCAAAGGATTCTGAAGGTATATTGAAAAGGGTCTTAGGGCCACCGCTGGTATTTGTAGTAGGGTTAAAATGAGGAAAGGTCACCTGTTTGAGGCATTATTAAGGCAGACTTCAGCTTCATTTGGTAAGCTTAAACAAATTCAAAAGATATTATACACCAAGTAGAATCGACGGCACGTCGATGAAAGCACATGATCTTGACAGTATCCTTATTGCATAATACATAAGGATGGTTTTTCTTAGTGCATGTATTAACTGACGTGGCGTTGACTGTATCCAGTAAAACAATGGTAACCACAATAATGCTGAAGTAGAACTTTTATCGTCTGGTACATGAATAGTTCAGTCAATGTTACTGACAAGAGGACCTTGGAAAGTTTGTAAATGTTATAGATTTTAACTGCATTCTAAAAGGGTATAACAATTAATCACTATCAAAGCCCATAGCTAGATGCTCTCACCGTTCCGTAAGCGATCGGCGAGGTTAAGCAACGAGGCTCGCGGTCAGTCCATTGATGTCCATAGGTGTCCGCCAAAGTGGTTTTATTTCTGAGCGTCTCCGTGATTCGGAGGGCACGTTAAGCTGTCGGTCCCGGTTGTAGTTATTAGGCAACAGTCGTTAAGTCATGTCGGAGGCCTGCTTGAACAACTCTGACACTAGGGTAACCACTGCCCATACGATAAGTAAGTAAGTACTATCAAATGAAAGACCTTAAACAATAAATCCTTAAAAATACAAAGTAATTAAACACAGAACTACAGTATAATACAAAAAAAATGGTTAATAACCTTACAAGTGCGAGTTAAACTCGCGTGCTATCCTGAACGTTTTGCATACGGCATCTGCAAATCAAGTTCATACGCGCAAATACTAGACTAAACTACTATGTAACTTCATATCACAGGGCACCCCTTAATGGTCTTTTGCATGAGAGGGCCGATTTTTAGGGTCGGTTTAGGCTACTGTTGCTCTGAATACGTAAAGATGTAGGCCGCTCATCCGAATGGGAATCAGAAACGGCATATCGTGGTCGTACTCTCGGCCGGCGATTACGACATATCTTTTTTTTTGTTATTTTAAAAGACTACGCCCGCCCTTTGGAATTGAATCCCTGTGTCACAGGGTACTTTACAAACATATAATTGACGGACACAAAGTACATCCTCACTCCGACTCAGCACAACTATTTATGGTTTAGACAAATAGTTGTACTGCGCGGGATTTGAACCCAGGACACGAAGCGGCGAGGCGACTGTCTTAGCCGCTGCGCCACACGTGCAGTCAATCAGGTTCTATAGTTCTAAGACTTCTAAGTCGTAATCTTAAGTTTAAGACATTCCTGGGACGATGTCGAGACGTTGCTCCCGGCTGTTAATACACTTTACCACTCTCCCGTCAAACGAGGTGTACTTGACTGCCGCTATTAGAATAAACAGCCCTATTTATGTGTTTCTTAAAAAACAACTATTGTACAAGTATCCAATAAAATAGAATGGCCATGTTGTAAGATTAACGACTGTAGAGAAATTATCCGTTTGCCATTAGCATTCATAGCGAAGTAATTGAGTTGCGTAATACAAATAAAGATTCACCTCCATAACGTCTTGCAACGGTTAAAATATATAAAATTCTTATGGTAATATTTTAGGTTCATAGAATACAATTATACACAGAAGTTAAACCGTGCGCGGATCGAACCGGTCGCGCGGGGTTGGGACGAGAGGTATTGCGGCATCCACGAGCTTCTAGATCACATGGTACGCCACGTATCTACAGATTCAAGGCAGTTTCAGATAACTTCCCATTCAGTTACTTATTATGTTTAAATTTATAAATTAAGTATTATTTATTACATATGTAAAAAATAATACATTTAAAATTCGGTCTATATAGACCGAATTTTGACACTAA
The DNA here is from genome assembly GCA_951640165.1 of Pseudoips prasinana. Taxonomy (NCBI): domain Eukaryota; kingdom Metazoa; phylum Arthropoda; class Insecta; order Lepidoptera; family Nolidae; genus Pseudoips; species Pseudoips prasinana. The sequence goes on along the minus strand of OX621236.1, from coordinate 14,149,034 downwards.
CATTGCCTCATTAATGACGCCAAAATGTCATTTTCTAGGTAAAATTTGGGAGGATTGCACTAAAATTATCACATCGAGTCTTCATATATCACTCCAATAGATAATTTTGGTGTTAACTGCAAATGTAGCGCAGTAATTACGGTAGTCACCTCGATATTACGTAATTTGTGTTTGATTCCTTAAGGCTGACCCATGATCAGTTGTTCTAAGTGTGGTTTGTGCCCGTCAATTGAATGTTTCTTAAGTGCTCCGTGATACATGGAAACTGAAGTCTTAAAAAAATCAAATCTTTTCATTTTGCTGATGCAGTGTCGCCACATGTTTCGATTGGTTTGGTAGTTAGAGTACACTATATCTAGTACAAAACATATTATAGTTTACGATAATATGCGCAAACACAGATGCACTCTCTAATCCCTCACAACCATAATCCACTGGGATGGCTATCCGACAAGATCGTAGAGATCCAGTTTTTACAATGACATGCTCTTCGTTTGAGGTACGGGGGATAACAACTACTTATAGCCTTTTAACTACTATATGTATTTAAACTATGGTTATATCATAAATACGTAACATGCGATTCAATCTTGATAATCCCTACATATTTACATCTGTATTATACCATAGATATGAACTTTCATTTTTATGTAAATTTGTAGTAAGTGCAATCATTTATGATAATGAAATGAGTTACAAGAACTTAATAAATGATAATTATACACAGCTTAGGTTGTTAGAATATTGGTTGGAATTAAGTAGGTTAGCCAAATTTGTAAAAATGAGGCTACCCTTTCCGTAAGAACTAATACATAACTTTATGAATGTCCACCTCAATATGTTTTTTTCTGTTAAAAGACACCGCCCGCATTAGGGAATCTAATCCTTGCGTCGCGAGGAACTTTACAAACATATAATAGACTGACACAAATACATCCAGACTCAGAAAAAATATTTATGGGTCACACAAATAGTTGTCCGGCGCGGAATTCGAACCCGAGATACGAAGCGGCGAGGCGACTGCCTTAGCCGCTGCCCCACACGTGCAGTCAATAGTCAACGAAATAAACACGATATAGTTAAAACTAGCTGTGCCCCGCAGTTTCACCCGCGTTGAACTTTATAAATTATAGCCTATGTGTTAATCCAGGGTGTCAGCTAACTCCATACCAAATTTTAATAATATCGCTCCCGCCGTTTAGACGTGAAGAAGTAACAAACTTACGCACTCACACACTCACAAATTTTCTCCTTTATAATACTACAAGCTGTGCCCCGCGGTTTTACCCGCGTTGAACTTTATAAATTATAGCCTATGTGTTAATCCAGGGAGTCGGCTAACTCCATACCAAATTTTAATAAAATCACTCCAGCCGTTTAGACGTGAAGAAGTAACAAACATTCACACTCACGGCCTTTATAATATTAGTGTGATATAATATAAAATACATATAGGCACATAGCTCGTAGAACTGACGGCCGATGGGGCAGAAAGGTTCTCGAGTGGCGACCACGAACCGGAAGACGCAGCGTAGACAGGCCCCCTACACGGTGGACCGACGATCTTGTGCGGGTCGCGGGAAGCCGCTGGATGCGGGCAGCCCAGGACCGGCTATTGTGGAGATCCTTGGGGGAGGTCTTTGTCCAGTAGTGGACGTCTTTCGGCTGATATGATGATGATGAATATTTCTTTAACTATCACGTCAGCCGAGAGACGTCCACCACTAGACCAAGGTTTCCCTAAAACTTCTGATGCATCCAGCCACTTGGAGCGACCCTCACAAGATCATACGTCCACCTTGTGGAGGCCTGCCTACTCTGCGTCTTCCCGTACGTCATTTTAGACCTTGAACCTTTATTTAACTAACGATGAACTAAATAGCAGATTGAAATTTAAAATGTAAGCAATTTTATATACGTACTTACAATAGTACAAATAATAAATATAAATATTCTGGCACATTATTCACACACGGCCGTCTGATCCCAAACTAAGCAGAGTTTATACTATGGAAACCAGATAACTGATATATTACATAGCCTACTTTTCTTTTGTAAATACATACTTGTATAGATAATTACACCCTGGCTCAGGACAAACAGACATGTTCATGCACCCAAATATCTGTCCTAGGTGGAAATCGAACCCACGACTTCCGCCGTGAAAAGCAAGCGTTTGCCAATAACGCCAACAGGCCCGTCAAAATGTTTTCACTAGCTAAAATTATGGAAATAAAATCTTTTTCATTTTCATACTTTGTCAAGTTTAGTATGCCTTTCTTGAGAATTCAACTCGGTCAGTATACTGATTATTATGTAGTTCTTATATCGAAACTTAGATCTAAATCTCCTATGGCAATATTTGTGTATACAAGTTGTAACAAAAATAGTGGAGGTTACTTAAGGAGCGCTATCTAACCATGAGACTGAACTAATTAAGTAAGACTTCGATTAGCTATTGGTCCCGGCTATAGACATGGGGAACAGTCAAAGTTAACCGATTCAATGCGGATGGCGCCAGAGAGGCGCCATGGAATTTACGTGTTGCATTTGATTTACATTCAATATCGGGTCGCAACTGAACTTAAAAGACGTTGCAGGTGAAAATAACGCAGCAAGTTACAAACGGGTGGGTATGTCGGACTCGCACCGACTAAACCTAACCTGCCGTGGACTTCTCTTTGCGCCTCATAGGGGAAGCCCGGGATCGCGGGTATGCTGCTCCGGTGCTTTTGAGCCTTTTGCCCCATGTCCCAGATAGTCGGGACACGTACCCCGGGAGGGCTCTTGATTGCCCTACCCTATTGCCGACTACATGATCACCTTCCCTGGTGTTTGGATCCTCACGGGCACCACGAAATATTTGGTACTTACCGCACTGAACCAGTTAAGCAAACATAAGCCTCTTGAGCGGCTTGAACAGAATCTGCTATAGTCATGAGGCACCAGTCGTTAAGCAGTCAGAGGCCTATTTAGTGGTTGAACAACTCTGACTATAAGGTAATAACTACAGATTTGAAAAAAAAAATCAGATTTAAATAATAATAATAATATAATAATAATAATATCTGGGGACAATGTCACACAGATCATCCTAGCCCCAAACTAAGCAAAGCTTGTACTATGGGTACCAGGCGACGATATACATACTTATATAGATAGATAAATACATATATACATAGGAAACATCCATGACTCAGAAACAAATATTCGTGCTCATCACACAAAAATTTGCACTTACCGGGATTCGAACCCAGGACCACCAGCTTTGTAGGCAGGAGCACTACCAACTAGGCTATGGTGACCGTCAATAATTAAGAAAGTAATAAATAACCCTAGCAAACTAAAGTCGTTGAACACACACAACACATTAAGCAATAACTGTTTCCGATAGGCAAAGATCGCGTGAGAACATGCGAGACCTGGCCTTGAGTCCTTACCAGCCTAGCTTAACCACTTCACATCCACTTTTATTACTGTACGCCAGCACATCAAGCTACCCCAATCTGTCAAATTTCCCCAAATGAAAGTGAACCTTATGCTTTTGTGATAAAGTTGAAAATCTATAAAAGAAATTTGACAGATTGGGATAGCTGGATGTGCTGGCGTCTGTACTATCAATTTGCCAACATGGAGTAACTAAAATGACGCATTGGAGAGATTGGCAGTAGAGAATTTAATATTTCACAACAATTATAAAATATTCGGAACTTAATTACGTTAATATAGGAGATGCAGTAAAATATATCGAAAACTTTAAGTATTGACAATTAGTATAAAAATCTGAAATAACCATTTTGACAATAACTACAAGCAAATTTATTAAATTTAATTAAAATTCTATCTGATCAAGTATAAGTCACAGATCTTATAATCTATTTGTACCTATAGTAGGGTCAATTTAATAGACGACATTTGACATCTTTTAGTTACTACTAAAGTGAATTATAAAATGACCTCATTTAGTAACTAGCTGTGCCCGCGACTTCGTCCGCGTGTTAATTAGTTTATTTCGTTTTTTTTTGTAAAATAAAAGACATTTTATAAAATAAAAGTAGCCTAAGTTACTCCTTATTACATCAGCTACCTGCCAATAAAAGTCCCGTCAAAATCGGTCCAGCCATTTCAGAGATTAGCCGGAACAAACAGACAGACAAAAATTGAAAAAAATATATTTTGGTGTATGTACCGTATATATATTCATACTAGCTGTGCCCGCGACTTCGTCCGCGTGTTAATTAGTTTATTTCGTTTTTTTTTTGTAAAATAAAAGAATTTTCTAAAATAAAAGTAGCCTAAGTTACTCCTTATTACATCAGCTACCTGCCAATAAAAGTCCCGTCAAAATCGGTCCAGCCATTTCAGAGATTAGCTGGAACAAACAGACAGACAGACAGACAAAAATTGTAAAAAAAAATTTTTTGGTGTATGTACCGTATATATATTCATATTAATGTAGTAAAAACCGGTTATTTCAATATTACAAACAGACACTCCAATTTTATTTATTTGTATATTAGTATATTATTTGTATAGATGTATAGATTATTAATATTGTTATAGATAAATCGTAATTGAAACAAAACTAAGCGAATGTGCAGTTCTAACTACGAAAAACATTATTAATAATATTCTATGCCCGGCGCCGGTTAAGGTTAAGTTGTTGAATTTTGATGAAATGTCAAATGTGATCACGAAATTGGCCCTACTATAGTTAGAATTAAATTACCTATTTGAAGTGGATGTATTAAATTTGAAGCGATTTTAAAGTCTATGTGAACAAAAGCCGATGTTTCCTGTTAATTTTAAAGCACTGTTTACTTTTAGTGGAAGTAAAAAATTGCTGACTTTAAGTTTGACAAAAGTTAAAAAAATCAAACGCTGCTCTTTAGTGAGATTTTTTTTATTTTACTAAATAATGATACGAATTAAGCCTCAAAATTTTCGGCAAATATATGTGTAGATAATAGGTTACTCAAATCTCATCAGTCATCCCGTGACCACGATCAATGCAACTTGGTCGAAACGTCGGAAAAATAACAATAAGGTTAGTCGCGTTAATACCTGTTAACAATGTTCATATATAATTATGATACGCGAAAGTTTGAAAGTGTATATTACTTAAATCTGTTATAGGGTATTATAAAAAAAAATTAAAGTATAAGAGTGTAAACGTTTTAGCGCAAACAAGCTAGATCTCGGGCGGATTGATATGCATACCAGCGCCGCGCCGCTTATTTTTGTTAATCAACGTGCTTTAACACCCTTTGACACTATGCAATTAAATTTACCATTAACCAACGAGGTAGACACCGTACATAATAAGGTCTCAAGTTAAACCCCGGTCAGGCTAAGAAGTGTTATCCAGATTTTTTTGACGAGACAGTCTACCAGTAGCAGCCTAAAGTCTGGGCCTTGACGGTGTTATCATCATGTCAGCCAAATGAAGTCCACTGCTGGACATGGGCTTCTCTCTCCAAAAAGCTCCACAACTGAGTTGTATCCATAATTTAAATGGATATGCATAATCGCCACGCTTGGCATACGGGTTTCAGATCGCAGTAAGGTGGTCACGGTACACCGAGTCTTCGTTGGTCTAGCGGTAGCATGTTTAAACGCAGATGATGAGGTCCGGGCTACAAATCCCGAGTCGGGCCAAAAAGTATTTATGGGATTTTTATGTTAAGAAAACTTCTTTGTATCAGCCCGAAGTTTGGGAGTAGGCGGTATCTTTCCGCTGGGAGCACTTTGAAGTCGATCCTCTACCCGACTTCTTGCTTGCCGTGTCGCTTGCTAGTCGTTCCATCGGATCAAGATTTGACTGCACGTGTGGCGCAGCGGCTACAACAATCACCTCGCCGCTTCGTGTCGCGGGTTCGAGTCCCGCGCCGGACCACTATTTGTGTGACCCATACATGGTTCTTCTGAGTCTGGATGTGTCCGTCTAAATGTATTTAAAGTACCCCGCGATACAGGGATTAATATCCTTAGTGCGGGAATTTTCTTAAAAAAATAGAGTGATTGTCCCGCGCCGATGGCTGGTCTCCTATGAGATTGGCCGCCATGGCCGAAACTCTACCAGGAGTTCATTATTATTATATTATAATAGACATAATAAATGTAATAACAATAGTAAATATATTCGTGATACACCTCTATGATACTTATAAATAGCAGAATAATATTTCCTATAACATTACTAATACGCAAAGAACTGCTAACAAAACCACGTTTAGTAACTACTGACATTAAAAACTTCAGTTATGTATGATGAAAACATGACAAACTGTGCCAACGAATATAGTATAAAACGCGGAAGAACCAAAACGTCCTTAAAAAGAGGCATCGACTTCTCAGAATGGCTGAAAATGTCGGGGAAGTTGGCAAAATTTCAACTTTGTGTAATGATTTGCTTGGACGCTATGATGGTAATAAGCTGGATAGTGCCTAATATATAAAATTTCATTAGGAATCGAACAAAATACTTATTCTGAGACGACACTCAATTGTAAACCTGTTTACGAATAAATAAACTATAAACTAAACTATAACCCTTGTTTTCGAAATTATAAATTAATCGCCGTAATTGTCAGCCGCCATTGTCATCATCAAAATGTCAGCTGAACGATGTCCACTTCTGATCGAATAAAGGCCTCCCCCAATGATTTCCACAATTGCCTTTCTTGCGATACCCGCAAACAGCGGCTTCCAGCTACCTTCATGAGTTAAACGGTCTACTTTGAAGAGCCTGCCCACACTACGTCTTGCGGTTCAGAGTGGGTCACACCGAAATTGAGCTGTATTAATCATGTATTGACATTTTATACGAAAGATCTCAAACGTCAAATGTCAGTGGGAGGTTATTTATTGAGGTGCACAACACGTGCGAAATAAAACTCAATTGTTCTGGATTTGCCATTTGGTACTGATCTCATTCTCGTACGGTTGCATAACAGCACGTCCCAATTACCGCTGTTGCACGAACGGTTACTCGCACGACACCTATATCATACGCAACTTCTGTAATTGTTAACAATCACTTCCGTTCAATTTATCGGTCACTTCCTACCGATTATATCTAGATGATATTGCAGTTTTGATTTCCTGTGTTTTCGAGCACGTAACTCATACATAGCCTACACAGATCGACAATTTCAACAGAATTATCGGCTCAAGTAGTCGTGGGTGCGATTTATACTGACGGATCTATATTCCTATTGCCCCGACATCATTCGGATACATTCGTATGTTGGTCGGGTCTAATCGGGCGCCGCTGGGCGTTAGCCAAGCCATACCCGCCGTTTCGACGGGTTTAATTTTGGAACACTATTTTTTCTTCGCCTGTAGTTGTAGATACATACATTTAACGAGGTGGACAATCTCGCTTCGTTTAGATAGACAGAATACCAATCACGCTTGTTAAAGGGGCAGGCAAAATGGGTGACATTCGAAAGATGTTTCTTTTCTCGGCGTTGTAACTAAATGTGTAGTGAATGCAGCACCTTACTACGTGACACGAATACTTCGAATTTATGTCCTGCTGGTAGTTGTTAGTGATTCCACGTGCGTAAATGTAACGGTTATATGAAAACGCGTGTTTAGACAACACCTCGCGAATATTAATCTTTCTGCATATTTTGATACGACAGACTGACCTGATTCTGACGACAATTTTGAGGTCAATACGCATAATGAATGACAAGAAAAACAGTACGAAGAATGGAATGAATAAGTATACAATATAAGTATATAATTCTATACAATACGAGGAAAAGGAATACAATAACAAAAAGATGTGTCAAAAACTTTAATGTAACACTGAGAAATGTATTTATATGGCAAGTGCAATGGCTGCGTCACGTAACTTATTTTCGAAACCATTCCGACAGACCCTTAATAAACATGTAAGTCACCCATGATATAGTTAAAAACAAAACAATGCACACTCATCTGGAACATGGTCAAGTCGCAGGAAAAACCGCATGCTTGTGAATAATTCTTCTCAAGGAGAGGATAATCGGCGAGTAAGAATAAGTCAATGAATTTACTGTATAATTTGTTTTTGCTTTGGCATCATTATCATTCGTAAAGTCGAGCCTATCTTCGGTTCACGTCACAAATGTGGATGCCCTGTACAACGACAAACAAATTGGCAATTTGACAAAAATGCATCGAACCGAACCGTACAACGCTCATATACTTAGATATACCTACAACTAGTAAATCAGAGCAAACGCTGCGCGCTTGATCACTGGACAGTACCAAAATGGAATGGTTCATTGTACTCGTATAAATTTACCGATCTCTTTGAGTTCGTCATTACAGCAATCGATAGTACCTTATCTATCATGAACGACATATGGCATTCTGTAATACATATTTACATTTTTATGAGCTTTAAAACGCACCAAACACAGATATTAGGCACTTTTAAAGCAATCAAAAACCTCGATAACGTTCAAATGATTATAAAAGTGGGTAGACATGAGTAGCAGTTACCTATTTGCTTGAGTATGACCTTCTACCGATGCTCAAATGAATTTGCAATACCTGTTCAAGTAACTTGGGATACATATTACCTCATTTACACTTGACAACATACACGTCTTGTGCAAACATGTCGAACTGTTTTTGTGTGTTTACTCGTGGTCGTAACGTTGCAGCAAAAAGTAAATCATACAGGCGAGCTGTTTGCACGTGCTCATCACCACAGCTGATGTCATCGTGTTCTTGAATCATGAAATATTTAATTGTTCTGTCGCTTTAGGTATCGCCGTTTATTATTCCCATGCATGGTGCAATCGAGATGCACTAAGCTGCCTTTGGTATTCCTATACACATCGTATTGCGACTACACCATGCATCTCCGACGAGATAACAAATCCCAGACGGAGCACAATGGTTCCAGTACGGTTCCAAAACTGTCCAAATGGGAAAGCAGTATAGAGAAACAATTATTATGTGTCTCTAATCTGCTTTCCCAATTGGACAGTTTTTGATTGGATCTTCTGGAGATTCGATATGCAAGTCTAGTAATGTTGTTCGGACATGATTTGGTGCAGCTTACCTGTGCTCTATTGATGACATCGTGTGGTCCTCGCCATGTGGTTGCTGCGGGTGATTTTCTCTTGGCTAGTTCTAAGGTAGCTTCACTAGGGCATCGTTCAAACATAAGCACTCGTTCAGCGACGGAGCCGCGGGTAAGGAAGGGGCGCACGGGCGTAGCGCCGTTGGCGGAGGCGGGCTCACCGGCGCCGGCGCTTGACGCGCGCCGAGCCCGCGCCTCGAACTTGGAGCGCGCCTCCGTCACGTGCGAGCCCAGCGAGGCGCGACGCTCGCCGCTCGCACCCGCCGCCGGCTTCCTAGCGCCCGTGTCCAGTCGGTCCTGGTAGCGACTCTTAGCGTAGTCCACCAGCGAAAGCGGTGGCACCACATCGGGCCGCTCGGCCGCACGCTCGGCTACCACGCCGCCCGTGCGCAGCGCGCGCAGCAGCCGCTCCTCCTCACGAGCTACCTCTAGGCGCATAGCGGCAGGGTCACGCCGCGCTCCCGCGCTAGCGCCGGCTGCGCCGCTGCGTTCGGGCACCAGGTCCGGCGGTAAAGTCACCTCTATAGTTTCTCCTTCAGGCTCGATTCTGCGTTGATCAAGTCTCTGCTCTCTCCGGATGTCCGGTCTCATCTGTTCTCTGGCATCCGGGCGATGATCTCGCCGGAGCTCAGGCCTTTGTTTAATTTCTGGTTTGGGTTCAGGCCTTGGTTTATTTGTCCGTAGACTCTCCGTCAATTTAAGGCCGGGCGTGGGCCTACACGACAATATTTCCGTAGGCGCAAGGCCGCGCGCCTTCCAGGTCTGGTAGATAGCCTCGGCGTGGTCCGAGATCTGTTTCGCGATAGCGGCTATGTCCTCCTCACCCGTGTCTATCTCGCGGCGGGCGGTGGCTGCCATGGCCGAGCCTGGCGCCTACTGTGAGACACCTATAGGTACACACGGCACCGGCAGCTCTAGGGGCACGCCGGCGACTCCATCAACACGCACGGTTCACAGAAACACCACCGGAAGCGCACAGATATAAACGAAAACACTCAAAATAACAGCACTGCGGCAACGCACGGTGCAGCTCGCGGAACAGCTGGGAGGAGCGCGCGTCCAACAATAAACAAAGGCGACGATCGCGTGAGCGGTGCGGTGCGGCGCGCGCCGACACGACGGACCAGCGGCGGGAGGTCGCGCGGACTGCGGCGCGCCGCGCCAGCCCCGCGCCGCCCGCGCCTCCCGGTCCCGGCGCCGCCCGCTCGCGCTCTCCGCGCTCATTCAGCGGCTCTCGACATCATTGCCTCTCGACGCTCCACAACAGGACTAGATTCTCATTCCCAAACTAGGTTCAAAGACGCCCTAAAGAAAATTATCAGCTTTTGTCATCAAAACGAACCAAACAATTACATAAGTACTTAAATTATTATCAGCATACGATACAAGCTTCAAAGCTGTGTCGGTTGCACGTGTCAATATCAAAGAGGCTACAATATAAGCTTCAAGAATAAACATAAGACTAGACTCGTTTGGGCGGAATCGGATGGAATGCATTTCGACGATGGGCTGCAGGGCGATGACAAGGGCAAAAGCTCAAAGATTAAATTCCCGCCGGTGCCGCGGTGTGCTGTAATATACCTACCTAACGACCTCCGGTATCTTGGAGACAGCGACTCCGCAAAACATTAAGTAGGTAATAGGTATATTCGTAAAACTCAAGTCAAAATTCATAAAATTCTATTTATAATGCTTCCGAGAATAGTAGAGAGAAACCATTGTACAATTCCAATAGGTCTAGGTACACTAATTCAATAAAAATGTATTTGAATGTTTTTTTATTTTATTTCTCCTAAATGGAAACCAAACTGAAAAAAATATAAGTGAACTATACCTATAGAACCCCATCAGATATATTAAAATCAATACAAATACATTGAGACAATTCAATTGTAATTACAAAAGTGAACGGTAAAGTTATAAGTAAACCTATTCAGTATAAATCTTAACCGAAATAAACGGTTGAATCATCTGTTTAAAAACGTATAATAAATCCGGACGCATATTCTAACATTTCTCGTATAACGCGAACTATTTTTTAGCTTCAACGTCACCGTTTAGTGTCACATCTGTGACGAGTGGGTCTATGGCCGCGCATGCGCGCAGCTACAAATAGCACGCGTCGTATTTATTTACACAGTCCCTTCGTTTCAGTCTTGTTGTTTTTTGTCTAATTTTTATAGATGGGCTTGCGCTTGGCCAAAATTCCATCCGAAGGTAAGCGGAGATGTAGTCAAATGTCCTCTTGGGCGAATTTTGCCCAGTCTGAATGAAAACTAGCAATCTGCGCGGGAAATACTGGCGTGCCTTGTGCTCGCCTAGTTTTGCATAAACACAAGGCACTTTCTATGATCCGATGGCACGACAGCGACACGACGAAAGATATCAGCTATAGGGCCGACGGTTTTACGTGCTCACCGAAGCACGGGGATGTAATATCGACAAAGCGGCTGTATTTTAATAAAAAATCTATAAAATAAATTAAGAGAGGTAGGGAATAGCGTTTATTCGCTCAAAGAGCCCGACTGGGGAAGTACCTCCACCTTACAGAAGACATTCCTTAATAATAACATTAATCATTTTAATGTTGTGTTTCTGCGTGTGAATAAGGTCACCAGAGCTCATTGGGGTGGGTTAGCAACACTTGTTTGCTGACTCTTAAAGGCCGGCAACTCACCCGTGAGTACTCTAGTGTTGCGAGTGTCCATGGGCGGCGGTTATCATGTACCATCAGGTGACCCACTTGCTCGTTTGTCGCCCTCTGATATTAAAAAAAATAGCAATATCCAGCCGCAACCCTGAGAAGCGTCTAAAAATCCTGAAAGCAGGACAAATACTGAAATATGGGAACCCTAGCTTTCAGTAAATATTATTGACGTCTTATCCTTCAAATTTCCGGTTCCTGTGTAATAATCAAAAATGTTCACTTGAAGCAATCCTAAAGCCAACACGGGTAGAAGCTAGTTAATTATAAAACAACTGACCTTATTTAAACGCTAATGACATAATGATCTATCCACCAGGTTCGACCGGCTGACGGATGTGAGTTATTCAGATATATACTCTTTGAACTTTTTTTTTATTTATTTAAGTAGCCTTTTGTCCAAAGATATATCAGCTCCGTGAACAAAAATACAATAAACTTACAAACTAAACTAAAAAGCATTGAGCTGCTTCTGAAGTTGGCTCAGCAAGTATACTGAGAATTCCTACATCTAGTTTACTAAAATTAAATTTGCGCATAAATACTTTTGTCCGATCTTCGTTCCGTACACAATCCATCAGTAAATGTTGCACAATCTCAATTACCTCGCACACTCGACAATTAGGAGAATCGACCAAAAGGTAATAAAAAATCATTACATAAGCAAATTTCTCTTTGAACTTTAAAATAAAATTTTCTCTATTATACGTTTTAAAATAGATAACAAAACAACATTAAAATATAGCAATCTAATAGATAAGAATTTACAATTAAACAACTAGATATCATGACTGTTTCATGACAAAATCTCTACTTTGCACAACTTCTCATACGCTATAAAACAGTGTCTTATTTATTACTTACTAGGTGTGACCTGCGGTTTTACCCGCGTTAAACTTTATAAATTATAGCCTATCCGTTAATCCAGGGTGTCCACTATTTCCATATCAAATTTTATTAAAATTGCTCCAGCCGTTTAAACTTGAAGAAGTAACAAACATACACACTCATAAAGTCACATACTCACAAGCAAACTAATATTAGTGTGACTAGTTAGTGCACGCGACTTCGTCTGCGCAGACTTAATACTTTGAGTAGCTAATTTTCTTCTCCAAGGTCCTATCTACCTCAATACCAAAATTCATGAAAATCGGTTCTAAATAGATTGATATTATTGGTTAGCCGTTTTAATTAAGATTAAAACGCGATTGGATAAGTCCAATCGCGTTTTTTTAGCACATACGCGCGAATGTGAACATTCGCGACGTACGCTCGCGTTAAAATGTTTCCCTGCCCTGGATTGTCCTTTTGCTTGGGTACTTAGCTTATCACGGAAATGACGTTTTTAAGATACCAGGACTATAGTAAGAGAACAATTCAGAGATGATTTCGTGGAATAGGTAGAAAAAATACGTACCGATAATATTACGGTGCGATTTAAAACTTAATATAGTAATTGTAAAGTAGTTAAAAATATCAAAAATTAAATATATTTCTTTTCCTGCTCATTGTTCATATTTTATAAAGTATTTTTGTTCAAAATATTATCCGAATGGATCTATGTAGTTATTTTTAACATAAATTTTTTCTATAGAAGTTTTTTAACAAATCTTGTAATCATAAAGGCAGAACGAAACTCAAGTAGATTGATGAAATTGGAATAATTTAAGGGGGCTGGCCAATCGCGTTTTTACCTACCGCGCGGATGTGGGTGATTATAGCTAGAACATCGACGAGTTACAATACTGTTAGATAACATTACCGCGCCTTAAGCGATAACCGATATGTGCTTTGTGGGCCCGACAGCTTAACAGTCCCGGCACCGGACAAGTCTTTAAGCCATGTGTAAGGCCTACTGGGTGGCCACGTAGACGCTAAGAAATAAGGCTAATTAATCTATATATAAAAATCAATGCCACTTTTCGTTGGAATGTTATAACTCAACAACGCCTTTACCAATTTGGCTAATTTTGGTCTTTAATTATTCGTGGAAGTCCAGGGAAGGTTTGTACGTAGAGAATTTTAAGAAGTATTGAAAAAGTGTAAAATCAACATCTTTTAGCAATTTAAAGTATTTTTTTGTTTGAATCAATGAACTTAATAATTATTTTTGTTTTATTACTATGCCTTATACGTAGCGAAGCACGTACCGCGCCGCTAGTTAATAATAATATCCCGGGATATTATTTACACTCGACCATCTGATCCCAAACTAAGCAGAGCTTTTACCTACTATGGAAACCATATAACTGATATACTTCATGTATTACTTTTCCTTTGTAAATACATACATATATAGATAATTACACAGACTTAAGACAAACAGACATGTTCATGCACGTATAAGTATGTATTTACAAAAGAAAAGTAGTACATTATTGCTGAACCAGCAGCTTAGTGCTCATATTAAGCTTCACGATGCACAGTTTGGTTTCAGACCAGGACTGTCTACTGAAGCCGCTGTCTTGTGTCTCAAGCAGACTGTCCAGTACTATACAGCTAGGAATACACCTGTTTATGCTGTATTTTTAGACTTATCAAAAGCCTTTGATATGGTCCAATACAATATTCTTTGGGAAAAACTATCTGAGGACACAAATACGCCACCCGAGTTTATTGCCTTATTAAAATACTGGTATGAACATCAGAAAAATTATGTTAAATGGTCTGGAGGGATATCATGCCCTTACAGCTTAGAATCTGGAGTAAGGCAGGGGGGGATTACCTCGCCTGCTCTTTTTAATGTATACGTCAATAGGTTGATTGATGAGCTCAGCAGCGCTGGAGTTGGTTGTTCTGTTGACGGTACCTTTGTGAACAACATAAGTTACGCTGACGATATGGTGCTTTTGTGTCCATCAAATAGTGCACTTAATAAACTTATGGGCATCTGTGAGCGATTTGCTGTGGCTCATGGTCTTAGGTACAACACATCTAAGAGTGTTCTTCTTGTATTCAAGGCAGGTAATAAGTCTTACAAAGTACCTCCAGTAACGCTCAATGGGACCCCGATAGCACAAGTAAACAGCTTTAAGTACCTGGGACACTGGGTCACGGAGTCGCTGAAGGATGACATGGATATGGAACGGGAACGCAGGGCTCTGTGCGTTCGAGCAAATATGCTTTCCCGCAGGTTTGCCCGCTGTTCCAAACAAGCAAAAATCACGCTTTTCAAAGCATATTGTCATTCTTTGTACACGTGCAGCCTGTGGATGAATTACACTCAAGGAGCATACAGGACCCTGCGTACCCAATACAATAATGCCTTCAGGGCGCTGTTGGGGCTGCGACGCCACTGTAGTGCCTCAGGGATGTTGGCCGCAGCTGGGGTTGATAGCTTTTCGGCCATCATCAGAAAACGTATAGCGTCCCTATTACAGTGGGTTCGTGGCAGTTCCAACAGCCTCCTGAAGACTGTGGCCAACAGACTTGACGTGGACAGTGCTATTATGCAGCACTGGACACGCGTACACATAATCAAGGATACCGCAATTACATATAATCGGTATGTGTAATAGTGGTATCCTGTTATGTTCTTAATATATTACTAACATAGTTTTTTAAGATTACTGTTACTAACACTATGGATTCCGGTCCGAAATAAACGAATTTTATTTTATTTTATTTTATTTTTATTTATTATTTTATCTAATTTATCAGTTATCTGGTTTCCATAGTAGAAGCTCTGCTTAGTTTGAGATCAGATGGCCGTGTGTGAATAATGTCTCAGGATATTATTATCCACTGCGCCAAGCGTGCAATCAAATGCCGTTGTAGATCTACAAAAAATATTGCCTGGAAGACTATTTATGAGCAGTCAAAGTCTTCTATATTATCTTAATCGAAATGTTAAATGGTTTCCATTGAAACGCTTTCACGCGTTCTGATAAGCATCTATAAAGAGAATTTACATTTTACCGCTTATCGTTGCCATGAAAGTAAAAGCCGACGTTGTAATATATTACAAGAAATATTATTAGGTATTAGTATTATTTGCTTAACTGGTAATAAACTATATAATAATAATATCCAGACATTATTTAGACACGGCCATCTGACCCCAAACTAAGCAGAGCTTGTACTATGGAAACCAGATAACTAATATACCACATATACTACTTTTGTTTTGTAAATACATACTGATATACATAATTACACCCTGACTCAGGACTAACAGACATGTTCATGCACACAAATATCTGTCCTGGGTGGGAATGGCGTGGCCGTCGATATAAAGTTGACTTTTAATTGGCAGTACCTTAGCGCAGGCTTCCACGTTCTCCTTTTGGTTATCTTTGAACGCGAACGTAAGAAGAGCACAACAGAAGCGAGCTTGGGCTCAAGTCGTCAATAAAATAAAACTTCAAGCAAATAAATTAAACCGAACATTAGATAAATGATGTAATTAAAATTGAAGCCTGCAACTTTAATTACCTACATCGTTTTGGAAACTAGATATTTTTACTTCTATACTGCTAGCAGTATAGAAGTAAAAATATCTCGTTAATAATTAATCAAACATATGAAAAAAACCGCATCGAAATCGGTCCATCCATTTGAGAGCTATGATGCCACAGACAGACGCACACACACACACACACACAGATAGATAGACATCGACGTCAAACTTATGACACCCCTCTTTTTGCGTGGGGGAATAAAAAGTAACCGCGCCGGAGGGCACCTAATTTGGGGTTCTATCCTCTGTGCGCTTAGTTTCGGGCATGAGAGGGTCAGGGATTGCTTTTTGGGGACGTTTGTCGCGTATTAATGTAGAGCGAACTTTACGTTAATAGAATAGAATACAATAGAATCTATTCTATTCTATCCTTTACGTTAATTCGCGGATACGCGGGTCTCTCGTTCGATTCAGGATTGGAGAGGGCATCGATACGAACCCAAACAGAGGGTCATGGAGGACGCGGTGGTCACGGCGCGTTCGCGGCTTCTGTCTTCCAGCCACGTATTACCGAATGGGTCTTGTTCTACCTGCTAAGTTCCATGGGTGGACCACGGGCACTTTTTCTTGCCGGTGGTCCATCTTTATAAAATAATATGCATGTTAAGGTTAGAAACATGCATTAAAAAAACGAAGGAATACAAAATCTCAGGAACAGATGTAAAGGTTAGGTTAGGTTAGCTATTTATATTCGGTGGGAACGGAAGTTTTTCGGATTGGTGTGCCCTGGGCATGGGCGCTGGCTTTTTCCTGTGCTTTCATGGGGAGAAGCCACCGTCCGTGGCGAATATTCCGACATCTCTTGCCTCTGTTCCCCCTTCTATTCACTAGAAGGGGAGTATTCAGAGATTTAACCCCTTAACCCCTGTGCATTACCCGGCGCAGGGGCTACCGGGGGGTAAACCGGCCCGCAGGGTAATAAGGATCAGAATGTCTTCTAGGAAAACACTACCCCAGGAGGGTACCGGCTATGCCGGAGAATCCCTCCCGGGTCCATTAGGGCCCGGCTGTCCCACCGTATCTGGGGGGGACACCATGAGACAATTGCCTACAGAGGTTGCGGATAGGGCGCACACGCCCAGTTTTGTGCGTCCTAATAATAATGAAGAAGACGAGGAAGTCGAGTTGGCGCACTGTGCAAGAAGGAGTAGGGGGACCACCAGGTCCAGGTCCCGTCCAGCCACTCCTCTTCCTGACCAAATGTCCGACGAGGACACACGCGGGTGCCGTTCCAGGTCTGGATCTGGATCCAGGTCCGGACATGGGAGGAAGCGCAGCGGGTCCTCAAGTAGGGAGAACTTGGTGGTCGCCAAAGTCTCCACGGCCCGGAGAGGCAAAGTTCGCGCGGTTCCGAGTGGAGCCATTGCTCGGATGCCGGAGCGTGACGGGCGGGGTCGCTTTGTTGCGCCAGCTCCAGTGGAGCATGTGGAGGGCGCGGCGAACGACCCTGGGCTAGCCATGGCTGACTCGAGCGGGGGCTCCACTGCTTCACTGCTGGGCAGCAATCGTGCGGAGGCCGCTGCTGCTAGGCGGGCACAACGAAAAGAAGCCGCGGCTGACGAAGTCAGTGAGTTAGCCCGACGAGCCAGAGAGCAGCGCTCCGCTCGGATGGCTGGAGGGAGCCCATCGGCGGTGGCGTTTTCCGGATATTTACCTTATAGAATATGAATGTATAGTGTTAATAATATGTTTGTCTGTCTGAGTATGGTCACCAGAGCTGATCTGGAAGTAAAGTGTCAGTAACGCTTGAGTGGTCTATGTATTCCATTTCAGCCATACAGATCAGTAAAGATTTTGTTAATTTTAGTGTTGATTGTGTTCTATATAGGTACCAAACTGTACTTATTTCCTTATTATCTTATTTTAAATGCTGTAGAATATGTTTGTTGTTAAGCTTTCACGTTCTTACTTTTTAACCGATTACCAAGAAATAGCATATACGTTGTCAGGGATACAGAAAAGGTACCCTATGTACAGACGCCAGCACATCAAGCTACACCAATCTGTCAAATTTCCCCAATTGAAAGTGAACCTTATGCTTTGATGATAAAGTTGAAAATCTATAAAAAAATGTGAGTGATTGGGGTAGCTGGATGTGTTGACGTCTGTACCTTTCAACTTCAACATAATCTGTTCTTTTTTTATAATTGTATCTCTTGGGATACCTAACTAATATACTGCCATATCTGATCCCAAACTAGGCAGAGCCTGTATTATGGCAATCGGAAAACTTAAATACTCAAACTACACTTAAATTACACCCAAACACAGAACTTAACATAATTGTGCTTTACACACAAAGATTTGTCCTGGGTGAGGTCGAACCCACGACCTCTAGCTTATCAGTCAGGGACACAAACCACAAACCAACCGGCCAGCCAAATTTATGAAAAGCGAATTTAAAATTCTAACCAAGTGATCTACCACAATAATCGCAAAGACCAACAGGAAGCTGTAGTAAATGTTGTGCAAGTTAGTTCAGAAAATTCTCTTCGTTCAATTATTAATTCAGGATGAAATCGAATCGTACTAAACTCTATACAAACAAGTATTCCGAAAATAATGCAACGCGCACTGCGCTTGATTTCATATCGGATCAAAATACAAACAGACTTGTTTAAAGTGTATTTTACTGAAACATCACGATTCTACGTAGTGTCGGGCCATTTGATACTCTCCTAATGAGATTAAAACAATTTGTGGAGGTTGTTGCATAAGTACAATGCATAATAAAATTAACTGTTAATATGTTTAAAGAAACAAAGAAACCGACATAGCCCGAAGAATGGCCACGCTGAAGTGGCAATGGGCAGAGCACATCCGAGTAGCTCGTAGAGCCGACCGACGGCCAGTTTCTCGAGTGGCGACCACGAACCGCAAGACCCAGAAGATGGACCGATGGTTAGATGTTTAGGTATAATCAACTTATTGAATACTGTCATAATATAACGCTCGATCAATTCGACACACAGATTAGACAGTCTTAGGAAGGCCCGCCTCAGTTGGTTGAACACCGAGCCCCAAAGATTCGAAATACGCGCAAGCTAAAATTTCGTATAGCAAGCAAAGAAGCGCAAGCTAAGACTTTGTATTTTCAAATATTTTAATTTGATTGTGGCTTTGTATTCCCTTACAATATTTTATTTATTTCAACTGTATTCTTTTTGAATGACAAAACTGACAAGGATAGTCAGGATAAACCTGCAGTGCAATTACATAATCGGTGTCGGTGCGTAAACAAACATAACCTAACCTTTGTAAACTCCAACTATAATTACATCATTTTGGAAAAGACCTAATACTCTTACACAGCTGGACCGATATCAACCAAACATAGTTAAGAACCACCGCAAGAACCTCCTCGAATACCTTGGTTTGCCGATACTAAGCTTAATAGAAAGTTTATAATAATAGCGCATAGACTACGGTCTGGACATGTTCCACTCAACAAGTTTCGACACTTAATGGGGAAAAGTGACAGCCCCAATTGTACACAATGTGATACGATGGAGGACGTCCATCACTTGTTCGTGGAGTGCGTCAGGACCCGAGCTGCTAGAGGCGCTGATGAATACCTTCAAAATTAATTTGATAGATGTTGGTTTTGTTCAAAGCATATTATCAGAGCCTGTCTCGAATGCAGCCATCTTACTTTATAAAATAGAACATAAGATTAAAGAACAATGGGCAAAAATGTATGGAACGTGGTACCCGCTCCAATAGTCCTCATTAATATATCATTGAATAGACATTTTGATGCAGAAAAACGTCTACCATGGCGCCTGTCCCTATTCACGTTTGGAAAGCAGTAATCTCACTATCTATACTTATTATTATAAAGCTTTAATCTCAGGAACTGCTAGTCCGATTTAAAAAATTCTTTCAGTGTTAGATAGCCCATTTATTGAGGAAGGCTATAAGCTATATATCATCGCTACGCTACGACTAAAAGGAGCCGAGCAGCAGGGGTGAAACCACGGGGAACAGCTTGTGTTTTATAAATGATGAAGAATTTATTACAAACTACTTATATAAGTAAAATAAAGCTAGAATAACATGATATAACACATTTAGGATACTATTATTAAAAGAAGTAAGAAAACAAGCATTCTTTAAATACAAAACATATATTTTATCAATAAGTGAGTAGATTTAAAACATTACATATCGGTATCAACTATAACAGCATTGAGGAAAGATGCCGGAGCAGTAAATCCCGTATGCCTCGCATAGCCTAAGTACCATACGATGGACACTATATGTGCACAAGTGCCGATCGTACGTCGCCCGGTTAAACATGTGCAATACTGTTGGACAATATTATTTGCACTGCTGATTAATATATAACAAAAATATGTTTTTACACGGACATGTCGCGACTGGATTCGTCCACGCAAAAGCCAGGCATCTTCGTGTATGCCATAGTCTGGCAGATCATCAAGTGCTCCCTCTCTGTACGTTTCAATTATATATAGACCATTTGATAAATGCTCGGCACAGTAAGATCTTGCCAGCTTGAGTTGGTATGTACCTAGCGCTAATAGAATTATATCCTCCTCCGTCATTGAAGGGAAGTTTTCAATCTGGCTACTCATTTTCTTACATAAATAAGTGGTAACTTATATACTCGTATATGTATGTTTATCGCCGGGGCCACGAGACTGTCTAAACAGGTTACTGTGGCCCTGGAAAGCAAAGGGAAACTGAAGGAACAGGGTTTTTATTAGTTAGTAAGACTGTCGTTTATCTTCAAACGCAATCAGATTTGAGAGTGGCGGCTATAGTAAAAATTGTTCCTCTTGGTAAGACCTTTTAAACGACACTACAATCATATCTATTGGAGCCGGGTACCATTTTGCTTATTCTTCTTTTAATTTTTAGCATTTATTCGCCATGCAAAGCATTTATCTATTCTCATTTTGAGAATAGTACATAAGGTTTTAAATTCCGAATAGTGTAAAGCTTTAGGTTATGATGGGGCTGGCATGGTCGTATTGTGACCAAAAGCCCCTAAATTTAAAATAGATAATAAAAAGAAAACCACCGCAAGAAAATTTACTTTCAAATGAAATAATCCGCATCGAAATCGGTGCATCCGTTTGAGAGCTACAATGCCAGAACTACACACACACACACACTCACACACAGACAGACAGCTAAAGTGACCGCGACGTAAATATTGGTATGGGTGTTATACTTATTATTACATTCTTTTTGAATAGAGGGTTAAAAACACTATAATTATCTTATACTGATTAATATGTTGAGTTTGGCAAAGACCAATTATGGTGATACAAGAACTGTATAATCTACATAGCTCATGTAGATGATACAGATCTTGTAGCATCCTGAATGAAATTACTTCCGTGCGTCTTTTGTCATACATCTTCTTGGGATCAAGTATACGATGAGATGAGATGAGATCAAGTAGGTATAGTGGGTAAAGGTCACGAGATACTACCTTCGGTTCTTTTGCATCTAGCTTTTCTAGTTGCAAATCTCCCTTTTGAGACTCTAACCTAGTTAAATAAATCTGTCTGTCACTTTGCTACCTGTTCTGTTCTCCTCCTCCTTATTAGGGTTCCGTACCCAAGGGTAAAACTTGATCCTATTACTAAGACTTCACTGTCAGTCTTATGCCCGGTTCCTTTATTTTACGATCCGTCATTGGACCAACGTTACCATCCGTAATTCAGCTACCGATACCGATGCAAAACTAGTGTTCCACAATGCCCTACCTGCGACGAACATCCGTAGTTTAAACCACCTACGACTCGTTCCGCGATGAACCTCTCGCTCCTCTTCACGATTAGTTATAACAAAACGTCGTACGTCAATTATGCGACTAAAATCATTTATTATTCTGTAATATTATGTGAGTAATAGTACAAATTACTGTACTTATAGTTACAGTAATAATTTAATTTGCGTTTTAGGTTTAAAATATTTATAAATCATTATTGAAAATTTGATGTTACGAGTGCATGGTGTGAACAAAACGCGTAACAGGAAAGCGCATGGCGCATGCGTCTGTCGTCTGACGTCTGTCCAATAGAGTTGCGCAAAACAGTGCGTTTGAAAGTCATGTAATATGACATTACTTTTCGTACCGAGGAATGTTGCATTACACCATGACTCCAAACATGACACGAAATGACGCACCTCACGGTGGTTATTGTAATGAAATGCTCGCGTTGTAGAAGATATACATCATGTGCGTTATACTATGGTGTGATATGACATCACAATTACCAAACGCAATGCGCCCACGCTGCGCCGGAATATACACTTGATTTTGTCGTCATAGTTATAAAGTCGATTTTCCTTCATACTTAACCCCAATCTACGGAATACGTAATTTAATCAAAAGGGCAATCCAGGCTTAGGACTGGCAATAAACATAGATGGCAATATTGATTATCACGTTGTTGTTTACTTACCATAACTATGAATATTGGCGTATTTAAAAATCGATTTTATATACAATGATTGTGGTTTTTTATTTGTTTTTATTTTTGTTTTGTTTTTTTTTTATCAGTACCTAACTACCTAAGTTTTGTTTTTTTTAATGGTATTTACATTTTTAATTACAGCTAATAAATAATAATTGTAATAGTTTTTTTGTCTTCAGACGTGTCCGCCTTTCATTTAATGTCAAATAAGATAACACTCAATGTTTGTATTTGTTTTGTTCGTGGAACTGAATTGTATCACGGCGCGCGCGACGTTGCGGCGTACGCATTACTGTGTCATACATTACATACAGTGCGAGTAGTACGACAGTAACATCATACCTCTTAGGCAGTCCGCGGTGTCAATACAACGTAAACCTTATAACTGGTGCCATACGGTTCTAGATAATAGTTCATTATTTACAACGCAGCCGACCGGCGCATGCTACTTCTCACTTGCACACATAGCGAAAATAACCGAGACAGTACGAACACCGCACATAACAGCGTGTCGCGATAGTGTTCTGTGGCGCCGTGCGTCATGTTTGAGTGTCATGTGCAATGCTTGATATGGTCAAGTCATAGGTAATGGAACATCACGCGGTCGGGTTATATGACGCGCAATGCAACAATGTCATTACTTACACAAGTCTACTGTCCAAGAGTATTTCATGGTTTCTAAATAAGTTTTTAAATTGAGTATTTAATCTAAGGTTTGTGGTTATGAAATCTTAGAAGATAGAAAAATAATCAACCCTTTCTAACGGAAAACAAAGCCATGAATTCTCTATCAGTTTCAGAGCTAGACATCACGGAAATCTCCTCAAACACTATGTTAACTACCAAAATAAAATACAAACGACTGGTAAACCGACCGAATTCGACTAGTAATCAAAGCAGTAACGCCTCGTTATTTTGACAGTTCCGTGACAGTAGAAAATATTTATAGGAACACTTTCGAACGCATCTCCATACAATAAGCTTACTAACGTCCTCCCATCCGTTAGTAACCAGACGTCGGTTATTTGGATAACGACTAGTATTTTATAGGAACGGTTTTGCGTTACGCCTGGTAGAAATTCTAACTATTCGTAGTAGAAACGATTCGTTTTTGGAATATAGGAACCGGGCGTTAATGTCTGTCCGACTGTCACCAGACTGTAAGTCATGAATCGTGATAGTTAGACAGTTTAAATTTTCATAGATGATGCATTTCTGTTGCCGCTATAACAACAAATATCGACTAAAAAACAAAATAAAATAAATATTTAAGAGGGTCCCATACAACAATCGTGATTTTTTTGCGCTTTTTTATAGATAAATTTGTTGCGGGATCCAAATCAGTTGAAGTGATTTCTCGGGGTGTGCTTGGTATTTGCCGCTAAGTGTATTTTCATTGCGTACTACTGTTAATTCTGGCTTACAGGACTTAGGTAAGAGGGTGAAAAAAAATCTACTATATTTATCTTCGTGCAGTTATTTTTGTTATACTGTACATAAATAAGCTTATGTACCTAGATAATGTTATACTTGGCTGAGCAAGTAGCCTCCATTATACGTCTCTTTTACGTAATAAATAATTTTGGATTTGTTATAGCAAGAAACAAAATAACGTTTGGAATTATTCGGGCGCTTTTCTTAAATTGTCCTTCGGCGAATCTGGTGGAAGATTACTTTTTATGACATGAATTTAACCAAGATATTATGGAAAATAAGAGCTCTATTTTAACTTGACTTCTGCCTACTCTAGTAACAATTGGGTTAAGCTAGGTGCCCAATTCCCCTCGGGGCTGCGGTGGCAGTAAAAAGTGTCCTATACTGCCACCACGTGCAGCAGCTCCGGGAAGACAGCAGTCTGTTTATGGCACAGTCGCTATACTGGACTGGCAGTAGTCAGCAACTCAGGAGTTCAAACTAAAGCCCTCCTAGGGTACGCTTCCCGACCACCAGGGCCATGATGCAAAAGAGTCGGACCGCGTTCCCGGGGCTATCCCTATCAGGCGCCAGTAGAGGTCCACGGTAGGTGAGGTTTCGTCGGTGTAAGTCCGATCCGCAGACACTTTTTATAGGTGGCAGCTTTACCCTTTTTTCCTGATAAGGCAGGGGGCCTTATCAGGAAAAAAAGGGTTAAGCTAAGTATATTTAGTTAACGACCACCTATCTTCATAATAAGCTCACTTTTGTTACATAATCCGGATATTACGGACACCAGAGCTCTACTCTGGCTTGTCTTCTATTTTGTAGAAGTACTCTAGTACAAGCGGGTTAAGCTTAGTTCCGATAGTGAACGACAACCTATGTTCATAGTAAGCTCACTTTTGTCACACAATCCAGATATTACAGTTACCACAAGCTCTGCTTTATCTTGTCTGCCGTACTGTATAAGTATTCTAGTACAAGCGGATAGTGAACGACAACCTATCTTCATAGTGAGCTCACTTTTGTCACACAATCCAGATATTACGGATACCTCGCACTCTGCTCTATCTTGTCTGCCGTACTGTATAAGTATTCTAGTACAACTGGGTTAAGCTTAGTGCAGCTAGTGAACGACAACTTATTTCATAGTGAGCTCACTTTTGTCACACAATCCAGATATTACGGATACAACGCGTTCTGCTCTAGCTTGTCTGCCGTACTGTATAAGTATTCTAGTACAACCGGGTTAAGCTTAGTGCCGATAGTGAACGACAACCTACTTCATAGTGAGCTCACTTTTGTTACACAATCCAGATATTACGGATACAACAACCTCTGTTCTAGCTTATCTACCGCACTGTATAAGTATTCTAGTACAAGCGGGTTAAGCTTAGTGTCGATAGTGAACGACAACCTATTCCATAGTTAGGTCAATTTTGTTACACAATCCAGATATTACGGATACAACAAGCTCTGTTCTAGCTTGTCTACCGCACTGTATAAGTATTCTAGTACAAGCGGGTTAAGCTTAGTGTCGATAGTGAACGACAACCTATTTCATAGTTAGGTCACTTTTGTTACACAATCCAGATATTACAGTTACCACAAGCTCTGCTCTATCTTGTCTACCGTACTGTATAAGAATTCAATTACAAGCGGGTTAAGCTAAGTGCCGATAGTTAACGACAACCTATCTTCATATTAAGCTCACTTTTGTCACACAATCCAGATATTATGTATACCACTCGCTCTGCTCTAGCTTGTTTACCGTACTGTATAAATATTCTAGTATAAACTGGTTAAGCTTAGTGCCGATATTGAACGACAATCTATCTTTATAATGAGCTCACTTTTGTAATACAATTCAGATATTACGGATACCACGCGCTCTGCTCTAGCTTGTTTGCCGTACTGTTTAACTATTCTAGTACAAGCGGGTTAAGCTTAGTGCCGATAGTGAACGACAACCTATTTCATAGTGAGGTCTTTTTTGTTACACAATCCAGATATTACGGATAGCACAAGCTCTGTTCCAGCTTATGTACTGTACTGTTAAATATCGGAAGGAAATTAAACATATACCAATAATACGCCAGTAAAATGAAATACTATGGTTTATTAAAATGTGCAAAACTGTGAACTGACAATGACATATAAATTTTTTACAATAGCACAAGAATTTTCAATATAAAGTGCAAGTAGTGCATGCAGGTAAGCTAATGTTGCCGATTCTGATGAAAAAACGTACACGGTGTTATAGATAGATAGATATCTGTAATCTCTACGGTGTTACCTAATCTCATTTTGTTTTCTCTTACTGAACATTCATACTTAAAAAAAAACGCATCCATTTCTCCGTTGGTTGTGAACTGATTTTGATTTTTCTATTTACGCGCATATCGTATGTGTATTCATCATTATGTGTAAATATGGTGTTTTTTTTTAAATACCACGCCTGCATCAAATTAATCCCTTTTATTAATCCCTGTGTTGCGGGGTACTTTACAAACAAACAATAGACGGACACAAATAACATCCAGACTCAGTACAACTATTTATGGGTCACACAAATAGTAGCCCGGCGCGGGATTCGAACCCGCAACACGAAACGGCGAGGTGACTGTCAGCCGCTGCGCCAACGTGCAGTCAGTCAGTTTTTTGACATAACATCTTCGAAAACACTTACACATGTGAAGGAAAGTGCGATATTGCCGTGAATTGTGATTTTCCGTTTTGATTCGAAAACTCCATAGAAACCTCTAGTAAAGTCTCAACTGCCTTACTGGGATGGGACTTTGACTGGACTGTGACTGACGAAAATGCTGCATATGCTATAATGAGGCCATTATTTATTGCGACTCAAGGATTGAATGTCCAGTCCAGTTACGACATAAGTAAAAAAAAATAAGGAATATTTTCGATGTAGAGTTTTTTTTCTTTTCTCCCGTTCGGGAGCATTGGCTAAATGTAGAGTTGTATTGTGGTGTCACATTTTCGACGTAGCAAAATAGTAGTTATGTGGTGTACTTAAGGTTCTTAATACAATCTTTTTCAAGTGTTGAGCAGTGTTGAAACTTGAGCAGTGGGGGTGAACGTTGTGCACGAAGAAGGTCCCACCCCACTCAGTGGATCGTCAGTTTCATGCATTGCTTGCTATTCTCTCTGAAGTATATAGTAATGCAAAAACTATTTACATTTTACATAAGCTCGTTTCGTTATAATAAATAGTAAGTAATATAAAATAGTAGTTATGTGTAATTGTAAACTTAAGTTTCTCTATATAATCGTGTTGGAGTGTGGAGCAGTGTTGAAACTTGAGCAGTGGGGGTGAACTTTGTGCACGAAGAAGGTCCCACCCCACTCAGTGGATCGTCAGTTTCATGCATTGCTTGCTTTTTCTCTCTGAAGTATATAGTAATTCATAAAATATTTATATTTTACATAAGCTCGTCTCGTTATAATAAATAGAAAGTAATATAAAATAGTAGTGCTGTATAATTGTAAACTTAAGTTTCTCTATATAATCGTGTTGGAGTGTGGAGCAGTGTTGAAACTTGAGCAGTGGGGGTGAACTTTGTGCACGTAGAAGGTCCCACCCCACTCAGTGGATCGTCAGTTTCATGCATTCCTTGCTTTTTCTCTCTAAAGTATATAGTAATTCATAAAATATTTAAATTTTACATAAGCTCGTCTCGTTACCCATAAATAGTATCATCATCATCATCATCATCATATCAGCCGAAAGACGTCCACTGCTGGACAAAGGCCTCCCCCAAAGATCTCCACAATTGCCGGTCTTGCGCTATCCGCATCCAGCGATTTCCAGCGACCCGCACAAGATCATCGGTCCATCTTGTAGGGGGCCTGCCCACGCTGCGTCTTCCGGTTCGTGGTCGCCACTCGAGAACCTTTCTGCCCCAACGGCCGTCGGCTCTACGAGCTATGTGCCCTGCCCACTGCCACTTCAGCTTGGCAATTCTTCGGGCTATGTCGGTGACTTTGGTTCGCCTGCGGATTTCGACATTTCTGATGCGATCCCGCAGGGAAACTCCGAGCATAGCCCTCTCCATTGCTCTTTGGGTGACCTTGAGCCTTCTAATAAGGCCCATAGTGAGCGACCACGTCTCTGTTCCGTATGTCATCACTGGCAACACACACTGGTCGAAGACTTTCGACTTGAGACACTGCGGTATTTTGGACGAGAAGATGTTACGTAGCTTCTCGAACGCTGCCCATCCAAGTTGGATTCTACGATTGACCTCCTTCTCGAAGTTGGACCTACCTAGTTGGATGGTCTGTCCTAGGTAAATATAGTTCTCTACAACTTCGAGTGCAGAGTCACCAACTTTCAATTGAGTGGGTGCAACATGGACGTTTGACATGATTTTCGTCTTATCCATGTTCATTTTCAGACCCACTTATTGAGAGACTCTGCTGAGGTCATCGAGCATTGTACCGAGGTCTTCCATGGTCTCAGCCATGACTACGATATCATCGGCAAATCGAAGGTGAGTGATGTACTCGCCATTGACATTGATGCCAAAGCCTTTCCAGTCCAGAAGCTTGAAGACGTCTTCCAATGCAGCGGTGAACAGTTTCGGAGATATAACATCTCCCTGTCTCACGCCTCGCTGCGAGTGGATAGGTTTCGAGATCTGGTCCTGGAGTCGCACTGACATAGTGGCGTTTTCATACAAACACTTTATCACCTCGATATACCGGTAGTCAATTTGGCACCTTATGAGAGACCTCAGCACGGCCCATGTTTCGATAGAATCAAAGGCTTTCTCATAGTCCACAAACGCTAAGCACAGTGGCTTGTTATACTCTTCGGTCTTCTGTATAACTTGCCGCAGCGTATGTATGTGGTCTATGGTGCTAAAGCCTTTTCGGAAACCGGCTTGTTCGGGAGGCTGGAAGTCGTCAAACCTGCGCGCGAGACGGTTCGTAACGCCCCTCGAAAACAACTTGTAAACATGGTTCAACAGTGTGATGGGTCTATAATTCTTCAATAGGG
The DNA here is from genome assembly GCA_951640165.1 of Pseudoips prasinana. Classification (NCBI taxonomy): domain Eukaryota; kingdom Metazoa; phylum Arthropoda; class Insecta; order Lepidoptera; family Nolidae; genus Pseudoips; species Pseudoips prasinana. Next base: position 14,119,895 of record OX621236.1, on the reverse strand, counting down.
TTTTGTCGCCCTTTTTGAAGAAGAGCACCACCACACTTCTGTGCCATGCTTGTGGCGTTTGACCATCTAGTATGACGGAGTTAAATAACTTCTGAAGGGCCCGTAGGATTGGTGTACCACCCGCCTTCAGAAGCTCTGCTGTAACTCCATCATCACCAGGCGCCTTGTTGTTCTTGAGTTGTTTGAGAGCCATTCTAATCTCATACAGGCTGACGTCCGGGATGTCTTCGGTGTAATGTCGGGTTAGTCGTGCTCTGGGATCTGAGGCATGACTTTTGACAGGTGGCTGTGTTGTCGTATATAACTGTCCGTAGAACTTCTCGATCTCTCCCAGCAACTCAGGTCTAGACGTGACGATTCTACCATCCTCAGTCTTCAGCTTCGTCAGTTGGCTCTGTCCAACAGACAGAGCTCTTGCGAACACTTTGGAGCCTTTGTTCCGCTCAATGGCCTCTTTAATACTAATTGTATTAAATTGCCGCGTGTCGCGAGTCAAAGACTTTGAGATCTGTCTGTTGAGCTGCCGATATCTGGTAGCATCATCTGAGGATGTCAGAACCATTTTCCGTCTATCTTCCATAAGTTGCAGGGTAAAGTCAGAGATCTTTTTAGTTCTGTTTGTACGGCGGGCCTTGAAGACCTTAGACCCAGCCGTATGGACAGCTTCTACGAGCCTGTCATAGTATGAGTCCACTTCCTCGCAGTCTGCTAGGCATTCGAAACGGTTTTGCAGTTCGAGCTGAAATGGTTCGGGCTTTTGGACGTGGATAGGTAAAGGTCGGAGCGTAGACTTTATCAGTCGGGACCTCTGGAGTTTGACATTAAGGTTCAATGAGCCTCTGACCAGTCTGTGATCGCTCCCGGTTTTCACCGCATTGATCACGGAGACATCATTGAACATCTGTCGTCTCGTCGACAAGATAAAGTCTATCTCATTTTTAGTTTTACCATCGGGGCTCACCCAGGTCCATTTGCGGTGATCCGGCTTCCTGAAGAAGGAATTCATCATAAAGAGTCCCTCCTTCTCCATGAAGTCGGCCAACATTTGGCCCCGGGGGTTCCGGTCACCAGTTCCAAATTGCCCCACTCTCAGCTCATTACCGAATCGTTTGCCCAGCTTCGCGTTAAAGTCCCCCATGACCACAGTGAAATAGGAGTTAGAGGTATGTATGGCTCTGGATATGTCCTCATACATAACCTCGACTTCATCATCGGAGTGTGTCGAAGTGGGTGCGTATACCTGTATAACCTTCAACGAATACCGCTTGGTGATTCTGAGTATAAGGTACGCAACCCTCGTCGACACACTCTCGATTTTCACTAGGTTGTTCACGAGGGACTTGTGGACTATGAACCCGACACCACCTTGGGATATTTGGTCACCCTCCCGGTAATAGAGCAGGTTTCCGGATTTCAGTATTATCGAGTCCTCCCCCTCTCTTCGGACTTCAGATAATCCTACAATATCCCAATGTAACCTGCTCAATTCTTCCTCCAGTTCGGTTATCTTCTCGTCGGACCGCAGTGTACGTGTGTTATATGTTGCCAGGGCCAGAGGTCGTCGGTGTTGGTAACGCGGAATCTGCCGGGGATTCTTAGCACCCCCTGCCCTGCCGTAACCACGGCTGTTACCACGGCTGGGAATAGCAGGGCTGCCGGGGACTGGGGGCCGCGGTTTAGTTGTGTCCATCATTTGAGGGGATTTGCCATAATCGCCACGCTTGGCAGACGGGTTGGCGATCGCAGTAAGGTGGACATGGTACTCAGGAGAACGCTGCTGCCCGTTCTCTGGTATATATTCCCTCGGGACGACTTTTACGTCCCCCCACGGGATGAGAGGGGGTGGTGATATTCTTAGGCCGTCACCACACAGCAATAAATAGTAAGTAATATAAAATAGTAGTTATGTATAATTGTAAACTTAAGGTTCTCCATACAATTGTGTTGGAGTGTTGAGCAGTGTTGAAACTTGAGCAGTGAGGGTGAACGTTATGCACGAAGAAGTTCCCACCCCACTCAATGAATCGTCAGTTTTAGGCATTGCTAGACTTTTTTCTCTGAAGTATGTAGTAATGCATAAAATATTTACATTTTACATAAGCTAGTCTCGTTATTACGTCGTCTGACATGACTAATATGGCGAGTGAAAAGTGAAAACAAATGCAAATGAGAAGCACAAGCCACCGTCAGCGCAGCTTCCGTAACAATGTATGTTACAAAACTTTGTTTTTAGCTCCTACAGTGTAATATAAGTTTTTTTCAAGGCTTTTTTTATTTGGCAGGGGGAATGCCTACGTATGCCACCCGCAAAAGGTGACTGCGGGTGGGTATTTCGGACTCGCACCGACTAAACCTAACCTGCCGTGGACTTCTTTTGGCGCCTGATGGGAGGAGCCTCGGATATGTAACCGTCACCGGAGCAGCATACCCATCATTACCCATGTTCCCGGGGCTCCCTCCAACAGGCGCCATAAGAAGTCCACGGCAGGTTAGGTTTACTTAGTGCGAGAGTGTAGATACTCACCTGCAGGCACTTTTTGCGGGTGGCAAGAGTAGGCTTTACCCCAGCCGTATAAAAAAAAACAAAGAAATGGAGCATCTTGGCTCCCAAACAACTGAACGCATTCTAACATAGTTTAAATATTTCCGTACCTACTTTTCGTGCGACTCAGTTCCAGCAAATACGAATGTACTAGCTATTCTAGCCTTTAAATATTAACAATCATCATAACAGCTGTAACAAGGCCACTACTAGACATAAGAGTCCCCAAGACCCCAAGTCATCTTGGGAGGATATGCCATAATCGCCATGCTTGGCGGACGGGTTGGTGATCGCAGTATAATGGTCATAGTACTCGGGAAGAAGCTGCTGCCCGTCCTATGGTAAGATATTCGCTCGGGTCGACTTCTACCCCCCCCCACGGGGTGATAATATTCTGATATTCGCCATCACTACACAGCATATTTACAAGATTAACCTCATTGCAAATGCATAAAAGTTGAAATATTGTAATTTTTTTGAAAACAAAGCCCGAAATAGGGTCGATATACTAGCTGTGCCCCGCGGTTTTACCCGCGTTAAATTTTATAAATTATCACAACTCCTCCCCCATAGATGATAATATATAGCCTATATGTTGACCCGACCTCTTAGTAATATTAATGCAAAATTTGAAGTAAATCCATGCAGTACTTTTTGAGTTTAGCCCGGACAAACATACAGACAAACTGACAAAATTCTAAAAACTATATTTTTGGCTTCGATATCAATTGGAGATCACGCCCCAAGTATCCTTTTAAAAAAATATTCAATGTACAGTTTTGACTTTCCTACGATTTTATTATATGTGACTATGTAAAAACTACAAGATATTTTTTTATTCATTAATGATGATTCATAAATATACTTTAAGATATTTGGAACGTCCAAACTGTACCTATCTATAAGAGAACCGACTCGACCTATTTGATATTTGACACCACATTTCGGTTTCTACTGCGAAGAAATTAATTTCTTACTAGCTTACATTTGCAATAAAAAAGTAAACTAAGTTTAGCGGTCCAGTTTTTTCTTTTAAATAACTTTTCGTAAAGAAGGCAGGAACCCTTCGTAGTGGACCCAGTAGCGGGTGACATAAGCCCACGACCCACGGCCTCCCGAATAAGAGGGCCTCACACTGTGATATAATTAAGTTTGTTCTAAACGAGCTGTAAAACGTGTACCGCTGGACACAGCTTGGTTAAACAACTAAGTCCTTAGGAAGTTTAATGTTCTTTGATTCATACAAATTAGTACTATTTAGGTTCAAGGCCTTGAGTCGTCAACTGGGGCCTTACAAACACACCACGGTAACGGCCCAGAGTGGTCTTACGCCGCCACTACCCTTGGTCAGTGCTTATTTTATATCTGTATACTAGAGCTATCATCACAAATACTAATTATTAGTTCACATTTAGTGTTATTAGCGTTAAAGCCTATGGATATACTGGTCCCCTGATGTTTATTGGAACGAAGTTACTTATCGCGCGTTGTGAAAGGGGGCTAGACGGAAAAAAATCTTACGAAAAGATGTCACGACACTTTTTGCAGCTGTGTGGCGTGCGCATGTTTCTCTGTCTGCTCTCTCTCACTCTCTCTCTTATAGAAAGCAAGCCAGATATTTTCATTACTATTTCGCATTGAACAGTGTCGTGTCGCGACGATTATTTTTGTTGAGTGTATACAGGTTTTTTGTACATAATAAATAATAAGAAATAACTTCGTTCCATCCGGGTGTCCCTTGACACCTCTCAAGTTTTTTATACTTACCAGTTTTTTTTAAAGACAACGTTGGCACTTGGTTATTAAATCCCTGTGGCGCGGGGTACTTTACAAACATATAATTGATGGACACAAAGTACATCCAGACTCAGATCAACTATTTATGGGCACACAAATAGTTGTCCAGCGCGGAAATCGAAACCAGGACACTACACATCTACTGCGTAGCAAGCATAGCGATGTTGCTCTACAGCGTTCCACCAATGAAATCAAAGAAAACCCTTGAGTCTATGATTACGAGCAGGGGATTGGTCGAACCCTGCACTCGAGTAAGTACTCCTATCGTAGTACTCCTATCGTAGTACTCCTATCGTAGTACTCCTATCGTAGTACTCCTATCGTAGTACTCCTATCGTAGTACTTCTAGATACCTACCAAAATCTAGCTCAAATGTGAGCTACATTTAGTGAGAAATTAGAATGAAAAAGATATTCTTTTGCTTTTGCGAGTGTGGTAATTCTCGAGTTATCTCTATAAATTGAAGGTTTAAACCTGCATGAGCAATTCTTAAAAGGTCAAACAAACTATTTTTTAAAATTAAACACATGGTAGTGGACTAAAACGCGGCTAAGTGCAAGTCTCGGCTGGCAGTATTAAAGTTGAATTTTTGTAATCTCAGAGCAGAGACTTAGGGTATTATTTAGATAGCCTCTGTAAACTTAGCGGTTTATTTTTGTCTTGGAGTTCTAGAGATACATTCCTACTTATCGTTACTTGACGGGCCTGTTTGCGTGGTTGGCAAATGCTTGCTTTTCACGCGGAAGGTCGTGGTTTCGATTCCCACCCAGGACAAATATTTGTGTGCATGAACATGTCTATTTGTCGTGAGTCTGGGAGTAATTATCTATATAAGTATGTAATACAAAAAAAGTAGTATATGTCGTATATCAGTTTCCATAGTACAAGTTCTGCTTAGTTTGGGATCAGATGGCCGTGTGTGAATAATGTCCCAGGATATTATTATTATTATCGTATGAGCAGTGGGGTAACAAGTGTCGGAGCAGTTCAAACCGCCGAGTAAGTATCTGACATACCGTAACAAATGTCATTAAAATTTATTGACTACAACATGCATACCTGAACATGCCCTCCGAGGCGTGGAGACGCTCAGAAATCAAACCACTTCAGCTGTCACCCATCTATGGACTGATACCACTGACTAGCCCCATCTACGACTAGATCCAGCTGAGCAGCCCCATCGATTAGTTACGGTCCAGTGAGAGAACTGGCCATGAGCTCAGATCTAGAGATTAGGACTGTCTTAACTATACGTACATTAGTATTTGTATCTCACAATAATATCATCCTACACACGTTAAACTTTCTATTATTCAAGATTTCAGCACAAAGGCCTAAAAAAAAATAACCACTTGATGTATTTATTTGTTGTATAATTCTTGTTTCTGCGTTTCCCTAGGTAATGTGTGTCGAAAGGTCAATTTGAAATCAAAAATAATTATATAATTGATCTTATAATTATTTTTTTTTATATACAACTTAGTTGGCAAACAAGCATACGGCCCACCTGATGGTAAGTGGTCACCGTAGCCTATGAACGCTTGCAACATTAGCGCGTTGCCGACTCTTTAGAAACTTTACAACTCCCTTTTTGAAGGGCCCCATGCTGTAGTCTAGGAAAACCGTAACAGGGAGTTAATTCCACGACCTCAATGTACGTGGGAGGATCAATATTTTCGTTTTATCGGATATATTGCAATATAAACTATAGGTATAACCCTGAATTGGCCGCCTGTGCATCAATTTCCGAAAGGCCGATTCCCGCCAGCCAAATTAAAATTAAATTTGTAATTTCTTAGTTTTGTTTTTAAATGTATGCTGTTTGTTGAGGTTTTTTTTTATTTATTTATTTAATAAGTTGTAATTTTTTAAATAAGTTAATAGTGGGAGTTGTTATCAATATGATATAATCTTTCATCCACAACTGCAAACATATCAAAGTCAAAGTCAAAGGTACTTTATTCCGTTAAAATTTTACATTTTTGTGGAATCGTCATATTTTTTTTACCCTACCGTGCAGTGCATGACGTGGCAGCTACTGAGAAACACTGCCAGAAAACTCAGTAGGAATCCTTTTTTAAAATAAAATATACTTAAGATTAATTACAATCATGTGTGTTGAATCAGAACAACTCAATCCCAAGCACTTTTATCACTTAAATAATCAGAAATTTTGTAATATGCTACACAATTTGGCTTTAATAATTCTTTTAAACTTATTCGTAGACAATTCTCTAATATCATTGGGAAGTTTGTTATAGAATCTTATACATTGCCCCATAAAAGAGTTACTTATTTTGGGGAGACGGGTAGTATGCAATATGAGATTATTCTTATATCTAGTATTTACATTATGTGTATCGCTCCTTTTACAGAAGGAATCGATATTTTTATGCACATATAGTAAGTTTTCATATATATACTGAGATGGTACAGTTAGAATGTTGACCTCTTTGAACTTTTCTCTTAGAGACACTCTCGGGCCAAGATTATAGATAGCTCTTACAGCTCTTTTTTGCAATATAAATATGGTGTTAATGTCAGCAGAGCTACCCCAGAGAAGAATTCCATAGGACATTACACTATGAAAATAACTGAAATAAACCATTCTAGCTGTGTCAAGAAGTCAGAAGTTCGAGAGCCTTGTTCTTAATACCGTAGTGGTGTAATTTTCTGACCAGAGTATCATGATGAACGCAATCGAACGCTTTGGACAAATCGCAAAAGATACCTAATGCATCCTGCGAGTCTTCCCACGCCGCGAATATACTTTTTAATAACTTGACCCCTGCATCTATGGTTGAACAACCCTTTGTGAATCCAAACTGTTTCCGGTGTAGTAAATTATGTATATTAAAGTGTCTGAGTAGCTGGCTAAGCATAAGATTTTCAAATATTTTACTAAAAGTGGGCAGCACGGAAACAGGTCGAAAATTTTAAGGGTCTGAAGTATCACCAGCTTTAAACAAAGGAATAATTTTACTATACTTCATCAAGTCAGGAAATACACCTGATGCAACACAGCAATTGAACACAGTAGCTAAGTGTGGGGCGATTATAGTAATAATTGATGAAACAGTCCTAACAGATAGACCCCCGTTGTGTTTTTCATATTAATACTCTTGAAAGCATTTAAAATATCTTTAGGGCTAACCACCGAAAATTCAAAAACTGTGTCACACGACCCTACGCTTTGCTTGAGTATCTGCTCAGCAGAAGTAGAAGAACATGAAAGAGAATTAGTAATTATGACTGGAATATTCGAAAAATATTTTTCAAACTCAGTCGTAATCTCCAAATCGCCTTTGATATCTATGTTGTTTATTACCAAGTTAAAATCACGACTACGTATTTTTGTTTTACCTGTCTCAGCATTAATTCTCTTCCAAGTAGTTTTGATTATATTTGTAGAAGATTTAAGTATATTTTTTAAGTGCAAAGATTTAGCAGCGGTACAGGCTCGTCTAAATGTTTTGGCATATTGTTTCACATATTCTTGAAAAGCTGTATTATGATTATGGGATCTTTCTTCATACAATTCATACAACCGATTCCAACTTTTATAGATGCCTGGAGTTGCCCAATCACTGAATACCAGACGGTCACTTACAGACAGTTGTTTGGGTGTAAATATTCTGCAGAACTCATCATTAATCAAATTGAATAAAGAGTTGTACAAGTGATCCGGATTATCATGATAGGGCAGCCATGCTATTTGTTTTACTATATTACATTAAAATTTTTCTAAGCGGTTTTCACTAAATGGAATATAGCTTATAAGTTTTCTTTTAATTTTTGGAGCATTTGAACAAGTTACCAACTGACCTGAATGATCTGACTGAATTTTATTGATTATTGATTTAAATAAAGGTTTTACAGTGCTAAATATATTATCAATGCATGTAGCACTTGTAGCAGTTACTCTAGTTGGTTCTGTTAAATTGTGATATAAATTATAGGATTTAAACAAATTTAATAAATTGCAACTTATTGTGCTTTTCTCCAAAATGTTTATATTAAAATCTCCACAAATGATAACTGTTTTATGGCTGTTAGATAATTTATTTAATGCATCCTCCATAATACCTGAAAAAGTATCAAATGGCGCACAAGGAGGTTTGTAAAGACTCAAAACAATAAATTGCTCCAACTCAACACATGAAATCTCTACAACTCGCTCAACAGAGAGGCTCACAACATCACTTCTTTCTTTAAACTTTAACAACTTATTTATTAGAATTAGAGAGCCATCATGAATATATTTTTCCCTGATGAACGAGCTTACAACCTGGTGATTATTGAAGCTGAAAATGAATTGATGGAGTTTTAGCCAGTGCTCAGTTAAACATAAAATATCTATATTGTTACAATTCAAAAACAGCTCCAATTCTATCTCTTTTCCCATCAAACCTTGAATATTTTGGTGCACCAGGTTGATACAATTTTTTTTAGTTTATTTATTGACTTTATCATGTGTGTTTGATGGGTTCACATTTGTTTTTATTACACTACGTGGATCTGTCTTCCCACTTAAACTCACATTAAAACCATGACCAGAATTTGGTAATCTACAAAAGAGACACCGATAGTTAGTTAGTTTAAAGGTAGAATACCTACCCTGGATTGGTAGAGGATACAGGACCAATTCTCGCTGAACGATGACATTAGATTATTAAAACACTATGACTTGACGAGCTGGTTGGCTTGGTTGGTAAATGCTTGCCTTTCACGTCGCAGGTCATAGGTTCGATTCCCACCCAGGACAGATATTTGTGAGCATGAGTCATGTCTGTTTGTCCTGAGTCTGGGTATAATTATCTCATAAGTGTGAATTAACAAAAGGTAAGTAGTATATCAGTTATCTGGTTTCCATAGTACAAGTTCCGCTTAGTTTGGAATCAGATGGCCGTGTGTGAAAAATGTCCCAGGAGGATACTACAATAAAAGAAAGGTACCCAAGATACTCAAATATAGATAGATTCCTTCTGTAAACGGAGTGATACACATTATAAAATACTAGATATAAACATAATCTTACATACATACTACTCGTCTCTACAAAATAAGTAACACTTTTATTGAGAAATGTATAAGATTCTATAACAAACTTCACCATGTTATTAGAGAATTGTGTAGCATATTACAAAATTTCTGAATATTTAACTGCTTGGGATTGTGTTGTTCTAAGTCATCACACATAAGAAATATGCAATTAATCTTAAGAAATACCTTTTCTATTGATTGATTTTTCTTGTAGTGTTTGCAGTAACTGCCATTTCATACACTGCGCGGTATGGTAAAAAAATAACGATTCCACATTAATGTAAAATTTTTACGGTTGAAATGAATTTTGATTTTGAAAGGTTGTTGAAAGGTTGGTTTGAAAGTTCATTACGGTACCCTAAATACAACATTTGTAATTATAGTAAGGGCAGTTTTCACGTTAATAAAGTTGAGTTCGAATGACGGCCACCCTTGCAGGGTGGGGCGAACGTTAACCCCAGGTGGAGTACTTATTACAACGAAATCAAGCATCGTACATTGCACCTTACTAATTAACGTGGCTAAGTAATTCTAGTCTTCGTGCTTCTGCATGTAAAATTCAGTGTAAAATATATTTTAAGAGTAAATATTGAGTAAAGGATGCTGCGTCAGCAGAAATTTCATAATAATAGTACAGACGCCAGCACATCCAGCTACACCAATCTGCCAAATTTATTTTATCGATTTTCAACTTTACCACATAAGCATAAGGTTCACTTTTAATTGGGGAAATTTGACAGATTGGAGTAGCTTGATGTGCTGGCGTCTGTACCTACGAACATAGTTAAATGCTCTCACTGGTCTGTAAGTGATCAGCGAGTTTAAGCTACTAGGATCGCGGTCATTCCTGTGGCGTGGTTGGTAAATACTTTCTTTTCACGCTGTGTATGTGTTTCGGTCGTGGGTTCGATTCCCACCCAGGACAGATATTTGTGTGAATGACCTTGTTGTTTGATGAGTCTGGGTGTAATCACATTAATATTATAAAGGCGAAAGTTTGTGAGTGTGTGACTGTGTGAGTAGTACTTCTTCACGTCGAAACGGCTAGAGCGATTTTAATAAAAATTTGGTATGGAGTTAGCTGATGACCTGGATTAACACATAGGTTATAATTTATAAAATTTAACGCGGGTAAAACCGCGGGGCACAGTTAGTTATCTATATAAGAAGATTGTATTTACAAAAGAAAAATAATACCTATATGTACATAGTATATGAGTTTTCTGGTTTCCATCGTAGCACTGCTTATTCTGGGATCAGATGGCCGTGTGCGAATAGCTCCTAGAGTATCTCAAAATGTCTATTTTTATTTCGTTGGACTAGTGATAGCGTGTTCAACAGTAGATAATAAGGTATTGGGTTCAAATCTCGGGTCGGTCAATAAAAAATAACATTATAATTTTCTGCAAAGAAAAATTCTCAGTATCAGCCCAAAGTCTGGAAGTTGGAGGAGTTACAACCTCATGCGTCAGAGGGCACGTAAAGCGGGTGGACCTGGGGGCAAAGTTATAAATGTCTAAAACATTCGTTCAATCGGTTTACATGATTCAACATTGAAGTCCATCGAACGAATTATTTAGCCATTTTTAACCTTCACCTATTTGAACGCCGATCACGATCAGTATGGTCCGCGAATTAGGCGATTCCTGTATCTGAACTCTTTCCGGTTGTTTCAGCTAGCTTTGACATCAGGCTATGATGATGTGACTGTGGATGATAGAAAGTGCACATGTTTTTGCGCACACACTGGTGCACTATAATTATGTCCTGCGCGAATGGCTAGTCTTCATTGAGACTGGCCGCCACTATACTCGTATTCATTCTGTTCTCCGTATGAGAACTTTATTGGTTTACAGTAAAAGTTTACAGACCAAATTATTATTTATACAGCATGTTCTGTTTTGTGTGCCGTCTTCGTAGCGTAGCGTAAGCACACTTGCAAACAGCTAGCTATGCATGTGCCTTGAGGCACCTATTACAATTTTTTAAAGGCACTATTATTAGTGACTGTAGTCTGAGAGTATGGCTTCCAATTCACCGCAACCACCAGCGTCATTCATGACCTTTAGTTTGAATTCGTATCTATAGATGAAATGCCCTCTCCGATTCTCAATCAGACGAGAGGCCATCGTCTCCGTGTATTATAGTAGACCGGTAGTTAGTTTAGTTTGTACCTACTTGCTTGAGTCCACGAACGCCTGAATTGTCTGGGGTAGCAGTAAACGTCATGTTAAACAATGGTCTAAATATTATGAAATGAACAAACACGCGTAGAGCTTTTTGCACGCTCAGCGTATATTGGACCTAACTACATTTATGTCGAATAGATACTCGATTTTTGTATCAACCTGCAACCCATGAAGAAGTTAAGCTATACTCTCTCGGGGGCGAACTAATTCCACTCGTAGCCGGAGGAGGCGTCGGGGCGGCGACGGCAGTCGGTAGCCCAATTCCCCCTTGAGGCTACGCCAGGTGCAAGCGTCTCCGGGAAGACAGCGATCTGTTTGTGGTTCAAGGTGTGCCATTTGGCAGGAGCCGATATAAATAAAATAAAATAAAAAAGGTTTTTATTCACGTAGACTTTAAAAAGCGCTTGTAAATAGTCAGAACATGGTCGTAGTAATATATAATTAATTTCTAATTATTTCTAGGTACCTATAGATATTTAGGTACACGGATTGTAGGAAATAATTTACAATAAGATTTATTTTATAACAGTAACGATATTTAACTAACTTAAATTAAGTTATTGTCAAGGATCATGTGTAGGTTTAACTATAAAAAAATTAAATTTTAGTTATATTTTTACTACATATTGTTTGAATGGTTCTGTCTATATTAAGGTACGAATTAAATGTTATTATTATGGCGGACCTTGTGTTTATAATGACGGTCGCGCTCTAATGCTACCACCGGATCCAATGCGCCTCAACCGAGAAGACCCAGCGAAACAAACTCTCAAATGGGCCGTGTTGAAACAAACTCAGCGGGTGTCTCTACTACCGGTAGAGACACCCGCTGAGTTTGTTTCAACACGGCCCATTTGAGACGCTCCGGCGAAACATACTCAATGGGGCATATACACGAGTTTTTTTTTTTGTATTATAAAAATCCATGTTAATCCATTGCAAATAAAAATAATGCTACATTTTTTTTCATTTTGGAGTGTTTTTCCTAACCTGATAACACTGAATAGCAAAGTCATTAAACGTATGTTTGCTAATTTTATTATAATACTCTTTGGTTATATTTTCTTTGAATGTCATTTCAGAAATGTCGCGAAATATACGTACAATCTATAAAAACAATAACAATTAAATTATGCTGTAATAATATTATGTGAAACGTGTACATACATGAATATCAGTTTAAATACTTTGACCAATTCCTTAGAAACTTACTTTCTTTTATAAAACTTGTTTAACCATGAATTTCTTGTTAATTTACTTTTATAATATTATAGTATCAGTATTTTAATTATATTGAATATGAATAATACAGCAAAAGCTAGAGTTCCAAGCGAAGGGGATAACTGGGAAGCTATTGATATATATGTATTTTCAAACGGACAAGAGGATTCACCCCCACGAAAATACCACTTGCGTTCAGAAGATATTAACCAATGGGAGTCTACCATCAGCTACTTAGCCAGATCACAATATGGACCTACGTAATTATTCAAATTAAATATAAATACCAGTAGAAAATTCACGCGTTTTGTTAGATTTAACCGATGAACAAAGGTCAAAGTTTCGTAACTTACATATTTGTATAGGTTTTAGCTCATAGTACTATGATTACAACCGTGAAAAGTTTCGTTAATTGTGAATTTATATTGGTAGCATGGGATGAAAATACGTTTAAATTAGTATTGTCTAATAAAATACAGAACTGCCAATTATTTGCAAAATGAAGAAGCACACAAATTCTTCATAACTAAACTTTGTTTCCTAGACTTATAGTGGTTACTTTTGAAAACGCCTGAAAAAGCAAAGCGTTTTACTTTGTGTAGTGAAAATTAATTTGTGGCTTTTTCATTTTACAAATAATTCGCAGTTCTGTATTTTATTAGACAAAACTAATTAAAATTTTTATATTAATATATTTAATTTTTATCCCTTGCTACCACAGATAGTTCAATATAGATAAGGATGTTTAATGTAAGAAACTTTACAAAGTGATCTCAAAGCTTTACAACAAATAGGCAAGCATATACATGCATTTATGAATAATATTTATGTTTTTTATAATGTTTCTAAGATTGGTTTTGTTAGTCATTGCTCAGTATATTGCTGTTGCCTGACGTCACACCTTGTTCAGGTACAAAAGAGAATTGTAAATTAGATCTCAGTATTTACGGAATAAAGATAATATTATTATATATATGAACATAGCAACTATCTTATGAGATTGATATTTATTCTAATATCGTTAGCTTATATAACCTTTACCCGTCGACTGTCAACTGTTTTTCGGTTATGCTAGGGCCACCTACTTGACCAGTATCTGTCTCCTTGTGGGATGCGATAATTTTCCTATAGGCGCTAGAACATGATCGAACGCTAGATGAAGGTTTTGATACAAAATGTCAATGTTTAAACAGGTACCAGTCCATAAACCTGTACACCTTAGACGGGGTGCTTATTGAAACACCTCTAGAACTAAGAAATGACATGGTTTGTGTGGCAGTTGATCCTTCTGACAACTTCATCAAGGCTAGCTATGAGAAGTACCTTATGAAGGCCTCCAGGTAAGACTCTGGTAAGGACTAAAGTTAGAGATAGGATTCTACTAACTTTTTTTGATAAGGCAGGGGGATTGCCTACGCAAAAAGTGTCTACGGATGGGTATGTCGGATTCGCACCGACTAAACCTAACCTGCCGTGGACCCCTGTGCCCCTCTTTCGTGACGTTCTAGAAGGTCGGCACACGTACCCTGGGAGATTTCCGGATTGAGCTCCCCTATAGGATTCTACTAACTGTAATTAAATAACCAGTGTCAGAGCATGATATGGCGACCTTCACGAAGCGAGCTTATTCCTTTTTTAAACGGCAACGCACTTGCAGTCCCTCTGGTGTTGCAAGTGCCAATGGGCGGCGGTGATCATTTACCATCTGGTGACCTGCTTAAACCTGCAGAAAAAAATGCAAGTCATTCTATATAAAAAGTGCATTGTGATTCAAATGAGTTTGCACTTCCACTTGCATTTTTTTTCTTTTATATATTATAGGATGGCAAACGAGCAAGTGGGTCATCTGATGGTAAGTGATCACCGCCGTCCATAGACACTCGCAACACCAGAGGAGCCGCAAGTGCGTTGCCGGCCTTTAAGAAAATAAGAGGCTCGCTTCTTGAAGGTTGCCATGTCGTCCGGATCGGAAATACCTCCGCAGTTAATGGATTCCATAGCGCGGTAGTGCGCGGGAAAAAGTTACGTGAGAAACGCAAAGTTTACCAAACTTTGACCAACTATAACAAAATAGGATATAACCTGGTTTAAGTTGGTTGCTACAGGAAGTGCATGTAGTAGGTATAGTAGTGATAACTAAAATCAACGTGGAATTATTCACATTGTTAAGTGATAAGTGCAAGTGCTCCAACGAGGCTGTTAACTCCAACCAATCAACTCGCACCTACACTTGCAATTAGTAGGTATATTTATGAATTAGCAGCGTGACCATTTATACGTGGTGTTTATTAAACACTAGCTGTGACCCGCGGTTCCACCCGCCTTAAACTTACGAATTATAATAGCCTATGTATCATTCGCATATATAAGCTATATTACTACTAATTTTCATCATAATCGGTGCGGCAGTTTTGCATGAAAGAGTACCAAAGATCCAGTAGTAAAGAGTACCAAAAGATGTATGTGAAAGATTATATTGATAACACCTCGCGTAATATAATGTGTATTTTTTTTTTAATTTTAATTCCAATATTTTCAGGTCTTTTGAGAAACGACAGTCGAAACTGGCCAATATAGACGATGCGATCGATACCACAGCATTAGAAACAGGTAGAATGTCCATGTTTTAAATGGTAACTTTATTTTTTCATGCAGGTATGATATAGATTTATCATTGATTATAGACTGTGAGCCATGCTGCTGGTGCCACACTGTAACCAGTATGTATTATAAAACTTACAAGTTCTTATATGTAAGTATGTTTTTTACCTTATAACTAAGTTAATTGTATCATTAATTGTAGCTTGTAACCCATGTTGTTGGTGTCGAAGAACAAGAGGTATGTTTAAATCGATTCCTTGTAAATGAATATCGAATGTAAAACGTTAATTTCAAATAATGTTTCAATTTATTTTAGCTTGTTTCTGCAGTTGTATGTGCGAAACATTAACAGGTAGGTACGTATAAAACTTTCATTGAATTAGTTATGCAATTATCTTCTTAATTCATTGCAGTTCAATTTAATATTGTCGGCAAACTAACTACAATTTGGGGATGATAGTAATAGCCAGCACATCCAGCTACCCCAATCTGTCAAATTTCTTTTATAGATTTTCAACTTTATCACGTAAGCATAAGGTTCACTTTCAATTGGGCAATTTTAACAGATTGGGCTAGCTTGCTATTAGCTTGATGTGCTGGCGTCTGTACACAAAGGACACGAAGACAGGTTTTATAATTACCTGGGGCTCAACCGGCTATGTCGCCGAACATCGTTTTCGGGAATTAATTAATCGTTAAATCGGCTTTAACGTTGACAATAGATTCCAGACCATTTGTGTCGTCACATGTGGTCATGGAAGCCGATTTAACGATTGATTAAGTCATTTTTAACCTATATTTATATTCACGAAAACGATGTTCGGCGACTTAGCTTCTTCAATGGCGTTCAAATAAATAAGGGTTAAAAATGACTTAATCAATCGTTAAATCGGCTTTCATGAGTACATGTGACGTCACAAATGGTCCGGAATCGATTGTCAACGTTAAAGCCGATTTAACGATTGATTAAGTCATTTCTAACCTTTATTTATTTGAACGCCATTTAAGAAATCGATGTTCGGCGACTTAGCCGGTAGATCCCCTGATGGTTTTATCGGACAGCTAGTTTAATCGAGATGGTTATATGTATACTTATTCTATGATAATCCGTCTAGCCGTTAAAAGTTAAAATCTGCCATTGATGTAGATGTGTACATCTTCTTTAGCTCCAAGAGTTATTATATTGCGATTGATTTTATTTACACTTTACTCGCGACGCACATCAAACATTATAAATGTTTGATGTGCGTCGTTATAAATTATAATTATTAAGTGTACACAGTTAGTGTACATTATTAAATGCACAGAATAGGACGACTAAAAAGTATTTTTTAAGTTCTCACTTTTTACTACATTTTCTTGTCGAATATTTCAGGTACAAAAAGAATAGACCCCGACTATTCCCCACAATCCGAGGATATTATAAAACCCCCTGAAGACAATTCTATCAGTCAGTCGGTGCGTATTGCTACGGCCTTTTAATGCGGTCACAAAATGGTCATCTATTTTCGTTTAACGAACGTATTATTTCAGGTGCTGATTTTAAGACAGAACGATACGAGTTTAACTGGTAGAGTCAGTGGGGGAGTTCCTTCTATACTATCGAAGCCTTATACACCGAGTGACATTCAAGATCAAGCCCTCCAGCGGCAACAAGGAGGCGCAACTGTTGCGACAACTCTAAAAAAACCAGAGGGACGGCAGACTTTCAGTGGGCCACGGTCTTTGAACAATAGAAAAAAATCTCTTACCCCAAACTCGAACCCCATAACTGCACAGAAAAACGCTCAGAACCCAGAAAATTTAGACCCTATAATAAAGAAAATTGTTATAAGCACTGCCAAACCCGGAGAACGCTGGAAAGGCGTAGCGGCTTCCAAACCATTGTCAAAAGTTCCACTAAAACGTGCTACTCCCCCTTCCCACACGATAGAACTAACGAAAACTAATAGAGTGAGTACTATTTCTCCCATAAAAACGTCGAATCGCAATTCAACTGAATCATCACAACTCCGCAATATGGTTAATAATGTTTATCCCGCTTCAACGGCATTTCGTCAACGCCCAGAACAAGTGAATACTAAAAGGCTTAGTAATGAGCAGAAGAAAGTTCATCATCTCTCGAAGGTATCGGAATCTAAAAAAATTTGCAATGAACGTGAAAAATTAGAGGACATTGTTCATGATAAAGAATTAGTAGTTGTAACTACTGATCAAAATATAGACACATGTCAAATTGAGAAAATGAAAGCTATATTTGCGCAATCTGAGGACATATTGATTCAAAATACTGTGCAAGAATCAGTAACAATTCCTGTAAAAGAAACTAGTGTTACCTTTAAACCACAAGGCAGAGAAAGAAACTGCACACAATATCCAGATATATTTGAGAATATTATAGAAAATCCCAGTGAATTTGAAGCACGGGCAGCATCGGTGCACCAGTATTCTCAACACGCTCTCACTGATAGTAATTTTATAGCCGTTATTGACAAAGGAGATGTGATCAATTTAAAATTAGACATTGAAATAAAAACACCGAAACGCCAGAATTCAAGGTCACTTACACATATTTTAAAGGGATTTCAAATGGCTTCAGTTGATGAAAGGGTGCCGCAGACAAAGTCACTAGAGTCTCTGCTAGGTAACGAAAGCGTTAAGAAACACATCGTTGAAAGTCATCCTAAAGTAATAGTCATCCATTGTTCCTGCCAGGCCGAACGCACTGACAGCTTGCCAACCGAATCTCAAAGCCTGGATAAAGAACCTAAAATAAAATGCATGATGGCACGTAACACGCAACGTCAGACATTTGGGTAAGCGAGAAAATATATATAAATATCTTTCTGATCCGTTACTAGGTGGCAACAAGAAGGGAGCCTATTCCTTTCTTAAAAGCCAGTAATGCACTTGCGTCGCCTCTCGTACCACCCGTGCCTTACTCGTTTGCCTTGTTATCATATATAGTAATAATAAATCATATGATAAAAATGTATCTGGAAAAGAATTTAACATTATCTTTTTACTTTCGTACTCGGTTGACGATCAGTTTCGCAATAAAGATGTGAAACAAATTATTTATCAAAGGTCACTTGAAAAATAAAGATGTCGTCTCCTTAGTATAATTGGCTTCGTCTTAAAAACACTCTATATGTGTTATACTGAAATAAAACCTCGGTGTAATAACATAATCTAAATTTTACAGGAGCCACAATATTTCCCATGACAGCGTATACAAGGATTTTGAAGTTAAAAAAATGCCTTCAATCATGTCTTTAGAGACATTTAAAGTTATAGAAACCGTTTCACATAGTCCGAAGAATGTAGAAATAACATTTACGACATCAGAAGCAGGGACAATTATTATGAATCCAAATACTGTAACTTCACAAAGTGAGGTTTATCGTAAGGCTTTTATTAAACTCCAAGCTGATAATGAAAGCTACAAAGATATAGCAACCAATGAAAATTCAGATATGATCAAGGCAAAATTTACAGTCCCCCCCAAAGACAATAGAACTCGAGTGAGTAAATGTTCCCGGGAAACAATATGTGAGCAGAGAAAAACTACACATGGGGAATTAAAACGTGAAGTAGCTAAAGAATTAATACAAGAACCAATGACTATACCAGTTCAATTATACCAAGAACAAATTATTGAAACAAAGACAGAAACAATACAAGACGCAAACAGAGAATCAATGAAAGACTCTGTGCAAGATTTAGTGAGTGAACCAACGATAGAATCAATACCTAAACTAGAAAGTACAGTAAATTCTGTAAAAGAATTAATGGAAGAACAAGAGAATCAGCTTATGATAGAACCAAAGAGTGTAAAAAGGCAAACATCAACGTGCGAATCACGACGAGGTTCAGATGTCAAAGAAGAACCGGATATAAAACAAAAAAATATTACACTTGTAGACAAAGCTACGCAAACAGAATGGTCTAGCATTTTGGTAATTACCTACCTCCACGAAAAATTATGACTGTCCGAATAAAACGTATATCTCCCAATAATTAAAATAATTTTGATGATTACTATAGCACTGCACGGCAAGAGCCTCCACTTACAATAGGAAGGCTACCCTAGTGTCGGCTCTCAGATTTCATATGCTATTAAAAACATTTTTAAAGAACTTTCAGTCTTGAGTACGTGATAAATAATTTCTAATACACACATGAATTCGAAAAGTCAGTGGTCTACGCCTTAGGTTTGAAACCGAGACATTCCAATAACAAAATATGGATATCTTCTCGTAAAAACTGGTGATCTTTGGTTGACCGAGCTTTTTCTGACTGACCCTTCTCGTGTTATATAGATCGATGTAGATTTTAACAACTCCAGAAAATTATATCCTGTATTTCTATGGTCCAAAGTGCCTTTATGATTTAATGACATTTGTAATTTTGTTTGTTCTCAGTTGGAAGCTCGACAGCATGTTGATGGGCGGTACTCTTTTCATATACCGCCACTTAGCGTGTTACGTAATTTTCGTGATGTGCATTACATTATTACGCAAAATTCAGAAGATAATAAAGAAGATTAAAAAGTTAATATTTATATTTATTTTTTTGTATCGCCTAATGTTGTTGTAGGAGGAATACAATTTGAAAATTGCTGTGAACGCTTTTTACGTTGAACTGTTATTAAAAGCGAGGTAAGAAATTACGGAAACAACACTGCGCTTATTAGAAGAATGACAGACGTTTTCTTGATCAAATTTTGTCTGCTACTGGATTTCTTTCATATTTTCAGTAGTTTCTGATACACCCGCTATTTAATCCCATCTAATGACCATTTATCATTAAAGAACGTGGCGCAATGAGCTCGTCTTCTACGCGTAAAACTAAATTAGAATTTTATGTACCTGGAAAAACGTACACAGTTTTTATTAGAGAATACGAAAATACATACTTTGTATTTGACGTTCTCCATATTTTTAAATTAATTTATCTTACTTGTATTATTCTTCCAGAGTATAGGCATATACAAATTTAACCAACACATGTCTCAAATAGTATGTATTCTACCCGTCTTAAATACGCATACAGTTCCTAGTTCTATGATCACAAAGTTTATGCTGTCCAACCTTCGATCATAGACAATCGAAGTGTCCAACGAACAAAACTCGAAAAGCTTCAAGATGGCGACGAAAATTTCTTACCTGTTGAGTTATTATTTTATAGTCCCATCATTTCCGTTTAAATTAGCTATTCTATACATATAATAAAATCGTAGGAAAGTCAAAACTGTACATTGAACATTTTTTAAAAAGGGATACTTGGGGCGTGATCTTCAATGGATATCGAAGCTAAAATTATAGTTTTTAGAATTTTTGTCTGTGTTTCTGTTTGTCTGTATGTATGTCCGGGCTAAACTAAAAAAAAAATGCATGGATTTACTTCAAATTTTGCATGAATATTACTAAGAGGTCGGGTCAACATATAGGCTACATATTATCACCTACGGGGAAGGAGCTATGATAATTTATAAAATTTAACGCGGGTAAAACCGCGGGGCACAGCTAGTAAATTATATAAAGTTTGTCACGTGTCTAATCTCATTTAAGATACCTGTTATAAAATAAATCTAATTCAATTAAATATTACACCTGAACACATGAAAATCGAGCATTCGGGATAGCATAACTTTATAAAATTGAATCAATGTGTCGGTACACGCTGCAGAAATCCTCTTGCACCCCTTTCCAGCAGCTTACTTTACTGCGCACTTTGCAAATAACCGTAAAACTACTCTAGGCTGTTAGTAAGAGTTATGAGTGACTGTTCTGGCGTGAAACCTTTTTGACCTGAACTGGACCTTATTGGTTAACGTTGAAGGAAATTGTTTTTCTTATTAAGGCATTTGCGCATATTGCGGGTGGGTATGTCGGAGTTGCACCGACTAAACCTAACCTGCCGTGGACTTATCTTAGCGCCTGATGGGTGGAGCCCCGGGAACGCGGATATGCTTCTCCTGCTAGAACAATTATGCAGTCAATAGAGAACGATAAACGGAGCTTCCATTAGGAAAGGTACTGATAGACAATTCGTGAACGTGCCAAGTTTTGATTCGTTCCGTAAATTAAAGGCCCACGGTCAGTGTAGAGGTAGGTAGTCTTGTGAGCATCTCCGTGCTTCAAAGTTCTGAAGTGTCATCTTGGTTCGCGGTAAAGGCGATTAACAACAGCCGTTACGCCATGGTCTATCATGGGTGGCTTGAATAATCATCCAGTAAAAATAAATCATGTAAAGAAATACTTACTTTATTATAATATTGATGAATACTAGTAAACTATAACTTGGGGAAAATATTTTGTGCCCAATATTGAAGAGTACTTCGCTCTGGTATTCTGACAATTTCTTCGAGAGGATGTTGTAAGCTTGCCGGTTTAAAAATCGGAGTTGCTTTTCTGTGACATACTTCAAACTGTTTATGGGCATCTCCAGCATCACCTGGAAACATGTAGGTATCGCATTTACAAATTGTAACGCGATTCGATTAAATACCGGCGGAGTACAACTCGGATTTTGCTATACTTATGACAAAGGGGTTTTGTAGATGCATTTTAAAAATGTTCTACTGGTTCATCTTTGACCATGCTGGCGGAAGAAGAGCTTATCGTACAGACATTGATGCACTCTCTATTTGCCAACCCTCATTACCCGATGGGAAGAGAGAGCTTAAAGTTTTTAGCGCGACTGGCAAAGCACCTTTACCTTACACACTCTAGGCATTACCTATTGTAGTCACCAGAGGTCATTGGAGGGAGAAAGCTTGTTAACGTGTTAGTAACGCCATGTGTTTTGCAAGGGTCATAGACTACGGTATCAGCTTCCAATCAGGTGCGACCCGTGCTGTGTGCTTGTTGGCAGCCGTTAACACAGTCGCCTCTCCATTTCGTGTCCCGAGTCCGTTTACTGCACATGACAACATTTTGTGTGACCCATAAGTAGTTGTTCTGAGCCTGGGTGTGCTTTGCGTCCGTCGATTGTATATTTGTCAAGTACCCCGTGACATAAAGATACATTCCCTTGTGTGACTCTTGTCTTTAAAATATAAGCTAACAGTGAGATTTGTATATTTACTTGCGAAGTTATTCCTGCCATTGCACTCGGGTTGATAGCACTCAGGTCTTGTCCGCTCACGTCTGCCAGCAGTAAGCCCAGGCGGGATACATCGCGAGCAGTCCAGCTGTATGACTTACCCAGTATCTGGATATCATGAAATAATCATTAAAGACCTATGAGTGATTGGCGTAAGGTCGATAATAGTTTAAAATTTCAGATATCCTAAAATATTGTATTAAAAAATATTATGTTGACATGAATTCTTCATGGATTCTCAGGGGGAATATCACTATCGCATTGAGTTCATTCAAAATACATAATAATATGTACATATATGTCCCTCGAAGACCTGAGAAAACATGCTAGCAACGTATTGTTGGTGTGTATTGCTATTGATATAATACCTAAATCGTGAACTTTATCTTGAAAAGGATATATAGTTCGCATCATATTTGAAACTCTATTGACTTGCGATAAAGTTCAAAACCAATAAATTACGAACATACCAACTACTTTAAAACGAGTTGAACTATGTTACTTCCTGCTGATCTGTCTACTTCCTATACAACGTGTAACGAATATAGTAAATGATAGCTAGTTAAGCAGCCTAATCTTATCATGATAATGATAAAATTGACGAATATTCCTTTGTAAAATACCCAAAAGAATCACTATCTGGATAATTTAAAATAAGTGTAAATAAGAAAATATTAATTGGATCGAAAATAATAATGAGCGGAAGGCGTCTGAACGGTGGAAGTCGTCGGAGATTCTATTCCGCATCAAATCTTCTTTGTTGGCTAAATAATTTCTGGATATGGTTAATTGAATAGATAATAATTAATATATACATCTTGGTTACGAGGGACTAGGGACCAATGGGTTTTCACTTCAGCTCATAGCCGATCGATTCAATTATTGAAATTGACTATAAGAACTTTAAAAAAAATCTCATTCGATAGGACCCTTAAAATATACCTTTGGTGCAGCTGGCTTTTGCAATAAATATATTTATGAAAACAATATTGTTTATAGTTGTCCCTTGCCTGGTTATAGAGAGTTAGAAAGAGATTAGTGGAACTATTCATTTTCTAATTAATCGCTGTTTCTTTCTGATTAAATTCGTTGCGGGTACCAAGACAATTAAAGCGATTGCCCAGGACATGCCTGAACCTCACCGCTCAGTGTCATTTCATTGTGTGCACTGTTGATCCTGGCTTACAAGAGTTGCAGTGGTGGGTAAGAGGGGGGGACTAGTCCCGATTGTCTGGTTATCATTAGTGTCCGTAATTGTATATTTTTATTTTAAAAATTGTACTCACCTGTGTTCTCATCATCATTGTCAAATAAAATTTACGTTGCAATGGATCACAAGCTCGTATATGATAAAACACCTGGAAATAGATATGGATTGTTTTTAATATTATATTTGATTGACAAAGCCTTTTGTAAAGTAAAGTGAAATAAATAAATATCTTGGGAGAACTAAGGGCCAGCAAAGACAGAGACGAGGGCAGCGGAGAGAATTTTATTAAGGCACTAGAAAATCAACTTTAATATTATTTAAATAAAGTGCATGTATGCTTGAACATTATATGCCCGAGACCGCGCGAGAGTTTTATGTCAGGTTCAAGCATATATGCACTTTATTCCTATAATTCTAAAGTTGTTTTTCTAGTGCCTTAATAAAATTCTCGGTCTGCGCTGGCCCTTACACATTGTCATTTGATCCCAAACTTGGCAGTATGAACCACGGCAACCAAACAACAGATAAACGTATACTTATATGTATATTTCTTAATTCATAATACATCTATACATATAATAAAATAGTAGTAAAGTCAAAACTGTACATTGAATATTTTTTTAAAAGGATACTTGGTCCGTGATCTGCAATCGATATTGAAGCCAAAAATATAGTTGTTAGAATTTTTGTCTATGTGTCTGTTTGTCTGTATGTATGTCCGGGCTAAACTCACAAAGTACTGCATGGATTTACTTCAAATTTTGCATGAATATTACTCTAAGAGGTCGGGTCAACATATAGGCTACATATTATCACGCTATCACCTACGGGGGAGGAGCTGTGATAATTTATTAACTTTAATGCGGCTAGCTAGTATCAAATAAAATAATAGTGCTCATAATGCAAAGATGTCCTGGGTGGGGATCGAACCCACAACCTCGGGCTTAGCAGTCAGGTCCCTAACCACTAGACCAATAGGCCAGTCTATACTGAATTGTACTCTTCATGGTACACAATAAAAGCACTTGCACATATATATAAAAACAAAGTCTGCATAATATTGAATACTGAATATTGAAACCTTAGCATAGACAGAACCATAAAATATAAATAACATGAAAAATTTAGCAATTATTTTTAAGTATACAACATGTCCCAAAAAACACCACCGGCGTTTTTGGTAGGTAATAAAAATCTTGAAAAATTTCAAAAACACCTTTTATTTTTTTTATTTTTAGAGGTATCTTGAATAGCAAGTGGTAAGTACCACAATCATAAAAAAATCTTGAAAGCCTCAAGTTTTTTTCACTACAATTATTGAAGTTTATTTTAATCCCAAGATTTTTCAATTACTTTTAGCTAAGTCTAACTCTTTGTGGAGAAAAAAAATATAATTCATAACTTAAAAAAAATTGAGACATAATATATTTATTCTATTTTCCCGAAGTAGACATCGGCAAGTCTATCCTTCGGTGTCGGCTTATCGTTGAATTTTTGGACATGTTCTATTATACTCTTTTTATTTGTTTATTTTTTAAAACAACTCCCGCACTAGGTAATCTAATCCCTGTGTCGCGGGGAAACTTTACAAACATATAATAGACGGACACAAATTACATCCAGACTCAGAACATCTATTTATGTGTGACACAAATAGTTGTCCGGCGCGGGACTCGAACCCGCGACACGAAGAGGCGAGGCGACTGTCTTAGCCGCTGCGCCACACGTGCAGTTTGACAACAGCAAGTAAACTAGCTAAATAACTAAATCATTACTACCATAAATTAAACATTTTTGAAATGATTTGCCTGTTTGTTGCCACATCAAACCCCAATGGGATGTACCGATATTAATGCAGTTTTTGCGTCTTACTATAGTTTAATTCGATGATTCTTACTATTATATGATGGGCCTTAGATATATCCTGGGACATTGTTTACTCACGGCTATCTGATCCCAAACTAAGCAGAGCTGTACTATGAAAACCAGATAACTGATATACTATACAAGACGGTCACCGTAGCCTAGTTGGTAGTGCTCCTGCCTACGAAGCTGGTGGTCCTGGGTTCGAATCCTGGTAAGTGCAAATATTTGTGTGATGAGCACGAATATTTGTTTCTGAGTCATGGATGTTTTCTATGTATATAAGTATTTATCTATCTATATAAGTATGTACCTATATCGTCGCCTGGTACCTTTTGTACAAGCTTTGCTTACTTTGGGGCTAGGATGATCTGTGTGACATTGTCCCTAGATATTAGATATTATACTACATATACTACTTTTCTTTGGTAAATACATACTTATATCTATACATATAATAAAATCGTAGGAAAGTCAAAACTGTACATTGAATATTTTTTCAAAAGGATTATTGGGGCGTGATCTACAATCGATATCGAAGCCAAAAATATAGTTTTTAGAATTTTTGTCTGTGTGTCTGTTTGTCTGTACGTATGTCCGGGTTGAACTCAAAATCTACTGCATGGATTTACTTAAAATTTTGCATGAATATTACTAAGACGTCGTGTCAACATATAGGCTGCATATTATTACGCTATCACCTACAGGAGAGGTGCTGTGATAACTTATAAAATGTAACGCGGGTAAAACCGCGGGGCACAGCTAGTAGATAATAACACCCAGACTCAGGACAAACAGACATGTTCATGCACACAAATATATTCTGTTCTGAGTGGGAATCGAACCTACGACCTCCGGCGTGAAAAGCAAGCATTTGTCACACATATTCGTTTAGTCGTTCAAAAACTACAGGTAAATGTGAACCGACCTGGTGCGTAAGCTGCAAATAAGTGCTCTCCGGTATCTTCCTCATAGCGAGCATGGGCACTCCACAGAGCAGGTTGTTCATCATATTCAGGTACATCGGGTTCGTCCAGTTAGGGTTCAACTGGATGTATTTACTTGCTACGACACCCATCTACATTCGGCGGAAATTAAAAAGAACGCAGTTAGCATCTTAATTGAGTAATACAATCGATCGAGCAGATATTGGGTTTATCATTTGACCCGAATGATGTCCACAGCTCGATAACAGCCTCCCTTAAGAATGGTAGAATATGCCATAATCGCTACGCTTGGCATACGGGTCGGCGATCGCAGCAAGATGTGCATAATACTCAAAAGAACGCTGTTGGCCTTCCGCTAGTATGTATTCCCTCCCTCGGAACGACTTCTACCACCCCCCCCACGGCATACTGGGTTTACCTACCAAATAATTGCCTTAATTACTTTACACCCACTTGCGTATGTTTCGCCGGATCGTCTCAACTGAGCCGTGTCACAACCGGTAGAAGAGCAGCGGTAAAGCGCGACCGTTGCTATACACCCAAGGACTGACATAATAATAATGATATTGCATTCCTAACTTAATATAGACAGAGACTAGATCCAGTAAAATATATCTAGAACTATAAGTATGGACAGTTAGTTTTGAAATCTTTAAATAACCATTAGATATGACAGTAACTTTAAGAAACTATTTAATTAAAATTATATTAAAGTTCCATCTAATAATCACATACATGTTCTTCTTATCGTGTCGATGGTAAGAATTAAATTTTATCTGCCCAAAATCGGGCGACCCTGACCGCATTGGCTTAAACGTCATACAACTCCTGATGTGCACAGGAGACTGGACAGGAGAGCAAGCAGATAAATGGGCCATACTTTGGGGTGACACGCCAAACCACAGAGTACAGTACCTATAGAGGCATCAGCTTGTGTTCCTGTTCAGCGCCATCTATTTCACCAAGTCGCAATTACAAGAACCCATATATATATGTATAGGTACCTAACATCACATTGACGTATAGTACCATAATACTCTTTAAATTATTTTATATTGTTTTGGTACAGGCAGACTTCAATTAAACACACAAATGCAATACGAATAATTTATTATTTCTTTTTTGTTTAATTACAGTAAATAAAAGTTTCTTTCTTGTGTGTCCAAAGTACGTAGCCGCGATCAAATAAAAATATTGGTCCAAAACAAAGCACAGGTCAATATCATTTGATAAAATCACCAAAATCCATAAAATAAAGCCAATTCATGGCGTGAATTAATAAAATACCAGCATAACACTTAAAAAACTGCGATATTCACATGTTTTTCTTTTAATTAACCCGGCGGTACTCGCTAGGTGTTTACATGCACGAATACTCGCTACCGGGTAAAAAATACCACATGATTTAAATGACATTATCTTGGAAAATAAGTTAGCTTTACAGACTTTAATGGCGTATTTAGTTTATCAATACTAATGTCTAATAAATAAAAGAAAATTGAAAGTTAGAATTATTAATTATTTCAAATTATAGCTTATCTTAAAAAAAAACACAAAATTAAACAAAAATTCTTCATAGTCTTAGAAAAATCAACAAAAAATTTTTTTTCTTAGGCATCACGTAAAATTGAGATCAAAAATTATAAATCGACCTTATACTCTACCAAAACAACAAAAAATAAAATACTGTTACTATTAATAAACATCGAGACAATAATCGTCAAATATTATGTGGCATGCTGATTAAGAGGCGGAATATGAAGAAACATTATAGTAATTTAAGACCTGTACATGTAACCATATTTCAAGCAAATAAATGATATTATTATTATTATCAAAAAACTTGTACCTAATCTAACTATTTTGCTTTGACATAACAATCGCCACAAATTGGGGTCGTATGCTCATGGCATATTCTTTTGGAACACAATTTACAAGATGTCTTAGTTTTTCGGTCCTTCTTCCATTCACATACTGCACAACGGGAAGCAGATGTGGACGGTCGCAAAGCTGAGGGTGTGTTTGTGAGCGTGGCTTCGTCATTCGAGTCGGCATTGAGCATACAATCTATTTTTGTTTTGATAATTTTTGGCAAATTAGCTACTGTTGACCTCTTTTTTATCTGTGGCATCACAAGGCCCAAAGCTAGTTCTTTCAAAGCGATCCTTCTCTGAGTCATCATAGCTCCACTTTTTACTTTATTTGCCTTCACTATCACGTACGCATTGATTCCGCCGACGTTCAAAAGACCATAAAACAAGCCCAATGGCCATCTTTTGGTAGCTCGTGCTACTGAGTAGGTAGCACACATCTCATCCACAACATCGACGCCACATTTTGTTCTATTATAGTCCATTATCACCTCGGGCTTTTTTTTGTTGACGCCAAGAGCACGACTTTATTTTTCTTTGGAAAATAAGACACAATAGTACAATCATCTTGAAATCCAAAAAGGGAACTGTGAACTTCCCGCTCTTTGGTAGAGGTAAATACAGGTGGAATTTCAGCTTTATTCTTTCTCAAAGTACCCAATGCTGTCAAACCATAATCATTGAGCAAATCACGTAAGAGCGGAAAACTAGTGAACCAATTGTCCATCACTATGTTACGATGACTATTCTTTATAGGTTCTACTAAGCGTTTAACGACTTCACTTGGTGAATTACTGTGATCATAAGGCCCATCATTTTTGCCAACATAAATTTCCATATTATTTGTATAGAAGGTTAGTTTATCCTTTATTGCACACAGAAAATATACATTTTATACATGTGTCTTTGTAAATTAATGTACAAGGGCGAGCTTAACTCATTGATGAGTTTTCTTCCAGCAAACCACTGACAGAGGGAGATTTGTAGAAGAAGGGTAAAAACAGTGTACAACATCAAAAGAAAATTAAGTGACACTAATTGTTACTACCGACTGGTATAAATATATATATATATATATATATATATATATATATATATATATATATATATGTCGGAGAATAATAAATAATCTATGCACGATTCTATAAGAATGAATTGGCAACACTAGTAAATCATGGATATCATAATATGCACTAATATCTGTCAGTAGTGCGATTGGACTTGACACTTGTTCTAGTACCGTCGCCTGCGCCGGGTGTGCGCACTGATCGATTTTAAAAATACAACATGGCGGACACGGACCTCGTG
The DNA here is from genome assembly GCA_951640165.1 of Pseudoips prasinana. Classification (NCBI taxonomy): domain Eukaryota; kingdom Metazoa; phylum Arthropoda; class Insecta; order Lepidoptera; family Nolidae; genus Pseudoips; species Pseudoips prasinana. The sequence goes on along the minus strand of OX621236.1, from coordinate 14,090,193 downwards.
GACGTTGATTCTAATCCATCTGAATCTGCGACAGCAGCGGTGGGATTGATTCCAAAATCATCCCACGTATCTACCGCAATGCCTGCTACTCAAAATCAAGAATATTTTCGTGATTCGGTTCCACCACGTAGCGAAAATAGTGTCGTTACAAAATTGAAAAAATAACGATGAAAATACAACCCCGATGATTGTGAATTTACGGCTGTATCGCAAACTCATGGACCGATTACGAAACTCGATACGTTACATTGACACATCTTCGACGTCGAGCTCCCAAGTGGTCTTCGAAGTCGTACGTTGTGCAAAACGTTAGACGAAGCAAAGGAGCGTGTATCAAGACAGTTTGCGGCGACCGAGAGATTGATGATCTTTTTCAAGATATGGTGCCGTATGGTGCAGTGACCGTGCGAGAACTTACATACGTGGAGTACTCGACTTACAAGCTTGCCTTGATTGACCGGTTGGAGCCTGCTTGGAGCGAAGGTAACAAGATCGAGGTTGTTATCGCAGGTATCCTGGATACTCAGGTATGTTCAGACTTGTTAAAAACATGCCTACTGATTTCGTGTTTCGATGTGGTTACTCGCGAAGAGCGGAGTCTCTCAGCCAGTTCGTGTTTATCGTTGAAGAATAGTTTTTGGTGCATCAGTGAACGTGAAAGAAGTTTTTATTTAACAATGAAGAGAGTACTGGCTGCCTTTCTGTCGGTCGACTCTTTGAGTTAAAATAATTAGTTTGTTCTTTTTGAGGCGAAGTTGATCGTGCTGTCTCTTTGCAAATAAGGAGACGGCATTGGCGATTCTGGATTGGGGAGAAGTCACCAGTTTGTATTAGAGTAAATTTAAAGTAACCTCTAAAGTAAAAGTGCCTCGTGTCGAGTGTGAATCTTTATTTTATGAGAAAAAAACCTGTAAGTACTTTTATTATATTGTTTAAAAGGCACTTGATGACCTAATGCTGCACTGAAGAATTTTTGATATCTGTGAAATTCATAACACGTGTTGTTTTGTGTGGTTTATACTTTTTAGATGTTGAAAATACGCCCAACGTCTGTTATATTTAATTTTTATGGTGACAATATGCGCGTTTTGAAGGTTAAATAGTTTGAACGGTTTATTTCGAAGTCTATGGATGTAGGGGCAAGTTAGATCACATACACGCTCTTGTGGACAGTGGTACAGATTGTTCCCTAATTCGTAAATGATTTGTTGATAACCATACAGGTACTCGAGATTTTATATCCGCGCGCCTGACAGGTACCTATTGGGTCGGACATTACATTTTCTTTTACCCGTATTAGTCTGCCTGTCAAGGTCAACGAAGTACTCGTGTGTGAGAAGTGACTTTTGTAATTGTAGATTCACATATTTTTGGCTCATGATGTTATGATAGGTAGATGTTTTTATCTAACCGGGATTGAGCTTGACTATTAGTAACAAAGTCACCCGCATCACTCGCGAGGTTCATGCTGAAGTTTGTTTATTACAGAATCTTGACACTTGTACAAGCTATCGATACTGATTTGATCGACTGTAAAGACGTTTCTCAATTACTGACAAGTGGAGAGATTCCTGTCTGTTCTAGTAATAATTCATCATCATTATGTTAGCCGAAAGACGTCCACTGGGCGGAGGCCTCCCCCGGGAATCTCCGCAGTGGTCGGCCCTCCTTGTGGGGGGCCTGCCCGCGCTGCGTCTTCCGGTGCATGGTCCCCGGTCGGGAGCCTGTCTGATCTAGCGGCCGTGGGTGTTGGGAGATGTGTGCTCCGCCCGCTTCCGTTTTGGTTTGGCAATTCTTTGGTTATAATCATAATCATAATATCTTTATTTGTAATAATAATGTCCTCCTAGCCGAATTTCGACCACGGCGGCCAGTCTCAACAGAGATTAGCCATCTGCGCGGGACATATTATAGTGCTCAAGTGTGTGCGCAAACACAAGAGCACTTTCTATTCCATCACTCTCATGATCCGATGGGACGCCTAGCGACACGACCGGAAAGAGGTCAGGTACAGGACCGACAGCTTTACGTGCTCTCCGAGGCACGGGGGTATAATACCGCCAACTCCCAGACTTCGGGCTGATATTGAGAAATTTTTCTTTTTATAGAAAGTTCCAAAATCACTTTTTGGCCCGACCCGAGATTTGAACCCAGGACCTCGTTCTCTGCGGGTGAACACGCTACCGCTAGACCAACGAGGCAGTATAAATGTGGTGAATACAGGTGTTATTGTTTTCATCATTTAAGTTTCACGCATTTGCCATATTGGACATGGCATACAAATGTTGTACTTAGGTACAAACTAGGTATATTGAACTTAAAATACTAACTTACTGATTTGTGACACAATTTTTATGCCGGCTACTTTGTTTCGCCTGCGGATTACGACGTTTTTATTCGATCGCGCAGGGATACTCCGAGCGTGGCACTTTCCGTTGCTCTTTGGGTGACCTTGAGCCTTCTTGTGAGACCAATAGTGAGCGACCACGTGAAAGACTTTAGAGTTGAAACACTGCGTTATTTGTGATGAGAGGATATTGCGTAGCTTCCCGAACTATTTTAATTAATTGCTTCACTATAACCGAGAACCACGAGCGTAGGTTCTGGAAGACAGCTTCAGGTGAAATCCAAATCTCGCTAAATTGTACCATGGTTAGACGTACAGTTAGTCCGCTTCAATTGTTGATGGGTTGTAATTAAAGTTCCCATCCAAAATTAATGCCCTTGTCCAAAAATATGGTTAGGTTAACCTGTACGAACTTAGATGTGAGGCATAATGCAGGATGGACGAGTTAGCTCATGCTGATAAGGTGCGTTATGGCCAGAGCAAAGTTAAAATCCATTTAAAATAGGAGACGTTGTTTTTGTCGGAAAGAACCCTAATGAATTGTGATATTTACTTTGTCTTCTATGTAATTGTCCTGTTTGTGTGTGTACAATGGGGAGTATTCTATTCTTTTCTATTCTGATAATAAACAAATGAAGTGAAAAGTTTTCAAATCCTTGTAAGATAATAGAGGTCTATGACAACGATAGATACAAGGAACAGCCAATAGCTGGTGGACGCGTTAAGTACCTACGTATGTTACGAAAAACTTGAATTTGACAGTTGTAGTCAGAAATAACAGTGTAGTTAATGCCGATAGTTGAGTTAAATTCTAAGTTTAAAATGATTATTGGAGTTCATTGTAAGACACATTTATGTGTTACATTATGAGTAATAAAGCTGGTTGATTTGAAATAAATTGTGTGACAAGTACCCTACTTCGAGTTCCTGAAACTTGAGCATTGAAAGCTCCGCGCTTTGTGCTTGAAACGGTTGAGCATTGAAAGCTCCGCGCTTTGTGCTTGAGACGGTTGAGCATTGAAAGCTCCGCGCTTTGTGCTCGTAGCAGTTGAGCATTGAAAGCTCCGCGCTTTGTGCTTGTAGCAGTTGAGCATTGAAAGCAGCTCCGCGCTTTGTGCTTGTGGTGGTTGAGCATTGAAAGCTCCGCGCTTTATGCTTGTGACGATTGAGTATTGAAAGCTCCGCGTTTCGTGCTTGTGACAATTGACTATCGCAAGCTTCGTGCTTTGAGTTCGTGACGCTGCATTGCGCACTTACCTATAATGTTCCAGGGTGTAGAACAACATTTTCGAACTTGTAGTAAGACCTCTAAGGAGTATGTGATAGTCATCGTAGATGCTTTTACGAAAATTTGTCAATTAATGTGTGTCAAAGATTTAACATCACGATCTGCTTGCGAGGCACTACGTAGCTTTGTCCACATATTTAGAACCCCGAAACGAATTATTTCTGATCAAGGTACATCTTTTACTGGTCAAGACTGTCAGGATTTATGCCGAGGTTGGGCCATTGAGTTCCACGAGATTGCTAGTGGTGTTAGCCGAGCTTGGTCAGGTGGAGCGAATGATGTCCACCTTGACAAATTGTTTTACAGTGGCCGAAAATTATAAAAATGAATCCTGGAAGTCCGTCTTAGGCAAAGTAAAACTCGTTTTGAATTGTACTGTAAGTAAGAGTATAGAGAAAAGCCCCTTACAGGGTAGCTAAAGTGTGTTCCAATGAGCGTTATAGGTTGGAACCAGTATCTGGGGGACGGGCCAAATATGTGTGCCATGAACGACTGCGTAAATATTCAGCTAGTTTGCCTGAATTGTCAGAATGTCTTGATCCTGTAGAACCCATAATTGAATAGTTTTATTTAATTATGGAACAAATTGTATTGATTAATTTGGTATTCTAATTTGGTGTAATTAGTAATTTGGATTGAATTACTGTATGGAATCATGATCATTGTTTGAGTTGAAACGATATTTAAATTGTTTTGTTGAACGTAAACCCGTGTTGATAAAAGACTTATGTTCATTGCTGTTTGATAAAATATTTTATTTAAACTGAAAGCTACTACGCTTATTGATGGGTGGATTGAAAGCCTTATCGGTTTGTCCTGATGTCCCGCTGAAAGCCATCACGCTTTGCAGTAAGGTAGGGCTGATCTGTCGTGACCCAAGGTTGATGCTGAAAGCTGCAACGTTTTGCAGCGTGTTTTAAGTGCTGCCTCTGAGCAATGCTGAAAGCTGTAACGCTTTGCCGAGCAATTGAACTTTTGCTGTAAGCTTCAACGCTTTGCTGTGTGTTACGGTTTATGTTGAAAGCTATTACGCTTTGCTGCGTTTTGCAGTTTATGCTGAAAGCTTCAACGCTTTTCTGTGTGTTGCCGTTTATGTTGAAAGCTTCAACGCTTTGCTGTGAGTCTAAATGCTGAAAGCTATAACGCTTTGCTGTGTCCCTAAATAAATACTGAAAGCTAAAATGCTTTGCTGTGTGTCTAAATAAATTCTGTAAGTTATAACTCTTCGCTGTGTGCCTAAATTAATGCTGAAAGCTGTAACGCTTTGCCGAGTAATTGAACTATTGCTGCAAGCTGTAACGCTTTGCTGTGTGTTTCAGTTTATGCTGAAAGCTTCAAAGCTTTGCTATGTGTTGCATTTTATGCTGAAAGGTCAACGCTTTGCTGAAAGTTTGAGTTCATGTTGGAAGTTTGGCGAATTGACGCTTGGGTTAAAGTTAAGAAACCTAAGTACCGTGTGCTTAGTAAGTGACAACGCAAATGCGCGTTGATTATCAGAATGGCCGTGTCGGAGAATAATAAATAATCTATGCACGATTCTATAAGAATGAATTGGCAACACTAGTAAATCATGGATATCATAATAATGGAGTGGCAACACTGTTGTACGTGTCATCGTGATTTGAAGGGTTGACATTTGACGTTGTCAATGCACTAATATCTGTCAGTAGTGCGATTGGACTTGACACTTGTTCTAGTACCGTCGCCTGCGCCGGGTGTGCGCACTGATCGATTTTAAAAAAAACAACATGGCGGACACGGACCTCGTGGACGTTGATTCTAATCCATCTGAATCTGCGACATATATCTACACACTAATACATACTAATAATACAAACAAATTACATACTATACACACTAAATATATATATAAAACACCTAAATATACTAATACATAAATTATAGATTACAATGATTGTGACAAAAAATGTTCCCTTGTTCTTCTCTTAAATACCTCTAAAGATGAGCTAGAAAGAATAGAGTGTGGAAGAGAGTTCCATAGTCGAACGGCACGTATTGTAAAAGAGCCATCATAACGGCTGGAAGTGTGAGAAGGCATACGAAGTAGAAAGGACGTGGCTGTGCGACAGAGTTTGCCTCGAGGGACTAAGTACTCAAAGCGTTCACGCAGATAGACAGGAGAATTAAAGTTATGAAGGATTGAGAAGAGTAGGGAAAGAATGTGACAATCTCGACGTTGCCGTATTGGCAGCCACTTCAACCGCCTCCGAAACTCCGACACATGGTCGTACTTACGGAGGCCGAAAATGAAGCGAATGCACAAATTCTGCAGACGTTCGAGCTTGTCAAGAAGGTCTTCATTCGCATCCAGAAAACAGACATCAGCATAGTCTAGAAGAGGAATTAGGAGTGACTGTGCTAAGGATACTTTAGTACGGAAGGGTAAGAATTTCTGTAATCGTTTAAGAGACTGAAATGAGCAGTATACCCTTCTGCTTACTTCCGCAACGTGAGTGCTCCATGATAAGTTGCTGTCAATTAGTATACCAAGATTTTTGACATGGGGCGCATAAGGTATGGGGACGTTGTCATAAAGAACTGGTGGAAGAAAGTTGTTAGGTATCAAACTAAACATATGCCTGCCACCAATAATGATTGCTTGTGATTTAGTGGGGTTAACCAAGAGTCCAAAAGATTTCGCCCAATCACTAATGTTTCCAAGATCATTATTGATGGCATCAATGGCCAGAAATGATGAGAAACTGAGACTTTCGTCGAGGGCAGTGAATTTTATAGGAAATATATATTAGGTCATGATATGAGAAAGAAGCTGGTAATTGGCCATGAGATGCTACTTTTGAAGGGTTCGAAACAAGGACAAGATCTAGGAGTGATGGCGAACTGTGAGGAGCGCGATGTGTTGCATCCAGAGGCAGTATATGCATGTTAACAGAATTAACTAGAGAGAGTAGTCTGCGACTCCGTGCATCATCTCGCAGTAGGCAGGTGTTGAAATCTCCAAGGATTATAGTGTGGTCATAATGAGATGAGTAAGTTTCAAGCTGTTTCTCAAAAGAGGAAAAGTAGTCAATATGACACGATGGGCTATAATAAACACCAAGAAGTAATTTTGTGTGACTTCAATAAACATGTGTTCCGCAGATTTTGAATATTTACTTGGAGAATCATCAACTACCTTGTGTTTAAGATCTGCACGAAGATAGATGGCAACACCACCACCCCCCTTCCCAGTTCTGTCATTACGCAGCAGTTTGTAGCCAGGCAGTGCGTATTGCTTTGAAGGTAGGGCGGGTTTAAGAAAAGTTTCCGAAACGAGAATAGCGTGGATGAGATCAGAGTCAAAAGATTACAGAAGGTCAGGGTAGTGAGCGTGAATACTTTGAGCATTTATGTGTACATCGTTAAAATTTTTCGAAGAAGAAAATGAAAAATGAGCATAGAGGTTATCTCGAAGTTGAAGTGACTCGTTGTCACTGAAAGCACTGGAGTAATTTTCATCTGACGCAATAGAAGAAGAACATGAGAAGAAGAGAAGTTTTAATTTTAATAGTACCTATCCAATATACCTAAATAATATTTATATATTAAAGAAACAAAAAAAAAATACCTATAAATATCGGCATCCCAGTGCACTCACTGAGAAAAAAAAAAAGAAAAAAAAAAGCTAACATTATGATCATATAAATAAAGAAGGCTCAAAAGACACGTTTACACAGGGTATGGTAACTTTATAACTAGAAGCATAAACATGCATTATGTCTGATGTGGGTATTTTAGTTAATGAAATAACAAAGGATTTATAAAAACAAAACTCGAACAATGGCAGTGGCTTGTAGTGAGAAATTACAAATAAATAAAAAGTGTTGTGTTTTCAACAACAATACTATAACACTACAAATCAAAGTTGATCAAGACAGGCATATTATTTGGCAGTTTTGCGCAAGTCCGCAGCAACAGATGAAGTGGTAACAGCTGGGAATTTAGACATTAGGTCACGAAGCTCCGCAGCTGTCTCAATCTTACGCCGAGACTTATCACTTAACTAAATAATTATTCGGCCTTCAGAACTCCAGCAAAGTTTTTGGCCGAAATATTTACGCGAATCCATAAAAACTTGGTGCCGAGCTTTCGTGAGAAACTCCGTCATCGTTAATCCAGATCCCTTCAGTAGAGTTTTGGCTTTCCAGACGTCACTACGCTTATTCAGCTGATGGAATCTAATCAAAATAGGGCGAGATTTGTTTTTGTTTGTACCAAGGCGATGACAAACAGCAATGTCGGACGCAGTAATATCAGCCAACTTCATTTGGCCGGTTAATATACCTAAGGCGGCATCCTGAGAATCCTTTTCCTCGTCAACACCATGCAAAAGAAGCACTTTTCTTCGTGACATCATCTCCTGTCGGTCCAAGCCTAATATCACAAGTTCGATTTGGGCTTTCATGGCGCAGAGGGTCTTCCATACAAAGGTCTTGAAGTTGGTGAAGTCACGCGAGAGGCTAGCTATAGACTTGTGAAGAACTTCCAAGCCAGTTGCAGCTTTTAAGTCCTCCTCATGCTGAGCCATCCTGTCCATCAGCGAAGTTGAGATCTCCTCCATTTGGTTAGACAGTTTGGTGTATAGATCCATTATAGCACTTATACGGTGATAGTGAGAGGTGAAAGTGAAAAAATAGTTATTGCAGTGAGTGCAGCAGAGATTAGGGAATTACGGTAGTACTAATAAACCATTACACATTTAGGTATACTATTTAAAAATAAAATTAAATGAAGCACACAATTTCTTTTCTTGTTGACACCAGGACTACCCAGGTTCGTGCGTCAGCCAACACAAATATCTTTATACCATATTTACCTGGTTTGCTGGGTATGTATTGCCGAAATGAACAACGGCCGCGAGTCTTCTCCAACTTTTCATCGATTGTTACATTTTCGCCGACAGCATAATATTTTTTTATATTATTATTGAAGTCTTCGAAAATCTCGCGAATGGGTGCTAGCTTATCTGTTTGTCTTCTTTCACCTCGTGTACGAATATTGTCAAACCGTAAACTCCGCAGTAAGAAATGGAACCTTTCTCGTGACATAGTGGCTATACAGACGTCGGAACCACTTCCATCTTTTTCCCAGAGATCTTTTGTGTTCAGGTGACCACTTCGCAATCTTCCGCAGAAATAAAGTAATCCAAAAAGAGCTCTAAGTTCAACTATATCTGTACATTTACAATCGCGTTCTCTTGAGAATTTAGACTTTAGCTCTTCTATATAAATGTTAGTATACTGGACTATCTTTAGTAAACACGTTTCCGGAAAAATAAGATTCCAGGCTTCTAACATAGACGAACAAGATCAGCCTTCGCCAAGCGGTCCCGGCAAATGATATATAATGTTATGGGATCTTGTTCGTACACGTCGCGGCGGCTCACGAACTTGCCAGCGAGTTCTTTTGTCTTTTCCAGTAAAACGACCTCGCCTCAAGTACTTCAGCGGTACATCCTCTAAATATTCTTCATCTTCAGTATTCTCAATATGTAAATTCGAAGGAAAACTCTCTTCCGACACTGAAGACCCATCTGAATCACTTACTTCTTGCTCTGTTCCGCTTTCATGATCACTATGCTCCTCAAAATCTTCTATTTCTGACACATTCGCTTCTTCACTATCTTCTTGTTCTAGACATTCTTCTATAATTCGATCCGTCAGTAGGGAACTCATCATGAACCAGCTCTAAAACAAAATAAAATAACAAATAACTTAAAAAAAAAAAATGAAACAAGAACCGTCGCTACCGGGTATTTTTCACCCATACTCACTTTACACGTCCATTGTCGCCAAGCGCCGCGCGCGAACTGGCCGCCCGGTGACGCACGCGTGTGTTAACTATTGGCCAGAAGGTACTTAAAGTCGTGAGTTGCCACAATGTTTAGTAATAAGAATATCACGTGATTTAGGTACTCTGTGGTATTTTTTACCCAGTAGCGAGTGCCGCCGGGTTAATGGCAGATTCACATAGAAAAACAAAACAAAACAAAGCTGGTAAAAATGAGTCCCACAAACTTATCTGACCCGCTGGCAGCGTCGCTGTTATCGCATTAAGTGTTGCTAGTAACTATTTTTTGCAATAAAGTGGGTAAAAATAATATGCACATTGTAACGTAAAAGTTACTTCACTAAAAAGCAAACAAATACTGTCATTACAAATCTTTATATTTTTATACAATAATTATGATCATTTACATAAAATATATGCTGAGTGTTCCCTAACGGAGATACGCCAGGTATTATTATGTCACCGGAATGGTTTAATTCAGAAGTCATTTCATCATCATCATTAACGGAATCACTGCTTTCACTTTCACTATCACTACCTAAATGAATGATGAAAGGCTCGTCTAAGTATCCATCCCTTTTTCGATACACATTTTCAATATGTTTTTACATGATTGCAATGCTTTTGCCATTCATTGACTGTTATTTTATCAAAAGCTTCTGCAATCAATGATAGGATTTCAGAATTCGATCTACCAATATTCTGATCTGCTATAAATTTTTGCATCTACTTGCTCTTTTTCTTTCACAAGTTTTCTTACAAATCGCTCCCGGACACCTACAAAGAAAATAGCAAAAATTAAATAAAAAAACCTTGTGTGTACTTATGTACACGCGTTAGAAGTTATACTTCTTTGGCGTATGGAAAAAACACCAAAATAATATTTATTTATTCACACTGTTTAATTGTACCCTTACGAAACACGTGTTCTACATATAAAAATACTAGAATATACAACTTGAACATAGTTATCAATTTTCATACCACCTAGAACTAACTTCATGCTGTTAAATTTAGGTGTCGGTGTGCGCGCGCATCGTAAAAATTCACTCTCATCATTTTTCTCCATCGGGCCAAAAGAAGTATAACTTCAATAATGAATATGTATTTTAATTTAAAGTGCGAAGGGGAGTTTCGTATTTTTCAGAAGCTGACAACACTAATCTGTAGCAGCAGCTACGCATTCATACAACTTATTGAAGGGTATAATTGGTGCCTGAAGGCGTTTTTCTTCCTTTATATAATTCAATACTTGTAATATAACGTTCCTCGCATCACTTTTTAAGGCTTTCGGCATTCATCACAATTAAAAACCACATAAAGGAAAATAAATACGCGCAACAAACATTCAATGGCAGGAATGTCATGGAATAACAGGCTGATTGACATTTCATACTAGCGTCGTTAGTTCTACTTTTGGCCACCGGGCCAGATAAGTTTGTAGCACTATACATTGAATTTGACAATTCAAATTACAGTGTTGCCAATTGCCATGTCAAAAATTAGAACGATGGTGATTTCATTTACAGAAAACGGTAGACTCTATGATATTAAAGTGGTTCCACCTGAGAAAAAATACGGCGTTAAAAATACTAATTTCTATTTTAACCGCACAAATTACTTTTTATTGGGAAAATTACAATTTTAATTTTGATATATTAAAGTGAATACTTCATGAGATTTTGAAGACAATACCAAAACAATGAGTCAAAGAACACAAGTTCATATTTTAATGCAATGTAACTAATCAATCAATCAATCTTTTATTTACTAAGAATGTAGGTAAGTACATAGACATTTAGGTGTTTACAATTATTCAAATACATTCTGTCAAAGAAGCATGCAAAAAGGTAATTTTAATTAATAACAATAATTACTAAAATCAACAATTGCAATAATTAATGCCGAGATACTTTAAATTAAATAGAGCATAAAAATAGTCGATGAATGGAATAATTAATATGTCATATATACAATGACAAATAGTGTTACAAAGGAATAAACATTAATATTAACGTCGGTATGCATAATTTACATTTTGGTTAATTTACCATTTCAAATATAATTAAAAAAATAATAATAGTAGTAAATTATAAATTATCATTCAAAAAATCTGTAATTGAGTAGTAACATTTTTCAATTAGAAATTGTATGACCTTGCTCTTGAATTTTGTCATCGGTTCGTCTTTAAAACTATCCAATAATCTATTATATATGGCGGGAGCTAAATGCAAATAATTTTTTCTTAACAATGCAGCGTGGACCCAGTGCATAATACATTTTTGTATTGCGAACGCAAATGATGGCGTAAAGTAATTCTTAGAAAATAACTTTTATTAAAAAAGTTTAATATGCATACTCAAAATTTAAACACAAACTGTGTGTGAAAAAGTGTCCGTCAAAATGCGTTAAATTAGGGTGGCGTTACAACGGAGGACTCTAGAGGTTATCACTGTCCTATCAAGATATAATCCAATAACCATCCGATAATCTGTCAACAACTGCTACATTCATATCATACCCTGTATCTACACGAGCACCAGTCACAAGGGTTTTTGAACTACATATTATATACAGCAGGACAATTTTTTAACTTGTCCTCTTAAGTAACGGTAAATACCCGGGCATCAAAAAAAAAAATTTATGATTTTTTCTTTCATAATAGTTAAATACTTTTAACATATAAAGGTAGCAATGTGACAATGTTGCCAATATATTATTTTTTTTAGTAACTATTTGGATTGTGGTAAATTAGTGCTGATTATGAAACATCTACCGTAATTAAGGTGCACATGGCAACACTGTATTGAAATGTGTTTTTGAAGCTTGAAGTTCCGTTCCGATACCTACATTTTTGTAGACAATCCATAATACTAGTTATATACTAAAACGCAATTTAATTGATTTGTTATTATTGCGCGGTTAGAAACAATTTTCATTTAGATAGATTAAAATACGGTAGGATATAATCACTATAAATTATTAATATCACTAAAACGAGAGTAAAATGAAACGTTATTATTAAATTTAAAATAGCGTCATCTATTGTACATGGTCTTAACTATACTTGCGTGTGCGATTTTGTACTAAAACGATTTTGTATGAGCTGAAAGCACCCTGCGCCAAACGCATTTGCACATGTTTTCTTTGGATCTACCAACCTGGGTACGTAGTGTATTAAGAGTCCTCCAGTTTGACCATGGGTCTTTGGCGGGACAAACAAAGGAGGAGCATACTACAACATGTTGGCAGTAGGTATCGATCATTACCCATAAACGGATCCGTGAGGTTTAGCTAACAAAAACCGTCTTTGTTAAATTTTGAGGATTCCGTACCCAAAAGGTAAAACGGGCCCCTATTACTATGACTACAAAGTGCGAAAACTAAGCAAAGCTTGTACACGAAGAATACTATGGATCAAAATACATATATACAACATGTAACGTAATTAACGCACACCCTGAGACACCCCAATTAGCATATTATGTTGTAATCATAATACATACACTTTTTTTTATTAATATGTATATACATTGTTATTTACTAAATTAGTACTAAATATAACTGCAATTTTAAAAGTCTTATTATTTGACTTACGATCCATTTCAATTTGTTTTGACTGTACAGGGTTAATATGACAATAATTTCCGTAGTTCTAATTATTTCGGAAAAAAAATTACCTATATTAAAAATGATATAAATCGATTCAGTACGATTCTGAATAAACTATTTTCAGGATGTGCGTTAATTATGTTACATGTTGTATATATATATATATACTTTTGAGTAGCAAGTCTCAGACTCTGTCGAGTGTTCCCACGCAATCCATGGAATGTTAAGAATTAGGTCTTCTTCATACAATACACAGAACGTACCCAGACCAAGACAAATAGACATGTTCTTGAATACGAATATTTGTTTTGTCCGATGATCGAACCCGTAACTTTGGATAATGAAGGAAAGTTATTACCTACTGAGTCACTGAGTTTCTCAATTTGTTTGATTATAGAGAGTGTGGTCACAACACCAGGTTCTTGGCCTACTTTGCTTCACGCTTTCGTTATAATTTTGATGTTTCAAGTTATTTTATCGAATTTTAATGATCATAACTGGTTGGCAAATCGTAATGATTTACTCTTCGTTGTAGGCATAAAAGGTAAAGGTAAAAATGAGCGTTATTGAGATTATGTAATGTGCAAGGAAGATAAAACTATTAAGTAAGTGCATGTTGAATTAAAATTAATATGCACTTGATCTTTCAGACTCATTATGGATACCATGATCGTCCTCTCCCGTGAATATCCCAGGCTCGATACTATTAAGACTCACCACAAGATTATTAGAAACTCGTGTGATACTGTACACAATCTAATGGATTGTATACGCCGGCCGAGAGCACCTACGACCACAAAAGCGCTTCAACTACCATTGCCATCGGTGAATTTTAGTTTGCATTCGTATCTATGAAATGCCTCCTCCAATCGTCAATCGGATGATGATGTTAATGATATTAATATAGAGGGAAGATAAAAAAAGCATTTCCACGTCAGTAAAACGCCGTGAGCTGAGGTTCCAACTCGAAGGGGGTTTGTGCCCCTGTTGGCATTCTTTAAATTTAGTACAAACCAATAACAAATTTTTGAAAACTATTAAAGCAACACGCTATGTTTTAAAATATCAATAAACTTTGTTAAAGCAGATCTGATGAGTTCAAAGTAATCATAGTGTACAAGCAGAAATTAAGAAGTACCACTCTTGTGTATGTTATAAACAGAGGTCCCTATTCGGCGGTACTTTAACAAGTCGTCCACCTAGGTAGCTAGAGAATGCCGCAGGTTAGCTAGGGTAGGCTCCTCAGCGGCGAGGATCGCTTTGGCCCCTCAACGCGTCATCGGTGATCCCGTGCAACTGATCACACCCTATCTTAGAATTCTGTCCTTTTGCTTCAGCGGCCCCCTGAGCTGTGGCCCGAACCGCAAAAGGGTGGCCTCAGGTATTAGTCGTTTAATTTAAGCTACTGGTTAAGGGCCTTCTGCGCTAGCCAAATGCTCATTGCCTACAATTCTTTAATTTTTATATAGTACAACCAAATTTCAAAATAATAGAAAATATATCTGATAAAGCAGACCGCACGGACGGACTAATTATTTTTTTAATTTTTATACTGTATTCGACTATGTTTATGTACTGCATTGTGAACTTGACAAGTACAGGTGTATGTTAATACCCAAGTGCTGAATAAATAAATTTCATTTCATTTCATTTAAACTCAGAAATACCGAGCGGACCATGCTACATATCCAGGTGCCATAGTGCCACAAATTCCAAGCTCAAAAGTTCAAAGGGATTTCATTCATCTATATAACGACAATTAAATTACGCCTTGATTTTTACGACAGTATAAAGAGGACAATCTAAGAATAAATTATATACTATGTTAGTAAAATATATACGAAGAATTATAGTAAAATCATATTGAAATAGGTAGCGATACCTGATATCGGTTGAGATCGGGGTGCGTCCCTATAAACTTGAGTATCTTTTCGTCCATTAAGTTGAGACGGGCCATCTCCCTGCCGTAAATATGTTTGAACAGAGGCCGGAATCTGGACAAGGTTTCAAAGGGTACGAGTTTGGGTGATACGCCCCCCTTCACAGCTACCCATGTCGCTGCCAGCTTCTCGCGAGCTATCCTCATCATAGCAATTGTCCGTGCCTGTTGTAGACATGAAAATAGTACGATATATCATGTTATTTCTGTTATATATATTTCTTAATATATATTTATCACAGTTCCTTAGTATAATTTATTTGTTGCACTCCTGCTACTGTTTACTTTACTTTCAGTTCCTGTCCATCCAAAGGTTGTCTGGAAGAGATCGGTTAAGGCGATAAGACCGCCCATTGTACCTTATGTTCTTTATATTATATCCGATGTATTTTCTTTCCGCCTGAGTGTGTACAATAAAGAGCATTCTATCTATCTATCTATACTTAAAGTAATGACTCGGGTATTTGTGTACGTTCGTGTTCGAAAACGTTATAATGATGTCAAATATTTTTAGCGATAGTTTAGCGGCCACTGATCGTGTCTAGAGAATAGCTGTGTTACAAAAAAATCATTTATAAAGAAACTGAGATATCACTTACTAGGTATTGTTCACAAGAACATTTACGATAATTTAAGCAATGTATTAATTATGTTAAATACACAATAAGTTGAATAAGGGAACTTCATCTGCCAATAAACTGCTATGCAGTTTGGCAGAAGTAATTTATTAATTGCAAATCGATGTGTTTATGGAATAAATCATTTTTCATTTTCATTTTTTTTATAAACTTTGATTCTTATTTTTTATGCACAATCAAAAGAAATTAAAAAGTTTAATTTGTTTAAATAAAGACAACTCCCGCACTGCGGAAAATAATACCTATGTCGCGGAGTACTTAACAAACATATGATTGACGGACACAAAGCACATCCAGACTCAGAACATCTATTTATGGGTCACACAAATAGTTGTCCAGCGCGGGAATCGAATCCAGGCGACTGTCTTAACCGCTGCGCCACACGTGCAGTAATATATATGTGTATATAATACAATGGCGAGAAAATATATGACTAATAGTGTTACGTATTAGTCCGTAAAGAACACTTACCGAATTTAAGACATATGATGAAGGTAAATTCATGACATCTTCGAGAGAACCAGCCACCAAGATGGCGAAGGCATCAACAGCTGTCTGCATGTAGTCCTTTGTGACATTGAGTCGGCAATGCCTGCTATGCAATAATTCCATGCTGGGTAAATGGACGCTCATCTTGTGTTGATATATCTCCGCCCTGGAAAACTATTTCTCATCGAATATTTATTTCGTTATATTAAGGCGACTCCTGTGTCTGAGCGGAGACTTACACGACTTAACTCCAACACCTGTCCCACCCATCACCACCCTAGATTAAAACAGTACTACCGGGCAGTCTAAAGGCGGTAAGCTTGGTGACTCTGAGCTGTCTGTTAATGTATGTTCTCAAATACAAATAATAAATGATTGTTTGATATGTTCTCAATATAAACTAAGTATATTGCAAGGCCACGACGTAAAACCCATATTTTAATATAGATTTTTAGATATAAGGTGTGTGTATTGTTCCTACGGAGTCTCATAGTCCTAGAGGACTAAAACTACTTAAATAAAGAAAAAAAAGCCCATATTTGAATGATATTTTATTAGCAGAGTCGTGTAACTTAACGTCATAGACCGCTATGACCTTAAGTCTCCCGGTGGGGCCCTGTTTGTTGTTTTAAAGCGGTCTATAAAAAGATAGATTTGTTTCTGGTTCTGAGTATGTATATTTATTTTTTGTAATTTATAGCTTATACTCGAACGTAACAATCATACAGATACTACCTTAGATGCCGGAAGAAATTACAATAGACCAATCCAACTAATTATGATAACAAAAACCTCTTAGATGAGGGAAAAAAACATTATAATAATTTACCAATTTACCTAAAGGTGTGTTAAACCGTGTATATATATAAAAACAAGTTATAAAAGCACATTCGGAATCTTAAAATCTAATGTAATAACTCACAAAATAACAATATACACATTACACATGTACATATATATCTTTAGATACAAAATCAAAAATGACGTCATATACTTCCTATACAAGCCTCTGGTGTTTAAAACACAATAATATTTTCTAAAATTATAATAGTAACGTAGCAGCATTAAATATTAATTATTAATAGTCTCTGAATTCTAATAATGTTTGTATTTATTTTAACATTGAATGCATTAGTTCGTTGATTAATAGATTATCTTTTTATTATTCCAAAAATTAAAAATGTAAATAACGATGTAATATGGGGAATAAGAAGTGAGGAACAAATTTCGCGGTATACCAGTGAGTGTCATAATCGACTTAAAGTGATTGACTTTCCGCCTGAGTGTATAAGCTGCGCTAATTGTTATTGTGGTGACCGTGGCCACAGGCGTGCCATAGATACGCTCTACTCCGACATTGTGTCTGCCCTCCGTGACTCAGCTGGGGCGAGTCGAGGAGGTATGCGGGAGAAAAGGGGTGGCCCACGCATAGTAGGGTGGAATAAACATGTCAGCGAAGCTCATAGGGTGGCCAAATCTAAATTTGAGGCCTGGGTGTTGGGCGGTAGGCCTAAGTCGGGATTTTTATATAAAGATATGTGCGATAGCAGAAGAGTGTTTAAATCTCGACTGAAATGGTGCCAAAATCATCAGGACCAAATAAGAATGGACGCTCTAGCTGTGAAACATTGCAATGGGGACTTTCGCGGCTTCTGGCAGAGTACCAATAAAGTAAATGTTCGACCTGGCCTTCCTGTGAGCGTCGATGGTGTGAGTAACCCGAAAAAAATTGCCAACCTTTTTAAGAACCATTTTTGTGTTAAGTCTTCTTTGGGTCAGGTGGCTGAGGTGTTCGATGCTGACATGAACGGTCGTGAGGTAAGAACTACCTTTCAAACTGAGAGTATTACCGAAGCGATAAAGCTTATTTCGAGGGGCAAGTCCCCGGGACATGATGGACTCAGCATTGAGCACCTGCAGCATGCTGGGCCACACATTGCGAGGGTCTTGGCTATGTTCTACTAGCTGTGTGTGAGCCACTCCTACTTACCTCCCGACTGTATGAAAACAGTGGTAGTCCCTTTAGTGAAAAATAAAACGGGTGATCTTACTGATAAGAGTAACTACAGGCCTATTTCTCTTGCCACTATCGCAGCCAAAGTGTTTGACGGTTTGCTAAATGTGCAGCTCCAGAACTATGAATAATTGCATGACAACCAATTTGGGTTTCGTCCTCGACTGTCCACTGAAAGTGCCATACTGTGCCTGAAGCATACCGTCAGATACTACACGGATCGGAAAACACCCGTGTATGCGTGCTTCCTCGACTTGTCCAAAGCTTTTGACATGGTAGTATATGACCTGCTGTGGAATAAGCTGAGGAACATAGGACTACCACAGGAACTAATCAATGTGTTCCAGTACTGGTATTAGCATCAGTCCAACAGTGTTAGATGGGCGGGGACAATGTTGGATCCGTATCAGCTCGAGTGTGGAGTTAGGCAGGGCGGATTAACATCTCCCACCCTGTTTAATTTATACATAAATGGTCTGATTGTAGCGCTTAGTAGTCAAAATGTCGGCTGCCGTATTGACGGCATATGTGTCAATAACCTGAGTTATGCCGATGATACCGTCCTCTTAAGTGCATCGATTTGTGGCCTAAGGAAGCTGATACAGATATGTGAGGATTATGCTTGTGGCCACGGATTAATAAATAATGTAAAAAAGAGTCAGTGGTTGATTTTCGAGACCACCAGTGCAAAATAAAACATACCACCGGTTCGACTTAATGGTGTTTCCCTAGAGAGGGTAACACAATTTAAATATTTGGGACATGTCCTCACTGGCGACCTCGGGGATCACGCTGATATCGAAAGGGAGCGGAGGGCGCTGTCTGTCAGAGCTAATATGTTAGCCCGCAGGTTTGCACGATGTTCAGATGAAGTAAAAGTGACGCTCTTTAGAGCGTACTGTACATCACTTTACAGGTGCAGCCTGTGGGCTCACTAATAGAGATTACAGCGCCATCCGCGTCCAATATAATAACGGGTTCAGGGCGGTGATGGGGCTGCCCCGATACTGCAGCGCCTCGACAATGTTTGCTGAGGCGCACATGGACTGCTTTCACGCGACCATGCGCAAGCGCGCTACGTCCATGGTGCGCCGAGTACGGGCCAGTTCCAACACCATTTTGAGCATGATTGCGCGAAGGCTGGATTGTCCTTTCATCCGGAATTGTTGCGGCAGGCATATTGCTGTACCAATGCCGGAGAAAAAGCTTTAATATAATTTTTATTAGTATTTGTTTTTATTTTTATTAATTATTATTTGTTTTATTGTATGATTTTATTATTATTATTTCTAATTTATACATTTAATTTAATTTATTATTATGTTATTATGGGTGTAACTTACCTGAAATAAATGGATTTATTATATTATTATTTATATATTTCTATTTTATAGCATCCTAGCTGTGCACGTATGTACCTACAAATTAAATATTTAAGAAAATTTAATATTTGTTGCAACCAGGTCAATTTCATAACTGTTTATCTCATTAAACGGAGCTGTAAAGTTCTTATGAGAAATAAAGTTATTTAAACCTAAAGATATTTGAAGATCTTGACAGCGTTATCGGCGGATTCAAATAAAATTTTATAACATCATATAAAATACAGTATTCATAGTGATCAAGTTCCGGGACTTTGTTAGTCATAGTCATATATATTTTACTAAGCAGCTCGCCCCGACTTCGCACGGGTACTAAACAAACATTTCAAAAGTTATAATTTTTTACACTCTCACACTCTACCATACATACATACTTTATCGTTTTTGCGTGGGTCATTAAAAGAGTATAATAAAGAAAAATCTAAGTTAAAATTATATTTTTTTTTTGGGTTTACTATTTTTTTATTATATTTATTTTATTATTATTTTGTAAAAAGGCCTTTACTATATACTTTTCTTTCTCTGCTCCTGAAAAATAATTTATTGAGTCAGAACTTCCCTGTAAACGATATTTGATGTTAATTCATTTTGTGGCAGCAAAATAAATTGATTTTCAGGACTTCCAACCCGCGATGGATCAACATACAGTTGGCCATGATTAAAACATTATTTTCGTAGGTCAAGTTGTAGAAAGTTTGGCCTTGGGACTTGTTGATAGTTTGGCAAAAGATGTTTTCACCAGAAATTGAAGCTGTTTAAATGGGATTGGCAGATCACTTGGCATCATCGGAATCCTCGTTATATGAGCTAGTTCACTAGCTGCTGCTGCTGTGATAATGGTTGCTAAAATTAAATTGTTCTTCAGTTCCTTATATTCAAATAAGCAGCCTCGTCCGGTCCACATGATTGGATTGCTTAAATTCCTAAAAAGCATAATTGGGATTCCAATTTTTAAAGTGAATTCATGTGGTGGCAGTCGAGAAGGGTTTAATGAATTTAAAAACGCCTAGCCATAATGGACTTCGTCCTCGATATTAGTCACGGTGTCTATAGATTTGTATTTTTTTATTTGTCTGGGAAGTTTTTGAATACCTAATTAGATTGTTTATTTCGTTGACACTGTCATTCCTGGGTGACACTATCATCCCTGGGTGACACTATTGCCCTAGAACACAACCAATAAGTAAATTAAATGTATGTTTAATAAAGGGCCACTATGGTGATGTGGATTTATAAGTAGGAATTGCGAAGTAAACAAATAGAATTATATTAAGGTATTAAATTAATGGAAATTGTGTATTTATAACTTGTGCGATATGAATGTGTAAATTTAATTTAATTTATTTATAAGTTTGGAATGATGTATTAAAATTGTAGCAATGTAATAGAATCGCGACTGATGGGGAAAAATAATATTAGTAAAAAATTAAGAATAATAATAAAAAGTAAATAAAAATTAAGTAATAAAAAAGGAAGGTGTAAAATAAAACAAAAATATTGGAAAAAGAATAAAAACAAAACCTAGAATGTAAATCCATAGAAACAATGTTGCTGCAATAAAATAGCAGCAGTGAGTAGTCAGAGGCTAATTTGGCCACCAATAAAAAAAAAAAAAAACAGTGAAAGTCCTTTTCGTGGAAATTCGCCTACATCACTTATTATTATTATGGTGCCGTCTAACGCTAACCTAGCGGCGTGAGCGGCGACCATGCGACATTTTTCAAAAGACTTAAATTTTCAAACTTGTGATATCTTTCGAATGGAATGTCCAAATTGAATATTTCAAAAAGTTATATAATGGTATCGAAGCAGATTTAAATATGAAATCATTTATTCTAATAAGGATTCATTCCAAAGTATAAATAAAAGAGCTTTTATAGCGGTGGCTATTATATATATATATTTTAAAATGGAAAATCACTTATTGTGATATAACTATAATAGTTAGACTTATGCTGTCGTGATATTTTTTGTAGATAATTATACGTTCTGCAAAGACGTAGTACATTATTTTGTTCTATAATCAATAGTTTTCGCAGCGCACGCGATGCATCGCGAAATAACTTTCTTACATCGCGATGTAAGAAAGTTATTTGGTATTTTTTTCACATCTTAGATTACATTATTGGAGTTTTACTATGGACCCCTAACTTTTTTGAACATTTAATATAGCCTTTGTTCACCGGAGATAGTGTAACTTCCAAACAGTGAAAGAATTTTTCAAATCAGTCAAGTAGTTTCGGAGCCTATTCAATACAAACAAACAAAAAAACAATCAAATCTTTCCTCTTTATAATATTAGTGAAGATTGATAAAAAAATTACAAATCTGTTTAAATCGTCACATTATTTTCCCTACCGTGCAGTGCTTAACCTGCCACGCTGATAAACATTGCCATATAACTCAGTAGCAATACCTTTAAAACAAATATCAGGAACTACTTAACATCTAATTACAATTCTATTATATAAATGGCTCAGTTTCTTCTCACCTGAGACAACAGTGATTTGATGGTCCATTCAGAAGTTAATTTTCTTGTCATCTCATCCGATTGAAAAATCGAATGATTAAAATAAATTGGCCGCCGAATGCGACATCGTGTAAAACTCCGATAAAACTTCTACTTACTTCTCATACTGTCTATAACTACTTCTATTATATTACAGAACTTAAGGCGACGCATTGGTAAACACGGTCACGGCAGAGCGCCTACCCTGGATTGGTAGATGGTGCAGATTCGAGACCCGGCTGACGATTAAATTTATGATTTCCCATTTTAGAGATTAGATTAACGCTTTGCATTGCGAATGCTTTATTTTGCTGTTATTTAAGTTCCTAAACGAATTATGTAATGCTAATTAGAACCAAAAGTGTGATCTAAACTGTTCGAATACATAAATATGACTTTCAGAATATTATATACTACCTAATTATAGTAATATCCTGGAACATTATTCACACACGGCCTACTGATCCCAAATTAAGCAGAGCTTGTCCTATAGATGACTGATAAAAAGCAGATATGTAGTAGATATATCAGTGATATACTACATATACTGCTTTTTCTATTGTAAATTCATACTAATACAGATAAGTACACCCAGACTCAGGACAAACAGACATGTTCATGCACACAAATATCTATCCTGGGTGTGAATCCAACCTATAACCTGCGGCGTGAAAGTCATCCAGTCCGTCTTAATGCATATTCCTAAAGTCTAGATTACTTAAAAAGCTATTACTAACCGCATGTGTTTTCCCGAAGGATAATGCGCTAAAGGATCCTCTTCCATATTACGAAGAGTTTCATTTTCTGACATACTCTCGTGGGGGGTGACTGAAAAATTACATAGATCCATCAGACATGCGTGCAGAACCTGGAGCCATAGTATTACGGGGCGCTATATATTCCCGGTTACGTCAATACTAATGACAGATGTCAAATGTGTAATATATTTATTGTTTTTTTGGTGCTTGCTGCGCGGAACCTTAATTTTAACAGCAATAGAAAACATTTACCATAGATCAAGTTCCGGTACTCGAAAATTTCTTAGCATATTTGCTCTTTGTATAAATGTGTTTGTTTAATTCCTGGAAGCAAAAGGTCATTTAGTCAAAGTCCAGTCAAGTCCGTCACAGTGAAGTCATAGTCCTACCCCAGTAAAGCAGTAGAGACTTTACAAGAGGCTTCTATGGAGTTTTAGTTTCAACACGGAAAATCACAATTCACGGCAATATCGCACTTTCCTCCACTTGTGTACGTTGTAGATGTTATGTCTAAAAATCCACCATATAACACATAAAAACTCGAATTTACACCAGTTTTTGAAAATGAAACAGCGAGAGATACGTCTTTTCCGTATTGGCGCCAAAACTCCGCACAAGTTCCTGTTACAAATACCTTAAAAAAATAGTTTGTTTTATTTAAAAGTATGGCAAAGGATTTGGTTTGTTTAACATAAGCACTTATAGTATATTGTTGCATCAAGCGCAATGTATGTTATGTTGGTCCCGACCACACGCGAGGTATGAAATCTACTTTTCTTCCAGCAACCAATCTACCTACCGCGATAAAATATACCTACTCAAAATAAAAACTCAAATTAATGAAAACAAAGTTTAAACTTTTCTTGCTAAATTTGAAGTATCGAAGTTTAACAATGGCAGAAAATTCGCCTCACTTGTTTTTTTTTCACCCACTCTTTTTTATTCGGCAGATTTTTATTTTCACCCAGTATCTGTTTGATCCAATGCATACTTCGAGCATAGACAAGTATAGCATAGTCTAAATGCTCGAAGAATGCATACATTTTAATTTTATATTAAACTTAATGAGATACATTAACCTATGTGGTAAGTTTAAATCTGAATAAAAAGTAAAAGTGCATTTCTGCACTGTTTGATTGCAAGCAAAAACTGGTTCTTTGTGATCGGTTTTGAAGTGACTTTATTAAATTGATAACATTACTACGCGATTAAAATATTATACAAAGCATGTATTCACAATAGCAGACGTCAAAACACGCTTAGAAAACAATATGAAAAAGAGCACGGATAAGTTTGAACTATTAATCAATATCGAAATGGTTTTTGTATTGTGTCAAATCAGTTAAAAATTACGCACTTTACGCTTTAGGTGCTAATCTAAAAGTAGATCGGCAAGCCGGGTGTGTTATCTAAGGTTATTTTACTGAGCGACAGAATGACAAAATTTCATATTTTTAACTGGCATGTATTATTGCGTTATTTAAAAGTAAATCCAAATCTAGGGCACCCATATTTTTCCTTTTTGAGAAATCATGAACTTTTCATTCATAATTTCAAATTTGAAATTCAATGTATTCTAAAAAGACGTAAGCGGCAAATGACGTCATATATACGGTGGAATAGCCATCAATCTTTGCTTTAATGTAACCCGTCAAAAAAAAACACTGTCTTGTCAAACTCGTTGGCGCCTGAACTTGTTTACGTTTGTTTAATGTTTCAATTTCAAATTAAATTAAAATCGTCAATATTGAATTCATTTCCAGTGTTATTATCCTTATTATGTGTTCCGATTGACGTCCGAAGTCCATTATGAGAGTACATCGTCTGATTTCCGGTGCAGGTCGCTAAATTTGACTACTTCCGTTTTCTAAACTGTGCCTACAGGGCCCCCTATGCTCCGTCCTGGAACTAAACTGACAAGCAAAGACAACCCGCCATATTGTGTCATTGTTGCGTCGTTTTTCCACGCGTGCAGTAGTTAAAAAGTTTAAAAATTTATTTTTATAGTGTTAAATGTTAAAATACAACTTCGAGATTAAAAGTAGAAGTTAATTTCAAACAAGCATTGTTTGTCTTCCGTTTCTTGAAACCTCAAACTTTCAAATGAGTGACGAAGTTATCGCGCCTAATCAAAATAAAACTAAGTGTGGATAGTGGTTCGAGTTCTTCGGATATTTCATCGGAGAATAAAGACGACGAACCAAGGAAACGCCGAAACCGGGACTAGTCGCGAGATCTGGATGAAAGGTTGACTTATTGTCACAACAATTGGTGAGTCATGTGAATAATGTTTTAACCTCGATCCATGCTATTAATGGTTTTGCACCGGCAGCACCGCCCTTACACTAACAATTTACAATAATAATGTGTCTAATCTAGCTTCAACTTCCATTCAAAATTCGACAACAAAGGTAGTTTTGTTGATTTAAGTGTTTCGGTAAAAGACTTTACCGAAAACAATTAAGACACGTGTAGTCAAAATTAAAGATATGCAAAGATTTGAGCATCGACGTGTTGAAGACTCTTTTAGTCTATTACGTTGGTTCCAGGTGGAACGTAGATTTGCTGCGTTTTCTAATGCCTTTTTAGCACAGAACGAATTCGTTAATACTGCCTTACAGAGTCTTGTTTATTGGTCAAACTCTTCAGACGTTCAGCTTAACGCTTCCTCTGTTTATGAAAACATGAAACAGCTATTTGGTAATGATTCTGGTTATAAGACAGTTTGTCACGATATTCTTCAGATAATTTGCCGTAAGCGGGCCGAGGTGTAGGAATTACGCCGTAGGGATCTCTTAAACAATTTAAAGCATAGATAAACTTAAAAAGCAGGCACTATCTATCTACCCGTATTCGGCCCAAATTCACGGTGCCCTCAATTTCTACTGCCAATGCAAAGCCATTTGCCTGCTGGCGTGGTTAAATGCTTGCTTTTCACGTCGGAGGTCGTGGGATCGATTCCCACCCAGGACAGATAATTGTGTGCATGAACATGTCTGTTTGTCCTGAGTCTGGGTGCAATGATCCATATATTATGTATGTATTTTCAAAAAAAAAAGTAGTATATGTATTATATCAGTGATCTGGTTTCCATAGTACAAGCTCTGCTTAGTGTGGGATCAGATGGCCGTGTGTTAATAATGTCCCAGGATATTATTATTATTTCGAGTCTGGCAAAATGCCAATAAAACTAAACAAGCCGAAATCAGAGATTCTGAGCGATTCTATCCAAATAATTCCTCAGCCAAAAAGATGGGGGGAGGGGGAAGCAAGTACAAAATGGGAGGAAAGTCGAGTAGTAAAAATAAATGACTCCACAGGAATTTCAGGCGGGTATCTAAGACTCTATCGACACACCTGGACTTGTTTCAATGTACCCAACGTAATATTGAAACTAATAACAGGTGTTCGAATTCCTTTCAACAAGGCACCTCCATTGGTTCTTCCAACCTTGTAGGTTTTAGCAAAATTTCAGACTCCAACATCACGTTTAATGTCAATCTTAAATTCAGAACTTGGTTCAATTGAGAGTTTTAGAACCCGCTCCCCTGACACCATCTTTCATATCTCCGCTGTTCATAATTTCCAAGATCGAGGGAAAAAATTCAAGTAAAGATGGCCATAACTTTTCTGACCAGCTTAGGTTGGTGGATAATTACGAAAAAATCGGTTATGACACCGACGAGATTAATAAACCTTCAAGGAATCGTATGGGACACCAAATCCAACACCAAGTCCCTGCCCTTGGCCAAAAAAGATAATTTATCGGAATTTGCTAGTGCGACTTGCAGCCGGCAGTTGGAACCTAAAGCAGGCGCAACGCCTCTTAGGACATCTCAACTTTGCGACTTTCATCACCCACCGGGGAAAGTTGCATTGCCGAGTCCTGCAGTACCACAGCAACAAGCTCAGGAGGTATGCCCACTTACAAAACAGTATCCGGACGCGGTACGTACAGAGCTGGTACAGTGGTGGGGACACCTCAACTTTGCGACTTTCGTCACCCACCGGGGAAGGTTGCATTGTCGAGTCCTGCAGTACCACAGCAACAAGCTCAGGAGGTATGCCCACTTACAAAACAGTATCCGGACGCGGTACGTACAGAGCTGGTACAGTGGTGGGGACACCTCAACTTTGCGACTTTCGTCACCCACCGGGGAAGGTTGCATTGACGAATCCTGCAGTACCACAGCAACAAGCTCAGGAGGTATTCCCACTTACAAAAGCAGTATCCGGACGCGGTACGTACAGAGCTGGTACAGTGGTGGTTAGAGAACATCAGTCAGAGGACACCAGTTCATCCTCAGAGAATGGCCACGAACCTCGTCATTACCGACGCGTCGGACATTCAATGAGGAGCCCTTGTCAACAACGAAATGGTGAAAGGGTCATTGGAACACCACCAGAGAAAATGGCACTGCAATTTGAAGGAGATGTATGCAGTGATAGCCGCCATATCCTCCAGAGCAACGTTGTTCTAAGACTCGACGGTAATTCTTCAGAACACAGAACAGTAGTTTCTTATATAAGGAACGAGGGAGGAACCCGGTCACGACAACTGCTGGTTCTGACTCAAAAACTGCTGGATCTGGTAGACCACTTCAATGTTGTACTTCTCCCCCACTATTTACCGGGACTGTTCAACACCGAAGCCGACCACCTCTCGCGCAATCGTGCCGGCTCAGAGTGGCATCTCACTGTAGAAGCAACCACAAAGCTGTTCTACCTGTGAGGAACACCAGACAGACTTGTTCGCGTCTCGGACCGCTCACGTGGTAACAAACTATGTTACTCTAGACTTGCTCGAGTCGAACGCCTGCTGTCACGACGCGTTCAGCAGATCTTGGCACTATCGACTGGCATGGTTGTTTCCGCCGCCCAGTCTGATACCCAGAGTGCTGGGCCACCTCAACTCGGCCTCAGGTCGGAACATAATAGTGGCACTCAAGTGGAAGAAGCCCTTTTTGACCTAAAAACACGAGCTCTAAAACGACCCGTGAAAATCCGACATCTGAGCACCAGCCTGGTGGACACAATGACAATGTCACCGCCAGTTGAAGTGAGCAATCTAAACCTGGAAGCTTGGCTCATTTCGGGTGGGACGCGCTGACGGATACATGAACATCGCAGGAGAAAATCTTATTATTATCGTGCTGGAGAGGGTCTACTATAAAGACATACGCCCCTATTTGGAATAAGAAGCTAAGGTTTTGTCAGGAAAATAGTATAAATTGTCGTGTACCTGAACCGGCAAATGTGGCTAGATATCTCGGTTATCTGTATTTATCTCATGGTCTCTCCTACCGAACCATTTTAGTTCTTACATCGGCTATAGCATCTATTTGCGAAACTTTAACGAATATACAAATAGCATCAAGCCCAATAGTGAATCATATTCTCAAAGCTATTTCCTTGGCAAAGACGGCTTCTCCTAAATTACCCATATGGGATGCAAGAATTTTGGTTTCTTATTTAAATAATTACAATATAGATTTCAATAGTCTATATCAAGTACCTAGGCACACTGCAGCCATTTTGCTGTTATCTTCGGGTCGCAGAGTACATGACCTTATAATTTTTTTTATTTATTTATTTATTTTTACAAATATATTTTCAAGAGTTTGTACATTTGTCCCACAAAACCGTGTTATCGGTTTGACTGTAGGATCGAGTCTCTGTACAGCATCTATTTATCTTATAACAAAAATAACTAACTACTACTATAAATATTTACATTACATTAAATAAATCTAATAAGTATTTTTTTAACTTAAATTTAAATATATTTTTAACAGATTCATGCCGAATGTCATCCGGCAGACTATTTAGCAGGTACGGCAAGCGTTTTCTCAATGTTCGGTCTCCATAATAGTTTGTAATTCTGGGTACTGTCAGTCTACCGGTTGACATCGAGCGTGTATTGTACTTATTGCTTACATGTATTAGGTTATGTTCTTGATTGCTATGGTTGTTTATTGCCAGAAGGAACTTATGTTTTTTACTTACAGGTAGAATTTTACAGATTTTGAAAAGTTGGGTGTAATCATTTTTGCATTTTTGTTTAATTTTTTTGTTTACTAACAGTTTAATGAATCTAATTTGAATTGATTCTAGTTTTTGCATATTTGTTTTAAATGTTAGTCCATAGCAATCAAGCGCATAACCGAAGATGGAATCGACTAGTGACATGTATAAACATCTTAACGTACTAACTACTAACAGGAACTTTAAAACTTAAATGATAGAATTTTCCTAGCAAGACTCTGAGTTTATCACAAATGTAATCAATATGTTTGGTCCATGAGAAGTGTTCATCAATTTTTAAGCCAAGGTATGTTACACAATTTACTTTTTCTATGGGATTACAGTTGCAGTTATAAAATCTGTTATGTAGACATGAGAAGTTATGGGCATATAATATAGCAGGTTGTGTAGATTGAGTAAATGTAAGCAAGTAAGGAGAATGAATGATTAGAAATTTTGTTTTATCAGCGTTTAGCACAATTCCGTTATCGTGAGACCACTTTACAACTGCATCTATGTCCTGTTGCACTAGCCTACACGTGTCGTAGACATCGGTACCAGCACGGAGGATACACAGGTCGTCGGCGAACATATAAGCAGTGCAGTGCTTCAGCACATTGCACAAGCTGTTCACATGCATGAGATAGCTGATAGGTCCACATCCTGAGCCCTGCGGAATTCCGTACTGTACATGCATTTTGTCACTAAGTGCTTCACCTACCTTGACGCGGTAGCAGCGCGATGTGAGATAATCACTGAACCATTGGTTAAGTGGTTCTCCCACCCCGCACTCCGCCATAGCGCCAAGGAGTGTATCGGATTGTAATGTATCAAAGGTTTTTTTATAATCAAAAAATACTGCTGTAACAATTTTTTTCTGATCTAGGTAGTTATTGACTTCATCTGTAAATTTTGACAATAGTGTATTTGTACTTACTCGCTTACATGTTGACGGTGACCATTTTATTGATGATGTTGGTTCTATTACCTTGCATCCCATATTTGAGTCGAAAACGGATTCATCTTTTTACCAACAATCAAGTTGGACATTTGTAGCTGCTCTTGACCCACACATCGATGCAATATACTGGTTACGCCCTCTTATTAATATGACACAATATCAGAGGAAATATTAGTAATCTTTTCTTAGCAACTAAAGACCCTACTAAACCAGCGATGATCGGTGGTTGAATAAAACTTCTTTTAGTAGAGTCTGGTATTCAAGCCTCAGCTGGAAGTTGCGGAGCGGTAGTGTCATCTTTAAATTGGGTAGAAAATTACCACAATAATGATATTCTAGGTAAAGGTAACTGACAACATGAGCATAATTTTAGAAAATTCTATCAATAACATATTATTAATACATTAAATACAGATATAACTTCTGAGAAATCTCAGTCCGAGTAATTTCATACTAAATCTCAATATTTCATTGGAAGATATTTGATTTATGTCAATTTGGATTATGTGGTTAATGCCTTGCTTCAATTAAATCTAATGAATCAAATTGTTGCGTTTTTAAATAAATATTATTTTATGACAAATACAACCCACCAGGAGATAACAAACAGTCTCTCATAATGGACTTTGGACGTCAATCGGAACACATAATATAAAAATTTTACCTTCCAATAAAATTTGTATTATGTTTCCTAAGACGTCCGAAGTCCAGATAATGTCTTCCTGGGGCTACATCCATCATTATGAGCCGAACAATGACACAATATGGCGGGTTGTCTTTGCTTGTCAGTTTAGTTCCAGGACGGAGCATAGGGGGCGCTGTAGGCACAGTTTAGAAAACGGAAGTAGTCAAATTTAGCGACCTGCACCGGAAATCAGACGATGTACTCTCATAATGGACTTCGGACGTCTTAGGAAACATAATACAAATTTTATTGGAAGGTAAAATTTTTATATTATGTTTCATTAAGTCACCATGAAAGTTTCGAAATTTAAAACCGTGAGTGACGATTGACAATTTGATATGTCTTGTTTGACATTAATGTTTTCGTTTAAAACATTGGAATGCTTAGGCAAAGGAAACTACCTCGTCCGCCGTATAAGTGACGTCATCACACCTTTTTTAGTTTTTATTTTTTTCCTCACAAATGGAGATATAAAAAAATATAAAAAAAAATATATTTGAACTCAGGATACAAAAATAAAGAAATGGTATTTTTGTTTTAAGGTGGTGTCAGTTTTGAAATGTTGTCAATTCTGTCGTGGTTAGAGCAAAAAAGGTTTCATGCGTAATGGGATAGGAAAACATTAGTTTGCACGTGTATATAAAATTAAAAAGATTTAATTTATTGCGCCAAAATGAGATATTTAGTGTCTTGGCGCCGTCAATGTATTCTATTAATTTAACAAGTTTAATGTCTTCTTAATTGCCCTTCAATTGAAGAGCTGCTAAATAATTACAATTACTACTATATTGTTAATTTAGTACAGAAACGTTGTATAACGTGTATAATGTCTATTAATTCATAACAACCGTAGATAAAAAAACATGTAACTTTTGTTTGCCATTTCGTTTTGAGCTACAGTACCCTTGCTTAGAGACAGAAATTGTACAACGCAACCGAATTAAGAACAGCCTTCCGCCACTGATTGCTTCAATTATGATAATAATAATTAACAACGACAATATTTTTAAAACTTTCTCTATTTTTACTACGTATTGTCAATAACTATCGTTGATTAAGTAGTCGATGACTCAATAGTGGATTCACCATGACAATGTGTAAGTCATAGTAAATCTAATGATGTGTCATTGGGTGTACAGTCCCGCAAACTTTTCTGACCCGGTGGCAGCGTTGCTGTTATCGCATTTAGTGTTGCTAGTAAATATTTTTTGCAATAAAGTGGGTAAAAATAATATGCACATTGTAACGTAAATGTTACTTCACTAAAAAGCAAACAAATACTGTCATTACTAATCTTTATAACATCTTTATATTTTTATACAATAATTATGATCATTTACATAAAATGTATGCTATGTGTTCTCTAACGGAGATGCTCCTGGTATTATTATGTGACCGGAATGGTTTAATTCAGAAGTCATTTCATCATCATCATTATCGCAATCACTGCTTTCACTTTCACTATTACTACCATGAATGATGAAAGGCTCGTCTAAGTATCCATCCCTTTTTCGATACACATTTTCAATATTTTTGTACATTATTGCAATGCTTTTGCCATTCATTGACTATTATTTTATCAAAAGCTTCTGCAATGAATGATAGGATTTCAGAATTCTATCTACCATGCTCTTTTTCTTTCACAAGTTTTCTTACACATCACTCCCAGACACCTACAAAGGAAACAGCAAAAATTAAATAAATAATGAATATTTTAAAATATGTATTTTAATTTAAAGAGCGAGGGGGAAATTTCGTATTTTTTCAGAAGCTGACAACACTAACCTGTAGCAGCAGCTACGCATTCATACAACTTATTGAAGGGTATAATTGGTGCCTGAAGGCGTTATTCTTCCTTCATATAATTCAATACTTGTAATATAACGTTCCCCGCATCAATTTTTAAAGCTTTCGGCATTTTTCACAATTAAAAACCACAAAGAGAAAAATAAATACGCGCAACAAACAATCAATGGCAGGAATGTCATGGATTGACATTTCAAACTGGCGTCATTAGTTCTACTTTTGGCCACCGGGCCAGATAAGTTTGTAGCACAGTATAGTGCCACAAACTTATCTGGCCCGGTGGCCAAAAGTAGAACTAACGACGCCAGTTTGATATGTCAATCGGCTGTTATTCCCTGACATTCCTGCCATTGATTGTTTGTTGCGCGTATTTATTTTTAATTTTGTGGTTTTTAATTGTGAAAAATGCCGAAAGCTTTAAAAAGTAATGCGAGGAACGTTATATTAGAAGTATTGAATTATAGGAATGAAGAAAAACGCCTTCAGGCACCAATTATACCCTTCAATAAGTTGTATGAACGCGTAGCTGATGCTACAGATTAGTGTTGTCAGCTTCTGAAAAATACGAAACTCCCCCTCGCACTTTAAATTTAAATACATATTTTAAAATATTCATTATTTATTAATTTTTTGGTATTTCCATTGTAGCAGTCGGGGAGTGATTTGTAAGAAAACTTGTGAAAGAAAAAAAGCAAGCAGATGCAAAAATTTATAGTAGATCAGAATTTTGGTAGATCGAATTCTGAAATGCCTACATTGACTGCAGAAGCTTTTGGTAAAATAACAGTCAATGAATGGCAAAAGCATTGCAATCATGTAAAAAATATTGAAAATGAGTATCGAAAAGGGATGGATACTTAGACGAGCCTTTCATGAATCAATTAGGTAGTGAAAGTGAAAGCAGAGATTATGATAATGATGATGAAATGACTTCTGCATTAAACAATTCCGGTGACATAATAATACCTGGAGTATCCCCGTTAGAGGACACAGCATACATTTTACGTAAATGATCATATTTATTGTATAAAAATATAAATATTTGTAATGACAGTATTTGTTTGCTTTTTAGTGAAGTAATATTTTCGTTACAATGTGCATATTATTTTTACCCACTTTATTGCAAAAAATAGTTACTAGCAACACTAAATGCGATAACAGCGACGCTGCCAGCGGGCCAGATAAGTTTGCGGGACTGTACTTATTGTATTTACAGACGCCGGCACATCCAACTACCTCAATCTGTCAAATTTCCCCAATTGGAAATGACCCTTATGCGTTTGTGATAAAATCTATAAAAGAAATATGACAGATTGGGTTAGTTTGATGTGCTGGCGCCTGTACATATGTCTATCTTCTTTATTAGGTAGACAGTAAGGTGCCGTTCGAGTGTTCGAATTCAAGTACCTATCTTAATCCCAACTGTCCATTTAATAAAAACAGTTTAGTTCAAAGAACGCATACCTATGTTTAATGCTATTGATTGATATCAATAGCAATCGGTTTCTAAGCACTTGGCTAAGCGCCGAGGATATGTCTGCACTTACCTATATCCGTTCGTCCGAAAACGATGTCACTTATAACCGCTTCAAGATTAGTTATCGGATCTGAAAATTTTAACCAATTTAAGATTATTTTGTTCCATGTGAGTTTTGCATAATGCCAATCAGGCTTTATGCTTCATGGGTTTTCCAAAGTAAAATGTGTGTTTTTGTTTTAATAACTTCTGGTTTTAGATTTGGCCAATCAGTACTCTGTTGAGTAAATTATTTTATCCGGCCTAGAATAATTCACTCAATTCGTAATCAAAGTGTATTTTCCTAATTAATTAATTTTATTTAAATAAACAATAATAATAATAAATATCCGGGTCATACAGATACTGCGCCATTTAGCCAAAACTAAGCAAAGCTTGTACTATGATTACTAGTAGACCAACAAGCTAGTCAGCCAGTAGTTGTGAATATTTGTTTTTTGTCATCCGCTGGTCACAGCCAGCTATTTTTAGATTGATATACACACAAACGGAGCGTCTGGATTAACACATAGGCTATAATTAATAAAGTTTAACGGGGGTAAAATCGCGGGGCACAGCTAATTATAGATAAATTACACCCATGCACCTAAAAAATAATCGTGCTCATGACACAAATATTTGTCCTGGGTGGGAATCGAACCCACGACGTTTTGCTTAGCAGTCCAGGTCACTGATCACTAGAGTAACAAAATGTATAAAGGCTTTTAGTTCTTAATGACTAACCTTGTTCAGAAAGTAAATGCAACTCTTTTTTCTTTGGCAAGGTATCATAATCGTCGTCAGCTTCTTCTATTTGTGATAGATTCATTCTTAAAGGCACTCCGTTGAAAACACCACATCCTATATCTAAATTAATAGAAACAGACATAGAAACTTTGAGAAAATTTCCAAAATACCAACATAATATTGTTACAGTATGTAATCGTTAAATATCTACATATATAGCTTATCTATATAGCTTACTGTTGTGTGGTGACGGCAAAGAATATCATCACGCCATCTCATCCCTGGGGGGGCGCAGAAATTGCCCGAGGGAATACCTACCAGAGTGTTTTTGTGTGAACTATGATCATCTAACTGTTATCGCCAACCCGTCTGCCAAGCGTGGCGATTATGGCTTTCCCCCCATTTTTTGGGAAGCCTTTTGTCCAGCTGTGGACGTACTTTGGCTGACATAATGATGATGATAGCTTTTTGCAAATGCAATTAAATTGGCTTATCTAAATTCTGTGGTTTTAACCGACCTTTTACCTCATCATATTCACCACTGACTGACAGGGCTAAACGACATCTAACTACCCCCCCCCCCCTTCAGTATTTTCAACGAATTTAACTCGGTTTCCGACTGAATAGAATTAAAATAGAAGTGATCTGACCGCTATTTCGAATTCCATCTTTTTACTTCAGCGGCCGCCTGAGCTGTGGCCCGAACCCCATAAGGGTGCCCTCAGGTATTAGTCGCTTAAATTAAGCATCTGGTTGAGAGCCTTTTGCGCTAGCCAACTGATCGTTGTTTTCAATTCTTTAATTTGATATACTATTGCTAAATGTAACAATAATAGCTTAGTAACTTGCTGTTTATTATCTATTTAAGGATATTAAAAATATATGTGACGAATCAGACTGCATGGACGGACTAATTCAAAAAAAATGGTTGCTTTAATTAATGTTTTTAAACTGTGTTTATCAGTTTACCGCGGGCCTTGGCTGCGAGCGCAAGTGTTGCGATAAGCTTATTATATTGCGGGTTAATATATTTTATCTATAAGTACCGCCTCATAATGAAACATGGAAAATATAAATTTAGAAGTCGTTTTAAATGAAGGAAGTACGTGTGAAGAAGTAAACTGTAGTGGAAGTATTCAATGCGAGCAATTACAAGTGAATGTGTGTAAAGAGTTAAGTGGGTTAAAAGATATACCTGTGGGAGATATGGAACGACGTGCGGAGAGGAGGAGAAGAGAAGAGGAGAATGGGTTTATCCTTACAGAAAGCAAAAGAGCTAAGCGCGAGGCGAGAAGAAACTCTCAGAATAATAATTTGATTATTGGAGAAAGTCAAGAATATACAACGTGTAACATAAATAGTATACATGTGAAAACTGAAGTATGTATGATATCGGAAAAATTGTTACCTAAACAAATAGGTTTAGTTAAATTGTTAAAGAGTGAAAATATAGAAAATATAACGCATACTAAATATAAAAATCCTTATAAAGTAATTATGAAATTCGAGCGAATAGAAGATGCGCAACGATTAATAAATAGCCAAACAATTAAAAGTAAAGGGTATACGTGTTATTACACGAATGAGATAGGACTGATATATGGAGTGGTCAAGAACTTGGAGCTAGACATTGAAGAGAATGAGATGCTTGAGGCTTTCAAAAGTAGTTGTGAAATCATGTCTATAAAAAGATTAAAGCGTCTGTCGGAGGCTCGTGAATGGATTGACAGTGAATGTGTGCGATTCTGTTTTAGAGGATCTACTTTGCCGGAATATGTGTATGGGTACGATGGAAGATTTAGAGTGGAGCCGTTCATTTTTCCTGTCACACAATGTGCCAATTGTTGGAAATATGGTCATTTAGCTAGAACATGCCCCACAAAACGAATTGTGTGCCCAAAGTGCACTGGTAACCACAGTAATTGTGAAATCATAAAATACATATGTGTGAATTGTAAAGGTGACCACATGTCTATTAACAGACAGGCTTGTCCTATCTTTGCAAGAGAAAAAGAAATTCGTATTATCATGAGCAAGGAGAACTGCACTTATAGAATGGCAAGAGAACTTTTCTTTAAAAATAATCCTAGTCCCACAATTAGAAGAGAGCCTACCAAGATGGCTGCGTTTGTTTCCGACTCTATTCCCATTGTAACTGAGCAGGGGCAAAAAGCCTACAGTGACATCATGAGCTGTGATGAATCATCAAGCAAAGAAAGCAGTTTGGAAGAGGTTTCGGAAAGTTATTTAACTGGTAAAACGAAGGGTACAGAAGGAAACGAGAATAATTTAAATAGTAAAAGAAAGAAAAAGAACAGGAAAAAGAAAGAAAAACAAGATAGAAGTTCAAAAATCACTTGAGTCGCAAAATAATGAGAAGACGGATTTAAAGAAAGATAATGATTCCCAGGTATCCAAGATCAAAAGTTCATTCAAAAATATTATTGGTAAATCAAAAGAAATTATTTGTTCAGATAAAAGTTTGGTAGAAAAAGTACAGGAGGTGTTAAAAATTATCCTGGATGAGATTATTTGTATTGTTGTTAAAACCGTAAGTGATGGAGAGTTGTATAGTAAATTTTTCAGTAACATTCTCAATGTATAATCAAGATTTAACTGAGTTCGTTATTCATTTCGGACAGTGGAATTCTCAAAGCTTGTTACCTAAAAAACAATTATTGGAATTATTGTTAATTCAAGAAAAGATTTCTGTTTGTTTGATTAGCGAATCATGGTTGGACCCTGAGACTACATTGAGAATTAATGGGTATAATATATTTAGAAAGGATAGATCGGATGGTTATGGTGGGGTAGCAATTTTAGTTCACAAGTCTTTTAGAGCACATCCCTGTCCTATGATACTTAAAAATATGGGTATTGAAATCTTATGTATTAGGTTGTTGAACTGTAAGATAGTCGATTATGTCTCATCTGTATACTGTCCATCTTCAGTGAATACAACACAATCAGATTGGGATGAACTTTTTAGTAAATTCACAAAAAAATCAATAGTTGGTGGGGATTTTAACGGTCACAGCACAAATTGGTCATACAAAAATGATACTCGAGGATCTCAGTTATTAGAAGCATCGCTGGAAAATAGTTTTATCTCTATTAATAATATGGACAGCACCAGGTTGCGTCTAGTCAACGGAAACCTACAGAGCTCTTCGCCAGACATTACTTTTATAACTTCAGATATTGCAATATATTTTGAATGGTCAGTAACTAATGAGAGTCTTGGGAGTGACCATCTTTTTATTAAATACAGTATGAAATTTCAAAGTCACAAAAAAGTGTCCAGCCGTCGAAATTATAAATTAGCTAATTGGATTTTGTACGGTAGTATTTTAACAGATGTATTTCAATTAAATACCGAATTTGATGCTTGGGATAGGGGTAGTATTCAGAGCTTGTATGACTTTTTTGTCGAAACTATAAACGGTGCAATTGAGAAAAGTGTACCAATGATTAAGGTGCCAGTAGATGCGTGTCCATCTTTTACGCCGAAGCATTATTGGAAACCATTATTGTCCAGGGCCATCGCTGTACGTCGACTTGCACTAAAGACTTTTCGTCGTAATCCTACTCCTTATAATTTTGACACATTAACTCACAAAATTGCTGAAAGCCAGCGAATAATGAGACAGGCAAAAGGAGAAAATTGGGTTTCTTTCTGTAGTGAGGTTGATCAAATGACATCAGCTTCGGATATGTGGAAGAAAATGCGTTGGATTAAGGGTCTCCGTAGTGGTGGAAACACTCATGCTTCAGTAGAAATGAAAAATAATTTATTACGTACCCTTACCCCTGACTTTGTGGGACAAAGGCCGCCAGACTTTAATTCAAGTAATGAAATTTTGGAATGTGAATTTACCATGACAGAATTAAATAATTGTTTAAAGAAAAAGGATACCGCTCCGGGGGAAGACGGGATTACGTACTCTATGTTGTTTCGTCTTCCTTCGGTGGCAAAAGATTTTTTACTTAAGCTGTATAATTTAATTTTCAAATTTTCTATAATACCTGACCAGTGGAGGAACATTCTGATTGTTCCTATTCCTAAACCGAATCTCAATGATCCTAGTCTACCTAAATTAAGGCCTATTTCTCTAATATCGTGCTTGTGCAAAGTTTTTCATACTATGCTAAATAAAAGGCTTGAATGGTTCACAGAACGCAACAAATTATTATCAGTAAGAACTACTGGTTTTAGGAAGGGTCAATCATGCTTAGATTGTGTGGCTCGATTAGTTTCAGATATTCAAATAGGGTTGTCAGAGAATTGTCAAACGATGGCTTGTTTTTTGGATATTGAAGGTGCGTACAATAATGTTTCGGTAGATCAGTTAGTTCTGGCACTTGATCATTATAAAGTAGGTTCGAAAATATGTAATTATATATGGTCTTTTTTGAATAGAAGACAATTAAAAATTACAAATGTTGATGGTTCCGGGGACCTTGTTAGATGGACAAATAAGCGACTGGCCCAGGGTGACCCACTGTCCCCTCTTCTGTTTAACTTAATAACTGCAAAAATTCATAATAATAGTTCACTAATCAATGTTTTACAGTATGCAGATGATTTCGTGTTCTATTCGAAAAACAAACAAATTAGTAAATGTGCAAGTGATATTCAAAATTCTGTAAGTACATCTGTTAAGTTATTGAATGACTTCGGTTTAGATATATGTCCGTCTAAAACAAAATATTGTATATTTAGTAGAGGCAGAAGGAGGGATACGGTCACTCTGAGCGTAAACAATATTAGTATAGATAGAGTAGAAATTTTCAAGTATCTGGGCGTCTGGTTCGATAGCTCATTGAAATGGAGTAAACATATAAATGAAGTTAGAGAAAAATGTTTAAAATTAGTTAATATTCTAAAAATTTTAGCCGGTAGATCATGGGGGGTCCATCCTAAACACCTGCGTAGACTGTATATGTCACTGATACGTAGCAGGATAGACTTCGGCTGTTATCTTTACGGTAATGCAGCCAAAACACATTTACTTAAATTAGACAGAGTTCAAAACATGGCATTACGTGTTATTGGTAGCTATATAAGGACTACTTCAGTTCATGTGATGGAATGTGAGTTGGCTATCCCACCGCTTTACTTGAGACGGCGTTATTTGGCATCCAAGTTTTGCCTTAAGGCAAGATCTGACACCGACCATATTGTTGTTCATTCTTTGAAGATTTTGGAGCAGGTATGTCAGAAAAGCTATTGGCGTAATAAAGTTAAGCCTATTTTGATATCGGTATACGCTGAGGTTAAATCAGAAACAATAAAAGCATGTAATCCGTCACCTATGTTCTCTATGTACACTTGGACGTCCAATATGGATATGGAATTCATTTCGCTTGAAATAGAGGATATGAGTTTACCGAAAGGCAGTTATAATATAGATTATCTTAAATTTATGGTCACAAGGTATATAAACATTAAGTTCAAAGGTTGGCAAAAAATATATACAGATGGTTCCAAAACAAAAGACGGTTTAGGTGCAGCGTTTTATGACCCCAGTCATAATGTTAAAGAAAAATATAATGTCGTAGGTAGGACTGATAACAAGACATCTATTATGTATTTGGAACTATTTGCAGTCTCAGAGGCGATATCGTATGTCGGTTCTATGGGTTTTAAAAGGGCAGTTATTTTGAGTGACAGCAAAAGTGCTTTACAACATTTGGCTCGGTGCGCCTCTGGGGTCAGAGGTGCATTGATAGCCTACTCGGTTTTAGACAAAATCCATACGTTGAAGACCAGAGGTATTGATTTGAGACTGCAATGGATCCCAGCTCACATTGGTATACGCTGCAATGAAGTGGTGGATAGTTTGGCCAGGGAGTCTATCTTTACAGGAAGTGAAACATTTATTATTCCAGAATGCAGTGATATATTATTAAAATATAAAGATGATATCTTTAAAAGATGGGATGTGCACTATAATGAGATTTCCTTAAATAAAGGCGTGTGGTATAGAACTTTACAGACCAGGCCTCTTAGTGTACCGTGGTTTGCTTATGCTAATCTTTGTAGGGAATTAATTGTAATAGCTTGTAGACTTCGCTCTGCTCACATGCCGCTGAACAAGTTCAAGCACTTAGTCAAAAAGTCTGATTCACCTAACTGTTCGATTTGTGGAGTTTTAGAGGACGTGCATCATTTGTTAGCGGAGTGTGTTCGGAGTGCAGAGATAAGAATGTATTTTAAAGATAAATATACAGAAAATGTCTTCGATGTAGGTTTTTTTTTGAGTATCCTGTCTGCACCTCTGTCTGAGCAGGCAATATGTTTGTATAAAGCTATAAGTAAACTAGCCTTGTGATAGTATGTACTTTCTAATTAATGTTAACTTGTTAATTTTGTGTTTCTTATTGTGTTTAGAGTATGTTGTAAGATCAACAGGACTGACATAGTCAAATATTGACTCAAAGTCCCGTAACATACAAGAATAAAAAAAAAAAAAAAACTGTGTTTATGTAATACATTGTGTTTATTAGAAAAAAATATATATTAGAAACCTCTATATCATTTTTAAAGACCTATCTATCAGATACCCCACATGTATGGGTAGGTTGAAAATATTTTTTTTGTGTTTTAGTTCCATGTATGGGAACCCCCAAATTTATTGTTCTATTATTGTGCGAAAATCTTAATGTGGTTTACAGAATACATCTACGTGCCTTTCAACAAGAACTATAATAGCTGTACCCTTATAGTTAGGAAAAAAAGTGGCTGTGACATACGGACGGACAGACAGACAGACATGACGAATCTAAAAGGGTTCCGTTTTTTGCCATTTGACTACGGAACCCTAAAAAGAGTCCTTTCAGTATTGTAGGTGGAAATACGAGAAAAAGAAACTTTCTTTTCATACGTATGCATAGAGACCTAGACAATGTTAGCCTTAGAAGTGCCTTTACACAGATGGTTACAATAATAGATAGAATAAGGCGCCCACAGCCCCACTTCGGTCCGTAAGTGACTGGCGAGGTCATGCAACTAGGCTCGCGGTCAGTACATAGATGGGTAACCGCGAAAGTACTTTAATTTCTGAGCGTCTCCGTGCTTTGAGGACACGTTAAGCTGTCGGTCCCGGTTGTAGCCAGTAGGCAACAGTTGTTAAGCCATATCAGAAGCCTAATGAGCGGCTTGAACCACTCTGACACTAGGGTAGCCACTGCCCAAGCGGTAAATAAGTAAGTAAGTAATAATTACCCTGGTTCTCAGAACTGTTCTGATTGTATGGTATCGTAAACAGCTTGTTGCTATAGCTAAACGAGTATACCACAAAGTTATTAAATAGTAATAATGTCTTCATAAAATAATTCATTTGTATTAACGTGATAATCGGTAGTTCTTCACAAAATTTCTTAATAGTGTATCACGGAGGCCATGAGGCTTTGCTTCATAGCCATCTTGAATTTAATTACTTAGGTATTTATAAAGTAAATTTACAAAGTACAGACGCCAGCAAATCCAGCTACCCCAAACTGTCAAATCTCTTTAATAGATTTTCAACTTTATCATATAAGCATAAGGTTCACTTTCAATTGGGGAAATTTGACAGATTGGAGTAGCTTGATATGCTGGCGTCTGTCAACCTTGGCAGAGAATACACGGGAGTTGCACTATGAGCTTAATGAATAAAACTGATAGTAAAATATTGACTGCACGTGTGGCGCAGCGGCTAAGACGGTCGCGTCGCCGCTTCCTGTCCCGGGTTCGCTTCCCGCGCCGGACAACTATTTGTGTGACCTATAAATAGGTGTTCAGAGCCTGGATGTAATTTGTGTCCGTCTATTATATGTTTGTAAAGTACCCCGCGACACAGGGATTAGATTACTTAATGCGCGCGTTGTCTTAAAAAAAGATACAATACCAATAAAAAACCTATAAAATGAATATAATACATTAAAATAAAATAATACTAATAATAATAATAAACCTAACCTAAAACTTAGGATTTCCAATAGTAAATTTAATGAATGGGCAACTCCTGGTATATATAAAAGTCGAGCGAAATTGTACGAGTTATACGGTATGAAAAAATACAGATTTGACTCAGATTTTTTACAATATGTCAAAAATTATTCAAATACGTTCAAAAAAATATGCACTATGGCTAAATCTAATTATATTAGTCGAAAAATACAAAAAGCAGATAATAAAATAAAGACCACTTGGAACATAATTAAT
Organism: Pseudoips prasinana; assembly: GCA_951640165.1. Classification (NCBI taxonomy): domain Eukaryota; kingdom Metazoa; phylum Arthropoda; class Insecta; order Lepidoptera; family Nolidae; genus Pseudoips; species Pseudoips prasinana. Next base: position 14,047,458 of record OX621236.1, on the reverse strand, counting down.
AAAGAAAGTGTTAAGAATATAAGACGTGATAATTATTTGGAATTAAAAATAGATAATACAGTTATTAGTGATAAAGCTGACGTAGCTCATGAGTTAAATAACTTTTTTTCCGCCATACCTGTAACCACCACTCGCTCCTTAAACTCCTCCGAAATTGGCGCCGAACTGCTGCTACGTAATAGCGTGCCAGAATGCAATGTAATTTTTAATTTTGAACATGTTACGGTATCTGATATATATGATATTGTTAACGCTTGAGCAAAAAAATACAGGCGACTTATGGGGTATATCCGTAAGGATTTTAAAAACCATAATTGATGTAATAGCGCCTTACTTAATGGTTATTTATAATCAGTGTATAGATACAGGTACTTTCCCCGACCTAATGAAATGTAGTAAAATCATACCATTGTTTAAATCAGGCTCTAAAGACGATCCCTCTAATTATCGCCCCATCTCCATTTTACCAGCATTCAGTAAAATATTTGAAAAACTCATACTCAAGCAGTTACTCAAGAATTTTAATGTAAACAACCTCTTGCACCAGAACCAGTTTGGCTTTACTAAAGGGCGATCTACAACAGATGCAGGGATTGCACTAATAAAACATATATTTGATGCATGGGAGAAGTCACAGAATGCTTTTGGAGTTTTTTGTGACCTTTCAAAAGCGTTTGATTGCGTTCACCACGACACGCTATTACTGAAATTACGACACTATGGCGTAAGGGAAGTTGCGCTTGACGTTTTATCCTCTTACCTTAATCAGAGAGTTCAGTGTGTCGACGTAGGTGGAGTTAAGTCAAATGATCTACCTGTCACTTTAGACGTGCCACAAGGGTCCATTCTTGGTCCCTTTTTGTTTTTAGTGTATATTAATGATTTACCACATTATTTAAAAAACTTCTGTGATGTAGTACTTTTTGCGCATGACACTTCTCTTATCTTTAAAGTAGATCAAAACAGAGATAACCTTGATGAAATAAATAGTGCTCTCACACTGATTACCGAATGGTTTACGGTTAATAACTTAGTTCTCAATGCCAAAAAAACGAAGTGCGTTAAATTCACAACACCTAATGTGAGTAATGTTGGTGCAGATCTGGTAATGAACAATGAAGTGTTGGAATCTGTTCAATCTACTACATTTCTGGGCTTAACTTTAGACAGAAAATTTCAATGGGGTACTCACATATCCGGCTTGGCTGGAAAATTAAGCTCTGCTGCTTATGCTGTTAGAAAAGTTAGACAACTTACTAACATAGATACTGCGCGCCTGGTTTATTTTAGCTACTTCCACAGTATTATGTCTTACGGTATACTACTGTGGGGTAAGGCGGCTGACATCCACAGTATCTTTATTCTACAAAAACGTGCAGTACGAGCTATTTATCAGCTAGGTGCGAGATTCTCCTTAAAAGAGTTTTTCAAGGAGATAAATATATTAACGGTATCTTCGCAATATATTTATGCTAATATAATTTATGTGCGGCAAAATTTGAATTTGTTTCAAAAGAGAAGTGACACACACACGATAAACACTAGATTAAACACAAATTGTGTGCAGAATCCCATCGTTTACAAAAGGTTCATTGTTCTTTTGTCGGACTGAGTATTCGAATTTATAACAAAATACCCACAAATCTTCAGGAACTGTCCTATGCTAAATTTAAATCAGAGATCAAGAATATTTTAATGAAAAAGGCCTATTACACTCTAAATGATTATTTAAGCGACAAAAACGCTTGGTCGCTTGGTTAAACAAGAGCAACATCTTAGTGTTATGTTAGTGTTATGTTAAGGATATTTCTCAATCGACTATAGAAATAATGCTGTAATAATTTAACTTTATAGATTTTTAGACCTATTATTAAAACAAATGTGTATTATCTTGAACATGTCAAACGCTGTTCGGCCGAAGGCTGTTAACGACTTCAATATGAACTCCCCTTTGTAAGCTCGTCATGCTCCCATTGCATGTTAATGCTTGCGGTGGCGTTGTGGGTCGGGTCGTTTCCTTCCCTCTAATATGGCGAGGGAGGCGATGGCTGGCCCACACGTCATACTCGTGAACGGGTGCTGCTTGCGGTAACTGGTCGAACTGCTGTTGGGGTACTCATATTTTTTTTTTTTCGCCTCTGCTAGACTTCGTTTGACTTGTTAATTTTATAAATGTACGCGGATGCACCCACCGTTTTTTCGTCTAGCAAGAGGATGTTCTAAGTGCTTGAGTGAAATTGAATGCTATTGCTTATTTATTTTATTATGATTCACTGAATGACAACGGTTCTGTGCGTGCATTAGCCTACATAACAACCAATCACAATGTAAGTAAAATACATGACATTTAAAAAAAAATCGTAAACTGAAAGTAAAAGAAGACGAAAAAAGCAAGCCCGGAGTTTCTTTGTGGCTTTCTTCTCCGGGTCGTCCACCTAGGCAGCTAGAGAAAGCCGCATCCTAGCTAGGGTAGGTTCCTCAGCGGCGAGGATCACTTTGGCCCATTAACGCGTGATCGGTGATCCCGTGCATGTGATCACACCCTCACTTAGAATTTCGTCTTTTGCTTTAGTCTTTAATTCTTTAATTTTAATATAGTAGAACTAAATTTCAAAATAATAGATTAGTAAATTGTTATTTATTTAAGGATTTCAGAAAATATATGCGATAAAACAAACCGCACGGACTGACAAATTAATTTTTTTTTGTAACTTTTTACTATCCACTATGTTTATGTACTGCATTGTGACCTTGACAAGTACAAGTGTATGTTAATACCCAAGTGCTGAATAAAAATTTCATTTCATTTCATTTTATTACAATAATAATATCTAGGGACAATGTCACACAGATCATCCTAGCCCCAAACTAAGCATAGCTTGTACTATGGGTACCAGGCGACGATATACATACTTATATAGATAGATAAATACTTAAATACATAGAAAACATCCATGACTCAGAAACAAATATCCGTGCTCATCACACAAATATTTGCACTTACCGGGATTCGAACCCAGGACAGCTTCGTAGGCAGGAGCACTACCAACTAGGCTACGGTGACCGTAATGTGATGATTCTGTCCATTACATAAAATTTTGGTTATATGCTTCCGAGTTAAAATATAGAACTAGTAGGTACTAATAATAATAAAATAATAAATAAATATTCTGTGACAGCTAACACACTGTTATCTGATCCCAAACTAGGCAGAGCATGTACTATGGCAACCAGACATACTTAATATTTATAAATACATACAATAAAATTATACACAGATACAGAACAAATAATAGTGCTCATCACTCAAAGATTTGCCCTGGATGGGGGTTGAACCCACAACCCCTGCTTTCGCAGTCAGGGTAACCACTACTCTAAAATGCCAGTCAAAACAGGATTAATTAATCTCAAAAATATAATTCCTTAGTATGTTGAACAACTTACTAAGGAATTACTTCTGAGGAATTGTACACACTACGTTTAAATTCACTAATTTGAACTAAGAACCGTTTTTGGCTTAACTTAAGGCATTTAGTGCTTTAAGAATTAAAGATAATTTTTGGTTTAAATTATTAACTATTATTAAGGAATTTATATTTTTTTTGTCATGTAAATTATAATTTGTTTTGTGGATTATGACGAGTACTATAAACATGTTGTTCATTATTTTGTGTACGGTATATGATAAATTTACGGGCTGGTTGGCGTAGTTGGTAAATACATGCCTTTTACGCCGCAGCTCGTGGGTTCGATTTCCATCCAGGACAGTTATTTGTGTGCTTTTACATATGTGTTTGTTCTAAGTCTGGATGTAATTATCTATATAAGTATTAAGCAAGTATTTCCATTAAAAGTAATATATCAGTTATCTGGTTTCCATAGAACAACGTCTGCTTAGTTTGGGATCAGATGGCCGTTTGTGACTAATGTCCCAGGATATTTATTTGTTTTATTTATTGATAGTATTGTAATAGGATACAGCCTGTATGACCTGCTGATAATAACTTTCACGGTTAAAAATATGCAGCCCTATGTCCAACCGAGGGCTATTGGTTAGCTTTTTGGGTAACTGAAACTATCCAAATAACATCGAGACGCAGCGACAAAACCGTGACCACCATAAATATTGGTAACAATCTTTTTGCATTGAAAAATCTCTATAGGAAGTAGGTTACATTTGAGAAACAGTATTTTTTAATTGAAATATCTTTATTTCACTCAGTTTCTGTCATAAAGTTAGTATACCTAGGTATAGTGCGACAAGGATCTTTATGAACGTGGCTGAAAGTGGAACTAACGCCGCTGTCTTGCAAAGTGTCTCTTGGACAGTTCTGCCACAGCTTGCTTTGCTGATTGTTGTTACGTTTATTATTGTATTATTGGGTTTAGAACACTAGCAATTTGCTAAAAGTGGTGTAAGGGAAATGGTCCTAAAGTTTAAGGAGTTTTTCATGAAAGAAAAATACAATGTAGGCCCGATAATTTCATTTGAAAAAGTTAACGTGCGAGTTGCCGTCGCGATAGGTAAAGGTTACCATGCTTGATTTTTAAGTCGCAAGTGTATTTTATTACGTTAGATTTTTTTACATTCATGTAGTATTCAGTAATGTGAATGAAATATTAATTTAGAAATAAATTTATTTATACAGATAAAAAATACTCTTTTCTTCCCTTGTGCTATCAAATTATTGATTACAATAAATCAATAATATATGGGGTACTCAATAAACTTTTAGAGTTAGATATTCCTGGGACATTATTCACACACGGCCATCTGATCCCAAACTAAGTAAAGCTTGTACTATGGAAATCAGATAGCTGATATACTACATATACTAATTTAGTAAATACCCAGGATACAGGACAAACAGACATGTTGATGCACACCTCAGTAGGATAAAAAAAAGAGAACTAGGCCAACTGGCCCGTCAAAGTTATACAATTGATACAAAATACAATGGAAACAGTCTATTGCCATTTTTACATTTTCCTATTATATTAGGGAATTTTCTTAAAAGTAACCCTTGCCGTCATAGTGTCGCCCTCCCACAAATGTCAGTCACGTTCATAAAGATCCTTGTCCCACTGTACTAACTTTATGGTTTCTGTATACTTCTGATGTACAAAGAAGATATAACAAATGACTTTTACTGACATATCTGACGTCTAGCGTCAAGCATAGAGGTCAAAGCATGCTCTGTGCTCAGAATGTCACTTAGTAGATCTTTAATTTATATATAATGCCCTGGGCTAAAATTTTATACTACCTGTTTCACTTACCCCGCAGTATACATAAAATATATTATTATATTTAACCACTTTATATATTTATTTAATGTAACTGCAAATCCAATGAGTGTTTCTATGTCTTCAACATCTTCTGATGATAGTGACAATTTTGGATACTGCCAATATGATTATCTACCAGAGTACAATGGAAGAGCTTCGAGAGCTGAACACCGCACACCTTTCTACCCCACTATGGGCCAACCACTGATATATTACTCTGAAGTTGTAAGTTTTCTATAATTACTTGCAGAATTCATTATTAAAGCACAAATTGACTGGCTGGTTGTGTGATGAACACGATTATTTGTTCTGTATCTGCGTGTTATTAATGTATAACATGAATGCATTGAGAAATATATAAGGACGTTTATCAGCAGTCTGGTTGTCGTAGTACAGGTTATTCCTAGTTTACAGGTACTTCATCTTGCCGATTATTTACGGACCGGTGAACACAAATACGTAATAATTATTAATTCGCGTACAGAAAACCACTATAAATTATATATATATATATATATATATATATATATATGCTATATTACTACAAAAGTTTTAAGTATTAGGAGGATATAATTTCTTGGGTAAATTTAGCACCCTAAAATATCCCATACTATTAAAAGTAATAAAATAAAAATAATAATATAATTTCACAGAAACATAACCAGCCATTGAAACAGACAACTCGAACCAGAGAACATCGGCAACACCATAACAATTATTTGGTGAAAGCCTTCAAATGGTACACCAAGGTAACATTTTACTCTTATTGCAAAGATATCGACAATAATCGACATATCTGTTAATGTGCTCAAATTTAAGATTTTACATTTGAGCACATTTAAATTAGAACTCTGTAATTGTGCTCAAATGTAAAATATTAAATTTAAGCACATTTACAGAATTTGGAGCTACCAAAAATGAGGTGAAACCACTGTAGTAATAATTACCCATTGCGAATTTATTTGTGACACTGATAATGTAATCTTCTAACTGGGCATAATTTGCCGATCTGGAGGTCTTTAAATAGACTTCAGACTCAGGTCGAGGCTATTCACTACTATTCAGTTAAAACTTTCGGCGAGTAACCAGCGGGTTGGGGTTTGTTAACTTGTTTTCCACCGTAAGATGAGAAAATACTTTGTCTTCTTCCAACAAATAAGAATTAAGACGAAAATATAATTTTAACTTGGGTCTTAAGCCTTTGAGTGCGTTGAAGTCTTTTATACGGAAGACGGCGGCAGCCTAACTTCACAATTTACTACATTGTTATATTCTAAAACAATGTTAATACAATAAAAATAATATTATTTTTGTTTTATATTTTTATTCTTGTCTGTAATTCGAAAATAAAATTTTCCTAAGTATATCAAAAAGAATATAAAGGAATATTGTGATTTACATTGATAATTTTGACTCAAATTTATATTTACTTACACTTCCATACAAAGAGTTAATAAACTTAATGGTTACTTACGTATGTTGTTATATGTTTCTTTTTTATTTACATTTTGTTTTACTGCTCTGGCTTCTTTGGCCTTATGAGCCTTCAGTAAATATATTTATATATCATTAATTTCCGTCATTGTCAAGTAAAGTCCGTCACAGTCAAGTCATACATAGGTAGTCCTTGTCCAACCCCAGTAAAGCCGTGGAGACTTTACTAGAGGCTTTTATGGAGTTTTGGTTACAACACGGAAAATCACAATTCACGGCAATATCGCACTTTCCTCCACTTGTGTACGTTGTCGACGATGTTATGTCTAAAAATCCACCATATTTACACATAAAAACTCGAATTTACACCAGTTTTTGAAAATAAAACATAGCCTCGATGCGTCTTTTTCCGCGTTGGCGCCAAAACTCTGTTGTTATATGATACGATAAGTGTTGCTTGCTCTAACAATCAACAGATGACAGTGTGTGCTCATAGCCAGTTGCCCTAGTCCAGGTCGGTAAAAAAGTAGTAAGTGATTGCTGGCTCGTGGCACCTAAGCGCCAAATTATTTAACCACCACAGGTATAATGTCTGAGCGTCTTCGTGCTTTGGCAGCTCGGAGATTTGCTAAAGTGTCCGCCAGATAAGAAAAAAATAAAAGTTATTGACTCGACTTGTACCAAAAAGTCCGGAAAACTTCGTCAGAGATCGCCCCTCATACAAAACTGTCGCTAATAATGCATCGGTCGAGTTTCATAATACCATACACGTAATCCCAACGGAATAAGTAAGAAATACGTAAATTTGAAGAATGATTGTGATATATATTTTTAATTTAAAAAAATACATATTCAATCAATGAAATATGTAATTGCTATTGTTTATGTATTACAAAAATAATTTTCGTGGTGTGTTTTTTTTTTCTAGATTACTTATGTTTTCAACTTATATTTTAATATAAGAACATGCCATAATTCGATTTATTTATTTAGCTTTAACTTATATTCATAGAAGTATACAATTCATTAAAATAACCGAATCTTAAAGTTCTTACCAGAAAATTTGATTTTTTGGGTTATGCCCTCACACTCGGCGCTGTGTGTGACGTCAGAGCTAGTCAGGGGTGCATTACCTTTCCGCCATTTTGTAATTATGTACTTAACGCATCCTTCGTCTCGAGTGTCATAATGTCATTACTCATTCCAAATCTGGTTTGCGCGTAGGGTTGACTGAGCGTACGTACTCCATAATCGGAAAGTTTTCACGAATTTGTTGTTATTTTGTTACTGTTAATTGTTTTAGTGTTTTGTTTTGTTTTGTTACTTTGATACTGTTTCGTTTTATTTTTGTAATTGTTAATGAGTGAAGAAGTGAGAATGGATCCACCAACAACTCAAAAAAGGCGACGGCAGAGAATCGTTGAACCTCAAGCAGGTTGGTTAAATTATTTTTAATGTATACCTATGAAATAATAGACTAATGACGGACTTATGTACGTAATTACTTCATATTTAACCGTGTAAATAATATGTGGTGAATATTAACTTTAAATATTTTAAAATTATTTTTTTATTTTTGTTTTTTATTCGCTTTCACGCTTGAACGGGCACAGAGACAACCATATTTTATGCATTGACAATTATAATTAGATAACATTTTTTTGCGTTTATCGTGTTTTTGATCGATAAAGTAATGTCAATAAAATTTTAAAACTGAAGCTATCTTCACACTATGAGACATATATTACATCTCGAGATATAAATTAATATCGCTCACCGTACTTTAAAGTGGAACCGTTTGCACTGAGATGTAATATATATTACATGTTTCTTTTGTTATCTCGGGATAAACTATACATTATATCTCATAGTGTGAAGTCAGCTTTAGACTGCATTATTATACTTAATAGTAAAGTACAGTGCAAACTCCATTTAAAGGCTTGTGCAGACCAGCGCGATTTGTCGCGCGACGCGATATTTAACAATGCAATTTCTAAGAAATTCTATTGTTTAATATCGCGTCGCGCGACAAGTCGCGCTGGTCTGCAAAAGCCTTAATGCCACTCGATTTAAAAAACATTAATTTTTTTGTTGTAATTAGCATGCACGTGTTTACCTCGGCTGCTAAACTGTCGTTATGTTGTTATGCATTGTCTATACGTTATCATGTTGCTCACAAACTTCATGGATCTCCCTTAAGTGTCGCTAGAGTTTACACTGTATTTTTTAAATGCTTGATTATAGGTCCCTCATCATCGCAACCATTACATTCTCCAATTAAAAAGAGAAAAAGTACGATTTTGTCTGTTGGCGAGAAAACCATAGTATTAAATGTATTTAAACATACTAAAAATACTTGGCCTGAGAATGAATACCGCTCCAATATGGCTATGGTTAATAAGACTGCAGAGATAACTGGCGTAAGTAAAAGTGCTATTTACGGAATTTTGAGGGAATATAAAGATACCCATGAACTGAAACCCAAGGGGATGATAAAGAACAAATTAGGCATAATCCAAAAACTGGATAGTTTTGACAAGACAGCTATAAGGCAAAAAGTGCATAGATTTTTCATGGAAGGTGAGCTGCCTACAATTGATAAAATACAGCAGAAAATAAATGAAGATGACACTTTGCCCAACTTTAGCAAAACTACCTTAAGACGTGTTCTTAAACATTTGAAATTTAAGTACCAAAAAAAGAACAGGAAAAGTGCCTTAATAGAACGTCCAGAAATAATTCTGTGGCGAACTAAATATTTAAAAGAAATGGAAGGCTACAGAAACGAAAACCGTAATATCTATTACCTGGATGAAACTTGGGTCAATGCAGGTAAAAATCAATTGTCATACTATGAGTCACTAATTTATACAATTTGCACCCTCATTTTCTTCCCTTGTAGTTTGGTGCATTTATTTATCCTTAATTATTTTAGGTCATACTGTTGCGAAAGCTTGGACCGATACCACTGTGACGTCATCACGCCAAGCATTTTTGGAAGGTCTGTCGACTGGCGCTAAAAACCCTACAGGAAAGGGCAGCAGACTCATTGTAGTGCATATTGGCAATGAAAATGGCTTTTTGGACGATTGTCAATGGGTCTTCGTTTGTAAAAAGACTGGTGATTATCACGAAGCCATGGATGCCGTTCATTTTGAAGAATGGTTCGCGAAAGTTTTAAATAAGCTGCAACCTAATGACGTTGTTGTTATGGATAACGCAAGCTATCATTCCAGGTACCTACAACTTACATAAAGGGCCAATTTTATTTTTGTTTTTTGTTATAATTATTCTAAATTTTATACAATGACTTTCAGACGATTGGAAAAAATACCCACATCGTCTTGGAGAAAGCAACAGATCATGGACTGGTTGCAAGATAAAGAAATCGCGTTCGACCAACAGGACACAAAAGCACATCTAATCGTAAAAGTCCAATCTGTGAAAAGTGGTTATCAAAAATATGCAATTGATGAAATGGCGAAAGAGAAAGGCGTAATAGTATTACGGTTACCGCCTTATCATTGCGAGCTCAATCCAATAGAGCTCGTATGGGCGGACACGAAAAGTTACGTTGCTCGACACAATACAACATTTAAATTAACAGACGTTAAAAAATTATTTAATGATGCCTTAAATCAGGTAACACCTGAAAAATGGAAAAATTGTGTCGACCACGTCAAAAAGGAAGAAGTCAAGATGAAGGGACTCGATCATCAGATAGATAAAACAGCCGATCGCTTTATTATACACGTAACAGACTCTTCAGAAAGTGAAATTTCCGTGAGTGAAAACACGGGCACGGGTTCAGATTCCTCTTCCGAATAGTGACTGTCGTGTGTTCCAATTATTAATAAATAATTTAATACGAAACTATGAGCCTATTTGAAATATATGATTTGACTTTGAATTTGGTTTAAGAGTTTCATTTAATAAATACCTTCCAAAATAAACACAACTGAATATGGTTTTGGCCAAAAGGTTTGTAACTCAAGCCCAGTGAACGCGTCAAGGACACCCCTTACCGCGATACGTTTGTTATGATCGTGTTAGCGACACTTCCTTTACATTTTTTTCGTATCGTTTTGAAATATTGGATTACATTGGTAGACGGGTGTTAACGACTTTTAGTTTTTTCTTATCTGGCGGAGACTTTAGCGTTTTCAAGCATTTCAGTCCACGTAGCAAAATAGTAAGAAAATGTTCATTGTTTTAAATTTAATCTAATACTTAGAAAGTATACATTTAAGTTAAAAAAAATGTCTTTTTTAAATTATACATATAGAAAGTATTGCATTTAAGTTAAAACAATGATAATTTATTTGTTAGCTACATTGACTCAATTGAGCCTCTTCATTCTTCTTTATGAGTCATATTTTTCTCTAATGACCTTAAGGTCTGTATCCGTCCGGACACTTTTAAGTAAGGTTGTTTACGGATGATAGCATGGGATCCAATCTCGCTTCCACAAACATGCTAGACGCAGTACAAAAATGGGGCAGTAGGGCCAGCCCGTTTTTGTACTGCCGTTTTTATATTGGACTCGCAAAGTATTGAAGGAACTCACCGTATAGCTGACCCTTAGGCATTTGTATTGGAAGTTTGTTAATGCCAAACTTAGTAAGTTCTTTTTAAATAGTGTTATTTTGACTACCTACGGGCCAGCACATTACTTTGGCATTTTTTTAAGGTTACCTATTATATTGTAGCCGTACCTCATGCGATTGTCTAGTTTGCTGTGATTTAAACTAACATCGCATTCGGATTGCTGTGTGGTGACGGCAACGAATATCAGAATATCATCACCCCATCTCATGCCGTGGGGGGAGTAGAAGTCGACACGACGGAATATATACCAGAGGAAGGGCAGCAGCTTCTATCTGAGTACTATGCCCATTTTACTGCGATCGCCAACCCGCCTGCCAAGCATGGCGATTATGGCATATCCTCCTGAGATGATTTTTGGGGGACACTTTTGTCCAGTGGACTTCTTACAACTGGTATGATGAAAGAAAGAAAGAAAATACATTTATTCAGTAACTATGCTGAAACTAAATTTTTCTCGCCTTTTATCATTAGGAACATACCCGAAACAAAAACTATCCCTACGGATCTCTTCAAGACTTTGCCTCTTGGCTGGATTACAAATATGATGAATATATTCAAGAGAAGAAGATGGCAAACCAGCAGCCGGGCACTCCCACTGACATCCCGCAAAGGTACTTTATATAGCAGTGCCCGCAGACTTCGTTCCGCGTTATAAATATTTTTGTTCCTGCCAGTTTTTTCATAGCCTATGACACTCCACAATAACATAGCTTTCTATTGGTGAAATAATTTTAAAATTCGGTTCAGTAGATCCATAGATTATCCTTTACAACGACACAAACACACAAACGTTACCTCTTTATAATATTAGTATAGGCAAAGAGTGTAGGGTATAAAGAGAATTATTTGTTTTTATCTGCTTTATCGAATTACAGTCGTGGCAGCTAGTATCAAAGGAAATTAGCCACCTGCGCCGCATATATAATTGTGCATAAGAATGTACGAAAATACTCTATTTCCCCATTTTCATGATGTAATAGGCAAGCTATCCGACACGAATAGAAAGAGGTGGTCAGAGTCACGGGGTTTGGCACCACTAATTTCAAACTCCGGGCTGAACTTGACAATTTTTAATGGCAAGCAAATCCCATCGTCATGGCCTCATTATCTGTGTGTGTGATAATAAATAGTTGTCCTGAGTGTGTGGATGTACTTTGTGTCCATCAAATATATGTTTGTAATGTCCCCGCGTCATAGGGATTAAAAAAGCAAGTGTGGGAGCTATCTTTAAAAATAATCCTGTGTTTGAGTTGCGTTTTGACTGAATGCGTTTCACGGTGAACGAAACGAGGGGCAGTCTTTAAACGACTTTTATAAGTTTCATAACAAACAAATGAACACACATTTATTTTTCCGTTTCAGGCAAACGGATAAAACTAAGAAAATGTTACGTATTAAAAGGTAATGTATTAATCATCTAGATCATTCAATTAATATATAAAAGAAACACGATATTATTTTAAAAATATGTGATGTATTTTTTTTTTCAATAAATATGCAAGTCTATCGCAATATATTTTCAAAGTACAAATATAAATACAAATATATTTTATTGTGTACACAGGTATAAATAAGTAATAAATAATACATATATATTTTCGTCGAGACTCAGTTAGTCAAACTAAATTTTCAAACCAAAATACCCGAGCTGGTATTTGAACCCAAGACCTCACTATCATTATCTGCCGTTCACAAACACTCTATGCCTAGATTAACGAGGCAGCCAGTATAACAGCATTCCATGTACAGACGCCAGCACATCCAGCTACCCCAGTCTATCACATTCTTTCATATATTTTCAAATTTCGTATAGTGAACAATAAGGTCATAGGTCACATTCACTTTCAAATTTATCACACAAGCATAAGCTTATGTGATAAATTTGAAAGTGAATGTGACCTATGACCTTATGGATCACTTTAAATTGGGGAAATTTGACAGATTGGGGTAGCTTGATGTGCTGGCATCTGCATCAATTCTCTAATTTTTTTAAATATTTTTATTTTAGTCCGTGGCATAAAGGTGGACACAAAAAACCCAAATGTATGGCTAATACGTAAGTACTAATTAATTATTTAACGTTAATTTCATGCAATAAAAAGAGAAAGCACACATGAATTGTTCTTGTTTCATTTGCAGAGGTGTAGAAAATAAGTGCTGTGAATTCCTTATGCAGCCTGAAAGCACTAAGTGGACTTCGGAGAATGCGTAAGTGATCTTTTCGCAATAGAAAAACATTTTACTAAGTCTGGGCAGTGTACGGGAGGCCTGCCGTAAGTGACGAAATGACAAATCGCAAAATGGCGGCCAATATGGAATATATAGGTTCTATAGATATATAAAATCAGTCCTTAGTAAACAGTAAATTTACTCAACCGGAAACTATAAACTTAAATACCCCATACACAAAATGTAACTTAAATAACAGAAAAAGAATTTTATATCTTAATTTTTCTTAAAAATCAACTCAAATTGAAATAAATTTTATTCAGTCAAATTTACGTTATTATTAATTTCAATGATTATAAAATACTACGTAGAAGTGTATTTAAGACCAAGATTTACCTTTCATTTGGCATACTATTACATTTTAGTTCGTCCTAAATATTCTCCAAACTCAAACAATTAACCGAAACTTGATACACGTAGTATAACTTGCCATGGGTATATAGGAACTTAATTATTTCTTAATTAACTTAATTTGAATCCAGGATCAATTTCCAAAATTCACCGGTCAGTCTTGTAGAATAATGTCTTCAAAACATATGTTGACTTCACGTGTGGCGCAGTGGTTAAGACAGTCGCCTCGCCGCTTCGTGTCGCGGGTTCGAGACCCGCGCCGGACAACTATTTGTGTGACCCATAAATAGTTGTTCTGAGTCTGGATGTAATTTGTGTCCGTCTATTATATGTTTCTTAAGTACCCCGCGATACAAGGATAAGATTCCCTAGTGCGGGAGTTGTCTATATAAAAAAAATAATTCTGTGTGTACTTATGTACACGCGTTAGAAGTTATACTTCTTTGGCGTATGGAAAAAAATAACTAAAATGCAGTAGTGATTAACGATAAATATTAAAATTAATCAAAAAGATTTTATTTAAATAAAATACTAGAATATACAACTTGAATAGTTATCAATTTTCATACCACCTAGAACTAACTTCATGCTGTTAAATTTAGGTGTCAGTGTGCGCGCACATCGTAAAAATTCACTCTCATCTAGAACTAACTTTATGCTGTTAAATTTAGGTGTCGGTGTGCGCGCGCATCGTAAAAATTCACTCTCATAATTTTTTCTCCATCGCGCCAAAAGAAGTATAACTTCGAAAAAGACGTGTGGCACTCGGAGACTGCCGCGGTAAAGCTATTGCATTTTTTATCAACTTATGCAATTATAATTATTTATTTATTTTATACTACTGCATTTGTGATAATAATAATAAAATGAATGTATATAGAGTACGAACTCATTTTCTTTCACAATTTTTTCGTGACTTTCTTCATTAATAAATGCACTTTGTTTATTCATATTTAAAATACTTTGTACACAAATTATACGAGTACAGATATTCACCTATATACTTTCTCACAAACAGCTGATTACGGTAGTTTTCCAATACAACCAATGCCACCTAAAGGCGGGTTGCTGAACTAAAGAGACAAGCGTGATATTTCAAAAAGTTCTGGTATTTATCGATAGATGGCGGTCGGAGTGGGCGGTGTTAGGTTTTTTTCGTTACGGAATTTCTGGATTCGGTCCTCACGCTCAAGGCCCGCGATAGAAGCTATGCAATTGCTTAATAAAAAAGCAACCAGTAGCTTTACATAACGACCGAACAAACAAACATATGTAAAGTTAAAAACGAAGAAAATAAGTAACAGGATACCTATATTATTCTTCGACCATTATTTTGTAAATATATTCACTGCATTGACCCTCTTATATTCATCATTGTCATTCGTTTTATAATAGTAGTGGATATCTAAAATGGAATTTGAATAACTACATCTAAAGTTTTCTGTCATTAATGGATAATGTACAGACGCCAGCACATCAAGCTACCCCAATCTGTCAAATTTCCCGAATTGTAGGTGAACCTTATGCGATTGTGATAACGTTGAAAATCTATAAAAGAAATTTGACAGATTGGGGTAGCTGGATGTTCTGGCGTCTGTACTTGTATTACCTTTTCAGATGTACGACACCGTGTTGTAAATCAAACATTACAATGACCTCATCTGAAACTCCAGACCAGCCTAAAAGGAGGAAGTCCTCTAGCTTGACCTTTGTACCATGTGACAAGGAGGACTGCTACCCCATAGATATCATGAGAGTACAAGAGGGCCCCAGTGTAAAAGGTTTGCACAACAAGGGTGACAGAAGTAGGTACAGATCTAAAGTTTTGCGGGCGGAAGTGGAGTGCCAGTGTCCTGATGAAAGCGTAAAGCTGACTGACACTATCACACAGTATGAGTGCCCTATCACATGTAAACAAACACAAAAGGTAAGTATTGATTGCTCCTTAAAACCAGTCTTATAACTCATACAATTTTTGATGTGAAACATCTATAGCCGCACGTAAAACAGATTTCTGGCGTGGCGACGCATGCCGTGGTTTTTTTTTTTAGTTCCTATCAATATGTTCTTTTCGACTTCGACTTCTACTTGGACTTCGACTTCGTCTTCGATTTCGACATGACTTCGACTTTGACTTCGACTGCGACTTATACTTCGACTTCGACATCGACTTCGACTTCGACTTCGACGTCGACGTCGACTTCGACTTCGACTTCGACTTCGACTTCGACTTCGACTTCGACTTCGACTTCGACTTCGACTTCGACTTCGACTTCGACTTCGACTTCGACTTCGACTTCGACTTCGACTTCGACTTCTGCATATTACTTTTACAAAATAATGTCGATGTTTCACATCTGCCAGGCGTCCCGTGACGGCTCACATTTTTTTTTTAATACTTGGGTATTAAACAAGGGTTTTCTATTTGTAATCCCAATTTATTAGAACGCTCTTTCTTTTTAAGCATATAGATAGCCTAGGAGGCTTTCACTGAGACGCTCTCAGGCTACAACTGCAAAAAAATTGACTACCGTAGAGAATGATTTCCTTAATCCATAATGCAGGACACTTGAGCCTAAATCAGAGTCCTTTTTGTTATACTAGCAAGTCGGCAAACACGGTCACCAAGACGAGTGGCATCACTCACGTGTTGCCGAGCATTTCCCTTCTCTGATGATTACTTATCATCTTTCCTACCTCTCTGAGGATATGTAATCATCAGAGAGCGGGTGAATATTCGGCAACGCGTAAGTAATGCCCTTTGTGTTTGCTACCACGTTGGATCATAAGGTATTCTGTACTCGTATTCTATTAGATTGTACACTATGCTGTAGTGTTAAGAGTTTTGTATGTCTGATATTTAATATTATGGATATACTTCCAGCCATCGACACACATGGTGAATGAAGATCCTTGTGGCTGTACCATGAAACCCTTGGCTAAAGCATCACAGGTTAAATTTCAATTTGTTTAATTTGGTTTTTTTATTGCTAGCCAGTCCGGAATAGTAGCCTAGATCACCAATTTCGGGGATTTCTGGTAGCCTTAATCATATAATATGGACTTGTTATTACTGTGGTTTGAAAGGGGATGTAGTCACAAAGATTGAAAAAGGAATGCTAAGATGGTTTGGGCATTTAGAAAGGATGAATGAAACAAGATTGACAAAAGAAGTATACCTGGCCTGTGTGAATGGTACAACCAGAAAGGGGAATACCTCGTAGAACATTCTTTGACTGAAAGTCCAGGTCAGAAGTACCCTAAACCATGTGTGAAGAATATAGTGTCAGTAAACGAGGCGAAAGAGGTGTGCAAGGATTGTGACAAATGGAAGTCCGTTGTCTCTGCCTACCCCTTTGAGAAATAGGCATGTGTCTATGAATGTATGTATTACTGCATAAATTCTTCTTAGAATGTTAGTTAGTAATGACTTGAATTGATGCAGTATACGGGTGGCTCAAAGAGGAGAGTTCCTCTTAGTCGCCCATATAATATCGTAAAATCAGGCACACCTATCCTTGCCACTACATTTTTATGGAAATAAATCGCTCTGGCTCGGAAGACTATGGTGGCATGCAGTTTCAAAATATAGAAAAGTAAAAAAATAAAGTGAAACGTGGTCGTGGCGCTTTAACGGTCTTACTCTAGGCCAGTCGAACAGTATCACGAGAGTGTCTAATACACTTGGCATGTTGTAGGTAGGTCGTTGTGTCCTCATTCGGTCCATCTAAGACTTTCGTAGTACGATGGTGCTAACTTTATATCTAATTAATTTGACTGGCGTAACCACCAAGCGACTTGGATGGTGCAAGGCTATGTGCTCAAGGGTAGTAACAAACTTCGGAATACGCTCCAGGTTTTCTACGTCAAATCCTTTATATTATTTTAAAATTAACGCGGACTGAGTCGCAGACAGAATCTAGTCAAACGTATTTTCAGCTGTCAACACGTAAGCAACCCACATCTACCGTGCAAGAGACAATTTCTTGTTTATGCAACAAATACGTATCTAAACAGGTACTTACAATTTATCATCTGGCAAGTAATTCCAATCAAATAGGTACAGACGCTAGCACATCCAGCCACCCCAATCTGTCAAATTTATTTAAAAGATTTTCATTTTTATCACAAAAGTTTCAGGTTCACTTTCAATTGGGGAATTTTGACAGATATGGGTAGCTTGATGTGCGGGCGTCTGTACCAATAAGAGTAATGAAGTTGACGTTGTTCAGAAAAAATTAAGAATCCGATGAAAAATGTTCAGGTTTACTTTTAAAACACCAACAACCTCGCTGCTGGACTTCGGAAACAACTAGAACAAAAGTTGTTGCTTATGATGTTAGCTATCTAGTCCACTAGTTAGCTAACATCATAAGCAACTATTAATTCATTATTAGTTATTATGTTATGTTTGGACATAACATAATAACTAAAAAAAATTACACGGTTGAGTCGCGACTAGAGAGGTTCAGGGTTAGTTTTAAAGGCGCTAAAGCTGCAATCCGTGCCCTCGCCAGCGTATATTACATAATCTTTGTGATGCGCGTAGAGTTACAATCATTCAAGCGGGAAATTAAATTAATACTTATTGTTGTACGAAAATAAAATCTAACAAATTATCAAAAGTTGTAGAAAAAAAGTTAGTGATAATGATTAGATGAATATTAGCTATCTAGTCTTGCATGGTTATTAGTGTTTTACAAGTAGCCCTGTATATCTAAAATTACCCCTCATCTCAACTCTTTCGGGGCAAATGAGTCGTCACGGTGGATTATCTGACAAAGACCAAGTAGTCCGGTCATTTTAGACAATTGAAATAAAGAAAATTCCGACAGAGCCAAATCTTCGTAGAGACCTTAGGTTTACCACAAGTAATAAAGTGTCAAAAGTCCCCATCAGTCCCATGTGAGCTTAGGGACTTATTCGGGGCCCAAGGTAAAAATTTTAGGTTTTTTGGATTTTTCTCGAAAACGGTAAGTTTTATCGAAAAAGTATCTTTGAGCAAAGTTGTAGATCTTAAAATGCTCTATAAAAATGGTCTCAATAATTTTTTCTGTAAGACCCACTATTTCCCAGATATTGCGCTTGTAAGAATCATGTTCTACATAGTATGCACACATATGCCACGTATATACATATTTAGGTACTCAAGCATAAATGCCCACTCGTGTCTCTGTTATGTATACATTATACTATTCTAAGAAAATTTACTCTAAAATGACCGCCGGTCCCTTACCGAATCCCCTCTACTTGAATAACATCTGGCCTTGAAAAACATCTGCCTATTCTTTTGTCCATGTGGTGTCGTTCACGTATATCTGCTTCTTTTAGTGTTGAACAGGCAGTTCGAGTACTATACGTATTTATTACAAGCGTCTACTATTGAAGTTAGTGCTATTTATATTTACATACAGTTACGGTAGTATTTGATGGCTATAGTGACACAACATAGAACATAAAAGCTGCAGAACAACGTCGTCATGCGACAAAAACATCCTCAGTTCATCATCCTAATGTTTGACGAATTTATGACAGTTCCAGTTATTCAACAACATGTTTTTTGCAAACATTAATAATAAATCTCGTTTTATTTCTATGTTGAGTAACAAATTAACAGCTGAAAATATTGCCGTGAAACAAGCTCCGAATGACGCCGATGTCCTCATAATTGAAACAGCAATAGAACAATTTAATGCAAGAAATACAACTATTGTAGTGGGTGAAGATGTTGATTTATTAGTACTACTCACTGCAAGGACTCCATCTGATAAAATTATTTACTTTTTAAACATGGGAAGGCGCAGCAACGGACAGAAATATATTCTTCTAAAA
The DNA here is from genome assembly GCA_951640165.1 of Pseudoips prasinana. NCBI lineage: Eukaryota > Metazoa > Arthropoda > Insecta > Lepidoptera > Nolidae > Pseudoips > Pseudoips prasinana. Next base: position 14,027,715 of record OX621236.1, on the reverse strand, counting down.
GTTTATCAGCTTATCCAAAATGCCAAAACTTTATTTTATTTTTACATGCGATAACCGAATGCGATACTACGTCAGCAATGTTTAGAGGGGGCAAAAATTCAGTATTAAAATTATTTGAAAAAAATGATTTGATTGACTGCGCAAAAGTATTTACAGAAATTAATTCTTACCTCAAATACTAATTTCTAAAGGAATTCGGTTTCTTCTTGCGGTTCATGGAGCTCCAAAAAAAATGATTGCATAGATACGTACAGATATTTAACATTTGTAAAAAATACACGAAACAAAAAACAAGTACTTCTTCAACATCGGCATCTGCTACTCAACATTTGTTTCGAGTATACTATCAAGTTCAGACATGGCAAGGCAATGAACTGAACCCTGAAGACTGGGGTTGGAAATTGATAAATAATACTTTGGAACCGATTCGAACTTTACTGCCCCCTGCTCCAGAAAAACTTCTTAACACTATTTTTTGCAATTGCAAGAAAGGTTGTTAGTGCCAAATGTGGCTGTAAAAAAGTAGGGTTGCAGTGTTCTCCAGCGTGTACCAATTGCCAAGGTGTCTCTTGCTCAAATGTTCAATTAAATACAAGAGAGGAAGATTCATGTGATTTTGATGAAGAGACAACTGATTCATCTTCATTTGAACAATTTCTAAGCGTTCATCAACAGGAAGGAGAAGAAGAAGAAGAAATTGAAGAAAACATGATAGTTGAAGTTGAATATGAAGAGTATGAGTCAGATTAAAGTAATAAAAAAAGTTAGAACGACAGTAAAACTCAGTAACCCATATCAATAATCTTCATACTATTAAATAATTATTGTTCCTGAAAATAACGCCATAAAGGTTCGTGGAATAGGCATACCGGGGATACCACGTTAAAAAAAACGCGCCGAGTACACTACCTCACAGGTGGTATGGAAATGTGTGCATATTATGTAGAACGTGATTCTTACAAGCGCAATATTTGGGAAATAGTGAGTCTTAGAGAAAAAAAATCATAGGGACCATTTTTATAGAGAATTTCAGGATCTAAAACTTTGGTCGGAAGTACTTTTTCGATAAAACTTACCGTTTTCGAGAAAAATCCAAAAAACCTAAAATTTTGACCTTGGGCCCCGAATAAGTCCCTAAGCTCACATGGGACTGATGGGGACTTTTGACACTTTATTACTTGTGGTAAATCTAAGGTCTCTACGAAGATTTGGCTCTGTCGGAATTTTCTTTATTTGATCACTATTTTTATGTCTAAAATGACCGGACTAAAGTAGCAGTATGTCTCTGTGAACTATGACCATCATAAGGCGATCGCCGGTCTGCCAAATGAGGCGATTAGGGGATATCCCCCATTCTCGGTGGAAGTCCAGCAGTGGTAGTATTTCAACTGACATAATAATTATACTAAATAATAATTATTATAAACTAAATAATTATAATAAATTAATTAAAATCATCATACTGTCAAGCTATTATCAACCATGTTATAATGAAAACAATATAGTTTCATAATATCACAATATATAGTTTAATAATAGCCACTATATTATGAAACTATATTGTTCCTAGCCTAGTGTTCGAGTTATTTAAACTGGCCTCTGAAAACATTATAATTTTTTGTAAAATACCGGGACCCACAGCTTTCGGATGGCGAAGATGCTCAAAAATTAAACCATTATTACATTCACTTAGCTATAGACTGAGCGCGTGCTTAGGAGCTGTACCTCGTCAATAATTTTGGGATCGCTGGGGGCAACTCTCTATGAGTGCCTCTCAAGGAGGCATTAAGAGGCATAACAACAACATCGCGCTCCGAAAGGTACGTTAGGCTGTTGGTCCCGGTATTATACAACAACAATTGATTATGTTGTCAGAGGCCGGGTTGAATAACTCCAACAATGGGCTAATCACTGCGTTTAAGAATAAATGAATATCGATCTACAAGAATGATATTCATTTATTGATGTCTTAAATTAGATTTTACGAGTTTTATGCTTGATTACTTTTTATTTTCAGCCACCAACGGAACAGGTGGTCTGCTATTGTCATGACAAGGATAAAATGACCGCAAAGCGTGTACGTATAATTTACTTATTCTTTTAAGAGTTATGGTTGTATGAATTAATAATATCGTCGCGGTACATGCAATAGGCCGAATGTGAAAAAAATGCAATTATTCCTTTTTGGCATGAAATTATCTAAAACATGCTTCTGCAGCGTTTGCAAAGACTCCTATTTTTATTATATTATGTCTACCGACCAATCAGAAGCGAGTATTTGAACTTGTTGCAATATGACCAATGACAGACGTCTTTGTTTTGGTTACTTTAGTAGTTGGTACTTAATTCACATTCGACCTATTGCATGTACCGCAACGATATGCAGGTCTCCACGGACACATCCCAGGAAATTTTACTTACATGCTGCTTCAGAGATTATGTAGAAAACTTTCTCGAAACTCAATTAACGCCTTGTAATGGTTAGCGCTCAACTTAGTCAAAACAAAGGTAACGAAATCATACCGTACAAGAATTTAGCTGACCTTTTACCAATTACCTAGTTTGGTCTCAATTTCGTACGAAACAATTTGATTTTCTCTTTCCGGCCCTGACAGCTGGCTCGTATCATTATAAGAGCGAGGGATTTGAAAATGTTTACTTATTTTGAACTAATACATTATATAGATTATCATATATAGATTATATATATATATATATATATATATATATATATATATATATATATATATATGTCGGAGAAATTAAATAAAAGGCCTGTTTAAGTACTAGTAACGCCATCTATTAGCGTTTGGAAAACACTACTCACTGAGTCAGTAGTTCGAGTTGAGGTTGTCTATGAACTGTCGCATGTGACGTTTGACGTCTGTCAGTTGTCTAAGTGACATTAGTGTGTTAGCGACACGACACAGTTGGCATACAGAGCTCGACGGCGCCGGGTGTGCGCACTGATTCTTTTAACCACGTGCATAATGGCGGACACCGACGATGTTTCGGAGTTAAATCCGTCAGAATCTCCGACAGCAGCGGTGGGATCGATTCCAAAATAATCCCACGTGTCTACCGCAATGCCTGCTACTCAAAATCAACAATATTTTCGTGATTCGGTTCCACCACGTAGCAAAAATAGTGTCGTTACCAATTTGTAAAATAAAGATGAAAATACAACCCCGCTGATTGTGAATTTACGGCTGTATCGCAAACTCGTGGACCGATTACGAAACTCGATACGTTACATTGACACATCTTCGATGTCGAGCTCGCAAGTGGACTTAGAAGTCGTACCCGTTGTGCAAAACGTTTAGACAAACCAAAGGAGCGTGTATCAAGACAGTTTGTGGCGACCAAGAGATTGATGACCTTTTTCAAGATATGGTGCCGTATGGTGCAGTGACCGTGCGAGAACTTACATACGTGGAGTACTCGACTTACAAGCTTGCCTTGATTGACCGGTTGGGGTCTGCTTGGAGCGAAGGTAACCAGATTTAAGTTGTTATCGCAGGTATCTCGGATGCTCAGGTATGTTAAGACTTGTTTAAAACATGCCTACTGATTTCGTGTTTCGATGTGGTTACTTGCAAAGAGTGGAGTCTCTCAGCCAGTTCGTGTTTATCGTTGAAGAATAGTTTTTGGTGCATCAGTGAACGTGGAAGAAGTTTTTATTTAACAGTGAAGAGAGTACGGGCTCTGATAGTTAGGCTGCCTTTCTGTCGTTCGAGTCTTTGAGTTAAAATAATTGGTTTGTTCTTTTCGAGGCGAAGTTGATCGTGCTGTCTTTTTGCAAGTAAGGCGACAGCATGGGCGATTCTGCATTGGGGAGAAGTCACCAGATTGTATTAGAGTAAATTTAAAGTAAAGAAGGGAAGTAAAGTAAAAGTGCCTCGTGTCGAGTGGTGAATCTTTCTTTTATGAGAAGAAACCTGTAAGTATTTGAATTATATTGTTTAAAAGGCACTTGATGACCTAATGCTGCACTGAAGTATTTTTAATATCTGTGAAATTCATAACACGTGTTGTTTTGTGTGGTTTATACTTTTTAGATGTTGAAAATATGCCCAACGTCTGTTATATTTAATTTTTATGGTGACAATATGCGCGTTTTGAAGGTTAAATAGTTTGAACGGTTTATTTCGAAGTCTATGGATGTAGGGGCAAGTTAGGTCACATACACACTCTTGTGGACAGTGGTACAGATTGTTCCCTAATTCGTAAATGATTTGTTGATAACCATACAGGTACTCGAGATTTTATATCCACGCGCCTGACAGGTATTGGGTCGAACATTACATTTTCTTTTTCTCGTATTAGTCTGCCTGTCAATCAATATAATATCCTTCGAGCACTCGACGAGTTAGCGGCCCTTGAGAGTGGTCCGTGGAGGACTGAAACACGTGTTGGGTATCGTGGTGGTGACAATTAGCGGAATTAACACTACATATTGATTTTGTATTTTGATTGTTATGGCTTTCCGCAAAGTAACGCCTGATTCCATTACTTATCTGCCTGTCAAGGTCGACGAAGTGCTTGTGTGTGAGAAGTGACTTTTGTAATTGTAGATTCACATATTTTGTCACAGAGTTGTTTTTACCTAAACCGGGATTGAGCTTGACTATTAGTTACAAAGTCATCCGCATCACTCGCGAGGTCCATGCTGAAGTTTGTTAATTACAGAATCTTGACACTTGTACAAGCTATCGATACTGATTTGATCGACTGTAAAGACGTTTCTCAATTACTGACAAGTGGAGAGATTCATGTGCGTTCTAATAATAATTCATCATCATTGTATCAGCCGAGAGACGTCCACTGGACGGAGGCCTCCCAAGGGAATCTCCGCAGTGGTCGGCCCTCCTTGTGGGGGGCCTGCCCGCGCTGCGTCTTCCGGTGCGTGGTCCCCGGTCGAAAACCTATCTGATCCAGCGGCCGTCGGTGTTGGGAGCTGTGTGCCCCGCCCGTTGCCGTTTCGGTTTGGCAATTCTTTGGTTATAATCATAATCATAATATCTTTATTTGTATAAATGTGGTGAATACAGGTGTTATTGTTTACATTATTTAAGTTTCACACATTTGCCATATTGTACATGGCATACAAATGTTGTACTTACAAACTAGGTATATTGAACTCAAAATACTAACGTACTGATTTGTGACACAATTTTTATGTCAGCTGCTTTGTTTCGCCTGCGAATTGCGACGTTTTTGTTCGGTCGCTCGGGGATGCTCCGAGCGTGGCCCTCTCCGTTGCTCTTTGGGTGACCTTGAGCCTTCTTGTGAGACCAATAGTGAGCGACCACGTGAAAGACTTTATAGACTTGAAACACTGCGTTATTTGTGATGGAGGATGTTGCGTAGCTTCCCGAACTATTCTAATTAATTGCTTCACTATAACCGAGAACCACGAGCGTAAGTTCTGGAAGGCAGCTTCAGGTGTAATCCAAATCGTGCTAAATTGTATCATAGTTAGAAGTACAGTTAGAAGTCCGGTTCAATTGTTGACGGGTTGTAATAAAAGTTCCCCTCCAAAATTAATGCCCTTGACCAAAAATATGGTAAGGTTAACCTCTACGAACTTAGATGTGAGGCAAAATGCAGGATGGACTAGCTAGCTCATGCTGATAAGGTGCGTTATGGCAATACCAAAGTTAAAATTCGTCCATTTAAAATAAGAGACGTTGTTTTTGTCGGAGAGAACCCTAACAAATTGTGTTATTTATTTTGTCTTCTTTGTAATTGTCCTGTTTGAGTGTGTACAATGGGGAGTATTCTATTCTAACAATAAACAAATGAAGTGAAAAGTTTTCAAATCCTTGTAAGATAATAGAGGTCTATGATAACGATAGATACAAGGAACAGCCAATAGCTGGTGGACGCGTTAAGTACCTACGTATGTTACGAAAAACTTGAATTTGACAGTTGTAGTCAGAAATAACAGTGTAGTTAATGCCGATGGTTGAGTTAAATTCTAACGTTTTAAATTATTATTGGAGTTCATTGTAAGACACATTTATGTGTTAATTTAGAGGTAATAAAGCTGGTTTATTTATAATTTAATAAATTGTGTGGCAAGTGAAATACCATACTTAGAGTTCCTGAAACTTGAGCATTGAAGGCTCCGCGCTTTGTACTTGTAGCAGTTGAGAATTGAAAGCTCCGCGCTTTGTGCTTGTAGCAGTTGAGCATTGAAAGCAGCTCCGCGCTTTGTGCTTGTGGTGGTTGCGCATTGAAAGCTCCGCGCCTTGTGCTTGTGGCAGTTGAGCATTGAAAGCTCCACGCTTTGTGCTTGTGGTGGTTGAGCATTGAAAGCTCCGCGCTTTATGCTTGTGACGATTGAGTATTGAAAGCTCCACTCTTTGTGCTTATGACGATTTAGTATTGAAAGCTCCGCGCTTCGTGCTTGTGACAATTGACTATCGCAAGCTTCGTGCTTTGAGTTCGTGACGCTGCATTGCGCACTTACTTATAATGTTCCTGGGTGGAGAACACCATTTTCGAACTTGTAGCAAGACATACTCCTTGTATGTGATAGTCATCGTAGATGCTTTTACGAAATTTTATCAATTAATGTGTATCAAAGATTTAACATCACGATCTACTTGCGAGGCACTACGTAGCTTTGTCCACATATTTAGAACCCCGAAACGAATTATCTTTGATCAAGGTACATCTTTTACTGGTCAAGACTTTCAGGATTTATGCCGAGGTTGGGCCATTGAGTTCCACGAGATTGTTAGTGGTGTAAGCCGAGCTAATGGTCAGGTGGAGCGAATGATGTCCACCTTGACAAATTGTTTAACAGTGGCCGAAAATTATAAAAATAAATCCTGGAAGTCTGTTTTAGGCGAAGTAAAACTCGTTTTGAATTGCACTGTAAGTAAGAGTATAGAGAAAAGCCCCTTACAGGATAGCTAAAGTGTGTTCCAATGAGCGTTATCTGGTGGAACCAGTATCTGGGGGACGGGCCCAATATGTGTGCCATGAACGACTACGTAAATATCCAGCTAGTTTATCTGAATTATCAGAATGTCTAGATTCTGTAGAACCCATAATTGAATAGTTTTATTTAATTATGGAACAAATTGTATTGATTAATTTGGTATTCTAATTTGGTGTAATTAGTAATTTGGATTGAATTACTGTATTGAGTCATGATCATTGTTTGAGTTGAAACGATAATTACATTGTTTTGTTGAACGTAAACCTGTGTTGATAAAAGACTTATGTTCATTGCTGATTGATAAAATGTTTTATTTAAACTGAAAGCTACTACGCTTTATTGAAGGGTGGATTGAAAGCCTTATCGCTTTGTCCTGATGTCCTGCTGAAAGCCATCACGCTTTGCAGTAAGGTTGGGGTCATCTGTCGTGACCCAAGGTTGATGCTGAAAGCTGCAACGTTTTGCAGCGTGTTTTAAGTGCTGCCTCTGAGCAATGCTGAAAGCTGTAACGCTTTGCCGAGTAATTAAACTTTTGCTGAAAGCTTCAACGCTTTGCTGTGTGTTGCAGTTTATGTTGAAAGCTTCAACGCTTTGCTGTGGGTTGCAGTTTATGCTGAAAGCTTCAACGCTTTGCTGTGAATTGCAGTTTATGATGAAAGCTTCAACGCTTTGCTGCGTGTTGAAGTTTATGATAAAAGCTTCAACGCTTTGCTGCGTGTTGCAGTTTAAGCTGAAAGCTTCAACGCTTTACTGTGTGTTGCCGTTTATGCTGAAAGCTGCAACGCTTTGCTGTGTGATGCAGTTTATGCTGAAAGCTTCAACGCTTTGCTATGCTTTGCATTTTATGCTGAAAGTTTCAACGCTTTGCATTGTGTGAGAGGTACGCCCTCTAACTAATGATGAAAGCTTTTACGCTTTGTGGTAAATTCTGAAGGCCTTTACGCTTTGCTTTGTGTAACATTGAAAGCCGCTTGTAACGCTTTGTCTCCTTGCCAAACTGAAGAGCTGTAATTCATGTTGATTATGTCAGCGAGTAACAACGCGAGCGCGCGTTGGTTGTCAGAATGGCCGTGTCGGAGAAATTAAATAAAAGGCCTGTTTAAGTACTAGTAACGCCATCTATTAGCGTTTGGAAAACACTACTCACTGAGTCAGTAGTTCGAGTTGAGGTTGTCTATGAACTGTCGCATGTGACGTTTGACGTCTGTCAGTTGTCTAAGTGACATTAGTGTGTTAGCGACACGACACAGTTGGCATACAGAGCTCGACGGCGCCGGGTGTGCGCACTGATTCTTTTAACCACGTGCATAATGGCGGACACCGACGATGTGTCGGAGTTAAATCCGTCAGAATCTCCGACATATATATATATATATACATTTTTTTTATTTATTTATACATATATATGTTCGATACATTATTATTCGTTTTGTGCCATTAAACCAAGACTTGTTTGTATTGGCACTCACATTCGCTTTTAACACTTAATATAGACTTAATTATGTACTTAAATACAAAAATTAACGTGCATTATATTAAACGCACATTATCCTCGCGTGCACTTTAATATGTATGTACATCAAATGTGGCTAACAGCGATAGACAAACACCTGTTCGCATATATTTTTATGCACGATTGTGCGTTCTCGATCACATAGCTCTCGACAGCGCTAGGCATAGTGGAAACCGGTCCTGCGCCGCCGGCAGCCAATGTTATCTCTGTTGAACTACAGGTTGTTTACTTTATGTTGCCGTTTGTGGTTTATTGCCTTGTATTATACATTGTTTATATGGAATAAGTTTTCATATTATCTTGATAGTATTTTTTGTATTTAAGCTTGTAATTTCTTTGATTGATGCCTAGTTTCACAGTTTGGGGTATTTTATTTAGTAAGGTTGGTATTAAAAATTCAATTGTGCGCCTCCCGTAATAGTTCTTACTTCTAGGAACTATTAATATATCATTAGTAATGTTTCTAGTGATGTTTTTATGTGATATGGGTATTTGAATGGTTTTGTTGTTATGTTGTTCTATTAATAAAAGTTATTGGACGTGTATGTGGATGGGTAATACATTACAATATGCGAAAATATCTGATGGGTCATTTTTATATTTTATTCTAATTTTATGAGGTACTATTAATTTTAATATTCTTAGTTGTAGGTTATAAATTTTTTCAATATAAGTTTTAAACGTTCGTCCGTAACTCGTAGCTCCATAAGCTATAATTGATTCTGCTAAAGCATTGTACATGTTTAGGAGGGTTTTATATGGAATTTTTGGTTTTAAGATGTGTAATTTTGCTAATATAGCTCTCAATTTATTACATACTGAGTCCACATGGAATCCCCAGTTAAATCGATTATCAACTATTAATCCTAAGTACGTGTGGTGTTTGACTTGTTCAATTGCCTCACAGTTACAACTATTAGTTAAATGTGGCTTATGCAGACAACTGTGACTGTGTGCGGTTATCTTAAAAGATGGTGTGTTTTTAATATGGCTGGAGTGAACATGTATGATTTTAGTCTTACTAGCATTTAAAGCCAAGCCTGCGTCGTGTGCCCATTTGGAAATCCGAGTAAAGTCTTGCTGTAGCCATTGAGCTGCTGTAGTCACCTCTCTATGGGCAGCTAAAAGGAAAGTGTCATCTGCGTATTGGTAGATAGAGCACTGGTCGACCACGTTTTCCATATCATTGACATAAGCGAGATAATGTAGGGGCCCAAGAACCGAACCTTGTGCTGTTCCTTCCGTAACTTGAATGGCGTCACTGACGTCGTAACTCACTTTAACATGGTATTTACGGTTCTTAAGGTAGTCTCTACACCACCCAAGTACTGGACCTTGCACTCCTGAGTTGTAAAGTTTTCTTATGAGCGTGTCATGCCTTAGCGTTTCGAATGCTTTACTGAAGTCTATAAAAAGCAAGATAACGTGACTTTTACTATCTAGATGCTTATTGACTTCATTGGTGAACATCGAAAGTAGCTGCGTTGTGGACTTATTAGGCTGGAACCCGTATTGTGAAGTAGATAAGACCTCATTTTTTAAATAGAAGTGGCGTATCTGGTTGCATACGTATTTTTCTACAATTTTGTTAATGACTGGGAGAATAGTAATTGGTCTGTAATTCCCATAGTCAGCGTGACTTCCTTTTTTATATATTGGTCTTACGATACCTGTTTTTAAGTCATCCGGGTACCGTCCTTGCTCTACACTGGTATTAATTTATTTGACTATGACATCTACCATTTTTTTGCAAATGGAATTGATGTCAATGCACCTAATGTTATCTACACCGGGGGCTTTTTTAGTGTCTAGATTTTTGACAATTTTAAGTACACTTTCCCTAGTGGCTTTTTGAAAGTACATAGATTTATTCTGAGGGAACGTATATTCCGATTCGTCTAAAAGCCGTTTGGTACATTTGGGTAATATGTTTTCCACACTGTTTTTAAACTGTATAGAAAAATTGTTTGCTATTGTTCTTGTATTTATTTGACCATTTTTGAATGCAGATATAATGGTTTCATCCACCGAATTTTTGGTACGTCCAGTCATCATGTTCAAAATCTGCCATAATTTTCTGCTATTTGTTTTGTTAGAATTAATTTGTTCTTTGTAATATTTGTTTGTAGACATTTCTATTATTTTGTGTGTTTTGTTTCTTATTTTATTATATTCTAACCGTAATTCTTTATTACTAGTATCATTCTTCCATTTTATGAATAACAAGTCTCTTTTTTTGCACATATTATTTATTTTATTATTTATCCAGGGAAATATATTTCTTTTGCTATTATTGTTAATTTTTTTTATGTATTTTGCTTCATTATAACAATTAGTGAAATTCTCTTTAATAAAGTTATATATTTTATTCGGACAATCCGTATTATCTACTAAATTCCAATCTAATTTATGGAGTAATGATTTCATTTTAACATTATTTATCTGTTGTCGAATTTTTGTATCAGCCTGTATATGAGTTCGGTCTAACTGAGCGCATGACAAAACTATCATTCTATCACTCTATATATATATATATGTGTGTGTGTGTGTGTGTGTGCTTGTAGTAAAAATAATTTTTGCTACGTAGCACCTACGTGCAACTGTGTAACAATTTGTGGCCTGTTGGCGTGGTTGGCAAATGGTTGCTTTTCACGTTGCTTTTCAATGGTTGCTTGTCGTGGGTTCGATTCCCACCACGGACAAATATTTGTGTGCATGAACATGTCTGGTTACAGCAGAGCTGAACTAATACTTATACAAATAAACTAATATGTCCCGCGACCACGGCTAGATTCCGCTCGCTATGGCTCTACTCAATGAGTTTTTAAAACTCGTTAAATGTATAACATATACGTACAACAAAAGCTGTTAGAGTAGTTTTAATTAATTAATTGCAATAGTTATTTAAGAGATATTTCTGCATATATATATATATGCAACACGTAACGTAATTAAAGCACACCCTCAGACACCCCAATTAGAATATTATGGTGTAATCATAATACATACACTGAATTTTTAATTTAACATATATGTGCATTGTTATTTACTAAATTAATTTCTTGGAACAAAGTTTATTATTCTTTATTTTGTATTGAAAGACATAATTTTTATGAATACTAATAAAGCTGCGATTTTAAAAGTCTTATTACTTTGACTTAGGTCCATTTCAATTTGTTTTGCCTGTACCTAAAGGGTTAATATGACAATAATTTCAAGTATTAAATATATTGTAAAAAATAATACCTATATTAAAAATGATATCAATCGAATAAACTTAGATTGAAGACATGGCTTACAGAAAAATGCTTTTATACAATTCAGGAGTTTTTTGACATTAAGGCATACTAATAATAATTGTGATTTGTACCTGTGTGTAATTGTGTATATTTGTATTGTATCTGTATAATTTTATGTTTACTGACATTTTAGTTATAAAATAGTGTAATGTAATACAGCTTAATTAACAGTTTAATATTTGTATACCAGTCTATCTGGTTAGACATGTGGACCCTATTTTATTTCTAAGACCTGTATGATTACCATGCCTAATACAAATAAAATGATCTTATCTTATCAGTAAACAATTCTGAACAAACTACTTTCAGGATGTGCGTTAATTAATTTACATGTTGTATATGTGTGTGCTTGTAGTAAAAATTTCTCATCATATAAAATCATTTTTGCTACGTAGCACCTACGTGCAACTGTGTAGCAACTTGTGGCCTGTTGGCGTGGTTGGCAAATTGTTGCTTTTCACGCCGGAGGTCGTGGGTTCGATTCCCACCCAGGACAAATATTTGTGTGCATGAACATGTCTGGTTACAGTAGGGCTGAACTGGTACCTACTTGGCAGTATTGTCTAGATCTTACAGAATATTTATCACTAGCTGTGCCCCGCGGTTTTACCCGCGTTTAATTTTATAAATTATTACAGCTGAAGGTGATAGCGTGATAATATGTAGCCTATATGTTGACCCGACCTCTTAGTAATATTCATGCAAAATTTTAAGTTAATCTATGCAGTACTTTTTGAGTTTAGCCCGGACATACATACAGACAAACAGACATAGAGACAAATATTCTAAAAGCTATATTTTTGGCTTCGATATCGATTGTAGATCACGCCCCAAGTATCCTTTAAAAAAAATATTCAATGTACAGTTTTGACTTTCCTACGATTTTATTATATGTATAGATTAGAAAACTTTCTACTTTAAGTCTTAATGGGGGCGGTTTCTTTGTTACTGTTACTTATGTATATCTACCTAAATCTTAAACGTTTTACAGCATACTTCGAAACAACGAATAGAGGATCCGTGCAAAAGATGTTGTTATGACGTAAAAGTGACTCCCCAGCTGGTAAACACTTTCTTTATTTCTTTTTCTTTAGAAAATTAGAGAGATCACCGTCCAATATGGTTATTGACAATCGTTATTAATTTGACAGCAGGTGTAGCGTTGTGGTTAATGTAGACGCTTTCCCGCACTGTACAATTATCTGTGAGACCTATAGTTGTCCTGAATTTGGGTGTATTTTCTGTCTGTTAATTCATCTCATTCTGAGGGGGCATAGAAGTCGTCCCAATGGAATAACTAGCAGTTATCTTGGTAGCTATGCCCGTTATTATGCGATCCCCAACCCGTCTCCAAGCGTGACGATTATGGTGGTAATTCCTGGGGCTGATGTAGTAATTGTTGGGTCTATGCAGCTGCATTCTGTGGGAAAGAGAATGTGTGATATCTACTTACACAAAGTTATTGGACATCTTCAAATCGTCAAGCTATTAGCAACCTTGTTAAAATCATAACAATAATAATATATATCTATACATATAATAAAATCGTAGGAAAGTCAAAACTGTACATTGAATATTTTTTTAAATGAATACTTGGGGCGTGATCTACATTCGATATCGAAGCCAAAAATATAGATTTTAGAATTTTTGTCTGTGTACCTGTTTGTCTGTATGTGTGTCCGGGCTACACTCAAAAAGTACTGCATGGATTAACTTCAAATTTCGCATGAATATTACTAAGAGGTCGGGTCAACATATAGGCTACATATTATCACGCGATCACTTACGGGGGAGGAGCTATGATAATTTATAAAAGTTAACGCGGGTAAAACCGCGGGGCACAGCTAGTATTTTTAATATAGTTTTTGGATGGGTAGGGGCAACTGATTATGAGTGCCCTCAAGGTAGTCCTTGAAAGGCTCTCAAAGACAGTTGCCGCGTCCGATCCAAAAACTATCGACGACGTACAGCACCTAGGCATGCGCTCAGTTTATAGAAGGGTTACTGTAAAAATTGTTTAATTTCTAAGCATCCTCACCATCCCGAGGGCAACTCCAAGTTGACAATTACTTACTTACTTATCGTATGGCCAGGGGTTACCCTAGTGACAGAGTTGTTCAAACCGCCCAGTAGGGCTCCGACATAGCTTAACCGCTGTTTCCTAATGGCAACAACTGGGATCGAGCTTAACGTGCCCTCCGAAGCACGGAGACGCTCAGAAATTAAACCACTTTGGCGGTCACCCAACTATGGACCAACCGCGAGCATTGGCATAGTTGTTGATGGGTACTTGGCTTTCACGCCGCAGGTCGTGGGTTCGATTCGTACCCAGGACATATATTTGTGTGCATGAACATGTCCGTTTGTCCTGAGTCTGGGTGTAATTATCTATATATTCATGTAATAACTATATTTGTTGGATGTTCTAATGTATTCGTCTTTTAATTTCAGCCGTCAACTGATCAGGTGGTCTGCAATCGGCATGAAAATGATAAAATGACCGCGAAACCTGTACGTATTTACTTATTGTTTTAAGAATTACGATTATAAATTAGTAATGTGGCGACCACGAGCCGGAAGACGCTGCGTGGGTAGGCTCCCCTACAAGACGGACCGATGATCTTGTGCGGGTCGCTGGAAACTGCTGGATGCGAAAAGCGCAAGACCGGCAATTGTGGAGATCTTTAGGGTGGCCTTTTTCCAGCAGTGGAAATTTTTCGGCTGATATGATGATGACGATAATGAAATTAGTAATATGTTGTTCTCCACGGACAGATCTCAAATGTTATTATACATGTTAGTCACCTGTCTCCAAGCTCAATTAATGCCTTATAATTGTTAGCGTTCAATCCAATGTCAGGTTATGCTTTATCCAATTACCTTAAACGTTCGTTTGTTTTTTTTTCTACACGAGAATTTGATTTCGTCTATCCTGCCTCTGCCTATTCCTCTGGGTAACAGGCGTGTTCCTATATATTTATACGTGTGTGTTTGTAGTAAAAATCATTTTGTATCCCCCCATCTCGGAAAGAGTATTATTGCTCTTCGATATCTGAGTGGAAAAGTCGTTTTTATCCGCTAGAGAATAAAGTTAATGTGAATTTAGAACATCGTGTGTAGTAGTAATGAAAATAACTATTCTTTGTTTCTTTGTTACTTCTACTTAGGTATGTAGATCTACCTAACCCCTACACGTTTTACAGCATACGTCGAAGCAACGAATAGAGGAACCGTGCAAAAGATGTTGTTATGACGTAAAAGCGACGCCTCGGCTGGTAAACACTTTCTTTATTTATTTTTCTTACGAAAATTAGAGAAATCACCGTCCAAAATGATTATTTTGACGGGCCAGTTGGCGTGGTTGGCAAATGTTTGCTTTTCAAAGTCAAATTCAAAAATAAATTATTCCGATAAAAATATACATTTATGAGGAATCGTCATTTTTTTTACCCTACCGTGCAGTGCATGACGTGGCAACTACTGAGAAACACTGCTAGAATAATTCAGTAAAATTATTTAACATAAAATATACTTAAGATTAATAACAATCATGTGTGTTTTCACGCCGCTATCGTGTTCGATTCGTACCCATATTTGTGTGCATGAACATGTCCGTTTGTCCTGAGTCTGGGTGTAATTATCTATATAATTACACCCAGACTCAGGACTTTAGTTAGAATTTTACTAATATCTTTAGGTACCTAATATATTATTTTAATTAACTAATATCTTTAGGTATTTTTTGGATATTCTAATGTATTCGTATTTTAATTTCAGCCGTCAACTGAACAGGTGGTCTGCAATCGGTATGAAAATGATAAATTTACCGCGAAGCCGGTTTGTATTTACTTATTGTTTTAAGAATTACGATAGTATGCTGCACTCGAGTGCAAAGGGTTTTTCACCTTGTGATCTTTTGATTCCCTCGCTGACGCTCAGGATTCTAATTTTCTTTCGCTGCGCTCGTGATTCAATTTTAGAATCCTTCCTTGGCTCGGTCATCAAAATTCAGGACGCGGTTAAAAAGCAACTTTGCACTCTTGTATAACAAATAACTATTTGCAACGTGGTACCTAGGCGCTACTGAGTAACAATTTGTTTCATTTGAATGCCAACACGTTCTCAGCCAATTTTAGTAAATGGAACCCTAAAACAAATAACCTCAAGTGTCACTTGTCTGTATTGTATAGATCTTACAGAATATTTATCATTAGAAAACTTTCTACTTTCAGTCTTAATAGGGGCGGCTTCTTTGTTTCTGTTTTACTGTTACCTATGTAGATCTACCTAACTCTTAAACATTTTACAGCATACGTCGAAACAACGAATAGAGGAACCGTGCAAAAAATATAGTATTGAAGTACAAGCGACGCCTGAGCTGGTAAACACTTTATTTCGTTTTGCTTAGAACATTAAAAATATCACCGTCCAAATTGTTTATTCACAATCGTTATTAATTCGACTCCAGGTGTAGCGCTGTAGTTAAGGTAGACGCTTTCCCGCGCTGGACAACTATTTGTGTGACCCATAAATGATTGTCTTAAGTTTGGGTGTGCTTAGTGCCCGTTTTTCACGTGTTTGTAAAGTATCCCGTGTCGCCCGCATTTTAAGTGTGCGTGTGTGGGCGTTGTCTGTGAAGGAAATGATCATACATACATACATACATAGACTCACGCCTGTTTCCCAGAGGGTTAGGCAGAGACAATGGATTTCCATAATGGAAATGATCAGATACAATAAATAATATCTATTTCGGTATTTGTGAAACTAACCTTTGATGCGGCTAGAAACCAGAATAATATATAAAATAGGTATATGAGTGCCTGTATCCTGTATTGATCTGATACGGAACTAGTAACTGACACTTTTATAAGAACTTTATGAACGAAATTGCGTAACATTGTATAAGCTGAATCTGTGCAAAACACATTTTTGTTTCTGCACTAAAATCGGAAACATTACGAAATTATGCACTAAATTAAATGAGTTCAGATTTAAGTTAATGAATTAAGCTAACTATTACTTGCTAACATGTAAGTTGTTTATAGCAAATGTTACGCCAGTCTTCTATTACTTTTTTTAAAAACTTACTTTATCAAAAGTCTTTTTCTATTGTTTACATTTTAAGTTCAAGTTGCAGTTATTGGTAAAGAAAGCAAAATGTGTTTTGCATTGTATTGGCTGAATGTGTGGAAAATATAGAAATTAATCGATTATTCTAACATGACATTGGAAAAAGAAAAGGTGTACAATTGATACGATTTTTGATGCATCACAGATTTTTTTTAAACTATTAAATTGGGATAAACTTGCTCAAAAGTAGGTTTACCAATATTTTAGTTCATTTTAATCCATTCTTATCCAAAACCGTGCTAATTAATACAAATATTGCAGTACTTTCAGTTCTTCATGTAATGACATGTAGATTCATTGACAGATACTCCTCCAGTATGGTAGCCACACTTATTTTACACGTCTTACAAAATGTTTTCAGGTCAATAAAAAAACTAAATCGGTGCACGCCTCTCGCGATTTATCTAACACGACATTGGAAAAAGAAGTGTTTATTAATGATCTTCGACTCGACGTCTCATGTGGGTCATGCCAGGCGCTTGAACGTAAAAGTTACACGCCTGAGCCGCCGTGTCAATATCAAAATGAATTTGGGACATCGTGTGATAACGCGTGTCACAATACCACCGACCCAAAGCAGGTACACAGCTAGTTATTTAGCATATTTAACACCTTACAACTGTGACGTAACATAATTTTTCTTTGTCAATTACACAATTCACGTTTTAGGAAAGACAAGTTACGAATCGTGTGAGCGTTGCGAAGATTCAACGTGTAAACTCGACCTCTAATTCTTGTGAGCTATGTGTGTGTAGTGGCACCAATGTAAACTCTGCGAGTTACTCCGCCACCTTAAGCCACGAGTGCTGTCAAACCTCAGACCATTCCATTACGCTAGTAAGTTTTCTCATACTATAAGATCTGACGACACTATTTCTACGCTCATGATAAATACTTGAAAATTAATTGCTATGAAATAGAGGAACATTTGAAAATGGTAGCATGTCGCCTTGCCACGTTATGTCCCAGGTACGATTCCCGTACAAAACAACTATTTTGGCTACATAATAATTATTCAGTCTGGGTGAGTTTTGTGTATTATTAGTGTGTAAAGTACCTCGCGATACAGGGATTCACATCCCTAGTGAGGGCCTTGTTAATAAAAAAAAGACAACAATAGGTAATATAGTTGCCAAGGACTGAATTGTTTTCTGAAGTGCTTCCTAATAAATTTAATTTGATATGAGTTTATCTCTGTCAGATTAGTTTAGGGTTCATAACTTGATAAAGTATTTTCGGTATAATAGCCTTAAACACAGTATTTGCAATCTATTTTAATAACGGTGACATGAAATAAATAAATGAGTCATTGCTCAAGAGCTTTTATGAAGTGTAAATTTGTTGACAATTTAATTGTAATAGAATGACCTATGACCATATAATCGACAAATACGTATGCTTCTGATAAGATTTTACTAAAAACATAGGATGGAGAAATAATGTCGTTGTATCTTCACCAGTTTTCCATACGTTACGTCACTACAACTCGTTAGTATAATATTACCTTTTTATTTTAGGACAAAGACACCGCCCCCGATTGTTCTATCTACATGAAAGTATTTTGCTCCGAGAAATTGAATGGTGCATTAAAACAATAACAAGATTCTTATATTTTTTAATTTATTTACAAAAGTCTTTATAAAATTATTTCTATTTACAACAACAAAATACTGTACAGTAAGTTACTAATGTAATTGAACTACTTGGGGGGACCATAAGCTACCGCGGGCTTATTTTGTGGCAAGAAGTTAAATGAGGAGGACGCGCTACCACTTGCTTGAGGTTTGGGTGATTCTACCGGCAGGCCATAGTCTTGAGAAGGACTCGAACAAGAGGAACATGAAGAAACTGACAGTGCTGAGCTTTGAGCCGATGATGATCCTTCAAACTGTGATGTGGAGCCGGACGCGACCAGTGGCGACGATTGTGTGAATGAAGAGATCTCTACGCTAGGTTTTGCTTGTTCAAGCGACACTCCCGATATCAACGACTGATAGCCGGCATTCCGCGCCACGGTGTGCTCGTTCTCCTTGATGATGTTTTGCACGTGGTTAACGACCAGAGAGTCGAGTCCTTCACCGTGGGTGTCCTGTGCGGTGTTATATTGATGCGAGTCTGCCTGGTAGCTCGATAGCGGCGCCGCTGCGATTTGAGCCGGGAGAGGTGCAGGTTGGGGTGCGAATTGGGGTAGCACCACTTGTGGTTGTTGGGCCTGTGCTATTGGTTGTTGGTAGTTATATCCTTGCTGGGCAGAGAATAATTGTTGTTGTTGTTGCTGCTGCTGCTGCTGGTAATGTGCAATGGACTGGAACGCTTGCGGCTGGGGCGCCGGCAGGGGGGCAGGTTGAGGGGCCGGCTGGGGAGCTATGAACGCTGGCAGAGTTTGGATTGGCTGCGGTGCTGGAGCTACCGGGGCCCTAGCGAATGCTTGAGGTATTCCGTAAGATGTACTAGGAAGAGAGAACGGTTGGGGTTGTGGCTGCGCTTGGAGTAAGGGCAGTGGTTGAGGTTGCGGCGCAGGCGCGGGGAATTGTGCTGTGGAGAGCTGGAGAGAGCCGGAATTGAATGCCGGGGCCGGCGCGGGATAACTGTAAGATTGGGATTGAGGGTAGGAATTATGCTGGGGTTGAGGCCCGGGGTGATGGTCATGGGGTGGTGGGTGAGAATGGTGGTGGTGATGATGGGGCGGTGGGGGTGGGTGTGGGTGCGGGTGTGCTTGAATTGGATACTGAGGGGCTTGTTGCACGAAGGTCGGAGCTATGTTGGGGGTCTGGTAATTGTAACCAGAATTGGGTATGAAGGCCTGTTGGGGTGGAAATTGGGGTGCGGGTGCTGGGAAAGCAGGGAGTACTTGCGGTTGGGGTTGGGGTTGAGCAAAGGGCGCGGGTGCTGAAGGGTAGTTGAACGCAGGTCCCGAGGGTTGCGGGAGATGGTACGGCGCCTCGCCGGCGATCGCGGCCACCAACGACAGTACTAGCAACTGGAACAGTAAATATTGTACATGAGTAGAAATCCGATTAAGTTAAATATGCACAGTTATGTACACATTTTCTCTCGAGACTTACCGCTCTCCTCATGGCTGTGGCGTGAGCGCGGTTGTGTGGTGCTGATTGCGCGTCGACTTTGGTTATATACTCGCCACCACTTTGTACCACTGTTGTCTTCGCCTAAATTGGGGAGCGTCTCTCCGTACATATGTAGAAAACAGTATTTATTGTCTGCTTATGATTTCTAAACGTAGATAGATTGGTTTTAGACATAGGTGTCATAGATATAGCTAAACTAATCTATTCATAGTAATATGGTGATTAATAAAACATCTATTGATAGATTAATGTTAGATGTGCAATATGAAATATATACAATAAATATACAGAACAGTGAAGTAATTAAGATCGGTATTCATGCCTCATTGAAAATATAAAATGTATGTTACGCCGCAGGTCGTGGGTTCGATTCCCACCCAGGACTGATATTTGTGTGCATGGGCATGTCTGTTCGTCCTGTGTATATAAGTATATATTTACAAATGAAAAGTATTATATGTAGTATATCAGTTATCTGATTTCCATAGTACAAGATCTGCTTAATTTAGGATCAGATGGCCGTCTGTGAATAAGGTCCCTGGATATGGATTTGTACGTCAAAACTAATTAAATAGATGTCCCAGGATGAATAAAGATAGGAAAATATCCGGCATCAACATATCAGCCGAAAGATGCCCACTGGTGGATAAAGATATATACCCAAAGATCTCCACAATTGTCATGCATCCAGTAAATAAATAAAATAAAAAAGGTTTTTATTCACGTAGACTTTAAAAGAGCGCTTGTAAATAGTCAGAACATGTTTGTAGTAATATAGTTGTATACATTATTATTTCTAGTAACATAGATATTTAGGTACACATTGTATAAAAAATTAATAAAATTAAAAAAAAATTATAAATGTTTCACATGTGTAAACAGTGGTTCCCAATAATCGGACAATATCTAATAGGGATGAAGAGTTAAATTTTGTTACCGTTTTTATTCGCCTCTGGATATTTTTATCATTAAGAAATGCGAGTTGATATTTCTTTATTTTCGTCTGACAGTATTATCGTATTTGGTAGATATGATTTTATACCTATACTAATCATAATTTGAATGTTGGATAGATAGATTATAATTTATAACACCATTCGTATTAATTAGTATACCACATTTCTAATAATAAATATTTTTATTTGATATCATAGAAAAGTTTAATACGCTTATTTACTTTTATATCTCAAGGTCGTTATTATTTACTTTAAGTATATATATAATAGGGTCCCGTTTTGGGTACGGAACCCTAAAAACAGCGGCAACACTGATGGTAGTGTTACGGACACACTTAATAATAATAATAATATCTAGGGACAATGTCACACAGATCATCCTAGCCCCAAACTAAGCAAAGCTTGTACTATGGGTACCAGGCGACGATATACATACTTATATACATAGATAAATACTTAAATACATAGAAAACATCCATGACTCAGAAACAAATATCCGTGCTCATCACACAAATATTTGCACTTACCGGGATTCGAACCTAGGACCACCAGCTTCGTAGGCAGTAGCACTACCAACTAGGCTACGGTGACCGTCATGCGTCCTTGGCTTGGCGTCCCTTAACGTCTTTCCGACCTTTTGCCCTCCCTTCTGAGCATTTGCTGATCTTAATCATGTATGGCAACGAGACCTTATGTCTCTCTACAGCGTTAGACCAATAGAATCACAGGTAACATACGAGCCTATAAATGTGAGCATAGGGATTGGTCGATTGGTAATGCGTCATGTACATATACTTAGATCTCTGACTCCCTCGTTGGTATGGCGGTAGCGTGTTTAACCGCAAAAAATGAGGTCCTGGGTTCAAATCCCGGGTCGGGCCATAAAGTGATTTTTGGGATTTTTCCCAAAATAAATTTTTCTCAGTATCAGCCCGAAGTCTGGAAGTTGGCGGTATTACACCCCCGTGCCTCGGAGAGCACGTAAAGTCGTCAGTCCTGTACCTGACCTCTTTCCGGTCGTGTCGCTAGTCGTCCCATCGGATCATGAGAGTGATGGAATAGAAACATGTGCAACATTGAAACAAACATTGTGCAAACATGTGAAACATTGTGCCCCTGTGTTTGCGCACACACTTGGGCTCTATAATATGTCCTGCGCAATTGGCTAATCTCCATTGAGAATGGCCGCCGTGGCCGAATTTCGGCCGGGAAGCGACATCATGCTTAGATCAGTAGGTATTACCGACCCTTTTCTTCCCCTACGACCTCTGCAGATTTTAATCATGCGCAGGATCTTACATTAAATAATAAATGCAGCGGATTCTCTAAGCGCTTTCCCAGCCGAGCTGATCGTAGAGCGAATAAGACATGTTCTACCTATCTCTCTTTAAAAGTTACAAAGTGTGCCTCAATAACAAATTTATTCATGCATTTTAAGTTTCAACATTAAAATCAATTAATTAAGCATGTAAATAGCAACATTTCTATTCAAATATTAATAAACAAACACATCATCTATTAATGGTCTTCATAAAACTAATGTACAGTGTAATATTATAATAAATAATAATAATATTTAATTTATTTTCATCATCACGTTGAAGTACTATGTAGGTAGTCAATTCCTGACAATGGTCAAAGGGACAGTGCTACCAGATCTCTACAAATATAATTGCAAATCAAATAAAATTGCAAATCTCTTGTACTTGTTGTCTAATATTGTCGCTTGTGCTGAAATTGGCACATTTTTATGGTGCTCTTATTATGGTTTATTTGATTTCAAATGCAAATTATGTGTGCCACAAACAAGTACTATTCTTTATAAATTCCTTATACTAGCAGCTGATACCAACGGTCGTTCGGTCTCACGTCAATTTAGACATTTCAAAACTTTTTTGGAATACAAATTGAATTTCAAAAGTGACACTTGCAAATCACCAAGTTTAAGATTCAGTACAGAGGTTTAAATCGATAAGGATAATGGCAATTGCCGATTTTACCAAGGAATCGAATGTATTATGTATTGCGCGGGTATCGTTGTAATTACATTGAAATCCTACCAGCATTATAAATGCGAATGTTTCTATAATTTAATGTTTGTTATGTTACGCAATCCCGTAAAATCGGTTTAACGGATTTGGATGAAATTTTGCGTACAGATAACCTGAATTAATATATAATAGGTTTCCTACCTTTTATGCAGAAATAAAATTATATTCTTATGGAATTATCTCGTAAATATATGTGCCATGTTGCTCGGAAATGAAAGCTATTGGCTTCTTTTTATTTTCAATTACTATTGCTTTTTTTCACACACGTTTCGTTTGTCTATGCACCCAATTCTAAATTCTATGAAGATAAACTTGCGGGCAGAAGTTAGTTAAAAAAATATTATTATGTTCCTCGTCTCTATGGATTATGATAGCCATCGGTCAACGGCGACAACCGCTGACTTTTTGCTAGGCTGATATGATTACTTTTATATATTCAATTAATATTAAGGAAGACCAACAGCACATAAAAACAGTTATAAAAATTATCAATAGTAATTAATGGAAGGTCTCCACGAATATACATCTATATACTGTAATAAGTTATTATAAAAAAGACGTTTCACTAGGTTGGGCTTATACTTTTTTTTATATAGGAATCATCCCAGATCCCAGAGCACGACTAACCCGAAATTACACCGAAAACATCCCGGACGTCAGCCTGTACGAGATTAGAATGGCTCTCAGACAACTCAAGCACAACAAGGCGCCTGGTGATGATGGAGTTACAGCAGAGCTTTTTAAGGCGGGTGGTACGCCAATCCTACGGGCCCTTCAGAAGTTATTTAATTCCGTCATACTAGATTGTTAAACGCCACAAGCATGGCACAGAAGTGTGGTGGTGATCTTCTTCAAAAAGGGCGACAAACCCCTATTGAAGAATTATAGACCCATCACACTGCTGAGCCATGTTTACAAGTAGTTTTCGGGAGTCGTTACGAACCGTCTCGCGCGCAGGTTTGACGACTTCCAGCCTCCCGAACAAGCCAGTTTCCGAAAATGCTTTAGCACCATAGACCACATACATACGCTGCGGCAAGTTATACAGAAGACCGAAGCGTATAACAAGCACTGTGCTTAGCGTTTGTGGACTATGAGAAAGCCTTTGATTCTGTCGAAACATGGGCCGTGCTGAGGTCTCTCATAAGGTGCCAAATCGACTACCGGTATATCGAGGGGATAAAGTGTTTGTATGAAAACGCCACTATGTCAGTGCGACTTCAGGACCAGAACTCGAAACCTATCCACTTGCAGCGAGGCGTGAGACGGGGAGATGTTATATCTCCGAAACTGTTCACCGCTGCATTGGAAGATGTCTTCAAGCTTCTGGACTGGAAAAGCTTTGGCATCAATGTCTATGGCGAGTACATCACTCACTTTCGATTTGCCGATGATATAGTAGTCATGGCTGAGACCATGGAAGACCTCGGTGCAATGCTCGATGACCTCAGCAGAGTCTCTCAACAATTGGGTCTGAAAATGAACATGGATAAGACGAACATCATGTCAAACGTCCATGTTGCACCCACTCAATTGAAAGTTGGCGACTCTGCACTCGAAGTTGTAGAGAACTATATTTACCTTGATCTGCCAGTGTGTATCGTTCGTAGCTTAAATCAGCGCCTACCCCGAATTGGTAGATGCTGTTGGTACGAGACCCGCCGGAGGATTAAATTTATGATTTCCCATTTTTGAGATTAGATAAACGCTTTGCATCGCGAATAATGTTACACAATTCTAATTTAATAATTCCTTATGGACTGGATAGAGCAATTGACTAAGATATGGTATCTCACCTCTTGTTGGCGCAATTTAAAAAAAATGTTTTTTTGCTGTTCTTTATGTTAGCTATAAAAGATTTCTGTGAAGTTCACTACTTCTTTTTAATAAAAATACAATTTCATTAACGTGTCATTGGTATATTATTACATTAAAAAAAATCATCATTAATAAATAATTATACGGGATATATCACTTAGCGCCATCTAGCACAAATTAATTAAAGTTTGTACTACGGATACTAGACAACGGCTTGGAATATTTAAATAACATTTGTAAATAAATACATACAATAATCAGAAAACACCAAACTAAAACCAATAGTCATGTTCAGGAACACAAAGAATTGTCTTGTGCGAGGATCGAACTCGCAACCATTAAAAGGCAGGTTCACTTCCAACCCAATCAGGGTGGTCATCGAATGAAAAGATACCCTAAATTAAGTCGCTTTACGTACGTTTGAAGGGCCCCATCGTGATGGGGCAGTGGGGAAATAGCACCTTTTGAATTCACTATCAGTGAAGTCTTTACAATAAAATTTTAATAAGTGATTATAATACAAGATCCCATGACATAATTTTTACGCTGATAGATTTTATCTAAAGGGTTTCCAAGTTGGAAAAACATACAGTTGAATCCTCTTTTTGGACGATTGTTGTATGTCACGCTATTCTCGTGAAACGAATTTTATAACGAAACAATCTACTATTCTACTAACAACGAAAATTGGTTTGAACTAGATCTAGTAAGTAGTTTTTTTTATACGTCATAAATCGTAAACCGCAATTAACCTTTCATTTAATCAACTGAAATACTTGCTGCTACGTAACCCTTCATCGCTCGCGACTCGCACTTGGCCGGTTTTATTCTTTACTTTTGTAGCCCTTTTAACAGGACTCGCATATATAGAAGAAGAAGTTCACTTTATTGCATAAATAATATAAACAATTATTACTGGGAAAATTTAATGAGTACCAAAAATTACTAAAAAAACTTGAGAGGTGTCAAGGGACACCTGGATGGAACGAAGTTATTTCTTACTAGCTGTGCCCCGCGGTTTTACCCACATTAAATTTTAAAAATTAACACAGCTCCTCCCCCTTAGGTGATAGCGTGATAATATGTAGCCTATATGTTGTCCCGACCTCTTAGTAATATTCATGCAAAATTTGAAGTAAATCCATGCAGTACGTTTTGAGTTTAGCCCGGACATACATACAGACAAACAGACACACAGACAAAAATTCTAAAAACTATATTTGTGGCTTCGAAATCGATTGCAGATCACGCCCCAAGTATCCTTTTTAAAAAATATTCAATGTACAGTTTTCACTTTCCTACGATTTTATTATATGTATAGATTATTTATTATGTACAAAAAACCTGTATACACTTAACAAAAATAATCGTCGCGACACCACACTGTTCAATGCAAAATAGAAATAAAAATATCTGGCTTACTTTCTATAAGAGAGAGAGAGACAGAGAAACATGCGCACGCCGTACAGCTGCAAAAAGTGTCGTGACAACTTTTCGTAAGAATTTTTCCGTCTAGCCCCCTTTCACAACGCGCGATAAGGAACTTCGTTCCAACAATAGCCTTAAAATAAATATCATCGTGCCATAGAAATTTAAAACAAATATAATTGAATCAAAATAACAATAAGAGCCTCATAATTTAAACATGCTAATAGTGCTGCCTATTACTGTGCCACTATAAGTAAGATCTCTTCTCCTAATAAAATGACGTAGGTCATAGTCCACCACACAGGCCTAGTGCGGTGCAGGTGGCATGTGGAGTCTCCACGTACCACCATGAGCTCTCAGCCCTGCAAGTTTCCGCACGATATTTTATGTTTATTTATTTAAACTTTTGTACACAAACTGTACAAAGGCGGACTTAATGCCAAAGGCGTTCTCTACCAGTCGACCTTTGGATGATGCAGAGATAATACGGTAGGTATACGGATGAACTTTTAAAGTAAATTGTAGATACTTTTGTACTCTATATAAACATAAATACTTACTATACATATTATTTCATACATATTATACAATATATATTATTATATATACATACATTAATATATACTTACATAAATAAGATTACTGATGAGAGGTTTCTGACTTTATTTTATTTAAAATGTGCTCACGTGTTTTCTTATTTTCATCTACCGTTCTACGAGGTAAGTAATTTTATTTTTCGCACATAAATTCGAAAAGTCAGTGGTGGAAGCGATCAGCAACTATATAATAAAAGGAAATAAGAAAAAATTATGTAAACCAATACTAAGTATGCCTATAAAGATACTGAGTCGTTTTTTTTTGGTAAGGCTGGGGCAATGCAAACAAAAAAAAAAAAAACAACAAATTGTATATAATTAATTAGTTTTAGTTTAGTTCTTAATATATAGCTGTAGTATTTTTTAATTCTAGTTTTACTGTTATAATAATAAGTGCATGCGGTGACGCCTTAAAAAATTGTGCATTAGGTTATATATTCACGTAATTTTCATTTGTAAGAAAAATGTAACAATTACTGGCTGTCCTCAATAAATAAATAAATAAATGCTTATGCATGCCACCCTCAAAAAGTGTCTGCGGGTGATATGTAGGATACCTATACTCGCACCGACTAAACCTAAATTGTCGTGGACTTCGTCGTGGTATGCTGCTCCGGTACCATAACCACTAAGCTGTCTCGGAGATATATGCATTAAATTAATAAAATACATGAATGTAGCAATACACTCGTCGTATCTCCTATACATATTTTGCAATAGAGTATCGTACCAATTCCCAACACCCAATAATTAATAAACATCAGTACTGAGCGATAGTTACTGATGACAATTGTTGGTGCTCGATTGAAGTCCCAACTTCTAATAATAGCTCATCAATCGACAATTCAACTGTTGAGCAATGTATTATTGGTGTGATAGGTGCAGTTAGCCAGTTTATAGTTCACGAGGCATATGCAATTTGATTATGTAAAACGTGTATATCTTTTGTTAGTTATTAAAGCGGATTTTAATTTGAGAGGTCTGCAAAGATCGTGATTAATGGTAATCCGTTGTCTCTATCCCTCTGGGAGACAGGCGTGAGCCCATGTATGTAGAGACCCCAGCACATCCAGCTACCCAATCTGACAAATTTCTCCTGGGTAAACATCATTGTTATAATTTTAAGTTTAATTGTAATTATAATTTAATTGTAATTCCTACTAGTTTAAAAACTTAATATCTGTATTTTCACCAATTGTCTGTATAAATTTGTTGTTACAAATAATTTATTATTTATTAATGGTAACAACAAGTCTAAGCGAGGTACATCATAGCGTTCTTCCGTTCTATGAGCTGATCGACTGCAGAAGTTCCTCCACCATACAGAACACACCCCTGGTTACATTATTATGTTAATACTGTGTGCGCAGCAGCGTGTGAACCCATCAACCCATTATATTCCTCTATAATCCCTTTCATTGCAGTATCATACGACAGTTCGAGCGGGTATAGGCTTTTTTCTTGTCATTTGGCCAAATAAAGTTTTGTATTAGCTAAACTCAATAAGTTAAAAGTAAAGTATGGATTCTATTTTAGTTTCAATTCTGAATACGTGCCTAAGTATGTCAAGTTGATAGGATTGCTGTTGTTGCTAATTACCGTATTGCTAACCGTCTAATTATTGTTACAATGGCTCCCAAATCACCTTACATACTAATACAATGCAGGCAATTAGTGATAGGCTGAACAATTCGGCATATTGCGGTAGGACATTAGTCTTTTGACTTCTACAATACTCGTATACTTTCATTTTCGGCAATAAGGCAGTTACTCAATGAATGGGATGATAATAGAACAAAGTCTCAAGTAAGTATTTTGTTATTATTCATCTTTTAGATGTAGCCTACACGCCGCCATTGGATCTTCTATGGTTCAGGAGTGATGGTGTCGCACAAGGAAAAGCTCTTAGTTGTGCGTAGGCAGTATTGCAGGCTGAGTTAACTATTTTATATCCAGCTATCTGTACAATTATTATTATTTGCTGTGTAGTGAAGCGGCGAAAATCAGAATATCATCATCCAATCTCATCCCGTGGGGGGCTTAGAAGTAGACCCGTGGGAAGACCTGCCAGGGAACGGACAGCAGCGTCTCTCTGTGTACTATGCCCATAATATTGCGATCGCCAACCCCTCTGCCAGGCGCTAAGCGTGGTGATCATGGCATATCCCCCCAAGATGATGCTTGGGGGAGGTTTTTGTGCAACAATGGACTTTTTATAGCTGTTATAATGATGTAAATGTTACTTACTTCTTTGAGGTGATTAGCGTAGGCAAAAAATGGAATAAGCCAGTAGATATTTTATTTTTAAAGCGATGCTATTTTATAATCTAAAAGTTTCGCCCAAATGTGTCACGCTTGTTTCCAATTAAAAGAATGGTGAAATCCTTTGGACTAATGTCCCAGTCCTTTTAAATCGAACGCTGTGTGCTTATAATTTACAAGGACTAGGAATACCTACCATGGCGTGTCGTAAAGGTGATCCTCCTTATTTCAAAACGTGGTCTAAAGTTAGTACCATAGTCGAACAATGGCTCATCGTGGCGTGATATACCTACTTACAAGACTAGCCCGATATGAAGATAGATCTTGTAATTAGCATATCTTATTAAATTCATTTAATAATTGCTAAAAATCCTATTTTTAACCGACTTCAAAAGCAGGCGGTTCTCAAGTTCAGCGGTATTTTTCTGTTATGTATGTACATCGATTACTCGGAGATTTATGTGATTCTTTTTTTACTTTTAGCTTGATGCGCAATAGCTGCCATTTGGTCCCATAAAATTTTTACCTAGTTTTGTGCAGTAGTTTTCATGTTATGAACATTTTCATACATCATCATGACACGCCACTGCAAGTGAACTATTTGGTTAGTTTATAATTTTAAACTTAGTTTAATAATCAGGGGGGTTTCACCAACTAAATAGCAAAGCAATCTTTTAATATTGATGATAACTGCTTAAAGACTCTATCATCAAGACCTATATGTTATTTCTTTCGAGCTTTGTGTTAAATATGCCAAGATTTTTACCATTACATTGATTTTTTACTTACTTAGGACTTTGCTTCGTCATATTAAGAATAAAACTATACGATATACAATTGATACTAAAATGCTTATGTAACCTGGTTTTTGTAAATTCTGTATGTCGTATATTTGTGTAAAATAAATATTATTATTATTATTAAAAAAAAACTTTTGAGGTGACAAAATTTTTACTAAGTCTTTTCCCTTTACCCAATTTTTTTTAATTCTATTATTTTCCTGAAAATTTTTAAGTTTTCCGGGAAAAGGATGTTTCTAGTGTTGTTTACAACAAAACTCTAGTAATCATCAAAGTTATCTTATATGTACATATGTAGCGTTACGAAATTTTTTTTGTTTGTATATGTAAGTGGAATAAGGAATATATTATTTTATAACGGTTATTAAATTATACAGGTTTATTTTTCTGTTTTAGCCATTTCCCGCAACCAATTCAGGGTAGGCGCTCTGCTGCTAAACTACGAACGACACACTTATAACCTTCTGGTATCAGATTTTGAAATATAAAAAGCGTTAAAATAACTTATCATTAATTTCATTTTATATAATATTTTAATATGATGATTATAATACTAGGATTATATTAATAACTAGCTGTGCCCGCGACTTCGTCCGCGTGTTAATAAGTTTATTTTTTTTGTTTTCTGATTGTAAAATAAATGACTTTTTTAAAATAAAAGTAGCCTAAGTTACTCCTTATTACATCAGCTACCTGCCAATAAAAGTCTCGTCAAAATCGGCTCAGCCGTTTCAGAGATTAGCCGGAACAAACAGACAGACAGACAGACAAAAATTGTAAAAAATGTTATTTTGGTGTATGTATCGTATATATATATTCATATTTATGTAGTAAAAACCGGTTATTTCAATATTACAAACAGACACTCCAATTTTATTTATTTGTATAGATTTGCCAACATAGAGTTACACTATGTTTATACAACTAATTTGTGTAAATTATAATATAGTTTCTTGTATAATGTAGTCTATTATTAGTTTTTCGCGCAAGCTGTATCAATCGGCTTATTTTCGTTGCTAATGTCACAACTATCATGACAACATCGGTTTCTGTGTCGTTAGGATACATAGACACCACAGCTATCTATTTTTCCTTACTTGTCTTATTTAGTACACAAATATGGCGTACTGGTAACCAAAGACAATTGATAGAGTTGGGAAATTATCGAATGAAGGACTGAACGAATTCATACAGCTGTAACCGAATGATATTAGTAATGTAGGATTTCCTGACAAATAAAATTTTAGTTATGGCCTTGGGAATAAATTAGCGTTGATAATTTTGTAGTAAGCTGCCAGAATATCACACATTATCTTAATCACAGAAATAATTCCTGAAATATATCGTTGGCTTATATAAAAAATAAAACAAAACTATTTTTAATTTATTTATTCATTTGATTCACTACATGTATCTTCACTTCTGGAGTCTTCCGATTCTGACAGGTGTACAATGAAACCCTGGGTAGGTGCATCTGTTGCAGCATCTAAAAGTCCGTCAAGCTGCATCATTTTATCCTCTTCTTTTTTTATATGGTTTATACAATTATTCCAAGACATCGTACCAATTTGGCTTAAGCCTTCTTTTAGTAACTCCTTGACTTCAGCCATTTGAAAAGTTTTATTATTTTTTCACTTCAAACACACACAGAGAGCACCCGTAACGTACAACATAAAGCGAGGCGACGAGACGAATGACAGGACGTATTCCGTCAAGTCAAAAAATTTCACTTGTCAAATAATACTTTTAGTCTACGACCAGTTACAACAAAAACTTTAGTTTTTAAAAATAATGCCTTACATTACTATACACACATAACTTGAGATATATATATATATATATATATATATATATATATATATATATATATATATATATATATATATATATATATATATATATATATATATATATATATAAACATTCTGCTTTATTATTCAGTTTTTTACATTAAAATTATACAGTTCACACTGGTCAGAATCATTCATTCACTTTTCCCTTCTCTAAGTTCCGAAGACAAACTAGCATTTTGAAATGTCAAATTGCCAAAATAATTATTAATCTGTGAAAATGGATTCTGATATTATTTTGATTTTAAGAGAATTAATGTGTTTGGATGGTTAATTTGAAGCCGTTTTTGGTGTTATTTATATAGTATGTGTTTCTTCCAACAATCAAGATGTTCATACCTAACTAAAAGTGCGTGATTGATGACGAAACTAGTGATTTTCGTGCCGAGTAGTGTTTGTTTACCAAATAAGACAAGTAAAAAAAAATGGACCGTATATATCCTAATACACAAAACAAATAGTCATCTAAAAAGCCTTGAAATGTAGTTTTCCAAATACATTTTATTAAATGCCATTTTGATCCACCATTTTCCTACACAAGTGTATCATTTTTGTTATTATTATCATTTTAAAATACGCCACAGCTCATGTGCTTCACCATGATGTGAACGTCGAGGCCATCCAGCTAATCGATAGTACGGAGCAAATGATACGGTTAAAAATAACCAAACCCAGTGTCTTGACTTGTAAATTTAGTAAATAGTGATAGAAATAATCTATATATATAAAAATGCATTGCCACTTTTCGTTGTAATGTTATAACTCAACAACCCTTTACCGATTTGGCTAATATTGGTCTTGAATTATTCGTGGAAGTCCAGGGAAGGTTTGTACGTAGAGAAAATTAAAAAAAAAGCCTTGAAAAAGTGTAAAATCAACATCTTTTAGCAATTTAATTTTTTTTTTGTTTGAATAAATCAAATTAATAATCATTTTTTTTTATTTCTATGCCTTATACGTAGCGAAGCACGTACCGGGCCGCTAGTATTATTATAAAGAACACACATATGCTTGCGCTGACTAGTCGACGTCCGGTCGGGGTACTTGCTTTTTTTTTTCAAACAGCATACTTTGTGGGACTTGTTAATTTTGTAATGGTTGCTTGTTTGAAATTGAAAGTTATTGTTTATTACTTCACAATTATTTTGAAGAGCTAGATGACTGTCAGTGCGTGTATCTATATATATAATAAAATCGTAGGAAAGTCAAAACTATACATTGAATATTTTTTAAAAAGGATACTTGGGGAGTGATCTACTATCGATATCGAAGCCAAAAATATAGTTTTTAGAATTTTTGTCTGTTTGTCTGTATGTATGTCCGGGCTAAACTCAAAAAGTACTGCATGGATTTACTTCAAATTTTGCATGAATATTACTTAGAGGTCGGGTCAACATATAGGCTACATATTATCACGCTATCACCTACGGGGGAGGAACTGTGATCATTTATAAAGTTTATCGCAGGTATAACCGCGGGGCACAGCTAGTTAGGTCATATACCAGCTAATTGCATAGTAATAAACTAGAAGAAAAATATATATGAAAGCAAAAGTCAAAAGAAGACGAAAATGCAAGCCTGGAGTATCTTCCTGGCTTTCTTCTCCGGTTTGTCCACTTAGGTAGCTAGGGAAGCCGCAAGTTACCTAGCGTAGGATCGCGTTGGTCCCTTGACCTCTGATCTGAAATCCCATGGCTGCATGTTTGTAGCATTCCGTCTTTTTGGTTCATCGGCCCTATGTACCTCAACCCCATAAGGGTGCCCTCAGGTATTTATCACTTAAGTTAAGCTACTGGTTGAGTGGCTTCTGCGTTCGCCAACTGCTCGGTGTCTTCATTTTTTAATATAATAGCATTAAATTTAAAATGAAGCAAAGTAACTCGTTGTTTATTAAAGGATTTCTCATAATTGTATGTCATAAAACAGACTGCACTGACGGATTAATTAAATAATCTAGTTATTTTAATATTATAGATGACTATATTTTTGTACTACAATGTGCGCTTGGCAAGACAGTGTAGGTTAATACCCAAGTTCTGAATAAATTTCATTGCTTCAACAAAGTATCTTCCCTTTAACAGATGACTAAGGTATGTCGATGCACTTATTCTTAAATATTACGTCTAAGTAGAAGCTAGATTGTTATGCAAATTAAGATGTAAGTATACTAAGCGCTTTAATAAACTTTACTGTGCCGTGTGGTTAAGGGCAATGAATATCACTACCCCATGTCGTCCCGTAGAAATCGTCAAGAGGGAATATTTACCAGAGAATGCAGCATACTGCTATCGCCAACATATTGGCTCAGCATGGCGATGATGGCATATTTCCCTCGGAGAAGAGACACAAGTCAATCAACGTGGAGGTCACTGGAAGGCCCCAGTTGAGTAGTGGACGTCTTTCGCCTAATCTGTGCCGTATAAACGGTGAACGGCATAATTATTTTAAAAAGTATTACTTACACATGTACAACTTACCCGATATAAATTTTGACGAGAATTGCTCATAAGAATTAAATAATTTAAATTCAGGAAACTTCGCTATACCTAAGCAATTGTTAAATATATCTATGCGGCCCAATTCCTTCTACGGCGCGACAGCCAGTTATCTAGGCGGTTAACGGATTCATCCCGGGTCGTACAAAGAAAGTTATTATATTTGTTTTGGCAAGAAAATAGCCATTAGTAAGCCGTGTGGTTTTGGGCCTAAATAGAATATTAGGGCCACCACATACAATTCCGTGTGTGTCGTTATGCGCCTGCTACTAATAATAATAATAATAATGTCCTCCTGGCCGAATTTCGGCCACGGCGGCCAGTCTCAACAAAGATTAGCCATCTGCGCGGGACATATTATAGTGCTCAAATGTGTGCGCAAACGCAGGAGCACTTTCTATTCCTCACTCTCATGATCCGATGGGAAGCCTATGCGACACGACCGGAAAGAGGTCAGGTACAGGACCGACGGCTTTACGTGCTCTCCGAGGCACGGGGGTATAATACCGCCAACTCCCAGACTTCGAGCTAATGCTGAGAATTTTTTCTTTTTAAAGAAAAGTCCCAAAATTACTTTTTAGCCCGACCCGGGATTTGAACCCAGGACCTCGTTCTCTGCGGGTGAACACGCTACCGCTAGACCAACGAGGCAGTCAAAAAGCCTGCTACTATTTAGCTACCATCTAACTACGGTCACTAACTCGCATGCCAAGCGCGGTGACTAAGGCAAACGCCTCCAAATGGCAACATGGGAAGACCTATCTCCAGCAGTGGACTGTACAAATATAGTTTTAGCCACATTTGATTAATGAATGAATGAATGAATAATTTATTTGGTAAAGTAACAGGACTCATTTTGTTAGTAAAACCTATGTTAGTAATAAAACAATTATGTAGTACGTAGACCAATACATCTATTTGCACAGGGAGCGACCCCTCACATGCGTACCCCTGCTATAAACTAATTACGGACGTTGACAACTTACAGCAGCGGCCCACATACAAGCAGTCTAGTCTACTGGCTATACATTTAAGAATAGTGTTGGGACTGTCCCGCACACGGCGCACCATGGATGCACATCTTTTTCGCATCGTTGCATAAAAACAATCTACATTAATAACTTCGAATCTCACAAATCCTTATAAACTTTAAAGCAATGAGGAACACTTGCAATAAAATTAATTATCACGTCGATTATCGATGTCAATGTAATGATGTCAATATCAACTTGGTCTATCAATGGATTGACCGCAACTACCCAAACAATGTGTCTTATTAACGTGTTCTTCCCAATTACGAGGGTAAACACACACAATCATGACCTTAGGCAGTGCGGTATCAACGATTTACACAACTCTCAATGGCAGCGAAGTATGATGAAAGTTCAACTAACAGTGTTTGGTCATTGTGTTCCTTATTGCATGTTTCTGTCAAGACTTGGTTAAAGAAAAAGAAATAATAACTGGTACTTTACCTGGTACTCACTGGTAGTATAACAGGTTCTATAAAATATTTTGGAGTACCGCGCATGAATAAAATACCTAATGCTTTAGAATAATTTGTACATTCACGTATTATGCACATGTTTATAAGAACTTCTCAAATGATTTAATAAGAATTTATAGTACTTAAATTATATTGTTGCCGATAATGACGTTAAATATTACAGTTTAATCGAAAATGGGTTAACGGCCTGTTGTTTTGGTGGTTAGTGACCCTGACTGCCAAGTCAGGGGTCGTGGGATCCCCGCCATGTGGATAAGTCTTTGTGTGATGAACTTTCCATTGTTTTTTCAAACCATGATCTAGGATACTTGTACGGTACGGCTTCAGCGTGACTTCTTCCCAAGTACGCCGCCGAGGTGGTGGAATGAGCTCCTTACCATTGTTACCAAAAATTACAGCATGAGGATGTGATAAGGTTTCGGCTTAAAGGACCGGTAATGCGCTAGTGATGCGAGGGGTGTTGCAAGCGTTCATAGGCTACGGTGACCGCAAACGGCGTTACTTATATAGTTCTTATAAATTCAATTCATCCAATTGTGTATAATATGTACAGCACTTTAATTACTACACTTTATGCGTAGTAGCGAGCTAGCGAGCATCTAGATACAATATCATCACCCCATCTCATCTCGGGGCGATGGGGGGAGGGGGGGGGGGGGGGGGGTAGAAATCCTCCGAGGGAATTCCTACCAGAGAACGGGCAGCAGTGTGTGTCTGTGAACAATGACCATAAAACTGCGCACCCGGCGATAACGGCACATACTGGGGGTATATGGGGATATATATATATATATATATATATATATTCTTTATAATATACCCATATCATCTTTGGGGAGGCTTTTGTCCGGCAGTGGACGTGCTTCGGCTGACATGATGATATGTGACTGACGAACAGACGAGATTATCCGCTAAAATATATAGTGGGGTTACCCCGAGAGTGGTTTAATTTCTGAGCGTTGTTGTCGTTATGCCATGTCACAGGCCTCCTGAGCGGCTTGACACTGACACTAAGGTAAGAACCACTGACTATACGATAAAGTAGCTAAAATAGGTAACTGCTAAACAATGAGGTAACAGCGAAAATTCGTAGTCGTAGTAATTTGTTTCTTTGTCACATCTATGTAACTATTGGGCACATCTCGAGCCATCTTAGATAATACCGTATGCGTAAGTTGACATTTAACTTTTTAGTCAACAACATAGTTATTTATTTTATAATTCGAGAAAAAGGCGAGTCGTAAACTTACGCACATATTGTCTGCCCAACTGTCTACATCTACGCATTCCTCATCATCGCGAATTTGATTTTTTTAAGGGGCCTTTTACGGTCCACTAGCGCCGCCAATCGAAAAAATGTCATAACTCGTAAATAGAATCAAAAATACAAAATGTGGTCTATTATTACTGTAGAAAAGGCAATAACGTAATTTTATAACACATTGTCAACACTTGAAATATAGGTGTTTAGCTAAATCGTGCATTTGTAACAAAAACGGCCGTTTATGTTTTGAATGCACGATTTAGCTAAACAGCTATATTTCAAGTGTTGATAAGGTGTTATACAATTACGTTATTGCTTTTTCCACAGTAATAATAGAACATATTTTGTATTTTTGATTCTATTTACGAGTTATGACATTTTTTCGATTGGCGGCGCTAGTGGACTGTAATAGGCCTATTAACTACTTGCCATGCAGCCTGTCGACCCTCTAATCGGCAAGCGGGTCACCTGGTGGTAATAATTGATCATCCCTGCCCATAGAGACTCGCAACACCAGAGGTATAGAAAGCCTTTTTAAAAAAGAATAGACTCGCTTCTTTAAAGTCGCCATGTGGATACCGTTTGTAGAACTTAGTTGTCATATGAAACGGAATATCGTTTAACATATCAACTTGGAAAATATACTAATAATTTCCCATACAATATGTAATTATTTTTATATTTAACGAACAGATTACCTTTTGTACACTGAGTTAGTACCGACCGCAGATAATGAGGATAATAATGAGCGGCCGTTAAGAGGTCAGATACTGGACCGATAGTTCCACGTGCTCTCCGAGGCTCGGGGGTGCGATACCGCCAATCCCTTTGTGCTGATGTTGAGAAATTCTCTTAACAGATAATTCCCAACGTCACTTTATAGCCCGCTTGGTGCGATACCGCCAA
Source organism: Pseudoips prasinana (assembly GCA_951640165.1). Lineage (NCBI taxonomy): Eukaryota > Metazoa > Arthropoda > Insecta > Lepidoptera > Nolidae > Pseudoips > Pseudoips prasinana. Next base: position 13,989,799 of record OX621236.1, on the reverse strand, counting down.
CTCCCTTTGGGCTGATGTTGAGAAATTCTCTTAACAGAAAATTCCCAACGTCACTTTATAGCCCGCTTGGTGCGATACCGCCAACTCCCTTTGGGCTGATGTTGAGAAATTCTCTTAACAGAAAATTCCCAACGTCACTTTATAGCCCGCTTGGTGCGATACCGCCAACTCCCTTTGGGCTGATGTTGAGAAATTCTCTTAACCGAAAATTCCCAACGTCACTTTATAGCCCGCTTGGTGCGATACCGCCAACTCCCTTTGGGCTGATGTTGAGAAATTCTCTTAACAGAAAATTCCCAACGTCACTTTATAGCCCGCTTGGTGCGATACCGCCAACTCCCTTTGGGCTGATGTTGAAAAATTCTCTTAACAGAAAATTCCCAACGTCACTTTATAGCCCGCTTGGTGCGCTACCGCCAACTCCCTTTGGGCTGATGTTGAGAAATTCTCTTAACAGAAAATTCCCAACGTCACTTTATAGCCCGCTTGGTGCGATACCGCCAACTCCCTTTGGGCTGATGTTGAAAAATTCTCTTAACAGAAAATTCCCAACGTCACTTTATAGCCCGCTTGGTGCGATACCGCCAACTCCCTTTGGGCTGATGTTGAAAAATTCTCTTAAAAGAAAATTCCCAACGTCACTTTATAGCCCACTTCGGGATTTGAACCCAGGACCTCATTGCTCTGCGGTTAAAAATGCTACTGCTAGACCAACGAGGCAGTCAAATAAAGTTATACTTAAGTAAAGACCTGAAATTGCTTCGTATATATTATGTGTAAATAGAAAATAGTAAATCATAGTCAAAGTCAAAAAAATAAGTCATAGTCAAAAATAATTTATTCCGTAAAAAGTTTACATTTATGTGGAATCGTAATTTTTTTTTACCCTACCGTGCAGTGCATGACCTGGCAGCTACTGAGAATCACTGCCTGAAAAATCAGTAGGAATCCTTTTAAAAAAAAAAAACGTCTGTGCTAAAGACAATTACATAGTCCACATAAACAAAAATTTTCATACTAAAATGTCTATAAAATGAAAACTACTGGGCCAAACTATATTTGTTTTTCAAAATTTTTATGCGACCAAATGGCAACTATTCCGCATCAAACTAAAAAAGAATCACGTAAATCGGATCATAAATCTCCGAGTAATCGGTATACATACATAAAAATAAAATCCGGTGAACTTGAGAACATCCTCCTTTTGAAGTCGGTTAATAAAATATACTTAAGGTTAATTACAATCATGTGTGTTGACTCAGAACAACTCAATCCCAAGCACTTTTGTTACTTAAATAATCAGAAATTTTGTAATATGCCCTGCTACAAAATTTGGCTTTAGTAATTCTTTTAAACTTATTCGTAGACAATTCTCTAATATAATTACGAAGTTTGTTATAGAATCTTATTGTATTGTAATACCACCAGCAGGTCATATTTCATCGAATACAGATGTCAAATTATCAATAACAAAGTTCAAACTGATTTGCATACAAAAATTCACATCTGTATAATGAATATTTATTTACGTAAGCGGAGGCATATTACAAACATTATAACATAGACCTACTGTATAAATTAATTTCACTAATAGGATTAGACATTTAAAGCTTAGTCCACCGCTGCGCGTAACGGAAAAAAATGAAATGAATTGTGTAATGTCTAAAGGTCATATGGCATATTTCTAACAGAGTGACATTATGCAAATTTTAGGTAAATATTAATATTTATATATTTCAATATAATATTTCTTTAAGATTTCTTTATTCGCCTTTATTACGAGAGTTCCTTGTAGCTATCACAGATTTTCCTCAAGTACATACGGCAGGATTTTCAGTCTATTTTTATATTTTACATGTCGAATTATTGCCTTATTTGTAAGTACAGACGCCAGCACATCCAGCTACCCCAATCTGTCAAAATTCTTGTATAGATTTTCAACTTTATCACATAAGCATAAGGTTCACTTTCAATTGAGAAAATTTGACAGATTGGGGTAGCTTGATGTGCTGGCGTCTGTACCTACATATTACGAGTATTTGTTTTATTTTTTGTATTTTTATATGGGCCTGTTGGTGTGGTTGTCAGAGGTCGTGAGTTCAATTCCCACCCAGAACAAATATTTGTGTGCTTCATGTCTGTGTCCTGAGTCTGGGTGTAATTATCTATATAAGTATTTATTTACCAAAGAAAAATTGTTTATGTAATATATTAGTTAACTGTGTGTAATTATTTATATAAGAATGTATTTACAAAAAAAATTGTATATGTAATATATTAGTTATCTGGTTTCCATAGTACAGGCTAGTTTGGGATCAAATGGCCGTGTGTGAATAATATCCCAGGATATTATTATTTATAAAGGAACATACTTTTATTTTCGTACATTTAACAAAAATAAAAATGTTTATTTCGGTATCTTATACAACTACAATACAGTAATAACAACGTGACATTTAATCCAAAATTTATACTACTTGTACCATGTCTAAAACATTGAGTTTAATTTATATATATGACTATGACTCCATATATTACCCAAGTTTTTTTCGACGCCCATGGATGAGACCTTTATATATATAATAATATGAATATATTTTATACTAGCTGTGCCCGCGACTTCGTTCGCGTGGATGTCGGAACTTAACAATGTATTTTTTAGTGTAAAGCGCTGTGGGAGGATACCGATTCAATTTCTTTTTTAATTTAATTTAGTGCTTCTTTATTTTACCTGTGGAACCATCTGGAGCGTACACAAAAACGTTATTGGGGTTGTTTACGCGTGAAAGAGCTACGTATAGTTGACCATGGGAAAAGCATCCAATACTTAGGTCCATCCCCGCAACGGATAATGTCTAGCTTTATTAATCGTCATGGCATAACAGAGACTGACTGGGAATTGCACTGGTTTGAAAGAGAAAGGAAAGTTTTAAGGAATTATAGGTATCCTTGGAATAAAAACAATATCACCGGCGCCGCAACCTGTTAATATTTCAGCTTCGATAATGTTTTGCTGCAGATTTGTGACTTTGAGCCGAGTGCCGTTACAAAGTTTGGAGGGACATAAATTTCTGAGGAGAATTATTGGTACACCGATTTTTAACGAACGGTTACAAACGAATCGGCAGTACACCGATTTTTAAAACTATTTTGTGGGCTGGAAGTCCGGGTGTGCTGAGGGAATCCAAAAACTCTACCGGGTAGTGCGTGGCGTCATCTTCTTCCATACCTGTATTTATTGAGCTATATTCTTTACTATTCCCAGACGCACGAGTCAATATTTTGAAATTAATTGCCGCAGCTTGGTCATTGCGGGGAGTCAAAATAGCTCGCTGACATAGCCAAGAACCAGCTTGATTGCCAATTTTTGTGGTATCTCCGTACACAGAAGAAATTAGCTCCAGCTGTGATGTAACGTAAGAGCAGAGATTACCAATCAATATAACTTTTCCATCTTCTTGTACGGGGTATGTGCCAATCGCCTATTTTTTTACAATAAATTGGCAAACTCCTGTTCATTTTCGCAGCCTCTAACTGATCAGGTTCCCTCCTATACTTATAACTATCTCTTGAATAGCCAATAAGGACCTGTTGTGATAAATTTCACGTACCTTGTCAGGAATTTCTCCATCAGTATTTAGTTGTACATGTCTCATAAAATCTTCAGCAAACTTGTCATGGTACTTTTGCCATAACTGGTTAGCACCCGATAACGCACAAAAGATCAATAAGATGGCAAACAAATGTCGCAAGCGATGTGGACTATCGCTCACGCATCCTTCCGCTAGAGCGTCATCCCAATGCTGACCTCCATCTAATAAATGGCGTGCTCGGCAAGCGGCCTGGTATGTGGGATGTTCAATATCGTCCATTTTACGGAGCTCAGCTAAAGACGTAGGTCCTCGCACTACATGGACCAGACTGTGGGATGAACTCATACGTGAGCACGCCACGTGAACCTGCCCGCCTTCCTTAAGTCAATTCCAGCTAACGTAAGAGTTGGACTTTGCGATTTGTTGATGGTTATCGCGACACACACTTTTATAGGGAACTACAGTATTTTAAACTGAAAAGGGAGATCATTTGGCACTAACGGAATACGTGACACGAACACTGTTTCTCCCTGGGTGGATCCAGGCATAATAGTAGCCTCTATAACACGATGCAAAGCTTTGACTTGAAGCCTAGTGCCGTTGCAAAGTTTAGGTGGCTTCAAATTCCTCAGAACCATCATAGGTATACCCACACGCAACATACATAGGGGATGTATGTTGCGTGTGGGTATACCTATAATGGTTCTGAGGAATTTGAAATATTATTTGGAATATTATACGCCCTTAGGGGTGGAAATTCCTAAAATCCTGAAATACATATTTTTATTTTTAACGGAAAGGCCAAACCAATTTTCATGTTTTTCACTTAAAAAATTACACACTTTTCATACAAACTTACATCCCCTATTTTACGCCCTTGGGGTGGAATTTCCAATAATTCTAAAATATTTATTTTTATTTTTAGCTGAACTACTAAATATAAGTTTCAATGCCTTTAACTACAAAAATGACGGATTTTCATACAATCTTTCATTCTCTATTTTACCCCCTTAGGGTTAGTATTTCCAAAAACCCTTCCTTAGTGAATGCATACGTCATAAAAGTACCTACCGGCAAAATTTCAAGTCTCTAACCCCAGCCGTTCAGGCTGTGCGTTGATATGTCAGTCAATCAGTTTCTCTTTTACATAGGTAGGTATATAGATTTGTGCTGAGAAAATTATGAGAGACAGGGTTAATTTACTACATTCAAATACATTCAATCGGACAGGCTCAATAAAATTCGAATCGTCTGTACATTCAGGTTACAAACGAATCGGCAGCACAAACTTTCGATCGACTGACATTATAATTTAAAATTAAATTATAACAAATCCAACCTTGTACATAATTCAATTTTCCCAAAGAAAACAGAATATTTTAATAACCAATTTTGGACAACGACATACTTCTAGCCAACCAAGACCTTATTTCGAAACAAGTCGGAACATTCAAAGCCCTAATCTTAACACCGCGAGTCAAAAGCAATGCACAACGACATCTATCGAAACAAAATTCAACTATCAAGCACAACGATATCTATAGAAATAAAAATCAACTATCAATAATTTAAAATTAAATTATAATAAATCCAACCTTCTACATAATTCAATTTGCCCAAAGAAAACAGATTTTTTTAATAACCAATTTTGGACAACGACATACTTCTATCTAGGCAACCAAGACCTTATTTCGAAACAATTCAGTACATTCAAAACCCTACGTAATCATGCAATCAGCAAACACGGGCAAATCTTAACACCGCGAGTCAAAAGAAATGCACAACGACATCTATCTAAATAAAAATCAACTATCAATCTAGTTCATTCAGAAAAGAGATGTCATAATATGCACAATGACATCTATCGGACAGTTAGGTAGCTCAACTATAAACATTAGTTCATCTTGAAGTAATGAAATGTGTGTTATTTTTCTTCATGATTACTTTAAAATCAAATATCTTTTGATAGAGTGAACCGATTGCAATAAAACAAAAACTAAATGTTACCTAAAGTTACGCTCAATCGTTGTGTATAAAATTTATCTACACTGCTTTAGTATATTTTACGTGATACCCGAACATATAAACAGACAAACAGACACACAGACAAACAGACAAAAATTCTAAAAAGGCTGGAAATGGGTTCTATTGATTGTTCTTTAATACCCTGGCTATTTTTTTTTATTTTCTTTTGATGTACAAAAATTATTTTTCTACAGATTTATTATATGTATATAGATATAGATTAATTTAAATGTAAGTATATATTCTTAGTACTTAGTTTTACGTTTCTTTAGTTGATAATTTAAGTTTTTTAATACTAATTGTCAATCCTTTGTTAATTCCAAAATTCTGGCAAATAAATATATAATTATCTAAGGGCAAAGCTATGCAAAAAGATAATAAAAAAACAAAAAAATATATATTACTATAATTATATACTTATACAAATATAATTAAATTCGCTGTTTTAGACATGGTACAAGTGCGTACCTATCATTTCATGAATTGTGTACACTGACAATTTCCCCATCTATGTCCTAGATTGTTTCGAAGAGTTCGCACTTGGTAATGTGGCCGCCAATTGTACAATTATTATGTACAATATGCTTTATTAAACTTGTTCCTTTTTGGTGCACAACACAATGCAGGACCTCATTATCTTGGTAAACAACGTTTTGTGCAAACTTAGGCCCACGGCCCACCCCATTTCACTCTGATGGCAACTGATACCCCGGGAAAATGGCACAAGAAAGGGGGTGTAACACCACTTGCTCCCTGAATCCCATCAATTGTCTTAGACTCTTCTGCTAAAATACCAGTACTTTCAAGGCCGAAATTTACATAACAACACATAACAACTGGGTAGACTAATCAATATAGGTAGCCAATATTATAAAATAAATACAAATACTACGAATGAAATGTATATTATTTATTATCTTTAAGAATGAAACTGTTTAATGAATAGACATGACCAAATTCATGAATGAAATGATTGTGTGAAAGAAAGATGGATGAATAAGCTAGACAAATATATTACTCATAAATAAAAATGTATAATCACATCACGTCTCATTTCTTACTTCTATCCTCAGTATGTTAAGATTATTATAGAATTATGTATTTACGTATTCTTTGCCCAGAGACATAGTATTACCTAATCACTCATTAACGGACATACTTTGTTCTCTGTACGTCTTAACTAGTTTTAGTTAACTTTTACCTAAATCCATACTTAATCTCTGTCAAAATTGATGAGAAAAGCATTGTTTTGTATGTGGTATTACAAAAAGTAGAGTCTAATTTTAGGTATGAGGTTCATTCACCTTCAATCTGGACTGGACTTGCAACAAAAGTTTTAGCTGGTTGGAAGATAATATAGATATATAGCTAATTATAATTTGTATTGTGTGGAGAAATCGGTAACGTTGCTAGCTCATACTTTTTCAATCGATATAAAACAAATTTTTGACCTGTTTGATTTTACATTAATTAATGAAGATTAAAGAAAAGCTTATAAAAAAGGTGTGTCTATGAAATTCAAACCTACAAGAGAATGAGATAAATATAGAACAGGTATGAGGAGTATTAGGATAATTAAATGATTTATTATTTTTATAATATTTTTACCAAACCCAAAAATTATTTCAAATTTTAATGCAATACGCTACATTTAATATACTATTTTATTATTATTATTTCTTTTTATTTTAATTTGCCATATGCTACATTCTATATAAACATATATCTAGTATATATTAAGAACACATATTATTCAGATTCCATGTTTTCACTTTATACAAATAAAAAGAAATGTTGAAATTAACACAGATGTGTCGAGAAATTAACATACATTTTTATTTGTACTTTTTGTACTTAAGTTATATGGTAGTGTTTTGGGTTTAGTTATTAGTTAAGAACCTAAGATTAAGTTGGAAATTCTGTTTGTCATATATTTTACTTCCTAATAGGATAGTCTCTTATGACCTCGGGTGGTGGTGGCCCACGGCCCTTGTACGCGGCAAGTTGAGCTTCCCGTTGTTTGCGCTTGGCGACTATCTTCTCGTGTGTGCGCTTCATTTCCAAGATCTCTTTCATTTCTTCTTTCTCCTCTTCCTATAACAAAATATTTAAAAAGAGTATTGTATGAATTGCATTAGGAATTCTATTGTCGTCTGAGTGATTTAGTAGACAGTGACAGATGCCTAAGTTTAACCTAAGTCCTTGAGCAAAATCCTTATTTTATTTAAGTAATGTACTTCTCACCTTTAATCTCAGCACCAATTGTAACCCTCTTTCCACCCCTTCCATTTATACTATATATTACCTTTTGGTTTTTTAGCACCACCGGCTATTATAATAATAATAATAATAATGTTTTATTCTCTCACCACAATATTACAGAATAAATTGTATACGGTGTATTAGTTAAAGGTAACAATTATAATATTGTGGGAGACTGGTGCCTAAACTAGGCTCAAGGCCTGTATTTCAGGACACCAGGTCTCCACGCTTAATGAAGAGGTACATTTATTATACATTCTTAGGAAAATAGGATCACATGCATATGTACATAATTTGGTTTAAAAGAGAATAATTAAGTTAACAAAGTAAAGAGTAAGAAAGAATACAATAACAAACATTTTTAGTAAGAATTAGTAATTACGTTAGTTTGTGTGTGTGTGTGTGTGCGCGTGTGTGAGTGTGTGTGTGTGTGCGTGTGTTTGTGTATTTGTGTAAGAATTCATATATCAATATAGTTACAACATAATTGCAAGCAATTTCTCAGTATCCTCATAATTGTGTTCATGAAGGAAAGCAGTAACTTTCTTTTTGCACACGTTTTTTGTAAGTTTAGCTACATGTAATTTTCTGTTAATTTTGTTATATAGAAAGCCACCTAGGTGACAAAAGAAACGATTCGAGAATTGAGTAGAAAAGTTTACTGTACGATCTACGGGGTTGTACCGACGTTTTCCATGTGAGGCGGAGGGATCATATGAAAGTAATGAGTGCTGTCTTAGGATGATACTTAAAATAAAGAGTTGACGCACTGTCATTACTTTAGCCTCCTTGTATAGAAGTTCCGTGGGGTAACGATACGGAAGGAAAGAGGACACTTTCAGAATTACTCTCTGGGCTCTCTCCAAGTCAATAATGGTAGTTTTTGGTGCACCACCCCAAACAGAGATGCAATAAGTTAGCAGTGATTGAACTAGAGCATAATAAACAGATTTTTTTAATTTATCGTCAGCCACTTTTATTAATACTCTTATGTCCTAAACTTCTCCTAGCTATGTACCGAAGGCATTTTATTACTACGATAATGATTAATTTCCTGGGTCGGGCCATAAGTGATTTTGGGACTTTTCTGTAAAAAGAAAAATTTCTCAGCATCAGCCCGAAATATTATACCCCCGTGCCTCGGAGAGCACGTAAAGCCGTCGGTCCTGTACCTGACCTCTTTCCGGTCGTGTCGCTAAGGCGTCCCATCCGATCATGAGAGTGATGGAATAGAAAGTGCTCCTGTGTTTGCGCACACACTTGAGCACTATAATATGTCCCGCGCGGATGGCCGCGGATGGATCTCTGTTGAGACTGGCCGCCGTGGCCGAATTCGGCTAGGACGACATTATTATTATTAATGATTAATATTACATAAATCTGAATATATTCTACTTCAACTTCCATCCTCAGTTTTTTTAATATATTTGATATATACAACACTTTTTAATGACATTTAATCTCTGTGTCGCGGGGTACTTTACAAACTTATAATTGACCACCACAAATACATCCAGACTCAGAATTACTCAAAATTATGGGTCATATAAATAGTTATCCCGCGCCAGAATCCAACCCGGGACACGAAGTGGTGAGATGACTGTTTTACAGTATTTCAGTAAAATCAACTAATGGTTAAGACTTCTCATTCTCTATCCTTTTACGCTTTCCACCATTAAAGTCTTCATCCATTGTCCTAATTCTATTCTCGAAATTATCAACGTACCATATCTAAAAACATCCTACCAAATTCAAATACAAATTCAAAACTCATTCATTCTTTTTTACCCTACCTTTTGGTTTATCCTCAACACCAGTGCTCTTTTTCCATTGGCCATTGGCTGACTGTACGTCATCAATTGTTTCAATCGCTGCGCCGGCGGCACTCCTCGCTCCACCACCAGCACGATTCTCGCCCATTGCCTCTGCCATTCGTTTCTGGTCTCTGCTATCTTCTGATAAGTGTTCCCCATCATAGCAATCAACATGTTTACAAGGAGGATGGCTACAATTATCATGTATGTTATGAAAAGTAGCTGAAATAAAAGGTACTATTTAGTTATAGTTCAATGGTTTCTTTAGCTAGTTAGCAAGCTCGAGTAGAAAGATTTCACCGCTTCGGTGTGGTTATTCGACATATTTTTTAGGGTTCCGTAGCCAAATGGCAAAAAATGGAATCCTTATAGATTCGTCATGTCTGTCTGTCTGTCTGTCTGTCCGTATGTCACAGCCACTTTATTTCCGAAACTATAAGAGCTGTACTGTTGAAACTTTGTAAGTAGATGTATTATGTGAACTGCATTAAGATTTTCACACAAAATAGAAAAATAATAATAACTTTTGGGGGTTCCCCATACATAGAACTGAAACTCAAAATTATTTTCTCATCGTACCCATACATGTGGGTTATCTATGGATAGGTCTTCAAAAACGATATTGAGGTTCCTTATATATTTTTTTTCTAAACTGAATAGTTTGCGCGAGAGACACTTCCAAAGTGGAAAAATGACTGCCCCCCCCCCTTGTTACTTCTAAAATAAGAGAATGATAAAACTAAAAAAAATATATGATGTACATTATCATGTAAACTAACAACGAAAATTGGTTTGAACGAGATCTAGTTAGTAGTTGTTTTTTAATGTGTCATAAATCGTAAAACGCAATTTACCTTTCATTTAATCAACTGAAATACTTGCTGCTGCGGACCCCTTCATGGGCGAGTCCGACTCGCACTTGGCCGGTTTTTTTATTCTTTTAATAAGACAACGCCTGCATTAGGGAATTTAATACCTGTGTCGCGGGGTACTTTACAAACATATAATTGACGGCCACAAATTACATCCAGACTCAGAACAACTATTTATGGGTTACACAAATAGTTGTCCGGCGCGGGACTCGAACCCGCGACACGAAGCAGCGGACTTTTTCCTGACCCGGGAGTTTAACCTTGAACTAGCTACCGCTAGACCAACTGTAATGATATTAATAAAACTAGGCAGTATACATGTATCGTTTGCATATTTGAATAATATTATCAAATAATTATCTAAAGAATCAAATCTGGTTTTCTATCACAGCCGGTAATTTCCATAATTATTTGCCAATGAATAGTCAGAGTTAAGTTTCCATAATGATTAGCTAACGATGAATCAGTGCTAAAGTTCCTCCAATTAGCTCGGAGCGACACGACCAGTTAGTCTCGATTTCTTGTCCAAACAGTGGCCAGGTCACATTTGTATAGTCAGTTGACATAACGCACTGCGAAATACCGTGGAACGTAGACATAGATACATACATACATAGACCCACTTCAAATCAGTTCAATTCAAAATAAAATCGCTTGTAAGCTTCTTTGCTACGTTGTAGAACTTATAATAAGTAATAGACCCACTTCAAATCAGTTCAATTCAAAATAAAATCGCTTGTAAGCTTCTTTGTTACGTTGTAGAACTTATAAACAGGCCCGATGGCTTGGTTGGTACGAGTAGGTACGTCCCTTTCACGCCGCAGGCCTTGGGTTCGAATCCCACCCAGGAAAGATATTTGTGTACATGAACATGGGCTCTACCGACAAAGAAATAAATAAAGGTTAAAAATGACTTAAGCAATCCTTAAATCGGCTTCCATGAGCACATTTGACGTCATAAATGGTCCGGAATAGATTGTCAAAGTTGAAGCCGATTTAACGATTGATTAAGTCATTTTTAACCTTTATTTATTTGTACGCCATTTAAGAAATCGATGTTCGGCGACTTAGCCGGTAGAGCCCCATGTCTGTTTGTTCTGAGTCTGGGTGTAATTATCTATGTAAGTATGTATTTACAAAAGAAAAGTAGTATATGTAGTATATCGGTTATGTGGTTTCCATAGTGTAAGTTCTGTTTAGGTTTGGATCAAATGGCCGTGTGTGAATAATGTCCCAGCACATTATTATTACTAGCATTATTATGGCAGTAGTTATATCAAAGTTACACGAAAAACATGTTAATACAATCTTGGCATGAAATACGGAACCCTAAAAAAAATTTAGTGACAGGCAAAGGTGGACTATTTATCTGTTGGATAACAAAAAACAGATTATTGTTTTTAAAAAATGTTAGCTATTGGCGGTTTTTTGTGTTATGTGTTAGTGTAAATTGGTAAAATGGAACTAAGCGGGGTTATTCTAATAATCTTTACGCCAAAACTTGATTACAGAACACAAAATTCAGTATTAACAAGATAGATTCTAGGTAAATCTCCGCCGTATTCAACAGTTTTACGAATATGACGCTCGAGAGTGACCGATGAAGTAGTTAAAAACGTTGAAAAATATATGACGAGGAGATAGGAATAGTGTTGTTTCAAAAGAGAGTGACGTCAGCTCAGTGGTAAACCGCAGCAAAGCTGACGTCACATTCTTTATCGTGGGTTTCTTCCAGTGAGGGTTTTTGGTCCATCGTGACGATAAAACCCGAAGATAGGTTTTACGACGTTTATTTCACAAAAAGACAGTATCACAAGGCGATGCTTTTATTTTTGTACAATGACGTTTACCATTTAGCTTCGGAGGCTTTCACTGTTTGATCGGACTATAGAGGGGAGCGTAGGCTTAAGGAGTGAAAATACGTACAGACGCCAGCACATCAAGCTATCCCAATCTGTTAAATTTTCCCAATTGAAAGTGAACCTTATGCTTAAATGATAAAGTTGAAAATCTATAAAAGAAATTTGACAGATTGGGGGAGCTGGATGTGCTGGCGTCTGTACATCGACTTAAATAAAAGCGGTAAGCCGAATACATCGGCTTTATGTATAAAACATACCATTTACCATTTGTTGCCTACCTTCCGTAATTTTGGCATGCGTCAAAGGTGAACATTTTGTCCTAAAGCCATCCATTCATTATTGGTTGTGTAACGATATTTACATAACTAACATTCAAGTAATACGAAATGTTTAAGTTTCCCACGGAAACTTAATGAAAATGCGATCAAATCAAATATTATGAAATATATAACGTTATATCGGTTTTAAGGTAGTTTGCGGCAAACCACTAAAAATTTAACAAGAAGTGGACACGAAACTATACATAATTTTGATTAAACAAACATATATATTTAGCAGCAATAAATTTATATAGAATATTTTTTATTCAAAATTTCTTTATATATTAATAAATAAAATAGCCGGCACCAAGCGTCATCTAGAACAATCTAAGCAAAACTTATACTATGAATACGAGACGACACGTATGGAAATACTTGTTAATTTTTTTATAAATATGTACCTACATAGAATACACAGAAAACACTCATTAATGTACGTGTGGCGCAGTGGCTACTCGCCGCTTCGTGTCCCGGGTTCGAATCCCGCGCAGGACAACTATTTTTGTGAGCCATAAATAGTTGTTCTGAGTCTGGATGTAATAATAATGTCCTACTAGCCGAATTTCGGCCACGGCGGCCAGTCTCAACAGAGATTAGCCATCGGCGGGGCATATTATAGTGCTCAAGTGTGTGCGCAGACACAGGAACACTTTCTATTCCATCACTCTCATGATCCGATGGGACGCCTAGGCGACACGACCGGAAAGAGGTCAGGTACAGGACCGACGGCTTTACGTGCTCTCCGAAGCACGGGGGTATAATACCGCCAACTCCCAGACTTCGGGCTGATGCTGAGAAATTTTTCTTTTTACAGAAAAGTCCCAGAATCACTTTTTGGCCCGACCCGGGATTTGAACCCAGGACCTCGTTCTCTGCGGGTGAACACGCTACCGCTAGACCAACGAAGCAGTCTGGATGTACTTTGTGTCCGTCAATTGTAAGTTGTAAGCCTCACAGGGATTAAATTCCCTAGAGCGGGCGTTATCTTTAAAAGGATAAAAAAAAGAAAAACTTTTTGAGACATGTTCATGAACAACCAGTCTTGTGCGAGTATCGAACTTGCAACCTTTGGATCGGTAGGCAGTTACTTAGTACTGAATCTGCCTACCGATCCAAAGGTTGTAAGTTCGATACTCGCACAAGACTGGGGCTCTACCGGCTAAGTCACCGAACATCGTTTTCGTGAATGGCATTTAAATAAATAGAGGTTAAAAATGACTAAATCCATCGTTAAATCGGCTTCCATGACGACATGTGACGTCGTAAATGGTCTAGAATCGAATTAAGAAATCGATGTTCGGTGACTTAGCCGGTAGTGCCCCTGGTTGTTCATGAACATCGGCGGCGTTTGTCAATGTATTACTATATTAAAATGTGTTATACAAAATTAACTAACGGTCAACTCACTTTATTAAGGGATCAAAAGTAGCCGCGGTGCAAACATGGATTGACGAAATGAGCACAGCTTTATCTCTATATTCTGCCCCTATTACATGAAACGGCTGACTCAGGGTTTTATATAATACAACAAATCTATCAATTCTCGATTGGTGATGGAATGCGTGATACAGACTCATCTATACATATAGTGAAATTGTAGGAAAGTCAAAACAGTACATTGAATATTTTTTAAAAAGGATACGTGGGGCGTGATCTACATTCAATAACGAAGCCAAAAATATAGTTTTTAGAATTTTTGTCTGTTTGTCTATATGTATGTCCGGGCTAAACTCAAAAAGTACTGCATGGATTAACTTCAAATTTTGCATGAATATTACTAAGTAAGAGGTCGGGTCAACATATAGGCTATATTATCACGCTATCACCTACGGGGGAGCAACTGTGATAATTTATAAAGTTTAACGCGGGTAAAACTACGGGGCACAGCTAGTCATTTATAAGATACCTTAGCTACCTTGTGTGCCATGAGCGTACGTTAAAAGTAAATAATGATTTATATCTGTTGTCTCGTATCCAAAGTACAAGCTTCGTTTAGTTAAGGCTAGATGGCGCTGTGCGTTATGTCCCGGATATATTTATTATTTACATATTTCGTAACATACTAACCCTTTTTTAATATTACATATGCATTTTATTCTTAATGACAAGGACGGGCATTTTAAGACGGCTAAATTTATTTCAGTTTTATTGACTATTCCTAAAAGAATAGCATGAGTTTGCTGTGCTGCTAATTATCTCTTTGTATGCTTATTCCGTTAGAAACGAAACTCGCAAACGAAACGCAGTCATAAATTCGTGTAATTCTCTGTGATTTCATTGGTTGAATGCTATAAAAAGACACGCTTGTCGTCGCCACTGAATTACAGATCCCAAAAATATGCCACATTACAAAAGACCTGTGTACATGCGGGGCGATACCTCACCGAGAATGGCCTCCAAGTATTAGTCGAATTTCCTACTAACTAGAAGTTGCTTTTTAAGCACTGTTTTTCACATTCCCTTTTAGAAAAAGAATATATAAACGATTCCGTCTAAACTAATAGAAAGATTTCAGAATCAAGCCAAACAAGTGCTAAACCAGTAAACGTGACAAAAATGTCATTTAGCAGAAGATATATGTATTTGCTAGGGCCGTTGTATTTGATCTTATTGTGGCGAAATGTGTGAAAACGTTGCGTACAAATGTGTACTGAAGCGGAAATAAGGGGATCAAGGATATTCTATTAGGTACAGATTACATTTTGTGTTATGAAAACAGTGTAAATAAAAAATTTTGTGACACAAATTTAAATTTTATGCAAAAACTGAAGGAGTATAATAAGCAACAGCAATGTGTACATAATAAAATAAATAAAAAAGCCTTTTATTCCATGCACATATTTAAAAAAAACACTCAGTTACACAATTTGGATTTATAGTTAGACAATTATATACTACTAGCAAGAAAAAATAATATGGAAAAATTTATAATAAGTTATTAATATATTGCTAGCAGTTAGGTAAGTATCTATATTAATTAATTAAGATTTTGCATAGACCCCTCTCAGGTGAAGGCCTCCTCCAAAGATTTCCATTTTTTTCTACTCTTGGCAGTCAGTATCCAGCTAGTTCCTGCGATCTGTTTTATATCGTCCTCCCATCTCATGTAGGGTCGCCCTGCTCGGCGTTTGCCAGGCGGGCCTTTCCATGTGGTTACATGTATGGTCCATCTATTATCGTCGAGATGAGCGACATGGCCGGCCCATCTAAATTTTAGTGTTTGGGCGTAAGTCAGCGCGTCTATTGCTTTCGTGTAATTCCTTATTTTTGTGTGACGTATTTTATGTATTTTATTTATATTCAACATACTACGTTCCATTCCTTTCTGGCATGAGCTAATTTTGTTTTTAATTTTTGAGTAAATTTCCACGTCTGGCAGCCATACGTTAGAGAAGGCAGGATGCATGAATCCATAATTTTCTTTTTAAGCTTTATAGACATATTACTTTTAAATACTTCTTTTAAGCTCCAGTATTTATTCCAGGCAGCTTTAATTCTACGTTCTATCTCATTTTCGTTTCTATTGTTTTTGAAACTTATTTGTTTCCCAAGATAAATATATTGGTCCACATACTCTAGAGTCTCATTTTCTATTCTAACGCACTTTTTGGTACTGTTTGTCATGGATTTTGTTTTTGACAAGTTCATACTGAGTCCCACTCGTCTGCTGTTTACATGAAGTGCCTCTAGCATATGTTGCAGGCCACTACTAGATTCTGAAAATAGCACTATATCGTCTGCGAATCTTAGATGGCTTAAGTATTTGCCATTAATATTCAGACCACATTTTTTCCAATCCAGGTTCCTTATAATGGTTTCCAGTACAGCTGTAAAAAGTTTTGGTGATAGTGGGTCACCCTGTCTTACTCCTCTCTTGATAGGAAAGCTTTGGCCAGTTTTTTCTAATTTTACTTTGCTAGTGCTGTTATTATATATGTTTCTTATTACTTCAATGTATTCATTCTCTACTTTTTGTGTTCTTAAGGCTTCCCAAATACATGCGTGGGATATAGTATCAAATGCTTTTTGATAATCTACAAAGGCAATGTAGAGCGGTCTCTGTCTTTCCTGATACTTTTCAATAACTAATTCTAAAGAGTGTATGTGGTCGATAGTAGAGAATCCTTTGCGGAAACCTGCTTGTTCCACGGGTTGACACGTGTCTAGCGTTTCGCTTATTCTCTTATTAATTATTGAAGAAAATAGTTTGTAGAGAGTCGGTAGTAGGCTAATGGGTCTGTAGTTGCCAATATCATGGGAGTCTCCTTTTTTGTAGAGTAAGATTATGTTTGATTCGGACCATTGCTTGGGTATAGTTGCGGTTTCTAAGATGAGATTAAATAGGTGTGCCAGTGGGGTGGCCAGTAGAGTTCCACCATACCTTATAGCCTCATTGGTGACTTTGTCTGGGCCCGGGCTTTTATCCGATTTTAATTTCTTAATTCCTTCAAGTATTTCTGGTTCAGTAATTGTTTGAATTTTACACTCTATACTCGTCTGCAATGTATCTACATTTTCCAGGGATTTTTCAATAGTAGAAACCTGTGTATCTGAAGTGTCGCTATACAAATCTCGGTAGAAGTTCGTTGCTATATCGATGATATCTTTTCGTGTGTATGATGTTCTCCCCAACTGTTTTAGCCCTTCGATCCAGGCTTTATTTGTTCGAAGTTCCTTGAAGGCATTTTTCAGACTCCCGTTTTGCTTCAGGTGTTTTTCTATAGTATTAGCTCTGTGGTTTCTGTAATCAAGTTTAATGTATTTGCTCGTCAACTTATATAGAGCACTAAGTTCATTTTTTTGAGTACGGGACTTATTTTTAGTTCTTTGAAGTAATTGCCTTTTCTTTATAAGTGATACTGTTTTTTCTGATAACATTTTGTTTTTGGTAGTGGATTGGCTGGTTGAATTTGTGATTTCCAGGCTTTGTATTATAGTATTTATCAGGGAGTCATGGCAACTTTGAACAGTGTCTAATTCAGTCCAGTGTAGCATATTTGTTTTGAGACTATTTTGGTAATCATTTATATCTTTGTCAATTTTTAGTGTATTATGTCGATTGTTTGTATATGTGGCTCTACTTTTAAGGGGTTTTGATAGAGTAATTGAGCTTCTGACTAATCTATGGTCTGATGAATAGTTTAGATTTAAGGTTTCTATATTTTGAAATATTTTTGGTTGGTTAGATGTTATGTAATCTATTTCATTTTTATACTGTCCACCTGGAGAACGCCATGTCCATCTACGACTTGCTTTTTTCTTGAAATATGTGTTGATAATCGACAGTTTCTTTTCGAAAGCATAGTTAATCAATCTTTGTCCTCTTTCATTTCTTTGTCCATAGCCATATCTTTTTGTTATTAAATATTCGTCGTTTAGAGGTTTGCCAATTTTTGCATTGAAATCTCCCATTATAATTAAGTTTTTATGGGCAAACTCTATAGCTTTATCTATTGATTTGTAAAATCCATTAATATCCTCTTCATTCGCTGACTCTGTAGGCGCGTATACTTGTATTATGCTTATGCTGTATCCATGTATATTAAGATTCAATAATGCAACTCTTTCCGACATCGCGGTAAAGCTTTCTACGTATTGTTTTAAAGTTATGTTTATCAGAAAGCCAACTCCGTGTTTTCCTGGAGTCTCTCCCATATAGCATAGAATAAAGTCCTCATATTCTTCAATTTTATTACCTAGGCGTCTGAAATGTGTACATATCTAATCCTATTTCACCTGGCCATAGATAGAAGTGTATAATAAACATAATCATAATCATTTAATCACTGAACTCAGGTACAGAAATACAGGCTGCCGAGGAGTTGACGTTCAAACGCAGATACTTTATTATGAGGAGTATAATTTAGAACATACATGGGGGTGATGCGGATACTCCTTGTCATAAAGTATCTAAATTTTGTGTTTGAACGACAACTCCACGGCCACCCTGTATAAATGTTCCAATAAAACTCTGTGTTCTACTTAAACAGCATGCATATAATACACCAATACAAAAAACAAAAAGCAAGTCTTACTGCAATTAACACTTGGCTGTGGAACTAATTATCTAATTATTTTGGGACAACTAACCTAGGTACCTGTACTATGGCAATCAGACAACTGGTAAACATACCTACTTATATATTTCTAAATACATTCATATTATAGATAAATTACACCCAGTCAGAGAATACATAATCGAGCTCATCACACAAAGCTTTGTCTAGGTGGGGATCGAACCAAAGACCTCTGACTTAGCAGTCATGGTCACTAAGCAATAGAGCACCAGACCAGTTTCAAGTTTATTTATTAATAATAATAAAATCTCTTTATTTCTCTACACAAAAGGGTTCAGTAGCTACAGTTTGGTAGACTTATGCTAAGTAACAATTTAACTTATGCTATGATTAAACCCGAATTTGTGAGAGACTGGTGCCTGTTGTAGGTTTGCAGCAAACCTGTATTACAGGTCACCAGTGCCCCCCACGCGGTTTAGTTAAGTACAAGCAATTAAAATTGAGTTACTGGTTACAAATAATAAAACACAAGAGAATAACTTAAGAGAATAACTTAGGAGCTAGGCAGAATATAGTATGTATGTATGTATGAATAGGTCGGTGTGAGGTCTGTAGATAAGAATTAGTGTATGAGGAAGTGTGGGTATGATGTGAAGCGAGGCTTGTTTCAGTTTATGGCGTGGATCACAAGAATGGTGGTTTACTGAGGAGGGGTTAATAATTTTTCAGTTTGTTCATAGTCCAGGTTTTTTAGGTACGATGTGACTGTGTTTTTACACTTAGATTTAGTTTGACAATATATGTTAAGAGTTGCGTTTAATTTATTATATAAATAATTTCCAAGGAAGCAAAAGGATTTCTGAGACAGAGCTGAATGGAAGGATTTAGAGGGACATATTTTATCTTTTCGTCGCTTGTCTTTAAGGAGATTCGGATTGTATGGAAGTTCAGAGTGTTTTTTTAGCACCGTATACAAGATGAATGTTTGTCTGACGGTGAGTACATTCCATTCCTTATAAAGGTCTACCGTCGGATATCTGTACGGAAGAGAAGCTGCTACCTTTAAAATTGCACGTTGTGCTCTTTCCACTTCTATGAGATAGGATTTAGCTGCGCCACCCCATGATGTGATGCAGTAGTCTATTAGGGATTGGCATAAGGCATAATATACCATCCTAATAATACTACGGTCAGCAGTGTGTCTTAAGGTCTTAAACACGTAGATGAGTTTACGAAGTCTGGTCACTAGTGAAATTAAGTGTGGCTTGAAGGTAAGTGATTGGTCGACAGTGATTCCAAGATATTTTATTTGATCTGACCTTTCAATGTTTGGGCAGGCACATATAGGGGATTGACGAAGACAGCTACTAATATGTGCAGAAATTGTCAGTGAGGAAGAAGGTAGCAGGTTAATCCTATGTGCAAAAGCTAGATATTTGGTTTTTTCTACATTAATGGTAAGCACGTTATCTTGTAGCCAATCACATACTTTGTTGAAACCAGTTCTTGCTTTACTAAATACCTCTTGCCAGTCAGAGCCACTAAAGAAAAGGGCAGTGTCATCTGCGAAAGCTATCATTTTCCCACAAAAAGATTGGAGCTGGAAGAGGTCATTGATATAAATCAAGAACAATGTCGGACCCAATATGCTCCCCTGTGGAACGCCAAAATTTATAGGAAGTTCTTCACTTAAATGGTTTTCAATCCTGACTTTTTGTCTTCGGTCCGTTAGGTAATCTTCTAGAAGTTTTAATGATATCCCTCTTATTCCCACCCTATCTAGCTTCATTATGAGGTGGGGGATAAAAACTGTGTCAAAAGCTTTTGCTAGATCTATAAATACAGCTAGGCATTTATTCTTGTTGTCCATATTAGTTATGATTTTATTTAATAATTCGTGTACTGCATCATTAGTTGATTTGCCTCTGCGGAAGCCAAACTGGACAGGTGATATCAACTTGTATGACTCAAGGTAATTTACGATTCTACAATTGATAATTCTTTCTAATATCTTTGACAGTGTAGGTAAGATCGCAATAGGTCGATAGTTGTTTACACAGTTTTTATCCCCGCTCTTGTGTATGGGAGTAATTAATGCCAATTTGAACGCTTTGGGGAAAGTTCCCGTAGACAGAGCCAGATTGCAGATATGAGTGATTACTGGAGTAAATTTAAAGATATATCTCTTGAGTATCCTACCTGAAATATTATCGCTTCCAGTAGCACAGTTATCTTTTAAATTTGCAATCAATGAATGAACCTCTATTTCATCTGTGGGTGTCATATAAAAAGATCTGAGTGTTATTGGTGAGGAACAATCATTGGTTGGTCTGCGTGTATTAGCATTCGTTTTTTTTAATTTCTCTGCAAGTAGGTAGCCAATATTGGCAAAATAGTGATTGACATTATTGAGTTTAGTGTCCGAGTTTTCAGAACCAATTAAGCTATATGAGTGGTTTACGGACTTTTTAGTTCCACTGATCCTTTTGATAGTTTCCCACAGCTTTTTCTTGTTGCCCTTTGCACTTTCTATGTCTTTTCTCTCGTATTCTCTTTTGACCTTTTTTAGTAGTGAATTGCAGTAATTCCTATACCGCTTATACGTTATTTTAGTAATATCATTAGTTGGATCTTTTTTGTGCTTTTTGTATAAATTATCACGATTTTTCATACATCTTAGAAGGCCTTTGGTTATCCAAGGTTTACTTGTACGTTTGCGTCTGGGTGTGGAATTAGTACTAGTATTGATATTGATGGCTAAGGAAAGAAGTGATAGGAATCGGTCGGTAGCAAAATTAGCATCATTGCAGTCGAAAATTGGGTCAAAATCAGTGTTTTGTATCGTTTCATCAAGCCCATCTAAGTTCAAAGAATAAGATGTTTTCCTGTGATAGTCAAGGCGCGTTTGCAGGTTCAGACTGATAGCCACACTCTCATGGTCAGTTATTGATGACTGAAAGACGAGGCATGTAGCTTCTAGTTTGGTTCTAATCATCATGTGGTCAAGACATGTTTTTCCATGAGTAGGTATACTATGGCCAGCAAGCATCCCGTGACTAGCAAGTACATTCAAGTATTCGTGTCTACGGTTATCGGAACTACTAGGGGCAATATCTATGTTAATATCCCCGCAAAGAAGAATATTTTTATAACTATTCAATGTAGAAAGAAGAGAATCTAAAGAATTTATAAAGTTAGTGGTGTTTGATTGACTTGGGGGACGATATATTCCTATTATACAAGTATCGGAATTAATTTTTAGTAGGAGACAATTAGCGTCGCTAACTTGAGCTTCCTCGTAGGATATTGTCAGGCTGTTTTGGTAATAAATTACCACACCTTCGTTCTGGGTCTTGTGTAAAGTAGTTTTTACGAAATTATAGCTGTTGTTTATACTTGGTATTAGGTGTGCAGATGGAAGCCAGCATTCAGTGAGCACTAATACGTCCCATTCAATTTTAGATCTATGCAATAGTGTAGTAAAGTTTGGCATGTTACGATTGATGCTACGGATATTCTGTGATAAGATGTTGATTGTACGAGAGCTTGTTAAACAGTAGTTTTTTGCACTATCAATGTCACAAGTAATTGTTTTGGCTACCTCTAGGGAGTCCAGATCAGAGCTTAGAATCTCTATATTTTGCATTTACCGACTTTTGACGTGACGGTTTTTTTTAATAATATGTCATTCATGTTTATTCATTAACAATTGAAATTGTGTTTGAATATACAATTAATCACAAATAAAAAAACTAATACAACATAATAAAATAATAACCGAATTAAAAAAATAAAAATGTCTAAAGAATACAAAAATAATAATTAAATAACACGAACAATTAGTAAACATATGTCAATTAAAATATGCTAAATAATTAAAGTACCTACTACAATAAAATTAATAATGTGTAAAATGTCAATAATAATAAGGGCTCTAATGTATTATATTTATTAAAGATCATCTACAGAATATAGAGATCTTTTGATGAGGTATGTCTTCACTTTTGTTTTAAACTCCCCGTGGTATAGTGCGTTTATAAGTCTATAAGTATGGAACTCTAACCAGTCCCTATGACAAAAATCAAGGATCTGTTCTGACAGACAAGCATACGTCACAAGAAGCGTTCGCTCGTTACAATGTTTATCGTAAATAAGAATATGATTTCAAGATACTCTTCACCTTTCAACATATCTTTCGCACTTGTATTAATACATAATCTCATACATACTCGCAATGCCTAGTCTAGTTAGATACAAAGGAAGGTCTAACCTTACAAAAGATGCTGTTGACACACTACACAGGGCCAGATAACATATGTACGCCAAATACTTTATGCAAACGGGGCGGGGTTTCCAACTTTGTATATATAGGATTACATAAGTTGCCATGATGACTAAATCATTCTAAGCACTAGTGGTACATACGGCTACACATCAAGCTAAAATTTCCAGTGTAAGATGATCTCTTATTGTATTGAAATCCTATACAATGCGTATAAATGTAAAGCTTGATGTGTAGCCGTGTGTACTAGGTTTAGTTGCAGCCATACCCCAAGATCATCTGTATTCAAAAGACTAAGTATTCCAAATTTATTTATTTTATTTGTAATTTTGTGTAACACACTTACAGCTAATTAGCTGATGCGTGAGTATCAAATGGCTTCGAGATATTTTCCTTGTCCAATCTGTTCTTGGAGGAATTTAATGTCGGAGCCATGACTACTCTTTCTGGTAGTTAGTTCCATGCTTTTACAACACTGTTAGGCAAGAAATGCTTCATTAGTTTCTTTTGTGGTGTGTTGAGTTTTCCCAAAGTTTCAATGGATGACCTCGTAGATGTTTATTATCATTTAGCTTATACATGTCTTTAAGGCATAATGATTAGTGAGGATTTTGTAAGGTTCCCCTCTGTCTACGCTGTTTAAGTGTGGTTAGTCTAAGGAACTTGAGACGTTGTTCCTATGGTAAGTTACGCATTTAATGTTGGTATCTTTGTTTTAAGCCAATTTTCCGATATATTATTAGAAAAAAGGGAGAGTCCGGGGCACAATTTTATTAACAAATAAATATGGTGAAAAGAAAAATAAAGTTTTATTTTCCAAGTAGTTTTCGGTAACAAGACTGTTACTAAGCAAGTTGACTTTTCTAACTCCTCCTTTTTTCTGTTTCTGATTAAATTCGTTGCGGGATCGAAGACAGTTAAAGCGATTCCCCAGGACATGCCTGAGCTTCACCGCTCAGTGTCATTTCATTGTGTGCCACTGTTGATCCTGGCTTACAGGAGTTGCAGTGGTGGGTAAGAGGGAGGGACTAGTCCCGTTAAAAAAAGAAAAGCAAGTTGACAAGACAGAAAAAAACAATCAAAACGGATATAAAAAGAAATACAATGATCAAAGAGTTTCACTGCTCATTTATAAAATACTTTTTCAACATATATGTATGTATTATTGTAAAATAAGTTTTATGCATTGAAGGCTACACCGACACCAGGGTTACTGCTAGTATTATATTATCTTCGCTACTACTAATATGGTAACAATACAGAAATCTTAAAGATTTTCTCCGATGGTCCTTCTGCCACACTGTTATTCTGGGAATGTTATTCAGGCCCCCGTGCGTTTACTGCTCCGCCACCTCAACGTGATGTTTGGGTTCGAATTTATACAAGTCATTCGGTTCTTCATTAACTTTACGACATAATTAGATACGCAACGCCATCTTGCCAAACTGGCACAACTAAGTCAGCTGACAAGAAGTTAGTTAGATTGCAACATTGCCAACAGATGACGCTTTATCATTATTCTTTTTGAATAATTTATACATCATAGTTTTCATTATTAAACCTATACTTCCTTTTTTTGTTTTTTTTTTGTTTTATCACATATTTTATTATGAATTACTTAAGATATAACAAATAATTCCTAACAATTCATACTGGAATTATTTTATTACAATAATACAAGTATTGTATTTATTAATTTGTTTGTACTTTCTTATGTAATCTGTTGTTGTGGTTCTGGGTGTGGGTGTTGGT